>HG995378.1:10789582-20789582 GCA_905333075.3 Atethmia centrago | reverse complement strand
TAGGCATATTTCTCGGTGACCTATAACGTAACTGGGGGAATCCTTGCTGCTTGACATTTGATTTACACGCTCTCTAAAGGAAAACAGAAACAAAATATGCACGAGTATATAGAAAAGAATACGAGGTACCTTTATAATATGAATTCTGCATGAATAGGCACGCGTGTGGGATAAGCTATAAAGTTTGTTGGAGTCGGGAAAAATTCCCGAAACTAGTACCGTGTGGAGGTAAAATTCATAACGCGCTTAGCAGTTCGGCTCACCTGTCTCGTTAAACTTCGGAATTTTTAAATTAAATTCTGAATACCACCGACTCAACAAAGTTGCGAATTCTTAAAATTCGGTATCGTAATTAATCTTTCGGTTTAATAAACAGATCTAGAAGCGGACAAAGAAACTGGAGTGGTTTATTCCTTATTAATGGTGGGGATGACGCTAAATCTTGTAATTAATGCAGGTGCTCGCGTCTGAGCAAACTTACCGAGAGGATCTTCGGCAATTATCGGGAACTCGCTTTCTGTTACACGTTACGCGGGAAATTATTATGCTATATTAATTCTGCTAAAAGCTTTTCGGAGGGTTTTAAACGTCGTTCAAGAATGTAATTGTTCAATTGAAGAGCGGCTTATAACTTTATGGTGTAAGTGGCACTCAGGATTGTTTACGGCCTTTCGCAGCCGTTAAGGAGGTCAGCGCACTATTAATTGGTAAGTATATACTCCGCTTTAATGACTTATTACGAGTGGCGGTGATAAAGCAGTAATGCAATCAGAACAAGATTAGGTACAGATGAAAATAAAAACAGACTTTACTAAAATAAAATGAATTATTCATTGACTACTGTTAACAGATAATAGACAGATAGTTATATAAAGTGTAATGATAAAACTATCCATGTTTACAAAAATGAACATAAAACCTAATAATTATAAGGAAACTATACATCATGATATCGCACAAGTGCGTTTCAGTCGCACTGGACGTCTATTTCGGACTAGCTAATACAGCATTATAGCAGACATTACAATACGTATTGAAGTGACGTCACTAAACAGCTGATCGACCAGTCCCTGCATACAACGCGTTCAACGCATGAAGCAACTGTAAGCAGAAAATGTACATGTCTATGCTTTTTGACTGTTACATCCGTCTGGTACAAACGTCAGTGAGGTACGACACTAAACGCACTTCTGGAGTATGTTATTGATTTTCACCGCCCGATGGGCGGGGCCAATTCTGTGCGAAAGGGATCACGCGATCGCCTCCTCATTAAATCAGAAGAGGAGCATCAATTTCACTCCGTACAGTTTCTAATTAAGGACGTACCCATTAAACAACTATTTAAAATAGGTAGAGCCTAGTGGAAAAACATTTTCGCGAAAATTATGGATGTCGAAGTAGAACGTCACGAGTTCAGATATATCATTTTAATCTCCTTACATGTAGAGCTACACGTTGAGTGAGAATTACACTAAACTTTGAGATATATTACGCAGTAAGTTTAAATTATTTTCAGTAACTTAACCAAACTTGCGTGTTGGAAATAATGTTTACGTCGGTATGAGGCTGTGAAAACTCATCAAATCACTGGAACGGGGCACTTTTCCAATAAAGCAGAAAACAAGCAAAAGGGTCCTAGGAATCAGCTTCGTTAGTAACGCAAAGGATACGTCAACGTCCGAATGGCATCCAATGGAGTCAATAGTCAATGCATCCACGTGGAAATTCCGGGAAAACTCTTTTAATTTTTTACTGATCGACTATGTTTTGTTCTATTTTCAAGGAAATGCTTCACTTTGAGGTTTTCCTTTTACAATATAACAGGAAGTAAAATTAGATCAAAGCAATTCTAACTTCTCCAATAAAATTGATGGAACAAAAACAATACAACATTTACACAAATGAAGTTTAAAAAATCGGAAATCGAATCAAATCCCGTCAATACGTGCCGAACGCGTTATAAACACGGCCACAGATAACAAAATAAAAATGGCACACTTGACTCTTAGAACGAGAAAGGCAAACATTGTGTCGTCCCCGTGACATTTCCCTGAGTTCATGGGGTCAGGGTTGGGACGTACCGTAATCGTGACGCGGCTCATTCGTGTCCTGAATAACAATACTACACGTTTAGAATCCCGACTTGGAATCTGCATAACAATATGTACACACACAGTTCGATCCGATTTCGTGAACCGGTGTGAGATTGAACGCGAATTTTGTGAACGTAATTTATGGGTTGATCTTCCTAGTTCAAATAATTTTGGCAGTGATGGATTATAATTTACTTGTCTTGTCTGGTTTTATTGTTTATTATCTATGATTGAATCTGCTTTTATTATATATTATGTGTGTTTATGCAAACAGTGTTCCTAACGATGTCATCTAAATAGCATTTATAGGTAAACACAATTTTGTACCAGAAGAAATACTAGGATCACATGATGGCGTCTCATTTAAAGTCTTTTTTTTTTTATCGAAATAGAAATTCTTCAAAGCAACTTTATTAAAGTCGAGTCAATAACCTCTATTGACGTCCGTTCTATCTGAAATTTTGTAGTCCTCAACTATTCAGGTTATCTATAAAACTATCAGACGCAAAATATTGCAGAGTTAACGACTGGTATCAAAGACTTCTCTCGTATAATTAATTGCACGACAGTTAACAAAATTCATTACATAAAAATATTCCAAGCTTTCCGGACTTTACTTCAATTTACTCTGCACATGCGTCAAATAAAAGAAACAAAATAATTTTAGTATATTTTCGTTGTATAATTATTATTATTTGCTTGAAAAAAGGCGAAGAAAAACATTGTGAGGAAACCGCCTGAGAGATATTTCTCGACGGCACACAGTGGAACGAATGTATGGGAGCGGTTGGACGTAGACATGTCCGAAAAATAAGAGTAAAATTATGACAAACTAATGATGCCATCTTATTCGATTACTTAATGCCTTCATAAATTGTGGTGATGAATTTCTTCATAACTCCCATATTTCGGGAGTAATTTGAGAAAATGTGAAATTTTACTATGAAAATGAGTGTATCGAGCTCTCTCCCTCCTGATTCCGGGCTTGTTTCAAGTAGCGGTCTCTAATATCGTAATGCTATTACTAAGAGCTATATTTAATACTAAGACACATAGTGCGCCAAATGTGCACTTTCTGGGATAAAAGGAAATGAAAATTTAAAAAAAAAAACGTTTTTTCCCCATTTGTATTTACTTTAAACCGCAGACAGACTTATTAAGAGGTCTATAAATATATTATATATATACAGAAATATATATTAACAAAAATATTCACAAGAACTGATGAGAGTATGACTTTTAAGTAAGTTGATAATAAATTACCTAGTTTCATTAAAAGTACAATAAATAATTAAGATGTAAGCTCTAATTTACTAAGTTACACATTTTAAAACAATAACATCATTTAATTATCTTCGTCATCATCATCATCATCAATTAATTCAAATTCAGAATCGATGTCCGCTAAATCATTTATGTTAACGAATTCGATATCACTTTTCTCAGAATCCGTAAGCTCATAAAATTCCTTATAAGAAGATTTTTTTACAAACTTATTTCCTTTTGGACGGATACTTGTAACAAGTGGATCAGAAGACAGTAAAAGATTGTGCATAATATCTTCATTGCATGAGATACTGCTATGCTTTCGAGAATGCCCCTCTCTATATTTTCTAAAATCTTTATTTCTAGCCTCAGATGCCTCTTCGGATAGAAAACCAATGGGCACAATGACATGTTCTGAACTATGTCTGGCCCATGCATTAAAATTTTATGAAGTGAAGAAGGCATATAATACCATGGGTATAACTCCACGTAAAGCTTAGCAGTATCAAAGCAGAACTCTCGGAATTTAGTTACGTTGATCTTCTCTCCTGATGAAATACACTGCAAGATCACACAGATTTTTCTTAAAAGCATAGCATCTATTCCGGTCAGTTCAGCAGATTTAGTGTAGTTTTCAAAAAATCTCCTTGCCGAGTTGCCATTGTTGGTGGATCCACTGCCTTGTTTCACAACATCGAGAAGTAAGCCCGTTTCTCTTCTTACAGCCTCTTGAACTCTTTTCTTCCTGTCATCAACTTGCCTTTTTGCTATATCACCCCTTACTTGCCATGATTTTATGTCTAATTTGTAGGAAATGTGTAATAAGCATTCCATTGAGCGAATCCAAGCGTGAAGGGTGCTTAAGCTATATTTATACATGTCCTCGTTTGCGTGTTTATCTTTGATTAACTCTAAATTATTCATTTCTTTAGGACAAGCCTTGCATATGTCACACACTGAAGCTGCTGTATTGGATATAATGGAATGAATTTTACCATCAATCATTGTCAACAGCAGTTGGTGTTTGACACTAATTCCATCAGTGATGGTGGATGGAGTTAAGGCTTCAATCTCTGCTTCGATTTCAGCCATCTCTCTCTGCACATTTTCTTTGGTTTCCTTTATAAACTTAAACAATATTGGCCGGCAAAATGAAGTGGAAGATGGTCGCTCGTTTTCCCAAATTGTTACACCTTTTGAGACGAGCCGCAGTGGTACAAGACTAATCATAAAATTACTAGCAAGATCGATTTGCTCATCTTCACTCGTCCTTTGATGATAAATGCTTTGGCTAGATGATCCGTCAAAACCCCATTTGCTGGTCAATACGAGCTGTTGATTGGGATCAACAGGGGTTTCTAACGACCTAATAAGTCTTCTTGAGGTTAAATCCATCAAGGCTTGTAATTTGATTTTTGCAGAGCTCTCTGTAACTGTGAGATCTTCTTTGGCCGGATAGCACTTAATTTTTTCTTTAACCAACATGTAGTAACTCGGGTATTGAAGAGCTCCTTCTTGAGTGTTGAAATCCCGAAGAGTGTTATAGCGCCATTTCGATAAGTTCATCGATACATAAAGAGCCAATGCCTTCAAAGGGGATATTTCCCGTACCTGAATTGATTTACCTTCAATGAAGGCTTTGATTTTTGAGGCCTCTTCTGGATTCTCCGTCAAGTATTTCATAACATAAGCTGTATCGCTTTGTCCTGCCTTTTGAAGCGCCCTTTCGGCCGAAAACATAATTTCAGCGCTGCTACTGCTGCATGAAAGACTATCTTCAGTGCGTCTTCTTTTTTGCCGGTTACTAAGGTCCTCAAAAGATTTACGAGGACTAGGATGTGTACAAGTTGAAGCATCAGATTTAGCAGGAGAAATTATGGGCTCGATGACGTCACTTATATTTTCTGTAGAAGGTTCCATATTTTCATTCTGTAATTCCGGCCATTGAATTGCAGCCTGTAGCCAAATCTCATGTTTCTTCCGAAACTTATCTGTGCTTCTTCCAGACTGTGTCCATTTTGCATAAATGCGGTAGCAAAATCGACGACACCAGTCTTTTAAACTTGTTTCAGCACTTTCACATAACTGAACACAACTGTTATCTTTTAAAACACTGAACAAATAGTTAAAGTCGCGTAAATCTTTATGTGCGCGTGCGCATAAAGCAACGTGAATATCAAGATTTGTATTAAAATTTGGAAAATACATTGCGAGATTAGCTTGGATACAACGAGGTGTAAATCAACACTGATTTTAAAGTTACTAATAGTGACCTATTTATATAAAATCCAGGTATCCCAGGTATCCTTTGTTAAATATTGCAAGGTAATTAGTTATTGTGATAATTAGTAAATGATGCATGCTAAATTAGTGTATTAAGAGCCATTTAGTAATTAAATAATAGCAATGTTCTTATCAGTAATCATTAGTGCATCAGTTTTATATGTAAACCTTAAGTCCCTAATTATATATCCTAATTAGCTTATATCTTCTCTAATTGGCTGCTCAGAAATGTTATTGTAATAAGGTAAACCTTTAGAAAAACGGTTTTAATCAACAAAATAAACAAAAAATAAAAAAATTGTGTTATAAAATAAACATCACTCTTTATCCCAGAAAGTGCACATTTGGCGCACTATGTGTCTTAGTATTAAATATAGCTCTTAGTATTAGCATTATGATATTAGAGACCGCTACTTGAAACAAGCCCGGAATCAGGAGGGAGAGAGCTCGATACACTCATTTTCATAGTAAAATTTCACATTTTCTCAAATTACTCCCGAAATATGGGAGTTATGAAGAAATTCATCACCACAAGTTATGAAGGCATTAAGTAATCGAATAAGATGGCATCATTAGTTTGGCATAATTTTACTCTTTTTTTTCGGACATGTCTACGTCCAACCGCTCCCATACATTCGTTCCACTGTGCGGCATGTGAAGTCAAGTCAGAGTCCCATGGGCGGCATAAAAACTGTGCCAGAGAGATATTTCTCGACAGCATGTGAAGCCAACTCAGAGGCCCATGGGCGGTATAAAAACTATGCCGGAGAGATATTTCTCGACAGCATGTGAAGCCAAGTCAGAGGCCCATGGGCGGCATAAAAACTGTGCCGGAGAGATATTTCTCGACAGCATGTAAAGCCAAGTCAGAGGCCCATGGGCGGCATAAAAACTGTGCCAGAGAGATATTTCTCGACAGCATGTGAAGCCAACTCAGAGGCCCATGGGCGGTATAAAAACTGTGCCGGAGAGATATTTCTCGACAGCATGTGAAGCCAAGTCAGAGGCCCATGGGCGGCATAAAAACTGTGCTGGAGAGATATTTCTCGACAGCGTGTGAAGCCAAGTCAGAAGCCCATGGGCGGCATAAAAACTGTGCCGGAGAGATATTTCTCGGTTTGAATCAAAATCTGGGAGTTGCTAAGAAAATTGCTAATCCATTGCTTCATAGGTTTGAAAAATTCGTCTGCTCAACAACGTAAATAATGCAATGGTCGTGGGTGAACTGTCAAAATGAAACCCATTGCGATCAATTGACATTTAATGTGTTATGCAATTGGCCCGAGGTTAGTCGCTAACACAAAAAAGAAGAAGAAAGAAGAATTTTCGTTTGTGTAATTTAAAACGACAACAAAGGCGGAATGCTTTGAACATTTGTCATATTAATAGGTGGTAACATTGTATGGAATTAGATGACATTTGGAGTATAGTCAGTCGCAACACAGCCGAGGTTGGCAACTCGTCTCGGTGAATCTATGAAAATTTAAAGTCCGAACGTTGCGATGTGCTAATGTAACATTCTTTACAACCACCAATTCTACAATACATTGCAATGTGCAATTACATGCTGGCAAACTTTTGATGCGGTTTATTTAAAGAAATAATGTCAAGGACTGTTACAGCTTATAACAATTTGAGTGCACGAAAGTATAATTTAAAGAAAATCAAGCACATTTTCTCTATTCTCGAATTCACCAATGAATCGGTGATTGGTATCACTAAGAATAAATTCTATGAAATTTGCTATATAGGTATATCTGGGGTTTCCCTTTGCCCCGTGATTGCCGAACCTTATCCACTTTCAATTAGGTCTCAGTTGAACAATGGCAATTCGAAACTGGAAAAAAGTAAAAATGCGGCCTAACGCCGCACAATCAAGACTCTCAAGTGCAGAAACATAAATGAAACCATTAATTATCCGCGAACCCAGTTATTCTTCCCTCCTGCCCTCCTCTGCCCGCACTCCATTCCGCTTTTATATTTTTCTCTTTCCCGTTAATTTGTCCAAAGTTAATTGAAGGGATATTTCAGTGAGAGACGACGTAAATAGCTGAAGTTGAAACAATCCAGCAGTGAGTTTTCAGAGCTGCATAACAAGATGATCTCAAATTATGCCTTTTGTTCGCGACGCTTCCTTGTATAAGGGGAAAAAAAATCTAATTTCTTTCGAGAATTGATTCTGTCTGTGACTGGTTATGGAAGTGTGCTGTTATTCTGTTATTATTCATTTCTTGGGTTGGGGATCGTGCCGTATTTTAATATGGTTGTAAACACATCGTGTAACGAGCGGAGGTTTAATTAAACCTTTATAAGGCGCGTTCAGCTCGTACATTTTTTACGTGAGAGCTAAAAGGGTCGCGGCGCGTCACCTAGTGAAGCGAATAACTGGAAGGATTGACGGCACGCCCGCCGTCGCTGTATTGTTTACCAAAACAATGGGCGACCTCTGCGGAGTCATTAACCTACCTCCGATGTCAGCGCAGCGCACCGAGTTTGCCGTGCTGCGGAATCTTAACTCGGCTTGAATCCTAAAACTGAATATTTAAACACGCCACATGTTCTCATAAAACGTCATCGTAAATTAACGTCATAGTAATTTAATCGTATTATCTGAAGTACGAGTTGCGACGTTACGGAAACAATTGATTATTTTGATGTTTTAACAAAGTGTATGATCGAGTTTTATCGTGACTACCGAATCTAATTACAATCATACACGAGTATTTTTCATTCATTCGTGTACTTCTCTTGTTACGTGAAACTTAGTTAAATATAACTTTCAATAATAACTAGGCTTCTCCCAGCGGCTTCGTTCGCGTGTTTTTTTTTTGTTTTTGCTCGGCTCCTAAGGGCTGTAGCATGATGTTAAAGCCTTCCAAAGAATTGGGCTATCAAATGCAAAAATATTTTTTCAAATCCGACTGTTAGTTCCAGAAATTAACGCGTTCAAATAAACTCTACAGCTTTATTAGCTGCGCCCCGCGGTTTCACCCGCGTAATTCTTGATCCCGTGAGAATATCGGGATAAAATGTATCTTATGTCTTAATCCAGGTCATGGTCTACCCATGTGCCAAATTTAATCCAAATCTGTTCAGCCGTTTTAGCGTGAAAGCGTAGCAAACAAACTCAATTTATCATTTTATAATAATAAGTAACGACTAGAACATGAACAAAAGGGGTGCTTATTGAGATCACAGCAGGGTGTCCACGTTGACGTGTCACTACACTTGACACTGCACGTGCTTACTTCAAGAGTACCCTAGGTAACTAAAGAAATACCGCTAAATACTTATTGTGCCCATGCGTCATCGTTCACATTATTTCGGACCACACGTGTTGACCTAACTCGGTACAGACTGTCAAATACTTCGATTATTAAGTCATTTCATTCATCATTTCAGCCGAATTCAGCCGAAAGACGTCCACTGCTGAACATAGGCTAAGCACCGCCACTTCGACCGGTTCTCTGCTTCCCGCAGCCAGCGGATTCCTGCGGCCTTCACAAGGTCATCGGTCCACCTTGTAGGAGGTCTTCCAACGCTAAGTCTTCCGGTACGCGGTCGCCACTCCAGAACCTTTAAGCCCGGTCGGATATCTGTTCTGCAAGCAATGTGCCCTGCCCACTGCCACTTAAGTTTGTCAATTCTTCGGGCTATGTCGGTAACCTTGGTTGGCCAGCGGATCTCTTCATTTCTAATTTGATCACGTAGGGAACCATTGCCCTTTGCTTAGCCTTCTAATAAGGCCTATTTATTAAGTACCTACGACATAATGCACTCAGAATTGAAGGTCTCGTGATACTTAATGATGTCCTGGTAAACGTAAAGGTCCCGCAGACAGGCGCAACGCGATAGCGGGACCTTTAAACGTGAATGTCCATTAACTTGTATAAGGTACGAAGACATGTCTATCGTCTTCAATGCCATCTTAAAATCATGATGTCGGAATCAAATGGTGGTTTAGAAACTCAAATTCTTCTCCAGATCAGCTTATTCTTATGGAAATTCTAATTGAAATGCAAATTTTTCGGTAGCTCTTATTGATTTTCTGTTAGACGCACATTGAAAGCGTGTAGGTAGGTACTTGCATTTTATAGTCCAATATAGCTAGCACGTTTGTACTCACATGTAAATCTCAACAGTGTAACATTGTTGGCATATTGCAGTCATAGAAAGGCAAGTTTTTATGACATTCTTACTAACCGCGTTGATTGACGGTCTGTCACTGAAGTTTCCGAGAAACTTATTTAGTTGATTCATTTTCCCATTGCGCTTCGGAACATTTCACTCGCAGTAACAATACTAATGGATTCCCGAAAAGTTTACGACTATCAGCTGTTTTTTCAACGCGATAAAAGTTGTTATTTCACACTTACAATAAACCATGAAACCTTTTAAAGGTTTAGGAATATGTTGAAAATTATGATACTATTTGGCTATTAAAATGTAAAATGGTTGGACATTTTGTACGAGTATCATGTCATGGAGCGTGTTGTTGGTGAATATTGGCAACATGTGACGTAATATGACATTGTTTGTTTCAGTGGCAGCGGGTTGACTGGAGCGTCCTGCTGACAGCGGACACTACAATGAGGAGATTGGTGTCACGCGAGCGGCCGACCAGCGCCGTCCGCCGGATGACGTCACGAGGACCGCCACATCCGACGTTATCACCTGGAGCTACATGAAACCGACCAGCCAATTGTGTTTGGTATTTCAATTACAGTGTTGCCAAAAATTGAATGTCAGAAAAGGAGGTCAGGTTATGGAAATTGATTAAGGACTTTTTCTGGTCATTTTTAGGGTCCCATTCCACAAAAGGTAAAAACGGAATCCTTATAGGATCACTTCGTTGTACGTCCGTCCGTCTGTCTATGTTAAGACCTTTTTTCTCAGGAACGCGTGATGGAATGAAATTCATTTCAAATACGTAGGTCTACGGTCCCTTGGAGTTCTAAAAAATCAGGCCTCTTAGTCAACGAAATAAAAAAATACAGCCATTTATGCGAAATATTTTAATACTCGTGAATAAATAAAAAAACCTATAGGGTCCCTATAGGGTACTTCCCGTTGACCTAGAATCATGAAATTTGACAAAAAGGTCTCATAGCACAAGTAAAGGAAAATGTCCAAAAATCGTTAATTTGTAGTTTTGTGACATAAAACAATCTTTTTTTGCGATTACAAACTTACATTTGCAATTGGACAATTGATCGTGACGTATATCGATTACTCGTAATGGGAAACATTTTTTCAACAAGTTGAGTTTGTTCATGGGATAAATTCATCCCAACTAGGGAACCCTTCATAGTGCATGGTCTAAAACGCACTTGGCCTGTTCTTTCTTTTTCTCTGTTCGAGGTAATGTTTGTCTACGATCTCGATAATGACAATTTTTCCTAGTCTGAGTGTTTGGTTAGGAACTACGATACGAGAAATCAATAAGAAGACGATCATAGGACATCAGTCGACATAAAAAAGAAAACCGCTTTTCTTTATGTACCTACTTCTTAGCCTCTTTCAATCATTTTCACTGCACGATACAAATCAGTTACTGTCCTATAACAAGCTGAGCTTCGTTATACCTACTTTTAGATCTGTAGCTTACAAAAGTGTCAGTGGAGGAGAATGTATGGATGGCGTTTAGTGATCCAACGCGAGTTAGTAGGTATGACCTACTTGAGAAACTCGCGTTGGATCACTATCTCACCTGATTGTAAGCGATTATGCGATCTACGATGGTGCCTTAAGGGTTGCGTAAACGCTGTTGACCTTCGCCATACAATGCGCGTCGCGTTCACGCCGCACTGCCGTTCGGTTTCAAAGGGAATATTTCTTTTTAGTAACGAATATATGAATATTTGAAACCAGTAACAGATATAATTATAGATAAAAATAGTCTGTTCATAAAAAAAAAAAACATGAAATATCTTAAGTAGTTTGGAAGTAATATCGTTTTTATACTTTGGGTTTTATTACTTCCTGAATTGATTTCATAAAGTATTTTACTACAATACTTAAATATTCACATAAAGGTCTAATTTAACAAACATATTTCGCATAACTTACTTGCATTATTTGAAGGCGTACCTAATAACAAATTTAAAGTCACTAAAATCATATATCAGCGCCTTAAGCAGTAAAGTAACCTATTCACTCAAGAAGTCCAGACTTAAATATTCCCAGGATACCTATAGGCCTTTTTAGCTTAGAATATCGGGAAACATATTCCTGCCTTTAAATAAACATAAAACATACATTGTAATGTCAAGTGTTCCTTAGTTAAGTAAATACAATCAGTATGTCGTTAAGTACTAAGGTACATTGCTCAGTTAAGATTGTTGACAAACATACTGGCTCTTAAACTAAAGCTGCATACATTTAATGGTGGACATTTCAGCTAAATAGCTGCTACGGTCATAAAGTGAGTGAATAAAAAGAAAGAGATGGGTGTTGAAAGAAAGAGATAATAAACATTTAAGTGTTTTAGTACCTATGTATGTTTGCAATAGAATTCAATTTAATATTCCGGCCACTGAGAGAATGCGTTTCTGACACATGTCAGATGTACAGAATTAGGAAATAATAAAGTTTAAATTAGTAAAACACGTATTCGTTTGTATGAAACTGACAGGCGTCAGGTACGCATTCTTTCAGCGGCCGCACTTTAGTAGCTTTATTTTTATGTCTACTTTTTTTACTTTTTTTTTTTGGAAAACTGTGTAACAGCGATGAGTAGCTTTAATTTCTGGCTTCTTTTTCTATTCAGATAAAACATATTTTGTCATAATCATCATAAGCAGCCTATAATGTTCCCAGTGCTGTAACACAGGCCTCCTCTCGTCGGGCCGTAATCGTAATCCACCACGCGGGCCCAGTGCGGGTTGGTAGATGAGACATGTCTTCGAATTTTTGTTCTAGGACATACCGGTTTTCTCACAATGTTTTCCTTCACCGTTTTGAGAGCTATATAATATTTGAAAAAAATATTATGTAAATTAGGTTAATTTATAAAACAGTTACCTATCTTCCTGTTGTTGTACATCGAATTACTATGGTTAAATGAACGGAAAAAAAATGCGGAAAAGTTTTTACTTTCAATAAAGACTGAAATTCCAGATTAATGTAAGTATGTACCAAAAAATCAAAGCCCAGGCCAGGATTTACATAAACAAGAAGAAACTACTCTACTTCTGCCAGATCTAAAATATTGTAAAAGTTTCTTAGTAACTAAATATTCAATTTACAAAGTTTAACTCCAACCATAACAAATTCTAATAGACGCGGCTCATAATTGCATCGTTTGTTCAAACCCATTACTCTTCAGTCCTCAAACAAAAGTGAATTTTCTAGAACAAAAAGACCAGAAAGAATTAAATATAAGTATTTTTACGAGTGTTACTGTCTGCATACTGGCGATATCGTTAATCCTCTTCCACACGACAGAGTTCTTTAACGATCTTTTGAATTACTATGGTATTTTATGATACACTAGCGCCTGCTTCGCATGGTTTTTACGAATTGACAAAGCTTAGGGATTTCTTTATTGTATATAGGTAAGTTTAATATTAAGACGCTGACAACATCTAAACCGCGGTCACTGTCAGATTGCATAGAAAAGAAAGAGAAACGCGATGCCACAACGCTTGTAATGTACTGCAAAATATGAAGCAATTATCTATTTACTCAAAATTGAGTTGAGTAATCGAAAACAAAAAAACAACCAAGTTCTGCATTCAAATAAGATGTTCTTGTTATTAATTAAATATGTAACGTGTGTTGATATTTAATGGGTAGTATTAAAACGCAAATCAAAAAATATCCTTTTTCTATGCAATAAGATTCCGAATTCCCATCAAAATTACTGATTGCACAGCAAAATATTCAACTCAAAATATCACTAAACACACTACAATTTATTTTCGCAGCGTACAGCGATTTTTCCTAAAGCAAAAGCTTTTTTATCAATGCACAGCTAATAATCTTAATGCACATTATTCATGTTAACTCTTTTTCTTTTAAATATAGCTTCTATTTTTATATTATGTACAGCAGTTTTTCTAAATAAAACAGCATTTTATTAGTCACAGTCGTTACAGGGACAGCGAGACGTAAGAGGAAGTAAAATGTAGCAGCTTAATAATCAGTTGTTAGCTTTGTTTTAATTTAAACTGGCATCGAATTTTTGTTTTGGTAATAGAGGGCATCTGGCGCTCGGCGGTCGCTGCCGCGACACGCTCGCTTCGCTCGCTCGCCTTCGCGCGTTAATGGTCACTGTTCTAACCTAACCTAACCCAACAACTGATTGCATATCAAATAAATTTGCTGTGCAGTCAGTATTTATGCTATATAAGTAGTATTTTTGTACAAAAATAAATTTAACTGTATTGCATTATGAGGAAAAAAGTAATGTTATATTGATGTATAATTTGGAATTATCTGCAGTTTGAGTTCTGTTAAACATTTAGTTTATTTGTAGTGAAGTAAGTTATTAGATGTAAATAAGAATATAAATGATGAGTATGTATTGATAGGCGATTATTTATTTGATATGCAATTTATAATATCCCATATTTAATACAGATATTTTGGATTAGAACTCAACGTAAGAGGTTAGTTTAACGATAGTTTGTATCGAATTTTTTTTTAGAACGTGTTTTGATTACAACCAAGTTCTGGGAAATATGTTCAAAATTTACATATATTTTTTCCGCTACCACAAACTATACAGATTTGGCAATTTTTTTTCTTAAGAGAAGCCAATTTTGGTTAATTGGGTCTTGTCAGCGCCTTAATGTATTACACAAATAAATGAGGGGCTTGTGGCTAAATAATAACAGCCGCACGGGTCAATCGATCAGGTTAAGCTACGCTTGCCGCGGTTGGTCCATAGATGAGTGACCATCTTTACATACCAACACCCCTCCGTGCCTCGGAAAGCACGTTAAGCCGTTGGTCCCGGATTTCGTGGATCATTGACAGTCGTTACGGGTCGTCAGAAGCCCGAAAGTCTGACAACCAGTCTTACCAAGGGCTATCGTGTTACCCAGTAACTGGGTTGTGGAGGTCAGATAGGCAGCCGCTCCATGTATTCAGCTGCATCCGGTTACACCGGAAGCCGATCCCAACGCAGTTGGGAAAAGGCTAGCAGATGATGATGATGATGACACATAAACCTTCCGGATAAATTCTCAACATAATGTGAAGTCCGCATCCAATCCGTTGCGTAGTAGAAGAACAATGCGGTCACACAGATAGACACAAATAAAAAAAAAACAAAATCGACATTATTCTATAATATGTTACTAAATTAAATTACTAACTAAATATTCAAATAAATACAAAAAACAAAAGGACACTTAGGCATCGAAGTATACGTCCGCATCGCTGTCATCCGGAAACGTGCCCAGAAGACTGGCAGCAAAGAATTAGCATTGCCAACGTGGCAACGTTGAATGGCAATGCTAATTCTTAAAAAGGCCAAAGAATATAAATATAGTTAGTAATTTAATTTAGTACCTAGTGTAAATAGTTAGTAGCATCAATATTGTTTATTATTTAAGTTATATTTGTTTTAAAATAAAAAAATATAATAAAAAAAGAAGAATAAAAAGAAAAAAATATAATATGTATAGATACAGATAATCTAATCAAAGAAAGAGAGAGAAGAAGAAATCAAATGTTCTTCTAAATATGTTGTAAAATAGTATTCAACTGATTTGTAGTTTAAGGTGCAGATATATGATTTTAGTGACTTTTAAATCTGTTATTACACCTTCATAAAATGCAAGCAAGTTATGCAAAAAAAATATGTTAAACTAGAACGCATACGCATCAATTCTCTAAGTGAATATTTAAGTATTGTAGTTAAATACTTTATGAAATAAATTCAGAAAGTAATGTCTACTCAAAGCATAAAAAAACGATATTACTTTTAAACTACTTAACATATTTTCATGATTTTTTTTTTGTATGAATAGGTATTTCATTATCTGTAGTTCAAACTGTGTTTTTTTTTTCAAATATTATTATTTTGGCTATTAAAAATAAATATTCCGATTGAAACCGAACGGCGGCGCGACGTGAGCGCGACGCACACTCGTATGGCCAAGGTCAACGGCGATTACCTGATCCTTAACAGGTCAAAAAGTGAGAGAGCAGAGCAGGAGAGCAGTGTTGGCCGCAACTTACGAGTTGTAGGTTCGAACCTTGACAGGCGCTTGAAATTGTGTAAATTATTTCATCACCACTGCTCTCAAAACGATGAAGGAAAACATCGTGAGGAAACCGGCATGTCCTAGAAACAAAAATTCGAAGACATGTAATATCTACCAACCCGGACTGGGCCCGCGTGGTGGATTACGGCCCACTCCCTCTCACCAAGAGGAGGCCTGTGTACCAACAGTGGGAACATTATAGGCTGATTATGAGGTCAAAAAGCGTGAAAATAGTAGGTGGTAGTCTTCCCAAGATCATCTATCGCCCTGGGTACTTGTTCATTTATTATTTTCTACTAACTTAATTAGGCTATTATCTACTATCAGATATTAAATTTCCCATTTCACAATGTAAGCAATCAACTGCTCCGGAAAAAAACTGCAATATATCACACTGACATTGATTGTAAAGCTTGTGAAAAGGCATATTAATCTATACGTAGTATAAATTAAAGTCGCTTTTCGAATGTCCCCGAGTTTTTATTCCAGAAGGTTTATGTGTATAACACATGAATATAGCACAGAAATCTCGATGTTTTGTCAAGTCGTAAAAGCCGTGCGAAGCAAGGGCAGGTTGCTAATTTTAGTATTAAAAAATACCTACAGACGAACATATAACCTCCTCCTTTTTGGATGTCGGTTAAAAACAGTATAATTATCATTGCTTTAATATTAATGTTAATAAGTATACATAAAATACTAAAGAAATATCCTAACTGCTAATTTACATTCATACATTTTCATGTAAGCACAGTTTTTTTATCTCACGAAGTGACGATTAGTCGTGGTAACCAAGTGTACAAAAACGCTGTGAATGTGCGTGTGTAAGCGCAGGACTCACTGCGGCAGGAGCACTCGGTATCGTCCGAAACAATAGCGAAGTAGGAAGTGTATGTGTGCGTGTGTATTTACGTATGACGCTACTCGTTTTCACGCACACGTTCACAGCGTGTTTGTTCACTTGATTACCACAACTAAAGCGCGCGTCGCTTCGTGAGATAGTAATAGTAATATTACTATCAGAGTTGTTACATAGTTTTCAAAGTTCATATTGTGCCATTTCCGGTATACAGATACCTACATTTTCAGGTTCAGGTTTTGGTTAGTTTGTTAGATATAACATTGAATTAAATAAATTAGGATAACATTCAAATTGCAAATTAGTATAATATTAGTTATGGTAGGTATGGTGGTAGAGATAAAATACTATAGCAGACAATTTTCCATTCGATTTGTTTCTAGAAATACGTACCTAATACAAGTCCGTGCAGTTACACGCTTCGATATCTTTCTGATTGTCTGTCCTTTTTATTTTTATTTTGTCCATAAGTGGAGATTGGATTAGCCTGTATCGCAGGAACCTCCTTTATTCTTGAAATTACGGGAATGTAAGTGCAATGATTGAAATGTTGGCCTGATGCCAGCGACTTGTCTTCGCATGAAACTGAAATCTCTAGACATCGTTATGACTACATGACGTGAGATTGAGTGGTCAATGTACTATTACAAAACAGTAAAAAGGAATTAAGTGCCATTGTTCTTGAAAAAACTGTTTTTTGATGTGTAACATCTTTCCTCTCACTTTCTGTGAGTGATTTCGTGAAAAGGGACGGAAGTGTATAGGCAGAAAGTGACAGCTTGAGCATGGAATAAGGAGGTAAGTACTTTTTAATAGCATGGAATTAGTAAGTACTATATAGATTGTAAATAACTCGAACACTAGCTCACTGGTCGAATTTCGACCGGTGAGCGACCACTAGTAATGAATAATTATTCGAATAAATATTTCAGTACCAGTAGGAACCCTTATAGTTGCGCCATGTCGGTCTGTCTGTCTGTCTGTCCCCGCTGTAGCTCAGAGACGCTTGGTACTAGAAAGCTGTAATTTGGAATAGGTACGTGGGACACTCAGAAAGTTTTGCGAAAATTAAAAAAAAATAATCTATAAGTAAATATTTTTTTATTAAATCTTTTTAAAGTACTCTCCACTAGCCTCTCTACAAAGTTTCATGCGTCTAAACCAGTTTTCGAAACACTTTTTCCAGTCCGCCGCAGACACCTCGTTTACAGCCTGCTCGAACGCTAACAGCGCATCTTCTGGCGACGAAAATAGTATCCCTTTGAGAAGATTTTTTATTTTCGGGAATAAAAAGAAGTCACACGGTGCTAGGTCAGGGTTGTAAGGAGTGTGACCCAGGTGTTTGACCAGCGTTCTGTCCAGGAAGTCCCTCGTTTTGAGTGCGGTGTGCGAAGGCGCGTTGTCGTGGTGGAGCAGTAGCCCGCGGAGCCCTGTGTTTGGTCGCTTGTTGCTCACAACAGAAAAAAATTCTGCCAAGCATTTGGTAGTATACTATTTAGCGTCAATGCTTCTTTGGTTCCCGTAAAGGAATTGACACCAAGTAGCTAGTCAAATTGAAAAGCTCACGCTCAAAATCTTCGCCACGCTTCACTTTGGTAGGCGTTGATTCGTTTTGAAACACCCAAACCGTCGACTGGCGCTTCGTTTCTGGATCGTATTGATAAATCCAAGACTCATCACCTGTAATGTTGTCGTAAACACGCCGAGACGAGCCTGCTTCAAATTTGAATATTATACATATCACGGCACCATTCCACCCGGGCCTGCTTCTGAGCACAACCGCACAACCTCACCGATGAGGTTGTGCGGCACTTAGCGTTAAACTATCCTTCTCACGCGCAGATGCACGTGTAATTTCTGAAGGCTTCCTAATCCAACCTGCAGTATGTGAATTTCTTGATACGTAATAATACGTAACTCGTCCATTATCATGGATTAAATATTTCACTGCTAGCACGTTTTCTTCCGTAACAGCCGTCAAAGGGCGACCACTTCTATCTTCATCCCCAAAGTTAGTCCACCGCACTTGAATTCGTTATACCAACGATACACGGTTGCCTTAGAAGGGCCTTCATCCATGAATGCCATTTGAAGCCTATCGTACGATTCGTCCGGTTTCAGGCGACACTTGAAATCGTAAAAAATCATAGCGCGAAAATGTTCCCGGCGCAGATCCATTTTATAATGAGACCCGACAATTTAAATTAGCTCGCAAACAATGTGAAGGGAAATTTTGAAATTGGAACGTACCTATTTTTACTTACAACTAATCATATTTTCAAAATAGATTATAACTGGCCAGTCTCTCACACATAAAAACTTTTTTCGCAATACTTTCTGAGGGTATACGAGTACATATTAATTACGCCGACAAAGTGTTAAAATAAAATTTTGTAAAAAAAAAAGTATTAGGGTACCTCCCTTGCACGTAATGTGGGGATGATATTTTTTTTTCGTCGATCCCATGGAGTGGGGAATCGTTGGTTAGGCCGTTCAAAAATATTTTTCGATTCAAGGATCAACACCATTTTTCGATTCGATATTTTTTGCGTAATAAGCATTAAAGTGCTAAGTTTTATTAGCCAAGTGTCCCCTCCCCCCGCCCCCGTTGCCAGCTAAATGTTTGTTTATGGAGAAGTGAAGAAGCTATGTGGGCTTTACAAGTTAACGAGTAATAGTCGACCAACTTAAATTTTCAGTTGGAGAATTGACCGTGGCATACATCGATGTATGGAAGAACATGTTTTTCAACTACAATGTTAAGTTTGTTTTTGGAATAAATTCATCCCAACTTCCCAACTACGGAACCCTTCATTATGCGTGGTTCGACACGCATTTGGCCGGTTTTTACATTCTGAGGTTAATTTTTGTCGCTGCTCAGTTGCTTATTACCAAGGTGAGATGTCAGAGGTTACAAATCATATGCGACTACTGTAAGGCTCACTCGTTTTTTTATTTATAAAGTGGTTTCACATATTTTTTTACAAACAAAAAAATATACAGACATTTTCAAGACTAAATTGGACCTTGAATCCTTACAACACGTCTGTGTGTGAAATAATTAGAAACCAGGGACACATCAAATTAAACAAAACACTATCTATCTTCATTCCACACGACACCTCCCATTTCATCTAAACAGCAAAACCCAGTTCAACAAAAGTACTTATAGCAAAAACTAATTTGAGAAACCTTCAAATAATAAGGTCGTTCATTACGCGAACAATGTATCGCGACTGTACCAACATTGCATATGAGCGTTGCGTCATACGTACTGGAAGGCAGCTGCAATTAGGTCCCTACTGTACCGCGCTGCGATAGATGTAAGCTGCCTTTTATCGTCAACCGATTGTAGATGAGAAAATAAATGCAGATACGCCACTGTTTTACGTCACCTTAATCAATTTCACGTCATTGTTGCATCATATCGTATCGCAAAGTATCGTACTTACATTTTCGCAATACTGCTAAATTATATGTCATTATAACTGCATTATTGGTGTCGTGTAACAACGACGAAATGTATTTTATCATTGGGAAATCATATTTTTGTAACCAAGGATAAGTAGTTCGATTTCAGTGCATGACTTAGCATTAAATGAAGCTATTGAGGTAGGTAGCTAGTATGCTAATTTTAAGAGGAGATACTTAGTTGAGATGAGTATCAACCTGAAACTGTCACTTTAAGGTGTATTGTAGCAACAAAAAAAATTAAAAACCTGTTAAGTGTCGCGTCTGAGTTCGTAGATGATTACAAGACTCTATATTTGAACTCACTCCCAGTCACATTCAAACATTTTTCAAATTAAAACAAAGCATTATCAATAAGTATGTAGACAATAAACACACTCTTTTCAAAAAGAAAATCCTTTAGCTCCAAATGTATTATATACTAACTAATCTATGACAAACTACACAACCCATACTCCCATCCTATAGAATACAACCTCTATAACAATCTTTTTGTTATTCTCTACGATAGCAGAAACAATTTTTCCTCAAGTATAGCTTAGCTAGCGGTGTGCTACGCACCCAGTTGGCATCGGGGAGGCCGTGTGTAGCTGCGCGCGTGTGCGTCGGCAGGCCAGGCAGCTTTGTGCCAGGACTTGGCACCAACGTCGATACGGACAATTTGGGACCCGGCCGAGCCACCTAACCCGTTATTGGATTGTCATAATTTAACATGGCGTGTACCTATCGGCTTTACTGCCAGGAACAACGAGGATAAACTTGATAGTTCCCACGCCAAACGTATTAATAGTTGTAACGAGTATTGCGAAAAAGTTCAGAAGAAAAAATAAAGAAAACTCTATATAAAATGCAGACGACGACAATGAAAGACAGTAAGCGATTGTTATAAATTGCTTTTCTGACAGTTTTGTGTTTAAAAATATAAAAAGTTTTATAGCAAAGCAATGGAAAAGTAAAGTAAGCTAAAATATGACAATTTGTCATGATTATTGTTACTAATGAAAAACTGTAATTTTATAGCGAACTGTAATAAAAGGAATAAAAACTATTCGCCCGATCCTTTTTCCTTGAAAGGTGAATGGACGAACTTTTCCTATTAACCAAATACAGACCTAACAACATATTTTAGTACCCAGTTATGTACAAGATGTTTTGTACAAGATGCCTTACACACAAAGCACATGCACAAGCATCCGAACTCTGGTCAAACACGTGAGGCCCAAACAATTGTTAGCTCCGATGACTCAATAGGCATCCGAAGATGCTGTGTTCTGAAGACGGATACTGCTGTGTCAGTTGCATTTTAGAGCTGACACTACTGATAGCTTGAAATACCTGAAGGAGATGTTGTATAGTATAGACGAAATATTCAACAAAAGATGAGTTTTGGGTATGGATGGCTTTATGAGAAGGGGAAGACCAAAGACACGATGAATAGACTGTATGAAAGATGATATGGCTAGGAAAAAAAAAAATTAAAAGAGATGTTGCACCGACCCCAAATAAATTGGAATAAGGTCAAGAGAATTATTATGATGACTTGCTAGAAAACAAATGTTATCTAAGAACTCACAAAAGAAATCTTTTTTTTATGCAGGAACTTTTAAAACTTAAAATGATGTGAAGTTCCATGCATATGAACAAAAATATTGTTATATTGGCTAGGCATAATAATCAGCCCAAAATGTTCCCACTGCTGGGACACAAGCCTCCTCTCTGTGACAGGGAGTGGGCCGTAATCCACCACGCGGGCCCAGTGCGGGTCGGTAGATGTCACAAGCCTTCGAATTTTTGGTTCTAGGACATGCCGATTTCCCCACGATGTTTTCCTTCACCGTTTTAAGAGCAGTGGTGATAAAATAATGAACACAAAGTAAAGCGCCTGTCTGGGTTCAAACCAACGACCTACAACTCGTAAGTCGCGGCCGTTACCACTGGGCCACCACTGCTGCTATGCAGCTGATCAAAATGCTTTGCAATCATTGTAGTCATAATATTGAGATATTAAAAAATCTACGTTAGTTAACAAAGATAAGAGAATAATTAGTTACTATGTTTTGGAGAAAGACTTGTGACCAAGAATTCAAAAGAAGCAGCTCTTTAATCTTAAACAAACCGCATTCTAGGAAATCAGAAGTCCGTTGATCGCCAATATCGTACAAGCGATTGCACAGAGTCGTGGGAAACGCACGTACCTGCATTATACGTGGACAATGCAGGCCGGTATAAAAAGATGCGGCCGACAATACACGCTCTATGGAAAACCACCAACCATGGCCCGTTCACACGAGTGTCCAGCTGAATGAGAGAAACGGAGGAAACTCGGTTAGCTTATATTGAAACTATTTGCTTTATGCTTTAAGGTTTAAAGATGTTTCCTGGTAATTTAGTTTGCTATGCTTGAGAGGGTTGTGGATAAAGAAATTAATGACATGATTAGGCAAGTGCTACAGCTACAACTAGTTTTTGGGACAGTAGTTAATTTTTGTCGTGTTCGTGAACGGGCGCCGTCAGTTGGGACTGGGGGGTAACCATCACCTCTTATAGCAGTATTACTTCAATATTACTTCAGCGTGAGAAAGAGATGGAGCTATAAGTCCTGTATAGCTCCATCACTTTCCCACTGTAAGTAATATTATAATAATACTGCTATAAGAGGTGATGGTTACCCCCCTGGTCATCTCTTAGCTGCCACGGCTTATTTTTTTTTTTTGTCTGTTCCATTTGCTGTAATCTGGACGCGTTTTTTTACATCATACATATAGTTATACATTCAAAAATAACTAATAACTAAGCTAGCTAGCTTATACTAATATAAGTAACTAATATTTTTGTAGCAATCAAAATTTAAGGGTGTCCATGGAGTTTCTTGCCCGTTCTTCTCCATAGGTACCTACTACGCTTCGGAATGGACAACTTGCTTCATATTTCTAACTGACCGACTCCTTGACAGCTTAAAATTGCCTGCAAATGGTTTAATTGAAATAAATGCTTTACTTGGTCAAGGACAGCTAATGAGACACAATTGGTTTTCTATTGTTTGACTCCGAATCGATGTTACGCGGGGCTTAACAGGTTAAACACCGAAGCCCTTCATTTTAGCTACCATATGCAATGTACCGTTAGTTAGATTTCCAAAATTCAGATAACAAACAGCAAATACATCAATAATGATAACCACGCTAACCAAATGACAGGAGGGCCTTGCAACTGAACCGGATTACGTTAGCGATTAGCGACTGTGTATTTACAGCAACGTACAGCGATGTACAGCAATCTAAAGCTACGCTTACAAGGGCAATCTTTCAGCAATTATTGGCCGGAGGTAGTTGCTCCATATCACTCAATATATTGTTGCACTCAATATGACGTCGCAACAATGTTACAATTTGGCATCGAGCAATAATTCCACTACTTTCGAAACTTGTGCCGGCAATAATTACAGAAAAAATTACAATTTCTATAAATTCTTGGAATTGCCAAATTGCCCAATGTTGTTGCGACGTCATAGTTTACCACAATCGCTAAGAATTGCTTAATATTGCACAATTTTGTTGACCTGTAAACATCTTAAGGGTCGGGTAATCGCCGTTGACCTTGGCCATACATGTGAGTCGAGCTCACACCGCGCCGCCGCCGTTCGGTTCCATAAGGAATATTTTTTTTAGTAACGAAAATATGAATATTTGAAAAGAATCGCAGATAGAATTAAAGATAATAAAATAGTCTGGTCATACAAAAAAAAATCATGCAAATATCTTAAGTAGTTTGATAGTACCTAATATAGTTTTTTTATGCTTTGGGTAGACATTACTTCTTGAATTTATTTCATAAAGTATTTTACTACAATACTTAAATATTCACACATAGAATTGATGTGTATGCGTTCAAGTTTAACATCATTTTTTTTGCATAACTTACTTACTTGCATTATCAAGTAAGTTATGCAAAAAAATTATGTTAAAAATTTGTGTTGTTTCATACATGAAGGCGTAATAACAGATTTAAAAGTCACTAAAATCATATATCGGCGCCTTAAGAGCAGGTTAAAGCGACGTACATACGTACAGCGGATAGAGCGAACACATGTGCAGAACGCATTAACACCTTGTCGCTTATGACGGTTAAGTAATACCTCACGGCCGCCTTCGACAGGCAACGTGTCGTGTGCGCCAAGCATTGATGGAATTATTAACGTGTTACTGAGTATTTTTGTGAGACACTGCAATTGTTCGTCTGTGGTATTTATTACTGTGAATACTATCATACCGTATACGTACCTATATCAGTGAAGTCATAGCAATATTGGCTATAAAAATAACAACATCACGACTGTATTCCCCGAAATGATAGGCAGAGGTGCACCATAGGTACACCCACATTTTACCAGTTATGTTTAAGTCCCATTTAATTAGAGTCTATTGCCATCAACCGGGCACAAATCCAGACTCCGGGTTGCTACTGAGAAATTTCACATGTAAAAACCTAATTACACTTTGCCCGACACAGGAATCGAACCCAGGACATCATGTTTAGCAGTAACGCTTGCGACCACTAGACCAATGAGGCAGTCATCAGCTGTAAAAATATTCGGACATTAATTGATGCTGAGCAATCTTGTATTATGCAGATACAACTAATATTACAACGACTATACAACTAATATTACAACGAATATACAACTAATATTACAACGAACATACAACTAATATTACAACTAATATACAACTTCTATTACAACTAATATACAACTCATATTACAACTAATATTACAATCTGTACGGTATAACTCCAGCATACGAAGAAATCTTTCTCAGACGTAATCAGAAAATAGACTGTGAAGAGCATGGACACTCAAGTCTCATGATACCACGACGTCATTACAGTTACAGTTAATGCAGCTCAATACTCCGATACTACATTCCTATCAGAGCAGCGGCAAGACGCACTAGAGTTAAGGGCTTCGACAACGCGCGAATAATTTACCTCCCGAGCACCTACTAATACATGATGTCTCCGCAATCTGCCTCTGGCTAAAAGTAAGCCAGTGTACGACCATTAAACCCAGCCTAGATGCCCATTAATTTAATAGCAAGTTTTCTTTGCTACGGCGGCGATTAAACGACTACTGGAGTCGGCCGACTAATTCAACCGGGGTTAGTGCGCTAACCGCCCGTTAGCCGCGCTTACGCAGCTTAAGTTAGTACAGATTTATGCATCGGACCAACTCCACAAATGGTTTCACACTATATCGCTATTCAAAGGATTAGAATTTTGTTAAAATTGTATACAAACGCAGTTTTACTGCGTGATTCTAATGACACGTTACCTAATTGATACATTAGTTTTTATTATTTAGTTTTCTTAAAGGCCTTGATTGAAAGTTTCCTTTAAAAGAAAAACATTAAAGGTAAGCCAGACTTTAATAAAAACACGATCGTATCCAATATCAAAGTGGAATTTAAAACTTTAAAACAATCTAAACGAATCCATCAGAAAGTTTTCACTTTTCAGTGACTTCAAAACGTGGAGTCAAACGTTTAAATATTGGAAATTAAAACGTCTACAAGAGGTGCGACGTTCGTTAGACAGATAAAATATTCTCGCTTATGCTAAACTGTTTATGTAAATGAAATAAGTTGTCGCCTTAGCTCTTGATTACAAAGAGAACTTGGAGTAGTTTTGTTTACAGCTTAATCGCAGTTGCGTCTTGTTTTTCCAGTGTTTATTCTTAGCCCGACAGGTGCGAGTTGACTATAAAAGGTGAAACATGTTAGTGCAAAGTTCATACAAACTAAGAGCACTTAAATTATTAATTGAACAAACTAGTTTTTACGGTTTTTTCGCTGGAATGTGCGACACTGATGGCTTGAGGAAACTAGATATTCTATTGAAGTTTCAATATTTTTTACAGCAAGGGTTATATTTATTTTTACTGCAAGGTTCACCCTTACCCTTAGGGCCGAAACACATAACCGCGCTGCGTCGCCGCGCCGCAATGGTTCGCGTTACTGAACGTTGCGTTGCGGCGTCGCGAAAAAGAGCGTTTTATTGTTGTACTGTAGAATAACCAGTTCCTCGTGATTTTTGAGTGTGGATAGACGTCTCTCTGTCATGGATATCAATAAACTTACTGCTTATTTGTTATTAAGAAGACATTACTCTATTTTTAAATCAACGACAAAGAAGTTACTGGATACATCCATTTAATAAGGCTATGAATCCCCATGGCGAGTACTTTCCCGGTGCACAACGCATAATTTTACGTAGCGGCGGGCGTCACTGCCGATTTTAGCGGCGCGGTGCCGCAACGCGGTTATGTGTTTCGGCCCTCAAAGGGGGTAACCCTTTGAGGGCTTTTGCTCATTAATTGTATGGTTACTGAATAGCTTTACTAAAGCTTTGGCTAAACAATAAGAACCACTTCTGAAAGTTCAAACTTTCATCACAATGCAAATAAAAGTTTCCTCCAAAAAAAAACTTAACAAAATCAAAATGCAAATCCTTTTACTCAAAGTTATTCATTCAATCCGTCCTTAAAATAGAGAATCCGTAAAATAAAAAGTAAATCCCTAATTCTGAGTCGTAATGAAATTAAAAACTTGCGCTGGGAGGTAAAGTTGCAAGTACTTGCGAGCCTCGATCCGGTTGTGGCGAACGAGATTAAGGGGTGAGAGTATCCGATTTCTACATTATCAATTTACAATTTCCCATCTAGACACCTAGATACTTCTGAACTAAAAACAAAGGGTTAAAGTTTTAATTTGTTTAGATCCAAAGGAAAATAGCTTGTATCTTTAAGTTTTTCCCAGGGAATAAAAGGTTTGAATGAGGACAATGGAAGTTTTTAAATACTGCTGTGAAAGAACTGATTTTGATCTGAAGAAACTTTTGATTTAAAATAGTGCATTACTTTCAACTTTATGATCGAAGCCATTTTTGTTTGCTTATCTTTGAATGACATAATCAGCCTATATTGTTCCCACTGCTGGGACACAGGCCTCCTCTCTGTGAGAGGAAGTGGGCCGTAATCCACCACGTGGGACCAGTGCGGATTGGTAGATGTCACATGAATTTTTGGTTCTAGGACATGCCGGTTTCCTCACGACGTTTTCCTTCACCGTTTGGAGAGCAGTAGTGATGAAATATTTTACACAAAGTAAAGCGCCTGTCCGGGTTCGAACCTACGACCGACTCGTAAGTCGCGGCCGTTACCACTGGGCCACCACTGCTCTAAATCTATCTATCTATCTTTGAATATTAGCTTATTTCTTTGATAGCGTTCAGAACCCTGCCGGGGTCGCGGGAAGTTACTTATGGGTCACCGAGGCCCCCGCAACACAGGCAACAGGAAGGAATACGCCCTCCCGCTCCGCCCAGAGCGGGAGAAGATATTTGATGATTACCCACCCTCAAAAAAAAAAAAGCGTTCAGAACGCCTAAACTCATAGAAACTTTCAGAAAAAAAACACTTGAATTCAGTCGTATCTACAGGCAGAATATTATCTCACTGTACCTATTTGTGAAAACAACATTCATAACACCCCACAACCATAGGTACAAGAAATATACTCTAAAAAACACAATCTCTTTTTATAGAAATTGACTCATAAATGTAATCATACCAGAGCTCTTTCAGATACCACGAAATCTCTACAAGTACTACCATATTACCAAGGTAACACCTTATCATTATTATTGATAACTTTTTCATAGTATCATGCCAGCTATTCGAGATGTCCTAATAAATATTTTACAAAAAGTAGGTATTCAATAAATAAATTAGGTACAGGATTACCCAAGAAGGTATAGATTAAGGAAAAGTACGTCTACGTTTTGTGCTATATTATGTCGTCTCATCTATTTATTATATCTACGAGTATAACAGCTACATAATCATCCCGATAAACAATTGAAAATCATTCATCCTTACACAAAATATTATGTTATTAATTCTATCCAAAATGACGGTTAAAAGCACATCCATGATATATTATGATATATTATACGTTAAGAATGCAATAAAAATGATATCAATCATAATCGGAATGATGCAAATCATGATTACATAGTTATTTCAGAATGACGTGCACACACGCCTTTTAAACGTCACTTAGGAAGTTCATTGGTGCCTAGACACTAAACCGGCCTAACGTATGAATAACAAATGTTAGAACTATCTTGTTGCTGTGTGTTTTCACAGTTACCAAGTTATGGGTTTAAACCTGTAAATTACCAGTGGAAAATTTTGAATATCTGTATACTTAGGTACCTCTATAATTGTACTACTTGGCAAACTTCTAATAAAATGATAATAAGTTCTCCAACAATAATTATAAGCTTGCTATACCCTCATTTTCCCATACATATCAGCCTATAATGTTTCCTCTGCTGGGACACAGGCCTCCTCTCTGTGAGAGGGAGTGGGTCGTAATCCACCACGCGGGCCCAGTGCGGGTTGGTAGATGTCACATGTCTTCGAATTTTTGGTTCTAGGACATACCGGTTTCCTCACGATGATTTCCTTCACCTTCACCATTCTCCCATAAACATTGTAAACTAACAGGTTCCCCACATCATGTCGAAATCGTGAAGAGGAAAGATTTGTATATAATAACTGGTGTGATACAAAGTCATCACATCAGTTATTAAACCACTATTACAAAACTAATGAAAATCCCATAGTATGAACTAAGTACCATAAAATCATCAAGGTAATAAAAAATAAATGGGGAATGAAATAATTTTTGCATAGACTGGTATCATCGTTGACGGATTTTGTTTTATTACAGTTTTCATTAATGGATTATGGGAAATCTTTATAAGGATTCATGAGCAGCAGCAACACTCTAAATACATATAGCTCCATACTATGAGTGATCAGCGATTCTTCTGTCAACGTGATGATTATCACAATATGTTATCCATAACCGGTTAATAGGCCCTAATATTCTGCAGTAGATACAGGCATGTTTGATTAACGGCTCCAAACATAACTCTTCGATTTTCAAATTAGAAATTCCAAATATTATAACGACGAAAGTTTCCTACGGAAGAGCAATTTTGTTAAATGGAGAGGTTCTAACTAAAGTAAGGCTTGGATACGTGACAACAGTTCTGGGAAGCTACCGTCAGAGGGGGCCTTTTGAATTATAGCCGCCGTCTGTCCCACCACTTATCTCTGCATAATGATACTAGGTTCGGGTTACATGATTCTAATGTAAGTCTGGGAATTCCGTCTGGTTAATAATTTTGGTGCCTACTGTTTTATGGTTGGTTGGTTTTGTAGGTAGGCAAGAAGGTTTTATATAACGATAAATATAAAACACTAAAGCATGAAGCACGTTGTTTTTGTGGAGTGGCAGTGATTTCGAAAAAAGAGACGGAAGTGACAGCTTGAGCTTGGAATAAGTAAGTTTTTTTGAAAAGCATGGAATTAGTGTACTCATGGAATTTGTAAGTACTATATAGATTGTAATTAGAGGGAATCGAATTTTAGTAATAAATATTATTCGAATAAATATTTCAGTATTCAGCTTTTTTTTTAATTCTGAGGTTTTTTTTTAATCTGTCACTGCTCAATTTCTTATTACCAAAGTAAGATATCAGATGTTACACATCATATGCGACTACTGTAAGGCCCGCTCGTTTTTTTTTTTTTTTCTTGCATTAAATAAATCTACTGCAATTCTAATGTCTTCATCATCATCGTCTAGCCTAACTGACCTCCACATCCCAGTTGCTGAGTAACACGATACCCCTTGGTAAGACTGGTTGTCAGACTATCGAACTTCTGATGACTCGCAAGTAGTTTACGCAACTATTTAGATCTAAACATAAACTAAACAGGGATTTCTCAGTCAACAAATAAACCGAAAATAGGACAGGATAGAAATGTCCAATATCTCGTATTAGATTTAATTCGAAAAAGAAGGAAATAAATATCACGATTAAGGCGGCTTAATGCCCAGTGCGTTGTCATTTACAAATAAATAAATGTATCGTAATCTTCTTGAAACGGGGCATAATAATAGTTATATTATTATGCCCCGTTTCAAGAAGATTATAGTCTAATCCCCCATACGTTAAACAAAGACTATAATAGTATTTGAGTAGCAAAATACGTGAAACATTCCTTGGGAATACTAGTGCAAACGCCATATTAATTAATACAAGTGGTGGAACTGGTGGAAGTACTAAAGTGTAGTTAAATGTTTGATGTTTAACAGAGCTTAACATTGAGTTCTGATATTTTAAACCACATCGTTACAACAGGCCAATGATTCGAGATTGAAATACAAAGTATAATTTAATTATAAATCTTTCAGTAATGGCTTAAAATATATATCTGTTGTCGTATAATGCATATAACCCCATCTTATATATCGTTGGTCTAGTAGCCGCGCTACTGAGCATGAGGTCCTGGGTTCGACTCCCAAGTCGGGCAAACTCCTGCCGGGGCCGCGGGAAAGTCCGAAAGGGTTACCGAGGCCCCTGACAACACAGGCAACGGAAGAAACACGGGTGGTTTTTAGTCAGTAAGCGTCTGACACACCCTTCCCTCTCCGCACAGAGCGGGAGAAGTAATTTCATAAATTCCCACCCAAAAAAAAAAGGTCGGGCAAACTGTTGTTTCCTTCAGGAATTTCTCAATATCAGCCCGGAGTCTGGATTTGTGCTCTATTGACGGTAACAGGCTCGCCCCCTGTTACATGGGACTTAAGCATAACTGGCGAAATGTAGGTGTACTATAGGTACACCTCTGCCTAACCCTTCTTTGTTATGTTATCAATACCCATCACGTTTATAAAGATTCGCGTTAATTTAATTTGATCTTGGTCATGAAGTTAGTCTTTAGAATGACTTTCAAAAATTGCATTAATACTCGTATCTATTAAAATAAACTCCAAAAGTAAAAAGCTCAAATTAAACCAAGCCGGTGTAATTAAGCACTAAGTTACTCGACAATGTATTATAGAATTTTTGTTTCTTTGCTCACTTAACCAAATTAAGCAGCGTTAAAACTCATTTCTCAAAGCAATTTCATAGAGGGAGTCAATTTAAGGGCGGAAATTGCTTCATTTAACGCTACTGAGTGACAAAATAGATTCAAAGATATTTACCTATTTCCTATGTAGAACGATTTGTCGGCCGACTGAGACAATTACTTGAGTTTGTAATTAAATAAAGTAATGATTAAGTTAAATCATGATAATTAGGTGATTCTTATAGCTAGGTAAATTAGACGTTATTAAGTGCCGCTTGTTATTTCTTGTGTTGTTCAGGCAGATTTATTGTTATTGTATAATTAAATGATTATGGGGGAGTCGGTGCTATTTTCAATTTTTGAGACCGTGGTGATTTAGTTCCGTTAACGTTCTAAAATTCGTTGTTATGTTCAATGTTCAGGTATACGTGGGTATATGTTCAGGTATACGTGGGTATTATGAGTTTCACAGTAGGTATCTAGGGCATATAGGATTTTAATGCCTAATGCTCGAAAACTAATTCCGAACCGAAACATTAGAGCAACCAAAATTTCGCGGTTTGATGTAATTCACGTACCACAAAACAGTTTCTGGTCTTCATCAAACTGATATTACCCCTCTCACAGTTTATCCACCTACGGAAAGAGATAGCGCATAATATTCCTAGCTAGAAATACTTTGCTTGCTAATACAAAGTTTTAACATAAAACGATAGCTTAATTTAAATATATTATACAAATTGATACTGGTTGGCGATATTAAACGCAAAATTCAAGTGCCTTTTGAGCGTAGAAATGTTATTGGATCTTCTAGGAAATTGAATTTACGAGAACATAATAACATTAACCGCCCCATTGGTCTAGTTATTGCGCGCGAGACTAAATCTTGAAGACTTGCTTTTGATCATCAGGTAGAGAACATAAAAAAAATACGGAAATAGTATAAGAAAATTCATCGATTTTTGTTAATATCTTTTAAACGGTTATGAGTTCGATAACGAAAATCAATAGGGCTCATCCGAAGGATGATAGAAAACTTGTAGAGATTTAGATTAATCCATTGTGTGACGACGTGAATCGTGACGTCAACAAACAGACACTCCCCAACGGAAAACACTACACTTATTTTTGTTTTGTTATACGGTCAAAATAAATCAGCTAGAGAAATTCCGCAGAGGTTATGGATAACGATATCTAAACACGATAAAATAAAAATAAAAAAGATTAAATTTTTTTTTTGGGGTTGACCACCGCTTGTTGTGTTACATAAAGTATGAGTTAAGAAACCTGTTTTTTTTTTCTAACTTATATTAATTATTATTTCAAGTGACTAAACTACCAGCGGTTGATGACCCCAAAAAAAAAGTCATCAAATTTATTTATTTATTGTTTTATCATGTTTAGATATCGAGTTTCGGTAGCTCATTTCATTTGACCTTGAAATGAAATGATGATGAAATGTAATGAAATGATGTTTGAAATAATTTTATTTTCTGTTCGAAGGTTTGTACAAATACTTTTACACGTCGATCATAATAGGTTGGGGAAAAAGTTACTTCGCATTTTTTAAGAAAATTCAAAACATTTTTTAATATAGTTTACTCGTATTTACATTTAACTAAAGTATGTAGGTACCATTTTGTTCGATAACTTTTTGCCATCTTGTAGGTAGGGACATGATCCCATTGCTATAGAAATTTTGGGACTTCTGATCAAAATACCATGACAAGTGGTTTTGGCAGTCCTCTCGTGATGTTAACCTGACACTGCCTAAAGAATTCTGAAGAGACCGAAACAGGTGGAAATCTGAAGGTGCAAGGTCAGGACTAGACGGCGGATGCATTAACACCTCCCAACCAAACTCTCTTAATTTTTGCTGAGTGGCTAAAGATGTGTGAGATCTAGCGTTATCAATTATCATGATGAAAAACCACACCCCTTCTGTTGATTAATTCCGGCCGTTTTCTCTCAACTTCTTGCTTTAATCTCATCAGTTGTTCGCAGTAGAGTTCAGAATCGATGGTCCTGCCTGGTGGTAACCCACCACACACACAGCATCACCTTGTTGCGAGTTAACCCGGGTTTCGCCACAGTCTGTGAAGCCTGACCGGCCTTTGACCACGACCTTTTTCGCACGTTCTTGTTGTACGTGTCCACTTTTCATCACCAGTTATCAGCTTCTTCAAAAATGGTTCGGTTTCATTACGTCGAAAGAATCACAAATGAGTACACGGTTCATTAGGTTTCTTTCAGTGAGCTCGTGAGGTACCCAAATATCGAGCTTTTTTGTGTACCCATTTTTTTTCAAATGCGCCAAAACTGTTTTGTGGTCAATTCCCAGTTCTTCAGCTACGTCGTAACTACTGATATGCCGATCGAGCTCCACTTTTTCAAAAATGGCATCCATTTTATCCGTAATAGCGACCAGAGCGACGTGCATCTTTGACATCAAAATTTTCGGATTGAAAACGCTTAAACCAAATTTGTGCTACTCTCACATACACTACACTAGGTCCATAAACATCGCAAATTTTTTTCGGTACGTTTTTACCTTTTATTTAGTAAAATTTTAAAATTCGACTTTCTTCATTAGATTCACTCATCTTGACGGTACGAAAAACAAATGAAAATCACACATTTTCCTAAATTGAATTTGGAATTATGTTCTTTAAAATTTAAACTTTCAATGATACCAAAACCAGCCAGATACAAATAGTATAATACCCAAAGAGATTTTATTACAAGTACATACATACTCGTACTATAATGCGAAAAGACTTTTTCCCCAACCTAATATTTAAAAAAAGAAACTAGATGAGCTCGGCGTTTCGTATCTGACTACTCTGATAAGAAAGCCCGAAGCAAACTCACAGCTCACAGTCTCTTTTAAAGTCCAGACATAATCTTGGTCAAATCATGTGATGACCATGTAGGTTGGTGTCTGAAATGGTCTTTTGAGGAAAGAACCAACATGTATATATCAAGGTAGGTATATCTATCTAAAAATATGTTAATCTTATAGTGACAAGTCTCTAGTTTTTCAAAATTTCCTGCTAATATGAATTACATGTATAATTTAGTACATTGGAAAACTTTAGCAAGGCGATATGGAGAATAGAGCAAGCACTCTGATACGTTTAAGCGTTGTGAGGCGTGCAATAAAAAGGTACTTTTAAATTTATTATTTATTGGAATTACATGGGTTTGCGTCTTCAGTTTTCCACTCAAATAGGAGAAATCAATCTAAGCGTGATTTAAGTTTCTGGTATTGTGAGTCTGATAATAAGTTAATCTCTCGAATCTCATTAAACAATATGTTTTATTGTTTCAATTTTTTTTTATTGCACGTTACCATTATACAAGTTGTAGTTTTGCATCCTCCAAATTTCAGGAAGCTGTTATGAAAGACATATATAATTAAATAAAATTACGATACCTGCTCAATAATTAATACATACTTGTTTTTTAGTTATTTAAGTTTGACAGTATTTTAGAATACACCACTTTCACAGAACAGAATCACCCCGTTGCGTATGCGATAGTGTGTGTGTAAAAGGGCAGTTACAGTGCGGCATCACACGGGCCGCGTTTTAACTAATGATGCCACGAATAGTGAATTGGCCGAATACCGAATACCGAATATCGGCAACGCTGTCGGCCGAAGCGCCGAATATTCGGCCGCCGAATGCTTGGTGGGGGCGCGTTAGCTGGAATAAGACAAGTCACAACCTGTTTTTCTCGTTGCGTTCGCGCGGCAGGCGACGACGGCGCGCGCGCGGGGCGGGGTGCAAGCAAACATTGTTTGTATTTGTTTCAATTGCGAGTAAATCGCGTCACGGAGCGCTTTGTTGGTTTATAAATAATACGTTATGTGAAACTTAATTACTATTTTGCTAAGAAGTTTGTTCCTTAGTTCATTTTCAATTGTTTTTTCGTCAAAAGGCTTCTATAATGACAACGGTTAATAAAAAATCGCCCATATGGGAATATTATGAGATTTGTAGTGAAAATAATAAACTGGCCCAGTGTTTGTTATGTAGCATCAAGATCTCAAGAGGCGGAGAAGGAAAGAAAGCAAGTAAGTAAAACGTATTTAAATTTCTGTTATGTTTTATTGTTTTTGTTGAAGTGAATAAAGTTTAGACAACGTTGTTGTTATATAAATCTTATAAAAAGTAAAACGTTAGGTTAATTTAATAGTTTCGAAAGAGTTTTATTTACTTAATACGTTTACGTAGGTAGGTGGTTGTTTGTTAACTGGTTCTGTCTTAAACTACGTACCTACTTACCTTGTTGTTGTACTGTACCTATTTGTAGATACCTACTTATAAAAGAAAGGAGATCGATTTGCCCTAGTTGTTTCGGAATAAAGTTTTATGAGAAATTATTTATATACCTATATTTATTTGATTTTCTATAAGATAGATAAGGGAAATACAATAACTTATTTAATTATAATTCATTTCATTTTCTTTTTTTTACAGCTACAACCTCTTTAAAAAACCATCTTAAAACCAAACATGCTGACCAATACGCTGCTTTAATTAATGTTCCATCGACAAGTGGCAGCAACATGGGCGGTACTTCTACTTCTACCGATGCCAAGATGCCAGCAGAACCTGGAACGTCCAGATCAAAAGAACGGCAGCTCACCCTGAAGGAAACATCAGAAAGGAAATTGCTCTGGGACATTAATGATCCGAAATCAATAAAATATCATTACTTGATTGGCGAAATGATTGCTTTGGACAACGAACCATTGTCACTTGTGGAACGAGTTGGATTTCAGAGACTTATGGCAAACGCTTTGCCCCATTATAAAGTACCTGGTCGCACTTACATGACCGAGAAAATTGTTCCGGATATATACAACAGAATTTGTGCTAAAATAGAAGCCAGTATTTCACAGGCAGCAGCATTATCAGTGACATCTGATATATGGACATGCCAGCACAATAACGAGAGCTTTCTGAGCTTCACTGCGCACTGGATATCTCCAGAGTTCATTCCGGAACATGGCGTTTTAGCTATGAAATCATTTCCTGGCTCACATTCTGGTATCAATATTGCAAAAGAACTCAATGCTGTTACAGAAAGATGGAATATTCCTCAATCCAAGCTCCATTTACTAGTCCATGATAGTGGCTCTAATATGATAAAAGGTGTGCGAGATGCAGGATATGATTCAGGCAGGTGCTTTATTCATTCACTACAACGAGCTATAGATCATTCGCTAAAATGTCAACCAGAAGTACAACAGATGATAGCTGCTGCGAGACGAATTGTTACCCATTTTAATCATTCTGGCTTAGCAGAGCAGAAACTTAAATCTATTTAACAACAACTTAACTTGCCAAACCACCAACTAGTACAAGATGTGAGCACACGCTGGAATTCTACCTATTATTTAATGGAGCGATTATTAGAACAAAAGCGAGCTGTCTCCTTGTACATAACAGATCATGAAACTTTAATAAATCTGACACATGCTCAATGGGAACTATTGGAACAGTGTATCAAACTCCTCAAACCATTCGAAGAAATAACAAAAATAACTAGCTCAGGTATCTCTTGCATCTCTGAAGTGATTCCACATGCAGTAACTTTATTAAAATATCTGGGAAAAGCAGAGACAGCTGAGAAAGTACCTAATTTAGTCACGATGAGATCTTCACTGCAGGCCGAGCTAGAAAGGCGATTCAGCTTCGATGATAAATGTTGGTTGCTACTTTTCTGGATCCTCGATTTAAAACGAGTTTTCTAGGATTGGTTCAAGCAGAAAGAGCAAGACAAAATATTCTTCTAGAAGCTCTAAAAAAAAGTTGTGATGAACTAAGTAGTACCGATGGCGATTTTTCTCCAGCGCGTAAGAAAAGAAACTTGAATGAAAATGATAGGACTGTTGAAATTGAAATACACGACAGTTTCTGGAACTGCTTTGAAGAAGTCGCTACAGATAATATGGGAAATGCTAATGATGAGGAGGACGTGGAGAAGAATGCTGTGCCAAACGAGTTGGATTTTTATTTGAAAATAGTTCGCCTAGATCGGAAGGCCGATCGTTACAAGTGGTGGTCAGCAAACGAAAAACAATACCCGAACCTTTCGAAATTTGCAAAAGTTTATCTTTCTTCGCCTGGAAGTAGCGTTTATAGTGAGAGGTTATTTTCTGAGGCTGGTAACGTTTACGATGAAAAGCGCAATCGTTTGCTACCAAAAAATGCTGAAAAGCTCGTTTTTATCCATCACAACTTACCACTGATTAATTTTAAGTACTAAAATGTTATAATTTTGAAATAAATACATAATTTTGAGTAAAATAACGTGTCTTTTTTTACATGATTTGCTATTCGGTATTCGGCCGAATAGTACGCACTATTCGGCCACATACCGAATAGCAAAAAAGTGGCCGAATAGGCCGAATACCGAATAGTTGCCGAATATTCGTGGCATCTCTAGTTTTAACATGCGTGTCCCACATATGCCGATTTCCATATATTTGAAAAAAAGACTTACTTATTTTATTATTGATTCGTGTCGAGAATCATTAGCATAGTTACCTCCTTGAATTTAACGAGGATGCAAAACGACACCTTGTATCTGTTTACTAATATAAAAAAAGAAGCTTGTGCCAGCCAGGACTGAGTTCCGAGCCAATTGTCAAAAGGGTATAAAATGGTGGAAAATAGTCCACAGAATAGTCTTCCATAGAGATCACTACCCTCTGAGGAGAACTACGCATGGAGGAGTCAAACACACTATGATGTAAATCACCATAATCTTACTAGTTGTGATGCTAATCTCGTGAACCTGAGTCATCATGCCAGTTTCCATGACCTGCCTGAGCGACGCCACCCGTCCTCAGGCCCACAATATTAAATCATTCTTCACGTATTTATAGAATATTCATTACATAACAATATAGGTTTATGAAATAATGTAATATCTGTATACTAAATGTTGGCACGGCATTGTGTTGATGATAAAAGCTTTATGAATGACACATCGCATTAATGCATAAGTGTCGACAGATTTTCAACAAGGCTGTTCAGTGTTGGTGCCGAAAAAGAAACAGGAGTTGACACAGTTCGCACTTTTTAGGGTTTCGTAGTAAACAAGGAACCCTTATAGTTTCGCCATGTCCGTCTGTCTGTCTGTCCCCGCTGTTGCTCAGAGACGTTTAGTACTAGAAAGCTGTAATTTGGCATAGCAGGTAAAATAAAATCTTGAAAAAAAAATTATTTGGTGTGCGTGGTCCGACACGTACTTGGCCGTTTTTTATAGAATCAAATATGTGTAGTATTTACTACAGATTTTACACATAATCATAATACAGAAAGTGTTGCACCTGAATCTTTGTTTTGAAGAAAGAAAGAAAAATATGTTTATTTGTCACAGAAACACGTGCATACAAAAAGATATTGAGTAGGCAAACATAAAAATAAAACAAAATAGATCTAGGTACATATAATCACGAGCAAAAATAGATCTACATATAATCACGAGCAAAAGTAGATCTACATATAATCACGAGCAAGAATAGATCTACATCTAACCATGAGCAAAACTAGATCTACATATAATCACGAGCAAACATAGATCTACATATAATCACGAGCAAAATACACAAATAGTCGGCAGCTGCACGTCATGACTGTGACAAGAAGGCTTCCACTCAGCATGATGCTGTGCTATGGGAACCTACAACACAGCGCTGATTTTTAGTGGCCACCCGAAACAGATCTGGGGGGCAACCATCACCTCTTGTAGCAGTATTATTTCAATATTACTTCAGCGTAAGAAAGAGATGGAGCTATAAGTCCTGTACAGCTCCATTACTTTCCCACTGTAAAGTAATGTTATAATAATTCTGCTATAAAAGGTGATGGTTGGCCCCCAGGAGTTGCAAGGGATCATACCAAATTTCAAGACCAAAGTATTTTTTTTTTACATTAAATGCAGATAAATCGTACATTATCGTAATATTTTTTATTGTATTAGGTACCTAAGCTGACTCCCATTAGATCACCCCCTCCTACTCCATTTACAGCTATGAAGATACTCAAAAACTAAAGATTGGTGGACTTAGATCCCGGCTTGATATAAACACTACGCTTAGCAGCATTGGAAACCACAGCATGGTCAACTCAACACACAAAGTAATTCCTCAAATACTCCTACATTAGAAGCGGTGATACATCTACATACATTCTCAAAAATCCACTTCCACACAATAGGCATAACGGACAGCCCTCGGTGCGGGGCTTGCATGGAGGCACGACATGGATGTGCTCTTTGAATGAACAGGCGTCATCCACATTAGAACAGAAACCCTCGGGGCACCCAGATCCTACACAGATGTTCTAAACAGACCAGGAGATGTGATTAACTTCTGGAGGGAGGTAGGCTGGTTGGAATAACCACCGAACGGCCGCCATGGCCCACGCACAATGGTCCACCTGAAGGACTAAGTGCGGAAACCAAACCCTCTAACATAGAACATTCTTAAAAACCAGCTGTTTCACATAACCAGTCAAAATGTAGGGAACATATGATTATTTGTTCACGATTTCTGGTTTGGTCCCATAGTAATAGTTGTTTATAATTATGAGTACAATGACCCTAAGAGGTTGTGCGTTATTTATGTAACATCTTATATACGATACATCTAGTACCAAAAAAACCATAACCCCTTCAATTACAGACCCTAAGAAAATATCCCCATAACTCTGTGGAACTCGCAACCTGTCTATACAATTCGTAACGTACAAGTTTACGCACTGTGAAGTTATTCCTCGCACCTCCTGTGTTTGCCGTCCTTGTCCTACAGACTACAGGCGCATCTTCACGCATGCTGATTTTTCGACTTGAGTGCGCCTCAACGAATGCACATACAGAATAACCCAGGCAAATCACGTAGCCCCTTCGTCACCAACTGTCACATGGCACAGGAGGGTTCTGTATACGGTCGGGTAGCACCTAACAAGTGCTTCGGAGTTTACTTTATGATAACAACGTTGATTTGTTTTTAGTTTTGTTTTTCTTTTGGATGGAATGTTTAAGCTTGTTTTTGAAGGTTTGGGGGATTTACGATTTAGGTGAAAGAGTTAATCTGAAAAAACCGTTAGTCTTTCTAGAAAAGTCATGTTCGAGACTGACGTAAAAATGCAATCGCTGAGAAATATTTTTTTACAAATAAAGATCCCGAATGCGACATAGTTGTAAAAAAACACAGGACATGAACCTTGGCGTTGGAAACAGGCTGATATCATAATGTGAGATTAAGGAGGTTGCTGGGGTCAACTGTATGCAAAAAGTGAAAAGCAGAAAACCAAATGTGATACAACTAGGGAGTGGAAAGCAATAGACTGGATTGATTGATTGATTTATTTAAACACTATCTTCCGATAATATCCCAGTAACTTGACTGTGTGTGCTGGCGACTGTACCATCGACAAGACGCAAAAGAAGACAGACCAAAATGTTTTGGAAGAATTTCTTAATATAAAACCGTTTTATGTCTCCAACTGTACTTACATAACCACAAGCATATTACGCTTTCTACCAATAGGAGCAGAAACTATATTAAAGTACGACAAGACGCAAAAGAAGACAGACCAAAATATTTCCCATATTCGTCATACAATCATAATTTAAACTGCGTAATTTTAGAACATGGTAGAAACTTTATTTTTTGCATGATACGGTTAATCATAATAACATAACGTAATTTATAACTTCCTAACCATCTTATCCAGGTTTAAAGGATTACGATTACATTATCGTGATTTGAGTTTAGTATCAGAAACTGAAAAGAATAACATCATAATGTGTCAGCTGATCAACCCACGCGGTAAAAATGTTATTGTTGTACTTATACACAAGAGGGCGGTAAGTTGAGGTATATAGTGATATCTTTATTCGAGTTACGGTATAAAAATATCGATTATATCTAGTTACAAAGCAAAGCAAAAACTTGCTCAGGTGGGGTACACCTGCAATCAGGAGGAATTGATGAATTCTGACGAAAATGCCATTCGTATAATACAAACCAGAGAAGCATGACACAAAAGCAAAGAGGCGTATTCTCAGCAGTATACGGAACAAGGCTTGCAATAATGTTGATGCGAAGTTACCACAAACTGCCAAATTTCTCCAAATGCAAAAAGCATAAAAGCATTTGGAGAAATTTGAAAACCTTAAAATGTTGATAGTTAAGTTCAAAATCAAATGAGAAAATTTAACAGTTTGTGGTAACTTGACTGTGTGTGCTGGCGACTGTACGTACCATCGACAAGACGCAAAAGAAAACAGACCAAAATATTTGGAAGAATTTTTAAGTTAAAAACCGTTTTATGTCTCCAACTGTACTTACATAACCACAAGCATATTACGCTTTCTACCAATAGGAGCAGAAACTATATTAAAGTAACAATCCTTAGAAACTCATTTGGCTTCTCTAACATTCGTGATTCGAAATAAAAATGTAAAACATTTCAATTAACGAAAGCAAGAATAACAGTGGACACGTATCTGCAATGAAAATCTGTTAAAAGACTGGAATTACAGATGAGATTGTTCATTTTAGAGGATCTTGCCTCGTTCCCATTGCCAACATATGAAACTTTTAATCAGCACTTAGGGGCACCCCGTTGTGTTGGTGGAAAAAATGGCGAAGATGGCTATTCTGAAACCACTCTCTAATACTATTGTCTTTCTAGTGACATTAGATTACGGTTACATTCAAAACAAACCTTACATCAAATAGCAAAAACTTGTTTCCACAATAGAGAATTGAAATAGAATTTATTATAGGTATTACGTCGTCCATGACGAAACTGGTGTTGAATAAATAAATTCCTTCAACTGTATCTGCGTGCAAATACCATATAATTTTACGCATCCTTAAATATTGATAGAAGCACGTCACTAGACAAAGCAATGCAATGAAATAAATCAACAATTACATTCTCACGTAGACTAATATTATATTTTGAACAATACAAATTCAATAGGGTCTTACACCCATTTTTGAAAAGTGTCTTAATTAAATTCTATAGTGCTAATATGCCCAAAAAAAATCACAACATTTTTATTCAATCGATAAGTGCCCTAAAAATGCATTTAAAATTTTACAATTTCAAATTTCGCGCGTAGTCTGACGAAAACGCTGGACGCAGTGGACGCCATGTTGGTCTGTGGTCATGACGTCACTGGGCTATGAAAACAAATGCGCTGAGCTTTTGTATGATAATTGACACGTTTTTGTTAACATAGCCGTATGACGTAATTTCATGGTGTTTTTTAACAGATTAGAAAAACTGAAAACGTTGAATAGAATTTTAAAATTTATTTTGTTATTTTATGAACTAAAACTAACATTTTCCGACTCCTTTTTGCCTAAACTATCTCAATAATATATTTATAGATTTTTTCTCGTATATAGTAAAATACTCTATTACCTATTTATATACCTTCAGCACTTATGCCTGCAGCTCTACTAACGTGAAAAATAAAAGAAACTCAGAGAAAAATCCCTCAACTTTAAGGATGAATTCCGTTGTTACTAGTTAATCGATTTGTAAACATACCTACAGTGGATGTATGTTTCGCCTTCATTAGATATCTCTGGCCCGATATCCATTTAGTACAGAATTTCAACCAATTACGATTTCTTTAACCTACCCAAATCCAAAATGCACCAATCAATTCAAATACAATTCTGCGCTCGACAGGCTAACTATTACCACAAAAATACCCCTCTGAACTGATTAGCGAGCAGGGAGATGCCGCCAACTGGCACACGCGTCGCCTGCGCCGGCCAAACTGCCCGACTCAGCACGCCTCAATGAACTGATTGTCCAATTAACTCCATTCATATGTTCGACGCCACTAACCCACACGCTAAGAGCCTTTTTCAGGCTAATACGATCGTTTGTTCGGGTAATGTCGGAAATTGCGAGCGCTATTTGCAATAGAACAAGATTGTGGTATGTCGAGAATAAGTGGTGCATATTTTGATGAAATTGCAGTTTTGTTTGTTAATAGTAAAGTTTAATTTCCGCTGATATCTTTTTACATATTTTATTTATTTTTACTGCGATTTATGTGCAGTAAGCTGTCAACATAGCCGAACATTGATGCCTATATGTTTAAATTGATCATCAATCCATTGGCATATTGCTTTATTCACAAGGAACATAATGGGTGAAATCGGGCCGAAATGTCCTTTACAACAATATGCTGCACACAAAAAAGAACTGCATTTTAAAATGAACATTGTAATTTCGGCTCCAAAATGCAAGTTTAATTCGGAGCACGTATTGAAAAGTGCCAGCATCAGACACAAAAGCCAAGAAAAACTTGTGTAACCACGAAGTAAACACACTCACTTCCTATTGATGTGCCCAGAGTGGAGCACAGGAAAAAAGAGAAATAGCAGAGCATTTCACGAAGACGTTCCAGATGTTTCTACAGAAGCTTTGTTTTTCCAATAGTGTTTTTAAAAGTCAAGCTGATTTTTCGGGAAGAGTTTGACGATTTCACTACAGACTTTGACTATATTTTCTTGCATTTGTAACAGCCTTATAAGACAAAGACATCGCTTTGGAATAAAATATCGATTCAATCAATCAAAATGTGACATATGTTTAAAGTAAGGATACAACATAATCATAAAAAAATATAATAAAAAGTTAACTACTTGGCTACTAAATGCACAATTCCTATGAAACTACCACTAAATGTACGTAAGTATAGTCAATTAAACTGACATAGCGTTTCTGTATAATCTACTAAACTGTCGTTAAATTAGAAATTATCTTTGAAAATCACACAAATGTAATTGCAAGTACTTATTATTATTTATAAGAGAGTACAAATCAATCTGCCTAGCTTTTTCCCAACAATGTTGGGGTCGGCTTCCAGTATTTAGATTTACATGGGGCGATTGCCAATCTGACCTCCACAACCACTGGGTTGTGGAGGTCAGATTGGCAATCGCCCCATGTAAATCTTGCTGGATAACACGATACCCCTTGGTAGGACCGGTTGTCAGACTATTGGTCATCTGACTACCCGTAACGACTGTCAAAGATCCACGAATGACAGCCGGGACCAACGGCTTAACGTGCTTTCCGAAGCACGGAGGGACCTCGATATGTAATGGATGATCACCCATCCACGAACCGACCGCGGCAAGCGTAGCTTAACATTCGATTGACCCGTGCGGCTGTTATCAGTTAGCCACGAGTCCCTCATTAGCTAAGCTATAGATATGCATTCAAATTAATTACGGCAAGCATCGCAGTAAATTTTTAATTATAATAAACCGTAATAGGTACCTTCTTTACCTTACTGGTGTTATATGAAAACTTTTGCAAATTGTGATGGAAGCACATATTTTAGGCGTTTAGGTAATGATAGGATCTCTAATTGACAAGTTTCTGGGAAAGGAATGAGTTACGCTTTTCGAGCGTAATTCCGTAGTCTGAAAGGTGACTTCAGGATAATAATTATGAAGAAGCCGCAGTTGCATCTTTCCAGCTTTCAACATATACCGCCGTGGCTGACTCATTTTCCTTTAATTATTTATTTTCAAAAAATCATTTAAAACATTAAAGGCTCCTACATACTCAGGCGATATCGCGGGCGCGACAGGCATATTGCTGCCTGTAACGCCCCAGTCTGTAAGAGCCTTTATGAATATACATACACGTGTTTAGTAATGGAAATTTTCAGGCTGGTCTGGTTCTAAGTCGATTGCTTTTGTAGCATTCATGTTCCCAAGATCAAAAGCGTACGATACCGGCAGATGTCAGTGAAGTGCGCCAGTGATTACGTTATTGCGGTAACGGAGACATGAGCACTAACAGTACGATCCAATTTAGTCGCTTTCACTTAAATGATTACAACTCATGTGACCAACATCAAAGAAATCAGTTGAATTCTAACAAACACAATTTTTATGCTCCCATCCAATTTATCATCGTGATTTTCTAGACTCTTAATTTATCATTTGTTTTTTTTTTAATTTGAGAGGAGCTCGTGGCTACGTAGTAATCACAGCCGCACCGATCCATTAGGTTAAGCTACGGTTCGGAGTTGGTCCGTGGATGGGTGACCACTTTTACATACCGATACTCGTCCGTGCCTCGGATAGCACGTTAAACTGTTGGTCCCGGCTGTCATTTGTGGATATTTGACAGTCGTTACGGGTCGTCAGAAGCCCGAAAGTCTGACAACCAGTCTCACTAATTGGTATCGTAATACCCAGTTAATGGGTTGAGGTCAATAGAGGGTATTGCATACTGAAACTTTTATTTTATTTACGAATATATACACTTTTGACATATTTACTTTATGGAATTCAATATATTGTTTGGAATTTAATATTTACTTGTAAAGTATTATATTGTTTTCAATTATTGTGAATGTGTAGCCTATGTGGGTCATTGTTGTTTTTTTTTCTTCTCTGATTTAGTATTAATCATGGTCTGGCCGTTTGAGTAATTTAAGCGGCCTAACCAAATATTCTTTCTATCGAATCGTTGAGCTCCTTAAGTTCTGAGTTGAGCTGCACGATTACTGACAAATGCGTGCACTGACTGGACAGGTCCACTCAATCTGTGTGGTTCTTTCCTCAAAAGGACCACTTCAGACACCAATCTACATGGCCTTCACATGATCTGACCAAGATTATGTCTGGACTTTAAAGGAGACTGTGACCTCTGAGTTTGTTTCGGCCTTTCTTCTCAGAGTAGTCAGATAGGAAACGCCGACCTCATCTAGCTTTATTTTAAAAATATGATTGACTTGTGAAAGTGTTTGTACAAACCTACTTACAGAAAATAAATCATTTATCATTTATCAGATAGGCTCCATGTAAAATACTGGTATTCAGCTGCATCCGGTGAGACTGGAAGCAAACCCCAACATGGAAAAAGGCAGTAGATTGATTGTCTTGTTTCTTAATTTCTTTCACATTTCAGCGTTTGTACAATTTTTTACTTCTTCTAAATACCTACTAATATTAAAAGTGAATATTGTAATAGTGAACGCATTATTGAAGAACTTTAACAGTTTGCCAGCCAAATAAGTATCTTTATAAATTCCTTAAAACGATTTATTATACTGAGCTTTGTTCTCTGAAAAGAAAACTTTCTGTTGTTGGAGAGTCTGATAAACAAATGGTAGAAGTTTTAAGCAAATAAAGAAAGAACGTTAGAAGTATATCTTTTTATAGCAGATACAACTCTTTAGAGTTTTGTTAGGTGATAAAACTAAGTAGTTACAGAATGAAAGATGCTGAAATAAATAAATATGAGGTATGTGAACTTCTTAATTATTTTTATTTATGACGTTGCTCGCAGAACAGATGGCCGATGAGGCTGAAAGATTCTGGAGTGGCGACCGCGTACCGGAAGACGTAGCGTTGGAAGGCCTTGTACAAGGTGGACCGATAATCATGTGAAGGCAGCAGGAATCCACTGGATGCGGGAAGCACAGAACCGGTCGAAGTGGCGGTGCTTGGGGGAGGCATATGTCCAGCAATGGACGTCTTTCAACAGAAATGATGATGATGATAAAGATAAAGATAAAGATTATTTATTTGTCAAAAACATGCGTTTACACACAAATTAAAGTATGCAAGATCTTAAAAAGGTATCTGAAGTCCGAACATGTTTTTCCTGTCGAGGCGTACAAATTTTAATTTTACATAACATCATATTTAGTATACACATTTAAAATTACATTATTATCTTTAAAACAATGTCAGAATAAAAATTAAAAATTAATTATCAAGTACAATGTCAAATTATAAATTAATTATTAAGTACAATGTCAAAATAAAAAATTAAAACAATTTCAAAATAAAAGTTAAAAATAATTTCAGAAGGTATCCGTCAAGAAGTCATTGATATTATAGTAACTCTTGTCCGTTAATAAATTTCGAATCTTTTTTAAAATAACTTTGCGGGTAAGGCTTTTAATGCCTGTGGTATTTTATTGTATACTCTAGGAGCCATACAGAATTTTTTTTTTCCCATAATAGCCGTTTTTGCAGAGTGTAGGCAGAGTTGGCTATTGTCACGTCTGTTACGCGGAAAGGTGTCAGATATTGGCGGAAACAGGTGAGGGTTAGATTTGACAAACGACACAGCTCAGATCAAAAATATACAGGGACGGTAGAGATAGTAATTTGTATCTTTTAAATAATGGCCTACAGCTTTCCGTCGACTCTAAATTAAACATCGCCCTAATACATTTCTTTTGAGCCTTAAACGCTATTTCTTTATTCGTTGAGTTACCCCAAAATATAATGCCATAACGCAGTAGCGATGCAACCAGTCCATGATATGCCGTTACCAGGGCATCTGGGTTAATTTCAGGGGCAAGTTTGTACAAAACATACGCGGATGAGCTTAGCTTTTTAGTTAAAAATACGATGTGAGCTTTCCAGTTTAATTTTGCATCTATCATCACATTCATCACGCCAAGAAACTTTGTGTCGTCAACTATATTTAATATTGTGTCATTGTACCGAGCTTTAATGACATTATCAGCCTGTAACCGTTGACTAAAATGCATTATCGTCGTCTTACCTAAGTTAATTTTCAGATTATTACTAGTCAGTCAAGATATAATCGATGTCAACGTTTTATTAATGTCATATTCATAATATTGCATGTTATTGTCATTGTGCTGTCATCTGCAAAGAGGGTCATGGGGTGGTCAATAGCATTAGGCATATCATTCACGTATATAATAAATAATAGCGATCCAAGTACGCTGCCTTGTGGTACACCGTATGTGGGCGTTCTTTCGCCAGATACGTAAATTTCCTCTTTCTTTGTCTTCGTATTTATCTTAGCTATTTCTGTGTACTGTTTTCTGTTAACTAAGTACGATTTTATGAGATTAAGTATATTACCCCTTATGCCGTATGCCTCTAGTTTCTGAATTAAAACATTAAAGTCCACATAGTCAAAGGCTTGCGTCATATCACAGTAGATAGCGCAAACCGGGATCCTCCTGTCCATATTTAACATTACTTTATGCAAAAGGTCATAAATTGCCATATTTGTTGTCTTATTTTTTCTAAATCCTTTTTGTTCATTGATTAAAATGTCCTTCTTTTCAAGATAAGAGTACAGTTCTTCATAAATATATTTTTCAAAAATTTTAGACATGATAGGAATGAGGGCAATGGGTCTATAATTAATCATATGTTTTTTATTGTGTTATTTTATATAATGGTTTTACTATAGACACTTTTAAGGCATCTGGATATATACCTGAACAGATACACAGATTTATTAAAAAGCTTAATTGCGTACAAATAAGGTCAGAAACATACTTGATGATATTCGTAGAAATTCCGTCATATCCCGTACTATTTGTGGATTTTATAATGTTTTCAATATCTGTAGGTATACTGGGGGCAACATAAATTGAATGTTGCCGTGTTATAAGATTCGCTGTAACCTTATTTCGTGAACCTGGAATGGGTTGAATTTTGTCTACGAAATAGTTATTAAAGGCATTTGCTATTTCTTGAAGATCATTTATAATTTTATTATCTACGTTGATCTGGCTAATGGGTTGTTTGGGGAAAGAAGGTTTTGATTTATTTATTATATCCCATGTCGTTTTAGATTTATTGGTCGATGTTTTAATATAATAATTATTTTGAGCACGTCTAGTCAATTTAATAATGATAGATGATAATTAATACGAGTGAGAAATGGGAATGATTCTGTATCATCTGTTGGATTGTTCGCGGCTGTACGGAGCGGCGGCATTCCCCTAAAAAGGCGCACTCGGTACAAGCTAATACTTACACGTACTCCAGGCAGTAAAAAGACCGTTTACATTTTTCACCGTGCTAATTTTATTTGACTCGCCCTGAATATATTATGTCCTATTATTACGCCGCCCACCCTCCGCAAGCGTTTAATGCTAACAATGAGGATTTTTTTCCTCTTAAAATTGTTAACATAAAATTTTTGAGAAATTGTATAAAATCTGATATCATTCCATTTTATTGCTCATTAAGATTAATTTTTATTTTCTTGGCGCGTTTAATTTTAGCTGTGATTTAGAGGATAAAAATGTTTTGATGGAAAAAAATACCGGACTCCACGCATAATATAAATATACACGCCGTGCTTGGATGGCTATAGAGCTTATCGATTAACGACATTCGAATCTATTATATTATGCTAACATAGAAAATGATGCGTCCTACTCGTGCCTTACAATACCAATGAAGATGTAAATAGAATGTTATTTTTGCGTATACATAAAACGTTGTCGAACTGACGCAACCGCTTGATAAAAAAAAACAAAAGTAATGTAAAAGAAAAACAAAAGTAAAGTCATTCAATTCATAAACAGATGATAGATAAATATTATACTGCATATAAAAGTTTATCTCAGCCACAAAGCGTTTAGATTTTTTTTTGTAGCGAATCGATTGCTAGCGTCGTTGCACATCAATCGATTCTCATTAATTTGTTCAATATCAGCTGGTCAATGACTGACACTGATTGTCTGGCTCACTCGGAGATTTATCGAACTGCTTGACAACCATGACGACTAATGACTTGTTTCATCATTTTATTGACTGGCTTTAAATTAAGTATTTGTTGTTTTTCATTAATTATTTATTCAATTATTCATATCACGGTAAAGTTAAATGTTACTTTAAAACGTAGTAAAATATCTTAAAATACCCAGCAAATACTTAATTTCAAAAGATCTTAAAACTAAATTCTGAGTCTGGACGTTTCTTAAAATCGGCCATTTCAAGAAATTAATTTCATAATTTCCACAAACGCGACATTATTCAGCTCCGTCTGAGATATGAAATTAATAATTAATTCATAAAATCTTAAGCTAAGATTTAATCTCGTTATGATAACTTACTTTTCGTCCACATCTACATCGGATTGTACAGTCAAATAACTTCTTGTGCAATTTATTGCATAATTCTACCTGAAACAAGAAGAAAATGTGTTAGTGCAGTTCTACTAGAACATGGGTATAATTTGTACACACGGTACACAAAAATAGCATTTCTTTTATCTTATATAGCTCGCCAGAGTTCTGAGAGCAATTCTTTGCGATTAACGCAAGCACCTATAAATCTTCACAAATACCAAGTGATCCGGAACGTTCGTATTACACCTAATTGCCATTATCATTTACATAACTACCAGCATATGAATAAATACCAAACACTAAATTCCAAACTTATAAATGGCAAAACGAGGGCTGTCGTCTGATTTAGTGGCCGCAACCAAATAATAATTCTGCGTAACTAGAACGTTGGAAAACAAATTACAGTAATAAGATAAGCGGCCTGCGATTTCTAGCTGTGAATAAATCAAGTGGTCTGTAGCTTCAATTAATCCAGCCGCCATTAAGATAATCTTAACTGTTTTTTATCAATAAACAGGCGATGATCTATGGTGAGATTAAGAATGAGTGTTAATTAATACATGTTTTAATGAGTGGTCAAGCTGGCTGGTGCGGGAAGGCAGCTGAAATCCAGAAGCGTTGATCCGAAACAATCCAACCCAATAATAGCATGCTTCGATCGCTCTAAGTATAACCGCGCCGACCCCGTTAGCAAGTCTACCTGCCCGAACATTGCAACATTAATGGAGGCACCGTGTCATTTGTTCTTAAATATAAAACCGCCACTGTTGACCCACTCTAGTATTGACGTTTCCAGAATTATCCACACTCTGTTTTAGTGAGTTTTCAGCTCTGAATATTGTAGTTTAATGGAATAAATTATGAATTTTTAGCCAAGTATAGACTTGAATGACAATATTAGGAATGATTTGTGATGTTTGGATGGAGGAGATATAAATAGTGATGCAATTAAGTGGTGTTAGATGTAGGTAAGTGACGTGACGTTGAGAGCTTGCTCTCATATGCAGGAATGATAACATACACGACAGCGTACTTCACGAAATCGACGAACACACGCGCATTAGCTTAGCTTGCGTGCAGACTTTCAGGGACTACTGGGGTCGCGGGAAGGTACTAATGTGTCACCGAGGCCCCTGGCAACACAGGCAACAGGAAGGAATACGGGTGGGTTTTAGTCAGTAATAGTCTGACACACCCTGCCGCTCCACCCAGAGCGGGCGAAGTTATTTGATGATTTCCCATCCCAAAAAAAAAAGGGATAATACCTTAGGCAAACTTTATATCCAAAACAGATGGGTAAGACGAATCATGAAGGACGACAGCATTAACAACTTTGGTGAGGCATCTGTCTACAAATGACCTTAGATGGCCTAAATATGTTAACTAATTAAGATTCGCCTGAGAGTTGCAATTAAAATATGAACTACCAAATACATACCTAATACCGGTAAAACCGGTAAAACTTGAGACTTCTTAATTTATAGTTTCCACTATAAATTAAGAAGTCTCAATGACTTTCGCTCGTGGCGCCTCTACCACTATACATCAGGGGCTATGGCAGTAACATATTAGTGTAAATGTGTCTACACATTGATAGTGCACTTACTATTAGCTACGGCTGGCTACGCACGTTACAGCCGTGAAGCGTTCTTAACGAACCGATCAGTAATTTGGTATCATTCTTAGGTGCCAATGAAATGTTTTTCTATGAGGAAGTTGGTACAACTGATGAAAAGCTAGTTCAATGGATACAGAATGACTGTTGTTGATGATGTTAAATGATCCAGATATGAACATCTAACAGTTGAAATGGTTATATAAAGGCAACCAAGGATTGAAAGATGAAGTGTGTAGGTGGCTCCAAGCAGACTTAGTCGAGAGCGGCTGCCTCAGGTCATCAAACCAACTATATTTGTCTTGAAACCGAACGTGAAACGTTACTTTTGGTTTCAAGATAAAATTGTTGGCTTGATGACCTGAGCCTCATTTACACGATGCAAGTTCCTTGCCTGTGGCATACAATAAAACTAAAGCAACAAAGGACTTGCCTCGTCTAAACACTGTTTAGTCGGTGTAACTATTATTGGTGCTTCAACTGTAGAATCTGGTTTTAGTTTAATTAATCCGAAATCATGGAACAAATTAGATCTGATTGTGTTTGGTTTTATAATCTCAGACTTAAGAGCCAGAAAAATAATCAGTAAAGGAGCTTGTGTAAGTATTAGAATAGTTTCATTTATGCTGCAGAACATTTTCCGGGTCCAACAACATGGTAGAAATTATATGTTGTTATTAACCACTAGCTTCTGCGCACGATTTCGTTCGCGTAGAAGTCGTAAGACACCACAATATACCAAAATAACAGCCATATTTTTATAAAAAACGGCCCCGTTGGTCTAGACAGTGGTCGCAAGCGCTACTGTTGAGCATGCGGACGATTTCCGGATAAGGCAAAGTGTTATTGTGTTTTCCATCTGAAATTTCTCAGTAACATTCCGAAGTCTGGATTTGTGCCCGGTTAGTGGCAATAGGCTCGCCCCTATTACATGGGACCTAAAAACTGACGAAATGAGGGTGTATTATAGGTATAGGTACCTCTGCCTAAACCTTCAGAGAATACCGGCGCTTACTTGTAGTTTTGATCTCAGCAGCCTAAATATACAGAGACTCAGGCCTGGTGATGCGGGAGCAAATGACGTACAGTTGTCTGTGCGAGAAGCAGTTAGTCCTGAAGACGACTCAGCAGTCTTCAGTAGCGATTTTTGCGATGTTTTTGGTTTTTAGTGAATTAACAAACACCTGCGTTCCTGCATATACTACCTAATGTAACAACACTGATACACCGACTGATGTATTCTTACAGATTTTTCTATAATAACAGTCACCAGTTCTGATTAACAGCCATTATTCAACATTTATACCAAAGTGTTTGGTACCCATATTTCCCAATCTTTAGCCAGCTCATGTGATCAACGAGGCATAAATAAAAATTAAAGAAGTTAGTAAAACGCACCTAAGATTTATATACCGGTCCTACTAGTTTTATTTACCTTGAGTGAACCCTGTAAGACTAATAGATGTTTATAAATGTAAGGACCATGTCTAGCCGTTACTTGAAAGGTTTACTACTGACACTGCAGAATTATGTACCTACTTTCGTGACTTTTAAAATCTAAGCTTAGGTTAAACCAAACGTTCAAGCTGTGGTACTGTAAGGCGAGTTTTCCGAGAATAGGGAACAACATCTTATTCAACAGTAACTCATAAAACTGATGGCAGCTCAACAAACGCTTTGATCGTTTCTTAATAAAAAGTAAAGAGAAGCTCCAGTGTGATCTTTAAAAGACATCGAATGAACTGTACGTATCACTTGATTGACAAACTCTGACCCTGTTCAATTACATCTCCGGTCAGATGGATAGAAAAAAGATCTACCGTCTGCGTCTGCCATTAGAAAATTAATACTTAGCTCAGAATGGGAAACAAATAGATATTCTACAAATACATTTAGGTTCAGCCTGTATTACACTGGGACCTAATACTGTCAATCATTTGAAACAAAGCCTATCGAAGGACTATCTAATCCCCAAAGAAGTAGGCATGACAGTTGGGACAAAACCCCAGATTTTACAACCACATAATAATTTCATCAACGTAAACACAACATTTACTTGAAACGCCACCCATCCACTAACACTTAAACTATCTAAGAAACGAACTGCGTATAATTTCCTCCGTGAGTCTGAGATTCAAAAAGAGCGCTAAGAAAAATAAACAGCACTTGTATCTCAACGCGGGCATCTCATCTGTAGCGAGACGGCACGTTTCTTAAGAACTCACTGCACAGTATAAACACCGTCTGCGGGGTTTACGTCAAGCCTCAACTGCGAAATTTTAACAACTTCTCTGATATGTACACATTTGATGCTAGAACAATAGACCTGTAGTTACCATTTACTAGTTGTTAGCATTTAATGGAGTCCTTCGTGATTAATGTTACTCCAGTATTACCGACGTGATTGAGTGCCAAGAATTCGTGGCTGCGACTGGAAATACATTGACATGAGCTAGCTGTCTTGTTTGTATTCCTTGAAAGAATTTGTGGAAGTACTTCTGTAAAGGTGCGACTACTATTAGAACGTAGGAGTCAGGGTGATATAACTCTTAACGTCGTGACAGCATGCCTGTCTTAATTTAAAGTGAAATCTCTCAATCAAAATTTGGTTAGTCACGTGAGGTCTTTCGTGACAAAAATACAAGGCTTTCCAGAATGTTTTTCTGAAAAACGGTTAACATTTAGACAAATCTAGACCATCCTTAATTATTACAAAAGTAAAGAAGAACAGAAATACATAAGTACGCCACAGCCTCTAAAATCCCAAGCTCATAAAAGAAAAAAAAGAAAGAAAAAGAAAGAAAGAAAAGAAAGAAAAAGTATTTATTGGGACTCGCACAGGAGATCACACATTAAACTAAACTAAAAAACACTCATAGAAACATAAAAAAAAACAAAAACAAAATAAAATAAAAACATGGGAAAAATAGAAGTGTGTAGTTTATATAATATAATAATTGAAATAATGATAAAAATTTAATATTAATATAATGTGAATAATGTTAACTAATAATTAATGCACTTGAATATTTTTATGGAATAATAATTGTAAATTGATTTGCATACCGTTAAAACGGTGAGACATGTAGCACTATGTAATGATACGAACACCTTTTGTAAACATACCATGTTTCTGGCAAATAAATAAATAAATAAAACAAAAAGTCCTGTACGAGGCCAAAAGGCTCCTATCTCAGCATAATGCTGCAGTACTTAAGAAATAAGTGCCACAGCGCTGGTATTCTGATAGGGCCCACTGTGATGTCACGGATAGATACGGACATAAATAAAAAATAAAATAAACGTATGAAATAACCTATAAGAATAAAATAGTTATTGAATAAAACTTCACATAATTCTAAACCGCTTGTCAGAACCCGACGTAACATCAGTTAAAAAAGGAAGAACCATAAAGCTCAATGCTCGACGACCGTCGCTTCATCAATTATTGCCTCATCACAGTATTTATTGGGACTTAGCTGTACCGAGAACCGAGTCGAAGTGCTCGCTGAAAAGAATATATTTTAACTTACCACTGAACTAATGTGGGTCAACAACAAACTCAAGTGTCTGAAATATTGAAAGCAAAGTAGAAACTTCTACGTTCTAGGACATGAACTCAAATAATCTTACGAAGTGTAGATAAATATTGGGCAAAGGCTATTTATACAAGTAGTGGATATTAGATAACAATGAAATTGCTGTCTATGTCAAAGTCGTGGGTAAAACCTATTTTCCATTGCAAATTACGTGTCCCACATCCTCTGAAAGACCCGTTCCGTGTCCACAAAAAACGAAAGATATTTACGTACATCTAAAATTTTACAAAGCAAACAAGATAAGGTCTGACTCGGGGTTACGTGTGTGTGTTATCAGATCGTTTCATAGTCACAATGAAGTTTTGTGTGCGTACGCAACGAAACACACTAAACAGTTCAATGTACTCTGATAATACCAGTTGGTATCTTAGGACAGTGATCGATTGTTAAGAAGACTTTTAACTTAAGCAAACATACGCACTGGGTATGAAAACAGAAAAATCACTCGAGACAATATGGCTTCACGTCAACTTATGACGGATTGCAATGGAAATTATCAGCATCAGGGGCTTAGTACCGTGAGAACGTGTTACTGGCACACACAAAAATATGAACGTACTCGTTCTATTCGTATTAATTTGAAAATAGAATTTTGACAGAGGAAAATGATGATGGATTTGAAAATGGAAATGGTCGCAAGAACAAGATGGCACAATGTTCAAACCCTTCTGGGGTTTGAAATAATTATGACGTTATTGTGAAAAAAGTTTTAATGATCGAAATGTCGGTGTTCTACGTCTATAGGTACACACCTCTGCCTAAAATTTCGGGAGAAAATAGGCGTAATGGTGTTATGTTATGAAAATAAAGCTTGTATTTACTAATTAATATTATCGCTCTCTCTCTCTCTTTTTAAGAGCCGTTTAAGCAATTTAATATAACAGGAACGTTGTTACGTATATTTTGTTGTAAACTGTTTGATATTCAAAAGACGATTATATTTTTGGCTGTTCTATACCTACATAGTCTAAAATTTAGCACTCAAATGTGACTGGTTTGTTACAAGGTGCCAAAGAGAAGAACATTGACTCTAATTGAACTATTTTAATGTACCTATATTGTAGATATTTCTATTGGCTAGCAAGTCGGTTTTAGATCGTAAAATGAAGATTTTAAAGTGTCAATCACCAGCCACAGAATGAACGAATTACGATTATGCTGACCATGAAAACATATTATGTATTGATTTTATGACGCCTACAAAGTTGTAAATAATAATAATAATATTTACATGCATGCGGTTCTATAGATCTTTTCTTACACAAAGACGTCATAATATTTCTTTGATTTTGCTTAAGGCGCTGACAAGACCCAATTGACCAAAATTGACTTCTCTTAAGAAAAAAAATTGCCAAATCTGTTTAGTTTGTGGTAGCGGAAAAAATATATGTTAATTTTGAACATATTTCCCAGAACTTGGTTGTTACCAAAACACGTTTTGAAAAATAATCTCGATACAAACTAACGTTAAACTAGCCTCTTACCTTGAGTTCTAATCCAAAATATCTGCATTAAATATCAACATAAGTTACGTATTTCATTAATAACAAGAACGTCTTATTTGAATGCAGAACTTTGTTGTTTTTTTTTATTTTCGATTACTAAACTCAATTTTGAGTAAATAGATAATTGCTTCATATTTTGCAATAAATTACAAGCGTTGTGTCATCGTGCTTCTCTTTCTCTTTCTGTTCTATGCAATCTGACAGTGACCGCGGTTTAGGTGCTGTCAGCGTCTTAATGGATGTACCCGTTACTAATTATGATTTGTCTATGTGTTTACCGTCGACTTAGGTATTATTATTTGTAAGGTATGAAAAGGCCAATAATTCTCATATCTATAATACTACAATACTACCTACCTATAATCCTATAGGTACCTATAAGGCTCCCGCAGACTGGGGCCTTATTGCTGCCTGTCGCGCCCGCGATATCGCGCTATTCTGCACGAGCCTATAATCCAATACCTTTTTTTTTCAATATTAGTAGGTACCCATAGATACACCCAACATTTTTATTTATTTATTTATTTATTTAATACTTTAAGCACACAAATGTACAGAGGCGGACTTAATGCCGTAGGCATTTTCTACCAGTCAACCTTTGGGTGATGCAGAGACAAACAGTGGTAGGTGCAATAGCGAAAACTGTGGAATAAATATTTATTTAAATATAAGGATATACATACATATACCTATTAAAAACTTTAAATATATATACCTAATTATACATAAATATAAGACCTAATAAATACACATAAATACACGAATATACTAAAACAGATGAGACAAACAATGGGAAAACATTACCATTGTGATGATACTGCCAGCTTCTTACGAATATGCTCGCGAACTTTGACTTTAAAGGATAATCGGTTGGTTGCCATCCTGATTTCCTGGGGGAGCGCATTCTACAGAGAGATAGACTGAACGAAGAAGGAAGAGTGAATGAAGTCAGTGCGGTGAGGGGGACATTGAAGAAGACGATTGTGTGATGAACGTATTTTTCTACTGTTGATTTAAATAATTCATTAAAAGAGGAAAAAAAACCGGCTAAGGCCATGTCGGGCCACACACAATGAATGGTATCGTAGTTGGGATGAGTTTATCCCAAGAACAAAGTTAACATCATAGTTGAAAAACATGTTCTCCTATACATTCCAACCGCAATTGTAAGTTTGTACGCACAATAACTCATATTGACCATGTTATTTGAATACCATAGACTTCTTATAGGTTTTCCTGTAATCTGTACGTATAGAATCATTCACTGTATTTGTTTTTTAATTTTAGGCTCAGCTATTTCGGAGATAAGCGGGGGAATGGTCAATTTTCATCTATTTTATTTAATAAGTTTAGAACGAATTATTTTAAAATTATAAAAAATATATATTTTAAATCCTCGTAGCAGGTCCTTGATATATCACATGGTACAGTTTGCATTTTTTTTCTAATTTTTCCCCCAAAAGTGAACCCCATATTCGAAATTCTTTTATTTACGTTATACGTTTGTGTTTGGGTCACGTGGGTGTTTGATCGTAAATGCTACGAAAGCAATTGACTTAGAACTACACCAGCTTGAAAATTTACATTACTAAACACGTGTATACTCATAAATGCTTTAAATGACTTTTCGAAAAGGAATAATTAAAGGAAAATTAATCAACCAATGCGGCATGTGTTGGAAGCTGGAAAGATGTAGCTGCTTCTCCTTCATAATTATTATCCTGAAGGTACCGTTCAGACTACGGAATCACGCCAGAAAAGCGTCATTACTCTTTTCGAACGTTTCTTCCTAGAAACTTGTCAATTAGGGAACCTATCATTAACCTAAACGCCTAAAATATGTGCTTGCATCACAATTTGCAGAAGTTTTCCTAGAACACCAGTAAGGTAAAGGTACCTATTACAGCTCATTATAATTAGAAATTTACTGCGATGCTTTCCGTAATTAATTTAAATGCATTTCTATAGCTTAGCTAATGAGGTTCTCGTGACTAAATGATAACAGCCGCACGGATTGATCCATCAGATTAAGCTACGCTTGCCGGGGTTCGTCCGTAGATGGGTGACCATCTTGACAGATTGAGACTCCTCCGTGTCTCGGAAAGCACGTAAAGCCGTTAGTCCCGGCTGTCATTCGTGGATCTTTGACAGTCGTTAGGGTTCGTCAAAAGCCCGAAAGTCTGACAACCAGTCTTGCCAAGGGGTATCGTACTACCCAGGCAGTCGCTCCAGGTAAAATTTTATAATTATTAAGTTTTAAATTCAGCTGTATCCAGTTATGCTGGAACCCGACCTCAACATAGTTGGGAAAAGGCTAGGCACATTGATTGTTCGTGTTTGGGTCACAGAAATTCATGAATGTACAACATAATAATAAGGACTGACAGACAGACACATGAGTGATCCTATAAGAGTTCCGTTTTTTTCCTTTTGAGGTACGGAACCCTAACAGACAAAAAATATTTAGGCCAAAATGTACTTCCAAATATACGGCTCCACATGTAAGTACGAGTAGCACATGTTAAAGAAACTAACGACATAATGACAAAGGGTAAAACGTTGATTGATTTAGGCAGGGACTAATTACAGAGCTGAGGTAGGAAAAAACATATGTTTTTGTACCAAATTGTTTGAACAAAAAAAACACGAGAGCTCGTAATGACAGTGCCGATTAGCGTTTGAAATGTTTGGTTAGGTGAAGTAGAATATATTGGAATGTTAGTAAATTAGGTTTCACATTCTTTTGACTTCTGCTTTTGGAGTAGCTGTAGAAATCGTTATGAAAGAGTCACAATCGTGAAAACAATTTTTGTAGTCAAGCACTGGTAAATAAGAGGAACATAAGACTTAGAGCTCAATAAAAAAATACCTAGAATACGTACCCGATTTCCGTGACGTAGAAGGTATTGCAGACGTAATGGAAAACGGATTCTCACAACAATTGAGCCAAAGTCGAATATAGAAAATGCTAATAATTATCAAACCGATGACCGGTTTGATAATTTTTAGCATTTTCTACGAGTATATTCGACTCATAGGTACAATATTCCCCAAACCAAAAGAATTTAAATCTTCATTCACATTCTTGCATTTATCCAATTTCGAGTTCCATCCAATCTGACGGTTGCGAAAAAAAAAGGAAATCGTGGCCAGGAAAATTACCAGGTACCACTCAATTGGTTTCAAAAATGCATTGCATACAATTGCAGAGCATTTTTGCAACCAATTGAGTGGTTAAAGCGGTTTTTACTTCACACTATATCTGCGGGAGGGAGGAACAACGGAACATGTATGACGTTTGTGGAGATAGTTTATGTGCTAACTTATAACAATGGCCATTTCAGACAGTGCAGTGCCAGTTCACAGCACACTGTTCGTTGCTCAAGCACATGCGACCTGTATAGGTCAGCTGTATAGCTGTGCAGATGGCCTGTCCATGTCATTTCCATGTGCATATTTTCGTCGATTAACCTGCACAGCATATAAACCGGAACCGAAGGATTTGAAGGAAATTCCTAATCCATTGCTTAAAATTTTTGAAAAAGTCGTTCGTTCGACAGCGCAATTAATGTTGTAGAATTGCCAGAATTAATAGCATTACCATTGTAAGTTTATGCAGTTACCCTGCTGGTCAGTGCAATGGAGTTTCTTGTTAGCTTTTAAGCTGTTAAATGTCTATATTTTTAGCCTGCTGTTTGTCGATTTTGTTATCTTTTTCATCATATGGTATTTTGTTACGTTATTTTGTTTTTGTTGGGAAAATACCTATAAGAAGGTAACTGCAGCGATTCTAGATTTTCTCTCTCTTGCTACAATTTTCCGCAATAAAAAAATTAAAATTTCATATCCCATTTTTACATGCATTATTTAAATTATTATTTGTGATGTAACTAGGTGTATTATTTATATAATTAGCGCTATATTTACAAGTGTTAATAACTATTTGAAAGTAAGATAAGTAGGTACCTATATTACTAACCCACGATAACTCTAGTCTAAGGTCAAAACATAATGCACATCGTGGCTTTTTACTGCTCTTAGTCGCAATGCTTTTATAAAGATGTCAGTACACGAATTACAATAGTGTCACGCTAACAGTTCGCGATACAGACGCTTCTTTACGACACAGCTACAATTCAAATGTCTAGACTAACGCCGACACTTGATCGCGATGCAGTCTCACCGCTGAATCAATTGAAAACAAAGTCGCTAGGTGACAGGGCTTTGGTAGTCTGTGGCAGTTAACACCTAGTAGAAATAAGTAGGTACACATGCGCGAAGCCATTTTGTCAAATGACCTTGTGACGCGATGCAGTGTCACTGCAATAAGTCGCGTGTGCATAGGCCCTTAATGCATAACTCCACACTATCTTTGAATAACATCTCCATTCTATAGATATTAATGCTCATTACTTGTTATTCATTCTATTTCTTATCAACTTTAAGCACCGAGAGGGCAGACTAGGGATCACTTGCCATGACCGTAAAATCAAGTATATACACATAAAATAATAATTAATTTTCCAAGACACATAAGATATGAGACTTTAAATACCTAATTAAAGGAATGGTTTAGAGTTGTAACTGTAATTATAAAATGGACTACACGCTTACGGAAATCGTAAAAGTTAAACGACGTTTTACTACGCGTGCTAAAAATGATATTTTTACGATAAAAAATATACAGTCTGAATAAAAAACCACAGACATTCGTTTTCTTCGTGATTGTGAAACGCGATGTATCAGTCTGATATAGTGATAGAGATGCTCCATTTGATTCACTCTCAAATATCCTGAGATGCGGAATTAAGTCACAAAATCCATTTTCAGCGATAGAATAATGATTCTTTGACAAGCTCGACTGTGTAATAACCTAATTGTCACTGAAATATTCTTCGGGTGAAATAACTATAATTAATTAGATTCCAACGCAGATTTCATCAAACCTATTAGTGCTGCGTTATAGGTCGTTGATCTCTCATATATTTATACTACAACTACGCTAAATAATAAATCTTAGTGTTTTACAATAACTGCCTACGCTTCCACTGCGTATATTTAAACGTCTAGAAACATTTAACACTTCGATGGTATTTAGAATATTTGTCAGACATATCATGAGGGACTTGTCAAACAACAAAAACATTTTGTAGGTCACACTATTTTTCTTCGCAGTTTCAAAGTGTCTAAACAGAAATTTCAACCGTCTATCTCCGAGTCGTGCGGTTCTAATCAAAAAGCGCCTAACATCTGATACTTTCACGAAGAAGCCGTGGACCAGAAGTGCTAACGGAAACAAATGAACTGTTGCCAGCTGAAGGCTATCTAGAACTGTAATATATAAAGGATTCTTGCCTTTATTGCGGCTAGGTAAAGCCTCATTTCGTGTGAGAAGCCTCGAGATAAGCAAACAGGTCTTTCAACGCACTGCACTGCATTCTATTGCAGCCGCAACGAGTCGGTCGGAGAGACATTTGACACGTCCTCGCTGACAATAATATGTGTGTGTAGACCGGAGCGAAATATATACAAGCAGTTCACGCCCTTTTACACACCTGTTTCAAATGAGAGCAAGTCGTTGCAAGTATTACAATAAATAATACTGGTACTGGACCTGGACCTGGACTGGACTGGACTGGACTGGTAAAGAATACCTAAGGCATTAAGTCCGCCTTTGTACTTAATTGTGTGCGAGAAGTTTAAATAAATAAATAAATTAAACCAGATAACATTTTCAATTGCTTACCTATCTTTCAGACAGAGAAAAAGAAAAACATGTGACAATTTATTAGCCTATTAAGTATAATTGTTGCTATTATTCTGATTTAGAAGTGAAAAGGTATGCTAACCGAAGATGTGTTCCCAAGAATTTTAATTATAAATTAATGGTGTCAATAAATTTTCGTACGAGAGACGTGCAAGTGTCGGGAAATACGAAATACCGAGTTAGTCATCAATGATAACAATCTTAACGTGACGAGTTAAACACTTTCACAAATCATCAAACCTATTCAAATTCCCTTTCGCTTCGTTTATTAATTACACGGGCGAGTTATCCCGCTTCGTCCCCCGCCCCCCTGCTTCGTCCCTCTCAACCCTCACTAACGCCAATAACTTGTTTATCGCGCGACTGCGGAAACTAGATCCCTAACTCCGATCGGAAAATATCCCCCGAATTTCCTGCACGACCGACACAACTTCGCTTTACAACTAAGTAGTGCGACACAAGAGGGTTAATGAGATTTTATTATTATTCCTCACTGTTTTACAATGATATTTGATAACAATTGCAGCTTTATTCCAAATGCCATCAGCTCATAACAATGAGTTAGCTAACATTTACGATTAATTAATCCGATCAAACGCACGACAAATATACGATCTAATTCGTTTAATATTGTTTAATCTTCGCTTTATTGAATGAGACATAAGATAACTAATACGATTTCAATCTGTCGACATCCATTTCTATCTCTGCGCTGTAAACTCGTTATAGGTAATTCAAACATTGACGCCTTTCAGAATAATAATCACTTATATCAGATTTATTAATTAGATGTAGTGGGGACGTCTCTCGGGTCTGTCTGGCGATGGCGGTGCAACGGGCGCGTCGGGGGGACGCGAGCGGGCAGGGGGGCTGGGCCGGGTGGCTTCCGCACCGCCACCGGAGATTGCGTCCCAGCCTCCTGCGCAAGCCGTCTAACTCAATCATCTGCGTGAAAATATCGAATAAAACTTGCTCCCGGCGACACTTTTAACTGTACACGTGGGAGGGAATGCGCCAATTCGCTGTCGTAGTTTCGTTTACAGAAACGAAATAAAAATCATATTCGTATTTGAGCCGCGAGCGGTCCGCGACACGACGCGGTGCTACGATCTCCGTCTGAACCGAGTCTCGCCGATGTGTCATCTCTGGTGACGAGCTTCCTGTTTGAAAGAAAACGTCTAAAATTCATTAGCTCATGTGACCGCCGAGCATCTCTGCGTGTAACGTTCCAACTAACAGAAAAAAACGTCGCAGCGGCCGAGGGCACATCGGTTGGCACTGCTTGTCTTGACGGCGGGACGTCAAAAACATGCGTATGTGAGACTCGACATCAATCAATGTGGGCTGCTTTTATTTTTGTTCGGGCTCTGCTGACGACTGCGACTTATTTTTAGGGTTGCGCAGGACTAGTAATGAATTAGTCAATTGTGATCCTCCTCTAAATGATGACTCATAAAGTATCCATCTATTTTATTCTCTCTATCTCTTAAACGAGACCACATTTGTATATCTTCCGTTTTGTGTATAGATTTCATATGCTTATATGTCTGTGAATCCAATTTTAACTTTTAGAGCAAGGCCCTTATATTCCCTTAAGGCCTATGAATAACTGGCTCTACACGACTTGGGTTCGATTTCTTTCGACAAAATTAGGTATCTACAAGAACCCAAAAATATATGGGATTTTTAAGGCACTAATTCTATAGCAGCAGCATCTTTCTTTTTCACCAGTTTCTTAAACAACTTAATGACTTCTTCATTAAGCTTTGTAACTTTAAAATACCATATTCCATACATACATTGCACCATAGTATCTGCCTTTAATGTAAACTTCAAAACATCTGTCCGTGACCATTTCTATCAGCGAATGTTGTGTAGGTCAGATTTCAATCCCTGCGCTTAGTAATGCAACATAATCACGAGCTTTGACGACACGGTATGTCTCTTACAATGACACATACTATTATTGTCAAGGGAAACAATCAATACTATACTAAAGAACCACAAATCAATACTTAAATTGACAACTTGCTAAGTCGTTCTTCATCTCTTTGAACTAAACTATTAAACAATTGTCATATTCCATACAAATCATCATTATTCTAGAGCTAAACCTTTATGATGTTAGTGCCTCATACTGAGCCGCCATTACAAACGCAATCGTTACTGTGATCTGTACAAGGAACACTTACATTCAGGAAGCTATCCTAGATTTATCTCTCTCTCAAAGGCGTGCTAAATACCGTTACAAGTGGTGACATTTAACATCCATCATGTCAATAGACAAATTATTTGTTGAAATAATGAGGTGCCTACAGATGCGAAGTAAACCATTAGCTAAAAATTCGTCAGACTACACGTCCACACTAAATAACCTAACAAACGATACATATTTTTAGAAAAAAAACAACAACTTTTTTAACGATTATTTTCTTCCAACTCAATTATTACAATACGCATCACTTGTACGGATTACAAAGACGTATTTAATCGTAGAAGCTTATGTTTATAGATTTCGGAATTCACTGTTAAGATTTCTACATTCGAAAATCTAAAACTGTTTAGTTTAGTCATCTGCGATGATCTCTTGGCCTTGCCCCCGTAAAAAAGTATAATAGAACAAGATAAACATCCAAGATCTTCAGACTTGGAGTAGATATCCTTTCTCCAAAGACGACAAACAATATTTCTGAGGCTTGGAACATTGCCAAAATTTGATTTTAATGACAGTTTATACACGCATATGTCCGCTCTCTTAGTATTTTCTCTTTTTAGTATTTCTTATTAGTGAACAGAATAGAAAATTGTGAAACAGTTTATAACTTTTACTGATAAACTACTATGAATACTGAAAGCGAAGCCAGTAAAATATCTGTGAAAAATATTATAATAAAAAATAATATTTGTGCAATAATTCCGTACGAACGGTTGACTATTTTTTATCGTATATCTTTCGTCTACGTCGTCAGCCGATACGCGGCGTATAGATCAAAATTGTGATTGTTGTTTTTTAACTAAGCTCTAAATATCCTGACCTATAACTGGACGGATAGCTCAAAACTTCGGCCGAATATTTATAAATACGGTAGCGGAGTCGGTAATGCGCCTCGACAGACAGTTGCTAAATTTCAATGTGCTCTATTTCGAATTTGTAGCTTCGGCTTTCACGTGGACAGAGAATAAACTGGACAGTCAGTTTCGGACACCCTTTTCGTTAAAGATTAAAACTGATACGATCACACAATGACCAAGCGACACTAAGCGATCATTTGCAGACGCGTCACACTACTAAGTAAACGGGAAATTTAAACTACACTTATGCGAATTCTAGGAATCGCATAAGTCTAGGAATCGCAGAGGAAGACCTAAGCTGTCAGTACAGTCTATAAATTTAAACGCAACCCAGAATATTTGTGGGTACTTAGAAACATCATAAATAACTTTTTAATAATCGTGTTATGACAAGCTTGAGCATGATGGTTAATTTCGAGAATTTATTACGATTTTAAAGAAAATTGAGACGAAGTTTCAGAACGTACAATGGGATAAAAAATAATAACTTCACCAAAAAGACAGATTTCGTAAAAGGCACATGTTTCAAGACGATAACAAAGTCGAACGAACTATTTACTTCCAAAACTTGAATCTGGTGCATTCATAAAACTGAAGTAACCGGTATGCGAGATGCGACCGACTCACGGCTATCGCTATAACATACAATTCAGGTATGCTTACGGGAATCCCTCACCTTTATCGGACGAGCTGCACATGGGAGGGTTTCAAAGAATTATATCTAGTTGAACTAAGTACGCTATTGGCAGAGCGTTCGAATATCTCGTGAGTACGAACTGCAGCCGTATATATTCTTGGAGCTTCGGAAATACCCTAAATCCGACGTACATTGTGGACCATATTACTTCGTGCACTTACATTTGTGCTCGCTATGGACTGCTCAGCCAAATTTTTGAATTATTCCCATATGAAGTGAAGACAGTTTATGATCGCGTATCCTATTTTCTGAAAACGCTTCAGCAAACGCTCCATATTGCCATCCATTTGGCTATAAGACTTGCTCTTAGATTATCTGAATAGTGAGTCATAGAGCAAATCGTACAAATATTAGCTAAACAAATACCTTGTAAAGTTGGAAATGTTTGTTTTACCAGTAATAGTACAAATAAAGAGGTATTCTCGTGAGCTCGTCCATTTATATTGGCAATAAACTTATTTTCTATTACATTGGAAAGGGGAACAGTTTCATGGTTCTCATAAACCCAATCAAGTTACAAGAATCAATATAGGAAATGAAATAATTGTATACTTACTTCATTCAGCTATATTAGTAATCTATTGTGTAACAACTTACGAGTATGCTCCGTTGATGAATGAAATGTAATATCTATTCTGAGATTGTTCCATATTATCATCACTTTAGAGGAAGACAACGTAGCTTTGAAAATAATCCGTAATGATCATAATACAGAACTAAATTGAAGTTAACCTCCCAGACATAAAGCGCTTTGAATCAATGAACAATTCATCCTTTACGCGATGACGAGTCCTGTTCAGCCAATGAATGTGTTCCTTTGCAAGACTGGCTCCCATCTAAAACGACATTCTCAATCCAGTCACACACGCCTCGCTCCTTAAAGCTATTGTATTGATTCAAAAGCTCCCAAAAATCTGTAGACATGTAAGCAATAAATGCGGGGGAAGGATATTTTATAGCTGTGTATGTTCGTGAGAGCATGCTTGCGGACGTAATTGCGTTTCTAGGCATTGTGACATCGTTCCTCGTCTTTATAGGGCAATTACTGTCATTATCTGGCATTGATATTGCATTTAATTTATTCATGCTCCCATCTACATTTGAATAAATACACGCCAGCTGCACTGACCTCCTGGACACGTATTTGTTACTTTTCGCTACTCACAAGAGTCCATTCTGTTAATATAACACCATTCTATTCTTCATCTCAGATTTATAAGAGATGCTTAAAAATGCATTTCAAGTGTGCTATATGGAAGTTAAATTGCGAAGGACTAGATTGTCTGAATATTTCATAGAGGAATGCGGTAGATGTGCGATATGCAAATTCAGGGGCATGTCCTGCTGAAACCCGATTTTGACGTTACGCAGTCGAGCACCTACTCTTCAGGCCACGAGCTGACGCGTCCCATACGTGCTGACATCTAAGTCTGATGCAATTTTGAGACTTGACTTATACTCGTTTAAGCTCAATTTTCTTTGCGTTATTTTGAAATATCCAGAAATTCGGAATGGCGCATGCATATGTAGTAGATATACAAATGAAGATTACTTCAATCATGCTATCTGCTTAGCATTCGAATGCCGGCAAAGTTGTAATAAGAATGGCTATAAATCGAATAGTATATTTATGTAATGTCCTACAAACTTTATGGGCGGTAATCAGGCTCATTCGTGTATTCGCGTATAATACTGCAGATTATAATTTATATAGTTAAGTAACGTAATTGGTGAAACTTAATTTCGCAATGACGAATTTCATAAATGAATAACTTCTCTGCGTGTGCGAAATTAATTAACGTTAACTTCTGTTATTGTTGTATTGGCTGAATCTACGGGACTTTATTTACATTTATGTTCAATAAACGTAGAGTTTATTGCCCATTGTCAAACATTTGATATATTTGAACACACAAAACAGAACGGGCATTATTATAACGACGTCACTTTAAAACTCGTATTATTTAGCTTCATTATGGTTCTTTATGAATACTGAGTCATATTATGACACAATAATAAAATGTTCTCGTTAATTTTATCACCTATTCAAAATCTACACCAGCTCACACGATATGAGATATTCATCCATTCATAATTTTTGGCACCGTCCACATAATATTTTAGTATTAGCGAACTTGATTTTTATTCATCATACAGTAACGTGGGATGTCAGCAAAGTTTGTCTCAGCCTATTCTTTTCTACTACAAACTGAGTAAAAATGTTTAATTATGAGTTGATAAAGAAGTCAGTTGTCGCGTTGACATCCTGATTTTTTACTCGGTAAGATTGTGTCGAGTAAAGTAAACACAAGATTCTTATCTGGAAAGAAAACATTAAGCTTTATCAGAATGATAGAACATCTAGTTCATGAAATATCGGGGCGCCAAGCAACATGCTGGCAAACTTATCGTGGTGTGAACCGAGGTGTTTGCATATAAGGTGTAATACTTGTAATAAAATGTGATCGATAAAGTACTTGCTAATTCGGAAGATTAGCAGAAGAATGAAAACTGATATAATTTTTAGGGTTCCGTAGTCAACAAGAAACCCTTATAGTTTCGCCATGTCCGTCTGTCTGTCCGTGGCTTAGCTCAGATACTTTTAGTACTAGAAAGCTGTAATTTGGCATGGATATACATATTAATCACGCCGATAAAGTAGTAAAATAAAATCTTAAGATATTTTTTTTGGGTACCGCTTCTACACGTAAAGTGGGGATGGATTTTGTTTTCTCATCGGTCCCGTTGTGTGGTCGGTCGTTCAAAAATATTGTGAGTGTTTGACAATCATTTTTCGATTTAGAGAAATCCGTTTGCGAAATATAAAGCTTAAAAGAGCGAATGTAGTTAGTCAAGTGTCCCCTCCCCCTGCCAGCTAAATGTTTGTTTTTGATACGTGAAAAAATTCACGGCAATAGCATATATAACCAAGTTAAAAGGAAAACTCTTACAGCTAAGTAGGCTTTACAAGTTAACGAGTAATAGTCTCACAGTTTTTCATACCTCACAGTACCTACCCTACCTAATGACTCGTTTGTTGTTTTTTTCTCAAAGGAAAACTTTTCAGTGATGTCCTTGAAAATAAAAAGTTTATAAATAGATTACTGAAACTTTTGTTCCTCAATTATAAGTCAAGCTGAAAATTAAAGCAAAGGACTGAAAAGGGCCGACAGAAAAAAACAATTTCTCCTATGCTCTTAACCTACTTAGGTACTTAGTAAAAAAATCTTATATTACAAAACTGACTACTGCCCGCGGCTCCGGCTGCTTGGCTTTTTCTTCTTAAAATAAGTAAGTTACTCCTTATAACATCAGCTAACTGCCGGTGAAAGTCCCGTCAAAACCGGTCTAGTCGTTTCGGCGACTAGCCGGAGCTAACAGACAGACAGACGACAATATATATATTTTTTATTGCTTTTTGTTATAAGTACCGTATATACTTTCATATGCATTTAGTAAAAAGCTGTTATTTTGACACTACAAACAGACATTTCAATTTTATTTATTTGTTTAAATAAACTATCCTACTCTCAAATGAAGTCCTAACAACCTCGTAGCAAGGCACGATAATATATTCGTCCTAGGTAGGTACTAAGTCGTAGCGAAGTCTAGTCCGAGACACTAGATGTCCTAGATGAAAGGAAGGTATCAATCAGTCTGTTCGCGCTGAGCTACCTAATAGTGATTCATTTGGTCTCCTTGCACGGGAAATAAAAACTCGTCTAAAATTAACCGCCTTTATTCCACGGGACGTTTCATTCTTCATTTGTGGTTGAAATGCTGGACTTCCGACTATCGTGACTATAGTTTGTATATTTAAAAATCCAGTTAATCATAGCTATCATAGTTTTATTTCATATTTTCTATAGGTTTTTATTAATTAAAACTTAATGCACAAGTACACAAGAATACCGTACAAAGGCGGACTTAACGCCTGAGGCATTTTCTACCAGTCAACCTTAAGGTGATGCAGAAAGAAAACATGGCAGGTGCAACATAAGAGATAGATAAAGGCTCGTACAGACTGATGCGATAGCGCGGGCGCGACAGGCATATTGCTGGCTGTCCCACTCGTCTGCACGAGCATTAACACGAAAATAACTATAAAATAAAATAATAAATACATACATATAAACAGAATAATCTTTGTCAGGAGAAATAAAGGAGAAAACGAATCCAGCAAATCAGCGCTAGGCTGTTTCATTTCAAGTTTTTGTTATATTAAATTGAGATTTAAACTAGGTATATTGGCAGGTTAAAAAAGTCGTATTTTTTTATATTTCAGGACTCACGTTTTCACTTCGCGATAACGAGTATTGACCTAGCCTGTAAATATTTGTTATGAGGGAGTGGATATTTGTACAAGTTATTTCTAAATGCAATGAACCTACATAGATTCCTATAAGTCTAAAAACAGGCCTTTTTACCCGAAAAAAAAGAGGTTCTCAAGTTAACCCGTAGATTTGTAATGTGTATTGTTTTTACTGGGTCATAGTTAGCTTATTTTCCCGATTCATTGTTTTATGCATGTGGTGTTTACGTATAATTAACTGATTCACTGTTATTTTACTTAAAAAAATATTAAGCATTTTTTTGTATCAGTGTAATCAATTGTTGGTGAACACAATGAAATAAATAAATATCACTTGCAAGCTAAAGAAAGTTATCTTCATTATCAATGTTATTTGTAATTTATGTAGGTAATGTCACTACTAGATTTTTTTTGAGTTCCTGCAGCTATTAACTAATCTTCTACTCTACTAATATGTACTTTTAGCCGTTTTTTCGTAATCATTTATTTCACTATTAAAAGAAGTTTTTTTTTTTTTTTTTGTGGGTGGGAAATCATCAAATAACTTCTCCCGCTCTGGGCGGAGCGGGAGGGTGTGTCAGACTCTTACTGACTAAAACCCACCCGTATTCCTTCCTGTTGCCTGTGTTGCGGGGGCCTCGGTGACCCATAAGTACCTTCCCGCGACTCCGGCAGGCATCGGCCCTAGTCGACCCCTACTATGTGCTGACGACATCTCTTTGAGGCGCGCGTGGAATACAACGCGCCGTCGACCCGGGCCTGGTCCTTACCGGACGGTGAGCTACCCATTGCTCACCGTCCGCAAGCCCGCGCCTACGGTGGCCGGAAATCCGCCCGGGATTCCCGACGCCCTGGGCGTCTCCTGCGGCGGCTAGGGGCGAGAGGGCGCGAAACTTGCCTTTCCCTCAACCGTCCCGCCTCCTCCTTCGCGAGCATTACTGCTTCGCAGAAGGAGATGACGGCTGCCCATGCCCTCTCGCTCCGTACCATGGCCTGAACCAGGGCCGGACGCGAGAGGTCTCTGCCGCCGATCGCCTCCACGAGGACACGGCGGTGCTCTGCCCAAGCCGGGCAGACCTCCACCGTATGCTCCACCGTGTCCTCCGGGCGATCCACACAGTGGTGACCCGGACGTTTCCTCCCGCCTTATCCGACACAGGAACCTCCCGAAGCTGCCGTGTCCGGTGAGGACCTGCGTCAGGCGGAAGGTGAGGACGCCGTGGCGCCTCTCCAGCCACTCCTCAAAGAGGGGACTTATCGCCGCAATCGTGGCGTGCTCAGCACTGGGTTGCGACAACCGTAATTATAGCATGTATGGAGTGAACTTTTGGATGTAGGCTCTTTTTTTTTTTTTTTTTTAAACTTTGCCCCACACTAGGAATTTCTTCCTGTATCGTGGGTGCGTTTACAAACATAGAAACTCACAAACACAAACACCCAGACCCAGAACAATTACTTGCAGATCATACAAATACTTGTTCCGTGCGGGGATCGAACCCGCGACACGCTGCGTAGCAGTCGATCGCTCAGCCATTACGCCAACCGTGTCGTCGGTATGTTTATTGACTATTTAATTAATACTCTGACTGAAAGTAAACGCAATTGAATAACCAAATTACAAGATGATTATTAACATTAACTAAATTAAATTAGAACTAAGTTAAGCTTAAAGGCCCTCGGGGCATTGTACCGAGGATGCTAACGGCATTTCCTCGCTGAATTGCAATGCTGATGCGTTGCGCGAGAAAGCCGCCAGCTTTTCGGTCACCAGTTACATCAACTAGACGTTTCGCGATTTCCGCAAATAACTTATGCGCACTGGGACCCCATGGACCGAGGGTCTCGACGCCAAAGGGCACAAAGTTGTACTCTCTGCCAAGGCCTCCATATTTAATAACTTTCAGATTTTCGGCATTTTCTGCCGCTGCACCCGCTTTAGAAGTAGTCCGTTGGAGGTGGGACGGTGCCAGTGTGTCTACACAGGTAGCGTCCCACACAAGCATCCGTCCCAAACTCCACGGGACCAAAGACACACCATCAGGTCTTTTGCCATCATCTCTGACAATGCCAGTCGGCTCAAGAAGAGCAGGCACATTTAATTAAATTTCCTCGATAGAATTTAATTCTGAAAATACCTCAACTTTTTTATTTATATTTCTGTAATTCTAAAATGTGCGTATTAGGTAATTGAACCTGAAAATATTTTTGATACTTAGCTTAATTTATTTTTAAACTATTTTTATTTGGTTTGGCGCTTTGACGTTGTTTTATTTTGGTTTCAGCGCATTGTTGCACTCTCTTTCATCGCATATGGCAGTTATTGACTCTGTCACTTTCGCAAGCCCGTTCAGTTCGCTATGTTTTTTTTTTTACGTACCTATCACCTGAGCATCGTACTGGGCCCGCGTGGTGGATTACGGCCCACTCCCTCTCACAGAGAGGAGGCCTGTGTCCCAGCAGTGGGAACATTACCTGATTACGATTCACATAGGACTTTAGACCGTTAACTTATATGTTAACCAACCGCTTATTCACTCGTTTTTTTTTTTTTCTAAAATTGTCCACTGGTATCTCTCACAAGTCACGGTGATATGTTAGGGCCCTTATCTTATCACGACACTTTTTACTACACAAGCTTTGTAACTGCAACCCTCGAACTTAAAAGTAACTGTCATGTTCGTTTTTGAAGCCGTTATAAATTTAGGTACTTCAGTAGCTGACAAAGTAGCGGAAATCATGTTTGAATATGAAATGAAGTGTTGCAAGTCCATAGGACATTTATCATATTCCATGAGGCCCGAGTTTGGCCGAACGATGATAAAATAGACTTTTGAAAACGTAGGGCCGTCCTAAACACAGCCATCGTCACGAGAACACGTGACCTTCGCGTTCATTTTGTTCGGCCTTTCGGCTTTCCGAACAAATGAGTGGCATACGAACGTGACGACCGCGCGACCGATCGCTTTGGTAAGGACGATGAGTCAAGATTACTTCTAAACAACAAATGATCATAAAATCCAAAATAAAAGCAAAGGCGAACATTATACATTATCGGAATGGACGTTAACCGGACCACATGATTAACCCTTTGAACTAAAAATAAACGATGAAACCAAAAATACCGACTTCCATAAAGATTCACCTTTATTCATATACGTTCATCATGACATGACCTACGATAAACTTATTAACGTGACTCGTTCCTGAAAATTTGTTGGCTACCTTAACTATGTCGGCGTAGCTAGTTACAAAAACAAAATTATATAGTTACATCTGTTTCGAGTTGTTCTTTCGGTTTCCGTGTCTACTGAACCTAGAGGAAACAGCAGAACGCTCATTAGCATAAATCTACCCATACTGTTGCCAAAAATAGCAACAGGAACAAAACTACGGTTTCCAATACATATACAGTACAGGTTTCTAATAATATCCTGAGTTAACTGAAGAAAACTTTGGTAGAAGTTTGACCTATAAAATGTTACTGAGATATTTTTGTTTCAGCCAAGTTACCTTCACAGCGACTTGAATATGTTAATGTTATCGAAAATAACCCAATGACTTTGTTTGGGATATTTTCACGCTGCACAGTGGAACGAATGTATGGGAGCGGTTGGACGTAGACATGTCCGAAAAATAAGAGTAAAATTATGACAAACTAATGATGCCATCTTATTCGATTACTTAATGCCTTCATAAATTGTGGTGATGAATTTCTTCATAACTCCCATATTTCGGGAGTAATTTGAGAAAATGTGAAATTTTACTATGAAAATGAGTGTATCGAGCTCTCTCCCTCCTGATTCCGGGCTTGTTTCAAGTAGCGGTCTCTAATATCGTAATGCTATTACTAAGAGCTATATTTAATACTAAGACACATAGTGCGCCAAATGTGCACTTTCTGGGATAAAAGGAAATGAAAATTTAAAAAAAAAAACGTTTTTTCCCCATTTGTATTTACTTTAAACCGCAGACAGACTTATTAAGAGGTCTATAAATATATTATATATATACAGAAATATATATTAACAAAAATATTCACAAGAACTGATGAGAGTATGACTTTTAAGTAAGTTGATAATAAATTACCTAGTTTCATTAAAAGTACAATAAATAATTAAGATGTAAGCTCTAATTTACTAAGTTACACATTTTAAAACAATAACATCATTTAATTATCTTCGTCATCATCATCATCATCAATTAATTCAAATTCAGAATCGATGTCCGCTAAATCATTTATGTTAACAAATTCGATATCACTTTTCTCAGAATCCGTAAGCTCATAAAATTCCTTAAAAGAAGATTTTTTTACAAACTTATTTCCTTTTGGACGGATACTTGTAACAAGTGGATCAGAAGACAGTAAAAGATTGTGCATAATATCTTCATTGCATGAGATACTGCTATGCTTTCGAGAATGCCCCTCTCTATATTTTCTAAAATCTTTATTTCTAGCCTCAGATGCCTCTTCGGATAGAAAACCAATGGGCACAATTGACATGTTCTGAACTATGTCTGGCCCATGCATTAAAATTTTATGAAGTGAAGAAGGCATATAATACCATGGGTATAACTCCACGTAAAGCTTAGCAGTATCAAAGCAGAACTCTCGGAATTTAGTTACGTTGATCTTCTCTCCTAATGAAATACACTGCAAGATCACACAGATTTTTCTTAAAAGCATAGCATCTATTCCGGTCAGTTCAGCAGATTTAGTGTAGTTTTCAAAAAATCTCCTTGCCGAGTTGCCATTGTTGGTGGATCCACTGCCTTGTTTCACAACATCGAGAAGTAAGCCCGTTTCTCTTCTTACAGCCTCTTGAACTCTTTTCTTCCTGTCATCAACTTGCCTTTTTGCTATATCACCCCTTACTTGCCATGATTTTATGTCTAATTTGTAGGAAATGTGTAATAAGCATTCCATTGAGCGAATCCAAGCGTGAAGGGTGCTTAAGCTATATTTATACATGTCCTCGTTTGCGTGTTTATCTTTGATTAACTCTAAATTATTCATTTCTTTAGGACAAGCCTTGCATATGTCACACACTGAAGCTGCTGTATTGGATATAATGGAATGAATTTTACCATCAATCATTGTCAACAGCAGTTGGTGTTTGACACTAATTCCATCAGTGATGGTGGATGGAGTTAAGGCTTCAATCTCTGCTTCGATTTCAGCCATCTCTCTCTGCACATTTTCTTTGGTTTCCTTTATAAACTTAAACAATATTGGCCGGCAAAATGAAGTGGAAGATGGTCGCTCGTTTTCCCAAATTGTTACACCTTTTGAGACGAGCCGCAGTGGTACAAGACTAATCATAAAATTACTAGCAAGATCGATTTGCTCATCTTCACTCGTCCTTTGATGATAAATGCTTTGGCTAGATGATCCGTCAAAACCCCATTTGCTGGTCAATACGAGCTGTTGATTGGGATCAACAGGGGTTTCTAACGACCTAATAAGTCTTCTTGAGGTTAAATCCATCAAGGCTTGTAATTTGATTTTTGCAGAGCTCTCTGTAACTGTGAGATCTTCTTTGGCCGGATAGCACTTAATTTTTTCTTTAACCAACATGTAGTAACTCGGGTATTGAAGAGCTCCTTCTTGAGTGTTGAAATCCCGAAGAGTGTTATAGCGCCATTTCGATAAGTTCATCGATACATAAAGAGCCAATGCCTTCAAAGGGGATATTTCCCGTACCTGAATTGATTTACCTTCAATGAAGGCTTTGATTTTTGAGGCCTCTTCTGGATTCTCCGTCAAGTATTTCATAACATAAGCTGTATCGCTTTGTCCTGCCTTTTGAAGCGCCCTTTCGGCCGAAAACATAATTTCAGCGCTGCTACTGCTGCATGAAAGACTATCTTCAGTGCGTCTTCTTTTTTGCCGGTTACTAAGGTCCTCAAAAGATTTACGAGGACTAGGATGTGTACAAGTTGAAGCATCAGATTTAGCAGGAGAAATTATGGGCTCGATGACGTCACTTATATTTTCTGTAGAAGGTTCCATATTTTCATTCTGTAATTCCGGCCATTGAATTGCAGCCTGTAGCCAAATCTCATGTTTCTTCCGAAACTTATCTGTGCTTCTTCCAGACTGTGTCCATTTTGCATAAATGCGGTAGCAAAATCGACGACACCAGTCTTTTAAACTTGTTTCAGCACTTTCACATAACTGAACACAACTGTTATCTTTTAAAACACTGAACAAATAGTTAAAGTCGCGTAAATCTTTATGTGCGCGTGCGCATAAAGCAACGTGAATATCAAGATTTGTATTAAAATTTGGAAAATACATTGCGAGATTAGCTTGGATACAACGAGGTGTAAATCAACACTGATTTTAAAGTTACTAATAGTGACCTATTTATATAAAATCCAGGTATCCCAGGTATCCTTTGTTAAATATTGCAAGGTAATTAGTTATTGTGATAATTAGTAAATGATGCATGCTAAATTAGTGTATTAAGAGCCATTTAGTAATTAAATAATAGCAATGTTCTTATCAGTAATCATTAGTGCATCAGTTTTATATGTAAACCTTAAGTCCCTAATTATATATCCTAATTAGCTTATATCTTCTCTAATTGGCTGCTCAGAAATGTTATTGTAATAAGGTAAACCTTTAGAAAAACGGTTTTAATCAACAAAATAAACAAAAAATAAAAAAAATTGTGTTATAAAATAAACATCACTCTTTATCCCAGAAAGTGCACATTTGGCGCACTATGTGTCTTAGTATTAAATATAGCTCTTAGTATTAGCATTATGATATTAGAGACCGCTACTTGAAACAAGCCCGGAATCAGGAGGGAGAGAGCTCGATACACTCATTTTCATAGTAAAATTTCACATTTTCTCAAATTACTCCCGAAATATGGGAGTTATGAAGAAATTCATCACCACAAGTTATGAAGGCATTAAGTAATCGAATAAGATGGCATCATTAGTTTGGCATAATTTTACTCTTTTTTTTCGGACATGTCTACGTCCAACCGCTCCCATACATTCGTTCCACTGTGCGCTGTGCTTAATGCCCGTGACCCATTCAATGAAAAATTTTACTCTAGTTTGAAGCGGCACCGTTGGAAGTATCAAAAACCTTTTCCTAACTAGCTATAAGAATGTTGAGTGCAATTTAACTTCAATATGCTTAATTTTTATTATAACAGCATTTACATTTATTGATATCGGCCCAATAATATTATACAAAAAAAGAGGCAGATCTTTTCAGCGCAAGCGTCGCGAGGACTGGAAAACGTCCTAATTGGGACGTTTTGTCTTTAGCCCACGCGTTAAGAAGGGCGACGAGCAGTCACGTGTCATGACCAGTTTTATACAGGCAGCGACAGGCAGAAATATGCCTTTCGCGCCTGCGATATCGCCCCAGTCTGTATGAGCCTTAAACGTCGGTTACTATAAACGTTACATATCTTGTGTAAAATTTAATTTTATCTGCAACATAATTGTCCAAACTTGCTGAAACATTTTCCAATTATGAATTTACTACAACTCAATATTAATTATATTCGGATGTTGTATTTCATTATTCACGTAAACTTTTATTGCTTTGCGACCAATCTGCTATTAGATAAATTACCAACATAGTCTCATTATTAAGTACTACTGAATTGCACAAAATGACCAACGACTTGGCGGCAAGGGGATAAATTATAGCATTTTACGTCGCCCGTTTCCCATTACACGATGGTATAATTCCATTTGATATAGTTTAGGTAATTTATATCTTACCTACTTGGTATGTAATAATACCTGGAGAGAGTCCAAGTAACGGTCTTGAAAAGTCTAAAAATTTTTGGCATGTAAACCTTGATATGAAAACCAAGAATTTGTAACTCAGGACTAGAAAAGCTTTGGACAGAAGTTGACTTTTCCCATACAAGGGCAAAGTCAAGCTCACTCTGAATATATATTGATCGATTCTTCGATTTCTCGATTCTTGTGCTACTAATATTCTCCATTTTGACAGTTTAGGCAAATTGAAAGCCAGCTTTTATAAGTGTCTCCTGGAACATTGAGTTTTTTCGGCCCTGCGTTATCTCGCTGGGTGGGTGAATTTAGACTACTCAATACTTATTTTTTGTATTACCTAGTTTTGTTACCTTAGTTTGTTTTCATTTTGTTTTAATTCGTTTGTTTTAACTTAGTTTAATTTATTTATTAAGTTCTATTCAGTGCAACTTTATATTATAGTATTTTATTTCTATTTTTTTTTTGTAAGTTACAACAACGTTTTGTGTGCATGCAGAGTTTACCAATAAGTGCTTGTTACACTTTATTCTGATTTGTTGCTTCTGTTTCATTTGCTTATACCTGTGTATACAATTGTTGGTAAACCAAATAAATAAATATTATGAGCGTGGAAGTATGTATGTTTATGGATTTGGGTGTTTGTTAATCAGTCAAGGCGAAGTTCAAATTTTATTACGTTTTTTGCAATTAGCAGAACTTGAAGACTGGGACTTTTAAAACTTTACCATAGTATATTTGTTCTTATGGAACAAATCTAACTAATAGAGATGTATTAATGATTCTAATGATAATAATTCTGTAAATACATATTTGTTTTGGTCGCGAATCATATTTGGATCAAGTGGTAGCCCGCGAAATTCAAATTTTCTTACGTTTTTTGCAATTTGCCGGTCAGTGTCAGGTTATACACTGCGGATCCACCTTAGCGGCTGAATGGATTAACTTTGACAAACAGGTAGAACGTGACCTGGACTAGAACATAGGATACTTATCCAGGTAGTAAGTACCTTCCAGTGTGATAATTTTCGTCTTTAACGTAGAGATGAAGCCGCTGGCAAAATCTATAGTTTATCACAATCTTAGTTCAATCCAGAATCAGTAATCAGAATAACAAAAGTATCATGTTTCAAGTTGATTTTCTCTTACTAAATGGTGACTAATCCGTCGCCTTCCGTGTTAGAAATTAAGCGAAACTACTAATATGACAGACGATGAATTATGTACAGTCATAAAGAAAACATAGAGTTAGACGTACCGAGACTTTACAATACGCCTAGATGTGGCATATGAGATGTGAATGTGATGCAATAAGATTCAAGAATGAAGGGTGGTTATAATATCGTCTAATTAATGTTTTTGTTTATATGTAAACTTTTTATATGTAAAATTTTATTATGGACAAACAAATGTCATTATTAGGGTAAGCATTTTGAATTTAATTGTTGTCTACTTCGATCCACGCGACTGTCCTTTATAGAATTCGCATATCTTGTTTTTATTTCGGTTGTTGGCTTACCATTTACATGACCTGATTACCCTTTGTTTATCTTCTTGTGCTATCAAAATTCTACCTTCTAGCCAACTAGACTATCTAATTCTCAATTTTATTTATCTAATTTAGGTACCATAACTATTAATTAAACTCCTGAAGCGAGAATTTATAAAGCTTGATAGCATCATAATATTATGACTCATATTCAAAACCTCAAGCCTCCACTCGTTAAGAATAAGAAATGATATAAATATTAACAACCAGTAACCCCGCTTATGAGTGATGCCGCCAACTTAGCAAAGAAAAACAAACAACCATTTTGACAGGTTCAAAGAAACATCTGGGCAAAAAAAGGTTGGCCCTTATTAATTAACATGAAACGTCTTACATCAAGCGAACGAACTTTGTTCTTGACTGTACAATATACACGATAAGTGTTGCTTTCCTGTCACGGAAGCTAACGTTTGCATTTGTTAATTTAGTTGTTACCGGTTTTTGTCCCGACTTCGTAGGTAGGTACACATTAGTCGGCTGGTCCGAACTGATTTTTACTGCTTAAAACAACAGACATGCTAATTTTGTTAAAAGACAAATAGGTGGCCGCCTATACTTGCCTGTACAAAAGGCATCCTGTATTTAATGACGAGAAACTTTCAATTCTTAGTCCTATTTTTGAAGGCCTAACAATTTTGTAGGAATAATTTTGTGTGTTAAAATATTGAACTCATGTAACCGAAAAGTATTGCATAAAAATACCTATTTAGAGGTATTTTTGTGCAATATTTTTCAGTTACATGAGTTCAATATTTTGTAAATTATAAATAAGCTATTTAAAATATGTTTCACCGCATTTTCGCTTTCTGGTTTATTTACACGCATCTCATGTAAAAACACTGAACTAAATGAGATTTTCATTATTTTATAGTGGAACGTCTAGAAAATAAACTACTGAATTATTATTTATATAGATATGACGTCAAGTTATACATAAATAAAAAATAATAACACCCTACTTACGTAAGTACGTGGGCGGAGACGGGAGGAAAGCTACGCTGAAAATAATGACAAAGTTAAGTGCGTCTGACATAACAAAAGTTTCTTAGAAAATTTTATTTTATAAAATTATTGCTGGGTGCAGTAATTAATCACTTAACATTTCCAGCATTTAGGAAATTAATGGCAGCAGCAGGTGTGCCAAAACTGATAGACTATCGTAACAAAAAAATAGACAACAATAATAGAAAACACAACAAATAAAGTAATGAAAAATAATATTAGCCTAAACTAAAGACCTAATTTGAGCTAGACAGAAAAATAGCGTGTCGTATGGCGTAGGTAGCGGTTTACTAATGGCTGATTGATTGAAAAACATGAAATATTCAATGAAAACCTGAAACCGAGCCATCGTGTTAGGTCGGCGTTATGCCAGACATAAGAAGTCAATGATTAATTGCCCACTGTTAGGTCGACACAAGTTTATAGCCCCGTTTTAAAATAGATATTCTGTTTGATAGATAATATTGAAACAGCTACGATAATGGGCTTGGTGATCAATAAAGCTTATTAGAAGTTTATATTGTACAGCTATTTTCTTAAAGTTTAGCACCGCTTAATACATTTGAGAAAATCATGTAGATGTTTGGGATTTACAATCGATGCCATGCGATGCGAGACGCATTGCCCTGTTTTGAGAAGATGCTAAGAAATAATGGATCGCAGTTAGATAGTTGAGAAGAAACTTACAGAATATTTATAACCAGGGAAGGAAAGATAGACTACTCAACCAATTAGAAAAGATCTTTCTCACCCAATAGGAAGCTACAGCTCGTCCCTGATGCTATCCGCATACTTAAAAATATTATAAATCCAAAAGTAACTTTGTCTGTCTGTTTTCTTTTCAGGCCTTAATGGCTGTAAGGATTTGGATAAAATTCGGCATACGGATAGACCATGACCTGTTTTACGACATAGGATTTGTTACTTTTTATCTCGGCAGGACGATCCCGAGGGTTTATTTCTGAAGCGAACGAAGCGACGGGTAAAAGCTAGTTTTAATAAAAACAGAAAGTTTAGTTTTCTCAAGCTAACCTACGACTAAAGTATTGTCAAGGATCGGACACGAACATGAGCTGAGAACTAGTTTAATGAGGCCGTGACTTGTCATCGTGTTGTAAACTATCCTCATTGTCATCAACAGAATCATTTGAGAACGAGGTGACTCAACAGGCTCACTTTACTATATCCCTGATGAATATTAACTAGGCGAATTAATTGTAGATTTTAACGCAACTTAAAAAGTTATAACAGACCATTTCTGAAGATAGAGTTTTTGAAAATAATTGTATATCTATAGACAACTTTCATGTGGATGAATTATTTAAAATAACTACTAGGAACGCAAGCCAGCATGGGCAGGAAAGAGATGTCAGCACCAGGGTAGGGTATCGGTAGGGCCGATGCCTGCCGAGGTCGCGGGAAAGTCCGAAAAGGAAACCGTGGCCTCTGGCAACACAGGCAACGGAAGGAACACGGGTGGGTTTCAGACAGCAAGAGTAAAAACACCCACATGTAGGGGTCCACTAGGGCCGATGCCTGCCGGGGTCGCGGGAAGGTACAAACGGATTACCGAGGCCCCTGGCAACACAGGTAACGGAAGGAACACGGGTTTAGTCAGTAAGAGTCTGACACAACCTCCCGCCCCACCCAGAGCGGGATTAGTTATTTGATAATTTCCCACCCAAAAAAAAAAGCATGGTCAGGAAGACAGAATTACTTCCGATTAAAAATGATATAATATGCATTTGGAAAAGCACGTTAGTTATCAAATGAATGCACGTTAGAATCGCTTAAAGTTGCGACGACATCATTAAACAATTTCATCTCTATCATCACATCACCAGCTACTTCTTCTTCGCGTGTTGATGGCAATCTTAATGGAGTCGGCCCAGAATTAGGCTACGAGTTTGGCGTCATCAGTAACTAATGGACGCTTCCATCAGTTCCTGTATCGTGCAGGCAACAGGACACGCAGGGCACGATATGGAATGTCCCATCGTTTGTGGAACAGCACCATATTTACAGCCACTAAACTTGTCGAAATTAACGTACGGCTTAATGGATACAAAAAACCCTCGACTACTAACCGATAAAATGATAGCTCCAGGGTGCATCAAGCGGTCTTTCAAGGTCTAGTTATTTTCAAAAAAGTCATTAACAGCCCAAAAATTTTTATTGTGCTTAGTACATGGGATTAGTCTCGCCACTATCATTGGGAATCATCTTTTCTTCAAGGTCGAAAGTAAAAAAAGATAGCCCCCAAAATAAACCACTTCACAGTGATAAGCTGGAAAGAAAAAGTGGCGCAACAAACTCCCCAGCAGTATAATGACCTAATACTATGTGAACAAGTACACCTACTTAATAGGAACAAACTTCAACAATACCAATTCAGAATACTTAGAAGTTTCGTTAGAACTGAAAGAGGCCGACCGTCAGTCGTAATATCAAATATGAATGATTCAGGTAAACGACATGTTGTTTCATTACTAAGGGTGTGTGCTGAGTGGTGCTGCTGGAGCGAGAAACGTTCTTGGTAACAAATGAGCAATAAGGTGATGAAAAAAACCTCTTTGGGATGTCAACATTCGATCCGGAACTTTTCTTTATTAACATCAATTGTCCATAAGATCTAAATGAAACGGGATGAAGAAATGAGTACATAAGAGGAAGTCTGAAAGTGGCACCGGTGACTGAAAAGTAGTGCAAATCGGTTGTCATGGCATTTTTTTTTTATTTTTTCGATGGGAAATTATCAAATAACTTCTCCCGCTCTGGGCGGAGCGGGAGGGTGTGTCAGACTCTTACTGAGTAAAACCCATCCGCGTTCTTTCCTTTGTCTGTGTTGCCAGGGGCCTCAGTATCCCTTTCGAACTTTCCCGCGACCCCGGCAGGGTTGTCATGGTATTGGTATGTGATGCGACAGAATGAGGAAAATGTCGTGAGGAAAGTCTTGAGTATGAATGTCGATGGCTATAAGAGTAGGGGAAGACCAAGGAAACGATGGATGGACTGTGTGAAAGATGATATGGCTAGAAAGGGGGTGACCACCGAGACGACAATTAACAGAGAAGTATGGAAGAAAGGGACATGTTGCGCCGACCCCAAATAAATTGGGATAAGGGCAGGAGAATGATGTTGTCCATAAGATCTGTGGCATAAAACATGTTGATGTACCAAACTGCTGGCTGGTAGCAGCTGGATGAAAGTTACCGAGGATTAAATGACGTGATGGCAGAGTTATGTCCAGTTTCTGATGATAATGAAGACTCTATTGGCATTGTTTGTCACTTCCGCGGACGCGGACAAGTGCCACAGGACAGCACACAGTCAAGCTAGTGCAAAGTGAAGTGCTACTAACAAATTTTTATATCTTATTTATTACCACACCACAGCCATGGTGCTGTGGTGGCCCAATGGTAACGGCCGCAACTTACGAGTTGTAACCAGAAATTTAAAGACATGTGACATCTACCAACCCGCACTGGGCCCGCGTGGTGGATTACGGCCCACTCCCTCTCAGCGACAGGAGGCCTGTGTCCCAGCAGTGGGACCATTATAGGCTGATTATGCATTAACACAAGTTTTATTTGTATTAAAATATGTATGTTTAGGTTAAGGTCTGTTGGCCTGTGTCGCAAGAATTAAATGGTTTATTATTTTTATTGTTTACTTGACTTCACATCGAAAGACTTAATATAAAAATACATGATGCGATGAGCAAACCATCTGTGCACTTGCCAGGTAAGTAAATCTTGTAGTCGCAACATTGTGTAGCGTTGATGTTGCATGTCAACTGTTGCCCTTTAGGCACTTTTACTATAGGTAGCACCATCAATTTTATGGAGGGCTGTCTCTACTTTTCGCTAGTTTACGTTTAAACTGACCTAAGCGTTACTCTGCCACTAGCCTTACCCGCCTACATTACCTTCGACAGAAGACTGCTTTAAAACAGTCAATTTGAGTTGTGTTACCTAATAACGTTTGTTTTATTAAGCGTTATTTTATCGTATGGTTTTTGTTTATCATTACAAAGACAAAATATTTTGTTTTTGTTTGTTTGTGGAGCTTGTGGCTAAGTAATAACAGCCGCACGGGTCGATCGATCAGGTTAAGCTACGCTTGCCGCGGTTAGTCCGTGGCTGGGTGACCATCTTTACATACCAAGACCCCTCCGTTCCTCGGAAAGCACGTTAAGCCGTTGGTCCCGGCTGTCATTTGTAGATCTTTGACTGTTGTTACGGGTAGTCAGAAGCTCGAAAGTCTGACAACCAGTCTTACCAAGGGGTATCGTGTTACTCAGCAACTGGGTTGTGGAGGTCAGATAGGCAGTCGCTCCATTTACTGGTATTCAGCTGTATCCGGTAAGACTGGAAGCCGACCCCAACGTAGTTGGGAAAAGGCCAGGCAGATGATTTTTGTTTGTTTGTTTGAAATGGATAAACTCAAAAACTACTAAACTGATTTTAAAAATTCTTTCACTTGAGAAAGAAAGCTACATTATTAGCGAGTAACATGGGCTGTATTTTATTTTAAATAGAGATCTCTACGAAAATTACAATAATGAAACCCAAGGCATCAAAAAATTGCCTATAAAAGTGATTATCTGGCGTGCACTGCACACACTATTGATGTTACATAAAATAATGTACTACATTTTTATAGTACTCATCATTACCCACAAAAAAGTCTGCGAGGCTATGTCAACTATTATACTAAAGTCACAATAACCGTTTTTTTTACTTACTCAATCAAAACACGGGTAGAATCCAACGAAATAGTTTCATAATTAAGGTTGATAATATAAGTACATGTAAATTCCTCTTTAAATTATTGGAATAGGACCTTTCGTTTAGAAATTACGATGCGACGGGTATAAAAATGCTAAAAGTAACAAAAATGCCGCGGTGTGACCGAACAGCCCTACGCTTAGTATATTCGTTACCTACACTTTATTTTTGTAAACTAGAAACAATTGAATAGGTAGTAGTTAGCAATAAATAATAAAGTTTGTCATAATATAATAAACTATATTTTAAACGGGACGGAGAGAGTGTTGAACTTTGTAGGCGAAGATACGAAATCCACGCGTACGAAGACGTGGGCGAACTGCTAGCTGTTTATACTGGCGTTAGAAGCTGGCTGTATTATGAACAGACGAATGATTTGAAGCACTTGAAGTCCTCAAGTGAATTTAATCTCATCATCATCATCATCATTTCAGCCGAAAGACGTCCACTGCTGGACATGGGCCTTCCCCAAGCACCGCCACTTCGACCAGTTTTGTGCTTCCCGCATCCAGCGGATTCCTGCGGCCTTCTCAAGGTCATCGGTCCACCTTGTAGGAGGCCTTCCAACGCTACGTCCTCCGGTACGCGGTTCCGGTTTAATCTAATCAATACTAATGTTCTGTTTTATGAGAATTTTAATTAGGAATAATGATAACTACATAAGTACCGACCTATATTTTTGTCTATCTAAGAAGAATTTCCAAATACTCTGTCATTAAAACTTTACTTTTGTTGAGTGCGGCTTCAAATCCCGAGATGAAAGAATAAGGAAAACATTTTTATACAAATGAAACGTGGGTGGTACCTACCAATATAAATTATGTTGTTCATTTATATAGAAATATTTCAATAGGAATACGACCTTTGACGACGGTGGTTTTAATTAGGAGGATAATCAGTAACACGTGGCTCTCTTTTTGTTTATAATAAGAAGTATCATTTCTTTTTATAGAACAAAAAATTCCATTGTTTAAGAGAACTTTTATTTTTAATAAATTATCACTGATTGTATTGAGAGCTACAATTTCATTATTTCAGGCACAATATCTAAATTATAATAGAGCTTTGAATAGTAAATTAAACCGTACATGTCTGTGATAAGTGGATCAATATTTAAATTTAAACTGGATTGTCAGAACGTCCATACATACGAGATTCAAAGTATGTTAGCGTAAATACAGGGAGTCTAAAATTGGACAAAAGCGAATGCATTTGGTACCAATGTTTGATTTTTTTATCGGACTGTACCTCCGGCTATTTGGGACGATCATAAAGTACTTTTTCCTATAACTGGTGTTTGGTTTTAGCTAGTATTGTATATTTTGATGCGTGAATTCGGGTTTTACTTGTTTTTCCAGTTGGAAAGACAACTCAATTTATTTCGAGCATAGAATTTTTAATTTAGCTTTAAGTAAACGTTATTACAAGCATTATGTGAGTTTTAGCAGTTTTATGAAGTGTAATTAGACATCAATTTGTGAGCTCGGAAGGTCGTGAATGTAAGCGAGAGTGACGGTAACATTTTGTCACGTAATCGGATTACACGGAGCTCCAACTTCATGTTCAACGAAAAAGAACAATTTCGGACAAATATTTTTTATTTGTTCGTGTAAATAATACTGCTGTATCGTTTACTGGAAGCAAATATACAGTATTTAAACGAGCATTACTTTCGAACAATATTTGAATAAATTCAAGCATTTCCAGTTTTAATATGGAAATACTGATTTCAAAAATCAAATGTTTTAAAGTTTAAGTATTTCTTGTCGCTGTCTCAACCAAGAAAATAGGCAGCACCACTCCAAGGGATTCCTTGGAGGATCGACATGTGCACATAATATGTATTTGCAAGTTTATTTGTACCTACCCAACTAATTCTGGTGTAAATATATTCATAGAGTTTCATTAATATTGCAAATTTATTTTAACTCGATACATAAGGCTCCCGCAGACTGAGGCGATCAGACAAATTATTCAAACTGCCTAAATTGTAATTGGATAATTAATTAGGAAATATCAGATAGAACATCTGAGGGACCTGTGATTAGGAAATAAAAACAAAAATAAATAGAAAATAATAAGAAAAATTATGTCAAGATGAGCAATAAAGCAAAACTGAAGACGGTTAACATTTTTGGAATGTACCTACATAACGACGATGATGACGCTGTTAATAAAACGAACACTCCTTCCAAATTACCGCCAAAGGTGCAAAATAAATTGCACGTACTTTTTAAATACGTAATTATAAGTCAGCCTGGAGTGGGTGTTGCACACATAAATTCAAGTCACAAAGTACACGGTGCGACTCTGCGAGCTAGTAGTTGTAACATACACTGCAAACTAGTCGGCGAGAGCGGCCGCGGCGACGCCCCGTGCCACCGCGTAGCATTTTGTTACACATAATCGGATTAGGGGCGAGTGTCGTCTGCCGGCGTATGCCTTCGTATGCGCCTTGCACAGCGCCCGCATATAAATACGACCCGACCCTTACTCAGGATTAAAATGCGAACTCCGACTAGATACAGAAATAATAAGCTTACCGTACCACCAAAGAAAATACTCTGAAATATTGTAAAAAATACTATAGCGTTTGGCAGCTGAACATAGATTTTCCTATATCCATAAAAAGTGGGGGCGGCAGGCGACGTAGCCAAACTCAGCCTTCCATTACACGGATCACTTGGCTTGCGCTCAGGTTCGCTAGCTAAATCCCTTCCTGCAGCCTTCCAAAATTACCCTGAGACATTCCAGGATGTTATTAAACCATACCTACCGTTGAAATATTGCTAAAATTAAGACATCGAACAAAAAGATTTAAAAATACAACAACGTGTGAAAAGTAAAAATATGTACATAAAAAATGTGCAGTAAACACTAAGATGCGCCACAATATACATAACAACAAGATATACTAAAGTAATCGTGCTCTTATCGTAATCATGCATAGCGTGACATCGACCGGCAGCGCTCAACTAGCCAGTAAGCTCTCTACGGTCTCAAGCGGCTACTCTACGGTGTGAGATATGCTTCCGGTGGTTCCCGGGAAAGATCTATTTATGCTTTATGTTCCGCACTGTTTCTGTTGGTGTCGAGAAGCTGTGTGAACAGGGCACGAGCGGTACAATCGACAAAATATTTCTCTCCGGAATCACGTCGGGCAGACTGTGTATAAATGGAGTGCCTCACTTACCAAACTTCGGAAGATGGCAACTAAGGTGCTCCACCACAATTACCGCTTGCGTAACCCTGGGAAAAATATTTTTCTCCGTGAATCTAACGTGTAAGTAAGTCTTATTATCAGTGGTTGTTCTTATAATATAGGCAGGGGATTATCTCAATCATTACTCCGTGATATTGCTTTGGGGTGTGGCATTTTACTACTAACATGCTGTTTACGTTACTGGTACTCAGTGTGGAAGATTTTAGTTTGTCCTTTTTACACTATTATAGGGTGGGTTGTACATTTGTGTTTGCTTGTACTCAAAAGAAAGTTCAATTGGACATGATCTACTAAATATAAAAACTTGAAATAAAAACACTAAGGCCGCTATTCGGTGCTATAGATACAGATATCTATGAAACTAAAACACAAGGACTAAAATGTAGATACACCTGCTTCTATCTAACAATTGCAGCAATTGGTAACTAATACTTGCTGTTGCTCGAAATATATAGACTGAGACAATAGTGAAGGTAAATAAGAAATACTTTACTTCTACGGTACAAGAAGTGAATCATTATAATTTGTCGCAATAAATATTACCATTTATGAGTTAATACTAAGCGGTAGATACCTGGAAAAGATACACAGGTATATTATTAACAAATCATCTAACTACTTACGCTAGTATTAATAAAAATAAAACAAGTTATACACATTATACGTCGCGAAAAGGATATATATAGATCGAAAAGAAAAACAATTGACGACGGAAATACATATGAGCAAAGTTAATTAGCTAAAATATAATATTGGTAAATGAACAGCAGTAGAAAACCAATAAATAGTTTCATAATGATAATGTAAGTGCATTAAGTGCAATGTCTTATACAGAATTAAAGTGTCTCGACTGTTTAGAGGTCTTCCATAAATAAATACGTAAATCGGTCATAATCAAATGATTTACTCACTGTGAGATAATGTGTTCTAGATTCACATTACGTAGGCACATTAATAACAAAATTATAATTAATGAGATAGAACACCCATTAATTTTCATAGCGCATCTATAAGTCAACATTATTTTGCATGGAATCAGCGCTGGAAATGTGAATCGGTATGTATTAAGTTTGGAAAATAATTGGTACGAGCAGAAAAGCATATTGTGAAGCAAACAAACAAGCATTGTGGAGTAACCGACGACGGCTCGGGTGCGGTGTCCGGCGCTGGAGGTCGACGCTCATTGAGCGCTCGCCAATTGAGATAATGGCCTCAAATGCAGATGATTACTGACCCATTCATTGGAAACTAGCTGCTAGTAGCTCGCTGCGTTCGCGATTTATATCATTACGATACCATAGGTACTTCTATTAAATTAAGTTAACGTTAACCACGCGTGCCGTCGCGATGAAATGTGTGTTTACCTGGGAATCTAATATATTATTGTAAATGCACGCGATTAACGGATAGCGGTTGAATTGTAGCGCGTTATAACGCAGTAGAAGTAACGCGGATATAGAAACGAAATATGGTGTAGTTACTAATAATTTGATTTTACGCGGCACGATGCATTTGCAAACTTGCGGCGCACCAGCGGTTCATTACTAATTTAGAATCGTTATGCTTTGTGTTGTTGCATCAAATGTGGCGGTTTAGTTGCAAGGACGGGTTTATATACAATTATAAGTAAGGACCCAAAACGTGTTAGTACAAATGTTGTCCAACACCTGACACGGTATTAAAGGTAATAATAAACAGGAGCGCGTGTTTTATCTTATTTATAATCAGCCCCGTTGTTAATTACTGGTTATGACATAATTTTAATGTTACGAGTGTGCAATAAAATTCAATGTACCATTAAGTGTGCGCGTGGCCCAGTGATTTACGCAGTAACTTTCGTCGTAACAGAGATTTACGGTGTCACACAAACAGCTATTTTTGAAACAGTTCGACTCTCTTCACACTTTAATAATAATTATAGACGTACAGTATAACAAAATTATATTTTAGCTTCGTGGTTTGCCTTGAAAATAAATACTGTTCCAGTTTGTGAGTGGAGGAATGCACGTTACATTTTAGAACGTTCGAAAAGTGAGAAAAAAGTTTCGCAAAGTTCATATTTTAAAAAGAGAATTATTGGAATAGAATATGATTGACGGAAAGCGACGCGGAAAGCTAAAGAGCAGTGACAATTTTCAGTTTTTTTTATTTGACTAATCGTCTTGCATTGCCAGTATTTATTTGAATGTTTTAATTTGAAATAGACAACCGACCAATGCGATCATAAAAGTAGATTAAATCGATGGCGACGTTTAAAATTTTATGGAAAATTTTGTCACCCGACTATCTGACCTGTTTACAATTAATATCGTGATACGAGATACTTATCGTGCGATAAGTGAAAAAAAATAAACAAAACATACACGACTACTGTGGTTAAAGAGACTTATTCAAACGTTTTTATTTAAGCCGTATGGTGGTAGCCGCGGTATGGCTGTGGTGGAAATCTTACTTCCCAGCGCCATGTTGGTTACAGTGCCAAGTTCTTGTTTTGAACAAAGTAGGATGAATTGTGATGACTCGTTCTAGAACGTTATGGCCGCCACATATTAAATTTAGAACGGGTTACTGCCACCCTTTTATTGCTTTTGGACACGACAGTAAACGACGCTTTAGCTTTAGAAGTGCCATGATATTGACTACCAAATAAATGCGTATACTTAAGTCATATTAATGCCTTTTAAATTAATAAGGTTTTATTAATTGCACAGTAACGTTATATACAGAAAAACTAATGAACATTATAAAAATAATTGAAGACTGAAAAGTTTGAAAGTTGAAAGTAAATTAAAGTAAAAAGAAAGTGAAAAGTGGGAAGTGGTGTGAGTGGGAAGTGTGTGTGTTAAAGTTCTTCTTTCCGGGTGGAAAGAAGAACTTTCATACGTCATAACCACTCATTCTATGTCACAAAGACGACAAACGTGTTCAGTTTTAAAACTACAGATGTATTAAAAAGTCCGGTGACACTCACGTAAACACTACGCTAAAACTAAATAAATTGTTTAGTGCGCGACTTGACATGCTTTTGTGTCCAAAATAAACTTTGACACCATTAACTTTTATTTTACGACCAACATATTGGATTCACATAATCTCACGACAGTCACATGATGACTAAAATGAAAATCTAACGACACTATTTTTAAATATTCGTCTGTATCTTTTAAATTCCTCCACGTTGGTCTAGTGGTAGCAAGCGCTACTGCTGAGCATGAGGTCCTGGTTTCGATTCCCGGGTCGGGCAAAGTGGTATTGGGTTTTTTCATCTAGAATTTCTTAGTAGCAGCCCGGAATCTGGATTTGAGCCCGGTTGATGGCAATAAGCTCGCCCCCTATTATATGGAACTTTAACATAACTGGCCAAATGTGAACGTACTATAGGTTGACGTCTGCCTAACCCTTCGGGGACGTGACGTGGCGTGGCGCGACGTTATGTTATATTTTAAAATAGAAACGATCATGCGAAAAAGATAGCCTTATGGCTTGTCCACATCACCACGTCACGACGTCGTCAACGTGAAACGGTGCGGTGTCACGGCGCGGTGCATTGACGTGACGTGCCAATACACGGTACGGCAACGTCCCCGCGGAATGACGCGTCGGACGTCGTCGGAAGCGGCAAGTGGCGATGCGCTCGCTCGGTTGATGTTTAATTGTCTTAGCGTTTTGTTGTGCAAAAAGATGTCAGAAATTATTGATTCTGATTTATTGATATCAGAATACGTCTTGTGCGGTCCATTTCTAGAAAAAGATTGCTATTTCACAGGTTCGTGAGTGAAAAATGTACCGTAGTTTTACAAGGCACGACAACGTGTAACGTTGCGGCATCGTAACGTGTATTTTTACGACAGGTAACGTAAATTAGCAAGTCACACCGACGTACCGCGCCGCGACACCGCACCGTTCCACGTCGACGACGACGTCGTGACGTGGGGTTGCGGACAAGCCCTTACGTCTTAGTTTTTATTGCAGTTCGCTTGAAACTTTGTCGCTAAGAATCTGTTTATTTGCACAAACAAGTCACACAATGTTTCTTGAATTATAATATTGGCCAGCAAACACATAAGTATGTAAAATATATGGTGTAGAGAACCCCATATAGAGTCGCATAACTGTACATTTGTTGTTTTATCTCAAGGATTTTTGGCTTTCAATTTAAATGAAATACTATGACTGCAATACGTATTATATTCAGAATTTTCTGAGTGTTATGCTATGAAATACATTGCGTACTTTAGTTGCAGAGAATATACACACAATTTTGCATCAGTAGGTACCTACCTAATAAGAACAGATCAAATTTATCAGTTTAGAAGCTAGATAAATGCATGTCTACAAGATCTTGAGTTATTTAAGGGTCGGGTAAACGCCGCTTACCTTGGCCATACAAATGCGCGACGCGGTCACGCCGCGCTGCCCTTCGGTTTTAAAGGGAATATTTATTTTTTGTAACGAAAATATGAATGTTTGAAAAAAACAGAGATAATCATAGATAATAAAAAGAAAAATGATGATTATATCTTAAGTAGTTTGAAAGTAATATCGTTTTTTATGCTTTGTAGACATTACTTCCAGAATTTATTTCATAAAGTGTTTTACTACAATACTTAAATATTCACATATAGGATGGATGTGTACGCACTCTAATTTAACATACATTTTTTGCATAACTTAATAGCATTACTTGAAGGCGTAATAACAGATTTAAAAGTCACTAAAATCATATATCTGCGCCTTAATGCCAGTCGACTGCACAAGCCATATCGATTACTGCCTATTTAATAGGTACCCATCAATATAATTAATTAGGTACCTACACACAAAATAGCGGTCACTTATCAAGGTCAGCCCAGTGGTAACGGTTGCGACTTACGAGTTGTAGGTCGTAAGTTCGAACCCGGCCAGGCGCTTTACTTTGTGTAAATTATTTCATCACCACTGTTATCAAAACGGTGAAGGAAAACGTCGTGAGGAAACCGGCATGTCCTAGAACTAAAAATTCGAAGACATGTGACATCTACCAACCCGCACTGGGCCCGCATGGCGGATTACGGCCCACCTCCTCTCACAGAGAGGAGGCCTGTGTCCAGTGGGAATATTATAGGCGCATTATGATGTATATATTACGGGGTCATCAACCGCAGTTAGTGTAATCACTTGAAATATAAGTTTTTTTTGTGTAAACTTTACAGACGTGATGGGTATCGATATCTACGAGTATACGTGGTAAAACAAAAGAAAACAGATTTTTCTCAACTCATACTTCAAGTAACAACACTACCGCGGTTAGGTACTAAATGGTCACCGAGGCCCCTGGCAACACAGGCAACAGGAAGGAATACGGGTGGGTTTTACGTAAGAGTCTGACACACCCTCCCGCTCCGAGCCGGGAGGGTTCCCGCTCCGCCCAGAGCGGGAGAAGTTATTTGATGGTTTCCCGCCAAAAAAAAAAAAGTAACAACACTACCAGCGGTCGTAGACATCCCAAAAAGAACATCAAATCTTTATTTTTATTTTATCGTGTTTAGATATCGACACACATCACGCCTGCAGAGTTTTGTTACCTAATGTAATTTGACCCTGTATATGGTTACAATTTTATTAAGAGTAGGTAGCCATTTGCGCAGGAGTTTGTATTTAGATAAGATTACTTAAAATAGAACAAGGATAAACTTCAACATTATTTTGTTCATATAATATTTTAGATTTCCTACATGGGCATTTTTTGCTGTTACTTTCCTGATCACGACATTTATTGCAAGGGATCGTTCGTTAATCGAATAACGTTCTTAAATAAGTTCCTACATTTCCGTTATAATTATAAATTATTTTAATTAAAATACAAACTACCTACAAAGTGGGTGTCAGTCATCTGCCTGCCTTTTCCCAACTACGTTGGGGTCGGCTTCCAGTCTTACTGGATACAGCTGAATACCACTATTTTACATGGAGCGACTGCCTATCTGACCTCCACAACCCAGTTAAGTACTGGGTAACACGATAGCCCTTGGTAAGACTGGTTGTCACACTTTTGGGCTTCTGACGACCCGTAACGACTGTCAAAGATCCACGAATGACAGCCGGGACCAACGGCTTAACGTGCTTTCCGAGGCACATGGTCTTGGTATGTAAAGATGGTCACCCATCCACGGACCAACCGCGGCAAGATCGATTGACCCGTGCGGCTGTTATTATTTAGCCACAAGCCCCACGAGGTGACACCGACAGTAGTCATCTATAAATCATTTACTACTAAAAATTGATTTCGATGAAGGCCTAAACAAAAAATAACACGGACTGATTTAATTTTCCGATCTGGCAACTGTCAAATTTTCGTAACTGGAAATCCGGAATAAATTCTAAGATATACCGTTTCCTTCACATTACTGAAATTATACGAACTATTAAAAAGTATTTTGAGGAAGCATACATCACGAAGCTTCAATAAAAATGAATCCTATAAAATAGTTAGATTGGCACGAAACGGCGTCGTAGAAATGTCAGCGAGGAGTGAATGGACTCAAGTTTTTGTTTATTTATTTCTGCATACGTCCGCATGCAAGTGCCAACAAAGCAAAGAGATCAGAAAAGACTCAAAACAATGAAGTCATTAGTCGTTGCTATTTCCAGCAAATAATGTTGGTAATAACTTCTACGAAATTGTAATTGCGTTTCTCGTGGATTTTTCTTATCTTGGAACAGATCCACGTTGAACATGGTAGCCCAGCTAGGTACGTAGACATTTTAAAGTATCTGCAAGTATATAAAGTTCTCCGCAACTAGATACTATGTATTTTGAAGACGCATAAACATATTTTATCTTGTCATCTCCACACTAAAATACGGACAATCAATTTTAATATTGCATCTATTCGATTTTGTTTTATGACTAGTTAAAAGTAATTTTGTCGTCAACAAAGTTCCGAGTATGACGATCGAGCGATTGGTAGGTTTCAATTATTTTCGCCGTAGAACTGTATTTTAATTGGTCAAGGACAGCTAATGAGACACAATTGATTTTCTATTGTTTGACACAGAATCGGAGTCGCGCGGGGCTTTACACGGTAGTGTTTTTTTTTTTTTTTTGTTTTGGCAGTAGTGGGAAATCCTCATGGACGCCCAGACTGCTTCACTGGTGAGCCAGTCTGGGCAGTGCCGGACTCTTACCGGCTAAAACCCACTCCTGCCTTGCCACGTGTCCCTCTGACATGATCAGAGCCCTTGTTCTGCGGTATAAAAATACTAATTAATTACAAAAATTTGACAACAACAAAACACGGAGAGATATTAGTTTCTTCTGCTAGAGAAAACTACATCAGAAATACAATTAACTAAGATGTGTCTAGTTATCCATATTATTTTAATACTTTATAATATCTATGCTATATCTACTATACCTAGTATATACTATTTAACCTATTTTATATCTGGACCGTACCAAATCTATTCATATACTATTATATATATATATTTTTTTTTTTATCTTATTTTAATTATTATGATACGTCAACTATATACTTATTTTATATTTAGTATCATATTTTCTTAAACTAGTTTATTTATATTTATTACTAAACTTGCTATTTTACAACAATAATCCAAAAATGCTTTTCTTTCTTTTCCTCTCATAAGATTTGGTAAATTCTGCGACACCAATGCTTCGGAAAGTTGCTGCTCTGTTTCATAGCGCATTTTGGCGGTTACAGGGTAGTGTTGTGACGTTCGCGGAACCCATTGAGGACGGGTAATTAAACATTAGTTATACAACGAAGTTCAATGACGTGACATCGATGACGGGTATCGGTTTCTAAGTGGATTAGTGCGGGCTATCATAGGCCAGCAGTGCAGTGCGTGTGCGCAGCGCAAAGGTCGTGTGTGCAATCGTCTCGCAAACTATCGTAACGAGTCTCAGCTGAGGCCCAACTAGCTGTCACTCACCACTCACGACGCGGACGACACGAATTATTTCTTTACATTGAACACTAGATTGTCACATGTCTCCGCCCATTGTAACATTCCACTCTATTCTAGTCAAGTTTTAAAAAGAGCAGCTCTATATTTGGATCTGACCTCTGAAAATATCAAATCACCCGTGCGCGTCTAACAGGATCAAACTCGGCCCAAAAAATATACCTTTACAGCAGCGTTAAATTCATTCCATCACTGACCTACCTCACTACTTAAAAGAATGAGTAAGGCTTCGTAAAGCCTTAGCGTCTGATAAATGTAACGTTAAATTCGGTCGATGCCCGCTTTAAGGCTCGCGCAGACTAGCGCGATATTGCCCCAGTCTGCAGAAGCCTAATACCTCAGAACAAAACAATTTTGTTTAGAATTCCACCATGCTTATTCTACGTAATCATTTATTAACAAAACAGCCACAGAAACAGCACGGGAAATTCAAAAGTCAAGATTCATAGTTTTGTACATTAATCACTTCAACATTTTTGTGTCAAAGAGTATATTTAACGCTTTATTGAATTGGCTAATATGTGTGTCAAAACTATGTAGAAATAGGCTAGATTAGCTCTCTCGCATTGTACATTTTTTTTTTTGGGTGGAATATTATCAAATAACTTCTCCTGCTCTGGGCGGAGCTCCCGAGGGTGCACGGAAAAAAAGGATGTCTTAAATTAAGACAATATCCTTTTGGTCAAGACAAATATTGATTCATATATGGGGAAAAAAATATATTCTTGAATGAAGTAAAATTTTGTCTTAGTTTTATTGTCTTCTTCGAAGACATTATACTTGAATGAAGCATTATTAAGTTTAATTTTAAGAATATTATTTCTCTCATAAAATATTTTCTTCAATTAAGATTATTATAGCCTTGAATCAAAAATATTTGCTTAAGTCAAGAATAAAAACCAAGTATTTATTATTCTTAATTTGAGTAAACAGATTTTCTTGGACTGAGTACATTTACTTACGTTAAGAAAATATTTACTTGGATTGAAACAATTTTTCTGAGAATATTGGTATTCTTCGCTGAAGAGATCCTTTTTTTCCGTGTGTCTCAGACTCTTACTGACTAAAACCCACCCATTTTCCTTCCGTTGCCTGTGTTGCCAGAGGCCACGGTATCCATTTCGGACTTTACTGCGACCTCGGTAGGATTGTACAACACCTACGGTTGAACTATTAACGTTATCGAGACAACATTTTGGTAAGATATTCCGTCCAAAGTCATCAACCAGTCCTTCAGGTATATGAAGGCCCTGATATGAGTTTACAAATACACTTAAAGTAACAAAGTCACGACATTTAATCCCTTTCCCGGTTTGTTATCGCACTCGACTTCGGAGTACCCTCTGCCTAAACTAATATTTGCAATTCCCTGTAAATAGCAAGTGACTATGTTTTGACGCCTACACATGCTTAACATGTGTTGTGAGAACGACGTGAGGTCAAAAGGTATTCTATGTAATCAGAAGTCAATGGTATCTTATTAATAACGTTGATTTAACGTAATAGGTACCTATTGTGGAAATAGAAAAATTGCTCGAGAGATAAAACGGAAAATTGATGTTGTGGGCACGCACTAATCCCGCATGAATAGTTTATGCTTAGCGACAATGAAAATAGAGATATATATTATTCCCAACATCAATAGCTAATTCCACTTTCAAAATCATTTCTTTTGTAATATTATTTTCTGCGTTTCAAGAGTGCCTATTGAATTTTATTATACTAATGTAAAAACACGGCTCTGCTGAAAGGCTGAAATACATTTCATTTCGTCAGCGAATTTCGTCGAATTAATTGTTGGCAAACAAAAAAAGTTAAACAAAATCCTGAATTACGTTAAACTGCGGTGAAACAGTTACTTTCTGTAAAACATTGAATATTTATAATAACGGTTCGCCACATAAAATGTGTATGTAAGTAGTAAATCAACAACAAACAAACGGACGCTAATGGCTTTACGGGAATCATGATAAATCACGTCGAATGTGGAGTGAACTTGTTTATTTTGCTGCATTCGTGAAGTTATCGTGTCATAGAGATGAGTCTTGGCCTTCATCCAAACACTTTCACTCAAATCATGTGGACATTGCACAAAACTGAAACTCCTACATTTTTGTAAGAAGCGTTATCCGTTACTCCGCGCACGAGATTCGCGGCGACTCATCAAAGTGGATTGCTGTTTTATTGAAATTTTATTTTTGGGTCGTTTTAATAAGTTCCAGCGGTCGCTTTAAGAGTTGTTTCAGTATTTATATGACTGGCGAATCGTAGTTTTTAGCAACAAATAATAAAATCTTCTCTCAAACATTTCTTGAATGTTGTTGAACTGTGTTCTAAAGTGGTCTGTAAAACGACTAAATTGTGAAGCAATCTTAACTTTTATAGAAATAGAGAAAATAGTCTGAGATGGGGACGAGCGTGGCGGACATCCATTAGACGCCCTCGAAGTGCACGGAAAGGACCATTAACTGTGGGTGACCGTCTACGAGCTTCACCTGAAACACTACCTTCAGTAAACTAACTTGCAAACATACAAGATACTCATGTTTAACTGAATTCACTCTGGGAGGGCTTTGATTTTAACATAGAGTGTATGTTGATGAGCGATGGCGAATAATGAGAATCCCGAAGAGTATAATAAAAACTGGCCAAGCGCGTTTCGGACCACACACAATGAATGGTTCCGTAGTTGGGAAGTTGGTATGAATTGTTCCTAAAAACAAACTTAACATTGGCGCCGATTCCCTTGTTCACAAACTAAAGTAAATTTAAGTTCAGTGCATCTTTTTCTTTCTATTTCATTAAGAAAAGGACAGAAGATACATTTTAGTTTAGTCCTGTCAAATTAATCAGCGCTTGACGTAAATTGACGTAATTTTAGTAGGCAAGTTTTTAATCACGTCTAAACTTGTATAGAGTAGTGACAGGAGCTGATTAATTTGACAGGACTAAACTAAAATGTATCTTCTGTCCTTTTCTAAATGAAATAGAAAGAAAAAGATGCACTGAACCTAAATTTAGTTTAGTTTGTGAACAAGGGAATCGGCGCCATTGTAGTTGAAAAACATGTTCTCTCATACGTCGATATATGCCACAATCAATTCTCCAACTGCAAGTTGGTCGACGATTACTCGTGAACTTGTAAAGCCCACATAGCTATCTACTTACGATGCTAGGTGACAGTTCTGAAAGGCATATGCTGGATTCGAAAAGTTTAAGCAGCGATAGTTTTCCTTCTTTTTCATTGTATGTACTACTGCCATGAATTTATTCACATCTCCATAAACAACCATTTAGCTGGCAAGGGGGACACTTGACTCAAACAAAAATTAGCACTTAAATGCTTAATATTACGCAAGCGGATCCTTGAATCGAAAAGAGGAGTTCACAGACCAGCAATATTTTTGAACAGCCTATCCAACGATACCACACAACATGGGGAAGTCGAGAAAAGAAAATCAAGATTTTATTTTAGCACTTTGTCGGCGTGTTTAGTATGTATATCTATGCCAAATTACAGCTTTCTAGTACTAAGCGTCTCTAAGCTACAGCGGGGACAGACAGACAGACATGGCGAAACTATAGGGGTTCCTTGTTTACTGCGGAACCCTAAAAATTGAGATTCAAAACTTAAGCGACCTATTTATCATAATTTCACAATGTCACCAAAAGCGTTTCAGTTTCATCACGCAATGCTCATGGTAAATCTGAAAGGCAACATAGAATAAACTTCTTTAGTCTATGATAGTGTCTTAATTTAGAAAAGATGTGTTTTTTCAATGGGCAGTCGCTTTCAACACATCCATCATGGATGATAACATGAGGCGGAAGTTTAGGTGGTTTTAACTTTATAGCCCTGACTATAAAAAATGTAAGTTTCAGTTTTCATCGCCTTTCATTAATAATGCTTTTAGCAAAGTACTTGAAAATTAAAACAAATTCAAAAACAAAATCCAAAAAGATCAGAAATCCTGAATCCTGAACTGACGTGTCACATTAACTTGCCAAAAAATGAAAAATCTCTCAAGATCGGATCACCAGTTTATAAATACGAAGTAAAGTATCTTTCAACTTATCTACTGATTTCGAAATGGGAGAAAAATAGAGAGAGAGCTTGCAGACTCATGTAAGTTGCAACAGCAGTGGGGATCTAATCTAATGGCTCATCTACATAAGATGACAAATCAGGCTTTGCTCTGTGAGAGTGTATCGAGTCTCTCCATGTGTCTACAATTGGAGTAGGTTAGCAATGGTTTTGCAAGGCTTTCTGTGTCTCGTTTGGTGAATGATCCAATGTATTTTAAGCTAATTCTAATTTTAATCTAATTCTATTAGATACGGATTTTGCTGTTTCCTTTTATTCGTATTTGTTGCTTAAGATTTATTTTTAATACAGGTAGGTCCCGTCTCTAACGCACGTTAAGCCGTTGGTCCCGGCTGTCATTTGTAGATCTTTGACCGTCGTTACGGGTCGTCAGAAGCTCGAAAGTCTGACAACCAGTCTTACCAAGGAGTATCGTGTTACCCAGTAACTGGGTTGTGGAGGTCAGATAGGCAGTCGCTCCATGTAAAATACTGGTATTCAGCTGTATCCGGTAAGACTGGAAGCCGACCCCAAAATAGTTGGGAAAAGGCTAGGCAGATGATGATGAGTCTCTAACGCACATTTATGTTCGGCAGCGGATTTCCGGCCATCGTAGGCGCGGGCTTGCGGACGCTGAGCAATGGGTAGCTCACCGTCCGGTAAGGACCAGCAGTGCTATTCTGTAACCTTCTCACCGTGAAAACTTAAGTGAAGTGTACGTGGAGTGAACTGTCAGTGTCATCCCACCTGATACTAGGGATGGACCAAGGATTACATTTACAATCATAATCGAGATTTTAATAATATTTTTATGCTAATTATAATGATCATAATCAGTTAACTGATTAAATAAACGCAATCCCATGACCCAACCGCGATGTGTTTTGAAGAAGCGATAGTGGATTGAGTCGACTAAGGACTTTGCGACGTTATTCAGCTTTGTTATTAACCCAAATCTATTCAATAAGAATAGATAACCGAGTGTGCTGTGATCGAGTGAGAAAGTGTGCCTGGCTGACGGACCATCGAATTTATCCCTCACAAACTATGAAACTAAAACTAGGAAACCTAACTAAACGATGTTTGAGTATGTGTACATAAGCCATTTGAATAAAAACATGCGGATTATTTAATATGTACCTTTCTAATATTTTATTATAAGTAGATAAATTTAAACCGACCTACGCGTTGCCAATAATAAAATAATATTCATAAAATCACCGTCATCAACACTATAACAAAATTCAACAGTTCAACTGACACTCGCGCAGCGCGCGCACCGCGACCGGCGGACGGCTAGGCTAGCACTTCATCCAGCCCAAGTGAAGTGATGTTGCTATGGCAACGAGAATCGAGTGAAGTGATAAGATCACGACGAGAGGTCAAATCTAAAAAGCAAGATAGTGGCTGTGAAAATTACCAAACCTATTGGAATAAAAAAAATCAAATTGAGTTTCTGACTGAATTTCTGTTTTGCTATTTTATTTAAAAAACCCCTTAATAGTAACGTTTCAACACTTAAATACTAGTTTTGAAATAATATAAAATTATCAACAGAATAAGTATAAAAATTAAAAATAACATTAATATCTCGATTATGATTATAAATGTAATGCTTGGTCACTCCCTAGCATCAGTGGGATGACACTGACAGCTCACTCCACGCGAGTTTTCACGGTGAGATTTTTACAGAATCGACATGCTGGCCCGGGTCGACGGCGCGTTGTATTCCACGCGCGCTTCAAAAAGATTTGTCGTCAGCACAAGTGTAGGGGTCCACTAGGGCCGATGCCTGCCGGGGTCGCGGGAAGGTACTAAAGGGTTACCGAGACCCTGGCAACACAGGCAACGGAAGGAATACGGGTGGGTTTTAGTCAGTAAGAGTCTGACACACCCCCCCGCTCCAGCCCGAGTGGGAGAAGTTATTTGACGATATCCCAAAAGTGGACATTTATGCGCTTATTAAAATTATATTTTGAGGCGTGGATACATTCGGTCCCTACATGCAGGTACCTATTTAAACTGTTTTACACCAACTAACAAGCTATGGTTATTCGTACATTATTCCCTTTATATTAGATTATGAATAAGAACATATACGTTATTAGTTACAAATAATTATAATAGACACCACTACACCACCATCTTAAGCAATAAGAAAATAATGAAAGGTTTACATGCACCATCAGCCTCACTCACAGACGTATACCTACTTATGTTAAGTGAAATAATTAACCAACTTGTACTCTGGTATCACTTGACGGGTGACAAAGAAGACAAAAATCATTAAATGCAACTGATGTTATCATATTGCCATGGCAAAGTGGCAAAGTCAGGGTACCAAGTTGCACATACTTGGTTACCATCCAATATGGAATAATTTATTCGTCAGTGATGGTGGATTCATTGGGAATTCATCCATGGTGACTACCATGGATGAATTCCCAATGAATCCTAGTTAATTACTAATTGCTAAAGTCCTGAGAATCATGCTGAGAAACGTAACAATACGGTACGTTATTGAGAATAGGAGGTTATTGAGTGCAGCGGTGGCCCCGTGGTAACGGCCGCGACTTACGAGTTGTAGGTCGAACCCGGACAAGCGCTTTACTATGTGTTTATTGTGTCATCACCACAGCTCTCAAAACGGTGAAGGAAAACATCGTGAGGAAACCGGCCTGTCCTAGAACCAAGAATTCGAAGAAATGTGACGTACCACTGGGCACTGGGCCCGCATGCTGGATTACGGCCCACTCCCTCTCACCGAGAGGAGGCCTGTGTCCCAACAGTGGAAACATTATAGGCTGATTATGAGAAATACTAATTAAAGCTAAAAGACGTCTGCGACTGCAACCTCACACATAGTTATTAAGGTCAAAACGCATTAAAGATAATATTTAAAGCTACCTACTAAAGTCTTCTCAGAAATGATGTTTCTCATAATCCGCAATTTAGATAATAATATGTATGTTAGTAAGATGACCTGGTTGGAATGCCCGAAGTAATTACTTTCGCCCGCATCGAACTTAATGAAGACTTAATTAAATATTGCATGACAGTGAGCGCGATGATTAAGCGATGACGTTCAATTACCCGTGGGTCTGATCTACGTTGGTACATAACTTGTAATGTATTGTGGGGTCGTGGGATGCTAAATTTCAGTTCACTGGAAGACTTCTAGACTGAAATGTGTTTCGATTTTGGGTACCTATCTAGTCTCGCGTGTTTTTAACGAAGATTAATTTTCTTATTATAGTTCTCGATTTTTTTATTGAACTGGTATCTACTAATTGGTTCCAATTTACAGTTTCTTTGGGAAAATAATTATAAAAAGAACATTCATTTCAATAAATACGATAAAATAAAAGCTAATACAAAAGATCATCAAACTTTTTCAAGAAGTGAAAAAGTGAAAAAGTTTCAGTTTTTGACGGCGATCCAGGCTTAACAGTAAAAAATCTGGAGGTAAAAAGATACACATTCGTAAACGTTTAGGTTCTCATAAAAGAAATCAAAGGATGTCACTCAAGCAGTCAAGCAATATCAGAGGTCGTGTGACGTTACAAACGTAAATAAAATATGAACCTAACTGACAAGCTGAGACTTCCTTCTTAGTAAACCCGCCATTTCATATTAAGACAGTGATCGTTACCGGTTTGACAATAATCTTCAAGGGAATCCGATAATGTGGTCGTGATCTTTTAGTTTTATTTATTTTATTTTAGTTTTAAGAAAACTTACACCTAAACATTTTTGCACGATTGGGAGTAACAAAAATAAGTTCTATTAATTTTCAAAGATAGAAGAGGGCATATAAACAAAAACATTTGAGAAAGTAGACAGTGTTTTAAGTAAAAACACAGTGTCATAAGTAAACTTGTTTTTCAAGCAGCATAAGTTGTAATCAATTAGTTTTTGTTATCAAAACAGAAATTACAAAGAGTCCTGCTGTGTTTGGCTGATTTCTTCCTACATATTGCTGGGAGACCTTCTCTTTTAGTGGGCTGGCCGTGATGGTCGGATGCACCCGGAAGGAATGAATTTTAGTAAAAGATGTACACCGACAATTTGTTTGAAAAACTACTATTTTATAAAAACTACTTTCTGAATGGCATTTACATGTTTATTCCCACAGAAATGTATGAACATATGTTGATTTTCCAGATCAAAATCTTTTAATACGCTTGAATAACTTGCGATGGATCTCTAATAACAATCTTTCTAACTACAAGAATCCCTATGCAGCTATAAATAATTATAACAGCAATAGAGATCCCTGCTTAAAAAACTCAGCCCGTACATTTCAGCGCCGACATACCAAGTTCATCTGTATCCCTCTCAACAATAGGTAAGCTGAAGAACTTAATAAAACACCGCTTAGCATTTATTTACAGAACTGGGGCTAAATAAAACGGGACATGGATGTGTGTGATTTCCTCCGGCTCTGTCCAGAATAGTAATATCTACGTTCTTCAGACGGTCTTTCACGCCGTGAATAATATTTTGAGTAAAGTTGTCCATACAATCAATGTCTAGTGAAAATGTTTTTTGTTTGTATGAAAGATGAGCCATTTTGTTTGTTTGAAGCTTTTTACAGAAGTGCTTTTTTTTATTTGTTGTTATAGCGGAAATAGAAATATACAATCTGTGAAAATTTCAACCGTCTACCTATTACGGTTCATGCGATACAGCCCGCTGACAGACAGACGGATGGAGGGACGGACGCACAGCGGAGGCTTAGTTAGGGTTCCGTTTGGCACCCCCCGGGTACGGAACCCTAAAAATGGGACTGTGTGTAATTTTTATTTTTCTCATCTACGGAAACACAATGACGGTTTGACTAACTGTGGTCAAACCCCGTCATGAGGCTCAAGTTTGTATAAGGATAATAATTATTACAGACCTTCAATAGTTAGGTTACAAAACAACGAGCAAATATTAGGTACCCAGGTAGTGTACATAATCATACATAATCAGCCTATAATGTTCCCACTGCTGGAACACAGGCCTCCTCTCTGCGAGAGGGAGTGGGCCGTAATCCACCACGCGGGCCCAGTGCGGGTTGGTAGATGTCACATGTCTTCGAATTTTTAGTTCTAGGACATGCCGGTTTCCTCACGATGTTTTCCTTCACCGTTTTTGAGAGCAGTGGTGATGAAATAATTTACACAAAGTAAAGCGCCTGTCCGGGTTCGAACCTACGACGTACAACTCGTAAGTCGCGGCCGTTACCACTAGGCCACTACTGCTCTCGTAGTGTAAAAAGTGTCTCGCTCAGGTAGTGTAAAAACTATTTAATTCTATATCGTTTTAATTTCTATTTTATTTTTATCTATTTCCACATCGTTATCTTTACCTTCGGAAAAACCGCTACGATTAGGCTCTATTAGCTGTGGTCAAATTACGTCAGGTACCTACTCCATTCATTATTCATTCATTCATATCTTTAATTGCTCCAAGTTTTGATCTAATTAATAAGTATCCAATTATTATTACCTCACTGTACCTATACAGTACCAAGAAAACATTGAGCAAATATTAATTTAAAATCTATTCCATACCATATCGTTATTGACTTTATATACTTACCTATATTATATTATTATTCGCATCTAATATAAATACATACGTTACAAACACACACACAGATGAATAATTGCGTCAATAACGTCTAAGAATATATCATAATGTGTTTCATCCACATTATTGAATCAAATGTGTGAGCTTTGAGATTATTCAAGAATAAAATGACATTAGATTTACATAAACTAAGGTAGATAGGTCCTACGCCCTAATTATTAAGTCTTAGTTAGTTATTATTAAGCCTTTATAATATTTTTTTTCTTGTTCTTTGCACCTGTTTTGATTCTTAGCGCTAGTTTTATGATTAATTATTATTGAATATATTATATAGATAATTTTAATATATTTTATGTATGTATGTATTTATTGTATATATGTGAATGATACACCACATACTACCTGCAGTATTGTCTCTCCTTTCCCCCCTAATCCATCCAAAGGTTGACTTTAAAAGATCGCTTTTAGCGATAAGACCGCCCATTGTGTCACCCTATGTAAAATTTCTACATTTATAGCTGTAATTTTTACGGTGTACATAATAAAGAGTAGGTATTCTATCTATCTATCTTTATTGCCGAAACTAAGCACACAATGTATATAATAACCAACTAATAAACTAACACATCTGGTTTCCCGGTTCTGTGACCAGCATGTCTTATCACACACAGGCCCGTTCCAGCTGTCTCCTTTCTTTTCTAACTTTAGCTTTCCTTGACCAGATAGCCTCTCCAGCATTTCTAATGTCATCTGTCCATCTTTTTGCCGGTCTGCCTCGCTTTCATTTACCTCTATGCAGTAAAACTGATAATTTATTGAATTCAAATGACTGAAGAAATTGATTAGTGATAATATCCAGTGTTTTTGGTGCTACAAAAGCTTTTAACAATTTCTTGGATAAGCATTCAATGTGACGGAAATCTTAGCTTAAATTATATAGAGAAATTGAAAACGGACATTGCTAAGGTCATCTAAAATCTCAATAATGTTCAAAAAACTACCAAGCTCTTAGGCTGGGGCTTGTCAGATAAATAACAAAATGAAACCTTTTGGTAACTCAAACTCAAAGCATTTATTTTAATTAAACCAATTACAGGAACTTTCGAATGTCAAAGAGTTGGTCAGTTAGTCTGAAAGTTAAAGCTACGAGTAGTTGCCCATTCCAAATCTTAGATCTCTATGGAGAAGAACAGGCAAGAAACTCTTACAAATCCATCAATCAATCATATTACAAATCCTGGGTACCTACATTATTCTTGTTGCTTCTTTAAGTGATAAATAAATTAAAAACAATTCAAAATATAAGATTAAAATATTAAAAATAAGCTCTGGCAGTTAAGAGATGACCAGTCTCAACAGACGGCTCGCGTTCACGAACATGACACATGTACGATGGTATGAAATGTCAGAGGATTCAAAAATGGAATATTTTATTAGACACGGGTAATAGAGGTTTTTCAGTAATCATGGTCCCCAGTTTACCCTCATAATGTAATTAAGATACGAAATTCGAAAAACATTCTATTAGTTCGCTTCAGTGAACAGAGAGAACCGAGAAACTAATAAAGACGCTTTAACGTCCTTCGTCAAACACCAAAAGGTTCTACAGGGAGGACTTAAAACAATCTTTTCCAACCACTGAGACAAATATTTATTACGGAAAGTCAACAGTTAATTTCTTTTCTCTTTTATAAAAGAAAACGCAAGAATTATGTTAAAATGCTTCAGAATCTAGTACAATTTTATATAAACTACCTACTTCTACATCTTGTTTGAACAAAAATGATGGAAGAATTAAGTGGATAAACATAAATATTTTACTATGAGCTGCTGTAATCTTATCTCTGAGCTCATTCATTAAAGGTTTTCATTATGAAAAAATGTTTATGGAAAATTAAGCTCTACTACAAGGGTCTAGGTTATAAAATTGAAAATAAAGTGTGTTCTTTAGTTTAAAAATAAATTCGTGTTATATAAAGTGTAGGCTCGAGGATCTGTTATACTTTACCTGATTAATTCTGAGGTGTGACCTACTAACCGCTCTTCGAATGCACAAACGTGAAAATAAGAAACGTAACTTCCTACCCGCAAATGTTTTAGAATTAAGCGCTTTCAACAAATTAGGTATCTTCCAATCATATTATAATTAAAATTAATAATTTAAAAAATTCAAAAAGCCCACTCATTGCACGCAAACCGTGCAAAAATAAAAAAGGTCACTCATTTACTCGCCGCCTAAACAGACAAATATAATTATCTTTGTAGTCGGGGGACCTCTTACATTGAAAAGTGTTCCACAGAACGGTTCCCCGACAGCAATGACAATTTTATTTATCTGTTTAGTCAGCGAGTAGGATAAGATGATTCCTAACTAAATGAGTGACCTTTTTTTTGCACGTTTTCTGTCAAATGCGTGCACTGACTAGAGAGGTCCACTCAATCTGTGAGGTTCTTTCCTCAAAAGACCATTTCAAACACCGATATACATACATGGTCTTCGTCATGGTCTTTGTATTTGCTCCGAGGCATGATCTGACCAAGATTATGTCTAGACTTTAAAAGAGACTGTGACCTCTTGAGTTTGTTTTCGGCCTTAGATTGGAAATGCCGACCTCATCTAGTTTTGTAAATATGATTGACGTGTAAAAGTGTTTGTACAAACCTACTTACACAAATAAAATCATTTCATTTATCATTAACGATACCCCATACATTTCAATCTGTTCAGGCATTTAAAGTTATGGTGGCGCAAAAAATTCACATACCATACATGCATGAACCCTAAACACATTACAATCCTTTTTGGCCTGTCGTTTAAAAAGAGGTAGATGGGTAGAGGTAGAGGTAGAGGTAGAGGTCGAGTTAGATGGAGAACCTACCCAATATTCGATCTTTAAAAACGGCACAACGTCATACTCTTAGATGACACGTGGAATAGGACGGCATGTCTTAATTATCGGGAGCGAAAAAGAGACAAGACGATACGTGACGTACATACAATTAGCCAAGTTTTGACGTGCCATTTGCGTCGCGTGTAACCGCATCTACCTCTTTTCACTTACTACCACCTTCAGCTCTGAGGGGAAATTCCCGTATTTTTTAGAACGGTCGCATTCTAATCTAGTTAAATCTAATCAATTTGTCAAAATAAACTCAAATTTCTTTAAATTTTGACAAGTTTTTTGAAATTGCCTGTCACTGTGATGAGATTACGACTTTAATTTGGACGTATTTTAATAACGAGAAGTGACCTTCTGAAGTTTTAAAAATGTGTCACCCAGATATTGACCATCACCGGCGCTACTAGTCTCTGCATGACCACATATTCGAACAGGTAATTTATTAATGGTACCTACCTATCACGAAATAGATCCTAGCCTGTCATTTTTTAAATGATTATTCTATGGAATGAATAGCAGTTTACTTCTATTACAAAATCCCAAGACCATAAACACCTAGATACTCCTTATTTGTGGTATGTACTGAATACCTAAACACGCATTGCGCGTAAATCACTATCTGATAGTTCACTGTTATCAAATCTCAACGTTATCTCAGAAAAAACTACGTTCTTACGCATTGCCTCACTTACAGACGTCACTTGTGAAACCTGATAGCACACTGATTTAGGACCAAATTGTAATGTTTTGGTTCCCAATAAGGCTCTACAGAGACAGTCCACGTCCACGACACTTCTAAGAGCACAGATTACGAGTTCTTAGATCATAATACAATGTCATCCTCCATTGTAAAACACGTCACTGCTCAGTAATTATAATTACATTTAAGAACATCTTTCGCTTGTAATGCGACGCCACGCATCATAACGTCAAAATCAAGAGCATTTTCTATTAGTTGGTCGAAGAACAAATATTACACCGTGACTAAAATTCGAAAAAAATAGTCGTAGCTTTTAGCCCGCGCTTCACGCCGCCGTCAATTAGCATGTCGTTTGAAGACACGCTACTCCGTCGTTTCACAAGTTTCATGTGGACGAAACATAGAAAAACTTGGGAATTCGAATTATGCCGTGCTACCAAAGTTTTAAAGTCCGTTATTGTGTGTAGAAGTTGTGAAATGTGACATTTTGTAAACTGTGACAGCAGGTTGGTAGCATGAAGTCGTGTGCGCGACAGATGAGTAATGACAACAACGCAGCGGCGTGTGACGTCTCCGAACGTTCCCAGATGTGCGTTTGGATGCACGGATTGCGCTAGTTATGCAACCCGGAGAAATAGTCCTTGTAGGTAATACGAACAAGAATACCGAGCCGGATTGTCGACCTCGCCGGGGAAATTACAAACATTTGAACGTCTTCTACATAAATACAAACGACATCGTGGAATATCAAACGATAGCATAATTTTAGGTCGTTCTCAACAATTATTATAAGATTTATAAGAACTATTTAAATCACATAAGATAAAATTTAAATTCTCAGCGCGAGACGTACGAATGTTATGTTGGCAAGATGTAAGTAGGCAATTGCCATAAAATTCCCCTAAACAATTCTTTACTCAAACATGTTTCTGCAGACAAAAAAGTGTATTATAGCAAAATTGATATCATATTATGAATTATTAATAACTTGTATGAACCACGTGTGTCATATTGTCATGTCAATCAACGTTCGATAAAATCCATCACGGGGCACGTTGTATGTCATACATGAAATCAATATTATAAAGTTATTTGAACGTCGCGCAAAAGATAAAACTCTACTAAATCTCCGGAGTACCTATTTACAATAAAAATAGTTATCTATCACCACGGACGCATCTCAGACTAGTACTCTCAACAAGATTCCTTTATTTACGCTTCCATCGCTCAACGCGACACTATAACGAAAACTTTATTACTACGAGCGGCGCTTAAGAAGCTGCGCCTGCGCACAGCGGTAACTTTCATGCCATAAAAAGAAAACAAACAGCTGTACTCTCTACTATTTTGGATTAGCCAATTTTTTTTTTAATTATTCTATAAGTAATACGAATACTAGTGGTGACGCATATTACCGCAAACAATCCTTAGCCCTGTCATCCATCGCTCGCTAAAAGCTAGTCGCTAGTCAATGATATATTATTTATTCTTTTCTGATTTATGTTCTGTAAAGAAGTGTTCGCACACGCACACCCATGTCTATTTGCGGCCAGTCCGAAATAACTGGCAAAACGAAACGTGTATCCGGTCCCTAGCCGACTTCCAAACTGCTGTTTGCTCACATACGACCACCGTGCGCTTTGTAAGAGGGATTATACCACGATTTGCGGTAATGCGGTTGGCTCTTCACCGGGAGCACTCTTTCCTCTTTGACCACTTGCTAAATCTTTTCCCTGTCAGATCACTCGGTAGTGGAGTATCTACTTCGAAATAATGTTCTCCTCTGGCTAATGCAGCTCGATGCGCTTTGAAGCTTTGATGAGCACCTGCGGCTTTCAATAACCCGTATTGATTTAGAATCGCCGCAGTTACTATTTTAAGTTTGTAAATAATGGACGTATGCACGCTCGCTCAGATGGTTACTTTGGATAATTTATATAGCATGCCTCAAATGTAAGTAGTTATGTTGAATGAAAATGTATTAAAAAATCCGTGCTGTTTTCAAGATATTTTAACATTATAAGGATTTTTACGAAGGTTACCGATTAGTCTGCAAATCATTTTAAAATACTATTTTCGAAGGTTTTCAAAGGCTGAGTATCATTTTAATCTTGAAACGGCAAAGCACCTGTTGAAATTTTTAGGTCAACCGACGTATCTACCTACTCGGTTTCGTTTAGCACCAGTTAATCTGTCGTAAGAACTTAATATCGTTGGAGTGGAGATACTTGTTCACCGCTCACTCCTGTTGCAACAAGACGCTCTCCTGATAAATACAGTGCACAGATAAATCAGTGCTTATTACTGGAGCCGATTCCAAGCCAAGTAACGTTCATTGGGAACTAAGTTTGCACCTGATTGGTACCTAAGTTCGCGAGTCGGCTACGTCGTCGCGAACCTCCCTCAAAGTGGAAATTAAATAAGGACAATCCGTTCGTTCTGCATCAGAGACTTCGCTGTTGCATTATTCAACGTATGCAAAATCTCTGGATTAATAATAGATGACGACGAAGGTGAATTCCTCACAATCGACTAAGGAATTGAGTTGTGACCCTTTCAGAGTGCGAAACGGATTCGTGAGCTTTTGTCTTCACGGGGAATTGAATGATAATTTCCATTAAAAGGAATTATTCGAGTTGATTTATGTAAAAATTAACTCGTTATACCAAATTTAAGTTATCGCCTGATAATGTTATTTTCGCTGAACTATAAAAGCAGGATAAAAATATTAGCTACATCAATACCGCGGACAAAATTATACTCCGCTAGAAATGAAAATAGAACTGCTTTCGACGTAGATAGATGGGAGGAACATATCGTTGTCATATGTTGCATTTTGGAAATACCAACAAGTTCAAAAGCAACGGCCCATTATCTCTTTAAATCTGTGTTGAAACGTACAAACATTCAGTGGTATTTATCATTCTGTGAGAATAATATAAATCTCTAAAGCCGCCATGTCATTAATCTTTGAATTGTTGGTATTTACCGTTATTGAAATTAACATTTCCAATCATCAAGTCCGCATTGAATCCGTGAAGCATGTTCATAAAAGAGTCAAAGGGAACTGTATAACAAAACGGTTCAGTAAAAGTAAAGACGCAGTGCGCACGAGCACGATTGAGGCAAACAATCGTCGTTGATAATAACCGTAACGAGTCCGGCGTCGATCCCGTTTGCATCTGTATTGTGTTGGGGGCAACGAGCACGCAACCTCAGTCATCAACTGTTTACAGCTCAAACTTTAAACAATGCTAGACTTCAGAACTTCGAGCAAACTCGACCATTGATTACCGAAACAACGTTAAGGAGATTTGTCAATATTTAAATCGTTACTCTCGTAATGTAGCCGTCAAATAGTTTTAGTACTACATGAAAGACTTTTTCGGTTATTGGTTCTGGGTAAGGCTAAAAGTTTCATCAATTTCAAGACTTCAAGTGAACTTGTTCGTTTACTTATTTCATGAATACTATTTATGGAATTAAGGGAACTCTTTATTACTACCCAATTACCCATACATACAGGCTTGGCCGTTAAGAGCACGAAGATAGTCGAGACTAGCTCTGGACAAGACAAGGTGGTGTAAAATTAGGAAGCAAGCCTCAACATTAGGCAGACTCAGACTGAATACAAAAAAAAAGTAAATTGATAGATTTACGAGCAATACGAATGCAAGGTATTAGTTCTGAAGTCACAGTGACATAGCAATTATAAAAATAGCTAGGTGCTTAGAGGACTTAAGGCGCTGACAAGACCCAATTGACCAAAATAGGCTTCTCTTAAGAAAGAAAATTGCCAAATATGTATAGTTTGTGGTAGCGGAAAAAATATATGTTAATTTTGAACATATTTTCCAGAACTTGGTTGTTACCAAAACACGTTTTGAAAACAAAATCTCGATACAAACTAACGTTAAACTAACCTCTTACTTTGAGTTCTAATCCAAAATATCTGTATCAAATATCAACATACGTTACGTATTTAATTAATAACAAGAACGTCTTATTGTAATGCAGAACTTGGTTGTTTTTTATTTTCGATTACTCAACTCAGTTTTGAGTAAATAGATAATTACTTCATATTTTGCAATAAATTACAAGCGTTGTGTCATCGCGCTTCTCTTTCTTTTCTATGGAATTTGACAGTGACCGCGGTTTAGGTGTTGTCAGCGTCTTAAATAAATGCGTTGATTGCTCGTTGCCCTACAGGCCGAAGACTTTCTAATCGTTGCCGACGCTACCCCTCTAGTAACGTTTGAACTCCGAGTCATGCTAATGATAACTATAGATTCTATGCTTTAAATAACGGACTCTACTATATTATAAATATGAATATTTATGTAGTAGCGTCATGAAGTAAAGTTTCAGTTTCTGTTTCTATTAAAATTAGTTAAGACGCTGACAACACCTAAACCGCGGTCACTGTCAGATTGCATAGAAAAGAAAGAGAAGCGCGACGACAAAACGCTTGTAATTTATTGCAAAATATGAAGTAATTACGAGGTGCATTCAATAAGTACCTAGCCTCATCGCCAGAGGGCGCTGTAGTTTCAAAAGAGTTTTACCATAGTGTAGCACATTCTTTTTTAATTCTTTTTTCAAATTTTCATTCCAATCCCTTCATTTGTTTTAATTTGACAACTTATGGAAGCGAACGTGTCGATCGGTTTTACAAAAATGGAAAAAGAGCAATATCGTTCGGTGATTCGATTCCTATGTTTGGAAGGGAAAACGCGCATCGAAATCAAAGAGCGCTTGGATGCTGTGTACGGTGACTCTTCTCCATCGATGGCCACCGTCAAGAATTGGTTCAACGAGTTTGCACGTGCCCGTACGTCGGTTTTTGATGAACCACGTCCAGGTGCACCGAAAACAGCTGCTACGGAGGAAAACATTAAAAATCCATGATTTTGTATTGGCAGATCGCCGATTGAAGGTTCGGGAGCTAGCTGAGACTGTAGGCATTTCAGAAGGAACAGTGCATCATATTTTTCACGAGGAACTCGGCATGAGAAAGCTGTCGGCGCGATGGGTGCCGCATTTACTCACACCAGAAAACAAGCGCAACCGTGAGACCACATCGGAGACGTGTTTGGTGCTGTTTAAGCGGAATCCAGCGGAGTTTTTGCGTCGTTTTGTGATCGTCAATGAAACCTGGATCCACTGGTACACACCAGAGACCAAGGAGCAATCAAAACAATGGATCCAGACCGGGGAACGTGCTCCAAAGAAGGCGAAAACTGTAAAATCGGCCGGAAAAGTTATGGCCACCGTTTTCTGGGATTCACAAGGTGTGATCTACATCGATTACCTCGAGAAGGGTAAAACAATTACAGGGCTTTACTATGCCGATTGGGCCGATTCGACGCCGAATTAAAGAAAAAACGACCCCATCTGGCGAAGAAAAAAGTGCTGTTTCACCACGACAACGCACCGGTTCACACGTCTGCCGTTGCCATGGCCAAATTGGTCGAATTACGCTACGAATTGTTGCCCCATCCACCGTATTCTCCCGATTTGGCCCCTTGTGACTTCTTTCTGTTTCCTAATCTGAAAAAATCACTCGCCGGGAATAGATATGGATCGAATGAGGACGTCATCGCCGCCACGGAGGCCTATTTTGCAGAGTTTGACAAAAACTATTTTTCGGACGGGTTAAAAAAGTTGGAGCATCGCTGGGCTAAGTGTATCGAACTAAAAGGAGACTTTGTTGAAAAATAAATTGCCACTTTTCCAAAATTTTCGTTTACTTTTTGTAGGCTAAGTATTTATTGAATGACCCTCGTATCTATTTACTCAGAATTGAGTTGAGTAATCGAAAATAAAAAACAACCAAGTTCTGCATTAGAATAAGACGTACTTGTTATTAATTAAATACGTAATTTATGTTGATATTTAATACAGATATTTTGGATTAGAACTCAAGGTAAGAGGTTAGTTTAACGTTAGTTTGTATCGAGATTTTTTTTTCAAAACGTGTTTTGGTGACAACCAAGTTCTGGGAAATATGTTCAAAATGAACATATATTTTTTCCGCTACCACAAACCATACAGATTTGGCAATTTTCTTTCATAAGAGAAGCCTATTTTGGTCAATTGGGTCTTGTCAGCGCCTTAAGTCTGTGCAATGAAGCATCATGTTAATGATACAACAGACGCTTCAAATAAGATAATGAATAATCTTTTGTTCGACAACTAAACACCCACTTTAGCTACTATAGCCGTCTTAACAGTTAAGTACAGTGCATGCAATAATGAGTTAGTTTAGTAATACATATAAGCTAAAATTACTTATCCTTGTCCCATTTCCTAGTCTACATCTTTATTACGCGAGCGACGAGAGTCTATAACGATTGGTAGATTTGACGGCAAGACGGGCACTAAAAATTGGTTGACAAAAGCGACCGAGGGAAAGTATCATCTAGGGACATTAAAATGTCATTACATTACGATGTAACTTCCTACTAAATATTTTACGTATAATTATTGTTGTATAGGTACGTTCTCATGCTATTTACATTCTTATTGTTTTCCCATATCAGTGTCATCTAAATTAACGTGGACCATTACAATTTTGTCATTAATATCTTTACGATTCGTTGTAGACACAAAAACACGGTGCTTATTAAATGTACAAAGTTTAGTTATCGAGTGTCTCGTGTTATGAAATTGATTAACAGCTTGTAACTTAGCAACAAGTTGTAACATTTAGGGGTCTCTTCAATACAATGTGCTATGTATATGTGTGTTCTTGTGTGGGAACTGACATGGGTTTACTGTACATTTTCATTCAAATCTCTGTACCGTTAGTTTTTAGTTGATAATAATATATTGATGAATAGAACAGTTGACTGATTTTCCTTGCAAGACCCGGATGTAAGTGGAAAATAATTGAGATTATTAAAAGATCTCATTTTAGATGAAGTCGTTCAATGAATGAAATAATATTTATAACCTGCGCTTCCTTCACACCATTCCAAATATTGTCTACGAACATGAGAGCATCAAGTGAACGCATTAGCGAATGTAATACATTACTGAGATAGCGATATAAATACAGTGGCTTAGAGTTGTTGTCAGCCAATTTATTTTCGTCATTATAATTTATTTATTGAATCGCGCTTTTTTTTGGATGTGAATTTCTCAAATAACTTCTCCCGCTCTGGGCGGAGCGGGAAAGCGTGTCAGACTCTTATTGACTTGAACCCACCCGTGTTCCTTCCGTTGCCTGTGTTGCCAGGGGCCTCGGTAACCCTTTCGTACTTTCCCGCGACCCCGGCAGGATTGAATAGCTACTTGGATACTACCTGATAAAAACTCTTCTTCTGTTGAAAATATCTCTTTCATAAGAGGATGACTTAAGTGTTTGTCTAACTGGATTCTTATTGAAAATGGAATTTTATTGTCGTGCGAATCTTGAAATTGATAACTATGCGCGAACAAGCCTCTGACTACGAAATAACGCGAATGTAGTTGTACAACACTATTTACCTACCTGTCATTCTTATCAAAAGCAGTGATTGATTCTTTTGTGAAAAATTTGGACAGTTTGATAATTGAAGACTTGATATTTGTAACGCTGAGATTAAGGAGTCTAAAACGCTTCATTCCCTATCAAAATGCGATAACAGTTGGTGTGTCCATGTGTCGTGATACAAATATCAAAAATTATCTTATCACACTAACTCCGGTAACGTGTAAACATCTTAAACAAACAACGTCAATTCAGTTAAAATTTTAAATGCTTAAATCTTCTACGCAGGACGTTAACCGGCGACAACGTGTTTAGTTAAGAATAAAGTTGGCTCGGAACCGGAAAGAAAAACTAGGCTCATTATAACGAGAACAGTAAACGAAAATTGGCAGAAAATGATAATCACGTGGAAGACACCACGAGACAATTTAAAAGAAGTCTAAAAGTAGTTTTGCAAAACGAAATCGTAGTAGCACATGACTGCAAACCGTTCGGTTTTAACGATTGAGGTAAGCGAGTCCTGCACAGCAGTGTGCTCATTTCTGACAGTTCCCAGTATAGAGCGCACGATCGATGGTAGATCCGATAATATCTCGAGTGTTTTGCTTGTAATCGCTGATGCAGCGCCCTAGATATCTCCAGAGAAGAACAAAGTTGGCATAGATATTGAGGATCAAAGTGCGGCGTGGGCGCACGACCCAATACCGCGGGCGGCAAATCACTCGCGCACGCGCACCGGACCTTTTGCGTGTGCATCGCGCAATTAATTTATTTGTACGCGCTATAGAATCGATGTACTTCATTATACTGCCAGTAAATAGGACACGCAAATTAACTATTTAATATTGCAATACCTACTATTTAATATTGTATACTTTTCATAAAAAATCTTGAACCTAAATCTAAATTTTGATTGATGCTGCCCTAACTGCGTTGAAGGATTGGAATAAAACAATAAATACTATTTCTTTATGTATTTCAAATAGTTCACAAGTTATTATCAAATACAAAATATTACTTAAAGCCAATTGTTGTCCTGCCCTACTAAGTATGAAAAGCCTATAGACTAGAGCCGACTTGACGGAAACGCGCCGGTACCGAGCTTTACGTACTTGAGATTGAGGTTATGTTGTGATAACTGTTTGGAGCAAAAGCCGGCTATGAAACTGTAACTGGAATTTGCCACTTAATTTTACTAGTGATAAGAACTAAAATAGCTCGCAAGCCCGTGGGGTGGAGAGCTCGGAGAGGCGATTGAGCCTGCGCGCGCAGTCGGCATGGCCGCCGCCGCACACCTGATTGCCAATACAACCCGATAACATAACTGAATTATAACATATTACACACGTTTATGACGCCTTAAATACCCCCTGGATGCATCTCACACCGATATTATCACGTGTACCACTTTTGCACACCGACAACGACAACTTCTGAACACGTTAAGTAATCAGCTGATTATCAAACTTTTACCGGTGTTTATGTATCCGACACGGTACTTCGTCACTGGAAACGAACCGCGTTTCTCATTTCACTGTCATAGGAGCGTCTTCCGCGAGCTAAGCGGGCGGTCAGCCGTCGCCGGCCCGTGCATCGGATGCACTTCCGCTAGAGGCTCGGGCGGAGCGCCAGGGACCGACGAGCGTACCTGGACTAGTCTGCCAGCTGAGGCCTCCGACGAACATCTTCCTGCAAGATAAACAATACCAATCAGTCACTGAAAAGAGCGCGACGAGCCGGCTTCTCGAGATTAGGGACGTACCCCGGGTCGTTGGGCACCTCCGCGGGGCTTCTGGCCACATCCTGATTCTGGGTTTCCATGGGCTCGGACGCCAACGGCGCGGGGCGGGCCGGGCGGCGCACTACGACTACGAGCGAGCGACGGCGCGGCGGGGACGGCTCCCGGAGTCGCTCAGCTGCACTACCGACTACCGGCACGAGACTGGCGCGCCGCGGCGCACCCCTCCACGCAGCAGCCGCCCCCGCCCGCCCGCGCCCCGCATCGCCCGCGCCGCCGCCGCATCGATTCATTCACTCCGTACACAATTATTCATACGGTGAGCACGACGGACGCGAGCAGCGCGCCGGCAGCACCACGTGAGCGCGCAGCACGTGCTCGTGCCCCCTCTCCACCCGCGCGCGCCCGCTGCCGCCCCGCCTGCGCCCAGAGCACGCCCACCGCGCGCCTACACGCACCACCACCCCCATACACCCAACTTCCAACTTTATCGAAACTAATATTAATAATTAAGTTTCAGACAAACTTTTCAAAACATTATATTTGATATCAGTCATCGTAGCACTCAGTATTTACTTAAAAACACACAAATTATATACCTACGTGTTTCTTACACCCCATATCTGCTACATAAATGTTGCATCATAATAATTTTATTCGATATCATCAGACGCACTAAGCTCCGATCGTGTCGTAGCGGTGCGAAGCCTCTATAGCTGACGTCACTGAGTGGCTTGTCAGACGCTCGTAGCACCGCGCTACGAAGTGAATGCTGCTACGACCGCTTAATATACGGACATGTAACAAACGAAAACTAATTTTCCCATTTGTAGAGTTGAAACAAACTTTTCGTATCCAGAATTTATTCCCGAAAATAGTCTGTATATACCTACATATGTATTTAAAAATATGTATTTAAAATATACTTATTTTGGGGAAACATACCTACTATACGTTTTTAGAAGCATTTTTTGTAATCTCTCAATCCGTAAAAGTTGGCGCAAAGTTTGCCGACGATAGCTTAGTGGATTAAAAACTCGTAACTTGGTGAATCTACTTTATCGAAAAATATAAAAATTAAGCCCTTATTTTATTCAGCCGCAGTATCGTATACAATAAACTGAATATTTAAAGCAAATGTTCGAAAAAGTTTTGGAAGTCATATTGTAATAATATTATCGATACAAAGTAGGCGCCCGCCCCCACAGTTTCGCGTTTGCGTCGCGTGTTGAGACGTCCTTATAGACTGTATTAAAAAGCCACATTACTGCACAACATAGCCTAAATCGGACCAGATTTCAGAACAGTTAGGTGTTTTTCCTACGAAAAACAGGGCAGTGCTCGTAAAAATAATTATTTCTGCATTTTTAGGGTTCCGTAGTAAACAAGGAACCCTTATAGTTTCGCAATGACCGTCTGTCTGTCCCCGCTGTAGCTCAGAGACGCTTAGTACTAGAAAGCTGTAATTTGGCATAGATAAATGCCAAATTACAGCTTTCTAGTACTAAGCGTATTATCATAAATACCTACATACATACGAGGGCGGGTCAATAAGTCCGTGACTTTTTGAATTTCTGACCTCTTTACTGAAACAGCAACACTGCTCCTGTCAACAGGCATCTGTCAGTTGACTCCTGTCAAAATTTAAACTTGCTGCGTCAGTTAGTTTGTGTTTGACAGCTATTTTTATCAGACTACTCACTAATTTGAGGAGAAAATGGAAAAAAGTGAATTTCGTGTGCTTATTAAGCATTATTTCTTGCGAAAAAAAACCATTACCGAGACCAAGGCTAAGCTTGATAAATACTATGGGGACTCTGCACCATCGATTTCAATGGTAAAAAAGTGGTTTACTGAATTTCGTTGTGGCCGTACAAGCACTGAAGATGCCGAACGTCCTGGACGCCCAGTTGAGGTCTCTACACCCGAAACAATCGAAAAAATTCACGATATGGTGTTGGCCGACCGAAGATTGAAAGTGCGAGAGATTGTGGAAGCCGTAGGGATCTCGCATGGCTCAGTGGTTTCAATTTTGAATGATCACTTGGGCATGAGAAAGCTTTCCGCAAGATGGGTGCCGCGTTTGCTCACAGTCGACTACAAACGCAATCGTGTAACAACTTCACAGGAAGGTTTGGCGTTGTTTAATCGCAATATGGAGGAGTTTTTGCGCCGTTTTGTAACCGTGGACGAAACATGGATCCATCACAACACACCAGAGACCAAACAACAGTCAAAACAGTGGGTTTCTAAGGGTGAATCGGCGCCGAAGAAGGCCAAGGTGGGTTTGTCAGCCAATAAAGTTATGGCGACTGTTTTTTGGGATGCACGCGGGATAATCCACATTGACTACCTTCAAAAGGGAAGAACAATCAATGGGGAATATTATGCCAATTTATTGGACCGATTCAATGACGATTTGAAAAAAAACCGACCTCATTTGGCCAAGAAAAAGTTCTTTTCCACCAAGACAATGCAAGGGTGCACACATGTGCAGTTGCCATGGCAAAAATCCATGAATTGGGCTATGAATTGCTCCCTCATCCGCCCTATTCTCCAGATTTGGCTCCGAGCGACTACTTCTTGTTCCCAAACTTGAAGAAATGGCTTGGTGGAAAAAGATTTGACTCCAATGATGAAGTCATCTCGCAAACAAAGGCCTATTTTGAGGACCTCGACAAATCATTTTTTTTGGAAGGGATAAAAAAATTGGAGAAGCGTTGGACAAAGTGTATAGAGCTCAAGGGAGACTACGTTGAAAAATAAAATTATTTTTTTATCAAAAAATCTGTGTTTTATTCCAAAAGTCACGGACTTATTGACCCGCCCTCGTATTAATCACGCCGACAGTGCTAAAATAAAATCGTTTTAGGGTAAAAATGTCATCCCCAAATTACGTGCAAGGGAGGGTTCCCTTGCACGTAATGTGTGCATGATATTTTTTTATCTCGTCTATCCCTTGGTGTGGGATATCGTTGGATAGGCCGTTCAAAAATATTGCGTGTGTGCTGGAACACCACTTTTCGGTTCAAGGATGCACTTGCGTTATATTAAGCAAAAAGTGCTCATTTTTGTTAGTCAAGTGTCCCTCTGCCAGCTAAATGGTTGTTTACGAAGATGTGAAAAAAGTCATGGCAGTAGTACCTACATATAATTAAATTAAAAGGATAACTATCACAGCTAAGTGGGTTTTACAAGTTAACGAGTAATAGTCGACCAACTTAAATTTACAGTTGGAGAATTGATTGTGGCATATGTCGATGTATGGGAGTACATGTTTTTCAACTACATTGTTAAGTTTGTTTTTGGGATAAATTCATCTTAACTTCCCAAAAACGGAAACCTTTATTGTGCGTGGTCCGACACGCACTTGGCCGTTTTTATTTATGGAGTCCAACATCAAAAAGTTCAAATTACGAAACAATTTCAAGGATAACTACAGTCATCTTTGTATACTAAGAGCTTTTAGGCTTCTAATCAATTTCCAAACTGTAGATACAACGTCTGGCAACATAATTTAACCATTCATTGCAGTTAGTGGTTGGAGCTGTGCTGAAAATATCATTCGCTTCAGATCAATACTAGGACCAAAATGCCGTACTGACCCGGTCTAACAATAGATCAACCCAATTCCTCCCGTATTTTATTATTCGGTCTGGATGTAGGTACTGAGCCCAGTCCTTTACAAAGGCAAGTCTTTTCTTTCTCCTGTTAGCTACACGAAGATTGCTCATGTCTTGGATGATTAGCCAGTTAGAAAGGATGAAGAGGGGGCTAATTCGTTTTAGATCAATACTGCAACTAAAATGTCGAGCTGGCCTGCCTAAGAATAGAACAACCCAGTTGTTTCTGCAGATGAGGATTTTGTTAGAGAAAAATGGTGCATTGCTCAAAATGGATAGGGAACTGCACGAACGGTAGGGTTTTGTCACAAAACTAGGAAATCACATGATAAAGTTTGGCACAGCACAGACAAAAATTTAATTATATTTAAAAAGGGGGATTTCAATGCGATTTATAGGTGCTATCGTTACTTCGTAAGACTTGCAGGGAATGTTAAAATTTAAAAGATTATAATTTTGATTCAGGTAACCACGGAGATATTTATGTTGCCAGTTTTGGAAATGGGATGGTAATTGGGAAATGTTAATTTGAAGAATTGTTATGATTTCACGAGTACCTATATATTTTAGAATATAAAATATTAAAACTGTATACAAAGCGTATTGAAGAACATTAAATAGACTGTAATGAACATGATATTTATTAATTGATTAATTTATAAATTTCATTTTTAAATCAATAGCTTAGTCCAGTCTTAAAAATATGTAATAGCAGTGCCTTTTATATCTTTCATAAGCATTGCCAGTCATTATCATGCATTTGTCAGTTATGCTTGCTTGTTTGTATATACAATGCAACGCTATATTTTATTTTTCTTTTTTCTATACGAAACATCCTGTGTTAAAAAGAAAGAGTAGGACCGCTTTAGTGGTTATTTATATGCCTTTAGTTTATAGTTGGAATCGTCTCAAGCCCTTCATTTGGACGTACTAAATACTTTTTTCACTACATATTGTGTTAGAAAGTCCGCCATGTTGATTTTTGTGAAACGTCACCTTTCACCTATTAGATTAGGAATTTCCTTCAAAACCTGTGCGGTTACCACAAACCTAACATGTCAGTCATTAAAATGCATCCAGACGTCTGGATACCACGACTGAATAAAACATCCCACATAAATAAGGCATAACTACCATACAAAGACATGCACCAAAAACATAACCCTTCTTGAAAGTCGGGATTTCTAATTTAGTTATAACTCTGTGGTACTGCGTGTGACAGCACCATGAATGTTTTGTTGTGATTTGTTAAAAAAATATAATTGCCTGTATTTTTGGTTATCTTTTTGCATTTCTGAGTGACTTCACCTTTCATGGACTATATAGATCTTCGCGTTACAGTTTACCTCGGCTACAATGGTAACTCGCATCTCAGACCACTCTGATTTTGCCTGGTTTCCAACGGAGATCCAACGTTCTATTAACTGGGGCATAGCAAATGACTCATCTGGGTTACAGTTGTTAGATCTGAGGGAATTTCAATCTGCTGGAAGACAGTGGATTACTCCGCGATGGACAGGTTTGAATTCAGGCATCAGATTTGGGAGGGACCTGTATCCCTCCACCAAGTTCTACGACGAAGAAAAATATACAGGGCTATGAGACTATTACAGCTTCATAATACATTTTGTTTTTTTTGTGTTCATTTCAGGGCCAAGCTTGTATGAGACCGTTATCCATCTCCTTTTGTCCTTGCGTCTTTTAATCACGAGAAACCGCTATTGCAAAACTTGGTAAGTATTTCAATTCAATAGTTTAGTACCAGATGTAAAGGAACTGATGTGATTTTGTGATCGATCTATCTTCTATAACTGAAGCAGTCTTCTGCTGTACATAAAGATCTCCAAAAAATAAGTGAATGTAAACTCCGAGAAGATATTTGTTTGTCAAATTGACTACAAACTTAAATTGTTGTATGAAATGGCAAAATGACGTAGTGTGTCAATTTGATAAAAAAATAATTTCCTAACGGTACCTTACCGTAAGTCTAGGATGACGAGCAGCATGCATGCTGTTAAAACTCACAACTATTGCAGAAATGCACCAATAAAAAAATTGGTAAGTATAATCCGTTTCGGATCAATGCGGAAACTAAATCTGCCGAGCTGACCCCGTCTAAGAATAGAGCAGACCAACTCCTCCTTCCATGTTGTTAGATGCGATTAAGGGATTTAATCAGAGACATACCTAGGAGCACGAATGTCGAATGTTGAATTAAATGAAATGGTCATGATAAATTAGACAAGAAATTGCGTCGTGCAAATTGTGAGAGCGCGACGGAAAACGTTTTCCGGTTAATAAATAAATAATAATAATAATTTATTCGTACAAAGACAAAGACTAGGGGTACATATTAGTAAGGCAAGGTAAGGCATTTTTGGTTAGTGGCCAGTTTTTTTAAATTAAATCAATAAAATCCATCATAAAGTAAAAGAAAAGTTTAAAAGATTCCTATTAAATTCACATGTCGGACGGAAGATCCATTAAGTTCATAATTTCGTTAAGAGGCGAGGTCTATTTAAAACTTCAGTAGCGGTTAAATGACAGGTTGAAATTAAAGCGCTAAAAGGAGATACAGTTGCAGTGGTGGTTGCGACAGTACAAAAATATCATCAGTTTCGGATCAATACTGTGATTTAAACTGCAACCCTGAATAGAATAACCCAGTTCTTCCTACAGATGACGTAAGAGGTAGTTAGGGCATCATATCGAGCATTAAAATAACCTCCGCGATGGCGAATGGCGATATTGAAATGTACGTCTGGCCTGGGCAGTCAGGCCTGAAGATTCTTCCCAACACACAGATGGGCGTTCACAATTCCATTTATGAAAAAAACAAGAAGCATACCCATAACGGTTATAAGATCTGGATATTGCTTTTAAACAGAAAAAAATTAAATGTTTAATGTCTGGTATTTCCTCCACTTGGAAACATTTTTGAATGGCACTAAAAATATTCTTAAACGTCTCTCACAAAAAATCAAGAAGTTTTCTGCACATACCACCCATAACGTACTTGTCATAAGAACTGGACATTGCTTTTAAACAGAAAAAAAATTAATGTCTGGTATTTCCTCCACTTGAAACATTTTTGAATGGCACTAAAAATATTCTTAAACGTCTCTCACATTATAACGTCCTCATTATAAAACCGTCCACTATAAACTCAACTATATGGAATAACTTGTTCTCTCAGTAAAACTTGGGAAAGTTTAAACTGTCGTACAAAATATTTTATGAGACATATTCAGTTTTAGCCTACACTGAATAATATACAAGTTAACGTTTGCAATTTTTTCAGCAGGTCTGTTTTATTCTAGCGACGATGTTTTTATTTAATTTGACTTTTAGAAGTTATTTTTTTTTTATTTGTCTTTTGTAAGTTTCTGTTAATCTACTTTTGCGATAGTCTGCAGGCATCCTGAGTTGCTAGAAAGATAAAGCGAGGTCTACTTTCAAGACATTTCAATACTTAAGTCATTTTAATTTAACATTAGACTAAAATCGGGCCGCGAGTAGCAATAAATATACGGTTCACGTATGTGTTTCAATTTTTATGAAGCAGCGAATTTGAATCGCAACGAAAAACAGTGAATTCTTCAATATCAGGCGTATTTGGTAGAACCGTGTATAATTGCTATAAAGATGGGTCCATCGACTACACTCAATTACCCAGTACCTAATAACTTATCCCAAGAATAAATTAATACTAAATACCAATATCAGCAGAGATCTTTAAACACTAAAACTAATATAATAAATAAAAAACTACACAAATATCGATGTAGGTTTAGTTATAGATAAAGAGAAAGTTAAACAAAATCATACAACAGAAATTAATTGATAAACATATCGTTTATTACATTACTTCTTATATGATTACGTAATATTTGGCATGATTGGACAGTGCTACATAACAACTTTTGACATTCATTTCTACTCTAGTGCCGATACCGCCCTTTTCACGTTTGTTATTTGCTATATTAAAATCAGTAAAATTTAAGATATTTTGCATAAATATCTGTTCTGTTATACAGATTTCTCGGGGCGGATATTAAATTGGGAACTCAGCCGGTTGTAAAAGTCTTTTCCCCAACAAAGCAACTCCATTTTCCGCTATTCAGGAAGAACAAATATTCTTCCAGTGGAGAACAGATTAGCGAGAAGGCAATGTAATAATCCAAAAATATATGTACAATGCGATTCAACTAAGATGGAGAAACGTCAATGACTACTGAAACTTGAAATAATAATATACAGGTTGCAAAGAAATTTTGTTGTTATCCATTTTAGTAAAATCGGTTTTTGTTACATCTCATTGACTTTCCTCTTTGTCTAAAACGTCACAAGTATGGCGTAAGGTCATTCCTATTCTTAGTTGAATTGCAATGTAACTGATACAACTATAGTTAGAACCAATTAGGGGATACGCGTTTAGAGAGTCTAAGTTCTACCGTTCTTCTACTCAGTCTGTCCATTCCACAATAACCGCTTTGAATTCGCTCATTATGAGAAAACTTCGTTTTATACAAATCAAGATTTTAATATGAATTTCCACAACATTTCCTTTAAATGATATCATCGGAGTCAGAATATATGAAAATCACAATGATATCGGCACTATAGTGTACTTGGTCTTAGTTTTTATAAGTCACAATTATTAGGCAAGCATGGTAACGTTAAAAAGTTCTGTGGAAAATAGGTTGAAACTGCTTATTATGAGCGTATTTAATAGTAATCACAGTATGGAGATTCGTTGACATTTTAAAACCGGGCCGCTAATGTCCTATTTCAAAATCTTAATGATACTGTTTGCTGATCTTAGGACGGTTAAATAGCATGCTTATACAGCGGTTCATTCTACAAATCGTGTAACCTATTATTTATTCCCCCGACTCCCGAAAGGCTCTACAGTTGATTATGTTGCCAAATCATGTAATTGGTTGCCGTTATTTTAGCCAACCAATCACAACAGGCTACCATGAGCGGTGTTTAAGCATCGTTTACAAGATTAATGTAAACACATGATTGCGATGAATCATCTGACGATTTGCGACTACAAGTCTCGCATGGACATTATCGACTCTTGACGGTCGAGGAACTCTCCTCGTGTAAACGCGCCTTAACAATGAAAAAAATCGGAAATAAGACTTGCAACAAACAAGACAAGACGAAATAAAAAATAACATTTGAAATGGGACATTAACGCACACATGACTATAACAATACACTGCTAGATAAAAGACTTATTATACTAGAGATCAAATTATTTCATTAGTTATGATTAAAAGTACATATCGCATAAACAACCACATTCAGACATAAAATGGCAATAAGTACATCAATTATTACAACTAGAGTACACACAGCCACGACAACCATTAAGTAATACCTAGTAGGTACATACATAATTATCCTAGAAGGACTCCACTAGGTAATTCTAGATTTCAAAATAACCTAGTTGGAAGTCTGTAGAGACTTACGGCAAAAAATATTAATCACTAAAGTGAAACACAGCCATTTAACAACACAGCACTAGGATTCTTTTAAATCCCGAAACGATCCTTGGAAAAAATCCAAATTAACCTAGTCCTAAATAATAACAAAAAGTTGTAACTTCAAAGTTCAAATAACTTAAAACAGACAAATTCCAAAAAATTGCCAAATTCGTTTAGAAAATGTATAAATAAATAAATATTATACTTATTGCAAGCTAAGCAAATATGAGGCTGGCATTAAACAAACAAAAAAGCCGTCACTCAAAAAAATATTGCAATGGATAAGCAAAGACTAACTTACATAATAATAATAAATAAATATACAATTGCACGAAAGCCTAAGAAAAAAAATATTGCTAGCAAATAATAATTAAAGCCAAAAATCATAGCCGCCAAAAGCTAGCAAAATTATATTTATTGCAACTCAATAACAATAAGTTTCCATAAATTAACGAACTGGAAACGGATATCTGTATGGCGGAAGCGTAATTTAATTTTTTGTTTTTTCGCTAGTATTCTTTTCAATCAGTGGAATTACTGTATTTAACCCCCTGTATGGTGAAACCATACGCTACTGACGAATAAGCATTTTTACCCTTTTAAAAAGTCACAGAAGTTTTTTCGATTTCTATGAAAATCGTTTTCTGAGTACTGCGTAAAAGTAGGCGAGTTTATTGTATTATTTTAAATAACGCTTTTATCATTGAGAATAATGCTATATAATAGTGCTTTATATTTTATAAATTGCACAAAATAAATAATTAAAATGTTGGCAACTTATGTAAATCACCAGTGCTTCCCTACATAAGGTTCACATAGAACAAACACCAGTTAGACAAGAAATACTTGAACTCAAAGTAAAGTATACACTGATCCCGATTCCCTTGTTCACAAACTAAACTAAATTTAAGTTCAGTGCATCTTTTTCTTTCTATTTCATTAAGAAAGAGACAGAAGATATATTAGAAAGAAAAAGATTGCAAAGCAAAGCAGTGAACTAAAATTTAGTTTAGTTTGAGTCAAGGGAATCGGCACCAATGCCGTAAATCAACAAGTGACACTATATTAAATTACAATACAACCTTCGTAATTATATTTATGATTGCTATCTTTTATTGACAAGAAGTCTAGGCAGAGTGCAGTCTGTTTCCATTTAAAAGCAACAATTCGTTTGAAAGCAACACTATGTGTAAATTCTGTAAGAAAGCATAGTAACAATAATCACAGGTACACATTTAGTTTAACATTTGGCACAATTTTAGTGTAAAATAAATAATGACTGCATTATTAAAAACCAACATCAAATATTTTGACGATAACGTGAAGAACTTCTTAGCCTATCTTGAACAACTTTTTGATCTACGAATTAACCTACATTTTTACTTAATCTACAAGAATTTAATGAGTACTTTGAAGTTTGAATTATCTTCGTGTTATAAATACTGGAAACAAATAAGGTAAAACCCTCAGCTACGAGATAAAAACGTCTAAATAAAAAATAAGTGATTGAAATCCCATCAAAAATAGAATCATTTGATTTATCAGAAAACAGTATTAAAAAAATATTTATTCAACATTTCATAACTAGTCAGTTTAAAACAGGAATCACTTAGGGAGTTCACCCTTCTTAACATAATATAATTTAAATAAATAAGAAAATAACCCATGGATAAAAAGACCTAAAGACCTACATAAAAGTTTTCCTCAAATCTTTAAAAAAATATTACTACTTAAAAAGAAAAAAAGTAACTAACCAATCAACATTAATCAGAAATTAAGAGAGATCTGTTACTCCTAACGTCACTTAAATAGTCAAACACTTTCAACTGTACCCTGTTAAAGTAAATTGATGTATTTTTCTCAGCATAGTCAATTCCTATAATTGAGACAGGTTTTATTTAAGCGTATAACCTTAACTAATTTGAAATAAAAGTTTGTTTACACTTTAGACTTCTTTGATTCACACAAGTTGCAGTCAGGTAAAAAATAAAGTATTTAAAAAATCGATATTGATTAATCAAAGTGTAAACAAGCCTAGCTCTCATAAAAATATAGTGATGCATACTAGTTCTTAACAATAATAAAGTCGAAGTATATCACTACAAATAATACTGATTTTCCGCACAATCCCAATTTGTACTTCCGATAAGTTACACAACCTTTAGTACTTCTTAGTACACAAACACAATACCTATCTACTAAAATAACTTTCAGATAGATAACTTAAAACGGTGGATAAATTAAACATTCATATTAAGGCTTTGTATAACCTGCTAACAAAAGAATCAGGCTTATTGGGTAATATTCATTTAAGGAATAAATTTTATGGTTTGTTTATTTTGACATATTTATGTGGGTACTTTTATACAAGACCACATTAAGATTAGATATCGATACGCGGAAATCTGTTGAGTTTCTCCAGCTAACATAATTTGACCTTGTATTTCTCAGGCCTCATGAACAACTTCACGAGACTTTAGTTTAAATTTTATTAGCGCCTTAGGCCCAAGAGACACAAGCTGGGCGGAATTGGCATTATTTGGGCCAGTATACATGGAAGCGGTTGACACGCCAAGGAGTTAATGTTTCAGAATAGAATTCGAGAAATACTATGGAGTATAAAAAAATATTTATTTAATATTACTTCCCACATATTATTTTCGATGATGCTTTGGATGCTGTTATTTTACCAAAATAGTTTGGTTCTGTGCTTATCCTTAGGCCTCATGGTTAGTGAGAATTTAAAGCATGCAATCAGGAAACATTACAGAACATGCTACTCATTTATATTTGCACTATGTCTATAGCTACATTTTTATATAGATTCGATAACATCAATTCATTGATTATCACTTGACAAAGTTTAAGGAGATATTTTTTTAGTAATTATATGAGATCAAGTAATGTTTAACTACTACGGAATGGAACCTGGAATTTATTTCTTATTCTTTTGGGAATTTTCAGCGTTTGACGCTAGCAAAGCCGACAGAGTGGCGTGGGTAGCACTCAATGTCCCAGAGGTAGGACTTACTATGTTAGCAGATGAATGCCCCACATTATTATTATTATTCAGCAAACCACCGCTGGTTCCTGAACTAACGATAGTAACGTTCGGAGGTGGTGTAACACCATTCGCGAATCCAGTTGACAATACCTTCTGCGTATTATGCATCATAAACGACTTGGCGGCGCCCGCGCTGCCTAAAGTAAGAACTTTCTTTAACATAACGGAGGAATTACATGCATTGTCGATCATATCTTTGGTAGTAGAAATACTGTCGAAGTCTGTAGAACTTGCTGTGACGACTGTACTTATCTTTGGCGTGGATGTGTGAAGTATCGGGCGGACCGCTGTGACGTTGAAGGTCGCGCTCGAAGCAGGAGTCAGGTTATTGCGATTGATGATGTTCCGTGAAACGATGGCGTTATGGAGAATGTTCCCGGTTGGGAATGACTTGGAACTGACATTGACATACTGTGGGGTGCCGATTATGGTCGCGTTGGAGGTCCGTGTCCCGAAGCCAATGATTGTACTGCCTGTGCCTTGAGACATGACTGTGCTGAATGCACCCTTGGTGTTGATTGGTATTCTGCAAACAAAAGAAAATAAAACTTTATAGCCAACAACAATTCATAACTGGCGATTACTGAAGCTTCGCTTCGTATTGACGAGCAAATGCTTAGTACGTTACTCCAGCACATGTATAGCTTAGCTGTAAAGGTTATCAGCAGGACTTGGGCGTAGTATGTGTAACTAAATTTGCAAGCAAGAATTCCAAGTTAATCTACCAAACCAGCAGTGGTGGCCCAGTGATAACGGCCCTGACTTACGAGTAGGTCGTGGATGGTGGAGGAGACAGGTGCTCTACTTTGTGTAAATAATTTCATCACCACTGCTCTCAAAACTGTGAAGGAAAACATTGTGTAGAAACCGGTATGTCCTAGACCCAAAAATTCGAAGATTGTGACATCTACCAAGCCGCTGCTGTGCCCGCCTGGTAAATTACAGCCCACTCCCTCTCGAAGAGAGAAGGACTGTGTCCCAGCAGTGGGAACATTATAGTCCGATTATGCTTATGCTACCTGACTATTAGTTAGGCTTCTCCAATAGCTTTACACAAGTAAGCCTCATATCCTCTTCATCATCACCTTTCCGGAATAAACGCCTAATATAAACATAATGCAATCAAACACTCACCCACGAATAACCTGCGACGTAGTTCCAGGTATGTTCTGTATGGTAACGGTGGCTTGCGGCAAATGATGTACGGTCCTCTGCCCAGTAGATGGGATGTTCGAACTGGTGTAGTAATGCACAGTGCTCCCAGTGATGCGGGGAGGCGCGGCGATGTGGGCAACCGGCACCCTGTGCACTATGCCGCTTGTGGTTGACGCCACTGTGATGCACTTTGTTTGGTTCACCGAGAACTGGAAAGAAAAAGAAAAAATTACACTTCTCGAATGCATTGAACCACAAAAAGATTAATAGTGGACATTGGACACTTTTAACACTTGTTTGTTAAGCATCTTTTATTTATTGTTTAGTATAACATCTAGTGCAAGTCTTTTTCATTATATTTTTAGTTACAACACCCTGTTGTGGTAAATAAGGCAACAACTTACATTGCTAGTGTTCAAAGTAGTTCCCAAATCAAATTCGTCACCAACCAATGTGATAGTATCAGGATTAGCTCCAGTCAGCTTCTCTATTGCCTTCCTCGCGTCAGCATCACTTTCAATGTTCCCCAAGTTACTGCTCAAAAACTCGATGTCCGATTCTAATAAGCCATCCACCAAATGATTTTGACCATCCTCGGGGTCTTTGCAGAGAGAGAAGTCGTCATTCTCCAACTTTATATCTTCTACTTTCATGCCATCAACATCAAGGTCATCCATGTTCTCAACTTTAATACTAATGAGATCATCTTCATCTTTCATTTCCTCCATTTTTATTCCATCCAAATCTTCAACTTTTATACCTCCTACTTTCATGTCATCCATATCCTCAACTTTGATATCAGCAAAATCTGTATCTTCTTTCATCATTGGAACATCTGAGAAGTCTCTGCTATTTTCACTGTTGCCAATATACTGGCTGGCATCAAAACTGTTGCTATCAAAATTGTCGTGATTTGGTTCAACTTTGATGTCTTCTATTTTGTATTTGTCTTCTTCTTGTATGTTGCTTGTGCAAGGTTGGGGGCTGTTAGCGTTACTTATGTCACCGCTTAGGGCTCTTTTAAGAACATACGCCTTTATTTTCCTCAGCATAAACAGAGGAACTTTGAAGCCTGTTAGTTCTCCCAACATGGGGAGTGAGTTGTGTTTGTATGCATCACTGTTGGCAAGTTCTTCAATGTCTTCTAAAACCTGAAAATACAACAAAACCTAATTAAATTACAACAAATTTTTGTAGTAATTTCATCAATCAAGAAAACAAGACTTACCATGATATACGTTTTCCCGCCCACAGCATTCACCAAGTTATGGCTGGCAATCCATTCCTTATCTGATGAGTCAGCTGGATATCTGAGTAGACCAGCATGTCTAGTATACAGGCGGCCACGAGAGTGACCTAAGCCTAGCAACTAAGAGAAGATATTTTTGAAGTGTTAAGTATTTCACCATGATAATCTTAAAAATCTCTAACATATTCAAACTTTTTTAATGTTATAGCAGGCTATGTGACCACATAGCCTGCTATAACTGCTGTGATTCCAAACACCATAGGTCTTTGGAATCACAATTAGTTTTTGTAACTGTTAATAATTGTGTAGTGTATTGAAGTATTGTATTTAATAACAGCTAACATGAACTAACATCAACTGGATGTAAATCATACTTACTTTATGAGCATGAGACCCCATAATAAATAGTGTTTCTTGGGTCAATCTTGCAGGGTTCCACTTCTCAGGGTCTCTGATAGCAGGGGAAGGTAACGGAGAAGATGATGCACTGTCTGTGCTGTCCTCCTGCTTGATCTTCTTCCGTTTTATAGTCATGTCAATGTCATTTTCTGAATCCTTTCTTTTTGGGCATGGGCTCTGTAACTGTTTCGAGTATTTTATTACTGCTGACCATGAATCATATCTAAACATGTTTTGAACTTTTATTGATTATACGTAGTCGGGCCATAAGTTCTGTCACTAGTAAAATTACGAATTTAGAATGCAAGCCGAGGAAAATATTATGGGCATTCGAAATTTGAATATTTAAAGAAAATAAAAAAACAAAGGGTTTCTGGAATTTTGTTCATTTTCTATAGTGGATTGGACGCGTAAAGAAGACAGAGTCGCAGTAATTACATTGCATCGTTACGGTCACGCGCCAACTGAGATTTTCAAACTACTGAAAAATTTGAAAATTCCACTGAGATTTATTTATCGTACTATCAAACGATACAGGGAAGATTCAAGATTAGAAGATAAACAAAGGAGCGGTCGACCTCGTAGGTACTGTTCGGAGTCCAGCGGTTATCAAAGCAGTGAAGGCGCGAATCCAACGAAATCCTGTCCGCAAGCAAAAAATGTTGGCTCTGCAGATTGGACTAAGCAGAACTACTGTTAAAAGGGTGTTAAATGAAGACCTAGGACTGCGTGCTTATAGAAAAAACACAGCACATCTTCTTAACGCACGGCTGAAGAAAAACAGACTCGAAAGAAGCCGGGTTTTGTTAAGGCGGTACGCGGGAAAAAAATACCGCGAAATACTTTTTTCGGACGAAAAAAATTTTAATGTTGAGGAGAGTTTCAACAAACAAAATGATAAAGTGTATGCACACTCTAGTGAAGAAGCGAGCAGACGTGTGCCACGTGTTCAGCGTGGTCATCACCCTTCGGCATTCAGGTTTGGCTTGTGGTTTCCTATTTGGGTCCAACGGAGGATTTTTGTGAGTGAAAACCAGTGCCCTCGTATATCAAAACACAGTCCTAACAAACATTGTAGAACCTCTTTCGCAAACAATGTTCGAAAACAGGCACTGGGTATTCCAGCAGGATTCTGCGCCGGCTCATAAGGCGAAAAGTACCCAAAACTGGCTCACAACCTGTGGAATCGATTTTATCAGGCATGAGGATTGGCCCTCATCCAGTCCAGACTTGAATCCCTTGAATTACAAAATATGGCAGAGTTAGAGGAAAAGGTCTGCGCTAAACCCCATCGCAAGTTAGTCACTAAAAGCATCCCTGATTAAAGCCGTCGCCGATATTGACATGAACGTCGTGCGTGCTTCGTTTGATGCCATTTCGAATAATTTTAATGTGATTTAAATATGTATTTTATACCCTTTCATTTGATAAATAAATGGTTGTAGTGCATAACTCATTGTGTCAATTATTTAACTTTCCATGTGTGACAAAACTGTTTGTGATATTTGCATGGGTGCACATGCAAACATCACAAACTAGTTAGCATTGTGGTAGTTGTGTATGAGTGCCTAAATAATCACTTGAGTGATCTTGTGTACAAAGAGCTGTGAATCTCAGCATCAATATTATACTCTCAAGAAATGGACATGGCATACTTTTTATTGATTTATTAGTTTACTTACAGTAGGCGGTTTGACGAGTTTAGAGTCAACACTATTACTGGATTCTGAATCACTGGTCTCACACGGTGACTGTGCTGGCCGAGACGGTGTGGTGTATAGTAACCGGGTGGCATCCAACATAGCCCGACATACTGCTCTCACCTATGAAAACAACCAAAATTAATATCTTACAGTTACACATTCTACAATAAAATGGTAAGAAAAAGATAACAAAAATGTATATGTGTAATTTTGAGACAGTTCTCATGTTAATAGTTTTGATTACATAAATGTTACACATGCACACTCTGTTGTTACTGAAAATGGCATACAGATAAATATTATTGTTGCTTTCTGTTTAAAAATACCTGATCTTCACTAACAGATTCATCTCCCAAATTCAGTCTAATGTTGTTGACAGCAGGTACAAAGAATTTCTGAAACGTAAAACAACTTAATTTAATAACAATATTTGGACAATTTGTAGAAATGTTCTAATAAAATCATCTAGTTTTTATGTGTTAAGATAAAGAATATTAGTTACTTGTACTATTGGTCAATATTTTTCAGTATGTATCAATAAATGAACAACATACCCCTGCAGTCAACTTATTTGTAAAAAACTTACTTCCAAATATTTCTTGATCACTTGATCTATTTCTCTTGTGACTGCTGACTGAATAGTTTGCCGTAACATATCCAAAGACTTGTTGGCACTTGCTCTAAACTCTGCAATAGGCCTTGAATGCGGCTGCACTGGTCCAGGTAAACTGAACCTTCTGTGCATAGCCGCCAATGTGTTAATGGCAATCTGACGAGTAACGGGCTGCTTCTGAAATTATTGGGCTATTAAAAGTTGATTAAAATAAATGGAACAGGTTTAACCACTCTTATTAGTAATAGTAGTAATTACAGAAATAATTAAAAAGGCATTGATTGTGTCTCGCGTGAATCCGCGTTCGGTTATACGAAGGGATCATTTTCGTTTTAATATTTGTTTCGAACAACGAATGCAGAACATCTAAGTATCCTTGTTAAAATAAAGATAGCGTTTGTTTTGGCTAGCTAACAGAACAAAAAAAAAATAATTTTCTTAATTCTTAGATTTGATTAGACAGAATAAAATTAATTATTTCATGAAATGATTCTGTTTTGTTCAATTTATTTACAAAACAAGCCTTCTGGCACGCGAATTCATTATTATTTACTCACTGACATTTTCATGGTCACTAAAGTTAGAGAGAAACTTACCGCTTGCATATTGTTGGGTGTGTTAGAACGAGCATTCAATGATTTGGTAGGCGCCTGGAAGCCCCACGTACCACTGGAGCTCTCAGTAATTGGATTCTGATGCGAAGTATCTACGTTATTCCAATTCTTTTGCACCACCATGTCGAATTCCTGTCATAGACTGTTTTGTTTGACTTTCATACTCGAAAACCCGTGAGATCATTCACGATCCTAATAAAGAATCACTCGAGTTATCACAACAATAATGCTCAATTATATTTCTGTACTTTCTGGGAATTCTAAAATGTTCAATGTTTCAAACAGAAAAAGCTTCGAAAGCTGCTCAACAAAGTAGGAGAGGAGGTGGGGGGCGGGCGGGGTATACCAGTGTTGCCAAGTTTGAAAATTATACACTTTATATTATACAAACAGTACTATGAAAATAGCTGTACGACGCTGTCAGTAAAATCAGTTTAGGTAAAACACGCAATGTCAATGGGAAAAATCAAATGCATCCACTACCACACCTTATTATCTATTTTGGACTTTTGGACAAGTTAAGACCCGGAATTTCTGAGCCACCTTGGCTCCAATCGATCAACCGCTAGGTTATCAATGATTTCGACCCTCGTCAATCGCCAGCTCTCAGATTGATCTGAATCATTATTGTAGTATTGGAATAAACCAGCAAGTTGTGACATGTTTATGGAATAGCATGCAACTCTAAATTTTCAGCACACACTTTCTATCACAATCTGAAGGAAATCCCTAATATTTTGCTTCACATGATTGAAAAATTTGTCTGCTCTAGAAAATAAATAACGCGACGAATTTTGTTGGATAAAATTATCCAAATGAAAGGCATTGGGATTAAATAAGTAAATTCAAAATTAGGTACAAAACGGGTACTCCTCTTGGTGAGAGGGTTCACCGAGAGGAAGCCTGTGTCCCAGCAGTATTACTTTATCTATGAATGTAGTTTTACGTAAGCCCTACAAAATTATTACTATATTTATTATATTTTATTACAATTATAATTAGTTCTTTTGCTTTATTGTGTTAATTTAATAATCAGATTACTTACAAGCCACTTCACATTTTGTTATATAAAATCAATTTAATGTAGTCGAAGTTCGAGTACACACCCGGGTAATTACCCGAACGGGAATCCTTTGGATATTTTCCTACTCGGTATTTATCCGACGCCCATCTCTATTTGAGTTTGTGAGTGTTTAAGGTTTCAGCTGGTTTCAGCTTCTGAATTTCTGGATCATTGACTAGGGAAGGTCGGTCCAAGCTACAGATTGTATTTGTAATTGTAGATGCATAGCTCGGTCTCTACGGCCTACAATAAATTTGACATTTCGTCCATTCATTATAATTGTTAATTCATGAGTTTGGTTATTTATTGAAATAAAACTACATTATTTTCGGTGATTTCAACTCCCTCACGCCCGTTGATTATCCTCTGCCTCCCGTCACTCCAGACGAATTGCACGATATCAACAAGGGTCTAAAACCTCGTAAAGCCCCGAATCACCAATAGGGTGCCCCAACTGTTCCCCGCTCACCTCATTATGCTCATGGGCACTATCTTCAATGGTGCCCTGAGAATAACATCTTTCCACAAGAGTAGGTAAAGACCACCGTCATCGGCATACTGGTAAGCCAAAAACGGAGGCCACGAACTACCGCCCCATCAGTCTGCTCCATATTTTCGGCAGTCTATGAGAGGCTTATTTATAAGCGCCTCAGAGATTTTGCTGAAAGAAAGGGCTTCATCCCCGACCAGCAGTTCGGTTTTAGAACCCAACATTCTTGCGTCCAACAGGTCCACCGCATCGTAGAACACATAAGCGTTGGCTTCCAACGTGGTCTTACGACCGGTGCTCTTGACATAGCGAAAGCGTTCGAGAAGGTCTGGCACAACGGCTTATTATATAAGCTTTACAAACTCGGTGTGCCCGATCGTCTCGTCCCCATCTTACGAGACTTTTGGTCAAACCGCACCTTCAGCTATCGCATCAAAGGAGCGCTATCCTCCCCCATCCTATCGGCACAGGCGTCCCTCAGGGCTCCGTGCTAGCCCCTCTCATTTTCACTCTCTTCACTAGCGACTTCCCTAAAAGTAAAAAGGCGCAGTTGGCACTGTTCGCAGACGACACGGCCAATTACTACACCGGCTTGAAGCATGACCAGATATCTCGCACTCTCCAAACTGAAGTCGATAAACTTGCCGCATGGTTTAGTAAGTGGAGAATCGAAGTCAATCCCGACAAGTCAGGCGGTTTTTTTTCTAAAAACGGCGACCAAACCCCGTCCCCCCCGACTGATTATCATGTTCGGCAAGCCTATCCCTTGAGAGAAGCGAGCCACCACCTCTCCTTCTCAAAGCACAAAAAGAAGGCGCGTTCGCGTGCCGCTTTCGCTCTCAGTAAACTCCATTCCGTCTTAAATGCACGAAACAATTTGTCCCTTAACTGCAAATTGCGTATTTACACAGCGTACATCCGTCCAATCATGACATATGCCTGTGCAGCGCACAATCTAAGCCCCACCACATCCATAGGATACAGTGCCTTCAAAACCGTTTTCTCCGTAAGGCCCTTGGTTCGTTCGAAACGAGATCCTCCATCTCAACCTCAAAATTCCCACTATCCAGCAATATATGAAACGCACTACTAAGCGTTTCTTTGACTCTGCCGTCATTCATCGCAACCTTCTGGTTGTGAAGGCCGCCTGTTATAGGCCCTCCACTATAAGTTTAGTTCGCCGTCCAAGGCATGCTCTCACCGACCCCGATGACCCCATTACCCTCCAAAATCAAAATCAAAATCAAAAGTCATTTATTCAAACTAGGCTGAGAATCAGCACTTTTCGAACGTCAAAATTACATAAGACAGTCCCCCAAAACGCCTACCCTTCACCACTTCCTAGTGCTTTAGCTGGGAAGAAGAAGTGGTCAACAAACTCCTCCAGGAAAGCAGTAGGGCCACGTGTACAAAGCACAAAAATCACAAACCAACTTTCCGACCTCGCCACCGAGGTCCCTCGCGAAGACCCCGACGTAATTGTCCTCCCCGACCCTTGCTCGACGAAGTGCCAGCCCGCGCCGTAGCTTATCCAGTTATGATCCAGCCTGTCCCACCTTGCTGTCCACCAAGCGACGCCCTAAGCCAAGGTTCGTACCCCACAGGGCGTGCCCTTAGCGTGCAGTCGCTTAGTAATGTAAGAAATTCGCCGCTTGCTGGAGGCTTTGAGTTCGCTTAAGGCAGCCACAGGATAGTCCGGTTAAGTAGTCACGACCTCTCAAGGTCAACTCTGAAATGCCATACAAAAAAAAGTGATTTCAACATTTTAAATCGAGTATTTGACATGAAAAGTGTCAAAATTTTAAACTTTATCTCGATTATGCCACAATCTTCTAATTTTAGGGTCATGCTCCAATTTCGGAGGAACACAAAAACCAGTCATTTTCGCAAAAATAAAAATAAAAACAAAAACCACCTCACGCCGTGTATTATTAGCTTGTTTTGGGAACCACCATGGACCACGGACTTTTCCACCTCAATGAGTCAATGCATCATGACAGTATGACACCATAGCTTTTGAGCTTTCATTGCTTTCAATAATTTACTTTTTTCTTTCGTTCGTTAACTTCAAAGTTGTAGTTACATAACTTTACATACAGATCGATAGATGAAATAATATTAAATGATAAATGGTTTTTACTTCTGTAAGTAATTTTGTACAAACACTTTTACAAATCAATCATATTTTTAAAACTAGATGAAGTCGGCGTTTCATATGTGACTACGAGAAGAAACGCCGAAACAAACTCAGAGGTCAGTCTCTTAAGTCCAGACATATATATTTAGATTTCAAGACCTAAGCGGTTCACGTAACTTTAATAAAGACAATACAATATTTAAAATGAAATTTCCACGTAACTAGTTTTATTTTTATTCGGCATCAAACCACATTGTCACAGATGAAGATTCTGGTTACGGAATTTGAGCGCATTTCAGTGCATTTTCATCTGCTTTCTCTTTCATTTATGTGTGTTGTTGAGTGTTGACGTATGCTCCTAAGGTTGACGTACGTTGATCTCTTTAATAGTTTTTATAGTACCCTAAACAAAACTTATAAGGTAAGTGAATAATTCACTTTATAAACCTCGCGTCCGTTACTCATTCGTCGAATGTTATTCATTCCATGTTTCAATTAATTACAAACATCAATGTATGACAAGTTCGTATTGTAACTGATATCATTTACGACTTCGCCACTGCTTGCTTGCATTGCAGTCCGGTTTGTGAAGTGGGTGTAGTACGACGTGATCAGATATTGAAACAGTTATCATTTTACGAAATATTAATTGGTAAGATAACACGCCCACAGGTTTATCATATTGTTCTCTTGTATAAAACCTATTTTTAGTTCTTAAAATCGTTACTAGTATTTTCTGTATTCTGTAGTTTTTAAAAGCCTTCCACTCAAGCCTTTCGGACTTTGTACTTTGCTTTGCCACGAACTTGTTTTCGTGTTCTTGAATAGTCATGATATTGTCATATAAACTAAATAATTGACACTATTATATGTGAAAATATTATTCCATATCAGTGTACAGGTTAGGTATGTATTTATTTATTTATAGAACAAGTCCTCATTTTCCTGCAAACTAATAATTATCAGTTACTACTACCAATACCATAGTAACATTTAAATTCGGCTATTTGCATTTTTAATTTATTTTTAATTACTCATGTACCATGAAACTTAACTTAAACAACTTAATGGAAAATGAATACCCTGTCAGTATTCAAAAATAGCTACTTCTCTAATGGTGATAATCTGTTCAAGCATTACTTTAGTGAAATCAACTTTCACTGGAAAATTGTGTCTTTTTAACAAGCTATTCTATCACTAGAGTAGCTTGTTAAAACACACTTTTTAAGTAGGTAGGTAATCAGTAATCACCGAAGCATAACATATTTTTGGTTACTTACAGTAGGTACTTGGTATTTCATATCATTGCTTATCTTTTAGGCATATTATCTCCCAATATTTATCAGACTAGTCATACTTCTATTTGTTTTTAAAAATTGCTTTCCTGTTAACCAATTCTGTGAGAAATAAATTGTCCTAGGCAATTCAATTTTTTTTTATGACTATCTGAAAGCCCATATTAGCAGCTAGACCAATAAAATGGTTATCAAACTCATACTTAGACAACACTATGACAAAAAATAAATTTAAAATATGTTTATTTACATAAATATTTTTACAAGACAAATTAATAACCTCTGCCAGACGAAGCTCCTTTTTTAGTACATATACAAAACAATACTTCTATATTTCCAGATATTATCATATAAAGTAATTAACTACTGAAACTAACAAATGATATGTATTTTGAATGAAGATCTCTACAAATTGAGCAGAGCATGGATAAAGAAAGCCATTCAGAATCTGTGATCCTCAACAAGATAACTGATTTCCCATCCATACCAGTATTTCTTGTTTTTAATTTTTTGGCCTATGGCCTTGTTGTTAGAAAAATCACCCCAGATAAATCTTTGTTGACATTGTTTTCTGTTATCTTAATTTATATTTAGCTAGAACTGTAACTAATAATTAATCAGTAGTTCAATGACCAACAAAAGTTATTAAGCATTCCAGAATTTTAAATCTTAATTATTGAGCAAAATATTTAATTAATTTTGGAACGGAAGAAAAATTTAAAGTAATAGTAACTTTACACTATTACATGAAATAGTGAAAAACAGTATAATGAATAATTTTCTGCTAATGTAATAATACCAGCATACTATTGTCCCACTCCAGGGCAAAGGTCTCTTCCTATACAGAGAAAGCACAAGCATTGTTCACCACGCTCAAGACAGGTTAGCAATTTCAGACGTATCTATACACATAGATAAATAAAATTGGAGTGTCTGTTTGTAATATTAAAATACTACTAATAATACTTTTTTTTACTAAATGCATATGGATACACGGTACATATACCAAAAAATCATTTTTACAATTTTTGTCTGTCTGTCTGTTTGTTCTGGCTAATTTCTGAAACGCCTGGAGCGATTTTGACGGGACTTTCACTGGCAGATAGCTGATGTAATTAGGAGTAACTTAGGCAACTTTTATTTTAGAAAGTACAAGAAATACATATGATGTGTAAAAGTAGCCATGTTAATCAACTTTTGTTGCTGAGTGTACCCACTATTTACTGATTTTAGATCTATTATTTTTAACAAACAGACAGACAGAAAAAATTGTAAAAATGTTTTTTTGGTATATGTACCAAAAAAACATTTTTACAATTTTTGTCTGTCTGTCTGTTTGTTCTGGCTAATTTCTGAAACGCCTGGAGCGATTTTGACGGGACTTTCACTGGCAGATAGCTGATGTAATTAGGAGTAACTTAGGCTACTTTTATTTTAGAAATTACAAGAAATACAGATGATGTGTAAAAGTAGCCGTGTTAATCAACTTTTGTTGCTGAGTGTACCCACTATTTACTGATTTTAGATCTATTATTTTTGATGTTATAAGAACATCAAGGAATTCACTATTATATGAACTCATAAATCATTTTGTTGTATTCACAGAATAGTAAATAGGACTCAATTGTGAATCAATTTATTACATCATCCATGTACACATGTATGGAGATAAAATTCATAGTGCAATAACTGTTTAAAATATGTATTCAGATCCTATCAAAAACATGTTATTGTTTATAATAATTTTGTTATCAACTAGCTGACTTCTCCAGTCAAAATTTAGATAACTCGTACAATAAAATACAAAACAGGACGTTCAGTTTTTTCCCGAATTTAAAGATTTTCTGGGAAACTTTTCCAATTATTATTTCTGTAAGAACCTGATTCTAACTCTTACGAACATTTTAAATAAAAAAAAAATAGCGGTTCTCAAGTGATGCGCTTACCAACGAAAATCATTTAAATAATTACTAGCTGCGCCCCGCGGTTTCACCCGCGTAAGTTTCGATCCCGTGGGAATATCGAGATAAAAAGTCCTATGTCCTAATCCAGGTTTTGGTCTTATGCAAAATTTCATCCAAATCCGTTCAGCCGTTTTAGCGTGAAAGCGTAACAAGAACAAACAAACTCACTTTCACATTTATAATATATTATTAGTTAGGATTATTGTTAACTCGGTGCTTTAACTCGCGTCTTTCCGCTATGAGTATTGAATATGAAGTTGTTCATTAGTGCAAGTACTATAATAGTATTTTTTAGATTTAGTAAAGTTCTGACCGCCTGTCGTCAACCTGCGATTGTTAAAGAAATCTAATAAAATGGTTAATTTCTTTAAGTACAATATATTTCACAAACTTGCTAGTTTAAAAACAACTTGTCTGCCCGTTGTGTAATAGTGGCCTGCATAATGTATTCTTTGAACTTTAATAATTAAGAGTACATAGTCTACGAATTTTGTTTATTTTAACACGAATTGCGCTTACCAAGGTCATTACACCAATACGTGGTAATGGTAATGTTTACATAATTTAAATTGATAAGGTGACAAATCTTGCTAGATAATTTACGCTTTATTCTGTAATATTTTATTTTATATATTTACCTACCAATTTAAACAAATTTTTTGAGTGTTCTACCTCAGCCCCTCAGTTTAATTTAGTTTCAACAGGCAAGTTAGGCAGATCCAAGTAGGTAGTTTCTAGTTATTTCGTCCAATAAACATTTCAGCAAACATGTTTCTTTGATTTCAGATTCCCACGATGTCGAAAATCAAGGCTGGACCCGTTGTTGATGTCCTCGGTGATGAGATGACCAGGATTATTTGGGATCTGATTAAAGAAAAACTCATATTGCCCTTCTTGGACATCGAGCTGCACGTCTATGATTTGGGTATGGAAAATCGTGATAAGACTAATGATCAAGTAACCATTGACTGCGCTGAAGCAATCAAGAAATATAATGTCGGCATCAAATGCGCGACCATCACCCCTGATGAGAACAGAGTGGAAGAATTCAAGCTGAAGAAAATGTGGAAGAGTCCCAATGGAACAATCCGTAACATTCTCGGCGGCACAGTCTTTAGGGAAGCCATTATATGCAAAAATATTCCGCGTCTTGTCACTGGCTGGGAAAAACCTATTATTATCGGCCGTCATGCACACGCTGATCAATACAAAGCTACTGACTTTGTTGTACCTGGTGCTGGAAAGTTAGAGCTCATTTGGACGCCACCTAAGGGAGAGCCTATCAGGCGCGTTGTTAATGATTTCGAGGGAGCTGGTGTAGCCCTGGGCATGTTCAACACTGATGCCTCCATCATTGACTTTGCTCACTCTTCATTTAAATTTGCACTTGGGAGGAAGTATCCTCTTTACCTGAGCACCAAAAACACTATTCTTAAGAAATACGATGGTCGCTTCAAAGACATCTTCCAGGAAATTTATGAAAAGGACTACAAATCTCAGTTCGAAGGCGCTGGTATTTGGTATGAGCACAGGCTGATCGACGATATGGTTGCTTACTCGATGAAATCCGAAGGTGGATTCGTATGGGCCTGCAAGAACTACGACGGTGATGTGCAGTCAGATTCTGTAGCCCAAGGATACGGTTCTTTGGGTCTAATGACATCTGTTCTGATTTGCCCTGATGGAAAAACTGTAGAAGCAGAAGCTGCTCATGGTACAGTAACTAGGCATTTCAGATTCTATCAACAAGGAAAGGAGACATCCACCAATCCGATTGCGTCAATCTTTGCATGGACCAGAGGTCTCCTGCATCGCGCTCATTTGGATGACAATGCTGAACTTAAGAATTTTGCCGAAACTTTGGAGAAGGTTTGCATCGACACAATCGAATCTGGAATTATGACTAAGGATCTTGCTATTTGTATTAAGGGTATGAACAATATAAAGAGGTCAGACTACTACGAAACTTTCGAGTTTATGAATAAACTTGCTGAAAATCTTAAGAAAAGTTTGGGCAAATGACTACCTACACAAAGGATGTTGTGTAGCCTGTGAACAATTTTTACCAATAAATTTTTACATTTAAAGTTTTATCATGTCACAAGGGAATGAGGGTATATTATTTAAACCTTATTTATATGAATTATTATAATTTATTACTGTAATAAATGTAACCTTAAAATTATAACACAATCTTTTTTACTTTTGATTTGAGTTTCACCTTTTCCTAGTTAGGGTCTCGATTGTAATTGTAAATGAGAAACTAAACATAATGTATTGTATTGTTCGATTTCTAATTGCCTAATAAACATTATAAGCAGTTGAAAGAGGTACAAACAAGGTAAAAACTTTCCTCATCGCGTACCTCCTGTTCTAAAAATCTTTGGCTTTACCTCAGTTAGGATGGAATAGAAGCGATGAAGGGCGGGCGTTTTTGGGGGCCTGCCGTAATTTAGACGTTCGAAAAGTGCTGATTCTCAGCCTAGTTTGAATAAATGGCTTTTGATTTTGATTTATTGTTAAACTGTGGCTTTTGTAGGGTACTACAAATGCCCCTACCAATTAATTTCAATAAACTAAACAGTTCAACCAATCCAAATCCGACTTATAAGACGTCCAGGAGACAATAACTTGCCACAGTTTTTCATTTATCAGTGACACAATTCAGCCAGGCCGTCCGACTATACTATTCAAGTTATAGTGATTCCACGCTACTTCCCCTTTTTATTGGTATTGATTGTCATCGCGGCACATTGACCCTGCTAAGTAAAAATGCCGAATTTGTATTTTGCCTTTTACAATAAACGGAATTATGTAAATGTGACGTTGAATCCTTCGTATTGACCGTTATGTTATACTGAACACGTATCGCACCAGTCCAACCATTAATTTTTCAAGCGCTGAGCTCATCTAATCATTTACTAATTTTATCTTGTGCCGATTAAGCATAACATGAGGGAAAACGTAAATCAGATTGGTATAATTATCTTAAAATATCTTGAAAATAACAAGAAGCGATTAAGGCAATTGTTCAAAGAAAAATATTAGCATCATTCAAGGTCTTGCTTGACTAGTGTCAACTCGTATACTAGCGCCATGCCATATGCGGTAACTATGAAACATACTGTATCTAGCCGCCTCTATTTTAGTTCTTCGAATATCTCACAGATGGCATATAACGCATGTTAATATTTAACATGTCTTGGGCGTATCTGTTTTGTGTTTTAGTGTACCTACTTGCTATATAGTTTTCATAATAATTACTACGACTATAATTTAAGTGCCATAAAACGTTCATTAAACTCATGTTAAGATAACTGTTTGTACACGGTTATGCAATTTTCTTATCGTTTATGGAGCGTATCAGCGTTTGATAACAATGAGTAGGTACAGTCGCGACCACATCAAGTTACCATAAACTCAAATTTCCCCAAATGATTTAAACCTTAAAATGTTGATGGTTAAGTTCAAAATCGAATGAGAAAATTTGACAGTTTGTGATAATTTGTAAAATGTGCTGGCGACTACATATGCATGCATGGTATCGAAAATATATACTTAGGTACCTATTACCTTCGTATTTTTATCAGTTTTTCATGACTGTAAAATGTATTTTCTATTACTTGTGAAATTGTGAGTGACTGAATAAAAAAATGGGATTGTAAGTAGTTAGATAAAGTTAAATTACAAGATTTTTAGAAATCTGAACATGTACCGGTATCATGACCGGTAGGTAGCCAATCATCACTGTTATAAAAGTCAATATTATTTTGCATTCGCATTCGCATTTGCCTTCGGTTCCGTAACTAGACTAGTTCACATTCATATTTAGGTAGGTACCTAACACAATTGTAAAAAAAGTCAAGCCGAAATGTCGGCTGCTGTGATAACATCTTTTTTTTTTTGAGGGTGGGAAAATCGTCAAATAACTTCTCCCGCTCTGGGCGGAGCGGGAGGGTGTGTCAGACTCTTACTGACTAAAACCCACCCGTATTCCTTCCTGTTGCCTGTGTTGCGGGGGCCTCGGTGACCCATAAGTACCTTCCCGCGACCCCAGCATTTATCGGCCCTAGTGGACCCCTACTATATGTGCTGACGACATCTCTTTGAGGCGCGCGTGGAATACGACGCGCCGTCGACCCAGGCCTGGTCCTTACCGGACGGTGAGCTACCCATTGCTCACCGTCCGCAAGCCCGCGCCTACGGTGGCCGGAAATCCGCCCGGAATTCCCGACGCCCTGGTCGTCTCCTGCGGCGGCTAGGGGCGAGAGGGCGCGAAACTTGCCTTTCCCTCAACCGTCCCGCCTCCTCCTTCGCGAGCATTACTGCTTCGCAGAAGGAGGTGACGGCTGCCCATGCCCTCTCGCTCTGTACCATGGCCTGAACCAAGGCCGGACGCGAGAGGTCTCTGCCGCCGATCGCCTCCACGAGGACACGGCGGTGCTCTGCCCAAGCCGGGCAGACCTCCACCGTGTCCTCCGGGCGATCCACACAGTGGTGACACCCGAGGACCTGCGTCAGGCGGAAGGTGAGGACGCCGTGGCGCCTCTCCAGCCACTCCTCAAAGAGAGGACTTATCGCCGCAATCGTGGCGTGCTCAGCACTGGGTTGCGACAACCGTACTTTCCATGACGCCATGAGATCCCGCCGGAGCTCCGTCCGCTGTGCCGCGATTTCTCGCGGCAGCGGACTAACGCCCCGGCGTTTCGCCTCCTCGCGCCACTCCCATACGTGCGCGAGGACTTTTCCCTCCAGATCCCATGGCGGCAATCCGGCAAGGAGGCTCGCTGCCTCTTAGGAGACCGTGCGGTATCCCCGGAGCATCCGGATGGCCATGACCCTTTGGGCCGCGCTCAACCGGCGGGCTGGCCACAGCGCCAGAGAGCGCGCCCATACAGGAGCCCCGTAGAGGGCCTTGGACCGCACGACCCCCGCGTAGAGCCTCCGGCAGGAGGCGTTTGGACCCCCTAGATTGGGCAGGTGCCGCTTCAATGCAGCGCCCGCCCGCTCCAGTTTGGGAGCCAAACGTCGGAAATGCTCCACGAAGTTCCACCGGCTGTCGAGGACGAGTCCCAGGTACTTCATTGTCGACTCGACGCCGATAGAAACCCCTCCTACCGTTATTTGGGACCCCAACGGTGGCGCGTTCCGAGGACCATGAAAACACATGGCCTCGGACTTGTGCAGGGCCACCTCGAGTCCCAATTGCCGGATCCTTTCGACGATTGTCGCAACCCCGCGTGCCGCTAATTCGGCCACCGCCTGGTGCGACCTCCCCTGCGCCAGGACCAACGTGTCGTCAGCATAGCACACTACGCTGACGCCGCTAGGGAGGTCGGCGCGCAGCACCCAGTCGTATCCGATGTCCCACAGATACGGCCCCAGGACCGTTCCCTGTGGGACACCGCACGACATCTCTTGCCGGTTCCACACTCCCTGGTGACCGGGGTAGATGACGGCCCTGTCCGTCAAATAGGGCTCGACCACACGACAGAGGTAGGTCGGCATCCGGTGATACCGGAGTGCCTCCCTGATGCAACTCCAGGGCAAGGTATTGAAGGCATTGGCGATGTCTAGAGACACAGCCAAGATGACCCCACCCTGGGCAACAGCATTCCCCGTCGTCAGGGCTCGCACACGCATGATGGCGTCCACCGTAGAGCGCCCACTGCGGAAACCAAACTGGCTCTCCGCCAAATCCGGCCCCAACTGCACCAGCTGGCCTACGAGGCGGTCTGCAATGACTCTTTCAAAGAGCTTGCCCACCTCGTCGAGCAGCACGATGGGCCGATAAGGTGATAACACCAAAGATAGAACTTTTGGAAGAGTTCGACTCACGCACTTTTGGTTTTTGTTCGGTGCTTGGGTGCTCAGTTTTACAAAACCATTTATATAAACTCACGATAATCTTAACCCAGTCCATATTTAGGATGACTCTTCCAAGTCCTCGCGATACAAATAAATTTATTTGGACGAAAATGACTTATTATCTAGGAGGTTAGAGCCAATGGGTCATTGGGCTAGAAAAAACGGAACCCTACACAATGCGGTTTTCACAAATAATTTGAAAAGTACCTATATCTACTTAGACGATATTGTTATTTTGCTTTGTTCAATTTTGGTCTTGTCCAGATACCACAGCCCACACATTCGGCTTCCATTATCTCTAAACTGAAATCAGATTCCGCAATTTGCGGTTATAGGCACGTAATAAACAACGTCATGTAATTTATTACTTACCTACCTACATATTTTGGTCCCCGTAAATTAACTAGGTACCTCATTTCATTTTTAGGTCCTACGTAGGTACAACCGCCGACATTAGCGGTTCACAACTTTTCACCCTTAAGGCTCTTACAAACAAGCGCGACACGGGACGCGACATAAAGGCACCGCTTGTAGCGCTACACGCGGTGTCTTTGTGTCGCGCCTGTTTGAAGGAGCCTTTATGCTCTAAGTAATAAGGTTGAAAAGTGGTTTACCGCCAGCGTCTGCGATGGTGCCTACCTACTTAGATATTTTATGTAGGTAGCATGTACGAGGTGCATTCAATAAGTACCTAGCCTCATCGCGAGAGGGCGCTGTAGTTTCAAAAGAGTTTTACCACAGTGTAGCACATTCTTTTTTAATTCTTTTTTCAAATTTTCATTCCAATCCCTTCATTTGTTTTAATTTGACAACTTATGGAAGCGAACGTGTCGATCGGTTTTACAAAAATGGAAAAAGAGCAATATCGTTCGGTGATTCGATTCCTATTTTTGGAAGGGAAAACGCGCATCGAAATCAAAGAGCGCTTGGATGCTGTGTACGGTGACTCTTCTCCATCGATGGCCACCGTCGAGAATTGGTTCAACGAGTTTGCACGTGGCCGTACGTCGGTTTTTGATGAACCACGTCCAGGTGCACCGAAAACAGCTGCTACGGAGGAAAACATTAAAAAAATCCATGATTTCGTATTGGCAGATCGCCGATTGAAGGTTCGGGAGCTAGCTGAGACTGTAGGCATTTCAGAAGGAACAGTGCATCATATTCTTCACGAGGAACTCGGCATGAGAAAGCTGTCGGCGCGATGGGTGCCGCGTTTACTCACACCAGAAAACAAGCGCAACCGTGAGACGACATCGGAGACGTGTTTGGCGCTGTTTAAGCGGAATCCAGCGGAGTTTTTGCGTCGTTTTGTGACCGTCGATGAAACCTGGATCCACTGGTACACACCAGAGACCAAGGAGCAATCAAAACAATGGATCCAGACCGGGGAACGTGCTCCAAAGAAGGCGAAAACTGTAAAATCGGCCGGAAAATGTTATGGCCACCGTTTTCTGGGATTCAGAAGGTGTGATCTACATCGATTACCTCGAGAAGGGTAAAACAATTACAGGGCTTTACTATGCCGATTTATTGGGCCGATTCGACGCCGAATTAAAGAAAAAACGACCCCATCTGGCGAAGAAAAAAGTGCTGTTTCACCACGACAACGCACCGGTTCACACGTCTGCCGTTGCCATGGCCAAATTGGTCGAATTACGCTACGAATTGTTGCCCCATCCACCGTATTCTCCAGATTTGGCCCCTTGTGACTTCTTTCTGTTTCCTAATCTGAAAAAATCACTCGTCGGGAATAGATATGGATCGAATGAGGAGGTCATCGCCGCCACGGAGGCCTATTTTGCAGAGTTTGACAAAAACTATTTTTCGGACGGGTTAAAAAAGTTGGAGCATCGCTGGGCTAAGTGTATCGAACTAAAAGGAGACTGTTGAAAAATAAATTGCCACTTTTCCAAAATTTTCGTTTACTTTTTGTAGGCTAAGTATTTATTGAATGACCCTCGTAACTATTGTATGTACCTATGTGATAGGTATGTGTAGCACCTATGTTTTTTAGACTAGCCTAAGGTAGGTAATGTACCTAATTTCTGTAAAATAATCTTCTTCAATAACAAAGTAGGTCCAGAGTAGTTTCTTCCCTAGTATAAGTAAAGTACCTAGTGCAGCGTGACCTCTGCGGTTGCAACTTTTTGGTTTCTAGCAGATCATAATTTTTTTATTCTTAAATTTTCATATTTGATTGGAGTCCAAACAATGCTGTCAAGTTTCTATAGAAAAAACATTCGTTGACATATATTTATGGAATGAAGTCGATTTTATAATTTTGGGCTGTTAATCCTAAATTGTGCCAAGTAAAGGCGAACGGCAGGCTTGTATGGGAATTTCGTACCGCTAATAAAATTTCGTGTATTGGGATATTTTTTGTTTTAATTTGTAGATAATATGATAGACAAGGTCTTTTTAAATTCATGGATTTTTAGAACTTGGGACGTAAAAGTTATAACCAGTTTTATTTTTTAAGGTTATGTACTAGTGTACCAATGTAGATTGTTACTTAAAGGCACTTAAACATTTTTTCGGTAATAAAGTATATGTTTTAGATTGCTTGTCGCTATTTTTGTAGTGATTTACTTACTATCAAGTAGGTAAATTGAGATTAGGATCGTACCTACTCAGCGGAGTGCATTAGGAGATACCTATGTCCAGCAGCTGACTGCAACAGTTTGATAATGATGATAATAAGTCCTGATGGGGTTTTGAGTGTAGGTAAATAAAACAATACAGTTAATAGTTTTTTTTAAGTACATTTATTTTATTTATAATTAATTAATTCTTAATATTACTTCATCTAAGAAGAGGGCAGGTCGTGTAATACCCTCATGGCGAGCATAGCTTAAATACCAACATAACTGCGTTTACTTTACGACTAAATTACGTGTAGTTATTCAAAACTTTTTTTATATTATTAATTAATCCGAACTTATAAAAATAGTACACTTAAATGAAAATAAATGGCTTAGTTGCCTTAATATGTGCTACAAATTCTATAACAAAACAACAACAAAAAGTAAGCGGTACGAAATCTGCCGTTCACCTTTATTACGATAAGTGCAAGATTCTCACTGTTCGACAACTGTTTATCGTTCAGACAATTTTGCGTAAACATTCTTCGTTGAACTACAACTCATCCTTGCATGTAGGTACATAAACGCATTAAGACTATAATGTACGTTCCACTCAACTGTGCAAAAGTAGTCTTTCGCGCCGCATACAACAAAATAAACTGTAGTTTAACAATATACCCTCTTACTAAAGCAAAGTGCAAGCAAGTTCTCACTACGTAGGTTAGATACCTACCTGAACCTTGATTACGATAGCACTGAAAGCCTCTTAATAGTGTTAAGATAAATGTGTTTTCAGCCTACCTATACACACACCACATTACACCACACAACACCACACCACACCATACCACTCCGCATCACTCCACACCACACTAACTCACAAAAAATTTCCCCTTTATTTTACTCTGTTTATCTTAAGATTTAATACTCATTGGGCTGGTATTCTGTGTGACTGGTTGGTTTTTGCTAGTGTAGATATCAGTCTCCAACAAAGGATTTATCAGATGTAGTGTCTTCATATTTTTAAGGCGCCTTTGTGGAAGAGAAATCAATTTTTATTATTATTATTATTATATTATTTCTAAACAATTTACGATATCAAGTTATCTGCAGTCAACCAAGAACATTAGAAGTTACACGTTTTGTTGTTGAGTTCTGCAAACCTTTAACCGTTGAGTTTTGTAAGACTTTCTGCAAATGGTGTAAGATTCTTCTAATGGTATAAAAGACCAGTTTAAAGGCCGCTTCTGACCTTTCTTTTTTTTTTCCGGACGTCGGAATATCCACCAAGCTCTGGTTCTTTTTACCAGCCGCATAGCTTGGAGTCTGAGACCGATGAGTATGTTTTGGTGTGTTACCTGTGATGCTGTCCAGGCGGGCTACGCCTGAGCAATCGCCTGATCAGCAAACCTGGACCATGTTAGCTGATCGTCGCGTCACCTCCGGTGCTGTCGAGGCGTTTTGCGCTTTGACGATGCAGTTTGTCTGGATTGACTTATTTTAAACTATCACAATCACACTAAATTTTATATTAGTAATAAGTACCACTTTTTTTTTTTTTGGTTGGGAAATCATCAAATAACTTCTCCCGCTCTGAGAGGAGCCGGAGGGTGTGTCAGACTCTTACTGACTAAAACCCACCCGTATACCTTCCGTTGCCTGTGTTGCGGGGGCTTCGGTGACCCATAAGTACCTTCCCGCGACCCCGGCAGGCATCGGCCCTAGTGGACCCTTACCTTTGTGCTGACGACATCTCTTTGAGACGCGCGTGGAATACAACGCGCCGTCGACCCGGGCTTGGTCCTTACCGGACGGTGGGCGAGAGGGCGCGAAATTTGCCTTTCCCTCAACCGTCCCGCCTCTTCCTTCGCGAGCATTACTGCTTCGCAGAAGGAGGTGACGGCTGCCCATGCCCTCTCGCTCCGTACCAGGGCCGGACGCGAGAGTTCTCTGCCGCCGATCGTCTCCACGAGGACACGGCGGTGCTCTGCCCAAGCCGGGCAGACCTCCACCGTATGCTCCACCCTGTCCTCCGGGCGATCCACAGTCCACACAGTGGTGACACCCGGGCGTTTCCTCCCGCCTTATCCGACACAGGAACCTCCCGAAGCTGTCGTGTCCGGTGAGGACCTGCGTCAGGCGGAAGGTGAGGACGCCGTGGCGCCTCTCTAGCCACTCCTCAAAGAGGGGACTTATCGCCGCAATCGTGGCGTGCCCAGCACTGGGTTGCGACAACCGTACTCTCCATGTCGCCATGAGATCCCGCTGGAGCTCCGTCCGCTGTGCCGTGATTTCTCGCGGCTGCGGACTTACGCCCCGGCGTTTCGCCTCCTCGTGCCACTCCCATACATGCGCGAGGGATAAGTACCCCTACAGTCTATATTTTTAACATAAGTTGTTTTTAAAATAGGGCTGTTTATATCGGGATAACGTATGTTCATCTTTATTAGATAATATTCACGTGATGTTTACGTAATTAGTGTTGGCAGACTTAAAAACCGATTGCAATCGATTCCTTGGTTCGTAACCAAATGCGTGACTATGATTTACCATCTGATGTAGGTACTTTTTCTCGTAAACTCTCTTCAATTAGGGCAAATTTTCATTTCAGTAACTGTTTTGATCATTTCACCCGTCTGCCCCATTATATTTTCTTTGAAAGAAAGAAAGAAGAATGCGTTTATTGGCATTACAACAAAAAAAAAATACACCGTAAATCTAATAAAAAACAGAAAACAATTACAATAATGCCAAAAGGGCCTCAGCTCAGCATAATGTTGAATTCTTGTTCGATATTTTTCTTTATATCATTAAATTTAGTATTAGTAATATACGTGTTATAGTGGTGAATTTCCTTTTTTATTTCGCTACAATAAGTAGGTAAAATTTCTTCGTGGTAGATTTCTATTATGAAGGATGTTGTCTATTTCCCAACTTTCAAAACATAATATTCCATCATCCACACTTTTCCGATCAATAATATCCGAAAATTGGCCGTCTGCAATTCTTCAAATCGCCTATTCACTTTACAAATCGTTTTCATTTTTCTATTACAACAGATCCCCTATGCGGCAAGTCGTCAAATAACTTTTCTTAGTGAATTACCGGAGGCGGTTGACGCGGTTTCCCCTACAAGATCGTCCCTCCCGCGACTCCCGCCATTTCTCCCTCTTGTGGAGTGGGCCATTGAGAGACGGTTCGCGAAGCTCTCACGGTGCTTACGGCTTGCTTCAGTTTGGCGGGCTAAGCGTCAGCCAACAGGCGTGCGCGTTGTGGTCACTCCATCTAACATTTGGCGGGAACGAAAGCTCGCGTTCGCGGAAAATTTATCGCAAATACAGCGAATTACAAATCTTAAGTTTATGTGTATATCGTGTATAATGTCTATAAAATCGAGTCCCTTGATGCTTTTACGATGGTTCATCGTAATAAATATTATGGTAAGCTCATTTTGTTTATTATGACTATAGACGTTTTATGGTCTATCGGTTTTTCTCTTGATAAACTAATAGAATCGTATTAGGTATTTTACTTGTAAATAAATTATTCTTGTGACGATGATATAAAATGACAGCTTTTAGATTTGTTCTTAATAAAGCATTCAAGGAAAAATACTTAAAATAGTAGGTACCTACTTGGTACTTTTAATGCTGGTTGTAGGTACTTAACTATTGTAATTTTTTAGAAGTCTCCCAATATCACATATGTAAAACATACTGTTTCAATAATGCAGGTTAACTGAAAAAACATAATTAAGTATAGTAGAAAAAACCTGAATACAGTTCAAATACATACATATTTTAGCAAAGTACCGACGCATAATGTGCACTCAAGAACTAAATTCGCGGAATCGACACGACACGCAATACGCACACAGTCTTCCACAGTTCCACGCAGTCATTAACGCGCACAATTTAGCCAAATTATTTCACTCGTCCCTCAAAGCAAAGTAACATCAAAGCGAGAACATTTAGTTCAATTACCATAAGATAATATCACTCGAGTCCACTAACTGTAACCATTGCAACATCGTGCATGGAGTCGAATCGATCTCCGCCCAGAAGCGACGTTCGATTGCCGTAACGATGAACTTGCGGATCGAAATGCCATACATATCGAAGGGCGTAGATGCATGCGCCGATCGAGAACCGCTAGCTTGCCATATCAATTTACTAGCGCCGCTCTGGTGCACCCAATTACTAGCTCTGGTTCACATGATTCCTATTCATCAGCCTCTAGATTGCTTTTGTACCTATTAAAAGAACGTTCGATGAGGAAACATGATTTTTAAGAGCGTCGATGTTTATGGAGACGCGGGTCGGTATGTGGAATGCATTTTTTGAACAGTAGGCAATGCGGTAGACCAAAATTACATTTTTTTTTAGATATTATTCGTGACTTATATTTGGCTAACAATAACAAAACTTCTGTATTTACTTAATATTTGCTTCTAAAGCCATACGAACAAATACACCCAGTAAAAATGTTATTTACATAATTAATTCGCGCTCCTCTTCTTGTTTAAACAGGTTTAGGTACCTACCTACAAATTACTGAAGCCTTAGGTATATCTCATTGTAATTTCAGATGAACGTAGTTTCCTTCCTATGTGTTTAAATTTTAACTGAAAATCTTAATTATATTAGGTCAAATAAAAACAAAAAGAAAGTTACAAGAAATAAGTATGATTGCATCATAAAACAGCCGTAAAGAAAAATGGAGCGTAAAGATTAGATATAAATATGACTAAATACCGTTCTCTTAATTAATTTCTTTGAGTTTTATCGAGGAGTTTCCAGGCGTGAAGTATCAACGGTCATACGGAGCAACGCACTTGGTGCGTTGGTAATTTATGTGGTGCAACGTGCAGGTGTAAGATTTTCACGAACGGTTTTTCTGATCACTTCATTAGCAAGGGTCAGACGTCCTGTCAATCTTTTATGGAAGGTGGGTAGGTACGTTATTAACTTACCTACTTGAATTAGAACGTGGAAAGTTTATATTAAGAGAGTGGGATTTCCGTAGCGCTCGGAATGAGTATCTTCCTTTAAATATGTACCAACGTACAGTCAGCGACTAAAGTCTGCTTACATTGTGTAAAGTTTCAGAAGAGATTTATGATTTTAATTGCTACTTGATTGCAAAAAAAGTAAATACTTTGAATACCTACAAGTGTTATGTATGATATAGGTAATCAAAATTCTAAATCTACCAGCGACTTTTGTTGCTGACTCTACCTACATTCCGTGTCCTAAATCAAACCAATTTCTGCGATATTTTGTGAACAAATAATTGAAAGAAAGATATTTAAAAGAAATGTAAAATTACTTCACAAGTTATTTAATAACAGAGTCTGATACGTCGTTCTCACTACCCAGCGGCCAGCCACTTTGAATAAACTTTTGTTCTGCTGCGTCGATGGTGCGTGCTTAAATTTTTAAGTCCCATTGACTGTGATCGGAGGTGGTCGTGCATTCCCATATTACAATTCAAGTCTTACAATCATCATTACACACTGAGAGAAAACCTGTAAATGTGCAATTAAAACACTCGTTTTCTTTAACCACAGAAACTTATACTTTATGGAAAAACATTTGTCTTTCTGTGATTCAACACCACTCGACTATACTATTTCTTCAAAGATTTTGTTGTTGTCCTTTAGAAAAAGAGAATCCTAAACTATGAGATCATTGATCTGTGCTCTTTTCTAGCGTTTATTTCTGGGCTATTTATAAAATTTCCGTATTCATTTGCTGCTGTGCATCTGCAGCGCTGAAATAATTTGCTCCTACTTCCATAGTCCTGTCCTCTTCCCTTCACCCAATCACGTGCATCTTTAACAGTTAGTTCGCTTTTGTCGGCTTAAACAACATCCTGTCAACACTTCTTGGCCCTCCCGCGGTGTCTTAGTCCAAGTACAGCTAAACTGCTAAAGCAAACCATTTCCGACGGACCCACTAGGACGCCGCAAAATATGTTCACACCTTCTTACCATCTCAGGTGACTGCAATGCTTTGCTTGCTTTTTAGTATTTAGACTCCAGTTGTTCAAAAATGTCAAGAATGCCAATGTCCTCTTACTATGCATTGCATTTATTCTTATGATACAGAACTACTGCTCTGATTTTGTCAAAGCAAAATAGATTTTATTAACATACGATCTAGTGTTGGCGGTCGGCTGATGTACGAGTACTTGGCCCTTGACCACAGGAGTGCCTGTGGTCTTTCACCGTGTTTTTTATACTATCCGGGCTGATTTAGAACCATTTTATGGCTTCTTGGTGAAGTTGCGAGCTATTAATTTTATTGTCTCTGGCTATATGTTGTTCATGTTCTGGTTATGGAGTCAGTGTATGGTCTTTGCGTAAGCTGTTTTTTAGTCTCTTTTCGAAGTCTTTCTGCGATGCGTACTACTAAAACTTCATTAAATAACTGAACGAGATTTGTAGTTTTTTACGGTGCTAACTGCTAAAATCACCTTTCCATTTGGCGTTTCTGTAGGGGATTAGTCATTTTATACTTATTTAAAAACATATGTAGGAGTACTGTTAGACGCATTAGGAAGGACCATGAAGCGTGGCATTAGGGGCCTGCCTAACAGTGAGCGGAATTAGGTCGAAATGATTATGATGACAGACTCACTTGTAAGTTTCCACACATATTGTATATCGTTTCTTTAAGTCCGCGTAATCGTGTAAGCTAGCCAGCTAAATATTCAAACGATTTACGAGATTCTAGCGTCAGTTGAGTAAAATCGACCCCTGAATGTCCCTGATGCAAGCGCCTCGTTTCGTTGTCAACAAAGGTATTAATTTACTAAGAGGCTGTTGTTACGTGTTGTATCTACTTAAGTATTAATAGCGGGTCCCCCTGCTGCGTTTCACAGAATTTTGATTAAAGTTACATAACGACGGTCGTATCCACGTTCGGTGTCTGATCTTCATTGGCGCGCGTGGGAATCGTCTCCGGCTATGCAATTAGGGAACGCCGGGAGCGGAGGGTAGTCAATTACCGCGCTCTGTTTTTATTGCGACTCTCCTTGTCGATGCAATGAAACCTCAGCCGAAACATAAACATAAGGAGGATCATAAACTTTATTGCTCCCCAGTTGTTTCATTTGCACTCGCTAGAATTCCTAGTTTCACACTAATTTGGTTTTTAGTAAATGGAAACAATAAAATGTTGATTGGATATGTTTATTTGCATAGCTCTTAGCATCCGTAAGTTAATTACTCGTACATTCCAAAACAGCAGCAACAACTTTTTTCATGATGTATGTACCGTTGGGCGGTACATAATCATGAAAAAAGTTGTCATATCATTTGTAAAGACAGCTTTTCCTCATTGTTTATGACGTTTATCAAGCGATTAAATTACTCACCTGTTGTAATTCAATGAATGGGAACGTGCCTTCACGTTCCACATTTTTTTAATTAATTAGATTCTTTTTTTTACCTCCTGTCCACTACTCATGCGTAACAAAACACATTAGTTAAGCAATTCAAACTACCTCGTGCTCTCACATAAAAAGCAAGTGAGAAAGTGATCGCAAAAAAAAATTAAGGAAAATATCCATAGGTTCATGTCATATGTGATTTGCCGCGTCTTCGAGTCAACGACCTAAACCAATTATAGTTGCATAATAGAATGTTTTTTTTCCAATGATTTAAATTGGTTTTTTCGAACCTTAGCCAATTTTCGATAACTATACAGATAGCGTCATAGTCGGTTAGATGGCTTCAGATATGCGAGTGATACATGGCCGTCACCCGTACCTAGATGTTTTTCTTTGGCCGTCTTAGGTACTTAAGTAAGTACTAGGTTTCATTGTACAAAAACATTTGTACATTGTTACCTACCTATTTGCACTACGTCGGTAAATAAAAGTGAGTCTTACATGCATTTATTTTGTTTACCTTTTTGTATTGATCAAACAATTAAGGAATGGCTTTTTCGTGTTCACATGCGTTTTCTCTAGTTGAAAATTGGGAAACGAAATAGGTATTTGTGTTATCGAATTTCATGGGATACGATTTCGATATTGACCTTATATGTACCTACTTATTTTGAGAATACTTATGCATTAGTCAATGTTCCGTAGTAAACAAGGAACCCTTATAGTTTCGCCATGTCCGTCCGTCTGTCTGTCTGTCCCCGCTGTAGCTCAGGGAAGCTTAGTACTAGAAAACTGTAATTTGGCATAGGTGTACATATAAATCACGCCGAAATAGTGCTAAAATAAAATATTGAAAAAAAAAATATGTTTTTGCGTACCGCCTTTGCACGTAGGTAATGTGGGGATGATATTTTTTTTCTCTTCAACTCCATGGTGTGGGGTTTTAGTTTAGCCCTGTCAAATTAATCAGCGCCTGTCACTACTCCATACAAGTTTAGACATGATTAAAAACTTGCCTACTAAAATTGCGTCAATTTACGTCAAGCGCTGATTAATTTGACAGGACTAAACTAAAATTTATCTTCTGTCCTTTTCTTAATGAAAGAGAAAGAATAAGATGCACTGAACTTAAATTTAATTTAGTTTTGGAACAAGGGAATCTGCACCAATATAATATCAGTATAGACGTTAGACTTCTTGAAGACAACCTTTAGGCTCCGAGGCTCGAAGAGCAGTGCTATTCTGTATCCTTCTCACCGTGAAAACTTAGGTGAAGTGAGCGTGGAGTGAACTGTCACTGTCATCGCACCTGATGCTAGGGATGGACTAAGGATTACATTTACAATCATAATCGAGATTTTAATAATATTTTTATGCTTATTCTATTGATCTATATACCAACCCGCACTGGGCCAGCGTGGTAGATTACAGCCCATTCCCTCTCGAAGAGAGGAGGCGTGTTTCCCAGCAGTGGGAACATTATATGCTGATTTTGCAATTCTATTGATAATTTTATTTTATAAATTATATCAAAGCTAGTATATCGTTTATTATTATGAACCATTTGTTAACTGATTAAATAAACGCAATCCCTTGACCTAATCGCGATGTGTTTTGAAGAAGCGATAGTGGATTGAGTCGAATAAAGACTGCGACGTTATTCAGCGTTGTTATTAACCCAAGTCTATTCAATAAGAAGAGATAACCGAGTGCTAAGTATATAGATCAATAGAATTAGCATAAAAATATTATTAAAATCTCGATTATGATTATAAATGTAATGCTTGATTGCCCCTAGCATCAGTGGGATGACACTGACAGCTCACTCCACCCAAGTTTTCACGGTGAGATTTTTACGGAATCGACATGCTGACTGGCGGAACGCCCTAAATATCATGTTTCAATTGCGTTCAGTTAAAAAAAACCGGCCAAGTGCGTGTCGGACCACGCACAATGAAGCAGATCCAGTGAAAATCCTTTCAATATCGGTCCAGCCGTTTCGGAGATTAGCCGAAACAGACAGAAACAAATGGTTATAAATACCGTAAATAGCTACTTTCATATGCATTTAGTAATAAGAAAAACCGGCCAAGTGCGTGTCGGACTACGCACAATGAAGGGTTCCGTAGTTAGGAAGTTGGGAGGAATTTATCCCAAAAACAAACTTAACATTGTAGTGGAAAAACATGTTCTCCCATACATCAATATATGCCACGGGCAGTTCTCGAACTGCAAATTTAACTTGGTCGACTATTACTCGTTAACTTGTAGAGCCCACTTAGCTCTGATAGTTTTCCTTTTATGTCTTTATATGTACCACTGCCATGATTTTTTTCACATCTCTATAAATAACCATTTAGCTGAAACGGGGGGGGACACTTGACTCTAACAAAAATTAGCACTTTAATGCTTAATATTACGTAAGCGGATCCTTGATTCGAAAAGTGGTGTTCACAGACCTGCAATATGTTTGAACGACCTATCCAACGATACTCCACACCATGGGGTAGACGAGTAAAAAAATATCATCCCCACATTACGTGCAAGGGAGGTAGCCTAAAAATTTTTTTTCAAGATTTTATTTTTGCACTTTGTCAGCATGATTAATAGGTATACTTATGCGAAATTACAGCTTTCTAGTACTAAGCGTCTCTGAGCTACAGCGGGGACAGACAGACAGACAGACTGACAGACGGACATGGTGAAACTATAAGGGTTCCTTGATTACTACGGAACCCTAAAAACCAGTACTATTTCGATAACTGTCAAACGAGATACTTTTAAACTTCATGACTTAATACAAAAACCATTTGATGCAAATCCCATACTTTCAATTTTATATAACATTATTTAAAATCACTACAAATCTTATTAGTATTTGGTAATCATGACTTATGGTATTCATGAAATAATTAAAATTACTTTATGCAATATTAACTACATTTACATAAGGAACACTAATAATGCCTACTGATTAGATAATGACGGAACTGCAGGCTGTGTGCTACGTGTGCATGCACCTTAATATTCAAAGATTTAAATTCTGAATGCAGTCGATTTTAGTCCACAGACGATGAATAATGCAATCTATCATTGTATTTTGTTCAATCATTCAATCCTTTGTGCGTATAAATAGATTTATCTGAATCGTCTTATATCTAAGTTAATCTTATTAAGAGATACTAATCTCTATTAACCTTTTCGCGTACAATGAACTTGGTTTCAAATCGATTCCAATTTGATAAATTAAGTTTTTTAATGCCGCTGCTTTTTTAAAAATCACTTAATAATACAGCCAATAAAATTAATTGACTTGATAATTACTTATCGTTCTCACATAATATGAGGTGTTACAAGCAAGTATACCTATCTGAAACCTACGTCATAGTCATAATTGATAAAAATTGACTTTGTCTTTGATGGAGGAAATGTTTGAAATTCGTTATCTTACCGAGTTCGTCCAGTGTTCAATGTCCAACGTCCAACTGGAAATATGCTGATATGCTAGACTGAAATATTTATTTTCATGTCGATTAAAAGAAACATACTTACACAGAAACTATAAAACGCCACCTGCGCTTCAAAGATATTTGCTAATATTTCTGTCAACTTAAACCTCGGCATTCGTCCTAACTTTTTAGTGTTGCATTGATTAGCAGACCATTGGCCGTTTTCTTTTCGCTTAAGGCGCTGACAAGACCCAATTGACCAAAATAGACTTCTCTTAAGAAAAAAAAAAAATGCCAAATCTGTATAGTTTGTGGTAGCGAAAAAATTATATGTTAATTAAGAACATATTTCCTAGAACATGTTTGTTTCCAAAACACGTTTTGAAAAAAAATCTCGATACAAACTAACGTTAAACTAACCTCTTCTTACCTTCAGTTATAATCCAAAATATCTGTATTAAATATCAACATACGTTACGTATTTAATTAATAACAAGAACGTCTTATTTTAATGCAGAACTTGGTTGTTTTTTAAATTCGATTACTCAACTGAATTTTGAGTAAATGGATAATTGCTTCATATTTTGCAATAATTACAAGCGTTGTGTCATCGCGCTTCTCTTTCTTTTCTATGCAATCTGACAGTGACCGCGGTTTAGGTGTTATCAGCGTCTTAAGTTAATTGACACCCTATGTCAATTTGCTGTGTTATACCCATTTCCTTCCATTTACCGCTGCCATTTCATAATGTCAAATAATGACACTTTTTACTTGATTATACGAATGATTTAAGTAGGTAGTTATTCGTTTAACAATTAATTTCCTTGTCCACCTTCAAGTTTAGGTCAACTGTCAGAGCAAGCGACAAGACAAGAGAGATACCCATGGCTTGCTTGGCTTGGCTTGTCCAGCAAAAAAGACAAGTTACCAGGGCCTCAAGTCTGCTATTACAATAATGTCAGAATGGTCTGTTCCGATCTTCATTAATGACGCCATTATATTAGTACATTACCAAACTTGTCAAAATCAACAATTATAAAATCAATGATAGACCATTCTGACACTATTGTAATAGCAGACTTGAGGTCCTGGGCTAACGTGAATTCCTATTTAGTCAGACAGGACGCCATAATTAGGTAGACTGGCTGTAAATAGACTAATATCAAAGCAGACCAACCGTGGGGGTCGCTGCATATTCTTGAATGAACTCACATCTCATCATGTTAATAATTTAAACTGATGTAGATTTTATCTTGTAACATTATACTAATCCTTCCTGTCGAGCAATATTAAAGTTGTTGAAGCTCATGTACAGTTTATCTCATGATGGGAGTAGATTAGACTTTTTACTTTTGTTTTTTATTAACTAGCAAGTACCTAGGTACTTAGTTATTATTAAATAATTAATTTGAAGAGTAGGTACATAATTAAAAGCAAGTTATATGCTACGTCCGATATACCTTTTCCTTTTTGAATGAAATATTGAAAATGGAATCTGTTGGGGTCCAATACCTAGATACTAAAGAGTTAGAAATCAAACATTGATTCTTCTCCTTTTATTTTGAGTTAAGTTAAAAACGAACCAAATCAAATTTAAAAAAAAAATCAAATTAATCATCGCCTGTCACTACTCTATAAAAGTTTAGACGTGATTAAAAACTTGCCTACTAAAATTACGTCAATTTACGTCAAGCGCTGATTAATTTGACAGGACTAAACTAAAATTTATCTTCTGTCCTTTTCTTAAAGAAATAGAAAGAAAGAGATGCACTGAACTTAAATTTAGTTAAGTTTGTGAGCAAGGGAATCGGCGCCAGTGACAGCTAGCGCATATTCCAGCGCAGATTATTCCAGTGAATTAATTATTCGAATTTAGCGCGCACACTGGGCTAACTAAACAGTCGCGTCGGGTGGTGGTGAGTATGCATACCATACTTACATAGGTAGGTACAGTCAGCTTCAAAAATATCGGGACGAACCGACTGTTCAAAATGATCTCAACAACTAAGAATAATAATAATAATAATAATTTATTTGTCAGAATATTGTTTTACAAGGTGTTACAAATTATAATATGATGTCCATAATATTCTGCTGTTTCCAGCGTACAAATATTGAAAATAATTTAAATGATAAGGATTAGAAGACAATGTCAAAATTAAACATTAACAAATAAACAAATGTCAAGAAAAAGGGAAAAAATAATTACCGTTACATGCACGCTCAGGAGTAATCATAATGTCAAGAATGAAATACAATAATAAAAATAATAAAAAAGATATACAATGTCCTACTCCTTCACTGTGCACGCGGTTCGGCTGTGGAATTCACTTCCACCTGACATTAGGGACTGCCAAACTGTTGCTGTTTTTAAAAGAAGAGTGAAAGAACACTATCTTTCCACTTTGCCATAGTTGCATATTATGTATTTATTATTTTATACTATTAATTATAAGTATATAAGTATTTTAGTGATATTTATTTTAGAAGTATGTATTTATGTAAGTATATTCTCATAGTGTATAATTAAATTAGTGAATAGTTTTATTTTGTTTTTATGTATTTTGTTTTCTCTTTTACCTTACACACGTTGTCTAAATCTCTATGTCTACTGTCCTATTGCAGGTATGCTGGAAGAGATTTCATTAGAAATAAGCATCACCTTTGTACGTTTTTTTTCTGTTCCTTTCTTTTTGTCTGTTTATATGTGTGTACATAAACTGTTAAATAAATAAATAAATAAATAAATAATAAAATTCTATTCAATTCGCACAAATGTCAGTAGTCATCTAATTTAAATTTAGAATCAAATCTTTCATTTAAAAACTCAGTCGTTGAGTAGTAACACTTTTGTAATAGGAAGTTAAATAATTTCTTTTTAAATGTCATAAAGTTAAGAATCTTAAATGATCTTAAATGCATTGGGTAATTTATTATATATTTTAATTGCCATGCAGTAAACATTATTAGAAAATAGTTGAATTCTTTGTTGAGGTGCACAAATTTTATAAGTATTTCTGCTTTTTCTTACAAAAACATCATTATATACTTGAAATAAAGCTATGTTTTTACGTACAAAGATACTAATTCAAATATATATAAAGATGGGAGTGGTAATATTTTGAGCTTTTTAAAGATTGGGACACAGCTTTGTAATGGTTGTGCTTTAGTCATTGAACGAATACATTTTTCTTGGTCTCGGAACGCTTTAATAGTATCAACAGAATTTCCCCATATAATTATGCCGTATCGAAGAATTGATGCTACGTAACCATGATACGCATTAAGTGCTGCGCTGATACCAGCCACGCGAGTTATTCTATTTAAAGCAAAAACAAATCTTTGTACCTTAGCGCATAGTTTTTCTATATGCACTTTCCAGTTACAATATTTATCCAATGTTATACCCAAGAAAGTCGCACTTTCAACCTCTTCTACAGCATTATCTGCATATTTTATTTCCAATTGGTGACGTGTGCTATTATAAGCTTAGAATTGTATTAGTTTCGTTTTACTTATATTTACATGTAAATTGTTGTCTTTAAGCCATTCAATTATTTTGTTTAATGTGTCGCTAATTTCTTTTACGTAATTGATGATATTACCATCGGTGAGTTTAATGCTAAGAGTAGTATCGTCAGCGTACAGAATGCAAGAGTGTGGGGTTACGTTGGGCAGATCATTGATATACAATAAGAACAAAAAGGGACCTAAAATACTGCCCTGGGGAACACCACATGAGTTTAGACGATAAGTGGATCTATATTCTTCTCTGATAATGTGTGCCTAGATATTTCTACGCATTGTTGGCGATTATTTAAATAAGTTTCTATCCATTGTAGTGCGTTTCCTCTAATCCCAAAGTTTCAAAAGAAGCAGTTTATGATTTACGAAGTCAAATGCTTTTGACATATCGAGAAATATCGATGCTATTGGTTTTTTATCGTTCAGACTAGAGGTAATCAGTTTCATAAGAGAAAAACATGCAAGAGTTGTAGATTTATTTTTTCTGAAACCGAACTGTTCTTCTTTCAAAATGGAGTGTTTTATTATAAAGGAGTGTAGTTTATCGTACATGACTCTTTCAAAAATCTTGGAAATTACGGGTATTAGAGTAACCCGGTCGATAATTATTCATGTCATTTTTATCCCCTTTTTTGTATAATGGTTTGACTACAGAAAATTTTAGTCTGGTGGGGAATAAGCCTTGAAATAACGATAGATTGATAATATGGGTGAGTGGAGGTGATAGATATTTAGAGCAACGTTTAATTATTTTCGTATTAATGTCGTCATAACCGGTTGAGTTAGTTGAATTTAAAGAATTTATTATTTTATGAACCGAGTCTTCATTAGTTGGAGTCAAGTAAATGCTATCTGATATGTTAGTGATGGTATGATTGTAGTTGATAGGGGTTTCAGAATCAGGGGTTTTAGGTTTGTTTGTCATGTTTATAAAAAAATCATTAAATTTATTGGTAATTATATCGGCGTGAGTGTAAGTGCACTGATTAATTTTGATACAGTTTATTTCATATTTTTTTTTTGAAAATTAAACTTTATCTCGATTCGATAAAGTTCTTGTCAGAATGACAGTTGTCGTGTACTTTCTTCATTTTGAAACAGTTCTTGTGTCATTGAGTTAATATTTAATTTTCATAGTTGTTTAGATAATTTTGAACAGACTGTTCGTCCCGATATTATTGACGCTGACTGTACATCAAAGTACAATTTTCAGTATTTTTTCTAAAGCGCAGATGTTTTTTTCAAATTGACGATCGACGATTCGACAAGCAATGATGGAGTAGAACTGGACAGCGCCATCATGAAAAACCGGCCAAGTGCGTATCGGACCACGCACAATGTAGGGTTCCGTAGTTGGGCTAAATTTATCCCAAAAACAAACTTAACATTGTAGTTGAAAAGCATGTTCTCCCATACATCAATATACGTCACGGTCAATTCTCCAGCTGCAAATGTAAGTTGGTCGACTATTACTCGTTAACTTGTACAGCCGACTTAGCTGTGATAGTTTTCCTTTTAACTTCGTTATATATACTACTACCATGATTTCTTTCACATAGCCAAAAACAACCATTTAGCTGGCAGGGCAGACACTTGACTAACAATTTTTTTTTTTTTCAAGGTTTTATTTTACCACTTTGTCGGCGTAATTAATATGTATACCCGTGCCGAATTACAGCTTTCTAATACCAATAGTTTCTGAGCTAAGCCGCGGACATACAAATAGACCGACAGACAGACGGACATGGCGAAACTAAGGGTTCCTTGTTGACTACGGAACCCAAAAAATACGCATAACCAACCGGCACCAAAACTTGGAGAAAACTGAACTAAGAACTAACGGCCGGGTCGGCCGACCAGAGGTTTCGGACGTCATAGAGCAAGATCGGTAGAGTTGCCAGCTAAAATCGGTATATTTGTACCCAAAATCGGTATTTGACAAAAAAAACAATATTCAATTAAATTCGTTTATTTAAGTTGTTTAAATGCAGATGCTTTTTATATCGAAGTTTGTATTCGATATAAAAATCTAGGCATCTGCATTTAAACAAAACTTGATCTGAGTGGCTTCTCCGTAACATTAAACATAAATTAAAAGGGTTGCCAACTTAAAAGTGTAAAATCGGGAGAATTTCCATGTATACTCTGAAATCGTAGAAAAATCGTTATATTTCGGTGTTTCGGTAGAACAGAGTCCATATCATATAGGTAGGTTCGAGACCACTGCGGCCGACTAAACAATCGGTAAGTGTGCGCGCGTAGAAGAGCGTCATACTGCTAACAGTCAGCCGATAGTTCGCCGACAGTTCCGTTTGAAGGCAATCGTGTAACCCATCAAACATTTACATCGGCCAATACCGAATTGTTATAATGTGCGCACTTGCATACATCTGATAAAGATTAGAAATGATTAAGAAACCGACCAAACTATCGACCGATAGAAAGTCTTTAGTCTGCGGGGGCTCTTACAGGCAATTTATGAAATGTTCCAACTTTATGGTTACTTTCAAGAATAAAATATGGTTCCTGTGTGTTCCTTGTGTACCCACAAATACATTTTAACATTATTATAATAAATTTTAAAGTTACATTGTTGACTTTTGAGAATGGGATAGGCTTGGCCTAAAGATAACTACCTACTTAGTTTAAACGGTAAATAGCCGGGGGCCGAAACACTAGCAGTTTATAGCTTCGAGTTAACGGCCTATTAAATTGCTTGTTACATATGAGATAAAACATTGTCGGTGTAGTAAAAAGACTTTATTTTAGTTTTGATATCATTAGCCTAGTCACGCAATTATTGTAGTTTTAAATTCTGTAGTCTTAAATTAAAAATAGCTTTACCTAGATTAATGTTTAATTCAAGACTCGTCAAACAGAAGTTTTATCAAGCCCTTCTGGAAGGCAACAAGAAGAGGTGACCTGTGTATTTTTTATAACGGACAGATCAGAATTGAAAAGTATCTAATTGCGAGGCTAGGTTAATGAAAAGCAATGTGATAAATTTCATGCTTCGGGATTAAAAACTAACTTAATTGCGCATATGCAGTAGCGCATGCAGTTTCCATTGCAACTAACATTATTTTATGACGTTTAGCGATGGTTTTTTCATTAAAAAATCAGCTTAAACGTTTATATTTGTATAAATTGCAATTTTATGTACCTATTTATCTCGTATCGTTGGCCTGAGTATACATATCGAATGATTTTCCATCAATATAGATGATACGTAATAGGTATCCCTGGAGCTATCTTTAATTTAAGGTGTAACCGTCTGGTGTAATAGCTGCTGTAACTGTTAGGTAATCAACTTTTGCTGCTGAGTGTACCTATCTGAAATCCGTTTAGGAATACCTAATAATGGAGGCATCGCAACAATTGAACAAGAACAACATTGACTAATGCATAAGTATTCTCAAAATAAGTAGGTACATATACCTACGTAAGGTTAATATCGAAATCTTATCCCATGAAATTCGTGAACACAAATATCTATTTCGTTTCTCTTTTTCTACTGGAGAAAACGCATGTGGACACGACAAAGCCATCCGATGATTGCTTGATCAATACAAGAAAGTAAACAGTAAAATAAATGCATGTAAGACTCACTTTATTTACTAACAACTATGTCGAATTAATATCCTGTCCACAAATGCCACTAATAAATTAATCGAAATCAACATTGTACTCGTAGGTATATAATGTCAAATAATGAAAATATTATGTCAAGGGAGTATGTAAAAAAAAATAAAAAATAAAAATCGTAATTTGGGAGCAGTTACACATTTACATAGTTAAACCGTTTATGAGGTACCAGGGATGTGGCTTCCCTGTGCAGAAGGAATTATTGCCAAACTACCTTGTCTTAAACGTAGTCTTTAATCTTATAATATGCTTTTTTGATAAGGCACGTTCGATGTGGGTTTTGAACTTTCCACCGCTAAGTTCTGTAACTGACTTTGGCAAATTGATATAAAAGCGGATACTGTTGATAACAAATGATTTGCTTGTTTTTGTTAGTTTCATTTGGGTATCACAATGTCATGTTCACTACATGTATTTATTTTATGGAAATCGCTGTTTATTTTGAAAAGTCCTAAGTTATTGTGAACATACAAAATACTTTATAAGATATAAAGAGAAGGCAGACACAGTACATTAATTTCTTTGAATTTGTTTCTAAAGGACTCACAAGGACCCATTCTATAGATCGCGCGCATTGCCCTCATTTGTACAATGATAATTGAATCTACGTCAGCTGCCGATCCCCACAGCACAACGCAATAAGACATAATACTGTGAAAATAAGCAAAGTATACTAAACTAGCTCTGGCGATATCAGTCAACTGCCTAATTTTTGTACTAATGGGGAGTTTGTTGCAACACTTCTTCTTCCCAGCTAAAGCACTAGGCAGTGGTGAAGGGCGAGCGTTTTCGAGGGACTGTCTTATGTAATTTTGACGTTCGAAAAGTGCTGATTCTCAGCCTAGTTTGAATAAATGACTTTTGATTTTTCTTACTGCATATGCCGCTGAATTTAATCTACCTGAAAAAACTCTAATGTGGCCACCCCATTGCAATTTCGAATCTAGAGTAATTCCTAAAAATTCAGTTTCCGTAATAGCAACTAGTTTCTTGCCATCGAGTTTTAAATTTAGACCCACTTGGTTGTGAAAACTTAAGACATTTTGTTTTGTTCGCATTAAGTAAGAGATTATTAGCTGCGAACCATTTCGAAAGAACAGCCAGACTATCGTTGACATGTAAGACATCTGTATCTTTTCTATTTAAAAAATAAGAGAAGGTTCATCAGCGAATAGAATTATATCCGATAAGTTAGCCATCATGTTAGGATGATCATAAATATAAACTAGAAATAGGAAAGGGCCAAGAGTTGAACCTTGAGGCACGCCCAACTTTACTGGAGACCCTGAGGACGTCGCCCCGTTAACGCTTACTTTTTGCTGCCTGTTTGATATATAGGACAGAACAAGAACAGCAGCTTGTCCCCGAATTCCGTAGTCGTGTAATTTGCAGGTCAGTGTATTGTGGTCAACACAGTCAAAAACTTTTGAGAAGTCACAGAAAATGCCAATGGCGTCCTGGGATTTCTCCCAGGATTCCAAAATGTGACTGATGAGTTTTACTCCTGCGTCAGTCGTCAACCTACCTTTCGTGAAACCAAATCTCTGCTATTATCGTAAAATATGTGCACGTCTTGCAGGTTCGATTTCAGTTTCCGTTCGTAAAATGAACTTTAGTTTCATAATTTGAATTCTTTACAAGCTTATTTAACATCACATGAAATATTATTTATAGAACTTTAATGTATTTTGGAAACTATGTAAAATCCCATTTGAATTTAAATGTGACAACATCTGGTCTAGCAGGGTTTTTTCATATATTTTACTCAATGCTGTTAGCACAGATATAGGTCTATGATTAGAGGGATGAATCTTACCACCCGATTGGAAAATTGGTACTACTTTACTATAGATACCTAATAAACTTAAGTGTTGTTATAAACCACCATCTAACATAAATCTACACCTACATGACGTGTAGAGGTTACAGACTCCTAAACGATTAGCACTAATTGTGACCCCAAGCATTTTGTCTGATAGGTACGCAAATCCTTCATAAACCCAGCCTTAGGTTACATTTGCTAATGGAACTGTTGTCACGTACAGTTACGAGCATAAATACCTTACACTAACGCAAGATTCAAAAGCGATTTTCTCCTAAATTATAGGTAGATATTTAAAGGTGTCACGAACGTGGAATTATCAAAAACATACTATTATGAGGTAAGTCTATTCTTAAAGTTGAAATGTTTATTTTACGAGAAAAATGTTTTTGAATTTTGCGGACTTAAGTGGCCGACAACAGCTGAAGCGCGGTCACTGTCGTACTGCATAGAAAAGAAAGAGAAGCGCGATGACACAACGCTGGTAATTTATTGCAAAATATGAAGCAATTATCTATTTACAAAAAATCTATTTATTGGATAAAAAAATTTAAACACTATTATGCTAATATGTTGCTTGTAAAATAATATGACAAAAAATCAGAATGATTACATGTATTTTAATCGTATGGTTAATGAGATTAGTATGGTTTTTAATCGTTCAAATACATTTTTAAAGGTATCTTCGTGTTTTTTTTCTATTGTATCAAATTAGTTGTATTTTGTTTTTTACACAGTATCTATACCTAGCATATATTATATTATATCCTGAAGAATATAATATATTTTTCCGATTTTATTTACTGCAGTGGATCATATACTTTTAGGCATTATAAAACTTTCAAAATTTGCGTTTAAGTCCTGTAGTCCCCTTAACTGTAAGGTTGTTTTATGCTTGTGACTGCACAGAACGCAAGAGCAGGACTGCGGATCTCGGGGAGGCGATCGGCGGTAGAGATCTTTCGCGTCCGGCCCTGGTTCAGGCCATGGTACGGAGCGAGAGGGCATGGGCAGCCGTCACCTCCTTCTGCGAAGCAATAATGCTCGCGAAGGAGGAGGCGGGACGGTTGAGGGAAAGGCAAATATCGCGCCCACTCGCCCCTAGCCGCCGCAGCAGACGCCCTGGGCGTCTGGAATCCCGGGCGGATTTCCGGCCACCGCAGGCGCGGGCTTGCGGACGGTGAGCAATGGGCAGCTCACCGTCCGGTAAGGAACACGCCCGGGTCGACGGCGCGTTGTATTCCACGCGCGCCTTAAAGAGATGTCGTCAGCACAAATGTAGGGGTCCACTAGGGCCGATGCCTGCCAGGGTCGCGGGAAGGTACTAAAGGGTCACCGAGGCCCCTGGCAACACAGGCAATAGGAAGGAATATGGTTAGGTTTTAGTCAGTAAGAGTCTGACACACCCTCCCGCTCCGCCCAGAGCGGGACAGGTTATTTGATGATTTCCCATCCAAAAAAAAAAAAAGGACTGCGGTTAAGTTGTAAAATCGAAGGACTAGCCTTCTCTGTGTATGTGAGATACCTACAAATATAAAATAATTATTTTGCGGTCAATATACCTGCCTGAGAAATATTTTGCAGTCAATATGAGAGTAGCTCTGAGAGTAGTGGTGGCCCAGTGGTAACGACCGTGACTTACGAGTTGTATGTTCGAAACCAAGCAGGCACTTTACTTTGTGTAAAAAATTTCATCACCACTGCTCTCAAAACCGTGAAGGAAAACATCGTGAGGAAATCGGCATGTCCTAGAACCAAACTTTCGAAGACATGTGACTTCTACCAACCCGCACTGGGCCCGCGTGGTGGCTTAAGACCCACTCCCTCTCACAGGTAGGAGGCCTATGTCCCAGCATTGGGTACATTATAGGCTGATTATGATGTTACCTGTTGCTTCTATTCGTTTAACTACCTAATTATTTACCGTATCGAACATCACTAATTTCTCATTCCTGTAACCGCACTAATTAAAAGTTGCAACAATCATGCAATACGTAGAAGAAAGAAGAAGAAAGGTATGAAAAACATGTTCCCCATACATTCCAACTGCAAATGTAAGTTTGTGCCCCATTACTGAGTAATTTACCATATTCTTTTAAGACTATAGACTTCTTATAGGTTTTCCTGTAATCTATAAGTGTAGAATTATTCTCAGTATAAAAAAAAAAAATAGTTTTAGCAGTTTCGGAGACAAGGGTCAATTTTCATAAATTTTCTTGAATAAGTTTAAAACATTTTTTTTATTATAAATAAAATATAGGTATTTGAAATCCTCATAACAAGTTTAATTTTATATGTCATCATCATCATCATCATCTTCATCATCATCATCTGCCTGCCTTTTCCCAACTACGTTGGGGTCGGCTTCTAGTCTAACCGGATGCAGCTGAATACCAGTATTTTACATAGAGCGACTGCCTATCTGACCTCCACAACCCAGTTACTGGGTAACACGATACGCCTTGGTTGGTTACTGGTTGTCAGACTTTTGGACTTCTGACGACCCGTAACGACTGACAAAGATCCACGAATGGTAGCCGGGACCAACGGCTTAAAGTTCTTTCCGAGGCACGGAGGGGTCTTGGTATATAAAGATGGTCACCCATCTACGGACCAACCGCGGCAAGCGTAGTTTAACCTGATCGATTGACCCGTGCGGCTGTTATTATTTAGCCACAAGCCCCCAAGTTTCATTTTATATTTTACAAGGTACAATTTGCAAAACCTTTTATAAAATTTTTCTCTTAAAAGTGAACCTCATATTCAAATAATTAATTTACGTTACATTTTCATGTTTGGGTCAAAGAAATTCATATGTGTACTAAATTTTAACTTAATCGGTCCAGTAGATTCGGCGCAAATCGGCTGTGCTGTGACAGACGGATCTAGACAGACAGACACACGAGTGATCTATAAGGGTTCCATGTTAACTTTTGAGGTACGGAATCATAAAAACTAACAAAAAAACATGGGCAGTCGGCAGTCCAGTGGAATGCCGACAGAAATAAAAACTTATTGCTCAACGCGCCTAAAGAAGTATTCACTTCAATAAAATAATGATTAAGTATCTAAAACACAATTTAAACAATGCACAGTATACACAGATTAAACTTTTCACGTGGTCAATTTAACTTCACTTACTGCTACTACAGCATGTCGGCGCGGGCATGTCGGTGACGCGAACCCATAAATTATTCCCCTACCAAAAATCGCTCAACGCGCCTAAAGAAGTTTTCGCTTCAAAAAGTTTTATTTATTTACAAACTTGCCTTCTTCATTGAATATTAATATAATAGATCCCAGTAAACACACTTTGTCCATACAACACATGCAAGCCTACGCAATCAATGTAAGATTTGCATGACTAAGGCCTCTGGTCATCGGTACCGTTGCGTGTTGCTTACTGCCGTCAATGGTCAGGTCGCAGTGCCTATAACCTGCGCCCTATCGATCCATATAAGTACCTACGGTATAATGCCCCTAGGCATGCACTTAAACTAGCTTTGGAAAGTCCATCAGGCTTTTAGTATGTACAAGAGTGTTGCTTAGAAACACATTACTTGAATTACTATAAAGTCTACAGTTAACTACATTACCTTCTATATTTTAAGTTCCAAAAGTAGTTTAGGAAAATATAATTATCTAAGTAGGTTATTGAGATCGACTTATCAGTGGTGGCCCAGTGGTAACGGACTTACGAGTTGTAGGCATTGGGTACGAACCCAGGCGGACGCTTTATTTTGTGTAAAAAAATCATCACCGCTGCTCTCAAAACGGTGAAGGAAAACATCGTGAGGAAACCCGCATGTCCTAGAACCAAAAAATCGAAAACATGTGACATCCACCAACCAGCACTGAGCTTTTTTTTAAATAAATGAATACCTATATCAGATGTATTTATAAGACAAATCTAACGAAGGAAAGGTTCCGCACTTTTGATATTTGGTCAGAAAATTAGAACCAGGTTAAAATTCCGTTATAGGTAATTCTGAGCGGCCAAAACAATAAACAAACCGACTTAAATGTTTTGATTGCGAATTTAATTTAATTACGTTACGCCTTCTATACCAAAAGTAGAATTACCTTCTGATAAACCAGTCGTACAGACCGTGAGTAATTGAATGTCCAAAATGCACGGAACTCTAAAAATATATTAACTCCCTCCAAAAACTAGCTCATTAATTAACTGTAAATAGTAAAAAAAAACAGCACCTAAAATGTTTATTCATACATCTATTACTTTTTTTGCGACATGAGTGTTTAATTCAATTAAGTAACCATTACACCGATGACAGGCGATGTCAGCGCAGACGGACAAAAAGTTGTCGCGGTTGTCGGCCGGCAACCACGAGCAACAACCACTGACACATGATACACGACCCACTTACCTCCATCACTAATAACTCTAATCAGGATAATTGTAATTAATCAACACAGTTACTTCTAACAAAGAACAACGCAAAAAATTAGCGCTTGCTCGGGCGCACTGCGGCTCTAAACCGTTATTGTTGTGGATGAACAGAACTCGCACTCTCTCGTGACTTCAAAGAGAAATACCACTGACATTTGTACTTGCTATTAAAGAAATACTTTTGACCAGTTCTTATCGCGATCACCATAAAACAAGTGGACGTGTAATGTATGGGCTTCTCCGTGTTATGTGCTTTATATGATATCTTTGAAAGTGTAACAAGTTTGTTGGTATGTAGGTGGAAAATCGGATGAAATCAGCAATCAGAGATGGCAAGGAAAAGATTCGGTGGTTTCATGTTACATAATGTTCGTATGAACTTCGCTGACACAACTCAAACTTGTCTCGTTTCCAGAAATCAATGTTGTTTGCGATCGCGGTGGCCGCTGCCCCTCGGAGGGTGGCACACCCCCGCTCTATAAATCACTGTCCGAATTACGGCGTTTCTATAATATTTGTAATCCGGTGCTGGGCACGCGACCGCACACAACAATTGATACACCCTACCCTATGCGGTCCACTCACAAATTAATTGAAACTAGTTTCGTCCTCGTTAATATTTTGATTGTGTCAAGTTCAAATCCTCGTGCTGTACATAACAGTCGCTTGTACGTCAAGTTACTACAAACTGTAAAATTTTCTCATTCTATTTTGAACTTAACCTTCAACATTTTAAGCTTTAAAAGTTGGAGAAATTTGCCAGTTTGTGTTAAATTAATGTGCTGAAGACTGTACTTATTTCAAGATAGTGGGCACATAAAATAAACAATGTAAATAAAAGCTTTTCTCGAGCGAGCATTAATAGGTAGTTTTTTGTTAGTTCGATCATTTTCATTTTATCCGCCCGATCAAGTACCTATAGTCTCTCACAATAGTTCAAGTAGCGGTAGTACAAGTGAGTTCATCACCTACGAACACCATTACGAACCTGATACCCCAGGTGGCTCACACATACGCGAAGCTAAACAGTTTGTATATGCATTAACACAAATATATCATACATTAATTACCAAGTTTATGTTCTATGAATAAACTAAGTGATGTCATTATCAAGATACTCTAGAATATTGTATAAAATACGGGAGGTTCGTAATATAGAGGTATTAACGCTAATACCCTATTATAGACTCGCATCAGATCGGCGCACGGACCGGGGAGAGAAGATTAGGTTTTCAACCACAATCTATAGGGGTGAGAGCAAACGCTATTAAAATGTTTCTATCTCCACTCACGGACGGCGTCACGTAAAATAAAATAAATTGTACAATTACATTGCACTTTCTCGTCAAATAATAATTTGTATGTGTTCTCTAGTAGGTAATTAAAAAAGTTACAACCATGTATTGTGATTTCTCTAACTGAGTATTGTTGCTGACATGTTAATTATTGCATTTGCATTTTGTACAATTTGCGTGATACATACTCTTACAAGTCGTTTTTTTTAATTCTTAATAGAAGTCATTAAAATCTTCCGGGTGAGCAAATAGTACGAATAGTTTTTCTCATTGGTTTTTGGTACTGTTACTGATATGAATCTAAAGTTCACAACAATTACGAATGAAAATATGACCTGCTCCAGAGTAGAGCACGCGAGGTATGTATGAAAAACTGGCCGAGTAGCCAGCATCTTGTTACCTACTTACCTATTACACACTCCATCGACTTCTACTCGGTATTGACACGATCAATTATACAGATTACTCCAACGATTACTTATAATTGAATTCCCTGTACCTGACCGTAACCGACCGTACTTTGTTTACTTCGTCAATAGTTTAACAGCCCATTAGACTCGCATTAATTTATGGTTTATTTTTCGTAAGTTTCCCTTTTTCGATATTGTTTTTGCCCTGGAAGACGGTGAAAGCTAACAAGATTTCGTTGCTATTGAAGAAAACTTGTTTACAAGAGCTCGTTCTATTTGCAGATGTTTAAAATAAGTTGATCCCACTCAGTAGTCTAGACGGAGCCCGGGAGGGTGCGCCCCCGGGGAAATGCGAATATTGCAAACCAATAAAGTCATCTTCATTCTATTTCGAACTTCGTCATATCTTATTTATAAACGTTTTATTGCTGCACAAGGATTTTTTAAGTTCTTAGCTTTAATTTGAAGGAGAAAGTCTTCTTAGTAACATATTAATTACTTACAATAAATAATAATGCTAACCATTAACTTAATATTAAACTGTAGGCATATATTGGTAATACTTTCCTACAAAGCAATAAAGGGAAAGTTAAAATAGCTTCGTTATTGGTAGTAAATCCTAGTGAAACAGAGGTGAATTGATAGGTCGGGTACCGTCAGAAGATATCTGCAAATGTTGGCAGCGTTCCAATAAAAGTAACACAAATAAACAATTACTGGATTACCCTTACTGGACAGAAATTGACTTTACAGACCTTGACTTATCAGTCAATACCTATTGTTTATATAAATAAGTCAGTCATCGTTAAGTCGTCATGATTGAAAATGTTTTTGGACAATCTTCTCACATTTGTTTGATTCTCCAGCTTGTTTGAAGTTAACCAGAGTAAGTAAAACAGATTACAAATCACATACATTCAGTTTGCATAACAAGGTCGACCAAAGCATAGAAGACACAACAATCTGCCGAAGATAATGGTTGTAACATTAATCAGCAAAAACTGGGATTCGACGACTTTTTGTACGCATTTCAATATCCATTAACTATAAAAGTTCGAGCTCGTTTCGTAGAAAGAAAGTATTAATAGAGTATATAATATCTGTGATACAATTTCCATTGTTGAGTTTGGCAAAATCGTGAAGCCATCCGTGCGTGAACCGCACTACTTAACGGTTCAACTTTGACATAGAAAGTTCAAGCCTTATAGTTACCCAACCATATTGATGAAAGATTATCCAAAAATTGTCATGAACGTTAATAACACTAGCGTTAATACTATCTTGATAATAATTATGTAGATAGATATGAAATAGTCAAATCATCAGACACACTATTGTCCAATTATAGTAACAACAACTTTAAGTTAACACACGTAACCTTTCATATAAATCTAGATTATGAAAGAGCCAAATCATGAAACAAACAAGAGTCTATGACGTGGCCTGTTAATAATAAGACCTACAAAATGATGAAGCAATACGTGACTCTAATCTGCACTTGCTTCCTATCAATGGTAAGGTTCCACGAGGTTAGTATTATGATCATGATTATACAGACAGCAATTTTACTGGGCATGAACATTGAACAATAGATAATATATTTACTTTATCTATAAGATAGATTCGATATCAGTGCATTTTAAAGAGAGACGTCATAGATGTTGTGCCTATTGGCTTGGATCGTAGCGCGAGGGCGCGCGTGCCCGGTCATCGACCACTACACGTCGCGCAAGTTCACTCGCGCATGGGAAGTAGGAGCTGTTGCGCGCGCGCAAGCGCATGTCGGCGCGTTCAACTGGTGTCACCGATGTTGCTCAAAAGAGACCGCTCACACCAACCTCACCTTTACACATCCGGGATCATATTTTCAACCACTATCAATATAGGACATATTTGCAGTAAATTATCCAGTCAGTCCGGCTCTAAACTTCCTTGCAGCAATTATTGGCTGTTGATTTACGAGCACATAAAATTCTGAAGGGTTAATTTTGTAAGTATACTATTTTGTATTACCCAGGAAGCTTAGATAAACGTTGCGTTTCGGCTACTTCCTAAGCTCTAATAATATGATATTTCCGAACTTCGTTTACAGGTTAGGTGCTTATTAAATGATACACCCTATTTTTCGTGACAAAGGGAACTTTAAGTTTTACGAGGGCACATTACAATTTTAGAACGAAGAAAAAGTAATTTCGATTTTCCCCCCTTGTTAAGAAATTCATGTGGAGCGTGTTTTACTTCAGTAAATCATAGCGAGTGTGCATAAGTTTGTTTCTTTCTTTTAATGCTTACGGCTCGCGCGTTCCCTTCCGGTACATTGATTGAGTAAGAGGAATTGAAGTTTAAACAATCGTCATACATTTCATATTTCTTAGGTCGTTAGGATTCTTAGGAACTACTCAGTAATCGGTATACGTCTCTACTGTCTTGGAATACGTAAGCGAGCTTAAGAATGAGCCGTGATTGGCAAGCAGTGCATCGTTCATACTGCACATATCTTATGCCTCGTGTGACAGAATATTAATTCCTTTGGAGATTTCCGCAATGAAACTCGTTCTTTGAATTAACATAATATTCTTATAATCCAATTTTGTCGTACTAATACAGTTATTTAACTGTTTCGCATACTATGTATTACTTGGTGGCGAATATTAATGACTCTTTTGTAGTATCCTGTTTAAATAAACTTGACGGGACCTTCCACAGTTATTATGGCTATAAGTAGTTAGATTACTATGATCATATATTTCTTTTAAATCTCTCAAATATGTAAATTGTTTGCTCTACCAAATTATAAATTATTTCAATGTCTCCATTAATTCTGCTACAAATTTTAATGACCACAGCATATTTTTACACCTGTTTTGAATTTAAATGACTAATTGAGTATTTAATAAATTATGTATGTTTTGTGCAATTTGATTAAGAATCTTTCTCCAGTGATTTTGCGGCGTTGACTGTCTTCAAACAAGACAAATTCTTTTAGTTTCTCCTGTAGCCTGGAGTAATCGGCGTGAGCATTCCCTTCAACTTTTTGTGGAATTCACGTAGTTATCTTTTTATTATTTTTTGTGCGTAAGTTGCTTGATAACCGAGGTGACCGCAGCGTGCAATATTCTCGAGCGGTTGGCACTCTACCTGTCTATTGTTCACACTGGACGAGTGCTGCCTTTTGTATTGTTTTACCGCGTCGTAAAACACACGTTGTTTTGCTCTTCAGTAATATTCGCTCTCAGAATGCCTTAGAGAGCTGTATCTAATAGTTCGGCTCAACTAGGTATACACACTGTTTTATAGGAGTTATTTAATTATGATATAATAGCAGTTTCCACATATTGTATTTTTTTGTTAATTTATCATATCCAAAGTTGATCGCCTTGGAAAATACCTTTAAAGATTTGACAAAGGACAATTATTTCATTGTTGAAATAACTGCTGCAAAGGCTCAGGTTGCATTGTGATGGTAAAAATTTCCATTATTACTACCGGCGAATTGCACAATGGTGGACTGGTTCGGCTTTTATGAGTAAGTGAATTATATGAGCACAAGGAAGTGTAGGGGCCCACTAGGGCCGATGCCTGCCGAGGTTGCGGAAAGGTACGAAAGGGTTACCGAGGCCCCTGGCAACACAGGCAACGGAAGGAACACGGGTGGGTTTTAGTCAGCATGAGTCTGACACACCCTCCCGCTCCGCCCAGAGCGGGAGAAGCTATTTGATAATTTCCCATCCAAAAAAAAAAAGTAAATTATATGAACCAGGAGAAGAAAAGCCACACGCAGAAATGACTATACTTAACTATACTGTATCTACCTACCGTGAAAACACAAAAACATATTGTTTGGATAGGTACACAAAAGTTTTAAAGTCAACTGTCACTTGAACTGCGACACCGATTCTGAGTCAAACAATAGAAAATCAATTGTGTCTCATTAGCTGTCCTTGACCAATTAAGGGTCTGTAATTGAATCAAGGCTAAAAAATTGGCACGTTGTGTTCCACGCGCGCCTCAAAGAGATGTCAGCACAACTGTAGGGGTCCACTAGGGCCGATGCCTGCCGGGGTCGCAGGAAAGTCCGAAAGTGTTACCGATGCCCCTGGCAGCACAGGCAACGGAAGGAACACGGGTGGATTTTAGTCCCGCTCCGCCTAGAGCGGGAGAAGTTATTTTATAATTTCCCATCCAAAAAAAATCCATTGTTTCTATGGTCTTCCCCTTATAGCCATCGACATTGCGCAAACCTAATTATTATATTTATTCATCCATAGTTTCACGTGTAAATAATTATCTATTTATACGTGAAACTATCAATGAATAACTAAGTTTAAAAGAATACAATGTATCAGATTTAATGGGCGAGCGTTGAAATAATAATAATTATGTATTTCATAACATAACATAACTGGCGAAATGTGGGTCTACTAAGGATACACCTCTGCCCAACCCTTCGGGGAAACAAGGCGTGATGTTATGTGTTATGTTTTTTATTTCACCAAAAATAATACAACGGATTACACATACTTATAGGCTAGTAATAGGGAGCATCTGTAGCCGAACTAGGACGAGTCCTGTATTAATTACTACTACCATTATACAGACCCCTCAAAACTGACAATAATACTTATAACCCCATATACATGCAAAAAGATGCATCAATAGATATTGATGCATCTTAACTATACAGCACACAGGAAATGAGACTCCAACCTATTTTTTTACTAAATCTAATAGTATAAAAGTAGGTTGAGTCTCATTTCCTACAAAGTGTATGGTAATTTTTTTTACGATATCTGACTTTTCTAGTACTCAAACCTCAGTTGGTCCAATAGAGTTTTTAATCCTTTTATGAAACAGGATCGATTGGTATCATGGATATTTTTTTTTGCGAAAACTGCCCATTTTCTTGCTAACTGTATTTTTTTTTTTCAAAATCTGTGAATGTAGATCAAAACATCTCAAATAGTTAAGGACAGTCTCCTGACACCATTTTCTAGTAGCGACAACGGTTAAGGTACGTGCCCTTACTGCCCCATCTCAAAAATCCAGCCTGTATAGTCTAAGCATGAATACATGCTTGGAGAATGTTTACTTACCCATAATAATGATGTAGACCACACAATATTCTTGGTCGCAGTAAAAACGAAACCCATCAATGGACCTCTCATTAGGGCCCCACTTTATGTCGTCGTCAAGGAAGACTTGTATCCTTGGCCAACGCATTAGCTTCAGAACAAAATATAATATTTACTGGCAATAATCAACATGTCCATCCGCATGGAAATTAGAAATGTTATGGATTTTTTAATCTCCTTTACACGGAGAGAGGAAATAATGTGCAAATTGAGGAAGTAGATAAGTTTATATGTTTCATAGTTCGTACTAGTTTTGCTTCACAAAAATCCGAAAATTCTCCTTTCATCCTCACAGTTAGTAGAGCCGATACCAAAACTGTCGCATAATTTATTGATATTTTATGTACGCGAAAACGTTAAAATTGTTTTGCTATAAATACTCCTACAGTTATTTATGTCATAATCAACACATGTCTATGATCAAGGATATCGTATTTTATAACTTTATCTGACAAATTGCTTGTGGTGTCTTAGTTTTCTTAAATAATATGCGCAGCTGTAGCGATTGAATCAGCGTTTGTCGTATATGTCCCTAAAAACGTACAGTAACGTTAGTGTTACAGCTATAAAATTGGAATGACAAATCGCGTCTTCATTCGTCGTACGTAACCCATTCCCATAAATGGCTACTACTGCATAATACATTTGCGGTGAAGGTCCGTAAAAGCTTATATGTTTATTACCAACCTTCCTCGCTATATTCTTGTCATGTCCCGATGTGTGAACTTCTTTCCTACAGGCTTTCTCAAGTTAATACAGTTACCCTCTTAGCGAGTTCAACGTCGTCATCACAATTGTCATATGCGGCTAATTGCCGTAAAACTGAGCATTTTTAGGTAACATGAGGTCTCACGAGTAAGTGTTACCTTCTAGCACTTAGTAATAATCGTCGTATAACGTTACGCTCTCATGAATACCGTGATTACGTCGATTTACTTCATAAAACACACACTCACATTTCATTTCGTTTGCAGATAAAAATCTCAGTAGAAGGGTGGGTAATTAAAACAAATAATTATGCGCTGTTATGTCACGTAATGCAATTACACGTCATGGTAACGACGGTAATGGACCGATACAGATCGCTACAACAACTTTGTGTTTTTACTTTGGAGAAAACTTTGCTAGGTTGAATAGCAATAGGTGGATAACAGAGAAAACCAGTTTATTATAATGTCATTATTATTAATGGAGTGTTAAAGAGTGATCAAATGCTATTCAATCGTCATTACAGACATCAAAGCAATGAAAGTTATCTTTCACCTGATTCTAATCGTGACACTCGACGACTCGTTACTGTCGCTATATTCGCAGATAAACGAGTTATTTGCTTTACACCAATATCTTTTTTGCATTAGAAAGGTAAGTTTCTAGATCATTACCGTTTTTAGACTTCCGTAATACAATGGAGTTTACTTCATAATAGCAAAAACGAAATTATTAACTCACAACTTGCACGAACTATGGATATTGAACTAAGTATAGTCTGACGGGTGGTTAGTGATTTACTAGGAAATTGATGAGAGAGCTGGGTTCGTGCTCGGGTCATTTACGCGCCAGGCAGCGACACGGTGAAACCAAATCATACGGCTAAATAAGTTTCGTCAGATAATTGTTAACATTACATACAATCGAAGCAACCGCAATCCGCATGATAGGTACGGTAACGGACGCGTTTTTGCGTGTGCTCGTTTAAATTCTAACAATGCTTTCTTAAACAAAAAACTAGTTAACTCAAATTTGGCTGCATAGGAATTGGGTCACCAAATCACTATATAGAGAACACAATGTGTCCGTTAGTAAAGAAAGGAAATAATTCATTACTTTATTTCTAACGAGACTCTATACAATTATCAGCAGAAAACGAAGGCACTTCTCCGCAAGCAATCGTTTGATTTGTTGCTATCAAACATTGCTAATATGTGTACAAAGTGAATCGTATTTCATATCCCTGTGAGATAACTTCACAAAACATTTTTCTCATGAATTATGTAGTATGTCAGGTACCTAAACACTGACGTAGGAGTATAGGACCGACCCTTCTTCCTTTCTGTATAATTTCATGTTCTGAAGCTTGAATAAGTAATGCAACAATTTCGAAACGTTTCATAAAATTTTAATTTCACTCGATATTACATCGTAACGTTTACTTACTGAGTTTATTTAACAGTGATGTCATTTTGAGCACCGACTAGGTGATCCTAGTTAGAAATAGAATAAGTAGTTAGAGCTAGAACAAAAATAGCTCCTTTTAAGTTAGTAAATGGGATACGTAATTATTCCTTGTCAGAAATATATCTTGGATGATGTATGACCGTCGTAGGCGGAACGGACATCCTCATATAAGCGAAGACAATGTTACAACAAGGAATGTCATAGCAATTTGCAACAATGACATAATACACAAACACGAACAAACGAAGTGGAACAAATCGTAATCCGCTCCGAAAACGCATTCGTTTCTCCACGCATTAGTGCGTACGTGCTGCTATGAAGGATGTTTCTCTGCCAAGGTCGACGTGTAAGTTTACACAAGAACGTTCGTCCTTAACAATTAAAAATATCCAGCGTTTAAGGCGCTGACAAGACCCAATTGACCAAAATAGGCTTCGCTTAAGAAAAAAATTGCCAAATCAGTATAGTTTGTGGTAGCGTAAAAAATATATGTTAATTTTGACCATATTTCCCAGAACTTGGTTGTTACCAAAACACGTTTTGAAAACAAGATCTCGATATAAACTAACGTTAAACTAACCTCTTACTTTGAGTTCTAATCCAAAATATCTCTATCAAATATCAACATACGTTACGTATTTAATTAATAACAAGAACGCAGAACTTGGTTGTTTTTTATTTATTTGAATGCAGAACTTGGTTGTTTTTTATTTTCGATTACTTAACTCAATTTTGAGTAAATAGATAATTACTTCATATTTTGCAATAAATTACAAGCGTTGTGACATCGCGCTTCTCTTTCATTTCTATGGAATTTGACAGTGACCGCGGTTTAGGTGTTGTCAGCGTCTTAATTTAAAAATAGCATAAAACCACGAAATACTTTGCAGCGGTTGTGTGTGAGGAGCATTCTTGGAAATGTTGCGTACGTAGGCCTGACGTGATTAATACGCTTGCGTTGTTACGATCATTGTAAATCATAGCGAGGGGTACGTTCCCTGGGTATGCAAATGCAAGTTAATTCGCAGGGAAATATAATAGTTGTAAAAGCCGTGTTCATCGACACGCCGCGTAACTTTTTACGACTGGGTATAATTTTTCATTATAGTGGAAGAGTGACTTTAGTGGTCTTGTAAATTTTGTCGTGTAAATTTCTTTTGTGTTGCGGATATTAAAGTTGTAATGTCTTCAGCTCCTAACGAGTTCTTTATTTTAATGATATTAGACAGAGGCTACTAGACTAGAAAATATAATACGAAAACAAAACCCAAAACATTGGAAATAGGTGGTACCTACATGCATTTTGGGGTGTTCAGCATCTACAACTTTTTCTGTTACTAGGTCTAGAGCCACAGACCTTTTTTTCATCTCTCCGTCGTCCATGTATACAAATAAATAATTCAAAGATATGTTTCTGTTCCAGATAGTGCAGGCAGATAACAGAGCATCCTACCTGGGCTCTCGTTGTCGGGCCAAAAACGACTGTGGTGTCACTAACTCGCAATGCGAGAGAGGCGTGTGCGCTTGTCAACCGTACTACGCACAAGTTGACAACTCTACCTGCCTTGAATGTAAGTACCTAACACTTTTATTCTTAAACCATGGTTCTTGAATATTTCTGTAGCTAGTCTGCCAGTAGATTCGCACACGTAAGTTGGACACAGCAATAATTTTCTTGGAAAACTTTCTAAGCTAGTGAAAGCTTTATCAAAATTCAACCAGTAATTTTAGATATTGATCGGAAAATACGAGCTGATGCTGTCAAGAATTTATTTTCAGTGCCAGCATTGAAACTTCATTTTATCCTTTTTTCCTTGCACGCAGTGTGTAATTGACGTACTTCGGATCGCGGTTTTCACCTCTCATTGGCAATACCTTACCTAATAACTCTCGTGTGGTTAACTCCGTGGTGAGACTAACAAATTACTTTCACTTGGATAATAATATATATAATAGCCATCAAGCAATGGCGGTAGTTTTCATTACAGGACATCAACATTATCTTTTGTGTTAAGTACCGAAAATCAATTTCGCTTTCCATTCGTAATTTATTAATGTTGTGTCATTCTGTTTACTGACTTCCACAGTCACGGTAAAGGTTAAGTTGGTTCTTTATTCACGTTCATCTTATTGTATCATTATTACAATAGTGAAAAATGGACGAACAATATAATTATACCACTTCCCATTCACACCTTGCTTTCACTGTATTTCGCATAACCATTATAATATTTCTCAGAGATCTGTAGATATTAATAGTATTTTAACGGTGGCAAAAAACGTTTATCTTGGATGTTAACCTGTTTAGCCCCGCGCGACACCGATTCGGAGTCAAACAATAGAAAATCAATTGTGTTTCATTAGCTTTCCTTGACCAATTAAAAACATTCCATTTTGTCTAGACTTTATCTCGATCTAACTGGAATCATCAAATTTCGGTTCGCCTAAAGCGGGGTTCCACGATACGTATTCAGACCGATTGGAAACGAACCGAACTCGTGCTATCGTACAATATCGGAGATCTTTTATTGCGATAGTCCTATAATCCCACGCTCGTCTCACTTTCTTTGGCACAAAAGTATGGGACCAAATCGGACAATAATATTATTACAACTTCCAACGGTTCATTCGCCGATTATGTTGCGTATTGTTTCGAATAAGGACCTCTGAGCCTAATTCTTCGCTTTTATGGGTTCTGTGACACCTTGACTGATATAACGGACTTTTTATTAGCTTTGTTTAATTTGCGCGTCCAGGTTAAGATGAATGTAATAAAGAGGAACCACTCACGGATGCGTCGAGTAACATACTTTGCGGACCGGGTCCACTCAGGCGGCATTTCAAACTAGGATTGAACACAGGGCCCGCTAGCTCGACGACCATACTAACAACGTAATCAATAATCATAATATCCCATCTTGTCCTTTCTTGGTGTGTAATGCGTGTGTGAAATAAATGGAATTATTTACTTAATTTTATTGCTTTGGCCTTATATGTAGACTTTAAAGTGGCCGCGTCTCCTGAGGAACAATGCGTCAGAGAATTATTCACCGATGTAGTAAAAGACGCTATTTTATTCATTTACTTACATGTTGGCTATACGGTACAGAACTAGTAAATTATTTAACTAATTAGTTAGTAACTGGTGTTTATTCGTTGGTAGATAGATAGATAAAAATATTATATATACATATACTCTGAAGGGAAGTCATATTAAAATCAACAGGGCACCCTACAAAACAAGGAAGTCGTTATAGGAAGGCATTGAACATTGGAAAGGGGGTATCCTTGTGTCGGTTTAGATGCGAGCCGTCAGCTTGTCATCTCAAACTTCCTCGTGGTCAGTGTGCCAAGCGTGAGCAATCATCTACACAACACAGAAATATAAACCGTTTGATAAAGATACAGATATAGCCCGACTGTCCATCTGTCAGCTGGAAATAATTGAGCTCGTGTTGAGCTCTGACCAATTTTCCTTTTAAGATATTGATACTGCAAAAAGCAGTACTCATTATTTAAATGGTAGTGTGTACCTAATTTATACTGCAGTATTTATTTAGTCGTTAAACTGAACACCTACAACAATGTCCACGATGATAAGTGAAATTGTCTGTTTTCACGCAATTCGCTATTTCTTTTTGTTCCTAGGGTGTAATCCTAACTTCCTTACTAATATTATAAATGAGAAAGTGAGTTTGTTTGTTTGTTACGCTGTTACGCTAAAACGGCTGAACCAATTTGAATGAAATTTGGCACATGAGTAGGCCATGACCTGGATTAGGACTTAGGATACTTTTATCCCGATATTCCCACGGGATCAAGACTTATGCGGGTGAAACTACGGGGTGCCGCTAGTTTATCTATATTACCTACCTATATAAAAATGAAATGATGTTCGTTGGTAAGCGCCATCACTTGAGAACAACAATTTGGTATATTTCTGTTTTAAAATGTTTGTAATAGCCCGAATCAGGTCCTTACGGAAAGAAAGCATTTTTTTTTCTCGGTTAGTTTTAATGATAGTCTGGCATTTTGAGTACTTTATGCGGCCTACCTAAATGTCCTTTCCTTGGTATTGTTCATCGAGTGGTTGAGCTTCTTAAATCCTGATTTGAGCTACACGATTACTGGCATATGTTTGCACTGACTGGACAGCTCCACTCAAATTTGTGTGGTTCTTTCATTTCAAAAGACCATTTCAGACATGGATCTAGCCATAGCCCACACATGATCTGACTAAGATTATGTCTGGACTTTAAAAGAGACTTTGACCATTGAGTTTGTTTCGCCATTTCTTCTCAGGGGTAGTGAGATAGGAAACGTCGAGTCCATCTAGCTGATTTTTTAATATTCTATTGATTCATATGATTTTATGACGTGTAAAAGTGATTCCGATATCCTATTTACTGAATAAACAATTTTATTTAATTTCATTTCATTGGAAAGTTGCAGGGAAAAAAAGGACATTTCCTATGGAAATTTTGTATGAATGATTGAAAGGACAGGACAACGTCTGTCGGGTAAGTTAGTTAGAGATAAATCAAAAGTTAGAACATTTTTTAAATCATATCTACGATTGGAATTTTAATTATACTAGCTAATTTAAGGTCCCTGAATATCAAAGGAAGGTTCAAGGAGAACTCTATGTGAATCGTTGCCTTCTGGGAGCTTTTGTCTCAGTACATCCTGTCCTTACCAATTTTTGGGTTACAAATTTATTACCAACCCGCACTGGACCCGCGTGGTAGATTACAGGCCACTCTCTCTCGAAGAGAGGTGGCCTGTATCTCAGCAGTGGGAACATTATAGGCTGATTATGCAGCATGTCTTCAAATCACATCAATGTATTTGCTTTAAGAGGGTTGGTTATACTCGTAGGTATAGTCTTCTTAAATAAATCTGTATCCGCCTTCTTCTCAGCGTTTACCCCATTTCTGGCCATATCTGGTTGCTTGTCTCTATATTATTATTGTGCTCGTTTTATCGAGAAAGGGTTCGGGCGAAACGGAATTAAGTATTAATAGATTTGTTCTAGGTAGATCCCGAAGCTCTCGGTGATAAAAATCCATAATATAACACAATACTCCTCCAACTGTGCCAATATCGTTTGTATCGAACGCTCTCCAAATATAGAACCGCGGCTGTGCGCCAGAATATTATATTAACTTAAGTTCCGCAGGCTAGGGAGCTACAATAATAATTTAGTGATCTCAGATTTTTTTAATCAAAATCAAAAAATATATTGCATATAGGATTCCAACCTCTCCTGTGAGATAGAAGATGCGCAACGGTTTCAAAATTATTGGGTTCCAATTTCAAACTATCTGTCAAAAAATGCAATGCTAGAGTGAATTCTTTAGTAAAAAGAGAAACAAATGAAATCTACGGATTCATTAATATTATTATTTTTGCTTGCTCCATTACTTCTGGGAACGCAGTTTCTTTATAATACCAAACAACGCATTGATTGCCCATTAGCAAAGTGTTCCAGACAAAAAAGGAATATATTAGCGAAACGTTCTCATCTGCGTTCGTATAGTTTAATGGTAATATGACGCCAATAAATCCTTGTCGTCTAAAGCTGAGTGCATGGACGCAACGTGAATACGTCCATCGCGTTTATTTGCGGTAGGTACCAATTTAAATAAACTTGTTGATGATTACGAGAGCGGCCCCGTCGGCAAGCTTCGACTGACTTATCGTCCGGTTTGTCAGCCGTAAATTGGTCCCGCTATCCTTCGAGGGTATATGAAATGTGGAGACTCTTATCCATTTTATTTATTTACTACTATACGAGTCCGTTAGTTCTGAAACTATGATCGCTGTTTCTTCCGCGTGACCTCTTGACGAGTTCAACCTAAGAATATTTGCACACATGGTCTCCTGTCAGGGACTAACTGTGTTGGTAGAAGTAGGTACACTGTTTAAGTCCGTACCTTGAAAATAAATAGTACTTTGATGGGCGTGGCTTATTCCACGTCGGCCATATAGAGAAAAAAACCGGCCCAGTGCGAGTCGGATTCGCACACGAAAGGTTCCGTACCACCGTACAATATTTTGCGAAAAACGCCGAAAAATTCACGTTTCTTGTATGGGAAATTGGGAACCCCCTTTAATTTTTTACTTTATTTTATTTGTATTATTGTTGTTATAGCGGCAATAGAAATACACAATCTGTGAACATTTCAACTGACTACCTACCTATTAACGTTCATGAGATACCCGCTGACAGACAGACTGACGAACGGACAGACGGACAGCGGAAGCTTAGTAATAGGGTTCCGTTTGGAACCCTTTGGGTATGAAACCCTAAAAACATACACCAACACGTTAAATCCCTAGTGTACGAGTATATACTTAACGGCACACGATAAAGACAAAGCACATTTTTTCAATATATAACCTTAACATCAAGTCATCAACAATGGTCGACGCGATCTTGTTACGTTCCTTAGGCATTCAAAACTAGAAAAGTAGCAACTCAATAGCTATCTAGCACACACCGAAACAAAATGTCATGGGTAAAGAAATGGCATTACGAATGCAGAAGGCATCAGATACGCGAACGATTAGTGGATTCTCTGTAATAACGGTGTGCAGGCACAATTAGTTTTTATTAGGGAGATGTGAAAAAATTCATGACAGTAGTGCATATAATGAAATTAAAAGGAAAACTATCACAGCTAAGTAGGCTTTACAAGTTAACGAGTCAACTTAAATTTACGGTTGAAGAATTGATCGTGACGTACATCGATGTATGGGAGAACATGTTTTTCAACTACAATGTTAAGGCGCTGACAAGACCCAATTGACCAAAATAGGCTTCGCTTAAGAAAAAAAATTGCCAAATCTGTATAGTTTGTGGTAGCGTAAAAAATATATGTTAATTTTGACCATATTTCCCAGAACTTGGTTGTTACCAAAACACGTTTTGAAAACAAAATCTCGATACAAACTAACGTTAAACTAACCTCTTACTTTGAGATCTAATCCAAAATATCTGTATCAAATATCAACATACGTTACGTATTTAATTAATAACAAGAACGTCTTATTTTAATGCAGAACTTGGTTGTTTTTTATTTTCGATTACTCAACTCAGTTTTGAGTAAATAGATAATTACTTCATATTTTGAAATAAATTACAAGCGTTGTGTCATCGCGCTTCTCTTTCTTTTCTATGGAATTTGACAGTGACCGCGGTTTAAGTGTTGTCAGCGTCTTAAGTTTGTTTTTTGGTATAAATTCATCCCAAGTAATCCCAACTACGAAACCCTTCATTGTGCGACACGCACTTGGTCAGTTTTTTTTTGCTTTTAAGTTGAAGATAAATACAAAATTTAAATTATATTTATAGTAATGTTTGTATCACACACTTAAGTTTGGGAAGCTTACTTTCTAAGGGCACATTATAGAAAGCGTTACCAAACGTTTAGTTCCGCATGTTATGCGTTTACGGCATTATGGTGGAAAATTGTGGATACACCTTTAAAAACGTCACAGTGCATTAAGCTGTCTATTCACTTCGTAAGTTCGTAGCAAGGATTCGATTTGTGAAACGAACTTTTAGAAATTGGTCTTATGATTTCTTTTTTGTGTTACCAACCAAATCTTTGAGTTATTTTGGAAAATATTAAACTAGACGACCGTAAAACTACCGGATTTCCGTCTTTATAACCCAAAGGCCATTTGCGTATGTCTCAAAGTATATTTTTTTCCAAATATGGTGGCACGTACTAAGACGTGCCTGGGTACCATGTCAAAGAATGTAAGCATGACATACAGTTTTTCTGTGCAGCACAAACGCCCATTTTGCATCCATTAACCCAGTTATGCAAAGTTAACAAGCGTGCAGTTTCTTACGATGTAAGTATCGTAATTCAAACGAGATATCTAAAAATACGTAGGTACCTAGATTTTTACAATTATATAGTTTTTGTTTAGCACTGTAGTTCTAGTTATTGGCTACTTAGGTTCTAAGTACCTACATCTACAATACTGACAATAACACCTTTTCACTCTACAAATTGTTGATCCTTGGTTGATCACGCAGTTTTGTAAAACTCAGTCTTGTAGCTTTAAAAAGTAGATTTCATATACTTACCTCAAGCTTGCAGTTTTATTTAAGAAAATATCTGTATCTGACACCAATATAATAATGTATTGTCAACACAAGACTGAATCAAAATCAACGTAATTTCTCCGTAATTTTATTGTCTTGGCTTTTTCATTGTTTGTTGCTCTGATTTTTCTTTCCGTATTGTTCTGCAAAATATCATTGTTATTTTCCGAAAAGCTGCTTTCTTTTGTTTACGAATTATGACACATTACTGTGTAACTGCTATAAGTTGCTGTGTTCTAAGATATCACAGTCATTTGGACGGAGCGATTGTGAATGAACTACAAAAACCACATGACCGCATACATAGAAGTTATATAGTTTGGTCTAGGTACACTCAGTGCTAGACCCACATGAAGTAATTGCGACTGTTCCCGTTCAATATACAAAGAAGGTGATTTAGGGTGCCTATGACTGGACAACCGTTATAAAGATAGACTTAGTTCCTATAAAAGGCTCGAATCTATCCGCCTGTCGCCTTCTTGCTGGTACTCAACTGGAATGATCCGTCTATGTGAATTTCGGATGTGAAATACCGAATGAATCAAAGACAGCTAATGACACCGTTTCATTCACTCATTACACGTATCGAATCGACCTTGACTTTGTATAACAAGATTATAATCTTCGGATTGGAAATCGAAAAGTCACGCACATGTACACTCTTTTCATGGTTGTCAGCAGCGTGCCAAATCTAATAAATGTAAGTATTCTTTGTGGTCTTCGTTTTGAGATTAATGTGTCAGACGTCGTAGATGGTTATCGCGAGAAATATGAAAGAATTATAATTGTAACAGGCTGAGAGCCATTCAGAGACGTCGCTTCAAGTACGCGTTAAAAGCAAACGCGTGTGTTATACGTTTAATAATTTACCGCGACCATAGTTATAACCGGCTTTTAATTAAATTGGTGGCACGTTTGTTTATTGATTGATGTTAGTGCTAAAATACGTGTGTTTACCCTCTATTAAATTGGGCAAAACGTCGGAACTAATTAATAACGGACAAAGTGAAAAGATGTTTGGACAAGAAAAAAATATCTGGCTTTCAAAAAAAATGTAAATGTTTATATAACAGATTTCCCGTATTAATCTATGAATGGAGCTAATGGTATCATTAATGGATATATCGATCGGAACTTACGACTGCGACTATAGTTAATAAATCTCTCAAGTTTATACTACAGTGTTAATCGCAGCTACTTCTGATACTCTTGTAAACTACCGCTCGCATACCAACCGTTGTCGGTGTGACTCTATTATTTATCGTTTAAACGTTCGAAAGTCGTGTTATGCATAAACATGTTGCTTCCACGAACGAAATCCTGCTTTATCATTTTGTAAATCTAAATATAAACATAACATTTTAAAAGTGCCAACGAATGTTCAGTATGGCCTTAATACTAGTATTGTTTATGACGTAGTAGCGTAAATGTATGTGCATACATTGGATGCAAATTGTCGGCCACACCCGTATAAATGGACCAACAACGGTGAACTTGAAATCAAATAGGGTCGCACACGCCTTCGGGTCGTGAACCCGTCACTCAGTGCATTGTCACCATAGAGATTAGGAACCGTAGAGGAGACAACTAGAACTAAGAGGTGTAACTGGCCATTTAAATATATCGTCAATAGCTTGAGATGATTGACGGATTTAGAATTTAATAACGGATCATATTGTACTAATTCTGTCCTTTACTTTAAACACATACCAGCTATTGCGGTTTGCCAATTTGCATTTAGGATGAAAACAAATCTACTTACCTCTTCGATCAATAAATAGCACACTTACCTAGTTGATTTTGCCATGCAAAAGTAAATAATTTTCCCTGTTCTACCCAGAAGCTAGATTAGCAAGGATTAGCTCTAGATTAGAGTATGAATGTCGATGGCTATATAAGGGGAAGACCAAAGAAACGATGGATAGACTGTGTGTAAGATGATATAGCTAGAAAGGGGGTGACTACCGACATGATAACTAATAGAGAAGTATGGAAGAAAGGGACATGTTGCGCGCGACCACAAATTAATTGGGATACGAGCAGGAGAATGAAGATAGCTCCAGGGTTTTTTATTTAGATGGTAAATTATCAAATAACTTCTCCCGCTTTGGGCGGAGCCGGAGGGTGTGTCAGACTCTTACTGACTAAAACCCACCCGTGCTCCTTCCGTTACCTATGCTGCCAGGGGTCTCGGTAACCCTTCCGTACCTTCCCGCGACCCCGGCAGGTAGCTCCAGGGTTGACTTGGAAAAAATATTTTCTTGCTGCGCTCTAGTTGTAGTCCTGAAAATCAATTAATGAATTTCATGTTTGTGTCTTCAGTAGTTTAGACTGAATTGTCTATCAGTCAGACATATCAGACAGTCAACTGTTTTTATATAAATGTCACCGTATAATTATGAACCTCATTAGTCTAAAATCTATGGGTATTATCAAAAAATTGTGAACTGCAACAAACCATTTACAATTTAACGCATTATTTTTCGATAGATTATAAATCTATCCATGGGAAACCGACAATCGTAAACTGGTATGAAACTTGCTTGTGACGTAATGCACCTTGCGCTAATACTAAATAGCCTGCCTAGCTACGAGCAACTTGGAAGTAGGTTGGTCTCAGTTCCAACCTAACCCATTTCACCCAGTTCACAATTTTTCGAAAATAATACCAATAGATAAACTAACGGTTCTCACAATCTTACGGTGACCTATACACTGATATTGAATTGCCTTTTGTTAACATGAATGTATCTATGACTGTCGTTTAGATTTTTAGCCAAGTGTAGCGCTCTTTGAGTCTAGTTAGTTATAGCATTCCGTTTTAGCAGTCTGAATCTGTAACGTTTTTTTGCAAAAAATTCGAATTGATGTGATTGTTGAAATAATATGTAAATCATGATCTCGTGGGCGATTGCAATGGTCACAATACTTTTATTGTGTATTTCGAAAACTGAGTTTTATGCGTTTTTTGTTCATTTTTGTAGAAAGTATATAACTTTTCACAATAGTGCTGTAACCGAGTCTTGACGTAAAATTGTTATCTCATCCTGAGATCATAGTTTTTCGGTGAATTGTGTACCTACTAACAATCTTTGTATGTCTATATTAATTTATATGAGTCGTCGGTCGTTAATATATTTCATTTCCGGGCATGGACTGTTGAACGATTTTATTTCATGGAGACATTTTTTTCCTATTGTTACAGCTACACTATTGGGATCGGAATGCACGGTTTCAGAGCAGTGTACCTTGAAGGTGGCATACAGTGCCTGTCTCGAGGGTGTCTGCCGATGTTCCGATGGACATTTGCAGTTCAGGAAACACACGTGCCTTTCACGTAAGTAAACTTGTTTGCACCTATGAAAAAAAGAGGTTTAATGAGTTATATAAACAATAAACATATAATGTACCGAAGTAACTTCCCTAAAAAACGATCACGATACGAGGTCTATTCACGAGCCTGTGACGCTGTAAAGTCGGTAATCTTGTTTGTATCCGACGAGTCTGCCATTTCCATTTTCCTTTAGTTAGAAAAACTGAAAATAAAAGTCTTGATTTCGACGATATTTATTACCTACGTAGGTAGCTGTTTCACATGTGCAAGCGAATGGTTGACTCGTTATCATTCTAAGTAGGTACATTTATTACCGACCACCAGTTTTACTGCAAAAGGTCATGTGTTTAGTACCAATACCGCCTACGGGCGGAAGTTTTTAGAACCACTAGAACAAGGAGTTATTCGTACTGGAAATACCATTACGAGCCACTGATTAAACATTAAACAACGAGGCGATACGATCGACAAATAAATTGGATTTCATTTCCCAATGCTAATTTTTATAACGACTTGGAATCGGTAAAAGGAAAAATACGTAACATTGTTTTTTTTTAGCGTAACTCTTTTAAATGGCTGCTTAACGAGCGTGGCGCGGCTATCAATAGTTTTTCATAGGAAAGATGTCATTGGCGTCATAAGCCGGTAATACTTTCATTGTTTAGTTCCTATAGTTTAATAGAAAAAAAAACGTTAGCTAGGTATTTGGGTTTTTATGTCGTGGTCGAATAATTTGACGTTGACGTGTGAATTTTAATTTAACAATTTACATTACCTTTTATTTTTATCTACTAGGGGCGTGAAGCTATGAGTAGGTACATATAAAAGTAGGTAGGTACCTAAGTGCATATTTATAAAAAACAAAACAGTTTTTAATAAGTAAATGCTATTATAGTATAAACGAATGTTTAAACGACAAAATATAAGTGCCAACCTAATAAGTATTACGAGTAGTACAGGAGACTACCTATATATGTATAAAAAACCCTAATATAGTAATATTAGATTTAGTTCGGAAGACTGATAAGCTAAGTCTTTCAAAGCTTCCTCTCTCCTACTATTTTGCTGTTCCCGACACCATAATGATCGCATCGATCAGGATCACATATAATTTTTTTTTTTTTTTTTTTAGTTAGCTACCACCGTAGACGCTGGAATGCAAAAAAAGTATTGAGGCAGGATACCTACATGTAACTAAAGCTTGGTACTAGCTTAAATAAAATGTCGAAAGTTCTCGGGTACTTACAAATAACGTTTAAAAAATCTTAAATAAAGTAAAGAAGTTAATAGCCTATTTTAAACTAAAACTTTTAAAACTGATATAGACGACTACATTACAATTTTTTACTTTAGTTTAGTGGCTTCTTGCTTAAGTGATTTCCCTATAACCTAACCGTGTTTGACACTATAGTTATATTATTAAAGTCCAGATGCCTTCATATTGAACGTCGTAAAGGTTAACGGGAAAAGCCCATTTTCAGTAATGAACAAACATAAAATATATTGATTCATGTTAAGATGGATCATCGTATAGAAAAATCTGAAACTATTGGAGGTAGAGAAATAAGTTTTAACGAAGCTTTTTGTCGATTTTAGAGTTAAGAAAAATAGAGATGGATTTCAATCAATGTACCTATCAATCGGTTAATCATTATTGATTTTTTTAACGTCTTAGTAAAAATAAAGTAGTTAATTTTTTGAATAACCAAAATTTAAAAATGATAGTTTTGATATTGTACTATTGTACTAATAAAATCAAAAACTTTTTTTTAATACAATCGCCGTGACGTAATAGGTATGTTGATACAACTTTCGATTTCATCCAAATGTCCCAATTTCTGATGGAAAATTATACCTACTTGTCATGGTTAAAGTTACTGTATTGGATCATAATAATAAGCCGTGTAATTCTATGAAGTGGCCCGAGGAAAGTACGGGTTAAAATGCCATGAATTTGATCTTCATTCCAATAATATTTCACGAGCTAGTAGCGAATTCCTTAACAGAATAGAAAAAGTGTCTCGAATTCTCCTTAATTGGTTTTTCTACCTCATTTTGCCTATTCATTAACTGTTGTTAGTTTTGTTACTACTGTTTAATAGATCGTAAATAACTTTTGGCCAGTGGCATTAATTAACTAGTTCTAAGCGAAGAGCCCGAGTTTGACGGCGTATGTTTTGTAAGAGCTATTAAACAAACTGGCACACTTACACAAACACCGTAATTTACTAAATAAGGGCTTGGCACGTCACATTTGGTAAAAGCCCAATAACATCTGATAGCGGTTGCTTAATTAACTCCTCTTCGCTGGTCTCAATGGTTAAGATGCTTTAACAGACCTTATTTCCGCGATTTATCGTAAGAGCTCTGTGAGAAAATGAAGCAAGTAATTGTTCTGTCAAATCCACCAGCGTCTGCTCATGTGAACCGCGCTTATTATGGCACATAATGTGGGTATTGTAACCTTACTGTGAGAACTCCTAAGTATAGTTTTATACATTCTTTACATGCCAAGATACCATAATAAAGATATTTATATAGATAAAGAATCTAGATCACGAATAAGGCTGACATTTTAAGTCTTGGCCTTGTTACCTCTAACCGTATGAATATCAAAATCAAACATAATATATTCTGAACGATGAAAGGTGGCATATGTTTCACTATTTAATATCTCGACCTGTATCTCGATTCGCGAAAAGGTTAGAAGTTCAAATCAAAGTTGCGCGCAACAAATCATGAAATTATTTCGCCCACTCCACTCGGAACAACAGTTATACAAAACAAAATGATTGACGTAGTAATGCACTTGTTATTTCAAACAAAATTGATTTAATAAAAATACGGATGGACTAATATAATATAATAACGGCTCATGAAAAACAACGACACACTCATAGATAGGAGTAGGTCGACCAATAACTAGCGATGTTGCGTGCCGCGCTTTACTGTTCCTGATTAACATATAATAGCCAATCAAATTACCATTTGTGATTTTATATTCACGACACTTCATTAAATTGAAGTCATTATGTATTTAGCAGGCATGGGAAAACAATATAACAATTTAAAACATTTACATTATTGTAATCGACCACCAATGACATGATCACTTCGACATATAAAAATCAAGTTAAAACTGTATCTCTCCGACTATCAGAGCATGTAATGGTAGACCGTATGACTAGCCTCGGGAAATTGCTACCAACCACTGGGCGCAGCAACAGTCACGAAGTAGACAAATACCTTGGTGTATTTTATTCAACGACCAATTGGCGTCGGCCAATTTAGTATTAAACCTTAAAAAACTGCATGTGCTACGTGTGCTTACGTGTTTTATCTCGTTATTTCAGCCGCACCACCCGGTCACGTCTGCTATAGCAACGAACATTGTCGTTTATGGGACAAGGAGAGTCGTTGCGAGTTCGTCATCCTTAACCTTTTCGGAAGGTGTGCATGTAACAGCTATTACAAACAAGTAGGAGACAAGTGTGTCCCTCAGAAAATTCCGCCATATGCTACCGAAGCCGTGGTAGCAGAAATGGATGCAGTCGTGACTCCTTCAAACGGAACAATAATCTACAAAGATCCTAGTCCAACAGTTCAACTAACTTCAAGTTCAGTCAACTCTTTTGGATCCCCACTCTCTGTAATCAGTTCTGACGACATTCAGCCAAGCAAATTACCTTTGTACTCAAACAAAAACGATGTCTTTAGTACTGACGAAGATAGCCCCTTGATGCAAGCTGTCATGAAAGTGCCGACTGTAGAACCAACGAAGCGATTACCCGTTGCGAATAGAAAAGACGGCGAGCCGAATGAAACGATAAGGGTAGACGAAATGACGGCTAATTTGCATGCAAATGACCAGCCAATTTATAGGGTTGTAACTCAGCCTTCCGTGGAAAAGAAAACCAACAAGAAAGGAGGTTCGTCAAAGGAACAAGTTAATTCTGGTGGCAAGCCTCATAAGGGTGGACATCAAAAGAAGTCCTCTCTAAAAGGTATTTTATATTTTTAGGTCTTTATTGCGATAAATTGTTTGTAATAATTGAACAAGTATTATAAGGGCACGACTATTTCCAGACAAGCACCGCATCCGTGCGGATACACCAGTTTACGACCTTGGCCCTGCATCTCTCGGAATGCCGTGCCTTACGGATCCGCAATGCCAACAAGTGGATCCTTACACGCGATGCCTCAATAAGAAATGTGACTGCACGTACCGAACAAATTCAACTTCAGCTTGCTCGGCTCGTAATAGAGGCTGCTTGCCAAACACGTTCCAGGTTAGTACTTATTATGTTTTCTTAACGCTTACGACGAAACGACGTGGTACTCGTATTTGCGTTTAAATATTACTTAATTGTAATATCTTCTAAATCACTGTTCGGATTTACGTACAGTTTAGCTAATGCATTAATACTTTTCAAAGAAAACAAAAGTAGGTAGTAGCATATTGAAAATGTAACACTTATATGTTTTATTTGTGTTAAGAGTTTTCAATTAGCAAAAATATTATTTATTTCGGTAGAAAAAGCTCATTTTCAATCAGGAAATAAAGATTTATGCGTTATGCAAGAGACATTTTTATGCATATAATTTTGTGTTTTCCATCTTACTTATTTAACTTTTCAATTTAATTTCAATTTCAATTTAAGTTTCATGTGACCAGAGGGCTGGCCTTTTTTAGCCCAAAGAATCAGCATTGCCATCCAACGTGGCAATGCTGCCAGCCTTTTGGGCACTTTCCCCATTGACTTTTGATTGAACATGAGCTCTTTCGCCTTTTTGTTATTTTTATTATATACTTGTACATCTTGTAGGTATTTTTTAAGATTATTGTATAAAATAGGTTACATTAAATTTTTTTTTTATCATAAACATTGTTATTATTCCAGTGCCGATCAACAGGGACTTGTATAAGTTGGTACTTCGTGTGCGATGGACGCAAGGACTGCCCAGACGGTTCCGATGAAAAATGTCAAGGTACTGGTAAAGGTTCGTACACAGCACTTTTAATCTTTTGCGCACATCTTTCATCTTCATTGTTTCGTCTCATTTTCATTTCATACTCATTTTCCATTTCGTCCTACTCATTTTCCGTAACCTGTAATGTTTGTTTACTAATCAATGATATTTGACATAAGATATGTTACATTTATAGTACGAGTAACCGACGTTTAAAATCTGGTCGTGACACGTCACTGCTCTTCGCCCTTCTTGATGCGCGGACTAAAGACAAAACGTCTCAATTATTTTAGGACGTTTTCGAGTCCTCACGACGCGCGCGCTGGATACATAATTATGTGTTTCTTTTCTATTTAGGTGTATAATATCGTTATTACTAATACTTACATACGACTTTAAGGAGATTTTTCGAAAAATATTGTCGATCTTCTATTTGCCACCGAGCGATTGTAGAGACTTATGTCTGAAGATGATGAATATCATTTAACATCTCCCTACCGTTTTGGCTCGTTGATAAGTAGATTTGTTAATCGATTTTATCCTTATAATTGTCTCATTGATTCACAGCAATGATACCTACGTAGGTACTTAGAGTAGGTTTATGTATCTTAACGTTTATGATGCCGGTGTCGCCCTCAGGCGTCCCTGAGGGCGCCGGGATTATAGACGTTAACTGGAGTTTTTTTTTTACTTGGTGGTGACACCAGGGGTGTAAAAAGGATGCCTAGGTTTATAATATGTCAGTTCATTCCATTATAATAATAATAATAATAATATAATAATTTATTTCACTCTCAAAGTACAACAAAAACTTAATCTATGGATTACATTATTTTTAAATAAATGTTTAATGGTTGTAGGTACTGCTGTTCATAACAGGTGATCTACCAACTCCCAAACTAAATCAAGCTTGTATTTTGGAAGTTGGTGGTTCTATTATGCACTCAACTCAAATATCCTTCTATAGTTTAGTTAATCATTAAGGTCTGTGGCCATGTTTTTACTCAATAAAATCGCAGTCAAATTGTTAAATAGGTATGTAGATAGTTTATAGAACATAGTCATTTGCATTTCACCGCCATACCCACATTATATTCAAGATATTCACTACATTTTGGGCAACATTCATACATGGTACTTTTAAGCACCAGTCTGTGGTCTTATAAGACATGATCTTCATTCACAGAGCTAACAGGGGAGCGTTGTCCAACAAACTCGTTCAGATGTGGGGGGCCGGGGTCACCGTGCGTGTCCAGGGCATCAAGGTGTGATGGTACTCCCCAATGCCCGGGCGGAGAGGATGAGAAAAACTGCCGAACGACACGACGTAAGGGGTAAGTTTGATAGCAAATATACATAGGTAATACACTCACGCCTTTTCCCACGAGGGAAGGGAGGTAATGAGATCTACTGAGTTGAAAATTTTGTCAAACTTTAGAGGAAAACCTAACCTCAATTATTGAAGGTACACACGGCTACAACCCACTATCTACTACCAACCCGCACTGGGCCCACTCCTCACAAAAAGGAGCCCTGTGCCCCAACAGTGGAAACATTATAGGCTGATTATACACACGGCTACATATCAAGTAATAAATTTCCGTACAATGAGAGGTCAGCTTATACTGGAAATTTATAACTTAATATGTAGCCGTGTGTACGTACCTAAGGCATAAAATTTATGTCTCAAAGCTTTCATGTTCTGTTCAAAGTTTTTGGTTTCCTATAATATCGTAGTTAGGCACGTACTGGAACCGAAAGATAAATGGACGTAAAATAAATATGTTAGGATTGGTTAGCCTAACTAAAATCTCTGAAACAATCATTTGTGGAAGCGTATCTGTTATTAAAAAAACCGTGGGATTATTGTCTAGCGCCGTTGAACTTTTATAATAAACCATTAACCAAACATAATTTGACCATTAAAAGATTAATCATCACTATGCTTATTTTGTTACAAACTTGTTTCCTTCAGGTGTCCACGTCATACATTCCGTTGCGGTTCAGGGGAGTGCCTTCCCGAGTACGAGTTCTGCAATGCGATAATATCTTGCAAAGATGCCTCCGACGAGCCGCCACACCTGTGCAACGAACAGTCGAGGTAAGGATGCATTTATTCATTAGATTTTATAGTCTTACGGTAACTACATAGTTTACAACAATCTACACAAATAAATAAAATTGAATTGTCTGTTTGTAATGTCAAAATAACAGCTTTTGGAAAGTATATACGGTACTTAAGTAGAAAAAAAAAATTATAATTTTTGTCTTTGTCTGTTTATTTGTTCTGGTTAATCGCCGAAACGTCTGGACCGATTTGACGGGACTTTCATTGGCAGATACCTAGCTGTTGTTATAAGGAGTAAATTAGGCTAATTTTTATTTTAGAAAAAAACACGCGCTGTGAAGTCTCGGGCAGTAGTTAGTACTAAATAAAGACGTGATAGTTTTGTTTTATTACCAACACACTTGTCATTTTACTTCGGAACTTCGACTCTTGACAAATGCTCTAACAGTATAACTGGCGCCGTGTTAAGCTTGAGGCGGTCGCCACAAAAACCTTATAAGCTGTTAGGTGTATTTGCCTTTGCGTTTCGTAATCACACCACGTGCGACCTGTAACGGTGTTTGTCCAAATATTTGACCTTTAAGGTAGTAGTTGACACGTTTTCCGTATGTATTCAGATGGCGTGCGGCTGACTTTTGTCCGTTCCGTTGCGGGAACGGCCGGTGCAGGAGTACAGCTGTGGCGTGCTCAGGCCGCGATGGCTGCGGGGACAACAGCGATGAAATAGCCTGCAGTGTCTGCAGTAAGTAACTTATGCATCCCATTATATAACTCATTTTAGAATCTTCGTGCACGGAAAAAAAGGATCTCTTCAGCGAAGAATATCAATATTCTCAGAAAAATTGTTTCACTCCAAGTAAATATTTTCTTAACGTAAGTAAATGTATTCAGTCCAAGAAAACCTGTTTACTCAAATTAAGAATAATACTTGGTTTTTATTCTTGACTTAAGCAAATATTTTTAATTCAAGACTATAATAATCTTAATTGAAGAAAATTTCTAGTTTTTATCTAGTTTTAGAAATAATATTCTTAAAATTAAACTTAATAATTCTTCATTTAAGTATAATGTTTTCGAAAAAAAAGACAATACCACTAAGACAAAATTTTACTTCATTCAAGAATATATTGTTTTCCCCGTATATGAATCAATATTTGTCTTGACCAAAAGGATATTGTCTTAATTTAAGACATCCTTTTTTTCCGTGTGTAAATTCGACTTTGGCCACTAATTAGTTCGGTATTTAGTTGCATATAGTCCACTCTCATTTCCAACGTAACCCAGTCTTTGATCAAAAATCCTAAATTGCCTAAAATTAACGCCTATTTAATATTTATTCACAAACTCACGCTTTCTTCTCATGGGGGTAGGCAGAAACCACAGAAAGCCACCTGCTGTTATTCACTAGTGTGTGAAAGATGTGTTATCTAGGTAGGCTAGAGACTTATTCATGTTTGGATATAATACAAACACTACACAAACTCATTTCTCTTTCCTTTTATACTTTTTTTTAATGTTTTTTCTCTAATACCTGTAAAGTATATTGTTAAAATGACTATGTACTAGATACTGTATAATTTTAATGGCTATTATATATGTGTAATACTCGAGGGGGTTGGCGCTGACAGCCGAAATACAGGCTCTGCCTAGTTCGGCTACAGGTGAGCACACCACTTAAACTGTCCTAAATTAGCCTGTTAAAATATTTTGTAATTTATGTCTAAGTTTTCTTTAAACACTATTATTATTATTATAATTAAGAACATAATATAACATAACATAATATCACGCCTGTAATCCCCGCAGGGTTAGGCAGAGGTGTACCAATAGTACCTACACCTACATTTCGCCAAAGTTATGTTTAAGTCCCATGTAATATGGGGCAAGCCTATTGCCATCTACCGGGCACAAATCCAGACTCAGGGCTGCCGCTGTGAAATTCCAGGTGGAAAAACCCAATAATACTTTGCCCCTCCCGGAAATCGAACCCAGGACCTCATGTCCAGCAGTAGCGCTTGCGACCAACATAATATAATAGATATTAATTAAGCAGTAGGTCGCCATAATAAGCGTGAACTCAAAAAACAACAATGCAATTTCTTCTATTGAAAAATAATGCAAAAAATTGCTCTATAGCTTGACCAATCATAGTGACGTAGGTACAGTATTGTCGGAATCCAGTTGAAATACCAAAACATAGAACGCAACATAAAGATTTCTGACAGGAACTGTTAGGTGACCACCCTGATCAAACATGTGAAGTATGAATGAGTGTTGCTTTCTGCATATCAGCGATTCGACACGATAAGCGATGCCGTTACGCGGACAATAGTGTTCAAACGATCCGGCAAACGGCACCGAACGGCATCGCAATTGTGCCGGCCAACGGCGAACGGCATAACAATGTCTTAATTAACACACATTTATCTTTTTTGCAGGATGCCCAGCCCCCCCGCAGCCTTGAACGTCAATGCATCGAAACACACGATTTAAAGTTGAATATCCGTTTGCTGGATCTCAATGCTCAATATTTTGTGTTGACAGTAAAACATTCCTGCTTATTAGTGCTTCATTAATTTACGATAGAAACTTTTAGACTCTTCTCCATTTTAAAAATTCAGCCTCATTTAATCAAATATAAAGTTGTCAAATTGTCGATTCAATCATTATTAGAGTACAAAAAAAGGAAGTATGAGAAAACTTAACAAATATTCAGTGTAATGTTTTATTGTTCGACGAAGATTTTAATAAAAAGAAAATGTTTTCGCTCATTTTTAGTATAAGCTTAAATGTAAATATAAGAATATTTCACTATTTAAGTACCTAAGCACGACACCGGTGACAAAAAGTTCTTTTACAATTTCTTCTGATATTCTCATGCTCAGAGGAATAGGTATGGTTTACAAAAACTTTACTTTAAGTATATTTAAGCCGCGTATAAAACAAGACTGAAGAGATAGCCCGTGAAATCAACTTGTGAATTAGATTTAGATCAGAAAAAGCGTAGAATGCAGCTTACTTAGAGCGAGCCCGCTCAAAATGGTTGTAAATATTGCTTTTTTTTCACGAAAGTCATTCGTTTGGCACAAGCATCTTATTTTCGTATTCCACAGACTATAAAAAACGTATAATTAAAATTTTTATTTAAGTTTCTTGTGTTTTGTGTGAACTTACCTGGCTAAACGCAGTCAAGTGTAACTTATTGTAATATAGTGTGGTTATGTGTGTGAATGTGATAATGTATTTATTAAATTAATTTCATTTTAAAATTCGGTATTTAATTAAGCAAGTAACTCCTTTAATTTCTCTTGATGACAGCAGAATGTATGAATAGTCCCATTCCGTCTCATATAGAAATTACTTTACCACACAATTTCCTAATTTCATGAGATACCTACTTACGTACATTATGAAGTTCTGTGTGAATCTTCTTATGAAACCTTTTGTCTTAACGTCAACAAACTTTCCGTTTATGTGAATTCGAAAGACACAATTGTCTTGTAGGTGTCTTCGTACTTTTACTTTTTTCGTTATCACCCTAACGGCCATAACTGAGTACCTACCATTATTATCCTACAGGTAACCTGGTTGTTTTTTAGTCCTAATGAGAAAAAAATCCCGGCCAAGTGTCGTATCGGACCACGCACAATGACGGGTTCAGTAGTTGGGATGAATTTATCTCAAAAACAAACTTAACATTGTAGTTGAAAAACATGTTTTTCTATACATAGAGTTACGTCACGGTCAATTCTCCAACTGCAAATGTAAGTAGTCGACTATTACTCGTTAGCTTGTAAAGCCTACTTAGCTGTGTGTGTAGCTGATTAGTTTTCCTTTTAAGGTAGGTAACCTCGGGGTCGCGAGAAGGTACTTTTGGGTCACCGAGGCCCCCGCAACACAGGCAACAGGAAGGAATACGGGTGGGTTTTAGTCAGTAAGAGTCTGACACACCCTCCCGCTCCGCCCAGAGCGGGAGAAGTTATTTGATGATTTCCCACCCTCAAAAAAAAAAAGATAGGTAACCTAAAAACATGTATTTTCAAGATTTTATTTTACCACTTTGTCGGCGTGACTTACATGTAAGTATAATAAATACATGTAAGTCACGCCGACAAAAAAAGCTGTAATTTGGCATGGGTAAAATGATTATACCCATGCCAAATTACAGCTTTCTAAAGTCTTTTTTTTTTATTTCGGAGACTAAATTGACACATGCAAATGTCAAACTCCAAATTGAAATAACTAACAACAATAATTTGATATGTCAAATTAGCCTCTGGGATTAAAAAACGAACTATAGTAGGTACTAAGAGTCTCTGAGCTAAGCCGTGGCCAGACAGACAGAAAGACGGACATGGCAAAACTATAAGGATTCCTTGTTGACTAAGGAACCCTAAAAAGTAGGTATGGTTTTGTTAACGCACAGTTGCGACATCTATAGGAAACAACTGAATGTAGTTTAAATTAACTCTAGTTTGAAGTTACCTTAACTTGTTGTTAGGGTTTTAGTTCCGCAGAGACCACTAGATGTCGCTTTCACGTAGTTTTCGAAGATTTCGTAGTCTCTACGCAACACACGCTACGATTTTATTGAGATTTTTGATTCAACACAAAAGAGTTCCTCACCCCCTTCATCGTCCTTATCCTCATCTTAGCGTGTCGAGGGTAATCTAATCTGTAAGGTGCAGGTACCTATCAAGGCACGCAGAACATCAAAGCTTTGGCTTTTTGCTAGGAACATAGGTTTTGGACTTCGCGTTGGTGGGACAGACTGTCCCATTGACGCGAGTTCTCTCTCTGCCGCTGAAGTTCTACTACAGCCGCTGCGTAGATACCTAACCTACCTACACCAGCGAGCCAAGACCGCAGTTTTCTTTACAGCAGGCTTTGCATAACGCTTTCTATTTCTACTCTACTGAAGAATAGAAATCGCTTGTCTACATTTCTCGGTAGAGAACTGTCAACTGTCTACATGGAAACGTCATTTCTGTCTACTCTTCAGTGGTCTCTCTACGGTTCTCGTGCTAAGACTGCTGTAGTCTCTTGTAGGCACGGTTACCATTTCTAAATTTGAAAAGGCCTGACAAAAAGCCGGTCATTTGAAAAAAAAACGCATTATTACGATTGGTTTTTCAGTACTTGTTAAAAAAAAACGATAAAAAACCTTAAGGAGGATGGCTACGCTAAAGTAGCCCGCAAAATTACGATTTTCTTACGTTTTTTTGAAATTGGCAGGTCACTCAGGTCAGGTGTTCATCAGGATGTATGTTGATTAAAACATAATTCGCGGCCGTATCAAACGTTTCGCCTTAAGTCGAGTACAAATTAATGCCGAAAAGCCGGATTATCCGGACACATCCGGACGGATAGTACTCGCGGCTCCTCTTACCGCCACCGCCCCGCCGAGCCGCTCGAAAGAACGAGCCCGAAACTGACGTTTCGGGCTCGTATGCTCACAAGACGTCAATAAGTAAAGAATACTAGACATTGTAAAGGATGTTTATTCTCATAGAATGCAAGTATTTATTTACAAAACGTCTTCGCCGCGAGCAAACATGCTTGACGCGAGCAAACATTCGGCTTGATTGAACAACAATCATTTTTGCGACTGCACAGTTACAACTGCATCGTTAACACCAGTTTAATTGAAATTTGAAATGGAACAAAGAAATAGTAAAGTGCGTGTGTTCTTCATAAAAATATTAAAAATATTATTTACTCCGATAGCAAGGTTGGTGATTTTTTGTTTTTTTCCTTTCGGTATTGAATCCACTAAAACAAAGAGGCAAATAATATTACCTACCTACCTGTTTAGTTATACCTACTCATACATAAAAAAAACATGCCAGACACAGAACAGACAGACAGACAAAACAGACTGCCTCGTTGGTCTAGTGGTTGAAAGCGCTATTACTGAGCATGAGGTCCTGAGTTCGATTCCCAGGTCGGCCCAAGTGTTATCGGGTTTTCCCGTCAGGGATTTCTCTCTCTCTCTCAGTAGCAGACCGGAGTCTGGATTTGTGCCCGGTTGATGGCAATAGGCTCGCCCCCTATTACATGGGACTTAAACATAACTGGCGAAATGTGGGTATACTATAGGTACACCCTGCCTAACCCTTCTGGGATTACAAGCGTGATGTTATGTCATGTTATGTAAAAAAACATGCACCAAATAAACTTAGGTGTTTACTTCCAGGCTTCGAAAGTTAACAAGGAAATGGGGTATACGACAAATAAAAATTACAATCGCTGTGGGTACAACCGTAGCTATTATTGGCCTAGTGGCTTACTTGTGTTGGTTATCAATTTTTGAGCATGGAAGTAATGAACCCCACGAGTTAGCTGAGGTGTTTGGGACCCCGATGGTGCGTGTACCATTAGACGTAATATACAAGGATTTGAAACTAATCGATGAAGAAAGTGATTACAATATTTTTGACGAAGAACAAAAGCGGGAAAGTAGGTATTACTCTAAGACAAAACTCCTGTCGTCTTAAGGCTCCCGCAGACAGGTGCGACGTGACACTAATAGCACAATTTCTATGAAAACTTCATTGAAAGTGTCGCGCCCGCGATATCGCGTCAGTCTGCACGAGCCTTTAAGAAGGATTCCAGCGGAACAGATCCGGCAATAAGCTTTTATCTTCATAATTATTTTTGTGAATAGTTTTAAGTTAAGCGGGGGCTTGTGGCTAAGTAACAACAGCCGCACGGGTCGATCGATCAGGTTAGGTTACGCTAGCTGCGGTTGGTCCGTGGATAGGTGACCATCTTAACATACCAAGACCCCTCCGTACCTCGGAAAGCACGTTAAGCCGTTAGTCCCGGCTGTCATTTGTGAATCTTTGGCAGTCGTTACGGGTCGTCAGAAGCCTGAAAGACTGACAACCAGACTTACCAAGGGGTATCGTATTACCTAGTAACTGGGTTGTGGAGGTTAGATAGGCAGTCGCTCCATGTAAAATACTGGTCTTCAGCTGCATCCGGTTAGACTGAAAGCCGACCCCAACAAAGCTGGGAAAAGGCAGGCAGATGATGATGAGTTTTAATAAGTAAAAAATAAAAATATATATAAATTATAAATATATTTAAATAAAATTTAAATATATAAATTATCAGAGAATAATTAATATCAATTTACGATTTTAGTTGGGATGATAAACACTCCGGGATGTAAAATACCCACAGCTGTAATTGATTACAGAAAGGATTTACGAAATACTACCAAAAATATGATTAATATGTGTGGAACACGAGCAGTATTTTTGCGAAAATATGATGAAAATAAAGTAATAGCTCGAATAAAAACACATAAGATGGCAAATTTCACTAAGAAAAACATTCGCATTCAATGCTGTCACAAATTTATAGTCGACACTCTACATAACCCACACGAACGTGATAAACTATTGTGAGTATTATTACTTATTATTATTACCTACCTAATTTTATTAAATTTTTAGACTTTTTTTAGCTGTGTAAATCCTCTCTTCACAAATGTTCTCCGTCCTGCGTCCGACTGAGGGTTTTGTGAAACACTCGGTTTATTTCCAACTGTTTTGGACCTACCCCCGCCAGACAGGTAGGTTCTTAGTGGTCCGGTCACCTTTCGGTTGAAGCATTTAATTCAATCACAACTGCTGCAGACTTAGCATGACGCTTTCTATTTCTACGAAGAATAGTCACAGCTCTTTCTATACAAAGTGACATTTCGTTTCTCCATTTTTGACAGTGCACCTCAAAAATGGATTACGAAATGACACTTTGTAAGGCGTTGAAGATCGTTTGTCAAACGAAGTGGACAAGTTAGGAAGGAGGCTTCCTAACTTGTCCGCTTCGTTTGACAAACGATCCAAGCAGAGGTGCTTGGAACAGTAAGTAGCGATTGAAGTAAATGCGTTAATTTTAATGTCTTTGGAATAAATGAACACAACTTTCCACGCCTTCCTAATGGATCGTTTTAGGTCTAGGTATATTCTCCATCGAATTGTTCCACTTGTCTGCGGTTACAATGAGGTGGATTAAAATACAAAACAAGCTTAGAGTAGATATATGTATATCAATGATTTGATTCATAAACATGTACAACATGTCCCAGAATTAACGCACACCACCAAACACCCCAATCAGAATATTGTGTCAAAATCATAACACATACTTACACTGAATTTTTACTATTATGTATAAATTATTGTTTATTTATTTTGAAAATATCTACATCATTTAAAAACTAACAAACTTAAAATAATAATAATTATATATACAACTATTATAAACAGGGAGGACAAAATATCATAAATGTCAAAAAATTCGTCCGCATCGCTGTCAACAGGAAAAGTGCCCAAAAAGCTGGCAGCATTACCACGTTATATGGCAATGCTGATTATTTGGCCAAAAAATAGACCAACCCTCTGGTCACGCGAGGAGTCGATCAACCGCTTGGCGATGTCTCTAAAAACTAAGTGGGCACTCGGACCCCATGGCCCTAGTGTTTCAACCCCAAACGGCTCGAACATATAAGTCCCAATAAGATTCAATGAGTACTTGCGCCGTTTGAGGTTTTCCGCACCTGCAGCAGCCGCCCCAGCACAGCCCGCCGTGCTAGGAAGATGGGATGGCGCAAGGGTGTGTCGACACACGTTGCATACCACACCTAAGGTCTACCTACCTTCCAAGGCATTATGGTCAATCCGTCTGGTCTCTTACCATCATCGCGTGCCAAGTCATTAGGTTCTAAAACAGCGGGCATCCCGACGGTGCCAAGAGCGCGACGGATGATGTCGTTGATGCTGGCGTGCCGTGCTATGCGCCCTGCGCTTTTACTGCAGGATAGGTTTATTTATTAAATTAGTTATATTGAGGGAAAAAATTGGGCTTGTGGCTAAGTAATAACAGCCGCACGGGTCGATCGATCAGGTTAAGCTACGCTTGCCGCGATTGGTCCATAGATGGGTGACCATCTTTACATACCAAGACCTCTCCGTGCCTCGGAAAGCACGTTAAACCGTTGGTCCCGGCTGTCATTTGTAGATCTTTGACAGTCGTTACGGGTCGTCAGAAGCTCGAAAGTCTGACAACCAGTCTTACCAAGGGGTATCGTGTTACCCAGTAGCTGGGTTATGGAGGTCAGATAGGCAGTCGCTCCATGTAAAATACTGGTATTCAGCTGTATCCGGTAAGACTGGAGGCCGACCCCAACATAGTTAGGAAAAGGCTAGGCAGATGATGAGGGAAAAAATTGTGGTCAAATTACAAATCTACGCACGCACACAGGCACGCACACCCTATAAGGCCATATCATGTTTAGATACGAGTATCGATACCGTCTGCGTAGTTCCGCCAGCTAATTTAATATGACCCTGTATAGGTTTGTATTATGTATATCAAAAAATGTTATAACTATTATAGTCTGTAACTTTTACCTATTAGAAACAAATCCTACTAATATTATAAATGCGAAAGTTTGTAAGAATGCATGGATGGATGGATGTTTGTTACTCTTTCACGCAAAAAGTACTGAACGGACTTGGATGACATTTGGCACACAGATAGTTTATTACCAGGAATAACACATAGGATACTTTTTATCCCAATATACCCACGGGGTCAAAACTTATGCGGGTGAAACCGCGGGGCGCATCTAGTTGACTACTAATCATGGCTGTTTCAGATTCAGTAACTGTACAAATTTCCAGGACGAGTCCATAATAACTCTACAATCTGATTTTGTAAATGTAATTTGCTCCGAATTTGATGAGGACAATACATCACATATTATCTATAATGACATGTACGCCTTCAGTAAGAAAATTCAAAGTTCAACACCAGAAACAAAAACTTGTAAAGTCAAATATAACGTACTAATACTGGGAATGGAATCGATGTCTTTACCTCGCTTCGTGCTAACGATGCACAGAACACTACGTCATTTTTCAGAAAACAGTTGGCTTGGTTTTCATGGATATAATAAGGTACCTCTTACTTAATTAATCAGATTTATTCTTATTGATGCCTTTAGAATTTATTATAAAACATAACAATAACGATTCAACAGATTGCAGATGATACATTACCTAATTTAATGGCAGCATTAACGGGTAAAAATATGACTTCAATAATAAGAGAATGTTTTGCCTCAATGGATGACTGTAATTACCACTTTATTTGGAAAGCGTTCAAGGACGCCGGTTATGCTACAGCCTATGCTGATGATAACTTAGGGAACACATTTACAAAAGACTACGCATTTCACAAGGCTCCCACGGACCATTACATGCAACCATTTTTTCTCAATAAAGAAAATAATCGCAATAACAAGTCAATATGTACTGGCAAACTATTATCGGGTCAACAGCTGTTAGATTACGCCGTAGACTTTGCTAACACTTACAAAATGGACTCGTTTTTTGGGTTTTTTTGGCTAAACTCATTTAGTCGCGATGAGAAAAATCGACCGGAAGACGCGGACAAAATGATAGAAAACTTCATGAACCAGTTGATTTACACGGGTATTTTGACAAATACTTTTATAATTATTTTAAGCGCCCACGGCTTACGTTTCGGCAGAAACCGCCTCTCAATGGAAGGCTACTACGACGATCGTTTGCCAATGAAATTTGTGTCGGCTCCGTTACTTTTTAAAGGAAAACATATTAACAAATACAAAGCATTGGTGACGAACCAGCATAAATTGGCAACGCCATATGATGTTTATAGTACCCTCTTGGATATTAAGAAAATATCTCTGTGCAGTAATTCCAGCGACCCAATACCTGAAGGTTGTCTGAATTGCCACTCGATGTTAAAACCGATAACCGGAAATCGCACCTGTATGGAAGTGAACATTCACGAAAAGTGGTGTACCTGTCACAAACTGTATCCTCTCACTATTCAGGACCCTATAGGACTGAAAAGCGTAAATGCGGCCGTGAGGTACCTTCAAGGAATGACTATGAATATAGATACACAAAAATGCTGGCATTGTTTGCGTCCTTCTCTAAAAAACGTTAACAGAATACATTTCTATTACGACGAAGACAAAACTAAAATATATTATGTTGTGGCAATCACTTTATCACCTGGTAATGCAACTTATGAAGCTTTGGTATTGAGGAAAGATGGCTATCATGTTATTGGGCCAGTCAGCTCAATTTCTTACTACCATGGTTTGGGTAAGTGTGCTCTTAAAAGGAGAGACCGCCTGTTCTGTGTCTGTCAACGGGATTCAAACTTTTGCTAGCTCATTATTAGGGGTAGGGTAAGTATTTAATATTTGACTCGCTCATTGTGACAATATAGTACTTATCTTTTGGAATATTTCCTTAAACAAATAAAATTGCAGGTGCTTAAAACTTTTTTATTTTTTATTTCCTGTTTACTTAAATATAGCAACTAGCAGAGGCTGAGAGCTGGCAGAGGGCGCGCGGGAGCATCCATGAGGATAAGTCCATGAAAAAAAAACGGAGAGGTACGTTACGTTGATTTGGTGCGTTAGGGAATTAGGGATATCGAGTATAACCTCTCCCTCGACTCCCTCGACTTTTATGACGACACCATCGATCGCGTTTAATTTACATTACGAAATTACTTTCATGCATGTAGAAGTTTTTTTTTTTTTTAATATAGTGTCTTTATTTATTGAAATAATTAATATTGATTTGTACATACAACAAAAACAAATATATCTAATTAATTAATAAAAATAACTAAAACTATACACAGTCACAAACTAAAACAGAGGGGCAACCACGGCCTCTATAGCAGTATTATTTTAATATTGCTTCACAGTGGGAAAGAGATGGAGCTATACCCCCTGTATAGTTTCATCTCATTCTCACACTGATGTAATATTAAAATAATACTGCTATAAGAGGTCGTGGTTGCCCTCCAGGGCGTCGAAAAATACATCCACATCGCTGTCGACTGGTAATGTACCCAAGAGACTGGCGGCATTGCCACGTTGTATGGCAATGCTTAACCTCTAGCCAAGGAAAAAGCCAGCACTTGGGTCACGGGAAGTGTCAAACAGCCGTCTGGAGATTTTCTTAAAAAGGCCATGAGCACTCGGACCCCACGGTCCGAGGGTTTCAACCCCAAACGGCTCGAAAATATAATTACCAACTAGGTTAGGAATTATACATACGCCGCTTGAGGTTCTCTGCAGCCGCAGCAGCAGCGCCAGCATAGCACGCCGTGCCAGGAAGATGGGATGGTGCAAGAGTATCGACACACGTTGCATCCCACACTAAAGACCTACCCACCTCCCATGGAAATAAAGACATGCCGTCAGGTCTCTTGCCATCGTCGCGTGCCAGGCCATTAGGTTCTAATACAGCTGGATCGCCGACGGTGACAAGAGCTCGTCGGATGATATCATTAAAGATCGCGTGCCGCGCTAAGCGACCCGCACTTCGGCTGCAAGACAGGCCGTGGTGTCCGAGACTGTTGACAACTTCGCCACAGTGACAGCGATGAGGAGAACAACATGGAGCTCCTAGTCTTAGGGAAGCAGCGAGGCGGAAAGCAGTGTCGTCGAACAAGGGCGTCGCCAAGGGGGAGCAGGGAGGGGCAGCTGAAAAATGTACCGAGGCGGTCTTAAAGCCATAGGCATTTTCTACCAGTCAACCTTTGGGGGATGTAGAGACAAATAGTAGTAGGGCCAATAACGCAAATTGAGGAATAAATATTTATCCATAATAATTATATTATATTTTATATTATCCTATCCTAACTAATATCCTAAATAAATAAATATTATAAATGCGAAAATGTTTGTTTGTTTGTTCCGCTTTCACGCTAAAATAGCTGAACCGATTTGGATAAAATTGGCACATGTTTAAATTAGACCATAACCTAGATTAGGCCATAGGATACTTTTATCCCAATATTCTTACGGGATCGAGACTTATGAAATGAAATGAAATGATTTTTATTTCTGTAAGTAGGTTTGTACAAATACTTTTACACGTCAAGCATATTTAAAAAAAAAAAACTGGATGAGGTCGGCGTTTTCTATCTGACTACTCTGATAAGAAAGGCCGAAAAAAACTCAGAGGTCACAGTCTCTTAACGTCCAGACATAATCTTGATCAGATCATGTAAAGACCATGTAGGTTGGTGTCTGAAAAGGTCTGTTGAGGAAAGAACCACACAGATTTGAGTGACCTATCCAGTCAGTGCACGCATTTGTCAGTAATCGTGCAGCTCAACTCAGAACTTAAGGAGCTAAACGATTCGACGATCAATACCAAGGAAAGGACATTTGGGTAGGCCGTATAAATTACTCAAACTGCCAGATCAAGATTAAAAACTAACTGAGAGAAAAATAAAAACAATGACCCACATAGTCTTCACATTCACAATAATTAAAAAAATCATACTTTAAAAAGTCATTGTACTCAAAGTATTCATGTCATTGTACGTGGGACGCTTCGATCGCTTCACTTTGGTAGGCGTTGATTTGTTTTGATACATCCAAACCGTCGACTGGCGCTTCGTTTCTGGATCGTATTGATAAATACAAGACTCATCACCTTTAATGATGTCGTAAACACACCGAGACGAGCCTGCTTCAAATTTGTTTATCATATCACGGCACCATTCCACCCGGGCCTGCTTCTGAGCATCGGTGAGGTTGTGCGGCACCCAGCGTGAAACTATACTAACCTCCTCACGCGAAGATACACATGTAGAATTTCGTGAAGGCTTCCCGATCCAACCTGTGGTATGTGCTGAATCTCTTGATACGTAACTTGCCTATTGTCATGGATTAATTTTTTCACTGCTAGCACGTTTTCTTCCGTAACAGCCGTCAAAGGGCGACCACATCTTTCTTCATCCCTCAAAGTTAGTCGACCGCGCTTGAATTCGTTATACAAAATATACGCGGTTGTTTTAGAAGGGCCTTCATCCATGAATGCCATTTGAAGTATATGGTACGATTCGTCCGGTTTCAGGCGACACTTGAAATCGTAAAGAATCATAACGCGAAAATGTTCCCGGCGCAGATCCATTTTTTTAATGAGACACGAGAATTTAAATTATCTCACAAAAAATGTGGAGAGAAATTTTGAAATTGGAGCGTAGCTATTTTTACTTACTAATGAAAATATTAAAAAAAAAAAAAATATTTAAAAAACAAAAACCCGACTGCAAAAACAGATAACTGAAAAGGGAAAATCAAGCATTATAAGGCTGGCTCGGCTCGGCTCGCCGGCCTTCTTGGTGGTAAGCCCTCTATTTTCCTCTGGCCCCAACCCGCCGAGTGGCGTACACCTTCTTCCTCTGTCGCTGCCCGACCCACTCGTCAGAGGACGACCCCGAGTCTAGGCGCTTCAAAGTTCGTACGAACTCTCGGTTCCTCCCGTACACAAGTTCGTGCTCCGAGCTCCGACCTGAGCACTTTACGCCGGATGCAGCATCGGACTCCGACCCCGCATCACTCACCTCCCCTTGACTTTTTATTTTTATTTAGATTAGATTTTCCATACTTAATCCCACGAGTATGGGGGATATAAACAGTACACCTAGGTTCACCGCCTGTCCCTAGGTAAGTGTTTGTAACCCAACCAGAGGGTCCACTCGTACCGCTCGCGACTGGCGCGCCACCTACAACTAAAAAGTTACAGATGATACTACTCCTCTGCCATTCATACTCTCGCCGCGCACCAAAACTTTATATTAGAGGATTTTGTATAGAGGTTAACTTCCTCGCGATTGGGGCGACCAAGCCAAGATCCTCGTCCCGATCCAAATCACAAAACATGACTGTGATCTCTTTACGGATTACGATTTCGAAGGTTGCAGTTAGGAGTCAGGAGAATCGGTTCTCCCGCTGATAGCTCGCTGGCAGGGTGAGTGCACAGCAAGCGCCGCCACTCTGCGCCCACTCTACCTGCCCTCTGTAAGCATAGAGGGGAGTGAACGACCGAGGATCAAGCATGAAGCCCCCCACGCAGAAATTCGCCACAGTCAATACCCTCTCCGATACATGGAGAGACTATTGGCCGTGCCCAGGGTGCACTGGCCGGACGAATGCTGTTTCCCCCGAACGTATTCGCGTGGAACGAGCAGCAATCAGGCACATGAGGTTTTCTGCACGCACCCCTACGCTCTCTCATGAGTAGTACCAATTTTCGAAATGTTATGGCATCTGCACCAGCACATGTAGAAAAAAACAGAACTCTCTCAAAACAATACCTTAGATAGTAGACACTCTATTGCCAGTCAAGACAGACATTAAGTTTTGAAATGTACTCGTATTATTTTCAACCTAAAAATTACTTCCATGAGAAAAATGGTAAGTATTAGTATTACTTATATTAAGTAGTAGGTGTAGCGACATAAGGGCCTATACATAAGACGTTGAAGCGCATTACACGGAACGCACGTCGTTGTTTAAAAATAAAATTACAGGTTGCATAACGGCTGCACTACGACCGCGATGCGTAGCGGCTGTGCTATGGCTTCCTTGCGTAGCGAATGCGCCACGACCGCGTTTCTTAACGGCTGTGCTACGACTGCGTTGCGTAGCGGATGCGCTACGATCGCGTTGAGTAGCGAAAGCGCTACGAACGCGTTGCGTAGCGGCTGTGCTACGGCTTCCTTGCGTAGAAAATTCGCCTCGACCGCGTTTCTTAGCGGCTGTGCTACGACTGCGTTGCGTAGCGGATGCGCAACGATCGCGTTGCGTAACGAAAACTCTACGACCGCGTTGCGTAGCGGCTATGCTACGGCTTCCTTGCGTAGCGAATGCGCCACGACCGCGTTTCTTAGCGGCTGTGCTACTACTGCGTTGCGTAGCGGATGCGTTACGATCGCGTTGCGTAGTGAAAGCGGTACGACCGCGTTGCGTAGCAGCTGTGCTACGGATTCCTTCCGTAGCGAATGCGCCACGACCGCGTTTCTTAGCGGCTGTGCTACCACCGCGTTGCGTAGCGGAAGCGCTACGACCGCGTTGCGTAGCGGATGCGCTACGACCGCGTTGCGTAGCGGATGCGCAACAACCGCATTGCGTAGCGAATGCGCTACGACTGCATTGTGTAGCGGATGCGAACGCTAAGCTAATTCAAAGTCAAACTTTTACCAACGACGCACAGTGGAACGAATGTATGGGAGCGGTTGGACGTAGACATGTCCGAAAAAAAAGAGTAAAATTATGCCAAACTAATGATGCCATCTTATTCGATTACTTAATGCCTTCATAACTTGTGGTGATGAATTTCTTCATAACTCCCATATTTCGGGAGTAATTTGAGAAAATGTGAAATTTTACTATGAAAATGAGTGTATCGAGCTCTCTCCCTCCTGATTCCGGGCTTGTTTCAAGTAGCGGTCTCTAATATCATAATGCTAATACTAAGAGCTATATTTAATACTAAGACACATAGTGCGCCAAATGTGCACTTTCTGGGATAAAGAGTGATGTTTATTTTATAACACAATTTTTTTATTTTTTGTTTATTTTGTTGATTAAAACCGTTTTTCTAAAGGTTTACCTTATTACAATAACATTTCTGAGCAGCCAATTAGAGAAGATATAAGCTAATTAGGATATATAATTAGGGACTTAAGGTTTACATATAAAACTGATGCACTAATGATTACTGATAAGAACATTGCTATTATTTAATTACTAAATGGCTCTTAATACACTAATTTAGCATGCATCATTTACTAATTATCACAATAACTAATTACCTTGCAATATTTAACAAAGGATACCTGGGATACCTGGATTTTATATAAATAGGTCACTATTAGTAACTTTAAAATCAGTGTTGATTTACACCTCGTTGTATCCAAGCTAATCTCGCAATGTATTTTCCAAATTTTAATACAAATCTTGATATTCACGTTGCTTTATGCGCACGCGCACATAAAGATTTACGCGACTTTAACTATTTGTTCAGTGTTTTAAAAGATAACAGTTGTGTTCAGTTATGTGAAAGTGCTGAAACAAGTTTAAAAGACTGGTGTCGTCGATTTTGCTACCGCATTTATGCAAAATGGACACAGTCTGGAAGAAGCACAGATAAGTTTCGGAAGAAACATGAGATTTGGCTACAGGCTGCAATTCAATGGCCGGAATTACAGAATGAAAATATGGAACCTTCTACAGAAAATATAAGTGACGTCATCGAGCCCATAATTTCTCCTGCTAAATCTGATGCTTCAACTTGTACACATCCTAGTCCTCGTAAATCTTTTGAGGACCTTAGTAACCGGCAAAAAAGAAGACGCACTGAAGATAGTCTTTCATGCAGCAGTAGCAGCGCTGAAATTATGTTTTCGGCCGAAAGGGCGCTTCAAAAGGCAGGACAAAGCGATACAGCTTATGTTATGAAATACTTGACGGAGAATCCAGAAGAGGCCTCAAAAATCAAAGCCTTCATTGAAGGTAAATCAATTCAGGTACGGGAAATATCCCCTTTGAAGGCATTGGCTCTTTATGTATCGATGAACTTATCGAAATGGCGCTATAACACTCTTCGGGATTTCAACACTCAAGAAGGAGCTCTTCAATACCCGAGTTACTACATGTTGGTTAAAGAAAAAATTAAGTGCTATCCGGCCAAAGAAGATCTCACAGTTACAGAGAGCTCTGCAAAAATCAAATTACAAGCCTTGATGGATTTAACCTCAAGAAGACTTATTAGGTCGTTAGAAACCCCTGTTGATCCCAATCAACAGCTCGTATTGACCAGCAAATGGGGTTTTGACGGATCATCTAGCCAAAGCATTTATCATCAAAGGACGAGTGAAGATGAGCAAATCGATCTTGCTAGTAATTTTATGATTAGTCTTGTACCACTGCGGCTCGTCTCAAAAGGTGTAACAATTTGGGAAAACGAGCGACCATCTTCCACTTCATTTTGCCGGCCAATATTGTTTAAGTTTATAAAGGAAACCAAAGAAAATGTGCAGAGAGAGATGGCTGAAATCGAAGCAGAGATTGAAGCCTTAACTCCATCCACCATCACTGATGGAATTAGTGTCAAACACCAACTGCTGTTGACAATGATTGATGGTAAAATTCATTCCATTATATCCAATACAGCAGCTTCAGTGTGTGACATATGCAAGGCTTGTCCTAAAGAAATGAATAATTTAGAGTTAATCAAACATAAACACGCAAACGAGGACATGTATAAATATAGCTTAAGCACCCTTCACGCTTGGATTCGCTCAATGGAATGCTTATTACACATTTCCTACAAATTAGACATAAAATCATGGCAAGTAAGGGGTGATATAGCAAAAAGGCAAGTTGATGACAGGAAGAAAAGAGTTCAAGAGGCTGTAAGAAGAGAAACGGGCTTACTTCTCGATGTTGTGAAACAAGGCAGTGGATCCACCAACAATGGCAACTCGGCAAGGAGATTTTTTGAAAACTACACTAAATCTGCTGAACTGACCGGAATAGATGCTATGCTTTTAAGAAAAATCTGTGTGATCTTGCAGTGTATTTCATCAGGAGAGAAGATCAACGTAACTAAATTCCGAGAGTTCTGCTTTGATACTGCTAAGCTTTACGTGGAGTTATACCCATGGTATTATATGCCTTCTTCACTTCATAAAATTTTAATGCATGGGCCAGACATAGTTCAGAACATGTCAATTGTGCCCATTGGTTTTCTATCCGAAGAGGCATCTGAGGCTAGAAATAAAGATTTTAGAAAATATAGAGAGGGGCATTCTCGAAAGCATAGCAGTATCTCATGCAATGAAGATATTATGCACAATCTTTTACTGTCTTCTGATCCACTTGTTACAAGTATCCGTCCAAAAGGAAATAAGTTTGTAAAAAAATCTTCTTTTAAGGAATTTTATGAGCTTACGGATTCTGAGAAAAGTGATATCGAATTTGTTAACATAAATGATTTAGCGGACATCGATTCTGAATTTGAATTAATTGATGATGATGATGATGACGAAGATAATTAAATGATGTTATTGTTTTAAAATGTGTAACTTAGTAAATTAGAGCTTACATCTTAATTATTTATTGTACTTTTAATGAAACTAGGTAATTTATTATCAACTTACTTAAAAGTCATACTCTCATCAGTTCTTGTGAATATTTTTGTTAATATATATTTCTGTATATATATAATATATTTATAGACCTCTTAATAAGTCTGTCTGCGGTTTAAAGTAAATACAAATGGGGAAAAAACGTTTTTTTTTTTAAATTTTCATTTCCTTTTATCCCAGAAAGTGCACATTTGGCGCACTATGTATCTTAGTATTAAATATAGCTCTTAGTAATAGCATTACGATATTAGAGACCGCTACTTGAAACAAGCCCGGAATCAGGAGGGAGAGAGCTCGATACACTCATTTTCATAGTAAAATTTCACATTTTCTCAAATTACTCCCGAAATATGGGAGTTATGAAGAAATTCATCACCACAATTTATGAAGGCATTAAGTAATCGAATAAGATGGCATCATTAGTTTGTCATAATTTTACTCTTATTTTTCGGACATGTCTACGTCCAACCGCTCCCATACATTCGTTCCACTGTGCGACGCGACGTGCGGCCGGATGCACACACAAAACATGTTGGCGCAGCCGCACACTGGTCCCGAATGATAAAAAAGTGGACATTAAGAAATTTTTGACAGAAGGTCAACGGATTCGGCTGATTTTTTTTTTTGTAGGCAGCTGATGCAATTACAAATCACTTTTATAGATTGAGTTTTTGCCAAATAAGCCGTATTTTCAGAGAAAAAAAATATTCAAATATTTTTTGTATGAAAGAAATCCTAATTTTGTCTTTATCTTCCAAGATTCAAACGTATTCAAAATAAAACTTAGCGCAGCTTGTAGAGGTGCTAATTGCTCACCACTTTGTCATAGACACTCTTCTGCGATTTTGTGCTCCTTTTGAGTTACAGGCACTTTAAATATTTTTTGTATGAAAAAATCCTAATTTTCTCTTTATCTTCCAAGATTCAAACGTATTCAAAATAAAACTTAGCGCAGCTTGTAGAAGAGCTAATTGCTCACCACTTTGTCATAGACACTCTTCTGCGATTTTGTGCTCCTTTTGAGTTACATGCACTTTAAATATTTTTTGTATGAAAAAATCCTAATTTTGTCTTTATCTTCCAAGATTCAAACGTATTCAAAATAAAACTTAAAGCAGCTTGTAGAGATGCTAATTGCTCACTACTTTGTCATAGACACTCTTCTGCGATTTTGTGCTCCTTTTGAGTTACAGGCACTTTAAATATTTTTTGTATAAAAAAATTCTAATTTTGTCTTTATCTTCCAAGATTCAAACGTATTCAAAATAAAACTTAGCGCAGCTTGTAGAGTAACTCTTACAAATATATGAAATTATCAGTATCAAATAAACAAACAAGGAAATCTCAAAACGTGTTCAGACATGTTTATGTACAGGTAAGTTATTGTGTGACTCGTATGTAAATTTTTTTTTTATAGAGTCATTGCTTAATTACCCTATAAGTGACGATTTCGGCTCTATTTGGTCATCTAGTCGAACGCGTCGAAAACGCTGAATGATGAATAGGTATATAAATTGCAATTAAAAATTCCCTTTGTAGTTTTGCGGTATTTATGTAGGAGCACATCTTAGTATGTTTTATTTTCTCGTGACTCATCCAAATTGCAAGAATATTTGGCTCATTATCTAACTACCCCATTAAGTAATGAGGTAGTTAGGTAATGAGCCATTATCTAACTACCCCATTAAGTAACGGGATAGTTGGGTAATGAGTCATATATCAATAGTATAAGGGCAAGCGGAACCCGTTTTTGTTCATTACGCGTCTTGTGCTCGTAAAAACAACACAATTTTTTATCAACTATCACCACATTGTAACTTTTATTTATTTGCCTGTAACATTTTTGTATCAAAATGACTACATTTGTGACTAATTTAGACATTTTTTCTTTTTTGAGTAATAGTGGGTGCCTTAAAAATAGTGATTTACTGTGTCAAACCATTATAAATCGTATTTCAAGTGAAATTCCAAACGACGAGCTCAGTATTATCAAAAAGTTTTGCCAAAATTATACGTCAAACCTAGCTAGAAGATGGGACAATTCAGGTAGAAACGAAAGATTTGGTGTTAAAAACAAGGAGTGGTTGGAGTCTAAAATTTTGTGGCCAACTTTAACTTCTGTGAATTTTCCTATGTTGTTTGATCCAGAATATACCATAGAGGACATTTCAGTAGACGTAGAAGAGCATAATTTATCGTACGAAGAGGAAGCGGGTGCATCTACATCAGAAGCTACCACAAATACTCCCAGAACTAGAAATAAACGACCATTTGAAGATTTAACAAATAAGCAGAAGAAAAGACGTTCTTTGTCTCTTTTGGAGCATTCCGAAGAAGAGCTGTTCTATGCTCTTATTGCTAAACTTAATGAAAACGGGCGCACTGTTTGTTCTAAAGTTATTAAGTGCCTCTCAAATAAGCCAGAAAAGGTGCAAGAAGTAAGTGACTTTTTATATAAAGCTTCTGATAAATCGATTTCCGAGGAAGACACCTTAGCTCTTGCCACAGCATTGAGATTATCAAAATGGCAATATCTAACTTTGAGGTCCATTTTAAGTACAAATGGCACAGCGGCTTTTCCATCTTACCAGAAGTTACTGTTGAAGAAGAAAGAATGCTATCCAGCAAAAGAAGATATTGTGATATCGGAGTCAGGAGCTAAAATTAAGTTACAGGCAGTTCTAGATTTAACTGCCGAGAAGATTTTGAAAGTGACTGGTTCAAATATTAATGGTGGTGTTTTGAAGCTAGTTAGTAAATGGGGCTGTGACGGAGCTTCTTCACAAAGTTGTTACAAACAAAAACCAACTGGTGACATATTTTCAGAATCTTCTGTATTTATGGTTAGTTTTGTGCCACTTCGCCTTATGAGTGACAACGATGTGATAGTATGGGAAAATCCGCGCCCTTCTTCAACAAACTATTGCAGACCAATTATGTTCGAATTCAAACAAGAAACAAAAGAATATATTCAGCAAGTAGAAGCAACATTACAAGAAGAAATTCAGAACCTTCTACCAACAAAGTTATTTGATGGCGAATTTGAAGTATTTCATGAATTGCATATGACGATGATCGACGGCAAAGTATGCACGGCACTTTCACAGACACAGTCTGCAGCCAATTGCAACATTTGCTTAACAAATCCGAAAGATATGAACAACTTGAACCTCGTTTTTAACAAACCAGAAAACCATGATATGTACAAATATGGTTTATCTTCACTTCACATGTGGTTGCGATGCATGGAATGTATTTTGCACATATCTTACAACTTAGATTTCAAAAAATGGGCGGCTCGGGGTGAGGACAAACTGCTCCGAAAATCAAGAAAAGAGTTAACGCAGCATGAGTTTTTTGTTGTAACTGGCTTAATGATTGATATCGTCAAACAAGGCTTTGGGACAACAAACGATGGCAATACAGCTCGACGGTTTTTCAATGATTACGAAAGGTCAGCTGAGATAACAGGAGTTAATGCTAATTTGATTAAGAGATTTGCTGTAATTTTGCAGGCAATATCTTCTGGGAGAAATGTAGATATTGAAAAATTTAGAATTTATTGCAGAGAAACAGCAGAACTTTATGTCAGCGAGTACTCGTGGTATTACATGCCTTCGAGTGTACATAAACTTTTAGTGCATGGTGCAGATATTTGCCAGCATTTTTCTTTTATTCCAATTGGTATGATGTCCGAAGAAGCCTCAGAAGCAAGAAACAAAGATTTTCGTTCAATCAGAGAAAAGCATACTAGAAAGATAGGCAGAATGCAAACAAATGAAGATATTTTACACCAGTTACTTATCAGCTCCGATCCGTACATTACGAACATAAGACCGAAGTTCACCAAAATTCAAAAGCAGCAGAGGTTTGAAGAAGCCGAAAATCTTCTAAAGGATGACGTTTCACCCAATGAACTCGATTTAGAAGTTGCTGATGAGGAAGAAGTATACGTCGACATTGAGAATAATCCCCCACAAGATCCGCTAGCATAATTCACATTGTAACATACGCACGTTCATGTTAGTTTGTTTAAGTTTGTAAGTTTGTAATCTAGTTTATTTAAGTTATTAAGTTTATAGGTACTGAGAAAAAATGCGCTTAAAATTAATTTATGTTCTAGTTTATTTAAATTTGTAAAATAATAGTTTACTTTAGTTATTAAGTTTACAGGTACTGAAAAAAAATGCGCTTTGTTTTATTTTTTGTGTTTGTTTTATTTATTTATTTATTCATATTATGTTGACGACAGCCCTAGCAAAGTATTACATTTGTAAACAAAGACTACCCACTGTTGGGGTAGTCAAATAAAAAGTTGTATTTTACATTTCATATGACTTATTAGGACAAAGTAGGGTAGAACAATATTGTTTATTTTTATTATACCCTGATATTTTATTGTGACAATGACTTGACATTGAATCTTGATCGCACGAACATTGCTCTGTGAATTAACCTGTGAAAATAATTGTAAAAGCGTGTGTTTTGTTGTGGAACTATAATTAAAAGACTGTTAATAGTGCAAGTGCCGTTTATTATTGAAGAAAGTGACCAAAACAGATAAGCACGCCAAGATCCCTGCCCTAAATCAAATACATATTAAGTGATAAAGTATAAAATAAATAAATAAACAAAACATGCATGTAAAGATAAATTAAGCGTTAGGGTTACAGGTAGTTCAATTTTTTTAAGTACGCCTTAATACAATACCTATATTATTATATAGGTTTGTATTTTGACGGTCCTAAGCCCGTTAAAGTACGAAGGAAAAGTTTTAATTGCAATTTATACCTTTTTATCATTCAGCGTTTCCGACGCATTCACTAGCGTTAGATGACCAAATATAGCCCAAATTGTAAGTAATCGGCTAATTAAGCAATGACTCATTACCAAAAAATGCTTATAATCTGAATATGAGTCACACAATAAATTACCTGTACCTGAACATGTCTGTACACGTTTTGAGATATCCAAGTTGTTTATTTGATATATTTAAAATAAGACTTTTTTTAATAGAAAGACATTTATAAGAGTTACTTATTAATGAAGAAAATGTTATTACATCTTAGTCTATCTTTAACAAGATTATTTCTAATCCGCCTGAATTAATTTTTTAACTCTGAAAATACGGCTTATTTAACAAAAAATACATCTTTAAAAGTTACTTGTAATTGTATCAGCTGTCTACAAAAAACTAGTAAAGCTCATCCGACAACGAAAAATTTAAAGTGCCTGTAACTGAAAAGGAGCACAAAATCGCAATTGAGTGTCTATGGCAAAGTGATGAACAATTAACCCCTCTACAAGCTGCGCTAAGTTTTATTTTGAATACGTTTGAATCTTGGAAGATAAAGACAAAATTAGGATTTTTTCATACAAAAAATATTTAAAGTGCATGTAACTCAAAAGGAGCACAAAATCGCAGTTGAGTGTCTATGACAAAGTAGTGAGAAATTAGCCCCTCTACAAGCTGCGCTAAGTTTTATTTTGAATACGTTTGAATCTTGGAAGATAAAGACAAAATTAGGATTTCTTTCATACAAAAAATATTTGAATATTTTTTTTCTCTGAAAATACGGCTTTTTTGGCAAAAACTCAATGTACAAAAGTGATTTGTAATTGCATCAGCTGTCTACAAAAAAAAAATAAGCTGAATCGGTTGACCTTTTGTCAAAAATTTCTTAATGTCCCCTTTTTTATCATTTGGGACCAGTGTGAGCCGTGGGGCTCAGTTGTTCTTTATTTCTTAATAAAATTAATATACTTGTTTATGATATTCATAATCAATCATCTATTCTTATTATGCTTTGAAATCCAACCATTTATATATTTGTAAGTATTTAGTAGCACGCGGCATGGTATCAAATACTCTTGTCCTAGACATGCCTATCATAAGAACGTTCCACTGCATATTCTGGATTTTTTTTAGGTAAAACCTAACTGGATGAAAATATTTTATGTAATCAATTGCCAGTTTGTTGCTGAATAGTGCTATTTGGTGTGCGTTACCCCAGCAAAATAATGTCGAAAATAGTCATTTAAATCTTACAGATAATTAGTTGCCCAGCTTCTGTAATTGTTGCGCACATTTTTAAATTTGTTGCACTTGGTTTTTTAGTTATTTCACAAAAACATTTCCTGTTGGGGTAATGTTTATAACGTTACCGCAGCCAGACATTTTTTTTTAATGGGTATATTGAAACATGTGTATATTAGCTATATAATTAGTTGTCTAGACGAGGTAAATGTTGCACCTTATCTTGTATTTGTTCTTTCTTCGGCTGCGAAGATATTCGAGATCCTGCTGGAGTAACGTTTGTACCGAACTTGTAAGGTGTATTATACTAAACATTACCACCTAAACTTGGTCGGGCTACCACGGCCATGCGCTTCCTAATGACTTTTATTTTATTATCTCGTTAATTATTGTATGTACTTCGCTGAAATTTTACAGGTATTAAACTGAACTAAGCAACTAATTATTGATATAAAATTCAGTTCATATATCCACATACAGGTTTATCGGTGGCCAAATAACTCCGCGCGCATTGTGACCGTGAACGTGGAGAACTGAATATCATCATAATTTGTTAGTTACCTACTTACAGGATATTAATGAAACTTCACATACATTTGAAGGCAGTTACAAGCTACAAAACAATGTTTAAAGCAAGTATTTAGAGCTCTTATTTAGAGTGTTAGGACCTATTGAAGTGTTTTTATATTTAATTAAATAACCTTTAAACGGTGCATTATTTTGGTTTTTTTATTGCACAACTAATTCCTAAGAAGTTATGTAAAAAAGATGATAAGAATCCGCTAAACCGTTTCAGAGATCCAGCAAAACCGTTACTCCAGCAGGATCACGAATAACTTCGCAGCCGAAGAAAGAACAAATACAAAATAAGGTGCAACATTTACCTCGTGTAGACAACTAATTATATAGCTAATATTTGTTTCAATATTCCCATTAAAAAATAAAATGTCTGGCTGCGGTAACGTTATACACGTTACCCTAGCAGGAAATGTTTTTGTGAAATAACTAAAAAACTATAAGTGCAACAAATTTAAAAATGTGCGCAACAATTACAGAGGCTGGGCAACTAATTATCTGTAAGATTTAAATGACTATTTTCGACATTATTTTGCTGGGGTAACGCACTATTTGTGGCAGAAGCATAGATTGGTTGATCACTATTTTCTGATGGGCGTGTGATTCAATAAACAACTATTATCAGTTTATAAACTTTATTTAATGTTAATAATTATCATTTACAAAAGACATTGTAAGCATTGAATGGTTTTACTTGCTGTTTTTTTTTTAATGTTTTGTAAAATATAATTAAACTTAATTTGTCTTAAAAACTTTAATTATAGTGGTTTACTATAATATTACAACCATACCAAATTTTGTACCTTTAACTATGCTTCAAATCAGAATCTCAGATAATTTACATTTATTGCCACTTACTCAAGTTATGCTTTTTGAGTGACCATTTGTTACGAAAATGTCCTAACAAAAATTTGTTTGCAATGGAATTTGAACTTTGCTTTACAGGACATTGAGTTTCAGGTTCCAAAACATGAAAATTATCTGAGATTCTTATTTCAAACCTTTCTATGTACAAGCATAATACTGATAGTATACAATACAAAGGACGACGGGCATTGGCGTCCCCTAAATTTAGACTTAGTCAACAGCCTTGAGACATATCTCATACAAAAGGTCTTGGCTTACTGATCATTCTTTACTATCGCGACGACCGTCAAAAGTATGGGGTTTTCAGGGAAAAGAAGGAAATGTAATGGTACTAGTAGTACAAAATATGTTTGATTATTAAAAATAAGTAAGTGAAAATCGTAGTGGTTTTTACATAAGGTACTTCATATTGTATTTTATTTTCCATGACTACAACAAGATATCAAAACTTAATCAACAGACTTGAGAAATGCCTCTTAAAAAAGGATCATCTAACCACATTTTTATTAAGTCACTTTCTTGTTTGTGTCTCTCGTTCCGTGGAATCTTGCAAGCTGAATTAAACTACTTCCTCATACCCTACAGAGCTGAAATTTTACATGTTGGTTCAGTTCCAGTTCCGAAGCCAATGCATTTTTAATATAAGTATGACCCGATTCTACACCCAAGATTGGCTTCAGACGAAGGAACTCCTCAACAGTCAACAGTACAGACACGAAATTTTATGTATGCTTTAATTATGATAGTCCGCTCTAAACTCCAGCTTGACCTGGCTGCAGCACCCAGGATTGGCTCCAGACGAGAGTACTCCTCAACGGTACACAGTGCTAACACGAAATATTATATACGCATTTATTTATGATAGTTCGTTCTAAAGTCCACCATGACCTGGCTGCTGCACCCAGGATTGAAAAAGCATTTAAAAAATAAAACTAATTATGAACGATTTTGTATAGAATATAATATAATTACTCTTTATTATTTACACCATCAAAATTATAGATATTAATGTAGAAATTTTACATAGGGTGACACAATCTAGGTCTTATCGCTAAAAGCGATCATTTAAAGACAACTTTAAGGTCTTTAAACCTTTATATTGAAAATATGTGCTTAATTAATATGGTAATCCAAGAAGAATTGAAAGTAGAGGCTTCGATTCGTTGCTACATCTGACAATAACAAACTGACAAACCCACGTTTTTCGAGTTCACCTGTAAGCATATGTATATGGTGGTGGTGTGGTTTTTTGTGTGTATGTAGTCTTGGGTCATAAAGACCCCGGAGGGTTTATGATTTTATTATTTTTAAGGCGCATAAAAACGTTGCTTTTAGATTGATTTTTTAATCTACGTTAAATATTTTACTTTGGAATCGACCGTCAAATGTATGGGAGTTTAAGGGAAAACAATAAAATGTGGTCGAATTTTGTAGTAGACAATAAGTTTGTTAATTAAAAATTGAACATCGAATATGTTATTTAACTTTATTGCACATGAAGCATACTTCTAGAGCAGTGGTGGCCTCTGGGCTACCACCGCTTATCTTTATTATCTTGTTGTGTTGTATTATCACTGGGTAACAGCCGCGACTTACCGAGTTGTAAGTCGTAGCTTCGAACCCTGACAGGCAATTACCTTTGTGTAAATTATTTCATCACCACTACTCTCAAAACGGTGAAGGAAAACCGGCCGGCATGTTCTAGAATCAAAAAATTCGATGACATGTGACGTCTTCTAACTCGCGCTGGGCCCTCATGGTAGATTATGGCCCATTCTCTCTCACAAAGAGGAGGCCTATGTCCCAGCAGTGGGAACATTATATGCTGAATATGTATATACTTCTATACTTAACATAACATCTCTGCCCACACTTGCGGGGAATACAGGTGGTATCAGGTCCACTTTGTTTCAGTGCTCTGGAATTTTTTTCCAGAGCACTCTGTTGAAAATTAGGAACGGGGTCCATAGTAGATTGCCATCGTCCTAATACAATTCTTGAGATCAGATCTATTTTACAATAATAATAATTTAATTTCTTTTAACAATAGTCCCAGTCCTTTACGGGGTGGCTGTTGTTTATAATTAAATGTTGAACAAAGAAGTTGAATGTGCACTCCTATTAAGAGCTGATTTATTTTTAAATACTTTTATAATAAGTTGATTTGACTTGTAACATTTTTAGATGAACATTTAGTTTATCAGTTACTGTTAATTCCTAAACATTAACCCTTTTAAAGACCTGGATTATTATTCAAAGTCAGGTCAACTTCATATGTGAATAAATTAAATTGAACTAAGATTTTGTCATCAGAAGTCTGTTTTCAGACAAACATCTGTTCTCACACAACCCAAAATATTTGTTACATCATGCTATAAGATTTTTAATTGAGCTTGGTGATTGCGATTTGTTTGGGTATATAACAAATAGAGAGAGTTGAATTACAGCCAATGCAGCACCAAACAAATTCGTCATCTGTGAACAAAAATTAAAAATAATTAGAATAATTACTTTTTTTATATCACATAACTTAAAAATGGCATTAAAAAAAACTTAATATGAAAAAAATATGCAGTGCTTAAAAATTAGTAGGTATTTTTGTTGCTATTATTTATTATAATACTACCTTATTAGATAGACGAAAAACCAAAATTAAAAAAAAACAATTATTTAATATTGTTTAAATAAATTGTTATATTCAGCAGTGGAAATTAACAGCGAGTAATGATCATGTTTAAAGACACATACCCATAAAAAGTCATCATCTTTTATGGTTCCATAGAGAAACCACAGCATAGAAACGAAGAAGGACATCAGTATCATGGGAAAGGGCAGACATTCAGTGCTCTTCACTCTTAACACGTACAGTAGTTTGCTCATTGGAGCTGCAATAGTTAGTATGGTAAAGGAACAAGCCATCAGTCCTGAAATGTGAAACATAATAAGTTAGTAACACAACATTATGCCTGTAATCCCCAAAAGGTTAAGCAGAGGTGTACCTATAGTACACCCACATTTCGCCAGTTATGTTTAAGTCCCATGTAATAGGGGGCGAGCCTATTGCCATAAACTGGGCACAAATCCAGTTCCGGACTGCTACTGAGAAATTCTTAATGGAAAATCGCAATAACACTTTGCCCGACCTGGGAATCGAACACAGGACCTCATGCTCAGCAGTAGCACTTGCAACCACTAGACCAACGAGGCAGTCAATAAGTTAATAAAAGAAATTAAAGTGTTATTCCTACAAGATATTATCACAAAATATGTAAACATGGTTTAATCAAAAAGATTATTAATGATAACAATTTAAGTGCCATTATAATAACTATAGATAATTCAAATGCTCACCTAATGTACTAAAAAGTACTGCTTTATCATCTTCTGTAACAGCATAACATAATATAAATATCACAAAAGCAACCACTCCAACAACCTGTTTTAAAACGGTTGATTTCTTAAATGTATAAATGTAAAATACTGCTGTGTAAGATAACATCAATGATACACCTATAGTATTGACTAAAACTATAATGTTATCGTGCTTAACTAATCCGTAGAGAAACCACAGGCAGCAGCTGTAAGTACAAATAAGAAAGGTTAATAATTGTTTCAGTCATTTACCTAGATTTATTGGATTTTAATCGGCTTTATTTACCATAGAATTCCGCAGACAAAAGGTAGCGACGAGGTCTCGGCAGTTGTTCGGTTAACAACATATTGTTTACAGACGAGGCTAAAACAGGTGTAAAAGAAGTTATACAAAGAAATCAAAATACGTCAAATTAACGTAATCATTTATTTAGGTGTAGTTTTATACTTACGCGCCAGACAAAAACTGCAAAATTGTTGTGATTACAGCTAGACTGCTAACAACATTCTCAAAATCTGACAGATGCATATTGCTATTATAAAGCTCTCCTGCAATTTTCTAAAGTTTATTGATTATTAGATTTATTAATCGGACCATGTTACTCAGAGAATATTTTATAAAATACCGTTTTAATGTTTTTCATCTCAAAGTCTCACACAGCTAGTCACACTAAACACGTAAACACACTGCAAACTGCAACACACTGACAGTGACAATGTCTCCTTCAATCGTCAGTTATCTGTATGACAGTGACAGACAGCGACTATGGCTGAAGAATGAAAATAAATATGATGAGAGACATGGAATTAGTAAGGACACTATAAAAGAAATTGTGACATAAAAACCATGGAATTAGTATGTATTTTACATGACAAACCCAGAGTTTTCAACAAACCATTATTCTTCCATTCACCGAAAAGTCGGTCTGGAAAGAGAAACTGATAACTGTAGTGTGTTCTTTTCTAATAAGGTGAAGAAAAAAGTATTGATGATTTAATGATTACGTAAGGGTTAGGCAGAGGTGCACTTATATACACCTACATTTAGCCAGTTATGTTTAAGTCCCATGTAATAGGGGGCGTGCTTAGAACATATTCTTTACAATCAAGAATCATATTTTGATTAACTTACAACCAAATGACTTGCAAATTGAAAAAAGCAGCCTATTTCGCATCCACCTTAAAAGTGAACGCAGCCCCTGCGTTCAATCAAATGATTGATCTTGTTGTATGTTAACTCAACTGTCAATGTCAAAAATTGTTGTTGTTCTGTTTGGTTCTGTTCTACTGGGACCTAATGACTTCTTAATTATTTTTATAAACACTCATTAATTACGATGTGCACACCGTTTTCATTATTTTGGTCATGGAATAGAATATCCCAATAGTGTTTTCTAACCAGTAATAAAATAAGCAAAAATGAAGTCTTTCAAGCTTATTGTCCACCAGTCTAGCTTCAGTCGTAAGTACTTTTCAGAAAAAAATATTTCCCAAAACTATTGTTTCGTTTCTTTCCATTGCAATATTCCATGAAGTAAACAACTCCAATGTAATAATTGGTCAACTTTTATAAACAATCATAACGATAATTTTAAAGATTTTTTATCTCTGTTAGCCTCGAATTGTATGATTCCATTTTTATTTATTTAATCTTTTGTTGTACTAACTTTCATTAATATATTTTAGCTCTGGACTTAATAATTAACTTAAAGGACTACCCTGGCCTGAAAGAAAAAGATATTGTTGAGATATATCATCCAGAAAATGATTACCCACGCCTGCTACTACAAGTCACCAGAGTGGATGCACCAGGACGTGGAAGAGGTATGTGACCTAATGTAGTTGTCCTAATCTGAAACTATTTGGTCTTCCATTCTAAATTAATTAATTGCAATCTACAACATTAATTTATGGGTAAGATTTATGAGATATTTCTGGATACTCATTATAATGGTAAATATTTAGTGTTTATGTATGTCTAGTCAGGTTTCAACAAATACAAATAAATAAATAGAAGTAAATATTTATTACGTTCCTCAACATGAACTTTATGGCTTACAAAAGAAAGACTATTGTGGCCCTGTCGAGTACAGCAAAGTAAGAAAGAGAAAGAGAGTGTTTATTCAACAACACTAAAGGTCCATAAGCTACTTCCATTATGTTCCTTTATTTGTAATAATCAATATAGATAAACATGTCAAACATCAACCTACTGCATTATAGTAACATTGACACTACAAATAATCACTATTGGCCCATATTCTTGAATATTACCAGATTGCAATGTTTATTCTCAATAATTCAAAACTAAAACTTATATGTAATCTAGGTTTATTGAAATAAACACCTGAGTAAAGTTATTTTAAAACCCAGATTATAGAATAGAAGCAGATAGACCACATGGAACAATAATGTGAGGCACGTTTGTAGACGTGTGTGCGTGACAGCACTATAAGAACACATTCCTCTATGTGCGTGTATTGTTGCCAGGATAATGAAAAAGTGACCCACAATATTTAATAACATTAAAAAAAAAAAAATTACTGTCTCAGAAAAATGCAGAGAAGACTTCTACATACATTGTTACACAAGGTGTCTAAAAAGAGTATCTGGTATTTGTTAGTTCAATAAAACAAAAACTACTAGTAATCAAGTAATTTTTTTATTGTTGAGAATACAAAATGGAAAATTATTTCGAAAAGATAATGTTATCCAAATGGTGACCATTATGCTGGCACTCTTCGTATCTGGAACGAAGATTGGTGATAACTCGCTGACATATAGCCGATATTGCTCCCATTTCTGACCTGATGTTTGGTTTCAATTGTCTTAGGTTCATCGGATTATTATCATAAACCTTACTTTTAAGGTATCCCCATATGAACTAGCCAAGCGAAGGTTGGGGTTTCTGGGAGGCCAGTTGATGTTACCTCTATGTGAAATGACCTTATTAAGGAATAATTCGTTGACAGTTTCAATTGATTGATTTGATGTTTGGCAAGTGGCCCTGTCATGTTGGAACCTTGACCTTGAAACTCCTGCAACTCTGCGCCCAAAAAGTTTCGCAGCATATCGAAATAACGGTCACTTCAATTCTTGACCCAATTGAATTTTATACACTTTTAATTGCAAATCTTTCTTTAAAATCGTATGCAAAGATGATTTTTTGATGTTCAATGCTTAGCTTCGCTTGCGGATGGATAAAGACGGATTTTGACGAACTAAAGCCTTCACTTCTTCGATTGTTTCTTGGTCACGGACTGAACGAGGGCGACCAGAGTTTTGAATTTTTACAGTCGCACCTGTATTTTCGAACATCCGGATCCGTTTCCTAATGCTATCGTCACTAGGTGCTAGTAATGGCAATTAATGCGATTTCGAATAAATTTCATTAACATGTTAATTCGTGAGTCTTAGCATGATAATTGCTATTGCTATGCTATTTGCTAATATAACGATAATTGATAATATGACGATAATTGATAATAATGAAGTATGTGAATTTTGCTAAATTATGCGAATTAAAAAGCGCGTTCGCCTTAGGACGTCTCCTAGCGTGCGTTTAGTTTACTCGCCGATAACGTTTTATTTGTGCTAGTACATTTGCTTATGTAATGTGTTAAGATTGATCACATAATTATCAGCATTCTGCACCTGACGCACCTGTACCGAACGGGACCGAGTCGGTTCACATTCGACCAAAAAGTTATTGTAATGGCTAAAGTGTTTAAGTTTTAGATGAGTTTTTAAATTGTGATTGATGTTCGGTAAGAAAGGTTTTTAGAGCACTGATTACAGTTAGCAATTTTATTTTCACTAACAATATTAGATAAATAATCCCATATAGTCTTAGTTCGGCGAGACATTGTCACGTTCAAGTCCGTTCAACAGTTTATTTACACTAAAATATTTATATACTAAACTTAAAATTATTATTTACACTTTTATTCATACCACTTCTCACTACACACTACTTCTTACTACCTCCTATTATTTACAGGTAGGTATTGAGTTCACGCTATTATCCATAAGTACAATATTATGCACAAAACGAAGGAATGTAAGTACTGTATAACGAATACGTAAACCAAAATCTCACTATCACTTGCCAAAACATACTGATCGAACACAAAACGACGCGCGCCACGCGCGTACCACGCAAATATATTATTAAACAATCACGCATTCATTCAACCAATACACGACTCTAAGTACGAGCAAATCAAAGACAATAAGGTAATAATTTCTAAACATCATTCTTCGCACCATCCATAATTTAAATACATTAAACAAGCACAAGCATTCATTCAATATACAACCTTAAGTACGCACAAATCAAAGTTAATAAGATAACAATTGCTTAACCCATTATTCGTAAGTTCGCAGCGAACAAGGTCACTGTCACGTAAAACCGATATCTTTAGTATTCCCGACTTCCCGTGGGTGCGACGGAGAGCGCACGCTACCGCTGCGTGCGCCGACGCTCTGACGAGTCTGACTTATGATAGTCATTAAATTAAAAAATTACGAAAATTGAAATTAATTTTCGAAATTTTTTAATTTCACAAAATTTTGCAACTACATTTAATTTGCTAAATGAGCTTTCGCAAGCTAACAATGAATGCTAATGCTAATTAATCCATCACTACTAGGTGCATTGCGTGAACGATACAACAGTTGAGCAGTCACTATTTAATCACAGTTATGATAATACGCTTGTATGCAAAAAGCGCGATGCGTCACCGGCCGTCAGGGTATATATGTTCTGTGGTCACCGGGTACCGCTCCATTGCGACTAAAACGGGGGGATCGTCGAGTCCGTCATTTTGTGGATATGGAGTTTTAGTCGCAATGGAGCAGTACCCGGTGACCACCATTCAGCGCTAAAAAATAAATTAATAAAAAAGAACAAAAACCCTACTGCAAAAACATAACTGAAAGGGAAAAAACAATGGAATTTTGATCTATAGAATCTATAGAAAGTTACACCATATTTCAGGTGATTTGTTTGTCCCCGCCTGCAATACCAAAATTCTATAGATTATAATGCTTGTTTTTTCCTTTTCAGTTATGTGTTTTTGCAGTCGGGTTTTTTGTTTTTTTAAATAATTTATTTTATTTCAAGCTTTTTAGTTTTATTAATATATACATATATATATTTGAAAATTACTGGCTTTTATTTGATACCAATACCGGTAAATGAATCTGCTATGTTTAAATCTGGATTTTACTACTGCCAAATTTAAAAAAAAATACCTAGATGCCATGTTCTTTAACTGCAAAAGCAGTTTTTACCAATTCATAGGCTCTCTTTATCTCAATTTATTTTCACACTATTCTTGCTTCACATTTTTTCTAAGTCATGCATACATGTTAATGTTTGTAACAGCAAAAAGTATAGTAGGTTTACAAGCGAGTAATATTATGGTGTTGCGTCTGGATTGGTCAACTGATAAGTGATTAAAATTTTTGTTTTTTCACAGATACCATCAGTGTGGAACAGAGCATAGCCACAACTTTCCAATTGCGAACATTTGCAGATGTTTACGTGAACACTGTTAATGTGGCAGATGTGGCTCTGGACTCTGTGGAGCTCACATTCAAAGATCAGTATATGGGGAGGTCAGAAATGTGGAGGTTGAAGAACAGCTTGGTATCTAATTTCTTTAATTTGCTTTATAGACTGTAAACAGTTGGCTGACTGCATGCTATTAAGTGTACTGTATGATTGTTTGATCCCATGAAGTTAGCATAGTTAACTAGACTGCAATGAAGCATCGAAAACTAAGATTAAAAAAAAATATTTAAAAAACAAAAAACCCGACTGGAAAAACACATAACTGAAAAGGGAAAAACAAGCATTATAATCTATAATATATAATTTTGGTCTTGCAGGCGGGGACAATTAAAAGTTACACCATATTTCAGGCTATTCGACTGTCCCTGCCTGCAAGACCGAGAGATGAAATGGAGATTTGAGTTTTTTTATCATATTTAAAAAAGGGAGGGCAGTTTTACAATTTTATGCAAACTTAGTCTAACCATTATTTAAAGAGAAATTTCAAACCCATGCTATAAACTAAAATAAGTAATGTACATATTTTTAGGTAAGCACCTGTGTGTACTTAAACAAGAAGATTGAATACTGTGGTGGTGCCATAAGATGTCAAGTCTACGAGATGTGGTCCCAGGGCGACAGAGTAGCTTGCGGTGTCATCACAGAAGATACCAAGATCGTGTTCAGATCCTCTACATCTATGGTCTACCTGTTCATACAGATGTCTTCTGAAATGTGGGACTTTGATATACATGGTGACTTGTATTTCGAAAAGGCGGTTAACGGATTTCTTGCAGACCTTTTTGCGAAATGGAAGGTAAAGATAAAATTAAATGCTGAACAAAAAGAGACTGGGCAAAATTGCTTGTAACTACTTCCCATACAACTGTGCCCTTAAAACCAATATGGTGAAAATACTAATAATGAATTTTTTTTTTTTTTTCTAGAAAAATGGAAGCAATCATGAGGTGACCATAGTGTTATTCTCAAGAACATTTTATAAAGCTAAATCTCTGGAAGAATTCCCTCAACACATGAAGGAATGTTTGCAAAAAGATTACAGAGGCAGATTTTATGAAGATTTTTACAGGTATCTTTTTACGATTTTATTTTTATTTTGTAATATATTAATTCACTGACTATGAGGCACATACCACGCAGCGTGCACTTTTCAAGACAGTCATTGAACAATTTAAAAATCTCTCGACGAAAGCAATTTCAAACGTATTGGAAGTGGAAGTTTCTTTTCGATACCTACCAATTTTTTTTCTGACGATGTCATCGTCTAAAAATGCAGATTCTTATGGCATGATAATATGAAATAATGCATTCATTTGACACTAAACGTAAAATCCTATGACATTGTTGTCACTTATTTTAGCTTCATACTTAATTTTCTGCACAGGGTGGCCGTTCAAAATGAGAGATATGAAGACTGGTCAAATGTTCTCCTACAATTGAGGCGATTATTCACTGATTATCAAAAAATTGTGTTGCAATATCATGAAAGACCGAACTTGGAAATTCCAACAGCAATCAACTCCACAGCAGCTCAAGGAAACTTTCTTGAGGTTTTAAATATGAGTTTAAACGGTAAACCCTAATGTCTTGCTATTTACGTTACTGCTTATAAGGGCCAATTTCATCTAAGACTGATATCATGTCCTGCTACTTAGCAGACTAAGTAGTCAGCTAAGTAACATTAAGATTACAAAAAAAAACATTTTAACGAAAAAATTTAACCGCCGAAAAAACTGAAAAGCAAAAAATAATAAAGCTTTTTATTTAACTAATAACTAAGTTCTTAAACTGATGTAAGTATACCTAAGTTATTTTGATTCGGCGCCAAACAAACGATGAACAAAGATCACTAAATTACCTTAAATTTAAAGAAATAACCAAATCAAATTAACAATGCAACGTGAAATCTCCAGCGATAAACATTAACATTCCAAAAAATGCGCTCTCCGCACGACCACTCGCAAAGACGTGCCCTCACGTGTGAACCCGTTCGGGTTGCTGTCTCGCTGACATTAACTTCGTGAACGCTCGGCATTTTCCGGCGAAGGGGCGTGTCGCCCCACGCCGCCGCCGCGCATCACGCTTTACGTAATTCATTAATTTGCTTGTTTGGCGCCGACTCATAATTACTTAGGTATACTTACATCAGTTTAACAACTTAGTTATTAAGGTTAAATAAAAAAGGTTTATTATTTTTAGCTTTTCAGTTTTTTCCGCGGTTTAATTTTTTCGTTAAAAAGTTTTTATTTTATTTTTTTTTGTGGCTATAATCTACTAATTACTACATGCTCAATTTTTTATTACTTTTTTTAAATTGTAATACACAACTCAGAATTAAAATCTGTGAGTGAACAATAAATCACCCCTATTTTCCCACCCTTAGGGTAGGATTTTTTTTTTCAAATGTAATGGCCCCATCTTCGAGGTATACCCTATCCAATAAAAATCGGACTACTCTGTAAAAAGTTATGCGTGGTCATACATTAAAAAAAATATATATACATATACGCGTCAACTTGAGAACTTCCCCCTTTTTTTCGGCGAGTTAAAATGGCATGCTTTATAATATGCATGTGATCACTGCATTAGTAAGTTGATGCCACTATATATTGCAGTATTATGACTGATGCTCCATACACTTTCTATATTCCAGTATTTGAAAAACACTATCTGGACAGATGTTTCGATCGTACCGGCCAGCTCAGTGTGGTCATCACGCCAGGCGTCGGCGTGTTTGAAGTCGACAGAGAACTAACCAACGTCACGAAACAGCGAATCATAGACAACGGCGTTGGCAGTGACTTGGTCTGTGTAGGGGAGCAACCCTTACACGCAGTACCACTGCTAAAATTCCATAACAAAGACAACAATCTCAACTCTATAGACGATTACTCTATGCCACATTGGATAAACTTATCGTTCTATTCCACAAATAAAAAAGTTGCATATTCAAACTTCATTCCTAGAATTAAATTGCCGCCGCGGAAAAGTCAGGAGCCGTTGCGGAAAATGTATGAAGATGAGCGGAAAGGGAAGCTGTTGAAGGAGGATGAATATATGCATAATTCTATATTTGATTACGACGCGTATGACGCTCAGGTTTTCCAATTGCCTCTGGCGCATAGCACGTGGTGAGACTTCCATTTACTATACGTCGATCTGAGTATCGGCAATTACTCGAGTAACCGACCGGTTGAATCTTGTTATTCAGACAAGATTAAATTATGTTATGCAGCGTTTTTTCTAATGCCATCATAAGATCTAGCTTATATTTTTTTGTATATTACTTGTAAAAGTAATTCTGAACAATGTCATTTCATATCACAAAGCTTTATCCAGACTAGCTCAAAAGCGAAAAATACTGGCTAAGTGCGTGTCAGACCACACACAATGAAGGGTTCCGTAGTTGGGATGAATTTCCTGTAGATCGGCTGTGACAGACGGACAGACAGACACATGAGTGATCCTATAAGGGTTCCGTTCGTTTTGAAGCACGGAATCCTAAAAAGTATGTGGGTTGAAGTATCACCAACATTACCGAATTACCAAGAGAGTTCATTAAAAAAAAAATTGGCAGCTTAAAATATGCCACGACTCCCATTTCTTTTACTTATGGAAATAACGCTATTATTGTTTGCATTTCTATACAGAAATAACCATTATTTGTGTCTTGTGTAGCGTGCAAAGAGTGACTCGCACGAAGAAGACTTCAGTGGCTGGGTTAGAAGGCATCAGTCGAAGGAGTCCACCCACGTCCAGTTTGCATCATAGGAAGATGTCGGATCCAGACATACATCATACTGTTGCCGACATACTGGCTAGCGGCAGTAAGTTATTAAAAAAATACTACAAACACTTACAATGTTATTTATTTATCGATATTGTTTTGTTTTTAAAGGCCATTTGAAGAAGTGAATCTCGACTAAAGGCCGATTTTTCAATCTTCAGATAACAGATTGACAGCTTTTGCAAAGAAAATATGTGAAACCGTCATACTTATTCTTCAGATTTATCTGAAGAATAAATATGGCGGTTTGACGGCGGGCCAAATTTTTAACCTTCAGATAACTTTTAAGTTATGTGAATGTGAAATCGGCCCTAAAACGAATAATAATAAGTCCAAATGTTTGCACTTAAATTAAGCTGCGTATTTTTGTGAATTTCTTTGTAAAATTTCTTTACAGAAACTTATTACTCGTATCAAATTTACCACTAGAACAAACAAAAACCGGCCCAGTGCGTGTCGGACCACAATGAAGGGTTCCGTTATTGTGTTGAAGTTATCACAAGAAGAAACTTCAACTTTGTATTTGAAAAAATGGAGCATTTTTATGGAGAATTTACCGTGACGTACGATACTACGATACAACGACGACGACGACATACGTTGATACGTCACGGTAAAGTCTTCAATTGCAAATGTATCACAAAAAAAAGATGTGATAGAAATACAAATTAACGATTTTCGAACTTTTCCTTTACCTGTGCTTCTTGCCAAATTTCATGATTCTAGGTCATTGGCAAGAACCCTATAGATTTTATTGCGTTGACTTAAAAGCTTGATTTTTTAGAGCTCCAGGGGGACGAAGGGATATATGTATTTGATATTAATTTCAACTTGATACCTCTACGCGATCCTGAGAAAAATGGTCTTGACAGACAGACAGACGGACGGACAACGAAGTGATCCTGTAAGGGTTCCGTTTTTTTTTCCTTTTGAGGTACGGACCCTAACTAAAATCAGAATGAAATTGCTCTTCAAATAATTTTAATACCTTAAATAATTTTAATTATAAAACCTTATCTAAATTCACAGATAAACAAGGAGCCTACGACACAAACAGTGATGCGACGGACTCGCCCCTCTCAAGCAACAGACTTTCACCCCGCAGCTCAATCTCGTCCCACAAGCCGGTCATCAGAACGGGGCGAGCTCTCATCAACCCGTTCGACCCTTCGCACGTTACTGTTAAATTGACCAGTAACAGACGCCGTTGGACGCATATATTTCCTAAAGGTAATAGGATAAAACATTTGGTAATTCTTTGCGATGCGATACAACAATTCACCTTCCCAAATGTTAGAGATCAGCACAGCACAGCACAGTAATATCAGAATCAGGTAATACATACATAAAAATACATAAACTCACGCCTTCTTCTCATGGCGGTAGGCAGAAACAACAAAATAGATAGGTAATACAATATAGCTTTAACCAACATAATAATACTGAAAGAGTTTTCGAGACGTGACTTAAGGCGCTGACAAGACCCAATTGACCAAAATAGGCTTCTCTTAAGAAAAAAAAATTGCCATATCTGTATAGTTTGTGGTAGCGGAAAAAAATATATGCTAATTTTGAACATATTTCCCAGAACTTGGTTGTTACTAAAACACGTTTTGAAAAAAAATCTCGATACAAACTAACGTTAAACTAACCTCTTACCTTGAGTTCTAATCCAAAATATCTGCATTAAATATCAACATACGTTACGTATTTAATTAATAACAAGAACGTCATAGTTGAATGCAGAACTTGGTTGTTTTTTTATTTTCGATTACTCAACTCAATTTTGAGTAAATAGAGAATTGCTTCATATTTTGCAATAAATTACAAGCGTTGTGTCATCGCGCGTCTCTTTATTTTCTATGCAATCTGAGAGTGACCGCGGTTTAGGTGTTGTCAGCGTCTTAAGAAAAAATCCAAACCTACGTATAAAAAGTCGTCAAAGTAATTATGAGCTCGATTGCCGCGAAAACTAAACCTATTTTTAATCTTCAATACATAAAGAAAAAGAAAAAAAAAACATAAAATAAAGTCGCTTTTGCGTGTCTGTCTGTGTCACCGCGTTTTTCTTCTTAACTACGCAACGGATTTTTATGCGGTGTTCACCATTTCAGACATGGATCTACATGATCTGACCAAGATTATGTCTGGACTTTAAAAGAGACTTTGACCCTTGACTTTGTTTCGCCATTTCTTCTCAGGGGTAATCAGGAAATGTCGACTCCGTCTAGCTTTTTTTTTTATATGACTTGTAAAAGTTATTCTAATATCCTATTTGCAGAATAAACAATTTCATTTGATTTCCATCAATTAGAAAAATCATTTCAGAAGGTTAAAACTTATTTAATATAGAAATCTCGATGTAATATCCCGTCATAAAAACCATGCGAAGCAGTAGCGGGTCCAGTCTTTTATAATTTTCATAAAAAAAATAAACTTCCCAGTTGCACGTAGGCATTAAATTCTGCAAAAAATATGTGTAAATATTGTTTTCTATGATTAGGTCCAACCGGTGTGCTGATACAACAGCATCACTACCAAGCGCGGCCGGCAGGCGAGCCCGCATCGAGGACTGAAGACCACCGCTGTGAAAACAACATACCCAAGGAAAATGGATCGTCGTCCATCATTAATAATAATCATTCCATCTATCAGGTTGATGGTGAGTAACTAGCTTATTTTGTAAAGCACATCGCACGATGTCCTCCCACTCGCTCGCACTCGTGGTAATACACTTCCCACAATGTGAGTACACAATAGAATTCATTAGAAAAACCTATCCATCGGTCGGTGAAACGCGAAATCGGTGAGGGGCTCGTGGCCAAGTAATAACAGCCGCGCGGGTCGATCGATCACGTTAAACTAGGCTTGCCGCGGTTGGTCAGTGGATAGGTGACCATCTTTACATACCAAAACCCCTCCGTGCCTCGGAAAGCACGTTAAGCCGTTGGTCCCGCCTGTCATTCGTGGATCTCTGACAGTCGTTACGGGTCCCGAAAGAGAAGCCCGAAAGTTTGACAACCAGTCTTACCAAGGGGTATTGTATTACCCAGTACGTAACTGGGTTGTGGAGGTCAGATAGGCAGTCGCTCCATGTAATTGACTTGAATGTGCCCTGGCGGCTGGGAGTATGTCGTGCTCACTCTAATGTCTCGCTAATGGTGGCGCGTGTGATCATTTAGCTCCCTTCAAAATGGTTGAGCTGAATGGTGCTGATCCACGCGTCATGTTCGTGAACGGTCGCCGTCAGTAGAGACTGGTCATCTCTTAGCTGCCACGGCTTATTTTAATTTTAATTTTTGAATTGTTTTTTTTGTTGTATGTTTTTTTTATTACGGACGCTTTTTACGTTTTGCATCGTTCTCACATGTATAATTTCAAAATGAATGATGTAAACAATATTTTGTAACCATAATACGTTGATTTAAAAGAGCATCCGTGGAGTTTCTTGCCCGTTCTTCTCCATAGGTACCTACTGCGCTTTAGAATGGGCAACTAGCTTCATCTTTCTGACTGACTGACCGAACCCTTGACAATTCAAAAGTGCCTGTAATTGGTTTATTTGAAATAAATGCTTTGAGTTTGAGTTGGAGTTTGAGGCAAAGGCAACAATAACAAAAACAACAAACTTAAAACAATGTAAATGCGTAACACTTTTGGCATCGACAGCCTACCGTACTGTGCAAGCGGAACACAAGCAAGCATCGTACGTATACGAGTGACTGAGATAGACACAGAACGCTGTTGCCCGCCCTTTGCTGCGCTAGCCGCGCATGCGCGGTGCTGTTTTATTCGTAAGATAGACTACTGCGCAGTTATTTGCAGCCTACTTCAGAGCGGCAAAGTTAATTGACGCGAACTATATTCAGCTGCATCCGGTTAGACTGGAAGCCGACTCAAACGTAGTTGGGAATAGGCTAGGCAGGTGATGATGAGTTAAGACGGGTTGTCTGACTTTACGACCCAATCCAGACCCGATCGATGGGTCAGGCGACCCATCACATACCTGCTATACATATTTCTACTTCTGCCTGACCTTATCCAACATAATATTTATAACTAGCGACCCGCCCTTGCTCCCCACGGATGCAATTTATATAAAATGGCGACATGTCAACGTATCAAACTGCTGGCGAAAGCTAATATATTGAAATAATTTTATTAGGGGTCCTTTGTCCAGTAGTGAGACAGTACAACCATAAATACACATGCTTGTAACTTGAACAAAAGTAAGTTATTCTGATTGGTAAATGTCACATTGGCATGTAAGCTGGTTAAGGTGGATAGCCGCGTGGCGCGCGAAGGTGGTGGTAGCCCGCGTTTTGCAAATGTTCATACATTTTTTGCAATTTGCAACAAAATTTGTTGCTAATTGCAAAAAAATGTATGTAATATGTATTTATAGAATTATAATCATTAGAATCATTAACTCATAGATATGTGTTAATGATTTTATTGAATATAATTGTGTAAATACATATTTGTTATGGTCGCGAATCATATTTTTATCAAGATACAACCTGAGACTGACCTGCAAATTGCAAAAAACGTAAGAAAATTTGAATATCACCTTAAGAAAATTAATGAAAGGAAAGCATTTACATTAAAACATTCAGTCAAAGACGTTTATAACGACATCGTCTAAAACGACGTACCGGTTATTACGACGAAAATTTTAGTTATAGTTTTTGGTTATAAGACTATCGACTATAACAACCGTAATCGCTCCCCTCGAAGTCGTTATAAACGGTTTTAACTGTATTTTAACGTTAAAGTATAGGTAACTTGCACAAAAGTATGATACTTGTGTGTAAGTTACAGGCATTATGTCTTATGTGCCTTTGTGTGTCTTTTGTGTTATGTATTGTGTCTTATGTGTGGTTGAAATACGAAGTATGTTTTAATATAAATGCTTTCTTTTAATTCATCAAAGGGAGGATCGTCCGACCAGACGGGTGTTGTGTCTGGTGGGCAACTGCCCGACGGTCAGCCGTCTCATATATCAACATTTTGACATCAATGTCGAGATGTTTTATATATGCTAGTTGCGCGGTAAACTCTGCTTGCGCGATGCAGGATTTTGCGTGACGTCAGTGTGTTGCGTAGTTTGCATGTGGCGATGTAGTTGCCGCCACACATTTTCTAAATCAATTCCCCAGTTATAATGGTTAATTCGATAGAAGTAGAGGAGGTTCCGAAAATTAAAAAAAAAAAAAAACAAACAACAACGTGATCTACCTCTACGTTCACACTCATCTTTGTTTTACAGGAAACGTAATAGGCCGCAAGCGTATGATAAGCGCATCGGGTACCTTAGCGGTGTTGGGCGTCGCATCCGCCACGCCTTCCACAACCAACAATGCTACACTAGCGTTGCTGTGGGGCGCTACGGGCGAGCAGGAGTGGACGCCCGCCCTTACCACCGGTTTGTACCCACTGCTTTGTATTAGGTGTGTGTATGTGAGTATGGCATTGGTTCATTCACGTATAGAAGGCGAGTAATTTATTAAATATCTGAAAACGTTATTAATGTTGGTGAAATATTGAGTTTAACCATACAAGAGTTATTTGGTAAATTACTTTCCTAATTGGTGAGGACATTGATTGGTTAACATTTTAGCACACAGTCCTCTAGACTAAGATCATGGTTCACTACTCGTAATTTTAGAATCAGGATAGATTTATCCTAAATTAAATTAGTTTGAATTAGTACTGTAAATAATTATATCTCAAAAAAAAATATTTCATAGTAAAAATATTTCTTCGAATACCACTGTCATTTCAAATAGGTACTTTTTCTCGTAAGGTTAGACTCACGATCATTTAATAACTTTCAAATTCATGTTCTAGATTTTTCTTGTATGTACCATTATTTAATGGGTAATGTAGCTATCACTTGAGCCCATGTGAAAAGACGTTCAACGACCATTCATTGAAACTAACAACGCACCTCTTTCGCACGAAAAAAATCACTGGTCCTTAAATCGATCAAAATTAGGAACAATTTAATAAAAATAATCAGTGGGACCACTAATCGCATGCAAGCGAGAGTCAAAGAAAGAAGTATAAAGTCGCAATTTCTGATCAAAAGTAGGTACTGTAAAGTCATGGTGCACCAAAAATAAAGGGTTTTTCAACTTCAGCTCGAACTTTGACAGAGTATAGCGGCCATCTTGGAAAAGTGATAGCTGTCAAATTTGGCGGGAATACTTATTTATAACTCACAACTATCTGGCTTAATAATTATCTAGAAGATGAATTTGAATTATCTTCATCAAATGTCCATCAATTTTGTAAATGGGAATCTAACAGAGTCCAATTAATCCATAATTGGCACTCTGTATTGGTTTGGAAATCGTGATAAAATTAAAATGTATGTTTGTTGTACTAAAATATTCACTTCACTTTTGATGTTTCATGATACCATCGCGTTGAAAATTATCTTCAAACCTCATTGGATCGAAGCGAACCGAGCTATAGGTTTGATATTCCATTTATTGGACTTGCATTGAGTAGTTTCTGCATTATTATATGTGTTTAATTAGTGTTAAGTATTATTTTATATGCTCTACGGGGATACATGTTGTATGAAATGTGCGCTTTTTAAACAAAATTTACGCATCTATATTTATTTATTTATTTATGTAGTCGATAATTCTACACGATATATACAGAGATCAAATCAAAATCAAAAAGCTTTTGTTACGCTGTAGCTATATGTTCAAGCACAACTACGGATTATTATGTAGGTATGCATGTAAAGAGCAAAATCAGCGACTTGTGAGATCCAATTGACAAAACCTGTCTTTGCTGTCGCGCAGTCGGGTAAAAAGTCAGAGAATTTCATCTGCCGCTATCTGTTCTCCCTTAGTCGGTTTCTCCTATTTCCCCTGGTTGTGTAATAGTGTAATCATTTCACATTTGCACTCGTCAAACATTACAATGCTGCAATGTTACAAGTACACACATCAAAAGTGTCTAGGGATCAACGTATTTTTTAAACATATATAATTATTTTATTGCCCTAACTTTCGTTAGGTAAAAATTTCTATTTAGATTGATGATTGTTCTCGTATGTGTAGATCGACGAAGTACTCTGCTTTTGCATTAATAAAAACATTTAGATTTTGGCATAAGCTGGATTTTTCACAAAATCTTTAAGAACTTATTTTTTATTTTTGTAACACATTTTCATGTAAGGATTAACTGACATGAAAATGTGTCCGTACGTCCGTTGTAACAGGTGAAACATATTTTCTGGTGTATGTACGGCATCCATATTTGGCTCTTCTTTGAAGCATATCAAGGATTCAAGTCTGGCCATTGAGCAGGCCATGGTAGGACGATGATATTAGCTGCGGTATGTGTGTTTGCAATGACTGGCAATGTGTGGACGTGCATTATTATGCATACGCAGAAATGAAGCAACAATTGGGTCCGCAAAGGATTGACAACATCTGATACAATCGTTTCAGCGTAAATCTGTGCATTAAGATTGCCACTGATCCAAATCAGTTCGGTTCTTCCGCCGATCCAAATACCCGCCCATATCATGATTGTTCCACCGAGAAGCCAGGAAGTCCATGCATACAGGTACATGGACTTCCTGGCATTATTTTAAACGTTCTTGACGAACAGGGGTCCTTCAACACCGTTTACGTCTAGTATCTGGCCTCATAACAAAGTGAAATTCGCCAGAAAAACGCCACTCGTCTTCTGCCCAAATTCTGTGTTCACGAGTCCGTTTACGAGCGATTGTAAACGGGCTCTGCGATTGCGGGGCTCAATAAGTAGACGTAGAGACCGAGACCTAAGGGAATGGAGATTGACTTCATGCACGCGATTACTTATGGTTTGATCGCTTATTAACATCCCTGAAGCCTCATTTATGAAGCCTCGTAACCAACATCATCGAGGTCATTGTACGGTTTCGTCGAGCAGTAATTTGTAAGTAACGATCTTGTCTGCGTGTGGTGATGCGAGCTCGTCCTTGATCTCGCTCTGCCACGCTGCCAGTGATGCGGTAACGTGTCGCAAAGTTGAGTTATAACACTATGCGTAGTGCCCAGAGCGATTGCCACAGCACGATGCCGAGGACCAGCTTCCGACATTCTCACGGCTCAGATCATTTCTTCTCAGCTCAAATGACAACTTCTCTCCATAATAACGTTCTTGTGGCGTTATTTTTTACTGATTTGACCTCAATACCGTTGCAGGATTATATAGGAATACGACTTTTCAGAAGCCTTTCATCTTTTGACCGAAATTTAAAAAAAAAACAACTCTTTTTAAATGACGAAATGTACTAAAAAACTATACATAGGAATTACAAAAAATATAATTAAAAAACATGAGTTTTAGTAACTAGCAAAAACGTTCTTGATAGCTAGACACTTTGATGTGTGTAATACGTAAAACAATAACATTATATAATAACATTTGATATGCATGCATAGTGCTTAACAAAAATTAACGCTTATAAATAATAGAATAATTGGTGTAATCTCATTGACATTTCATATTAATTTAATAATAATTTTACTAAACATTTATTTCAGTTTCTCAACTTTATTTGTAAATAACTTATTAAAATCATTAATTTTTATTTTATTTGCGGAAATAACATAAGCCTGTTCGGTATGCTTGCAGGTAAAGTGAATGAATTATTTGTAAAAGCCGTATATTTAGTTATAAACAATTTGTAAGTTTTTTTTTTTATATAAACTTACACATTTAAAAAACAATCTGTAAAAAAAACTTGCTGATGATAGACATCAGAGCAAGTATTTTTGAGATAATAATTACTATGTAGTCCTCAAGAATCATTTCATTGTGTAAATGCAGAATTACTGCCTCTAGCTTGCTTGCGAAGACCTTAAGAGCAACAGCACGAAAATGTAAAAAAATTGGTCGACAATACAAAAGCAACACCTACCGAGTCACTATTTTGAAGCTATGCAACAGACGCTCGGTAAAGTCATCAATGTCCGCTGTTTCTGCTTCGAATAAGCTTATTTTTTTTTCTTGGGCCAAAATCTTACGGCCAGCACTCATCTGCAAAACAAATATCGATATTGCGTGAGCTTAAATAAAGCTGAAAATAAATAAACTTCGTTAGCCCGAAAGCGCATGAAACCGGGCCGTTCCGCGCGTCTCAGGTTAGAATCAGGTTATTTATTTTCGACTTTATTTTAAGGAGCACAATGTTCATATTTGTTTGGCTGTGAGAACCGCGTTGCGTTGAGCCCTCTAAAAATTAAGGAACTCACAAGTAAAATAGGCAATCAAAACTTGAAATAACATACACATACCCTTACCAGGTGTGGACTGGAAATCGTTGACGATTCCGGCGTGTCTGCCGATCACCACTGATTATTTCCCGGACAAGCGTTCGTTACAGAACGACTACCTTGTGTCCGACTACAATCTACTGCCGGATGACGTTAATGCTGACTTTGCACAAAACAGAGCCATTTATAAGGAGCCTCTCACTACAATGGAAGTTTTCAAAGAGTTGGTTTCACAGAGATTGGCTCAGGTTAGTGTGAAAATTTATCTTTAGTGCAATATTTTAAAATTTCCAGCATTCTTATCACGCAGTTTGCTCTTTGCAACCTCTTAAGACGTTGGCGTCTTAAGTATATATATATACTGGTGACTTAATTAATTGGATAACCCCCCATTTCTAATGTAGTCCTGGGTTTGATCTCCCCGGGTCTGGCAAATGTGTTATTGAGTTTTTGCACTGGGAATTTGACATCATTCCAGCAGCCTCTCTGCCTGGGTGCAGCCTCTCTCGCATCGAGAGGAGGCCTGAGTCCCAGCGGTGGGAATATTATAGGCTGATTATGTGATAGCTGCCTGTGGCTTGGATTTGTGGCCGTTTAGTGGGCATAAGCTCGGTCCACTATATGCACCTCGGCTTACACCTTCAGAAAATACATGAATGAATATTCTGTAACTTTATACTTCCAGGGTTTCCAGCTAATAGTAGGCGTGAATGAGAACGAAGTGATAGAGTCTCACTGCCCATCCACGGCCACCCCACCCCCTTCCAAAGTGGCGCCACAGTGCAGCAAGCAAGTCAACGCGGCGCCCACTAAACGATACTTGCTCTCTATCGGAAGGATTTTCCACAAACTTACGCTAGTAGGGTCTACTATCACTGTCACTAGATATAGACCTAGGTAAGGTTATTCGTCATTTTTTCTAATTGCGTCTCGTTAGAATAGAATCGTTACACCATTTGTTTAGAAAAAGCCGCTACGCATATTTTGCTCTGCAAGCTAGAAAAATAGCAAAAGTGCCTAAACCTTTTATAAATCGGATTATATTTTTGACTAGCTGTGCCCCCGGTTTCGCCCGCATGGCTTTTTCTAAGTCCTGTCAAAATCAGCCCAGCCGTTTCGGAGATTAGACGGAACAAACAGACAGACAGACAATTATTTATTTTTAATGTATTTTTGTTATATACGAGTACCTACCGTATATACTTTTTGTCATGTATTTTTTGTGGTGTACAATAAAGTATATATAAATAAATAAATACTTTCATATGCATTTAAGTAGCAAAAAGCTGTTGTTTTGACATTACAAATGGGCACTACAATTTTATTTATCTATGTACAATATGTATGCTATGTAAAATATAGTTGTTAAGCCCTGTTAAGTCCCGCGCGACTCCGATTCGGAGTCAAACAATAGAAAATCAATTGTGTCTCATTAGCTGTCCTTGACCAATTAATTCGAATTCTTGTACATTTATGAATATCACATGACACTTTATTCCCTGTGTACCTTTCAGACATCCATACCCGCCGTTCAACATTCATTACCGCTACCGTTTCCACGCGCCGAACCACGACACGTACGAAGTATCCTGGGTGTCCTTCACTACGGAAAAGCTAGAAACATATAACTGGAACTACATGGACCACTACATTTGTACACGAGGGGATACAGACTTCGCGCTGGCCGAGGTGATTGTCACGGTAATAGGCCAAACGGCAGTAATCATTACGGCTTTATTGCTTAATAACTTTGCTGTCGGGCCTATTTTTACTTTACTGTTTGACTTACGTATGGTGATACCCCGATGTTGGAATTATTGGAGTTTAAATTAAAGTACTTGTCAAATCTGCCCACTTGAGTTTCGATGTAATGAGTTTTCTGAAATAATTTATTTATTTACATAACCAAATTACAAGATGATTATTAACATTAACTAATATAAACAACGGGGCTTTGTACCGAGGATGCTGGCGGCATTTTCTCGCTGAATTGCAATGCTGATGCGTTGCGCGAGAAAGCCGCCAGCTTTTCGGTCACCAGTTACATCAAATAGACGTTTCGCGATTTCCGCAAATAACTTATGCGCACTGGGACCCCACGGACCGAGGGTCTGGACGCCAAAGGGCACAAAGTTGTACTCTCAAGAGTTTTCTTATTTTTTGGTTATTCGTAGTTTCGTGCACTCTGAAAAACATGATCGTTTGATCGAAAATTTTAGACCTTGCTGTGACAAATCACCAGAAGAATCTTCAAGTTTTTTTTATTTAAAACCATTGAAGTATATAAATCGGGGTATTACTGTACGTAAAAACTTTCTACCGTACTAACAAAAAAAAACATTTTTAGGCTCTCAAATACTGGAGGTTCCGTACTCTCCTCCTGCCGTTATACAATCCAGCAACAAAACTGATAATGGATGATAATGTGATCCACTGCGATATCTATCCGACCCCAACACGGCACGACCTCGATCAACTAACAGATGGGTTCCTAAAAATGACTGAACAATACTTCAATAAGGTCAAACGACCTAACAAGCTGAGGGTAAGTATGGCAATAGGATTCAGAGACTGGATTTCATTTGAAATTAATTGATCGGCGCTATTCCAAATTTTGATTAGAATTGTACCCTAAATGGGTAGCGCACGCAAACAATTGCTTTCATTTTGACAAGTCAACAGCATTCATTGCATTGAGGTGGTTATCGCAAACACAGAAATTAAGATACAGCAACATACGGAGCAATGGATGTTATTTGTCAAAATTATAATTATTGCCATTATATATCAGTTACGCAAGTAGGCTGTTGATCAAAGGCTTAAGCGTTTTGTGCCAGTAGTTTTTATTTTTTATGCTATACTAAAGAAAGCCGAGCTATCGTGTAAAGTCAATTTATTAATTCACTGGAGTTTTCTGACATGTGCTAGCTGTAATTTTGTGTAATAAACTGGTCATATTTATTGTAATGGTGATTGTAAGGGCCTTTACACTTAATGTTGAATGTTAATAAAATAAATGTTAATGTTCAAAAATGTATTTAATACGAAATTGTACTAAAATAATGTAAAAGGAAAATAATATAATACTTTAAAAAATGTTGGATGTTGCGCAAGCTCGATATTTAACCGAAAACTGACGTACTTGCGTACGTGACGATACTACATTTTTAAAATTAACAAAATGTGCAATATGTTAACTAGGCCAAAGTAAAATGTGCTGTTGCTGACCGTACAGTAATCATATAAGTAATAATAATAATAAAAAACATAAGTGTAAAAGTCTAGAATACAATAAATACAATCGTTAAGTCCATTTTATTACCCAAAGTGACATGAGAACATGGCAGATTACTTAATAGTTCGACTTTAGGCTACTACTTTAACTTGCGTATTTTCGCGTACCTACTGCATTTGGCGTACCGTATTTTGTTTCTCAGGAATGGAATGCGCTTTAAAGAAATGTTCGAATCTCAGCTACAGTTAATTTTATTTAATTATTTTCAAAAATATCTCTAGTATTTTTCTCGTTTCCTCACATTTAAGCTACTTACACACTTACATCATTTGCTCTAAATGTAGACATTTAGCGCTGATCAATTAATAATATTCAAATTCAATCTCAATGTAAACACAAACACTATGAAAGGATATCAGAATTTGTTTTATTTTAATCGATTTTTCAATTTAATTTTATATATGAGTAATTTTTGTGTATGTGTAATTATGTATGTAAATGATTATATTACTCAGCGCAGGTTCGCACGGGCGATTTTTACCGCGGTGATTCTTTTTCGCGCACTGGGTTTTCAACGCTCTGCTTAGCGCCGAGAGTTGAAAATTCAACAGCGTGTTTTCTCGACACGCTGGGATGCACTCTATGGATTCTCAATGCTCGCCCTAACACTGAGAGTTGAAAATCCAGTGCGTGATATTTTTATGTCCATGCGAACGTGAGCTTATTTATATTGTCCAGCAAATTCAAAAGTTGGCCATTCTAGGTCAAAATGTAAATATTTATCCAAAATAATGTTTATAAATGGAGCGTATTAGCATGATTATAGTTATTTGCACATTGTATGACACGTAGATACTACAACTTGCACTGCATGTATCGTAGAAGTGCACCCTTTCCTATGTAGACTTGCAAGAATATTGATTGATAATATCATATTTAATATTCTCAAAACTATTTACACTACTGAAATAATTTGTACTAAATGTTTACTCAAACATAAAATTATTAATTTCACTGTCGTGATTGTGTAAACGCATGTTAATTTTCAACTAAAATCTTTGTAATTGTCCCCGTTATCTTTTAATGTGTCTCTTTACTTATAGGATGAAGCATCGTTCATGTTAAATGTATGAATGTGATGTTGACAACTGGGCATGTTTTAATATTGCCCATGAGTTTTTTTTTTTTTTTTGAGAAATTTTCTACGTGTTATTTGTAATTTCTTGTTTGAGTCTGAACGCATGCTGTAATAACTTGATAATATAATCCTAGAAACCGCAGACCGGGCGTGTCATGAACTGCCTTAGCATTGTGTAGATTTTTGGCTTTGAAGAATTTATTACTTTCATTACATATCGACCTAAGCATCGCTATCAACATTACCTAAGCAAGGAAATGAAACTAGGCGTCATCGATTTTGGCGTGAGCGCACAGGTAGTAGCGTCGCTTAGCATCGATTTACTTCGTCGTGATCAGGCGACAACGTCTCCGCTCTGTGGTCAAGTTTCTGTGCTACTGTAAAATTGTTGTGCAAAAATCGCACCAGTAAAATGCCTCGAGATCGCGGGCCCTCAATACGGTTGTTGGGTGCGCCCGGTCGGAGCAGGCGACAGTGCGCGGGCGCGGCCTGTACTGTGGCTGCTGCAGATGGCGCTGGCGGGCGGCGGCGCGGCCGACGCGGCGCTGACGCGGCGCCGGCACTCCACGTCCATCCTCACGCGGAGCGCGCAGGTACCGCGACACTCCCACACGTACACATGGCCACCGACTGACGCTCCACACGTATACAGTGTCACTTAGGCTCTACCAACACTTGTGATCTTAGGATAAGTGTGAACGTCGATTGGATTGTAGTGTCATGTGTAACGTTAGAGTCCCGTTTCCGTTACTTTTTACTTAGTGTGCAGCCCACCTCCGTCGCCACTCCCTCCGCCTCCACGACTACTCCTTGTTGACACTTTTCAGTTTTCAGTTTGTGCTGCGATCAAATGGGGCAGACCTCCAATTTTTATAAAATCAGTGTGCAGAATAAAATTTAACAAGATCCAGAGTTTTAATCATCGAAAGCTTATTAAGAAAATAATTGGTCTGGTCTTTTGATCGTTTGACTCGTATCTTTATGTTCAATTCGGAATTTAAAAAAATATAATTTCGTTGTTATTTTCTGTGGCATATTTGCACACTCATTTCATTGGCGCCATGAAAACCGGGTTTGTAATCGATTGTTAATTTGAATTAACCTTACATTGGAGTGGCGTTTGACCTTCTAATTTTCACCCCGTAACCTTAGTAGACTAACTTTAACACTTTGATTATTACAACACAGTAGGTACTAATTTCACAATTAATCGTAATTTTATAGATAACAGTGCAGTGGAGGTCTTCGCCAGGTGGATTTCACTTACTATTGACTGTAGATATTGTTGCATCAATCACCCAAAATGCAATACCTAAATGAATATTCTAAAAATCCAAGACAAAAAGCAATATTTGATGACATATTTGAAAATTTCTTTTTGTCCATCTGACTGTGGTTTCATTACAAAAGTTCTGATTTTACAGTACTCTCAATCAAGAACCACCACATTGTATATGCATACTGCGTATATATTTGCACTGCTTATTATAAAATTATGCAATTATTATGCACGGAATGCACCAATATTGAGACATTTTGTTTGCAGGCTTTTTTTTATAATTTTTTGTAGTAGTCTACAACATAACACTTAAATAGCATAATACTTAAGATTATAAACTCCTGCGTATTTGAAACATTGTGATTTGTGAGTGATAAGGAATGTTTTCAGAGTTCCTTTTATTTAAATTTATGATATATGTCCCAGTGCTGTGCAGAAGTTAATCTGTGTGTAGCATGCCGTCTTTTATTACAAGGGGCACTGTGAACTCCAATTAAATTAAAATTCGCAAGGTTCCCTTGCCTATTCTATACAAACTTTTCATCTGAACGAAGTAACTTTGCCTTGAGGGCGGGCAGTTAGTATTATTCTATTTCAAGTGTTATGATAGGATGTACGTAATCTGTTGCCGTGTTAAAGTGCGTGTTGTGTGTGGTGTATCAGGGCGGTGTGTCCAACTCGCCGTTCAGGGAGCGCGTGGGCAGCACTCGCCTGCCTGACCGACCAAGGCTACGGATCGAAGCCATGTCAGTACCTACGTGACATATACATATGAGCCTTAGCTGACCGATTTTAAAGACAGAACCTAAAGTTCGTTTTTTATTCGCGTTCATGTTAACCTCCTTGAGTAAACTGTCTTTAAAAATGGACAGTGATTTTAAATGTATTTCATACGCGTCTAAAAAGTTGCGCCTGGCGTGTTTTCTTCAACATGGGTGACAGTGGATACGGGGATAGCCAAGCATTACACATGACTCAAGTTAAGGTTGGCTCAAAAAAAAAACATGGTAAAAACCAAAGTCATAAAATGGTTTGTCGCAGTCCGAGCTCCGAGACTTGAACTGTGGTTTAGGGAACTAAATAAAAGAATGTATTTTTTAAATAATATTTAAAAAATACATTCTTTTGTAATAAATAGTGACTGACCCCTATGCAGTTCTTGTTTTCGGAGCGCACCGCGTCGGTATACCATGTGTTGTAGCAAGAAATACGATATGAGACCACTTACCAATATTATGACTAAAAAGACGCGTATAATACATCGCAATGCGTACACGAGGATCGCTTCATGTCCGTCGCATGGTGTGCTGGCGCTTGACAAAGTTTCTTCACATTACTAACATTCATGCACTCATTCGTTCTCTTAACACACGTTCATTCATCTCTTCCTTGGTGGACCAACTATGCTTCATACCTTTGTGCTCAAACATTTAACTAACTCACTTGCCTATTTTTTATTCTATTTATTTATTTATTTATGTGAGTTGCACCTATGTTTTAATTTAGATATGTAAAACATTATGTAGCTTTTATTTTCCCTTATTTTTTATATTTTTTTTACTAAATTGACAAATTGTTTTTTACAGATATCCCTTATAATACCAATTCTAATTCTTTACTATCGCTAAGCTATCATCGAATGCTTGCCCGTGCCTCTCCTATCAGTTGCTTATTCTTATCCTTATTGAATGTTTCATTGCAGCAACTATCACCTACTAAGTCACTAAACACTAGTCAAAGTCACAAGTAAGTATACAGTTCGCTTCATCATACCTTTTTATGAGGGAGTTTTTAGAGTCAAGTGTACCAGACACGTTGAAAAAAAAAACATTAATCTTTTGTCACCGTTTTAACTCGAAACTACTTCATGTACCCGGATACAAATCGTTTTTGGGTGATTGAGTAACTAAGTCACAATCTTAGACAGATATATAATACAATAAATAAAGATTTTGTGCCTGCTGGGCGCAGGAATACTTTGGTATATACATTCATGGATGAAAACCGATCCCACATGCGTACCAATGACTCTAGAACGTCCTAAAATTTTCTATAACTCAACTTCTGCATGAAAGCTTTGCGTTTAGAATTATCTGCTTCATTATCATCATAAGATTTGTATTCAGATTGTGTTGAGATGTTCTAATATAATAATGACTTCAGGGCCGCAGCGAAAACTGTTCTAGAGAGAACGCAATCTCAGACTGGTGAATGCGACGACACGTATGATGACGGGTAAATATATCAGAAATTATTACAATAAATCCGGTGTTAAGGGTGAATTTCGCCCATTTCACGATCCCAACACAATATATTATGAGTATGGTTTGATACCCTTTGGTTTTGGAACTCCGTCTCTTTTTTATTATGACTTTAATACGACACCGTGCTATAATATTTCCAGGGAAAAAACAGACAGCTTTTGGTATATAATTAACCTAACCTAACCTAAAACATCTAAATATGTCTTGTACACTTACAGTGTGCCAGAACCGAAACTGAAAGCTAATTCATCATTGGCGGAGATTGTGGAACGCATGCGCAGTCCACAGTTGGGCGTGGGCTTCTTGCAACAGACCGTCAGTCTGCCGTCTCATACGTTCGTCTCTATATACGCCATACATTGGTTACAAGCTAACATGGAGGGTGTTACTTATGAAGGAGCTACGGCTGTTATGGAGGTAAAGTGATGCACAGTATTTCTGGAGGCACGGTAGTGCCCCCGCCAAGACGAGCCAAGCGAAGCGTAAAGGCACTACCTACCTTTTCTCGAAGAGCTTCGTAGTTTTTTTGAACCCTCTTAACTCTTAACTTCTAAAGTTTCAAATACATAGCTCTTATACTTTAGATTTTATTGATATCTAAAAAAACCCGATTACGGCACTGACTCACACACAGATGATCATCAAAATTCTTAGGGTACTTCCTGAAGTCCTAGAAAGCTGAAATTTGGTATGTAAGTTAGTATTAGTACAAACAACAAAAACGATTGTTTCGTTACTACAAGAACGATTGTATAACAGAAAAGTAATGAACAGTGAATACATTTTTCACCTCACGCCCATGTGAATGTAGCGAAATGGCCAAGCCACATATCTTGACTAAAGTGTAGAGTTTTTGAAGTTAGGGCGTGTAGAGTTAGAAGCTTGGCTTTAACTTGAGATTTGACCACTTTTTGACAGTGCGAGCCATGTGATCTCGTCTTGGCAACATTTCACTTGAAAATGTTTTTGGTAGGATTTGATATTTCAGTATCTTTGTGATCTTCTAAAAGCATAATTATATCGACTTTTAAACATACTCCACCAGTGTAAATAATAAATGATTTTATTTCTGTAAGTAGGTTTGTACCAACACTTTTACATGTCAATATTTTTTTTGAACTGGATGAGGTCGGCGTTTTTTATCTGACTACTCTGAGAAGAAAGGCCGAAACAAACTCAGAGGTCACAGTCTCTTTTAAAGTCCAGACATAATCTTGTTCAAATCATTTGAAAACCATGTAGGTTGGTGTCTGAAATGGTCTTTTGATGAAAGAACCACACAGATCAGTGGACCTGTCCAGTCAGTGCACGCATTTGTCGGTACTCCTGCATCTCAATTCAGAACTTAATGAGCTCAACGATTCAACGAACAATACACAAAGAAAGAACATATGGGTTAGCCGCAAAAACAAACTAAGAAAAAAAAAACCAAAAATAAACAATGACCCAAATAGTCTTCACATTAATTACAATAATTAAAATAATATAATACTTTACAAAGTAATATTTATTTCATTGTTTATATAAAATTCATCAATGTTAATGTCTATATAACAATCCGGACATATTCTTGGTCAGATCATTTGAGGACCATGTAGGTGGTGTCTGCAATGGTCTTTTGAGGAAAGAATATTGTTGAGTTGTTCAGTATGTTTCTGCCTTTCTTCTCAGAGTAGTCGGATAGGAGACGCCAACCTTATCTAGTCAAGTGTTTGTATAGACCTACTTACAGAAATAAAATCATTTATCATTAAAATCCCAAATCGAATGTCAGGTTAAGTTTACATTGCCTTTGATAAAGGTGTTCGATTGAAATTTTTTTTTTTTTTTTGCAGAAATTACTGCAAGAGAGAATGATATGCCACGCATCTGGTGATACGTCGAAACGTTTCGTCGCAGGATACTATATGTATCATATCTTACCACAGAAAAAAGAGAAAGGTCAGTAGAGGTTAAGCTAGTTTAGTTTAGATAGGTAGAAATTGGTGCCGATTCCCTTGTTCAAAAAATAAACTCAATTTAAGTGAGAAGGATCCAGAATAGCACTGCTCTTCGAGCCTCAGAGCCTAAAGGTGGTCTTCAAGAAGTCTAACGTCTATACTGATATTATATTGGTGCCAATTCCCTTGTTCCAAAACTAAACTAAATTTAAGTTAAGTGCATCTTTTCTTTCTATTTCATTAAGAAAAGGACAGAAGATAAATTTTAGTTTAGTCCTGTCCAATTAATCAGCGCTTGACGTAAATTGACGTAATTTTAGTAGGCAAGTTTTTAATCACGTCTAAACTTGCATGGAGTAGTGACGGGCGCTGATTAATTTGACAGGACTAAACTAAAATTTATCTTGTGTCCTCTTCTTAATGAAATTCAAAGAAAAAGATGCACTGAACTTAAATTTAATTTAGTTTGTGAACTAGGGAACTTCTTCTTTAATTGGTGTGATCGGTTAACAGGCTAACGCAAGAATCCACAAGATGCTTTCCATAGCCTATGGTCTAGAAACTAAATAATTTAAATTAATATTGCTGCCTCGTTGGTGTAGCGGTCGCAAGCGCTACTGCGGAGCAGGAGGCCCTGGCTTAGATTCCCGAAACGGGCAAAGTGTTATTGGGTTTTTCCACCTGGAATTTCACAGTAGCAGCTCGGCCATCTGGATTTGTGCCCGGTTGATGCCAATAAGCTCGCCCCCTATTATATGGAACTTAAACATAACTGGCGAAATGTGGGTCCTCTGCCTAACCCAGGCGTGATGTTATATTATGTAAAATAATATAGAAACCTATTATGTTTACAGACAGTATTCACGACTACGTGAAGCCTCTAGGCGACCTTCAAAGCTTCGAGAACGAATGGATGGAGGTGGAAGTGTTAGGACCACGGTCGCCATTACTCTCCGCCGAGGCTTTGTTAGGGGCCATCGATATATCTGGCACCAGCCCGGTGACTGACGACACTGGGGTGCCCGCCTTCCTCTGTGATAATATCGACCCCAGTTACATGCAGTTGGGTTCTGATAGTGACAGTAAGTATAAACTCAAAGCATTTATTTCAATTAACCATTTACAGGCACTTTTGATTTGACAAGGAGTCGGTCAGTCAGACAGATGAAGTTATTTGTCCATTCTAAAGCGTCGACTAATTTTTCACTAAAACGCAAGTTATTCGTTTTTTTTTTATATATTTTCAAAATAGTGTCCATTTACATCAATACATCGCTGCATCCGATGGAACCACTGAGAAAAGCACTTTACCCACTCGACTTAGGGATCTCTTCGACGGCATTTTGAAATGCAGCCACTGCTTCCTCGGCGTCCATTAAACGTTTTCCTCGAAGCTTTTCTTTTATTTTCGGAAATAAATAAAAATCGCAAGGGGCGGGGCTATAGAGCGGATGACCCAGTAATTCCACGACTGACGTCGCCAAGTAGTCGATTGTTTGCTTGGCGGTATGCGACGAGGCGTTGTCGTGGTAAAGGAGGATCCTACTGTGAGGTCGTTTCTCCCGAACTTTTTCCCAGACAAGTGGCAAACAATTGTTAGTGTACCACTCTGCAGTAACTGTTTTTTGATCCTCTAAAACAAATGTTGCGTAATGACCTGTCCTTCCGAAGAACGAGGCCACCATCTTTTTGCCACGCTTCGACCTCTCTTCACTTTAGTTGGCAACTCCTCGGAAGGAAACACCCAGACAGCAGACTGTTTCTTAGTTTCAGGATCATAATAAATCTAGCTTTCGTCACCCGTAAGTATGTCGAACACAGCATTGTAGTTACCTCCGTTTAAATCTTTGAACCAATTCACGACACCATTCAACACGACGGAGTTTTTGGGCCTCTGTCAAATTATGAGGTATACACCGGGCACAAAGCTTCCTGACCGCTAAATGTTCATGGAGGATTTTGTGCACTTGACTCATACCGATGCCTAAGCTTGTCCGAATCTGCTGATAAGTCACTCTTTTGTCAGTCACTATCATACGCCGCAGAACACTGATCTTATTTTCAGTCGTCGCCGTAGAAGGCCGTCCCTCACGCAGATCATCGGTGAGATTAGTGCGACCACGTTTAAACTCATTAAATAGTTGGAAAAAGTGACACGAGATGGGGCTTCATCGTGTAAGGCCAATCGAAGTCTATCATAACTTTCTTGTTGACTTAAATTACATCGAAAGTCATAAAAAAATCATCGAAAGTCACAAAATTGTCTGTGTCACGCAAATTGAAAATTGTCTGTGTCACGTTAGCATAAATTCATGCTAACGTGACACAGACAATTTTCAATTTGCTGCCAAAAAAAATTCGTAAACAAATGACAAATGAATAAAATACATACACAATAATATTGGCCAAGAGTTCCATTTTCAAAATTTGAACTGTTTTTTTTTTATTATATCGTTTACAAGTGGCCAGTTCTAAAAACTTTCAGCGTCGCCCTCGTATACGGGCGTTTTTTAAATTTTTTGACCATTGCCATAGCATAATGTCCACTGACTTATCAATAATCTTATTTAATAATTATTAGTCAAAATATCATGTTTAAAATGGCAATCGATAGCACATTTCAAGAAAAGTAAATTAAAACAGAAAAATAATTTAAAATAAACACTTAATTTAAAAGAAATGTATACTTTCCTAACTTTGAAGTGTCATAAGTCATAATCCCCAAATATTCTATTCATACTCAAATTAAAATCACTAGGCTTGTGGTAAAACAATATGAAATAATGTTTTTTAATGTCTTTTAACTGGTTGTTATATCAAAATAAGAATATAAATCAAATTTTATTTTGTCCTAGAATTTTGGTTATACCGTAATTCCCAGTAAGTAACTACGATTTTCTTCGACTATAAAAGAAAACTAATATTCAGATATTTTTTGATGTCGCAACCGTTGTTTGACAGTTTAACATCGTTTGGCCGTTTTTTTTTCGGGCCTCTATGTTTGGTTATTTTACCGTTACTTAGCGCATTTAACTTGAGCTCTCGGCGGAGTGGTGGGGTTTTATGTGCTCGTCGTATTGTCTTAGGAGTAAGGTCTAAAATCGCTTAAAGTAATTAAGGATCAGAGCTAAAGATAAATGCCGGCATTTATACCAGAGCAGTGTGACGATAATAACGTGTTCCGATTAGTAAAGTGATTTTGAAAGCTAAATATTATTGTTTTAATAAGAACATTGTTTAAAGATTTGCACCAATTATCTAAAAATAACTGAAGTATATTAGAATCATAAGTTTTAGTGTATTTAATATAAAACATTGTGATGTGAAGTCATGTATGTACTTTCGTAACGTCAGGTGAGTAACGTTATATATAGCCGGAATGGATCTTTTTACTAAAAAAAATAGCGTTCTGGTTCCGTAACGGTCAGCTTTTTTAAAAAATGCCCATACCTATTTAACTATACATTTTGGAGAAATCAAGTCTTATAATATACTACTATTTTGACTGATATAAATCGCATTGAGTTGTATCTTTAAAGAGATTTTTGATGTTGTGCTGTTTTTACCGATACTGTTTCTCTGTGGACGTATAGTGTAGTCCGCATGGTAAAGAGACTGTGACCTCTGAGTTTGTTTCGGGATAGGAAACACAGGACTTATCTTGTTTCCCGTGGAAAAGTAATAAATATAATTTATCGTTAAACTAACAAATATTTTCGATTTTCAGTGCCCCTATACAAGAACACACACTTAGACATCGATATAAGCAACAAGAGCGATCGCATCGAGTGGGGCCACGCGCGCTACCAAGCCACTTGCCGACCGGACCAGGCCTACGAGATGTGCATACAGTGGGCCGTCGCCAGCGGGAACATCGTCGCTGAACTGGTTTCTATCACCATTTATTTATTTAACAACTGTCCAGACAGACGTCTTTTAGGTCGTAAGTTCCAACCCTGACACGCGCTTTACTTTGAAAAAAATAAATTCGACGACATGTGATATCTACCAACCCGCACTGAACCCACGTGATGTATTACGGCCCACTCCCTCTCACAGAGAGTCCCAGCAGTGGGAACATTATAGGCTGATTATGATATACGTTATTGTACACCAGAAAAATACATTACAAAAAATAAATTAAACACAACAACTTATACAATGTGTCTGTATACGGTGTGCCGAAATTTAAGGGTGTGGTACAGACCGTCAATCTGAACCACTTTCTCCCGGGGACCAACATCGGAATCGCGTTAAAATTATCAGTCGTCCCATACATTTCGTGAGTAAGTATTGAAGTTTTGTATGGGATGACTGATTTTTTTTCACGATTACGATCTTAGTCCCCGGGAAAAACTTGCTCAGTTTGATGGTCTGCACCTCACCCTTGATTTCCGGACACCGTTACACAGACACAGTGTATAATGGGCGGCCTTATCTCTTTCTGCGATTTCTTCCGGGCAACCTTTATTCACCGTTTATTTGATATAAAAAAATGTTAACATCACGCCTGTAATTAGTAACAATACACTCGCATTTTGCCAGTTATGTTGTGAGTCACATCCATATTCCCGGTTATAGTCCGGGCAATAATCGAGACTCCGGGTCTGTGCTGAAAACATCCTAATGGAACATATCAATAACCGTCCAGCAACCGCGCTTGCGACCCCTAGCCGGCTACATTATACACGTTTTTGATCTGAACGTGACTGTCTAAAACAAGATACCTCCTTTTAGCATAATAGCATAATCAGCCTATAATTTTCCCACTGCTGGCACACAGGCCTCCTCTCGGTGAGGAGTGGGCCGTGATCCACCACGCGGGCCCAGTGCGGGTTGGTAGATGTCTTCTGGTTTCCTCACGATGTTTTCCTTCACCGTTTTGAGAGCAGTGGTGATGAAATTATTTACACAAAGTAAACTGCCTGCCTGGGTTTTAACCCACGACCTAACCTAACTCGAAAGTCAGGACCGTTACCACAGGACCATGACTGCTCTTCATATCATTATTTTAATAGCATTTATTTTTTATTAAACATTATTTCCAGATATTCGGCTGGGCGCGCAAAGCTCAAAGTTGTAGACTACAAATGGTCCCAATACCGGCAGACCCCCTTGCCTTGCCCTTCACTTTAAAATCGGACCCTCTGAGAGGACCTATTTACGTGCCCTTAAATGAAGAACCCCTGCTCAGGAGCAAAGTTACGTTATTCGAAGGTATATTAACTTTTTCAGTTACTAAAATATATTTTTTTAGTCCAATGGGGTGGCCCATGGTGCAATGTATGTAATGCGAAATTTTAGCACCTGCGCAGTAAAACTTACTTTATGCTGCGAACGAATAATGATCATTTTTACTTATTTTTTTTTTTCTCTTTTTTTTCTCGAGAACTTGGGTTCGAGTCGTAACGACTGTAGTTAACAGAAGACGATGAAGATGTTAGTGATCGTTTTCAAACTAAAATTACGGGTGTACATTTTAATGTGGTTAATGAATCTTTTACCTCCAATTAATTGCAATAATAACTTAAAAGTAATCAACAATACCAAGTGGATGTGTTTTTCTTACCGTGTACTTTAGCTAAAAGAAGCCATTGAACAAATTAAACACAACTTTATTTGTTCCTTAAAAATGTTTATTTAACTGTTTCTGTTCTTTATAGTGTTCAAGATACAGACTGTGCCTAGTTTGGAACCAAAGATATCTCCATATTGTAATTTAAATATTGAAATAAACGATTTTTACTTTTAATCTTTAAATTCCCAGGTTTCCCTGAGGACACATGGCTGGAACGTCTGTTCCTGTTCCAAGAAGCCATAGTAGGTCGTTTCGGGTTCATCAAGTGTACCGTGGAGAGTACATCTCACGAGGCGGGCGTAGGCGACCACTTGTATGTGCACGTGACTGGGAACATGTTCATACTGATCCCTACCACTGTCAAGTCTGAACAGAGGGCGCTAAGGACCAAGCCAGCCAACAAACCGCTTAATGCTAGCCGGTAATATTGCATCTTTTCTTTTATATTACAACATAGCATCACGACGCCTGTAATCCCCGAAGGTATAGGCAGAGGTAGCTATAGTACACTCACATTTCGCCAGTTATGTTTAAGTCTCATGTAATAGGAGGCGAGCCAATTGCCGTCAACCTGGCACAAATCCAGACTCCGGGCTGCTACTGAGAAATTCCACATGGAATAACCCAATAACACTGCCCGAACTGACAATTGAAACCAGGTCTTCATGCTCGGCAATAGCGCTTGCGAAATATTTTATTCCTCCTTTTTATAATTTAGCCTTGTGACAAATAGATGATGTAGTCTTTCTAATACGGTCCCATTCCTGTTGCCATTGGATATGGAACCCTAATTAAATAAATAGAAATAGATTCGCCCTTGATGACATGGTATCATACAAAATTGTGCTATACAGAGTAAATTAATTGGGTTACCCATCACCTATAAAATAACGTAGAAAAAGGATCTATCATTTTAAAATGTAGTCGTCTCCTATGTTAAGAGGAATGCGCTAAGGTAGTCCGTGAAATTCAATTTTTCTTATGTTTTTTGCAATTTGCAGGTCAGTATCAGGTTGTATGTTGATTAAAATGTGATTCGCGACCGTAACAAATATGTCTTTACAGAATTATAATTATTAGAATCAGAAATACAACTCTGTAACTTATGAAGCCCGGCGCGGACCCCATCCAGAATTAATCTCAAATGTCATGATTTCATGAAATAGTCATTCAATAGGGTAATATGAACTTAGAGAGTTGTATAGATGATTTTTATGATTATAAATTATAATTCTATAAACAAATATGTGAGACGGCCGCGAATCATATTTAGATCAACAATTCAACATTCAATCTGATACTTTGCAAATTGCAAAAAAAAAGTAAGGTAATTTGATTTTCGCGGGCTACCCTAACGCTTTTTCATATTCAAATATGTTTATTTGTAGAACATAGGTAAACAAAAAAGTACAGATGTCAGTATTAATAAAATTAACGCTATGTCTTGCCGACACTGTCGCCTTAAAAACAATAACAAGTGCCACAAATGTCATCAAAATGTCAACGTGGACTAACCAGTCTCTCTCCCTTTATCCATCCAAAGGTTGTCTTTAAAATATCGCTTTCAGCGTTAAGACCGCCCATTGTGTCACCCTTTATAATATATTTTGTTGCACAACGTACATAATAATAGTAGATTGTGTCACAAAGGAGCAAAATAATGTATTGAGGGTTAGAGCGATTGTTTGAATCCAGAGCGAAGCGAAGGATTCTAAAAGTACGTCACACGAGGTTAAATAATTTTGGTACCGTGTGGCACACTCTGCTTTTCCTCTATGAAAAAAATAAATATGAGATACTTTTAGTGAAGAATATTTATATTAATTTTAATTAAATAATTAATTAAAAAATTACAAATTTATATTAATATTAAATCAAAATGGTCTGTAATATTTCGACAAAAAGTAATGAAAAAACAAATAAGAAGTTCCCGCGTATTTTTTTTATTTGGTTAACCAGTACCGCGTCGGCAAGCGCACATTTTTTATACCGGTCAGGACTTTATTGCAGCGAATTGCGTTCAAACTTTTTAATTAAATAGTGTTCCAAATTCAAAAGTCATTTCGTCACTGTTATTAAGTGCGCCGGAATGACCCATTTTGCTCGCACTTATCGAGGAACCCTTCGCCTCTTCGAATAGATGGGATGAAAAATAGTAGATTGTGTCATAAGAGACCAAAATAATGTATCGAGGGCGAGAGCGATTGTTTCAATCCAGAGCGAAGCGAAGGATTCTAGAGTAGAATCTTAGGAACTCTAGAATCCTTCGCTTCGCTCTGGATTACGTACTTACTGACGTACTTTGAATCCCTCGCTATGCTTAGGCATAGCGAGGGATTCAAAGTAAGACTTATCGAGGAACCTTTCGCCTCTTTTCGAATAGATGGGATGAAAAGAGTATTCTATTCTAAATGCCGTTTTTTCACGACAGATACCCCGTTCACCCGGAAGCGGCGCCCAGTCCCCATGAGGGATACATCACAAGACACGTCAGTGGCAAGAACAAAGACGACTACGATAATAGCCGGCGGGTAAGATCAATAGGATTACTGTACCCGAGCGTATGTGACACATCGAGCGTTAGAAAGAGAGGTCACACAAGTGACAGAGACGACGCTTTACGACGTCGTCGTCAATTTTTATGGCTATATTCATTATAAGATCGTAGGTAGCTTAGATTTTTATTGAGTCCATAATATTCGTTTTTGAGAGCAGTTGCGGCCCAGTGGTAACGACCGTGACTTACGAGTTGAAGGTCGTAAGTTCGAACCCTTTTTTTTTTTTTGAGGGTGGGAAATCATCAAATAACTTCTCCCGCTCTGGGCGGAGCGGGAGGGTGTGTCAGACTCTTACTGACTAAAACCCACCCGTATTCCTTCCTGTTGCCTGTGTTGCGGGGGCCTCGGTGACCCATAAGTACCTTCCCGCGACCCCGGCAGGCATCGGCCCTAGTGGACCCCTACTTTGTGCTGTCGACATCTCTTTGAGGCGCGCGTGGAATACGACGCGCCGTCGACCCGGGCCTGGTCCTTACCGGACGGTGAGGTACCCATTGCTCACCGTCCGCAAGCCCGCGCCTACGGTGGCCGGAAATCCGCCCGGGATTCCCGACGCCCAGGGCGTCTCCTGCGGCGGCTAGGGGCGAGAGGGCGCGAAACGTGCCTTTCCCTCAACCGTCCCGCCTCCTCCTTCGCGAGCATTACTGCTTCGCAGAAGGAGGTGACGGCTGCCCATGCCCTCTCGCTCCGTACCATGGCCTGAACCAGGGCCGGACGCGAGAGGTCTCTGCCGCCGATCGCCTCCACGAGGACACGGCGGTGCTCTGCCCAGGCCGGGCAGACCTCCACCGTATGCTCCACCGTGTCCTCCGGGCGATCCACACAGTGGAAAGTTCGAACCCTGACAGGCGCTTTACTTTGTGTAAATTATTTCATCACCACTGCTCTCAAAGCGGTAAAGGAAACATCGTGAGGACACCGGCATGTCCTAGAACCAAAAATTCGAAGACGTGTGACATCCGTCAACCCGTACTGACTCCGCGTGGTGGATTATGGCCCACTCCTTCTCACAGAAAGGAGGTCTGGGTTCCAGCAGTGGGAATGTAATAGACTGATTATACTATGTTCATTACAATTGTGAAATCCCTTGTTTCCCTAGTCATATTTTCATAAGCATTATTTAGTTTACGTATAACTTCCGGGAACGCATATGCTGACTTAACCTATTGACCGCCACGTCAAAAAAGCAAAAACGTGCCCTCGGCGCCAAGCTACGAATTATTCCTTAAAATCTGTCATGTAGTCGTGACCGTGGCGTGCTGGGCACATTTTTGTCTGTCATCTCTACATGACTGTGGCGGTCAAAAGAAACAGAAGCAAGTTGTCTTTTGTGGGCAGAAAAAGGATAGTACAAAGAAGGAACAGTACAAAAAAGCACACTTCGCATTAGACTAGCGTATATTTATAGCCTACACTTGCGGTAGCAGTGGTGGCCCAGTGGTATCGGCCCCGACTTACGAGCTATAAATAGGTCGTGGGTTCGAACTCTGACAGGCGCTTTACGTGTAAATTATTTTATCACAACTGCTATCAAAACAGTGAAGGAAAACTTTGTGAGGAAACCGGTGTGTCCTAGAACCAAAAATTCAAAGACATGTGACATCCGCCATCCTCGTGGTGGATTGTGGTCCACTCCCTCTCACAGAGAGGAGGCCTGTGTCTCAGCAGTAGGGGGGTGTAGGCTGATTATAATTGTTATAATCAGCCTACAACTCCATACGATTACAATGTGTGTGTTATGTTCATTACAATTGGGAAATCTCGTTTCCTCGGTCATTATTTTCACAAAAAATATTTAATTTACGTCTAACTTCCGAGAAATGAATATGCTAATTTATACTGAAGCAAGTTTTCTTTTTGTGGGCAGAGAAATAGGAAAGAAACGGAAAGATGGATAAAGAACGCTACAAAAAAGCACCCTTTGCATTCGTTTAAGCGTTCGCGCAAGCGCATATTTTAAATATAAGATTAAAAATATGCACCTGCGCGACGTTAGTTTAAATAAAATCACACGTAGACGACAGTGCAGCATCTATGAGGCGTCAACATGATGTTAACATTCAAAGGGAGACATCATGCATAATTTTTAAATGATCGGAGACTTGAAATAGGTTATTTTTACTTTCGGAGGTAGAAATCTCTCTCTCTCACTAATGTTCTTTGAAATACTCCTTAATAACTGCAATGTTTCACCACCGATCCAAGACAGAAATAAGAAATGTTGCGCAGTTAACTACGGATTGCAACACTTTCGATTTACGCAATAATTATTTATCAAACACTTTTTGATGCGCAAAATGTATTGCAGAATCTTTCAATATAATATCATGCACAGACCGTCACTATATTGCACAATTCAAAATATTACGCAATAATCTAGGGGTTTAAAAACAAAATCATTAGGGCGCGTCATAATGATTTCGTTTTTAATCTTATGCTTCATTTCACAATGATAAATAAATAGCAAAAAACCGAGGTGAGGTCACGTGTCGATCCAAAACAACTGCAACGGCAGACATGCTTTAGGGCTTCGGTCTTATAAAAACAGAATTCTTGCAGCGGTGTTAAGGCGGCAACTTAGAAGAGCCCAATGTCCGTGGATTACAATATGCTGAGATTATTGACTGTTACTAAAGTAATATTATTTCAGATGGGTTTCCTCTGGTCATGGAATCACATGATATCAAAAAAGTGGAAGTCATCACCAGCTCCAGCGACTGGGGATGAAGGCTTTCAAATGCGAATGCTCAGAGACTTCAAACATTTCTGTGCGAATCAGGAGCAGAGACTCAGTCAGTTCTGGGATCAATGTTGGGAGATGCGAGAAAACGCCCGTGGCATGCAGTCCTGTTAATTTATAAGCCAAATGTAAAATTTATAATTACTGTTAAATATATTTTGATTTTCTTAAGTTGTGAGTATTATTTTTAAAAATGATTTCCCACTGCCCTTTTTACCCGACTGCCCCAGAAGGATGGTAATGTTTTTCGAGAGTATGTACGTATGTATGTATGTATGTACGTATGTATGTATGTATGTATGTATGTATGTATGTATGTATGTCTAATTCTTTGGCACGCTCTGCAGCCCAAACGGCTTGATGGATGTTAACATAAGAGGTGTCGTTAGATTCGTCTTCATTGTGGGAGTAACTTAGGCTATATAATATTTATATATTGCATCTGCAAATACAAAAAAGGAAGGGGAAGGTTTTTTTTTTAATAAATTATAACAATATTGATATCAAATTCTAGCTAGTAATGAGTCAATTCCATATATATATGTATATTAATAAAACTAAAAAGCTTGAAGTAAAACAAATTATTAAAAAAAAACAAAAAACCCAACTGCAAAAACACATAACTGAAAAGAGAAAAACAAGCAATATAATCTATAGAATTTTGGTATCGTAGGCGGGAGAAACCAATAACCTGAATGGTGATGATATGGTGTAAATTTTGTTTGTCCCCAGCCTGCGACACCAAAATTGTATAGATTATAATGCTTGTTTTTCTCTTTTCAGTTATGTGTTTTTGCAGTCGGCTTTTTTGTTTTTTTTAATAATTTGTTTTTGTCAAATATATATATTTTTATTAAACTACAATGTAGTCGAACAGGTAAATAAGTAAAGTCTATAACATAACAATACAAAGTTAACCATTGCATACCTATGCTGCTTTGCTAAGCATAAAGGTCTTATCTGACATTTTTTGGTATTTTTACTTTTTGTTTATTTGGCACCATGGCAACACTATTGAGGTACCTACAAAACCTGTGCACTTATTTACTCAAACTCATGTTTCTGTTTGTCCTATCTGCCGTTTAGCACCCTGTTACAAAGGATTAAAGTCATATCAAACAATTTTCTATTGAAAGGGAATACATTAATTATGAGCTAAACTATAACAGTTTTTTATCTAAACAATCGTATACTTATAAACACTTTCACAAAAACATCAATAGTCGGCATTCAACAAAACACGTTTTTGCCTTTCCTGTAAAAAATACATTTGGCAGATAGGACTCGAATCGCTTAGCAGTGCAGTATATAGAGTGGCGATTTAGTCACCCACATCTGTCAACGGGGTGATTCTTCGCTGAAGGTACTAAAGGGTCACCGAGGCCCCTGGCAACACAGGCAACGGAAGGAATACGGGTGGGTTTTAGTCAGTAAGAGTCTGACACACCCTCCCGCTTCGCCCAGAGCAGGAGAAGTTATTTGATGATTTGAAAAAAAAAAGGGGGTGATTCTACCTGTCATACTGAACAATTTCGCTGTGAAACACAAGCGGTTCGTAAAAAAATCGGACTACACGCAATGGAGGGTTCTGTAGTTGGCATGAATTTGTCCCAAAAAATAAAACTTAAAATTGTAGTTGAAAAACATTTTCCCCCATACATTCCAACTGCAACTGTAAGTTTGTACGCACAATATTGAGTGATATACCATGTTATTTCGACCATAGGTTTTGATGTTATCTATAAGTATAGAACTATTTTCTGTATTTTTTTTCAAAATTAGGCTCAGCACTTTCGGAGATAAGGGGAGGAATGGTCAATTGTCATTGTTTTCTTTTAATAATTTTAAAACGAATTATTTTGAAATACAAATTAATTAAATCCTCATAACAAGTCATTTGATATGTCACATGGTACAATTTCCAAAACTTTCTTTTTTCATTTTCCCTCAAAAGTAAACCCTATATTCAAAATTCATTTATTTTTGTTATACGTTTGTATTTGGGTCACTGAAATTCATATGTGTACTAAATTTTAACATAATCGGTCCAGTAGATTCGGAGCAAATTGGCCGTGAGAGACGGACAGACATAAGTCATCCTATACGGGTTCCATATTTTGTTTATTTTGAGATACGGAATACAAAAAAAAATAGCTGCATCGAAATAGTCTGTCTACTGTTGTCTAAGAAGTTCTTTTTTCCCCGAGTTGGATATGACTTTTATAGCGAAAGTTTTTTAGTATGACGGGTAGAATCATCCCCTTGATGGACGCAGGTGACTAAATCGCCACCCTGTATATAACTTAGCTTGCATCATGAGGCTCTGATTGGCCTTCAAGATTAGTAGTGAGATACTCAATATGGAATACCTATCTACGTATAACTAAGATATTCCTTACAAATTGCATTGATTTAAAACATCTAAAATATATAAATAATAAAATTATAATAATTGCAACTTATGCTATTTTTTTTTCCTAATTTAATCTAATTTTTAATCGAACATTCTTTAAAATAATCAAGAAAAGATTTCGTACTGCCTGAACTATCAGTTTTTTTTGTAAAAACGAGACGACGTGTTAGCATACTCGAAAAGCACGGAATTTCCTTTTTATCGTTACTAAAGGCCTTTGAAGTATTCGATTCGTAATTGAAGGCAACCTTTTGACTCACAAATGTAAGTAATGTCAAAATATCCGTTTTCGTTGCCGAGTGGTGCAACTCTTCACATAGAGCCTGGATGAACCAAGAGCCAGCAGTGGTATTTCTCCACGCGTAATACCCAGGAACAGTAGCTAGTGCTAGTAGGAAGTCAGGATGAACCGGAATTTTGTGTGATTCAAACCATCCGTCTGTCTCGATGTCGTTTGTTAAAGTAATACCAGCATCGTAATCTTCACCCTGACAAGCTTGAAATATGAACAACTTCGGCTTGCCTGCAAGTGTAGGGCACTTTTCGTCGGTAAACCAACACCACAATTTTTCTGATCTGTAATGTGTATCTTTTGCATACAAAATGCCGGAGTCTCCGTGAGTTAACACCACGATTAGTAGACAATCATTCTTGGAGTGATTCATCTTCGCTGTCCGTTTAATATGCTTCATAATTTCTTCAAATGTTAGATTAGGGAAAACATCAACACTAAATGCTAACTCTTTAAGGCATTTCACCAGATTCTGGCAATCTTTAACATTGCCGCCTCGCTCTGTCAATTTTAAATCAATGTTAAAGTGATCATGACTAAAAATGAGGGCCTTACCTCGGTACTTGTGATTCATGTTGTAGAATTCATTTCTAAATGTGTTGTAGGATTCAGGATGGCAATTTCGTCTACTGCCATTGCCACATTTTGAAAGATCCGCTGTTCCTCCATTTTCTTCCGTCATTGTATTATTAAGATAAGTATTCCACACTAGTATTTAGGTTAAGTATTCCACACTAGTATTTGGGTTAAGTATTCCACACTAGTATTTGGGTTAAGTATTCCACACTAGTATTTTGGTTAAGTATTCCACACTAGGATTTGGGTTAAGTATTCCACACAAGTATTTAGGTTAAGTAGAGAATTTCTACAATATTGTATTGTTATTTAATAGATAATGGTGGTAGATACTTAATTCTATCATCGAATGCTCAACTCGCGTTAATATGAACTTCTACTCCGGTTTCGCAGTTAACATTGCACATTTTCAATAAATTCACTTCAAAAAATTATAATCGAGTGAATTGCGCAATGATTGTGGCGCGGTATTTATAGACGAAATGACGCTTGGCGATGATGACGCAACAATCAACATAATTATTGCAAAGCAGCATGGGGAAGTCCTACGCATGTTGGTGTTATGTTATGTTATGAATGTGTTGATAACTACTATAAATACCTATATATTAGGCATAAGTAATATTATAATAAATAATAAACGACATAACATGAAGCATTAATAGTCGGTATGATACATTGGCAAGAGGGGCAAACTGTTTTTTATGTTTCCGATGGTAACTTTGTCCGCGTACGTTGCTTTTTAAATTGCATCTTAATAATATTATACTTAATTAAGAATTTATTGCCCGATTTAACTTACACTACTTAAATGAATGCCTAAATTGATAGCTCAATGTCGGATTTTCAACGCGCGGTTCAGGGGGTCTACTCTCTAAGTCCGTCAACGAAGATACGTGCCCGTCCGAAAGAAGTTGATCTGTCAATACAAGCACCAAATTGAATTTTTCGGACAGGCAAATACTTATCATGTGTAGGGACAACTGTCAAATCGTGTTGTCATACATTCTTAGGTCGGGCCTCGAACTAATCATATCCGTAAGTAATACGGAGTAGGAAATGCCCGTAACTTCAGTTGAAACTACGGACTACGTGCATATGTGCAGGGAGTAGACCCCCAGCCCCGAGAGTTGAAAATCCAATAGTGCAGTAGATAATAATTAGCATTTTATAGATTAAATGAAATTATTTTTTTTTTAAATGGGCATAAGTTTGAGTTGTGTTTTAAGTACAAGCAACTCAGTAAAACAAGTACGATAGTCGAATATTTTAATAATCGACTAAACGGTCAATGAAAAATATCTAGAATAGGTATTATAAGAATATGAGAACAATCAAACACTAAAGAAAACGTAGATAATGCACAATAAGCAATCGAAATTGCAAATAGCCTACATATTAACTATTTACGTACAGTATGTACCTAAGTACCTACTTACGACAAGAGCGTGGCCGTGAAAATTAATAGAAAAAATTGACTAAGGCTTTCGTCAAAATTATAACAGTCGTGGTACAGACTTGGATGCTTTATTATCAATACAGTCCTCCATTGTCTGTTCTCGCTTGGCAACTTAGGGCCTTATCACACTAGCGAGTTGTGAGCGAAAGTGAAAACGTGGCGAATACGTTGCGCACTCGTGGAGATCACGTTGCGAACTCGCGGCGAACTCGCGGCGCGCTCGCTGCGCACTCTCCCCGCTTTTCACTCGCTCGCAACTCGCTAGTGTGGTAAGGCCCTGATAAATTTTTCCACTACTTTTTCGCGAAGTCCTATGTTACATTGTAAGTTCGTTGGTGTGTATTTTTTTTTACTCGCGTCTTAGGCTATTTTATAGTTACTTATAACTTAAACTGCTATTAGCGAATAGGCTAGATTGTGATGGGCATAAAGTATCACCGACCGTAACCCTAACTTTAACATTACCTATATGTACGAGTACCTAAATGCGAAAGTGAGTTTGTTTGTTTGTTACGCTTTCACGCTAAAAATGGCTGACAACGACAACAAAAACACAACTCAACTGTATACCTACATTCTATGCAAATAAACATTTTCTTTTCTGATCTATGCCTTGTTTTGAGTGTGTCTCGGTCTGGAACGGTTTCTTGGTGATGCTACAATATTTGAGATCGGTTTCCACTAGCCGTGTCCTAATAGGTAGTCAAGATACTATTAGGAGACGGCTAGTGGAAACCGATCAGACATATTAGGACCCTTCATTTAGCCAAGTCCGTCTGTCTGACTGTCCGCAGTTTAACTCTTAGTCTTAATCTTAGTTTAATTCTTAGTACTAAAAAGCTATAATTTGGCAAAAAAAATATAAAGGTTAAACATATTTATATTATAAGTAGTTGTGAAATAAAATCTCGATTTTTTTTTTGTTAAATAATATAATCCTTTGGGTAATGCGAAGATGATTTTCTTTTACTCGTCTGCATCATTGTGTGGGTTGTCGTTGGATAGGTCTAAATATTGGGGTTAAGGAATGAACATTTTTCGTTTCAAGGATACGTTTGCGAAATATTACCTAAGCTTTAAAGTGGTCGTTTTTGTTAGTCTCGTGTCCCTTCTACTAGATAAACAGTTGTTTTTAGATACGTAAAAAAATCAGGATAGTAGTAAACCTATATTAAACGTAGATAAAACGAAAACTATCACAAGTAGACTCTACAAGATAACGAGTAATAGTCGACCAACTTATTCTTGATGTGTTGGTCGACTATGAATATGCTTAGATGGTTTGGTTATGTTGAGAGGATGAATGAAAGATGCCTAACAAAAGATACTTACATGGAAAATTTGAGTGGAAACGCCAGGAGGGGACGCCCCATTAAGACAAAATAGTAACCTCATTGGTGATGTTCTTTAAAAAGGTCAGGTGCGTATCTTATAGTACTCGCAACCGGCGGCGTGCGTGTATGACCAGATGTATGAACGTAAACGAAGCAAAAGGAGTATGTAAGGAGAGTAGCAGGTGGCGTTCTATAGTTTCTGCCTACCCCCATGGGAAGAAGGCGTGAGTTTATGTATGTATGTTATTCTTGATAGGTAAAAATATCCACAGAAACTGACTAAGATAGCGTTTAGGTCTTAGGTACACATAATAACTTTGAAATGATATGGTAAAACCTAAAAAATAAGCATTTTATTCTAAACATTTTACAAAGCATTAAAAAAATAAACATTTTAGTCGAAAATTAAGATTATGGTTACGCTCTTGTACCTAAATACACTATGCAATTTGACAATTGAAATAATTACCATTTTCCTGTTTGAGTCCTAACTCATTGATTTATAGGACTTTTGACGCTATAATGTCCCAAATGATATAAGTTTTCTATACACGTTTCTGCATCTATGATCACCCTGATAGTCACGGTTTTCATAAGTTTATGCAGCGTTTTCGCCAATTGTGTCGGTTTGAATTAAATTCGGGTGCATACTGCGTAACAGGAGACCTATTTATTTTACTTTTTGATAACGCAGTACCTAAATAATCAAAATGTTGGACGGAGAACCTCAAGACAATGGAAGTGTTGAAACTGAACAAATACCGAACGCAAACGGTGGTGGCGATGAGAGCGACGCTCTGGACAGCCATGAATCCTCGAGCGCACGCCGTTATGCAAGGATGCCCGTTGACAGAAACGCACCGTATTACAACATGAACCATAAGTATCGTGGGATGGCAATTATTTTCAACCACGAGCATTTCGACATTCACAGCCTGAAGTCACGTACTGGTACGAACGTAGACAGAGATAATCTCGTCAAAGTCCTCAAGGGTTTAGGATTCCGAGTTACGAAGCTAAACAATTTAAAATATGAAGACGTCATGATGTATGTTCAGCAGACAGCAGACATGGACCATACTGACTTCGACTGTCTTCTTATTGCTGTTCTAACCCACGGAGAGCTAGGACTGTTGTATGCCAAAGATACACATTACAAGCCAGAAAACTTGTGGCACTACTTTACTGGTGACAGGTGCCCAACTCTTGCTGGAAAACCAAAGATATTCTTTATTCAAGCTTGCCAGGGTGATAAAGTAGATGGTGGTGTTAATCTGGCGAAATATTCTGAAACAGATGGATCACCCTCTACATCGTATAAAATTCCAGTCCATGCAGACTTCCTGATTGTATTTTCTACTGTGCCTGGATACTATTCTTGGAGAAACACTACAAATGAGGAGTGACTTTTCAAAATGGCTTATTTCTGTATGGTCATTTTTTTCAGGACCAAGAAAAATACGAAAACTTTTCATATATGAATATTTTTAGTAACAAACTTCTATGTACATAATCTAGGTACGTTAATAGATCGTTTCACAGTGTATATATTTTTTTTAATACTCTAAATTATGAGTTATTATCATATGATTTAAGGAAATAAGCCATTTAGTCGCAAACTCCAAGAAATAAGATGTTTTGTTTCAGCACTCCTAAGAAATAAGCCATTTTGTTTTGGCACTCCTAGAAATAAGCCATTTTGAAAAGGATGGGCTAGCAAAAAAAAATTGTTTTCTAAAAACTTTTATTAAAATCTGAAAATCACACACGGACTTCTCCTACATCCTCTTCATTGCAGACACAATCATATTCATGTTCCTCAGCTGGTTCCTCCGTCACATGTAACAAAATAGTTTTGTACCATTGAAGTTCAGGCAAGGCAGTCCATTCTTCCCCAAATTGTTTTTCAAGTAAATTTATTACATCTTTTTTCTTTTTTTCTGAAACTGGCTGCGGAATAGATTCACCAACGAGCAACGATACAAGAAAATATTTTTCACCTTGACACTCAGCCTTGACATGAAAGTATTGAGAAGTTGACAGCAAGGTGACACATGACGTTTAATATTTTTTTAATTGGCCGTAGTCAAATAAAAAGTGTTGCCAATGTATAAAAATATATTTGCGGATCCACTTCCAGATATTAAAGCTATCTTTCAACCCTCCAAAATAACCTGTGATACCAGATTAGAAATAAGCCATTTTGATACGTATTAACAAAATTTCCATACAAAATGTTCTAGAAATGAGCTATTTTGAAAAAACTCCTGTCACAATTTAGTAGGGCCGAGAATTAACGTGAATTAAGCTATTTTGTTGCGGAAAGCATTTTCTATGGCCATTTTTCTTCGAGATTAAAGTACTTTAGAACCGGACACTTCACGTCATATAATGTGAGTGTACATAAAGTCCCGATTGGCATTAAAAAAATAAGTAAAATTGGGAACCCGAAATAAGCCGTTTTGAAAAGTCACTCCTCAAATGGTTCCTGGTTTATACAAACGTTGTGTGAAGAGTTACGCAAAGTTGGAACAGAGGCAGACATCTTAACATTATTAACTTTTGTATGTCAAAGAGTAGCTCTGGATTTTGAGTCTAATTCTCCATATGTGACCATGCATCAACAGAAGCAAGTTCCTTGCATCACAAGCATGCTCACTCGCCTTCTTGTGTTTGGTAAGAAGTAATCCCACTGATAAACTTCAGCTTTATTATTACTATGGATAATATAGATAATGTTTAAAATCACATATAGTACCTACGTAAGAATTTTAGAATATTGTAAAAATTACATATCTACGTACGAGTAGGTACCTAACAAAAGAGCTAAAAAACAAAATAGAACAATTTCTTAAGTAAAACACTATATTTTTTTTATGATTTTTTAGCTATAGGTAGGTAGGTAGGTATTGTGTGTGTGTCCATGTTCCTATTAACTTGTAATTTTGTTCCTTGCTACAGATCTAATTTCAAAAGTGTTATCAACATTTTTGTTATGTTATAAGATCTTTTATGCATGTTTCATAATATTGCAGGTTTATAGGTACCTCCCTAAAGACATTAACTTCTATTTAAATAAGAGCATTTATTGTTGTATTAGTTGTTAATAGCACAAATAAAATGTTTGCCATTGTATTGTTTTAGTAATTAACTACCTGTGCCCCCGTTCGTTCGCGTGCAGGTCACCAAATAATAATAATAAATGGTATGGTATGGTGGTGGTGGTGGTGGTGGTGGTGGTATAAAGTGATAGATGTCGGTGTAGGTACCACCATTGAAGGGAAGAATCATGCGATCTTGCCTGGTAGAAGCGCTACCTGGGGTGCTCCACCACAGCCCTTTCGAATGCAGTAACTACGTCTTCAAGGTCCGTACCTAATGTCAATACGACGAAGTTTCACTTAGATTTTTGAGAATAAATAAAAATGAAGGCGCCTGGTCGGGGCTCATTATCTGTGTAGGTACCTGCCGCAGGTAATCAATGAATTGACCCCTCGTCTGGCGCGTGTGCTGAAGCGTTATCATGGTGAAGAAGGATCACGCTTTATCAGCTCTGTAGAAAAAAATCCAAGAAAACAGGCAAAATCTATGAAATTATCAAGTATAGGGGAAGGCTGGGCAAGGCGCATAATGTTAAAGAAAAGTGTAAATAAAACCACAAACTGATAATCAATAGAACCCTTTGTACTTTTAATTTGTACTATATTTAATCATCTTTCGAAAACACTATTAAAATTAAAAAACCTTAACAATTTCTGTAATCATTAATATAAAGTATCAATTAGGTATCCATTTTGCCCGGAGGGGTCGAGCAAAACGGATACGCATCAAGGGCAAAAAGGATGTCTTGATTTAATTTATATCACACTTCGCTTAAGAAGTGCATTTTTCATGCACCCAACTGCAAAAGTTGGGTTACACTGAATTCTATCTTCCGTTGGTGTGGTTCAGTGTATTTGTCAGCGCACACTAAACAATAAAAATCTTGTTTAGGGTTTTTGTTTTGCGGTTTTCCAAGAGATCTTTTATTTTTAGCTTTGCTATCAATTTCTTTTAACACAGCTCTTCTTCTTGTTCTGGACTAAAAACAGCTGTAAACCTCCCTAATTTCTTTTACTTATTTCTGGTCTTCACGTGTCTCTGTAAAGTTATTTGCGGTCGAATTAATTGATTGCCCATCATCTTTTAGAGCTCCTACTGCTCTGTTTAATGTGGCTTCTGTCTGATTAGTTTTGCGTTTATATATTAAATATCATCTACGTATGAAGGAATAAATCAAATAGCTAAACGGGCAAAACGGATACCTATCCATTTTGCCCATATCCGTTTTGCCCAATGCGTCACTTTTAGAAAGAAGGTGAGAGACGTGAATTGTTATTAGTAGGTAAATAAAAGGTAACAAACACAAATGTATACTTAAATAAATATGCAATTGAATAAACAGAACTTATTCATGGGTAACTGGTTGGTAATATAAAAAGTTGGTAAACAAACCTTCACATAAATTGTAAGAAAACAATGAAAACCCTTTTTTTTTAATCTCCACAACAGTCGCGTATTGTGTTGGTTGAACTGTTATGGCGTCGCCGGTCGCACGTGTCATGACTTGAGAAAGTATAATAACGCTATCTACTTATTAAAGATTTTTGGAAAAATCAGTTATTCTTCTTACCCACACTATGCTTCTTGCCCGGGCTTCCCTATACTTAATATTATTGTGATTTCTATTGTACTTATCTGCGTATCCTTTGTTGGAGACTCCAAATAAAAATCTTTCTTTAAACAAGAAAATGCTTCTCTGTATACGATGTTAGAGAGGTTGCTTGCCTCTCTCGAAAAAGCTCCTACAAACAGCTGCCCGTGTGAAAACAACCCATTTACTAAGTCCACCTCTGGTTATGGCCGCCATTTTGAATTTAGATTTCCTGATTTTCGGCACCGACGCCCTCGAAAACTATGAAGATAACACCCATAACGAAAATTTGGCACATCATTTTGATTTAGACCTCTTTTCACTCCCGAAAACTATAAAAATTACACCCCTGCTTTGACCGAGGCGGTCGGGGATCATTATGAGTAGCTGCCATACTTCATAAATGGACTGCCCGTCTGGCGGAGTGTGTTATTAATTTATCATGGTGAAGAAGGATCACGCTTTAAGAGTCCTGTTTAAAATTTACCAAGAAAACAGACAAAAAAGCTATAAAGTTATCAATATACCTAATATTATTGTGATATCTATTGTAATTTTCTTTGATGTCTGTACAATAACCAAATCGTTGCATTTTGAAAAAATCTGTTAAACATCGCTTTTGTTGAACGAAGCGCTTCGTATTTTTTCACTATGTCGTGTATTGTGAACGATCTTGGAAATTTATTTTTTGTGTTTTTGACCTGGACAAGAAGAACCCGCCCATGGTTCTCGACATCATTAGTTGTGATGTTTGCCAACTCTTGACGTCTACATGCACTATTTATACCGAATATTAATACAACCTGAAACATATAAAAACAGCGTACAAAACACCTATATTGTAAAGAAATACGAAAGTGAAAGAAGTTAATAACAATTATTTAGTTTCAACTGTCCTTTGTTGCCAAATATCGGCAATCCGGAGCTTCTTTTAGGAACTTCTTGACATTGTCAGCCGAAAATACTTTCGACTTTTTACTCACATGGCCACTTGAGCGTCTTTTTAGAAATGCCAGCAAGTTGGAGTATGACTGATATCAATGTTATTACGAACTATCTGAACAAAGTGTGGTTTAGACAGCGAAGCTAATATAAGGCGAAGTCGTGCGAGTTACTACTAGCACGTGGACAGGTGGCATGCGGTGAGATTAAAACACGATAACTTCAAGTAACTATTCGTGTATTCCTTGATCATCAAGTTGTCATGAATAGCAAGTCATAAAGTATACTAATTACACGGTATCAAACATAAAAGAAGATTATTCACATTAATAGGAAAGGAAAAGATGTTCACCCCATGATAACGATTTGACAAGAGGAAGATACAGATAATAGTGAGAACTATCCTCTATAATCTGTGGACTAATAATTCAAGCGGATCATGCATATTATTTCATCAATCAATACCATGTTTTGTTTTCACAGTGCTTTTTAGCATTAAATAGTAGCACCACAATGAGCTTGACTTATATTTTTGAGAAAGTTCCATGAAATAGGCTAGAAACACACTTTCTGAAAATGAATTTTATTTGCATCCTTGCTTGTGTTCCCTAAAATGAAATTTTGATACGCTTGTAAGTATCTATCGGTCGATTTTTCGGGCAAGAGGCTTAGAGTAGCCTTTTTCGCTGCCTCTGAGACTTCTGGCGGTGTCGAATTAATAAATTCATCATTAGTTGACGACATTTTCAAATAAAAACAATACAGCGAAAAGAAAAAGCGCGCGGAATTATTTTTACTTGTTCACATATTAGCGATGCGCGCGCATCAGCGCTTTCTTTAAATGCAAAAGCACGAAAAACAGCCAGTATTGAATGAATGAATGAAATGCACCGACCCCAGCGTGGTTAAACCAGACTCGATTGCTCGAATGAACCCAAGGATTCGCACTAGTCCCTGGAGCCTCATGTTTCATGGGACTACAGAGACCATTGCATATCAAAGAGTAGACCGGGGGGCGCGGTAATGGTCAGGAAGACGTGCCCCTAGGATAGGAAGGATTATTAGAGCCTACCGGATATGCATCCTTGAGCAAGCAATGGAATAGTGGAGAGACGGGTAATTTATCTATGGGTATCTATCTATCTTTTAAAAACGTCGCCGCCAGGTTGGCTCAGGTCCAGTTGCTTTCTCCACTCTTTTCTGTGTCACTGCTATGCTGTGTTGGACGTTGCTATTTCCAATGTCTTCATCTGAGGTCTCGCTACTATCTGTTTCTGATTTCTTGTAAATCTCGCTAGCAGCCTCTCTAATCTTGTCTCGATCTTCATCCAAAAGTAAATTTCCATGTCGAAGTAAGTCATGTCTTGCTTTATGTTGTCATTCTTATAACACTGCTGCCGCCAGGTTGGCTCGGGTCCGGCTTCGCCGGATCTTGAATGAATGATGAATGAATGAATCTTTTGGCGCGGTTTAACTGCTTTTTCGACGCTTTTCTGTCACTGCTATGCTGTGTTATACGTTGCTGTTTCCAATTTCTTCGTCTGAGGTCTCGTTACTATCCGTTTCAGGCTTTTTGGAACGCAGTTTTTTGACGCGGTTTGCGGTAGGAGTTGACTGGTAGAAATCGGCACGTAATGAAGAGCGCGCTCATACTTCCGTGGAGTCTACGATAATTCGGATATCGCCAAGATGGAATCCTCAGTAAGACGAAAACATGGCGTAGACTTCGCATGTCGCAACCTATAATAACGTCTTATTCGGAATGCACCGACTCAACAGTCGGTGCATTCCGAATAACACACACAGACTTTCGCCTTTATTCTATCCTCACGACCCTTTTTTTGCTATGTGCTGGTTACTACGGGCTACCTGAGCACTTGAAATTAGAATGGGCCTTCACAAAACGAACGATTTTGGGACACTATAATATAACACTACACTGCACATAATATTATTATAATTGTCACACACTTATTATATGTTAAACACAGTATAACTAGTAGCTTAAAGTGTAGGACCTAACAATCTTTACTGGCTGCCAAACGCCAACACTGGGTAGGATACCCAGACCATGTTATCCTGCATGATGATCTCGCTTTTGTCGTGTGTTGGCTATATCCATTAACAGTTCCCCGTTGCCAGTTGCGTTCCCAGTTGGAATAGCATGATAGAGATTTTGGTCAATTAGCCCTTTGCGTTGGAAACTTTGTGTATCTTGTCGTCCAATATGGGCGTTAAAGTCACCTAGGATTACTAGCGTGCATGTCCTAGATCTTAGTCTGATCAAGTGTTCTCGTAATTTATGTGCAATGTGCACATTTACAAGATATAACTTGACCGCGGCGATCAGAATATCCACTTCTCCACAAAACATTGCGTTAAACTGTGCCGTTATGTATTTTGCTATCCCTTGTTCCTGGGAAAGATTGCTGTTAGGAAGAAAGTCTTGAATAGTAATCCAGAAGTGCTAAGTGAATTCTATCGCCAACTCGGTTCACTGAAACATATGTAGCTAGGTCTCATATGTTTCAGTGAACATATTAGCCCCATTATGTAATTAATTTGGTGACTTATTGCTCTAAATAAGCAGTTACCGTCCCGTTCCATGGGAACAATTGTTGCCATTTTAAAAGCTTTTGTTTGGATAATAAATTTGGCGTACACGTGCGGATTTGGGACACAATGAGATAAGGGAGCGCCACGGGTGCACTGGCTAGCATTTGTAAGAGCTTTGTTTTTGTGAAGAGATCTTGTTATGAAGGGTTTTTTTTTGGCTGTTACTGGAATTCAACAGGGCATTTGACGCTTGGCGCACATCACATGGGTCTAATAAATCTTGATTTACGACCTTTCAAAAGAATCGGTAATTTGCTTTACTGGTGACTTGTAGGCTAAGGAGAAAGTCAATTTGATTTAAAGTAATTTCTAGGACTTTAGCATAATGTTATGATTAAAAAATACAAGAACTCAGTTAGTTAGAGCAGTTGTATTATCATTCAACAGCACCCCAGAGTAAATGTTGAGGGTTCAGGGATTAAAAGGATGATGAAGGGGTATTAGATTGACACACACGTAATACAGTTAAAGCGGGACTGTTCAGCAGATCCCTAACAGATATGGAAAGATCTCACCGGATTAGCTTGGACGGGTTCAGGGTCAGGTCAGGGTTGTTTTTCGTCTGTACAGGCTGGCTCGCCTGGGATCCGGAGCGTACCTAGGCCCAGACCGCCCCAACCTTGTACAGCTCTAGCGATTTTATTTAACGAGACCAAGACAACAAAATAAACACAGTTCCGAATGGTCAAACTCGCGCAAACATCGTCACGAAAAACAGCCAGTATTACTAATAAAGTAAATTAAAGAATTAAATGTTTATTTATTATATTTTATCTCCCAAAGTTAATTTTATGTATTAAATTCAAAGTGTTGACCACTTTTCTGACATAAAAACTCTTTGCTATTATAAGATTTTAAAAAAGTACCGGTCGTTTTAGACGGAGCATCTTGATAAACCGTGCGTTTTACATTACAATAAAGCACAAGTACGTAATGAGATACAATACGATATTGAAATTGGTGAAATAAAAGACCCTTTACGAGCAAATGTGTTATAAAAAGCTTTTATTTTGGCATTATAGACACTTTTATTTACCTACTAGCTGTTGCCCTCGGCTTCGCCCGAGTGGCTTTTTCTAAAAATAGCCTACGTTACTCCTTATAACATAAGCTATCTGCCAGTGAAAGTCCCGTCAAAATAGGTCCAGTCGTTTCAGACATTAGCCGGAACAAATACAGACAGACAAAAATTGTAAGAAATGTTATTTTGGTATATTGTACCATGTATACATCCATATACATTTAGCAAAAAACGGTTATTTTAATATTACAAACAGACACTCCAATTTTATTTATCTGTATGTATGTATAGAAGATTTGAATAGATGTAGGTAGGTATAGAGTTGTATGTCGAGAACTCGAGACTGCAGACCCAGGTCGCGGGAAGGTACTAAAGGGTTACCTACTGAGGCCCCTGGCAACACAGGCAACGGAAGGAGTATGGGTGGGTTTTTAGTCAGTAAGAGTCTGACACACCGTCCCGCTCCGCCCAGAGCGGGAGAAGTTATTTGATGATTTCCACCCTCAAAAAAAAAAAAAAGACCCAGGTTTCCTCACGATGTTTTTCCTCCACCGATGTCAGTAATATCCAAACTAAAAGTACATATGAATTTAAATAGTCACATTGGTTCTTGCCCAGATTTGAACTCACAACTGACTGGATAGGTCCACTCAATCTGTGTGGTTTTTTCCTCAAAAGACCATTTCAGACACCAATCTACATGGTCTTCACATGATCTGACCAAGATTATGTCTGGACTTTAAAAGAGACTGTGACCTCTGAGTTTGTTTCGGCCTTTCTTCTCAGAGTAGTCAGATAGGAAACGCCGAGCTCATATAGTTTTTTTTCTAAGTATGATTGACGTGTAAAAGTGTTTGTATAAACCTACTTACAGAAAATAAAATCATTTCAATCATTTCATTTCATCATTTCAACCTCGTGCATGAGAGATGAGAGGTGAGGCCTAATGATGTAAAAATAATATTGAATGTAGCTGTACCTACACGCTGTCGCTGTAGGTATAGTACTAGAACATAGGTATCTACGTAGTACGTAACAAAATTCAAAAATGATTTTCCTCAAATGTTATCAACTGAATAGATAACACTTGGTGTTTTGTGGTACCTAATTAAAACTACAGTCTTCCGCACTTCCATAGACCCGATGGTAATAATTTGACTTTAACAACGCCTTATATATAAGTAGCGCTATGGGCGATGTGCCTACCCGCTAAGACAATTTTTGAGATGGCCAAAAATAATAATTATTGATCCATGATGCAATTAAAATGTAGTTGTAGGTACCTAGGTAGCAAAATTCAAGTAGGTATGTTTTTCCTCAATGTAGTCACTATATAGTCAATGTTATCAACTGAATATCTAACACACTTGGTGGTAGGTAGGTACCTACCTAATCAAAAGTAGGTAGCCTTTCGCACTTCCATGGTAAAAAAATGATTTTCGTAGCCGCCTTCTTGTATTTGCATTTCATCAGCGCCCTGGACTAGATCCGGGTCACACGTCCTGTCAATGCAGTAGGTAGGTACCTATCGACAAGTTCCATACAACCTGTCCGCCCTGTCATGGTTGCATCAAAATGACTCAGAACGTGTCGTGGCTTTTTTTTATGACAGAACGCGGTGTGATCGAATATCAAAAGAGCACGACATACTTCGCTTGGTGGCCGTATTTAAAATGCCATCGAACGCATTGTGGCTAGTTTTTCGTGCAATGAGCGTTTTCGTTTTATCTAACATGTTATCAGAACCGTGGTGCGCACAGTACCTAAGCATAAAGTGACCATACGTCTCCCTTTGAACGGGACCGTCCTTTTTCTCGGTCACCTATCCCGTTGTCCCCGCTCCGGGACGCAAATAATTTCCTGACAAATATAAATAGGTATAATTAAGTAATAAGTTGCATAAAATTTAATAATTACTGCCAGAGGAACTTTGCTTATTTTTATGAAGCTGGTGAACCTGTTATTGATTTGTTCTTTCACAATTTGCTACAATAAAAATAATTACAATTATTGTGAATATAATTATAGTCAACATTCACTGTATTAAGTTACACTTTTTATAAATAAAAGACATTAACAAGTTGTGTTTATTTTCAATGGTAACCTGCTAACTAACGTATATAAACCCATGTCCCGTTTTGAGTTAAACAGTAAATGGTCATTTTAAGTATGCAGTTAGCTGGCAGTAAGCCTTCTGAGTTCTGACTAGAACCTCTTGCCACCACTGGTAGCCACCGTTTTTAATCAGTGCTGCCGGCAATAACTTTCTTCCGCCAATTCCTCCAATGGTGTTTTTTTTTTGGACCCGACGGCAGCAGCAGAGCCACTTCCTAATGAGAATTTATTTTTTTGAAAATGGGTTGAACATAACGTCTTTAATCCCGAAGGGTTAAGCAGCAGAGGTGTAAGCCATAGTAGGTACTAGGTACACCCACTTTTCGCCAGTTTACAAATAGGTAGGTAGGTAATTTTTAGGATTCTTTGAAGACTTCATAATATTTGATCTTGAAATAAAATAGGTCACTTAGAATTGAAGAAATTTATTGCTTATGGTTTACTACATACATAAAATAAGCATTTATAAAAAATACAAACCAGTCACATCATTGCATCAAAAGTCTATGAGGAGGTTATAATTTCTAAATAAGAATCATCATACAAAATAAACTAGTGTATCAAGAATATATTTAAAGTTGAAGGCACAATTTCAATATACCAATAATTTCATATTATTTCTAATATTAATCCATGGTAATTCCTCACAGATATTCTGAATTTTATTCACACTAAAGATAAATCAGTCAATAAGATGCCACTATCACACTTTCCTAAATCTGTAATAGGTATTACATTCAAGTTTTTTTTTTTGTTTTTTATTTAATAAGTATTATTAATAAGTACCTACAATACAATTCCAGACATAATATTAAAATTATCAGGACAGAAAATTATTATGATACCTGAGCCAATATTAGGCATTTTCATTCAAGCAATCACCCATATCCAAAGAATCAAAATATTTATTACTAACACAATACAATTGGCGAAAGCTTTAATTGTGCTATTAACAACTAATACAACAATAAATGCTCTTATTTAAATAAAAGTAAATGTCTTTAGGTAGGTATGAACCTACAGTATTACGAAAAATGCAAAAAAAATATCTTAAAACATAACAAAAATTTATGTAACACTGTTGAAATTAGATCTGTAGCAAGGAACAAAAGTTAATACATGAACACAAAAATAATATCGCAAAAAATCATTAAAGAAAACATCATAAATGATATGTACCATTGAAATTGATCTCTTTTGCTCTTCAGCTCTTTTGTTACATATGTAATTTTTACGAATATTTCTTACTATATACTTATTATTTCTATGTAATCTCAAATACTGTATATAAACACATGCAATTCAGGCAATACATTTTTAACCGCTCAGGCCCGTGGCTCAATAACGTCATCTCTCAATCTCAAAAAAAACATTTTTATTCGATAACTACTTTCAAATCGCGCGCCGCGAGGGCTCCTATTCGGAGCCATTGGGGCTTTATCGGTTAAACACTTATGGTTGGCAGCACATACATCTCATTTTATATTAATTTGAGCAAATACAAAAGATAAAAACATAATTTCAAAATTTGTGCACAAATACCTATTCATTAACCCTTTGACCGCCACGTCAAAAATGCAAAAACGTGCCCTCGGCGCCAAGCTATGAGTTATTCCATATAAATCTGTCATGTAGTGACCGTGGCGTGCTGGGCACATTTTGGTTTGTCATCTATACATGACTGTAGCAGTCAAAAGGTTAAATTATAAAATGAGCAAAAAATTTTGATTAAGTACCAATTTCTAGACTTAAAACCACTAGCACTTGGTACATCTACTTATTATTTGTGCATGGCATTTTGTTATATATCTTAGCACTAACCACATAAGTACTTCATTTTTCATTTGGATATAAAGTTCTATAAAATTACTTATCAAACAAGAAATGCAGAAACAAAATAACCTCACTTTGTATGCTATAACAATGCATTTCTACTATTAAAACATTATTTTTAACAGCCATTGAACATTATTTTCTAATAAATAGGAATAGTGTCCTTTTATAAATATATTTTGTATAACTGATGCTAACAAGATATTTTAATACCTAACATAGGTATAAGATCAAGGGCAGTTTATTGGTGGGATTACTTCTTACCAAACACAAGGAGGCGGGTGAGCATGCTTGTGATGCAAGGAACTTGCTTCTGTTGATGCATGGGGGTCAAGTCTGGAGTATTAGACTCAAAATCCAGAGCTACTCTTTGACATACAAATGTTAATAATGTCAAGATGTCTCTCTCTGTTCCAGCATAGCGTAACTCTTCACACAACGCTTGCATAAACCAAGAACCACGAGTAGTGTTTCTCCAAGAATAGTATCCAGGCACAGTAGAAAATACAATCAGGAAGTCTGCATGGACTGGAATTTTATATGATGCAGAAGGTGATCCATCTGTTTCAGTATAACTCACCAGATTAACACCACCATCCAATTTATCACCCTGGCAAGCTTGAATAAAGAACATCTTTGGTTTTCCAGCAAGAGTTGGGCATCTGTCACCAGTAAAGTAGTACCACAAGTTTTCTGGCTTGTAATGCGTATCTTTGGCATACAACATTCCTAGCTCTCCGTGGGTTAGAACAGCAATAAGAAGACAGTCAAAGTCAGTATGGTCCATGTCTGCTGTCTGCTGAACATACTTAATGACTTCTTCAGATTTCAAATTGGGCAGCACCGTAACTCTGAATCCTAAACCCTTGAGGACCTTGGCAAGATTATCACTGTCTACGTTCGTGCCAGTACGTGACTTCAGGCTGTGAATATCGAAATGCTCGTGGTTGAAAATAATTGCCATCCCACGATACCTATGGTTCATGTTGTAATACGGTGCGTTTCTGTCAACAGGCATCCTTGCATAACGGCGTGCGCTCGAGGATTCATGACTGCCCAGAGCGTCGCCTTCATCGCCGCCACCGTTTGCGTTAGGTCTTTGTTCAGTTTCATCAATTCCATTGTCTTGAAGTTCTCCGTCCAACATTTTGATTATTTACTACCTTATCAAAGAGTAAGACAAATAGAAGTCCCGATATGCAATATTTACTCGTATTGAATTAAAACTGACAGAATTGCCAAAATGTTTCATCAATTTGCGAAAACCGTGACTATCAAAAAATCTATTTTGTAAATGTCAATCAAATCAACAACCAACAACTTCCAATCAAAATCAGAACCTCGATTCCACAGACTACGTAGTACCCTCGTTTCGACCACAGATTATCTACAAAACACCACCAACATATCCTTTTTTTGTTCGCAACGCGGTTGTAGTCTAGGACCTAGGTGGAGTGTAATCGACAAAAAAACATACCACTTGTTCGGAGCCTAAGAGCCGATTATAATAGTTCGAAAGTTAATAACTTTTATCTGATGAAGCATGCTGTAATAGTGAAATAAATTAATACAAATCTGAAGAATAGATACGGCGGTTTGGTTTGAGATATTTTATATACAAAAGTCATCCTATTCAAGTCAGGTCAGGGGCTAAACACGAGGTCTTATAGCACGACAGAAGTTGAACTCATGAACTGCCCTGCTTTTTTGTATTAAGACATAGCCAGGCACTCCTGCAGCAGGCTTGTTGCGTTGACGTGTTTACAAACCTTCACCTTTTTATTGTATAGATTTTTCATACCATTACGCGCAAAACGATCTATAACGTCAAAATAAACCATCTTGCAAAAGTTACCAATAACAAGCTTTTTGAACATTGTTTTGTAATAATTCGAGGTTCGAGATAAGCTGTTGAGTGTTGGTGTGAGGACTTGAAATGTCGGTTTGATGAGATTGTGAAGTCGTTGATACAAAAAGATAGCATACTAAGTGCATAAGCAACATTTTTTTGAAATTATTTCTTTAATTGTTAACCCCCAACGAAAAAGAGGTGTTATAAGTTTCTAGTGTGTATCTGTGCTCAGTTCGCCGTCCAAGGCATGTTCTCACTGACCCCGATGACCCCATTACCCTCCTCCAGGAATGCAGTAGGGCCACGAGTACAGTGCACAAACAACAGAAACCGACATTCCGACCTCGCCGCCGACGTCCCTCGCGAAGACCCCGACTTAACCGTCCCCCCGACCCTTGCTCGACGAAGTGCCAGCCCGCGCCGTAGTTGAGCTTGTACCTTTAAATTCCCCATAAAATAATAATTATCCAGTTATGATCCAGCCTGTCCCACCTTGCTGTCCTCCCCCCAGCGACGCCCTAAGCCAACGTTCGTACCCCACAGGGGGTGCCCTTAGCGTGCAGTCGCTTAGCAATATAAATTCGCCCCAGACGGGAGGCTTTGAGTTAGCCTAAGGCAGCCACAGGATAGTCCGGTTAAGTAGTCACGACCTCTCAAGGTCAACTACGAGATGCCATACAAAAAATAATAATAAATGTATACCTTTTTCTGTCTGTGGCGTCATAGTTCCTGGGGTGGATGAACCGATTTTGATTTTTTTTTTTTTTTAATATGAAAGGTGTCTTAATCGAGTGCTCTTAGCTATTTTTCAAGAAAACCTGCTCAACCGTTTGAAGATCATAACCTCTTTTCTTGTTTGATGAATATACAGGGTGGAATTTTGTAATGCCACCTGGAGGGAAAGTACTCTTAATACTGCAGATAGAAAGTTTTACTCAAAGGAAACATTCCTTTATTTTTGAATAGAAAGCAAACTGCATTCAAAGATTTTCGAAAATTCTCTTCTCCCACACCCGGGAATCGAACTGGCTAAAATCTGAAAAAAATATACCCTGTACTTTTATTGCATCGATCGTTAGGGTCAATTATAAGGATGAAATCTCTCTAACAAACATAAATTAAATGAAAGAAAAACCAGGAAATCTTAAATTAATTTAATTATTTACAAAAAATGGTAAACTAACTAATTAGTTGCTCGAAATGGGCTCCATTCTCTTGGATACACAAATTGATTCTTTTAACGAATTCATTTCTAGTAACCTTTAATAAAGTGTTGTGGTGAATATTATAAATCGTATTCTGAACTTCAACTCTCAACTCGTTGTCATTCGCATAAGATTTCATGTAATTTTGATTTTTTACATATCCACACAAAAAAAAAATCTAATGGGGGTGAGATCTGGCGATCTCGCAGGCCATCTGATTGTGCCGTTTGTACCAATCCAGGTATTAAATGGTTATTAATGTAGGCAGTAGTGATTCTGCTGTTATGTGCTGGAGCACCAGCTTGCTGTAGAATTAAAAAAAAAAAATTAAAACGTTGAAAGAAAATCTTACTTGATTGTTAGTTTCATGAACACGAACAGGATTCACTCGAGACCAATAATGGTTATTGCGGCGATTGTACATGCCATTATTGCTGAAGTTGGTTTCGTCAGACCATACAATGTTACTCAAAAAATTAGGGTTTCGGTCAATTTCTCCAAGCATGTTTTCACAAAATTGTAATCGTCTGTCACGATCCCCAATATGCAATTTTTGCACCAACCGACCTTCACGATAGCATTTATACTTATACTTTTTCAGCACTTTAAGTACGCGAGTGTGGGTTGTTCCTAATTCATCGGCAGCATCTCTACTTGAAGCCTTTGGAAATGATTCAAAGTATGTTAAAACATCTAGTTCAAAATCGAAATAGTTTTGCTGAATAGATTGCCGTCTCTTCTTGAAACCACCCGTATTCTTTAAATTTTCTACCATTCTTTTCAATACGAACCGAGTTGGTGCCTGTCGGTCTTGATATCTCTCTCCATACCACCGCAGAGCTAGATTCACGTTTTTGTTATTTAAAAAATAAGCTTCCATTAAATCAAACTGTTCTTGATAAGCCATTTTCACCGTGAGACAAAATGTGAAATGAGTTGTAAAAACAATCAAATGTGAATAACAACTATGACAATCTAATTTTCAAATTTTAATCTAACATTCCATATTTAAATTACCTCATACACGTAGCTACGAGTATGTCGCAAAGGAGTCTGCATTACAAAAGATGGATGTTAGTTAAAGAGCTTTAACTTGACTCATTTAATTTGTGACTTCAGATTTCCTGGTTTTCCTTTCATTTAATTTATCATGTTTGTTAGAGAGATTTCATCCTTATAATTGACCCTAACGAGCGATGCAATAAAAGTACAGGGTATAATTTTTTCAGATTTTAGCCGGTTCGATTCCCGGGTGTGGGAGAAGAGAATTTTCGAAAATCTTTGAATGCAGTTTGTTTTCTATTCAAAAAAAAAGGAATGTTTTCTTTGAGTAAAATTTTCTATCTGCAGTATTAAGAGTACTTTCCCTCCAGGTGGCATTACAAAATTCCACCCTGTATAATATACAAATTTTGACGAGCACATGCTAATACAAGCTAACCGAAAAAAAAAAAATACAGGTTACTCTAAATGAACATTTTTATTAAATATCGAAGTTCAACAATCGATAAAATTCGGCTGCATTTTCGGTTGCTTTTTGTTTTGGGTCGGATATTATTAAATAACATCTCTCGCTCTGGAGAGTCTGACACACCCTCGTGTGACTCTTACTGACTAAAACCCACCCATGTTACTTCCGTTGCCTGTGTTGCCAGGGGCCTCGGTAACCCTTTCGGACTTTCCGGCGACCCCGGCAGGCATCCTAGCAGGCCCTATTGGACCCCTCGCTTGTGCTGACATCTCTTTGACGTCGACCCGAGCCTGGTGCTTATCGGACGGCGAGCTACCTACCACTTCATGTAAGCCCCCAACTTACAGGAAATAAAAATTAAATTTAAAAAGCCCCGACACAACCAAATACCTCTAAAAAGTAAAAATATGTATTGGCTTTATAAGTTGCAATAATTAATGTATGCTATTGTAGAAAGGTTAGCTGCTGTTAACTTCCTTTCATTGAAACTTACGACACTGTGAACAACTGTAAAGAGGATAAAAAAGTGTAACGAAATGCTATTTGCTTTTCGGGAAGAACAATTAATTCCCTTCGACGACCCACTGATCGGACTAACTCAGAAATCAGGAAAGGGACAGGATTTCCTAGCCCTGTCCCTTTCCAGATTTCTGGAAAAAAAAATTGGAAATTTCTGGAAATCCGTAGGATTAGGTAAAAATCGCAAATGGTAAAAATACTTTTTTTAATAATATTTTAATGGCTAGGTGCTGGGACCTTTTAGCCAATACACATATTTATTTAGTGTCATACACAGACTAAGTAGTACACTCGGTACATGAGTATGAAATTCTTTGACAGTACTGTGTAGTGGTGGTTAATAAAGCATATAGCATAATAAAGCATCTTGCTTATCATACATAACATAAAGCAAATGCTATCGTGGCTCGCACTTGTTGCTATTTGCTTTTTGCTTTACATCGCACTCTCTGGCTCAGTCCGTCGCACATCGCAAGCGCATGTAGTAATAAGCAACCAGGCATAGCAAAGCGGCGGGTGCCGGCCGCCGGATGGCTAGTCGTCGCATGCTAGCGTTTGCTTTCGGTCGCGTGTGTAATCTTTTTAGGTACCGCGTGCGTTATCGCGATCTCAGGCGGCTCACGTACGTAACGTAATATTATAAACAATGTTGTTTTGCTTCGTGCGTTTTTAGTGTAAATAAACAGTGATAGGATACGCAATATTTATTATGTAAATAAAAACTAATTGTGTAAGTAAGGACGATTGACTGAGTGAGGTACCTATCGTGTTGTTGTTTTGTGTGTAGGTATTTAACGGACGAAAATGTTTAGAAGAAACATTGAACTTTTAAATACGCCTATAATGGTTTTAAATACTAACATACTTTATTTCTTAATAACGCTTAATCAAATAGACAGTCCTAAGCCTGGAAAGTATGAAGGAAAGTTCATTGTTTTTTTTTACTGTTCCGTAATAAATTCATAAACGCGATGACAACACCGCACTGGTTTTATTCGCGCCCGCCCTTTTGGTCGTAACAACCTACCTACGCATATAGCATTAAGCAAGTCATTGCCATAAAGCAACTTTGAACACCACTAGTACTGTGCCACCTGTCATTGTTATATGACTTATCCATACACGTTCAAAATACGTTGAATCAAGTTACAAAACTGTTTTGAACGAGAAATTTTTAGTGCTTTTAGATAACGTATCAAGGTAACTTTTATACATAATCATAGTTAAAACATGTATATACAACAAAAAAATAATAATAAACATGATTATGTACCCAAAAAAAACATGTTTATTTTTTTTTAACAGGTCAAGTGAAAATAGAATAAGATTGAAGTTTTTGAACGTTGCCTATTAATTGGTCAAGGACAGCTTATGAGACACAATTGATTTTCTATTGATTTGATTGACTCATTGTGACTCCGAATCGGTGTTGCGCGGGGCTAGACGACATTACAGCAGGCCACAGACAAGCATTACCATTCAACTTCGTTCAATAGTCGTTCACCTATTACTGTAATAGTACAATTATTTTTGTTGATGAACAAAATTAATGTTGAGGGGTTGTACAGAGAAATTTAAATAGGCAACAGGAATTTAGGCAACAGGAATTTTATTTTTAATATGCTGGTAACACTGTTTCATTAAAGTTTAATACTCTATTAACAATTCAGAAGCAGGCCTTCTTTTGAACTGACTTGAAATTGAATGTTTTTTTAAAAGCTCATAGTAAGCCCCCAGGAAAGCAGTAGGTAATCATCAAGAGTGGCATACATGATGATTGGCATTCCTTGAAATGGATTATACCTACTAGAGCTATTTGCAACAAAGATCCAACCCCTCTAAGTTAGGGTCCCGTTTAGGTTGCTTTGGAGTAATCGAAGTTTAAAAAAAAACCGCGATTTGGTCAAAGACTGCTCAACAAATTAAAAAGAAGACAATTCTCGACACCAGACTTAGCACGCCAAATATCGTGTTGCCAATCTCTATTCAGCATTCTCTAATTCTAGGGTTTAGTGGGAGAACCTGCTCCACCTCATCTCCTTATCTACGCTATTGCGACGCAGCGACAATGACCACCGCGGCAATTAATTTGATTTTGAAAATAACTGCTCCATGAACTTTTCAGACTTAGCTTTCAATATAGCCTATAAACCGTAACCCATAGGTATGTAAACGTAGATACTTACTCCATAAATTGGTACACAGTAAGACCGCCATGTCCATCAATGTAAAGCTCGTAGGTTGTGGTTTACTTTTACATAAACTTCCATTATATTATACGGTATACCTACTTAGGTACTCTAGGCACGCTCCCATTTTAAGTTGCAATCGGGAACTTTTAAATGCAACACTTTGATTTCCACATGCTCAATGGTGTCGGTCAGCTTATTACTGAGACCTTAGGTCTGGCAGCATTATTTTATGATTCATATAGGTTTTGAATAGCCTCGTTTTCATTGGAAACAATTTTGCGCAATTTGCTGTTGCGAAATGTTCTTTTGTTTACCATGAATATGGAACTATAATGTTACCAGCCACAGCAACCATGCCATGTTTCCCGTAATACAAAAACATGTGGCTGAAATGATATTGCGCCACTTTAATTTTCAATGAATACGCCGCTTTTGTTTACCAAATTAGCAGAGGCGTTGCTATGACAACTGTACACCTACAATGAATTGAGGATATTGAGAAATGTACTTGTTATTATTGGCCCTAACAATTAGTGAGAATTAAAAACATGTCCATTTTTAAAGTGAAACAATGGTGGTCTAATGACACACTACAAAATGAACAACCAAACCAAGGAAATCAAAGTGCCAATTGTTTGAAAGTGGATAAGTTTAATTCGCACAGCGATAGTGATTGTATTTTGGTCGGTGAAGGCTCATTGTTAAAAGTATATAAACCGATTTTAGAAGAGGTATCGTCTCATACTATATTGGAAACTCAATTGAGTGATGTTGTACTACAAATTGAGACTGGAAAGTTTACTGGGTAAGTTAGGTAGTTAATTTACTGTTGCCAATTTCCTGTTTGCACGAGCTTTGTGTAACTTACGCCGTGTCTTTATTTTTGTAGGAATTGTGAAGATCGGCAGATTTTATTGTTGCATCCACAAAGCTACGAAATTTATCATCTAAAGAGGAAGGAAGGTCACATGGAAGCTGGTACCTAATACAAGTTTAAAATTAGGGATGGGCCAAACGGGGTTTGAACCGAATACGAACTTCAGCCAAACATTCGGCGAAAATAAAAAGTTTGGCCGTACTTCGGTTATCTTCACCACGTTGCACAGTTTTTTGGCACGCATATTTAGATCGCCTCCTAGAACGTATACGAGCCCCGATGAAAAATAGTTCGTCTAGTGTGAAATTTTCTCTGTGAGATTTTTCTAACTACATTATTTTTGTATATCTATATAAAATATTAAGCTGTTCTCTATCACATGTCGGGTTACTTATGCCATTTTTTATTTATGAACCAATAAACTATTTTAGCTTTTTAAATTTATACATATCCTGTTTTAAATTCGAAGAAGTTATAAGCAAAATAGTTCGTCTAATTGTTAATCGATGCAAAAGAGTTCGTCTATCGGTGAGTTAAATAAGATTATTCCTTCTTTATACAATTATGTTGCATAATTTAAATTTGTAAAAGGAATTCTGTGTCATTTGTCAAGTGAGACAGTATAAATTCTGATAATAGTTTTCAAATAACAATGGGTCCCGTGGCAAACCCGTGTGTGAAGAGCTTCGAAAGCGAATAGTTTGTGGGGTCGATGCTGGCAAATCAAGTTACCAAATATCTAAAGACTTGATATTCCCAGGTCTAAAGTCCAATCTATCTTTCAGCACTATAAAAAGAATAGAACGACTTCTTGTTTGAAGAAAACTGGTCGACCACGCATCACAAGTGCAGTAGAAAACAGAATCCTGAAGAAAATTATGAAAAATAATCGTCGTGCTCGAGCTAGAGAACTCACGGTGCAATGGAAGGACATGATCCACAAAGACGTCTCAGTTGATACTTGCAAAAGAGTCTTAAAAATAATGGTTTACGGATTTTACACCGCTAAGGAGAAACCACTGTTGACTGCTGTACAAAAGAAAAATAGGTTAAAGTTTCCCCGTGATCATTTAAATTGGACTTCCGATCAGTGGCGGCGTATCATTTGGAGTGACGAGTCCAAATTTGAAGTGACAGTCGGCGATGAAAGGAAAAAAGTGATTCGGAACAAAAATGAGGCATTTCATACTGATTGTCTCAAACGCAAAGTGAAGTTTCCGGCGTCTCTTATGATATGGGGCTGCATGTCTGCACAAGGTGTTGGTGGTATGCAGTTTGTGGATGGTTCTATCAATGCTGCAAGGTATCAAAACCTTTTGGAAGAGAATTTACTGCCCTCTATTTCGTCACTTAAGCATCAAGTTTCCTTCATTTTTCAACAGGATGGTGCTTCCTGCCATACTGCAAGGACAACAAAGACGTGGCTACTGGCGAAAAGCATCTCTACAATCGAATGGCCATCTAACAGCCCGAACTTGCCGCAAATCGAAACCCTATGGTGGAAAATGAAAAAAGTTCTCCGTAAAAATCCATCAAGTCGCGCGACTTAAAGGCTAAACTCTTGACTGTCTGGGAGTCAATTACGCCTGAGGAGTGTGCAGCATTGGTTGCAACCATGCCTCTTCGCATTAAAGCTGTCATTGAGAGCAAAGGCGACACAACTAAGTGGTAGACGAACTATTTTGCGTGAGTGACAAGGACAGACGAATACTTTTGCGTTATGTTTTTTAGAATATTTTTTTTTATTTATGTAGTCATGAAAGAATTTCAGTTATGTTTATTTAAACTTTAAAATGTTCCTCAAATTGTGGTTTACTTTTTATTAAACGTTCTTAATTATTTTACCAATATTTTCTTTCTATATTTTACGCTTTGCACTACTTTCCATACTAGACGAACTATTTTGCATCGGGGCTCGTATTCCGAGCGACTTTTACGGCAGAATCCTTGGTGTGTTTTTGCAGTATAACTTGCCCTTGGGTAATTTAATACCAGCAGTTACCGAATAAGATTTAATTTAACACTTTTAAAAATAGTGCTTTTTTCTATAATTATTTCAATGTTTACATTTTTTTATGTTTAATGTCATATTTCTATTAATGTTTAGAATAAATATAATTGCTAAAATAAGAAAATATTAACATCAAACAACAAATCAACTGTTTTGACTAAAATTGCAAGCATTTATTTATTACTTATTGCTAGTTGTTAACATTATAGTAGTAGGTAACAACTAACAAACAATTAATGCTTATGATTTTGTTTTACGGGTTTAGTTTTATTATTTTAGTGCAAACAGTTATTTTAATATTTTCTTGAACCAATTTCGGCCGAATGCCGAAGTTTCTTTAAACCGAATGTGAAACGAATTTCGGCCCATCCCTATTTAAAATATACTACAGTAGACCGTAGGCTCTGTTATTATAATTATATCAAAGATATACCTACCTATGTTTATGATGGGTAGATACCTAAATAACGACACTCAATGTAAGTAAATCGTTTCGTTTTAAAATTGCAGGTGATCAAAACTACCTCACACCAATAATAAAACATTCATTTACAAGAAAAGCAGAAAGTTTGACCTGTGGCCCTTTCGGAAATATAAAAACGAGAGATTTTATTTGTATACAAAGTCTGGACGGAAGCCTGAGTTTCTTCGATCAAGACACGTTCCTGTTTATGTGCCTTTTCAATGACGTCATTATACCATCACCTGTGTGTTATATTGCCAGCAGTGATTCCTTCGTAATTTGTAAATCGACGTGGGTGTTAGAAATATACAGGTAAGATCGGGAGTTCCCTATATAGGTAGGTACTGGTCATATGCATATATATCTTTCTGATGCTCAGTTGCCTGGGTAAGGCCGGATAAAACTACCAAGGGGAGATGAATCAATACTTCAATTTTTAAACGGATCTTGACCGTATTGGTATGATTTTTCGCTTTCCTCAGTGGATTGCCAGCTTAAGCATATTGTAGCATGTTTAGGATCATTTAATTATTTTTATATGATTTTATTAGCTATCAACAGCTCAGGGAATCTAGCGAATTAACTCTAAGACAGAATAAAAAGAACATACCACAATGGGTATACAACGGGGGAGAAGAAATTTCACGTGTCCAAGTTATCCAGGTACGTACGACACCGAAAACATTTGTATGTTTTATTTGATACTTCTAAACTGATGGTTATATAAATGTAATATTGCTGTTTTCCTCCAGACTAGTAACAACTTTTCTAGTATAGTTGCTCTTGGCGAAAGGCATATTTACTGTTTCCAAGACAATGGACTGATGAAGTACATGATTAAATTTGATTTTATGCCGATTTGCTTCTGTGCTTATCTAATTGGTTGGTATTATGGTAAGTACTTACTCTCACGTATCTACCTTTTATAACTAGGTAAGTCGAAAAAAGGATTGGTGTTGAGCCTTATGAGCAATAACTGCACTTAATTTTAACGTTTGTTTTTTATTTGAATGCACTCGGTTATTTAATAATTATTATATGTATTTTAATGACTTGACGGAAAGAAATCATAAAGCTCCTTTACATCGATCAATTCTTCATTTAATTATCGAGTTTTGGGTCGTAAAGAATAATAGTTATTTTTTCAGCTTAGTAGTAACCCGTTTCCGACTATCTTTGTATAAACGTGTTTTTGGGAAAATATTTACTAAGTAAGGTCGTTTTAATTTTGTATTTACAGAACCCGGGGCTCGTTTACTTGTAATGGTAACATCGGAAGATTCAAAGTTATTTATCTACGAGGGCACAACTTTATTGTGGAGTTGTTCACTACTTAGCCCTGCAATTTCAATATCTAGATGTTTTCTAAAATCTCTCCCAGGAGGTCTGGTCACACTCTCCATTAGCGGAATAGTAAATGTGGGGTACTTAGGAACAGAACCCGACCTCAACTCAAATGCCCCACCAATGATCAATGAAAATAATGATCCAGAGCAAATACAAAAAGATTTGGAAATAGTTGAAGAGTCATTACGGAAAATTTTAAACAACAATGAAGGTAAAATACTGCATTTGGTAGTACATACAATACATTGAGTTTATTATACATACAATACATATATAACGAAACTTTGTTCTAGATGCAGATAATGGAAGATCTTCAATGGAACAAATAATGAAAATAAAAGCAGATGTAGGCAAACCAGTACAAAATTTATTTCAAGAATTATCTAAAGACAAGAATGAGGCCCTACATTTATTGATGTGTCCAGTGCTTGTGATATTAACGTGTGAAGATCCTAAGTATATTCTTAGTGTTCAAGTGACTTTTGAGTGCGCTTCACCGTTTTCTTGTTCCGAGTCGACAATTTGTTTGGATGATGTTAATGGGACAGAAATAATAGAGAACCAAGTATTCTTGACAAGTGACGCTGTTGTTTCCGAGACTCGAGTGAAAATATTAATAACCATCACTGATAATACCGGAAAAATTGAAGTTTTGACTAGAAAAGTATTACTTCCGTCAAGTCTTTACTGTACGCCATTGGAAAATGGTCCTGACTGCCGATTAAAGTTACGCATTCAAACAAATAATCCATGCATAGAATTTTCAAGGATATTCACAGGTAAATTATTTTTAGCAATTACCGGCCAAATGCGTGTCGGCCACGCACAATGAAGGGTTCCGTAGTTGGGATGAATTTATCCCAAAAACAAACTAAACATTGTAGTTGAAAAACATGTTCTCCCATACATAATCAGCCTACAATGTTCCCACTGCTGAGACACAGGCCTCCTCTTTGTGAGAGGGAGTGGGCCGTAATCCACCACGCGGGCCCAGTGCGGGTTGGTACATGTCACATGTTTTCGAATTTTTGGTTAGGACATGCCGGTTTCCTCACGATGTTTTCCTTCACCGTTTTGAGAGCAGTGGTGATGAAATAATTTACACAAAGTAAAGCGCCTGTCCGGGTTCGAACCTACGACCTACAACTCGTAAGTCGCGGCCGTTACCATTGGGCCACCACTGCTCTCTGTTCTCCCATACATCGATACAGTATATGCCACGGTCAATTCTCTAACCACAAATTTATGTTGGTCGACTATGTTGTATGACTCGTTTACTTGTAAAGCCCACTTAGCGGTGATTTTTTTCACATCTCCATAAACAACCATTTAGCTGGCAGGGGGGGGACACTTGACTCTAACAAAAATTTGCAATTTATTGCTTAATGCTTGAAAAATGGTGTTCACAGACCCGCAATATTTTTGAACGGTCTATCCAACGATACCTCACACCATGGGATAGACGAGAAAAAAATAAATACCATCCCTACATTTCGTACGTTATTTTAGCACTTTGTCGGCGTGATTAATATGTATACCTATGCCAAGTACTAAGCGTCTCTGAGCTACAGCGGGGATGGTCAGACAGACAGACGGACATGGCGAAACTATAAGGATTCCTTGTTTACTACGGAACCCTAAAAAGGCAATTGCATGCAGCTGAGATGAGAATGCTAAGAGGGATGTGTGGTGTTACGCGAATGAATAGAATTAGGAATGAGTACATAAGAGGAAGTCTGAAAATGGAATCGGTTGTCATGGTATGGACATGTGATGCGGAGGAAGGAGGAAAATGTGAAGAAAGTTTTGAGTATGAATGTGGATGGCTATAAGAGTAGGGGAAGACCAAACAAAACACGGATCGACTGTGTGAAAGATGATATCATCTCGATAGCCACCCCGTTGATGACTGATAGAGAAGTATGGAAAAAAAGGACAAGTAGCGCCGAGCTCAAATAAATTGGAATAAGGGCAGGAGAATTATGGATGATTCAATTGTAAATTATTTAAATTATAAAACTAAGTTTACTTGTTCCAAGAGATAACTATTTCCATGTTTTAGATTTTTCAGAAGACGAATTGAAAATATATGAAGATACCCTAACGTTGGCGTACAGGTCGACAAAACAAACTATAACATTAAAAACTGATGGCGAACAATATTCAATGGAGGCAAACGATTTCACCGAAGTAATTGCAGTGTTAGATCATTTTCTAATTAAATTAATCGACCACCATGCACGAATGGGTGTAAAAGATTTCAGATTTAATATAAAACATGATAAGGAATTCACTAAGCAACTTATTCACAAGTTTTTAAAATGCGTTGAGACACACGCGAAGGAACGAAACAAATTAAAAGAATTAGAGGTAAGTTTTTGAAAGTCGAAACAAAATGTATCAAGAGTCAGCCAGCTAAAGCTTATTGTTTTTTGGCAGGATGAGCTGAACGTACTTCAGAAACAGTTCACAGTGGTTCAAAAAAGACTGTTGGTTCAATACGGTTCTTTGCCTCCTGGAGACTGCGATCCCTTAGAATTTCTTATGAAGGATACACATACGCGCTTGATAAAAGTGGTGCACGAAATAATAGAATGTAAGGAAACTGTGTGCAGGTACGCAGCCAAGTAGCAAAAACATTCACTATTATGCCCGGTTTCATTAACACTAGGCGACACCTGAATAAAAGCGCGCTGTGAAAATCCAACAGCGCGCTTTAATTTAGCCTTTCATTGCATGTCGGATTGCCGGTTTTTTATGTCAGATTTTTTGCTCCAGAGCCGGAAGCGCCTTAGCAGCAGTTGGGAATCTCATTATTTATTTATTGAAGCAATCTGCAAGGGATGAATTTAAGGTCACTCTAATAGAAGAAATGATGTCTTTGGGTTCACTCTATGAACTTTATCAGGTAAGTAAATGGGATCATAAACAATATTTTAACCTGTGATCTAACATGTTCATATTATGTTTTTGTGTAGGAATGGGAAGAGGCAGTTACTCAAGCTATGTCCTATATCTTGAATAACGTGTTCAAAAACACTGAAAAGGATAAAGAAAAACTAGCTCCAGTAACCGAACAAGGAATTTTGTCTCATATCAATCTAAAACGTTTTTTGAAACAAATGAGAATGATCTTCGAAAAAATGTTTTCTGAAATATTAGAAAACGATGATACGGTAAAGGATATTCATAAAGTGACGCGCATACAAGAGTTTGTTGAAGTGATATAATTAGAAAATTATTAAAAAATTGTGTACTTTATCTTAATTATTATTACAATATTTGTTTAAAATAAATTGAATTTTACAAACATGAACAAGCTTTATTTCATTACATTCAAGAAAGTGAATATAAATATTTATAGGTAAAAATAAATCTTATGTTACTCTTAAGCAACGTGTAGCAGTGAGTACAAGACGAGGTTTAGATACAACAGATGTACCAGGAGCAGGAGTACCTTGTCACGTCATTTTTTCTTAGGGTCCTTTAAACCAGCTCCAGCATTGAATTTAAAGAAAATGATATCTCCATCTTCAACAACGTAGTTTCGGCCTGCAACAAACAAAGAATTATTATATCATAGCTACAGAACATACATAATTATTCAATAATGATCGCTCAGCTGAAACTTGGCTATCCTCTCAATGAGAAGGAGCGGGGTGTAATTAGGTGTTTGTCAAGTCGGTTTGTGTGTTGTTCGAACCCACGGCATACGACTCAAAGTCAGTGCCACTGGGCCAATGATGTTCACACACCTGTTAAGTTATGTTAACCTTTTGACCGCCACAGTCATGTAGATGACAGACCAAAATGTGCCCAGCATGCCGCGGTCACGACTACATTACAGATATAGAGGAATAATTCGTAGCTTGGCGCCGAGGGCACGTTTTTGCTTTTTTGACGTGGCGGTCAAAGGGTTAAAGGGTTTGGTTTCCGCATTTAGTCCTTCATTGAGCCTGCCGGGGTCGCGGGGAGGTACTAATGGGTCACCGAGGCCCCTGGCAACACAGGCAACAAGAAGGAATACGGGTGGGTTTTAGTCAGTAAGAGTCTGACACACCCTCCCGCTCCGCCCAGAGCGGGAGAAGTTATTTGATGATTTCCCATCCAAAAAAAAAAAAGTGGTCCATTGTGCGTGGGACATGGCAATCGTTCATAATCTCTTTCTAAAACTCATCAACGGCTGCTCACTGTACTTATTATACCTACAGATAATACTGAATACAAATAATTAATTACCTTGTTGTCTGTATTTGCCAGCTGCTTTGCAAGCGACTTCAGTGCCTTCCTCTTTGAAGTCCTTGTAGTGCATCACTTCAGCCATAATGAAGCCTTTTTCAAAGTCGGTGTGAATTCTTCCGGCGGCTTGCGGCGCCTTTGTTCCTTTCTGTCAATGTATACAAAACACAAGCATAAAGCTAGACGCACATTTGGGCGGGCTGAGGCGGTTTGCAAAAATCCTCCAACATGAATTTCGTTTATTTTTTATGATCACTACAGATGGGTCGCACCGGGATTTTTTGTATTGGAATGGGATGTTACTGCGGCCTGATACGACTGTAATATACTTTGTTAAATTTAGGATAATACATTACATCACATCTGTAATTCCCGGAGGGCAGTGGGGTATAGTACTTCCACTTTTCTTCAGTTATGCCCCAAAAACACTTTGTCTTGGGAATCGAATCCAGGGCCCCATGCTTCGCAGTATGCAACCACTACACTTAGGAGTCGGACAAGACAAAATGTCAGGCTCGGGACTAGAGAAAATAAGTAGCAATGGCAATTGGTTATTTACCTGAATCGTCCAAGCTTTCACCTCATCTTGTCCAGCAGTGAAGAAGTACTCCAACTGCAGCGCTTTGTATCCTTGCACGATGATCTTGTCCAATGCGCTGTGTGTAAAAAATAAATCTTATAATTTAATCGATATCTTCTTTATTATAATAAATCTGAAGTTTGTTATTTTTGTGTTTGTTTGAACGCGATAATTTCTGGAACTAACAGTCGGATTTGAGAAATATTTTTTGCATTTGATAGCTCAATTTTTGAGGAATGTTATAGGCTATTTACAACAACAGGCTACAACCCTAAAGTGCCTAGCAAAAAGAAAAAAAGTCGGAAAGATCGCTAGACGAAAACGAAGTAATAGCGCGACGACGCAACTCGACGCGGTGTCGCGGTCCGAAATTTCACGCAAACGAATCAAAATAATAATAATAACCAATGGTGTGTTTTAAAAGTCTCTGATGAAAATTTAAACAAATGGAACAGAAACCGTACCTGTGGATTCCAATTTGTAGTGCCACCTGTGCCACTTAACAAATTGAGTGCTTAAATTTGATTATTTGAATACCTTAAACCTGAAATTCTAATTTTAAATCCTCAAAAGATGTTTTTCATTTGAGAATTCAGGTTAATTTATAACCGCAATTTTCGTCGATGATTTTTCAATTACCACTTAATAATGGTAGTCAAACAATAATTGTTGGAAAAAGTGGTGACATATAAAGTTGAAGCCTTCTTAATACAAGATGGATGTGTTACTAATTTCCTTTAGCGAGTGATTGCGTTAGTATTTAACAGGATTTGTTTACAGTTTTATCAGATACTTTTGGAACAGACTATAAGTCGATGCCTCCGGCAAAAAATACTAGCTAATATATTAAGAAGAGACATTCAGACGTGCACGTGTGCGCAAGGGCGTCGCCAAGGGAGCGAGGGTGGGCAGCTGCCCTAGATTAAAAAAAATGTAGCCAAATGCAAATCAGCCAAAGGTTCACTTGACTTGCTTGATTGTTTTGCGAAACTATCGTCCAATTTTATGATTTACTAAACATATATTAATAAATTTAATCGAAGTTTGGCAGCAATTGTGGTATGATAAACTCAACCAAATAAATGTAACCATTGCTGATGTCCTAAAAGTGGCAAAAACCTGTTGAAAATTTTGATCGCTCTACGTGTACCTACCTACAGTTTATACTTTTCTCATCCTCTATATATCAACGTGGCCCCCGGGCCATCGGCTGACGGCGCCCTTGCTTGTGCGCCTAGCAGTATAGGCGAGCCATGATTGGCTAAGAGTAGCCTAGATAATAATTACCCACACACAAAACGTGTACGGACAGTCTGGTGCTCTGGTAGTTTTTGTAGATAGTAAGAAATCAGTTTGCTTGTATAAAGTGCGGGATTGTCTTTGTTTGAGTCACGACATATTATAAAACTGTTCACCTAGTAAGATTGTGTTCCTTTAGGAAGGCCTGTCGTTCTGCAGGCTCCATATCAAATAGTTTCATCTCAAGTGAGCCGGAGAAAGGTATGAGAGGTGCTCCGGGGTCATTCTTGTCAATCCATTCCTTTAATTTCGGCAACCTAAAAAAACCGTAAGAGAAACATCACTGTTTAAGTTGTTCATTGAGAGAAACCAAGTAAATGTACATTTTACCGGTATTCTCATAAAAAACCGGCCAAGTGCGTGTCGGACCACGCACAATGAAGGGTTCCGTAGTTACGAAGTTCGGATGAATTTATCCCAAAAACAAACTTAACACTGTATCTAGTTGAAAAACATGTTCGATACATCGATATATGCCACGGTCAATTCTCCAACTGCAAATTTAAGTTGGTCGACTATAAGGCTCGGCGCTAACGAGCCACCGACCACAGCCACCGTTGGCTGTCGCCTCTTGCTGCGGTGTTGATTTCTGCTGTAGCGGGTAGCTGCCACCGGCCACACGTGTGCGACGAATCCATACAAAACGTATGAAACAGCATGTGAACTGCTTGTCGCTGGGCTATCGGTGGCCGTGGTCGGTGGCTCGTTTGCGCCGACCCTTACTCGTTAACTTGTAAAGCCTACTTTTTAATTTCATTATCTCTAACAAAAATTAGCACTTTAATGCTTAATATTATGCAAGTGGATACTTGATTCGAAAAGTGGTGTTCACGAGTGTATGTGTGTGTGTGGTAGACGAGAAAAAAATATCATCGTTACGTTACGTGCAAGGAGGTACCCTAAAATTTTTTTTTCTCAAGATTTTGTTTTAACACTGTCGGCGGGATTTATATGTATACTTCTTGTGCCTAATTACAGCTTTCTAGTACTAAGCGTCTCTGAGCACAAACAGATAGACCCTAAAAACGAAATTAACAAATTTATCTGCGTGCGTGATATTATACGAAAGAATATACAAACCATTTATTCTTCTTTCGAATATAATCTTTTTCGGACAAATTCACAAGATATAAGGCAGGCTTGGATGTCAAGAACAGGTATTTGTTGAGCACTTCTATCTGAAATGACAATTGTTTATATTAGGTGATATTCCTTAAAAGTAGAATAAAATAATTACAAGTTATTTTAAGCCATAATAAGTATGTCTAATAAAAGTCCAATGAATAAAAAATGTAACATTATGAGCAAAACTGTTACGCAGGCCATTATTTGTTTTACGAGCACACTTTATAAATCTCTATACACATTTTGTAGAAGCAAATAAAAAATAATTACGTCTGCTGCACTCCAATCTCCAAATCGAATGTGTTTCTTTTCATCCACTAAAACAGTTTTGATTTTCGTCAGTGAATCCTGTAAAAATAAAGTTAGTTATTACACTAGGGCTCAAAATCCTATAGGGTATTGTCCATATTTGCCTTCAAGTCGCAGATATATGATTTTAGTGACTTTTAAATCTGTTAATACGCCTTCATATAATGTAAGTATGCAAAAAATGTATGTTAAACTGGAACGCATACATATCAATTTTATATGTGAATATTTAAGTATTATAATAAAATACTTTATGAAATAAATTCAGGAAGTAATGTTTACCCAAACAATATTACTTTCAAACTACTTAAAATATTTTCATGTTTTTTTTTTGTATGAACATACTATTTTATTATCTTTAATTTTATCTGTGATTTTTTCAAATATTCATATTTTCGTTACTAAAAATAAATATTCCCTATGAAACCGAACAGTCACGCGGCGTGATCGTGACGCACATTTGTATGGGCAAGGTCAACGGCGATTACCCGACCCTTAGGTTTTACTTACGAATTCCGACTTCAGTTTTTTGTCTGGACCACGATTGATGAGTTTGTCGAGTTTATCAAAGTTCTGCACCAGTTGCTCTTCGTCCTTTAAGCGAAGCTCCTCTCCGATGGTCTCCAAGTCTCTAACGGGGTTCACTTCACCGTCAACATGGATAACGTCTTCATCATCAAAAGCACCTAAAAATATTAAGTCTATTCAAATCCTTGTTCCCCAATTCACGTTATTTCCACTCAAATTGATATCAACATTCCTCTAGTGTAAATTAGGTTGATTTCATAATAACTGGCACTATTAAATTAATAAAATGAATATATTGAAGTTGTAGCGAAAACTAAACTTAATATTTCATAACATCTTAAATCATAAATTGTTACCCAGTTAAGTTTATCTTGGTCTAAATTAAAATAATACTAAATTTATAGGAACTTACGACACAGATTGAAAATAGCATCACAAGCTTTAATATGCGACAAGAAGGCGTTTCCGAGTCCTTGTCCTTCGGCCGCTCCCTTCACAAGACCAGCAATATCGACTACATTCAGAAACGCAGGCACTTTGCTGGAAAACAAAATGGTTTAAATTGACAGACGCGCTGCATCGAGATTGGCTCGTGGGTCGTTGCTAAAGGTGCCTATACAGATTTTGACGTCCGTTATTGTCGCTCGTTATGCTGTTTTGGCGATCAATAAAGTCTGTCAGCTTCTTACAGATTTGCTCGATTTCATCGTTACTGTCGCCAGTTAACGATCTATAAATATTAAAGTTAAGATCGAGCGTAAGCACCTGCGCCTAGTTTATATTGATAGTTTTTGTTGTTCGACAAAATATAAAGACAAAAACGATCCATATACGATGTCGACAGTCTGTTGCACGTTCACTAGATTTTGTTTGCATTTGTCGATTGTCAAAATTCTAGCAAATCTGTAGGCACCTTTACGTAACAATCGCAAGGATCGATCGATCAAGGACGGTTCGTATACACTTTGTAGCGAAACCATTCCGTGCCCCCGAAGGAATATTAAGATGTTGGTCCTCGCTGCCGTTCGTAGATCTTTGACAACTGTCACGAGTAGTCACAAGCCCGAATGCCTGACAACCAGTATTACTAAACTGGGTAACCTTCTTATCGTGTTACCCAGTAACAGGTCAGCTAGGATAGGCTGCGTTGCTAAGTAGCTTATGGGCATCACGTTTAATCGATTTTGCCAACACATGGTGCAATTCGTCGAGACTTACTGTAATTGTCCGACATCTGGCCTTTTCACTTAACTAACGTATATTAAAGTATTTTGTATTGTGGATATTTTAAGACGTCAATTAATAGCCTATATGCTACAATGCTATATATTTGACGTTATAGATTTTGCGAACGTCACTTACCTGATTGGTTTGTGAAACTCGCAGAGGTAATCAAATCGTTCATCCGGCACAGGTACCCTACGTGCTGAAAAGACAAAATTCGTTATACATCTGAATTAAATATTTCGTTCCAAGTTCATTGGATACATATTATAATATGTTGCTAACCTTATGTGTAAGTTTCCTTTAAACAGGTAGGTTATTAATAAAATAATATCAATATTTTGTTAAGCGAATTTATTAAATTATACTCAAATAGACCATCTACCTAAATAACATGTTGGTAAAAACATAAAACAATTATATTAATTAAGTACACTAATGACGCCTGCGATAAGTACCGCTCACACATACGAATGGCTTAGAATACATCTTATTAAATCAAGCGACTATACCTACCCAAAATATAATAGTTAATTATGAGTATTCTAAGATTAATTCCTTTCCATTTGGCTTGTAGCTGTCGAACGCTTACGTAACTTTTGAAGGAATGAAGGTTTATGCAGTTGCACAAAATTTGAAGTTTTTTTAGGCATATCAATTGCAGGTCTTTGTAATTGTGACGAACACAAACACGATGTTGGACACTGTTCAACATCGGCTGGGTTAAGTGTAGGTTCTCTATGGAGACACTTAGGATAAGTAGCAAATGGATTGTCCATTGATCTTAAGCGCAATCCTACATCTAACATCAGTTTGCATCGAGATTCAAATATCCTTAAAGCTTTAAGGTACATTGGCATCTTACTTTTATCCATGAGAGGATTGTGTGTCTTTAAATACAGTGCTATGTAAATAAAAGCGGATGTTTGAAAAGAGAGACCCGGATATTTCGGTCTAAACACATTCACGGAGCAACACGCCTCTGTTAACACATTCCCCAAAGTTTGCTCTAAGTATCCGATGTTAGGCAAACTTTTTAAAGACAACTTCGGAAAGTTTTTAGATTCTTTAAATATAGTTATGTCTTTATATAAATAAGGTTTAGATATAAATTTGCAAAGACAAGCGTCACTACAAAATAAATAAGATTTACCAGCATAACTCGCAGCATATTGATTAGTGCCTATTTTTATTATTTGAGCTGGTAAGTTTTCGGCGTATGTAACCACGCATATCCCATTTTCATAAATATAATCTAAATTTACTATATTAATTAAAGCGGGCATTTCGGGAATTTCTATATCTATCGACGTCAAATAGTGATCTGGAAACGCCATAACCGAATCTATATGTTCATCGCAGATCCAATAAAACTTCTTCCGATATTGAACTACACCTGTTTTACCGCCGAAGTGGATTCCCATACGTTTATATACTTTTTTGTGAAAGCATACTGGACACATATTTTTGTATTGGGATTGTCTCGCTTGGAATTCTTCCTGTGAAATCCACATAGCGCGCACAATATTCTTTTCAACATTGCTTACATAATAATGAAGTTTAGAAGTTACTAGCGTTAGATGATCACTCGCTTGCTGCAGAACATGCCATTTGGATTGATTGCCATCTAGATGATAAAGATTTTGGTAGTTTTCAGCGATCCAATCTCTAATTTTATGTTGCCTTTTTTCCCAATTATCGTATCTTCTTTGAATTAGATCATACGGATATGGTGGCTTATACTTGAGAATATTATAGTAGATTTCATTTTGTGAATTTTCTAGAATTCTGGATTTATTAGAACAAATATCAAATATCATATTAGGAAAAAGACAGCTTTTGACATGGCCTTTTGCTCGGTAAGGAGAGACAGGTGCTCCATCTAAAACGTAACCGCAAGTAACCGTTCGATGATTAATAGCAACAGTTTGCATAGCTTTCACAATATGGTCTTCCTCAATTTTTTTTCCTGCTCTAAGAGAATTTGTCATTTCGACAGCCAGTTCTGTCCAATGTAAGTTTTTTAGTACGCTTCGCACGGCGCTTCCTCCTGATATACATAATAATCCATATTGCTTAGCCAATCTAGCAGCCAGTGTGCTCTTTCCCGATTTAGGTGTTCCTATAACACCAATTCTCAAAGGAAACTCAAAATACGATTTAATATTGTCACAAGTAATGTATTTCAGTGGATTTTTTCTAAACTTAGTTACATTATCTGCACTACTAATAAAATATATGAACGATCTATGAATTACCGGAAAAAGTGTTCCCCTATGTCTAGAAACTTTGTAAGAATTTTGAATAGCCTGTGGATTTTCAAAGATATATACTGGACAAAGACGATAGAATTTGCTAAAAAAATAAAATCCTCTTAAAAGTAACCTTTCGGCAACATCGGTATTGATAATAAAAGTTTGCTCAAAAAATGATTCACATCTATTTTTCAAGCTTGTTAGTTTGGATAAAGTAAATCTTGTTACTTTGTTGAAGGGTTTTGTAGCATCTACTGATATAGTTTTAATTCTGTTTTCCATTAAAATTTCGTTTAATGATTGAATATTCTCATCATCTGTGTCAAATATACCTTCTATTCTAGCTTCTATTCTTTCACTTGCCTCATCAGATTTTTCCCATATACTCGTATCTTGAGGCTCCGGATATACTTCCACCATTTCATTATATGTCCTAAATAGGATTGGATTAATATTTGTAGATCCTGTTGGATTCGCATCTATCATCACGCTTTCAACAGAATCACTTATTGTTAAGAGTTCTGGTTTCAAGAAAAATATTTTTAGGAACAATTCTTCTATTATTAGTTTGGCAACAATTTGTTTTGTAATAGAAAGCAACCATATTTTACGTTCATTAGCCAATTTTACTGCGGCAGTCTTTTTAGCCTCATTCTGTTGAGATTTCCAAGACTTGAGCATTATGGGAGCAATTCGATTAATAGCAGTTTCCGAATTATTTTCTAATTGTATCACCACATCAGGTATAGCAAAACATGCTAACATGTCTTCAACGTCACTGGGTATTTTCGGATAACCATCTAGAACAAAGCCTATTGGCGAACTAGAATCGAACCAAATTTTAAGAATCAATTTTTGCATAAGTTTTGATAAAATAGGCGCTCCACGTTCAAAATAGTCATTCAACATTCTAGTCAATTCTTTTTCGTTTCCTAAGATATCGGAAATTAAATTAACGTTTTCTTCATCCATTTGAAATTCTACTACACCTTCTTCGTCTATAGGCCCGTCAACAAACGTATTTTCGTAATGACGTCCAATTTTTTTGAAGTGTTTTGGCACCAAATATTCGTTGATAGCGTCTGCAAAATCGATATGTAACAATCCGAGCTCTTTTGCTATGTGCTTGGATAAACTGGTTGATCCACTACCGATGCTACCTATTATGCAAATTTTCAATTTTGGTATTTTTTTATAAGGTATATTATAAAATTGATATTTGGTGAAGTCTTTTTGAAATAATTCTAAAAACTCTTCTTTACAAAAGTAATGGATTTTGTTGTCGTATTTCAAAGAGAACTCTGGATTCCCCGCCCACAAAATATCATGATCATAATAAGTAATAGGGCAATAAATACTAGTCTCGCAAAGAAATCGGGGATCGTTGTAGCTAAGAAGATCTTGTGACGTTGGATCATCTTCATCTTCATCCGCAACTTCGGGTTCTTCGTCCTCATTACGTTCAACACCTCTAGGTCTATAGCATTGACGCAGTTTTTTTAACATTTCTTCAATAAGTTCCACATCTCTTTTATTTTCTAATTCAATTTCAATGTAAGATTTAGATTTTTCCTCTATTTTTAGTTTTAAACTGTCCCATCCTTCACGATATTTTTCTATAGCTTCGGTAAAAGATGCGATCTGAGTTTGAAAATCTGTTTCTAAAGGTTCGTTCGTCGTGGTAGCTACCTTTGTAGCAGTATTGCTAATAAATATTAAATCAAGAGAATCGTTTATCTGGTCATTTACAATTTTTTGTATATCGTATCGTATGGTATCATTTTGTAAGCGTGAAAATTTCGTAGCTTGCAATTTGGTATGAATAAGTGGATCTTTAATCGATAAAATCTTTCCATCATAACGTCTATTATTTTTGTCAGCACTGCTGTAGTATTGATAAAGTTCTTCATCAATTTCCCGATTTTCTATAAGAGCTATCGTATAATCTGGAATTAACTTAGAATCGCTAATATATTCAAAATATTCTGGGTCGGAAGGAAAACCGTCTATAATGTATTTTCCATATAACTGTTCAGATTGAGTATATTCTTGATGTTGAGTGTCTAATGCAGTAATTAATTTAATTATTTCTGTCATTAATTCCTCGGTGGTAGGCTCAAGTTCTTTTTGTAAATCATTGACTTTAATATACTGGGTTATTGCTATTGTTACATCTGGATCACCCAGAACAGGTATTGAAGGCTTGTTTGTAACTGTTGTCAAGTCAATAGGTCCATATTGTGAAATGTTTTGGTTGTTACAAGCAATTTGGCACTCCTCTATACTGTCTAATATAGGTAAAAAAGAAAGCTGCGATTTGAGATGGTTGAATTGTTTTAGAAGATATGGATCCATTTCTTTTATATCTTCTATCTTTTTAAAGGCCTTATCTTCTTTTTTTAGTTCTTCTTCAATTTTTGGTTCTTCTTCTTCTCCTTTTAGTTCTTTTTCTTCTTCTTTTAGTTCTTCTTTCTCTCTTTTAAGTTTCTCTTTCTCAGCTGCGATTACTGCTTCTTGTTGTTTTTTAAGCACATATTGTGCCTTTTTTTCATCGATTTCTGTTTTCGTAATAAGTAAAGGTACATATTTGTTTAATAGTGTCAGAGTAGAGCTACACCATTCACTTAATTTTGTTAGTCTGTTTGTTTCTGTTTCCTGCCATTCTAGAATTCGAGCGTCTTCTATAGTGGCTATAATTTCAGACAAAACAGCTTGAGCAGTTAGAACATATTTTTTTTCTCTTTCCGTTTCTAAAATTGTGTTGAAATTTAATAAGGGAGCATCAAAAATCCATGATAAACATTGAGAAATCATCGTTTTTCCAGAACTTTTTGTTCCTGTTACTATAACTCTACAAATTGGTTCTAAATATTTTAATTTCAAATAAGGGCGCGGGTTTTTATAAAACGCAATGAAATTATTAAGCGAAGACATTAGATATACGTGTTTGAAGAACAAAACAGCATATTTTGGGTTTCCTACCACTGATCGTCTAACTTTTAGTTCAACAGGACACCTGTTAAACCAGGGTGAGGCATAGTATTTGAAATTAACGACATCACTTCTTAGATCAGATACATCTAATCCGGCTACAGTACTAGCCCAAAATTCTTCCATATCTTCTGGACGTTCTTCTAAAAACAACGGCTGCGGTATAATTACGGGATGAATTTGGATTAAAATTAACGTTTCAGCAACGTGATGAAGCATTTCACTGCAAGAAATTCGGCCGTCTAATTCAACTACCATTTTTGGATCAAAATCTTTTAATTTGTTTTCTATATATGGATATACGTAAGTTTTATAATTGCATATTTGTTCAATTATTTTATCTTCATAATTTGAAGGTGGTCTACAGTTATATTTAGGGTGAAAAACATTAGAAGCATGCGGATTTTCATAGTCATCGAAATAACATTTACGAGGCCAACGTGGCTCTGGTATATAACTTGAAATAAATGGTTTATTTGTATACATGCCTGTTTTATAGTTTATGAAGCTATTACCTCTCATTTTTACTAAGTCCAATTCAGGACAAGTAATATGAATAATGATATCCGGCTTAAGACATAGATTGAATAGCTCATTAAGCTGACAAAGAAGTGCAGCTAGTTTTGATTCAAAACGTGGTTTTTTGTGGATTAAAACATTGGAACAAGTATCTAGCAAAAATTTCGGCAATTCGGCAGGTTTATCTTCTTCTTCTTCAAGAGCTTCTTCGTCCTGAATATCTGAAGGTTCTTCTTCTACTTTTTCTTCTTCTTGTACTAACATGTCACTACTAGTAGATGAAGGACCTGACCCAGGAGGTGGTTTTTGTTTCTTTTTCTTTAAGTTACGAATTGTTTCAAACAACAGTTCATCTATGTACATAAATGCTTCTTCACCATACAATGAATTTATATAGCAAAGAGGATTTCTATAAGAAGTCACTAAAGGAAGACCTGATATTACATATCCTCTATGTTGAACTACTTCAGAATTCAATTTAATCTTCAACATTGTTAATATCATGTTATATAAGCACACTTTATTATGTTTCATATTAAAATGCCAAGTTCTCCCTGCACTACTTTGTTGTGATATTTCATCAAGCAAAATATTTTTCGGGCATAAATGAATAACGTTGTACTTTTTCGCCATTGCTTCGCCAAGATTAAATGCTTCATCACCCACTTTTCCCAAGATTATGTAACATGTTGGCTTAGTGCTCAGGTGTATTTCTTGAGCATCAATATCCGTCCAGGTGTCCAAAAATTTGGTGTTCTCTGGAAAAGGAGCTCCTGTGTTGTCCAAACCGAGTATTGCAGCTGCCAACAGCGGACTAGTGTGCTCAATTGGTTTTATTTGTGGATTGATATATTCCGTCTTTCCAGTATATACTTTACCTGTACCGATTTTAATTTTTTTTAAGTCATATTTGTCGACAACTTCCAAATTACTTTTGTAATTCTCGAATTCCATCTTTTTATTTATTTTTCATCAGAATGTGGAATAAAATAAAAATGTGTCGTATGTCATGTCAGAGTTTGACAATTGATAACTTTTTTAATCAAAGAGAATCTAATAGGCTTTTAGAAACTTATTAAATTGTAAATCTTAAGACTATGTTGATGCTCAACAAACTAGAAAAAATGATTTTATAAAAAAAGTAGTTTTATTAACAGGATAAATTGCCAAGGTTTTTTTAAATCTTGCTAGACATAAGGCGTATCATGTATGCGATTGGCATACACATACAATGTCCGTTGCGCGCGGCAAGGATGGTGAACACCCCTATTAAAACTTTATAAGCATAATAGCTCCTCTATTTTATCAATAATTTCAATTCTAGCGAACAGCGTGTTTTTAATAGCTCAGACAACTTCTCCAGTAAGAGCTTTCGTAGTTCCAACCAAATTATAATACCTATTAATGTTCCACATAAAAATTCAGTGAAGTGGTCTAAGAAAGAGAAATTTATTTATGAGATTATTATAAAAATGTTCAGATACTTATTTTCATTGGGATCAATGGTGCAGAAGGGAAAGTTTTCAGCTGCTGCTTGGCTTTTCGTCAATACATTGAAGAATGTCGACTTCCCAACATTGGGCACACCGACAATGCCAACTTTTAAGTTTGTGCCCACTCGGCCAATTAATGGCTTTTTTTCAGGCTCTTCCACTTTCTTAGGGGGCATGCTGAAAAAAAATTGCACTTGAACTATAATTCATTGAAGGACAGTTCTGAATTTTACTATCTGTTAGTGTTGTAGGGGAGAATGGATTACAAAATCATTGCACCAATGCCAAGTAACATAGGAACTGGCTTGACAAGACATTGATATACAAAAAAAAATAAAATGGAAGTAATAAAATGAACCTGCATACTAAAACAATTTGTGGTGTATTCACAAAATTTTCAGGATTCTAACAGGTGACCCAAAATTTTATTGCAAAAAATTTTGTCATTAAATGTACAGCTGAGTGAGCCAGATCAAACTGTGTGGATAAGCTTCTCCTGTAACTCTAATCCTTTTCTGTGGCCACAAGCATACTTCAGAGATAGTATTGAAGATTGCACAATGAGACTCTTGCCCCATATTTTTCATTGAACCGTGTAGGATTAATATTGTGCATCTTGTTCACAGAACATGCACCACACCTACGCTTTATGGCTTACTAAGTCGGCCCCTACACCTACAATAAGTTTGAGCAATATGATTGAATTAGCTCTTGCACTCAATCCATTATTTTCATGTAATAACATTAACGGTCCACAAGCTTCAATGTTTTCGGGTGAGCAAGATCTGCACAATACTTATCCATGGTGTAATAAAAATTAAACTCAATTGTGTGCAATCTTCAATATTAACCCTAAGTGATCAAAAATTTTGCTGCAATTTGTGATATTGTGTAATATAATTAATGTTTTAGGGCTCGCCTTACATGAAAACATTAGACGCCTAAGGGCCATCAATATGTGTGTTAAATAAATGTTTATAAGGGTTAAGGTATCAAAATTAATATTACACAATTAAAGTATTTCACAATGTTACTGTTGGTTTAGGTAACCAATTGCTACTTAAATGTTAACAATTTATTAATTCTTGGTACTATTCTGTACATCCAGTCAGAAAAACACTATTCAAATACCTAAGGTTCTCTGCCTTAGGTATTTGAATAGTGTTTTTCTACTTGTGTAGTTCAATATCAAAACCCTGTAAGTCACATCCCTACTCAAAATTGAATGTTTTTGTTTTCCAAATCAAGGTAAATCAATTAAAACTCTACTAAAATAATGGTAAAGTATGAGGTCTAAGATGGCTGCCATTTCCATGAGTTATCGGGAGTGAAGTCGGCTAGTTCAGTGATTTTTTTTAAACTGGTATGTTTAGCTATTTTATCTAAAAGAACAGTTTGTGCATACTATAACCTGATTTTTTAGCTTTATCAGTTATTTATATACTGTTTTTATTTATATTCTAATAAACATTACATCACTTGTGTCTCCTACACAAATCCTCATAACTTAATAATAATAATCTATAGCCAAAAACATATTTCTTTCATTTCCCACTTAACAATTAGAGTCAACATATCGGGTTTTGATATTTAACTACACACTTAAAAGTTGGATACTTGGAGAGAGTTTAAATTTTAGTGTAGTTTTTGTTGCTGTATGTATGACTCTTTTTTCGAAACTCAACTATCTGCGTGTTTTTTATGATGCTGTAGGATATGGAGCTAATGATAAAGAAATAGCCAAATACCATTTGAACATTTCATATAAACATGAAATGTTCAAATGGTATTTGGTGTGCGTACGCGCAGCGGAATGTTGTTGAATTTAAAGATTTTAATTATGCAGATATTTAGTGTATGACGTCGTATAATTGTGTATGGTAAAAAAAAATTTGTGCACGCAACCATTGTGGAGAAATTCACCAAAAACTGATTCCGCTGGGCGAACGTTGTCCTGGCGGAACTTTTTTTAATCCATAGACTTTAGAAGAAAAGAGATGTGTCCAAAAATTAGTGTGTATTTGTGTGTAATTGTGTATGTATGAATAAAACTAGTGCATGCATAACTTCGGAGAAATTCAAGTTTCCGCTACGCGAACGTTTGGCCATTAGCTAGTTTTTATATAAAGCGCTTACATAGAGAGCTGTAGATTTTTACATACGTTGTTTTGAATTTGTTTATATTTGTTTAAAAAACAGATTTAGAAAAAATCGTAGGGCTTAAAAGATAAAAATATAAACGTAAAATACGCTTATTAGGTCTTAGTTCTTAAAGTATGCACTTTGGGGTCTAGATTTTCACGTTTATACAAACCTTGTAAGTGTCTGCAACATGTTGCCAAGTATCAATGATGTTCCGTTAGTAACTAAAGAGTTATAGGACAAATTTACCATGAACGGATCACTGTTTACAAAGCAGTCAAATATCACGACGTTCTGAAGGAATTGCATGGTAATATGTATGTCAATAATTAGTGTATTCATTCAACTATTCTTATGCAAAATTTCATGTCATTAAATTCAGTAATTAAAGAAAAACAATTATAATACTGACGAAGCATCGAAAACCTACATAACCCGACCAAGTTCGGATGGCTACAAAAAAGCGGCCGTGCAATATATTTAGGTAACATCCCAAAATTTACACTATAATACCGGTATTGAATTGGTATAGGTGATTACACAATTGTTGTTTCGATATAATTTATAGGTCATTTATTTTTGTACACCTACTTTTTTAAATGTATTTGACTATGACAGAAAGTAGGTACTATTTACGTAGGTACTTTATTTAAGTATGCGCTTGAGACTTGAGATATAATCTAAATATATTATTTAAGACAAATAAAATTCATACAGCTAATTTCTATTGAAGATTTCACGGATCAGGATTCTAACTATAGACCCCTTAGGGAAATTAAATATTTACCACATGTAAGTGTGTACTACTGTTTACGTAAATATTTATCATATTGTAGCTTATTACACTATTTAACCAATAGACTAGGCATGCACGAGCGTTCCCCTTTGCAACTTTAGTGGATCAAACAATCTAATAACTTAAAAAAACTACTTCTTGAATCGATTTTTTTTTCTTATGTATGTGAGCGTATTCATTTACGTAGGTAGTTTATTAGGCAGATAAATTATAATAATTGTGTTATGTTAACATTGGACAGACACCATAAACAACAAATGCAATTGTTAACAAGAAATGCAATTGTTAACAAGAAATGCAATTGTTTTATTTTTTCCTAACGCTTGTGTACGCAACTGTACCATATTAATAAATACTATATTGGAAGGTTAAGAACGTTTCTTAGATATATGGCACGGCCGCTTTTTTGTAGCCATCCGAACTTGGTCGGGTTATGTAGGTTTTCGATGCTTCGTCAGTATTATAATTGTTTTTCTTTAATTACTGAATTTAATGACATGAAATTTTGCATGTGAATAGTTGAATGAATACACTAATTATTGGCATACATTTTACCATGCAATTCATTTAGAACGTCGTGATATTTAACTGCTTTGTAAACAGTGATCTATTCATGGTAAATTTGTCCTATAACTCTTTAATTACTAACGGAACATCATTGATACTTGGCAACATGTTGCAGACACTTACAAGGTTTGTATAAACGTGAAAATCTAGACCCCAAAGTGCATACTTTAAGAACTAAGACCTAATAAGCGTATTTTACGTTTATATTTTTATCTTTTAAGCCCTACGATTTTTTCTAAATCTGTTTTTTAAACAAATATAAACAAATTCAAAACAACGTATGTAAAAATCTACAGCTCTCTATGTAAGCGCTTTATATGAAAACTAGCTAATGGCCAAACGTTCGCGTAGCGGAAACTTGAATTTCTCCGAAGTTTATGCATGCACTAGTTTTATTCATACATACACAATTACACACAAATACACACTAATTTTTGGACACATCTCTTTTCTTCTAAAGTCTATGGATTAAAAAAAGTTCCGCCAGGACAACGTTCGCCCAGCGGAATCAGTTTTTGGTGAATTTCTCCACAATGGTTGCGTGCACAAATTTTTTTTTACCATACACAATTGGACCCTGTTAAGCAGAAAAGATCCAACCAACATTGTGTTACTTTTGAGTAAATACGATTTGAAGTTTAGGAGTGAATATAAAACTAACTAGCAGAGGAATACAAAAATGGAAAGTTTGTTTGGTGAAAGTGATCAGACTGCTTGGATGTTTTTTGCGTATATAAAGTTCGATGCGTAGATTCTAACTATATATATAACTCGATTTTCAACAAATTGCTGGTTGGATCTTTTCTGCTTAACAGGGTCCAATTATACGACGTCATACACTAAATATCTGCATAATTAAAATCTTTAAATTCAACAACATTCCGCTGCGCGTACGCACACGGTATTTGGCTATTTGATGATCAAATTATTCGGTTAAGAAAGCATTTTCAAAATTTTTGATTGGATTTATAATTATGGTTTTGATGATATGGCTAAAATGGGGTACTGAGATGAAGGCTGTAAAAGATGTATGGAAATTGATGGAATATAGAGTATATAGATATGGTGCAAGCTGTGCCGGCCCCAAATACATTGCGATGAGGGAGAGAAGATGATGTGGACATATGTTAAGAATTAGAAATAATATTATACCTAGTTTATTTTGTGTTGTGTTACAAACGAGATAACCTATAACAGAAAAAAATAAATATAGTTCTGACTACCTGATCTCTATTTACCCTGCTGATGATAAGAATCTAAGATGACACCACACCACGAGATTCAACTTTGAATTTTATTTTACTACGTTAAATATTAGCTTCAGAAGAGGAACGAAAACGTAAACGTGCAACGACTTGGATTAAAATCTGTCCGGCAAATTCAATTTGACATTGACATTTGTTAGCAACAGATAATTTTTTTTTATAAAGCTAGTACCTACACCAGTAAAGTTAAAGTAAACGATAGAGCCAACTAGCTATCTACTCTGCCATTCATCCCTTATATTCGCATTCACACTTGTATGAGTCGTCGTCCTGCAGCTTGTTTGCATTACACTCGATGGACGATGATGAATCGTATATAAGGCAAGGAGTAAAAATATAACCATCTTTGCTGTCGACCAGTCGGGTAGGTAAACCTGACCTAAATTATATCCACAACCGATAGAATAAATTGGTCTCACTCTAAAGCACAGACGTACTATGCATTGCGCAGGCCGCCTCTGTCTGAACAACGCGTTACTCTGCCGGTTTTGTACACTCGGGTGTACCCAAGTAGAATTAACGTCATGCATGGAACTTGGAAACACGGTAAAGTACTTTTCATTATATCATTACACGCGACCCGCCCCTGCTTCGCACGGTTTTTACAACTCCACAAAACATCGAAATTTCTTTATATGGGGCTTAAGTGATGTTCAGACATACCCAGCGTCCTAATCGAAAGCGACTGACACACGACCGCAATCGATACCTGACTAATGACTATTGTAAGAAAACTTGCATAGATACTACATTCCAACAATCTAATACAATCAACCAGAGACAACAATTATTTAGAATTATTGACAATTACTGTCGTTTTTCCGACCCGTAGCTCCACGTAGCTCGCGCTAAAACCAAGTGAAAGAATCGATTCACAATTAATCACGAATCGACGCTAATCGTGCCTTCCTTGACCACTTGTCAACCGTCACCGCTTGGTGCTGCCACCTAAGTAATCGTTTTGAATAATCGATATGACAATTTAGTCGATTTAAAAAATACAGTAATATAACACTCGTCCATCCTGACCTTATTTAAGTCCTCATACAAAGAAGTCAGGAGGGACCTAACACTCGGGCAATCGATCCGTTTTACAGAATAAGTAAGATTATTTTTAACAGAATTTGTATCTAGAAAACATACACATAAAGAATTATCTTTAAAATACATTTTATGAATATCATTATTGTATTTAATATGATTGAACTAGTCATTGAGGTAATACAATTTTACATCATCTGCCTAGCCTTATCCCAAATATGTTAGGGTCAGCTTCCAGTCTTACCGGATACAGCTGAATACCAGTATTTTACATGGAGCGACTGCCTATCTGACCTCCACAACCCAGTTACTGGGTAACACGATACCCCTTGGTAAGACTGGTTGTCAGACTTTTGAGCTTCTGAAGACCCGTAACGACTGTCGGGACCAACGGCTTAAGGCGCAGTTAGACGACTTCTAATGATTTTAAATTGTACACCACTTCTTAACAACTAGTCTTATTACTTTGAATTATATATGTTATACTAGACTATTGTCTTCGTAATTTGATATATGAATATTTGAAATAATATGTTTATAATATAGTATAGTGCAATTAATTTGTAAAGTAATGTCTAACGCGGACAAAAAAACGTTTTTTTCGCAAAAATTAACGGGCGTATTTTCATGAAACTTTTACCATCTAAAAGACAATTTAACTACTCAAATTTTAGTATACGTATTCTATTTGTTTTGTGTTTGATTAATCAAGGTGGATTGTTTTTTCGAATAAACTTGGTGCGCGTTGAAGCGGGGGCTCTTGAGGGCGACGGGCGGCAGTGCTTCGCTGACCACTGTCACGTGTAGATGCTAACGCTCGGCGCTCGGAGCCACCATAACACGATTTTATTCGTTTTTAACACGTTGACGGAGACGCCCAAGGAACATAATTGGACCCTGTTAAGCAGAAAAGATCCAACCAGCAATTTGTTGAAAATCGAGTTATATATATAGTTAGAATCTACGCATCGAACTTTATATACGCAAAGATCCTAGCATTCTGATCACTTTCACCACACAAACCTCTATGACACTACATGTACCAAAACACATTTAACGTTTTAAAAGAAAAACAAAAAAGAATCATGACTCTTGGATCTCAAAAAAATGAAATGTATAATTTTTTTTTAATCCAAGCAGGTTGGATCCTTTCGACAAAATATTTTTTCTCTTTCACTTTTAATGTAAAACAAAGATACCTGCAATAGATGTGATTACTATGAAAATAAAAAGAATACAACTACAAACATAGAAGAAAAGAACAAAATTATAAAAGAACATGAAACGCATCTCAAAACTGCAGAAGACCTACACAAATATATGAAAAATGACATGCTTCTTGTCAAAAATAATACTAACTTAGAAACTATAACCTTTGACATGGAAAAAACACTGCCACTTCCGCGTATCCCAACAAACATAGTTTTTTACAAACGCCAGATATGGTTGTATAAATTAGGTATACATACAGGTTCCAATGATCAAGGTCACTGCAACGTCTGGATGGAAGGCGAAGCAGGCAGAGGCGCACAGGAAGTTGGATCTTGTCTCATCAAACACCTGTCGGAGAGACTTAAAGAAGGAGTAACGCACCTTATTCTGTGGAGCGATTCCTGTGGCGGCCAAAACCGCAACATCAAGCTTACTCTTATGCTGAAAGCTTTCCTAGAAGACCACCCAACGTTGCAGCAAATAAGCATGAAGTTTTTAGAATCGGGACATAGCTTTTTGCCGAACGATACAGATTTCGGTAAAGTGGAAAATGCGTTGAAGTACCAACAAAGACTGTATTCGCCTGAGGACTACATAAATGTCATGAGAACCTGCAAGAAACATAAGCCTCTTCAAGTTCACCGCATGGAATCAACAGATTTTCTTAGTTCACGTGCACTGGAGAATACTATAACTAACAGAAAAAAAACAGTTTCGGGAGAAAAAGTATCGTGGCTAAAGACGAAAGAAATTTTGCTCAAAAAGGAGGCTATGTTTTCTTTGTTCATGCGGTACAGTCAAGATGATTCTTTTGTAGAAGTAGATTTGAAAAAAAAAATCCGCGGCAGAACACGCTTGTTATCAAAAAATCTTATGCAAATGCTTTGGCCTCATGGTAAGATGATACCAGAAGCTAAGTTGAACGACATCAGAAGCTTAATGCATTTGATCCCGAGCGATGCTCAGCCGTTCTACAAAAAAATGACTGGTGACAGTAATTTAGAAGATGATGTAGACGGATTTTCTGGGGCACCAGATTTTGAGCTCGAAGTAGAAGAAGATTGCGATCCGATTAGATCGATTGTGGATTAGAATGATGTGATTTGATTAACCCTTTTAAGATTTCAATAAAATTAAAACTTACGGATACAATCGCGTTTTATTTGCTTTCAAAATATCAATAATTATTTAAGCCGAAATTTCGAACATTATTTACGATCCTTTGTCACGGGGCAAGTGTCCGAAACGTTGGGCTACATAATAAAGTAAAAGTAACTAAAAAAAATGTGTTCCCTATAATAAAGATGTTTAAACCTTCATATATTTTTATTTGGATCCCCCGTGTTAAAATGTGACCGACAATTTTCTTTTTTGCATAAAAGATCCACGGGTAGTTTTTTAAGAAAATCAGGAAAACTGTGTTCAACTTGGCTGTGGTGTTACATTTAAAATTATGCTAATTTACTGTGTTATCATTAGTAACTTTCCATTTTTGTATTCCTCTGCTAGTTAGTTTTATATTCACTCCTAAACTTCAAATCGTATTTACTCAAAAGTAACACAATGTTGGTTGGATCTTTTCTGCTTAACAGGGTCCAATTACTCTAGGGAGAAGAATGACAACTACGAACAAATAAAATGGTACGGTTTTTGGCGCCTCCTGGTGGATGCCCCCGAAAACTCGCGAAAGCGGGATATTCAAAATCGCATTTCTTTGAGATACTTATATATAAGCCTGTCCACGAAAGCAGAACTGGGAAACTGTAACCGATGTTAAATTATTGTGCAATTGCACAGGTAACAATTTTCCAGCTCCGCTTTGGTGGTCAAGCAGCCTTATTGATGAAATTAACATAAAAAGGTAAATACGAGAAAATGTATTCTTGCTTGTTGAAAACTTTGAACAACAAAATCATAAGTTAGTGGTTGATTTTTAAAAGTCAAAGACTACTAAACGTCGTTAATGGTGAGGATAACACTTATCGTTGCAAAAAGAGAATTCACAAGAAATAACATCTAAAGTAATAGGAGAAAATGTATTCTTGCTTGTAGAAAACTTTGAACAACAAAATCATAAGTTAGTGGTTGATTTGTAAAAGTCCAACTCAACATCGTTAATGGTGAGGATAACACTTAACGTTGCAAAAAGAGAATTCACAAGAAATAACATCTAAAGTAAATAATTACGTTCCTAGATTATCATACGCTTACGCCGGCAGACATTTTTCTTGTGAACTGGGGCTGCCAGGTGTATTTAACAAAATCTTACCCACTAAATTTTATTAAATTTCATATTTATTTCTGTATTGGCAGGATTGGATAACTCTTTTGTCTATTTATAAGTTCAAACTTAGGCTATAAGAGCGTATATCTATTATATTATACATACATTATATTTTTATTTATACAATTTTAATATTATGAACATTGATTACATTAACCGAAATAATAATTCGGCTAACTTGTTGGTTAACAAATAAAACAAAAATGTAGATAAAACTACCAAATGGTAGCTTTTTAACATTTATGAACCTTTTTAGTTTATGTTATGTTGCCATCCTTGAAAACGTCATTATTGAAGACCGAAGTTTTTAGGTCTCACATAATAGAGGAGAACATGGCAACATAGGTCTAGCCCCCGTAGGCATTCCTAAGTTTACCCAATGAGACGACCCCGCCTGGAGACGCCGGTTATGACATTCATTAGGAACTTGCGCAGAATGACGCGCCGGTTATACCCTTCGATATTTTTTTGTACTCTAGAAGCACAACTGCTTTAGCAGACGAATTTCCATACTGCTACCATATAGTTCATCATCAAGTGCCCCCAAATTAAATTATTCGAATTGCTAGGTGTCACATAACATGTCGTTTTACCGCTTCCAACGTACTACTACTTGGAACATTTGTGTGCGCACCAGTGTTGCCGCAATTGAGTTCCCAAAAGGTACAAATCCAGTGCTGAAAAGATACATTTTGAGTTAAAAAGGTACGTCAGCAATGGTTTTACTAAAATCACTTACCACTGCTTCTCTCGCTCTCTCGCAATGAATTCGAGACAAGGGTAGCTTGCTACATATTAGTAATCTGTGGACAAGGAGAGACTGCCTGCTCGCCAGCAAAAGTTATTTTTTTTGGATTCTAAATGTGAGAAAACTTACTTAAATAATATTATAAAAATCTCGTGTCACGGTGTTTGTGGTCGCACTCCTTCGAAACGGCTCGATCGATTTTTATGTATATTTGGTAGGTATGAGAATAGGTCTTAAAGTATATTTTATAACTATAATAAGAAAAACAAAATAGAAAAAATGAAATTGTAATTTTGACAGGACAACGTCTGGCGGGTCAGCTAGTATTATACGTCTAGAAAATCCCCGCAGTTTTATGATAGGTACTCATTGAATTGTTTCTCGTGGTTAATATAATGGAGAAATCACACGATAAAAAAAATCGAAATCGTGATTGTGAAGTTATATCCATAATCTGAACATTAAAAAACATACTACACATAATATGCTCATAATTGTCAGTTAAAACTAAAATAATAAATTTATTATATTACTAATTCTATAGTAAAATCATGCATGTTTGTTGCAAATTTCGCGCCCTCTCGCCCCAAGTCGTCGCAGGAGACGCCATGGGCGTCGGGAATTTCCGGCCACCGTAGGCGCGGGCTTGCGGACGGTGAGCAATGGGTTGCTCTTCGTCCGGTAAGGACCAGGCCCGGGTCGACGGCGCGTCGTATTCCACGCGCGCTTCAAAGAGATGTCGTCAGCACAAAGGTAGGGCTACACTAGGGCCGATGCCTGCCGGGGTCGCGGGAAGGTACTAAAGGGTCACCGAGGCCCCTGTGCAACACAGGCAACAGGAAGGAATACGGGTGGGTTTTAGTCAGTAAGAGTCTGACACACCCTCCCGCTCCGCACAGAGCGGGAGAAGTTATTTGACGATTTCCCAATCAAAAAAAAAATGCATGTTTGTTGCAACTTGCAACAAATGCCTTCACCAACCCTTAGTTAGCTCAGGAGATCTAGGACGTTAGGTATGTATTAATTATAATATAAACTTGTTAGTAAGAATAATCATTATTTGACCTGTGGTGTGGCACCACCCCACCCCCTGAGAGTGTCGTAGGAGACGACTAAGGGAAAAAACCGTAGGAAGGGCAGCAGCTTTCTTTCCGCGTACTGTACCACCACACTGCGATCGCCAACTCGCAATGCCAAGCGTGGCGATTACGGCAAAACCCCCTAACTTGGGGAGGCCTATGTCCTGCAGTGGACGTCTCAGTAGTAGTTCAAAAATCAAAAATCAAAATCAAAAATCAAAAGTCATTTATTCAAACTAGGCTGAAAATCAGCACTTTTCGAACGTCAAAGTTACATAAGACAGTCCCCCAAAAATGCCCGCCCGCCACCACTTCCTAGTGCTTTAGCTGGGAAGAAGAAGTGGTGGAACAAACTCCCCAGCAGCACGTCTGTCTGTTTAGTTATATAAACTTGATTTTATACAAATCGTATGCAAAGTAATTAACATTACGAAACACAAAACATTGGATTAAATTACACACTTGCCATACGTTAGCTAGCACGCGCCAGTATACCAACAAAACAATGAACAAAGTGTACTCAAGCAGATAAAAATTTCAACATAAAAAAAACGTAAATAGAACTTAATACCTAAATAAAAGCCTCCAGGCATAAAGGGCGTGCCCGCTTACATAAGGCAATTGCTGTAGCTCGAAGTGAGAAATGATAAACTAGTTAGTAGAAATGTAATAGAATCAAAGCCCACACCAAAACACAATGCAACACACAAACAAAATATCTAGTAATATTCTCAAGGAAGTATTTTACAAATTACCAAGCACCACAGCAGCGAGCGGATAAAGGCACGGTCAGCCGCTCGGGTCCGCCTCGACCAAATAGAACACAGGATTCGATTAATGGAAATGGGCTTATTCAATTTATTTATTGTACACTTATGTATACAAGAAAGAAAATCACTTCCCCTTATCGCAGAGACCAATATCACGCGCGCTTAAAAATTACAAAACAAAATGTACTTAGCAAAACTATCCTTTTTGCAAACAAGCACCCTGTGAGTAGAGTAGTCACAGAGTAGTGTGTGTTTTGTATCGTATCTGCCTGTGTGTTGTACTTAGGATCGAAGATCTATCTCGTTTTCTCGTTTTGGCGGCGGTTTAAAATATTGGATGGTAAGTTGAAAAGGTACGTCAAATAGACCCCATTACACATCACACATGGGAGGCTTAAAAGGTACGTCAAATGTGTAACGCTAACGGCAACGCTGGTGCGCACTCACACTTACGCAGCGTTCATAGCAGCGGCCATTGTAGAAGGCATTGGCGAAGGTTATGGCCGGTGCTGTCTTATTTAAATACTTTGCCTTTTTTACCGGTGAAAGTACGGCTAAAGCCTTTCATACAAAAATCTTGTGTCAAGATAGGGTTACAAAATCAAGCAAAGTGTCCGCGAACGTGTTAAGGAAGCGTTCGCAAAATTTATAGGTAAACTACTACATTGACACGGGTCACACACACACACACAAAAGTGTACGCACGGTTAGCTACGGGAATAGTAGTCAAGTGAACTAATTTGGATCCTTTGAGTTTTTTTTTCTCATTTCGTTATAATTCGTAGGTACTTACAAAAAACATTCTGTATACTTTATAATTTTACTAAATAATTCTTAGATACAAATACTTCAGTGACTCCTAAGCGCTGGAAGCCCTCTACTAGTAGAGAGATGTGGGCTGTGGACTTTAGGCAAGTTTTATTAGTTATGATGAGACCTTACCTCCGGACTTGATGAAGTGACCTGAAGGTGTACTTCGGTGACTGGTACTGAAACTGGTCGACGAGTAGGACTAGGTGTGTTTGGGCTCATTTTGATAGATGTGATGAGACCTTATTTCCGGACTTGATGGTGTGACCTGAAGGTGTACTTCGGTGACTGCTACTGGAACTCCTCGACGAATAGAACTAGGTGTGCCGAGTTTGGGCTCGTTTCGATAGTTAAGATGAGACATTACCTTCGGACTTGATGGAGTGACCTGAAGGTGTACTTCGGTGTCTGCTACTGGAACTCGTGGACCAGTCGAACTAGGGGTGCTGAGTTTGGGCTCGTTTTGATAGTTATGATGAGACCTTACCAACGGACTTGATGGAGTGACCTGAAGGTGTACTTCGGTGTCTGCTACTGGAACTCGTGGACCAGTAGAACTAGGGTTGCCGAGATTGGGCTCGTTTTGATAGTTATGATGAGACCTTACCTCCGGACTTGATGGTGTGACCTGAAGGTGTACTTCGGTGACTGCTACTGGAACTCGTCGACCAGTAGAACTAGGGGTGCCGAGTTTGGGCTGGTTTTGATAGTTATGATGAGACATTACCTCCGGACTTGATGGTGTGACCTGAAGGTGTACTTCGGTGACTGCTACTGGAACTCGTCGACCAGTAGAACTAGGGGTGCGGAGTTTGGGCTCATTTTGATAGTAATGATGAGACCTTACCTTCGGTCTTGATGGAGTAACCTGGAGGTGTACTTCAGTGACTGCTACTGGAACCCGTCGACCAGTAGAACTAGGTGTGCCGAGTTTGGGCTCGTTTTGATAGTTATGATGAGACCTTACCAACGGACTTGATGGAATGACCCGAAGGTGTACTTCGGTGACTGCTACTGGAACTCCTCGACGAATAGAACTAGGTGTGCCGAGTTGGGGCTCGGTTCGATAGTTATGATGAGACATTACCTTCGGACTTGATGGAGTGACCTGAAGGTGTACTTCGGTGTCTGCTACTGGAATTCGTGAACCATTAGAACTAGGGGTGCCGAGTTTGGGCTCGTTTTGATAGTTATGATGAGACCTTACCAACGGATTTGATGGAGTGACCTGAAGGTGTATTTCGGTGTCTGCCACTGGAACTCGTGGACCAGTAGAACTAGGGGTGCCGAGTTTGGGCTGGTTTTGATAGTTATGATGAGACATTACCTCCGGACTTGATGGTGTGACCTGAAGGTGTACTTCGGTAACTGCTACTGGAACTCGTCGACCAGTAGAACTAGGGGTGCCGAGTTTGGGCTCGTTTTGATAGTTATGATGAGACCTTACCAGCGGACTTGATGGAGTGACCTGAAGGTGTACTTCGATGTCTGCTACTGGAACTCGTGAACCATTAGAACTAGGGGTGCCGAGTTTGGGCTCGTTTTGATAGTTATGATGAGACCTTACCAACGGACTTGATGGAGTGACCTGAAGGTGTACTTCGGTGTCTGCTACTGGAACTCGTGGACCAGTATAACTAGGGGTGCCGAGTTTGGGCTCATTTTGATAGCTGTGATGAGACCTTACCTCCGGACTTGAAGGTGTGACCTGAAGGTGTACTTCGGTGACTGCTACTGGAACTCCTCGACGAATAGAACTAGGTGTGCCGAGTTTGGGCTCGTTTCGATAGTTATGATGAGACATTACCTTCGGACTTGATGGAGTGACCTGAAGGTGTACTTAGGTGTCTGCTATTGGAACTCGTGGACCAGTAGAACTAGGGGTGCCGAGTTTGGGCTCGTTTTGATAGTTATGATGAGACCTTACCAACGGATTTGATGGAGTGACCTGAAGGTGTACTTCGGTGTCTGCCACTGGAACTCGTGGACCAGTAGAACTAGGGGTGCCGAGTTTGGGCTGGTTTTGATAGTTATGATGAGACATTACCTCCGGACTTGATGGTGTGACCTGAAGGTGTACTTCGGTAATTGCTACTGGAACTCGTCGACCAGTAGAACTAGGGTTGCCGAGTTTGGGCTGGTTTTGATAGTTATGATGAGACATTACCTCCGGACTTGATGGTGTGACCTGAAGGTGTACTTCGGTGACTGCTACTGGAACTCGTCGACCAGTAGAACTAGGAGTGCGGAGTTTGGGCTCATTTTGATAGTAATGATGAGACCTTACCAACGGACTTGATGGAGTGACCTGAAGGTGTACTTCGGTGTCTGCTACTGGAACTCGTGGACCAGTATAACTAGGGGTGCCGAGTTTGGGCTCATTTTGATAGCTGTGATGAGACCTTACCAACGGATTTGATGGAGTGACCTGAAGGTGTACTTCGGTGTCTGCCACTGGAACTCGTGGACCAGTAGAACTAGGGGTGCCGAGTTTGGGCTGGTTTTGATAGTTATGATGAGACATTACCTCCGGACTTGATGGTGTGACCTGAAGGTGTACTTCGGTAACTGCTACTGGAACTCGTCGACCAGTAGAACTAGGGGTGCCGAGTTTGGGCTCGTTTTGATAGTTATGATGAGACCTTACCAGCGGACTTGATGGAGTGACCTGAAGGTGTACTTCGATGTCTGCTACTGGAACTCGTGAACCATTAGAACTAGGGGTGCCGAGTTTGGGCTCGTTTTGATAGTTATGATGAGACCTTACCAACGGACTTGATGGAGTGACCTGAAGGTGTACTTCGGTGTCTGCTACTGGAACTCGTGGACCAGTATAACTAGGGGTGCCGAGTTTGGGCTCATTTTGATAGCTGTGATGAGACCTTACCTCCGGACTTGAAGGTGTGACCTGAAGGTGTACTTCGGTGACTGCTACTGGAACTCCTCGACGAATAGAACTAGGTGTGCCGAGTTTGGGCTCGTTTCGATAGTTATGATGAGACATTACCTTCGGACTTGATGGAGTGACCTGAAGGTGTACTTAGGTGTCTGCTATTGGAACTCGTGGACCAGTAGAACTAGGGGTGCCGAGTTTGGGCTCGTTTTGATAGTTATGATGAGACCTTACCAACGGATTTGATGGAGTGACCTGAAGGTGTACTTCGGTGTCTGCCACTGGAACTCGTGGACCAGTAGAACTAGGGGTGCCGAGTTTGGGCTGGTTTTGATAGTTATGATGAGACATTACCTCCGGACTTGATGGTGTGACCTGAAGGTGTACTTCGGTAACTGCTACTGGAACTCGTCGACCAGTAGAACTAGGGTTGCCGAGTTTGGGCTGGTTTTGATAGTTATGATGAGACATTACCTCCGGACTTGATGGTGTGACCTGAAGGTGTACTTCGGTGACTGCTACTGGAACTCGTCGACCAGTAGAACTAGGAGTGCGGAGTTTGGGCTCATTTTGATAGTAATGATGAGACCTTACCTTCGGTCTTGATGGAGTAACCTGGAGGTGTACTTCAGTGTCTGCTACTGGAACCCATCGACCAGTAGAACTATGTGTGCCGAGTTTGGGCTCGTTTTGATAGTTATGATGAGACCTTACCAACGGACTTATGGAGTGACCTGAAGGTGTACTTCGGTGACTGCTACTGGAACTCGTCGACCAGTAGAACTAGGAGTGCGGAGTTTGGGCTCATTTTGATAGTAATGATGAGACCTTACCTTCGGTCTTGATGGAGTAACCTGGAGGTGTACTTCAGTGACTGCTACTGGAACCCATCGACCAGTAGAACTATGTGTGCCGAGTATGGGCTCGTTTTGATAGTTATGATGAGACCTTACCAACGGACTTATGGAGTGACCTGAAGGTGTACTTCGGTGACTGCTACTGGAACTCCTCGACAAATAGAACTAGGTGTGCCGAGTTAAGGCTCGTTTCGATAGTTATGATGAGACATTACCTTCGGACTCGATGGAGTGACCTGAAGGTGTACTTCGGTGTCTGCTACTGGAACTCGTGGACCATTAGAACTAGGGGTGCCGAGTTTGGGTTCGTTTTGATAGTTATGATGAGACCTTACCAACGGACTTGATGGAGTGACCTGAAGGTGTACTTCGGTGTCTGCTACTAGAACTCGTGGACCAGTAGAACTAGGGGTGCCGAGTTTGGGCTCGTTTTGATAGTTTTGACGAGACCTTACCTGCGGACTTGATGGAGTGACCTGAAGGTGTACTTCGGTGACTGCTACTGGAACTCCTCGACGAATAGAACTAGGTGTGCCGAGTTGGGGCTCGTTTTGATAGTTATGATGAGACATTACCTTCGGACTTGATGGATTGACCTGAAGGTGTACTTCGGTGTCTGCTACTGGAACTCGTGGACCATTAGAACTAGGGGTGCCGAGTTTGGGCTCGTTTTGATAGTTATGATGAGACCTTACCAACGGACTTGTTGGAGTGACCTGAAGGTGTACTTCGGTGTCTGCTACTGGAACTCGTGGACCAGTAGAACTAGGGGTGCCGAGTTTGGGCTCGGTTTGATAGTTTTGACGAGACCTTACCTGCGGACTTGATGGAGTGACCTGAAGGTGTACTTCAGTTACTGCTACTGGAACTCGTCGACGAATGGAACTAGGTGTGCTGAGATTGGGCTCGTTTAGATAGTTATGATGAGACCTTACCTCCGGACTTGATGGTGTGACCTGAAGGTGAACTTCGGTGACTGCTAAATTATTTTTGCATACTATTGTATACATTTTTCTTTTCTAATTGAACAGACAGCTGCGCTGCTGGGAGTTTGTTGCGCCACTTCTTCTTCCCTGCTAAAGCGTTTTGGGAAACTGTCTTATGTAAATTTTACGTTGGAATAGTTCTGAATATCAGCCTAATTAGAATAAATAACTTTTGATTTTGATTTATTTAATATTTTCTATCCATGTATAACACATTTATTACCTACTAGCTTGACCCAGCCCGGCTTCGCACAAATAGCACTAAGTATCTCAACTTAACCTACCTATCTATCTACCCTACCTAACAACCTTACATACCTACCTACCCTACCTACCTACCCCACCTATCTACCCTACCTACCTACCCTACCTACCAACCCTACTTACCTACTCTATCTACTTACCCCACCTACCTACCCTACCTACCTACCCTACCTACCAACCCTACCTACCTACCCTACCTACCACCCCTACCTACCACCCCTACCTACCAACCCTACATACCTACCCTACATACCTACTTACCTACCCTACATACCTACTTACCTACCCTACCCTACCTAACTACCTACCCTGCTTACCTACCTACCGCCTAGCTAAAATCAGACAGGATAGTCCTCACCATCTGAAACGTATGGTTACCCTACGAAATAGAATAGAATAGAATACTCTTTATTATGTACACCATAAAAATTACAGATACAAATGTTGAAATTTTACAAGGGGTGACAAGGGGCGGTCTTATCGCTAAAAGCAATCTATTACAGACAACCGAAATTACGTGCGTACAGTTGCGGGGTCGCGGGGGATGACGCATAGCTCCTCCCATTCGCAAAAGGTCGCCGTCACCTAATGTCGCCTTAACGTGCTTTCCGAGGCACGGAGGGGTCTTGGTATGTAAAGCTGGTCACCCATCCACGGACCATCGCGGCAAGCGTAGCTTAACCTGATCGGTTGACCCGTCCGGCTGTTATTACTTAGCCACAAGCATTAACAAATAATTAAAAATTCAATAATCATTTTTTCAATCCTTTTGAGATCGTATATAATTTATGTTGTGTATTTGAAATAAAAATAAAATTTTAATCTAAATAAATATATATAAAAAGAATTAATGAAATAATCGAAATAAAATCAAAATTAAAATTATATTAAAACCATTAAATTTATTAAAAAATATTAATAATAGGTTCGCCTGCCTCTGAGTTATTTGTTTGTTTGTCATTACATTAATCATTTAGCAATGGTTAATGTACTGAAAATCAAACCTGTTCGCAAATACGCTCTGGATGGTGTTGGAGGTGGTCCGGAGCCTGCGCCCCAGAGATGTGCACCGCTTTCGCATCTTCGTGTAGAAACAGTCGACACGGGCGTTGGCGGACATCCCCGACGAACAATCTGAACGCGTTTTTATACTGAACACGGAGAGCATTGTTCTGGGTGTACCCCCTTGGGCTGGCTTTGTACAGGGACGTACAAAACGCTCTGAAAAGAGTTACATACCAAAGAATATATATACTATGATAGTTGGCGAGATTGATCTTGAGATAAACAACAGAATGTTCTTTTTAATACGCGTAAAAAATAAACATAAAACAATGATTTTTGGATAACCTTTCTTGTAAATCGTTAGATATCTATTTATGAGTACTTAGGTACTTAGTTGAAATACAAAATGTTGCTACCTACTAACATTTCCACTTTTTTTTGGGTGGGAAATTATCAAATAACTTCTCCTGTTCGGGCGGAGCGGGAGGGTGTCTCAGACTCTTACTGACTAAAACCCACACGTATTCCTTCCGTTGCCTGTGTTGCCAGGGGCCTCGGTAACCCTTTTGGACTGCCACGCGACCACGGAAGCCATCGGCGAATTATTCCGATCTGTCACCCCGCTTTGTCCCATTAGGGTGACAGATAGGAAAAAAAAGTTTGATCTGTCCCCCTGTTAGCAATGAGGGGACAGTTCGAACTTTATTCACTCCTTAACGGTTTCATCTGTCCCCCTATCACTGACAGGGGGACAGATGAAACTTTTTATTCCTGTTTGTCCCCCACAGAATTTAATATATTCATTTTTAAAACTAATGCCACACATACTGCAACATTACATTAAATAAAGGACTAGTGGTTTAGGTAACCTAACCTAACCTAACCTCAAAACACGGGGTTTAAAAAAAAAATAACCTCGAAGGGGATGGCGGGGTCTGAGTTCGCTCGCTCCGCCCCCGCCATCCCCTTCGAACCTAACCTATCCGAGTCGGGGTGCCCCAAGTCCCGAGCTCGCTTCGCTCGCTCTTGCATCCTAAATTCTCCTAGAAATTCCTAAATTCTGTGGGGGACAAACAGGAATAAAAAGTTTCATATGTCCCCCTGTCAGTGATAGGGGGACAGATGAAACCGTTAAGGAGTGAATAAAGTTCGAACTGTCCCCTCATTGCTAACAGGGGGACAGATCAAACTTTTTTTTCCTATCTGTCACCCTAAGGGGACAAAGCGGGGTGACAGATCGGAATAATCTCCATCGGCCCTAGCACCTGTCTAAAAGTGGTCCTTACCGGACGGCGAGCTACCCATTGCTCACCGTCCGCAAGCCCGCGCCTACGGTGGCCGGAAATCCGCCCGGGATTCCCGACGCCCAGCAGGGCTAACATGACACACGCGACAATTACTCACTCTCGCGTGAGTAATTTTTGTCTATTTCTGTCAATTTTCTCGTTTTCTGACAGCGCTGCCATACAAAACACTCGACTCGTTCTGTCAAACTCGATATTTTCTCGACAAACCCTAACATGGCACATAAGTTATCTCGAATTTTGACAATTCAACACGAGATAATCTTCGATTCTGCTGTCATTTAGTCGTCCTCGATTTTGACGACGAGAAGAGTAGACAAAATTATAATACAAAAAAATATGGCATTCATGGGGACTAGTGACAGAAATGAAAACTTAAAACTTGGGAATAACATATATAAGTATATATATGCGTATACATGTGCGTACACAGGCCGCTGCGCGACGCCAGTCTGATACACATGTTACATTAGCATGTCGGTGACTTGGGTAGCATGTTGGTGACGCAAATTGCATGTCAACAAGTGCTTTCAGAATGTCGGTGACGCGGTTATCACGGCGTAAGTCGATTGGCATTTCGTAAATCTGCTAGCATTTTGGTGACGCTGCTAGCAGGTCGGGCTCGCTATTAGCATGTCGGTGACGCTGTTAGCATGTCGGTGACGCTGCCAGTACGTCGGGCACGCTGTTAGCATATCGGTGACTCGGTTAGCGTGTTGGTGACGCATTGAGCATGGTGATGACGCATTGAGCATGTCGGTGACTCGGTTAGCATGTTGGTGACGCAGATTGCATATTCAAAGGATGCTGTTCATATGTCGGTGACGCGGCTAGGATGTCGGTGACGTGGTTAGTATGTCGGTGACGCGGTTATTGGTGACGCGAACCCACAGGTTTTTCCCCTAACAAAAATGGCTCACTCATTTTCATTTCCGTCATTTTGTATTTTAATTTCGGCATGCCATAGAAAAATATTAAATTTTAATCGGTAAAAGTCGGTTACACAAAAAATTACAACATAAATTAATAGAGGTGGATGTAAAATCATTATAGTACATACTAATTCCATGCGTAAAATTTAATGAATGAGCCGATGTTGCTAAAATAAAAAATATTTGTTTTTATTAATTTGCTACATTGGTCTCTCGTCGCGAGTTAGAGAACTGTCAAAGTGCCTTTCTCGAGTTTACTCGAGCTTAGCGGTCATGTTAGGCATTCGGATGACGTCAGAATCGTAGACAAATCGAGAAAGAGAGCGATCTCGCGCTTGTCATGTTAGCCCTGCAGGGCGTCTCTTACGACGGCTAGGGGCGAGAGGACGCGAAATTTGCCTTTCCCTCAACCGTCCCGCCTCCTCCTTCGCGAGTAAGGCCGCCACTGCATGTTAAAGCGGATCACACGCGATGATATACACAGCGACATAATATATTGAATGTTTCAATGTTGTTGAATGTTTGGAACGTTTCCTTTGAGTGCTATCTCCAGTATTTAGAAAACTTTCCTTCCAGGTGACGTTAAAACAGCGGTTCTCAAACTTTTTTGGTCACGGAACCCTTTTGACAAGCAAATTACTTGACGGAACCCTACAATAAAACAATAGTTTTTAAAAGTGTATTCTTTATTATATAAGCATAATAAAAGTACAATGTAACAGTTACTAATTATTACTTACCACATGGCAAGTACAATAATAGAAGATATTAAAAATGAAAAAATCTTAAGGTTACACTAGTCGGTCATTCTTCCATACAAACGTAGTGTGGTCATTACTCCTCTGTTTGACGATGTAGGTTCAAAACTAAAAATAATATCAATTTGTCTCGTCATTATCTAGCCCTGTATGGAAGCAGAATTGGAAAAAAAGTATTGGTTTGGAAGTTATAAGCGTCGAAACTTCCATATTTCAACGCTAATTTTAACTCATCTTTGAGCGTAAATAAATAACTTATGTAGTATGAAAATGGCAAAATAAAAACCATACAGGGATAGATAATTTATTCAAAAGTTCAAATAATTTTATTTTGAGTAGATATAATAAGTAGTTTTTTCATTATATCAATACGCCCAAAGGTCTGTTCATAAAATTTTACACGGTCGTTTTCGTTATAAATCATCGTGCATTTCACTGGAATATACCTCCCCGCGCGGTGTGCGGAGGGGAGGCGCACGCACACACCCGCGCGCCGGTCGGCTTGTGAGTCGGCTATTGCTTACGTCAAGCGTGCTGTGATTGTTACTGACTAGGTGTACTATCTATCGTATCTGTTTACAACATTGACCACTGGCTTGATTTTGGATTCCGATTTTGATACCTTTCACGATTGACTTCGCATGTGTATATTCTTTGAATTTGTCGTGTATCATATTGACCGTGGCATTGAAATTTGTATTTAGATTTTGATACATCGTACGATCGTAGGTACCAAACGCGTGACGAATGCGAGTATTCTTGGTACTTCAACACGCGATTATTGAACTCGCGTAGTGACAAAGGTCATTGATTAATGATTTGGTATTGAATTTAGCAATATACTAGCTACAATAGCGCACTTTTTTTTTGTGTAGGAAATTATCACATAACTTCACCCGCTCTGGGTGGAGCGGGAGGATGTGTCAGATTCTTACTGACTAAAACCCACTCGTATTCCTTCCGTTGCTTGTGTGTTGCCAGAGGCCATGGTATCCCTTTCGGACTTTCCCGCGACCCCGGCAGTCAATTGATTGATTTACTTGGCGTTTGTATTTGGACTTATTGCGTCAGTGAAGTGATCCTTCAGTAGTGCAAGTACAAGAAACAATGGGTAAGTGGAATGTTTTCTTGACTCTTATTATTATATATCATTATATTTTCTACAATTCACGGGGGTGCTTGATGTACCTAACTTTTTAACTTAATAGGTACTTCTAAAAACACTAAATAGTACAAAAAAAAATTGTCAAGTACAGATTGCAATAAAATAAAAGTTTCAGAAGCCGGCTCCAAGCTATTCTAATGATATGTTATACCTATTAGAAATCTCAAATAAATCGGTAAAAACATCGACGAATCCATAACCTCCTCCTTTTTTGAAGTCAGATAAAAAGCAGTCCAAGTTAGGTATAAATGACGTACGGGGTTGTCAGCATCGTGCGTCATTTGGGTTTCTGGCTGTTCAAGGGTGCCTTATTAGTTATTAGACATGCAAAATTGCAAATATGCAGGTGTAGTGGTTTTCAGGGTTCCGTAGTAAACAAGGAACCCTTATAGTTTCGCCATGTCTGTCTGTCTGTCCCCGCTGTAGCTCAGAGACGTTTGGTACTAGAAAGCTGTAATTTGGCATAGGTATACCTACACATTAATCACGCCGACAAAATTAGTAAAATAAAATCTTGAAAATATGTTTTTAGGCCACCTCCCTTGCACGTATGGAATGATATTTTTTTTCTCGTCTATCCCATGGTATGGGGGTATCGTTGGATAGGCCGTTCAAAAATATTACGGGTCTGTGAACACCACTTTTCGATTCAAGGAAAAGGCTAATTTTTGTTAGAGTCAAGTCCCCCCCCCCCTTGCCAGCTAAATGGTTGTTAATGGAGATGTGAAAAATTTTATGACAGTAGTACATATATTATAATCAAATTAAAAGGAAAACTATCACAGCTAAGTAGGCTTTACAAGTTAACGAGTAATAGTCGACAAACTTAAATATGCAGTCGGAGAATTGATTGTGGGATATATGGATGTATGGGAGAAAATGTTTTGCAACTGCAATGCTGAGTTTGTTTTTGGAATAAATTCAAACCAACTTCTCAACTACGGAACCCTTCATTGTGCGTGGTCCGATACGCACTTGGCCGGTTTTTGAATTATGAATGGTCAAAAGAAGCTCGAAATGGTTCGTGTAATTACACACTGCCGGTGTGTCGCCCTTTTCTTTTCCGAATTTAGTTAACATACTTCCGTTTGTCTAAAGCAAGCACTGGTTTGATTTTTTACAGAATAATTTTAGTCTCTGTCACAATTTAATTATGTTTGGTTTTTGTGCAACAGAGCCCAATAAGGTTTGATGGATGAGTAAGAAGACCAGCATATGGCCAAGTATCGCCCGAAAAAAGAAGTTCGGAGTAAAAGGGAGATATATATAATACAAATAAAGGAAATGTTTCTGCTGCACTGACTACGTCCGGATCGTAAATATTCCGGTGGATTTTTATTTTTTTTATTTTTATACTACATTTTATAATCAATGTGTTCTACGGTAGTACCTACCGTGACTTTTGTTGATAACTATAACTATACTGCAAGACCGTTATAAAACGCCATTGTAAAGAAACAAATTCTATTATCAATAAAAATATTTTAAAAATAACTGTATGTTTTATTTGATGAACAAGTTTTATAGGAAATAAAGTAGTAACCCTAACGTATTAGCGCTCACATCGAGTCGTGCTGTTGACAAAGCAAAGCTATCTCGACTACCTACATAGGTATGTGTGTAGTTATGTACGTTTCTTTCACAGGGAACGCTTGGTACACACGGCTATACATCAAGCTATACAGTATAAGCTGATCTCGCATTGTATAGGATTTCCGTACATTGCGAGATCAGCGTAAACTGGAAGTGTATAGCTTGATGTGTAGCCGGGCGTACGTACGTATTATCTATCTATAAGTCAAAGTCAAATTATTTATTTCAAATAGGCACATAAAAGGCACTTTTGAACGGCAACATTTACAAAAAAAATAGAATTGATTCTAGTTGCCCTTCCAAAAGGTAGTTTCGTATGGAGAAGAATGGGCAAGAAACTCCACCGTTACGCTTTTAAAATGTTTAACAAATATTTGTACATTTTAAAATTATACGTGAAGACGATGCACCTAGAATAAAATTACTATACCAAAATAGGTAAAAAAAGAATGAAAAATAAAGCAATGACAGATAAATTAATTATGTGATAGGTACATGATGCTCACATATTTACAAACATTGTAAAAGTATACGTTTTGCTAAAAATAATAAATAAAGTAATAGGTCAGTGTGTGAGTTAAAGTAATCACAGAATTAAAATTCAACATTGATTTATTATTTGTATCAAATAGAAATTGTACAATTAAAATAGCAACCAGTTTGACTTTGTCTAGACTCTAGATTGTCCTATGGAGCTGGACCAGCATGTTTCCAAGCATTCTTATCTTGGATATAATCCTCTAATTTGTATTATGTATACTAATAGGTATTATGTATAAAGAGTAAAATTTATTTGTAAGTTTGTATGTATCTCTGGAACTACCATACCAGTCGGATTTGAAGGCTATTCAAAATCACGCTATGACCCTTAGGAGCCGAGCAAAAAGAAAAAAAGTCGGAAAGAAAGATAAGCGAAAACGAAGTACCTAATAGCGCGGGCGGCGGCGGCGGCGGCGGGGGAACAAGAAATTTCACACGGATGATGTCGCGGGCAGGATCTAGTATTAGAATAAGTTCACTATGCACGTACCTACTAAATTTTAAACTAAGTCGTTTGACCCTACCTAATTGTACCATAAAATATGAGTTGCACACAGTGACTATCATGTAATTTTGTCATACTTAGGTAGGTTTATGTTTGAATTCAAGCATGTCCGTCATCATCACCGCGCCAAAATATTACGTAGGTACCGAATGTTCGCTCCTTTGATCTTGAAGAAAGCCGCCTTGTTACACGACTGCCTAAAAAAAGGACCAACAATATCCTATTTTAAAAATAATATACTTTTAATTTTATTGTATGCGATGTAGGCGCGTCGTCGCCGTCCGACCTTCAATGAAATCGCGCATGTATGCGTCATTAGCGTTGGTAGACTGTATACGGGAGTGTGTATCCGTGCGCGCACTAGCTTCTTACTGCTCATCACAGTGTTCGTCCCTTTCGCACATGATGTTGGATGAAATAGCATGCATTTTGACCACGCCCATCAACGAGTTCGAGCCGGCGACAAGTGTGTTCTTAACTAATGGGAGGTATGAAACTGTTTTTTATTTTTCATCAATTGGTTGATAACAGGTTTGATAGAAGACATTTGAAGTCTCATATCAGGTTCGGCGTCCAGTCTATTGCGATATTTTGTTTTCGTGGCTGCATAGGTTGAGAATCCTGTTTTGCACAAATATGTTGTTGGGAACGGGAGAAGAATATTCAGAGCCATTCTGCCAAGCATTGGATATTCATCACGGATTCTGCACCAACAATCGTTGAGAGGCGTCGTTTTGAACAGTGACTCCATACTTGTGTCTGATGACATTAATTCTAAAAGAGATTCATATATCTCGTTTGACACACTTTCGGGCTTTTGCAAGTTGGGTAAAAAAGGGTTATGAATCCATGAATTCAGTTTCATTTTTGTATTCTGTTCTTCGGGAAAATACTTTTCAAAAGATGCGCGCATCGAAGTGAGATATTGGATCAATTCTTCAAACACATCATCTTGAAACATTTCTGAGTCGTTATCGCTAACTAACAAACTCACTGAGTGACGTAAAGCTTTCTATTTCTCTCTTACCAACGCAAATAATCCAAAAATCTAATTTTCTTTTGAAAGCAGTTATTTTGTTATAGTCCTGGAACACTGTTGTCTGTTTACCTTGATAAATTCAATTCGTTCAGTTTTTGAAAGATATCCGCCATAAAAGACAATCGGAACAACCAAGTTTTATCATACAAACGGTCTTTCAAATTAAAAGAAACTATCTGCTGAAAGAAACATTTGTAACTCGGCTCTAAGTTCAAATAGCCTTGTTAAAGTTTTACCCCGAGACAGCCATCGCACTTCTGTATGGAGCAGCAGTGTTTTATGTTTGCTGCCATAATCTTCACACAATAATGAGAACAATCGGGATTGTAGTGGTCGTGATTTGATAAAATTAATTATTTTTACCGCTTCATCCATAACTAATTTTAGATTTGACGGCATTTGCTTCATCGCAAGTGCTTGTCTATGCAGAATACAATGGCTGGAACTACAATTAGGCGCTTTACTTTTTATTCGTGATACTGCTCCTGCTGTTTTACCTGTCATCGCCATGGCCCCATCTGTACAAATATCAATGCAATCGTTCCAACTAAGATTATTTTCTTTAAAAAATATGTTTATTGTTTGTGGGCAGCGGCGAACACATAAGCATGTCTTCTTCAAAAGAACGTTCATATGGATATCTCACGATAACCAGCAAGATGACTCAATGACTCATCCATTTGCAAGGCGAATCGTGTTTTTTGTAGACGTGCAACTAGTTCTTGTTTGACGTAGCTTGCCAGATCTTGGATTCGCCGTGAAACAGTATCGTTTGATAGCGGTACAGTAGAAAGATGCTTTGCAGATTTTTCATCGAGCATACATTTTGTGATGTCTAACACACATGGCTTTATTAAATTCTCAGCGATAGTGTGCGCTTCATCTGCTTGTGCAATGCGATAGCTAACTAAATATGATGCCTTCGTGGCCTTTTCATTGATAGTTTGTGTTACATGCATCATATTTTTTTGACTTTCCAATAACTGTTCTTTTTTACGAACAAAAAATTCTTTATTCTTGTCTTTAGACTCGGGGTGTACAGTTTCTAATGTGTCTGCGCAATTTGGCAGGTGCCATGGAACTTTTAGGAAGCAGTTTACTACATAACATGCAGAGAGGTGAGCCGTTGGAATCAACAAATCCGAAACTGATATATGATTCATCATACTTTCATTTTTACGTCTTTGAAACCGTGGAGCTTGACGTCGTGGCATCATCGTCTGGATCGGTAATTGCTGTATTCTCCGCGCGTACTGCTTTTGAACATTCAGCGTCATTAGAAGATGTTGTTGCAACACGTTTAACACCTTTAAGCCAAAGTTCCATTCTTCTTTATTAATAATGTTACACGTCAGGATGGTGGGGTCAAAATAATGCACAATCGTTACTGCGTTTATGAAACAAAGTTTAGTCCAAAGTAAGAAATGTACAAAACTGATACAATCAGAATACAGCAGGCAGTAGAACTTACAAGCAGGCAGCAGGCTAGCCAGCTTGTAAGTAGGTAGGTACGAACTTATCGCTCCGAACGCTAATCGTCAACTGACTGACGAGGCGCGACTTTTTTTTTTTTTTGTGAATGGACCCGGACTTTCCTGTGGCTGCCTTAAGCGAACTCAAAGCCTCCAGCCAGGGGCGAATTTCTTATAATACTAAGCGACTGCACGCTAAGGGCACCCCCTGTGGGGTACGGACCTCGGCTTAGGGCGTCGCTGGGGGGAGGACAGCAAGGTGGGACGGGCTGGATCTGGTTAGTATTATTATTATTAATCGGGGAATTTAAAACTACAGGCTCAGCTGCGGCGCGGGCTGGCACTTCGTCGAGCAAGGGTCGGGGGGGACAATTGCGTCGGGGTTTACGCGAGGGACCTCGGCGGCGAGGTCGGAACGTAGGTCGGCGTGTTGTGCACTGTACTCGTTGCCCTACTGCTTTCCTGGAGTAGGGCAACGAGCGGAGTCGAAGAAGCGCTTCGTGATGCGCTTCATGAACTGCTTGATGGTGGGGATTTTAAGATCGAGATGGAGGATCTCGTTTCGGACGAACCAGGGGTCTCCCGTTGCTTTTCGGAGGAAACGGTTTTGGAGGGACTGCATCCTGTGGATGTGGTGGGGCCTAGCATGTGTGAAGACTGCACAGGCATATGTCATGATGGGACGGATGCACGCTGTGTAAATACGCAATTTGCCCTTAAGGGACAATTTGCTGCGCGCATTTAGGACGGAGTGTAGTCTACCGAGAGCAAAAGCGGCACGCGAACGCACCTGCTTAATGTGCTCTGAGAACGAGAGATGGTGGTCAAGGGTCACGCCTAGGTATTTGGCTCGCTTCTCCCAAGGGATAGGCTTGCCGAACATGGTGAGCGGTTGGGGGGGGATGAGGTTTCTACGCTGTTTGGTGAAAAGAACAGCCTGACTTTTGTCGGGATTGACTTCAATTCTCCACTTTCTAAACCAAGCGCCAAGCTTGTTGACTTCGGTCTGGAGAGTGCGAGATATATGGTCGTGGACTAACCCGGTGTAGTAGATGGCCGTGTCGTCTGCGAACAGAACCAACTGCGCCTTTCTACTTTTCGGGATGTCGCTGGTGAAGAGAGTGAAAATGAGAGGGGATAGTACAGAGCCCTGAGGGACGCCTGCACGGATAGGGTGAGGGGAGGATAGCGCTCCTTCGATGCGATAGCGGAAGGTGCGGTTTGACAAGAAGTCTCGTAAGATGAGCACGAGATGATCAGGCACACCGAGTTTGTAGAGCTTATATAATAAGCCGTTGTGCCAGACCTTGTCGAAAGCTTTCGCTATGTCGAAGAATACAGCACCGGTCGTGAAAGCCGTAGCTTATGTGTTCAACGATGCGATGGACCTGTTGGACGCAAGAATGTTGGGATCTAAAACCGAACTGCTGGTCAGGGATGAGGCCCTTTGTTTCCGCAAAATCTCTGAGGCGCTTTAAGATAAGCCTCTCATAGATTTTGCCGAAGACATTGAGCAGACTGATGGGCCGGTAGCTGGTGGGCTCCGTTTTCGGCTTACCGGGCTTCGGTATGCCGATGACGGTGGCCTTCTTCCACTCTTGTGGGAAGATGTTATTGCTCAGGGCTCCATTGAAGATGGTGGCCATGAGCATTATGAGGTGAGCGGGGAACAGTTGGACCACCCTATTGGTGATTCCGTCTGAGCCGGGGGCTTTGCGAGGTTTTAGACCCTTGCGGCCTTGATGATATCATGCACTTCGTCTGGAGTGACGGGAGGCAGAGGATAGTCAGGGTCTTCAACGGGCGGGAGGGAGGCTCTACGTTCGACTTCCGCGTCGACCTGGGACAGGTGAGCTTGGTCTACTGGTTGAGAGCTAGGTGAGCATTGAGCCTCAAGACTATCGGCTAGGCATTCCGCCTTGTCGACGTCATCGAAAGCGATGGTCTTGTCGGGGCGCACCAGGGGGGGCATTGAGACGACTTCTTCGGATTTGAGTTTGCTCTGAAGGTCCCAGAAAGCTCGGTGGGTGGGCTCTAACTCGCTCAGCATCTTGTCCCAGCCGGCGTCACGCAGCTCCGATAGGCGTGTCTTTACAGATCTCTGTAAATAGCGCATATGGACTTTGTTCGTGTGGTTGGGAAAGTTACTGTACGCACGGACAGCCACGTTATTTTCATTCAACAGTTCGCGCACATCGTTCGGGAGCTTCTAGCGATGGTCGTCCATCGCCGGAACCTCCCTTGAACAGTCGTTCAAGACTGATTGTACGTGTACTGTGAATGAGTCGATCGCGGCTGTCGTGTCAGCGATAGAATCGAAGTGGTCGGGAATGGAGTCTAGTCGGGGACCTAACGTGGTGGATTTCAGGCAGTCGCTTACTTTCCTCCAGTCTGTAACTAACTTGGTGAGAGGGGGTCTATCAGGGTCGTGGAGACCTAGGCGTGGGGCCAGCTTTACAACAACTGGACGGTGGTCAGAGGAGAGTTCGTCAAGCGCCTCTATAGAATCGAACCGTAGGTTGATACTCTTCAGAAGCGCTATGTTAAGTACGTCGGGGGTATGGCTAGGGTCGTGGGGAAAGTGAGTGGGAGTCATCGGGGCGATGATGTCGAAGTTGAGGATGGGACATAGGTCAAACAGCTGTTTGCCTCTGGTGGAGATCCTGGTGCTGTTCCAGGCATGATGTTTGGCGTTGAGATCGCCCGCTATGATAACGGAGTCACTCAGGCCAAGTAAAATGGAAAGGTCGTCAGAGAGGGGGGGAAGGGCTAACTCCGATGTGCAAACGGGGGGAACATAGGCCGATACTATGGTGATCGGTTGATGGCCAGTCATGCCTAACTTACATATGGACACTTCTAAACGTGAGAGAGGGGGCGGGTCCATTGGGATACAGTGCAGGGACGTTCTATAATAGATTAAGGTGCCGCCCTTGTGGCATCTAGTCCTGTCATTGCGAACTATACGATAGTTGGCAATTGACGGGTTTCGACGTCTGGGCTTTAAAAACGTTTCCTGTAAGAGGAGAATATCAATTTGGTGGTCGCGGAGGAACGCAGCGATTTCATCGCGTTGATTAATCATGCCATTGGCATTAAAGAAACCTAACTTTAGGGATCGGGGTTTGGTACGTGCTTTGACTTGTATATCCATTACTGGGGGGGTTTCGCGAAGTTTTCTAGGGCTTGCGTAATCTCGGGATACGCATGGAAGATACGCTGGATCTGAGCGAGATCGCAGGAATTTCGGGTGGCAACGAGCTCGTTGGCCATTTTACGCGCGCGGGGCGTGAAGAATAACGCGAAGGTCCCAGAGATAACGCTGAACGGATCTACTGGGATAGACGGACCGACCACTGGAGTGGTTGAAGCGGCGACGGGCCGTGCAGCGGCCGCAGCAGTTGCGGCAGCGGCCATGGGAGCGGGCGCGGGTCTCGCGGGTTGTACGGGTACGGGCGCGGGGACGCGGATGCGGGGATCCATCAGCGGTCTGATGGGAGGCGGAGTGGGTCTCGGCTGAACCATAGCAGGGAAGGCCTGCTGGTGGTTCAGGTGGTTTCAAGGGCTAGGCCTTTGCGGGCTTAGCCTCTGGGGGAGTTGCAAGAGGGTCTGTGATGGGGGGGGGAAGAATCCATATGATGGGCACTCTCTCTACTGGCGGGCGTCTGCACGCTTCACCAGCTTTGAGGAAGAAGTCTTGGGGGCCATACGACAGCCTCGGTAGTTGGCTGGGTGCCCAGCCTCACCGCACAGCACGCAGCTGGGTGGCTCGGTACAGAGTGACCTGTCTTTGGGGCGGGGGCAGTCGGACGTGCCATGCTCACCCAGGCACTTGACGCACCTGGGAGTCGCATGGCAACGAGGCGCGACGCGCGATCGCCGCTTTTATACTTAGTCCTAGTCTCGAACTCGAACATTCTCAAAAATACTCGAGTCGGCGCCTTTGATAAACAAAAAGCGGAAATAAAAATAGAAATACAAAAAAATGTGTTGTAAACAATCTCGACTTTATGTTTTTGAAGATAGAGCCGAAAGTCGCTTGTTCACAACTATAGCTTCTAATTCAGAGGCGGCTTTTATCAAAGGGACTGCGAGCTCACAAGTATACGCGCGGCGGGCGGAGTCAAAACGTTCGATCAGTGACCAGAGAGAGGTGTTTTGATTTTCTTTCTAAATTCTTGCGGAACCCCTACAGGGGTATCGCGGAACCCTAGGGTTCCTATAGCTTCTAATTCAGAGGCGGCTTTTATCAAAGGGACTGCGAGCTCACAAGTATACGCGCGGCGGGCGGAGTCAAAACGTTCGATCAGTGACCAGAGAGAGGTGTTTTGATTTTCTTTCTAAATTCTTGCGGAACCCCTACAGGGGTATCGCGGAACCCTAGGGTTCCGCGGAACACACTTAGAGTACCGCTGCGTTAAAAAAATCCACTGTATATTATAGCTACGGATACATAGCGCTTAATATAAAGATACCCTAACATGACCTCACACAGCTAAGATACTATAATAAGTATATAGGCGCCATTCTACTGGACGCTGTCTTATGAAACGCACGTTTTGTCCTTTGTACAGGCTGTTCAGTTTAGGCAATGAAACGAAAAAAAACTATTTCATTGAATAAAAATGAAATAATTTCTTAATGTCTAGGATTATTAGTTAACTTGTAACTTGATCGTTAAGATTTATTTGTTTTCTTAATTATAGGCATGATATTCTAGAAAGACCAAATTCAATATTTTTGTTCAATTGCGGATTGCCACGAGCCAGCAGCAATATGGGCTCACCTGTCGCCTGTTATAAAAATGACGAAAACTAGTTGGTAAATCTTCACAAAGCAAAATAATGACATTAAGGCGCTGACAAGACCCAACTGCCTAAAATGGGCTTCTCTTAAGAAAAAAAATTGCTAAATCTGTATAGTTTGCGGTAACGGAAAAAATATATGTTAATTTTGAACATATTTCCCAGAACTTGGTTGTTACCAAAAAACGTTTTGATAAAAAAATCTCGATAAAAACTTACGTTAAACTAACCTCTTACCTTTAGTTCTAATCCAAAATATCTGCATTAAATATCAACATACGTTACGTATTTAATTAATAACAAGAACGTCTTATTTGAATGCAGAACTTGGTTATTTATTTATTTTAACTTCTCCCACACAAGTACAAAGGCGGACTTAATGCCTTAGGCATTCTCTACCAGTCAACCAAGGGTGGTGAAGAGATAAGATGGCAGGTGCTCTGAGAGGAAATAAAAATAACGAAAAATATTAAAGATAACATAATAGATTATAAATAGAATAAGTACAGAAATACATAAATAGGTTACAAGCATAAAATACAAATACATACATATTTACTACAATATATACCTACATTATATATATACATACAAATTCAAGGAAAAGAGATACATAATTGAGATGACTCTACGCTATTTGTTTTGAAAATAACTCTGCAATTTCCGCTTAAATGCATACCGACTGGTGGCCGTGGTTGTTTTTTATTTTCGATTACTCAACTCAATTTTGAGTAAATAGATAATTGCTTCATATTTTGCAGTAAATTACAAACGTTGTGTCATCGCGCTTCTCTTTTTTGTCTATGCAATCTGACAGTGACCGTGGTTTAGGTGTTGTCAGCGTCTTAAGTTGGTTAAGCAATCAAAATTGGCAAAAAACCTTCATTGTAACCAAAGCCCTTACTTTTCCACTGACAAATTTTAATGTTCCAATGAGTAAATGTCCTTCTTAGAATCATCAAAAGGTTGGCATTATTTTTACTTTTGTGTTCAGTTTTTAATATTTTAAATATTGTTATCAAGGAAACTTATTTGACTTACTTTAAAATTATATGACAAAACAGTTATCAATGACAATTTGAATAGTTATAAAGAAAATAACACGCAAATGATTAACCAAAAAGTTATTCAGAGGATATAAACTATATTTTTTTTTAAATTCCTTTATCCGAACAAAATGTTTATTTTTTTCATTTATAAGCCTACCAGCAGCCCTAGACAATCCACGCTTCTTCATTATTAGCCGCCCATAACAGCCTCAGGCAACGCATTTTATCAAAAAAATATTCACTTTTCACGAATAAAAACACTCCACAACACCATTAGCAGCAGGGTCCGAGTATCCGTTAGCTAGCGTGAGCGTTTAACGCTAAATTTGACGTTTGCGTTTGTCTAAAACACCACTTGTCTATCACTCTGTATGAGAGACGCCATGCTAACGTCGCGTTAGCGGTAGCGTTTCGTTACAAATTTCTATTTGTCTACGAACTTAGCGTGACATTACGTGTTCTTTCCGCAGCTAATGTCATTCCCATACATTTTGGCGTTAGCGTCTTGAGGAAATGTGTTTTGTCTAGGCCTGCTGATATTAATAAATGTATGATATTCACTATATTATGCTTTTTATTTAACTCACTGAGTACCTACACTTATCATAAATTGTTATTCAGTGGAACCCAAAATCGTCTAAGTGAATTTCAATCACTTATTATGATTAATTTGTAGCAGCTATTCAAATATTCTATACATTTTCTTAAAGTTCAATTAATAGACTATAAGAATTCAACTACCTACACATATTGAAAAAAAAAAAAAAATATAGCAAACGTTTTCCCCGAAGGGATAAAAACGATATATTTCATGTCTTTCCTAGGCTTGACCTATGAGATTACCTCTCTCGATTTACCTTAAGATACATACATGTCTTAGCTTCCCGTGCCGTCTAGACGCGCTCGACACCGCCTGATTGCCGCTAAACCCCGCGTGGGGTGTGCGGCGCGCGGGCGGGCGTCCGCGCGGTGCATGTCAGTACCTTGGGATTGTAGTCGTCAAGGGTTTACCCGGTCAAGCCTAGGCAAGACATGAAATATATCGTTTTTATCCCTTCGGGGGAAAAACGTTTGCTATTTTATGGTCTGTGCCGTCGCCGCGTCGGCTTGACCGTTGAGATATTTTTGGGTTCTGACGACACGGGAAAGGCGTACTGTGAAAAATTCAAGATTATCATTATTATTATTATAAACGGTAAGTGTAAGTGCCTGTATTGAATTAAATAAAACATCTAATAACATTCCTGGACATGTTATTAATCTGACGCGAGGAAAAGGTGTTGTAGTTTTTTGGTTGAAAAGGCTTCTTATGCGGCTGACGGAAAAAAGTTTGTTAAGATGGTTGTTTCATCAGCTCTGCTAGCCCAGTTTCACAGAAAAGATGCGTGGTTGATGGAGGGATTGCACCAAGAAGAGCTGCCTGATATTCTTCTTTTGGAAGGAAACCATTTCTTCTTTGTTCAATGATCTCCGCTCTTCTACCACACACGTACTGAAGCAGATCATCTGATATAGATTTTAAGGTTGTGTCTGTTGATAAGATATCTTTTAAATCCTGTTTCATGGCTGGGTACTTGTTGGCTAAATCCTTTAATGTGTTTGACAATGGTGCCGATTCCCTTGTTTACAAACTAAACTAAATTTAAGTTCAGTGCATCTTTTTTTTTCTATTTCATTAAGAAAAGGACAGAAGATAAATTTTAGTTTAGTCCTGTCAAATTAATCAGCGCCTGTCACTACTCTATACAAGTTTAGACGTGATTAAAAACTTGCCTACTAAAATTACGTCAATTTACGTCAAGCGCTGATTAATTTGACAGGGCTAAACTAAAATGTATCTTCTGTCCTTTTCTTAATGAAATAGAAAGAAAAAGATGCACTGAACTTAAATTTAGTTTAGTTTGTGAACAAGGGAATCGGCGCCTATGCCTCTCGGTGAAACAGTAAGCCATGAGGAACTGTTCCCAAGGTGTAGTCCATTGGAAGAGGATCCGTAAGTAGGGTGGAAATGAAGACAGGGAATTGAAGACAGAGCTATCATGTAATTTCTTTTGTACCTCAGCATATCTAATTTGGTTGAAGGTTATGTCTCCTAAGCGTTGGCACTCAGTGCCCTGTATGGCAATGTGCGGTTTAGGGGCTGGTATTTGTGGGTTTTGTTGCTTTGTAGCAGGAGTCCAGTCGAAATCTTCATCAACAGAAGAAGCGGGAGGCTCCCAGGGTTTTGGTGACAGCGTAGTAGGCGGAGGTATATTCTCTTCTTCTCCCGATAGATCTGAGGAAATATGTTCGTCTTCGGAACCCGAATAGGCACTTTCTTGTGCTTGAAAGCTTTTAATAAATTGTTCCATCATCGATTCTAATTTGTGCTGGCTCTGCTCCAGTCTGTCCAGGCGACCCGGTTTCTTGGTTCTCCCAGAGGAGGTTTGTGTGGACGGAATAGATGTATCATCTTCAGATTGGTCGGTCTGCCCTGTTAGCTCCCGATTTGCTTCCTCTCTACTTTTCAGGAGAGGTTTCATATCCGCTATCGATGCTATAACAAGCTCATTTGGAACCGCAGAACCCTGAACCCTTGCAGCCAGTGACGTGGGGTGAATAGTAAGACCAACGCATAGCGACCAATTCAAAAGTTTTAGTTTTATATACCTGTAACTTTTGAAAAGGTGAAAAGGCTAGTCCAACAGTTGGAATGGCAAATCGAATTTTATTTGGGGGTCTAGTTCGCTTCCCAGCAAATCCTCTTTGTCCAGGACTCTGATTCTCCACTTTTGCCATCCTTCGGGTAGGTGTCCGTTAATCAACCTTATTATTCTTTTGAGGATAAGTTTGTCCTAGGGGTCATCTGGTTCCCAGCTGAGTAATGACTCGAGGGTGTGCATATCCGCAGCGGATGAAGCCTAAAACAAGCAAAATAAGCTTCAGAATATTATTCCGCTGAGTTCATCTCTTAAGGTTCATGAGTTAAGCTCGTAAGGCTCATGAAATAGAGTCATTCGTCTCGTGCGGTTGAGTCATGCAGCTCTAGAAGTTAACCCGTACGGCTCACGGACTTGGCCTGTACGGCTCACCAAATTGGCCCGTATGGCTCGCGGAGTTAGTCCGTACGGCTCGCGGAGTTGGCCCGTAGCCAAATCCGCGAGCTCGCGAATTTGAGCCGTTCGTCATGTTTACTGACAATGACGTGTTGAGTATAATACCCAGATGTTTATGGTATTAGCTAATGTGACAGGACTAAACTAAAATTTATCTTCTGTCCTTTTATAATATGTTAGCTAATGTGACAGGACTAAACTAAAATTTATCTTCTGTCCTTTTCTTAATGAAATAGAAAGAAAAAGATGCACTGAACTTAATTTTAGTTTAGTTTGTGAACAAGGGAATCGGCGCCAGTGTGTTGAAAACATAATATAACTAATTTGATACGATAGAAAAAAATCACGAAGATACCTCTAAAAATTTCTTTTAACGATTAAAAACCTAGTATGGTTTTTATACATGCAATCATACTGATTTTTTGTCAGATTATTCTACAAGCAACATATTAGCATAATAGTGTTTTATTTTTTTTATACAATCTATAGCTTTTTTGTAAATCGATAATTGCTTCATATTTTGCAATAAATTACCAGCGTTGTGTCATCGCGCTTCTCTTTCTTTTCTATGCAGTCCGACAGTGACCGCGCTTTAGGTGTTGGCGGCCTCTTAAAGTCCAGACATAATCTTGCTCAGATCATGTGAAGACCATGTAAATTGGTGTCTGAAATGGCCTTCTGATGAAAAACTACACAGATGAGTGGACCTTTCCAGTCAGTGAACGCATTTGTCAGGAGTTGTGCAGCTTAACTCAGAACTTAAGAAGCTTAACGATTCATTGCATTGATCATGCCCTACTAAAAACTAAAAGCCCTGCTATGACCATCGTTCCTGACTTCACTTTGACAAACCACTACCCCGTCTTACTAAACCTAAACTTTAAGAAAACTACTCAGTTCTCTCTTACATCAATTAAAAAAGTTGACACGGAAAGCCTAGAACAAGATATCCTAAATATTTACTTAAATCCTGTTTACGACTCACCTGATCCAAATATTTATATGCAATATTTAACAAAAAGTCTTCAAAAAGCCATAGTTAGTAACACCAAAGTAGTAACTCTATCAAGATGGAAGAAGATAATAAAGCCGTGGATAACACAAGGCCTTTTACGCTGTATGAGAAATAGAGATAAGCTGCATCGAAAATATAAAGTCGTTAGACAACTTAACCCTAAAAATTACTTATACGCGCTACAGAAACTTTTGCAATAGCCTATAGAGGCATGAGGAACAGGGTGTAAAGTTCACTTATCCTCCATAGAAAAGGGAGGATCCTCCGACCAGACGGGTGTCGTGTCTGGCGGGCAACTGCCCGACGGTTGATTTTTTTTTTTTTTTTTGGTGTGGCATCTCGTAGTTGACCTTGAGAGGTCGTGACTACTTAACCGGACTTTCCTGTGGCTGCCTTAAGCGAACTCAAAGCCTCCAGCCAGGGGCGAATTTCTTATATTACTAAGCGACTGCACGCTAAGGGCACCCCCTGTGGGGTACGGACCTCGGCTTAGGGCGTCGCTGGGGGGAGGACAGCAAGATGGGACAGGCTGGATCTGGTTAATATTATTATTATTAATCGGGGAATTTAAAGCTACAGGCTCAGCTGCGGCGCGGGCTGGCACTTCTTCGAGCAAGGGTCGGGGGGGACAATTACGTCGGGGTTTACGCGAGGGACCTCGGCGGCGAGGTCGGAACGTAGGTCGTCGGTGTGTTTTGTGCACTGTACTCGTTGCCCTATTGCTTTCCTGGAGGAGGGTAATGGGGTCATCGGGGTCGGAGAGGGTATGCCTTGGACGGCGAATAGAACTAATGGTGGAGGGCCTATAACTGGCGGCCTGCACAACCAGAGGGTTGCGGTGGGTGGTGGCGGAGTCGAAGAAGCGCTTCGTGATGCGCTTCATGAACTGCTTGATGGTGGGGATTCTAAGATCGAGATGGAGGATCTCGTTTCGAACGAACCAGGGGGCTCCCGTTGCCTTTCGGAGGAAACGGTTTTGGAGGGACTGCATCCTGTGGATGTGGTGGGGTTTAGCGTGTGCGAAGACTGCACAGGCATAAGTCATGATGGGACGGATGCACGCTGTGTAAATACGCAATTTGCCCTTAAGGGACAATTTGCTGCGCGCATTTAGGACGGAGTGAAGTCTACCTAGAGCGAAAGCGGCACGCGAACGCACCTGCTTGATGTGCTCTGAGAACGAGAGATGGTGGTCAAGGGTCACGCCTAGGTATTTGGCTCGCTTCTCCCAAGGGATAGGCTTGCCGAACATGGTGAGCGGTCGGGGGGCGATGAGGTTTTTACGCTGTTTGGTGAAGAGAACAGCCTGACTTTTGTCGGGATTGACCTCGATTCTCCACTTTCTAAACCAAGCGCCAAGCTTGTTGACCTCGGTCTGGAGAGTGCGAGATATGTGGTCGTGGACTAACCCGGTGTAGTAGATGGCCGTGTCGTCTGCGAACAGAGCCAACTGCGCCTTTCTACTTTTCGGGATGTCGCTGGTGAAGAGAGTGAAAATGAGAGGGGATAGTACAGAGCCCTGAGGGACGCCTGCACGGATAGGGTGAGGGGAGGATAGCGCTCCTTCGATGCGATAGCGGAAGGTGCGGTTCGACAAGAAGTCTCGTAAGATGAGCACGAGACGATCGGGCACACCGAGTTTGTAGAGCTTATATAATAAGCCGTTGTGCCAGACCTTGTCGAACGCTTTCGCTATATCGAAGAATACAGCACCGGTCGTAAGACCACGTTGAAAGCCGTAGCTTATGTGTTCAACGATGCGGTGGACCTGTTGGACGCAAGAATGTTGGGCTCTAAAGCCGAACTGCTGGTCGGGGATGAGGCCCTTTGTTTCCGCAAAATCTCTGAGGCGCTTTAAGATAAGCCTCTCATAGATTTTGCCGAAGACATTGAGCAGACTGATGGGCCGGTAGCTGGTGGGCTCTGTTTTCGGCTTACCGGGCTTCGGTATGCCGATGACGGTGGCCTTCTTCCACTCTTGTGGGAAGATGTTATTGCTCAGGGCTCCATTGAAGATGGTGGCCATGAGCATTATGAGGTGAGCGGGGAACAGTTGGAGCACCCTATTGGTGATTCCGTCTGAGCCGGGGGCTTTGCGAGGTTTTAGACCCTTGATGATATCATGCACTTCGTCTGGAGTGACGGGAGGCAGAGGATAGTCAGGGTCTTCAACGGGCGGGAGGGAGGCTCTACGTTCGACTTCCGCGTCGACCTGGGACAGGTGAGCTTGGTCTACTGGTTGAGAGCTAGGCGAGCATTGAGCCTCAAGACTATCGGCTAGGCATTCTGCCTTGTCGACGTCATCGAAAGCGATGGTCTTGTCGGGGCGCACCAGGGGGGGCATTGAGACGACTTCGTCGGATTTGAGTTTCCTCTGAAGGTCCCAGAACGCTCGGTGAGTGGGCTCTAGCTCGCTCAGCATCTTGTCCCATCCAGCGTCACGCAGCTCCGATAGGCGTGTCTTTACAGATCTCTGTAAATAGCGCATATGGGCTTTGTTCGCGTGGTTGGGAAAGTTACTGTACGCACGGACAGCCGCGTTCTTCTCATTCAACAGTACGCGTACATCGTCCGGGAGCTTCCAGCGATGGTCGTCCATCGCCGGAACCTCCCTTGAACAGTCGTTCAGGACTGATTGTACGTGCACTGTGAATGAGTCAATCGCGGCTGTCGTGTCAGCGATAGAGTCGAAGTGGTCGGGAATGGAGTCTAGTCGGGGACCTAACGTGGTGGATTTCAGGCAGTCGCTTACTTTCCTCCAGTCTGTAACTAACTTGGTGAGAGGGGGTCTATCAGGGTCATGGAGACCTAGGCGTGGTGCCAGCTTTACAACAACTGGACGGTGGTCGGAGGAGAGTTCGTCAAGCGCCTCTATAGAGTCCAACCGTAGGTTGATACTCTTCAGAAGCGCTATGTCAAGTACGTCGGGGGTTTGGTTAGGGTCGTGGGGAAAGTGAGTGGGAGTCATCGGGGCGATGATGTCGAAGTTGAGGATGGGACATAGGTCAAACAGGTGTCTGCCTCTGGTGGAGATCCTGGTGCTGTTCCAAGCATGATGTTTGGCGTTGAGATCGCCCGCTATGATAACGGAGTCACTCAGGCCAAGTAGGATGGAAAGGTCGTCAGAGAGGGGGGGAAGGGCTAACTCCGATGAGGAACAGGGGGGAACATAGGCCGATACAATGGTGATCGGTTGATGGCCAGTCATGCCTAGCTTGCATATGGACACTTCTAAACGCGAGAGAGGGGGCGGGTCCATTGGGATGCAGTGGAGGGTTGATCTGAAATAAATTAGGGTGCCGCCCCTGTGACATCTAGTCCTGTCATTGCGAACTATGCGATAGTTGGCAATTGACGGGTTTCGACGGCTGGGCTTTAAGAATGTTTCCTGTAATAGGAGAATGTCAATTTGGTGGTCGCGGAGGAAAGCAGCGATTTCATCTCGCTGGTTAATCATGCCATTGGCATTGAAGAAACCTAACTTTAGGGATCGGGGTTTGGTACGTGCTTTTGGATGTAAATCCATTATTTGGGTTTCGCGAAGTTCTCCAGGGCTTGCGTAATCTCTGGATACGCGTGGAAGATACGCTGTATCTGAGCGAGATCGCAGGAATTACGGGCGGCAACGAGCTCGTTGGCCATTTTGCGCGCGCGGGGTGTGAAAAATAACGAAAAAGTCCCAGAGATCACACTGAATGGATCAATTGGGATGGACGGGCCGACCACCGGGGTGGTTGAAGCGGCGACGGGCCGTGGCGCAGCGGTTGCGGCAGCGGCCATGGGAGCGGGGGCGGGTTTCGCGGGTTGGATAGGCGCGGAAACGCGGATGCGGGGGTCCATCAGCGGTCTGATGGGAGGCGGGGTGGGTCTGGGCTGAACCATAGCAGGGAACGCCTGCTGATGGTTCATCGCATTCCATGGGCTAGGCCTTTGCGGGCTTAACCTCAGGGGGAGTTGAGGGAATGTCTGAGATTGGGGGGGGAAGAACCCATATGATGGGCACTCTCTCTGCTGGCGGGCGTCTGCACGCTTCACCAGTTTGGATGAGGACGTCTTGGGGGCCATGCGACAGCCCCGGTAGTTTGCCGGGTGTCCAGCCTCACCGCACAGTACGCAGCTGGGCGGCTCGGTGCACAGAGACCGGTCTTTAGGGCGGGGGCAGTCCGAAGTGCCATGCTCCCCCAGGCACTTGACGCACCTGGGAGTCGCATGGCAGTTCTTCTGCGCATGCCCGTATAACTGGCAACGGTGACATTGCCCGACGACGCCGCTCTTCCGGGGCTTCTCGATGACGAGGCCCGTGAGATGGCAAATAGAGGAAACTTTGTGGATAGGGTGATGCCCTTCGAACGGGGGGCATACGACAAGGATCATGTCGTAAGCCGAGCCCCCCCTGGCGCGGTGCATGCGGTGCACCTCGTCCACGGGGACGCCTTGAGATTCAAGGTCGGCCTTGATGTCGGCTGTGGGGATTTCTTTCGGGATCCTACGGATCACCACGCGGATCTGTCGTTCCTCGGGGAGCGAGTAGGTGTGGTATGACACACCTCTCGCCCGGAGGACTCTGGTTAGGTCCCTGTAATCGCGGGACGTAGGGACTGTAATCTTAATTCCCTGTTGGGTCGCGGTGGCTTTAGAGAAGCCGATTTTTTGTTCGACGCACCATTTGGATACGTCTAACCATCTTGTTTTGTCCTGCAAGATTACAGGAGGGGGAGGGGGGGTCTTTTTAGGGGCCGGAGTGGCCGGAGTGTCCTTAGTGGACGAAGCGGTCGGGGTGGGGATAGCAGCGGAGGGCGCCACAGATACAGGGGGAGTGGGGGCAGAGAGAACCTCCGTGGCGGCTATTTTAGTCGCCTGCGAGGACGTCGCCTTCCTCTGTTTCCTCTTTTTCCCCTTTCCGGAGACGGCCATGAAGCCGTCGTCCTCGGAAGAGGGAGTAGAGTGGGCAGAAGAAGAGTCGACTGACTCTACATCAGAGTAGGAGAAAGGGGTCGGGCACCTCTTGTCTTGCGACAAGGGCTCCTCGATGTCCATGGACACTGAGGGGCTAGGAGGGATCATGGTCGCGGTCGCGGTCGATGCGGGGGTCAGCGCATCGCTGAAATCAGCGATGGGGTCGGTTGATAGCGGCTGGCTAAGAGCCGCAAACCTAGCGCCATATCTGGCGAGGAAGTCTGGGTCCTTGAGGAGGACCTCTTTGAAGAACGCCGCTATTAGGGCGTCCTTCATGGCGGGGGAGAGGGGAATTACGGGGGCGAAATCTTGGAATCTAAATTCCTCCTAACATAGACCTAACGGCCCTAAACCTAACTCCCCGGGTGGATAGGCCCGGGGATGAGTCGCCCTCCCTGTCGGGTGCAGACAGGGAGGTGAGTACCTAATTGTGAGCCCTAAGCTTGTAACCCTTTGCCAGTCTTAATGTGCAAAGGGGCCCTGGACCAGTCTAGCGCGAAGGGTGTAGACACACCCTAGAGACGCTAGGTGAGTAGCTGAAAAGGAAATCAGTGCACCAGAGCCGACTAGGAGATCCCCCAAGGCCGGTTAGCTCTGGGACCCTTCCAATTAACTGCCTAGCCCTGAAGGGGTTCGGCGGGTGTATTGGGACAACAACACCCCACTCGGTTTCGTTGGCACCGTCAGGTATCCACCGAGGACCACGAAACAGTGGATTTAGCCCAGAGGGGGCCTATGAGCTACTCTGACACTTTTTCTGTTAGAGAAATACCTGCCTTGAAAAAGGCACTTTTTGAGATCAATACGGCCGATTAATAAAATTAATCGACCGTGGATCGGTAGTAGTCGGCGACTACTGGGAGTTACGGCAGCGTAACGAGATCCGGAATTCGAGAGCGCAGTGATCGAGTGCAGCGAGCGGGAGCGGCAGCACGTCCGTTCACGGCGGGTGTCGAGCGCGGAATCGCCGACGGTTGATGTCGGGATGTTGTATATATATGCTAGTTGCGCGGTAAACTCTGCTTGCGCGAAGCAGGATTTTGCGTGACGTCAGTGTGATGCGTAGTTTTGTATGTGGCGCTGTAGATGCCGCCACATCACTCCCCTCCGGAGACCGGAGGTCGATAGTGGGCTGAGTCGTGTATCTTGTGATGCTTGCCAGTGCCAGGTGGGGTTCCAGTGGGTCGGAACCGGTTGTCGCATAGTTCGCGGTGGGTCGGTACTGTCTGCGGTGATGCCCCAGTGAGTCGGGGTGGCGCTGCGTTATGCTCCAGTGAGTCGGACGTGGTACAGCGCCGGGTTGAGGGCTGACTGCTGGCGTCGACCAGGAGAGCGTTGAAGAGCTCTGCTTGTTGACCGGCCGAAAGTGCAGTGTGCTGTGCCAAGGTTGCTGATGAGGCTTAGGGTGATGACCAGGTATGCGCGGTCGCTGCATGCTGGTGGTCAGGATACCCGTTGAAGCCGTGGGTGCTGGCTGGCTGTGTGACTCGCCGCTCGAGAGCTTGAGGAAGTGATGATGATGACGTCACGCTGAGGTGGTTGCACGAAGGCTGCGCTGACGTTCATATTCGGGGTCACCAGTATAGAGGCATGAGGAACAGGGTGTAAAGTTCACTCATCCTCCATAGAAAAGGGAGGATCCTCCTGCCAGACGGGTGTCGTGTCTGGCGGGCAACTGCCCGACGGTTGATGTCGGGATGTTGTATATATGCTAGTTGCGCGGTAAACTCTGCTTGCGCGATGCAGGATTTTGCGTGACGTCAGTGTGATGCGTAGTTTTGTATGTGGCGCTTTAGATGCCGCCACAAGCCTATTAAAAAAAATTAAAAGAGCCTACGAGAAAGAACAGGTGCGAGCAGCGCAAAGCGATTACAGGAGATTATGGAAAGCAATAAAAGAAATCACAAACACTTCAAAAAACACAAACCACCCTAATGAACTACTGTCTCTATCAACGACACCTCAGTCATCGCTAAATGAAATCAATAGCTACTTTGTAAACGTGGGTAAGAAGCTAGCTGATAAAGTAGAACAAAGAAAGGCAAGTAACAAAGTAACAAGAAGCAGCCTTCAAACTCTAACACAGGTAAATTCGTTCGTTTTGGAAAGTACCACTGAAGAAGAGGCAGAACGTCTAATCGCTAACCTTAAAACAGATTGTGCTACGGGCTATGACTCAATAAGCAGCTCCTTCTTACAAACGTATAAACACTTTCTAGTCCCTCCACTCACATTCATATTCAACTCATGTCTTCAACATGGTGTCTTCCCTGACAGCCTAAAAAAATCTGTTGTGTGTCCTATCCAAAAGAGCGGTGACAGAAGTCGTATCACAAACTACAGGCCGATATCTATCCTCCCAGCGCTCTCTAATCTTCTAGAGAGACTTATTAATATAAGGTTGGTTGGTTACCTGGAATCCAAACATCTGTTTTCAACAAACCAATACGGATTCCATGAAGGTAAGTCAACAGATCAAGCTGTTAATGATCTCATCAACTTTGTTAGCAATAACCTTGATAATAAAAAAAAAATCTCTCTCTATTTTCCTTGACTTAGCCAATGCTTTTGATACGATTTCTGTCCCGATCTTAGTTAACAAGTTGGAACTACTTGGAATCAGAGGAACTCAACTAAAACTCTTCAGAAGCTATTTGACTGGTCGGTTTCAGAGTGTTAGGATTAGCCACGTCAATAGTGGAAACCTTCCAGTCACATACGGGGTTCCCCAAGGCGGTATCCTAGGCCCAACCCTATTTCTCGTCTATATAAACGACCTCACGAGTCTCAAACTCTCCCATGGCAAAATTATCTCTTTTGCAGATGATACTGCTCTCAGTTTCTCTGCCGATACATGGGAAGGGGCTTTTAAAGCCGCCCAAGAAGGTGTCGATGTTGTGAGGGAATAGCTAGAGGACAATGTGTTAACGTTGAATGTAGATAAAACCAAATATGTGTGCTTCAGTATACGGTCAAACACAGAAATAAAACATAATCACCATAACATCATAGCACACGAGTGTTCCTCTAAAGAAAACTGTTCATGTCCTAAACTAGAGCGTGTAACAGCAATGAAATATCTAGGCGTTATCATAGACAAGAACCTCAACTTTAAGGAACACATAAAGGCCCTCTGTGGCAGGATCAGGAAGCTAATTTATATATTTAAGACACTCCGACACGTCACCGAACCTTCCGTGCTGAAGCGGATATACGTTGCCCTCTGTCAATCCCTCATTACTTACTGTATTACATCATGGGGAGGATCCCCTAAAACTACCTTAAAACCAGTTGAGGTTGCCCAGCGTGCCATCCTAAAGGTTAGCACCTTCAAACCCAGTTTGTCTCCTACTACGCAGCTTTACGAATTCTGTGGAGTCCTTACAGTGAGGCAACTTTTCCTTCTCAATATTATATTAATGCAACATAAGATTCACTCACTTTAAATAGGCGGACAAAATATGTGGTTTGCCCAAAGCCCATCGCATCTAAAACAAAATTTAGCAATAGGTTTGCTCCATTTATTCGCCCCTACATCTACAATAACATAAATAAAAATCTTAACATATACCCGATGACGAAAAAATCTTGCAAAACCTAGTACCTACAGAAACTCACATATGAGGAGACAGAAAAATTGCTTGAGATACCTAGCTAAAAATAAATTAAACGACAATAGTTGAATTATTAAAATTAAACTTAGTAACCTATCACTAAAATAACAAAAGGTCATGCTCCGCAATCTTACACACCCTCTTACACTCATTCACGCACACCTCCATCACAGACAAAGAGAGGACTGCTTACAAACCTACTTAAATATTATAGTAACGAGAAAAAAAAAAACTTTCTTTTTAACTAAACTAACTTTTTCTCTAAACTTAAATTTAAATTTCTAACCAACACTAATAAATCTAATAATGAGATGACGCATAGCAGGATGTGAACAATCTCGAACTGCCAAGCCGTGCCTCGGAAAGCATGTTAAGCCGTTGGTCCCGGCTGTCATTCGTGGATCTTTGACAGTCGATACGGGTCGTCAGAAGCCCGAAAGTCTGACAACCAGTATTACCAAGAGGTATCGTACCTAGTAACTGGGTTGTGGAGGTCAGATAGGCAGTCGCTCCATGTAAAATATTGGTATTCAGCTGCATCCGGTTAGACAGGAAGCCGACCCCAACGTAGTTGGGAAAAGGCTATGCAGATGATGAACTACCCTAAAAGGCTAGGCAGATGATGAACTACCCTAAAAGGCTAGGCAGATGATGAACTACCCTAAAAGGCTAAGCAGATGATGAACTACCCTAAAAGGCTAGGCAGATGATGAACTACCCTAAAAGGCTAGCCAGATGATGAACTACCCTAAAAGGCTAGGCAGATGATGAACTACCCTAAAAGGCTATGCAGATGATGAACTACCCTAAAAGGCTAGGCAGATGATGAACTACCCTAAAAGGCTATGCAGATGATGAACTACCCTAAAAGGCTATGCAGATGATGAACTACCCTAAAAGGCTAGGCAGATGATGAACTACCCTAAAAGGCTATGCAGATGATGAACTACCCTAAAAGGACAGAAGATAAATTTTAGTTTAGTCCTGTCAAATTAATCAGCGCCTGTCACTACTCCATACAAGTTTAGACGTGATTAAAAACTTGCTTACTAAAATTACGTCAATTTACGTCAAGCGCTGATTAATTTGACAGGACTGAACTAAAATTTATCTTCTGTCCTTCTCTTAATGAAATAGAAAGAAAAAGATGCACTGAACTTAAATTTAGTTTAGTTTGTGAACAAGGGAATCGGCACCAATGGTTGGTTATTCAACTAATTAGGTTTAACGTTACGCATTAACTTATTTTTACTAAAAAGTTTATTCAAATCAAACTTTTTGTTATCTTTCATAAAGAAAACCGGCGATTTTTTGTAGTTTCATAAACAAAAAGTAGTTGGGATTGGGATGCATTAATCCCAAAAACAAACTTAACATTGTAGTTGAAAAACATGTTCTCACATACATCGTTCGTTGTACGTCACGGTCAATTCTCCAACTGCAAGTTTAAGTTGGTCGACTATTACTCGTCAACTTCTAAAGCCTACTTAGCTGTGATAGATTTCCATTTAATTTCACTATATGTACCTACTACTGCCATATTTTTTTTCAACATCTCCATAAACAACCATTTAGCGGGCAACAAAAAATAACACTTTTAAAGCTTGATATTAGGCAAACGGATCCTTCAAACGAAAATATGGTGTTCACAGACCCGCAATATTTTTGACGGCCTATCCAACGATACCCCACACCATGGGGTAGACGAGAAAAATAAATTATCATCCCCACATTGTACGAGCAAGGAAAAAAAAAATATTCAAGATTTTATTTTACCACTTTGTCGGCGTGATTAATATGTTTCCTTATGCCAACTTACAGCTTTCTAGCACTAAGCGTCTCTGAGCTACAGCGGGTACAGACAAACAGACAGACACACAGACAGACAGACAGACGGACATGGCGAAATTATAACCTTGTTTACTACGGAATCCTAAAAATGATACATACGTATGGGACACTTATGCATATTTTGTGTATGCTAGGAAAAATGCACATTTTACAAATATTAAAAAAATATACATTTGTAATATACAATACCCTGTAATTTAGTACTGTCTTTAAAGTACCTGTAACTTTTCTTTAAAGTTTAATTTATATTACAGAAAAAGCTAAATTTTGTAAATTAAAACAAACAAAAAAGTTAAGTATGCAGAAAATGCTATTATGCTATATGCCCTCTGCTATTCATCATTTATATAAATGACCTTCCCAAAGTAACTAATCATCCCACTATACTTTTTGCTGATGATAGTAGGTACTGTCGTTTTTACAAGTAAGGACAAATTATCCCTAGAACAAGACATAAACAGCACTCTTAGTGATATTCTATAATGGCTAACAAATAACAATTTAAAAATGAAAAATTATGATAATTCGCAATCGTAAAGCCCAATTTACTGACATTAAGAACACACTTGTCGCCGGCTCGAACTCGTTGATGGGCGTGGTCAAAATGCATGCTATTTCATCCAACATCATGTGCGAAAGGGACGAACACTGTGATGAGCAGTAAGAAGCTAGTGCGCGCACGGATACACACTCCCGTATACAGTCTACCAACGCTAATGACGCATACATGCGCGATTTCATTGAAGGTCGGACGGCGACGACGCGCCTACATCGCATACAATAAAATTAAAAGTATATTATTTTTAAAATAGGATATTGTTGGTCCTTTTTTTAGGCAGTCGTGTAACAAGGCGGCTTTCTTCAAGATCAAAGGAGCGAACATTCGGTACCTACGTAATATTTTGGCGCGGTGATGATGACGGACATGCTTGAATTCAAACATAAACCTACCTAAGTATGACAAAATTACATGATAGTCACTGTGTGCAACTCATATTTTATGGTACAATTAGGTAGGGTCAAACGACTTAGTTTAAAATTTAGTAGGTACGTGCATAGTGAACTTATTCTAATACTAGATCCTGCCCGCGACATCATCCGTGTGAAATTTCTTGTTCCCCCGCCGCCGCCGCCGCCGCCCGCGCTATTAGGTACTTCGTTTTCGCTTATCTTTCTTTCCGACTTTTTTTCTTTTTGCTCGGCTCCTAAGGGTCATAGCGTGATTTTGAATAGCCTTCAAATCCGACTGGTATGGTAGTTCCAGAGATACATACAAACTTACAAATAAATTTTACTCTTTATACATAATACCTATTAGTATACATAATACAAATTAGAGGATTATATCCAAGATAAGAATGCTTGGAAACATGCTGGTCCAGCTCCATAGGACAATCTAGAGTCTAGACAAAGTCAAACTGGTTGCTATTTTAATTGTACAATTTCTATTTGATACAAATAATAAATCAATGTTGAATTTTAATTCTGTGATTACTTTAACTCACACACTGACCTATTACTTTATTTATTATTTTTAGCAAAACGTATACTTTTACAATGTTTGTAAATATGTGAGCATCATGTACCTATCACATAATTAATTTATCTGTCATTGCTTTATTTTTCATTCTTTTTTTACCTATTTTGGTATAGTAATTTTATTCTAGGTGCATCGTCTTCACGTATAATTTTAAAATGTACAAATATTTGTTAAACATTTTAAAAGCGTAACGGTGGAGTTTCTTGCCCATTCTTCTCCATACGAAACTACCTTTTGGAAGGGCAACTAGAATCAATTCTATTTTTTTTGTAAATGTTGCCGTTCAAAAGTGCCTTTTATGTGCCTATTTGAAATAAATAATTTGACTTTGACTTATAGATAGATAATACGTACGTACGCCCGGCTACACATCAAGCTATACACTTCCAGTTTACGCTGATCTCGCAATGTACGGAAATCCTATACAATGCGAGATCAGCTTATACTGTATAGCCGTGTGTACCAAGCGTTCCCTGTGAAAGAAACGTACATAACTACACACATACCTATGTAGGTAGTCGAGATAGCTTTGCTTTGTCAACAGCACGACTCGATGTGAGCGCTAATACGTTAGGGTTACTACTTTATTTCCTATAAAACTTGTTCATCAAATAAAACATACAGTTATTTTTAAAATATTTTTATTGATAATAGAATTTGTTTCTTTACAATGGCGTTTTATAACGGTCTTGCAGTATAGTTATAGTTATCAACAAAAGTCACGGTAGGTACTACCGTAGAACACATTGATTATAAAATGTAGTATAAAAATAAAAAAAATAAAAATCCACCGGAATATTTACGATCCGGACGTAGTCAGTGCAGCAGAAACATTTCCTTTATTTGTATTATATATATCTCCCTTTTACTCCGAACTTCTTTTTTCGGGCGATACTTGGCCATATGCTGGTCTTCTTACTCATCCATCAAACCTTATTGGGCTCTGTTGCACAAAAACCAAACATAATTAAATTGTGACAGAGACTAAAATTATTCTGTAAAAAATCAAACCAGTGCTTGCTTTAGACAAACGGAAGTATGTTAACTAAATTCGGAAAAGAAAAGGGCGACACACCGGCAGTGTGTAATTACACGAACCATTTCGAGCTTCTTTTGACCATTCATAATTCAAAAACCGGCCAAGTGCGTATCGGACCACGCACAATGAAGGGTTCCGTAGTTGAGAAGTTGGTTTGAATTTATTCCAAAAACAAACTCAGCATTGCAGTTGCAAAACATTTTCTCCCATACATCCATATATCCCACAATCAATTCTCCGACTGCATATTTAAGTTTGTCGACTATTACTCGTTAACTTGTAAAGCCTACTTAGCTGTGATAGTTTTCCTTTTAATTTGATTATAATATATGTACTACTGTCATAAAATTTTTCACATCTCCATTAACAACCATTTAGCTGGCAAGGGGGGGGGGGGCTTGACTCTAACAAAAATTAGCCTTTTCCTTGAATCGAAAAGTGGTGTTCACAGACCCGTAATATTTTTGAACGGCCTATCCAACGATACCCCCATACCATGGGATAGACGAGAAAAAAAATATCATTCCATACGTGCAAGGGAGGTGGCCTAAAAACATATTTTCAAGATTTTATTTTACTAATTTTGTCGGCGTGATTAATGTGTAGGTATACCTATGCCAAATTACAGCTTTCTAGTACCAAACGTCTCTGAGCTACAGCGGGGACAGACAGACAGACATGGCGAAACTATAAGGGTTCCTTGTTTACTACGGAACCCTGAAAACCACTACACCTGCATATTTGCAATTTTGCATGTCTAATAACTAATAAGGCACCCTTGAACAGCCAGAAACCCAAATGACGCACGATGCTGACAACCCCGTACGTCATTTATACCTAACTTGGACTGCTTTTTATCTGACTTCAAAAAAGGAGGAGGTTATGGATTCGTCGATGTTTTTACCGATTTATTTGAGATTTCTAATAGGTATAACATATCATTAGAATAGCTTGGAGCCGGCTTCTGAAACTTTTATTTTATTGCAATCTGTACTTGACAATTTTTTTTTGTACTATTTAGTGTTTTTAGAAGTACCTATTAAGTTAAAAAGTTAGGTACATCAAGCACCCCCGTGAATTGTAGAAAATATAATGATATATAATAATAAGAGTCAAGAAAACATTCCACTTACCCATTGTTTCTTGTACTTGCACTACTGAAGGATCACTTCACTGACGCAATAAGTCCAAATACAAACGCCAAGTAAATCAATCAATTGACTGCCGGGGTCGCGGGAAAGTCCGAAAGGGATACCATGGCCTCTGGCAACACACAAGCAACGGAAGGAATACGAGTGGGTTTTAGTCAGTAAGAATCTGACACATCCTCCCGCTCCACCCAGAGCGGGTGAAGTTATGTGATAATTTCCTACACAAAAAAAAAGTGCGCTATTGTAGCTAGTATATTGCTAAATTCAATACCAAATCATTAATCAATGACCTTTGTCACTACGCGAGTTCAATAATCGCGTGTTGAAGTACCAAGAATACTCGCATTCGTCACGCGTTTGGTACCTACGATCGTACGATGTATCAAAATCTAAATACAAATTTCAATGCCACGGTCAATATGATACACGACAAATTCAAAGAATATACACATGCGAAGTCAATCGTGAAAGGTATCAAAATCGGAATCCAAAATCAAGCCAGTGGTCAATGTTGTAAACAGATACGATAGATAGTACACCTAGTCAGTAACAATCACAGCACGCTTGACGTAAGCAATAGCCGACTCACAAGCCGACCGGCGCGCGGGTGTGTGCGTGCGCCTCCCCTCCGCACACCGCGCGGGGAGGTATATTCCAGTGAAATGCACGATGATTTATAACGAAAACGACCGTGTAAAATTTTATGAACAGACCTTTGGGCGTATTGATATAATGAAAAAACTACTTATTATATCTACTCAAAATAAAATTATTTGAACTTTTGAATAAATTATCTATCCCTGTATGGTTTTTATTTTGCCATTTTCATACTACATAAGTTATTTATTTACGCTCAAAGATGAGTTAAAATTAGCGTTGAAATATGGAAGTTTCGACGCTTATAACTTCCAAACCAATACTTTTTTTCCAATTCTGCTTCCATACAGGGCTAGATAATGACGAGACAAATTGATATTATTTTTAGTTTTGAACCTACATCGTCAAACAGAGGAGTAATGACCACACTACGTTTGTATGGAAGAATGACCGACTAGTGTAACCTTAATATACATTATGCAGGGAACAAAATAAATGAGATAGCAACTACTAAATTCTTAGGCATGACAATTGATTATAATTTGAATTGGAAGACACATGTTGACACGTTAAATCAAAAATTAAATAAGCAATCATACGCCCTACATATTGTGGCAAAAACGGTAGACACTTCCGCTGTACTTACAGCATACCATGGCTATGTGGGATCCTTGATAAAGTATGGTATTGTATTCTGGGGTAATTCCATCAATAAGGACATCGCATTCAAGGCACAAAAGCGGTGTATTAGGGGCATGTTTAATATCAACAAGACTGATAGCTGCAGACCATATTTTATCAAATATAATATATTGACAATGGTGCCGATTCCCTTGTTCACAAACTAAACTAAATTTAAGTTCAGTGCATCTTTTTCTTTCTATTTCATTAAGAAAAGGACAGAAGATAAATTTTAGTTTAATCCTGTCAAATAAATCATGACTTTTTAATTTTTAATATTGTTCTAGTGACATTTTTTATTTGTGAAGTTTCTCATTATTAATTGCCACGGTGAAATTACCAAATTTGTGTTGTTAATTATATATTATTGTTGCATGTAATTGCCTAATAGTGTTCTGACACAGTCAAAACTTGAGATTTGCGTGCCTCAAGGCGTAATATGGTTGAACTATACTCTATTTTTAACAACTTCATGTAATTACCCATATTAGCAAATAAATGATACTTGAATTTGAAAAAAAAAAACCTATATTTCCCATTGCAAATTTTGAACGTCGTAGGACACCCTTTTTTTTTTTTTTTTTGAGGGTGGGAAATCATCACCAAGGTACTTATGGGTGGTGACCCATAAGTACCTTCCCGCGACCCCGGCAGGCATCGGCCCTAGTGAACCCCTACTTTGTGCTGACGACATCTCTTTGAGGCGCGCGTGGAATACGACGCGCCGTCGACCCGGGCGTCGTATGACACCCTAGAGATGTACAATTAACTTGACCCGTAGCCCGTAGGTACGACAAACAACCAAACGCAACATGATTGATCGCGCAAGTGTCATATTCATTAAGTGCGCGACGATCGCTTTCGGTTAGGACGCGGCTTGCGGTGACGGACAGTTGTAATGTAAGTACTATATTTCTATGGAGCTATTCAATCACACGTGGTATATATAATTATTTCAACGATTCAATACGCGCGGTATACATTTCAAAAATTCATGGTTTTATGAATTTTTAGACGAATAGACCTAAAGAATGGAATGAGCGTTAGACTCACAAAAGTGGTCACCTTTTAGAAAGAGACAAAGCGACTGTGCGGCCATAACTGTATCTTTTCTGCAAGCCTTTATGTAATAACAAAAGCGCAATGTTTTAAAGTTTCATGATGAACTTTCCGATTTCCATGAGATCTAATCAGGAGTACCACAGGGAAGTATACTGGGACCGGTTCGCTACACCATATATACTGCTGACCTACCAACAGCAGACAAGACTACGGTTGCAACATATGCAGACGATACAGCTTTACTATCTATAAACTCGAATCCAGCAACCGCATTAGTACAACTACAACACCACATTGACAAAATTGAAGAATGGCTTAAAATCTGGCGAATTCACGTAAATCAACACATGTGACTTTTACTCTTAGGAGAGACACGTGTCCGCCGGTTACTCTTAACTATGAAGAAATCTTGCAAGGTGACAATGTAAAATACTTTGGCTTGCACTTGGATCGAAGGCTGATATGGCAAAAACACTTAGGGACAAAGCAGAAGCAACTAGATTTAAATCTTGGCAGTATGTATTGGTTAATAGGACGCCACTCACAAATGAGCACACACAGCAAGTTGATGGTCTATAAAACCATCTTGAAACCCATAAGGACCTATGGCATACAGCTTTGGGGTACGGCCAGCAACAGTAACTTAGAGATACTGGTAAGATTCCAAACCAAAGCACTGAGGACCATCTTTACCGATTATCTCAATACATTAGTAATAAGAAAATTTACCTTGACTTAAATGTACCAACTGTTAAACGGGAGATAGCAAAATATAGTACCAATAACCAGAAAAGACTCATATCACAAAAATGAGGTAGCCCTCAGACTCAGTGGAGATCAAGGACTTCAACATAGAAGATTAAAGAGACGTCTCAACTCTGCAGGATAGATTCGTCTGGATGGAATAAGACACAAGGAACGTTAGCAGGTTTATAACGGATCAATCAAGTTAGTTTATATAACTTAAAAATAAAGGCCTGCCGACAGGGATGCGGCCCTCGAGATCAAAGAACGCCCACGCCGATGCCGGATACATCTACCTGAAAAGTGTCTTACCAAGCTAAAAAGCCTAAACAGATACAAGTATCAGGCATAGCAGTGGCTTATTGTTGGGTCCAACATATTGCCGCAGTGCAGAGAAAAAAAAAACTTTGATTTATTAGTGATTGTCTTAGATAATAGGATTTTTTTTGGTGGGGCATTATCGAATAACTTCTCCCGCTCTGGGCGGTGCGGAAGGGTGTGTCACTCTTACTGACTGAAGCCCACCCGTGTTCTTTCTGTTGCGTGTGGGCCTCGGTAGCCCTTTCGGACTTTCCCGCGACCCCGGCAGGCATCGGCCCTAGTGGACCGCTACACTTGTGCTGGCATCTCTACGAGGCGCGCGTGGAACACAACGCGCAGTCGACACGGGCTTGGTCCTTATCGGACGGCAAGCTGCCGATTGCTCGCCGTCCGCAAGCCCGCGCCTACGGTGGCCGGAAATCCGCCTATCCGGCGCGAAAATTGCCTTTCCCTCAACCGTCCCGCCTCCTTCTTCGGGAGCATTACTGCTTGGCAGGAGTTGACGGCTGCCCTCTCGCTCCGTGCCATGGCCTGGACCAGGGCAGGACGCGAAAGATCTCCGCCGCCTATCGTCTCCACGAGGACACAGCGGTGCTCTGCCCAAGCTTGGCAGACCTCCACCGTGTCCTCCGGGCGATCCACACAGTGGTGACACCCGGGCGTTTCCTCCCGCCTTATCCGACACAGGAATCTCCCGAAGCTGCCGTGTCCGGTGAGGATATGCGTCAGGCGGAAGGTGAGGACTTTTCGTCGTAATTGTGGCATGCCCAGCACTGGGTTGCGACAATCGCACTCTCCATGTCGCCATGAGATCCCGCCGGAGCTCTGTCCGCTGTGCCGTGATGTCTCGGGGCAGCGGAGTTACGCCCCGGCGTTTCGCCTCCTCGCGCCACTCCCAAATGTGCGTGAGGACTTTTGCTTTCAGATCCCATGGCGGCAATCCGGCAAGGAGGCTCGCTGCCGACCGTGCGGTATCCCCGGATCAGCCGGATGGCCATAACCCTAAGGGCCGCGCTCAACCGGCGGGATGGTCGCCGCGCCCGAGAACGCGCCCACATAGGTGCCCTGTAAAGGGCCATGGACCGCATGACCCCCGCGTAGAGCCTCCGGCAGGAGGCGTTTGGACCCCCTAGATTGGGCAGAAGTCGCTTTAAGGCAGCCCCGGCACGCTCCACTTTGGGAACCCAAAAGTCGGAAATTCTCCACGAAGTTCCACCGGCTGTTGAGAACGCGTCCCAGGTACCTAGTACCTACTTCATCGATGTGAACCCCTCCTACCTTTATTTGGGACCCCGACGGTAGCGCGTTCCGATGAACATGAAAATACATGGCCTTGGACTTGTGCAGGGCCACCTCAAGTCCCAATTGCCGGATCCTGTCACCGATTGTCGCAACCCCGCGTGCCGCTATTTCGGCCGCCGCCTGGTGCGACCACCCTTGTGCCAGGACCAACGTGTCGTCAGCGTAGCGCACCACGCTGACGCCGCAAGGGAGGTCAAAGCGCAGCACCCAGTCGTATCCGATGTCCCAATGATGCGGACCCAGGACCGATCCCTGTGGGACAACGCACGACATCTCTTGCCGGTTCCATACTCCCTAGTGATCGGGGTAGATGACGGCCCTGTCCGTCAGATAGGCCTCGACAACACGACAGAGGTAGGTCGCCATCTGGTTGTACCAGAATGCCTCCCTGGTGCAACTCCAGGGCAGGGTATTGAAGGCGTTGGCGATGTCTAGAGACACCGCCAAGACGACCCCACCCTGGGCAACAGCTTGCCCACCTCGTCGAGCAGCACGGTGGGCCGATAAGTGGACGGTGAGTCTGCAGCACAGAGTACTTTTTTATGTCTGCAGGGCGCCCCGGCTTCTTTATGAGGACCAGTTTCCCCGTCTTCCAACAAAGTGGGAACTGGCCCGTCTCTCAAGTATGCGCTATATACCAATAACAAAAAAAATCAAAAGTCATCTATTCAAACTAGGCTGAGAATCAGCACTTTTCGAACGTCAAAATTACATAAGACAGTCCCCCAAAACGCCCGCCCTTCACCACTTCCTAGTGCTTTAGCTGGGAAGAAGAAGTGGTCAACAAACTCCCCAGCAGCACAGCTGTCTGTTCAGTTAGAGGGAAAAAAAAATGGATTCTATACAACACTAAAAAAAAATGGATTCTATACAACCTATAGGCTAAGGTGATTATTAATAGAAAAAGTAGTTATTTCTATATTATGTTACTAATTATTATTTCAAGACTACTGGCTCAGGCGTGAAACGGAAAGATTTCTTTTTATCACTAATATTTTTTTCGCAAGATAAATTGAGACAATTAAAATTAAGAATAATGAAAACTATTTTTTATAATATTAATTGGTCAAGGACAGCTAATGAGGCACAATTGATTTTCTATGACTCCGAATCGGTGTCGCGCGGGGCTTAACAGGTTAATCAGGAAAATCTAAATCTTTACAGGTTTATTTGATTGCTTATTAATAAATATATTTATTAAATTTCAAATATTATATGTTTTATGTCTATGCATAAAACATGATGGGATCTGTAGTCTTTTCAATTCTTCAAGAGTATCATATTTAAAAACAACAATGTGGAAGGTTTGGAATTTATTATAAGTATTAAATATATTATTCTTAAAAATAACATAATATATCTATGTTGAAAGTGCAGCCCATGGAGGCGACATTGGTGCAGGATTTTGTAGATAAGACATGACAACTGCAGATATCGACAGCATGAAGGAGCTCACAATCTGAAAAGATTAGCAAGAACTTATTTCACCTTGTGAGATGGTACATAAACTTTGATTAAAGACTAAATAGCTTGTCGGTAGTTTGTCTGGGAGCAGTGGTGGCCCAGAAGTAACAGCCGAGACTTACTAGTTGTAGGTTGTAGGTTCGAACCCAGGCAGGCGCTTTACTTTGTGTAAATTATTTCATTATCACTGCTCTCAAACGGTGAAGGAAAACATTGTGAGAAAACCGGCATGTCCTAGAACCTTAAAATTCAAAGACATGTGACATCTACCAACCCGCACTGGGCCCGCATGGTGGATTACGGCCCTCTCCCTCTCACAGAGAGGAGGCCTGTGTCCCAGCAGTGGGAAAAAGGGTATGTAGTTTGTCTGCATGCAACTCTCTTAGCTGTTACTCAGGCTGGCAGGGTTGCAGGTTCTAAGTGCCATGCACATTAGTGTTAGAGCAAATAAACAAGTATTTTCAGAGATGCACAATTGGCTTAGTGCAGGTCTTCCTGTTAAATATGCTGAAATATGTCAATGTGTAATACTATGTTTGTCCAATTTTGTAATATGTAGTGTAAAATGAAGTAGGTATTTCATTTAACAAATAAATAAAATAGGATCTTGGACCACAAACCTAGTACATATAAAATAGGAAACCTCCATAACAAATTTTTACCCGAACAGGTAAGGTTAAATCATTTGATTTGCCTGTTCTACATTACACAATATGTTTCAGGACTTGGAACAACTTATAGACATAACAACAATGCAAATTCTGTATTAATTTACCATCAAACAATGAATTTCTCACCAACCTGTTTAGTATCATCTGAGACTCTGGAATTAGCAAAACTAATACTGGAACAGAAGACGGCAGTCCAAGCGCACCATTTAAGACGCATCATAAGACCGCACATTGAGAACACCATACCTGAAAACAGCATTATTTGTTTAAAAATAACATCCAGGTCAAGGCCCTTGTTAAAGATAATAGAAGAATGTGCTAGTACCTAAGATATTCATGTAATCTGTAGTGAGGTCCTCAGCTGGTGCTGATGTTGCTGGCGGAGGTTTGAAGCGACGTTCTCGGTCAGCACGTCTTGGGTCTGATGTGAGTTGCATCTGAGAATGGAGAACACATTCATTAATGCTAGATAAGTAGTTAGGTACTAATCATTAGATAGGTACTAGATTTCACTGAAAACAAAACCGATTTGAAATAGGCGTAACTCAGTCAGCCAGCACAATAATAAACTCAAACAAATATTAATACACTAATTAAATGAAAACATTTTTAATTTAATCACCTTTTGAGGTTTTAATACGGGCCCACAAATAATTGAAACTTTCAAGGTATCGTTCTCACAAAATGAACCAGATTCATAGACTCACAGTTCCTTGTGACGACTGATAAAGTTATATTATAAATACAGTCTACAGTAAAAGTAGGTATTAGAAAATTATTTTAGTTTCATTTCAACCCAATACTCGCTCTGCTCTTTCAGAGCACTCAGAGCAATTTACGTCACTGTCCATTGTCAATGTCATTTTATTTTGTCTTGTCACCCAAGTCATCGTGACAGTAGAAAAACTTTGACAATGACAATATGTATTGCCAGTACATATGCTCTCTGTATAGAGATTTAAAGTTTTAATTAACAAAGTACGCGTCAAACTTTATGGCGGTTGGCAGCTCTGTAGTGCGCTACTCGCTGCGTAGTACAGCTGGATACAAACTTTATGGCGGCTAGAGGTGTGACTATTAAATTCGTAATAGGTACAGGTATTATAAAAGCCATGTATATTCATATTAGGATAAGTGAATATACAATGTGTCTGTATACGGTGTGCCGAAAATTAAGGGTGTGGTGTAGGCCATCAAACTGAGCAACTTTTTCCCGGGGACTAAGATCGTAATCGTGAAAAAAAAATCAGTCATCCCATACAAAACTTCAATACTTACTCGACCAAATGTATGGGACGACTGATAATTTTTACGAGATTCTGATGTGGGATCCGGGAGAAAGTGGTTCAGACCGACGGTCTCTGTACCACAGCCTTAAATTTCGGTACACCGTATACAGACACATTGTATAGTAATAGGTATTACTCAAATAATAGGGACGCGTAAAAGCGAGGCGACTCGCCTCGCTATTACGGCGCCTGACTAGTGAGCAAAATGACTAGACTTGCCTAAACCGACCCGAGGCGGGCGAGTGAGCGAGACAAATTTTCTACCTAATATTATAAATGCGAAAGTAAGTTTGTTTGTTTGTTACTTTTTTCACTCCTGAACCACTGAACATTATACGTTGAAACAAATATATATAAAAACAAATTTTTCATATACATTGTCAGGGGTACTGAAACGGGCATCCATCCCAAAAAATTACTGTTCCCGAGGAAAACAACAATAGCGTTCTTATGATAATAGATGGCGCCACGTGTCTTTCAAATCGTGATTGAATTATATTATTACCAGCTCTATTGAAAATATCGCCGGGTTAAAGGCAAAAAGATTCCGTTATAGCCGCCACTACCGCTATAAACGAAATCTTGAAGAGAGCTTGGAAAATTATCAAACCAAAAAGTCGCTGGCGTATGCCAGACCCTACCAGCTGGAAGAGAAATGTAGAAATAAAAGGAGAGCTGATGGTATCCCTTACATAACTGCAAATAAATATAGACCAGCCAAAGTACCGAAAGCTGTAGACTGCTCAAAATGTAGATTCAAATGCACCGTAAACTTCAGAGAAACTGATCGTGATAGATGTTGTAGGAAATACTGGGCTCAAAGCTATACTGCAAAGAAAAGCATGATTTGAATTTGATAGAAGTAAAACCAATCAAAACAACTGAGCTTGATAGAAAACGAACTACAAAGAGATCAAATTCAAAGCAGTACTTCTTCTATAAACAAGGCGTAAAATCTCAGATATGCCAAAACTTCTTCTGCAAAACTTTGTGCATTTCTGCTTCAGTTATTACAGAAGCAGTAGAAAGCCGAGATGCGATGGGATTTTATTCTCGAGATTGTGATCCGCGAGGACGACATGAGCCCCAAAACAAAACGCCACCAGAAAAAGCTGAAGAAATCCGGCGTCATATCTAATCTTTCCCTACGGTGGAAAGCCATTATGCGCGCAAAGATGTTAAACGCCAATATCTGGACAGTAGTCTGTCAATTACAAAAATGTACGCATTGTATGTGGAGGAGTGTGAGAAGGAGAACGTTACACCCATGCCGGAAGCTAAATATCGAAATGCATTTTGCACCGACTTCAACTTGGGGGTTTTTGTTACCAAAAAAGACCAGTGTCTTTTGTACACCAAGTATCGTCGTTTGGATACCATAGAGAAAACTAAAATTAAAGAAGACTATAAACAGCGCATTCAGAGAAAATATACATGCAATAGCAAGAAACAAAGGGACAAAGAGAGAGCAGAAAAAGAAACGAACTTCACTTCGGCATCCTTTGATTTGCAGACAATTTTATAGATTTATAAAATTGTAGGTTTATAAAATTGTACACTAGGGATTCCTAGTGGAGATGTAGGTCTTTTGTATTATTACACGAAACTTACACTATACAACTTGACGATTTATGAGAGCGCTATACCAAATGAAGGATTTTGTTATGCGTGGACGGAAATTAATAGCAAGAATGGAAGCTCTGAGATTGGATCGATATTTTTACATTACTTAAGTGAAATCCCCGATCATATCGACGAGGATTCGTTATTTTGGTGTTGTTACATGTGGTGGACAAAACAGGAACCAATATGTGGCCGCTGTTTTGTTTTGGCTGTCCATAAAATCGACCACCTAAAACTGATTGAACACAAATTTTTAGAATCGGGGCACTCACATAGGGAGGTTGATTCTATGCACAGCAGCATAGAATCGGCCCAAAACACTCAAACATTTACTCAATTACAGAGTGGTTGAATATTTTTCGACGGGCCCGATCATCACGTCAATGCAAGGGAAAAAGTAAGGGTCAAACTAAAAAACCCTATCATGTAAAAGAAATGAAGTACACGGACTTCAAAGATCTTAAGAGACTAGCCAAAAGTATGATGATTGCTAAAGCAAAAACCAGTAACAACGTGTCAGGTGGCTTAAAATAAAAATAATGCGATACATTAAAAGTGAATTAAAAAAAAAAATTAATTACGACGTCTGAAACTTTTTTATATAGATCTCGGAAATTAAAATCTCTCTTTGGAATCACCGTCAAAAACACAACACCAAAGCGCCTCAGAGAATTGTCATCGTTACGGTACGCGACTCCAATGTAAGCACGTCATGTCAGTCCAAAAAGTTGTCACTTTACCACCACCACAAGCCACAAATGACCCATGTTTTCCACAGATACTATACCTACTCGTTATATAAAGAACCATTATGCATTTCAAAAGCCAAAAAAGCCGATCTATTGAAACTTTATGAAAAAACAGTCATTCCCGACGAATATCATAGATGGTTCCAAAGTTTGAGAGCTGATGGCCAAAAAGTGGATCGTATACCTGATGTGACCGTTTCTTAAGAAAGACGAGGACCCAGAAGACTCTGAGTGATATTTTTATTTTTATTCTTTTTTAAAGGCCAATTGTTGTTTGTTTAGATTACGAAACTTTTATGTTCATACAAGGTAATAAAACAATAAAATAAATGCTTCTTCTTGTTACCCGTCAGTTTTATTTTCTGAGTGTTTTCTTGTATTGACTGGGATGCTATAGGTATACAATTTGAATGATTTAAGCAATGCTAATCAGTAATTTGTAATGTTAGTACAATTTTGCATTCTACATTCAAAGACATCTATTAAGAAATAGAAAGTCAAAATCAACTATTTTTTCGTATTTTTTAAAATTGTTTCAAAACTAATGTTTTGACAATCAGCCTTAGGAGCTAATTTTCAAAACAATACTTTAACTCACGTAAATGCGAAGTCTGTTAAAAAACAGGACAATTACTTTTTCAGATATGCTTTTATTTGTACTATAGAGGCAAAACCAACTAAAAAGGGGCTTATAATTATTTTTTTTTTGCACAAATGAAGCAAATTTTTGTGTTTAGTATGTCACTGTTTGAAACTTAGATAATTATAGAACACGCTTTTACATTTGCGATTGACATTATTTAATTACTAAGGACTTTATTTTAATAGCAAACTTTCCAAATGCGCTTACGGAAAATTTTATATTAACTTTTTTGGTTTAAATAATTGGTTTTGCCTTTAACCCGGCGATATATTATTATCATTATAGTTCCTAAAATAGTTATTATAATAATACTAGCTTTACCCGGCCCGGCTTCGCACGGGTAGCACTAAGTATCTCCCCTACTTACCCTACCGTACCTACCCTACCTACTGCCAAATTTCATTCCAAATTTCAATACAAAATACAAATAATATTTATGCCTAGTACGTTTTGTGCCAATTTTTAGCTAGCTTCGCCCCGCGGTTTCACCCGCGTAAGTCTCGATCCCGTGGGAATATCGAGATGAAATCTCGTCTCGGGCCTTCCACTGTTCAGGCAACATAGGGTTTGGCGGAGCTCAGCACTATTCACCTCGACATGACGAGGTATCAGGTGTTCGCCCCGCTCCAGCGCGTCCCGGCACCACCGATGTAGTGACGCACTTACCCTACCTACCCTGCCTACCCTGCCTGGGGCGCGGGAAGGTACCAAAGGGTTACTGAGGCCCCTGGCAACACAGGCAACGGAAGGAATACGGGTGGATTTTAGTCAGTACGAGTCTGACACTAGTGATGGGTAACTCATCAATTTTATTTGAGGATGAGGGAGCACCTCATTTTGCCTCGTGAGGTCCTCACGAGGTACCCCTCATTTGAGGTGAGGATTTGAGGAATCCTCAACGGCGTATTCACCTCACGAGTCGTGAGCCCGAGCCGAACTCAGCCGAACGTGCGAGGGAGCGAGGCGGGCGGGCGCGACGACATTCACGAGTACTCACGACTCTCCGTCCGTTTAAGCAAATCTCTCTCACCTCTCACACATATTATTTTCTTTCGCTCATAAATTTTAGACCGCCAAAATAAACGAATCAATGACACTTGCTGATGCTTTTAGAGTTCATAATAATTAACCATAGCTGAAATAAAAATATTTTCTTTAAAATTCGTTTTGACTAATAATGTTACATACTAATTTTAACAGTTTACGTAATGTTGACCTTGGAGGTGCACGTGATATTCTTGTAACAATTACGTAGACTTTCGTTTCTTTTTTTGTGTTCGTACTTTAATCTAAATAATTAATATCCTACCAAACATCAGCATCACACTCACCACACACACATGACACAACTAACATCATTACATACTTAGGTACCTACATTATTTCATTAGGTACATACCAAAATCATAATGTTAATGTTTATTATGCTGCCAAAATTTCGAGACCAGACCTCACCTCACTCATTCTTTAATTCTATACAATTTTTTAAATCGGTTCATTCGCTCACTCGTTGAGGATCTCATCACTCAACCACTCAATACTCACTCGCGAGTCAAGCCTCACACCTCACCTCGCTCGCCTCACCCCTCGCCACAATTTCATATTGTCAATGTCAATTTTTGAGGACGCGTGAACGAATGAGGTGAGGTGAGGTAATGAGGTGGTTCATTGTTGAAAATCGAGTAACTCTTTCAATTTGCGATCACGAGGACCTCAAACGAGGGACCTCATGAGTGAGGGACTCATCACTATCTGACACACCCTCCCGCTCCGCCCAGAGCGGGAGAAGTCATTTGATGATTTCCCACCCAAAAAAAAACCCTGCCTACCCTACCTACCCTGCAAAAGAAAATGTATATTATAGTAATAAGTATGAAAACAATAATCATTTTTCTTAGGTGATTAACTTTTTAAATACGCCAACATAATCCATATTAATTATTATGGAGAATATTAATTACGTAGGAATCAAAATTAGATAAAGTAGCTAATAATTCTGTGGTGTTAAGGGAAAAAAGGGGATGAGTTATAAATATTGAAAAATGAGTTATTTACATATATTTTTTTAATTCGATCCAAAAAAAGGAAATGAGTCTGTATTCGTGATACAATTTCTTAAAACTCAAATTGCAAATCGAGTCTATTCAGAAACTTCGATATACTAAAAAAGTAAAAAGAGTTAAGTTTACTCATCTCATTTACCACCTAATATATTTTGTGCAACAAGAGAGCAAAGTCGTTTTTTGCTGCGAGTGCTGATTTTGAATCCTGAGTGTGGCGAGGGATTCATAGGCACGAGATGCAAAAAACTTTGCTCTCGTGTAACACACATAACTTTTCAACACTTGCCATGTTAGCTAGCACACGCCAGTATACCAACAAAACAATGAACAAACTGTACTCAAGCAGATCAAAATTACAACATAAAAAAACGTAAATAGAACTTAATAGCTTACTTATGGCTATAGCTGTAACTCGAAGTGAGAAATGATAAACTAGCACTATCGAAGTAAAATAAGTAAACAATTACTAATAACAATTAAAACCATGATCAGCAAGACCATGATCCGAGGTCGAATTCAGACTTATTGTTTCCACTATACGCTTACAGATTTTCGACTTATTTTCTATTGAGTCTTCAATATAGCCTTCTGCAACCGTATTGGACTTCCACCCGCCGTGACGTTTTAAAGTGGTGAGATCGGCTCCGGAATCAGCCAAGAGCGTTGCCGAAGTTCTCCGAAAGCAGTGACCCGTGTATAGCTGAGGCTCTTCCAGTTTTAAGAAAGTGGCAATTTCTCGCGGTATAGCACCTATTTTATTTACTCCCATAGGCTGTCTTGAGCATTTATTATTATGGTATTGTATGAAAAATCGGTTGGTTTTTATATTGGCTGGACGTACATTTTGGTATTTTTCTACAATAGTTACAAATTCTTCGCGTACGACAAAAGACCTGTCAAGGTTCGTCTTCGTATTTTTCAATTTTACTAGCAGTAATTTATCTGAATGCTTTTCGATATTATTAACTGTTAGCTGTAATAGCTCGTTATTGCGACACGCTCCATTAATGCCTATGATCAGTGCAACCTGTAATGATAATATTACATAATTAATATGCATAATTTAACATTTACCGCATCTTTTACACATCGTAATAAACATTTTAACAGTATTGCTAAGCCAGACTAGAATTCATTGCGCCTCCAAAAATTAGTAGTAGGCAGTAAGTACCTCTAAACATAACAGTCTACACACAAATTTTATAACTACAACATAGATTCATAGGTACCACTTACTTTAGCGGCAAGAAAATTGCAGTCCGGAGCTTCATTAAGACATTTTTCTATGTTAAGGGCCGTGAAAATGTTGGACTTTTTAGCCTTATGTCCAACTGACATTGGTGCCGATTCCCTTGTTCACAAACTAAACTAAATTTAAGTTCAGTGCATCTTTTTCTTTCTATTTCATTAAGAAAAGGACAGAAGATAAATTTTAGTTCAGTCCTGTCAAATTAATCAGCGCTTGACGTAAATTGACGTAATTTTAGTAGGCAAGTTTTTAATCACGTCTAAACTTGTATGGAGTAGTGACAGGCGCTGATTTCAACATTGAGTAAATGCTCCACATTGTAGATGATCGCCTTTTTTTTTTTTTTTTTTTTTTTAGGGTGGGAAATCATCAAATAACTTCTCCCGCTCTGGGCGGAGCGGGAGGGTGTGTCAGACTCTTACTGACTAAAACCCACCCGTATTCCTTCTTGTTGCCTGTGTTGCGGGGGCCTCGGTGACCCATAAGTACCTTCCCGCGACCCCGGCAGGCATCGGCCCTAGTGGACCCCTACTTTTGTGCTGACGACATCTCTTTGAGGCGCGCGTGGAATACGACGCGCCGTCGACCCGGGCCTGGTCCTTACCGGACGGTGAGCTACCCATTGCTCACCGTCCGCAAGCCCGCGCCTACGGTGGCCGGAAATCCGCCCGGGATTCCCGACGCCCTGGGCGTCTCCTGCGGCGGCTAGGGGCGAGAGGGCGCGAAACTTGCCTTTCCCTCAACCGTCCCGCCTCCTCCTTTGCGAGCATTACTGCTTCGCAGAAGGAGGTGACGGCTGCCCATGCCCTCTCGCTCCGTACCATGGCCTGAACCAGGGCCGGACGCGAGAGGTCTCTGCCGCCGATCGCCTCCACGAGGACACGGCGGTGCTCTGCCCAAGCCGGGCAGACCTCCACCGTATGCTCCACCGTGTCCTCCAGGCGATCCACACAGTGGTGACACCCGGACGTTTCCTCCCGCCTTATCCGACACAGGAACCTCCCGAAGCTGCCGTGTCCGGTGAGGACCTGCGTCACGCGGAAGGTGAGGACGCCGTGGCGCCTCTCCAGCCACTCCTCAAAGAGGGGACTTATCGCCGCAATCGTGGCGTGCCCATAGATGATCGCCTGGCCTGTGATAAATCTAAAAAATAAGATAGCAACACCGTCTCCGAAAACCTGCTTGCGCCCTTTGTAAGTCTCCATTCATTGAAGACATGGTATGATTCCAGATATTTCTCGCGCGACTTCTCAGGTAGGAAACTTAATTCTGCATTAATAACTTGTTGTTTTAACTCTTCCGGTGTTAAAATACTGTTCTCGTAGCTAGTTTCACTCATATTTTACGATTATTTTAATATTTTTTAACTTATTCAACTCTTTACGCCAGCCACGAAATTTTATTCCCGCTCTTTTATTTAAATTAAGGCGTGTTTGGAAATAGCACTCATGATATTCTATTATTCAAAATATATTACGTAACCTTATTGAAACTAGAAATAAATATTTACAGATATTTAACCTGTAAATACTTATTTTCGTTTAAATACAACAATCAGTTAAAAATTCAATAAATTACATTAAAAGACATAATTATCTTTTTGCAAAATTTCTTTAGTTAGTACGAAGTTCCGATCGTGTTTGTCTTTGCGGTCGAATTCAAAATCCGAACTTCGAAAGGGCTGGTTTTTGTCTCTGTCTCTTTCTAATGGCGGGAAAGAGATAGAGTGTGAATTTTTCGAATTAACCCAAAGCTGAATAAGATATTTGCGGCTTTCTGAAAATAATAATTAAAAAGTTACTTGGTCTCACTCAGTGAGCAAAATCGCATTTTGCTCACTGATTTCAGGCAGCATCATGTTTGAGCTACTGCAGTGAAAATAACTATTTATTGTGACATGCATAATGAGATAAGTAGGCGAATCACCGGAATCACTGTATTCCGTCACATGCATTTCGTGCGCGAAGTTGACCTGTTTTGACCTTCGTAAAAAAAACCGAAAATTTGTGTTTCTAGTGTTTAAAGAGTGTTGAAATTCCTAGAAATGAACATAATTAATAAGATAATTGTCATTGGCTCCAAATGAAAGTCCTACTGAACGTGAGTATGTTTTTTTTTATTACAACTTTTATTTTAATAAGTTGTTCAGATAACTAGAAAGAACTTTTTGATGAATTATGGGCATTGGGTGATTACAACAAACGTTCGGCGTATTTGTCATCGTTAATTTTAGAAATACCAAAAAAAAGACCCAACGCATTCGTAATACCAACCCGCACTGGGCCCGCGTGGTGGATTACAGGCCACTCCCACAGAGAGGAGGCCTGTGTCCCAGCAGTGGGAACATTATAGGCTGATTATGTAGGTATTCGTAATACATCAGGCGGACCTAAACTAAGGAGTACGAATCATATTTAGGTACCTACAACTTAAAAGTAAATGACACTATGATTGAAGTTTGCAACGGTTGTTTTTTGAAAAAGTTTGCAGTTTCTAATAGGTACATGTATCGAGATGGTAATAAAGAAAAAAACCTGTTAGAGGTTAAAGTATCAGAAATATCAACCCCTGATAAACGTGGATCACAATGCCTCCTAATAAAATAGGGGATGAAGCAATACAGATTATAAAAAATCCTATAAATTCATATCCATTTATACGAATCGCATTATAGCCGAAACAGTCACAAAAAATATTTACCAACACTGACATTGACACGGAACAGAAAAACAGTGGAAGTGCAAAGTAGGCGTGGCACGCGTGCCACAAATAAGCACTGTTACGCTTACTTGATCCCAGTCGTGTTCTAACATCGCGTCGAGTCGCACGATAAATTTATTTTTCCGTAGCTATGCCGTATTGTCCCATTTTGGAGTGCAAAAATGATAGTAGGAGAAAAAATCTTAAAAATGGAGGTGTTTCGTACCATCGGTAGGTACGATTTTATTTGTTTTATAATAAAATCTAAGTTAATTTCAATTCACTAATAATTTAATAGAACGTCTAGTTAAAATCAACCTTATATTCATTAAAATAAAGTTTATCTTGGTTTGAATGTATTCACTATTTCGTTCTCGAAAGTTCTTCGCTACTCAATTAGTGATGTAGTCTGGTCGGATGTTGATTTTATCGATTGATATCGATAAAAGAAAATAAATAATGTAATATTTATTATAAACATTACAATACAAATATAAGGTCGAATAACATTCATACACTAAATTTATATTAAGAGGTGTATGTAAATGGATTGATGCAACGGGCAGAGTTAATTGGAGGCCATCCAAATTAAGCACTATATACTCAAATAAAGTATATAGATACACGAAACCTGCAGCGCTTCAATCTATGAAAATCATTAAGTTTTTTAATGAAGTAAGTTACCATATTTTATTTTTATCACTTGAAAGGCGATGACGTGACTCCTGTGCAATTTCATTCCGCAGACAGTTCAGTTCAGTTCGAATTAAAAAGTAAAAATAACGTGTTTTTTTTTATTTTAACCCATTGTATCAGTAAAACACATTAATTTATATAAAGCAAGTAATTTATATTAGTACTTAAATATTTTATTTTTGAATAATACGTACTACGTTATTTGTCCCACAGTTTTACTGAACTCCCAACGAGTCTTATTTTTTTTTTCGAATTAAACAGAAGTCGATATCGATAAAGTAATTCAAAATTCAATATGTTCTGCACTGGCCGAGTAGCAGTAGATAACGACCTATGACGCGAATGTCAACCTTATGTTTAACACGTTAAAGTTTATAATTGCGACCACTGAGAAAACCGCCATCTATAGTCGGGTAGTGCAATTTACTCGGCAACCGAATCTAGTTTGATTACAGATTACAAAACGTTGTAAAGACTTTTTGCACTAAAGCAAATTAAATTCTATTTGTAGAGACTGAAGATTTATTCCCAGATGAAGGATCTGTGACTTATGCTAGTTTTGACTAAAATTAAAACTACAAATCATTGCATTGTATGATTATCAGTTTATTTGTGTGAGTTTGGCGACAACGGTTCCTATAGTGAATTTGTTGCATTGCACTTCCACTGTTTTTGCTGTTCCGTGCTGCAATACGTGTGACGCATACATACATACATACATAATCAGCCTATAATGTTCCCACTGCTGGGACAATCCTCTCTGTGAGGAAAATTAATCTGGCGTTGCCGCCAGATTTTGAAACTTTAAAGAGAGAACTTGGTGGATCAAATCCAAGTTGAAGCCGACTCAGCTTATTGAATGAAAAAAAAAGGCATAGAAGAGTCCAGCGATGTCAAATGACTTTATTGTTTTGTTCTGCAGCAATGTCTCCCAACCCCCAATTTTTTTAAAACAAATATCGTTTTTTTACAAATGGCTTGTACCTATGGACTACTCGTATTTAACCATTTACGATTGTTGCAGCAAAAAAAGCTTTTGCTACATGTGGAGCGAAGCTGATGGAAGACGTGGACCTAACCAAATAGCGTCGTGCCTATTTCATTTTTTAATATCTTTGCCGCTGCGTGTACTTATATGAAGTACCTATAATAACTATAGATGCTGGCGGGAAAAATTCCGAATCATTCCCGTCGAATACTTCGGAAGTATTCCGAAATATTCTGAAACTTTGGGAATATTTCAATTGTCAAAAAAAAACCGGGAAAATTGTATTAACCTATTAAAAGTCACTGTACTCGATTGAGTACAGCGTAACGAAGTAAAATAATAAGGTGTATCACTTAAAATTTACAAGATCTGTAATTTACACTTCGGGATAAGGCTGTACTCAATTGAGTACAACATACTTTAATGGGTTAACAGTAATAAAAACAGAACGGATTTCAATAAAGTTCCGTCTTTATTGAAGTTGGTTCTATGTTCTAAGATTTTATTGAAGAGGTTGGTTTGAGGTGCTCCGGCTTCATTGAAGTTGGTTCTATCTTTTTACTTAAATATTTTTATCTCAACATTTGTTTATGTCACGTATACATATAGTGACTATAGTCCGTCTTATGAAAGCGCGACCTGAGAAAAAGAGGTTAAAAACAAAAATTTTGTATGTGGTATTACTAACTAGTAGGAGAATTATTTCTTGACACTTAAATTTTTTTTGTTTCCTACAATTGCGGCTGAATAATGTTGCCAATTAAATAAAAAAAAAAAACTCCATGTCGCGCTTTCATTAGACGCACCCTAGTAATATTGTTCTAAAAACTGCATCAAAAGCGGTTTAACGCGAGATAATCGCGGACAAACATACACACCTACATACGGTTCAAACTCATAACCTCCTTTTTATTGAAGACAGTTAATATATTATATCAAAACCTACTCCTAAGTATAGCAAATAGGTACTTTTCTGAAAACCGCATCAAAACGTGTTTGCTTGCAAGGTTTGCCTTTATTTGTTTTTATTGACTTTTATACGCGATATGTAGATAAGTAGGTAATGATTAATACATATCTATGTGACTCGCGAATACTCGGGATGCGAACAGAAGAGCTATATACAAACTAATCAAAAACATAGGTATCCCTTTTTCAAAAAACAAATCAAATATGCTCGGTGGTTTTTTATTCCACAACTAAGTACCTAACATTTAGAAAAAGAGCATTTGCAAAAATAGCACCAAGAAATAAAAATCCTGTTAATCGCAGGATAACATATTTACCTATAAAAATATCAACATAATATATTATACTTAATCAATCATATTTATAATAAAATAAACATTTATATTTTACTTATGTGCCACTGAAAAATAAATTCACCCACCACACAACAAAATAAACACGTTTATTCCTGAATAATTCGGTCGAAATATTCCGCGGAAACATTCGATTGCGGGGTATGAATCTTTCTCCGCGGGCGAAAACTTCCGGGGAGCATCTCCCCTCTTACCGCACCCCGCACCGCCATCGCCTGCATCACCGCTAACAAAGAGTTTCAAATAAATGTCACTAGATGGCACGACATTTATTGATCTATGATTGAAGTGTAATTTAAAAGTTTTTGTTGACTTTTATAAGGTTTATTCATACATAATCAACAAATAATAATCATAATCACACCAAATTATGTAACAATAAGCTCTTAGTACAAATTTCAAAGATGATTGGAATGCACAATTAATATTTATACCAGTAGATGGCGCTGTATTAAATTTCAAAGGTTAACATCTCGATTTTTTAAATTTTGTTTTGTTTAATAATATCACTGATAATAGGAGTAAGGAGTACGTAGCAGCAGTACAAAAGTACAGTGTGCTTTTAACGTCATCTATTCGGAATAAAAGTATAATGTAACCCTTCTTGCAAAGTCGCTACTAACACCATCTATTGGGAACGAACGCGATTGATGTACAAAAATAGCTAGAATTGCCAGATGAAATCTGCTCTTTACGTCGGGACATTTCTTTGTATGGGATGAGGCATCTGTATGCTAGTATCGATGCAAAATACGATATTTCAGCAAAGAAAATAAAAATTTCAATAAAATTCATTTTGAATAATTCTGATTTAAAGAAACTTTCCCAGAAGTATTCCGGAATTATTCAGAATTTTTCAGAAGTTTTGCAACTATAATAATAACCTTTTATTCCGATACGTGTGGCAGACAAAATAAAAATAGCCACGTTGCTGCTATGTTTTTATGTATGAGCAAACTGAGACCAGATTTGCTCATAAATCATAAGTTTTTAGTACCTGGGCATACGCATATGGAGTGCGATTCTGTCCACGCCCAAATCGAAGGAAAGAAAAAAGAACTGACATGGATAGCCAATTCAGTTCTTTTTTTCTTTCGTTTCTGGTTACATGTATAGACATGTACCCAGAGATTGGTATAATCTGGTAAGAATGACGAGTCCAGTCTACCTACCTTTCTTACCCTACTCTGTCATTAATGTCATTATATAGCAAATACAAAAAGAGTGCTTTCTGACAGCTCTGAAGTGCGCTACTCGCTGCGCAGTACCGCACCCCTCACCCCCGCTGACACATGAATTCGTTACTGCGCAGCGACTCGCCTCATGTTCCGCCATAAAGTTAACAAGTGGAAGTAGATATATGTAGGTACCTTAACCGTTAGAAATACAGACTTGCTCCTTCAAGGGGGTTGGAGGGTGAAAGTTACAACTTATTTTTTTTGTTTGTGTGCAAATCGTAGCCTGCATACCTACCAAACATCGGGAAGTCTTTTTGGTGAGTAGATGAGTGAGTCAGTCAGTCAGTGATGAAATCGACGTAATTTAGGTAAGTGTTCACAAAATCCAAAGTAGCTAGACAAATGAAACTTAGTGTTTTATATTGATTTTTTTCAAATATTCATATTTTCGTTACTAAAAAAAATATTCCCTATGAAACCAAACGGCGGCGGCGCGGCGTGAGCGCGACGCGTATTTGTATGGCCCAGGTTAACAGCGATTTCCCGACTCTGAAGTGTCTTTTACTATGTGTCTTTAATTAATGTAATTGGCCTTGACCATTTTATGTTAAAATCATTAAATTTAGCCATCAATCGGACACAAGTCCAGAATTCGGGCTGCTACTGGAAAATACAAATGGATTAACCCAATAATACCTAATGGGTACCGGTACCCATGAATGAACCCGTGCTCAGCTTTCATGCCGCGACGAGGCAGTCACGAGGTGGGTAGATACCTACCTACCTATTGACACAATACATTATCTATCATAGGTAAGAACTAATATGTACTACCTACCAAAATCATTTGGTACAGTTTGCAGTTTCACAGTTTGAATTGCTGTATTGCCTAGCATATTAACTAGGTACATACGTCCTACCAATACATATTTATCTCATGTATTTTCCGAGTAATGGTCAAAATATGCAAATGAGCAATTAATGTAACTGGCCGCAGAAAAAAGGGAAAATATTCGGTAACTTTGGTGCTGGTCTGCTATTGGTCAAAAGATCGGCGCACGCCCACCGCCCGCGGCACGCACGCCGCACGCCTCGCCCGGCCATTTACATGTGAAATCTAAAATAATACAGCCATCTACTTGATATTAAATTTTAATAGTCGTACAGTTTTCAATTTGTAGGTACCTATACCGGATACACGGAACGGAATTCTTTTTCAAAAGAACTTCCTATTTAATCTACAAATAGTACCTGTCTGCATTGCCAACTTACCTACTTAGAGGTAAATACGTAGATACATAGGTACCTACCTAACAAGAAGGCAAGTAAGTATTACGAGTATAGGAAAAAAAAAATATACCTACAAAAAAAAAACAATCTAAGGCAGTTGTGCCACCGCCAACGATGAGCGAGAAACGAGTAGAGCTAGCAACTAAAAACAAGACGACGAGCAGCGAGTGTGTTAAAAGTTTTGTAACTAGGCTATGAGCGAGTGCTCGAGTGTGACGGGTGATTACTCGTACCACTCTCTCAACAAGACTCAAGCCGCAAGACTCACGCTTGGTACGACGCATACGTAAAGCAAGCGAGAGTCTCTCAGCTAGTGTTCTGCTCGCCAAGCGAACGTCGCTGAGCAAATACCTACTCTCGTTGATAGCTCTTGTCGCTGCGACAAATTAGTGGAGAGAGAGTTCACACCGCGCCGGCGCGCGGCGGTGTGAACAGTCAGCGATCAACTATTAATGTAGGTAATTATGTTGTACCTGGTTATCTTTATATACGTGACTTAATTATCAGTAAAAATTGAGAATCAAACAGAAAAAAAAATGTATGACAAAGCAAATAACTCTGATTCGAATTATGTAAAAGAGTGAATTTCGTAAAAAGTGCAGGTGACTCTTTCTACTTTACTATCGTCGTACTTTCTACACGGAACGTCATTTTTATCTATTCTTCCGTAGACAAAACGGTGCTCGTGCTAAGCCTGCTAAATCTTTGTACATTTAATTTATGCGGCCTACCCAAATGTCCTTTCTTTGGTATTGTTCGTCGAATCGTTGAGCTCCTTAAGTTCTGAGTTGAGCTGCACGATTACTGACAAATGCGTGCAGTGACTGGACAGGTCCACTCAATCTGTGTGGTTCTTTCCTCAAAATACGATTTCAGACACCAATTTACGTGGTCTTCACATGATCTGACAAAGATTATACCTGGACTTTAAAAGAGACTGTGACTCCTGAGTTTGTTTCGGCCTTTTTTTCAGAGTAGTCAGATAGGAAACGCTGACCTTATTCAATTTTTTTTACGCCGACCTCATTAAGTTCTTTTTTTTTAATATTTTTGTTATGTAAAAGTGTTTGATTTTATTTCTGTAAATAGGTTTGTAGGTATGCAAACCTATTTACAGAAATAAAATAATTTCATTTCTTGAGCGAGAAAATCATTGATAGCTAGACGTTTCCTCGTTGGCGGTGTGACAACTGCCTAACTCTGTGGCTGAATTACGTCACCTACCTACGTAATACGTTGTGATTGATTGACAAGAACTTTACAAAAAACAGCAGTTTCTTACTTGATGGGTACCTACTTGACTCTTATGGAAAACTGCTTCTGCCCACGACTTCATTCGCGTGAAGTTACTTGTTTCAACATAAAATATATACTACTAGCTTTTGCCCGCGGATTCACACGCGAACTCGGGAACTTACTACCGGGATAAAAAGTATTCTATATATACCTACCTAGATCATGGATTATCCGTATGCCCTTCATCCAAATCCGTTCAGTCGTTAAGGAGTGAAAAGGTAAGACAGACAATTAATTGTAATAACTTTTGACCACTAAATGTTGAAACAATGAGTTAATGTTAGCTCAAATAACGGACTATGGCCATATTTCCAATACCATTTAAAATCTCTTTAAAATGAGTATCAATATAAAATGTGAATTTTGAAATCATCCCCTATTTTACTCCCTTGGTAGATAATTTTACAAAAACGCTGTAAGACGTAATTCCTTATTTGTTACCAAAAGTTTGTTATCATCGCATCACCGCTCGCGCTATTACTTCGTTTTCACTTAGCGTTATTTCTGGTAATTTTTCTTTTTGCTCGGCTCCTAAGCGTCATAGCGTGATGTTAAATAGCCTATAATCTTCCTTAAGAATTGGGCTATCAAATGCAAAAATATTTTTTGGTAGTTCCAGAGATTAGCGCGTTCTAACCAACAAACAAACTCTTCAGCTTTATTATTAGTACAGATAAACACGTCACTGGCTGCCCCTTAAAAACTTCCCCTTAAAAACTGTGGCAGATAGACCTTATAAGGCAATAAGGCATATCTTCCACAGTTTTTAGCATACTTGTCACGAATTTTAAGGAAAAGACGCTTAATTCACGTTTCATAGTAGTCAGTACTTGCACTACAGTTTAAGTTCACTCACAATGCACTAAACTAACTCAAAACCCCTGGTAGATTTTTGAGTTGTTTCGTGTACCTACTTTTACCCTTTTTAGTCTTCGCATGCACTAATTCAGTGATGCCAACGAGTTGGTCGCCTCGACATTCACGTGATGATGAATCTGTGTTCATGGGCTTCTGTATATATTTTTATAACTATGTTTATAGCACTGTGTGACCTAAACCCGGACTTAAGTCACGCTTCTCCGTGACTTAAGTATAGTCCATGTTTACACCGTGCGAAAATGAATTTACAAATTTTAAGATTATAGATTTTTTTAACAGATGCATGATAAAGAGAAGGTACTTTTAAATTTTCTTTGACAGCACACAAATGTCAAAAGACAGGTAGGTTAGCATTTCGCCTAAAAACAGTTTCATGTTGTAAAAAAAACGATAACGTAATTTCAGACGAAATCTACGGAATCCTACTATTTTTAGATTTGGTTTTCAGTTTGTGTTCGTGGACTACCATATTTTTTCAGTGTTAACACTGGGATTTTAATATGAACGACTCAGAAAGTGAATTAAGAGAATATGAAGTGGTGACATTTTCTCAGAAGCAATTTATTAGAGAAATGGCCAAAAATGTAACAACATTGAATTTGTTGCCGGATAAATCTAAAATATTGTATACAACAGTTAACACATGTAAGCAATGGCGTAAATAGAATAAGTCAAATTCTTTTTGCGAAGATGGGTTACTGATGTAATTAGGTAAACTCTCAAAAAAGTACTTAAAAAGAAAAATCAATAAATTAAAAAGTGTTTTTTATGTCACTCGAGCTATAAAGTAGTAGGTATAAGATACTCGAGACTTCAGTAAGTCTAATAATGCACGGCATTTACGCCCGAGCGTACTGAGACCTGTAAAGAATTTAGGCTGGGCAGGCCGCGCATCCCATCATGTTGTCTTATTATCATGGTCGGCTTATTCCTACCTACTTTGGATTAAGCAAGATTGAAACATTTATTTGGTAGTTGAATAAAGCATTCATTTATATTGTATTACATTCTAATCTTAGAAGAACTTCGTAGAATTACTGAGCACAGCGCGGCGTCATGCTATCGTCCTCGGTATCACCGTACGATGCTCATCGCACATGCTAGCAGCCGAAGTCCGGTTAAACCGAATGTGAAACGAATATCGGCCCATCCCTAGTATTCTAAATACATATTTACAAAATAATTGCCGGCAAAAATCGATATTTCTAATTAAGTATTATAAAAGTGTTAAATGACATCATATTACGTACTGGTATTTTAAATTTACCAAGAGCAGGTTATTGTTCAAAAACACTATGGATTCTGTGTTATCTGGCAGGAGTTTTTGCTGATAGGTACTTATACATTTCCGGCCTCTGAGAAAAGTCACTCGGAATATACGGAGCTTTCAGGAGGCGATAAAAATATTCGTGCTCGTAAACAAGATTCGACGTGTCACACTCAAGAAAGCGAGGTGAATGTTCTTTTTATTTTCACCGAATGTTCGGCCGAAGTTCGTATTCGGTTCAAGCCACGTTCGGTCCATCCCTAGTAGAGCTTTAACCAATATCATGAAGTTAAAAAAATCACTTATAAACCTTAAGTAATATTCTTTATGATATTATTTATCACTAGCTGCGCCCCGCGGTTTCACCCGCATAAGTCTCGATCCCGTGAGAACATCGGGATAAACAGTATCCTATAGTCCTAACCCAGGTCATGGTCTACCCATGTGCCAAATTTCATCCAAATCCGTTCAGCTGTTTTAGCGTGAAAGCGTAACAAACAAACAAACTCACTTTCGCATTTATAATATTAGGTAGTTAGGATTTCTTCGTCACCTCTATAGGCCTACCTACATACTTACATAGTAACAAAACATACAACCCATAAAAACTTCAATTCTACCAGTAGCTGACACTACCAACTAATGATTGCAGAAATTGTACCTACTTATTGTAACGGAAATACTTTGGTGCAATTATGAGCGTGAGTGGAGCGTAGCGGGCGCGGGAGCGGGGCGGGGACAATTAAGTAATATGGCGGATTAATAGTCTCTCTGTGAACATCGCTCACACAGTCATCATTAGCTTCAGCTAGCTAGGGATGCTTCTTAGGTCATTACGCTGGTATTTAGATACATACGTATCCTAGTACCTAATGGTCTTATTTATGTTGAGGTGTTCCGTTTTTGTGATCGTTAGGAATATTCGTTGTTCAGTCTCATTAGTCATTACCTACACATGGAGTAGGTAATTATTAACGCCTGTGTTTTCGAATGACTACTAATTCTAGATAGATCTACAAATAATTACCTTTGTTGTACATTGTTAAGTGCTAAGGTCCGTATTACAGAAGGAAAATCAAACATTTATGGCGATAACAAAATAAATTGGGGTCGTTTTCGTAACCTATAGTCCATTTATATATATTATAGACCATTTATTTCACTATTACAGCATGTATGGATTCAATTTGGATATATGTATTTCATTAATACTCTGACTGAAGGAAGACGCAATTGGGTTAAATCTCGATGGAATTTAATTTCGAAAAGACCTCTACCTTTTTTATATATTTTTTCTGTAATTCTAAAATTCTTAGTAATTAATTGCAAAATTGCATTCAAAATGTGCGCATTAGATAATTGAAAACTCTGGCTGATACATAGGTTAATTTATTTTTAAACAATTTGTATTTGGTTTGGCGGCTCTTACGTTGTTTTATTTTGGTTCCAGCGCATTGTTGCACTCTCTTTTATTGCATGTGGAAGTAACTGACTTTGTCACTTTCTTATGTCACCTTAAAACTCGTTTTAAGTCAAGCTTTTATTTTAGAACGTTCCTCAAGCATAGATTAATTGGTCATAGTTCAGGTGAGTTTGGCTTTCGGTAATTTAGATCGTTACTCAGTTCCTGAAGCAAACCCAAGCAGTGATCTGGTCTGTAATCCCCCAAGAGTGGCCAAGACCGCGCTTGAGCATAGATTTTCATGTCAATTTCTCGATTCAGCTGAGTATAGATTGATTACCGTCTGGTCTTCTGGAATAAGACCGAAGCTCAAGTACTGATTCTATACTCGATTGCTTGACGATCAAACTGGACTTGAGGATCGTTCTGTATTACGGACCTAAATCTTTGATACTGCCTATTTACGAAAAATAAAACGTATATCTAGGTATAATTTCTCCATACATAGCGCATTATCTTAGCGACTATGAGTCAGAATCATTGTTTCCCTATTAGCTGATCATTCTGAAAACACAATTTATATAAATAATTTGGGTTTGATTCGGACATGATTCTGGCAAAATTAAGTCAAATTACGCGGCCAGACTAATTTTATTAGTGATTCGAGATAATATACGTCATTACGTATATGATCGTCGAGGGTAAAACAATGCTTGGGTGTTATTTAGATAAGATATTTATTATTTAAATCGCCGCGGTAAGTATAGGCGAGAGGAGCCGGTAATTCGGTAATCAGTGGTTGCAAGTTCATGGTTACAAGGTCATCTGGACCCAACGAGATAATTTGGTTTTATTGATAGTCGATGATGCGCTTTAAGTGATCTGGTGCCATCGATCAACTATTTTAAGATTTCCTTACCTTAATATCTACCTGTAAGCAAAAGACAAAGAGTCTTCATACAATTTGGACTTCTTACTAAGCTACATGTAGACACACAATAATATCTACCTTTTCATTTTTTTTCTTAAAAAAGCTCCCGTTACCTGCTCCAAAAGTAACGGCAATTCTTAAAGACCCCTTTCATTCTCCCTCACTATAGAAAATATTGAAATATCAAAGCAAAACGTGACACGTGCTGACTTCTCGCGTCAAAATTCTTGCGGGGCGGAGTCCTTAGTACAACAATACGAGTCCTGGAGAGCCTAAGGATCCCTAATTCCAGGGTGCAGGTCTAACTTCCGGAGACTGCTGCGCGCCAAATTGCCGAAGAAAGGGTATTGGGGCGCGCCATTGTCAACCGATTCCAACGAATAAAACGCAGTTAACAACATGTAGCGATCAAGTCTTTTGTGTCGTCGCGCACTCCTTAATTATGTGGAACAGTGAAAGGGTCATATTTTCTATTAAATTTATACAATTGCAATACATGATGTTTCTTTTTTTCTTGATGTTATTCATGCAGGCGGTTTTGTAATAAAACGATGTTCATACTAAAGTAAACGAGAGCTGAATACGTAACAACTCTGTGCGGTCAGCATAACAGAACTGACAAGAGGCGTGTTTGTGCAACTTTAAAAGAATAAATGTAAAAAATCATGTAAGTAAACTCGATTAATATTTTTATCTACCTAAGATAAAAATATTAATCGAGTTGTGATATAGGGAAAAATGGAAAAGTAAAAGAGAATAAAATAAAGGTAACCCTAGTATACAGAAAGAAAACCTATAAAGTACTTCTGGGCTGAAGGTCAACTATAGTCAACTATACATCAGGTTATACGAAACTGTAAAATTTATCCAAATGATAATAACCTTAAAATGTTGATGATTAAGTTCAAAATCGAATGAAAAAATTTGACAGGTGGCCCAGTGGTAACGGCCGCGACTTACGCGTTGTAGTTCGTAGGTTTGAACCCAGACAGGCGCTTTACTTTGTGTAAATTATTTCATCACCACTGCTCTCAAAACGGTGAAGGAAAACATCGTGAGGAAACTGGCATGTCTTAGAACCAAAAATTCGAAGACATGTGACATCTACCAACCCGCACTGGGCCCGCGTGGTAGATTACGGCCCACTCCCTCTCATAGAGAGGAGGCCTGTGTCCCAGCAGTGGGAATATTATAAGCTGATTATGTAATGTTATATTAATGTTGTGATATTCCTTTATTAAATCCAACATGCCTCCTACACAATATATCTAATATCAGTGACACATTCTTAAAAAAACTGATATTTAAAATTATCGCAATTCCTAATTTGAATCATCCTGTTTGCGTTATATCGTATGCGGTGGCGCGGCGAGCGAATGCAGCGCTATTGTATCCTCATGAGCAGATTACTATAATCATTATCCACGTAATGTGGTAAATGATAAGGTGTACTCTAGGGCTCAAAACATATGCTTTTGTAACTCATTCGTTCCAGTAGGTACCCTCGATGGCGGCCGCCGCCGCTCCCAATCCGCGCCCGGTTCGGTCAAACAACCCTTAATAGAGGAATTTATTATGTATCGGTTGTTATTTGATTACTATCGGATAATAATGTCAGTAATAACAAAATATGGTATTACCAGCTCTTTAATATAATTTACCATCGACATGCATGTAAAAATAAATTATAATTATTAATATTTATTCCACAGTGTTCGTTATTGCACCTACCACTGTCTGTCTCTGCATCACCCAAAGGTTGACTGGGAGAAAATGCCTATGGCATTAAGTACGCCTCTGTACATTTGTGTGCATAAAGTATTAAATAAATAAATAATTGATTAATTATTTATTAATAATACATTTAATTGATATTATTTACTCGAACGTGACTTTTTATTGTATAGATTTATTACTAAAAAACTAATTTAAACGTTAGTAGGACATAGAGCTCGAATAAATGTACACAAAAGACCTTTATTGTAATATCTGTGTTCACAAATAAAGATTGATTGATTGAATAAAAGTATTATTTTCTCTTTTCTGTCATTGAATATCTACACATATCTACTTAGAAGATTAAAATTGTAACTATATGCTCACATTTTACTCTCTCTCTCTAACTGAACAGACAGCTGTGCTGCTGGGGAGTTTGTTGGCCACTTCTTCTTCCCAGTTATAGCATTAGGAAGCGGCGAAGGGTAGGCGTTTTGGGGGACTGTCTTATGTAATTTTGACGTTCGAAAAGCGCTGATCCTCAGCCTAGTTTGAATAAATGACTTTTGATTTTGACTAACATTTTAATATTGAGTTAGGTGATAAGTTGGTTTTGGAAAAGCTTAAATTAAAAATAGAATTTCGGTTGTTTTTTGTAAATGAAACATTTTTCTTCCGCATTTGAAGAGCATTTGGAAATTGTACTTAGTTGTAATTACCAATTTCCCTTGTAGTATGTTTTCGTTAGAAATAAGTATTTGTATTTTCCAATATTTCGTTAGCGACAAGCCGAACCTACAAAAACAATAGCTGATCCATTTCTGATACCTACTTAAAACGCAGTGCTCCATCTTCAACTGGCTCTCTCCTACGTATTTACCTACAGCCTCCGATATCCTGAGCAAATCGCTCCAATCACTTCTAATTACAACACAGTAATGCTAGACCATTCGTTGCTGGCAGGCTACCTACAAGCTACGCCTAGTTATAGGTGCATAGAAACGCAGATCAATCGGCGGGATCGGCTCATTATGCAGCATCCATGAGCACAGACGCGGCCTGTCATTACGGCAAATGGAGGCAAATTGCGCACATCTAACGCACTGCCGCCGCCGCCGAACTGTCGGTAATGCCGACTGCCGGTAAAAGCGTGAACTCGAATCGTTTCGGTATTAACGTGTATGGTAATGAGGATTCAGGCCTATGGTGGGTACAACTACCTACCTTAGCTATGTACTACTTTTGTTAAACTATGTTGTATGACAAGGAAGTTCTCCTGCTATTCGTTTTTTAGGGTTCCGTATTAAACAAAGAACCCAATAGTTTCGCCATGTCCGTCTGTCTGTCCCCGCTGTAGCTCAGAGACGCTTAGTAAATTAGTTTTGGTACATCCCTTGCACGTAATGTGGGGATGATATTTTTTTTCTCGTCTATCCTATGGTGTGGGATATCGTTGGATAGGTCGTTCGAAAATATTGCGGGTCTGTGAACACCACTTTTCGATTCAAGGATCCGCTTACATTTTTGTTGGAGTCAAGTGTCCCTCCCTAAAAAAAAGCTAAAAGGTTATTTATGGAGATGTGAAAAAAATCATGGCAGTAGTACATATAATGAAATTAAAAGAAAAACTATCACAACTAAGTGGTCTTTACAAGTTAACAAGTAATAATCAACCAACTTAAATTTGCAGTTGGAGAATTGACCGTGGTATATATCGATGAATGGGAGAACATGTTTTTCAACTACATTGTTCAGTTTGTTTTTGGGATAAATTCATACCAACTTCCCAACTACGGAATAACGGAACTCTTCATTGTGCGTGGTCTGACACGCACTTGGCCGGTTTTAGTTACCTACTGTTGTCGTCGTTACTACAAAGTAGCATTACTGTAAGGTCAAAAATGAATAACTTCGACTGTTTTTAAATCATCATCGTTTGACCTATCCACTTAACTTCAACCGCAGTCCAGATTGGCCTCTTCTATAGCGGTCTCACACTAGCTAAAAAAGGATACCTGAAAAGATTCCTCAAATAATTCGTCTTCCTAACAAAGAAGTAAAGAGGTAAACTAATATTCTAGAAGAAAAATATGACTTCATCGCCAGAATAACGCAGTTACCAACTAGGTAAATGAGTATTCTTGTAAAACAGATATCTATCTGCTGAATATTTTTAAGATTGCAATATTCGGTGTACTTATATTCCGGCCACTGAGAGAATGCGTTTCTGACACCTGCCAGTTGTACAAATTTAGGAAATAATAAAGTTTAAATTCGTATTCTTTTGTACTCACCTGAAAGGTGTCAGGAACGCATTCTGTCATCGGCCGAAGTTTACTTTATTAACACAAACTATTCCACGTAAACTCCTTTTTTTCCATGTACCTATGTATACAATCATCATTTCAGCCGAAAGACGTCCACTGCTGGACATAGGCCTCTCCCAAAAGGAGAGGGTTTGCCATAATCGCCACGCGTTTACGCACGCAATACGAGTATGGTGTTAAAATGCATAGAGAACTCTGCTGCCGATTCAGACACCCATGGGAAGAAATAGGGATGATGCTATTCTTTACATCCGGCACCACACGGGCAGGGTATTATACAATAGTGTGTTAAAATTATTATTTTTTGCATGTTTTCATTACAATCATATGTAAACTCTGTCCATAGTCACGGCCATGTCATTCACCCAAAACTATAACTTTCTCCTTCTCCTTCAAATTACCTCAACAGGAAAAAAACGGAACTCTTATAGGATCACTCGTTTGTCTGTCTGTCCGTCTGTCTCAGCCGATTTGCTCCGAATCTACTGGATCGATTAAGTTGAAATTTGGTACACATATGAATTTTTGTGACCCAAATACGGACGTATGTATAACGTAAATAAATGAATTTTGAATATGAGGGTCACTTTTAGAGGGCAAATTAGAAATGAAAAACAAAAGTTTTGCAAACTGTACCGTGTCACATATCAAATGAAAGGTCTTGTTGTTGTTGTTTGAGACCCTCACAATATATGTATTCAAATACATACATATATTTTTATAATTTTAAAATAAATAGGTAGTTATAAAGTTATTTAAGAGAATAGATGAAAATTGATTACTGCTGAGCTTATAATGTTCAGAGAAAAAATACAGAGAATAGTTCTATTCTTATAGATTACAGGAAAACCTATAAGAAGTATATAGTCTTAAAATCACATAGTAAATCACTCAATATTGTGCGTACAAACTTACATTTTCAATTGGACTGTATTTTTTTTTTTTTGAGGGTGGGAAATCATCAAATAACTTCTCCCGCTCTGGGCGGAGCGGGAGGGTGTGTCAGACTCTTACTGACTAAAACCCACCCGTATTCCTTCCTGTTGCCTGTGTTGCGGGGGCCTCGGTGACCCATAAGTACCTTCCCGCGACCCCGGCAGGCATCGGCCCTAGTGGACCCCTACTTTGTGCTGATGACATCTCTTTGAGGCGCGCGTGGAATACGACGCGCCGTCGACCCGGGCCTGGTCCTTACCGGACTGTGAGCTACCCATTGCTCACCGTCCGCAAGCCCGCGCCTACGGTGGCCGGAAATCCGCCCGGGATTCCCGACGCCCTGGGCGTCTCCTGCGGCGGCTAGGGGCGAGAGGGCGCGAAACTTGCCTTTCCCTCAACCGTCCCGCCTCCTCCTTAGCGAGCATTACTGCTTCGCAGAAGGAGGTGACGGCTGCCCATGCCCTCTCGCTCCGTACCATGGCCTGAACCAGGGCCGGACGCGAGAGGTCTCTGCCGCCGATCGCCTCCACGAGGACACGGCGGTGATCTGCCCAAGCCGGGCAGACCTCCACCGTATGCTCCACCGTGTCCTCCGGGCGATCCACACAGTGGTGACACCCGGACGTTTCCTCCCGCCTTATCCGACACAGGAACCTCCCGAAGCTGCCGTGTCCGGTGAGGACCTGCGTCAGGCGGAAGGTGAGGACGCCGTGGCGCCTCTCCAGCCACTCCTCAAAGAGGGAATTGGACTGTATGGGGTACATGTTTTTCAACTACAATGTTAAGTTTGTTCTTGGCATAAATTCATCCCAACAACGGAACCCTTCATTGTGCATGGTCGGACACGCACTTGGCTTTATTTATTTAATTAGGTATATCGTATTATTTTGAGACAGTTGTCAACTGTCATTGACGCATCCATGATAAATATTGAAGAGGACTTAAATATAATTGTTTCTCACACATGTTCACACAAATGTAGGGTAAGGAAGATACCTAGCAATTGTTATTCATTCAAGAAAATCATCTAATTGTCACCGGTCTATTATTTGCCGTAATTTGCGTAATAACCAGTGCCCTTGTGTCGGTAAATGCTACTTATACTCGTATGTATATACTTACTCACGTTTGTGCTCATATGTTACAAGGTACTATACATATGTTAAGTGTACTACAGACGTGCATCTTTGAGAATAGCACAAGGTAATTTCCTCGAAAACGACCCTGATGATGACGACGTTTGTTTGGAAGGTGTCTCACGTGAGACATAACACGTGAGATTTTAAAACAATAAACGTACAAAAAAGATGGCTATACAATTACATGAAATGTTATAAATGTAAAGGAATCCAAAAATGTAGATGTAAGAATGTAAGTAGTAATTAAGTTAACTTAATCGTAATCTGTAGGTATGCGTATTATATTTATGTGAGTACAGATTATTTTTATTTTCATGTTAAATTTAATTATCTTTGTTCTCGGTAAAATTTATTTATTATTGAAAACACAATGTTAGAAACACTAATATTTATAATATTCACACTTAGAAAGAACATTCAGTAAAAGTAACTAAACTAAATAAAAGTTTAAAATAATGAAATATATTTCGTAGACCGTGCTACGCAGGGTCTACGGGCGGCGTAGAGGCCATAACTTAGATATGGACAACGTTACGTCAAAACTATTAGTATAAACTATTTTCTATTTTGAAAAATAAACTATGACGATAATCATATGATTCCATATTTTATGTAATGGGCTGAAAAATATATATTGTATACTTATTTAAAATATTCAATTTATTCTTTTTTTGAGACAACTTTTTTGCTCAGTTCAGTTAGCTCTGATTTGTCGATTTATTTAGAATTAAAATAACATGTACGTACATAAAGTACAATTTATACTTAATTAATTAATAAAATAATATTCTAACTTAACTAACACTACTCACAAACTAAAATATGGCGTCGAAAAATTCAACCACATTGCTCTCGAGTGTTAATGTACCCAAGAGACTGGCGGAATTGCCACTTGTATGGCAATGCTTAGCCTCTGGCCAAGGTAAAAGCCAGCCCTTCACGGGACGTGTCAACCAGAGACCATGAGCACTCGGACTCCACAGCCCGAGGGTTTTGAAATTTATAATAAAATATAAGAGTAGGTAGGTTTTGAAAAAATAACGATGTATGGCGTAGCAGGCATATAACATTAAAATAGCTTAGTAAAACACTTTGAAAAATACATTTTCCACAAACTAAGAGTTCATAGATTGGGCCCAAATGGTTTTGGATTATTAAGTTGGCGATAATAGGCATTTTATCATCATAGGCAAAATTGCTAGTAAACGATGCGTTGAAACTTGAAACAACGGAACATTGATTCGGTTTACATGTAGGTACGAAACTGATGTTTGTGTTGTTTTAAGTGTGTTAAAAAAATCCTACAGAAGGAAAACACCGGTTTACACTAAAGACTGCCTACGATTTTTCATCGTGTATCGTAAAAGAGAGAATAACCATCATCTTCCCAAAGCTTCGTATAAACATAGATTATATTCATTGGTTGAAATGATCGGCCGGTTTTCAATAGGAACTTGTAGTACAAATTCGTATGCGACAAACCAGCAACGTATACTCGTATTTCATACGATACGCAAACAGCGTGATTATCTCTGACGCTAATATCATCAAATTAATATGTGGTTTACAGTACCGCTAGTAGGTAGGTACATATAATGTTATACAGGTCCTCATAACAGAGGAATTATTCGCATCAGGGACCGCGGTAACGAGCGAAATGACATCAAAAATGAAAATTATTTTTAATCGTGTCCAATTGCCGTGCGGCGTGACGAGTTCTAACCACCGGCTCGCTGCTAGCCAAGCGTGGCCTTAATTAAACGGTAGCTCTGACAACTGTGCCGCCAGGCCATAGGTACTCCTGTGCTTTGTGTGTTTTCGTCTCTGTGGTGAGCAGGAATGTGGCAACGAGCCACATGTGCCATATGTGGGGTTAGAGAACTTGTAAATACATATAATTTTAACTAAAGCATTTAACGTTATTTAAGTAGGTACTTAAGTATGTCTTCAACATGAAAAGCATTCAGTTATGTATGTACATATTGATTTGTTCGTGAGCACCATTTGTGAAGTTTCGCATGACCTATATTAGCGTGATCCACGATAGGGACCTACCTCGCGCGATTAGGTATCTCTGGCCTTCTCTTAACAGAGAGAATCCTAGTGTGCAGTCCAGGGAATTTGTAAAAATCTGACACCTACGGCTCCTATTTAATCTACTACTAGTTTTTTAATATTGTACCTTTTTTTTCTGAACTGAATAAAGTTTGTATTTATTTTATTTATCTTAAAGAGAAGTATATTTACCATCATTGAGCTGCTGAAAGCCCAATGGTGGCAGAGTTCTTGATCCGAAAAATTCGAAACTTATCTAAACTTACTTAGGCCTTGGCAGAGAGTACAACTTTGTGCCCTTTGGCGTCGAGACCCTCGGTCCGTGAGGTCCTAGTGCGCCTAAGTTATTCGCGGAAATCGCGAAACGTCTAGTTGATGTAACTGGTGACCGAAAAGCTGGCGGCTTTCTCGCGCAAAGCATCAGCATTACAATTCAGCGAGGAAATGCCGCCAGCATCCTCGGTACAATGCCCCGAGGGCCTTTTTTAGGTTTAACACAGTTTTAATTTCATTCAATTACTGTTAATAATCATCTTATATATAAACTCGCCTTTAAACTTCGACTTTTATTTATTTAACGTTTCCCTTATTTCCGCGATTTGCGTCAAGTTAGAAGCTTTACTGAGTAATGTCCTTGATATGATTTCTAAAAGGACAGTCATCAGAGGAAACGTTTCCATTGAATTTGATTTCCAAAAATCACAAGCCTTAAATAGTGTATTACTCATAGGTATTGGGTATCGATATTTTCTGCTTTAACCTTTAAATTTAATAACCTAGGTACCACTTATTTGTTAAAAAGCCTGCAGCCATATGTACCTTAAATGGTAGAAGCCAATTTGTTCCTTGGATACATTATTATAACGTTAGAATCGTGAGTGGTTACCGCCTTTTCAGGTAACTATATTTTATGTAGGTATGCTGATTATCTGACTCGTAGAACTATTATGTCAACCTGTATAAGTGTATAGAGACAGACTTAGAACAGATTCAATTATAACTACTATATGGACTGAATTTTCCACCAATATTGTAATCCTAGTAGGTAGGAAAGTACCTATATATTACAGATGCTGCGCTGTTGTTATCGTTCGTGAGTTGACAGTGAGTGTTTACAGTTTACAGTGACTTTACTTTTTAAAGTCACTGTGTTAAATGAGAATTACCTGAGAGTGAGTTATGCCATGATTGATAGGATTAGGCTTAAGTTTGGTGTAAATAATTTCCAAACGATAAGAATGGTACCTAAGTAATTTGATGGTGTTACGAGATAGTCCAAAGACAAAAGCTCTTTTCAAAATGACCTGGCTCTTAGTCCGGATGAAGTTAGGAATCTAAAAGTTTCCGCTTTCAGCATGTGATAGGCATATGGATCGTCAAATCAAACGCACGGAGCATTAAAGCGCGGCGAGTACCTCTCACACCATGGCTTTGAAATGAAATTAAATGATTTTTATTTCTGTAAGTAGGTTTGTACAAACACTTTTACACGTCAATCATATTTAGGAAAAAAAAACTAGATGAGGTCGGCGTTTCCTATCTGACTACTCTGAGAAGAAAGGCCGAAACAAACTCAGAGGTCACAGTCTGTTTTGAAGTCCAGACATAATCTCGGTCAGATCATGTGAATACCATGTAGATTGGTGTCTGAAATGGTATTTTGATGAAAGAACCACACAGATTGAGTGGACCAATCCAGTCAGTGCACGCATTTGTCAGTAACCGTGCAGCTCAACTCAGAACTTAAGGAGCTCAACGATTCGACGAACAAATTCAAAGAAAGGATATTTGGGTAGGCCGCTTAAATGACTCAAACTGCCAGACCAAGATGAAAACTAACTGAGAGAAATAATAAAAACAATAATCCACATAGTCTTCACATTCACAATAATTAAAAAAAAAATATAATACTTCAAAAAGTAAATATTAATGTCATTGTATATATAAAAAAAATCATCAATGTCACAATTAGTATAAAAATAGATTAAGTATAAAATTAGTTTGTTGCCTGGGGGTACATTGGAGTCGCTTAATTATAATAAAGCTTTGCCGATGACATCATAATGGCAGAGACGGTGGAATAGTTAGACCAGATGCTGTACAGCCTAAATGGAGCCCCTCGGCGGGTTGGTCTCCGCATGAATTTGGACAAGACAAAAGTCATGTACAATTCGCACGTCTTGCCGAGTCCAATCCACGTCGAAGGTTCGCTTCTCGAAGTTGTGAAGGAGTATGTCTACCTAGACCAAGTCATCCAGTTTGGTAGATTCAACTTAAAAAAAAGAAACCGACAGAAGGATTCAGTTGGGTTGGGCAGCGTTTGGAAAACTTCGTCAAGTCTTCTCGTCACCTATCCCGCAATGTGTGAAGACTAAGGTCTTCAACCAGTGCGTCCTGCAGCCCGTCATGACATACGGTGCCAAAACGTGGACATTGACAGTGGGCCTGATCCACAAATTCAAAGTCTCTCAGCGCGCTATGGAGCGGGCTATGCTCGGAGTCTCTTTGAAGGATAAAATCAGGAATAAAATTATCCGGAAAAGAACCGGAGTATCCGGCATAGCTTGCAGAGTAAGCAAACTGAAGCGGCAGTGGGCTGACCATGTTTGTCGAACGACCGATGGCCGATGGAGCAGACGAGTCCTGGAGTGGAGACCGCGTATCGGCAAGCGTAGTGCTGGATGCCTCCCAGCTAGATGGACCGACGACCTCAAGAAGGTGGCTGGGACAGACGATGCGGAAAGCGGAGGGCAGAGTGTTGTGGCGCAGCCTGGGAGAGGCCAATGTTCAGCAGTGGACTGCGATAGGCAGAGTTGATTGAGCATTAAACTGTCAAAAGAGTTGTACTTAAGTAGTTAGGTAAAGACATTCGAAGCAAAATTACTTTTAGTAATAAGTTTATTCAGAAGATGGTAGACCAGCAGAGTTCTAGAAACAAAAGTATAAAGAAAAATTGGTGCCTGCTCACACACACCCATACAAATAGAAATAACAGTTAACTGCATTAATAAGTTATACTAACGTCTTCTAAATGACGCATAATTGACTGAAGTGTGCATAATTCATATATAAAATTGCTACTAGAAAGCACCATTAAGGCAATTTACTTATATCGTTCTTATAGCGGACTTCATCACGTTTTGACTGCCCTGCTTAACCATATAATCACTACTGAAATATTTCACTCCACTTACAATAATATCGCGCATTAAGTCGCTATCGCGGCTGTAATTACCTTAGTTGAAACAATACAAAATAATAAAAGCGAATCGGGCGCTGGCTATTTGCATTTCCGATGGACGGTGGTCGGGGTGGCAGGTGTTTTTCCTTTCTCGCCGACTGATGTTGACCGCGCTAGAGCGAGAGCTCGACCACTCTCTTGTACCGTTCTGTTTCTCCTTGCCTCATACGAAATTATTATTTTGATTACGTTTAATTTGCATACGGCCTGCGGAGCGGTTGCCCCAGGGCCGAGGGCCGATGCGCCGCCCCGCGTCGTTACGACCCCTGTACTTTTCTGTAATGTTTTCGCCATTTTCAACAAAATTCCTCACAAATCATATAATTTCAGGTATCATCATGGTTATTACGAAGAAGCGCCCGTAGTCCTCGTACCTCTGTAATAGGTCGATCGATGCTCAAATTCTTGATAACTACGAGTAATCAACATAGAATCAGCCCCGGCAGGCTTAATGATCCAACGTCTTCAATTATTGGTAATATCAGACGTTTAAACGTTCTTTAGGAAGCTGACTGGCAGGTTTGGTTGGATGCTAGGTAAGACCACTTATTTATTCCTAAGGTCACATTTTTTAAACGACTGCTCTCACGCATGTCATATTTATGTTTTAAATGTCTCTAATACATACCTACACCTACACAGAGACACTACGTGAATTGAAGGTAATCGCTACAGAAATAGCGACTGCCGTGTGTAATAATTTATTTGATTGTGCAATGGGATATTGGAAACCCATGTTCACAAATCCCAATGAAAATAACATAAAATTGTGTTTAATAAAGGATTTACTTTACGAAACACATAATAAGAGTATGTCGGGCGGCTTCTGTTCGGCGCACACGCATTGGCGTGGGCCGGTCCAATCGGCAGCCGGGACACGCCCACATGCGCACAATCTACTTTATTCTCACATTACTTGCTTTATAACCTACGTATATGGTCTGCTAACAAAAGTTCATGTGTATCTATTTTGTTTATGCCCAACTTATGAATCCCAAATTGGTTTGAGATTCGTTCTTTGTGTTTTATGATTTACTACAGTAAAAAAATACCTACGATTAAGTCGCTGTACCAGCACACCAAGTAACCACAAGCTGTTGATTTAAACCCTAACATCTCGATGGTTACGTTCAAAATCGAATGAGAAACTTTGACAGTTTGTGGTAACTTGGAGTGCTGGAAACTGTACCTCCCTACTTACGAGCGGTTTGCGGGATAGTAGGTAGGTATCGATCTAGATTTTATTGTATAATCTTCTTAAACGCAAAAGGTTAAAACATAGAAGTAAATCATAGAACGCAACAGGTAGAAACATGCTTAATCCTAACTTAATCTTTACATAGTATAAAATGAAGTCGCTTGCGCTGTCTGTTCGCATAGGTAGATCTTTTACACTGCTCAACGGATTTTAATGCAGTTTTTAGCAATAGATAGAGTGATTCAAGCGGTTTATATGTATAATACTTACATTTATTATAGTACAGAAAAGCCGAATGAATGTTTGTGTGTTTGTAATGTATGCGCTGCCATACCGTTTATCCGATTGGAACAAAACTTTCGTGGGTTGTTGTATGCACCCAGGCAGGTAGGGTAGGTACGGTAGGTAGGGTAGGTAGATACGTAGTGCTACCCGTGCAAAGCCGGGCCACGTAAAGCTAGTAATATTATAAATGCGAATGTGAGTTTGTTTGTTTGTTTGCTTTTACGCTAAAACGACTGAACGGATTTACATGAAATTTGGCAAATGGGTAGAACAGGGCTTGGGTTAAGACATAAGATACTTTTTATCCTGGTAGTACGGTCCCGTGGGATAATTTCAGACCTCCACGTGGGCGAAGCCGCGCGGAAAGCCTAGTGTAAAATATTTCCATATCTATGGTTGATCACTAATGTAAGTTTAAATTTTTATTTATTTTCTGGGCATAATGCAAATCTTCAAAAGTAATCCCTTAACATGCGGGCCTTCCGTTTAAAAACAAGTCAAAATAACTTTTACAAAAACTATAACGTATCATTGGAGACAATTGGTTGATCGATAGCTGTCGGCGATATTCCTATTGGGCTTTTCATCGACTTTGATATCCGGGACATAGTGAGGCTGCACCTAATGACATAATCGCGGCCCGCGGCATCGGTCGCGCGATAACAGTGATTACGAGACGAGCGGCGAGCGTAGCGGGCAGCGGGCCGAGATAGGTACTGTTGCAAATTGATTCGATGCTACAGGCACTGCGACCGACTACCTATAGGTATAGTATAAAGACACCGGTATATACCTACACTGAACATTCCATAATTTACGACGCATTTACCTTCGTCAAATTGGTAAGAATGAATTCTTTCATTAGGACGTCAATTTTCTGTTCCTACTTGCCTTGTACTTACAGACTGTACTTTGTAATCTACCAGTAGGTACTTAGTAGTAGGTAGTCTAGTAATGAGTAGCTCACCTGGCTGATGGTTTGAAGTGCTCTTTAATTAACCTTTTGACCGCCACAGTCATGTATAGATGACAGCCCAAAATGTGCCCAGCACGCCACGGTCCCGACTACATGACAGATTTTAAGGAATAATTCGTAGCTTGGCGCCGAGGGCACGTTTTTGCTTTTTTGACGTGGCGGTCAAAAAAGTGGCGTGGTTAATATTAGATTGGTTTGCGTTAGGAGTGGGGGACACTCTCACTGAAAAATATATAGCTGCCCCCACGGTTTCACCCGCATAAGTGTCAATCCCGTGGGAAAATCGGGATAAAAAGTATCCGATGTCCTAATCCAGATCATGGTCGACCTATAGAAGTATGAGGAACAGGGTGTAAAGTTCACTCATCCTCCATAGAAAAGGGAGGATCCTCCGACCAGACGGGTGTCGAATCTGGTGGGCAACTGCCCGACGGTTGATTTTTTATTTTATTTTTTTGAATGGCATCTCGTAGTTGACCTTGAGAGGTCGTCACTACTCAACCGGACTATCCTGTGGCTGCCTTAAGCGGACTCAAAGCCTCCAGCTAGGGGCGAAATTTTTACATTACTAAACGACTGCACGCTAAGGGGTGCCCTTAGCGTGCAGTCGTTTAGTAATGTAAGAATTTACAACCTGTGGGGTACGGACCTCGGCTTAAGGTGTCGCTGGGGCTGACAGCAAGGTGGGACAGGCTAGATCTGAACTGAATTATTATTAAACGGGGAATTTAAAGCTACGGGCTCAGCTGCGGCGCGGGCTGGCACAGCATGGGGACAATTACGTCGGGGTTTTCGCGAGGGACCTCGGTGGCGAGGTCGGAAGATCGGTCGGTGTGATTTGTGCACTGTACTCGTGGCCCTACTGCTTTTCTGGAGGAGGGAAATGGGGTCATCGGGGTCGGTGAGCGTATGCCTTGAACGGCGAATAGAGCTAATGGACGAGGGCCTATAACTGGCGGCCTTCACAACCAGAGGGTTGCTGTGGGTGGCGGCAGAGTCAAAGAATCGCTTCGCGGTGCGCTTCATGACCTACTTGATGATGGGGATTTTAAGATCGAGATGGAGGATCTTGTTTCGGACGAACCAGGGGGATCCCGTTGCCTTTTGGAGGAAACGGTTTTGGAGGCACTGCATCCTGTGGATGAGGTGGGGCCTAGCTTGTGCGAAGACTGCACAGGCATATGTAGGTCATGATGGGATGGATGCACGCTGTGTAAATACGCAATTTGCACTTAAGGGACAATTTGCTGCGTGCATTTAAGACGGAATGTAGTCTACCGAGAGCGAAAGCGGCACGCGAACGTACCTGCTTTATGTGCTCTGAGAAGGAGAGATGGTGGTCGAGGGTCACGCCTAGGTATTTGGCTCGCTTCTCCCAAGGGATAGGCTTGCCGAACATGGTGAGCGGTCGGGGGGGGGGGGGGGGGGGGGGGGGGAAGAGGTTTTACGCGGTTTGGTAAAAAGAACCGCCTGACTTTTGTAGGGATTGACTTCGATTCTCTACTTTCTAAACCATGCGCCAAGCTTGTTGACTTTGGTTTGGAGAGTGCGAGATATCTGGTCATGGACTAAGCCAGTGTAGTAAATGGCCATGTCGTCTGCGAACAGAGCCGCCTTACTACGGATACTGCGTTTTTCTGGGATGTCGCTAGTGAAGAGAGTGAAAATGAGAGAAGCTAGCACGGAGCCCTGAGGGACGCCTGCACGGATAGGGTGGGGGGAGGACAGCGCTCCTTCGATGTGATAGCGGTACGGTTTGACAAGAAGTCTCGTAAGATGAGTACGAGGCGATCGGGGCACACCGAGTTTGTAGAGCTTATATAATAAGCCGTTGTGCCAGACCTTGTCGAACGCTTTCGCTATGTCGAAGAATACAGCAACGGTCGTAAACGCTTATGTGTTCTATGATGCGGTGGACCTGTTGGATGCAAGAGTGTTGGGTTCTAAAACCGAACTGCGGGTCGGGGAGGAGGCCCTTTGTTTCAAAAAAATCTCAGAGGTGCTTATAAATAAGCCTCTCATAGACCCTTGATGATATCGTGCACTTCGTCTGGAGTGACGGGAGGCAGAGGATAATCAGGGTCTTCAAAGGGCGGGAGGGCTCTACGTTCGACTTCCACGTCGACCTGGGACAGGTAACCTTGCTCTACTGGTTGAGAGCTGGGTGAGCATTGAGCCTCAAGACTATCGGCTAGGTATTCCGCCTTGTCGACGTCATCGAAAGCGATGGTCTTGTCGGGGCTCACCAGGGGGGGCATAGAGACGACTTCTTCGGATTTGAGTTTTCTCTGAAGTTCCCAGAAGGCTAAGTGGGTGGGCTCTAACTCGCTTAGCATCTTGTCCCAGCCGGCGTTACGCATTTCCGATAGGCGTGTCTTTGCAGATCTCTGTAAATAGCGCATATGGGCTTTGTTCGCGTGGCAGGGAAAGTTACTGTACGCACGGACAGCCACGTTATTCTCATTCAACAGTTCACGCACATCGTCCGGAAGCTTCCAGCGATGGTCGTCCATCGCCAGATCCTCCCTTGAACAGTCGTTCAGGCCTGATTGTACGTGTACTGCGAATGAGTCGATCGCGGCTGTCGTGTCCGCGATAGTCAAACAGATGTTTGCCTCTGCTGGAGATCCTGGTGCTGTTCCAGGCAGGATGTTTGGCGTTGAGATCGCCCGCTATGATAACGGAGTCACTCAGGCCAAGTAGGACAGAAAGGTCTTCAGAGAGGGGGGGTAGGGCTAGCTCTGATGTGGAAACGGTGAAAATATAGGCCCATACTAAGGTGATCCGTTGGTGGCCAGTCATGCCTAGCTTACAGATAGACGCTTCTAAACGTGAGAGAGGGGGCGGGTCCATTAGGAGGCAGTGCAGGGAGGTTCTATAATAAATTAGGGTGCCGCCCTTGTGACATCTAGTCCTGTCATTGCGAACTATGCGATAGTTGGCAATTGACGGGTTTCGAAAGCTGTGCTTTAAGAAGGTTTCTGTAAGAGGAGAATGCCTATTTGGTGGTCGCGTAGGAACAGCGATTTCATCGCGTTGTCCTTGAATGCCATTGGCATTGAAGAAGCCTAGCTTTAGGGATCGGGGTTTGGTTCGCGCTTGGATTTGTATATCCATTACTGAGTGGGTTTTGCGAATTTTTCAAGGGCCTGCGTAATCTCGGGATACGCATGAAAGATATTCTGGATCTGAGAGAGATCGCAGGAGTTACGGGCGGCAACGAGTTCGTTGGCCATTTTACGCGCGCGGGGCGTGAAAATGATTGAAAAGGTCCCAGAGATCACGCTGAACGGATCTACTGGGACTGACGGACCGACCGACGGTTGATGTCGGGATGTGTTATATATACTAGTTGCGCGGTAAACTCTGCTTGCGCGATGCAGGATTTTGCGTGACGTCAGCTGCGTAGTTCGCATGTGGCGATGTAGATGGCCGCCACATCCATGTGCCAAATTTCATCTAAATCCGTTTAGCCGTTTTAGCTTGAAAGCGTAACAAACTAATAAACAAACTCACTTTCGCATCTATAATATTTATTTGCTAACACTAGATGTTACGCATGCATTACAATTTCATGACACAGTACGAGTATTAAGACATGTACTGTACTCCCTTCTCTCATAAAATTATAGCTCACACTTGTCCCCCTCAACAGTCAGCAGGTTGTAACTGTCTTGCTCTCAGCGCAGTCCCCAATACTAAGTACCTGGGAGTGATTATTGACGAAAAACTTAACTGGCACGCTCATATAGAGGCACTCTGCACTAGAATTAGAAGACTAATATATATTTTTAAAGAACCCAGGCACTCCGCCAATTCTGAAACTCTGACTCTTGTGTACCTCAGCCTTTGTCAGTCTATCATTATGTACTGCATCCCGGTGTGGGGCGGCACTTACAAAACCACAATGGTCCCTGCAGAACGCGCAAAACGAGCGGTTCTTAAAGTGATGCTTTTTAAACCTCTAGAGACTACTCTACTGATCAGTTATATTCTGAGGCCGAAGTTCTCACAGTAAGGCAATGCTAATGTTAAATGCTATATGTTCTTCGTTCAGTCCTGCGGAGACACTCCAACCATCCATTAGATAAAAATCTGCTTTAAGACGCCACGGTTTCCCTATATGTAAAACAAACCCCTGTCGTTTTGACATTTACAAGTCGACAATTGTTAGCTCAAAGTTCACGCATGTATAATAAAATAAATAAAATTATTCCGTTGTATAGATTTAACTTATATGAAATTAAAAATAAATTAAGAAAATGGCTCTTATATATTACTTATGAAGAAACAGAAAATATAATGGCAATAGAATCTTAACTATATCAAACCTTCCTTGAAATAAAGCTTATCAAACACTCACATTTCACATATACACCCCTACATATAAACTACACTTATATGCACTCCTTGATACACAACCACAAATCCACAATCATTCATTACATTTGCTGTATTAACAACCACTGTAAACAAACAGAAAAGTCACGGTTGTATTGTAACATAAATTGAAGTCACAAAATCTCCGACTCCTAAGATACAGGTCTGCGTACCTAGTTTAGGAGCCTGGAAAGCTGACAATAATATTAAACTTGGTAGTACAACCCACTCTTTCCATATGCTATGTACTGTGTTGTTGTTTTTATGTTAGTACTAATAAACTTAAACTTAAAGTTATTATTACTTTGTCTGCGTCTGGGCGCTCCTTGCGTGGCTCCGCATCGCTGCCAATGCGGTGAAGGTGTCGACTGTCTCGGACACCATGGCCTATCCTGCAGTAAAAGCGCAGGTCGGATAGCACGGCACGCCAGCATCAACGACATCTTCCGTCGCGCTCTTAGTACCGTCGGGGTGCCCGCTGTTTTAGAACCTAATGGCTTGGCACGCGACGATGGGAAGAGACCAGACGGAATGACCATAATGCCTTGGAAGGTAGGTAGGCCTTTGGTGTGGGATGCAACGTGTGTCGACACCCTTGCGCCATCCCATCTTCCTAGCACGGCGGGCTGTGCTGGGGCGGCTGCGGCAGGTGCAGGTACTCAAATCTTATTGGGACTTATATGTTCGAGCCGTTTGGGGTTGAAACACTAGGGCCATGGGGTCCGAGTGCCCACTTAGTTTTTAGAGACATCGCAAAGCTGTTGGTCGACTCCTCACGTGACCAGAGGGCTGGTCTATTTTTTGGCCAAAGAATCAGAATTGCCATACAACGTGGTAACGCTGCCAGCCTTTTGGGCACTTTTCCTGTTGACAACGATGCGGACGAATTTTTTGACGACCTGTGATATTTTGCCCTCCCTTTTTATATAATTGTACATATTATTATTATTATAAATTGTTTACTGTAAGGGCATTGCAAATTGTATATATGAAATTATTGAATTAAATTACATAATATAATAGTAAGGAAGTAAGGATTACATAGTAAGTACTTTTTCAATATATTAAAGGTATTTGTAGATAAAGTTTCGGTTCGACACTGGTGCACCAATGCGTTACTTAGAGCTTAAAAAGCCACTTGTTTGATAGGGTGATATTTATTGCGTTTACTTTTTTTTTTGGTGGCGGGGTGAAAATCCTCCTGGATGTCCTCCGTCCTGGGGCAAAATCAAAATCAAAATATTTTTATTTCACATAAACCTACATGGGCACTTATGAAACGTCAGAAGCTAGGTGCACGGTTCCAATGGGTCGTTTCCTATGGAGAAGAGCCGGCAAGAAACTCCACGGTTACTCTTTTAAAAATAGTTGGCTTTTACAATGTTTTCAAATTAGTGTTTAATAGGTATGGGAGGACGGTGTAGGCCTGTCGAGACGTACCAGGTACTTAACAAAAAAAGAAAAAGGTTTACAAAATATCTAATCTATTAGGCCTACAACGTTCTTACATTCACAAGGTACACACAAATCTGTGTAAAATATTAATTAAATAATAAAAATAAAAACCCATTTAAACCAAATGAAGTTTGCCATCACAACAAGTCTGAAATCAAAGTTTTAGGTATATAATGTCAAACAGTGAAAATAATATGTCTCTCTCTGGTCTCTGCGGGCTCCGTCTGGTCAGGAGAGATGTTTGACTACCCCCGCGACGTCTAAGAGGGGCACGCGTGGAACATTATGCGCCACCACCTCGGGTCTTATATGATAGGGGGCGGCGGACGTCACCGAGTACCTACACAAGAATTTGGCGAGGATATATTGTCAATTTTTATTACGTTGGGCCAAGAAATACACCGTGTTATTTTTCAAAAGTTTTTCTAAGTATAGTTAAGTCTTATAATGTAGATTAACTAATTAATTTGAATCAAGTTGTTGCTTGTAGCATGTTTTAGCAATTTCTTCCTTTTTTTTATTGGGTGGGAAATCATCAAATAACTTCTCCCGCTCTGGGCGGAGCGGGAGGGTGTGTCAGACTCTTACTGACTAAAACCCACCCGTATTCCTTCCGTTACCTGTGTTGCCAGGGGCCTCAGTAACCCTTTAGTACCTTCCCGCGACCCCGGCAGGCATCGGCCCTAGTGGACCCCTACACTTGTGCTGACGACATCTTTTTGAGGCGCGCGTGGAATACAACGCGCCGTCGATCCGGTACTGGGTCCTTACCGGACGGAGAGCTACCCATTGCTCACCGTCCGCAAGCCCGCGCCTGCGGTGGCCGGAAATCCGCACGGGATTCCCGACGCCCAGGGCGTCTCCTGCGGCGGCTAGGGGCGAGAGGGCGCGAAATTTGCCTTTCCCTCAACGGTCCCGCCTCCTCCTTTGCGAGCATTACTGCTTCGCAGAAGAAGGTGACGGCTGCCGCTGCCCTCTCGCTCCGTACCATGGCCTGAACCTGGGCCGGACGAGCAGATATCTCTGCCGCCGATCGCCTCCACGAGCACACAAGCCGGGCAGACCTCCACCGCATGCTGCAGCGTATCCTCCGGGCGATCCACACAGTGTCACCACCCGGGCGTTTCCTGCCGCTTTATCCGACACAGAAACCTCCCGAAGCTGCCGTGTCCGGTGAAGACCTGTGTCAAGCGAAAGGTGAGGACGCCGTGGCGCCTCTCTAGCCACTCCTCAAAGAGGGAACTTATCGCCGCAATCGTGGCGTGCCCAGCACTCGGTTGCGACAACCGTAGGTACTCTCCATGTCGCCATGAGATCCCGCCGAAGCTCCGTCCGCTGTGCCGCGATTTCTCGCGGCAGCGGAGTAACGTCCCGGCGTTTTGCCTCCTCGCGCACGTATGGGAGTGGCGCTACTTTTGCCTCCAAATCCCATGGCGGCAATCCGGCAAGGAGGCTCGCTGCCTCACCGGAGACCATGCGGTATCCCCGGACCAGCCAGATGGCCATGACCTTTTGGGCCGCGCTCAACCGGCGGGCTGGCCGCAGCGCCAGGGAACGCGCCCTCACAGGAACCCCGTAAAGGGCCATGGACCGCACGACCCCCGCGTAGAGCCTCCGGCAGGAGGCGTTTGAACCCCCTCGATTGGGCAGGAGCCGCTTCAAGGCAGCCCCTGCCCGCTCCAGTTTGGGAGCCAAACGTCGGAAATGCTCCATGAAGTTCCACCGGCTGTCGAGGACGAGTCCCAGGTACTTCATCGTCGACTCGACGCCGATGTAAACTCCTCCTACCGTTATTTGGGATCCCGACGGTGGCGCGTTCCGAGGGCTATGAAAACCCATGGCCTCGGGATTGTGCAGGGCTGCTCCAATTTTTATATACTAAATGTTAATTTCTTTTTTGAGCAGTGGTGGCCCAGTGATAACGGTCGCGACGTACGAGTTGTAGGTCGTAGGTTCGAATCCTGACAGGCGCTTTACTTTGTGTAAATTATGTCACCGCCACTGCTCTCAAAACGGTGAAGGAAAACATTGTGAGGAAACCGGCATGTCCTAGAACCACAAATTCGAAGACATGTGACGTCTACCAACCCGCATTGTGGGCATGTGCCCACATGTGGTGGATTACGGCCCACTCCCTCGCACAGAGAGGAGAGGCTGGTGACCCAGCAGTGAGAACATTGCAGGCTGATTAGGTATATATATTGAATAATATTATAGCATTCGGAGCAATTCATCAGAGCTTCGTGCGTCTTTTGGGTGCTATAAGATGCTTTTCACGCGTTCATAAGATCCTTTAACCCTATAAGTAGCGTTATTGTATATTTAAGAAGTGATTTATTATCATCTTTTAGTAAACAAACCTAGCTATGGGCTGAAAATCACATAAATAACAAGGTGTAATTACGTAATTGTTATTTATTTAACACCTCAAACACTAGAAATTTTCCCATGTTTAGGATTGCTTGGTTACAAAATTGAATATGAACGTTCCCACTGGTCTGCTACAATTTTTTATATGAATAAATACTATAGGTACGTAAAGTTTGAGCAAATAAAAGACACACTATAGGTACAGTACTTATTCAAATCTGAAATACATAGGTACCTACTGTAGTGTGCGGGACGTGCTACGCTAATAAATAATATTCCTTTTTTATTAATTGTTAATATATTTATCTTGTTTAATTCAATACATATTCGTTTGTGAGTTTATTAAAGACTGTCTGTAACAACTAGGGCTTTCATCCCGGGAGTCTTGGTCTCGAAAATTTCGATAGTCTCGACGATTTTTTGATATTTTCGAGACTCGAGACTAACAGTTTCGGTCTCGGGAATAACGAGACTTTTGAGACTGGAGTCACATAATTAACAGTATTAAATAATCTACTAAACCAATAGTATATTTTTATTATGGTTACATTTATATGGCAATGGCAACACTGTAAAGCTTAGTTATCTGTGGAGATTGAATAACCTTGTTGACGAACAACATTGTGAACATTATAAACATTATGAAAGTGTGAAGTTATTAGCTGCCATGTGTTCGTTAGAATATAAAAGGTATTTTAAACATGTAAAAAGCATAAGTTATCAACTAAATATTTTCATTGAGTTGTGGCGTTTTATGTTGTACCTACTTAAGTTTTCGCAGTAATTCTATGGCATGACGGCGTTTTAATTATTTTCCTTTTTCTTAATCAACTAACCATCGATTTTACATGCTATTTGACACAATATTGTTTTTTGCTATTTTGAGGTTATATTGTGGCCGAGTGGACGTATTCTGGTGGGCATTTTTTTTTATCGGTTTTGTGTGTGGTAATTGCGAGCCAATGATAATGCTTCTGCTAAATGCAAAACATGCCACAGAATATTAAGGACTTTAGGAGGGAATACAAGTGGTCTTCATAAACATCTTAAGAGTAGGTACGCATAACATGATATTGGAATAAGGAAGGAAGAAGTACAACTTGCTTCATCATCTGATTATATCGCTTGCACACCTTCAACAAGCAAATGCAAGAGTAAAAATGGAGCTTATAAACCACCCGAAAAAAAAGATAAGATGACGGATTTATTTCAGAGAGTTGACGGTATTGAAGTTAAAGTTTCGAGAATGGCTTCCCTGGATGGAATACCATTTCGAACTTTTGTCGAATCTAAAGATTTACGCGAGTTGTTTAAAAAAGCTCAATACACTTTCACTGCGCACCCGCATAAAGGAAAATAGACTGCTTGAGGCAAGTATGTTACAATACTTGTTCAGTCCTTCTCAGTTTTTCGAAAAGAAGCTTGATGCAACAGCCTTTCAAACATTAAGCAACAACGATATTCATTCTAATTCGAATTAGTCTTTAAAGGAATTGTACGAAAGGTTAAATCAATCCACAACCGACAAAAATTACAATTAGACTGCAAATACCAGTAATGCAAATGATTCGTCGATTGTGAAGCTCACAAGTTTGTCCACGGAAGAATAGCTGGAATATGACCTTCAAAATTTGTTAAACAAAGGGCAGAATACGACATCTACGTCTATCCATGATTTTCAAACAACCCTTCACATAGAAAAAGCTCTCTTTGAAAATGAGGGCGACAGAGGGAAATACCTAAATTATTGCTATAACTATTTAATATCAATCCCTCCACAAGCGTAGAAGCAGAGAGAGCTTTTCCAACGCGGGTTACTTTTGCAATAAAATTAGATCTTCTCTGTCAGAAACCACACTAAATGCCCTTTGTTTTTTACGTGCCCATTATAAAAATGAAAAAAGTACAATACAAAACTCTTTAATTTTTAATTCGCGTTTGTTAATAAAGTACCTACTTCATTGAAATATGTTGTTTTGACTGTATATTTGCATAACCTATAAGTAAAAATCCTAGTTTTGAAATGGTCTCGAAAGTCTCGTTTTCTCCGGGAATTTCGAGACCGCATCGAGTCTTGTTTTTTTTTCCCGGGACTCAGTAATGCACCGAGACTGAAAGCCCTAGTAACAACCCATCATTTTTTATCTATATTTCGATTTTAAATATTTATTTATTAAGTTGCCAGTGTCAACTAGCGGCTAGGATGATGCATTATCATAGAACCTCTACAGTACCTATGTGCCTATCTAATAAAAAAACATCAATATCACATTGTTGTGAAGGGAAGGCATCCGTCGTTCAAGTACTAAACTCTAAATATTTAATGTATTTTTTTCCATTTTCCACGACATTGCCCCAACCAGTGGTTAGACGCTGCAGAATAAATACAGCAACAACCATTGTCTGTTATTATTGCTTTAAAATTCAACTTCAACTGTCACAACACTACACCGCGGCCTACATTGTGTCGATGGAAAAAACGGTAATTTTCACACTACCTGCATTTAATACTTCTAGGTATGTTGGACATAATAGCATGCCTCTAATGGCATTAGATTTTCCATGTAGCTATGGGATTTTTTTCATTGTCCTACGGACAGTTGTTTTCTATGCATAATAGGAGGCTACGGCGAGATTATAGAGTAGTGTTGCTAGTGATACCTGTGTTTCCGTGGGACTGTAACGGGAACGCGTTAACAAAAGACTCGGCTCGATTGAGGCCGCAGTCGTAGCCTAACATTTTCTAAAGGAAAATCACAAAGAAAAGTCGTCAATTTTTGCAACGATTTCTTTGTCAAAACACTCAGCTATTAATGTCGGTAATTCTTAGAATAAGAAAGTAGTATGATCGGAAAGGGTTTTAGAAAATTGCACTGATGTTCAATAGAATTAAAGTTTCAAAGAAAATTGCTAGTTGCTTTGAGTTCCAGTTCATATTATGTAGGTACTCCAATCATTATAGATTTGTCATTACGTAAATTGGTTTCAGTTTCTTTTCTTTGATCAATCGTGTACTTATTACTTATTCATAGAATGTTTGCACAGATCTGAATAAAATATGAAGTACCTAAATTAATAATGTGAACTAGGGTAAGATTGCGTTAAAAGTACCAACGCCTAAGTCATACATAATACAGCTACCCTGTCAGGTACAGGGTAGGTCTCTACTGTTTATAAAACAATTAGACCCTGATGTTAAAATGTTGGTACTATTTAGTTGGTCCCGTGAGTTAAATAAAACAAGCGGGTAAACCGGACTGGACTTCGGAGAAGAAAAATAATCTAAACGTAATTTACTATTGTAGATTTTACTATTGTCTTCATTCAAATTTTTTGCTCATCTGTAAGCTATTTCTGAAAAGAATATGACGATAAGGATACTATTTTTGTTCATGGCTATTTTCGTTGTTATCCAACATGCATTTAAGTATTACAAACCGTTTTTTGTAGTCATTTCTGTTGTTTTGGTTTAAAACTGAAGGCCAGAGAGGCCTTAATACGTTCCTACGGAAAGTTCCCAAATCGTACCATGAGAACAAAACAAAATTTGGAAGATCTAAAAATATCATATAGGTACCTATTCCTACAGCAGAAATGGATGATAAGTTATATTATTCTTTAGATTTAGATATTGTCTCTGACACCTTATTCTAAGTACGACTTATTTATAGGCTATAAGTAGTTGGTACGAATTACGTAACTACACCCCCTTTTTTAATCGCTCAAACTAATTGTGATAAAAGATTTTTAATGTTTTTATAAATGCTTTTTTTAAGTAAATAATGATTTAGTGGACGCAAAATATAGGTATGTAAAAACTACATTAAGTTTTCTCCTACGCAACGTACGACTTGCCCAACATTACCCTTAGTTACATAGTACATTATGATACAAGTGTGCTATGTTGATCATCACACCCGAGGCGAATTATTACGATAAGGGAGCCCAGTGTGTAATAACTAATAAGTAATATTGAATGATCAATGAGCACGTTTTTCATACGACGTTTTTCACCATACTTGCGAGGAAAACAACAGACTTGTATTGTTATTAGTTTCGTAGGCCGCAGGTATTTATCTCTAGATTTTGGTGGCAGCAGGGTTTTTTTTTTGGATGGGAAGTCATCAAATAACTTCTCCCGCTCTGGGCGGAGCGGGAGGGTGTGTCAGACTCTTACTGACTAATACCCACCCGTATTCCTCCCGTTGCCTATGCTGTGTTGCCAGGGGCCTCGGTAACCCTTTAGTACCTTCCCGCGACCCCCGGCAGGTATCGGCCTTAGTGGACCCCTAAACTTGTGCTGACGACATCTCTTTGAGGCGCGCGTGGAATACAACGCGCCGTCGACCTGGGTCTGGTCCTTACGGGACGGTGAGCTACCCATTGCTTACTGTCCGCAAGCCCGCGCCTACGATGGCCGGAAATCCGCCCGGGATTCCCGACGCCCAGAGCGTTTCCTCCTGCCGTATCCGACACAGGAACCTCCCGAAGCTGCCGTGTCCGGTGAGGACCTGCGTCAGGCGGAAGGTGAGGACGCCGTGGCGCCACACTAGCCACTCCTCAAAGAGGGGACTTATCGCCGCAATTGTGGCGTGCCCAGCACTGGGTTGCGACAACCGTACTCTCCATTTCGCCATGAGATCCCGCCGGAGCTCCGTCCGCTGTGCCGCGATTTCTCGTGGCAGCGGAGTTACGCCCCGGCGTTTCGCCTCCTTGCGCCACTCCCATACGTGCGCGAGGACTTTTTCCTTCAGATCCCATGGCAGCAATCTGGCAAGGAGGCTCGCCGCCTCACCGGAGACCATGTGGTATCCCCGGACCAGCCGGATAGCCATCACCCTTTGGGCCACGCTCAACCGGCGGGCTGGCTGCAGCGCCAGAGAACACAGGTGCCCCGTAAAGGGCCATGAGCTGCAAGACCCCCGCGTAGAGCCTCCGGCAGGAGGCGTTTGGACCCCCTAGATTGGGCAGGAGCCGCTTCAAGGCAGCTCCTGCCCGCTCCAGTTTGGGAGCCAAACGTTGGAAATGTTCCACGAAGTTGCTTTGCAGAGATGATAAACACTAGTGTGGTTAATGTAAAGTAAAAATACGAGTGTATAATAACCTGAATTATTAACCTAAAGGCGTTGCCATAAGAGTCATTTTACAAGCAAGTGTGTTGAAAAATTACTTATGTTACTAAACTTTGTTACTATCCGTTAGACGGCCCCTTCACCTACAATATTATTGCGCAATGTCACGAATTTCACAATGTTTTTGACCGTTTGGGGTCCTACCTAACCTACTAAGGTTGTGAAGATTGCGAGCGAGTTTCAATTTTGTTGCATAATATTTTATTATAGGTACCTACCTACTTTTTCTTCCTCGTCTTATCGATGATTCCAAATTAGGTTTACCCATGAGTTTTGACAAAATTCAGCCACGTCGACTAAACCTACTGTTGGCAAGTCTTGTAGGTACATGCGAAATCATTGAAGCTTATGGGCCGTCAATGTTATGTAAGCGGGCACGCCCTTTATGCCTGGAGGCTTTTATTTAGGTATTAAGTTCTATTTACGTTTTTTTATGTTGAAATTTTTATCTGCTTGAGTACACTTTGTTCATTGTTTTGTTGGTATACTGGCGCGTGCTAGCTAACGTATGGCAAGTGTGTAATTTAATCCAATGTTTTGTGTTTCGTAATGTTAATTACTTTGCATACGATTTGTATAAAATCAAGTTTATATAACTAAACAGACAGACGTGCTGCTGGGGAGTTTGTTCCACCACTTCTTCTTCCCAGCAAAAGCACTAGGAAGTGGTGACGGGCGGGCATTTTTGGGGGACTGTCTTATGTAACTTTGACGTTCGAAAAGTGCTGATTTTCAGCCTAGTTTGAATAAATGACTTTTGATTTTGATTTTGATTTTGAGTGTGTAATAATAATTAATCGTTCCAGTGCAAGAGGTGATTCAATCACCTAGCGCAATGAAGATAGGTAGGTATTGCGCAAACTTATTGTAGGTGTCGGGGTGGCCTTCACATAATCAGCCTATAATGTTTCCACTGCTGGGAGACAGGCCTCCTCTCTGTGAGAGGGAGGGGGCCGTAATCCACCACGCGGGCCCAGTGCGGGTTGGTAGATGTCACATGTCTTCGAATTTTTGGTACTATGACATGCCGGTTTCCTCACGATGTTTTCCTTCACCGTTTTGAGAGCAGTGGTGATGAAATAATTTACGCAAAGTAAAGCGCCTGGGTTCGAACCTACGATCTACACCTCGTAAGTCGCGGCCGTTACCACTGGGCCACCAATGCTCTCACTGGGCCACCATTGCTCTCTGTGGTGGTTAGAGATGGAAAAATTAATTCGTAATTTCGCTAAATTATCTAAATACCAAACCTAATCCTGTCATTCAGAGACACAATTAGCGATTGGGGTATAGGTAGAAATAAAATAGATCAGGATCAGTAACAAGCACAAACATAAAAGATCCTTGGATAAAACTAATAATACCTGCCATTCGTCTAATAAGTCCGACTTTTTGTTAAATTATCGTAATTTAAAAAGTCATTAATGAAAGAAAACGCATTTGGTAGGAGGAAGACCCGCCCAGGTCGCCGTAGAGTCCCTTTGTCTGATAATTACATGCTACGAGAGACCGCATCAAAGTAAATGCGACATAAAACTTTATTTTATTACTCCAAATTGTCTCAAATTTGACAAAGATTGTATCATAATTAACATAGCTGGAGAAATGAAATGTTCATTCATGATCATGTAGGGAGCGTCATTTTGGTAGGTAGATACCAATTTAGGTAGATAACTACGTTTGTATGAATTTGGAGACACACCTGCTGTTTTGTTAATCACAGTAATAAACAGTTTCGGAATTGACAAATATTTCTTTGACAGGTGAGTTTACATTACATTTTAAGTCAGGCCATTAATATTTTTTTTTTTTTAATAAATCTTTTGACTTCATTACGAATGAAGATCAAGTCAATTAGGGACTGATTTAATATATTTGCCTCTTGGAATTAAAAAAGTGAGCTGGCTGAAGAACATCTATTTCTCACATTTTCTTTACGAGCTATGTGATGCAACAGAACAACAGTTATTTACAGTTATTTTCGAAACACGATTAGCATTATGGCCAGCGAAATTAAAATTTTCTTACGTATTTCACGGTTTTTAAAAAAAAAACAAGTTGAATTATTGTTCTAGTGAAAAATATTAATTTTGACAAAGTTTAAGCAACTCAAATTGTTTTTGTAAAAGTCCGTGTAATAGCAGTCATACTATTTATTGCTTATCTATCAGCACAGTTAACGTAAATTACTATAACAATAAAAGACCAATGGAATTCATTAATTTGTGGTCGTGGTGTACAAGAATATAAAATAATGTGACAAAAAACATCGATATTATTTAAAAAAACATATCTTTGGTACTACTTGTTTTTTTTATTTGTATTTTTTTTCTGGGGGTAACCATCACCACTTATAGCAGTATTATTTCAATATTATATAGCGTGAGAAAGAGATGGAGCTATAAGTCCTGTATAGCTCCATCACTTTCCCACTGCGAAGTAATATTATTATAATACTGCTATAAGAGGTGATGGTTACCCCCCTGAAAGGCCATTAGTAGACCATTAACCATTTCAAGGTAATCCATTAATTACCGGACACCCTGTATATATAGATGTATTATGTATTTTATCTATCTAACATATCACACCAGTTACATGTATACATAAGTTAAGTCTACAAGAATAATGTACCCAGTATGTAGGTACATAATTATGAATTTAAAAGAGTGGGTCCTTAGAGTATTAATGTACCCAGTATGTAGGTACATAATTATGAATTTAAAAGAGTGGGTCCTTAGAGTATTAATGTACCCAGTATGTAGGTACATAATTATGAATTTAAAAGAGTGGGTCCTTAGAGTATTTTGCCCGTTCTTCTCCATAGAGATCTACGTTTTGCAACTAGCTTTAACTTTCTGACTAACTGACCGACTTCTTGACAATTCAAATTTGCCTGTAAGCAAAAATCAGCTTCGTACTTAATCTTTCGCAAAATATTTTGTAAAGTAAAACAAAAATAAATCAACATAGGTACATTTACCTCATTTTCTCAGCTTTTCCATTAGTAAATAAAAACTACTCAGTGTTATCTGTGTAGTAGATAGTTTTCGTTTGTGTACGATTTTTAGAAAAGCGGGTAAGCCGGGTTCTCAATGTACTTTATAGATTCTATTGGAATATTTTTTACCTACTTATAGTTTGTATGTAAGTACCTACTTGCTATATTGTGACCGCACCAATTTGGGCTGGATTTCGTCGGTTTCAGTCTGAAAACTGTGAATGAATTCTCAAAAAGGGTGTGTTTTCTACTGAAATTTAATATAAAGAAGTCAATAAAATCAAATTCACATTTAAGATTGAATACCCGTGTATAAGTTCTAAATATAATAAAAAGTTCAAAAACACAACTTTGGTGTCGTGTGGCACAAGATCAGCTACTCACCGCGAGATGGCGCTTTTCTTCTTTTGATCAAGGTAATTGTTGCAGATGGCATAAATACTCTGAAATTAACTCAACTACTTATAGTCCCTCTTTTGTGTTCAGAACAATGATAATTTTACTAATCAAGTCTTAAAAAATATTTATTTTACAACCCGTATGGAAGAGAGTAGCATCTAAATATTATAGACATTAAGCTCCTCAAATCGCTCTCACAAGAAAGATTATGTGGATATTTCATAATTAATTAGCGAATAATATTAAAGCGTATTAGTATTTAATGACTGCATACTGTTTGTGGGTGTGGACGAAACATGCCATTTATTCTTTCACAAAGTGCATAAAAACGCCGAGTGATCCGCCTACAATTGGATCCAACATTTGTATTCATCACCATCCGTCCGTCTGTGTTGGTGCGGAACCTAACTGATGCGTGACACGCAATCGATGCGGTGACATAGCACCGCAACGTATAATTCAAATTACCGTTAATAAATATGGTCGAAAACTTTTACTTGTGGTCTCATTCACTTTGACTTGCATTTTATTTGCTTATCAGTGCTAACATACATGGTTTGTTCTCTTAAATTTTTGTTTAAAATACATTCAGCAGGCTACGAGTAAAATTTTGAACAATGAAACAATTCGTGCCTACGCTACGTAACGTTTTTCAACGGCATGTCTTAAGTTTCTTTTCTCCTTAGTATTCGATGCTACTGGACCGTTTGGCCCAATAAAATGATTTTAATGTTAGTCGCGTGCATCAAAGCCGTAACCATTTTGAATGAATGCTGATAATCCAGGCTGTAATAGCAGCATCGACGCGTGTTGCACAAAGAGCGGCAGCTGAGGGGGCGGCCGGGCGGGACAGACCCGCCTTAACGATTGTTGCCCGCGAATAAAGAACACTAACCAACATCCCCGTAGAAATTCATTTCGCCATGCTTTTAATTCCCAATAATAATCACCCGAGGCGAACGACACCCACTCATTACGTAATTCCTATTTTTTGTGTCAATAATTAGAAAAATTTCTTGCTCCACAAATAAAATGCATTGGCATATTTTATAAGTGCGGCAGACAAACAAGTCGGTTGCAACAAAGTGTTTGAAACGTCATCGCGTGTAATACACGATGTAAAATCGTTCCCGCAATAAAACCGTGAGCGTATTTCACAAAGCTCCATAAATAATGGTCAATATGTCGAGCGGTATTGTCGATGCTGACAAATTGCCCCTCTCGGTTGCCGCCGCATTGTTGGCTACCGAAGTATCGTGGTACACTTTTGTCGTCCCTCCCGCACAATGCAACACGAATCTTCCGAATGACTTTTGTCAGCTATCATTTTCACTTCTATTCTCAACAGAATTGCAAATCGGTTTTATTATGTTCCGTGGGTCGTGAGTCTTCGTTTTAAGATTTTATGATATGATAAATGGGAATGTTTGTCTCCATACGTTTGTCACCATTAAATGTTTGGTTTGTGTATTGTGTGGAATTCATGAATGAAATTTCGAAAAGAAGGCAAATAAAATTGATCGGTATAGTGCTATAGCAAAATGGCGCTGCGAAAAAAGCTTGGAATGCTGTTGTCAATACGAAATGCCACAAAAAAAAGTGTTTTGAAGATATAGGTCCAAAAAAAAGGTGAGTATTGTTCATGTTTTCTTCATCTTTAGGCAGATTTAGAGAGACAATCATCATCATCATCATTTCAGCCGAAAGACGTCCATAGGCCATAGGACATAGGCCTCCCCCAAGCACCGCCACTTCGACCGGTTTTGTGCTTTCCGCATCCAGCGGATTCCTGCGGCCTTCACAAGGTCATCGGTCCACCTTGTAGGAGGACTTCCAACGCTACGTCTTCCGGTAGGCGGTCGCCACTCCAGAACCTTTCGGCCCCATCGGCCATCTGTTCTGCGAGCAATGTGCCCTGCCCACTGCCACTTAAGTTTGGCAATTCTTAAAATAAGAGAGACAATAGTAACTCTTATTTTATTCTCCAAAATCTACTGGACATGCAACTTGCTTGCATGCTTTTTAAATAGTTGAGTCGTAGGAAACGAAGTTTAAGGAAGGTAAGTGTTTCCCCAATATAATTCAAAAGAGCTAGCTAAAGTTTTTATTCCCTAATTGTTTTTTTCCCTCAACTGTAGGTATTGAACGCATTCAATAAGATCTCATTTTCTGCAAGTTTGTTTTATTAATCAAAAGTACATTTACCTATATTTAGTATTTACCTATTAAAGAGGGTGTGGACCGTGTCCCCGGCACTCCCTCCAAACTTACACATATTTGCTTTAAAATCGAACTGCACAATAACATTATTGTCCCCTAACAAAAGCAAATGACTGTGAAAATGAAATAAAAACCCTCTCTTCATCCCCTACTATTAAGAGATGATGTAGCGATACTCTGCGCAAGCGCAACTGTGAATGTTTCGCGTATCGCCACGCTTTGTACTTTCGTTACGTTTGAAACTGGCCCTTATCTGTGTAGCAAAAAAGTTTAAATTTCATTTTCCTGTTTTGTAACACTGGTATAAAATCTAAAGTAACCGTGACGGGTGAATAGGGCATAAAAACCCCATAAATCAAAGTCAAAAAGGCATAGAGAATGGGCAGAGCGGCGGTCGCGAGTAGTATGTCACCAGCTGCTTGGTGATATTGTTCGTTAGTTCCCATCAATAATGAGGGTAATTTTCGGCATTTTGTCACATTAGTGAGACGTATTGAACTATTGTTGTTTGTTATTTAGAGGGATTATCCTTGTTTTATAGCGTAAACAATATCCTTGGGATTGAAAGCAAATTCAATTCAAGGTAGACCTAATGCAGTTTATAAGGCTTAGTTAGTTTGATAGCTTTTTGATTGCCAATCTTTTTTTCACAGGTGTATAAATACCCGAATTGAAATGAACTAGATCTTTCTTATTTATTTTAGTTTCAAAACAATTTTTTCAAGATATGCTGATTTACGTAGCTATAGGTACTGAAATTCTCTCTTTAAATCATAAATTATATTTATTTCTGTAAATTGGTTTAATTGGCCGGTTTTATGGGTACCGTAGTGGGGACGGTTTTATCCCGAAAACAAACTTAACATTGTAGTTGAAAAATATGCTCTCCCATACATCGATATACCTACGTCACGGTCAATTCTCCAACTGCTGATGTAAGTTGGTCGACTATTACTCGTTAACTTGTAAAGCTTACTTAACTGTGATAGTATTCCTTTTAATTTCGTTATATATACTACTGCCGTTACTTCTTTCACATACGTATCCAAATACAACCATTTAGCTGGCAGGGGGAGGACACTTGACTCTAACAAATATTAGCACTTTAAAGCTTAATACGCAAACGGATCCCTAAATCGATTTTTTTTTTTATAGACCCACATTATTTTTGAACGGCCTATCCAAGAATACCCCACACCATGGGATAGATGAGAAAAAAATATATCATCCCCACTTTCCGTGCAAGGAAAAAAAAATAGGTTACATTAACCTAAAACTTTTTTTAAAAAGATTTTGTTTTGCTACTTTGTCGGCGTGATTAATATGTATACCATGTTAAATTACAGCTTTCCAATACTAAGAATATCGGAGCTAAGTTGGGAACAGACAGACAGACGGACATGGCGAAACTATAAGAAATTTACAACTAGATTAGTTCGGTGTATGCTATCTGACTAACTACTCTGAGAGGAAAGACCGAAACAAACTCAGAGGTCACAGTCTCTTTTAAAGTCCAGACATAATCTTAGTTAGATCATATGAGAACCATGCAGATTAATGTCTGACATGGTCTTTTGAGGAAAGAACCATACACATTTGAGTGGATCTGTCCGGTCAGTGCACGCATTTGTCAGTTATCGTGTAGCTTAACTCAGAACTTAAGGAGCTCAACGACTCGACGAACAATACCAAAGAAAGTACATTTGGGTAGGCTGCATAAAGTAGATAAAAATTGGAGCAGCTCAATCCTAAGGCTTTTGTCCTCAATGTAATCTTTAACAGTATAACAGGTGTTCTGGCACAACTTTCGTTTAATGAAACATTTGAATTTATTAAGGCTTAGATCTTGAACGTAGCTTGGAAGTTTATTATAAAAGCGAATACATTGGCGCCGATTCCCTTGTTCACAAACTGAACTAAATTTAAGTTCAGTGCATGTTTTTCTTTCTATTTCAATAAGAAAAGGACAGAAGATACATTTTAGTTTAGTCCTGTCAGATTAATCAGCGCCTGTCACTACTCTATACAAGTTTAGACGCGATTAAAAACTTGCCTACTAAAATTACGTCAATTTACGTCAACCGCTGATTAATTTGACAGGACTAAACTAAAATGTATCTTCTGTCCTTTTCTTATTGAAATAGAAAGAAAAAGATGCACTGAACTTAAATTTAGTTTGGTTTGTGAACAAGGGAATCGACACCATTGACATCTAAACGAGCTACCTATTTTCTTGAGCCTTGTTGTAGGTAGGTACCTACAACGAATTTCTGTTTGTTCCTAGTATTTATATTAAGAATATCACTGTATTTTTTAAACGATTTTATATTTTTATGGGCATATAAAATATTTTCATAAATATACTGAGGGGGCACAGAGATTAATGTAATGAATAGGTACTAACTATTTTCTTGAGCCTTGTTGTAGGTACAACAAATTTGTGTTTGTTCCTAGTATTTATATTATGGATATCACTGTATTTTTTAAACAATTTTATATTTTTATGGGCATATAAAAGATTTTCAAAAATATACTGGGAGGGCACAGTCATTACATTAATCTCCTTAAATTTCTCTCCAAGAGAATGTCTCGGACTTAATTTATAAATTCGAACACCCTTTTTCTGTCAAACCAAGAGAGTCTGAATGTCGACGGCATTTACCTACAACAGAGTACCGTACGTCATTACTCATTACACTATTAAAATACTTAGTTACACTAAACGGGCTCTATGTCACTTAAATTACGATTTTTTTCTAACAACGGATGCTATGCGGAGCTTAGCTTTTTTGAAAATTTATCTATATGTGGGCCCCACTGAAGCTTAGCATCCAAAGTTAAGCCCAAGAATAAGTACTATGCTATCTTCAGGATTCAATTCTTCGCCCTTTATCAACACATTAGTTTTCACCTGCCTAACGTGAGGCATGTACAAATTAATATTTGGTTTTTCTTTTTTCATTAAGAAATAAATTATTAACATTGAACCAGTGAACTACTTTTGATATCGCTTTGTTTATATCGTCAGTAAGCAGCTGCTGACGTTTAAGTTTAAACAAAAGTGAAGTGTCATTCGCAAATAACACTATATCATGATTATTCTTTATGAGGGAAGGCAAGTCATTAATATAAATAAGAAACAAGAAAGCACCAATAATTGAGCCCTGTGGGATTCCCATAGTTACTATAGATCTGACAGATCTTTTTTCATTAAGGGGACTACAGGACCTAAATGCAAATTTGGTAAGTTTTATAATGCCTAAAAGTATACGATTCACAGCAGTAAACAAAATCAGAAAAATATATGATATTCTTCAGGATAAATGCTAGGTAGATAGTGTGTTGAAAACATAATACAACTAATATGATAATGATAGAAAAAAATCACGAACATACCTCTAAAAATTTCTTTTAACGATTAAAAACCATACTAATATTCTGTACATGCAATTATTCTGAGTTTTTATCAGATTATTCTTCAAGCAACATATTAGCATAATAGTGTTTTAATTTTTTTATCCAATAAATAGATTTTTTGTAAATAGATAATTACTTCATATTTTGCAATAAATTACCAGCGTTGTATCATCGCGTTTCTCTTTCTTTTCTAAGCAATCTGACAGTGACCGCGCTTTAGCTGTTGTCAGCCTCTCAACGTCAACTCTCTGAATCCTATTACTCAAGTATGAAGTAAGAAGATCCAGAGCGATGTTTCGAATCCCGTAGTGGCAGACTTTCTTGATTAGCATTTCATGAAGAACGCAATTGAATGCCTTTTAAGCAAATCATAAAAGATGCCCAAAGCATCGCATTTATTTTCCCAAGAATTATAAATATGTCTTAACAGTTCAAAACTAGTAGTTGCCAGTAGTTTACACTACCCCTTGTAAAACCGAACTGTTTGCTACATAGCAAACAGTTCGGTTTAAATTAATTTTAGACCAATGGCAAAGAAAAAAAAAACTTAAATGATTACATAATAATTTATTAAAATATTTTTTTTTTTAATTGTGCAAAAGTACTTATTGAAATTGGTCTATAATTTGTGGAGTCTAATGTACCTACTACGTAATCTTAACAAAGGTGTTATTTTCCTATTTTTCATAAGGCCAGGAAACTTCCCACAGTCGATACAATTATTAAAGATAAACGCTAAAGTAGGTGCTATAATGTCAATAATAGATTCAGCAACTTCTACAGAATTACCCCACAGATCTGCCGTCTAAAAAAAAAAAGAAGATATTTAAAACCTTTCACACTATAAATGTCTTTTTTACATTTATAGTGTGAAAGGTTTTAAATATCTACAAGTGATATACTCGTATTCAAAACGCAATTTCGAATCATAAACATTAACGTTTTCCCTAAGCAAAGACTCAGCAACAGAAGATGCTGTTTAGTTTAGAGATTTCGGGAGTGCGTCTCCTATTCGGAGACAACGGGGACTTACCGGTTAATAGTTGAAACGGGAATATCTAAAAATATTTTTTTCACTTCTCATACTCTAAAGTTTTTAATTCAAATAATAAAATTAAAATATTTATTTACATAACCAAATTATAAGATGATTATTAACATTAACTAAATTAAATTTAAACTAATTTAAGCCAAAAAAGGCCCTCGGGGCATTGTACCGAGGATGCTGGCGGCATTTCCTCGCTGAATTGCTATGCTGATGCGTTGCGCGAGAAAGCTGCCAGCTTTTCGGTCACCAGTTACCTACATCAACTAGACGTTTCGCGATTTCCGCAAATAACTTATGCGCACTGGGACCCTAAAAGTTCGTCTTTATGTTGTGCGTAGGCGATATAAAATCGCTTTTTATGCTCTAGTGCATAAAGTATTTTTTTTTAAGACTAAGATAATCATGCCCAACAGCACACAATAAAACGTCGCAGATAAAAGTCGTTATTTTATTTAATTTGCTTTAATTTATATCACTTTCGTTTCCCTTTTCTATAGTTAATTTAATCAAACCAGATAAAATAGTTGTCATTTATTATTTAAAAACACAAAGAATCGTTTTTTATGACTTAGCAGTATGCAGTACCCAAGTTACCCAAGTCGAATAACACATGTTAAAAAAAAACTTTTAAACAGTTTCGTGGCGGGAATTAGCTATTCTCTCCTTAAATTTTGCAACATTTGTAAACAGTGAAAAGTGTTTAAACTAAAACTATAGAATAGTGTGAACTTTATGCCTGTTTCATTTTCTCGCGATCGAAATGAAAAGCAGATTGTATAAACTCGGGCATAAACGAGCCATTTCACAGCAAAATGTCTGCTTTTATGCACTAGTTGTACAATCTACTATTTAATGACCGCGTGACTTGTGAGTCTGATTTTATTATGTTGTCATTAATAGACAGCTTCTGATAATTTCTAACATAAAAATTAAATTCAGCAGTGTTTTTTCCTTTCCTTTTCTTTCATTGCGTTGCCAGATGTCCCATAGATAAATCGGGGATAATCGGGGGGGGGGGGGGAGGGAATAACGTAATTTGTACGTAGTCTGTGTTTTTTGTTTATCTCTGAAGATTAAACTGCCACATAGGGTAAACCAGACAGTTGTCATAGTAAATTAACGTATTTTCATTTAAAAATATCATTTTCTGTATCTAACATCATTGTAAATTTAATTTGGTACTGAAATAAAAGTAAAAGTAGTAAAAAATAAAAAAAACTACCGAGTATTTAAGTATTTTTAGTAGTTATGTCCCGCTTTCGACGAAAGAATCCCGCTTTTTTTACTCAAAATCCTGCTGTGCCCGAATAAAAATCTGGCAACGCTGATGAAGACCAATGATGATACCCCTGAAAGATGCGTTACTATTAACCGAGGTAATATTGGGAATAAAGGTAGAATTCAATTGTTGACAGGACATATTTAAAAAAATCACTTTCAATTGGTACATACCACGTAGCACAAGTATCGAACTATGCCTTTAGTCTAAAGCACCTATAACTATTTGTATAACACTCAGCGGGACTCATGTTAGCGTTGTATAGCCTACGGCTGTTTGTTTACTTCAACTGAACTGACTTTTTGCATGTTTGTCTATTTGTTCAAACACTTTGAAATCCGACATTTATGTTTGTCGAAGTCAATAAATCTGTCGGTTACTTGGATTATTTATTCAAGATTTACGACAAACAGCTTCAGCATCGCAGTCCATGTATTTCGTAACTATGATATGGTACTTAGGAAGGAATATTTTCTAGAGTCCATTTTTTTTGTCAAACTACAACAACAATATCTTTTATCTTTACAATGACTCATTCTCAATATTTCAAAAAACTTTGAACTCCATAAACTTAGCCACAAAATTAGTTATTCTTTCAAATATTAGCGCAAGACAGTTTTATTTGAAAACGACCGCCATTTGTGGTTAGGCAACAAACATCAAGTTCTAAGCTTTATGTCTTCATTACAAAATTAGGCTGTTTCGTGACGCAACTGTTAGCTGCATGTCGAGGTACGAATAACTTGAAGTAAAACTGTAGAAGTTTGAAGTTACATTGCTATAAGTTTTATTTTATTAAAACGAGGATCATCTGTTAAAAAAACTGTAAACAGTTAATGTATTTTATAATCTGTATGAGTTTTTTTAGGAAAAATATATTATAATACTATTTATTGCATATCCGACATAGGTGGACCGTTGAGACAAAAAATGTTATGTTTAAAATAAGAACAAATGTACACAGTTATGCAATAAATTTTTCTTTATCTATCATGAAACCTGCAACTTTAGCTAAACTGCGATTTTCAGGAGGACCTTACGTTTTGCGAGATGTTTTTATATTGTATACGTTACCATTACGTTTTGTATGATCTACAAGTAATAACCTATTGAGACCTATTACTTAATGGAGATAACATTACCTAAACATTAGGGGCAGGATGAGCAATAAGAAAAAATGTAATAACTCTGCAATTTAACTTCGATTAATTCATACTTTTTCGCATAAGGCAGGCACAGCACGTATTACGGGCATGTGCAGAGTTCTGTTCTCGTGTGTGGACGGACAGGAGAGAGGCGGTTGCGGTAGCAGCCGCGGACAAGACGTCCCGCGCGCCATCTGCCGCGCCCTAATTACTTCCTACGCTTTTCAACCCGACTGTACCCCCGCTACTGGCTTTTGTTACTTACCACCGTTTAATTTTTTAAATGGTAATTACGTGTTTATAAAGAAATAAGAAAGTACGCCACACAAAGAGCCATGCGAATGGTAGAAAGTTTCGGTTCCGGTCGTTGTCAAACTGTCGTGAAAATAGTTTTGTTTCTAACCGCAACCTATTGAATTATTCAAATAATAACATGTTTAAAAACAGTAAGAATATTAATTGGACGTATTTTCCCCTTTAAATTGTTTATATTTATACTTATATTAAATTCGTTTCATGTAGGTATCCTGTTTAAAAGCTTTTGGCAAAGCTCTTACAAGTTCCCCTACTCGCCGCTAGATGGTATTATAATTACATGTTACAAAACAAGGATCCGGAAATTTTACTATAATGTTATAGATTATTTTGTGAAATTAGACTTATTTGAACAGACTTTGTACTTCGAAAATATGTTTGTGTTGTCTAAATAACTGCGTATAAGGTTACTAATTTTGGGTAGGTAACTTTTTTCAGTTGAGGTCAACCGGCATCGTTATTTCAAGAAGAAGCGATAAGATAACTATAAGTAATAATGTCTCCTACTGTATGTCATGTTATTTTTTATACCTAAATACATAGTACTTGCTACTATGTAAGTAGGTATAAAAAATAACATATCTATTATATGCCTACCTAATATAGTCACGACTGTATTTCCAGTAGGGTGAGCAGACCAACTGTTGTAAAGTCAGGGAAATTAATTGTTAAGCAAATTGACTACTAACTTAAATATTGTCATGGCCAGTTTCTCGAAAGAAAATTATCACAAAATTAATGTGACAAAATGTCAAGCACGCGTAAACTTCTGTGATAGCTTGAATAATTCATCAAAATCAAAATCAAAATCAAAAAATCAAAATCAAAATCAAAATCAAAATATTTTTATTTCACATAAACCTACATGGGCACTTATGAAACGTCAGAAGCTAGGTGCACGGTTCCAATTGGTCGTTTCCTATGGAGAAGAGCCGGCAAGAAACTCCACTCCTCAACAGCAGGTACACTATATTAAGGGCCGTATTATAGAACGTTCTAGAAGACTCAAGAATTACTTAAAACTAATTTCAACAAATCAAATGGCTTTAAACGAGTTTTGAGTAATGCTTGAGTTTTCAGTGATATTCCGTAATACGGGCCTTAGACCTGTCTTTGCTTTGGGACCTCTATAAATAAGAGGACTGCCATTTTAAACCTGACTATTTCGGATACTGGGTAAATGAAAAACCTCTTTAAGTGGTAAATAATCCTAGGTCCCTTGAGATCCCACTTATCCTGGTTACACTGTATTTATATTTCTATTTCAAATGTTTGAATACAAACTATGTGTAACGTTCACGTTGGAGATCACATTTTAACAAATAAACTTACTTTCGCATTTATAATATTAGTAAGGATAAGGACACCTACTACCTAGGCGGATTTCCGGCCACCGTAGGCGCGGGCTTGAGGACGGTGAGCAATGGGTAGCTCACCGTCCGGTAAGGACCAGCCCGGGTCGACGGCGCGTTGTATTCCACGCGCGCCTCAATGAGATGTCGTCAGCACAAGTGTACTGGTCCACTAGGGCCGATGCCTGCCGGGGTCGCGGGAAGGTACTAAAGGGTTACCGAGGCCCCTGGCAACACAGGCAACGCAAGGAATACGGGTGGGTTTTAGTCAGCAAGAATCTGACACACCCTCCCGCTCCGCCCAGAGCGGGAGAAGTTATTTGATGATTTCCCACCCAAAAAAAAGGACACCTACTACTTAAGTAGGTATATTAACAACTTACCTTTATATTTAATAACACTCACAGTATTACTCAGTGGGTGCCTATAATAAAGTTTTTAGCAGCTATCTATTTAAACCATATCAATACACATCAATATGTCTCGAGTTAATCGAATGATTTAGGTACATTACTTCATGGAAATACACGAGTCATTGTATTGGACATTCATATTGAATTCTATCTTATTATTAAACGTACAACTATTTTATTAAAAACTGCCTAGTTGTGCTTTATAGATAACTTTTCAAATATATTCTAAAGCTTTATTTACGGCTCCTGCATACTGAGACGATATCGCGGGCGCGACAGGCATGGCAGCAATATGCGTGTCGCGGCCGCGATATCGCCTCAGTATGCAGGAGCCTTTACACGGTACGATTTAGGTAATTACCTGTGGCATGCCATAAGTTGAAGCAACAATTAAGGTTGCACCTTCTAAATTCTAAACAGAGTTTAGACGACGACGCAAGTCATTTATTGCTTCAATTTTATTGTACGCCACAGGCAAAAAACTTGCATCATGCAAACCTGAAAACTTACTTACTCCTGAAAATGAAGATAATCCAACTGCCAGTAATTTGGATCGCAAAACTGTGTTACAAATTACGATATATAGGATCATGTTCATATGAAATTTAATTATGTTACTCTCATGAGTCATTACCCAGAAATGACGCTTCAAGTCACTAAAGAGCCTCTACATCTTGTTTACCTCCTAGTCCTCCCAATATTTTCCCAACACGTACGAAAAACAAAGCCGTTATTAAATTAACACAAACGACTTCACTCGCAAAGCTTTTAATTATGGAACGTCCAAACATTTTACGGCACCGACGTGTCAGCTCTTCTGAAGCGATCTAATTCAATTAATTTATTTTGGTCACCAATTACAGGAACAACGGCGAAGCGACCGAGCGGTGAAAATACGAACAAAATACGTCTATTTATTATTTGTGCATTGTCCTGGGAATGAACCTGGGCGGCGCCGCGCCACAATGGGGCCCTCCATTATCCGATAAAACAATAAGCGCTTTATTAAAAAGACATTCAATAATTTATTTTATTCATATTTTATTCGCACCGGACCGGCTCTAAACAAAAGTGCTCAATACATCCCTAGATATTTAGGTACCTACGAGTGGTGCACAATAACCGCTGAATTTGTCGTGTTTATTAATTTAACGGATGGCACAAAGGTGATATTGATAGATTTAAGCCTTTTGTTTTGTAAAATTTTCTGTTTGTTATCGGTTCACATTTTTTTATTTACCTACCTTTGGTTGTTTGAGAGAGAGAGGGAGCTTTTACGTATAAATAAGCGGCCATGTAGCTACCGTTACAGTGAACGTCACCAGGTTGTAATGAAGAATAGGAATGGGCGGTGCAGAGCCACACAAACAGCTGAACTATTCAGGGAATGTTTGAACAATTCGGGTCGCGCGCCATCTGTCGAGGGTCGATTGAGACATTTTTGCGAAATAGCGCCGTAATTACAGACTTCCGCATCCGGCAGCGCGTGCGCAGACGTCGACGCTCACGCCCACCGCATTTTCGGATTTATGTAACTTAACACTTTTCGCTAACAATACGCATATAAAGTTGCCACAAGCTTTATTTCCATTCATACATTGTTGCACATTTTATTCCAACTTTAAAAAACTATGGTTCACAGAACTTATGTATTGGTTTCTCCAAATAAGTAGGAATAAATCACCCACTAAACAAGTGTATTTCAATTTGTGTTCATTTCCATTATTAATTACGAGTGTGTAATCACCCTGATGGGCTGGTAATCAATAAATGGTCAGCACAAATGTATTGAAAACTAACTGCCCTAATCTATAATACTAATATTGAATGACCTCATAATGCTGAGTACTTGAGTAGGCTACTTAAACATAAAAATATTTTAAACATTTATATTGTATCTTATTCAAAAGCTTTATTAGAGTTTTAGATGTGTTTTGTTTAATTATACGTAAATATGATCATAGCAGAAGAGTTTCAGAATCAAGGGTATGTATGTAAAAACATTTTTAACGAAATTCTAGGACTAGAAAGAATGAAATGTCTAATATTGTTTACCAGCTAAAAATAAAAACTGAAATACCAGAAGAATTACTACTTTAAAAAGGACGTATAAGCTTCCTTCTCTTTCTCCGCTGTCAAGAAACTTGGAACTAAACGACACTTATTCAGGGTTCAGCGACAGGAATTCATATAATTAATTAAAGGTCCCGACACACATAACTGAGTGATTTATATTAGTCCTTCGGAATTCCAGTTTTTGCTTTGACACACGACATTCATTAACAACAGTCAGTTTAAAAAAAAAACTGCCATGCGTGTGTAAATTTTACAAATACACTAACAACGGCGCCGTGCTACAATTTACGAGATCAGCACTAATTATAAATGTTTTTTTTTTAATAATAAAACTGTTTTGAGAGATGTTTACAATGTAAGCAGAAATCTTTGCATCCAATAAGCCAAGATACTCCAGCCACATAAGAGACCTTACATTTAATTTATTTTATAGCTGTTTATGAGCATATCCAAACATTATATAATTTTTACCTAAAGTGCTACGCCGTAGCTCGTCGTAGCGCCAATAAAAATATTTCTTGGTATGTTTTGTCTGTTTGCGTACTCTTATTACTTTATTAGTGATAACCATTTCGAACCCGTTAAAATAAGATGCACATCTTTTCATTTACTTATATAAACACTATGGACATTTTTGTGTTTTGTAAGCGTAAAAAGGACTTTAGAAAGTAAAACAGTAAAACATAACAAATGTAACAACTTTCTTTCAATTAAATTACATGAAAAGAAATACCGAGCGTCGGTTAGAGGTTACGGATCGCTCCGCCGCCGTTTGATCGGATGGCTACGAGTCGCTGCTCGCCGACAAAGCTCACATTTGCATCCACTTTGTCATTCATGTCGTATCCTCCAACTCATTCCTATTCCGCTTATATCACCGCAGAATGTAGAGCCATGGTAATGAGATTCAGACGTTTCCGACTTTCTTTTAAAACTTAATGATGTGTGCAAGCCGAGGGTAATGCCAACATTTTATTATGTATCTGGTACCTAACTACACTACCGATATTTTCCAAATGATATACCTACAGCTCCGAGTCTCTTCGACTATGAAAGCGAAATTAGCATCAATAAACTGTAAACACAAAGAAGCTCGATTACTTTCCAACATCAAAAGAACAAAATAAAGCACAAACTAATAAAGTGACGCAATAGGAGATTGCTTTAATACTTAAAGTCCCCAAACGAGGGCTGATTGAAAAGCTCCCCTAAGCACCGTCAAATGACAGAGCACGGTTTTCATTTTACTGAATAGATGCGCTAATTTGCATCATCTTTTTGAATTGCAAACAATGTTTCGCCTCGTGATCTTTGTTTTTTCATCAAAAAGTATTGATGAGTTCATGACGTAACATTCTATAAGATTCGTAATAAGACGTCGTAAGAAGACTTTGATGTCCTTTATCAGCATGCTTTAACTTTTTAATTATGCTCGAAGTTCTTGTTGATTAGGTGCAAGTCAAAGTGAATTAAATACAGTACGAGGACTGAACCCCAACAGCAATTTTCTGTCATTATTTTATCACGTCACAAAAAGACGAATCGTATTCGCGGCAGGCGCGTATTTACAAATTTTAAATCCGCTCGTCGGCGGCGTGTGTGCGAACTCGACGCCCCCAGACTTTATTGGCGTCGTCGGCACCTCGCCTCTTTATTAACTAGTGTTTGATCTTCGTGTGACGCACGAGGAAATAGATAAATTGTTTGTTTTCCTCGCTGACGTCAATCGCGACAGAGGGTCGGATTTGGTGTACTAAAAAGTATTTTATTTGTACGTCTGCCGGAGTGTGTTCTAAATCATTATTAGAAGTTCAAATATTAATTTCTTCACGCGCTCGACTTAGCGCTGTCATTTAAGCGGAACATTAAATGTAAACGAGTCAAGTGAAGGGTTGTTTTCATTTTCGTGATTAGTGCCGGCGCGTTCTGTGGAGATTTATCACCTCTCGGAACGCGACGAGTGTCAAATGGCGCGGCGTATGGCGGCTATGGCGGATATGCCGCGTGTGACGAACCGCACCACTAAATTAAAACATTTTAACTTGACAGCTACCGTCACGGTTATACTGAATAAGTTTTAACGGAGATTTGCCTTCGGCGAACAGTGTCGGACGAAATGTTGTTTGAATTTAAATTTATTTGAAAATAATGCGTAAGTAGATAGGCAATGGGCGGTGTGTGTAGGCGTGCTATTTGCCATTTATTGTGTAATAATTAGTGTGTATTGCATAAGTATGATCGATTCTGATCAGTGTTTTTAGACACCATATATAATTTATGTTAGTTATGTAGTAGATATATATTTGAAATCTTAATACTTCTCATAACTTTTTTCATTTAACTTAATGGACTATTTAAGTTTCATATTGGCGTCATATCATTGAGGAAGCGCCTTGAAAATATATGCATCATGTAATTCAGACATTCAAATTTCGAAAATGATTTAATGCAATTTGTAATAGCAGCTCCTATACTTCCCTGTTCGAAGCGCGGCTATATGTCACTGTAATGGAAATGATCGCAGCTACCGTTTTATGATGCGCAGTGACAGCTCCAATAGTCGTGTCGCCTCTCCACAACAAAAAACAAACGACACACGTTGCTTTTGTTTCTGTTAGTAAAATTTGAAGTTGTGCCATCCTTCTTTTGGTTTCAACCGGTGAAAACCGTGTTTTCGAATAAAGGTACAAAATGAGATATAGTGTGTTTGCTAAATGCGTTCTCTTTTGTGTCTCGACGTTTCCCTTCACATATTGAAGTATGGCAGATTAATGTGAGTTCGAAGAAGTCGATATTACTTCTGAAGGGGGTCTAAACTAAACCATGTGATTTACAGCGACCGGACTGGGCTGTTAAAAAGTTGTAAACTGCCTGTGTTTCCGCCGCTTTTTGCAACAATGTTTTAGTATTCTGACGACTTATATGTTAATGTTTTGTATAATGTTGTTAACTGTCTAAAACAATGAAGTTTCTTAAAGTAGGTACAAAACCAATGCTTTCTATGACTACATGATTTGACCAACAAAGCTTTGTGTTATCAAATGTTGTAATTTATGTTGTAAAGATCGTATCTCGCTACATGTAGGTACAGGTAATGTATTGAGAGCAAAACTTTATGAAATTGAACAGTAACATCAGTGGGATATGGGGCCCTGGAATGTATGAGAAGCTTGTTATTAATCAATTGAATTGAGCATAGAATCATAGCATACTTAATATGTAGATAGATATCCAATATACCGATAGGAGAACTTTATCATTTATCACGTATAGACAACTCTAGGAAATAATAGTGAGTAATTAGTAGAAACTATAGAAAAATATAAGTTTTCAACCAGTGCAGCAGTGGGTCCAGATTTATGCCGCGTATTATTATTAAAAACATTGGGATCAATTTAAAACACAATCGTATGATACTTAGTAAATTCATCATAAAAAGTATCCAATTCATTTATGGCGGAGTGTGGTGACACCATTTCTCGGAAGGTGTTGCCATGTGTGGAGTCGTTTGACTTGCCGACAACGTCACTATTTATGAGTTAATATTAATCATAACTTGTTAATGAGCCCTGGTTTATTTCAAGGGCAAGATCCGGCCTGTGGTTGCGACTGGGAAGGATTGGAATAATGTCGGTATTTGATGATATACACAGCATCGTATACCGAGTTTGAAAGGACAAAGTCAGAAGATTTACCTACATGTGGGCCAGTTAAATGAAGGATGATTTGGATAGAATCAACAATATTGTTGATTCTAGAACATGTGTTGTTTTTTCGTATAAAACTAAATCTTATCACCTGTACCTAAGTAGATATGATTCTACTACGCCATGACAATTAATGACAATGCCAAAACTCCAAGCGTCTAGGTGTGATGTCTGTGCTCTCGATCTCTGGGTGAGCGAGCTTACAAAAATCATATAAATTAACATGACTCAGATTTAGATAAATCTAAAAGTCTTGCTGTTGAAGATGTTTTTTTATTTAGTTGAATTATTAATTTAAAAAAAAGTAATCTGATATGTGCTAGCTGTAACTTTGTGTAATAAAATGGTCATATTTATTGTATTCTAGACTTTTACACTTATTGTTATACATTTATTTTATACTTATATGTATCGATTAAAATAAACGATCGCCATTACAATAAATATGATTTATTTCACAAAGTGACAGCTAGCACATGTCAAATTACTCCAGTGAATGAATAATTCGACTTTATTAGGTATTTATGTAATCAATCTTATAAAAAGATGCCTTCTTCTTATTCTCTTCATCGCTGCAAAACTAGCAATTTACGAGGCAGCCAAGCCCAAATGACAAAACCTTAGTCATAGAAAACAGCCAGCTGTCAACTAACTCCAAACAGTGAAACATTGAAATATGAAACGCAAATACTACAGACGTACGGGGATATTCGAAGCAGGTGGCACAAAAACGCTTCTATTTAACGACGCGTTTAATGCCTTTTCTTTGAAGTACACTATCTCCATCGATCGAGTTAAAGGCGGTTTGCACGTCAACAACCGACCATTTGTTTTGACAGTGATTAAGGACTTTGTCAGTGGACTTGTAAATGAACTATGATTTGATGACGTGAAATGAGTTTATGTTGCCATTGAATTTCGTGAAAGAACTGTGATATTGCCTTATATTCTTATCGTTTGTAGGTGGGTAGGTACTGCACAATCAGACCATATTTCGGGACGACGAGACAGAGACGTATTGAGATCATTGTTTAGAACACACCGGTTTTAAGAACCCTCTTCAGATTCGGTTTGAAATTAGAATGAATGAGCCATAAAATTCCCTCCTGATTATTTTTGGGTAGTTACTAAATTTAGGTACCTACTCTACAGGTTATTAAATACTATGTGCGATCAAATGTGAACTCGCCTTAAGCACAACATTCAGCGTCTCCTAACTAACTTACAGCTTCGCGCTACATTAACCTGAGCTCAAAGGATCCACCATCTAACGTTAAAGGTAAGCACTCGGAAAGTTACTGCAAAAGATAACTAAACTAGCGCAGAACACCTGCCTGGAGGAAACATAAATCATTACCAACAACTGTGCTTATACCCACTTCTAAAGAGTTAAAATGAAATAGGTAATCTTTAACTAGCACTCGATAATTACTAACATTATAATATTTTGCGAGTTAGCCACTGGTAAGGTAAAAAGTTTTTTTTATGAGTGGAGGAAAATTTGAATTTACTACTTACAGTCTGTTCCATAAACACAACGTGACTGTTTTTTTATTATAAGTAATTCTGTTAGGCTACTATGGCAGAAATGAGAAAATTATACGACGATGTTTCTACACACATTAACTGCCCGGTACTGTATAATTATAGATTAATATTTAGGAACATTTGCCTATAAATTGGTGTATTCCACGTGTATTCACACGACTTAACGGATGTCGAAAATTGATTTATTTTTGGAAATTAAATAAATGTTTTACGTAGTTTATTACTACCTATACTTTTTATAAACGTTCTGATTTAATCTCTTGGTTCGCTAATAAGTAGGTATATTTTTCACACTTCCACAAAAATAAACTTGCACTTAGTCATCATCAATATGTAATTTGTTTTGTGCGGGATTCGAATCCGCGCGGTCTGCAGTCTAGGAAACTAGCGCTCAGTCACTGTGCAAATCCAGCAGCCCTGTACAAAAATGACTGATAAGGAACCAAAAAAAAATATTACTAGGTTTTATTGTAATTGTAAATACAGCTGTTTGGGCGGACATCTTTTCAGGTATTCCCATAAAGTTGAATAGAGATTTATCCAATAAAAACAATTAGGTACTTATGGAATTCACAACTCAGATTTCTATAAACTTAGGATTGGCTTGAAGGTACCCAGAACTACAAATATAACAATAATTTTGTGACCATTTCGCAGACAGGGGAGAGATGACTGGAATATAAAACAGTTAACATAACCTCCCTCATCTTATGCTCAATCAGTTCCCGAATAATTCGGTTAGGGACGATAAATCTCTGTTTAGGGAAAGGGAATTAGATTACGAGAAGTCGAATGGGATAACGTCCTGCATTATGTGATTATAGAGGTCACTTGCGATTGATTAATTTTATGATTTAACGAACGTTAAATGTGATACCAGTGGAATCAGATTAAATGTTAGTTAGATTTAGATACCACCCGTTTGTACTTAATTTTGTTATGGGTACTTAGGATTTTGTGAATTTTTTTTTTGGGTGGGAAGTCATCAAATAACTTCTCCCGCTCTGGGCGGTGCGGGAGGGTGTGTCAGACGCTTACTAACTAAAACCCACCCGTATGCCTTTCTGTTGCCTATGTTGCCAGGGGCCTCGGTAACCCTTTAGTACCTTCCCGCGACCCCGGCAAGCATCGGCCCTAGTGGACCCCTACACTTGTGCTGACGACATCTCTTTGAGGCGCGCGTGGAATATAACGCGCCGTCGACCCGGGCCTGGTCCTTACCGGACGGTGAGCTTCTCATTGCTCACCGTCCGCAAGCCCGCGCCTACGGTGGCCGGAAATCCGCTCGGGATTCCCGACGCCCAGGGCGTCTCCTGCGGCGGCTAGGGGCGATAGGGCGCGAAATTTTCCTTTCCCTCAACCGTCCCGTCTCCTTTGCGAGCATTACTGCTTCGCAGAAGGAGGTGACGGCTGCCCATGCCCTCTCGCTCCGTACCAGGGCCGGACGCGAGAGGTCTCTGCCGCCGATCGCCTCCACGAGGACACGGCGGTGCTCTGCCCAAGCCGGGCAGACCTCCAACGTATGCTCCACCGTGTCCTCCCGGCGATAGGATTTTGTGACTTGAATGCAAATGTTTTTGCACGCTGATTATGTGAAAAGGTAATATTATGTTCGTGCCTATCTAAATGTGGACAGAAGAAGAAGACTGCAGTGTGCTGGCGGGAAAGCGTATTAACAAATACACCTTCCCGCCAGCACACTGCAGTTTTAACAAGTTTCGTCCATCATTTGCAAGTGTTGTCTTCACGTTTTAGAACTTAAAAGTCGAATTATTAATTCACTGCAGTAATCTGAGATATTCTAGCTGTCACTTTGTGTAATAAAATGGTCATATTTATTGTATTCTACACTTTTACACTTAATATTATACATTTATTTTACACTTATATAAATCGATTAAACTAAACGATCACCATTACAATAAACATGACCATTTTATTACACAAAGTGTGACAGCTAGCACATGTCAAATTACTCCAGTACATTAATAACTCGACTTTAGCTTTCCTGATTTTACCAAACTTCGTCCTTATACACTTATACACTACGTAAGAGATATTTCACAATATACTCACAAATACTTACTTCAATCAGCAATTTGAGTTGTTTCTTCTCTGTATTACCGCTATAGAAGACCGTTGATGCTCCAAAGAAGACGCTTCCAAAATTCAGGATCAATTATGTTTGGGAAAGGATTAAACGACTTATAAGTCGTAGGTTCGAACCCAGACAGGCGCTTTACTTTGTGATAATTATTTCATCACTGCTCTCAAAACGGTGAAGGAAAACATCGTGAGGAAACCGGCATGTCCTAGAACCAAAATTTCGAAGACATGTGACATCTACCAACCCGCACTGGGCCTGCGTAGTGGATTACGACCCACTCCCTCTCATCGAGAGGAGGCCTGTGTCCCAGCAGTGGGAACATTATGCATTACTGGTATTATGGTATATTAGGTTTTACATAGAAAGGCTTCTGATTTCTGTTGCAGTCCCCTACATTATTAGATTGACACATCATTGTGCTAGACTGCGGAGTGGTCGGACCACCGAGTGTCGTGTCATTAATAAAGCGTAGATTGAGCTAGGCCGTCGTGTAATGTAGTCGGGTGTTGCAGATGAGCTCGGTTTTTACGGCACGAGCGGCCACCCGCAGAGGCGACATTTAATGCTGTGGCAAGCTTAGCTTATGCTACGCCATGTAACAAGGTCTGCCGCAACAGTATATTATGTAGTGTAGCACTTTGTGATGGCTATGAGTGCTACGAAGTAGGTTAGTAACGAGTTTTAGGTTTATGTTTTTGGGTACCTCAAATGGAAAAATGGAACCCTTATAGGATCACTTCGTTATCCGTCTGTCTGTCAAGATCCTTTTTCTCAGGAACGCGTGGAGGTATCAAGTTGAAATTTATATCAAATACGTAAATCTTTGGTGCTCTAAAATAATCAAGCTTTTAGAAGCTTAGCTTAGCTTTGATAAGCCCGCATTGGCAATGTGGCCCGCAAAGGCAATGGCCGTATTTTTATACTCGCAAATAAATCAAAACAAACGGGAAGTAGGTACTATATAGGATAGTACCTACTTCCCGTTGACCATAAGAAGAAGAAGAAAAGAAGCAAGGTGTCATAGCACAAGTAAAGGAAAATTTTTGCACACCCATATTTTTTTTTGCGATATCAAACTTACATTTGCAGTTGGAGAATTGATCGTGGCGTATATCGAACTATAGGAGTTGTTTTTTAACTACATTGTTAAGTTTGTTTTTGGGATAAATTCATCCTAACTACGGAACCCTTCATTGTGCGTAGTCCGACACGCAAGTGCCGGTTTTATTTCTTTTACTAATTTCTGAACAGTATACAAGGTGTCGTTTTGCATCCTCGTCAAATTTCAGGAGGCTGCTATGAAAGACATATACATATAATCAAATAAAATTACGATACCTGCTCAATAATTAATACATACTTGTTTTTTTAGTTATTCAAGTTTGACAGTATTTCAGAATACACCACTTTCACTTAACATAATCACCCCGTTGCGTATGCGATAGGGTGTGTAAAAGGGCAGTTACAGTGCGTTATCACACGGGCCGCGTTTGATCATGTATGTATATCCCAAACATGCCGATTTCCGAAAATTAAAAAAAAGAAAATCTACTTATTTTACTCGTATTATTGATTCGTGTCGAGAATCATTAGCATAGTACTTTACCTCCTTGAATTTGACGAGGATGCAAAACGACACCTTGTATATGTATGTAGACTATTAATTACGAGTATTTCGTATATGTTCTTCAGATTACTAAACGATGTAGTAGATACTAAGCTAACGTATACCCAGCGTGTGCAATAGATATATGTTTTATCACAGTATTACTGTGACTAGGTACCTACGTAATAATACTTCTGTCATGTTACTTTCTTGATAAGTTTCTCGATGGCGATGGCGGAGCGTATACTGAATATGTTTCAATCTTTACTATGCTCCCCTCGTCATTTGTGGTTTCAATTCACTTTTTACGATGAACGTCGCCCTCTTTGCGACCCAAATTACTCCTAACCAAAAATGTCGTAATCACCACGATTTGTCAATCTAAAAGTCTACTTATTCCGTTGGATTAAAGCTCACATCTGGTTCATTTGAGATGCACTTAAGGTTATTGCAATTTGTTAAAGTACTAGTGCCAAAATTCATTTGTGTGCGAGTTGATTAAAACAGTAGGTGTATCAGTGGAGGGTATCAGACAGTTTACTGTTTGTTTAGGATTCTATTTAATTTTTAATTTGTGATTCTTTAGTGTTTCTATACTTACCATTTTTGTGTGTTGTGGTGTATCTGTCGCAGCCATCTGGTTAAATTAGCCAGCTAATTGGACGCCTAGGCCGTTCAATAAACGCCGGCATCCAATTAAATAGCTGAAGGACAACTAGCACTGTGACCCACCACGCGCGAGCCGAAGTGGTAGCAGTAACTAAGCCAGGGTACCCCGATCAAATGGGTTAGGTTAGGTTAGAACTGTTAACAACCACGCGCGAGCTGAGCGAGCGAAGCGAGCGGTGCCGCAGCAGCGGCCGGCGAGCGCTACTTCTAACGGTTAGGCTGTTAACTATACGGCTAATTAAGCTAGTTGGCTGCCACATATCTATTCTGTCGGAACTTTTATTTTAAATTTCACTTTATTTATAATATTCTAGTGATATTTATTTTAGAAGTATGTATGTATGTTGGTATATTCCCATATTATTTGTTTTGTGAATTGTTTAGATTTTATGTATTCTATTTTCTCTTCTACTCTTACACACGGTGTCTACATCTCTTTATCTACTTTCCTATCGCAGGTATCCTGGAAGAGATTTCTTTAGAAATAAGCATCACCGTTGTCGCTCATGTAAAATACCTACTGGTATTCAGCTGTATCCGGTAAGACTGGAAGCCTACCCCAACATAGTTGGGAAAAGGCTAGGCAGATGATGATGATGAAGCATCACCTTTGTACGTATTTTTCTGTTCTTGTCTATTTATAATTATATATGTGTACGTAAATGTTTAAATAAATATACTTCTGCACTTATTGAGCTGTATTTGTCCATGATGCTTCACTAGTGTATTTGGTGTTCAATGGAGCTTCTGGGGGTAACCATCACCTCTTATAGCAGTATTATTTACAGTGGGAAAGTGATGGAGCTATACAGTACTTATAGCTCCATCTCTTTCTCACGCTAAAGTAATATTGAAATAATACTGCTATAAGAGGTGATGGTTACCCCCCTGAGTGAACCATTAGACTCCATTAGCATTTCTGTGGGCTATCGATTAATTTTAACTATAATATTCATTATGGGGAGGTTGAATTATAACCTTTTTCTACATGTTTCAACCCATGCATGGAGCGGAGACTGAAAAGTAAACTTTTCCACATCAGTTGCTAATAGATAATATAATTGCTCTATAAACGCCTACTTTTGTGATAAGACTATTTTTAGCTAGATAAAGTATCAAAAGAGTTGTATAAATTAGGTCACCGACGTATCACAGATAACGGCCGCTAGATGGCAGCACCTGTCTCTTAGGAGAACCTTCCTGTTTTTCAAGAAAAATAGGTACCTACTTACGCTATACCTACATCTTTTGATCCACAGCATCCAAAAAGGCTTCAAAATAAAAATGCAGACATCCACTCGGAAAAATATATTCAATTTTTATAAAATCAATATCAGGCATTTTTTAATTCGCACAATTTTGTACAATATACATTTTACAATTACAGTTTTCAAGCTAACAATTATCACCAAATACTTATCAATTCGACAAGGACGCAAAAGCCACTGATATGGAACATAATTATATTGTAGAAAGAAACTGTATATTTTAAGTTATCTCAAGACTACTATTGTATGTTACAACATAAATCAATTATAATTACAGTTGAATTTAATTAACTTTTCTCATAAACAACATGGTCAATAGCTAGTACAAAAAAAAATTCTTAATGTTAAAAAGCATGATATTAGAATTGACAATTCCGCAGTTTGGTTTTATTCTGAAGATTAGGTACAGGTGTTCCATTAGTTACTTTACCATAGCTAAGTAGAATTTGAGTTTGGTTAAAACATGTTGCTCTGGCCAGACATGTCTCTGACACACTGTTCCTAAGTTCTAGTCAGTGGAGATGCTACTTCCAATCCCATGCTTTCCAGTTAGGTATCACTGAATTAACATAACTTGAAACAGACATGATGCAAACATTAAATAAAATAGACACACACCACCAGTGACCGCAGTGACGTATTTCAGTTTCAGGGTTATGATTTTCAATTTGTTTTTGAACAATACATTAAGATCACAACAGTCTTTTAGATTTATTACAAATGTAGTCCAAGTCTAGTCAATGTGGTTGTTTATGAGAAAAGTGAATACATATTTATTTAATTCTGTACAATAAATAAAAGATTATTTTTGAAACATGCTGAGGTATTGTTTCAATAAATTAAATCTGCAATTTTGGACTAAAGAGTGATTCTACTTACACTAATTTAACATATAATATCTAGCTATAATATGAGATAATTCATTTTTAATAGTATCTATACTGTACAACACTTTAAGTCTCACAACAAATACAAACACGTCGGGTCGCGTCGAGCGGCGCATTGTCTATAGTTACACGTGTGGGTCCTATGTTACAGTGTAGTGATATGTGGTATGTACAGCGGTGCGCGCGGCGGTATCACAGGAGCGGCGGGCCGTGGTGCGCGGGCGCCGCGCGCCCCCGTCACACCATCGAGCTCGGCTTCACGTCCAGCGCGTGCTCGGGCGAGCGCCCCCCCGCGCCGCCCTCGCCCTGGCTGTTCTCCTCCGAGTCTGAGCATGAGTCTGAGCTGCCCTTCTTGCCACCGTTGTGTGTCTTCACGTGCTTAGCCAGGTGGTCAGACCTCATGAACCTTTTGTTGCACACTGGACATGCGAATCTTTTTTCCCCCGTATGCGTCCGTAAGTGTCGTTGCAGCTCGTCTGATCGCGTGAATCGTTTCCCACAGAACAGCCAGTTGCACACGAATGGTCTCTCGCCAGTGTGCCAGCGAAGGTGAGCTTTCAGGTGGGATGTCTTGCCGTACACTTTACCGCAACCGGGTATGTGACAACTGTGTATGTTTTTCTTTCGTAGATGTGCCCCCGCTGGACCGAGCCTCTCTGCTTCTTGACAGTTGGGACAGTCGCAGGTGGCTCGGCCGGCATATCGACGTTGTGACCTCGGAGATGGTGCTTGTGCAGGCGGCGCCGGGGAGCCGGGCGCGTGTAGCCCGAATGATCCTTGTGTGGGGAGCACTGACTTGTAGGCGTCTTGTAACAGATGGGGCGCTGGTGGTAATAAATGCGCGCCACCAGATAATGAATGTGTTAGTTGGGAGTAGTCTTGGCCGGCGTAATTTGCCATCTGTCCGCCGACGTCGAGCCAGCCGCTGTGGACATCCCACCAAGTGCTGCCGACGGCGCTTACGCCACTCATCTCGGCTGCCTTAAGAGCACCAGTTCCGCCGCCACCGCCAACGTTAAAGGGCCACGACTCATAGGGGTGACGCGAGTACATGGAACCGAGACTTGCACTGGATTCACTTTTGCCGAGGAGTTGGTCTCCCGAAGAAGGGAAGTAGAGATCATTGCCGTATGAGGGCGCGGCCGCGCAGGAGGTGGGTCCGCGGCCGTACGGTGAGCAGGCGGGCGGCTGCGAGCGCGGCGCGGCGCCGGCGCCGGGCGGCGAGTGCGCACCCGGGCTCTTCTTCCACGGGTGGAAGCCCTTGCCCACGGCCGCGTCCGCCAGCGGAGGGGGAGATTTACTGGACAGTTTGTTGCACTGGGCCGCCAGCATCGCCAGAGGCGTACCGCGTAAGCTCGGATGTTCCTGGAACGACAGAAAATAAATAGTTAATTATTTTGAATAAAAAAGGCAATACTTTATTCGGGTTTAATTATCGACCTGTGTTTTAAACCGTGGGAATCGGTCGAAGTGTCAAATGAGATTTATGGCCTTATTTATATGTGAACTAATGCCGCGGTGTTCCGCTCGTGCCCCGAGGCTTCAGAAATAATATAAATAAATTATGAGAAGCTTATAGGTAGTGTATTTACAATTAGGTGGCGCGGTGACAGCTCCCTGCTGCTACCGGCCGCGGGACGACGTTATTAATAAGAGCTGCCTACACGACTGGCTCTCGTAAAGCTTAGCTCTTAATTTTATTGATGTGGAGCAATATATTTTCTTTATCATTTCTAATAACGTTCCGAATTCGTTGATGAAACAGGAGTGCATTAGACCCGCAATTATTTAAAAGCAGTCATGATTTTATTATTATTGAAAATCAAAATTGTGTCTGTAATATTACCAAACAGTAACGAATAATAATCCGTTCGTTGATGTTCTTTTTGCTAAATAAAGGTGAGAGCCATAAGAGCATCCGGCCGGATATTTCACCCCAACGTGAGACACAATGGTTTGATAAAAAAAAGTTCCATTGTATGCAATAATATAATCCGGGGATCACGACACGGGTCCGAGACGCGGGGGGCGAGAGGCGAGGGGGTGCGCGGCCACGCCCATTATATTGTGATTGGCGCAGCTGTTGCGTCGCAATGTGCGCCAACCCTTAACGTTGATGTTGATACCCTTCATTTCAAACGGTTCAAGTTCATTCAGCTCACAAATGCTAAGATAGTGAATTAAAGAACGGAATGTGTGAACGCCTCTCACGCTGTCGTAATTGCCTTTGTTCACACATACCTACATTTTAAAGTAAATCTACAGTCCATTATTTATATATCTTTATATATAATGGACTTACCTAAAGAAATTACTGATTTTAGTGTTTAAATATGTGTAAGTAAGTATTATAGATTCGACATGGGCACAAAATTCATACTTAAACAACGGCGCTACAATGTCAAGATTTCTATTACAATCCGAATCACGGAATATAAATGTAGACAGAGAAAGATAGCAATAATTACAACTCACAATGTATCATTAATACCTACCGGTTGATGTGGGCCAGCGGCATTCTAGTAAATAGAAATAATAGGCCCGGCCCATGCGTTATCAAACATCAACATCTACGGACCACACTTGTAAATATGGCTGCGCTCTCAATTAACTCCACGACAATTACAATTACCATAAAAAAATAATAAAACTCCGCCAAATTGCGGCGGCGGGCACTTACGTCGTCGTATGAACCCGCCACATTACCTCCACGAATATTATTTGCTCTCAATTATAGAATTATGTAGGTATGTGTTGTCTTGATGTGATACGATTTTACGTCCTTCGATCGACCTACGTGGAGGTGGCACGTGTAGCGATCAAACTGATTCGACGATTCGATTTCGTAAATGTCGCTATATCAAAAATAAGTTATAAAATTGACACCGTTTCCGACGTTATTTCGAAACAATTTAAAGATAATGGGTATTAGGCGACGAGTGGTAGAATCAATGCGAGACGCGGCGAAGGCGACGGCCGGCGCTGAAGTCATAATTACCCTAGGCATTATGCTCCATTTGGGCGCAGGCCGAAACAGAGTGATATCGGGTAATTGGTCGTCAACTCGGCCGCTCCGCTCTCGGCTCTCGGCCGCGAGATTGGATCAAAGCGTAGATGACGCCTCTGAGCCGACACAGCGGCGCCACACCCGCATTATACAATGTTGATGGCCTTTTCCTTGTCAAAAATGACGAAGATCTTTTGTCATAAAAAATATGAGATGAAATAAAACGAGATTACCTAATGTGAGCACAAAATTGTAGTATCACTGGAGTCAGGTAGTCGCAGCTGACAATGCTCACGGAATCGTGTTTTGTTTTTACTATCTAAAGATTGATAATTATGTGGAAAGGGTTTTAGCAGACTTTTAATACTTAGCTGTATGACCTTCGTCAAACGTTCCATCGGTTATCTTAGGAAAAGCCAAACGTTGACAAATAAAATTTGCGTTTGCGAGGCGTTTTCGCAGCCTCTACGCAGCGCCTACGCTACGCGTCCCTTCGTAGCGGCTCGCTACGCGGGCCTACGCTGCGTCTACATAGCCGCGTAGGCCTAGCGTAGGCGACAGACAAAAACCCTGTGAGAAGAATATTATCTAGATGTTCTTATTTTATCATTGTTTTAATTTCAGAATGTTTGCATTGTGTTTTTTAATAAAATATTCCCTTCAATATTCTTGGCCCATAATATAAATATCAATTATGCGTCTGAAAACAGCACGAACTTATAATAGACGAACAGACTTAATATTTTTTTCAATAATTGCCCAATTCTTGAAGTCAAACTCAAAACCCAAATTTCGTTAGACCAGACACGATATTACTTTATGTACAACTACACTGGCGTATATAAAACATAGAGCTGTTGAAGCAAAGAATTGCTGTTATTAAGTTGATACTCTACGAGATAATTTGAAAGGAGGCCGGATGTATCAATGACTAAGCGTATCAGATTACTTATTAATGCAGCAAGGTTTATTAGGTCAATCCGACACACTGAGGTCAAGCTCTCCGATATTATATCAATAAAAATATTTGTTTTATTTTACCCACTTTTTGTACTTCACAAATAATTACATTATACAGAGCTAACTGTAGTGGAAAAATAACACGTCTTGCTTGAAAATATAAGAGTAAAATAATTAAATTAATGTGTGAAGCCATAAATCGTGGTAACTGAAGGCGAATGTATCTCACGGAGCTGAGATGGCGGCACCGGCTTCACGCAGATTGGATAATTTAAAATTATCTACCAAAATTATGATGAACAGAAATGAATATTCAAGCGAAACGCTTAGCTCTCGACGTGTTATTAAGATGATCGTGAAGTCGTTACTGACAAAATTGTATTTCATAAAATTCATAACTATACTTATGAGCTAATATTTTTCGACAACACGTTATTGAAAATAATGAGTCTAATCTTTATTCGGCGGGCGATCATTCTGTTCATGATAATAATATTGATTGGTTATTTAAATACTTTGATATTATAACTTGTAAGTTGATAGAATATGAAATTGGTAGTTAATATCTTATCACGCAAAAGTTTGTACTAAGGCAATTCAAAGTAATAGATATACGGCCAATAGAAAAGCAGCATGAATATTCATGATTGAAACTATCTCTAATATTATTTTTTATAAAAATTAAATACTAAGTAGTAGACAATATTCCATCTACGTATGAATTCAATTTCATGAACGGTTTTCCGATGCATATTTTTGTATCTTATTACAACATCAAAGTTTAAAGCGACCCACTTCTGTGGCAATTGATGTGATTTCGGTAGATAAGCCGAGACCAAATTGCCAATGGGTAATTGCACAATTAGGGAATTATCGAGTTAATTCCGGGTGAAACCGTACGCCGTCGCCGGCCGCGTCGCGTCGACCCCACGCTCCCCTTCAATTCTAATGCAAACTGCAACCAACTAATTTGGGATCTACAATTTATGACATATTGTTGGCTTTAATGTCGCAACTGAATTGACTAAAATCTATTTGATGCAAATGGATTCGCTCGTGTATACTTACTGACTTACTAAGCAAATCAAACACATTGTGACATCGTTTTGTGGCCTAACATAAGTTAAGTATGCTTTGTAATATCCGCATTTTGAAATTCTGATAACTACGCAACGTAAAGTAGCTATTCCACTATCCGTTTCCTATTGCAAACGGATAGTGGAATGAAAGTTGTTATACAAACGTTTTGAACATTGTCTTTGAAAGCTTGTTAAGAATGAGTAATCGCCAGTCGTTCATCGACTCGATCTAATTAATGAAGCGAGGATATGACATCAAATTACAAAATAATTTGCTACGTCGACTGGGCTCGGGCTAATTATGCTACTAACGTTTGCAGCCGTTAAAGGGTTCAGAGTGCTATTTGTCATGTGACACTTATGAGGGGGAATATCGATTGGCTCTTCCTATAATGCTACATGCCTTTAGCTGTAAGCGCGCGCATGACTTTAATGCGTAGTCAAGTGTAGGCCAAACGACGCCCGATGTCGTAAAAATAAGTTGTATGAATTAAGTAAAAGATAATGACGTCGGAACATTATTTCTACATTAAGGTTCGTCTTGCACGCGAACGGTCTCGTTGATGTGTGAAACTCTCACTGGCAGCTTAATTACAGTTAATTAGATCACTTTTGTATCTTGTATCGCTGTTGGTGCAGGATTTTCTTGCATTCATTATAGTTTTTGTGTTATGTTCGTTAATATTAAATGGTTTCGAGGAAACTGCTTGTGTGGAGTATAAGCAGCTTTAAATGTTAAATGTTGAAGAGTATTTTGATTGTATTTAAGTCAATGCCCTTGAACTTTTGCAGACACAAAATGTGTTTATAAGATAAACAAATTTTGTGTCTGCAAAATGCAGTAAGTAATATACGTGAATGCAAGATTGATGAAGCCTCCTTGAATCGCGGGATCAGAAAATATTTAATAGCCATATTCTGCGAGTAATGTTTACTATTTATTACATGATAATAACAGTTGTTACAAGTAAATAATAATACGTTCGGGTGCGAACAATCTTCAAGTAAGTACCGGTCGATTGACAACTTTATGACAATATTATAGCGTTTAGGTTGATGAAGATATCCTGAGGTATGTAATTATCAACTATGAATGAGAGTAGATATTTAAAAAAAAATTGTCAAGTAAAGTTTATACAAGGTGTAGTTTTGCATCCTCGTCAAATTCAAGGAGGTAAGTAACTGTGCTAAGGATTCTCGACACGAATCAATAATAAAATAAGTAAGTCTTTTTTTTATCGCATGTTAAAACGCGGCCCGTGTTATACCGCACTGTAACTGCCTTTTTACATACACACTACCGCATACGCAACGGGATGATTCTGTTCTGAGAAAGTGGTTTATTCTAAAATACTGTCAAACTTAAATAACTACAAAAACAATTATGTATTAATTATTGAGCAGTTATCGTAATTTTATTTAATTATATATGTAGGTATTTCATAGCAGCCTCCTGAAATTTGACGAGGATGCAAAACGACACCTTGTATTATGCAGAACCTAACTCTAAAAGCAATGTGAGCGTAACAAGGGCTGTTTACGTTATACATTAGAGGCGAACGCGCGCGGTGAGCGGAGGCGTGAAACCGCGCTGGTTAACAGAGGTCATTAGGCAGGCCACATGGCAGATCACTCAAATCGAGCCGAAACAAATTATTTATTTAAATGGAAATTACCGTTTGTGAGGTGCCGGACGCATTGACGCGCATGTGCGTACTCCGACGCCATATGTGGCCGAGCACGGTTTTTGTTCCGATTTCAAATTTTCATGGTCTATTGATTCATGGCGACTTTTTGCGCCGGAGCGATATTTTTGATATATGCATTTTCAAATCATGTTACGTGCATGTTTATGGGTTCATATCGGACGTAAAAATGTAAATAATGTTTTTTTTTTTATGCCATGACCTTTTTATAGTGCCGATTTATGATCTACGTATTATCATACACACAATACCCTGATCTATTGTTTAATTTTTTTAAGAATAAAGTTACAAACACTTTAAAAGTAAAAAATAAAAAAAAACATAACAGAGCATAAAAGTACAGCTCCTTTGAATTTATATTTCACAAATTCACGCTCGAATGAAAATCTATTACACGTTTTCCTTACTACATTTCCATTACAAGAACTTATCGATAACTCAGCTATCATAAACCTAAGCGATCTAATAGCCTTGTTTTAATATTCACGAGCAACGCCTAAGCTGTAATGTGCGCGTTTAAATTTGATAAGTCGATGAAATTGTGTGGTAATGTGTCGGACACGGGCGAGCGGCGCCCTGTATCTGTCCGGCAGTGTCCGACCGCTCCGAACATTAGCCCCAGGGCCAAACCGGACAAACGCTGGCCGAACTCGGAATATGAATATCTAGATGTAGTTCTGAATATGTTTGACGTGAATTATGCGTAAGTGTTTGAAGAGGAAATCGTGGTTTCAGCAATGATTGCTCTTACGTTTGGGGGATTATTTTCTTTCTTACTTTAGATGGTTGTTTACATCTGTATTTTAATGGTGATAAACCTCTCAGAAAAAAAATTCTCGAAAGTTTTTCAATACTTTAATATTGTGCCACGTCAAAACACGTCTGTTAAAATTACCTACTAATATTTTGCGTGTTGGAATTTGCTCCAAAATGTTGTATTGTCGGTCGACCTTCACCGGCTGGGGCCAGATAATAGGTGCACCAATTTGAAACCAGTTCCCGGGTGATAAAAAACAAGAGACGGACGAATGGAAACAAGGGACCCCCTTCTCCGAAGGCTTTGTTCTGTCTCATTGTAATTGTGTTCTAAATCGTCGCGGGAAAATATTTTGTGGGTACATATTTAAATGATGATAGCAACACTAATACAAGTTTGTGAACAAATATTTTATCAATCAAGGGATACCGGTATTTACTAAGATGCTGTTCACTTTTCTTAAAGTGCATTGCAGGGAAGGTAGTCAGAAGATACTCATTTTCAGTTTACATAGACTACATCACCAAACACTACACCCAATATTGTAATAAAAAATAGTCCTTAAACGTGATTTAATTTTGATTTTTTCAAAAACATGAATGACATATTTTTAAGCCAACGTATCATAAGTATGTATAACGTATGTTTGACGTTCAAAAGTGCCTTTTATGTGCCTATTTGAAATAAAAAAAATTGACTTTGACATTGTATATGTAGGTATGTATGTTTTGGACAGAAGCACTCCTAAAAGGTACTTACTATTAAACAATTTCCCGGTACAACAAGTGTAATGCCTTTATATAATACAACGAGTCATTAAACTAGAGTCCAGAGCGTGCACACTCAAGGTCATACTCTTGCGAATACGTTCGCATTGCGTGCATCGCTCGACATCGCCGACGGCCGACAGTCTCACTCAGACAGTTCCAAGAAAAAGTCGTTAAACTCACGTATTTTTGGTAGCAGCTTAATGCCAGTAATTTCCGATGAAATTATTATAATTAGCTCCATTTATACGATAGTAACAAACAAATAAAACGGCTGGAACAACGCGCCCGAGGGCACGTAACTCGCTTTTCCATTAGTTACGAGACGACCTGAACCGATTTGTAGCACTATTTTACATTAAATTGAGGTTTACTGCTGCTGCAAATAGAACGCGACGTTTCCTTGACTTATTGATCTAGAAGGTTCGAGTCTCTTACTCATAAACCTCCTTTACTTGACGCTGAATAACTCAAGTGTTGACTTGTTATAAGTACTGAAAAGAAAATGGCAGGTCATCATAAATGACTGCCATTATTTATTGGGGGTGCATTAGCTATAGGTACTTAAGTACATATATACCTACTTTATAATCCCTTTTGTCTTTCGCCTATAATTGAAGGAGCCCAATAAAATAGCGTGTCTTTAGCTAAAATACAAATGTTTCGGCAGCTTATAAACATGTGACATTCAATAAAAACCGCAGTGACACATGTCGACACAACGCACAACGCTTGCTAGTATCAATTAGTTGACATTTCGTCCGGCCACTGATAATAGCGTGGAACTGTTTCAAAGACACGTAATTTCCTTCAACTTCTGTTTCATATTTTTTACATTTAACTAATTGGACCGCGTAGGATATTAATTGCTGAGAAAATTACCGGCGTAGGCCCCTGGGGGCCTAAACCACAAAGAGTCGACGCACGACGCAACGGCATAGAGCAGTCGAATCATAAAAACGAACAATTATGCATTCAACTCTTTGTTTTACAACAATTACCTAGGACCACCGTTTCTACCATATTTTCTTTCTCGTAAGTGGGTTGATTTGATTACCTGTGTAGCTAATTATATGTCTATATTACCTACTCGTGAAAAAAAGTTGCGTAGATACAATACAAACTATGTATGTTACAATTGTGCCCCAGCTTTAATATGAATCTCAATACACTGTAATGATTTGTACCTCACATAAACACTAGGTACTAATCAGCGTATAATGTTCCCACTGCTGGGACACAGGAGGGAGTGGGTCGTAATCCACCACGCGGGCCCAGTGCGGATTGGCAGATGTCACATGTCTTGGAATTTTTGCTTCTAGGACATGCCGATTTCCTCACGATGTTTTCCTTCACCGTTTTGTACCTAATAGTTACTTATTCTATATACTAATTACAATGATTGCAGTTTTCCTCATATCGGTTATGTTTCAATGTTTTGATTTGAATTAATGAATTAACGATCGCGTCTCAGTCATCTTAAGGCTCTATTCCTACTTATTCTTGCGTAGGCGCAACCACTTTCTATAACCAAAGCAGATTCACTGGCGGCGCGCAGCAATGTGCTACGTAACTACACGCTGCAACGTAGAAGCTAAATGCTGAAATACCGTACAGAATTAATACTTAGGTATGTTTTCAATCATAATCGTGAACCGCACCAGTAAAGTCCATTACTTACTTATAACAATAGCAACAATTAGATAATAAAACAAAAGACTATAATTTAGCGTCACGAAAAGTGGTGGTGGTGAACAATCGCGGCTGTATCAGCGATTACGAGGCGTTGAGAGGTTCGTCGTCACGTACTGCGCGGCGGAAGAACAAAGCGGTGTTCGCGTATCTGCTAAACAATTGAACGGCCACAAAAAGTCCCATAATTCAATTTGCATCCCGCTAGATAGTAATAGTCGGTAAGAAGTGGATACGGTTAGAGCCGCGGGCGGCGCGGGCGCAGCTCCGCTTGCAACGCTGAGAACAGCTTTCGCCGCTTTTCAACACTTCGACGAATCGATTAGATTGACGTGTTTCTTTTACTGATTTTACCTATTAAGGCTGTAATTTACGTCGTATTTTTACTTTTTGCACGCTGTTAGCTGTTGCAGGCGTTGATACCTACTTAGTTATTATATCGATAGGTGTGGAAATTAGATTGCTATACTTTTTACATATTCACTAGTCTTTACTGACGTAGTCTTTCCAAAAGCAAGAATAATGATTAATACCTAATGTAAGTGTAGGTAAGTATAACGTGTCAGTATGTAATGAAGTTTGATACGAAACACTCTCGATGATGTGAAGTTGTTGACGCAAGCGCACTGGTGAGAGAATGCTGAACTCCATAAGAGAGTCGACCACAACCTTGTAACAACCAACGATACCTTAACAACTGTTACACATCTTGTAACTGGTACTGATATGGTAATAAAACAACGTTACGTGGTGGTGTCGGTGCCGTGCGTGTCGACAGGCGAGGTGCGAGGCGCAAGCGGTCCAGTACGAGGTGACTCGCGCATTATTATGATAATGCAGGCGGAGCAGATGCTATCGCCCGCTATCCGCTCTCGTAACACAATTGAATTAGCATAGCGGACCGCAGCGGGCGGTCCCCGCCACGCGACCACCAATGCACCTCATCGTCGATTCTATTTCGAGACTTATCGAACTAGACGACTGTGATATCTTCAATTACATCGCTTTATTCTAGTTTCTTGCCGAAGATTTGTTCTTAAATTGTAACCAACACTGATCATCCGATTCTGTATGAAATACGGCAAGACTAATGCTGCTATCGTTTTCATAAGTGATAAAAGTTAACTGACGGGAACGAGGTAATGTGCTGTGGAGCCTGTAACTGACGAGCTTGACTCTTGAATCACTTGATCGATTGTTTGGCTCTAATTTGGATGGCTCTTTCATTTCTAATTTTCCTTGGATGTAATTCTCTGAGAGAGAAGTAGATTGTAACCACGTACCTGAATAAGGAAAGCGTGAACCGATGTGACATAGAGAGAAACATGTGACCGCCGAAACTGAAACACAACGAACCGAAATCCGCCAATACAGCGCCAAAACTTTAGCGCAATTTCGAAGCACTTGGTGTATTCAGGTGGTTTTCGACTCGTAGGTAAATTGTGCTAAACGTTTCCACACGTCCGCTGGCCAGTTGCGGCGTGTTGTTGTGAATGAACAGCAACTGAATGGACTCACCGCAACCGCAACGCACCGCTTGTCAGACGAGACCATTCCATCTACTTTAAATAATTGCTGTAGCGCCATAGATGAACAAATATCGTAGAGTGGTTGGTCGGCCTTTATTGGGAGTAATTTTAATAATTAATAGCAGTCCATTATGTTACTTATTTGTAGGTACCTAATTTATAGAACCCAGGTAAAATGCAGCAAAATGAGGCAAGCTAACCAAAAAAACTGTAACTATAATACTATGGAACATTTATGTTAGTAGGCAATTCCACAGTTTAGAAAAGTGACCTAAACCGAAAGTTTACCAAATAGCAGATACACTCAATTTCACCAACATAACAAATAGAGGGAAACAATTAACAAGCCGGTCGACAAACTCCCCTACAAAAGATCAACAATGTGACTGCATTAGGACCATCAAAGTCAGGCGCGGTTTAAACTGGAGAGCCGTCGAGTATTCATGGAGGAGCCGGCGAAGAGCTCGTGATATATGGCCCTCAGGGAGGGTCTTAATGGCCCTACGACTACGACCCTCTCGAATCTGGGGTAAAAAGGAAACGAGGTAGATGTAGAAGTCATGGTTTTGGAGAGATACACAGGAAGATTGTGTGTTAAATTAATGGATAGAATATAAAATGGTCACATATGGTAGAAAACCAAAAAGCTAACCAGAAAAATAAGAGTTTAAGTGGATAAGATGTGTTTCACCGTCACTAAGTGAGTGTGTGTGAGTAGGTATGTGTTTAAAAACTTCGATATCAAACTGCATAGTGAACTGTGCTCTATGATTCATAATTTTTACAACAGTTTAATTCAGTCGGCTCCAAATTTTGTCTCCCTATTTAAAAGTTACACCGAATCCCCTTCGGTGAAGAGACATCCGGATTCATACCATAACAGTCTGTTGCCACGAGTGCGTTTAATGGCCACTACAATATAAGGAGCATTTGTTTGACTCCTACAAATTGCAACCGGAAAATTTACACTTAAAAACCGGATGCTTCATAGTAAATAGTCGCAATTTCCGATATATCTTCTAATGTATGGGATCTGCGCTGGTTTTGCGGTAATTGAATAGGTAATTGTAAAATTTATATATTTATTTTATGGCTTTAGCCTTGTGTATGTGTGTTGAATGTGATGATTCATTTGTTATATTTGTTGCACAAAACGGACTTGCTTATGTAGGGACAGGCTTAGGAGAAGAAATATAATTAGTTCCAGATAAATTGGTCGATGAGGTCATGCGAACGATGGCGTCAGATATCAAATCAACATTCGATTCAATCAAAAAAACATAAGTGACACCATTAGAAGTGACAGTCACTAAACCTTATACATAATCCGTTATGGTGATAAGAGATTCGGCGGTTGTATGAATGGTATCGGTGTGGAGTGCTGCGGCGCGCGCTGCGGGGGGCACTCAGCGGGGCGCCCGCGCCGCCTGCCCAGCTTCTTTGTACCTCGCCTAAGTGTTAAATTAATTGTTGCCCACACACCAACATCACCCTTTCAACTAACAACGGCTATAAAGACGAAATAATCAATATTGATTTAGATTCTCTCTATAAATGGCCACTAATATCAACATGACTGGACACGCATTAGACTAATTCCTCAACATCTTCGAGTTGACAGTAGAACAATGAAGACGCCGCTTCTGATTTTTTATTCGAAGGCATTAATTAGTGGTGCTGGGTGCATCTTCGAAAATAACCTTCTCCGTTGTCGGGCCATCATATATTGACAGGGCGCGCGATGACGGCGCTGACGGGCAGCGGCGGCGCCTCTGGGCCCGTGACTTGCAGCTTGCCTTCATTACGCGCCTCCGAGCCGCCTCGAGCCGCCCCGGTACCACTCCACACACTAACAAGCCGGGCTAATGCAATGAGTTGCAAAATCTCAACCCATCATCGAGTCCAACCCAACTTTTGACTATTCGATAATCGTCTCTGCGTCACCTCTACAATGACCAGAATGTCTCAGCAAATGTAAGGGCCATATCCAGGAGCTGTCTGGAGCGATTTTGATGACATTAATGACTCCTAAATCGGAGCGATACTTTTAAGTCTCAAGGGTTCGATGCGACTATATTAGTTTCCTTTAGCTGTTGGAAGCGGCCGAGACCACTATTAACTGAGGGCGGTAACAACAAAGAGTCACAAAAGAGACCCTTCGAGAGCAATCATTGAGGGTGATTGAGGCGGCGACCTGTGAGAAGCCTCGAATCTGAGGACCGATAGTTTGTTTAGCGATGATTGGATGACTGATTGTTATAGGGTTATCTTACACAATATCAAAATATACATCGAGCTTTTATGAGAACTAAATAAACAATGCAAATACAGCGTGAAAATATTTAAATAAAGTTAATGAAACATTACTTCAAAAAACAAGCGTGAATCACGTAGGGCATGCTGTCGATAGTATCAGACAAGGCAGCTTCCACATGTTTATGTCTGTAATCAAATGTCAAATAAAATCAAATGTAATCTTTTCCTGGACTGTTTATGTGATTAGTAGGTACGAGGAACTTGCCTTTTTCTTATGAACCGCATTTTTTCATTACACATCGTTAAGTTTGTGTCTATTGCTTAATTGCTTGCGATTTTTTTATTGCGGTCGTTAGTTTGTGCAGTGGGATCGAGCCTTTACTGCTACCCATTAGGTTTGTGGCATCACCCGCATTGCCTGGCTCCTCGAATGTTGTGTTATCGACTTATCGTTCACAGCCTGTAAAGCGGTTGGTCATGTTTGCTCACGCGCAGCCATTCGTCTTCTAAACGACTTCTCACATTTAGTCTGCCAACTCGTTATGTTGGAAACAAATACTTCATAATTATTCTAACCTTCTAGGACTAGTTTTTAGGTATAACAAATGTTACTTATGTTTTCTGCTTAGCTTACAAATATAGGACAATGAATAAGTTGGCACATTTAAATCAACATACATTTTTTATTTTCTTTTATTTTGTAGAATTAAAATTAATATTTAATAGTACTATATCAACTTATCGTATATACCTAGCTGGAGGTGCTTAAGTACAATATAGGTAGGGATGATGCCTGGGTAAAGAAAGAAATCCTATTTAGTCCGTCAGTCAGATAATAAAAAAATATTAGACACGTATTTTTGCTTTATCATATTAATAAAAAAACCGGCCAAATATTTTGAATAATCTCTACCGAGATTATTGATTACCTGACGGGCAAAAATAATCGTTATCATCCCTATTATATCCTTCAGGCGATTCTTACTACAACCAATAAAATGTCAAGCAGCTGACGTATACCTATTTACTTCCAAATAAGCGTGAAAAGTTACTAACATGCATAAATTCTATCAAAACGGTGAAGAAAAACATCGTGAGGAAACCGGCATGTCCTAGAACCAAAAATTCGAAAACATGTGCAGACATCTACCAACCTGCCGGGGTCGCGGGAAGGTACTTATGGGTCACCGAGGCCCCTGGCAACACAGGCAACAGGAAGGAATACGGGTGGGTTTTAGTCAGTAAGAGTCTGACACACCCTCCCGCTTCGGTCAGAGCGGGAGAAGTTATTTGATGATTTCCCACCCAAAAAAAAAAAAAAAAAGACATCTACCAACCCGCACTGGGCACGCGTGGTGGATTACGGCCCACTCCCTGTCACAGAGAGGAGGCCTGTGTCCCAGCAGTGGGAACATCATAGGCTGATTATGTATGTAGGTATGTATAATTTCTATAATTTATAAAAAAAATATGCACATAATTTAATTTAAAAGATATGTTTTCACTGCTCAACTAAACAAATTGATCACTTAGTATGCATTGTTCAATATGCGTAACAAGGCACATACCTACCTACTACAATATGTAAATAAAAATATTTTTTTTTTTTTATTAAAAAACGTTGCTACCAAGTAAACATAACACCATAGCATGTTATGAACCATAAAAATGCATATTTTTTCGCTGAACCGTGTTCGATACGGACTTCCAATAAATACATACTTAAGTGATGTATAAAACAACCATTTACAACAGTTTGACAGTTCTTTACCTAGACAGCACCAGTGGCTGTCACTATGTCATGTCATAGGGCGGAATTTACCCAATTGCCATTAAGGCGCTGACAAGACCCAGTTGACCAAAATAGGCTTCTCTTAAGAAAAAAATTGCCAAATATGTATAGTTTGTGGTAGCGGAAAAAATATATGTTAATTTTGAACATATTTCCCAGAAACTGGTTGTTACCAAAACACGTTTAAAAAACAAAACTCGATACAAACTAACGTTAAACTAAACTCTTAACTTGAGTTCTAATCCAAAATGCAGATAGCATTAAATATCAACATACGTTACGTATTAAATTAATAACAAGAACGTCTTATTTGAATGCAGAACTTGGTTGTTTTTTATTTTCTATTACTCAACTCAATTTTGAGTAAATAGATAATTGTTTCATATTTTGCAATAAATTACAAGCGTTCTGTCATCGTGCTTCTGTTTCTTTTGTATGCAATCTGACAGTGACCGCGGTTTAGGTATTGTCAGCGTCTTAAAACTGAAGCGTTAAAACGGGTCGAAGTCGTATACTGAAATGTCAGCTGTGGTCGCAAGAAAGTTCATATTTTTGGATGTTTTATTTGATTTTCACATGAATTTACCCTAGCTATTGGATCGCATCGAAAAATGTTTTTACCACGATTTTTAGACGGATTGAAAATGTTTTTTTTTTTGACGTCACCCTACCTACACATTCATGACTGTACCTATCATCTATTCAGACCAAAAATAGCCGCAACGAGATAATACATCCACCACACAAAAAGAAATAAAATCTTTTAAAAGAACGAGTTATTGAGAAAGCCGTAAGTGATACTTAAACGCATCAATTATTCGGTAACGGTACAAAATTAACGTCTAACTAGTATTAAAAGGTCCTGCGGTTGCGGCAGGAAACTGCAGTTGCGTTGCGTTGCGGTTGCGCCGTTTTTGTCCAGTGTGTGGCTGGTGCGTTGAATTAATACGCCTCACTACGAGTCAAACTGAATAATTGACGGCCGATCTAGTTGTCCTGCGGTGTTTTTAGAGTTTAAATGCGGCTAGTAACGCTTTTGCTTACCTAATTGCGGGGAGTGGCGGACTGAAAAATGGTGCGTTTGAGTTCTGTTTAGTGTTCCTTTTTTTCCACTAGGTGTTGTAAATTTGTTAGATATGGTTCTCGCAAGAAATTGTCAAGTTATATTATATAAGTAAGTGCGTATTTAGAAGTGTTTGAATTTTAAGAGTTATTTCCACTCTAACGGTTAGATCCGTGTGTGATTGATATGCATTCATGGTAACTACTAAAAGAAATCTTTCAAATACTTAAATCCTAACTATGAATCTTAATCACAATATAATTTAACATCAAACGGTTCCAATCTCACAGATCAGACAACAACCGAACCAAAAACTCAACAAGGCACAAAATACGCGACAAAACAATTAGACGTGCGACAATAAATCGTTGAAACACGCGCACTGACAGATTTGCACTTCATTAGTGATTTTTTTTAACCCTGTCGCGGCAGACGCGCGTCTAACATTGTTAAATTTGTCGCCGGCTTCACGTCGCGTTGACGGATACCAACGTAAATAACTTTACGAGAAAGCTTTACAGACGTTTAAAAGATGTTTCAGATACGATTAGTGAAATGTGGGTGTCGACTGCGTCGATGCTGTCATGTCAAGGTTTTGATAAGTTTAGAATTCGTCTCGTAGGAAGATGAACAACGTCGTGATATCAGTAAATTCATTATTTCGGTATCTATACGGTAGATTATAAAAAAAACTTTTCTTCTGAACTTCAGGTTTACACATAGCTAAGAAGGCTAGATAGAAAATCAACTGAGGATAGAAGAGATCAAAAATCTCAAAAATAGAACAGTAATTTTTTTGTCGTAGAAATACAAAAGCTTCTGTTTTGTAAACAGAAATATCTACATTAGGTATCTCAAACAACATAAATATCAATTGTACAGATCAGAAAGATAAGCCAGTCTCCCAAGCCACAGAGTATCAATCTAAAACCGTCACATTCACGTGACGACTGTTTAATGCTCGGTCGGAATGTCCCCGACTTGTGCGCGCACTAAATATTATTTCCCCGACAGCTTCATTTAAATACCTTTTGTCAATGAACGGGTTAACACGACGAGTTGGTGCTATAAAAAAGAATTATGGCGGGCCCCGTCGCTACCGATACGGTTTATTTTTTTAAATAATTGGTTCATGCGACAAGTATTTTAATTAGAATTAGGTACGTTCTTTGAGATGCATGTGTTGTTCTATCATTAGGATGCTTATTAAAGTAGTATTTTTAGATGACAGATGTTTTGTGTTGATGAAGATATAATAGAGATAGTGCCTAAATTAATTAAAAAGTGAGTTGACTCATATTTAGTTCTCTCACAGCTCTGTTTGTTCCACCTTTGCTTTACTTTTTCGTGTATTTCACCTAGTTATCTTCACATTGACATGAACTTGAAGTGCATTTTGTCCAGTGACAAACACATTTCTTAGCAAAAAAAAAAAAATACAAATGCCACTCAACAAAAACTACATCCAACTAAACATTTAAGCTGTAAGTGGCCTCATCCCGAAGTTAAAGTGTTTAATCCTAAGCAAACCGTAACACAAAGCACCGTTGCTATCAAAAGTGACGGATCTCAAAACGCATTGTAGTATCCGGTATTATGGTAACGCCATTTTGGTTTTTCATCGATACTCAACAATATTACTCCTGCGACAGAGTATCGTATTGGCGATTTTGCTTCGTCTCATGGTAGATGACAAAGCGGAGAACCTTAATCCCTATAACAGCCATTTAGGAGCATTACAAATAAAAGTTTGTCGGTCGTCGATTCGGTTGAATGCCACAATGGCCATTGAAGGGGCTTCACGCTGCGCACCGTGAATGGGCCAGCGCTAAAAAAATCTATTAGACACGCATAATGGTCCCGATGTATGGGATTGAAGTGCGGATGAGATGAAAGTTCTTGATTTGTTGTGTGAAGTGGGTGACTGAGCTAGTTAAGTTTCACGGCTGGTAGTGCATGAAGTGTTTGAGGTTTAGGCGGTTCAGGCCTGGTTGCGGACTTGCAAGGGCCCGCAAAATAACTCCTTAAAAGTGATTTGATTTTAAAACTGGTGTATATACTGAAACTTTAACAGATTTAATGCTAATTCAATACGGTAAATATTAAAGTGTATTAATATCAATATGATTAGTTGCTATGGCTTTTATTAGTATTTTTTAGGTTTGTATGAAAATCATCCCTTCATCCAGCAACGCTAAAAATAAAGTAAAGGCCTATTGCCAAATATTCAAAAGTTTTGCTACTGTGAGTTTTAGGCACATGATGACATGACCTAAAAACTCCCAGTGAATGTAGATAGAATGCACAGTTAATCATATTTCTCCGAATTTCTAACGGCAATAAAAAGTTACACGAATCTCAACCCACGTACTTATTGAATAACAGATCCATATCATGATTACCAATAATAAGACATACCTATTGTTCAATATTAAAATTACTAAATAATTTTGTAGAAGAATGACCGATCTTCGCAAGGAACAATACTCATTGTTCTCTGTTACAAAAGCGCAATAAAATCGAACGGTTTGATTGAATTTGTTTGTGCGTTTGGGGAGTGTGTTCTCGTTGACAAATATTTAGTCGGAAGATGGATGGCAGAGGAAACAATCGGATTCTATTCGGAAGCTATTGTTTGATTCGATTAGTTTGATTGAGCACCCTTTGACAATCCGTTCAGGTACCATCGGGAAGTGGAACTGAGTAGGTGAGTCAATTTGTTATGTTTTTTTACGAATGTTTTTAGATGTTCTGTGAAATATAGGGTATAAATAACACGCAGTTAAAATAATGAATCGATAATATCTACAAACAATAAAATAAATAAATAAATGTACTGCATGGAACTTATACTTGTCACGGAATCATAAAGATAAAAGGCGACTTCAAAGTAAGAATCAATTAAAATATTGTTTTAATGGAATAAAGCTGGCTGGTGGTATACCTACAATAAAATTGAAGCAACAAATGATTGCAATTGTTATTATTCTTCAACATATGGTATGCCACCACAGGCAATTACATCGCACCATGTAAAACAAGCTTTATAACTAGAGATCGGATATTCGGATGCATATTCACCTAAAGTTGAGATGTTAGCGAATGAGGAATGCGCTTTTGTATCGAAAAAATCCCGCGGTTCCGGGATCAACAAGGTTCCTGACTATTGAATCAGATTAGTATTATAATCTACATATAACTTACTTTCAAATGTTGGCTTATATGGAATGCACTATAGTAAAAAAAAAAACCCGCGGTTACGAAATCGACAAATTTTGTGTTTTTCCTGACTATATAAGCGGATGCATAATATCTACCTATCTACTATTGTAAAGTAGGTAGGTAAATACCAAACTGCCATAGCAAACAACGTTAATATAAGATAACGGACTACATATATTTAGAATAATTGATGTAGGTACCTATTGAAACAAATAGTTAAAAATTATTGTGCTTAGTGAAATTCTGTTAAATTCCTGTGGAGTGTGGAGAGGCCACATAGCGAAAAAAAACAGTATATGTTAGCACCATTATATTAATAGAAAACGACGATAGGCATTTTGCGAGTTTGTGAGTGGGACGGCAAATTATAGGCACCTGCTTATGCGCAAGTAGCTACCCCGACCAATAAGTTCTCTTAGTTTATTTAATTACAATAATTGCATTCGTCGCTGTGCTTGCCATGTGTTCGGGTGTTTTTTTTGTTTTAACTAACACACACCACCCCTCCTCTTACACCCTACATATACATCTATTAGAAGTCGCTTCTTTATTATAGGTACACCCGACTAGCTATGCATTCCCGGTGTTCTTGGCATCCCGTGTTTTTTTTTTTACAAATAAAAATATTTTAAAAAGCCGCTTCCATACTTTCACAGCTTGGGCACGCCACGATTGCGGCGATAAGTCCCCTCTTTGAGGAGTGGCTAGAGAGGCGCCACGGCGTCCTCACCTTCCGCCTGACGCAGGTCCTCACCGGACACGGCAGCTTCGGGAGGTTCCTGTGTCGGATAAGGCGGGAGGAAACGCCCGGGTGTCACCACTGTGTGGATCGCCCGGAGGACACGGTGGAGCATACGGTGGAGGTCTGCCCGGCTTGGGCAGAGCACCGCCGTGTCCTCGTGGAGGCGATCGGCGGCAGAGATCTCTCGCGTCCGGCCCTGGTTCAGGCCATGGTAGGAGCGAGAGGGCATGGGCAGCCGTCACCTCCGGGACGGTTGAGGGAACTGCAAGTTTCGCGCCCCCTCGCCCCTAACCGCCGCAGGAGACGCCCTGGGCGTCGGGAATCCCGGGCGGATTTCCGGCCACCGTAGGCGCGGGCTTGCGGACGGTGAGCAATGGGTAGCTCACCGTCCGGTAAGGACCAGGCCCGGGTCGACGGCGCGTCGTATTCCACGCGCGCCTCAAAGAGATGTCGTCAGCACAATGTAGGGGTCCGCTAGGGCCGATGCCTGCCGAGGTCGCGGGAAGGTACTAATGGGTCACCGAGGCCCCCGCAACACAGGCAACAGAAGGAATACGGGTGGGTTTTAGTCAGTAACAGTCTGAGACACCCTCCCGCTCCACCCAGAGCGGGAGAAGTTATTTGATAATTACCCATCCACAAAAAAAAAAATACTTTCACAGCTAAAATTTAAATTTAGTTAAATATGCATCCGAATATCCGATCTCTGTTTATAACACTGGCATAACTTTATTTTGGCAAAGTAACAAAATTATACTTTTCTGAAAAACTATGTTGCTGTTAACTATCACTTACCTACTAGGTATTTTGAGATACCTACTAGGTATGTATAAATTAACCAAACGACAGAAATAAACCTACACCTGAAAAATAGAACAAGCTGTAGCATATGTAGCATATTTTTTGTTTGAAATAATTTATACTTCACATGATACACTACACACGCTGGAACGTCTAATGATACCTAATGAACTATAATAGACACCTATCTAATTAAACAGGTGCCACTGGGAGGAGTTTCACTCCAAGTCTATTGTTTTGTCTATGGGAAGATATGTGGAGAGATACTTCAGATCTGTCGTCAGGACAATGAGAAGAGAACTGCTGAAAAAGGTGAGTTTTGCACCTAAGTAGTGTGAAATTGTTTACAATTAGGCACCAACTACCTGTGTAGGTATACTCGTATTGCATTGTGGTAAGTACCTAATTAGGTATTCTTATCACTTTCCGGTTTATTACAAGATTCACAGGGAACCTTGTAGGTGTGAATATCGAATAAAGAAAAAAAAACATAGGCAGTGATGGGGACAGCCGACAGAAGCGAAAACTTATCGCTCAACGCGCCTCTTTGGGAAAATTTCTTTAAGTTTTCTCTTCAATAAAATAAAGGTTATCTAAAACACAATTTAAACAATGCAAAGTAAGTATACCTACCTACACAAATTAAACTATTCACAATTGAACTTCACCCGTCTACGCTACTACAGCATGTCGGCGCGAGCATGTCGGTGACGTGAACCCATAAGTTTTTGCCCTACCAAAAATCGCTCGCGCTTAAAGAAGGTTCACTTCAAAAAAATTTTTTTCGTAAAAACTCTACATGCACACACAGTACACACTGCTGCTCAGCTGGTTTGTGATTTAGTGCAGATAGATTTAGGTGTTTTCTAGAATTCTTGGGGTGTTGTGTGATTTGTAAAGCTGTAAACAATATCCGTCAAAGTTAAACTAGGCACAAAAAGAAACCTGTGTAGATTTTTATTTTGTTTGACTGTGGTGTGTGAAAAAAACTAGTAAATACATTTTTGATCAGATATTCGGTGGACCTACCTACATACGAGTACCTACTTAAGTGTAAAAAACGTAAAAAGTGTTAATTTATTTAATGGAATTGCATAATTTAATGTCAAATTTAATATCAGGATAGAAGTATTAGCAAGCCGACGGCGACGGCACATGATAATGTAAGTATGTGTTTTGTAAGTTTAGTTACGTACAGATTTAAACTTAGTAAGTAGGTTTCTTGTTAATTACCTCTCTATCTTTAAGGATACTACCTGTATTATGTGTAGTGATTTTCCTTACTTACCTATATATTATTTTTGGTTTGGTTACTTAGCTAAGTAGGTACCTACACGACACATAGTTTCATGAAATAATATTTTCTTTGCCAGCAAATATTTAAATTGGGTAAGTAGTTGTTATTTTTTTGTTTTTGAAATGTATATGATACCTACCATAGCAAATATTCATAATTAGATATCACTATTTTGCAAATCAAAAGTAAATTAGGAGAAAAAGGGCCAACATTTTTCTTGAATGCTATTAAGGTATAGCGTAGGCTTAAGTTATAACCACTCTCAAGTAGACATTCTGAGTAGAATCACCTTCCCCCAATTGTAAGTACACCTTTGTATACAACAGCTGTTTTGGAGCTGTCAAAGTTGAAGTCGTTAAAGTAGAAGTTCACAACAAACTTACGATGGTCTTATTGTTGGGCGGCGCCGACAGCGGCGCGTACATATCAGTGATCATTGCCGAAAACAACACTAAACGTGACACATAGCGAACTCGGAACTGTTTCAAAGTGTCACTTGTTAAACTGCGCGATGCGGTGTCCGCATACTGACGTGAGCGGTGCGAGCGCGCGAGCGACGTGTGGCGCGCGCTGTAGGACGCGCGAGCGGACAGCACGCGGGGGAGTGAGAGGACAGGGGGAGGGAGGGGCAGGCAGTGGGCGGGGCCAGCCAATCCCAGCCTCTTACCGTGCCCCGCCCACGCTGCGCCCCGCCCGCAAGGTCGCAGCGGGCGTATCGATCGCACGCGCTCGCACGACCAGACTCCATTTTATTTCGGCGTCCCTCGATTTGCATAAACTTTTTTGTTTCAAATTATTGCTTAGTTGGTACTTCGACGTAATGTTGGCTACAGTTGAGCTTTGAGTCGATCAAGTTATGGATGTAGAGCTGTTTCAAAATTTGTTAATGCCGACGCGATTAAACAAAATTGTGAAGTTCTTTAACTGAGACCGACCTGCCTCTAAATTCTAGGCACGTTTTCAGTTATTTTATTGGGTTTAAAATAGTTAATGACTTCTATCGTTTTATAGATTTACAGGTTGACAGGTAGATATTTAATAATACCTTAGCTAACAAAACTAATAAGTACAATGTCAAATAAATTAAGAAAAAATTACAGCCGTCAAATCATCGCTTTACTTTGTATTGCAACTTGGGTGGGATGAAGACAGTGGGACCTCACACTCTTTAAAAAAAAGTTGTCCTTATAGTACCTGTGCCTTCCTTAGGTAGCATAGCATAATCAGCGTATAATGTTCCAATTGCTGGGACATAGGCCTCCTCTCGGTGAGAGGGAGTGGGCGGTCTCTACCACGTGGGCCTAATCCGGGTTGGCACATGTCTTCGAGAGCAGGTAGGCATTGGCTCTACAGTGAGATACTTCAGGCTTAAGTAAGACCTTGGCTCTACAGTGAGATACTTCAGGCTTAAGTAAGACCTTGGCCCTACAGTGAGATACTTCAGGTTTAAGAAAAATATTTTAGGTGAATCATTCTGTCAAGTCTTACAAATGAGTAGATTGATCGACACTCATATCAACCTAACTCCTACCTACTTCTGCTGATTTTGTCAGTGTTCTTATCTGATTTCTGAAGGTTTACAGGTTCCTAAGTTATTATTACAGCACGTTTTGCCGTCGGACCTAACTGTTACAAAATTCTCCCAGGCTATGTCAGGCAGAAGCAAGAACATATGATAAGTACCTACCTACTTATGTAGCTTTGGATAAGTAAAGCGGCATTATATTAAAATAATTAAGAAGAGGCAAGACTGAAGAAATCGCTATCAGCGATAATAATAATAATAATTCCCCACCGCCGTATCTCAACGATGACGTCGTGGTGTGCCTAGTGAACCATAGGTCTGTGCCGGCAGAGTTAACTTCGCCGGAACAGATCTTGGGCAAGGAGCCAGACCAAGAGAGATACAGAAACCCGCAGGGCAGCATATGGAGAGCTGTCGGCAGTAGCGACACCGCCCTATCTTCCGGGACAAGTCTTGTTTCTCATCTCTGGGTTGCCTTTATTGGCCGGCTGGAGTGAAAAATGACGAGGAACAGAGCTCCCACACACCTCATTCTTGCCTTTATTGGCCGGTGTGAATGGACATTCGCAAGAGCAAAAGTGCTCGGAGGAATGATGAATGATGAGATGGTCAAGATCCCTACCAGCACTTACTGAAATACTTCTTTCAGTAAGTGCTTGTAGGGATCTTGACCATCTTCCGGGCTCTGGGATTGTTCTGATAGCTGTGGAATACCTCTCCACTCCTCAAGCCCCTCAGGAAGTGCGGGCCCCTTGTCGCTACATCAGTATGTGCTAGCGACCGTTTTCGGGGGCCCATTATTGAGTGTGCAAGTCACCCCCTGCCATTTTAGCCGTATTACATAACAATGATCAGGCAGGGGACATAGTCCTTCCATAGTTTTAGGTTACCAATCCACTATAGCCACCCAAACCCATAGCCCAATATGTTTTGCTGGTGACCGAAAAGCTGGCGGCTTTCTCGCGCAACGCATCAGCACTGCAATTCAGCGAGGAAATGCCGCCAGCATCCTCGGTGCAATGCCCCGAGGGCCCTTTTTAGGCTTATCTTAGTTTTAATTTAATTTAGTTAATGTTGCTAACACTTAAAATAAAAACACATTTCATCTTCGATATCAAGACACAATAATAATCATTTATTTGTTAAGATTACAAATGAGGTTAGTAACAAAACCGCTATTGTGCCTAATTGAACTATACACGAATTAACAATATTACAATTTTGATGACATGGACATTGAATCAAAAGAGCTGTGTTACAATTTTGATAACAATAAAGTATAACATATACCTACCTATAAATATTTATACCTAATATAAGTATATCTAATCTATAAATCTATCTATAAAAACCATCTACCTATAAATAATGTACCTATATATCTAGACAGAAGCAGCTTGCCGCTAAGTAATAACAGCCACAAGGGTTGATCGATCAGGTTAAGCTACGCTTGCCGCGGTTGGTCCGTGGATGAGTGACCATCTTTACTTACCCCTCCATGCCTCGGAAAGCACGTTAAGCCGTTGGTACCGGCTTCCATTCGTGGATCTTTGACAGTCGTTGCGGGTCGTCAGATGCCCGAAAGTCTGACAGCCAGTCTTACCAAGGGGTACCGTATTACCCAGTAACTGGGTTGTGGAGCTCAGATAGACAATCGCCCCATGTAAAATACTAGTATTCAGCTGCATGCATGATGATGATATCTATATATAATCATCTGTCTAGCTATTTCTTGTAGTATCTATATTTTAAGTATCTAGATACTTAGAATATACTACAAGAAGAGCCTCAATCAATCAATCTGCCTAGCCTTTCCCCAACTATGTTGGGGTCAGCTTCCAGTCTAATCGGATGCAGTTGAATACCAGTATTTTATATGGAATGACTGCCTATCTAACCTCCACAACCCTGGGTAACTAATACGATACCCCTTGGTAAGACTGGTTGTCAGACTTTCAAGCTTCTGACGACCCTCAACTGTCAAAGATCCACGAATGGAAGCCGGAACCTAATCAATCCGGAATCGGAGAAATTGTAATCAATCAATCTGCCTAGCCTTTGTCCAACTATGTCGGGGTACTGAATACCAGTACTTTACACGGAGCAATTGCCTATCTGACCACCACAAACCAGTTACTGGGTACCTAATAGAAGCCCAAAAAGTCAGACGACCCCTAACGACTGTCAATGATCCACGAATGACAGCCGAGATCAACGGCTTAACGTTCTTTCCCATACACGGACCAACCCCGGCAAGCGTACCTTAACCTGATAAATCGACCCGTGCAGCTATTATAACTTAGCCACGAGCTTCTCCTACTACTACAAGAACAGCATATGTAAAGAATATCTACAAAAACGTCTACGCCAATCATCATCTAGTCCTCAGAGTTTTACAGGCAACAGCTATATAAATACCGACTTACTTATCTATAGGTAAGTAGAATTATTTTGTCAAGATAGGAACTTCTCTATTAGAGCTAGAAGAGTCGTCGTTAATGTTATTAAAAATGAAGTAGGTAGATTTGAATAGGATAGAAATATGAATGATCGGTGGATGATCGGTTGTAATTTCGGAAAGGCCTTTGACCAATAGTAGACTGTGATAAACTGGGTTTATTGATTGATTGAAGTGGCCAGTAGCCAAGTGAGATTGACAACATCAGGGCTTTGCAGAAATCCACTCTTATGACTAGGATTTTTGTTATTTGGACACTTTTGTTAAAACAACGTGAAAATAATGAATAGGAATAAGCAGGTATAAGAGAAAATACATTGGGTCAAGTTTAGATTTATTTCAGTAGAAATATTTTTACCACACATTTTTCAACCCGTAGGAATACTTAATTCAAAAGGCAATTTTGGTCGAACACAAATCTGCCTGTTTAGAAATCCCCCTACACACATATCCCCTTCACCATAACATCTGACAGAACGTTATTACGAGGTAATAGCGGTGAACGACCAACAAGGTGCTAAAGATAATGAAATATAATGCTCACCACAAAAAAAATTATAAACACGACCAAATAATTCGTAATGGCTCGAAAAAACGGAGCCACGAAAGTTTGCGTGAAAAAAAATGATAGCGCCCTTCCGCACCCGAGTTCCTTCAGACGATAAACCTTCTTAGAGGGACGTCGTCGCTTCGAGAATAGCTTAAACGGCTAATAGTTTTATGACACGCATAACACCAGCAAAATGCTCCAACATACAATAAACTATATTGAACTTTATGTTACAGCTCTCAAGGTGCAACATCCAATTCGAAGAAGACCGGAAATGACAGTCGCGAGGCATTACCTATAGCGACATTAGACAGGGGTGCCATCAGGTTCATAAAATAGTGAAATCGTGGCGAGGAGAGGGGTGCAGGGCGCTGAGGGGTGAATGGGCGTGTCCGGGATAACGAAATAAAAATGCTCAGCCCGCTCATGGGCTACCGTGCGAACTCCGCTTAACGCAATAAACATTTTAATTTGAACGCGAAACTCATGCTGAGATGTGAAATTACGTCGAAAGGGCGGCGTGTGCGGAAGAAATCAAATTACATGGAAATTTCATGAGAGGCGTTTTTACGAGCCCATCGGAGATAACAAACCAAATACGAAAAATTAGAATGAGAGTTCCTAACCAAAGGGTCCCTGTTCTATGAGTGTTATCTACCTAACAAAAATGTAGATAAAGGTCCTACATTAAGCAATATTATTTGAATAATATACCTAATGAGAATTAAGGTATTACCTACTAGTGGGTAAGCCCCAGTTAACTAAATAAGACATTGCAGTAGTTAGATATGCCTATTACTCGTAGTCTAACGGTAGACAATAATTTAAAAAACATTACTCTCCTTCTGGGGCAGTCGGGTAAAAAGTAGATCACGTTCAGACAAGACAATCAAGATACTTTGCCACTTAAAAAAGACTGCATCATTTCCTAATGGAAAAATACTCCACCAGGTAACAGGTATATACCATTATACCTAAGTGATGTGATAGTGTTTTGTGAGAGAAAGTATGCAAGGGAGGACTCCCTTTTTGTTTTATAATTTAATTTAAAACTAACTGTTCCATGTTAGTTTTAAATTAAATTATATACAACATAATTATTGTCAACGTAATAATTGTTTCTTTGTTAATTAATGTAATGGTGTTGTACCGTTTTAATTGAGATAAGATATTTATTTGCAAAAACACATACAATGACAAAAATATGCATGCAGGATTACAAAGAAAAAATAAGTTCAGACATGTTTGCCACATACTATGGCGTGCTAATATGAAGATTATTAATAATTAATTTCAAGTCAATATTATTAAATTAAAGTGAATTCAGCAAAAAATGTCAACAGTAAATAAAAAATAATTAAGTAACAAAAACATAAAAAAAACTATAAACAAATAAAAAAATAAGTGAACGAATCACAGAAAACAACTACTCTTCTTTCTGACTGTACCTCTCACCACTTCCATCATCAGATACCTACAGGTAGACCCATATTATATTTGTGTCTAGCATACCTTACTTTACAAAGTCCACAGTAAATAATATCCTGTATCCAGTTATGACAGTTGATACATCTCAGTTTGGCCGGCGTCGGGCGGTCCTGGCGGAAATAGGCGGAAGTGACCGACGCCGGACTTACTCTCGGATCACTTATACCATTTAACTTGGTGTCAGTTTGTGTTATATATACAGACGTACCAATACGTGATGCCTAGATGCCTAAAAGGCTGCAGAGTTTTTTTTTCTAATAAACAGCAGATTAAAGGTATACTTACGTTATTGTAAAGGTTGCTAAGTAAGTACAGTGTAACCTGGATAAGTGGGATCTTAAGGGACCTAAGATTATATATCATTTAAAGAGGCTTTTAATTTACCTAGTTTCCCAAAACAGTCAAGTTTAAATGATAGATGTCTTGTTTGCAGAGGCCCCCCCGCTAAGACAGGTGTGTAAAAATGCCATTAAATGTTCAGACCAATACTCAAAATGACAAATTGTATTATTAGTTGTCTTACGCTCAAACCCAGACAGGCGCTTTACTTTTGTGTAAATTATTTCATCACCACTGCTCTCAAAACGATGAAGGAAAACATCGTGAGGAAACCGGCATGTCCTAGAACCAAAAATTCGAAGATATGTGACATCAACCAACCCGCAATGGGTCCGCGTGGTGCATGGATTACACCCCACACCCTCTCACAGAGAGGAGGCCTGTGTCCCAGCAGTGCACAGTGGGAAAATTAAAGGCTGATTATGTTACATAAACAGGCTAATGAACTACAAAGTCCCTATTATAGAGGTAAAAATAAAAAAAAATCAAACAAATGGATAAAGTTATAAAGGAAGTTATAAAGGTTTAACTATTCCCAATAACAGAGGTATTTCAATGCCAAAGTGCCGAGAGCTCATTGTAATTATCAGTAATAGAGGTTTCTCACATATCCAGGGCCCACTTAACCAAGTTACACTGTAGGTATATGCTTGTATTTGACACAATGACACAGAGGTCTTAACTTGAAAGAAGCAATCTATGTTACAATTTTAGACACTGTGTCTTTGATTGATAAAAGAGAACTTGCAGGCATTACTACATTTATAAAAAGGGCATAAATGAATAACTAATCAACCAAGACACAACAGATATACTACAGCAAAACAAGTTTCCCAAAAACATGGACGTGCCCAACTAACACACGGTGTCGTGAAATATCAAAAGGGGTGTCTCCAATAATGGCCACACTTGGTAATTGTCGCAAGTTGCGCGTCATTGGAACGATAGCCTGTAATTGTCTCATTCAACTGTGACAAACTTAGTTCTTGTCTTGTAAACAATAGTTACCGTCGAATGTGAAGCCCGAATTGATATTTGACTGTGGGAATGCTAAATAGATATAATATACAAAGTTGTTCTAGAATTTGGTAAATGAAAAGATGTAAAGATGCAGGAGGAAATTTTCCAAAGATTATAGAATGGAAGACTGATAAAGTGATGCTTACGTTAATATCTACCGGAACTAAATTGAAGTGGATCCTCTAATATTTGCCAAAATATGCGTAAGTAAGTAGCTATCAAAGCTGCAGAAGAAATTGAATCAACCTTTGTTTAAGAAACAAGCCTGCTACAAAGAAGCTTTCTACTTTACCGAAGATAATCTTGGTCTCGTAGCAAAGAAGATTCAAACAAATCGATTCAAGGAGGAAAACACTCAAATGAGCTCCTTGGTTCAACGTGCCAACGATCCTCTACCCACAACCTCCATCTATATACAGGGTACGTCGTAGGGTCTCTATACATATACTTAGCGACCTATCTACTAGCTTAAGAGCTTCAACACATTCAAGATGTGTCCAGTGTAGGTAGCTCTATGTACCTTTCAAGACGATGATTTCCTATTGGTTGGATTTCTGGTTGGTATTTGATATTCATAGAAGTATGCTCACCAATGTTGATATTAGATCAAGTGTTGGCATGAAATCAATTTTTCAGACCACTCATATCTGACTGGAATTTGTAAGCGAGTTTTATAGATTAGGGCCAAAACTACTATGTTTTAAGAATTTGGAAAAACGACACGTGAATTCAAAAATATTGTGCTTCTACATAGTTAAACTAATCTACTAGAGTGTGACTAGAGGCACGTTGATTGACACCGGAAATCTACCGATGGCAATAAAAATCAACAACTCATCAACTTATACAAAATCAAATCTTTAATTTCAGATTGAATCTGAAAACGATGCCAGTAGACACCTAGAAATCAGAGCATCTAAATAATTTCAGAAGAAATTCTAATCAATCAATCTGCCTTTTCCCAACTATGTCCGGGTACTGAATACCAGTACTTTACATGGAGCAATTGCCTATCTGACCGCCACAACCCAGTTACAGGGTAATAGAAGCCCAAAAAGTCTGGCGACCTCTAACGACTGTCAATGATCAACGAATGACAGCTGGGATCAACGGCTTAGCGTGCTTTCCGAGGCACGGAGGATTCTCGACATGTAATGATGGTCACCCATCTACGGAACCACCCTGGCAAGCGTAGCTTAACCTGCTGGATCGATCCGTGCGGCTGTTATTAGATACTTAACCACGAGCTCCTCCTTATTCTAATAAACAATGACAATCCCAGATACCTATCTATTGAAAATTCCCTATTCGAGATACGTAGCTATTTAGACACATAACTTTCAAATAAAGTCACACATAACTATAATGTTTGTTAGTCTGTCGCTATAGCAATACAATTTATGAATTAAAGCACAGAGGGCCACACGCTAGGCGCTGCCCGCGGCGTCGCCTGCGATTACCTTCAATGCTCATTGTGCGGCGTTGTTCAACGATAGCCTTTTCAATTGAACATTCTTATGAGCGATTGTATTAAAACAAATAGGTATTAGTTATTACAATCGTGGTTAGATGCTGAAATGAAGGTAGATCATCGACGACTCCGGACTTTGTTTGAAGTTATTGTTGCATTGTTAATAATTATCGCATTAGTAGGTATATGAAAGCTTAAGAATCCATATATTTACCTATAGGCTGTTTTGAATTCCAAAAAAGTGTGCTTGAGACTAAATGCATCAATTTGTTTTTTACTCATTTGGGACCTTGGGCCATTAATTTCACATATTGTGTTGTATTTATAGACTCCCTAACGTTTTTTTTCAATATCCTACCTAATATTGAACTTCAGTCTTTTCAATTCACACGACGCTAAAACAAACGAGTTTACTTTAATTGACATGAGTTATGGACTTCATAAATTAATTTATTAATTGAATAAGAAACAAGGTCCAGTAGATAAATCTATGCTGATCAATTAATTACAAAATTATAGTTGCTTATGTTGAACAGCAAACAATCATCAATTAATTAATAAAACATCAGTTCCTCTGAACTACTTCAAATGCGCATGAGCAATAAGATTACATACAAAATGGAATCAGCAAATAGAGACTTACTGTAGCTTGATCTCTTATTTAGAAACGTGGCAGCTTTAATGCAAGAACAAAAAGTACGAGCAGCTTTTCTTTGCGGAAATATTATTGAAGGAGGAGGAGCTCTAATTTACCTATGTGGTGTGGTGTGGTGTGGTGTGTGCGATCTGGTATACATACATACACAATCAGCCTATAATTGTTCCCGCTGCTGGGACACAAGCTTCCTCTCTGTGAGAGGGAGTACGGCTTGGTACTTAATTATAAATACAAATAGGAAGGTACCTAAAACATTTTTTTTTGAAAGGTCTATCAGGAAAAGCTCGCACTTGCAATTTCCATAACGAAAGGTCATAAAACGGTGCCTGGGCATAAAATTTCACACTCCAAAAAGGTGTACAGCTAAAAACTCCATTCGTAACATACCACAATACTTGGACCAAACATTGTCATGGATCACGTGTCTTGCGCGCGCGCATCCAGCCCGTGTCGAATGCATTACTCGCGGCTATCATCGCTCACAATACCCATTTCACAGTGTCCATCGAATCGATGACGACAAATCGAAATTACCGATTTCGTCATTCGATATTCACTAGTCGATAGCGGAAAATCGTAATAGAGGCGTCCACGGTATTACCGCTCAGGAATTGCAAGAGGTAAATGAATTAGAATTATCCACTATCTATGGGCAATTTATCATCCTACGTAATATGTATAAGCGACTGGATTTATGGGTTTGTCGATGTATCTTAGATTTCTCTTCTATGGACACAAGAAGTCAAGAGACTGCATACATTTAGGTACGAGTATTAGTAGATACTCTTGAACACAATGACCCTGCGGTGGCATAGATTTAACATTTAATCACTTTTTACTAATGCATAACTTTAATCACAATTAGATGATGTAAGTTGGCAGGTATAAGTGCAGAATTAGATTATGCAGCTTATCTAACAATGCGTCGTCAGCAGAGGACATTATGTACAAAAGCTCTCAAGCAGTTACTTTGTCACATGTTTTGTTTCAACATAAGCGTAACAATAGACCAACTCATTTCATTACCAATGTGACCTAAGGACTCTACACACTCTTCAATCCGTTCAGGATTCGGATTCAATCTACAGTTCAATCATCGAAAATAGAAAGGACATAAGTTATGGTTGTTGTTCCAGTTTTCATCCACGGGAGAGTTGTGTAGAGCCTTTAAGAACATGAAAGGCAATGAAAGAACCCATGGGGTGTTAGTGCTAAAGTCACAAATATATAAACAAACATAATAACAAATGCAGTACTTACTAATATCTTCATATCCTTGTGATCTGCGGTCACGGGGTCGATACTAACCTGGGAAAAAAGAAAAGAGGGTTATTTTTCATATTTAATATGAGAAATACACAATTTGTTTTTATTTAGAACACTTAGGTACATAAATTACCTAACTTATTTATTAATCTGTAACCTTTTTTGTGAAACATGACATCAATGAATACTGATAAAAACACCCTTTTACTCCCAAGGAGCTTTTCATGAGGGATAAACGTGAAAATTTAAAAATGGTGCAAATGAAGTTTGATCGTTGATTCTTTTTAAGACCACCATGAAGGTTATGTAAATTCAGTTAAACAAAACATCAAATTCGCATTTTATTAAACCGACCCGAAATTGGTCGCTACAAAAACCGAGCCCTTGCACAAAACATTGTTGATTTCCTATTTTCCCATCAGTCAAAGTAGGAAAACAAAAAACTAATTAGAAAGTCCCTAAAAAGTTAATATCATAAGTCGGGGCCGTACACACGAGCGAATTTAATTTGGAGCTTTTTTAATTACGCCAGGAGAATGGTTCTGAGCGGGCTGGTTTCGGCGCCGAGCGGCCGCCAGCCCTGTAATTATGGGGCCCGTAATTGCCGGACCCAACAGTGTGCACCCCGGCCCCCAACCCTCCCCCGCTAGCTAGCCGCAGATAGCCAAGCCAGGAAAGTTAGAATACCCGATTTTTTTGGTCAACATCAAAGTTTTGCAAAGCTGATGTATTATTTTTTGAGTATACGAAGGTGGTAACTATGTGGTTCATGTTTCAGAGGACTTTTAACACTCAATCTTCTGTAGATGAAGCATCCTCTGAAACACAGAACATTAGGAATAATAAGTTAAGTTTTAGATAGCGTCCATGTTTAATTGCATTCAAGTAGCTAATTCCCTTCCTATTTTCGCCTTCAGAGAATCATTTTAGCGAACTTGTGTAAGGACCGAGTTGCTCATGTGCCGATTTAGCTCAACCGCGCCATGTCAGCGTCGCCTGTTTCCCAACGATCGCTAGAGTTCGCAGAAATCCTTTATACATTGCGAGTAGCTCTCTAGTTTAATTACAAAGCCACTGTCCAGTCACTGACGAGTGAATTCAGAAGATTAACTTTATTTTGCAGGCGATTTAATTTCGTATTTGTACTGCATAATCAGCCTATAATGTTCCCAGCGCTGGGACTTTGACACAGGCCTCCTCTCACCGAGTAACCGAATACCTATGACGAAAATATATCATAGGAGTTTATCGGGAGCAAATATGCAAGAGTTTTTTCTGCCTAATTGTTTTCAAGAAAATGCGGGTTTTTTTTTCTTAAAAGTTTTCAACTTACTCAAATATTTTTGTCACAAAAACAATTTCCTTTGTTGAATGAAATTTCAATATGATTGGTAGGTGATTGGCCTTCGCATTGTTTGGTCACCGCTCCTAACAGTAGGTGCGAGTGAATCGTTCGCTTAATTACGATGACTGGCTTTTGTAACTCCAAAATATATTTTAACATTTTAAGTCCACATTATGATAATTATATATTCGGTCAATGACTAATGTATACCGAACTACTTACCGTTAGGAGAAGCTTAGATATAAATCTGATATCTTTTGAGTAGTGTTTTACTTGTTTAGCGAATGTTAATAAAAGTGGATGCATGGATTAAATATTTAAAGTTTGTTTAATTGCCGTAAGATCTTATTGATTTTACAATTAAATGTTAGTATTATCTACTAATTAATGTCAACAGTAAATTAATTCTTAGTTTTCAAGTTTTAAAATCTTTCTTCTCTGTGCAAATAGCGGTTCTTTCAGTTAAAAGCTAAGTTATTTCAGAACTTAAAGCTGGAAAATCAACACGGTTTCCTCCCAATATTAGCACCAAACTCCACCTCACAAAGTTGGCTATTATTGTTCACATATTTGCCTAAAATAAATTGGATAACAAATAGCATTATAGCTAAGAAACAACAATGGAAGAAAGGCGTCTCGCGTTTCATTGTAAAGGCGACGGTATACCCCGGGAGGTGTTTGTGCCGTAATCACAACGTAATCACACCAATTAAATATTTTTATTCCCATTCTACCTTTGTATATACTGTACCTTTGTCGGTATATTCGGTGAACGTCTTTTGTTTGTCAAATATTCAACCGTGAAGTTTTTGCGAATATTCGAACCGTGTCGACGAAAATTAGTCGTCTCACAATCAATGAAATAGCTAATTAATACAGTATTGTGTTAAATTGTTGGATGCTTGCAACTTTTTTTGTTATAAAATGGCGGTAGTAATGTAATTAGTATTGTGAAACGAAATTAATTATAGGTATAGTTTAGTTATGGTTTGTATAAGTTTATTGAATAGGACTCATTATTTATGAAGATATTGCTATTATGTATGTTTTGATTAGTATTAGTAATTAAATAAGGCATAGGTATAGCATTTTCATTATCACGGGTTTAACTCAAGGATCAAATTTACAAGTGGTTGCAGTTCTTATCGCATTTTCAAATTGGATTTTTAACTGAGTTGTTTTGTTTTAATTTATTTTTTCAGTTAAATACTGATTGTTCGAATAGCGCCATTTAAATAAACGTACTTATTAATGAAAAATCAAAGATTCTCTTTACATTTTTCCCTATTTCAGGAAATAAGATAAAGACATTTTTCCTTTCAGAAAAATAACAAAGAAAAAATTTAATTAATTTTAACAAAGGTAACAAAAAACAGCATTTTCACCAAATATTAAAAACAATATTTACCTCGTTGAAGTAGTTATTATTGACATTATGGGGAGCCGGATGCGGCGCCCCGTGCTGCTGATAGTACGCACAGTTCATATCGCCATCCGATTCTAATACGACACGAGCACAAAGTCACTAGCACACGCGTTACAATTTTTCCATGTCAAAGAAAATTTCGGGGAACAATTATCTCGTAACGAATCGATGCGGCGAACGAATCTCGCCTACTAAATGTTAATTGTAGGGTTCTTGGTGCTGTGTCGGTGTTCTTGCTGTCTCACTCGCACGGTATCTGCGTCTCGCTCGGGCCGGTCTGCGCGGTTTGTTTACGGTCGGGGCGGCGACTGGCGCAGGGCGGCTCGAGGGCGGGCTTACGTCGCACACGCAAAACTAATGTACTACGCACTTTAGTGCGTTGGGAAATTAAATCTCTGATTGTTTTAGTGTAGTGTAGAGATACCCCTCTATTTGAGCTATAGATATATTTTCACACCACAATCATTCTTAATAAAACGGATATATTATGCTAACTCTACCTTTCAGTATTATAATAAGAAAAATATACAGTAATTGTTATTAAAAAATATGAAACATTTATAGTTTGTTTTTAAATTAATCAAATCTTAAGTAGAATTACATTTATATAGAATGGATATTTTGTTAGAAAAAAGATGATGATTTGATCACAGATTTCATAAATGCCAAGGATTGCATGGCTACGTCTTTATTAATAAAAATAAAACAAGTCTCCTGACAACAGCGATCGATAAAGCTGTTGAATTCCATTACATTGCATAGCATCAAATCGTCAGTGTCGATCATCAAAAATCTTAAATAGAATTTAGCTTTATTTCAAATATTTAGGTACTGGTATTTCCTTTATATTTTCGTCTGCATTGCCCTATCTTAGCACTACAACAAGATGTCAAATGGATATTTGAGTGAGTTTATAAATGGTTAAATATCACGTTAAAAAAACGTGCCTTTAGTAACCTAATTCCTTTGACAAGCCTTACCTAATTAGACCACTGTACCCTTTCACCTCTTTACGTAAAACACTGAAACTTTGCATCGCTTCAAACAGCAAACTAGGTTCTTAACGTCAACGAGCAAAGAATTTCCCAGAGACAAGAGGAAATTATTACCTCTTAAGATCCGGTTTTCAATAGTAATTGTATAACGGAAGAACTTGTGAAATTTAAAGCGTTTGCCTTCCTTTCGGAGATTTAAAATTAAACAACTAATCTAGTTCAACATGCGAAGAAAGTGTAATAAAAATGTTATACCTAAACCTATTTAATAGTACTTATACATAATGTGTTTAGAATCAAAATGTATCTCAGTGCGTAAGTATCTATAATAAGACAATTTTTACACCATCCAAAAGTAATAAATGTTTCCGGTTCATAATAAAGAACATCGGGATCGTAACCCATGCGACTATTATAAAAATTGCTCCATTTTTTACTGTCCCAGCGGCGGGGGCGGATACGGCTCCTATGACAGGATACGCTTTCCTTACAATGTTGGTATCATGCGAAATGGTCACGTGATACCGTAACAGATGTTCTACGAGATTTGATTTGATTTTATAGATAGTTATTGTGTTTATAGAAAATTGAGTGTTTCTAAGTAGGTGAGTTTTTTCTTTATAATAAATCTTTTGGTAATGGTTTCTCGGATTCAGCCAACGTCATGTTTGTTCATTTATGAGATTGTGAAAATGCGAAGATCTGCTAGCCTATGCATTGTGACCTAAGCCTGTAAAAACATCACTCAATTCAAGCCTAAAACAAAACATTATTTATCGATAAATAACTATCTTAGGTAAAGCAACGATTATAGCTATGATACTTAAGTTACGCAGTAGATAACTCATGTTTCTCAAATAAAACTTGTTATGATTTCCGTCGTGATAATATTTTACACCACCATTAACTTAGCCGGTCTGGTGGTTTCATCCGACACTTCACAACGTTGGCACCTGGTAGAAGTTATGTAACATCACAATAGAACGAATATTTGATAGAAAATAGAATAACAAGACAGTGACAGATTGCATAAATTGCCAAGGAGTGCCTGTTTAAAATCATAAATAGTCAATAATTAAAACAAAACACTATGCAACTTACGACAACGATCGATAAAGCTGTTGCATTGCGTAGCATCATAACTGTCGATCACCAGCATTTATCTAGCCATCATATTTAAAAATAATACAATATAAAAAGTTGCCGATAAAACATAAATGCAGATACAAATACAAGCTAGGTAGGTACTTAACGTACCTAGCTTGAACCGAACTTGCAGATATTGGGCCACAATCTCAGTTGTGTGGAACGCTCGGAAAAGTAGATCATTTATCAAGCAGTCATCTGAATCAGTTGTATTTGTTGCATTATTTTTTTATCGGCAACATTTTTTCTTGTGTTATTTTAAGATATGATGGCTAGATAAATGCTGGTGATCGACAGTAATGATGCTACGCAATGCAATAACTAGCCAAGTAAATTCCTGCTAACTTTCACCAATTTCCAGAATTGTTTATTTTAGAAGAAATTGAAATACAGATAAGGAATCCACGCTGACTGGAAATCAGAACGAAACATACACATAATCAGCCTATAATGTTCCCACCGCTGGGACACAGGCCTCCTTTCTGTGAGAGGGAGTGGGCCGTAATCCACCACGCGGGCCCAGTGCGGGTTGGTAGATGTCACACATGTCTTCGAATTTTTAGTTCTAAGACATGCCGGTTTCCTCATGATGTTTTCCTTCACCGTTTTTGAGAGCAGTTGTGATGTAATAATTTACACAAAGTAAACGCCTGTCTGGGTTCGAACCTACGACCTACAACTCATAAGTCGCAGCCGTTACCACTGGACCGCCACTGCTCTCAAACACAATCCGAACGAAAACCGAGAATTAATTAAACGCGGAGAATTAGGTATTTGTCATTACAAAATTAGTTACACTAAATGCAAAATTGATGACTTGTCGCCTGCACATAAGCGTGTAAATGAATAAATATATCCATTAGCGTCACTCAGAAAGGTATGTACTTTTTAAAAATTCAGCTGTCGTGATTTTTACAATGAGGTCCGGCGATGTCAACGTGCGATAGGGCGGACATTTTGTATAGAATATAGAATAACATGCGCAAATGATAGTTATTAGAGCAGAGTAGGTGAGGCGTGTGCGCGTAATTATTGTAATCTCGGGGCGCACGCTGGGCGCAGGCGCGAACCGGCAAGGAGCGCGGGCGCAACGCGGCTCTATTGTTGACGTTTATGTGCAGCGAGTGCGAATGTGGAGGAAGTGCTGTGTTGATTATAAGGGAGGTTGATTGGAAGTTGTTTGTTTGGCTTAAATCTTTTTGTTGGCGTGTGTTTACAATGAGTTTCAGTAACTAAGGTCTTGCTTGTTATTTCGTGTTTTCACAATAGATGTTTTATCTTGTAATAGATCTTTTAGTTAGGTATGTAACAATATTATTAGTCTGAAGATAGGACAAGGAACTTCATTGATCGATCGACGGCGCGTTGTATTCCACGCGCGCCTCAAAGAGATGTCAGCACAAGTGTAGGGGTCCACTAGGGCCGATGCCTGCCGGGGTCGCGTGGAAGTTCGAAAGGGTTACCGAGGCCCCTGGCAACACAGGCAACGAAAGGAATACGGATGGGTTTTAGTCAGTAAGAGTCTGACACACCCTCCCGCTCCGCCCAGAGCGAGAGAATATATTTGATAATTTCCGACCCAAAAAAAAAAAAACGACCTTCATCGATATGGCCGATATTTCAGCTTCAAACCTAACAGTAAACTAGGACACACAGTTATTATTCAAACTTTCGAATCAACACTACATACAAAACAAACATGTCCACACTTTCTTTGTAAGTATTCGCATATTCTCATTATGTAACGCGTTTCGTCGCGTGCGCATGTCAGGCCGCCCTCGATCCGCCCAGCGCCGCCCTGGAACCCGAACGTATCGGATTGCAATCACAAAACAACTAATACTTTTCATTATTATATTTCGCATTATTCTGGGTTCTATTTATAATGTGCCAAAATGAAATGGTGTACAATGTAGGTAATGGAAGCTGGGGCCAACTGCCAGCTGTGCTACCCAGTTATGTAAATCTGTATGAATTTTGTCCAAAGTGGACATTTTATGAAATTAACACAATAAAGTGGACATTTTAAGTGACAAACTGTTGTGTGGTGGAGAAATCTAGTTTGATGTTATAAAAAGAAGCCTCATAGAATAAAACTTCACAAATGCTTACAAATGGGGCTTGTGAGGCTTGTAGGGCTTGAGGGGCTTGTGGCTAAGTAATAACAGCCGCACGGGTCGATCGATCAGGTTAAGCTACGCTTGCTGCGGTTGGTCCGTGGATGGGTGACCATCTTTACATACCAAGACCCCTCCGTGCCTCGGAAAGCACGTTAAACCGTTGGTCCCGGCTGCCATTTTTAGATCTTTGACAGTCGTTACGGGTCGTCAGAAGCTCGAAAGTCTGACAACCGGTCTTGCCAAGGGGTATCGTGTTACCCAGTAACTGGGTTGTGGAGGTCAGATAGGCAGTCACTCCATGTAAAATACTGGTATTAAGCTGTATCCGCGGTAAGACTGGAAGCCGACCCCAACATAGTTGGGAAAAGGCTAGGCAGATGATAAAATGCTTACAAATGTTTCAAAACAACAGTGAAAATAATTTACGTTTCTCGTAATCTCCTTGTTTGCTATCTAATTATCAGTTATTTTAAAAGTGGACTGAATTACCAAGCAAGTTCTTAAAAAAATAAGTTAAAACTAACCTATCCCAATAAAAATAGCAAACACAACATACTTTACTGAACACTTCCACACAAAACATTCGTCTGTAACTTGAAACAACATATGTAGGTAGCCTATAGAATGGTTTGCACGCACAGCCGCCGCGTTTGCTCGAAGTGCACGGTATTGTGCAACCCGAGTGCACGACAGTTGCCTATGAAAGGGGTGCTTCGTTTCCGGTTGCAATCTTACACCAACTTCCGCTGAACATCGGCCACAGATAACGGTTGGATTTTAACTAGTATACCAATAAGAACACTGGATATACATAAAAGGGGTTTCATTTGGTCGTTGTAAAGGTAAACAATCTTGTTTAAAGGATAGTTTTATAATTCTTGCACACTTTTAGGGTTCCGTACCTCAAAAGGACAAAACGGAACCCTTATAGGATGACTTTGTTGTCCGTCTGTCTGTCAATACCCTTTATCTCAGGAACGCGTGGAGGTATCAAGTTGAAATTAAAACCATATACCCAAGTCTACAGTCCCTTGAAGCTGTGAAAAAAATAAAACTTCTAAGTTAATTTTATAAAAAGATACGGCCGTTTATGCCGCAAAAACTGTATATTTCGACACTCTCAAGGGAAACAAAATGAATAGGGTACTTTCCGTGGACCTAGAAGTGTGAAATTTTGCAAGTAATGTCGTCTTAGATTACAAGTACAGGGAAAAATCTGAAAACTACATTTGTAATTAAATCATAAAAAATATAGTTTTTATTTAAAGTACCATTCTTTTTCACTCACAAATCTGGATTAGATTTGATATTTAAGTAAAAAACAACTTTGGTTAGGTTACCTAACTAATTTGGGTATGAACTGTTAGTGTAACAATAATATAAGTAATTAAAGGTTTTGGAAACTGAATTTCGGGAAAAGCTCGAAAAAAACTGCAGGACTCGATTCCTGAACTATTTATAATAAGTACCTAAATATTACAGTACAGAACCCTCGGTGGGCGAGTCCGACTCGCACTTGTCCGGTTTTTTATTGTAATTGGAAGTCTAGCATAATAATTTAACTGTGTTTTATCAAACATTTCTAACGTAGTTCCTATAAATTATTCAATCATTAAAATGAAATATTACGACGCATCGTGATGATATCATTAAGGTCTGTGTCTCATATTTTAAATACATGAAGAAAAGTATCTACCTACTGTGTTTATAAAAAGTTCTATTGTTGAGAGGTGCAATATTTTACGCTAAATATCAACAAAGCATAACCAAAGATAATCTAATACACACAGATATGTAGAACGTTGAACATTTCATTGACAACACGTGTGATTTGGTCTTTTGAGTGCACCGTATTGTTGACGGGCCCGGATTATCTCCATTCACACAGATTCATTCATGTTTCAATACCGGGACATCGGACGACAGTTTCCTATGCAAAATTTCGCGTAATCCCGGAATAAAGGTATTCAAAATGTTTCCGCTGATCCGTTGGGAACAGAGTGCCGGAACAATGTCTGTCGCGGGGTGAGATGTTCACTTGACGATATATGTCACTGCCTTGACACTGTTTACGGACATAATAGGATTAAGTCTAAAGGGGATATTGTGTTTTGAAATGTTGAAATTTGTTGAATGCTACTCTCGGTTTTATTGAGATAACAAATTGTAATACGTTTCGATAGGTACTTTAAGGTAAGTACTCGAGTAAGTACCTGAAATATGAATGTTTGAGTGGAGTTAAGAGACTTAATCTGATTACGACACACGTTCAGCTCTCATTTCTGTTATACAGGGTCAACTTTGAGGGTATCAGTTTAATTTCCTGTATTTTTTCGGGCCAAGATGAACGAAATGAACAAAATCATTAAATAAAATACGGGTATTCCATATATCAAGGGCATGTATCGTGACGCGAGCACCGCGCGGCCCGAGCCGACACCAGCGCCGCGCCGCGACGTGCCAAACAACAAAATAAACCGGCCAACCCGTGTAATAATGGTGTTTCCACCCTGTAACAATAACTACATAATAGTCGAGAGCTTTTACGAGCTTTTGTGAGCTTGTCGAAGCTTCTACTTGGCGTTTTTTGTGTTGAATGCCGCTCGTTGCACCGCGCTTCACTTTACGACTGGAGAATATTTTATTGAATACTTACGCCGCGCTTAAAGATTTAGCATTGCTCGGAAGAGCCTCTTAAATCCGTTCACTGCTTGTGCCATCGTCATATTGTTTGGGAGATGAAATACTTTCTTAGGGCTCGGTTGTAAGTTCGCAAGGATGGAGCATAAATATGTACAGCTAGGTTGCGGAGTATCATACGGAGCGGTCGAGATGAAACACGATCATGCGCTGAGACACTGACAAAGCACCGATTACCATATAAGTGCGCAGTCCGTGAACGCGTTCCATGTGAGAGTTACTCAGTTGCGCACACGACGCTCGAGATGAATTTTTCCAATTATAAAAAGAGATAACCGCAACGTATAAAGAAATAATAGCGGTTGTTAATTGAAAACTTAATCGAGAATTCATATTTCATGGCCGTACTCTTTTAGAAAACTACTTTCTCTATTTTAGGTGTGCTTTTAAATATGTATTAAATTATGTTAGTAATAAGATAATGGAATTAAGATACGCATTTTTATATGCGATTTATAATTAAAAAGCTTAGAAATTAATCAAAAGAGTCTTCCTCTAACAATATTAATTGGATATTAAAACCTATTCGAGTAAATAAAGTTTATCAAGAATCTCTGCCTCTCATCTTGTTTCAGATTAATTTGATTTTAGTTTTAGAGATTAGATCGATAAAATCGAATTACGAAACAGAATTATAATAGGCACGATATTATTAAAACAGCGTGCATTGCGAATAGGAGAGACGCTTATAGCCGGTACATGGGCGATGTCCGTTGTTGAGATAAAATTAATGGCCGCTATTAAACCGCGAAACACTCCGCGAAAGACTTCATTAATTTCCCGCAACGGAATACGCCTCTAAACGCTGAGATGATTCGCCGATAGATTTATTAATTATTGAGCGTTATAGCATTTCCTTATCTGACACGCATTCCAATTAGCCATCACTATGAAGTTTTAAAGAAGGCAAATCAGGTGAGTTTAGAGGAGGGTCGAGGTGTGCAGTGAGAGGTGAGAAGGGGGCAGGGGGAGGTCGATAGCCGCAATAAATCAAGATATTATCTTCGCCGAGCATTACGAGCGCCGATACCAAAGGGTAAGTCGCCGGACCTCGGCCTTACGCACCGTATGTACACACATCTATATCTACCGAAGATGGCGGAGCACTTATTTGGGTTTTGTTGAGAGAGTACAATAAAACCAAATTCAATATAACACAGACGTACTGCTACATCTGGGAATTTAAACTTAGAGATGCTTCGCCGGCCGGGTGCTACGAGAAACGTCATTCGTAGATAGACTATTCCCAATCTTCTCAAGTACGTAAGTGTTAGAAATTTCGGGCTCTATATATTCAACAAAAAAAGTTAACTCAAAAATGCCAGAGAAATAATGCAAAGATTAGTGCCGTGTGCTACGAAGGTCGTAGGTCATATTCGTAGGCAAACAATTTTTTTAGGTAAATAATAATCTAGTAAAATAATACTTATTCATCTCTTACTGAACACATTGAACTGTGATTAATGGTTGGGTGATCGCCGTTGACCTTGGCCATACAAATATGCGTCCCGCTTACGCCGCGCCGCTGCCATTCGGTTTCATAGGAAGTAATTATTTTTAGTAACTAAAATATGAATAATTGAAAAAAAAAAAATATCGAATTAAGGCGCTGACAAGACCCAATTGACCAAAATAGGCTTCTCTTAAGAAAAAAAATTGCCAAATCTGTATAGTTTGTGGTAGCGGAAAAAATATATGTTAATTTTGAACATATTTCCCAGAACTTGGTTGTTACTAAAAACCGTTTTGCAAAAAACATCTCGATACAAACTAACGTTAAACTAACCTCTTACCTTGAGTTCTAATCCAAAATATCTGCATTATATATCCACATACGCTATGTATTTTATTAATAACAAAAACGTCTTATTTGAATGCAGAACTTGGTTGTTTTTTATTTTCGATTACTCAACTCAATTTTGAGTAAATAGATAATTGCTTCATATTTTGCAATAAATTACAAGCGTTGTGTCATCGCGCTTCTCTTTCTTTTATATGCAATCCGATAGTGACCGCGGTTTAGGTGTTGTCAGCGTCTTAATAGATAATAAAATATCTTAAGTAGTTTGAAAGTAATATCTATTTTTAAGCTTTGGGTAGACATGACGTTGTGAATTTATTTCATAAAGTATTTTACTACAATACTTAAATAGAAGTATGCGTTCTAATTTAACATATATTTTTTTGTTTAACTTACTTGCATTATATGAAGGCGTAATAAATAAACAGATTTAAGAGTCACTAAATTCATATATCTGCGGTTTAGCCCTGCCTAGTTTTATAATATATACTGGAATGACAGTTGATAATAAATTATATTTAATTGTAATGTGCTAAGAAAACTCGTAGCACATATTTGTAGCTCTACGATTTGTTACCGTGTGTTACTATGGTAATATAAAATCAGACGTAAGTTATCGTTATGATTGTTTGGTTAGTTGTAAGCAAATATAAAATAGTTTCTAAATATTTTACTAAATAGATAATAAATTGAAAATTATTGATATTTCGCAGTAATGATCCACATAGTGGCATCAAGAATATCGCCCCAAAGGCAATGAACTTGTTCTATTTTTTTAACATACCGAATCCGGTATTGACTGGTAAGCTATAAATCATCCAAATATAGCTCAGTCTATCGATATCATTGTAATCTCTATGATATAATTTCGGTTTTTTAACTCAACCGCGAAGATATATTTCAAACGTACAATCGAAAAAGCAATAATCAGTGATACAATAAAGTATAATTACACACTAAACCGTATAATTTGTGAACCATTAATTAAAATTCAACTAAAGATGAAAACAACAAAGTTGTCTGGGAATCACAAATCAAACGCAACTCGGCGATGGCCGGGGGCGCAATAAATCAGGCGAGCGCTTAGGCCTTCTTAGCTTTTCTAGATAGAGATTTATCCCGTAATAACATGTTGTTTTTCACTAAATCAACCGCCGAATTATCCGGTAGAGGAGCAATGATTAATCGGCGGGGCTGCCGATGTAATGACGGGCGCATAGCGAGCGGCGCACGCGGCCCACCGCGCTGTACCAACGAATGCGCGCGCGCATGCCTAGCCGAGCTTCGCATTCTAGGGTTGTCAACTCCATCACTATCATTGATGCGGTGACCACCAGCGTTTTATACATCGTTGGCACTAATGCACAAGTTTATTATAGTAATACTTGGCCATTACATTACATGGATAGCTTTGTAATTAATGGATTTTAACGAGATTTGCATACGCGGAGGTGCTTATTGTTTTTGAGAATAATAGTTAGAGGGCAATAAAGTGTTACTTGTGAAAATTGCATGCCATATAATTCCAAGTACCTAGATGAGAACAGCTAGGTAAGAGCCAGAAGATTATAGATCAAATGTTTTTCCTATTATTGTGATTTACGACAGCTATTTCAGAAAACAAATTGAAAGAAATAGCCATATAATCGCTTGAAACATCACAGAACAAAATATAGTTTTAAAATTCATGGGAGCTTTCATTATACAAATTCCTCTGAAGTCGACACGACTTCCATCTGATGTTCATCTGTAGAGCTTTTAATTAAACGCTATCTTTAATTAAAGCTACACGCGACGGACGTATTTCATAAAAATAAAATAAGTTAGCAGTGCATCTAGGAAGTCTTTATTAACATTGTGATTGCAAAGAGGCGTGGTAAGCCACTTGTTCGAGAATTTGAATAATCGGCGCATACAAGTTAACATTATTATGTACGGTCAAATATACCGCGATTTCAACGTATAATTATCTACAGTGAACGGACCGTATAATGTTCCGCATTCATCTATTAAGTCAGTCGGTCAAGAATTTTTAATGCTTTTTTTAGTCAGCCATTTTGCGCTGCGATTTGGATACGAAAGCAATTATATACTTTTGTTAGTACCTACCTATACGATACAACGTCTGAATTTTGTAGGTCAAGTTGGTAATTATTGTAAATTCAAAATTATAGTTATTTGTGGTGTTTTTGAATAACGACGTGTTATTTCTTCAGTCTAGTAAGCTAGGCTATTCTCTACTTTCGTATTTATACTAGACAGTACCTACCGCAATCTAATCAAAACTATTAAAAAAGGATACCGTTACTTTTATTGACCAATCAGAGTCATTTAGATTACGATTGCAATTTGCTGCAAACTTTTTTTTCAATTTATTCATCCAAGATTCTTCCACAACATTATTCTTATCATCCTGTGTACTACCTACTTTGTACAAAACAATAGGGTCTTACACCCATTTTTGAAAAGTGTCTTAATTTAATTGTATAGTGCTAATATGCCCAAAAAAAAATCACAAAACTTTTATTCAATCGATAAGTGCCATAAAAATGCATTTAAATTTTACATTTTCAAATTTCGCGCGTAGTTTGATGAAAACGCTGGACGCAGTGGACAGTGGAGTGTCATGACGTCCCTTGGCTATGTAAACAAATGCGCTAATGTATTATCTAACTATCAGTTGACAGTTGACACGTTTTAGTTTACATAGCGGTATGACGTAATAACATGGCGGCTACTTTAAACGTTGAATTAAATTTTAAAATTTAATTTGTTATTTTATGAACTAAAAGTAACATTTTCCGACTTTTTGCCTAAACTATCTCAATAATCTATTTATAGATATTTTCTCGTATATAGTAAAATACCCTATTAAAAGCGGTTAGACCCTCTGCTCTAGTACCGCTATGCGCAACTCGTAAAATACGGACTAAAAAGTCTCGCTATGCACTAAATTCTTCGATTCTACGTAAACAATGAAAGGTACAGTTGGAAAGAAAAGTGTTTGAATTCAAGACAGAAATTTTATAGTGCTATTCGTATACGCGTAAGCGTCTGTAAGGTAAAATTTGTTTTATCTCGTTGACCTCCGTCCTGTTTTAATATATTTAATGATGATTAAGAATAGGATAACATATTGGCGTAGGTACTAGGTTTTCTTAATTTACTTTTTAAATGGTTAAATAAAATATTACACTGAAACAGTTTTCTTCATTACTGCTCGCGAATGTGATTTCATGCATAGCGAAACTTTTTAGTAGGTATTTTACGAGTCGGGCATAGCGGGACTAGAGGATAGAGGGACTAACCGATTAAAAAGTGACAACAATAATTCTGAATAATTGTGTAATATTATTAACAAAAAAACCGGCCAAGTGCGTATCAGACCACGCACAATGAAAGGTTCCGTAGTTAGGAAGTTGGGATGAATTTATCCCAAAAACAAACTTAACATTGTAGTTGAAAAACGTGTTCTCCCATACATTGATATATGCCAGGGTCTATTCTCCAACTGCAAATTTAAGTTAGTCGACTATCACTCGTTAACTTGTAAAGCCCACATAGCTTTCCTTTTAATTTCATTATATGTACTACTGCCATGACTTTTTTTACATCTCCATAAACAACCATTTAGCTGGTGGGGGGGAGGGACATTGGACTGGATTTAATATTACGCAAGCAGATCTTTAAATCGAAAAGTGGTGTTCACAGACCCGCAATATTTTTGAACGGCCTATCCAACGATATCCCACGCCTTAGAGTAGACGAGAAAAAAAAACATCCCCACATTAAGTGCAAGGGAGGTAGCCTAAAAAAAAATTTGATCAAGATTTTGTTTTTGTTTTAGCACTTTATCGGCTTGATTAATATGTTATGCATATTAATCAAGCCGATAAAGTGCTAAAACAAAATCTTGATCAAATTTTTTTTTAGTGCCAAATTATAGCTTTCTAGTACTAAGCGTCTCTGAGCTACAGCGGGGACAAACAGACAGACAGTCATGGCGAAACTATAAGGGTTCCTTGTTTACTACAGAACCCTAAAAGCTATTGTAGCAAGTTTATCAAAATAGTTGGTAAATGATATGCGAGACGATGCGGCGGCGCGCCGCGGATTGATCGCAGAACGCAGCAACATTCCCAAGTTTGCATACGACGGCATCGGCTATATTTCAACCATAATGATAGCAAGCGAGCGTGATAATAATTGTTATTACTATGATCCACATCTGCTATTATTTTATAATTGAGGGCTATTGGGTGAAACCCCACAATTATAAGAAGAGCCTAAAGCAACAACCAACATGCATGAGGTGAACGAGTTTTTGCCTCGTTCCCAAAATTATGATATATTTACCAAAATGCATCCCATCAATAGGTCGCGTGATAAATCTGCTGTTACAAGGAAAATTTATGCGTTTCGGTTTTTTATTGAAATAAAGATAATTGTTATTAGAAAAATAACGAAAATGGACATGGTGACCAATTAGGATTGGTTTTTTTTTCATCCTTAGCATCTCGCAGGTCAACCTAGGAAGGAGGTTGTCATCTGCTTAACCGGACTTTCCTGTGGTCAATAAATTAAGGCCTCCAGCCAGGGCATAAACTTATAAGCTAGGCGATCGATAAGATTGATGTTTAAGAGGCTGACAACAGCTAAAGCGCAGTCACTGTCGGACTGCATATAAAAGAAAGAGAAGCGCGATGACACAACGCTGGTAATTTATTGCAAAATATGAAGCAATTATCTATTTACAAAAAAAACTATTGATTGGATAAAAATATGAAAACACTATTAGGTATGCTAATATGTAGCTTGTAGAATAATCTGACTAAAAATTAGAATGATTGTATGTATATTAGTATGGTTTTTAATCGTTAAAATAAAATTTTCGAGGTATTTTCTATCATATCAAATTAGTTGTATTATGTTTTCAACACACTATCTACCTAGCCTATATCCTGAAGAATATCATATATTTTTTTCTGATTTTGTTTACTGCAGTGGATCATATACTTTTAGGCATTATGAAACATACAAAATTTGCGTTTAGGTCCTGTATGCCCCTTATTTTCAACCTTACGATGAATATTTTGAGCGACATCAGAGTGACTCATCAGATGGTCTCTTCGAAATTAATGAAGCCGTGACGTGGTGTTTAAATGGGTCATAACCCTTTTCAAAGAACGTGAAAATTTGCTGAAGCTAATTCCCACCCACGTCAGGCAAACCACTAAGAAACGGTAGAGTTTAGAAAATATATTTATGTTTATTAAACAATACAAGGTGGCGTTTTGCATCCTCGTCAAAGTTCAGGAGGCTGCTATGAAAGACATATATAATCAAATAAAATTACAATACCTGTTCAATAATTAATACATACTTGTTTTTTTTAGTTATTTATGTTTGACAGTATTTTAGAATAAACCACTTTCACATAACATAATCACCCCGTTGCGTATGCGGTAGAGTATGTATAAAAGGGCAGTTACAGTGTGGTATCACACGGGCCGCGATTTATCATGCGTGTCCCACACATGCCTATTCCCGAAAATTAGTAAAAAAAAGATCTACGATTCGTGTCGAGAATCATTAGCATAGTTACCTCCTTGAAGTTGACGAGGATGCAAAACGACACCTTGTATATATATTACATATTGAACTTACCATTTATTATTATTACGGGACAAAAAATCCCGTGTAAATCCAATACACAAAACTAAAACATTTTTGGTACGAAAAAATCTCAAATCTGACTCTCGCACACAACAAAAGCTTTCGTAAAAATATCGCTGGCCAGCCGCGATCATTCGATTAAACCTCGAAAAAATATTAATCGCTCGAATATCTACATAGCATAATCCTGAGAACGGAGAGTTCATTATTTATTATGAATATTAGTCAATTTTTATTTAGTGAAAAAAAGCGAGCGGCCAGCCCGGCTGCAATTAACTGACCCAACCCTGTAATTATGGACAGTAAATTTCTGGACGGCAGGACTCCGGTATATTGTTCTATCTGGCTTATAAGGATTAGCTCACCGCTGCCAGGCATCGCTCATTTGAGGCCAGATATCTAGATGTGATCTGAGGTGGTGGATCGGCTCGGGGAATGCTGTCGCGATTTTGAGAACCATGCTTTTATATTTTTTAAAGGGATAGGTAATATGGATTGTAGAATTCCATGGAGATCAAGTAATGACAAATGTTATGACTTTTTATTTTTTTCAGTAAGGTGTCTAAGATAGACGTTCTAACCCCCTTTTTGATACGCCTATAATTTCACAGCTATCATAAATTAATAATAATAAAGCTTTCCCCTATTCTAAAGTGACCGTTAACATGTCGTAAACTTACGACTATTATAGGACAAGCTAAGGAAAGTTCCCAAGTTAATTACATGTGCGCTCTATCAGAAGCGGGAATCGCGAACTGTGGCCTCTTAATTGAGTTTCCTATTTAAATAATTTGGGATGGGTCGAAGTGGCCCTAGCACCTTTACATAATAATAAAATTCTACACGAGTAGTCTGAAGATAAATATGACTCAGTATGTATTTATGAAACCTACCGCTCGACTACTTACTTACTAATAATTAGAAATTAAAACTGTAACCTGCAAAAGTAAAGCTGTGGGGATAAGTTATTGCTGATAACATCCTCAACGCTAAGTATGCACTGCGTTTATCTATAATTCTAGTGTAGCCACCCTTTCAGTTATTATAAGTGTCTCGTTACACTTAACATTTTAAAAGAATTACTACGGTACACCTAAGTATGATAATTAGGTAAATATTGGCAAACACGCACTTACAAACACGTCCTTGAAACCCAGGATGTAAGATGTCACGTCAAACGAACATATTCGATAGAATGTAAATGAAGAAAATTATATTCATAACAGGAAATAGGTATCGATACCGATGCCGTACCGAGTCGATCTCTGACCCCTATTCATTCACAATTAGGCTCGTGTCACGGCACATGTGTCGTGTCGTTGTCGTGTTTCGGCGTGATTTCGAGACACAATGGCATTCACGTCATGACGCGGCAGAATGTCGGCCATTCATGCTCTTTGCACCACACACGGTTGTCTATTTTTTAATACACACGGAAATTGGAACGTTTGGTGTTTGAGTTCGTTATGGTAAATATAAAGTTGGGAAATCTTAGTTTTGGAACATAGAAAACTAGAGAGAGATTTGAGGATCATACCGAGAGCCAAGGAGAGTGGGGTGAGGCCCTTGTCCACCGCGACCACATCTCGATGCATCCCCACTTCGGTTTCTAGGAAATATTCCCTGAGACTGCATACCTCGCAATTGTGGAGGGTCTTAGCGTTTAAAAAGCCTAGACCTCCACACTTTCGCGGGATATACAGTCTCATTACTGATGACCGTGGGTGATGCATTCGATATGCAGTCAGCAGCGTACGGACCCGCCTATCCAGGGCGTCGAGTTCGGTCTGAGACCATTTGAGTATGCCGAAAGAGTACATCAAAACGCGCATGACCCAACCGTTGAAGGCGCGCAGCTTGTAATAAGGTATTAGGGTAACTAATTACAAAATAATAACAGGTTCTACGGTTTAGGATATCTGACACATTTTCGGTCCATATTTTTCCTATTAGTAAAAGGAGTGTGTAAGGATCGTAGCAGGTGGCATTCTGTAGTTCCAGCCTACCCCCATGGGTAGAAGGCGTGAGTTTATGTATGTGTATCTGATCTATTTACATTTCACAAACCAAGTAAAACGTTGTTGTTGTAATATTGACAACCAAGGTGGTTAATTTATAGACCGATCGGCTATACATTAATTAGGGTTATTGTACATTCGCCACAAAGTAAATTCGTCACATTTTGTAAACTCCATACATTGAAAGTGTATTCGTCACATGCATAAAAAATATGTGTAAATTCGTCACAAGTCTGCATAGGTACATATTTTTTGCATAAAGTACTGGTAGAAAACAAAGTTATTGATTTTTAGCGCTCGAAATGAAAAGTGCCATTTCAATTGCCATTGTATCTACCTGGGAATAATCCTGGAATATAAATAATTTAAATACAACCTATTCGTAGAGGTCGTGAGAAACTGAGAAGTTAACAGCATAAAATACTTAATTTTAACTATCAGTATTACAGGTTTCGTTCTAAGTTCTAACTAGCAAGTAACCACTAACCAGCTACTATTTACATAGTTACGATCCTATTAAGTTTAGCGCACACACATTATGTGCATAGTTTCAATAATTACGTTTTTGTAACACTCTTTAGATTCACACCATTATTTCCTGAGTATCAAATCGCTCATTAACGTAATAAAGCTTTACGTTTCATAACAAGAAATAACATATACCTATCGCTGAAATATCTTTAACTACTCCTGAATTCCAAAATAAAACCACCCACTCTTTCAAATTCAAAATTAATTTCAAGTCCGATAAAATAAATACTTATGCCTTAAGAATGGACCAATAAGGGTTCAAAAAGAAAACAATGACCACAGCGGTCGTGGTCGGAACATACGCCGCGAATGGCGACCTGCGACCCACGATTTGCATACAATGTGGTTGCGTGGGCGCATGTAGCGCATTCTTTGTATGCACGTGTGCTTAGACGCGACTCGCTAGGGGCTATATTTAGTAATAGATAGTAGTTTCTTTTTACATTACTTGAATACTCCGTGAGTTCAATGTGTACATTTTCTTCGTCGGCAGTCCATTGCAAATATTCCAACCGGTCGGAGCAGCAGCGGTGACAGAGAAGTATAAGATAGTCTCGTCAGCTGTCACCAACCCACTTGGCCAGAGAGGTGGTCGCGTCAATTTTTTTAAGCAATCTTTGGTCAGCTAAGAATCAGGATCTTTGTTTTCTTAAGTTATGATTAATACGAAATCCCGATCTACAAAATGGGCTTTGCTGAAAGCTGTGTGATCTATATAGATAAATATAATATTATGAAGCTTTTTAAGATTAAACTGATCCCTAACAATATTTGTGCAACTTTTAAGCTGGTTCATCTATCCCATTAAAGTGCACTTCCCTGTCACTTCACCAATCAACCTAGCAAATTATTCACTCTATATTTCAGATCAAACACCTGTGTGGGCTGAAACCCTCAATCCTCGAGCATTTCACACCGTTTCAATTTCATTACCAGATCAAAGGGAAATGGCTATCAAACCAGCCTACCGAATACAATCGAATGGCGACACCACACACTAATGGTCTGCCTAAACATATTTCACAGTACGCAATCACGCTGGCATGTTTATTTGAATCGGCAATTTTTCAACGCGTTCGTACCGCAATGCAGTTGCCTCGGAGATTTATTGCACGAGAGAGGAGTTGTCGGTTCGAATCAGGCGCAGCTTGATTAATGCTTGTCGCACGATCTATTTACTGCCCACGGCCCGGCAAACTGTTTCATACTAGGAAATAGCGTGTGGACTATTGTGTTTTCTGTAACGTGTCAAAGAGTGGATTTAGTGTTGGTGTCGGTCTTGTGTATGTATTAGATTACTGTGGTTGTTTGAAACCAAAATGCAATCAATTTGGCATTGTGGGTGTATAGTGTTGTAGGATTGTAAATCAGTACATCCCCAGATGTTTTCAGTTTTTCAGGAAAATATGTGGAATAATTCCTTTGTTCGTTTCGAAAACAAGTCTTTGGGCCCATGCCGTAGGTCAAATCATAAAGAAAAAAATGACAGTGACATTATGTGGGAACAGTTACACATTTGACCATTTTACAACAAGGAATTGAAGTGGGAATAATGATCATTTTGCCCTATTAAGGATTTAACTTTATTTACTTACTCGTATACAGTTTTACCATTTTATGACATAGTATTTGTCAACTTAAATACTCAAACAACATGTTTACGTTTACATATTTTGCAAAAGCTTTTGCAAAATTTACCTACCCCAAAAAGTTAAAAGGCTAAACAATTTTTCAATCTGTCATACGCAAAACAAAGTCAAACAGAATTATAAAAGCAAGTACCGTATCGAAACCGGTGATAATTTCTCATGGTGCAGTTCCCACCAAGCCTGGGGTGCCGGAGCCAGGGTGTGGGGTTAGTTGACCGCATTACGAGAGCGACAACGCGCACCACCCTTGGGGACTATTTATCAAATGATCATTTGATTTTCTTGTGTTTGATCACTGAACACATTAGTATTTGCAACAGCTCAAGTTTTGGTAGCTTCACTTTTTTGGGCACAGTTTTTATTTTATGTTGTGTTGTTTTTAGCCTTGATAATAACCTACTCGCAAGCATTTTCAGGTTTTGTTTTTGTTTTAACACTTTCAGGCCGGGGTGTACCACCGGTGGAGCACGGAGTACTCGCTGGTATGGCGGCACCCCGGTGGCCACATCACACTAGACTTTCAATGTTCTAAGAAATTTACGCCACCTTGAGAGAACGCGTTGCAGTTAAAGTTCCCGGCCTGTTAAATTGACAAATATTCAGTAGTGTAGCTCAGGAGTTGGAGATTGTTAGGCACGACTTTTGGTTTGTGTGTTTGGGCGGTGATGTAACACCGGTGGCCATATGAAGATTTTCCCCTATAGGACAGCATATAACAGTTCATGTGGTCCCGGTCTGAACGTGTTAAGCCATGATACTTGCGGAATTAAGACTATAAATTTCATAGAAGATGTAGACTAACGTTAGCTTTACGTTTTCACCCTTTAGTTTTTTAGGGTTCCGTACCTAGCTCAAAACGAAAAGTGATCCTATAAGGGTTCTGCCCTTATAGGATCACTTCGTTGTTCGTCCGTGCGTCCGTCTGTCTGTCAAGACCCTTTTTCTCGCGTGGAGGTACAAGTTGAAATCGGTCCCTTGGAGCTCAAAAAATCAACCTTCTAAGGCAACGCAATAAAAAAAATAAGGCTATTTATGCGACATATTTTGATACTCGCAAATAAAAAAAAAACCTTACTTCCCGTTGACCTAGAATCATGAAATTTGGCAAGAAGCAAGGTCTAAAGCAAAAGTAAAGTAAAAAGTCCGAAAAGAGTTTATTTGTAATTTTATCACATAAAAAAATATGTTTTTGCAATTAAAAACTTAGGTACGTTTGCAGTTGGAGAATTGACCGTGACGTATGCATATCGATCTATGGGAGAACATATTTTTCAACTACAATGTTAAGGTTGTTTTTAGGATAAATTCATCCCAACTACGGAACCCTTCATTGTGCGTGGTCCGACACACCCTTGGCCACGTTTTTAGATATCAATGAGCACACCTTTTCATAAAGAAACAGATCACGCTCCATATTCATGTCTAATTAAAATGGTAAAATAAGTATAGCAGTTTACATTGAACAAGCTCGATTGATTTAATGTAACATGTCAATTTAAAATTTACATAAAAAATCGCTTTTGCATCAGCCAGTCTATCTATGCAACTTTGTATGCTTTCGTTATGAAGATATTTTTATACTGACAAGAAAGTAAGTGAGCAGTGGTGGCCCAGTGGTCACGGCCGCGACTTACGAGTTGAATGTCGTAGGTTCGAACCCAGACAGGCACTTTACTTTGTGTAAATTATTACATAACCACTGTTCTCAAAACGGCGAAGGAAAACATCGTGAGGAAACCGACATGTCCTAGAACCAACAATTCGAAGACATGTGACATCTACCAACCCGCACTGGGCCCGCGTGGTGGATTACGGCCCACTCCCTCTCACAGAGAGGAGGCCTGTGTCCCAGCAGTGGGAACATTATAGGCTGATTACCTATATGAAGATAGTAACTAAGATTAGCGAATATAATCAATAAAAAAACCATTCTTATATAGATAAGAATGGTAAGAAATCAAATAATTGTAAAATTATCAATGAAGAAATTAATCGGTAAAATCTTTTAGATTCCCAGCAACTGTAAGCAACTGTCCGTGTCAGAATCGAACCCACACTCCCCAAATCCAACCACTGAGCTCACTCCACTCGCGCACCCTCGCCCTCACTCGAGGATACGTCTTATAAAATACGATCTGTTTTGATTGTGGCCTGGGGCACAAATCAATTAGGCCTCCCCTCGGCCCCCCGCGGCGGAGCACCCGCGACATCCAACCCAGTGGCTCGTTTTATGACACATCTCACAACGGACCGAAAAGCGATTCATTAACATTCGCCGACTTTATTAGGACCAATTGGCGCGCACTCTGCGTCTTCGTTATTATCATTGATTGGTTATTTTATTACTGCGCTGTAAATCAACTTGTTGTTAACGCGAACTGTGCGGTGACGGTTGCAGGAAAGCTTATTCGGTTGGTGGTTAGAGATAATTTTCCAAATTGTGTTTTGTTAGTATAATGAGGTGTGGTGTGATGTCCTATGGAGTATTACAGACGATGTATTCTATAAAAAAATCACTAGGAAAACTTAAATGAAGTGAGTTTGATGAGAGCTTATCATTCCACCATAAGCTAAGGATTGACATTTGTCGGTTCACTTCACCTAAGTTGTCACAGTGAGATTTTAACAGAGTAGGACAACTGACGGAGCGAGAGGGCATGGGCAGCCGTCACCTCCTTCTGCGAAGCAGTAATGCTCGCGAAGGAGGAGGCGGAACGGTTGAGGGAAAGGCAAATTTCGCGCCCTCTCGCCCCTAGCCACCGCAGGAGACGCCCTGGGCGTCGGGCATCCCGGGCGGATTTCCGGCCACCGTAGGCGCGGGCTTGCGGACGGTGAGCAATGGGTAGCTCACCGTCCGGTAAGGACCAGGCCCGGGTCTACGGCGCGTTGTATTCCACGCGCGCCACAAAGAGATGTCGTCAGCACAAATGTAGGGGTCCACTGGGGTCGATGCCTGCCGGGGTCGCGGGAAGGTACTAATGGGTCACCGACGCCCCTGGCAACACAGGCAACAGGAAGGAATACGGGTGGGTTTTAGTCAGTAAGAGTCTGACACACCCTCCCGCTCCGTCCAGAGCGGGAGAAGTTATTTGATGATTTCCCATCCACAAAAAAAAGAGTAGGACAACTGGCGTTTAAATCCGGTACATTAAGTAGTATCCAGCTACAATCAAGTACCTCAAAAACTAGGGAGCGCAGCAGCATCCGACACAAGCCATAATCTGATCTCTAAGATACAGGGCCACCCCTAGTTTGGAGATCAGCGTTTCAATGAGATGTGCATAGCATAAACCACTTAGTTATAATATAACATTGTATTAGTATGTAGGCTTTTTGTTCAATAAACATTTTTATTTCTATTTTTATTTTTTAATCTAGGTAAAGATTTTTTTATTTAAAACTTCACTCACAAAAATTCGTAAATCGTTAAGCCGTTGGTCCCGGCTGTCATTTGTAGATCTTTGACAGTCGTTACGGGTCGTCAGAAGCTCGAAAGTCTGACAACCAGTCTTACCAAGGGGTATCGTGTTACCCAGTAACTGGGTTGTGGAGGTCAGATAGGCAGTCGCTCCATACAAAATACTGGTACTGTATCCGGTAAGACTGGAAGCCGACCTCAACATAGTTGGGAAAGGCTAGGCAGATGATGATGTTTAGAAATCTTTGTCTCTACATACACAAAGTAAAAGTGATAATTATGACCTTACGATCAATACATTTTAAGCTTAGCAGACCACATTTGAGGAAACCGTGGAAAAGAAGATTTTACAAATTAAAAAAAATATCGGACAAATTACCCACATTCTGCCAATTATTACAACTTCTCATTACATCGCGATCATTCCTAAATCGTAACTACACAACATCGATGCGTCCGTAGAAACTGAACTTCCATGTACCCCAGATAATTTTAAACATACGGCTAGATCATTAAGCGTATCGATTTCCTATTAATCTTCCATTTAATATACAATCTAATATAGAAAATAACGACGTAATAGAGGCCGCCGGCGACAGAGTCGTTTCCCACGCCGCCGCGGACAATTTTTATAGTTTTTTATAAAGATGAAAATAAATTAAGTTTCGGTAATCAGACGCCGCCTGATTCCTGACCCGCTTCTTCGCAATATTTCTAAAAGCTATTACAAATACATTTATATTACCACACAAAAAGCTCTCGGGCAATTTTCGCCACATAATGAGGCCATTATGGGGAATTTTGTTTTACCAACATAATAACACCGCCTTTTATTCGGGCGATCCCGTCCGCAAAGGACTTCGTGTTTTAAAGGACAATATTATTCCAGACTTGATGAGATTTTCGTGCTAAAATTTTAAGACTAAATTGCCATCATTATGTATTTAACGCTGCGGATTAAGATAACAGCGGTCGAATAGGTTAGCCATCTCGGAATTACTGATTGCTTAAATACACGAACGTAGTCATATAGTTGTGTATGTATGTATTATGTGGGAAGGTAGATCAGCCTTCCTTTAAAAGATTTCAAGCCTTCTCTTCTTAAAACTTTTATAGGCACAATGTTTTATTCTGGAAATTCCGTTTTTCACAATGAATATTCAGTTTTGAACATAACCTGGTCTTGGCAGAAAAGGACTACCTAGTGAAGTTATTTATTACGATGTTATTTATTAGTGAGTTTTCTCTAAGAAATAGGTAATGTAAGATCCGTGATACTTTGCAGGAAGAAGACATAACATCTGTAAACGGACTGTGAAAAACCTTCTTTCAGCAATCCGACCCCACAAATGTCTCATCCAAGAGTATATGCAGTAAGTCAGTAGCCTACTGCATAGAATATTAACTTTGGAAAAAACTTTAACTAAAACTGATAACAGTATTATTTTGAGTGAAGGATAACTACAGAAGTATTTTCATGACATATGTTACAGGAGATGTAAAAATTCTGCAGTCACTTTATCTAATAAAGCTTCATAACTCTCTTCTTTCAGTAAACCCTCTTCCCAGATCTCAGCTATCCTGTCCATGCGGCAGTGGGCAGCCGGACGGTCCGTAATGGCGCGCTCGTGAGCTGTCCATTACTCCGTCACTGCGTGTGCACCCGACCTGCAGCCCACTAGATCACGCTTAAACGCACTGCCTGCTGTTTACTGCCTTTTGTGGAGAAAAAAGGAAAGTTTTCTATCGTTTAAGTTCGGCTTTAAAGGATTTTGTTGTATACCTAATGGACAGTACCAAATAAAACTTTTAGACTGTAATTACCTGAAAGCTGACACCTATATGTGACTTAAGTTATCGTTACTTTTAGAACTTCATGGATGAAACAATAGCCACTTTTCTGATCAATGTAGGATGACAAACTGTGCTGCTCATAAACTAAATCATAACTTTCTTTATCAATTCAAACCTTATCAAAAGCTGTGATCTTCACCGAAATTATGTTAGTTACAAAGGATCATCCGAGGACGGGCTCCGACCGTTAAAAACATCGAACAAAAAATTTCAATCACGAACCGAGATTAAAAATAAATTTAGCTATCGGCCCGCTATTACAGGACACGTGACGTACAACATCAACGGATTAATTCCGTTACGCGATCAGAGAACCCTAATTATTGCATTATTGTGGCGATCTATCCGAGCCTAAAGAGGTACTGGATTGAGTTGGTTTTGGCACGTCGTAAGATCGCAAGCGCGTGTTCGCAGCGGAGCGCTGCGCCCGCGCCGCCGCCCTCGCTCCCGACATTATCCTTGTAATTGGCGATTTTATGCAATTTATGGCGATTCGCGCAATTTACGAGCAGCGGACAAGTGGGCGACGCTGAGCTTTTTACCGGGATATAGCGAAATTGACTCAGGGTTTCAATTAAAATTTTATATTCCGCAAATTACCTGCCAATTATATTCCATTAGTCAACGTTAAAGAACCACAAAATTGGTTTTTGTTTTAATTTTTTGCTGAAATTGTTTTGCTCTTGTAAATAGTGATGAATATCTTGAATTTAAGGGCATTACAATTTTAATATCTTGAGTATAAAATTAAGCTACACAGGTACACTTGATTGCATCATCAAAACGGCATGCAAAATTTATGATGTATATCTACGTGTATTCAAAATCTCAAAAGATATTTATTTTATAGGTAGGTACTGTATACTGTATAGCACCCTGATTCATTATAATCTGTTTGACTTTTAGTGGGTACTAAAAGTACCCACACGGCGACAAGGCATGATAAAATTTAATCTTGATTCGTTATAAAACCCGTGAAAGCTTGCAAATTCGCTGGTTGCATGAATCTAGAGTCCAATAATTAGCCATAATATTATGTATATGTCCCACTCCAAAAATAAATGTGGAGTATTTATTTTTCATAAAATCGATATACGATGCAGCTTGCACAAGAATCTATGACGTGTTCATCTGATCATCTACGTGATGTCATCAACGTACTCATTGAGATTTTAACTTGTGACCGTCATTACAATTTTGATGAAATAATTGTTTGTAAATTATAGTACGATAATTTGATGTGGCCTTTAAGCAATAAATTGCACGTAATTTAAGGCGGAGAGTGGACGAGTCGCGATCGGTGCACGTCGCGTAAACTCGCGTACCCAGCATTGCGCGCACGCATGCCCAAGATAAATATTGCATACATAATAACCTCTCTCTCGTCCGCATAATAACCCAGTGTGACATAAGCAGCTGCGACTGATTAAACAATCGTGTTCTCCATTAAAACAATATAATTTCGTAAAATTAAAATGCTATTATCGATCCGATATTGAACATGTGTGACGTCGTGCGAAGAATAGTCAAGAAATTGCTGATGCGCACGGCAATGCTGATGATACAGCGGAGTTATTATTATTTACTCAGTTTATGTTTTAATTTTGTTAAATTGCGACCTCTAACTTGATGACCATGCGAATAACTTTACAAATATTTATTCGTATTCTCATTATATATACATTCTGATCACGTTGTTAAAGAGCTGATCGATGAAACATTTAAATTAAGTTTATTGATTTTGCATTTAACGAAATCTTACCGTACACTGACTGTAACTACACCACTGCTACGTCACGGTTACGACACTGCTACGTCACGACTACGACACCGCTACGCCACGGCTACTCCACGGCTACGCATTGCTATGTTAGAACGAAGCTATAGTCACTAGGGCTATTCACGGTTACAAAGTATTTACTAAAATGGTAATTTAATTGTCTCAGTGCTTCAGAGTCTCAACTGACCTTCAGTCATGAACTCATGATGTAATACACACTATTAACGTTGTATAATTTATAGGTTTTTAAGGATTTTGACACGTTATGGTTATAGAGATCAATTGGAAAGCTCTCGTAGGGCTGTAGTGTGATGTTAACTTTCAAGTACTTCAACTTTAGAGTATGTAATATCTTGAAATCCTATCAGCGTTTTTTAAACCACTGACCTACTACAATATTAGCCAATGTCTTAATTTAAAAAAAGAAAAAACGTAGTTTGATTTAAATAATAATGCATCTTTAATAATAATTTATTCTTAAGTCTAAATAAATTATTATTATTTATTTCAAAACGATTAAAGCCACATTCCTTATCAATATGCGATTTTTCTAGCTCCCCGATTAAATAAAATGACTATAATCGTCGATATTTGATTAAAAGACGAGATAAATCAACCCAACAATTATGTGGATATTTGTCAAGCGCGGAATTTATTACCGATAATAATTTCACGATGTTAGTGCGGTATTACAAAAGTCGAACTCGGTTCGTACGTACGTAGGACAAGCGGGTAAGGCGTCTCGTCCGAAATAGCCCGGCCAGATATCCGCCGGTCTTATGACAGCCCGAGCGATATTTATGTCGCGCGGCCCCGCCCACCGCCGTGGCTCCATTCAGCCTGTTTGTATTTATTTCGTGCCTATTTATTTGTATTTGCCTTCGCTTTTGAATAATGCATGAGCGGAGCGTTTCCGTCGTGTGTAGGCAGCGTGACGCCGCCGCTTGTCGCGAGTCCCTCTTCGGACTTTTTCGCCTCGGGACTTTTTGTAAGGTTTGGTGGAAGTTGCCTCTCAGCATTTTTCGATTAGTGGTCAGTAATGGTGAAGTTTAGACGCTTTTATGTAAGTAGATAAAACCTCGCTTGAGGTCACGTAATTATGACAAAGAGGTGCTCGATATTATCGCTTTAAACAATTTGGTAAAATGATCAAACATTTCAATTAAAGTAAAGCACCTCACGCAATATAACAGATAATATACATGCATTTTCAACATCTTGTAATGCAGCAGCTGTAAAGATAACCGATTAGATTATCCTACCATCCACAACACCAATCAACGTTAAATTACATTTCAGCTTTCGTATCGTGTTCTCACGGAGTTAATTAACATCGGGTGTGGATTAACGGAATTAATTATCGATAAGAGCCATTCGATTGGTGGATGCGTTCCTTTATTATTTGTTAGGTAAATCACAGCGGTATCGGCTGTATCGAATGCCCCGCCTCGCGATTTACTGCCCGGCGCGGTTGCGTCAACCAGCCGCGGTGATACGAGTATCACGCTTTGTCTCTGCACTACACCGCCGGGACGATTCATATTGTTGATATAAACATAAGGTGTAAAATATGTATCTTCAAGTGAATGGTATCCTAACTATAATAATAATAGACATGCGAAAATGAGTTTGTTTGTTTGTTACGCTTTCACGCTAAAACGGCTAAACGGATTTCGATGAAATTTGGCAGTAGACTATGACGTGGGTTAGGACATAGGATACTTTTTATTGCGGTAGTACGTTCCCGTGTTACTACCCTTTTTTTTTTTTGTGGATGGGAAATCATCAAATAACTTCTCCCGCTCTGGGTGGAGCAAGAGGGTGTGTCAGACTCTTACTGACTAAAACCCACCCGTATTCCTTCTGTTGCCTGTGTTGCGGGGGCCTCGGTGACCCATTAGTACCTTCCCGCGACCCCGGCAGTGTTACTACCCCTACTGGTTTCAATTACCTAAATACGCGTGTTTACAGTGTTCATGTGGAAATGGCCTAAAAAATATCCTTAGTCAAAACGACTAACTCCAGAGTGCTGAAAGAAGCACGCTGTCTATCTGTCAGTGTTACTAAGTCAACAAAACAAGCGAACATCTTAAAATGACGTCGGAATCTTTCAAGTGAAGATTCAAAGTTAAACAAAAAAAAAGGTTATTCGCGATAGTCGCGGAGATCAGTCGCGCCGTCCGCGGCACGCAGCTTCATAAATCACCCAGTGTGCACGCGACATTAAACGTCTACTTTATACGCGATTACCGACATATAATGAACTTATGTAAAGACGTTATGATACCTTCAATTACCCATTGACAACGTGTTATTGTTAACTTATAATTACCGGCTGACTAGCTTGCCACAGTTTTACAAAATCGCCTATCAACGCCAATTACTTTGCATCGCAATCCTACAATTGTTTGTTTCAACACAGATTCATGCCAATGTAACTCAGTGTTACACTTTGTTTTTTATTTAGATGATGTGTAGCGGTTACGTTGCCTATATAATTACATGTAAGGATGCAGATATAGTTTTGTTCTGCGAATAAAAAGCAGCTGTTATTGTTGCTTAGAGACTAAGACTATTGCAATTGATATTTTATACAATTGCAACAGTCAAAGACATTGTCGTAGTCTCTAATCAAAACCACATTTTGTGTGTTGTTTGTCAAGAAAGATTTCAACCACACCAATTTTTTTTAAACATACACGTGCCGAATTTTACTGAATAACCCGCCGCCTATAAATATCCAGACACCACCAAAACGATGTCAATGCCTTCAAGCAATTATGAAAAAAAAAACAATAGCAACACTTAAATATACTTAATATTTTTTCATCTGACAACATAATAGGCATAATAAAAAGGAACACGTGCGCACAGGCATCGCATGATGTGGCCCATCAGAATCTCGGCTACGACTGTCTTATTGATTGTTTTAAGTCTAAACACAGCAAAAACATATTGCATGACTACAGTGCTCGACAGTACGATGGCGCCTGGTATGAGCTTCTTTAATTGGAATTGTACACGTGTAGATTATGTGTAGTGAAATTATAATTTATGTATTTCAACATTGGATTCGTAGACTTGATTTATCAAGCTGTTGCTCGTGAATATTTGTTCTTTATGGGCAAGCTTTAAAGCCCCGTTGGTCCCGTTTAGGAGTTGAGTTTCTTATTGCACCTCTGTAGTCTTTATGGACATTGATGCAGTTCGAGGTTCCTATTTTTAGTTGTGTGGGCTGTAAAAAGAAGATTTGATCAATATAATTTGTCTTCTCTTTGATTCAATCCATCTGTTTATAGAAGATTACATTGGCACCTCGATTCTACTAAACTCGTCAGAGTCGCAAACATGTCAATGACAAGTCCCTCGCTTGATAGCTCTCATCTCGTCGTTGTCATGGCAACCAGTTATCTCCCGGTCCACTGCCTCTCTTCAGTTTATGTGTTCATTAAGTGCTCCCACCTTATTTATATCCCCATGGGCCTTTGTTTCCGCAGGAGAAATTAGGTGGCTTTTTCTATAGCTGACTTTGCACCGTGAGGGAAACAATGACACTAAGAGGGGATTCTTTATTTTGGAAGATTTGGGGCTGTCACAATATAGCAGTATGTGAGTAAGATGATTTACTAAATATGAACACCACATACAACATTTCCACAAGATACGTACAGATTATATCCGTTCATATGACACATGATGAGACAAATAGAAAAACTTCAATGTCGAATTTTTTGTGGAGGTTCTCCGAAGTCTCAGGATGAATGTAACTGTCACAAATGTATGATTAACGCATCATGCCGGTTACATTCCTTGACGGCGGCCGCCCGTTACAAGTTCATCCCATTTAAATTTAGCGCGGCGCGTGCCGTTCGCGGGACTCTCAGGGGGGGCGCGCGGGGTCGCGGGGTGCCGCCGTGGGCGGGACGCTCTACCATCACTCAAGTAACGAAAATTGACGGAAAATGGGCGGACACCGCTTGCCCGCGACGTCATCAATTACCGCGTCCCGACGGTCACCGGCGTGCAGTCTCAACGACATCGCCGACCGAGACGCATACCTAATATCCTTCTAAACGTATGCCATTATTAGAGCACGACTCAACTTAAATCAAAAATAGCAGCGAATACTCCAAGACGTGTAATGTGTTCCAGCTTTTCATTATACTGGATTCAGGAAGACGGAAAGTAGCTATAGGCGCACGCTCGTATCGCAATCTGGAGCGATATCTCGGACAAGGATTATTGAGATGCAATCTAGAAGCCATCGATCGCTCGATAATTCGATCTAACTGCGCCCGCTATTGCGCAACCAGTCATCAGATCAAACCGTCGGTATCTCGATGATACCTTTATTAAATGGTAGCTACAGCGAGCCCCTGTTCGGACACTCATAATTCACTTTTGTAAGTCACTTCTGGATAGATTTTATAGGTTCTTGCTTTTCAAGCAAGCCTATTACCACCGTCGGTTCGGTACTATGACATACAACTAGATGTAAGGAGTAAACCTAACCGCAAATAAAAGTCTAAAGCAGGTATTTCAAGTGGAGTGTTTGCTTACGTTTTCTCGAGAACGAGCGAACGCAGGAAGCCGCAAGCAGGGCAAAAGCTCGGCGATCGATTTTGAAAATTGCCCATAATTAGCATGTATCTCACTCGTCCGGACGACTGTGCGTTTAAAAGTGGGAACTCAACCACAGGCTGCACAATATTCCAGTAGCGTTTACCGAGTAACGGCAGGCGAAGGCGACGGACACAAATTGCCGGAGGAGCTGCCACTACGCAAATTGTACGGAGAGCTGGATCGATTGTTCCCTCGCAAACGTCTTGACGGACACCGCTGTCAGACATTCCGCGGCTCACCCTACCTGCAGTCGTAATCGCTAAAACTTTCGACTTTACAAATGTAATTTAAAATTCCATCAGCCGAACAAACAGTTCAGTGAATGTGCTATTTTGTGAACTATGATTATGTTCACGACAAACAACTGCATCACATTACTACACCCACACGCGGACCACGTCGTTATTGATGTGGTCGAGACCATTAATATCCAGCCGACACCTTTCGGCTTTTTGATCGTACCAATTTTCATTTTATCGATTCTTTCGGAACTCGTGCCTCGCGATATTCGAAACGTATTGGTGTTAACTCCGTTATGAATTGGCTGATTTTGAAGGCTCGTTGAGATAGGTGGAGCTATTAAATATTACGCAGTCGCGAACGCTACTTATTTTGCCCTTGAGGTGAGTAGAGGCAGGCGCCCGCCGGTCGCGCTTGTGAATAATTTATTTGGAATCTAGATAATGCTTGTATTGGTAGCAACGAGTCACGTCTGAGACATTTGATCGTGTAACAAGAAGTGCGGTGTTTGTGCAGGCAGCCGGGCCTGTAATGGTGGCGATAATTACGCAGTCATTATCAGGTGACCCCATATTGCGGTTGGTCGGCCAGTGCAAACAGTGCGTCGACCACCTTAATGGACTCAATATGACTACACCTACACCCAGCCGCGTACCTATAGGTTGGTAAGCCTATCAGCAAGCTTTAACAAACGTGGATAAGTGCCGTTTTAATTGGTCTGTAGCTGTTTGTAATGACGATTTGTCGTGTGTCAGCAAATAGAATAAATAGCATATTAGATGGTCTCATATCGTCCATTTTTTTTCAGGTGTCAACGTGTCCATATTAAGTTTTCAACAAACAGTTCGTGTAAAACCAATATTTTGGTTTAAAACATCGAATAACAGTTAGGTTCAACAAACGATTAAAACAAGGTTTTTTAGATAAACTTCTAAATTAGATTAGGTTAACTACCAAACATGAAAGAAAACCACAAGCTCTATCCTTGAGCATTATAATACAGCGAGCGACAACAAAGTGCGAGGGTATGGCGGCGACCGTCCGTCGCCACTCTTTGATGTCTCAATTAGTAACGCGACCGAGTAATTGTGGCGAAATTAATTCGCGCCCGCACCCGCGCTTGCGCCTAGCAACCGTCTCCAGTTACAAACGTCGGAGGATAGACACAGCTAGGGGATTCGACGAATTATTCACTTTGATTGAACTCCCGCAGTATAGTTAGAAAAATGTTTAATCGACAAGTCGGATTGCACAAAGGAAAAATGTTGAATCGCCTTGGAAGACTACATGAAACAGAACTTTTGGTTTTTCAGATAACAAGATTTGGCTGAAAATGACTAACCCCTATATGTGAAATTAATAGATTCATGTAAAGGATAATCGTATAATAATCATCATCAGCCTAGCCTTTTCCCAACTATGTTGGGGTCAGCTTCCAGTCTAACCGGATGCGGCTGAATATCAGTATTTTACATGGAGCGACTCCACAACCCAGTTCCTGGGTAATACGATACCCCTTGGTAAGACTGGTTGTCAGACTTTCGACACTACTGACGACCCGTAACGACTGTCAAAGATCCACGATTGACAGCCCGGACCAACGGCGAACACGGAGGGTCTTGGTATGTAAAGATGGTCACCCATCCACGGACCAACAGCGGCAAGCATAGCTTAATCGTGTAATAATACCAGACCTATTATTGTCCCTCTTACCGAGAGGAGGCCTGTGTCCCAGCAGTGGGAACATTATAGGCTGATTATGGTATTATGCTATGCCTATAATTGTCACGCAGCAGGGCATAGGCCTCTTGTCATACAGAGAACACACGGGTATTGATCACCACGCTAATGACGAGTTGGCGTAATAATCATATGCGAGATTAATTAACGCACTTTCAATGCTACCCCAGTTTGATTTACCGATTCAATGAAATTATCCATATTGGCGTTAGGAATAGTCTAGAACTCAGAAATTTCTTACTGCTAGATCTATGACTGAGGAGCTTCACAGTAGCTGTTTCATAAATAACTGATCGCCCCCTTCATTTCATTAACAACTTAGCTGTATCAATCATAGCTACAATCTTTGCTGTATTTTTCATTGTTAGAGATCGTGACTTACAATGCAGGTTCTTCGATCTGTTAAGTAGCATCGTTGCTTCATTGAAGGTCATTTCAATCGAGTTGGTGATTTAGGCTTCTTATCAGCGAACAAATCTTCGACCATAAATTTTGATTCCAAACAATTTGCGCTTGACGATAAATCACTAGTGGAGATTTAAAACTTTCATTCTTACGAGTATGTCGTTATACCTAAGTGTTACAGGCCAATATTTTCATTCTCTCAAATCGATATCGAATAGCTCTCGATCCCTGAGATACGGGAAGTGACTCGACATTAAATCGTAATACATTTCACACTCGAAGAGTGTTCCAAAGAGAGCCTTAATAAACCAATTAAGGTTCATTACCTAATGCAGGGCGGAAGAGGAATATTACTCGCCCATCATTACGACCACAAACTCCCCTTTGTGTAAAATATTGCATTTCACATGTTTGTTGAAAAAAACTATGGCGAAAAGCGTTAACGGCTTTATCGGACGGGCGTGCGACTTTCGTTTTTAGGGTACCGTATAGATCGAATATGTGATAAATTAAATTTTATTTAAAATAAATTTAAATATAACTTTTTACCGATATTGCCAGTTTTTCAATGTTAGCGCTTTTTACTAAGTAAGTTAGCTTATTTCCTTGATTCATTGTTTTATGCAGGTGGTGTTTACACAGGTAAACTAAACACAAACAGATATACGCAATGAATAAATGTGCCGTGACGCCTATCTTCTTTAAAGGAGTAGCCAGAAGCAGCGAGGATAAAATAATTAATATTGTATCCTCTTCTAATGCATACAACCTCTGTTTTTAAAAAAAATCTATACGTAGCGATTAATAATTAGCCTTAGGAAATCTTACATTAAGAAAAATCTATTCATAATTACCCTGTTATGCGATGACTGAAATTAATCACCTGCTAACAGACAGAACGCCTTCATAATACTTCGTGATATAGGTATTATGATTTAATACTCTGCTGTAACAATGCCAATTATGACGTCATCCAGACAATGAGGTTTGCTTGAGGACCTTGGTTAGTATAACTCTAAGATACAAGACGAAATAAACTTCACCAAAATCAAATTAATATAGGTACCAGTTGGCATCGAAAGTCGTAACTGCTTGCTAACATTTTATTTTCTTTATTTCAGTACTTACCTTTCTCCTCTAGGTAAAAATGGAAAACTGAGTTGAAACGGTAGATTCAATCAATTTAGAAAAACTAAGAAACACAGATGCTTCTCATTTTTACATAATAAAAAGTGTTCTATTTTATTCTATTCTATTCTTCTTTTCTATAATTCAGATAACATTTTTCTCGTTTTGTTACAAAAAGGAACAGTTAGGTGTTATCCCCGAAACTTCTTTAACTGCTATTTATCGTGATATGCTTAGATAGATTACTTTATACTTATTTTTCAACCATGAATTCTGGATTTAAAAAATTCACTTTAAAAAGTATCAAAGTAAAATATAGTCGCTTTAGAAAATCTACGGAACCAGCGCGATACGAAACAAAACAGTATTTTTACCTTAGTACGGTGAAAATGAAAACGCTTGCTATTTGTGGTCGTGTGATGAATGACGCCGGTCACTTCCCCCTTCTCCCCCATTTTACTTGACGCAACACAACATATGGCTGATTTGCCTCCGCATGGGGGCATCAACCATTGTTTGTTTTGTACCAGCGGACAGTTATAATCTACGGGTTTTAGGGCTTTGTGCTAATGACTACTTTATAAATATTTGAGGAAATCAATAACATTTTTCAAGAAATTCACATATTCATTATCATTATTATTTCAGCCGAAAGATGTCCACTGCTGGACATAGGCCTCCCCCAAGCACCGCCACTTGGACCGGTTCTGTGCTGCTCGCATCCAGCGGATTCCTACGGCTTTCACAAGTAAAAATATACAAAGAGCATATATAAGCTACATTAAACTGCTGAAAATTAAACAATAAACACTACTACTAATAATTATTGTATTATGAAGGTATCACAAGAAAATTATCTTCAGTCAGACCCAGTCGTAAAAGTTTTTTCACGTCTGGCACGAAGCCCATTCATACCAATATACCATTTAAAGTAATACTCCGAATGTTAAACATTTACTAAGAAAAGTATTAAAGTCAGATAAACATGTAACAGCTGGTTTGAAAGGAGAGACCTGAAAGGTTCTGTTTGTTCAGCCAAGGAGGGGACCACAATGAGGTTCGAAGCGAAGTAATAAAAGTCACATTAAGTCAAGAGCAAGGATCTCGGTGACTACAGACGAGGATAAATTTGTCTGAGACACACACTACGAGGACTTTGATTTGATTGGAATGTTACATGACCCGGTTTGAGGAAATTCGTGTCTCGTTTAAAGACGAGATTTTTACTAATCTCTTTTCATAGAGTATAATACATTCTAAGAATTATTAAAGTATTTTCCTTAAGAGGCCGACAACACACGGTGGAGCATACGGTGGAGGTCTGCCCGGCTTGGGCAGAGCACCGCCGTGTCCTCGTGGAGGCGATCGGCGGCAGAGACCTCTCGCGTCCGGCCCTGGTTCAGGCCATGGTACGGAGCGAGAGGGCATGGGCAGCCGTCACCTCCTTCTGCGAAGCAGTAATGCTCGCTAAGGAGGAGGCGGGACGGTTGAGGGAAAGGCAAGTTTCGCGCCCTCTCGCCCCTAGCCGCCGCAGGAGACGCCCAGGGCGTCGGGAATCCCGGGCGGATTTCCGGCCACCGTAGGCGCGGGCTTGCGGACGGTGAGCAATGGGTAGCTCACCGTCCGGTAAGGACTAGGCCCGGGTCGACGGCGCGTCGTATTCCACGCGCGCCTCAAAGAGATGTCATCAGCACAAAGTAGGGGTCCACTAGGGCCGATGCCTGCCGGGGTCGCGGGAAGGTACTTATGGGTCACCGAGGCCCCCGCAACACAGGCAACAGGAAGGAATACGGGTGGGTTTTAGTCAGTAAGAGTCTGACACACCCTCCCGCTCCGCCCAGAGCGGGAGAAGTTATTTGATGATTTCCCACCCTCAAAAAAAAAAAAAAAAAAAAGAGGCCGACAACACCTAAAGCGCGGTCACTGTCGGACTGCATAGAAAAGAAAGAGAAGCGCGATGATACAACGCTGGTAATTTATTGCAAAATATGAAGCAATTATCGATTGACAAAAAAGCTATAGATTGTATAAAAAAAATAAAACACTATTATGCTAATATGTTACTTGTAAAATAATCTGAAAAACAAAAAATCAGAATGATTGCATGTATATTAGTATGGTTTTTAATCGTTAAAAGAATTTTTAGAGGTATCTTCTTGATTTTTTTCTAGCGTATCAAATTAGTTATATTATGTTTTCAACACTATCTACCTAGCATATATCCTTAAGAATATAATATATTTTTTTGATTTTATTTACTGCAGTGGATGATATACTTTAAGGCATTATAAAACTTATACATGTTGCGTGTAGTCCCCTTAAGGTGTAACCTATTATAAATTCGGTTTACAATAAATTGTTATTTAAAACTAAATACTGTAAATAGACGTTTCACTGGCGACGAAGATATTAACAAATTCTAATACATTTCAGAATACCATAGAAATGTGAATATGTTAGTTAAGTGGAAGGACCACGCCTTAATCACCGCCTTTAATTATCAGCCTATTAGATACTATTCATGCCGCTGAAGCTTATTTCAGGTGTTATTTGATCAAAAATTTAAAATTTAACAATTAGTTTCCACCGTCCCAACCTGAGTAGAGGAATAATTTAGCCGATCACGTATTCAGTTCTACAGACGTTGGATTACAAAGACATCGTGGCCTATAATTATATATAATAATTGCAGCCGAACAAATGGGGCAAAGGACATAATTACAGCCATAGATTTAATTAAAGCTAGTTATATGAAAGGTGTCCACATTCACGCGCACGACGCGAGGACTCGGAATCTTAGATATTCAATTGCGATTCTACGCTTTTTAATTAATAGTTTTAATGACAGATACTTAATAGCTTTACAAATAGCGCGTTTGTCTACGAAAACGGTATCACTATAGTGTATATTCATGTAAGTTTTTTCTTCAGATAGATTACATAAATCTTCGACACACGTGTGTCCACGATAAATCATTCATGTAGGTTGTAATTAAAGGCACGATTTCAGGTAAGATTTGAGAACAGAGTATATAATTAATTTTTGTATTTCGTTAGATGAATCACCGTTGATTAGATGCGTGGAGCTGCGCCGGAGTCGGTTCCGTGACCACTTGTTGTGGATGCAGATGTTTACGTTATAATTACTCGCCGGCTTAATGACCTTTTCACTACAACCGTCGACTACGTGCAAGGCATTACTTAAAATAGTTGATTTACGGATTGTTTGATAAATTAATGAATCGTCTGTACAGACCATAAATCAGTGTGAATTACCTTTTAAAAACGTTTTTTCGCACGTCCTCACGGGCGCGATTATAGGAAAATTATAATAATTGTGCGCGGCATAATTACGTGATGTAATGTAAAGGCAAGCGATATATTGCCGCCAATTTGAATTCATGTAAAATATCGCGCAATAAATTTACATTTTATAAGTTTGCCCTCGCGGTGGACGTGGGCGCGATATCTTTGTTTAGAATCGAAAACTCGTATCTGAAATTTGCGCACACCGATCTCACGGTGACCAGGTCACTCAATAACGCCTATTAACATTAAATGGACAGCATTCCGATGACCTAAGTATCATTTGAAAATTATGATTACTAATCTATAATTTTCAAATGATACTTAGGTATAGATTATAATAATTATAACTTTATGACGGTTTTAAAAATACATAGTACGTTTAAGAATTTATATAGAAAACTCTAGCCACCAAAATTACTTTTAAACAATAAATTAATCAGATAACTATTTTTACAGCTGCCCAGATCCTCAGCCGATAATCTCGAACACAATATCCGTGAGTTACATCGCGATTGCGGCAGATTATATTATTTTTATCCGCGTAAAAATATTCTCGGTATGATAATGCTTAATTCTTGACATATTTTATATAATGCGAGCCCCAGGCCAGTGAGCCGACACTATGTCTAATAAATTTATGGACCTTCATTTTCATGTTGATCGGCGCTCGAAATTATAATCGACGCGCTTGAGGCGCGGCGCGTGAGTCGCGACTTGCGTGACGAAGAGTCGAAGACAGTGCGCAGGCGACGACGGACGGACACAAGTCGATGTCGTTCTATTTAGAAAAAAAACCATTTGTACAGGACTTTACAGTGCTTCAAGGATCTTTGGGCACCAGACTGCCATTGACAAGGGAGTTTTGTTGGTAAACATTTTTGAAATTGACCCAGCAATTGTATTGATAAACAAGATGGCGCCGTTGGTTCCAATTTAGGCCACGTGTAAAAGGATTCTTATATAATAAATAATAATAAATAAAAAGTTTTTATTGTTTCACTTAAAATAGTTATACCTACAACTCAGAATTGAGGCAGCCCCGGTAAGTTATAAGGATACTTGTGATGGGGGTTACCTCGCATCTTCTCCTGTGTTACTAGCTACAACATTGAGACATAATAAAAAATATAAAAAAGAACAAAAATAAAATGTTTATATATTAAGATAGCTGTTATCTCGTCAATCCACTGACCTTTTTATTTTCTTCAATTTTGCTGAGTTGGATGACGGAATGAAGGAAAGGTTACTTAATCGTGACCTGAGGCGCTGCACTGACAACCTGTTTTATTGTTACGACCTACTGTTGTGATCTTTGAGCTGAGTTGAAATGGAACTGTTGCAAAAACGATGCTTGTTCGTAATTTCACTATGCATGTCGATTCGTAAAATATATTTGTAATAAATCAATACCGCAAGCTTTAACGTGCTTATCGAGGGATTCTGATGACGTTACGCCATTGCAATCCTTTGCATGTAGTTGTGTTCTAATTTTATGTTAAGGCGCTGACAAGACCCAATTGACCAAAATAGGCTTCTCTTAAGAAAAAAATTGCCAAATCTGTATAGTTTGTGGTAGCGGAAAAAATATATGTTAATTTTGAACAAATTTCCCAGAACTTGGTTGTTACAAAAACACGTTTTGAAAAACAAATCTCGATACAAACTAACGTTAAACTAACCTCTTACCTTGAGTTCTAATCCAAAATATCTGCATTAAATATCAACATACGTTACGTATTTAATTAATAACAAGAACGTCTTATTTGAATGCAGAACTTGGTTGTTTTTTATTTTCGATTACTCAACTCAATTTTGAGTAAATAAGGAATTGCTTCATATTTTGCAATAAATTACAAGCGTTGCGTCATCGCGCGTCTCTTTCTTTTCTATGCAATCTGAGTTTAACCGCGGTTTAGGTGTTGTCAGCGTCTTAATTTGAACTTCCTATGTCGGCTAAAGTGGTGATTATTCAATACGAGCTAGGATAGCTTCGATTCAGAGAAGAAAACGCAATTTTTGTTGCAAGTCTTTATAAATTAAAGTAATAAAATGTATGTAAATACATACAATGTTAGAAGAACGAACAGTCATACCTGTCCGCTATCTTGTTATAGAGACAACGAAAAGGCTGACCTGCATCCCGATTGGGATGCACGTAAAGTGTGTTACGTAATTACGTAACACACTTTCAGTCTCAATCCGAAGGATTTTGAAGGAAATTCTTAATCAATTGCTTCAAAGCTCTGTAAAATTCGTCTACTCAACAATGTAAATAAAGCAGTGAATGTTTCTGAACTGTCAAAATGAAAGGCATTGCCATGTGATTTGTGTGTTACGCAATTAGGTACCTTGTCGATAATTCATTGAAGTATGTCATAATGTCACTTTATTTCTTTAAGGCGCTGACAAGACCCAATTGACAAAAATAGGCTTCTCTTAAGAAAAAAAAATGCCAAATCTCTATAGTTTGTGGTAGCGGATAAAATATATGTCAATTTTGAACATATTTCCCAGAACTTGGTTGTTACCAAAATACATTTTGAAAAAAAATCTCGATACAAACTAACGTTAAACTAACCTCTTACCTTGAGTTCTAATCCAAAATATCTGTATTAAATATCAACATACGTTGCGTATTTAATTAATAACAAGAACGTCTTATTTGAATGCAGAACTTGGTTGTTTTTTATTTTCGATTACTCAACTCAATTTTGAGTATATAGATAATTTCTTCATATTTTGCAATAAATTATAAGCGTTGTGTCATCGCGGTTCTCTTTCTTTTCTATGCAATCTGACAGTGACCGCGGTTTAGGTGTTGTCAGCGTCTTAAGCATGTTTTTCTTTTCTTTTTTTTTGTATATCGGTACCTTGTTTTTATATATTATATATTCCTGTAATTTGTTATCCATCAATTGTGCTATTGTGTGTTGTGCTATGTTTTTTGTGTGCACTGAATAAATGTTTTTTTCTATCTATCTATCTATCTATCTATCTATCTATCTATCTACCCGGCTGAATGAAGGATAATTTTGTTTTGCCTTATTTTTAATAACATTATTTATAACAACAATTTGGAAGCCCTTATGAGTGGTTCCCTAACATTATAAGCTTCCGCCTGCGACTTCGCTCGCGTGAAATTTCTTGTTCCCCTGACCCACTGCGTCGCATTGCATCGCCCGCCCGCGCTATTGCGTCCTTTTCGCTTAGTGTTCTTTCTGACTTTTTTGTTTTTGTTCGACTCTTATGGGTTGTATGTAACGTGATGTTAAATAGCCTATAATAAAATCCTTTTTGCATTTGATAGCCTATTTCTTGAGGAAGGTCAAGAATTGGGCTATCAATTGCAAAAAGATTTTTTCATATTCGACTAGTAGTTCAATAGATTACCCCCTACATCCAACTACCTATTAGCAGGTATACATTAAAAAAAAACAGCTACAGTGTAGAAGGCGTACACTCTACAACAACTAATAACAGAACAAGCCACTAACATTTTTCTCACGGTGCTAAATTTCTAAAAAACACAATAACAGCGTAAACTCGTAAGAGCGAAGAAAAAGTGCGAATATAAATGTCAAAGCAAAGTGCGTAGGAAACTGTTTGCGGGGTTAAATGATGTGGAAACTAACATGGCTGCATGGGGATCAGCGACTAGTACTGTGTTCGTGGTGGATAGGGTAGGATGACTATGATTGGCTTCTAATTTACACATCGATGTAAGGGATAAAGTTATTTTTCAGATAAAGTTTAGTGCACGTGGTCAAAATGATCTATATGGTCAATTTCACTCTCGAAAAAAAAACATGTAAAGTTATTTTTCTACAGATTAACACCAGAAAAAGCGGGCTCTAGGATCTTGGAAAGAATACCAGTAAAAAAAAGTTTACTGAAACTGAAAACTTGGTTTGATTGATGTCATGAAATTGTATTTTAAATTATAATCTTAAAAATTTTAACAGTTCAGTAGGTTTGTGTGTGTGGATGAACCTATGTGTAATATTTCAAATAAATAAACATGCCTTCATCTGTATCTAAATACTTTACTACACTTTTAAAAGTATTTCCTCTTCAACTTCTTCGATCCACAATCTCCTGAAACGAGAAAAATCATGCGACATCGTTATCGAAGTATGAAGTCATGTTTAATGCCCGGTTTCTGAAGCATTTTTATCGGTGGTTTATCTATTCATTAGCGCTATTGGTTCGATAACTTGTGAAAGTGCGTTTCCGAACACCGCAATCTAAGATAAACTCCGTTTAAACTTAGGTTAACTTAACTGACCAATGTGTGCCGTTTATCGGTTCCATAACTTTATTTGACGTTTCATTTCATAGCAAACTGCATCGACTTTTAGGTTAAACTTGTAAATTGTTTTAATTGAATTGCCAGTGAATGCTAAATATTTAAATTACCTACTCGAGAAAACAATGAGTGTTAGCATAATGGATACAAGCAGCTCATCAGAGTCTGATTTGGAAGTATTGGAGTTTATTTTTAATATATCAGTACCCAGAAACTTAAGACGTAGCACGTCGTAGGAGAAATCCTTTTGAAATGTTTACAGATGAAGAATTTAAATTGAGATATCGCTTTGATAAGAACACTGTGAAAAACCTAAGTGATATCATCAGCCCTGCTCTAGCTCCCGTTAGGCATCGCAAATATCCATTGTCAGTTTTGGAACAAATTTTTATCGCATTACGATTTTACGCTACAGGTACTTTCCAAGTCGTAATTGGTGATGACATTAACGTTCACAAAACCACTGTGTCAAGAGTGGTTTATAAAGTAAGCAAAGAAATAGCAAAGCTAGCTTCAAGTTATATAGGTATGCCAAATTTTGAAGACCTGAGAGAAGTCAAGGCACAATTTTTTAATATAGCCGGATTTCCAAATGTAATTGGTTGTGTAGATGGATCGCACATACCAATTCAATCTCCTGGAGGTGAGCAAGCAGAACTATTTAGAAATAGAAAAGGTTTCTTTTCTATTAATGTACAAGTTGTATGTGATGCAAAGTTATACATCCGTGATATAGATGCTCGCTGGCATGGATCAACACATGACAGTACTGTGTACCATAACTCATTCCTGCGAGCGCGCCTGGATAACAATGAGATAGATGGTCACCTCATGGGAGACAGTGCTTATCCTTGTGGAAGATTCATGATGACGCCATTTCTAAATCCAGCTACAAATGCAGAAAAACGTTACAATGAAGCACAAATCAAGACCAGAAACACAGTGGAAAGGACATTTGGTGTGTGGAAAAGAAGATTTGCATGCCTTTCTCAAAAATTAAGACTAAAATTAGATCACACATTAGCTGTAATTGTTGCAACAGCTGTGTTACATAATATAGCTCTACAGCAAAATGATACTGTGATCATTGATTCTGCTCCTGAAGAAGATATTGTTCCAGAATCTATTGAACGACCCCTTTCCTCTGAAGGAAACCATTTTCGTCGGTTATTGTTGGAACAATACTTTAGGTTGGTAAAGTTTCTCTTTTATAAATATCGCAACTTAAGCAAAATTTACATAGCAAAGTTTTCATGTTTTACATACTATGGGAACACAAATTAAAAAACCAACTTTAGTATCTATTTAGATTTTATTTGTATTGTAGAGTTAAAAAATGAAGATGTGATATCAACTAAAAAAAAGGGTTACAAATATGGGAGATTCATTGATTCATATTGAATTAAAGATAATTCTTTTAGAAAATACAAGAACTGGACCTCAAAAAGAAGAATTTTAATTAAAATTCTTCTTTTTAAATTCTAGGTCCATTCTTGCATTTCAATCAATTTTAGACGCGGTCTCTTATACAGACCCATCTAGCGGCAGCTAAGGAACTAGTTATCGGCTTCATAGTTATCGAATGGTTTGTTGCGTATTCAGAAACGCAGTGACAGTTAACCGACGTTTATCTTAAGCATAACTTTAGTGAATCAATAACTAATGAGAGTTTGACTGGGCGCTTCAGAAACCGGGCATAAATAAATCATATTTATGAAGCACTAAACGTAACCGTTCGTAATTATTCAGCAGTTCAATATAATCATCAAGTTGAACGACTTATTAGGAAGGGAACATGGAAACAGCCTGCTTACTGCACATTAGTTTACCCAAGCATTAATATCATTTGGCCATGTACGTATCAAGTGTATACCCCATATAAATTTTAATCGCTTACTCAGAAATCATTATAATAATTACGTATAATGCGAGCAACATTGTGGGCTTAGGAACAAAGAGAGCGACACCTCGCTGCCGGTGGCGGGCGCGGGCGGAGCGAGTGACGTACTCACGAGATCACGCAGATAGCACTGAATGTCGTTCGTAAGATCGTATCTCGCTTGATTACAAACACTGGAAATACTTTTACAATAGTCATGGGTGGCAGAAATAAGTGTATCAACTTGATGCTCGTTCCTGCTATCTCTGCAGATACGGGAAATTGGACGGAACGGTAGATACTTATAAGATTTAATAACATTTCATTCCCCTCTAGTCACTTCTGAAGCATTCTTGTGACATTAAACAAAACATCGCAACTCTCGTAATAAGCTGAATAAATGTGCATAAGAATAACAAAACATCATCATTTTAAAGTTAAATGTCGCCGTAATTACTCACGAAACTAGTTTTAAAAATATCATTTACTACAAAAAGTGAGACCTTACAAGAAATTATTACTCACAAACCTTTGGGAGATTGTACAAGTCCTTTTAATTAACCAATAAAACATTTTGTTACAATGCAACGAGCTGATGATAGAAACTATGAAGAAACACTGCAATTACAAGTAGGCCGCGTATTATTGAATCATTGTTGGCGTTCCGATTAATTGTATCAGGTTTTGTGAAGTTATCTTACGTTGTAATCGATTTTGTTTACGGAAACATGTTGCATCTGGTCACGTGCAGGTTTCCAACGGAGTTGGTCCGGAGAAAGCAAACTGCTGTTTTATGATAATCAAGTCATTCGTCTCGGGAATGTGCTCAGCGACAAAACGACTTGTTCAGGAAACGACGCACTCAAGGGTTCCGAGATTTATCTTTTTAGTGACGTTAAAAACAGGGCGAGCTAAAACGGTTGCTAAAATTAGGACCGAGTGACTGTTTTTTTAGTAATGCAAAGATTTTTCTGTAATTATTTTATTGCAAAGATATTTTTACAAAACTTTAATTTACACACTTTCAGCTTTACGACATCAATCTCCAAACCTGTCATTAAATACGCGACTTAATAATAAATATTTGCATATTCGAAATACTCCTCAAATATTGGATTTAAAATTAATCCGTGTATAATTTTATCATAAATTAAAATAAATTTTATTTTATGTTAAATCGATTCGTGACCAGTCGATACTTCGATCGGTATGTCAGCGCATCGGAATATCTGCGAACGGTACAAATGTCAGTTTCACACTTATCTATGATCTCACGGGGAGGAATATTTTAAACTAACCTCTTTGCCTATGAGTGCCGCTTCCAGACTAGATGGAACATCGTATTATAGAAAACTATTGATGGAATATCGTTTCAACGGGTTTTATGAAAATGAGCGGTTATGAGTAATTACTGCGGTTATTTAAATTTTAAGATAGAACGCTGGCGGTTTCTTTAGAAATAAGCATCACCTTTGTATGTATTTTTTATGTTCTTTTCTTCTTGTGTTTCTTATTGTGTGTACATAAATGATTAAATACATAAATAAACTTATTCCCGTAAATTAGCCCTAATTTACGGGAATAAGTTAATAATAAGCCCATATTATTATATTAGGGCAGTGCTTTGATAGCCAGTACTTAATTACCACAAGAAAAATCAAAACTGAAGCTTTGTATGAAATTATCTGTCAAATAACTTTCAGACCAAGTTCTGCTTTTAGTTTACTATACTCAAACTTAATAAAAAAATTCAATTCATTCAAGCTTTATCATCTAAAATTGCTGTTCAACATCAAACCTCAAAGCCATCATAAATATTCTGTCTTATAACCCAGAAACTCGGCCAGGGACCATCGAAATACCCCCATAATTACACCGTATACGTTTTTGTATGGCGTGTGACGTCACAGGACAGGTTCCGGTGACATCCACCTCGCCAATGGAGGGTCGACTCGCTGCCATTGGTGAGATTCGTCTCACATCTTATGATCCTCTGATTTGATATTGTTTTTTTGTTTCTTTTGTAATGTGAGGTGTATGTTATTGTTCCTGTGATTCGGTGTGATATTTATCTGTTCGTGTGATATGAAACGGAAGAAGATTGTGAGATGATAGGTCTGGATTTGTTACTGATCATGATGTTTAATGGTGATACCAGTGTTCTCTTTACTGCTTTGGATTGAGTACGTTTCATTCAATTACTGGCTCATTTTATTTCAAAACTCAATTCTCATAATCTGAAAATGGGGAAATCGTCATGCAGTAGTTTAACTGCATTATACTATCAATAAGTTATTTTTATCAACAAATTTATGTATTTAAACGACTTGTTACTAAAACGCCCATTGAATAAATAAGTACCCCAGAGATGAGTTCTTAAAAATATTACTGAAAACTTTGATATCTGATATTAAGATCAAGGGTTTAATGAGTATATTAATTGGATTGCAAATGGCGGCCATCGCTATGATCATTGGACCGGTTTTATACCAAAGCTTACACCGTCTTTTCTATACCCCTAAAAACTTACCTACCTGCAATCTGAAAGACAAATAATGACATTGCAGTATTTATAACTGGATTCGCTTATAGTTGGCTACTCAGCAATTAATTTGTGGGATATATAATGATATGACCTTGCCTTGCCTTTTGGCCTCGTACAGGACTTTTGTATTTTACTTTCATTTTATTTTGTTTTTTTTTTATGTTTCTATGAGTGTTTTTAGTTTAATTCGTGATCTTCTGTGCGAGTCTCAGTAAATACCTTTTCTTTTTTCTTTCTTTATGAGGTAAAGTAAAAAGTCTATGGGACCTATATTATGGTGTTTTAGTGCATGAGAAAATACTCTAATCTATAGCTACAATGTTAATGTCAAGATCTAGGAACAGTTGGTACTTTATAGGTAGGTACAGCTTGAATCAGTTTATTATTAGATTCAGTGTTAACTTGTCTAATCTATTCATTATAGAATTTGATGGCGGTAAAATAAAGGTAATGTTACTAAAATAATAAAAGGACTTGAAGAACTCTTTTCCACATAAATATTTCAGTGCGACTTGCTAAAAGGGCTTCTACTGGTATGCATAACAGCGACGACAAGAGTTTACGAGTTTACTTAAATATATGTATGTAACGAAGATTAAAGTAGAGCATAATATTACTGGCAACTTAACAGCACCTCAAGCAATATCTTTAAGGGCGAACTGCTAACACCGTAACCGATTTCGCCAGCAAAGGGGAAAATGTGCCGATACTTATTCATAGTGTGCGTCTTTATACTTATATACATACTTACTTTAAAACTACAATTAAAATGTAAAACTTATTCAGTCTCCTAATGAGTTTGTAGATAATCTTCATTTGTATGAGAGGCACATACTTTACAAAATGATCAACCATCGAGGCATACATTGACACACGAGATAAACACTAATCAATTATCGCCTTACACGCCACTTCTTTTGGCTATTAATTTAATATCTTAACTAGCAGAGCGAATACACATGGCTACTTTATAGAACTGTATGAAAAACTTGGACGATCATGCGCATATTAATCATTAGTATAGAGACCACTTTATTAATGATTAACTTGAAATAATGGTGTTGCAGCACCTGTCGCAATAACAATAAATAGATACCTAAGTACACGACACGATCCTCTATCAACGCTTCCTGGTGATTATGTATACAAAGTATTGAACTTCCTATGTGCCTACACAACGGATAATTTTACATAGAGAGGAAATAATTAAATTACCAAATTTTACCTTCATTATAAACATATTTGTAGCTAAGGTCTTTCAAGTCACGTATTATCCATATTCAAATGCAAATAAATGACCCACAATTTCATTTCATGTGCTGTGAACAATGCCGACGAAGTGATATCCAGTCAGCATAAAATTATAATAAAATAACTTCTGTAAATGGAAGGCTTCTACATGGAGTCAACTAGACAAAGACAGATATTGCTCATTACATTAAAAAAAACTCGATGTGTAATAAAGTTTATTACTTATTTATCGATTAACAATGTTTTTCATTTCTATATATATCTTCATTACGCTGTCAAAGACAATAACTTTATCGACCCCAAATAGATATTTAAGACCCGAGGGTTGTAATTGTAATTTTTTTTTCTAGTCACGTATCCGTCAAACAAATTGTTGGTGAGCGAGTTGAATACGTTGGTTGCAAATGTCAATGCTGCCCGGAGCCGCATGCGCACGCACTAGGCGATGTGTACGCTATTAATGCGAAATAACTATAATTTAGGCGACGCCGGCGTTTGGCGTTTAACCGCCTCTGGAAAGGCGACGGAAGCCTGTCACAGGCGCAATTACAGTACTGAGAATCGGCATTAGTTCGTCGTGTTGAACTATTTATGTATGTAAAATAAGAGCAGCCTCTCGTACGGGGAAACGGCGATTGCACGCATCTCTCATTAAGCACTTTAGAGCAATTTGAGGAGTGGAGAAAAAGTCGGCCGAGACGCGGCACAACATCGCGTGGTCAATTAAAATGTTGCCGCACCAGTGCCGAGTGCCGACTCGCAACCAACGGTACGTTCGCGCACAAAACGGCCAAATAACACAGTCGACTTGTTCTGAATTGCTCGTATCCTCCGCTATCTAAATAAAGAGAGGAGACAGGAGTAGCTGATCACTGATGAGCGGTTGCGTCGCACGGCGAGGCGTAACAAGAACGTGCGGTAATTGGCACCGGATTTGTTATCGCTTCTCAGTTTCTACATGAGTAATTAGCTGTTTGGTGATTGGAGGAACGTTTTTGAAACCATATTAGCCGTTATTGTGTTTAAATCTAACGGCTCAAGTCAATAGTTTTGTTTATTATCTAGCTAGAGTAACGGAATCTAAATATGTATAGGCCTACTCACCTGATATTGTAAGCGCGAGTCATCTAGGTAGCGGTGTACAAAACAAACAATGCCGTGAGCCCGTGATCCACCTGAGTCGCGTCGCGCCGTGACTGGGCCGCGCTGCGCCCACGCATGCGCACGCACCGCCCGCGCTTGCGATGCCGGTCAGACATGTTTTCAAACACTTTCAAAATATCTACGCTAGGCAGTGAATAACTTTACGAAGTATAATGTGAAGGATGTGTTAAATTGTTGCATGGTTTTGTTACTTTGGTGTTTATAATTTGCATACGGGTATGATTTTGTTAATCTTTCATACAATACAAATAATACGTTCAGATTGAAGTAGAGTTGAAATAGAGCTACTAGATATACAGCAAATAGGAACACGCTCTTTGTTACCGCGTACTAATTGCAACCGTAGCAGTGGACATCAATCACCCGGCCGACGTAACAACGAAAACACTGTTAGTTTTGCCGCCGAATTATTAATTACATTCCCACAAAAAACTTACACACAACGCCGAAACGCATAAATTTCTTCCTTTTTCACCGCACAAAGGAGCCGGGCGGCCTACAATATAACGCTAAACAGATTAGCCGCGCCCGACACGGCCGTCGCGGCATAATTTTTGGCGCCAGTAGTCCTGCCTCTAGATTAAACTAATATGAAAAGGAAATTGAGTAGAAAATGGACGAAGCCTCTATGTGTCATTAAGAATTGGTTACGCCGCTCCACTGTGCCGGCGCAACCTTTATTATATTTGACTTCATTTAATTGAATTAACTTTTACCTTTTTATGAACTGCTAGTGATGTTCGGAACGAAATATAATGGCCTATTTTCAGATAATAACAATGACGTTTATGTGACGGATATTGCTTTATAAATAATAAACAGGCCTACCGATTTAGGTGCCGGTCAGATAGAATATTGTAACTTATAACTAGCAGGTAACTTCAGCATGCAGTGATTTATTACAGACCGGTAAAATATATATATATAATTCAAGAACAATTACAGTTTCATACTTAAACAAATTGAGTAGGATTTATTATTCAGGACGGACGGCCGAGTAAACGGCGACTTGAATTATTATTCAAAAGCACGGCAATATGAAGAAAATTTACACATAATGTTTTCTCTTACGGTGGGGGATATTTGGCGGTCCACTCGAGCCGCGGGGGCGGCCATGAATAGTAATGGAGGTTGGCTCGAGGGAGCGCGGGCGCTGCCTGCGTCACTCGCGGGTAATGTGCCGCTTATGGTGCGTGCTAAATCGACAATACCCGGGGGTGCCTGCTGACTAACAAACCATTTCATGGACTCACCTATTTGGCTCGGTTTGTTCTTAATATTAAAGTTCATGAACCGTGAAGATTTCTCCGACTACGGTTATAATAAGTATATTTATAAGTTTGGAATGAGATTAGTTCAACACATTCAACATTCGTTATGCTTGTTTAAAATCTAAGTAAACATTTGGCATATCTGCCAGATTTACGATATATCTATCGAGCCAAGTTATCAGGCATGAATATTTACTATTTTAAATTAAACTAAAGAAACAAGATTTATGTTACCTAAGGTACTACCGAGGTTTAGTTAGCTATTTATATAATTTATTTGGATTATTTCAGGGTTAAACATTAAAGTATCTATTCGCTCAAGGAGTCTGTTAAATGGACCATAATGTTACTAAAGTAACTCAGGATAACCCAAAGACCGCTACTCATCAAGTTATCAGTGATAAGAATGTTAGTAGGGCTGTTTACACGGTGTTAGCAATAAGGGGTGCGGTAAGAGTGTTGGTCGGCTCTGGGACTCACATTCATGAGCAGGTCCGGAGAGGAGGAGCCCTTGCCGCTCATGGCGCTGGCGCCGGGTGGTGGCGCATGTCACACACTCACTACACTCGCGGCGCAGGCGGCGCGGGTGGCGCGTTCTCAGAGCGGGCGCTCGACTGACGCGAGGCCCCCACCGCACCACGAGCCCCCACCGCTACCGGCTGCCTCATTTCTCACTATAATTTGCGTGCTGCTCGTTTTTTACCATTATTACTCCCTCGTTTTGTTTTACGTATTATCGAGTGCATCCCGCTCGCACCGGCCGCCATGCGCGCTCGGCGCCGCCCAGATAATAGCCGCGTGCAATTACGTCGCAGCGCGGTGACGCCGAGTGTACACACCGGTACTGCTAACGCCATCTTGTGACGGGCGGACGAACTGGAAGTACTCACAAACTCATCATTCATAAAACGAGCACACTTAACATTAAAAAAAAGTGGTATTTTAACACTTATAAACACATTATTACTCATGATTGTGACCTACCGTATACGTATATACCTACTCATGATTGTGACCTACCGAATTATTAAAAGATCACACTCTAAACTTTGAGGATCCAAATTGTTCTCTTTTCAATGAAAATTAACAAATGCTATAAAAGTATCTACTCATGACTATAAGTTTACTTGAGACAGTTACAAAATCTTTAGATTTTTTCCAAAAAAAGGGTTGAAATTCAATAACAAATTCACAACTTTTGTCGTAGCAGCGCGTAGCCCGCGGCGCGGCGGCGGCGTAGCACGCAGCGTAGCACCTACAGAAAAAAAAATATCCGACTGAATGTGACAACAAATCGCGTTATATGCAAAGACGAAGGTATTATAGTTAATAGGTACTACTAAACAATAAACATTAATAATAAAAATTTTAACGTTTATAAATAACGGTAATGCTTTGATCCCTTGCTACGATTTGGCAAAGATAAACTCTCATAATTCTGATTATAATATTGCTCGTAGATGTCATAAACTTCTAAGATCTCTACATAGGGCTATATTTTATTAAATAGGAACAACATTAGCAGTTATTTTGCACATATGACCATACACAATTATTATGCGGTTCCACAATCGAGACTTGAACCAGAAATTCTTAAACGATATTTTTATCGTCTGGTAAACTGTATGAACTGCTGCTCTTATCTCAATAGTTATTCTTCATGTGGATTTTATACTGTTGTCTACAAAACATGATTATGTAGAAAGAATTTACGATCACTCACAAGTTGTTTAAGCTCCTGAGTATTCATTTAAATTGTAGGTACCTACCTAAGGTTTTTTTTTTTATTTTTACATATTGAATTTTCTCAAACAGTCCACTACTAAAATAGTTTCTACTACTTCAATGTTTAAGAGTATATCTATAGGTTATTAATGTTATTAATATGTTGAAACTTTTAATTCGGTATATCGATAAGTCGTTAAGTATTTATATGATAATTCATGTTACTAAAAAAACTTATAGTAGGTACGTACCTATTAAAAATGCCGTTATCTATCGATTAGATCGGTGATTAAACTCATAATTTATATTCGCACCGTTCAACGATTTACGAGACGGGTTTTTGATTTTCGTGTTTTATATATTTGAGAGTTAGTACGATAATTTTGAAAATTGAACGTAGCTTCGGAACGCCCCAAGTCTTCATATGGTATATGAGCTTCATATGGTATATGGTCAAAGGTCACTTCGTACATACCTACCTATAATAAGTTTTCGCTGTTTCATTAATGTAAACGATCTTGTGTGTGAATAGCTTGTGTAGATTGCAGCTATAATTATTACGAAATTGAAATATTCTGTCGTCTTTTAACCTGTTAAGCGGGGGCGCGACACCGATTCAGAGTCAAACAAAAGAAAATCAATTGTGTCTCATTAGCTGTCCTTGACCAACTTATGATTTAACATTTAATGTCATATTTGCTTTGAGATTTCTTACCTTATAATTATATAATATTTCAATCAAAATAAGATGTAACTTATTTTGATTGAAATATTTGTGCGATTAACCACTGAAGTAAAACTTGTAAATCAAGAATGATCCTCGTAAATAAACGAGTTCTAAAGTAAACATAATTTCTCTTTGGCTTTTATGCTATTGAATTTGTTATATGACATAAGTTTTTCCAGAGGTAATTGGAAACTTTTAAGAGTAAAACTATCGTTACAGGCTACAGGAATATAAATAAATTAGATCACAATGTTATTAAAAATCATATTTTTATTTCTACGCTTCAATAAAAATAGACAATACAATTAACAACATTTGAAAGGCACATGATTCATTCCAAGACTTAATTTACAAATTATCTTACAAACATCACATTTTAAATTCACGGTAACTTAAAAAGTTTTTAAATATTACCCAAAGGACACATGCAAGTACACAGAGATGTCCCAAACGAACATTAACTTTTATACACACCTATTTATTAATCACTTATTGTCCTAGAGCCACAGGTGGTTGTAAGTTATAATGTCCCTGAAACACTGCGTAGTTGTCCTTCGTAGCACACTGGTAGGTGCTGATAGGCGCTGGGTACTGCTGGTACATCCTGTGATCACGGACCGGCGGGCGAGGATACATGGCGTCTTGCCTAATTTCAGGGTACCACCCCGACATCACACCACTCCCGAACATTCCGCCACTGTTATAGCTAGGTGCACTCGGCATAGTCGGCATCATGCTTGGAGCAACCGCTGCGTAATTCAAAGACATCTGTTTCGGAGCACTTGCGACTGGCACTGTCCCGTAGTTTGTACTTCCCACTGATGTAACCAGCGCTGGAGTTGGGGCGGGTTGTGACTCTACTGGACGTTCCGTTTTATCACTTGAAGCACTTGAAGTTTCATCCTTGTCATCCTCTTTCACTTTCTTGCTCTTCTTCGATACATTCGCATGGGTTTTCACATGTTTCGCGAGATGGTCGGAGCGCATGAACCGTTTGCTGCACAGTTGACACCCGAATCTCTTCTCACCGGTATGCGTCCGTAAGTGGCGCTGTAGTTCATCGGAGCGCGTGAATCTCTTGCCACAGAACAACCAGTTGCACACAAAGGGCCGCTCTCCCGTGTGCCAGCGGAGATGAGCTTTCAGATGAGATGTTTTTCCATAAACTTTTCCACAGCCGGGAACGTGACACACATGTTCACGTTTAGCGCCATCCTTGCCGTAGTTAGGGCCGAAACCAGCGGCTTCAGTGAGGCAGTTGGGACAGCGGCACTTGGCACAACGACGTTGTAGTTCTCTGGCTTCTTCTGTCGCGGTGGGCGTCGGTGGCCAGTACGCCGGATACTGCGCAGGGTAGGCAGGCAGCTCACGCCACGCGGGCGGAGCGCACCAAGTACCTGACGACGCACTGCTGCACGAAGACAGGTCAGAAGCTGGTGATATAGCGTCACCGCGGCCGTAGCCACATCCGTAGCCTGACATCATGTTCATCATCTGCAAAGATTAACACAACATTAGTTAAAGCTTGCGTAAACTAAAGGCGACTCGGCTCGATCACTTTTAAAACTTTTAAGATCAACAAAATTGCAGCTAAATTGACGTGATATACGAAATGTTTACTGGCAATTTACTCTAATATTAATAAACTCTCAAACTATGGTTAATAGTTGATGGGCGGGCGGACGGACCTGTTGCGCGGGCGGATCCACGTATTGCATTTCCGGCGAGTGTGGTGACAACGTAGCGCGACGAAACCTTCAACTGGATAATTACAGGGCGGCGCACCGCTCGCGCCGAGACGTTTTTAATAACTGGCTTGGAATAGACGTAACAAGCGGTTGTCACCTCGCCCCGGCCCCTCTGCCCCGAGGGAACGGCGCGCGCGCACCCCGGGCCCCCCTCCGCCCCGCGCCCTGCCCGCCACAGCCTCCGACACACCCCACCAAGCTCCGTGAGTTATGAGTTTACCAGTTCGGCTCTTATGAGAACGGGAAAGCCATGAGAGCGAGAAGACAACCGTCCAAACAAAGCTAAAGGTTACGTTAAGTGTGTGTTTACTTTGGGCTTTATCGCATGCCGTAGTTTATTGCGTTGAAGTCAATAAGTGAGGGTTCCTAATTAGGTTTTATATAAACTGAATTCATTTATCTTCTAACGTTAGCATCATGTTCTGTTTTTATTTTTTTTTTGTAAAAAAGGAGCAAAGATAGGAAAACAGAGTCGTTGATGTCTTTTACACTGTAATTAAGAAGAAGTTCTAAAGAAAATTTATGTCATCAACACTTGCTATACTGAAAATATATAACATTTTAATGTCTCAGATAATACATACGCATTTTCAGTATGTAGGTACCATTCAATAAGGCATACACCACGAAACAGTAACATCACAGCCCGTGCAAGTATCTTTCTTCTGTAGGTAGATAACATTCAGTTCCCAGTTCCCTGAGACGCTTAATGTATTTAATTTTTTCTCTATTTCGGTCGGCAGTTCGCGGCAGACGCATGATTTATGCATATTCGAGCGGAGCCAAACCTTTAATTACACGTTGTTAAAATATGGCAGTTTGTTAAATCGTTCGCTCTGCTTTTGTTTTACCCAACACCGCGGCTCTTAGAGAACCGTTCCCTTTTCTTCCTTCAACGAAATTTTATGTATCATGTATTTTTTATTCCTATAATTGCCTCGCTTTCCAACAGCTTGTAGGTTTATTTGTACCTCATGTTTGAAGGCATGGGAAACCTCATAAGAACTCGCTCATTAGATTAATTACTCGTACGGCTCGTAGGTACCTACCGTTCTTTTCAGGACTTTTAAAATCAGACTTTCAGGCCTCTCGACTGTTGTTTTCCTCACCCAAAGATCTGCTAATATTATAAATGCAAAAGTAACTCTGTCTGTCTGTAATCTTTTCAAGCCTAAACCACTGAACTGATGGTTATGAGACAGATAGGCAGCCTGGGATCTGGACGCTGAACCTACTACTACTAGCTAGGCTACTTTTCATCCTAAATATATGTAAAAAAAAAAATAAAATACAAAATACAAGCAGGCGAGTTCGCGGGAATCAGCTAGTCTTTAATATTTCATAGCCTGGATCATCGGCAAGGAATTTAAAAACCAACAATGTCAAAATGCACAAAAAACCAACAAATCATGAGACTGCCTTTCAAGACTTGTATTTCATTAGGGCTCCTTCTCATGTTTTGAATCACTTAGAACCTTTAATGAACAAGAACAACCATGAAATCGATCCCATAATGACATCGCAAGAATTTACACGATGCACTTGCAAAATTTAATGACTCAAAGAGCTCCAAAAAGCTATTGTGACAAAAGTTTTTCTCCGAACCTACTACCAACTACCGTGCATACTGTGCTAGTACAAATAGGACCTGTCGACATGTTTACGACACCCTAGAACAATAGCCAGGCAAGGGACTCGGATGACAGGCTACTGTGTCGGAGCCGGTGGCCACAAAGCCCACATGCAGTGGACAATGCCGACTACTAATGTCCTATGATCGCCTCTGGCCATAAATCAAGCAGCTACTGTGTTTTTGTGAGCAAAAAATTATCTTTCGCTGCTTGCCTGTCTTCGGACGTATCGTGTCCATCGATTGCATGTGCAATATATTGTGCCGATTGCTTTTGATCTTTGACATAGAACTTTGTAGATTGCGTTTGTTTGCCGCTTTTATTGACAGTGTGTATGACATGGGCTCATGCTGGTTTTAGTGATAATACAAGTTATACCAAAGTAAGTTGTTGTGCTGTCATTGTGTTCATAATTAGCATTATTTACGTACCTAATTAATATATATGTAGGTAGGTAGGTATGTATGTATGTAGGTAGGTACTGCCCAAATTATTACCCACGTAACGTACGGTAGCTTTTTCTTGGCCATTTTTACACACTCCACTTTTAGAACAAGCCCATTCACGTTCTTATAGCTCACGATATCAAAATAAAATCTGCATTAGCGAAAATATCGACATCTGAATCGCGCGGCCGTTTCCGCTCAAGGAGGCCGGTATATTACATTAATTACAGGTTTCTTATATCGTGGGCGGGTAATTGGTTCTATCGCACGCTGTCCTCACTTCCTGTCTTTTGCTGGCCCTGTATGGGAACACTGCGACTCAAAAGTACCCGCTTGGTGTCGGGTGTCAACTATTGTGGTAGCCAGCGCGGCACCCACGCAATGCACTAAGATGTGGAGTAAATTGTGCATGCGAAGCTCTTTATGGGATCTCCTTTTTGTTGATTTGACGGCTATTGTGACGGTTGATAGCTGAATTAAGATTTAAACTGAGATTACAACATTTCTGAACGCATTTCCTTATTCGTCATTAGATGATTATAAAATCTATCTTCTGTAGTTCCTAGTTTTTACATTTAACATTTTAAGTACGAACTTTTCCAAAATGGATAATATTCGGTACCTAGGTAGGTAATGAATCTGAAGACATGCAATTAAAGACTTCTCTTATACCCTAATCTGTCACGGAGCACGGTCGGTCGGCAGATTTCGGAGACTTTACGACAAATGATTTTTCAATACTTATGGCTTACCTAAGGGTCGGGGAATCGCCGTTGACCTTGGCCATATAAATACGCGTCGCGCTTACGCCGCGCCGCCGTTTGGTTTCATAGGGAATATTTATTTTTATAACGAAAATATAAATATTTGAAAAAAATCACACAGAATTATTGATAGTAAAACAGTCTGTTCATACAAAAAAAAAAAGGAAAATATTGCTTGAAAGTAATATAGGTTTTTATGCTTTGGGTAGACGTAATGTAACGTAACTAACGTAACGTAACTAATCTACTACCCATGGCATAAAAAACTATATTCTTTCGTCCTGAATTAATTTCATAAAGTATTATACCTACTATGTGCTTTTGCGTTTCTGTGTGTATTTGCATAACTTTTTTGCATTATATGAAGGCGTAATGACAGATTTAAAAGTCACCAAAATCATATACCTGCGACCTTAAGAAGTTATTACCAATGAGACAAGAATAATTTCAAATGGGATAACAATCTGCATGTTTCATAGCTCAGATACCTTCATATAGGTAGTGTAGTACCTACCTATATGAAAGTACGTTTAAGGCCACGCAGCGAGTCGGAAAGGTCTGCTTATCCAGAGATAAGCAGACCTTTCCGACTCGCTGCGTGGCCTTACATTACATTACATTTCAGAAAATGTAATGTAAATTTCATTCAAAAGCTTGATGTGCCATTTAGCTGAGATAACATTTTGTTAAATGATTCTAAAAATCCGCTGATCTCGGATAATCTCTTTTTATAGAAATCCGATATGCTCCCGCAACAAAGAGCGTAAAAAGCTCAAATGTTACACGGGTTTCAAATAAGTTTTACGTTGGTATTGTATAGGAGCGGACATTGTTGTTATCTGATCGGAATTCCGCTCATTTTGCGTCCTACGCGTATCTACGTCTGAAGGAGTGAAGGGTGCATTGTGTCGGTGTAACAAGATCACCGAATGTACCTGTTACAACAATGTGAAGCGCACAGGTTCGCACCAAGCGATGCTCCCTTGTCAAGCCATTGTCATAGGAGCTGTCAAATCTTTGCGTAACGCAGTGGCGAGCTGAACAAAATGGGGAATTGTTTCTATCGGATCTAAAGCTTTTTCATCATGAGTTTATCGGTTCAAATTTTTACCCATTCAGCAAATTATATTGACCTATACCTAGATACTGCTAAAGTTGATTTAAAAAGGATTTTTGGAGATAAAGTAGAGACCTCGATAGGGAACTTTTCGTAGAGCTTTCAGTTTCAGTAGGTAGATCGGTTTAGTTTGAACAACATACACAGCCTAGAAGGGAGTGGGTTGTAATTTCGACATTCATTCTAGGACATGCCGATTTTCTCACGTTTTCCTTCACCGTTTAGAGAGCAGTGGTGATGAAATTACTAACACAAAGTAAAACGCCTGTCTGGGTTCGAACTCACGACCTACAACTTGTAAGTCCGAGCCGTTATCACTGGGCGACGGCCCACGAGTAGGTACCTACTGTTTGAACAGAGATGTCTTTAATTAGGTAGCCGTATTTTTAGAACAAATAGGCAAGCAGCTAGGTAATGACCGCTTTTTGTCATAGTAAATCGGTACCTATTTCCATATCTTTTGCATAGAAACATGGAAAAAAACATCAACCAACGAACAAGTCGGCACGATGTTTGTATAGAATAACATACATCAAAAATCACACACAGAAAATAGAGTCCGCTCGGACAGCAAAAAAATATATGGAGTAGGTAAAAGATTTCTGCGGAGCATCATGACTCCCCGTGGCGCCGCGGCCGATTTCAAACGAACCTCTCTCTATAACCTGACAGCCGAAATTACCCCACATCAGTAAAAACGACATCTCGAGAGCAGTTTGTTTTACACAACAAGCCGTTCCGATATAACGATGACACGTTTTTGACGCCAATCTATTGCTCTCATTAGGATCCTTTTTTTTAATGGCCAATTTTGTTAGTAATTAAGGCAAATGAATGAGACTAGCCATTAGTGTCAGGTTTGTAGGCAGTGGACAAAGCAATGTAGCTTTTATGGTTTCGTACCTAAAAAGTGTAGTCGGAAACCTGAACTAATTTTGTAATTGTTATTGCGAGTTATTTGGACTAATAAAATAAAACCTTACCAAAATAAAATAAATTAAGAACGAGAATTCATTTAGAGTATGTAGACCGTAGACGAAGCAGGCCATTATAGGTAGCCTGCCTAGGTAAGTTCAGTTTGGACAATGATATAGGTACTTGGGTAGGCAATTAGGTATCTACCTGAACTAGCCTACCTACCTTTTTTTGGGTGGGAATCATCAAATAACTTCTCCCGCTCTGGGCGGAGCGGGAGGGTGTGTCAGACTCTTACTGACTAAAACCCACCCGTATTGCTTCTGTTGCCTGTGTTGCCAGGGGCCTCGGTAACCCTTTGGTACCTTTCCGCGACACCGGCAGGCATCGGCCCTAGTGGACCCCTACGCTTGTGCTGACGACATCTCTTTGAGGCGAGCGTGGAATACAACGCGCCGCACAGTGGAACGAATGTATGGGAGCGGTTGGACGTAGACATGTCCGAAAAAAAAGAGTAAAATTATGCCAAACTAATGATGCCATCTTATTCGATTACTTAATGCCTTCATAACTTGTGGTGATGAATTTCTTCATAACTCCCATATTTCGGGAGTAATTTGAGAAAATGTGAAATTTTACTATGAAAATGAGTGTATCGAGCTCTCTCCCTCCTGATTCCGGGCTTGTTTCAAGTAGCGGTCTCTAATATCATAATGCTAATACTAAGAGCTATATTTAATACTAAGACACATAGTGCGCCAAATGTGCACTTTCTGGGATAAAGAGTGATGTTTATTTTATAACACAATTTTTTTATTTTTTGTTTATTTTGTTGATTAAAACCGTTTTTCTAAAGGTTTACCTTATTACAATAACATTTCTGAGCAGCCAATTAGAGAAGATATAAGCTAATTAGGATATATAATTAGGGACTTAAGGTTTACATATAAAACTGATGCACTAATGATTACTGATAAGAACATTGCTATTATTTAATTACTAAATGGCTCTTAATACACTAATTTAGCATGCATCATTTACTAATTATCACAATAACTAATTACCTTGCAATATTTAACAAAGGATACCTGGGATACCTGGATTTTATATAAATAGGTCACTATTAGTAACTTTAAAATCAGTGTTGATTTACACCTCGTTGTATCCAAGCTAATCTCGCAATGTATTTTCCAAATTTTAATACAAATCTTGATATTCACGTTGCTTTATGCGCACGCGCACATAAAGATTTACGCGACTTTAACTATTTGTTCAGTGTTTTAAAAGATAACAGTTGTGTTCAGTTATGTGAAAGTGCTGAAACAAGTTTAAAAGACTGGTGTCGTCGATTTTGCTACCGCATTTATGCAAAATGGACACAGTCTGGAAGAAGCACAGATAAGTTTCGGAAGAAACATGAGATTTGGCTACAGGCTGCAATTCAATGGCCGGAATTACAGAATGAAAATATGGAACCTTCTACAGAAAATATAAGTGACGTCATCGAGCCCATAATTTCTCCTGCTAAATCTGATGCTTCAACTTGTACACATCCTAGTCCTCGTAAATCTTTTGAGGACCTTAGTAACCGGCAAAAAAGAAGACGCACTGAAGATAGTCTTTCATGCAGCAGTAGCAGCGCTGAAATTATGTTTTCGGCCGAAAGGGCGCTTCAAAAGGCAGGACAAAGCGATACAGCTTATGTTATGAAATACTTGACGGAGAATCCAGAAGAGGCCTCAAAAATCAAAGCCTTCATTGAAGGTAAATCAATTCAGGTACGGGAAATATCCCCTTTGAAGGCATTGGCTCTTTATGTATCGATGAACTTATCGAAATGGCGCTATAACACTCTTCGGGATTTCAACACTCAAGAAGGAGCTCTTCAATACCCGAGTTACTACATGTTGGTTAAAGAAAAAATTAAGTGCTATCCGGCCAAAGAAGATCTCACAGTTACAGAGAGCTCTGCAAAAATCAAATTACAAGCCTTGATGGATTTAACCTCAAGAAGACTTATTAGGTCGTTAGAAACCCCTGTTGATCCCAATCAACAGCTCGTATTGACCAGCAAATGGGGTTTTGACGGATCATCTAGCCAAAGCATTTATCATCAAAGGACGAGTGAAGATGAGCAAATCGATCTTGCTAGTAATTTTATGATTAGTCTTGTACCACTGCGGCTCGTCTCAAAAGGTGTAACAATTTGGGAAAACGAGCGACCATCTTCCACTTCATTTTGCCGGCCAATATTGTTTAAGTTTATAAAGGAAACCAAAGAAAATGTGCAGAGAGAGATGGCTGAAATCGAAGCAGAGATTGAAGCCTTAACTCCATCCACCATCACTGATGGAATTAGTGTCAAACACCAACTGCTGTTGACAATGATTGATGGTAAAATTCATTCCATTATATCCAATACAGCAGCTTCAGTGTGTGACATATGCAAGGCTTGTCCTAAAGAAATGAATAATTTAGAGTTAATCAAAGATAAACACGCAAACGAGGACATGTATAAATATAGCTTAAGCACCCTTCACGCTTGGATTCGCTCAATGGAATGCTTATTACACATTTCCTACAAATTAGACATAAAATCATGGCAAGTAAGGGGTGATATAGCAAAAAGGCAAGTTGATGACAGGAAGAAAAGAGTTCAAGAGGCTGTAAGAAGAGAAACGGGCTTACTTCTCGATGTTGTGAAACAAGGCAGTGGATCCACCAACAATGGCAACTCGGCAAGGAGATTTTTTGAAAACTACACTAAATCTGCTGAACTGACCGGAATAGATGCTATGCTTTTAAGAAAAATCTGTGTGATCTTGCAGTGTATTTCATCAGGAGAGAAGATCAACGTAACTAAATTCCGAGAGTTCTGCTTTGATACTGCTAAGCTTTACGTGGAGTTATACCCATGGTATTATATGCCTTCTTCACTTCATAAAATTTTAATGCATGGGCCAGACATAGTTCAGAACATGTCAATTGTGCCCATTGGTTTTCTATCCGAAGAGGCATCTGAGGCTAGAAATAAAGATTTTAGAAAATATAGAGAGGGGCATTCTCGAAAGCATAGCAGTATCTCATGCAATGAAGATATTATGCACAATCTTTTACTGTCTTCTGATCCACTTGTTACAAGTATCCGTCCAAAAGGAAATAAGTTTGTAAAAAAATCTTCTTTTAAGGAATTTTATGAGCTTACGGATTCTGAGAAAAGTGATATCGAATTTGTTAACATAAATGATTTAGCGGACATCGATTCTGAATTTGAATTAATTGATGATGATGATGATGACGAAGATAATTAAATGATGTTATTGTTTTAAAATGTGTAACTTAGTAAATTAGAGCTTACATCTTAATTATTTATTGTACTTTTAATGAAACTAGGTAATTTATTATCAACTTACTTAAAAGTCATACTCTCATCAGTTCTTGTGAATATTTTTGTTAATATATATTTCTGTATATATATAATATATTTATAGAGCTCTTAATAAGTCTGTCTGCGGTTTAAAGTAAATACAAATGGGGAAAAAACGTTTTTTTTTTAAATTTTCATTTCCTTTTATCCCAGAAAGTGCACATTTGGCGCACTATGTGTCTTAGTATTAAATATAGCTCTTAGTAATAGCATTACGATATTAGAGACCGCTACTTGAAACAAGCCCGGAATCAGGAGGGAGAGAGCTCGATACACTCATTTTCATAGTAAAATTTCACATTTTCTCAAATTACTCCCGAAATATGGGAGTTATGAAGAAATTCATCACCACAATTTATGAAGGCATTAAGTAATCGAATAAGATGGCATCATTAGTTTGGCATAATTTTACTCTTATTTTTCGGACATGTCTACGTCCAACCGCTCCCATACATTCGTTCCACTGTGCGCCGTCGACCCGGGCCTGGTCCTTACCGGGTGATGAGCTACCAATTGCTCACCGTCCGCAAGCCCGCGCCTACGGTGGCCGAAAATCCGCTCGGGATTCCCGACGCCCAGGGCGTCTCCTGCGGCGGCTAGGGGCGAGAGGGCGCGAAATTTGCCTGTCCCTCAACCGTCCCGCCTCCTCCTAGCCTACCTACCTAACGTTGTGTTTGAGAAAGTATATGCAAACCTATCACAATAGCTTTATTTTTTATTTATTAGGGAAAGCAAACAGTGACATGTTACATTTTGTAGGAAGAAACACAAAAAAGATGTGGCCAAATGTGTAACCAACAACATTTTCCACGGAGTAGGTACACAAAAAATCTTTACAAACCATGATATTAAAACTAAAACCTCCAAACTACAAGTTTAAATTGTACAAATAGAGTAAGTTTAAGTACTCGTGGAGCTGTTTAATGCAGCGCCTAAAGCCCCGGAACTAAAAAGGCGGTTTCGGTATTGCTGAAATTAAGTAAACTATTCTTTTACTAACTATACCTACGCAGTTTGGGATTTCGCCCTAAAACCACAATGTCACCTATGAGTACCGTACGTAGCTTAAAGGCATTACTTACGTTACGAGAATTATCTACATCTGCCTACATTCCTTATTTAAACTATGGGTGTTGTTAAGGGTCTACCGTGACCGTATCAAAATTATGTGTAAATTAAATGTTACGCAACCTTATTTCCCGGAGAATACGACCACTACACAAAAACATCTTTAGGTCTGCAAACAAACAATCAATGCCATCTGTCGTGGAGCGGCTAAACTACAACGCTTCATGCTGGCACCCATTCACTAACCGACTCAGCAGCCTCAAAACTGTGATGATCTCTTGTTGGTCACTTGTAACAAAATTGAAAAGATGTCGCAAAATGGTAGGGAAAATCGATCCATAGTTGGAGAATACTTAATTTGTGTTGGTATTTAGAGCCTTTGGCAATAATTGAGTCCACCGCATATTAAGCAGCCATGTTTGTATTTCTCCCATATTTATTTTGAACTTCAAGATTCCACAGTTGGGTAATGAACTGTGACAACTGTGTAAGGACCTGTTCACACGACGGCACATTATCTGCGCTGCTAAACTTGGAAAAATAGCACTAGTTGAAGTATTATTGCATTAGGATTGAAGTAGTTTTTAACCGATTTCAATAAAAAGAGAAGGTTATACATTTGGGGAGCTTTATTTTTTCATTTTTATACACCGATTTCTGCGTAATTACTGGTCCTATTTACCGGATTATTTTTTCACTTGGTAGAAGAAGCCGCCCGCGCGGTGGTCCCATACTTATATTTTTTTAATAACTTTTCGTTAACTTCGAGTTAGCTTCAATAAATGATTTCCAATCCCGTTCGTCTATGTTGATGATTATCTTATCTTCACATAGTCAGTAGTGGTACACGAATTTGAGTGAGGTAGGTACCACGACAAAATATAAAAATCGACTTCAAAAACAAAACACTTCAAAGTGCAAAAGATAAAGTGAAAAAGAGTTTCGGTCATTTCTTGTTAACGACTTCCCAAACTTAACTTATTTTGCACTTAGTAGTGTTTTTTTTTTTTTATGGAAGTTGGTTATATTGTTTTTGTAATAAGTATTTTTTAACGATGGACACATGAATAATGTATTAATTCTAAAGCGGGGGTGTAATTTTTCGAAAATTTTGCACATCATTTTGATTTAGACCTCTTTACTCCCGACAACCATAAAAATTTGGTACACCCCGCTTTAAAATGACTACAGTATTTATGAGACTCAGCGTTGCCAGATCCGTTTTTCCAAATATCGGGACTTACCCGAAAAAACCGGGTCTGAGAAGAAAACATTGGGACGTAGAAAAAATGTATGTATGGTTAAAACCAGACTTCAATGAGATCAAAAAATCGCGGGCGATCCGCTCGCCTTCTGCGCTTGTACTTTTGCTGACTGATTATTTCCTACAGTGTCAATGGGCTACATATATATGTCGCAGCCAACTAGCTTAATCAGCCGTATAGTTAACATCCTTACTCTGTCACAGCCATCTGGTGAAATTAGCCAGCTAATTGGACGCCTAGGCCGTTCATTAAACGGCACCCAATTAAATAGCTGAAGGACAACTAGAACTTTGACCAACCACGCGCGCCGAAGTGGTAGCAGTAACTAACCCAGGGCACTCCGATCAAATGGGTTGGTTAGTTTAGAACTGTAACCAACTATGGACCTACTTCTAACGGTTAGGCAGCTAGGCTGTAAACTAAACGGCTAATTAAGCTAGTTGGCTGCGACGTCGGTGCCGGAATTTAATGAACGGTTTAGGCGTCCAAATTAGCTGGCTAATTTAACCAGATGGCTGCGACATATATATAATAAGATTTTGGGTGTCCCGCTCAGGGTGCTGGCGGGACGCGTCCTGAGAGGGATAAAAAACGGGATGTCCCGATAAAAAGCGGGACATCTGACAACACTATTTGTCATCTTCATAATTTTCGAGGGCGTACTGAAAAACAGGTAATCAAAATCCAAAATGGCCGCCATAACCAGAGGTGGATGTGGTGTGTGGAGTAGTAAATGGGTTGCTTTTCACACCGGCAACTATATGTAGCCTATGTAGGAGCTCTTTCGAGGGGCAAGCAACCTCAATAACATCGTTTACAGACAAACATTTTTCTTAATTAACAAGTTTTTAAGATATTTATTTATTTGAAATCTCTAACAAATGATTCACAGATACAATAGAAATCACAATAATATTACAATTTCATAGTTTTTGTTGCCTGTTTTCTTGGAAAATTTTCAACAGCGCTCTTATGCGTGATCCTTCTTCACCATGATAACGCTTCAGCACACTCCGCCAGGCGGGCAGATTCGCCGATTTACTTAGTGCACAGATAATGAGTCCCGACCGAGCGCCTTGATTTTTATTTATTCTCTGAAATCAGTGACACTTCGTCGCATTGCGCATTGACATTACAATGGACCCTGAAGACGCAGTGACTGCATTCGGAAGGGCTGTGGTAGAGAACCCCAGGTAGCGCTTCCCACCAGCCAAGGTCGGAGGATTCTTCCTTTTCAATGGAGAAGTGGTACCTACACCTTCTCTTAAGCGACACGTTTTTTTTTTCTGACATTCACGCGAACGAAATCGCGGGCACAACTAGTTATTATTAAAAGGATGGTAGTGTCCCACTGCTGGGCAAAGGCCTCTCTACTCTCTTTCGACTTCTTTCTATTCAAACCTAAGTAACAGTTCTTATTGAAAGAAACCAGCTCATTCCGCCATCTCAGTCTATCTGGTCCTGCAGCGATGTCGCTTGCGATTAAGAGGGACCCATTGTGTCGTGAGTTTGCCCCATTTGGTGGCCCGATCGAATAAATAAATGTTAAATAATAAATTCTGTCGTTTTTAGGGTTCCGTACCTAAAGGGTAAAACGGGACCCACTACTAAGACTCCGCTGTCCGTCTGTCACCAGGCTGTATCTCATAAACCGTGATAGTTAGACAGTTTAAATTTTCACAGATGATGTATTTCTGTTGCCGCTACAACAAATACTAAAAACAGAATAAAATAAATATGTAAGGGGGGGGTCCCATACAACAGACATGATTTTATGCCGTTTTTATAGATTGAATGCTACGAAACACTACGTGCGAGAGTCCGACTCGCACTTGGCCGGTTTTTTATTGAAACAAACATTTATTTCTCCGCACTACTTAGTTGATAATGACAAGTGGCACATGGTATTTCAGCAGTGCCAGTGACAAACAGGAAAGAAATTCCTGTTAGTCATACTTGTGCGACACTGCCGTGTCCACGTGCGCTTTTTTATGAAGTCTTTTTTTTTTGTAACTTTTGTTGCGTTATACGCACATCAACGGCCCATAAGAAAATCATCGTGTGCGTAAGCCATAATTCGGTAACTGTATTATATTCATGAAAGTTAAAGTAACACTTTATTCCAGTGACTTGAAGGTTGATTCTACATTTTTGTTTCAAATGGAGAAAATCTAGCAGGGAAAGGAGAAAAATAACAGATATTCGGCTCGAAAAAATTTATTACAACACACGTCACAAAACATACATTTGTACAACCATTTCACATTATAATTATACAATATAGTAATTAATGACTATTCAGTTTTAGATCGAGGAATGTTTTATCTCGTCACAAGGAGCAAGGAGAGTATAATACCGAATAGGTTCCAGTTTAACAGTTTGCTGCAGAAAACGCGGTACGTATTGATAGAAGCGGTAGAAATATTCACACGTCCTTAGAGAGTAAAACCAATAAAGGCCCATTTATACAAATAATTGATCGGCCGTTATTTATGAGTTTCGCGAACTTACTCTAAGAGTTGTGTGTGAGCAGTTGGCACACATACTATACAGATTGATTTAGGAAACGCATTTCCCGCAGTTAACTTCAGAATTCAATAGAAATTAGATACATTAATCAATAATACACAATAAGACTTACATTATAATTTGAATCACAAGATCCTTTAATAAATATATATTTAATACATGAGTGTTTTGCGGTTATTTAATAATTCAAGCCCATGTGAGTCCTATTTATGTAATAAATTAAATCAATTTTTAACAATTTTCGATTCTAACTAAGAGGATGAGGAGAGTATCATAAAGTAAAAATGCAAGTTTAGATTTCAAAACTAGACAAAAGTTAACCGGTAAGTCCCCGTTGTCTCCGAATAGGAGACGCACGCACTCCCGAACCCTTCAGTCCCCACTGACACCGAATAGGTGTCGGTGGCCACGCGGTTCGCAACTCTATTATAACGCAATAAGGTTCGGGTTCGGGTTCGGGGCGCGAGGGATCTTGACTTCATGCGACAGCGGCGCGCAAGATTGTTTTATACAAAGTAGAATACAAAACATATTTATTTATTGTTTTATTCAATATGGTTTGCATGAATACTTCTATGGTAGAAGTTCTACCGTACAAGCACACTCTTCCAATCATACTCACTCGCAATGTATCAACAAAACAGAAAGAGAAAGAAAATGTTCAACTTGTTAGGCATTTGATTGCTTGTTGTTAAGTAGTCCGTAATGAACATCCAAAATGCATAACTTAAAAATAGAAAATAACTACAAACTACACTATAAGTAGAAACTACGGGATCAAAGAATAGCTCTTAAAAGTTTAAATTAACTACATTCTTTAATAAATATTCTTCACAGATATGGAAAACTTGAGAAAGAGAAGTCTAATCAGATAAATTCGCCATTTTCAATAGTTTTTATCACAAATTAAATGATTAGCGTTTGGACAACAGAAACATTGAAAATAAATAGTGAATAAAGGGATCAAACCACTGCCTTTGTTCGCAACCATGCAAAAGTAAATAATTCGGTAATAATTCCGAGATTTATAACGAAAAAGAAAAAATATAATAACCAAATAAAAAAACGAGATAAAACGGTTTTTATACAATAAGGTTTCTTTAGTAAGTGACTTATACTAAATTTCATGACCTAGGTGCAGTAACCTTATAATTCGTCCCTGAGGAGAGTGTACCGGTTCTTGGACGGCGCTAGCTTCTTGAACGTGGACTCGGGAGGAGTGGTCACCTTGACTTCACCATCTAGGTTCAATACTTGCTGGTCTAGGTCGGGACCGTAGTGGAACTCCCTGAAAAAGATAGTCAACACAATTATTTTATGTTTAACAACTGCTGTCCGTAGATAGCGACTAATGGATAAGATTTTTCTTCAATCTACATTCAGGATAATAAATCAAGCAGCTATATTATATTAACAATGCAACAAATATTTTACAACTTCATAGTGCGAGATTTTAGAGCATTATTATGTGAGAATTATTGAGGGTCACAGTACAATACAACGTCAGGCATTTTATCGTCATCGGAGCTATTCACATTTACTCGAGGCGCATGAATATCTGCCGCGAGCTCACTGCGAATGATCTATTGTGTTAATTGTGGCAATACGAACAACTTACACACGTTATAGTGAGCGTTAGGTATGGTTCCCAGTGACGACACGTTTCGACTGTCGTCTTGTTCAAACTGGCATGGCTTGTATATGCCACCGTATAATTATGAACTTCGTTCATTTATAATCTATTATTTCCATTGGATTATAAACTGTCGAAAAATTTTCAACTGCAACAAACCATTTACAATTTAACGTATTATTTTTCGATAATTTAAAAAATCTGTCCATGGGAAACCGACAAAGGTACGGTAACGGTACGTAACGCGCCTTGCGTTAATACTAAATAGTCTACCTAGCTGCGAGCCACTTTGAAGTAACACTCGCCGGCCGAAATAATACCGATAGATTATAATCTAGCCGTTCTCACAATCTTACGGTGACATATACATATTGAAATGGAGACACAACTTCACGATTAACCTTGTTGACAGCGATCATTTTGATTATTTTATTCTGTACTCGCGATCCTGTGTAATCTGCTAGCAAGGACGACTCAAGAAAAGGTGCCTTATAAAACGACAAATACCTACTTGGAAACGACTGAATTCTAACAAACGAGTAGATTAGCATAACATGTTTTAATATCAATCATAATTACGACTGTGCGAATTTGATTTTATGTCCTTTTACATAACTAATGATATTGATAGCCTTACTATGATTAAAGCATTGTGCACTCATTTGAAACCTTTTTTTTTTTCACTCTTTTCCAAGATTGAAACATTACGCCAATTTGATTTTTCGCAAATAATAAATTATGACCCTCCAGTGTCATCTAGTTTCTTAATTGCACACAAGTGGTTCACCTTCATATTTACAAAATTAGTGTTTCAAAACGTCAACATTTCAAAGAAAACAATGAAGAAAGAAATATCACACAGAAGTTGTATGGTATGAATAGTTCTCATGACAAATTTAATTACAAATGTGTGAGATCTCGAGTCTCGAGACATTAACAGTCTTATCAACAAGATAAGACTGTTAATGTCAATTAGCTCAACACTTGAATGAAGTGAAATTATTGCGAACCGTATTTGTATACCGGTGTTATTGACTGAGTCATCTATTATTGAGTGCAGTTACACAGAAATTGATGGTTCATAAGAATGTTTTGTTTCTCTGGGTTTAGAAATTTTGCAAAGTTGAATCATAAATGAATACTGAATCATTTCATGTCGCTGACAACAGCACAACGCTTGTAACTTATTGCAAAACTAACTGTTGCCCGCGTGGCTTTTTCCAAAAAATAGCCTACGTTACTCCTTATAGCATCAGCTATCTGCCAGAAGTCCCGTCAAAATCGGTCCAGTCGTTTCGGAAATTAGCCGGAACAAACAGACAGACAATTTTTTTTTTAATTGTTTTTTTATTGTATTAATTAAATAAAATTGGAGTGTCTGTTTGTAATATTAAAATAACCGCTTTGTACTAAATGTATACACGGTACATATACCAAAATAACATTTTTTACTACTTTACTTCAGTTCAGAAATAATCTTTGATTTTATTAATATATTATTTATACAAAAAAAATAAATAGAAGTGTCTGTTTGTAATGCCAAAATAACAACTTTTTATTAGATGCATATGAAAGTATATACGGTACTTATAACATTAAAACAGTTTTTAAAATGTTTGTCTGTCGGTCTGTCTGTGTTTGTTCCGGCTAATCTCCGAAACGACTGGACCGATTTTCACTGGCAGATAGCTGATGTTATAAGGAGTAACGTAGGCTATTTTTTGAAAAGCCACGAGGGCGAAGCCGCTTGCAACAGCTAGTCGAAAATAAAAACAACCAAGCTGCTTCTGCATTCAAATAAGACGTTCTTGTTATTAATTAAATACATCACGTAAGTTGATATATAATACAGATATTTTGTATTGGAACTCAAGTTAAGAGATTAAGTTTACTGTTAGTTTGTATTGAGATTTTTTTTTCAAAACTATATTTGGTAAATGATAAATGATTTATTTTCTGTAAGTAGGTTTGTACAAACACTTTTACACGTCAATCATATTTTTTAAATAAAGCTAGATGAGGTCGGCGTTTCCTATCTGACTACTCTGAGAAGAAAGGCCGAAACAAACTCAGAGGTCACAGTCTCTTTTAAAGTCCAGACATAATCTTGGTCAGATCATGTGAAGGCCATGTAGATTCGTGTCTGAAATGGTCCTTTTGAGGAAAGAACCACACAGATTGAGTGGACCTGTCCAGTCAGTGCACGCATTTGTCAGTAATCGTGCTGCTCAACTCAGAACTTAAGGAGCTCAACGATTCGACGAACAATACCAAAGAAAGAACATTTGGGTAGGCCGCATAAACTACTCAAACTGCCAGACCATGATTGACTAAATGAGAAAAAAAAAAAAACAATAATGACCCACATAGGCTTCACATTCACAATAATTGAAAACAATATAATAATTTACAAGTAAATATTAAGTTCCAAACAGTATATTGAACTCCACAAAGTAAATATGTCAAAATGGTATATAAATAAAATAAAAGTTTCAGTATGCAATAATTGGAGCAGCTTAATCCCAAGCCTTTTTGTCCTCAATATAATCTTTAATAGTATAAAAGGCTTTCTGGCACAACTTACTTTTAATAATATAATAAATGATTTGAATTTATTAAGGCTTAGATCTTGAACGTGGCTTGGAAGTTTATTATAAAAACGTATACATTGACATCTGAATGAGCCACCTATTTTCTTGAGCCTTGTTGTAGGTACAACAAATTTGTGTTTGTTCCTAGTATTTATATTATGGATATCACTGTATTTTTTTAAACAATTTTATATTCAACCAAGTTCTGGGAAATGTGTTCAAAATTAACATATATTTTTTCTGCTACCACAAACTATACAGATATGGCAATTTTTTCTTAAGACAAGCCTACTTTGGTCATTTGCCTCTTGTCAGCGCCTTAATGTGTGGTAAGTGGTTACATACCATTTGAACACGATTTCTAGATTACAAAAGCAGTAGTTTAGCATCTAGAAAATTTAATAGACCATAAAATAATTAAGGCATACTCATGCCATTTATTAAGATGGACCATACTCTTGGTATGCCTGTAGCATTTTAGTAGACCATAAAAAACAGGTCATATCTGTTCAATTTTAGTGTACCAAACAAGAACTAAGGCTTATCTGTGCCATTATATTGAAATGGACCACAAAACAAGTAACCCTTATGATGTTGTGTGGTGCATTTAAATTAAAAAAACAAGGTAAAATCACACAAGAATGCCTGCGATCTTAAGGCATTCTCGTGACAACTTTGAATTAAGATCAATCGCGCAGTTTAAGCTCTATGCATACAAAAACCAAAACATACCTGTGCAATTTTCCTGAGTATAGGTCCAGCAGGAACTGCTTTAATCTGCCAGGCTTCTCCATTTCCTTGTAGTCGGGGAACATGTACATATGACGGAAGGAGTCGATGGCGATGAGTGGCAGGTCTGTCATAGACTTGCCCAGGTGATGCAGGGGATGTTCGAACCGCACGCCGTCAGCCGTTAGGAAGTTTACGTTCTCTGTAATTGTTATATAGAGATGTCTTATTGGTTGATTGTTACACTTATTTGTATTGAAAAGCAGGTGTGAAACATATAGATATACAGGGTCAAATTTAATTTAATATAGTGCGCGCGAAACTAGTTGGCCGCGCCTTAGGTATGTGAGCGGTGGGACGGAGAGGCGGGGGTGCTAGCAGTCATTACTCAATGCGGCGCCGGACTTCGCGACGGCAACACGCGTTGAAAGTTCCGGCTAGTTAAGACAAAACGCACATGAGATTGCAATAGCGAGATGAGTCCACCGATAAAAAGACAATCTAAGGAAATAATATGTAAAGTACATACGTTCTTAAAAAAACGGAAAGCCGATGTCAATAGTTTATAATATAAAACTGATGCGAATATACATAAATTAGTAGGTATTATTAGTCAGAATAATGGCATATACTTAATTTGTTTTTGGTTTAGTTTATTATTAATAACAATATTATTAGATAGGTACAATATAAACTTCTAAAAGTTCAATTGCTTTTTATTTATTCTTTTCAATAATTGAAAAATTATTGTTCACGATATCTCGAGATTGGTCATCATTGTGTAATCTCATGTGCGTTGCGAGCAGTAGGCAACCCGCCCCCTGTCGCCACCTAAGGCGCGGCCAACCAGTTCCGCGCGCACTTTAGCAAAACTCCGTAGACTTGATACAACAAAAAAATAATTAATTTTACGAGTGTTTTGTTGGGGTCATCAACTGCCAGTAGTAGTCACTTAAAAATCTGTTTTTTTTTTTGTGTAAACTTCACAGACGTGATAGGTGTTGATAACTAAACATGAAAAGAAAGAAAGAAAATAAATGTATTTGACCCAGGTTAAGGCACAGAGTATTCATACAAAAACAAAAAACAGAAAGTAGTTAGAACACAGTATTGTGTGCCTCACGGCTGCGCCAAAAAGGCCCAGTTCAGAAAAATGCCAGACAACTGGTGCCTGACGCTGGTTTTCAACTGGACCTTATGTTACGAGGGCATCTTACGGATGTAAATCAGTTTTATAGTGTGTGTAAATATTTAAATAAAAAATAGATAGATATGTGTAACAAAAAATAATAAAATCACTTGGATAATTGTTTAAAAAAATAATTATAGATAATTCCATATTGGTGTTTAAGAAAATAAATGGTATGGTTGCACAAGACACGGTGTGATTATCGTCGATAAATAACAGATAACTATATCATAATTCATATCAATGAAACATTCAAATTGATCATGTCTAGCTCCTGTTGCGCATCGATAAAATAAAAATACAACAGATTTTCATATTTCCAGTAATAGACCCGCGGTCGTTGACCCCTAAAAAGAATCATCAAATCTTTCTAATATTGATACCCATCACGTCTGCGGTTTTGAGTTTCGCTAGCTAATTTAATATGACTCTGTATACACTAGCTGTTGCCTGCGACTTTGTCTGTGTGTATTTTGTATTTTGCATAATTTTTAATCCAGGATAAAAAGAAGTATCTCCAGCAGGCTTAGCATGACATTCTCTATTTCTTCGAAGAATAGACACGGCTCTTTTTATACAAAGTGACATTTCGTTTCTCAGTTTTTGACATCCCACCATAGAAATCCTTCTACAATCTGTCGTCTTGTCTTTCGTTTCTAACGATCTTTGTCTAGGTCCTTTTTTATAAATAGAAGGATTTCTACGGTGGGATGTCAAAAAAGGAGAAACGAAATGTCACTTTGTATGGAAAGAGCCGTGTCTATTCTTCGAAGAAATAGAGAGTGTCATGCTAAGCCTGCTGGTCTCAGGCTACCTATCTGTATCGGTTCTGTGGTTTAGGCGTGAAAGGTAACAGACGGACACAGTTACTTTCGCATTTATAATACTAGTATGGACTATACAAGGTGTTCTTTTTTATTCTTTTTATATCATTTAGGGTATGAATGAGACCATATCAAAGAATCAATTGGCATATGAATTATTTTTCAATTATCTTTTTTTGTTTTCATTTTTCATACAAAATAATTCGACAAAGTCACGACTATTAATGTAAAACACCCTTACGTGAAATATGACAACATCGCATTTTCTTAGCTTTAAATATGAATGATTGGTTTAAATGAAAATGAATTACTCATATTTATCAATGAAACTTAGGTCCGTATTACAGAAGGTTCCTCAAGTCTAGTTTGAGCGTCAATCAGTCGATCACTGTTTAAGTATAGAATCAGTACTCGAGCATCGGTCATATTCCAGAACGGTAATCAATCTCTATTCAGCTGAATCGAGACTCAAATCGAACCTCAAGCAGAGATGTGTATTGTCTATGTATCAGCCTGTTTTCGTTTACGATTTATTTTATTTACCAACTTTGTTTTAATCTTCACTGGATTAGAAATATTAAAATATACCATAAGCGCCCAATTATTTAAGAAATCAGCGTTATTAGTTTGGTCCTGAATAGTACAATTCCTCATTTATTTAAATAAAGTATAGTAATTTTATAAGCATAATTATTGTAAGGCTTAAAAGACTTGTATCTATGGCCATAAATAGGTACGCTATTTAATAAAAATGTCATCATCATTGAATAAATTATTGTAATGATCTACTTCTTCAAATATATCCATTTTGATATTAAAACTCGACAACTTACGCTTGAAACAAAAATTGGCATGACAATTCTATGCTCAAGCGCGGTCTCGACCACACTTGGGCGATTACAGATCAAATCACTGCTTGGGTTTACTTTACGAACTGAGTAACGTTCTAAAATAAAGCGATACTCAGCTGAACTATGATCAATGAATCTAGGCTTGAGGAACGTTCTAAAATTAAAACTTGACTTACAATTAGTTTTAAACAGAGATCAATGCTTGAGTTTCCTTCTGTAATACGGGCCTTAGATAGCTACACACACATCAAGTCTAGTGTTAGTATTATGATATATTCGAAACTATGCATTTTATTCTAGGACTTTTTAAGTGAATAAAAAGACCTGTGAATATAAAAAAAAAAAACACATTGTAGATACAGCTGTATACACATTTAAAACAGTTTCATGATTCATGAAACTGTGACATAACACTGTCCTTGACATCATAATAATTTGAATAATAATGTGGCATTGATGTAGATTTTCATGAATTTAAGTGTAAAATTGGTACATTTGGAAAATTCTATTGAGGTATCATTATGTACACAACACTAATATTTTAAGGAAAATTATCCCTATACTTACGTTTTTCTCCCTCTAACTCATTTTGAATAACTTCTTTGTACTTCTTTATACTCTCATTGTCATCGGGGTGGTGGAACAGAATCAGGAATGGCAATCCCTCCTCAGTGAGCTCTTCAGCATTCTCAAACGTGATGTCTCGGACCAAAGGTATGCACTTTTCTTGAGCCCATTTGTATAAATCCTCAAAATTCAACAAGGAACCAGTGAATGTTTCATCAGGCTCCGTGGACTTCTTCCTATCAGTTCTAAACACCACAATTGGCTGACCTAGAAAGAAGTAAAGATTAGTTTTTAAAACAATTTCACTACCAAGCTTCATAAAAAGATTCTACAAAACAAAAATAATAATGAATTAATCATTGCTTGTGCATGTTAAAATGAGCAGACATTAAGTAATTATAACTTAAATAGAAAATATAGTGAATTACCTGGAGGATGCATCTGCTGTGAAGCATCACCAAACCCAACATGGAATTGACACTCATCTTTAAGATTAGCAGCCACCCTTCTGAATGTGTCATATTCTGGCTGGTCCCGTCTGTCCATGTAGCCAATGAGGTGCCGCTTGTCCTCACTGAGATCATGTAACTCCTTGATAGCACCAAATGTGACAACAGCGTCAGTTAGCTGTTTCTTGATAAAATCAGCAAAGGCCTCAACTGAGCGCTGACCTAAAAATAAATTGAGAAGCAATATAAATTATAAGGTCTAGAAACTAGTCTGAAATGCTAATAAGGGGATTACAAATCAAGTATTGGAAGAACTATTTTGCTTATTGAACTTTTAAATGAATGCACAGTCGCCAGCACATCTGGTTATAGAAACTGTCAAATTTCTTCAAATGATTTTAAAACTTAATTGGTCAAGGACAGCTAATGAGACACAATTGATTTTCTATTGTTTGACACCGAATCGGTGTCGCATGGGGCTTAACAGGTTAAAATGATGATGGTTGGTTAAGTTCAAAATTGAATGAGAAAATTTGACAGTTTGTGGGTAACTGGATGTGCTGGCGACTGTACAACAGTGACAGACTGATAGACAATTAAATAAAATTAAGATTACCAACAATTACATACAAAATTTGTGGAATGTTTTCTCACCTCTGTACTCTTTTTTGGCAGGCATGCCATTCCGGAACATTTTTAAAGTGGGATATTTGGTTATATGGAACCTAGTTGCTACAGCTCCCTCCTTGTCACAGTCCACTTTACCCATGACCACCTTCCCAGAGTCATAGCCCGCCTTTGTTACTTCATCAGAAGCCTCGTCAAATATTGGCATCAGCATATTACTGAATTTGCACCATTCAGCATAAAAATTTATGAATACTATTTCATTGGAAGCTGAAATAAAAAAAAATTGTCAATGATGCATAAAATCAATTGTAACCTGGCACAGAATATCAATTACTGATCAATTTAGGAAAAGAGAAAGCAGCAATTCTATACCCACATGAAATTATTGAATTTGGTCAAATACTTAATTTAATTGTGTAGTTATTTTATAGAAATACTGCTATGCTATCTAATAGTGACGTCTAGCAATATAGTGAACATTTATACAATTAGGTACTAATGGCAAAAAAATTTAAGTGTGAAATAAAAAAGAAAGCAAAGCCAAGTACAAATAAAATACTAGAATTAACTTCTATATGACGTAGTTTAAGATAAGAATACTGCTATATTTGTTTGTTTACTTTAAAAGTTTTATGTAATTAAACCTGATGATGTGGCTACTTTTTTGTAAATGCTAGGTACTTGGATGAATAATGAGATAGATAATAGTGTTTAAAGTTCCTGAAATGATATAAATAACAGAAGGCATATTAAAATTATTAATACTTGATTAGCCATATCCAATTTTCCCTTAGGAACCATGTATGAATCAATTACCTAGTTAAATTGGTCTGATTTGTTTGATACAAAAATATAAATAATTGATTGTGTTTATAAAATAAAGATAACTTGACAGAATCAGGGAAAATATTTGTAATTTATTTCCACAATACGGAGGAAAACAAAAAGCTTCTATAAAACGTGGAGTAGGTAACTCACCCAATACCATATCCAAATTACTTTGTGTAATTTGCACAGCACCGCTATCGGTAGGGTTGTAAAAACTATGGCATATCTGAAACATAACAATCCTCGGAGATTATGCAGCAATTACTTATTCCTAATAGACCATAAAATCAACAATCCATTAGTGCACTTTTTGTGAAAAGATTTTCAGACATTTTGACATTACAAATGCTTACCAGGAAAAGGACACAAGCCAGCGTTTTGTAACTATAGATGTTAAATGCATTCCAATTCATTGTGAATTGTAAAATAAGTCACTTTTTATGTTCAAGTGATAATATTACTGCCGCTACCGCTGCTGGTGTTGGCTGGCACTTGGTTGGATAGCAGCAGCAGTTCACTTGGCAGTCGGCACTCTATGTAGTCTGTGGCTAAGTTGTACTCACAGAATAAGTAGTACTCTATAATAAAAGAGTACTCTGTGGTAGTACTGTAGTACTTCTGGGACACTCTGGCAGGCAGGAAACCACAGACTATAATTTATAAGGATGTCTATGCATGATTGGTGATGCGTGTATTGTTCAGAAAAAAGGCATTTCTAAGGCTCCCACACACTATGCCTATGCCAAATTCTACATGTGAATGTCAGTGCCAAAATGCGTCTTAGCGATACCGTTAAAAAATAGCAGAGTAGTTCAGCGAAAAAGGTATTTTTTATTTAGATTTTATTGTATTTATTATGCCAAGTACACACGCAGTGATTATGTCGCCGGCGACTCACTGGCAATTTCTAAATCACACGTCCACACACAGATTTTGACATCGGTAGCAACAAATCTGCTGCCAAAATCTATGTGTGTGTGTGAGGTTTTAAAATCGCCAGCTAGTCGCTGGTGACTAAAGTCGCTGCGTAGCATGATGCCTTCACATTATTCCAATAGCAAGGAATGCTATTGGAATAATGTCCAGTGAACGAAACCAACGCTGGAATGCCACTGGAATAATGTAAACCAGAACTGGAATGCACTCGAACTGCAACTCGCACTCATTCCAGTGATCAACCAAGGAGCTAACCTGAAGCTATTATAGCAGGACAGAAGTCGAACTGCTCTGCTTTTTTGCATTATGACATTTTATTAACAGGCCTGCAGCAGGCTTCTTGCGTTGACGTTTACCAGTTCACCTTTTTTGTATAGACATTTCATACCATTACGCGTTAATTGACAGCAGCAATGCGACTATTGAACGTCTGTAACGTCAAAATAAACCATCTTGAAAAGTTACTATTAACAAGATTTTTCAACATTATTTTGTAATTCGAGGTAAGCTGTTGTGAGGACCCCACTTAAAATGTTGTCGATTCGATGAGGTTGTGAAGTCGTTGGTATAAATAAAACAAATTATTCAAAAAACAAAAAAATCTGACTGCAAAAACACAACTGAAAAGAGCATTTTATTTTAACAAGCATTTTATTCTATAGAATTTTGGTATCGCCAAGGGGGACAAACAAACACCATTAGTGGTTTGTCCCCACCTACGATACCAAAATTCTATTCTATTCTATTTATTTCAAACTTTTTAGTTTAACTAATATATGACGGAGAAGGTAGGTCTCTCTCGTTATCATCAGTCATATTTTAACTACTGTGGGCGTACAATGGGAAGTGTTGGTTATTGCACAATAGAAAAACCGTTTGCAGTTTAAATCAAATTATAATTTACGATCAAATAATCACACTGGTACACGACACAACTATACGGAACGCGCGACAGTTTCTAAACGTATTCACTCCTTGACCGCCTCCAACATACTGCTCTCAAGCAGTGTTGCCAGACGCCAAAGGCGTGTCCTCGTACAGATATGGTCTGAAATCTCGTATTTTGTCAACACAACCTCGTACATACCATTTATTTGATAAATTGCTTAAAATCTATTGATTTTCGTCAACTATCTCATAACCAAGCACTCTACAAAGCAGTTTCGTCAAAAAGTGTCCAAGTGGTCGCAGGTGGCAGGTTGTACAACCGGAATTTTGCATTGGATACTGTATGTAGTATCCGAACTGTACCTACTATAGTGGACGTGGAGTAGAGTGGAATTAACATAGACATATTTTCTACTTAACTTAACATCTTAAAGAAACAATACAAGTAAAATGAATTAAATGAAACCTTTCGTATGTACACACCATTCATTCATTTCGTATAGTCAGAGGCTCGTTCCAAAATATGACTTGTATCAACGAATCTCGTACAAAATCGTACGAGGATGGATGTAAGCTCGTATCTCGTACCAGGACCACTAAATCTGATACATGTACGAGAAACCTCGTATGGATGGCAACACTGCTCTCAAGTCAAGTCAAGTCATCACTCCGGTCAAGCGTTACGTTGTAGACTCTGACGAGCGCCGCTTGGTGGCGCTGGCGTCCCGATTAGTCAAACGAATGACTAATATTTTGCCGACATATATTTAATACATAATTATATGGAATTGACTCATTACTAGTTTTTATTTGGTATCAATATTGTTGTAATTTAATTTAAAAGACGTGCATAAACAACACTTTCTTATTATTTTTCTAATTTTGTAGGTGTGTGACTAGTACGAAATATTTAGAGTCAATATAGAATAGAAAAAAGATCCTTTCCCACATTCGCTTGCTATGTTCCCGTGCTCGTGTGGATTTGTGCTTAGATAAAGAAAAAATGGCAGCGTAGCTATCTTATGTCGATTTCGCGGTGCCTAACAGGTATAACGGCTAATGAAAATAGGAAGTTAACAGCAGCTATTCTTTCTACAATAGCATACATTCCTTATTGCTAGGTACTCGTATAAGCCTCGTCTGTTTGACGTTTTGTTAGCCGTCCCCCGACTAGACGACGCTTGGCTCAAACTATTACCTGAAACTCTGAAAGGGTCCAATACGTATTATTTTGTTACTTTTTAAACGTTTTGTTAGTGTCGGAGGTTTTTTAAATCTTAAATTTAACTTTTATTACCTACTTTTAAACTTTATATACATATTACTAGTAGGTCAGACACGCTGCCATCGATACATACCTCGCCGAAATCTGCGCCCCTGTAGGTATTATTCCCAAAGTGAAGGTACTTACTAATTTACCCTCATTTCTCTTCCCGTCTCCATCATCAGACCCTGGTCACCATCTAGCTATAACCTATTTATTGAGATAAATACAATGAGCCCAAACACGATACCTGCCCTGTAAGTTGGTAAGCGAGTTAAATATCAACTAGAAAAGAGCTGATAATCTTCAAACGACTCAACTGATTTTCTTGAATCATAGCTAAGAACACTCTCGGTTAAGTCACCTTTCAAACAAAAAAAACAAAATCAATATCGCTCCATGCATTCGGGAGCTACGATGCCACAGCCAGACACACAAATACGCACGCACACACACACACTCACACACAGACAGACAGACAGACATGTCAAACTTATACATAACACACCGTCGTTTTTGCGTCGGGGGTTAAAAATACGTAGAATTTTTTTTTTTTTACATTTTTGAGTATGTAATTAACTTTCCTTCATACTTCATCTAGTATACTAGCTACAAATTAGTTTAACTTTGAGTTCCAATTCGTATTATTTCAGCAATGCTCGCCTCGGTCCGCCCACGGGCCGTATCGGGCATCAATCGGATGTTTTCGCTAGGCTAATTATTTTCCCGGCGACTAACAACTTAAAGGGCGATTAGCTATTTGCTACTAAAAAAATAAAATCGGTAGATAAAAGAATAGGTTGGCAGCTACAGTGAAGTAGCATTTTAAGTAAAAATCATTTAGGTTGGGGGTTAGGTTAGCTTAGAATAGTGACCAATAACGCGCGAAGACGAGCGAGCGAAGCGAGCGTGCCGCGTCAGCGGCCGCCGAGCGTCAGAACCCCTTGATTGTTGGTGACTCTCAGTTAGCAAAACAAAAACTCGATGCTAGTTTAAATTAAAACAAAGCTAAGAATTGATTGCTACTACTTTATACTTAAAATGCTACTTCATAATTAACCAATTTAATTAATTATTTTAACTATTTTTAAAACCCTAAATCAGATTTCAGGTTTGTCGCCGCGTTAAATACTATGCCTTTTCGCTAGTACTCGGTTATTGGTTATCGTGTTTCAAGCCAATAAATAGTTTCAGGCAATCCATAGTTATTGACACTATTTATGGTTTATACCACCCATCTCCACTATCAAGCACAGACTGGTTTTGAAGTATATTGGTAATCCATTGCTGTGTACCTACTTTACCCCAGCAGGAAAGTGGTTCCTAGAGTGACATGAGTGGAACGTATAATTAGTGCGTAATCTGCTGTAAATGTGCGCCACATAAAAAAAATGTGCGCATGCAGGCATAACACACTCCCTACCTACACACTCTTCGCGTCCAGCGATCACGCCCGTCCGGCACACATTTACAAATTTATAATATTATTAGAAAAAAGTACTGTAAAGACCAAAAATGTGAAGGGCACTTGTTTTTAAAAAAAAAATATTGTTCAAGAAATGTGTTATGAAAAGTACAAAAGAGATGCCTACAGATACATTTTATAAATAAAAAGCCAATTAACACATCAGTAAAAAAGACAAAGTATTTACATAATATAAGTAAGTACATTGATTTAAGCCGTAGGTTAGATAAATAACCATTAAGTTTTTCACCATTAATAAAAGATTCCCTTGTTTCTCCTCGCCACCGCTGCTTGCCTCTGGCCCCGCACCATCCGCTGACGTCGCGTATAATTGCCAACAAACGTTTGCACGCGACTGTACGGACAACAGCTTAGGTTTAATACGTCCAATAAAAAAAGTCATCGCTATGTACGAATCCGTCGGTTTTTTGAAGTCATTCGAATTTGGTTGGATAACCAGTCGTTGTTTACATGTTTTGTTTTTTCTTTATAAACATTCCAAGCTAAATATTTTCACTATATATTTTTTACTGACGCACTAATTTATGGTTTACACCTACACATCTGTACTGCTTTAGTTTTTGCCGCCAATACTTGGGATCTCATATATGTCTTTAAAAATTTGCGCCACGCTGCTGAGCCTATCTCCTAAGACAAATTTATTATGCCCTAGCTCAGTCACTATTAAATTATTGTATTTCATCCTGGGGAGGGGGGGGGGTACCTACTAGTAAAACCACTATGAAGCCCATTGAAATCGATCAGCGCTCAGATTTGTGGAGTTCTGACCGTAAGACAACTTGTCATCCTTAATATTATTTTAAAACAACACACGAAACTACCATATGAGCAATAGCGCACTAGCGGCTTGGCCGCAGCGGCCAGGTCGCGGCGGCCATCGAGATAGATACCTTAGTATGAAATCGCCACAGAGCGTGCGCACCTGGTCGCACGCGACCAGCGGCCACACTCAGCCGCAGCGGCCAGCGAGATCGGAGCGGCGCGTTTGCGGCCAGTGTTCAGTCGCTGGTCGCTGCGGCCACTGAGATCTATAGTATTGTAGTAAAATCACCAGTGTGCGCGCACTAGCCGTGGCGGCCGCACGTGTTGTAGAGCTACAGCGTGATTTGTAATTATCGCGATGTCTTTCGACACGGAAAGATTTATAACAGAAATCGAGACGAGGAGGGCGTTGTGGGACATGTCCTGTGAAGACTATGCCAACCGAGATATAAAAAGGATAATGTGGGAAGAAATAATTGAAATATTTGGAAATGAAAACTTAAGGACAACTGAAAAAAACGAACTCGGTAAGTAATGTTTATTTTATTGTGTTCTCAAAGCTACTCGATTTTGCCACGGGAGTTGTCCTTCACCCACGAAGTAGTCAGCAAATAGATCTCTGTTTTGAGTAGATGTTCTATTTCCTCTTGACGGCTGGCAGGGAGGTATTTCTTCAATAGTCGGAGGAATATACAAGGTGTCTTCGAATTTGTACCCATCTCGCTCCCGTACGTAGTTGTGAAGGACGCAACATGCTTTTATGATTGCAACAGCAAATTCTCTGTGTACATCAAGAGGACGATGAAAAATTCGCCACTTGTTGGCTAGTATCCCGAAAGTACATTCTATGTACCGGCGTGCACGGGAAAGGCGGTAGTTAAAAATTCTTTTCTTGTCTGTCAAATTTCTTCCGGCATATGGTCTCATTATATTTTCTGACAAAGAGAATGCTTCATCGCCAACTATGACAAAAGGCAGAGGCACACCTGTTTCAGTTATCGGTCTTTTGTCTGGTATGTCTAAATTATTATTTGTAAGTTTTACATAAAAATGGGAGTTCTTGAATACCGATGAATCGCTGCATTTTCCATATGCGCCGACGTCTATGCATATAAATTTGTAGTTGGCATCGCATATAGCCATCAGCACAATAGAGAAATAGTTTTTGTAGTTATAATATAGTGACCCTGTATGGGTCGGCTGAATGACTCTTATGTGCTTTCCGTCCACAGCTCCAATACAGTTAGGAAACTGCGAACTCTTCCTGAATCCTTCACTTATTTCTAGCCATTTGTCTCTATTGAGCTGTGGAAAGGCAATGTCTTTTATATTTTGCCATATGGCGACGCAGACCTCAAGTACAATTTCTCGAATAGTTGTGTGTCCAATGCGAAATGAATGATTTAGTTCTCTGAAGGAGCATCCAGATGCTAGGTATCTGGAACAAACAAACACGTTATGATAACTTTTTTTTTATTTCCAGGTAAGTCACTCCAAAAAAATGGAAAAATATAAGGGACTCATTCCTCAGGGAGCTACGACGTGTCAAAGGCGCAAAAAGTGGTGCTGCAGCGAAACGTAAATCTCCCTATGTATACTTTCAAAACCTGATGTTCCTTAAAGATACGGTAGAACCGAATACAACAGAATCAAACTTAAATGATACGGAAAATATAGTCCTTCCCACCCCCGAATCAGTATCTCAAGGACAACCAAGATCGAAGAAGAAAAAGGAAGACAATAATTTGGAAAAAGAAGACCTTGTTTCGGTTTTAAAAGAAAGCATTAATTCAAGAACTCAACGTGAATCATTTCTCGAAGACGAAGACAGATTATTTATGCTTTCCTTAGTAAAGGATTTCAAAAAAATACCCGAATCCGCGAAGCTGACAACTAAGATGGAAATAATTAATCTAATCCACCGAGCACAAAATACAAGATATGATCCAAGCCACTATAAACCTATGACCACTATGACAAGGCACAACCAACCTACTTACCCTCAAAGCAGTTATACCAGCCATCAAGAATATCAACAGGGATATTTTACTAAGAATTTGGATAATGAACCACTTGCCACAATGAGCTGCCGCCCTTCTCTGTTACGTCCCAGTGAACCGGCGCCGCCTTTGGATTCACAAAGAGCAGAAAACTCTATCCAATCACCCGAATCAAACTACTCGCAGGCCTCGCAAGATTCAGAAATAATTGAAACTTTTTATGATAATTATTGAACAACTGCACTTTTGATTATGATAATTACAGTACTTAAATACTTTTATGTACCTACTAGTTTTACTTATCTACCTGCATTCTTTTTCATAAAATAGACACAGGGACCGCAAAGAAATGATTTAAATAAAAGTAGATAGGCATAGGCTTACCTTATAGTTACAACAAGTTTTTCCTCAGCAGAAATGCAGGGACGAAATTTAGTGACGGTGCCGGTGATAGATGGTCTTAATATTCTTAACAGTTCTTCAAACGTAGACTTGCTCATCCGTAAATAATTAAAGAACTTGTCATCATATTGCTGAAGGTCCGTGAAATAAGTATAAAATAATCCTTTTGTTCGCCTTTCATGAAGCAAGGGATGAACCCAATATTTTTTCCTTTTCTTTTTCCGCTTCTTACTTATAAGATACAAAAGCACTGCTATTTCCTCAACGTCCATTTTGAAGCGCGCTGTACGTGCAACTGACGATCGTAGCCGTGGTTTTGGCCGCGTTGCAAATCGATCCCTGCGGCCTGGCCGCGCGACGTGGCCGCTGCGGCCAAGCCGCTAGTGCGCTATTGCTCTAAGACCCACTCGCGCAAAAACATCGAAATAAAAAAGTAGGTATGTAGGTATGGAACGAATCCCTTCTAAAACCAAATTTAGCGAAAGATTTATTGAATTTCTAGGTCCGTTTCTTTATAGCAGGATTAATAAAGAATTAAATATCAACCCTCTTACTAGGTCAATTTAAATGTAAAGAAATAGCAAATCAATATTTGCAAGAACTTAATATTATTAAGGCGCTGACAAGACCCAATTGACCAAAATAGGCTTCGCTTAAGAAAAAATATTGTCAAATCTGTATAGTTTGTGGTAGCAGAAAAAATATATGTCAATTTTGAACATATTTCCCAGAACTTGGTTATTACCAAAACACGTTTTGAAAACAAAATCTCGATACAAACTAACGTTAAACTAACCTCTTACTTTGAGTTCTAATGCAAAATATCTGTATCAAATATCAACATACGTTACGTATTTAATTAATAACAAGAACGTCTTATTTGAATGCAGAACTTGGTTGTTTTTAATTTTCGATTACTCAACTCAATTTTGAGTAAATAGATAATTACTTCATATTTTGCAATAAATTACAAGCGTTGTGTCATCGCGCTTCTCTTTCTTTTCTATGGAATTTGACAGTGACCGCGGTTTAGGTGTTGTCAGCGTCTTAACGGAGTTATTGCTAAATTTTGTACAATAAATTAAATGTTAGTTAATAATTTGTTAATTTATAATTAGTTAAAATAATCCTAGCTAAAACCATAACACAACAAGAAGGGTACAGAGAAATGCGTGCAAGGGTGATGCTTATTTCTAAAGAAATCTCTGCCAGCATAACTGCGATAGGAAAGTCGATAAAGAGATGTAGACTGCGTGTGTAAGAGTAGAAGAGAAATTAGAATACATATAATCAAAAACAGTACACTAAATACAACCAACCAACCAAACCAAACCAAACTATCCTGCACTCACAATCACAGACACTCACCCTCACAATCCCTCATAGCTCATACACCAACACACACACACCCACATCACTCAAACTTCACTTATCGCAAACACTTCACTTAAACACACTCATATGCACTTCATTCACGTTTGGATCACTATCTTATTATATTATAGGTAATATAATTTTAAATAATATAACACTTAATATTAATCTATTAAAATTAATTAATTAGTAGAACAACCAAACCTATTTGCTTTGTAGGCATTTTTATTATTAAAATATCGAGGGAAAAGGTACCTACCTACTGAAAACCAAAACACAGGATTGCCTAGTTCGGTTGCAGTGGCTACATCCGTTTTATTAGAAATTAATACTGTTAGAAAGAAGAGAAAATTTTAAGAGAAATTATTACAGTTTTTTTGAGAAATAAAATTTTATTATAATTATTATTTATCTTGGGTTTAGTCGGTTTCTTGTATTTTGTCGTCAAAGTTATGACAGCGTCGTTTTGACTTTAAGCAATATTGTTCAATAATGCATGCGTGTACACTTTTGAAACTTTTTATGGTTATTATAAGCGTCAAGAAGGACCGAATACAGTTTTCAGCGAGCTTATACGTTTTCTCACTTAGGTGCTGCGATATTTTATGGGGTTTTCAAAAAAGCGCTATTACTTGAAAATTATAAATATTGGCGCCGATTCCCTTGTTCACAAACTAAAGTAAATTTAAGTTCAGTGCATCTTTTTCTTTCTATTTCATTAAGAAAAGGACAGAAGATACATTTTAGTTTAGTCCTGTCAAATTAATCAGCGCTTGACGTAAATTGACGTAATTTTAGTAGGCAAGTTTTTAATCACGTCTAAACTTGTATGGAATAGTGACAGGAGCTGATTAATTTGACAGGACTAAACTAAAATTTATCGTCTGTCCTTTTCTAAATGAAATAGAAAGAAAAAGATGCACTGAACTTAAATTTAGTTTAGTTTGTGAACAAGGGAATCGGCGCCATTTTCTTAAATCTAATTTTGTCACAAATACGCACAAATTAAGAACTACTCGTGTATGTTTGGACCCTGTTAAGCAGAAAAGATCCAACCAACATTGTGTTACTTTTGAGTAAATACGATTTGAAGTTTAGGAGTGAATATAAAACTAACTAGCAGAGGAATACAAAAATGGAAAGTTACTAATGATAACACAGTAAATTAGCATAATTTTAAATGTAACACCACAGCCAAGTTGAACACAGTTTTCCTGATTTTCTTAAAAAACTACCCGTGGATCTTTTATGCAAAAAAGAAAATTGTCGGTCACATTTTAACACGGGGGATCCAAATAAAAATATATGAAGGTTTAAACATCTTTATTATAGGGAACACATTTTTTTTAGTTACTTTTACTTTATTATGTAGCCCGACGTTTCGGACACTTGCCCCGTGACAAAGGATCGTAAATAATGTTCGAAATTTCGGCTTAAATAATTATTGATATTTTGAAAGCAAATAAAACGCGATTGTATCCGTAAGTTTTAATTTTATTGAAATCTTAAAAGGGTTAATCAAATCACATCATTCTAATCCACAATCGATCTAATCGGATCGCAATCTTCTTCTACTTCGAGCTCAAAATCTGGTGCCCCAGAAAATCCGTCTACATCATCTTCTAAATTACTGTCACCAGTCATTTTTTTGTAGAACGGCTGAGCATCGCTCGGGATCAAATGCATTAAGCTTCTGATGTCGTTCAACTTAGCTTCTGGTATCATCTTACCATGAGGCCAAAGCATTTGCATAAGATTTTTTGATAACAAGCGTGTTCTGCCGCGGATTTTTTTTTTCAAATCTACTTCTACAAAAGAATCATCTTGACTGTACCGCATGAACAAAGAAAACATAGCCTCCTTTTTGAGCAAAATTTCTTTCGTCTTTAGCCACGATACTTTTTCTCCCGAAACTGTTTTTTTTCTGTTAGTTATAGTATTCTCCAGTGCACGTGAACTAAGAAAATCTGTTGATTCCATGCGGTGAACTTGAAGAGGCTTTTGTTTCTTGCAGGTTCTCATGACATTTATGTAATCCTCAGGCGAATACAGTCTTTGTTGGTACTTCAACGCATTTTCCACTTTACCGAAATCTGTATCGTTCGGCCAAAAGCTATGTCCCGATTCTAAAAACTTCATGCTTATTTGCTGCAACGTTGGGTGGTCTTCTAGGAAAGCTTTCAGCATAAGAGTAAGCTTGATGTTGCGGTTTTGGCCGCCACAGGAATCGCTCCACAGAATAAGGTGCGTTACTCCTTCTTTAAGTCTCTCCGACAGGTGTTTGATGAGACAAGATCCAACTTCCTGTGCGCCTCTGCCTGCTACGCCTTCCATCCAGACGTTGCAGTGACCTTGATCATTGGAACCTGTATGTATACCTAATTTATACAACCATATCTGGCGTTTGTAAAAAACTATGTTTGTTGGGATACGCGGAAGTGGCAGTGTTTTTTCCATGTCAAAGGTTATAGTTTCTAAGTTAGTATTATTTTTGGCAAGAAGCATGTCATTTTTCATATATTTGTGTAGGTCTTCTGCAGTTTTGAGATGCGTTTCATGTTCTTTTATAATTTTGTTCTTTTCTTCTATGTTTGTAGTTGTATTCTTTTTATTTTCATAGTAATCACATCTATTGCAGGTATCTTTGTTTTACATTAAAAGTGAAAGAGAAAAAATATTTTGTCGAAAGGATCCAACCTGCTTGGATTAAAAAAAAATTATACATTTCATTTTTTTGAGATCCAAGAGTCATGATTCTTTTTTGTTTTTCTTTTAAAACGTTAAATGTGTTTTGGTACATGTAGTGTCATAGAGGTTTGTGTGGTGAAAGTGATCAGACTGCTAGGATCTTTTTTGCGTAAGTATATAAAGTTCGATGCGTAGATTCTAACTATATATATAACTCGATTTTCAACAAATTGCTGGTTGGATCTTTTCTGCTTAACAGGGTCCGTTTATTCTACAGGTGCACATACAATGGTTTTAGAGATACACGATTCTGCAAAACGTTACTCCAGCAGGAAACGCAATATCTCGAAAACCTAAAAAGGCAAATTATATTTTCGGCGCACATTTTTGCACAAATATAAGCACTCTGCCCATGCACAATATTTCTCTCTCCGATCATTCGTTTAGAATTTTCCTGCTGGAACAACGTTACTCCAGCAGGAATCGTTTTTACACGACTGTCCAAAAAAAGGAGTGCCTTGTTTTCAGGGTTCATGTATGTTTGTGAGTTTCTTTATTCCACCATAACTGCCAAACGGCTTTACCGATATCAATGTATGTGGTATCGTTAGAAGCTTTTCGGTATCCCGGGTAACATAGGCTGGTGAAAATAAAAAAATAAATAAAGGAGGAGCCATGGTTCATGAAAAAATATTTTTTTATTTTTGCATAAACATTTGACTATCTACTTATAGGTACTATCATCGTCTAGAGCTTGCTTAGTAATTAAAAAATGTAAAACAGTAGTATTCAATGTGCATTCGTTCACTAATAACATGACAAAAGAAATTAAATAAATATAACAGTAGGTAGGTACTATTCAATGTCCAATAGAAAAACTTACCTACTTAAATAAATCATTTAAAAAATTTAAAAGCACGCCTGCCTTGTCAAAAAGTGAATTAAAAACATCGAAGTCGGGGACCTGTAAAAAACTGTTCTAAGGAACCGTCCCCCGACTGCAATGAAAAGATTGGTTTTCAGTTCTCTTCTTTTGGGCATAGTGGCGGTTTAATTGCCAATTCAACACTAAAATCAGTTCGCTTGTTTTTATTTTTTTTAGTTCAAGTTTTTAATTCACTTTTTGACAAGGCAGGCGTGTTTTTGAATTTTTAAAATGATTTATTTTTATTTCCGTTTTTTACCAAAACGACAAAGCGCACAAATTTTTAATGTGGCGCACATTTACAGCAGATTACGCACTAATTATACGTTCCACTCATATCACTCTAGGAGCCGCTTTCCTGCTGGAGTAACATACACTCCATTCGAAAAATTTGGCTGCTCAACAACGTGGATAACGCAATTAATGTTGTTGAACTGTCAAAATGAAACCCATTGCTACTGATAATGTGTTGCGGGATAAACTGATTGTAACCTGTGGTTCGGTAATGGTAAACCGAGTGATCTATACCAGCCATGCAAGTAGTATGGACTATATCGTCGCCTTAAGAGTGAAAACCTCGGGAATGTTATTTGGTCATTTTTATTTTATTACATTTTGGAAAGCAAAACCTCGCAACGCACGCCTAGTTTCCCACAAACAAGTTTAGTTACCTGTAAAGAACAGACGAGGTTTTCAATTTACCAACACTTAGAATAATAATTATTCCAGTAAAGTTGCCTTTTTCGCATATAGGTACGAGGTTTTCACTCTAAGGCGACGATATAGGTAAAAGGTCCCTGCGCTTCGCCACCGTCCGCAGATCAACGGATTGGTTTTACTTATATGCAGCTGTAGTAAGTTTCAGCAGCAGCTTGTGAGTCATCTCATGATGATTGATTGTATGCATGGCCTGATTTACCCACAGGCTAGTTAGGCTAGAGCCTAGGGCGCAAAAACCGAGGGGGCGATGAGAATTAACGTTGATTTTCACTTTTTTTGCATTTTTATTCATTAAAAATAGTTCCACATTCTTGACTTTTACATTGATTTAAAAATAATTCCAAAATAATATTATACTTTAAATATTAAAACGACATTTTTTGTGTTCCATAGTAAACAAGGAACCCTTATAGTTTCAATAGAATCATGAAAAAAAGGGTTTCATAGAAGTGTAGTAGATAAGTATATTCGTGGGTTGGGCAGGCCGGTAGGCGCAGACAGGACAGGCCGGGGGCGGGGGCCAAATATGAATATGCCCATATTCATATTTAGCCTAGGGCTGTCAGAAGTCTAAATCAGGCACTGATTGTATGTAATGTTTTCAAACGTTTTTATCGCGTTCGATGGTGTTTATCCCGGTCACGACTCTTGAAAGTCCTTTTAATTCAAAAATGTCACAGCAAGAGCATACAGTTTCGCGGGAAGGTACTAAAGGGTTACCGAGGCCCCTGGCTACACATGCAACGGAAGGAATACATGTGGGTTTTAGTCAGTAGGAGTCTAGACACACCCTCCCGCCGGATATTTGATGATTTCCCACCCAAAAAAAAAAAGAGCATAAAGTTAAAGGATATTTATGTAAAGGACATAAAATTAAAGGGCCTATCAATAGGACAAATATTTTTTGATGTCAATAAAAATAGTTTATTCCAAAAAGTTCTTATTTATTTAAAAATCCCCATTTCATCCCAAAATGGGAGCTCATTACATAAAAAATACATTACTATATATTACAAGTAAAGCACAAAATTGGACGGATTTGTAAACATACAAACATAATATCTTAACACTTTCACCGCTAAGTACATAGAATACATACAAATTGGCATGCCATATAATGTTTATTGCAAATCTATAACAATTCAATCAACAGAAGTCATCTGAACAGAAGTCATCTTTAGCTACATATAGCGACGACTCGGATGCGAGTTGTGGGCACACGAACGAATTATTTTTCGACCCATATGCTGGGTGCTTGGCATAGAAAGTGTTAATCTGATGTACAACAAACAGAGATTCTTATTAAAAATTATATACTAATTACAACTTTGAAGGCACTTATGTGAGTTTTATAAATTTATAATTATATTTGAGTAAACAAACAGCTGTTTATTGAATAAAATCCATTTTAACATTACTAGTGACCTGCCTCTGCTTCTCACGGTTTTTACGCCTTGACAAAACATCAAGATTTCTCTATTGTATGTTAGTTACTTAATACTTATAAATCTTCAGGATAAATTCCCTAAATAATGGTGAAAACCACATTAAAGTCCATTGCACAGTAGAAGAAAACGCAGCCACACAGATTGACACGAAAAATAACTTTAATTTATAATAATGTATAGATGATGAGCTGCAATATTGCATGTAGCATAAGTCTACATTTTGCTTATTCAGTTCTCTATAGGGCAAAAAAGATACCAAAATGAATAGCTGCCTATATCAATAAAATGAGTTAACTTATTTCCACTGAATAATAACATTTTGACCAAGGAAATAGTAATTTTAGTTAATTTATGTCTGTGCTCTTAGCGTGAGTTGTTTTCAAAGTACAAGTTCTTATAGATAGTCAGAAAATGATTTTGTATTTAAAATCTTATCAGCCTGCTAAATTTTTACACATTTCTTTTATATAACTACAAGAAAGAGTCCCAAATAAAACATAGAAAATCATTACTGGGTTAAATTATCTGATTACAATAATAATCTTATCAGAATGTTTAGTTGTTGGATCTCTATAAAATTATAGTCTTCAATAAAAGTAGTCCTGATAATACCATAAACACTGGTTTAAGAGCATCACTTCCACTCTGAAAATAAAATAAACACACACTTAGTTAAAGTCAAAGGAATAAGAAGCAGAGCTCAGATAAATCATCATTTATGAAGTAGCGAATCTGGCTGTTTTGACAATTTGATATGAAAAACTGAGTTTAATAAATACAAACTGCAACAAGTTAGAGCTTCACTAAGGTACTTACTATAATATAATAGTTGCATCTATCACCAAGGCAACAATCTGAACACACCCAATCTTGGTACCAAATGTGTGTACACAGTGGCATATAACGTTGCCTGGTAGTCGCACATTCCGTCTTATTTGAACACCGCTTCGATACATAATACTGTTTCTTTGCGCCTTGTGACCAATACGGGGTGCTGCCCCATTTAATCTCAGTCAAGCAAACATCCTGATTATATTCACAGTTTTTTATTGTTTTTACACATTTCTCATTGTTGTCCTCTTGATTCTCACAAACGTAACATTCTAGACCTAAAACTAATAAATAAATTTTAGTATACACCGAAATTTCAAGAAACTGTCCGTTGCATCAACTGAAATAGATGGTTATTTACCATTTATGACTGAAACAAGAATAAATACACAACTAAAAAGGCAATGCCTGTACATGTTGTTATTATTCTTATATTTTTCTGTTCCAAAACAACGCACTTATTAAACTTTTTGTTAGGATTTTTAATGCTTCATTTATTTTGTAAACGATCTAGCAACGAACATTTGCCACACCCGTACTGACAAGTGACAGCTAAATAATGGCAACACATGTCGTGTCGCCATTATTTAATCACTAAACTATAGGACTTTAAGACTGGACGTCAAAAAAAAATTAACGGTGATTCCTTCAATAGCCCACAAACTACCACTATTACTTAGGTCCGTATTACAGAAGGTTTCTGAAGTCTAGTTTGAGCGTCAATCAGTCGATCACTGTTTAAGTATAGAATCAGTACTCGACTATCGGTCATATTCATTTACAATAATTATGCATTACTAAACTTTATTTAAATAAATAAAGTTTAGTAATGCATAATTATTGTATGGCTTAAAAGACTTGTATCTATGGCCATAAATAGGTACGCTATTTAATAAAAATGTCAGTATGTCAAATAGCGATGTGTCAATTGATAACAGGTTGAAAAAGCCGTTAATTCGTTATCGGGTTTTTGAAAGTTCTCCTTTTAGATTTTTCATTACATTAATGTATTAAGTTAAATTAATGTATTAATATTATTGTGAAGTTGTGACGAGTGTGTCTAACTACTTTTTGAATAGGTCGAAGGAACTGTCGAAAAAAAAACAGTCGTAATCCACAGACCTTAAGTGCTATTTTTGCGAGACTGAATGTTTACAATTATTTAATTTAGCTATTGTAGTAAAAGTGCGAGCGGGAAAGGTATAGGAGCGAAAGGATCGGAAACGAAACTCAGCGCATAAATAACTGCAAGCCTATGATATTATTTCACCCCTGGCTGGAGGCTTTGAGTTCGCTTAAGGCAGCCACAGGAAAGTCCGGTTAAGTAGTCACGACCTCTCAAGGTCAACTACGAGATGCCATTCACAAAAAACAAAAAACAAGATATTATTTCATTGCGAGTTGCGAAAACGTTGACAAAATTTATTATATGAATCTAAGGTCCGTATTACAGAAGGTTCCTCAAGTCTAGTTTGAGCGTAATTTTTATTTTTTTTTATTTTGTATGGCATCTCGTAGTTGACCTTGAGAGGTCGTGACTACTTAACCGGACTTTCCTGTGGCTGCCTTAAGCGAACTCAAAGCCTCCAGCCAGGGGCGAATTTCTTATAGTACTAAGCGACTGCACGCTAAGGGCACCCCCTGTGGGGTACGGACCTCGGCTTAGGGCGTCGCTGGGGGGAGGACAGCAAGATGGGACAGGCTGGATCTGGTTAATATTATTATTATTAATCGGGGAATTTAAAGCTACAGGCTCAGCTGCGGCGCGGGCTGGCACTTCGTCGAGCAAGGGTCGGGGGGGACAATTACGTCGGGGTTTACGCGAGGGACCTCGGCGGCGAGGTCGGAACGTAGGTCGGTGTGATTTGTGCACTGTACTCGTTGCCCTATTGCTTTCCTGGAGGAGGGTAATGGGGTCATCGGGGTCGGAGAGGGTATGCCTTGGACGGCGAATAGAGCTAATGGTGGAGGGCCTATAACTGGCGGCCTGCACAACCAGAGGGTTGCGGTGGGTGGTGGCGGAGTCGAAGAAGCGCTTCGTGATGCGCTTCATGAACTGCTTGATGGTGGGGATTCTAAGATCGAGATGGAGGATCTCGTTTCGGACGAACCAGGGGGCTCCCGTTGCCTTTCGGAGGAAACGGTTTTGGAGGGACTGCATCCTGTGGATGTGGTGGGGTTTAGCATGTGCGAAGACTGCACAGGCATAAGTCATGATGGGACGGATGCACGCTGTGTAAATACGCAATTTGCCCTTAAGGGACAATTTGCTGCGCGCATTTAGGACGGAGTGAAGTCTACCGAGAGCGAAAGCGGCACGCGAACGCACCTGCTTGATGTGCTCTGAGAACGAGAGATGGTGGTCAAGGGTCACGCCTAGGTATTTGACTCGCTTCTCCCAAGGGATAGGCTTGCCGAACATGGTGAGCGGTCGGGGGGCGATGAGGTTTCTACGCTGTTTGGTGAAGAGAACAGCCTGACTTTTGTCGGGATTGACCTCGATTCTCCACTTTCTAAACCAAGCGCCAAGCTTGTTGACATCGGTCTGGAGAGTGCGAGATATGTGGTCGTGGACTAACCCGGTGTAGTAAATGGCCGTGTCGTCTGCGAACAGAGCCAACTGCGCCTTGCTACTTTTCGGGATGTCACTGGTGAAGAGAGTAAAAATGAGAGGGGATAGTACAGAGCCCTGAGGGACGCCTGCACGGATAGGGTGAGGGGAGGATAGCGCTCCTTCGATGCGATAGCGGAAGGTGCGGTTTGACAAGAAGTCTCGTAAGATGAGCACGAGACGATCGGGCACACCGAGTTTGTAGAGCTTATATAATAAGCCGTTGTGCCAGACCTTGTCGAACGCTTTCGCTATGTCGAAGAATACAGCACCGGTCGTAAGACCACGTTGAAAGCCGTGGCTTATGTGTTCAACGATGCGGTGGACCTGTTGGACGCAAGAATGTTGGGCTCTAAAGCCGAACTGCTGGCCGGGGATGAGGCCCTTTGTTTCCGCAAAATCTCTGAGGCGCTTTAAGATAAGCCTCTCATAGATTTTGCCGAAGACATTGAGCAGACTGATGGGCCGGTAGCTGGTGGGCTCCGTTTTCGGCTTACCGGGCTTCGGTATGCCGATGACAGTGGCCTTCTTCCACTCTTGTGGGAAGATGTTATTGCTCAGGGCTCCATTGAAGATGGTGGCCATGAGCATTATGAGGTGAGCGGGGAACAGTTGGAGCACCCTATTGGTGATTCCGTCTGAGCCGGGGGCTTTGCGAGGTTTTAGACCCTTGATGATATCATGCACTTCGTCTGGAGTGACGGGAGGCAGAGGATAGTCAGGGTCTTCAACGGGCGGGAGGGAGGCTCTACGTTCGACTTCCGCGTCGACCTGGGACAGGTGAGCTTGGTCTACTGGTTGAGAGCTAGGTGAGCATTGAGCCTCAAGACTATCGGCTAGGCATTCTGCCTTGTCGACGTCATCGAAAGCGATGGTCTTGTCGGGGCGCACCAGGGGGGGCATTGAGACGACTTCGTCGGATTTGAGTTTCCTCTGAAGGTCCCAGAACGCTCGGTGAGTGGGCTCTAACTCGCTCAGCATCTTGTCCCATCGGCGTAGGCGTGTCTTTACAGATCTCTGTAAATAGCGCATATGGGCTTTGTTCGCGTGGTTGGGAAAGTACGCACGGACAGCCGCGTTCTTCTCATTCAACAGTTCGCGTACATCGTCCGGGAGCTTCCAGTGATGGTCGTCCATCGCCGGAACCTCCCTTGAACAGTCGTTCAGGACTGATTGTACGTGCACTGTGAATGAGTCGATCGCGGCTGTCGTGTCAGCGATAGAGTCGAAGTGGTCGGGAATGGAGTCTAGTCGGGAACCTAACGTGGTGGATTTCAGGCAGTCGCTTACTTTCCTCCAGTCTGTGACTAACTTGGTGAGAGGGGGTCTATCAGGGTCATGGAGACCTAGGCGTGGTGCCAGCTTTACAACAACTGGACGGTGGTCAGAGGAGAGTTCGTCAAGCGCCTCTATAGAATCCAACCGTAGGTTGATACTCTTCAGAAGCGCTATGTCAAGTACGTCGGGGGTATGGCTAGGGTCGTGGGGAAAGTGAGTGGGAGTCATCGGGGCGATGATGTCGAAGTTGAGGATGGGACATAGGTCAAACAGGTGTTTGCCTCTGGTGGAGGTCCTGGTGCTGTTCCAAGCATGATGTTTGGCGTTGAGATCGCCCGCTATGATAACGGAGTCACTCAGGCCAAGTAGAATGGAAAGGTCGTCAGAGAGGGGGGGAAGGGCTAACTCCGATGAGCAAACGGGGGGAACATAGGCCGATACTATGGTGATCGGTTGATGGCCAGTCATGCCTAGCTTACATATGGACACTTCTAATTCTAAACGCGAGAGAGGGGGCGGGTCCATTGGGATGCAGTGGAGGGACGATCTAAAATAAATTAGGGTGCCGCCCTTGTGCCATCTAGTCCTGTCATTGCGAACTATACGATAGTTGGCAATTGACGGGTTTCGACGGCTGGGCTTTAGGAATGTTTCCTGTAATAGGAGAATATCAATTTGGTGGTCGCGGAGGAATGCAGCGATTTCATCGCGTTGATTAATCATGCCATTGGCATTAAAGAAACCTAACTTTAGGGATCGGGGTTTGGTACGTGGTTGTATATCCATTATTTGGGTGTCGCGAAATTTTCAAGGGCTTGCGTAATCTCGGGATACGCGTGGAATATACGCTGGATCTGGGCGAGATCGCAGGAATTACGGGCGGCAACGAGCTCGTTGGCCATTTTACGCGCGCGGGGCGTGAAGAATAACGCGAAGGTCCCAGAGATCACGCTGAACGGATCTACTGGGATGGACGGGCCGACCACCGGAGTGGTTGAAGCGGCGACGCGACGGGCCGTGGCGCAGCGGTTGCGGCAGCGGCCATGGGAGCGGGCGCGGGTCTCGCGGGTTGTACGGGCGCGGAGACGCGGATGCGGGGGTCCATCAGCGGTCTGATGGGAGGCGGAGTGGGTCTCGGCTGAACCATAGCAGGGAACGCCTGCTGATGATTCATGTAATTCCATGGGCTAGGCCTTTGCGGGCTTAGCCTCAGGGGGAGTTGGGGGAGTTGAGGGAAGGTCTGTGATGGGGGGGGGAAGAACCCATATGATGGGCACTCTCTCTGCTGGCGGGCGTCTGCGCGCTTCGCCAGTTTTGAGGAAGACGTCTTGGGGGCCATACGACAGCCCCGGTAGTTTGCTGGGTGCCCAGCCTCACCGCACAGTACGCAGCTGGGCGGCTCGATGCACAAAGACCGGTCTTTAGGGCGGGGGCAGTCCGACGTGCCATGCTCACCCAGGCACTTGACGCACCTGGGAGTCGCATGGCAGTTCTTCTGCGCATGCCCGTACAGCTGGCAACGATGGCATTGCCCGACGACGCCGCTCTTCCTGGGCTTCTCGATCACGAGGCCCGTGAGATGGCAGATAGCTGTGACTTTAAATATAGGGTGATGCCCTTCAAACGGGGGGCATACGACAAGGACCATGTCGTATGCTGAGCCCCCCCTGGCGCGGTGCATGCGGTGCACCTCGTCCACGGGGACGCCTTGGGACTGAGCGTCAATCAGTCGATCACTGTTTAAATATAGAATCAGTACTCGAGCATCGGTCATATTCCAGAACGGTAATCAATCTCTATTCAGCTGAATCGAGACTCAAATCGAACCTCAAGCAGAGATGTGTATTGTCTATGTATCAGCCTGTTTTCGTTTACGATTTATTTTATTTAGCAACTTTGTTTTAATCTTCACTGGATTAAAAATATTAAAATATATCATAAGCGCCCAATTATTTAGGAAATCTGCGTTATTAGTTCGGTCCCGAATACTCGTAGTACAATTCCTCATTTATTTAAATAAAGTTTAGTAATCTTATAAGCATAATTATTGTAAGGCTTAAAAGACTTGTATCTATGGCCGTAAATAGGTACGCTATTTAGTAAAAATGTCAGTATGTCAAACAATTTAAGCAAATGAAAACATCGTACTACTGACATTTTTATTAAATAGCGTACCTATTTATGACCATAGATACAAGTCTTTTAAGCCAAACAATAATTATGCTTATAAAATTACTATACTTTATTTAAATAAATGAGGAATTGTACTACGAGTATTCGGGACCGAACTAGACCGAACTAATAACGCAGATTTCCTAAATAATTGGGCGCTTATGATATATTTTAATATTTCTAATCCAGTGAAGATTAAAACAAAGTTGGTAAATAAAATAAATCGTAAACGAAAACAGGCTGATACATAGACAATACACATCTCTGCTTGAGGTTCGATTTGAGTCTCGATTCAGCTGAATAGAGATTGATTACACAGGCCTGCAAAATGAAGGTCATAACTTCCTCTCTGGAATTTGATAGCTGATTCTGGAGTATTTTGATGCGCTGATTACGAATATGTACTTAGTTTTTCTCCATCACCTCCTGATTTTTCAAAAAAGCTACAGATAGAAAATTGAGAAAAAAGACAAGTTTTCACTTAAAAAATTATATATTTAAAAAAGTACTTAATTTTTAACTTAAAAAACTATTAACACGTAATAACAACTTATTGCTGGGTTAAAATACACTTAAATTTTATTTGTGGAACCTGGTCCTTTTTTCCTGGAAGCTTCTGTTGTGCGATTTTCGCTTATATTTCCGGTTTGGATCATCACGCTTCAACAACCAACAATAGTCCGCCATCATGCTGACATTCCATCTTCCTTGATACCGGACTTCAAGCTCTTTTAAATCTTGGTGAAATCTTTCACCTTGTTCTTCGCTAACGGCTCCTAGATTTTCTGGGAAGTAATCAATGTGCGAATTCAGAAAATGAAGTTTAACGCTCATATTACAACCCATTACACCAAAATTCGTTATCATTTTGGCTACTATTTCTTTATAGTCCGAGCTTTTATTGTTCCCCAAAAAGTTTTTTACCACTTCCTTAAATGATTTCCACGCTTGTAACTCGACATCATTGAGTTTTTGATCAAATTTTTCCTCCGACATCAATTTTCTTATATCAGGGCCGACAAAAATTCCTTCTTTTAACTTAGCATCTGATAAAGATGGAAAAACTGAATGCAGATATTTGAAACCTTCCCCATCTTTATTTAAAGCCTTCACAAACTGTTTCATTATACCCAATTTGATGTGTAAAGGCGGCAGTAAAACTTTTTCTCTGGGAACCAAACTCTGTTTAAGCACGTTTTTGATTCCTGGGGTTAGTTCAGTTCTTGGAGGCCATTCCTTTTTGGTCCAATGATGTTGTTTATCCCGGCTATCCCATTCGCAAAGAAAGCACGGGTATTTTGTATAACCACCTTGTTGGCCGAGTAGCATGCTTATGATTTTCAAGTCTCCACACACCATCCAGCCGTGATGTTCGTAAGCTATAGTAGCTAAAAGCTTTTCCAAATTTTCATAACATTCCTTTAAATGGACAGAATGTGCAACAGGTAGTGAGGCATATGTATTCCCATTATGTAGAAGGACTGCTTTTAAACTTCTTTTTGAGGAGTCAATAAACAATCTCCACTCCTTAGGATTGTATTCAATGTCGAACATTTTCATCAAGCCAGGAATATCTTTACAGTACACCAAATCATGATCTTCAGCGAAGAATGGAAGGAAATCTTTTTCTCTGTGACGGTACCATGAAAATGAAGTACCAGGTGCAAGCATATTTCTTTCTTTTAATCGTGATCCGAGGAGCTCAGCTGCATCTTTGGGGAGATTCAAATCTCTTGTCAAGTCGTTTAAATCTGACTGTGAAAAGAGCTGACACTCGTTAGAATCTACTTGAAATACAGGATCAGATTGGGATGCATTCTGTTCATTTGTATCATTAGCAGAATCTTCAATTTGTATAGCTGGATACGGGGGCTGCACCATTTCTGAATCTCCGAAAACTGCAGGCGTAACTGATGACACATTTGGATAGCTTATGTCACTTTTATTTTTAGAATTGTATCCAGTTATGTCACAACAACAAAAGTAGCAATCTTCAACATGGTTGTTAGGCTCTCTCCATAGCATGGGCGAAACGATTTTGAAGCTATTTTTCTGTCCTTTTGACCACTTGCGAAGTTCAAGTAAACAAGTCGAACAAACTTTTTGAGGTGTCCAAGTTTTGTCTTGGTTACTTATAGAATGTCCAAAATAACTTTTGTAAATATTTTTCACATAGTCTGTAATGTTGTTTCGTTGTTTTATCACCATGAATTTCCCGCAAATATAACAAAAACAATTCGAAGAGTTTAAACAACTTCGCGACGACATTTTAAAGTTTAGGTTGCAAGATGCGCACTTCGACTGTTAGTTTTCTAATTCAGAGTAGGTACTTATACAAAAAAAACCTTTTGTTTTCTTCATTATACCCTTTTTGAACAACATTAACAACAATTAGGCAATATCACCTAAACATCGTGTATTAATGAGCTCATTACTAAATGAAGCCAAAATGACCCGTTTTCGAAATGGTTAATGCGAATTACTTACACTTATTATGTAGTAATTAACAAATTACTGATTTGCATTCATTTCTATGTCGTCTTAAACTAATTAAATGCAATAAAAATTAAGCTGAAGTAATTAAGTGACGTTTTATAGATTTTAAAATGTATGCGCTCAGACATTTTTAGTTAAAATCTTAAATATTCAATATCAAAGAATCCTGACGTGATAGAATTTTTTTATTATTTTTCTCGTAATCAGCACATCAGAAACTATAGAAAACGTTAATCAGATCTCAGAGAGGAAAACCATTGCAGACCTGTGTTACCGTTCTGGAATATGACCGATGCTCGAGTACTGATTCTATACTTAAACAGTGATCGACTGATTGACGCTCAAACTAGACTTGAGGAACCTCCTGTAATACGGACCTTAGGCCCGTATTATAGAACGTCACTCAATACTCAAGCACTACTTAAAACTAGATTCAAGCCATTTGATTAGTTAAAACTAGTTTTAAGTAATGCTTGAGAATTGAGTGACGTTCTGTAATACGGAACTTAGTCTCCACTGTCTGTCCGTCCGTCTGTCTGTCAGCGGGCTGTATCTCATGAACCGTAATAGGTACTAAGTAGACTGTCCTACTAAGTTCAAATTTTTACAGATTGTGTATTTCTATTGCCGCTATAACAACAAATAATAAATATAAATAAAGTTAATAATTAACCATACAAGAAACGTGTTTTATCGACGTTTTTTGCTCGATCTTAATACGGTATGCAATCGTTCGTATGCGAGTCCGACTAGCACATGGCCGGTTTTTTGTAAATATTGCAGCGCTATTTTACGTTGTATGTTAATCAAAATTTAAATGCACTACAATAATGATAATGTAGCGAAAAGTGTTTATTATGAATTAAAATGAACTGTACAATTAATGATAACTTATGAATAATCAATAATTAAAAATATATCATCCTAACTTAACTAAAACTATTAACAAACTAAAATATTAAGGCGTCGAAAAATTCAACTCGACTAGTAATTTACCTAAGAGATTAGCGGCATTAAAATATAGTCAGTAGTTAGAAAATATAGTCTGAAATGTCGTAATCCTACATTCCTACTCATAAGAACAAACTAATTATCATAAAAATGTAAAAGTATCAAATCGTTTCTTTTCAGACTTTAATAATTCATGTTCCTAGCTGAAGATTTTTTTAATTTCCGCAATTTCTTTGTGCCACTACTCACTGGCCAAACTCTATAAAGGTTATTTAAAAAAAAATCCCTGTTGAACGAACAGTTGCAATAATATTGCTAATAACCATGCATTTTTGGAATCTCCGTTGAACGTGATCTTTTTATTTTGTGACATTGGGAATCACAATAACAACACTCCGGGGTGCCCAACAGCGAATTTTTTCAAAAGAGTAGGAATGCAAGAAGTTCCAAAAAGTGCCTATCGATATAAATCGTGTCGATAACAATAAACAAAAAAATTGTGTGGTTTTATGAAACCACGATGCAAGTGAAACTTCTTTCGTAGGCTTTTAACTGAAAATTTTCAGATATTATTCGATTGAGGGTATTAAAATCGCGTTTTTAATCGTAACTTAATAATTGGAAAATAGGAATGATAATGTGAAATCAATAGTAGACAAGATATCCAACTATAAATTTTAATTTAAATCTGCGTATTAGAGTACGGAATGGGCGCAGCCATATTGACCTTGGCTGCTCTGCCGAGCGACTTACACTTTACCCCTACTCCGCGGCTGGCTGTAATGCGACATGCGATAGATGGACGAAAAAAAATGAGCTGATAGAAAAAAAGTTTCACTTTAAAAGTCATATCTATTTAGATATATCGAAAAAAAAAACATTGATATATTGGTGAAATCTATTGAGTTTGTGTTTTATTCATATAAATACCAAACAAGGAACATCATTTCTGGTGTACAATCATCATCATCATTCTCCTGCCCTTATCCCAATTTATTTGTGGTCGGCGCAATATGCCCGTTTCTTCCATACTTCTCTATTAGTTGTCATCTCAGTAGTCACCCCCTTTCTAGCCATATCATCTTTCACACAGTCCATCCATCGTTTCTTTGGTCTTCCCCTACTCTTATAGCGATCGACATTCATACTCAAGGCTTTCCTCACGACATTTTCCTCATTCCTCCGCATCACATGCCCATACCATGACAACCGATTTTCGCACAACTTTTCAGTCACCGGTGCCACTCTCAGACTTCCTCTTATGTACTCGTTTCTTATTCTATCCATTCGTGTCACACCACACATCCCTCTTAACATTCTCATCTCAGCTCCATGCAATTGCCTTTCATTCATCCCTTTTGTGGCCTAACATTCTGATCCATACAATACACCAGCAGCAGGCAGCGCGGGCGGTGGCAGGTCTTACTATTGTTTTATATGTCTTCCCCTTAAGTTTAAGGGGAATGCGGGAGTCGCAGACTGTTCCCGTGACTTGCTGGCATTTCATCCATCCAGTGTTGTTTTCCTTTCCCTTTCGATTCTCCAAACACATCTTTTGCTACTCTTCTTATACAATCCGCCATCTCTTTCCAACATTCATTCACAGATTTTCTTTCCATATCCTTTATTTCAATCATTTTATCTACCACTTGACTCTTAAACATACTGGCACATTTCTCTTCTATCATATCCATCAAGCCATCTGGTTTTGGGTGGGGGCCGTTCCTTGTTCCTATTGGACTTTTAGCTCCATTATTAAGTGTATATAGGTTGTGAGACTTAATCTTCATCTGGGAGCACTTTACAGTCTTTGAATCTTTTAAGGCTGTTCCATCTTACCAGCAAGTATACAATTTGTGTCGCATGGCGAGCACTTTGTAGGTTACAAGATGCTCATTTTGTTTTTCTAACCACGTATTTATTATTGCCAGGTCGGAGGCCGAGGCAGCTTGCAGGAGTGTCCATCAGTGTTACGGTCCCATTCCCAACCACCATGCACTCTCTCATAACCATCATTCTGTCGTCCTACATGCCCGTTAACATCACGCCCCACATACACTTCTTCACTACCTTGCACATCCTTCATCACCCGATCGAAGTCCTTCCAAAACTTCACTTTTACAGTAATATCGTCACATCCTGACTGGGGTGCAAACACACTAACTATATTAACCACCAGACTTTCCACAATCACTTTAACAGCTATAATTCTATCACTTACTTAACATCCACCACACATTCATTCAACTGATTATCCAAAACTATTCCCATACCATTTCGCGTGCCATCGCTTCCACAGTAATAAAACTATATCCTTCTCCTATCTCTCTAGCCTTCGCATCCTTCCACTTCGTCTCTTGCAGACACGCTATGTTCAGTCAACGCCTTTTTAAAAAGTCTGCTAGTTCCTCTTCCAGTCATCGTACCTACATTCCAGCTCGCACACCTCAATCTAACTTCTCTCACTCTCCGACCTTGCGTCTTACGTCCAGTGACGGATTAAGACTACTTGATGCCCTAAGCAATCCACGCCTGTGGGCGGGCTTGTCAACTAGAATCGGTCTTTAAACCTTTACCGCCTAAAAACATTAATATTTTTGCAAAATAAGATGATGCGCGACAACAATAAAAACCAAAGCATAATTTATTTATTTATTGAAATGCGCCTTGCGGCTTTTCCGGGAATTGAATTCACGCAAGATAGTATTAACGTCTAACGTTTTTCACATATTGGACTCTACATATATGTCTAATATCGATAAATTATCGAGCCTTTCTTGTATCATCTTTGTCTTTTTTTATTTTGAAATGAACGTTCCGCTGAGCAATTTGTAATCATAAGCGATAAAAATATACGCAGGGCTGTTTTCACATTAGGGAAAACTGATTCAATTTTATCATCATGTATTATTTTATATAATTGATGAGTTTGATGTAAACTTGTGTGAGCCGAATGACTGGGTCTTTTTTTTTTGGGTGGGATATCAGCAAATAACTTCTCCCGCTCTGGGCGGAGCGGGAGAGTGTGTCAGGCTCTTACTGACTAAAACCCACCCGTATTCCGTCCGTTGCCTGTGTTGCCAGGGACCTCGATAACCCTTTAGTACCTTCCCGCGACCCCAGCAGGCATCGGCCCTAGTGGACCCCTACACTTGAGCTGACGACATCTCTTTGAGGCGCGCGTGGATTACAACGCGCCGTCGACCCGGGCCTGGTCCTTACCGGACGGTGAGCTACCCATTGCTCACCGTCCGCAAGCCCGCGCCTACGGTGGCCGGAAATCCACCCGGGATTCCCGACGCCCAGGGCGTCTCTTGCGGCAGCTAGGGGCGTGAGGGCACGAAATTTCCCTTTTCTTCAACCATCCCGCCTCCTTCTTTGCGAGCATTACTGCTTCGCAGAAGGAGGTGACGGCTGCCCATGCCCTCTCACTCCGTACCACGGCCTGAACCAGGGCCGGACGTGAGAAATCTCTGCTACCGATCGCCTCCACGAGGACACGGTGGTGCTCTGCCCATGCCGGGCAGAACTCCACCGTATGATCCACCGTGTCCACCGGGCGATCCACACAGTGGTGACACCCGGGCGTTTCCTCCCGCCTTATCCGACACAGGAACCTACCGAAGCTGCCGTGTCCAGTGAGGACTTGCGTCAGGCGGAAGGTGAGGACGCCGTGGCACCTCTCTAGCCAGTCCTCAAAGAGAGAACTTATCGCCGCAATTGTGGCGTGCCCAGCACTGGGTTGCGACAACCGTACTTTCCACGTCGCCCTGAGATCCCACCGGAGCTCCGACCGCTGTGCCGCAATTTCTCGCGGAGTTACGCCCCGGAGTTTCGCCTCCTCGCGCTACTCCCATAAGTGCGCGAGGACTTTCGGATCGCTGCCTCACAGGAGACCGTACGGTATCCTCGGACCAGTCGGATGGCCATGACCTTTGGGCCGCGCTCAACCGGCGGGATGGCCGCAGCGCCAGGGAACGCGCCCACACAGGAGCCCCGTAAAGGGCCATGGACCGCACGACCCCGGCGTAGAGCCTCCGGCAGGAGGCGTTTGGACCTCCTAGATTGGGCAGGAGCGCTCCAGTTTGGGAGCCAAACGTCGGAAATGCTCCACGAAGTTCCACCGGCTGTCGAGGACGAGTCCCAGGTACTTCATCGCCGACTCAACGCAGATGTAAACCCCTCCTACCGTTATTTGGGATCCCGAGGTGGCGCGTTCCGAGGGCCATGAATACACATGGCCTCGGACTTGTGCAGGGCCACCTCGAGTCCCAATTGCCGGATCCTTTCGACGATTGTCGCAACCCCGCGTGCCGCTACTTCGGCCGCCACCTGGTGCGACCTCCCTTGCGCCAGGACCAACGTGTCGTCAGCGTAACACACTACGCTGACGCCGCTAGGGAGGTCGGCGCGCAGCACCCAGTCGTATCCGATGTCCCACAGATGCGGCCCCAGGACCAATCCCTGTGGGACACCGCATGACATCTCTGGACGGTTCCACACTCCCTGGTGACCGGGGTAAATGACGGCCCTGTCCGTCAGATAGGCCTATAAGCGGACGGAAAGTCCGCAGGGCGCCCTGCCTTCTTTATGAGGACCAGTTTCCCCGTCTTTCAACGAAGCGGGAACTGGCCCTTCTCCAGGCATGCACTTAGGAGCCCCCTGGCCCGCAGGATCTCCGCTTGGAGAGTGGTCTTCGCCACTCTGTACCCCTCGTACAGCTCCGCCTGAATGGCTTGCGTATCCGGAGGTCGAATACGGAGCATGCGGTGCCTGGTTTATCGCCGTCGCGCAGTAACGCATGCACTGCGCAGAGCCGTCAGCTCCTGCGACCACCAGTACACCTGGCGCGAGGCACGTCCAGGCTGGACCCGGGGCATTGCCACGTCATATATTTCGGACATGGCCTCCCGGAACCACTCCGCCTCGTCGTTGATGTCAGCAGGCCTGTCCGGTGGTGACACCCAGGCTCCCGGTCCAGCTGCTTCAGCGCCCACCGCGGACCACTCGGGGCCCGTCGGACCGGCGCGTTCGAGGTCTGGGCGGAGACGACAAACCGGATATACCGACCGAATAGGTCTCAGCCCCCTCCATGACGCCTCCATGGCTGCGACAGAGCGGGGCTGCGAACGAGATGTCCACCACTGATTTACCTCGCATCCGCACACACGTGGGGACAGAACCCCGGTTTAGGACGACTAGGCCTGTCGCCAGAGCCTAGTCCTCCACCATCCTGCCCCGTGTGTCCGTTAACCGGGAACCCCAAGCCAAATTCTTGGCATTGAAGTCCCCGAGGACGAACACGGGGAGGGAACCGAACCCGACGACGACGACTCTCAACTCCGCAACGGAGTTGTGGAACTCGGCAAGAGTTCAGTTCGGAGAGAAGTATACACCTACCACGACAATCTCCCCGAACCGTGCTGCTACGCAGTCCCGTCCTCTCTTGACGGCCTCGAGGGACGGAGTGGAGCTTATTTTATCAAAATAAAACTTTACGTACCTAAGCAAACACAATATTATGAACAGAACTTGAATTTATTGTCGACAAACACACTCACACTAATTTGTGCTGTGTGACTCACACAGCACCGTAGATTTTTAGTTTACTGTAACTATTGACTTACTTATTAATTATCAAATTAATTGTATTACGTATGCATAGAAGCCGGCCGACACAATTACTCAAAAAACAAAACATGTGATTGACATGGACTTGCGGGGGCGCCAGGCGGGGGGCCCGCGGGGAAGGGGTGGTTTGTGATTGCCTGATCACAATTCCGGTGCATTCGAATTGCCAAATGCACTAGCGGGCAGCGAGTGTGCAAGCGGGAGCGGGTTATGACTCTAGGTCGGACTTTATGTCAACTTAAAACGCGCTTTTTTTGGTGACGTGAGAGTGAGACGTGATGCCCTAAGGACGGTTTTTTTTGTGCTTCTTCTGGTGCCCCCCCAGAAATGATGCCCTAGGCAATTGCTTAATTTGATTAAGGGTTAATCCGTCACTGCTTACGTCGCACCCACCCGCTCTTGTGCGACAACCCTTGTCCGTTTCCCTCAGAAGCCAGGTGCTGCCGGGCGCGTCGCCTGTGGGGTACGCCCTAACCCTATCATATTATTTTTTCAGTCATGTTGTTTAGGGTTTTGGTAGTTTTACAGTCAGCCGCCTACCGGACACCAACCCTCCTTGGGGATGCTTTTGTTGGTGGTTTACCCGCCACCACGCGGGAGACACAAGGTGCTATAATAGTTTCACTAGGTCTTGGTTCCCTTAGTCGCCTCCTACGACACCCACGGGATGAGATGTTTGTGGCCATATTCTTAATCCGGGACCACACGGAAGTCTGGCGTACAATCATATATTAATAAAACATTGATAAAAATAAGTCTACTTTTTAACGGCTCTTAATTCCAGCGGTTTTAGTCAGTGGCGACAACGGTGCTGCTATTAGAAATATATCATATTTGATACATTTTCAATACTTGACATTTTATATCGATATATCGAAATAATAGAATAAATTGCCAAAAATATCGATAAACCGAACAAAAAATATCAAACGAGTTTTTAAAGAAATTGCTTAAAACTTTATGGAAATAAATTGTTCTACCGGTGTCACGTCGCGCCAGTCTGAACGAGCCTTTATTTGTCACACTGACAGTCTCTATGATATTTCATTTTGACATTGACACTTGTAATCCAACAAGACGAAAATTCTTATTTGTTTCAGACGCTAAGTAAATATAAATAAAAGAAAATTTGATTGTGGAAACGGTAAATTAAGAATGGAGGGAGTTCTGTGGAAGTGGACTAACTATTGGAACGGTATGCCATCATTCGAGTGTTGTAAATATTTCATTTCATGATTCTGGGTTCTTTTTAATATAATAAAACATTGTTTTCACTTCAGGCTGGCAAACCAGGTGGTTTGTACTTGAGAATGGTATTATTTCATATTACAAATCACAAGAGGAAGTCAGCCAAGGATGCAAAGGGTCTGTCAAAGTTTCGGTTTGCCAAATCAATGGTAAGTATTGTACTAATTATTGCCTAAAGCAGATCAGACTGGGGCCTTTAACCATATGCTCCTGACAATACTTATTCACGTCTCAAGGCGGTTAAGGCACTAAGTAGTAACTGTATAGTGAAAGTTGTTTTGGTTAGGTAATAACTACTCACTTCATCTAACATAGTCCAAGTTGTAAGTAATTATGACATAATATATATTATGGTACTCCAACAATTTTCTATTAGACCTAGCAATGATAAATGTCAGACAGTAGCTGGCAGTAGTGGATCTGACCAAATTACACATTTGAAACCTTATTATGGGCAGGTTAGGTGTGCTGTTTATCATCACTATCATTGTTAGCCTTGTTCCTCCAATTGGCCTATAGGCCTAGCATCCTCCCTCGTGTTTATGCTGATAACTGATATTAACCTATTGACCACCATGTCAAAAAAGCAAAGACGTGCCCTCGGCGCCAAGCAACAACTAAGCTGGTTCTACATTTGTGATTTTTTCAGTGAATGCAATAGACAGCACAAGGCTTGATCTAGTGATACCTGGACAGCAACACATGTACTTGAGAGCACCTTCACCTCAAGACAGACAGAAGTGGTTGGTGGCTTTAGGCAGTGCCAAGGCTTGTGTGGACTCAAAAGAATTGAAAGGTACACTATACATTTATTTTAGTAGGTACTTTGTTTGTAATAGTATTATCAGCAAGTTGTAACAATCAATAGTCCTTGAGAGTGATAAAAATAATAAGTTAATGTATTGGAGTTAAAAGCTAGGTAGGTACCTACCTTCCTTTATCCTTATCAACATAGCAACAATATTCTTTGCATTATATTGCTGCCGGTCAAAAACAAAAATCATCTTTTTAGTTTGTTTTGATAACTTTCCAGCTGCAGCATTGGAAGACACCAACTCTTTGGGCCATAAGAAATCTGAGTTGCGTTTATACTGTGATCTGATGATGCAGCAAGTCCATGCAGTAAAGAGTGCAGCTAACACTGAAGCTGGTCCTGATACCCAGGTAAATATCTTCAATATATTTTTGTTACTTCAGTTAGGTCAGTTAAATGATTTCAAGCAGAACTGTTCAGAATTTTCATAAAGTGCCCAACTATGTAACTCAAAAAAATTACGTACTATGTATTGCATGAGGAAATAGGATGATAATTTAGTAGTAGTAACTGAAATTCTTGTTTTTTTTCCCAGGCTATTGAAGATGCCTCGAGTTTACTTACTGCAACATGTGATACCTTCATAAGAACATTAGAAGACATAATGAGATTAACCTCTCATGCAGGAATGAATCTTGTACCTTTCGAGATGCCAATACCAAATATTACAAAGAATAACAGTTCCATCAAGACTCCTAGACAAAGTATAAGTCGAACTCTATCCCAAGAGAATAGATGAAATGATCATGCCTACTATTTAAATTATAAACCTAACTTTAAATATAAAAAACATAATATGTTATATTCATGTTTATAGAACAGGTGATTAGGGTTTTGCTTTCAAAATATACCAAAACGGAAAAATATATTTTCAGCTAATTTGTAAACTATTGCATCCCACAGGGTTAGTATGACGTTATTGTATTTCTACTCAACAGTAGAATAGAAATCGCTTGTCTCCATTTCTCGGTAGATGTCAACTGTCTACACGAAAATAACATTTTTGTCTATTATTCTGTCACCGAAACACTTCTCTACGGTTCTCGTGCTAAGCCTGCATGCAGGTCATGAATATATACATATAATTTTTGTTTTGTTAATGTATTGGCTCTCATTTATTTACAGAATAGACATCACTACATACCTACCTGATCCCTGATCTATCAAGATAATATTTTAATTATTGAAGATCATATACACATATCTATGAAATATTAATATTGTACTTAAGTGTTACACTTTTTACTCCCCTACGATATATGGTATATTTGGTTAATACCTGAAGTTTGATTTTGTTACTTGTACTTATATGTATCACGCTTGCATAATATTATATTCCTGTGATATAAATAAGTAAAGCAGCTGTTTATCACATACAATTAGGCTATTATAATGCCTATAAATTAAATAAGTTAATTTTATGAAGTTGAATGTATTTTGTACCTATTTTTGTTTGATTTACTTAAATATATAAAAATTATTAGTCTGTAGTATGAATTAGTCTTCTAAGTGACTTATGGATAAAAAGTTCTGTTATACATGTTTGTATGTTTACATTGATACAACTAGAATGAAAATGCAATAATATGAACTGATGATGTACATTCCAAGTGTCAAGTTTGCTTTGCCAGGATACTAAATGATTGTAAATGAAAACGTTATCTGTCTTAGCAAATTACCAAATGGTGATAATTGTAATTGTCTTATACTCAATTATAAAATTGTACCTTTTTCACATAAAAATAAACAATAATAATGTATAATAATAAAAAAAATGCTAAAATGATCATCGTCTTTATTTTAATATAATAAATACAACGTAAAAATACAATAATTACCATATGGGTTCTCCAAACCTTAGAACTGATTTTTCTTGGGCATCTAATTCAATACCTGTCTTCTTTCTCATATAGAAAATAGTGCAATCTCTATTAGTACAAAGAACTTCTTCATGAAGGCTGCCTTGACATCTTTGGCATTCAGTCCAAAGCCTGGAAAACTTTTCCTGGAGCTGCCTTAATTTAAATATTTCTGAAATATATATCTGTCTCTCTTTACTTAGGCAATGATTGCACAGAGCTTTTACAGTATCATTAGGCATAACAGTTTTACAACCTATACATTTCTCTTTTTTCTTTGTAAAAGCAGCCAGAGCACCTACTTTGGAAGTTACCATTGCTTTGGTTCTAGTATGTTCTCCCTTCAAAAGAAGAGATTCAGCTTTCTCACCTAATATTGGTTCAAAAATTCTTAACAGTGGTTTAGACAGCTGATTTTCCAAATAATGATTGAAATCTATGGGTACACTGTTTTCCAATACATATATAGGATCTTCAGCTTTCATATAAGCAGGAGTATTTTTAGTTGCACAGCATATAACATATGGGACTCTGTCACCAAGTTTAGGCGCAGTACCAGCGTCTCGTTTTTTCATTTTATTGGCTAATTCAACATGAGCTTGTTTTGCAGCGTAGTCATGTTTTGTAAGCTCTTTTGTTATAACAAGTTGAGAGATATCTATGCGGTTACACAATAAGTCCGAAATTATTTGTTTTGCATAATTAACAGCACCATCTGGATCTCTATCTATGAGTAATTTTTGAAGGCATGTGTTCATCATGTTGGATACAAGAGGGCAGTTATCTCTTCTTACAGTTTCAATTCCTTTGCAATCCATTTTATCATATTTATCTGGTTTAGTGAAATAGAGGCCAGCATACCTCTTCTTATTAATAAGTAAGTATGGATAATATACTTTTTCAAATTCTAATTTGATTGGTTTGACAAATTTTGTTGTTACAAAGTCAGCAGCCTCTCTTCCTAATTCCATGCTTTCCTCAAGTGTTTTAACACCAAACTTTACCATAACAGAATCAGTATCACCATAAATGACTACTGCATCTTCTTTATAGCCATTTGCCTTTGTGTATTTTTTTTCTACTTCTGACTTAGTAAATTCTATCATTGTTCGACCATAAGCTGTTACACTGCCTGATATTTCTAGACATGGTAGTTTGCCAACTTGAGCTCCAGTAAATCCATACACAGAATTAGCACTGATTTTTAAAGCTAATTGTCTGCCATCAAGAACAGACCTCTTAAATGGATCTTTTTCATCCTTTAAGTCTGCTTTGGCCTTCTTTCTTGCAGCAAGCAATGATTCCAATATTTCAGGTAAGAGACCTTTCCTAACATTTGCCTTCACAAACATGTTTTTTGTAGGTGTAATAGTTACATCTTCATCTTTCAAATTAGTTTTGTATTGCATATTTGGTTGGACTAATGTAGTATAACATAAATTATGAGCCATCATAATACTTGGATACAAAGAGGCAAAATCTAAAGTAGATATAGGGTCTGCATAATATCCTTTTTTGGGTTCAATGACAGTTGCTCCTTCAAATTGTTCATCTGAGCCCTGGCCATGATAAGCGGGCATTAAATATCCTGCATCCTTAGCTTTTCTTAGTAATTGACTCACTACTTTTATTTGTTGGCCTCTTGTGAGCAGGCAAAGCAGAGGGACACCTGTCACCCTTGCCATTTCCATATAATTTATAATACACATTAACTTATTCAGAAGTTTTAGTGGCAAATAAGCATCTTTTAAGCAGTACATTGCCAGCCTCCTTCTTGTTTGTTCACTTTCGTTCTGAAGGTCTCCAATAATACTGTGATGAACATCCTCTTTTTGCTCTTGAAGGAAATGGTAACTGACAGCATTCAGAGTATATGATCTTAGTTTATAATCTCTTACCAAAACAAGTAATAAGTCAAATGGAACCCTGCCTTCAAAGTTAATATTTTTGTTTTCTCTACGCCCCATTTGTTTTGATTGTAAAACAGAATCTTTTATAACAGATCTAACATTTCTGATGCGCCCCAAAAAGTCAAAATTGTTCACTTTTAAATGCTTTGCTCTGTTTATGAGATATGGCCAATCAAAATTATTAATGTTATAACCAGTAATTATGTCAGGGTCAAGTTCTCGGAAGAAGTCAGACCACTTTGCAAGCATTTCAGATTCTGATTGAAAACTCAAAACTTGTGATCCTACTATAGGTGCACATGTCTTTAATGTGAACACATTTCTTATATAAGGCTCAGGCTCACCCTGTCTAATAACCATTGAAGCAATTTGAATAACAGGATCGTGGTTGGGCTCTGGAAAGACTCCTTTACGTCCAGCACATTCAATGTCAAAACTCAATATTTTGAAAGGTGCAACTTTGGACCATTCCCCTTCTGGCTGATGAGCTATAAATTCATTCCAGGCTACATCTACTTCGATTTGACATCTAGATTCAGGTTTTGCTTGAGAATCTTTTGATCTCAGAGACCATTTGTTTATTGGCAACTCAATCCAACTACAACCAACAACTGCAGTGTCTACCATAAATCGGATATCAAAATCAATATTGCTTTCATAGAATAAAGGATCCATTAATCCGAAAGAGGTTGGTTGTCTTTCAATTAGTCTTTTGGCTGCAGCAATAAGTCTAGGAAGTGCCACAGATACTCTTGCAAAAGTTATGTCTTTATCCCCTAGATAGTACATAAGAGATCTAGCTTTAACCAAGCGCACTTCTAATGCAGTTTCTCTAATATTATCCTTGTTTGAGCGCAAGTCCTCCAATATTGCCTTATTCAAATTACTTTTAAGTTCATTACATGATGAATTGGTGAAATTAACAGGAACAGTTACATAGAAATAAGGTGTGAATCCATGAACATGACAGCAAACCGAATTTCCGTCCATAGTTATGCCATACATTCGCATTATCGGTACAGGAGCTAGCTGTGACCCAGGCATGCCCGGCATGGGCTGACCATTATAGTTATCAATATCTATTTGTTGAAAAACTAACTTATCTTTCTTTGGATCCATTGAAGGTGGTGCAGGTCGTGACCATTTAATGTTAGTAGACTGATTTTCTGGGCCGTCGCCAAGCACTTCTTGCGATTCAAACTCAGTATCCATACAAGCGAGTTGCTCTTCAAAACTACATGGCACTTCGTTATCTTCGTCATCGTCCCCCGATTTAAACCTCTTTGGTGGCGGCGGTTTACTGAATTGTTTCTTTTTGTCCATTATTTATGCTTTCCGTTGCAGAATTACTATGCAAAATGCAGAATGCAGTTTTCAATAGACAATAATATTGATAAAACCTAAGTAGCTAACGATTCCCGCCAAAATCTGGAAAATGAAGTGTTTAGTAGACGGCAGCAAATAGAAGTTAAAATTGAATGCAGAAGTTGTGAAAGATGTTTTAAACTAACCTTTGAGCGATTTGTTATAGTGAGATTAAATGTCTATTTCTATACTAAATCAATTCCACTAATTCCATTAACCGGCTTTTCACACTGCACTGCTAGTGCTAATGTCAAAGTAGGGATGGCGATCTGAGATCGATTAATCGAAGAATCGATTTCTTGGACCAAAAATAAGCGATTTTTTAATCGATATCCAGTACGGTATCGATCCAGTGAATCGATATTTCACCCTAGTAAATCAAGATTCGATTTTTCTGTTTTGATAAGAACCTGAATCGTAAATTATTTAGAATTAGTTGAACGTAATGTTCACTTAATTACCCAAAAACTCGATAGATGGCTGTGCACTTAGTTTCCTCGGTCGTTCGTAAATAGGTAAAAGAAATAAATAAAAAAATTCGTTTGTACAAACGTATTTTTTAAAATTAACATAGAAAATACAACCTTGAAATGCAAGTCGAAATAAGATCGATATCTAGAAAATCGATTTTATTTAAGAATCGATATTTTTTGGAAAGAATCGCCATCCCTATGTCAAAGTCCTGTGTGGTCCTGTGGCTGTGTGGCTAATGTGTTATGTGTTGCCCGATTTGGTTTTCACTTTACCCCAGGCTTAGTCTCAATTTACCCGAGATTCAGTATTAATTTGAAAAAAATACCCTAAATTAATTCCTTCAGTTTTTTCTTACTTTACAAATAAAAAAACTTGATATTTTTTAATATTATTATTATTCTTATTCCCACATCACGATAAATGCTTCCTCTGCATCAACTGCATCGTTATCTATCTTTTTTGTCGTAAATACTATTATTCATTTTCCATTGTGTTAGTACTGAAATAGGCTATAAAATTATATCCAACGTAAAAATTTATTAAAACTGGTCAGATCACTTTCCTGTTGAAATAGAGTGCAATTATAATAATATTGTAAGACATAGGAAAGTGACTTCAAATTGTGTACCTAGCAAAATCGTTTGGGGAAATAGGACCCCTGAACAAATCCAGCTTTAGGTACCTATCATTCATAAGATTTGCAATAATAGTCTTAAATGTATTGACTTTCCGCAAGAATTTTAGTTATGCGCTGATAAATGTTGTAATAATTTAGAGCATCATAGACGTATAGATTTAATGTCTAACAGTATAATAATAACACTGCGTGAGGCGAGTGTAGAGAGTTATGATATTGTTACTCATCATACATACACATACATACATAATCAGCCTATAATGTTCCCACGGCTGGGACACAGGCCTCCTCTCTGCGAGAGGGAGTGGGCCGTAATCCAACACGCGGGCCCAGTGCGGGTAGGTAGATGTCACATGTCTTCGAATTTTTGGTTCTAGGACATGCCGGTTTCCTCACGATGTTTTCCTTCACCATTTTTGAGAGCAGTGGTGATGAAATAATTTACACAAAGTAAAGCGCCTGTCCGGGTTCGAACTTATGACGTACAACTCGTAAGTCGCGGCCGTTACCACTGAGCCACCACTGCTCTACTGTTACTCATCGTTGTTATCAAAATAAAAAAATGGTACCTGGTTGGTATAGATAAGACACACGAGTAGGCTAAAAATAATTTCAACAACTGGGTCTGGCATGGGAAACCCTCATTTGGATGCATTTACGACGCAATGTGTAAAAGTAGGAAAATTTTTAAATCACAACATAGGTGGTGTCAAGACCAAGCAGAACAAATTAAAATGGATACTTTGGCATCTCATTGTTCTAATAACGACTTCAGAAAAATCTGGCAATGTACTACTAAACTAAATATAAAGCAGAATCGGGCTGAATGCATTAACTCTGAAAGGGATCCTCATAACATTGCTAATATATTTAAATCTGATTTTAAGGTAAGTCCACTTGGGTCTTCAGTAGCAACGCAATGCAGTCTCCAGCTAGATACTTCTACCATTATACAAATAAGACCTTAAGATATTATGAGTATTATTGACTACATGAATCGGGGTAAATCGCCTGGACATGACAGCTTGAGCGTTGGACATTTACGGCATACGGGCTGTCATTTACTCAGAGTATTGGCCATGCTTTTTTCCCTGTGCGTGTGTCATAGGTATCTCCCTCATGATAACAATAACCATACCAATCGTTAATGTAAAATAACAGATTTTTGTCATAGAAGTAACTATTGTCAAAAATAGCCTCTGTGTGTCACTGGCAACAATTTTGGCTAAAGCAAGTTTAAGTTGGCGGCATAACAGGCATTTAAGAAGGAACCTGAACCTGTATCACGCGTAATTTGGGTTCCAACCTAGCCTTTCCACTGAGAGTGCTATTCTCTGTAGTTGGTTAGGTATTATTTGGTGTCCACCTGTTTATGCTTGTTATTTAGATTTATCTCAAGCCTTTTTTTTTTGTGGGAAATCGTCAAATAACTTTTCCCGCTCTGGGCGGAGCGGGAGGGTGTGTCACTCTTACTGACTAGGCTTGCGGACGGTGAGCTACCCATTGCTCACCGTCCGCAAGCCCGCACCTACGATGGCCGGCAATCCGCCTGGGAGGCCCAGGGCGTCTCCTGCGGCGATTAGGAGCGAGAGGGCGCGAAATTTGGCTTTCTCTCAACCGTACCGCCTCTTCCTTCGCGAGCATTACTGCTTCGCAGGAGGTGACGGCTGCCCATGCCTTCTCGCTCCTTACCATGGCCTGAACCAGGGCCGGACGCGAGAGATCTCTGCCACCGATCACCTCCACGAGGACACGGTGGTGCACTGCCCAAGCCGGGCAGACCTCCGCCGTATGCTCCACCGTGTCCTCCGGGCAATTCACACAGTGGTGACACCCAGGCATTTCCTCCCGTCTTATCCAACACAGGAACCTCCCGAAGCTGCCGTGTCCTGTGAGGACCTGTGTCAGGCGGAAGGTGAGGACGCCCTGGCGCCTCTCTAGCCACTCCTCAAAGAGCTGACTTATCGCCACAATTATGGCGTGTCCAGCACTGGGTTGCGACAATCGCACTCTCCAAGTCGCCATGAGATCCCGCCGGAGCTCTGTCCGCTGTGCCGCAATTTCTCGCGGCAGCGAAGTTACGCCCCAGCGTTTCACCTCCTCGCGCCATTTCCATACGTGCGCGAGGATTTATCTATGATCATATGATCTAGTTTGTTATGAGGTCCTGTGGGATAAACTGCGTAAACAAAATGTATCTACAGAAATAGTGGAAATTCTGAAATATTGGTATGACTATCAAATAAATGTCGTTAAGTGAGTGGATTGCTTGTCTGAGGAGTACAAGCTAGAGTATGGCGGCGTGAGGCAAGGGGGAATTTCCTCACCCACTCTTTTTAATCTATATGGATAGCCTGTTTGGCGAGCTCAGTCGCATGCATGTAGGTTGACATATTGATGGAGTTGCTGTCAATAAATGATAAATAAATGATAAATTATTTTATTTCTGTAAGTAGGTTTTTACAAACACTTTAACACGTCAAACATATTTTTTTAAAATAGATGAGGCCGGCGTTTCCTATCTGACTACTCTGAGAAGAAAGGCCGAAACAAATTCAGAGGTCACAGTCTCTTTTAAAGTCCAGACATAATCTTGGTCAGATCATGTGAAGACCATGTCGATTGGTGTCTGAAATGGTCTTTTGATGACAGAACCGCACAGATTGAGTGGACCTGTCCAGTCAGTGCACGCATTTGTCAGTCGTTGTGCAGCTCAACTCATAACTAAAGGAGCTCAACGATTCAACGAACAATACCAAAGAAAGGACATTTGGCTAGGCCGCAAAAAATACTCAAAACTGCCAGACCATGTTAAAAACTAACTGAGAATAAAACAAAATTAAACAATGATCCACATAGTCTTCACATTTACAATAATTAAAACAATATACTCTTAATACTACACAGAGTAAATATTCATGTCATTGAATAAATAAAATTCATCAATGTCAATGTGTATATCCGGACATAATCTTGGTCAGTTCATTTGAGCACCATGTAGGTTGGTGTCCGAAAGACCACACACATTTGAGTGGACCTGTCCAGTCAGTGCACGAATTTGTCAGTTATCATGCAGCTCAACTCAAAACTTAAGGAGCTCAATGATTTGACGAACAATACCAAAGAAAAGACATTTGGGTAGGCCGCATAAAGTACTCAAACTGCCAGCCCATCATTAATACTAAAAGACAAAAAAAAACAAACAATGAACCACATAGTCCTCACATTCCTACTCTCAATAATATAAGTTATGCCAGCGACGTGGTGCTGCTAGGCTCTACAATTAGAGCCATCTACTTGGAGTTTGTGAGCGGTATGCCGAGAGTCATGGTCTAAAGTATAATGCTGCCAAGAACGAGTATATGTTTTTTGGTCTTGGTGATAAAACTCCTCATGAACCTCCACCTATTTTTCTGAACGGTTCTCCTCAGACTAGAGTGAAAAAGTTTAAATATCTGGGGCACATTGTCACCGATGATCTAAAGGACAACGAGGACATTAAACGTGAACGCAAAGTGCTGGCGGTCCGGGGTAATATGTTGGCTCGCACGTTTGCTCGTTGCTCAGCTGAAGTCAAGTTAGCGCTATTTAAAGCATATTGCTTCTGCATTAATCTTTCTACTCGAGCAGCCTATGGGTTAATTATACTCAAAAGGCATAAAGCACTCTGTGGGAACAATGCAATAACGTCTTCAGGAAGTTGTTGCGTCTGCCGCGGTTCTGCAGTGCGTCCGCTATGTTTGCTCAAGCGCGTACGAGGCGTGTGTGGTTGCTGTTGGGCAAAGTACGCGACAGCAGCAACGACTTTCTGAGGATAGTTTCGAGTAAATGTACTCCGAGGCACTCGCTCTGGGTAAGTACAAGTGATTGGGACGGTAAAATAAAATGTTTTAGTTGTTATTTATATTCTTTATTATTCTACTAACATAATTAATAAGCTCCTGTTCTTACTAACCATGATGGTTATTGTTATCTGACAAATAAATAAATAATAACGTTGAAGTCGTGGTGGGGCTTGAACGCTCCGAACACTAGGTCTTTTTTTTTTTTGGGTGAGATATCATCAAATAACTTCTCCCGCTCTGGGTGGAGTGGGAGGGTGTGTCAGACTCTTACTGACTAAAACCCACCCGTATTCCTTCCGTTGCCTGTGTTGCGGGGCCTCGGTGGCTCTTTAGTACATTCCCGCGACCCCAGCAGACATCGGCCCTAGTGGACCCCTACATTTGTGCTGACGACATCTCTTTGAGGCGCACGTAGAATACAACGCGCCGTCGACCTGGGCTTGGTCCTTACCGGACGGTGAGCTACCCATTGCTCACCGTCCGCAAGCCCGCGCCTACGGTGGCCGGAAATCCACCCGGGATTGCCGACGCCCAGGGCGTCTCCTGCGGCGGCTTGGGGCGAAAGGGCGCAAAATTTGCCTTTCCCTCAAGGCGCTCGCGAAGGAGGAGGCGGGACGGTTGAGGGCCTCAACCATCCCGCCTCCTCTTTCGCGAGCATTACTGCTTCACAGAAGGAGGTGACGGCTGCCCATGGAACTATAGGTCTGTGCTAAGGAGCCAGAGCAAGAGAGATACAGAAACCCCCAGGGCAGCAGGTGGCGAGATGCTGGGCAGTAGCGACTGCACGGACCATATCACCCGGGAGAAGTCTTGTTCCTCATCTCTGGCTTGCCTTTAAAGGCCGGGTGGAGAGCTATTTTAAATTAAATAAACCACTCCTCATAAGCACCTCAGGACTTGTTGCCCCCTTGTAGCTACATCACTATGTGCTAGCGATAGTTTCCGGGGCCCATTATTAAGTGTGCAAGTCACCCCCTGCCATTTTATCTGTGTATAACATTGATCAGGCAGAGGACATAGTTCTTCCATAGTTCAAGGCAATCAATCCACTATAGCCACCCATAGTTCAATATGTTTTGTGTCCATATGCTGCAATAGTCCTACACCAACCGGGGGTGTCCTTGGGTGCACTTGCATAGTGCGAACAGGGATAATCGTCGGTTGGAGCCTCATTTGGTTGGCTTCAGTCCGTCGTACGCCTTCTAAAAGACCGGGAATCCATGGTCCCAAGATTAAACACACAGATTGTAAACACACAAATATAATAATAATTTTGTAAAGTAGTCGGTGCATTAAAATTTTAAATTCAGAAGTGGTTTTGCAGAAATGGAGAGTAAAGTAAAGATTATTGATCCTAATCTCCAGTTCTTTGTTTTCTTTGTCTTTGCTTGTATGTTCGAATACACACTAGGTACAGTCGCTAGCACATCAAGTTACCACGAACAGTCAAATTTCGCCAAATTATTTTAAACCTTAAAATGTTGAAAGTTAAGTTCAAAATCGAATGTGAAAATTTGATAGTTTGTGGTAACTTGATGTGCTGGCGACTGTACATTCTGAAATAATATTAAAGTAGTCTTGTATTCGAAACAGACCTTACCTTAAAAATTAACCTGCTGGATTAATTTTACTCTAAAGCTAGGGTAAAGTACCCTAAGCTGGCAACACTGTGGCACAGACCAAGTATTACTGTAGTGTGTCAGATTCAGCTGTCATTTGTCAGCTGTCTGTTTGACTGTCATGACCTTCCATGGAAATAGTATGTATTAGTATGCAGTATGCATGGAATTAGTATGTACTTTAGAGAATATAAGCTCCTCGGTAGTATGTCCTGCATTCTCTTTGACGAGGATTCATTTTGACGTTCGAAAAGTGCTCAAAATCAAAATGACTTGATTTTGATTTTGAGGATGTGAGATATTTGCAAAAACCTTGACCTTTGTCCTTGAATAATAAATAAATAAAAAAGATACGCGCCCACGAGATTTTATGATCCCTTCCGCCTGTTGAAGACCCTGATCATCCTCTGCCTCCCGTCACTCCTGACGAAGTGCAGGATGTCATCAATGGTCTAAAGCCCCGTAAAGCCCCTGGCTCAGACGGAATCTCAATAGGGGGCTCCAACTGTTCCCCGCTCACCTCAATATGCTCATGGCCACCATCTTCTATGGTGCCCTGAGCAATAACATCTTCCCACATCATCATCTGCCTAGCCTTTTCCCAACTACGTTGGGGTCGGCTTCCAGTCTTATCGGATTTAGCTGAATACCAGTATTTTACATGGAGCGACTGCCTATCTGACCTCCACAACCCAGTTACTGGGTAACACGATACCCCTTGGTAAGACCGGCTCTCAGACTTTCGAGCTTCTGACGACCCGTAACGACTGTCAAAGATCTACAAATGACAGCCAGGACCAACGGCTTAACGTGCTTTCCGAAGCACGGAGGGGTCTTGGTGTGCTGTAAAGAGGGAAGATTCGAATCAAGCTTACCGGTCGCTCCCGTCCCGCCGCTTCGCACACCGATGGGCTTAGAAGGCGCGTTCGATAGTTCTGAATCTTGCTTCAACTCCACTTCACATATTTTTCCACAGGCGCTGGTTCAGGGTATATCTGGTATCTTGCGGGGATTGTAGCACGTTTTCAACCGAAGGACCTTATTTTTTGTAGAAAAGTATATATCGCGCGTGGCGTGTTTTCGCGCACACCCGTATGGTACGTAGTACAGTGGAAAAGAACACACGCAGGAGCGCGGCGCTAGTGTGCTCATCCGCAACCAATCGGAAGGCTCGACGAATGGGCGATGAGCAAACGCCGGAAGCTCATTCAAATCAACACCCTCGGCAAATACACAAAAAAGCCTGATTACCAGTTGTGGGGTGAAGAAAACACTATTCTAAAATCTCTAAGATTTAATTCAGTAGGTACGTAATACCAACTGCAAAGAGAACGGTACGTAACATGCCGCTCGCCTTAAAAGAATTAATTTCTTTTAACCTTAAATTAAAAGACAAAAAAAGAATGTATCATTCGAAATAAGAATGAAAAATGCTACGAAAGCATGAAGCCTTAAATTTTTAAACTAAAGTTATTCTAACTTAAGATTACTTAACTAAGATTCGTAACAATATTAACTAAAACTTACAGAATGATTATTCTAAGGGCAAAGGACATATTTTGACTACTGAGCGTTTCACTAAAGTTTTGCCCATCTGTAAAGTTACGACACGAGTAATATTATCGGAACCTGGGTGGAGAGTATGGACACGAGCCAGTCTCCATTGTAATGGTGGCAAATTATCATCTCGTACAACGACAATAATACCTTCACGGAGTTGTGAGCCGCGATCTCGAAACCATTTGTTACGTTGTTGAATTTCGTGTAAATATTCACGACTCCAACGTTTCCAAAAGTGTTGCACACATTGTTGTATTCTACGCCATCTAGTGAGTCGATTTGAAACATTATCGGTTAATGACATGTCTGGTAAGGACGTCAACGGACCTCCTATTCAGTCTTGCCAGAAGGTTACTTTTATAACCTTTTAGGTGATTTTTCAACTGCATTGGTTACTTTTAGGTTACACTAATGAAAAGGTTACTTTTAGGTGATTTTTCGGGATTTGTAGAATTAACTTTTAATTTTTTACATAAAAGCAACGCGAAACGGAACGCTCGTTTTAGAGTTTTTCATGTTGGTAAGCTTCGTTAGCAGTAGTAGAAGAACAAAAAGAAGCCCTAGTTAATGGCAAAGTGCTCATACCCAATCATAGCTGTCTCTATTGGAACAACACGTTGTACTCTTTCCTCTTTCACACTTACACCACTTGTATCTCGCTCACTCGCTTGATCAGTCGGATTTGATCGGATCTTCGGATTAATTCGTTGTTGTTCGTTTGCTTGCCGCCGCGCCGCCACTTCAATTAGTTGTCACCGAAAGATTAGTGTTTGTATTTTGTGATTTGATTATTAATAATTATTAATTACAATACAACATAATTTCCTACTGGACATTTACTGGAAGCTTGGTAAGTGTATCTACAATGACAGTGCATGTTTTGTGTACCTACTGTGTGTTTCACTATTTTTTCTATATACTTTATTAGAGTTATGGACTAATAATTAACGATGAATTTGAATCAGACCAATATAGTAGGTACCTATTACACACCATGAATGCTTTGTTTTTTTTTAAGTTGGTTTTAGTTAGACAATAAAATAGTAAGTAGGTACAAGTCAGTAATATATAAGAAGTTACTGAGATTAAACCACTGACCTGGTACTATAATAGCGGTCAGTGGATTAACTTCATATCAATTCTTAATGCATCAATTTTATTATAAAGGATCAATATGCGGAAATGCGGGCAAGTGCTCAAATACTCATCGATGTTTCTGTAAATCAATACAACTAATATTCTATTCTATCAATTTATAATACCTTTCCAGTAAAAAAATATGAAAGGTTATTTTTTATACAAAAAGGTTACATTTTTTTATATTTCAGGTGATTTCTGACATGACCGACTGGCAACACTGCTCCTATTAAAAAATGAGCTGGTGTCAAAGGTAACGGATCTAATGGGTCAGCACTTAATACACAAAGTGGACGTGAATTAAGTACCGCTTCAATTTGACAAAGAAGGGTATGCATCTCATCATAAGTTTGAGTTTGCGTACCGAGGACTCGATGTAAATGATGTTTAAAACTTTTAACACCGGATTCAAAAGGCCACCAAAATGAGAGGCGTAAGGAGGCTGGAAATGCCAAGTAATGCCTTGTTCTACAATTTTACTATTAAGAGTGGCTTGAACAGAATCATTACGTAAAAAATTATACAAGTCTTGTAGATAATTATTACAACCAACAAAGTTCCTTCCACAATCAGAGTAAATGTCGGTGCATAAACCTCTACGGGACGTGAAGCGTCGCAATGTTGCCAAAAATGCATCAGTTGACAACTCGGATACGAGTTCGAGGTGTATGGCCTTGACAGACATACACACAAAAATAGATACATAGCATTTAATAATTTTCGCATTTCGAACTTTGTTTGCTCGAACGTAAAACGGACCCGCGAAATCAACAGATGTTTTAAGAAATGGCCGCTCGGGGCGCACTCTGACGGCCGGTAACGGACCCATGCATGGCTGCGGATTCACGGGGCGCGCACGAAAACAACGAACACAGCGATGTATGCGTGTACGTATAGCGTCACGACTAGACATTATCCAATATTTTTGGAATAAAATGTATTGCACGGATTGCGGACCAGCATGTAGATGCGTGATATGTGTATGGTCAATGATTAAATCTGTAAGATGATGTTTCTTAGGCAAAATCAATTGATGTTTGGAAACAAACGGTAAAAGTGATTTATGAATTCGCCCACCTACCCGAAGATTATTTTTGTTATCCATGAACGGGTTGAGTCGACGTAATTTAATTGATGGATACTTTCCATGTGAAATATTATTAATGTCTTCGGAAAAACAAGAATGTTGAACTAAATGGATAAGTCGATTTAAACAAAAATTAAACTCGGATACAGTTATGTGTATTGGATAGGAATTTTGAACTTTCTTACATTTATTATAGAATCGAAATAACAGTGCTGTTATCCTAACAAGTTTACCTAGAGTAGAAAATCTAGTAATATACTCGACCACATCGGGTGGTGCTGAGGTGGAAGAGTTTGACACCATAGACATAGGTAGATTGCGTTTGTCTTCAGTGACTTCTAGTATTTTCTTGGGATTTGGCCAAGAACTAGAATCACGCGCGAGTCACCAGGGCCCATGGAGCCACATCTCATTTTGGACAAAACTTGTAGGAAGCATTCCTCGAGAAGGTGCGTCAGCTGGATTGTCAGCTGACGGGACATGTCTCCAAGTTTTGGCCGGAAGCCTGGATAAGATTTCACTAGTGCGATTAGAAACGAATGTTTTCCACTCGTGTGGTGGAGAACGAAGCCACGCTAACACGATGGATGAATCAGTCCACGCACAAACATGTTCACAGTTTAAGTGGTTATCATACACACTTCTCACTTTATCAATCAACTTTGATAACAAAACAGCTGCACACAACTCTAGGCGCGGAATAGTAAGAACCGGTTTTATAGGTGCTACACGCGTTTTAGCGAGAAGAAGAAATGTTTTAACGTTATCATTATTATCGGATATACGGGCGTAAACACACGCGGCATAAGCCCGCTCAGAAGCGTCGGAAAACCCGTGAATTTGAATTGCAATCACGTTTGCAAAAACGAAACGTGGAATTTGAAACTTTGATAATAATGGTAACTCGTTAAGAAAACTAGACCAAGCGTTTATAATATCTAAAGGAGGTGACTCATCCCAGTCGACCGCTGAAATCCATAACAACTGAATGAGATGTTTCGCATAAATAGTTACAGGAGATAACCATCCCATAGGGTCATAAATTTTCGCTATTTGTGATAGTATGGATCGCTTTGTAATTTTATCATTAGTTGACTGAACGCTAAAAGTGAAAGTATCAGATTCAGGATTCCACTGAAGTCCTAAAACCTTTATTTGTCTGTCATTCTCCATCAGAGCGAAAGAAACGTTATCAGGCCGCTCGCCCTGAACGACTGACGTTTGTAAAGCAGCGAGTAATGCTGGCGAATTGCTCTGCCACTTACGTAACTCGAAACCAGCTGACGAACAAATACCTACTAACTCACGTTGTAAAACCAAGGCATGCTTTACGTCGCCTGCTCCGGTGACGATGTCATCAACAAAAACCTGGTTCTGGAGAACCTTAGAACCTAACGAGAAGTTAGCAGCTTCATCATGAGCCAACTGTTGAATAGTACGAAGGGCTAAGTATGGTGATGAGCTGACACCAAAAGTGACGGTGCGCAATCGATAATCACGCAACGGTTCAGTGGGTGATTTACGCCACACAATGCGTTGAAAATCCCAATCGGATTGTTGTAATTTTATGTTTCTGTACATCTGCTTTATGTCGGCAGTGACAGCAATAGCATGGATACGAAAACCCAATAAAACGTCTACTATATCCTGGTGCAGCTTCGGACCAGTCAGTAGAACATCATTAAGTGATATTCCATTCGAAGTTTTACAACCCGCGTCAAAGACGACACGAGTACGAGTAGTCTCACTGGACTCTTTGACCACGCAGTGGTGCGGAATGTAATAGCTATTAGCTAACGAAACAGGTAAATCAACGGGCTCCATGTGACCGAGTTCCAAGTACTCCTGGAGGCACGCATGATAGTCTACCTTAAGTTGAGGATTGTGTTCCAACCTATACTCTAATTTCTTAAACCTAGAGGCCGCCGTATCTCGTGATGCGCCGAGGGTGGGTGCATCAGGTTTGAAAGGGAGTGGAACAACATATCGCCCAGTTTCATCACGAGTATGTGAATTTACGAATATAGATTCACACAACGCTTCGTCGGGACTTAAAATTATTTTTTCCGGAAGAGATTCCAATTCCCAGAACCGTCTCAGGTTGATGTCGTCATCGTAGGATGAGCTTAAACTACTGAGACAAACTTGAAGTGAAGTAGATGTATTTTGGTTGTATGAAACATCACCCATCAATAAATAACCAAAGATACTGTTCATAGCCATCGGTGAACCGGGTGGACCCGTGATCACGTGACCTAATAAAACTTGGGATAGTATATCCGCACCTAAAAGCATTTCCACCGATTGTGGAAGATAAAACTTAGGATCAGCTAAAGTTAAGTTTTGTATGTGTGGCCATCCCTTAAAGGGCAACGTCACACATGGCATACGTGAAATAAGATTAGATAAAATTAATGCGTTAACTGAAATTGAAGGTTGATCCCCGTGTGTAGGAGTGACATGACAAGATACTACACCCTTGGGGTAAACCGCTCCAACCTCGGTCCCTCCAACACCGAACACCGGAACATTCGCTTGGCTGCGATGTAACCCTAACCGCTGAACACAAGACTCGGTAATAAAAGTCGCCTGACTGCCTGTATCAATAATACATCGAACTGTGTGTTTTTGTGGGCCAACATGCACATTGATGAGTGCCGTACATAGGAGCACCGTACTCGCGCTAACCGACGGAGCAATAGAACGCGAATTGTTCTTGCGATCGTTCACCGCCGCAGTCATCGCAGCGTGCGAGGTACTGGGAACCGCTGTCTCTGTCGTTTCGTTCACAGAAAGTGAGACCGCATTATCACTACTACCACTAATAACTGATAAACTGTTAGACTTTTCGAAATGAATTAATGAATGATGTCGTTTATGACATGAACGACAAACAAAGTTAGATTTGCATTGTTTTAAATCATGACCGACATGTAAACAATTGAAACAAACGTTCTTGTTTTGAATAAAAGAATACCTATCACGGGGAGATAAATTAAGGAATTTCGAACATTTTGTCAACGTATGTTGAGCATCACAACATAAACAATTATTTTTTAAATTATTTTGTTTGGTAGATTGTAAGTCTGTTGTATTCGAACTCGATGAAGCGACATTGGCTGCGAGCGCGCGTCGCGAGCCTTCGTTACCGCGCGATGTGCGGGAAGTACCTACCTTTTCAAGATTATTTTTATTTTGTGGGTGAGAAGAGAATTCGCTTGCAGCTAACTCGCGTTCTAAGAAAGTTATCAATGTACTTATGTCAGGTACATCCGATGGCCTCGATAGTGATAATTCGAAACGTTTTCGAACACTAGACGGAATCTTACGTAGTAAAATCGTCACTATTATGAAACTCCACTGATCTATCGGAAATTGCATAGCCTGCAATGCCTTGATGTTTTCTTGATAAACATTGAGTAAGTTTCTTAGACTTTGAGTCATTTTCTCGGTACTAGGTTGTCTAATATTTTTTCGAGATGTTTCGTGGCGATAGCCCGTTTATTATCATACCGAGAAACTAAAATATCCCACGCAACACTATAGTTTTCGTCTGTAATTGGTATCGATTTAATAAGATTATAGGGTTCATCTTTTAATGACAGTAACAGGTAACGAAACTTCTCTGTCTCCGTGTAGGTATTTTTGTCATGTACTAATGAACGAAACAAATCGTGAAATGGGGGCCAATCCGTGGTTTCCCCTGAGAAGGTAGGCATTGGAAGAATAGGTAATCTACTTGCACAACTATTACTCGTATGAGTAGATGGAACATGTACCACTGAGTTATTATTAAATGACGTACTAGAGGACATTCTTCGTTTACGCTCATTATCCTCTTCCTTAAGTTTATCTAAGTGAACACTAATTGCGAAATAACAATCATTAAAATTGTTACGAATCTTCAGTTGTTCGTCTTTGTCGAAAGTATTGGATTTTATTAAGAATTTTTCTATTTTTGCCTGAAGTTTGAAGAACTTTCTTTGTTGCAAAGTTAATTCTTTTGAGCGTGACCTAAACTGTTGTTCGTCTGAATCTATGAACTCTAAAATACGTTTGAGATCATCGATAATGATCTCACGTTCAAAAATGTCTTGTTGAATAAGTTCCGCCATTTTGGACGCGTAACGCCGCAAATGGACTTTGAACTAAGAACACTAGGAAAATAACCCCACAACAAGTACCTAGATATAAATCCAGGCTCGAAGAGATCAAACAATTATGTGCTGTAAAGAGGGAAGATTCGAATCAAGCTTACCGGTCGCTCCCGTCCCGCCGCTTCGCACACCGATGGGCTTAGAAGGCGCGTTCGATAGTTCTGAATCTTGCTTCAACTCCACTTCACACTTGGTATGTAAAGATGGTCACCCATCCACGGACCAACCGCGGCAAGCGTAGCTTAACCTGATCGATTGACCCGTGCGGCTGTTATCACTTAGCCAAAAGCCCCTCCACTAACACTAACAATAACATCTTCCCACAAGAGTGGAAAAAGGCCACCGTCATCGGTATTCCCCAGCTCGATAGGCCGAAAACTGAACCCACGAGCTACCGTCCCATTAGTTTGCTCAATATTCTCCGCAAAGTCTATGATAGGCTTATTTATAAGCGCCTCAGAGATTATGCCGAAACAAAGGGCCTCATCCCAGACCAGCATTTCGGTTTTAGAACCCAACACTCTGGTGCTGTATTCTTCGACATAGCGATAGTGTTCGACAAGGTCTGGCATAACGGCTTATTATACTCGTATAAGCTCTACAAATTCAGTGTTTCCGATCATCTCGTGCTCATCTTGCGAGACTTTTTGTCAAACCGCACCTTCCGCTATCACGTTGAAGGAGCATTATCATCCCCCCATTCTCTCCACGCAGGCGTGCCTCAGGGCTCCGTGTTAGCTCCCCCTCATATTCATGTTGTTCACTAGCGATATCCCAAAAAGTAAAAAGACGCAGTTGGCTCTGTTCGCAGACGACAAGGCCATTTACTACACCGGCAAAAAGCAAGACCAGATATCTCACACTCTCCAAACTCGGCGCATGGTTTAGAAAGTGGAGAATCGAAGTCAATCCCGACAAGAGTCAAGTGGTTCTTTTGTGGAAACCGCGACCTAACCCTTGAGAGAAGCAAACCAAATATCTAGGTGTGACTATAGACGAGCACCTTTCCTTCTCTGGGTACATAGCTTTCGCTCTCGGGTAGACTCCATTCCGTTCTTCGCACTCAGTAAATTGTCCCTTAATTGCAAATTGCGTATTTACATAGCGTGCATCCGCCCCATCATGACTTGTGCCTGTGCAGTTTTCGCACACGCTAAGCCCCACCACATTCATAGGATGCAGTGCCTTCAAAACCGCTTCCTCCGTAAGGCAAAGGGATACGTTTCGAACCCAGGGGGTGGTTCGTTCGAAACGAGATACTCCATCTCGACCAAAAAATTCCCACTATCCAGCAGTTCATGAAACGCAATGCCAAGCGTTTCTTCGATTCAGCCGTCAATCATCGCAACCCTCTGGTTGTCAAGGCCGCCAGATACAGGCCCTCTACAATTAGCTCAGTTCGCCGTCTGAGGCATGTTCTCACCGACCCCGATGACCCCATTACCCTCCTCCAGGAAAGCAGTGGGGTCACGAGTACAGTGCACAGAAATCACGAACGGGCACTCTGATCTCGCCGCCGAGGCCCTCGTGAAGTCCCCGATGTAATTGTCCCCCCCGACCCTTGCTTGACGAAGTACCAGCCCGCGCCGTAGCTGAGCCTATACTTTAAATTCCCCTGATAATAATAATTATTCAGTTCTGATCCAGCCTGTCCCACTTTGCTGTCCTGCCCCTAGCGACGCACGAAGCCGAGGTTTGTACCCCACAGGGAGTGCCCTTAGCGTGCAGTCGCATAGCAATGTCAGAAATTCGCCCCTGGCTGGAGGTTTTGAGTTCGCTTAAGGCAGCCACAGTCCGGTTAAGTAGTCCTCTCAGGTCTCCCAGGTCAACTATGAGATGCCATACATAAAAAAGAGTATTTACGAGACTTTCAGACAACTTTTAGGATGCCAAAATGAAAATCTATACAAGTTTACAGCTTATTATCTCTCATTCCGAGGTTTCTAATGTGAATGGACTAAAATCAAAGTGGATGTCTCTGTGTCTTCTGTTAAAGCCCTTATTTTCAGATAATAAACTTAAATTTCCTGAGTTCATTTGGTCACGCTCTCGCCAGGAGCCCGCTGCAATTTTTGACCTGCCTTACATGGATGTAAATAATTGAAGCCCACCGAGAGTTTCTATCTATCATTAACTTCGGTTTGGTCTTCACCCCCTGGTTTTAATCATAATCGTTTCAGCAAATAAATAAAAGCGGTTCAACAACCTGATTACTTATTTAGTAGTGTTTTGGTAACCAAGAATACTTAATTTAAACGGCACCTATCTTTTTTTAATTTTGTTGTTAAAACAGACCGCTCAGAATATTTTTGAAAAAGCGTTTTAAGAATAAATGTCATAGTCTGAGCCAATCTTCGTAGGTACATGTTTTATTTACACCTCTATGAAAATGTACAGACGCTTCCTACGCGATGTTTACTTATCTATTCGTTATTCCATTTCAACCACACGTCAGTGGTGTCTAATACGAGAACTGCTTAAAATACCCTTACTTTTGTGTAGTGAAGGCGTTATCAATACAAATTGTTACCATGGAAGTGCGGTTGACTGTGCCTACAGTTTGACATAAATATATATCTAATGAAACGTTGTTATCGGCACTGCCTATTGAGAAAGATGACAAAAATCTGTCAAATCCATGTACATATTTTTATGTTAGTTCTTTTTCGCCACTTTTATTTAGATCATTGATTCCCAACCGGTAGGGTGCGCGTAGACTGACCAATGGGGGTTTTTTTTTTTGAGTGTGGGAAATCATCAAATAACTTCTCCCGTTCTGGGCGGAGCGGGAGGTTGTGTCAGACTCTTACTGACTAAAACCCACCCGTATTCCTTCCTGTTGCCTGTGTTGCGGGGGCCTCGGTGACCCATAAGTACCTTCCCGCGACCCCGGCAGGTGACCGATGGGGTGGCGCGGCGGTTTCAAAAAATCCTAACTATTTATCTGAAAATCAGTTTGTTTGTTTGTTACGCTTTCACGCTAAAACGACTGAACGGATTTGGCACATGGATCTACCCATGTGCCAAATCCGTTCAGCCGTTTTAGCATCATGATCTCATGACCTAGATTAGGACATAGGATACTTTTTAAGCTGTATGCAAGTTCGTTTTTATACTAGAAGCTGTATATTCAGGCTGTATAAAGGCTGTTTAAGCGCTTATATAATCCTTAAAGTAAAAAAGGCCATATGTATTATATCATCGTCATATTATTTTGCGTTCGTAGAGCTGTAGAAGCAATAGAAGAGCTGTATTAGAGCTGTTATTCGGTGTACAAAGAAACCATTACACTACAGATATTATCGTAAGTATTTTGTAAATAAAAGTGTTCTAAATAGGTTTTTGAAGAGAATAAAAATAAAACGAACTACTTTTCTCATCAGAAAAATCGAAACACTTCCGTTTTTATGGTTTCTGTCCTAATTTAACACAAAAGAGTTTTCATTCCATGAAAAAAAATCAAATGATAGCTGTTCTATCAGTTTGGTCAATAAACTGCTAAGCGAAAATTCAAAATTAGAATTTCATTTGTTTAGCCTATACATGCAATGATTCACTGTTTTGAGACAAATGTGTGTTTAGAGTTGGAGTAAATTTCACCTGTGAAAACTAAAAATTTGCGCTTATCTTAAAACTTTTTGTTCTGTGTTCTGTATACTGTGTGTGTTCTGTGACTTTGGGACGTCTGAAAAAGTTTTGATTCTAAAACATATGGATGCTTCGCCCGCAGAAGCCGCCCAAGCACAGATTACTAATATGTAGCAAGCTACGCCCAAGTGGTGGCATTGCTGAATTCTGGACTTATTCAGCGTGTTCTGGCTGAAAGATTGCATCTAAGCTTGTCGTCTGTTCATAGAGTCTACAAACGGTATCGGGAGACTGGTTTGTTCACGCGCCGTTCAGGATCATCTCATTCATCAGCAGATTCATCGAAGAGCGCGCCTTAAATTGGTCATACCTCCAGTGGAACAAAGTCCTCTTTTCTGATGAGTGTAAAATTATGCTGTATGGTAACGACGGAAGGAACAAGGTCTGCAGAAGAGATGGAGAACGCTAAACAGTCATCAGTACATCGAACAGTGTCTTGAGCCTCACGTGATGCCCTATGCACATTTTATTGGCAACGATTTCATATTCATGCACGACAATGCTAGTGCTCACACCGCGAGCGTCGTACGAGATTGTTACTGAAGTCGATATCTCCAATATGGAATGGCCAGCAAGAAGCCCGGACATGAATCCAATTGAAAATCTATGGGATGATTTAAAGAGACGAACTCGTGCAAGAGATCCTGCCCCAGGGCAGAAACACTTAGCCAGCTGCAAAATGTAATCCAAGAGGAATGGAATGGAATGCCACAACATTTGATCGTGACTCTCATCCGATCGATGAAGAACCGTATGGAAGCAGTAATAAGAGCTCGGGGAGGGAATACAAGTTATTAAATAAACGTTTCTTAGCTTTCTTTTCATTTACGTGTTGTTTAGTCAATTTTATTCATACTCCTTACAGGGTAAAAATGACTTGTGAAACAAAATACGAAACCTATGAAAATTTAATTTGAATTTAGAACATTAATCAAATCCTAATGATTTGAAAACCTCATATTATTCACAATTAAACGACATTTGACATATATATTCCTAAATATACACATTTTTCTGATAATCCTTACAAAACAAACTTGCAAGGTGTTTCGATTTTTCTGATGAGAAGTGTATTTTCGATGATATAATGTGTAATAGAAATGTACTGAATGGCGACATTTTTTAATATAAATGTTGGTACTAGAAGTAAAAGATAATCGTGGACTTACCTAGATATCTGATGGTATAGTAGGTAAGTACCTACCTACTAAATTCAGCATTATACAAACGTGTGCGTGTGGTTTGAGTGCTCCTTTTTAAAAGTTAACTATATTTTTACGAAATCAAGGAAGAATTTAGGAAATAATTGTGAAAACTTCATGGCGAAGATAAAAAAAATTGTGAAATCTATGGTGCGAAAGTCGTGGTCAATTAACTAGAACACTCAATCTGCTAACCTGAGAACATACTGTAACGCGTGTCTCAAAATATTCTAGATATATGTTTAACATTTTTATGTGGAATAATTGTATTGAATTTGTGAAAACTATTCACAAAATATTCAATTGATTTTAACGGTTTATTTTGATTTTATAAAGGTTTATTTAGATCACTCAATCCTCCTATGGTGCAGACGGAGTGTTCCAAAACTCTCCATCTTTGGCTAAATAAATTCTTAATATTCTTACTCTATTTTGCGAGTATAATTCAGAATCAATTTGCGAAACAAAAACCTTGACGTAAAACTTAATAGTTAAAGAGTAAATAAGAAAAATACTTTCTTTTCAACGTACCGTTTGAGTGTTCTATATTGCAGCGTTTATGTATTTAACCAAAACTTTTATACAAACGGCGGCCACATCAGTAATTGTGAAAATGTTGTCACTAAAGTTTAACGTTTTCTTTTTTTGTGAACGCTTAATTATAACAATAATCAACTACATTATATGTCTAAGCGACAAAATTGTGTAGGGTGGCCATGCATACAAAAAATTAAAAATATTTTTATACTTTTATTACAAGACAAACTAGAAATGCTAACGCTATAGTAGATATTGATTAGATGTCGGAGTTAGTAACATCTTTCATTTCTAAAACTAAAAGAGCGTAGGATAAAGAGTGTAAAATAATAGGACCATCTTTGCTATTGTACATTGTTTCCACTAAATCATCATAGCAGACCATTTTATTTTTGATAAAACCATGTCCTTTGTAGTGGCCGAGATTATCAGGGCCCATTCCAGGAACGAATTCAATACCCCCCACCAATTTGTATTGTCATTGTCATTGTATTGTCATTGGAATGCAGTCTTCCTCACTATTTTACATGACTTACATGATTCGTTCAAGCACTTTTTAGTGACAGTAGCACTAATAACGCTATTAATTAATACAGTTTCAAATACAAATGAGACATTACATGCACAATCAACATTGACATATTCACCGTCGACATTTTCACTTCTGAAATGCTGAAGTGCTATGCGTGCCCGCAATTTGAAAACATCCTGATTCGTGTATTTATAAGATAAACATTTGACGTATTCTGTAACTAGAATATCCTTAAATAGCCATTAACGTTATTGTTCGTACAATATCCCAAAGCTAATACGTATATCACAGAGTCTAAAGCACACGTGTTTGTAAGTTTTATTAGATTTTTACCATCGGTAGAGACGTAATTACACAGGTTGCCGTTTTTCAAGAATATTATATCTACTTTTGAGTTCGGTATGGTCATTTGCACTTTTCCTCGCCAATTTTCACAAAAAAATGGTTCATCAGAAAATATAGAGTCTAAAGGAAATCGTTGATCAGTATCACATTTTGGAATTTTAGTTCGCTTTCGCTTTTTATTAAGCAAATCTTTACGGTTTTTACGTTTTCTTGAGCGTGTGTTAGCAGGAGAGTTCTTTTGTTAACTTTGTCCTGACATAAATCACCTAGTGCGATTTTCAGCTCTCCATCTAGATAGTCTAAATGAATTTTAAGGAACTGATCTATCCTGTGTTTTTCTATCTTAGTTTTAAAAAATAATGTTTTTAAAGATTTGAAGTAGCTCTCAACAGCTGACGAGGAAGGAGACTTATTTTTGGACATAAAAGACGAACAATGTAAGTTAGACCACAATTTGTACAATAGTCTTCTTAGAGTCGAAATGAATGGCGGATAGTAATATTTATTTGCATTTTCCAATATATCGCTGCTTTTATTAGATTCGATTATTCGGTCATACCACGTAAAAAAAAATTGTGTTATCCAATTTATTTAACTCATTTTCATCTGAAATCTCTTATTCAAATATAGCTTTTTCAATATCTTCCTTATTTGTACTTATCTCAGTGGAATCATTCAGTAACCTATCAAGCCGTTCCTTAGCCTCTTTAGCTTCAGATGTATCAAATTCATCATCATGACATTGCCCTAGACAAATCTTTACAATATCTTGAATGATTTGTTAAAAAATAAAAACTTAAAACTTTATAAAAATAAATATATACAACGCTCAAATGCACTAGCATAAAATACTGTTGCGTCTGACAGGAATCAAACTATGAATAAAAAGTAAGTAGTTAGCGCGTAATGAGGTTAGACGAAAAATGTGTCCGAAATAATTGTGTCTACCCTACACAATTTTGTCGCTTAGAAATATAATGTAGTTGATTATTGTTAAAATTAAGCGTTCACAAAAAAAGAAAACGTGTTAAACTTTAGTGACAACATTTTCACAATTACTGTTGTGGCCGCCGTTTGTATAAAAGTTTTGGTTAAATAAAATAATAAACGCTGCAATATAGAACACTCAAACGGTACGTTGAAAAGAAAGTATTTTTCTTATTTACTCTTTAACTATTAAGTTTTACGTCAAGGTTTTTGTTTCGCAAATTGATTCTGAATTATACTCGCAAAATAGAGTAAGAATATTAAGAATTTATTTAGCCAAAGATGGAGAGTTTTGGAACACTCCGTCTGCACCATAGGAGGATTGAGTGATCTAAATAAACCTTTATAAAATCAAAATAAACCGTTAAAATCAATTCAATATTTGTGAATAGTTATCACAAATTCAATACAATTATTCCACATAAAAATGTTAAACATATATCTAGAATATTTTGAGACACGCGTTACAGTATGTTCTCAGGTTAGCAGATTGAGTGTTCTGGTTAACTGACCACGACTTTCGCACCATAGATTTCACAAATTTTTTATCTTCGCCATGAAGTTTTCACAATTATTTCCTAAATTCTTCCTTGATTTCGTAAAAATATAGTTAACTTTTAAAAAGGAGCACTCAAACCACACGCACACTATACAAACATTCAAAACAAATACCGTCTCTTTTTCTTACAAAATTGTGCAGAATGCACCCTGCTTTTATAATTTTTATGGCTAGTGGCATATACACGTCTAAACCTCTTTGAAATATTCTCCATTTGCCACACAAAATTCCAAAGGCACATGCTACCATTCTTCATGCTCTAGACAACCGGTAATTAAAAATGCGCTGTTGGACACTTAAATGGCGGTCAGGAAAAAGTTATGTGTGATGAAACTGCAAAGGCTTCATCTCCCACAAAAATAAACGGCATTGGTTGTCCATTCAGATCACCGGGAAGTTTTTGTTTATCCGGAAGAATTATTTTACCATGCAGAATTGCTTTCTCAAGTGTGGAGTTTTTAAAAATGTTTGAATCACTGAATTTTCCATAGGCGCCAACATCAATAAATGTAAAATAGTAATCGGCATTAACTACTGCCATCAATACAGTAGAAAAATATGACTTGTAGGTATAGTAATTAGAACCCGAATTTGGCGGCATCTTAAGACGTGTGTGCTTCCCATCTACCAATTAGTTCTAAACAATTAGGAAATTGAGTTCGATCGTGGAATTGTTTCGCAATCTCTAGCCATCTCTGCACCGTAAAAGCAAGAAAGCATTGACTTTTACATAGTTCCCATATTGATGTACAGGTTTCGTTAATTATAGAACGAATAGTAGATGCGCCAATCAGATAACCTTCTTCGAGTTCGACGGACGATGACCCTCGTCCTAAATACCTGCAAAAAAAATAGTTCAAAAACTATAATGAATACCTAACTTTTAGTAACCTACATATAATTATTTCTTTTTTTATAGGAAAAGATATACAGACGAAGTGGAACTCTTTGAGAAGTTGCTTCCGAAGGGAACTCAGTGGTCAAAAGAATTTTCTGGAAGCGGAAGAAAAAGAAGAGAAAATATGTTTACTTTGATTCACTGCTATTTCTGTTGCTATTTACAGTGGTAGAGAATAATCATCTTTTATCGAAATCGAACAAAGTGCCGAAACATTAAACGTCACAGTGCAGAGTTCAGATACTGGAACAACTGATTCTAAACGACCAAAGACGCAACCGAAGAGCAAGACTAATTGTTACGATGAGGAGTATTTAGAAATACTAAGAGAAGGCAATCAACTGATGAAAAACAACAACTTACGTCATTCAGAAAGCAGAACAATCTTAGGGGATATGGATGAAGATGAATCATTTCTGCGGTCGCTTCTGCTTTATGTCAAACAATTTTCATCAGACCAAAAGTTGCAATTAAGAATACAATTACTACAAACAGTTTTAAATTTTAAACAGTCCTTAAGCAGTTCAGCGTCTATTCACAACCAAAGACAGCAAGTATTGGATATACCTAATGAACGAATAGTAATTGTAACCGATCCATCGATGAACTCAAATATGTCTAACCAATATGACACTGCTGAGAGACCGAGTACTGAGCCCCCTAACTACAGTGACATTGCAGAAGATTCGGAATAAGTTCCCAGGCCAATCTCTTCACAAAACTCAAGCAGGCCAAGCGGCTCGTCATATACACCCTCACCCGTTCATAGAGATTACGCATCAATAATTTCTCCCGAAAATGAATCGCTTTTTTCTCTTGGCGACGACGACGACGTTGGTGAGGTGTAAAGTAGGTATATTATGAAAATAAAACAAAAAAATCAATAAAAGGCTGATTGTGATTTTAGAAAATTAGTTAGGTACCTAATTGTTAAGCTAATTATTTTTTTGACTAGATACACCACCAATCAAAAGACTTAATTTCCCAAGGTATAATAATAACACCAGCAATATTAATTGTGATTTAGTAATTAAGCTCCCAATTGTGATTTAGTAATTAAACCCCAAATTTTATTTAAAAGTGACAATTCACTTGTTTTTCCAAAATGTATGATTAAGTTATAATAATAATCTGCCATAATAATCGTGATTTAGTAGTTAAGCCCCTAATTTTATTTACAATATAAGTGACAATTCACTTGTAATAGATCGATATTATTATGTACCTACATTATTGTTTAAAAGTACAACATACTTAAAAATTTGCTGCCATGAAAATCAACGTAATTCTTATAAATTTTTATGTTTTGTTGTTTTTTAAACAAGTACTTCTCTAATTAATAAAAGAAAATCTTTGTTTGTTCATAATGTTTTGGTTTAAATAATAAACCTATTTGTCATTTGAATAATAGAAACCTATTTGTCATTTGAATAATAAAAAACTTAGTTTGTTGAGAGAAATAATAAATAATATAATTATGATTATATAAATATACATATATATTTTATTTACTTACCTGAGTGTCACAGACAGCCTTTCCTCTGGACCAATGCACCTCCTCATTGTTGTTTCTGAATGAGTCAAAGCAGGTCTTAAAATAAATAGCAACTCATCAAATGTAGTAACAGACATTTTATAAAATTTAAAAAAAATACCGGATGTTGTTTCAGAATTGAATATTTAGTATGGAACTGTCCCTTCAGTAATCTTTCCGAAAGTATAGGATGGACCCAAAATTCTCTATTTCTTCTTCTTTTTCTGTAGGTACTTCATGTACAAAATAATACTTCGCGATCTCTGCACGATTTCCATAGCGTCTACGTCCCTACAGCTCTGCCGATAGAATGATCGAAGATGTGCGTCGTGTGCGTTGAGTCTGTGAAAAATCCGCGACCGACTTTTTGCGCGCCATGCAGACTTTTTGTGCGCCGCAGACTCGATCGCACAAAAAGTGTGCCGTCTGCGCTTCACCTTACAGTTATGAAAAGTTTTAAAAACGTACCTTATTTACTAAATATTTTTCATCTGGCGCGTCATAAGGAATTTTCCAACGTGAACGAGTTGCCTACTCTGTGGAGGCGAGTGTGAAGTACAGCAAGATTATGTTTATTCCTGGTATTTAAACTGTGGATATCGGACATTTTCTTAAAATTTGATATATTTTTGTGTACATAATATTCGAGAAAAATTCAAAGAAATAGAATATCTATTTCTTTGAATTTTTCTCGAAGGGAATCTCTTGGACCCCTTGGATCTCTTGGACTCTCTTTGGTTGTAAATGGCTCGAACAGCCCTTTTTTGTAAAACAAAGACGGTATTAATGTCCGCACAGGTTCCCCAAAGAAGAATCCTATATGACATAATAAAAATAAAAAAATAAAAAAAAAAAAATAAAAAGCCTTTTATTTCATGCATAAAATAAGATTAACAATTATAGATTGATTTAATTTCATAAATATTATTGTTTAGTTTTCATTTTCATAATTGCAGTGAAAAATGTATTATTTAACTTAACAATATCAATATAATGTACAATATAATATGAATTAATTAAAAGTTAATTTCTTATATTTTATTTATAACAATATTACTAATTAGATTTCAATATTAATATTAATTAAATATAAAAATTAGATAAAAAAAATAGATTATTATAAATGGATTCAGAAATTTAAGAAATAAAATAACATGCGTGCATGAACCCCTCAAATATTGAGGGTGAAGGCCTCCTCCAGAGAACCCCAGCGGTCACGGTCTTTGGCTACTGTCATCCAGTTTTTCCCTGCAACTCGTGTGATGTCGTCTGGCCATCTGGTTACAGGTCTTCCTCTTTTCCGAGTGCCTGTCGGACCTGGCCATGACGTTATGCGGATTGTCCGTCGCTCGTCGCTCATTCTCGCTACGTGACCTGCCCATCTCCATTTTAACTTTAGAGCGTAGGTTAGAGCATCTATTACTCCTGTTTTTTGCCTGATGGTAGTGTGACGAATTTTCTGACATTTCCTGATTTTTGCGACACTTCTCTCCATGCTTCGATGGCAGGAGGTGATTTTATTTTTGACTTTTCGTGTGAACTTCCACGTTTGACAGGCGTAGGTTAATGAAGGCAAAAGACATGAGTCCATGACCTTGCTCTTTATTTTCATTGGCATCTGGCTTTTTAAAATTCCCTTTAGGCTCCAAAACTTTTTCCATGTCGTTGTTATTCTTCTATCCACTTCTGTTTCGTTGTTGAGTTTTTGGAAGGAAATTTGTTTGCCTAGGTAGATGCAGCTCGTAACGTACTCTAGAGGTGTGTTATCCAGACATATAGGGTTTTGTGTGGCATTTGTCATGAGTTTTGTTTTGCTTAGGTTAATCTCTAGTCCTACCACTCTGCTTGCTTGTTGTAACGCTTGTAACATAGACTCCAGCTCTGTCCCATATGACATAAGACTATGAAAATAACTAAAATAAACAATTCTGGCCGTATCTACATCGGTTATCTGTCGAATTTTTTTAACAGCATAGGCGGCCGAACTTAGCCTTCCTGACAATTTTTCTATGTGTGGGCGCCATTGTAATTTAGCGTCAATAGTTATTCCAAGAAAAACTGTCGACTCAACAGGGTCCAACTCTATTCCATTAAGTTGAACATTGGTAATTAGCTGCCTGACATTTGGCGTTGAAAATTTAATGAGTTTAGTCTTTTTTTCGTTCAGGAGAAGATTATTTACATTAAACCAATGGACAACTTTAGAGAGTGCATCGTTAACATGTTCAAAGTTGACATGATGTAGCAGTCGTTTGATTTTAAAAATGAGGGAAGTGTCATCTGCGAACAATACAATCTTGTGATTATCCCTTATGTGATAAGGTAAGTCATTTATATAAATTAGAAACAAGAATGGACCTAGAATTGAACCCTGCGGAACGCCCATAGTGACCGCAGATCCTGCAGATTTCTTGCCATTTATATCAACCCTCTGAATTCTATTGTTCAGATAAGAAGTCAGAAGGTCGAGAGCCTTGTCCCTCATACCATAGTGGTGCAGTTTCCTGATGAGTGTATTATGATGGACGCAATCGAAGGCCTTAGACAAGTCGCAGAAAATGCCAATAGCATCCTGCGACTCTTCCCAAGCCTCGAAAATGCTCTTCAGCAATTCCACGCCCGCGTCTGTAGTTGAACGACCCTTCGTAAAACCAAACTGTTTCAGATGAAGTAAATTATATGAATTGAAATGTCCTAGCATTTGTTTTAAAATTGTTTTTTCAAAGATTTTGCTCAATGTAGGTAATATCGAAATAGGACGAAAATTCATGGGATCAGTTGTGCTGCGAGATTTGAACAGTGGAATCACTTTGCTAAGTTTCATCAGATCAGGAAATATACCAGATGCAATACAAGAGTTAAAAACAATTGCTAAAAAGGGTGAAATAACATCAATTATTGAAGACATTGTATGTACTGATAATCCCCAAAGATCAGCAGTTTTTTTTACATCAAGTTCTTTAAAAGATTCCAAAATGTCTTTAGGGTTAACAACTGTGAATTTAAAATGTTTATCACATTCTGGTACACATTCTTTTAGTATTGAGTAAGCAGAAGTAGAGAACAACGATGACAGAGTTTTGGTTGTTAAAAAGGGAATATTAGTGAAGAAGTTTTCAAACTATGTTGCCACCTCCACGTCTGCCTTAATATCTACATCATCAATTTTTAAATGGAAGTCACAATTCCGTACTGTCGTTCTTCCCGTTTCAGAATGAATAATATTCCAAGTTGTTTTAATTTTATTTCCAAAAGATTTTATTTTATTTTTAATGTGTATGGTTTTTGCTGAGGAACAGGCTCTTTTAAAAGTTTTAGAATACTTCTTAACAAATTCTTTAAAAGTTTCAAAGTTTTTTAGCCAAAACATCTTCCATAGCAGACTCAAATATCGAGTAGTTTTGATAATTATCTAGCTCAACACAAGACAGTTCAATGCTATGTTCAACCGAAAGTTCCACTATGTCTTTACGAGTTTTTGATTTCATACAACTTTTAATTAGATTAGTGAACCGAACATCGATGCTGCGTGGTGGTTACGCAGCATCGATGTTCGGTTAAAACAACTGGCCACACTATACTTCTCATAGTTAATTAACATTTCATAATCTTTTAACCAATACTCAGTTATACAGACAATGTCAAACATTGTTTTTTCTAAAAATAATTCGATTTCCAATTGTTTGGAAGAAAAACCTTGAATATTTTGATGAAATAACTTCAAGGTTTTCTGCTTAGCCCCTTTTCTACAGTTAAATATGTTAATGCCAGAATATACCTTTTTGATTTTAAGTGTAACGATACTGTTAGTGGTACCTTCAAGAAACCTAAAAATACTAATTACTTGGCTAATTGATTGATTGGCTAACGACCAACTTGAAAGTAGCGCTCGCTGGCCGTTGCCGCGACACTGCTCGCTTCGCTCACTCGGCTCGCGCGTGGTTGGTCACAGTTCAAAACTATCCTAAACTAATTGGTCAGGGTGCCTTAGCTTAGTTACTGCGAATTTATTTTGAAGATAATGATGTAGAATTAAGTAAAGTGGAACTAACTGTTAGATGTTCGTAATTTATATTGTTAATCTACCGATCTGAATATGCTATATAAATATAATATAGCTTATGTGGTAAGTTTTGTTTTAATTATGACAAGAATAAGTTATGAAAGTATTTAATAAATTCAATCATGTTTTTTAATGTAGGTCATTATGCGACAAAAGTCAACAAAATACAATTAAATATGATGCACACAAACTGCACAAAAAAAATAGAAAACTGTTTAAAAAATTAATCAGTTGATTACTTCTACTTCTCCCAACGATGTTACCTACGTCTGGCTCCAAAATTCTAAATCCTATATAATACATCTTTACTTGTTGGTAAAGACTGGTACCTATCACAAGTGGAGCTCTTGTGGGATTATCAATTTTGCACATACATTATTAAGGTCCTTCTTTTTGCCTGTGAAATAGGCAGTGGGCAAGGAGTAGGCAAGTGGTATTTTATAATTTTTCAACCCTTGTATCAGGTATTCTATCCATTGTTCATCTGTTTGTTCTACTTGTTTCTTCCTCTTTCTAGTTATGTGTAGTTTTTGTCGGAAATTCTAATATTAAATTCTAATAATCGTGTTGATACTCGTATCTAAACTTTGAAATTTTCTCTCGAATCAAAGACATTTTATTTTAAGTCATTTAATTTATTAGCTTTTTTATCTCTGCTTGTAGTTTTACATTTTTTTCATTAAGAGCTCTTATTTCCACCATTTTTGTGTAATTTAATTCTTTAAGAATATGAGGCGGTGCCGAATTTGTTTTTTTCAGAGCCAGTACGTTCCATGGTCGACTTCCAGTTAATCATAGAATAAACAGGCGTACACTAATAATAATAATAATACTCTAATGATACTTAAAAGTAGAAATGGGTGTACCACAAGGCTCGATATTGGGTCCTTTCCTCTTTTTAGTATATATTAATGATCTACCCCACTTGTTAAAAACCCAACCACAAATGGTGTTATTTGCTGACGATACTTCCTTATTTTTTAAAATTAATAGACGTGCCTCAAATTGTGACGACGTAAATAACGCCCTATTGCAGGTCCAAAATTGGTTCACTGCTAATAATTTAGTATTAAATGGGAAAAAAACTAAGTGCATAAGATTTTCTTTACCAAATGTCAAAAGTAGTATTTGTGAGATAGTATTGAATCAAGAGAAATTAGAATTCGTCGATAAAACTGTTTTCCTGGGGATTACGCTCGACTCAAGGCTTCAATGGGGGCCTCATTTAACTTCCCTTGCAGGACGGCTAAGTTCAGCAGCATATGCTGTGAGAAAAATCCGTCAATTTACTGATGTAGATACCGCACGGCTAGTATATTTTAGTTACTTTCATAGTATTATGTCGTACGGTATTTTACTATGGGGACGGGCTGCAGACATCGAGTCTATTTTTATTCTGCAAAAAAGAGCCATCAGAGCCATATATGGCCTCCGCAGGTGCGACTCTCTAAGGGAATTGTTTAAAGAAATTAACATCATGACGGTACCTTGTCAATATATCTATGAAAACATCATGTACGTAAGGAAAAATCTACATCTTTTTAGTAAAAGAGGTGAAAGACACAATTATATCACTAGAAATAGGGACCAATTAGTTCAACCAGGTTTCAGGCTGGCTAAAGTAGACTCATCTTTCATGGGGTACTGTTTAAAATGTTACAATAAAATACCTCCCCACATACTTCAACTGAAAGAGATGAAATTTAAATCTTGTATAAAACGCACGCTATTTAGCCAAGCATATTATAAATTGGGGGATTACATTGCTGATAAAAATGCTTGGCTCAACGCTGGTCCTGCTCCACAAGGGCGCAAAAACTAATTGATCAGGTATTGAAAATAGTGTTGGAGCTGCTGAAGATTTTAAAAACTCTTTGCATTGTATAAATTCAATCTCTTAGTATTGTATAGCTGCACAGCACATTGTTATGTGAGTACTATGTACTATAAAGCTGCCATTTACTGGATACGTCTTTCATTGACTTGAATGTGCCCTGGTGGCTGGGAGTATGTCGTGCTCACTCTAATGTCTCGCTGATGGTGGCGCGTGTGTTGGATCATTTAGCTCCCTTCAAAATGGTTGAGCTGAATGGTGCTGATCCACGCGTCATGTTCGTGAACGGGCGCCGTCAGTAGAGACTGGTCATCTCTTAGCTGCCACGGCTTATTTTAACTTTAATTTTTGAATTGCTTTTGTTTTTGTTGTAATCTTTTTATTACGGACGCTTTTACGTTTTGCATCGTTCTCACATGTATAATTTCTAAATGAATGATGTAAACAATATTTTGTAACCATAATACGTTGATTTAAAAGAGTGTCCTTGGAGTTTCTTGCCCGTTCTTCTCCATAGGTACCTACTACGCTTTGGAATGGGCAACTAGCTTCATCTTTCTGACTGACTGACACAACCCTTGACAATTCAAAAGTGCCTGTAATTGGTTTATTTGAAATAAATGCTTTGAGTTTGAGTTTGAGTTTGGCGTAATATCTGCTGTTTTTTTTATCGCACTATGCATGTAGTCCACTTTCATACGAACGTTATCATTATCACTCTCTTAATGTTTTTGTTCAATAACTTCTAGCTGCACATCGGATCTTTGAATTAAATTAAAAAAAATGCCGTGACAAATTGGTTTATATGTTGCCCAGCGCTTTTGTCGCTTTATGTGACTTCTCGAAATGTAGATAGCAGTTTTGTTAAACGTAGCATATTGACAATCCGTACCGGAAATGTTTTATAAAACCGCTAGCAGCTATGTAAAACAGCGGTTCGACAATCCATCTACGACATAATAATCATCAAATGACAAAGTGTATACAAAAAAGAACATTGTATGTAAGAGAGCCAAAAAAAATCATTATGGAACAATTGAAGCAGCTCAATTTCATGCCGTTTTGTCCTCAATAATTAAAATCTTTGACAGTAATATAAGGCTTTCTGGCACAACTTAAGTTTATTGAATGATTTGAATTGAATATATTATCTTGAACGTGGCTTTTTTTTTTTGGATGGGAAATCATCAAATAACTTCTTCCGCTCTGGGTGGAGCGATAGGGTGTGACTCTTACTGACTAAAACCCACCCGTATTCCTTCCGTTACCTGTGCTGCGGGGGCCTCGGTGACCCATTAGTATCTTGAACGTGGCTTGGAAGTTTATTTTAAAAGCGTTTTGATATCTAAACGGGCCACCTACCACCACCTCTGTTTTCTTGAGCTTTGCTAAAGATATGTGTCTGTTCCTAGTAGGTATTTATCACTGTTTTTTTTTTAACAATTTTATATTTTTATAGGCGTATAAAAGATTTTCATAAATATACTGAGATATACATTCTCATAATTCTTGAGTTTTTCTGTATCTGTAACTGGAAAAAGTAACTCCTTTGTCTGTTTGATTAATCAAAAGAAAAACTTACCTATCCGAGGGGGTGCAAAATGGGGGGTATCTCGGGGTCGTAGTGATTTTAAAAGAAAGTTAGGGAGGCGCGTACCTGTGTTAAACGTTTGGGAATTCTTGGGATTTAGATTCTTGTCGGTACACCAGTGCTATGCAACTACCAGCTTACCTGTGACAATCTGAAAGTTGAATGATTTTTATAGGGTTCCATAACCCAAAGGGTTGACAACCTTTATTTTGTGTTAAAACTTGTAAGCGAAATCTTTTTCAGATTCCGAACTAAAAAGGAAAAACGAAACCTTTATACGATCACTGTTCGTTTTGTTCCGTCTGTCACAGAGGGTTTTCCCAAAACACATGCAACGTAGGAATTTGAATTTGGCATGATGTTAGGTCTCGATGTCTCGCGGGAAGGTACTTATGGGTCACCGAGTCCCCTGGCAACACAGGCAACAGGAAGGAATACGGGTGGGTTTTAGTCAGTAAGAGTCTGACACACCCTCCCGCTCCGCCCAGAGCGGGAGAAGTTATTTGATGATTTTCCACCCTCAAAAAAAAAAAAAAGGTGTCGATGTCGCGCACACGTATCGCTAGCCAAAGACCAATTTTTTACATTTTTATTTGGGGTAAGGTCCCTACAGTTCGTTCTTAAGAAAAAAAAACCGTTTAATTAACACCGTGTTCTAATCTCTTCTCAATCGCTTTCTCACGGCTGAGAATCATACCTCCTTTTCAAATTGTTAACGGTCTGTCTCCATTTGTCGATCAGTGGTCTGTTGGAGTGCGGCACTTATAGGTTACTCAGATATTTGATTCGACCACCGTTTTGTTCTTCAGTATCTAGGTCTTTTGCCCTCTATCTTTCCTGTCACCATTAGACGTTCCATGTTGTTGGTACCTCTGCGGGCAATGTGGCCGAAGTATCTCACGAAGTTACGACACGTTGCAGGCAGGTTGAAGACAGTTTTCAGTCTTTTGGTAATTTATTATATATTTTTATTGATATTGAATATGGACTAGATGAATGTAGTTTAAGGCGGGAGGGGGGCAAAATTAGTTTATTTTTATGGCGCAACGAATAATTTGTTTGTATGTGTCCCCTGTGTGCTGTAAGATTCTGGATATTGACGGACTAGTTTACATAATTCTAAGATATAAATACCAACGAAGGTGAGAATCTTGTGTTTCTGAAAGTAAGGCTTGCGACTATCTGTTGGTTCTATATTGGTGATTATTCGTATTAGTTTTTTTTGGAGGGTAAATGGAGCAAATGGAGCGTCTTTGTTACTACACCATACGATGATGCCATAGTTAAACTAAGCGTGGGCATACGCGTAGTATGTGACTAGTGCGGTTTGTAGGTTTTGTAGAATTATTAATTCTACAATTTTTTTTTGGTATTTGATGTTTGTCATTACCCAATCTTTCAACCTTTTTTGCGGAACCCTACTGGCACACAGGTGTCTAACGTTCGAATTTAATTTTCGAAATTCTTGAATTTTTGACATAAAGGTTGAGCGTTAAAAAATGTTGGTTGGCAGACAGATTAGGTCGTACTTTTATAAAGATTTTTATAAATGCTATCCGGAATATTCACACCAAAATTTTATGTGTAATGGCTTTTATTTATATAACTCTTTCAGTTTAATCCAATCTTTAATAGCGGTATCGTCCTGCGTGACGCCATACAGACTCTTAAGGAGTCATTTGAATTGTGTACCACGTCGCAGTGGTATGTAATTTCCTTTTTTTTTTGTATTTTTTTTAGTCCCGGCTTTGTAATTCCATTTTTAACTATAATCTTTTATCTAGGGAAACCACCTAGGGTTCGGCTTTGGGCTTTTACCATCCACACGTCCAGACCGAACACCATCACGTCTCTCGCCGCCACGCAGCGGTCCGTCGTCACATCACACGCCCCCATGCAGACTGCTATCCATCTCCACTCCGCTGCTGAGCCATCATCGTGTGGTCTGCTTCGCGACTTGACCCGACTCAGCTACAGGATTTTTCCAGAAAATCATGAAATGTTTATTTTTTATTTTCCGGCTAATGTGCGTCTTCTACGCATCTAAAGGGGTTGATTGCAATCATCCATTTAGGTCGTAGCCATCACCCAACTTTTATTCACACCCGAGATCAGATTTTTATTTTTGTGAAACTAGTTGTATTTTTTTTATTTTAGAAATTATATGTTATATTGCCTCGTACAGCGCGATTTCATTGAAACGATACTACAGTTTGTATTTTTTTTTATTTCGCTAAGGACTTTGAAATTTTTGATTTTAGTGTCTGTATATGTTTTCCAGTTTATATGAGTGTCTATTGTTAAACCTAGGAGAGGGAAATTGTTAACTGTTTCTAATTTATGTTGATTAAAAGTAAAATCTATACTTATTTGCTTTTTAAGCCAGGGGTGAAACGCTATTCATTTGGTTTTGGTAAAATTTATTTCAAGATTATGGTCAGTCATCCAGTTTACAGTTTATCAAAAAATAGTCGTAAGTTTTTCATTTAAATTAGCATTTGTTTGGCATGAAGTCAGGATTGACAATCGACATATCATCCGCAAAAATTACACATGGCCCGTCTATGGTTTTGGGCAGGTAATTTATAGTATATGAGGAAAAGGAGACAACACTTCCCTGGAGAATTGAAGCATCAAAGAAGCTCATTAGATCTGATGTTAAATCAATACGATTTAACATCAGATCTAATGAGCTGTGCTTCTTTTGTTTTTTATTGTAATATTCAAACTCAACTAATTGTTCTCTATCTTTTAAATATGATGCGAACCAGTCATGGGCTTTTCCGCGTATTCCTATTCCGTAGAGCTTATTTAATAATATTTTAAATTGCACTTTGTCGTAGGCCTTGGTCATGTCGAGTAATATCCCTATTGCGCAAAAACTACAACTCTAGCTGTTTATAAATACATACAAGAAGCATTAAATATTATAAATAATAAAAAATGTGTTTATTATGTAAGCTACTGACGGGCACAGATCGCGAAACAATATGTTTATTATTTATAATATTTAATGCTTCTGTGTATTAATACTCGTACGGATATTCGCGATCGTTGCCCGTCGGTAGCTTTGATCGTCGCAAGTCTCTGCCCCATAGTCTTCCCCCACTTGTCTTCTCTATCTTTCTGATGGAGACAATATGTTTATTATTTATAATATTTAATGCTTCTGTGTATTAATACTCGTACGAATATTAGCGATCGTTGTCCGTCGGTAGCTTTGATCGTCGCAAGTCTCTGCCCCATAGTCTTCCCCCACTTGTCTTCTCTATCTTTCTGATAGAATAATGAAAACGGTCCGCTCAATGGTTTCGAAGCAATCAATGACAAGGAGCTTCATGTTAATTTTGTTTATCGCGAGACCCATTGTTAGGCTGATAACTTCCAACTTATTCAGTAACTCCGCCATTTCAGCTTCTGATGATGCAAAGAGAGTGCTGTCAACTGTGTGTTGAATTGTGGTTTGATATTTTAACCCCACCCACCCTTGACGCCTCCTTTCCAATTTTCGAGCGTTTAGAGCATGATTTACTCGCCGTATATGTTAAATAGGATGGGTGAGATCACGCATGCCTGTTTGACCCCCTTGTGAAAACTGAAATGACTTGATGTAACGTCACCTATAGTTACAGTGCCATATCCTGGCTCATAAAGATTGCGAATCAACATTATAATATGGGCCGGAACTCCTGTCTCACACAGCACCTTCCATAGCTTCTCCATTTTAACGCAGCCGTAACATGTTTCCACGACGAGGCGGAGGTTTAGGATCTACTCTCTGGCTCCTCGTCATTTAAAAAAATCGGCCTGCTCCTGCGGTATCTGCCAGTCAAAGAACGATCTCAATCTTGTATTTTGTGTAGCAGAATCTTGCTAGCGTGTGACATCATGGCTATTGTTCTGTAGTTACTCACCGAACCCTTTTTATGAAGAGAGTATCCAGAGAGAGAGTACCCAGTCGGATGGCCAGTGCCCGGTTTTCGGTATAGTGTTACAGATTATATGTAAACTGGGTACACCGTTCGGTCCTAATCCTTTTATTGCTTCTTCTGTGATTCGCTCTGGTCTGGTCTGGTGTGTTTGTTTTCAGTTTCCTGATCGAGTCTACAACTTTCAAGCGGAGCATCAATCAAGAGTTCAGCTGGTTGGAATGACGGGGTCAAATGATCTTGATAGAGTTTCTCACAATAATTTTGAAGTGGCTACATTATATATGCACTCACGGAGATGCCTGCGGATATTTATGTTATTTAATAATTGGTTGTATAGTTGCATTATATTCTAAGTACTATTTATTTTATTTTATTTTGTTTGCTACATATAGTAGAATTATCATTCTACAATTTTTATTTGTATGTGTTGTTCATTTGTAGATCTTTGATATTTGTTACGGGCCGTCACAAGCCCGAAAGTCTGACAACCAGTCTTACCAAGGGGTATCGTGTTACCCAGTGGAGAGCTTCATAAATCTTTTTTTTCTGAGCAGATGAATCAGGTTGAGTTTTTACGATGATTTATTTTAAATGCAGTCTCGACTGTTCACACTAAGTGCATAAAATTCATATTTATATTTCGAAGTTTCATCCTGCACGCCATCGAACAGGAGTTCGTATTTGAGAGTCTATTGAGTTGAGTCCCACTTGGCAGTGTTAAACCACCTAGGGTACAACTTTGGGCGCTTGCCTATCCATCCGCCCAGGCCGAACACCCCTACATCACTCGCCACTACGCTGCGGTCCGTGATTGCGTTACACGCCGCCACACAGCAGTCTGTGTTGAAGTTCATTCCGCTGCTGAGCTTCATCGCGTGGTCCGAGTCTACGCGTCGTCACCTGACTCAGCCGACTCAGCCACAGGATTTCTAGAGATAATTTTTATTTTTTGCGTCAAATCAGCGTCTTCAACGTCCTTGGGGGTTGATTGCAATCAATCTTTTAGGTCGTTGATTTCACCCCGGAAGTTCAAACCTGATGACTGAATTTTTTAATCAAATCTAATTGCATATTTTTTTTTTATTTAGAAATTATATGTTATTAATTCGCCTCGTTCAGCGCGTTTCACTAAAAACAAACCACACTATGGCGCCCGAGCTTAAAATAATGATTAATTCTTGATATTTACTAGTAAGATATTTTTTTGTGTGATTTGTGTGTGGTGCACGCGCTGTACGTGCAATTTCAATAATTAAAGTCGTATTCATGTAATTTCATGAGTAATTCTAGACGTGATATCAAAGTTATCTGGATATCAACTTTATGCAAGATTTCATTTTCATTTTCGAATTACGTAAATAGTTACTCCTAACTAACCATATTCAAAATATTATAGGAGATTCGCTTATTTCTAGACTGCATTCTATTAAGGTGAATGTCTACTTTCTAGCTCTTTTTTCCTCGATATTCTGTATTTTTATTACTTATACTTTCGCATTTTATCATGGCTAACCCAGTGACACACCATTCCGAGGTAGCCCTATAATTTCTAGGCCCTTCCGATTCCGCCTAGGGTTTCTAGAACTTCTGTTACTTCGGACATTCCATCGCCTATTAAATCAGACGAACGCCGCGTTATTATCCCAAACAGATCTCTCTTGCTAAGTGGAGAATCTCTGTGGAGGAACGTAAAGAGGCAGATGATATTTCAGATCATTGCTTGATTAAGAGGTTCCATGAGCTTTGGTCTGGACCAGCTCTTAAATATTTTAGATCTATTCGCCATCCCGACTTGACCTACGCTGATCTTAAGGATGCTTTCATTGAAACGTTCGAAGCAATAAATTAAGAATTTAAGACTGAACAGGAAGTAAGGAATTTAAAACAAAAATCTGACCAATCCGTTTTGTTTCGTCATCCAGGTGTCATACCTGAATGATCTTTGAGCCAGTCCCATTTCTGAAACTAATTTACTTCAGATAATAACTCACAATATGCACTCAAAATATTTTCCTTGTTGGTCTATCAATAAGTTTGACTCTGTAAATTCACCTATTGATATGGCTTCAAACTTTGAAAGTTTTTTACCTTGCTCTTCCAAGTCAGTATCAGTTGTTACGCACGACGTACAACTTTGTCCTAAATGTAAAAAGAACGGTCATACATATCGTAACTGTCCAGATTTTTCTGGTATGTTATGTTTTAAGTGTCTGCCTCCCGGAGTAATAACCCGTGATTGCCCAAAATGTAATCCAAAAATGTATAAGCCATCGGCAGCACGTTTCCATCCGTAAAGTGTCGCCGGTATTAAATTTTAATACGACCGATAACCGTCCCTTTATTGAAATATTACTATGTGGACGTATTGTTAAAGATCTTCTTGATTCAGGTGCTCAGATATCCCTAGTTAGTGATCATTTAATCATTGAATTAAACTCGAACAATCCGCTACCACATGCTATTTCTGCTAATAATTCGCCTATTGATATTTAAGGAACCGTTTATCTCCTGGTTCAATTTAATAATACTACTTTTGTTCACGAGTTTTTAGTTGCAAGTTGTATGTCATCTTCAGTTATTCTTGGTATTGAATTTTGGAATAAGTTTGGTATAACCTCAGTTTTTAGTAAGGCTTTTAACAAAAACATCAAAGGTAACATGTGTGTTCTGTCAGTCAATCACCTCGTTAGGTTTCTTCTATTAGTGAGGAACGTTACGTTCATCCCCGTAATGTCAGATTACCCCATCAAGAGCGTAGTTTACAACGTGTCATTGATGAGTTCGAAGTCATCTCGTCTGTCAAGGTTGGTCTCGGTAAAACTACTTGGATTTCACACAAAATAAATACTACAGGTCCGCCAATAAGACAAAGATTTTATCCTCTCTCCCATTAAATTAAAGATTCTTAACGAAGAAATCGATAAGATGTTAGAGATTGGTGTGATCCGTCCATCTTGTTTTTCCGTGGGCTAGTCCCGTGGTCACGGTTACCAAGAAAGATGGTTCTGTCCGTTTCTGTGTTGATAGCGTAACCATCAGGAGAATGCGGGGAAGAGGATACGAATCCCTGATATATCTTGCTCCTCTAAGATTATCTAGGATGTCCTCATGATTATCTAGGTAATCAAGATATAAACTCGCTTGATTTTAGGAGTGCTTTTTGGCAAATACCACTCGCAGATAAAGAGAGTTGTGAGAAAACCGCCTTAATAGTCCCTCAACGTGGTTTATTCGAGTTCGTTAGAATGCCATTTGGTCACACAAATGCTGCTTCTGAAATGCAACGTCTTACTGATATTGTTAATTTTGAGCTCACTTCGACCAGTATGACTGTATTTTTGGGTATATATTTATTTATATATACTTTATTGTACACCACAAAAATACATGACAAAAAATGAATCAAACACTACAAAATATACAATGGGCGGCCTTATCGCTTTCTGCGATCTCTTCCAGGCAACCATGGGATGGACAGTGATTTGCCTGGACATAAAGCGGGGCTGTCGTTGGTGTAAAAAATAAATAAATACAATATACTAAAATTGATACACAAATATATATATATATATAAGTATATATATACATAAATACATACATATTAAATGTATAAGCAACGAAAATAAATGAAGACTATAGATCTCGTAATTACAGTTACGAGAACAAGCTCACAGCGACAAGTAATGTTCCTTTACGAGTCTTTTAAATGCGATGGTATCTTGACGATTGAATTCTAATTTCAAAAGACTTCCACAGTCTCTCCTAAGATAGGTACTTAACCGTCTTAAGGAAGCTGGGCTGTCTATTAATCTAATAAAATGTGATTTCTGTAGAAGTGAATTAAAATATCTGGGTTATATTGTAAACGAGAAAAGTTTACAAACGGATCCTTGCAAACTCGATGCAATTAGAGGTTTCCCGACACCAACTACTGCTAAATCTTTGCGCGGTTTTATTGGTAAGTGTTCTTTCTATAGACGTTTTGTACATGGATTTTCTTCCATTATAGCTCCTCTTACTGCCCTATTTGGTAAGAAGAAAGGAGGGGATCCTATAGCTCTGGATGACGCAGCTAATCAATCCTTTATAAAATTAAAAGAGGCTTTAATTAACACACCTATCATGGCTTGTCCTGATTTTTCCAAGCCATTCTTTTTAAAGTGTAATGCGTCTAGCCCTCGGCCTTGGTTCAGTCCTTACACAAAAGATTGACAATGTCGAACATCCCATTGCTTATTACTGCCGTTTATTTTCTAAAGCGGAACGTAATTATAGTACTACAGAACGTGAACTTTTATCTATTCTTGATTCTATAAAATATTTCCGTTGTTATTTGGATGGAATGAAGTTTTCAGTTATAACTGATCATATGGCTTTGAAATGGCTCCTTACGCTAAACAACCCATCTGGACGTTTTCGTTAGGCTACTATCATTTCCCAATATACTTTTGACATCGTTCACCGCAAAGGGACGCAACATGTCGTTCCAGATGTTTTATCTAGAATTTATGTAAGTCCTGTTACTTTCGATCATTGTCCCCAGAACCATGGCGTATCGTTCTATGTTCTATGTTAGAGGGTTTGGTTTCCGCACTTAGTCCTTCAGGTGGACCATTGTGCGTGGGCCATGGCAGCCGTTTTTGGTAGTTATTCCAACCAGCCCACCTCCCTTCAAAAGTTGATAACATCTCCTGGTCTGTTTAGAATTTCTGTGTAGGACCTGGCTGCCCCGAGGGTTTCTGTTCTAATGTGGGTGACGCCTGTGCATTCGAACAGCACATGCGCAACGGTTTCCTCTGCCTCCATGCAAGCCCTGCACAGAGGGCTGTCCGTTATGCCTATTGTGTGGAAGTGTTTGTTTAGCGAGCAGTGGCCCGTGATGGTCCCCGTCAACAGGCGCAGGCCGGTCCTGTCCAGGCGTAACAAGCGCCTGGTTAACTTACTATCCAAGGATGGCATAGCCTCCTTGGACTGTCTGCACCCCTGTGCCGAGGACCACCAGCTCTCCACTTGTGTGTGGGTGAGCTCCTGTAACCACCTGCGTAGTTGGTTGAAGGGGATGGGCACGATCGGCTCCGGTCCGCAGACTGACATGCCGGATGCTCTCCTGGCTAGTTCGTCAGCTGCGTTGTTGCCCAGCGATCCGCTGTGTCCTTTTATCCATTGCAGTGTCAATGTGTTGCGGTTGAATAACGTTTTACGTTCTAGCGCATTGTGACATTCTTGTGTTAGTCTCGAAGTACTGTGTTTCTTCCCTAGGGATTGGTGAACTGAGGCGCTGTCGGAGAGTATACGTATATGAGTGTCCGTGACTCTCCTGGCTTCTATGGCATACGCCGCTTGTATAATGCCCACACACTCCGCCTGGTAGACGGTGTTGAACATTCCCAGCGGGCAGGATACTCGTATGTTTATGTTAAGCGCCAGCTGAAAACGCCAGCTCCGGTTTCGGAGTTGGTCTTTGATCCATCGGTGTATACTCATTCTTCATACGGACGTGAATCGTCACACCGTTCCTCTGTGAGTATTATGTTGTAGTGCTTTTGGAAACAGTGTAGTTTTGGGGCTCTGTCGCAGGGTGATGCCATCATCGGTCTTCGTTTGATCGCATCCTCCCTTATGCCTATGTGCATGACTCTAGAGTCTTTGCTCAGGGTTCCTGTTATGTTAAGCCTAAAGGCGGCCAGGGCCGCCTCCTCTCGCACGATAAGGTGCAGAGGTGGCAATCCAAGCATCGCCTGTAGGGCGGCGGTGAGCGTAGTTCTCATACAGCCTGTGATTGCTACACCAGCAAACAGTTGCAGTTTTTCGAGATCTTTTTGGGCTGTGCTCAAGTCTGTCCTGGGCCACCAGACTAGTGAGCCGTATGTGATAATTGTCCGGATGACCGTGGTGAATACCCAGTAAGTAATCTTAAGTTTGTCCAAGAAGATGCCCAGGTACTTGGTTTCAGTTGACAGGCTTAGGGTGGTCCCAAAGAATCGTGGTAGCTGTAAAATTGGCAGTTCCCTCTTCTTTGTGAATCGAACTAATTCGGTTTTTGTAGGGTTTACTGATAGTTGGTGCTTATTGCACCAATCCTCTACTATTTTTAAGGCTTGGCGCATAAGGTTGCATAGGATACTTTCGTGGGTGCCATTTATTATTATGGTTATGTCATCCGCGTAGCCTACGGTGAAGTAACCTTTATCGTTGAGTGTTTTGATGAGGTTGTCGACGACCAGGTTCCATAAAAGCGGCGAGAGGACGCCTCCTTGTGGGCAGCCTTTTGCCACTATGGCCCTGGTAGTGTCGTTCACTGTGACTTGTACAGCTCTCAGTGTAAACATGTTTGAGATCCAGCCACTTATGGTGGGGTCTATGCTATGTCTGTCAAGCGCCGTGTTGATGCTATTGAACATTGTTTTGTCAAAGGCGCCCTCGATGTCAATGAAGGCGGCCAGTGCCGAGCATTTGTGGTCCACTGCGCATGAAATTTTGGAAACCACGCTGTGCAGCGCGGATTCTGTTGATCTGCCTGTGGTGTACGCATGCTGTTGTTTGTGAAGGGGTTTGGCCCGAAGAGGTCCGTCTCGGATGTGTCTATTGCAGAGTCTCTCAAGGGTCTTCAGTAGGAAGGATGTGAGGCTTATAGGCCTGTATGCCTTGGGTTGTGTATAGTCGGTTTTGCCAGGTTTGGGTATGAAAATAACTTTCACTTCGCGCCATGCGAAGGGTATGTATCTGAGTGCCATGCAGGTTCGATAGATCTCCGTCAGCAATGGCATCAGATGTTTTACCCCCCACTGCAGCAGGGCTGGGAAAATGCCATTCAGCCCCGCGGACTTGTAAGGCTGAAAGCTGTCAATAGCCCACCTTAGCCGATCTTCTGTTACTATGTTGCGGGCTCTGGACCAGTCCTGATCAGTTGGGGTCCATTTTGGTTCAGCCTCCCACCTCCCATCCTGCAGGAGTCTGCAGTCTTGCAGTCTGGGAAGTGGGTCTCGAGAAGGACCTTACTGGTTTCCTGGTCGGTTAGTGTGTATGAATTATCAGACTTTTTCAGCGCGCCGAGAGTTCGGTCCTGATCTGCTGCCAGAATCTTCCTTACCCTAGCGGCTTCGTTATTTGTCTCGATGGATTCACAGAATTTCCACCATGCTGACCTCCTGGTTCTGATCTGTTCTTCATATGCGTATTGGGTTTCTTTGTATAGGTCCCAGTTGTCCGGGAGTCTAGTGTTTTTAGCTCTGTTGAATTGTTTACGTAATGCATCTCTGAGTTTACTAAGTTCTGCGTTCCACCAGGGGTTCCTCTCGCCCTTGGTTTGTGGCGCTCTTAGTTTGCAGAATGCATGGTATGCTTCGGTTAGGTATTCTGATAGTTTTGTCACGGTGTATTCCAATTGCGCTTGGTCTCTTAGGGTTACCTGTGGTAGGTGCCTATCTAATAGAGAGGCTAGGAGACGTTTAAACCCGGGGACATCAGTGCACCGCGGATTCCGCCTTGGTACAGGTTTCCTTGTATTGGTAGTTATTTTGAAGCGTATCCTTCTATGGTCCGAGCATGATGGCTCGTCCGATACGTGCCAGTCTGTAATAAGGTTAGTCGCGTTTTCTGTAGCGAGTGTTAGGTCGCTTGTCCTCTGACTGTGACCCAAGTGGGTTCTGAGCTTCGGTTAGTGATGTTAAGGTTAGTAGAGAACAAATAGGTGGATAGTACCTCTCCTCTGGAGTTCGGGGAGGGGGGGGGGGGGGATGGCGACGGTGGGGTGGGGTTAGTCGGAGTTGGATCCATTGGACAATCCCTCCGCTGCCTCCACTTTGTGCTGGTCGTCGTGTCGATCGCCCGGTGACGAGGCTAAAATCTGTTCGTTCCAGCCAGGTGATGATGGCGGTATGGTCTTGTCTTCGTCGGCCATTGCCGCTCGGGCCATGACCTCCTCTAACTTGTCCATATCCGCGTCTATTGTGTCCGTCGACGTCAGTAACGTCACAGTCAGGTTCGTCGTGGGATCGGTCAGGGTGGCGGGGAGTTGAGTCGCGGTGTCAGGGGGTTGGGTCGTGGGTCAGAAGCGTACGTATATCGACCCAAGCAGGTACGATATCCGACGCTCCCAGGCTAGGACCCTCTCAGCTTCCTCCGCTGGCACACCTAGGGTCAGATATGTCCCATAGTTGTCACCACCTACTCAGAAAGCCGGACAATGTCCCCTTTATAACGTGGGACGAAGAGTGATGCTCGGACACGGGTCGGTACGTTGGACTGTCTCATCACCGTCAGGTTAAGATCAGTGTCTGGAAGTCGTATTCGGGGCACGTTGTGGGTCAGCCAGGTCAGAGCATGGTCGTCCTCACACCACAGCTGCACGGTGCCTTCTGCTACCCGTGGGTATCCGCGGAAGGCAGGGAGCTGTGCTGTGGAGTCCGTGTCCAGCATAAGGCTCTCTAGTTCGGTCTTTATATGTGCGGCCTCTTCCTTAGTCAGGTCTCTGGAGGGGGGAGGGAGGCAGTTTGCTACGGCCAGCCGCACCGGGATGTCCTTTGTGGCTCGCGCGTAGGTCCTCTGCACTCCCTGAGCGGAGTGGACCCTCACACGTTTGGCAGCCCTGTACCGCTTGGTCCAGGCTGCGGGTCGGAGGCGCCCGGCTGAGTGCTTCTTGTCGGTAGCGGTTGGTGTGAGGATCCACCCCGCCTACCCCTTTTCCGTTGAGGCCGCGGTCGGTCGTGGGTCAAATCGGTGTCCCGGGGTCGACTGGTGGTCCCGGCAGGTTCTGTCGCGTGCGGAGGTTTTTCGCGCTGGGTTTCCCCTTCACGTACTGGCCCCCGCCCGCATGGTTCCGCGTTCAGCTGCTTTTCGCGCTGGGTTTCCCCTTCGCGTACTTGCGACTCGTCACGTGATTCCGTGTCCGACCGTTTTTCGCGCTGGGTTGGCCCTTCACGTACTCGTGGCTGGTCGCGTACTGCCTCTTCGGCGTCCAATCGCGCTTCGTGCTGGCTAAAGCCTTCGCGGGTGCCGTGCTTTCGGTCGCCTACTTTCTTTCCCCGAGCCATGATTTTTCCGCGCTTGTGCAGCATGCGTACTCCGTCGGCCGAGACATGCTAGAGCTGCCAGGTCCGTCACCCTTCCCCGTCATTCTCTGTCTGTGCTGTTCTTGGTCCATGTCCGGGTTGGTGATGCTGTTACGTACGAGGCTCTGTTGCCAGAGGCTTGTGGTAGGTATACACGTCGTAGTGGGTGTTGGCGCGTGAGATGCAACCAGAGTTGTGTCTGTTGGTGCGGTGGTCGCAGCTGTGGTAGGGTGAGATGGCGCGTGAGTCGCAGCCTGTGTTATGGGCGCTGAGTCAGCAGCCGGCCGCGCTGAAGAGTGTGGCACCAAAAAGCAGTTGGATGCCCCCCCCCCCCCCCCCAGATTACGATGGGGGTTGACCGCCGAAGCGGTGTGGGATTCCCCGGGTCGGCCGAGACCCACCTGGGTAGTTTGTTCTTCCTGCTGCATGGTTGTGGTTGTGGGGGTGGACTTTTAAGGAATCGAGGTTACCCCTCCTCGGGGACCGACGGGATGTAGGGATAGGAGGGAAGGCATGGTTAGGTGAAGTGGTGTGGGTTCTTGGGGTCAACCTGCGCCTGGGATTTGGGGACCGACGGGATGTGTGGATAAGGAGGGATGGTTGGTTTGGTGATAGGTGCATAGGACGAAGGTAATAGGTTTCCCTGAGCCTGGGATTTGGCCTTCAGGAACTTCTCATGTCCGGGATCTCTTTCGAGATGCTCCGGATGCGGGATCGACAATAACAGTCGGTCCCGCAGCCAGAGTTGGGCTGCGGGAATGTACACGTACATCTGTGGTGGGGAGACCCGGACGTCTCCCCACCACAGATGTACGTGTACATTTGTGTTGGACCTACATGGCGTATCGTTTTACCCGCTGAAAAGATTCCACTCACAATTTTTGAAATTCATAATAATTTTTACAATACTACAATACAATACTAAAACTTATCTCAAAATAAAAGATATATTTTATTGGCCTAATATGTTTCTCGATGTAATCGAAATCTTGAGACAATGCGAAGTTTGTAAAGCTTATAAAATCGCAAACACTCAACCACCTGGACAAATGTGTTTTCCAAAAGAAGTATCATTACCACTACAAATGATTTCAATCGTTATTATCGGTCCGTTACCAATTGCTTACTATGGCTATAGATATATTCTATCCATGGTAGACGTTTTTTCGAAATACGTCTGGCTGGTACCTCTTAAGAAGGTTGATTCCAGTTCGGTTATTAAAGCGTTGGAATCAGAAATATTTTTCAAATTTTGGCGTGCCGCGAGCTATTCTTTGTGACAACACTACTGTTTTTCGCACTAATCAGTTTTCAAACTTTCTTATATCCTTTCACATCGATTCACCGACATATACCCTGTTTTATACCTCTCAAGCTAATACAGTCGAACGCTATAACCATAGCGTTGTAACTTGTTTAAGTATTTTAGTGGGAGAGAACCAAAGAAATTGGTCTAAAATGTTGCCTAAAGTTAAGCTTTATCTTAATATTTGTATCAATTTAGCGACTGGTTATACACCGAATTTCCTAAATTTTGGTGGTGAAATTTTCATTGATTCCAGGCGAACCAATAGTCAGATTCAAGGCGCAAATTTAGCTACGAGTCGGTCTCTACACGCCGAGAACCTATCTTCTCTGACCGAAGTATATGCTAAGGTAGCTGATAATCTTTCTTTATCTTTTCTCCGTAACTCTCAAACATATAATAAAAATCGGTCAGCTGTTACTCTCAACGTTGGATACACTGTATGGACACGAAACTTCTCTAGATCTTCTAGAATTGATTACTTTGTGGTAATCTTGCTCCCGCTTCATCAAATGCCTCGTGACTAGAGTAATTTCAAGAACTATCTATATGCTCCAGGACATCCAGGATTCATTTCATTCCGGAAAATATCATATAAAAGATATCCTAAAATGATTCCTTTCTAATTTCTAAATTAACTGTCTCAATAATAATAAATAATCAAATTTTAATGGTTTCAATAGTTTTACATATAATTTTTCCCTTTAATAATAACGTTGTATATGACTTCAAATTATTAAGTTTGTTGAACTTTTTTTCCAAACAATAGTTATTTCCTTATAATTGCAAAACCTTTTTTTCAGTTTTCATTATTCAAAATGGAACACTATTTTCATATCCAATTCCTTCCTTTGCTATTAAAATTTCTAAATAATACACATAAACAGAAAGTTCATTTTAAAATATATTTTACGATAATGAGTTACTTTACTTATTATTTAGTAACATCTATCGGATATTATGTGTACTATTTTCATTCGCAGACAACTATGTGGGTATGTCATGACATACCTACACAAGTAACAAGTAACGCCATCTGTAAACATTAACCAGAGGCTGTTAAGACATGTCTTAACAGCCTCTGGTTAATGTTTACAGATGGCGTTACTTGTTGTTTTGTTTAGTGATGGAAGTATGTTGATAATATTTTATCAATGTTATGGAATTACAAGTAGGTGTTTCTAACCATTAACCTGTACTCTCCTTCTATTATTTCTTATTTTTTGTCCGAAGTAATTTCTTCATAATTCTTCCTTAGTTATTGAATATTTTTGGGGATTCCTTGGTTTTAATTAGGCTAGCTAGATTAATTATTTCTCGGGTTTTACTAGGTTAATTAGATTTAGTTAGATTAATTCCAGATTTTAACTAGGCTAGTCAGATTAATGTATTCCTTAGATTATATTATTATATTATTTATATCCTTAGTTATAATAGGTCTGGATAGACGCTCCTGGAACTGAAACTGAACATGAAGAACGCACAGATAACGCATAGAGTGAGAGTCGACTTTCGATTTTATTCTGTATCTGCAGCACTTCGTTATTTTTTTGGTTTGTTAATTTGGTTTAACTCTTAGTTTATTCTGTTTTTTTACCTTTATTTCTTTCTTTTTTGTTGGTAAGGGGGTACCTACTTGTAGAATTATTTGTTTGTGTCTTTCATTCTTAACACCACATATTCAACCTTTTTTTGGATTCCTACTGGCATGCATGTTTTCTATCGTTCGAATATATTTGTTTAAAAATATTCTAAATTTTTGACCAAAAGGGAGAGCTTCATAAATATTTTTTCTGAGCAGACAAATCAGGTTGAATTTTTGCGATTTTAAATGCAGTCTCGATTTTTCATACTAAAATTATACGTTTATTGATTCAAATATTTATTCCTACTGCATAAAATACATTTCGAAGTTTCATCCTGTACGCCATCGAACAGGACTTCGTATTTGAGAGTCTATTGAGTTGAGTCCCACGTCGCAGTGGGAAACCACCTAGGGTACAACTTTGGGCGCTTGCCTATCCATCCGCCCAGGCGGAACACCTCTACATCACTCACCACTACGCTGCGGTCCGTGATTGCGTTACACGCCGCCACACAGCAGTGTTGAACTCCACTCCGCTTCTGAGCTGAAGCTCAGACTCGGCCCACGCGATGAGTCGCGTGGTCCGAGTCTACGCGTCGTCACCTGACTCAGCCAACTCAGCCACAGGATTTCTTCAGATAATTTTTATTTTTTTGCGGCAAATCAGCGTCTTCAACGTACTTGGGGGTTGAATGCAATCAATCTTTTAGGTCGTTGATTTCACCCCGGAAGTTCAAACTTGATGTCTGAATTTTTTAATCAAATCTAATTGTATTTTCTTTTATTATTTAGAAATTATATGTTATTAATTCGCCTCGTTTAGCGCGTTTCACTAAAAACACACCACAACATGTACAACTCATTAAACCTGACTTGGATTCCGTACGTCTGTTTCGAGTCACCACTGAAAATCAGTGCTGTGCTGTGGGTCCCCCATAGCACAGCATTATGCTGAGTGGAAGCCTTCTTGTCATAGTCATGACGTGCAGCTGCCGACTATTTGTGTTTTGTGATTATATGTTGTTATATGTATTTTGTTTTATTTTTCTGTTTACCTACTCTAGATCGATTGTATGCACGTGCTTCTGTGAAAATTAAACTTATTTTCTTTCTTTCTTTCAATATTATCTCCATCTCTCCGCGTACTTTTAGATTTCATGTATTGGGTTGCTATCTTTATCATCTATAACCCAGGAGGGTGGTATACGCGGGCTTGCGGGCCGGGCCTGGTCCTTACCGGACGGTGAGCTACCCATTGCTCACCGTCCGGTAAGGACCAGACCCGGGTCGACGGCGCGTTGTATTCCACGCGCGCCTCAAAGAGATAAGAAAAGGTACTAAAGGGTCACCGAGACCCCTGGCAATACAGGCAACAGGAAGGAATACGGGTGGGTTTTAGTCAGTAAGAGTCTGACACACCCTCCCGCTCCGCCCAGAGCGGGAGAAGTTATTTGATGATTTTTCAACCAAAAAAAAAAGAGGGTGGTATAAACTTTTGAGTTATTTGCCTATACATATTTGTTGAGTTATTTGTCTATAGATGAGGATAGAAATCTTCTTACCAACGTAAGTAAGATAAGGTAAGTATGGTAAGTTTATAATACTAAGGAGTACTCAAAATTATCAACGCTCCTGCCTTGTTTTAGTTCTTTCCGCAACTCTATATTAGGCCATGTCTCATCCGATATCCATTCTTTTTTGGTTTTTGGCTTTTTAGTAATGGAGTCAAGTACATTGGCAACGTGAGATTTGAGAAGTTGTCATTGTTTATCTGGATTCGTGTAGGTTTTATTCGAGGCTAATACGGGTTGTGTTTTTCTTTGGAAGTCCTCATATGCAGGCTGGAATAACCTTATTGTGCGCTTTGTTCTTATTCGCTATTGCCAAATTGTTGATACGCAGAAGTCTTAAATTATTAACCCCTTTTATTTCCGATACCGAGACTGTATTTACAATTTGTACGGCGGAAGTGATCATCGTGTTCTGTATTTCCTAACTTTGCGTGCCAGTTGCCCTGCACAATCATTAGTTCGCGTCTGGAGATGTTGTCCATTGCTGTTTGTAAGTGGCCATAAAAGTCGTCAATGTCTTCCTGCGAAGATTGGGTTGTTGGTGCATAGACCTGTATGATGTTGAGTGGGAGTGCGTTGCAATCTAAGGACGTACGGTTTCTTGTTGCTTTCAGTAATATTTACCGCCTCGCCAGCCTATTCACTCAGTGGCAAGGAGTCTTCGGTCACATATTTGACACCCGTTGACCTATGGATTTCTATCGTAGTGGGTTCCCATTCCCTTCTACGTTGGATTTTTCTGGGGGAATTTAGTCCCCATGGCCCCCGCTGCCCGAAGTAGGTAGGGTAATTTACCGCCGCCTATTGCTTGGCGTTGCTGTATTTGACGGCTGTCTTCATACCGGGTGGTGTTGGGGGTACGTTTTTCACAGACCACTTTCCTTCTTTCTTAAACGGGCTTAGGACCAGCTACGGCGTAGGAACACAGTGTAACCGTGTTTAAATGTTAAGCCCGGCGCGTCTCCTATTCGGTGTCAAACAATAGAAAATCATTAGCTGTGTGTGTTAATGTGTCTCATTAGCTGTCCTTGACCGATTACAAGAGCTTTCTTCAAGGATTCTAAAATAAATAATTTGTAACGTTTGGTTCGGCGACTTTGAAGATGTATATCTTCAAGGCCGCCGAACTTAAATTGCAAAAAAACACGGTACCCTCCCCTTATCTCCTAGTTTTCTAAAGATAAAATTTTGATTTCAATAGAGTTAGATATTTATCGATATTAAACAGGAAAATGATTGCTGTTTGCGACACTAATAGCTGCTGACAAAAAAAAGTCTTTCAAAAAACACTACTTAGTGAAAAATAACTTTAATTTCAGAACCAAATTTTTTTTTTGGTAATAAGTAGATATAGGTCTCTCGGGATAGAATATCGGATTTCCGATCGGATGTAGTCTTATGGAAAATTATATTAAAAAAAACGAATGAGCCTGACAGTAGTCGCTCAAGATATGTAACATCGTCACCTTAGTAATAAGCAACTGAGCAGCGACAGAAATGAACATCAAAATTAAAAAAAGCGAAATTTCGAAATATTTATTCGAATAATTATTCATTACTGATGGTCGCCCACTGGTCAAAATTTGAACCCCTTTACTTACAATCTATATAGTACTTACTAATTCTATGAATACACTCATTCATCATCATCTCATTCCAAGCTATTATAAAGTAATTACTAATTACATGCTATTAAAAAGTACTTACTTTTTCATGCTCAAATTGTCACTTCCGAATACACACTCGTCCCTTTTCATGAAATCACTCCCACAAACAGCGAGAGGAAAGATGTTACACATCAAAAACATTGGACTGGACGTTAAATTCAGATAATACCAACTCATAACTTAAAATGCTGAAAAGTAGTGTATGGAAAATTTTCGGGTCTATTTACATGGATCAAATGTAAAAGTAGGTATCAATCTACTTCTGTTGCTGACCGTACCTATGTATGTAGGTACCTGATGATTCGCCTCTGCCGCAAACCCAATTTATTTGGGGTGGGCGTAGCAAGTCTTCGTCTTGTCTTGTCTGCATTAGTCGCCACCTCAGTAGGTAGTCATGTCAGCCCCTCTTTAGAGTTCCGTCTTCCGTAGAAAAATGGTAAAACGGAATCTTTATAATTTCTTCATGTCCGTCTGTCCGTCTGTTTGTCCCTCAGTCCATTCGTCCAGATGTCACACAGCCATTTTATGATGACTGTGTCAGATTATGATGTTTTTAAGTGACTGTTATTTAAGTCAATAATATTTTTGAACCTGGCAAAGGCTTTGCCATGGTCTCTGTCTCACTCCTTCTTAATAAACTGGAAAGGTTGGGCATAAGAGGTAAACAGCTAAAAATATTTGAAGATTACCTCACAGACCGTTCATTATCAATGTGTTAAAATCGATGAACTCGCAAGCATTGACTTAACTGTTACATATAGTGTGCCACAAGGCGGTATGTCGGGCCCGAGTCTCTTCTTTGTATATCTAAATGACCTCTGTGAACTTGCTTCTCTTGGTGGATAAATTGTTTCTTACGCAGATGACACAATACTTCTGTTCTCGGCTGATACGTGTGAACAAGCCTTAAAGGACGCCCAGCGTTGATGTGGTTTGCCACTGGTTGAGCAGCAATATTCTGACACTAAATACGGATAAAACACAGTACATAACGTTTTCAATGTGTAACTCTACCGCTCCTCCTCCATCGCTCTCCTTAATTGCACACAACTATTGCAACAGTGATATCTGCCAATGTCCAACATTGGTCAAAACCAGTAAGTTAAAATATGTAGGAATATTAATAAATCATAACCTCTCCTTTAAACCGCGCATACAACTTGTTACAGATCGTCTAAGAAAACTAATATAGGTATGTATTTAAAAATCTGAGATATGTGGCAGATCCCAAATTAATCAAGCAAGCATATCTGGCACTCGGTCAATCTGTCTTGGGATACTTTATTACTGTTTGGGGAGGCGCACCTAAAACTAATGAAGAAGCACAAAGAGCTATTCTCAAAGTTAGCAACTTTCGTCCGTTTTTGTTCCCTACATATCAACTATATCAATCTTGTGAAGTCCTTTCCGTCAATTGTTTATACTGCTCACTACCACGAAGCAACATTCGAGAGTGAACTTTGATAAAGCAATTATACCATCTAGGCGAAGAAAACCTGTAGCCCTCCCTGTCAGACTCATGTTTAAACATCCGTTCGTAAATTAATGCTTCTGCTTCTTAGGTCCATATCTGTTTAACAAAATGAATAACATTATCGACATACTTGCATTATGATTGATGGCGTGTGTGTTAATAACGTTAGCTACGCCGACGACATGGTGCTGCTGAGCGCGTCAATCTTCGGGCTTAGGACACTCGTGGCCACTTGCAAGCAGTATGCCAGACTACATAGTCTGGCATATAATGTAAAGAAGAGTGTGGTCATGGTCTTTGGGGCCAGGGGTAAGTATCCAGATGCTGTACCTTCAGTGAAGTTGAGCGGTAGGCCCCTTGTGAAGGTAGACCAACTTAAATATCTGGGTCACTTATTGACCACTGGCCTCAAAGATGATGAGAATATTGACTGGGAGCGGAGGGCGCTGTGTGTGAGAGCTAACATGATTGCCCGCAGATTCAGGCGTGCCTCTAAAGAGGTTAAGCGCACTATATTTAGTGCTTACTGCACGTCTTTTTACTCTTGCATTCTGTGGGCTCGTTATACTTAGAAATCATACAGCGCCCTTCACGTTCAATACAATAACGCATTCAGGGTGCAGATGGGGTTGCCTCGATACTGCAGCGCGTCAGGGATGTTTGCTGAAGCTCGCATTGACTGCTTCTACACTGTGATGCGCAAGCGGTGCGCATCCCTAGTTAGTTGGGTGCGGGCCAGCACCAACAGCATCCTGTCTATGGTAGCAAGCAGGCTAGATTGTGCGTTTGTGAACCACTGCTGCAGGGTGTCGGCGGGGCCTGTCACCTTGCAGCAGCGATGTCACATATTGTTTGTGTTAATGTTTTGCTAACATAGTTTGTAAGTATTTTGTTACTAACACGTTGAGTCTTGTTACTTGAATTAAATTAATTACTATTATTTATTAAATAGCAAAGCATGTAAGATTTTTTTTTGTACAACACTAGATTAAAACTTCGCACTCACCCTCCCACACACACTCAGTCATCTATATTTTACATAAAAGGGGGCCTTTACATCACCCTCTTTTTATAAATCTCTTTTGTTTATCTTTTTTGCATTAATTGGTAATTAGTACTTGTTAGCTTTTAAATGTAATCATTCAGGAAGAGCGCTGTTGTCTGAGCTACAGATATTAAATTAAGACACAGATGTCTTGTTAAACTTATTAGATTAAGTTTAAATGATCATATTGTATTGTTATAAAATGAATGTAATTGACGATGAAATAAATACAAAAATAATAATTACTATTATTAAATTTCTATTATTTTAAATGTCTTTGACATATCTCGGGACCCTGGGGAGACCTTTGGAATGCGTATGAGGGGCCGAAGCCAACATGCACAGGCCCCTTAGACAATTTTAAGTGTTGAGGCACCAACCGACGATTATCCCTGTATGCACTATGCAAATCCACCCAAGGACCCCATCCCCGGTTGGTGCAGAAATATTGAAGAACAACTACAGTTAGGAGCGCGCAAACCCTTTTTTTTATCTCTGAGAAATGCATTACGCATCCCCCCGCTCGTGGGGGACGAGTCGGGGTATGTGGGACTTCTGGCGGTAATCACAGTAAATCCACTATAACTCAGCGGTGTTCCTATATCGCCGTGATGGGGGGGCCATGGGAAACCGGCTCAGCCTTTACATCCACAACCCTCCCGGCGCATGCCCGCCTAGCTGGCCGGCTCCGCATGCCCCCCAGGCTGGAGGGCTACGGGAATGGCAGGGAACACCTGGCCATTCCCTTTTGACACTGGTGGAGGCCTGTGCAATACAGGCAAGGGTGTCGGAGATGACTTTCAAAGAGCGTGCAAGCCCTACCATGACGTCAAAGTAGAGATACGGCGGTGGGGTATTCAATTATTATAATTAATAGTTTTTGAGTTATGGGATATTTTCGGTTACAAAACAAGAATAACTTTGTTTTTCAAAGTTTTTTCGAGAAATATTATGAAAATCAAACTTATTTTTGCGGCCAGTAAATATACTCCCGATCCCGACGAATACCGACAAATCCCGACTTCGGAATCCGTCACTGTGCGTGGTCCGACCTTGACCTATTTTTTATTAGCCATAATAAGTTTCTTTCACACAATTCATTCATAGTAACTTATTTGAACAATAATTCGCTGAAGTGATTATTTGAAGTCAAAGTATTAAATTATCCGTATTTATTTTATTCAATAAACCTACCTATATTTATTAATGGAATTATTTATAACGAACCGAAATTCCTACTAAATACATTATGCTCCTAATACGAGGAAAAATTAACAAATACCGTTGAATTATGAAGCATCCGCGGTTATTATCGTAAGTAGTTAGAATTCTATAAATATAGCGTTTTATGTGCATGGAGGCAACCGTTTAATAATGGCTATTCATAGTCCAAAAGTGTCTAAATTTATGGCTAATGCGTAATAGTCAAGGCTCGGTTCGCCGGTGTCTGTAGTAGGCGCCTGACTGGCTCAGGGTGATTCATCGATCTGCACGCAGCATAACGAAATCTGAATTGCCATGAATGGTAATCTCGACTTTTGTTTACACAGCTAACAATGCAGTTTAAAATTATCAGTGCGGGTGTGACTTTAGGACGTTAGCATGACAACTTATTTTTTACTTGGCCTAATTAAACGCATAATCCCACCATGCACGGTGCTGTTTTGTTTTTAGTTCCAGACGAAGGGCAGTCCGCAACTTCGTGCTCTCGGCTAATATTTAATTATCAATTGCAGTTGATGCTGAAAAGTAGAGTGTAACTGTGGCTATGTGATTAGCTTCTAGCTATTGCCTTTGCCTAATAAAGGTATAGATAAGATAGCTTTTTTGTTTGGGTGGGATATTATCAAATAACTTCTCCCGTTTTGGGCGGAGCGGGAGGATGTGTCAGACTCTTACTGACTAAAACCCGCCCGTATTCCTTCCGTTGCCTGTGTTGCCAGGGGCCTCGGTAACCCTTTTGAACTTCCACGCGACCCCGACAGGAGATAAGATAGCTAATCTTTTATTTAGAACCGAAATTATATGCCAAATGCTTCCTTTTAACTGACTTCATAAAAAGGAAGAGGTTTTCAATTCGGTTGGTTTTTTTTTAAATGTTTGTTACCTCAGAATTCCGTCATTTATAAACCGTTTTGGATTTTTTTTTATTTGAAAGGATAGACTTCCAGATTGGTCCCATTCTTATGAAAATCCAGGAATTGAGGCAACTCCTCAAATATTATAGGCATACATATAGCGATTTTTGTATTTTCATCAACAGGTCAATCATTTGCATTCAGAAAGTATCATTTGGTAAAGTGAGACTGATAAAGAAGGCCACGGATGGCCACCGGAACTCTTCAATGATAAGTATTTCACGGATGGCGATAAGATTTCTCGATTAATATAGTTAAGTGACTACGACAAAGCAAATTGAAATAAATGGTTCTTATCAAAATAGTGCCATCAAACTGATCTGATGATGAAGCCGCCGGAAGGTAGGCACCGGAACTCCGTAATAAAACAAGGTATCCTAGCCGCGTTTGGGCTTATTGGAATTGTGATGAGATGCACTCTGGCTATAAATTATTTTAACCGACTTCAAAAAAAGGAGGAGGTTCTCAGTTCATCTATATATGTATTTATTAATATTAAGAATTATTATATATTAAGAAAATACAGAAACAAAAACACCGACTTCCGAAATTAAGGTTATTTTTCACTTTTTATGGTTTTTTTGGAAGACGGTTGTTTTTTTTTGTAAAAAGATTTTTTTAGTCAGAACGTTTGTGGTGGCAATGTCAGCTTATTAGTTAATTCGCACGAATTTACTCGCCCCAAACGGGCGAATCGACACTTAAATAATATGTTTTTTCTGTAGGCGATTCGCACGAAGTTAATTTAGGAGTGGGCGAATCGACAACTCCAGAAATACGTATTAGGCAATTGGCACATTATGAATCTTATGCAATAAAGTTATAAAAATAATACACTAGAAACTACATTTAACAACTATTTTTGTGCAAGTTTTTTTTTTCTTCAGCAAATGTTTACGATAAAAGAAAATATTTTCTGTGCCAATTGCCTAATCTGGGGGCACGGTAGTCGCCTTAGACTCTTGACTTAAATACAACACATACCTATAGTTTCATAGATCTCTACTGAAACTGTGCTTAGTGTAATCCCACTTTTGTTACTGACTGTACCAAATTTTCTGACTGAATCCTATATTAGTACCCAGGTGACTATCACCTAATTTAGCATACGGAATATCGAGTGGATGACCGCCGAGAGCTCGCAACTAAATACTTAGGCATCTGTGTCATTCTCGTTTCATCCTAATATGATCTCCTTCTGACGCAGGACTCTACGAAGTAGGCTACATCCTTCCAAGATATGACGTGTAAGTAAGTGCTAGTCACATCATATCACATTGCGGTATCAATCATAGTTCAGCGTTATGATTAACTAAGACACCATTGCGAGAGTCGGCAGTGGAAGCTTTCCAGCTGTTGGTTATGATATTGACATTAAAATAACACATTCATTAAAAATTTAATCAATCGAATAAGCACTTATTCGCTTGAAGGCTCTGTACAGTCTATTTAGACGGTAAAATATTACTCCATCTTGTGTTTTCAATCCGCACGAACTACCCGACATTTCATATTATTTCTTCGCTAACTACCTACTTATGCGTAGTTTGTACCGTGGGTACTGAGTAGGTATACCTATTGTAAGATAGGTAAAAGTTAATAACGTAACTTAATGAGCCGTAATAGCTCCAAGGGTATTTATTACTCCAGGATGGATCACCGAACACATTGTTAAAGCTCATAAAGATAAAAGAAAATTAATGGAGATTGTCATGTGTAGATATTTTTGGTTAATTTTAATATGTTTCTTAATTTTTGGTAATCAAACGCTTGGAAATATCAATGCCGTTGAAAAGCATGTTTATCGTAGTTAGATTGTGTTTTATTTTGATTTTACTAAATGATTCACATAACACACATAATCAGCCTATAATGTTCCCACTGCTGGGACACAGGCCTCCTCTCTGTGAGAGGGAGTGGGCCCAGTAGGTACGGGGTGGTCGGTGGGGATCTGCCCGGCTTGGGCAGAGCACCGCCGTGTCCTCGTGGAGGCGATCGGCGGCAGAGATCTCTCGCGTCCGGCCCTGGTTCAGGCCATGGTACGGAGCGAGAGGGCATGGGCAGCCGTCACCTCCTTCTGCGAAGCAGTAATGCTCGCAAAGGAGAAGGCGGGACGGTTGAGGGAAAGGCAAATTTCGCGCCCTCTCGCCCCTAGCCGCCGCAGGAGACGCCCTGGGCGTCGGGAATCCCGGGCGGATTTCCGACCACCATAGGCGCGGGCTTGCGGACGGTGAGCAATGGGTAGCTCAGCGTCCGGTAAGGACCAGGCCCGGGTCGACGGCGCGTTGTTTTCCACTCGCGCCTCAAAGAGATGTCGTCAGCACAAATGTAGGGGTCCACTAGGGCCGATGCCTGCCGGTGTCGCGGGAAGGTACTAAACGGCCACCGAGGCCCCTGGCAACACGGGCAACGGAAGGAATACGGGTGGGTTTTAGTCAGTAAGAGTCTGACACACCCTCCCGCTCCGCGCAGAGCGGGAGAAATTATTTGATGATATCCCACCCAAAAAAAAAAAATGTACGGGTTGGTAGATGTCACATGTCTTTAAATTTTTGGTTCTAGGACATGCTGGTTTTCTCACGATGTTTTCCTTCACTGTTTTGAGAGCAGTGGTGATGAAATAATTTACATAAAGTAAAGCGCCTGTCTGGGTTCGAACCAACGACCTACAACTACCTACCTACAACTCGTAAGTCGCGGATGTTACCACTGGGCCACCACTGCTCTAATTTTGATACGCTTGCAGTAATTCTCGACTTTTTAAGCCAGCCATCTTAAAATAAAAGTGACTTCGATTGTGTTTATGGTACAATTTCAGATTTTTATAACATTTTTTCACTAGGCCTTATATTTAATTAAACAATTAATTAAAATCAGTATTAAATTACGCTTCTATTGATATAAAATGTATTACATAAAATGTCTAAAAATTAAAATAATTACTATGAATACCTTGTTCCCTAGACTTTGTTGAGTAGAGTATGTATATACACACATAAAAAAAGTCTAAGCAACACGCATCATTTACAGAAACTGCATGTTTTAATAATTATTAAACTTTATTTTTTTTCTTAACAAACTATATTGGTATACAATCTTTTTGTTCTAACAAACAGATACCTACTGACTGATTTTAAAAAGAGAAACTTTTCGATTACACACATAAAAAAAGTCTAAGCAACACGCATCATTTACAGAAACTGCATGTTTTAATAATTATTAAACTTTATTTTTTTTCTTAACAAACTATATTGGTATACAATCTTTTTGTTCTAACATTCAGATACCTACTGACTGATTTTAAAAAGAGAAAGTTTTCGATTGTGTCTTGTTTTCATTAAAATAAAAGCTAATAATTTTGTCCCGATTTCATGTGTTTTCGTTGCTTGATAAATTTGGTATTTGGTATAAAAATTATCTCACTTTTATGATTTTGAAATATACTGTTTTTGAAAAAAAATTAGCGATGAGTCATTTTTTATGTCATGCAGCGACGCCATTTGACTGCTGATGAAAAGCAGAGAGCTGTAGGAATGCTACTAGCGGGAAGAAATCAGTCCCAGGTATCTCGGCATTTTGGGGTCAATAGGAGCGTGATTTGTCATCTTTGGCAGCGTTACGTTAATGCAGGGGATCCTGCTGAGCAGCACCTAGAACGTGGAAGGAGTACAACTGCTCAACAGGACCGATACATACAGCTGACTGCAAGACGTCAGCCGATGTTAACCGCTCGGGAGATAGTTTAAAAGTTACAATTCTCAAGCGGTGTTGTTGTTAGCAAACCATGAGAAATAGGCTGCATGAATACGGCCTACGAGCACTAGCCCAATTAGGTGCCCACCTAAATGGCATGGGAATCGCGCCCGTCGAAACGAATAGTCTAGGGAACACTTGACATGGACCTGAGTCCATGTCAAGTGTTCCCTAGACTATTGAGCAATGGGATAAAATTTTGTTTTGCGATGAGTTCCGGTTTGGATTCAGGCTTAATACGAGAAGGGTAAGAGTGTATCGTCATCCCGCAAATTCTGAACGGCTAAGATGCGTCCAGGAAGAGCACTTTTTTTTTTTTCACTAAACCTACCGTGTCCCTTCCGTTGCCTGTGTTGCCAGGGGCCACGGTAACCCTTTTGTACCTTCCCGCGACCCCGGCAGGCATCGGCCCTAGTGGGCCCCTACACTTGTGCTGACGACATCTCTTTTAGGCGCGCGTGGAACACAATGCGCCGTCGAGCCGGGCCTGCAGGGCGTCTCCTGCGGCGGCTAGGGGTGAGGGGGCGCGAAATTTGCCTTTCCCTCAACCGTCCCGCCTCCTCCTTCGCGAGCATTACTGCTTCGCAGAAGGAGGTGACGGCTGCCCATGCCCTTTCGCTCCGTACCATGGCCTGAACCAGGGCCGGACGCGACAGATCTCTGCCGGCGATCGCCTCCACTAGGACACGGCGGTGCTCTGCCCAAGCCGGTCAGATCTCCACCGTATGCTCCACGGTGTCCTCCGGGCGATCCACACAGTGGTGACACCCGATCCTCCCGCCTTACCCGACACAGGAACCTCCCGAAGCTGCCGTATCCGGTAAGGACCTACATCAGGCGGAAGGTGAGGACGCCGTGGCGCCTCTCTAGCTACTCCTGAAAGAGGGGCAGGAAGTGCACACTTACAGTGGCTCCACAGTGATGGTATGGGTGGATATTATGAAGAACTGAGCTCGTTTTTGTAGATGGCAATATCCCTGAAAGTTACGTTGAAATTGTCCTCGGGCTTTATGTTCACACATTTGCACAAAGTCTTGGCTCAGATTTCACGCTGATGCATGACGCATGAATGCGCGTTCGCACACAGCTCGGAGGACCAGAGAGTACTTGGCAGTGGAAAACATCCGGGTATTGCCGTGGCCTGCACAATGGCCAGACCTCAATCCCATCGAGCACGCATGGGACATACTCCAGAGACATGTTCTAGAGAACCTGGACGGAGTGTCAACAACCCAACAACTGAAAGACTTGTTAAAATTCTATTGGGAGCGATTGCCGCAGGATCAGATAAACAATCTTATAAATTCAATGAAAAATCGTTGCCGACAAGTTTTAAACAACAGAGGCGGTCACACTTTGTATTGAATTACCAAATAATTAAAGAAATGTCGTTATTTAATTTTGTAAAACATGAAAAGTTTAATTTCGTTTTAACTTTATTTTACACTTATTGTTAATTATTGTGATTAAATGAACAGTTGAATGAAGGATTTTGTTGCTTTAGTCACTAATGCATCAAAAAATGCTGTTGTTATTTATAAAAAAAAATAATATAAATATATTACAATAGTAAAATGCGTTAAAAAGTTCAAAACCGTACATGTTGCTTAGATTTTTTGATCTGTGTAATTATACCTATATAATGTAGGTATATATTACAGTAAATATCTATGTATGTGTATTAAAAGTTTATAATCTATTTATGTACTTGTGTACCTATTTTATTTATAATACATTCTGTTATCTTTTATATATATATATTTTATTATTGTTATTATCGCCTTTCAATCACAGTCCGCCTTTGTAACTTATTTATGTGCGAGAAATTTATATATAAAAATAAATAACAACGACTCCACAGCTATCTCTGTTTTCAGTACGCCCAGAAGCTCTGGTAAGCTCACGTCAGCGTCGTTCTGGGAAGGAGCGCGCGATACGGCGGCGACGGCTGGCCGACTCCACTCAATGAGTTTCCATTAGCATGATGAGTGTTCGCTCTATTAATACCCCAGACGTGACAAATACATTACCGCCGCGATTCATTCACGGTTCAACTGAAACTAAACTGATTTTCTTATGAGACACTCTTTATAAGTCACATTTTTTGTTTTGAGCAAAGTAAAATTGATCGTTTTTAGCTTTCAGGATATTGGTTGATCGACAGTAGAAAAAGCGAGACTATTCTTTATTGCTAATCAAACGTAAACAAAGAGACCTCGTAGACAAACAAACTAGCAACATAGAGCGGTGAACAGGATACTAGGTTTAGGTAAACGATTGTATCTCTGATCGGAAAAGTCAAAATTTCATGAAAAAAAAAACTGAAGCTTTCGATTGAACAAACACTAATTCAGAATCATTGAATTTACCTAGGTATAAGGTATAGTGTCTGAGGATCTTGTTTTTAGCTTTCATATTTATTTATATTTAGGTTAAAGCCAAGCCATTCCAAGCTTGCAAAATAGTTTAATGTCGAATCAATTCGACTTTAATAAATATATCATAATTGTTTACTAAAACGACCAACTTATCTACCGAACCTACAGGAAATATCAGCCAATAAACATGCTATTACGATTATTAATTGCTTACATTAATTAACTTGCATAAACAACATAAAATACAACACGCAATATTATATTTACGGGCTTCATGTAATTAGAAAACTTAATTTGCTATGTTAAAACAACCATAGGAGGATATGGTCTGTATCAGCATTTATTATAGGTTCACGTTATGTGCCTGTTTACGCGTTCCTCCGTTCCTCTACGATTTTGATTGATGTTGGCATAAAACAAACAATTTTACTGCGGACAATAAAACCTGCCTGTTGTACTTATAATTATTTTGCGAGGGTATACTAAGGGTTCACTTTAACTGCGTAGTAAATCGTGCATGTGCTATATACCATCATGGTTTTACTGTGGGAAAGAATGCTGTTAAAAGAGACATTGAACAATCAAATAGAATCGAATCAAGGTATATAACACAAAGACTTCGTTTTGTTTTAGTATTGAATATTTTAGGAAATATGGTTACTTAATTAAACTGCACAATAAAAACAATTAATGTTCACGAAATATTAACGTAAGTATTTTCTAATCTCAGTAGTTTTTTAGTAGTGAAACCTTCACCACATCGGACGATTTTCTTGAAATTGGTTGCGTTAGGTATCATGACTATTAAATGGGTGAATAAATCTAAATACTTGGGACATATTCTTACGCCTGACCTAAGTGATAATGAGGATATTGAGAGAGAGCGGAGGTCGTGAATACGAGCCAACATGATAGCTCGTCGGTTTGCTAGGTGTTCAGGGACGGTAAAAGTCACACTTTTAGAGCATATTGTAGTTCCCTTTACACAAGCAACCTGTGGGCTCGTCACACAAAGAAGCGCTATAGTGATCTTCGCGTTCTCTATAATAATGCGTTTAGGATTGTGATGGGGCTGCCTCGGTTCTGCAGCGCCTCGGGCATGTTCGCGGAGGAGCGCACCGCCTGTTTTCACGTGACTATGCGCAGGCGGAGCATTTCTCTGGTGCGCAGAGTGTGGGCCAGCTCCAACGCAATCCTAGTGATGATTGCTGACAGGCTGGACTGCCCCTATATGCTGCATTGCTGCAGCAGGCATGTTCAGGCAAGGCCGCTTGGCAGGCGTTATTAATGCTTGAGTGTGTATTTGTATGTATCGAAAGTATCGTTATTTTATTTAATTTTTAATTTTAATGCTAACTAATTTTATTTTATTTTTAATTTTAATTTAATTTTTGTGACATTTATTATGAATTTTATTATTATTATTATTTTATTCTATTTAATGATATAATTAGTGTGAATTGTTTTGTAAATTTTCTTATATGGGCCTAGTTACCCGATATAAATTAATTTTATTTTATTTATTAAAAATAAATAATAATAAAATAACAAAATAATTAATAAACTACTTTTTGATGAAACGTAATGAATTCATGATCGATTAACGTCTGATACATGTAATTATAATGTCTGTAACGGTGGGACGATATTTAAATTAATCGCTCTCTACTCAAGTTCTTTTCAGGACCCAATTATGTAAGTATAAGTAAAATGTATTTGGTTGATTTGATTTTAGGTAGAAATCGAGAACTGCCTAGTACATCTATGTGGAAGCTTACCTGTTCAATATAATCATCATTTGTAAAAAAAAACCGGACACGTGCGAGTTGAACTCTCTCGCGAGTCCAACTCGCACTTGTCCGGTTTTTTTTTATTTTTGATTCCGTACGATGAATGTGTTATTTTGTCCCAAGAATAAACTTAACATTGTAATTGAAAAACATGTTATCCCATACAATCCATCTGCAAATGTAGGTACGTGTGTACGCACAATATAGAGAGGATTTTTGCTCAGTAGTTTCGGAGATAAGAGGTAGTCAATTTTCATCAAATTATAATATTTGGGAGCCTCACCATAAACCCGTTCATTTGATATGTCACGGGTTACAGCTTACAGCAACTTTTATCTTTATTTTCCAATGGGCCCCTCAAAAGTGACCCCATGTTTAAAATTACCGTATTAATTTACGTTATACGTTCTTGTTTGGGTCACAGAAATTCATATGTGTATCAAATTTTAACTTAATGGGTCCAGTAGATTCGGAGCAAATTGGCTGTGTCAGACGGACAGACACCGCCATGGGATCTGGAGGCAAAAGCCCTCGCGCACGTATGGGAGTGGCGCGAGGAGGCGAAACGCCGGGGCGTAAGTCCGCTGCCGCGAGAAATCGCGGCACAGCGGACGGAGCTCCGGCGGGATCTCATGGCGTCATGGAAAGTACGGTTGTCGCAACCCAGTGCTGGGCACGCCACGATTGCGGCGATAAGTCCCCTCTTTGAGGAGTGGCTGGAGAGGCGCCACGGCGTCCTCACCTTCCGCCTGACGCAGGTCCTCACCGGACACGGCAGCTTCGGGAGGTTCCTGTGTCGGATAAGGCGGGAGGAAACGTCCGGGTGTCACCACTGTGTGGATCGCCCGGAGGACACGGTGGAGCATACGGTGGAGGTCTGCCCGGCTTGGGCAGAGCACCGCCGTGTCCTCTTGGAGGCGATCGGCGGCAGAGACCTCTCGCGTCCGGCCCTGGTTCAGGCCATGGTACGGAGCGAGAGGGCATGGGCAGCCGTCACCTCCTTCTGCGAAGCAGTAATGCTCGCGAAGGAGGAGGCGGGACGGTTGAGGGAAAGGCAAGTTTCGCGCCCTCTCGCCCCTAGCCGCCGCAGGAGACGCCCAGGGCGTCGGGAATCCCGGGCGGATTTCCGGCCACCGTAGGCGCGGGCTTGCGGACGGTGAGCAATGGGTAGCTCACCGTCCGGTAAGGACCAGGCCCGGGTCGACGGCGCGTTGTATTCCACGCGCGCCTCAAAGAGATGTCGTCAGCACATAGTAGGGGTCCACTAGGGCCGATGCCTGCCGGGGTCGCGGGAAGGTACTTATGGGTCACCGAGGCCCCCGCAACACAGGCAACAAGAAGGAATACGGGTGGGTTTTAGTCAGTAAGAGTCTGACACACCCTCCCGCTCCGCCCAGAGCGGGAGAAGTTATTTGATGATTTCCCACCCACAAAAAAAAAAAAAAAAAAAAAAAAAAAAAAAAAAAAAAAAAAAAAAAAAAAAAAAAAAAAAAAAAGACGGACAGACAGACACACGAGTAATCCGATAAGGGTTCTGTTTTTTTAATTTGGACGTACGGTACCCTAAAACAGTGTGTCTTTCTTCTATTTCTTATCGAATTTTAGCACAACTGTTTAATGATTTACCGGAAGACATAAAAAAGTGCAATAATATTAACATATTTAAGAGTAAACTAAAAAAAAAAAAAGTACCCTATGACGTCACCATCGCCCCAGAGGAAAATATTATAGTATAATTATTATTATGAAGTACTTAGTATCTCATTATAAGTGAACATTCATAAGTTCTTATGAGAAATAAATATCTTTAAACCTAATTTTAAAAAAGGTCGTTGTTCTTAATTCGACTGTATGTTTTTTTTATTTTGTTATTATTTGTAGGTATTACTGATTTATATGTCTAAAACTCTGACATACATATTCTGAAAAAAAAAAACTTTATTTCTGGGGATTGAAAAGGAAATAACAATAAGTATTCACAAACGTTAATTTGGTCACTATACAACCGGTGACGGCGCAAGTCTGAATCTTAATGAAGAAGTCTCTATGGCTAGAGTTTCAGCGACCCATGGGAATTGGATGAGGTTCTCACGACTATTCGCGGGCACTCGCTGCCTAACCCGTTAAATTATACGCGAGGAATATTTCGTCCAACAAAAATGTTGGACAAACTTTTTGACCAACAGTAAATAAAATATAATTCACATTTCGTTGGTTTCCGCTTTCAGGAACTTAGAGCGCCGAAAAGCTTTTTATTGATTTATTTTCACAGTCTATAGGAAAGCTATCTTTGTCGATTTTATTTAATATTTTTCTCGCGTTATAGTATTGTCGGCCCCTGAATAACAGGAACCTATACCTAATATCTTCAGGAATCCTTAATGATTTGAACCTTGTTTATTTCACATAGAATAACTTTCCTGATTATAAAATATCTACAGTAAATGGGAGCATACAGAACGCTCAATTTCTTGCCCGTATATCGTCAGTGATAAATACGAATAAGCTGGACAGCGGCAATTGACTGGCGACGAAACCTTACCAATTAGTTAATTCGATTCTAAGGTCTGTTGCGTCTGGCTTTTGTTCCCGTTGCTATGCTGCTGCTTCGGTATCGGCCTATTTAATTATACACACCGCCGACACTGATGTCTGATCATGAAGTGCTCATTCTTATACAGATGGCGATATTCAGATCATCGCACAGTAGCGACCAACAAACGCGACGTAAATCACTCATCCCTCGACATTGGTTCTCGGTATCGATAATTGAATAAACTCGTTCATTATTATGGAGTAATAAAACTTGGTCGCACAAACGCTTCGTTTGTGTCGTTTTACGAGTTGAACCAGCTGCATCGGTTATCTTTATAGACCTGCACTGACCCTCGGGGTTTCAGAGCGCGTAAGGAGGGTTCCACTATGCATAATTATTCAACTCAAGGCTGATCATTGAAACTTGTCCTTTCCTTGTCCTCGTAATAAACCCTTTGTTCCCTAGAATCACGAGTTCTGAAAATTCTCACACTCTTCGTTGACGATATGACTTTCAAATAATGTGTCCGGTCACTTACGAGACGTCAGTGTTACTGAATCGACGAAAACTGATCAGGTCCTGGTGTAAATTAGTCGTTTCAGCAGTATGGCAGGATGCACCACTGCGTGGCAAATAGTGCGCACGACTAGATGACTGAGCGGATTGCAATGCGGCGCGGGAGAGCTTCGGGAAGGCGCGCTATCTTATCTGGGGAATGTGCCATCCCTGGCAGTGCTCGGTGGGTTGCCACTTAGCGCCGTGCCGCAAAGGGAAAAGAAAGAAACTTTTGTTACTCAAAATCAATAACGCTTATCTGGGTCGTTTTGTGTGCATAACGGTTACGGCACTGCCAAAGAAAAACTGAATATTTGAGTCATTAATCTTTGACAGCATATTACTTGTTCAAAAGTTAAATATTTTAAATACAGTTTCATTTTTTGTGAAGATTTTTATGTAGGAATGCAAGTGATTTATCACTCGGTTTTGTTTGGTGACTTTAAACAGGCAGTTATAATGCAAGAGCCGCATATTAAAATTGAAATCACCAGTCGGTTTAAATAACATAATATTCACAATGCCACATTTGAATAAAATATAACAATGAATATTAGGTACTGATGTATAAGAAGTATCTCCAAGTCACCTGTATGATGAACTTTTGGATTTTTTATCTGCAACAAGATTACTTTATCGTCGGATGACAATGAAATGCAATAATAAAATAATTATCTGCATCACATGTGGAGCATCGACTTGCAGAAAGGGCAATGCACTGTATGACGGTAAATCGATTTGTGGTTCTCTTCAAAATGCATCGTTTGTCTTCTCGTGCATTATCAGTTTTAGTAATAAATTCACACAATAGGATATTTTATGAAGGTTTTTGACCTTATTGCTTCTGTCAAGTCGTTTCTCAACGTGCACACTTAAGATGATATTAAGGTCATCGAAACTGTTTACTATCACAAAAGTCAAATGGAATTATAGTCTTTACGTACTTGAACTTCTTATAAAGTTTGATTTATAACCACTGCTAGCCTGCTTCATTAATTTAGTTGAGGTAGTCAAAGAAAACAAACCTGAACGGTTTCACAAGATATTATTTACATAAAACTTTCCAGATAGATAATAATTAAAACCTAGCTAATTAAGATTTCTAAACATTATGCTCAGTGAGTACTCATAGAGCTGCTCCGTTCATATTTGACAGTCTTATTTACAACATCATAAATTGATCACAACCAGCTACTGTATCTGAGTTTGATATATTGTATATTATGTATTTATGCGATGTCATAAATAATATAATAATATTGGCCCTACTTTCGCCCTCGTGTTTTGAAGTATAGACCGGAGTAGTGGCAAAGGTCTCGATAAGCAGTAGTTTGTCTGATGTGTTTGGCAATTTGCCGGATGTATCTAGATAATGGTTATAATTTGCATTAATGATGGGACACCCACAGTGCGTGATTGTAAAGTGGTGTCGAAAATGTTTGAGAATTGGACGTTGGCCTTTTGAGGAACGGATCTAGATCACAGGAAACGAGATGTTCTTGAATGGCGTCTTATCAGCTGAATGAGTGTTGTCAGAAAAAGTCACAGTGATATGACTGCTAAACTTTGGCCTCTATATCTTTATCGTGCGTGGTAGCGTCACGAGTCGCCAGTCGTGGCTGGCTGTACAAATTTTAACTGCAATCTCATGCGGGCCGGTACTGCGGCTTATGCTCAGTAAATGTTAGGATTACGTCAGTACCTAAAAGATAATAAAACACACTTAATCCATTGTTTGCCGAACGACGGAATTGTATCGTAAAATAGAAATTGTCTCCGATATGAATAATAATTTACGACTGGAGAGTAATATTGGGAAATGGGTAAGCGAAAACATGCGTGGGGCTCTACACACTTTCCGATTAAACATTTGCTCTACTACTATTTCTATACAATTAGGGCGAATGTGTCTTGAAGATTAACTTATTTTAATAGATGTCTAAAATCTGATCGCTTTTTGTTTAAAGTCCTTAGCTCTACATAGAGGTATACTTAAATAAAGATTACCTAGATAATTTAACAATGTGTCTTAAGTTACATAACACACATAACATAACATCACGCCCTGTTTCCCCGAAGGGTTGGGCAGAGGCCCCACACTTCGCCAGTTATATATAAGTTCCATGTAATAGGGGGCGAGCCTATTGCCATCAACCGGGCACAAATCCAGACTCCGGGCTGCTACTGAGAAAATCCAGATAGAAAAACCCAAGTCTTAAGACAAGTCAAGTGTCTTAAGTTATTCAAGCATTTTCCTCAATGGATAGTCACTGGAACTTGACAAGTTATAACAGAAATAACAGGAACTGATAGCAAACAAGCACGTAGGGTGTAAGGCTATGTTAAAAGCCATACATTGTCAACGCCCACGACACAACAGTTTATTTCGCAAAACTTCTTATCTATTTTTGTTATTATGAGGTAAGTCTCGGTACTCGAATAAAAACCTATTGACGACATCGATGTTGGTCGATTAAACGATAGCGTTACAGCTACATAATGAAGGCGTGGGCGATATCATTAGAGGGTTTATTCAGTCTATTCATGGGCGTGCGTCAATTTGTTTTACTTAATCGCTCGTTGTCGTCACTGCACCCGTTGAAGCAGGCGTTATGACGTCACTACATTCACACCAAGCAAACATTTGTTTTGATTTGTTTTGCTAATTAACTGTGTCTGCACTAGCTAATAACAATGGCAGAGTTTATTTTGTTTTGTCTACGTTTAAGGCGAAACTAAGACGGATTTGGTGTCAGTTAATCTGTTTAGTTCGGGTGGCTACTTTGACGATATACTTTACAAGAAGCTGTTGTAGTTAGTTTAGACTTGTTTGCAGGTACCTATGAGGTTAAGTAACATTGTAATAGGCAGTGAAGGAATATGGATTTTGTGGTTGTTGTAGGTGATTTTGTGGGACTTTGACAAATGTTTAGTAGAACGAGAACATGCACGATGATAGCTATTTACTTAAAAAGGTACGACGAACACTGCACGTTATTTACACTGGCATAGTTTTGTTTAATTAATTTCAGTGTACATATTACATTTATTGCATTCCTTCTCTTAGATCACAACAACAAAATCTTCTATAAAATAAATAAAATTGAAGTTTCTGTTTGTAATGTCAAAATAACAGCTTTTTACTAATTGCACGTGAAAGTATATACGGTACTTAAAGCATTTTTTTTTTGTCTGTCTCTCTGTCTGTCTGTTTGTTCCGAAACAGCTGGACCGGTTTTGACGGACAGATAGCTGATGTTATAGGGAGTAACTTAGGCTACTTTTTTTTTTAAAGTCATGCTGGTGAAGCCGCGGGCAGCAGCTAGTCACCAATATAAGCAATAAATATTTTATTTACCACAATCTCCTGTATTCTATGTGTGCAGTTTTATAGTTCATTTCCTCATTGTTATCATTGCAATCAAAATGTACTTTAGGTCCGCCATTTTCACTTTCTTAAACATAAAATGAGGTTTTTCAGCTTCTTAACGGCGAGATGTAAAAATAATTTAAAATAATAAAACGAGTGACATAAAATTACACATGAAGGATAAAACGGTGATTTTACATCAATTATGTAGTTATTAACTATTCATTGATCGATTAATATGAAAATGAGCTTGCGTAGTGCTAATATTGAGTTTATTAGATATTTAGCATTATGGTTTTAGCACAATATGGAGGTTAAAGGTGTGTAGTTGCAGTCTTGAATTCGATAAAATGGTTTAATTTTTAAGAATCAGAACCTTTCTTTTGTTCTGTAATATCAAGGCTACTTACAAATATCAATTGTCGTGTTTCAATGTTTAACCTTTTGACCGCCACAGTCATGTATAGATGACAGACCAAAATGTGCCCAGCACGCCACGGTCACAACTACATGACAAATTTTATGGAATAATTCGTAGCTTGGCGTCGAGGGCACGTCTTTGAGAAGTTTTGAAGGAAAAAGGAAGGCCTTTGCCCAGCAGTGGGACACAATGAAGGCTAAACAAAAAAAAGTAACATTAAATAACTATGATTATTATAAACTTTATGTCCATAATATCAAATTGACGCCGAATTTACATATCACAGTTCTTGTTCTAAAGTTAACTTACATATTTAAGCATAATTATGTTCGATTTAGATAAGATTAGATCAATTTACAGCAAATGATTTAATTTCAAATCATATGATTAGGTTTAGTGGCAAATTGTGACCCAAAAACAGGATAAGCTGGTAATTCTAAGTTGGTATCAAATTATTATAAAATTAATAATTAAGTAACAAAGTGCTTATATTTAATCATGTTTATGTATTTTGCATGTATCTTGAGGAAACCGGCATGTCCTAGAACCAAAATATTGAAAACATGTGACATCTACCAACCCGCACTGGGCGCGCTTACGGCCCACTCCTTCTCACAGAGTCCTGTGTCCCAGCAGTGGGAACACTATAAGCTGATTATGTATTTTTTGCAATGAGACTAATCCTGGAATTGATTAATTATGAATAAATAAAGATAAATCTGGCCAAAATCTGAAACTGATGTATTTTTATTTTAAGGTAGCTACTTAAATTCTAGAGTAGTATTGTCAATTTTCAAAAAAATCCATGATATTCATCGTCTTGTTGTGATTTCAATTCTAAAATTGTTTGTTTATGATGATATTATGATAGGTACATAATATATATATCAAAACCCGCCATTTATATGCTAAATACATCAAACTGTGGCACTCGTGTCAACGCGTTCCTACTGCTTTTAGCTCAGTAATTATGTCTGATTTATCTCACGATCGCATAAACTTGCGGAATTTCAATTTTAGTAGGTGTTTTACATAGTTGATTTGCCTACTTATGTCTCAGAAATACATAGTTAACAAATTATTTTGATGTTCTGTGTAGGTACTTGTATCTATTCCCTAACACTCAAGGAAGCGTGATTCATTTTTCTCCCAGTCTTCTATTTTCGATCACTTTTAAGAAGAATGTGACTCATTTTATATTCCACTAAGGAGCTTATTATTGTTACCTATCAAATAGATTCGTAATACGGTTTTTGATAATAAAAAGCCAAGATAGGCAACATTACGGTGGAGTATACGGTGGAGGTCTGCCCGGCTTGGGCGGAGCACCGCCGTGTCCTCATGAAGGCGATCGGCGGCAGAGATCTCTTGCGTCCGGTCCTGGTTCAGGCCATGGTACGGAGCGACAGGGCATAGGCAGCCCGCACCTCCTTCTGCGAAGCAGTAATGCTCGCGAAGGCGGGACGGTTGAGGGAAAGGCAAATTTCGCGCCGTCTCGCCCCTAGCCGCCGCAGGAGACGCCCCGGGCGTCGGGAATTCCGGGCGGATTTCCGGCCACCGTAGGCGCGCGCTTGCGGACGGTGAGCAATGGGTAGCTCAGCGTCCGGTAAGGACCAGGCCCGGGTCGACGGCGCGTTGTATTCCACGCGCGCCTCAAAGAGATGTCGTCAGCACAAAGGTAGGGGTCCACTAGGGCCGATGCCTGCCTGGGTCGCGGGAAGGTACTTATGGGTCACCGAGGCCCCCGCAACACAGGCAACGGAAGGAATACGGGTGGGTTTTAGTCAGTAAGAGTCTGCCACACCCTCCCGCTCCGCCCATAACAGGAGAAGTTATTTGATGATTTCCCATCCAAAAAAAAAAGACATAGTTAATTGACGTCTGCAATATCTTTACTATAGAATACAACGACTTACTTAAATTGCGGGTATACTTTCATAATTTCACTCCGCAAATTCCTCTTTTCATAACACCAATAATAATTCGTGTATTTATTATATTTTATTTTTTTATCTCATCTGCTCGGCGTCCGTATGTCACTGCAGGGATCCAGCAGAATATCAGCGTCAAGTGTATTAAATGATAAATGATTTATTTTCTGTAAGTAGGTTTGTACAAACACTTTTACACGTCCATCATATTTTTAAAATAAAGCTAGATGAGGTCGGCGTTTCCTATCTGACTACTCTGAGAAGAAAGGCCGAAACAAACTCAGAGGTCACAGTCTCCTTTAAAGTCCAGACATAATCTTGGTCAGATCATGTGAAGGCCATGTAGATTGGTGTCTGAAATGGTCCTTTTGAGGAAAGAACCACACAGATTGAGTGGACCTGTCCAGTCAATGCACGCATTTGTCAGTAATCGTGCAGCTCAATTCAGAACTTAAGGAGCTCAACGATTCTACGAACAGTACCAAAGAAAGAACATTTGGGTAGGTCGCATAAATTACTCAAACTGCCAGACCATGATTAATATTAAATGAGAAAAAAAAAAAACAATAATGACCCACATAGTCTTCTATTTGCCTGACACATGCTGAGCTGGACTCCCATTTGGTGCAACCTAGAGACGCACACCGCACACTGTATGTTCGTTAATTTATTATTTTAAAGTATGTCATAGCCAACAGTGTTATCAAAATGTGTCTTTTCTTCTTTTTTTGTATATTGGCACTTTGTAGCTATCTCCTAATATTCATGTAATTAATTATAGTTTAATCGTACTATTGTATCATATGTGTGCACCAAATAAACAATGTATCTATCTTATTGACTTTGAAGTCTCATCACTGAATTAATTACACAAATATCTCAAAACTGTCGAATCGTCGATCAATCGATGTCAATGACACGCCATTACTTCAACCTCAGAAGAACATTATCGTCCTAACCGCCTATTTATAAAGGCAAGTAATACGATCTCAGACAATTGAAACGTATCAAGGCTTCTCTTCAATTATGTGTTGACTGACAGAGGCCGGAGGTTAATAGCCAATGAGCCCTTCACATCGGTGCGTTGATTAAATGAGTGGCAAATACTTTCCACTCGCCTGATGCAACAAAGTAATGCTGACGTCAGAGACAACGAGCATGTTGCCTAATGGCGTAGCAGGATTTTACGGAGTGGACGCTTCGTTGTTTTTTTCCGGAAAAATCAAGATAGCTGTTGATTGAACGCAGTTCTGCGAAACTTGTGCGGTGGTGTGAAAACGTGTTGCAAAGTGAATTATCTAGTACATCCACATAATCTGTCAATAGAATTTTGAATTCGTTTAACAGATTGAGCAACCAAAAATCGTCATTGCTGCAACTGCCAAGTTCCATGCAGAGTTGGGGTGTACATGGTCCATAGAAAATCGGAAATAAACAGACCGATATGTGAAAATGCCCCTGGAAGAATTATCTAGTAGGTACATCCACATATGGTTTAATTTGTCAATAGAATAATGCCGATTTAAATTAGTTTAACAGATCGAGCAACCAAAAATACTCATCGCTGCGACTGCCAAGTTCCATACAGATTTGGGGTGTACATGGTCCGTAAAGAAAATTGGAAATAAACATAGATATGTGAAAATTCCCTTTGAATAATAACGTGAGTAAACAGAAAATCAGAAATGAACGTCGATATGTTACTAAAAACATTCTTTTCTTGTGCATTCGAGTAGAAAAGAGGCTTCGGATACTGGGGAACAATTTCCGTGACTGTGCGGGCATCCAGCCAATTTCGTACTTTTTGCTTTTTAATTTATTTCTCCCTCGTGAATACATTATGTTCAGCTTACTGCTGAACTTTCTGAGCCCCATTGTGTATTTTAGCGACATATCATACTCTGTCATACTTTTAGCTAAATTATTATCAATTGAGAAACTTTTATTTCTTCCTTTAATTTAATTCCAAGTTATTTTGCAAATATCCTCGTTTGTGAGTTGTTATTTATGAAAATGAAGTACCTTTTGATTTCCTGACAATTCAATGAAAGTATAATTTTAAGGAAAATAATCCGCATATCTTATATAATCAGCCTATAATGTTCCCACTGCTGGGACACAGGCCTCCTCTCTGTGAGAGGGAGTGAACCGTAATCCACCACGCGGGCCCAGTGCGGGTTGGTAGATGTCACATGTCTTCGAATTTTTGGTTCTAGGACATGCCGGTTTCTTCTCGATAAAACATAGTTTTGAGAGCAGTGGTGATGAAATAATTTACACAAAGTAAAGTGCCTGTCCGGGTTCGAACCTACGACCTACAACTCGTAAGTCGCAGCCGTTACCACTGGGCCACCACTGCTCCGTTTAACATTATAAATAAATATATGCACGTATGTCTACTCAGCACAAGTGCGTCTTGCATAGTTTGGCGTCTTCGGTATACACGCCGTCATTAGGTACCCGCGTACCCGTGCAGTTTATATCACTTGTAGTAAAAAGTCATATAATACGAGATACATCTCAAGAAACTCATTGGCATTCAACATTCGTATTTAGTTATAAAAAAATAATTTCTGATGCTGCAAATCTTTCCGTCTCAACTCGCCGCCTTCGCTCTAGGGTTGCCAAGCTACTGACCCAAACGGTCGTAATGAAAAACGTCGAAAACTTTTTGAATACATTTTACTATACAGCCTCTTTAAAAATCCCATAATCTACTTTTGTTAAGACTATCCCTAGTTTTGTTTGCGACCGGAATGTGCGACCCAGTTTCTTTTGTGTTATTCTTATTGCTTGTAAAATACTTGACTGAAACTTTAAATAAGTTTATTTCAGAGCCAGTGGGCGAGAAGTTGTAGTTGCCAAATATTATGCGCACAATGGCTTAAATGATATACTGTGTAAAATTATGGTGCGTAACTGCGTTACGTAGCTTTTTGTTGCGTAAATTATTTCTCCTTTATTCTGAAAACAGGACTTCATGCGCTTTTTAAGCGTATTGTTATTTATTTAACAAGTTACATGGAAGTGCTTACAGTTTTCTGATTGCAATGACTCGGCTCGCTTACCTACTTAAGTTGGTATTCCGGCAACTGGTGCAGGTATTAGTCCATTATAAGTATTGGTCAATAAAAAAAACATAGCGACTGTTGAGTTACAGAACGTCATCGTAATTCCTGAAAACCGTAACCGCAGTACCTAGACCAAAGCTTCAATTTCAGTTCTACAATCGCTGAATTTCTGAGCTAACCAAAGAATCGCCACCCTATCTTATCGGGACCTTGGATATGTTTTAATAGGCAGGCGAAAGACATAGTGTGCACAAAAACCCTCCGGCGCCTCGGAGGCTTCGTCATTAAGAAAACAGACCACATGAACTGAATGAGCTGAGGGGGCGCCCACGCAGCGGGCGCACAATGAGACAAAAGCTCTTAAACGTCTGTATAGTCGCTTATGGCATTGTGCCGTGTTTGCTTATATGAACACTTTGAGTGGATTTAACTCGCAATTAATTATGACTCCAGGTATAAATAGTGCTATGTTTATTGTTCAAGTAAGTTGGCAAGTAAGGTTACTTGACAATTTGTTTTGATTCGGCAAATATATTTTGTTCCTGAAAACTTTCATTAAAACTGGTGGTAATATAGAGGCATGAGGAACAGGGTGTAAAGTTCACTCATCCTCCATAGAAAAGGGAGGATCCTCCGACCAGACGGGTGTCGTGTCTGGTGGGCAACTGCCCGACGGTTGATGTCGGGATGTTGTATATATGCTAGTTGCGCGGTAAACTCTGCTTGCGCGATGCAGGATTTTGCGTGACGTCAGTGTGATGCGTAGTTTTGTATGTGGCGCTGTAGATGCCGCCACAGTAATGTTAATGCTGGTGATAAAGGAAAGTCTTTGTGGTCCCGTGGCAAAGTTTCAGCAGTATTTTCTGTAGGTTTGCGTTTCTTAAGATCACTTCGCAAAGGGGTGGCTTTCGTCGCGGGAAGGTACTTATGGGTCACCGAGGCCTCCGCAACACAGGCATTAGGAAGGAATACGTGGGTTTTAGTCAGTAAGAGTCTGACACACCCTCCCGCTCCGCCCAGAACGGGAGAAGTTATTTGATGATTTCCCACCCTAAAAAAAAGGGGTGGCTTTCGAATACCTTGGAGTCCGGATCGAATTATAAGATCGCTGTAGTTAGGTACAGGTAAACCACATGATAAAAGTTAACGTCTACAGTTGACGTTGACCCATATAAAGGTTTTTAGCTTGCTTAAGGATGATACATCTCTGTGGCTTTAAAGTAGGTATACCTACAAACCTATAATGAATGATGACCTAATATGTCGTTATTTGCATATGGGGTGGGGTGCCTAATATTGTTTGAAAATAATTCTTGGACTAGCAGAGTATACGGTACTTTGTATTAGAAATACTTTTTAGGGTGTCCGTAGTAAACAAGGAACCCTTATAGTTTTGACATGTCCGTCTGTCTGTCTGTCTGTCTGTCTGTCTGACCCCGCTGTAGCTCAAAGACGCTTAGTACTAGAAAGCTGTAATTTGGCATAGGTATACAAATTTGCAGTTGGAGAATTGACCGTGGCATATATCGATGTATGGGATTACTTGGGATGAATTTCTCCCAAAAACAAACTTAGCATTTTAGTTGAAAAACATATTCTCCTATACATCGATATACGTCACAGTCAATACCCCAACTGCAAATTTAAGTTGGTCGACTATTACTTGTTAACTTGTAAAGCCTACTTAGCTGTGATAGTTTTCCTTTTAATTTCATTGTACTACTGCCATGATTTTTTTCACATCTCCATAAACAGCCATTTAGCTGGCAGAGGGACCACTTGTTTCTAACAAAAAAATGGACTTTAAAGTTTAATATTACGCAAAAAGATCCTTGAATCGAAAAATGGTGTTCAAAATCCTGCAATATTTTTTAACTGCCTATCCAACGATATTCCACACCATGGGATAGACGAGAAAAAATATTATCCCCACATTACGTGCAAAGGATAAAAAAAAAAAAACAAGATTTTATTTTAGCACTTTGTCGGCGTGATGTGATGTATACCTTTGCCAAATTACAGCTTTCTAGTACTAAGCGTCTTTGAGCTACAGCGGGAACAGCGAACAAACAGACAGACATACAGACGGACATGGCGAAACTATAAGGGCTCCTTGTTTACTACGAAACCCTAAAAAGTCACATAATTAAGCAAACAGGATAAAACATAAAATCTAAATCAAACCGAACAAAGTTGGCTACCACTTGTGATTTAAATGAAATAACAATAAACACGGTATTATATCTAATTGAAGTTTACCGCGAATTGGTTATGAGATATTCAGAGGCTGTAGGATTTAATATCCTCGAAGTGGTCGTTTTAATTGATGCAATTAGGGGGCAGTCAGCGTTCCCATGTAGCGCGGGCGCGGGTGTCGGGCGCTGACACGTACGGAACCCGCGAGCGGCGCGCGCGCACGTCCCCGTACATGCGAACTGAATAACTTAATGAAAATAGCATACAATTAGGTACTCTTTTATTACCACGTTTAAAGTAAGTGGTTGACTTCGTGAGCTATCGAGTTTAGATGTGATGTCGCGAGTAGGTAGTAATTTCAGCATTATCTTAGGAAGAAATAGCATTAAGTAAACCGTTCTCAAACTGAGTAAGGATTTAATAAGGCACAGGATTTTAGTGACTTTTAAATCTGTTATTACGCCTCCTTATGATGCATAATTGCATTATAGTATGTAGTTATGCAAAATATGTAAGTTAAACTAGAACGCGTACACATCAATTCTTTAAATGAATATTTAACTATTGTAGTAAAATACTTTTTTTTATCAACTGACTATTTTATCATCTATAATTCTATCTGTAATAAATATTCCTTATGAAACAGAAAGGTGCGGCGGCGCGGGGGGGCGGCGCACTGTTGTATGTCTAAGGTCAACGGCGATTACCCGACCCTTAAGAACGATCTCTCAATTTTAAATCGCATGCGGTTATCGTGATGGTGACTTTAGCCTGATGGATCGACCTGAATGTGAATATAACAAGAAAGTTGTCACTTTCTTTTAGCGTCTATGTTTAAGTTATCAGCTATGCTCGGACGATTAATAGTGTTAAATCCTGTGACAGTGTCGCCGATTCCCTTGTTCACAAACTAAACTAAATTTAAGTTCAGTGCATCTTTTTCTTTCTATTTCATTAAGAAAAGGACAGAAGATAAATTTTAGTTTAGTCCTGTCAAATTAATCAGCGCCTGTCACTACTCCATACAAGTTTAGACGTGATTAAAAACTTGCCTACTAAAATTACGTCAATTTACGTCAAGCGCTGATTAATTTGACAGGACTAAACTAAAATTTATCTTCTGTCCTTTTCTTAATGACATAGAAAGAAAAAGATGCACTGAACTTAAATTTAGTTTAGTTTGTGAACAAGGGAATCGGCACCATTGGGTAGCTAGTGTCCGAACGTGGGAAAGGGTTGCTGAAATACTGTTAAAAACAGTATTATACTGTTTTTAACTCTAAAATACTGTTTACTGTACAAGACTAAACTGACTGGTATACTGTAGCCGATCTCATTAATTTATGTACAACATCTTATACCTGTACATGCATTCATAGCAAATAAAATTCTGATTATGTTTCTGAAAAATAGAGTATATGAATATAGGTACTGTTTTCACTGAAATCCAGAGCCACACCTAAATAAAAAGTTTAATCTACTGCGTAGAACATCGTGTACTTGGGCATGGGCGCGGTGATCCAGCTAGACTTAATTTCAGAACGAAACTGTTAAACGGAACATAGTAAATAGATAATTGTTATCAGAATACCTTTTAGATACTAGTATTATAGTTAGTTCTGCCACCTCAGTATTCACAGAATGAGTGTTTGCAGTGATAAATGTTAAGGGCCGATTCGCACCGCACCGGCAGAAGCCGGCAGCAGCGGCCGGCAGCGACGCGACGCGGGCAGCCCGCGGGCTGTACCGCTGACAAGATGCGCGTGGCCGCGCGACCTATTCGAGCTTTTCAAGCGATACTAGTCTTTTATTTATGTAGATAAAGTTTAAAATTATTTCACACTCGAGTAATCGCCGCGCCGCTGCCGGCCGCTGCTTTCCCGGTGTGAATCGGCCCTAAGTGGTGGGATGACAGAAATAGAGGTTCAATACATTTAATAAAAAAATTGCTTCTCGTCTATTTGGTGAGGCTTATAAAGCCTTCAAAATCGGAAACTAATTAATTATGTACCTATTTACAAAATTAAGATAATACTTAAAATACTGTTTATTTTTCCGAGGTTTTTATTTTCCCACTTTTACCATAACATAGGGTAAACTTGCCTGATTCGTACCCCTTAAGAGAAAACCATCATATTTAGAAAATTAGGAAAGATAAATTAGTTTTAATTAAAAGTAATTTTTGTTTGCTAAATGCATTATTGGTTCTATAATCAAATTTAACATAAACCTTATAAACTTCTCAAAAACTAAAAAAGTACGAAAAGATAAGACCATTCATCCCAAATCGTACTGCTATATCCTTAATTCGTACTTTGAGATCTATTCATTGGTATACAGTATTGAGAATCAGCATCATAATCAACAATGTGTTATTAAAAAACGTAGTAATTCTTAACAAATTCGATGGATGGTCTTCGCCAATTCTCGGCAATCATCGCAGTTATAATCTATAATCGTACGTACGTTTTAAGAATTTAACTCGTGTACGAAATAGGAGCAAGAGCCAAACAAATTTTAAATTTACCGCTAAAAAAATTGACAACAGTTACGATTATGGTAATACGTCAGATGAAATCGCAAAGATACACATTAATACATGTGAAATCGTAAAATAGGTTATACACGACCTTATTTGAATAAAACTCTTACGAAATGTGTAAAAATATCACAACAATAGTTGAAAAAAACTTACTTTTTCAATATTTTTGTCGAGAGCAGCTTCACAGGTGTTATCTGTCAGGTGGTGAAATGGCCGACTGTTATTTCTATTTTTTGACACTAGAGGCGCTGATAGCTGTTACCAAAGCCGAGTTTTAAGTGGAGTACGAATTTGGCGTAAGTACGAATTAGGCAAGTTTACCCTACTCTATTTCTTGTACAAAAAGTTGGCAACGCTAAGTCTACAAAGTACCATCTTGCTAGATCCTTTCCGCGACCACAAATTCTAACTAATCCCGGCCACAGATAAATCTGACTTGACTCAATTCACCCTCATGACACACCCTAATATCAACAATACGGTATTAACTAACCAGCTGACAGACAATATACTTTTCCCGAACCAGCGAAAACATTCCCCAAATTACTTCCGTAAAAGCCGCTTCATAAATAAAAGAAATTGTCTGAATAATACCAATATGAATACCTACTGTAATGAGTTATCTAAAAGTCATGCAGATAATATAATCTATTGGATTTCTGCCAAGCAAAAATTGAGCTCGGCCAATCACAACAATTTATTATATTTTTATGATGCTGTACAACTTAATCATATGAGATTAAATGAGACTTTATTAGATGCCCTTCACACGATTCATGAGATTCATGACACGAGTTTCTGCTTGAGTCTAAGGCACTAATCAACCGCTATGTGGGTTAGGTTAACTCTTAAATTTATGTCATATTAGTTGGTTTATCTGTGTCATATTTCACATAAACAATTTATCACGTGAATAAATTGAAGTCAGAAGCTCAGCAGTGTGATGTCTGTACATATATACAAATAATTAACTCAATGCATAGGAGTATATACGATACCTACTTATAACAAAAAAAGAAGAATTTTTCGCTTTCTGTCTGTTTGTTTCGCCTAATCTCCGACACGGAGGAACCAATTTTGACGGAACTTTCACTGGCAGATAGCTGATGTTATAAAGTAGTAACTTATTTTTGTTTTAGAAAAAGCCACACGGGCTAAGCTTCGGTCAGCAACGAGTCAACGATAATATTGGAACATAGTCCAGTCTCTGTGATGTTTATTACTTAAATACGGAACAAAGAAGAACACATTATATTTTCTTGTTTCTTCAAGTTCATTGCGGGACAACCGCTGGTACATTGCCAAAGGTCATTGTAAAAGACGCAGAGACCTAATTAAGTTTACAGATGCATGTAAGTATTGAGTTTAAGTTTTGCACAACACACCGAAAACTTATCGCGGTGAAAGCTGTAATAAAAAAATGTAGGAGTAGGTATTCTACCGCTTGGCACAAATCAAATCAAAAGACCATTTATACAAATTAGGGTGAGAATCAGCACTTTTCGAATGTCAAAATTACATAAGACAGTCCCCCAAAAACGCCCGCCCTTCACCACTTCCTAGTGTTTTAGATGGGAAGAAGAAGTGGCGCAATAAGCTCCCCAGCAGCATACCTGTCTGTTTAGTTATATTTAATAAACTTGATTTTATACAAATCGTATGCAAAGTAATTAACACTACGAAACACAAAACATTAAATTAAATTACTTGCCATATGTTAGCTAGCACACGCCAATATACCAACAAAACAATTAAAACTGTACTCAAGCAGAAATAAAAATAAAAACGTAAACAGAACTTAATACCAAAATAAACGCCTCCAGGGATAAAGGGCACGTCTTGAGAACTCATAATTTTATCAGTGACGGTTTATGTAAGAATGAAAAGAATATTTTTTTTCATCCCATCAATTCGAAAAAAGGCGAAGGGTTCCTCGATAAGTGCGAGCAAAATGGGCCATTCAGTCAGTGACGAAATGACTTTTGAATTTGGAACACTATTTAATTAAAAAGTTTGAACGCTATTCGCTTCGATGAAGTCCCAGCCGGTAATAAAAAAAAGCGCGCCTGCCGACGCGGCAATGAACAAACAAGTAAAAAAAATACACGGGAACTTCTTATTCGTTTTCTCATTACTTTTTGTCAAAATATTACAGACAATTTTATTTTGATATTAATATAAATTTGTAATTTGGTTAAGTAAATATAAATATTCGTCTGTACTAAAAGCATCTCTTATTTATTTTTCTCATAGGATGAAAAGCAGAGTGTGCCACACGGTACCACACGATATAATTATTTAACCTCGAGCGACATACTTTGAATCCCTCGTTACACTTAGGATTCTACTCTACAATCCCTCACTACGCTCGGGATTCTACTCTAGAATCCTTCGCTTCGCTCTGGATTCAAAAAATCGCTCTCGCTTTCAATACATTATTTTGGTCCCTTAGGACACAATCTACTATTCACGTACTTTTGTCTTAAAAGCATTTGAATATGAGCATATTGAGAATTTTATAAAAATACAATCTAAAATGGCTTCATTAATATAGATGACGAGGTAGGTACCTAATCAATTATCCTTACAACACCCGACATAGTCATCCTGCAACACAAACCGCGTTACAACACCCACATACCGGTATACCCGTACTGCACCTTCTATCATAAAACGTTTAGGCTACGTTTAAGCAATAAACAAAATTAGGTTACGTTTCGGCAATAAACGTGAACATAAGTACTAACTAACCTAATAGTGTAGTATCGGATAGATAACGCATGCCCCGAGAGAATAGTAGAACACCGTCCCTAAATAATAATTGAGATTCATTGAGTAAGTGGAACATGTCCGCGGACTGTCTGCACTACGTTCTGTGGTCTAGAGTACTGTAGGTAATGATAACCTCATTATTATCCTATTATAATTTTGTTATTTGCTCCCAATGTAATTTTCCGTTAGATTAGAGCTGTTTTGTTATGTAATAATTAGTTGTAACTCGGTGAGCTTTTGCGGTCATGTTTATTGTTTGAATTGTTTTATTTTAAGGGTCGGGTAATCGCCGTTCACCTTGGCCATACAAATGCGCGTCGTGCTTACGCTGCACTGCCGCACAGTGGAACGAATGTATGGGAGCGGTTGGACGTAGACATGTCCGAAAAATAAGAGTAAAATTATGCCAAACTAATGATGCCATCTTATTCGATTACTTAATGCCTTCATAAATTGTGGTGATGAATTTCTTCATAACTCCCATATTTCGGGAGTAATTTGAGAAAATGTGAAATTTTACTATGAAAATGAGTGTATCGAGCTCTCTCCCTCCTGATTCCGGGCTTGTTTCAAGTAGCGGTCTCTAATATCGTAATGCTATTACTAAGAGCTATATTTAATACTAAGACACATAGTGCGCCAAATGTGCACTTTCTGGGATAAAAGGAAATGAAAATTTAAAAAAAAAAACGTTTTTTCCCCATTTGTATTTACTTTAAACCGCAGACAGACTTATTAAGAGGTCTATAAATATATTATATATATACAGAAATATATATTAACAAAAATATTCACAAGAACTGATGAGAGTATGACTTTTAAGTAAGTTGATAATAAATTACCTAGTTTCATTAAAAGTACAATAAATAATTAAGATGTAAGCTCTAATTTACTAAGTTACACATTTTAAAACAATAACATCATTTAATTATCTTCGTCATCATCATCATCATCAATTAATTCAAATTCAGAATCGATGTCCGCTAAATCATTTATGTTAACAAATTCGATATCACTTTTCTCAGAATCCGTAAGCTCATAAAATTCCTTAAAAGAAGATTTTTTTACAAACTTATTTCCTTTTGGACGGATACTTGTAACAAGTGGATCAGAAGACAGTAAAAGATTGTGCATAATATCTTCATTGCATGAGATACTGCTATGCTTTCGAGAATGCCCCTCTCTATATTTTCTAAAATCTTTATTTCTAGCCTCAGATGCCTCTTCGGATAGAAAACCAATGGGCACAATTGACATGTTCTGAACTATGTCTGGCCCATGCATTAAAATTTTATGAAGTGAAGAAGGCATATAATACCATGGGTATAACTCCACGTAAAGCTTAGCAGTATCAAAGCAGAACTCTCGGAATTTAGTTACGTTGATCTTCTCTCCTGATGAAATACACTGCAAGATCACACAGATTTTTCTTAAAAGCATAGCATCTATTCCGGTCAGTTCAGCAGATTTAGTGTAGTTTTCAAAAAATCTCCTTGCCGAGTTGCCATTGTTGGTGGATCCACTGCCTTGTTTCACAACATCGAGAAGTAAGCCCGTTTCTCTTCTTACAGCCTCTTGAACTCTTTTCTTCCTGTCATCAACTTGCCTTTTTGCTATATCACCCCTTACTTGCCATGATTTTATGTCTAATTTGTAGGAAATGTGTAATAAGCATTCCATTGAGCGAATCCAAGCGTGAAGGGTGCTTAAGCTATATTTATACATGTCCTCGTTTGCGTGTTTATCTTTGATTAACTCTAAATTATTCATTTCTTTAGGACAAGCCTTGCATATGTCACACACTGAAGCTGCTGTATTGGATATAATGGAATGAATTTTACCATCAATCATTGTCAACAGCAGTTGGTGTTTGACACTAATTCCATCAGTGATGGTGGATGGAGTTAAGGCTTCAATCTCTGCTTCGATTTCAGCCATCTCTCTCTGCACATTTTCTTTGGTTTCCTTTATAAACTTAAACAATATTGGCCGGCAAAATGAAGTGGAAGATGGTCGCTCGTTTTCCCAAATTGTTACACCTTTTGAGACGAGCCGCAGTGGTACAAGACTAATCATAAAATTACTAGCAAGATCGATTTGCTCATCTTCACTCGTCCTTTGATGATAAATGCTTTGGCTAGATGATCCGTCAAAACCCCATTTGCTGGTCAATACGAGCTGTTGATTGGGATCAACAGGGGTTTCTAACGACCTAATAAGTCTTCTTGAGGTTAAATCCATCAAGGCTTGTAATTTGATTTTTGCAGAGCTCTCTGTAACTGTGAGATCTTCTTTGGCCGGATAGCACTTAATTTTTTCTTTAACCAACATGTAGTAACTCGGGTATTGAAGAGCTCCTTCTTGAGTGTTGAAATCCCGAAGAGTGTTATAGCGCCATTTCGATAAGTTCATCGATACATAAAGAGCCAATGCCTTCAAAGGGGATATTTCCCGTACCTGAATTGATTTACCTTCAATGAAGGCTTTGATTTTTGAGGCCTCTTCTGGATTCTCCGTCAAGTATTTCATAACATAAGCTGTATCGCTTTGTCCTGCCTTTTGAAGCGCCCTTTCGGCCGAAAACATAATTTCAGCGCTGCTACTGCTGCATGAAAGACTATCTTCAGTGCGTCTTCTTTTTTGCCGGTTACTAAGGTCCTCAAAAGATTTACGAGGACTAGGATGTGTACAAGTTGAAGCATCAGATTTAGCAGGAGAAATTATGGGCTCGATGACGTCACTTATATTTTCTGTAGAAGGTTCCATATTTTCATTCTGTAATTCCGGCCATTGAATTGCAGCCTGTAGCCAAATCTCATGTTTCTTCCGAAACTTATCTGTGCTTCTTCCAGACTGTGTCCATTTTGCATAAATGCGGTAGCAAAATCGACGACACCAGTCTTTTAAACTTGTTTCAGCACTTTCACATAACTGAACACAACTGTTATCTTTTAAAACACTGAACAAATAGTTAAAGTCGCGTAAATCTTTATGTGCGCGTGCGCATAAAGCAACGTGAATATCAAGATTTGTATTAAAATTTGGAAAATACATTGCGAGATTAGCTTGGATACAACGAGGTGTAAATCAACACTGATTTTAAAGTTACTAATAGTGACCTATTTATATAAAATCCAGGTATCCCAGGTATCCTTTGTTAAATATTGCAAGGTAATTAGTTATTGTGATAATTAGTAAATGATGCATGCTAAATTAGTGTATTAAGAGCCATTTAGTAATTAAATAATAGCAATGTTCTTATCAGTAATCATTAGTGCATCAGTTTTATATGTAAACCTTAAGTCCCTAATTATATATCCTAATTAGCTTATATCTTCTCTAATTGGCTGCTCAGAAATGTTATTGTAATAAGGTAAACCTTTAGAAAAACGGTTTTAATCAACAAAATAAACAAAAAATAAAAAAATTGTGTTATAAAATAAACATCACTCTTTATCCCAGAAAGTGCACATTTGGCGCACTATGTGTCTTAGTATTAAATATAGCTCTTAGTATTAGCATTATGATATTAGAGACCGCTACTTGAAACAAGCCCGGAATCAGGAGGGAGAGAGCTCGATACACTCATTTTCATAGTAAAATTTCACATTTTCTCAAATTACTCCCGAAATATGGGAGTTATGAAGAAATTCATCACCACAAGTTATGAAGGCATTAAGTAATCGAATAAGATGGCATCATTAGTTTGGCATAATTTTACTCTTTTTTTTCGGACATGTCTACGTCCAACCGCTCCCATACATTCGTTCCACTGTGTGCCGTTCGGTTTCAAAGGGAATAATTATTTTTAGCATCAAATGTATGAATATTTAAAAAATACTGGCATAATTATAAATGACATAGTCTGTTCATACAAAAAAAAAAGGTTGAAAATATCTTTAGTAGTTTGAAAGTAATATCGTTTTTATGCTTCGGGTAGACATCACTTCCTGAATTTATTTCATAAAGTATTTTACTACAATACTTAAATATTCACATACAGAATTGATATGTACGCGTTCCAGAATAACATATTTTTTTTTGCATAACTTACTTGCATTATTTGAAGGTGTCTTATCAGATTCAAAAGTCACTAAAATCATATGTCTGCGCCTTAATTAGAGTGGAGAGAAAAATTTGTGTTTACACAAAGTAACTACAGAGACCGAAAACATAGTCTCTCACATAGCTTCTCATACTTGGTATTATAGCACTTTTGGCCATTTGTATGCCGAATGGTGGTCGCAGTATGATGACAGGCAAATAGTCCCTGTGTAAATGCCCATTCGGTATATCACTTAACCCGACGACACCTACCGAAAGGGACTTTTCTTATGACACTCGGAAAGATTTTCCTATTGCTCATTATTAGGTGTCGAATCAGGATGTCCAGTCATCATCTATCAACCAACCAGAAACTTCTGCGGATTACTAACCACTGCCTATTTGCATGATACATTGTACGATTTTTATGTGCGCAAATGGAAAATGATTCACAGAACACTCTCCTTTTGTTCAACACAAAATACTGTGGTTTCCGCTCCGAAGTGGTTATTTTTCTATTTCCTGAATCCAGACGTCGCGACGTAAAGCTGATTCATGCTTCTGTTTTATTTGTAAAATATTTATAGTTAGTGACTATTCATTTTTCTTTGCAAGTCAATAGAAGGGCTTTGGTTCTTGACGTCAGGGGGGTAACCATCACCTCTTATAGCAGTATTATTATACTATTACTTTACAGTGGGAAAGTGATGGAGCTATATAGTACTCATAGCTCCATCTCTTTCTCACGCTAAAGTAATATTGAAATAATACTGCTATAAGAGGTGATGGTTACCCCCCTGGTCAACTTTGTGAAACAATTGAATATATTTTGTCAAGGAAAACCTTGGGGGGCTTGTGGCTATACAAGGTTTCCTTTTGCATCCTCGTCAAATTTCAGGAGGCTGCTATGAAAGACATATATAATCAAATAAAATTACGATACCTGCTCAATAATGTATTTTAGAATACACCACTTTCACACAACACAATCACCGCGTTGCGTATGCGGTAGTGTGTGTGTAAAAGGGCAGTTACAGTACGGTATCACACGGGCCGCGTTTTAACATGCGTGTCCCACACATGCCGATTTCCGAAAATTAGAAAAAGAAGACCTTATTTTATTATTAATTCGTGTCGAGAATCATTAGCATAGTTACCTCCTTGAATTTGACGAGGATGCAAAACGACACCTTGTATAATAACAGCAGCACGGGTGGATCGAAGGTTAAGCTGCGCTTGCGTTAAGGTCAGTTCGTGAATGGGTTCGTCGTTGGTCCCTGCTGTCATTCGTAGATTTTTGACTGTCGTTACGGGTGATCAGAAGCCCAACAGTCTGAAAACCAGTCTTACCAAGAGGTATCAGTAACTGGGTCATGGTGGTTAGATAGGCAGTCGCTCCATGTACTGGTATTCAGCTGCATCCAGTTAGTCTGGAAGCCGAACCCAACATGCAGACAGACTTGTCAAGGAAAACTTAGGAAAATTCCTGTCGACTTTTTTTTATCTAGGGCAAAGGTAATACGGAAAAGATAACAACTAGGTACATCAATGATTAAATAATAACCAGTCATAACTAATGTTGATTCAAAGACAATTATTCGTCTTTGTTAATTATCTATGTAAATATTTACAAGATTTTCTTTTACTACATTTTATGCAAAGAAAAACAAATGCTGTCGCATGGAACTTAATAACTGTTTCAACTTGACAAGTTTTTATAATAATAAAGGAAACTACGATTTTTCTCATATTTCCTAATGCCTCGTCATCGTAGAATTAGTCCTTTGTTTAACAGTAGCAAGTATCTAGCATGAAGCACTAAAAATCCTGGTAGCCTTGAAAATGCGATTGGCTGTGATTGATATAGGCTTAAGTGATCGCTTTACGACCGAATCGGGTCGCAAAGTCCTAATGAGGTCCCTAGACGGTCAAAATTGTTTCACAAGCACGTGATTTTTTCAGGTTTGTCTAGCAATTTTGACCGTCTAGGGACCCTATTAGAACTTTGCGACTGAATTCGGTCGTAAAGCGATTGCTATCTATGTCGAGACTGCAGCCCCTGTAAGTTGTCCCCCTGTTATCCCAGCGTCATAAACCTTATGGTTGGGGCTACAACATCTTTAAGCACGTTCGAACTGTATAAATTACATTACAACATATTGAATATCTTCATGATCATTCAGACCATGACTTTGTCGCAGCTCTCATTCAGTACTAGGGGGGCAACCATCACCTCTTATAGCAGTATTATTTCAATATTACTTCAGCGTGAAAAGAGATGGAGCTATAAGTCCTGTACTGCTCCATCACTTTCCCACTGTGAAGTAATATTATAATATTACTGCTATAAGAGGTGATGGTTGACCCCTGGGTTCATCGACAAGTCCTTACTAGTTATGACTATGGGTAAAGCGCAAACGAAGTCATAATTTCAAACAAAGCCAGCCTAGTACTCACGTCTGGAAGTCAATAGGTGATGTAATTGCGCACCGGGTAGCAACACATGGGTTGCCCGCTGTTATTAGGCATTTTGTATGTGAGACACGCTAAATTGCCGTAGTATAGTCATGTAGAAGTACAGTTCACAAAATAAACAAGTGTGCTGGCAGTTAACTTCAACTACTTTTTGACTCATAATGCGCTTATGCTGAGAAGTCAAATCACTGACTTTGTTTCTCGAGTTTTCTTCGTTTGAAAAGTTACCTATTCCGGACGGAATAACAATGATTATTGAAAGCGTAGTGCAATTTCTTGGTTGCACACCTTACTCTTTTGTTGTCAGTACATCGAGCAGGTCATGTATAAGTACATGTATCGGACAATCTGACCGTGAGCACCTCTGGACGCACCTGCGAGCGTTTTGTTTAGTCTGTTCCTATGTATATCTGAGCTAGGTTCCTTATGGGCTTTATGTCTAAACTGACGTCTGACTGACGAACATTCTCTGCGTGTTTCTAGGTCTTGTTGCTCATCGGCATATAATGCAGTAACTTACTTTTCCTTCATTGTGATAACGGAATTTTTGTCTCTTTGAAAAAGATATGATTCACGAGTAGGTACACTTTGCACTAAAGGTTGCAAATTTTAGGAAAATACAAATAACGTTTCATTTAAAATAATAAACAGTAAAGCTTACTGCAGTATACTGTCAGTTAACATTTAATTGGACTGACGGCTGACCCCGAAATTATTGAGTGTGCCTACATGTTACCCTAGTTTCCCAACCTAGTCGTTTGTGGTGCTGCACGAAAGTCCAAAAATCTACCTAATTTAAGGCATAACAAATGTCTCTAGACGTTTAAACCTTTGTTCACTACCGAATATCAAATAACTATTTGCATAATCACGCAAATATGGAGCTGTTAGGCTCCAGTGACGGCTTGCTATTTAAAAAGTCTTCCAGGTAAGCTGCCATATCGACGCTTTATTAAGAAATAAACTGAGTTTAAATTTCTTCTCGCGTCGCAAAAAATCCGCGTACCTACTGATTGATTGATACGATAGTCACAATTAGAATGTATTTAATAAATTATAAGCTGTTGTATATATTGGCCGAGAAATGTCTCGTATACCGGACAGTTGTTAGTGGTTGATGTATTAGCATAAACGTTCTTTATAAGAAGCCGACGGCGCTGGCGCCGCGTCGCGCCGATCATATTAGATAGAACACGGGAAATTACACAGCTAGTTCAGATACCGTATATAAACAACTATTTGCCCGATAATTATGCTCGTTTACGTATTCGAGCAATTTTAACAGAGCATATTTTTATTCGCTACCTACTATTATTTGTTTATTTTGCGTCGCGTGAATTATTAATAAGCAGGTAGGCCATGATTGCTCTCAAGGTGTATATTTTCAAAGGTAATTGCTTGTATTGTATAAGTGGTAATTCGTTACTTTGTTTAAATCATTGTAGTGTGCTTTGCTCGTTATGTGTTATTATTGATCGATTTACACAATTTAACCGGGATTCATTAGGTATGAACAATGGTAATTTACTGAACGAGTCGGCACTGAGGCATGTGTTGGCCGGTGGGTTATTAGTGGCGCCATGATTAGCTTACTATAGTAAATCACATAGATCGATAATGTCGGATAATGATCTGCGTCGTACAAGGATCGAGTGTGAATTGAGAAACCGCAAGCTTCGCGTAGCGTGCGTGTGTATCTGTTGACGTTTATATGTACGTAGACGTACTACATACATACATACTTTATGTCTGTACAAATCTCCGACGTAGATCGAATATTGCAACAAATGGTTAGTACCGTGAAATATTCTGTAGTCCCTTTTCAAGTAATTTATCCCTCGGTATCTTTTTATTTGGCAGTAGGTATATTTTGAGTACATTACGTAAACTCTCAACTGTTTAAATCTTAATTAAAACTGACTTCGAATACATTGGCACACGAGATTAGTGTTGCGCCCACAAACACGTAAGTTGATACGTTTTTTACGTTCGAGTAAAGTAATCAAATGTTTGCCTTCCATCGCTACGTAGCCAAGAAACGTATAAAGTGATAGGCTACGGACGTAGGTATTACGTAGGGATGTTTTCGAGTTCATGACGTTACCCTATATGGACAGCTACGAGTGATCGTAGGTATCTATATTTTCAAGATTATGACGTTATTATCAGTTTATCAAACATTACTAATATCGGTGAAGGAAAACATCGTTAGGAACCCTGGACTTATAGTTAATATAAGTCTGAAATCGCCAACCCGTCTTGAGCAAGCGTGGTGACAATGTTCGTGCCTTATTATGACGTTGCCCTAATTAGATTGATAGGAATAGTCATGTGATTAACCTTTTCTCAACTATGTTTTGATTGGCTGCGGACGTAGGTATTACGTAGGGATGTTTGTTTACGTATTCAAGTTTATGACGTTAGTGTATATGGATTGCTACGAGTGATTGTCATGTGGCTAGCCTTTTCTCTAATAAGTAGGTATGTTAAGATTGGCCACGAATGTAGATATTGCCTAGGTACATAGGGATCTTTTCGAGCTCATGACGCTACCCTATAGGGATTTTAAGAGTGATCGTAGCTATTACGTGGGGATCTATACTAACGAGATAATGACGTTACCCTTGGAGTAATAAGAATGCACTTGATCATGCGCACAGCTTTTTCACAACTATGTTGAGATTGGCTACGAAAGCAGATATTAGGGATGGTTTCGACTTTATGACGTTCCCCTATATGGATTGCTAGGAGTAATCGTCATGTGCGTAGCCTTTTCTCTAATAAGTAGGTAGTAAGTTAAAATTGGCCACGAATGTAGATATTACCTAGGTAGGTAAAGATCTTTTCAAGTTCATGACGCTAACCTATATAGAGTGATCGTAGCGATTATGTGGGATCTATACTTTCGAGATAATGACGTTACCCTTGGAGTAATTAGAACGATACACACTTGATCATGCGTCCAGACTATTCACAACTATATTGAGATTACCTGCGAACGTAGGTATTATGTAGGGATGGTTTCGACATTTTGACGTTCCCCTGTATGGATTGCTAAGAGTTTTCATCATGTGCCTAGTCTTTTCATAACTGTGTTAAGATTAGCTATGGACGTAGGTGTGCTGTTATGGTATTACGTAGGGATATTTTCGACATCTGACGTTGCCAATATGCATTGCTACGAGATTTATTATGCGGCTAAGTTTCTCTCATTCATGTTGGCATTGGTTACGAACGTGGATATCATGATGTTATCCTATACGGATTGCTACAAGTAATCGTCATGTGCCTAACCTTTTCTATAATGAGCATTGTTGAGATTCGCCACGAACGTTGATATTATCTTAGTACGTAGAGTTGTGAGTTCATCACGTCACCCTATATGGACTGCTAAGAGTGATCGTAGGTATCTATATTTTCTAGATTATTTATTTATTTAATTTTAACATAAAACGGCCAAGCCCAATATTACATTAGTTAAAGATACAAACACATTATTTAAGTACAATATCAAAAGTATACAACTACTCGACAGTCATATGCTCATCTCACAATACTCCAGACATGTTGACAAGACTTTCTTCCATTCGTCCGCGAACATATCACAGTGAGGCTTGGCGTCCAAGAGAGCGTTGAGCGCAGAGAGTGTGCGAGGGGCAGGAGACTGTTTGAGCAACGGTTTGTTTCCGAGGCACAGCGAATAATCTATACCTCCTGCTACGGTTATAGTTTAACGGAGCAAAAAGATGAGACAGTGTGTCATGCATTTCAGGAGCATCTGTTTTTCCGTGAAGGATCTTACACATATTTATAATTTGGTCATTTGTCCTTCTAACCTCGAGAGAATTGTACCTTAAGCAGCCTAAAAGAAAATTCGAAGGGTACATAAACGGATAATACCCATTCAAACGTTTATATAGATACCTAAGATAAGCTTTTTGTACTTTTTCTAATAGCAAAGTATACTTCTTTTCGTGCGGGTTACAGACGCATGCACTGTACTCAAGTTTGCTACGAACAAGTACATTAAAAATAGTTTTAATAGCGTTGATGTTACTAAAATCTTTAGCATTGCGCAGTATGAAACCTAATCGCCTAAATGAATATTTTGCTACCGATGCCATGTGATCATGAAACGTTAGCTTGTTATCAAATGTGACACTCAGATCCTTCATTCCAGTTGTTCTAAATAGCGCTGCCATTCATTTTATAAGTAAAAGTGATAGGGTTTCGTGCTCGAGTAAAACTCATAACGAAGCATTTGAAAGAATTAAATTTCATTTTGTTCTTAACACTTCATTCCAATATCGCCACAATATCACGCTGCAGCGCCAGACTATCGGCTTCAGAGTGAATTTCGGAAAAAGGTTTTAAATCATCTGCATACAAAAGACTTCTGGCGCGATGAATAACGGAAAGGAAGGTCAGATCATTATCAAGAAAAGAAGTGGTCCCAGGATTGATCCTTCACTGACTCCGGAACGCGTATGATAGGGCTGGGATTCACAAAGGCCCAGTCTGACAAACTGCGGCGATCGCGGAGGTAGTCAGTGAGGAGCCATAATAGACAGGGCGGAACGCGATGGCACATAGTTTTGCCAGCAGAATATCATTATTAACCCTATGAAACGCTTTTCGCAAGTCAAAGTACAAGACCGTCCATTCGTTTTGATAAATAGTCCACTAGGGTTAGTATTTACGGATCTTTTTGCTTTGAAACCATGTTGTTCGTTACACATACTTTTCAACTTAATAACGAGTTATATAATATAGAGGAAGGTTTTCAAAAACTTTAGCTGGTGATGACAAAATGGCAATGGGACGGAATTCTACTACTAATATTTTATTCAAACTCTTGGGGGTAGGAGAGATAAAATCCCTTGAAATCTTTCATTGTGGTGATATTCCGGTTTTCAATAGATGGAATAAAAATATGAAATAAAGGTAAGCAAAAGTGTTTTTTACAGCTTTTCCAAATTTCAGGAGGAATGTTGTCAGGCCCTACCGAACTACTAACTTTCAATTTACCTATTCCTGATATGACATCTTGAGGAGTGAATTTAAATATATAAAATTTATATAATTACTGCTAACATTAGTATCACAATGGGAAACCTTTTCTACATCAAGTCGCGGAACATCGGGAAGATAAACGCTAACAAAAAAATCGGCGAAGGCGTCAAACGCATGTACACCTGAAAATGTTTACCGTTGTAGGTAACATTCGGCTTAAAACCATCGTTTGAGCATTAACTAGCAATATATTGCCAGAAATTACGCGGATTGGCTCTTATATTATTTTCGATCATTTTGGTATACGATGCATAAGCAAGTGTCACCCATGTTTTAAGGTTAGCTCTCAAATCTGAAAAGTTTTTATGGGCTACTTACTGTACATTTAGTGCGCTTCCAAGCGGTATGCCACTTTTTGTTGTTTTTTTTTGTTTGGGAAATTAACAAATAACTTGTCCCGCTCTTGGCGGAATGGGAGGGTGTGTCAGACTCTTACTGACTAAAACCCACCCGTGTCCCTACCGTTGCCTGTGTTGCCAGAGGCCTCGGTAACCCTTTTGTACCTTCCCGTGATCCCGGCAGGCATCGGCCCTAGTGTACCCCTACACTTGTGCTGACGACATCTCTTTGAGGCGCGCATGTAACACAACGCAGCGTCGACCCGGGCCTGGTCTTTACCGGACGGTGAGCTACCCATTCCTCACCGTCCGCAAGCCCGCACCTACGGCCTCGGAAATCCGCCCGGGATTCCCGAGGCCCAGGGCGTCTCCTGCGGCGTCTAGGGGCGAGAGGGCGCGAAATTTGCCTTTCCCTCAACCGTCCCGCCTCCTCCTTCGCGAGCATTACTGCTTCGCAGAAGGAGGTGACGGCTGCCCATGCCCTCTCGCTCCAGGGCCGGACGCGAGAGATCTCTGCCGCCGATCGCCTCCACGAGGAAAGCGGTATGCCACTTAAGCTTAAGTCTAGTGTCCTGAATTTATGTCTTTAGTGTATGTTATGACGTTACCCTTTTTTTTTGTATGGGAAATCATCAAATAACTTCTCCCGCTCTGGGTAGAGCGGGAGGGTGTGTCAGACTCTTACTGACTAAAACCCACCCGTATTTCTTCCGTTGCCTGTGTTGCGGGAGCCTCGGTGACCCATTAGTACCTTTCCTCGACCCCGGCAGGCATCGGCCCTAGTGGACCCCTACATTGTGCTGACGACATCACTTTGAGGCGCGCGTGGAATACGACGCGCTGTCGACCCGGGCCTGGTCCTTACCGGACGGTGAGCTACCCATTGCTCACCGTCCGCAAGCCCGCACCTACGGTGGCCGGAAATCCGCCCGGGATTCCCGACGCCCAGGGCGTCTCCTGCGGCGGCTAGGGGCGAGAGGGCGCGAAACTTGCCTTTCCCTCAACCGTCCCGCCTCCTCCTTCGCGAGCATTACTGCTTCGCAGAAGGAGGTGGCGGCTGCCCATGCCCTCTCGCTCCGTACCATGGCCTGAACCAGGGCTGGACGCGAGAGATCTCTGTCGCCGATCGTCTTCACGAGGACACGGCGATGCTCTGCCCAAGCCAGGCAGACCTCCACCGTATGCTCCACCGTGTCCTCCGGGCGATCCACACAGTGGTGACACCCGGGCGCTTCCTCCCGCCTTATCCGACACAGGAACCTCCCGAAGCTGCCGTGTCCGGTGAGGACCTATGACGTTACCCTGGCCTAGGAGCAATTAGATTGCTAGGAGTGGTCATGCGCCTAGCCTTTTCTCAACAATTTTTATTAGCTACGGGCGTAGGTATTACGTAGTGATATAGATCCCAACGTAATACCTACGTTATACCTACGTTTATGTAGGGATATTTTCAAGTTCATGGCGTTACCGTATATGAATTTGTACGAGTTTTCATCGTCTGCCTATCCTTTTCTTGACACTGTTGGGTTTAGCTACGGGATAATAGCTAAACCCAACAGTGTCATAGGGATCTATGTATATTATAGAGATCACGGCCTTACGAGTTACGATGGCTCTTACGAGTTCAGCGTGTGCCATGCTTTTCTTAAATGTGAATGTTTTTGAATTGACTACGGACATAGACATAGGTACCTATGCTATTTTCAAGATCATTGCGTTACCCTAAATGGATTACTACGGGTGATCGTCATGCACCCAACTTTTTTTCAACTTTGTTAGCATTGGCTACGAACGTAGGGAAGGTATCGACATTATGACGTTAACCTCTAATATATGGATTCCTACGAGATTTATCATGTGGCTACCCTTCCCTTATTCATTTTGGTATGGGCTACGGATGTTAGTATTACGTAGAGATATATACATAGGTATTATAGAGACCATGACAATATGAATTGCTACGAAATTCATCATTCGGCTTCCCTTTCCTCATCTATGTTGATATTGGATATGAACGTAGGCATTACGTACAGATCTATATTATAGATATCATGACGTTACCCTATATGAATTGCTACGAGATTCATCATTCGGCTACCCTTCCCTCATCTATGTTGATATTGAATATGAACGTAGGCATTACGTACAGATCTATATTATAGATATCATGACGTTACCCTATATGAATTGCTACGAGCTTCATCATTCGGCTACCCTTCCCTCATCTATGTTGATATTGAATATGAACGTAGGCATTACGTACAGATCTATATTATAGATATCATGACGTTACCCTATATGAATTGCTACGAGCTTCATCATTCGGCTACCCTTCCCTCATCTATGTTGATATTGAATATGAACGTAGGCATTACGTACAGATCTATATTATAGATATCATGACGTTACCCTATATGAATTGCTACGAGATTCATCATTCGGCTACCCTTCCCTCATCTATGTTGATATTGAATATGAACGTAGGCATTACGTACAGATCTATATTATAGATATCATGACGTTACCCTATATGGATTGCTACGAGATTCATCATTCGGCTACCCTTCCCTCATCTATGTTGATATTGAATATGAACGTAGGCATTACGTACAGATCTATATTATAGATATCATGACGTTACCCTATATGGATTGCTACGTACAATCGTGATGTGCCTAACTATTTCTCAACTATGTTGGTATTGGCTAAGAACGTAGGCATTACGTAGATATATACAGGGTGACATTGAAAACATGCGACAAATTGAAATGGGAGATTGTACTCATCATTATGAACAACTTTTACTAAGGGACCAAAGCTACAATCCCAAAAAAAAAAACTGCTGTCTCCTACATTTATGATCGCAATACCTCATCAAAATGTAGGAAAAGCAGATTTTTTTTTTGGGATTACAGCTTTGGTCCCTTAGTAAAAGTTGTTAATAATGATGTATACAATGTCCCATTTCAGTTTGTCGCAAGTTTTCAATTTCAACCTGTATACTATAGAGATCATGACATTACCCTCTAATATATGGATTGCTACGAGATTTATCATGTGGCAACCCGTCCCTTATCCATTTTGGTATTGGCTACGGACGTAGCGTAGGTATTACGTAGATATCTGTATTATAGGGATTTTGACATTATCCCATATGGATTGTTACGTATAATTGTCATGGGCCTAGTCTTCCCTCTTGTATGCTGATATTGGCTACGGAAGTAGGCATTACGTAGCGATCTATGGATTCGAGATCAAGACGTTAAACTGTCTGGATTGTTACGAGAGATTATTATAAATACGCATGCCTGGGCCTTTTAACTGACTTCCAAAAAGGAGGAGGTTATATTTTAGTCTGTATGTTTTTTTATTTATTTATTTATTTATTTAACAGTTTATGTACACACATATAAACAGACAAGAAGAAAGGAACAGAAAAAAACGTACAAAGGTGATGCTTATTTCTAATGAAATCTCTTCCAGCATACCTGCAATAGGACAGTAGACATAGAGATGTAATAATGTATGATGTTTTAATGTATGTTCACCGATTTCTTCGTCAATTCACGACTGATTTTGAAAATTCTTTTATGTTTCACAGGGTATGCTCTCAAGGTGGTTTCGTTGTCACCAAGTCAGAATCCGATGAGGGGATCCCATGGAAATCGAGGGAAATCCTCAAATTTTATAGGCACGCCTATAGCGATTTGGTTATTTTTAACAGTATCTCCTGCATTTGGTCGTGAAGTAGAACTGATGATGAAGATCACAGATGGCCATCGGAACTACTAATAAGTATTTAACGGGTTGCGATTCGATTAGGTACTTATATGTCGTTACAATGCATATGGTGAACAATTAACGTCCCTGCATCGGGAAAAGCAATATTTTGTAAAAGTTGATGAGGGGTAGACATAAGACTATTGTAACTTAGATAAATTACAAACTGACCCACTATAAAAGTGAAAAATAAAAATCTTTTTACAAATAAATACAACCAACTTCCAAAAAAAAAAAACTCTACAAAGTGAAAACCAACTTTAATTTCGAAAGTAAAATACAGATACAAAGACACCGACTTCCGAATATTTTTTTTTTTGGCTGGGACATCATCAAATAACTTCTCCCTCTCTGAGCGGAGCGGGAGGGTGTGTCAGACTCTTACTGACTAAAACCCACCCGTATTCCTTCCGTTGCCTGTGTTGCCAGGGGCCTCGGTAACCCTTTTGCACCTTTCCGCGACCCCGGCAGGCATCGGCCCTAGTGGATCCCTACACTTGTGCTGACTTGCTCTTTGAGGCACGCGTGGAATACAACGCGCCGTCGACCCGGGCCTGGTCCTTACCGGACGGTGAGCTACCCATTGCTCACACTAGTATACTCGTAACTTTATTGCGTTGGTAATTGAAGATTTTAAATACAGCTTGCATACTTTTAAATACGGTAAAATATCTACCTGCCATCAATAGATATACGTCTGCTGGTCACCTCTAGTATTACAACACTAATACTGTACCACTATACTTTACGTTCGCCATTAGTATCTGCTAACCTACATACTTAGTGCACTGGTAATAATCAATTTAAAAAATGTACGCGGACTCTATGCATTATGTATCAGACCCAATCAGTATTCGTCGCTGATAGAACTAACGTACATAATATATATACTTATGTTTTTATATATCGCAAATATTGACACTAATTGGTATCAACATTGATTTAGCTGCCATCCGTAATGTTGTTTAAAGGGACTAGCATTTTTAGATTCTTATCAGTAGATGTGATTAAATCAGACTTAATTTAATTATATCTTGTATCTTTATATTTATTACAGGACTAGGGGCAGCTGTGGCCTGAAAATAGCCATAAGAGCATATTTTGTCGCTAAGAATGTTGAACTAATGTTGGATTCATTTGGTACTCATTTATTTAAGTTTCTAATTTACCGAAATAATAAAGGTAAGCAACAGTTTGTTTTTTATCAGTCTGCAGCCTAAATTAACACAAACATTCAGTCAAACAGACTTTTGAATCATGTGACGTCAAAACCCGTACCAATGACGGGATAATCTTTACTACATATTATAAAACAAAGTCCCTCTGCCACGTCTGTCCGTCTGAATGCGAGAAACTCAAAAACTACCAGATTTTCATACAGTTTTCGCCAATGGACGGATTGATACATGAGGAAGGTTTAAGTTCATAAATCATTAAGTTTTATGTTAAGGTGAACGGCAGATTTCGTACAGCTTACTTTTTTGTTGTTTTGTTATAGAATTTGTACCACATATATTATTAAGGCAACTAAGGCATTTATTTTCATGTAAGTGTAATATTTTTAGAAGTTCGGATTAATTAATAATATGAAAAAAAAGATTTTAATAACTACACGTAATTTAGTCGTAAACTAAACGCAGTTATGTTGGTATTTTAGCTATGCTCGCCATGAGGGTATTCCCCGACCTGCGCCCTACTTAGATGAAGTAATATTAACAATTAATTAACTATAAATAAAATCATCATCATCAGCCTGCCTTTTCCCAACTACGTTGGGGTCGGCTTCCAGTCTAACCGGATGCAGCTGAATACCAGTATTTTACATGGAGCGACTGCCTATCTGACCTCCACAACCCAGTTACTGGGTAATACGATACCCCTTGGTAAGACTGGTTGTCAGACTTTCGGGCTTCTGACGACCCGTAACGACTGTCAAAGATTTACGAATGACAGCCGGGACCAACGGCTTAACGTGCTTTCCGAGGCACGGAGGGGTCTTGGTATGTAAAGGTGGTCACCCATCACCGGACCAACCGCGGCAAGCGTAGCTTAACCTGATCGATTGACCCGTGCGGCTGTTATTATGTAGCCACAAGCCCCTCAACAAAAAAATGAATAAAATAAATAAAATAATAATTAATTAAATAATTATAAATAAAATAAATGTACTTAAAAAAAACTATTAACTGTATTGTTTTATTTAACTACACTAAAAACTCCATCAGGACTTCATCATTATCAAACTGTTGCGGTCAGCTGCTGGACATAGGTATCTCCTAATGCACGTCGTTGAGTAGGTACGATCCTCATCTCAATTTACCTACTTGATAGTAAGTAAAACACTACAAAAATAGCGACAAGCAATCTAGAACATGTACTTTATTACCGAAACAGTGTTTATGTGCCTATAAGTAACAATCTACATTGGTACACTAGTACATAACCTTAAAAAATAAAACTACTTATAACTTTTACGTCCCAAGTTCTAAAAATCCAAGAATTTAAAAAGGGCTTGTCTATCGTATTGACTACTAATTAAAACAAAAATATCCCAAAACACGAAATTTTATTAGCTGTACGAAAGTCCCATACAAGCCTGCCGTTCGCCTTTGCTGAAATATGACGATGATTGTTGACGATGTCGTGCTGTATTAACATATAGGGTAGTTTTAATCCAGTTAGTACGTTCCCGTGGGATATTTTCCGACATCCACGCGGATGAAGCCGCGGGCAAAAGCTAGTGTCAAAATAAAATCTTATAATCCTCAATAAACAGATAATTGTACACATTCACTCGGATGAGTATCGGACTTTAATGACGTATCCGAAACATTATCTGATGATTCGCACAATCGATTATGCGATACCGAGAAATCTTTTTATTCGATTCATCATTAAAAAGATATGAACAGGAAGCAAGCGCGTGTAGACAAATATGTCGTTATCAGAAATGTTATTGATGCATCCTATTTGTTTTTATACGAGTATTAGAGTCAACGTTTATTTCCATTACAATCGAACAAAAACATACATCAAAGGAAAACCGTGTTGTGTTGCCCTATACATGTACCTGCCTAAAAGGTGCTAATTCCTAGGTAAAAATGGCAATTTAAAGATATGAACAGGAAGCAAGCGCGTGTAGACAAATATGTCGTTATCAGAAATGTTATTGATGCATCCTATTTGTTTTTATACGAGTATTAGAGTCAACGTTTATTTCCATTACAATCGAACAAAAACATACATCAAAGGAAAACCGTGTTGTGTTGCCCTATACATGTACCTGCCTAAAAGGTGCTAATTCCTAGGTAAAAATGGCAATTTAACTTAGTGGTAGATCGAAATATAATTTTAGTGTATTTGTCCTCTACCTTAAAAATAATAAACTTACTCCACAATGAGTCCACAATTAGGCCACAACTGATTCTTTGAATCTGCTTGCTTTTCAGAATATAGTTAGTAGTGGTGTTGATTACTAGAATGATACTGCGGTCCACTAGTTCACTGTAACCTGTCACTAGTTATTCACTCTTATGAGCTATCTGACCTTTAAACCTAATACCTTACTGCTAAGGTGAGGCGGCCCGGCGCCGACGTATGGCCGCGGCGATCCTTCGTGGCGCCTGCGCCTGCGCCTATGTATAAAGCGACTCTTTACTTTATTGTCTGTCTGAATTATCATTAAGTATTGCGATTTCGAATGTATTGTACAACTACACATGTTTACGAACATTCGTACGACCAACATTTTAACCACATTTCGACATCGAAAAGTGGTTAAAATTTTGATCGTAGCAATTGCTTTTGACTAGTTAGGTATTACTACGGATGCATGGGTCACGATATCAGAGATATAATCAAACCTTATTTGCCTGAAATGGCGCTTATATTTACAATATTATTGAATTCAATATACAGTAAGTATTCAATACATAATAAATGCTATCAAAACTATGATAAGGATGCAACGAACGCTAATTTACTCACCTTATAAAAATGAATAAAAATAAACTAGTGAATGAGTCATTTCTGTCACCCATTCCTATTGGGTCGGAATACAGAAGTGGCACGCTCTGTATGACAAACCGATGGACTGATTACAGCCGCGTAAATATTATGAATCCCCTGAACACGCGCGTGACTCATCTTGTCAGTCATAGCGTAAGCAAATTATATCTTTGATAATCAAAGATATACTTTGCTTGATAAAATCTTTGAGTTTCTCATGAATATCTCCAAAAATATTTAACAAACTACCTATATCGATAAGCATCAAAAGACTTAAATACATAAAAAAAAACACTGCATACGAGTAGGTTCCTAATACAGAAAGCATATTACACTATAAATTAATATTTAGAAGAAAGATAAAAACGTAATACCTTTTTCTCAGATGTATTATAAATTATCTACTTACTTTAGTTACCTAATAACTATTGTTATCTTAATTTTTATTACATTGTTTATGTTTAAATTTATTACTAAAGTTTTAAGACTGTTACTTAGCAGTATTTTTATAATTTTATTTATACTTTATATAGAAGAAAAATAAAAACGTAATAGCTTTTCACACCTACTTACTTTAGTTAATAAGTTTAGTTAAAATAAATTAAGATAACAATAGTTATTGTTATCTTAATTTTTATTACATTGTTTATGTTTATTACTAAAGTTTTAAGACTGTTACTTAACAGTATTTTAATAATTATATTTATAGACTCCCTGTACACCTATTGCCTACTGTCTAAGAAATGTTTGTAGGTACGCCTTACAGGGCAGCACATAATGACAATATATATATTTTTTATTAAATCATATATCAGCATTATACCTGTGTATACAAATAAAAAGATATGAATTCGAATTTGATATTCCTTTTGGATCTGATAGATAGCGGAAGTTTTTATGGGTGAACATATGAATCATGCAATCTAAGTAAATGATAAAGTATCCTGAATTACTGCGCTATTCACTTATTTACTTAATGTTATTTAGGAATAAAGAACATAAATCCGTAGTTTGTTTTAATTTCAAGAAATCTCTTCGGCCAATTTACAAGATGCCATTTTTATCAATTAATCCGGGTTACGACAAAATCTGCAACATACCTATGTTATTTCACGAAAGAGCTAACTTTAGGCTGTCTACAATAAATACAGAAACGTGCCTGTTACGTATGAGCTTCAAGATTCCAATAAAGCTAATTTATTGCTATTCTAATGTCTAGATGAATGTTTAGTCCCGTTACTTCTAATTATACAACAAAGGTTTAACATGGTGCAGTTATTATCTGTGATAAACATGAATTTATTTATTACTGGCTGCGTTGGATTTTGTTCTTGAAAAGAAGCTTTTATGGAAGTATTCAAACTTTTAATCTACCCTAAATAATTTACAATAGCGCCGATTCCCTTGTTCACAAACTAATCTAAATTTAAGTTCAGTGCATCTTTTTCTTTCTATTACATTAAGAAAAGGACAGAAGATAAATTTTAGTTTAGTCCTGTCAAATTAATCAGCGGTTGACGTAAATTGACGTAATTTTAGTAGGCAAGTTTTTAATCACGTCTAAACTTGTATGGAGTAGTGACAGGCGCTGATTAATTTGACAGGACTAAACTAAAATTTATCTTCTGTCCTTTTCTTAATGAAATTGAAAGAAAAAGATGCACTGAACTTAAATTTAGATTAGTTTGTGAACAAGGGAATCGGCACCAATGTGAAACACAACCAAATGGCTAAAACTTTGCAAGGTTCAAGTTCTCAAAGAAATGCCATTTTACCACATTAGTAGTTGTTATGGTGTTGGATATCGATCAAAGGTGAGAAATTTCTAATGAGTAGGTACCATACCTACGATACAAAAGACGCCAGAAAAACTGATCACACGACAAGACTGATTACGTATCTATCGATATTGTTCGTAATATTGTCGTTGTTAGTCGTCTGACAGCGTCGCATGCGCAGTGACGTTGACTGACGTCATATCGAGTTGAAACATTGATTGGAATTGAATCAGCACTTATGAAATCATTATCTTGAACACTTGAAACAGGAAAAAAAATATCAAGGTATTATTGCAAGTGCCATTTCATTCAATATTCCGTCTTTGTTGAATTCTTATTGTGTTGATCATAAGAGGCGTGCGCTCAAAGATAAGGTATATGAGTGATCCGAACCCGGATATTTTCTGCATGGATGGGATTACGTACTGCTTTGATATAAGGCTGTGGCACTGATTTCAAGTAGCACTTCCATTTTTCAGTTCTACTTGCTTCCGGACGTTGATAGGAAAACTGTCACGATAATTTTCCTAACAACTCCCAAAAGGCATGATTTAGTAAGGATCATAATAATAGCGGTTTATAGTAGAGCTAGCTATAAAAAAAAAATTAAAACTGCGACAGATAAACGTAAGTATACCTAGCAAGTGCTCTACATCCACATCAGGCAAAAACTAGAAGACTTTAGATGTGCTGATCGACCCAAATATTCGAGCGATAATAAGAGCCAATTAGGTAGCCATTAAATTTGCGTAGGAATGATAATGAAATTTCCGAATAAGCAAATAGCAACCGTCTATTATGGCCAATACGGCGCAAAGGTCACGCTAAGTATTCGTAGTTTATCAGTAGCGGAGTGGTATCTAGCTGTAAGTAGCCAAACATATGCCACTCACATGTTGGGCAATTGCTAAAAAACAATCATTTTATTTAGAGATGCGAGTTCGATGGATCGTCAATAAATGTGCTTGTCAAAGCTTCGTATCGTAACAGAATAAGAATAGGATTGTCCGAGTCGAACTAATTTTACATTAATTTGTAATCGACAAATTAATGTAAACTGACTGTAAAAATATCCAAAAGTGTTAAGGCCAATCCCATTTTTACTGTCATCGTATTTACTGGTGTATTACTGTAGTTAAAAGGCATAAAAATATCCTGAAAAACAGTACTAGACTATCTATCTTTGCTCATTTCAAAATAATTGTTTCAAACTTCCTCTTTATTATTAACTAGCTGCTGCCCGCGACTTCGTCTGTGATCCAGAATGAAAAGTAGTCTAAATCCTTCTCCGGGTCATGGTCTACCCATGTACCAAATTTCATTGAAATTCGTTCAGCCGTTTTAGCGTGAAAGCGTACCTAACAACGCAACACAACACTTAACAAGGCAACAAAGGTGCGGTTTATAGGAAGATGTAGTGAAAAAAATGAGTATGCTTAGATGGTTTGGTCATGTTGAGAGGATGAATGAAACGCGACTAACAAAAGGTATTCACAAGGCAGATGTGAGTGGAAATGCCGGGAACGAAAGCCCAAAAGAGACAGATAGTGACCTCATTAATGATCTTCTTCAAAAACGTCAGGTGCGTAGTACTCGCAACCGGCGTGCGTGTATGACCAGGATGTATTTGTAAACGAAGCAAAAGGAGTGTGTAATGAGCGTACTGGGTGGCGTTCTATAGTTTCTGCCTACCCCCATGGGAAGAAGGTGTGAGTTTATGTATGCATGCGTACCTAACAACAACCTCACTTTCTCATTTATAATATTAGTTAGAATATCTGCATTTGCACGTTTAAAGTTAGACATCATTGAGTGAAATCGCCAAAATCAGAACTCCTCCACATAAAATGGGCTGATACAGAAAAAGTTGAGAACAGACAAAGGTTCAGTTCGTCATAAAAGTGAGCATAGTAAGTATTATGTAGAAAATCTTGTTATAAATATAAAGTTTCCAAGAAAATTGCAAAACTAACAATACGTGTTTAAGATTTAGAAATAAATACATGCTTAATTAAACGGCATCGTTATTCATTTATTGCGCACTTCGTCCCATTAATTTAAATGCGACAATACTATTGTCAGGTATTTCCTCTTATTATCCGCAGTATTTGTATGTAACGATGTTTCATTCAATAAATCTATAGTGTAGTTAATTGTACTCCGCGTAATTTAAAGGATTTGAATATTGACGTTAAAATTACGAGCCGGGTATTACACGGATGCTAATTAATATATATTAATGGTCAACATCATTTGTCTTCAGATACATTACACAAACTGAACATTATAATTTATTTTGTTGTACTGAGACTGGTTGTCTGCCTACCTCTTAGATTCATTAGTCAAGTTACCACAGAATACCTAACGCGGAACCTGAATGCGCGATTATGACATTTAGGAAACCTCTCAAGAAAACTAATTTCCCTAATGAGTAAACAGAATTAATTACGTTCTGTTGTGATATTTGCTCCTTGCTCCAGTTGAGAGATAAGGGCAACAGGGCCCATTAGCGGATATTTATTGCCTCGATACAGACCTATTAGACGACATCCTAGTAACATTAATTGACAAGTGATATTTCATGCTGCCAGTTTGTGGTGTTTGTCCACTTGGCCTGAAGTGGATGGTTCGGCAGTGTGCGCGGGTGGGTGAGAGTTTGGCAAGTGCATGGTGGTGTGGGGTGCGTGGTGCAGCGTGCAGGCGTGCAGGTCGCGGTGGCGGCGCGGCGGCGCGGCGGCGCGGGAGGCTGCTCGGAACTGGTCCGGTGGCCGGCGCACGCGCGGGGCAGAGTCTCGCGGCGGCCGGCAGCGACGCGCCACCGGCCACCTCGCCACTCAGTGCACGCGCTGCCTCGCCGCCGCCAGCCTGCGTGGCCGACCGTCCACCAAGCTCCTAGCAGCTCCCGACAGACCCGACGCACACTCATGTCACACGCGACTCACTACTCACGATAAATCTCCCCTCGTTATTACTGAAAAAATAAGGACCCTCGAAAACTTTGCAAATATTTGTATCCCGTGAGTTTCGCCACTGTTTCTGTTTACATTTTCCGAAGGTGCTATTTTTTGTTTTACCAAGTTTCTTCAAAGTGCATCGCGAGTGAAGTTATTATTTTTGAAGGTGCTTGAGGAATCAAGATATTATATTTTAAGGTAAGAAAAAATAATTAACAAAATTATAGAAATTGTTGGCGTCGTCCTCTGGGGTATGTTTTTGTGCTATGTTCATTATGAAAATATTTAATGTTATATTAGAAAGTCACTTGCACAGCAACGAAACAAGTTGACGTACTATAAGTAAGCAAGTAGGTACTCGAGTTGATGTAACCTCGTTATGTTGGGGCAAGTTAAATAATGTCCGATTCTTCAAATACATATTTGGCAAGTTCGAAATTTCAAATATATTTGAATCAATCATCATTTTCCTTGTTGATAATGGCTAGAATTTTTAACTTCAACATAAACAATCAAACACCGTAGGTACTCGTAAAGATAATAACAACGGTTGTCGAGCTTGCTTGTAGGACTTTTAAAATTTAGTTAAAGTTATATAATGATACTAGTAAGTGTTATTCGACTATTACTAAGGTAACACGACTATAAACCAGTTAATGATGTGGTAACTTTAATATGACATTCATCCACTACGACCGCGAGGTATACGACACGCGCATATTGCCACGAAGTTATTCGAATGCCACTTATCATACAAGTCGAATAAATTTAGAAAGCTATCAACAGAAATTAAAATAGTGTAGGTAATAACAAATAAAAATCAGTTGTCGCGGACACAAACGTAACTCAGCCTGACTTTAATTGATTAAATTTATTTTTAATTGGCTTATTATATTTGTAATTCAAAAGTATTTGAATATTAGTTCATTATTCTCATAAATTACATTTCTTATACATCGGAATTTAAGGCTATCAAACCATGTTGGTCAGCCAGTCTTACCAAGGGGTAACGTGTTACCCAGATACTGGGTTGTGGAGGTCAGATAGGCAGTCGCTGGCAGTAAGACTGGAAGCCGACCCCAACATAGTTGGTAAAAGGCTAGGCAGATGATGATGAAACCATGTTGGTATTATTAATATTCCAAGTTCAGCGTATCATATGCAAGGAAAATATGTATAAAAGAAATATTAACACAACATCAAGCTTGTAATTCCTAAAGGATTAGGCAGAGGCGTGCCTATAGTACACCCACATTTCGCCAGTTATGTTTAAGTCCCATGTAATAGGGGCCGAGCCTATTGTCATCAACTGGGCACGAATCCTCCGAGCTGCTTCTGAAAATTCTTGATGGAAAAATCCAATAACACTTCCACGACCTGGGAATCGAACCCAGGACCTCATGCTCAGCAGTAGCACTTGCAACTCCTAGACCAACGAGGCAGTCAAGGAAATATTATCATCACTGAAATGTACTCATTTATTTACAAATACATGGTTTCTTTGTTTATTTATACGATAACGCTAAGTCATAATATCTAGATATTCACTAACTCACTGCACTCACACACACACACTCACTTCCACTCACTAACTTACTCACTCACTCTCTTATTTGTAAGTGACCACAAGTTGAACGTTCTGAGACTGAATTGTCAAGAAAGTTGCATCACATTATGAAACAAAAGGTTGTATGATTCAATAAAAACAAAGTACTACAGACTAGATAATGTAAAAATATTGGTATCGTAATGAAATGTTATCAGTCAAGTCTTTGCTTACTTTTGTTTTATTTTCTTTTGTAAACATTTTACAAAGGGTCCTAATAAGCCCATCATCATCAATATGTCTTACACAAAAATATGGCCATGGAAGTCATAAGTTCATAAGTTATATGTTCAATCAGTTCAATCGTGTTAAAATAAAAATTATATAAAAAAAAACCCGGATAAGTGCGACTTGAACTCGCGTGGTGCGGATTCCGTACAATTAATATATTACCTACCATGTTTTTTTTTATGCCAAGATAATTTATCTCAAAAACAAACTTAACATTGTAGTTGAAAAACATGGTCTCCCATACATTCCAAATGCAAATGTAACTTTGTGCGCACAATATTGAGAGATTTACCATGTTGTTTTAATACCATAGACTTATCATAGGTTTTCCTGTAATTTATAAGTTAAGAACATTTTATTGTTTTTTTTTCAGAAAAAATTGGCTGAGTAGAAAATTATAAATTCAGTAAAAATAATATTTTAGGCCCTCACAACAAACCCTTTCATTTGATATGTCACACGGTACAGTATGAATTTTTTTTTCTAATTTGCCCCCTCAAAAGTGACAATCATGTTCAAAATTAATTTATTTACGTTACACGTCCGTGTTTGGGTCACAGATACTTATACATAATCAGTCTATAATGTTCCCACTGCTGGGACACAGGCCTCTTCTGTATGAGAGGGAGTGGGCCGTGATCCACCACGCGGGCCCAGTGCGGGTTGGTAGATGTCACATATCTTCGAATTGTTGGTTCTAGGACATACCGGATTCCTCACGATGTTTTACACAAAGTAAAGCGCCTGTCCGAGTTCGAACCTACGTCCTACAACTCGTAAGTCGCGGCCGTTACCACTGGGCTCCCACCGCTCTTAAAACGGTGAAGGAATGTGTAATGGTCAGCATAGTTGCCTTCCAGAAATTCATGTGTACCAACTTTCAACTTAATCGGTCCAGTAGATTCGAAGCAAGTCGGCTGTGACTGACGGACAGACAGACAGAATGACAGCCAGCCAGAGAGACAGACACACGAGTGATCGTATAAGGGTTCCGTTTTTCCTTTTGAGGTACGGAACCCTAAAAATACACAAAATGGGCCATTGTGTGTAGCAACTCTCTAAGTTTCAGGAAAACGGGTTGCTTAAGTTTTTGTGTGATTAGTGTGTATAATAGTAGTTACTTAACTTTTGTTAGGTATTATTTAACAAAATGCAGTTGAAATCTGAATATAAACGTTTGTATTAAATGTTACCACTGCAAAATAGGAAAAGAGAACTTTATAAGCTATCTCTCAGAGCTTTACGCCCCTACTTCTTCTACCCCTGCCCCTACGTTTTTGGCAGATCTTAAAAAAACATCATCTAATGGACACCATTAGGGATGTTTTTTTAAGATATGGCCATAAAACCTTAGCACTGTCCTTCTTAACTCAGCCTCGACGTCACTGTATGAATAGGCACAAAGTAGTAACCAACTGTCTCAAGTAGGTCTGTAGTTAGGTTAGGAACAATTTGTAATATGCCCATGTACCACTGGCCCATGGATACCGACCACTTTAGTGCCCAACTAGTTAAGGAAATGCCATTTCAGAGCACATGGCTCAGAATCCTTTTGTTAACCACAGTCTGCCAAGCGTGGTGATGACGCCAACATGTCCTGGCGATCTTTGAGTTAATCTAGTTTTAGATGTTCATGTTAAAAACCCGAATAAATAAGCATAAAACTTTTTCTATTTAACCTTTTTCCAGGAAATTCGTGAAAAAAAACAAGTTTCTCCTTGTGCGTCATCATAGCTATCTCTCTAAATCTCTTAAGACGCTGACAACACCTAAACCGCGGTCACTGTCAAATTCCATAGAAAAGAAAGAGAAGCGCGATGACACAACGCTTGTAATTTATTGCAAAATATGAAGTAATTATCTATTTACTCAAAATTGAGTTGAGTAATCGAAAATAAAAAACAACCAAGTTCTGCATTCAAATAAGACGTATGTTGATATTTGATACAGATATTTTGGATTAGAACTCAAAGTAAGAGGTTAGTTTAACGTTAGTTTGTATCGAGATTTTGTTTTCAAAACGTGTTTTGGTAGCAACCAAGTTCTGGGAAATATGTTCAAAATTGACATATATTTTTTCCGCTACCACAAACTATACAGATTTGGCAATATTTTTTCTTAAGCGAAGCCTATTTTGGTCAATTGGGTCTTGTCAGCGCCTTAAATCTATTAATGAATATTATTGATGTTACGAAAAAGTATGTCATAGCGTAAAGTATACATATAATTACTCAATACACAATTTATATCACGTATGATGTATCACGCATAATCCCATAATCCCTATGAATAAGATAATTAATACTATTACCAGCAATAACAATTCATTGAACTCCTTTGTTCTCAATTCTTTTTTATTCAAATATGATTCACGACCCAGACAGGAGGCTATTACCATGGATACATTAATCCCGGCTAGAAGCGCTCCCTATGACGACACCATGTTTCATCGTTTCAGCGAAAGATTGTATGACTAAGCAATCATTCATACAGTCGCTTCTAGCATACAATCATTTGTAACGATTGTATATCTGAAGTAGTTCATCTTGAATTGTATACTTGTATTGTTAAATGGTCAAAGTCGTAGTAAACAAGTATATTACTATACTTCATAATAAACATTACATAATTCTTAAGCAATAAGATGTCGTATGTCGTGAATTCCTAATTTATATGGAAAATGAAAACAAAGTCTTTGTAGTTTATGTTATGTTTTTGGCAAACATTCAAACTTTGTATCGGCAATCTATCAAACAAAAGATTTATAAAAATAGTACCTATAACAATAATTTTAAACATCATCCATTGTTTTTTGGGGCTATAAAATAACTGCGAATCAATAATTGAAATGGCAGTCGGTAAAACTCGAAACTTGAGGGGTTTTTTTTTTCTGAAAAAGCAAAATAGCAATCATGCACTTCTGGGGGGTCCAAATCCAACCATCACCTCTTATAGCAGTATTATTATAATATTACTTCACAGTGGGAAAGTGATGGAGCTATATAGTACTTATAGCTCCATCTCTTTCTCACGCTAAAGTAATATTGAAATAATACTGCTTTAAGAGGTGATGGTTACCCCCCTGAACAACGTAGACTAGTGACGTAGATAAGTAGTTCGGTAAACATCATCTGCCTAGCCTTTTCCCAACTATGTTGGGTCAGCTTCCAGTCTAACCGAATGCAGCTGAATACTAGTATTTTACATGGAGCGACTGCCTATCTGACCTCCACAACCCAATTACTGGGTAACACGATACCCCTTGGTAACACTGGTTGTAGACAGCCGAGAGCAACGGCTTAACGTGCTTTCTGATGTCCGGAGGGGGTCTTGTTAAGTAAAGATGGTAACCCATCCACGGACAAACCGCGGCCAGCGTAGCCTAATCTGTTCGATCGACCCGTGCGGCTCTTATTACTTAGCCACAAGCCCCTCAATAAGTAGTTCGGTAAACATTTGAAATTAATCTACCAATTCATAGATAAGCGTGGATGACGGCCATTTTGCAGATCATCACAATATATTATGTTTTTAAATACACACCTACATTATAGGCGCTGAAAGAAATATAAGCTAAAACAGCCAGACTGTAGGTAGGTAGGTCAATAAACACGGCTTGAAGCCGTGTGCAATACCTGTTCAACTTTCCTTAGTAGGTACTCTGACTACTTGTATTGTTTTATTACCTTCTGAAGATACGGCACAACTAATTAGGATATTAGTGATGTCATTGGGGACATAATAAACTTTTGGAGAACCGACTGCAGTCGAAAATAGTTGCTTTATGAAATCATTTGTATATCTGTTTGAAATCCTATAATTTTTTTTCATGATTACCTACCTACTGGTTACGCGGTTTCCACATTCCACACAGTAATTTATGGTAAAATAGTCTTGGTAAAAAACTTAATGTAAGGGCATTGTCTTGTGCTCACAAAGACTTGGATTTCCCGACACATTTATGATACACTATTTATATCATTTAGAATTCACTGACCATTGTCTCTTTGTATAATACGATTAATAAGGTAAGCACTTTATCATATCGGATACCAAAAATAATTCGAGGACATTTTTAGAAGTCGTTATCTAGACGACGCGCAATCAAATTCAGATTTTTCAACAATACTAGAATGTTTAATTAATACAAAGTGTAGCGGAGATAACCTTTTAAACTGGAAGATAACGCGAGCAATTTCACTGAGTGTTCTCACGAGCACTCCGCTAATTAAAGTTAACTCGACGTCGTATAAGTAAGGATACTTTAGGTCTACGGACGCAGTTAATACTAGAAGACATGTTTACTACTTTCTTGTATAGCGAACCTTTTCAGAACGTTGCCACAAGTTAGTTTTCGTTCTTAGACGGAGCTCGCCGCCCATAATTATTGGTTTTCAAGCCATCCGTTTGCTTAACTGACCGCCTTTCGTCTTTTCCTAATTATGTGTCTCAATAGTAAATGTACGAGTTTGTAACTAAATGCTGTCAGTGTTACAATATTATTTATGTGTCACACATAAAAAGTTTCAATTGAGTTGATGGATTTAATAATTTAAATTCATTAAAAACTATGTGGGTATTAATCATAATTTAATAAAAATATGTACGGAGCTTCTTAGAGAACATTTTAATACGCAAAATAATAAAACAGTTTTATTGATTTTTCGTAACCATAAAAATAGACTACATCTGCTACGCCGTAGCAGCTTGTATTAATAGATATTTATTAAATGATGAAATTAAAAGCGTAATCACAACTTGCTTATAAGATTTTATTGATTTCCACCTGGTTCCTATAATTTACGAACCGTAAATTGATTCGTATTTTTTATTAATTATGTATTACGATTCGTAGCTGTCCCAGATGCGTAGCGTAGAGGCCCAACATTTTATCCCGAAATAGATATTATCTTTAAATTAAACTGAACTAGTTTTATTCAAGGTTAAGGAATTAAAAAAACCGGCCAAGTGCGAGTCGGACTATCTATTGTATGGGAGCCCCCTTAAATATTTATTTTATTCAGTTTTTTAGTATTTGTTGTTATAGCGGCAACAGAAATACATCATCTGTGAAAATTTCGAATGTCTAACTATCACGGTTCATGAGATATAGCCTGGTGACAGACGGACAGCGGAGTCTCAGTAATAGGGTCCCGTTTTACCCCTTGGATACGGAACCCTAAAAAACTACCATGGATAGGTAAGAGGAATTGTTACTGCGTAAAAACTGGACATAGTCGTGAATTCTTAGCTTCATAATACTTTGTAAACCCGGATATTGTTATAGGTGTAATGAATGTGAACTAATTGATTTGACCACCTACTTAGTCACTTTACTAGGCATGCATCTTAGGTAACTGATATATATTTATTTATACTGTGTTAATATGAGGTCAAACAGCCATGTAAAATCCATTTACGTGTTACACAGATGCAATTATAATGGATGCAGATGTTTTATTAGAATAATTATAATTATTTAATATCATTAAGCCAGACATTTCGCCATTAAGTCTACTTTCATCAGTCCCGATATCAGCTTAATGAAGGTTCATTTAATGTAAACAAAGAGATTACCTACACTGATGAAATTGTACTGCAATCGAATGAACAAGCTAACCCCTATCGATAAGGACGTCACCGAGTAATTCAATCTGTTGTGACGTCACGTATGATCGTAATCAGTAAATATTTGAAGAATGTTTATCATGTTGTTATACAGACGAGGAATCGATGAAGACTTCGATTGTTTTCTTACATATCTTAATTACTTATCGATTATTGCATTCCGATACAATAAAGTCTGCTAGTGATGTAACCATGCCGATAACATGCCATGAAAACAGGTGAATAGCGATGATTGTGTTGTCGGCCCATCGAATTATAATATAGGGTTGGGTCTCAAAGCAAATAATAAGATTAGAAGCGCAACCATTGAAAGCTTGGGCTTTTTCCAAGAAAGAATCGTGTTAAACGAAAACACTTATCCGCTAGATACTGTGTTTATGTGGTGGGAACGATAGAAATACGATCCAGACGGGAAATCTGTAGTTTACTCATCCTTGAGTTGTCTTTTCTTTTCAATTGACCTAGTTTGGGCCCAACAATGGTTTTGGCTGATTTTCTTTCCCATGGTCAGTTAACTGCCAGTGTCATGGATGTTCTGAATGGAAGAAAAAATGATTTAGGCGCAGAATGCTCAATTCTCAAAAGGGCAACTAAATCTTTAATAGACTAATTCTCAAAATGCCTAATTATATAAACGACTAATGCGCAAAACGGCCAAATCTATAAATACCTAATCCTCGAAAAGGCCAATTATAAGGGAAAATAATAAAACAGAATTGAATAAAAGCCTACACAAAGCAACAGATCTGTTTTTGACAGTTTTTGTAAACTATGTTTTTTCAATATCTGCAGTAAATAATGATAATGTATACTTGTAATGCTAAAATCATTGACTATGCAATGCCGTTTAAGGTAAGTAGGTAACACTTGTTCAATTTCCTCAAAACATTTTATTTATGTCAATAAGAATGATCGTTATTACTTTGTGATTACAAATTGAATGTCCAATCATTGTGTAGGTACAATGGTCATGAATCAATACTTTTTTATTGTTCCTCTGTATTGTTTATCTTACATCGTCACACGCTCTATTTCAGCATGATAAAACTCAGGCACGTACGGACAAGTACTGACAAGTAAGATGTAGATACAAGTCTGTACAGTTGGCAACTAGTTTATCATGATGGACGAATAATACATGTTTCATGAAAAAAATCAATATTCAGTAAGATTATGACCAAGTAGAACTTATCTAAAGTATGCAACGTTCTTTACTTATGCGGAGTTTGGAACAAAATGAAGACTCATTCATTTTATTTTAATTACAACTTGAATGAATAGTCGGCGACCCCCCTTATCAGGAGTCAGAGTGGCGAGTGCTGGGCTCAATCCGAGTTTATAAAGTTGTGCAACCGTACCGCGTATGTATTGATAATAAATATAATAATAATGGAATATTTCATTGAACATTTTTTTCATTGATGTTCTGATGGATTCCAGGCTCGATTAATTCCAGTGCTGTGATATAAATGTGGTACGGGAAGTAGGAATTAACCGACGCACTTGTTAAAAGATAAAGATCATGGATAACTGTTTAGTTTTTAGTTTGTAACAATAACTTGCTCAATCGGAATTTCCGCTATTTATCACTGAATACGTGATTTAGGAAGTAATAATCATGTTGTTTGCGTTTGTTTTCGGTATTTGCGAGTTGTTATTATTATATTAGTATTCGACAGTGGAAAAATTGTATCATAGCATCCGGTTGGTAAACTTGTGACCAAGCATTTTTAAAATATGAAATTAAGACAGGAAACGGTGTTTTACTTCTATCTACACACGTATCTGACGAAATCAGTTCCTAAATTCCTATCTAGTAATCTTTTAATCTGAATGTGCTATTAAAACGGATTTGCTGATACAACTTTATAGCGTTAGTAGCACGTGGTTTACTTTTTTAACAAGTTAAACAATTAGATAAAGTTTAGCGTGTAAACTCACAGTTTATAATTTATCTGTTGGATGAATCTGAGCTTAAACACAGTACAGATTAGTTCTACTTCCAAACCGAAATTAAAAGTAGTAATTAGAATAGGGTTGCTAAATCCAGATTCCGGAATTGACAGACCAGGAGTTGGTGCTAAAAATACGTAGATAATATTTATGTGAGAAGTTTAATAAAACATAATAATATAATATGTTCGCGAAGAAAAGTGACATGTTTGGAGTGTCGTCGGATAAATTTACGTAAGCTATTCAATGTACGCAAGTATACGAAGAAGAATTTGATTAAGCTCCTTGAAAAACTAGTTCAAAAATATGGTCCGGTGTCACATAACCTATCATCTCTTTGGTTGTAGATCAGATGATTATCATTGATATTCCACTTCTACACACCTATCCTTCTAAAACTATTTACTATACGACCAGCTTAGTTTTCCCGGCTGAATTCTGGGGGAAGCCCGTCAGATTGCAGGTCGGTGCGTACGCGCAGCGAACCGCGGCTGTTGTTGCCAGCCCTGGTTTCGGGTAGCCGGCGACAATCAGGCTGCGTGGGCCTATCGTGCGGGCGAGGTCGCTCCGCTCACCCCGCTATCGACGAACGCCTCATTAGCTCTATTAATAATTCAACTCGTATCTCAACCCTATTGTTCTGCCAGATTATTTTCCATTCGTTAACTATATGCGCTTATATGAGTTAATTATCTCTGCGATGTGACATTTTGTTGCTCTTGAAGATTGGCTCTTTGTAAACTTCAGTGTTATTCTTTATAAGGTAACGTGCGGTTCATGGCCATTTTCTCGTTAAGCGTTTAACGTTTCATATTTTGTATTTTATGATTTTGTGGCTTTTCTTGCCATGTATAATGGAAATTTTGGTATGGTCCTTTTAGATCATTGTCATCAGATATGGGAAGATTGTTCTTTACTCAATAACAGAAATAAACACCGTAATTTCGCCAGGATGTTGTATTAGCCATTACGATCAAATCAGACAGGTCACATGATCTGATTACCAACTTTAGGTATATTAGTTGTGACGACATAGATGTCAGGTGATAGGTTAGGTAGGCGTGACCAGGTGAGAGGGCGTGGCATTAAAGCAACCCTCCCCATACCCGCCACTCCCACTACTGTTTAAAACTGAGAGGACCCTAAGATTCTCTTGGTTTTTTTAAAGAAAGAAACAGTATTTATTGGGACTCGCACAGGAGATCACAAATTAAAATAAAAAACACTAATAGAAAAAAAACAAAGTAAAATGAAAATAAAACAAAAAGTCCTGTACGAGGCCAAAAGGCTCCTATCTCAGCATAATGCTGCGGTACTTAAAAAAATAAGTGTCGCAGAGCTGGGATTCTAATAGGGCCCGCTGTGATGTCACGGGTAGATACAGAAATAAATAAAATAAAAAATAGACGAAACCTTTTTTGACCAAACTTTTTTTTGACGTTTTTAACAGTCGATTTTACCCGAGAGACTGCATAGGTCCACTTTGAAATTAATTTACTGTGTAATTTCGAGAAAATGCAATGCTAATTAAAATAATAAAATATCCATGTATTACAGCTAATATAATTTAATAGCTACTCCTACTTATGCAATTGAAATTAGTAGCAATTAATTTAATTAATTTAATGATAATACTCAAAATAAAGCGTATGGATAGCACAGATAAAACTGTTTTATCTCATTACCGGCAGACTTGTTATTATTACTATAACTAAATTTTATGCCGATTATTATTATTATTATTTCCGCATAGTTCTACAAAATGCTGGGTTTAACGATATCAGTGAAAAATTGCTGATTTATCATTCAACGTTTATGTTTAAAACGAAAATATTTTTATAAACTATTAAATCAATGAATGGATGAATGAATCTTCACCTTTGGTTTATGGACTTTATTTATTTTCATTGCTACTCGCGGTCTACCAAACTACCTACCTAATTTTAATATGATATAATACTATTAAAATTAGGTAGGTATTAGGTATACTTTTAAACAACTCTGTTAAATCACGTTAAAACCGAGCTTCTGCGTAAAACCGGAGGTACTCTTTGTTTATCTTATTATTTAAATCACTAGAAGACGTCATTTGTTGAAAGATAAAAATATCTCTATTTCAAGCTGATCGTTAATTTTTCCCACCGTACCGAAGTATTGTGAAAACCCGACATAAATCAATTCCAACTTGACACTAATAAAATTATTAACTTGTCCGTTCCATTACTCATCGTCACCCAATCTCACAGTCCTAATAGCCTTAATGGATTCTTAAATTCTTCTATTTTATTGTTCACAGTACACACAATAGGTATTGCTGCCATTTGCAATAAGCAGCAGGATCTATGTAGACCTCAACAATGCGAGAAACTACTTAGAACCTGTTGTACTTCTTGGTATAAATCATGAGCCACTTACCTCTCTTTATCCTCTTAACATAAAAAAAAAACTGTTAATACTACGTCTGAAACGCTACTGGGCATTTTAACATTGTTAAAAAGAACCTAAGAAAACATAAAAACTATAAGCCGATAGGAACATACAAAGTGTAAGTTAACGTCGAATAATGCGAAGGGTATAAAACAAAACATGAAGTTTACGAGGTATTTGGATTCTATGCAAGTAAGGAGGATAACCCGTTTGTGTTCGTAAGTAGCCTATGTAGGGATCTATCTACTGGTGTACTAACCATAGTACGGCTTATGCATATTTGGCATAGTCGCAGGACTCACAGGTAACTGCACTAGCTCATAATCACCATAATATGGAAAATGAAACGGTAAACGTGTCTTATTTATTTTTTCCACAACACCAAAAGCATATTAAACTGAAGACTCAACCAACAAAGTGACGTCACAACTCACTAGCTGTACGCAAATTAACCTACTAAATTGAGCGGATTCAATTGTGTCCGTCTCCAAAGCATCTGCTGTTTAATTGTCATTGTATCGGATTAATGTCGGCGGGATGATGACCTGCCAGTGATGCGGTCTCGGACCCCGCAGTCCCCGCACTCACACCAGCCGCTGTTTGTAGAGGCCACTTAATGGACATGTTGTGTTTGGGCTGTTAACTCAATTAGCTGCCAGACGCTGCCTCGTCAATCAACGGTACTCATTGTTTTTACGCCATAAGGAAATCTTTAACATCCAACACTGAAACTACGATTTCTATTTCTTAATTACAACCTTCGTAGACTTTGTTCATTCAGTTTAGTCAAACACTACGTAAAATTAAAACAATGCTATGCATAGCTTCTCAGGAAATACCCATTCGCACATAGGTACGAACCGAATTTATCTTAGATCTACAAACAAGAGGTAATTACGGATTCACCTCCAATATTTGCTGAAGATAAATCGCAGCACAGTGGCATAATGATAATCGCAGTACTAAAGATATAAATAACTTACTCCTTGCACTTACATGGGTGCTACGAGACTGCTAGAGAACATTGACAATTGTTTAAAATTAGGGTTCATATGGATCTACGCCGAGGCTACTGCTTATTCTGCGAGGATTTTAAGATTTCAAAAAATAATGTCTGTTAAAGATAAGCCAGATTAGAGGGCTTATAATGGCAAACATGGTATTTATACTGTTGTCCGTTCTTTAGAAATACACACACCAAGTAGTTATGTGAGACTGTTGTCTCTAAGTTGTGTAATCGGTTCGCATAATCGGTTGTTACCCTTATGCAGGGACCTGAATATGTGTAGATAAGGCATTTTATTATGTCATCCCACTGCTGGGCAAAGGTCTACCCCATACTTTTCCAGTCCTCTTTATGTTGTGCCTTGTCTGGCCAATCGTCAGGAACGAGTCCAAATCATCACGTCACCGTTTCTTAGGCCTGCCTCGGTGACGACGCGCGTCTTCAGGCACCTACTGTGTGACGATCCGGGCCCATCTGTCTTTATACATCCTTTATTATTATGTATGACTATGGGACTGGGCGTCCCATTTCAGCCTTGCAAATTTATCGCCAACATCGGCGATGCCTGTCTTAGAGCGTATTATGGTGTTGCGAGTTTGGTCGGTGAGTTTGATTTTTAAAATGTTATGCTCCTCCATCGCTGTGGTTAACCTTGAGTTTGGACTTCTGAGCCTCGGTCAGTGACCAAGTCTGAGCGCCGTAGGTTAGGAAAGGCAGGATCTACATTTCGACGAGCTTGCGCTTTAGTGAGATAGGAAGGTCGCTCATCATTAGCGCCTTCATGGACCAGTAGCCCCTCCAGGTATTTTCGACTCGATGATAGTCGATCTTTTTGTCTTGTCTGTTGTGGAAAGAAACTAGTTAACACTTCACTAGGTTCTTCTTAGGTTCTTAGCAGGATCACTTCAGGATCGATATCCTTATAAGGCATATGGTGAATTTATTGATTGGCTGAATCTGGAACCTAAAGTGAATTCCGGAAAAGCGTACCTATAGGCACATAAACGAGCTGAAACTACCTGTAACGAGCTTATAAGACTTCAGGTGGGGGCGAAGTCGAAGCTTTCTAGCTACGCAGTGAGTGTGTGTTTGTCAAACAACAAAATTTCGCTGAGAAGTGCACCCTGGAAGTGTCGCCCAGCGATCATCGAACCTGCTAAGAAAAAACCTGATCTTGTTTCTCTCCGCTTGTACAGTTAGCTGCGGGGCATTAAGTAATCGGAGCCGAGAGCGACGAGATAATGTTGCGCACGCGTGAAATATATCCGAGCGTTTTTATTGCGACCGCGTTCCGCTCCCGGACTGGTATGCGCGTGTCTCTGCGCCGAAGAAATTCTGTCGACGAGTGGTTTGCCTCACGGCGACCTTGTCGCGCGCACGCAGCTTCCCCTTTCCCCCCCGCCCCCCTGGCGGGCCCACAGCGACTGCGCTGGCCCGCCGCGCCGCCGCCAGGCGCTCCTCCGTTGCTGCCTCCGTGAAAGTAGGTGACGGCGCGACGCCCGCTGCGGTGGCACCCGTCTTCACACTCGCTTGCCACTCGCGGGCCCTACGCCCGATTTTAAAAGCGGCTTTCTAAATGTTCTCGTATGCTTGTACCTGTATGTGACTGCGCTTAAGTATATGGTCCGTCTGCAGCGGTCATAGAAGGCAGTTGAAAAAGTTACATGGCTACATCGTCTTTCACATAAATATGTTGGCAAACTAATAAAGACTACAGGCTTAACGCTTGCACATTGCAAAAAATATCTAAACATCAAATAACATCTTAACGTACCTGAACATTCTTGAGGAAAAATATTTAAAACCGTTAAATCGGTTTTAATAAAGACAGATAATTTTACTAAGTTTACCTCGTGTAGTTAGAATTTTATGAGGGTTGTGTGTGTTAACCCAGTCATTAGGTAGGTGATTGAGGCTTGATTACTACTATTGAATACCAAATCAAACATCATCACTGCTACGTTATCGAGATCAAGTCTTGTTAATGTCACAGTCGCAGTTTTTACCTTAAAGGGGAAAAATGTCATGGAAAAATAACGTTTAAATTAGTTATATTTTATTCGTTAAAACATACCTCATGTTTTACACATGCAATTACCTGTAAACCCTGTGATTGTAGACTACTTAGGCATTCGTGTAGTGATGTCTAATTAAAATAATCATTTATTAATGTGATTTCTTTGTATAAACAGTAAATAATACACCGGGCGCTATAATGATGAAGGTCCAAACCTCTTTTGGATCATTTTGATATCCAGAACTGATAACAATTTGTCTGACCACACATTGGTTAAAGTTATTTACTGACTCAACAGTCTGGAGACGGTTAAATAAATATTGATTTTATTTTAAATCAGTTATACGAATCGTGTGGGACTTTCTTTTTGCAACAGTTTATCAGTAAGCGACTTACACAACTTATTCGAAGAAGCATTCCATTGTGAATAATGTCCACGTAGAACTCAACGAATTCAATCAAATGCTTAGCACGGGCTTCCAGGATTGCTCGCGCTTGCCCACTCGGCAGCTCTTCGGGGAACCTGTTGCCTCTCAGCCTTTCAGTCAGTTGCCTTCACATGTCTTGTGCGACTGGTCGACCGTCACTGTGAGGATCTCCAACTCACCACTACGTGTCATGTCTACAGATTTAAAAGTTAGTACCTCTATCATAACATATAATATCAATATACTTGTGCCCGGTACACGTTTTCTACAAAAATCCCAAGACTCCACTCAGGAGGCATAGACAATTTATCGTATGTACCATCTATGATTAATGTAAGTTAAATTGTAAGCAGTCATTAAGTAACAAAGACTACGATAACATTATATGCGTAGTATGCTAATAATGTGTTTGTTATTCTTATATCAACTTAAACTTTTTATGGCTTCTATTGTCCGATCGGTATTTTCTCGATTAACAACGGGATGATTGACATGTTCGACAAAAAATAAAACAATACTAGTAGCGCATGCGGTCGCTACTGGCTTTTATCTGACATTCTCGGAGACTTGCTTCATTGATGTTTTGTTCACCGATCTCCTCGACTCTTCTCGGAAATTACTGATTAATATTATCACTGCTTATTCTAGTTTCTAAGAAAACTGACTTCACTTGAGTTTCAATTGTATGAAATTCTTTTGCATCTATAAGTTTTTCTTCGATGTAAGTTTTTCTGCTGTCTGCACCGGATGTAGAGCTATGGCGGATAATGAAACTTTTATAATTAGCTGAAGTATAAAATATCAAGCTCCCATACTTATAATTTAAATCAAATGAATTCCAACGGTGCGTTTTCTTTATCATTTTAACAACGATTCGTTAACTCATTCCGTGTTAATAAAGCGAAGTATGTTTTATTTACATTCTACAAAAAGTTTACTGTGTTAAGCGATTCAATTACGTTTTTATGAGTTTTTTTATGAAGTGTGCCTAAAACGCATTACTGAGGAGGATCTGAAACCGGAACTAGCGTAATTGACAATATAGTTGAGATGAGGTTTTGAGTGCGACCGGGTCGGGCCGTCGGCGGTGACCACTCGATCGCCGTGTAAACGCACTTAATATGAACCACTTTTTGCTTCACTCTGTTATTATTAATGAATAAATGCTATATGTCCGAGTACTCGAGGTCAACGTACGTGCGGAATGTTGTAAAAAAATGCGTTAAGGACATCAGCCCGAGCTTTATAAAGTAGAACCGATGGTCCACTATGCGCGGCCCCGTCATTAATTCTCTCATTAGCTTTGAATTATTAATTAGACCATGGATCGCGCGATATGCTTGTTATGATCTAATTTTCTATAATTTAATATTATTCGACGTAGTTTGCTGCATTGAATAGTTCTAAGCTACACGGTATTTAAAAGGTTCATCTTGACCAATGTATTTCTTGTTTTCGAATTTTATCTTATTTTAAACTATTAATTTAATTGGATTAAAATTATTAATACTAATATAGTGATTAAGAAGTACGTAAACTAAACGATAAAGTTTTCACAGTATTTACTGCCGCAATAACTGGCAATAGTTCCTTAATATTTATTAGTTAATCTCAATAAAAGATAGACTAATAAATATTTAGGGATTTAGTGGAATGCGTACCTATTTGTATGATGATGCCAATTTCATATATTATCTTTATTATTACACTACATAGTTTCTCGTGAGGCGTACGTAAACAAGTATCACGAATACAAACGATGAATAGTGACGAAGAAAAATAAATAAACATTCAATCAAATTGTAAAATATAAGGAAAATTATGACTTCATCACTTCTTTTCAATATAAGTATATCAGAATCTGACACACGTAATCGGGTGATTGACAGTAATGTATTAATAAAAGTTATTTACTAAACTTGTCGGAAAGACGTAAGTAAAGGATAAACTAAAAAAATAAATAACTTCACCAAGTTCGTTATGTGTGGAATTGTGGACGGTGTCGGTTGATTTTTTGCACAGTTTTTAAAAGTAGGTTGTAATTTAAAACCATAATAGAATAAATTAAAATCAAATAATGATTTTGATATATAGAATCTGAGCTAAGATTGTTCACCTACTACTTATTAAAAAAGTTAAAGTAACTGGATACACCAAGGGAAAGCTGGGTAGATACTGAATTATGCCAAACACAGAGAAATCCATAGTTTTATGAAGTAATAATTGAGGAAAAAAAATGGGACTACGCTGCGCCTACGAGTGCTACGCCAGCCATCGTCGTAGCGGAACAGTCGTTTTTGACGTAACTGATTTTTTTTAACAAACTCACCATTACCAGCATTTGATACGCTTGTAATTGTGACGTATCGTGTTAATTTTTGCTTCTATATATTTTTTAGGCACTTATTTTTTGCGAAATGAGAAAGGAAGAGTAACATTTTAAATATAATAGGCAGGATTTAGAGAGAGAATGGGCTGAATGGATCAGATCTACTCCTTACTTAAGGTGCATAGCCGAAAAACATCTGGCAAAGCACAAGAAAGTCTACGGTGCTTTCGTTGACTTGGAGAAGGCCTATGACAGTGTGTGGAGGGAAGAACTGTGGTCGACACTATCCATGTATGGTGTGGAATGGCGCTTGGTACGGGCACTGAAATCTTTATACAAGGATTCCAGTGCTTGTGTTAGGATAAATGGGTCATACACAGACTGGTTCTGCATCTCAAGGGTTGTGTAGCTTGTATTCCACGCGCGCCTCAAAGAGATGTCGTCAGCGCACAGGTAGGGGTCCACTAGGGCCGATGCCTGCCGGTGTCGCGGGAAGGTACTTATGGGTCACCGAGGCCCCCGCAACAAAGGCAACAGGAAGGAATACGGGTGGGTTTTAGTCAGTAAGAGTCTGACACACCCTCCCGCTCCGCCCAGAGCGGGAGAAATTATTTGATGATTTCCCACCCTCAAAAAAAAAAAAAGGGTTAAGTAGCGTCACCATGGCTGTTCAACTTGTACTTGGATAGATTTGAAAGAGAGTGAGTGCGGACTGAGAATGAATAAGTTGCCTGTCTTCTTTACGCAGATGATTAACTTCTACTTGCATCGTCAGCAGAACAGCTGCAAGACATGTTGACTGTTATGGATGAAGCATATAAGATGAAAGGGATGAATATAAATGTGAATAAGACGAAGATCATGGAGTTTGAAAGAGAAGAGGATATATCGGTGTGTGATGTGAAAATAAATCATAAGAGTGTAGAGCAAGTAAGTGAATTTGTATATTTGGAGAGTCTGTTTACAAGGGATGGAAAGATTGATGAAGATGTGTAAAGGAGAGTAAATGCGGGAAATAAATGAATGGTGCTATACATGCGATTGTGACCAACTAGTCGATCTCCAAAGAGGCTTGACTGGCTGTGCATAATGGTGTGCTGGTGGCTACGGTTATGTATGGAAGTGAATGTTGGGTGTGGCAAAAGAAGCATGAAAGTAGAGTAAATGCTGTGGAAATGCGTTCCTTGTGAAGCATATGTGGTGTGACTATAAATTATAGGCTGAAAAATTACGTGATAAGGCAACGGTTCGGTTTAAAAGAAGATGTAGTGATAAACATTTAAAAAAGTATGCTTAGATGGTTGGGTCATGTTGAGAGGATGAATGAAAGGTGACTAACAAAAGGTTTTACAAGGCAGATGTGAGTGGAAACGCCGGAAGGGGACGCCCCAGGAAGATATATAGTGACCTCATTGGTGATGTTCTTCAAAAAGGTCAAATGCGTAGTACTCGCAACCAGCGTGCGTGTATGACCAGATGTATGAACGTAAACGAAGCAAAAGGAGTATGTAAGGAGCGGAGCAGGTGGCGTTCTATAGTTTCTGCCTACCCCCACGGAAAGAAGGCGTGAGTTTATGTATGTATGTATTTTTTGTATGTACTTATAGGAATTCTAAGCTGCACGGCATTCAAAAAGCTCTACTTCATTCAATATTAAGGTTGTTTTCCTTTGCTTCAGGTGTTCCGCGTGTGTGGCGTGGCGCGCGAGTGTGATGCGCGGCGGGCGGAGCGCTGGTCGCCGGCGCCGCGAGTAGCCGCGACCATGCGGGGCCGAGCCGCACTCGCCGCCGCCCTGATCGTCTGCTCGCTACTAAGCACGACACGCGCGTCCTCCGCTGTCATCAGTAAGTACTAAATCTTGAAGGAGGCTTTTTATTCTTGCTAGAAACCAGTGAATAACCGCATCATGCAAGGCCGGGTCACACTCGCAGCTCTAGCTCTAATAATCTACAGACCACTAGAGCTGCAGCAGACAGACCCTCTCTCCGTCTTGTTTCTCAAAGCGTTTTCTCACCTGGTGTGAGCATCAAGCTTGTGCACACGCATAGTTAAGTAATAAAACGGCTGGACAGGTCAGAGTACAAAAACTGTTACGGTGGTACAAATAAACTAAACTAAACTTCTATATATCGCTTATTTGCAACACAATGTTTACAACTATCAAAGAAAGCGATATTTGCAACAAAATAGCTTAACAATAAGGTTCGACAGGTCAGTTTCACAAGGCACGACAATTGGTCCATTGCGAAACCGCGTCCGGACCGTTCCCACATAGATCACACATTCGTTCGCCTCTCGATCATGACGTGCATAGTGAGCGCAAGCGCGCCTTGTTCGTAGCTCTAAAACCTAGGATTGTTCGACAGCCAATAAAGTGTTATGTTTCAAAATGAACTGAAACACGAACACGATGTTGTGGGTGTTGAAATCAATTTCATAAGTAGTCATTTTGGGTAGGTACTGTTACCGCGGTAAGGGTTCTCCCATTGTATTTTTTCGTCATTTTCCTTCCTCTCCATCGTTTGATGCTATTTGCACCTACTTAGGTATTTCCTAACTAAAACGCTTCATGAGAGTTTAGTTACAGAACATTAGTTTAACACTTATTTTTTTTGGTCGGGACGTTATCAAATAACTTTTCCCGCTATGGGCGTAGCGGGAGGGTGTGTCAGACTCTTACTGACTAAAACCCACCCGTGTTCCTTCCGTTGCCTGTGTTGCTAGGGGGCCTCGGTATCCCTTTCGGACTTTCCCACGACCCCGGCAGCAGGTTTAACACTTGGAAACAAAAATTTAACATCCGTGTAAGATACATCGCAAAGTAATGATTTATAGACAGCAAATTTAAATTGAGCCACATAATGAAAGGAATCGTAGCGAAATAGAAAAATAATGATATAGAGACGTTAGAAGATTGCGGGTTATGTATCATGAATAGTTTATTATTTGCGTAATAGGCCTCTACAACTTCATTAGGTTGTATTCAGCAGCCATTGAGAACAAATTGATAATCATAGTCGGTTTCAGGAGGTTATATGAATAGGTGCTTAAGATAATATTATCCCTAGGCTTAGAATTACTATCGTTGGTCGCTCCAGGAGCAACTTTCTAAAAATTATTCTCATCTAGCTCCCATTAGGTATTGAAATGGCCGTTAAGTGGATATCTTGTAATCGCTGCATGGGTATTTCGCGAATACCTTAAATGCCTGAAACGCTGCAATTAAATCGCGTGTAAAGTGTTTAAAGTACCGTATATTTTCGATATTTGCATAATTTCTTGTCACTTAACTGGAATAATAATATCATTTAGCGGTAATGGAATATTACTTCAGTACGTTAAGCTCGTATAAAACATTAATTTAAAGAATTATGAGCGCAACCAAAATATATCAAGTTTGTAAAGGTGCCATGGTGGAAATAAATTAAAAAAATAATATCACACTTAACCAATTTTATTGGCTCGACAATTTTATTATATATATAATGTAAAATAAATTATAATTATTATCACTTTCTTAATGGCAATGTATTTGGTATTTTGGGATGTCAAGTAACTCTAAAGATCAAGTTACAGTTTACAAAGTATTGTCAGGCGAAGCCTTGAAACGATAACACGTGTTTTAATTAAATGTATCACACATGGAGAATTCGTGTAGCCGAACGTAATGGCAGTGCCCTAAATAATTAAAATCAAACAAAAATCTAGTAAAAAACATTCAAACTCGTAAATAAATGGCTAAAAGAAAGTTTCGTAGACCCTCTACGAGGTTACGAAAAAGGTCTACGAAAGCACTACGCACCCAAAAATATTCACAAACTCGATCAAAACTACTTGCTATTTATTACTTGATATTATTTTTTAACAGGATTTATCGTTTGACCTTGAATAAAATGGTGTATCGAATCTTAATTAGGCCGACGACGATCCGAGGACATATCACGTATGATACGTGATATGTCCTCGGATCGTCGTGTCCTCTATTAAGCCCCTTGATGATACGAATCAATCGAGTTATTATCCCGACAGAACAAGTTCATCTAGCAGAGGACAAGTTCAGTGTCGAACTGTCACATTGCATAACGGCATTGATTCACGATTAAGGCGCTTATCTATACGCTGTTATCAACACTCATCTAATACGAGCGCTAAGGACAGTCGTGACGGAAATGTAGGTTAAACCGATTCAAGGGCTCATAATATTCGTATTATGATGCGTCATAAGCATTTCATACTTCTTGCACAACTTTTTATTTCCGTCGATAATATTTGTGTGCTGTTATGTTTAGTTAGATATAATTAGGTTTGGTTTAGAACCGTCTTCTGTGACTATTATTCCCTGTTAGTGACATCAGTCACGCGAAGCTACTGTTTCAACACGCACTGAATTGTGAATATTTATTTTTATCACAGTTTTATTATAATTCTTCAACAATATGAATTACCTATCTAATTTGTTAATTTACAATTCAGCGAATTATTTATAAAACCGTTTACCTTGAAAACCACTCGTTGCTGTGAGATATTATGAAATGTAAATATACTGCGTGCCCACAAAAATCTATAAGGCAAAGTCGTCTGTCGTTCATATACAATTCAATTGAATGAGTGATTCATTGTTTCTAAATGAAGTTGGTATTTAATTGAAGCAACAATGCAGTTACATGCTCGCGAATTAAAGGAATTTATTTTGTCTGTAAAAACAGCGCATTAAAATATTAGCCACGAGTAAACATTTGGAGAGGAATTCTCATTCGTAGACGAGCACATATTAATTACCTACAAAAATATTGACTCGGCCACAGGACAGTCCGACCGGTGCCGGTGGCGCCCGATGGCTACGTAATAAGAATGCGGATCCGTGGATCTAAATCAAGGTAACGTGTGATCAGGCGGCCGCGACATCGACACTGAGGCGCAATGTCGATGTCATCTGTACGAAACTTGACGCACCGAACTTCTACCACGAGCTCATCAATAAAGGACTAATGAAGGGACTTTGTTCTGTTTAAAATACAATTTGCCAGAATCTAGGCTGTTAAATGACATGTTTTTATAGATAAATGTATTTGTGATAACCTCATTGGGAATATTTTTATGATATAACTTTGTTTCTATTTCATTTTGTTAAACAAGTCTATAATTATTATGTGATACAAAGACTTGTTTAGGTTCTCTATATGTTATGTTGCTATGCGGGGGACATTCGATGCACTATAATATATGCAAGAATGATGGTTGTATTATTTTTTATAAAACCGTTGTGTAGGTTCCGATTCCGTAGGCAGCATTTTTAAAAAACCAATGTTTCAATAATAGCTCTCCAATTACATTGGAATTTGGTATTACGAAGGACAACAACATTTGATTAAGCTGCTCTATCAATTTAACTCTCTTTTTCCATTAATATTATTTACAATTATAATCAATTTGTTTGACGTAAACATAATGATAGTGTATCTAATTATCCTTATTTGTTTGATTACTTATCGTAGGTACTATAATAAACTCTCTCTTTTCTGATTTGTGTAATTTTTACTAGTTTGTTGTTTTTCCTATCCTTGACTTGCGAACTTCTGTTATCAGTTATTCAAAATGTCGATTCTTTACTAGGTTCAATGTATAAACTGATTGACTTTACTAAGTAAATAAATTCGCTTGTATACGGTAGTGCAGCGCTGGGTGCACTGCTATATAGGACAGTCGTTTCCCACGCATGTTGCTCAAACCGCAGCCTCCTCCGCAGTTCGTGGTCATTCGTATACGACACTCGGCAGGTATCGTGCGTGCAACGAAATTGCAAGCTTGTATGTTTCTTAAACTTCATGCCTGTCAGCAACGCCACTAGGAGATACAACATGTTCTGCAACTGCTTCATTGTTAATCGTTGTTAAGATTTTCTGCTTCGTTTGTTCCTGGTTGTTGTTAGGTTTCAATTTGTTGTTTGTTGTGTCTCAAGTTATTTTCAATAATTAATACCTTCTTTACCACATGGGATTTCCAATTCACCAGTTATATAGATCTCTGTTATCTGGTTTGAATTCACATTTCATTGCCATGATTTCGAAATAACATAGCCCCGCCATGTTGCAACTGAATTCAATATTATGCATCTGATACTAAATTACTTCACTTTTGGTCTGTAGTCCAGCAACTGGGTACTAACTCAGGTTCAATTGCCGGGGCTGAATAAATAATTAACGCTGTGTTTTTAATTGCAGAGGGTCAGCGTGCGCCGTGCTCCAACGAAGGCGAGCCTGTTAAGCTGCAAGACGCCAGACTGGAGCAGGACTGGAGCAGCTGCTTCCGCTGTATCTGTAAGGTAAGTAATTGAGCCATCTCGGTTGCTTAGCACAAGATTAAATGACATCTTAGGATTTATATTGGGAGTACCGTACCTACAAATTCAAAGTTAAACACTCAAGAATACCATTAATCCAAGATCATCACGAATAACCGTAAGTGCAGGTGTCCTCTGTATGTAGTTACTTTCCATGTAGTCTTCTGGGAAAATATAAGCTCAAGGAGTTAATAGCACACCTCTGGACCTACAAAGATCTTAATAGGTTAGCAACCTTTCTCGACAACATTTGTATGAGACTCAGCTAACTGTAGATACGTGTCAACACGTGGTCAATCATGATCGTTTGCTTCTTCAACCATGTGGGATAAAAACGTACAGTCAGCCTCAAAAAGATGTACACATCGACAAGAATTCATTTGATTGTCTACAATCTGTGTTCCTAAGCATTATATCAATGTGTAGATACAATTAAGTATCGAATGTGTAATATGTTTTGTGGCTACTCATTGGTACAATTTTATGGAACAATGATTGTGGATAACACAGGTCAACAAATGAAAGATTTTTTTTTGGTGCCGAGATCTTATTAGTAGTTTTGTGTTAAGTGTGCATTGGAAACACTAAAAATATTTTTTATCTTTTTTTCCTACGTGTAGTTTTGTGTCTACCCTCTGTTTTTTAAATTTGCTCTAATTAGTACTTTCGGGAACACGGTTTTAAGTCTTATTAGTACCTTTCTATAAATAAATCGATTTTGATATCATGTCTTCATCGCGAAGAAGTTGTCTAAACGATCCGAATGTGTTTTGTTACATTTGTGGGGAATATATAATCAAAAAGTTCAGGAAACCTATAACAGATTTTATAAAAAGTGCATATTTTTCGTACTTCAAGTCGCAAATTGTAGACGAAAAAAAGCCGTGGATACCTCAAAATGTTTGCAAAACGTGCTATGAACACTTGAGACAGTGGGTAAGAGGTAGAAGAAGCCGTATGAGGTTTGGGGTGCCTATGCAATGGAGAGAACAAAAAAATCACTTCGATGACTGTTACTTCTGCTGTGTCAATTTGCGTGGTATTAATGTTAAAAAAATGACTTATCCAGACTTACAATCGGCTAGAAGACCTTTACCACATTCAGAAGAATTACCTGTTCCAACATTTTGTTCTAACCGTAAACCATCATTTGAAGAAACCTGTAGTAAAGTGTCTAGCGATAGTGATATTGAAGAAATAGCATCTACAGAGCCAAAACCTTTTACCCAAGAAGAACTAAACGATTTAATAAGGGACCTTGAACTACCTAAAGAATCTGCAGAGGTGTTGGCTTCTAGATTAAAAGAAAAAAACTTGTTGGCGTCTAGTACAAAAGTGACTTTCTATCGTACAAGAGAGCAAGATTTGCTATCATTTTTTAATTTGGAAAATGATCTTGTTTTTTGTTCAGATGTGCAAGGCCTTCTTCTCAAAATGGGTCTTTCAGAATACCAACCAAATGAATGGCGTCTCTTCATGGACAGCTCTAAACGAAGCCTAAAGTGTGTTCTTTTACACAATGGCAACCAATACGGTTCTGTTCCCGTTGCTCATTCAACCAAATTAAAGGAAGAATATCAAAATATTGCATTTGTTTATGAACGAACACAAATGGAGCATTTGTGTAGATCTAAAGATGGTTAACTTCTTATTAGGGCAACAAAGTGGATACACGAAATACCCATGTTTTTATTGTCTGTGGGATAGTCGTGCTAAGCATCAACACTGGACAAAAAAAGATTGGCCTGTACGTGAGACGTTGGAAGTGGGAAAGCAGAATGTAATAAATCCACCTTTGGTTACAAGAGATAAAATTATATTGCCTCCTTTGCACATTAAACTAGGTTTAATGAAACAATTTGTAAAAGCGTTAGATAAAAATGGGCAATGTTTTCTTTATAAAACGAGAAAAATGCCTAGTCTAAGCATAGAAAAGATAAAAGCGGGTGTTTTTGATGGCCCACAGATAAGAATATTGATAAAAGATACTAATTTCTCAAGTTCAATGACCAGTTTGGAACAACTTGCGTGGAATTCGTTTGTTGAAGTTACTAAAAACTTTCTGGGAAATCACAAGTCAAGTAACCACTCCGAAATTGTAAATAACATGCTGGAGAATTTCAAAAACTTAGGATGTAACATGTCAATCAAAGTGCATTATCTCCACAGTCACCTTGATCAGTTTCCAGATAATCTAGGTTCGTATAGCGAAGAACAAGGGGAACGCTTTCACCAGGACCTAAAAAACTATGGAGGAGAGGTACCAAGGCCGATGGGATCAGCATATGATGGCTGATTACTGCTGGGGGATGCAACGTGATTGTCCTGCTACACCTCATTCGCGAAAATCGCGTAAAAGAAAGTTTTTATGTACATAATAATTTAATAAATGTTTGATTTTGGCGTAAATATATATTTTTCTATTCAATTAAAAATCTAGAAAACTACACGTAGGAAATAAATATTTTTGCTATAAATGTAATCAGTATATGGCCCTAAATTAAAAAAATATTACAGCTTCTTGGCACCAAAACCACTGTTGACCTGTGTAATTAAATGAATTCCAGTCAATGTTTACATCTTTTTGAGTCTGACTGTACCTACTATGATCACTTACGAGTAGGTACACACATATTTTTTGTACATATTCCCATCACGTTATCAAAGGGTACGAAAAACCAACGGCCATTAATCCGAAGGTTAACCTATTTGCAATTTGCCACCTAAGATTTATTTAAAATCCAGCGTGATTGGAGAAGTGTTCAGCTTACAAATACGATGATATTAATCGTTGTGCACACGTGCTAGAAAATCTAATCGAGTTTCGGGAGGCGAAGTAACTGCTATATTTATTTTAATATACATATAATATAAAGTACTCTTAAAACTAGGATTAGCGCCATTATTATAAAACGTTACTTGTCATAGTTCTACTTCCAATTAATCGATTATGGATTATTAATATTTTTTTTGTGTTAACGGAGGGAAAGCCCCAGGAAGATGTAATTAGTGACCTCATTGGTGATGTTCTTCAAAAAGGTCAGGTGCGTAGTGCTCGCAACCGGCGTGCGTGTATGACCAGATGTATGAACGTAAACGAAGCAAAACGAGTATGTAAAGCGTAGCAGGTGGCGTTCTATAGTTTCTGCCTAGCCCCATGGGATGAAGGCGTGAGTTTATGTATAATGTATGTATTTAATATTTAATTAGGCCTTAATTTGTTGAAGCACCCACAGGAAAGTCCGGTTAAGCAGACGACAACCTCCTAGGTTGACCTGCGAGATGACAATTATAATTTAAAAAAAAACACATCTGTGGATTAACGCTTGATTAATAAGTAGTTATGTGCCATTTGACATAACGAGTATGTTCTGTTTAAGGTACAACCAATTACTCATTTCGTAGTACTATTTATAAGTTGTTCTGCGGTTAAAGTGAACTTGGGTTAAAATTAGTTTAGAATAATTTACGTCAATCTTACATTCATATGTTCCTATTTCAACAAACTAATCATCTTACAGTTGGATGGTAATTGGAATCGGTATCATTTGACATTTGAAACGTTGAGAAAAGCCACATGAAACTGATTCGAATTTACATGATTAGGTGGTTGATAAGTAGATAAAGAGTGTTGGGCAAAAAAGGTATTCAAAATACGCCTTTTTGTGTGTAGTCATTTTTGGCTACTAATGGATCGATTTTTAGCATTTTGTCAAATTTAAAAGTAATTAAATTATGTGATAGATAAAATTAATTAAGATTATCAATTAACATTTTATGTCTTGATTTTAAAATCAAGGCTTAGAATATCATTAAGAAATTAAAATAATGTAGCCTTCATAAATATTGCGAGAGCCATGTCACAAATCACTTAGGAAATCATCGACAAATATCGAAGCTGCTTGGTAACAGCACTATCATCTAACAAGTTACGCACTTATCGATGAATGTATAAATAAATGTGAGGTGTGAAATACAGCACAAAAGTATCGTAATTGTCTCTCGGAGTTTACTTATGGAACGTTTGTATGCCTATACGGCGGCCACTGTCACCAAATCAATTTATCACGGACCAAGTACAGAATAATAATTCAAAGCCGCGCGTGCGACTAACTCACACTTAGACAATAACTAGTAATTTTATTAGCGGTTTTCTTGGAATTTCTGAATGTTTAGTGATGGGATTCGCTTCATATGTTAGGAAAGTTTAAGGGGAAATTGTCTTTTGGGCTTCACAGTGACGGAAATTGGAGTATTTTGAGCAAGAAACGGGAGTGTACTATAGTTGCGATATCAAGTTGAGTGGATTGAATTCACAAGGGTAGAAAAACGATTTTTCCAACTTTTGTTTCCAATTTACTCAACGATTTCTTATTTATTCCTGTTTAACTTTTTTGGTCCTTGGAGACACTTCTCATGTCTACGTCTAAGAGATTGTGAAGTCATGTTTTCAATTTTCAAACGTCTAGACAAGCTGCCTCCAATGCATTAACAAATAGAATATAATGTCAAATTAGGAGTTCTGTTCATTATCTCTCACTTAGACAGGTTAGGCTACTGCCTAATATGACATGTGTTGTGCAGAGCTGGAATAAAGTAGTATCTGTGTATCTAGAGTAGTGTTAATTGTTATGGCAACTCTGTGACGTTTCACATACCATCGGAAATAACCTGTTATGTCAATTTCATGCAGCACTCATTTAGATAGTGAACTTGTAAATGCCGCACATGTTAGGTAAATTTTTGAGCATTTTGCGTGGTTCTCACGACGTGACTTACGAGTTGTAGGTCGTAGGTTCGAACCCAGACAGGCGCTTTACTTTGTGTAAATTATTTCACCACCACTGCTCTCAAAACGGTGAAGGAAAACATCGTGAGGAAACCGGCATGTCCTAGAACCAAAAATTCGAAGACATGTGACATCTACCAATCCGCACTGGGCCCGCGTGGTAGATTACGGCCCACTCCCTCTCACAGAGAGGAGGCCTGTGTCCCAGCAGTGGGAACATCATAGGCTGATTATGTGATTATGTGCGAGGTTCTCTATAAAGTTATTCCATATCCATTTGTCCATATCCATTTTAGTCTTTAGAATTTCCACGACGGAATTGGTAATAAATTTGAACTAGAAGTGTAGGTTGTTGTTAAATTGATCATCATCTACCTAGCCTTTTCCCAACTATGTTGGGGTCGGCTTCCAGTCTTACCGGATACAGCAAAATACCAGTATTTTACAGAGTGACTGCCTATCTGACCTCCACAACCCAGTTACTGGGTAATACGATACCCCTTGGTAAGACTGGTTGTCAGACTTTCGAGTTTCTGACGACCCGTAACGACTGTCAAAGGTCTACAAATGACAGCCGGGACCAACGGCTTAACGTGCTTTCCGAGGCACGTAGGGTCTTGGTATGTAAAGATGGTCACCCATCCACTGACCAACCGCGGCAAGCGTAGCTTAACCTGATCGATCGACCCGTGCGGCTGTTATTTCTTAGCCACAAGCCCCTACAAAAAAAAATAATCATAAAATAAATATATATATTATTAATATTTGTTAAATTCAATTGATTTATATGAGGCGAAGTAAGTTATTTGGTGCTAATTGCGTGTAACGTGTGATGTGCTGGCGTGGCTGGGCGCGGCGCGTGCGCCGCTGCTCCCGGCGCGCGCCGCCCGTCTGTGCGCCGCCTGTCTGCGCGCTGCAAAAACTGGCAATGCGGAACCTCTTGACAAGCACTGCGAGCACAAGAATCCGACGCAACTGTTCCTAACATACATAACATAACATACATAACATAACATACATAACATAACATCATAACAACATACACTCACATTTTGCCTGTTATGTTTAAGTTCCATGTAATAGGGAGCGAGCCTATTGCCATCAACCGGGCACAAATCCAGACTCTGGGCTGCTACTGAGAAATTCTTGATGGAAAAAATCCAATAACACTTCCACAACCTGGGAATCGAACCCAGGACCTCATACTCAACAGTACGGCTTGCAACCACTAGACCACCGAGGCAGTCCAGTGTGAGTGTTCCTAACATTCCATTATTTATTTTTCCCTGACCGCATTCCTCAACTTAGATTTTTATTTCTAATAGGTAATTACCAACAGAATCCGCCTTCAGCTTAAGACGCTGACAACACCTAAACCGCGGTCACTGTCAGACTGCATAGAAAAGAAAGAGAAGCGCGATGACACAACGCTTGTGATTTATTGAAAAATATGGAGCAATTATTTATTTACTCAAAGTTGAGTAATCAAAAATAAAAAAAAACAACCAAGTTCTGCATTCAAATAAGACGTTCTTGTTATAAATTAAAAACGTAATGTATGTTGATATTTAATACAGATATTTTGGATTGAAACCCAGGGTGAGAGGTTAGTTTAACGTTAGTTTGTATCGAGATTTTTTTTCAAAACGTGTTTTGGTAACAACCAAGTTCTGAGATATATGTTCAAAATTAACATATATTTTTTTCCGCTACCACAAACTGAAGAGCTTTAGCAATTTTTTTTCTTAAGACAAGCCTATTTTGGTCGTTTGCCTCTTGTCAGCGCCTTAATATAGTGATCTCACAATATAAGTTTGGTATTTCATAAAAGAATAAAAATACTTAATAAATACGTGAACACTGCACAGCTGTTGTCGTGGACACGACATCACTATGTTGTTGCAGCTCGACAGCACGGCGTACCTAGATATATAATGGTATTTCCCAGCCGATCTCACCTCGTCGGATGACTTGCGAGGAATTCGAAAGCCCATCGCGAGATTTATCGCTTATTCTGAATTAAAATATACATTTGCTTACTTAATGGGCATTTTTTGTCACGTGTCACGTAGCGACTACGGGGAAAATATGTGGCGGATGGTATTTTTTTATGATTTATCAATGTTTTGGACGTCTGATGGAATGTAGGCAGTGAAGGTTAATTGCTTTTTCTTGTATCGACATTAACAAAGTAAATAATATTCGGTAGAGTTGAGATTTAAGAGGGCATGAGTATAGCGGCGAGCGTCATGTTGACCCGAGGGTGCCATTAGTATTGCTTTTTTATACAAACCAGTAGCCGGTTGATAGCATCGCGCAGCTCCCGCGCACCGCTTACTTTAATGAGCCATGCCATTTATGCGCGGATTATATGCGCCTGCGACGTACCAATGAACTTCACATCATTACGGTTTAGCAAGTCTGGCCAACGATCCATTTTTCTCACAAGGCTTACGTAACACAAAATCGGACCACCATAAAATCTGTGTATACTTTATCTCTGCATCTACAACGATCGAAAAGTCAATAAATTAGCGACATACCAAACTTTTGATCCAGTTTTATAATTAGCATACGAGATTTTAGATAGGCACCTAAATAACTTGCAAGTCATTGTTTAGAGAATAGTTTAATGTTTTTCACAAACATGGATTTGTAATTTGTTAGTTTGAAACCAAGGTTTTTCAAAAAAGTTGCGGCTATAATTGGAATGATGTACAATTTTAAAACCTTTTAAGCTGCTAACTGGCAATAAAACATTAGCTGGATACGAACTTGTTCAATTACTGAGTTTGTCGGCAATCGTAATAGCTTTACCAGGTTGTAGATGTCAGTGGTCAGCATGTGTCACATAAATATTCAGCGCCCCTAATATCTCAAAGTTTATCTGCTCTAAAAAATACTCGTTAGTCTTTTGTGATTTATTTAAAATAACGACTTAAATTAATATCAGAGCTAGGCCACTGACGAGTGACCTAGCTCTGATATGTATACTCGTATACACATTTTATTAATAAAATTGTTAAACATATCAATTGTTTTTTAGCAATGTGAGGAGCTGGTGTCTGAGTTAGGCGTAAAATGCCTGTATTACAAATCACCAGGTCCCCACCCCACGGAAGAACAGAAAGTTTTAATTAAAGGAAAAAAATTACATTACAATCTATAATAAGGAGATTTACGACTAAAAACTTAAGTTACCTATTATAATTTTGGGGGTAGAAGTTAAAAATAAACTATAGACAAAAGGTTATATAATTCGGTATTTTCGCGATTTCTCCACTGCGGAGCCCTACTTCATAAATAAACAGTTAAATAGTTACTACTGTACCGTAATAATAGCTCCCGAGTTCCTTCATGACAATATAATTGAATCATGCGCAGTAATTCCTAAGTCTGTCTGGCAACGTGTCCGTCGGACTGTTGCTTGATAATTAAGTAATGTTACACGAGAGGCTATTTTTGTCCTAGCCCTGCAATCTATTAATATCTCATAAATTGTATTTTATAGTTACAAGTAAATTGCTAACTCAAGTACCTGTAATGATCGTAAGGCGTTCGACTCGAGCCAGCAGCGGCGGCACCCGAGAATGTATTCAATAACGAGAGGATATTTTAAGATTATTGCTCATAATTTCAAAACCCCTGTGTTATCTTGGATCTGCTTCATTACTTATATACTACAATAACGATTAGTAGGACTTATTTAATGAGTGGTGTTGTTCTCTATTCTCGACAAACCCACTTCTCCTTCTTCCCTGACTTCCCGTATTCAATACTTGTGCTCAGCCCATAGTAAAACTCTTCGTTCCACCAACAATCGTCTTCTTCGATGTCCTTCTCACCGCTCTGGTTTTATTCACTCTTCTTTCTTTGTCCAGGCGGTATTTCTTTGGAATGGACTCCCTCTGAACATCAGGATGGCAACCAGTCGGTTGTCGTTTAAAGTGAAGGCACGTGAACATATACGTAAGAAGTTGGCAGAAACATCCCAGCGCTGATTTGCTGGATTCGTTTTCTCCTCTACTGATCGTTATTTCCCCAGTACCGATCATTATTTCTCCTGACAAAGTTTATATATATGAATTTATCTATGTATTTATTCTTGTATTGTATAGTTATTTTCGTGTTATCTATCCCCCAGTTGCACTTGCCATGTTTCTTCTCTGCATCACCCTAAGGTTGACTGGTAGAAAATACCTCAGGCATTAAGCCCGCTTTCGTACGGTATTTTTTTTACTTGTGCGTAAGTTTTAATAAATATAAAAAGAGAAGCGATGGAATCGGATGTACCTATCTGAGCATATGCATTGCTGAACATCTAGCAGGAAAATTTGGTTTGTAACCTGTGGTAGTTAGGTGCACGTTGTATTTAAATGTGAAAGTGGGTGTCGTTGGTGGCGGTGGCGGGCGCGGTCGCTGAGGCGGGCGCGGGCGCAGCTGGCGCGAGGCCTTGCCGCGAGCGCGCGGTATGCGGTCGCACCGGTTCTTCTAGCAACGCGTATTTTTTACACGCCACACATCATCGACATTGTTGTTATGTTTTGCTATGATGCAAAAAAAATCAAGTTTAATTCAGTTGCAGGTATTTACACGGACTTTGAGCCGTTATACCAAGAACCAAGAAGAGCTTTCGTTCCATATCCGCGTCTATTTTAATAATTAATATTTACAGTTAGATGCTTAAGTCAAAACTCCGTGATTAATATACGCCAAGCTTTTAGTGCATAGTTGTTGCATGAGTCAGATTAGATCGCTTTTAAGAATTTCTTTTACTACGCCGAAATTGCGAAGTTATTCTACAAACATATTTGTCTTTCAAACTAAATTTCGGCCATGGCGACTAATCTCAATGGAGACCAGCCTTCGGCCCGGGAGATATTATAGTACACAAGTGTGTATGCAGACACAAGTGCACTCTCTCTTCCCTTACTCTCATATTCCGATGGGATGGCAAGCCGACACGACCGGAAAAAGATCAGGCGCAGGGCCAGCGGCTTCACGTGCTTTACGAGGCACGGGGGTATCAGACCGTCAACTTCCAAACTCCAGGCTATTGCTAAGAAATTCCTAATGGAAAAACCCTATAACACTTTGCCCAACACGGGAATCGAACCCAGAACCTCACGCTCCGCAGTCGCGCTTGCGACCACGAGAACAACGGGGCAGTTAATCTACAAATATGCTGCGTTCGTAGCGAAGGATCAGTTTTACGTCAATCACGAAGTCTGTTGCAGCTTCAGAATCAGAATCAAAATTTTATTTGCTATGAATGCAGGTACAGGTATAAGATGTTGTACTTAAATTAATGAGATCGGCTACAGTCCACCTTACGGCGAACAGAACATTAGGGGCTTGTGGCTAAGTAATAACAGCCGCTTGGGTCGATCGATCAGGTTAAGCTACGCTTGCCGCGGTTGGTCAGTGGATGGGTGACCATCTTTCAAACTCAAACTCAAAGCATTTATTTCAAATAAACCAATTACAGGTACTTTTGGATTGTCAAGGGGTCGGTCAGTCACTGAGAAGGATGAAGCTAGTTGCTCATTCCAAAGCGTAGTAGGTACCTATGGAGAAGAACGGGCAAGAAACTCCACGGACACTCTTTTAAATAAACGTATTATGTTTACAAAATATTGTTTATATTAATCATTAATTTTGAAATTATACATGTGAGAACGATGCAAAACGTAAAAGCGTCCGTAATAAAAAGCTAACAAAAAAAAAACCAATTTAAAAATTAAAATAAGCAGTTAACATACCAAAACCCCTTCGTGCCTAGGAAAGCACGCTAAGCCGTTGGTCCCGGCTGTGATTCGTGGATCTTTGACATTCGTGGTCGTTACGGGTCGTCAGAAGCCCGAAAGTCTGACAACCAGTCTTACCAAGGGGTATCGTATTACCCAGTAACTGAGTTGTGGAGGTCAGACGGGCAGTCGCTCCATGTAAAGTACTGGTGTTCAACTGGATCTGGTCAAACTGGAAGCCGACTCCGACATAGTTGGGAAAAGGCAGGCAGATGATGATGACTTAGCTTCAGAACATCAAGAAATCACGTACGAGTAACAGTTGTATTTAGTAGCTCAATGTTTATGCAGTTATCGTAGGAATAGATAACAATGGTGCCGATTCCCTTGTTCACAAACTAAACTAAATTTAAGTTCAGTGCATCTTTTTCTTTCTATTTCAATAAGAAAAGGACAGAAGATAAATTTTAGTTTAGTCCTGTCAAATTAATCAGCGCCTGTCACTACTCCATACAAGTTTAGACGTGATTAAAAACTTGCCTACTAAAATTACGTCAATTTAAGTCAAGCGCTGATTAATTTGACAGGACGAAACTAAAATTTATCTACTGTCCTTTTCTTAATGAAATAGAAAGAAAAAGATGCACTGAACTTAAATTTAATTTAGTTTGTGATCAAGGGAATCGGCACCATTGTCCGCATCAAATGAGTATATCAAAGCGGAGACGAGGCGCGTGTCGCGCGCAAAAAACGGTTGTTGTGCAGGCGCCAGCGCGACAGCGGCGCACGCGCACCTACACGCGGCCTTGTGTGCCGCACCGCCGCCGCACCGCCGCCGCGCCGCCCTGGGATCATTTACTAGACTAGATCCAATTACAGCTTATAAGTACCTGCCTTTAAATTTGTATAATTAGCACTCCATTCTAAACTCGATAAATCTACATAAAAATAATTATATCAAGGATTTTGTTCAGATTGTACTTACTTGTGCAAAACGTAGCACTCTTAACTAAGTTATTTACTTACGTATTTTTAAGATATAAATTCGTCCAGTATCCTTTGCATAGCATTTAACGGTATTATTTACTTACCATCAGCGCGCAGCGCGCTTTGGAAACCGAGTGGGCTGAAAACTGGATAAGTTTTGTTTTCCTGCTTTGTCACTTAGAAATAGTTATCTATGTTACATAAGTCGAACAAATACTGAAATACTAGACTTTATTTATGTTGGTACTGACTATTTCGTGTAACCCTATATTTTTATCATCCCATCTATTCGAAAAGAGGCGAAGTGTTCCTCGATAAGTGCGAAAAAAATGGGTCGTTCCGACGCACTTAATAACAGTGACGAAATGACTTTTGAAATCGGAACACTATTTAATTAAAAAGTTTGAACGCAATTTGCTTCGATAAAGTCCTGGCCGGTAATAAAAAAAGCGCGCCTGCCGACGTGGCATTGGCTAAACTAATAATAAAAAAATACGCGGTAACTTCTTATTAGTTTTTTCATTACTTTTTGTCAAAATATTACAGACAATTTTAATTTGATAATAATATAAATTTGTAATTTGGTTATTTAAATATAAATATTCGTCACTACTAAAACCATCTCTTATTTATTTTTCCCATAGAGGGGGATAAAAAGCAGAGTGTGCCACACGGTACCAAAATTATTTAACCTCGAGCGACATACTTTGAATCCCTCGCTACGCTTATTGATGATTCTACTCTAGAATCCTTCGGTTCGCTCTCGGTTCACACAATCGTTCTCGCCCTCAATACATTATTTTGGTCCCTTGTGACACAATCTACGGATCAATCCTTGTGCTATGAATCCATTTTACAGGAAGTCAAAAATAAAAACCAATTTTAATTAATCATTATGTTACATTTAAAATGTATAGAAATAACTTAACCTTTAATTATTTTCGTACATTATTTATAGTATTCCAAACCATGATTTCATATTCACCCATACCTACCTATTTATTAATTAACTACTCAATCGTTGTTATTATGTGTTATCGCTAATTTGTGGTACAATGGCGATACATTTCGGTAGTACGTCACTTCCCGTACCAGATAGTGGAAGCGTTGAATATCCTTACCACTTCCTGGAAATTCGCGTAATTTTACAAATGACAACCTCGAATAATCATGATTATATAATTCCGAGAATATACGTAAATATGCCTAATAAATGTATAAAGAATTGTAGAGTTTGTAGTAGGTATTGGTAGAGGGAGATAACGTGATCGTTTATCTCATTCCCTGAATTTCGTTGTAGCTACGAATCTAAGTGAAAAGAAGTTTATGAAGTGACTAAATTATCAATCCCCAAATTGTGACTGAATTTACAGTTCCCACCACATTCATCAGTTTGAAATAAAAGCCTAGCAATGTAAAGTAAACTTGATAAAATATAGAGAAACAAGCAAACGAACTTTTCTAAATGTATAGAGATTCATAAAAGCTCAAATCACTGTTCGAAGCACCCTGTAAGATATTTCGTATGAAATGTATGGTCAAGTCAGCCTGTCCATACAATCGTCACACATCAACTAAAAAAAAATTGTGTTTATGCTTCTAATGAACCGACACCACCAGATAAGACAGAGATAAGAAGAACTGTATTAGTTGTTTAAAAGCCTGTAAGCATGTCTGCGAAAGCCATGAACAAAAAAAAATATTAATGATATACAATTGCTAGCTTATTAAGGACATATCCTTATAACTTTCCTACATGCTGGCTATATATTTATGATACTCCGATGGTTCACTACACCTGCTTCCGAGTGCGTACGTGATTAAAGCAAAGCCTAATATCATTGAAATGCTTAATAATTTAAATCAGCAGTTTCTTAGTAGTTATATTACAAGAAATACTGGCTGTGTTGTATAAAATGTGGACGTTAACATTCATTTAAAATGTTTATCTCTTAATTTACATAATGGAGTCGCGATCTACACAGACTGCTCGGGGACAGTCCACACGATGATTCTTGCATAAATTTATGTTAAGCACCTATTTGGTTGCTGCTTTGCGATATTCTGATAAGTTTATACACACATTATACGCTGTTATAAAATTTTTGATCTCCTTATAGTTGAGAACTTTTGAAACGAAATCCGTAGCATATCTTTTGATCCACATTACAATTTGTCTTACACGCCTTTAAGTACTCATAATTTATAAATAAATATCTAAATATAACATGGTACTTTGTATAAACGTCAGGCAATAGGAGTGGGGGTAAAGTAATTGCATAAATAGGAGAAAAAGTCAGCCTATTAAACAAGTACATTACGTTACCTCTGTTGCATTAAACGTTCTACCAACGCATTCAAATTCTACCACGAAAGCACTGGCATTTGGAGAAATAGATTATTTACATTTGAGTATACACAGTTTACACAAAAGCTTGGTAGTTTTCTTTAGTAAATGAGGTTATGTGATCACGTGATTGTTCTACTATGTATAATTGGATGCTACCTCGTAGACCCTCGTAGCACTCTCGTAGATCTTATCTTCACGATCGAATCTGATTATGTTTATGACACGCATTACAAACACCTGCTGTATATATTAGTTCCTTTGTTATTGAGAGTAAATAATTAAAATGTCAAGTTTGATGCATAATTTTTTGAAGATTTCCATTTTATAAATATGTATTATCGATTTATTTTAAATTAATTATAGATTTTTTAGGGTTCCGTACCTCAAGAGGAAAACCGGAACCCTTATAGGATCATTAGTGTCTCTGTCTGGTCAGACATAGTAGATTCGGAGCAAATCATCTGTCACAGCAGATTTGCTCCGAATCTACTGGACTGATTAAGTTGAAATTTGGTACACATATAAATTTCTGGGGTCTCCCTTGTTTCATCGAAAAGAAATTGCCAAATTAAAACTTCCCAAACAGTTTTCCGCATAATTTAATTTGCCAAATTATTACTTAGCAAAAAATCTCTTCACAAATAATTGTAACGCAAACCTAATGTTTGGCAAGTGGACGTTTAAACAATTACTTGTTTACCAACTAGTACTTTTACCAATTTTTATGTAGTCAAATATTTCAGTTGGAATAACTCATTTTACGCAAAATAAAATTTCTACCTCGTCTAAATAGTTCGGTTCTCGATAGCCTGCTGAAAATAATCTCTTTTTTTCCATATTTTTTTCTATATAATCTATTCGTTTCCGTAGGTCACAGTTTTAACCTAACCTAACCATTTAATTTAATATAATTAACCTACTCTAACTAGTTATATAAGTAACCATAAATTTAACTTGTTTCAGACAAATTCAAGAACATAAACTTCAATAACATTTATTATATAAAGATTGTTTGCTGTAACAAATCATTTGATTAAAAACCAAATGCCTAAATGGCATTATCCTTGATAATATTCTGCCAAGTAAAAATTTGATCAAATGAAAATGTGCGTACTAAAATCATTCCAAACATTGCATTGGTATAAAAAAAGTTTGCTAAAATTTGTTTGGGTAGTGAAATTTTGGCAAAATCTTTTCGGCAAAACGGCAGGATCCCAAGACCCAAACACGGACGTATAACGTAAAAAAAAAATATTGAATATGAGGGTCACCACTGGGGGACAAAGTAGAAAAAAAATTTACAAACTGTATCGTGTGTCATACTTATCAAATGAAAGGGCTTGTTGTGAGAGTCTCAATTTTTTGTTTACATATTTTTTAAATAAATAATTTTAAAGTTATTTAAAAAAAAATAGATGAAAATTGACCATTACCCTTATCTCCGAAACTACTGAACGTAAAATTTTGAAAAAATTCAGAAAATAGTTCTTTACTTAATAATTACAGGAAAACCTATAAGAAGTCTATGGTGTTTAAATAATATGGTAAATCTCTCAATATTGTGTTTACTTATATTTGCAGTTGCAATGTATGGGAGAACATGTTTTTCAACTACATCGTTAAGTTTGTTCTTGAGATAAATTATCTTGGGATAAAAAACATGGTAGATAACATATTCATGTCACCACGCAAGTCCAAGTCGCACTTGTCCGGTTTTTTAGGGTTCCGTAGTTAACAATAATTTCGCCATGTCGGTTTGTCTGTGTGTCTGTCCGCGGCTTAGCTCAGAGACTCTTAGTACTATAAAGTTGTAATTTGGCATGGTTACCTATACATATTAATCACGCCGACATAGAGGTAAAAAAATCTTGATTAAAAATTAGGTTACCTCTGTACGTAAAGTGGGATGATATTTTTTTTTCTCGTCTAGTATAATGTGGCATATCATTGGATAGGCCGTTAAAAAATATTGCGGGTCTGTGAAAAGCATTTTTTCGATTCAGTGATCCGTTTGGGTAATATTAAGCTTTAAAGTAATAATTTTTGTTAGAGTCAAGTGTACCCCCCTCCTGCCAGCTAAATGGTTGTCTTTGGATATCACAGCTAAGTAAGTAGGCCTTACCAGTTAACGAGTGATAGTCGACTAACTTACATTTGCAGTTGAAGAATTGACAATGACGATGTCGAAGTATGGGAGAACATGTTTTTCAACTACAATGATATGTTTATTTTTGGGATAGATACATTCCTATTACGGAACCCTTTGTTGTGCGTGGTCCGACAGTCACTTGGCCGGTTTTTTAATCTATATTAACGAAGCTTTAAAATAGCCATGATGATATTAAATTTCTAAAAATAGCTTAGTTATCAGATCAATATAATGATTATCATACTACGTGCACAATTACTGGTATTTGTTTTATTTACTCCGTGCGATATCACTTGCTACGTGTGTCCCAGGCGATTTTGTTTTTAAAGATTAATGCAATTTTTATTTAGGTTTTGCATTATTTTTGATAATTTGTAAAAAAATATAATGTACTGAGTTAGAAAAAAACTGCAATAAAAAGTTTTACTGGCGCATCTTAGATAATATCGGTATCTCCTACGGCGTGTTAACAAACGTTGTTTTGGCTTGCACTAAAAATCAAAAATAAACAAATTTTCAGTTAAATAGAATTAGTGTTAGAATTTTTAGTTCTGCGGAATTTGAGGTAGTCAGCATGACGTAGAACGCACTTAATTTTAAACGAATAATTTACTAAACATGTGAATCATTACTGAAAAACGCCTACGATTACCTTACTAACCCAATTTTCAGTGCAGTCTTTCAACAAGTCTAGTGCGGAAAGATAATCAGCTGTTACATTCAACATCAATTGTCTCTTATTTCCAGATCGCAATAAAACAGAGCGTTGGTTTAGAATATAACATCGTATTATCGCTCTTGGTATTTAGATCAACTTCAGGCACTTTATATTTTGTATAGTTAACATTTTAAATGCATTACTTATCTTTTATCAAAACGCTGCTATAAATCATCATGATCATAATAGCAGGATGCTAATTGTATGTAATATAGAATCTGTAATATGTATTAAGAGTGAAGGCTTATCATTAATAAAGTGGGTACCCTTGGAGTAAAGATATCAGGAAGACAGTATTGCACTGCGATCATGATTGAAGATTAGCTTCAATCATGATCGCAGTGCAATACTGTCTTCCTGATATCATTAATCCCCAGGTTTCCTCTTTCGAATTAAATGAATGAATTAAATACATTATGCATGCATCAAGTATATTTGCAATTGAGACCACACGACAACTTGGTAATGTACCAGCTAACCAGTAATGGCATAGCTTAGCAACCCATTTGAAAGCACCTGTACTCTATTCAAATCACTAAATACCTTACATGAACAGATGGTTTGTACCATTTGTTAACAGAAATTAAAGCCACAAACACAGACTTTTCCAATGAATCCGGGTACAATTTTCACCTTAGCTACGCACCCCAATTTGTGTTCATAATCTGTTCTATTTTGTTCGGTGCCTACACATTATTTATAACAAGTAATGGCCAGTCGACAGACTTACAGTTATTGTACAAAGCGTAACGTAAATATTACGCTATTTGAGAGATTTCAAAGAGAGCCGCACGTGAATTCAGCCGAAGTATTGAAAAGTAATAAACATCAGAGTTCCAGTGACCTCGGTATAGTTCGTTATAAATTATAATTGAACAAAAAAATTAGGCGGGCACCTCTTTTGTTCCTGTTATTAATATACCATTTTACGAATATCCGTGATTCTACGCGTGATATTTGTTTTCTATTAGTAAGTCTACGTAGTACCTACATAGGTCGTGGTTTGTTCGCGTTTCATTCATTTTATTTTTGTCATTAAGATGATGCATTATTGCCATAGTGCCATTTTGTGTATAGACTGTAATTCACGCTTTACATTACCATATCACATGCTAAGTGTACGACATTTATTACCATTAACTTTCTGATACATAGAAACAATAACAGTCAGTTAGTCAGTTGTATAACTTGGCAAAATACCTAATAAATATCATTCACTGTAGTACAACCTCTCGTATTATTTAAATGTATCCTAAGAGATGGATTATGTCACAGTAGGTTCCATTCATAAAACAAACCATTAATTTACTTGATGATTGTGATGACAAAAAGTCTAATTGTATAATCTGTGGGACTGTTAGCCCGTCACAATAGTGCTAGGAGTTGGTAACACGGCATACAGTCACGAACAGCGCCCTCAGAACCGAACATTGTATTACGAACTTTAAAGTTTGTAAAATAAGGTTTTATATTGGTTAACTGACCCGATGGCCACTCGTACATCACCGTTGCTAAGTCCTCAGCAATGGCGGCGCTGCGCCTGAGTTTCCTTCGAAACCACGGGCTATACAAATTAGGACGGCATAATGTTTGGTGTTAAAACGTTTGATAAGTTTACAGATTTGTGCAAATATTAGCCTCTAATATTGATCATGTCTGCGAGCTTACATGCTAATAAGTTGCTTGACTTCTTGGATGGATAAATATTTTTTTTTGAACAAACCATTTCCTGGAATAACTTTGACGAGCCACGGATGAAGGATATTTAAGCTGTTGTTTTTAAAATCATGAGTTATTTAAAATAACATTTTCCACTTACTGAGCACTGCTGAGGCCTGAGACTAAATTAACAAAAAAATAAGCAGATTAGCAAGTATATTTCAACAGTCCGAAAGTAAAGATGAAAAAGAAAGAACTTCATTAGTGCTCTCTAATGCACCTAATGGTTATTGCAATAGAGGATACAACCGTAACTAACACACATTGCTACAGGTAACATTCTAATCTTTCAGGTGAGGAAATCCTAAAACGGATTGTATGTAGAGGTAAAAATCTCAATTAATGCTGCTTATATAAAGAATTTAACGAAGCCGTAATGATCCCTACATGATATCAATATGTATGTACATATGTACGTGCACGGTGATACGAGTACCGAGAGGTTATTATGTAGAAAAGCAATTAACATTGACTGCGTCTGCGCCACGTGCCCATGCAAATGCGTTTCAGAACAAAGAGCCGTAAAATAAACGCATACAATAATTACGACAACGCTTTTTGATCTTATTATGGATGTCCATACTTCATACACAGTTAGTGCTCAATAATAATATTATCGTTACGTATTAGATCATTTTAATTGGTGTTTGGAAATGTGCATTTGTTCATCAGTTCCGTTTTGTCTTTATATTCTCGGTTTTTATTGTCCGTGTAATGTTGGATGAATCATTGCATTCCTTTGCCTCGGTTAGACAATATGACCGCGAACGTGTCTGCATTTAGTAGCTTACTTACAAAAATTGCATAAACGTATTGTCATGCTCTGTGAAAGTGGGTCTATATATTCTGTTGTGTATGACTACCTCATAATGTTTTTTTGTTTGAATTGTGTTGGTATATTTAGTTTAATGAACTATTTTTATGATTTGTTGCTAAAATATATCTTAATATTGTTTTATTCATATATAATTCATTCTAACGTTGCCCTTTCGGGTCAATTGACCAATCACACTTTGTACTTCCAGATGTAGCTAGATCACTCATTCCCTAACTCACCATTACCTAAGAACCAGACGCATATACAGTTAAACGTTGACGTTAATAAAGGCAACAGTACTAGAGTCGTATTTGTGTGTCGTCCACGAACGTTAAAAACAACATAAAGTAAAACCAATATCTCAGAGGGTCGTTGTGCGGCACTCGCCAGTACATACAATAGCTGACACACTTTAATGTATTTCTACATTTCCATATCAGCATAGCAACCGCAACCACATAAAAGATAATAACAAAAATAAATAAAACGAAGTGCCAATAAAATCCCAAATACATTCGCTGCATATTAAAACTGTAAAAACTGACAAACAAGGAGAGAACAAGGAAAAATTACAGAGAAACCTCTTCCGTATCAAAACACCGAACACAATCAGCCGCGGCTTCACTCGCTCCCATTTGTACTATATTTTGTGAGCAATAAAATATTGGGCTATACCTGATACCACCATCCGCTCATTAACTAACCAATTTTAATTAAAGCTAGCGTGTAATTGGTGGAATAACGCAATAAAATTTATTTATCATTAGGTGGTTTTTATGCCACTTTGTTGTTTCCTCATTAAATATCGTACATGTGTAATGTAAGGACAATTTATTTGCTATTGTCAATGTGACTGGCGACAATCCTAAGACTTATGTAATTTATGTAGCAGCCCTCGGTAAATTGTTAAGGAATGCTTATACAATTGTATATCCGTGATGGATGCTGACATAAATGTAAATACTGAGACATAATTAGTAGCTAATTTATCATTAAATTATTTCTTGTTGTACATAGCGAATACTACAGCATTTTAACGGTACTTATAAGGAGAATCTGGTGAATTGAATCAAATGTATCAAATATTGATTACATAAATAAAGTAATGAACTGCAGCTGTAAATCAACATGGCCCTTGAAATAAATGTATAGGCCGGGCTAAGTTAGTTTTCTGTTTAATTTTTTAATTAAAAATATGTTTGGTAGAATCAGGGGGACTACTCTTCAAATCCGTCAACGAAGACGCGGGTCCGTCCAAAAGCAGTTGATCCGTCAAAACAAGTGACAAATTCAATTTTTCGAACGGGCAAAACACGTTGCGAGTAGGGACAGCAGCCAAATCGTGTTGTCATTCATTCTCTGTTCGGGCTCCGAAGTAATCTTATATTCGTAGTAAGAATCGCCCGTAACTTCGGCCGAAACTACGGATTTATTGCTTAGGGAGTAGGCCTCCAGAAACTAGGAGTGCGGTAAAGAGGTGACAGCTAATTTCAATATCATGGGGCTTCTACTTTCAGGGAACTGTAGAAAGTTTTATTATTTTGTGTTATGCCTTGGTATCTGAAAAATATCGTTGGACGTCTGTAAGTCGTAGAAAATGGGTTTTGGCAATTTTCAAAGAGCATTATCCGTTTTTCATGATCTTTCTAAATTATTTTAGATACCGACAATGAAGGGATAGACAAGCAACCCTAGAATTAATTTTCCTCAGTGGTCACTACCCGTTCCTTCTCCGTTATGGGAAGACCACTTTGCTATATATTTGAGCAATTACAATCCCATTTTTATAATTCACATGTCTAACAAATCCCTCCTATTATTTTCTAGAACGGCTTCGTGGAGTGTCGGAGTGGCGTGGAGGAGTGTGGGCAGATGGACGACTGCGCGGTCGTGATGCCGAGAGAGGGATGCTGTGCCAAGTGCAAGGGGTGCTGGTACAATGGCACGGAGCACGCCTCTCACACCGAGTGGAATGAAGACAACAGAGTGCTGCGGTGCGAGGCCGGAGTCGTCACCATCACTAAGCCCGAGTGCTACGTGCCCTGTGAGAGGCCCAAACATCAGCGGCATACGCATTATAACTGTCCTGTTTGTGATGGTAAGTTTCAGTTCTTTTATTGTAATGTTTAGTGGGATGCTTTAGCTGGTTCTTGTATAAACCTAAGAACCAGCTAAAGTTAAGTTATATAGACAGAATACTCTTTATTATGTACACCATAAAAATTACAGATCATCCTCATCATCATTCATCATTTCAGCCGAAAGACGTCCACTGCTGGACATAGGCCTCTCTCAAAAATTACAGATATAAATGTAGAAATTTTACTTTGACAAAATGGGTGGTCTTATCGCTAAAAGTGATCTTTAACAGACAACCTTTAGATGTATTGAAGGGAGAAAAAGAGACAATACGGCAGGTCAGTCAGTTGTGTAGATACTAATTACATATACAATAAATACATACATACATACATACATAAAGCATATACTTATCTATATAAATAAATATATACATATAGGTATATACACTAAAAAACATAGGGGCTTGTGGCTAAGTAGTAACAGCCGCATGGGTCGATCAATCAGGTTAAGCTACGCTTGCCGCGGTTGGTCCTTGGATGGGTGACCATCTTTACATACCAAGACCCCTTCGTGCCTCGGCAAGCACGTTAAGCCATTGGTCCCGGCTGTCATGTGCAGATCTTTGACAGTCGTTACGGGTCGTCAGAAGCCCGAAAGTCTGACAACTAGTCTGTATTCTATCCCTTGGTAAGAACCAAGAGGTATCGTGTGGTCCGTAACTGGGTTGTGGAGGTCAGATAGGCAGTCGCTCCATGCAAAATACTGGTATTCAGCTGCATCCGGTTAGACTGGAAGTCGACCCCAACATAGTTGGGAAAAAGGCTAGGCAGATGATGATGATGATGATACATTAATAAACATGAAACAAAAGCAAGGAACTATATGTAATGATGATGAAGTGTTTTTTTACCAGAATTTTAAAAGTGTACAAAGACGGGAAACCGTACTGCTTCAACTATAAAATACTTGTCATAAAAGCTGGTGGAATGCATTGGCATCTCTCATCTCAAGTTTTCCGATAACCTCAAATATCTATTAAGTATGTCGTCATGAAGGAACTTGTATCGTACTTTAAGATGATAGGGGTAGTAGGATTGACAGAATACTGTAGAGCTGAAACAAGATATGAGAATTCCGGCGAAGACGTATGGGAAGCCATTTGACCTTTGTACGAAATATCATTATATATGCGCAGCCCAAATATAAATCATATGCAAAAGTTTTGAAGTCGCTCAATTCTATCTAGTTGTGCCACAGTGAGATCGAGATAACCGATATCAACGTAATAAAGGATGGGAATTAAAAGGGATTGTGCAAGCGCAGTTTTAGTGGCAGTTGGAAGAAAGTTCTGCAATCGTTTCAGATCTTCGATCAATAATAAGTATCGAAGTCGCAGATGCAATCTTTGGCAAAGATGTTCGTCGATTCAAACTCCAACGTTCTTAACATTTTCGCTTACTGGAATAGCAGTTCCGTTAAATTGAACTTGGAGAAGCTGCTAACAGTTTATTTTATGGGTCATCCTTGAACTGTCAACAACAATTGCCTGAGCCTTCGATGGATTAACCTGCAACCTATGTGCTGTGCCTCACTCCACTCGCAAATTTAACCCAAATCCTTGTTCATGGTATTAATTGCATCAGTCAAACCCGAAGGGCAGCTTGTTTATATATTTGTAAATTTGCTTATTAATTGCGATTTGTAAATAATCTGCACAAAGGTAGTAGAAAGAAAGAAGTTTTTTTGGAATTAGAGTTTATAAATAATCCGAAGAGTAAGGGAAATAAAACGCCACCCTGAAGTACACCGGCAGATGTACCTATAACACCAAGAACAGCATGACTCTTCTATGCATATATGTAGGTTCGTTGCCATACAGGCCATACAGGTGCCTAACTACGAAATCAGTCACTCGCCATTGGATATATATTAAGCCAGCGAAGCATGCCAAGCAGGATGTCCAAATTGACAGTATTAAATGCGTTACTAAAATCCAGTAAGCAAAGAACCGTCAGATTTCCTCCTTCTATGCCTAACCGTATGTCACTTCATCAGTAACGTTAACTAAGGCTGTACCTGTGCTGTGACCAGGACGAAAACCGGATTGGAAAGGATTCCTACAAAGAAAAGCACTAAGCTGATTGTGGATAAGGCGTACTAGGACTTTGGAGAGGAAAGGCAAGATTATAACTCAATAAGTTTATAACTCAACATCGATTACAATTTTGAAGAAAATATTCATTTAGTTTGGAGGTATAGTCAATTTATCTAATCTTGCTGATGAGACTCACTAAGATTAACAGAATTTGTGAACGTCATGTAATAAACAATCTATAAAATAACAAACAATGATAGCGAGTAAAACAATTTACTAGCCATTTCACGCCAACAGTTCCCACCACAATTGCCGAGTATCTCTACGTTATTCATCTCACATAATGTGGGGAGCGGGGCGGGGGCGCGGGCCTGCGCTGGCGCAGCCGTGTCTCGCGAGCGCTGCGCCTGCGCCCACCCAGACGCGCGCGCCGCAAAAACAACCACCATGATCCCACACAAAAACAAACACGCCGCCACGCGAACTTAATAAAACCATAACGGCAAGCAATTTACCTGTGCTTCCAAACCTTAACAAGTTTATTAAATTCCACAACAAATAATAGTAATTTACAATATGAAGACTCGATATCGCTTTTGAATATCGCCGACACATTCCTAACTATCGTTTTATTGCCTGTGTTTATATTTTATTAATTACCCGCCAGTCGCTAAGCGGGGAGATCAAGGGATCATCGGACGTTGCACCACGCTTCGGAAATAGAGCAATTAATAAGGTGTTTAACGTTCCACCTGCGGCTGCTTAGTGATTTTTCATGTGTATCTGTACTGTACATACTTTGTCGCGACAATTCGCCCACACACGGCACGATGCTATCCGACGACGGCACACACAACACGTGTAACGTGACATAGCAACGTGATAGACAATGGACCACTCTGCCATAATTCTAATCCCGTTTCTTGCTCCATACCGAGTCAGAGATGTCTATTACAACAACAGAATAATTTAGCCATCTACTGAATATAATTTAATATATCACATATTGAAGGTTACATAATACAATACAAGAAAAAACTTGTTATACAATTATTTGCTAATCAACTACCCGCCTATAAAAGGCTTGCGATGCGGTATGTACATAGAGGTGGCGCCAAAGAGTAATTACTCCGTACGTGGATGCTGAATAAACAACAAAAGCATTTAAAGTCTGCAATAAAATCCCAGGTGATGCGCGAAGTTGTATTACAAAGGATTGATTGTTGAATTTTTAGTGGTAATGAAAACAGAAACCCATTTTTAAAATGTACTTTTGTAATGAAGGGGTCTGGAATTATTTTGAAATGGTTATCTGCGCGCAGACCACCCGAGACGTGCATTTCGCGAAGTCGTTTCCTCTATCGGATGCCTACTCTAGACACAAAGAAATTGACAACGAAATAAGGTCTTATTATAGTCGACGGGGGTTCGTTAAAATTATATTTGTGGTGGTCTGCGAGTCTCCCACGGCGTTGCGTCTCTATTATTGTCCATAAATCAAAAAGTTAACAACCTACTTAAAAGGTTGGGGCGGGTGGGTTTTTGTGCGGTGGTCAAAGCGGCCGACGAGGCCGTGCTGCGGGAACCTCGACGTGTGCCCTCTGTTTGTTTGTTTTACAATCCCAACACAGCATTAGTTTTTTTCTTTACTTGTTAATTCTTCACGAATCTTTTCTTATCAACATGGAAATGTTTTTATGAAGCTTTAAGTGAAAAGTGACGATTAGTGTGCAAGTTATCGAAGCTTTATGGGTCGACCAAAATGAAGGTGGATCGGCAAATTCGCTTTTTTAATGCTAGTAGGTAAATTGAGCCAATATCTACAATAATTTATACACAGTATTTCCTTGTAGAATAACTATAAAAAGTTTAAAAATCCAGACAAAAGCAGATTCGCGGCTAAAAATACACTTGAGGAAGAAAAGTTTTTACGCGAAAGAACCTAACTAATCTATATTCAAGTGATGTTTCGTAAACCGCGTATTATTAGGTATGCATGCGACAGAGACCTGAGAAATTGAAATAATTAGCTTGTGATGTACCACCGTCACGTGTTGTGACTTTGTAATACATAGTTTATGACCACATAATGTTTTAAACCGAAATTCAGAGGAATATATCTTCACTAAGTGTTTGGGCGTGTCCGTTTAACATTCTTGCTTTGAGTTTAAGCAGTCTTCTTCGTAGTTTTTGAAAACAATTATTATGGTTTTTAGAACTTCACACACCATCATAGATGACAATAATATATCTAATTGTATGTATTGGGGCAACTAGGATTCAGATAATCGAAATGATGGCTGGTTTGTTTTCATAAATGTAGTTGAATAAATCAGAATGTAATTGACTTGTCAAGATATTAATAATAAGATATACATTTATCATTAGCTTCGAAATCGACAAAGGCTAGATAAATATTTATAGCGTATAATAAAAAGTAACGTATGCACAAAACCTTCATTACACAACCAAAGTTATTATCGAATAGCTCATATGTTGGGGGGCACATTGTATGACAAAGCACATCGCTCATATAAACGGCGCGCACCAACGATGAATACTTAATTGTATGCCTACAAAAGGACAGCCTACCTTGTGTAGTCGTCTCTAGTTTTACGACAGACACTTGACCGTTTTCATTGTCACAATTATATGCGGCGAGGCGGCGGTCCGGGCTCCGCGCCTTGAATCCAATGTCCGTGACTGTTGAATGAAACGAATTCTAACATGAGGACAAAATAAATGTAAATATTGCTCTATACTCTTTATCATTTTAAGTGACTCGCCGAGTACCACACAGTTTTTCAATGCAGGACGTGGTTTTATATTTTAATAAACCGCGCTGAACAGTGACTTTATATTATTATCCTTTTCCCATTGTAATGCATAATGGTTTATATTCTGTTCGTGTATTCCACCGTTTTAAAAATCGCAGCTTAAGACGCTGACAACACCTAAACCGCGGTCACTGTCAGATTGCATAGAAAACAAAGATAAGCGCGATGACACAACGCTTGTAATTTATTGCGAAATATGAAGCAATTATCTATTTACTCAAAATTGAGTTGAGTAATCGAAAATATAAAACAACCAAGTTCTGTATTCAAATAAGACGTTCTTGTTATTAATTTAATTCGTAACGTACACTGATATTTAACGCAGATATTTTGGATTAGAACTCAAAGTAAGAGGTTAGTTTAACGTTAGATTGTATCGACATTTTTTTTTAAAACGTGTTTTGTTAACAACCAAGTTCTGGGAAATATGTTCAAAATTAACATATATTTTTTCCGCTACCACAAACTATACAGATTTGGCATTTTTTTTTCTTAAGAGGAGCCTATTTTGGTCAATTGGGTCTTGTCAGCGCCTTAATTAACAAACATAGCACTCAGGGGCGAAATACTATCTTTGATGGAATGTGTTTGAAGTTCGAACCGTTTGCGTTTGAGTAGTGTGGTGTGATGTGTGCAAGTCCGGGCGGGGTGGCCGGTGCACGGTGGTGTGCAGGTGGGCAGTGGGCAGCGCAGGCGCAGCGGCGGGCGCGCCGTGTGCGGCCGTCCGCGCTACGTCATTCATTAGCCCCTGATTGATTCATCGTCTACCCGCACTAATTTATGAGAGTTTGCGCTTTGTCGTAGTCACTGCGCCGCCAGTGGCCTCATTCCCATTTAGCGAACAATGGCTGGGATTTTTGTTTTAAGCTTTTACTGCTAATCTAAAGAGTTTGTTTCCCCTAAAAGGAATCTCTTTTGTATTCATTTATTTGCTAAGGGATCGAAAGGACGTTTGACTTTTAGCGCTGCTATAAATTGATGGTAATGAGTTCGTGTTTAAAATCTTGAAAGAGTTTATACTTGATTAATGGAGTTCCTTAGCCTTGAAAAGGTCTGTAATTTTTTTAATGATTTTTTAATGTGTGATTGTAATATTTCAGAGTGCGTGATAAACGGGCAGCGTGTTTGGGAAGGCCGTGACGTGCGCATCCCGGAGGAGCCGTGCCTTTCGTGCCGCTGCGTGCGCGGTGCGCTCTCCTGCGCAAAGCGCGCGTGTGCCGTGCTGCCGTGCACGCGCGCGCAGCAGTTCACGCCGCCCGGCGAGTGCTGTCCCAGGTGCGCGCATCCGACCTCCGATAAAATACTACCAAGTAAGTTTTAAAGTTCATTTAAAAAGTTGTTTTTTGGCAGTTATCGTGACTAAGCCACAAATTTCTCAGGAAATACTAATTTTGGTGAAAATGCCATAGGTCCCAGAAGACAGGCTTCATGAGTATTTGCTCCTCTTATAAAGAGCTCTAAATCAGGAGTAAACTACGAATTGCTGAATCGACTGACGCTATAATTATTGTGAATGTGAGCACTATGTGGGTCATTTTTATTTATTTCTTGTTGTTTTTTTTTTTATTTCCTCTTAAGTTTTAATGATGGTCTGGCATTTTGAGTTCTTTATGCGGCCAACCCAATTGTCCTTTCCTTGGTACTGTTCGTCGAGTCGTTGAGCTCCTTAAGTTTTGAGTTGAGCTACACGATTACTGACAAATGCTTGCACTGACTGGGCAGGTCCACTCAAATTTGTGTGGTTCTTTCCTCAAAAGACCATTTCAGACATAGATCTACATGGTCCTCACATGATCTGACCAAGATTATGTCTGGACTTTAAAAGAGACTTTGACCCTTGAGTTTGTTTCGCCATTTCTTCTCAGGGGTAGTCAGATAGGAAATGTCGACTCCATCTAGCTTATTTTTTAATATGACGTGTAAAAGTGATTCTCATATCCTATTTACAGAATAAACAATTTCATTTCATTTCATTTCATTTCATTTCATTTCATTTCATTTCTATGATGATAATGGTACAGATAAGAGCTCTTACACACGAGCGGCATGTTCCCAACGGCAGAGGTGACGGCTTCCGATGACGCGTCGACGGCAGCCGTCAACATTTCAACTTCGCGGCATACTACAACTGCAAGTGTCGCTATAGGTCGACTGCTGCCGTTGGGAACATGCCGCTCGTGTGTAAGAGCTCTAAGATACAGACGCTGGAACAAAATGCGCTAGTAAGAACAAAGCAAACGATGACCCTGTGTACTAAGCTAGCTTCTGCCCGCGATATCTTTCGCCTGAAATTTCTTGTTTTAACATAAAATATAGCATCGCATCGCCCGCCCGCGCTATTAGGCACTTCGTTTTCGCTTAGCGTTCTTTCAGACTTTTTTCTTTTTGCTTGACTTCTAAGGATTGTAGCGTGATGTTAAATAGCCTTTCTAAACCTGTTAAACCCCGGCAGACACCGATTCGGAGAAACAATAGAAAATCAATTTTTTCTCATTAGCTGCCCTTGACCAATTAAGAATTGGGCTGGTCAAAAGCAAACATATTTTATCAGATCCCACTGGTAGTTCCAGATATTAGCGCGTTCAAACAAACAAAGAAACTCTTCAGCTTTTTTAGTACGAGTATTATGAATATGTCTGATCGAGTCCATCCATGTCCATGTTCAGGCATAGTCGACCTTTAAACCCTAAAAACTCCACGTATTTGTCCACGTTTTTATCATTATTTTGTTTGGCTGACGTGAGACAGTAAGACCATCGAGAGCCATCGAAATGGTCTCCTTGCAGCTCAGATGAAGTTGAAAGTCGTTATAAAATGCATGGGTTTGATCCCGAATCTATCTTTATTTAACGTTTTATACACCTAACATAATTTTCATTATCAGTTTCAGGCGCCATGCTGTTGAAGCCTTGTATAATTGGGAAGGAGTACCACGCGCACCTGAGTCCGTTCCGAGTTGATCCGTGCACGGACTGTACGTGTCTGAACGGTACGGCGGTGTGCACGCGACACACGTGCCCCGTGCTCACGTGTGGGGCGCGTGCGCTTCCACCTCCACCCGGCAAGTGCTGCCCCGAGTGCCCCCAGGTGGAGGAGGCGAAGGCCGCTTGTGTCATCGGCAGGAAGACTTACCAGGTTCGTTTTATCGTCTGTTGTTTTTACAAGTAGTTGACTGATTGGTTTAAACGCTATTTTTAAAATGCGACTGCCTTTATTTCTCCTTCTTCTAATTGTTCAGCAATGTGCGTTGCGGAAGTCAGATAACAGTTTCAAAGCTGATTCTTTTGAAGTGACGAATGTGTATTGCATTTATCTCAAGTCGTTTACACGAGGTGACTGTAACACTGAGAATATACTCAAAATCCAATGATCTTACAACATTTGTCGTTTTGTGATTACAGGACGGAGAAACATGGCAACTGGATGCCTGCAAGTCGTGTGAATGTCATGGAGGCGAGCCAAGATGTGCTATGGAACGATGTCCAGTTCTGACCTGCCCTCCCGACCAAACACTTCACCAACTACCCGGACAGTGCTGCCAGAAATGCGTCGACATCGACGGCATCTGTACGGTGTTTGGAGACCCTCACTATAAGACTTTCGACGGAAAGTTTTACAGCTTCCAAGGATCTTGCAAGTATCAATTGGCTTCAGATTGTGCTAACGGCACGTTCTCGATCAGAATATCAAATGATGCTAGAAATACATCTCACTCGTCGTGGACTCGAACGGCAACACTTCGGATAGGCCCCACCAAGATTAACATGGGAAAGAAGATGCGAATTAAAGTTAATGGACATAGAGTGCCTCTGCCACATAAAATAAACGGAGTTGCAGACATAACCCGCAGTAATGGATCTGTTCTACTAAAGGCTGATATCGGTATACAGATGCTATGGGACGGTGATGGTTTTCTCGAAGTGACAGTGTCTAGTGTGTATAAAGGAAAATTGTGCGGTCTCTGTGGCAATTTTAATTCGGTAGCTAGAGACGATATGAAAACTCGTGATGGTAGGCTACTCAATGATACTTGGAGGTTCGGATCTTCATGGCGAGTCGGAGGTACGCGGGCGTGCACGCGGCGTCAGAAGCGTCCGGGCCCAAATATGTATCGCCAGTCAAGGGTGATGAAGGCTCGACGATTGTGTCGTGGATTCGTACGTTACGATGCGTTCACAGATTGTACGACTAAGGTGAATCCCCACAACTATCAAGAAGCTTGCGAGGTGGACGCTCGCAGTTGTTCAGGCACGAAGTGCCACTGCGCGGCTTACCGCGCCTATGCGCGCGAGTGCTCGCGGCTGGGTGCGGAGCCGCGCGAGTGGGCGCGCATGGCTTGGTGCGAGGGCCCGGCGCCGCCGTGGCTGAGCCGGCGTCATAAGGGGCCCGGGGGCCGCGCGCCTGCGCAGAAGGACTCGGGTCTGCTGGACCCCAGCGCGGTGCCCAAGCCCAACAACAACCGTTCCCGACCGCCGCCCCCGATACTGCACTAATGTATTTGTGGCGATGCTTCTACTAGTCAAAAGCCAGTGTGGCGACGTGAGGTAATTAATTATCCTAGGTAGTAAATCCTATGAGTAGATTTGTAACATTGATATTTAAATACCACCTAAATAAAACACCCAACTAATATTTAAACTCAAGTCTCAGTTAATTAATAGGCATGTTTATATAACCCTGGATTTCACAATTAATTTGTAACATTTTGTCTGAATCCATTTGTTTATTATCAAAATAGAAGATGTTTTGAAATGACCTGCATTGTTGCAGCTGTTGCCAAGGTTTTACATAAATAATATAACAAATTATTAGAAATAGTTAATTTGTAAGGATTTGCACTAAAATGTAGTTCACCTTGTTTCAGAGTATTATGAATATTTCGCAACTGGACTGTTCGTGGGTTGCGTCTAAAAGACACAGCCAGCTTTAAAAGGAATGAAGATCTATCTACTTAAACAGTATTCATAAAACTATTTCTAGTTAAGTAATCAAGAATATTATAACTAAGACCACCTGTATAGCTCACTATTGCCTCGCCAGTTCCGACCAGCATCCTGTCGCTCATTCCTTAGAAGTATATAAATCATCATTTGGTTCGGGATACCGTATGCTAGCTGCTCTGTGTGAAACAATAGAACCGCAGGTAACTGATGATACGTTTGTAATGTAGTGCATTCTGTTTGTTTGCTGGTTGTTATATGTGATAGGCAAGCACTATGTTTTCATTTATGAAAATAAATTTAGTAATTTATTGCATTGTAATACTAAACGTTTCTATAAAATGTGATAATTAGCTTTGAATATTCAGGCAAGAGAGGGACGTTTGGTAAAACATAGTTCAAATTGAGATCTCATCTGTAGGTAGTTCTTTACGAAATCTTAGATAAATCTAGCTATCCGAAGCCAAGATGCTAAAGAGATTGTGAGAGATATGTATAGATAGATGTACATACATACACATTAAACACTGTTACACTAAGGATGAATAGATGTAATATTTTAATCGAAGACTCTTTGTAAAGCTTAGTTATTAAATACGTTACCAATGAATTTTAATATTTGACTTTGATGTATGTAAAAATAATTATTTAGCTGAAGAAATGTTAACTGTGTGTTTATAAGATATTTATCACAGTTCGCACGGGCGAATGTGTGTCATCGAATTTTATTGTCTTTTGTCAATGTGCTAAGTGGGATCAGAAGGCGGCTAAAATCTACTAAATTGTGATAATGATATCTGTCAATGCCTCATTGTTCTACGATCATAGCTTACTTATAAACTATTTACTTATATTATTGTATGTATGTGAATGTCCCTCAAATTATACGCGTAACGTTTATAATATAGTGTTTAAATATATTCCAGAATATTATGTATAGAGGTGCTTTACTGTTCGTCTGGGGAACATTAACTTGTGTCTCGTTCCTGTCCTGATATTCGGACTTGGTAACGAGCCAAAAAAGATACATTCTGCTATATATTATGTAATGTTATTTTATTTATTTAGTAGTTAACAACCGATTGAAAAAGCCGCTAAACTCTCTTTTTTAATATCTGATTTTATTTCATCAAGACTCCTTTACAAAATAACTATTACGTACTACTTATTTCGTATTATTAAGCAGGGTCTACGTTTTATGTAGGCTTTTAAGTTATTTAAGAGATTTATTTTGTATAATTAATTTGGTAAGTAAAATTATGTTCAGCAAATGTGTCCAATATTATTTAACATACCTATCATGTGAATAATTTGAGTGAATCTTACTGATTTATTTTAATTGAATATTATAAAAGAGATGCATTTAATTAAAATATGAATTTTAACTTCTTTTTACTAAATGGTAGGTGTACAGCCGCCATACGAAATTAAAATTGATGTCTATGTCAAAGAATGTGAGAATGTCGTATCTATAAATGTTTCATAAATTTGTGAATAATCTTCGTTAAGTGCGTAGGTATATTTTATACATACTGACCCAAGGTACAATCATATTTTGAATGTTATTTACTTATTTGGCGATCCTGATTATAATGAAAACGATGAACAAAGAATTACGTAATAAAAAATAATTATTATTGAAATGTGTTTTTGTTTATTCATCCTGCAATGTTTATTTTCACAATAATTATAACTCTTAAAAGCGGAATGTTATCTCCAATTTCCCCATTACTTGTGTCTGGCTGTCCGCCAAATATCTTAAAGTTTTATGTCATCAAAATTATCTAGGACAATTTGGCGTCCGCTTTAAAAACGGAGGAGTCATTATATTTATCTTGAATAGAAATCTTAAGAAATGAAATGATATCTCAACATTCTCGACACGAATATTATTTTAAGAATTAGTCGTTCTTACACCGCGTTGCGATCTAAATCTGTCGGCTGTGGTAATGTCGTAGACCTTATTCAAACATAGGTAATAGAATAAAAGCTTTATTAATAAAGTAGATAAACATTATACGCAATCACACACATCAATTAAACAAGAACAAAATATTATTTTGTACAATACATACATAGTACTTTAATGATATTGACCAATGAAACAGATGTGATGTTTTCATTCCATCGCATGAAGTGATCTCGTCCAATGTTCCCAAGGTTCGAAAGGTTGAAATACCGAAATATAGTAGAGATTCCTTACATTAGATTATATAAATATATAAAAGTGTGTAGATATACAAGTTTATTCTCCTGTCATCATCTCCATGAACTCTGAAACAATATATTTATTTGCTAAAGTAGTGTACAAATGGTATGAACTATAAACTTTATGCATTCTGTATTGGTATCAGGACTAATTAATATGCGTCCCGTTGTTATCTATTCTAAGTAACGTTTCGGTTTGGCTCATGTCCACCCACTGCTGCCACATATAGATTGTTCATATTTGGGATTGCCATTAGAATCGCCAGGTATCGAGGGAAGCTCAAAATGAACTCAACAACCTAAACCAAAATTGTGTGGAGTTTGCGAGTTGTGGAAGATTTACATGACTTATTGATGGACTGTGTTCGATATGAGTCTGATAGAAATCATGTGTTTGGGGTATTGAGGTTGAACCGACTTGATTTAGGCACATTTCATAGAATTCTGTGTCAACCAAATGGTGATGATGCGAAGAGTCTGTTCAGGTTCATGGCCCAAAAGTAAGCCATAGCAGCGTGTATTTTATTATTATTTATTAAGGGTATGATCAGTGGCGGTACCTTCATATAAGCCCAAGAGCCGCGCCTTACTAAAATGCTCGATAGAGAATTTATTGTACCTGGTTAGGTACAATAAATTCTCTAATAAACTAAAAAACTAAATAAACTACTGGTTAGTAGTTTATGAGAAAATTGCGATGATACATACGTAGATATGTAGGTACCTACATACTCAGTCGAAAACTGAATTTTCTTTTTTTGAAATCGGTTAAAATTTTATTGGGCTTGCGTTATTTTGAAACCCTAGGCACGCCACTGGGTATGATGGGACTGTCATGCGCATTGCGGTTATAAAAGTCCCTAATTAAAAAGAATAAGAAAAAAAAAATCCCGGACCAATGATTCAAAATTTGTGTCGAATCACCCAAGGCAGTTGAATGAATCACTCAAGGGAGTAGAAATTTGTTTGAGCCCAAAATCTGTATATGCCTAAGTTGCTTCCATATAGGTACCTAACTCTTTTGCGTTCCGCCTGAATTTACTCGGGAGTAAACTGTAAAGAAAAGTATTGTTCCAAGGCTAATTTAACTATAATGCTTAGTGGTCTTACCGTCGAAGTCCACGGTGCCGCTGCCGTCGGTATCTATCTCCTGGATGATGCCGTCCAGTTCAACTTCTGTCAGCTGCTCGTCCAACTCGCGAAGGATCTCGCGCAAGCTTGACGTGGGAATGTAACCGTTGCCTGTCAACAAACCATTTCATTGTAGTTAAAGACATTGTAGATTTTAAGAAAAGTCATACTTATATGCTCCAAGTTTAAGAAGAAAACCAGAGAACCGCTGAGGTGCTCAAAAACATTGAATGGGCAAGGGCATTACCATTATTCATACGCTATAAATTGTATATCTGTTGTAGCAATGAAATTTCAATACCAGATAAGATAGCACTAGTGAACGAGCACTGGATGGAGTGGGATAGAAATAGCTACAAGTAGGTACGTACAAGTGTCTAGCATTTCAGTTTTAGATACATGGATACCAGCGACAATTTACGAATTGTTCTGAAGAATACCCATGAGTAGGTGATTCTTACCCTCCTTGTCGTATAATCTGAACGCTTCCCGGAGTTCCTTCTGCATGGCTTCAGCGTCCTCCTCAACGATGAACTTGGCTGCCAACGTCACGAACTCTCCGAACTCAAGACGACCCGACTCTGGAATTGAAACAATTCATCTTATTTATAGGTAGGTACTCTCGTGTAGGACATTGAACGTTAAAGAGCTACCCACTTGATAAATAGTTGTTACTAACATTAACGATGGAAATAATAAACTTTCATTCCCACCTAATGTAGAATCTGGTAGAGGTTTATCTGGAGGAAGTTTTGTCTGGTAGCTCTTCATCTTTACGAAATTAACAGTCAACATTAAATAAAATGTAATTCAAACTGCTTAGTAGCAGCAGTAACGTATATAGCACAACTACGATATATAAAAATAGTTTGAATGACTCACAAATGGGTGAGTATGAGCAAAAGTTTAAAAATAATCTGATAAGTTTAATGGTCCTTTAAGGACCAGTGATGTAGAAAAAAGTGGTTGTCGGTGCCTCATAATATACACGTTAAAAATAACAAAAAGAAGAGACTTAAAATAAAAACTCACTGTCAGCATCGACTTCCTCGATGAGCTCTTCGAGGATTTTCTTATTGAAGGGCTGCCCCATCATACGAAGAATGTCCGCGACGAAGTCACAGGGGATGCTGCCCGAGCGGTTGTGGTCGAAGCCATCGAACGCCTTGCGGAGGACTGCAACAAACACCCTGCGTTAACCCATCCACCAGAACATTACGTAACTCAACTACAAATCAAACGCTCGCCATCTCCTACCGTCAATATTTAACGTATGTGACATGATGTCAATTGCACGTTTGATTTGGTCTAGGCTCGAAGTGCTTTTTTTGTTCAAAATTCGTTTTGAAGACCAGAGAAATGCTGTGTTGCACTGGCAATAAAACTAGTTAAACTGATCGTTCGACTGGGCGGTTAGCGATGAGATTAGGACATCGGTTCAATGCACTGAGATGTAGTGCGAATAAGTTGTGCAACGCAGCTATTTCGGTGCATCAGTGTGGTGCAGCGGTGCGCACCGGCGACGCGGCGCTCGTGGCGCATCGTGAGAATGTAGGGCGACAGTAAATAACAAAAACAACACCACAAATGCATGTCTCTCATAGCTGCCCTATACACTACTCTGTCCTTTTTGACACCATTCTTAAACGTCAAATTCTTAAAAGCTCTGTTCAAAATAGTCAAACCGTTAAGACTTAATTCAGCTACGAGAGATTCAGATTCTCCTAATTCAGCTACCAGAGAGAGATTACGAGAGAAATTCTCTATTATTTTTAAGTTATCTCTGTATGAGGTGCAATATTGTCCAGTGGCATAGCTGCAGGCTTAGCATGACACTCTCTATTTCTTCAAAGAATAGACACGGCTCTTGCTATACAAAGTGACATTTCGTTTCTCAGTTTTTGACATCTCACCGTAGAAATCCTTCTACAATCTGTCATCTTGTGTTTCGTTTCTAACGATCTTTGTCTAGGTCCTGTTTTATGTTGAAGGATTTCTACGGTGGGATGTCAAAAAAGGAGAAACAAAATGTCACTTTGTATGGAAAGAGCCGTGTCTATTCTTCGAAGAAATAGAGGGTGTCATGCTAAGCCTGCTGGTCGTATCTTTCTTAGCAATACTATAAGCTCAAAAAACGCTGGCGCGTCTTCCAAATAGTTTTTAATTCATATTATATTATCAGATTATTTAATGAATCTGCGTAAACGACGAATAGACACTTCGTAATTAATCTTTCCCTCATTCATGTTTATTTACTTTAGCTGTTCAGTTGCACGAACTGCTTATCGCTCTTTATGCAAGCACGTATTGGCACAAGGTTTACGAGTGACCATAAACTATATTTAATTCAGATGTGGAATACTCTCGAAATTGATAATCTGTACTCGTTGGAATAAGTTAATAATCATTTCCGATGACTAAACGACTGTAATAAATTTTTCCTCATAACTTTCTTGATTTTTAGTTTGATAGCCGTAATAACGAACGTGCGTCATCAAATTTAATATAAATATATAAAATTCCTATGTAGCTCACCGAAATAAACTCTTTCAGCATTTTAATGACTTGCTTGAGTGATAAATAGTAGAGAATATTTTTCATTCAGGGTTTATATATTTTAATGTTATATATGATATATCCGTCACTACAAAGTAAACAAAGACGTTTCATTGTCTTATAAAACCCTTTTAATCCATTTTTACGACTGATACTGGATACGTAAACTTTTGATCCCATACGTGCGGTGGAACTAACATCTGACAGCGCTGTGGTTTGGCTCAAGAACCGCGCGGCTACTGCTTCCAGTTGAATTTTATTTGCAACCATTTTAGACATGACACACTGAACCCAGCACAGTGAAACTCTGTTGCCATATAACTGCTTTTACGCCTCAGTGGGTTCTGTACATGAAGTTTCTTAACAGTGCTGCAGGCTTAGCATGACGCTTTTTATTTTTTCGAAGAATAGACATGACCTTTCTACACAAAGTGACATTTCGTTTCTCCATTCGTTTCTACATCTCACCGTAGAAATCCTTCTACAATCTGTCATTTTGTCTTTCGTTTCTAACGATCTTTGTCTTGGTCCTTTTTTATGTAGAAGGATTTCTACGGTGAGATGACAAAAATGGAGAAACGAAATGTCACTTTGTATAGAAAGAGCTGTATCCCTTCTTATTTTCAACGTGTCAAAAAATGCCAGCTGATTGACTCATTATATTCTCTTTAATGTTTTATAAGACGTAATATCCGCTACGTCAAACTAATAAATCTAAATTTGTGGACGGTGGCACATTTCACCGGGTCTAGTTTCCTCAATTATTCAGGGTGACGCGGGTCGTTTGTGACAGGCGCAATTAGAATCAAGGATGAAGCTGACGATAAAACTTTTTTAAAGTTCTAATTAACCACGCACTAAAAAAAAACGCTATTAACAACTTTTTAACGTTATTATCAGTAGAGCGCGATAACGCAGCTCTATTCAACATTGTGCAGCTGTTCCATGTTATTTTGGCAACAAAATAGTTTTAAAAACATTATTTTTATTTTTGCCAGAGTGTTAATTTGAATCGTCAAGACTTCTTGGCAGTTGTCTCAAAGGCCCATGAATTTTATTACGTTTTTTTCTAGATTTTAGCTGTTTATTAATTACCCACCCACAGTCGTGAGGTTCGCTTGCAAAAGCGCTACAAACTCGGCACAGCACTGCTACTGCAATCTGCTGCAAAGATTATTTTTTTAAATTCAGGGCACGGCTGAAGCAAGCTTTATGGCTTTATCAATTAAAGTTGTTTGGAACATTTCATATAATAATTTTCACAAAAGACGTTTCACATCATTATTTTATGACACAGTTATACACATTATATTTATGATGAACTGTGGCAGTTTGTACTGAAAATGGTGTACGACCGCTATCATGAATGAGTGTAGGGACAGCAATGAATCACTATAACAAATTGCATTGACAGTATTTCACGCTTTTAACTTGCAATATTAACGTCCAGCGCTGGACTCGCATGATTTAAGTTCGTTGGCAGATATCGTGGAATATTAACGATGCATATAGTTTATTGTGGACATCCAAACTTTAAACAAACTCGAGTAGGTTTTGAGTCTGACATCCAGAAAGTGTGTTCTAAAATAATTCAAAATATTAACGACATGTTATGAAAATGTAACTTCTTCTTTGAAAGGCTTATTTATAACCATGGCGATTGGTAAGCTGAAAAAAATATTTATATTACTTACACAATTTTAATGGGGACTGTTTGGAAAAATAAAAACATTTAAACACACACCTAAATGCGTGTAAGCCTGTCAAACTGTATACTTTCAATAAAAAAAGTCCCTTACGTTATTCCTGACTTCAAAGCTCATAATGATTTCAGAAATAGATTAAACGTGAGCAGTTTAAATAAAATGACATGAAATAGGTGAGTTTCCACGAAAATTGTTTTATTCGTTTACGTTAAATAGGTAATGAAAACACGCTGTCCTCACCTCAATTCAAACATGTTATACGTGAGTAAGAAGTGAATTCGCGCCGCTTTCATGTTGTACGCTGTCATTGTATGTAAACAATGTAAAGTTGTAGGAATCGCAAACTATTGTAAACACTGGAAATAGCTAACCGTTTCAATACAGAAATAATTTTAGTAATAAACATTAAACCAGTGGCACACATAGCGTAAGCTTTCAATTAGTCATCTTTCGAATTTAGAACCAAAATATCAATAATAACGGTACACAGTTATTACGAAATTCTGGGAAATTGGTTCCACTTTATTGGTTAAACAATGACGATAGCACGTTCTATCTGATTTCCACGGTCCGTTGGCAAGCTTCCAGCCGTGTTGCCACGCCGGCCGCCGGCCGCCGCGCCCGCCGCGCCCGTCAGCCGACCAAACCGATTTTATGATACGCCCATAAATAAAAAACATCTTGCATTCAGATATCCGTGTAAATAATTGATGCAACTTAGATCATTACAAGAAGCCCCGTCATCATTTTTTATCTCAAGAGTTGGTTTAAAATTAACCAATAGGCACGTAAAGTAACATGATACCTTTCAGGCTTTATTGTGAAATTATCTAAATACAGTAGCATTTTAAGCAAATGGGTTGCTTAATAGTAAGTTAAGTTTCTTCTATAAATAAATAAATATTGTTAAGTTAATCTTTGGCTATGAACAAGTCATAAATCCTATCAACTAAATAAAAAAAAGAATCATTTTGATTCTTGTTTTTCTAGAGACAAACAAAACAATTAACAAGCTTTAGGAATTATCATAATAATATTTAGTTGGGGATAATCCTTTATAATCTCTGAATTTGTTTTATAGCAATTTAAACAACATTCCTTTCGTTTTCTAGATACGGATTCCACAATACAACATCATTGCTTTTTCTAAAATAAAAATAACTATTTTCACAAAATAACATAAACAGAACATCCTCTTGTCTGTGTTTGTGTAAGAAAACGTTTTCATTTCTGCAGACAAGTTATTATCAATGTATCAGAATTTAAAACGAAATGTTTATTATTCTTGATTTTCTTAACGACACTTACTAATAGTTGGCACTGATACATTTAATCATTGGTTTGTGTACGTCTAACGGAACACGTTCACACTTGTACTGAAAAACTAATTAAACTAATTAATTGGAGCTATATTTTATAAGAATTCAGATTCACGTTGCAACAGTAACAGAACATGTATTTGTTCAGCAATGCACTAAATTAAAACATTAAAAAGACTGATCCTTTCGTTGTTCAGATGTAAAATGAATTTGCCCGTAATCAATCTGTTTTCCTCATGCACACTTCTGCAAATTTCCGAGTAAAAAAGCCCGGTGGCATACCTTCACCAATGTAAAATTAAACAAGCTTCAAGCATGTCCTGCAATGAAGTATAGTATACCTACTGTTATTGTAAACGTTTCTTTCACAATTCACATTTTCACGCTTTACATTCTTTTTTTTACATTTTCAAGATGAAATTAGGTAGCACCTTGGAAAAATTTACCGATAAGCACCAAGATCGATTGAGGTTGATTTATTTTTATTTTCTTTTTTGTGGATCAAGTTCATTCTGAGCCACATAAACTCCAGGGAGTTTATCTGGCTCAGAATGAATGTACAGAACTGAATTGGCTGAGGCAGATAAACTCCCTGGGGTATAAACCCCCTGGAATGACACTGAATCATTTCAGTGTATGTCGAAGCGCTATACAAAGATACACTGTTACGAAATATGTTTTTAAAATGAATAATGATTACAATAATATTTGAGTAAGTAGAAACATTATTCATAGCAACAAAGTGGAAAGGTGCAGTGTTGAATTAAAGGTAATGCACTGTTTCGAATGGCTGGCACACCCACAAAAACACATATCTTCATTAACTTGTGACAAATCGTATGATGTCTCATGGATTTTAGATATTAAATAAATAGTGGATGATAAAATATTTTTGGTTTTATGTTAAAAGTACTATTTTAACGCCAACAATGGGAGTTTTTATAGGGTAACTCTTTCAGGCATTTTTAAGATAGGCTTCTCCTATTTTCGTCTTCCTAATTAGGCCCGCATGCAAAATTAAAATCATTAAATTGTTTCGCCTCGCACGAATCCTCTTTTATTAACCTCATCCTCCATTGTATAGTTGGCTTCTCGCCAATACAAAGCTTGCGTTTTTCCGTCACTTGTGTAAACATTATAACATTTACATTTTCATGTTTTATTTTAAAACGTTATTTATTCGAGCGTTTGGATAAAAAATAAATGTTAGCAATAGGATTGTTAAGGTCAGTGAACTTACCGGCAATCTGTTCTGGGGGGAGCTCATCGGCCTGAAAATTGAATGAAAATATAATTTTATTATTTTATTATTTTATTAAAAATATAAAACACAAGTGTGTTATTATTTATTAATTTTTCTAAACGAATAGCAATAACAGAGAGGTATTTAAAATAAAGTTCGTCTTATTATTTATCAAAGTTATTTCATTGTATCAGAATGTTTTCAAGAATGTTTCGTTGGTTTTATTTGTGTTGGCAGAAGTAAATAAAAATATTTTTGTGCACGAAAATATTTATTAAAATACGTAAGTTTCTATGCAAATAAATATATAGGTTGTACTCGTAGAACTGACTTTTCCGTGGGATTGCGTTACTAAAGCATAATAAATTTATTTTATGTGCAATTGGAACTGAAATAGATCTGTTGGACTTGCGTACATGCTACTAAATTTATTTCAAGCCGACTTTAAATACTTAAATTTTTATGATGTCTTACATTACTTTGAAGAGCATATAATTCATTTCAATGTAAGTTACTTAAATACTATTGATTGCAATAATTCGTAAACTTTGACATGTTCATGTTTTTAATTCAAATTACCTAAGTATTATATGTAGTTGATTAGTAAATAAAAATAAATTAAGTTATTAATACAAAATGATCTCCAGTAAAACATTGATGTGTGTCGATGGAATATTTTAAAATTACAGTTAAAAAAATTATTAAGTAATCATCACGCACCCTACTTTTACAATATTCAATTTAATGAAAACAATTTTATATAATGCGAATCCATGAATACCTTCTACCTAATAATAGTACATAAGTATCAATTAACAAAAATACGTAAAAAATTAAAATCTCGAGAAGCATGTGAACGTGTAATTAATTACAAACAGGCCATTATAAGAACTTGCAAACATGAAATTCCTCTCATTGTGTTAAAAGCATTCTTAAAATAAATTAACTAATAAATTACTAAGTCTTTGTTGTATTTAATTTCTTTTCATTTCACTAATAGAACTCGCCAACTTATATTACAAGCCTTATATCTAAAAAACTCACTATGCGTTGTCAGCATTATTTCATTCAAGCATAGTAAAATTTAGTTTTAGCGTTAAGTTTGAGTGACAGCCGTTAAGTGTCATGTTATTGTCACAGTGTAGATTTAACTAAAAAATAACAAAATAAACGCTAAGTTAGTTGTCACTTCCGCGACGGCTGTCACTCAACCACAAAATTGTTCGGTTGTAGCCGAGCACAGTGACAGCACCTGTTAGCGTCCACTCAACAGCTATCATCATTTGTTTTCGTCTCAAATATGCCTCATAATTCATGTTGAATAATTAGTAACATGCCCGAGCCACATAATTTTAATTTAATTTTAAATTAATAATGTTAAAGTAAATCGATTTATTTTCATATTCTGGACACCTACCCAGTCTGTTGTATCCAGAACCATGTTTGATGTCACTAGTTAACACTTTGAGACGCACAACACGACTGCCCGCTAGTCTGATGTTTCCAGCGTTCAGGGTTATTTCTGCTGCCCCACGAGTTAGGCTGGCCTTTCTGATACTTTCTTATAAGCCGGGCGATGTGTGCGGCGGCGACGGGGGTCGGGGGCCGGGGGGCGAGGGGCGCCCGGCGGCCCCTTTGGCCCCCGAGTCCTCCCCGGCTTCCTGCGCTTGCGCCGACCAATGGCGTGAGCCTCAAACGGCAGGATGCTAAAGTATTTTTAGTAGAAACGTGGTTATGAAAAACGTAAACAAGCGGTGCGTGCGATGCTAAAGCGTGTAATGTGCCGCCCGCCCCCCTAACCTCGCCACCCGCCAAAACGACCCGCTACTGCCGTGTCATAAATGCGAATAATTAGGTATAATTTTAAAGTCGTTTGTCGTGTGTAAGCAGTTTATACTACGGGTGTTAGGAAATTGCAGTTTTTTCTTTCATCGACGCAGTCGTTATTAATTATTATCGAAATAATTTTTATCTTAATATCGGGCTATCGACGTGATTCTTAGAACTGAGCAAAATTTTGAGCTCAATTATTAATACATTTTGCTACTCGGTCTTTTCATTTGGAGATTACCTGTTGAATCCATTTGAGGGTCGAATAATGGTATCAAAGTTATGAATGTGATTTATTCGACGAGTGCGAATAAGCCACTGTTGAATGAGCTGCTAATTGAGCAAGTGAGTAATTATGTGTATAATCCAATCGCCCACGCGCGTTAACTGCGACTTATTTTACTAGGCGTCAATCATTAGGGCATCATTATTTTTTTTTTTATTATGCGCAATTAAAACTTGAGACGCGAGGTTCCGGGAGAATAGACCTAACGTCACGTCACGGTACGTCTTCCGGCACCTATTATTGTACCTGCTGTTAGATTAGCTTAGCTTTGTTTGATTTACGACAAATGTAGGAAAATAGCACTCATGAATATTATATATATCATAGGAAAGGTACTCTGGTAAACGAAAGAAAATATTTATAAGAGTCGGAACGAGCTAGATGTGCATAGCGGATGTGGTTTTTTAGCAAACAGCAATACCAAATTAATGCGTTAGTGTAATATTAAACTTGGGACGTTGAATAGGAAGAATACTTAGTTAGAGCTTCTGACTACCGTTTGTTGGTATGTTGTTGGTGGTTGGTTTTTTCTTGTGGAACTGAAGAGATGAACCTATAATGAACAAGCTTTTATTGTTGTTAGTATGGTATTCAATCAATCAATCAACTCAGCCTATAACAGTCCACTGCTGGACATAGGCCTCTCCCAGGCTGCGCCACAACACCCTGTCCTCCGCCTTCCGCATCCAGTCTGTCCCAGCCACCTTTTTAAGGTCGTCGGTCCATCTAGCTGGGGGGCGTCCCACACTACGCTTGGTATTATTGATGTGTAACCTATCGCTGTCTATGGGAGTGATTTCGCGAAAAGGGACGGATGTGACAGCTTGAGCATGGAATAAGTAAGTACTTTTCAATAGCATGGAATTAGTAAGTAGGCACCTATTTTATAATAGTATGGAATTAGTGTACTCATGGAATTAGTAAGTACTATATAGATTGTACAGGGTGTTGAATTTTGACCAGTGGGAATAATTATTCGAATAAATATTTTAGTGTTCAGCTTTAAATTTTGAGGTTAATTTCTGTCGCTGCTCAGTTGCTTATGACCGAGGTGAGATGTCAGATGTTACACATCATATGCGACTACTGGCTCACTCGATTTTTTTATTGATTCATTTATTTTATTATTTATGTACACACAGTAAAATACACAGAGATACGACATAATAATTATGTATGTAGTTAGATGGTAGGTACCTATTATGTAGTAATTAGGAGGTAAACACCCTTTTTTTTTGGATGGGAAATCATCAAATAACTTCTCCCGCTCTGGGCGGAGCGGGAGGGTGTGTCAGACTCTTACTGACTAAAACCCACCCGTATGAGGTAAACACCCTGGCGTCCTTATATCTGCTGGTATATCCTCCTTCTAAGTGTAATACTAGAGGCAACTCTGAAACAAAACTGTAATGCTTTACGTGCCTGTAACTACTCCAGCACCCATTTCCTTCAAACTTGGTCACAGCTACGCTGCGGCGGCAGAAATGGTGCTGGTGTCTATCCAGCACGAAGACGAGCACCATTTAAAAACCTCTACCAAAACTAAAGCGTCCATTCTGTTTATTTCAAAACCCATTAAGAGTCCAGTTTTCGCACCTTAGAAACTAAATTCTAGTGTATTATAATTAATTTGTGTTTCGCAAATGACCCGCAACTATAAATTTACCCAGAGATCAGACATTTTGTACAGCATTACAGTAATTTTGACAAATATAAGTTCTTATGTCAAATGAAGAAAATTAATGGCTGAAACTTGAGCGCCCTCAATTACAAGCCCATTGAGCCACTTTCCAGGAATAAAACTAAGAGGAATAGTAATATTCTTAATTCCTCGAAGTGATATAAGCAGAGGCGGATAGTTCCCACATTTTGCCAGTTATGTTGAAATCCCATGTAGGTAAAGAGAGCCAAGGCTATACTCATTAACAAATCAAATCCAGTGACCAATGAGAAATTCGTAACGGAGAAACACAATACTATTGCCCGACCTGGTGATCGAACCTAGGACCGCTTTACCTGACCACTAGACCAACGACAAAGTCAACTAATATTATTATCTCCACGGAATACCAAATACCTGCTTCAGCTCTAATTAGAAAACGTCGCAAGACATGTTGCCAACACGTCGTTAGTTGTCCAAAATCATGGTAGTCATCATTCATCACGGTAACATGATTTACGTGTAGTTCCTGCATTGCTAATTAGTGAGCTGAAGTCTGGCAAAAGTGTCCATTTAACAATCATTTTATGTTGCAGGTATTATATTTTATTGTTTTTTATTGTTCATAAACCGGTAAAATAATAAGAACATTTTGTTTTTAGGGTTCCTCGCGTCTAAATGAAAAAAACGGAACCATACGATCACTCGTGTGTCTGTCTGTCTGTTTGACAATCTGTCACAGCCGATTTGCTCCGAATCTATTGGACCGATTAAGGAAATTGAAGGTACATATATGAATCTAGGTGACCCAAACACGGACGTATACTCGTATCGTAAATTAATTAATTTTGAATAATTTTGAAAAAATATTCAAAATTTATTTATTTACTTTGGAAGAAAATTACAATACACAGACAATTTAAAAAAAAAGTTTTGCAAACTGTACTGTGTAACATATCAAATTTAATGAAAGGACTTGTTGTGAGTGTCTCATTTTTTTTTTATTATTCGTATAAACAGCTTTAAAGTTATTTAAGAAGTTTATACTCAAAATTTTGAAAAAAAAAACCGGAATAAAATTCTTTACATATATGTAGATTACAAGAAAACCTATAAGAAGGCTATGGTGTTGAAATACCTTGGTAAATCTCTAAATATTGTGCGTACAAACTTACATTTGCAGTTGGATTGTGTTGGATCATGCTTTTCAACTACAATGTTAAGTTTTTTCTTACCCTTTATTGATCGTGGTCCGACACGCACTTGGCCGGTTTTTAAGCGCTGATGTTCTTCTAAATCATTTGCGATTTGCGAGACGTACTTACCGAAACTTACTACATATAGGAAGCAAAGATTGTAACACAACTTACTAGTTTTGAAAAATAATGTAGAGCTCAATATTGCGTTAAGGGTAATGTTTCAGTTTTTGTTTTTACCGCAATACCGCACATGGGTCACACTTAGAACCCATAGGAAAGATGTTTTAACAAAAGTTTCTGTAATTCTAAAGAAATGGTTAATTTCTTAGTTGAAAGCCTACAAGACATCGAACTTTGAATATTCCGTAATGAAGATAAAAGCTCCACTCACTGTGAACGCAGCTTTTCAAAAAAATTCAAGACGAAGATTGATTTTATGAAAATAGACGTTGTTTTAAAAACATGTCCTTTTGTTATTGTAAGTGTGTTACTCTTTCAAAAATGATTATATGGCAATGACAATCCATCATCACGGCAAATGAAGCGCACTTGAAGCTTGAACTAAGATTTGGCACAATTTGAGTTGTCAACAATAACGTCCTTTCGTCGCTGGTGCATTGCTCCCACAGAGTACTTTTTTATCTCCCCACTGGCTCCACTACTGACAGGCATTTGAAAGTAGTATCTAGGAACACGACGCGGTATTTTGTGCTATTTCGTAAATAAATCCTAGTCTCGCATATTGCACACTTATTTTTATTTTCGTGCGGTTATTGCTTCATTTCATGTTTATTTTGCGGCTGCATAAATTTGTCAAGCTTCGTGCTGATTGTGAAGCTCAGAAGAAAATGTTTTGGCTTTTTATTTTATTATTTTCATCTTTCTGTTTAAAGGGAGTTCTAATTTCGTTTGCTTTTTTGTTATGGTGTTTTATGTGAAAGAAATGTTTACAGACTGGAGGGGCTGATTTGGGTATCCTGGATTTAGGTATCTACCTACACAATCAGCCTATAATGTTCTCACTGCTGGGACACAGGCCTCCTCTCTGTGAGAGGGAGTGGGCCGTAATCCACCACGCGGGCCCCGTGCGGGTTGGAGATGTCACATGTCTTCGAATTTTTGGTTCTAGGACATGCCGGTTTCCTCACGATGTTTTCCTTTACCGTTTTGAGAGCAGTGGCGATGAAATAATTTACACAAACTAAAGCGCATGTCAGGGTTCGAACCTACGACCTACAACTCATAAGTCGCGACCGTTACCACTAGGCCACCACTGCTGTTCTATCTACTTGCAAATGACAAATAGGTACTTAATCATTTTGTCAAAACCCATGCTGGAAAAAAGTATTTTGACTAACTATCCACACTACATGTTCCACATCTTTTAGGTACAATATTTAGGATGGCAACCAACCGATTATCCTTTAAAGTTAAAGTTCGCCAGCACATTCGTAAGAAGCTGGCAGTATCATCACAACGGTAATGTTTTCCCATTGTTTGTCTTACATGTTTAGTATATTCGTGTATTTATTTAGTCTTATATTTATGTTTAATTAGGTATATGTATGTATATACTTATATTTTAATAAATATTTATTCCACAGTTTTCGTTATTGCACCTACCACTGTTTGTCTCTGCATCGCCCAAAGGTTGACTGGTAGAAAATGCCTATGGCATTAAGTCCGCCTCTGTACATTTGTGTGCGTAAAGTATTAAATAAATAAATAAATATACATTTGTAGATAGGTAATCTGGTGAGCAGTGGTGGCCCAGTGGTAACGGCCGTGACTTACGAGTTGTAGGGCGTAGGTTCGAACCCGGACAGGCGCTTTACTTTGTGTAAATTATTTCATCACCACTGCTCTCAAAACGGTGAAGGAAAACATCGTGAGGAAACCGGTATGTCTTAGAACCAAAAATTCGAAGATTTGTGACATCTATCAACCCGCACTGGGCCCGCGTGGTAGATTACGGCCCACTCCCTCTCACCGAGAGGAGGCCTGTGTCCCAGCAGTGGGAACGTTATAGGCTGATTATGTAGATAGGTAATCCACATTGCAATAAAATTAAAACATGTTGTGTTACGAAATTTCCAGAATCTATTTCGCTAGACATTACTCTGCCAATCCAATGTCGATTGATTGTTTTACTTAGCTAAAACGTAGATTTTATTTATTTTTTCATCACCGGGTCGAAATAAATTATCGAAGTGTAGACCCAGTCAGACTTACAGAAACCATTTTATGCGTGATCGATGTAAATATTTTCAGAAGACAAGCTACAGAGCTTGTCTTCTCAAAATATTCACATCACATTCATGGTATTTACAGAAATACCGTGCGAATATATTATTCATTCTACTTTATATTTCTACTTTTGTGAAACATCAAATACAAACCCAGATTATGTTGTCATCATCATTCTCCTGCCCTTATCCCAATTTATTTGGGGTCGGCGCAACATGTCGCTTTCTTCCATACTTCTCTATTAGTTGTCATTTCGGTAGTCACCCCCTTCTAGCCATATCATCTTTCACACAGTCCATCCATCGTTTCTTTCCTCTACTCTTGTAGCCATCGACATTCATACTCTAAGTCTTTCCTCAGGGCATTTTCCTCATTCCTCCGCATCACATGCCCATACCATGACAACCGATAATTTACTATAATAGTGTACAAATTAAATAATTTTATATGAATTTATTGTGTGCGTGTACAAGAGTAGCGTTATTCAGTAGTGCAATGTGGGTGTGTGCCAATACAAATGTACTGACTATAAATCAATCGCATTTTTATGAGCACTGGAAATCTTGAGACAGGTTATTTTGAGCAACAGTTATTGACTCGGCAGTTCGTAAAACAATTCGAATCCAGGACAACCGTACGTAACCCGAGTTCAAAGATAAAACGACGAATAGGTAGGTCAGCCGAAATTGTATTAATATGAACATTAATTAATATGAAAAAGAATATAACTACTATGAACTATGAGAAAGACTATAATATTTACATAATACCTATTTAAGTTAACAGGCTTAAAATTATGGGTCGCGGGAAGGTACTTATGGGTCACCGAGGCCCCCGCAACACAGGCAACATGAAGGAATACGGGTGGGTTTTAGTCAGTAAGAGTCTGACACACCCTCCCGCTCCGCCCAGAGCGGGAGAAGTTATTTGACGATTTCCCAGCCTCAAAAAAAAAAAAAAAAGGCTTATAATTATAATCATAATATATAGGTACATGTATATAAAAAACCGGCCAAGTGCGAGTCGGACTCGCGCACGAAGGGTTCCGTACCATTAGGTATCTATAAAAACGGCAAAAAAATCATGTCTGTTGTAAGGGAGCCCCCTTTAATATTTATTTTATTCTGGTTTTTTAGTATTTGTTGTTATAGCGGCAACAGAAACAGTTGTCTGTGAAAATTTCAACTGTCTAACTATCACGGTTCATGAGATTCAGCCTGGTGACAGACGGACATACAGACCGACGGACAGTGGATTCTTAGTAATAGGGTCCCGTTTTGCCACTTGGGTACGGAACCTTACAAAAGAGGGAAGAGAATTATAAAAAAAAACGTCTGCATCGCTGCGAACAGGAAAAGTGCCTGTTTGCATGGCGAAAAATACTTAATTAAAGATTTAATTTCATTTTCCATTCGAGGGTCGAGGAAAAAGTTCCTTAGGTAGTACCTACCAACTAAACAGTGGAATCAAATGAATGAGCTTTAAATAAGACTTTAATTTACAATTGAATCAAATGTAATCTATTGCGAATCGTTCTGTCACTATTTTAAACGGCTTCCAACATTATTTCGTGACTTGTTTATTGTTCAGTCTAAGGTTTAGCAAAAATAAAATTCAATGAGTACTGAAACTTTAGGTTGAAAGTGTAGGTATATGTATCATTAATTGGTCAAGGACAGTTAATGAGACGCAAGTGATTTTCTATTGTTTGTCTCCGAATCGGTGTCGCGCGGGGCTTAACAGGTTGTAGATGGGCTACTAAAACTTTTAGTTTGGACGTCCACAATGTACCTATATGACGTGTATCACTTACCTTTTTTGTAATAATAATGTAACCTTCATATGCTATGTAACCAGTAGCTAGGTACCTATACTACAAAACTAAATAGGGTGAAGGCTCTTGCAGACTGGGGTGATATGGCTCTAGTCTGCACGATCCTTTATTATTTACTGGCTGTAGCTACATTTATGAATGCAGCAATGAACAATTTTTTTTTTTAGTTTTTGTACACTTAATTTTAGAATGAAAAAAAAAACTTATTTACCTATGTCTACGCATATATACATGTATGCGTAGATATAGGTTAAAAAGTTTTTTTTTTTTCGTATGTTTACACTCTTAATTCTAGAATGAACAAAAAAAAAAGCGTTTTTTTCTTATTTTTACACTCATAATTATAGAATGAACAAAAAATGTATTTTTTTTACTAAAAACGCGATGCACTTACAACGTTTATTCATCCATCATTATGCGAGCCCATTTATAAATCATGGTATCTAATAGATATTCTGTAATATCTAAAACCTTCAGCCATTTTGAACTGAAACCCAGTCTACATCAATCTTCAAAACTTTTTAAATCAGGATCTGCAGGGTACTGTCAAGTCTTATTGAGTAGCTTTTACGAGGCTCGTTGAGCGATAACAGTCACAGAGATTGCCAAATTCGTTTTTAAAGAGGTATTCGCATCATAAAATCATGATTTTATGTAAACCATCCCGACCCACCTTTATTATTAGCTTTTTCTTTCGTTTGCAAACGAGTAGGTACAAATTGAAATGACGTGAAAAGAAAATATGTGAAATTTTGCTCTAGTTAAATAAACATACGGAATTATCGTAACTACAATAATACGAGTGAAGGAAGAGTTGCAGATGTTATCATTTCAAACTATTTCTCGGATAATCTGACTATAAATACGAACATTTTACAGTAGTAGGTACACGTAACTATGAACTAGTTATTTAATGGGAATTAGATAATGTTCTCACTATAATTAAAGAAATATTTTACTACACTGTTAAAATGTATAAAATTGGAAAAGCACACTGTTTTTTACAAGCTTTTATACACAAAAGTATTTTGTGAATAAATAGATGGGCACCTATAAACGTCTGATACAATAGCTAAAGTTCGTTTCTAATCCCAGATAGTAATTTGACATGTGCAAATGTCAAATGCCTAACGGGCAACAAAATCAAAATATTTTATTTCACATAAACCTACATGGGCACTTATGAAACGTCAGAAGTTAGGTGCACGGTTCCAATTGGTCGTTTTAGTTGGTTAAGCCTGCAAGAAAAATAATCGGATATTACAATGTTTTCAAATTAGTGTGAATAGGTACCAGGTACTTAACGAAATGGAAAATGGTCTACAAATCTACAGTCTATTAAGCCTACAACGTTCTCACATTCAAAAAACATAAAATAATCTACCTATGTAAAATATTAATTTAATAATAAAAATATATTTAAACCAAATGACACAATTACAACATGACTACAAGCTCTAAATATTCATAACGGAAGGTATACCTACAGATTGTAAAGAAAACGTGTTGAAAACAATCGAGGACTGGAAATAAAATGGTTCGTGATTCTAAAATAGTGTTATTCTAACATCTCTTAAAAACTTGTTGGTAGACAGACAAAAACATGTTTGCAAGCCCAGACTCATAATACGGGTCATCGAAATTATTACAGTACCTCTTACTCGTTCCAATCAAATTTATGCCCACCCACTTATGATTTGTAATAACAGAAATGATTTATTGGCAACGCAAACCCTTTAGATCTGTCCGTTATTCTGATATATTTTTGTTGTAAACCTTTTATTTTAAACTTTGCTTCGTTTCTAAATGTTTTATATTAAATATTTTGTTCACGCGTACGTTGGTTTTTCTTATTTTTACGGGCGTTATGATCTACCAGTTACAAATGGGAAATTAAGGCAAATACGAACGCAAATACGAACTTTGATGATAAAGTTTGTGGCACAACTAAGACCATTTCTCAAACTGTAAGTTTCAGTTTCAGACTAATAGGTTGTCTAGTGATATGTACCTAACGCTTACCTAAGCCCTTGTTATTGAGAAAGCAATTGAGCCACGTTTTTATATTCATCAAAGTTCGGAAATAACAAAAGCTTCTGGCGTAGATATGTATAAAAGCGTTTCCCGTAGAACATTTTCATTCTGTTGTTGAGGCTATTTCTGTTTAAAGGTGACGAAACCGTTAATGGCCAATTATTTAGATCTTACGAAATTAATAATAAAGATTGGTTAAACAAAACTGTGAGTGAGTTACTAACAACGCCTCAAGCATAGTACGCCGCTGGGGTCGCGGGAAGGTACAAAAGGGTTACCGAGGCCCCTGGAAACACAGGCAACGGAAGGGACACGGGTGGGTTTTAGCCAGCAAGAGTCTGGCACACCCTCCCGCCCCGCCCAGAGCGGGAGAAGTTATTTGATGAATTCCCACCGAAAAAAAAGGCATAGTCCGCCTTTGTACGGTATGTTTTTACTTGAGCATAAAGTTTAAATAAATAAATAAATAAATAAAAATCCCTAATGTACACATCGGCCCACGCACCGTGTCTCATTTGTTTACAGCATTGTGCACGGCTGCGGATTGTGGACGGACTGATACGTTTCAACGTTAAATAATACTCCCGTCCGAACTTTAGCCCACTTGGTGTTTTATTGTGTGTACGCGATTCGGAGTTTTATCTCGTATAGCTGGTTGCCGGATAATCCGAGTATAAATAGCGTATAGACAACAAAGGATCAACAAATCCAAGTCGTATCGGTTACCGGTGCTGGCTGTCGAATGTTTAGCGGGCTAACTCGCCTATTTTATAGCCGTTCTAAATTATTAAAATTGTTCTATTTCCAGAATCGTTTCGTCAAATTCATGATAATATTCAGACGTAAATTGTTATCAGATGGACCAATCTTTTAAACTAGTGAAACCAGAATGCCGACGCTACAGGTATTATCGTCAGTAAAATCAGGTACGTATTATTAAAAGCTCAAGGTGAAAAGAAAAATTCTGAGAAGATAGGGATAATATAACTAGCTATTGTCTACGTATGTATATGGGTCATGTAAATATTAAACAGCTACATAGGTACAGTCGCCAGCCAGCAAGTTACCACAACTGTAAAAAAAATCGAAATGATTTTAAACCTTAAAATGTTAACGGTTAAGTTCAAAATCGAATGAGAAAATTTGACAGTTGTGGTAACTTGATGTGCTGGCTACTGTACCTGTATTATTATAACAGCTCAAGCTTGCTTTTCCCGCTGCATCCTTTGCGTAGTAGATATTGTTTTACATGTCCTCAGTACGAAACATACTCGTACAAGCTTTTGTTTTTTACTAAAGTTGACTCTCAACTCTCATTCCATTTCTGAAAGCACGGTACGTTACACTCAGTAAGAGTCTGACATACCCTCCCGCTCCGCCCAGATCGGTAGAAGTTATTTGATGACTTCACATCCAAAAAAAAAAAAAAGTGGTTGATAAAAACAATAATTCCTAATTCAAATTAAAAAGCCGGCCAAGAGCGAGTCGGGTTCATAGCGTCAGGGAAAAAAGGAAAAAATCTGCATCCCTCCTCTAGCTTTCTGTGAGTGATTTCGTTAATAGAGAAATTTCGAGGGGCTTGTTGGCTAAGTAATAACAGCCGCTCGGGTCAATCGATCAGGTTAAGCTACGCTTGCCGCGGTTGGTCCGTGGATGGGTGACCATCTTTACTTACCTAGACCCGTCCGTGCCTCGGAAAGCACGTTAAGCCGTTGGTCCCGGCTCTCATTCCTGGATCTTTGACAGTCGTTACGGGTCGTCAGAAGCCAGAAAGTCTGACGACCAGTTACTGGGTTGTGGAGGTCAGATAGGCAATCGCTTCATGTAAAATACTGGTATTCAGCTGCATTGGGTTAGACTGGAAGCCGACCCCAACGTAGTTGGGAAAAGGCAGGCAGATGATGATGATTTCGTGAAAAGGGACGGAAGTGTGTAGACAGGAAGTGACAGCTTGAGCATGGAATAAGTGAGTACTTTTTAATACCATGGAATTAGTAGGTAAATACTATATTAGTAGTTTAAGCATTATATATTATCTTGATTTTTTGTTGGATGATAAACTCCATCTTGATGGTCATGTTGGTTTTGTGATGAGATTGGCTCATTTATATCTATATAAAACTTTGGTCAGGTCTCAGTTGGAATACGCGGTCCCGGGGTGGAATCCATTCTATGAAAAATATTCTAATATGATAGAAATAGCACAACGCCTAAATAGCACAACATTTAAAGGCCATGCATATCCGTTATTTTCGTACGTATGCACCTTACAGCGACTTACTGAATAACTATTATCTTCAAAGCCTTAAATCTAGACGTATAATGTTGAAATCGACGTTTCTGTTTGATTTATGTAACAATTCATATGATTGTATAGACATAAGCAATAGAATAAGTTATGTAGTACCCAGGGGGGTAACCACTGCCGGATTGCCGCCATGGGATCTGGAGGCAAAAGTCCTCGCGCACGTATGAGAGTGGCGCGAGGCGAAACGCCGGGACGTAACTCCGCTGCCACGAGAAATCGCGGCACGGCGGACGGAGCTTCGGCGGGATCTCATGGCAACATGGAGAGTACGGTTGTCGTAACCCAGTGCTGGGCACGCCACAATTGCGGCGATAAGTCCTCCATTTGAGGAGTGGCTAGAGGCACCACGGCGTCCTTACCTTCCGCCTGACACAGGTCCTCACCGGACACGGCAGCTTCGGGAGGTTCCTGTGTCGGATAAGGCGGGAGGAAACGCCCGGTTGTCACCACAAGCCTGGAGGATACGGTGGAGCATACGGTGGAGGTCTGCCCGGCTTGAGCAGAGCACCGCCGTGTCCTCGTGGAGGCGATCGGCGGCAGAGATCTCTCACGTCCAACCCTAGTTCAGGCCATGGTACGGAGCAAGAGGTCATGGGCGGCCGTCGCCTCCTTCTGCAAAGCAGTAATGCTCGCGAAGGAGGAGGAGGGACGGTTGAGGGAAAGGCAAATTTCGCGCCCTCTCGCCCCTAGCCGCCACAGGAGATGCCCTGGGCGTCGGGAATCCCGGGCGGATTTCCGGCCACCGTAGGCGCGGGCTTGCGGACGGTGAGCAATGGGTAGCTCACCGTCCGGTAAGGACCAAGCCCGGGTCGACGGTGCGTTGTATTCCACGCGCGCCTCAAAGAGATGTCGTCAGCACAAGTGTAGGGGTCCACTAGGGCCGATGCCCGCCGGGGTCGCGGGAAGTTACTAAAGGGTTACCTACTGAGGCCCCTGGCAACACAGGCAACGGAAGGAGTACGGGTGGGATTTTAGTCAGTAAGAATCTGACACACCCTCCCGCTCCGACCAGAGCGGGAGAAGTTATTTGATGATTTCCAACCCAAAAAAAAGGGTGGCAACCACGGCCTCCTAGAGCTATTATTTTAATATTGCTTCACAGTGGGAAAGAGATGGATGCTATACCCTCTACAGAGGTTTTTTTTTTTTTGGGATTGGAAATCATCAAATAACTCCTCCCGCTCTGGTCGGAGCGGGAGGGTGTGTCAGACTCTTACTCATTCAATCATCTCATTCTCACACTAATGTAATATTAATACAATACTGCTATGAGAGGCCGTGGTTGCCCCCCAGAACTACTACGAGTATATGTCGAGGTGTGCGCCCACGGCCGCTGTTTGCTGTAACCTCATGTCGATCAAACGCAGGATCGCGAGCACCCTTATGGCGTCTTAGTACTCAGTTTAATAAGATTTTCCGGGATATCGAGTTCTTTTCTGTTTCCGCTGGAAAATTTAGAAGTATCGCGCTTTTAATTATAGCAGAATTAAGTACATTACAATACTAAAATCATAATTTCTGTTTCGGTCAAGCCACATGTACAAGCCACAAGCCAGCGTACCACATGTGGAACGATACAATAGAAAATCCATTGTGCCTCATTAGCTGTCCTTGACCGATTTAAATATTCTATTATATATTCTTTCTCTTTTTTTAATTTTTCCTGTATATGTTTCAGTTCAGTTTTTTTTTTGTATTTAACCATACTGTATTCAATGTAGGTAATTTATATCGCACGGCGTTCGTGTTTGTTTAACTTTTTTTTTTATATTATGTGTAAAATGTTCTATACTCCCATTTTAGTTTTAAGTTCTATACCATAACATTGTAATGTGTAACCGTTTATTTTCCCAAATAAAAAAAATATATATAGATTATTTAGTAGAGGGGGTCGAATTTTGACCAGTGGGTGAATTATTCGAATAAATATTTCAGCTTCTTTTAATTCTGAGGCTAATTTCTGTCGCTGCTCAGTTACTTATTACCAAAGTGAGAAACCAGATGTTACACATCATAATATGCGTCTACTATACTGTAAGGTTCGCTCGTTTTTTTTGTTATTTGATAATAAAATATAATAGGTCAAAAATTAAGCACCTGTCTTGGCTTCTTTTTTTTTCAGAAATTATGACTGTCGCAAACCGCTATAATTTTTCTATAAAATATGATTATTTATTAAATAACTCTATTAAAATAAAAACTTTAACTACATGTTAAAAATAGCAAGGTACCTATAGGTAAATAGGTAGGTAGGATTTGAGCAACCGCAGTGCGGGTAAAATGATGGGTTAAAAAGTTAGAGGCACACCAAAATTGTGGCGATAAGTGGTCATGATGGAGTGGCAGTGCGGCTGGAGAGACAGCATGGCGCCCTTACTTTCCGGTAGACACAATAAGTGCTCTTTGAACATGGGTACGGCTACTTCAGGAACCTGTGCCGTATATCGTCGGTGATATTCTGAAACCGCGGAACTAACAGTGTTTAAAACCGCGTAAGCTAGGTGCAGTGAATTATACAAGAACGAGGGAAAACGTAATATTTACTAAACCACTTGACTTTCTATTGTTTAAACTTTTAAATTGACATATTCCTCTTAATATTGTAGGCATTAATTATGAAAAATATGTATTAATGAATTAGTAAATCCGAAATCTCGATTTTGCTACTTTTGTAAATACGCGGTTTTAAACACTGTTAGTTCCGCGGTTTCAGAATATCACCGACGATATGCCAAGAGCCGACACCCGGTTGCCAGCATTATGGTAACTGCCTTCAGGGCCTCGACGATACGGCGTAGTAAGCACACGTAGGAAGTGCTTATATTGTAACGATTTGTTTGTTTTAACCAGTGGAAAACCACTGGTTAAAACAAACAAATCGTACATAACATGAAACATTTTGGCTAGTAAAAACTAGCCAAAATGTGTCATGTTATGTAGTGAATGAAAATGATTTGGAAAATAATATTTAAGAAATTAATAATTAATCGCGAAACGTCTAGTTGATGTAACTGGTGACCGAAAAGCTGGCGGCTTTCTCGCGCATCGCATCAGCATTGCAATTCAGCGAGGAAATGCCACCAGCATCCTTGGTACAATGTCCCGAGAGCCTTTTTTAGGCTTAACTTAGTTTTAATTTAATTTAGTTCATGTTAATAATCATCTTGTAATTTGGTTATTTAAATAAACACTAATTAACATAATTAAGAATAAGACTTTTATTTCCACAAGCAACAGATGGCGCTATTGGTTACACGAACTTGATACATCCGTTTTAGGTATTCATTTGTAGAATATCGGTGTTAAAGTATATTTATTTTATTTTATATATTTAATAAATCATTATTGTTTCAATTAAAAGTTTATTTACAGTTAATCCTATGCTCTAATGTACTTTAGTTAGTCAATTGATTGTACTCTGCTCTGATTGGTCGTATAGCCGGCTGAGTGTTTACTTCCGTTTAGAGTGGGGAGCATTCAGTTGGTGACTGATTTGCTTGGACAGTCAGTTGATTTCGAGGCGTTGAACCGTAAGCTTATGGATCCGTGCTACTTCTGTTAAATACTGACTAAGAAGTTAAAAAGTGATTGTAAATAACCTGATTGTGTTGGAATAAAGTGAATAAACGTTATTAATACTGAACTTGAGGTGTATGATTTCTTTACAGTAGGTACCTACTTTTGAAAGTATGCATCCGGATAGTCTGTATAGGTTATTTTGTGGAAAATAAATCGATGTGTAGGTAAGTAATAGGTATCTAATAAATTAATAAGTTGCCTGTTCGATCATTTAGATGCCTTAGTTCAAAAAGTCACTAAGTCCATTTTTATAGATACTGAGTTTACTAGGTCATCATTTTTTTTTTCTATAAGTTGATCTAATCCTTTTTAGGGTTCCGTAGTCAACAAGGAACCCTCGCCATGCCTATCTGTCTGTATGTCTGGCCGCGGTGTCTGTAGTCGCGGCTTAGCTCTGAGTCTATTTGTACTAAAAAGCTGTAATTTGGCATGGGTTACCTACACATATTAATTATGTCGAAAAAAGGTGAAATAAAATCTTGAAAACATATAAATTGTACCACCTCCCTTGCACGTAATGTGGGGATGATATATTTTTCCTCGACTACCCCATGGTGTGGGGTATCGTTGGATAGGCCATTCAAAAATATTACGGGTTTGTGAACACCACTTTTCGATTCAAAGATCCGCTTGCGTAACAATAAGCATTAAAGTGCTAATTTTTGTTAGAGTCAAGTGTCCTCCCCCCTGTCAGCGAAATGGTTGTTTATGGAGATGTGAAAAAATTCATGCGAGTAGTACATATAATGAAATTAAAAGGAAAACTGTCACAGCTAAGTGGGCTTTACAAGTTAACGAGTAATAGTCGACCAACTTAAATTTGAAGTTGGAGAATTGATTGTGGCATATATGTATGGGAGAACAATTTTTTTCAACTACAATGTTAAGTTTGTTTTCAAACAAACTTCCCAACTACGGAACCCTTCATTGTGCGTGTTCCGATACGCACTTGGCCAGTGTTTTCAATTAAATGACGCTAAGTTGAAAGAGGTCTGTTACTATGGGGTGCGTGCAGAAAACCTCCTCGTGTGCCTGATTGCTGCTCGTTCCCTGCGAATACGTTCGGGGGAAAGAGCATTCGTCGGGCCGGTGCACCCTGGGCACGGCCAGTAGTCTCTCCTGAGGATAGTCTCTCGGAGAGGGTACTTACTGACTGTGGCGAATTTCTGCCTTGGGGGTAGTTTTATGCTCCTGAGTCGACAAGACCGATCGACGGTCGTCCACTCCCCCTCTGCTTCAGAGGGCAAGTCGAGTGGGCGCAGAGTGGGAAGGCAAAAGGGATGGTCCGCGGAGGAGGGGCCGAATATGGGCCGACGTTTTTCCACGTGTCTCTCTGATCCAAATAGAGGACATAGGGGAGAAGCAAGAGCGGCGCTCGTTGTGGACTCACCCTGCCAGCGAGCTAATAGCGGGAGAACTAATTGTCCTGACTGCAACCGTCGAAATAGTGATCCGTAAAGAGATCACGGTCATGTTTTGTGACTTTGAACGAGACGAGGATCTTGGATTGGTCACCCGGATCGCGAGGATGATAACCTCTATAAAAATCCTCTATATCAAGTTTTGGTGCACGGCGAGGATATGAATGGCTGAGGAGTAGTGACATCTGTAACTTTGCAGTTGCAGGTGGCGCATCAGTGGCGAGCGCACCCCCTGCCAGGGTACCAGAAGAGCCTCGCCGACTTCGAGAACTTCCTTGTCGAGTTGGGTGCCGTCGAAGGCTGACTCCACCCTCACTCGGTGCTGTTGCTAGGGGATCTCAACGCCAAGTCTGCGGCGTGAGGATCTCCGGTGACCGATGTTAGGGGTGAGGCGCTGGAGGAGTGGGCGGTCACGTCTGGCCTGGTCGTCCTAAATCGGGGCTCGGTCTACACGTGCGTGCGACAGCGGGGCGGGTCTATAGTGGACGTCTCGCTCGCTAGCCCTGCTGTCGCAAGCCGTGTCCACGACTGGCATGTCACCGTGGAGGTGGCGACGTTGTCGGATCACCGATACATACATTTTGACGTCACCACCCAGACCACCGGCGGCCGTAGTTCACCAGCTCTGCGAACGGACGGTCCGCGCTGGGCGCATAAGCGCATTGACAGGGAGCTTCTCGAGGAGGCCGCTATTGTCCAGGCCTGGATCCGGGAGTCGGCAACGAACGGACCCGTCGACGTAGAAGAGGAGGCGCTGTGGTTCAGCGGGGCGATGATACAAATCTGCGACGTGTGCATACCCCGCGGCCATACACATTCAACAAGGCGCCAGGTGTACTGGTGGTCTACCAAGAACGCGCTATTACGTGTTGCGTGCGTGGCGGTCAGGCACCAGTACACCCGATACCGGAGGAGACGTTGTCAGGTCCCTGACACCGTGCTGTATGAGGTGTACCGCGCGGCGAAGGAGGCTCTGTGGCTGGCCATCGGTGAATCGAGGACGCGAGTCAGGGAGGAGATGTTGGAGACTCTTGACGGAGATCCGTGGGGGCGCCCCTATCGAGCGGTTCGAGGGAAACTTCGTGCCGCGGCGCCTCCACTTACAGTCTCTAACCTGAGGTGCTGGAGGAGGTAGTCTCAGCCCTCTTCCCGGCAAGAGCGGAGCATACTCCGCCGCCGATGGCTTTGCCCACAGCATAGGCTCTGCCTACGGAAGAGAACGCCATCAGCGTCCCAGAGGTGACACAGGCAGAGATGGGGGCGGCCGTGATGCGGCTCCGGGCCAAGAACGTGGCTCCGGGGCCTGACGAAATCCGCGGCCACTACTATGTTAGCCCTCTCCCTGCAGGAGCTGGAGCCCCAACTGAGAGCACTCTACACAGCAGGGCCAGTTTCCCACTTTGTGGAAATCTGGCCGTCTGGTCCTGCTCAGGAAGGCGGGGCGCTCTGCGGACTCACCGTCCGCGTATAGGCCCATGGTGCTGCTAGACGAGGGAGGGAAACTTTTAGAGCGGATAATCGCTGCCCGCCTCGTCGACCGCTTGTGCAGAGAGGGGCCTGACATGGCCGAGAGCCAGTTCGGCTTTCGGCACTGCCGCTCCACCATCCACGCAATTCGCGATATTGAGAGTCCTGGTGGAGGAAGCAATGTCCCGGGATGGGTTGATATTGGCGGCGCCCTCAACAAGTCGGAGGCCATAGTATTTCATGGCCCCCGACGGGCTCCGCCCGGTTCACACATTGTGGTCCGGGGGGAGGCGCGGTTGGTTGGGTATGGTTGGATATAAAGAACTGAGGGCCAGGAGGGATCTCGCACTCACCTCGTACATATTCAAAGTACTTAGAGGGACAGGGCCGTCATCCACCCCGGTCAACGGGGGGTGTGGAACCGGCAAGAGATGTCGTGCGATGTCCCACAGGGATCGGTCCTGGGGCCACATCTGTGGGACATCGGATATGACTGGGTGCTGCGCGCCGACCTCTTTAGCGGCGTCAGCGTAGTATGCTACGCTGACGACACGTTGGTCCTGGCGCAGAGGAGGTCGCACCAGGCGGTGGCTGAATTAGCGGCACGCAGGGTTGCGACAATCGTCGAAAGGATCCGGCAATTGGGACTTGAGGTGGCCCTGCACAAGTCCGAGGCCATGTGTTTTCATGGTCCTCGGAACGCACTACCGTCGGGGTCCCAAATAACGGTAGGAGGGGTTTCCATCGGCGTCGAGTCGACGATGAAGTACCTGGGACTCGTCGTCGACAGCTTGTGGAACTTCGTGGAGCATTTCCGACGTTTGGCTCCCAAACTGGAGCGGGCAGGCGCTGCATTGAAGTGGCTCCTGCCCAATCTAGGGGGTCCAAACGCCTCCTGCTGGAGGCTCTACGCGGGGGTCGTGCGATCCATTGCCCTCTACGGGGCTCCTGTATGGGCGCGTTCCCTGGCGCTGCGGCCAGCCCGCCGGTTGAGCGCGGCCCAAAGGGTCATGGCTATCCGGATGATCCGGGGATACTGCAACCTCATGTGAGGCAACGAGCCACCTTGCCGGATTGCCATCCTCGCGCACATATGGGAGTGGCGCGAGGAGGCGAAACGCCGGGGCGTAACTCCGCTGCTGCGAGAAATCGCGGCACAGCGGACGGAGCTCCGGCGGGATCTCATGGCGACATGGAGCGTACGGTTGTTGCAACCCAGTGCTGGGCACGCCACAATTGCGGTGATAAGTCCCTTCTTTGAGGAGTGGTTAGAGAGGTGCCACGGCGTCCTCACCTTCCGCCTGACGCAAATCCTCACCGGACACCGGCAGCTTCAGGAGGTTCCTGTGTCGGATAAGGTGGGAGGAAACGCCCGGGTGTCACCACTGGGTGGAGCATACGGTGGAGGTCTGCCCGGCTTGGGCAGAGCACCGCCGTGACCACGTGGAGGCGATCGACGACAGAGATCTCTCGCCTCCGGCCCTGGTTCAGGCCATGGTACGGAGCGAGAGGGCATGGGCAGCCGTCGCCTCCTTCTGCGAAGCAGTAATGCTCCCGAAGGAGGAGGCGGGATGGTTGAGGCAAATTTCGCGCCCTCTCGCCCCTGGCCGCCGCAGGAGACGCGCTGGGCGTCGGGAATCCCGGGTGGATTTCCGGCCACCGTAGGCACCGGACGGTGAGCTACCCATTGCTCACCGTCCGGTAAGGACCAAGCCCGGGTCGACGGCGCGTTGTATTCCACGCGCCTCAAAGAGATGTCGTCAGCACAAGTGTAGGGGTCCACTAGGGCCGATGCCTGCCGGGGGCGCGGGAAGGTACTAATGGGTCACCGAGGCCCCAGCAACACAGGCAACGGAAGGAATACGGGTGGGTTTTAGTCAGTAAGAGTCTGACACACCCTCCCGCTCCGCCCAGAGCGGGAGACGTTATTTGATGGTTACTGATTACCCACCCAAAAAAAAAGCCTTACAATGGCACCGCGAAAGATATCCTGATAGAAATACACCATCACGATTTATTATGAAACGGTTGGTGGATAATCTGCACTATTTGGGACGTTTCGATCATCGCTTACCACAACCGCGGCACCAAATGATAAACACTAACAATGAACTCGATATTTTCATATACTTTGAGGCAAATCCTAAAAGTTCGGTGAGGGAAGGAAGGTGAAGAAGTAATCGCGAATTAGAGGAGAATCGAGAGAAGAAGAATTTCGAAAAGCAAAATACACCGTGTACTAAAAAAATACAAATTCAAAAGTTACATTGAAGAGCGATTAGTACAAAAATTACTGCCCGGTGATGCTGAAAGACGACTTATATTCTGTCATGAAATCGAGAGGCTCATCATAGAGGATCAGTATTTTCTAAATAATATTATCTGGTCAGACGAGACAAACTTCAGCAATAATGGTATGTACAACCGACACAATAATCGCATTTGGTCCAGGGAGAATCCCTTACGTATCCGCGAGACTAATAATCAAGTGCGTTTTTCGTTCAACTCTAGGTGTACGAGGGCTGCACTAAAAGTATCGGGAATAGAATATTTCCACTGTTCCTGTCATATTAAAATCTTTTTAATTGACAACTCCTTGGTTTTAAAAATCGAATACCATTTATTTATTTAAAAAAAGATTCTCGGTCTTGTCACAAGGTTTTGTCAAACTTGTTTAGTCGTTGAGAAAATGGAATTGACTCGAGAAAATTCAAGAGCGATGTTTTATTATGACTTTCGAAGTGGTTTAACACAAAAACAGTGTATTGACCGGATGATTTCTGCATTTGGTGATGAAGCCCCATCCAAAACCACAATTTATCGCTGGTTTGCTGAATTTCAACGTGGACGTGTCAAGCTCAGTGATGATCCCCGTCAAGGTCGTCCAAAAACTGCAGTCACCCAAGAAAACGTTGATGCTGTGCGTAAGCTGATTGAGGAAGATCGACATGTGACATACCGAGAAATTCAAGCAACTTTAGACATTGGCATGAGTCAAATACAAATAATCTTGCATGAACAATTAGGTGTAAAAAAGTTGTTTTCCCGATGGATACCGCATTCGCTCTTTGAAGAGCAAAAAGCGGCTCACGTTACTTGGTGCGTCAGAACTCTCAAAAGATTCCACGCAGGATCCTCAAATGCTGTATACAACATCGTATCAGGTGACGAATCCTGGATATACGCGTGCGAACCCGAAACAAAAAACCAGTCACGAGTTTGGGTGTTCGAAAATGAGTTAAAGCCAACAAAAATTGTTCGTTCACGGAGTGTTGCAAAAAAAATGGTAGCCACGTTTGTTTCCAAAACCGGCCATGTTACGACTATTCCTCTTGAGGGACAAAGAACGGTTAATGCAGAATGGTATGCTAGCATTTGTTTGCCACAGGTCGTTTCTGAACTCCGTAAAGAGAACTGCAACCGCCGCATCATCCTCCATCACGACAATGCGAGTTCTCAAACCGCGCACAGAACAAAATAGTTTTTAGAGCAAGAAAACATAGAATTATTAGACCATCCGCCGTACAGCCCCGACCTAAGCCCTGATGATTTCTATACTTTCCCTAAAATAAAGAATAAATTGCGTGGACAGAGATTTTCATCACCTGAAGAAGCTGTGGACGCCTACAAAACGGCCATTTTGGAGACCCCAACTTCCGAATGGAATGGTTGCTTCAATGATTGGTTCCATCGTATGGAAAAATGTGTCAAATTTCGCGGAGAATACTTCGAAAAGCAATAAATACATTTTTAAATAGTAATGTTGTGTCACTTCCTTGATTCCCGAAATTTTCAGTGCCGCCCTCGTATGTATATGTAGATTGTAAAAAACCGGGTCCTCTTAGTACATTTTTACGAAGGGCATTTGAATACGGAAAGGTATTTAGAAATACTTGAGATTTTGAGAAATGAGATAAATAATCTTCCGGTTGCAGAGCGACAAAACCTCACTTATCAGCAAGATGGGGCTCCGGCACATAACAGTCACAGAACAAGGGACTATCTCAATGAACACTTTCATCCCTGGATCGGGACAAATGGACAAATAAGATGGCCGCCGAGATCCCCAGATCTAACCCCGTTACATTTTTTTTTATGGGAAGATGTAAAAAATTTAGTTTACAAGAACCAGTATGAAAGTGTCCACGAGCTACAAGCAGAACTTAGACGTATTATTCTAAATATCCACCACAACAAGATCAAAAAATCGACAGGGAGCGAAATAATCAAAAGAGTGCGACTTTGTATTCAACAGGAAGGGACTCATTTTGAGCATTTGATAAATTGATTAATTTTGTATTAAAAATGTTAAAATTCATGGTCTTCCTTTTATTTGTGACACTATGTTATTTGGCTAAAAATAATCCTTATGATGAAGACTTTCGATCGGTATGATAAAGCTACAGGGTGATTATGAAAAACAGAATCCTGAAAAAAAAAACAAAATTATGAATCATCATCTGCCTAGCCTTTTCCCAACTATGTTGGGGTCGGCTTCCAATCTTACCGGATTCAGCTGAATACCAGTATTTTACATGGAGCGACTGCCTATCTGACCTCCACAACCCAGTTACTGGGTAACACGATACCCATTGGTAAGACTGGTTGTCAGACTTTCGAGCTTCTGACGACCCGTAACGACCGTCAAAGATCTACAAATGACAGCCGGGACCAACGGCCTAACGTGCTTTCCGAGGCACGGAGAGGTCTTGGTATGTAAAGATGGTCACCCACCCACGGACCAACCGCGGCAAGCGTAGCTTAACCTGATCGATCGACCCGTGCGGCTGTTATTACTTAGCCACAAGCCCTTAACAAAATTATGAATTTTATTGTAATATCTAATATTACAAAAAAAATAAAAAAAAACATACACCGGTAAAAGGATTCCTCGTGCCTGAGTGAATTTTAGTATAAAACAAAATTGGTTTCACATACCAAATTTAGAACTTGAGCGCTCGAACTAGAACTAATTATTCCTAAAGGTCACAGGAGGTAGGAGCAGTCGTGGCCCAGTGGTAACGTCCGCGACTTACGAGTTGTAGGTCGTAGGTTCGAACCCAGGCAGGCGCTTTACTTTATGTAAATTATTTCATCACCACTGTTCTCAAAACGGTGAAGGAAAACATCGTGACGAAACCGGCATGTCCTAGAACCAAAAATTCAAAGACATGTGACATCTACCAACCCGCACTGGGCCCGCGTGGTGGATTACGGCCCACTCCCACTCACAGAGAGGAGGCCTGTGTCCCAGCAGTGGGAACATTTTAAGCTGATTATGTATGTATGTATGTAAAGGTCACAAGCGCTTTCCAGGAATACACTTGAATGATTGGGAAAATATACATATGTTAATGCAAAAAAGTGGCGCTAAGCTCTAAACCTTGTTCGTGGTCCTAATTTAATCAGAAACAGGCAATCAAAACTCTGACGTGCATTTGAAAACTACAGGTTTAAAATTAAGTTTACAATGAAAGATAGTAATAATTAAAGTAGATATCTGGTAGCAATCCTGATGCCATGTAGCCGCCGCATGTGTACTTCGCCGGATCACCACGAATTACCGAAATTCCGGTTAATTGTTGCTGGAATTACCTACGTCTTCTGATCACTCGGCTTTATAGACGTTTAGCGAATTCATACCATATGTTACCTGGTAGGCTGAAATGGGGAATAATAAAACCAGAAAAAAAGCCTGGCTTGATGGGACTTCTTTCAGTTCCTTGGGCTATAATGGCCTAACTCAATTAGAGCAGGGTCCTGACTGCACATCAAATTATAATACCACCTTGAAATCGTGACCACATTTAAATAGAAGGTAAGACGGAGCACTATTTAATCAATAAAAATCTTGGTGTTTTTTTTACCAAAGTAATATGACCGACTATGACGGAGCACGGCAGAAAAATGTGCCCCAAAACAATTATTTTGTTAAATAAAAAAAAAAAATACCGAAAAATTCGAACATTCCAAAAGAAAAAAAAAATATGAGAAAGATCCGAACTAGCGAATAAGGTGAAATAATTATAAAAAGGATCAATAGCAAAACAATATCTTGTAGAATTCATAATTCTACAAGTACTTATCCAAAAAAAAAGGAAGAAATAAAGAAAGGGTGATAACCCTTTTTTTTTGGGTTGAGATCATCAAATAACTTCTCCCGCTCTGGGCGGAGCGGGAGCGTGTGTCAGACTCTTACTGACTAAAACCCACCCGTATTCCTTCAGTTGCCTGTGTTGCCAGGGGCCTCAGTAACCCTTTGGTACCTTCCCGCGATCTTCCTTGCCTGCCGGGGCAGGCATTGGCCTTAGTGGACCCCTACGCTTGTGCTGACGACATCTCTTTGAGGCGCGCGTGGAATACAACGCGCCGTCGACCCGGGCCTGGTCCTTACCGGACGGAGCTACCCATTGCTCACCGCAAGCCCGCGCCTACGGTGGCCGGAAATCCGCCCGTGATTCCCGACGCCCAGGGCGTCTCCTGCAGCGGCTAGGGGCGAGACGGCGCGAAATTTGCCTTTCCCTCAACTGTCCCGCCTCCTCCTTCGCAAGCATTACTGCTCCGCAGAAGTAGGTGACGGCTGCCCATGCCCTCTCGCTCCGTACCGTGGCCTGAACCAGGGCCGGAGAGCCGCGAGAGATCTTGCTGCCGGACGCCTCCACGAGGACACGGTGGTGCTCTGCCCAAGCCGGGCAGATCTCCACCGTATGCTCCATCGTGTCCTCCGGGCGATCCACACAGTGGTGACACCCGGGCGTTTCCTCCCGCCGTATCCAACACAGGAACCTCCCGAAGCTGCCGTGTTCGGTGAGGACCTGCGTCAGGCGAAGGTGAGGACGCCGTGGCACCTCTCTAGCCACTCCTCAAAGAGGGGACTTATCGCCGCAATTGCGGCGTGCCCAGCACTGGGTTGCGACAACCGTAGGGGTGACAACCCAAAAGACAAAAGGTAACAATCGAACTAAAAAAAAATAAAAGGAATAAATAAAATAGAGAATCCTAAATAGCCTACACGAAATTAGTTAAAATGGCAATTATGTGCTTACAGATACAGAATAAAATCGGAAGTCGAATCCTAAGCCTTATCTGCGCATGCTTCAGGCGCGACCGTCTATACCAATAGTAACCAAATAGGATATAGTGCTATATAAGTCGAACTGCAGATTACTAGAGATAACAACGGCTGACAATGGCTAAACACGGCTGACTAAGGCTAAACACGGCTGACTACGGCGAAAGAAAAAAGTAAACGACAGTCAAAGTGACAAGTCAAAATAAAAAAAGTGACTTGAAGTTGGGTAGTCGAAAAATGGAACTTATTAGTAAAAAAAAGATACTTACGAAGTAAAAAACACGACTCAAGAGTTCAAAGTACAACTCAGTCACAATACAACTTAGAGTCAAAGGTGCGACTCAAGTCAGAGGAGAAATACACAAAGTTGAAAGAGAGAACTTGGAGTCTAACAATCGGGACTCCGAAGTCAAAAATGAGTCTTCAGTCATCAGACAATAAGACACGACAAAAGTAGAAGAAAAGGAATCGATTGCATGACGAGTCCGACTTTCAGCTAAAAATTAAAGGCTATCGAGTCTAATTACACGTATAGGCAGAATCCGTAAAATTTTCTAATGGGAGCGTCTAACCAATAAGACTACCAAACGTAGAACGTGTCATTGAATATAAAAAATGTTGTAGTATTAGGGTTAAATATTATATACAAGCTATATACATAAATTATTTTTGTTTCGCCGCAGTCGTTTAATATTTGAACTCACAATCTATTTTCGATACACAACAGTCGGGTAAGAAATTAAACACGAATAACTTAAGACAAAAAAGTAAATAGAAGAGAGTACTCGTTAAATATTAACCAAAAAAGGTTTATTAAGACCAGAGGTTATCTATTTCCAAAATTTCGACAAGATACATACATCAACTTGGGGGAGGCCTATGTCCAGCAGTGGACGTCTTTCGGCTGAAATGATGATGATGATGACACACATCAACACCGTCTAGGGATATTTTGTATAAAGTTCTTAAACTCAAAAAATACTGGCCAGTTTTAAATTCTTTTGATGAAAGCATATTTTGTAAACCTTTTTGAACGATTCTAAATTTGATTTGTAAAAATAATAGCGAAGTCCGAAGGTTTCATTTACCTACAGTAGTTTTGGCTATTTTTTTGTGTCAAATTTAAGTTTTATCAAGTTATCGTTTTTTTTTTTAATTAATTTCGAATTAATGTTATTGTGTGCATCATGCAGCGGCGCCATTTAACGAGAAAGGAAATGTTAAGGGCAGAAGGCATGCTCCAAGCTGGCGCTACTCAACTGAGTATTGCTGAGGAGATTGGAAGAAGACAAAACGTGACATCAAGGTTATGGTCACGTTATCGTGCTACAGCAGGCTCAGCATGGCACTCTCTATTTCTTCGAAGAATAGACAGGACTCTTTCTATACAAAGTGACATTTCGTTTCTCAGTTTTTGACATCTCACCGTAGAAATCCCTCTACAATCTGTCATCTTGTCTTTCGTTTCTAACGATCTTTATCTAGGTCCTTTTTAATGTAGAAAGATTTCTACGGCGGGATGTCAAAAAAGGAGAAACGAAATGTCACTTTGTATGGAAAGAGCCGTGTCTATTCTTCGAAGAAATAGAGAGTGTCATGCTAAGCCTGCTGGTGAAGTGGCTGAAAGACACTCAGGCGGGAAGCGCATAACCACTCAACGACAAGACCGATTTTTGCAAGTTGCCGCGAGAAGACAACCAAATGTTACGGCCATGCAGTTGGTTCAGAGGCTCCAGTCAGAGCACCAATTGCTTGTGAGTGACCAAACTGTGAGGAGAAGGCTGCATAAAGTTAACCTTCATGCTCGCAGACCGCTTCGTACTCCAGCCCTACGCCGAGGAAATCGTGGACGACGACTAGAGTGGGCTCGTGAACATTTGCTCTGGGAAGATAACCAGTGGTCTGTAGTGCTGTTTACCGATAAGTCCCGGTTCGGTTTCCATCCCGATACACGTAGAGTACGTGTTTGGCGAGTTCCTGGTCGTAAGAGCCGTCTGCAACATCATCAGGAAGTCCATTCATACCACAGCGGGACAATTATGGTTGGGGCGGGAATTGGTGTTGGTGGAAGAACAGACCTCGCTTGGATCAGAAACACCATGACGGCTGAAAAATACCGTAACGAGGTGCTAGTACCAATGATCTACCCCCATCGACTACAAATGGGCCAAGAATTCACGCTCATGCACGATAACGCCCGTCCGCACACAGCGAGAGTGGTGACGAGCTGGTTTCAGAAGCTCGACGTGTCGGTCTTAGGCTGGCCCGCTCAATCGCCTGACCTAAACCCCATAGAACACGCGTGGGAAATGCTCCAAAGAAGGGCTTTGAGGAATTTCCCTGCAAACATTGCGACGGAAGATCAACTTTTTTTGCATCTTAGCCGGAAGTGGGACAATATACCGCAGCAAGACTTGATAACTTAATCCGAAGCATGAAAAACCGTTGCAGGACCGTTATTAACGTCATGGGTGGTTTTACTGACTACTGATTTTTCTCTTTACACAGAAACACTTAGCCAGCTGCAAAATGCAATCCAAGAGGAATGGAATGCGAGCTAATTTAAATGATCGTGTCTCATAAAAAAATGGATCTGCGCCGGAAACATTTTCACGCTACCTATGATTTCTTTTACGATTTCAAGTGTCGTCTGAAACCGGACGAATCGTACGATAGACTTCAAATGGCATTCATGGATGAACCTTCTAAGGCAACAGTATATCATTGGTATCCGGAGTCGCGGGAAGGTACTCACCGATGCTCAGAAGCAGGCCCGGGTGGAATGGCGCCGTGATATGATAAATAAATTTGATGCAGGCTCGTCTCGGCGTGTTTACGACATCATTACAGGGGATGAGTCTTGGATTTATCAATACGATCCAGAAACGAAGCGCCAGTTCATGGTTTGGGTGTTTCAAAACCGCCTACCAAAGTGAAGAGATATAGAAGCGGGGGAAAATTTTGATCGCGAGCTTTTTCAATTTGCAGCATCAACGCTGAATGGTATACTACCAAATGCTTGGCAGAAGTTTTCTCTGTTGTAAGCAACAAGCGACCAAACACAGGCCTCCACGGGCTACTGCTCCATCACGACAACACGCCTTCGCACACCGCGCTCAATACAAGGGACTTCCTGGACAGCACGCCGGTCAAACTTCTGGGTCTCCCACCTTACAGCCCTGATCTAGCACCGCGTGACCTCTTTTTATTCCAGAAAATAAAAAATCAGCTCAAGGGGATACAATTTTCGTCGCCGGAAGATGCGCTGTCAGCGTTCAAGCAGGCTGTAAACGAGGTGTCTGCGGCGGATTGGAAAAAGTGTTTGAAAACTGGTTCTGACGCATGAAACTTTGTATAGAGGCTAGTGGAGAGTACTTTCAAAAGATTTAAATAATAAAAAAATATTTACTTTCAACATTTTTTTTAATTTTCGCTAAACTTTCTGAGTGTATATAAGTTATGTATTTACTTAAGTATGTTATGTATATAAGTTATGTATGTATGTTATGTATTGCGGCACATATTTGCCTTGGTAAACCAGTATCGTTGCCTGAATTCTTCTTCCGGTAATTCTAGTAGCGGATTTATACGAGGCCTGTAGGTCTTCCTCTGTCTACTTCCCGCTGGCGTTGAAAAAATATTCATGTCTTCTACTTCGTTTTGGAAAACCCGTATAAGATTGTCAAAATCTAGATCTACTACTCGATAGAACAAATTAACTTCGAAGCACACAAAAATCATAGTCAATCGATTCGATCAGCTGATTTAAATAAATCCGCCATTTTGCCTCTGCAGCAAGCCATAAACAGGGCACCGATGGTGTTTTTAATTTTGACACCTTGTAATCAATTGCTTAGCGACCTTTTAGCGCTGTTTATAAATAAGAATTTTGCTAATCAATTAGTTAGCAATTGATTAAAGGTTAAGAGGCATTTTTAAATAAGACCGCATATCTCAAAACAAAGAAAAATAATGTATTTAGTCACTTAGAACTAAAGTATCCATTTGCAACTGTTGCAACAATCGCAAGAAATCAGAACAAACTTATGGATGGAAGAATCTTGGTAGGTAATTGGATACCATTGATTATTTATTGATCGGTTGATCGGATTATTGCTGTTCTTAAACGACGCAAAATATACCCTTAAATTTTGTTTATTTATAAAATGTTCTTTAAGGATACATTTTATTTTTGTCATAATGCGCGGCATTATTCTCAGTTGTTTACCTAAAAATGCCTGTATTTTAATGTTGTTTATAATCAGCCTTCTTAGTCATGCCTCTCCAAAATATCTATTTGCAAAAAAACTGGCTGTTTGCCGACAAAAAAAAGTTTCAAAGCCATTAGTTTTTATTTTTAAATGTTTTTCTATTCTCTTACAAAACGACGTTTAACTTTTTATCATTTGCCTTGTCTTTTCATGAAAAAAAAATATATCGAAGTTCAAAAGTTGCAGGAGGTACAAGCACATTATGCTAGATACATACGCAGCGACTCATTGGAGATATCAAAATCTCACGTCCACTCACAGATTTTGAAATGGCTAGCGGCAAATCTGCTGTCCAAATCTGTATGTGGACGTGTGATTTTTTAATCGAAAATTAATTTATTAAAATAATAGTTTGACCACCTAGGGGTAGCAATAGTTCTCTCACTTGTGTACCAGTTAAATTATACCAGTTTGTACCTACTGGTATAATTTAACTGGTACACAAGTGAGAGAACTATTGCTACCCCTCTGCATAATTCCCGACAGGAAGGTACAAGTATGGTGACAATAATAAATGGTTTTGTTTCTGTAAGTAGGTTTATAAAACACTTTTACACGTCAATCATATTTTAAAAACTAGATGAGGTCAGCGTTTCCTGTCTGACAACTTTGAGAACAAATGCCGTAACAAACACGGACGTTTTGTTACGTTGCCGTTAAATCTGAGAAGTTTGATTTGTTTTGGTTTGTAATGTTTCCAGTAGCCATTTCATCGTAGAACCTTTCTTCAGAGCACGCTCATTTTTATCCTTTTGCAATCACAAAAACTTTGACTTGGTGAAATATTATTTTTCACGGGAACGCATCCATTTCAGACTGACAAAAAGTTATTGTCAAAAATGACAGAAAGAATGAGTTTGACAGTCGATGGTTGTTAAAAATCGTTTGTCTTCGTTGTTTATTTAAGAAGAACTTTAGAAGAACAAGAAGCTCCGTGTGTTGTAATTATCTACTTTCAATGGGAAACTAAATGATTGAGAAATATATAAAATTTCTTGATCTAATATGGAAAGTTACGTAGTTATATCTTTTATTGGTGAAGGATCTTTTGGTCGTGTTTTTAAAGCTAAACATAAAGAAACTGATGCAGTTGTAGCTTTAAAAGTTATAAGAAAGGTATGTTGTATCTTAATTTGTTTATATTCTGGACTATAAGGACCGTTCGTGTTAAATGGAATGTTTATTGGGCCAGAGTTCACCTACTTTCAAGTAACACTGACTATTACGAGTTCACGACTTTTTTGTATTCTAACAGTCAGTCAGTTTCTACATATCGACGAGAACTACTTATTTTAACCACAATTACAGAAAGGGCGTTCAATCAAAGACTTGAAAAACTTGAGACAAGAATGTGATATACAGAGGCAGCTAAATCATCCAAACATTATCCGGATGATAGACAGTTTTGACACAGACTCTGAGTTGGTTGTAGTCACGGAGTATGCAGAGAAAGAGTTACATAGCATCCTTGCTAAAGAAGGATGTTTGAATGAAGATCAAGTTAAGAAAATCACTTGGGATTTGGTTTCAGCATTGTACTACTTGCATTCACACAGGGTTCTGCACAGGTTTGTTCTAAGATATTTTTAGAATGTTACCTATTTGATTTGATGTCACTAGTTCCATTATTACACAAGTTAATTTGTGTTATGTTCCAGGCATGTTGGATCTTAAATAAATGTCCAGATTAGTGAACTACAACATCTGAGTTCTTTCAAAACATTTTTGAGTAATCTAATTCAGAATAATGTTTGAAATTAACATGAAATGCAGTACTAACATCAGCAACTATTTATATTTTTCAGAGATTTAAAACCACAAAATGTTTTACTGGACAGTACTGGATGTGCCAAACTGTGTGATTTTGGTCTAGCAAGAATCATGACCAATGCAACACATATTCTGACTTCCATCAAAGGTACTCCATTATATATGGCACCAGAATTAATTGAGGAGAAGCCTTATGATCATCAGGTAAGTTTTTAATACCATTTTTGTACAATAATCTATCTTAACTCATGAAGCCTGGCGCGTACCCCATGTGGTGCCAAGAAATGGAAAATCAATTGTGTCTCATTAGCTGTCCTTGACTGATTAAAGTTCCAAAGTAAATTGCTTATTTATAATTTCCAGTTCTTTGTGGTCTTCCTACTTACAAACAGCCATAACTGGCACTGAAAAGAAATCTTTTCTGTGACCGATGTTTTCTGTGTACAAAATAAAAATCAGTTATTTATTTGAAATAACAAAAAAAATCATTCATCAATATTTATAAATAATATAATAAAACTTATAAAATGTGTTAATTTTCACTTCAGGCTGATCTATGGTCTCTTGGATGCATAGTGTATGAGTTGATAGCAGGCCAGCCACCTTTCTGTACCATGTCAATATGGCAACTGGTGCGGATGATCAGACACAAGCCAGTGCAGTGGCCCAGCTTTATTAGCACTGAAGCTAGATCCTTCTTGCAGGTATGTATTTAACATGAAAATAAGAAAAAAAACCGGCCAAGTGCGAGTCGCCATCGCACACTAGGGTCCCGTACCGAAATATGTTCGAGCAAAATTTTTGCTCGAACATGCAAATGCTGAAAAAAATTTTTCTTGTATGAGGACCCCTTTGATTATTAACTTTATGTAATTGCTATCTTTCGTTCTTGTAGTGGCAATAGAAATAAACTTTTTAGGAAATTTCAACTGTTTACCAATTAAGGTTTGTATAGGGGACGCTTAGTAATAGGGTTCCATTTGGCACCCTGCGGGTACGGAACCCTAAAACTATTCAATCATATGAATGAAATCATTACAAGGTTCTGTCATACTATGGACCACTCTTGGTTCCTTTGCCATTCTCATATTCCTAGAATGAAAACTAACATTGAACCAATTTTCCATGATCAGATATCCTAACTGGCAATGAATAAAGATAGCGATTTGACATATATTTTGTGCAAAAGGTGTCAAAGGCGAACGGCAGGTTTGTATGGGACTTTCGTGCAGCTAATAAAATTTCGTGTTTTGGGATATTTTCTGTTTTAATTGTTAGTTAATACGATACAATTGATTCGAAAAATTCTTGGATTTTTAGAACTTGGGACGTAAAAGTTATAACCAGTTTTATTTTTTAAGGTTAAGTACTAGTGTACCAATGTAGATTGTTACATAAAGGCACATAAACATTGTTTCGGTAATAAAGTATATGTTCTAGATTGCTTGTCGCTATTTTTAGTGTTTTACTTACTATCAAGTAGGTAAATTGAGATGAGGATTGTACCTACTCAGCGGAGTGCATTAGGAGATACCTATGTCCAGCAGCTGACTGCGACAGTTTGATAATGATGAAGTCCTGATGGGGTTTTGAGTGTAGGTAAATAAAACAATACAGTTAATAGTTTTTTTTAAGTACATTTATTTTATTTAAATTAATTAATTCGTAAATTACTTCATCTAAGAAGGGGGCAGGTCGGGTAATACCCTCATGGCGAGCATAGCTTAAATACCAACATAACTGCGTTTAGTTTACGACTAAATTACGTGTAGTTATTAAAATCTTTTTTTAAATAATATTAATTAATCCGAACTTCTAAAAATAGTACACTTACATGAAAATAAATGGCTTAGTTGCCTTAATACTCGTATGTGGTACAAATTCTATAACAAAACAACTAAAAAAGTAAGCTGTACGAAATCTGCCGTTCACCTTTAGTTTAATTTTCCAAACTGAGACTAAGGGCCGATGCCTTAAAAGACTGCTGTTCTCAGCAGTATTTTTAATCTTCAATTTACTCAATATTTCAGGGCCTGCTCCACAAAGATCCCATGAAAAGGATGACTTGGCCAGAAATTCTGGAGCATGCATTCGTTTCTGGTCATGTGACTATACTGCCAGAAGATGTTCAGAGTGAATCACCATTCACAAAGCCACTGACCCACAGTCAGCAAGAGGCTAAGCAGCTTCAGAGGGAAAAGGTTAGCAGTAATACAAGGTAAGGAAATGAATGTACCTGCTGCAATAAAAAATGTATAAAAGTATTGAAAAAATACACTTTTCATACCTATCAAAAGTTTGCTTTAGGATTTTAGGATGGTAAATTAGTACAGTTGTACTATCTCACGACGCACATTGTATGACTAATTATATCTGTATTTCTAATAAAATGCTGACATCTGAAAAATGGCCTCTGTAATCTGCCGTGTGCGACGGCGCACAGTGGAACGAATGTATGGGAGCGGTTGGACGTAGACATGTCCGAAAAAAAAGAGTAAAATTATGCCAAACTAATGATGCCATCTTATTCGATTACTTAATGCCTTCATAACTTGTGGTGATGAATTTCTTCATAACTCCCATATTTCGGGAGTAATTTGAGAAAATGTGAAATTTTACTATGAAAATGAGTGTATCGAGCTCTCTCCCTCCTGATTCCGGGCTTGTTTCAAGTAGCGGTCTCTAATATCATAATGCTAATACTAAGAGCTATATTTAATACTAAGACACATAGTGCGCCAAATGTGCACTTTCTGGGATAAAGAGTGATGTTTATTTTATAACACAATTTTTTTATTTTTTGTTTATTTTGTTGATTAAAACCGTTTTTCTAAAGGTTTACCTTATTACAATAACATTTCTGAGCAGTCAATTAGAGAAGATATAAGCTAATTAGGATATATAATTAGGGACTTAAGGTTTACATATAAAACTGATGCACTAATGATTACTGATAAGAACATTGCTATTATTTAATTACTAAATGGCTCTTAATACACTAATTTAGCATGCATCATTTACTAATTATCACAATAACTAATTACCTTGCAATATTTAACAAAGGATACCTGGGATACCTGGATTTTATATAAATAGGTCACTATTAGTAACTTTAAAATCAGTGTTGATTTACACCTCGTTGTATCCAAGCTAATCTCGCAATGTATTTTCCAAATTTTAATACAAATCTTGATATTCACGTTGCTTTATGCGCACGCGCACATAAAGATTTACGCGACTTTAACTATTTGTTCAGTGTTTTAAAAGATAACAGTTGTGTTCAGTTATGTGAAAGTGCTGAAACAAGTTTAAAAGACTGGTGTCGTCGATTTTGCTACCGCATTTATGCAAAATGGACACAGTCTGGAAGAAGCACAGATAAGTTTCGGAAGAAACATGAGATTTGGCTACAGGCTGCAATTCAATGGCCGGAATTACAGAATGAAAATATGGAACCTTCTACAGAAAATATAAGTGACGTCATCGAGCCCATAATTTCTCCTGCTAAATCTGATGCTTCAACTTGTACACATCCTAGTCCTCGTAAATCTTTTGAGGACCTTAGTAACCGGCAAAAAAGAAGACGCACTGAAGATAGTCTTTCATGCAGCAGTAGCAGCGCTGAAATTATGTTTTCGGCCGAAAGGGCGCTTCAAAAGGCAGGACAAAGCGATACAGCTTATGTTATGAAATACTTGACGGAGAATCCAGAAGAGGCCTCAAAAATCAAAGCCTTCATTGAAGGTAAATCAATTCAGGTACGGGAAATATCCCCTTTGAAGGCATTGGCTCTTTATGTATCGATGAACTTATCGAAATGGCGCTATAACACTCTTCGGGATTTCAACACTCAAGAAGGAGCTCTTCAATACCCGAGTTACTACATGTTGGTTAAAGAAAAAATTAAGTGCTATCCGGCCAAAGAAGATCTCACAGTTACAGAGAGCTCTGCAAAAATCAAATTACAAGCCTTGATGGATTTAACCTCAAGAAGACTTATTAGGTCGTTAGAAACCCCTGTTGATCCCAATCAACAGCTCGTATTGACCAGCAAATGGGGTTTTGACGGATCATCTAGCCAAAGCATTTATCATCAAAGGACGAGTGAAGATGAGCAAATCGATCTTGCTAGTAATTTTATGATTAGTCTTGTACCACTGCGGCTCGTCTCAAAAGGTGTAACAATTTGGGAAAACGAGCGACCATCTTCCACTTCATTTTGCCGGCCAATATTGTTTAAGTTTATAAAGGAAACCAAAGAAAATGTGCAGAGAGAGATGGCTGAAATCGAAGCAGAGATTGAAGCCTTAACTCCATCCACCATCACTGATGGAATTAGTGTCAAACACCAACTGCTGTTGACAATGATTGATGGTAAAATTCATTCCATTATATCCAATACAGCAGCTTCAGTGTGTGACATATGCAAGGCTTGTCCTAAAGAAATGAATAATTTAGAGTTAATCAAAGATAAACACGCAAACGAGGACATGTATAAATATAGCTTAAGCACCCTTCACGCTTGGATTCGCTCAATGGAATGCTTATTACACATTTCCTACAAATTAGACATAAAATCATGGCAAGTAAGGGGTGATATAGCAAAAAGGCAAGTTGATGACAGGAAGAAAAGAGTTCAAGAGGCTGTAAGAAGAGAAACGGGCTTACTTCTCGATGTTGTGAAACAAGGCAGTGGATCCACCAACAATGGCAACTCGGCAAGGAGATTTTTTGAAAACTACACTAAATCTGCTGAACTGACCGGAATAGATGCTATGCTTTTAAGAAAAATCTGTGTGATCTTGCAGTGTATTTCATCAGGAGAGAAGATCAACGTAACTAAATTCCGAGAGTTCTGCTTTGATACTGCTAAGCTTTACGTGGAGTTATACCCATGGTATTATATGCCTTCTTCACTTCATAAAATTTTAATGCATGGGCCAGACATAGTTCAGAACATGTCAATTGTGCCCATTGGTTTTCTATCCGAAGAGGCATCTGAGGCTAGAAATAAAGATTTTAGAAAATATAGAGAGGGGCATTCTCGAAAGCATAGCAGTATCTCATGCAATGAAGATATTATGCACAATCTTTTACTGTCTTCTGATCCACTTGTTACAAGTATCCGTCCAAAAGGAAATAAGTTTGTAAAAAAATCTTCTTTTAAGGAATTTTATGAGCTTACGGATTCTGAGAAAAGTGATATCGAATTTGTTAACATAAATGATTTAGCGGACATCGATTCTGAATTTGAATTAATTGATGATGATGATGATGACGAAGATAATTAAATGATGTTATTGTTTTAAAATGTGTAACTTAGTAAATTAGAGCTTACATCTTAATTATTTATTGTACTTTTAATGAAACTAGGTAATTTATTATCAACTTACTTAAAAGTCATACTCTCATCAGTTCTTGTGAATATTTTTGTTAATATATATTTCTGTATATATATAATATATTTATAGACCTCTTAATAAGTCTGTCTGCGGTTTAAAGTAAATACAAATGGGGAAAAAACGTTTTTTTTTTTAAATTTTCATTTCCTTTTATCCCAGAAAGTGCACATTTGGCGCACTATGTGTCTTAGTATTAAATATAGCTCTTAGTAATAGCATTACGATATTAGAGACCGCTACTTGAAACAAGCCCGGAATCAGGAGGGAGAGAGCTCGATACACTCATTTTCATAGTAAAATTTCACATTTTCTCAAATTACTCCCGAAATATGGGAGTTATGAAGAAATTCATCACCACAATTTATGAAGGCATTAAGTAATCGAATAAGATGGCATCATTAGTTTGGCATAATTTTACTCTTATTTTTCGGACATGTCTACGTCCAACCGCTCCCATACATTCGTTCCACTGTGCGGCGGGTTGGTCTTAGTTGTGTGTGTATGTACATGCACATTGTGTCGCCCGAGCTGCCGATCGGGCTACTAGTGCTAACTGTTATGCGCCATAATTTTGCGTCGCGTACCGTCAACATGGAAAGTAAACGGAGAAAAGTTGTTCACAGTGAGGTACGTAAATAATGGTTAATTGTATACATGTTATAGATATTCTTTTTCACGAAGTCCGTTCGGCTTTGATTGTAGTAGTGACGTATCCCGACAAGCGCGCTTGTGTGTGTAAAAGTAGGTAACGTTAGCAAAAAATACTGATATATATTCAAGTCGAGATTTAATAATCTAAATAAAATTTTGGTTTTAAAAGTATATACATTTTGTAAATAAATTAGATTAGGATACAAAAATATTAAGAATATGTAGGCATTTAATTAAGCATTGGTGTTACAGAATGGAAACGAAACAAGTAGGACTATTCAGTATTTTCAATCACTATCAGATAAATTTTCGATTTCCGATTCCGTTTTGCTGTCGTCAGAATCATCTTGTACATTGATTATAAATTCAAAATCGAGATCAAAATATTTCAAGTAGTCTTTTTCAATTTTTTCAACATGAGCACAAGTTTTTTGCCACGTTTCACTGCTAACTTGGCCCAAACTTTCATTGATCAGTCTTTCCGTATTCGTCATGTTTTGCTCGATATTTTTAGATGCGACATAATTTTTAACGATCCCCCAAATATTTTCAATCGCATTTAATTCTGGGTGATAAGGGGGAAGGCGTAAGACATCAAAACCCTTGCTTTTTATAAAATCGTCAATCTTGTAGATTACGTGTTGGGCTTTGTACTTCTTTATTGTATCGTACAATTCCAATTTAAGAAGAGATTCATCAAATGCTATACCCTTATCCCTGAGCCATTGCTGCATATCGGCTTTCTTTGTAGATTGCGTCGGTAGACGTTCAGCCCGTGTGTTGTGATAAGATGCATTGTCTAAGACAATGACAGAGCGCGGAAGTAAATTGGGTAGCAACTTTTCATTTAGCCATTTTACATAGTTATCATAGCTCATATTTGAATGATAATCACCAGCTGTTGAGTTGGCCTTATAAACCAAGGAAGCATTTTCAATAAAACCATCCTTGGTTCCCGCGTGCACTAAAATAAAGCGAGTGCCTGTGCTAATTTTTTTTTTTTAAACGGAGTTCTTTCCTTTTGTTTTGCCCAGGTGTTGTTTCGCACGTGTGTCGAAAGGACGTAGCTCTCATCGGTGTAGACAATGGGCCGACTTTGAGAGCGGTACTCTGTTATTTTTTTTAAATATTTTAAACGCCACATTTGTATATCATGACGCTCCGTCAAGACTTTACGGTTGTTCTCTGTTTTGCGCCACTTGTAACCTAATTTCAACAGTAACTTGCGAACAGTTTCTAAACAACCTTCGAATCCGATTTTTTCATTCAATGCTGTTCTTAACTTAGCTAATGTTGGAATTTCTTTATGGACAATATGGAAATCTTGTACAGTACTGCGAACCACATCGGCTGTAAAATTATCTATATCCACTTTAATATCTCGCTTTCTCCTTTTCTTCATAGGTGAAGTGAATTTTGATGAAGTGGATGGCAATTCCTTCTCTTCTTTTAATATTCTTTGAACTGTTTTTTGGCTCACACCCGTAGCTTCAGCTGTACGGCGTGTAATGTCTCGTAAATGAGACAAATCACAGTTGAGTTCCATTAATGATTTTGTAAATTCATATTCTTCTCGCAGAAAATGATAAACACTAGCTATCATGTTTCGACCCTAAAACAAAATGTAATCAAAATAATTAAGTAATATAAACATTTTATAACACAAAAAAAACATTCATTTTATAAATACTTCTATTGCTATATTAAGTATCTTTGTATAACATTTTAATTGAAAACGTATAAATAAATATTACCTCACTATGGACAACTCTTCTTCGTTTTGTTGCCATGCTGACCTTACTCCGTGAAACAATTTGGCGCGAACTAAAAACCACTACTGATCCGGACCGTGTCCCGATCGACACTGAGCGCTCTCGAGGTTACGTACACAAAAACAATGTGCATGTGCACGCTTGACAACATTCATAGCCAAACGGACTTCGTGACATAGAACATTTCTGTACAATTAAACATTATTTACGTACCTCGTACATGATTCTAATTAAAGTATTATTATTTTTTATTTATTATTATTGCTGGTTTTAGGGTCTTTAACCGCTAAGTCCCCATTGACTCCGAATAGGACTCCGAATAGATTGCAAATTTTTATCATTTTCTCAACACAGAGTATGAATTCATGTTAAGAAAGAAGCTGAGTATATGAAATACTTTGATGCCGACTTTGAATTTATCATAATTTTGCAAGATGATAGTGATGATGAAACCCTCACGGAAGGTCCAGTTATGATTGGAACATTTTTTTTTACACTAGTAATTTAATTTGTAAATATTAAATTAAGTAAATAAATATTGAACAAAAATACTTTTATTTCTTCACTAAACAAAAGAAATATCTGACTACGTACATAAAGTATTTTGTTCAATAACGATGAACTTGCTGACGCTACCTGCAGTTACGCACACAAGAGCGCGTGTCTATACACATAACAACTACAAGTATTGCTCACCCGTCGTCGTAAGATAGAACAACTTTAGTATCTACAGAAACAAAGTCAATGAACACATTATAAGATCTTTCAAATGAATAGTATATTTATTTTTTCAGAACAATACCTGAACCAAAACCAGAACCGAAAGAGCATGATTTGCGGAATGCAAGAGTGATGCAAGCGATGGAATGTGTCCCTATGTCTGATGACGACAGCGTCAGAGCAACCAGCGCATTTAGTGTACGAGACAGCCTGAAGACTGACGACGAAGACCAATCACATCCCATCACTGCAGCCAACGCGAAACTACTCAGACACGAATACAATGTCCTGAATAACTCAAATCTCGTTGTATGCAACCTAGAGAACAATATGGCCCAACTAATGGCAGTTAACAAAAAACAGTCAGATCTTAACAAAATGGATAAGATAGATGAAGAAAAACCTAACACAGAGAAACATGTTGAAGAAAATAAACCACAAAAACCTCTAAGTGCAAGTGATAATCAAAAAGAATTACTGGAGACAAAACATAAATCGAAATCTATAGATACTGCATCACAGAGCTTGGAACATCCGAAAAGTTCTACTAAATGTAGCAGCGATGTCAGTTCTGGGCTGAGTAAAAGTGTACCACCTTCATATAAGCAGAAAATATTGCAATTCTCACGCGATAAACTCAGGTTTGGTAGTGGAGGGAATAAGTTGACAAGAAGTATAAAAAGATCATTCCATTTTAGTAGAAGTTGGGACAAAAACAAAAACGAAACGCAACGTCGGACAAGCGAACCTACGATAGAGGTTTCGAGCTTTGTAGATGATAAGGAAAAGTGTTCTAAAGAGGATAAAGATCAGGATGTGGAGAAGTCTGAAGTTATTGAGGAGACTTCTGATGATAAGGAAGTTGCTGACAATGATAGAATGCTTAAGAATGATGACAAAAGTGATGGTAATATTTGTTTCTCTTTTATCTCAAGATTTGTAAAATGTTCTATTATAGTCTGCGCGCAAGTGCTAGTCACCGCCTGAGATAAGTGAGCGGTGGGACGGTGGAGGTAGACAATGGTAAAGCTAACTGAGTCTGCCAATCTTGTCAATGGGGCCTCCCTCTGTCTCACCGCTCACATACCTCAGGCGGTGACTATGTAGGGGTCCACTAGGGCCGATGCCTGCCGGGGTCGCGGGAAGGTACTAATGGGTCACCGAGGCCCCCGCAACACAGGCAACGGAAGAGCGGGAGAAGTTATTTGATGATATCCCACCCAAAAAAAAAAGGCGGTGACTAGCACTTGCGCGCGGACTATAATAATAATGACTCTGAATTTTTTGGTTTTCAGTCAAAGAGCCATCTTCTATAGAACTGGAGGAATGGGAAGCGTTCCTTAACTCAAACATTACTGAAGTTATGGATGGCGATGTGGAATCTCTAACTCAACTAAATATGGTACGTTGTAATGTTATGTAATGCTATGTTTGTCAAAGAATAGATAAGGAAGCATTTATTGCATGTGCTATTTTATCACCCCATTGTTCAGGATTGGTACTGGATCTACCGAACTACTCGGACTTACTCATTTAGGCCCTTATTAATAACCAATCTGAATAAGGAGTTACGATATTACAGAAAGGCTTCAAAGTCATCCACCCAATTTAAATATGGGCTTTAGAGGTCGATAAAATTGCTGAGATTAATTTGAGTAGAGTGAGCCATTCTGCTCGTGTTTATATATAACAGGAATACAGGATATCTGTCTTGTATTTATCACCAAACATTTTTATGTATACTTATTGACCGCCACGTCAAAAAAACAAAAACGTGCCGTCGGCGCCAAGCTACGAATTATTCCTTAAAATCTGTCATGTAAACTGTGCTGGGCACATTTTGGTCTGTCATCTATACATGACTGTGGCGGTCAAAAGGTTAAACTGAAGCTTACATTATTTATTATAGGTAAGCATGGTGATAGGCGTAGTGGGCAGTGCAGCACGAGCCAGTGGCGGAGGACGAGTTTGTGGCGCCGTAGCCGCGCTACTTGCGTTACCAGCGCTTGCGCATACGCTGCCTAGACATACGCTGCTTAATATACAAGATGTGAGTTTATTTTTTATTTCCTTGGCTTATTTGTGATTTTTTTTTTGTTTGTTTTGCTACTATGGACGCGTTTTTTTTTTACATTGTCCTCACATTTCTTTATAAATTCAACATTATTTATACTAATATTTATGTAACAATATGATTTAAAAGAGTGTCCATGGAGTTTCTTGCCTGTTCTTCTCCATAGGTACCTACTACGCTTTGGAATGGGCAACTAGCTTCATATTTCTAACTGACCGACTCCTTGTCAATTCAAAAGTGCCTGTAAATGGTTTAATTGAAATAAATGCTTTGAGTTTGAGTTTATGTCAAAGTGAACGAGAGATATGTGACGGATAAAAAAAAGCCGGCCCTCCGTGCTTTTCCAGTCTTCTCAAACTTGTCTTGTTGTCGATGAAATACACATTATGGACCAGCTACACCAAAAGATCACTGGATGTCTTGCGCGTCCAATATAATAATATTTTCAGAATGCTTTTGAGACTGCCCCACTTCTGTGGTACGTCGGAAATGTTTGCACAGAATCGAAATGACTGCTTTCATGAGATCATTCAAAAACAAAACGCATCATTAGTAACTAGAACACGGGCCAGTAGCAACAGCAATCTGAAAACATTGACAGAGTTTCAATTCTCCCATTTTGAGGCATTTTGTGGAGAGGATGGCCAAGTGAGAAACCTTACTTCTGTGCAAAATGCTTCAAACTCAAGTAATAAATAATATTACTTACTAACATTAGCTATAAGGTATTACTAACGTTATGGATCTTTGTTGGCTGAATAAAGAAATTTTGATTTGATTTGATAACTGGTAAAATAAAATTCTCTATTTGCAGGTGTACCTCGAAGCTAAAGTTGTCTACAACTTCGTCGCGGCCATTAATACGCTCATGAAAGACAGCAAAGACAACGATGACGAAGCTCATGACAGGTACAGATTGCAACAAACTTTTAGTTACCGATTTTCATATTTCTGTCATTGTATGAACCTAACACCACTTTTGCTTAGATTTATTTCTTAGCCTGGTTATCACGGCTTAGCTTTATTTCGTCTCTTGCTGCAACATTCAGATTCTATTAAATATCAGTTATTTATCAATTGGGCAAGAGTTTTTGCCCAACTGTGATGATTTTAATTTTGCAAGATTAACGCTAGGCTACGATAGGCATCAAAAAAGTTTTTGTGAAAACTGCCCATTTTCTTGCTAACTGTATTTTTTTTTCAAAATATGTGAATGCAGATCTAAATGTCTCAAAAAGTTACTGAAGGTCTCCTAAGATCGTTTTCCTGTAGCTATAACGGTTAAGGTAGCTGCCCTTAACAAACTGCCATCAAAATGGCAAAATTGTATAAATTAATTAATTAATTAATTGTATAAATTTTTTATGTTTTAAAATGTTCATACAAATCTCCAATTTCATAGGTAAAGACCGTATCGGGAGCAGAGGTGGCCCGAGAGCAGTGGTGGCCCAGTGGAAATGGTCGCGACTTACGAGTTGTAGGTCGTAGGTTCGAACCCGGACAGGCGCTTTACTTTGTGTAAATTATTTCATCACCACTGCTCTCAAAACGGTGAAGGAAAACATCGTGAGGAAACCGGCATGTCCTAGAACCAAAAATTCGAAGACATGTGACATCTACCAACCCGCACTGGGCCCGCGTGGTGGATTACGGCCCACTCCCTCTCACAGAGAAGAGGCCTGTGTCCCAGCAGTGGGAACATTATAGGCTAATTATGTTATATAGGTAAAGACCTATTATTAACAATAGTTTAATTAACTTTCAACAGACTGCAGGGCGTGGCTCGCATGCTGGAGCTGTGCGCGTGGCTGTGCGTGCGCTCGTGTCGCGGCGTGCGCCAGCTCGCCAGCGCGCTCAGCGCATACAACGCGCACCCAGTCTTCACCAGGCTACTGATGCATTGTAAGACTATATTATTTTTATTCACCTACAGATCAACAATAGAATTCTCCTATTTAAAAAAAAACCGCCCAAGTACGTGTCGGACCACGCACAATGAAGGGTTCCATAGTTGGGACGAATTCATCCCAAAAACAAACTTAACATTGTAGTTGAATAACATATAATATGCTCTCCCATACATCAATATATACATACATAATACGTCACGGTCAATTCTCCAACTGCAAGTTAGCTGTGATAGTTTTCTTTTAACTTCATTCATCACTTCTACTACCTACTGCCATGAATTTTTTCACATATCTAAAAACAACCATTTAGGTGGCAGGAGCGGCCCCACACTTGACTTTAACAAGAATTAGCACTTTAAAGCTGAATATTACGCAAACGGATCCCTAAAATGTAAAATGGTTTTACAGACCCGCAATATTTTTGAACGGCCTATACAACGATACCCCACACCATCGCATAGACGAGAATTAATATGTATACCGATACCAAAATACAGCTAGTACTGAGAATCTCGGAACTAAGCCGGGACAGACAGATAGACACATGGAAATGGCGAAATTATAAGGGTTCCTTGTTGATTACGGAACCCTTAAAACGGTCAAATTCAAGTCGCAATCTCATCTCTGCGACAGTCGATGTCAAAAACTAAAGGTTAGCTAAATTAGAGGTTTTTTAACAGCTTGAGACTGAGATTAGAAAGTGATCTTTCTTAAAAACACAGACACACACAAATACAGAGGGTTTTTATGAATATTCACGCCACCAGTTGGTGCCACTTTCACAATTAGAGGTCTTCCATTTCGGCAATGAATAAAAAATATATGATGACGAATTCATCATTCGTTTCATTCGTTCGTTCATCATTCAGTTACGACTAAAGAAAATATAGGCGCTTTGACACTTTTGACAGGTCCTGACCTAACATCTCAGTGCTGCCAGAAAACCGTAATTGCCGGAGAAAGGTCTCATCCAAGACTTATTTACACATTTGAACTTTTTGAAAATTGAAAGTTTTGCGACACCAGTCATTCTAATTTTATTTCCCAAAAGATGACGTTATCTGCTGTCTCGAAGTAGAAAGGTCATGTTACAGACAAATTCAGTTCACATTTGCCTAGACGCCCTGACTGATGATACTCACATGTCGTTCTAAGTGACATTTCAAAATTGCCACAAGACATCTTGACTGCTAAGATTATTTCAACCGAATTATGTCAAGCCAATGTCAGATCTCCAATTAATTTTGACTTCCTGTTGTTTTTGAAGAACATTTTTTATTTATAGATTCCAAGTCTCCGCGAATAGTACTGAACATCGTGGGACTCCTGATCACTGTGCTGCAAGATTTGCCGGAACATGCTGATGTGGTGGAGAAAATACTCTTTGACGAAGCAAGTTTTAACTTCCTAAGTCTCGTAGAACAACCGAGTGATGCGTTGAGAATGAGAGTTTGTATACTCATAAGTTTGCTTTGTACATTCTCCTGTACTGCGTTTTCTGTAGCCATGGAGTCGAGGTGGAGTAAGAAAGAGACTGATTCTATTGAGGTTTTACATACTCATTGTAATGTGGCATTGAATAGGGCGGCGCGACTGGCCTCGAAAGAGCTCAGTAATATGCCTTTTTACGTTAGCTAAGTAAATATACTGCATACATTCGGATGGTAATCTATTTTCTTTTTAAACTTCTTTTAATGTTATATTTCGATATATCAATTATATTTGGCTTCGCTAAGTAGTTGTTATAGCAGTAAATTGCATTTTATATCCTTTTTTAAATATTTAAGAACTACTCCAGATCAAATATACTGAATCTCCAGAATCAACTATAAGACAACGAGAATGAAATAAGGAATTGAGACAACTTATATTATGTAATTAAAATAAAAAAGGAACATTAAATTTAGTGAATGAGATATAAACCCCAAGACTGACGGCAAGAGGCTTGGTATAAGTAGGGTCAGACAGCGCCAAACATGCAGAGACGTAAAGACCGTTCAGGAACAACTAAGAAAATGTTTAATGTCTAAGTTTCTTCCAATAGGATTAATTTTTTGATAGTTGTACTCATTCTGAAGCACCCCGTGTTTCATTTATATAATTTTTTCATAGATTGATCATTTTGAACTGTCCGTTCGTCCCTGTGTTTTTGACGCTGACTGTACATGCAAATGACGTTCATGATTTTACAAATTAATATATTATTAAGAAATTTGGACTCATTACTATTACTGTAATTTAGATGTAACATTTTCAATATTATTATCTTTATCTAAAATTATTAAAATAAGGCTTATAATTAAGAAATGACGCAGAACTGTTAACAAATAGTGCGAACGATTTTTACAAAGATAAAATTCCCTCTGTTTTATCAAATTAAGCTCCATTTATGTTATAACTAGCTGTGCTCAGCGGTTTCACCCGCATAAATCTCGATCCCCTGGGAATATCTGGATAAGAAGTACCCTATTGCCGAACCCAGGTCATGGTCTATGGTCCTATGTGCCAAATTTCATCCAAATCCGTTCAGCCGTTTTAGCTTGAAAGCGTAACAAACAAACTCACATTCGCATTTATAATATTACTTAGTATTGCATGTTATGAAGATTACGATATGGTAGGACTTTATTCATCCTTGAACCGAATGCAATCGTCCAAAATATGAATGTACGTAAAACACAGCGATCACCCAAGGTTAGATAAAGCTAATCTTAAATCCAGTATTACCATCTATTGACACACATCCCCTGAATATTATTTACTAGCTTCACCCCGCGGTTTCACCCGCAAAGGTCTCGATCCCGTGGAAATATCGGGATAAGTCCCGTGGAAGTATCCTATGTCCTAATCCAGGTCATGGTTTACCCATGTGCCAAATTTCATCCAAATCTGTTCAGCCGTTTTAGCGTGAAAGCGTAACAAACAAACAAACTCACTTTCGTATTTATTATTAGTTATTAATTAAGGATTATAGGATCGAGGCTGTCGGTAAGTTACAGTTATATAGATAAAACTGTGTTAGTGAATTCTGAACGTCATCGCTTAATATTTTTTTTTTTTTTTTGTCTGGCTGTTTGAGTAATTTATGCGGCCTACCCAAATGTTCTTTCTTTGGTATTGTTCGTCGCATCGTTGAGCTCTTTAAAATCTGAGTTGAGCTGCACGATTACTGACAAATGCGTGCACTGACTGGACAGGTCCACTCAATATGTATGGTTCTTTCCTCAAAAGGACCATTTCAGGCACTAATCTACATGGCCTTTACATGATCTGACCAAGATTATGTCTGGACTTTAAAAGAGACTGACCTCTGAGTTTGTTTCGGCCTTTCTTCTCAGAGTAGTCAGATAGGAAACGCCGACCTCATCTAGCTTCATTTCAAAAATATTATGGACGTGTAAGTGTTTGTATAAACCTAAATAAAAATCATTTATCATTTATCAATGACAAATATTTAAAAGAGTGCATGCGATTTAGCCTTGAACCACACAATAATCGTTCAAATCTGAACGACAAAAACAGGAGGACACTCAAAGGTTAAATAAATTTAATCTAAATGCAGCTATCTGGGTACTTACATCCTCTATACATTAATAATGATTTAATAAAACTGCAACCGAGTCAATATTGTTCATGAAAAAAGTGCATGCGATTTAGCCTTGAACCACACATGATCGTTCAAATCTGAACGCCAAAAACAGGACGACCCTCGAAGGTTAGATAAATTTAATCTAAAAGCAGCTATCTAGGTATAAGCTCTGTTTTATAATTATTTAATATTATTTCATAAATGTGAGCAGTGGTGGCCCAGTGGTAACGGCCGCGACTTACGAGAGGTAGGTCGTATTATTATTTCATCACCACTGTCTCAAAACAGTGAAGGAAAACATCGTGAGGATAACGGCATGTCCTAGAACTAAAAATTCGAAGACATGTTACATCTACGAGCTGGGCCCGCGTGGTGGATTACGGCCCACTCCCTCTCACCGAGAGGAGGCCTGTGTCCCAGCAGGGGGAACATTATAGGCTGATTATGACTAACTCCATGCTATTACCATCGATTCCCAGCATAATCAGCCTATAATGCTCCCACATTATAGACTGATTATGCTTATGCTGATTTCGTAAATGTGACCAGGAATCGGAAATATAGACGCGAGTAATATTATTTCTTAATACCTAGGTACGCGGGTCCCTCCAAAACGATTGAGAGTTTTTAACGAAATTGTTATACAGACGCAGACGATTTTTATTTCGAATAGTTAACAGTTGAAGCTTACTGAAGTGGTTCAAGGCTGCGTCTAGCTAGGGGATAAACCCTAACTCCGAACACTGGACGAGGCTTCTAAGCCTAGAATACACATGCTATTAAGACGCTGACAACACATAAACCGCGGTCACTGTCAAATTCCATAGAAAAGAAAGAGAAGCGCGATGACACAAAGCTTGTAATTTATTGCAAAATATGAAGTAATTATCTATTTACTCAAAATTGAGTTGAGTACTCGAAAATAAAAAACAACCAAGTTCTGCATTCAAATAAGACGTTCTTGTTATTAATTAAATACGTAACGTATGTTGATATTTGATACAGATATTTTGGATTAGAACTCAAAGTAAGAGGTTAGTTTAACGTAAGTTTGTATCGAGATTTTGTTTTCAAAACGTGTTTTAGTAACAACCAAGTTCTGGGAAATATGTTCAAAATTAATATATATTTTTTCCGCTACCACAAACTATACAGATTTGGCATTTTTTTTTCTTAAGCGAAGCCTATTTTGGTCAATTGGGTCTTGTCAGCGCCTTAATAAGCATGTTTTATTGTTTGCTACTAGGTAGCATGCTTACTAGTAGCATGCTCTCTCATCATCTGCCTGCCTTTTCCCAACTATGCTGGGGTCGGCTTCCAGCCTTACCGGATAAAGCTGAATACCAGTATTTTACATGGAGCGACTGCCTATCTGACCTCCACAACTCAGTTACTGGGTAACACGATACCCTTTGGTAAGACTGGTTGTCAGACTTTCGAGCTTCTGACGACCCGTAACGACTGTCAAAGATCTACAAATGACAGCAGGGACCAACGGCTTAACTTGCTTTCCGAGGCACGGAGGGGGATCTTGGTATGTAAAGATGGTCACCCATCCACGGACCAACCGCGGCAAGCGTAGCTTAACCTGATCGATCGACCCGTGCGGCTGTTATTACAAACCCCTCTCTCATGCATGCTCTCTATGCCTGTAAAATACTCATGCTCTTTTCGTATAGGTACACATTCTAGTTGAATGGTACTAAGTAGCATTTGCTCGAAAGTAATGCTCTTGTATTACTAGGTAGCATGTGTATTCCACGATTTAAGCTGATATCAGACGCTTTACTCGAGTGAATGTACATTTTTGTTTCATTTCACCTTCACACGATACCGACAAAATTAGATAAGAATCAACGTTCATCTGCTCATTTCATATATAATTTTTCGATCATTCGATATTCTTAGGCGAGTGAAAGATCCGAAAGCCGAAATCCAACATCGTTGGATCGGTTTACTAATTAATTCATTTTTGACCTTTGATTTATTTGGTGTTCAAACGTTTCACTCCGAGTGAAAGAGCCACGTCTAATCTACACACTCTAGCTTAAGGTAGCTTAAGTCGAGGTTGCTCGTTCTGAGGCTACTCAATTTGTTTGATGTCGTGGTGTGTCTTACTCTCAGGTTGAGGCAACCTCTCCTCGCCAGTTGCTTAAGCAGTCCAGGTTAGGGGGGGATACGCAGGTTTAGATTTAATTGTGACTATTCATATCATTGATTGTATAATCATAAACCTGTACCTGTTTAAATCTTACTTTTAAGTAATAGAAAAAATGCAATCTACTTAATAAAAATCTTAAATACACTGACAGACAACACACTTCCTAACCCGCTGGGTATAGCTAGAGGCATGAAATGTTGTACAAGAGTTCCTTATAATAAAACGAAAGTGAGCACTAAGATAGATTTTTGAAAATGCAGAGCAAAGTGGTGGCTTACTACTAGTAGTTCGTAGGTTCGAACCTAGGCAGGCATTATACTTTGTGTAAACTATTTCTTCACCACTGCTCTCAAAACGGTGAAGGAAAACATCGTGAGGAAACCGGCATGTCCCAGAATAATAAATTCGAAGACATGTGACATCTACCAACCCGGACTGGGTGTGGATGTTCGGCTTTTTTGCCGATGAGAAATACTATCGGGGGCATGCTTCGATCAACAATAGTACCTACTAGATGTCCGATGAACGCATCAAAAAACGGCCGGAAAAATTGTGTTTTCAACCTTATTGCGTAGAAATTATGTTTTATTTTTCCATACATATTTTTGTTGTTATTTTAAAAATACGTTTACTTTTTCAATCAAAGTAGTAAATATATTGCAAACGATAATACAATTTATGGTCAAGTGTTAAAGTCTATAATCAAGTTATATGCAATCGCGGTCACTTGATCGATGTATTTTTGTTCCTAATCCTTAATCTATTGCTATTATTGATCGAAAGGGGCATGGCTTGTATGACAAGAATCTACTATTTCTGAAACTTGGTTGTCGGTTACCAATCAACATGAAGTCCACTTACGGATTTTAAATATTAGAAATATTATATCCTCTGGTATCTAAATGTATTGTCTCGATTGGTCGACGACCGGAGGTCCATTTTGACCTCCCTATCATTGTACAGTAGGTATGAGGTTTTTTAAATGCAGAGTTCGTGTTCGGTTAGTTTTTGCGAAATGATGTCACTTCTCAATTTCCGCTTGCGAAGGCTAGTTGCTATAATACAATTCTTAGAAGGATCTTATTTTTTGGCCTTTTGGGATGTAACAAAAACGCCTCACAGTATTTTTTAAAGATGATAAATGTATGGCAGTTTAGAACAAACAAATTTATAAAAAAATACCATTACAAATATCGAAAACCTAATAAAGTTTTAGAATATCCAACTGGGGACTGTTTTCTGTGATTTATAAAAACAACATTATTTATGTTTCTTTTGTGTAGCTAATTAACTGGTTTTCCTACTTATTTAGTACCTATAATATTTTATAGTGTATAAAAATGAATTTATTATCTTGCACTTTAGTATCATTGTAAAGCCTATGCCACATTATCTCGAAACGCAGTCGGTACCTATTCCATGCCTTTGTAAGTTTTATATAATTAGTTCGAGTTTCGACCAAACTTATTGTATCTTGGCAATAAAATCTTTTTTTACTACAGACTACAGTAAAAATTAATAGACTTTATTTAACCCTTTGACCGCCACGTCAAAAAAGCAAAAACGTGCCCGCGGCGCCAAGCTACGAATTATTCCTTAAGACACAAATTTGGTTGAATCGGACTCAATTGGCTACTTTTGATTCAGAGGATCTGTATTCACTATTAAGTCGTTTCAATGGCAGCGTTTCTCTCCAGTGTGTTGCTAGGCTTATTTCCTAAGGCGCATATTGATGTATTTTTATTGGAACTGATCGCATTTATTCAGCAGCGTGCGTCACGTTGACATATAATAATAGAAGTCCAGATGACAATACAATTTGTTCTAGAACTATTGTTCTGTTGAAGTAATGTCTAATATGTTAATTTCAGAGGCGATGGTCTCTAACTATAGCTATACTGGCCTTCATTTATGTAAATTATACTAGTCGGACTGTAGGTAAGTAAAATAATGTATGTGTGATAAAACCAAGACCAAAATAAAAGTTGATAGTTTGTATGTTATCAATACGCGCCTTATTTTTGTATTTTAATTTCAGCTTAAATTACCTGTTTGTACGTATTTTTTTAAATCAATATTTTGTTGTCGTTTTATCGATATCGCATTAATTTTAGAAGCAAGTAATTCGTCCCCATAAATGAATAATTTGCTGACATTACATTAATAAACTTATTATAAGCTGTTCGACATAGAGTCGTGTTAAAAATACTCATTAGATATTTTAAAATAAAATCTTTTTCTGTTATAAACTTCCAGTTTTATTTCTGTTTATTAACATCGTTATCTGTTAGTGCAAAAATAAATTATAATAAGAACCGCGGCGATGTTTACATCCTTTCGTAATTAGATACACCGGGAGTGTTAATGGCCTGACATCGAATGCAATTATTTATAAACAGCTTAATACAAACAAATATAATCGGCTATTGACTTAGTGCATTCGCATCAAGATCAAAGACCTGTGTTCTTGGTCGTGCTTTACGTGGTTTGTTTGAAGCGTGCTGCACTTTATGGCAGGTTACATAAGGAGGTGATCGGCCGGCCTCGCGCCCGGCGTGCGCGCGTGCATTCACCGATCATGCACGTTCAAATCTGCTGCCACGCAACCGCCGAGATGTGACGTGCTACAAACTTACTAAAGATCAAAGTACGACTCAATATGCGAATCAGCAATTACCGAATCTTAGTAGGTAAAGATGTTTCCGTATTGTACTTGAGTGCATAAGTACCGGATAAATTGCTTACCTAATCAAGAATAATGTCAGCTCTGTGTTCAGCATTTCTAGTGTCTGCTTATTTATCTACTTGGCGCCATAGGTTAGCACACATCATTATGACTAAGAGTTCGTTGAACTTGCTAAATGCATTTCGAATGGTTGGTTTGGTAGGCACCCGACGCATTGCCGTCATTCGTAAAACGCGGAGTTGACAAATATTCCGTATAGGTACCACACCTACATATTTAATTGTAGATACATGTCTTCATCATCGATCACGTATTAGAGAGTTTCTGAAGGCGGATTCCTACCTACTTCGTATTTTTAGGGTTCCGTACCTCAAACGGAAAAAATGGAGTCGTTATAGGATCACTTCGTTGTCCGTCCGTCTGTCTTTCAAGACCTTTTTTCTCAGGAACGCGTGGAGGTATCAAGTTGAAATTAATATCAAATAAGTAGGTCGACGGTTGGAGCTCAAAAAAAATCAAGCTTCTAAGTCATGCAATAAAAATTACGGCCATTTGTGCGACATACTTTGATACTCACAAATAAATCAAACCTACAGGGTACTTCCTGTTGACCTAGAATCATGAAATTTGGCAAGAAGCAAGGTCAAGCACAAGTAAAGGAATAAGTCAGAAAATCGTTAATTTGTAGTTTTACCAAATATTTTTTTTTTGCGAATACAAACTTACATTTGCAGTTGGTGAATTGACCGTGACGTATATCGATGTATGGGATAACATTTTTTCAACTACAAAGTTAAGTTTGTTCTTAGGATAAATTCATTCAGATAACCTACGGAACCCTTCATTGTGCGTGGTCCAACACGCAGTGGGCCGGTTTTTTTTATCATGTCGATACCGCTCTTCTTGCATATTTAAACTAGGGACAATAAACAAAAACTCAATAATCAAATGATTTTTAAATCAAATCAAACTAAAACTTTTTATTGTGGGCATAGGTTATACATACACTGTTATGAAAATTACAGATCCATAATGGATCTGTAATCTGGTCCTGCCTAGTAGGCATACAATAGTAAATTATGTCAACGTGCAGTATACAAATTTAGTTATAACTTATACCTGAAGCAAATCTTACAAAAAGAATTAGTGACAGATTGTAGTATTGGTGACAGATTGTAGCAGGTACTAAATATTAAGAAAATCTTAGATCGTGTAGTTGGCGTTGTCAATTAAAAAAATACGCAATTTATATTTTAACAGTGGGAGATCCTTGGTGTTTAAAATGTCTACAGGACACAGGTATTTTATTGTAAATTTTAGATGCCATTCCAAAAAAAAAACAAATAGGGTTTTCCTGCAGGTAGATAGGTATAGGTAACTACTGAATTCTAAAGGTATTGCAATTAACATGCAAGCTAGTTACAAAATTCCACGTAATAATAAGTATACGGTACTTATTATTACGTGGAAATTTGGATAACGGGGTGAATAGGGATGCAGGGCTAAATCGGAACGAAACTTTTAAATTGGATTTTAACATTGAAATAATAAGGTTTGTTGCCAAAAAGGACTCTAATGTGTTTACTGTATAATAATTAACAACTAACTTTCCTTGTTGGTTGCAAGCTGTATTATTTTAACGTTATAATCCATTTAAAAGTTTCGTCCCGATTAACCCCTGCGTCCCTATTCACACTGTTTTACGGTAATTGGCAGTTTCATTATATGAACATGGGCCTGCCGAAACAATTCGCGTAGCAGTCGTAGACCCGCCGTAGCGGCCATTGTTATTATAACAACGCTTAGAACATTGGTAACAGTGGGTAGGTGCCTATTTATGGTGTAGGTATCCGGTGCTGTATCCAGAAGGACTTAAGCACATAATACTTCATTTAACTTTCGAAAATATAATTTATGCAATAATAGAACATACTGAAGAGATCTACTTTGAAAATCAATTTTATTCAGTAAATTGTACAGGGTCGGTATTTCAGGAAATAGCTAAGTACTTAAAAAAAAACAACTCGTAATTGTAAGTCGAAGTAGCTTTAATTTAGAACAAGTTTAACGTTGACACGTGGGATTTTTTACTGAACTAACCCTGACTTAGGTTAGCGAACTAACCTTCCTCTCCATACCTTTCGAAAAACCCTGAGTCGTTCATTATTAATTGAAATACCTACACAATTGCTGAATGATTGTCAAAACACCAAGTTACTAATCGGCGAAAGTATAATAACCTTATCGGTAGTTATATTTTCGAGACGTATGGGGTTGAAACCCTCGGGCCGTGGGGTCCGAGTACTCATGGTTTGTTCAACAAAATCTCCAAACGGCTGGTTGACACTTCCTGACCCAAGGGCCGTCTTTTTTATTTTTTTGAATTAATTAATTGACAGAGGTATATGTACTAACACTATTTTGTAAGTTATGTCCTTACTAACAGTAATGGATTGTACTGATCTGACAAGTAAATGTTTTTTTTTTCTTTTTTTTGTATCTTTGACATATCTCGAGGGTCCCGAGATATGTCCCGGACCTTTGGAAGGCGCACAAGGGACCGAAGCTAACTCGCCCCTTAGACAATTTTAAGTGTTGAGGCACCAACCGACGATTATCCCTGTATGCACTATGCAAATCCAACCAAGGACTATACCCGATTGGTGCAGGACTATTGTAGAACATGGAAACAAAATTTAATGGGCTATAGTAGCTTAAGTAGCTATAGTGGATTGGTAACCTAAAACTATAGAAGGACTATGTCCCCTGCCTGATCATTGTTATGTAATACACGGATAAAATGGCAGGGGGTGACTTGCACGCTCAATAATGGGCGGTGGTAGTGACGTAACGACTAGGGGCAACATGCCCTGAGGTGCTTGAGGAGTGGAGAGGATTTCCACGGCTTTCAGAATATTCCCAGAGCCCGGAAGATGGTCAAGATCCTTACGGGCACTTACTGAAATACTCCCTTCCTCTGAGCACGTTTGCTCTTGCGAATCTCCACTCAAGCCAGGCAAGAATGAGGTGGGAGCTCTGTTCCTCGTCAGTGTTCACTCCAGCCAGCCAATAAAGGCAAGCCAGAAATGAGGAACAAGACTTCTCCCAGGAGATAGGGACCGTGGGGTCGCTACTGCCCAACTGTATCTCTCTTGGTTTGGCTCCTTATCCTAGACCCGATCCGGCAAAGTAAACTCTACTGGCACAGACCTAGAGTTCGGAGCGCACAAGCCCCAGCACAACGTCGACGTAGAGATACGGCGGTATTATTTACCTTGGCCAGAGGCTAAGCAATGCCATACAACTTGGCAGTGCCGCCAGTCTCTTGGGGAAATTACCAGTCGACAGCGATGCGGAGGAATTTTTCGATGCAAAAAATGTAAAGAAAGAAACAAACATTACAAGGAGGTACCAAGTGTACGTATTGTAGGTGCCTACTTACAGGAGATAAGCCTCATTGGCACTACCGTCAATGTATTGTGTTGATGAACTGTAGTCCAATTCCATTGCTCCATTGACGTCAACAAATAATAATCACCCGTATAGTCTGCAGCTTAACGGGCATCCTAGACGGAAACTTCTCTGTAGAAATAGTTTATTTACTTATTTGCTAACATGTAAAACACTATGCAGAGGTTCTTTTGTAGACATGCATTAAAATTTCATGACACAGTATTGAGACATGCACCTTGTAAGGGCATTGCCAATTGTATACAGGTATGAAATTATTAAATGACTACCGCTATTTACTAGCGCATTTACCATTGTAGCTATGCTCGACATACATAAGGAAATTTCCGTCCCTGATCTGGGTTTGGGGAAAACCACACATAGTTTCATTGTATTGTATTGTATTGTTGCCTATCTTCCTAAAATTTAATTAAAAATATGGCTGAAAATGTGGAGTAAACGGACCGCAATTGCCTGCGCATTATACGGAGTCATTACGACTTTCCTAGCGTAAGCTATTGGATAGGTACCTAATTGTCTACACACCATCCATGCAGGAGATATGCCGCAGATTGAATGTGGAAGCCGCTGTTTTACAAAACAGCTCCGTTATGTAAAACAGCTGAGCAACGTTCAGCTGGATTGCTTTTGCGTTATGTTTAACTAATTGCAGTGTCAAATCTGCAGTCACAATAAGCGTTTGATGATAATGACCTACACCACATGATGCTCAGTCCACTAATGGACATAAGGTTCTCGTCAGTGTCACCACAATTCCTGGCTTCTCATATCCAGTTTATGCCAGCTTCTTTAATCCATCTTAATGCGTAGTTTTGAGTTATCTGAAGATAACTGCCAAATTCTGAAGGGTAACATGGAAGTTATCTGGTAGTGAGGCGCGTACCTATCAATATTGTGTAATTCGCTAACATTCGAAAGACAAAGTTGCGGAAATTCTCGGATCTTGTTACTATAAGATAAAGGAAAAAGTGGGAGCGGTTTCGATAACTCGATAGTTTTATTAGATGTTATCTTTTCCTATGAAGTTTTGTGGCGCCATCGGACATAATAAGGATGCCTATCATCTTTCACTGAAACCTTACTGAAATTCAGAAGAATCTATTTGTTGTAACGAGATAGCGAATCAATTTTTTTGTAGTTTGAATTTGGTAGTTTTGAATCAGTGCGAGAGTAAACAGAAGATTAGGATGATTGTAAGGCAGAACATATTATTATATTGTAAGTACTCATAATTATTGTAGTTATCATATTATTATCTCATCCCATATAATTACCAAATACCTACTTACATGGTTTTGTAGAGCAATGACCAATAATGACTATTACCAAAAATGTGAAGAAAAAGAAAAATCTAAAAACCTTTTGTTTTATTAAATCAATTCCCACTATCTTATCTACGCAACACCTTAAAATTAGGTTAAAGGTATAGCTATGTAGCCCTAGCTACATAGCTAACCTAATCTTGTGAGATAACAACATACAAATACGAGATAGTGAAGAACTAAAAAGAATTTTCGACCAATAGCGATTTTTTATCAAAACACAGCACGCTATAAACTCGGATCACGTATCTTTATTTGCGCGACCGCTGCGGGTTCAACGGCCTCGCGTATTCACTGTACCATTGGGTCATGAGTATTTTGACAACGCACCGCGGAAATTATCTAATCGGCACGCGGCCGCGAGGACACGGGGTCAACGACTCCGCGCTGCCCGCCGCGGGCTCGGACCGCCTCGACGAAAGTGAAATGTGAAGTACCGATACAGACAATTAGGATGGCCGAATTTGTTTATTGGCTGGTGGGTGGTCGGCACAGCTGCACGCCAACTACCAAATATGGTATTGTTTTCTGGACTCTTACTTCATATCAATATTTTACAAAATATATGGTTACGAAACGTTATTAAAAAATGCAATAATCTGATTTCAGTTTTATTTCGCACCATTGCACTGTACAGTTTGAGAAGAATACCGCTACGAATTTCGTAGCAGTTTCGTAGCAAATGGTATTTTTTTGCAGCAAAGTTAGACTGTAGCGTTTCGTTAAACAATTTTAAATTAGTTTCTAATTATTCAAGCCTATCCTGAACAATAACAATTCTTATGTTTGTAACTTTGCAGGTCCGAAACAACCTCAAAAATATAAGTTTCGCGTGCGATCATTTACAACCTAGTATCTCTAAAAGAACGAAGGTTTAAAATAAATGAAAGTTTATAACGAAAACATGAAACAATGAAAGAGTTAAGTACAAACAGTACCTAAATAATATAAAAGCAACTGAATCATATGCAAATGTCCTAAAGAAAAAATCAAGTAATATGGGTTAGTACGCTCGGGGTCGATGACACTTCAATATTTGCTCGACAGATTTGTAGGCATAACATAATAGAATCGTGAGAATTGATGACCCACATTAATGCTGTACTAGAATTCAAATGTGTACTCTCGCAGCTAGGTGCTCCGCGACTCTGCGAGCCATAATTCATCTTAGCGAATTTTAACACACCCGTAGTGAGTGTGCTTAAATTCGCTGGACGAAAACGATGACCTAATTTTTTATCTAAATTTAGTAGAGTAAGTAACAGGAAAAAATACATTTTTGACTGGGTTTAAAAAAAAAAACTAGGTTTTACAAAGAAGATCGATAAGTTTTTAGAAGATCAATTAAATATTTCCCATTTTTATTTTCGGATATATTTTGTATTGAAGTTGAAAAAATATTCTCTATTTACCGATTATGGCATACTGGCTGTCCCGTCATAATAATGAAAGTTTTTTCTTGAAAACTTTCTAAAACTAAAAAATATATAAAAGTTTCAATTTTACACCGTGCTTTATTGTAAAAAAAAATATTAGAATGAATGAAAGAAAGAAAAGAAAAAAAGTATTTATTGGTACTCGCACAGGAAGATCATAAAATAAACTAGGGCCCGCTGTGATGTCACGGACAGATAGAGATATAACTAATAATTAATAACATAGATAAGTGTGAAATAACGTATAAAATAAAATATTAATTTAATAAAATTATTGTGATCTGCAATAGTAGGATGTAAAGACAAACAAAATAAGTTTTTTTTTATTTTATGTATTTTAGATTTAGTTTGATTTTCTCGTAGTATTGCACAACCTCCAATGTACACACGGCTACTTATCACGCTATTCATATCTAGTATAAGCTGATCTCGCATTTTATAGGATTTCCGCACAGTGAGAGGTCAGCTTATACTGGAAAACGTATAGTTTGATATGTAGCCGTGTGTATAGAAATAGCGATATTATTTGTAATGATCCAAGTATTGGTAGTCCAATGAATTAATAGGTAGGTATACAGTTACTATCGAAGTCAAATAAATTGATCTTTATTTACTACTAGCATACTGCCCGCGACTTCGTTCGCGTGGAAGTCGTCAGACACCAAATATACTAAAATAACAGCCACATTTTGTAGTTTACGTTTACATTTACGTTTGTAGTTTTGGTCTCAGCATACAAAATATGAAGAGTCAGAACTGGTGATGCGGTACAGTGGCGGATCCAAGATTGTCGTTTAGGAGGTGTTTGATCGCGCTGAGGGTAGCTTTTTAGCAAAGTAACCACAAAAAAATCACACAAGCATAACAGAGCCTCCTTGGATTATTTTTTGCAAATAGATATCTCAATGACTTCGTTAGATTGTAGACTACCAGAGATATCTCGGTGAATATAGGTACATGGCAGCCAAACCTGTCTTCGGTCATTGTCGTACGAAGGTACGATTTTATTAGTATAAGCCAAGAGAAGCTGCGCTCCACACTAGAAGTGGTTACTGGTAATGTATCGAGAATTTGTAAAATAATTTTTATTATGAATATGGAAAAACTCATTTATCTCTTGATGTACATCAAGAGATAAATGAGTTCAGCTGCAGTTTGGGGGAGATTTAGGGAACATCTCCCAAATCCTCCCCCAAAGCTCCTTCCAATGGGTTATTTCTCCCGATAACGCGAGAGAGTGGGGTAAGTCGTTACTGTAAACGCGTGAAGCAGTTCTGTTTTTACGATGGCACTTGGTAGAAGGTTGTATAGACCAAGGATTGAAGAATGCTCAGCGGGTCTAGTACGGGCGTACCTACGACGTTTGTGACAAGACATGATGAATTATGTTATGTCTTACAATTTGTCTTAAATGGTTGACCCGTCCATGCTTTTCTTGCTACTGGGGCGAACACGGCTTACTGTGACATGTGTACATGGCTTTAGTCACACATTTTATCACAGTCTGGGCGATAAAACCGTTTTGTCTTAAATGCTAACTCGGCGCCGGCGGCTGTCATAATTTCTTGATATGTGACATAGGTAACTTCTTGAAGTTTAGTTGGGACTCAATATTTTTTTAATTTACATCTTGGCAACTAAGCCGATGTCGAACGCAGCAAGGTGAGCGGTCGAAGTTTGCACTTTCTGGTAGTTATCTAGGTAATGTTAGTTGTTAGTAGCTAAAAGGACCAGACAATTTTTGTTAGTAATTCTATCTAAAAAATAATAATAATACGACTATATTAAAAAGATATATATTTAAGACACTACAAATCGACACATATATTTACAAAGTTATTATTACTACACACCAGACTACATTTTGACGCCATTACATTTAAAAATTTGATAGAACTTGGATTACCTAGTCTATGAGAAAAGTTAGTCAGGAGGGAATGGAAGTTAGTAGGAAGAGGGATTTTTATTTTGGGAAGCTTATGGTACAAGTCCAGCGAATGGGAATTTAAAGGACAAGAGCAAAATATATGATCCAGAGTACCACCACCAAGACCACATTCGCACGAGGAACTGTCACGAACACGGATCTTGTTGAGGAATACCGGACTGCAGCTGTGACCTCTGCACAAGGATGTAACAGTCTTTTTAAACAATTTGGGGCATTTAAAAAACCAGGGTTTCCGCTGGATGCCAGGTTGAATACTGGCTAAAGGTAGAGAGTTGACTACACTTCAGAGTTCAGTAGGCTATTAATACCTAGTGGATATTACTATGGCTAAAATAGATCAAGTTAGTAAGTTTCAGTCTCTGTACAGAAATGTGTCAACAACGCGTAAAAAATACCTACCTGAAAAAGGCTTTTAGCAGATAATTCACACAAAAAAACTATTTCACACTATGAAGTCAGCAACAAGAAAAGCATGTCGCGCCTCTCGGATCCCCCTGGATCCGCCACTGACGCGAGAGCAAGAGACGTACAGTCGTCCTTGGAGAAGCAGTTCGCCCTGAGGTCGACACGCGCAGCCTTCAGTAGTAATTTCCCATTGCTTGCGAAGTTTTTCATTTTAAGTGAATTAATGAACACCTGCGTCCTAATGACATAACACTGATACAATGACTGATCCATTCTCACATACATTCCTGACGCAACAGATATCACTAAAATAATATAACAGTAGATTATAAACACACGGGATTTCTCATTAACAGTCACTTAACCATAGATATTTATTTTTATTATAACCAAAGATGACAGAAGAGGCCCTAAAACATGCCTAAAACACAACTGTTTTTCTGTGTACGTTCTACGAACTACCATAACATAGTATAAGAAGATGTAAAAAATAAGCATAAAAAATGTAAATTTTTAGGAATCGAACATTGCAAAACAGTCGTCCGCTATTTGCTTTGTTGAAAGTTGACTAAAATAGCCGTTCTTGTTCTTGCACAGATGCGACGCACTGTTTAGTTGTTATTGTTATAGTTGTTTGTTTGTTACAAAAATAGTTAGTTTCCCACTCTGCAATCGGCATTTTGTTTTTGTGTTTAATGTTTCTTTGTTGTCATTTGCCAGTGTCGCAACACAGAGTACTTATTACGCAATGTAAACTGTCTTTGGTCCCTGGCCCTGACATCAAGCAATGGACAAGATTGGCAAACTTGTATGGCTTGAATACGAGGCTTTTGGCTACTTTGTATGCGTGTATTTTATGTAATTCTTTTGTAATGTGTGTTTTGTTTGTGCAGAGTAAAAGTGTTTTCTTTCTTTTTTCTTTTTCTTACTTCGGACAACTAAGTGATCTTATATGGGGTCCGTTTTTTTCCTTTTGAGGTACTGAACTCTAATAAACTAATTGGAGTCAACGGTTCCTATCTGACTTCCCCTGAGAAGAAATGGCGAAACAAACTAAAGGGTCAAAGTCTCTATAAAATCCAAACACAATCTTGGTCAGATCGTGTAAAACCATGTACAGTAGTGTTGCTGAAATGGTATTTTGAGGAAAGATCACACATATTTGAGTGGACCAGTCCAGCCAGGCAAGCATTGGTCAGTAATCGTGTAGCTCAACTCAGAACTTAAGGAGCTCAACGAATCGACTAACAGAGAAGAAAAATAATGACCTGCATAGTCCCCATATTCACAATCATTAAAGTAAAATAATACTTTACAAAGTAAATATTAATGAGATTCAATTTAGTAGGACGCACATCTTGCGCGAGTTGAATTATTTTCGGAGCCTAGTCACCACAACGCCGCTGTAACAAAAATTATTAATTGTTAGTGAAAACTATAAAAGCAACAATTATTTTGGTTCCACACAATCCACAGTCATAGCAAAAACCGGCCAAGTGCGTGTCGGACCACGCACAATGAAGGGTTCCGTAGCTGCGATGAATTTATCCCAAGAACAAACTTAACATTAAAAAGAATGTTTCCCCCATACAATCCACCTGCAAATGTAAATTTGTTCGCACAATATTTACGAAGTTATTTTAACACAAGACTTTTTATAGGTTTTCCTGTAATCTTTAAGTAAAGAACCACTTCGTGTATATTTTTCAAAATTTTATGGTCAGTAGTTTCGGAGATAAGGGTGGGGGAATGGTCAATTTTAACTATTTCTTTATTTTATTTATTTATTTAATAGTTTACGTACACACATATAAACAGACAAGAAGAAAGGAACAGATAAATACGTACAAAGGTGATGCTTATTTCTAAAGAAATCTCTTCCAGGATATCTGCGATAGGAAAGTAGACAACGTGTGTAAAAGTAGAAGAGAAAAAAATACATAAAATCAAAAAACTATTCACTAATTTAAATATAAACATACAATAAGAGAATATACGAGAGCGACACTGAAAGTTTTTAGAACTGGCCACTTGTAAACGATATAATAAAAAAACAGTTCAAATTTTGAAAATGGAACTCTTTGCCAATATTATTGTGTATGTATTATAATAATTTGTAATTTGTTTACGATTTGGCGGCAAATTCAAATTTTCTCGCGTTAAATTTATGCTGACGTGACACACGTCAGCATGAATTTAACGCGAGAAAATTTTCGTATAATGACTTTTTATGACTTTCGATGTCATTTAAGTCAACAAGAAAGTTCGATTGGCCTTTCACGATGAAGCCCCATCTCGTGCCACTGTTTACGCACTAATCTCACCGATGATCTGCGTGAGGGATAGCCTTCTACGGCGACGACTGAAGATAACATCAGTGTTATGCGGCGTATGATATAGACTGACAAGAGAGTGACTTATTAGCAGATTCGGACAAGCTTTAGGCATCGGTATGAGTCAAGTGCACAAAATTCTCCATGGACATTTAGCGTTCAGAAAGCTTTGTGCCCGGTGGATACCTCATAATTTGACAGAGGCCCAAAAACTCCGTCGTGTTGATTGGTGTCGTGAAATGGTTCAAAGATTTAACGGGGGTGACTCAAATGCTGTGTTCGTTATGATCCTGAAACAAAGAGACTGTCTGCTGTCTGGGTGTTTCCTTCCGAGGAGTTGCCAACTAAAGTTAAGAGAAGTCGAAGCGTGGGAAAAAAGATGGTGGCCTCGTTCTTCGGAAGGACAGATCATTACGCAACAATTGTTTTAGAGGATCGAGAAACAGTTACTGCAGAGTGGTACACTAACAATTGTTTGCCACTTGTCTTGGAAAAAGTTCGGGAGAAACGACGATCCTCCTTCACCACGACAGCGCCTCGTCGCACACCGCCAAGCAAACAATCGACTACTTGGCGACGTCAGACGTGGAATTACTGGGTCACCCGCTCTATAGCCCCGACCTCGCACCTTGCGATTTTTATTTATTTCCGAAAATAAAAGAAAAACTTCGAGGAAAACGTTTTATGGACGCCGAGGAAGCAATGGCTGCGTTTCAATGCCGTCGAAGAGACCCCTAAGGACGAGTGGGTAAAGTGCTTTTCTCAGTGGTTCCATCGGATGCAGCGATGTATTGATGTAAATGGACACTATTTTGAAACGATATAATAAAACTAATAACTTGCTAGTTTGTTCAGTATTTGATTTTCTAAGAACTTTCAGTGTCATCATCGTACTTACATACATATACTCTACTTCTCTTCTTTTTCATTCATCTTCTTAAAAAAAAATTAAATATATAAAGTTGAGACCCACATAATAAGCAATTTCATTTGATATGTCACACGGTACAGTTTGCAAAAGTGTTTTTTTATTTTCTAATTTGGTCCCCAAAAGTCGCCCTCATATTAAAAATTAATTTATTTACGATACACGTCCCTGTTTGGGTCACAGAAATTCATAAGTGTATTTCAACTTAGTCGGTCCAGTAGATTCGGAGCAAATCGGCTGTGATCTGAGGTACGGATTAATGAGGAACGGATCCCTATAAACGAATAAAAAACAAAATAATAGGAAAACTGAAAAAATCATGAGTCTAATAAGGGGAGGGGGGACATCCATGAAGATTTTCACGCGTAAAAAAGGATGGATTGTGCAATTTAAATGCTATTATTTGATACTAGGAGAATTAATAAAATATGTACCGACGTAGACCTATCTAGTCGAACTCGTAAATATACTCGTGTTTTCATTGGTGTCAGTAAAAATCGTAACTTGATACATTGCATCTAATGAACTGTGCATGAACCTTTTACGTCTGATAATTGGTTATGACGCACAATCAGCTGTTATTTATTTTAGTCATGCAAATCACAAAACCCACTGTTCTATACAAAGTTTGTAATAAACACATTCCATGCGTTTACGTAGTACCTCGTCATAGGTTCTGGCGCTGGGAATCCATAACTCACTAATGATCTTATATATCTAAGGTAGAATATTTTAAAGGTCTAAATCCTTTTCAAGTTGTGACACGCCATTTAATTGCAGCCAGTGATGGGCAAGTAGCGAATTCAGAAATCGATTTATTGCTTCAATTTTTGTTCAGCTGTTAGTTTTATCTCGTCAATTTTCATCAAAGTAATCATTCAATTGAGTTCAATTTGGTCTTCTTTGATATTAGATCCCGCGATTGCCAAAGTAGATAAAATAGTGCACATTCGAGACCCCGATGAGTAATTACGGATGTACGAGTATTCATACTTACTCCATTTTTTTTTCATTTGCTTTATTGATTTGACACGAATAAAATTATCAATACCTATCTCTCAAAATCAATATAATATTGCTAATTTTTGCTTTCAACGAGGATTTCACGAATCAAATAATTTACTGAATAGGTAGATAGATTTTCCTTTTGTACATGTAGGGTAGATAGTCCATAATATATGTAGGTACTTACTAAAAAACTTAGGGAGATCGATAGATAGTGTTGGTCCCGATTCCCTTGTTCACAAACTAAACTAAATTTAAGTTCAGTGCATCTTTTTCTTTCTATTTAATTAAGAAAAGGACAGAAGATAAACTTTAGTTTAGTCCTGTCAAATTAATCAGCGCTTGACGTAAATTGACGTAATTTTAGTAGGCAGGTTTTTAATCACGTTTATACTTGTATGGAGTAGTGACAGGCGCTGATTCATTTGACACGACTAAACTAAAATTTATCTTCTGTCCTCTTCTTAATGAAATACAAATAAAAAGATGCACTGAACTTAAATTTAGTTTAGTTTGTGAACTAGGGAATCGGTACCAATATTGATGTCTTTCCTCTCTTTCTGTGAGAGTGATTTCGTGAAAAGGGACGGAAGTGTGTAACAGGAACTGACAGCTTGAGCATGGAATAAGTAAGTACTTTGTAATAGCATGGAATTAGTCATAACCAGCCTATAATGTTCCCACTGCTGGGACGCAGGCCTCTTCTCGGTGAGAGGGAGTGGGCCGTAATCTACCACGCGGGCCCAGTGCGGGTTGGTACTAGAACCAAAACTACGAAGACATGTGACATCTCACATGGCTTCGTAGTTTTGGTTCTAGGACCTGCCGGTTTCCTCACGATGGTTTCCTTGACCGTTTTGAGAGCAGAGTGGTGATGAAATAATTTACACAAAGTAAAGCGTCTGACTTAGTTTGAACCTACGGAATTAGTAAGTACCTATGTAGCATGGAACTGGTGTACCTACTCATGGAATTAGTAAGTACCATATAGATTGTAAGTAGAGGGGGTTGAATTGACCAGTGGGCGACTACTAGTAATGAATAAGTATTCGAATAAATATTTCAGTATTTAGCTTTTAAATTTTGAGGTTAATTTCTGTCACTGCTCAATTGCTTTACCAACATGTCAGATGTTACACATCATATGCGAATACTGTAAAGCTCGCTCGTTTTTTATATCTTGAAGATTTGGAATTCGATTAGATTTGCAGGAGGTACGATGATTTCAGATCTAGTAGTGCAAAGAACTTCCTGAGTTGGTCATGCGCGTTCATCGTTATAAATACACAAAAACCTCTCAAGGTCGACCCCACAATCACATTGCATTCTGTATAAAGTTCGTCGACCGATACCTTAATAAATTACTAGAGTAGTAGAATTTCTATTAATCATCGTAATTAAAACGTACAAACAGATAAAGCAAAATGGACTTTAATTTTATATCGAAATAGGTATAAAATAAATTAACAGCATGACCACGTGTATAATTTACTGAGCATGACGTGCAATTGAACGTCCTTGCCAGAGCGTTCAACCCGGAATACAACCGTGCCGGCAAAGGTCAATAAACTGTTATCCAATCTCGATAGCTGCTTATGTAAGTCCTTCACACGTTATAATGTGATGACCTTCATAGTTTATTCCCCTATAATAGAGGTTGTTGACATATATAATACTGGCTCATATTCTTAATACCTATCTGCGCAACAGTTTTTTTAGTTAAAAACGTGAGAACATTGTTTTGTGTTTATCGATATGAATACCTTCGGTTTTTATATAATACATCTTTGACCCCATTATGATTTTTACTGTTTTTATTACAGGTCACCAAACCTCATTTAAAGATTTCCCCTGTAGAGTGCCTACGTTTACTTAGAGGCACACGTCACACACCTGTTACATGTATTGTGTTCTTAATTACTTCATTAAACAACTAAGTATATCAGCTGCACTTAATACGCACTAATGACACCTACTACCTGATATCAGGCGAAGTTCAAGGTCACGCGTCACCACGAGGAACACCGTTTACCTACCATAATGATGATAAAATCCTTCCAAGATTTTGTACTTAAAAAGATTAGATGTATTTGTCAAATAAAAATAGGGAAACTCAATTATACTGAGCGAGATATAAAAGTGAAGGCAAAATGTGAAATGACAAGGGAAAATTATAAATAATTATGTTACGATGTTATGTAAAGTCTATTCATGGAAGATCGTACTAGAATGAGGTCAATGCACTTTTAGTAAGAACTCTGTTATAATATACGAGTAATATGTAGGCATATCTTTCGATCAATGGCAGCTGCATCGAGTATCGTATTGAAATGCAATGATAAGTTCATTCTAAGGCGTTTGCCAATCTTTCGAAATAAATAAAGATATTAAAAATATTCCTTTTGTGTTAAAACAATCACCTTTTTTGTTTATAACGCCCTACGCACCAGTATGATCCACTAACTACTTCTTATCCATAAAACAGCTCGCAAATGTCCAATCCAAATATTTTTTCTCCACTTATCCTTGAATTTTACCTACTGCTAAAATTAAGACAATCATACAATAAAAAAATACAACCACCTGGGTAGATAGCTTGGCCCATTCACCCAATACAGAAATACGTAAAAAAATACATGTACCTAACCTAACCCCAGTTTAACGAACGTATTATAAAAACAACTTTCGATTTTCGCTAGAGCTGACTAGCATGGGATTTGCTCATTTTTAGGGTTCCGTAGTAAACAAGGAACCCTTATAGTTTCGCCATGTCCGTCTGTCTGTCTGTCCCCACTGTAGCTCAGAGACGCTTAGTACTAGAAAGCTTTAAATTGGCATAGGTATACATATTAATCACGCCGACAAATTGCTAAAATAAAATCTAGAAAAACATTTTTTTTAGGGTACCTTGCACGTAATGTGGATATGGTTAGATAAGGTCGATATCGTTGGATAGGCCGTTCAAAAATATTGCGGGTCTATCAACACCACTTTTCGATGCAAGGATCCGCTTGCGTAATATTAAGCATTAATGTGCTAACTTTTGTTAGAGTCAAGTGTCCTCCCCCCCCCCCACTGCCAGCTAAACGGTTGTTTATGGAGGTGTGAAAAAATTCATGACAGTAGTACATAATAATGAAATTAAAAGGAAAACTATCACAGCTAAGTAGGCTTTACAAGTTACGAGTAATAGTCGACAAACTTAAATTTGCAGTTGGAGAATTAATTGTGGCATATATCGATGTATGGGAAAACATGTTTTTGAACTACAGTGTTAAGTTTGTTTTTGGGATAAATTCATCTCAACTTCCCAACTACGGAACCCTTCATTGTGCGTGGTAAGACACGCACTTGACCGGTTTTTGTGTATGTTAACTTCTATAGTCTTCTAAAAATAATAATATTTAAAATGAATCAATATCCCTCAGCATTAATGCCCTAAGTGGCCTAAATGTCTCTAACAATAAATCTCAACATACAGCCCTATTCAGCAGCGAAAGTGTTTCAGGTCACTATGTCAGCAGTGAAGAAAGTTATGATAAGCACTTTTTACGCTAAGTAACGTACGATTAGAAAGATAAAATATTTTAAAATTACATAAATTGTATTAGTTCTACGTCCGAACAAAAAGTCAACGAACCCAGATTTGATAATCATACATGTGTCGTAAATTATAATACCTACGATATATCAGTACGCATTGATGTTTATTTGAATATTGATCAGCAAATCAATTCAATACGTAATAGATAAAAATGCCAGCAGCCGCTTACTAGTATATATAAAACGTCTCAAAGCACCTTGGATTCAAAACCGGAGAGTATTCTGTACACTTGGTCAAGTGTTCACATCGCAGTTAAATAATACGTAAAATATTAAATATAAATTGCATTTAAAATTCAGCAGGCTTGAGTGCCTTATATTTAAATTCGAAAAAGCCCTTCGGGCCATTTAGGAAAATTTTAAATAAATTTTCAGTGACATTAACGCAATTAAAATATATATTCTTTTGTAATTTAAATTTTTATAAATTCATTGGAAGTGCTATAAAAAATCAGCCTATCCTGTAATCAGGACTTCTATATTTTTTCTAATTGTACCAAATATATGTTTTCCAACTTCCTTTATTATTGTCTTATAATACTAGCAATTAACTTTTTATCGAGTGATATAATACGTATTTTTGTGTATTCAACTTTATTATTTTGGATAATATTTAAAAATGTTAAATATTATAAAAATCTTCCGCCTGGTAAGTGCCTATTTTTTATTGAATAATGCCTTTATTAACGCCATACATCATGCATATTTAAATTAGTAGCAATGTCTCTTGATCTATCAACTTGCAAAAATTGGGATGTTAACTCTAAAAGAAGAGGGGTGTTAAAATAGTTTTAAGCTTGAACTGAAATACTGATGATTTCAGTGGATTTATTTGTACCTATGTCACAGGTACAAATAAATCCAAATCGGATGTGGATTTTAATGTAGTTTCTTTTGCAATCTTGAGCCAATATTTTCGTGAAGTCTCTTCCCCAGTTCCAAGCCGAGTGCCCCGGCTCTTCAAGATTTTCTGTTCTAGTTATTTATTATAGCTTGCAACTTTGAGAGGTTAACGCTCAGCTTAAGATTTAATTTTGGGGCAACTCAAATCAAAATATTTGGCAGAGTTAGGAGTGTGCTGATGACCGGGATTATAATCTCAGGATCATAGACTTAATTTAGGCCAGTACCGCTTTAAATAATGAAACGTGTTAATTTACCCTACTAACAAATTCTCTTACTTTTAGGACCATGGGGTATCCCATTGCTGGGCATCCTGCCGTTAATGACCCGCAGGGCTCCCCACCTGGTCTATCTGAACATGTCCAAACAATATGGCGACGTGTTCTCCGTTCAAATGGGTAGCAACCTCACTGTCTGTCTCGGCTCCACCAAGCTGATGAAGGAGTTCTTCAGCAGGAATGACTCTACTGGCCGACCCCATACTCCGTTGATGAATCTTTTGGAAGGATTTGGTAAGAAACACAATATACTTACTTAATCATGATCATCATCATATGATTAGTAAGTATATTGTGTTTTGATTGATGAATCTTTTGGAAGGATTTGGTAAGAAACACAATAAATACTTATTAATAATTTTTGTTTTATGTATTTCTATAAGCAGCAATAAGCTGACCTTCTTGCATCATAAAACAAGTTACGCTTTTCACAATATCTAAAAACTCGTTTCGGTCAGACATTTTATTATTTTTTTTATCATTAATTTAAGGAATAATCACAAGCGAAGGAGTCCTCTGGAAAAGGCAACGTCAGTTCCTTCATGAAAAATTCCGGGCTCTCGGAGTCAAGCTCTGGCCCAACACCCGCTTCGAAAAAGAGATCACTGTAAGTTTTGCAATGAAATGATTAAAGACTAACTTTTTATTATTTTAGTAGTTAGGTCAGTTAAGGTTGTGGAGGTCAGATAAGGCTTATAGTATTCATAGGCTGTATCCGGTTAGACTGGAAGCCGAACTTAACATATTTGGGAAAAGGCTAGGCAGATTGTTTGATTTTAGTATTAAAAAAAAAGTGTTTTTGCTACTTATTTTTTTCAGACGGAAATCGAAGAATTTATCTCGGAATTGAACGACGCTAAAGGACAAGCTGTAAACCCGTCACATGTGTTCGGAAGACACATTCACAACGTAATTTGCCAGCTAATGATGAGCTTCCGCTTCGAAGCCAATGACAAAGCTTCCACCATGCTCAATGAGAGCGTGTCCAGAGGCATGAAGCTGTTTGGGCTAGTGCTTATTGGAGAACACGTGAAAGCCTACCTGGTAAGTGAAAGACTTAGCCGATGGGCCCGAAAGGTCTCCGTAATTTCAAAGAAATCGGAAATATATCCCTAACTTAAAAAATGTTGGAAACCTCTTTCAGGGCATAGCTCTTTCAGGGAAATTTCTTTAAAATTCCAAGTGTCTATTCACGGAGACGAAACTGTTTCATTTGTGTTTCAAAACAATTATATTTTTCCTACCTATGAAAAATCCAAAATTAAATTTTCGATTGCACGCGGTCTTCACGCTACGATGAACTCAATGGTGCCCGGTGGTTCACAGACCCACTGCTAACGTCAAGGTTGCGGGTTGAACGTCTGTACCAATGACGTCTTCAATGTCATATGCAATTCTAAGTTTAGTCTAAGCGAAATGACTTAAGTGTTCGGCGGAAACTAAGTCTTAATACTAATGTAATGTTTGTGATCATCTTCCCATAATATGAGTTCGATTTGAATAGCTAGGTACTCTTTTCATAGAGAGCAGTAGGTTCTACATGACTACATTATAAAAACAAAAATAAGTCTATTCTGACTCCATTTGTCTCTGAAACTTAAGGAAAAATTTGCTCATAACAGGGACTGTCCAGTGTCCAATGTCCATTCTCTATCTCGTTTTTAAATCCAATTTATTTCTCTTGTCTCTGAGGATTAATTATAGGCAACCTGAACTTCTGCTAACCCATTGAGGAAAAAATAACTGCATACGAGAAATGCAGCAGGATCTTAATCAGGACCTTGAATAGTTCTTCCAATTTTCATACGAAACTTTTTCAATTAATACTCTGCTATAATAAATCGTTGATCTTACTCAAGCATTCGACACTTATACAAACTGTTAGACCGTGCTAATTTACGAAAGCATTGGAACAATTAATTAAATTTTATAATTTCTTATTCAGAAACTTCCGGGCAAAAAGGTAGTAATCAACGAAATTAAAAGAAATTTAGTGGATATTAGCAAGTTTCACCAAGACCATATAATCGAGCGTGTCAAGCAACGTGCTAGTTCGACGGAGCACAAAGAACCAGCAGATCTGTTGGACCACTATCTAGACAAAATTGAAGAGGAAAAGTCCATGGACAAGAACGATTTGAAGAATATATTCCCTGACGTTGAACCAGGTAAATTAACTCATCATCATCATCATTCCCGCCGAAAGACGACCATTGCTGGACATAGGCCTCCTCCAATAGGGGGGAAGAACCCATGGGAAGAAATCCCATGGGGATTTGATCCCATCCATTTTCCTTGTGTCACACGGAAAAACGTAAATTAACTATTTAAACTTAATTTAAAAAAGTGTGTTTTGCCAAAATTAATATAATGCCTACTTCTTTAAAGAAATCTTTAAACAAATTTTAACACAACCAATATTTTCAGAAAAACAAATAGTTCAGGTAATGAACGATCTATTTTCTGCGGGAATGGACACTTCTCTGACGTCATTGCTCTGGACCTTTATAATGATGCTGAAGAACCCGGCAGCAGCTGATAAGGTGCGGACTGAGTTGAGGAAGGTGGTAACTCCTGGGGAACTGGTGACCATGGCCCATCGCCTGCAACTGCCGTATATGGAAGCTGTGCTGTTGGAGACTATGAGGATGGTGTCCATCGTGCCTTTGGGGACTACGCATGTTAATACTGCGTAAGTTAATAAAATATCTTATTTAGTTTTGTATGGTTATATTTTCTTGCAACTTGTAGTTCTTTTATGGTCTTTAGTGTTCTTCTTGATTCCTTATAGCTCAAAAGTTCTATCAGTGCCCAAAAGACTACAATTTATTCCTTATAAAAAGTTAACACCAGGTTTTTCACTTGGTTATGTGGCATACAACAGTGGATGCATCCAATTAGATTTAGAATTTTAATTAAGCGAGATTTAGTAACCAGATCCAAATATTTTGTAATCTAACGCACTTTTATTTTTGCCAGGAAACATTAACATGATAATTTAAGATAAAGTGTGAACAGAATGCAAATCAAATAATTATTGACTAACCCGAACCAGTTTATTGGCAATAATTTTATTAAGTAGTTATTGCCACCTATCATAACTATAATAATGAACTATAATAAATGATTTAGAATAATATTATCCAAACGTTCTGCCTATTACAATGAGCATTAAGTTGTAGTAGTTTGTCTATTAATCCGCCATTCAAATATTGTGATTTTTTCAAATGAAAAGATCCAATATTTTATTGTTTCATTACCAAAAATAGATCTCATAGACAATAATGAGTTCGAATATAACCATTATTTGTTAAATAGGTAGGGTACCCGCATTTGTTTATTACATGGTCATAAAGTTATAATGAGCTTTTTCCTCCACAGAGATTGGAAAATCGGAAAGTACACCGTCCCAGCCGGCACCCACATCATACCATTGATCAATAAAATGAATATGGACCCTGACATCTACCCGGAACCTGAACTATTCAAGCCTGAAAGATTCATCAGAGAAGGCAAGTTTACTGTCACAGATACTTTCATGCAATTCGGAACTGGACAACGTATGTGCATCGGGAACTTGCTAGCAAGAATGGAACTCTTTCTCTTCTTTTCCAATATCATGAATAACTTCGAATTCTGTATGCCTGAAGGGGAAGACGTTCCTCCGTTAGAAGGAGTTCTAGGAGTAACTCATGCTCCTATTCCTTACACACTGTGCTTTTATAAACTTGAAAAAGTAAGTCAACAGTACACTGCAAGGGCTTGTTGTACCATGTCCGGATAGGCACTAACACGTCACCATCTGCCTAGCCCTTTCCCAAGTAAGTTGGGGTCGGCTTCCAGTCTTACCGGATGCAGCTGAATCTCTCCTTCATCAATCAGTCCCTCATTAGTGAGGATCGTGGTCACTGCTAGCCCTTTAAGCGGACAATCTGTCTCCATCGACTCCGGTCCAAAGTTGCCATCACCACCACCTGAAATTTGCTTGAGGACGTAACTTCTTTTACTAGGTCGGTCCATCGGCAGCTGAATATCAGTATTTTAAATGAAGCGACTGCCTGTCTCACATCCACAACCCAGTTACTGGGTAATACGATATCCCTTGGTAAGACTAGTTGTCAGACTGTCGGGCTTCTGACGACCCGTAACGACTATCAAAAATCCACGAATGATAGCTGAGACCAACGGCTTACCGTGCCACCCATCCGCGGACCAACCATGGCAAGCGTAGCTTAAGCTGATCGAACGACCCGTACGGCTGTTTTTACTTAGCCACCAAATAAGTTGAACAGTTAAGTGGAATAGAATTTAAACGCAACTTTTTGCAACACAAGTTAACTGGGACTTACCTGGAGATGATTAAACAGATCGCCAGTGTTTAAAATCTACTTATGGTCTATCGTCGACAATAATTTTATTTGTATGTTATTTGAAGTGAATAACTTGACGCCTATTTTCCGCTACTTTGGTACCTATACTCTTTCTGGCTTTACTTAGATTTTAATATTGTACTTGACACGTCACTTCAGCCCAGTGTTTAGTTTTGTTTTATTGATTATTAACTAAAATAATATCATACTTTTACTTTAGTCTAGTTTTACAATTGTTATCTAACGTTTTAGTAATTAAAACATATTGGTATCATCCGCCTTTAGATTAAGATGTTTGCTGTCTAATATCACTATTAATATTATAGAAGCTTTAGAAAATCATTTGTATCCGCCAGGTAAGTTGGTTCTCTACAAATATCTTGGATTGGATAGTTATTCAAAGGCTTACAAACTTTCACCGCTATACTTCCTAGGAAACCGTATTGTTAATATATTTAGCAGAACTATTGTTCAATCGCAAACACGATATACAAGGGTTGTGTGTACTATTGTACCTATCTAATAGCTTAGTAAATGGTTTTCGTGGCCTTTGACAAAGGTAAAAGTCTAGTGCTGTAAGTGATACTATTACTTTAAATAACTCTCTCAAACAGAAGTTTGGGTAGCATACTAATTGGGTCTTTGCTTTGTTTCAATATTATTAGTTTCATTCATTGCTTTAATTATATTTATACGTAGTTGTGTATACAAGATCGACTTCGAAATGACTTTGATACTTGTCGAGCAGAACATCTTTTATTATAATAAATTACACTGAACTTTTAAAATTATTTAATAGTTTAAGAACAGTGTTAATTATTCAAATTCATACACGTATTCGAAGTCATTTAATTTGTTTCGATAAAAACATTATTTATAGAAGTATCCGCCTGCTTTAATGCGTATGCAAAACATTGTTGTTCTTTACGATTTGCTATTGACTCTGTACGTTCTGACTAGGAGTACGTATTCGATGAATCGACAGTGATAAGTCGAGTATTTGCTACCCTAGCAATGTATGAAGAATTGTCTTTCAGTTACTTTAAAGATAACCTAGTTATGCTAGATAGAGTCCACAATGTTGCTCAAGGCCTTATGCATTCGTATTTTAATATAATTGTTATAATGTTATGTTATAAGTTAATGAGTGTGTATGACGTGATTGTATAATGTTTTATTATATTTATTACAAAGTTTTTTTTTGATAACTTATATCTGGTTTTGTTGTCTTTATTTAATAAATGCTTTCAATTAATTTGTTGTTTTGTTTGAATTTGTGTCACAGAAGAGTCATAAGGAAACTTTTAAGGCTAAAGACCTAAATTAATTTATTAAATCTACTCAATGGTGAAACCATTAACACTAACTACTTATTCAATCGTAATTTCTTTAAACTACCAAAATCCCATACTCTCAGTCTGAACTTGCCTTTCAATGTGTTCAATGTCCGTTAATATTACGCTCCTTTCAGTCTACAGTCCTTATAATTCGCATCAGTTAGTGACAACCCTAGTCCGGTATAAAGCGGTCGTTACTTCCAAATTTAAAAGACCCCTAACAAAAAAAAAGCAAAACACTATTTTACGTTCCCTATTGAAATTCGCACTGAATGGATTGTATAACTCTGAGATTTGCATAACTGAGGACCATTGTAGGCTTTAGCATTAAATTCTCGTGTTTATGGTACTTGCTTTAAGAACCAACAGGGGTGTCCCTTCACCGTTTTATGTGCACATAAAACATTCTATGGATTATATAATACCTATTTTGATTAAACTGGTTGTCTCTTTTATGGTGTTGACCTCGTAATTTTAAATAAATCCAATGTTCGGAAGGGAGACCCTATTGAATGTTTTTCATAATCACGTGGCACTTGACCTTACAACACAAGTTCAAGGTTTTAAGGTGGAGTTTCATTACTCTAACTGATATAGAAGTAGGCAATGAGATAATATTTGTATTACGTCTTCATGCAGTCATACTTACTCGTATTTAGCCCATGTTTTGTTTTCAGTCTCGTTTTTGTGATACTTACCAACTAAGATATAATTGTTTGTGTTTCTTAATAAAGTAGGTAGGTAAGCTATTTCATATCTTCTTGTTTTGCCTAAATTGAGAAAAGTAAACAGCATGTGTCACACGGTGTGGTCCTGCCCACAGATTGTTGGACATCAATTCATTAGTACCTAATTATGACAATCAATTTGACGTTGAATAATACAAAGTAATTAAATTAAATAATCATTAATTAAATGAACGTCCCCCAATGATACCCTCCAACCTGAAATTGATAAGAAAGTACTTATGTACTTGTTAACAGTACCTACTTAAGCATATGAGTATGAATAATTAAATGTAAGTAACATTTTGTTGCCAGGTTCAGTCTTCGGTGGTTGTGGTAGCCGGATCTCTTAGCACCCCACATACCGCAGTATCTCAAGACGAAAGTCTTTGACCAGTGCGTATTGCCAGTGATGACCTATGGCACTGAAACGTGGTCGCTTACAATGGGCCTTATTAAAATGCTAAAAATCACTCAAAGGGCAATGGAGAGGGCTATGCTTGGAGTTTCCCTACGTGATCGAATCAGAAATGAAGAGATCCGCAGGCGAACCAATGTTACCGTCCAGCAGTGGACGTCTTTCGGCTGAAATGATGATGATGATGATGATGATGAACATTTTGTTAGCTCGTCGAGGATACTATAGAATCCTTCAAAAAAATAAATCCTGGCTGTATTTTTTTAACTCTTTCTGTAGTATAATTTTTGTAGGACGTACCTTTAAACTTGCCACGTGTAAACCCGTCATCCGAACCTAATCGTCAAGGTCGAAGGGGATGAACGATCATGTAACGTGGGACTTGCGCCTGCGCAGCGACACTGATTGACAGCCATTCATACTGGCCTTGATATTGGACAGTTGAAGCCTGTTATTGTTAACAAAATAACTAATTATGTAAAACCTGCAAGACAAAAAAACGCAAGAGAAAGAAAATATAGCCTGCAAGCCACTATGAATTGATTAAATCTTCTCAACTTATAATAGTTTTTAAAATGTTCATTGAGGAGCAAAATCACAGCTGTAGAGACAATCTTGAACAATATCAAGATGTTGAAAACAATAACATTCATTAGATTACACTGTTGATTCTTGTTGACACGCAATTTGTCTTAATCGGAGGAAAACGGACAGAAAATATTACTAGAACTTAACAATTGAATTGTTCTTCATTAAAATAATGAGTTTCCGGATATCTCCGTATTGTTTGAATAACAATTTGCACGTTTGCAAATTTGTAAATACTAAAGTAAGAAAATGCTCCCATCATTTTGTAAAAAAAACATTTTGTAGCCTGCCTACAGCTACTGGCGCATATACCACCACCTTCTCATGATTTTAGTAGCTAGTAAATATGTACTTGCGTAATGAAATTAGGAGTTTTAATTTCAGCCTAAGCGTAGGCTTGTAGGAGCAGTGGTGAGCAAGTGGTGACGGCCGCGACCTACGAGTTGTAAGTCGTAGGTTCGAACACAGACAGGTTTTAATTTCGCGCCCTCTCACCCCTAGCCGCCGCAGGAGACGCCGGGCGTCGGGAATCCCGGGCGGATTTCCGGCCACCGTAGGCGCGGGCTTGCGGACGGTGAGCAATGGGTAGCTCACTGTCCGTTGCCTGTGTTGCCCCTGGCAACACAGGCAACGGAAGGAATACGGGTGGGTTTTAGTCAGTAAGAGTCTGACACACCCTCCCGCTCCGCCCAGAGCGGGAGAAGTTATTTGATGATTACTCACCCTAAAAAAAAAGACAGGCTCTTTACTTTGTGTAAATTATTTCATCACCACTGCTCTCAAAATGGTGAAGGAAAACATCGTGAGGAAACCGGCATGTCCTAGAATCAAAAATTCGAAGACATGTGACATCTACCAACCCGCACTGGGCCTGCGTGGTGGATTACGGCCCATTCCCTCTCACAGAGAGGAGGCCTGTGTCCCAGCAGTGGGAACATTATAGGCTGATTATGTAGATTTGTAACTTTATACTTGCGTGCCAGCTCGACTTTTTATTACTTCATGTGAATATTACCACCATAATAAAATATTTACTTTATTAAATGAGTGCTGATAATGGCTACAGCTTTTATTGCACGAAAACTTGAAATCAATTAAAAACTGATAGCTTTTTATCAAGAAACGAGAAAAAATACTAAAGTAGGTATAAGGTACAATTTTGTGAGTATTAATAACATTGGAATAAGTAAACTACCTATTTTTTTTACAATAATTATTATCTCATTATGTTTACAATTAGTCCCACTTTAATCTTGAACTAGGTATCACTAATATTTACGAATGGAGCTTTTGATAGTGACTGCAAGTTACACGCGCAAGATTATTATGAAATTGTGCAATTACTGAACATAATGCTCAAAACAACAAACACAATACAAATACATATTCTTCGACTTCTGGTAGAACAAAAACATTTTCTTTCTTTTCAGACTCAATAAAATATTGCAAGTATTTTCTGAATAAACCTCTAAGTGCGTTTCGTCCGTTCCGTACATACGGAACCCTAAAAACGGACTTGGACCGGACGTCCGAATGAAAAAACGGAACCCTTCTATGATGATCATTCGTATGTCTGTCTGTCTGTCCGTCTGTCACAGCCAATTTGCTCCGAAACTATTGCGACTAATGGTGAAGGAAAATGCTCATGATTTTAGTAGCTAGTAAATATGTACTTGCGTAATGAAATTAGGAGTTGTTCACTCTCACTTTGAAGAGATAAATGAATGTAAATAAATGAATGTTGAATATGGGGGTCACTTTTGGGGGCCAAAAAAATAGGTAAATTAAAAAATAAATTTGGCAAACTACCAACATATCAAATAAACGCAGTGTTCTGTAGGTATTTTTTTTTAATTATTTTAAAATATTTTTTTTAAACTTAATATCTAAGCAAATAGATTTGCAATTAAACGTTCACCCTCGTATCCGTGTCTTTTTAATTCGTTAGTAGGTACAAACCTTAGGTACAAACACATTCAGTATATCCCTCATATCCACTTAATTATCATTCGATGAAACATAATATTTATCATAACCTTAACCCACGATTAACAGTTAGAGTTCATGAAAATATGGCATGTTTTATTTTATTTTAATTTCGGCGAATCAATAGTTCAAGAGCGTACTCCGTTTACGCAATAAGGTCATTACGTGCGAGTAAACATAAATAAAAAATACTGCACTAGTGTACAAGTCAAAATTGTTGGCTCAGTGAAACGTTTAGGTACTGAAAAAAAAACACTACAGTGTAAAATATCTTTGATTTCGGAAGTCGGTGGCAAAAAAAAAGACACCGACTTTCGAAATCAAAGATATTTTACACTTTGTAGTGTTTTTTTTTCAGTATCTAAACGTTTCACTGAGCAAACAAATTTAATATAGATATTAAAGTAACTTTTCACTCTGTAGTGTTTATTTTGGATGTCAATTGTTTCTTTTTGTTTAAAAGTTCTAATTTGTCCCTTTTTGGTTGTAGTACCTACCCTACACAAATTCATATACCTACTTGCTATGTAAATACCAGTGACAGAAAGTTATTATAACATCATCAACATACACTGAGTGGAAATAATACGTATCATTGAAGCTAACTCAAAAACTACCCAAGCAAAGTTAACAAAAAAATCAAGAGACCCACCGCGCAAACTTACCAAATGAAAAAAAGAATTTTCGTAATGGGTCCGCAAGTGACGATGATATCGATGAACATACAATAAAATATAATATGTATAAATTCGGATGAATTCTCCTTTTTTAAGAAGTCGATTAAAAAGCCTTTTCACTGTTCCGGATTTTTCGCATACCGACATAAAATACCAGAATGATAGACTTAGATTTGCACTTCGCACGTAATCCACTCAAATATTGGAACTCGGAAACAGAAGAAAATAGTTACGGGCAACGAATGAATAATATTTTTACGCATTGCGAAAACAAACTATTGCCAAGAATAAGAGCACCCTCTTCCCAATACAGCGAGCAGAAGCTTTTTCAGCCACTACCATAATTTTGTCATATCGTAAGTAGGAACTTATCTAAATAATAACTTAAATCTCAGAAAATACCTAAATAACAGATCTTGAATGTACTGAAACGTAAGCTGACATTGAGAAGTGCATTATGATAATCAGCCCGTAACCGTTCTCTGCTGAACAAAAACCTTGAAAAGTCCGCTTCAATGACTTTCAAGAAGATTGCCATAATTATCCCTACTATAAATAAAAGATATATCATAAGACATTAAAAACTTCCTCATTGGTCCAGTGATCGCAAGCGATGCTGAGCATGAGATCCTGGGTTCGATTTCCTGGTCAGGCAAAGGTTTATTGGGTTTTTTTCTGTCAGGAAGTTCTCAGCAGGCCAGAACCTGGATTTGTGCCTGGTTAATGGCAATAGGCTCGCCTCCATATTCGTCACCCTCTTCGCTAACTGTCCTATCTCACAAACTGATGTATCTGCACTGACATTACCTACGTGTTTTTGTAACTTTGTTTGGAAAAGTTCTCTCTAATCGTCTTATCTGAGTCGTTTACCGTTTAGAAGATAATCACATATTTTGTTTTGCGTATATGTAAAAGTACTTTACATTGTGTTAATTATTTCATCACCACTGCTCTCAAAACGGTGACGGAAAACATCGTGAGGAAACCGCCATGTCCTAGAACCAAAATTTGAAGACATGTGACATCTACCAACCCGCATTGGGCCCACACTCCCTCTCACAGAGAGGCTGTATCCCAGCCGTGGGAACATTATAGCCTGATTATGTTATGTATGTGCAAAAGGAGGGAAAAAATATTCTCACTACCTGTTGATATGAACATACTACAGTTAGTAAGATTTTTTTCTTTTTTTTCTCAATTCTAATGACTGAAGTATGTACTTAACTAGAATTTTTGTCTACAATGTTTACATTTTTTTTATAATTTAGGTCGTATAGATCAAAAGCTTTTTTACAAATATGAAGCCTATTGCCATAGCACTAAGTCACACTGCGGTCCGCACGGGGGTGGGGTGCGGGCGGCTGGAGTACAAACAAATGGCTGTAGAGGATGAGGAAAAAGATCCTTATTGCGGTATTGACTTAGAAGATCCACAGGACTCTGATTATATCATAGAACCAAAGAGACAGAGAAGAACTATTTGTTTGCAAGAGTTACCATGTGAACCAGATTTAGCTAGTGTATCTGACTTACAAAAAAATAGTCAACGTGAACAACACTGCGCAGTTATTGGATGCGGTTTTGAAGTATTTAGCTCTTGCCATAGGTGCTTTAATGCTGGGATCATTTCATCCATGATTTGTCTTGTGAACAGAAGGTTTTAATTCCACAGAGTGCCATACATTTAAAACTACTTAACAAGGGCACGAGTACGCTAACTATTGAATGCATACTTCAGAAGAATACAAATCAATGGCTTGTCATCAGAAAAACAGGCCCAAGATATAAAGCATGCTAATAATTCTATACATACTTTAGAAGAATTACAAATCTATGGCTTGTCATCAGAAACACAGGTCCAAGATGTAGAGCACGCCGACAATTCTATGCATACTTTAGAAGAATTGGAAATCTATGACTTGTCATCCGAAACACAAACGAATTTGCGAAGCTACTGGGTTCAATAAAGAGGTTAATAGTTCCTGTTTTGGGTATAGAATTTCATTTTGCTGGGATCACTACAGTAAATATTAATTGTGATGACCATCGTCAGATACTATCGCCTAGTATATTACAACCAACAGATGGCACTGATTGTGTTATTTTCAGCAGTAGACATTCAGGTTTTTCCCGAAGATTTTGAAGTTGAACCGTCGACACGAGAGGTAGAAAGATCAAAACAACTAGATGTAATAAAAATGAATCAGTTTATGAAAAACACGGGCAAACAGCTTATTACTGAAGTACATAAAAATATTGCACCAGAAAGGAAAGGTCTCATTACTTATAATAGTTTACTAAATAAATTACACAGCTAAATTGCCAAAAATGTTAAAACATTATTTTGTAACTACTTAAACGTAACTTTTAAGCTTACGATCGAACATTTTTATTACTTTTAATAAAAATATGATAGTTTTATTTATATTTTTATACCGAATAATCATGTCGTAACAGACACAAGTTGTAAAACAAAGTTCCCACAGAGTGACGACCTGCTTCAAATTAATAGAAATAAATAAATAGATAACTTAGGGCTTTAAGGCAACTTCTAACTTAAAGAGACTAACTTTAAGAAATAAAAACTGGCGAAGTGCGTGTCAGACCATGCACAATGAAGGGTTCCGTAGTAGGGATGAATTTATCTAAAAAACAAACTTAACATTGTAGTTGAAAAACTTGTTCTCCCATACATCGATACACGTCACGGTCAATTCTCCAACTGCAAATGTAAGTTGGTCGACTATTACTCGTTAACTTGTAAAGCTTACTTAGCTGTGATAGTTTTCCTTTTAATTTTGTTATTTACTGCCATGATTTTTTTCATATATCTAAAAATAACCATTTAACTGGCAGTGGGACACTTGGCTCTAACAAAAATTTGCACTTCAAAGCATAAAATTACGCAAACGGATGCCTGAATCGAAAAATGGCTTTCACAGACCCGCAAATTTTCGAACGGCTAATCCAACGATATCCCACACCATGGGATAGACGAGAAAAAAGATATCAGCTCCATTTTACGTGTAAAGGATCCCTTACACCTAAAATGGAGATGATATCTTTTGAAAAATATTTTTAAAGTCTTGAAAAATCCACTTTGTCGGCGTGATTAACATGTATACCCCTGACAAATTACAACTTTCTAGTACTAAGAGTCTCTGAGATAAGCTGGGAACAGATAGGCAGACAGACATGGACATGGCGAAACTATAAGGGTTCTTTGTTGAATACGGAACCCTAAAAGTGATTAATTTATTAATAAAGCAACTACAAATATCGCAACCACAGTAAAATTAATATAGCGCCCGACCGAAAAACTGTTGCCCTGGAAAAATATCTATTGCTAGTTACGACAGTTGGCGGGGAGGATATTGGTGCCGATTCCCTTGTTCACAAACTAAACTAAATTTAAGTTCAGTGCATCTTTGTCTTTATATTACAAGGACAGAGGATACATTTTAGTTGAGTCCTGTCAAATTAATCAGCGCTTGACGTAAATTGACGTAATTTTAGTAGGCAAGTTTTTAATCACGTCTAAACTTGTATGGAGTAGTGACAGGCGCTGATTAATTTGACAGGACTACACTAAAATTTATCTTCTGTCCTTTTCTTAATGAAATAGAAAGAAAAAGATGCACTGAACTTAAATTTAGTTTAGTTTGTGAACAAGGGAATCGGCACCAATGTGGGTATAGTATTGGTGGGTACTCCTACTACTACAGGTAGGCATCTGCCATACCCTTCGAGGATTACAGGCGTGATATTTTATTTTGTTATTAAAAACATAGCGCAGATGACGTAATGCAAGTTGTATGCAAGCTGCATTTCCTGTGCAAGAGCTTATCACAAAGAGTTACATAAGTGCGGCACGCGCGGACGCACAGGCGCCGAGCTGACATTAGCCTAAGGTCAAGGTGAACACTATTATCCTTGTGATGTGACGTCATCGAATGGCGCAACTGAATGCACATCAATTGTACTGACATTTGCTCGATGTTTACTATTCGCATAGAGCTGTGCACACTTAAATTTCGAAATCGGTTATTACCGAAATATTTTATTACCTACGTATTTTGAGAGCTTCGGACTGTTGGTTTAACTGCTTTGTTCCACTAGAACAAGTTTTTATGTTTCCATTCAGATGATGAATCGAACCGTCCGAAAAGATTTTGAGTCTGCGCCATTCCCAATGACCCAAAAATAACAGGCACTGCATAGTGATCCATCTTTCAATTCGCAGCAAGTGTCTAATTATTTCAGCTTCAAAATTGTCTAAACGGCTAAATTGACGCTTTCAATTACTCCAGATGTGAATGCACTCCGTCTTATAAAAATGGTTGCCTAGAATTGAATATTATCTAGGTTACGACACCAAGAGCTTGAAAGATTTCACTTTTTGAAATTGTATTTAACTAGGAAAGTTCTTTCCTTGTTTACAGTACCTACTGGGAACTTACACCAGAATACGTATCCAAGTTTGGTTTAACATTACCTACACGGAAAAAAGGATGTCTTAAATTAAGGCAATAGCCTTTTGGTCAAGACAAATATTGATTCATACCTATATGGGGAAAACAATATATTCTTGAATGAAGTAAAATTTTGTCTAAGTTTTATTGTCTTCTTCGAAGACATTATACTTGAACGAAGAATTATTAAGTTTACCTAATTTTAAGAATAATATTATTTCTCTCTTAGAATATTTTCTTCAATTAAGATTATTATAGTCTCGAATCAAAAATATTTACTTAAGTCAAGAATAAAAACCAAGTATTTATTATTCTTAATTTGAGTAAACAGGTTTTCTTGGACTGAGTACATTTACTTACGTTAAGAATATATTTACTTGGATTGAAACAATTTTTCTGAGAATATTGATATTCTTCGCTGAAGAGATCCTTTTTTTCCGTGTAGTAAATTAACAAAGCAAAAGGATAATGTAAGGATTGTAGAAAGTCTGCGGAGTAATTGCGTAACACACAGTAGCAATGGGTTACATTTTGACTGTTAAACAACATTCATTTCGTTATTTAAGCTGTTGAGCTGATACATTTTTGAACATATGAATCAATGGATTAACAATATCTTTCAGATTGTTATTGAAAGTGAGTTACACAATAAGGGTGCCGATATCAGTGGCGTTCTTTAGTTTCTGCCTACCTCCATGGGAAAAAAGCGTGAGTTTATGTTATTTATATGTTTGTATTATCTACAACTGCTGACATAATATTACAGATAACTTCAAAAAAACACACAAACAAAAAAAAAATATCGAAAAAAGAAATCAAAGCTAAACAAAAAATAAAATATAATATAAATATAAATAAATAAACAATAAATAAAAATATTATAAATATAAATATTACATGGCTATAGGCTTGCAGAAAACGGGCAAATACCAAAATTATTAATAAGACTTTCTCACGGGGGATTCCAAAATGGTCGGGTTTTTGCGTAAGTTTTATATGAAATAATCAGGTTTATTTGTCCGAGTTTCCTTGAATTCATTAACGTAAGCGATAAGTATTACATATCGACATGTTTGATGAAGCTACGACCTACACACCCTTGTTTTATGGCGTAATCTACCACGCCGGATGGTTTCGTTGGGCTTCTACAGGCTAATCCCTTAATAATCCTTCTTCATACAAATGTTAGGATTCCCTTCGAGTATCGCTTAAGCTGTCTGGCGGGCATAATTATTACCGTATTGAGACTGAAATGAGAAAATACGTTAGTTGAGGTAATCCTTAATTAACGTATTTTCTCATTTCAGTCTTATCGACAAAACATCGAGATTTCTTTACATCTATCTATCTATTTGCCTAATAGCTTTTTCCCAAGGGGTCAGCTTCTAGTCTAACCGGATGCAGCTAAATATTGAGTATTTTACATGGAGCGACCGCCTATCTGACCTCCACAACCCAGTTACTGGGTAACACGATACCCCTTGGTAAGACTGGTTGTCACACTTTCGGGATTCTGACGACACGTAACGACTGTCAAAGATCCACGAATGTCAGCCGGGACCAACGGTTTAACGTGCTTTCCGAGGCACAGAGGAGTCTCGGTCACACATCCACGGACCAACCCCAGCAAGCGTAGCTTAACTTAATGGATCGACCTGTTGGCTGTTATTACTTAGCCACGAGTTCCTCTCGAGATCGAGATTTCTTAACATATGTAAGTTAAATATGAATTATACACATATATCTAAATTATAGTGAATACCGCATCATAATCCGTTGCGAAGTTTAGAAGAAAACGCGGTCTCACAGCCAAGTAATAAGGCCCTTATAGGTTAATCATGATTTTGTAAAGAGCTACTGCTAAAAACGTACCTAAACAGCATCCACCTACTTGGGTAGGTACAACTAAAGACTGAATACAATTTTATTGATAATACTAGAAATACTATTTTTCCTCTACTTTAGTTCTATGTTTTTTTTTTTGGTTTATTTTATGCAGAAAGTCCTGGAAAAAAGTTGGATCTAACGCGGACTATCTTTATATATGAGTGGACGTCGTTATAAAATATTTTATTTTACGTATATTTGCTTCCAGTCTTATTGTTACAAGATAGATTTCTATCTTGTAACAAAAAGGCTGGAGGCAAAATTACTCGTTTGGCCATTAACCACACGGGTAATTTCAACTTGCGTCATTGAATCTAGGAAATTCCAAATGTACTTAACCGAAATGATTGTCTACGATAATGGGTAAATGTACGGGTAAAAGCGACCTAAAAACCTATACGAGATTAATACCTTTATTACGTACCCTGTCGCATGTCTATTTTTCATGCGCATCTACTTTATTTTGTCTATATTTCTGTAACTTTCCTAAAACGATAAATTTTCGTAACAAAGTAAGTAAAGTAAGGAAAATATGGAGCAAAATCTTGTCTAATCTAAATGATTGAGTGAACATTTATTGCTTCTATAATATTAATGTACTAGCACTATCAACTTATCATTAACAGATGTCATTGTCTTACTTAATGTAGAGGTGGGCGAAATCAAACGTTTTATCGGTCCATCGAATCGAAATTTATACATCTTGCATTCAAAATATTTTGATGAAAAATATTTTGTTTCTTTTTTTTTAATGAAAATATTAAATTTAATAAATTATTTGCTTAGTATCTTGAGCATAAAACGCTAGAAATAATATAACAATTTACAACGACGATACTAGAAAAAATATAACGATTTTCAGTAGCGGTACCTAGGCTACTTCTATTTACCTAACTACAGGTACCTACTTACTTTCGGTACTTATTGTAAAGATTCGTGCAGACTGGCGCGATATAGCGGGCACGATAGGCAGCGCGACGCGCAGCGCGCCAATTTCCATGAAGTTTTCATAGAAATTGTGCTACTAGTGTCGCGTCGCGCCTCTCTACAAGAGCCTTAAACCTTATTTTGAATTAACGATCATTCGAATAATTCGATACCTAGTTTTTAGACATTTCCCATCACTAAACAATAAATAATATAAACAAAGTGGTAGTAGTTGCAAATACATCGTTTTCCTTATTAGTATACCAATGCCGGGGTCGCCTTGCGTCCTGATAATATCTTTTTTATTACAAGCTTTAAAATTACTTTATGAACTCCGTTCGAAGTTACTATAATAGGAAAAGTTGGGGTGTATTATTAATTACTATTTGTTATAATCAGATGAGTTTCTGGGAAGATTAAGTATCACCGCTTCTTTATAGGTAGGTACCTATACCAGCTATTCCTGTAGGTACGTAAGTACATAATTACTTGTATAATTACGTACATAAGTACGTAGGTTTTGGGGGTGCTGCCCTGATGCGCCCCCAAAACCTACAAAAAAAAGGAAAAGTACTTTTTCAAAGGCGACGATGCTACGATGCTAACATCGTCACCTTTGCAAAAGTAGTTTTCCTTAATTTAATTTCAACATTTATTAGTTTTACCTTGACTTAAGGTTTTTGTATTATCACCGCATGTTTTTAAAGTTTGTATAGAAGACGCTTTCAGTCTAGGCAATCGTAAAAGCGACCAGTCGAGCGCTACGATCGCACATGTTTATTTTTACTAAATATATGGGGCATATGCCACCAAATGTCACCATAGATCCAGTACCGGATTAAGCAAGCGCGGGGCCCTTGGCAAACTCTTTCGAGGGGCCCTTGATCTGCTATGGATACTTAATTAAATAAAAATACATTTATGATATATGATTACTAAATTATAATGTAGACTTCAATTTCAACGTTTTCAATCGAGACATTTCAAATCTGCTGCGCATTCACACTGAGTGTCGAGTAAGGGTGCTTGCACACGTCAGAGTTTTTGTAGAGCCCATTATCAGGCCGATTCATATTCTATACATTTATACGAGCGACTTTTTGTAGAAATTGTGCGTTTACTGTATGAAATTAGTTTTATTTTCGCCAACGAAATAATCCGTTACCGATTGTCTGACGTGGATTGTCTTAGTCGGAAAAGTTGCGATTTTGTGACATCAAATAAATTCATTACACTTAATCTTAATAAGTCTCACTCAAAAAATTACGCTCAGGCGGAGGAGGGCGGGTTTCGATACGCGGGGCCCGTAGCAATTGCTACTCTTGCTACGTGGTTTAATCCGGCACTGCATAGATCGCACACAAGTTTGGAACAAGAAAGGGGAGACCCAGTAATAGGACCAAACAAACCAAACTAACAAAAAAATAGAAAATGCGAGTTTTTTCTAACGTTGTTTAAAAAAAATCAAACTTAAATATATTATAAAAAAATACAACAAATTAACATTTTAACAGGTGCTTATGGACACGATATACATTTTTATGGAAATTATTTGCTTAATGATCACGCCTATTCATGACGAGCAGATTTTAGCAAGCTCAAGCCTGTTGGTATGGGCCAATAGAGTGGTGCTTGTGTTGAAGTACACTTTGTAAACAAGCATATTACAAATTAGAGGATTATATCCAAGATAACAATGATTGGAAACATGCTGGTCCAGCTCCATAGGACAATCTAGAGTCTAGACAAAATCAAACTGGTTGCTATTTTAATTGTACAATTTATTATTTGATACAAACAATAAATCAATGTTGAATTTTAATTCTGTGATTAGGTACTTTAACTCACACACTGACTTTATTTATTATTTTTAGGAAAACGTATACTTTTACAATGTTTGTAATTATGTAAGCATCATGTACCTATCACATAATTAATTTATCTGTCATTGCTTTATTTTTCATTCTTTTTTACCTATTTTGGTATAGTAATTTTATTCTAGATGCATCGTCTTCACATATAATTTTAAAATGTACCTATACAAAATTTTATAAAACATTTTAAAAGAGTAACGGTGGAGTTTCTTGCCCATTCTTCTCCATACGATACTACCTTTTGGAAGGGGCCACTAGAATCAATTCAATTTTTTTTTGTTAATTTAGACGTTCAAAGGTGCCTTTTATGTGCCTATTTGAAATAAATAATTTGACTTTGACTTTGACTGAAGTTGAAGCGAAGCGCTGTGGCCAATCAAGCTCTTGGTCAATAAGGGGATTTTGAAATTGTATGACTATTAAGTCCAAAGTCTAGAAAATAATCTTCTGAACCAGTCCTGTGATATCTTATAAACAGAAACTAGGTTTTTTTTTAAAGTGCGTAACTTGCGTAACTTTCTCCACGCAGAATACAGATAGAAAAACCTGATATCCCCAAAAACCCACAAATTACATGATCATAATTGACAGTCAGACGGCAAGACAGTCATTGAGTAATGTTGCGGACCCTTGCGTAACGATTGCGGTGCGTAAGGTCATCAAACATCATCTAATTTTGCACGCTTTCGTAACATTTAACTAAAGTTAAAATCGAGCACGCCACTAATATTATCCCTGACATCAAGGCGACCACGATTAAAGGCTTGTGCAGACTGGCGCGACGTGACATCGCATCGGTAGAACAACTTCTTTGAAAACTGCATGCCTTAAGATATTTTAAACAGAATAGAATTTAGCTGACGGCTATACGGAATTACAGATTGCAGAAAAATCATGTGCTGGATCTAAATAATATTTGTTTTATTTTTATCAATATATCACGTTTATGAATTCGCAACTGTTGCTGAATGATGCATAAAGCGATCGGATACAGTTGTGCAAGTCAAACTTGTGTTCAATGAAACTGATCTTTTACTTACGTTGGTAAACGGCAAACAACTTCATTCAATTGTTTTACAAAATCACCTACACCCAGGACACCTAGGTCACCTACCAGGCCCTTGCTCTGGCCTGGTAGATGTCCTAGGGGAAAAACTAGCCCGAAATTGACCTGAAATTAATACAAATGATCTTGTTATTATTTATTCGTTATAAATTGGATATGCTAAAGTGCGGTATACAACGTGTGTTTGTACACATACTCATGCCTTTTAATCGATTTGTTTACTATAATGTAACAGTAATTATTTTTCTACATTTAGATTAAAAATAGCGATATTTAGTATTCTTCGTAGACACCATTCATCATAGTTGTTTATCCCCTGAGATAAACTGAGGTCTTCATCCTTCGTTACATCAGAAATGGATGTTTTTATGCCACGTTTTATTTGCTTGTTGTTGTCAGAATTAGTTAGAACAAACAAATAGTTGTTTTTAGCTTCGAGCGTTTTCCTTTTTAGGGTTCCGTAGTAAACAAGGAACCCTTATAAATTTATTTTGTGTTCCTCCCTTGTACGTAATGTGGGGATGATATTTTTTTTCTCGTCTACCCCATGGTGTGGGGTATCGTTAGATAAGCCGTTCAAAAATATTGCCGGTTTGTGCACCTTGAGGCGAACGCCTGCGTCAGTAGGTTTGCACGAACCATCTTAGGCCACCTAGAGTACTTACCTGTAATAGGTTTAACACATAACAAATAACAATTTGTTCAGTCTTATAAGGTAAGTATTATAATAGGTAACAATTGTACTGTTGTCTCATTACAATGGCCTATCCTATTAACTGTACTGAATCTAGGATGCTAATGGAAGTGTCTGTAGAATAGGATGACAAATGAAGCCTCCCTTACAGCGTCACACGGAAACAAAGGATCTCTTCAGCGAAAAATATCAATATTCTCAGAAAAATTGTTTCAATCCAAGTAAATATTTTCTTAACGTAAGTAAATACTACGAGCAAGAAAACCTGTTTACTCAAATTAAGAATAATAAATACTTGGTTTTTATTCTTGACTTAAGCAAATATTTTTGATTCAAGACTATAATAATCTTAATTGAAGAAAATATTCTAAGAGAGAAATAATATTCTTAAAATGAAACTTAATAATTCTTCATTTAAGACAAAATTTTACTTCATTCAAGAATATATTGTTTTCCCCATATATGATTCAATATTTGTCTTGACCAAAAGGATATTGTCTTAATTTAATACATCCTTTAGTTCCGTGCACTAAAGCATTTCCGAAGAAAAGGATGTAATAGATATATTTTGATCAAACAGGTGCTAGTAACTACTTATGTTTTTTCACTGATGTCGAATTCCATGACATATTAATTATTATTGTAACTTTGAAATGTGTTTTTAAGACATAAATCAATTATAATAAGTACCTACGACGGAATATATCTCAGATAATCTTAATATTGCGTAAACACGAGCTTTCATCCGCGATGACATCATGCTCCTACATTTGTTCAAGTTATTCAACAATGAATTATAAGAATCAATAAACCTATAAATAGGCGTTTCATTCATGTCTGTTACGAAATGGAATAAAAACTTCCCCCCTGTTCCCTCAACCTTTGCCTTGAAATTTTGAAATTTCGTGAAAACCAGGGGTGAGCCCCTGGTTTTCACGAAATTTCAGGGCAATTAAATATTTTGGATAGACATCTAATACCATTCATTAACACAATTTACGACACTTTTCGTAGCAATAGGTGATGAAAAAGAAATTTATGAAAAATTTCTCGTCTGAAAAGAGCTAATAATGGATCATAATTTTACGGAGAATTAAATATTAATAGGTGAGTGTTAATGGAAAATAAATGATATTAAGCATATAAGCATAAAGATATAGTAATTGGATTGGCGAAAGCTTTTACTTTTAGCGCTACAAGTCTACAACAGGTTTGGCTGTGAACAGACGGGTCAAGGACGTGTCTCACAAAAAGCAGTTTGGCGCCGCGAGCACATTCTTAAATTCGGACGGAACCAATAAACTCGTCTGGAATCAATAAATCCATTGTGCGACATTTCTCGTTCGACTTTTATGTGGAATTAGTTAGAAAAACACCTTAATTTTTACGAGTTTGACACCCACTCGCACAGGTGTCTCCTTGCCTGTTTATCAGTCTGTCTAAGACACTAGGCGTTCGCAGAATGAAGCGTCGGCTTGTTATAAGAGGCGATTAACTCCATGTCTGCTGTCCGTTTATTACGTCTATCCGCATTTTTATTATCTTTATGTTGTAATCAAAATAATTTTGAATAGATAATTATGTCACGTCCTGTTTTGTAATAATTATAGGTATTTCGATCTCGTAGACTTTGGAATGGCTTGTAGGTAGTAAGTACCTACTCTGTTTAATTATAAATTCATATTTTCTACATGTATCAACGTGTTCACATGGGTTCGTGGACCTGGATATGTATTATAATTATTATGAAATATGCTAATTAAACAACAAGAAAAGTGTGAATTTAGTTAGAAATAAGATTTCGTAGCAAGTAGCTAACATGCTTATTGAAACAAACATTCTTTTATCTTTATATAGGTAAAGTCAAAGTCAAAGTCAAAGTCAAATTATTTATTTCAAATAGACACATAAAAGGCATTTATGAACGTCAAAAATTACAAATAAATATAGTTGATTCTAGTCGCCCCTTCCAAAAGGTATAGGTAGGTACCTTAATTATATAATACGATACACCTAGATTAAAATTACAAAAAAAAAAATGAAGCAATGACGGATAAATTAATTATGTGACCATGCATGGTGCTCACATATTTACAAACATTGTAAAAGTATACATTTTCCTAAAAAAAATAAAGTAATTGGTCTGTGTGTGAGTTATGGTAACATCAATGTCATAAAAATAATAAGTTATACAATTAAAATAGCAACCAGTTTGATTTTGTCTCGACTCTAGATTGTCCTATGGAGCTCGACCAGCATGTTTCCAAGAATTATTATCTTAGATATAATCCCTAATTTGTAATATCGTCGGCTTATTGCAAGAACTCATTAACTGCAAAAAATCATTAAATACGTTTTTATCTTAATTGGACTCCTTTTGACACATTATACTAAATGCAAAAACTATCTAGTCTAGATAGAAATTAGCGAGTTTTTGCATTTAGTAGAATGTGTCAAAAGGAGTCCAATAAAGATAAAAACGTATTTAATGATTTTTTGCAGTTAATGAGTTCTTGCAATAAGCCGACGAATGCTTGTTTACAAATTGTAATTTAAAATTAAAATTACAATTTTTTAAGTATAGAGCAGTGGCGGCCCAGTGGCAACGGCCGCGACTTACGAGTTCGAGATCGTAGGTTCGAACCCAGACAGGCGCTTTACTTTGTGTAAAATTATTTCATTACCACTGCTCTTAAAACGGTGAAGGAAAACATCGTGAGAAAACCATAGCATATTCTAGAACCAAAAAATCGAAGACATGTGACATCTATCAACCCGCACTGGGCCCGCGTGGTGGATTACGGCCCACTCCCTCTCACAGAGAGGAGGCCTGTGTCCCAGCAGTGGGAACATTATAGGCTGATTATGTAAATTAAAATTTTCTATCATTTAATTGCAATATATCACAAGGTATTTTGTTATAACATTCAACATATCTATTTTTTCTTTATTCCTAGTATTAAAATGATGTCTACCTTTAAAAATACAGTACTCAAAAATTAAATGAAGCAGTAGGTATTATGGTTATTTCAGAAGGATGAAATTAGCATTGTGCACGCGTAAGACAGCCAAAAATAAGACCGACGCGGCGCCTTTCCACCCTTGACCTGATGGGTGGTTGCGCAACCCTGAAGGTGTGCAGACTACGCAAGGTCGCCAGAATGAATTGGTCATCTTTTTCCTTTGCTAAAGTGAACTTACCTTTGATTTATGTGTTTCTCTATAGGTAGCTACAAAGCTACTCGTAGATTGTGCAGGGTCAGATCCCAGTAAAGTTTGATAGTGATGAGCGATTCTAATGCCAAAATTATAGTTTTTAGATTTTTTGTCTGTTTGTCTTCTTCCAGGATCACGCAAATACTACTGAATAGATTCTGTTATGATTTTGCTAAATATAGACATTCCAAGTCTTGTCAGTCTGTAGGCTATACATTATCACGCTATTTGCTATGGGGCTTAAGCAATATTGCAGTTCGTATTCTTCTATAGTTTGCCGCAAATTGTAAAAAGACGAGCGAAAAGGTTGAAAGATTTAACCTTTTAAATAATTATCATAACGCTATATCTTTTCTTAGACTTATACGGAGTAGATTGTTCAGATGGGGCAGCAATAAGGATAGGACAGTAGTATTTACGTGACGCTAGAACATACATTTAGACAGACAAAAAGTCTTAAAACTAAATTTTCGGCATTAGAATCGTTCTCAGACTTCGTAGACTCGACTGTACATTAAATCTTTTTGAAAAAAGAAAAGAAGAGAACAAGAATAAACTTAACAGTGTAATTGAAAAACGTGTTCTCTCTGTATGTTCAATTCTATAACTGCAAAATTTGGTCGACTATTACTCTTTAACTTGTTAAGCCTACTTAGCCGTGATAGTTTTACTTTTAACTTCATTATAACCTACTACTTCCATGCATTTTTTCACATCTCCATAAACAACCATTTAGCTAGCGGGAGGGGAGATACTTGACTCTATCAAAAATCAGCACTTTAATGCTTAGTATTACGCAAGTGGATCCTTGAATCGAAAAGTTGTGTTCACAGACACTCAATATTTTTGAACAGCCAATCCAGCGATACCCCACACCATGGGATAGACGAGAAAAAAATATCATCCCCACATTACAAGCAAGGAACGTGGGTACAGCAAAAAATTTTTTTTTCAATTATTTATTTTAGCATGTTGTCGCAGGTCCTCACCGGACACGGCTGCTTCGGGAGGTTCATGTTCCGGATAAGGCGGAAGGAAACGCCCGTGTCACCACTGTGTGGATCGCCCGGAGGACACGGTGGAGGTCTGCCCGACTTGGGCAGAGCACCGCCGTGTCCTCGTGGAGGCGATCGGCGGCAGAGATCTCTCGCGTCCAGCTATGGTTCAGGCGCGAGAGGGCATGGGCAGCCGTCACCTCATTCTGCGAAGCACTAATACTTGCGAAGGAGGAGGCGAGACGGTTGAGGGAAAGGATTTACGGCCACCGTAGGCGCGAGCTTAAGGACGGTGAACAATGGGTAGCTCACCGTCCGGTTAGAACCAGGCCCGGGTCGACGGGGCGTTGTGTTCCACGCGCATCTCAAAGAGATGTCGTCGGCACAAGTGTAGGGGTCCACTAGGGCTGATGCCTGCCGGGGTCGCGGGAAGGTACAAAAGGGTTACCGAGGCAACACAGGTAACGGAAGGGACACGGGTGCGTTTTAGTCAGTACGAGTCTGACACACCCTACTCCGCCCAGAGCGGGAGAAGTTATTTGATAATTTTCCACCCAAAAAAAAAAGCCTACTTAGCTGTCTTATACGTCCAACGTTGTTAATGTCGGAACAAAATGGGTACATTTATAGGTACATACAAAATAAATAAACATACATACAAATAATAAACATGTATGTTTGAAAGAAACTTGTGAAAAAAATATATAATTGAAGCAATAGTCAAAACTTTTAGAAACTTTAGATTTCAAAGCGTACTGGTTTTCCCAGTCTTCTCCAAACTGTTTTATCACAGTTTGGAGAAGACTGGAAAAAGGAGCCCTCCTTAAAATGGTTCTGTGTTATTTTATATAAAAATTGTGAAAACAATAATGAAAATGCTGCATGTGACTGTTTAGGACCTGATTGTGGAGAATTACAAGTACATATAATAAACATAATATATGAATATTTTATCTTTTATATTCTTACTAAATTTTTTTCATAAGGTATCATTTTTTATGCAGTGAGTTTCACAACTCTATTGAACCTAATGGTAACATTTACTTAGTATTGGATCAAAATGCGTATTTTTTTAAATACTATGAATATTGACCTACTTTTAAAACCTACACAAATACTCTTAAATAGGTTATAATCTATCTATTAACCGACATGTATATGGTAAATACAAATAATTGCACAGATAAACCAAAATATTTGTTTTCTCAATTTACCTACTAAAAAAAACTAAAAAGTGTAAATGTCACTTTTTGTTCCTAACCTCCTCAAATGCAAGTTTGTATGCACAATATTGAGTGATTTACTATGTTATTTTAAAACCATAGACTTCTTATGGTTCAGTTCAATATTTTATGCGATTGGAGCTAAAGGATTGACAATTATCATATATTTTATTTAACAATTTTTATAAAAAAAAGTATTTGAAATCTTCATAACAATTCCTTTCATTTGATATATCACACGGTACAGTCTACAAAACTTTTTTTATTTTTATTTTTCCCTGAAAGTAAACCCCATTCGAAATTCATTTATTTACGTTAAACGTTCGTGTTTGGTTAACAGAAATTCATATGTGTACCAAATTTCAACTCAATCGGTCCAGTAGATTCGGAGCAAATCGACTGTGACAGACGGACAGACAGACAGGCCGACATATACACGAGTAATCCTATAAAGGTTCCGTTTTCCTTTTGAGGTACGGAACCCTAAAAACTCTTTATTTGTGATGTCATACTGTTATACCATACAGACTTGTTATAGGTAGGTACTGTAATTCATGAAAGCTAATTGAAGTAAATAGGCTACAAGTATATGTCAGTCAGAGGGCGTGGGTCTATCAACGTGACACAATGTGCACGTTTTCAGAGTTTAAGAAGATATAACATAGCTACATCAAAATTAACACCCATTAATGGCACTTTGAAGTCGTACCAGCGTTCCGGTGGCACCGGGTTCATACGGTCTGTCTGCGGAGTGCGGTACTATTAATGATTTATATCTTCAGTAGCGGCAACCCCCGACTTTTTAACACTCTTCTACTCGCGCTATTTCTAGATCTAGAACTATGAAAATGCACCTTTTAGCACCACGGAGTAAAGTACACCTCTACATCCTACAAAGAATATATTCTATATCTTCTGAATTTCATGATTATTATATCTTCACCACTAAAGTTATAATATTCATGAAATTCAGAAGATATAGGATATATTCTTTGGAACTGACACTCACACGACATACAACTCATTACCTTAACCACTTAAGGTAATGAGTTGTATGTCGTGTGAGTGTCAGTTCCAATTCGTATTTACCACGAGTTTCTTTCACAATTTAATTGACTTCAGTACATCCCTCACACACACCATATGACATACCACTTGTCATTTTCGCACCAAGAGTACTGCTACATATAAGATAATTTATTGTCTGATTTGAAGACCTTGGACAAAATCTACAATTGTTGCGTAACCACTTCTGGTTCATCTTGTTTACAATGTACTTGTGTTTACGTTGTCTCTGCCGGGTTCGGAGACCGGCCATGATCTATCGTCACCTAATGTACAATGTATGTACAGATTTTGTTTATCGTCACTTTTTGTATGAACGTCTCTAAGTGTTTTATAAATTACAAGTTCGTGCGACGCGACTCGATGGCGACGCATGAAACAGCTTGCCGGTCGGTAATTCTTCATTATAGAAGTATGCTGTATTTCCTGGAAAAGGATCGATAAGCCACCCTCAGCAATTTTCGTAATAGCCATCGTTTGCGTCCTCTTCATGTATCGATGTATTGATCCGTCACAAGTGAATTAGTAGTCTCCCTATTTTTACATTTCAAAACGTTGGTTAAAATTATATTAATGATGTGCTATTTTAAGCTAAAATGTTACGAGTATAATTCGTCGTTGCAAATTTGAAATCTCCTATGTGTGACGTTTTTGTCGAAAATGAGTTTTGCAGATATTTGAATAGCGATTTTGAATACATAGGTATTCAAAATCGCTATTCAAATATCTGCTAAGTATAGACTTAGCAAAAATATCCATGTGAATAAGTATCTTATTATTTCGATAAAGCAAGTATCACTTTAAAAAAATCTCAAGTGACAACCTACATTTAATTTTAAATCAAAATATCCCATGTGTCTTATGTACACATGAGAGTTTTTATTTATTTAAACTTTTCGCACACAATTAAGTACAAAGGCGGACTTAATGCCTTAGGCATTCTCTACCAGTCAACCAAGGGTGGTGAAGAGATAAGATGGAAGGCAGGTGCTCTGAGAGGAAATAAAAATAACGAAAAATATTAAAAGATAACATAATAGATTATAGATAGAATAGGTACAGAAATACATAAATAGGTTACAAACTTATAATACAAATACATACATATTTACCACAGTATATACCTACATTATACATATATATATACATAGAAATTCAAGGAAAAGAGATACATAATTGAGATGACTCTACGCTATTTGTTTTGAAAATAACTCTGCAATTTCCGCTTAAAAGCATACCGACTGGTGGCCGTCCTGATATCAAGAGGAAGCGCATTCTAAAGAAGAATGGACTGAATATGAAAGGAAGAATGAACAAAGTCAGAAGTATGAGAAAGACAGAGTAGAAGAAGATTGTTGAAAGAACGCAGACTTTTAGCGTGCGAAGAACATGGATATTGGAAGTGAGACATAAGATAAAAAGGAGGGGTGGGAGAGTTGAGAAGGGAGAAAAGAGAGGTCAAAGTGCGCAAGCTTCTTTTTTGGCGAATGGACATCCATTTGAGCTCAGACCTGTAGCTCGAAACATGGTCATATTTCCTTAGATTGAATATGAACCGGATACCATTGTTGAGTAGTCTGTCGAGCTTATCCAGCAAAACCGCGTTAAAAACAATACATTTTCATCTATTTTATGGGATCAGTTGATCATCAAACGTCAAGCACATCAATTTTGCGCCTATTTTGTAATAGGAAGTTTTTATTTTTTTTCTCGAAAAGTTACTTTTTACACATAGAAAATTTTAAATTTGCAACGACGAATTGAAGTATTTTTTAAATATTTCTAAAATGAAGCCATTTTTATGTTACTGTGTCAAGAAATTCAGGGTGATCTCATGTGAATTCGAAAAAAACTGCCACTATATAAGTATATGTAAACTTATAAAATTGTACGCAGCTCTTAATTAGATTTTTGTAATGAATTTCATTTCCAATTTTCTTTAAGGAAAGTGCGAACCTACATGGTATTCTATTATAATAAGATAGTATTGATTTCTATAAAATATTCGTTAAAGCCTTAAAGCTTATTTCACTTATTTAGACAGAGATAAGATAACATCTAAATATTTGAGATAGCGATCGTTCCTAAAAGGAGAGCCCACCTGTGAAAAATCAAAGCGATTTGTATTCTCTCATTTAAACCGGCTAAGAATTTATTATTGGAAATGATCTCAAGGCCACGGAATGAATAAAATTTGACGAAAAATATCGAATTCCTGATAATAATCTGCAGCATATTTTTAGAAATGTACGCATTGCCTGTGTTGCATCGCCACAGGGATCTGCGATGTAAAAATGAAAAAGTTGCAAATCCTCGGTTGCAACAAAAATTGTTTGCAGCGTTGAAAGCTCTAAGTAAATCCACTGTACCTAGTAAATGTCATAATAAATATACAGACATAATTATAATTTTATAATAAAAGTATTAACGATGATTTGTATATTTGTGTGATCGAAATAACTTAAAAGACGATACGACCAATAAGCTCCCCAGCTGAAAAGGTCCCCATCAAAAACACGTAGGTGTACCGGAGACCTATGACGTTATTACAATATATGTACGTAGGTGTGACGATGAGAACCTACACATCATTAACCCTACAGCGTCGTATGAGTAAGCCACACGGCTCTTATTACGAACAACACAAATAATTTACGAAACGATTTTATGTAAGTACTTTCCTCAAATTAATGCAAAGTTTCTACGCCAATTTGTCTTGTCTTGACAAAATGAATGGATAGCTCCTCTCCTTGTTGTTGTCAAACAGGATTATAAAATATTTTGACTTAAAGTCGCTAAAATTAATGAAAAGCTAAAATCATGCCTAAAGCAGGGGGGTAACCATCACCTCTTATAGCAGTATTACTTCAATATTACTTCAGCGTGAGAAAGAGATGGAGCTATAAGTCCTGTATAGCTCCATCACTTTCTCACTGGAAGTAATATTATGCAATACTGCTATAAGAGGTGATGGTTACCCACCCTGGATGAAAATCCGGGACATTTTTTGACAATATTGTAGACTAGCTGTGGGTCAAACTATAGTGGGGCTTGTGGCTAAGTAATAACAGCCGCACGGGTCGATCGATCAGGTTAAGCTACGCTTGCCGCGGTGGGTCCGTGGATGGGTGACCATCTTTACATACCAAGACCCCTCCGTGCCTCGGAAAGCACTTTAAGCCGTTGGTCCCGGCTGTCATTTGTAGATCTTTGACAGTCGTTACTGGTCGTCAGAAATTCGAAAGTCTGACAACCAGTCTTATCAAGGGGTATCGTGTTACCCAGTAACTGGGTTGTAGAGGTCAGATAGTCGCTCCATGTAAAATACTGGTATTCAGCTGTATCCGGTAAGCCTGGAAGCCGACCGCAACATAGTTGGGAAAAGGCTAGGCAGATGATGATTGTAGACTAGCTGTGCCCCGCGGTTTCACCCGCATAAGTCCTGATCGTGGAAATATTGGGATAGAAAATACCCTATGTCCTATGTGTGTATATTCCTTGGTCTACCCATGTGCCAAACTTCAACCAAATCCGTTCAGCTGTCGTGAGATAATTTCTGAACTCCACGCGGGCGAAACCGCGGGCAAAAGCTAGTACGTATATATTGATATACGTACTAGCTTTTGCTCGCGGTTTCGCCTGCTTCTATTTATGTTCACGTTTTGGCTCGTAGATGTGATTAGGTACCCATTCCGGGCTACGAAGCATGGCCATATTTGGACATTCTATTCCTGAAAAGCTTTGATGAAGATAGAAATACGACTATGGGTAAATGTACCTACCTGAGGGGCAATTGCATAACAAACATAAAATTACAATTGATAGCAATGGTTTTAATTTTGCCAGTTCACCCACGTCCATTGCATTATTTACGTTGCTGAGCAGACGAATTTTTTAAACCTATGAAGCAATTGATTAGCAATATGCTTCAAAACTCGGATTGGGACTGAAACTGTACCAACGCAATTACTCAATACTCAATACTTTATTGCATGCCATAATGTGTACATAAAAACAGTTGGTATGTTAAACATAGAATCAATTATGGACCCTGTCGGGCACAGCAAAGTGAATTTTTACAATTATTTACAAAACATTTCATTAGGAGAGAGGGTGAAGGCGCTTACTTGTTTAGAAAATAATAAATGAAATTTAATGTGCAGGTTTGTTGAAAATTAGTTGAAAATTAGTGTGCAGGTTATCAAATTTAAAATTTAGAATTAGAATTAGTGTGCAGGTTGAAAATTAGTGTGCAGGTTATTAAATATATATATAAAAAATATATATATTATTTTATTAGCCGTTGGTCCCGGCTGTCATTTGTAGATCTTTGACAGTCGTTACGGGTCGTCAGAAGCTCGAAAGTCTGACAACCAGTCTTACCAAGGGGTATCGTGTTAACCAGTAACTGGGTTGTGGAGGTCAGATAGGCAGTCGCTCCATGTAAAATACTGGTATTCAGTTATATCCGGTAAGACTGGAAGCCGACTCCAACATGGTTGGGAAAAGGCTAGGCAGATGATGATGATGACTCTATACTATTAAAAAGACGTAGAATTTGTGAGTTTGTATGTAGGGGGTAATCTTTAGAACTGCTGATCCGATTCCGAAAATTCTTTCACTAATGGGAAATACACTATTGTCGAGTCTCTTATGATATATAATTTTATATTGATTTTTGGTATTGATTCTGAAACTTAATTGAATTATATAGAATATTGTTTAAATTTCTCACTTATGTATTGTTAATGTAAGCCGGAAGAGCGGAAGTACCTAATACAAGCAATTTTTTTTCTTAAAAGGTACCTACTTCCTATCATTTTATATTGTTTTACATAAGTTTTAGAAATAAAAATCTTTTTTTTTTTTTTTATTAAAGCAAGACATTTCCCGCCCAAGAAATTGCGGACAGAAGATAGTTGCATATAAATTGGTGTCAGTCATTAATAAAATAGTAATTTTAACTACGAATTATTTTTTGAGTTTTGAACCAGTTCAAAAACTGTTGTTGTGATTGTTTTGACCCAAACTGAAACTCGTTATTTTGACCCAAACACAGGTGTGGGCATTAAGTACTTTTAATGATCGCTTGAAGCTTGACACTGGAACTGAAATTAATTTCTGTATTCCGTATAAATGTTTAAATGCTAAGAATACAGACAGTTTAAGGTGGATACGCAGTGGTAGCCCGCGAAATTCAATTTACTTACGTTTTTTGCAATTTGCAGGTCATTTGTTCCATAAAAACAAATCTCTTATGTAAAAATTCTTATGGAACAAATCTAACTAAGAGAAATGTATTAATGATTCTAATTATTATAATTCTGTAAATACATATTTGCTAAGGTCACGAATCATATTTTGATCAAGTTACAACCTGATACTGACCTACTCGACATGGTCTTCACATGATCTGACCAAGATTATGTATGGACTTTAAAAGAGACTGTGACAACCTCTGAGTTTGTTTCGGCCTTTCTTCTCAGAGTAGTCAGATAGGAAACGCCGACCTCATCTAGTTTAAAAAAACATGTTTGACGTGTAAAAGTGTTTGTAAAAACCAACTTACAGCAATAAAATCATTTTTCATTTACTAAAATAATACCATAAGGTCGCTTAAGGTAATTATTTTACGATGTAAGTAGTCGAAAGCTTTAAAACAATGTTAGTAAAGTCTGCAGGAATTACTAAAACCAGGGCAATTTAACTGATAGTGATTGGATGCGCGGAACCACCAAACGGAAAAAAAAAACTGTCAACAATAAAATTCCTATGGCCTGATACCACTAGGGATGTACTTATATTTATCAGCTGACTCCCGGCGCCTGATAGCAAAGAGTTGCATAGAAAAATATCTCTTACTTTCGTTCAATTCCTTGCCAACTGCGAGTCGTCAGTGCTCGTGCACTAAGAGCTCTGTATCATTTTATTATTCGCTTAGATTCATGCCACAACAATAGACAATTTGTGGGTGAACAACTGGCTATAATTGCCATGTAACAGACAGGCAGACAGACAGACTTTGGAGATAGGTCGCTGCAAATTAAAAATTAGCTGTCACCTTGATGGACGTTTAACCTATATTTGAAGACAAATAGAACTGGTAAGTACCTACCTATATACATCTTTTAGAATATATATATTTTTTAATTAAAACCCATTCAATAGAGCTCTTTCAGAAGGGATCAACGGGGAACGGGGAACTTTTAACTTCTTAATGACAATAGTCCCTGAAATGTCTGCAAAATGCCTTACACCTAGATTTTGTGTGAGTACTGTTTACCTAATATAAAGGTACTACCAATTACTGGGTACCTATGTCTTTCATTGACATGAATGTGCCCTGGCGGCTGAGAGTATACTCTAATGTCTCGCTGATGGTGGCGCGTGTCTTGGATCATTTAGCTCCCTTCAAAAAGGTTGAGCTGAATGGTGCTGATCCATGCGTCATGTTCGGGAACGGGCGTCGCGCGTCGTCAGTTGGGACTGGTCATCTCTTAGCTGCCACGGCTTATTTTTTTTTTTTATGTTTTAACCTTTTTACGTATGCTTTTAACGTTCTGCATCGTTGTCACATGTATAATTTCAACATGAATGATGTAACCAATATATTGTAACTATAGTTGGTTTTAAAACAGTCCGTGGACTTTCTTGCCCGTTCTTCTCCATAGGTACCTACTGTAGTGTGCGGGACGTGCTACATTAATAAATAATAATCCTTTTTTTCTTCTATTCAATACACATTCGTTTGTGATTTCATTAAAGACTGTCTCCGTGACAATTCATCATTTTAAATCTATATTCTGGTTTTAAATATTTATTTTTAATAAGTTGCCAGTGTCAACTAGCGGCTAGGATGATGCATTACCATAGAACCTCTACAGCACCTACTACGCTTTGGAATGGGCAACTAGCTTCATCTTTCTGACTGACCGTCCCCTTGACAATTGTAAATTATTTTAAATAAATTCTTTGAGTTTGAGTTTTTGTTAAAATTACTATTACATAATTATGAAAACTGTAAAAAGCACAAAAAAAATCTAAGTTAATAAAAGTTGTGCGCCTTTAACTTTCACGATTAACGCACCGATATCGCTCCAGTTTCTAAAGGCGTAGTGAATACATTTGCGCGCTCCTATTAGGTAGGTGCTATGCTATAAATATAACCTTTATACCCTTGACTTTGAGACAAACAAAATGAATCATATTACCTACAAGTATTTACAAGTGAATAACCAGTTTCCCAGACGTGCCGCTCGCCACATTCTCAGTCTCGTCTTATCTAGAAATTAACTGTCAATGTTCCATCAATCAAGCACTTCGTTCGATGGCACTCAATCATTAGTAGGTACTTAAAGGAATATTTGCAATTATAAAAATATAAATTAATAAAATATATATTAATATAATATAGGTACTCAGTAAGCTTTGTGTCATCCTAAAGAGTAGTGCTGTACATGTATGCAATCAGTGTTCGTAGGTACTTCAAGGTCTTAACTTGTTTCTGCTACGATACTTTCCAATGTACTAAGACGTTTTGTGAGTTAAAATCGTTGGTGTCCTTTCTAAATATAAATTCATAAAAATCCTTCCATATTATGTATAAAGGGTGACTTGTAATTTAACGTATCCCTGCCAGGACATTATATATGACATGATATTAAATGATATGCCAAAGAGTGTCCCATTTGCAACAATTAAGCACCCTAAAGCCTAGGCCAAAATTCATGGGATTCGAGGAAACCACTTTTTTGTATTTTTGAAAGTTTCCCAGAATTGCTCACTAAATATTACTTTTCTCTAAACTCTGAAATTGAAAATAGCCTTCATGGATTTTCCATTGGGTACCTAATACTTTAAAAAAACCTTTTGATGTAACCAAATTTTGTAAAACATTTAACCAGTTAAAGAAAAAGTTTATTAATCATTTTCAAAAATCATCTTCGTACTTACATGAACTTTGACACCGGTTATTTTAAAATTTTAGCATGGCATTAAGCTTATAAATTACGGGAAATACATCTTCATTTACTCAGCTATCTAACGAGCTACAAAAGTAAAAAAAAATTTAGAGGTGAAACAGTCGATAATCCTAGCAAAGGTTGACAAATTGTTGAAATATGTATTTTAACCGACCACGCACAATGAAGGGTTCCGTAGTTGGGAAGTTGGGATGAATTTATCCCAAAAACAAACTTAACATTGTAGTTGAAAAACATGTTCTCCCATACATCGATATATGCCATGGTCAGTTCTCCAACTGCATTTAAGTTGCTCGACTATTACTCGTTAACTTGTAAAGCCCACTTAGCTGTGATAGTTTTTCTTTTAATTTCATTATATGTACTACTGCCATACATTTTTTCACATCTCCATAAACAACCATTTAGGACACTTGACTTTAACAAAAATTTGCACTTTAATGCTTTAATATGTATTACGCAAACGGATCCGTGAATCGAAAAGTTGTGTTCACAGACCCGCAATATTTTTGAACGGCCTGTCCAAACCATAGGATAGACGAAAAAAAAAAATATCATCGCCACATTACATGCAAGGGACTAAAAAAAATTTTTTTCAAGGATTTATTTTAGCATCACTTTGTCGGCGTGATTAATATGTATACCGATAATAAATTACAGCTTTCTAGTAGTAAGCGTCTCTGAGCTACAGCGGGGACAGACAGACGGATATGGCGAAACTATAAGGGTTCCCCGTAGTAAGGAACCCTAAAACTGTGTAATAAGCGAATTAATTAACTGGTTTATGCCATCCCACTACTTTTAAACCTCCCTGCAATCCATCACACGTTAGACATCCAGATCGTCATCACCAGGTCACAACTCGCAGAGCGTCTTTTAAGTTTTTTCCATGACTCACACCTATTCAGTTCACAGACCAATTTTCAAAAATACGTAAAAAAAAGGGTTTTCACGATTCCCGCGAATTTCGGCTAGACTTTATGGGGTGGGCCATATGGGTCACGTCCTGGACGGAATACAAAATCAAAATCAACATATTTTAACCTACATGGGCACTTATGAAATGAGGAAGTAAAGAAGCTAGGTGCACGGTTCCAACTGGTCGTTTCCTATGGGGAAGAGCCGGCAAGATACTCCACGGTTACTCTTTTAAAAATAATTGGCTTTTACAATAATTTCAAATATGTTAATTGTTATGGGAGGCCTTCAGTGTAGGCGTTCCAACACTTATCAGGTACTTAACAAAATAGAAAATGGTCAACAAATCTACAGTCTACTAGGCCTACAACGTTCTCACATTCACAAGATAGAATAGAATCCATTTAGAAGATAAATAAAATAAAAACCTATTTAAACCAAATGACAGGATTGCCATTACAACTGTAACAAATCTTAATAAATATCATGTCCACGAAAGCCCCAAAAAAAGAGCAAGCTAATAAAGAGTTGAAATTAAACTGTAGATATATTATGCCAAATAATGAGATAATTATGTTAGGGCAGAATGTAAAAAATCAAAAATAAACATCGTAATTTGGGAGCAGTTAATAGACACTTACATATTATACTAATGCGCAGGGTCTAATTAGGAACGATTATTTTATTTAACAATTAGTAAACATACACTTTAAATTGAAAGATTTAAACAATGACATAAGCTTAAAATTTTCCGGGGACTGTAATAATATATCAATATTTAGGTCACCACAAACAAAACAATTTTATTATCTCTAAAAAGATTAGTTGGTATTTCTTCCATTATGATTAAAAATGATGACAAGTTTGAGGCCGGTGGTCTATAAACGCAAGAAAGTATGGCCTTCAACCTCTGCACATACTACCTCACATAAGCGATCAACAAAGCAAGCAGTGATATCCTCCTGCCGGGGTCGCGGGAAGGTACCGGGTCACCGAGCCCCCCGCAACACAGGCAACGGAAGGAATACGGGTGGGTTTTAGTCAGTAAGAGTCTGACACACCCTGCCGCTCCGCCCAGAGCGGGAGAAGTTATTTGATGATTTCCCATCCAAAAAAAAAAGTATTGATATCCTTCCTTTCCTTATGTCTCAAACAAGTATTACAAAATATCAGGCACCACCCCCTGGTCATTTTTTAGTTGCCACAAACTGGCAACTGAAAAATGATTTACATTATACCACATCCTATCTGGTTTTATCCAGTTTTCACAATTCCATATGTTATGTGGATCTATGTACATATTATCATTTCACGTCTAGGATTTTGCCAGAGAAGCGATTTATATTTTGGTGATATATGTTAAAATATTGTTATTATGTTTCTCTTTTGTCGATTCTAAAAGTTTAAAGCATCTATTATAGTATTATTAGAAGTACAAGATAATATTATTCAATCACTTAACCTAGTCTCAGAAAGAAAGAAACATATTATGCTCCTGCATATTAATCAGCCTATTATGTTCCCACTGCTGGGACACAGGCCTCCTCTCTGTGAGAGAGAGTGGGCTGTAATCCACCACGCGGGTCCAGTGCGGGTTGGTAGATGTCACATGTCTTCGATTTTTTTTTGGTTGTAGGACATGCCGGTTTTCTCACTAGGTTTTCCTTCACGAGGTTTTGAGAGTTCCCACGACCTACAACTCGTAAGTCGGGACTGTTACCACTGGGCCACCACTGTGCCCTGCGCTCTCCATATGCTCCAGAGTCAACACAAAATTGTTAGTAGCAAAATACAATAAACGGTCCCTATATCATATAAAAAATATATAACATAAACAATCTTATGCATATGCATAAGGTTGTTTATGTTATATATTTTTTTAATCTTTCTTTTGTTAGTTGTTAATAAAAAACTGGCCATGTGCGTGTCGGACCACGCACAATAAAGGGTTTCGTAGTTGGGATGAATTTATCTCAAAAACAAATTTAACGTTCATCATGTTCTCCCATACATCGATATACGTCACGGTCAATTCCCTAACTGCAAATGTAAGTTGGTCAACTATTACTCGCTAACTTGTAAAGCCTACATAGCTGTCATAGTTTTCCTTTTAATTTCGTAAGATATACTACTGCCATGAATTATTTCACATATCCAAAAACAAGCCGGCACTGCCACTGACACACTTGACCCTAACAAAAATTAGCACTTTAAAGCTTAATATTACGCAAACGACTCCCTGAATCGAAAAATGATTTTCGTAGACCCGCAATATTTTTGAACGACCTATCCAACGATACCCCATACCATGGGATAGACGAAATAAAAAAATATCATTCCCATTATACGTGGAGCGAACATAAAAAAAAAATTTTCAAGATTTTGTTTTACCACTTCGTCAGAGTGATTACCATGTATACCTATGCTAAATTACAGCTTTCTAGTAATAAGAGTCTCTGAGCTAAACCGGGGACGGACAGACAGACAGACAAACAGACTGACAGTCAGACAGATATACAGACGGACATAGCGAAACTATAAAATTCCGTGTTTACTACGAACTTAAAAATAATTTTATTCCGATTGGAAATAAGTAGTTTTATACTTCTTAACCTTTAAAGGATAATGAAGCTTCTTCGTCTATGTCATACAACATATAAAAGCTTGTTAAAATTTTACTATTTATGATTGACCCTAGAACCAGAATCCTTGTCAAGACAAATCAAACGAGTCCGAATTTGATGGGGTTGCGTCTTTTTATTACAGAGTTCCCATGGTCACCTTCGGGCTCCATCATTAGATCAGCTCCATGTCATAATAATATTGCATTGTCACCCGATTTACATATGCATGCAAAATTTCAGCTCAATCGGAAACCGGGAAGTTGGTCAAATTTTACTTGCAAGATTTGATTACAGACAGACAGACATCGGTACAGGTAAAACTAAATAAAAGCTATTAAAATATAGGTGTTATCTTGCTCATATCACAATATAGCAACGCACATATAGGTGTTATCTTGTATCATAATATAGCAACGCACATAATATTAATTTACATACCTAATTTTAATTTAAGTAGAGTGTCAGCCATTAAACTATAATTCCAATTAAATGAACTACAGTAGTCTGCTCATTCATTGGTGTATGTTTTATTTTATGAACAAGCTCATTAAAATGCAGGATAAGATAACAGTTAACTAGAGTATGTTTAGAGCGATTATTTAACAAATATCCAATGCCACCAGGCCTGATCTTTCTGATTAGACCAAAACATTAGTTTGAGCGGGGTTGACAGTTTCTAAAGTATGAGTTAAAATGGGTAAAGCTGTAGGAAAAATATGCTGTGACATGAGAGGTGGCAGAGGTCCCGAGCACAACAGTTACAGTTAATATTGTTTGTCAGTGACTCACACCTCTCTGCATTGCACTTCACCGTCCACCGACCCTTGCAAGCGCTTACTTAATATTTGTTGAGTATAATACGTTAAAATACAACTCACCCTTTATAGAACGGCCGTGAGTACTGTTCCTTACTACGATACTAATTAGCATAATAAGCTACGAGAGCTAATCGTATTTTGTGACGCACGTTTTCGAACAAATTGTTTAAATATTGTAGATAAATACGAAACGTGTTCCAGTGATCAAGTGCTGGCCCTGAACTCGGCGACCTCCTTACTGCCGGCTATTACAATCAATTGCTACCGTTGCCTGTCTACTCCTCAAAATAGAATCATCAAACTGACTGAACTACCTACCTGAATGACTTGATTGTACTTCCTTGTCGCAAAACGGCGCACTTACTGTTGTGTAAGCACACGCAACATTGTTGCAGAATGATGAACAGGAACAATATTTTATTTCGGTAAGTACATTGTGATTTCTTATTCTAGCTGAGACTGCTGTACAAGATAAAAGTAAATGTAAGCTTCCAGAATACATTCCACTATGATAAAGTTTATTTTATGATGCAAACATACATATTAAAACAAAAATACTTCAGCATGTCATGCTGCGCCATTCACATTATTTTATACGAGGGTGACAATGAAAGTTCTTAGAAAATCAAAAACTGAACAAACTAGCAAGTTATTAGTTTTATTATATCTTTTCAAAATAGTGTCCATTTATATCAATACATCGCTGCATCCGATGGAACCTCTGAGATAAGCACTTTACCCACTCGTCCTTAGGGGTCTCGACGGCATTTTGAAAAGCAGCCACTTCCTCGGCGTCCATAAAACGTTTTCCTCGAAGTTTTTTTTTTATTTTCGGTAATAAATAAAAATCGCAAGGTGCGAGGTCGGACCCAGTAATTCCACGTCTGACGTCGCCAAGTAGTCGATTGTTTGCTTGGCGGTGTGCGACGAGGCGTTGTCGTGGTGAAGGAGGATCCTACTGCGAAGTCGTTTCTCCCGAACTATTCCAAGACAAATGGCAAACAATTGTTAGTGTACCACTCTGCAGTAACTGTTTCTCGATCCTCTAAAACAATTGTTGCGTAATGACCTGTCCTTCCGAAGAACGAGGCCAATATGTTTTTACCCACGCTTCGACCTCTCTTCACTTTAGTTAGCAACTCCTCGGAAGAAAACACCCAGACTGTCTCTTAGTTTCAGGATCAAAACAATAAATCCAGCTTTCGTCACCCGTAAGTATGTCGAACACAGCATTTGAGTCACCTCCGTTAAATCTTTAAACCATTTCACGACACCAATCAACACGACGGAATTTTTGGGCCTTTGTCAAATTATGGGGTACCCACCGGGCACAAAGCTTGCTGACCCCTAAATGTTCATGGAGGATTTTGTGCGCTTGACTCATACCGATGCCTTTTTTTTTTTTTTTTGAGGGTGGGAAATCATCAAATAACTTCTCCCGCTCTGGGCGGAGCGGGAGGGTGTGTCAGACTCTTACTGACTAAAACCCACCCGTATTCCTTCCTGTTGCCTGTGTTGCGGGGGCCTCGGTGACCCATAAGTACCTTCCCGCGACCCCGGCAGGCATCGGCCCTAGTGGACCCCTACTTTGTGCTGACGACATCTCTTTGAGGCGCGCGTGGAATACGACGCGCCGTCGACCCGGGCCTGGTCCTTACCGGACGGTGAGCTACCCATTGCTCACCGTCCGCAAGCCCGCGCCTACGGTGGCCGGAAATCCGCCTGGGATTCCCGACGCCCTGGGCGTCTCCTGCGGCGGCTAGGGGCGAGAGGGCGCGACACGTGCCTTTCCCTCAACCGTCCCGCCTCCTCCTTCGCGAGCATTACTGCTTCGCAGAAGGAGGTGACGGCTGCCCATGCCCTCTCGCTCCGTACCATGGCCTGAACCAGGGCTGGACGCGAGAGGTCTCTGCCGCCGATCGCCTCCACGAGGACACGGCGGTGCTCTGCCCAAGCCGGGCAGACCTCCACCGTATGCTCCACCGTGTCCTCCGGGCGATCCACACAGTGGTGACACCCGGACGTTTCCTCCCGCCTTATCCGACACAGGAACCTCCCGAAGCTGCCATGTCCGGTGAGGACCTGCGTCACGCGGAAGGTGAGGACGCCGTGGCGCCTCTCCAGCCACTCCTCAAAGAGGGGACTTATCGCCGCAATCGTGGCGTGCCCAATACCGATGCCTAAGCTTGTCCGAATCTGCTGATAAGTCAATCTTTTGTCAGTCTCTATCATACGCCGCACAACAATGATATTATCTTCAGTCGTCACCGTAGAAGGAGGTCCCTCACGCAGATCATCGGTGAGATTAGTGCGACCACGTTTAAACTCAATAAACCATTTGTAACCAGTGGCACGAGATAGGCCTTCATCGTGAAAGGTCAATCGAAGTCTATCATAACTTTTTTGTTGACTTAAATGACATCGAAAGTCATAAAAAATCATTGTACGAAAATGATTTTGATTAATAATAATAATGATTACAAGTGGCCAGTTCTAAAAACTTTCAGTGTCACCCTCGTATTGTACTTATTACCTAAATAAGACACGCATAAAGTAATCTGTTTAATTTTAAGTTCACTAGAGCTTAAATAGTAATCAGCTAGCTTAAACTTTACTACCTAATGAAAATGTATTATTGGAATAATTGTTATTGGAAAAATTGTTCATTGGGCAATGTTATGGGCTTATTCGAAGACCTCCGTCACCGTGATAATTATGTTTATTTCGTTTTTTTTTTAAAGATACAAGTTTCTTAATTGCTATTGTAAAATGAGACGCTCATCATGACTTTGAAAATCGAAACGACTGAAATGGAGTACAGTCAAGTCCACGAACTTCGAAACACGATTTTACGATTTCGACCGGAAACATACATTTCTCTCTCCCTCTTTAAGTATTTCACGAGTAGACACGAGCGATGTTACAAAAATAGTTCATACTGTAGTGAGAAGATTTCCTTGTCAGTAGAGGGATGAGGGACTAACTAACTGCAAAGGTGTGCCAAATGAAAATGAGCCCATGCTTTAGCTTTTTAAAAGAGGCCTACTTTTCTCCAACATACAGTTGCGATAAGTGGAGATTGGAGATTGTTGATGAAACAACCAACTGTTTCTTGGCCAACGCAAGGGTTTGGTAATCCTAAAATTCTGTAGGATATCTATTAAATTAAATTAAAATTTGTTTATTTCAGACTAAGTAATGTCCATATTTTGTTAGTAACAAATTAATTATCTTAAGACTCAGTTAGTCCTGCCGGGGTCGCGGGAAGGTACTTATGGGTCACCGAGGCCCCTGGCAACACAGGCAACAGGAAGGAATACGGGTGGGTTTTAGTCAGTAAGAGTCTGAAACACCCTCCCGCTCCGCCCAGAGCGGGAGAAGTTATTTGATGATTTCCCACCCTCAAAAAAAAAAAAAGTAGGTGTTATGTATGTAGGTAGTCCAGATGAATAGGGATTTAAAATTAAATATAAATTAAATCTATGGTTTTATGGAATATTTAAATCCGTACATACATACAAATGCTGTTACGGATACTCATATTATAGGACATTAACGTTACGTGGCAATTTATAAATTTTACGGTCAATCACGGGCTAATATCGTGTTACAGCGACTATGAATCAATTAATTAGTTAAAGATAATAACAATATTGAATTAATTGTTATCAAATGTAAACCTACAACCTGCAGGGACGCTTAATTAGACATTGAACAAAACTTGTTTGTCTTTTTGAGAAATATTATAAAGGCTCGTGTAGACTAGCGCGATATCGCGGGTGCGACAAGCAGCAATGCCTGTCGCGCCCGCGATAGCGCCCCAGTCTGTACGAGCCTTAGAATAGAATAGAATAGAAAAGAATACTCTGTATTATGTACACCATAAAAATACAGATATAGGGCCGTCATATCGTTCAAAGCGATCTTCTACAGACAAGCTTCGGATGGATTAAAACCCGTAATTAATCCCCTCCCTTAATTATGACTATAAGTATTCTAATCAGCTTATTTTACATTTAGAATATCTGAAATATTATTACATATTCATATTCATATTTATTGTAACGGTGATAGTTTGGTTTAACCGATAAAGCCCCAATGGCTCCGAATAGGAGCCCTCGCGGCGCGCGATTTGAAAGTAGTTATCGAATAAAAATGTTTTTTTTGAGATTGAGAGATGACGTTATTGAGCCACGGGCCTGAGCGGTTAATCGATTTATATAAGTGTAAAATAAATGTATAATAATAAGTGTAAAAGTCTAGAATACAATAAATATGACCATTTTATTACACAAAGTGACAGCTAGCACATGTCAGATTATACAGTGAAGTAATAATTCGACTTTAGGTACAATTTGATAACAAAACTCATTGCAACGATCACGATGTTTAAAACCAGTTACCTACCTAACATTACAAATATTATAGTGCACATTTTACTTAGATCCTTTACGTTTATGGTATAAACTCTAGAGGTTATTGCCCTATTGCAGTTCGAATTAGGATTTAGAAGGAATGTATCAAACAAGAATATTAAATTACTTACATAATGTCAATAAACCGTGAATAATATTGTGAATGACGTGAATCATGAGTTAGCTGCTACGAAATCCCTTCGGTGGCGTAAAATAAACCCACAGCAGTTGATTCATATCCTGTGACCATTCATATATTTAGGTGGTACGTACGAGTACCTATACCTACCTAATGTACTTATTCATAGCGTGATGTAATGCGATACGATTCAATTTGTTTCATTGACTAAAAACAATGGAATGACGCAAATGAAGAAGAGCAGAGATGACTTCTCAGTTTCGCATTGGACTGTAACATGGATTTAATACTTAATTTACCTTATATCATTTTTGCATAATATTGTGACAGGAAAACAAAATGAAAAACGTAATACTAAAGGCACACGAGACTTCACCCAGAGGAAGCGACCTTTACTTCTACAAGTCTTGATAATGATCATTCCAAGCATAAGTTATTGCAACCTTTTACGTTTTTAATAATAACCTAATGTCAATGAGGTCAATTTAATTAATAGTGAAGAGTGCATTGCCGAATTTTTGGGTCACCTTGTGTGTCTTATCTGTGACTTTCGCAAGGTTGTCGTCAATGCACAAGTTACTAAGTTATCAAAAGAGCGAGCTGCTTCATATCGATAACATAAAAAAATATTTTATTTGTGAAAATAATTTCACTGCGCTGACGTTGGTAAAATTCAGAACAACAATAACGAGAAGTGGAAACAAAAATAAAGTGGAGATAGTGTTGTATGACGTCATTTTCACTACATAACAAAGTGATCTAAAAAAATTGCTCGCTTCGGTTTTCGGTTTTTTTTTTACGTGATTCTGAATCTACCACGGAAAAACGAGCATTGGTTGAATGTCAAATGTTTCACTCAGAACCAGTTAGCCCAGTTAAACCACGTCAATTTTATAAGCTCACTATTGAAATCTAGTCAAAAAATATATAAGTATAGAACTCTGCAAGATTTGGTCAAAAATCAATATAACAAAAAACGTAAAAGATTCGGCAGTCTGTTTTTCTTAGCGCGCAAACTCATTACGTAAGAAAATGTCTTCAACATCAACCTTACAATACCAGTTTTCATTATGATATGTCAAATGTTAAAGAACTCTTGATTATTCAGTTGTGCTTGACATTTGCGCTAATATTAGGTTTAAAAATATAAAATAAAATAAAATAAAAAACTAGCGAGCCTTTCAGTAGTCGCATAATGATGTGTATCATCTGACATCTTACCTTGGTAATAACTAATAAGCAACTGAGCAGCGACGGAAATAAAATTCACCTCAGAATTTAAAAAAGCTAATTTATACTCAAATATTTATTCGAATCATTATTCATTACTAATGGTCGTACACTGGTCGAAATTCGACCCCCCTCTACTTACAATCTATATATATAATCAGCCTATAATGTTCCCACTGCTGGGACACAGGCCTCCTCTCGGTGAGAGGGAGTGGGCCGTAATCTACCACGCGGGCAAAGTGCGGGTTGAAGATGTCACATGTCTTCGATTTTTTTGGTTCTAGGACATGCCGCATGCATAATTTCGTTGTATCTACCAAAGATACAACGAAAATACAATCTACATATATAGTACTTATTATTTCCATGCTCTTCAAAAGTACTTTACTTATTCCATGCTCAAGCTGTCAGTTTCTGTTACACACTTCCGTCCCTTTTGACGAAATCACTCTCACAGAAAGCGAGAGGAACAACAGATATTTTTGTTTCGGTTTCATTGCGAATTGGGATAATTTTAGCTGGGTAAATACTTCTTGTCTGTAATTGAAAGAAGAAAACAATATATTTCTTAAATTTCTAGCGACAGGGAAAAACGTGACCGAGACGTGAATTTCTGAATTATCCTGTACTATGCTGAATACTTATTCATTTATTTCTACTAATTATTTTATTCATTTCGTACAAAAAAAAAAAACAAAAAAAAATATTTTATTCAAACTATTCTGGTATTCCCAGAATACTACGTATTCCTTACCCGTACCTAATATTGTAAGAGAGGGTCAGGTTAAGAAAATTAATATTTATTATTTTTTTATATAATTATTTAACAGTTTATGTACACACATATAAACAGACAAGAAGAAAGTAACAGAAAAATACGTACAAAGGTGATGCTTATTTCTAAAGAAATCTCTTCCAGCATACCTGCGATAGGACAGTAGACAAAAATATGTAGATACCGTGTGTAAGAGTAAAAGCAGAAAACAAAATACATAAAAACAAAAACTATTCACTAATTTAAATATACAATAAGAGAATATACTTACATACATACTTCTAAAATAAATGTCACTAAAATACATAAATACTTATAATAACGGTATAAAATAATAAATACATAATATGCAACTACGGCAAAGTGGAACGATAGTGTTCTTTCACTCTTCTTTTAAAAACAGCAACAGTTTGTATCAGAACTGTATGGTATCCAAGGTCATACAAGAATGTACACAAATGGTGTGTGGGATTTTGCTAATGGCCAACAATTTCCCACTAATTACTACCACTGTACTGAAGCGTGGGCTTCAATTGATTTATCTATATCATTTCCAGGTGACCCGAAGTAAAACGCCCAAATTAGCTATAGACGGCCTCTATTATTGAGTAATTAAGTGGTTATTGGCAAAACGTGATTCACGCTCCGAACGCAATATAGAATGCATTAGCCTTATCTACTTATAATGAACTTAGAGGGTGATAACCTACGAATCGTGTAGATTTTCCACAAAATTACTGAAACTTTCCGAAATTTTATAGGTAGTTATAGGTAGTTGGGATCAGTGCAATGTACTGTAAACAATTTGCAGGAAAAGCGAAATAGGTGGAAACCAACGGAAATGAGACTGTAACTTGAACAAAGAAGGTTGTATTGGTATTCATTTAAAGTAGATACTGGCCAATTTTACAATGGTGAAACCCCGTAAAGCTCGAAAAATAACCATATAAAAATAAATCATTAATGGCATCTCATAATTATTTTGGGGCAAATGTCCAGTTACTCGTACTGTTATAAAACATAATTTTAGCCAATACAATATTGAAATGGTAAAGAACCAAGTAATTTCACTATTACTATCGCAATAAATTAAATTAAATTGTAATACATACATTATAATTATGTTACCTATGTTACTTAAAATATAATTTTATTTAAGATTTCTTACAAAACAAAAAAACAATGTGGTTTTGACAGATCATTAAAATTGGCGGATGGTCACCCATCCACGAACCGACCGCCGCAAGCGTAACTTAACCTTCGATCGACCCGTGTGGCTGTTATTATTTAGCCACGAGCCCCTGTGCCACGAGCTGTGTTTTCTAAAGTGTTCCTGCGAATATTTTACACAGCGTAGTTGTAGGTTGACGTAAGTTAACGAAACATACAATCAGTTTTATTATTTTTGTTAAAATCTAAAACTAGGTAACACCTTTTACCTAGGATTTTAACAAACAACAACACCTTTATTTTTTTTTTTAATTTAAACTCAAGCAAGTAACACGAAAATAAAATTTAATTACGAAAAAAATCTGAATCTCCCGAATGCCTCTACTTTAAAACAATATGAAGGCACCTAAGCAAGTATCTTCACGTTTATTCATTGTTTAATTTTAATATTGTAATAATGTTTTTAACCATAACTTTTTAAATTGACCAATAATACAGTGCATTTTCAGTTATGATTTAGTATCTTTAAAGTGAAATTCACATCATGTAAGTATTTTCTAACTGAAAACTACGCAAACCTTGGGACAAGAAAGTATAGAAATTACAGAAAAAACGTATAATTTATTATCCTTCTTTCATAGATTCATCTAGTTTTATAGTAATAACTCGAATTAATAACAAACAGTTCGTTTTTGCAACGCAGTAACTGTCCAGTAAGCATTAAGTAGGTTATCAGTTGACCTGAGAAGTGCGTCGTTGATAGATTTGGCTAATGACGTCACAGGTCGCGTGTGTTACTACTACTAGGGCTTATTCACAATGAACATCTTCAAAGTACCTATTTAACAAAACTTTCAAAAACTTCAGGATATGTTAAAATAAGTTTACAACAAAAACACGCAACATTCAGGACTTGTAAAAGTTGATAACTGCCACTATTGTCACTACAAATACAACTTTGTTTACGGAAAACAGTTAGCTAACTCCTTCAATACCTTATCAAACTTCAAAATACCTAATGCCGGATATCTAAGAAAGTAATTAAAGGCTGTATGCAATACTAGTTCCTAGATTACTGACCAGTAGGTCTTGTCCGTATTCCGTGCCGTGATAAGGGCTGGCGTAACCGACCCTTCAGGGAAGTTAGACAATCAAGATTTACTCATAACATTAGCGCAGTGTTTCCATTCAAAAACGTCGTAAACACCTTTTGGGTATTATTGCTCCTTATAGTAAATCCCTTAGGAGGGCGTGCGAGGCGCTTACGCAAGCCTTTATCGATTGGTCGCGCTTGCGTTGCGCTCACTCCGCTCTAAACAAGTCGTTCACCCCGGGCATTCACGCAAATACGTAGATTTGGAAACCTCATGGACCAGCTCAGTTGTTGCACTTTCATTCTGCTTCCTTCTCTTCTTTATTGCAATAAAAAGCCTACAAAGTTGTCACTGCGAAATATTTTGTTCAGTTTAATTACTTTACTTTCATAGTCGTCCGAAAGTGGTAGTAATTTTTCAGGTTATTTCAAGTTTCTAATCTTTGAAAATCTTTCAAAGAACAAATTTGTAATTATTACCGGAGTCTTCGACAAAAACGTTATGCGATCACAATTTTCTGTACGTATTTATTTACACCCTTTGACTTTATTTCTCTTTGGTCCTTTCTTGTTCCTCCTAATTGTTTGTAATTATTTATTTCAACGACAAAAAACACTAGTAAGTAAAAAACACGAGTATCAATCAATCAACTCAGCCTATAGCAGTCCACTGCTGGACATAGGCCTCTCCCAGGCTGCGCCACAATACCCTGTCCTCCGCCTTCCACATCCAGTCTGTCCCAGCCACCTTTTTAAGGTCGTCGGTCCATCTAGCTGGGGGGCGTCCCACATTACGCACAAAAAACACAAGTATAATCTAACCAAAAGAGAGCTATCAATTACACGAAAAAAAAATTAAAAAAACTTTCTTTATTTGCTAAATGAACCTAACAACCCAGCGCAATATTTCCTATTGCAGCTTTAAAAAAGATGTAAATTACGCTGACTCTTATTTAATATAATACATAATAATAATTGGTTGTTAGTATATACGGAACTGATTCACTCTGTCCCCCGTACTAGTAATAAACTGTATTACGGTGGAACAGTTTAAAATAAATAAACAAAACGTTTAAAAGGTGATTGCATCTGGTTCATAAATATTGCATTCTTCCCTAGAAAATTTAGTCTTACGTCTCAATAAACTTTGCAGTTTAATACCTTACTTGTCATCAGTTCATCACACATTTTCTTCTGTAGGTAAAGTGCTTAAGAAACCGGAATTTCACATTCGGAAAACTTAGTTCACAGATTCTCCGCACTAAGTAAAAGTCGTTTACTTTCCTTTGCTTTGATGTATGTGATAAAGGAAAACGGCATGTCATCACAACACATTCTGTTTACTATAACTTACATAATTCACACTACAAGTAGTGAGAATTACGCTTAACACGTAACTTGAGGAGCGTTTCGGGTTACGTCGCGTTGCAATCCCGGGAAGACATTACGGTTTCGACACGGTCTGAACTGGCCAGCGCACGACACTTCCACGTAAAGATACGCGAACCCCGTGAGACTGTCTACCCACCAGAAATGTCGCGGAAAAAACGCTCACATTGCACGTAACCTTTGCTGAACTTCACTTGTCACAACATAAATAAACAACAGTGACACACGAAGACTATTTTCAATACTGTGATGACTGGCAGCTAAAACATCCGATATTGTATCCGGTGCAATATGCCTCAGCATGCAGAGGTGACATTGCTTGCAATTCTGCCTACCACCCGCAGTAGAGGCAATGAACGTGAGAATTACTTACTCACTAAACGATTTAGTACGTAATCAAACACTGTAAATACAACTGTTTTCAAGCTTACGAAATACAAATTATATGACTTCACAATACATTCACTTATAATGATCCCAGTTATTATTGTTTAAACTCTATAATAACGCGACACATCTTTTACACGCGTATGCTACTCGTATTTAACAAATATTAAAAAGGAGAACATTAACGAAATGTCAGAGAGCTAACTACACATTTCCAATGCAAAAAAACGCAGCTGTTTCTTTTACATATGTATAAAAAGTCGAAAGCGTTTCAACAGCTGCGGCGGGCATCGACAGCTTTATGTCCGAAATACGAAACGTCGTCGATACATCGCGTCGTTTCGTATTCGCTGAACAGAACTCGATCGTACGATTATATTATCAACAAGGTGTTCGTTAGGTACATATAATTATTATGTAAACTGAACCTAGTTCTATGCACATTTGGCGAAATGTAAGATTTCGCCAAATGTGCATAGCACTAGGTTCGGTTTAACGAACCATATAACATTACATACAAACACATAGCTGCTTTATACAATTTACGTGTAGGTGTTTACGTATCTGCGTACCTTTTAGTAGTGAATATTATGTACAGCATCAATAAGTTTATTTTGGGGTCCAATTTTTTTAGGTTTTTTTGCAATTTGCAGGGCAGTCAGGTTGTATTTCTTTCAAAATATGATTCGCGACCATAACAAATATGTATTCACAGAATTATAATCATTAAAATCATTAATTCATCTCTCTAATTTTGATTTGTTTCATAAGAACTTTTCCATAAAAGATTTGTTCTTATGGAACAAACCTAACATGGATATGTATTAATGATTCTCGTCTCCGCATTACTTTACCAAATTACCTTACCAAGACCTGAAAAATTCTTCTTAATTACCTGAACATAGGTAATTGCCATGTTTTAAATAAAAGTCATTAGCAATCGTAAATCGACGGAAATGCATAATAAGTATTGTAGTCAGAGTTTTGTTATTTAGTTAGTTATATACGTGTGCCCGGGGCAGTGGGCGGCAAATACTTAAATAAATATAAATAAATAGTAACAGTCCAAAGTCTGGATTTGTGCCCGGTTAATGGCAATAGGCTCGCCCCCTATTATATTGGACCTGAACACTGACGAAATAACAAATAAAACAAAAGAAACGAATAACATTTTATTTATTTTTTACAATGGCGCCTAAAAAATTTGTAATAATAATATTATAACATCTTTTAACCTTTGGTAGAACACAGTAAACAAAAAAAAAACCGGCTAAGTGCGTTTATTTTGTACTGTTTTTTTTAGTATTTGTTGTTAGACCGGCAACAGAAATACATCATCTGTAAAAATTTCAACTGTCTAACTGTCACGGTTCATGAGACAGCCTGGTGACAGACGGACAGCGCGGAGTCTTAGTAATTGGGTCCCGTTTTACCCTTTGGGTACGGTACCCTAAAAAAGATACAAAATTAAAAATTATTATTGAAGATTGTGGGTGAAGTGTGGTATGGTGTGGTGTGGTGTGGTGTGGTGTGGTGTGGTGTGGTGTGGTGTGGTGTGGTGTGGTGTGGTGTGGTGTGGTGTGGTGTGGTGTGGTGTGGTGTGGTGTGGTGTGGTGTGGTGTGGTGTGGTGTGGTGTGGTGTGGTGTGGTGTGGTGTGGAGTGGTGTAGTGTGGTGTGGTGTGGTGTGATGCGATGTGATGTGATGTGATGTGATGAGATGAGATGAGATGTGGTGTAGTGTGTTGTGATGGGCAGGCTGAAAACATATTTATCTTAAAACAATTAGAAGATTTTCAGTGCTATCGTAATCAAGGTTCAGTAGATACGAGGTGAGAACTTGCTTGCACTTTGCTTTAGTAAGAGGGTATATTTTTAAAGTAGAGTTTATTTTACTATATAAATAACTGTCAAGGAAACAAAATTTGCGGCACGAAAGACTACTTTTACACCATTGAGTAGAACATACATTTGTTTTAATGCGTTTCTGAGCGTACAAGGATGAGTTGTAGTTTCATCGAAGAATGTTTACGCAAGATTTTTTCAACGATAAACGTCTGTACGAACCTTGCAGTTTTCGTAGAGTTCAGAGGAAATTTGGGTGTACTATTATAGGTACACTTCTGCCTAATCCTTCGGGGAATACGGGCGTGATGTTATTTTCATAAAACTTCCCTGTATACTACGTTTGTAGTTTTGGTCTCAGCAGCCAAAATATACAGAGACTCAAAACTGGTGACGCGGGAGCAAATGACGTACAGTTGTCCATGTGAGAAGCAGTTAATCCTGAGGTCGACTCCGCAGTCGTCAGTAGCAATTTCCCATTGCTTGAATAGTTTTTCGTTTTTAGTGAATTGATGAACGCCTGCGTAGGAACGCATTACATTAGGAAGTATACTCGTATGCTTCTGCATACGAGCATATTTCCTAAAGTAATGCTTCTGCATATACTACCCAATGGCATAACACTGATACATTGACTGATGTATTCTTACAGATTATTCCTGACGAACACTAAAATAATATAAATAAGAATTCTATGAACGAAAGAATCATACCCATACAAGTCCAAACATTCGAAATTATTTGAGGTCCTACATTTTTCTCAGAATGTCAGAAATCACAAGTAACATACTCGTATTATCTAAATTCTGTTCTCAAAGCAAATAAAACTATCGCGTTTTCGTAAGAAAATTTCCACATTAAAAATTAAAAAGAAAAAACCGGCCAGTCTTCAAAATAGCGGCCAGTCTATATAAATGTTAAGTAACTGTTAATAAGAAATCCCGTGTGTTTACAACCAACTTTTATTATTGGGTGAAATTAGAAGCTTGATTTCTTTAGAGCTCTCAGGGACCGTAGACGCCCGGGTGTCACCACTGTGTGGATCGCCCGGAGGACACGGTGGAGCATACGGTAGAGGTCTGCCCGGCTTGGGCAGAGCACCGCCGTGCCCTCGTGGTGGGGATCGGTGGCAGAGACCTCTCGCGTCCGGCCCTGGTTCAGGCCATGGTACGGAGCGAGAGGGCATGGGCAGCCGTCACCTCCTTCTGCGAAGCAGTAATGCTCGCGAAGGAGGATGCGGGTTGAGGGAAAGGCAAATTTCGCGCCCTCTCGCCCCTAGCCGCCGCAGGAGACGCCCTGGGGCGTCGGGAATCCCGGGCGGATTTCCGGCCACCGTAGGCGCGGGCTTGCGGACGGTGAGCAATGGATAGCTCACCGTCCGGTAAGGACCAGGCCCGGGTCGACGGCGCGTTGTATTCCACGCGCGCCTCAAAGAGATGTCGTCAGCACAAATGTAGGGGTCCACTAGGGCCGATGCCTGCCGGGGTCGCGGGAAGGTACTAGAGGGTCACCGAGGCCCCTGGCAACACAGGCAATGGAAGGAATACGGGTGGGTTTTAGTCAGTAAGAGTCTGACACACCCTCCCGCTCCACCCAGAGCGGGAGAAGTTATTTGATGATTTCCCACCCTCAAAAAAAAAAAGACCTTCGTATTTCATATTTGATATTAATTTCTTATTAGCTTTATACCTCCGCGCGGTCCTGAGAAAAAAGTTCTTGACTGACAGACAGACAGACGGATGGACAACGAAGTGATCCTATAAGGGTTCTGTTTTGCCTTTTGGGGTACGGAATCCTAAAAGTAAGTTGGAGTCTCATTTCTATGAAATGTATGGGAAAAAGTTGTCTTCGATTTCTGTCTGTTCTAGTACTCAAACATCAGTTGGTCTAATAGAGTTTATTGATCCTCATAAGAAACAGGATTTATTTGGCATCAAACTTTTTTCTTTTGGCAAAATTGCCCGTTTTTTCAAAATATGTGTAAGCAGATTAAAATGTCTCAAAAGGAAGGACAATCTCCTACGACCGATTTCGTGTAGTTACAACGGTTATGGTACCCTTACTTCCCCATCTCTAAAATCCACCGATTGCTGAGCCTCATAAAGATATAGCGTGATGATAATCACTTGAAAGTTTAAATCTGTACTATCTGCATGTTTAGCACGAGAACCGTAGTGAAGCGTTTGGTCGAAGGAAGAGTAGACAAAAATGACGTTTCCGTGTAGACAGTTGACAGTTGTCTACCGAGAAACGTAGACAAGCGATTTCTATTCTACAGCTGCTGCAATGTTCTAACCGATTGGCTTATCTTTTTACAATTTGCTGTAAACTATAGAGAAATACAAACATAATGCCGTATAGCTCATCCCCCATAGCAAATAGCGTGATAATATATAGCCTTCCGACTGACCAGATTTATATGGAATATCTATGCAAAAATTTAACAGCATCTATTCGGTAGATTTTTTTGTGATGGTGGAACATACATTCAGAAAAACAGACAAAAATTCTAAAAATTATATTTTCGTCAGCAGAATCGATCAATTCGAAAATATTCGTTAAACAGTTTTGACTTTGCTGCGATTTTATTATATGAAATATAATTTTATTACATTTAAGAAAGCTACGCCAATTACTAAGTTGGTAAGCTCGCAAAACATGTGTCCCTAAATCACACACACACACACAAACACTTAAGTACAGTCAGAGAAATTAATTGATAATCTAAGAGAATAACTGCCAAAGAATGACAGTTTGCTTAAAATTTGCTAAACAATTAATTTCCCTGGTGTTATTACTACATTATATAGTATTACATTACTTTATTTATAAAATACAATTATTCCTGGAATTGTTTATTAATTTATGTTGGTATGTAACCAACATAAATTAATAAAGATAAAACTATATAATCCATACAAAGTGTTAAATCAAGTCGTACAATTATTTGGATTTTACGGAATATTTATCACTGTGTATCGATAAGCCGGTCACAACAAATGGAATACTACGAGTATATCGTTTGACTGGTGGGTGGTCACATTATTATAATCTGTTTCAAAACAGTACACAGCGCACCGCTATCAAAACAAAATAATTATGTTTTCCATTACGTACGTAAAACACTGATTATGTAATCAAAAGAAATGAACTTTTAGGTGTAAAAGCTTGATTTAATGTATAGTAAAAAGTGATGAAGGCTGGTGTCGCGCCAGTCACGTGACGTGAGTGTGTCGTAGCCTGTAGGGCTCCCGGTTATCACCCGTGTTATCACCCTGACGTATAGGTAGTGCAAAAATGGTGTCACCTACTTTTTGCATATTGAAGGTCGCTGATAATAATTTTTATTATAAAAATCGTGTAATCATCAAATCTTTCGATCTTCGTGTCACGGACAACCAGAATTATGCCTACTTGGATGAAATTCAGAGTATACTTTTTCGACGCACTTATGGTAATTTAATTTAAATTATGGAACAGAACACCATAAAGAGTACCTACTTCTTTATTATCTATGAATAAGGTAATAATATGGCTCTATCATAAGAATTAAGAGGTACGTTGATAAAAGCTTATCTCTGTAGATACATTTGTATTAAGTCATGAATTCATGATTAATCCCGTAGGTAATAAAGAACTAAAAGCTCATCTACGTCATAAATCTTCATCCATTTAATTTTACTCCAAATGCATTTCTCATGTTTTACGTAGGTACTTTTTATTCTCAAACCTCTATGCGTTAAAATACGCAGCGCAATCGATGTTTCTCGTTTGAACAAAACTATACCTAAAGTTAAACGTCACTAGCTTAACGGCAAGTGTATGTACTTGCTCAAATTTAAAATTGATTAATTGACAACATAGTTCAAAGCGGTTACTATGCAACGTTGTAATATTTAGAAAACTCTGAGTAGCAAGGGGAAATATGAAAATAGACATACACAAAATAATTATGAAAGTATTATAAAAAGTATTATATATAACCAAAAACAAATTTTTTTATTATTTGTTTTATAATATTGAGTTTCAAAGCATGTGCTTTGAAAGTTTTCTAAATTTCATATGTTCACTTTAAACTCGAGCGAATTTTGTTAAATTAGGACGTGACCCTTTAGTACAAAGAAGACACATATATTTATTTAGTCCCTCGAATAAGTTACTAAAGGGATTACACATCTAAATAAGGAACAAGAACTCCATGATCCGCATTTTAAGAGCTTTAACCCTCCATAAAATTACCATATCACAAGAATACGGGCCTAAATAAAAGAATAACGCATTGAAATTCTTTCCTTCTTTTGGTAGATTGTTTTCCTTGTAAGGACCATGGCCAGAAATCTGTGTACGCCCCAAATTTATTCAGCCAGTGTCAGAGGTTGTACGATAAATTGGTGGGGCTTCTTGTATATTATGTGTATGTATGTGTAGTTCACGTTTTTACACCATGTGATCTAATTAAGTGCAGGTGACGTAAGAAACTCGCAGATTTACTAAGAATTAAATTATTCTGTTTGTCATACACCTAATATAGAAAAAGTAAATATTTTTCCTAAATTATTTATTACAATGATGGTTGGGACAGACGGTTCATAAGTTACGACGGTATCTATTTTATGGGAATATGATTAATATTTATTATGCTTTTATGCCCTTCCTACCCTATAGTACGTTTGTTGTGACTTCTCGAGCACGCCGCAGCGGCGCCTACAAGGAAATGACGATGAATCACTTTTCGCAATCGAGATCGAGTAGACATTCTCAATAAGTAGAACACTCACACGTTTTGCCTAATTTCACTTTTTATTGTTAATATTGCATAATATCAGCTAGTAATTAGGTGCCTGACAGTTAATCTGCTCTAATCGTGTATCTTAAAAAGCGTGTGCGTACACGCATCAACAACAGTATATTTCGTAACAGCTGTGAAATAATAGGCTTATAGAAATATTGAAAACTATAATATGTACCATGCAGAATGTTCATTCTGCTACATGTGTAGCTATTGACATAAATCAGACTACTCTAGTACTTCTTACTTTAGTATTAATCATGGTCTGGCAGTTTGAGTAATTTATGCGGCCTACCCAAATGTTCTTTCTTTGGTTTTGTTCGTCGAATCGTTGAGCTCCTTAAGTTCTGAGTTGAGCTGCACGATTACTGACAAATGCGTGCACTGACTGGACAGGTCCACTCAATCTGTGTGGTTATTTCCTCAAGAGGACCATTTCACATGATCTGACCAAGATTATGTCTGGATTTTAAAGGAGACTGTGACCTCTGACTTTGTTTCGTCCTTTCTTCTCAGAGTAGTCAGATAGGAAACGCCGGCCTCATCTAGCTTTATTTTAAAAATATGATTGACGTGTAAAAGTGTTTGTACAAACCTACTTACAGAAAAATAAATCATTTATCATTTACTCACTGAAAATTAAATAATACCTACCTATTCACGAAAAGGCTGTGAAGTGAAGGCTGCTACGAAAATTCGCACATACATTTATGTCAAGGAGTACATAATCGAGGATAAACAAACACTGCGCGTGCGCATATGTTCACTGACGTCGATGTACCTGTTTTAAGTACCACGTAACATATCTGTAGCGGTGAGAGCGACGGCCTAATTAATTTCCATGAATGATAAAAGCATTGAATGGAGCCTCTTGTTAATTATCTAAATCTGTCAATAGATTTGGGTTTACGCGGTCGGTGAGTCTAAAAATATAATAAAAAGTTCGTTTCATCGTTTTTGTGAAGATATTTTAATAATAAGAGAACATAATTTCGCTAAAATTTTAGTAACTCGTTTGTGGTGTAGGTATCTTGAAGTGTCGTGATGTATATAAAAAGTTCTACCTAGCTCAGGTATCCTAGGTAGGCTCAAACGATTGTAACGTCACCTGTTTGTCACGAAGTTTATAAGTAATACTAACGATATAAGTAGATACCAGCGCCCACTAGTGTGTATAAACTGGTTTTACCTGTTTAATCAATTTATTAAATATTATAATATCGCATAAATTAATCGTTATGTCATTGTTATCTATTTTACTATTTGATCATCAACTTAAATTAAAGTGTGCCCAAACTGCCAATAATCTTCAATATGTTCAACTTATGAAGCTTGAGAAAAAAAAAGAAGTAGTGTACTCTAAAAATAACTTAATTAGGTATCTATCGACCTATTCATAGCTGATTTAACTTTTTATATTCGTTGGAAAAGTAGTTTGCAATAAAAAATACGACAAAAAACTGTTTTCCTTCTACAAGAAATATTTAACCGATGCTGAGAAATATTTTAGCTTAGAAACAGGAGCTTTCCCAAAAACAATAAGAAATAAATTATAGCGGAACATTACACATGAAATAAATAACAGCAAAGACGCCAGTCGGCTTTGGCAACAATAGAGAAGCAGCGTTACACAAAATCATACTGCTACAATATTTATAACCGCCCGTAATTCCTCCCGTGTTCATAATTATTGTCAAAATCTATATTAGCCAAGGTCTGTTGAATCTGTCGAGTTGTTTTACGTAACTAAGTGTACTTCTTCAGTCCCCCTTTTTTTTTGGGTGGGAAATCATCAAATAATTTCTCCCGCTCTGGGCGGAGCGGGAGGGTGTGTCAGACTCTTACTGACTAAAACCCGTTGCCTGTGTTGCCAGGGGCCTCGGTAACCCTTTTGTACCTTCCCGCGACCCCGGCAGGCATCGGCCCTAGTGGACTTCTACACTTGTGCTGACGACATCTCTTTGAGGCGCGCGTGGAATACGACGCGCCGCCGACCCGGGCGTGGTCCTTACCGGACGGTGAGCTACCTATTGCTCACCGTCCGCAAGCCCGCGCCTACGGTGGCCGGAAATCCGCCCGGGATTCCCGACGCCCAGCGCGTCTCCTGCGGCGGCTAGGGGCAAGAGGGCGCGAAACATGCCTTTCCCTCAACCGTCCCGCCTCCTACTTCGCGAGCATTACTGCTTCGCAGAAGGAGGTGACGGCTGCCCATGCCCTCTCGCTCCATACCATGGCCTGAACCAGGGCAGGACGCGAGAGGTCTCTGCCACCAATCGCCTCCACGAGGACACGGCGGTGCTCTGCCCAAGCCGAGCAGACCTCCTCCGTATGCTCCACCGTGTCCTCCGGGCGATCCACACAGTGGTGATGCCTGTGCCCTAACGATACATTTTAGGAAAACCCCAGGATATTAAAGTCCGCCTCTGCATATTGCAATGCTCAAAGTATTTAAATAAACCGTTGGATATGATTCTCTTTTGACAATGTGTTTGTTTCGCCATTTCTATTCAGGGGTAATCAGATAGGAAATGTCGACTCCATCTAGCTTGTTTTTTTAAATGAGATACCGCCCATAGTCACACAACTAAGCTAGACCTCGCAATACTTACAATTAAATAAAGTTACTGTCATCGGCTTTTTGCCTGAGAGATATATTTCTCGACGGCATATGAAGCCAAGTCAGAGGCCGCGGCATAAAAACTCTAGAACCAAATTAGTTTCTCATGTCATCATCTGCCTAGCCTTTTCCCACCTGCCGGGGTCGCGGTGGGTTTTAGTCAGTAAGAGTCTGACACACCCTCCCGCTCGGCCCAGAGCGGGAGAAGTTATTTGATGATTTCCCATCCAAAAAAAAATAAAACTACGACGGGGTCTACTTCCAGTCTAACCGAATGCAGCTGAATACCAGTATTTTACATGATGGGGCGACTGCCTATCTGACCACAACGCATTTACTTGGTAACACGATCCGCATTGGTAACACTGGTTGTCAGACTTTCGGGCTTCTGACGACCCGTAACAACTGTCAAAGATCTACAAGTGTCAGCCGGTACCGGGGGTTATCGTGCTTTCCGAGGCACGGAGGGGTCTTGGTATGTAAAGATGGCCATCCACCAAAGAGAAGAGGCTGTATAGTCATTGTCATCCACGGACAAACCGCGGCAAGCGTTGCTTAACCTGATCACTCGATCCGTGCGGATGCTATTGCTTAGCCTCAACCCTAGGTTAGTCACTACACGATAAATAAAGATTTAGACACTCTCATATAGCGTTTTGCCATGTGCGTGTTTAGAACACATTCATTAGAAGTCTCAGTGGTGTTGTATATACAGGGTGACTGGTAATTAGTGACCGATACTTAAACACGTGATTTTACTCATCATTATGAAAAACTATTAGTATGGGAACAAATCTGAAATCGCGAAAAAAAATCTTCTGTTCCCTACATTTATGTTCTCGTAATCCGTCAAAATGTAGGGAATAGCTGATTTATTTTTTCGCGATTTCAAGTTTGGCTCCATAGTAATAGTTGTTCATTATAATTAGTAAAGTCACGTGTTTAAATATCGGTCACTAATTAGCAGTCACCCTGTATACCTGGACTAATTTATATTTATTTCATTATTATATTGAGTTCAAACCAGACTCTTTTATCATAATTGTGACAATTCATTTACGATACGACTTCAGTACCAGTGTAGCTTTTCTAATAAAACTCTGAAAATTGGCTACAGAAAATGGCATCCGCATGTTCAGTTGTGTTAGTGCCAAAACTTGCTTTTACTAGAGAATTAAGACTTTTTATTGATACATACAAACTTGTCTTCACGCCAACCACTAAATGGAATTAAGTGCTACGATCCTTGCTACGATCCATTTTCCTTCGGAAAAATGCAAAAATCTTTGAAGGTAATTTTAGTATAGGAATCCCACACAAAAGTAGTTATAGGTACTCAGCCACGAGAAGGCCGAATATGCTAATTAATCACATTGCTAGAGTGCGTTTTTTGGGGAACACAAATAAGTTTTTGTAGAGTCATAGGTACTCATAAGTAATTATGGATAAGGCATTCACCGCTGCTTCCAACAACATTAAAAAAATACCATTCTCTAAGCACTATACACTAGGCAGATAATAAAGAGCCTTCAACGTTATAAATATCTCTTACGATTGTAATAGGAAGTAAGATAATGTTTGTTATATGTCATTATGGAATTGAGGTCAATGAAAAAGCGTTTACAATATGCTGATTAATATCTTATGTTCATCTTTAATCGTTATAATATATATATTAATAAAATATGGAACTCTTGGTAATTATTTCGTTTGTTAATGTCTGATAATCGCGTCAACAAAAGACTTCCTTATTGGTTACTTAAAACAATATACGTACTAAAAAATATTCCTTTAAAAACGTAAAACACGTTATAGAATAATTATAAATTATATAAATCAACAATCAACAGGTGTAAATGTTATAATTACTACATAATATTAATATACATATATATTTTAAAAACAAATAAATAAATAAATAAGAATAATCAACAACTTTAAGTAAAAATAACTAATCAATTATATTTTGGCGTGCATAGTTATCATTGAGCTGATTTCTTGCAGGAATTGAAGCACTGAAATCTGTTTACTCTCATATTTTACAGTTGACATAGGATACTTTTTATCCCGATATTCCACTACTTATTACTGCGACTTATGCGGACTTATGGGGGTGAAACCGCAAGGAACAGCTAGTGTGTATGTGTAGTGTATATATAAAAATGAATCCCTATTTCCCGTGGTCATAGCATCACGCGTGAACGGCTGGACCGAAATCGCTAATATATTTTTTGTTGTTTTTGTTATTGTCAGGAGAAGGTTCTTATGTAAGAAAAAAACAAAAAAAAGTCCACGCGGGCGAAGCCGCGGGCAAAAGCTAGTTACTTAAATAAAAAATAAAGATCTCTTCCACTTTACTTCAATATGTAATAATTATTTTCTTTCCTTTTCGTAGCAACATTTTATTAATCTATCAAATACATTGCAAGCACTTTCTCGCTTAACTGTGCTTAATGATGTTATTGCGCGGGGAATCGAGAATGTAATTAAATTATTTTTTACGGAAGGGTTACCGAAGTACTTTGCCCTGTAAGTGGCGACTACCGGGCAGTTTAGAAGCACTTGAGCTCGTCGTGTCTCGTCGTCCTCCATGCAGGTCCTGCATAACGGACTGTCTGTGACTCCTATGACAAAAAGGTGTTTTTTTAAATAACCCGTGCCCAGTTATAGCTGCTGTAACTGTCATCATCATCACTCTCGTGCCCTTATCCCAATTTATTTGGGGACGGCGCAACAGGTCCCTTTTTTCCATACTTCTCTATTAGTTGTCATACCGGTAGACATCCCCTTTCTAGCCATATCATCTTTCACACAGTCCATCCATCGTTTCTTTGGTCTTCCCCTACTCTTATAGCTTTAGCTTGTAATACTTAAGACTTTCTTCACGACATTTTCCTCATTCCTCCGCGTCACATGGCCATGCCATGCCAACCGATTTCCGCACACCTTTTCAGTCACTTTCAAACCTCCTCTTATGTACTCATTTCTTATTCTATCCATTCGTGTCACACCACACATCAGTCTTAGCATTCTCATCTCAACTGCATGCAATTGCCTTTCATTCATCCCTTTTGTAGCCCAACATTCTGATTCTGACAGCAAGTCAACTGTATGCAGCTGTTATTTAGGTAATAGGAGAATCTGTTTCGTGAGGCGGCCATCAATTGTAGGGAGTGCTTCCTTAGCCTACCTGCACTCCACTTGGTCCCCCCATAGTTTGTGATGTTGGTCCCTGGAGCGCTATGGGTTCAGGTCCCATTGGTGCCATGCTCGACCCCCTTCTAGCAAGTTCCCCAGCTGCATCGTTGCCTAGCAAACCGCTGTGCCCTGTGATCCATTGAATGGTTATTTTATTGAGGCTACCAACATTTCTCGTACATAAAATTTATTTCCATAAGTAATTCTTGTAATCTAAACGTGGAAAGCTTGCCAAGTCGTTTTCAGAGCCTGAAGCTACGAATGTAGTGCAATAAAAAAAATACATTGTTTTGCAAGAACAGAACTAAATCCCGTGCCAACTGTGTATATGCAATAAAAACATAATGTACAGTCCCTAACTAGCAGTGCGTCCTAAGGAACATTCTTGTTGAGATTCCACTAGAAACAGAACATTCCAGTCTTGTGTCAGTACCTACATCTTTGTTGGCGATTGTTTTGTTGCGAGTGTGCGCACTATCATTGTTTTCATAAAGCGACAGTCTGTTTATACATAGTCTTGTCTCAGTCTTACAGGTTTAAATAAACATTTCACACCCCAAGCTTGAACCTTGGTTTCGGCGCGTCGCAGCGTAGCGATCAATGCACACAGACGGGTACTATAGTGTCGCCTGGGACGGTGATGTCGTTACGTAGCGTGTTTTGACCGCAGGTGTACAACGACTTTCCTTAAAACACAATATAAAATATATTTCTGTAATTATTTACCTATTGCCTATATTTAACCCCCTGGGCTTATCAGTTTCATTAATGATGGAACTCATTATATAACTCGATCACGCGACTATAATAATATTTTGAAGAACCAATCTAACAACATCGGCCGATAGGAAACATCGAAACTTGATAACAGTCCAGATAAATCCGCTTCACCGATAAAAGGGACGGTCATTGATCTCTCGGCCTAGCAGCAAAACGTGACTAGTTCATTTGTTTATACGAAGTTGAAAACTGATATTGTAACAAAAGATATCGTTACGTTTGTATCGTATGGTGGTAAGCAAACTTAATCGATATCAGTCGCGGTTTCGAATACTTAGCACGAGACACTTAATATACCGATGCGTCGGTAGCTCACGCCCACTTGTTAGCCCCACCTCTGCTAATGCCTGTTATCAGCACATCACACGATACAGCCCTTTCACGCCACGCTGCTCAGTTGTTCATCCACTATTTTTAACAAATCCGGTTTCTAAAAAGGGATTATTAACTTACAGCACTGACATATAATAAAATTACACTGCTGTAACTAAAAACTAACTGGCTGGCCCTGAAAAAATAACGGAACAGTCTTATGCGAAGCTGTTAGAGTAAAGGCTCTAATAGTTCTTGAACACAGGGCATCATTGTAATCGTTTAATGAACCTGTTGTTTCTACATTGTCACTACTATGTCAGTTGGTTCCAATATAATAAGATGGAAAAATACATACGTAACTCTCACTTTAAAAATAAGTAGGTCTCGATCCGGTACGGCCTTTCTTTACTGGGCAACATAATTCATCAGGTTTAGGTATGTGCTGTTATTTGATTATACCTAAGTATTTTCAATAAAAGTCCATTCTAGAATATCGTTTAACTTTTTTTGTAGAAACACGATATTTTCTCAGTTCTTAAACTAAAATAATTAACTAAGATGACTTAAATAAATAAGATGGTCATGGGGCTATCTTGAATGAGCTTTTTCGAGAGTTTGGCACGGTACACCGTGCGATGTTAACATTAGCAAGAAAATATTAAGCTTTAGTAGAAATTTTACTAAAGCATTTCGGTATATAAGTAAATTTGTTTAGAGCAAATCTGAAAATTCCCTGAAAAAGAAAAAAAAATGTCCCTTAAAAAATCTATTTCATTTTCTAAATCTAAATAGTGGAGGGGCTTGTGGCTAAGTAATAACAGCCGCAAGTGTCGATTGACAGGTAAAGCTACGCTTGCCGTGGTTGGTCCGTAGATGGGTGACAATCTTTACATACCAAGACCGACCCTCCGTGCCTCGGAAAGCACGTTAAGCCGTTGGTCCCGGCTGTCATTTGTAGATCTTTGACACAGTCAGAAGCCCGCAAGTCTGACAACCAGACTTACCAAGGGGTATCGTGTTTACCAGTAACTCGGTTGTGGAAGTCAGATAGGCAGTCGCTCCATGTAAAGCACTGGTAAGCTGCATCTGGTTTCGCGGGAAGGTACTTATGGGTCACCGAGGCCCCCGCAACACAGGCAACAGGAAGGAATACGGGTGGGTTTTAGTCAGTAAGAGTCTGACACACCCTCCCGCTCCTTAGATGTAAGTTATTTGATGATTTCCCACCCTCGAAAAAAAAAAAAAAGCTAGGCAGATTGATTGACTAATCATATAAAAAGTGAACTAATCGTATTCGAGAACACAAAAAGGTTCTATGTATAAAACACAGCAACTACTTACTACCAAGGCTATATTATTTTTTCGGAAACGCCCTTAATTTTCGTAGTATTTCCGGCAACATTTGAACACAATGGTTTTTGGTACAATGAAGCGTCCCTGAATGACTATAGTAGGTACAGGTATTGATTACATAGTACTGATGTAGGTAGGTACCGCTCGCAATAATCACTTAAAGGTTTTCAAAGATCATTGAAAACAGAATCCATTAGGTAACCTAAATTGTGTGATTGAGTTTTTTTTATGATTTTCTGGAAATAACAGCTATAATCAATGCGAGAAGGTAAAGGTTTTATACAAATCCTTATTTACTCATTATTATGTAAGCACATAATGATAACAAACATTTGTATCTTTGTATTTGATTGTCTTTTTATTTATTTCAGTAGAACTTATCAAGAGTTTTTTTTTTTATATTGGTACCTACGGTTAATTTTAATTTAGTGTTATTAAATTAATTTAATATATATAAGCTAACACACTTAAAATAATAAGTTCATATTGTCCATATTGTTCCTTCACCTTCCGGTGTAATACCAAAATCACTCACACAAAGCCTAAACACCCTACAGATATCTACACACTTTACATGCTCCAAAAAGCCACCATCCTTAACACTGGTCGCATCACCCGAAAGTTCCTGACTTCTTCAACACTGTCATCCACCTTCCCAATCTATGAGTAAGGTTTCTTGACCTCTCTCTTAATGAGAAGAAACATAAAGAACCGAAAATAATAATAATAATAATGTACATTGTATTAAAAAACAAATTATTAAAAAAACAAAAAACCCGACTGCAAAAACACTTCTGAAAAGAGAAGGTTATTAGTTTGTCCCCGCCTGCGATACCAAAATTATATAGATTATAATGCTTGTTTTCCTCTTTTCAATTATGTGTTTTTGCAGTCGGGTTTTTTGTTTTTAAATAATTTGTTGTATTTCAGGCTTTTTAGTTTCATTAATATATATATATGGAATTGACTCATTACTAGCTTTTATTTGATATCAATATTGTTGTAATTTATTTTAATAAAACTCTTTTTTGTATTTGCAGATGTAAAATAAATATTATATAACCTGTGTCACTCTCACAATTAAGACGAATCTAACGACACCTCATAAGTTAAAATCTATCAAGCCGTTTAGGCTATAGAGCATGCCAAAGAAATACATACATACTCGTACATATGTATGTATGTCTATTTCTTTACATACATACTCTCGAAAATCATTAATCTGGGGTAGTCGGGTAAAGAAGAGGGAATGAATCTGGAGAGGTTTTCCTCTCCAGATTCTTTCCCAGACTTCCTGGCAGGGATTGCCACATTATATGGCGATACTGATTCTTTGGCCAATATCATGTAAGAGAATGTTATTTAACAACGTTTTCTTATGCAACTGATAACATATTAAATAACGTGTATCTTTGTTTACATTGTTAAGAACATTATTTTTCACTTTGAAGAAGATTACGCATACAGAACACAACAACTTTTAACCTAAGAATAATTTTAATTACGTTATTACTCATTTGAACTTTGGTCATGAATAATGGTCTATTTTGCTTAATAATGTTTGATATGTGATTCCCAAACAAAGAAAGCTTAATATATTTAAAAGAACAGTGAAAGAACACTACCTTTCCATTTCGTCATAGTTGCGTATGTATTTATTATTTTAAATTATACTGAATTTTTAATATTCTAGTGACGTTTAATTTAGAAATATGTATGTACGTATGTATGCTAGTATATTCCTATATGATTAATTTTGTGGTAATTGTTTCGATTTTATGTATTCTATTTTCTCTTTTACTCTTACACACGGTGATCTCATCATCATCTCTTTGTCTACTGTCCTATCGCAGGTATGCTGGAAGAGATTTCTTTAGAAATCATCACCTTTGTACGTATTTTTCTGTTCCTTTCTTCTTGTCTGTTTATATATGTGTGTACATAAATGGTTAATTAAATAAATAAATAGAAAGCCGTACAGTTCGTAGTACGTCGTTAAGCTATGAAAGTTGCGTCTGCATTACAAAGATAACTCTGGTTGCACTAATCTGACTGTTGTTCGCTATATTCTAGCTACGAGGTTTAAACTAGAAGAGGATTTGTCTTTTATATACTGTATCTTAGCATATGTTCAGCATAAGTAAGGTGGAAGCGACATTTAAGTGTACGGTATTCCAGACACCTTGTCTGGAGTAGGTACGTAACGCACCCGTTGGTACTTAAATTAAATTACATACGTAAATTCGCGTTGAAATGAAGCGGTGACTTGATTAATATAACCAAGTATTAGGTAGGCCTATATGGTAGAAATAAATAACTTATTAATAAGTGAAAATTCACTGTTAGTCTCTTGAATGTCACGTGATACACCTTTGGTGCATAAGAACTTAGGTATCCGGAATCTGGCGTTCAACGGGTTTCAGTAATATTTGGAAATGGAAAAATGTGCAGTGTCATTCCAATATTATAATAAGAGCTATGCTAGTCCATAACATTATCAAAAGCGATTGCTACGTCAAAGCGCATTCCAAACAAAAGTTACACTTAGATGTTAATTATGAGACATACGAAAATCTCGGACTGAAATTTGAAAACTTTCCGTCTACGAACGTTACTTTAACTTAGTACAGCCGTAGGACCACAGTCGTGTGAAATATTTAAATTAGAATACGTAATAATAATATTTTTCGAAATCTGCTACGCATAATTGGTCTCGTTTCTCGCTCTCTCTCTCGCTCTATTTCTACAAATTAATCTTCACTCTATAGTTTTTCTCCACTTCTGGATAAATGTGTATTATCTTATAAACAGAATTAATGAATTGCACGAATGAACATTCTCATTTATCAATCCTTACACGGTGCAGATATCATGACCTTAATAAGCAAACATTCTCTGAGTAAGTCCAGTAGCATGAACCAACCAACCTTTGGTTGGTCTATGTCCAACTGGATTTTATCGGCCTTACATAATGCTTTGTAGAGACAATTGTAAGATCATTGGAAAATCTATTTTCGTAATAGACATGTCATGTCCTTATGTGAATATCAAAGCTGACATGCTTTTACGGTTTATTATAGAAGCGTATCAAAATTCCTCTTTTTTTGTATTGATAGCAAACAAAAACAATTTGTTTTAATTGTAATCGATATCTTAGTTTAAAACACTACAATAGTGAGCGTATTATTTATGAATAGTTTTATACTTCATAGCGTTTGATAGTTCATAAGGTCACTAAAACAATACGATTGCAGCTGTGGTAGCTATTCATTGTTATCATCATTCAAATTGAATGAAATGACTTCATTGTACATAGCATTTTAGTAAACAACATCTTAGAGGAAAGACGCTAGTCTGGACATAATATATATTTTTTTTTAATTATCAAACTACGCATCTGTCTAATTATGTAATCGATTTATATAATATATTTCCGTATGTTATGTATCGAGGAAAACCCTAAAAGGCTGATTATACTAGCTGGTTTTTGAAGTGAAAACTCCTTTAGGCGCGTTGAGCGATTTTTGGTAGGGGAATAACTTATGGGTTCGCGTCACCGACATGCTAATGGGACGTGTTGTGCCAGACTGGCGACGCGCAGCGGCCTGTGTAGGTACATGAATTTGCATATACATATATGTAAAGTTTTAAGTTTTCATTTCTTTCACGGCAGTCCCCATGACTGCCATTTTGTTTTTTTTTTTAATCAAATTACTATAATTTAAAATTTTATCGATTTTTAAGACGTAAGATAGCAACTTGGTAACTGACACTTGTCCGTCTAAATACCTAGGAGTGCATACGCACTTAGCTTTGTCCGCATTAGGTCAGATTGTATGAGCTGTCAAGTAAGTATCAGGAATAAAACAGTATCGTTTTAAACATAAATGTCGGGAAATTACTATGTATTGCGACTTGTACGATATAAACTCTGTTTTATTTCTCACAACTTAATCTTATGATCACACTCTGTATTCCACGTCATAATCGGTGCGCCTACCTTATATGTATGTACATCTTTCATCCGTTTTCCTGTTATTACAAATGCATAGCAATGCAGTTTACATCTTCTTAAGTTGTTAATCGGTCTTCTGAATCACCCATATGTAGGTAAATACTAAAAATAGAAATATAGGTACGTGCGTTGAACTAATAATGGACATCCATTATTTATGCGCTTATTGACTTTTATTGCCAAGTATTGTGAGGCGCGACGTAAACATTGAAAATAGGTGATTCACTAAGAGGTTCAAATCTCAGTTATGAAATAAAACATAGTTGTGTAGTACTTACCTATTTTTAAAACATATTTTGTATCCCTCTGATCTTTGGTATACTAAGAGTAACAACATATTGAAAAAAAAAAAAAAAAAAAAAAAAAAAAAAAAGAGTAACACATTCTGTAATATTAGTGAACGTTTAAATGTAAATGTCTTAGCAAAGGTTTTGGATCACTATACTTAACACTTCATAATTTATATGTATAGAAAGAAAACGCTGACACGATTATTATTAAAAGCGTACTTTAATGAATGGGGTCTGCGATCTCGTTGTATAATTTTAAGAGTGATATTTAAGTGTCGCTTAGAGGTCGAGCAGCGTAGAAGTTCGCCCAAGGCTCTCAATCGCGAGTCGTCGACCTGCCGTCACCTTGCCTCGCGCCAACTTACGCAATTCGTTAATCTTATCATCTGCATGCGCACCCGCACGACCTCGATTTCCCCTCTCACCCCTCGCCGAATTTCGACGCCTACATTAACATCAATAGGTAAAGTAAGTGAGGTCGTTACCAAAGTCAATTCTTATTTAACATTCGAAATGGGTAAGTACATTCACGACTACGACATCGAATTCGCATGACTTAATACTTAAAAGCAGTCATGTATTTCAGTTAAAACGAGTCATGTATTTCAGTTAAAACCAGTCGTGTATTTCAGATCGTAGAACATGACAAGCATTTTTATTAATATAACCAAAGTCAACTTCGGTCAACTGATTTGTTTTAGATGCGAATTAAATAAAAATTAGTTCACGAAAACGAAAATGAAACGCAGTCTACATTAAAAAAATTAAAGTTGTCTACGAGTGGAGTGCTACGGGTTTCGTAGCGCACCGGGCCACCGGAAAAGCGGTGGAGAGAGGAGCGCCCGCGCCCGCCGGTGGGACGAGCCTGCGCGCGCGCCACCCCGCGCGTATTTATTCGCAAGGCCACACCAGCGGCGCGCCAGTGCGCAGACGTCGGTCGCACGCGATATACAATCATTGAGTTCTCGGCATCGCACTATCGCGATTTACGACCCGCGCACTAATGCTACGTATCGTTAACTAACTAAAAAAAAATACATCAGTTGTTTTTATTTATTTAGAACAATATAAACAGATAAAATGCTAACAATACTGTCAAATTCTAAACTTTTGTGGGGACTATGGCAAGTGGTGAACTACTGTGCTTCGCGTACCTCACTGCCGCTGCTGATGGTTGCGGGCGCCGCACTGCTGGCGCTGCGGCTGGCAGCGCTGGTGCGTGAGGTGCGCAAGCTGCCGCCGGGACCCTGGGGCCCACCCGTCGTCGGCTACCTGCCCTTCCTCGGAGTTCGCCACAAGACCTTCCTGGAGCTTGCTCGCAACTACGGTGCTCTGTTCTCCGCGCGACTCGGAAACCAGCTGACGATCGTTCTTAGCGACTACAAACTCATCAGAGAAGCTTTCAGAAGAGAAGAATTTACCGGACGCCCCAGTACCCCGCTAATGCACACTTTGGATGGTCTCGGTAAGTTCGCAATAACATATAATAATTTTCATAAGAGAAAGTCTTAAAAAAAGCCGCAAAGTTGTTTTTATTTGGGTTTTAAAATTTATTTTTTCTGATTTAACTTTTTTTGTGTTAATATTACAATACCAAAGCTTTTATCAAGTCCATTAAAAAAAATCTGCTCACTTATTTATATTTACTGAAAATTTTCTGAAAAATAAATAGTAACTGCTATGTTAGAAAATGTTAGTGTAACCCCTTAATATACCGGCAAGAAAAGTGCACATGTCCATGTGGGCGTCACAAGCCCGTCCCTCCCGCGGCGGTGCGCGAGCGCCGCCCACCTCGTATGCCCTCACTATAATGCTTCTCTCTGTGCAGGCATCATCAACAGCGAAGGCCGTCTCTGGAAGAGCCAGCGCCGCTTCCTGCACGACAAACTGCGCGAATTTGGCATGACTTACATGGGAAACGGCAAGAAAATCATGGAAGGAAGAATTAAGGTTCGTAATATTAATTTTATCCTCATATCCATAAAGTTAAATTTCGTTTTATTTATTTAATAATTAGTCATCAACCATATTAATGGAGTTATTTGTTCTTTAGAGCGAAGTTTACGAGCTGATCGCTAACCTGCACCGGTCGGAGGGAGCGCCCATTGACGCAAACCCTCTCCTCGCCCTGGGCGTGTCCAACGTCATCTGCGGCATCACTATGTCCGTGCGCTTCAGTAACGGCGACGCTCGCTTTGAAAGGCTCAACAATCTCATTGAAGAAGGCATGAAGCTGTTTGGCGAAGTGCACTACGGCGAATATATCCCTCTCTACAACGTAAGTAATAATAATAATTCAGTTTATATTAATAACAGATTACATTCCTTGCTCTATTTTAGAGTTTGTTTAAAAAACTAACAAATCCTGTTTTTTACATGCAGTACCTTCCCGGCAAAGCTCAAGCACAGGAGAAAGTAGCGAAGAATCGCGAAGAGATGTTCGCTTTCTACCAAACACTGATCGACGAGCATCGCGAAACTCTCGATGTCGATAACGTGAGAGATCTCATCGACGTCTATCTGATTGAGATCGAGAAGGCCAAGACTGAGGGCCGTGCCGGAGAACTGTTCGAGGGCAGAGATCACGGTAAGTTTAATACAACAATCAACTAGTTTTTATTATAATACAAAAAAAAATATGTAGTAAATAGTAGTTTTACATTGAAGGTTTCTAATATAGAATCATTTTTTCGCAGAACTTCAACTGAAACAAATTCTTGGGGATCTATTTTCGGCTGGTATGGAAACTATCAAGTCATCCCTCTTATGGATGATTGTATTCATGCTAAGGAACCCCGAGGCAAAAAGGCGCGTACAGGAAGAACTCGATGCCGTCATCGGTCGCGACCGCTTACCAACAATCGAAGATATGCCAAACCTTCCTTACACCGAAACAACGATCCTGGAGACGTTACGCATGTCAAATATTGTGCCCCTGGCAACAACACACTCTCCTACAAAGTAAGTATTTAAAACATTAAATTCAAAAAAGTTGTCTCAAAATTCTATTAGCATAAGAAACACTACAAAGTGAAAAATTACTTTATTTCGAAAGTCGGTGGCTTTTATTTTTCACTTTCTAGTTGTGCTATGTAACAGTGACAGGAAGTTATTATAAAATCATCCACATAGACTAAGTGGGAAAAATACGTATTTAGTGGGTCGGTTTGTAATTTATCTAAGATACAACCGTATGTGCCGTATGTCAACTGCTCATCACCTTTTACAAAGTATTGCTTTTCCCGATCCCGGGACGTTAATTGTTGAGGAGTTCTCCTGGTACTTCACCATCAGCTCCAGTTCATCATATGCATTGTGACGAGCATAAATTGCTTAGCAACCATATTAAAGTAATCGATCGCAACCCGTGACATACTTATTATTGAGCAGTTCCGATGACCATCTGTGGTCTTCATCATCAGTTCCACTTAACCAAATGGTGCTTTCCGAAAGCAAATGCATGAGTTAATATAAAAAATAATAAATCGCTATAATATTTGAAGAGTTCATCAGATCCTGACTTGATGACATTGGGACTACCTAAGAAGTATACCCTTACAAACAAAAAAAAAAGAATTTTCCAAATCGGTCCAACCGTCTTTGAGTAAACGGGGAACATACATAAAAAAACTAACTGAGAACCTCCTCGTTTTTTGAAGTTGGCTAAATATACTTATCACTACTTTTTTTCATAGGGACGTCCACCTGAACGGCTACAGAATACCCGCTGGCTCTCAAGTTGTACCACTCATCAATTGCGTACACATGGACCCCAACCTTTGGGACGAGCCCAACAAGTTCAACCCCAGCCGCTTCATCGACGAAACAGGCAAGATCAGGCGCCCCGAGTTCTTCATGCCGTTTGGCGTCGGTAGGAGAATGTGTCTAGGCGACGTGTTGGCGCGCATGGAGATGTTCATGTTCTTTGCAGGCATGATGCACCAGTTTGACGTGCAGATGGAGATGGGTGACGCGCCGCCGTCCCTGGAGGGCACGGTGGGCGCCACGATCGCGCCAAAAGCGTTTCGCGTCAAGTTTAGCCCACGATCGGCGCCCGCGGCGGCCGCGCCCGCACCCGACCACCCGCACCTACGCCACGTCGGCGCGCACTAGCCGCCGTACCGCGCCAATCCGCGCCACACCGCGCCAATTTGCGCCGCGTCGCGCCACATCGCGCCTCACAGCGCGAACACACCCACCAGTATTCAATGATCACTCGTTTTAGAGCGAATCGACAACCATTTATTTAAGTGTTTATTATATAAGTGACGACATCGCCGTCGCGATGCTCGAGGCTGTGCATAAAGTGTTCAATTAAATAGTAGACCGATCGTTAGATATATTGATATTCCCATCGTTGAGATTATAAAATGACGTTTGTGTGAGTTTGCAGTATTAGCGTGTTGGTAGACTAGAATGATAGGAACTTCAGCAAATCACACCATTACACATTGTATTTAAGGTTTACGTTCTAAGTTCTAGTACCTATACCAAAATAAAATATAGAATTCTAGGTCATTATTTATTAGTGTCACTTGTGAGAATGTCGTCTGTTGTGTGTGATCTCATGTTTGTTGCGTTACAGTAGGCTTTAGATATAAGTTTGTAAGTGTTCATTTATATGTTTAGTTTAACATGTACCTATCAGGTGAAATAACATTCCATGGTAGTGTAACAACCAGCAACTAGTCTAGAGCGATATCGTCGCTATATAATAGAATAACGCCTAACTTTATTGTTCTTGTAATGTACTAAATTCATTGTGTTGCAACCAAGTTGCCCTGTACTGAACTTCAGTCGAATAAGTAAGCTCGCAGCTCACCGTTGTCTGTTGGACTGTTAAGCTTTGTATATAATGCTCTATTTTATTATAAGACGTTTAAGTAATAAAATTGTGAAAACATTGATTTGTACACCCTGTTTTATTAATACCTCGTTACAAAACCTGGACCTGAACCTGGTGACGAAAATACAAAAAGGCCTCACACAAAGGCCGTAATCGCTACACACCGAGTTAAACACAGGCCTGATAACATTATTATTTGGCTACATAATTAAATATTTTTTACACTAAATACCAAAGGAGCCTCTTGGCATAATTAATCAATCCTTTTTCTCACAAGATACATAATCTATTCAGAATAAATAGCAATAACTTAAAATTCGTTTGGCTTACAAAACAAAGTTTATTGAACTTTTGGTCTTTCGTAACTGCAACATTTAAATAATTTAAACTGAATTAAACTGGTATGCTAGTCTGTAAAGGTGCAGTTAAGTGAACATAAACACTATTAAGTAATGTTGGAGGTGAATGACCCGTTGACAGCCTACGTCATAGATATAGGCACGTAGACCCGTACAATTTGTACTAACGATGGTATCGACAAGCTGACATTACTTACGGTCTTTCCCATTACTCATACCTATGGCACCTATCTTATACTACTTATTTCCTGTGTTGTAGTAATTCAGTAACGTGTGTGTATTTAACACACACGTTTCTGCATGTAATTAGCAAACGCTTTACAAAATAAATGCATTGTAGCATCACATTTTAATACATATTTAATACAATTAAATATGTATTTATGTGAACTCTGTAACAACCTGGGAAATGCTTATTCACACCTCATGTGTCATTTTTGCGGAAAACTCTAAACAACTTTATTTTATGCAACTTTCATTACAACTTCCCTATGTACCTACTTATCTATGATTCTACCTAAATAAGTCAAAAAACAACTTTATTTAACATGTATTAAACTATATTCCTGTTTAAAACGCAGTAGGTAATGAATTTTGATTTCCGCACTAAGATTTTTAGTTAAACCTAATGTTCAGGTTATTCATGCCATAATGTTTCGTAGCAGCCACCTACTGTATTTTTACGTAAATTTTTTATTTAACATGTATTATATTCCTGTTTAAAACGCAGTAGGTAATGAATTTTGATTTCCGCACTAAGATTTTTAGTTAAACCTAATGTTCAGGTTATTCATGCCATAATGTTTCGTAGCAGCCACCTACTGTATTTTTACGTAAATTTTAATAAAAGAAAAACCATTTTACTTTCAAGCATTTTTTATTTCAGATATACTGACTAACATTTAACTACTAAATGCATCGATATAATGATATCTACTGCAATCACACGGGATCACAATAAAAGAAGACCCGTGGCGGGCAGAGGGTTAATCCGATGGTTCCTCGCATCTCCTCCTCTGAGGGTCGGTCGGAAGCCAGTCGCACTCGCCGACGACGAAACAGTCGCGCGACTAAGCCGCATGCCAGCATCCGAGAGAGCTCGTCGCCGGGACACATGCGTTTACCTATGGATGAAACAAATTCTAAAATCCCTTATCTATATTAGTAGTTCTGCGAACAGTAGACCTCGCGAGCACAAAAGTAATTTATATAAAACAAAAACATGGCAAATATCCCGGGGTAAAAACCATGTTTTTAAAAACAAAAAACATGGTATTTACCCCGGGATATTTATCCCGTGTAGTAAGCATAGGCCAACATTGAAATTGTCGAATTTAATTCCGTTCAACGTGCCACACATGACAGCAGTCGCAGCCATGTCGAAACATTGTTGCTTCGGTACCTATGGTCAAAGCAGTCAGACAACTGATTGAAGCTACTGCGCTTAGCCAAAAAAGGCAAGTGGCAAGACGATAATTAAACAGAAATAAACTAACCAACTACTAGGCATCCGTTAAACATGAGACCTTTACTTTGAAGGCTACTTTACCCCGAAAAAAACTCAGTACACAAAATGTTAGACGGGGCCTAAACCTAAACATTTGGCAAGCGACAACGATAGCGCGATCTAGCGGTTCACAGTAGCGCCATCTAGTGATCGTATTGTAAAACTAACATTAATATTGATTTTACCTGTGAAGCCCGGCGCGTCACCGATTCGGTGTCAAACAATAGAAAATCAATTGTGGCTCATTAGCTGTCCTTGATGTCGATTAAAGCCTCGTAAATTATTTTCAGAATTCTCTAGTTTTGTGATGAGAAGGTTGTCCCAGGTGCTCCATCAATCCCTACCTAGTGTCCACTGGGAGAAATCTAAAAGTGAGCAATTTACTGCACTTTAAGAAGCTAATCTGCTCATCACGACGAAGATATTCATCAGATCTTCACCAAATTTCTATGAGACCACCTTTTTTTTGGGTGGGAAATTATCAGGTAACTGCTCTAGGCGGCGCGAGTGGGTGTGTCAGACTCTTACTGACTAAAACCCACCTGTGTCCCTTCCGTTGCCTGCGTTGCCAGGGGCCTCGGTATCCCTTCCGGACTTTCCCACGAACCCGGCAGGCATCGGCTCTAGTGGTCGCCTACATTTGTGCTGAGGACATCTCTTTGAGGCGCGCGTGGAACACATCGCGCCGTCGACCCGGCCATGGTCCTTATCGGACGGAGAGCTACCCAATGCTCACCAACCGCAAGCCCGCGCCTACGGTGGCCAGAAATCCGCCCGGGATTCCCGACTCCCAGGGCGTCTCCTGCGGCGGCTAGGGGCGAGAGGGCGCGAAATTTGCATTTCCCTCAACCGTCCCGCCTCCTCCTTAAAGTTACTACCTTTCAAATAAAAAGAACCATCGAAATCAGATCTCATAAGGCGGAGATATCAAGTAGGCCCCTTTTTGAAGGAAGTACCCCTCCAATCAAAAATCCCGACAACACAGTCGTGAAACTTGTTTACCAAACTTCGTCCAGATCGGTTGTAAAATACGACCTGTAGAGGAGTACCAACAAGCTGACAGAAGAAAGCATTTCATTTTTGAAATTCTGTTCGTTGGCGCCTCATTTGAGTACGGCTGGACCGATCTGAAAGTTATCGTTTTAAAATGTTCGTAATAGTCCGAATCTTAAATTATCTTTAGAGAAAATTGGAAAGTTCAGGAAAACTGAAAGTACATTTTTTATAGGAACGTTGTATGAATTACTGAAATTTTGACAGAACAACGTCTGGCAGCTAGTACCTACCATAATATTATTATGCCGATATATGAATGTAATTCGTAAAACCAATTGGTAGGTATTATAATTTTGTCGTGTTATTAAGAGAAAAACCGACACCGAATAAATTATTTTTTACTAAAAGCTTGTAGTAAAAATAAAATCAAAAGTTGCTTTATCACTTCCAAGAAACAGTATAAGTATTTCTTTACATTGTACAGTCGGCAGCACATGAAAATACCACAAACTGTCAAATTTCTCCAAATTATTTTAAACCTTAAAATGTTGATAGTTAAGTTCAACATCGAATGAGAGAATTTGACAGTTTGTGGTAACTTCATGTGCTGCACTAGTGCCACGAACAAAGTAACAATACGAAAAACCAGATAAAATTGCCCTTCCATAGGTTAGGATAATCCTCAATTTCCCTCCAAGGAGGAAGGAAGCTCGTCTTTCATATTTACGAGACAGAACGTAAAACAGGATTTTTAGAAAATAAATAGCAATTCCGTAGCATGTAAGAAATTTCTCGAGAGACTTTCTTCCCTTCTTGTAAGAGATATGTTATCATTTTATAAACATTGTTGCAGCAGGACAGTTTTTTACCTACTTATTAAATGTCAATGAATTATTGTCTGCAATGACAAATCACAGTATCATTCAATATTACATCACTAGATTGTTGATCGTAGCGAATTATTATGTAATAAATATTATTTGTAGTTGAACTCTGACCACATTTAATAAGGAACATGCACACCATTCGTATTCTCATAGCCAGGAGGGAAAACCGGCCAATAACGAAACGGACTTAGTGCAGGTACAATACGAAGATTTGTTGAAAAATAAACTTATTTACCCAATTCTGGGTATAACCAAAAGAGATCATCCGTTTTGGTTTTGACTTTTTTATTATTATTTGTAAAGATGCCACAATAACACGTATTCGGGGTCCTAACTGACACCCAATGAGTATGAGACTCTAAAAAGGTATACATATATAAAAGACACAATTCTCTACAGAACACTTGACGACGGTAATCTAAATATTTCGATTAAACATTAATATCTTTCAGCGCCAGATATAATTACATGTATAGGTATATATAGGCGTACTTATTAATAATTATTATCAAATGTCTAACGATAATGTATCGCGGTTATCTGAGTCCAAAATTGTACGTAAGTACAGAAAGTCTAAAATAAGCAATCTGAAATCAAAGTAGGTATCTTGATCAGAGTGAAAACGTATTTAAAGCCTACCTACATAATTGTTCTTTTCAGTCTGATAATTGTGCGAGTTATGTGCGGTATCCGAGAATATGTAACAATAAAAATAAAAAATAAAACAAATAAAGTTCTGACTCTGATTCTAAATTAACGCAGAATTCAGTATGTAGAAGCTCTTATTAGGATAAGTCCAGGATAGGTGGCCCACTTTTTGATAAGGGTCCATAACTTATTATTTATAAATCTATTGGCAATACGTCTTAAAAGTAGGATAGATGTTACCGTGAGGTATAAAAGTCTCGCTGTATGAATGCTTCAATATTAGATGCTAATTGAAATAAAACGGACTAGTTTCAATGTAATCAACCAATCAGTTTGATTTGAAACGTCTAGTTGATGTCCCTGGTGACCGAAAAGCTGGCGGCTTTCTCGCGCAACGTATTAGCATTGCAATTCAGCGAGGAAATGCCGCCAGCATCATCGGTACAATGCCCCGAGGGCCTTTTTTTAGGCTAAACTTAGTTTTAATTTAATTTAGTTAATGTTCAAAAATCAGTTTTTATTCAATATTTTTTCAACATTAATTTGCGAGATCTTTCGTAATTCAATTTTTTATATTATAATTTGAAAATATCTACATCATTTCAAACTAACAAACTTAAAATAATAATAATAATATGTACAATTATATAAAAACGGAGGGCAAAATATCATAGGGCGTCAAAAAATTCGTCCGCATCGTTGTCAACAGGAAAAGTGCCCAAAAGGCTGGCAGCATTACCACGTTGTATGGCAATGCTGATTCTTTGACCAAAAAATAGACCAGCCCTCTGGTCACGTGAGGAGTCGACCAACCGCTTTGCGATGTCTCTAAAAACTAAGTGGGTAGTCGGACCCCATTGCCCTAGTGTTTCAACCCCAAACGGCTCGAACATATAAGTCCCAGTATGATTTGAGTACTTGCGCCGTTTGAGGTTTTCCGCACCTGCAGCAGCCGCCCCAGCACTAGTAAGATAGGATGGCGCAAGGGTGTGTCGACACACACGTTGCATCCCACACCAAAGGCCTACCTACCTTCCAAGGCATTATGGTAATTCCGTCTGGTCTCTTCCCATCGTCGCGTGCCAAGCTATTAGGTTCTAAAACAGCGGGCACCCCGACGGTGCCAAGAGCGCGACGGATGATGTTGTTAATGCTGGCGTGCCGTGCTATCCGACCTGCGCTTTTACTGCAGGATAGGCCATGGTGTCCGAGGCAGTCGACACCTTCACCGCATTGGCAGCGATGCGGAGCCACGCAAGGAGCGCCCAGACGCAGACAAGTAGCGAGCCGGAAGGTGGTGTCACCCAGCATAGTGCCTAATATTGGTAATTTTACGGACACCGAGGCCACCAAAACGGATGGGTAGTGTGGCTTGCAACCACGCTCGGTCATCCAAGGCCACATTTAAAATGGAAGTTAATGTATTGCGAATAATTTGGTCAATTTTGTCCAAGAGGTGTGACTGCTTCCATAAAGGGGAAGAGCGTATAAAATATATAAAATTTGGGCCAAAACAACAGTATCTAATCAGGGTGAATGCCGAATGTAAATTAATTTTGGAGAATCTGTCCGAAATGTCGTTGAAGTTTTTGATTTTTTCGTCGTTTTTTATAATTAAATTTTTAATCTTTAAAGAAGTGTCCAACAAAAAAGCATTTTGTTAAAATAGTTGTGAAATAATAACTATCTCATACATCTACTTAACGCAATCAATATACTTTTCAGAACTAACGATAGATGATTTTATCAGTCTTCTTCTGTAGTAAATAAACCAAATACATACCAACTAATAAACATTACCCTACCTTCCGCAGCCGGGTAAATAGTGCAGTGGGCAGTTCCATTGTTTTTATCAATAATATATATACTTTTCACACTAATATTTAACAATAATTTAATGTTTTAAGTAGGTACCTAAGGTTAACTGTTCCTTGTTATTTTTTGCAAATTGTCGCCCTAATGTCCGAGAGGGTATTCCGAAAGTTCTGGCTATTTCATTTACACCTTTCTCATTTGTGGTCATTTCTTGGAAAGCCTCTTGGAAGCTTTCTTCAGTCCAACTAATGTGACGGGGGACCACGCCCAGTTTTCTTTTATATTTTCAAGGCATTTCTTCCACTTGCGATATGAAACCATTAATATAACTAGTCAGGTTTGATTAGATGCCCATAAGGGCATCTATGGCTACATCAGATGGGGCAACTATACTTATAGCACAGGATAGCTGCCTTTTTTAATTAAAAATAAGATTAAAGAAAAGTATAATGTAAAGCATTATTCCGTGTACTTGTAATATCAGCAAATAAATTTAAAAAAATATTTCGATAGTAAGTACTCACGATTAGAATTTTAACGCTTGCTAAGGCGTCGCTGCGGATGATTTTTACACTACAGGCTAAACGCGTGCGCTCTCCCTACGGTGGGCGTGGCCCTGTGGTCTGCAGGGGGGGTAGAGGGCTTCATATTCTATAGTACGATTTTGGCCTACGATATTTCTAACACAGAGTATTCATAGTCGCGGCACCTATCCCACTGGGGCTCCTATCCTGGATTTACCCTATTTCAATTACGCGATATTTGGAAGCAGAACTTATGTTGAGTACTAATTATCAATACATAGTCCCATCTGCCTTCTTACAAATTCTCTTGCTAATGATCTTCTAGCGGGGGTTCATGTCCACCTTTCAATAAACCTCTTCAATTAACTTTATAAAAATAAGGGTCTTGAGTTATTGATAGGAAAATAATAAGATTAGCAATAGTATTAAATAATCTTAAAAAACATTACTTACATTAGTTGATCCGAAAAAAGCCCAACAGTTGAGTTCAAAAGGTCGTAAGTCACAAGCCAAACCCCATTGAACCATTGTAACGAACCTACTATTATAATAACAAAACCATTAATGAATCAGTAAAGTTGAAGAGGTCAGTAGAGAAACCGGTTCTTCTAATATTGTGTCGGCCCGAACTGACACAAGGGCCTTATGCCTTTGAAGAAAAACCAGTCACCGAGGTTGATAACGTAGGATGTCTGATAACAGTGACTACCCGGGCTTACGCAGGACCCAGTGCCAACTATGGTTACAGTTACAGAAAATTCAAGGGTAGAGTTGAAACGGTATAGAGTCATTTTATATGACTCCTATTAGCGACCACTGTCTCCAATAACCCCTTTTCTGTTTTAACTAATACTTGAGTCGACCATTTGTAAAGAGGCTCTTGCACAAACACGCACATCGTAAGAATAATTATTTTATGTACAGGAATTTGTTACCTGTCTGAAATGGTATGAACTCCTGAGGTTTCAGCAGACTTCCATCGAGACCTAAGAATCTGCTCGGTATAAATTCTTCTGGGTTTTCCCAAACATCTGGGTCCATATGCATAGCCCATTGGAGTGGTATGACCATTGCTCCTTTGGGAATCCTATAGTTTCCTAGATAAGTGTCCTGTGGATGAAAAACATATGTGATAAAACACTGTCCAAATAAAACGTTGCTTTTAGAGTGCCCGTAAGATATACTGTAACTTTACGTTTGGCCGGAGGGCCAGTCATAAGTCACGTTAAAAAAGAAAATTAAAGTAATAGTACTTACTACTAAATATTAAAAAGATTAGATTAAATATTAAAAGTATTCTAGGCTTCCGGTCCGAGTGCATAGCGAATTAAGTCTGAAACTAGCTTTATCAAGGCCGGTAAGATTTTCATAGAGAAAGAAAATCTTAGACAGATGACAATTTATGATTGAAGATGTCAATGGATAAAAATATGCTATTTTACAACAAGAGAAAATTAATAATATAAAATACAGTCTTCAGTGTTAGAAACAGTTCATTGTGGTGTTGCTTTTCAGCTGTGGTGTTCAAACATATGTAAGAAAGTTAGATAAATAATATGATTTCATATGTTCGAAGCAAGGAAAACAGTAAGGGAATTATAACACAGGTAAATTTATAATTATTATAGCATAAAAATGTGGCTTTGTGTAGCAAAATACCACAATACCTACTATAAAAAATTTGAAACATGTAGGTATGATCTGTAATATTTTAACAAAAATTAGCAAGCCTTCTTTTCATTATGTTCACAAATTCTAGCCCACTCATCACTTTAGGACATTTCCACAACAATTTTATCGTTTCAGGAACCGACGCTACGCTTCGATTAAAACAGCATATTTCAAGCATCCAAGCAATCTGGTCTTTGAAATGCATATAAAATATACAAACTTCGACGCATCCGTGGGGAATTCCGACTGGCACGATCGATCGAATGCGCTGAGTCTCGCAGATAGCCGCCATCAGGTGGGGCAGTCTGGAACCGTCCACCTCTCCATCCTCAGGGTATACCGACAGAATCTCTTTACGCACTAATTCCTGTAAAATATATTTATTACTTTGGAATATAATAGGCATTCAAAGAATTTGGAACCGGCACAGCTTATAGGCACTTTACGTAAAATATATATAAAATGTAAATTAAAATGAAGCTTAGGAACAAACGAAGCGCCTTTTTGAAGTGCTTCCACTTGAATAAACCATCGAGTACCTTCAGTGATGATTGACACTCGATTAAAAATTCTATGCTAATCCTGCTTCAGACGTCGCGAATTCAACAAATGATTCGACACAAGACGAATGTTTGCTAAAGCCTGAATACTCACTAACAAAAGATGAAGCTGGTAAATATGTTAGGTCAATTATATACCTACAAGTAGGTACATACCTGTTCATCAGGATAAAGAGCCATGTACAACAAGAACCAAGCCAGAGTAACAGACGTAGTATCTAGACCAGCTCCGAACATATCAGCTAAAAGATACAACATCTGTTCATCAGTCACGTATTTAGCATTCTCGTCACCACTCTCAAACCTGCTCCTTTGTTCTAGAAGGAATTTATCAAGGATGCACTCTCCATCGGTAGGAATCAAGATATTAGGATCGAAGAAATGTTCTTCAGTATTCGATGCGTGTTTGCTGTACTTGATACATTTCATAAAGCCCTCAGGATGCTCGCTGAAGAGGTTGTCATGTGGAGCATACGCTGCTTCCTTTACTGGTGGCAACCCTATAATTTTTCGTCGTCGATCAATGATACTCGCATATAATCTGTGTGTTTGCGCCTGGCCGCGAGTTAAAACTTCGATTGTTTTTTGGGTTGATGATGAGATGAATCTGAAACAAATGAACGTTTTGTACAGTTAGGTAGCAGGCATTTCTCAATTCATTTGTTATCATGTCATAATACCAAGGTACTTTAGTACTTTATCCTTACCTGACGAAAGGCAAAAAGTTAACAACACCAGCGACTCCCATTTCGTGACAGCCTTCCTCTTGAATTTGTCTAAACCAGTGCCATGTTTTGTCTTCGGGAGGGAACTTGAACCCAAATATAATTTCGTTTACGACATTTCCTAGAGAATTCGACAACATTTGGGACAGATCCATTGGAGAGCCCGCCGCCTTTTCTACATTCTAAAAGAATAATAATAACGTATAATATTATACTAAAACAACAGCAACATTTTTATTAAAAAACTGCTTCGTTGGTCTAGTGGTCACAAGCGCTACAGTTGAGCATGAGGTCCTGGGTTCAATTCCCGGGTCGGGCAAATGTGTTATTGGATCTGGAATTTCTCAGTAGCAGCCCGGAGTCTTTCTTTTTTTTTTTTGGTGGGAAATTATCAAAGAACTTCTCCCACTCTGTGCGGAGCGGAAGGGTGTGTCAGACTCTTACAGTCTTAATACAAAAAGCTAAATAAACCTTGGTTTAAACCTGACCTATCACTGCCTAAAACCCACCCGTATTCCTTCCATTGCCTGTGTTGCCAGAGGCATCGGCAACCCTTTTAGACTTCCACGCGACCCTGGCTGGCATTGGCCCTAGTGGACCCCTATACTTCTGCTGATAGCCCGGAGTCTGGATTTGTGCCCGGTCGGCAACAGGCTCGCCCCTCATGGAACTTAAACATAACTGGCGAAATGTGGGTGTACTATAGGTTATATAGGTACACCTCTGTCTAACTCTTCGACGAATATAAGCGTGATGCGATGATGATACAAGAATAACAGCTATTATTAATTTTATTATACTACTCTACGCTAATTAACATTAGATACATGAATCATTGTCTGTTTTTGATTCAAAAGTTGAAGGTCAATTTTTAATTGTACTGACCTCAGAGCATTGTCATTCCGGGTGTCACCACTGTGTGGATCGCCTGGAGGACACGGTGGAGCATACGGTGGAGGTCTGCCCGGCTTGGGCAGAGCACCGCCGTGTCCTCGTGGAGGCGATCGGCGGCAGAGACCTCTCGCGTCCGGCCCTGGTTCAGGCCATGGTACGGAGCGAGAGGGCATGGGCAGCCGTCACCTCCTTCTGCGAAGCAGTAATGCTCGCAAAGGAGGAGGCGGGACGGTTGAGGGAAAGGCAAGTTTCGCGCCCTCTCGCCCCTAGCCGCCGCAGGAGACGCCCAGGGCGTCGGGAATCCCGGGCGGATTTCCGGCCACCGTAGGCGCGGGCTTGCGGACGGTGAGCAATGGGTAGCTCACCGTCCGGTAAGGACCAGGCCCGGGTCGACGGCGCGTCGTATTCCACGCGCGCCTCAAAGAGATGTCGTCAGCACAAAAGTAGGGGTCCACTAGGGCCGATGCCTGCCGGGGTCGCGGGAAGGTACTTATGGGTCACCGAGGCCCCCGCAACACAGGCAACAAGAAGGAATACGGGTGGGTTTTAGTGGGTTTTAGTTCTAGTAATAGCTTATAATCACACAAACAATAATTAAATCTCTCGTACAAGCATTGCAGTCTACGTATCCGCCGAAGCAAAAAATTTGGAACAAATGAGTTGTACATTTGGTTGCATTTTTTTATACTTCAAACGATCGTTTATATTGCTATAGAAATCGAATAAGCTTATTTGAACTACGGATTAGGTACAAAATACTAATCATACTTCCAAAAGTTCGTAGACGCCCGACGCTATCCTTTTTTCCAACTTTTCCCGCGACACGCTGTGCTTACTCATGCCGAAGCTTTTGAGCCATGTCGTTATCAATTTTCTCTGATCCTTCCACAGTCCGCCCTCCGCGCAAATAATACCTTCAACAATATTCTACATTAACACCACAGTCAACTTTTTTGTAAAAGTCCGATATTTGTTTACTCACCGTTTCCTTTCATGATGCCGTGCGTTAAGAACAAAGGAGCTCTTCCAGAAAAGTTTTCTTTCGCGAAAGCTTCTCTCACTAACTTGCAATCTGACAACACGACGGCATACACGCTCCCCATACTAATACCATAAATTGATCCATACTGCTTAGAGAGCTTAGTTAGTGTCAGGTGAGGTTGATGCCGATCGAGGAACGGCAAGTAGCCTACTACCGGCAGGCCCCAAGGCCCCGGAGGCAGACTCTGCCATTGTTTTATTTTTTTAAAGATCCAAAATCCCGCGACGAAGGTTACTAGCCACAAAAAGAAAAAATCCATCCCGATCTAAAACAAAGAAGATATTTAAGCATTATATCCTATAATACAGTAGACGAGGATCTTTGCAAAAAAAGTCAAAGAAACGTTAAATAGGGCACTTTCAATAAAATGCTTGTAAAAAAATGTCTGGTTGTGAAGGCAGAGCAGACTCTTTGTTTGGTCTTTGTTCTGTTCGAGACGTCTAAGATAAGTTAAGGTTCTAGAAATGCTGAGCATTTTTACAACATACATATTTATGACCTGCGCGATTAGTCTAGACTCTAGACAGTTAAAACTGGTCCTTATTTTGGCAGTCGCCCACTGGGGTGAAAATACTTAGTATAATGCAGTAAAGATGAAAATCCTTAAATATTAATAATGTGACCATTAATTAATAATACATGTTTATGACTATGCCCAATTTACAATAAATTGACCATAATAATGGGACACAATTTATTTGAACAACGAATTATTATTGTCCATTATTAGGTTTCAACAGAACCAATATGGCCTGTTCCAAAACTATGTTATGAAAGTGTAAACAAACCCTGTTCAGGATAAGATCCTACGAAATCTCAAAAAACGGAGTTAGTTACACATGCATCCATATTTAGAAGGTTTCAACTTATATCTCACAACTTTTTCCAAAAAAAATATTGTTTGAATAACATAATTACATAAATAAATTGTAGTTGAAAAATCATCAACGACAGTTGGCTATAAAATTAACCTCAAAATTGTGAAATGAAAAACATCTGTAAGGTACTGAAATTAGAACTTCGGGTTTAAGTATCCAAATAATCAAACCAAGAAATCAATTTGTAAGTGGCACTACAGGTATGTTTTCTGTAGACTTTGTTTGGTGTTGAATGATTAAGTTATTATACCTACTTATCATATTTATCAGCCCAATAATTCTACTGACGCACATAGGCGACCTCACAGACCGCTGCTACGCCGCAGTACCTACTTGTCTCCTCCAATTATGGCATTTTTTATTTTACTTCAATTTTACAGCAAAAATATAAATATGGATACACAGTCAAAGACGTGAACTCGTAGAAAATAATTGCGTCCAACTGTTGGCCGCAAAATGCACGCCCACTAGAATATCACAATGACAGCACAACGACGTGGCGCGAGTGTATGACGTAGCTGTCATGCACATTGGCTGTTTTAGTTCTTTTGCAGCGCGACAGTTTTACCGTGTTATCTAACTTACTCAAAGAAGCTAAACTCTGATGGTAAACAAACAACTACCCACCTTTAGAATAATTCGTTTGTAATTCCTACAAAACGCAATAGAAGATTATTGCTTGACTGAGATATTCCCATTTGTCAATTCTCGGCATATATTTTGTACAACATAAATTATTTCCTCACTACGAACGAATACACAAATAGTCACAACTAGATTTAACTGAATAATGTCTATCTACTTTTTTTTACAAATATCTTATCGAATAAATAAAATAATAAGTACTAATTATCTTAAAGATAAACAAGTTTTTTTTTTACATAAACCTAATTAACACTCATTCAACCGAAACGCCTAAAATATGTCACGCATTCAATTTCTAGCGAGTCTGTGGCATGCGGGTATGACAACCAATGCTACCAACTTAAACGCCGTCAAAATAAAACAGCGTGACGCGCTGTGGTTTGGTTACGCGTCGTCGCCTAATATTTAGTTACCTACCAATGTATGCAAACACACCTTACGCCATATTAATAGTAATAAAACAGTAAGTAACATCATGAAATTGAAATGTAAATATATCTCACTTACTTGTTAGAAAGGTTGGGGCCGGAAAAGGAATCAGAATGTTTTGATTAGTGTCACAGAAAAGAGGTGCGGGCGTCCGTGCGCTATCAGAACAATCAACACAGGGCTCTCGTCACGTGGCCAGACACCTACCGACTGCTCCGAATCCCGCCATCACCAAGTCCTATTGAAAATTACAATTCCAAATTTATATTCCAAGAAGACATTTGTTTTTCAAATTGAATTTAATATTTATGTATGTTTGACTATTCTTGATAGAGGTACTCCGATTCGCCGAACTGTCAAAGATTCGATCAGTGTCGATTGTAGTACCAATATCATCATACATTGAGCGGTATTTAGTATTTTTTTGCTTATTGTGCGTGTTGTATATTTCAATGGAAAAGAATTTGAATTAACTTCGTTTTAAAGGCGATCATTCTCAGTCCCACCCGGCGTGCAGCGGGCCGTGTCCAGGTAATCCTGATTATTTATACACAGGAATATACGACTACAGATGAATTTTACTTTTAAATGCGAATAGAACTGTTATAATTTTTATGGTTCCTTTATACAAAACCCATTTGTTTAATATATGTATGTTTTAAATCTTAAATACAATATTTTATTACGACTTATTTAGATTCAGACTTTTTTTTTTTGGGTGGGAAATCATCAAATAACTTCTCCCGCTCTGGGCGGAGCGGGAGGGTGTGTCAGACTCTTACTGACTAAAACCCACCCGTATTCCATCCGTTGCCTGTGTTGCCCTTTAGTACCTTCCCGCGACCCCGGCAGGCATCGGCCCTAGTGGATCCCTACAAGATTCAGACATGGGATTTTTATTACTACTGTCAAATTAATTGAACCCTATAAAATTAAGGACAACGATGACTAAACCAACTAATTATCATATTTGCATAAACCTAGGCTGTTTGCATAAATAACTAGCTACTTAGCAATATTTACTCGGATTACGTTAGTTAGATAACAACAAACTACGCACCGCGGCGCAGGCGCACATTATCGCATGTCAATGTAATAAGTAATATATCATAATTTAAACAGGCACATTAAATGCACATACTTTATTCTAATTACGCAGTTCAGCATTTCATGTGCTAATAAATCGTAGTGTATTTAACCGTTTGTAAGTTATGGCTAATCGTTGTATTCATTATTAAGACGCTGACAACACCTAAACCGCGGTCACTGTCAGATTGCATAGAAAAGAAAGAGAAGCGCAACGACAAAACGCTTGTAATTTATTGCAAAATATGAAGTAATTATCTATTTACTCAGAATTGAGTTGAGTAATCGAAAATAAAAAACAACCAAGTTCTGCATTAGAATAAGACGTACTTGTTATTAATTAAATACGTAATTTATGTTGATATTTAATACAGATATTTTGGATTAGAACTCAAGGTAAGAGGTTAGTTTAACGTTAGTTTGTATCGAGATTTTTTTTTTCAATACGTGTTTTGGTGACAACCAAGTTCTGGGACATATGTTCAAAATTAACATATATTTTTTCCGCTACCACAAACTATACAGATTTGGCAATTTTCTTTCTTAAGAGAAGCCTATTTTGGTCAATTGGGTCTTGTCAGCGCCTTAACAGATTAGCAAGGCAGAGTTTTATTTTTTATTGATCGGCTCACTTTGGCTCACTATCTCGCCTGTGGTCGCGGATGGAGCACAATTGCCCAGAAGTAACTTATTCACTCACGACTTAAAGGCCCCCACGTTATAACTATCAGGAAACACAGACTCCAGCAGGAGATTCAATGTTCAATGAAGTTCGGATTACTTTTGATTTAGAGTCACTTAGAAGTCATTGGAGTCAATATTATAGCAGAAGATTAGCATTTGTTTTTAAGAATTTAACTCGCTTTTAGGGTGCCGTAGTAAACAAGGAACCCTTATAGTTTCACCATGTCAGTCTGTCTGTCCCCACTGTAGTTCAGAGACGCTTAGTACTAGCTAAAAGCTGTAATTTGGCAAAGGTATACATAATTATTAAGCACACCGACAAAGTCGTACAATAAAATCGTGAATTATTTTTTTTTGTGTCCCTCCCTTTCTCGTAGTCCTCTATATTATCTTATGCTTTATCGTTGGATAGGCCGTTCAAAAATATTGCGGGTCCATGAACACCATGTTTCGATTCAAGAATCCGTTTGCGTATCTTTTGCTGCTGGGGAGTTTGTTCCACCACTTCTTCTTCCCAGCTAAAACACTAGGAAGTGGTGACGGGCGGGCATTTTTGGGGGACTGTCTTATGTAACTTTGACGTTCGAAAACTGCTGATTTTCAGCCTAGTTTGAATAAATGACTTTTGATTTGATTTGATTTAAAGTGCTAATTTTTGTTAGAGTCAAGTGTCACCCCCCCTCCTGCCAGCTAAATGGTTGTTTAAGGAGAAGTGAAAAAAATCATGGCAGTAGTACATATAATGAAATTAAAAGGATAACTATCACAGCTAAGTTGACTTTACAAGTTAACGAGTAATAGTCGACCAACTTAAATTTGAGGTTGGAGAATTGACCGTGACGTATATCTGTATGTATGGGAGAAAATGTTTCTCAACTATAAAGTTAAGTTTATTTTTGAGATAAATTCTTCCCAAGTACCTAATCCCAACTACGGAACCCTTCATTGTTCGTGGAAATGTTATGATTCCCTAACCGTAACCTGGTCATACAGTCCAAAAATATTAAAGCACAATTTGAGTCATTGTTACCTTCAAAATAAAAACGGATAATTCATGCCCTACAATACACTGGTACAACGAATGATTCTGGCTTAGTTCACCTAAACCACGGGATCGCTTAGTACAAACAAATAATAAATAAATAAAATTTAATATGAGCTAAGAATGATATTTCTCATCATTGCTTCGGTGTAGTCAACCATCGCCTCTACATAAATACTACTAGGTACTACTAAATAAACATGCTTTAAAATAAATAGTTTACAGAGTTCCAAACTTATTAAGGGCGCTACACACGGCTAAGATACTATAATATTTTATCTTAAGATACAATATCGCTCGCCATACAATTCAATGGACCATTACACACGACGAAGATAATATTTATTTCATATTTTCGTATCGTAAGACAGAGAGCGTTATGAGAATTTATCGTTTGAACTAAACTGTGAAGTGCGTCGAAAACTTCTCTTGAGATTTTAAAATACTCATGAAACTTCTTTTCTGAGAGATCTTCCAAAATATTATATTCTCCACGGTCTTTCCTATTTTTAATATGATTTTCTACCCAAATGGATCTTCTAGAGCGTGCAAGAATCATATGCACATCAAATTCAAAATCGGAATCAGTGGCGGATTTATCAGCAGGCAGAGTAGCAGGCTTGAGCCTAGGGCGGCAGATTTTAGGGGCGGCAAATTTGGGCCAATTTTTTTGTAAGACGCTTTTCTGATATCTTGCAGAAAGAAGTCTAAAAGACATCTTTCCGGTGTCTTTTTCCTCTTCTCTTTCATGGTGTATTCAATGGTACCGCAAATTTCTATATTCTATGGTAAAACATCCAGTTCCCGGTCCTCAACCAGTAATCGGCCTCTGCCCACACTTTGTGTGACAAGAGAGCAAAATTGCAGAAAATATACTGGGTGGAAGTCATATCGACGCGGAAACTTTTACCATGATTCTAGACCCCCAGAGTAGAAATTTCTGCTCTGGGGTCTAGAATCATGTACTGAAGTCATGGTAACAGTTTGCTGGACGATGTCACTTTAACCCTGTATTTTTACACTCTTCTCACTACACTACCCCTTCATACCAATTTTGTTACTGTTTGAAAGCGCAATAAAAAATATTTTAGTCCGTTTACCGAATGTAACATTATTGTGTAAGCAGCGCACTGGCGGACTAAGGACGGGTGGCAGGGGCGGTCTGCCCCGGGCCGTGGGGTGCCCCCAAATCTTGAGTACTTTTAATGAAATCCCAAACAAGGCCGAAATATGTTCAGTAAAAAGCATTTAATTGCAGGGTGCTAAAATTTTCAATTCTTTCGCTCTTGTAGACATTCTCTTAATTGTCAGACTTTTCTGCATATCTAAGTCAACAAGTAACTGCTTTTTCCAAAACCTAACCTACACAAGCTGGTGCGCTACAATTTTCGAGCTCGCTTCTCTCGCTCTAGCATCTTACGCGAAGGTCAACAAAGAAACTCCGAATGAATGTTCAAAAGAAATTTAACTGGGAATTACGAGAGGGGCCGTAAAAAATTTCGAGCTCGGCTCACTCGCTCTTGCATTCCCCAAACTTGCTTTTCGATGAAAATATATATTATAGAAATGGTCAGAAGACCGGGGGGGGCGGATTTTATTTGCAACCTGACATTACCCCCGCCTTATTAGTTGTACATACATGATTGAGCTTTGATTAGCTCAGAAATATACCCAAAAACTATTTCTTTTGCCATTTCAACCAAATTGTTGGATTGTAAAAAATCTGAAATATGACAATTGTAGAGGTAAGGGCGGCAAAAATTTGACAGCCTATACTTTAAAAATCCGCCACTGATCGGAATCGTTATCAGATGAGCTTTCCCATAAATCTAGCAGGCAAGCATGAGCCATAGTTAAGTCACTCTGTATATTGGTTCAACACAGGACACGTGCGGTCGCGACGAAAGCTTACAATATAATATATTGTAAGCACGATAATAATAATATATTGAATTTATTATCGTATCTTCCTCGTCTGTGATGGCCTAATATATATTTATTTAAAATCTTAAGATAATATATTATAGTATCTTAGCCGTGTGTGTCCTTAAAAAAATTTAGTGTCAACACAGGCGTTGGCCAATGCGTAGATGTAGACGTGACAAGACGCTCCGTAAACGCCGCGTAGCACCGCGTAGCAGCGCGTAGAGGCACTTTGCAGCCGCGTAGCAGCCGCGTAGAAGCCACACGGTTGCGTTAATGCGACGCCGGTGCCTACCTAAATGTTGGACCAACGACAGCTGTGATATCTGCAGATATATGATTTTAGCGATTTTTTAATCTGTTATTACGCCTATTCTTACGCCTTCAAATAATGCAAGTAAGTTATGCAAAAATTTATATTAAACTAGAACGCATACTTACGAGTATACATCAATTCTTTATGTGAATATTTAAGTATTGTAGTAAAATACTTTATGAAATAAACGCAGGAAGTATAAGCATAAAAAAACGATAGTACTTTCAAACTAGACTATTTTATTACTATTTTATATCTGTATTTTTTTTCAAATAATAATATTTCGTTAGTAAAAATAAATATTCCCTTTGAAACCGAACGGCAGCCGGGCGTGAACGCGACGCGCATTTGTATCGCCAAGGTTATTTTAAAAGAGTAACGGTGGAGTTTCTAGCCCATTCTTCTCCATACGAAACTACCTTTTGGAAGGGGCAACTAGAATCAATTCTATTTTTTTTTTAATTTTGACGTTCAAAAGTGCCTTTTATGTGCCTATTAGAAATAAATAATTTGACTTTGACTTTGACTTAACGGCGTTTACCCTTCGGCCATAAAACAGCCGAAGCGTCGGCCAAGCCGAAAATCTGAAGTTTGTGAAGTGTCGCGCGTCATTCGGCCTACTCCGTAAAGCTCGGAAATATCATGACGTTCTGCTAACTTCGGGGTGAATCAGGTCCGCTCGTGGTATCTGACTTAAACGGGCGCTATTTTGTTTTGAAGTTATGAAGCAAGGTTATGTTGTAATTTTTCTTCACGCGCATAAATTAATGGGTTTTGATTTATTTTCACTCAAATTGACAAAGGTTTGTGAAATATGTGATTGGTTATTGATTTATCACAGAATTATCGTGTTTTTTTCTTTTAAAGCCTATGTTTGCTCTTTCTCTCCCTAGGTGCAAAAAAGACAAACAAGATTTCAGTGTACAGCGGAAATATTAATATTTTTTAATGTCTAAATAATTTTCGTTTTCGGCCGAAAATAAGACTAGTGCCGAAGCTTCTTTTTCGGCTGAAAATCCATTTTCGGTCGGACACTAGTTAAATATTATTATGATCTGCTGAACATCTACGCAATGTGCAAGCAGGATTACCATAGCTAATCATAATATTATTACGATTGAGAATAAATATCCAGATAAATCTCTAATCTTCGAGTAATGCAATGAAAACATTATTATGTAATTGTATATACAAATGATGTTTACTTGGCGTACAAGTGAACTTTTTATTTTTCTTTCCTTTTTTGGATTTCAGAAAAATCTGAGTTGTCGTAAACGTCGTGGTACCTATACAATATCTTTTTTTTTTACAGTTACAAAAACTTTTTGTTGATAATGATAATTTAATTATCATTATTTCAACAACAACTAAGTAACAAAAAAAATAATGTGATATCATGATCTCGGATCTATAGTTTTTGAGTTAGGTCAGGTCGCGAGACGGCCGAGCGAGGTCGCGCGCAGTCGCAGGCGCAGGCGGCGCGGAGTGTGAAGGCCGGTCAGCGGCCGAGCTGTGTCATCGGACCAATCATAACGATCACCTCACTTATATAGTGTAAAGCATTAGCCTCACCACGTGCCACTGATTTTATTAATTATTACGAGACGCAATTACGCGCACCAGCTTTAATTGAATAAGTAATAATATTCTCGCACACCCACACGTATTACATTGCGCGCCGGTGTAGTGTTATAGCCTGTGGTCAAGTAGTACCGTGCAGTTGGGAATGTAAACTGAACGATTAATTGAACGATTGCTGACATTCTACAAATTAAAAACTACTTTGAAGTGCAGGTCGCACGTAAAAGTTGTCTTACTTATAAGATTTTTTTCCAAAGAAATGAGTCAACACGATTGTTTTATTTCGATTAAACCACAGACTTGTTTATCTAGCTAGATGGATCTACAGTATCTCCTAAGTGTTATAATCAAATGGTACGATGATTCAGAAAACCCTATAGTTACGATTACGACATAGGTATGTAATTTTCCAATCAATTAAGGTACAATTTAGTTCGAGATATCGCAGAAGTCGGTGTTTTAAATCCTTCGATGGTTTAAAATGATTTTATTTTTGCACCAACTGGCAATTTTATGATTAGGTACGGAATTTAACACTTTTGACCAGTAATTTATTTAACTTATTTAGTTTTGTGCCCATTGTGATACGGAAAACTGCAGGCCATCACGTTATAAAAACTTAAGTATCAAATGTAGGTTGGGCATCCCATTAATAATCATCATCATCTCCCTGCCCTTGTCCCATGTTACTTGGGGTCGGCGCAACACGTTTTCTTCTTCCGTTCTCCTCTGTCAACCGTCACGCTATCATTCATCCTCTGCTCTTTCATATCATTCCTCACACAATCTATCCATTTTTTCTTTGGCCTTCCTCTTCATCCATCAACATTTATATTCATCACTCTGTTAGTGACATGCGTTTTCACCCTCCTCATCACACGCCCATACCAAGCCAAAAGATTTCCTGTCAACTTTTCTGTCACTGGCGCCACTTTCAAACTTCCCCTTAATACTCATATCTTACTTTATCCATTATCGTCACTTCACACGTCCACCTCAACGTTCTCACCTTCGCTGCATGCAATCTTTTTTCATCCGTCTTCTTCACGGCCCAGCGTTCTGATCCATACAGACGACTGGCAAAACACGGACTTGCAAATTTTCCCCTTTAACTGAAGGGGCATCCTTGGGTCGCAAGTTATTCCTGTGATATGTCGCCATTTCATCCATCCTGAGTGAGTTCAGTGCATTACCGTCTAGGTCTACTTCGCCATCCCCTTGGACAAGCGACCCGAGGTACCGAAAGTCGGAGCAGATCGGTAGGGGCGTTCCCGGCGAGAGGTATGGGTGTACAGGACTTGGAGAAACCACCAAAATCTCAGGCCAACGGTTTTTCCCACCACACCTCCAATCTGCTCTGGACCTCTAAGCCGCTCTCGGCAAACAGCACAATGTCATCGGCGAACAGCGTACACCAGGGAGACTCTTCCTGGATACCCGACGGTGTAAGGGATGAGTGCAAACCGTCACATTGAAGCTGCCAGTAGTGCCCACTGTAGACCGGACTTGGGTACTGCATCGACTGTACATCATTCGAATCAACTGCACATACTTCCTTGGCACACATTTCCCCTTAAGGGCCCACCACAAAACTTCACGAGGCACTCGGTCGTATGCCTTTTCGAGATCAACGAATACCATGTGTAAGTTTTTATGCGCACCTCTGTATTTCTCGCACAGCTGGCGGATAGCAAAGATGGCATCTGTTGTTACCCGACCAGGCATAAACGAATTGATTTTTCAAAATTTGACTCTCTTCTTCAGTCGCCTTTTAATAACTGTCTCCCAAGCCTTCATATTAGGTGACATTAGCTTTTTTCTCTATAGTTGTTGCACATCATTTTTGTTTTTAAAGATGGCACCAATGAACTGTTACACCATTCATCAGGTATGGCTTCTAACAGCAACAGCCCATTGAATAATAAACGTAACACGTTCATCCATGTACCAGTAATAACTTCCATACTTCAACTAGTATTCCGTCCGGACCTATCGCTTTACCATTCTTCATCCCATTTACTGATATTCTCACTTCATCCATACTAATCATTCTCACTAATCCCTTATTTACTGGTTTAATCTAATTAATAATATCCCTACTTAAGTCATTTTAACATTTTAGATAAATACCTAAAATATAAGACCTCTTCCAATACGATCCATATTTTAATGAAAAAATTGCGAGACAATTACCTATCACTACAATAACGATGAATCAAGTGATTAAGCGTGAGCGAGGGCCGCACGAGACAATAGCCGCGACGGATCCAGAGCTGTGCGGGCTCGGAGCATTCGAGGCCCTTGGTGCCATTCTCATTCAGCCACCGTACAGTTATCCCGCGGCCAGTGTTACTGACACAATGCAAGGTTAACATGAGGTGGACGCCCGCAAACTGCCCGCATAGCACTTAAAAGGACATTTACGTTTTATCGAGCTGTTCTGATCAAACAGGACAAGCCAAAAGCCGAAATCCGTTTCCAAGTAGGTAACTTGCTGATGCTCGTTTTTTTTTCTTTGTATGCCTACTGCAATATGTTATTTCCTACATAATTATTAAAGTGCATTTGAACAGTTTACCCCAGCTGCAACCTTGTATAAAAGCTGTATTTTTCCTTATACCTTGCAACTACACTTGTTGTGTATCAATTAATATCTATCTCGATTTTAGGTTCTGTTATAACAGATTATATATTCGAACGAGTAAATAAATTTCAGGTCTGCATTTAAGTGGAGCGTTAATCTATAAAAAGTGCAGATATCAGAACTAGTCGGACGTGTCGGCCCTCAGCGTCACTGGAATGTTCGTCTCATTATGCTCATCGTTCATTAAAGTCAATAACTTCATCGCGAGTGCGGCGCACATTCAGCTTCAGCTCAACGGCATCTCTAATGAGGCACTCTTGTCAATGAGTGCAGTGAGCCAGATCTCAATCGCGCCATGTCTCTATTCTCTTTTACTTTCGAACGCATTCAGTGGGGCGCAGCCCTCGGGCTCCGGTCGTTTACTCAAGCGCACACCTCTGAACAGAGTATATTCTTTTTTCTCCTTTACACTCGAGCACAGTCTCGAATGCCTGCATCCCATCTATACACCTCCCTTCTTTTATTTTTAGTTAGTGCGAAAAAGGTAGTCGACCAGTCCTAGCGGCGGGGGTCAACGTATTCGAGGCTTTTTACCCCTGCCTGATGCAGCTGTTGCACAATAATAGAGAAATTCCTGGAATCTTTTACATGGGTGATCGAGCTATTTATATCTGCCTGAGGCAGGAAAATGCATTGCAAACGCTAAAAATAGCTGCGAATCAATTAAAACTTCCCGTATTCATTGAATACTGATAGGCTCAGTCATGTCATGTTTTATTGTAGATTAACTATGCTACAAGGAAGTCTTTTGTATAGACTACAACATGCATTTATTTATTATACATATTATATATAATAAATAAATATATAATCACTTCGAATACCCACTTCATTTTATTAATCAACTAGTACATTGGAAGGCATTTCTTATTAAAATCACAAATTATTTTATCATTAAATACCAAAGTCACATACCATCATCAGAAAATAACTGTTATTTAGTAACTTTCTCGGGTAAATTCAACATTTTGCAACCTTAATTTCACTGTACTTTCTATAGTGACGTGGCGTCGTAGAGTACTCGGAGTAATGTCCAAACTAGAGTCAATGATCAGCACACTATCATTCTAGGACTTTGACTTCTCTTAATTGAGTCTCGATTGTCAGTGAAATAATAAACAACTATTACAATTTTAATCATACTGTCTCTTTCATTAACCAGTCCGTTAAACTCATATGATTGGATTTAGTTGAACCATGCCACTGTGAAAATAACATTGTGTGCGTTAAATAAGTTTGTTAATTTTACATTTTACTACAACACATTTTTATGGGTTGCGCTTAAAAGGGTATTTCACAATGCTTGCTTTTGGTGGCAAACAGAGATTGTAGAGCTCAACAAAGAAAGGAATGCTGATCAAGTTCTCATTTTCTGCCTACTTTAAGGAGTAGGTAATACAAAAATGGACAGTTCAACAGCAGACAAGCGAAGCTCGCTCGTCCGAATCCAGTCACTTACGCGCGCCCAACGGGCCATCGATGTCCTTGCATTCTTTGGAGGTAGAGCAAAATGGTACCGGTTCAATAACCCTTGACAATGTGAAGGGATCAGCTCTTAGGCTAAGAGGCGCGGCAGCTTACGTAATGAAGCAGGCGTGAGGGTCGAGACCATTTGGCGGTCATGAGGTACTTAGGGGCTGCCCTTTAAATATTTAGAAGAAATTATTTCCTTACAAAACCGAGCACCCAGCGTAGGTACTTCGTGTAAAAATATTCAAGTATTGGGGTCAGATCTCACGCACTGTTTATGTACGCACGATGTGTTGAGATGTTAAGAGGATGAGGTGTAATATTTGGGCAGCAAATTGTACTTAAGCAAATTTTACAGGCAATCATTTCTGTCAATATTTCATCTCAGAATAAGATGCTTACGTGACAGGCAAACAGTCGTAAAGTGTTAGGGATACGCAAGAGAGTTTCTACTAAACTCATTTTACAAGTTTTCCACTGAAAACTACTTAGTGAAATGAAAGCCTCGTCTCGACGCGCTCACGAGATGGAATTGTTTCACAGAGCTCATATTTACTAAGATCTGTGAATTTTCGCGTAGGTAGCTACTTATATTGGAAACTTTAATTATAAGATTAAAGGCAATTAACATCAAACAACGTTTGCTATTCGTCTTTTTAAATGATGTCATGAAATAAATGACAAATGTAATTAGCACTTTCTAAAACCGTATCGTACCAAGTCCGTATTCCACATAGTATACCTACTACCTATTTTAATCATGAACATCATCACGAATTCAACCGAAAGAGATCCACAGCTGGGCCCTTCCCCAAAGGTTGTCACAAAGACCACTTTGTAATAGTTGCTGAATTTGCACAATAAAAGATCTGGTAAACATATAATGATTACCTGATACCTGACAGAACAATGTTCAGCCTCTTTGCCCTGTGCCGGTCAAGCAGCATCAAGTTATTTTGCATAGGAGCACAAACAATAAACAATGCCATTCCCCCGAGCACAATCCTAATCTCACAAAAACATTACCCAATTGATTTGTACATGGTAAAAAATCTCCAGGTAAGATTTTTTACTACAGCTCTTGTTTAGAGCAGCGGTCACAATAACGAGTGAACATTGAACTGAAACAAATTGTTGGCATATACAGAACCACAAATCGATTTCTTATTCTTAACTTAATGTACAGGGCGGCGACGGCGACAGCGACGCCATGTTTACAAACAAAGAGATCAATGCACGCCAAGTAGGTTAGCGCAGCACCGCGCCGTATGCGGCCGCGCGCCCGCCGGCCCGTATTGCGCGGGTCGTGGTCTCCGCACACCGACCGCCTCTCAAACGGAACGGACTCACTACCATCACATAAAAATCATTAATCGCTATTCATTTGAATATCATTCGGCCCAAACAGGCCCTCAAAGATACACGATAGCCTTGCCACAGCCTGACAGGTTATTGTGTTCTTGAATTTGTTATTCGAGACATATTTTTTTTGTTGGCACACTATGTTATGGTACTAATTTAGATTGTTTATTTATAGATATGACTAAAAATAAACAGTTACATTAAAATAATCATCAAAATACACAATCAAATCAGGCCAAAGTTTCTGGAGGGCAACAATCGTGCGCTTCCGCAGGAGAAATCGTTACAATGGCCTCTCACAAGCGCCGGAAGAAAGTTCCTAGCGATTTGCATAGCGCGCGGCGAGGCACAAGCGCAGGCGATCCCGCTCTCGCAAGGCTCCGCGATGGCCCACATAGACATGTCTTATAGTTTATTGTCGCGGACCCATTTCCGTGGGTGCACGACCACGACCACCGCCTGGCTCGCGGATCGACACACTTCGCTCACTCCGAAAGTTTCTCCGATAGAGAAACTCACAATATCTAATAGCACCGACATCCGTCTATGCAGATTTCCAGAGCAAGCCTTCACAGAGACTGACCTAAATACGAACGTTACAAAGCGTATAACACGTGAGAGAGAGGTTGTTTATTTTACACACTGACAACATGTTTCTTCCTCTGCGTGATTATATCGTCCGCCCGCTCTCAGGTCAGGTTGAGAGAGTGCAAACGGCATGAACGGCGGGTAAAAATAAAATTGATAGTACACAGAATCAATGACAACATCAACTCGTTTTCATTACAAATGGCTTGTGGCAAGAAAAACTTGCACTAGTGTTACGTTAGAAAGCGTAGACATTTCACCATAAAGCCTAGAAAGTGTACATAAGAAGAAAGTGAAGAAGTAGGGGAAAAAATGTGCAATACAAGTGCACGCAGGCGCGGGAACGTGGAGCGGGTACAGACAATACGCACTCGCTCCGAATCTCGCAGTTTCCAGTTCGATCGCCATCACTTTTTCTCCCTAGATGAAACCGCTGCACTCGCTTGCACACATTTCTCGACGCTCCACACGTTTGCCTACTTCTTATATCAATGCACTCATTTTTACTTTCTTTTCCGTTCGCTCTTGTTCGTTTGTTTCTCCGCGCGCTTCCATACTATCATAGCTATCTAGGTACATACGTATACATTGATCGACTCTCAATGAAAATAAAAACAGGCTTCGTATTCCATGGACAATAATACTTATCGTCTCTCCAAAATTCGAAAACATTTACAGACTTTCTCAATTAATATTATTGTTTTGTTTTACAGTTCCGATTTAGTAAATAACAATCGGTATCAACTAATTATTTACTGTTCACATCTTTTAATAACTTTCATACTTTTCGAGACTGATATGGTGATGGTGGTTTTTCACAACAAAAGTCAGTAACGTGATGGAATTACGAGATAGAAACAAGAGTATTTTCCTGAACAGTGTTTACCTGAAAGTGAAATCGAACATTGTATACACATACATTATTAGTACGTACACAGACGTACTCGTAGATCACGCATCCCACGAGCCGGACATGCCGATGCGGATCTACAGGTATTTGTGTTTTTTATTATGTGATCCTGCCTCCATTGAGAATATAGGTATCTATTAGAAGACAACGAAGATCGAATATTCTGTTATTACTTGATATTTTAATGACAGTTTCTTGTGTCAGTTCCGATGAATCGTTCGGATGGCCACATGCGAGCAATAAGTCCGAGAGAAAATATACAAACATTGTCGATCCAACACGACATACGTGCACTTCATATTCAATTGTCGAGTTTGTATGCACAATAAGTATCTGAAATTCAGTACTTATGACGCCGCGTACCGTTCGTGATCCGTGATTGTCACGTGTTGTGTGTCAAGTTTTATGTTTTTGCATGCATTATCTCGATTATTTTAAATGTGGTGTTTAATATTTGTGTACGATAATGACGCATGTGTCATTAGTTGTCACGTGTAACGTGCGGTGTACCACCGTACGGCGGCGAGCCGGGAAAGCCGCCGGTCGTCAAGCGACGTCGAGAGAAAGAGTGTGAAGGAGAGAGATGGGCATTTCACCGCGCGGGGTCAACGCGCTCGCTATACTGTCGCTGATTGTGCCCCAATTGCAGTATGTGGGTCTAGGCCGGCGTTCGTCGACCCGCGTGACACACTTAGCGGCGCGGGCGCACGACCGCGGTGCTTTCACGCCCCACGCGCGGGGTGGGGGCACTGCACGGAAAGCTGAGAAAACTTACTACATGGGCGGGCAATGCTTTGTTCACTGTATACCTGTGTATGTTCTATAGAAGCGCTGTGCATATTTGTTTATTTAGTAAATGCCTTCGTTACAAAGTGAAATGAATTAATTTGTCAACAGCTGCTAAGTTATTTACATTACAGGTGACTGATATCCATGCATTCCCATGCATGGATATCAGTCACCATTCAAATCTCAGAATCATTCGCTTATTTTTAAGATATTGAACTTGAATCTTATTAACTTATGCATATTATAATGTTGCTACGAATTACTTTAGTAGGTAAGATATGCACTAACTACCGAATATCACGAGAAAGGTTTAGTTTTAGTAAATACAAGATTAATACACCTTATGTGTTGTATGTGTAGCCCAGACAGCTTATTTTTAAGGGTTTGCACATAGCTTTAGAAGACTCGAGCTCCTTCAAGATAGCTATTAGTTTTGCTTGCATCTCCTTGCTTGTAGCACTGCGGGTCATCATTTTCTTTGAAACGTCAGTCCCCCTGGAACATGTGAAGTTACGCAGTTGAATAACAGTGTAAGAAAATATGTCTAATATTTAGATTAGCAGGAGGTCGAAAACAAAAAAAAAATCAAATTAATTAAAAATAAGTAATGAATTGTTAAATAAAAATATATATTACAATAAGATGAAGTTGATGAATTAGATGGGAATGTTAAACAGAAGTGAAGTTACAAGGAATACACTGCTTTTTATTATAAGACACAAAGAAACTTGATTGACAATAACAAGTTTATGACACATTACAGGTTTTATAGCATGAATAAATAATAATCAATAAGCTCTAATGAGCCTATTTTTATGTAGTAAATTAAGTAGTGTTTATTGTCTGAGTGAATGTTTTAGACGTCGATTTTGCTTCCACTAGTTGTCAAATAAAGGGACTTATCGAGTGCTGAATGGCAAAACCTGTAAATGTTTCTAATTTTCATCGCTCATTTAACAAAAATGTGTGTCTTTTCAGCCAAACATTTAAAGGAGCTTTCATTAATTATCTAAGGGAAGACATTGTCTTTTCTATAATAATAGACAAATATGCAGCGGCTACCTGGCAATGTCTGTTAAAATAGCCAATTACGGCGGCCTAGGAAATTACAACTCTTGTCGATTGTCATATGCAATGTCACACAGGAGGACACGTCGCATTCGCTTGCAATCAATCTCGCCGTAAGAAAGTATACTAATGTTTAGTTCATTATCTTTCTTTACAAAGAAGTTTCAATTCGTATGCAACATTGATAATATTAATAACCCACAACAATGCGACTGACATTGATCCTTATGGGAATGCAGCTCAATTAAGCGCAGTGGGGCAGCTAATGCGAGTAATGAATAATAGTTTACACGATACGCGTTTGTCGCTCGTTAGCTGTCGGAGAGAACAAGGTCGGCTGATGTGGAGCAAGGTCAATGTGGACAAAGTCTTCGAGTGATAGCGTGACCTCTGCATTCATTATCGACTCAAACGTGCGGCAGCTGCACCCAAACATTTCTACCGGACGAGCGCTGACATGGAAAAAGAATATTTATTTTATCATATGTGCGGTACGCATACGAGGGCGTTGTGAATCGAGTACGATAAACGTAATTTGCTATAACAGAATATAATTAATTGTAAGCACGTTTTGCTGCGACTTGATATACAAGAGAGAAACAAAACAATAAAGTTTATTAAGATTGTGAATTTAATATCAATCGTAGCTGACGTTGCAATATGAAAGGAAATTAATAATATTGCAATCAACTTTAAGCACAACGGAAAGTTCTTCAATTTTATCAAGTATCTTGTTACAATATTTTGTTATTTAAGATGACTGCATTACTTACAGCCTACATTTGTCTATATAAGGCATAATTATGACTAAAGAACATTCTTATAATTCTTGTCTATTTCAAGCTATTAAAAAAGTAGTCAGGACTGTCTAAAAGCTTTCGGTGGCACATCTTGGTCTCCATTAATCACACCAATAAGTAAACTTGGAACAAAAACTAGCCTGTCATGGTAATTGATGGCAGCATTCGCTACACTGTCACAATTAAATGGTGGTTCAAATGGAGCAGGTGTACAAAAAACAAAGTTCTTGGAAGCGAGAGAGCGTTCGAAGAACCTGTTGTGTCCGTACCTGCGCCACTTGAGACGACTGAATGCATTTTGCACATAGTCGAATGATGTCATCCAGGATATTCGTAACGTAAAGCTGTTCTGAAAACAAAATAAAAAGTCGTTCCCACAAGGTGACACGAGTGCTTTCCCCGGCCAACGAACGTTAGTCATAGTCTCGTGTGTCTGGACAGTCGATATCTAATATTTTAGAAAAACATTTAAGTTTCTGACGATGAAATCGCGTTTTCTATGTCTGTTCATAAGTACAGTGATTTTGTTATGAGCTTTTTTGAAGTTGTTAAACGCTGAAACACGTATTTATTTCTTGTGTTTAATTATATAATGATAATCATGCATTTCTCTCACTTAAAAAAAATGCATCAATACATCAGCTGGCAACATAATAATATCAATAAAGCAGCTAAAATAAAAAGCTTTCGCAAGGATGCAGGTGAAGTGTGCGGGGCTCGTAACAGTTGGCATTCAGTGTCAATTCTACGTACATCGTGTAGTGTGAGACATGTATCTTTAATTCAAAATTAACAAGCGATGCGATCGTCTTCGTCGGCTTTAGTTTAAATTTTATAATCATAATTAATGTTAAATTTCATGATATGATAGATCGGATGCATGTTTCTTGGATGCATAACTTAAGCAATTGATTTAATACGTATAAAATTATAATGGATAAACGGAAATAGAAATTGGATTCGTTCTTATATTAAACAGAACGACTGACTTCATGAATGCAAAACCGTTTAAAAATAAAAGGCCGAGTAATCTCTAGCAAAGAAAGTGCATCTCTTTCCACAGATTCTGTTATTTTCTTTGTTTTTTTTATATATTTAATGGACCATATCTATCAAAATTAATCTAGCCGTTATGACTCCAATATTAAGAAGGGGTTGTCAGTACTCAGTAACTTTAATAATGATATAAGGTACCTTTAATATAAGCACGATGACGTCACCTCGTCAGCTTGCGAAGCTGATTTGAAATGGCCGTTACGTAATCGATTAGACGTCAGAAATAATGAGTCAAGTGTATTTTTATACCGGGATTTAGATTTTTTAAAGTAGCGTCATGGAGTCTTTGCGCCTGATCATTATTATTTTGTAAACTTTTTGACATTAAATGTATTTCATCTTATTTTTATTGGAAGGAAGAGCAAACGGTTACATTATAAGAACGTACAACTAATTTAACTTATACAATTTTAGTAATAATATAACCCGCAACGCTGTCCACATGTAGACGTAAAAATAAATAAAATGAGTGCAATCGCTAGGAGCTTTAGTTGCAGTAGTAGCAGTAGCATTAATTCCTAGTTGCATAATTAGGATTAATACATTTTCAATTTAAGAAAGATCACATATAATATAAAATATAACCTTAGTAAGTTTGACGATTTTTAGAAAGGGTATACACATATGTTTTATTTAATAAACAGGAGTGAGTGAGTCTTTTGAATCTACTCTTTGGACAATTGAAGATGTCAATTATTTCAAAAGTGCTATTATAATATGAGTCAACCATACGGCGGACTGGTGAGCACTGGTCAGAATTAGTTCGGCAAGAGTTCATTCCAAAAAGAGTACGCGTATCTGTCGCCTGAGAAAGGTTCTAGGTACAGCATAACAAATCATGTTATTTAGATTTATACAATTGAATTTATTTCTCACAATTCTATATAAAATAATGGCTTCAAGGTATTTTTTAAAATAAAATAATGGCTTTTCGAGAGCGAAGGGGCAGGAGCTTGTACTTGCTGAGTAACTGAGAGTAAGGTAGGTAGGACTTATGGCATCTATAAAGCATGGCTCGGAAAACTTGTACAGAACATTTTCAACCATTTCAGCATATTTTTTGTAGAATTCCAATTTCTAGAGTACCATGCTGACACTGCATACTCCAATTGTGAGCAAACTAAGGATTTATACAAGCATAGATATGACGAGGTTCTCTTGAAGTCAAGGGTAGATCGCATGATAAAGCCATACAATTGGTAAGCTTTACTTAAAATGTTGCAATGTGTAAATCTAGTCTTAGTTTAGAATCGAGTTTAACGCCGAGATCGCAAATGTAATTTATTGAGAGGCATGTGACAAAGGGTGTACGTGAAGTTAATAATGTGCTTATTTTTGGTGAAAGTAAGGTAATTGCATTTAGGTATACATACTTAGCTTTAGTTTGTTCCTATGACAGTATTATGTTAGTTAGTCCGTCCAAGTCTTGCTGTAATAGAATACAATCGTTAATAAGTTAGATGGATTTGTAGAACTTCAGATCGTCTGCATATAATAGGAATTTTGTGTTGCAAATACAATAACATATGTCATTAACAAATATGTTATATAATAACATATGTGACCACCGGATGTGACTTCGATAGTGTTTGATCTGTATCCGTTGATTACCACCCTTTGGCAGCTGTTTGAAATATGTATATGATGCAAACTAGCGCAGCAAGTTACCTCGACTGCTGTAAAGGCAATTTTATCCAGCAACAGTTCATGGTCCACCTTGTCAAAGGCCTCGCAAAAATATGTGTAAACCATTATCGAAACTATCAAACAAAAAGTTGGAAAAGGAAAGTAGGTACGCAGTTAAATTAATTTCAAACTTTACAAAATGTAAGCGTGCTTTTAGTCTATCATTTGTTGTGCTTAAATATTGGCACAGTTGATTTTAGACAAAAACAAGGCAATATTATGGTGCTAACTTGAGAACAGTAAAGGTATCACAGATACAACATATGGGTAAAAAACGGTAAAAACCACAACAGTTAGAAAAATAAATTTAATGCTCGTAAATAATAAACATCACCGATCTACACCGTGCCGTTAATTGCTATAGATGTCATAGTCTTTTTCCAAGATATCACTGGTCAAAAGTTCCTAAATATTCGTCACTTCATCTTGAGTCTTTATTGTTGGATCTTAGCACATGCGACGTTTTTCAGTTGTTGTTTAGTTGAGTTCCTCGGGGAGGGCGACGATGGGTTCGACAACCACGGGGAGGACAGGGGACGGCATAACGATGGGCTGGGGGATGACGACCTCAGGGATGACGGGCTCGGGCATAACCACGGGCTCGGGGATGACAACCTCGGGAAGGATGGGCTGGGGCATAACCACGGGCTCAGGGATGACAATCTCGGGGAGGACGGGCTGAGGCATAACCACGGGCTCGGGGATGACAACCTCGGGGAGGACGGGCTGGGGCATAACCACGGGTTCGGGCATGACGACCTCAGGGAAGATGGGCTGGGGCATAACCACGGGCTCGGGGATGATGTTGCTCTCAGCCTCCTCGACGATCTGAACGGGGGTAGGGGTAATCTCGGGCTTGGCGGGGATGACGACGGGGGAGACATCAACGGGGGCATCGACGTTCACGATAATTTGCACGAGGGGCAGAGGGTTGGCGGCGGCCACGGCCAGCAGGGCGAACAGAGCAACGAAGGTCTTCATTGTGTGTGTTTAAAGTTTTTTTACTGAAACAACATACAATTTTTTGTTTTAAAATCACGATAATCACAATAAATAAAGTAAATAACATTAAAAATTACATTCGAAAAATATCTTGTATCGTTAAAACCACATAGCGGTAAACTTATTTCCAAATTATTACGATGGAAAATAAATTTAAAGTGAGCAAAGAATTTTAGAATTGAACCCCATCCGATAGAAATGCCACAAACATAATCGATTTTATACGGTTACGTATCTTTAGACAGATATCTACTGCAAAAAAGTAGGTAACGAATGAAACAAAACACTTTCAGGATTCAAGATTAGCACAAAACATCGTATTAAATTGTTTAAAAAAACTACAAAATAATTTTTAATTTACAATATTCTAATAATGCAATTAGTAGTATTCGTTCTAAATTAGTTAAAATTGTATTATTTGTTTGAACTCACCTTGCTTTCACAAAGATCAATGAAAACTATAATTATTTGTGCAAAAACACTCAGTTTTTATACAAATTTAAAGCCATAAAAAGGTATATCGATGTGTTATCAGATTACCACAATTAGGAATTAACTTTTATCAACTGTCATAAATGCTACCAATAAATATTTTATAAATATGTATAGTAAAGCTACTTTAGAAATCAAAGAACGACGTTTTAGTCTACTTCAATGTATCTATTCCTAATGCGATAGCATTTAGCAAAAAAAAATCTAATAAAGCGCAATATGTAATGGATAAGAATCATGAAATAGACTACGACAATCGAAAACTTTGTAAACCTTTGTATTTTGACCTTCGATAAATATCACATAAAATAACTTTTCTTTGAAATACTAGCCCAACGTATGTATGAGGCCTGAATGTGTGCTGAAAATTAAGAACCTGCACCTAATTAGAAAAGTACAAAATGTTTAGCATTTAACTATGTGTAATGTATAATAAAGTACATGTTGATGGTCTTTATACGCTATGCCCATATATCTTGGAAGAACCCTAGATATGTATTAAACTATATAAGTTTAATACATTATCTAGGGTTCAATTTCTTGGCCAGTAGGGGGTGAATATATAATTCATCCCCAACTCGCAAAGAAATTGGATATACCATCATGCACCGGTTAGTTATATACCACCATGCACATGTCAAAAGGATGACATACGGAGAATGTCGAAACAATGTGCAATGCGAAAGTAGAGGAATGAAAGGTCGGAAACAACGCCGACCTATCACGATCAAATAAAACGTATGCACCTCTGGATATGGAACCTGCAATGTTTAGAGCTTGGGTGGTAAATCACTTTGATGCGAAATTGCAACAAACTACGTAGACAATAAATAATCGATAAATTCTTGGGAAAACCTTTTCTGTTATAAAATCCTAGTGATTCATGAATATACTCGGACTAAGTCTCTACCCTATCTTTGAGTTCTTATATGTAAGAAGTATGGAGGAAGTATGGAGTATGCTCCATACTCAGAGGTGAACATGGAGTATGTAAGACCTCAACCGTCTAAAACTGTTCTTAACATTTGTGTAGTTGTTACATACGTCTTTCTTTGGCAGGATACAAAAAGGTAATGAGATCTTAACTCATGTTTATTTCTCGCTCGATTATATACAGGTTGAAATTGAAAACTTGCGACAAACTGAAATGGGACATTGTATACATCATTATTAACAACTTTTACTAAGGGACCAAAGCTGTAATCCCAAAAAAAAATTCTGCTTTTCCTACATTTTGATGAGGTATTGCGAACATAAATGTAGGGGACAGCAGTTTTTTTTTTGGGATTGTAGCTTTGGTCCCTTAGTAAAAGTTGTTCATAATGATGAGTACAATCTCCCATTTCGATTTGTCGCATGTTTTCAATGTCACCCTGTATATTATATGGTATGCATCACTGTAATCCTTACCTCAATATTCTTTGACCGTTACTCAAGTTTCTGGTGAAACTAAGGGCCAGGCTTGCGTCTTCTCCTTACGTACATGGAAGCTGGTAAGCCTTTAGGTAGTCTCAACAAAACCAGTTGTAATTCTATACAGACTAGACAATAGTAGTCGGCAATGGCAGGCTGTCGCTTTCGATTATCACAGTAATCGCTTTCGTTCAATTGACTCTTGCCATTTGCCCGGAATGGGAAATAATTTCTTTCATTGCCATAGTAACTCACTAGCTTCCCTATAAACGGGAAAGTCCGAATGATGGCGTAGCACTAGTAACTTAGTAATGAATAATTGCAATGAAACGAGACACTTCGCAGTTACATGGTGTTAGATTGCCTATTGCTTTTACTAATTGTTGATAGGATGCCATTGAAACCCTTTTAAGCAGATAATAATCACTTCGGTTACATGTAGTGCAAAAATTTGTTATTTTAATTTAGCGAATGTTTAATCCGTCCCATCTGTACTTTCATAGCTAAAGAGCATTGTCATATTTACTTTTACCGGTAGTTTAGTTTCAAAGATAACCTAAATAAGAAGAGGTGAACAAACGACACAATTCGTGCAGGATGCAGGATGTTATTTGCTCGTGCCAAATCTACGAACAATCATATAGTAATATGAACTGACTGGAATATGAAACTCGAGTCGATCGTTGCGTACCCACTAACCATACTTTCTTTATCTGACTTCAATAACCTTAACCTTAACTTTTACCTTTAAAGTATGTACCTTTATGATTATCCTGTCCTCACAAATGTCTACTCATGAACAAAGTTTTCAAAAAAGTTAAACGGAATATTTCAGTATCATACCTACGTTTTTTTTTAGGTATTATAAAATGTAAACTTTAACCAAACTATCAATAAAACACGAAACAAAAGACTATGGCTTTCAAATTATCTAAATAAAAGCGGCCAAGTGTGTGTCGGATCACACAATGAAGGGTTTTGTAGTTGGGTATACTTTTTTTTTTTTTTTTTTAGGGTGGGAAATCATCAAATAACTTCTCCCGCTCTGGGCGGAGCGGGAGGGTGTGTCAGACTCTTACTGACTAAAACCCACCCGTATTCCTTCTTGTTGCCTGTGTTGCGGGGGCCTCGGTGACCCATAAGTACCTTCCCGCGACCCCGGCAGGCATCGGCCCTAGTGGACCCCTACTATGTGCTGACGACATCTCTTTGAGGCGCGCGTGGAATACAACGCGCCGTCGACCCGGGCCTGGTCCTTACCGGACGGTGAGCTACCCATTGCTCACCGTCCGCAAGCCCGCGCCTACGGTGGCCGGAAATCCGCCCGGGATTCCCGACGCCCTGGGCGTCTCCTGCGGTGGCTAGGGGCGAGAGGGCGCGAAACTTGCCTTTCCCTCAACCGTCCCGCCTCCTCCTTTGCGAGCATTACTGCTTCGCAGAAGGAGGTGACGGCTGCCCATGCCCTCTCGCTCCGTACCATGGCCTGAACCAGGGCCGGACGCGAGAGGTCTCTGCCGCCGATCGCCTCCACTAGGACACGGCGGTGCTCTGCCCAAGCCGGGCAGACCTCCACCGTATGCTCCACCGTGTCCTCCAGGCGATCCACACAGTGGTGACACCCGGACGTTTCCTCCCGCCTTATCCGACACAGGAACCTCCCGAAGCTGCCGTGTCCGGTGAGGACCTGCGTCACGCGGAAGGTGAGGACGCCGTGGCGCCTCTCCAGCCACTCCTCAAAGAGGGGACTTATCGCCGCAATCGTGGCGTGCCCAGCACTGGGTTGCAACAACCGTACTTTCCATGACGCCATGAGATCCCGCCGGAGCTCCGTCCGCTGTGCCGCGATTTCTCGCGGCAGCGGACTTACGCCCCGGCGTTTCGCCTCCTCGCGCCACTCCCATACGTGCGCGAGGTAGTTGGGTATACTTGGGACGAATTTATTCCAAAAACAATCTTAACATTGTAGTTGAAAAACCTGTTCTCCCACACATCGATACGGTCGATTCTCCAACTGCAAATTTAAGTTGGTCGTCTACAACTCCTTAACTTGTAAAGCCTACTTAGCCGTGATAGTTTTCTTTTTAATTTCATTATATTTACTACTGCCATGATTGTTTTCACATCTCCATAAATAACCATTTATCTGACAGGGGCGGACACTTGACTGTAACAAAAATTAGCACATTAATGGTTAATATTACGCTAGTGGATCCTTGAATCGAAAAGTGGTGTACACAGACCTGCATAATTTTTGAACGGCCTGTCCAACGATACCCCACACCATGGAGTAGACGAGAAAAAAAATAACATCCCCACATTACAAGCAACGTGGTATGCTAAAAAAATTTTTTTTTGAAGATTTTATTTGATCACTTTGTCGACGTCATTAATATGTATACCTATGTCATTTAAGCTTTCTAGTACACGCGCGTGCGTCTCTGAGCTACAGTGGGGTCAGACAGACAGACAGACGGACATGCCGAAACTATAAGGGTTTCTTGTTTACTACGGAACCCTAAAAAATCGGGAGGAAAACGCTTCGATGCTGTGATAGGAGTCTTTTGGCCTCGTACAGGACTTTTTCTTTTTATTTTCATTTTACTTTGTTTTTGTTTTTTTATGTTTCTATGACTGTTTTTTAGTTTTATTTGTGATCTGTGCGAGTCCCAATAAGTACTTTTTCTGTCTTTCTTAATTGAAAAGCTCAATAACTGAGACAAATTGGCTCTTGCGAATCTGAACCAGTAGGGAATGTCAATATAGAAAAATTACCTACGTATGGAATGATTCATAATACACTGACAGTTCAATGTGTAGGTTTTCATAACATTATCATTTAGATATGTGTACGTAGTGTACCTACTTATTAAATAGTTATCATAATATAGTGTTAATGTGGATTAATATTTAGGATTATAAGAACGATTACTCACTAAAAGGTGTGGAAACGGTAAAGGAAAACATCGTGAGGAAACCGGCATGTCCTAGAACCAAAAATTCGAAGACATGTTCTACTAACCCGCACTGGGCCCGCGTGGTATATTACAGGCCACTCCCTCTCGAAGAGAGGAGGCCGGTGTCCAAGCAGTAGGAACATTATAGCCTGATTATGATGATGATGATGACGATGACTCACTAAAAACGCATGACAAGTGTCACAGGGAAACTGAAAAAATAACAACTAAACTCTCGAAAGGTATATTATAAAATAGAACTTTCTCGATAACTTTATTGGCATATTGATGCTTCATTAGTTATGCCTAAAACAAGACAGTAATATAACATTGGCGCCGATTCCCTTGTTCACAAACTAAACTAAATTTAAGTTCAGTGCATCTTTTTCTTTTTATTTCATTAAGAAAAGGACAGAAGATAAATAGTAGTTTAGTCCTGTCAAATTAATCAGCGCTTGACGTAAATTGACGTAATTTTAGTAGGCAAGTTTTTAATCACGTCTAAACTTGTATGGAGTAGTGACAGGCGCTGATTAATTTGACAGGACTAAACTAAAATTTATCTTCTGTCCTTTTCTTAATGAAATACAAAGAAAAAGATGCACTGAACTTAAATTTAGTTTAGTTTGTGAACAAGGGAATCGGCGCCAATATCAAGAAATAGATAATTGTACAATTAGCGGCAGGAAACGAAAAGCACGCGTTATGAAAACTACTGAACGTGGACCCGTCGGTGCGGGTATGTACACCCTCGCATTGGAAAACTCGGAAAAGTAGCGACCTGACTACATGAGAAGTTGAGACTCGAGAAACATCGTGTCCATCCGGTGGCTTCTACTCGTATATTACATTAAATCCCGTATATTTCCCCTCTCGGCTCGTTAAATTTGTAGTGTGAGTTGGAAAGCCTGCGCGGGCGCCGACGTGCTCGCATGTACCTCCCGCCACGTTTCGCGTGGAAACTGTGCCACGTCGCGCCTTCTCTCAGTAAAAGTACTTTCTTCAAGCCGCTTTCGGAAACTCGTCTAGAACAAATTTCCTCGCTATAGTAACCTTGTACTATGTGACATAAGGCGTTCGCCTGCGCGTGCACTATAATTAGAACTGTCGGTCGTTTAGAGTACCGAGAACCCGCAATCGATACCGAAGCGTGCCCTGCCTGCCTGCGATCGTGAGAAATATTGCCGTCGTAACATTAAGCAGCGCTGCCTGATTCGTAAAACAATGGGATGTTACGATGATTCAGTACGCGCATTTAATAAAATATTCCTACATTATGATAGGAATAAACATAATTTTATTAGTCAGCATGAACAGCAGCCAGAATCTATCCTTCAGATTGCATTCGATCTATTTGTATTGAAACTGATGGCCTCATTTATTTAAATCTAAAATAATCTTTTTGACCTTTCATTTAGTAAAAGCTTTGAGTGCCCTTGTGGCTATCTACGCGGAGAACGTTTAAAATAGGAGTGTAAATCATGCTGATAAAGATATATTTTCAGATTCACGAAGACATTTGTACCGATGCAAAAATAATTTAATGGGGTTTGTTACTGACAACCCTGAAAGGAAGCCCCTTGTGCATGCCTGTCATGTCGTGAACACGTCGTGTAAGTTTTATCCTGACATAAAACCTGGCAATTTTATTTCTGGTTTGAAGTGCAAGGCACTCCAAAGTGACTGTTAATAGTCTGTGCCCCTAGCTACTTAGGAACCTTTATTCTAAATTGGTGACTTTTATTGACAGTGTAGAGCAATTTAGAATAAGTATTAAAAACAAAGTTATAGTTAAGATATGGCTCAGAAAATATATTCATATTTTTAAACGTTTCAACATTAAAAGCCACCCTTCCTATCTAGTGTAAGAGTTCTTCATATAAGGTACGCTACGCTTACCACACATCATAACGACGTTATTTTCAGGTCTTGGTGAGGCCGGCGCAGCATCTACTTTCCTGGTTTCAACCAAAATCAGAGGTCCTTCGTTCATCACATAAATGGTCTAAGTTATCCCATCCACGTTTTCTGACAAGACGTATTGAGGGGTAAATAGTAACAAATGCAGAAAAAGTTCTATCTTTCATTTGTTTCTTTTATTTACGGCCAGTTTTCATCTTGCTTGAATTAAGACGAATACCTTTTTGGATCACCGTACGTCACCACAAATCAATGAACCTATACGTGTAGAAATCAACTCATGAAATATTGTTTACACTTACCAATCATAGTTAGAATATAGCATTGCCTTTTCCTTACCCCCTCGAACACACAAGGTATATCAATTCTTCTTACATCTTTCTTCCTTATTTCAATCACACCACGAGCCAGTACTGCGTATAATTTGGAATCTAATACAAATTGGTATCGGTGCTGTGTCTAATCAAACGATTCGCTCTCGCTCGCCGCTGTTGACTTCATATTTTAACCGGAAATCAAAACATGTCACGAATGTCTTCATGTCGAGAGGCACGTCCCACCGGACGTATGTATACTCGTATAAGTGCAGACATGGTATTGTATCGATATACTAGACGTTATATCCTTAGGGACAACCTAGACGGTTACGGAAGATTTACTGGAATGCTGATTTGATGGGCCTCAGAGGGCCCATATTTTCCACATTGTCCCCTTTTTAGGGTTCCGTAATAAACAAGGAATCCTTATAGTAGAGACACTTAGTACTAGAACGCTGTAATTTGTCATTGGTATACATATTAATCACGCCGGCAAAGTGCTAAAATGGAATCTTGAAAAAATGTTTTTGGGGTTGCATATAATGTGGGGTTATGATTTAGGCCGTTCAAAAATATTGCAGGTCTGTAAACATCAGTTTTTGATTCAAGGATCCGCTTGCGTAATGTTAAGCATTCAAAGTGCTAATTTTTGTCAGAGTCAAGGTAATAGTCGACCAACCCGTGACGTATGTATATCGATGTATGGGAGAACATCTTTTTCAACTATAATGTTGTTTGTTTTTGGGATAAATTCATCCCAACTTCCCAACAACGGAACCCTTCATTTTGCGTGGTCCGACACACACTTGGTCGGTTTTTTTTCAGTAAAAATCGCGTAACAATACGATTGCGAATTGGTATTTTCTTCTATTCTTCGAATACGTTTACGGATGTTTGTTTTCTTTCATGGCCTTTTTCATTCCGATGCCTTGAGCTTTCCAATGTGTAAGATACACACTTTTTTTTTGGGTTTGAAATCATCAAATAAACTCTCCCGCTGTCAGAAATAAACGCTCCCCGAGGTCAGACACACCCACCCGTTCTGGGCGGAGCGGGAGGGTGTGTCTGACTCTTACTGACTAAAACCCACCCGTATTCCTTCCTGTCGGTGACCCTTTAGTACCTTCCTGCGAAAGATACACACTGGATGACGTACACACTAAAAAGCTCATGGCGTTACTGTGGTAGTTCCAAATTCAAACGGAATGTCTAATCATGAGCTGATCAAGCGTTAAAGTACCAAACCTAGTCCGACAGGATTTGCTCTTCCGTCAGTATCTCTCACTACTGTTGATTTAAGGCATAACACATTAGAACTACCTAAGAATAGACAAAGAGTTCGTTGCATACGATCAAGCGAGCAAGGTTCACTGTTCTATTGAAGGAAATTGGTTATTCTGGTGCATGCACTGTTGTGATCTTTATCACGGCATGTTGTTGGCAGCGGCGGAGACACGTGCTGGCTGCACGTGGCGTTGAGATGGTGCCAACGGCCTGTAGCGGAGGCCTGCCAGATAACTGCAGACTGTATGAAGCCGTACGATAATAGCCGCTGTACTAACTGCTTGTATAACTACATAGTATAATAGTAGTTTATACTAAATTAATTGTATAATTGTATACTTTTATTGTGTACTAGCCGACAAACGTTGACCTGTCAAAATTTCAATCATTCATACACAAAATTCCCGTAGAAAATTCACTTACAGTTCCCGATTTTTCTCCAACTGCAAATGTAAATTGGTGGACTATTACTCGCTAACTTGTAAAGACTGCTTAGCTGTGATAGTTTTCCTTTTAATTTCGTTATATATATTACTGCCATGATTTTTTCACATATCCAAAAACAACCATTTAGCTGGCAGCGCACTTGACTCTGACGCAGACACTTGACTCTAACAAAAAATTGCACTTTAAATCTTAATATTACGCAAACGGATCCCTGAATCAAAAAATGGTTTTCACAGACCCGCAATATTTTTTAACGGCCTATCCAACAATACCTCAAGCATGGGATAGATGTGAAAAAAAAAATACGTGCAGGAGAGTTTTACAAAAAAATGTTTTTCAAGAATATTTATCCACTTTGTCGTCGTGATTAATAGGTAACTATACCCATGCCAAATTACAGCTTTCTAGTACTAAAAGTCTCGGAGCTAAGCCGAGGACAGACAGATAGACGGAGATGGCGAAACTATGAGGGTTCCTCATTGACTACGGAACGCTAAAAATTTCCAAATTGGTCTAGCTGTTCTCAAGCGATGTGCTTACCTACTAACAGTATATTAGGAAGTCTTCTATTAAGCCTTCGATAGTCCTGGGGGGTTACCATCACCTCTTATAGCAGTATTATTTCAATATTACTTAGCGTGAGAAAGAGATGGAGCTATATGTCCTGTATAGCTCCATCACTTTCCCACTGTGAAGTAATATTATAATAATACTGCTATAAGAGGTGATGGTAACCCCCCTGTTGTAGAGCAGTGGTGGCCCAGTGGTAACGTCCGCGATTTACGAGTTGTAGGTCGTAGGTTCGAACCCAGGCAGGCGCTTTACTTTGTGTAAATTATTTCATCACCACTGCTCTCAAAACGGTGAAGGAAAACATCGTGAGGAAACCGGCATGTCCTAGAACCAAAAATTCAAAGACATGTGAGATCTACCATCCCGCACTGGGCCCGCGTGGTGAATTACGGCCCACTCCCTCTCACAGAGAGGAGGCCTGTGTCCCAGCAGTGGGAACATTATAGGCTGATTTCCTGTATTGTACAATACAGCGAACTGTATATTAAATTTCAGTCACAAAAGTGGTGAAGGTAGCAAAGGCACTATCGACAGACATCATAAAGACAACGAGTCGTAAGCACATAAAGTAATTTCATGTGCAAACGATATCAAACGATAAAATAATATCATCTACGTGACGCTAACATAGTAGGTAATGATAATAATTGATACTAGCGTTTAGGACTGCAAATACACAGAAGCTTTCTGAGTGCGCCTGATGGAAGGTTTTCCTCCTAATTATTTTTTTGAGTTGTTTATACATTTGAGGGATCTGTGATTAACTACATTATCTGAGTAATTTTAGGTACCTATCCATCTAATTCCTCTAGGTACCGAGTAGACTCATGAATACATAGCTAGATAATATGATTTTACTAAAGTGTAACATTGTTTTCAGCAACTAAGGACGATAATATACTCACAAAATATTTTACAGTAACATTTTCCCGTATCTAAACCTTATTTTATATACAGAAAATCGACAAATTTAATAATGCATTTCCATGCAATTTTTTCCTATCTAACAAAGTCCTTTGGGGCAAAAACTATCGGAATAATCAGAATATCGAACGTTGTCGCTTTATCAGCATGCTCTGTGGGACCCCACGGAATGCCATTTAGTAAATTGCCTTTCCCTACAACACTACAAGCCAATGAAGCCACCGGGAATTCACTTTAATCCCGTAATAAATAGCTCTTTGTAAAAATGCAAATGAGACTAAAAAAAATCTTATATCGAACAGATAACAGTATTTTGTTAGACAATGCAATTCCTTACGGCTATTAAAATTCCTAAGTCAGTATTTATTCTTCTCGCTGAGTCGAGATGTTGCTATGCAAATGTTCAGCCATTGCTCGGCAGCACAATCTGAACGCACAGTTTATGTAGCGCAGCGAATTTTTACTCATGTGAACTAGTTTTCTTAGTGAGATCATCACAATGTCTTAATTTACCTTCATCAAGTCTTCTCGGCAATTTTTCATAAAATCTTCCGTTTCTAAGAGAAATGCTATTTATAAGTTAGAATGTAATTTATGAAACGATTAAAAATCATTAGGAATATTAAGAGACACTTGAATAAGACATGTGATGTTCACCTTCAAAATTAAACTGACCTGTGAATTAAAGAGACACATAACACTCAATTACTGATGAATATTAGTTTAAATTCATCAGAGCTTTCAAATTATTTAGCTTTAAAAAACAACTTCAATATAATTTGGTAACTAAACCATAAGTTGTGCCGATTAACGCTGGCCCGCAAATTGGTATAAAACCAATCAGAATGCCTGCTTTCTTCGCCTTTAGTCCAATAACCCAAATTCAGTAAAATTTTGTAAGTGCACGTCGAAATGGAATCGATATTTTCATTATTGTCACTTCCGTTATAGCCACCGCCGTTACTTATAAAAGGAACAATAAAATATTATTATCTTTTATTGCAGATGGCAATTAGTGTTATAAATGGCTGCGGATTATTTTACTGACGCGACGTGAGGATATACAACAGTTGATACGAATCTTTATGGAGCTAATACATGGGTACACCTACAGATCTCTACAACCTATAGATTTCTCTCCCAAAACATTTATTAAGAGAACCGTTATCCGAAATGCCATAAAGCGTTCCCTCGGATATTTGGGACTTTTATGTGTCTGGACTTGGACAAAGAGCCGTTAACTGTTTCGAAGGCAGTAAAGCAGTTTTCTTTATTTCCGAGAGAAATATGGGATCCTTCTTCCCACACGTGTTGAATCAGGTCATCGAGATTCGTTCCTGAGGCACCGCGCCAGACAGCTAAAAAAAATGTTTGTTAACCAACTTCTTGACTTAGCCCCCTCGAACCTTACATAAGAAAATATAGTAAAACGCTATTTCTTGGTCCAGAAGAAAGCTAACTAGTTTTCTATTTCTCATCCATCGGAAAATAACAAATTGAACGCGAAGTTAACTGTCAATCAGTAACTTTGCTACATCTCTGGAAACTTGTCCAATAACTCACGGACAAGTATAATTCAAGATAATATTATTTTCCGCCATTCTGCCACACAGTCATGAAACTTAAACGGTTTTTAATTACTTTGCGGAAATTCATTAACCCGTAACTATTAGGGATTTTGAGTACAAGGCTTCAATATTCACCCTTGGACTACGGTAACACAAGAAGATATGATCCTATGAATTTTATATTCTCAAGACTCTGTGCTTCAGGTGTAGTTTTATTTAGTAACAGTAAAATAGCAAGTCTATTGGAAGCAACTTAGCTTCATTATTAAAATAAAGATACGGGGAAGTGGGCTGACCTTTATTTTAAATCCTTCGAGTATTCGCCGAGTAACAATCTGGTAAAATAACCTCCGCAAGAACTATATAAAGATAAGACCGAAATATTCGTATGGTTTACCTTTATTTTGTTAACGATTCGATAAGCGTGAGGGGTTTGAGTAGCTGGCTTTCTTTTCTACATACTGGGTGTGATCCAGACCTCGAACAAATACGGTCTATAAATTTGAATTTTGAATAAAAAATCCTTTTTCCTAAAATTGTTTTGGGAGGTGGGCTTTCTGCGGCTATCTCTTCCTTCATTTTTGCTTAACGGTGTGCGATTCGTTTCCTTGACTAGATCAATGTATTGTGTGATTACTGATTACATTTAAGTACTAGAAAAAAACCGGCCAAGTGCGTGTCGAACCACGCACAAGTAGTTAAAGTTCCGTAATTGAGAAGTTGGGATGAATTTATCCCAAAAACAAACTTAACATTGTAGATGAAAATATATTCTCCCATTCATCGATATCTGCCACGGTCATTTCTCCGACTGCAAATTTAAGTTGGTCGACTATTACTCGTTAACAAGTAAAGCCCACTTAGCTGTGATAGTTTTCCTTTTAATTTCATTATATGTACTACTGCCATGAATAATATGAATAATACGCAAGCAGATCCTTGAATCGAAAAGCGGTGTTCACAGACCCGCAATATTTATGAACGGCCTATCCAACGATACACCACACCATGGGGTATACGAAAAAAAAAATATCATCCCCACATTACGTGCAAGGGAGGTAAGCTAAAAAAAATATTTTTCGACATTTTATTTTATTTTAGACTCGACGTGATTAATGTATACCTATGCCAAATTACAACTTTCTAGTACTAAGCTTCTCTGATCTACAGCGGGGACAGACAGACAGACGGACATGGCGAAACTATAAGGGTTCCTCGTTTACTACGGAACTCTAAAAAGTGCAGAAAACCGTCTTTGTTACAACCATACACCAATCTCACACGAATATTGATTTTATTCGAAGGAGAGACTGCTCACCCAACTTACCTTGACTGGTGTAATGCATGCTACGTCATTATGAACTCAACATCGTACCTGACTGTGCCTAGTGCGAAATTATTGAATTTAAAATAAAATAGCAGTTTTCATTATTCGTTTTTGGAGAGGTCTTAAATCTTAAAACCAATTTCGTTTTATTAATGCCTCTTAGTAGCATTTGCTCGAAATGAGTTTAACGCAGGGTGCAGCTGCTTCCCCGTTATTCCCTTCTTTCGAACATAAATGTTTAAGTTTGTGCTTTATTGTGCTAGCACAAATTCAATATAGGTATACTTACCAAATGCTGGCTGAGTTTTAACTATCTAGATAGCAAAAACTCAGCCAGCATTTGGTAAGTATTACCTATATTGAATTTTAGGCACTACCAGATTTTCCAGACGTTTACCAGGTCAACAGAAAACCTCACGTACACCTACCTAAATTTTTCCTACTTGATCTGCACCTACTACCATTTCAATACTTTATGGACTCATTAATCTCAAGCTTTAGATTCAGAGCACATCCAGTTTTATAGCGCTGTTATTTTTCTTTGAAAACGTACTTTGTGTTACATAATTCCAAAATTACATCCACGAGCTTTTCATTTTTAATACGTTTATAAGTGTATAATGCTTCCGTTTCTTTGTAATAACTACGTATATTTATTTCTCCTTTACTATGATGCTGTATATCAACAGGCATTGTCCTAGTCTGGACTGGATCGGAAGTTTTCCACACTTGAACTAATGAGACTCCCTACAATCACGTTTCTTTTATCAGCGTTAATATTTCAGCTGAAGCCTGAAATGACTTGGGCTCTAATATATTTTAAAAGTTTGATACAAAGTCCCAGTTTTCTGGGACACGTATGTAATTCTGATATAGCTCGTTCATAATTTTCAGCTTTTCCTAATATTCTAAATTCAGCAACGAACAGTCGAACACTCCACTTCGCTCGACAATGTAAGTAGGTACGTAGGTAGGTAACACAAAAATAGCAACATAGTAGCTACTAAATTGAAGTCTCATTAAGAGTGGCTCGCGTGCCACTTTATACGTTATTCGGCGATTAGGTCATATTGAGGTGGCAGCCACACTAGCTGCGGTAGAAGGCCGCACTCTTCGGCGGAATGCGCACTTGATGTATTACGAACACATGATGGACGAAAGTTGCTTACACTTAATTAACACTTACTTACAGAATCGGGACTAAGCTGTAGATTTGACCTCATCTTGAGTAGTTATACTTGTGGTTTCTGTCATGATTTGACGCTATACATAATTAGATTACGGTACTGGAAAAAGTCTAGTTATCATAGTCATATTTCCAAAATATTTTCAGGCTATAATTCATAAAAGTGATACCGTGTGCGATTCATAAACGAACCTATTTAACGAAATTGAAATTGACGAACCTTGCTATTTCAAACAGCAACGTTATCACTACATCGCTGCATTTCCGATCGCGTAAATTAGTTCGGAACTCGTGAAATTCGACATACATTCGACTAGTTTATTTGACTTTAATGAACGGTATACGCGTAGATAAGTTTAATGAAACATGATTTTTATTAATTAATTCATTCTACAGGACAATACTCATTATTCTGCTCCTAAAAGTCGTTGCTATCGCTAAAATGTCAACTAGGACGTCACAAACACTAATTAATTTATATCAGTACGCCATCGATCGCCATCGTCGCCATCATCGATCTAATCGTGATACTCGCATCGCACTTTTTAGGTATAAATTGGATAGCTACAACTGCCACGTAATTGGTCTATACTCAGCTTATTTCAGTGCTACAATCACAATCTGCTTAGAGCGAGGCCACACGGGCGTTGCCGGTGCGTTGCGACGTCGCAGCGCTATAACTTCAACGAATTGATTGCCATACGGACAATGCGTTGTCGCAACGCAATGCCACCGGTACTACGGCGTCGCAGCGTTCTGTTGTAGGGTGTGTCATGTCATTCTTCGAACGACAATGGACTAATATAAAGGAGATTACACAATAGTGCGCTGCGCTGCGTTGCCGGCGTTACGACGACGCCTCCACCCTTCCCGCTCCGTCTCCCTGTACCTTTACCATGAGTTTTTATCGAAAAATTACTTGCTAACGTTAAACTCGCTAGCTTATTAACGTGGATCAAATAGATTTCTAAAATGCTGGCACCGTGAGTTTAACCGAGTCATACGCAGACGCTAAGGTAAGCTCAATAGATCGTGTCGTGTAGCTGACTTCACTCCTTATGTTTGTTTCTTTCTTTCTTTCCCAGTAGCAAGAAGAGATAACGGCTCAAAGCTCATATGACATGTCCAAGAACCAAAAATTCGAAGAAAGGTCACAATTTAGTATAATGTATAGAGAAATGAAAGTTATTGTTTTAGTTCTTATGAAACTCTTTGTGTTGACTTCAATTCCGTAACATTATTCAATAATTAATAGGTAAGCGAAAATCTTCAAACGCTTCTTTAGAGAGTCGGTAAATTTGGCCACTAACATGTTTCATGCTAAATAAGCTTTTCCAGACATTATTTTGACTTTAATAGACTCAAAAACGTATATAATTTAAATGTAAACATATGTTTCACACCTCAAAATGCTAGTGAGCTACTTAACTAATATCGCAAGCGTATTGTTCGATAGCTTTTGTCAAATTAGTGACTCATGGTGCCGTTTTGTATGGTGACAGCTGAAAAACGTTAGTCACTATCGAATAGATTAGGTTTCTTACCTATCGAAATCTATAGTGCTCAAGGTACGAATTTTAATTCTTTTTGTGACCGCTAGGGGCGCTGTACAATATTTCATACATATCATTTACGGAGACGTTAGCGAGTTTTGGCTGAGTAAACTCATGGTAGAGCTACTGGTCACCTTGTCCGTTACGCACGCGCTGCGTCGTCGGACGACATCGCAGCGCACCGTGTGGCCATACCATGGATTATTATTTCATACAAATACGCTCAGTCGTCACAACGTAGCGCAACGCACCCGTGTGGCAACTCTCTAGCGGTCCCCACCTATTGACTATTCCGCCCAATATTAGGCCGTTAGACCTGTCTACCAATTTGTTTTGCGATGTTGACCCTTCCCGTAATACCTCCTCGACACAGCCCGGCTATAAAACTTGGTTCTAAATAACGACTAGTTTATGCCGAGGCACTATCATCTATTTAGGATGATGTAGACGTAATTTACTACAGTAAATGACCACCAAACAGTGCTTAAAATAATATTAGATAGATAGAGTGTGATATACTATGGAATAATCAAATTTCAGTTCACATTTTTTTTTATTGGCGTTACTATATAATCCGCAATTTTTATTTTTGTCTTAATAATGCCATATTAATTACGTAATAATAATAATAATAATCATTTATTTGTCAGAATATGGTACATTATAATATGGTCTTAGGTTTAGTCGATGGTATCATCACATTCTGCCAAGTGTGGCGTGCAAATATTAGGTACATATAATTATTACAGGATAGAGATTACGTTAGTATTAACATTATTGATTGCATAATTATGAATTAAAATTACAAATTGAGGCTCATCAGTTAAAAATAATGTCCTATACACACACAATTTATTGAGGATGTTAAAGTATAATTTCATGTCAGAGTATCAAAGAGTTAGATGTCAAAGTAAAGGAAAAAAATATATATATATACTATTCAATTAGGATGTCAAAGTATCATTCAAATAGTCGTTTAAATTATAATAACATTTATTACATAGCAAGTCTTTCAGTTTCTTTTTAAATCTATTAAGTATATTAAGTAAGTAATTATAAATATAAATAAATATATTAATTAATATATTTAATTATAAATAAATATATTAAGTAAGCAACGTTTTTCTATTCAAAATGCGAGGTTTCACTGAGAGCTGTGTGCGTATAGTAAGTACACACATGACTAGTACCGCGATAGACGCGGGCGCAGCTCTGTGGCCGCGGCGCGCGCGCAGACTCCACGGCGAATTTCGCCGCTCTCGCCCACTGATCTACATTTCACCTCCAATATGGGTCAATAACTGCCCACGCTCAGCCCCTCCGAGCGCGGCCATTCACCTCGGCACTCCAAATCATTGTTCGCCAAATGTACAGCGTTGTTGGAGGTCGTCGACCCCGCGTTAGTGCGGCTGCTGTCAGCCGTCAGCAGAGAGCCTTCTTCGAATGACACTCGACACGCCGACATAAGCTCAAACGCAAACATCCTCTGTCCATCCGCTATAAATTATACATTTCAAACCTCATCGTGTATCTACTAGCATAAACAATGTGGTAGCCATTCCGCATACTGTCAATATCATTATGATACTTTTAATTTATTTTTAAAGTGGTCGATGCAATATAAACAAAATAATTAGAAAGTTTGATAAGTCTTTAAAAGCATTCACTTTATTGAGAAGCTTTGCTGAGCGCTACGTTTACGTACCTGTTGAAATAAGTTCCTGATGTGGCTGACATCTATCCATACTGATTATACTAAAAGTATAATTCCGAAAACAATATTTTTTTCGGGGAATACAGGTGATGTTATGTCATGTTATGTTTTATAACTTTAGTAAAAACTAAACAACTGGCAGGGTGGAGAGCTTGAAGAGCTTTTAGAGGTTTTACCTCTGGAAGTGACGAAGAAGGCAATTTTGCTTATCTTCAAAATTGCCTATCTTAAGTTTAATTTTTCATGAAATTAATAAGACTTAGGTATAAAATCAAAATAATATGAGTAACTACATGACATGTCCAAACTTTTTATCGAACAAATCACATTTTTTTTTAATAATTTTTAAAAAACATCATGAAATGACCTCTAATTTTCACGTATTTTCGATTTGTACTTAACATCCTAATGACTAATAGGAAATTTTAATGATTATTGTTATTAATACAAAGGAAAAGAAATGATGCAGGTATTTTTTTTTTATTCCTTTTACTTTTGTTTTAATCCCGACTACAAGCTCTTAGCACTTACGACGTTCTTACTTCGTGGAAGCAGTTATCTTCCGTCGCACGTTCAACTTCAATTTTGTTACACAAATCACAATCAGTCGCTTTTGCTCTGTTGAGTTGAGACGAGAGGACTGCGTTTACAGAGTAAGGTTTTTATATTTATAGATAACTGCAAGTTTTCGGCTGCGCTGAGATATAGCTTATTATTTTGCCTAAATAATATTTTCGTAATTTAACACATTGTAGGAAAGAAACTGTGAAATAGAAAACATGAAGAATCCACTTCCAAAACGATTATTAATTAAAAACAGTAAGAAATGATAAAGTAAATAGATACCGAGGCTTAAATATAAAATAAAAATATTATTATTTCTATGTTGTTATTTGAAAACTAGGGGCTTGTGGCTAAGTAATAACAGCCGCACGGGTCGATCAATCAGGTTAAGCTATGCTTGCCGCGGTTGGTCCGTGGATGGGTGACCATCTTTACATACCAAGACCGCTTCGTGCCTCGGGAAGCACGTTAAGCCGTTGGTCCCGGCTGTCATTTCTAGATCTTTGACAGTCGTTACGGGTCGTCAGAAGCCCGAAAGTCTGACAACCAGTCTTACCAAGGAGTATCATGTTGCCCAGTAAAAGGGTTGTGGAGGTCAGATAGGCAGTCGCTCCATGTAAAATACTGGTATTCAGCTGCATCCGGTTAGACTGGAAGGCGACCCCAACATATTTGGGAAAAGGCAGGCAGATGATGATTTGAAAACTCAAGACGACACACATTTTATTTGACAAGTTTTTGACTGGTATAGTACAACTAGCGCCATTGCTCTACATTTCGGTCAATTTTCTTGAGGAGAAATTTACAAAATAGCCAACTAGCCATTTCCTCGTTCATTTGAAAGTTCGTGATGGAGATTTTAGATCTTATTGCGATTGATTTGGGAAAAGGCTAGGCAGATGATGATTGCGATTAACTCAGGATCCAAATTCGGTTACTCCCACTTTTGTTGACAAACTACGTGTACCCATCACGAACCATTTCTAGCGACTTTTGGCCATCCCCTGAAACTCGAAATTTAGCATGAAGGTAGGCTATTGATATATATTTGGAATATACAAAAGAAATAAATCGCAAAACTGAAATGGGTAATGGGTTTTTTTGTAGACAAAAGTACGAAATGGTGTGCTATTTTTCATACATAGTGTTCTCGTGACTGCCGCCTTTTTATGATGGGGATGAGTAAAGATTGTAACGGATCACAATGCGTGGGATTGTCGGCTTTGTCGACATAATTAATATAATTGAGATCCAAATGTGAAAGAAAGTCTAAAGTTTATAATGTAACTTGCCAAGCTACAGTTTGGTTTGTTAGGAACCTATCAAAGTTTTGACTTACTTTGGCAACTATTTACCTAAATAGATGTCAATCCTCTTATCCTCTTGGCCTCTTTTTCATAAATGTTTTCGGCGGGCATTTTGTTCTACTCGCGCTTCGCGCAGGAAAAGTTTTCATGCCACATGTGATTTGACTTTACACAGTACAGTGCAAAATCTACGATACCAATATTATTTTTTACTTGGGTAACACTGTTGCTAATTCACTTTGCACGATTCTGCAAAGCAAAATCTACGATATACTACTACATTTTTTACTTGGTTAACACTGTTTCCCACGAAGAGGTCTTCAGGTCCAACTTGTACAAGGTCCTAAAAAAAGTTTGTCACGTCAACATTGAGTACAACTAATGCCAAAACATGAATTCGATCTAAGATTCTCAATTCAAGCTTAGTGTATAGTATCTGAAAAAGAAACAGATGTTTTTACATAAGGAAGAATTCCATTGATTATAAAGGGAATAGGTAATGATCACTGCATTCCAACAAATTTTCTAAGATTATTGATACTTTTGTTCAATCATGTTCGTCCTTAATATGACCTTAATGACGTTACCATTCTAAAAAGGCTTGGTTGAAACCAAGCCTTTTTAGAATGATGACGTCATAAAGGTCATATTAAGGATATATTTTTTACTTTGAGGTAATGAATTACCTGAAAGTAAAAAAGCTGAAGGTATGTGATGCGATTATTGCTTTCATATCGTCAAAAAAGCAAGATTTGTTTGTTTTCAAGTTTTTCAAGCTTGTTTTCATCATGATTCATGATGTAATATCATGAGTATGTAGTATAATACTTAGATGGAAGCACTTTTGATTTTTAGGGTTCCGGTTTTTTCAGGAAAAAGCGAAACCCGTATAGGATCACTTCTTTGTCTACATATCTGTCTGACCCTTCTTCTTAGGAATGGAGGTATCAAGTTGAAATTGATTTCAAATATTTAGAGGTACGGTCCCTTGGAGCTGTAAAAATCGAGCTTCTAAGACGTTGACTTAGAAGCTTGATTTAAATATGTGGTATAAATTGGCCTGGGTTTATACCAATATAAACTTTTTCCTCACGTTAGGACCCTTAAAATCCATGAAAACGATACCTTAAAAAAAAAAAATTTTCGGAGCTGTCATCGTGGATTTTAATTTATTGATGGTAAAACCAATTTTTGATTGAAGCGTATTTAAATTTTTGGCAAATAAAAAAAAACTATGTGATATGATATTAAAGACGCTCACACGCAAGCGAGGCGTGATCTTATTATCATTTCACCCGATTCTCGTAGACATAGCAACCACTCGCGGCGAAGTGAATCGGTTATGTGAAGTGAGTCGGTAAGCGCAATGCGTGAGTGTCGTGATCTTATCACTGCACCCGATTCTCGTAGCCATAGCAACCACCTGCGCCGAAGTGATTCAGCTAGGTGAAGTGAGTCGGTGAGCACGATGCGCGAGTGTCGTGTTCTTATCACTTCACTCGATTCTCGTTGCCATAGCAACCGACCGCGCCAAAGTGAATCGCTAGGTGAAGTGAGTCATAAGCGCGACGCGCTGGTGTCGTGATCTTATCACTTCACTCGATTCTCGTTGCCATAGCAACCGCCCGCGCCGAAGTGAATCTTTAGGTTAAGTGAGTCGTAAACGCGACTCGCGAGTTCCGTGATCCTATCACTTCACTCGATTCTGGTTCGTGAAACGGCTAGGTGAAATGGTAGCATCTCACAATCAGCGGGACGCTCGATGCATGAGTACCAGTTAGGCTGTTGAATTTGTAAAAGCATGATGATGATGATTTGATGAATATTATTTTATTATTGGTAAGGTAATAAAATATTAGGTGCTTATAATCCGCACGTCTTTTTATTTAAATGACCTAAATACACACACATCGATTAGTTAGGTTCCTTCATAGTTTGTGTGGGGTTAAAGTCGAGTTTAAGTTAGTTCGACAGCCAGGCACACTTTTAGCACTCGATCGCTTGACATGCTCAGTTATCTCTTCTTATTTCATATATTGAGGTTAATAACAACGCTGAACAACCTCGCAGTCTTTAATCGATAATCGGTTTTTCAAAACACATCGCGAATGGGTCTTCGGATTGAGTTTATTTAATCAGTTAGCAATGGGTTTATAATAATAAACAATTTTCATGCCCATTTATTTAGTACCTAGCTTAAACGTGTTTCTTTTATTTTATTTATTGTTCGTTCGTGACGCGCTCACCCTACAGGCTATACGGATAAGTCTTGAAAAAAAAATGGTCAAATTGAAAAAAAAAAACAAAATTGAGTTTCTCATTGAATCTCTGTTTTGCTATTAAAATCTCGTAAATTAAAGTCAATCCCTAGGATCTGGTGGAATGACACTAACAGCTCACCCCACGATCACTTCACCGAAATTTTTACGGTGAGATTGTTACAGAATAACACTACAGGAGAATATCCAAAAATCGTTCATTTGTAGTTAGTTATATTACATAATGTATAGGAGAATATTTTTATTAAAAAGTAAAAGTTTTAATTTTGCATAGTTAAGTGTATCATTTAATGCTAAATTAGAAATTCATAGGCTATATCACTTGAGTGAAGCAGCCGGCAAAACTTAGAGGCGGAAACCTCAGGGCGCGAGTTCTACTCATACTTGCGCGGCTTTTTTAATCTACGCCTACTGACAAATAAACACCAGAATATAAGATAATAATTATGTCCAGGTTAATAAAAACGTTTAAAATAGTAGCCCACCAGCATCGGTAACAGATTCACGGTCATACAAAAATAATTAATAATATACCTACTTCTACACATACGATCATAGAGCCGTTTCATCTGAATATTTTGCGTATACTTACAGAGACTACAGAGCATTCAAATTAAAATTCAAATACCTAGATATACGCCGGGCGAAATGTTTCTACAGGCGGGAAGGGATTGTGTTTTGTTTTCGTCGTGTTTCATGAAGAAGGGTAGGCAAGGCGGCACGGGTGAAACTCGTTTATTTTCTGGCTTACTACGCCCTGTCCACCTTTTGTTACTCTGGTTTATGTGGTACTGTGTTGCACCCAATCCATAACTGCGAACTTAATTTGTTTTATCAATTTATTAGCACTTGGTCGAGTGGCCACTCCACTGTAAAATAATCTGTTGTAAAATACCAACTAATTACACACCCTAATGATGACTGATACAGTGATACGAGTATCTACATAATGATAAGCACGAAAATAACATACGGACGTGCAAAATTATAATTACGTAAAAACTTAATGGCACGTAGGTAATATAAAACTATAATTGATAAAATATTCATATATCTATATCGAAAATGATATAGGAAATTATACTTCAATAATATTTTATTGCAAAAAATAAGCGATCTTGCCACAGTTATCACAGCAAAACTGTGTGTGCAGATGTAAAACTCGCGCTAGATGGGAACAGCTACTCATACATAACATAACATAATCAGCCTATAATATTCCCACTGCTGGGACACCGGCCTCCGCTCTGTGAGAGGGAGTGGGCCGAAATCCACCACGCGGGCCCAGTGCGGGTTGGTGGAACAGCTACTCACTAGGCATAATTCTGTAGATACCCAAATATTGTTGTGAAGGAAAGTGGCGCGCTGAACGGACGCACACAGCACACTGCCTCCGCAAGAAGTGTTACGTTGAACTCTTACATAAGGACTCGCCGTGCTTTCCAAAATATTATTGGATTTTTTGCCTTTTTAGCGAACAATGCCTTTGTCACGCATCTATATGCGTGTTGCAAAAGAAAGTTGCTCGTTGGGCACATACTTGATACCATTTAGGCCTATCTAAATCTTAACGCTTACATAAAATAAACAATTTAACGGACTGACCTCTTTAGAAACACTCCTATAAAAAAAAGATACGAAACGTCTTAATTGTCGATGCCAGGTATAACTGTATTCTTTACATTCTGAGGAATACTTATTATAGAAAGTTTTTTGTTATTAAACACAAGATCCAACTTACTACACCTTGAAACATGAAAAAATAATCAAGGTAGGCTTTTTAGGAATAGTTGCACGCGAAATGTTAGTGGTAACGAGGCACAGTGTGCCTGGGGCGCTGGTGTCGCTCAGCAGCCCGCGGACAGGTTGCGTGGCCCAAGGAGAAACATCGCTTGCTCTACATTCGTCGAGTTTGGAGCCGATGACTCCTCGTGACCGTGTCCTCCTTAGCGAGTGCTGCTTTATCTCACCGAATTTCTCTCTTCTGTTCCGCATCATCACGAACAAAAAGTCAAGACCCGTTCGGTGGAAACGCGGCCTAGTTGTGACGACCACTTGGCCACATAGCACCGCCCGCTCTACAACAAACCCAAAAGCGACTACTTTCGCCTCGGCCCAAGTGCTAATTATACTTGACGGGACACTAAAAATAGAGTAGTAGGTATCGGATGTGTTGAAGAAGACTATGGTGCCGATTCCCTTGTTCACAAACTAAACTAAATTTAAGTTCAGTGCATCTTTTTCTCTGTATTTCATTAAGAAAAGGACAGAAGATAAATTTTAGTTTAGTCCTGTCAAATTAATCAGCGCCTGTCACTACTCCATACAAGTTTAGACGTGATTAAAAACTTGCCTGATAAAATTACGTAAATTTACGTCAAGCGCTGATTAATTTGACAGGACTAAACTAAAATTTATCTTCTGTCCTTTTCTTAATGAAATAGAAAGAAAAAGATGCACTGAACTTCAATTTAGTTTAGTTTGTGAACAAGGGAATCGGCACCACTAACAACTTAGACTACCTAACTTTTCACTGAACACTGCGGTGAATCTTCTTACAGAACTGTAATTTATTAGCTTATCTAATGTTGAGGATATTTGTATTTACTAAACTTTTGAATTTGGCAGATTTGTTAAATAATGGCAAAATCTTATCCCGGTATCTATCATCATCTGCGTAGCCTTTTCCCAGTTATGTTGGGGTCAGCTTCAAGTCTAACCGTATGCAGCTGAATATCAGTATTTTACATGGAGCGACTGCCTATCTGACCTCCACAACCCATTTACTGGGTAACACGATACCCCTTGATAAGACTGGTTGTCAGACTTTCGGGCTTCTGACGACCCGTAACAACCCGTACAGTTTATAGATACCGCTATAAACTGTGATAATAATATCAGGTTTTGTATGTCTAAACTATCTTCAAACCAACTTTTTTTTCTTCGCCTTAAATTATAACAAATATGCCCGCCCGCCCCCTTCAAGTTTCAGCAATCAACGATGATAAATTTCATTCAAACACATAAAGTCGACGTATTAAGTTATTAACTATATCATAACACCAACAGATAATATAACTAATCTGAGAAATGATAATGTATCTAAATAACTAAATCCAACTAAAGCACCGTTCGATAAAGCCGAAGTCACGTATAAAGATCTATCTGTCCATACGTGTCAACAATGACTGCGCAAGAGCAAATATTGAAAAAATGTTACTTTTTTTCAGCGTCTGCGCAGTCCTTTGTTGTTTCCGAGGCTGACCTTTAAGCACAGTTGCAATATCTTAACTAGATCTTGACAGTTATATTGTCAGTCACATCCCTATAAATTTTGTTCTATTATAACTATAAAACTTAATAAATGGCGATCTTTAACTTTAAACGCTGACTTGTATAAATTTTAACAATAATTTTGTTATCAATGCGTTTAAATCTTTTTATCAGGATTATTTTACCCTACGCAAAGCATTTAACACCAAAACTATGGTACTATCTACCGAGTTTACGTACATACATACTCGTATACCTACCAACGAGTTGGTAACTGTCAAGAATTTCGACACCGATTGCAAAAATGCTGTTTCTACGCACTCATTCCATTTTGTGCAAACAATATAACCACGCGGAAGTAGAATAAAAAAATCTACAATAGCGGTAAACTTGTATTTTATAAATTATGCACACTGAAGATTTTGCTCCGCTATGCCATGTGACAATATTGTAGCACCGCTGTTCATATTACTATGCTATGCTGCTATGATAAAGGCACAAAATTATTATGCTTTTACTAGCTTATAAATATATTCCTCCACAAAATTAGAGAAATAAAACATTAAACATGACCAAAGATTTTTTGCGCATGCTACGAAGTCTTCGTAGACCGTAGTACTATAAATGTATTCTGTGGCCGTAGTCTCGTAGCCGTAGCCAAACAGTAACGGCTATTTTTTTAAACATTTAACTTCACAATCGACTTATGTTAATTTTTACACACGAAATGTGTCCAAAATGTTGCTCCCCGATATGTACCTGGTAAAAACTCGAAAGTTATGTCCCGATGACATAACATTCGTAGCTCGGTGGCAGACCGACGAACTTAGCTTCGCAATTCTATCTTGCATATTCATTTAGTCAGCATACGAATAGTTGTTTTAAAATGTTATTCCCCTATATGTTAGGTACTGAATAAATACATATGAAATGATGTCGTAGTACGTAAAAGTCGTAAGCAGGTAGTGTAGTAGAAATCTCGGCGATGCTACCTTTCCTCATTTTCATTCATGTACGTTCACATCATTTCTTTTGCAAAAAACTTTTACTCGAGAACACTACGAAATGTAAATAGCAATTTGAATGTCTGTTTAAATGAAGTACCTAATTGGCATCAGCAAATAGCCACTCTGTTGTTTTCTATAATTATAACATAACATAACATAACATAACATAACGTAACATAACATAACATAATATAACACATAACATAACATAACATAACACCACGCCATGTTTCCCTGAAGGGTTAGGCAGAGGTGTACTTATAGTGATATATACCCACATTTCGCCAGTTATGTTTAAGTCCCGTGTAATAGCGGGCGAGCCTATTGCCATCAACCGGTGCACAAATCCAGACCCCGTGCTGCTGAGAAGAAATTCCAGATAGAAAAACCCAATAACGCTTTGCCCGACCTGGGAATCGAACCCCGGACCTCATGCTCAGCAGTAGCACTTCCGACCACTAGACCAACGAGGTAGTTCCATAATTATAACGATCCATAGTGGTATTTGATGCAACTAAAGTTTTAAGACCAATGTCTTAAAACTTTTGTAGGCTTTTATTGGCAGATGGCACCTACCTATTGCACAATTGCAATAGGTAGATGCCATCTTCCAATAAAAGTAAAATTGTGCATCTAAAGTTATTTGAACCTTTGTGCAAAATATATAAGAAATAAAACTTATAAATCATAAAACAAGCTTCGGGTGAATGATCGTCGCTGTGTGAGCACTTGTCAAAATTCCTCTAAGCTCGCTCGAGATCTCATGACGTCCATAACTTTTACTTTTTAAAATACTTTCTTGATTATCAAATGATGATGTTATTATAGTTAGGGTGTACAACAGGTGTGCAGGCGCGTCCAGTGCACGGCTAAATGTCGCGCGCGCGGCCTCAGCACTCACAAACGGCCTTTGCAGTTCGGCGCGGTCGACGACCCGCCGGGGTCGATGACTGGGCCCGCATTTAGTTTTCACTTTCATTCACTAAGGATAACTGTACCATATACGTCACGTACATGCCCACAATTCCGTTGACGGACCATTCGGTTCCTTACACCAAGGAGAATACGCAATTCCACTGTCACACATTTTGTGCAGTAAGCTCGTATCTCCCCAAAATACCGACAACCCCCTCCCAGGTGCGCAATCGTGAAACTCGGGTCTTCAAACTTTAAAGGATTCGATAACCTATAGCAATTAACTTTTAGTCGGACATCCTACACCAATGAACTCGGTGGTTATCTTCGAATCTTTTCGGAATGCAATAATTGTGATCAAGAATTGTGTATTTTAACTCGCACCCAAATTGACCGACTATTTAAAACATAATCGCCAGTAGAGTTTACATTGACCTAGGTTTTTATAACTGTGACTCGTGACTGGTCAGCGTTTGCCCGGTTACAATCAAACGCAATAAAGCCTTAAAATAGTATCAAGTTCATATCAGACCGAGTTATTAAAATATTAAACGATCGCATACCGTAGCAAACGTTCAAGCTATGTCCGTCACCTGCCTAGGCACTAGGCAGAAGGTTGTTGCACTAATGATTGCCGGTGTCGTAACTCGGGCGTTGGACCAGTGTCCTTTTGATGCATTTTGGCTACAATTAGGTAATTTTGGCTGATAGTGGGGAGTGGCGGTGGCGAGGGGGAGGTGCGGTGCGTGGGGTTGCGGGTTCGGCAGTGGTTGCGCAAGCGGCGGTCGTCGACTCGGTTATGTCAGCGGTTTACGTAAGCGTCACCTCGCAACGCTCTGGGGCAGGCGCCAATTGTAGCCCCGCGATCGTTTCGCACTTCTCGCGGACTATTTGCGGACGGCTACGGTTCGTTAGCGCTCCGCACTCGCACCTCTCGACCGACACTCCGCATTGTTCCTCTGCACCCTCCGCGACGTGCTAACTTCATTAGTGCCGCCGCCGGTGCCGCGGCTCTGCGCTGCAGCCGTGCTCATCATACTAAACATTATCTTTAAGAAATTGAACATCGTCCAATTACAATGGGTGATTTAAGTAGGTACCTATATATTTATTTGAAAGGTGGCTAGCTTGGTCGGTACATTGTGTAATGCTAAACAACCTCCAATTAAGTTCAACCTTTCATGAATCGATTAGCGCTAACATCAAATCGTCCATTGTAACCGTTGTTAAGAACAGGTGTGCCCTAAAGGAGTAATTATGCGATATGGTTGCGGTCGATGTAGAGAAGGGGCTGGAGCGGTTGCGTCAGCGTAGCGTGCGGAGAGCGGTCGGGCTCAACGCACAAGGTTGCCGAGGTTCAATGCTCTAGAAATACGACACCCGACCCCGAGCAACCGCATGCTGCGGACCAAACCTGCGTGCGCGCCGCCCGCTCCGCGCGTACACTGCGCCGCACCAACATGCAACTCACTAAATAATCAATTAAAACTCAAAAAAAAAGAAAATTACTGTTACGATAATTTTATTTATTCAATAACTCTGCCATGATACCAAGCTGGCTTTTTATCCATTTCAATTTATTTGACACAGATTAAGTCTTCATCAGGCTTAATCTCAGTTTTCTGTTATTATCTCTGCTCTTCAACCTGTCTATCAAGCACGGTCATTTCGTCCAATAGTTAAACTAGTTCTTCTAAAGTCTAAACGATGACAGTTTTGTTTTAACGGTACACGCACAGCTTCGCGGGGTAACCTTCAAAAGAGAGAACGTGGCGTCGTCGTAAGCACGTCCAATGTGCCAACTCTTTTTTATGTAGTTGTTTCGCAATTTTTTTATAAATAATTTTGCCTTCGACCTTTGTAAGCCGCCCAATTTAGCCCGATTGGTATTCCTGCGGCGGGCGGCGTCGTGTGCTTTTCGTAACTTGTGGTTCAGCAACGCGCGGGCGCAACGTGATCGTCATTACATTAGCTCCAACCACACACATCGAGTACAAACTGCTCCTAAAATACTCATTCATTATACAAATGTATTATAAATATTCACATTACTAACTGCAACATACTCGTAATTAGCGTAGCTCTGGGAGTTACATTAAAATGCGAGACCTACCCATACATAAACTGTGGAATTGCTTATTGATTCTGTACTTACTTACCTTTATGGCTGATTTACATTGATCCAGCGCTGGAAGTGACACTAGATCGATACTGGATCAATGTTATAACTTTTCAATCCAGTATCCAGCGCTGGATCGAAATCATCGAGCAGCCTCTATTCTTTCAACCCAGTGCTAGGTACTGGGTTGAAATACTGGATTAATGAAACTCTGCCTACGTTTAATAAAATCCAGCTATATGTAGTGAAGTGTTTATATTGGTCATTTTATTTAAAATTCAGCGTTTGAATCCCGTAACACTGGATCAACTGGATGCTGGTTGAAACTGGTTTGAAAAGGGCTTACATTGGTCCAATTTTGATTCAATATCACTGGATTAAAGCGATACCTACATCAAAATCATTTTACTTAAATCAGCGTTTAACTAATGTCGCAATTTACCAGTTCCAGTACACTTTTAGGACTCCTACAATACGACCAAATTGCTATAACATCTAGGTAAGTATGCAAATAGCCTCTATAAATACATATTTCACGAATATTCATAATTATATGTAGATAATTCAAATGTCACGCGTGTTGCTCATCTCTCAACAAAGAGCCTCACAACTCAAAGCACCGACATTATATCGCAAAGAAAGTAATAAGTAAGTCGCTTTGTTCACATCGAATCTTGTTAATCAGTCATTACGCGACACTCAAAAATTAACAACGTAGGTGAGTGCCCCCAACATTTCCCGTCTCATTGTTTCCTTTTTCAAGAAAACCGATAAACGTTGACAATTTCTCCGCTCACTTCTTCATTCTGATTACAAGAAGGTGTAGAAAGCGTCGTAATGCTTATACAACCTTTTAACAGCGCACGTGAGCGGCAACACCAGGGTACGATTTTCCAAGTCTCTACTGATTCGCGATTGCCACTTTGGCCTGAGTTCACCGACCTCGTTGGCCCGTTCTACGAAGATGCTCACAATTTTGCAAACCGGTGCCAACGTTTCACACAGTGATGCGATCTTCTGTGTTAATACGGAGCCGAGTAACCGTAAACGGTCAACTGAAGGATTCTTCGTTCCAACAATGTTGTGGCAGGAAGGGTGCGTAAGCGCCGGTGCCGGTGCGGCGGTACCGGAACGGCTGTCCGCAGCCTTTCACGCACTTAATTTGGCAGGACCCCCTTCTCGCCGCGCCTGCCGCGCACCTCCTCGCCCCAACGCTGAGAGAAAGTAGCTAGCCTACGCAATGCTAGGGTCAATGACCGTACTCGAAAATGCTTACTTCTGACAAAAGTGACACATTAACAGTGAGCATTTCATATTCAGTATGTGCGGTCAGTTTCTTGCACGGATGTTGAATGGTCGATGCGATTAGGTCAGGCTGGCGAAGCGGCCTATATTGTGCAGCGCGCATCGTGGGTGGCCACATAGGCAGCGCCACTATGTACCCGGCACTTTACTCCTCGTTCAATTAATTCCAAGTAATACAGCTACCGTGTGCAAAATCTTGATTGGCGCTGTCAACCTTTTGTACATAATAAAAAGTCTCAAGAAATAATGGGCTATATAAAGGAAAAGTTTACTGTAAAGATACGTATCTTTTACAACCAAATAAAAGTGGGTACATAATGTTACTAAGATGTGTCTTGCCTGGTAGAAACTCACGAGCTGCTCTCGTAATAAGTACTTATCCGAAGTACTTATCAGATAACGAAGGGCACGGCCTAAATCTGGGCATGATCAGGGTCATCAGAAAAAGTAACCGTATTAAAAATACAACAGAAGAGTGTTCCACTGGTCCACTAAGCGCATGACAACGCGTACGCGCCCCGAGGCTGCGGCGATTCGATAACATAACTGAATTGAAACATAATATTTTACTATTATTGTTGTTATACCTACATGCAGAGAATAACGCTAATTATAGTTATAATGGCTTTCTAAAACAATTTATCTTCTCATCAATTTAGCTCCGAATGAAATAAAATGCTGTAGGTCAGGTATTGTAACGGAGTATTTGTGGTCCAACTATAAATCTTCATAAGATTTTAATGAAGACGTTTACGCTCATCGGAGACATTTCCTACATGGATTTTTGGTTTTCCACTTCAGTATAACTCAGTTAGATAAAGTATGAGATTGTTATTTATGGCTTAACGCGTGACGTTTTAAGGGTTGAGGTTTTCAGCAGAAAAAGGAACGTTGTATTCGCATAAACAACGGAGTTCTGTATGTTTTAGGGGGTAATGAAGAATATTTTAATCAAAAAAACTTGATCAGAACGTAAATATTAATCTCGAATAGGTACATAATATTGCTCAACTATATTACACCGGACCACAGAACGTAAACAGGTATAAATCAATTATCGAGTGCATCTAAATAAATTAGCATTATTATAATGAACAGGTCACGTGTGGCCACTCTGGACAGGCCGCACTGCATCAGATAACATAGCTCGATCAGCCCCGGTACATACATCTGCGCAGTTGTCCATCTGTACGTGTGCAATCAACTGTTAATTTATTGTATTAGCTTGCATGAGGAATGAGATATACGTCTTTAAGTGGAGAGTGGTATCACAAGAACAAGCGCGCACGTGCCATGGAAAAACACAGAAAACAAGGACACACTGCAATGGTTCATTCAACCGGACGTTATAATTCAACGAGCGCACTGTGATGAAACTACGCAAATCTTCATTATTACTAACAAAGAACAGCGTTTCGAAATATTGGAGCACGTACAATGTCGTAGGGCACGTAGAGGGCCCTAAAAGAGGCCCGAAATATGACACGCCGACAAACGCAACGATCCTACACAAGCTGTTTACTGTATACGTAACATGATTTATTGTTATAAGCTGCTTTCATGCTGCTGTAACATATTTTCAGTGAATTACGGCCAAGTACAAGTTATTCGCGTGGTATGTCATTAAATTACTAATGTACGACAATTTATACTTAGCGAGTACACGAAATTTCAAGGCCGTAATGCCTACGTGCAGAAGAATTATGAAAAATACTGCATGCAAGTTTTGCGTTTACCGTTCACTACGTTTTTTCATGAAACGATATCCACTGAATCTAATTTAACTTTCGCATCTGCATAGTCAAAGCTGACTTAGGAGCCAAAGCTGAAAGCTTCTGAACTTGCCAACTACGTTAAGCGGACCTGAAAAAGCTCTAATGCTCTATTGGAAGAGAAACAGATAAGTAACCATTTGCTTACGACAGATGTGTCTTTATTTTAGTACATTTGAAAATTTTAAATGTATCCTCATTTTTAAATAAAGAAAAAATAAATGCTACGTGACTAAAATATAAAATGAAACCTTGCGCTGAAAGAAAATCGAACGTAGCTAATTCAACGGGTGACTCGTATATTACTTTTAATAGTTAATATACCCGTTTAACAGCCTCTCGTTGTGCCATCTGTAACAGGAGATGAATATTAAATGGCTCCTTTCAATAAAATGACTTCATCAACTTAGTGTTATAGCTACTTTAAACGTGTTCCTCGCGCAAAGATTTCACAATTTCGCTAATAAATTAAGTTTAAAACTGAATCTGTTAACTTTTAAACGTTTTTAATAGGAATATTTTTAGATTGTGTGTTGGGTAATACCTACTAGATACCTATTGAGGTAATCTAGACAATTTTTTCATAATTTTATGTTTAAAGCCGCTAGCGGCGCTAGGAGGCGCTAGGTTTTAATTTATTTTTCTTTCATCGGTTTATATATTTATCACACTTCGATTCATTGCACATTGGATTTTCTATCGAGCATAAAAATAACTTTTTTCCTGGTAAATGTAATAAATAAGAAAAATAAAGCCAATGCCTAAATCTCAAGTATTGATTCATACATACATACACATATATGTACACACAGCGCACAGCTACGCACACAGAGCAGCTACGGATGTAGAGATCGATGTTTCGTTTGAGATATTAGGCTTTCAGCAGATTTTCAGCGGCAATGAACTACCTACCCTTGTTTCTAATTAAAATTCTTCAAGTCTCTTCCGACCTAACATTAAAAAGCTTTTTGCAATGAGAAATAAATTAGAAACCCCTTTTTTATCGGACAACGCAGGGATTTTTCCGGAAAAAGTATTAAACTGTTATCAGTTTCATTCAATGTGTGACGACAGTGTTATAGATTAACCTAGATATTGGAATATTCAGTTTTCTGAAGTTTCACTAAAAGCAATCTAGTAGAGGTGTAACTCACCTCACCCGCCTACGTCATGCTTCTAGAGACACGTTTAGAAATCCTAACATGGAAACCTAATTCATGGAGACGGGAATGGAGTCCGTTAGCTTCCTCGGACCAGTCGCCTTATTGGTCCAGTGCAGCTTCTAGTTTGGTACCGATATCCCGACGGCATAACACGTTATAACTTTTTACTGAAGCTACTGTTTTAAAGATAGCTTTTATATAAAACTAGCTGTGGCCCGACGACTTTGTCTGCGATCAAGGATGAAAAGTCCCAGGCTACCTATCCATCGAATTCAGCGGCTTAAGCGTGAAAAGGAAACACATACAGACAGAGTTAATTTGGAGATGAGAATGCGAAATTTGAAAATGTCTTGTTACAGATTTTAGAAAAATGTTATCTGCAAATTCCTTTCTGTTTAATACCGTGTCATGTTTGTACATTTTTGAGGGGCTTGTGGCTAAATAATAACAGCCGCACGGGTCAATCGATCAGGTTAAGCTGCCCCTGCCGCGGTTAGTCCGTGGATGATGACCATCTTTAAATACCAAGTCCCCTCCGTGCCTCGGAAAGCACGTTAAGCCATTGGTCCCGGCTGTCATTCGTGGATCTTTGACAGTCGTTACGGGTCGTCAGAAGCCCGAAAGTCTGACAACCAGTCTTACCAAGGGGTATCGTTTTACCCAGTAACTGGGTTGTGGAGGTCAGATAGGCAGTCACTCCATGTAAAATAATGGTTTTCAGCTGCATCCGGTTAGACTGGAAGCTGACCCCAACGTAGTTGGGAAAAGACTAGGCAGATGATGATGATACCGTGTCAATTTTCACTTTAAAGCGTTTAATAGTCCTTCGGCTTGAGATTACCTTGGCTTGGCTTGGTATGGGCATGTGATGAGGAGGGATAAAACGCATGTGACTAAAAGAGTGATGAATATGAATGTTGATGGGTGGAAAGGAAGGCCAAAGAAAAGATGGATGGATTGTGTGAGGAATGATATGAAAGAGAAGGGAGTGAATGATAGCATGACGGCGGACAGGGGAGGATGGAAGAAGATAACGTGTTGCGCCGACCCCAAATAACATGGGACAAGGGCAGGAAAATGATGATGGCTTGAGATTACCTACTGTAGGAGTCATTCAGTTGTGTGACACATCTTGGTATCACAGATCTCCTGCGAAATAGTTATTACGTTCTCGAATTTCAAACGTTGAAATGTTTCGACATCATTTTCCGCTCGTTTACTCATGCCCACATAATTTAAGGTTTTTGCTACAAAAACCATGCCGTAGGTACCTACGGTGATTATTTAGTCTTAATAACACAATAAAGATATGCACGCGATGTCTCTACACGATAAACAAATAATACCAACTGGCCCAAACTATGAATCATTTTGGCATTTAAAAATATACCTACTTAGGTACCTATTTTTAAGTCCCAGTTTGTGATTCAGAATTTAGTTTCCAATATGTCACCTGTAAAGATGTAATTAAAACCTTTCACACGTTAAATGTTAAAAAGACCGCAGATCTATGGGGTAATTCTGTGGACGTTGCTAAATCGATTATAAACATTGTAGCACCTACTTTAGCTGTTATTTTTAATAATTGTATTTACTGTGGTGAGTTTCCTGATCTTATGAAAAACAGTAAAATAATACCGTTGTTTAAATCGGGTAGTACATCAGACCCTACTAATTATAGACCTATTTCAGTACTACCTACCTTTAGTAAAATTTTCGAGAAACTTATTTTAGATCAAATCCAAATATTTTTCAATAAACATAAATTAATGCATAACAAACAGTTCGGTTTTACAAGGGGTCGTTCGACTACTGATGCCGGCCGGTGTTGAACTTTTAGGACATGTTTATAATGCATGGGAGGAAATGCGATGCTTTGGGTATTTTTTGCGATTTGTCCAAGGCATTCGATTGCGCTCTTCATGAAACTTTGATCAGAAAACTGCACCACTACGGAATCCGAAACTCCTCTCTGGATCTTTTTACTTCATATTTGAATGATAGGATTCAGAGAGTTGATTTTAACGGAAAAAGATCACCCGGATCTGTAGCAAGAATGGGGGTTCCCCAGGGCTCAATTCTCTGCCTATCTTTGTTTCTTATTTATATAAATGACTTGCCTTGCCTCATAAAGGATAATCATGATATAGTGCTGTTTGCAGACGACACTTCACTTTTATTTAAACTCAAACGTCAGCAGTTGGTTACTGACAATTTAAATAGTGCCCTCGAAAAAGTAGTTAACTGGTTTAATGTTAATAACCTACTTCTTAACGAGAAAAAAACCAAATGTATTAAGTTTACAATACCTCATGTTAGACAAGTAAAAACTAGTGTTCTCATAAAAGGTGAAGAGTTGAACCCCGAAGATACCACTGTGTTCTTAGGCATAACTTTGGATGCCAAGCTTCAATGGGGCCCCCATATAGATAAACTGTCAAAAAAGCTTAGCTCTGCAGGATACGCCGTTAGAAAAAATTGTGATTTAACGGATTTAGACACAGCCCGTTTAGTACGGTATTCTGTTATGGGGAAATGCCGCCGACATTCAGACAATAATTTGTTTTACAAAAAAGTACAATCCGTTCAATTTATAAAATAAGTCCCAGATACTCCCTCAGAGACAAATTTAAAGAGATTAATATAATGACTGTAGCTTCTCAGTATATTTATAAAAATCTTTTGTACGCACATAAAAATATTATTTTGTTTAAAAAATACAGTGATATCCATAATGTAAATACTAGGAACAAACAGGAATTTGTTGTTCCTACAACCAGGCTCAAAATAATAGGCAGCTCGTTTAGATGCCAATGTATACGTTTTTATAATAAACTTCCTAGCCACATTCAAGAACTAAACCTTAATAAATTCAAATGTTTTATAAAACAGAAACTGTGCCTGAAAGCCTTTTATACTGTTAAAGATTATATTGAGGACAAAAAGGCTTGGGATTGAGCTGCTCCAATAAGCTTACAGTGAATGTTGTTTTTTTACTCTTTTTATTTTGCTATCTATTTATATTTTCTTATTCTATATAACACTCTATATAAACAATGACATGAATATTTACTTTGTATGGTATTATATTATATTAATTTAATTATTAGGAATGTGAGGACTATGTGGGTCGTTGTTTGTATTTTTTTTTTCTCTTAGTTTTAATGATGGTCTGGCAGTTTGAATACTTTATGCGGCCTACCCAAATGTCTTTTCTTTGATATTTTTCGTCAAATCATTGAGCTCCTTAAGTTTTGAGTTGAGCTGCATGATAACTGACAAATGCGTGCACTGACTGGACAGGTCCACTCAAATCGGTGTGGTCTTTCCTCAAAAGACCATTTCTGACACCCACCTACATGGTCCTCAAATGATCTGACCAAGATTATGTCCGGATATACACATTGACATTGATGAATTTTATTTATGCAATGACATGTATATTTACTCTGTGTAGTATTATATTGTTTTAATTATTGTAAATGTGAAGACTGTGTGGATCATAGTTTAATTTTGTTTTGTTCTCAGTTAGTTTTTAACATGGTCTGGCAGTTTTGGGTATTTTTTACGGCCTAGCCAAACGTCCTTTCTTTGGTATTGTTCGTTGAATCGTTGAGCTCCTTTAGTTATGAGTTGACCTGCACAACGACTGACAAATGCATGCACTGACTGGACACTGGTCCACTCAATCTGCGTGGTTCTTTCATCAAAAGACCATTTCAGACACCAATCGACACGGTCTTCACATGATCTGACCAAGATTATGTCTGGACTTTAAAAGAGACTGTGACCTCTGAGTTTGTTTCGGCCTTTCTTCTCAGAGTAGTCAGATAGGAAACGCCGACCTCGTCTAGTTTAAAAAAATATGTTTGACGTGTAAAAGTGTTTGTAAAAACCTACTTACAGAAATAAAATCATTTATCAAGTCTTGAGTGCATCGAGTGCTAAGAAAGACGCGTCACATTAAAGTTCCGACGATTAAGCTCCAAACAGTTGGTTTCAATATTTCCAAAACGGCTTTCAATTATTTTTATTCACAGCAACATAATTAGGAATATGTTTTGTTTAACTTTTTGTAGTAGATGCATGTGCTGTTTTTGAACTTTTTATCGGAAATGGTCGAAATTCTGCTGAAAGTATCTACTACTTATATATCAATTATATACCTTATATATCAAGTATCTACTTACCTTGATAAACACTCAGTATTTTTACGCAAAAGGAGTTGTAATCATAGCAGGTGGCGTTCTGTAGTTTCTGCCTACCCCCATGGAAAGAAAGCATGAGTTTATGTATGTTGTGTATTGTGAAGTTTTAAAATGGTAGTTTTTTTAATAAAGTATGCTAATTTCAAATTGACGAACATAGGTTGATCATTCTGAAAATTGCTTATTCATGGCAGTTCTTTATCTATCTATGAATTTGTGCCTGTAAGCCTGACCTATGACGCGTAGTTACTCAAACGTAACCATCAAGTCTGTGTTGCCATGCCACCCACCAGTCCGCGTACACGCAACATGATTAATATGTTACCTATGCACCGAGTTTATAAATAATACAGTTTAAAAACAATGAACGGTACGTCCGTCGTAGCGTGGAGAAATCTAAACATCACAACCCTAAATAAATTGCTATTAGTATGCATACCGGAGCGACAAACGCAGCCAAAATCGAACGGCCTGTGATGGTGTAACCGCGTGAGTGAGGTAGTAATGGACCGGGTTCGTTCGCCGGTAAAAGCGAAAGTGCTGCGTTCACTGGGACAACGACCGGCTCCTGCGGACTGCCCTGTCGGTTTCCTGCATCCAGGTCATCATCATCAAACATTGGCGACTGCGTCACCGACCTCTTGTTAGTCAACGCAGTCCCCACGCGCATAGTAACAGTGCTCAACTGTTATTTGTTTTACAAGTTGGTAGGCACCTATATAGTTATGGTATATTTTGGTATGTTGTAGACTTATTATGTGTATCATTTCAAGCTTAGCAAGATTTACGTTTCATTTAAAGTTTGACTTCAGAGGTATGCAATTTTGTGATGTACGAACGTAGGTATAGGTATTTCCCTCATAACCACAAAATCCGCATAGCAATTTCAAGATGTCGCAATATTTGCTACTAGCTTCTACCCGCGACTTCGTTCACGTGAAATTGCACTCCGACCCACTGCGTCGCATTGCATCGCCCGCCCGCAGTATTACTTCGTTATCTTAGCGATCTTTTTGACTTTTTTTTCTCTTTGCGCGGCTCCTAAGGGTCGTAGCATGTTAAATAGCTTATAACCTTCCTCAAGAATTGGGCTATCAAATGCAAATTCAAACCCAACTAATAGTTTTAGAAATTACCCCCTACATACAAACAAACATTTTAACTCTTTATAATATGTTCAAATGTACGGAAAAGTAGTACCTACAAAAAAGCGATTCGTTTTTAAGAATCCATGACTTTCATAAGATTTTTAAATATGTAGCTGTATAACAACCTATATCTGTTATTTATTAATATCCGATGTAATTGGAACCATGCTCTATGTGAGTTGAATGAACTGTGTTTGTAGGTAGGTACCTACTACCTACCTACATTATGTTAACAGAGCTTTATTCTGCGGTAGAGCTTTACCCAAAATAATATACAAACCACAATTTATTTGATTTTTCATTATTGAATTCCCTCTGTTCCTTCTCACTTGTCCGTTCTTTTTATTCTAATGGTCAAATTGTTCAGCAGTCACCAAGTTTCCGTGGGTAAATATTATTTAAAATATGAATCGAGGTACATAGACAGGACGACGGTACCAGATTAGTATACATTGTGCTGTTGTAAATTATCACACTGGCAAAACATCAGCCACTTGGCATTACAGCCTAGTATAGGTAAATAACGCACTACGCAACTGTTCAGCAGCTCATCAACGCGCGACAGAAGCTGCCAGGATCACCCAGCGCGTTGTCTGTACGAATAATATTGCAGCCATTCTGCCCGTCCGTCGACGCATGAATATTTAATTCCTCGTCATCTCATAACACGACGCTTCATTCCCATAAATATTCAAGTCGTGAGACGTCCATTAGCCCCCGTTAAATTAATATGGACAACGAGGTACGAGCTATGAACTTTGCAAAAAGCAAAGTTTGGCAATGTGTGCCGACAATGGCTCGTTTATATGCAAGTACATTACAAATTGCTTCAATATACACGCACATGTAGGTAAAATACCGTCTGGCAAGTGCTGAAAAAAAATCAACAGCGTATTAAAGTTGTATATAAAAACCTCTGGCTCAAAGCGCCGCCGGCGGCGCCGGCGCCCGGTACAATTGTGAAAACAACGAGTTTCAAGTAATATCGTTAGCGCCCGCGCTCACGACGGAAATGGTTTTCGACACTCATACCTTTTCCACTCTGAAAACAAGTTAAATTCTTGTTTCAAAGGAAATTGCCTACCGGGTCCAACTTTTTACAATAACTACTGGGTCCTATCTACTTGTAAATTTTAAGGCAGTTTTAGAATCTTGTAATTCAAAGTATAAGTATATTATATCTTGTAAGAAGGAATTCTTTCGCTGTATAATGGAACACATTTTAGTAGGTAGGTAAACGTTGCACAGGGCTACCCCCTCTGCAACGTTTACCTACCTACTACCTACGATGCACATTACAAGTATTACTGTTTACTGCTCAAACTAAGATATATTTCTTAACAAAGGCTTGCAAAAAATAAGATTTGACTTGTCACAATTTCGTATACTTACTTAAATAGAGGAAACAAAGTGAGTTGGGTCAACTAAAAAGTCAATATTTTGTAGGCGACACCGCCTGCCAGAATAACAAAACGTAGCCAGCGCGACATGTAGCTAGTTAACTCCACCAGGCGCTTTATTGTCTGGCTCGAACTCCCACAGATTTCATCGAATCGAACCAATCGTGTTTAATGTTTTAAAATATACCCTGTTATCGCTGAAATACCAAGTTTTCACATCAAGCATTCGCGGAAAAATTGAGCCACAAAAATTAAATATAACCAATTAAGTGACTAGGTTTAGCAATCTATGGATATTTATTTTACCTTGGCTTTCCGTTCCTAACTAATATTTGCGAAAACACAATGGTTAAAGTCGAATTATTAATTCACTGGAGTAGGTAACCTGACATGTGCCAGCTGTCACTTTGTGTAACAAAATGATCATATTTATTTCAATGGTGACCGTTTAGTTTAATCGATTTATAAAAGTGTAAAATAAATTTATAATAATAAGTGTAAAAGTCTAGATTACAATAAATATGACCATTTTAGTACACAAAGTAACAGCTAGTACATGTCAGATTACTCCAAAATTAATAATTCAACTTTAGTATCGCCACATGATAACATGAAACATAATAACGAAAGCTAGACTATAAGCCTCTCGACATGCCTGCCGGGGTCGCGGGAAGGTACTTATGGGTCACCGAGGCCCCCGCAACACAGTAGATTTTATGAGCGACTGTTCAGCAGCACCCTTGCTTGCTAGAACATAGCTATGAATTACAATAGAGGGCGTAAGCGTATCGACCAAAAATAAACAGTTCAAAACTGATGTTAATCGGACGAAAAAAATGAACTTAGTGCTGGTTCCAAAAAGTTACTTTTGGACTCTTTTACCTAATGCAAATAGTAGGCACTAGATGTCGATACCTACGTAAGTCATTTTCCGAAATTTTCCGTGACCTTGATTTCGTTATGCTGCTTCACAGTCGCGTCGCGTCGCATCGTCGCATTTCAATAGTTCTTTTGAATTCTTTTTTTTGTCATTTCCGTATTAGATACCTACCTAGCCTGAACTCACCTAACCCATATTACCCATAGATATCTCAAGGTTGATTATTTCCGAATAAAAATACATCAGAAAGGTAGGTGTTTACCTGTTACTCCTTGACGTCCACCAGAATTCAGTACAGTTTACCTAGTCAGCGCCCCACTAGCGATATCACATCCTAAAGTATAATTTGCTAGTAGACAGGATGTAGTATCCGTATCATCGAGATTGCTGTAATGAAAACAAACATTCGCAAAACAAACAACAAGGATTTAATGGATGATAGTGGCGCATTCTCATCTATGTTTACTGCATTGTTCGAATTTCCCTCTTGCCAGTGGAGACAGCTAGTCGCGTACCTGTCTGGTGCGCGCAATCGTTACTGAGGCGCGTCGGTCTGCATCGGCGGGCATGCGCACACCAACCGCGCGAGCGTTCGACCAAGTTTAGTGAGAAGTGAGGAGGAACGGCACTGCACGCTGGCTGCGAGTGGTCGAGTCGCCGCCGCGCCGCGCCGCCCGCACCCGCAGTCCTCCCGCCGCGCCGGCTCTGTGCGCTCCACGCCAACCGCATCATGGTGAGTCATTGCTACAGTGCGAATCTATTCATTTACGACGACCTTTAAAGTTTAGGTACAGATAAAACTAAAACGATACGCTCCATTTAATAAAACCAAATATTAGTGCTGAAATAGCTGTTTCGAGTAATCCCCGTCACAAAATGGCACTAACCTAATTATGTGGTGAATCACACATAACGAAATCGAGGAAACTGCGTACCGATCCTAATGAAGGTCAACCGTTAAAACCACTTATTCTCACGAACTAACGTAATGTAAACATAATTTCAGGTAATGGACAACCGCGTGAACGAAGATAACGAAACAGAACACAACTCTTCAATTTTTATAACAAATTTTCAAAATGGAGACGTCGTGAACTATTCACTTGTTTTGATCAAGGGAATTATAACAAGAGGCAATTCTAATAACCATGAAAAACTATTATGTACATTAAAAAGTGAAAACTTTAAAAATAAATCGCAATGGGACGTTTATAACGGAGAATTCAAAGTGATAATAGAACTGAAAAGGGGTGAAAATGTTATTGATTTGGAATATACAGAACAGCAACGGAAAATATTGCTCTTGGACTATACTCCAAGAAAAACAAATCTTCGGGTCACTCCAGTTTACATCATATGTCAAGGCCACGATGGATGTTTTCAGAGTCCGCTAGATATTGATAACTCGATAGAAAGTGCCTGTTCCCGAATAGCTCTTGGTTCAAAGTTAATCCAAAGTTTAACAGCCGAAAAACTTTTCGAAAGTGGAGTCGGAAGAAAAACATTTCAACTTGAGCATGAAGTAAATCCTAAAAAACCAGAATGCATTATATTTAAAAGTAATCTGAACGTCAACAAGGCAAGAAAAATGAAGCAAACGGAGTTATGGTCACATTTTGGAAGAGAATTAATGCTTTCCGACTTAGGAAGTAATGAAAGAAAATTCCTAGGCTTCATATCCTGCACTCGATATAAAGGTACTGACATCGATAAGCCTATGACACATGAAGAAATTATATCCCTTACTGAAGCATATGCTGCATTAGGGGGAGGCGGTTTGGCGCTTTTCGGAACAGCTTGCCTTTACACCTGGCCAACGATCGTAGAAGAAATCGTTCCAAAATTCTTAGATGTAACACCAGTAAACGTAAGACGATTTATGGATGACAGTGGATACCGTGGCACATTGGGAGGATGTTTTGCAACTACATTGGGATCAGTTTTCCACGAACTTGGTCACACGTTTGATCTCGGACACACGAAAGATGGTATAATGGGAAGAGGTTTTGACAATTTAGACAGAGTTTTTGTTATTGGAGAAAAACGATCAGCTTTAGTTAAAGATAACATGAATAACTTCAGTGGGAAACCAGTACAACATTCCACCGTTTCACTACAACGCAATATAAGTGTTACAATGAACGTGGCGGAACCATTACGAGTTTTAGGACCAAGAAGTAAAACCACATTGGGGAATTTTGCTGCTATGTCGAAATCTGAAATAATAAGAAGAAGTCCAAACGTAACACCCATAACCAGGCCATCAAGTGTTTATTCAAATATAACAAATAGACTTGCGGATTCAAAGAAAAACGTTAATCGAACTAACGGAAACGATTCAATTTATTGGACCAGAAATTGTGCTGTGTTATTGTCTTATCACCGGTGGTTCAACAATGAATATGGAAGAGAAAGACAAGCGATAACGAGGTATCTGAAATTTGATAAAAACAAAATGATGATCATTTCTACTGCCGGCATTAGAATAGTTGAAGTAAGAGATGAATCAAATGGAATGGTGTTAGATTCGTATGAATTTACAAATCTTGTGCCAGAAAAAAGATTCTTGGTTCCATTTACTTTTTCACCAAAAACCAAAGTGTTAACAATAGTCGTAGAAGATGATTTAGGAAACGTGCTGAAACAGACATTTTCATATTAATTAGTTGGCGTAACAGTATTAGGAAAGTTGACAATAAAGTGAAGAAAATGAACAAAACAAGAAACAAGAATGAAGTATTATAATTAAATAAAAAAGAAAAAATTATGTCTCCTAGGCTAGAAATACTTTTAGTTAGCAGTGTGTATAACTAAAACGTGAAGAAAAAGCAATGGATTCTAGTGTGCAAATTTTATTAAGTGGCAACCCCAAACGACAGTGGGCAACTGGAAAACAAATATTATGACATTTGTGTGATTGTTGATTTGTTGCTGTTTTGTGAGTCAGTCAGTCAGTCAGTAAAAATAGCTTTGTTTGTTTCATATTTTTGTTAATTCAATAATTGAACAAGTCGAATAAGCAGTTTTGTGGATGTGTGTGATAAAAAAAATATCATATAATATAACTTTGTTCAAAATAATTTACGCTAATATTTTTGTACTGAATATGGCTAGCCCCTCTACAAGTAGTGATAGTGAAGAATGTTTTTTTCTCGCTGTAAAACACTTTCCACCAGTTATAAATGGAAGAATTAATATAATTGAGTTTATAGAGGCATGTACAGACTTGATAGCAATACTAGGTATGTATGAACACTTCATTTTATATTATAATATTATATTATCCAAATAACATACAACATTTATTTATCATTATTGCAGAACGCCTTGGCTCAATATTTGCTCCCGTAAAGTATGACATGCAAGGTAATATTGATGTAAGTATTATGAATCTTGTCTAGTCTAATGAATAATTTCTTAGTCATCTCAATAGGTACAGCGACTGGTACAGTAATAATATTGACTGTACCAGTCGGTGTAGTGTGCCAATAGCAGTCATTGTCCCACGACCCACCTACATTTTCTAACATTCTTTAGTACAAAAACTGAAATAAAGTCCATTAACATCCTGAATCAGTATCTATTGTGATCTTCAACATGTTCCAATAATGAAAAACCATAGGTACATAGTTTATTGTTTGTGTTCCTATGAGAGATATTAGGGAGAGGGCAATGACCACTATTGCTTTGCTAAAACAACTCGGTTATACTTAATGCATTGTTGTTTAACTAGGTTTAAACCTATCCAAATAACCATTATATTTTTTGTGATTAAAACTTTGTTTCAGAAAATGAAAAAGTTTTTCATCTATGACAAGAACTCTTGCTTACTTGAGTTAATGCTTGCTGAGACTGCTACTGGCAAACCTGGAGCAGAGAGTGTGCTGTGGCTTAACAGGTGCGTCAAGTTCTACAATTAAATAATTTTACAACAAGGCGCAATATTTTAAAACTTGTTAATATTAATTATAGTATTAATTACTCCTTTTTATATTTACAGAGGCCTGCTATTTTTCGAGATTGTGTTTACGCAAGTCCTATGCCATGTTCAAGCCAATGATATTGATGCGAATATGAAAAAGATATTTACGGTGGCATATGAAGGGTCTGTCAGAAAGTATCACAACTGGGTCACACAGCAAATATTTTCTGTGAGTTTATTTTTTACTGGTATTTATCTTATATCTTATCCCAAACCTACTCATTTTATCTATCATATTATATGTTATCATAGAATTATTCGGTTTAATCTAGATATTGCGGTTTGTTGTATTCTTATTAATATTATTTACTTTTTGTTTCCAGTTTATCTGTAAAGTGTCTCCAAATCTTCCTGACGTAATAAAATGTTTTGAAATGGAAGGCAATATAAAAGGATTTGAAACAAAATTAGAAAGTTTCACACCAACTATACATTTAGTGAGATGTACAATTGATGACTTCTTCAAAGATAACAAGCTATTCGATGAGCCCATTGAACCAATAGCAGAAATTTAAATGAAGAACATTGGAATGAAGTATGAAAGTATTACCTAAAGCTGGAATATTTTAGTTTTATTTTAAGCATAATTTAGCTAAGATATAATATAATGAAAATTACTTGGTTGGGTGACCAGTAAAAGGTTTAGATGACAATTACATTTAGTAGTAATAAACATTAAGAATGATTTGAAATTGTAAATAGTATTAAATACCAAGTAATGTATTTTATGATAATGCCTAGGAGTGTACTATATTGCTATGTTAGTGAGTTTAGAGTATGCGCCAGAAAGTTCATGGTTGGAATGTGGATATATCATTTATTTTATATTTTATAATTAAATGGCACCTAAGTAATGCATTTTGATGTATGGTAGTTCAGTGACATTTTGTTTATACCTATTTAATTTTATCATTATGAAAAAAGATATTGAATGTCCAGTGCCTTGTGAAATATTTGAAGGCAAAGTAACAATTTTATAAAAGACTCCAAACATTTTACCAAGAGTTATATTTGATACAATTAAGAAATATAGGTCATAGTTCAGTTGTATTGTATAATACCCAAGATATGGTAAGATAGAGGTGCTCATTCTATGGTTTACAGATAGTGTTTTGTGTGATATAACTAATAAGTTAGTTTAAAAATCATTATGAGTGTACAATATATTTAAACTTGGGATTATTATTCTTAATTCAGGTTAAATTCATGTTTACAAACACATGTACCCATTAATGTTTAAATTATTATAAATGTGTTATATTTATTTAAATAAAATACCAGAGCTTTGCTTTTATACACTTTCACTCTTATATTCAAGTCCTTAATTAATAAAATGAGCATTTAATGTTGTGTAACAACATAATAAATGATCCTTTTCATATTATTTGTGTGAGTAATTATTTTCTCCTCTACAATCATAACCAAAATTATTATCATGGCTATGACTCCATCATGGCTGGGTATCCATTTTTACAATAAATAAGTACAAGATTATTCAGATTCCATGAATAAATGCCTTAAGAACTTATTGTCACCTGTCCTTTGGTTGTGACAAGTATATACTTTTGGCGAAGTTAGATGCTTGTTTCAGTGCCAAAAAACTGAAGACAACTTCAGCAAGTGTGATTAGCCACAACATTGTGTGTAGTGTCGTCTCCATGGGAGTGCTCATCAGGTATGGGTTGAACAGGAAAAAGCTGACCAGAGGCATTTGCATAAGTATTGTCAACATGAGGAATCCTGCCAGTTCTGGGACCTGAAAGACATTCAATTTCAATTAATAATTTGTAACAGTTTCTGTTCATAATTCAAAATAATTCATTACTCAATTGGTACTGACCCTGCGAGACAGGTTTCCATAGTGACCAAGATATATTCTTGCTGACTCAATGACAACCAGTAGAGTAAACACAGTCAGTGAAAGGTACTTTGTTAGGTGTCCAAGAACATTCAACTGAAATAAATTATATAATTCATTAGCATGGGGTAAGTTATAAGAAATGCCTTTTATGATACATGAAATGGTTAATAGCTGCAAAGTAAAAATAATTTGTTAAAATCGTTAGTTTACCTTTGAATAAAGAAAAAAGCCAATGACAAAAACCCAAGTTATGTATAAGTAGTAATTAAAATAGAGACATTTTTGTAAATGTAGCATCGTCCTGTATTCCATTTTGAGTCATCAAAGTCACGAGGTAGAGCAGATCTTTATCAAATATTTCATAATTTATCTTTGTAAGCTCTTTCAAAATTGGTTCAATCAACACGACTAGATAATATAATTTGATATGATAACCTTTGAAAACACTTCTTATTAGCTCCAGATACAAGATAAATAAAACCAACAATAAACACGGAGCAATCAACTTTAGTTGACAACAACAATACAAACAAACCACAGCGGTCTCAAACGTCATAGAGTAGAGCGAGATCGGTAGAGTTGCCAGCTAAATCGGTATATTTGTACCCAAAATCGGTATTTGACAAAAAATACATTTCAATCAAATTCTTTTATTTATTGAAGAAAAACTTACAGACTAATATATAACAATCACACTTAAATATTATTATTTTTATACCAATATTCTTCGGCCATAGCCGTGGTCCTGTTCGAATAAATTTTCAAAATCATAACAATTAGCTGTAGAGTCGTTTTGCATGTAAATAGACCAGTGATTGATTCAGTAGACAGCCCATTTCGAAGTTTTATTTTCAAAAGATTAATATGTGAAAATATGCGTTCAACGTTAGCGGATGAATGGGGAAGTGATAAAATATTAAAGATGAAATTATGCTACAAAGGAAACATTTGAGTTTCATCGCCACGCTTTAGTAAACTTACTTCATCCCAAAATAGTTTTACATCATCAGGAAATGTTTTGATTGGATCACAATTTCAAATGCGCCTCTCTGTATCGATTTCCTGGAAATCATTGCTCTGAACAATATTGGGAAAGAGCCTACTCATAGGAACTATCGAAGCAGTTTTGCCAATTTTAAAATTTTTTGGATAAATTATGTCTAAACCTTATAATGGATTATTTTTCAATGGAAACCGCGTGGTTATTTGTTTACAAGCTTCGGTATAAAAATCTAGGCATCTGCATTGCATACGTTTTTCAAATATGATACTTCATGCATTAGAGTTTGTGCCAGTGCTCGGTCAGATATGAGACTACATGCAATAAGTACATCGTACAGGGATTTAATTTTTTTATAATAATTGATAGTGAGAAAGTAGAATAAGCGAACGTGTTTGTATATTTGGGAAGTTTTACACCGTGGGTTCATCTAATGTTATAAAAATTATGTTTTTTTGCTTGTTCTTATTTACTGGTGCTTTAAACGTTTGGGGGCTTATGAAGGTATTTAGTGTTTTATTTATTTTCAGGGACTCGACACGCAAGCGGGCGTGATATTCCTTTAGATAGCGATGATGAAGACCTGACCGATGATGAAGATTATTTTTTACCGCCCAAAGGAGTAACCATCGAAGAAACAGATTCGGAGTACGATTTTTCTGATAAAAGTGAAGATGAAGGGAGTCTTACTCAAGATGCATTGGAGGCAGTATATCTCGAAGACGATTTTGAATATGAAAGTTTGGAAAGTGCGGAAACCATGAATGACATCATAGAATCGTCAACATCAACGGGTATAACGGGCAAAAACAGAAAATGAAATGGACAAACAAAAAAAAAAAGGCAAAAAAGGATAAATTGACTTGGACTAACAACACAATTACTTATAACAGCGAGGATGTTGCATTTATGGGCTGCACCGATCTACCTGATAACATAATGGGCCTGGAGACGCCAATAGCTTTTTTTAAGTATCTGTTTCCAACTAGTGTTATTCATCTCATACATGAACAGAGGAATCTATATGCAGAGCAGTTGCAACCAGATAAAGCAAATTCTATAACTAGTGACGATATATCAAAATTTATAGGAGTTATCATGTACATGTCAGTTATACATTTGCCATCTACGCGACACTACTGGAGTGAAGGAACATATATCGAAAAAGTAGCTTCTCTCTTTACTTGTTACAAGTTTGAAGAAATCAAACGGTTTTTGCACTTTTTTGATAAAACCAAAGAACTTCCTAAAACTGACCCAAATTGCGATCGACTGCAGAAATTAAGACCGCTTCTAAACATTCTGAGAGCACAATTATTAACTATCCCTAAAGAAGAATACCTAGCAATAGATGAGCAAATGATACCCACAAAAGCCAAAACGTCTGGTTTTCGACAATATAATGCAAAGAAACCCCACAAATGGGGTTATATTAACTATGTTTTGAGTGGCGCTTCGGGATTCAGCTACGACTTCGACATCTTTACAGGACAACACAAAACCGATGTGCCACCTAATTGTCCAAATTTTGGAGCAACTGGCAATGCGGTTACAAGATTGCTAAACACGTGTCACAAAATTTAAACCACAAACTGTTTATCGACAATTTTTATACCAGTCTTCCGCTCATGGCACATCTTCATGGCGTTGGAATTCTACCATTAGGTACAATTCAATTAAATAGAGCAAAAGACATTGATTTGCCAAACAATAAGGCATTGCTGAAATGTGAGAGAGGTCGCTGCATTGAAAAATCCACGGAAATAGATGGAGTTCAACTAAGCGTGACTACATGGGTTAACAATAAAGTCGTAAGTTTATGTTCTTTCTATGTTGGAAAGGAACCCATGGCTCCCGTAAAACGATTTTCAAAAAAACAAAAGCGAATAATTGAAGTACCTCGACCAAAATCGGTAGAAATATACAATAAATATATGGGTGGGGTGAATTTATTAGACGCAATGTTAGGTTTTTACAGGATAAAAATAAAAACCAAGAAATGGTACCATCGAATATTCTCCCACTTAGTCGATATGACGTGTGTGAATAGCTGGCTTTTGTGGCGTCGCCGCAACAAACAAAAATCTAATAACGAAGTGTATATGTCGTTGTTAGATTTTAAACTGTATATAGCTGATGTTTTGATGCGGAAAACGGGAGGAGTGTTTACTCCATCTACCCGAGGCCGAGGGCGGCCTGCTCTAGAACATGATCTAGAACATATAAGAAAAAGGAAACGACGTATTGAACTGCCTCCGCAAGAAGTGGTATATGACGGGATTGGACATTGGCCCAACTGGGACGAAAAACGGCAGAGATGCAAAAAATGTTCACGCCTATCTTACATTTACTGTAGTAAATGCGAATGTTTTTTTTGTTTAAACAAAGATCGTAATTGTTTTAAGGATTTTCTTATGGTTTTGCATTAAATATTGACATAAAATGTGAATCTTATTCATTCAATAAAATTAATACTTAATAAAATATATATATCGACGGTTAAAAGGTAATTGGGCATAAGCGACATTTTAATCGAAAATGAGTTATGAATGCCATCCTACTTAATCTCTTTTTTTAAGTAGGATGGCATTCATAACTCATTTTCGACCAAAATGTCGCTTATGCCCAATTACCTTTTAACCAATTATCTTTTAACATGCAGTCCAGGTAACGGAATATACGACAATGTGAGATTTTGTGTTTCGAAGCAATTATTTCGGTTTCTAATGTCCGAAAAATAAATAAAAAAGTACTGGGATACCTATTTTGCCATAGAACCATGTAAATTAATTTGAACCAAATCTAAAATTCCATGCGGTAAAGGGTTAAACAAATTTACTTGATCTGAGTTTAGATTTTCTGAACTACTTAGTAGTGTATTAGACGCAGCAGTACCATAGTATACGGCGTCAATATCCATAAAATTAATGGGATTTTTAAAATCAACATTTTCGATTGGGCTGCTAGTTAAATATTCTCTTTATAAAAAACAATAAAAAATAGTTAAGTCGCAAAACATTTGGAAGTTTTAAACTCTGCCACTCTTTTTAGGCTAGAAGAAAAGTAGTTGTAAATGTCCCTTACAAGATCCTCTATAAAGCGTGACAATTTGGTACAGTCAGCGTCAATAATATCGGGACGAACAGACTAGACTGTTCAAAATGATCTAAACAACTATGAAAATTAAATATTAACTCAACACAAGAACTATTTCAAAATGAAGAAAGCACACGACAACTGTCATTTTGGCAAGAATTTTGTCAAATCGAGATAGAGTTTAATTTTCTTAGTTGTTGAGATCATTTTGAACAGTCGGTTCATCCCGATATTTTTGAGGCTGACTGTACAAGCATATGACGCGCAAAGATGAAACGAATGGCAGGCGCATTTAAGTATAAAAATGGTGGGAATTTCATTTTGCAGCAATGTTACAACAGAATTATTACGACCCATCATTAAGGCTCTTACAGACTGGGATGATATCGCGGGCGCGACAGGCATATTTTTCTGCCTGTCACGCCCGCGATATCGCCCCAGTCTGTAAGAGCCTTTACGTTTGCCCCATATGCAAAACCTATTAGAATATTTTTGTATGGAATAGGTATCATTGCTTCTAAAAAAGTTTACAATGTGTCCAAATAAGGTTAGCTTCTTCTAATGGAATAAGAGCTAAAAAACAATCTTTAATACGATTCATTTTCGCATATCTCACGACTAAGCACAATTAAATAGTGTTTGGTTGTACTAAGATCAGTGGACTCGTCAATAATAAGCGAAAACTTAGTTTGCCGCAGTTCTTCACATAAATTATCGAAACTTTCTTTACCAATAATATGATCAATTAGGTATGTCGTGAGTTTTGGTCGAAGAGCATTTTATTTACACTTTTTTTTTTTTTGAGGGTGGGAAATCATCAAATAACTTCTCCCGCTCTGGGCGGAGCGGGAGGGTGTGTCAGACTCTTACTGACTAAAACCCACCCGTATTCCTTCCTGTTGCCTGTGTTGCGGGGGCCTCGGTGACCCATAAGTACCTTCCCGCGACCCCGGCAGGCATCGGCCCTAGTGGACCCCTACTTTTGTGCTGACGACATCTCTTTGAGGCGCGCGTGGAATATGACGCGCCGTCGACCCGGGCCTGGTTCTTACCGGACGGTGAGCTACCCATTGCTCACCGTCCGCAAGCCCGCGCCTACGGTGGCTGGAAATCCGCCCGAGATTCCCGACGCCCAGGGCGTCTCCTGCGGCGGCTAGGGGCGAGAGGGCGCGAAACGTGCCTTTCCCTCAACCGTCCCGCCTCCTCCTTCGCGAGCATTACTGCTTCGCAGAAGGAGGTGACGGCTGCCCATGCCCTCTCGCTCCGTACCATGGCCTGAACCAGGGCCGGACGCGAGAGGTCTCTGTCGCCGATCGCCTCCACGAGGACACGGCGGTGCTCTGCCCAAGCCGGGCAGACCTCCACCGTATGCTCCACCGTGTCCTCCGGGCGATCCACACAGTGGTGACACCCGGACGTTTCCTCCCGCCTTATCCGACACAGGAACCTCCCGAAGCTGCCGTGTCCGGTGAGGACCTGCGTCAGGCGGAAGGTGAGGACGCCGTGGCGCCTCTCCAGCCACTCCTCAAAGAGGGGACTTATCGCCGCAATCGTGGCGTGCCCAGCACTGGGTTGCGACAACCGTACTTTCCATGACGCCATGAGATCCCGCCGGAGCTCCGTCCGCTGTGCCGCGATTTCTCGCGGCAGCGGACTTACGCCCCGGCGTTTCGCCTCCTCGCGCCACTCCCATACGTGCGCGAGGACTTATTTTATTTACACTGGACAGCAAATAAACCGAGCCACCCGCTACCTAGGCACTCTAATTCGATTTTCTCAAAAACTAAAAAACCTACAGATATCAAAGTTGTACCTACAGAAAGTGCGTTTCATGATGATTAAAATGAAAGGAAACTCATTGGGTTTAATCAATATTTCAGTGTTTATTAAGGATTTTACAAAGAAGAGTCGTTTTCCAGTCGTGACAATAGTTAGTAATGATAAAGTGAAAAAAAAAATTAAAGACAAAAACAAAGATAAAATCAAAAAAAAGTTTTTGATCAATATTCCGTATTCCTCCCCTTGCTCGGATAGCTGCCAGCATCCTTGTATTCATCGACCTTACGAGCCTGACGATAAAATCTTGAGGAATTGTATTCCACTCCTCTTCAATTGCGATTCGCAGCTCTGGAAGCCTTGTTGGAGCAGGTACCCGGGCTCGAACCCGACGTTTCAGCTCATCCCATAAGTGTTCTATCGGATTCAAGTCCGGGCTTCGAGCTGGCCAGTCTATCGTACGAATGCTGACGTCGCGTAGATACTGGGTCACCACATGAGCAACATGAGGCCGTGCATTATCATGCATCAATTGCATATCCTGCCCGATATATCCTGCGTAAGGTACCACATGGTCTGCGAGGATTTCAGTAATGTAGCGATGAGAAGTCAGTCCACGTGTACGGCCCGTCGGTTCGATGAAAACTAACGCTGTATGTGCTGATAACGAGATGCCGCCCCAGACCATTACAGATCCTCCTCCATAAGCAACAGTTTCCTCGATGCAACACTGAGAATAACGTTCTCCAGGGCGACGATATACTCTCTGACGTCGATCACTTCCATGTAGACTCACCCTGGTCTCATCAGTGAAGAGTACATTACTCCACTGCTCTAATGTCCAATCCCTGTGCTCTCGAGCAAATTCAAGTCGTGCTCGACGGTGTGCTACCGTTAATGCTGGGCCTGTTGCAACTCTTTTTGGGGTCAGGTTCCGTTCAGCAAGTCTCCTTCTGACGGTATCTGAACTTATGACCACTTGGCGTTCGTCACGCAGACTTTGTTGGACTTGAACTGCGTTGAGGTGGCGATTTCGCAGAACAGTAAGGTGGATATAACGATCATCTGCTGCTGATGTAGCCCTAGGTCTGCCCGTACCTGGACGGCGATCGAATGCTCCAGTCTCTAGGTATCGTCTGTAAACTCGTTGCACCGAAGACCTGCTGATTCGAAGCCTTCGAGCGACTTCTCGTTGCGCAATGCCTGCTTGAAGTAATGCTACAGCTTGAGCTGCTTCCTGAGGTGTTGTATCCATTATTAATCGAAAAAAGTAGCAAAAACACGCGTGTCTGAGCAAACGATGGACAAAAACTAAAGAAATGATAAGAAATATCCGAAGAAATATCATTGTAGAGAAAAAGAACGCTAATTTCAAACTCTGGTGAAAACAGATCAAATCGTTAGCATTGTGTTTGTTGCTTGATTACAATGTGAGTTGACGGTACTTTCGAATTAATTTGTAGTCATTTTAATCACCATGAAACGCACTTTTTGTAGGTATAACTTTGATAGTTGTAAGTTTTATACTTTTTGAGAAAATCGAATCAGAGTTCCTGGGTAGCGGGTGGCTCGGTTTATTTGCTGACCAGTGTATTTTCCTATTTTTGAATCAGGACAAATGGCTTGCATCAGCTTCGGTAGGTGCTCCATAATAGTGAATGGTAGATTGTGTTCAGCAACAAACGAGGCTAATCTTATTTCACCTGAAATTAAAATAAAGAATTAAAATTACGTAGGTACTCGTATATCTAGTAGCGATTAGGGTCTAATTATATACACTGCTTCTATATACCGCTAAGTAGAAAACAAAATAATATAACAACGTAAGTAGTATCATAAATAATTAAAACAATTTACCTTGCTTAACCAGTTTATCAGATTTTTGAGTTTCGGTCACAGTAAATGATATTAACTTCGGTTGTGATTTTATATTATTTGATGATACTGAGTGTGTTTGTGTAGAACTATGTTTCTTTATAGCGTCTTTTCATGATGTGATGTTGATATCTTTATTACAACTCTTACAATAGGCATAGGTTTCGCCTTTACGACTGTCTTGCAACCAGCCTGGAAATTCTTCTTCCCATTCTTTTCTATAATAATGTAGATTTTTTTTTCTTCTTACACTCGCACTTGTGCTTGGCTCCTCGTTAGACGACATTTTAACTTAATGATCTTATTTTGTAGGCACTCTTTATGATAGGTACTCTCTCTTCAAAGTTAAGAAAATTAATGAAAAAAAATTTTTTTTTGGTAAATTACTTTTTTGCAGGGATCCCTCGGGGGAACTTATCTGCTTCACCGGGCTTCGGTGGGGCCCGAAGGGCCTCTCACCTGTTTAGTTAAGTTAGATAGGTAGCACAGCTAAGGGTGTCCCATAGTGGGACTCGAACCTAGGCTTAGGGCGTTACCGGTTACTGAGCAAGTGGGGACTTGATGAATCTGTGAGTTATTACTAAGAATATTGATTATATTATCTTGCACCGCACGGGCGGGCGAGTTCAAGGGAACGGGGGGAGTGTTTTGTTACTCTACTTCGCGGAGGTACTCCCCGTCGAGTTTGTGGATGTCGGTGTGTAGTGTTTTTTGCGATCTAACTTTACACTCTCTTGGAAGAGAGTGATGTCGTCTTTGTCTGTTAATGCATGTTTGGGGCGTCGAGTGCGTGATATGTGTGAGGGTGTGTAGTTGGCAGCTGCTGCCACTAGTGGGTTGGTGTGTGTGGTAGCAGAGTCGAAGAAGCGTTTACTTGCTTTTTTAAGAAGTTGCCTGATGGCTGGCAGATTTAAATCGACATGTAATTGTTCATTGCATACGTACCAGGGGCTGGCCGTGGCTTTTCGCATGAATCGATTTTGGAGGATTTGCATTTTCTTTAATTGTGACGGCTTGACGTGTGCGAACACGACGTCAGCATAGGTCATGATGGGGCGTATACACGTGGTGTAAATTCGCACCTTTGACTTAAGGGCTAGTTTATTACGTGTATTAACGAGAGAGTGGAGGCAGTCGAGCGCAAAGAACGCACGGTTGCGTACCTACTGTTCTTATGTGCTCGTTGAAGCTTAACTTGTGATCGAGTGTTACCCCTAGATATTTGGCTTTGAGGTCCCATGGGATCTTTTGATCAGACATGGTGATGAATCGGGTACGGGTGTGTGCGAGGCTGTTTTTTCCTTTTTTTGACAAATAGTACAGCTGCACTTTTTGATGGATTTAATTCGATCCGCCATTTCTTGATTGGAGGTGTCGGTGAATGTACTCAGTGCTGTGACTTGAGTAATATATTGCAGTGTCATCTGCGAATAGGACCAGCTGACATTTGGTGTGTTTCGGGATGTCGCTCGTGAATAGCGAGAAGAGGGACGGGGAGAGCACGGAGCCTTGGGGAACACCAGCTCGGATCGGATGAGTGAAAAAAAATAAAACCGAATTCCTGTTTATATAGATTAGGACAGGTAAATTCCCGAGCGGGAAGCCCCTTATAACATCGAGTTGTAGGACACAAGGGTATTCCCCAAAATATATGGTACATTCTGCAATAAGTGCATACTTACTATTGAGGGCATCCCCGTAACATTAAACATAAATGAAAAGGCTTGCCAACTTAAAAGTGTAAAATCGGTAGAAAAATCGGGAGAATTTCCATGTATACTCTGAAATCGTAGAAAAATCGTTATATTTCGGTAGAACAGAGCCCATATCGGAAGAAATACCGAAAAATCGGTAGGTTCGAGACTTCGAGACCACTGGAAAGTGGGTTAAAAACATCGAGCTATATTTGTATGTCTATAATTAAAAACAACTAGCGCACAGACTGTCCTGTAGAACAAGCTAGCTGGACAAAAATACTAAGTAATTATTAAATTAATATTTCACTATTTTAAGTAATATTACATCGTGATCGATCGCCTTTAACATTACAGTAGATCAGTTTTGTATGTTTATGGAATAAATCGTAAATTATCAGAAAATAAAACGAAAATAAAATTTATTTAACTGTTTATTGTAAAAAAAATCACATGTTGGCTCCGCGCCACTTTTTTTAGAACAGTTGTTACACTGTCCACATTATAGTGTCTTGATATGTGGTCCGCAATCCCAGAAACACGATCTTTCTGAGGCACTTGTTTCCATTTTTCAAAGAGTTCCCTTCGCTGCATTGCTTTTGAATAAATGCACTGAAAAAAAAACTCTTAGGTCGCATGTTTCCGCATGAAACTACTATTCGTTATCGAAAAAAGAATATCATAACAACTTAATAAAAAATGAATTACAACTCGACTGGACTCGGCTATACAGATTTTCTAATATTGAAATGCAATAACATAGAAACTACCTCAAAACTTAAGAATTGTTTTCTTCAATGTTATTACATAATAGAAAATAAAAATAAAATTCATACCTGGAAAGTAAAAATCTAGAAGAATCTCCAAACAACACAATGTTTTATGTAGCGCGATAGTACCGGTACACAACAAGTTCCATGGCAGACTGAATTCTAATTTGATTTCATAATATTGTATTACTTTTATGAAACTCTCTCAGAGATGGCAGTATTCATGATTAAAATTTCAACATAATACAACAGGAAAATATATTTTAAGATAAAAGCTCAATCATAACGAAATAAATAGTTCATAAAACAATTTCAAGACACAGGTATTAGCTGAATTTAATAGATAAAAAAAATAAAAAAGTACCTACTCTGTGAAAACAACAAACTTGGCGAACTTAGAACTTATAAGTTCAAAATATCAAATATTATTATCTTCTTCAGTGAGTCAGTGCAGTGTCACGCATGGTCCGCATGGAATTAGTATGTTAGGGTACATTCCGAATTAGGTCATAATCGCCTACAGTAATAATTTGCTTTCGTTTTAGATACCAAGATTATGACAGCTGAAAGCTGTCAACAATTTGTAACGCTCGTGAACAGTGCTCGCTAAATGTCAAAACTTGTAACATAACCCCAAACCTTGCAGAAGAAAGACCGATTAGAACGAAGATTGGTCCAGTGATAAAGATGATGACGAAGTGCTTATATTAGCGTACTTATATGCTCCCGGCAAAGATTTACGCCGAAAAAAAATACCACGAATTACATAGATGCAACAATAATTAAACATAATGCGCATGAGTTAAAAACTAATTTCAGGTATGCTATTACGTCTTGGATTTTAATGCATGCCGCTGATTCCTCTCGTATTGCTCTGAGGTGAGCATGATAGAAATTGGTCGCCCGTTAGGCTCGTCGGCTGTATTCACTTGAATACTCATGGTTGGATTACAGTTTTTCTTTGTGTATACACCACAAATTTCTTCTTTGGTTAGGTGGCGACTGTAGCCAGAAGCACAATTTAAAAAAGGCCACGTTAGTTTAAAGATACGATGTGACTCAAAACAAAACAACACAACTGTAATTTTTGACAGCGCTCACGGTGATATTAATTTAGGGCACGGTCGGTGTTATCACAAGATGGCGCATGTCATGACGTCGTCTATGACGATGCCACTGTTATCGCGCTCACGCTAATTCTGCACGGGTGTAAGTACGCTCAAATCGATTACAGCGCAATTCGGAATGCAGCCTTAGTTAGTACTTGCAAGTAACTAGCTAAGGCTCGTATTACAGAGCCTCACTCAAAACTAAAGCAATACTTGAAACCTTAAAGCATTTAACCTAAATGCTCTAAGCTTAACTCGTTTAAAGCCATTTGATTGGTTGAATGAATTTTATGTAATTTTTGAGTCTTGAGCTAGAGTACAAGTGACTGACCAAGACAACCAGTATGCGTAATATACGAGTATAAGCATTCATTACCTACGCATACAGCAAATCATAACATTATCTATAATCGCTAGAAGCCTAGATATCTATGGTGCACCTGGGTGCACCTATCTCGCTATGCTCGTGCCTCTCGTGTACAGTAATGGTAAAACAGTAGAGATTAGGCTTCTACTAAGTAGTTTGTTTACCTAATTAAAACCAAATTGCCAACGTTTCTATTCAACGTAATGCGCGTGACCTTGGGTCGCTACAGGAGAACTTTCGTATAATGGGTAAGTTTCGAATATCATTATGAAGTTTGTTGTAAAAGCGTATACATTGACCCATGATCAAGTTGCTTATTCTGTAGAGACGAATGCGATGCCCTTCAGTCCCCACTGACACCGAATAGGAGTTTTGGGCCACGCGGTTTGCAACTCTATTATAACGCAATAAGGTGCTCATCCGCGGAACGAGGTCGGGGCGGGAGGGATCTTGACTTCATGCGACAGCGGCGCGCAAGCGGGTCCGGTAAGTAGAGATGGGCGTTGAATGAACGGACTAGTTAAATCAACCGTCGACGGTTAAACGATTCACCATACTTTGATCCCAGACTTTGATGAACTAGTTGAATTCGTAGACGGCTAAACAAGAAACATTCACGTTCATACCAACGCGCAACGCGTTGACGACTCATATACAAAGTCGTATAATTATACAATCCTTCGTTCGTCAGTTCATATTTCGACGGTATAGGCGACTCGTTGAAATCGTCGTATAAACTAGTTTTAACTAAGTTTATGGAAAAGCGTTGATATTTGAATGAGCATGATAACGAGTCCCGAGCTTATTATTTTATAAGCGTATTAAATAGAGAAAGCGGCTGCCAATAAGATAACTTAGCGAGTGCGAAAGAGGTAGCGACGTTTAACCGTACACCTGCGGTTGAGTAATAAATGTAATAATTTGTTTAATATAATACCTAACTGAATTCCCCCGGATCCTATAATCTCACCTCGCTTTATTATATGCATGACCGCACATTTGTCCACTCTAAATTCCATCCTGATGGCGCTACTGAACGTTATTTTCAGTAGCTCCATCAGTTGTAAATTGTTGGATGCAAAGTTTTAGGTCATCCATGTAGAGGAGGTGAGATATAACCCGACCACCTCTCCGCAACTGATAGCCTAGACTTGAATCCTCCAGCAGTGTGCAGGATCCAAGGCTTAGAAACTATTTTAGCCGGCTTAGAAATCCAAGACTTAGAAACTATTGCAGCACTCGTGTGCTGCACACTTCTGCCGGGAGCTGGGATCCTATCAGAGTCCGGTGGGCATAGCCCAGGTCTCAGCGCCCACGATGGGGCTGGATACCGACGGGGGACAAGCTGAGATGATGCGAAGACTCCGGAGATGGGCGTGCTCTAAGTGCAGCTGATCTTGTCAAAATATTATCTTCATTTTCCGTAATTTCTGTTCATTGGTAAAAAAGTTCTCCGTGATCGTTATTTTATCAGAGGTGACCGAATCAGCCGTTTTTAATTTAATTGTATAATTCTACGGTTTATTATTATCATTTTTATACATATAAATATATGAACCCTAATCACATTACAATCCTTTTTGGGGAGTCGTGTAAAAGTAATTCAGACTGAAATACTACTGTAATTAGTTGAGTACAAGGGCCGAATTAATTTAGTAAATGTCTATTGTATTCTTACAGTTTGTAAACTAAGTTTGAAACATTTCAACGTTTCTCACAGTTATATTATTTACAAGACAAGGAAGCCGGTTCCCATCCCATCTTCTATGGTTCAAATTGGTTCTGTCATGACCACAGAGTACTTTTTTATTTAGGGAAGTCATGACCTACTTAGTCTGTGGTCACGACTGCCACTGTCAATTCTTTTTGACACTGACTGAACGCAACTGAAGCGACTTAACCTAGCTTTTTCCTAAATGTTGATTTGATGAAAAGTTGAAATAAAAAAATTGTAAGGACAATTTAGTACAAATTATAAATGTACGTGCATTATTAATCATATTGTGATTAAAACTTTATGATCATGTTAACCCAGTCGCTTCGTATAACCCTTGGTAAGTTGTTTTCAGAACATTTGAAAAGGACTAGGGTTTTAATTATTATAAAAGAAACTTCATTAATAGTGAGGCTTTTTCAACTTGTTTTAGGTTTTTTACGGCCGGAAAGCTCGCAATTGGTGCTTGTAGCTGGTATAAAATATTTTCCGCCACCAAAAAATTATGACCGTAAGTTCTTATTTTATGTAACTACACTGATTTATACACACAAATTAACATAAATATACACTATATACACTTGCTACTAATAGCAAATGGTCCTAAAGAATGAACAATACCAAATACAAATCATATCAAAAATCTACTTAATAAAAATCTGAAAATTATTCACTGACACAACAAATAAATGGTTTAGAATTTTATTGCAGTCTGCAAGAAATAGGATAGTTTTCACAAAAACTTTTTCCCAATCCTGTTTCATATAAGGATCAAAGGATCATTCTATCAGTCCCACTGAGGTTTGAGTACTAGAAAAGTCAGAAATTGCAAAAAACTTTCCCATACCTACATTTCATAGAAAATGACGACTCTTTTTACGACTGGCCGAAATAAATAAAAAAATTGAACTTCAAATTTGGAATAAAACAAAGTGTTATAAATTGATTTGCTTTGAAAACAAAATTTTGTTATGATTTCTTTTGAAAAAACATTTATCTACTCTCATAATGTAAAGTTTGAATTATAAACTTCAAAACGAGTTCATATTGACATACTTTATAAACACATTACTGAATTTTTTAAATAGAATCACAGTATAACACATTATCTCTAACAAAATAATGTTATAAATAATATGATACAGGGCAAATACAAGATATCACTCAGGAGTTTCCATCAATTATTTTATTCTAATTGAACGCACATGCAGGGCGCGCCATTTTTATAGCATTACAAAAAGTTATGATTCCAATTTTCACTTGTTTTTACAATGCCCCTATAGCACATGCGCATTAAACTCTTTCTGACTTTTTTAACTTTATTCTTATATTTAGTAGGTTCAATCCCAAAATGCCAATGTATAAGTTGATAAATTAGTGTTTGAAATTTCACATAACAAGGTATTAAAACATTCGTGTGATACTGTTAAAAACCTCGCTGGGCTCTTTTTTTAAACACATACTCGTGTTTGAAGTTTCATAAACTACTATTTCCATACAAAAGTTTTTTTACGATTTCTGACTTTTGTAGCTGACACTTTTTAAGGTTTCCCAAGTTTTTAGAACATCATAAATCCCAAGCAACAAACTATCTAGCTCTTAAAGCAAATAAAATTATAACGTGTATTTCTTCGAAGTTTAAATTTTTGTTTTTTCTGCTTCTCTGTCCATCATAAAAAGTAAGTTGGAGATTAATCTCCAACATACTACTACTTTCTGATTTTTTTTAGTACTCGAACCTCAGTTGGTCTAATAGAGTTTTTTGGTTCCTTATATGAAACAGGATTTTTTTTTGTGGAAACTACTCATTTTCTTGCTGACTGTGCTTTTTTCTGATTTTTTCAAATGTCTCAAAAAGTTAAGGACATTTTCCGAAAACCGTTTTCCTATGGCTACAACGGTTAAGGAGGTGCCTAACCCGTTGCAGCTACAGGAAAACGGTTAAGGTACCTACCCTTACTGCCCTGTCTCAAAATTCCACAGGGGATTTTTTTTACCAGCCCGTTTGGGTAGATTCTATAGGTCCTTGAGAAAAACCCCGAAAGGAACCATGGGCTAGTATACAAGGTGTCGTTTTGCATCCTCGTCAAATTCAAGGAGGTAACAATAGCATACTAATGATTCTCGACACGAATCGATAATAAAATAATTACCTAGGTATTTTTTTATTTTTGTAATTCGGCATGGGTGGGACAAGCATGTTAAAACGCGGCCCGTGTGATACCGCACGGTAACTGCCCTTTTACACACACACTACCGCATACGCAACGGGGTGATTCTGTTCTGTGAAAGTGGCGTATTCTAAAATACTGTCAAACTTAAATAGCTAAAAAAACAAGTATGTATTAATTATTGAGCAGGTATCGTAATTTTATTTGATTATATAGGTATGTCTTTCATAGCAGCCTCCTGAAATTTGACGAGGATGCAAAACGACACCTTGTATATTGCTCAGTGGGCTGGCTTTTAAATAATGGTAGTACAAACTACACTATCAACTCACTACTACTCACACATGATTTCTGTTTGAAATCCAAATTTGAAATCGGAATACTAAAAAAAACAGTATTGCAATTAAACTGAGAAGTCTTTTTGCGTCACAGTGGCAAAATTAGTGTGGATTTTTTGAAGAAAACAATAGCTTACACAGAGAAAACGTTTATTCAGCAACTTGTGCGTTTCATTGCAAATCATTGTTTTGCACATTTTGTACGTGTGCGTGTAATGACGGCCGTCATGCAGGTCGGCATGGAATTAATTAATGCCACTATGACGTGCCGTAGAATGTTCTCCCATGCTTCCAAGATGGCAGTTTTCAGCACCTGCAAAGTTACTGGAGCTGGTTGGTTAGTTTGAACACGCCTCTTTAGCTCATCACATAAGTGCTCTATTGGATTCAAATCAGGGCTTCTAGCTGGCCATTCCATTACTGCGGTACTAACGTCATGCAGGTATTCTCGAACAATTCTTGCAGTGTGCGCACTTGCATTAACACGCATAAAAATTAAATCGTGGGCCACAAACTCTGCATATGGCATCACATGAGCCTCTAGGCATTGACGATCCGTTAGTGGTCCCGTTACAACCTCAAGACCAGTTGTTTCCTTCGGTGGAAATTCCGCCTCAGACTGTCCATGACCCACCGCCATAACTCACCTTCTCTTGAATGGAACATTGCTGAAAACGCTCTCCTTGTCTTTGGTAGATTTTCCTATGCCCATCATTGCTATACAGTATAATCTTGTTTTCATCCCTAAAAAGAACCTGGTTCCATTGACGTTGAATCCAATGCTAATGTTCACGTGCAAACTGTAGGCGCGCCATTCTGTGAGCTCGTGTCAGTTTAGGACCATTAGCTGGCTGATACGGTTTCAGGCCACGTTCTTCGAGTCTCTAACAGTTACAGTGCAAACAGTCAGTCCATGAAAGTCTCGAAGCTATACAGGTCACGGGAAGGTACAAAAGGGTTACCGAGGCCCCTGGCAACACAGGCAACGAAAGGGGCATGGGTGGGTTTTAGTCAGTAAGAGTCTGACACTCCCGCTCCGCCCAGAGCGGGAGAAGTTATTTGATAATTTCCCACCCAAACAAAAAAGACCTGTATTGAGGTCAGGTGACGATTACGTACGCTGGTGGCAAAGATAAACCGATCTTGTCGTACTGTAGTAACCTGGTTTTGCGGTCCTCCTGGACGGCATACGAAGCCGAATTCTTGGACCGGCAGAACGGCTTACATGAAGTTGTGCACTTACGTTTCGCTGACTAAGCCCAAACTGCAAAAGTGCTACAACTTGCGCGGCTACTTCAGCAGGTGCAGTATCCATAATTTGAACGAGAATGTATATAATTAAAAACAATTTCCATACTCTTTTTATGCAAAACAAACCAAATAACCAAACAATTATTGACTTCGCTCGCTCTTAAAGAATCAGCAAGCTACGAGGGCGGGTCAATAAGTCCGTGACTTTTGGAATAAAACACAGATTTTTTGATAAAAAAATAATTTTATTTTTCAACGTAGTCTCCCTTGAGCTCTATACACTTTGTCCAACGCTTCTCCAATTTTTTTATCCCTTCCAAAAAAAATGATTTGTCGAGGTCCTCAAAATAGGCCTTTGTTTGCGAGATGACTTCATCATTGGAGTCAAATCTTTTTCCACCAAGCCATTTCTTCAGGTTTGGGAACAAGAAGTAGTCGCTCGGAGCCAAATCTGGAGAATAGGGCGGATGAGGGAGCAATTCATAGCCCAATTCATGGATTTTTGCCATGGCAACTGCACATGTGTGCACCCTTGCATTGTCTTGGTGGAAAAGAACTTTTTTCTTGGCCAAATGAGGTCGGTTTTTTTTCAAATCGTCATTGATTCGGTCCAATAAATTGGCATAATATTCCCCATTGATTGTTCTTCCCTTTTGAAGGTAGTCAATGTGGATTATCCCGCGTGCATCCCAAAAAACAGTCGCCATAACTTTATTGGCTGACAAACCCACCTTGGCCTTCTTCGGCGCCGATTCACCCTTAGAAACCCACTGTTTTGACTGTTGTTTGGTCTCTGGTGTGTTGTGATGGATCCATGTTTCGTCCACGGTTACAAAACGGCGCAAAAACTCCTCCATATTGCGATTAAACAACGCCAAACCTCCCTGTGAAGTTGTTACACGATTGCGTTTGTGGTCGACTGTGAGCAAACGCGGCACCCATCTTGCGGAAAGCTTTCTCATGCCCAAGTGATCATTCAAAATTGAAACCACTGAGCCATGCGAGATCCCTACGGCTTCCACAATCTCTCGCACTTTCAATCTTCGGTCGGCCAACACCATATCGTGAATTTTTTTGATTGTTTCGGGTGTAGAGACCTCAACTGGGCGTCCAGGACGTTCGGCATCTTCAGTGCTTGTACGGCCACAACGAAATTCAGTAAACCACTTTTTTACCATTGAAATCGATGGTGCAGAGTCCCCATAGTATTTATCAAGCTTAGCCTTGGTCTCGGTAATGGTTTTTTTTCGCAAGAAATAATGCTTAATAAGCACACGAAATTCACTTTTTTCCATTTTCTCCTCAAATTAGTGAGTAGTCTGATAAAAATAGCTGTCAAACACAAACTAACTGACGCAGCAAGTTTAAATTTTGACAGGAGTCAACTGACAGATGCCTGTTCACAGGAGCAGTGTTGCTGTTTCAGTAAAGAGGTCAGAAATTCAAAAAGTCACGGACTTATTTACCCGCCCTCGTATGATTAGAATCATAACTTGCTGCTTATCTTCTGTTTATCAAAATCGAGAATTCAAATTTGGATCAACGGTGATACCGAAATGATGGCCGATATAAAAACTTTTTTCTGACTTAAGACTTACAAACAAGCGCGACACAAAGGCACCGCTTGTAGTGCTACACGCGGTGTCTTTGTGTCACGTCGCGTGTCGCGCCTGTTTGAAGGAGCCTTTATTATTATTATTTTGATGTTTTTAAGCCTATAATCATAAAAATGCACGGTGGCTCGATTTAGGAGTTCGGGAGTCTATTTACCTAACATCCATAATATAATATTATAAACCTAAATAATTGCGTACAGATATTGATATACCTGAGCGTCAGAGGCTTCGTATTTATGACAAGGTGCCCATATATCCCTCAAACTTGAAGCCACCTAAGATGCAAAAGCGTCTTCGCTACATGCGTGGTCCAGAGCCCCTACACACAAACCTACAGTTGCAGCAATATGGTGTTGTTGTAAGTTGTAATCATGTTTCTTTTTTATGTGCTAAATTTATAGGCATTAAAGTATCATCTAGCTTTCTTCAGGAATTTGTTCTTTCACTTCAAATGATGCATTGTACTTTCAAAGTTTGCATAATAATTGTAAATTAAACTAAATTCTTGAACACTATTGAACAAATAAGCATTAACTAATTGAAACCTAAACTTTTCAGGCTACTGGTGGTGGCAGATTGCGTTCTGAACATTTTGAAATGGCTCGTCTAGTAGTTGCAAGGAAGTTAGATCAGAAGAGAATGTTTGCCATCTGGCGAGTAGACCCTCCATGGCAACCCGTCACAAAGAAAGGTCAAGGTCAACGTATGGGCGGAGGTAAAGGAGCGATCGACCACTACGTCACTCCCGTCAAAGCTGGCAGAATTATCCTTGAAGTTGGCGGCAAGTGTGACTATGCTGAGGTATGTGTCTGTTTTTTAGGGTTCGGTACGGAGCGAGAGGGCATGGGCAACCGTCACCTCCTTCTGCGAAGCAGTAATGCTCGCGAAGGAGGAGGCGGGACGGTTGAGGGAAAGGCACGTTTCGCGCCCTCTCGCCCCTAGCCGCCGCAGGAGACGCCCTGGGCGTCGGGAATCTCGGGCGGATTTCCAGCCACCGTAGGCGCGGGCTTGCGGACGGTGAGCAATGGGTAGCTTACCGTCCGGTAAGGACCAGGCCCGGGTCGACGGCGCGTCGTATTCCACGCGCGCCTCAAAGAGATGTCGTCAGCACAAAAGTAGGGGTCCACTAGGGCCACCCCGGCAGGCATCGTGCCGGGGTCGCGGGAAGGTACTCATGGGTCACCGAGGCACCTGGCAACACAGGCAACAGGAAGGAATACGGGTGGGTTTTAGTCAGTAAGAGTCTGACACACCCTCCCGCTCCGCCCAGAGCGGGAGAAGTTATTTGAAGATTTCCCACCCTCAAAAAAAAAAAAAGTGTGACTATGCTGAGGTATGTGTCTATTTTTTAGGGTTCCTTAGTCAACAAGGAGCGTTTATAGTTTCGCCATGTCCGTCTGTCTGTCCGCGGCTTAGCTCAGAGACTCTTAGTACTAGAAAGCTGTAATTTGGCAAGGGTAGACATATTAATCACGCCGACAAATTGGTAAAATAAAATCTAAAAAAAAACATTCTGTAGTGTCTCCCTTGCATGTAAAGTGGGGATGGGTCCTTGGTGTGGGTATCGTTGGAAAGGCCGTTTAAAAAAATGGTCTGTAAAAAACATTTTTCGATTCAGGGATCCGTTTGCGAAATATTGAGCTATACAGTGCTAATTTCTATCACAGCTAAGTAGGCTTTACAAGTTAACGAGTAATAGTCGACCAACTTACATTTGCGGTTGGAGAATTGATCGTGACGTTTATCGATGTATGGGAGAACATGTTTTTCAACTACAATGTTAAGTTTGTGCTTGGGATAAATTCATCCAACTACGGAATTCTTCATTATGTGTGGTCGGACACGCACTTGGCCGGTTTTAATTACGTGATCCTGCCTCCGTTGAAAATATAGGTATCTATTAGAAGAGAAAGAAGATCGAATGTTCTGTTATTACTTGATATTTTAATGACAGTTTCTTGTGTCAGTTCCGATGAATCGTTCGGATGGTCACATCGTCGCTCGCATGACTAACTGTCCTATCTCCGTATTGTCAATTGTTCATGAAAAGCGTTTTGCGGTTACGACATTTCTAACTAAGATAAAATTATAATCTATCGGCAATTCTGAATATTTAATTATATTTATTCGTAAAGAGTATTTATACTACTTTATTTTGACGATATAGCTACTTATTTATTTTCAATATTAGTATTTATTTTTAATTATTAAAACAGTTAAGTATGACACTTTGTGATAACTTTATTTATCAATTTGAACAGTTTTTTTTCTACTTACGACTTTACGGTTTGCATTAAGTTTGGAAATAAAACACGCAAAACATTTAGCTTATTAAATTATTATTAAGAAAAGAGTGACATAACACGTTTTTAAAAATCTTAATATTATTTTTAAGAATCACAATTTAAAAGACAGAAAAATTAAAAAAAAAGCAATTTAAAAGTATAATCAAATTATTAGCAAACAAAATAAAAACAATTTAAAAACCTATTCATTCAGTCATATTGTGAAATGACATGAAGCAAGTAATTGAGTATCTATCACAAAATCAGTCTTTTTATCAAATCTTAATACTAAATTGTAATTATTTTTAGAAAACAGGTGGTTTGCAGTTTGAATTATAGGTACCTACTATCTTAATGATGCAGTGAACGATAAAATGAAACGAATTCGGGTAACCTTATGACTGGTGTGTCACCCGCAGTCAAAGCCATTAGATCGTTGTAATTTCTTGAGAAATCTTTGGTTGTTACATTGAGTGGTAAAATTTGTGAGTGCAAAAAAACAGAACGAGAAGTTACAGCAGTGTGATCAGTTTCGAAAAAAAATTGTAGGGGTCAGTCTTCATAAAAAATAATTCCATCATTTGTCTCCAATCTACCATTTCATCGGTGTCATCTTTTCGAACAGAAAGTAGCCGTAAATTTTGTGAGAGTGCCTTAAAATCTAAAAAGTCCGAATAGCTTAGAGCTGTTACTATGTACGGTGGTCGTCTTCGTGCCAATTTTATAATGGGAATTAACTGAGAAGGGAGGAAAATGTCACCACTTTTTTTAATGGCATAGTCAATGTCACTATGTGCAGAGTTGCCCTCATTTTGGCCATGACAAGGGACAGAGATGCTTAAGACGCTGACAACACCTAAACCGCGGTCACTGTCAAATTCCATAGAAAAGAAAGAGAAGCGCGATGACGCAACGCTTGTAATTTATTGCAAAATATGAAGTAATTATCTATTTACTCAAAATTGAGTTGAGTAATCGAAAATAAAAAACAACCAAGTTCTGCATTCAAATAAGACGTTCTTGTTATTAAATAAATACGTAACGTATGTTGATATTTGATACAGATATTTTGGATTACAACTCAAAGTAAGAGGTTAGTTTAACGTTAGTTTGTATCGAGATTTTGTTTTCAAAACGTGTTTTGGTAACAACCAAGTTCTGGGAAATATGTTCAAAATTGACATATATTTTTTCCGCTACCACAAACTATACAGATTTGGCAATATTTTTTCTTAAGCGAAGCCTATTTTGGTTCATTGGGTCTGGTCAGCGCCTTAAAGCAATTTCTTTAATTGAAAGGGAATTGTTTATAACGTAGAGAAGGGCAGCTGCTACAATTGAATTTTTGTCTTTCTTAGGACGATGAAACGATAGATTTTTACATTTAAATAGTTTTCTGTAAAGAGAAAGGCTGGGTTTCGGTGCTTCCTGCAAGTCTTCGACAAGCATTTGATGCATTTTTATAATGGTTAAATCTGAGTGCAAATACTCACGAGTGGAATTGGCTCGACAGTAATGAGACTCTACTCTTGGGAAGCGCTTTAAGTGTCCTTCAACTAGAGCTTTGGCACGATCATCTTTTTGAATATTCGCTATTTTGCGTCCTCCACGACTGTCTTTCTCCTGTATCCCAGAGGGCAACAACTTCTCTGTAGCTGTTTTAACTGTTCTCTCTCCAACTACTAAAGTATTAAAAAAAAAGTTCTACATACTTTCTTCCTCTCGCCGTCATTATGTAAATAGTACATTATAGTATTCTTTCTTTTAGATTCAGGTCCAGCTGTTTTTTGTTTTGTGTTCATCTTTTCAATGTGTCGTGCAATGAATTTTCTTTGAGATTGTAGACTTCCTAAAGCCCAGTCGCATCACAAGCGATTTTCGCAATGTTATCTTCCAAACAAACGGTTTCATTACTTGAAACAGAAGCTGTGCTAGGATTTAAGGGTAATTTTTTTTGGAATGTCGGTACCTTCTGTTGAATCGAAAATATTTAAACGAGTATGTTGCTCATTCACTTTGGAATTGTCATCATTTTCTCTTGAACTACTCTCGAAACAGTTCACCGAAGTATTCAGTACTGATAATAATTGACGTGTTTTCTTTGGTTCAGGATTATAGTCAGGGTAATAAGAGGCATCTGAATCATGAATAGGATCGCCACCGTTTGATTCGTCAGAAGAAGATTCATTGTTGATATTTGTGTGATTCTCAGATGTAGCTGCTATAGTCTTTTTAAGTTATAACAATAACTCCAAAATACCACCTTCGTTTAAAAAGCATTTTAACTGCGGTTTCAATAGTAATTTTGTCACCTTTTCGCAGGCATTTTAAGTCTTTAACAGAAACGAAATTTTCAGTTCCATCTCGCCATTTAACTATAACGTCCATCGTAAGTTTTTGAACGGCTGAATTGTAAGAGCGGGAGGAAGATATATCCACGCTGTGACGGACGATGTGGTGTGATTATGTTCCCCGCAACCCTGTCTCACATTATGAAATTACCGGCCTAAATTATGTCTTATTGTCAAGTGCAATAAGGTAACTTTCAACTGTCAAAGTGTACCTATCTCAGTGTAAATCTAATTCTTTTAAAAATAATTCACGATACAAAATTTCACTAAAAAGTCCTATTTGAGATAGGATATTTTTTAAATCAAATACGTGAATTTTAATTTTACTGAAAGTCCTATATGAGTTCCGCTTTTTAGTAATATTTTTTTTTTGGTTTAATATGAGATACGTTGACTTTCAAAATGGTTATATTTTGAAATCCAAATAAAATAGAGAAACGAAGGTTAGTGTAAAATGTAAAGAGTCACGAAATGAAAACTGTAGTTGTCCTAACTCAAACCAGCTAAAAAATGAGATAGGACAGTTAGTCATGCGAGCGACGACATGTGAGCGATAAGTCCCAGAGAAAATATACAAACATTGTCGACCCAATACGACATACGCGCACTTTATATTCAACTGTCGAGTTTGTATGCACAATAACTCTCTCAAATTCTACTGAATTTGAGAGAGTTATTGAAACGCTTAGAACGCCGCATACCGTTCCCTGATCCGTGATTGTCACGTGTTTTACGAGGGCTGCACTAAAAGTATCGGGAATGGAATATTTCCACTGTTCCTGTCATATTATTTTTTTTTTAATTGAAAACTCCTTGGTTTTAAAAATCGAATACCATTTATTTATTTAAAAAAAGATTCTCGGTCTTGTCACAAGGTTTTGTCAAACTTGTTTAGTCGTTGAGAAAATGGAATTGACTCGAGAAAATTCAAGAGCGATGATTTATTATGACTTTCGAAGTGGTTTAACACAAAAACAGTGTGTTGACCGGATGATTTCTGCATTTGGTGATGAAGCCCCATCCAAAACCACAATTTATCGCTGGTTTGCTGAATTTCAACGTGGACATGTCAAGCTCAGTGATGATCCCCGTCAAGGTCGTCCTTCAATTGCAGTCACCCAAGAAAATGTTGATGCTGTGCGTAAGCTGATTGAGGAAGATCGACATGTGACAAACCGCGAAATTCAGGCAACTTTAGACATTGGCATGAGTCAAATACAAATAAACAATTGCAAAGCAATTGCAATTGGTGTAAAAAAGTTGTTTTCCCGATGGATACCGCATTCGCTCTGTGAAGAGCATAAAGCGGCTCGCGTTACTTGGTGCGTCAGAACTCTCGAAAGATTGCACGCAGGATCCTCAAATGCTGTATACAACATCGTATCAGGTGACGAATCCTGGATATACGCGTACGAACCCGAAACAAAAAACCAGTCACGAGTTTGGGTGTTCGAAAATGAGTTAAAGCCAACAAAAATTGTTCGTTCACGCAGTGTTGCAAAAAATATGGTGGCCACGTTTGTCTCCAAAACCGGCCATGTTACGACTATTCCTCTTGAGGGACAAAGAACGGTTAATGCAGAATGGTATGCTAGCATTTGTTTGCCACAGGTCGTTTCTGAACTCCGTAAAGAGAACTGCAACCGCCGCATCATCTTCCATCACGACAATGCGAGTTCTCAAACCGCGCACAGAACAAAAGAGTTTTTAGAACAAGAAAACATAGAATTATTAGACCATCCGCCGTACAGCCCCAACCTAAGCCCTACTGATTTCTATACTTTCCCTAAAATAAAGAATAAATTGCGTGGACAGAGATTTTTATCACCTGAAGAAGCTGAACGCCTACAAAACGGCCATTTTGGAGACCCCAACTTCCGAATGCAATGGTTGCTTCAATGATTGGTTCCATCGTATGGAAAAATGTGTCAAATTTCGCGGAGAATACTTCGAAAAGCAATAAATACATTTTTAAATAGTAATGTTGTGTCACTTCCTTGTTTCCCGAAATGTTCAGTGCCGCCCTCGTATAATTTGTATGTTGAGCAGAGCTACCAAACTAGTTCTTAAGTAAAACTTCAACAATAGGTAACAGGTTATCATTGATGAGGGTGAGCACGTAGTAATAAAAGCTGATAAAGACCTTGGAAATAAATATTTTTCGCTCTTAAGCGATTTTTTATTTTTATTTTTTTAAGCCATTGCCAGGTCTATGGAGCTATGTCGTGTGAAAACCATGGAAGGAATACCACTGTCTGATATAGAATCAAATAAGTTATTGAATAGGCCACACGACGAGTGCATTGTCAGAAATGTTACGATTGCGAAGTCTTACTTCATCCTCATATTAACATTATAATATACTTACTCATTTAAAATTATCTTTACTCTTTATAACTATGTAGGTGGAAGAACTAGGTTCGCTCGCCTTTCAATGTTGCCATGAGATAATCAATATTACCCATAACTCAATTTATACGTTCGTGCTGTTTGTCGTTATGGAGTTTCGTTGTATGCGTTCCTAGTCTAAGCTCAGTCCATTCCAGCACGTCCTGATCATAGAGGTACTTACTCGTGTTGAGATTGTCATAAACCTACACATTTCCTATTAGATTTTGAGGAGTTCCCTGTTTTATCTTCAGTGTCCAAAGTCCAATACCAATGAAATTTAAACAAGACCACTTTGAAGATATACTGAACCCAACGCAAAAATAAATTTTAAAATCGGATTTTAAACACAAAAGTTGTGCACAAACTTTTTTAAAATAAAATAAAAAAACGAATTTGAGAACCACCTCTTTTTTAAGACTGTTAAAAAAACGACTACAAAACAAAAGAAACATAGTTTCGGTAGCCGCTTTGGTTTTGTATGTTTTTGTAATTTCCAAATGGCTCCCAACTACCAAAACTAAAATATTTTTCACTTTATTTATTGCTTTAAATTCAAATTTTCAACTAATTTTCATTGAGTTTCTGCTTTTCAGGTTTACCCTATGCTGAAAATAGTGGCTGAGCGGTTGCCATTCAAAGCTGAGGCCGTTTCCGTAGATATCTTGAAAAAGAAGTCTGAGGAAGAGAAATGGTTGGAAGAGAACAACCAGAATTATTATACGATGAAGTACATCATACAAAACAATATGGGAGGATGTCACAGAATGTTGTCGCCCTTTGACCATCGCTGGTATGGAAAATATTTGTAAATATTCTTATTTAATTAGCGTAAGTAGTGAAAATACATAAATTGAGTTAATATTTGTAGATTTTATTTTACTACCTTGGATTTGAAAGGCCTGAATATAAAAACACACAAAAATAGAAGTACTTCATGTTTATTATTGTTTACGATTTTATATAAGTATTAAATAACCATAACCATAAAATATATCGAAATACGTGCATGTTATTACGTTATCGTAGATTTAAAGAGTTCATAAATATTTCCATACACGTGGGCGTCCACGATGATATCGTCAGGTTAGAAATTTAAAAAACGAAAGTTAATGTAAAGTAACGGTTTTTTTAATTCAAATTGGGAACCTCAACCCCATCAAGGTTGTAACTTCAACCGCATCAATGTTGTAACCTCAAACCCATCAAGGTTGTAACTTCAACCCCATCAAGGTTATAACCTTAACCCCATCAAGGTTGTAATCTCAACCGCATCAAGGTTGTAACCTCAACCCCATCAAGGTTATAAGCTGCAATTGTCTATGCTAGGCTTTCAGTACCAGTTATTCACACTATAATAAAATAAAACAACATGACGTAATTAATAATGGTTTATTAAATTTGACATTTTCATGAAAGGATTTTCGTGACAAGCCTCAGTTTGCATACATGTATTAAACCTTGTAGCAATAATTACTTTATAAACTCCTTTCTTACAATTATGGCAAAAACTCAACAAAAACAAATGTATTACAGTAACAAATACTACAGCGTAGAGAACTTAGTATCTTATGACTCGTCCCTAACCTAACGACAAAAGCCAAACAACACGCTATTAGTATTTTAGAGAGTACCATGGTTCACGAATAAAGATAGTGCAAGCTGATACGTGTTGCACAGAACACTAGGCTGCCATCTGTTGCTAAAAGTAAACAGTACAAGTTTGTAAGTCCACTGCTCCTATTATTACATTATTTTAGGGTCACATTAATACACAATACAAGATAAAACATTTACTATTTAGTGTACAATTGTAACAGACATCTCATCATATTGTGTGCAACTCTACTCCGTCCATATTATGTTTAGCGACTTCTACCACATGTATTTTCTATTCTGCATTGTCATCTCAACCATAAGTACCTATAAATTATATAACGTCATAACAATATTTACAAAGCCTAATATACTAACTTACAAGTAAATGCAATTTACATTGTCAATAAATTAATAATGTGTTTACAATATCATACAAGCGTTACATTTATATATGATATGGCTTTTTTTTATAAAATAGACTGCTTAAAAAATCAATCCCTAGCAGTCATTTTATCACAACTTTAAACCATTGTTAGTAATGACTTGTGAAATGTTGTTGGTACATTGTGAATTAGATATTCGTTTGATAATCTTATAGTAAACAGTTTTTGTTTCTATAATAATTATAATTAATTGTTAGTTTAAATAAATCTATAAATAAATAATTCAGTGCTTTCTGACGAAACAAAACTCATTTCCGTATTTAAATTAAGTTAGGCTGTCTTTACATAGCAACAAATAAACCGAACAAGATCACATCGAATATTTTAATAGATTTTAGTAGACATTTAAGCCATTTCTGAAAGAGTGGAACTAGAGAATTGAGCAAATAAATTAGCTCAGATTAATTATAAGAATAATATATTTGACTAGTTCTGTATCTTAAACAATACTTAAATATATATTCCCTAGACACTGGCGATTTGCAGTCTTAATTATAATTACTATTGTGTTTAATTATCCAATACACATTAGGCGGGGAAAAAAAGTGATTCTGCGTCGAGAGATTTATAAAATAAATGCATTTTTACGTTTAACTTGCGTACATTATTAGCTAAGCTCTAAGTTAAGACAAAAGTGAGGTAGCGTTTTTACCTTCTAGTGGAAAAGTATATACAGATCTAAAACGAATGCAACATTTTTTTTGGTATGAGAATATTACAACAGCGACATATCCTAAGGTTCGCGAATCGTAGGCAAGGATAAACGGCGCTTAGTATACAGCAATAAATTAGCCCGATATCATAAGGAGATAGTAATATCAATATACAGACAAACCTCGCGTGAGTAATATTTATAATTTATTATATTCATTGACATATTATGAGTATTAACTACATGCACACAATTATCATTATTAGGTACTTTAAATATGTGCAGCTTTGTAGATGACTAGAGTAAATACGTTTAACGATAGTATTATTATGTATAAAACAGTTACAATTTGTATAGTTTCGTATTCGATCACTGCAAGGATCCACTTTGAGACACATATTGTATCGAGGATAGTACATTGACTGTTCAACAACTTTACTCGTAAGCTTCGCTCAGGTGCTCTAACAAGAATTTCAATTGAGTTTTCATGAAATTATTTTTGTGAGCGATGGAGTCGCACAGCACTTGCGTGGGTGCGACTGCGTTGCCGTTGCTTACGTTCTCGTAAATGTGCGCGTCGGGGAACGCGTTGTTGTTGTGCGAGTCAATGGTACTAGCCTCCAGCCAGGCTGCCCCGGACGTATCAGTGGGTGCATTGTATACGTCGATTGGCGGAGCTTTGATGATATGCTGATATTTAAACGTAGACAATATCTGCCGGATCTTTGCAATGATCTGCTCTACTCAGGCGTTTGATTCCTGCGAAAAATTTTAAAAATACATAAGTCAGTATTCTGCAGCAAAGTCTATAGGATATAGAATTTCTAAATAGAATCGTGAAGTTTGAGACTACTTTCTATGCTAGTGGTAAGAGTTAGCTGCTTTCTAGCTTTCTACATTGATGACAAAATTAATAATGGTTCAAGAGAGGTGAGAAGTGGAATGTTGTGTCTAGGCGATCACCCGGAATATCGAATTTGCTGCAGGTGAAGTAATGAATATAGGTACTTAAAATGAATCTTAACAGGTATAATTAAGTGTTATAATACTGCACGGCATTCGTATGTATAGTCATATAAAATGTAAGTACTCATATAAAATATTATCCTAAATTTCATATTAAATGCATCAAAATTGAGGCGCTATCATTCATAAGAAGGTACATCGAACATCGAGACAATACGTGATAGAACCGCGTCGTGCCGGTGGCGCGTGACGCGGCGAGCGGTATCGATGCAAGCACACAGCAACACTACACTAGAAGCAGGTGGGACGGTGTGTGGCGGTTTATACCTTGAGGTTGTGGAAATAATGCATGATCTGATCGTAGTCCATGTGCAGCTCGTCCAGCCCGAGCGCCTCGGCCGCGGGCTCGCGCGTGTCCGCGGCGCGCGAGTACATCGGGTTGCCCACTATCGTGGCGCGCTTCACCTCCGGAGAGTTGCTCCCTACGTCACAACTCCACATTAAGACTCTTACAAACAAGCGCGACACGCGACGCGACACAAAGGCACCGCTTGTAGCGCTACACGCGGTGTCTTTGTGTCGCGTCGCGTGTCGCGCCTGTTTGAAGGAGCCTTTAGTCATTGTTGCTTAGTTTTTGAGTATCTATTAGAATCTATTATTGATATTAGATTATTATTTGAGTATCTATTTATCAAACGCGCAAAGTTCTTTCCGATACACTAGTGTAAACTCACCTTTATTCTTGTTGGCGGCTTCCACGAAATCTCCTTTTGACTCTTTGGATCTATTCTTGTGCCTCATTTGTACTTCAGGTAGGCCTGTGAATATTTTGCTCATTAGTATCCAGTACTTCTATCGAACTAAAATACTTAATGCGAAGAGATAATTACCGATTCCAGAGTCGTGCATGTAGTCGGGGCTTTCGGGTTTGGCGAACGTTCGCCGTGAGTCGTCAGTGCCTCTGTTGAGGCCGACTATCTCTCTGTAGTCCTTGTTCTCCATCACAAGAGGAGCGTCGTTGTCGAATTCAAATAATCGTGCGCAGTCGTCCTTGTCAGTTAGCTTTTCCACTGGGTTATCTTCTAAGTCATTTCTAAGGGGGGCCGGGTTCGAATCGCGTTTGTAATCTTTCATTTCTCGGTTCAATAAGTAGGGGGAGTCCAGTTTGTTTAAATCAATAATTCTGAAAAGAGAATAAATTTGGTCAGCGGCGACTTAAGGACGATACCAAACTGCTGTCAAAAAGTAGTTGAACTTACCGGTCTGAGCGGCGGCCATTTTCTGGAGATCGTCGGGAGTCGTAATCGCGGTCGTGTTTCTTTTGATGATTTCGGGAATGATTTCGTCTTGTGGGTGGCATGACTGCGTCGGGCAAAATCTGGAAAAATACCATGACATTTTAATAAAAATATCGTGCATTTCGCACAGAATTTTCAGACTAGACTGTCTATTTCTCCTTACTTTGCTGGGGTTTCGTGGTGGCACTGGCAGTTGTGGCTGGGGAGTTGATGAGTTCCTGTGGGGCGGGACTGGAGGTCGGTAGTCGTCTGGGTTGTTGGCGTCCGTCCTGTAGACCAAATGGAGTAAATTATACCATAATTATTACAATAATGCACAGAAAAAACTACTAAGCGCAAAGCTTGATTACAGACACAGGTTAGAACATTTGACAAAGGCAAGACGGAGCGTGCTACCCATAGAAATCCATTAGGTTTTGCTATTGTAATAAGAACAATCATTAAAGGTTTTGTGCGAAAATAATGTTAAACCACAACCCAGGGGGGTAACCATCACCTCTTATAGCAGTATTATTATAATATTACTTCACAGTGGGAAAGTGATGGAGCTATACAGGACATATAGCTCCATCTCTTTCTCACGCTAAAGTAATATTGAAATAATACTGCTCTATGAGGTGATGGTTACCCCCCAGAAGTGAATTTTAATAAAAAAAAAACACATAACACACATCACATTGCTTTGAACAAGAATAAGTGCAAACAGCTTAAAAACTTGCAAAAATCACTTACTGCCAGTGTCCATCGCCAGAGTGATGCCGCGTGTGTCGCGCCGGTTTCTTACAATACGTGGTGGTGTCAATGACCTTCTTATCATTCTGCGACGGCAGTTCGATGGAGTTGGGGTTATCGAAGCTGGTCACCATCACGTTTCCATTCTCTTGTATCGCGTCCTCGGGGTCCACATAGTTGTAGTTCAAAGGGTTCGCGGTAATTCTCATCTCAGTGTTGCCATTGTCAGTCTGTTGTGCCGAGTTTCTGTTCGCAGGGTGACGGTTGCCGTTCCGCTCGATTGTCGCGCGTCCTGGGAAGTTGAAAGCTTCATTTTTGACTCAATTATTGAGTGTATTTGGGATTACGAGCATTATTATATCGATTGGTTCAGATTTGGTTGGATTAAAGCATTTAAGGTATGGTATAATTATATTAGGGAAGAGGCTATCTGATTCTGTAACCATAAGATAGCTCAAATGGAACAGGACAGGATATACAATCAGAGGAAAGGAAAAACGATCAAAAACAATAATGTATTTGGCTTAGAAATGACAAGAAGTGGAAACAGGGTAGGCCATTCAGAAGACTGGCAGATGATATAAAGGCTGTAGCGAGCGCTGCATGTAAGGGAGTCGCTGAGGATAGTGAGAAGTGGAGGAGGACTTTGTCATCGGGGGACATACAGACGGGGAAGTCGGGGCAGTTAATTAATTATCTGCAGTAAAATGACACTAAGAAGTGTCAATTTAATAATGCTAATTAGAAGTCCTAATGTAACTTATACCTGTCTGAATAAATGCTTATATTATTATAGTATATAGTATAGTTTCCATTCAATTACTCATAACTTTAGCTTTAAAGTAGGCACAGTTAACTCACGTCATGGCAGTAAAAGCGTCTTTATGTCGTAGCAGTAAGAACGGTTTTCTCAATTCAAGAGTTACTTACTCCTGATTTGGCTGGCGGTTTACTTTACCACAGCCGATTTGAAACTAAGATATCATGTTCATTGATTGAGAGATTTGATTATGAGTCATGGTTCCCTTTTGTATTTGTTTAACGGACGGTAGTTTCTTCATCTCTGTAAAAATCAAAGTCTTAAAAGGTTGTAAAGACAAAATCTTACCCAGCCACACCCAGTCATGTGCGTTAGTAGTGGACTCCCTGTTGGGCTTGTCCCGCGCCAGGCCCAGCGTGGCCCCGACCAGGCCGCCCACCTGCAGCCGGCCACCCTCGGCCGCGCCGCCCGGCCCGCGCGCGCCTCCGCCTACACGCTCTGCGCTTGAGGGCTTGACGCGGGTCGCGTATACTACGCATGATACTACGAATACCTGGGGAGAAATTCGATTTATTTATTTTATGTAAACAAAAACAATTAAGAGAGAAAAAATACATAAAGATTGTAGAGCACAAAGGCACTGCTTATTTCATTCGAAATTTCTTCCAACAGTCCTGCGTCAAGAGAGTTGTTCAAAAAAAGAGGAGGTTATGTGTTCGTCTGTATGTTTTATATTTTTTATGTATTTTCGTCAATTGTGATAAGATTTAAAAAAAAATCGTTTGGTAGAAGAAGCTCGCACGGTGATCCCATATATATTTTTTTAACTTTGCTTGGTAGTTTTTGAGTTAGCTCCGAAATACGTGTTTAATCCTCTTTATCTATCTTGATGATGTTATATTACTTCCTGTCACTGTTGTTTACATAACAAGTACTGGTATACGAATTGGTGTAGAGTAGGTACCATAACTAAAAAGTGGAAAATAAAAAACGTTTTACAAAAAAAAAAAAAACACCCGACTTCCAAAAAGACACTACAAAGTGAAAAATAACTTTAATTTGAGAAGTCGGTGGCAAAAACTAACATACAGATCATTTCCAAAGACATTGAATTAAAGTTATTTTTCACTTTGTAGTGTTTTTTTGGAAGTACCTATATTGTTTTTTTGTTTGTTTAAAAAATATTTTTATTTGTAGTAATCCAGAGGTCAGTGTTTTTCCATTTAGTCTCATTAGAGACGATTAACATTATTAGGAAATACGTAAATAAAGTAAATCATCATCTGCATAGCCTTTTCCCAACTGTTGGGGTCGGCTTCTAGCTGAATACCAGTATTTTACATGGAGCGACTGCCTATCTGACTTCCACAACCCAGTTACTGGGTAATACGATACCCCTTGGTAAGACTGGTTGTCAGACTTTCAAGCTTCTGATAACCCGTAAAGACTGTCAAAGATCACGAATGACAGCCGGGATCAACGGCTTAAAGTGTTTTCCGGGGCATGGAAGGGTCTTGGTAAGTAAAGATGGTCACCCATCTACGGACCAACCGCGGCAAGCATAGCTTAACCTCATCGGTCGACCCGTGCGGCTGTTATTACTTAGTCACGAGCCTCTTTACCTTTACATAACCAAGTTAAATGCCGGCTGCAAATAAAAACACGACCACTAGTACTAACAAACAACAAAAATAAATCTAACTCACCACAATTGCAAAGCAAAATGCACCGAGCACCACATATATTCCTGTAAAATAAAACAAACTTTAGACTCGTCCTATATATATTTGGCAGATAGATAAAGGCATTCTACAGTCCTTTTACAGTTATTTTACGTCTGACAGTAGCAACGAAATAGCATTAACCTTAGCCTTATTCAGCCTTCACATGATTTCAACGACGATAAAGATCAATGTGATTTTGACAGTGATGCTAAATCAGTGTTAAAATAACTGAAAAGACTAGTTACAATATGGCAAAACTAACCGATGACAACTGAAGTTTGTGCAGTCTGGTGCTGTGAGTGCGGCGCGGGGTTGTTCCGGTAGATGGAGTTGTACTGCTGCGCCTGTGCTATGGTCGGCTCGTGGTTGTTCTCGTCCTTGAACGATGGGTAACCTGGAACACAACAGTTACTCGTAAGTAATGCCTTTGTCTTTTACTAAACGTGAAAATCTGCTAATAATGTCATGAAGTAGTTATAGGTACGTTTTGGTTTAAAAACACTGGCATATCATGGCCATTGGCCATAGATACTATGGCGTTTAGGTATCCGATGTCAGTCAGATTGCTGCACGGGCACCACCCACATCACATCTCTCGGACGGTAATCATGAAGATATTTAAAAATCACAAGGAACCTTTGTAAGGTTCCTTGTCAAGGAGATCCAGCAGGCAGTAACCCAAGAATCTATATCAAACTACTCTACAGACCTTTAAGAATATCTCCAAGCTCAGCCATCCCGCTCCTCATACCACCCCTGGCCATGATATCATCATTCTGCGGTGTATCAGGCCTTTGCGGCGCGTCCCCTCCGCTAAAGTCGACGTCCACACTAGCGGCCGCGGTCGCGATTGCGCCGGGAATGTTTTTGATGTTTGCCGGAGTCTTCGTGTCGCCCTTGCCCGGAAGAGCCACGCGCCGAAGTGGACCGGTTCGGCATTGTTCGGGTGTTAGTAGCGTCACTCGGAGGAGTTCGCCGCTTCCTGTAATGTGTGGTTGAGATTTGAGGCGATTGTCACTTGTTACTATAAGTAACAAGTAAACTAGTTAATGTGATAAAAATGTGCGTAATGTATCAATTCGCCGACGACACCTGCCTTATAGCCGCTGGACAGAGTGTTAGTGATGCCCAAAAGCAACTACAAGAGGACTTTGATTTGCTAACCAAATGGTCCCATGACTAAAAGACCAAATTAATGTACATCAGTTCGAGTCAAAATTGCTCTGCCTTGCCTAAACTAACAGCACACTGCCATGGGTGTTTGCATGACAACTGCCGTAATAAAGTAGCCAAGCCTTGCAGTTGTGACGCCATAGATCTCGTGGAGACCCAAACATACCTAGGGCTTACCATTGATAGCTGACTTAATTGGAAGGAGCACATTAATGGGGTGTGTGATAAACTGAGATGTATGTTAGCAAAATTCTCTATTATAAGATGCAAAATTCCATATCAAACACTGTTAACGCTTTACAAAGCCCTGCCCTGGCCGAATCAACGATATCCTATGGCCTGTCGAGCTATGGTAGGACATATAAAACTCACCTAGATCAAATTTACGCACTTCAACTACGTATATTAAAAGCAATTGTCCCGCATAAAATTAAGAAGAAGTACAAGAATGACTACGGTAAATTATTTGAATTCTGTAAAATACATGAAAAAATAAAATTTACATTATTAAAAGAAGAATTTTTTAATGAAAATCTTAAGAAAACAAAAATCAAAAATAATAATGAAATTAATACCCGTAGTGTCATCAATGCTAAGTTGTTGCTTCCTAAGTACAACAATTTACACGGCAAGAGATCGTTAAAGTATATAATACCTTATCTTATTAATCAACTACCTATATCATTGAGGGACAAAATAACTGCTAAAAACATAAAGTACAAATTAAAGGAACATTTCTTACAAAATATAAATATCTAATGTATATTAAGTGAATAAATGTTATAAATGAATATAGTTAAATAGTAAATAAATAAACATAATAGCCAACGATACCATTGGAAAATTAACTATTACTAAAAATAATATACTTTTAGGAACAACCTGTATCAATCTAAATCACATTCCTCCACCACTTTTTGTCTTAAGGACGGTCAGATTGGTCATCGATGTTCGCTCGTAAGTAATAGATAAATACTTCGCTTATTGCCCTCGATGTTGTTTTTGTTACTGTATCATTTTATGATTATGAACTTAAGTTTGTTTTGATTGTTTAAATTATGTGGTCGATGTTTTTGGTGCACGGTAAAACTTAATGAGTTTATGATTGCATCAACTCATTATGTATAAAGATGTAAGTACTGAATGAATGAATAAATAAATAAATAATAGTAGGGGAAGATCAAAGTACAATGAATAAACTGATTGAAAGATTATTATGGCCCGAAAGGCTACTACTGATGATGATGTTCATTGACTTCGGTGAACGGATGGGAATCGATATTTATTTTATTTATTTATTAAAAACCAACTTATATTTACAGTTTGCACGACACATAAAAGTTATCGGTCAATACTAGTAATTACACAATTACAATCACAAAAATAGACAAAATTTGATGAATTAAATAAGATCCAAAAGGTAAGAATATTATATTGTGGTCGTTCACATGGATTGATAACATTGACTAGGTACCTACTGAAGATGAAGTCTCTAAAGTAGGTATCTATTATCGTATTGTCGAATTGTATACTAATGGTAATTAAATTGGCTTACGCAGTGCGCAACAAAGGGAACCTTTTTTAGTAGGATGTTGCCGATCCTCTTTTCACATGTTACACACGACAATAAAGTGCCATGCTTCTTAAAGTTCTTAGCAGGTTGCGATTTAGAACAATCTTCTTTGGGTAAGTTCAAAGACATCATAAACATACCTTCTCCAACTGCGATAACCCTCGGATGTCGTGACGCATACATAGGCGCGAAGGCAACCACCTCAGGGTCGAGGCTCTCCACAACGAGGAAGTAGTCCGACACCGCCACGTCACGCAGCGCCGTGTGACTGCCGTCCGAGAACTCCAAGTCTATGTCCAGTAGGCCTTCCTGGAATTTTGTATTTGAAGATGAAGGTTACCATCATTTTGTACTGGTGACTTTCGTAGGCTACCTAGTAAGTTAGAGCTGTGATGATTGGTAATTGGTAAAGATATTAATTACCTACATGAATTGCATGGAATTAAGTACTTTAAGACTAATCCAAATATATAGACTCCTTCACTAATTTGGTAGGTAGGTAGGTAGGTAATTACCCCTTCGTATACCTAAGCAAATACATAATGACTTCCTTTGCTTAGACATTACTGACTAACACGGGCGTCCGTTCATTAGATAGATAGATAAATAGATAAAACATTTATTCAGTGCACACAAAAGACATAGCACAACACATAATAGCACAATTCATGGATAACAAATTACAGGAATATATAGAAACAAGTTGCCAAGGCACACACCACACACAGGTGCATTACGGATCTAAATAGTGGTCTCATGATCCCTTCCCTATAATGTCTGGATTCTAACGAGGCTTGATAATTCTGCCATGTAAAGAATTGATTCATAAGAATTTTGATTCAACAAACCTGATATTGCGCTGTAAGTCGCCTGGTGACTGTGGTTTCGGAAACGTATCCGTTCTCGATAGCAGTGTCAGGCGATATGTTCAACTGCAGGCCAGAAATGACGCGCACCAAGAGGCGTGAGATCGACACCTTGTCGTTACCCACGCGGACTTCACGCAGACCAATCACACGGCCTGGACAAAGAATATTCTACATTTACAAGGTGTTTTCTTTTTAAATTACGTATTGTGAAACTATAGACGAGATGCGTATTTAAAAGGAATAAAACAAGAACGATTTTATAAAATCATTATTTTCAATTTTGTAACTACGGGCGACATGAGGGCTTAAAACCATAGCTTTAAGTCATCAGTCAGTCAGTTGATCATATGGTATTGTTATAAAGTGAATGTAATTGAAGGTGAAATAAACTATTTTTATTAGTCAACTCTGCCTATCGCAGTCCACGGCTGGACATAGGCCTCTCCCAGGCTGCGCCATAATACCCTGTCCTCCGCCTTCCGCATCCAGTCAGTCTCAGCTACGTTGTCGGTTTATCTAGCTGGGTCCGCTATGCTTGCCGAAACGTGGTCTCCACTCCAGCACTCGATTATTTTCGGATATTATCATTTTTGATTTTTTCCTTCAAAGAAACTCCGAACATAGCCCGCTCTATAGCGCGCCGAGTGACTTTGAATTTGTGAACCAGCCCAACGGTCAGTGTCCACGTTTCGGCACCGCATGTCACAACGGGCAGGACGCACTGGTTACACCTAGTCTTTAAACATTGCGGGATATACCTACGACGAAAAGACTTGACGTTTTCCAAACGATGCAGCCCAACCCAACTGGATCCTTCTGTCGGCTTCTTTCTCAAAGTTGTTTCTACTGAGCTGGATGACTCGCCTTGAGTACCCATACTCTTTCACAACGAGAAGCGACCCTTCGATGTGGATTAGACTCGGCAAGACGTGTGAATTTAACTTGACTTCCGTCTTGTCCAAATTCATGCCGAGGCTAATCCGCCGAGAGGCTCCATTTAGACTGTGCAGCATCTGGTCCAACTGTTCCAACGTCTTTGCCACCATGATACCCTGCCCAATTCAATCCCGCGTCCAGCGTAAGACGTCCTCCAATGTATTGGTAAACAGTTTCGGGAATATCACATCCTCGGAAAGTGACTCTGTCTCACCGCTCGGAAAAGTTGGATAGAGCTGATGTTCTGTTCCTGGATCTGGACAGTCATCGTGGCAGCGTCATACTAGCATCTCAACACCGAAGTGTTGAACTTGACTGGCGCTACATCGAAATGTAGCGCCAGTCAAGTTCAGTTCAGTTCAGTCAGTTCGACGTCGTTGAAAAGTGGTGCATTTTCTATGGGAATTTTGTATCAATTATTGAAATTCGAGGACAACGTCTGTCGGGTCAGCGAGAAAATGATTTTTGTGATTTTACTCTCACTACTGTAGACTTTACCTAATATAATAGGACATATCTACTCAAAATCATATGTCTAGTTTAGATTTAAGTAGGTAGGTATAAGGAGCGGGGTATCTACATAGATAGCTATATAGTGATGGAATCTGAAATTCACAGTAAATCTGCGGTCGCTTTTACAAAGATTTAACCCAAATTAACGATTGACATTTTCTTCCTAAGTACATAGTTGCATATCTTTAATCTCAGCTCAGGCTAAAACCGTACCTACCTATGTAAAACCGCTGAGTTAGACTACTCAAAATCAACTTGTAACTCAACGGATTCTTATCTTGCCCAGACACATAAGTTTCAAATCTGATAGTTCGGGCGAATTATCGTCAATCGACTAATTTCTAGGATTCGGTCGAGTCACGGAATCATTTGGGAGCGCCAATTGGCGACAAACACGATAAGATGAACTTCGAGTTTTCACGAGAAGCACTACTTGTAGCCACTTGTAGGTAGGAACAGGAAGGCGTCTACTCTAGTGATTCGATTCTAGTGATAACTTAAGCCTAGTGTACAACTTCTACTAGGCCACCACAAGTAGCGAATGTTCCGATAGGTCCACAGTTCTTTCGGCCATATGTATTTATTTATTTAGTACCTACTTGTAAAAATGTACTGAGTCGGACTTAATGCCATAGGCATTTTCTACCAGTCAACCTTTGGGTGATGCAGAGACAAACAGTGGTAGGCGCGAAGGCGACCACCTCAGGGTCGGTTGGGGTCGGCTTCGACTAGCCGGATGCAGCCGAATATCAGTATTTCACATGAAACGACTGCCAATCTGACCTCCACAACCTAGTTACTGGGTAATACGATAGCCATTGGTACAGCTAAATTCGAACTTGATGGCGTGTCATAAGTGCACTACTCGCTGCGCAGTACAGCATTTCTCACCCCCGCTAACACGTGAATTTGTTACTGCGCAGCGACTCTCCTCATGTTCCGAGACGCCGTAAAGTTTGAATCGGGCTGTAAGACTGGTCGTCAGACTTTCGGGCTTCTTATGACCCCTAACGACTGTCAAAGTCCACGAATGACAGCCGGGACCAACGGCTTAACGTGCTTTCTGAGGCACGGAGGGGTCTTGGTATGTAAGGATGGTCATCCACCCACGGACCAATCCCGGAAAGCGTAGCTTTACCTGATGGATCGACCCGTGCGGCTGTTATTACTTAGCCACGAGTTCCGGCCACATAATTACCTACTCAAGTACTTACAAGATGATGGCAATTTCTTCAAATAATTTCCTCTAAAAAGGTTATGAGAGAATATTTATATTATCACTAAGCTTATATTCCCTCAGGATCACCTCCTAGGCGAACGGATTAGTGTGGGTATTAAGTTGTATTTAGCGCATAATACGTAGGATGTTGCCTGCTGGGTAGCCTTTCGCCGTAATAATTTCATAGCTTCCAATCTGTCTACGTAATCAAATGCTGTTGACAACATTAACCCCTTTCTGTCTGCCTACATATTGTAACGTTTAAACGTCTATTAAATTACTTTAAGCAGCGGTTATAAATAAAGGGGTAATAAGTCAGTCTTGCCACGGAAATACATAGCACCATAAATTACCTGTAATAGGCGACAGCACTTGCACTTCAGTCCGTCCAGTACTGCGTCCTTGCAGTACGCGACCTCGCAGTGACGCAATCCGAGGGTCCGAAACTCGTGTCAACACGAGTTCCGTGACCTTCAGCCACGTCCGACGCGACACGAAGTACGACACACGACCCGAGTCGTGGTCCTTCGCCAGGAAACGGGCATACACCTACACAAAAAGGAAAAAACGTTTAAATTAAACTTTTTAAATGTCACGCAAACTGTATGACCTTTGCAATACAAAGGTACACCCATAGTTACTTACGCCAATTACCGTGATTAGGGGGCGAGCCCACTGCCATTTATCGCAGGCAATTTTGAGGTTTTTTCTTAACAGAAAGAGCTATTTATGCTCCTACATTTCGCTCAAGCGTTGGCGTTGTTAAGTACCTGGCTATTAGGTACTCAAACCGTCAAGCAACCACTCTGTTGAAATTACGTTAATTGATGAAGAAAAGAGGGTAATACGCAGCCAGATCCTAACGAAACTTTATGAACCGGGCGAAAAGTTAATGTTCTAAAAGTTGTGCAATCCAAGCCTAATAAATCCACACTAATGTTCTAATCAATGAATGCACCGACCTCAGCGTGGTTTGACCAGACTCGATTACTCGAATGAACCCACAGATTCATACCCCCTGGAGCCTTTTGTTTCATGGTACTACAAAGACCATTGCATATCAAGGCGTAGACCGGGGGGGAGCCGCGATAGTGGTAGGGAAGACGTGCCATTAGGATATGGAAGGATAATTAGAGCCGTACCGGATATGCATCCCAGAGTAGGCATTGGAATTGTGGAGAGACGGGTGATATTATCTATGAGAGTCCATCTTTTAACGACGTCGCCGCCAGGTTGGCTCAGGTTCAGCTGCATTCTCGATACTTTTCTGTGACACTGCTATTCTGTGTTATACGTTGCTGTTTCAAGTCTTCGTCTGAGGCCTTACTACTATAGAAAATAGCACCGTCTACCATTGTCCCATATTGTCACATATTTGGTACACTGCAGGTAAAAAATCCGTATAACTAAATGAGACACTCTCGTTCGTCTAGAGGTCAAACGCTACTGCTGAACATGAGGTCCTGTGTTTGATTCGCAGGAATTTCTCAGTACCAGCCCGGAACCTGGATTTGTGCCGGTTGATGGCAATAGGCTCGGGCCCCTATTACATGGGAATGGCACTTAAACATAACTGGCGAAATGTGGGTGCGCCTCTCCTTAACCCTTCCGGGATTACAGGCGTAGTTTTATGTGTCTTCCTAAGCGGTCTCTTACTGTTTAGAATCGTGACTCCTTTTCATTTGGTCAACTGTTTTTCTCCATCTGTTACGATCAGTGATTTTATTTGCGTACTAGCTGTGTCCCGCGGTTTCACCCGCATACTTCTCGATCCCGTGGGAATATCGGGATAAAAAGTATTCTATGTCTTAATCCAGGTCATGTGTCAAATTTCATCCAAATCCGTTCAGCCGTTTTAGCGTGAAAGCGTAACAAACAAACAATAAACTCACTCATGTGTAATTCAATGGCACCTTTACCTCAATATACCTACTCAATACTTTATTTGCATTCCACATTTACTTAGGTGGTGACTTAAAATTATATGTGGTCATAATGGACACTGTCGGGCACAGCAAAATAGTAGGAGATAGGAAGCTTTGAAAGACTTACCTCAACATTGCTCTGCTGGTACCGCAAGCGGCACGAGCGCTGTTCGGACAGCGAGTTGGTGCTGTCGGGCCGGGCGCCGCCCCAACCCCGCGCAGACAGCGACCGCTTTGCTCGCTCCTTTGTGTTCGCGTCATCTGGGACTCTCCAACCTATGTCATACATTGTTCAGTTAAATAACGCAAACTTAAGAAATTCCTAACTACATTTAAATAAATTGTAGTGCAACCCTCATTAATTTTTAAGTCTTTAAATCTACTTTCGAACTGAAAAATAATTATTAAAGTAGTTAATTACTGATTACAGTTTCGTAAATCAAGTAGGTGGGCATTTCCGCCAAATCACGCTTTTCGATGGACACGAAAAAAAATTCTGATATTTGTTTAAAAATACGTGTAATGCATTGCCATAGTAATTACAAATATTCTACTTTGCGTGTACACTAATTATGACAAACGTATCGTTGTTAATTAACGTTTTAAAAAATGGTAAGGACCCTAAAATCCCGGTAAGGACAACATTATGTAATTATTAAAATAAGTTAACTGCAATAAGTAGAAAATCCACAAATAGGTTGTTGTCACTCATGTATTTATTTTTAAAGTCTACAAAACAGAAGTTATTGAATGAACGGTAAGGACATACTAAACACGGTAATGACCGTTGTTGACGAAACAGTTTTAATATGGAAAATTACCCAAAGCTTGGCGCAGAGGGCGCCACTAGCACATAAACAAACCGCCATGGCGCCAAATGTCATTGGGTTAGTTGAGAACTCTCACTGTAACCACTCTGCGAAACTCATCCAAGTTTTAATATGTTGTTTAACTCACCAATTTTTTGCCATTTATAGAATTTACTTGTCAAACATTTGTTTACGGTTTGTGCTAGTGCTGCGCTCTGACGTCGGAATATTGCAGTAATATTCCTAGTTTTTTATTGCCCCTGCTAGAATGATAACATGGAAATAGAAATAAAACAACAATTTTACGTAATCAACTTTAAACGTATATAATTCGTAATAACAAATCACTTTTTATGTTTAAATCAGTCTCAAATATTACAATAATCACAGAACAATGAGTAATTTTCACAATTAAATAAAACCGATACAATTTAAACCTCCATTATACAATTAAATTACACATTTTTATAATAGTTAATAAGAACCTTGCGACTCAAACATTAAAGATGTAAAAAAATATATTAAATAAATCCAAACTAAAACATGATTAATCCTTAAAAATAATTATTGCTGGCTCATAAAATTTGTGTTGAGTAATCACTTAAATTATATTAATCACAGATTTAAAAATGTATAAAATCAATATTATCAAAGTGAAAATTAAGTTTGGCATCAATATTTGGTTCAGAAAGAACTGCCTTTATACAGTTCCTAGAAATCACCTCCCTCTTTCGTGCCTTGGGCCATCTAAATCCACCTGACATTTTTTTAAGAACTGATATCGATATATTATCACCGTATATCCCAATTATCCGACCTATCTGATGCTTTTTTGCTCTGTCTGTCTTTTTAATTAAAATCCAATCGGCGACATGTAAATTCAAAAATTCAGCACTGCTAGTTGAAGGAAGTTGAAGTGGAAGTTGTTCAATATTTTCTTTGAACGTTGCCAGGCCACTTAAGCTAGTTGCAGGCACTAATTCCTCAAAATCATCATAGGTAGACGTGCAAGATTTAGAAGTAGACGGCGTACTTGATATAACAGGATCTATATTAGACATTTCAGTAAGAACATTATTAATTTGAGAATCATCTGGCGCGTTGGCAATAAAAGGAATATTAGCAATCGTATTTCTTGCTTCACCTAAAGTCGTCACTTCGACCAATTCTGTTACATCAGGTTCGCTAAGAAACCCTAGATGTGCACCGTGCTCGCAGTGAACATTCGCGTCGCAGACAAAACAGCTGAATTTTCTGAATGTTAGGTTTTGCCCACAAAATAAGTCCCATAGAACTTGATGCACATCAAGAGTGCCTTTAAAAGTTGGTAAGCAAAGAGGAAAACTTTCTGATTTTGCAGTAATGGCAGTCTCACTAACGATCTCTATTTTTATATTAGGTATGTTTTTCTTTAAACTATTATAAAAATCGTTTAAGTGACCAATATCATGACCAAAGTTGACTAGTCTATCTGCTGTTGTTTTAAGGACGGCACCTACTCCGTCTGCAGCCCCTTTTCCGTGGCCAGACTCGCTGTAATTCCAGGATAACTTATTTAAAAATCCCGCATAATCTTTATGTATTTGGGTCATAATCCAAAAAATATTTTTATTTCTATATTGGCTGCTTGGAGAGTCAGTAAAAATATGTATTGAGTCGATATTAGAGTTTATCTCATAAATATAGTCCAGCACAGGTTTAAGATGCGCCCTCACGGCAGCAGCATCATGACGTACGTTAGCGCTAATAGAACAAAAAGACTGTTATCTTTTGGCCAGTCAATTCTTCGTGGAAATATAATACCGACGTATGTAAGGCTACTTGGCGGTGGCTACCGCCAAAATGCATCGATTGAACTTCTTCGTGATATTTCAGCTCATAGTTTTCTGACCAATCCATGTGGATAATTGCTTCATTATTACTGAGCACATCTTTCAGTTTTTTCATTTCTTTATACTGTTTCTCAATATTAAAACAACGTTTCAGAAATGATTTGGTGTTGGAACGTAATTTTTCAATGAGGTCTATTGGTTTAGATTTTTCTTTTTTCTTTGTCGTTATGACTTTGACTTTCCTGATGTCACCGATAATAGGCTCTTTAATTTTACACCAGTAACTAAACTCTACGAGATCTTCATTATTGAACTCATTACAAATGATCTCTTTATCTTGGCATACTTCACATATTCTTAACAAACAGTTGTCAGTTTTCGGGGAACAGCACAAAGAGTTTATAAAATCATAGTCACTTTTTTCATTTATAATTTTTGCCTTATGTAAAGCCTCGACTAATAACTTAATATTGACGTGAATTTGGCATGAACATGTTTCTCGGTTATTCGATTTCGGAAAAACTACCCAAAATGGTCTATACTTGCAAAAAGTAGAGTAGCTTATTTTTATTTGACTGGTGGTGATAAATTTACTGTAAAGGTTTTTTAAACTCATTACTAAGTACCTTTTTGTCTTCCTGATGCCTTTTCTTGTTATAAATTCTTTTTTCCCTGCTGCTTGTCTACTGTTAATATCTTCTTCATAAAATTTATGAATCTCGTTAATAATAGTTGTAAATTGTATTTTAGACTGCTTATTTCGACTTTTAACATGTTTTTCTTTTCTTAATCTATGTATTTTTACTCTGTATCTATTATTAATACTTTGAAGTCTCTGAATTTTCTGTTCATACAACTTTAGCTTGCTTTTAAGATGCACCGTTAATTTCCTTAACCTGGACAATCGGCTAGTAATTAAAGTAGAGTCATGATTGTCATTAAAATTTAGCAGTGGATCTTTGTCTTGAATGCTGGTACTAGGGTTAACCTCATCTGCTTGCTCTATATTTACTTCTTGTATCGCAGAATTTTCCTGTTTCTTACGTCTATTATTTCTCTTATTAATTCTCCATTGCTTCCTTTTCGCTCTCTTTTCTCTTTCTGTCATTTCTGTAATGTTTTTCAATTTTTTTGTTTCTCTTCGCTTTTTGTAACGCTCTTTTTCTTTATTTAATAATTCTGCATATTTTTCAGGGTCGTTGAGTTTAATAAATTCATATCGTTTCGATTTACTAACCTTCTTTCTTTCTTTGCTAGCTGACGAACTCGCCTTCGGCATTTTTGTTTGACTGTAAACAAACAGGCAATTATATTAAAAAAAAAACTATAATACAACAGCAGGAAAATGATGTAAAAAAATGAAAACACCGTGTATAATTATTTTAAAACAATTGTTTAAAAAAGCAATAAATTCGCATCACAAATTAATTACATGTATATATTATTAAAAAAGCATATTTTTGGCATAATAAATAACTTCATATTTTATAAAATATGCTATCGTCCAGTAAAAAAAAAACTTGCCTAAAGTAAGTCATTACCGTTACCTCTATGTCCTTACCGTAGCCTTCAAATTGACACGGTAAGGACAGTAGTGGTAAGGACATTTAGAACGTTTTCTATTATTACGTAACTTAATTACGACTTAATTATTTCCAATCATCATGCCGATATTAATTGCACATCTACATACAACTTTCCACAGGAATTAACAAAATAAAGTTTTTACTTACCTTAAAAATAGGGCCTTGATGGTAAGGACACTTTTTATATATTCGAAAAAGAACAACTGCCCACCCCGCAATTCAAGTCACAACCACAATTCACGACGGTTGACAGCGCACTGGCGGAGTGCGGGTCGCAACACGTCATCCAAGATGGCGTACGGCTGCGTTCAAAGCATGCCAACAAACATTTTATAGTGAATTTGGTAAGGACCGACTTTCGATATCCCTTAATATTACAAGCAAAAGAACATGTGTGTAAATAATATAATTATGTAATTTTTATATCCGGATATTAGCAAGGGTTATATGACTCTAAAAATATTAGAAAAACGTCGATTTATCAGTGAATTTTCTATAAATATTTATTATTTAATGCCGAAAACGCAGTTTGTTACACTGCGTTTGGCGTCTGCGAAACTGCAAAACTTTTTTTTTTGGGCTTTTGATGACCTATTTGTTGAGCAATAGTTGTAATACTAATTAGTAAGATTGTATTTAAGATTGTAACATTTTTGATCCGCTTAAATAGATCGAATATTAACTGCTAGGTAGTTGTTACCAGTTTTTTTGCCATTGGCGGAAATACCCAGGTAAATGCTGATCGTCTTTAGATAAGAACTACACTTTAAAATTCTCAAGTTGTTTTTGAAAACAACTTTAGAATTTTATCTAGAGAATTTAAACAAAGTTACAAGTTAGTACCTATTCGAAAAACTTTAAAGTCAATTATTCAACTTGTACTTAAACGTTCAATCATTCAAGACACAGCAAATGCGAATTTTAATAATGAGCAACAGCACAAACTGACACTTTGATCGATCACAAACGATGTTTACCTTTGATTTGCGACAGCCTGTTGTCATCGACATCAATCTCCAGAGGGTATTCGGGCATCCAAACTGTGAACCGCGCCAGGCCGGTGTAAGTGCCGTATTTGACAATAACTGACGCGTTCGAAGAGCCACGGATCTCAGACCCGTCTACGTATACTGAACTGCAGGATGATGATACCTGGGCGATGATAAACACTTAATATTAACTGTCTTATTAGGCGAAGTGTCAAACGATTTATTTATTTATGGTTAACTAAAACGGTACAACAACAAAACGGTATTCGCGCGACAATCACTTTCGGTTAGAACGCAGGGTTATGTGCAGTAAAATTGTTAACGATCACCTTGACCTGCCCATCAAATCACCTAAGTTGCCCTTGAGGGCGTGGACACATCACCACCAAACGACACGACGTCGTGCGGCGGTACTGTGCCGTGTACGGTGCACCGCGCCGCCACGCCGGCCTCACAGAGCGCATCAGCTCGGCAGTTGATGTTTCGCTGTCGCTAAGTTAAGATGGCTGATAATTATCGATGTTGACTTGTTAATTTCATTCATGGAGACACGTCCCGTTCTCTGGGACAAGACAATCGAGCATTTTAGGATTTATCCACATCACCACGTAACGACGTCGTCAGCGTGTAACGGTGCGGTGTCGCGGCGCGGTGCATCGACGTGACGTGCTAATGCACAGTACGGCAACGTCGCCGCGGGACGACGCGTCGGACGTCGTCGGAAGCGTTATGGGTGCACCCAATATTTTCTTTTCGAATCAAGCGTGAGTGAGAAATGTAACGGAATTTTCCAAGGCACGACAATCTGTAACGTTGCGGCATCATGACGTGATTTTTTACGACACGGTAACGTAAATTAGCATGTCGCATCAACGTGCCATGCCGCGACACCACACCGTTCCAAGTTGACGACGTCGTGACGTGGTGATGTGGACAAGCCCTTAGGGACAAAAACTTGAAAACAGGCGCAGCGCACTATATTCGCCACCGTGCCGTGGCGATGTGTCCACGCCCTAAATGTATTAGGTATGGTATGGGGGGTCCCTGGTAGAAAAAGACGTGGTGGAGTTAAGGCGCGTACACATAGAACGTCCGATTTTACAGGATCCTTTCTAACTGATCCGTCGCTCATGGAGGTAATATTCACACAGCATTTACAGGACCGATTTGAACAGATCCGACGTTACTGGACGTTCTTCAGTGTATTGCCTACTTTCTACGAGGATGGATCCGGAATACTGTCATGTGTGTGAACTGACTCATACAACTACATATGCTAATAACATATACGTTTAAACGGACCTGTAAAACGGATTGCTACTTATTTTGTCGGATTGGTATTTTTTACTGGATCCGGAATACTGTATTCTGTGTGAACTCGCTCATACAAATACATAAGCTAATAACATATAAGTAAGTTTAAACGGACCTGCAAAACGGACGTTCTATGTGTACGCGCCCTTAGCTGCAGCGTCAAGGCTTGACATTTAAACGTTAAAATTAAAGCTCTGATCTAAAACAAGCTTTTCTTTATAATTTCCAACCTTTTCAATTGGTCTGTAGAAGTATTATCTATCTTTTGTAAGATGATGGCAAAGGTATCGGATGAAAGATCAATAAATCTAAAAATAACTTCGTAGAATCCACAACAGCAACTTTTAGGTAGGTAGTCAGTCACCAACATAATTGTCCGTATATTCAAATTATAACTGTATTTATTGATAGTTGTATGAAATGGCTATAACACGGCAAATTAACGTAAGGTCAATTTGCTCAACAATTTATTTCCCTGACTGTACTTAGGTGGGTACTTTTAAATTAGAATTCCTTCTTTGGAGGTGAGTACTCGCTTACCAACTGATGCAACAGGTAACGTATACAGTAAGGTTACTGTATAGGTATGCTGTAATTTAGGGACATTACAGAGAAAAATATTTAATTTCTTAAACTTCACATTACTTGCATCCTTACCTTTAGCACGCTCTCATCCTCAGAATGGCAGGAGCTCTGTAGCGTGACGTCAGCGACCTGGCCCGCTTGTGACACGATCAGCACCTTCATCGCCTGAGACACCTGACGACCCGTCAGCACTGCTGTGTTTAACACCTCCCAGTTCTGGTGGAAAAACATCAAATTAAGGTTCGGGTAATCGCCGTTGACCTTGGCCATAAAAATGCGCGTCGCGTTCACGCCGCGCCGCCACCGTTCGTTTTCATAGGGAATATTTATTGTTATATTCTATCTGTATTTTTTTTTTCAAATATGAATATTAAAAAAAATACAGATAGAATTGTAGATAATTAAAAGAGTTTTTCATATAAAAAAAAACATGAAAATATCTTAAGTAGTTTGAATAGTAATATCGTTTTTTTATGCTTTAGGTAGACATTACTTCCTGAATTTATTTCATAAAGTATTTTACTACAAAACTTAAATGTTCACATTGAGAATTTATGTGTAAGCGTTCTAGTTTAACATAGATTTTTTGCATAACTTAGTTGCATTATTTGAAGACGTACTATCAGATTTAAAAGTCACTAAAATCATATATCTGCGCTTTAACAAATCTTGTTATTATAGAGAATCTACTAGTATTGAGATTTTGGTCCGCATTATCATATCAAGCTTATAATAAACGGTGCTAGGCATACTTAGATTGTGTATCTCCAGGGCCGGATTTAGGGCAGGGCAACAGGGGCAGTGGCCCAGGGACTCCACAAAGAAGGGGCCTCCACAATTTGATTCGTTTTAGATAACAAAAAAATGCATCCTTTGTGTCCATCAGAGAAAAAAAAGTTTACAATCAAAACATCTTTAAATTGTGTCTTTTTTCACTTGCCCCCACAAACTTTTCGGGGCTTCCACTTCTTGGGTGCCTCAGGGTCTCCACACCTTTAAATCCGGCCCTGTGTATCTCTATGCTCTACTCACTTTAACGATACACGGTGAAAGCATATCCCTAAGCATGAACTATCAGTAGGGATCTTTCAAATATGTCGTGAGCATCCGTCACTATCATTGTTGATTTTAAAGTAACTTCGGCAACGAAATTTAATGTAACGGGCTTTGCATAGTCGTAAAGTCATGTAACAAAAAAGCACCTAAGCAGTACCTATAAAGTAATAAAATAATCCATTAGTCAGAACTAATCAGTTGATTAACACTTGTTTTAATGTATCCCTGGAGATCGTTAAAAAGAGCGATTCGAAACCCGTCGGTGCTAAAAGGGATTCATTTGAGGACAGATTAAGCACTATTACTTTCTCTTAAGACGCTGACAACACCTAAACCGCGGTCACTATCAAATTCCATAGAAAAGAAAGAGAAGCGCGATGACACAACGCTTGTAAATTATTGCAAAATAAGAAGTAATTATCTATTTACTCAAAACTGAGTTGAGTAATCGAAAATAAAAAACAACCAAGTTCTGCATTCAAATAAGACGTTCTTGTTATTAATTAAATACGTAACGTATGTTGATATTTGATACAGATATTTTGGATTAGAACTCAAAGTAAGAGGTTAGTTTAACGTTAGTTTGTATCGAGATTTTGTTTTCAAAACGTGTTTTCGTTACAACCAAGTTCTGGGAAATATGTTCAAAATTAACATATATTTTTTCCGCTACCACAAACTATACAGATTTGGCAATTTTTTTTCTTAAGCGAAGCCTATTTTGGTCAATTGGGTCTTGTCAGCGCCTTAAGGGGACTACTACAGGACCTAAACGCAAATTTTATAAGTTTTATAATGCCTTAAAGTATATGATCTACCGCAGTAAACAAAATCAGAAAAATATATGATATTCTTAAGGATATATGCTAGGTAGATAGTGTGTTGAAAACATAATATAACTAATTTGATACGATAGAAAAAAATCACGAAAATACCTCTAAAAATGTCTTTTAACGATTAAAAACCATACTAATATACATGCAATCATTATAATTTTTTGTCAGATTATTCTACACGCAATATATTAGCATAATAGTGTTTTATTTTTTTTATACAATCTATAGGTTTTTTGTAAATCGATAATTGCTTCATATTTTGCAATAAACTACCTGCGTTGTGTCATCGCGCTTCTCTTTCTTTTCTATGCAGTCCGACAGTGACCGCGCTTTAGGTGTTGTCGGGTTCTTAAGAGGCCGACAACACCTAAAGCGCGGTCATAAAAAAACGAAAACACTATTATGCTAATATGTTGCTTGTAGAATAATCTGACAAAAAATCAGAATTATTGCATTTATACGAGTATTAGTATGGTTTTTAATCGTTAAAAGAAATTTTTAGAGGTATCTTCGTGATTTTTTTGTATCGTATCAAATTAGTTATATTATGTTTTCAACACACTATCTAGCTAGCATATATCCTTAAGAATATCATATATTTTTCTGATTTTGTTTACTGCAGTGCATCATATACTTTAAGGCATTATAAAACTTATAAAATTTGCGTTTAGATCCTGTAGTCCCCTTAAGGTGGATTCGCAGTAGTAACAGTCCATACACCGCGAAAATCAAATTTTCTTACTTTTTTTTGCAATTTGCAGGTCAGTGTCACGTTGTATCTTGATCAAAATATGATTCGCGGCCATAACAAATATGTATTCACAGAATTATAATCATTAGAATCCCCTAATATAACCGAATCCTAACTAAGTAATATTATAAATGCGAAAATGAGTTCATTTGTTTATTTGTTTTTTTGTTTCGCTTTCACGCTAAAACGGCTGAACGGATTTGGATGAAATTTGGCACATGGGTAGACCATGACCTGGATTAGGCCATGGGATACTTTTTATCTCGATATATATTTTTATTCGATCTTTAATAGTCGTTACGGGTCGTCAAAAGCCCGAAAGTCTGACAACTAGTCTTACCAAGGGGTATCGTGTTGCCCAGTAACTGGGTTGTGGCGGTCAGATAGGCAGTCGCTCCATGTAAAATACTGGTATTCAGCTGCATCCGTTTAGACTGGAAGCCGACCCCAACATAGTTGGGAAAAGGCAGGCAGATGATGATTCCGACGGGATCGAGACTCATGCGAGTGAAACCGTGAGCATAAAGGCTCCTTCAAACAGGCGCGACACGCGACGCGACACAAAGACACCGCGTGTAGCGCTACAAGCGGTGCCTTTGTGTCGCGTCGCGTGTCGCGCTTGTTTGTAAGAGCCTTGAGCGTGTCATTAATACCTACATCTCTCTTAGTTAGATTTGTTCTTTATGAACAAATCTCATAAGGAAAAGTTCTTGTGGAACAAATCTCATAAGGAAAAGTTCTTATGAGAACAAATGTTACTTAGAGAGATTCAGGTATTAATGATTCTAAAGATAATAATTCTGTAAATACTTATTTGTTATAGACGCGAATCATATTTTCTCTTTCAAGACTGACCTGCAAATTAAAAAAAATAAACCTAAAAAAAAATTTTCGTGGGCTACCACTGCGGATCGACCTTAAACAGCTTTAGGTAATAAATTCACGTGACCTAGAGAGATACCCAAGTACCTAGTAAAATTACTGTTCTTTATTTCCTAACTGTGCTAGTCCCTGAGCAATTGTGGCCTACAGGATTTATAGGTGACACTAGATACAAACAAGTAACTCAGTCTTAATAATGGCCACTGTCTATTAATCTACGGCTACAATAGTGAAGTCGTACATACAAACACTCCATCACTCACGTCGTAATTTAATTGCTTTAATCATCTAGTTGGGCGGTAGACAAGGAGCGCCCGTTCATCCGTCAGTGAGCGATATGAAGAGCCCACTCTGCCCACTCTAGCTAGAGCGCCTGCGGCCCGACTTAATGACTCCACGCTAATATTGTGATAAACTAATTGCTTTATAAATATTATTCTGTAACTTCATTTAAAGCCGCACCGTCGGGACCACACACGTTGCTGCTGACGTATGAAAATTATACGGCCGCCCGAAACAATGTATTTGTCTGCCACACAAGTCCCCAAAGTCCCCGACTCCCCGATTTAATAGAACGTTCAAATTAAATTAACGACGAATCCGTGTTACAAGAAATGGAAAAAAGCCAAATTGCTTGAAAGATAATAAACGTAGATCGTGTTCTTGAAGTTTGATGTTATTTAATGTAATTAAAAAGATTTTGTTGATCTCTTATTCGTTATTGTGGCAGACTAATGGCCGTAAAATGACAACAAATATTATAATAAGTTACCTATTTTAAAATAGAGAAAATGTATGTCTGCGTATTATCCTATCTTACTAATATTATAAACGCGAAAGTTTGTGAAAATAAAAACAAAAAAAAATGTGTTTATTATCCTAAATCTATACAATTAAGTTGCCGGGGCTTCCCAGAAAGTAATCCGAAGATACTTGTGATGGGATAAACCTCGCTTTTCCTCGATTTATTAACAATTGTTTCGTTGTGATAATTAGGTAGGTATAAGTTACACATTTTTTTATAAAACCAATAAAAAGAAAAATGAAAATCGTGTTTATGGCAGTGTGAGAAAACTAGTGTGTTTTGTATAAATGTGTTTATACGTGTGTTTATGAGTGTATGAATGTATATTTTGTGTGTATGTGTGGGTGTAAGAGTGGGTGCGTGTGTGAGTGGGCGTGTGTATGTGTGAATGAGTGTGGAGGTGTGTTGGAGTGTGTGTGTGTGTGTGTGTGTGTGAGAGAGTATGTATGTATGTATGTATGTATGGATATAATTTATAAAGATATTGTGTGAATTGTTTAAAATATACTGATGTGTCAAGTAAGTAGGAAAAAATCGGCCATAAATATGATAAAAATTAATACCTTATTTCTAAGTAAGTAGGTAGGGTAGGGAAGGTGGGATAGGTAGGAAAGGTAGGGTAGATACTTAGTGCTACCCGTGCGAAGCCGGGCCCGGCTAAAGCTAGTCTATAAAATAAAGAAGGTATTTTATGATACCGCAAAATTAGAAGTTATGTTCAATGAATTTGATAACAGACATTTGCTATCGATGAATAATTATGAACAGCAAAGCGCACACAATGTGACGGAGGCGAACAAGCCGAGCGCGCGCAGCCACACAGCCACACTGTGGGCGCGGTGGGCGGCTGCGACCCACCATAGCCTCCATTAGCTCGCGATAAAGCTCCCATTACACCACTTCATTCATACTAAGAGTGTACCATTAAAAGTTAATCTCAGCTATTTGGTACAATCACGCTTGTAGCAGACGAATAATATTATGAAAACTGAATGTGCCATGTATGAACCCAACAATAATTACGACATCTATTTAACTATTTAATTCACACAGTCGTTCGCTACGAGTCACTCTAATAAAAACCTTTGGAACCCAATAAAGATATCGTTATAGTAATAAAAGGGGCTCCCTTCGTTCCATTAATTACGAAGAAAATACCTTTCGGGTAATTTATCGCTTACAATCGATGTCTTAATAAATTGTTGATTTCGAGCACCTGTCTCGATAATAGTCGAATAATCGAGTGGGTGTCCGTGATTGTAATCAATATTCGCATCTATTACAAAGATATGTTTTAAATGGAAAGTTAGATAAAAACGTATAGGTGTTAGCACCCGTTAATCGTAGTAAATTGCTAGGTAGCAGAACGTTCATAAGAACATATATCTTTTAAAGTGTTATGCTTTCACTGAAATCATCTCAAAGTTTTAATCAAGAGCAGGCCATGAATATCCCTATAAATGCTTTCAACATGCTATAAATCCTGTTTGAATTAATTTTATGTAAATTGCGGAAATATGGAATGACTACGGTTAACAAGTCGTTAAATTACCTTAGAAATTGGCAACACAGCCTGTATGTCATCTTTTTCAATGTCAAGTCTGGTGTTGACTCTGTGTTCGTGGGGTGGTTCTTCCGTGGTAGACATCATGGTTGGCGCTGAAGATACTTTGGCTGACCAGCTGATGCGGGCAGTTCCTCGCCCTGACTCTCCCTCCGACCCCTCCCCGTCGCCCTCCCCTTCAGCGCCGACTTCCACGAGCCACGTGAGAATCTCCTCCCAGCCAGGCTCGCCGACACCGCTGCTCTCCTCAGAATCCCTATATCGTTAAATGAAGTTACAATATTCAGTTCATAAACTTACTGAGCCTAAACGCTTTTATTACCTAAAAGGTTGTTTATTGAGGTCGAACATCTTGAAGGTGAATATAACCCGGGTCATAATAAATCAATAGTCGTATTATGTAGTCTTTACTCTCAAAGTTCACGTTCTATTTGGGTGTTGTCGCTTTATGTTGCGCAGTAGAAACACGAAATTATATAAACAATAAAAAGTTAGTCGTGACATCGAGTTTCATTAAGCGGAAAAGCGCTGACAAAATTTATGGCTGTGCAAATGCAAAGTAGTCGTGGGCGAAATTGTGAACAAATCCCGCCAAAGAAATGAGAAATGGAAACATTCTGTTATAAAACGTGAAGAATAAAAATAAATTTTCATTTTGGTGCGAAACTCGTTTAACTAGATGTATATTTATGTACGGGTACATAGAACAAATGAACGGCATGGGCGTTTTTGAGCCAACGACGGTTGCAGAAATTACATGAAAGGTCCTTGTGCGCATCGAAATATTAGTTGTGCCTACAATCAAATATTATCAAATCAAATTCATTTATTCGCCAAACTGTAGTTTTATTAATATTAATCTTTAAATATTTAATAATCTTAAAACTATAATGGCGCCTTTACATTCTACCATTTTATATGGTGTGCAAATATTGTATTTAACCCCGCACAATGTTATTATTCTAATTCAATTAAAAAAAAGGACAGCAACAACAAATAAAAGCTCATGCTTATGGAATACATTAATTAATTAGAGATAAAGTTTAATATAGGTAATGTCAGATTAAGATTAAATAAATAATTGTAAATTGTAATTGATAAAATGTCTTACATATCTAATATAATTTTAAAGTGTTGATTATACCTAGAACATTACGGCTGTTGTTTATTTAGCCTTATTATAACCTTTACACAATACTGAAGTAAACAGCTCAAAGACCAACTTCAGAAATACTTAGAAAAAAAATGAATTTTTAAAACTCTCGCTCAGATGACCTAGGCGGTTAGCTAGAAAGCACCCACTTTATCTACGACCACTCCGATTGCAAAAGCATTTTATCGCTAAAGTGGGAAAACGTAGAATTGCAGATGGCATTTTCATTTTATCGGATTTATTTTTAAAAATGAATGTCTCTTTTCAATTTTATTGCAATTTCTGGCGTTATTTCAGTGTGAAGCTGAAATGGCTCTTGTTCAACGATCTTATTGTTTAATTTTACAACATCGTCGAAGAGACAATTACGTCGCATCCGGATAACTTTATAAAGGAAATAGTAGTTATTATTAATCTTGTCGCTCAGGAAACTGCAATAAAGTGCTCTGAAAGTGGATGTGAAAAGAAGCTTTGTCCTCATGCGTCTAATGTAGTTAATTAACTTTACCTGGTCTAATCTAGTTTCCACTAACAAGCTAAGAAAGGGGTTATTTGTTCATTAGGAATATGATGCAATACTTGGACTAATTTGGAAGTAATTTTCACATTTGCTAGTTCCATGGGCGCCGGCAAGTTTATTTTCAAGGGTGTCTCATCTTCAACTCAGCTCCACGAAGCTTGATCATTTTTGCAGTTCACCTCGGATATGTTAGGTTGTCGTTTGTCCATTCATACAAGGAGTAACTTTGTTGGAAATAGGAGTTCGGTACTTTATCGACAAATGCACATAAGCTTTAGAATTGAGAGGAATATTTTAGGATCTCGCCTGGAATTGGCGTCAGCCTACGCCTACGGTAGGGTTCTCTATTATTGTATTACGCGTTTTAGGATATTTTTGTAATTCTGAATGTTTTTACACCTATATTTTATTTTGAAGCCAGGGACTCTGAAAGTTGAACTAGCCATAGGCGCCGGGAGCGGGGTGCAAGAAGTGCCCTTGCACCTCGCAAGGGCACTTCTTGCACCCCGCTCCCGGCGCCTAAGGCTAGTTCAACTTGGGGTCTCCTTTAGATCAGCGATAGAATCCTGCTGCTATTAGTCACATTGATTAACACACCCTGGTACACTTGTGTGTAGCCAAGTTTGGAGAAGCTTTTGAATCACAGATTATACTCATTACTTACGATATAACTGATTAAGTGATTAGTTTATCGATTAGATTCACCTCTATAACCATTTTAATCAGCAAATGAAGCGTTCAATCGAGCCATTTATTATACAGTAAATATGTCACATTAGGTGTACATACGTGTCACGAGTTTCGTCTTCTCGCAGTGGTTGTTCGAGTCTTGTCGCCGTGACTGTAGCGGCACGGGGCTTCACTTCAGCAGTCACAGCCCAACGGGAGTTCGCAGCTGTCACGCTCACCAGCCGCAGTCCTGACTTCACCTTCATTCTACAAGACAATATACAGATGCATTATTTAGAATAGTCGAAATTAATGTATGATTCAGATCATGCTTTGCAGACCGCTTCGTCGGGCGACTGGTGCTGGTGCGGCCAGATTTGGCGGAAATGGGGGAGAAATGGGAAAGGCGCGGGCTTGCGGACGGTGAGCAATGGGTAGCTCACATTCCGATAAGGACCAGGCTCGGGTCGACGGTGCGTTGTGTTCCACGCGCGCCTCAAAGAGATGTCAGCATGTCAACTGTAGGGCTTCGCTAGGGCCGATGCCTGCCGGGGTCGCGGGGAAGTCCGAAAGGGATACCGTGGCCTCTGGCAACACAGGCAACGGAAGGAACACGGGTGGGTTTTAGTCAGTAAGAGTCTACACGCCCTCCCGCTCCGCACAGGGTGGGAGAAGTTATTTGATCATTTCCCACACAAAAAAAAGGTACCTATGTGTACAAATGAATCACTTTAAAAGTTCAACAATAACAATTTTTAACATTATATATGACATAATTGTATAAATTTATTTTAAGTAGGGTAAAGTCCGTCTTACGAACGAAGTCTCGCAGATGCGCCACTGGCATGCGACAAAATCATAAATCCTTGTTTATTTAACATCATATTACAGGCACTGGTTAATAAAATGCACAATCATAAATAGAGAAAGGAGTCTGAGGTAGGAGGGTTGGTAGGAATGTTGATAGCTTTACAATAATAATTAGTTCCACATGTTGTCGTGGGACTTCTCTCGTGAGACGGACTCTACTTTAAATCACTTTAAGAAGCCCACCAGTGTAAATATTGTAATGTAACAAAAGTCAATCACCTGCATAGTAATGATGATAAAATTAGGTCATGAATATTGATAGTCCATTGTTGAATGTTGGCAATGTGAAGTGCCACTGTGCCAGCATAAAAATAGGAATAGCCAGCATAAACTAGGGAGGAGCTCGTGGCTAAGCAATAACAGCCGCACGGGTCGATTCATAAGGTTAAGCTACGCTTGCCGGGGGTTGGCCCGTGGATGGGTGACCATGTTTACATACGGAGACCCCTCCGTGCCTCGAAAGCACTTTAAGCCGTTTGTCCCGGCTATCATTCGCGGATCTTTGAAACTCTCTGACAACCAGTCTTACTAAGGGGTATCGTATTACCCAGCTACTGGGTTGTTGAAGTCAGATAGACAGTCGCATCTTGTAAAATACTGGTATTCAGCTGCATCCAGTTAATTTGGAATTCGACCCCAACATAGTCGGGAAAAGGCTAGGCAGATTGATTGAGCCAGCATAAATTAATAACTAAATAATCATTGTTTGCGTATTATCTTTTGTCCCCATTCTTTTACTTTTGTTCGACCGTATAAAGGCTCCTTCAAACAGGCGCGACACGCGACGCGACACAAAGGCACCGCGTGTAGCGCTACAAGCGGTGCCTTTGTGTCGCGTCGCGTGTCGCGCTTGTTTGTAAGCGTCTTTATGTGCGTTGTGCACTTCTTCCGGTGCTAAAGTATACTGACTGACATAAATGCGTCTCTTAGAATACCAATCGTAAAAAAGAAGAGATCAAAGCTATGTTTAACTGAATGCAGGTTTCCCTGCATTGAAGATAATTTATTTCATGCTTTGAACTTGCTGGCTAGTTTTCCCTTAAATAGGTATACATTTAATAAACATTTTGATTTTCCTACAAACAAACTTATATAATTGAATTGAAATACGTACAATTGGTACCAAAGGATCGGGATCACGTAAAGCCGCAGTTAGCTAAAATTTCTCACGTTATTGTTGGAATAGTAAAATTTATTTTAATAGCTAAGCCGAAGGAGACATAAATTTCCATTTAGTCGGTTGCAGTCGAGTATTCTCGTGCGGGTGCGACCCGAACCATAACTCAAAACGAGAAACAGATACTCGTATCCGCGTTGAAGTTTTGGAGCAGGTGGCGCATAATATACGAATGATTGTAAGTACCCAATATTACTACATCACAGGTATTTCTCGATTACACTTACACTTATACACGAACATATCCGCTCATTTCTTTTGAAATAGACAGGCGCCTTCTAGCGATATCGGCAGGATATTGATTCCATTAGATTCTCGTGTAGCACTTGAAGCGTTGGGTGTAAAGATTGCAATAGTGCACGCCGGGACACAATCGCTGCGAGCTCCACAATCGCGCAATCACGGCCTTTTTACGCGAACAGAAATTGAACACGCTGTATTTATCATTTACGTTTTCATTGTTCGTATAATTTGTGAGCACTGAGCTTATAAGGACATCGATATATGTGAAGTGCTGGATGAACTGAATATACGTACGTACGATGAATTTATGATAGACCCTGTAAGCTATAGGTTGAGTACCTATTGATTATTATTGATAAGTTGTAGCTAATGTCAATGTAGGTAGCTCGCTATCATTTTTTTTGGGTAGATACATTTTAGGATTGTATTTCGAATTCAACAACAATGCGATTCCCCTACTATTGCGACCCAAAATTGCAGGTCATAAATAATATCATCGTGTGGATTCGGATTTCATAATTTTAGCTACAAAATTGTATTGGCGATGCTGAAAAGGATTTTAACATTCATAGCTGACTTTAGCTACATTTGTTATAAGTTATAACTATTGATCATATATCAATATTCGCGCAGTGTTCTTCCAATTTTCGTTCTCAATGGCTTAGTGCAGTGGTGGTATGTTACAGTTAGGTGGAATGGAAAACCCGCTAGTAGAATGCCGTAACTCAATATTAGAGCAGAGCTTGGGAAATTGTACGGAGATCTTTTCTGCTTAGAGAAAGAATTATGATCGTTTGGTACCTACTCGGAGAAAAGCTGAGTTCTTTCTAGGCAGTACCTAGTCCGTACAATACAAAATGTTAAGAAAAAGAACAGGTTCTTACTAAACCAATATAATAACTCAATTGTGGTCTGTGAAGTTAAACTTTTTAAATGAAACAAAGAAATTACTACGACTATGTACCCTGTTAATATTTATTATATATAACGAAGAGCTAGCATTAACCTAAATAAACGACGGTAGACGCAATTTATATAAACCTTAACAAAAATAATCATACGATCATAAAATAAATCAAATAAAGTTGAGAAAAGCCTCTTCAATTTAACACAATCTAGTTTTCACGATAAAAATGTCATCTCTTGTTCTAACTAAGTACCTACTCATATCATTTGGCGGTCGTCTAGAACGCGACCAAGAATTATTTGAAGAATAAACTTGATCCTAAAGAGTCATAAATTGTGTGAAATAAACGAGGTGATTTTGGAGGAGTCGTTATTCAGTTAAAAACTAGAATAACTGAAAAAGTTTTAATTGGTGCATGGAGGTCGACAGTTTGCAGTTAAGCCGTGAGATGCGACCGCCTGTTCAGTACTTCAGCGTACATGTGAACTTGTTTTGTTAGCAGTTGGCACCTCGTCCGTCCTCCAGCTGCTGCGGCCTGCCACTCACAACTTGCCAAAAGTTACGACAGAACAATAGCTTTAGTTTGTGGCAACTTAAAATTTTTGTTTACATTCTTGATGAGAATATAAACATAACTGTCAAAATAGAATGAATTATTTCAAGTTCCTTACTTCCCACGCAAAATAGAAGATCGCGGTTGACAAGCAATAAACCAGTCCCATTTGGGCGGAATACCAGTAAATATTAGTCAGCGTGACATAACACAGAGATGCGTAAGTTGTTCGTCGTTAACTTGAAGTGGCTCATGCGTTGACAGATTTTCTCCTGGTGTGGGTTTATAAACCGCTATGTCAGGTTTACAGAAAGTCTGAGACTACTTGGGTGGCATCGAGGCTACGGTTAAGCACTGCCATTTCATCACAATTTTAATGACCATTGTCAAGTTTTCGCTAAGATACGAGCACTTTCAAAGAGAATAAATTACAAGGCTTATACGCGTTACATGTGTAAGGGAACAAAGTAAATATGAACTCACCTGATGACAACATGTGAAATTGTATGGCTCGTGTCACGACGCACTACGAAGGGTAGATGCAGTCGAGAGTGAGGATACAGTGGTGCTCGGGGTAGGAGGAGAGCAGCATCGCCAGCTCGAGCTTCTCTATACCCAGCACGAGCTCCAGCCAATGTGACAGAACCCAAGGGCCATGCAGGCTGCACCGACACTCGCCCACACGCACCTTCGGCTGTTTCTCCACTACCGGCTTCAGCTGCACTGTAAGCTAATCGCACTGTCCTTGGTGGTCTCTTGCCCTTTCCATCCGCAGGCCACCATGCAGCTGGTACCGTTAATTCAGCTAAGCAAGCGCCTTCCTCGCCTTCAGGGCCGCATGTCGCAGTTAATGTACGGGCTCCGTAACTCGCATGTAACGTAATACACACTCGACGCGGTCGTGTCGCGGCACGTCTCGCCCCGCCCTCGCCACCGGTGTGGAACAGCACACGTAGCACTGGAGCATCGCGAGGAAGCTCCCGGAACACCAGGTGTGCTGACACGTCTAGTCTGTGCGCAGTAGCGTCTTGTAATTCGATCAAAGACGCGTTTCTCCTTGGTGGCTCCAAAGGATCAGGAACTGCATATCGCGCTGGCACCGTCTGTTTAGTAGAGAAGGGTCCGTATGTAGCCCGCACTGATGCTGGCGCAGAGCCTTGTAATACTGTGAACCGATCTAGTGATAACAGGGCGCCGGGCAGAGCCGTGCCCATAGGTTCCGGCGGTGGACCCGAACCGCTCCATCTCGCCGTGTGTTTTAGAAAAAACCCACTATCCTTATTTTCGAAATGCACTTCGACGCCAAGCACCGTCCCTGAAAATAAAGAAAACTATTTTTAAAACGTAATAAAACATTTGTCGTCGATTTAGGAATTCGTAACACGTGTAAAATGTTAAGTAAGTGTTTTATTTTTGGTATTTTGACGAGAGATAAAAGGGCGTTGAAGCACAACATTGGCGCCGTGCCAACCGCATTCTGTCCTGCACCGAGACGTCATTTGCGTTAGTTTTATGTTTACAAACACATCGATATTCTTACGTCGAATTTGGTATTACCGTAACGATGCCCGCACTGTTGTGTAACAGCATTTTTAAGAGATCTTTGGTAGTGAAGCAGGTCATGGTTTATGTCTGCTTAATTTTAAAGTAACACGCTCCGAACCTGCGAGATGGTTATGCGAGGATACGTAAAATGTTATACGGCGGTAATAACAGAAACATTTTATATGTAAGCGAGGAATATAAAGGAGATTAGGTATAAGGACGCGAAAGTGGTTGGTTTTGTTTCTATGAGGGATGGCTTTGCTCGGGGCCCGCGTCACGCGTCACGCAAGCTGCGGCGCGGCCTCGTCATTCGTCTCGTTTATTGAGCCAGGATTTGTGTCGCGTTCCTCTTACGGAGCTCTTCACGGAATTCATTACGCGACCTATTTATGATTCTCAGTGGTTGGTCTCTTATAAAATATTTTGTTACGTTTATAATTGAGTTCTTATTTGGTTTGTGTGTTTGTGTTTCAATGTTTATGTTTTTCTTTGGGATAGTTACAATTGATTAGAATAAATATTTTAAAGTTTATTTTGAACTGATATTTACATTTGTAATAGGGATGTTGACTGGGTAAAAAAAATAAACTCTATTTAGTCCGTCAGTCAGATAATAAAAAAATATTAGTCACGTATTTTTTGCTTTGTCATGTTAATTATATTTGTCTTTGTCATATTATTATATTACTCTTAGATAAAAAACATTAAAAGTTATAGAGGGGGTCTCGCAACGTCACAATTCAGTATAAAATCTAGCAAGGCATAAGATCATGACAAATTTTTACTCAATTTATCACCGTAATCTTTTGATTATCGTAAAAAATAAATAATACGTGTCTAATATTTTTTAACACCACGGACAAAAAAACTATTTTGTTATCATCCCTATTCGTTTATTCGAGTTGGTAGCAGATTAATTAAAATGAGGTACGAATACCTCACGGTCAGTTTCCCAATTATCTGTACAATAAGAGCTTAATTATCCGATCACGGCGAAGTAAAAAGGAGGATTATGATTTTGTTTCTATTATTAATTCAATCACCAAAACGAAGAATGAAAGCAAGCGTTAAAATAAAATCGAAACGATCTTCGCCGAACAGCACTCTCTGCCAGCACTCGGGCTGATCACAAAACAATTAGGCAGGCACAACAGCAGACGTATTAATTGGTTGCTATGAAATTTCATGTGAGCGGAAGCTATTGCTTCATTTGCAAGAAAACGGGAGGCAATTCCACGAATAGGTACGCCACATCCCTCCAGCCAGGGGGAGTAAGGATAATAAAAAGCTTTAGCACGTGACGCTCTTAGGACAAAGAAAAATTCGCACAGCTTTCAAGTTTCAACCTCGTTTACAAATGTTACATTAGGTACTTAGGTACAGTCAGCTACGAAAGACGATTAACACCAAGCTTTTTGATCATAATTATTGAGCTCAAGTAAAAAAAAATTGTGACAGTGTATCGAAAATGTCACATCAATTTATTTAAGTAGCTGGTGCTTAAATGTCAGTGGTCAGCGACCTTCGTTGCTGACCGTACCACCTCTGGTCACGTGCAACGAAATGTTTTAACTTTATTGCTTCTTTGTGAATTTAAAATAAATGCTAATTACCCAAGGCTGGGTGCTAGGAACGTAATGAGCGGCAATTATGCAAAGTCATATTGATTTTTACATTCCTGAGCAGATGTTATTGATCCGGGTACCTACCTAATGAATATTCAATAGTCTATGGCTATGGCTTTTAAAAATAAAAAGCTGAAATGCTAATCTTCTTCAAACACATCATCGGAGTACGGTTAAGTGTTTAGAGAAACCATTTGTGTAGAGCGTTTTAACTCCAGCTGGAAACAGTGGCAACTAATTGACCGCTAAATTCTCACTGATTGTCAACCTCGCTGATACGCGTTTGACTCAATCAGTCCGTGCCGTGTAACAATAAGATTACTGACAACACATTCGCTTAACAATGGCAATCAATATTTTTAATAAACGGTATTGTTCGTATGTACGCGTTTCCATACATTTTAATTTTCCCCCGGACGCGGTCGCAACAAAAAGAGAAGTTTCGCGAATTGATATCACGTTTTCCGATCGCACCCTCGATTGTGGGCAGCGTTGGCGGGAGACAGGGGGACAAGGGACACATGGGGGCACGGGGGACAAGGGGCCACGTAGCGGGTTTAATAACTACCACAGAACTAAATCCTTAGATATGGCCCACGTCTTTATCACACTGACCTTCCAATAACTCCTATTTTATATTCATATTCATGCAATATACTCATAATTTTCACAAAATATCCAGCTTTTATTTTTATTGTTACTATCCAGACCGTAGATGTAGATAGGGAAAAAATACCCGGCTGGGCACGAATACCTTAATATTTCTTTTTATCATTTTCTATTCCACATTCAATCGACTAAATGTAGTCTATGCTTTGATAAAGTTGCCAAAAAAGAGGTTGGTCAGGCTTTCAGACCCATTTCGTCTAGCTTTTCGTGTGCCATACCTACCAATAGGTACTTTCTCCTTATCATTCCCCGAACTCGGTATTATTTGGTATAGTCAACTTAAAGTAACTGTTTTCTATAGAGCTTTCAAAGCGATAAGGTAATTCAGTCTCTATATGACATTTTCGTATGGTTTTCTTATTTATTTTAGAGCTTTTCCGAACTTTTACCGACTCTACCTTCGTCTACTGACGCTGTATTTGTACTTTCTTTCCGGTGAGATATGATAAGTTTCTCGTTTCAACATATTAAACAACTTTATTGAACTATGTTGATTGTAAAGTTCAGGAAAACTAGCTTTTTACACACAGTGTTTTCGAATTCTATATATATATATATATGATATTTTGTTACTGATAGCTTGTTTCAGCTCCCACGCTAACTCGCTTTAGGGCATTATGTACCTAACTTTCTACTAATATCATCATTTCAGCCGAAAGACGTCCACTGCTGGACATAGGCCTCCTCCAAACACCGCCACTTCGATCGGTTCTATGCTTCCCGCATCCAGCGGATTCCGGACTGGCTGGGTTTCCTACTAATAATTACATGGTTAATTATTATTCTCATAATATGTTTTTCACGGAAAGCTCCACGAAATCCGCGCTACATTTGTCTCCCACAGCAACCTCATTATATTAATAATATAATATTGCGTTGGAAAATCCGGACATCCCGATAATGAAACACTATAGCACTCGAAAAGCACCTTTGTGTTGTGTTATTAATATTACGTTCCACGAATTCATTACCCCGTACATTTTCAAAATTAACACACAACCGCGCTGCCTGATACTTTACGATAGCCGTGTGAACGTATGCTAGATAAAGCCTCATTGAAGGGTAATATAGCGGACGCGGCTGTGTTAGACTCCATTAACGGTAAATATTTGTTCATTTGTCATGCTGTGTTGCCAATGGACAGCTCTTTGACGTGAACGCAAACCGCTGCTTTTACATAAACGCCGCATATCTCCATTTTCAATTAAATGATTTATTAAACTCTCGCATGTCTGCTAAGCCTTTGGGATAAAGGGTACTTGACTAAAAACCTATGAAGGTTTTTCGTGGTTTCGGAATATTTTAAGCGAGCTGCTAAGCTTAGCGCGACCGAGCGGGGATCGTTGCAAAAACATCGATTGTGTTCGGGATTCAGTCTGTAATGTACCTAGTATAGGGGAAAATAACACGACAAATGATAAAACTACGTTCTTGGTTATAACGGAGGAGTTTCCTGCCCGTTCGCTTCCATACGAACCTACTACGCTTTGAAATGGGCAGCTAGCTTCAATCTAATATTGCACGTATTAAACTAAATCCATGTATTTAAATTAAACCAATTTAAGGCACTTTCGAATTGTCAAGTGCTCAGTCAGTCACAAAGACGGAAGGTCGGTCAAATACAAACCATGTATGTATGCAATTATGACATTAACATTTTAACACTTGTTTAAATTACTTAATTAGGTAAATTGAAAAGGGTGCAAGCAAGGTATAAATGTACGAATAGCTAATAACCCAAATATTTGATTGCTTTCGTAACTCAAATAGGAATCCTAAACAAACAATCTAAAAGGTCTCTCTTAAAATATCTCGGTGAGTTTTTAAATTAACATTTTAACGTAGTTTTAATTAAGATTTTTGTTGCAATGCATATTATAAATTTATGAAATGATGTTTAAACTGAACTGATGTTTATACATCATTGAATAATGAGTAATATTCCAGTGCGGTCTCTCCCAGTCTCTCAGATACTTTACGTTTTTAGGATGCATCTAAACCACATACAGTTTGAGTTTACATCACGGCCAATTTTCGTAAGACAACGTTAACGTCATGTTTCCTTAAACTAGTCCTTAGCACTCGACTACAACATAGGATGTGTAGTCATATCGATTTCTTGAAAATGGATGCTGAACGTCACCAAAACTGTAGGTAGTGAAACCTGGAACCATTCACAGCATAGGTACTTGCTACACGATTCTCTTCATCGCAAACATTTCATGACATGTAGGTACTGTGGGCTGCTGACTGTCCAGTTCATTAAGTATCATTATGTTGTAATAATATGTAATTACTTAGCATAGCTAACATTGCAGTCTACACACAGTAGAGCGTATTAGCCACAAATCGATGACCATCGGCCCAATCGTACACAAGCAGCCAGCCAGGCAGGATTAATTATTTAAGAACAATTACAATTAGTAGATTATGCAATAGATAGGAGAACAATTTCACTGCACCGAAGTGAATAAAGAAATCAGATTTGATTATAAATATAATATTAGAAATAAGTGGAAGGTGGGAATCCCGAGGTCTTTGCTGTGCAATGGGACACACGACACGGCTGATAATCCTAAATCCTAAATTATCCTAACTATATTATATATGCGAAAGTGAGTTTGTTTGTTTGTTTGCTACGCTTTCACGGTAAAACAGCAGAACGTATTTGAATGAAATTTAGCACATGGGTAGACCGTGACCTGAATTAGGACATATGATACTTTTTATCCCAATATTCCTACGGGAGCGAGCCTTTATGGCGCGGGGCGAAGCTATATGTAATAAATAAAACCATAGTAGGTATCCATGTTAAAAATAAGATCGTAAATGATGGTCTGATAAATAGGATTACGTGTCAATGTAGGAGGAGTAGCTGATGATAGCATCATATTTTCCTATCCGTTGCTTCGATGAACACAATAGGTAACGTGACGCTTTCTGCATAACAAATTATTTTTGCTCAAGAAAATGTGTCTGTATTATCCTCCCTACGTGAGTATCTTATAAGATCCATCTATGTAGGTACAGTGTGGAGATGCCAATGCTTTTTTATTTGAATTTTATCCGAGTTTTTGTTTAGATACTCGTACACACGGATCCAAAAAACATGGGATAGATCCGATATATGTGTGTAGGAATGTCCAAACATTGTTTGTTGACGCATAGATTGGAAGTTGATTAGCGACCACGCTTCGTGTTTACCAATGTGTGTTGGGTTTTTATTGATTCTATTGAAAATTTGTACACACGGCTACATATCAAGCTATACATTTCCAGTATAAGCTGATCTCGCATTGTATAGGATTTCCGTACAATGAGAGGTCGGCTTATACTGGAACCGTGGCTTGATATGTAGCCGTGTGTACGGTTGCGTGCCGATTAATTTAAAAAGTACAATATAACTCTCGTCAAGCTGTTCGAACAAGAGCGATCACAAAACAGTTCTAGAATTAGTTTTTGAACAAGAACCAATTCAGTAAGGCAAGTTCGATTCTCATTAGAGTTCCATGTTGACTGAGAAATAAAGGAGAAACGTAAGTACGTAAAACGTATCAACTGCTTATCTTCAGTTAAAGTCGTAAAAGTGAACCGAACGAAATGGGTTGGTTAATGGTGCTCGACGATGGATTACCACCTTGTCACCACTGCAATCTTCCGATCCTATACATTATTGGATACGACGGTCTTGGCTCCGAGGGATCGTTACTGTTGATTTACTTACTTGTTCTCCTTTCTCCTCAGTTAAGGACAAAAATATGTAGGAGGAACATAAACATTGAAACTGCTTCATTTGAGGAAAACTCATTTCAAAAGCATTACAAAATATAGGAGGGCGTGTCGCACGATGTCGTTTAAAAACTTGGGCCTAATGTTTGTTTTCAGCAAGTCATAAAAAATTAACAGCGATCTGCGGATATATTTTGGTTAGATCTCATCATAAAATAAATATTAGTTAAGCAAACCTGAATCAAAAAGCTTCTAAAATTTGTATAAAACGACAATAAACTGGGAAAATTGAGGTGAAAGGAGTAAAAAATAATGGCGTACCCTCAGCGGACGAGCAAGGGTGGCCTGCTAAATAAATTGTTTGCCTTTTTCAATTTCACAGCGAATCGGTTCGTACTCGTATCACTGTTACAGCCTCAACGTACATACACATGTATGGCACTGAATTCAATCTGTTGTACGGGTAGGTATCAAATACAATCAACTCAACGACATGTTGTGGTTGGAGACTTGTAGCGGTTTCTTGTTATATATGTATATTTTCTATCATAATATTTAAAGTCCTTATTGACCAAGCGTACAAATTGTACTTTAAAGACATGTTGATAGACTGGCTTTATATTCCGAAGTTAAAAACAACACTAGGTAAAGAATAAATAATACAATATACATAAAACAATCAGAGGAAGAAATAATCGACAAACATTAGCACAAAGCGAAGAAAAAACAGCCTGAAAGCGATACCTCGGATCCTTTACCCCGTAACAACAAGGAAGTGAACTTGATAGATATTGAAAACAAAGACATTTTCCCTCGTTCGATATGAGCAGGTATATTCCCGATTCGGTAACGGATATATTCAAAACGAGCATCATTACGTACCATCAATAACTCGACATCGGATTTGAAAGGCTTGCGACAACGGTGTGTATTCATGAGCGCGGGCCCTTATTTTTGTGATTTTACGACAACAGACTTGTCAAGTAGTATATGTAAATACATTGTATTCCTTTCTGTGTAACACCAGCCTTTGCCCATGGCTTCGCCCTCGTGGAGGTCGGAAATATTCCCACCGAAACGTTCTACCGGGGTTAATATATCCTATGTGTTAATCCAGATCCGAGAGAGAAATTCATCCAAATCCGTTTAGCCGTTTTTTCTATCGTAGTAATAGCAGAAGAAAAGGTCATTGACTCCCGCGCCGCCGTCAACCATAATCATTTAGTTACGCGTAATTTTGATTCTGTGATATCTTTTAAAGTATTCATTTAAATGATATGATGTCAAGGCATATTTTAATCTAAATTGAATTCCCAATTTAAATAAGATATTTTATTGGATAAGGATTAATAATATACCGGTCAAAATAGCTTCGGAAATAAATCATTTTTTTATCAAATACATATTTTTTTTTTAAATAGTTATAAATGTTATCACGAACTTTTTTGTTGAACTTTTTAAGATATACAATCCTGTAGAACATTAATTTTATGTATCTCTTTCTACCTACTTCTCTTTTACCCAGTTGGTATGATTTTATCCAACATCTTCAACAACAATCCCTAAAACGTTAATGAATTAGGTATACACCTAAACCTACCTCATGAATCACTCCGTAGGTGAAAACCGTTTGAAAATCCGTTCAGTAGTTTTTCGAGTTTATCGCGTTCAGAGAGACAGACAGACGCGGCGAGGGACTTTATTTTATAATATGTAAGGATACCCGTACTAGAGAGTATTGATTCTCGTACGTGAGGTTGATGGATTGACACTAGCTTCATGGAAGACTTTTTTCGGCCACACTAGTTTCAAACGAAACCTTGTTGGCATTCTCGAAGCTAGAGAAGTTTTTTTCCCAAATTAAGTCGATGCTGAGATCAAAGACACTGTACCTACATAATTGCTAAGTTTTTGTTACAACAAACTATTAAAGAATATTTAAGCATAAGTAATAGCCTGTGTGAGAGCAGTGGTGGCCCAGTGGTAACGGCCTCGACTTACGAGTTTGTAGGTCGTAGGTTCGAACCCAGACAGGTGCTTTACTTTGTGTAAATTATTTCATCATCACTGCTCACCACTCAAAACGGTGAAAGAAAACATCGTGAGGAAAAACCGAAATGTCCTAGAACCAAAAATTCGAAGACATGTGACATCTACCAACCCGCACTGGGCCCGCGTGGTGGATTTCGGCCCACTCCCTCTCACAGAGAGGAGGCCTGTGGAAATTTTAGGCTGATTTATGTAATAGCCTGTATGATTGTGTTGCTGTACGCCAAAAACCACTTCTCGTGCAAGCACAAGCTTTCCGAACTCAATTTTCCATTCTCGTATCATAGGAAAAAGGAATATTGTTAAGGACCCAGCTACATATCATGACGTACTGTCGCATAAAGGAAAAATGTGCATCAGAGACGTGCAGTGTTAACAAGAATGCGCGCCCCGCCGACGACACCGTACATAACATATTACTGGCGACAGTTTCTCAGAACATGTTACGCCTGACTCACGAAACAGGACGAATGGTGATTTAACAATGTCTAAAATAGACTTCCTTGTGGAATGCGACTACATCAACTACAGCCATAATACTAATATCTGTGATCAACGAATAGCTGAACAGTTACGCATGACATTATTCTTGTTTCGACTCGACGAGAGCTTTCTACAGTTCTACTTTGTTGCCTTGGATGATAATTTGCAGATGGATGAACTCGAACAGATCTCTTGGGTTTTAGTGATAGTGATCCTAACTTTAATTTTAGATCATCACGTTACATTATTTAAATAATCTTTCAAATAAATACATTCTTATCAGATCTAAATCTTGCCTTCTCTAATGATGTTTTTGCCATTCATGCATGACTCATGTGAACCTACTTTTATCTCGGTAGTACGTAGGTACTCGGACATTTTGCCACGGGAACGTATGTAGATACGTTCCCGTGGCAAAATGTCCGACGTCAACGCCGGGAATCCGCGAGAAAAAGCTAGTCTCTTATATATTACTATGGGATTAACTAGGAACAGATCTCACCACCTAGCTATTAACACTCTTGTTTAAAATACACAATAAACAGTCTGCAAACATTATAGAATGAGCAAACCAATAATGGTGGATCATCCATCCTCTTATACGATGGCAAAACATATAATATTTAGGCTGTCAACTCTTCCGTCCTCAATGACGTCATCCACTCGAACTTTCGTCCTTGTCGAGTTGAACCACTCGCGATTGTTAGTGGTATTGTTATTTATACTTAATAACCCCTTCCGCTTATAACTGTAACCGCGATACACGTCATGCCACTCAACGAGACGTCCTAGGGACGTCAACCTCTTGAGCACTCGACCTCAAGTGTGCTTCTATGAAAAGCTCCTACGCGCAATATGTTCCTTCGAGATAATTTACGCTTCACTACATAATTCAAGAGCGGCTGTAGCTAGCATAAAAACTTACGTTTGTTGTGCACAACTAAGCACCTAGGGAAATTATGTTTGATAAACATTTCGTACCCCATTTGTTTTTGAAACGCATTATTTTCTCACCCCTAGTATATTTTGTAAAAACTCGTTAACTCGAGATTATTGTAAATACATGGTGTGAAAGAAAGGAGACAACACTTTAGGGTTCAGTTAGAGGATGAAAACATCCAGACGTCGTTTCTGTAGAACAGCAATTTTTATTCCCAAATTACACAGTGGTTTCCATACTAAATTGTTCAAATTCGCGTTCGCTAAAATATTTGTTCTTGCTCTTTTCTGTTACATTACCAAGATTTATTTTTATTCAAACTGAGCCAATATAGTCAAATTATCTTTCAAATTTATTCATATATATTGCCGTTCATAATTCAATTTAACCAAATGTATTCATCAAGCAACCTACACCTAAGACAGGATTATTCCTCGCGGTCGGGTTCTTGCCGAAGAATGGATTAAGTGCAATTAGTAACAGGAACTATTTCACAGGTTATTGCTTTAAGGAACAACTAATCGTCGTGAATCCCTGGCCGGAGATGGATCGCCCCCGCACATTCTTGCCTTGTTTACAATCCGTCTTGTAGTGTCGTGCCGTGGGACCGGACGGCTGCATGCGCTTTTCCTAATCATTGTGAACAAGTTGCGTAGGCCTGCGTAGAACGGACGTACTTTTGTACACTCAAATTAAGAATGATTTATATGAGTAACTGTAGAGCCCGACAAACTTCGTCGTATAAGGTGTCTGATTCATTGTGGATGATTTTACGTGTAGAAAACTTGTGGACACTTAACATTAGTGACAGTTTAGTCATAACGATAATAAAGCATAGTTTGTAGCAGAGCGTGAAGAAATAAACTAAATACACTATGTAAGCTCTAAGAAATTTTCCATATTTTCCGAGCGCTCGCTTGGCCTACGTACGGGCTGAGCGGTGCCTTGGAAGACACTTGTCATTACGGCCTAACGGTAAACCCTGTGCCCTTATCCGATGTTTGATGGCAGACATTTACTACTGGCCACCTGTTTGGATATGATGTGCTACATCAGCTGTTTTGTTTGATAAACACTCGGGAAACTTTTCTCTTCATTGCGTGCCGTTACGACATTATCACCGCATTACCTACTATTTATTCTACCGCATATATTGAACAGGCATTAGGCAAATGGGCTTAATGGCTTGTAAAGTTGGCTGCATAGTCGCATTCTACAAGATATTTACATGTTTATTTATTCAATTATCGATAAGATTAGTCTCATAAAACATTCAAAGGGATTAGGACTGTGATTGCGCAAACGCTCTTACACAGGTCGATGTTATGGTGTTACTCGTTACCTATCTGCATTAGGTGGTTTACTCCTTTGGCTTTAATTGGCAATTACATAGGTTTATTGTCAGAGTCGGTAATTAGTCGTGGGGTAAGGCAGGCGGTGACTCGACTCACTCGCCGAGGCCATCCGACCGCCTCCCCCGCACTCCACAATTACTTGTCGCGCCCATCTAAATGCAAATAAAGGGAGGGTACCTACCCTTGATCTTTGTATGCGCATCCCTCATTTGTCAACATTTTGTTGGAAATGGTGATATTAAAAATATTTGAATTTTTATCGCTGGTTGGAATTATAAATGGTCACTCAAAGCGATGATGACGGTCCAAAGGAGGTTGATTGCTGTTGTTTTATAGACGAATAAAATACTTCTTAATATAACAAGCACGTTGTTTAGTTAACCTAATTATTAGATAACTTAGGAAAACTAACGAACATTATGTAGCTACAAGTCTCGGTGTGTCTCTACAGCTGCTTTCAATTAAGGAGAAAATTAATACTAAAGGAACATGCAATGCCTTAAAATTGCCAATTTGCCAACAAGCTGGCGTGCACTGTGTGCCAGGTTAGGCACCGCACTGGCACAGGTATATAACTTAATTCTGCGTCCTGGCAAACCAATTTAACTTCGGCCATCGCTGACCAAGGTATTTCGACAGTATGGCAATCGTTTAACTCTTAGCACCAATTTATAGTTTGTAGCAAAATACGAATAGGTATAAGGAATTGTAAAGGAAGCGATTTTTATTACGCTGATGGCACGGGGGTAAACTAGGCGTGAGCTAGATAGATAGATAGATAGGTTTTTCCTATAATTATGTAAGACTGAAAATAACTTAATAAAAAGATTGCTTGATAAAGTAGTGAGATAAAAACGTGGATATTTCTTGGTGACATCTTGGTTGTAGGCATTTAAGTAGGATAAATGCATAAAAGATTTTTCTGAAAAGAGGTTATTAACCCTTAATTACTCGCGCCATAATACTTACATTATCAATCGCGCGGGGGGTCTGTTAGATTTTTGATTTCTTATAAAACACTAAATTCTAGAAAAAATCTGCTAATGATAATTAAAGGTCAGTAATAATTAAGCAGCTATCGCGAAGGAAAAGGAGGTAGACGCAACAATCTCAGATTATATTAATATGCTTGAATACCGACCGGAGTCTGTCAGACCCCGCGCGAGTAATTAAGGGTTAAAGCCGCCGCTTCCCAGAAACCATTGCAATTTGCAGAAACTGACATAGTCAATTTTTGAAGATTAAAGGCTCATGCAGACTAGGGCGATATCACGGGCGCGACAGACTTAATGCTGCTTGTCACGCCAGCGATATCACGCTAGTCTGCACGAGCCTTTATCATGTTAGCAACAAAAAATTAAAGACAAAATATAATAGGGATAGTCGACCTATTGTTATGAACACAAAATTTACGAGTATACTTATGTAAGGTATACTCGTAAACTTTGTGTTCTAAATAATTCTTTAGCATAAGCTCTAGAATTAATTTTACCAGGAATTTTGCTCTAAACTTTTGAAAACATGGTGGCGCCAACAACAGGTAACCTATATAGAGAAACGCAACTCTACTTTGTGTATCAGGAATGGGGTCAAAGCTGTATTCAGCATAAGTAGCGACAATTTTGTTGCCAGATACGATATCAGCTTACAAAATTACCATGAACTGTGATAAACTACTCCGACCCATGGAATAACTGTTCCGTTCAGAAGCGATAAATTTACGGGACGCATTCTTCTGATATTATTGTTGGGAAACATCGTTGTTCAGTGAGTAGATGAAATGAACAGGCGTTTTACCGTCGTTAATTTTGACAGAAACGACTCGAGCGTTACATATAAAAATCATCTATATTATTTTAAATTAGGGTTTATACAGTCAGTGAAATTGTAATCGTGACCAATTGCAGTAAGTAACGCGCCCTCCCGCTGCGCTTGCGCCGCCGACGCAGCAGGGAAGCGTCACTCACTATATGCATGTCCATAGGTACTACAATGAGACAAGTGGCTTATGAAGAACCCGATTATTCATGATTATTGTGTTACATATCTATTGACTATCGACTGTGATTTGCATTTTTGAAAGCTTGGGAACAGTTGTGTAATGTAACTTATTGACTCTTAGGTCTGAAATTTATTGTTCATAAAATAAATACACGTTCTATAATATGAATGCATGACACGAATAAAGGAATAGAAATAGCATTATGGAAATAAAGCGAAGTATTTTAACAAGCGCTAACAGCCGCGCCAACACCAAACGTGAGATTTGTGTAAACTCTACGGATTTAACAACAGAGAGGAAATCCTTAGAGAATCCCTTTCGCCTCGTTACGAGACTCCATTTATTTGAAATATTTGTGTAAAGAGAATGCCACAGAAAACCTAAAAACACCCAGAATAAAATCTCTGGTAGATTCGATTGTGGTTGAAAGCAACAAAATGCGGCTTTAGTGTATCAAATAAAAGCAATTTGATTTCGCAAAACTTTGATAACAGACAAGTTTAACCTTTTATTTTCAGACAAACTGTTCCGAACAATAAAGTCGTTTAAAATTGAAGCAACGGGACTCGAAGTAACTTTTCACAAGGTGGGCTTAGGTGGGACAATTTTGAGATTGCAACTCGTGAGAGATGCTGAAACTTGTCCATCAGCAAGATTGATACATTAGCAGCAAAGCATGATGCTGCTGCACTCTCTTTGCTCTCACAGTTATTGCCTCAGCATGAGTCTCCTCGTACTCTGTGTTTTGTTTCCTGAGATAACTTCTTTGTTACACGGCCGTATTTTCACCGCGGAAAACTTGTTCCTACGTTCCCAATTCTTGTTGGATGTCGCGAGCCGAAACGAGTAGGTATACAACCTTTACCCATAAAACGCTTTAAGGCTCCTACATACTGGCGCGACTTGTCGCGCGACACAAAGACACCACGTGTAGCACTACAAGCGGTGCCTTTGTGTCGCGTGGCGTGTCGCGCTTGTTTGTAAGAGTCTTTATGCTTCACGTCTAATAATAATAAGATGGCTTTATTTGCCTATATGGAGCAGCCGTGGCGACTTGCTACGAATTGTGAAACATGTTGTAGAAAGAGATCGTATTGATTGATTACACCACAGTTATTGGTTCAATTGGAAGTAATGGTAATTTTGTTCGACGATCCATTGACTCTCAATTTAAATGTGGACGCATTACAATCAAGCAATTGTTTAAGAATTGTGACGGGTGTCCCTTGTTAAGATAAGAGCTTGTTATTCTTAAAAGTTGAGTGATCACCAGTTGGTTAATTCAATTGTGATACATTTTGGTGGAGGTAATTGTTTGCATAATGAAATGCACCCGAGTTCATTGTAACAAGGGTGAGGTGTGTCTGGGTTCCACAGGAACACGAATGGCTGCACCCCTGTGGCTGGGAATCCCATGATTCAAAAACCGTGTAATGTCACGTAACGCGATCCTATCGCTGTATAAACTAATGTTTCCAGACTGCCTACAAGGCACCCCTCTGCTACTTAAATATTATATCTGATATTGCAGTCTTTGAAAGGTTTTAATTTAATTAAAACCATTCGTATCATATGCAATTCTTAGCATTAGGAATTAATAGATTTTCTTTAGATTTCCTTTTTTGTGCATCTACGTTCTATGCAGCCTAAAAGCATAGTTTTCAAATCATACTACTTCTAAATGATGGATATTCAACACAAAACCTTTTATCCGTGTATAACAAGAAAATTAATGAGTAAATCAAGCTACAAACGAGCAAGAAACTCAATGAAAGCATTCAAAACGCTTTAGAAATCATTTACGTTTTAAGGCACGCAGTGTTCACGACTAACGCACACGATTACATTCAATTAATATGTTCGCTCGTTGGGACGAACAGACGAAGAGATTTATTTAAACCCAGATATTCGGCGTTTCACACACGACTGCTGGTTTATTAGACGCGATAATGTCAGGGATTTGTTATCACCATTCCATATCAAACCCTCTTTCATACTACTTAGGTAGGTGAGTACCCACTTCGTTTGGTGAGTTGACATAACGCAAAACATAAATTGCCTGTTTTAAAACTACACCGGGCGAAAGGCCTTTCTATCGATCCGATAAAGCTCTGAGCTCCGTTTGATCGTAACACATGATTTTTTTTTTTAAATCGTGTAAATCGATGTTTGATATCACGGCTCCAGTGCCGCAGCAACTCTTTGAGGATCTGGTGCACTTCTCGATTGCTCGATCAGTAATTTAATTAAAGTGAGTGCGCATTAGAGATGCCGAGAGGTAAACGGGAGGTTCGCTTTGCTGGGCCCGGCGGCGTCTACTGGGAGTACGTTTTATTTGAACTACGGCGAATTTCAGGCATTTTCTCTTGTACACACTTGAGAAGATGCTCTAATTGTTAAAAGAAGCGTGGTATCATGCTTCAAAGGAATAAAATCACTGGAACGTTAAAAGGATGATAGTTTCTTAAACGTTTTATACTACGTCCACTTATTTTACATCGTGATAAGCCAATTTTATACTGTTATGAATAAACCCACAGTCAAAACACTGGGCATAATTTTCCATAAATGTCAATTAGTGTTTAAATGCCAAACGTTTTAACCCACTTAATTCGTTTATTGTAAAATATTAACAACGTATTTCAGTTTATTATTATCAGAGTTAATCGGTTGGTGACTGTTAAATGACCATTAGGCATAACACGAACTCCAAAACAAAGCTCTTTATAAATAAACCCATAATAATAAAAATCTAAACGTGAAAGCAATACTAAAATTAGCCAGAATTACAGGGTTTCGCTTCAAAAGGCAGCATTTTTCTTCCATTTCTTTTGTAATAGCAATTCGAGTTGATTAGACGGACGTGGAATCAGGATAAAGGTATTATCTGGTGTACGTACCTGCGACTAAAGGGTATTATCGCATGGTTTTGTAACCACTGAAAGCCGAGCTTTGAGTTAATTAAGGTTCGGGTACCTACTCGTTCGTGTAATGAATAAAAGCAAGTAAATATAGTGGACTTACAATTGTTTAGTATTAGTACAATATTTGCTGAAGAGCGTGTACGCCGTACCGCATTTCATACAAATTTTCAAGTTCTTATTTTTCGAAATGACTGAACCGATTTTAATGAAACTTCACACCCATAAGCATGATACATAGGTCTAAAACGTTAGTAGAAAACATTTTCGAAATGTCATAATTAAAAAAAGAGACTTGGAAATTTCTGTTTGTATGGAAAATTTAAAATCGCTCTAATGTAACTGTTTTACCCTTTTTTCGAAAATGTTTTCTACTAACTTTACGGCGCTCACCGCTCTAAATGCTCTGCAAAATGATACCAAATCGGCCTGAGCTGTATTGACTGACTTAAGGTGAAACCGCAGTAGAAGCCTGCAAAATTCAATCTTTCTTACGTTTTTTGCCATTTTCAGGTCAGTTTTAGGTTTTATCATAATCAAAGTATGAATCACGACCATAACATATATGTATTTACAGAATTATAATCATTAAAACATCTCTCTTTAGACAGATTTGTTCCAAAGGAACTTATCCATAAAAGAGATTTGTTTCTTGAACAAATCTAACTTAGACAGAATGATGTATAAATGATTTTAATGTTTATAATTCTGTAAATACATATTTGTTATGACCGCGAATAAGTTAGGTTTGTTCCATAAGAACAAATCTAACTTAGAGAGATGTATAAATAATTTGAATGATTATAATTATGTAAATACTATATTTGGTATGGTTGCGAATCATATTTTGTTCAAGATAAAATCTGACACTGGCTTGTTAATTACAAAAAACGTAAGAAAATTTGAATTTCGCGGGCTACCACTGCGGATTCACCTTTAATCTCTGCAAACAAAATAATTTAAAAAAATTAAAAAAACACACCTGCCTTGTCAAAAAATGGAAAACTGAAAACCGAAGGAAAACCGGAAGTCGGGCATCTTTTCAGTTTTCCACTTATGGGCACAGTGGCAGTTTAATTGCCCATTCATCATTTAGCTTATTTTTATTTTTTTAGTTCAAGTTTTTAATTTACTTTTTGACAAGGCAGACGTTATTTGATTTTTTAAAATTATTTATGTTTTTATTGAATGCGTTTTTCTATGAGACATTAAATAGTAGGGATCTACTGTTATATTGATTTAATTTATTTTGGTACTTATGTTATTAGTGAAGCCATTGCATATTGAATATTACTGATATATATTTTTGTTATTTACTAAGCAAGCTCTAGACGATGATATTATACGTAGTCAAATTTTTATGAAAAAAAAAAACATTTTTTTCATGAACCATGGCTCCGACATTATATATTTTGTGATTTTTACCCATGTCACCCTGGATAACGAAACGCTTCTAACAATACCACATACATTGATATCGGATCGGTTAAGACGTTTAGAAGTTATGGTGGAATAAAGGCTCCTGCATACTGAGGCGATATCGCGGGCGCGACAGGCAGCAATATGCCTGTCGCGCCCTAGATATCGCCCCAGTCTGTGAAAGCCTTCACACTCCTTTTTTTGGGCAGTCGTGTAATAACAGACTTTCCCTGCTGCAATAAAACATTGGGGTGCTTTATCGCTCGGAAGATGTGCAGGCTTGCAGTAGCAGATACCGAGTAGCAGCAAAATGTTTCTTTAGGGCTTATTGACTGTATGACCATAAAACTTTATGGGAAGCTTTTTTGTTGTTGTAAAATAATGCTTAAGTCCCATGTAATAGGGGGCGATCCTATTGCTATTGCCTATTGTTTTTAATTAGATAAACGATTTTCTTTCTGTAAGTAGGTTTGTACAAACACTTTTACACGTCACTCATATTTTTTAAAACTAGATAAGGTCGGCCATCCGCATTTCTTATCTGACTACTCTGAGAAGAAAGGCCGAAACAAACTCAGAGGTCACAGTCACTTTTAAAGTCCAGACATAATCTTGGTCAGATTATGTGAAGACCATGTTTATTGGTGTCTGAAATGGTCTTTAATACTGTAATAGCTTTATGTCATGTTTTCTTAAGTCAAGTTAACTAGGTAAGTCGCTTACTATGTAGGTAATTAAGATTTAATGGATGAGTAGGTACTACTTACTACGTCTTTTAATAAGTAGTGCGTGTCCACGACGTATCATTATCTAAATAATAATAGACACGATGAATGGACACTCCGTGGTGTCCCCAGCTCAGTGGCGACGTAACCGTGCTCCCGACTAATTACATTATTAAAACTAAATTGACGACACCATTATTAATACGTGTTTTTACCGCACTTGTATATTATTGTAATCTTTATGTGGATGGACTCCCAGATTGATAATTATGCAGCTGTGGTTGTATAATTTGTGTTTTTATTACACATAATATTACATCACGCCTGTAATCCCCGAGGGGTTGGGCAGAGGTGTATGGTACACCCACAATTCGCCAGTTATGTTTAAATGCCATGTATTTGGGGGCGATCCTATTGCTGTTGCCTATTGTTTTTATGTATTAAATATTAATTAATGTAGACTTATTTATTTATTCGACTGGACACAATAAACCATTGTTAATTGAATAATGAGACTAATTGTAATTTATGATTATTAATTTAAGCATTGACTGTAGAAATTACATTACATTGTTTATTATTTATTCATTAGTTGTTTTCTTAATTATAAAGGTCACAATAGTGATCTTTATAATTTTTGACATTTATTATTTATAATTTAACATCATTCTATTAATTTTGCAATACTTACCAAATAATTTGTGTTTACCTCTCGCATGATTGATAATTCTTCATTTTTATTTTTTATTTCATATGCAACCTTATATTTGTACGTTTCTTGGCATAACATAGCGACCTATCTTTTAAGAACTGTATTCACTACCTATGTTACATAAATACATATGATTTTGATTTTTTGAATACTGTAATAGCTTTAATTGGAGGTTTTATGGACAGAAAGCCAAAACTATAGACGGCTCAATAGCAACATTATTAGAAATGAATCTAAAATTTATAAGCTGCTAAATTAAGGAGTGCTAAATTTTTTTAGTGTCATTATCTGTTAAATCAATGATGAGATAATAATTAAATTTAACAGTCACAATTCTGAACACAGAGAACAATAATCCCCTAATAATGATTTAAACAGGCAGTTGGCGGCGGCGTCAGTTAATTTTGTGTTCAGTCTTCAGCTTGAGTTCTAACTGTTAAGTTCGGAAATTTTACATCTAACTAGTGTTAAATAAAGTCTGATCTTCGTTACGATGAAAAGTATGAAGGAAATATATTTAATTACTAGCCCGGAGCTTCGCCGGAGTGACTTTTTCTAAAATAAAAGTACGCCTAAGTTACTCCTTATTACAACAGCTATCTGCCAGTGAAAGTCCCGTCAAAATCGGTCCAGCCGTTTCAGAGATTAGCCGGAACAAACAGACAGACAGACAAAATTGTAGAAAATGTTATTTTGGTATATGTACCGTGTTTAACTATACATCCATATGCATTTAGTAAAAAGGTTATTTTAATATTAAAACAGACACTCCAATTTTATTTATCTGTATAGATATTAACAATATGTCTGTGTTTAATAAACTACTAATTTTAAGTGTTAATTATTATTAGCATTTAGCAGTGCTATTATTTTTTTAACGTTTAAGCCCATCTCTAAACATTATCGAAATAGTGATGAAACTGTTCTCAGTTTCAATTCAGACCGTTCCAGAAAACAATATTTCGATCCTAAATTAGACAGATTTCTATTGAACCTCCGTTAACTTGCGGCCAGACAGATATTTCTAAGAGCATGGACGAAAGCCAGACAATTAAAGTATTTAAATTGAGTTGAGGTCCACGATAAATTGACATTAGCTAAACGGTATTGTATTTGGAGCTATGGTCCTTCTATTTTGCAAGTATCCGTGCTGAATAAAAATGCGCGGTCGGTTATTTCTAAAATTCTGCTTGTAATGTCAAAATAACAGCTTTTTAGGGTTCCTTGGTCAGACAGACAGACAGACGTCTGTCTGTCTGACCCCACTGTAGCTCAGAGACGCTTAGTACTAGAACGCTGTAATTTGGCATAAGTATATCATCAATCCCCACATTACGTGCAAGGGTAATTACCCTTGCACGTAATGTGGGGATGATATTTTTTCTCGTCTACCCCATGGTATGGGGTATCGTTGGATAGGCCGTTCAAATATATTGCAGGTCTCTGAACACCACTTTTCGATTCAAGGATCCACTTGCGTAATATTAAGCATTAAAGTGCTTATTTTTGATAGACTTGAGTGCCCCCCCTCCCTGCCAGCTAAACGGTTGTTTATGGACATGCAAAAAAATTCATGGCAGTAGTACATATAATGAAATTAAAAGGAAAACTATCACGGCTAAGTAGGCTTTACAAGTTAACGAGTTATAGTCGACCAACTTAAATTTGCAGTTGGAGAATCGACCGTGGCATATATCGTTGTATGGGAGCACAAGTTTTTCAACTACAATGTTAAGTTTGTTTTTGGAATAAATTCCTCTCAAGTAATCCCAACTACGGAACCCTTCATTGTGCGTGGTCTTTTTTTTTTTTTTTAGGGTGGGAAATCATCAAATAACTTCTCCCGCTTTGGCCGGACCGGGAGGGTGTGTCAGACTCTTACTGACTAAAACCCACCCGTATTCCTTCCTGTTGCCTGTGTTGCGGGGGCCTCAGTGACCCATAAGTACCTTCCCGCGACCCCGGCAGGCATCGGCCCTAGTAGACCCCTACCTATGTGCTGACGACATCTCTTTGAGGCGCGCGTGGAATACAACGCGCCGTCGACCCGGGCCTGGTCCTTACCGGACGGTGAGCTACCCATTGCTCACAGTCCGCAAGCCCGCGCCTACGGAGGCCGGAAATCCGCCCGGGATTCCCGACGCCCTGGGCGTCTCCTGTGGCGGCTAGGGGCGCGAGGGCGCGAAACTTGCCTTTCCCTCAACCGTCCCGCCTCCTCCTTCGCGAGCATTACTGCTTCGCAGAAGGAGGTGACGGCTGCCCATGCCCTCTCGCTCCGTACCATGGCCTGAACCAGGGCCGGACGCGAGAGGTCTCTGCCGTCGATCGCCTTAGCGAGGACACGTGCTCTGCCCAAGCCGGGCAGACCTCCACCGTATGCTCCACCGTGTCCTCCGGGCGATCCACACAGTGGTGACACCCGAGCGTTTCCTCCCGCCTTATCCGACACAGGAACCTCCCGAAACTGCCGTGTCCGGTGAGGACCTGCGTCAGGCGGAAGGTGAGGACGCCGTGGCGCCTCTCTAGCCATTCCTCAAAGAGGGGACTTATCGCCGCAATCGTGGCGTGCCCAGCACTGAATTGCGACAACCGTACTTTCCATGACGCCATGAGATCCCGCTGGAGCTCCGTCCGCAGTGCCACGATTTCTCGCGGCAGCGGACTTACGCCCCGGCGTTTCGCCTCCTCGCGCCACTCCCATACGTGCGCGAGGACTTTTGCCTCCAGATCCCATGGCGGCAATCCGGCAAGGAGGCTCGCTGCCTCACAGGAGACCGTGCGGTATCCCCGGACCATCCGGATGGCCATGACCCTTTGGGCCGCGCTCAATCGGCGGGCTGGCCGCAGCGCCAGAGAGCGCGCCCATACTGGAGCCCCGTAGAGGGTCATGGACCGCACGACCCCTGCGTAGAGCCTCCGGCAGGAGGCGTTTGGACCCCCTAGATTGGGAGGGAGCCGCTTCAATGCAGCGCCCGCCCGCTCCAGTTTGGGAGCCAAACGTCGGAAATGCTCCACGAAGTTCCACCGGCAGTCGAGGACGAGTCCCAGGTACTTCATCGTCGACTCGACGCCGATGGAAACCCCTCCTACCGTTATTTGGGACCCCAACGGTGGCGCGTTCCGAGGACCATGAAAACATATGGCCTCGGACTTGTGCAAGGCCACCTCGAGTCCCAATTGCCTGATCCTTTCGACGATTGGCGCAACCCCGCGTGCCGCTACTTCGGCTGCCGCCTGGTGCGACGTACCCTGCGCCAGGACCAACGTGTCGTCAGCGTAGCACACTACGCTGACGCCGCTAGGGAGGTCGGCGCGCAGCACCCAGTCGTATCCGATGTCCCACATATGCGGCCCCAGGACCGATCCCTGTGGGACACCGCACGACAGCTCTTGCCGGTTCCACACTCCCTGGTGACCGGGGTAGATGACGGATTGTGCGTGGTCTAACACGCACTTGGCGGTTTTTCTTATTACTAAATGCATATGAAAGTAGGTATTTACGGTATTTATAACAATTTGTTTCTGTCTGTTTCGGCTAATCACCGAAACGGCTGGACCGATATTGACAGGACTTTCACTGGATCTACCAGTGAAAGTCCCGTCAAAATCGATGATGTTATAAGGAGTAACAAAGGCTACTTTTATTTTAAAAAAAGCCACGCTGTCGAAGCCGCGGGCAGTAACTAGTCCTTAATAAACAGTGCGACGAAAAGAAATATTTACAAGACATGACAGGGTAAATGAAGTGATAGGTGGATTGAACGTGTTCAGGCTCGGGTGCGGATAGCGCCGCGTGCGAACTGGCAGCGGGCCGGCATCGGCGTCGGCACTCGGCTCGGGACCCATTTACATAACCGGACGTGTCACGAATAATATGGAAATGACCCGCTCTGCGAGGAAGCGCGGCTGCACTACGACCTCGCGTTACTTCGATATTACCTCCATTTACAACGGGAATGCAATCTCGTTGATGCTAATGTAATGTATGTGCGTACATTGAAGCGTGACGCCCGCGTCTCCCAGCGCTCATACACCGCACCTTTTGTCACAAAAGATTTAGTGCCTGCAACTAAAACATTCTGCATTTCAAACGATCTCTCTCGTTACTCGCAGCCGTAGCACCAATAGCTACAACAACAGTGGCATCTGTACTTTCCATAAGCAACTTTACCCATGAGTACTGTGCTTATATTTATTTTTTTATATATACTTTATTGTACACCAGATTATACATTACAAAAATAAAAATAAATTATCATCATCATCATCTGCCTAGCCTTTTCCCAACCATGTTGGGGTCGGCTTACAGTCTTACAGGACACAGCTGAATACCAGTATTTTACATGGAGCGATTGCCTATCTGACCTCCACAACCCAGTTACTGGGTAATACGATACCCCTTGGTAAGACTGGCTGTCAGACTTTCGAGCTTCTGACGACCCGTAACGACTGTCAAAGATCTACAAATGACAGCCGGGATCAACGGCTTAACGTGCTTTCCGAGACACGGAGGGGTCTTGGTATGTAAAGATGGTCACCCATCCACGGACCAACCGCGGCAAACGTAGCTTAACCTGATCGATCGACCCGTGCGGCTGTTATTACTTAGCCACGAGCCCCTCAAATAAAAATAAATCATACACTACAAAATATACAATGGGCGGCCTTATCGCTTACTGCGATCTCTTCCAGGCACACACTGGTCCCGAATGATAAAAAAGTGGACATTAAGAAATTTTTGACAGAAGGTCAACGGATTCGGCTGATTTTTTTTTTGTAGACAGCTGATGCAATTACAAATCACTTTTATAGATTGAGTTTTTGCCAAATAAGCCGTATTTTCAGAGAAAAAAAATATTCAAATATTTTTTGTATGAAAGAAATCCTAATTTTGTCTTTATCTTCCAAGATTCAAACGTATTCAAAATAAAACTTAGCGCAGCTTGTAGAGTAACTCTTACAAATATATGAAATTATCAGTATCAAATAAACAAACAAGGAAATCTCAAAACGTGTTCAGACATGTTTATGTACAGGTAAGTTATTGTGTGACTCGTATGTAAATTTTTTTTTGTATAGAGTCATTGCTTAATTACCCTATAAGTGACGATTTCGGCTCTATTTGGTCATCTAGTCGAACGCGTCGAAAACGCTGAATGATGAATAGGTATATAAATTGCAATTAAAAATTCCCTTTGTAGTTTTGCGGTATTTATGTAGGAGCACATCTTAGTATGTTTTATTTTCTCGTGACTCATCCAAATTGCAAGAATATTTGGCTCATTATCTAACTACCCCATTAAGTAATGAGGTAGTTAGGTAATGAGCCATTATCTAACTACCCCATTAAGTAACGGGATAGTTGGGTAATGAGTCATATATCAATAGTATAAGGGCAAGCGGAACCCGTTTTTGTTCATTACGCGTCTTGTGCTCGTAAAAACAACACAATTTTTTATCAACTATCACCACATTGTAACTTTTATTTATTTGCCTGTAACATTTTTGTATCAAAATGACTACATTTGTGACTAATTTAGACATTTTTTCTTTTTTGAGTAATAGTGGGTGCCTTAAAAATAGTGATTTACTGTGTCAAACCATTATAAATCGTATTTCAAGTGAAATTCCAAACGAAGAGCTCAGTATTATCAAAAAGTTTTGCCAAAATTATACGTCAAACCTAGCTAGAAGATGGGACAATTCAGGTAGAAACGAAAGATTTGGTGTTAAAAACAAGGAGTGGTTGGAGTCTAAAATTTTGTGGCCAACTTTAACTTCTGTGAATTTTCCTATGTTGTTTGATCCAGAATATACCATAGAGGACATTTCAGTAGACGTAGAAGAGCATAATTTATCGTACGAAGAGGAAGCGGGTGCATCTACATCAGAAAAAAAAACTAGTAAAGCTCATCCGACAACGAAAAATTTAAAGTGCCTGTAACTGAAAAGGAGCACAAAATCGCAATTGAGTGTCTATGGCAAAGTGATGAACAATTAACCCCTCTACAAGCTGCGCTAAGTTTTATTTTGAATACGTTTGAATCTTGGAAGATAAAGACAAAATTAGGATTTTTTCATACAAAAAATATTTAAAGTGCATGTAACTCAAAAGGAGCACAAAATCGCAGTTGAGTGTCTATGACAAAGTAGTGAGAAATTAGCCCCTCTACAAGCTGCGCTAAGTTTTATTTTGAATACGTTTGAATCTTGGAAGATAAAGACAAAATTAGGATTTCTTTCATACAAAAAATATTTGAATATTTTTTTTCTCTGAAAATACGGCTTTTTTGGCAAAAACTCAATGTACAAAAGTGATTTGTAATTGCATCAGCTGTCTACAAAAAAAAAATAAGCTGAATCGGTTGACCTTTTGTCAAAAATTTCTTAATGTCCCCTTTTTTATCATTTGGGACCAGTGTGAGGCAGCACTCATGGAATGGACAGTGATTTTCTAGACATAAAATGGGGTTGTCTTTGGTGCAAATAAAATGTATATAAGTATAATATAATATAACAGATACACAGATATATGCTATATAATAGATACATCGATACTGTACCTACTAAAATATTACTAAAAATCTGTTACAAATAGTCGATTTATCTACTTTTGTATCTCTTTGATATTAAGTGGCGGAAACGAAGATTTTTTGTAATCGAGGTATATTTAAGTACAGTACTCATTGCTAAAATTTCTCATGGAAAGTAAAGATGCCACTGTTGACGGTACGCGAAGTCTGCGTGCGCGAGTTTTAAAACGAATTATATTGAATCTTGAAAATAATTTGTAGACGTGTGCAAATTACGTTAGCCTGACAGTATAATTTCAATTAATTATCTCTTCCCCTTGTGTTGGCAGATAAATGAGTCCCGAGGGCGCCGTCCAGGCTGAAAACATGAAACTTTGCACATCCAGCCCGCCCACCGACTGCTCCAGAATCCTAACTTTTGAATTATGTATCCTTCCAAGCTTTTTTACACAACCCGAGTGTCAAGGAAACGCGACACTTCCCAAACCTTTCGAAGGTTTTTAAATATGTTGATACAGTTTACTTTCCGAAGTTGTGAATTATTTGAAGAGCATCTAGACGCCGCGCGCCGTTTGAAATCTAAATGGGTTTCGAAAACATGTTACGGCTGGAAAAAAGTTGTGTGTAGCGTGGGCCGCCGGTGTTCCTGTGCCGATATGTCGGTCGTCGGAGTGGCAGCCGGCTTCCCAAGCGAACAATGACTTCAGCATCGGGTCGAACTCAATTTCACGCGTGATTTGTACACTTTTATTTCATTTCCACTCCAACTGAATTGCTGATAGAGCAGCCGGCTGTATTAAGAGGCCGACAACAGCTAAAGCGCGGTCACTATCGGACTGCATAGAAAAGAAAGAGAAGCGCGATGACAAAACGCTGGTAATTTGTTGCAAAATATGAATCAATTATCAATTTGCAAAAAATCTATTGATTGGATAAAAAAATTAAAATATTATTATGCTAATATGTTGCTTATTGAATAATCTGACAAAAAATCAGAATGATTGCATGTATATTAGTATGGATTTTAATCGTTAAAATATTTTTTTAAAAGTATCTTCGTGATTTTTTCTATCGTATCAAATTAGTTGTATTATGTTTTCAACACACTATCTACCTAGCATCGTGAAGAATATCATATATTTTTCTGATTTTGTTTACTGCAATGGATCATATACTTTTAGGCATTATAAAACTTACAAAATTTGCCTTTAGGTCCTATAGTCCCCTTAAGCTATTCTTATAGAACACCCAAGCTACGCTACTAACTAACAACTTTGAGTAGAAAAAGTAAACTTTGCCACAAAATTATTCTTGTTTACAATAGGTACACTCGGATAAAATATGAAGTATAGTGAAACTATGAATTATGTTTGGTTTTCAGGCGAACAATGCTCTGTATAATGGTTAGGGCGTCGCGTAGCATAGCTTGACAAACAGCGGCTCGTGTAGCAACATCTTGCGGCTCACGGTAAAGTCGAGCCGACAACTTGATATATTGGGTTGCTTTGTGAGGGCGAGCGGGTAAACACACGCAACCCGAGCGCCGCCGCCGCCACGCGCACCCAACACAGATAACGTCCTGCAGGACGAAGCTACTAAATTATTTTTTATCTGCAAGTCTTGCACAAGTCTTCGCACTTATCTGAACTTACATCAAGCGTTTTGGAAGTCGAAAGAATCGTTAAGTGGAATCAAGTCGAAAGATACCATGTATGAAAGTGTTAGATACCTACTTGTAACAAATTGAATTAAGAGCCCTATCACAAAATTGCGTTCTCACAGATTAGGTATATTGAAGCTCGCTCGGTGTCACGTGTTCACGACGCTGTACTGTAGCTACGACTAAACGACTTTGATACCTTTTCTATTATTGAGTTATTTTTTATTATTTTTCTTATTGTTTGTTACTAATATATATTACTTAAAATACTGTCAATATTGAAAAGTAATTGAATAATCAGATGAGGGACTAAAACTGTTAGGTATCTCAAAAAATCAATAGATTTAAAAACGTAATTTATGCATACAGTTTTAGTTTTGTAAAAACATACCTACGTTTTCTAATTATAATGTGTATGTTGCTGTCTACCAACTTTTAGCCCGCGGCTTCCCTTGCGTATTTCGTGATATTATTGTTGTTATTTTTTTTCGATAGAAATTGTTTTATGACTTCGTAAATGTCTGTTGACGTTATGTATAACAGATAAGTAGGAAAATATTTCCATCAAAAACAATTCAATAAAAAGATGTGATATTTCTTTTAGGCATGGTATTTATTATCTTTATGTCTAGCAGCGGGCGTTTTTCAGTTGACATTATTTACTATTTTTACTGAATAAAAAAATAAATTAGAAAAGTATGTGCCTCGGTGGCATCGATCTGGCTTTTCGAGAGTCGATTATTTCTGGGAGCATACATTCATGGTAAAAATGCGTCAACATGGGTAACATTTCGGTTTTCCAAAAATCATCGTCTCTATGAACCCTCACTACTTTCATTGTAAAATCCGGACCTGTCCACACTGCAAATAAGCAGATATTGGTTTTTCGATAAATGGTTTTTCGTGCAATCGTGCGTTCCTGGTGATATGCCTTTAGAAAAAGCACGACCGCAGATAACGCAATATTTGTTACGGACTCCAATGTGCAGAACCTTTCCGGTATGTTCCCCAATGATTGCTGCACATCCAGATAAAGCTGAATAATTCGTTTTATAAGATCGTTTGCTCCAACATGCATCAGCTTCTACTGGTATCATTGCTATTCCAGCAACATTGACGTCACCACGAGATACCGCAGCCTCTCTTTCTTCTTTGCCTTTCTCTTGCATTGACTTTTCAGCAGTAATTCGCCATATCTCGGCAACGTCATTATGTCTAGAGTTAAATAAACGAAATGGAATCGATGGTAAATCCATGGAGGCATTGAGCTCGTTGAGACTCGATAATCCAACTCCTGTTAGAATAGCTCCTGATACCGCTCCAGCATTGACGTCAAATTTCAAATCAGTATCGTTGCACGTTTTTAAATTAAAAATAGAACCGCACATACGACAGTTAAAATGAAATGTTTATATCAGTCCATTTTGTTTTTCTTTAATTAATATCATATTACTCAGTTTGCAACCAAATTTCTCACTATGTTTCTCAATATCAAACAATTGATTTAAAAAGAACTGAACATCTATTATTCTCCGTCCCTGAACTACGTAATCTGCTTCCTGAAACAAATATTATTTCTTTAATAATACAAGAGATGAATAATCACTATTATAAAAATCAATAGGTTTTTTCTTACGGTACTGTTCTCGGATTCCATTTCTATCGTCATCGTCATATCTATTTCGTCAAGTGCTGGGATTGGCGGTTCGTCTGTTACATTTGAATTATTTTTAGATGACGTAGGAACTTCGCTGGTAGGTATCTAAAATAAAAAATACGTCATAAAATTAAATATAAAAAAATATATTGTGTGCTAAAAGGTAACGGAAAAGGTTTATTACCGCATCCTCTGGGTCGATATTTTCTATATTTACCGGAGATGGAAATGATTTTTTGGCGGAACCGTTATTTTTTCTGAAACATTCCCATAAATTACTATATAAATGGCTGAAAAGTAATACAAGAAAATAAAATGTTATAAGTTCATAGAGGACTGCTGTAGGTACCTTGCTTCATTTGCATTTCTTAACGTAGATGCATATCTTTTGTTCTTAACACATCTATATACGGAACCATTTCGACCCATGCTAGAAATAAACATAACAGTAAGTAACGATTCGTATTTAAAATAAAATTATAACGAGTCAACAATAAACTTTCCCATATAAAATAATTGTTCAATATCAAGAGTTACAAAGAATACTTACATGATCAAAATAGGTAGTCGTACTATACGGTTTGTGCTCGATCGTTTGCCGCGAAAAATTTCGGCAAAGGTCCAACCTCGTATAGCGCTCGCGCGGTACTGAGTTCGAGCAGTCGATACACCGTATTATAAAGCGATTTGGCAGGTTGTAATTACTTTTATTTTGAGTTTTATATATTTTTATTTATTTTTTAATTATGAAATCTTAATTTCTTATGAACTAAAGTATATTCTGGTATAAATTTTACGTAGTAATATTAATGTAGTAAAGAGAAATTCAAAGTTAATTCTGAGCGTTTTTAGTGGTTTTATGTTTTTGAATTTGTTTTTTTTTTATAGTTATTCTATACATATTTCAAAATTCTGAGGCCGCTATGTACTAAACCACTTCTTAAGAGATATTTTTTATTTCATTTGCTTTTACGCAATAGTTCAATCCACGAGCTCAAAAAAGTGCCGTCGCGCATTTTATGAAAAACTTGCTTCGGAATTTTGGCTTTATTTAAATAGATTAAAAAAAAAAACAAAATGCGAGGCCGCTATGAACTATAATAATAACTATTCTCCACTACTCAATAAGTCATACTTATCGAAGTCTTTCAGTTTCTTAGAATGAGAACGCCAAAGTTGTCCATATAACGCAAAAATCACGGTCAAAATGTAATAGGCCTCTTAATCCTTCCCTCGAGAGTTGAAAGCGCGACTCCATTTCGCACCTCATGCGATATCATTTTATGTAAAAATTGGTTAAAATTCAAGAGTCATATGCTGTGAGCAAACGACCGTAGGAACATCATGAGAGCAGCAAAATTCCACGGCTCGGTAGACAAGCCGCGTCGCTTGGAACTTTATGACCGGCAAACGATGCGTATGTGCACGACAGTAAAGGCGGTACGTCGATAAAAAGTCCATTGTCGACACCGGGCCGCTTAAGGGTTCGCAAATGACGGGAGGAGCACGACGAAACGCGATAAAAACTGAGGACGACCGACTACGTGCCGTCGAACGACAAAGAAATGCTATGTTGGCCTGAGACCGCGACAAGCGTGAAATTTGATTGGCATCTACAAAGAGAATATTGAGCAAAGGCAAAGAAACCGTCGTCGCGTAGGTGTAATGTAACCAAATCTCGGCTGTTACACGCTGGCGAAGGGAAACGTCCTCGATAACGAAGGTCATTACCTGAAACAAACAAATATTTATTAAATATATTAAATATTATCTGAAGCTACGCAATAAGCAAACTTGTAACCAACTAAACAACATTTTATTTATGTTTATTGGACAAAGACCAAATTAACTATGAATTAATGAATAACAAAGCGGCGACCTAATGTAATTAAGATTAGGTAAACCATGCCCTGCTTAAAAGCTACAAATACTAATTTCATTAAAACTTGTTCTGGGATAAATAATTGGATTCTATAAATCTTTCTCTGAGCAACATTAGATACTTTGATCAGCAACGGAATTTATCGTTTCATTAAGAAATTCTTCGGTCAAAGAAATTTCCAATATAAGGTAGGTATGTCTATGAAAATGGCTTCCGGCTAAAAGAAAACAGCGTGAAGTTAGCGGTATAACGATACATGTAAGTTTTTAGGGTTCCGTAGGTACCCAAAAGGTAAAACGGGGCTAAGACACCGCTCGCTGTCCGTCTGTCTGTCCGTCTGTCACCAGGCTGTATCTCATGGACCGTGATAGTTAGACAGTAGAATTTTTTCTATATGATGATGATGACGATGATTTCTGTTGCCGCTATAACAACAAATACTAAAAAAACAGAATAAAATAAATATTTAAGGGGGCTCCCATACAACAGACATGATTTTTTTGCCGTTTTTTTTTATAGATAATGATACGGAAACCTTCGTGTGCGAGTCCGACTCGCACTTGGCCGGTTTTTTATTTTAAACCAGCTACATAGTATTCAGTAGGCTGGGGGCCTTGTTTGTTATTTCACTAATCCAGTTTATGTCAACACTTAGCGCCCACTAAACTAAACAATGCGTTTCGAAATATTTCACGCACATGCTGTACTACTTATTATGGTTTAGCCGATATTATAAATAAATAAATAGCCTCGTTGGTTCAGTGGTCAAAAGCGCTACTGCTGTGCATGAGGTCCTGGGTTCGATTCCCGGCTCGGGCAAAGTGTTATTGGGTTTTTCTATCTGGAATTTCTCAGCAGCCCGGGTTCTGGATTTTTGCCGGGTTGATGGCAATAGGCTCGCTCCCTATTACATGGGACTTAAACACGTTACTGGCGAAATGTGGGTGTACTACAGGTACAGTCACGAGCATTAATATGTATGCACTTAGCAAATTACAAAAGCGATTTCTTCTTGGAATAACGACTGCAAAATTGAGGTAAGACCTATTTCATAATAGCATGGGTTCCAAAATATTATGTTCGTAACGATATAAAATTACAATCAACACAGTAGGAGAAAATAACTTTTAAAAGTTGTTGCGCTGACAATAGGCAAATGACCAAAATAGGCTTGTCTTAAGAAAAAAAAAATGCCAAATCTGTAGATATAGTTCGTAGTAGCGGAAAAAAAAAATATGTTAATTTTGAACATATTTCTCAGAACTTCGTTGCTATCACACCACGTTATAAAAAAAAAAGCTCGATACAAATTAACGTTAAACTAACCTCTTACCTTGTGTTCCAATCCAAAATATCTGTATTAAATAGCAACATACGTTACGTATTTAATGAATACCAGGAACGTCTTATTTAAATGCAGAACTTGGTTGTTTTTTTTATTTTCGATTACTCAACTCAATTTTGAGTAAATAGATAATTACTTCATATTTTGCAATAAATTACAAGCGTTGTGTCATCGCGCTTCTCTTTCTTTTCTATGCAGTCTGACAGTGACCGCGATTTAGTTGGTGTCAGGGTCTTAAGTGTATACATAAGTGCTCGTGACTGTACACCTCTGCCCAACCCTTCGGGGAAACAAGGCGTGATATTATGTGTGTATAAATAGCGTGTAAACTAGCATGTTGTAGAGGTACCTACAATGGGCGTTATGAACTTTTGAAAGTGGGTTAATTCAAAATCGCTCAATCCGTTGCGTGACTCGGCAAACGGTCGACCAGCTTTCGTGTCTTTCAGTCGCCCTCTGAATAAAAGTAACATTTCACGTTGTTTGTAAAACGTGGAATAGTTTCACAAAGCCGCCTCTCTGTTTCACACGAAACCGTTCGATTTGTCGGTTGCTTTGCAAGTTTCGTTCGAAGGGCGTTGTCTGCGTCCATTATGCAAATGGAGGCTCTGCGGGCCGCGGTGTACGTATTTAGCCCATCTATTCACAGAGCCTGCTCGACAGACGATAGGATTCAACTACAACTTTGTTCGTGGCAACGGGTAGCTCGTAAATAGGATAAATGCCGGCTAGTTTCCACGCTAATGCTGAAACGCAAACAATACAAAAATACTTTTTAGGGTTCCGTACCTGAAATGGAAAAAAAAAGAAACCCTTATAGATTCTGATTCAGATACATTTATTGTCAAAAACACATGTTTTTAGATGTACACATGTGGATAATATATGGTGTGATGCTTATTGTCGTTTTTGGCTCAACATGTTTGACCATGGCTGGTGTACAAATTAGGTCGAAAGACAATAAGATTTCAAAAAAAAAAATACAAAGAATAATAATATAAATCAACAATTAACATTAATATTAAATTAATAAATTAGGTCAATAGTCATGCGATTCAAAATAAATAGAATAGATTCAGTCAGTATCTTCAGAGCGATTTATCATTTAAAAATTAATTAATATTAAAGGTAATAAAGGCTTTTCCTGTCAGTATTTTTTTAATGTTTTCTTAAACTGTTCTGTATTATAGGATCACTCGTGTGTCTGTCTGTTCGTCTGTCACAGCCGATTTGCTCCGAATCTACTGGATCGATTAAGTTGAAATTTGGTAAAGAAAGAGCAAATTTTTTTATTTGGGACACGCACAAGAAATACAAAAGGTAAAAAAAAGGAGCATTTAAAATTAAACTTCAAATAAACAACAAAGAAAATCAATAAAAACGACTACGGTACTTACACATAAATTATGTTTTTCTGTGACCCAAACACAGACGTGTAACGTAAATTAATGAATTTTGAATATGAGGGCCAGTTTTGGGGGGCAAATTAGAAAATAAAGTAAAAACTTTTGCAAACTGTATCGTGTCACATATCAATTGAAAGGGCTTGTCATGGCCTCAATTTTTTTTATAATTTTAAGATAAATGATTTTCTAGTTATTTAAGAAAATATATGACAATTGACCATTCCCCTTATCTCCGTAACTACTGGAAACTACAGGAAAACCTATAAGAAGTCTATGGTGCTAAAATAACATGGTAAATTTCTCAACATATTGCATACAAACTTACATTTGCAGTTGGAATGTATGGGAGAACATGTTTTTCAACTACAATGTTAAGTTTGTTCTTGGGATACAAAACATGGTAGATAACTATTCATTGTACGGAACCCTCACCACGCGAATTCAACTCGCACTTGTCCGGCTTTTTCTCGTTTGAATTGCAAGCGCGGCTAAAGTTTTGTTAAAATACAGCCTTTATTCAAATAACGTTTGGAATTCAGCGGCAGGTATTTCTGTTGTGTGTATCGCTTTATATTTTCCACATAACTACCTACTGTTGTATTTTGGAATTAAAAAACAATTTATGTTTCATTGTCGACTTTACATTTTCTCGTTTTCTGCGGGTACTGGTATTTTATGTGTTCGCACTAATCCTAATTTAATTACTTTACTAATATTACAAATATGAAAGTGAATTTGTTTGTTACGCTTTCACGCTAAAACGGCTGAACGGATTTTGATGAAATTTGGCACATGGGTAGACCACGACCTGGATTAAGACGTAGGATACTTTTCATCCCAATATTCCTACGGGATCGAGACTTACGCGGGTGAAACCGCGGGGCACTAGTATAATATACTTATAATAAATAATCCTAACTAATAATTATTAGAAATGTGAAAGTGAGTTTGTTTGTTAAGCTTTCACGCTAAAACGGCTAAACGGATTTGGATGAAATTTGGCACATGGGTAGACCACGACCTGGATTAAGACATAGACTACTTTTCATCCTGGATCGCAGACGAAGTCGCGGGCAACAGCTAGTATTGTTATAAAAAGATCATTTAATGTTGTGTGCACAAAATGTTGATACAAGTAATGGTTGTATAATCATAATCAGGGTGTATCATGTGTGTGTTGGTCCCGGGGGCGCGGCTGTCGCTGCTCCATTCCGGAGAGTGGCGACACGAGCCGACAAGTGTTTTGATACTATCGCGCTAATGTGTTTTGCTACAATCGATACCGACACACGAAAGCGGAATTTTTATCACTCCATATAATGACGTAGTGTTGAACAGTTTCATGAGGCCGTTGACTTGGCATGCGGTTAATGTAAAAGTAGATATTTCCTTAGTCAACAAAGATTTTTCTTTAGAACGTCGTTAAAAGCTGGATAATCTTACAACAAATAGATATCAAGTTTATAATGGACATTCTTTTCCTACTTTTGCTTGAAGACTGCAGGACCTATCAAATCAACTGCCGCGTGGGAGTCGAGCAGATAATAATTTAATAACCAGCTCACATCCTTTCCTTTGTACCCTATCGTTAATAGAAACCGAATGGGTATTAGCTTAATTAGTATAATCTCTTTACTAATCTCGTAATGTCCAGAAAGTGCTTCCCACGAAATGATACATTACCCTTCCCCGGATGTTTATAAAGGGTACACATGTACTGGCTTACATTATAAAGTGGCTTCGTAGATACACCGATGTCAAAGTAAAGGCTATTCAAGAGCTTTTTCAAACCCATTTATGTATGAAAAATATGTGCTTACGTCAGTAGAGGCTCCTATTTTCCCGACCTTCCTTCATAGTTACAGTTCGGGCAAACTAAATAAAATAGTTTACAAGGGTTTCTCCCACAGGATACCACACCCTTGCTAACTTTATTTGACTGAAATTCGGTTCTGTAATACTTTTACTGAAACTGAAAACGTGGTTATAAACAATATAATAAATTATACGTTTATGTGGCAGGGGGAGTCTTGTGTATTCAGAAGGACGATACACTAAATGATGTTTGCATACGTGCGTCTAGCACCAGGGGAGTGCCTTCACGAAATGTTGTAGCTTGTGTTACTGTTGCGTCACTCAGAATGTATGAACAGCATGTGACATACATAACATGTAGGTATACAGGACATTGCTCACTAGAACACTGTTGAAAGTCACCTAATAGACAACGTAATTAGCCAGTTGCGAAAACAAAGTCCAACACGTTTTAAGGGTCGGAAAATCGCCGCTGACCAAGGCCATACAAATGCGCGTCGAGCTCACGCCGCACCGCCGCCGCCGTTCCATTTCATAGGGAAAAAATATTTTTAGTAACGAAAATATGAATATTTGAAAAAAAAAATCAAATAGAATTGTAGATAATAAAAGTCTTTTCATATAAAAAAAACATGACGATATCTTAAGTAGTTTCAAATTAATATCATTTTTTATGCTTTGGGTAGACATTACTTCCTGAATTTATTTTGATAGTATTTTACTACAATACTTATATTCACATATAGAATTGACGTGTATGCGATCTAAATTAACATTCTTTTTTTCATAACCTACTTGCATTATAAGAAGGCGTACTAACAGATTTAAACGTCACTAAAATCATATATCTCCGCCTTAACGCTTGCAAAAATAATCGCTCTACTCTAAAAAAAAATGATAAATTCATTACATTCTGGATCCGCTTGTACATGAAAACTCAAGTTTCATTTTAAATTCTGTTAAAATATGATATTGGGTTCCGGATACTCGGCGCTAGTAATTTGTTGTAGCGGTACAGGCGCCTCTAGCTGAAGGTTTCATTTAAAGATATTGCACCGACTCCGCACTAATATTGCCAACGTTGTGACGTAACAGCTCTATTGATCGAGGAAATGAGAAAGAGCCAATTTTAAAACAGAAAAGGAAAAATGCCTTCGCGTCCAGCAAGTTAATTAACAGACCTCGTGTAAGGCTCCAAAATAACAACGATAAGGCAAAAAGTGAAACATCGACCTTTTGTTTGGTGAATTTTATTTCAGTTCCCAACGCTGAAAAAATATATTGAAAAATTAAGATTTTTATATTATACTTTCGTTTACTTTCAGGATAAAAAATACAAAAGAAACCCTTCACATAAAAGAATGGATTTTTTATTTCATATCCATCCAAAATTGAAAATCGTTTAGAACTGTGTCACAAAATGCTTAGTCCCCACATTATCTATCGACATCTGCGACACCAATTCGTTCTGCGTCACGTACTACGAACAAACTTCATGGGAAAACTTTAATTGGAAAATACTCTTAGTTTGATCAGAATAGGTTTTTCCAACGCTATCAGCTATTAGCTGTGCACCTAAACTATTCATTATTCAACGATTCTATGCTACTTAAAGCTAAGATTAGAGTTTTCTTGTTGTATTAGATTTTGTTTTAAATTAGGTACTAAGATACTAAGCTCTACTTAAGTAGGCACTATATAAAAATGCCATATTGGTTGTACTTAGCAGATTGGTAAACGAAACTATTTTGGTTGGATATTGCTAAAAGCAATAACCAAATTGTTAAGAATGAACACCCCTCAATCGATTTGTTAGCAAGCAGCTTAGCGTTTCCATTTCTATTTTCCATTTCTACTGTTTTATCCAAACACTACCTATATTGTTTCTGATGCATCCTTAGTGGTTGCACGTCCTGCCGGGGTCGCGATCCTGCCAGGGTCGCGGGAAGGTACAAAAGGGTTACCGAGGCCCCTGGCAACACAGGCAACGGAAGGGACACGGGTGGGTTTTAGTCAGTAAGAGTCTGACACACCCTCCCGCTCCGCCCAGAGCGGAAGAAGTTATTTGATAACTACCCACCCAAACAAAAAAAAGTGGTTGCGCATGCATTTTTGCCTATTTAGGTACTTAATTTAATGTTATAGTTATTTAGTGTTATGCTTAATGAATGATATAATTCGAGATTGTTTTAAAGTTTTCAGCATAACACTAGCTAAGTGTAACATTACATTAACTATTAAATTTAATGTTATACTTAGTATAACAATGAATAATGAATGATTTAATTTGAAAACTTGTACAACAGTATTCTATTGCTAATTGTGGAGGCTTGTAAATGGCTTGTCATGTCAATTACCTCACAATTATTTATGGATTGATAGCTGTAATCCACCCAAATACAATAAAATAAAATTATCACGCTACCGACCAACTACAATTCGTGATCTGAGAATTATGCTATTAGTATACCAACGAAATTATACTGCAGCTGCAAATTTCTAATAAGAACATCATAAGGTCATCTCTTACGTGCGATATCCGAGAACATCCTATTAGTAACAGATCATATAAACATATAACAGATATTATAAAGATTCATGAAAATAAACATTCTCAAAATATGATTTGAATATTTGATATATTCAAATCATATTTTGCAATCATACTTCGCAATCAAGCGTCACACAATGTAGACATCCAGACATTGTGTTCCCCAATCGAAAAATAAAATCTAGATAGGAATTCGAGCGAGTATTTAACCGCCCACCTCCCAAACATGACTGCTATCGATTAGGACTTAATAATAGAGCTATGTCAGACGCTACGAATGATACATGACTACGGTCCGTATTACAGAACGTCACTCAATTCTCAAGCATTACTTAAAACTAGTTTTAACCAATCAAATGGCTTGAATCTAGTTTTAAGTAGTGCTTGAGTATTGAGTGACGTTCTATAATACGGGCCTACATGAGCCACCGATTATGCGAAAAGCAATATCGCCCACTATAAATATAAGCTCGGGACTGGAAAAGATTCATTCGAAATAAATTCAATTAACTTCGCCTATCAGTCTTGTGTGGCCATGTAATAAAGTTGCGTTTACAATAGGGTCTTACACCCATTTTTGAAAAGTGTCTTAATTAAATTCTATAGTGCTAATATGCCGCAAAAAAAAACACAAAATTTTTATTCAATCTATAAGTGCCATAAAAATGCATTTAAATTTTACATTTTCAAATTTCGCGCGTAGTCGTCACTTGGCTATGTAAACAAATGCGCTGATCTATTATCTAACTATCAGTTGACAGTTGACTCGTTTAAGTTTACACAGCCGTATGACGTAATAACATGGCGGCTACTATTTCATGGTGTTTTTTAACAGATGAGAAAAACTGAAAACGTAGAAATGAATTTTAAAATTTATTTTGTTTTTTTATGAACTAAAACTAACATTTTCCGACTCCTTTTTGCCTAAACTATCTCAATAATCTATTTATAGATTTTTTCTCGTATATAGTAAAATACCCTATTGAATTGAATTTCTTGGAAACTGGGTTACAATAAAAGTTACTCCTACACATTTTGGGCACATTTTACCAAGTTTAGTAAGTAGAACAGTTTACATTTGAATGTTAGCTTTATGTTCTCGCATAACAATAGATTCCAAAACGAAGATAAACAATTTTAACAATGAGGGTCATCAATCGACTGCCATATTGCAAGCTTGCAGCCGATTGTATTCTAGTTCTAGCTGATGAGATAGATGCTGCATATTATAACAGCAGCGAGCGCTCGACGCGCGGGAAGCAGCTGCGCCTCGCGCATCATGCGACCCCCTTTTTTTTTTTGGGTGGGAAATCATCAAATAACTTCTCCCGCTCTGGGTGGAGGGTGTGTCAGACTCTTACTGATTAAAACCCACCCGTATTCCTTCCGTTGCCTGTGTAGCCAGGGGCCTCGGTAACCCTGTAGTACCTTCCCGCGACCCCGGCAGGCATCGGCCCTAGTGGACCCCTACACTTGTGCTGACGACCGCGACATCTCTTCATGCGACCCCCTTAGTGTGCGTTTCCACAGCCGCGGAGCTGGGCGGAGTGGAGAGGAGCGGACCGCGAATTGGCCAATCACAGTGCTCGAAATCTCCACTCCGCAGATTTCGACCACTGTAATTGGCCAATTCATGGTCTGCTCCTCTCCGGTCCACCCAGCTCCGCGTCAGTGGAAACGCACCCTTATAATGAGGCCGCGCTGACTACCACACGACGTAAGCTCCTTCGTTTGCTATGCTAATTGGTCGGATAAGCTGCCAACACGTACCGACCTGCCTAATTAGAAATCTGTGGTAAAAATAGTGGCTTTGCAACGTATACATAATGAAGCAGCTCCAAGCTAGAGTTATAAACTTTGTATTGACGGTGCCACCGCGTACCATGATAACCACATTATTGTCATGTTTGTCATTTTATTACGACCCGGAAGCAGAAAGTTTTAAGGCTCCTACATACTGGCGCGACTTGTCGCGCGACGCGATGCGACACAAAGACACCGCGTGTAGCGCTACAAGCGGTGCCTTTGTGTCGCGACGCGTCGCGCTACAAGTCGCGCCAGTATGTAGGAGCCTTTAATTCGACTGCTTAATAAATAGTAAGAAATTACCTACGATTTTATTTTATTATGCAAGTTATAAAGAAGTTTGTGAGTAAGAATTTAGGTTTACAACCTCTTTAAGGAGGAGTAATTTGATTCGAGAACGCGTAGCTCGTAAGGCGCCACGCGATTGTAGTGTGTTCCCCTCAGTCACTAATTAACGCCGTCAACATGATATGAGCAACAAAAAGTTGTGAAAACTAAAAACGTGGGTATTCATGTGAGGCCATTCATACCATACGCATCTGCATGTTCTCGCATGTAAAGTATTCACACGCTCGCTCGCAGCGCTAATGAAGTTTTTCGCCCGCCACGCCGCGCCGCCCGTTCTCTCCTCATCTAATTTGCGTATTTTTATTACCTAGTGAAAAGATTTTCTTTGCCTAGGATTTCTAGACAGAATAATGGGAAGTTTAATACATATAAACTTTTCACCGTTATGTACTTATTCTTTGTACTTAAGGTATATTCATGTTATGAAAACTTGCTACCGAATAGATAGCTAAGAATTATTTTAATATAGGTATGAATATTTTATGCTACATAAAGTGCTATTTCTTTGTCACATTAAGGCTAATTTACAAGGAAATAAAACAGTAAAGTAATCAAAACGCCGTCCCCAAACTTTTTTTCCGTTTGCACGCACACTGTTCCAAAGTTTGGTACAAACTCAATAATGGGCTTGTCACTATTGCACTCACGGTACCCAAATCACATTACCAGGCGAAACGCGGAAAATAAGGAGAGGATTTTTTTACTTTTCTCTCTACATTTTGTCGAACAGTACGCTGTTACTTTGAGACTTCAGTTCGAATGGTAAAAGTCAATTGATGTAAAAACAAAAGTAATTATGAAATATACAATCGTGTTAAGGCTCCTGCAGACTGGTGCGACGTGACGGTGGGACGCGATTCTGGTAGAATAATTTCCATGAAGTTTTTACAGAAATTGTTCTACTAGAGTCGCGTCTCTCTGTCGCGAGAGCCTTTACATGGAGAGAATACAAAAACATTGAGTTTACAGTCTTCATCCTTTTGATCGAACCAGTATGAAGTGTTTATTAATTTATACGAAAGAGCTGCGGTAGAAGTTGCGAAGTTGTATAAGTAACTATAGCTTCGCAACTTCTACCTTAACTCCTCCCCAAATCGTCTAATCGTATCTGACATCGACTCCTACTTTCGGTATTAATTAAAGTGTAGCAGATTAACGTTTAATCAATAAACTTGGGAACAACTTGTAGGTACTTATCATCATCTTCAATTAGTGGATTAGTAGTCAAAGACGTCTCGATCCTTCACTATTGAGAGCGGCCGCAACACAAAGCTTAAAGTAGGTACATTGTTGAGTTAACGAACACTAACAAGGGCGTGCTCTATCTGCAATGCCGAACATATCAATTAATAGAGCTATTTCTAGGCACTGTATTACTAATTCTACGCGAATTTAACAATCGATCGTTATGCCAAAGCTATTTAGATTACCCATTTGAACCGGAATATAACGTTATTGTAAGTTTGCTTAAGTGTGCAAAATCGAATAATCGTACATTGTAGGCAGATAATTACTGTCCTGTGGTCCGTAATCGATCGTCGATTAAGTATTTCCCGTTGTATCCCTCTATTAGTTGATTCGAACCAGCCGTTTTCAAATAAACAACGCTTAAATACATATTTCTTATGGTTAAATATTTATACGGGCTACGTTTGTGCTTAAAATATGGCATAAATTACAATTTATTTTTGCTGTGATTCTTGTATGTAGGTCTACATAAAAATATGACGTGTATAAAGAGCGTCATGAACGTACAATTTATTCAAAGCCCGAGGCACGTGGACCCGAGGGATTCCGGGCTGGACAAAGGCTCATATTCTCATTACATAACGGCCTTTCTACAGCAATATTCAATTTTGAAAAATAAACAGCGCTGGTGATTATTTATTACAGAGTATATATCCAATAACAAATATGTACAGTTCTTCTATTTTCTTAATGTCTCTCGGCAATCATCACATTTCCGAATATGTACGAATGCTAATTTCCATGTCCATCAATTATTAAATTATTTTATCGTGTATAATAATTTGAATTCAGAACTAAGTTACTTCTGCAGGCTTAGCATGACGCTCTCTATTTCTTAGAAGAATAGACACGGCTCTTTCTATACAAAGTGACATTTCGTTTCTCATTTTTTGACATCCCACCGTAGAAATCTTTCTACATAAAAAAGGACCTAGACAAAGATCGTTAGAAACGAAAAACAAAATGACAGATTGTAGAAGGATTTCTAAGGTGAGATGTCAAACATAGAGAAACGAAATGTCACTTTGTATAAAAAGAGCCGTGTCTATTCTTCGAAGAAATAGAGAGTGTCATGCTAAGCCTGCAGAAGTTTCTGTCAGTTGCAAAGGGCAATTCATAGAAATCCGACGACTGACGAAACACGAAGTTTGCCGAGAGACATTAAGAAAATAGAAGCACTTTAAATAGGTAGATGCTTTTCGATAAATTAATATTAAATTGGTAAAAGAGTCAAAGATGCGAAGTAAAGAGTACAACGAAGTTTAATTGGAAATGTCTTCTGAAATTGATAGGTAGGCGCTTTAAGAAGTTTTAGCCAATTTGCTTCGGGAATTTGAGAACGACTTCGGATTCCATTTCCTCGATCTCCGCGCTCAGTAATTCAAATTTGAGCGAATACTGTCTTCAAACAAAACGAATTATATGAACAACGTTTTCATGGCGTGTAGGTTATATAAAATTAAGAATTTTATGTATTTAAAAAGGTTATATTCACAACGTATTGTAGATCCCTACAGATAATAAAACAAATTATTTAAAAAACAAGGGTTATTGGTTTGTCCCCGCCTGCGATACCAAATTTCTATAGCTTATAATGCTTGTTTTTCTCTTTTCAGTTAGGTATGTGTTTTTGCAGTCGGGTTTTTTGTTTTTTAAATAATTTGTTTTATTTCAAGCTTTTTAGTTTTATTAATATATATATATATATGGAATTTACTGATTACTAACTTTTATTTGATATCAATATTGTTGAAATTTATTTAAAAAAAAGTTGCCCTCCCTTTTTGTTTTATTGCAGATGCAATATATAAAAATTATATAGCCTATGGCACTCCCACGATGAAGACGAATCTATCGACACCTCTTATGTTAAAATCCATCAAGCCATTTAGGCTACAGAGCGTGCCAAAGAAATAGACATACATACATACATACTCTCGAAAAACATTACCCTCCTTCTGGGGCAGTCGGGTAAAAACAATGGCGCTTTATTTTTCCTACGCTTCAGCTATAACAACTACAAACTTATGTTCACAATTTTCAAAGCCAGTCTCGAATAATTAAAGGGTGACTTTTTCAGGCTTCAGTAGACGCACGTTGTCGATATAAATATAGCTTCTGAATAGAAACGATATAAAAAAATACTTTAAAGACATTCAATATTTTTGAGCATTCAAATATATTACTATTGAAGCATTCAATATTCATGCATTTCACGAAAACCACGTGTTTTTTTTTGTATGAGCATGAAAAATGCTCATACAAAGAAAAACACGTTGCGGCTTTTTTCTTTGTCATGTGTAACATAACATCACGACTTGTTTCCCCGCAGGGTTAGGCACAGGGTTGGATTTAGGGACGTTGAAAAAGATAGCACAAAAACATTAAAAGGATAGTATTTTATAAAAAAATATAGTACACATTCATTATTTTTAATTTAACATAATAGCCATTAAAATTAACACCAGTTAAGGCAAAATTTACTCCTCTTCTAAGTTTATCAGTTCTTGAATATTACTATTAGTTCTATCTTCATCCTTGGCATTTAATCGGGGGGTGGATAATCACGGTCTATCGTCATTTTCATCATCATCATTGCCACTTTCCATAGTTAAAACACTAAAAACCTATTATTTTACACAAAAATACGCAAGCGATTGTTACCACTTTGATTGAATTTCGGATGGAATGGAAGGAACGAGATAATCAGGGAATTTTCGGCCATCGACACAGAAAACATCGCAAGATCAAAATTCGTGCGGATACACGCATGGTCGAAATATTCATAATTATGCCGTAAAACTAAGCATTCGGGAGCAAACTTTAAATTATAGTATTTTAGCGTACTATCCTTATATGTGGATAGTATATAGTACAAAGAGTGAAATTATAGTATAAATACTATGATTATAGTACAAAATCCAACCCTGGTTAGGCAGAGGTGTACCCATGTTCTATGTTAGAGGGTTTGGTTTCCGCACTTAGTCCTTCAGGTGGACCATTGTGCGTGGGCCATGGCGGCCGTTTGGTGGTTATTCCAACCAGCCCACCTCCCTCCAGAAGTTTATCACATCTGGTCTGTTTTGTGAGGTGTACCCATAGTAGGCAACTTCACATTGTAGTTGAAAAACATGTTCTCTAATACATTCCAACTGCAAATGTAAGTTTGTACGCACAATATTAGGAGATTTACCATGTTATTTTAAGACCATAGACTTCTTATAGGTTTTCCTGTTATAAGAATTTGGCTCAGTAGTTCCGGAGATAAGGGGGAATGATCAATTTTCATCTAAGTACTTCTTTAAAGAACTTTAAAACTATTTATAATTAAATTATTAAAAAAAAGACTGAAATCCTAACAAAAATCCCTTTCATTTGATTTGTCACACGATACAATTTGCATATTTTTATTTTCTAATTTGCCCCCCAAAAGTGACCCCCTGTTTTCAAAATTCATTTATTTACGTTACACGTCCGTGTTTGGGTCACAGAAATTCAAATGTGTACCCAATTTCAACTTAATCCGTCAATTATTTTTTTTTTGGTGGGAAGTTATCAAATAGCTTCTCCCGCTCTGGGCGGAGCGGGAGGGTGTGTCAGACTCTTACTGACTAAAAGCCACCCGTGTCCCTTACGTTGCCTGTGTTGCCAGGGGCCTCTGTAACCCTTTAGTACCTTCCCGCGACCCAGGCATCGGCCCCAGCAGTAGCGCTTGCGACCAACAAGGCAGTCTTTTTTTATGTTCTATGCTTAATTATGATAGTAGGTAAGTGAAGGGGCTTGTGGCTAAGTAATAGCAGCCGCACGGGTCGATCGATTAGATTACATACTAAGACCCCTCCGTGCCTCGGAAAGCACGTTAAGGCGCTGACAAGACCCAATGGACCAAAAGAGGCTTCACTTAAGAAAAAAATTTTCCAAATCTGTATAGTTTGTGGTAGCGGAAAAAATATATGTTCATTTTGAACATATTTCCCAGAACTTGGTTGTTACCAAAACACGTTTTGAAAAAAAAATCTCGATACAAATTAACGTTAAACTAACCTCTTACCTTGAGTTCTAATCCAACATATCTGCATTAAATATCAACATACGTTAAGTATTTAATTAATAACAAGAACGTCTTATTTGAATGCAGAACTTTGTTGTTTTTTATTTTCGATTACTCAACTCAATTTTGAGTAAATAGATAATTACTTCATATTTTGCAATAAATTAAAAGCGTTGTGTTATCGCGCTTCTCTTTCTTTTCTATGCAACCTGACAGTGACCGCGGTTTAGGTGTTGTCAGCGTCTTAAGTCCCGGCTGTTATTTGTAGATCGACAGTTTTTACGGGTCGTCAGAAGCCCAAGAGTCTGACAAGTCTGACAACCAGTCTTATCAAGGGGTATCGTGTTACCTCAGTAACTTGGTTGAGAAGGTCAGATAGGCAGTCGCTCCATATAAAAAAAAAAAACTGGTATTCAGCAGCATCCGGTGAGACTGGAAGCCGACCCCAACTTAGTTGGGGAAAAGCTAGGCAGATGATGAATATTATAGTAAGTTCCGAACCACACATACATTATAATAAGTTACTGAAACACGCTCCATCGGCTGGGCGACCAAGTGCAACGGCGTAGAGGAGTGGTGCTTCAAAACGCATTAGCATTACTCGCCTGATGAAACTTATGCATATTGTAGGTACCTCAACTTTTAAGGCTAGAGGGAGACAGCTATAGAACCTAAGGCAGTTGTCACACCCGGCGAGGAAGCGACTAACTATCGGTTATTTTCTCGCTCAAGAAACGTACAATAGATAAATATTCCGTGTAAACAAAACAGATGCATATATTAATAATGGAGTACTCGCTCCACTAGTTCGCACCGCTGAGCGACAAGAGCTTTCAAAGATAATACTCGCTCAGCGATACTTGCTCAGCGATGCTCGCTTGGCGATCAGAACCCGCGCCGAGAGACCAACCAGCGGTCGAGCGAGTGGTGCGAGTAATCACCCGTCGCACTCGGACACTCGCTGATAGCCCAGCGACAAAACTATCGGAACTACACACTCGCTGCTCGCTACTCGCCAACTCGTTTTCAGTAGCTAGCTCTCATCGCTGGCGGTGGGACAACTGCCTTTAGACTTCGGCAGGTCCCGAGCTCGACGGCGAAGATCCGGCTTCTGTCAATGTTAGTTCTACACTTCACTGGTACACTAATCAAATAATATTTAGATGATGTCATTTAAATTTCTTTTTTTCTTTTGTTACATTGGTATGCCACTTAGAATGTGACCTTTCCGTTTGCTCAAGTACTTGACTAAGCTTTATCGTGTGTGTATGTATATCTGATCGCAAAAATCGTAAACAAATAACAATGTTGAAGAATAAGTACCACAAGGAAATCCACTCTCGACTAATACACGGAAAAAAAGGATCTCTTCAGCGAAGAATATCAATATTCTCAGAAAATTTGTTTCAATCCAAGTAAATATTATCTTAACGTAAGTAAATGTACTCAGTCCAAGAAAACCTGTTTACTCAAATTAAGAATAATAAATACTTGGTTTTTATTCTTGACTTAAGCAAATATTTTTGATTCAAGACTATAATAATCTTAATTGAAGAAAATATCTAGTTTTTATCTAGTTTTAGAAATAATATTCTTAAAATTAAACTCAATAATTCTTTAATTAAGTATAAAGGCTCCTACATACTGGCGCGACTTGTCGCGCGACGCGTCGCGACACAAAGGCACCGCTTGTAGCGCTACACGCGGTGTCTTTGTGTCGCGTCGCGTCGCGCGACAAGTCGCGCCAGTAAATAGGAGCCTTAATGTCTTCGACGAAGACAATAAAACTAAGACAAAATTTTACTTCATTCAAGAATATATTGTTTTCCCCATATATGAATCAATATTTGTCTTGACCAAAAGGATATTGTCTTAATTTAAGATATCCTTTTTTTCCGTGTAGATTAAAATAATAGGACAGTCAAAGTAAAATGGACTGTTTCGGGAACTGTGCGTGATCTTATTTGCTTATGTGGCTCGTATTGTGCTTGCCCTTATCTAAAAGCGCAATTTGACAACAACCAATCCTTACTTGACCACCCAACTGGAAGGCGTGTTCTAATAGTTATCAGCAATACGTCATACCCATTTAAGTTTGTACAAATTTAAACCTGCCTTAGGTTTAATTATATATTCAAATCTTTCCTTTCACAAATTCCGTTTAGTGCCATAAACATTAAATTGCAAACTAATAGCTCGGACGGTCACAAAATTAAAATATTGCGTTTGGCTATAATACATAATGTTTTTATTTGATCATGAAATTAACATCAGTTCCACGTCCAATATCCGTAAACGATAAGTTTATTTTCAAAGCTTTACAAATAAATCTAGTATTTCTATTGCAGAATTCCTTCCTGGTATCGTCATAACATATTTATGTGAAGGGACCCGAGTATCGTATGGTTGCCCAATTTCGGATATATCAATATCTCATTGACAAAGTAACGTCATCTATCGAGCAGCCCAGTTACTATTAATATGAAATTAGATAGCTAGCACTGCAGCGCTTTCATCGACGCCGCTGTCAAAATGGCGACAAAGCCGATGTACGATTTTTGTCGAGACAAAATATTACATTGTGGTTTTTAAAGACAACATTTTGAAAAAATAATTGCTTCATGATGTTTTGTCTTCATTGTACTTTATTAATTGCTATATTACTTACAAAAACATAAATTTTTGTAGGCAAAAAAAAACATTTTTTAATTTATAAGTATGTGTGAATTCCCAATAACGGATACATGGTGTTGCTCAATATCGGATATCCGATTTTAAGAACCACGTTAAAATATTAAATACCTACCTAAGTTGATTAATATTACTTTTTTGTTGGTTTTAAAAATTCCTTAAATAGGTAGGTACATATTCATGGATATTTTCGTCAATTGCTATTTAACTATTTGGACTTTGGAGAGTATTTTTAGGGTTCCGTACCTCAAAATGAAAAACGGAACCCTTATAGGATCACTCGTGTGTCTGTCTGTCTGTCCGTCTGTCACAGCCGATTTGCTCCGAATCTACTGGACCGATTTAAGGCTAGCGCGATATCGCGGAAGCGACACGCAGCAATATGCCTGCTGCGCCGCGATATCGCTCCAGTCTGCACGAGCCCTTAGTTGAAATTTGGTACACATGAATTTCTGTGACCCAATTACGGGCGTGTAACCTAAACAAAAGAATTTTGAATTTTGGGGTCAGTTTTGGGGGGCACAATTACAAAACTGTGCCGTGTGACACATCACATGCAAGGGCTTGTTGTAAGGAATTCACACATATTTTTTATAATTTTAAAATAAATCAAACTCAAAGCATTTATTTCAAATAAACCAATTACAGGCACTTTTTAATTGTCAAGGGGTCGGTCGGTCACTAAGAAAGATGAAGCTAGTTGCCCGTTCTAAAGCGTAGTAGGTACCTATGGAGAAGAACGGGCAAGAAACTCCACGGACACTCTTTTAAATCAACGTATTATGGTTACAAAATATTGTTTACATCATTCATTTTGAAAATATATATGTGAGAACGATATATGTATATGTGAGAACGATACAAAACGTAAAAGCGTCCGTAATAAAAAGATAAAAAACAGCAATTCAAAAATGAAAATTCTTTTAAAGTTATGAAAATAGATGAAAATTGACCATTCCTTCTTTTAGCTTCGAAGCTACTGAGCCTAATATTTTGAAAAAATACAGAATGTAGTTCTTTACTTATAGATTACAGGAAAGCCTATAAGAAGTCTATGGTCTTAAAACAACATGGTAAATCTCTCCCTAATGTGCGTACAAATTTTCATTTGCTGTTGGAATGTTTTTCAATTACAATATTAAGTTTGTTTTTGGGATAAATTCATCCCAACTACGGAACCCTTCATTGTGCGTAGTCCGACACGCACTTGGCCGGTTTTTCATTTGGTAGAGGAACCTTGTGCGGTGGTCCTATTTAAATTTTAATTACTTTGTTTGGGTAGTTTGAGTTAGCTTCAATAATAACCAGTCTGTCACTGTTATTTACAACACTCACTGTTTTCACCGTTATTTATATTTTTGTCTGTTGCTGTTACATAGCAGGTAGTGGTATTCGAATTTGTGTGGGGTAGATACAACAACTAAAAAGTGAAAAATATAAATCATTTTTGCTGACTTCAAAAACTTGAAAGTGCAAAATACCTTTAATTTCTGTAATTTCTTGCTATCGACTTCCCAAATTAAAGTTATTTGCACTTTGTAGTATTTTTTTTTCTGGAAGTCAGTTATATTGTTTTTGTAATAAGTTTTTTTAATTCTATTATTATTAATTCTAAAGTGGGGGTGTATTTTTTTATGGATTTCGGGAGTAGCAAGAGATCTAAATCAAAAGGATGTGCAAAATTTTCGTTATGAGTGTTATCTTCATAGTTTTCAAGGGCATCGGTCTCGAAAATGAGGAAATCAAAATCCAAAATGGCGGCCATAACCAGAGGTGGAACTCAGTAAATGGGTTGCTTTTCACACGGGCAACTGTATGTACAAGCTCTTTCGAGGGGCAAGCAACCTCTCTAACACGTACAGTACATAGAAGCATTTTTCTTTTTATTAAAACGAAATTTATGTAGGACATCCAACAAAGAATACACAGATACAATAGAAATCACAATAATATTTTATTGATAATTTAATAGATTTATTGCCTGTTTTTAATTTAAATGTTCAACAGCGTTCTTTTTTTTTGGGTGGGAAATTATCAAATAACTTCTCCCGCTCTGGGCGGAGCGGGAGGGTGTGTCAGACTCTTACTGACTAAAACCCACCCGTGTCCCTTACGTTGCCTGTGTTGCCAGGGGCCTCGGTATCCCTTTCGGAGTTTCCCACGACCCCAGCAGGCATCGGCCCTAGTGGACCCTTACACTTGTGCTGACGACATCTCTTTGAAGCGCGCGTGGAACACAACGCGCCGTCGACGCGGGCCTGGTCCTTATCGGACGGCGAGCTACCCATTGCTTACCGTCCGCAAGCCCGCGTCTACGGTGGCCAGAAATCCGTCTGGGATTCGGCGGCGTCTCCTGCGGCGGCTAGGGGCGTTAGGGCGCGAAATTTGCCTTTCCCTTAACCGTCTCGCCTCCTCCTTCGCGAGCTTCCTGCTTCGCAGAAGGAGGTGTCGGCTGCCCATGCCCTCTCGCTCCGCACCATGGCTTGGACCAGGGCCGGACGCGAGAGATCTCCGCCGCCGATCGCCTCCACGAGGAAAAGGTGGTGTTCTGCCCAAGCCGGGCAGACCTCCACCGTATGCTCCACCATGTCCTCCGGGCGATCCAGACAGTGATGACATCCGGGCGTTACCTCCCACCTTATCCGACACAGGAACCTCCCGAAGCTGCCGTGTCCGGTGTGGACCTACGTCAGGCGGAAATTGAGGACGCCGTGGCGCCTCTCTAGCCACTCCTCGAAGAGGGGCCTTATCTCCGCAATTGTGGCGTGCCCAGCGCTCTTAAAGTGTGATCCTTCTTCACCTTCATAACGCTTTAGCACGCGCCGCCAGATGGGCAGTCGATCTATTGAGTACGGCGGGTGCAAAGAGCCTTGACCAGGTGCTTTGATTTTTATGTATGTGTGGTAGAGAACCTCAGGTAGTGCTTCCAACCAGGCAAGATAGGAAGGATCTTCTTTTTCAATGGATGACCTTCTCTAAGCGACACATTATTGTTTTCCGACATGCATGCGAAAGAAGTCGCGGGAAAACCAGTTCTTGATACGTAGTAGAGAGATATGTAGAGTTACATATGTATTGTATATGGTAAGCTAGTTGTGTAGTATTTTTCTTTTAGTTATACTTGCTAGTTAAAAAACCGGACAATTAATATGTTATCTACCATTTATCCCTAGATAACTTATCCCATGAACAAACTTAACATTGTAGTTGAAAAACATGTTCTCCCTTAGACTACAACTACAAATTTAAGTTTGTACGCAAAATATTGAGAGATTTACCATGTTATTTTAACACCACAGACTTCCTGTAAGAAAATATATAGTTCTTTACTTATTGAAGTAAAGAACTATACATTTTCAAAGTTTTAGGCTCAATAGTTTCGTAGATAAGGCGGGGGGAATGGTAAAGTTTCATCATTTTTGTTAAATTAACTTTAAAACTATTTATTTTAAAATTATTTTATTATATGAGATCCTCACAGCAAGCCATTTTATATGTCACACGGTTACCAAAACTTTTTTTTTCAATTTTCTAATTTGACCCCAAAAGTGACCTTCATTTTCAAAATTTATTTATTTACGTTACACGTACGTGTTTGGATCACCGACATTCATATGTGTACCAAATTTCAACTTAATCGATCCAGTAGATTCGGAGCAAATCGGCTGTGACAGACAGACAGACAGACACACGAGTGATCCTATAAGGGTTCCGGTTTTTCCTTTTGAGATACGGAACCCTAAAAAATAACTTATATTTTGGAAAAGATATTACGTCTACTTAAGTTTAGAAGTCCGACTACCGACCGAATCATAATATTTTCTCTAAGATAACGATAACGAAGAAGATTATTCAAGTTATATCGAAGCAAACTTTTCCTTAACTTGTTCCAGTGTCCTTCTTTCTGGGGAGCAATTCAAACAAGTTGAATTTAAACGGTACATTGTTGATACAGCTTCAATTTTTGTAGTCTCAGTGTTAAGCGGGGCGAGCACGGCGGTGGCAGAGGCGCTTACAACTCGTGACAATATTTGAACACTGCATTAAACAAACATATTCTTCAACAAAAGCTTATTCTAACAGCACCCTGGCGATACTCCGATAGCGACACTTTACAAACAACGAGTATGAAAATGGTACAAAATCGAATGTACACCCTTTTACGAGTTTCTTTACAAAAATCCGAGTACGCGTGAAGATTACGCCTTTATTCCTTATGAGGCGAGGACAACTCATCGCGGTTCGGGTATTGTCGGTTTTGCATACATAATGTCCTTACATAAGCTAGTGTGTTTCCTTCCATAAGACTTATTTCGCCGTCTATCAATCTTTTAACAGATACACTGTATGTTTCGTCTATACATCCTTACCCACATAATAGACACGGATTTTATGTCAATCATTTTCCCTCTCTTTTATTTGGGGAAATAAACTTTAGCACACATGTTTGTGGAAGTGTAGCCACGAATCATTATATTTTTTCATCCATCAATCCGTCCATCTGTGTCTCGTAAACTCGCACTTTCAGATGTATTTTGTCTATCCCGTTTATATTTTGATTTTTGGAATCTCTTCATATAATTTTATTGAACTGTGTTCGATTCAACACCTCGTAAATTACCAAGATTAGATATTTACTAAAATAAAGAAGTATTCCATTGCATAATAAGGATGATGACATTATTTTTGCCCGTCAGGTACCATGATATATAAAAAAATGTAATAAAAATTTATAAACATAATATTCAAAAATATTAGACACGGGTTTTTTTTATTTTTTACGTAATCAAAAGATTACGGCGATACATATTTACATCATTTAAAAACTAACAAACTTACGACGAAACATTGAGTTAAATGTAACATGACGTCACGCCTTGCTAGATTTTATACTAAATTGTGACGTAGGGAGCACAAACTCCCCAACTTTAATGCGTTTTATCTAAGTCATTTTTTATTAATATGATAAAGCAAAAAATACGTGTTTTATATTTTTGTATTATCTGACTGATGGACTAAATAGGATTTCTTTTTTTTACCCTAGCTAGCACCATCCCTATTATGTAATACGCCTTCGCCGTGTATGAATTACGCCTTGACCTATTATTGACATAACCAGTGCGAATACCTACTAAGTAATTATAGACATAAGTCCACATTATTCTACACTATATCCAAAAATAGCTTGAACACTACTTAGGCATAGGAAAGAGGCGAGTCACATCCGTTCCACAAGGATGCCTGTTTTATTACATTCCTAACACACGGCAAGACATTACGCCGTACGTGCGCGGTCAAAATTACCTCTCTTGTTCATTCATGACAATGCCCTATTAAGTATACAATGTTACAATGTACACGATCCCTAATATTACTCAGTTAAAGACGCTCCTCTCGAATGTAAAGCTCCATTTTGGAGTAGAGATGTAATTTCGGGTGGCTCATTCCAATATACGCTTGGGGCCTGAGAACTCTCATTATCGGCTATTGTCACGTTCGTGTTCTTTGCAATGCAAGGGTTGCTTTTTTTCTAGTGAAAAAGTAGAAATACAAAAGAGGTTTTCATCTTCTGTCCTCATCAATATTTCCGCGGGGACCTCGGTTCCGATATAAGCCTTTGTTATTGATGTCAACGTTGAATCTCTTTGCGCTTCCGACTAGATATTAAATGACAAAGTAGTGCATTCTTGCTCGGAAGTGCCTTTTGTGAACATTTATTACTGGAGATTCTTTGATATTGCTTCGATTTAAGTCGTTTTTGCTATGAACGAGCAGCGTAACTTGTTTTTGCTATGAACGAGCCCTTTTTTATGAGAGAGAGCAATACAGGAAAATCTTTGGAAAACGAAGAAACAGTGAATTTTAAATAATATTATGTACATTATCGTGTTGGTATAATGTTACCTTTGTGTAAGCCTGCATATAATCGTCCCCCAACAAGTCAAAACAAACAGTCAATCCAAGGTGTTTCAAAAACGCGGGAAGGTACTTATGGGTCACCGAGGCCCCCGCAACGCCGCAACACAGGCAACGGAAGGAATACGGGTGGGTTTTAGTCAGTAAGAGTCTGACACACCCTCCCGCTCCACCCAGAGCGGGAGAAGTTATTTGATGATTTCCGATCCAAAAAAAAAAAGGTGTTTCACAAACGCAATACGTCACCGCAACTTTACAGTAAGAGAGGAAAATAAACCCAGTTTTCTTCAAATTCCCTTCACGTCTGCACTTTACAGGCAGCACTGTTCAGTGTTTTATAAAAATGGGAACCGAACTGAAAGAAATACGTCCTTGATACGCGTGGACGAACATGAGCAAAATATAAAGCATTCACGAACTTCCCAAGGAAGGATGCCACATTTTTACTCAATTAAGCGAAACTTCACCAGTTCTACATTGAACGATATTAAACTTACTGAAAACATATCTTTAAAGTTAGACAATTGCCAGACCATCTTGGCGCTAAATACTTAAACTTGGTGTTTGAGTCAGTCCCGTTTCCGTTCGACGACGGGGGGCGGCTCCATGCTCTTGGCTCTATTTCATTAGCCTGACGTCGACATCTGATTATATCACAGTGAAAATTGAATCGTTGCGAACAGATACCGGTACAGCATGCTTATATAAACTAAGTAAAGTTGATACTCTTGTATAGACATCACTTCCCAAGTCACAACAAAGCCATATTTTACTGTAAAATAAAGGTAATTTACTTACTCTTTTTATTTATTATGAAAACGTTAAAAAGCAGCAGCTCACGATACCTATTTCTGTCAATATAAACAGTTAATCGTGATAAATTGTTACTTTGATTAATGTTAACTCTCAAGTCGGTTCTGGAAACACGCGAGCTCGCTGCTCAACCCTACGTTGCACGCAATTTAATAAATTCCCTTTTATCCTCAAAAATGTATATTTTTAGGGTTTCGTACCCAAAGGGTAAAACAGGACCCTATTACTAAGACTTCGCTGTCCGTCTGTCACCAGGCTGTATCTCATGAACCATGATAGTTAGACAGTTGAAATTTTCACAGATGATGTATTTCTCTTGCCGCTAAAACAACAAATGCTAAAAAACTCCCATACAACAAACATGATTTTTTTTGCCGTTTTTATAGATTTATCTATAAAAACGGCAAAAAAAATACGGTACGGAATCCTTCGTGCGAGAATCCGACTCGCACTTGGCCGGTTTTTTAATTCATACTATGCTTCAACGCCTTACAAGGCCCTGTGATGTTGACCCGACATGTTGTCCCGTAAATCGAGTCGGTCTTCGAGGCATGTTTCATTAATATTTATGACTGGAACATTATCATTAAAAATATATTTTGACTGGCCGGGTATCAGCGATACGCCCCATTCAATATCCTTTTACAACCGCTACGCTTATTAGAGTTCATAATATCGAAATCTGGATACAAAATAATATGTTTTGTCATCTAGAAATGACTATTCCGGGTATTATAAAAGCTGATGCACCTAACAATCAATTGCCTGTCGTGTGCAAGTTTACGATTAAGAGAAATAGGTTAATGCAGTTGTAGATATCGGGCTAGCAAGTGTGTCACTGGTAATGCATTATGCATATAGGTATCTTCTATCTCCTGACGTTTCCCTGACTTACTGTCTGATACTGATTAACTTAAGGGAATAATTATGTCGTGCTAGTACCTACTACGACGAGTTTAGATTAAATTTTATCTATAAGAGGCAGACCTAAGAAAAGATGGGTGGATTGTGGGAAAGATAATATATGAGATGTCGCTAATAGCACCAACCCCAAATAAATTGGGATGAGGGCAGGAGAATGATTACGATGCTAATGTGTTTAATGTGCTTTAACTTAAGATATAGAAGGTGCCGTATTCTTAGATGAAAAAGTGAAAAGCTGTGGCAACGAAAAATCAAGGAAATTATTAAAAGTCAGAATGAATGGTATGGTGTCATAAATCTTCTCTTCAGAAGTAAAAGAACAAAGATGCGCAAAGATAGACAATTTAAACCCATCGATCACTAAACCTAAAAAAAAAGTTTACTTCTTATTGTTTTTTATAATTAAAACTGAGTCAAAAGTAATCTTATTTGTTTAAAAATATAAAAGAAGTGTACAAAGAGTTGGTTGATTTTTTAATAGGTAGTTATGAAGTAAAATTTTTTGTTTATGTTTATTTTTTTATCTTTGCGCATACGATGTCTAGTTATTTTACTACGAAGAGAAGATTTATGATAATTTGAGTTTTATTAATTACTTATAAATAATAGTAACTTTTATAATTATAAATGTCACTTCAACATCCCTTCGTCTTTTATTTTTTCTATATAATCGAATCAATCGGGAAACGCAAGATAAGAATCTCAAAACAAAACCAAAATGCTTAACTGAACTGAAAACCTAGTTCTAGCCAGCTATAGGTATCGTGGGCGGGGATTTTTTGTTTATGTTTAATTTTTTTATCTTTGCGCATACGATGTCTAGTTATTTTACTACCAAGAGAAGATTTATGATAATTTGAGTTTTATTAATTACTTATAAATAATAATAACTTTTATAATTGTAAATGTCACTTCAACATCCCTTCGTCTTTTATTTTTTCAATATAATCGAATCACTATCAGGAAACGCAAGATAAGAATCTCAAAACAAAACCAGAATGCTTAACTGAACTGAAAACCTAGTTCTAGCCAGCTATTGGTATCGTGGGCGGGGGCCAATCAAAAGTTACACCATATTTCAGGTTATTCGTTTAGGGCCTGCAAGGTCAAAATTCTATAGATTATAATGCCTGTTCCTCCCTTTTCAGTTATGTGTTTTTGCAGTCGGGTTTTTTGTTTTTTTTTTTAATAAATCTTTTATTTCAAGCTTTTTTAGTTTTATTAATATATACACATAATTATATTTGGAAATTACTAATTACTAGCTTTTATTTGATACCAATATTGTTGCAATGTATTTAAAAAACCTTCCCCTCCTTTTTTTGTATTTGCAGATGCAATTTATAAATATTATACAGCCTGTGCCACTCCCACAATTAAGACGAATCTAAGGACACCTCATAATAATTATGTTAAAATCCATCAAGCCGTTAAGACCACAGGGGGGTGACCATCACCTCTTATAGCAGTATTATTATAATATTAGATACTTCACAGTGGGAAAGTGATGGAGCTATACAGGACTTATAGCTCCATCGCTTTCTCACGCTGAAGTAATATTGAAATAATACTGCTATAAGAGGTGATGGTTACCCCCCAGAGCGTGCCAAATAATAGACATATATACTACACATATGTACATACTCTCGAAAAACATTACCCTCCTTCTGGGGCAGTCGGGTAAAAAGGAGGTTTAGTAGCTTAAATGTACCTAAGCTCCGTTATCTTTCTGTATATCCAATATCTTTCTGTATATCCGTTGGGATATACAGAAAGATATTGATGGCATTAACTATCTATGGAAAATCTAGTCTTAAGGTACTTATATTGCAAAGTAACATAAGTGTGAAGATTAATAGATCCTACATTTATTGTAAGTTTACTGCCCATTTCTACTTTCTTTTAATGTCTCGTAGTTAGTGGCTGCTATTAAATTGCTTTTAGTTGACCGCTAACCATTAATAACTCAGCGCAGATTTAATGCGGGAAAGTAAAATATTGCTAACATTTACAATGTAATACGTTGTCCAATATATTCTTTTTAGGGTTCCGTAGTAAACCAGGAACCCTTAAGACTCTTACAAACAAGCGCGACACGCGACGCGACACAAAGGCACCGCTTGTAGCGCTACACGCGGTGCCTTTGTTTCGCGTCGCGTGTCGCGCCTGTTTGAAGGAGCCTTTACAAACAAGCGCGACACGCGACGCGACACAAAGGCACCGCTTGTAGCGCTACACGCGGTGCCTTTCTGTCGCGTCGCGTGTCGCGCTTGTTTGAAGGAGCCTTTATAGTTTCGCCATGTCCGTCTGTCTGTCCCCGCTGTAGCTCAGAGACGCTTAGTACTAGAAAGCTGTAATTTGGCATAGGTATAGGTACATATTAATCACACCGGCAAAGTGCTAGAATAAAATCTTGAATAAAATATTTGTTTTAAGGTTAAAAAAGTATCATCCCCACATTAAGTAGGCTATACAAGTTAACGAGTAATAGTCGACCAACTTAAATTTGCGGTTGGATAATTGATTCGTTTATCGATGTAAGTATGGGAGAACATGTTTTTCAACTACAATGTTAAGTTTGTTTTTGGAATAAATTCATCCCAAGTAATCCCAACTACGGAACCCTTCATTGTGCGTGGTCCGACACGCACTTGGCCGGTTCTTTTATAACATGAGCTGAGGCTACATTTTTGTGATATTGCAGTTGAGGTTTAATTTACTAGGAGGAATTTCGAGTACCTACTCGAATCTACCTAGATTCAGAGTTTCAGGAGTCCAAAAGGGTCAGTTTTTATTCTGACCCATGATATTTTCGTCGCGAGCCTGCATTCGAAAACCTATAACAATACGCTATTGCTTTTGTAGTTCATTCTATTATAATAACCTTATGGGCTAGGTACCGTAATACCCAGTAGAGGACCATCGACGGCTGCTGTTGCTACCGCTCGACCCAGAATCTCCACCATAAACAACTACCGCCACTTGGTCCGGGGCATGCCATAATCAATTTGCTAAGCATATGTATCAAGTGTTGAAATTCAAATATTTATCGTCGGTTCCCAGGCGCATGCGCTGGCCGACCGTTGACCCTGCGCCCGCGCGCCCGTTCGCCGAGAATGCGTCTGCTTTCTGTACGCTGCGCCTGCGCACCCGGATCGGGACATGACAAACAACTACAAGTTCTCGATACTGCAACCGCAACGTGAATATGACGTGACGACACAAACACTGAACTACGACTTACACAGAGATATGCGTATTTGTCTATTTGCATATTTAAACGAGTTCGAAAAATGCTCAATATACAGTAAAGCTTTCAACATCGAACTAATTGAATTGTAAAATTGGCCCATTTAATCAATGAATAGGACAATTAATTCCCAGCAGAATGTATTCGTCTCATCATACAATGGCTATACAATTTGGAACGCCGAACTGCCGGAGTCACTGGAGTACGCTCCAAATGTCTATAACACCTAATTTCCTAACAATAACAATATCGATATGTCAGTTATTACGCAAGCGAACGTTTGGCTCCCACTTACGGCACCAGAAGAAGCCGTACCTACTATTATAAACATTTTAATAACAAACAATACCCAGCTGTACATCTATTGCACGGAATGAGTTATAGTGTCTACAAAACATTTTGTTTTCTCTGAATGAATGTTAATATGTAGAACGGATGAACGGAAACTGAAAGTATGTGCTACGAGAATATTACCCCATGTTATCGAAGAAATATGTTTTCGACGATAACATATAAACAGCCGAAATAACAAGTCGATAAAAGCAATTACTTGAGCTAAACGAAAAAAATATTACTTATACCGTACCGAACAGATCCGGTGAATGCTGTTCATTAAGCCCCAATTATATTGATTTTAATACATTTGTCAAGTCGGCAAAGGGAATACGAAAATGTTTTATATCTCTATAAATTAAGCATGGCACGTTAAACCATAACACTTGCAAACTACAAGTACGTAAGTAATTACCGTAATGAAAAGGTTAATTGTATTTAATAACTGGTTTGTATGTCGTTATTATGAAATTAATGGAAAGTCAGTAGAATCTCGTCAAAATGTGAACGCGACACCGTGTGCGACGATGAAACACGCAAGTAATACGCCGCAAAATTAATGACCAAACACGCCAGCGACTTATATACGCAGTCAGACATCTGACTTTTGGTGTTATTGAGCACTGGCGTTGCATGTCAACTCGACTGTAATTACTCGTGTGCGTCCTGTTTGGATAACCCTAACGTTAACCTAAATTATGTGCTGAGACTCGGAAGTCATAAGTTATCTTCATAGCAAATTGCTAGAAATTAATCTTCCGTATATTCAAGGAGCAAGATATGTACCTGCAACCGGCAACGCTGCATGAATGTTATGCAATTAGTTGATTAGTGCCTTCCAAAAATAAAAAATAAAACAATCGTGTTGTGGCGTCTGCATCCCTTGTACTAACGTAATAACATGATGGAAGCTGAAATATGTTTTAATATTATATAGTTAGTTAACGAACGAGACGGGTCACTGGTTCGCGCAGACACGAGTCAATTTAATTAAATGTCAACGCGGCCAATGCACCGAAAGCGTCGAATGCAGGGATTAATATCAGTATTCACTCAGATAGGCAACCGCTCATACACAATATACACATCCAATGTGATCCATATTCCATTTTATCGAAGGTGTGCGCAGTCAAAGTCGACTGCAAAGTCAAAGTTGAATGCAAAGTTGCAGTCAAAGTTGAATGCAAAGTCAAAGTCGACTACACTCATGGACTACACTTCGGCTTTGACATTGGAATTCATATTTCTCTAAACGGCAGCACATACCAACGATCGATTCAACATGCGACACTGTGCCAGTATTCCCGGAATTCGTTTTGTAACAAAATGTATAAAATTGGTATCGGCACCTAGCTGATAGCATCTACAAATATGTATAAAAGCTTTTTATTAGTTTTACATACACGTTCTATTGTACTTTTATGGATGTAAAAATAAAACAAGTATACCATTTTTAAAACGAGCCATACGGCCGTTTTAAAACAAAACTGAGCTTTAAATGGCGTCATGTGGGTAATCACAATGAAGGGGTTCCATTATTAATATCGAGTTAAAGAGCGCTTTACCTGAAGAGCTCTAGAAGTCATTAGGTCGCGGCGCCATTACGGACAGGTCTCATAATGGAAGCGCCTTATGTTACGAGCCGCTCCCCGGACTAATGGCGTCGGGCTTTAATACTGTTACTCTGAGTCTTAATTAATTTACACTTTACTCGTTTATATTATTGAGATCCCAGAATCAGTAAGAAATTGTGAATTTTCCACAGTAGGCATGTCAGTATTTTCTACGACGTTGTTTGATTTATTTTGTGAGTACATTTTTCTGCCGTACTCACAGAGCTGCAAACAGCTAATAAACATTCCAACCGACCTAACCTCTTGTGGATCCTCGAGTCAGGATTCCACTTAGAAAGAAAATAAAAAGACGGGCCTTGTTGCTATTTTTAACTTTATATCCAAGACATTGATAAGTAGGTTTTTAAGAACCCGTTTTGAAGCATGTAGAATTGTAGAGACACAAGAATATACGAAGTCCGAGCCGAGTTCGAGCACAGAATTCTTGAAAATAATAATCCTCGCCTAACAAGTTTCAAACTTTTCAGGGCAGAGGCTTAAAGCCATCACTCAGTAGGTAAACTGCAGTGAATAAATCTTAATAAACAAAGTACTCGTATGTTTGAAAGAAAGCGCAAACCAGAACTATATATAAACAGTAATTAGATAGTAATTTCAAACAGTCAAGTAATGCGTCTTACGGATTTTCTAAGCTTAGCTTAAGTTACCGACTATTTAAAAGCTTGGCGTATAGGATAAATTTTCATTCAGTTAACGCGAGATTGTCTCAATCATCGATGGTCACCGGCGATTTCCGGTGACCATCGATGATTGAGCGATTGCTTCGGCGAGAAAGTGCCACTGTTTCATCTAAAATATGCCAAAATATAAATGTCACGCTTTCAGTGGTCTGAGCCTACCAGAGCCCAAACAAAATCGAATAAGTTTCGTTCAGCTCTTGCAACAAAAAGATTTTTAATTAACTTAAGTAGTTACGTAAGTACAAATGTAAGATGAATTTAATATTTTAAATGAGTCTAACGTTACAACTTCCCCGGATCTTACGTTCCTGTTCGCGGGCAATGCATTTCCTGAGCAACTTTAAATATTAGTACGAAAAAGTTCCTAAGTTTGTACAAGATTTTCTTAAGAAATTCCATGCTAAACCTACTCGCAAGTAACTGCGCATTTGTGGTTTTTTTTTGGGTACGAGCTGTTTTTTCGTGCCAAATGAGTAAACGCCGGGTAAATGCACTCAAATAATTATTTAATGGAGAAACTGTTTAATTAATTGAAAGTAAACCACATGAGCTTAAAGTGAGCATTAATGTCAATTAACAAGTATTAATGGAAGCTGTGATTCGTGTAGCCGGCTTCTGTTAACTCCTGCGAGTATCGGTTCCGTTTGATTGAACACCCACTGAACTGAACCGCTTAATCACGGTTACACGGTGTGTAGCCTCATTACAGAGATGTGTTCCTGCAACACTGACTCCAACCTTTTAGACGTTTTACTTGAGAAGAAAACTTTTGTATTGGTCTGATCAATGGAGCAGTAAATTCGGATTTGAATCGGACATATTGAAATGAATACACCAGTACTTCTGTGAGGAAAGGCAGATATATGGAAGTTTCAATATCAGAAATAGAGTTCACAATTTCAAAGCAACAATAAAGAAAATACTGGACTTCGTTTCAAAGATATTTAAAAATAAAACAAAGCTGATGTCCCAAGTCCCAACTTTGAGAAAGGTCTTTTTAAGGGTTGAATAGGCAATCAAAAGAAGCTAGTACTTGTAGTTTCTTATTGTAAGGGAATGTACTCTTACTTTTTATTGCTGTGCCCATCTAATAGAAATCGACGTCCAATGCAGTGTACAAAGTTTTAAGAAAATAAAGAAGGTAAATACAAAATAAACTATTTCTGCTTCAAATGTACTTACATTTTGTAAGTTGTTGTACCTATTTATCTTACTTTTGACTAGACCTGTAGAAACTTGTCTCAAGTTTTCCTACCTAATCAAACGAGAAGTTTGCAGAAAATAGCGTCAAAAGTTTGACTACAACACCAGAGCTGGTTCAAACTTGACGCCCGCCTCTGCAACGAAATGTTCCCCGGAGACGTCCCGGGCTAAGTAATTCTTAACTGCACAAGACTAGTTTTAATACTCAGGAAGAGAAATTCAAGCATCATAAGGAAATCCGGTGTTCGTAAGTCACGAGTAATTCTAGTTTATAGATAGACGAATGCCGTAGTAAAATTATGGCGCACAGCCATACACATAAATTATTCATAAAATATTTGGCAATATATTGTTTATTAACGTTTTATGAGATCTATGGGTAGGTACTTTCGAGATATCTTGCATTTTCAATTCAATAGATGTGGACGATTTTTGTAAACTCTGAATATACAACGAGGGACAAGTAACTGACCCATTTCCTATATCTATATTTTGTAAGATTAGATCTTGGAAACAAACGACTTGCATATAACACTTAAAAACGAAGACGTAATTAAACGGCGGCTAAGTGAATACGACGTTTTATTATAGAACATCAATAAAACACCCACATCGGCTGGCACTTCACGAATTTTATCGACAATGTGACGATATAAAACGAACTGTTAAAATTTTACATCCGTATCTAGAAATTGTATTTAGCAGCTACAATAAAAACGTGGGTATGTATTCAAGTACACTCTATAACCTAAGATGCTCAGAAGTTTAAGAATCTCATGGGACAGTATTATTTAGGACTTAAAGCTTACAACCATATACCCAACAGCCTAGGTACTATGAGCAACATAAGTCCTACTTGGCGTCTGAAAAATGGTGCGTTACAAAAAAAAATAGCATAGATAATTGGAGCATTCCATTTTGTGTAAATACGCAGTTTGTATTCCCCTGATTGATGACGTCTGAAAACGTAGACGAAAATTCGGGGGAAGATATTCTAACAAAATTCGTAGAGTGAAACAAGGATTTCGTAGATGTTACGACCCCTGTGTTCGTCCTAGCCGCGCCGGCGTCGGCGAGTGGCTAGACGGAGCGTCTCCATATTGCCACAATGCAGCCTCGTTAAACAAACGAGCTCACATACACTCTAGTCTCCTTGATGTTCTTTTGTTTTACAGGTGAGGAAGAGACACGCTAATCTACGTGGATGAGGAAACAGTCATAAAAATACGACGCGTAGTGCCATAAACCAAGACTATCAAGTGTCAATCATAGTAATGAACGTTGGCGTTTGATGTGTCCATATTGCGCCATCATACCAAACATGACAGATGACGTAACTACTGCACTGACAGTATTCTGGACTGAGGCGAGAGTAACTAAATATTATTAAATAGCGGAGCTTTCTTCCGCACCTAAGAGATACCGATATTCTTAAAAAACATTCCATTCCAAATGGGATTCTTGTGAAAAGAAACTCTTAGAAACGAATGAAGGGTCATCTTTGTGATGAAAATTGAGATCGTAGCTTGTACTCAAACGTAATTTGGATACTCTTCTGGATATAATGATATCGCCTACGCTATAGCAACAAAAGATAAAATCAATACATCCCACCATTCCCACATTCAAGTTACGAGCTTTTCCGATGAATCTAAAAATAAACTTATTGTGCAGGTTATTTTAAGCTTCTGAACGCTTTCGTACTCCACGATTCAGGAATAAAAACATCCAGTGGGTGTATATTCAACTTGATGATTTTCATTTACAAGGATTTATATAAACAATAATTCATGGTTTGCGTGACTTCCAAGTAGTATTGATGCTGCCAGGAGTTTAGTTAATCGTAAAAGTGTAAGCTACGTAAAATATGACCTAATTGGCATGAACAAGGCACAACTTGGAGTCAAAACTTTGGCAAAGTAATTCTTGCGCATAGGTTTGTTGCAAAAGAAAGAAAGATTTATTTACAAATGAAAATAAAAGTAATTAGGCTACTTTTAATGACTCGGACTTTCCGGACCCAGCACTAGTTCCATAGACTATGCACCTCACATTCTATAAGCTAGTATTTTTCTTTAGTCGGTGTAAGTTGGGTACCTAATTGTTACAGCGAGTCGTGGTAAGAAAAAATCCACGACCTCAATACAAAAAACACCTTTTTTTGCTGATGCCACATTTAGTTATTAATTTATCCCTTAGGTACCCAAAATCAGTGACAACTTTTCAAGCTAACTCAGGATTAGGATCGTGTCAACGCGAATGGTGACCGGCTTAACCCCTGTCACTTTAAAACCCCCAGGGAACTGTTGGTGTTACGTCAGAACACCTTTGCCCTTTTAGAAATCACTGGCCTTATGTAGGTTAAGGTTTCTTGATCTTCGCCCTAATTTACATTCATTACGACTAAATATAAATCCAACGGTTTCGGTTTGGTGAAACTAAGTTCCTTTAATAAGAGTTTGGTCGTATTTCCACCTAAAAGCTTTTAAAGGATTCTAGGGATCCCCATTACCTAAGCTACTATTTAATATTTTTATTTATTTCAAAAGTGTGGTACAGTCTGTTACAATATTAATACAATGTAAATTAGGGGTCAATCGTAAAACTAATGAAATGTGTCTTTTTAATTAATTAATCACTTTCACTTTATCAATATATATAGGACGACGCTTCGGAGGACGCTTTTTACGCTTCTTTACGACAAAGTTTTGGTTCATGTGGCGATCCACATGAAATGATGTAAGTGGGACCATCATCTATACTTAGTATGTCACTAATTTGGGACTAGGCTGTCACTCATACGGAGAAACAAAACTGCGCAAGTTATTTTTAATTTAGACAAATTCGTAGAAAGATTAATTTTATATTTCTTTGAGTAATTTGATATTTTGAAATGAGGTGGACTATTTGGCAGTTCTCATACGTTTATGTTAATTATGTTTTTCTGCCGGGGTCGCGAGAAGGTACGAAAGGGTTACCGAGGCCCCTGGCAACACAGGCAACGGAAGGTTTTAGTCAGTAAAAGTCTGACACACCCTCGAGCTCCGCCCAGAGCGGAGCTTGAGGCTCGCCCAGAGCGACCTCCCATCCAAAAAAAGAAGAAAATAGAAAAAAAGCACGCTGATGAAACACAAACGATCACTATGCAGTCAGCCCTATAGTTTGCAAACTTCAGTGCTTCTAATAATCCTCTTCATGTTCCCATTACGGTTTCGCGTGCCTGTGTGATTACCGGCAATGCAAACAATTCTCAAACCACAATCAGTGTTTTTGCTGTCGGTGAGCGCTACAAAATGCAAATTGCAGGGTCAGCAACGAACGTTTTGTGCAGCGTCTGACACGTTGCAACCATTATCTATGTTTCAGAGCGCACCGCAAACACAATGAAACCGCATTAACTTGCGTCTAGGGAATACACATATTATTACTTGCGTGTATTTTGCTGGAAACGGAGGTAGCTCTTGTGTTGTTTAGCATAGAAACGCATTAGCACAGTTCAAAGCCAGTGTAAACATTTGAAAATAAAGGTCGCGCCCGCATTTGTCAGTTGTTGAGCTAATCTTGAAAATGAATGGTTGAATGTTTCCCGAGAAATGTTTTGTGAGAAATTCACGTTTATTTTTCCTTTCAAAGTGTTGAGAATTTCAGGCTGTTTACAGTGTTGACATTTCACAGAGCGAAGAGCACGCAGTGGTGAAGTTTATTACGGTTTTGCTTAAGTTAGTTGGCTGCACACAGGTCGGTAGCTTTCCCGATGAAGATCAAAACAATCCGGTTTCGCTCAATTGACTTTTACAACTTGCATAAGACATTCACCAGCTGGCACACTCTGTTTCTAAGTTCTTCTTGCGTTCTAACATAAAAGGCGTGTGTGAAAATCGAATCATATAATTCTTCAAATAAAGAGATATACGTATCTTCGTGAATTGACACCTGAAGTTCGATATTTTATCGAACTAACAGCCTAATGCGATACGTATCAACGGATCCTTTACTAAAGTAACTTCGACTTTTTCTATACTATCTGCTATTTAGAGTCTAAAAGCTTTTCAAAGTTTCAATTTACTACTCTTAGGTAACCAGCTTGTTGTAAGTCAATGTTATTTCGAGGCTCGAGTTGAGAAATACCTTAAAAGCAATTGTACTGGGTAAGGCACTCTCTAAGTAGTCGCTTTGAATTCTCAGGATAGGCAATATTCACAAGAATACACATTTAATCAGGGTGTGGCGAAAACGACCTTCATTAAAGGGAATTAAGCTTGAATTTCAAAGTTACAGCACTTTATTCGGGCAAAGAGTTCTTTCATTCTTTATTCTTTGAATCTGGATTTATGTACATTACTTTGTGGCACACATGAATCGTGTTTAGGTTATTTTTTCTTTGAAACGTTTTTATTCACTCATTCTGCCCGCGACTTCGTTCGCGTGGAAGTCGTGAGACACCACATATAGTAAAATAAAAGTCACTTAAGAGGCCGACTACACCTAAAGCGCCGTCACTATCGGACTGTATAGAAAAGAAAGAGAAGCGCGATGACACAACGCTGGTAATTTATTGCAAAATATGAAGCAATTATCGATTTACAAAAAAGCTATAGATTGTATAAAAAAAAACACTATTATGCTAATATGTTGCATAGAGAAAAATCTGACAAAAAATCAGAATGATTGCATGTACATATATTAGTATGGTTTTTAATCGTTAAAATAATTTTTTAGAGGTATCTTCGTGATATATTTCTATCGTATCAAATTATTTATATTATGTTTTCAAGACACTATCTACCTAGCATATATCCTTAAGAATATCATATATTTTTCTGATTTTGTTTACTGCAGTAGATCATATACTTTTAGGCATCATAAAACTTACAAAATTTGCGTTTAGGTCTTGTAGTCCCCTTAAAAAAAAACTGTATACTACGTTGGTAGTTTTGGTCTAAGCAGCCAAAATTTAAGTAGGTACAGAAAATAAGGACAGTGTGACGCGGGAGCAGCAAGCGACGTCTTCCGTGTGAGAAACAGCTCGTCCCGAGGTCGACATCCGCAGTCTTCAGTAGCAACTTCCTATTGCTCGCAAAGTTTTTCGTTTTTAACCGACTTCAAAAAAGGAGGAGGTTTCTCAATTCGACCGTATATATGCTTTTTTATGTTTATTCGCCGATTTCTCCGTCAATTGAGGACCGATTTTAAAAATTCTTTTTTTGTTTGAAAGGGTATGCTCCCGAGGTGGTTCCATTGTCACCAAATCATAATCTGATGAGGGGATCCTATGGAAATCGAGGAAAATCCTCAAATTTTAAAGGCACACCTATGGCGATTTAGGTATTTTTTATAGTAACTTGTGCATTTGCTCTCGGAAAGCACCATTTGGTGGAGTGGAATTGATGATGAAGACCACAGATGGCCACCGGAACTACTTAATAAGAAGTATTTAATTAATGAGTTGCGATTCGATTAGGTACTTTAATATGGTTGCTAAGCCATTTATGCTCTTCACAATGCATATGTTGAGTGACAGTCTCTCTCAGAACTCCTCAACAATTAACGTCCCTGCATCAAGAAAAACAATATTTTGTAAAAGGTTATGAGCAGTTGAAATTAGGCTATTGTAACTTAAGATAAATTACAAACTGAACCCCTAAAAAGTGAAAAATAAAAAAAATTACAAAAAGAAAAACAACCGACTTCCAAAAAAATACTACTAAGTGAAAAATAACTTTAATTTCGGAAGACGGTGGCAAAAAACTAAAATACAAATCCAAAGACACCGACACTTCCGAAATTAAAGTTATTTTTCACTTTGTAGTGTTTTTTTTGGAAGGCTTTTTTTTGTAAAAAGTTTTTTATAATATATAAATTATGAATACTAGGTACCTAGTGGCACAACATCAATACACGGTCATCAGTCAGTGTATCAGTGTGCATCAGAATTCCAGATTATTCCTGATGAACAGCTACACTAAAGTAACTAGTAGTTCTGCGAACAGGCGGTCTATGCCGTTAAAATAACACCTTGAAAATTAGGTGTAGTGAGCGGTCGTTCCACCTAATGCTTGACATTACAAGATGACAGCTCACTTCATATAAATTTCACGGTGAGATTTTTACAGAATAGGTCCGGCAGTAGACCTGGCCAGCACAAACTTTTTTGCAACAATTAATATACCATCATTCAGTAGTGAAAATGGATCGGAGACCATCTTTAGATACCAAGACCCTCCGTGCCTCGGAAAGCACGTTATGCCGTTGATCCCAGCTGTCATTTGTAGATCTTTGACAGTCGTTACGGGTCGTCAGAAGCTCGAAAGTCTGACAACCAGTCTTACCAAGGGGTATCGTGTTACCCAATAACTGGGTTGTGGAGGTCAGATAGGCAGTCGCTCCATACTGGTATTCAGCTGTATCCGGTAAGACTGGAAGCCGACTCCAACATAGTTGGGAAAAGGCTAGGCAGATGATGATTCAGTAGTGAAAATCGGTTATTTTCAGTCAGGTTTGTCAGTTCAAATTCCTATAATTAATATAGCTGTTTTGTGATGAGAAGGTGGTCCCAGGTGCTCCATGAATCCTTACCTAGTAGTTTTTGTAAGAAACTTGTAATTTTAGCGTTTGGGTCCGAAATATTTTATTCTACCGACGCTCTACTTGACGGCGACTGACCTACTTTTTTCCTATCAAAAAAACTTGACAACGTTCAATAAGTCATATTCAAATTAAAAAACACCAGTAAAATTATGAGAAAATAAAAAAAAATGGTAAAAATAGAGTATTTGTAGGACAACTAGAAAAATTAACTAATAGGTTCTAATTTGCAGTGGTAACGCTGCAGTCTAGTTTTGTGATGAGAAGGTGGTCCTAGGTGCTCCATAAATCCCTACCTAGTAGTTAAAGAGCCGATTCCTGCCTGGTAGAAATCTTAAAGTGAGCAATTTACTCAAGCTATTCTGGTCATCACGCCGATGATCCTCATAAGATCTCCACCAAATTTCTATGAGACCAACTTACAAGTTACTAATCGGATTTACACCCACTAAAATAGCTGTGCTTAGTTCCATAAAGGTATTGCGTGATGATAATTATTTAAAAGGTTAAATTGGTACCTAACTATCTGCAATATTCTAATATACTGCCCGCTACAATGAACACTGGCTGAAAATGAACAAAATTAATTCAATTACATTTAACTTCGAATTTCGAACGAATATCTACGCGTTGTAGTTTTATTTACTTTGAGAACAGATTTTAGATAGTTAATTGTTTATGATTTCTGTAATACTTAGAAAAATTTCCTCAAAAAATTTAGAGATTTTTTTTTTGGTCTTTTTGACTTTTCTAGTAGGTAGCCAAACTTTTTTGGATGCCAATCGATCCTGTTTCCTGTAAGGATCAAATACTCTACCGGACCAACAGGTTGATGGCGGAGATTGATCCGTAACATCTTCGTCTTGATCACTTGAGCTGTGATCACTTCGTTCGATCACGGGAATGATTTTGTATGGCAGAAGAGAGTGGTGCCTCTTTCTACAAACACGACAATTGGTTGAATTACGACATGAAATTACGAAATGATTTGGACCAATTGGTCCGGTAGAGCTTTTTGATCCTTTGAACTATAGAAGAATACGAATGTCATGCAATATTGCTCATCCAGTCATCCCCCATAGCAAATAGTGTGATAATTTATAGCCTACATACTGACCAGAATTATAGGGAATGTCTATACAAATTTTGGACAGAATCTATCCAGGAGTATTTGCGTGAGGAACATACATTCAGACAAACAGACAAAGATTCTAAAACCTATATTTTTGGCATTGGAATCTTTCCCAGTCCTCGTAGCAATTACTTATTTTCAAAAATATTCTATGTACAGTTTTGATTCTGCTACAATTTTATTTTATTGTATAGATTGTATGATATGCAAAAAAAAATATTTTTCAATTTATAACTGTAGTTGAAATAACATAAATGTAATTTCATATTTCTAATCATGAATCTCAAGTTGTTAATAACAAACTACCAACTTGGTGATCTTAGGCGAGAGGATTTAACACTACATTAAAATTTAACGTGTGACCAAGTAACAGAAAGTGCTCTATCGCTCGCCTAGGAAAGTTTCCCAAGGTAACAGACCAAGGATACGTACAAAGCAAATACGAAGAATAAAAGGAGCAAGTTCGAAATGAAGAAAAGACAGATTTTATATTAGGGTCCGTGCACACAGCGGGAGACTTCGACCATTCCCGGGTTCGCAGGAACATATAAAAGTAGGTACATAAAGTTGCGACCACAATGGTTGTGGCGTTCAAATTGATTGCTAAACGCTTTACCAACAAAAGGAACTGTTTAATGTTACGGCACGCACCGCTAGCATTCGATACGGTTTAATAGTGGCTTTATTTCACGGTCATAGTTAAATTCTCGGTATTAGCGTCGCGCATAGGTACGTGTCATTGAAAAGCGTGTTATTCGATTATATAAATCTGTAGTCCAACAATCTGGAATGACGTCGAGATTAATTTTGTGGACACACAGAATAAATCTTACAAATAAAAAAAGAAATAAATCTTATAGTAAATCAATCAATGGTTTACAACAGTTCGTGGCAATCGAAGCCTTTGATGGCTCAATGCTGAATATTGATGGGCTTGCATTATCCTGTTACCTAAGTGTTAGTTAGCTTTAGAATCATTAAGTGTACCTTTATTGAAGTTTATTCTGAGATGTTAGCACTCAACTTTTGAATATTAGTACATATTTATTTATTTATTTATTTATTTAATACTTTAAGCACACAAATGTACAGAGGCGGACTTAATGCCGTAGGCATTTTCTACCAGTCAACCTTTGGGTGATGCAGAGACAAACAGTGGTAGGTGCAATAGCGAAAACTATGGAATAAATATTTATTTAAATATAAGGATATACATACATATACCTATTAAAAACTTTAAATATATACCTAATTATACATAAATATAAGACCTAATAAATACACATAAATACACGAATATACTAAAACAGATGAGACAAACAATGGGAAAACATTACCATTGTGATGATACTGCCAGCTTCTTACGAATATGCTCGCGAACTTTGACTTTAAAGGATAATCGGTTGGTTGCCATCCTGATTTCCTGGGGGAGCGCATTCCACAGAGAGATAGACTGAACGAAGAAGGAAGAGTGAATGAAGTCAGTGCGGTGAGTGGGACATTGAAGAAGACGATTGTGTGATGAACGTAGGTTTCTACTGTGGTTCGCGCAAATGTACTGAAAGTGGGGGGCCAGATAACTAGGGGAAGAGGGCGAGTCAAGAAATGAAAACAATGTGGTCAGCGCCCTTTGCTCTCTGCGCTGACGTATGGGCAACCACTTTAGAAGCGACCGATGCGCAGAGACATGATCATATTTACGCAGATTGAAAATGAATCGAATGCAGTTATTGAGAAGACGGTCAAGTTTGTCGAGGAGATCCGCATTCAGGTCGTAGTAGCACACATCACCATAATCGATAATAGGGAAAATTAAGGACTGCACAAGCATTGTCTTGGTATTTGATGGTAATAAATGTTTTAGTCGGTATAGAGCCCGCAGCGTTCCTGTAACCCTCTGGCTCACCCTAGTGACTTGCGTACGCCAGTTCAGGGTACAATCGATGTGCAAGCCTAGGTCTTTGACGTCAGTGCTAAATGGAACGATCATACCATTGAAGAGAACTGGTGGCAAGGTTGAACCATCCACCCTACTAATACTACGATGACTCCCAATGATGATCGCCTGACACTTGTTAGGGTTTACTGCAACACCAAATTTATCAGACCAGGTTTTAATGGCTGTCAAGTCCCCATTTAACTTGTCGATAGCGTCAGGTATTTCGTCAACCCTCCCTTGACAGTACAACTGCAAGTCATCTGCATACAGATGATACGCACACTGAAGCTCAGAAGTTATAAGATTAATAAAAATAGAAAATAGAAGAGGAGAAAGAATACCGCCTTGAGGAACGCCAGCCTCCAAATCACACCAGCATGACGAAGAATCCCCAACATGAACGGCCTGTTGACGTTCCTGAAGGTAAGAGGAGAACCATTCCAGTGCTTCTGGAGAGACCATAATATAGGAAAGAATAGCTAACAGGATGTCGTGACTGACGGTATTAAAGGCATTCGAGAAGTCGACCAAGACTAGAGTAGTAACTTTGGTCTCCTCCAGTCCTGCCCTTATATCGCCAGTCACTTTAAGTAGAGCTGAAACAGTACTATGCCCAGGCCTGAACCCAGATTGAAATGGGCTAATTAGTAAATTACGATGAACAAAATTGGAGAATTGTTTGTGGACACAGGCCTCGAGCACTTTCGATAGGAAGGGAAGTATAGAAATTGGACGGAAGTCGGTAGGAATAGAGGGATTAGATACTTTAGGTAGTGGACGAACATAGGCTTTGCGCCACAGGGAAGGGAATACTCCGGTGTACAGGGAAAAATTTACAATGTGGGTAATCGCGGGTAGGAGATGATCCAGAATAGTTACGACCATACCACGGGTGATATTGTCACATCCCACCGCTTTCGATTTGATAGAGAGAATGATCTTTCTGATCTCTCCCGGTTCAACTGGAATGAAACTGAAGGGATTAATACGAGGACGCGTTAGACCAGATATTAAAGACAGAGTTTGTTGCTTGGTTAGACGATCTATGGTAGAAACAGTGGAGAAATGACGGTTGAGATCGTCTAAATCAATTGAACTAGGAAGGTCTAAGTGTCGCGGTTTGCCGATACCAAGAGTTCCAAGAAATTTCCAAATATCAGCAGAAGAGGAAGAAGTGATAGTATCCAGAATATGGCGGCGTTTAGCATTGCGTATCATCTGATTGCATCTATTTCTTGCAGCCTTGAATAACGTCCAGTTCTCATCAGTACGATCCCTCTTAAATTTACGAAACGCGCGGTCCCTACGTCGCATTGCCATCTGTATCCCTCTTGTCATCCATGGCGCAGGTGGGCGTTTCAACTTTACTTTTCATGAACCTACAACAATAAGGCTAATATTTTTAATTTAACTTATTGATTATGCTGATGCAGAAGCCCAACTTCAACATTGACTATGTTGAAATGGCAAAAAAGCCCTATTGAGTCTAAATAAAATCCATCCACTTCTCAGTATTGCACATTCTCATCAAATGAAAGATGAAATTTTCTATCGGTTTTCACAAAATCCTGTCGGGGATTCTCAGACCTCCCAATAGGCTGTCACTAGATCAAAGCTTAATATTTCCTAGAAATACCTGTGTTTAAGAACTATTGAGGTATCATAACCAGCACCCTAATTGTGTAACAGTTTGAATCACAATCTTAATGATTTTGAAGTATATTGCTAGTCCATTGCTTCATATGTTCGACAAAATTGTCTGCTCAACAATGAAAATAGCGCAATGAAAACATTGAACTGTCAAAATGATACCCATTGCTACTGATGTGTGTTACGCAACTACCCCGCTGTAGTGTGCCATAACAGGCGAAGAGCTATTATTTCAAAGGAAGTATTGAGCTGCGAGGAAATATATGAAGTAATCGACACACGTAGTACGAATCTACGAATGCCGCAGAAATTCTAGACAGGTTTCGCTTAATCGAGCTATACTACAAATTGTTGAGCCGGTTTGCTTAAACGATTGAGCGATTCATTTAATTTAACGTGCTTTAATTAAATAATTTCACACATCTAAGATCACTATCTATTATAAATTTGACACGTGAATTTAGCCATGACTAAATATTGTTAAATACTTCATCCCATTCATAAATCTAAAAAGATATAATTATTGTGGGTACCTTATTTTAGTATCTCTCTGATTTTATATTCCTATAGAGTATACCCAATGTATATTTTTTCAGAGCTACATAGCACACACCTTATTACTTATAAGTAATTTTCGATCCATGCAAACATTGGTAACCTGTTCAAAAAAAGTCATTAAGACGCTGACAACACCTAAACCGCGGTCACTGTCAGATTGCATAGAAAAGAAAGAGAAGCGCGATGACACAACGCGTGTACTTTATTGCAAAATATGAAGCAATTATCTATTTACTCAAAATTGACTTGAGTAATCGAAAATAAAAAACAACCAAGTTCTGCATTCAAATAAGACGTTCTTGTTATTAATTAAATATAATACTTACGTATTATATTTAATCTAAAACAATTTGATGCAGATATTATAGATTAAAACTCAAGGTAAGAGGTTAGTTTAACGTTAGTTTGTATCGAGATTTTTTTTTCAAAACGTGTTTTGGTAACAAACAAGTTTTGGGAAATATGTTCAAAATTAACATATATTTTTTCCGCTACCACACAGATTTAGCTATTTTTTTTATTTAGCGAAGTCTATTTTGGTCAATTGGGTCTTGTCAGCGCCTTAATGCAGTTACTTAGCTAATAGAGAACCGTAACTTCAAAGTTGGATAATGGGAACACGAAGCGTAAGTAAGTAGTCAATAGCGAAACTTTCAGCATTTACCGTTCCTTCATGAAACATCAAGGATAATGAATCATTTGCACGGTAATGTTGCATATTAATGATGATCTAGTGTTGGAAACATTATACGCGAAGTTAATGTGAGCTCATAGAGATACGACCTGCATTTTGACAACATAAAAGCGGCCATGAATTAAAAGTTGAAAGAGTGCACGGAATATAAATGAAAATGTTCCTATTTGTTATGTTATAATTTTCTTTCTCTACTATGAGCACAAGGTAGCCATTTTTCAAAACAACACTAGGGGCATCACGTTTTTGAAAGCACTTCAGTCAGCTGTTCTCGGAAGCTTTAAAACTTCATTTTTCGTCTAAAAACAAGTTAGCAAGAGTGCGTGTCTTGAATGGCGGGTGAGTCGTTAACTTTGGCGTGGTTATAAATCTCGTGAATGGCCAGCTTTATCGGCGTCCGTTAGACTCCCACAAACTGACGCTTCAAAGCAATATCAAAGGCATTTTAATTGCCAGTCGACCGACACTTACCGACGTTATTACTCTAATAACAATCTGCAGATAATCCCTATGATGATGATGATAATTACAAATTAAAGCCTAATAGGAAGTGCCTCAAAGCTTTAAAATGTTATACCGAACCTAGTTTTACGACTAACAAGTAACAACATTTTTATCACTTGCTGGCGCCGCGGCATCTGCACAGAAAAAGGAAATGTTTTGCAGCAAACAAACACAAACTTTTGTCAGTATAGATAATAAGGGAATAACTTTGTTAATTAATGTTCAGTAGCTGAAAATATAACAAAAGTTTGACATCAATTATATAAATACAATGAAGCATAATACAGTTAAAGCGCTGATAAGACCCAATTGACAAAAATAGGCTGCTCTTAAGAAATAAAATTGGCAAATCTGTATAGTTTGTGGTAGCGGAAAAAATATATGTTAATTTTGAACATATTTCCCAGAACTTGGTTGTTACCAAAACACGTTTTGAAAGAAAAATCTCGATACAAACTAACGTTAAACTGACCTCTTACTTTGAGTTCTAATCCAAAATATCTATATTAAATATCAACATACGTTACGTATTTAATTAATAACAAGAGCGTCTTATTTGAATGCAGAACTTGGTTGTTTTTTATTTTCGATTGCTCAACTCAATATTGAGTAAATAGATAATTGCTTCATATTTTGCAATAAATTACAAGCGTTGCGTCATCGCGCTTCTCTTTCTTTTCTATGCATACAGACAGTGACCGCGGTTTAGGTGTTGTCAGCGTCGTAATACAACTGCTATTTCAGTTGTAGCCACACAAAATAGAAAATGAAGAGGTGAAACTTTACGTAATGTCACTGCTTCAAATTGCTAAAATAACGAAATTGCAGTGTGGCATGGCAGCTCTAACGTAGGTGAAGCAGCACCTAAACAGCTTGGAAAAGATTAATGGGCTTAAAATTGCATCGCAGCTGTGCAATAAAAGCAAGCCGGTGGAATCAGCGGCAGGCACCGAAATGCAGTGTATATCACTTACGACATGTTTGTGCATCCCGACTATTTCACTGGAATTAAAACGAAATGAATTTTAAAGATCGCTGCGTTGACCCCTTTTTGTAGAAATATTTTAACCACCCTAGTCAGTATTCATTTAACTGCCAGCTAAACAATATTATGAAGAATTACTGCGATTTAAATTTAATGGAGCTCTCTCGACTCTATTATTTTTAATGGTATTTCTACGTCTTCCATTATCGTGCTAAGCTTTATCAGAGTAAAGTTCAGGCAAACAAATCTACTTATTTATCATTAAATTGACTTAGTGCTCTCATATTGTTTGTGTTTAACAAATATCTGTTTAATTCTTGCGTACATTGCGAGATTAGTATGTGATTCGAAGTAACTATTCGTATGTAGATAATAAATAATCTAACTAAGCCGTCTCATTGCTTATGAGGGAAGGTTTTGCCGAACGCATAGTTTCGACCTACCTATTACCTATGTCGTCTTTAACGACAGGAGGGTGAAAGAAACGTAGACACAACTAAGAACTCATACATATTTATACCATTTTCTTTAACGTCTCGTTAATAAAAGGCATTAAAAAGATGAATACCATACTGATATCGAATAAATCTTACTAACAAATGAATTATAAATCTGGACTCTCCGAACGTTCCCTACTTTGGCGTCTCTGGAGCAAAAAGCAAATTGCGTTTGACCGGTCTCGTCTGAAGAACGTTCTAAATACGTAGGAGGACACGCCGTACAATACGAACAATTGAGGACATCTCACACCTCGACAAATATAAACACTAGACCCGACGAATAGAAAAGCACTAACGAGAAACATATTGAAAACGATCCATGAGAGAAATTAGTAATCATTTAATCAACAATAAAAGTATAGGTTCCTTTGACATACGAAACTGATAAACATGCGACACTATTTTGGAGATAGTTTTATTCCAGTGAACATCTAAGTTTTTATTACGGAGAAACCTTATTATTGTAGGCTTAAAGGTTAACATTTTTATCTCCGTAACAAAACCGGGATAGCAATGTCGCGCGCCATTAATTTTCCCAGCTAAATAAAGTTTCAGAAACGGAAAGTCCACCACGGAGTTTTCCTTTGTTGTTGAGGACAAATAACTTGTGGCACAGGAAAATATACAGGACCACGAGAAATTCTTGAGATAAAACGATATATGAACAGAATGTGTTCCATGGGAAGACATGCATGGTGTCTCAAGAAACAAGTAATTGTGTCAATATGGCGGAGCACAAAAGATTGTCTAGTTATCATACGCAAGAAAACTAGGTTAACATAAAGTACGTAATACAGTTTTGATAAACCTAGGCGCCTATGTTAAAACAAGAAATAAACATCATTCGTCACCTACATACATCACTCAGTACCTACTTATCAAAACAACTGCAACAAACAACTAATTATTCCATCGCGGACCCCTACAAATTCACTGGAACAATTTTACTGATAAATAATTTTATTTCTGTAAGTAGGTTTGTACAAACACTTTTACACGTCAATCATATTTTTTTAAACTAGATGAGGTCGGCGTTTCCTATCTGACTATTCTGAGAAGAAAGGCCGAAACAAACTCGATCATGTGAAGACCATGTCGATTGGTGTCTGAAATGGTCTCTTGATGAAAGAACCACACAGATTGAGTAGACCTGTCCAGTCAGTGCACGCATTTGTCAGTAGTTGTACAGCTCAACTCGGAACTTAAGGAGCTCAACGATTCGACGAACAATACCAAAGAAAGAACATTTGGGTAGGCCGCATAAATTACTCAAACTGCCAGACCATGATTAGACCATTTGGCTATGTTACTAGTCATTTATTTTGTCACTGTATAAGTAATCAGGTAATTTATTCAGTATGAATGGATGTTGCTAAATGACATCAATTAACGTATATCGGAGTATTGGGGCTGCATGCACTTGGGTTTATGTATGCGCCACATGACACCACTGACGTCAGCGTGTAAGAATGTAAGCGTTCAAACTATCTAAGTATCCGTTCTTCGAACTTGTAGAGCTTAAACATTTGTTCCTTGTTTTATTCAAGCTGCGGTCAGTTTTACCAATCAAGTTTATTTCCTACGGAGAACAAATTATAGCATCTTAGCTAAATTTAATCTCATAGACCTAGTGTGAAAGCTAAATGTTAAGCTAGAAAAGAAGTGCGTGTCGGACCACGCACAATGAAGAGTTTCGTAGTTGGGATGTTGGTATGAATTTATCCCAAAAACAAACTTAACATTGTAGTTGAAAAACATGTTCCCCCATACATCAACATATGCCACAATCAATTCTCCAACTGCAAATTTAAGTTAGTCAACTATTACTCGTTAACTTGTAAAGCCCACTTGCTGTGACAGTTTTCCTTTTAATTTCATTATACGAGGGCGTCACTGAAAATTTCGGGAATCAAGGAAGTGACACAACATTACAAAAAATTAAAAATGTATTTATTGCTTTTCGAAGTATTCTCCGCGAAATTTGACACATTTTTCTATACGATGGAACCAATCATTGAAGCAACCATTCCATTCGGAAGTTGGGGTCTCCAAAATGGCCGTTTTGTAGGCGTCCACAGCTTCTTCAGGTGATGAAAATCTCTGTCCACGCAATTTATTCTTTATTTTAGGGAAAGTATAGAAATCATTAGGGCTTAGGTCGGGGCTGTACGGCGGATGGTCTAATAATTCTATGTTTTCTTTCTCTAAAAACCCTTTTGTTCTGTGCACGGTGTGAGAACTCGCATTGTCGTGATGGAGGATAATGCGGCGGTTGCAGTTCTCTTTACGGAGTTCAGAAACGACCTGTGGCAAACAAATGCTAGCATACCATTCTGCATTAACCGTTCTTTGTCCCTCAAGAGGAATAGTCGTAACATGGCCGGTTTTGGAGACAAACGTGGCCACCATTTTTTTTGCAACACTCCGCGAACGAATTTTTGTTGGCTTTAACTCATTTTCGAACACCCAAACTCGTGACTGGTTTTTCGTTTCGGGTTCGTACGCGTATATCCAGGATTCGTCACCTGATACGATGTTGTATACAGCATTTGAGTATCCTGCGTGGAATCTTTTGAGAGTTCTGACGCACCAAGTAACGCGAGCCGCTTTTTGCTCTTCACAGAGCGAATGCGGTATCCATCGGGAAAACAACTTTTTTACACCTAATTGTTCATGCAATATTATTTGTATTTGACTCATGCCAATGTCTAAAGTTGCCTGAATTTCGCGGTATGTCACATGTCGATCTTCCTCAATCAGCTTACGCACAGCATCAACGTTTTCTTGGGTGACTGCAGTTTTTGGACGACCTTGACGGGGATCATCACTGAGCTGACACGTCCACGTTGAAATTCAGCAAACCAGCGATAAATTGTGGTTTTGGATGGGGGCTTCATCACCAAATGCAGAAATCATCCGGTCAACACACTGTTTTTGTGTTAAACCACTTCGAAAGTCATAATAAATCATCGCTCTTGAATTTTCTCGAGTCAATTCCATTTTCTCAACGACTAAACAAGTTTGACAAAACCTTGTGACAAGACCGAGAATCTTTTTTTAAATAAATAAATAAATGGTATTCGATTTTTAAAGCCAAGGAGTTTTCAATTAAAAATATTTTAATATGACAGGAATAGTGGAAATATTCCCTTCCCGATACTTTTAGTGCCGCCCTCGTATGTACTACATAATCAGCCTATATTGTTCCCACTGTTGGGACACAGGCCTCCTCTCTGTGAGATGGAGTATATGTATATGTACTACTGCCGTGAATTTTTCAAATCTCTATAAACAACCATTTAGCTGGCAGGGGGCACTTGACTCTAACAATTAGCACTTTAATGCTTAATATTACACAAGCGGATCCTTGAATCGAAAAGTGGTGTTCACAGACCCGCAATATTTTTAAACGGCCTTTCTAACGATATTCCACACCATGGGGTAGAAGAGAAAAAAAATATCATCCCCACATTACTGCCGTGCTTATGATATATACAGTAAGTGCCCTGGACACACTTTCGAGAAAAAGACGGTAGAAGTTTTTTTTTTTACTTTTGACATTTCTCCCGAAATATAAATTATACCTAACTCTTCTAAATGTTTTAACGTAAACATAGTTTTGTTTTACAATTTGTATATTTTTATTTTTATTTAGAAATAATATTTGGGCTGTAAAGCTTGAAAAAATATGTATGTTAAGGAATGAACAATTAAAAAATAAAGCTTTTCTTAGTATTGGTACAGTAAGTGTGTGACTTACTGTAACAATCTTTAGTTTGAAGTACATACTGCAACAATGATTATGAAATGAGGTAAATGTTTAAATAGATTAACAAAAACTACACAATTTGCTCAATGTAACTTAATCACTTACTGTAATTATAGATAGGAGCAATATAAATAATTATGGCATCTACCATAAAGCACCGAAACCATATAATTAATTACTTTTCTCAACTATTTGTAGATAAATGGAACAAAACAGATCTTATGAAATCACAGTTTAATATAAAAAGTACACAGATTTATTAAATACTATAAAATTTTAAAACCAGTTCCGTTTTTTTTTATGATTGTAGAATCATATTATAAACTACCCATAAAAAATGAGTTTAAAAAACTGTTACCCAATTACGGAAAAATAAAAGTGATCAACATGTACGAAACAAGAAAGTATTGCAGACAGAAATCAAGACATGAGGTACAAAAATGGTCAAGGTAAAGCCATGGGTGTTCGCATGCCTGAATACCATATGGGTGCCAGGAACACCTACAAAATTAAAATGGCATGCGACAACGGCTTTACCTTGACCATTTTTGTACCTGTCTTGATTTGTGTCTGAAATATTTTTTCTTTGTAAATGCCGGGGCTCACCATCCACAGCTGTTCCACGTCTTCTACGGTTGATCGTACCTTGTTGCTTATTATAAGTGTAATAAGACGGTATTTCATCGTATAGGTAATAAAAGTTTTTGCGAAATTATCTGTTTTAGGAAAACTTAGAAGCGTCAAACCGTCAGAAGAACTTATGTGTAAAAAATTGTCAGTCGTCCAATACATTTGGTCGAGTAGGTATTGAAATGTTGTATGACGCGGCACGTGATGCTATGAGGTTTCTAACAAAATTTAAAAAACAAATATATTTTGATTCTGTAGGTCGATTTTGACGAAATAAACGCTAAATGAATCCAATTCCAATCCTGCAATTCGATTTTGAATCCAATGAGAGGTTTTTACGTGATGCGCACACACACGAACAAACAAACAGACAAATCAGACAAGTATGACAAAAAAATATTTTTTACGTTCTATTACTTATTTCTCTCGTGTTCCAGTACTTTTTTTGCAAACATATTTAATGTACAGACACGATTTTATTATATTTATAGATAATTCTCTTATTCGATAGGTATAATTATCTATATCGCATGCCTGTATACCATGTGGATGCCAGGAACACCTACAAAATTATAATGGCATGCGACAACGGCTTTATCTTGACCACTTTTATACCCGTCTTGATTTCTGTATGAAATATTTTCTTGTTTCGTACTTTTAGATCACTTTTATTTTTCCGTAGTCGGGTAACAGTTTTTTAAACTTATTTTTTTATTCATTCATTTTGGTTAATATAATTATAATTTGTATATTAAGTGCGATAAGTAGTGCGTACGACCTGAATATTTGCGGTAAGTAACGTGTTTATCTAATTTGTTCCAGACAAATCTACGTATAATATGAAGTCTTCTTAAATATAATTACAGTAGGTAATCTTGCTTTTATTACATCTACGCCTATAAATAAATATTTTAATTCGATGACTGCATCATATACACATTAAGTTCCACTTACTGTACTTATGCTAAGATAATGCAATAATACGTTGCGAAACTCTTAACCATTAATATAGTATAGACTCTTACTGTAAATATGTTACGGTTTGGTATACCAATTTTTTATTTCCTTCGCTTATTATAATAAGAGTAAGTGCCACTTACTGTTAATATGTTTCAGTGATACTTGTTAAAAAATACTCAAAACTTAAAAATATGAATAGCAAGATTACCTACTGTAGCAATACCTAGGAAACGGTTTTAATTTTATGAAAAAATCAACCTTATGTGCCCATACTGCATTCATAATTAGTTTGCCTTGGCGCAAAACGTGTCTTACTGTAATTATGCTTAAGCTTATCTGATTTTCTATGCCACATTTTAAAATTTTAAATATACAGAAATGTAGATCTTATTCTCTACATTCCAAATATGTACTTAACTCAATATTGCTAAAAATGTGACTTACTGTAATTATCATAAGCGCGGCAGATTACGTGCAAGAGACGTACACTATAATATTTTTTTTCAAGATTTTATTTTAGCACTTTGTGGGCGTGATTAATGTAAGCGTCTCTGAGCTACAGCGGGGAAGAACAGACAGACAGACGGACATGGCGAAACTATATGTTTACTACGGACTACTAATTGTGTTTGGTGAGTCTGTTTTTAGGGTAAAAACAGACTCACCAAACACAATTAGATGTTATAGCGTCTCGAACATATTTGGATAGAGTACGGAAATAGACATAGAAACTAAACTACTAAATAAACGACAGTCACCATTTCAAAGTATGTAAGAATAATCTTTAGGGAAAGCTTCACATGAAAAGGGAGTTCTGCGGGGAGTTCACGGTATCGACTAAACAAAACAGGATCAGAATTCAGAGATCGTGCGGTCGCTCCAAATGTAGATAACGCGATAATCCATAAAACTGTCTCAATTAGACACAGCTCTAAAGAACCCAACTGCATTATTTTATCATATCGAGTATCATATACAGTAAGCTGTAGTATGCTACAATAGCATACTACAGCTTACACTATTATTATGTGAAATGATGTATAGAGTAGTAAACCAAGAAATGGGACAAACATTCTCGGGCGAACCAATAACAAATCAGCAGTAAAGTTACTTGATTCACAAATTAAAGCAATTCGCGATGACGTCGGGTGGATCGATAACCAGATAAACAAGTTGGGGTGGGGCAGCGACCCCTGTACTCTTGAGGACGCAGATGCCCATACATGGGACGGCAACATTACGACAGTTAGACGCTGGTCTCGGCAAACTGGGGTGGACCCATATAGACACACTTGTGGGACACTCTTTTCAATGATATTACTAGTTTGCTGATTTCGCACAAATTGTAATTCAACTGAGGAGAAATAAGCTATTACGTGCTACTTTAGAGGTGCGGGCTTTCGACCCTTATTCGTATATCTACTATAATATTGAACTTAAATGTGGGTAGGCAAGTATGCCATGTAGCTTATTATGTAGCTCTATATTTCTCAGAAGTGATAACGGAGCTTAATTTTTATCTTTGTTAATGGATAGAATCCGAAGCGATAAACAGAAGATTAACTTCCTATGTGATCTTTACTAGCACATACTAAAGATACACATGCTGGATTAATAGATGAAGACATTTATATGTGACCAGAGGCCTTTCGCTACTAAACAATGTGAACAATGCAGAGGTACTATAACAAAATATCTCATATGCGTACGTAGGCATACCTACACATAACTACTAGAGTTATGCGTATGCTGCGTTTTTACAAAAAGCTTTAGAACTCTGAAAATTAAACCGTTTGTCCGCGTGTTTTATTCTAAACTAAAAAATCCAAAAGTATGAATATTTCTCGCTCGTATGTCAAGCTTTATGACTTATAGCTAATGGTCTCATGTCTGCGATAAGAACCCCAGACACATTAGAAATCTGATTCCCAAAAAAATAATCCCAAAACACACACTGGGAGAAGGGGAGCCACACGTCTAATCCCCCGAATGGCGCCACCGCCTGTGACATTCTGTAACAATGTGGAGCAAACGACTCCCCAAGTCCCTGACACTTCGCGATACTTGCACAGTTCGCGCCCCGGTTAATTTCGACAGTAAAATGGCATTAAAACATTTGACGATGCTTGTGAATCTTTAAAAGATTGGGTTTTTGAATGACAAAGTTGAAAAACAAACATATCGACTTGGAATATACATAAGCTACTTTACTGTCCGTGGGGTCCCAGTGCGCATAAGTTATTTGCGGAAATCGCGAAACGTCTAGTTGATGTAACTGGTGACCGAAAAGCTGGCGGCTTTCTCGCGCAACGCATCAGCATTGCAATTCAGCGAGGAAATGCCGCCAGCATCCTCGGTACAATGCCCCGAGGGCCTTTTTTAAGCTTAACTTAGTTTTAATTTAATTTAGTTAATGTTAATAATCATCTTGTAATTTGGTTATGTAAATAAAGTTAAAAAAAAAGTTACTTTAAAATATTGGAACACGCAGAGGAAAATATTTTCCTCTATACTGATGTATTTATTCAGTGGAGCAACATCGGATTTACCGCAAATAATGTATCCACCTTCATAGGTATTACCTAGGTAGGTATTGAAAATCCATTTGTAAGGGGACTGGACGTTAGCGAGCTTCAAGTTTCATTTGATTTGAGGTGTATCGGATAGCCGGTCCGTTACGTAGGTGCCGTATTATGTGGCTTCGTGAGCCGCAAACCGCTCACAGTAGGTACACCTCACTCGGGAAACACGCTACTCTTGGAATATTCAAGGATAAATGTAAATGTACAGCTGCTGGTATAGATTTCTTATGGCTTTATACGTTACTTTGTAAACTCCAGTTGCACTTCCCACGTCTATAATTTGTGGCTACAAAGAGAGAATCATTCAAAGTTAAGGTGCCAAATATCACACCAAGCTACTCTCCGGTAATAAAGAATCAATACCCTATGCCTAAAATAAAATGTAACAATAGCCCGCACCGCATTACAGGACAACCGCTTAAAATGCTTTCCATGTTCGGAGTCATCCGGCGATGACCGCTCGCAGTGCCCGCACTCGCGTGTCGGCCCGGAAGTAAGGCATGGGATTCTAATCACTTACTCGATCTTATCTGCCTCCAAATATTTTAACTTTCATCAAAATAAATAATCGCCATGTCAGAAAGTCATTAATTTCACTTGTAACCAGGACGTTAGTTGTGACTTGTGACGCGAAAGTTTAACGATAAGGCTATCGTAGTTTAAATTCATAAGCATTCATAAAGGTTTAATAGTGTTGTCGGTAAGGACCGATAATAGCTGTGCTAAGGTATAACCTTCGTGGTTATAGGTCACGCACGTCAACGTATGTGACTTCTTTGTTATAGAATTTCTTTATAAACTGCATAAATAAATTGTATTTAATCACCCCAGCCGTATTTATTTAAAGTAAAATATGATTGTACCTATAGATAGATCGATTGTAATAAAAACATCTCTAGCAAAAAATAATGTTATGTCATTCAGCATTTTGGCATAGGAGGCGCCCTCAAAAAGCGAGCGTGAGTCGGGAAATTATAACTAATGGATCTCCCAGAAGATGACTCATGAGTCCCACATGTCACTCTAAGTAAGTCACAGACTGATTTTATAGGGACGCGGGTCGGAGTCCGTTATTTTTGGAACGATGGAGAATGGGGCCAGTTTCTGTATGCATACAAAAACTTACCCTTACGAATTCACTGACAAAGTATATTACATATACGAGGCTTCTACATTTAGGATACAGTAGCAGCTACTAAAATGTACCTAGATAAAATAACTTGAACGACGATCTTTAAAACGAAGCAATGACGCCAGCTCACATTATACTCAGAAATACTAATTGATCTGAATTAAACAATGAGATGAATGTCCGTCTGGTTATGAAGTGACTGCAAATAACATGCCTGTTCTAATTGATTAATTTGTTCTGCTTTTTAGAACAGAAGACAGTCTCAATCAGGATTTACAAAAACATCATCGGCTACCACGTGAGAGAGATTCCAACGAAATTAGAACGAACGAAAATTAGAACACCGTTAAGTTCTGTAAATCATAAATAAAAGTTTGTCTTGCAAATATATCCATGTCACCACAATAGGATTACACAAATGAAAGCTTTCAAAACGCAAAACATGGATTCCCATTGCGTAAAAGCAATTCAATCTCCTAAGCACACATGCGGACTTCATAAATCTCATGTCAGATCGGTAGAAGCGCGGTTTATGTCATAAATACAGCGGGTATGTATGTCAAAACATGGGGGATTTGGGCGCGCTCTCCCTGCGCGGACGGCCAACCGTCGCGCGACGCCATCGCCAGCCGAGATAATGAAAAAAGAAGATTTATGATCAAACTCTAATCAAATTTTATTACCGTCTACGACCCTTCACGTTATTATCCTTGCGTACTGCGTTTTCATTATCGATTTGTAGTTCACTATGTCATCTTTCAAAGGGACCGCCGCGCCGTCGCTAGATACAGAAACTTAAATGCACTCTAAAAACATCTAGATTGATTCTAAAGAGTCTTTTAGACAAAATATTTAGAACTGTGACTATGAAACTTGAAATTGCTCCAATATTATCACTTATACAAAAGCAAATGAAAAATCAGCCGTAGCCAAGTTTCCTTAGCCAAAGGGGTCGTGAGTCACATTACCATAAAGTTTCCAGCACGGAATGTGGTGTTGTAATATAGCGGGCAATAATATAGTCATTCATACGCAACGTGGAATAACACTCGCACCTCCCCTTACCACCATGATCCCTTCCTTCACCTCTCTGACCCAATTATGCAGAACATATTACATTTTTTAGCCCTTACCTGCACCAGTTACACCTCTCCACTCGCAAATGGCTAATAATGACGATAAAATGACCATGAACTTGAATGTCGCAAAATTCAAGAAGGGTTAATCCCCTACATCACGTTTTGTATGAACAAACGAAACCGGTTTGTAACCCACCGGCATAACACAAGTGCTTTGAAGTTCAGCATATAGGTAATTGTATCATAAGTAAGCGACGTTCAAATTCCATTGTAGATAAATAACAAAGATATAATTTTATCAATAAACGTGAAACGGAACAGTGCCTCACTCATTCCTTCTTTATCAAATAAGCTGATATTGCGGCCCAGTTCTAGGATTGCCTGATTATAAGTTCATGTTACTGGTTGAGAGTTCATCAAGAGCATCTGCATTATTGTAATGTCTCCACTTTCATTCATTGTCCATTCAATTTACGTTTTCTACAGCGGAAGGCAATCTTCCGCCCGTTTTTTGCAACTATTCTCAGGAGCTGATATTAATATTTCTTTGCTAGCGTCTCTCCGCTTCGCAATATAATAGGTTTTTAATAGAACTTCAGTATTGTTAAGAGTAGTAAATTGCTATGAATATGTTCAAATTTTTAAATGGACAATACTCTTTAAAAGCTTTCAAAATATTTTTACAAAAACATGTTTGAAATGACCCTCAATTTGAGTAATGAGTGCAAAGGGTGCCACAAAAAGGTCTATTATATGAAGTAAAGCGCAATGACTTGAATTAGTTATTCAGTTGATTATGCCTCCCCTCTGGCCACTCTATCATTATCGTTTTACTTCACGCACGTGCCGACTTGCGCAGGCACCCTTGTGCTCTTCAAGGTCGATAATTATAGCCTGCATAGTCTTTTGTTCCATGCTAGCTACCCTCTCTTTAAGAGTAAATATTATTTTGTCTTCGTACGTAATTTAAGTAGGCACTTTCAAAAGTTCTACTTACAGAAAACATTGGTTGTCTGTTTATATTCTGGCTATCGTAAATGCTAACAGTCTGAATTAAATTAATTCGGAATTAATAAAAACCGGCCAAGTGCGTGTCCGACCACGCACAATGAAGGGTTCCGTAGTTGGGATGAATCTATCCCAAAAACTAACTTTACATTGTAGTTGAAAAACATGTTCTCCCATACATCGCATATACGTCACGGTCAATTCTTCAACTGCAAAATAATGTAAGTTGGTCGACTATTACTCGTTAACTTGTAAAGTCGACTTAGCTGTGATAGTTTTCCATTCCACTTCGTTATTGTATCTACTACCGTGAATTTTTTCACATATCCAAAAACAACGGACATGGCGAAACTATAAGGTTTCCTGGTTGACTACGGAACCCTAAAAACGAATGGGTGAAAAAAATACCATTTCTACAATCGATTTTCAATCAATTCATTACTTTGCAGTTGGATGCTTGACAACTGTTTCTCACACATTAGTAATACCCAATTCCTTACAAAGCTTCGTTTTCAAAGTTTCGCTTCCCCAGATGTATTCTTAATGCACTTTACCATCCACATTAAAAACCGCTGCGTTTTCTTTTAACTCTCCTCTTCTTTATATAATTAGAGATGACCGGACGATATCTTCCAAAAATATTGGAGAGCGGTTCGTTCCATTGCACATTCAGCTACTTGGAAAACGGACTAATCCAACAAGCAGATTTCGGTGAAACACACTGAATGCGACTGCGGCTTTGCGGTATAGACGACGAAAAAAACTTGTCAAGCTTGCCTGCCAAAAATCTGACTTTATCCTCATGTTGTTTTTGTCGAAGTTCGGTTTACCAAAGGTTTTATCAACTGCATTGTACCTATTCTTCTGAAACGCAAACAATGTTGTAACAAGATTTAAATCCCTAAAGAGGGGTTGATACAATTGATAGAAGATTAGTTGCAAACTCGGTCTGTTGTGAACAGTTAGATGTTATAACTCGAAGCCGTTTGGAGGCCCATCGTCATATCACTGGGGAAATAACTTGCGCACTGCCTGTTTATTGCATTGAAAGCAAAATAATCTCAGTGTTAATACTGCAGAGGTGTTTCCTAGTGAGATTAACTAAGGCATAACCATAAAGCACTAATATAAATTCCAAATGTTATAACCGCTGTATGAGCAGATTAAGAATTATGACTAACTACCACAACGCTCGTTATCCCACATATTTTGAGTTTTAGGGAAAGCAAATTAATGCTCAAGTTTATACAAACATTTAGTTGCTTAATACGGCAAATGAGTAAACTTTTGTATTAAGTTTATTTATACTAGACATTAGGCATTGCGGATCGCTCCGGACTCTTCGGGGAAATTTAAAGCTGCCCAAATTGCACCTGGGAAATCACATTTTTACCAACATGTTCTAAAGAAATAACAAACGGTCCTAGACTAGAATAGTAACTGCGGTTGGAATGTAAAAACTAGTGGATGAAAACAATAGTAGTTTATCATTTTCTTTTCGCACTTTAAGACACCTTCTGCATCGCTTCGTTGGAGATTTTTTTTTACATTTCTGGTCAATTTCCAACGCCAAGAAGAAAATTTCAAGCGGTGTAAATGTCCCTAAATTATAGTAACTGAAAATTACAACAACTGTACCGAAAAACTAATTTTAATTGATACTATCCTAATTTGTGGCGCTCAGACTTGGTCTATGACAGAGGCTCAGAAGTACAAACTCAAGGTTTGCCAAAAATCTAACTCACCGACCAAAATTCGCAAGACAGACATCGCTGATTTTGGTGATACGTCTGCGAAGTTGTTCTTACTCTAATCGTTTTGGGTTTCAGGGGCAATTGTCTAAAATATTTCAGCCCAGGGGTTGAAACTTATATCGCAAATTAGGTATATGTCCTTTGGATCATTGAACAACTTAAAGACTTGAACTCTTGAATGAATGTTTATAATAAGAAAGTGAAAATGAACATTTAACGTGCACTTAAATAAAATTCACACGATTCACAACCGACCCTCGACTAACGTGCGCGGGCGCAGGCCACAGACGGCGCAACCCAACGAGTGTAAACACACACACCACTGGGATGAAACGATGGAAGCCGGCACTGGCCACTTATCGACTCCTGCACCCGTTTTGATTATGCCTGCTCTGTCAACACCCCAAAATAGATACACACAGAGAGCCGCATATCTACACCGAATTAAGAAAAATTTAGTATTAACAGTCCAAATGTTGCAAGCTGCATTAAGCCCAATGGTTTAAATTAGTCACTAACCCGAAACGAATACGTGTTTAGTGCACATAAATGTGTTAGGAAATTACTGTTCACCAGATTTACAGAATAACGAACGTGAAAATGATAAATGAATTAATCCCAGCAAAAGCAGATAAAGTGTCAAGTTTAGGATACTGCTCTGGGGAAGCTTTAAAGAAACGCCTATGTGATATTGATATTAATATGACGTTATTATATAACCAATATATAACATTGATTGTTCGTTATAAGGTGCTCTCAGTATTTTTAGCTAATCTATGTATAATCTGCATAATATACCTACCTAGTACCCACATAATCCTAATAATGATCGATTCGTATCTATCAAATTGATAACTAAGTTCGGATAAATCCTAAACAAGCTCTTAACGAATTACTGGCCTTATAAAATGGATAAGAACGTTTTATGTAGAGCTGGTGTACTAAAATAAATTCTTAACTAAAATGCGTTGAAAAAATGAGCGGAGGCCAGGTGCAGTCCATATCCGCTCGAACAGAAAGAAAAAAAAATGGGTGCTCTTTGAGAGGTAGAGTACTACATTAAATTAGTTTTTTTAGTGCTAGAGAGAGACATAATATAGCTAAAGAGAGTAACTTCAGAGTGTTTTATGTATAGTACGGCTAGTTTTTCTGTATCATGTTCATCTATTTCGGAAGCAGGGGATCCGATACTTTTAAAGATTTTCCCATTTGACATCAATGGCAAAAACTATGATATGATTGGAATCTCTCTATCTCAACGGTAACACGGACGATTTTGTAGCCTGGCGTCTCGGACCTCGGATGACAAAGCTGCCTTCGAAAAATGTTTTTAAGACTTAACGCGCTTAGCAAAACTTTTGCCAAAGTAAGCAACTTTAATGTCTTCACAATAAAAAAGTCAAAGGTCTGATGAAAAAGTTTTCCAACGTACTTTGTAGGATGTCAGTGACATTGCGGCGAAGTCAACCCATAGTGGATTCAATACACCTAACAATAGATTGATGAGGGAAAGACCCCACTTTGCGCAACTTTTCTTATTTCTCCTCGCAAGAAACTTTTCGATTTATATTCTATTTGAAATGGGGTTCGGAACAAATTATTCGAGGGCAAAAGTTTTCAATGATAGCTTCCTTCAAGGAGATGTAGGTAGACAAAAATGAGTTCAAAAAAACCAATCAATTTTCTATAGCGAAGAGTGATCGTGGTCGATGGTTAGGTATTTTATTGTCTTCTTCGATCCAGTTCTGTGTTTCTTCCTCTGTCTGTTTTTGTCTCTGTCTTATTTGTCATTTAAATTTTCGAGGTCTTCCATTCATTAATAGTTCCAGTTTAGATTCGCAAATTTTCGTTTAATTATGTTTTGTATAAAAAGGCTGGTCATAATGTAAGCATTCTGTTACAAATCCACCATAGTCGAGTCCAAGTTAGCGGACGAATAGAAGAGCAGAATCGCGCTATTCCATGTTTTTTTTTTTAATATTCGTTGGGATACTTTTGGCCCATTGATTGAGCGATTTTATTTTAACAAAAGCAAACCCGTCGGTCGGCCAACTCCGACGTCTACCTGCGTTGAACACCTGTCGCAGGCTGTTGCCTATAACTTGTATTATAGGTACCTATGGAAACAACTGAAATCCCAGCTGTTTAGGATAACATTAAGAATTACTTAGGAACGCAAATGTTCGTTCAGGCCGAATTCTCTTCTTGCTCATGTATACCTTACCTGTAGCTATGGGAACTTGGTATATTAGGAAGGTACTGAACTTACTAGATGTACCCCGGTACCTACATTGTAAAATGGCAAAGTATTTGATAATAAGAAGATACTTTATATGCTGCATCACGATTAATATGACGCATAAAAAGGCAATTCTCATTGATGGTACCGGCAGATGTCCATTTAACAATAGGTGCGCTTTCAATAATAATACGATCTCATCGAATCGTGATGTGATAGTAAGTATTATTTTAATAAAATGGGAAGGATAGATTTCTAATGTGCTGTAACGTTTTTAGATAATTGTAAAACAAAATTAAAATAATAATGAAGGCGGCTATTAACAAGACTCTATTGGCATAAAACAACCATAATTTTATTGTTCACAGAAATGAGATTGGCGTCCCGCAAAAAGTGCTCTTTCTCAAACGGTCCCATTTGTTCTCTGAATTGCCCGAAATGAGGGTCCCTCGGCTGAATTACAACTTATTTTTCAAGACATAAGACAAATACATTGAGTAGGTACCTACCTATACCTAGTCGTATTGTGAAATTCAGTTTCTTTAAACAATGGTAATCTTATAAAACAGTAGTGCAGTTAATGATATAGGTACCTACTGAGATAAGCCCATTAACACTGGTCTAATGTAATCTGGAAAAAAGGATATACCTACCTTTATGAAAACGAAGCAATAGCTAACTAACTAAGCAATAAAACTACTAGGCCGGCTGCTCTAATTGGTGAAATAGGTATATAAAAGTTAACACAAAATCTACAAAATATTTTAATGTCTACCTATGGTAAATGCGCCAATTATAAAAACATTAAACTACAATTCAAAACCAAAAATAAAGAATAATTCACGTTGAATCAAAAAAGAAGCATGCAACCTTACCTGTTAGCAGGAACAGCAGAATTAAACGCCGCATGACGGAATGCTTTCAGGAGCAGCGTGGAACGTTTACGCGCGTGTGTTTACCGGAGCCATCGTCAACAGTCCCGTCAGTCAACTATGTAGCCAATGTTTACGCGACTCAGCTGACGTCTTCGTCTATTATGTTCGCCAATTAACCACACACTCGCGCACTGCGGGATCCGCACGCTGCAGTGTCAACGGCCACGAGCTTACGAGAAAAACTAGACACTTGGCGAAAGCTGTCCTTCTGGGAAGCAACCAGAACTGTCCCACGTTTGCCGCTATCTTCCAGTAACTTACTCATTCATCTTGCGAAATGCCAAGTGCGGAAACTATACGACAGTCCCTTCTGTGATGAAAACATCACACATGGCTAGAGCAGCGACAAAAGCTCTCTCGCGCGCGATCGCAGCGCACGGCGGCTGAGTCGCGAGTTGCGTGAGTGGGCCGGCAGCGGCCGGGGGGCGGGGGCGGGGGGGAGGGGGTCGTCCACGCCTGCGCACCGCGCCCGCACCGCACCACCTCCAGTATTGACCGACGACGCCTCCTTCCTACATTTCACATCCTTAACTAGGTACTACGAATACTCCTTTGAAAAATCCCCTAATTCCATCCCTCCGATTGAGATAGGCCACGTCTATGGTCCATGAAATAACCTCACCTGATATTTACAAGCAATAAAGTTTTGAATTATTAAGACTAGATTATCTACTTGCTACAGTAACCCAGCCTACATTAATGTTGCCTAGTGCTGGGAGGATTGAAATCCCAGGCGCTCTGAAGAGTGATGAAAGTTAGGCATAAACCATATTGCAAAGTTAGCGCGAGGGCAAACAATTCAACCTTTCTTCGGAATATAAGCGTTTAAAAATAATGCAATACCCAAGCTGCATACGTTTACAATGAAATCACTTATTAAATATTTATGGAAATATAAATATTTATGGAAAATTAATTCTCTATAAAAATACATGGTGTTATCCAAAACCATCCCTCTCCAATCCAGAAATAGAATGACTTATTTTTTTAAAGTAATTACCTAGAGGTAATATATGCAGCCTTCATTCCTCACGAATACATAATAAAAAGGTCGTGAATTCGTGATTGATCTAGTCCGGGCGACAGCCTAGTTGGCCTGCAGCCTATATATACGCAGTCGATGACGTCAAAGTAAGTTGGCAACGAGTAGACGCCCGCAAAGCGAATTAACTTGGGATGTAGTCTCACTCAAGGATGACATAAGCTATGTCCTATAAAGCGGACCAAGTCTATCGTGCTAACTGCTCCACTATTTACTATTCAGACGGGGGTATATTTGGACTGTCTACTAAATTATGATTTCATATTTATTTTCTAAAAGATTAACCTGATTGCTTACCGTCGACTTTAAACAAGATTATCATAGAATTTTCTTTATAAAATAACAGTGTATATCTGGTATACCTACACTGTTGTTTTATAAAGAAAACTTTAAGGAGGTCTTGGAAACTACGCACGAGTTCTTTCCAAGGATTTTATTCCGATCAGGAAAAGTTCCGTGGACCTACCTACTGAAGGACGGAAAATTTACTTATTTTAAATCGCTTCCAGCCTTCACAGTAAGAAAATATGCCTGCAAGCTGATTTTCAAGAACATTATCATCGTCTCTAGAATGTATAGGTTACGTAATAGAAGATTTTTTACGCTGACATTAACATAAATCTACACCTGGCTCATAAATTGAGCAAAAATCTAGATACAGAACAGTTTTATTGAAGAGGGGTTTATAATCGCAATATTTACGATTTCATCCTCATTAGACAGATCAATAGCAGTAACCAAATGTACTTATTTGACTCTTTGCAATTTGCGTGAAATTAAAAACGGGAAACCATTTTAGAAGGGCTTGTCCACATCACCACGTCACGACGTCGTCAACGTGCAACGGTGCGGTGTCGCAGCGCGGTGCATTGACGTGACGTACCAATGCACGGTACGGCAACGTCACCGCGGAACGACGCGTCGGACGTCGTCGTTAGCGGTAAGTGGCGATGCGCCAGTGTTGCCAGACGCCGACGGCGTGTCCTCGTACAGACATGGTCTGAAATCTCGTATTTTATCACACATCCTCGTACATACCATATATTCAAAAATGTATTAAAATCGATTGATTTTCTTGTCAATTACCTACCTACCTACAAGCACTCTACAAAGCAGTTTCGTCAAAAAGTACGGGCAGTTTGTACAAGTTGTACACACCTTACACATCGCTGGACAATCTAGTGTCCATGGTCAAGGTGACAGGTCGTACAAACGGAATTTTGCTTTGGATACTGTATGTAGTATGTAGTATCCGGACTGTAGGTAACATAGTGGACGTGGAATAGAGTGGAATTAAAATTGACAATTATGTTATAAAATAAGTATAAGTAATTATTTTCTACATTTTTGTAATCAGGTACATAATTTGGAAAAAGGAAATCAAGATTAAGACTAAGGCTGAAGTGCTGGAAAATCAAATACAATATCCTCGGTAACTTGACTATCCGTATCGTCTTTATGATCTTCCTGTGTTGCTTTTATTTTGCCTTATAAGTTTTCGGAATTCATTCCACTCAGCATAAAACCTGTCGGCTCGAATTTTACACAGGAGCCCTTTCGGTCAGGTCCCTTTGCGCATTCTGCTGCAAGCAATGTGCCATTGACTGTTTCTGTAATTAGTCGATTCCTCAACTTGGTCTTGATGAGATTGGTCTTACTAAAAACTCGTTCACAATCGGCGTTAGCATGTGGGACAGACAATACTGCTAAAGCAAAGTTGGCCAACTTATTGAACTGCTCCGTCTTTAAAAACATAGCCCAAAACTTGTCTGGCACTATTTCATCACAAATACCCTCAGGATGACGAGCCTTGGCCATAGGTAGCCTTCTCCATTGATCATCATTTTTTTGTTACAAGACATCGTCGGAAGGTGACACGATACGTGGTACAACCTCCATTAGAGGCATCGGTTGGGCAACGGTCTCTGAAGTTTATGGACAAAGCTGACTTGGGTTCAAAAACGTTTAATTTGGAAAGTACTGGATCTTCCATGTTATATCTTTTCCGAATCTCCAAAGCAGCGGTCTGGAAAAAAATCTGTATTAGTAGTATTCATAGGGTTAGTTACAAACTGAAACAATCGAAGACTAAAACAAATTATAGCTAACGGTACCTTGAAAAATGCTATACATTAATATAAATGATGCCTTTTCCGCATGTCTCGCAATTACTTCCGGTTTCTTCATCATATCATATAATTTTAACCTTTAAGTATATCTGGTTCTCTCGTAATTGGTATTGATCATTTTCTGGGTTTACTTGACTGAGCTCTCTTCCTGTTACATACCCGTGGTTAAGATACCGAAGTAGAATTTCTTTGTAAAGTTCACATATCTTGTCGTGAAGCTTGGTCACAACTACGTTTGCTCTTTGGAATTCCAAATTGAATCTTGTAAATAAAACAAGCGCCCAATCCAGGAAACAGAAGTACATGCAATAAAACGGGTCACATAAATTTTCTAAAGTCGATATCGCTCGATTCATTACGTCTGCTTTTGCTTAATTGTCAGCATTTGTTGTAAAATCAATGAAAAACAAACGCAAAGCCTCCCACTGTTCCAGTATTCTAGACACAAATGCAGACAACGACAACCATCTGGTTTGCGATGGTTTCAGAATTTTGTGTGGGTCAACTTCAACAAAATCTTGGAAGGCTAATGAGTCGTTTGTCACTGTTTGAAAAAATTGTAAATGTCTCTGGAAAGCTGTTCAACAGATTCTGGGATCTTCTTACAGGCTTCGCTTGCACATAGGTGTGCTGAGTGGCATACACATTTAACGATCGTGATTCCTGGTAAATCACGTATGAGTCGGGTTTTCACAGAGTTATTTTCTCCCATCATGACATTACACCCATCAGATGCGAAGCCAATTATATTTTTTAGTGGGACACCACGGCTTGAAAACGACTGAATCAATGCAGTGTATAATTTTTCTGCAGTCGCAGACTGAACCTCGTCAGCTTGATTTTTATCAAATAAGTTGTGCAGCTCCCAAAATACGCTACAAATTCTTTAAGTACCGCACGACTACGCAAGCAGTTTTTATCGTTGATATATCGGTGGTCTCGTCAGTTAGCACAGAAAAAAGTGTTTTTTTTTCATTTTCCAGCTAAAGATACTGGTTTTCTGAGCATTTCCTATTACATTTTTTGTTATAGCTGTCAGTTTTGTGCGTTTAAGCTCAATTTCTTTGACCATAGCAGAATCTGTAATACATTCTTTAAGAAGATCGGACAAGTGGTCAGCCACTGAAAAAGGTATATTGTGCTCGGCAAAAAGGCACAAAACTTTATTTCTGCTCTATTTTTATTATTATTTTCAGTTTTTCTACCTACTTGAAACCCCAAAGCCGTTAGTTGCTGCTGAGGTCTTTGTCAGGACGACGAACCAGGGATATTATTTGTATGCTTTATGGATGAAGCATGAGTTTTTAAATTGGTCAACTCAGCAACCATTGAGGTGAGAGGGCAGAATTTGCCTTAGCCCTGTAATTGTTACTTAAATCCGGTAAAAGCCAATCCCTGAAGTTTGGCTAAACGATCCAAGGGGATCGTTTAGCCAAATTTCTCTAAAAGATTGTTGACGGTGAACATTTTTGGTTTCACCTACCTTTTTCGCTATCCACCCGCCAACCTTAACCACTTTACGGGGAGGCGTAGCCGGTCGTTCATATCATCACTGTCACTCTCCATCGTGGTCATGCACTTAATTCGACTTAATTTGTTTGAAAATGTCGAAATGTTTATGTAATGTTGTTGTAATGTAATAGTTCGTATCAACAGTTCGTATCTCTCATTGCTGCCAACATAAAAACTTTTAAATTAGCAACGCGCATGCGCATGCCGCGGCCTCGCGTGACCGTATTATCGGGGGAATCCCCAAGTAGCAGTGTAGTGTTGCAAGCACTGCGCACACCGTTCATTCATTGCGTAAAGTTATAGGTGCGTTCCAAAATATCATTTGTATCAACGAATCTCGTACAAAATCGTACGAGAATGGATGTAAGCTCGTACCTCGTACCAATACCTCTGAATCTCGTACATGTACGAGAAACCTCGTACGGATGGCAACACTGCGATGCGCTTGCTCGGTTGATGTTTAATTGTCTTAGCGTTTAGTTGTGCAAAAAGATGTCAGAAATTATTGATTCTGATTTATTGATATCAGAATACGTCTTGTGCTGTCCATTTCTAGAAAGAGATTGCTATTTCATAGGTTTGTGAGTGAAAGATGTAGGTACCGTAGTTTTACTAGGCACGACAACGTGTAACGTTGCGGCATCGTGACGTGTATTTTTACGATAGGTAACGTAAATTAGCAAGTCACACCGACGTACCGCGCCGCGACACCGCACCGTTCCACGTCGACGACGTCGTGACGTGGGGTTGTGGACAAGCCCTATCTAGACGGCGTCGTTTAATTATAACTTTACGATGTTGAAAAGGAACATTGACGACCTACCTCTAGGTATGCGTAGAAATAAATAAACTAATATAAACTGACAAATTATGTTAGTCGAACATGTAGAAATGTTTTGATTGATATTTCTAAACTTCCTCAAATAGTTCCCCCTATCCATGAATGGGTTAGACGCCATCTCCACAGACGAGGGAATCGCGGCGATAGTCACGCTGTGCCTTCAAATTATCGCCGCGATTTTCTCGCTCGCGGAGATGACGCCTAGTTTTCAGTCTGAACTTGAAGGCTTCTCGCCAAACAGGTTATTAAATAGTTCCGGACGGAGTCGGTAGGTGACGCTGATGTAAGTTACTTTGCAAACGCTTAGGTACTTATGTGTAACTTAAATATACCTAATATAGATAATTTACATTTTTAAAAATCAAATCATTTATTACAAGTAGGCCATTAAAAGGCACTTTTGAGCGTCAAAGCTTGAATTAACCAAAATATATACTAGGAAACTAACTGGCTGGTTCTCTGTGGGGAACTGGCGAAATATGGGTGTACTACAGGTACACCTCTGTCCAACCCTTCGGGGAAACAAAGCGTGATGTTATGTGTGTGTATGTATAAACAGGTTAAATCTTTTAAAAGGTACTTCAGGCCGAATTTAGTTTTTAGAAAAGGTTTCTTGATTAACCGTACTTCGAACCAGAATCCCGATCGTTTTACTGTGTGATGAGATTCCTTGGGTGAAATCCTCGAATCAAATACAAGTGTCGTTAAAATAGATTGCAGCCAGCCTGCTTATTTCTTTATCCCATTATACAGTCAATGAACTTGATTGTTGATTAGATTGATCTGTTTTCACACTACATGCATTTGAGCTTTTTCATAGGACTGGCAGAGAATAACAGTTAGGTTATGATGATTTTAATTTATGGGCAATGTAAATTGATAGTCAATTTACTTAGAAAACTGACCGAACATAAAATATTACTACACACTACAAACCAACCACAATTATCTACAACTATTTTAGAATAAACAACATATTTTTTTTTAATATTGTTATAATTATAAACAATTTATTCAAACTACATTATTATCAACTATTATCTACATAACTAAGTAGTTTGTAACATTTGCCTAGCAAGTTTTTCCTGGGTCCACATTTTGATGAGTTGTTTTCTGATTTCAAATGCTATTACAGCTGTAGCCATTCCAGTGTTTAAGCTATCTACTCCTCTTTGTAAAGGAATATTTAACCTTACACCGTTCATATTTGACGCTAGCCTGAAAATAATTTTAGATCAGTTACATTGGCTGTTACATTATAGGAAAATCAATTTTTAAGTAAAAAAACAACTTGTCATTGTCTTACTTGTAGCTATCACGACTTATCCCTTCAGTTTCTCCGCCTATTATTAAAGTTGTGTGTTTTAAAGGCGAGAATTCAACACCATAGTATGGCAACACTGGCATTTGATTTCTTTCATCATTAGCTTTTGTTTCATCTTTATCATCTATGGTTGTGGTGTTGCTATCAGCAACAAATATTGATGTGTTTGGTTCAAGGTGGCTTGGCATTTCACTCCAGTCTATTGAGTGGTAAACAGGGAGCCTGAAATGAGCTCCTGCTGCACTTCTTATCACCTTTGGGTCCCAAACATCTACACATCCTGAAATAATATAAGTATGGGTAGAATATATACAGTATAATCAAATTTATTTATTTTGGGATAATTAGATCCAAAGGTGAGTATACAAAAACTTAGAAACTGTTGTTAGTACTTAAATACAACAAGGAGAACAGTCATCAATCATATGCATCTAATTCTATACACAAATGCCCCTGTGCTGAGACACCCCGCCCTGTCAAGATAACCAATAGGGAGGTACCTCCCTAAAAGATCACCAGACAAACGAAATGCCTCAACACAGATGCACGTACATCTTTAGCTATAGTTCTCAGGATGCTGTTGTGACTCCCCCACACCCTCCTCATAAGTGACACGACTTTTTTCCGAATGACGGCATGAAAACCGTCAGTATGAGCCTGCGCGAACATCCCGGAGGCACCTCAGAAACGAGGAAGTCCCAACATCACCCTGAAAATGTTATTGTATTGGACACGCTGTGTTCAGGGATTTTTTGGTATAACTAACCCATAGACCACCCGTGTACAAACCCTGACAATACGCTTTAAATAGCGTGATCTTGACTTGGTCCGTGCAGCGGGCGAATCTACGGGCCAGCATGTTGCTACAGACTGACAGGGCCCAGTGCTCCCTCTCTATGTCGACATCATCTTTAAGGTAATGTTTAAGTACCTTGGACTTAAACTGCGACACCCTTTTTTTTTTTTCCGGGGTGGAAAATCCTCATGGATCTCCTCCGCCCTGGGGTAGGAGGAGGGGTCTGTCAGACTCTTACTGACTAAAAACCACCCCGGTGTTCCCCTCCCACACTTGCACCGGAATCATGGGATCTAGTGCGACTTCCACGATCCCCGGCTAGTGCCGGCCCGCCTCTGCGGGCCACCTCAAGTCTGGGGGGGTGAGGTGTTTAAACCCCCGCCCCGTTACGTCTGGAAGGGGCGCGCGTGGAACACTACGCGCCGCCACCTCGGGTCCAGTGTGATGGGGGTCAGCGGACGTCCCCAAGTCCGCCGTCCCTGGACCCATTTAGGGGGTCGGAAGAGGGCGTTGTCTGCCCTCTGCCGACGCCCGGTGCGCCTGCTGCGGGCCGGGTGAGCGGAAGAGATCTCCCGCTCCCGTTCCGCAGCCTCCTTCTGCGACACGACGGTTTCGCAGAAGGATACCACCGCGTCCCAAGGCTCCTCGCTGCCGACCATCGACTCGACCACGGCCGGCAGCGACAGGTCACTGCCCACTCCTGAGATGAGGGCACGGCGTGGCTCCTTCCAAGCAGCACACTCGGCCAGCGTATGCCGCGCCGTGTCCTCCCGACAGTCGACGCAGTGGTGACACCGGGCGTTCGGCTCCCTGTTTATGCGAAACTGCGACACCCTAAGTTATCACCATTCAAAGTAATGGGTGGAACAGATTCTACTGACTTTTGTTTACATTGTAAATAAGTCCGTGTGACTCGCCATAGGCTTCACCAACTTTCAGCATCTCTCCGAGCGCCCCTGCAGTAGGACTCAGCAGCACCATGTCATCCGCGTAGATGATATTATTAACACTAATACCACCCATCCGATACGCATGCTGCTGCTGATGATAACCGCCCTACTTTACGCCGCACTCCAGTCTGTACTAATCGGAAAGAGTGCCTGAGCATTTGACACAGTTTGTCTGGTTATTGTACCAATATTTAAAGATGTTCAACGTCTCCACCGGTATACCACTATCCCCTAGCTTCCTCTAAAGCACCTCGTAAGACATGAGGTCAAAGGCTTTGGAGAGGCCACACACCAGTGACTTGTACGTACGGAAGACCCCCTGTCTTACCGTACGCAAAATACGCGCATTGTCGTGGAGTTGCGGACACCAGCCCGTATTACCTATTACCTAAGGGGGTCTTAGGAGGGTTCACTTTTGGAGGAAAAATAAGATAATTAAAAAAAAAATAGTTTTGCAATCTGTACCATGTGACATATCAAATCAAAGGACTTTTTTTTTTTTTTGAGGGTGGGAAATCGTCAAATAACTTCTCCCGCTCTGGCCGGAGCGGGAGGGTGTGTCAGACTCTTACTGACTAAAACCCACCCGTATTCCTTCCTGTTGCCTGTGTTGCGGGGGCCTCGGTGACCCATAAGTACCTTCCCGCGAAAATCAAAGGACTTGTTATGAGGATTACAAACATATTAGTTTTTATAATTTTAAAATAATTAGTGTTAGTTATTAAAAAAAAAGATGATCAATATTGTGCGTTGAAGGCAATAGGCTCGCCCTCTATTACATGGGACTTATACATAACTGGCGAAATGTGGGTACACCAGGTACACCTCTGCCTGACCCTTCGGGGAAACAAAGCGTGATGTTATGTATGTATATTGTGCGTACAAACCTACATTTGCAGTAGGAATGTATGGGGAACATGGTTTTAACACTACAATGTTAAGTTTGTTCTTGTGATCATTTCATCCCAACTATGGAACCCGTGCGTGGCCCGAGACGCACTTGGCCGGTGTTTGAAGTACCTTTTGACAGTAGCACTTTCTCGCAGCCAGCACCAACAGCCACACGCAGTATGGCCCCCAAGTTGCCAGGCACTCGAATGTTATCACATATAAACTGAAGAGGCAGAGGTCTAGACAAGCTCTTTACATTGTCTGCATGAGGAGTTTCAAATACACCTGAAATAAGATAAACAGAGGATTAATAAACATGTGATAGTGTTGGAATCTATTCAGTCTGTAATTTTCAGGTGCTGCAACAGTATTGTGACATTTAAGAAAAAAAAAATGTTATCAATATTTTTTTCTTATATCGTCCCTTAGCTTACAACACCGCTCAAGTCGAAAATTGGCGGTTTTCACATTTGAATGCCTTTAGATGGAGCTACTCATTGCGCGTCAAACCATTGATCACATGATAATATTATAGATTTCAGCCAATCAGAAGCCGTAATTCGAAAAGTAGTGACAGCACGCAAGTCGGTTGGCCTCTAAACACCGCACAAGTTTTTCGTCTCCTGTAAAGTTGGTAAAAATTACTTATGCGGTGTTGTTAGCTAAGGGACGATATATCACTCAGCATTTAACCCTTTGACCGCCACGTCAAAAAAGCAAAAACGTGCCCACGGCGCCAAGCTACGAATTATTCCTTATAATCTGTCATGTATTCGTGACCGTGGCATGCTGGGCACATTTTGGTCTGTCATACATGACTGTGGCGGTCAAAAGGTTAACCTTAACTACTGACGTTCGAATGTCATTCGTCGCCGAAACAGTTATTCGTTCAAAAAATATTTTTGCATGGGAACACCTTCATGGCATTTTAGGTAGGTAGTTTCCTAACTGCCAGTGACGCGTGCGCTGCAGGGGAGAGAGATGCGGAGCAGAAGTCTCAACAGGTGAGTTCGAGAGCCTGCCGTATGACATACGAATATCAGTATTAAGACGCTGACAACAGGTAAACCGCGTTCACTGTCAGACTCCATAGAAAAGAAAGAGAAGCGCGATGACACAACCCTTGTAATTTATTGCAAATTATCTATTTACATAATCAGCCTATAATGTTCCCACTGCTGGGACACAGGCCTCCTCTCTGCGAGAGGGAGTGGGCCGTATCCACCACGCGGGCCCAGTGCGGGTTGGTAGATGTCTCATTTCTTCGAATTTTTGGTTCTAGGACATGCCGGTTTCCTCACGATGTTTTCCTTCACCGTTTTTGAGAGCAGTGGTGATGAGATAATTTACACAAAGTTAAGCGCCTGTCCGGGTTCGAACCTACGACGTGCAACTCGTAAGTCGCGGCCGTTACAACTGGGCCACCACTGCTCATTATCTATTTAAGTACTCAAAATTGAGTTGAGTAAACGAAAATAAAAACAACCAAGTTCTGCATTCAAATAAGACGTCCTTGTTATTAATTAAATACGTAACGTATGTTGATATTTAATACCTGACAGATATTTTGGATTGGAACCCAAGGTAAAGGGTTAGTTTACCATTCATTTGTATCGAGATTTTTTTTTAAGAACGTGTTTTCGTAACCGCCAAGTTCTGAGAAACATGTTCAAAATTAACATACTTATATATTTTTTCTGCTACCACAAACTGTACAGATTTGGCAATTTTTTGCCAAAGCCTGTTGGTCAATTTTTGGTCATTTACCTCTTGCCATTGCCTCTTGCCTTAACAAATATTTTTTGTAATAATGTGAATCATTTTTTAATAATATGGAATGCAACACTTCGCCTGGGCCCTCAAAAAGTACAGCAAGTTCCAACTGGAACTGCATTTATTTTCCAGTGTGATACATTTCTGTTGTGCAATTGTGTCAAAAATTTGGTCCTGACCCAATTGGCAAATTTCTGACAGAGACAAGACAAGACAGAGAGGTTGTGCAGTGTGCAGACAACCGTTTTGCTTGCAGTGACCAAACCGACCCACAATAATGCCTTTAAAAAGTTAACTAGACTGCCTAAATAAAATATTAACTAGAAATGTGATTTTAACCTCTTAAAATCATTTATAATTACTTTAAGAAAATGAAGAAAAAAAGATTCTACTGTTAATAGTTTTTAGGTTAATTTATAGTTTGATGTTTTTTTCAACCGCTAAGCATGTGGATTAATAAATCTTTTTCTATGAATATTTTTAGTGTTTTATTTATAATTGCACCTTCTATTTAAAATATTGTATTGTATAAAAAATAATAAAAACATTAAATACTCTTAATGACTGGCTCACGAGATTTTTTTAAACAGAGGAATATCATTCATATGTCAGTGGTAGTGTTACGAAATTACACATCAGTGCTTGAGGGTTAAAATATGTAACACATAGCGATAATATGTATGGCCAAATGCCCTTGAGACTTCTGGAAAGTATAAATTGTTGAGATAAATAATTAACTAAATCGTAAAAAAAACTCACCAAAAATACCAGGACTAGTTTCAACATCTGACCACAGTTGCATCTCTTTATAAGATATTTTGTAAAATGTTACCCCAGTTCTAGGCAAGAATGGTCTTAAATTGTTTAGTTCTTCAGATCTGCTAAAGATGACATACTTCAACATACATTTAGCTTCTAACCCATCCATTATCAACCTCCAACCTTCCACCAGTGTGTGACCTGATCGCAATCTTTCTTTTTTTGATTTCAATTTCACTAATAGGGAACTGAAAAAATGATAAAAACAACAGTTACACTTTGAAAATAAATTGTAAATATGAATGTTAGTTGTTACAAGTTAAGTTTAACATACCTTAAACGCCCATCATTCTCTTTCAATTTTTCAAAAATAATATCACCTGTGTCATCAAAAACTTTCTTTTGGCTGAGATAAAAATTGCGCTTTTTCAACTTTTCGTCCCTTTTTTGTATGATTTGTTTTGTTTTTTCTGGCGGCAGAGATGATTCTGTGTGTTCTTTAATTTCATTTTTTTCAATGACACTATCTACTTTGGCTTGGGTTTTGTTAAGAATGGACGGATCTAGGTTTATGACCTTTTCTTTTTTGAGATTAGATTTTTCTTCAAAAGGTAATAAAACCTTAGCAGGAGACCTGTGTGTCCACCTCCCGTATAACCTCACTGAACCATATAACGGCCCAGGCTGATGAATTAAGATTTGTGAGACCAATCTATTGATACTTCTTGCCATAACTGTACTTTAAACTTTATTACGGTATCACTTCTTTTCTTTGTTAGAAAATAATACTAAAAAGTAGTAAGCAGTAAATTCATTGACAAGTGTTTTTACACAAGTTGTAGCCTAACATTTTTTACAATATTTTAACGTCAGATTCGGCACCAGGTTATCAACATCAATCACATCACAATGACAGAAAGTTGTCATTTTGTCTCATATCTGTCAGTGTCGCCCACTGACAGTCTTATTTTTTTTTTTAGGATAAAAATATCTGTAGTGCCTGGTATTCCGGCCATTGAGATAGGAAAAACACGGAGGCGCCGCGTTATTTTATAGATACTTTTGCTTATACAATGAGTGAAATACGATACAGAATGTGAAATATCGTTTTGTCTCATTCTTTCTAATAAAATAATCGTATTTGATAAAAGAGAAAACAACATTTAAGTTGTTGCTCATTATGTTATCATTTTGTCATGACGCGTGACGTAGTGACAGTTGTAGGTAAGTGGCATATCAGCCATTTTATGAGACACATTTCGTGGTAGCTTTGCTGTCAAATGGTGGTTTACTTTTTGTATTATTGAGATTTGCGAGAAAATTACGAGGAGTTTACATTGAACTGCATGTAAATGTCGGGAAACAGCAATTCAACATGCCTGTGTATTGTGAAGTATAGTGCAAGAAAGAATGAAAATCAACCTCGATTATCTTTACACAGGTTAGTAGCCGGTTTTCATTCAATAGTACATACAATAATACACATTCCATGAAAAAAATATTACGGGATCATGAATTTATTGCTTAAATTTATGTCAAGTTCACCCATGATTTGTGCCTGAACTAGGTAATCCTGTGTTTCAGGCGATTGGAGGTACCTAACATTAATTGAATAAATAATCACATATCATATTAGTATTATTGGTACATAAATGTAAAATGGGGTCTAAAAATTATAGTATCTTAACCTAACTAAATATAAAAAGAAATAACAATAATACAAACAATATTTTACTTTAGCACTAGTAATAACTTCTTTGTATCGTCATAGGACATAGTTTGAAGAGTTTCCTTAAGGATTTTCTTGCAGTTCCTATAATTTACGGAGTAGATGTTTCCTTTTTCATTTAGCCTGTTATAGAGTAGTGGACCGAGGAACATATAAAATTTGGCTGTGAAAGCATGTTTTGTACTTTTTTGAGGGCAAACTATATCTTTCCGTCTCTTTTTAGTAAATTCAGTGCTGTATGGAAGTGCTGCGTGTTGTTTTAGTACCGTGCTCATTATAAATAACTGTCGAACTGTTAGTACTTCACAAGATTTATACAGGAGGTTAGTGGGGAATAGGAAAGGTCGGCAAGTAGCCACCTTGAGAATAGCTCTTTGAGCTCTTTCAATGGGCAATAACAAAGTTTTACTTGCCCCACCCCATGAAGTAATGCAATAAGTCAAAATTGACTGACAAAGAGCAAAGTACACTTGCCTAATTATTTTTGGATTTGCAATAAATCGTAGCTTTTTGAATACGTATATCAGCTTACGAATTCTATTATTTAGAGCTTCCATGTGTTGTTTAAAGGATAGGGTATCATCTATTGTTATACCCAGGTATTTTATTTTATCTGTCTTTTTAATATTGGGACACTTACACTGGCTATTTGCAGAGACTGGGCAACAGTGAGCATGCAACGCTGAAGGGTTCTTCGATATTTGCTTGCGCATCGAAAACTGAATGTATTGTGTCTTCTATGTGTCTGATAAAAGTTACTTTCTCATACAAAAATAGCATCGCTCTTGTAGACATAGACCCTTAGATAAAACAGCAATTTAAAAGTTCCTGCAGGTGTAATTAGATTATAAATGTTGTTATATTGCAAAACACCCATTTCATAAATTACGCGGAGTGTAAATTTGTATGTTACCAAACAAAAAAACAAATAAAATAGTTTTATTGAAAATGGAATAGTTGAGTTTTGAAAAGAAGGTCCTCAATTAAGAATACAAATGTTGAATATTCATGGTATTTTATTTTGCTTTTTACACGTATTTTTTAAATGTCTACTACGGTATTTTGAGTCGGAAACCGTATTTTTTCCATCAACACGGTAGTATTTTTTTTTCATCTGGTAACGCTGACGTAAATATACTAAATATACATTTTCATTCTGTTGTGCAGCAGTAGACCGAGACGTGGTATTATTGCTTTTGTAACGGAATTCACAAAACATTGAACACTTTAATAATTTTAAATGGATAATATTAATTTATAAAATTAAATTAGCCTAGCTATAGAGAAACGAGAGAACCGAAGATGCGTGTGAAATACTATTTTGTGTAGTCTGTGGTCTCTCTGTGGCCTTCTTCAGTTTTTTTTTACCCGAACAACATTGCGTTTTCTTATCACTCGGCAATCGTCAGCTGAAAATAATTTTGTGGATGCGTATTTTGTGTTTATTTATAAATCAGTCAAGAAACTCTAAACAAAATGGCAACGGGAGTAAAACCTCGTGATGATGAAAGTCGTCTCAATAGAGAAGACCTAGAGACAATACAAGACGCTATGAAGTCTAAGAAATTTCGAGATCTTTTAGCGGAGTACTGTGAGGAGATACGTGACCCGGCAAACCAACAACTTTATCAGAAAGAAATGACCCAACTCGAGAAAGAACGTGGCTACGATGTAACATTCCTTAATCCGAAGGGAGGTTATGTTATCAAAACAAGTGTCGCCGGCGATAGAAAAGCATTCATTAACATCTGTAGCAACGATAACGTCGGCAAACCGACGTATAAGGTAGAAGTAGTTGATGGAAAGAGGGGCATGAACTGGCAAGTACCATACTCAATAGTACCACCACGGGAGGACTTTGATCACAACCGAAAGAGTTGCATCATTTACGACGTAATTTTCCATCCGGACACTCTCCGCATGGCAGAGGTTAATAAAGAGTTCCGTGGATTAGTAAACAAAACCGCCTTTGATGCATTGAAAAATACTTATAACATTCATCTAGACAGTAACAACTTTCGGTTTCCCAAATCTCAGTATAAAGGAATGTGTACGCCTGCGGTTATCAGAACAGAAGACCCCAATTATCAACCTCCAGGAGAGGAGGAAATGGACAGTTTGACTCCTGAGATGATTGAGAAGCTTTATCCCCAACGCAATTATTCAGAAAATAAACCCGAGCCAGAGACTCCTAATGAATCATCTAAACCAGCCCGAAAAGTAAGAAGAAATAATGCTGAATTTGCTCATTCATCTGAAAATGGGTACACCATTCCAAAGTATGTCATCAAACAGCAAAAAAATGTAGACCTTCAAGACTTCACTTATCATAAAGATTGTAAACAGTATAGTGCTATACCAAGCCACATAGTGGTTGAAGTATACCTTCCACTTCTGTCATCTACAAAAGATTGCACTCTGGATGTTCAAGAGAAATATCTCAAGTTGGCATCCGAAAAACCAGCAAAATATAAACTGGATATTACACTGCCTTATTTAGTTAATGATGAATGTGGTACTGCCAAATTTGATAAAAGCAAACACATGTTAATAGTGACTTTACCAGTGATAAAAAAGAACTTGAACAATAATAATGAAAACTCTTTAAAGGTAGATAGTGGAGTGGAAAGTGAAGAAAATTCAGGTTCACAAAGTGATGAAGATAATTATAACTTGATTGAGGAGTTATCCACTTCCTCTGCTGACATTCTAGCACCACCTGAGCCATGTAACATTACTATCAGTAACTCTGAAGTATTTTTGGATCCCTCATTTGGTTACATACTGCCTCCCTACACACACAATGTTTTGGATGACATTGTAGCTCTAACATTCCATGTAAAAAATACAGAGCCAGACTCTGTCAAGGTGAAAAACAATGGTAATGAAATTTACATCAAGTTCACATCAGTTGGTGCTGGCTTTGTGCCTGTGCATTATGCGGCTATCATAACGTTTGATGCAGAAGTTAAGTTTGATAATGTAACAGGAGAGGCATGGGACAATAATGTCATTTTGCAGCTGGAACTGGCTGGAGCTCTACCCCAGAAATTCCACATTGGTTTAAACAAGGATTCTATGACTTGTGAACGCTTTGATGTATCTCAGGTGAAGAAGAAGCTTGAAGAAAAGCCTGCGGGACCTGAGACTGAAGATGTGGCACCTGTTGTCGAGGTAACCAACTTGGGAACTGAGACAAACATACTAGTGTCATCTAATCATATGGAGTATGATGAAGATGATGATTTTGAGTCCCCAACATCAATGGACAGAGACATAGTGTTCACAGATTCTGGTAGTTGTGAGAATGGTGCCAAAAGCATACTGCGTAAACCAAACATGATGCGCAGTTACTCAGAGTCCAGTGCTGGCGATGTTGCCTCTTCTATGGACTATATCAGTTCTGATTGTATCCCAGAAGAATCAAGTTTGAAAAAGACTGTTAGGTTTAGTGATGTCATAGCCAAACAGTTTTACAGGTAAGTTGAGAAATGGAGACATCTATCAAGTAGTAGTTGATACCTACTTAAAAATGAACAGTCCATCATGGCTTATTAATTTATCTATGTAGGTTATCAGGCTCAAGTTTTGTCTGTTTTAATGCAAATAACAGAAAGTCGCTGATAAGTGATAACATTTATTTATATTATTTTGTTCTTGTAATCATAACTACCTACTAGGAACTTTTATATGGTTTTACAATCGTTTTTGATTTTTCCAATGGAAAAATGGAACTGTTATGCACTTTATAAATAAAAAATTATGCTAACATAGTTTATCTTGTACTGAATGGTGAAGCCTTATCTGAGCAATATCATGTTTAGTTTGTCCTTAGAATTAAGATAAGATATTACGTATATTAAACAAACAACTCGTAAATTTTCCATCATAGCCTAAGCTATGAATGTAAATGTTTACGTGTATTCCAGATACAATTCATCTATAGAAGGCCAGAAAAAGAAAAATCAACGCAAAAAGAGTAAAAAGCGAACTCAGGATCGGCGAAAGAGCGAAAGTGAAGCTGAAGATGATTTTAGTAGCAGCTCTCAGGTACTTATCAGTCAATCTGAAATATCCATTCAACAATTACTACTATTCAAATTAGAACCAAAAAGCTGCCTATACAATGTGTAACTGAATTAATGAACATTATCAAAGTAGTTGGTTCGAATAGTTTACGAATCGAATCGATTTCTGTCGTTTTTAGGGATCCGTAGTCAACAAGGAATCCTTGTAGTTTCGCCATGTCCGTCAGTCTGTCCCCGGCTTAGCTCAGAGACTTAGTACTAGATAGCTGTAATTTAGCATAGGTATACAAAGTGCCGGATTAACCACGTAGCAATTGCTACGGGCCCCGCGCAAAAGGGGGCCCACGTATCCACACCCGCCCACCTCCGCCTGACCGTAATTTTTTGAGCGAAACTTATTAAGACTTGGTTTAATGAATTTATTTGATGTCACAAAAACGTGAAACGTAACACATTCCGACTAAGACAATCCACGTCAGACAATCTGTAACCGTTTATTTCGTTGCCGAACATAAAATACAAATTTCATACGGTAAACGCACAAGTTCCACAAGAAGTCACTCGTATAGAATTTGAATCTGCCCGATAATCGGCTCTACAAAAAATCGTGTGCGAGCACCCTTACTTGACACTCAGTGTGGATGCGTAGCAGAATTGAAATAGCTCGATTCAACATTTTTAAATTGTCAATTTATTTGTAAGACTTAGGGCCTGTGCATACCACGTTTTTTAAACGCGCCGTCGACGCGCGTTCAAGAAACGCGCGTCGACGGCGCGCTTTTATCCTACAGAAGGTCTACAGGCTGCGTCTGACTCGCGTGCGTATCGCGTCTGTATCGCTACCATCGCGCGTCAACGGCGCGTTTAAAAAACGTGCACAGGCCCTTACAGTCTACATTATTTTTATTATATTTTTTAACTAAACCTATTTTTTTTTAAACAGTATATTTAAGAACCCATATAGTAACACATCAAGGGCCCCTCGATAGAATTTGCTACAGGCCCCGAGCTTGCTTAAAATTCAACCAACTTACATTTCCAGTTGGAGAATTAACGGTGACATAATTATAATCTTTACCCATCTATGGGAGAACATGTTTTTCAACTACAATATTAAGTTTGTTTTTGAGATAAATTCATTCTAACTACGGAACCCTTCATTGTGCTGGGTCAGACACGCACCTGGCCGGTTTTCTTATTATAGGGTTTTTATTATCCCAAAAATATTTAAAACTACGTAAATTACAGTTACACTTCCGCTTTACAGTCAAAACAAACCGAGTAATTTGCCAGGACTAAACTAAAATGTATCTTCTGTCCCTTTCTAATTGAAATAGAAAGAAAAAGATCCACTAACTTAAATTTAGTTTAGTTTGTGAACAAAAGAATCGGCACCATTGTTTGTTTGCAAAAATTATGAAAAAAGTATAAACAATAACAATCAAAGAATGATAAACAATTTTTCATACCACTTGATTACGCAAGGTGATTAAAATTATCATTTTATCGGAAGATTAGCTGATGCTAATGCATGGAAATTTTACTTGACCCTGATAATACTTTCAAAGAATGTTCCAGTGTTTAATGGCTTCCCTACCTAAATATAGGTACCTTTTTAACTTTGAAAAGAGTGCTACTATTGTTGCTCTTTAGAATGTGTTAACAAATGTTTTGATATACGCGCATGACAACGCTATGGCAGGCGGCAGATGTGACCAAAAATTGCATGTTTAAATGCTGTGTACGTCATACAATGGCGCCGATTCCCTTGTTCACAAACTAAACTAAATTTAAGTTCAGTGCATCCTTTTCTTTTTATTTCATTAAGAAAAGGACAGAAGATCAATTTTAGTTTAGTCCTGTCAAATTAATCAGCGCTTGACGTAAATTGACGTAATTTTAGTAGGCAAGTTTTTAATCACGTCTAAACTTGTATGGAGTAGTGACAGGCGTTGATTAATTTGACAGGACTAAACTAAAATTTATCTTCTGTCCTCTTCGTAATGAAATAGAAAGAAAAAGATGCACTGAACTTAAATTTAGTTTAGTTTGTGAACAAGGGAATCGGCGCCAATATCGGATCAGATAACGTTTCGGTCGGTATCACGATTTGATTGCTATCCGATTTGTTTGAAATTTATGTCAAAGGGTTGAATAAAAAGTTGCTGCCAAATTTGCCAGATCATTCTGTGATAATATTAGATAAAGCTTCGTATACACGCGCGGAGAAATTGCCAACGTCAGCCTCTACTAAATCTGAGATGCAACAATGGCGCGCTGTTAAGGGCATACAGTTCGACATGAATTTGCGTAAAGTGGAGCTATATGATATTTTAAGCAAAATGTGACATAAATACAGAAAAGCTTATTCAAGAGAGTATTGAAAACATAACTAGTGAAACCTGGCGAAATATCCAATAGTGTGATTAAGAAAGAAGCTGAGTAGGTATATGAAATATTTTGATGCCGAATTTGAATTTATCATAAGTTTGCAAGATGATAGTGACGATGAAACTCTCACGGAAGATTCCAGTTATGATTCGACAAATCTTTTTACACTAGTAATTTATTTTGTAAATATTCATGTATGTAAATAATATTGAATACCAAAACTTTTTTATTTCATCACTTAACGAAACACAAATCTAACTACCTCCTTATATTATTTTGTTCAATAACGATGAACTTGCTAACGTTACCTACGGTTACGCACACAAGAGCATGTGTCTATACACATCACAACTACAAGTATTGCTCACCCACCGTCTGGAGATAGAACAACGCTACTTATAATAAAATGATAACTGTAACATAAATATCTTTTCTAATTTCAGAACCTAAATCCACGGTTGAAATCAGTTTTGAAGCCTCGACGTGACAGTGGTCTGGCGGATACATCCGACGCTGAATCAGAGTGTAAGAACACTGCGGATGAAGGATCCTGCAATTCTGCTAACGAAGATGGCTTCAGCGAAAACGACAATGATAACAATGGGAAAGCATCATTCGATAAGTCAGTCTTTAACATAGTTGGTAAGAAGGACAATGAAAACGAGAAATCTGAGGCCGACATTTGGGAATCGGAACCATCAAAACCTTCACAAGGAAAGCGAGAATCTGTTACATGCGATAATATTCAGCATAACACTAACCTCTACGATCCCGATAAATTAAACAAAGGCCAATATTTAGAAGTAATGTTCAAAAATGATCTCATATTTGATTTAGACATGTGAGATTGACCATCTCTATTAGAGCTCCTTTAGACAAGGGCTTGTTTGGAATGTTTTAACCATACACTTATAGATTTAATTTATTAGAAATCCAGTGATTTTATTTGTGTAGAAACACTTAGTTTAGTATTACATATTCCTTATGATTATGACTTAGATTATTATTGATGTTCCTTCAATGATGTATTTTTAAATTTGCTAAGTTTATGACAATAGTTTGTATTCTATTTTAGCTTATATTCTTGTGCGTTCAAAGTTTCAAACACTGTCGACTTAGATAAAAATATGTTGTTTAGTTCAAAATTATAATTGGTATAAGTACCAATTTTTTTAAAGTTATTAAGCAGAACTTAGTAAATTTAGAAAATATGAAATTACTTGTGTAGCATTGGCTTAAAATACGGACATGGTAACTGTAACTCTGCTCATTTTAGACAATATATTTAGTAGCCAACCTGCATTTCATGGTACAAATTAGATTTACGTCACTGTATTGGTTAAGAGAGGAATTGATTTTATAATGAGAATAAGGCCTACCTCTAATCTAAGTTAGATAATAACACTTTATGCACAGCGAAGATAAAAGTAGTTTGCTAGTTTTACACACTGAAAAATGTTTTGAACACATGATATGCGTGATTTTACATAAATGGACTGAATAAGTGTCCACAGAAATTATACACTTTGTTTAGTTAATTCATAATGTAGTATACTTGACGCTTAACCCAAATCAGTGCCTTTCGTCTGTAAGTAAACGAAGCCACCAGTGAAAGTATTTCCGTCGACTGTTGTCATAAACCATGCATTTTGTTTTACTTATTCACTAAGAATCTTGTATGTATTGAATGAGCAATTATGCAAGTTATGTTTGATGTAAAGTTTACAAATTATTATTTAATGATGAATGAATTGTGATTTGGTGACTTAGTTTAATACACGAATGAATTCGAAATCGATGTTTGCTTTACTATTTGTGATTATGGTTATATCATTCTAGATTTTTTTTTTTATTAAAAACTGCCCGCGACTATGACCGCGTGAAAGTTGGAAAAAAGCTCACTCGGTTATAAACTTATAAAGGCTCCTACATACTGGCGCAACTTGTCGCGCGACGCGTCGCGACACAAAGGCACCGCTTGTAGCGCTACACGCGGTGTCTTTGTATCGCGTCGCGTCGCGCGACAAGTCGCGCCTGTATGTAGGAGCCTTGATAGTCGTTGAAAATCATGAGCTCGCGTCATGTGTCTTTTATCCTGCCGGGGTCGCGGGAAGGTACTTATGGGTCACCGAGGCCCCCGCAACACAGGCAACACGAAGGAATACGGGTGGGTTTTAGTCAGTAAGAGTCTGACACACCCTCCCGCTCCGCCCAGAGCGGGAGAAGTTATTTGATGATTTCCCACCCAAAAAAAATTAAATGTGTCTTTTATATACAACGTGTAACAGAATAAGCGCAAGACCTGAAAGTAGTTTGCTCAGAATCGGCTTCTGAATCGATTTCCGTCGTTATTTAAATATGTTAATTTTTCATGGAAAAGTCTTTTATTTAACTGAAATTAGAACCACCGCGTCATAACAAGGTATTATGATATTTTATTTATGGAAATTTAAGCCTCATCTCAAAGGAATAAAGCCTATTCATAATGCATGACAGAATTTGTAATACGCTCATAGCTATCCTATGTGTAGTACGCGTTAAATAGAATAGTTAATTTAAGGAAGCTTAATCCTTATTCAAAGCAATATGTCTAATTTAAAAGCAAAACCGAATTTGTAGTTCGGTCATAGCTTTCTTTACACACACATAAACAAAAATGTTAATTTAAGGAAATTTAGACCTAATCACAAAGTGATAAAGCTTTTTTTAAATGCACGACCAAATGTGTAGACCGTATTTCACATTATTTTGTTGAGAAATGCCAAAATACTAGGAATTTTGTAGTTTGTATTTTGCAAATGGAAGATTAATGTGAAAGAGCGAGATGCATTAATTTGCCGACTTACCCCTTTAACGTTTGAAATGCCGACGCAAGCGCCGCCACCGCCCGCGGCGCACCCGTTCAAGAGTTTAGTTATTCGCCCGCAGCGACAAGTGTTCCCGAATATCATATGTTTACGCGCGCGATGGCATTACAGTACACCGATATTCAGTACCTACACGGAGATTGTGAGGACACTGGCTCGTTGCTACGATAATGCCAAGAGTTCAATGCAAGATATGGTACCAGAGTGAGCGCCAGGACAATGTTAAGTGCAACTCAACATCTGAGGGCTCGTATACGTAATTGTAGCAACAAGTGTCGAAGACCTTAGACAAAAAATTGATCATGCATTTAGGCCCGTATTATAGAACGTCACTCAATACTCAAGCACTACTTAAAACTAGATTCAAGCCATTTGATTGGTTAAAACTAGTTTTAAGTAATGCTTGAGAATTGAGTGACGTTCTGTAATACGGACCTTAGTGTTATGCAAAGTGACACCGAAGTGCTAAATAAACTGAAATTGAACGTGCAATAAAGTACATCGAGCAAGCTGGTGGACATTTCGAAAGTCTATTAAAAAGGGGACGAAGAAATAGTATAGTGTAAATAGTTCAGTTTTGTAAGTACCTTTACCTTTAACTATTTTAATTAGGTATTGGTGCCGATTCCCTTGTTCACAAACTAAACCAAATTTAAGTTCAGTGCATCTTTTTCTTTCTATTTCATTAAGAAAAGGACAGAAGATAAATTTTAGTTTAGTCCTGTCAAATTAATCAGCGCTTGACGTAAATTGACGTAATTTTAGTAGGCAAGTTTTTAATCACGTCTAAACTTGTATGGAGTAGTGACAGGCGCTGATTAATTTGACAGGACTAAACTAAAATTTATCTTCTGTCCTTTTCTTAATGAAATAGAAAGAAAAAGATGCACTGAACTTAAATTTAGTTTAGTTTGTGAACAAGGGAATCGGCACCAATGTAAATATTATGATTAAAATCTTTTAAACACGCACTTTGAATATGATATCGCGACAGTTAGGTACGTATCAGAGATAATAAGTGAGTCGGGCGGCCACCGAAGAGACCTACCTACGTTTTCTGATACCTAGATTGTAGACGGGCGAAAAGTTGCTTGATTTAAAAATGCTTCCACTAAGCGCGCCACCAGCTCGCACTAAGCGTTTCCAAACTTCTTTTATAATGCGCACAGCAAAGGAATGGAACTCTCTGCCTGCGTCTGTGTTTCCGAACGCATACAACCCTAATCTCTTCAAAGTGAGAGTGAACAGGCTTCTTCTGGGTAAGCTCGCTCCATCGTCGACTTTGTTTCTGTCACCTCTGACATAGACTAAGGTCAAGAGCAAACCCATCACAAATAAAAAAAAAAAAAAAAAAACCTAATCTTAGAATTAAGTAAACAAAATTATTCAATGCCTACAGTCCAAAGCCTGTAAAAGTGTAATGGAAAGATGGAATCATAATTTTACTAGTAATGTTCGGTCATTGAACTAACGTACATACCTAGTGCGTACCCTTCAGTACCTACCTACCTAGCCAGCTGGCACTACTGAAATCATCTAACACCAACAGCAAAGCCACAAGCAAAAAGCGCCTGCGCGCTATTTGCTTGTGGCTTTGAGGACTGACAATGACTCGGTGACCGCAGGGTCACCGAGTCATTGTAAGCCACGTCGTGACAAGAATCACTAAGAAATGGTTTTTTTCCCATTCACCAAAAACAATGTGGCACTTCCGCACGGCGTTTCACTCCAGCAGTGAGAGACGAAAAAAATAATTAATTTGATCGATTCGAATGAGTGGACAAGCATCGTAGCGTAAGACGCGTCAGTTATATGGGCCGACGACATTAACCCTTAATGCATAGTGTCAGTTATATGAATAAATGACTACGGAGTGATATCCGAAAATACAGAGTTTGACAGATAAAGCTGAATGGCATGAATTCTTTTGCTCCTCGCTCACCAAAAAAGAACTAAAATAGAGGCATGGAACGTCATATGTTATTTGTTGCGGTAGGGTGGTTGCGCCCTGGTTGCTTCGGGAAGTACCTGTGTCGCATAAACAGGTAGCCGGACGTCCGGTGTCACCACTGCGTCGACTGCCAGGCGGACACGGTGCGGCTTACGCTGGCAGAGTGTGCCGCTTGGGAGGAGCCGCGCCGTGCCCTCGTCTCAGGAGTAGGCAGTGACCTGTCGCTGCCAGCCATGGTCGGCAGCGAGGAGTCCTGGGACGCGGTGGTATCCTTCTGCGAAACACTCATGTCGCAGAAGGAGACTGCGGAAAGAGAGCGGGACCCACCCACCCTGCCAGCAGCAGGCGCGCCGGGTGTCAGCGGAGGGCGGACAACGCCATCTTCCAGCTCCCCTAAAAGGGTCCAGGGGCGACGGACTCGGGGACACCCCCACATAACAGGACCTGAGGTGGCGGTGCGTAGTGTTCCACGCGCGTCCCTATTGGATGTCGTGGGGGGAGTTTTACACCTCATTCTCCCTGCGAGCCTGAGGTGGCCAATGGCGGGCCAGCACCAGCCGGGGATCGCGGAAGTCGCATTAAATCCCATGATCCCCGGTGCAAGTGTGGGAGGGGAATACCAGGGTGGTTTTTAGCCGGTAAGAGTCTGACAGACCCCTCCGGCCGCCCCAGGGCGGAGGACATCCATGAGGATATTCCACCCCGGAATAAAAAAAAAACGGTGGTTACGCCGGTTGACGACCACTTAGTTCAGTTGCTAACTGTACACGAGTCAAAATATACCACATTGGCGCCGATTCCCTTGTTCACAAACTAAACTAAATTTAACTCCAGTGCATATTTTTCTTTCTATTTCATTAAGAAAAGGACAGAAGATAAATTTTAGTTTAGTCCTGTCAAATTAATCAAAGTCGGCTGCGGCAGACGAGGCCCAAGACGGATGACCATGCTTTGGCGCAACTTGGGAGAGGCCAGGCACAGCAGTGGACTTAAATTCAACATTTCCTAGGTAGCTATCTGCAGGTAGGGTAAGCTGCAGGTTAGCCAGCGATCAGTGGAGCAAACCTATCAATCCGAAGGGTACGAGCATAGATAACCCAATACTTATCTGTGGGTACAAATTACAGGCTGAATTTCTGTTTTCTTTTATAAACTGCCTTTTATTAATAAACGCGAAATAAAGTTACAACCAGTGGAGTTTCTTGCCCGTTCTTCATGGGTACCTACTACGCTTTGGAATGGGCAACTAGTTCATCTTTCTGTCTGACCGGCCCTTTGACAATTCAAAAGTGCCTGAAATTGGTTTATCTTTAATAATATAAATTAAAGAGTTTGTTTGAACTCGCTTTTCTGTGAAATTACAGTTTTACTTGCAAAAAATATTTATGCATGTAGTAGCCCAATTCTTGAGGGAGGCTATAGGCTATTTAACATCACGGTACGATAATATCCGAAGGAGCCGAGCAAAAAGAAAAAAAAGGTCACGAAAGAACGCTAAGCGCTAATGGTGCCGATTCCCTTGTTCACAAACTAAACTAAATTTAAGTTCTGTGCATCTTTTTCTTTCTATTTCATTAAGAAAAGGACAGAAGATAAATTTTAGTTTAGACCTGTCAAATTAATCAGCGCTTGACGTAAATTGACGTAGTTTTAGTAGGCAAGTTTTTAATCACGTCTAAACTTGTATGGAGTAGTGACAGGCGCTGATTAATTTGACAGGACTAAACTAAAATTTATCTTCTGTCCTCTTCTTAATGAAATAGAAAGAAAAGATGCACTGAACTTAAATTTAGTTTAGTTTGTGAACAAGGGAATCGGCACCAGTACCTACTTGGTTTTCGACGAAGTAATAGCGCGGGCGGGCGATATGATGCGATGTGGTGAGTCTGGGGTCGAAATTTGACGCAGACGAAGTGGCGGACAGAAGCTAGTTTGAAATAAATGCAAAAAATGAAAAATGTGGAGTTATACCTCCAGATTAACCATACATTTTTCGAGGTTTAAGTTTAGCATAACTTTACTTCGGTTTTAGGGTTCCGTAGTAGACACGTCTGTCGTCTTAAGTCTGTCTGACCCCACTGTAGCTCAGCGACGTTTAGTACTAGAAAGCTGTCATTTGGCATAGGTATACATACATATTAATCACAGTGGCGTGCCTAGGGTTTCAAAATAACGCAAGCCCAATAAAATTTTAACCGAATTCAAAAAAAGAAAGTTCAGTTTTCGACTGAGTATGTAGGTACCTACGTATGTATCATCGCCATTTTCTCATAAACTACTGGTTAGGTACAATAAATTAAAAGTGAATTCATCCATCCATCTTCTTCTTTCCTCTTCTTTCTTCAATTTCACTCTTGCTTGTCGTGCGGTGAATGAGGTAACCAAAGCACACTGAAAGCATGCTAGTGCTAGATTGAATATAATGAACATATCAGCAATTGCATACCTCCGGTGGCTTTGAAAAAAGCCGTTTGGTTTGCTTCATTGCTTGAGGGAACAAAGTTATGGTAAGTAGTTGCTTCCTTCGTAACAGGACCTAGGTTACAGATAAAAAAAAAAAAACAAAACAAAAAGTTACAAAACGAAAGTTAAAAAATAGCTAGATAGAATGTAATAAGGAATTTAAATAAATTATTTATATTCTAATTGGAATCGTCTATCTTTCTTAAGAAATGATTTAATTACATCAGAGTAAAATGTTGGTGATCGTTTTAATTCTACCAACAACTGTTTTTCAATAGCTATCATTGATAATTCGGAAAAACGCTCTTGACTTTGTGTATTTCTCAGATAGGTATGGATACGTTTAAGAGACGAAAAAGCACGTTCCGCGGAAGAACTTGTAGCCGGAATAGTTACAACAAGATACGCTAACTTTAACAGCTCGGGAAAGGCATCTTCGAGGTTATTTTCATGAATGAAATCAATTAATTCGAAAACATTACGATCTTTCAGATCAGGACTAGAATACAAGCAAATCAATTGGCTTTTTAATGTTTGTTTGTCGAAATAGTTTGCATAAATGTCAAATAATGAATCTAATTCCTCTGTAGGAAAATGTGAGTGATAATTGTCAAATTTTTTGTTGTTGAGCAGTTAGAAAAACTTTAATTTATAAATTTCAGAATATCGATCAGTAATTTCGGTATTAATGTTATCAATTACTTCTACAAAAAGTCGTCTGTATTCCGTTTTTGCACAGCGTACGTTGCGTCTCAAACGAGGAGCCGAGTTATTTTGCAACGTGTTCTCATAAATTTGATCAAATTCGGATTGAAATTCAGCACGTAACCATGCCTGAAATTCCTTTATTTTATTAATACAATAACCGACATCAACTTGTGATTTTTGTAGAATATTGTACAAGCAGTCAGTTTTTTCAAATATCCGATGAAAGATAAAAAGAAAAAAATTGAAATTAAAAGATCGCAAAGTGTTTTCAAAATTCTCCGCAGCTAAAATCGTATCCCCGTCCCAGTTCTGTGGATTATCGCACAGATCAGAAAACAACTCAATAAGTTTACTTTTTTTGCTCAAAAACCGTGTTTACAACTCGCGACATGTAGGTATGTCCAACGAGTTGCGGGAGCATTAGGCAATTTTTTGCTGCAATGAGTATCGTAAAAAGCAGCTGGTTTTGTACTATTACTAAAAATAATTACACAAAGCCTGAAGGGCTGAAAAAAATAAACTAACCTCCTGAATTCTATTGCATGATTTAGACGACACTAAGGCCAAAATATGCGCATTACACCAAATGTAAATTGCTTGTGGACAAACATCTTTAACTTTTTGTTGCACTCCATTTCTTACACCGGACATTACACTAGCACCGTCATAACTTTGCGCTACTAATTTTGCGATGCAATCATGTCTATTCAATAATTCTAAAATAATATTAGAGAGTGAGTCTGCTGTGCGACTTTCCGACACATTAAGAAAGCCCAAAAAACGGTCATGAATTTCATTTTTATAATAATATCTGAGAATCAAGCACAGTTGTTCTCTATGGCTAACATCGGGGGTTTCGTCAATAATAATTGAAACAATTTTGTTTGTCTAACTTCGTAATCGATGCAAGTTTGCATCACATCGGCTACGGAATGAATAATATCGTTTTGAATTTTGTTGGATAAATAACTCGGCCCCGGTTTGTCACTTTCCTGATGCTGCATATGTTTTTCTAAAACGACATCGTATTTTGAAATTAACGAGACCAGTTCTACAAAATTGCATTTATTTAATGAAGTTTTGGACTCATCATGTCCTCTTAAAGGAAGTTCCTGTTGTGCTAAATGACAAACATTATCGACTAATCTTTGAAAAACACTACGGTTGTTTTCGCGCGTGTTATATTTTGAAATTTCCTCAGATAACTGGCGTGATATAGATGTCTCAATTCGTTGTTTACCAAAATTACCGAAAGAAACCATTGCACACAGGTGTTTATGGGAATTTGTGTGCCTTTTAATGGCGCCAGATATGTTATTTAAATCATTATAACCAGATGTATTCCAAACGGAATCTTCATTCGAAAAAAATATGCAGCACCAGCAATACAACTTATTAGTATGCGAACAGCCAACAATCCAACTAGTTTTATACACTGATCTATAAAATTTTCGTTTATGCGATTTACTAGTCTGAGAAATACACAGATTAGGCGTCGGTTTTAATGAAGAAATTAACTGTTTTTTCTGAGCAAAGTTTAAAGATTTTACCTTATCTTCGCCAGTCAAAACTTGAACGCATTTTAAATCCTCACAAGGTACAATTACCTCCATTGTTGTAGGTAAGTCACCAAAACAATTGTATCACTGAGGAAATCTAAGAAAACACACAAAAAACTTTAACAACAAAACCTTTTTCCACTCAAGCAAATGAAACTGAAGTTAGTTGCACTCTCGGATGTCGGGAACTACTCAGTGTTGTCATTTAGGCAAAAAAAGTCGCCAGGTATATGAAAAATCTAGCTAGATGTCGCAATTTTTTTATTTTTAAGATATTGCTTGAATATTTAATTTCGTTATTTTAAAAAGTCGCTAGTTTTTATTGTTGCTAAATGTTAAAAAAGTTTCCAAACTCGTTAAAAATCTCCAAGATCTCACAACGTGGCTAAAACGGCAACACTGCAGAGTTGGCAAGCTGACAAGGTCACGCATACGCGTGCAACTTCATACCGAAAGCCCGGCTTAAATCTGCCATAGTCATCGATTTGTTCTATGCACAAGGTCTAACTCGTTATACGGCACATCGCTATAAGTGCGAAAGTGACAGATATAGTATTTGAAAGCCCGGTAAAAGCCGGTGCGTGTAAGCGAGATAGCTATATGTAGATGCTACAAATGCGAAACTCTGCGCGCGAACAATCGCGATGTGTAGTAGTGTAGCATAGGTAGATACTTTGTGTTATTTTGATAAGAATTAAGCGCGCGAACTGTTAAATAGTTCGGGTTTGATATTGATTCTCTATCGAGCATTTTAGTAAGGCATTTGGGCTTATATGAAGGTACCGCCACTGATTAATCACGCCGACAAAGTGCTAAAATAAAATCTTGAAAAAACACTTTTTTAGCGTACCTGCCTCCCTTGCACGTAATGTGGGGATGATATTTTTTTTTCGTACCATTTGCTCAAAAAAGTGACATTCTATGCCACAAAAAGCGAACATAACAATAGTCATTTTTAATCTGTTAAAAACAGGGAAAGAAAATTGTACTGAATTTCATTCATCCTCTAGGGGGAGAATGTGATTTAAATTTGGAATACTTACAGAAATTTATACTGAACTACATCTGTGTTTACACCATTGAGTTTGTCTAAAAAGCATTATACATCTTTTTGAAAAAGGAATACGCATTTATTATGCAGTTATGATTATATAAAATTACGAAAACCGACGAGGCCGTATGAGCTTGATGCCTTTGCTTTTCCGACAAAAAAATATTAGTCTAGGAATTTGCCGCGTTTTTGTTTTCTTCAAATACATAAACGTTAAAGTTTATTTTAATTTATTTTTATAAATAATTTAATGTTCTAAAAATACGTTACGATGTTAAATCAAAGCGACAGTGACAGTGAATTGTCGGATTCCATCAGTGCAAATGCTGCCGCAATTATAAATAATTTGCTTCCAACAAAATCCAAGGAAAATTATTTAAAAACTTATGAAGAATTTTCAACGTGGAGAAGTGCGAAAGGCCTATCAATTTCAGAATCAGTACTTCTTGTCTATTTTGATTATTTATCCAAGACAAAGAATCCGAATACACTTTGGTGCATATACTCAAAACTGAAAGCTACAATAAGCATCAAACACAGCATTGAAATAAATAGATTCACGAAATTACTGGCTTTTTTAAAAAGAAAATCAGAAGGGCAAAGAAGTCTAAAATTTTTACGACTCAAAATGTGGAAAAAATTCTTAATGAAGCTCCTGACGAAATTTTTCTGGCCACAAAAGTAAGTATACATGATTTAACTATGAATATTTCGTATCTTAGTAATGGTAATTATTCTATATATTTACCTGTTTTTTATCTTTGTTATAGGTGGCCTTAATTTTTGGACTCAATGGTGCTTGCCGCGGATGTGAACTTGTAAACTTAAAGGTGGAGGACGTTGAAAATCATTCCAATGAGTTGCTGCTGATTAATGTAAAGGAAACTAAGACAAAGAAAAATCGGTCATTCATTGTACAAGGACAATATACTAAAATCATTCATAAATACCAAGCATTACGTCCCACCAACATGGAAAACAATAGATTTTTTATAAACTTTCGGAATGGGAAATGTACTCGACAAGCCATCGGCAAAAATAAAATTACCAATATGCCAAAGGAAATTGCTAAATATTTAAAACTTGATGAAAAGATGTTAAACTTTACACCGGTCACTGCTTTAGAAGAACTTCGGCGACTTTCTTGGCGGGTTCAGGGGCGGATATTACGTCAATAAAAAGACACGGTGGTTGGAGCTCTGATGGAGTAGCTGAGGGTTATATCGAAAGCTCAAGTGTGAATAAAACCATATTAAGCAGTCAAATTAACAAAAATATAAAACTGAATCCATCAGAGCCACAACCATCAACTTCCGGCATCTTATCTTCGTCCGTAACTCACGATGCACCACCACCACTATCTCCGACGTATACTATCTACAATCAAACGCAAGTTCCTCAGACGCAAGAACAGAGAAATACTCAAATCAACTCATCAACAATAAATGTACCAAACAAAAATTATTATAATTAAAAACTCTCTCTATCAATAATTGGACCAATGTTTCGAATGTTAACTTTTACTTTTAATTGTCATTATTTTGAATAAATGCTTATCTCATATTATTATTGTGTTATTTTTTTCGCAAATGGTACGAAAAGTAGAGTATTTTCCTCGGTGATAAAGCTGTCTTAGTCTTGGGTGAACGTGAAACCCTTCGCTTCGTTCGTGATTTAAGTTTTTAACACCCTCGCTACGCTCGGGAGTAAACCTCGAGTCCTTCGTTACGCTCGCGATTTAAATCGTCACACGCGACAGAAGACACTGCTTTATCCCCTTGGTTAATAATCTACTATTTCTCTTCTACCCCATGGTGTGGGGTATCGTTGGATAGGCCGTTCAAAAATATTGCATGTGAGCACCACTTTTCGATTCAAGGATACACTTGCGTAATATTAAGCATTAAAATGCAAATTTTTGTTAAAGTTGACTGCCGCCCCCCTGCCAGCTAAACGGTTGTTTATGGAGATGTGAAAATATTCATGGCAGTAGTAATGAAATTAAAAGGAAAACTATTACGGCTAAGTAGGCTTTACAAGTTAACGAGTTATAGTTGACCATCTTAAATTTGCAGTTTGAGAATTGACTGTGGCATATATCGATGTATGGGAGAACAGGTTTTTCAACTACAGTTTTAAGTTTGTTTTTGGAATAAATTCGTCCCAAGTAATCCCAACTAAGGAACCCTTCGTTGTGCGTGGTCCGACACGCACTTGGTAGGTTTGTTTTTATATTTTGCATGCAGGGTCTATTTTGGAAAAAAAGAGTCTAGAAAAGTGTTTAACCCGCCAAAAGATTCCCCATTCAAGATTCGGTAAAGCTAGGCCTGAACCAACCTGGCGGCGACATCGTTAAAAGATCCCATAGATAACTATCAACCGTCCCTCCACAATTACAATGCCTACTCTAGGATGCATATCCGGTAAGGCTCTAATAATCCTTCCATGTCAATAGGGCACGTCTTCCCTACCATTATCGCGCCCCCCGGTCTACTCTTTGATCTATGGAATGCTTTCTGTAGTCCCATGAAACATGAGGCTCCAGGGGTTAGAGTGAATGTTTGGGTGCATTCGAGTAATCGGATCTAGTCAGACCACGCTGGCGTCGGTGCATTTAATTAATTAATTCATTTAAGGCGGTGTGGGGTGTGGTGTGGTGATCGTGTGTGTGGTGTGTGAGAAACTCTTAATGCTACCTATAGGTAGCATTAAGTTTCTCAAAATCGCATAGATACCTACCTAGGTACACGGAGATAGATAGATACTTAAGTAGGTTTCCCAAATACACCCATCGAGTTAACTATGTCATCACGGTAAAAGTTAGAGCAAGGACTCTTGTAAAAAGTTTAGCGCTCAAACTTTTTCTTCAATTCTTATGTACCTATTTTCTAGTGCGTGTGTATGGGTATGTATGTGTGGGTATTTGTTCCGAGCGCGAACCCCTAACTCGGACGTAACTCTCAAAGAGCTTATTCTTAGCCTACCCGTATTTGAAGTGAGTTAGGGTCTAATTAACCACATCTGTTTGAGGCTACAATAGCCACTAAACGCTAACATAGGGAAAGTTAGCGTTTAGTGTGTCCCCTGCGAAAGTGAACTAAAACAGGTATTTTCAATAACGTACCTACAACAAATAAAACAGCATATACATATACTTTCTACGTGCTCAAGAATATCAAGATATAGTCATGAATAGGAGTCTACGTGGACATTCCCGGAGTTATGGATTAATTTTCTACACAAGTACTTAGTTCTGTTAACCTCTCTTCTTTGGTTTAGTATGTCATTGGGTGATAAACAAGGTGACCACCGCCACCTTAACAAAATGGTAACAACAGCACCCTAATTGCGTAACACACGTTCAATCACAATCCGAGGGTTTTGAAGGAAATTCCTAATCCATTGCTTCATAAGTTTGAAAAATTCGTCTGCTCAACAACGTTAATAAAGCAATGAACGTGTCTGAACTGCCAAAATGAAAGGAATTGCGTTCAATTGTCACTAAATGTATATTACGCAATTGCCCCACTGGCATCGTACCCGTAGCCATTCCAGACACAAAGCTGTAATGTCTCAACTGCATGTAGGTTATTATACCTACCTGCATCCTTACGGCATACCCATCAACCGGAACACAGTAAAGGCTCCTACATACTGGCGCGACTTGTCGCGCGACGCGACGCGACACAAAGACACCGCGTGTAGCGCTACAAGCGGTGCCTTTGTGTCGCGACGCGTCGCGCGACAAGTCGCCCATATATAATATACCCATATGTAGGAGCCTTCACGCTGCATGGCGGCAGAAATAGGTATGGTAGTGTAGATTGTCGTCGCGGGAAGGTACTTATGGGTCACCGAGGCCCCTGGCAACACAGGCAACAGGAAGGAATACGGGTGGGTTTTAGTCAGTAAGAGTCTGACACACCCTCCCGCTCCGCCCAGAGCGGGAGAAGTAATTTGATGATTTCCCACCCAAAAAAAAAAAAAAAAAGTGTAGATTGTCGCGTCGCGTCTGTCTGTGGGAGCTTTGGGAGCTTTACGTTTTACAAAGAGCTCTACTACTTGATAGGTAGGTACAAGAACAAACACTTAGATATCTAAATTCAATTCAGATGTCTATCTTGCCTTCATCAATTTAATGTAAATAGACTTCAAGTACTTCAAACATAAAGTCGAGCAACTAAACACAGATCTCATAACGATACGGCTGCAAAGTTTCAGATATTAACGACGATGGCTTCTAAGAACTTCATCTTAACTTGCCTTTAGCATTATTTTATCGTAGCTCTCTCGTATTTTAATAAAGTACCTATTACCTACTTTATGTGCTAATTTTGAATAGGTTTATCTAAAATATTGTGCATCGATTTTACAGTGCATACTCAACGATACTGAAGGCAAAACTTGTGTGGTACCTATAGGTACGCATGAATTGGGTACCTCTCTAGTATTCGAAACCTAGAATAAGAGGTATCAAAAATAAATACTGCCGTTCGTATGTAGCTAGGTACATTTAAAATGCTGTAGGTAACAACAGGTACGTACTTACTTAGATATCGATGCCAACTTTTTTATAGCTTTTTAAGGTTTAGGTTTAGAAAAGTATATGCTTTAATGTATTTATTGTATATGTAAATGGTATACCACTGACTACCTACAGTATTGTCTCTCCTTTTCCCTTTAATCCATCCAAAGGTTGTCTATAAAAGATCGCTTTTAGCGATAAGACCGCCCATTGTGTCGTCCCTTGTAAAATTTCAACATTTTTTATGGTGTACATAATAAAGAGTCTTCTGTTCTATTCTATTCTATTCCAGGTAAAAAAGGATTGCTACGGGTCTACGGCGTAGCTGACGTGGTGTAGACCTTCGGGGTTGCAGCAAATGGCCGATTCATAGCTCACTATGACAACCACGCGATACGCCTACGAGTTTTGATCGGATGTGTTTTTTTGTAGTTATACTTGTTGTTTTTAACCCATTTTTTTTTTTTTTTTGGAGGGTGGGAAATCATCAAATAACTTCTCCCGCTCTGGGCGGAGCGAGAGGGTGTGTCAGACTCTTACTGACTAAAACCCACCCGTATTCCTTCTTGTTGCCTGTGTTGCGGGGGCCTCGGTGACCCATAAGTACCTTCCCGCGACCCCGGCAGGCATCGGCCCTAGTGGACCCCTATTATGTGCTGACGACATCTCTTTGAGGCGCGCGTGGAATACAACGCGCCGTCGACCCGGGCCTGGTCCTTACCGGACGGTGAGCTACCCATTGCTCACCGTCCGCAAGCCCGCGCCTACGGTGGCCGGAAATCCGCCCGGGATTCCCGACGCCCTGGGCGTCTCCTGCGGCGGCTAGGGGCGAGAGGGCGCGAAACTTGCCTTTCCCTCAACCGTCCCGCCTCCTCCTTCGCGAGCATTACTGCTTCGCAGAAGGAGGTGACGGCTGCCCATGCCCTCTCGCTCCGTACCATGGCCTGAACCAGGGCTGGACGCGAGAGGTCTCTGCCGCCGATCGCCTCCACGAGTTTTTAACCCATAGGACATGATTTAACCTTTAATCAACATTAGATTTAATTTAATTAACAAAATAACGAAGAAGATATCTATCTACCGAACATTCTTTCTTTTCTTCCAATTTCGACATTAGCGGATTAAATGGATCGACCCAATTACTTTGGATCAAATCTAATGTAACAGAGTTCGCTTTGTAGTACCTACATTCCACATAGGTTTTAAGGACGTATTTTATTGTGTACGGGTGCAATTAGGAAAATAAATAACTCTTTCTATGATCAGCTGCTGCCTTCGGTTAATAATATAATACCTATATGCAATTTCGTGGTCTCCCGATTACATGGGACTCGTAATATTATGACGAAATATGGGTGCAGGTACAAAACACGCTTTCTTTTTTTTTTTTGGGTGGGAAATTATCAAATAACTTCTCCCGCTCTGGGCAGAGCGGGAGGGGTGTGTCAGGCTCTTACTTACTAAAACCCACCCGTTTTCCATCCGTTACCTGTGTTGCCAGGGGCCTCGGATGACGATCACCTGTTGTTCAGCTCTCGATTTTATTCGCTGACATGTTAATTTCGATCAATCTGAGCGTTTATCGCCGATCATACGAAGTCGGTGCTTTCGTATACATAATCAGCCTATAATTTTCCCATTGCTGGGACACAGGCCTCCTCTCGGTGAGAGGGAGTGGGCTATAATCCACCACGCGGGCCCAGTGCGGGCTGGTAGATGTCACATGTCTTCGAATTGTTGGTTCTAGGACATGCCGGTTTCCTCACGATGTTTTCCTTCACCGTTTTGTGAGCAGTGGTGATGAAATAATTTACACAAAGTTAAGCGCCTGTTTGGGTCGAACCTACCTACGATCACAACTCGTAAGTCGCGGCCGTTACCACTTGGCCATCACTGCTCTCAACTCCACTGCTTTCGTATGTTTAATTACAAATACTAATAATTTATTTAACCAAATAACTATGTTGACATTGAATAGCGTAGTTTATTATTAATTGTGGCTCTTGGAAGTAAATAACTAGTTTGGTGAATGAATATTTACATCGGTAGTGCTGGCAAACGATATATTCACGACTTTTAGTGAATGTCGCGTAGTGTAAATCTTTGTGTTGTAATTTAATCTAAAAACTGAATTAAGAACAAAGAGTTTTCTGACAGAAAGTACTTTGCAATATTTATATAAATCTTCTGTTGGGGAAAGTATTAGGCGAAATGTTTTACAGTGTTTTATTGTTCGGCACCTTTAACACGGCTCTTTGGGCCCTTTCCAATTTCAGCATTGTTGTCTTAAGAGCAGGGTCGGAGTTAGGGTCATGAGCGCCTCTGGTAAGATTTGAATTCTGCGCCCCCAATACTTATTTTTTAGGAAATGTAAAGTCACAATAAAACAGTCAAATTTAAGTTATGTAAATATTAATTTAAGGATTAAAATAGGTTTAACAATTATACAGGAAGGGAAACAATACAACACGAGTTCATCTCTTCAAAGTTTAGTCTTCTGGGTTTTGCTGGGGCTAATTTGTCAATAATATAGTGGGCGCTGGAGCTTTTCGTGGGGTCGGTAGCGGGTATAACAGACAAGGGGGCGGTCGCGGCGTACCTACCTAATAAGAAATTTAATATAATAAAACACTGGTATATTTTGTAGTGTATAGATTTTTTATTTTTGTAATGTGTAATCTGGTGTACAATAAAGTATATATAAATAAATAAATAAATACTTTGAAAATAAATCTATTTTCATGAAAAAATATTATATCTAGCCGCCTTTTTTTTTGTTTGGAAATTATCAAATAACTTCTCCCGCTCTGGTCGGAGCAAATTTTGTTAGTAAAATGTCATTATCTACCATATCAAAAGCCTTCCGAAAGTCAAAGTACGCGACGTCCACCTGCCCTCCCGCGTACACTACTGGCGCCAAATACGACACAAACGACAGCAAGTTACTTACTGTGCCCCGGCCGACTCGAAAGCCATGTTGAGCATCATGCAGCAGTGGGCTCACTTGCGTGTAAATATGTTAAATATGTTAAATGTTATGTGTAACAGTGATTCAAAAACCTTAGCGAACGCCGACAGTACGGCCACCGGTCGATAACCACCGACGTCCGACCCTGAACCTCCCTTTGGAACCGGGATAACTCGCGTCATTTTCCATTGATCTGGATAGTGTCCTTCTTGTAAGCACAGATTGTAAATGTGTAGCAGTGGTTTCCAAAAGATTAAGCTACAGTCCCTGACAATGAAAGGCGGTATTCCATCCGGACCCACCGACTGTTTGGGCTTGAACCGCTGGAGTGCTGCGCGCAACTCCTGAGTCACGCGGTCGATGTGCACGCGCGCTGCGCTCGCTCCACCGGCCGCGCGCTCCGCCGCAGCTGGGTCTAAAGTCGGCCGTGTCCCACTGTACACCGAGTGGAAATAGGAAGCAAAATACTCAGCAGCTTCATCCTCCCTCAACACTATGCCATCCTTTGTGATTTGGGGCTTATTACGTCTGGATTGCTTTGCTCGAACAAAGCTCCAGAATGATTTGGTATCATCCTTAAAATTAAGTTGTAATTTATTTTGGTAAGCTGTATACGCTGAAGTGATTTTACGTTTAACTATTGACCGGTACCGAGTAAACACTTTGTAATCACTCGGAGATGACGTTACTTTAAATAATTTGTGATGTCTCAATTTTCGCTTGATATCCCATAATAAATCTGACGTGTACCACCCTGGGTAATCTCTAGACTTACTACTTTTACATACTAACCCTTTTTTCCTAGGAGCACACAGATCAATAATGTTATTCACAAGTTTATAAAAATAAGTTAAAGCAGAACTTGAACTTTGAATGTCACATAACGAATCCCAATTGATTAATTGCAAGTTATAATATAAGTAAGATAAATTAGCTTTTTTAAAATTCCAACTTGGATAACAATCACTGTCACTACCAGTATTTAAAGTACGGTCAAGTAGTGAGGTCGGCAGCGGCGGCGGCAGCGGCGGCGGCGGCGGCGGCGCCTACCTGCGCTGATCACTGGTGCTCATGCTAACAATCAGCGGTGGGTGCTGCACGTCTATATCAACTAATGGTTCGTCGGACAAACGTACCTTTATGTTATCCGGTAATAATGTTGTCAACACTAAATCCAACGTACGATTATTATTATTATTAAGTATTTCATTTACCTGCCGATTACCGCAAAAGGCCTTGACATATTCATAATAACTATTGGTCTCCAACGTCGCTGAAGGCAAATTAAAGTCTCCTATCACTAAAACTGTTTCATATTTACACATATGTCCTCTAATATATGAAACAAGTGCATGAATTCCTCAGCATTACTTTTTGGCAGAATGTAAACAACACAACACAGAAGCAAACTATTATTTCGCAGGCGTACCTACCGTTGCACACACCAACTCGAATAAGGCCGCGTCTATATTAACGGTTGGAAGCCGCGTCAGTTGGAACCGCACTGTAGCTGCTAACGATACTCCTCCCTGCTTACGCCCGTCCGCTCAATCACATCTTAGTACATTAAATCCAGCCGGAATTAGCTCACCATCGTGTATAGATGTGTTAAGTCCCGTTTCAGTTATAGCCACAATATCACACATTGAGGCCAATAAATTATTGCAAAAAGTTTTCGTCTAAGTTCTTAGCCCCCGTCAGTGGCGGTATCTTCATATAAGCCCAAAAGCCCCGGCATGCCTTACTAAAATGCTCGATAGAGAATTTATTGTACCTAACCAGTAGTTTATGAGAAAATTGCGATCATACATACGTAGATACGTAGGTACCTACATACTCAGTCGAAAACTGAACTTTCTTTTTTTGAAATCGGTTAAAATTTTATTGGGCTTGCGTTATTTTGAAACCCTAGGCACGCCACTGGCCCCCGTACATTTTGATAAAATAATTGGATGCCTTTATTCGTGGTTTTTAGACTTTTTCGAGGGTTTACGGTAGTTCTACAACCTCCGTCTCTTTATCAACTCGCTGCCGCTCGTGTAGCGTAGACGCATCCTTATTTTTGGCTCGCTCCTCAGCTTGCCACGCGCGTTCCGATAGATTGTCCACTGTCGACACCGCTGCCAAAGACCACCACTGTCAAGAGATGAACATAGTGTAAGACACTATGTTCATATCTTTCGAACGCACGCCTGTGGAGTTCTCTGTCTCGCTCTTTGCAGTTTGTGTTGTGAGAATAAAGGTCTCAACTTTTGCGCATAGTTCTTCAATTACCTTCTTTTGTTCAAAAATGGTCGTTGAACATTTTTGAATTGGACATTGATGTTCCTCAATTTTTTTGCTTTGAGCTTCAATAGTTGACGACTGAGCTGTTACTTTCGTTGTTAACGATGCTATATTCTTTAATAAATCGGCAAATGCCGATTCCACGTTAAATTTGGACATTTTTCCAATAATTTAGATTTTATAACACAGAGACATTGGAATAGGACATAGGATATTTTTTATCTCGGTCGTACGTTGCATGCATACAAGTCGGATTCTGTTCACCTATAAAAAATGACTACTAGGCTTGCATTAATTCAAGATAGTATTTTTGTGCACAATTTCTGAGCAGTAACCTAACAAAAAGTACTAAGCTTGCATGAATTCACAATAGTATTTCAATCATTATTAGTATTATGCTCATGAGCAATGGTGGCCCAATGGTCACGGCCGCGACTTACGAGTTGAAGGTCGTAGGTTCGAACTCAAATAGGCGCTTTACTTTGTGTAAATTATTTCATCACCGCTGCTCTCAAAACGGTGAAGGAAAACATCGAGAGGAAACCGGCATGTCCTAGAACCAATTAATTGAAGACATGTGACATCTACCAACCCGCACTGGAACCGCGTGGTGGATTACGGATTTAAGGCCCACTCCCTCTCACAGAGAGGACACCTGTGTCCCATCAGTAGGAACATTATAGGCTGATTATGTATATTGCTAATAGGATTTGAATGAAATTTAACACATAGATAGTTTATATTATGGATCTAGAATAACACATAGGCTACTTTTATGCCGGTAGAACGTTCTCGTGGGATAACTTCCGACATCCACGCGGGCGAAGCCGCTGGCAAAAGCTTGTTATTTATAAATATCGAAATTACAATTTAGGACTTCGCAAATTAGTGTAAGCAACCTAATACACGTATGCTCTCGAGCAATGCTCGAGTGGAAAAAAACCTACTTGTGGTGTGAACGCAAGTAGGTTATGGAGGTCATATAGGCAGTCGCTCCATGTAAAATACTGGTATTCAGCTGCATCCGGTTAGACTTGAAGCCGACCCCAACATAGTTGGGAAAAGGCTTGGTAGATGATGATGATGATGATGTGGTGTGAACGCACATTTATAAAAACAAAAAGGGCAGAAGAAATGATAGTGATAACTTATTATTATTCACCATACGTTCCCGCAGCAATAATTAACTTTACAGCATCATAAACACGTTTTCATAAAAAATATGACAGGCATCTAATAAAGTAAAACACGTATATATAATAAACAGTTAATTAATTTACCGGCAATTTGTATGCAGTCAAGTCATGGTGAAAAATTTAATTAACTAAATATACCGTTTAATATTGAGTAATTTGTCTGTGAAACCAATTAAGAGAGACTAATTACGTGCGCGGGTGCGGGACTCTGAACACAGAGCAGTTCGTGCGTCAGTTATGTTGAGAAGCCCGTGTTGTTTGATTTCGAGTTTTCCATGTGGTTTCTAGTTATTGCAGGAACTGCAGCCATTTGACATTGGTAGTTACCGTTACTGTTAGCTTGCATCATCCCACTGCTGGGCAAAGGCCTCTCCCATGTCTTCCAGCACTTTCTCACTACTTCACTAATGTGGCCCACTTCAGTCACAGTCATTTGTTTTCTCCAGCTCGTCTCTCGTCTCCAGTATTGGTAATTAACGAACTAAAATAGCATCACGCATACCCGGACAGGTTAGCAAGATGTTAAGCGAAGGTGCAATTTTAAAACTGCAAATAATACTTTAAAACATTGTCAATTGTTTGATCTAAAGATATTTTTGGATAGGTTACATTAAATACAAAAGAAACCATCACTTGTGACCAAATATCGTAAGAAATTCAATGAAACATTTGTTTAACTTCAGAACAAACGATAACCGATACCCTTCGGGGATATAGCACATTTGCACCAACACTCTTCACCCTTCAGAAAAAGTTAGTTAGAATCCTAGTAAACATCGATCAAACTGACAGCTGCAAAACTCACTTCCAAAATTATAATATTTTAACCTATAGTGTGACTGTCCGTCATCTCTCCTAATTAATAACAAAATATTTTATTCTAAATTCTTATTTTCTAATTGTCTCACGATATTAGGCTCTTACAAATACATTAAATCTCAATTTTATGGTCTGACAGCTTGGCATGTTACCGCAATTAATAACAAAACATCCTATTTCTTTGGAATTGTAAAACAATATTGAACCTTTTAGAAATGAATTCCATTTATATTTTTATGGGAAACAAACTTGAGACAATTAACAACGGACGGGTCGAAAGCAATAATTCAACAAATTCTAAAGATACGACTAAAGTATTCGATTTCTTATCGCAGAGCACAATACTAGTCCACATCTGCTTACGATGAATTGAGCTCGGGCAAAACCCAAACAGGCCCTTAAAACAATTGAGAAATGGTACAATAAAAGGCAATAAACCTATTCTGCGTATTCTTTTGGTATAGGAAAAAGCCACGCTCCGGTCGTTTTTGGAGATGGAAACGGAAAGGGTAGGGCTGAAGGGAGTCGGTGATGAGCCGCGACAGGAGACGGACGTGATAACTAGGCGAGTTAAGTTAGGGGAGTTCGTTTAAAGACTACGAGAAAGAGCGGTTGAATTAGGTTTGACTAGGAGAGATAGAACTAGTTCGTTAATAATGACACAATGTCACTTTGGAGAGATTGCGATAGCGAAAGTGTTATCAGTTTAATATGTTAAGTTGTAATAATAAGTGTAGATTTAGACTAGGTTATATTAGTCAAGTATAATGTAAGTTGTGTGTAAGGCGCGCGAATCTCAGTGAGTGTATCTGTGAACGATTGGGTGAGTGTTTACTATTCTATTCCTCCTTATTCCTTTCTATGACGATCGAGGTATCCTACATCAGCGTTTGGTTCTAGGGACTCGGAGAAAGCCTTCCATTGGGTGTGATATATAACGAGAGACGGTAGACTACTCTACCAACAGACTATAGACAACCACAACCAAGACATGACACTTACGGCAGTCACACCGCTTATGGATGGCTGAACCGAATAAATACTCGCAACTCCAAGGGCCAATTTGAGCTAAAATGCTACTTTGTACTTGTTTACGAACACAAACAAACCAAATGCTAGTGATGGTTACCTTATCCCTATGGACTGACTAACTGCAGGATATTTTACATTGCCCTTGATGTATGCACATTCTCAGTGAGATTGGTTAGGCATCACCAAGTTATATAAACTGGATTGATAGTTCGTTCTAAGGAACGCTAGGGATTGTGTCTCGTTAAACCACATCCGGCTTTCGGGCCTCTCACAAATTATCATTAGCGAGACACGATATTTGGATGCCGAGATAGAAACGCTCCGTTGCTTGACACAGTCGCACGGTTGCCAATTACATTGAAAGCATCCTCTAAATGGGGAAGTTTAAGAGAATGAGAAGTGACGATTTGGAATAACCACTTCGGCGTATAGCAGGAGCAATCGTAAAGAATTCTACTACCGACGGACGATGCGGTACGCTTGTGAAAGCTTTGTATTGTCTCTGTAACGGGTGATTAGGCCGTTATAAGGAGTTCATTACATTAGTACGCGCCCAGTGATTACTGGAACGTGTCTCGCTCAATGACAGTTGAACTTCGCAGTACTCTGCCTTAGGATTGAGTAAGACATGACTAGAGCTTATGGAACGTGGCTTGTTGGAATCGTAGCAGTATCCTTACTGGTCCTATGCGTTCAGGTCTAATAATACACACACGGCGCTGTCAGCTGCTGTAAAGCAGTCCCACGTCACTTGGGGTGGGTCTGTAGTTATTGTAAAGAAATCCATTAATGTACCTAGAGTAATGTACTCGTATTCTCCAACTCAAGCGTTACGTGTCACAACCTACCCTTTTGTATTCCTGACATGTCTTCTAGCTATTATAATCAAACGAAAAGTAGATAAATTAGATTTCCTTTCCTTAATGTTCTTACCTATGAATTCCCAACCTTATTTTATATTGACATTGTTTACTTGTAATCCCTCCTTGTCCTAACTATCCAAGACGAATGCAACAAGACGATTTAAGACTACGGAAAGATACAGACGTTGGAGTCTAAGCGAGTTAAGTTAGGAGGCTTGGTGAATACCAAGGGCCATGTCCGAATGGGTTGTCGCAAGATAGCTAGTATTAGTTACTGAGCTAGTTATAGTTAGATTAAAGCCCAGATTAGACTAATTTAGTACTTAATGTAGAGTGTGTGTGTTTGTTAGAGCGACTGGATGAGCCTTTCATTATAATATGTATCCTAGGCTGACAGTGTAATTAAAGTTGTTATAACTAAACAGATAGAGACGTGTGGCTGGGGAGTTTGTTGCGTCACTTCTTCTCGCCAGCACAAACACTAGGAAGTGATGAAGGGTGGGCGCTTTGGGGCGGTCTATAGATCTTTAAGAGAGTTGACCCACAGCTCTATTGATTTATAATTCTTGAGTTTCGATTCTCAACTCTTATTATCTAGTAATTCTTGAATGTTGTATTCCTTATCACAAACCAATAATTCGGTAAGACTGATATGAACACGTATCTTGCAGATATGCTTGTTGTGCAAAGGGTGAACATCCAGGGGTTCGGGAAACCACATCTATCTCATATCCAGTCCAAAAACTGATAGGGACCATGTCTCCTTAAGAGCATGATGCCGACGCAATGCCGCTAGAACTAGCCGCCCCGTTGTTAGACAAGGACGGTCCACACGGTTACCGCAGGGAAAGCCGCTTCGTCACGTTTATCAGATTGAAAGAACTGCTAGGGACCATGTCTCCAAAAGAGCATGATGCCGATGTAATGCCGCTGAAAAGCCGCTTGCGTCACTTTATGGAAGTATTGCTCAGAGTACTTCAAGTACAGATGTAAAGTATCGTGTGAGTAATGCCTGACCAAATACCTCTTACGCTAGCGTAAGAGTTACTCAAAAATCTATTTATTAATATGCTTAGCATCCCTCTATTATTTATTGTCTTTCTAAAACCACATCCAACTTCATAACTATGAATTCCTAAATTAATCTTATTTGCTATTTATTTCAATCCTTTCCTTGCTCTATTAACACAACAAGGCAAGAGACAAGGCGCTGGACTTCTTCATATTTGGAATTCTTTTAATATCTGTCGGTGGGAGAGTGACCAGTCTGGAGACGAGCTCTACAGAGTCGCTCAGCGGCGGGGTGCGATTTTTCCCCAATAGGGGGAACCGACCTAAACAGTCATATTAACAGAACTAGGAAAAACCAAAATTTTATCAGCCTAGGGTAATTTAGGAACAGTCACACCAGTATGTATACGTAATAAATACCTGCGAAGTTCGTAAGCATCAAGAATTTTATACAAAAAGCGAAGATATACAGTCACGTTACAAACTTCAACATAAATCAAGATTAAACCTCCCATCGTCTCGGCAAAAAATACATTCTACCAGTCTAAAGACTGGTAGAATGTACTTCTGGTAATGTCCATAAAAATATATAACAAAATACCTGAATTAATAAAAGAAAAGACAAAATTGATATATTTATAAAAAAAAACTAAAACAATTTTTAATAACAAAATGCTATTAGGTATGGTATTTAAACAAGGAGTCACCAAATGGCGGACCGGATTTGGACTGCCGACCTATTTTGTGCGGACCCTATGGAAACAGTAATCTTTATAACTGAAACTTAATCTAAAACATAAAAATATTTTTTTTTAAGTTATAGCTTGCACCAATTTAACTCCAGCCTCCAGACAGATAAATCAAACTAAAAAAAAATCACATTAATATTATTTTCTTACTTTGTCATTTTCTTTCATTATATTAAATTTGTTTATTACTTCATAAAAAAGTTTCTTTACGTTTTATTTATTAATTCATGTTTAATCTTGGTTGCTACAATACTTGCTAGTGATCGTCTACCAGACGGATCGCGACAGACATATTATTTTTTTAAAATGGACCACCAATTGGTGAGCCCTAGTCATCATCATTCTCCTGCCCTTATCCCAATTTATTTGGGGTCGGTGCAACATGTCCCTTTGTTCCATACTTCTCTATTAGTTGTCATCTCGGTAGTCACCTCCTTTCTAGCCATATCATCTTTCACACAGTCCTTCCATCATTTCTTTGGTCTTTCCTTTCTCTTATTTATTTATTAAAACTTTATGCACAAGTAAAAAGAAATACCGTTTAAAGGCGGACTATGCCTGAGGCATTTTCTACCAGTCAACCTAGGGTGATGCAGAGAAGAAACATGGCAAATGCAACATATGGGATAGATAACACGAAAATAATAATAATATACAATACAAGAATAAATACGTACGTATAAACAACAAATTTGTCAGGAGAAATAACGACCGGTAGTAGGGAAATAACGATCAGTAGAAACGAATCCAGCAAATCAGCGCTGGGATGTTTCTGCCAACTTCTTACCTATACATTCACGGCCTTCACTTTAAAACACAACCCACTCAGGTCACCGTCCATCTGGTCGCCGTCCTCGGAGTTCAAGTTGGAATCGGAGTCGGAGTTCAGAGGGATTCCAAAGAAATACCGCCTGGACAAAGAAAGAAGAGTGAATGAAATTAGAGCGGTGAGAAGGACATCGAAGAAGACGATTGTTGGTGGAACAAAGATTTTTACTATGGGCTGGAGCACAAGTATTGAATATGGGAGGTCAGGTAAGAAAGAGAAGTGGGTTTGTCGAGAATAGACAACAACAAAGACAGAGCCCTCACCTCACTGACGAATGGGTAACTATTTTAGAAGCACACGGTGCGCGGATACTTACGAAGATTGAAAACGAATCGAATGCAATTATGTAGAAGCCGGTCAAGTTTATTGAGGAGATATGCATTCAGGTCATAGTAACAAACATCACCATAGTCAATTATGGAAAAGATTAGGGAATATACAAGCATTGCCTTTCTGTGTGATGGGAGAGGATTTTTCAACCGATAGAGCGACCGTAACTTTCCGGTGACTTTTTTACTAACAGTCAAGACAAATGTCTACATGCAGACCAAGATCCTTAACGTCGGAGCTAAACGGAATGACTTAGCTGTCAAAGATTACAGGTGGCACAGATAAGCCATTCCGCTTCCTTATGCTGTGGGGGCTCCCTATTATGACAGCCTGACAACTATTATGACAGACAGACACTTGGTAGGGCTAACCGCCACCCCAAATCGATCAGGCCAGTTTTTGACCAAACCTAAATCCCGGTTTAGCTTCTCAATCGGATCAGAAATGTTACCAACACTTGCATGGCAGTAAAGCTGCAAATCGTCTGCATAGTGATGATACGCAGTCCGAGACCGTGGTAATAAGATTAATAAAAATAGAGAACAAAAGATGGGATATTTTCTCGCCAAAACACCATTGACCCGCGCAATTCGGGTTTTTAACGATCTTCACGTGAAGATCGATGTATTTATATGCCATTTAAGTGAATTCGCAAAAATACTGTTGTTTATTTTATGTTATAGTGTAGATTAGAGTAAGCTTTATGTTGTTTTATATTTTAAATATTATAATTTTAAATATCATACTCAAAACCTTCGTCACGACATTTTCTTCATTCCTCGTGGTATGACACTTGAAGAAAATTTCAAGTGTCATACCACGACAACAGCTTTCCGCATAAATTTTCAGTCACCAGCCACTTTCAGACAATTCTATCTATTCGTGTCACATCACACATCGCTTTTAGCATTCTCATCTCAGCTGCATGCTATTGCCTTCATCTATTTTGTTCTTTTGTGGCCCAATTTTCTGATTCATACAAGACAGCAGTTCTAACTATTGTTTTATATTTCTTCTCCTTAAGTTTAAGGGGTAAGCTGGAGTCGCAGATTATTCCCGTGAGCTGCTGCCATTTCATCCATCCAGTGTTAATTCTGTGCTTAACCGTCCGATCTTCTTCGCCATCGTTTTGCACGAGTGAACCGATATAACGAAAGTCAGAGCAAACTGGGAGAAGCGCGCCGCTAAGCGCTATGGCTCTCTCTACTGGAGAGACCGCCGAAATCGCAGAACATATATTCAGTTTTGGTTCTGCTGATTTTCAAGGCAACATTCTCCAGCTTCTGTTGCCATTTCTGCAATCTGCTCTGGATCTCAGGTCCTCACCCACAAGAACATTGTCATCGGCAAACAGCATGCTCGAGGGTGCCACTTCCTGTATGTTCGACGTCAGAGCGTCCATAATCATCACAAAGCGGTAAGAACATGAAATCCATCCTTGGTGCAAGCCTACAGCCACACTGAACCCGTCAGTATTGCCAGCAGCCGACCAGACGTAGGTACAATTTGTACATAGCATGAATTAACTCCACGCACTTCTAGGGCAAACCTTTCTCTTTCAACAAATATCGAGATACCCTATCATACGCTTTCTCAAGATCAATGAACACCATGTGCAGGTTCTTGTGTGCACATCTGTACTTCTCGCACAATTGGCGGAGTGCAAAAGTAGCGTCCATTGTTCCTCGATCTGGCATAAACTCAAACTGGTTCGGGGTAATCTCATTCTCCTCTCGCAGTCTTTTCTTTATTACTTTCTCCCATTCCTTCATACTATGTGACATGAGCTTTTCGAGTATATCTCGATAGTTGTTGCAATCCTATACATCACCTTTATTCTTGAAGATGGGCACTAGCGAACTATTGCACCATTCTTGTGAGACCATTTTCTTACCATAAATTTCAATCTGTCATTCCCGTTTTCTACACCCTTTTTTTTTTTGGTTAGGAAAGTATCAAATAACTTCTCCCGCTCTGGGCGGAGCGGGAGGGTGTGTCAGACTCTTACTGAATAAAACTCACCCGTATTCCTTCCGTTGCCTGTGTTGCCAGGGGCCTCGGTAACCCTTTCGAACTTTCACGCGACCCCGGCAGGCATCGGCCCTAGTGGACCCCTACACTTGTGCTGACGACATCTCTTTGAGGCGCACGTGGAATACAATGCACCGTCGACCCGCCTGGTCTTCACCGGACGGTGAGCTACCCATTGCTCACCGTCCGCAAGCCCGCGTCCAAACGTCGGAAGTGCTCTACGGTGGGCAGAAATCCACCCGGGATTCCCGACGCTCAGGGCGTCTCCTGCGGTGGCTAGGGGCGAGAGGGCGCGAATTTTGCCTTTCCCTTAACCGTCCCGACTTCTCCTTTGCGAGCTACTGCTTCGCAGAAGGAGGTGACGGCTGCCCATGCCGTCTCACTCCGTACCATGGCCTGAACCAGGGCCGGATGCGAGAGATCTCTGCCGCCGATCGCCTACACGAGGACACGGCGGTGCTCTGCCCAAGCCGGGCAGACCTCCACCGTATGCTCCACCGTGTCCTCCGGGCGATCCACACTGTGGTGACACCCGGGCGTTCCCTCCTGCCTTATCCGACACAGTAACTTCCCGAAGCTGCCGTGTCCGGTGAGCACCTACGCCAGGCGGAAGGTGAGGACGCCGTGGCGCCTCTCTAGCCACTCCTCAAAGAGGGGACTTATCGCCGCAATTGTGGCGTACCCAGCACTAGGTTGCGACAATCGCACTCTCCATGTCGCCATGAGATCCCGCCGGAGCTCTGTCCGCTGTGCCGCGATTTCTCGCGGCAGCGGAGTTACGCTCCGGCGTTTCACTTCCTCGCGCCGCTCCCATACGTGCGCGAGGACTTTTGCCTCAGATCCCATAGCAGCAATCCGGCAATGGTATCACCGCCTCACTGGAGATCGTGCGGTATCCCCGGATCAGCCGGATGGCCATGATTCTTTGGGCCGCGCTCAACCGGCGGGCTGGCCACAGCGCCAGGAATCGCGCCCACACAGGAGCCCTGTAAAGGGCCATGGACCACACGACCCCCGCGTAGACCCTACAGCAGGAGGCGTTTGGACCCACTAGATTGGGCAGGAGCCGCTTCAAGGCAGCCTCTGCCCGCTCCAGTTTGGGAGCCAAACGTCGGAAATGCTCCACGCGTTTCACCGGCTGTCGAGGACGACTCCCAGCCAGTCCCAGGTACTTCATCGTTGACTCGACGCCGATGTAAACCCCTCCTACCGTTATTTGGGACCCCGACGGTGGCGCGTTCCGAGGACCATGAAAACACATGGCCTCGGACTTGTGCGGGGCCACCTCGAGTCCCAATTGCCGGATCCTTTCGACGATTGTCGCAACCCCGCGTGCCGCTACTTCAGCCGCCGCCTGGTGCGACCTCCCTTGCGCCAGGACCAACGTGTCGTCAGCGTAGCACACCACGCTGACGACGCTACGGAGGTCGGTGCGCAGCACCCAGTCGTATTCGATGTACCACAGATGTGGCCCCAGGACCGATCCCTGTGGGACACCGCACGACATCTCTTGCCGGTTCCGCACTCCCTGGTGACCGGGGTAGATGACGGCTCTGTACGTCAGTTAGGCCTCGACCACACGACAGAGGTAGGTCGGCATCCGGTGGTACCGGAGTGCCTCCCTCATGTAACTCCAGGGCAGGGTATTGAAGGTATTGGTGATGTCTAGAGACACCGCCTAGACGTCCCCACCCTGGGCAACAGCATTCCGTCGTGAGCTCGCACACACATGATGGCGTCCACCGTAGAGCGCCCCCTGCGGAAACCAAACTGGATCTCCGCCAAATCCGGCCCCACCCGCACCAGTTGGCCGACGAGGCGGTCTGCAATGACTCTTTCAAAGAAGCTTGCGCACCTCGTCGAGTAGCACGATGGGCCGATAAGTGGATGGAGAGTCCGCAGGGCGCCCCGGCTTCTTTATGAGGACCAGTTTCCCCGTCTTCCAGCGAAGCGGGAATTGGCCCCTCTCCAAGCATAAGCTTAGGAGCCCCCTTAGCTGAGGCCCGAGAGCCTCCAAGGCCAGGACCCAGACTTTCCCAGGTAAGCCATCGGGTCCTAGGGCGGTATTTTTGGCATTCAGCCTTCGTACCGCCACTCTTACTTCTACCTCGGTCGTTTTCTACAACCTACCATTCTTTAAACGCAATTTTCTTTTCTTTAAGCATCTTTTGCACGTCTTCATTCCATCACCATGTATCATTTTCTGTCATACTTTTCCCTATCGATCCTCCAAACAGATCTTTTGCTACTGTCCTTATACAATCCGCCATCTCTTTCCAAAAATAATTCACAGATTTTCTTTCCTTATCCTTCATTTCAATCATTTTATCTACCACTTGGCTGTTATGCGAGTACATACTAGCACACTCCTCTTCTTATATCATACGCCATCTGGTTTTGGGCGAGGGCCGTTCCTTGTACTGGATGAGACGCTGACTTTTACCTCCATTATTATGTTGTTTGTAATGTTGTGAGACTAGGTAAGTCTTCACCTGGTAGCACTTTACAGTTTTTGACTCTTTTAAGGCTATTCCATCTTACCAGTAAGTAGTAAATTTGTGTCGCGCACTTTTGTAAGTTATATACTTATTTTGTTTTTCGAACCACGTATTTGTTATTGCCTGATCCAAGGCCGAAGCAGCTTACAGCAGTGTCTCGCCATAAGTGTTACGGTCTTCGTATCTCCAACCACCATGCACTTTCTCGTACCCATCCTTCTGTCTTCCTACATACCCGTTAAAATCGTCCCCCACATACACTTCTTCACTATGTTGCACATCCATCATCACCCGATCGAAGTCCTTCCAAAACTTCTCTTTTACAGTATCCTCACAACCTAACTGGGGTGCGTACACACTAACAATATTGGCCACCAAAATCTCTACAATCACTTCCACTCTATAACTGACTCTTTTAACATCCATCACACATTTTTTAAATTCACTATCAAAAACTAGACCCACACTATTTTGCTTGCCATTGCTTCCACAGTAATAAAATATACATTCTTCCCCTATCTATAGCCTTTGCACCCTTCCACTTTGTGTTCCACTATGTTAAGTAGTTGATTAATATACTTAAGTAGATACTGAATGTGCAACTGACTTACTTTTGTCGCCAAATATACGGAATCAGGTGCTTCGTTAAGAAACTTTTCAATTTCAGATGCTGTGAAAACTTTTTGTTGATGAACAGATGAAACTCTTCTTAAAATAGCCACTAATTAAAAAAAAAAATCTTTATTGTTGCTTTTAGCATTGCGTACGTACTCCATAGAGTGCTTGATTTCTTGGTCTCGAATAATTCAATAAAATATGTCAGCAAAACGTTTTATATGAAAGTTTTGGCTCCTTTAGCTAGTCGCCACGTGTTAAACATATCGTACATCGTACTGTTTCAAATAATTCTCGCGTGATTGTTGAGGGAGAAAGCTAATTTGCGCATTATTAACAGTTTCAGACAATTCTGTTGGCGTCAAATAAACTTCCTCGAATCAAATCAAATCAAATTTATTCGTAAATGTAGGTTTCAATACAATAGGATATTATAATAAGATGGTCAGTGTACGAGCCAATAATGCTCATACAGCAAAAATACGTTTATGCGTATTAAACTAATAATCACTCAATTCAGTCGTAACTAAAACTCCGTCACGCGGTGATGTGCGGCTCAGATAACTAAACAAACATAACTTTTACTGTTCCATAAATAAACTACATTAAACTTAACAGTGGTTTGGTGTAACTTAACTAACTACCTACAACAACTACCGGGGTATCCGTCAACTACGAGAAAACCCCAACATCTCTTGGTCCTTCGAGCCGGATAACACGTCAGCTTATCTTGTGAGTCGTCGTGTCTTCTCATCAGCAAAGTGCTTAGTGTGGTATATCCCAGTTACGTTAGCAAATCGGTGTTGTTGGCTTCCCACAAGCGGGTCTAACCAGTAGCATTGAGACGTTGCACATGACGTAAAGGAGGGTAAGCTACACTGAGTGCCTGCAATTAACGAACCCGCAGAGATCACGTCTACTGCTACAAATAACTTATCAAGAAACAATCGGCGAGGATAACTTCCACGGCGGTTGCTACTGCGGAGATCACGTCAACCGCTACCAACAAGAAACAATCGGCGAGGATAACGTCCACGGCGGTTACTACTGCGGAGATCACGTCTACCGCTACCAACAAGAATTAATCAGCGGGGATAACGTCCACTGCGATTACTTCAGCTTCAAAATTTTCGGGAGTACACACTACCTACACGCCAACCCTTAACAGCCATAAGGCATAAACAATGTCGACAGAAGACTACCCTGAATTTGTGGAACTGATAAATAAGCAGCAAAGCAGCTACGAGAGAATCAAAACTCTTCAAACTAACTAAAAAAAGGATGCTGTGAGTAGAAAAACCATAGACTACTTGAACAAGCGCATCGAAGCCTTACAATCCTTATGGGATGAATTTAGATCGAATCATGAAATCTTGAAAAAGTATGAGTCTAAACAAAGAGAACATGACTACTTCAAGCAAGACATTTTCATCATAACAAGAAGCATGTTTGACGAAACAATGCAATCTATGACCCAAATACGAAACAAGTTGATAAACGAACCTGGATTTTCGGGTATATCAAAACCGAAAGAAACTCCCGGAACACCGCAATTTGATACAACGGGAGTACACCAACAAATCGGAGATGAAACGGACAAGCACCTATCAACCTTGTTACGTAATCAAATGTGTAACTTCAACGCCTTGAAGCGAGCGGTCTCCAAAACGAACATGGAAGACATGAAAGAGAAGTGGCAACTCTAATCTAAATGGCAAGCCATCGACAAGATTCATTGGGAACTAAGCTACTTACTGCAAGGGAACGACAAGGACTACGAAGCAAAATTCGACCATTGGGAGCAAGTCTACGCTAACCTAAAGGAAGAGCTAAGTAGAAAAATCTTTGAAACGTCCCACTACGAAAAAACAACACCGCGTATGGAATTACCCGAGTTCAATGGAACTTTCAACAATTGGATCTCCTTCAGGGATTTATTCTTTGAGATGATTCATAACAATCCAACGCTGAACAAAGCGCTACGACAACAAGCGATTACTGTTCACCTCATACATAGACACACTCCTCAATCAATCATCCATCGAAAAACCGAACTCAACTAACATGAAGGAGCTGTATGACACTACAAAAGAGTGTTTAAACGGCCTGGAAAACATTGACATCAATATTCCAGTATGGGGTCCACTTATCGTGTACTTACTTTCCTCAAAATTGGATGACGTCACGTACGGTGACTACGTCAAAACGATGAAACATTCAAGAGAGCTCCCAGACTTAGAGGAGTTTATGGAGTTCCTAGAACTGCAGTTCATAACGCTGGAAACATTCCGCAACAAAAAGAACGGCGGAAAACAAAATTATTTTACGAATAACCAACATAAAAGTTATAATAACAACAAGTCAACGAACTTTAAAGAGGCAGAAAAGTGGACAAAAACCTTTCATGCAACGCTGAGGAAATGTCCGTTTTGCAAAAACGAACACACGCTGAGGCAGTGTTCTACATTTTTGAACATGGATGTCGCAACGCGAAACCAAACAACAAGTAACCTGAACTTGTGCAAAAATTGTTTGTTTAGTTACGGCGGAAATAAATGCAATTCTATGAAAACATGCCTCACGTGTAACTTCAAACATAACTCCCTCCTCCATGATGATAATCTGAAAGGGCAACAATCAAAACCCGGCCACATCAACGGTGGCTGAGCGAACATCTAATCATATTAACGGTGAACAAGAGATACTCTTAACGACTCTTCAACTAAGGGTCAAGAACAAGGAAGGAGATTACGTCATCCTTCGGGCGTTACTGGATCAAGGTTCTCAAGTATCCTTGGTCACAGAAAATGCTGCTCAACGGTTGAATTTATCCCGAAACAAAATGAACGCTGCGGTCACTGGCGTGGGCACTATAATGGGCAAGAGTAAAGGAATGATAAAATTAGAGTGCAAGTCTATCCACTCTGAATATACGTTCCAAACCGATGCGTTGGTAATGAGTAAACTCATCAACAACCTGCCAAACTCAACGATCAACACAGAAAACTGGACGCACCTTCATAATATCAAGTTGGCTGATCCAGAATACAACATCTCTGGACCCATCGATTTACTGCTTGGAGCAGATGTTTACTCCGATGTGATCTTAGAAGGAATAATCAAACATAACAATGACTCGCCAGTAGCGCAACATACAAAGTTGGGCTGGATACGGTGCGGTGCTACAAGGCAGTTTAACTGTCTAGTTACTCTAACAGAGCTAGACAACCTAACAAAATTTTGGGGGACAGAAGATATCCCTTCGGAACCCGAAATTACAACAACAAACGAATTCTGTGGAAAATATTATACAGAAACAACAGAGCGATTAAACAACGAGCGTTATGTGGTGAAGATGAACGCTAACTATGAGCAAAACCTTGGTAACTCGAAACCTCAAGCTATAGCACAATTTCTTCATTTAGAAAAGAAAATGGCGAGACAAAAACACTTCGCTAAACTATACAAAGAATTCATCCGTGAATACATCGAATTAGGTCACATGAAACCAGTGACAGAATCCGATAGTAGAGTACAAGCCTACCTACCACACCACGGCGTAGTGAGGGAGAGTTCAACAACAACCAAACTACGAGCTGTTTTTAATGCATCAATGAGAACAGACTCCGGGCACAGCCTAAACGATTTGATGTAAAAAGGGCCTAATCTTCAAAAGGACATTCTATCCCTGATCATTAAATGGCGGAGCTATAAATTAGTTCTAACGGCGGACATTGAGAAAATGTACCGTCAAATCCTTATTCATCAAGACCAACAATGTCTTCAAAAAATAATCTGGAGAGACTCCAAGAGAGAACCACTGAGGGATATGCAGCTGTGTACCCCGACATACGGGACCAAAGTCGCACCATTCATAGCGATGCGCACTCTCCAACAGCTGGCCAAAGATGAAGGCAACGCTTTCCCTCTGGCCCAAAAGGCGCTACTTAACGAATTTTATATGGATGACACCATCACGGGCCACCACACTATAGAATCAACAAAGCTACTGCAAAAAGAGCTAAGCGAACTACTGAAAAAAGGTGGTTTTGTTTTACGGAAATGGTCCACGAACGAACCATCGATTCTCAAAGAACTACACTACGAAAGAGAAAAGTAACAATAACGAATTTAACTTCAAGCAACAAGAGTTCAGCAAAAAACTTGGACTTGCATGGAATGACGCAAGCGACACATTCCATTTTATTAGCGAAACGCCTAGTAACAACAAAAATGCACAATACACGAAACGTAGACTATTGTCAGAAATAAGCAAGATCTACGATCCGCTCGGTTGGTTGGCTCCAATTACCCTATAACCAAAACTGATTTTTCAAAAACTATGGAATGATGACTGCCAAAACATGGGATGGGACGAAAATGTACCAGATTCCATAAAAAAGGAATGGATGCAAATTAAATCCGATCTGCCAAACATAAAATACATAAGTTTACCAAGATGGATCAAAAACGAAAACAATAGGGCGATTGAATTGCAAGCCTTCTGTGACGCGAGCGAGAAAGCCTACGCATGCGTTATCTACATCCGAACTACGTCATCCACCGGCGCGTATGAAACTACACTACTCGCAGCAAAAACTAAGGTAGCACCAATCAAAAGGAAAACTACGATACCGAGGTTGTAATATGTGCGCCGGAGTTTTGCTAGCGACACTCATACAAAGGATAACTAAGATCCTTGAAGATTACGATCTAAGGGTTACCTGCTGGACCGATTCTAAAGTCGTTCTAGCATGGCTTCAGGGAAATCAAACTAAATACGAAAAGTATGTAACCAATAGAACTACACAAATACTAAACATCGTGCCTGCGATAAACTGGGGTTACGTGAAGACGAACGAAAACCCTGCCGACTGTGCAACAAGAGGACTCCCACCGCAAAAACTGGTCACCTTTACCCTCTGGTGGGAAGGTCCTAAATGGCTTAAGGAGCGAGAAAAACAAGCCCTTATCTCAAAAGAAACTTATACCACAAACGAGGGCTTCCTAACAAACTGTTACACGACTAATAGTACGGAACCCACATCTATTAAAAATGAATTAATCGATTCATTACTTGAGCGACATAGCAACATAGATCGTATTACAAGAATACTCGCCTTAGTGATACGTTTCGCTGATGCATTACGAAACAAAAGAAGGTCAACTGAGTGCCATGAACTGAACTTGAATGAAATAAACAACGCACTATTAATAATTATCAAATCAGTGCAATGGGATTATTTCGAAAATGAAATAAATTTCCTCAACAAAGATAGAAAACTCCTCAACAGAAGCACCATTTTGAAACTTAATCCATTTTTGGACTCTTATGGCGTTTTACGTGTTGGAGGACGACTAAACCACTCAAACTTGCCAGTGGAATCGAAACACCCCATCCTCGTACCAGAAGAGGGAAGACTAACCAACTAATTGTTGAAAAGGCGCATCAACGAACCTTACACGGTGGAGCAAGATTAACACTAGCTGACACTAGAAACAATTACTGGATTATCAGCGGCAATCGAACCGTTAAGAAAATACTGCGACAATGCATTCGATGCCGTCGATACGCCGGCAACCTTCCTAAAGAAAGGATCACTCCATCGAGGCCGTTTTCACACACCGGCTCACGCGCCGGTTTTCACACACCAATCGACTTTACAGGCCATGTGGATGTAAAGATAAACAAGGGTCGCGGGATAAAAACCTGCAAAGGCTACGTAGCCATATTCATATGTATGTGCACAAAAGCAGTACATATCGAACTTGTTTCGGCCCTATCGACGCAAACCTTCATCGCAGCACTAAAAAGAATGTGCGCCAGAAAAGGCACCCCAAAACATATCTACTCCGATAACGGAACCAACTTCGTCGGAGCCGCAAGAGCTTTAAAAGAAGAGTTCCAACTATTTAAAACAATGCTATCTTCAGAGTTCTTTAAAGAGATCCACGACCTTCAAATCGAGTGGCACTTCAACGCTCCATCCTGGCCATCAGCAGGGGGCTTATGGGAAGCTGCTGTACGTTCCATGAAAGCACACCTAAAACGGGTAATCGGACAACAGAAGCTTACCTACGAACAATTTGCAACGCTTCTTACACAAATCGAAGCGTGCATGAACAGCAGACCACTGTGTCTATTATCGGAGGATGTTGAAGATTTAGAATACCTCACTCCAGGTCACTTTCTCACGGGGAGTCCAACACTAACACTACCACTTAATGAACCTGAAGAAAATAAAGCTATAGACATAAGAAATAACTGGAAACTCATTGAGCTCATGCTTCGACACTATTGGGACCGGTGGTCGAAGGAATACCTTCATTCATTACAAAACCGAAACAAATGGCAACAAACTAAAGGAAACATACAGAAGGGGCAGCTAGTCCTCGTCAGGGACAGTAATCTTCCCCCAAGCAGATGGGCTATGGGACGCGTAGTGGAACTGTACCCAGGCAGCGATAACTTAGTACGAGTAGTCACGCTCAAGACACAAAATGGGGTACTAAAAAGACCCATAACTAAACTAGCCCCGCTACCTATAAACGAAGCATGCGGAAACACTGAGTCACATGAAGTGAGTCCAGAAACCGAGCACGGCAAGCAAAAGAAAGGGACTAATAAAACCCCAAAAAGCGTAAACAGCTTGCTTACGGTGTTACTAGTAGCATTTACAACGCTATCATGTGGACTAGCATCACCCCTGCAACATTTTAAAATAACTCGATTAGCTGAAAACCAACCAGTTTACTTTGACCCGGTCGGGAATATCCAACTTATTCACGATGAATGGCAACTTCTGGTATACTATAACCTAACAACATTCTGGCAAAGTAAGACAAACGTAAAAAAATTCGTGAATCGTATAGCTCAACTATGCGACACGATGCCTAATGAGCCATGTCACTCAACGACACAACAACTCAAGTATTCGACATGGCTACCTATAAACGAAGCATGCGGAAACACTGAGTCACATGAAGTGAGTCCAGAAACCGAGCACGGCAAGCAAAAGAAAGGGACTAATAAAACCCCAAAAAGGGTAAACAGCTTGCTTACGGTGTTACTAGTAGCATTTACAACGCTATCATGTGGACTAGCATCACCCCTGCAACATTTTAAAATAACTCGATTAGCTGAAAACCAACCAGCTTACTTTGACCCGGTCGGGAATATCCAACTTATTCACGATGAATGGCAACTTCTGGTATACTATAACCTAACAACATTCTGGCAAAGTACGACAAACGTAAAAAAATTCGTGAATCGTATAGCTCAACTATGCGACACGATGTCTAATGAGCCATGTCACTCAACGACACAACAACTCAAGTACGAAATGAACCAGCTGAACGAGTATAACATATTATCACGGTCTCAACATCAACAACGAAAGCGCCGTGGCTACGTCAACGGCGTAGGAAATCTTGCACGAGCCCTGTTTGGTGTCCTTGACAGCGATTTCGCCGAAAAATACGCTCAGGACATAAAAAAGATCAAAATGAATGAACAATATCTTTTACAGCTGATAAGAAATCAGACACTGATTATCGAGACAGAAAACAACGTCATTAAGAAAAATGAAGACTTTGTAAAGACGCAACTGGAAGCAATTCAGCAATTCATGAACGAAACGAAATATAATACGGCAGTGATTCAAAAACAGCAATGGAGCTAACATTAAAAATATTTACAAAAGTATTTATGTTAAAGCTCGGCTCACTGAACAGTACCTACTCTTCGAATTACATATCCCGTTACTAAGCGATGACGAGTACACACTGTATCACAATATAGCTATACCTAGACAGCAAACTACTTTTGGTTTCGGAGCGTGAGAAACCTTTTCTAATAGTAAACTTTGTACTCAGGATTTTTACTGAGGATAAAAAAATGAAAATACGTACTGCCGATTTGGAGGCGAGTTTTATTCTGTCTTACAATGCGTTACATGGCTCATCCGGTGGGCACAGACCGCTGAGCTTACAAACAATATCTAGTTGCTAGAATGGAGACATATATGTACTTAGCTTAATCTAGAGCAGACGGGTGAGGTGTATCCATAACTCCTCCGACCCTAAGAGCGAAATTATCGGAAGATTCGATTTGAGAGTCCTCCCGACAATTTTGCCAATACAATAAACATTTTGGCGATTTTAGCCAAGTTATATAAACCAAAAATGTAAGAAAACTAAAAATTACTAAACCTAAAGTGACGTATTCTAAATTATCACTGAAGTTAAAGTCTTTCTTTTCATTCAAAACACCTTCGATCACTTCACTATGCTTTAACGAAAAGGCCATATATTTCACTTCGTCTAAACTTATTCCTTTCATATTAACTACACTTGATTTGGAGAGAGTGACATTCACGTGCAACTGGGGTAACGTGACAATGGGAATCTTCTCCACATCTTCCAACTCCACAAAAATACGACGGTGAAGGTGAATTCCATAGATTTGCAGGTCACAAGGCTCATCAATTGTCACCAGGTAAGTGCCGAATATAAGTTGTTTACTGATCTCTTCATCGCATTGCTTAGTCAGTGTTGTTCTCAATCTGCTATAGAGGAGCCAGCTAGCTGCGTTGACTTGCTGGACCCTGACCTTCTCAATTTGGATTTCATGTTGTTTACAGGGAGTATGGTCGTCTTTGAATTTCATCAACTGTTCTACACAGGTAAGTTCATAATATAAGGCTTGATTATCGGCAGTGCATAAGAACTGATCGCCAGTAGAGAGTGGTCGACATGGTTTTATTAGCGGTAAGTATTTCATTCCTTTCGCCAGTATTTTTTAGGGTATTTGGGAATAATAGCTAAGGTTTTATTTTCAGATTCGTGAAACATTGGTAAGGAATATAACTTAAAATAGTTATATGATGAGTTATCCGTAAGTGGAATTTCCAATATAAATGTTATCTGATTATTTTTAATAAATGATTTTACACAAATGGTCTCCTCTATTTTCAATAAATTTGTTTCTAGTGGAGGATACACTAAGTTTCCAGAGTTAGAAATTAATTCTAAATGATACAATAATTCTGTAGAGTTCACAATTGATTGATGTAGTATCGATAATTTACTTAACGCTAATGCTGTTTCGATTTCACTTAGTCTAGCAAAGATAGTACGAAAACTACTCGTGAATACAGAAAATAATCCCGTAAAGTAAGTTAAGAAAATCCAATTGTTTTGCTTAGCAGATAAATCTTTCAAAAGTAGTTCAATCTTTGTTAGGCGATTATGAAAGTTTACAGTATTCTGATTTATTGTTTCAGTTACATTAATGAAACTATCAAACATCTTGGAGACTATTGTTAATTTTTTTGAAGTAATTATTTGATTATGATTTAACTTGGAAATAAGTTCTCCGTATCTAACGGCGTCATCGTGATCTAGGTTACCAGTTACTAATTTTATAATAGAACTCAATGGATTTATAAGTCCTCTTTTAGAACGTTTCTGCGGAACTAGTTGTCGGTATTTTTCTACAGTTATATCGCGTATAAACTCTGTATGTATTTTCATACTTGTAAATTCTTGAGAATATGATGCATTCCAATCGATAAGTTTACACATTTGTTGGTAGTTGCTGGATATGTAATTAAAATCATTATAAATCTGTTCTAAACTTATGAGTTTGATTATAGTCCAGTGATCAGTTTGAATGTGTGCTACACCTTCTTTTACCGGGAAGATACCTGGGTTTCCTTCAAGATTTTGCAGATGAAGGGCCAGCGTGGGTATCACTACCAACAGGATGCCGCACCACCTGCGGAGGGCGTTTTACATTTTTAATAGGGGTTTTAGTAAATCTTTCTCCTATTTGTATTGGTAAAATATTTCTTTCAGCTGGACCTATTACTTTTGCTTTAACGTATCTTGGTTTGTCTTTACTTTTACGCTTGTTCACGTCTTTCGCAAAAATAATTTCACCTTCATTAAACTCAACTTCAGATTCACCGACTTTTCTTTCCCTATGCCTTTCTTTTATTTCTACCATTTTATCTGTCAAATTTTTATACATAACTCTGGTTCGTTTTGCATGATCCTTAACCATTTTCTGGAAATATTGTTTTTCTAACTCTATGCTATACGGGTTATTTGTATCAGTATGCCCGAAAACAACTTCGAATGGAGTGAGTTCGGTAACAGAGTGAATGGAATGGTTATATGCCATAACCGAGTACATCATTACAGATGCCGCATCGGTACATCTTTTTTCATACTTCGCTAATCGGTATATTTCAATTATGGTGTAGTGAAATCGTTCTATCAGACCCATTGAGTTGGGGTTATTAGGTGTGCCAATATGAAGTTCGACTTTATGTAAACTTAAAAATTCCTTCATCAACTCGTTATTGAACTCAGACCCTGGATCGGAACTTATCTTTTTAGGAACGCCGTAGTATGAAAAATACTTCATTAGAGCACGGACAACTTCTGGAGTAGATTTGTTCTGAATTTCGATAGCCTGACCTAACTTACTAAAAGCATCTATAAGGGTTAGATAAGTTTTACCTTCAATACTAAAGAGATCTATAAATAGTTCCTGAAAAGGAGCATTCTGTGTTTGTGTCAGCTGTAAATTAGGTTTAATGGGCTTTCTATCATATTTCATTTTCTGGCATGCCTCGCAAGTATTTATAACTGCCGCTACTGTCTGCTGCATTCTATCCCAATAATAATTCCTACGAAGTCTAACTAAGGTCTCTTTAATGCCGCGATGACACGTGTTTCCTTCATGATGTTTAAATATTATAGTTTTCTGTTCTCCTTCATCTTCTACATAAATTACTCGCTCTGTGCATTCATAAAAATTTATCAAATCTTTCCTAAAAAGCTGAATTATTATATTACCAAATAACTTACGATGTTCATTTTCTGAACTTTCTGGTATTTTGTTTGCCATTTTTGTAAATCAATTCAAAGTCATAGTCTTGTAAACGGAGTCCCCAACGTGTAAGTTTACTACTTGGATCTTTCAGAGATCTAAGCCATACTAAAGGACGGTGGTCGGTGTATATGTAAAACTTTCGACCGTATAAGTATGGTCTGAAATGTTTTACTGCCCAGATTATAGCAAGCAATTCCCGTTCGATTGTGCTATACCGTGATTCGGTATCGCTAAGAGTGCGACTAGCGTAAGCAATAGGTTTGTCACTGCCAATTTGTCCTTGTGACAAAACTGCACCCAAAGCTACGTTTGACGCATCAGTCGTAAGTATGAAAGGTTTGTCGTAGTCAGGGTATTGCAAAAGAGGGGCATGTGTCAAGAGTTCTTTGCATTTGTTAAATGCGTCAATGTATTTCTGGTCTATTATAATTTTGTTACGCTTTTTCAAACAAGATGTCAATGGTTGGGTAATTTTTGCGAAGTCTTTGATAAAACGTCGGTAGTATCCTACTAGTCCAAGGAAACTTTTAATCTCAGTCGTAGTTTTTGGTAGGGGATAGTTCAATACAGCCGTAATTTTGTCGTCATTGGGTTTTAGTCCTTCTTTGGTAATTGTGTGTCCAAGGTAAAGTACTTCCTTGCGTAAAAACTCTGATTTGTCTAATTGAATTTTCATGTTAGTGGCCCTAATTCTGCCAAAAACAGTCCGTAAATTCTGTATCATATTATCAAGGCTATTTCCATAAACGATAATGTCATCTAAGTACACCATACAGTGTAGTCCTTGTAGTCCACGTAAAACGTTATCCATGGTCCTCTGGAATGTGACTGGGGCAGTTTTTAACCCAAACGGCATTCTGAGGAACTCGAAATGTCCATTTTGAGTTGAAAAAGCTGTCTTCTGTCTGTCCTTCTCTTCTAACTCTATCTGGTGGTATCCACTTGCTAAATCAAGCGTAGTATAGTAAGTGATCTTTCCTAACTTGTCAAAAAGGTCATGAATGTTTGGTAGGGGGTATTTGTCATCAATAGTAATTTCATTCAATCTTCTGAAGTCAATCACCACCCTGTATTTAACTTCACCAGATGCGTCCATCTTCTTAGGTACCAGGTGAACGAGGGCATTCCAAGGAGAATGGGACTCTCGTATTACATTGTCTTCTATTAATTGGTCAACTTGTCTGTTGATTTCATTTTGAACAAACGGAGCCTGTCTATAAGGTTTCACATATATGGGGTCTTCGTTTTTAGTCCTTATGTGATGCTTTACCGAATTAGTAAACGTCAAGGGAATTTGGTCACAGTAAAATATGTCCTTAAATTCCTTGCATAGTCTATAAATCTTTTCATGTTCTTCTTCATTGGTATGGTCAAGTCTGAGTTTACTCAAATTGTCCTCAAGTAATTTGTCTGTCTCTATGTCAGTATTATTTTTAGTAAAACTTATATTACATTCGTTATTTTCATATTTATTCACTGTAAAGGGTTGTTTTATATTAAGACGTTTTGGACTATCTGAAGTATTTTGGATAACTGTATATGCGTATCCATTTACGCAATTTATTATAGCGCTGGGCATACGCAGACCATTCTTGAATCCTTGAAAATCAAGAATAGCATCGCCTGAATATTGATTCACAGGCAACTTAACTCGTTGTTCTGTTCGTGACGGTATATCAATTATATAATTCAAGTTATTATTAATTATTGGAATACAAGTAGTGTTAGTTGTTAATACTTGGTTCTTTAAATCAATTACTGCGTCTAATTGTAATAAAAGGTCATTACCAATAAGTCCGTCATATCGTGCGTCAACGTCATACAGATAGAATTTATGCCACGCGCTGGTTACAAAAGTAGGTAAGGGAGGGATTTCCATTACTTCATCGTGTCTACTAGAAGCATGGGTCCTTATCACTTGAAAAGTTTCTTTCCTAATATATCCACTGAAGTATTCATAAGCTTTTTGAGGACTAATGAACGATCTCATGCTGCCAGTGTCAATCATCATTTTTGCGTGTATTTCTTCTAAATAAATGTAGGGAAGTTTTAAATTAGGATCGCAATTTAGTTCTAAGACTTCTAGTCGTCCATCGAGGCATTTTCCTGAAAATCCGCATTCTGACTGTCATATGTTGGTTCCAATTTCTCATCAGGTACGTTAGAATTTTCCATGCAACTTACGTTATCATAGTAATAGTCAATGTCATTTGAATAGTTAATGTCATTGGGTATATTATAATGGAAAAAATCGTCACAATAGGGATCGTACACATATTCGTAATCGTTCATAGTAAGTTCATTTAAATTAAAACCATGTTGCTGCTTAGGTTGGGCCGTTCTCATAGACACGTCACTATCTTGATTTCGGGGTTTTAATACCTGGGGAAGATTCGATCCAACTTGTTGTGGTGGTTTGTAACCGAATTGTTGCGGTGGTTTGTATCCTAACTGTACGGGTGGTCTATAGCCAAATGGTTGAGGTGGCCTATAACCACACTGTAGAGGTGGCCTATAGCCAAACTGTACAGGTGGCCTATATCCGATCTGTTGAGCTGGCCTATAACCAAATTGTTGCAGTTGCAAACCCGGTTGAGGACGATACTCGAATACTGGCTTGAATGGTTGACCTTGACCCATAGTTTCAGGTAACCTAATTTGTGTATTTTGGGGATTATTCAAATTAAATTTAGACTGAAAAGGTAAGGTGAGTTTGTTTCCGACTGGTTGGGCTATCGATGACCTTGAATTTGATCCCGAAATTTGACTATTACCATGAATGCGGTTACGCATGTTATATTGATCTAAGAAATTGACTTCTTCAAGTACGATGCTTAAAGCTGCTTCTAAGGTTGTGGGCGATTTAAGCCTAACAATACGCACCATATTTTCCGGAAGGTTGTACAAAAATACATTTAGAGCCGTATTGTAGTAGATAACAGATTTAGCACGTCTTAATTCCATATCATCAATTGTATTCACCTTCGACATTAATAACGAGCGAACATTTTGGATTTTATTACAAAAGTCTAAAAAGCTTTCACCTGAATTAATTTTTAAAGATTCTAATTCAATATTAATACACGCTTCACTACGAGGGTCTCCAAAATGTTGAATCAGCAAATCTTTTAACGTGGACCATGTAACAATATCTTCACGTTCCGATAAGAGCGCAGCTGCATCCTCTTTCAGTCTACTCGTTAAAACATTGAATACATAAAGATTTTGTTCCACACTGCCCTTAAATCGATCAACTACGTATTGACATTTTCTCAAATAAGGTTTAAATGTCTTTTATCACCATTATACAGCGGGATTAATTGTACAATTTCGTTTGGTATTGGTTCAACTGCAACGGTTTTTGGCGTCGTCATGATTATAGAGTAATGAACTTTTCAGAGGTTGCAACTCGCTTTTAAACAAGCCTATTGAAATTCACTACAAACACGGAAATACAACAATACAACAAACACGGAATTAAAGCACTATAATAATCGGGAATACTGGATAGATTTAGAAAATAAAATTTTGCAAACTTCTATTAAAATAATCATGAAAAATCTTGAAAGAAAAAAAAAAAATGTTTTACCTTAAGTTTACTTTACCTAACTACAGTTTTCATTGAATTTACAGTTAATACAGTTTATTTTACTGAATTCAATAAATCAAGATTAGAATATTAAACTTAACGTTAAAATTGTGAACTCTCTAACATTGACACTACTCTATGTTAAATTCTAAGAATTGAATAGAGATAAGACCATATTATTTTATACAGAGTTATCAAACTAAACATTTAACACTGTTATAATGAGCAAGTTTTGATCTCGAAAATAACATTTAAAACTTATGAAAAATATAGGAGGATTAGGGGAACAAAGGATTGGCGAAAAGATTTACTCACCAACCGTCCGCGACTCCCATACTCGATGATTTTTACACTCACGCGATACAAAAGAATATTTCTTTGGTTCGAAGGATTTCCTCAGTTTTCGTAGATTTTACGCCTAATTTTATTTGGACGAATTTGGACGTCGAAAAAACGCGAAAACTACGGATTTCTAGGAGAAAATCCTACCGGCTGCGCCACTTTTGGTTTCGGAGCGTGAGAAACCTTTTCTAATAGTAAACTTTGTACTCAGGATTTTTACTGAGGATAAAAAAATGAAAATACGTACTGCCGATTTGGAGGCGAGTTTTATTCTGTCTTACAATGCGTTACATGGCTCATCCGGTGGGCACAGACCACTGAGCTTGCAAACAATATCTAGTTGCTAGAATGGAGACATATATGTACTTAGCTTAATCTAGAGCAGACGGGTGAGGTGTATCCATAACTAACTACTAAACAATGTCAGGCGATAAAGACAACAACACAATATATTGGAGTCAACTACGTAAAGAATACCTACATACAGATGGAAGAGGTTGATCTTCAGCAATGTACAACAATGACGGCGGACAATCACATCTGCCACGCCTCTACGACTATCAGCAACTTTCATGGAATTACGGCATCCTGCGAAGCAAAAATACTAAGCCAAAATGTAAATAACATTACGTGTGATTGGGTACCACAACAATGCTCTGACCAATGGGTAAAATTACAGAGACCAAACATATGGCTGTATAATTGCATCAATGAGTGTACAACTCGCATCGTATGTGAAAATCAAATTACAACAACAACTTTAACAAAGGCGGGACTCCTTGCCCTAGGTCAGGATTGCATACTTCAGCACAAAGACGCTACAATTTATTCACATAACGTTTTTAGTAGCAGTACCAATATCGGAATTACCTTGGAGGTACCTACTATTGACTCACCAAATGATATGTGGAATACATTCAAAAACACAAAGATTGTACTTCCGGAACTAAACTTATCTAATGAACACAGATTACTAGATGAGCAGATAACCGCACAAAAGGGACGAGAGAGCCTACCTAACGACCGAAGTGTCCACGACATTGGCAACTACGCTATAAGCACTTTGCTGGTGGGAGGAATCGTCGCCGCTATAATAGTTTGGCGAATAAGAAGATATCTTCAGGCGCGTAACAAGAGCCCTACCATCATGAAGAAGAGTCGAGAGAGGACAGAAGATATAGAACTAAACGAGATTCCTGTCTACGCTAAATACGTGGTGGATAGTCAGAGAACTACCGTCCGCCGCAACCAGCAGTTGGAACAAGATTCAAACTATGATTAATTATTTAGGAATTATTCCTTATTGTTTTGATTGCTTTTGTTAGTTTTATAACATTTTTATACCTATGTATATTGTAACGTTACGATTGGCCGGAGGGTCAGTCGTAAGTCACGTTAAAAGAAAGAAAACTAAAGTAATAGTACTTACTATTAAATATTTAAAAGATTAGACTAAATATTAAAATTATTCTATGGTTCCGGTCCGAGTGCACGGGACGCTTGGACGGCAGGATGTAGCATTGGCTAACAGCAGCTGGACAGGGTCGGCAGGTAGTTGGTCTGGATCGGCAGGCAGCAGTGGGACAGGGCTGACAGACGAGGCGGAGCACGAAGACGAGGATCTCGCCTTCACAGTCAGTCGGCAACTCTGTCCCAAGGAGTAAAATGTCTTTTGTAAGACAAGAGGTTTTGTTCTATAGTACTTAAATTAGTGGTATTGTTGGTGTGGTTGGTGGTATGATTTGTAGTCGGAGTTAGTGTCCAACGCCACGTTGATAGAATGCCCTAATAATGGTAGAGCTCTCCGTCCCGGAGCGGGCTAGTAAGACGGTGGCGTAGTCCGAATCTCGCCGATACGGCTGACTGCGGAGGCACTCTACAGCACCTCACGCTCCACGAGACGAGTGTCTGGACCTCCTAAGACACACGGGAGTGGTCGGCTATGGCGTCCTAAGCCACGCGACTATAACGCCTTCGGCCTTAGAAATCTCCCAAAGGCGGAAGTGAGAGGGCCGGCGGCTATGTAAGGTGAATCACAAATCACACACACTATGAGATTCTTTAGATATTATATTTTTTACACGTTACAATTATTAGTACAAGAAATAAAGTAAGCTATAGAACTGAACGGACTGAGTCGAACTGAACTGAACTGAACCGAGTGGACCCTTGTCAGGTTCGATCACCGCTTAAATAGATCCTGGCAAAGGTTCTAGAAGTTTCTGTGTAGCATAATTCAAATGATTAATTTGAATGCCTGCCAGGATCAATAAAAACGGTTTACATGAGTACATAGCGAAGTAAGTCTGAAACTAGCTTTATCAAGGCCGGTACGATTCATAGAGAAAGAAAATATTAGACAGATGACAATTTATGATTGAAGATGTCAATGGATAAAAATATGCTATTTTACAACAAGAGAAAATTAATAATATAAAGCACAGTCTTCAGTGTTACAAACAGTTCATTGTGGTGTTGCTTTTCAGCTGTGGTGTTCAAACATATGTAAGAAAGTTAGAGCAATAATATGATTTCATGTTTGAAGAAAGTAAAACAGTATAGGAATCAAAACAAAGGTAAATTTATAATTATTATAACATAAAGATGTGGCTTTGAGTAGCAAAATACCAGAATATATAACTTGTAACGCAAGTTTGGTAATCTGAGTACGTAAATCTTTCTAATAATGCTCATACAGCAAAAATACGTGTATGCGTATTAAACTAATAATCACTCAATTCAGTCGTAACTAAAACTCCGTCACGCGGTGATGTGCGGCTCAGATAACTAAACAAACATAACTTTTACTGTTCCATAAATAAACTACATTAAACTTAACAGTGGTTTGGTGTAACTTAACTAACTACCTACAACAACTACCGGGGTATCCGTCAACTACAAGAAAACCCCAACAGTCAGTTCGCTACATTTTACTCGAAAGCATACAAATGATAATAAAATTAGTGGTGCCGAAATTACAAACACAATTAAAATGAAATAACTCAAATTACTTACATACTAACACACAATTCCTTACGACTAAGACACAATTACCAATGTCAACAAAAGAAAAATCTTAATGTAATAAGCTAAATGTCAGTGGTGTCCTCCATAAACTCAGTTGTGGAATAGTAACATTTCAATCAATCAATCAATCAATCAACTCAGCCTATAACAGTCCACTGCTGGACACAGGCCTCTCCCAGGCTGCGCCACAACACCCTGTCCTCCGCCATCCGCATCCAGTCTGTCCCAGCCACCTTTTTAAGGTCGTCGGTCCATCTAGCTAGGGGGCGTCCCACACTACGCAAACACACACAACAACATATAGTAACATTTATGAATAAAAAATTGTTTCAATTTCTTTTTAAACATCATATTATTAAGATTTTTTAGCTGTCGTGGATGTTTATTGAAAATAACTGGAGCCATTCGATAAACACTTTTACGTAGGAGGGCTGTTTTACTGCGATCAACACAAAGAATGTTCGTTTTCCTTTTTCTTAACCGTGGATCAGCTGATGCTCTTATTTTGAAAAGCTGTTGGTTTGTCTTAACAAACACTGCCACCTCAAAGATGTATAATGACGGTAATGTTAGAAGCTTCAAGGATTCAAAATATGGCTTACAACTGTCCCTTGAGTGTAGATTACATATAGCGCCTACGCATTTTTTTTGTCTTTAGAACCACTCATTTTAGGTTTTACACTTGTTTTCAAGTTTCCTGTTTTTAACCTAAGGTTTTAACAATCGTCATCATCATCATTCTCCTGCCCTTATCCTAATTTATTTGGGGTCGGCGCAACATGTCGCTTTCTTCCATACAACAATAAGACGTGAAAAGAAAATGGCGCGCGCAAAGCAAATTAAAAAAAGTACACCAAGAAGGTTCCATTTTTAACAAATTAAAAAAAGTTGTATGACAAATTTGGCACCATAGAGGAAGAAGTAAATAGGTTTAATGATGGTTTTGAATTTACAAACTTAGTACACACCATGTTCTAAATTCAATTTACTTTATCCTCTAGCGGATAAAAACGGCTTTTGCACTCAGATATCGAAGAGCAAAAATACTCTTTTCGAGATGGGGGGATGAAAAATACCTATGGCTTTGAATCTCAGCCACCAAGCGTCAGTGACGTGAGAGACAACGTCAAAACTAGTCATGTCCTCATAAACTATTCTTTCAATGAAATCCAATTCAAGACTAGCATACAATGTATCTTAATAGTTAAGTTTCGAAAGTATTCGCACCAGGCCGGTACTCTTAAAATGAGAGCAGTGTTGGCCCAGTGGTAACGGCGGCGACTTACGAGTGGTCGTAGGTTCGAACCCAGGCAGGCGCTTTACTTTGTGTAAACAATTTCATCACCACTGCTCTCAAAACGGCGAAGTGTCCTAGAACCAAAAATTCGAAGACATGTGACATGTACCAACCCGCACTGGGCCCGCGTGGTGGATTACGGCCCACTCCCTCTCACAGAGAGGAGGCCTGTGTCCCAGCAGTGGGAACATTATAGGCTGGTTATATATTCCCCAATAAAAATCTTTACCTACATATTCCTATACAGCGAAACCAATCGAGATGAAATCCAAAACTACATCTAGGTATGTAAATTTCAAACAGGAAATGCAACAAAATCAGGTTTTATTCTAAAACGTTTTCAGCCAAAATAAACAAAAACACCTAGGGACAGATATCGATGTGTAAATTGTTTACACTTTAAAGCCTGTTGAAGTTAATTAAAATCGAAAGTTTCCATTAAAGGTGTTTATTTCATAAGCAACTTTTCCGTTTCTTGAAGGAAACACCTGTCTTGTGACTAAAAGTACCTATCAACTTAAAGAGATGTTCAACTAACTTTGAAGATCAAAGGATCGCGGAGACTGCTCAAAAATATTGCTGTCTACATAACTCGCTCGAAAGGTTGTTGAAACGCTCTCAAAAATGTAATTTTCGAACTTAGGACTCCATTGAACTTTCGATGTTACCTCCACACCACCTATTTCTGTCTGAACTTTTCAGAGTTTAATAGAAACTTAAAGGTGAGTCTGGGGTTAATGCCCTTTGAAATAAAAGAATGGATGAGGATAATTTTCTAATAAAGTTTTGGTCCATTCCCTCTAAACGGTTGAATTTGGTCATCGTAGAAAATGTTCATTAACGGTCCGAACGTGTCAAAAGCAAGAAGATCGTCTAGACGGAGAATCGTTAAATTATTTCTTTGTATTGAAAACAAAAGACAGAAAATTACCACATTTCAAGATTAATAACCAATAATTTTGATTCAGAAATGGAGCAAATATTATGAACAGTTGGTTCAATTCGTGTGAAAAGACAGTGGACACAAAAGTGTATTGTAGTCGTCGCTTTTGAACAAAAATGTAGTTGTGCAAGTAACTGTCCAATGTCCCACACATAAAAATGGCTGCCTTTTAATAATACCTGGAAATGCTTTTAACGAGTATTAAATAATTTGCCACTTGTGACCACGAGAGCAAAATGGATATAAAGTTTATTGTGCATTTTACTAGTTATTGTTGTGCATCTTTGTATTTATCTTGTTGCTCAAATTGATACATATTGCATATCTCCGGAGTGGATGATATATTACAGCAATATATTCATTTCTTCATTCATTTTTATAACATCTTGAGAATTATCATAAATTCGCCACTCCATATGATCAATAGGCGACGTTAACTAAAATAAAGAATTAGTCTTTATTTTGGTTAACGTCGACTATTTGCTTATATGTATTTGTATAACTGAATTATACAATGTTATGTACATTGTATAATTCAGTTATACAGGTACGTATGTGAAGTTTTACGTTTTTTGGTAGTACGTAAGAATCGTAGCACGTGGCGTTCTGTAGTTTCTGCCGACCCCCATGTGTAAAAACGTGAGTGAATGTATGCGTATGTTTGTGTAGTTTTTTTTTATGCAATGACATAAATATTTACTCTGTGAAACATATAAACACACACAAACAAACATATACATATTATTTTAATTATTGTAAATGTAACGACTCTGTAGGTCATTGTTTAATTTTGTTTTATTCTCAGTTTCAACATGGTCTGGCAGTTTGAGTATTTTTTGCGGCCTAGCCAAATGTCCTTTCTTTGGTATTGTTCGTTGAACCGTTGAGCTCCTTAAGTTCTGAGTTGAGCAGCAAAACTACTGACAGAAGCGTGCACTGACTGGACAGGTCCACTCAATCTGTGTAGTTCTTTCATCAAAATAACATTTCTGACACCAATCTATATGGTCTTCACATGATCTGACCAAGATTATGTCTGTTCTCTAGAAGAGACCGTGACTTCTGAGTTTGTTTCGGCCTTTCTTCTCAGAGTAGTCAGATAGGAAACGCCGACCTCATCAACATCATCATCATCTGCCTAACCTTTTCCCAACTATGTTGGGGTCGGCTTCCAGTCTAACCGGATGCAGCTGAATACCAGTATTTTACATGGAGCGACTGCCTATCTGACCTCCACAACCCAGTTACTGGGTAACATGATACGCCTTGGTAAGACTGGTTGTCAGATTTTCGGGCTTCTGACTACCCGTGACGACTGTCTAAGATCTACAAATGACAGTCATTTTTTTTTGGGTGGGAAATCATCAAATAACCTTTCCCGCTCTGGGCGGAGCGGGAGGGTGTGTCAAACTCTTACTGACTAAAACCCACCCGTATTCCTTCCTGTTGCCTTTGTTGCCAGGGGCCTCGGTGACCCTTTAGTACCTTCCCGCGACCCCGGCAGGCATCGGCCCTAGTGGACCCCTACATTTTTGCTGTCGACATTTCTTTGAGGCGCGCGTGGAATACAACGCGCCGTCGACCCGGGCCTGGTCCTTACCGGACAGTGAGCTACCCATTGCTCACCGTCCGCAAGCCCGCGCCTACGGTGACCGGAAATCCGCCCGGGATTCCCGACGCCCAGGGCGTCTCTTGTGGCGGCTAGGGGCGAGAGGGCGCGAAATTCGCCTTTCGCTCGACCGTCCTGCCTCCTCCTTTGCGAGCATTACTGCTTCGCAGAAGGAGGTGACGGCTGCCCATGCCCTCTCGCTCCGTACCATGGCCTGAACCAGGGCCGGACGCGAGAGATCTCTGCCGCCGATCGCCTCCACGAGGACACGGCGGTACTCTGCCCAAGCCGGGCAGTCCTCCACCGTATGCTCCACCGTGTCCTCCGGGCGATACACACGGTGGTGACACCAGGGCGTTTCCTCTCGCCTTATCCGACACAGGAACCTCCAGAAGTTGCCGTGTCCGGTGAGGACCTGCGTCAGGCGGAAGGTGAGGAAGCCGTGGCGCCTCTCTAGCCACTCCTCAAAGAGGGGACTTATCGCCGCAATCGTGGCGTGCCCAGCACTGGGTTACGACAACCGTACTCTCCATGTCGCCATGAGATCCTGCCGGAGCTCCGTTCGCTGTGCCGCGAATTCTCGCGGCAGCGGAGTTACGCCCCGGCGTTTCGCCTCCTTGCACCATTCCCATACGTGCGCGAGGAGTTTTGCCTCTAAATCTCATGGCGGCAATCCGGCAAGGAGGCTCGCTGCCTCACAGGAGCCCGTGCGGTATCCCCGGACCGGATGGCCATGACCCTTTGGGCCGCGCTCAACCGGCGGGCTGGCCGCAGCGGGACCAACGGCTTAACGTGCTTTCCGGGGCACGGAGGGATCTTGGTATGTAAAGATCATCACCCATCCACGGACCAACCGCGGCAAGCGTAGCTTAACCTTATAGATCGACCCGTGCGGCCGTTATAACTTAGCTACAAGCCCCTCACGAAACGCCGACCTCATCTAGTTTAAAAAAAAATATGATTGACGTGTAAAAGTGTTTGTACAAACGTACTTACAGAAATAAAATCATTTATCATTTTTATACTAAAAATATTCTACTATGGAAGTTGTTATTCTAAGTTCATATTCCTAATCTATGAGGAAAGTTTGACCATCGCCATTAAAAGGGCTTGTCACTTATAATTTTTATCAGAAGACTATATATTATGGACGGACAATTAGGTTATTTGACAAATATTTGGTAACAAAAATATTTGTCTACTTTTTACATGTTTTCATGGATACACTATTAAACCATTGCAACACGGAGGACTTTTCAAAATAGGAAATTACGGACAATAAATTCGGGTGCAGTCACGGGCAGAGCAAGACATGAGTGTAATCATATTGCATTGAATAACAACAAGGGTAAAAGCTACGTATAAACAACAAAGTAATCCTTTACACTCTGAACTGAAAATCGTTTTCCTTCGTCAAGTTTTACGATTTTATTCATGGAGATAAGCAGTTAACTTTACGTTCTTCTTTTCTCGTATCCACGTGAAAATCCTCCTATTTTCCATTTATGGGACCCTGATAAGAATTTATTTATTTTTTCTGCTTGTTATTTTTCTACGAGCAAATAAAACTTTGCTTAACTTTTGCTGTTGAAAAGCTCGATGCGCTTTCTCTTTCCTTATCTCTTTTTTGTTTATACAAATTATTTGTTTTGTGACACTTTTTACTAAGGCACCAATCTGAGTTGTATGTGTTCTTGCCGACAGCTCCTGCTGCTTGTATCGCTACGCCGCAAGTCTGCTACGTGCTTAAGCTCGCATCGCTGCTCCGCAAGTCTGCTACTTGCGTAACTACGCATAGCTACGCTGCAAGGCAGAGAGCTACGCACGACATCGCGCCTGCTTGTAATATATTTTTGTAAAAACCTGTGCTTAATTTGCATTTTCTGTTCTCGTATATTTGAGTTCTGCCAAACATAAGTGCTGCTCCAACATAATATTGAGGAAAGTCCCACCTATGAGCCTCACAAAATATGTAATAGCCATACAACGGTTGTCCTTTATTAGTAATTGTTTTGCAAACAATACTGTTTTCTTTAATATAAATCTACTAAAAGTCCAAAATAATTTAGACCTCGTCTTCACAACCAGCAAACCTATTTTTCATTGTGTAAATTAAGGCAATGAAATTACTGAAAGACGAAAAAGCCTGGCAAATGTTTTTATTTAATTTTCCCGAAAACAAACTCTCGGAATTAAAGAGGTATTTTTGTTTACTGAAATGTTTTGAAGAGTAAACGTCCAAGTTTGGTGATGGAGATCTTAGAATATTTTCAAATATAACAAATATTTGCTGGTAGAGTGGAAGCGTTCGATAAATAATGTAGTTGGAATTGGACATTGGTTTTAAACTCTGTTGACTAAAATGTTTTTCCTTTTTTTATTACTTACGTCAATAAACAAAAAGTATAAAGTAGTGAAACATTTCCTTGGAATAAGGAAAACGAAGGTAACTTTAATAATTACAAAGCTCGGAGAGTAGCAAGTTTCGTTTGCAATTATGCAACTGCTCACGTTCAGTTGTGAAACTAATGAACCAAGCGAATGCACCGTGTGCTGGGTGATGAAACCATACATATTATGTTTATTAATTAAAGAAAGAGTGGAATGACGGTATTTTATAAGCTTTCGTTTATTTCACACGTTGAGTGAGTCTCTTATATAAGTGTATCCTAAAATCTACATAGTGTGATTAACTAGCTAGGAGTAGGGTAAGTGAACTACCCGCTTACCCTACTTCTTAGTGCTATTAGCCGGTGAACACCATTCCCCAATGGCGTTCATCGGGTAATAGCGCATAACTTGATAAAAACGGTGTATATTCACGTGACCTTAATCGCGGGGGACGGGACGGATTAGCAGGCAGTGAACAGTAAACTCAGTCAGCTTGCAACAAGAGACAGTGAAGTGCGTGAAACCGAACCGAAAATTAGATCAGTGCGACCGCAAACAAACAAACAATTGTTTGTTTACAGACGAACTGATCTAATTTTTGGCTGGGTGTTTCTGACGGTAAGTCCAGAATTGTAACATTATTTATTGTTGTTGTTACTTTTCTAGGTACTAAAACATTATATTTAGCGATAACAACAAACCATAACTAACTTAGCAACAAACCACAATACTAACAACATAACTTTTTAATAACTGTATCTGATTGTTTTTACATTTCAACTTGAACACAAAACGATCGTTTGGGGTTATACCGCTCAAATGTCAAACCTGGATAACACTTTTTTTTTACAGATATTCCCAAAAAAGATCACCGCTGGAGCGGCTTGAAGTGAAGAAAAACTGCATGCTAAAACTGCGATTGAATGTGGAGTGTCCAAAGGATAAGCGGCAAAACACATGCCATCCCATTCACTATGCTAAGAGATCGACTAACGAATCAGAACATAAGCAGCTCAAGACTAGGTCGTAAGCCGGTTTTTAGTCAACAGTTAGAAAATAAAATACCTGTACTATTACCCCTTTTATTATTACCCGTTTGCTTGAGCGGCGTTGCTCTTAGTCAGGGGCAATGGCGCTCAAACCTGTTTTTTTAACAAGTTTTCCTACCCTATAATAAGTAACAGATAAGTACGTTTTGTGTTAAAATGTTGACTACTGAATACCTTTTTTTATTTTTCATATTTTTTATATAAACCAATATATTAAAAAGTAATTTGTCATGGGTTGCAACACAACAACACACACTATTAATAACACTTTATTGGCGTGATTAATATGTATATTAATCACGCCAATAAAGTGTTAGAATAAAATCTGAAAAATATTTTTTTTTAGTTAAATATATCATCCCCACATGACCTGCAAGGGAGGTACCCTTGCACGTAATGTGAAAAAATAGTATGTGCTTAACAAAGTCCACGATATAATATGTCTAGGTGCACCACTTTCTTGTATAAGTATAGCGTAAGCTACACAATAAACAAATACATACATGACAAAAAAAAATTGAATAGAAGCAGATACCATACACAGTTAGTCATAGATACATTCTAATGGGAGACTGTCATAAGTAACTTTGACGTTCGAAGAGTGCTGATTCTCAGCCTAGTTTGAATAAATGACTTTTTATTTTGATATATACATAGATAAATATAATATGATATATGATTAAATGACCTGACCAAATAATTATTATGTAAGTACCACAACGTATAACTGATCGCAACAAAATATTGTATTATATTTACTTAATTAATGTTAATCGTGTATTTAAAATAAGAAAAAAATAGATTGTTAATTTCTTTCCTAATTTTATATTAAGAATTATTTTGATTTTAATTTTTTGTTGTGCCCTACAGGGTCCGTAATTGTACCTTAGCTCTAAGCATTTGTAACTCCTTTAAAAACATTATGGAATGCAATTAAAGATATGAATAATAAGTTGATCCTGGAAGTTGTTATTTATATTGTGTAAACTAAAGATAAACGATGTAGGTACATTTTGGGACGTTCAACACATTACAGGTACGTGAATACTGACCCAATTCTTTCAGCTGTTTCCGATGATCGAGAACAATAGAACACCGTTCTTGACGTCAGATAAAGTGTGATGGCTGTTATTTTTAACCACATAACGACACTATAAAATTCAGAAAGAATGGCAGAGGATGAAATCCCGGAGCTGAACGCTATTGTGGACGTTGTAACAATGCTGTGATTAATGATATGAAGGGCCACTGAAGGCTTCATACACAAGTACACACAGAATTGTGTGTCCCTTAACAAAACTCACGCTATTGTCAGTCTTATTCCTTTAGAGCAAGGTTTACGATGGTTTCAACAATAAAAACCGTAAATATGATGAGTGTCGCTTTAGTTAAGTATTTCATCTTAAACGTTATCTTGGACAGGTCGTTATTTGGATTCACATGTCTGGATTATATTCTTTCAAATAAGGTGTTTAGGTGTGATCATGACGTCATGATAAGTTTGTAAGCTGGATTTATTATTTTTCATGAAATATACATACCTACATAAGTTACATCATCATTTCTCTAGAAGTATGACTCCCTCACTATACGCTTACAATTCATTTTATAGAGTGGGTCCACTCCAACGGCCCGTTCACCCGGTTTGACATTTTCTGTTTTCCGGAACTTTTGTGCCTCTAAAATCCCGTAATAATACTCTTATCGTCCGCGCATTGGGTCCATTACTGGGTTTGATAATGGAAATCTATACGCCTACAAACTTGAGGAGAGTTTTATTGACATAAGAGCCCAATGCAAGCACTTATGACGTTGTGACGTGGGGTTTACTGAGATTTGATACCGCGGGCCGGGGCGGCCAAATCACAGTTGCGTTTCCATATAGAGTTGCGAATAAAGACCTATTCTATTCATAATTTTCATTTTACTTTGTTAGATTCCCAGCTAGACGTCAGGAAAGGAATTACTGTAACCGTATTAAATCGATACCTTTAGATACCGCGTGTTCTGAATATATTTTCAGTATTGTAATTTAATGTATTTTTTGTCTCAAAAAAGCTTCTCGAGGAGTAAACGCAAACACGTTTATATACATACGTAAACACAGACACGTCTCACGCTCATATTTACAAACATTTATTACGTTGCATAAAGGGGAGCTTCAGTGAGCGTAGAAACTGTAACAGCGCTTGTTATGCTATCAATCATGCCGCGCATGCTTTTTTAAGCTCTATTTTCATCTGTAGAACGCCAAGAAAAGTTACACAAGTTGACAGGACGCATATGCCCGTGAACGATATAGTTTACAGAATAGGTACTTTCTAGGACACAGTTTTTATCGATACAACATTTGATCGGTATTAAAAAAAAATACTATAAATTACATAAAGTGTAGCTGCCCCTGACAGCAATTCTTCCTTGTCCACTGTAAATCCCGTAAGAATAATTCCGGTCTTTTATTTACCCTTTCGCTTTAAAAAAATCCCTTATAAAAATCCACATAAATCTCCAAAGCTTTTCCGGCTAGTAAGCGATTACTACGTGGAGATACTTGAGCAAATATGTGAACATTTTGTCATATTATGGATGGTTACACATTAGTCCGCCGCAGGGCTAAGGACAAAAGGGTATCCCAAGTAACGAGATTAGTCACCTTTATATTAAAGCCAAAGTGCTGAACTAGTGAACGTTACGAACAACTGCTCGGAACTAAAAAAAAAATCATCCTGGTTTCATTAATCCGGGCGGATCCATCCGGTTTGATGAAATCAGGATGATTTTCGCTTTTCAGTCCAAACTGAACTGTGTGAGTTATTCGAGTATAATTGTACTTATTATAGGTAGTTTATAAAAAATCATATACAATATAAAATCAACTTTATATTTACAATGTTAAGATTAAACAACGAGGGGGGGGGTAGGGCGAGGAGGGAAAGGCGTGGATAGAGGGCCCACCACCAGGGAGGTTGGCGAGCTGAGCCAAGCCAGCCCAGCCAAGCCGGCCCAGCGAGCCGAGAAGCCCCACCTCTCAGAGGTCTCAGGTGTTGAGCCGGATGCCGCTGGCGGCTCCAATTCAGAGCCTGCAGACAGATTTGCGGAGGTCGTGGCCGCGGCGATCAAAGCTGTATCTGTTAAGAGACTCAGGTCCTCTAATGATCAGGCCATAGCCGCAGCCACGGCCTCTATTGTCCTTGTGGAGTCGTTTCTCCGCCCTGGAGGCCATCGTCCTGCGCCCCTCGTTGGCGACGAGCCAGCCGGCCTCAGGCCAGCCCAAGACCCCGTCATATTCTGCCACCACAGCTGCCACGGCCAAACCGGGCTCGTCAGGGCAGCCAAAGGGCGGGGCAAATACGCGGGTCACGAAGGCTCCAGCCCCAGCGGCGAGGGCTACCTCTTAAATCTCTTCCAGCCGATGCCGAATGGCAAGTAGCCGAGGAGAAGAGGAAGGCGACTAAGGCAAAGAGGGCGGCCAAAAAGAGGGAGAGGTGGCAGCAGCGCAAGGAGCGAACCGCCGCGGCTGGGCTCCGCGCCCCGAATTCCGCAGCTGTAGTGATCACACTACAGCCGGATGCGGAAAAGAAGAGCGTATCCTATAGGACCGTTTTGGCGAAGGTGGGTGAGGTGGTGCGCCTCGAGGAGCTCAGCGCTGCCAATGGCCTAAAGATGAAGATTACGGCGACTGGGGCCCGAATGGTGCAGGGCCCTGGTGCGGCTAGTGGCCCGGCCGCTGATGCTCTAGCCGAAAGGCTAAGGGCGTCCCTAAATGCGGACGAGGTCCGAGTGTCCAGGCCCACCAAGTGCGCTAGCATGCGCAACATGGGCCTGGACGACTCCGTGACGGAGGATAAGGTGGACACCGCAGTGGTTAGGACTGGGGGGTGCTCTGCCGAGCAGGTGAGGGCAGGCACCATCCGTCCTGACTCCGCGGGGCTGCAAACCGTTACGGTGAGCTGCCCCGTGTCGGCGGCCAAAAAAATTGCCGGAGTGGGCCAAAGGTTATTGGTGGGCTAGGTGTCCGCGCAGGTCAAACTGCTGGAGCCCAGGCCTCTGAGGTGCTTCCGCTGCGAGGTGGGCAACCACGTGGGAGTAGAGCAGTGGTAATTGCACCTCGGAGGTGGACCGCAGCGGTCCCTGCTACCGCTGTGGTCAGCCCGGGCACAAGGCCGGCTCCTGCAACGCCACGCCACACTGTGCCGTATGTGCGGCAGCTGGCAAGCCGGCCGAGCACCGGATGGGGGGCAAGGCCTGTGCCCCACCCGCCAAAGCCAAGGCCAGGGGAAAGTCCTCTGCCACCGCCGCCACCGCAGCCACCGCCGTCATCGCCGCAGCCGCCGCCACTGCCGCCGCCGCCGCTGCCACTTCTACCACCGTAGTCATCGCCGCCAGGCAGGACCCTCGGTTCAGGAGGAGGCCAACGCCAACATGGAGTGCCAATAATGGCCTCATTACACCTCCTCCAGGCGAACATCAACCACTGCGCCACCGCTCAGGATCTGTTGCTCCAGATCATGGCGCAGTGGTCGATTAACATCGCCGTGGTCGCTGAGCCGTACTTTGTCCCAGTCATCCCTGGGCAGGCCAGGGATGACTGGGTGGAGGACCTGAGCGGCTCAGTGACCCTAATTTTGTCAGCTGCCGCCGGTACTCCGTCCCTCGAGGCCGTCAAGAGAGGACGGGGCTGCGTAGCAGCACGGTTCGGGGAGATTGTCGTGGTAGGGGTCTACTTCTCTCCAAACCGAACTCTTGCCGAGTTTCATAACTCCCTTGCGGAGTTGAGAGTCATCATCGTCGGGTTCGGTTCCCTCCCCATGTTCATACTCGGGGACTTCAATGCCAAGAATTTGGCTTGGGGTTTCCGGTTAACGGACACACGGGGCAGGATGGTGGAGGACTGGGCTCTGGAGACAGGTTTGGTCGTCCTAAACCGGGGTTCTGTCCCCACGTGTGTGCGGATGCGGGGTGAATCAGTGGTGGACATCTCGTTCGCTAGCCCCGCTCTGTCGCAGCGTGTAGTTGACTGGCGCGTCTTGGGGGGGGTGGAGACCTATTCCGATCACTGGTATATCCGGTTTGACGTCTCCGCCCAGACCTCAAACGCGCCGGTCCGACGGGCCCCGAGTGGTCCGCGCTGGGCGCTGAAGCAGCTGGACCGCGAGCTCCTCCTGGAAGCCTTGATCATGCAGACCTGGGTGTCACCACCGGACAGGCCTGCTGACATCAACGACGAGGCGGAATGGTTCCGGGAGGCCATGTCCGACATATGTGACGTGGCAATGCCCCGGGTCCAGCCTGGACGTGCCTCGCGCCAGGTGTACTGGAGCTGACGGCTCTGCGCGCGTTGCTGCGTGACGCCGGTACACCAGGCACCGCAAGCTCCGTATCAAACCTCCGGATAAATAAGCCATTCAGGCGGAGCTGTACGAGGGGTACAGAGCGGCGAAGACCGCCCTCCAAGCAAAGATCCTGCGGGCCAGGGGATCGACGTGGGGACGCCCGTACAAAGTGGTACGGGATAAACTCCGCCCATGGGCTCCCCCTCTGACGCAGAGTCTCCGGCTTCAGCTTGTGGAGGACGTGGTGAGCGTTCTGTTCCCTTCGCAAAGGGAACACACCGCCCCGTCCATGGTTCCGCCTACTGCGGTGCCCGATGCGGAGCACACCGCCGACGACGATGACGACGATGATGCTCCGAAGGTGACCAAGGTAGAGATGAGAGTGGCGGTACGTAGGCTGAATGCCAAAAATACTGCCCCAGGACCCGACGGCTTACCTGGGAAAGCCTGGGTCCTGGCCTTGGAGGCTCTCGGGCCTCGACTAAGGGGGCTCCTAAGCGCATGCTTGGAGAGGGACTTCGATGGAAGACGGGGAAACTGGTCCTCATAAAGAAAGCAGAGCGCCCTTCGGACTCTCCGTCCACTTATCGGCTCATCGTGCTGCTCGACGAGGTGGGCAAGCTCTTTGAAAGAGTCATTGCAGACCGCCTCGTCGGCCAGCTGGTGTGGGTGGGGCCGGATTTGGCGGTGAGCCAGTTTGGTTTCCTCAGGGGGTGTTCTACGGTGGACGCCATCATGCGCGTGCGAGCCCTAACTACGGGGAATGCTGTTGCCCAGGGTGGGGTCGTCTTGGCGATGTCTCTAGACATCGCCAATGCCTTTAATACCCTGCCCTGGAGTTGCATCAGGGAGGCACTCCGGTAGCACCGGATGCCGACCTACCTCTGTCGTGTGGTCGAGGGCGACAGGGCCGTCATCTACTCCGATCACCAGGGAGTGTAGAACCGGCAAAATATGTTGTGCGGTGTCCCACAGGGATCGGTCCTGGGGCCGCATCTGTGGGACATCGGATACGACTGGGTGCTGCGTGCCGACCTCCCTAGCGGCGTCAGCGTAGTGTGCTACGCTGACGACACGTTGGTCCTGGCGCAGGGGAGGTCGCACCAGGCGGCGGCCGAATTAGCGGCACGCGGGGTTGCGACAATCGTCGAAAGGATCCGGCAATTGGGACTCGAGGTGGCCCTGCACAAGTCCGAGGCCATGTGTTTTCATGGTCCTCGGAACGCGCCACCGTCGGGATCCCAAATAACGGTAGAAGTCTGCCTCGTTTAGAGTTAACGAACATTTTTTTGTTAGGTACGTAGACGAGTGGAGCGACCAAATTAAATTCTAGTTATTTTTAATTGGGGCCGGATTTTATTTTAGAAAAGTGAATAATTTCACGAGGATAAAATTGAATGAAATTAATTTATGTAGGTAATTAGCTAGTCTAACAGTTTTCCTTTTCAGTTAATGACGAAGACATCGCGCACTTACCTACGACGTCAACACGGGGGGCTTTTTCTGAGGTTTATGTTCTAGAGGAGATACGACCGTAAGATATTTCAATCATTCTAATTCTGATCAGCAATTTAAGCATCCGTTGGAATACTTTGGTTATTAATTGCCTTCCTGGAAAAGATATACTAAGTAGGTACTGAAAATGATCAACAAGCGTTGACTTGCTGTGTCTCAGCAGTTGAGCAAATAGCTAGATGTCGAAATAAGATAATTTTCTTACCATCGTAAGTCTCAGACGAGGCTTAACTCGAGTTCCCTTTTTACAACGCCATTAACACTTTCGACCACGAGGGTAGGTCGGTAGCTCATGATCATAAAATTATTTTGTTGATAACATATTTAATAAACCAACACTTAGTTATACCCTGAGTTTGAGTTAGATAACAAAGCATATTTTATTTTTATTTTATTTTATTTATTATGGGACAATAAACAGCTACAATATGAAATGTTTACAAATAACAATAATATAGGCTCATAAGTAGTATTAACAATATTGCAGCCCACTACATTATCCGCAAGTTAGCAAAATTAAGATAAGGCAAAAAGTGCCACTGGATTAGCATTACTCAGATATACAAAATAAAAAAAATAATTGATCATTAAAATACAATACAATTAAATAATTATCAAATACGAATTATAAAATAAAAATATATACATTTTTGGATAAAATTATATTATTATTTAACTAAAATATTATAATTATACAAGGTGTCGTTTTGCATCCTCGTCAAATTTCAGGACGCTGCTATGAAAGACATTTAGAATCAAATAAAATTACGATACCTGCTCAATAATTAATACATACTTGTTTTTTTAGTTATTTAAGTTTGACAGTATTTTAGAATACACCACTTTCACAAAACAGAATGCGTATACGGTAGTGTGTGTGTAAAAGGGCAGTTACAGTGTGGTATCACACATGCCGATTTCTGAAAATTAGAAAAAAAAGATCTACTTATTTTATTATTGATTCGTGTCGAGAATCATTAGCATAGTTACCTCCTTGAATTTGACGAGGATGCAAAACGACACCTTGTATACATATTATTATTGTACACATATTTATCTACCCTTTAGTGACGAATGTGATGATCAATGGTCCATGGTCTCTATTATAGAAAATAGTTTAAAGCCAGAATACATTAAGGGTCGGGTAAACGCCGCTGACCTTGGCCATACAAATGCGCGTCGCCTTCACGCCGCGCCGCCGTTCGGTTTCATAGTGAATATTTATTTTTAGTAACAAGCATAAGAATATTTGAAAAAAATCACAGATATAATCATAGATAACAAAAGTGTATTTTCGTATATTTTAGTATAGGGGTCTTGGTATGTAAAGATGGTCACCCATCCACGCTTGCCGCGGTTGGTCTGTAGATGGGTGACCATCTTTACACACCAAGACCACTCCGTGCCCCGGAAAGCACGTTAAGTCGTTGGTCCCGGCTGTTATTTGTAGATCTTTGACAGTCGTTACGGGTCGTTCGAAGCTCGAAAGTCTGACGACCAGTCTTACCAAGGAGTATCGTGTTACCTAGTAACTGGGTTGTGGAGGTCAGATAGGCAGTCGCTCCATGTAAAATACTGGTATTCTGTTGTATCCGGTAAGACTGGAAGCCAACCCCAACATGGTTGGGAATAGGCTAGGCAGATGATGATGAATCATAGATAACAAAAGAGTCCTTTCATACAAAAAATAAACATGAAAATATCTTAAGTAGTTTGAAAATAATATAATTTTTTATACTTTGGGTAGACATTACTTCCTGAATTTCATAAAGTATTTTAACCCATTCGATGCCACCTTTTTAAAAAAATTGTTGACCAGGTGCCACCAGTTTTTATTATGTATTATGGTTGAAAATAGATTACTCATGGTGTAATTAATAATAATATTATTAATATTGTTGATAAATACGAAAAAAACACCAAACACATATGGTGCGTGGGTGGCACAAGGTGAATAAAGATTTTCGAGAGATCCGGGAACGCACCTTTGAGAGTATATAGTGGATGGCTTTATGCACGATTCGAAACATGAACAAATAATCTAAATTGTTGGTGTAGGTACAAAAATAAAAATACTTATTAATTCAAATCAGTCTTTTAATTCTCATTTTTCATAATTATAATATAGGTATAATATAATTCTGACACATTTTCGACAGACCAAGTTTTAACTACGCCATCGCCACTAGAAGATGTGCAAAATACTGGAGATTGGTTGAATGGTTGTTGTTTACTGAAACAAAAAATATTATTGAAAATTTAACTTAAAAATACTCTTAAAACTAAAGGTAAGAAATGCATGTGTACCTTTGAAAATAATGTGGGTATGGCAATTTTAAGCATCTTGATTCAATAGAATTTCGCCGAATATTCTTAGGTTCCACTTCAACTGCCGACTGACTGTTCACATATAGAATTGATGTGTAAGCGTTCTAGTTTAGCATACATTTCTTGCATAAATTATTTGCATTATTTGAAAGCGTAATAACAGATTTAAAAGTCACTTATGATGATTGAAGTCCAACGTCAGTTCGGTAAGTACTGTCCCGATTGAGGTATTAAAAAAAAAATTAAATTATATTTTGTTCTGCCGCTTTTCAGAATAAAACGGAGAACACCTATATCTAATGGAAATATCAAATAAGAAATGTTATTATTTCGCTTATTAACGTAACAGTCTCAATTGCCTTTGTTTCATTTTTATCTGTGACTTTAGTTAATTCAGTAAAGGTACCTACCATTTTGAAGATAATTTCAACATTCACCGCCCTGTCTCTTCTCTAATCCTGTTAAAGTTCGCTGACTTCTAAAGGTTCACTTGATCATCAAAGAAAAGAAAGACAACGCAATGTCGACAAATAATTATTCACACGCAGTTCCTATTAATTTGCTAACAAGTCGGCGTACCAAATTAATTAGAAGTTTTTAAGTAGACACAGCGTCAACAACGCTCATCTGAATACAAAACAACGCTCGTTCCATTATACAATTGTGCAATCGTTAGCACAAGTACTTGCAGGCATCACTTACATACCACTTCTCTTTCGGATCTTATTACGAAAACTGTTTCACAAAGTCTTAAACTCGCCTAATGGAAGAGTTGCGACACTAAATGTGTTTTACGACACATAAAACTTTCAGAATGAATTATCTTAATGAATTAAGGGCGTAATAAAATGATTCACCGGTCAATTTATTAATATTGATGTCCCACGTGAATAGAGAATTATCGGATACAGATATTGAATAGTAACTTGTGAAACTGTGTGTGATTTATTACGAATTGATGAGGGTATCTTATCCTAGAGGGAGTTACAATAAATGGTTAGGTTTCCGTGACTGACGACCATACAGAAGCCCATCTAGGTACCTACTGTTTTATCCTCAAAGGGATTTCCTAAACAAACAAAATGATATCAGAATAATTCGAAGTAACGAAACAAAACAAATCCGATAAAACTCTCAGAAAGTAGCTGGCACAAAGAAAAATTGTAAGCTTCCAAATAAACGCTTTATTAGATTTAGCTGAATAAGGTATGAGGAGAGTTTTTACTGGGAAAAGCCGGCGACTGATGTGATGACGGACGCCAGCGTGAGGTGCTGACTCCGGAGACGATAATGAGGATGTAAATTGGCGTGTGGCGCGAGCAGGGTGGAGTGGGTGCGGGTGGCCCGGGCCGCCCAACCTGTGGCGTATCTGTTGCGCGCCGTCGACCGCGCGCCCGGCGCCCCGGCCCGCTCCGGTCCGGCCGCACGCAGTCTGTGTCACCGCGCCGCCGACGCCGCCGCCGCCGCCGACCGCGCGACTCTAACCCGAACACATACACTTTTCCGGTTCAAAACACGTGCATTATATCAATCTATCAGATACATCTTCGCGCTATTTGATTCAACATAAATCTCCTGTTACTTTAACATATTTCTCAACTTCTTAGTTATTTTGCGACCTCATAATTTTTTTAAAGTGTTTTTAAGTAATTGTTTTATTGCTGGAAAAATCATTTATGTTCTAAACTGGTCTCCGTTAGTGTAAGTATTTATTAAAAGTTAACTTAGTGAAAGGAATGGTTTTGTTTTGCAAAGCTTTATAAGCTGTAATAAATATACTATTTACCTGTTTTATCGTTAAGTTCTAAATAACTTAAATATTGGACCCCTAAGCAAAATATTGATTTATTAAAAAAAATATTTTATAGACACTTTCCATTTGTTTCAACACTATTTTCTTTTGAATATGCACTGATTTTAATGAGTGTAAATCGAAATATTAAGTTTATTTTATCGACCTTATTACGAAATTATTTCCTTTTCTATGATATCTCTTGTTTATAATTTTATATTTTGTTTATAGTTTTGGTTAAACCATACCTTCATATTTATATAAATAGGTGTTCATTATAGACGCCTAAATAATAAGTTGCGTGATTTTTCCGCTGAAAAGCGGTATTTTAATGTACAATTTTGTGTTATTTCTTGAAAGAGTTTTATGTACTAAGACGTATTCCAAGAAAGTCGCTAACATCACTTGATTAAATAAAGTATAATGATATACCTTTCATTTTTTAATGTTTACGAAACAGTGAATTAAAATTAACAAAAACATTTACTCTCTCCTTGATAATTAATTACACAGAATCCTGATTATTTTAATTGAAAATTCCAAGTTTTTATTTAATTTTTACTGACACACTTTGCTACTAGATAAATGAGACATAAATGCTTAAAAAGCTGATTACTTCAGTCCCACATTTTTCAGTTGGATTTCAGATTTTCTTCTGCTTCCTGTTGAGGTTTTTAATACATTTGTTTTATATTCATGAAAGTTATATAGGTTTAGATAAACTCACGCCTTTTCCCATGGGCATACTCTCAATGTTTGATTGATATTGAATAGTTAACTTTTATTCGTATTGTTCTCCGTATTACGAATTCGACTTTCGCCGCACGTAGAGTTTCATTCTTCTCAAAGTTGTAATAAGCATAAGAACTCTTAAGTAAAGACCCTCGTAGCTATTGCCTTGTCTGTCTTTAAAAGTTTTCTACAAAAGTGGAACATTAGGGATGTTGCTATTTGAATATTTTGCTCTCGGTTCAATTTGCAAGGAAATCATTATGTCCCTCAGGGTTCCGGACACCTATTTGGAGCTCTTGCCACTCACTATTTACATTTACACAATGGAACCCTACCGTCGGAACTCAAGGACATTATCTTTTGATTTCAACGTTCAGTCCCGTTTTATGTCACTTTGAATAACTGGCAACATGAATTTTGATGTTTTTTTTTTTAAGAATAGAGAACGATTTGTTTATTTATTTTATCACAAACACTGCTATCATTTGTGAAAATACTATATCGAAAATCTCTTATCCGTAAAAAAGTAGTGCCTAGTCTCGTAATATTAAATGTGATAATAAATTAAACTATATTGAATATTTTCTTTATTTGCCGACGCTATAGTTATTGAAGAGCTACATTTTCTTCCATGTGTAGGATCTCCAGATACGAATCCTATTGATGCACACTGACACTTGTAGATTACTCAATTATTCACAACTAATAGTTCACCACTATCTGTTGTATAATATAACAGTGCAAACTTTATTGTTACTTGCGCAATCTTGTATAAGTACGTACAACTTGAAAATTAATTTTTCAGCGATAAATATATGTGTCACGTGCATACATGTATTACATATCATTGATTTACACTCATTAGAAATCAGAAGCAGTGATAATAATGTGTACTCCTATATTTACTTCTATCTTTACAGTTAGCTGTAATTACAGTTAGCTTAAATATTCAATACAAAAGATTTAAGGGCTTACTGCCAAGACCTACTGGCTACTGGGATTACTATTTCCAATCTGTAACAGCAGGAATCTACTCTATCCTCGGTCATTAGGCCCTGAACTTATCGTAGATAAGAACCATTATCTCTGCCTGATATCTAGATCGATACATGTACACATTTGTAATTCGGATTTCAATACCACACTCTGATACAATCGTTCGACAATTCTAGTTGGCGAATCAAGAGTTAGTTTAATTAACAATTGTATAAGCGATATTCATAGTGTAGTCTCTTAATTTTTCTTATCTACCTAACAGGACCAGTCAAGAAACACGGACGTCAGTTGTAAATGTGTGAAAGTTCAGTGTTTGACAATTGGAAGATCACATTGAATAATAAAGTGCAGTGTAGTGCGTTCGAGAAGTATCGTGTGCGGGTCCCGATGGCCGGCTCGACCCGGCTGCGCTAGATCGATCCCGCCACAGCGGCGCGGTTCACGTCGGTCAGTGCATCCCACCTACTATATCATATGTGCAATCACTCTGCTACAGATCTGATACAACACACGTCTACTTCAACACAATCGCGATAAAAAAATACGATCATATCGTGTGTAACGGTAACACGAAGCACGTGCACAAACTTTGCAGTTATGAAATTTCTAATTTTGATCGTGTTGAGCGTCGGCAGTTAGGGCGCAGTTCAGGAAACAACATTTATTGGAAGGATATTGAACTATCAAACAATAGGACTGAGTTCGAGAAATCTTATTTGGACAGTTTACGTACAATTGAATTGCTGCTCCTATTTTGCCGATGGTACGATGCCGTTTCTAATGTTCTGTCCAACGATCAGTACCTACTATTGCTAATAAGGTAGATGCACAGGTACAACATGGAACGATGCCAAAACTTTTGTCTTCTGTTTCTCTTTAATCAAACGAAAATCTATAAATTAAACATGTGTTTGTTTGTTAAAACAAAGCAGCGGTTACCGACACAAAAATACTTTCACTGAAATATCGCAATCATAAACCGGCCATGCCCGGATATTTATTTATTCTAGACAATAGGTACTTACACGTTCCGTGGAAATATTTATTTACAGAAAGAATACGAGAAGCTGGTAAAATGAGAATGACTCCCATAACTTCAAGGCTCCCGCAGACTGGGGCGATATCGCGAGCGCGACAGGCATATGGCTGTCTGTCGCGCTCGCGATATCGCCCTAGTCTGAACGAGCCATTAGATTCAAGTTTGGAAATATGTAATTGCTGTGTGTATTTATAACACACCCGAAAAGTAGGTACCTGTACCCTTTTTGTGAAAACATAATGTGTCCCGCAGTTACGTCGGCAGATGCGTATTTTAAGCCGGAATTAAATATGAGTGGTTGGTACAGTATTGATTTCCTTATTTTTATACATCTAACCTTCAGCATAATTTATCAACCTTTTACAAAAATATATTTTCCTACCTACCGAATGCTGTCCAAACGATTCGTTTCAGTTTCAACTTATCGAGAACATATAAACATGCTTTATGCTTTCTGTTACTTACCTACTAAAAAAATATTGCAGAAAGCTTTTAGAATCGTACTAAACACAACCCCAAGGGTATGAAATGGATTAAAACCTATTTACGCAATAATTTGTTGGGTATCCACACATTTTCGGAAAATGAAAGCCTTAACAGATTTATCCGACTCAGATGGGTTTGGCTAAAAGATAGCATGATAATGAGAAATAAATGAAAAGGTCTATTTTCAGGACCACTTTTATTTTCATCTCCAAAATTTTAGGGAAAGCTACGGTTTTCCGGTTAATATTGAAAAGCTTTACGAACCCAAAAGCTACGGTTAGTTAATCGAATATTTGATACCCGCCGTGTTGATTTTTAGGGTCGTTATTTCATATTGATGTTACCAGGGAAAGTGCAGAAGAAATTATTTCAAATATGAATCACGATATCTCAGTGTTGACAAATCCAGACTGTTCCACACAATCAGCAGTTAACCCGTTTTCCGTACAGATTATGTTTTTAGTGAATTTTAAATCTTTTAATACAGGCTTCATATAAAACAAGTAAGTTTCGCAATAAATGTATGTTAAACTAGAACGCATACACATCAATTCTATGTGTGAATATTTTAAGTATTGTATTAAAATACTGGACTGGACTGACGTTATAAGGCGGGCAATGGAATATACTAAAGTTACAGTCTTAGTGTTAATTGACTTCTCCAATGCTTTTAATGCCGTCAGTCACGAAACCCTTTATCAATCCTTTCTTATCATTTATGGTTTTTTCCAGGGGTATTGGAATGGTTTTCCTCTTATCTTCGGGGGCGTCAGCAGTCTGTTTATGCTGGAGAATCTTCGTCGAGTTGGTGTGATCTTGCAGCTAGCGTCCCTCAAGGCGGTATATTATCTCCTCTTTTGTTCTCCATTTTTATTAATCTCATTACCACCGTGCTTCGGACTGCGTATCATCTCTATGCCAACGATTTGCAGCTTTATTGCCATGCAAGTGTTGATAACATTTCTGATGCGATTGAGGAGCTAAACCGGGATTTAGGTGTGGTCAAAAACTGGTCTGATCGATTTGGGGTGACAGTTAAGGTGACCAAGTGTCAGGCTATCATAATAGGGAGCCCCACAGTATAAGGAAGCTGAATGGCTTATTTTTGCCACCTGTAATCTTTGACAACCCAGTGATTCCGTTTAGCTCCGATGTTAAGGATCTTGGTCTGCATGTCGACACTTGTCTTGACTGGCGAAAGCAGGTCTGTTAGTAAAAAAGTCACCGGAACGTTGCGGTCGCTCTATCGTTTGAAAAATCTTCTCCCATCACACATAAAGGCAATGCTTGTACAGTCCCTCATATTTCCCATTATGGACTATGGTGATGTGTGTTACTATGACCTGAATGCTTATCTCCTCAATAAATTGCATTCGATTCGTTTTCAATCTTCGTACCACCATGTATCCGTGCACCGTGTGCTTCTAAAATGGTTACCCATTCGTCAGCGCAGAGAGGTGAGGGCTCTGTCTATGTTGTACTCTATTCTCAACAAACCTACTTCTCCTTCTTACCTGACTTCCCATATTCAATACTTGTGCTCTGCCCATAGTAAAAATCTTCTTTCCACCAAAAATCGTCTTCTTCGATGTCCTTCTCACCGCTCGGGTTTCATTCATTCTTCTTTCTTTGTCCAGGCTGTCTTTCTTTGGAATGGGCCACTTCTGAACATCAGGACGGCGACCAGTCGGTTGTCTTTTAAACTTAAGGCACGTGAACATATACGTAAGAAGTTGGCAGAAACATCCCAGCGCTGATATTTTGCTGGATTCGTTTTCTCCTCTACTGAACGGTATTTTTCCTGACAAAGTTTATTCTGTTTATATGTATTTATCTACGTATTTATTCTTGTATTATATTGTTATTTTCGTATCACTGTAAGGTTGACTGGTAGAAATGCCTCAGGTATAAAAAATACCGTACAAAAGCGGACTTAGCCTTTGTATCTTTGTATGGTATTTTTTTTTTACTTTATTTTACTTTAATAAATAAGTAAAATAAAATACTTTATGAAATAAATTCAGGAAGTAAGTCTACCCAAAGCATAAAAACGATATTACTTTTAAATTACTTGAGATATTTTCATGTTTTTTTTTTTGTATTAATAGACTATTTTGTTATAGATAATCCTATCTCTGATTTTTTTCAAATATTCATATTTTCGTTACTACAAATAAATATTCCCTATGAAACCGAACCGCGGCACGGCGTGAGCGCGACATTATATTTGTATGGCCAAGGTCAACGGCGATTACCCGACCCTTAACGAATATGTATTAGGGGCGATAATATAGGTGTAGCGGTCCTACTTATATCCTCCACCTGAATACGTTTGAGACTAATTTTAGGTACCTACATACCAATGTCGGGTTATAGTTAATTAGCCCCTTTGTCGGGAGTTAGGTTGCCACTCTAACTTAATTCTGTTTGGAAAATTAATTATTTACTTTACTGATGTAGGTCCCTACGTTTCGTTGAATGTAGCAATGATTATATGTTTGGCTTCAAAGATTTATTTTGCTTTTCCAAAATCTGATAAAAACCTAGGGGTAACCTCACCTGATTTAGATAAATAATTAAGTTAATCAATGAATTGAGGAAGGTTACGATCCGGTCACGTATCTTTCTGGCTACCTGACAAGCAGGAAAAAGTAAATCCTCAAAGAAAACAAGGTAGAGTTAGACATAGCAAACAAAAAAGAAGCATTTCCTATAGCAAGCAGATAATTGTGTTGATTTTGCACCTGACATATCTGAGAGATTTTAATATCAAAATAATATAAAGACGGTAATTTACTGCCGTACGAAACATAATTAAAAACGCGAATACACAGCCCTAGGAAGTAATTAAGCAAAGATACGTCACATGACACAAGTGTTCCGAGTAGAATTAGTGTCACCGGTCTGAGACGGAGGAAAAATTCACGGCTCGTTTCATTCGCGCGGCCTGGAAATTATCACATAAAATTTAAGACACGATCATTAAAATGTAATGTATAGTGTTATAGTGACCGACACTGAGGTAAACATGGCTGAAATCCCGACGTTTTTACACGCAAATATTTAATTTAAATATTAATGTGCATACTTACGTATTAATGTGAAGTTAAACCGCTTCTGATGAAATGTATTGTACATTGTTTATTTGATTAACACTTTTACAATAATTTGAGTAAATTTACTTTACGCCTATATCGTTTCTGGCAGATGTATGTATGATTGGCCTGTACAAAGTCATGTGAAGAAGCAAAGACGAGAACTACACATCATTTTCTCGTTCACTCTTACACCCGCACACAAAAAGAGATGTAGGACCTATCTCATTTTATCTAATTTTCTATCGCAGATATGCTAGAAGACATTTCATGTTCCCACTGCTCTAAATAAATCTATATAATATACAAATGAATATTTCCTTTGGTCACGGCACCACGCTAAAATGGCTGAACGGATGTGGATGAAATTTGGCATATGGGTAGACCATGACCTGAATTAGGACATAGGATTTTTATCCCGATATTCCCACGGGATCGAGACTTATGCGGGTGAAGCCGCGGGGTGCAGCTAGTGGTTTAATAAAATAAATAACTTGACGAAAGGAAAACTTCCATACAGTTGTGGGTAAGTAATATAAAGGTCAATAGCCATATCCGCTGAGCGTTTAGTTACACATTTTCGGGCTTTTGAACAAGTCCGTAAGGAAATATTTGTAAGGTTGTTTTTAGAAGTCGACATTGGCGCCGATTCCCTTGTTCACAAACTGAACTAAATTTAAGTTCAGTGCATCTTTTTCTTTCTATTTCATTAAGAAAAGGACAGAAGATAAATTTTAGTTTAGTCCTGTCAAATTAATCAGCGCTTGACGTAATTTTAGTAGGCAAGTTTTTAATCACGTCTAAACTTGTACAGAGTAGTGACAGGCGCTCGGAATCGCTGGCAGGGAATCGGCACCAATGGCGCCGATTCCTTTGTTCACAAACTAAACTAAAATTAAGTTCAGTGCATCTTTTTCTTTCTATTTCATTAAGAAAAGGACAGAAGATAAATTTTAGTTTAGTCCTGTCAAATTAATCAGCGCCTGTCAATACTCTATACAAGTTTAGACGTGATTAAAAACTTGCCAACTAAAATTACGTCAATTTACGTCAAACGCTGATTAATTTGACAGGACTGAACTAAAATTTATCTTCTGTCCTTTTCTTAATGAAATAGAAAGAAAAGGATGCACTGAACTTAAATTTAGTTCAGTTTGTGAACAAGGGAATCGGCGCCATTGTGTAGCTATTGTTATCTTAACTAAGAATCATAATAATCTTTGTGGACTGCTTAGTAGGTATCTAGTGGAAGGAAAGTAAAGGCTCTTACAGACCGGGGTGCCTCAGTATGCAAGAGCCTTAATAATAATTAAAATACGATCTTATTGCCGGTCGATAGTGTTCATTTTAGAGATGAAGTGTGTAATTTTCAGTCTGCCTATACATTTTATGTTGCAGTCGCATTGAAGGCTTTGTGTCATAGGATTTAATATCAGCATCATTATTTATATCATGTTCTTTTTTAAGTATGGGGGTACTTAATGAATGCAAGCGGAGATATTATTATGAAGTATATTTCTCTAACCAGTATCCATCCACCTTCCAAGCTTGGCAATGAATATGTCATCCAGCATGGGCAATCCTACTTATAAACTTATATAACGAACGCCGCAGGAATTCGCTGGATGCGGGAAGCACAGAACTGGTCGAAGTGACGGTGCTTGGGGGTGGCCTATGTCCAGCAGTGGAAACCTTTCGGCTGAAATGATGACGATGACAGCAAAAATTTAAAAAATCAATACATTTAATCGATTTGATTTTTTTTATTTTATTGCTTGTTTGTATGTTTGTTATTCAATCACGCCAAAACGGCTGAACGGATTTGAATGAAATTATAAAAGGATAGTTGTTTATAACCTATAGATTTTTTTTTTTGTCCCGGGAGTACGTTCCCGTGCGATAATTTCCGACAAAAGCTATGGGCGTATTGTTGTAGCTGAGTATTTATTTAACATGTACCTACAGTCAACAGCACATTAGGTTATGCGAAACTGTCAAATTTCTCCAAATGATTTTAAACCTTAAAATGTTAAAGGTTAAGTTCAAAATCGAATGAGAAAATTTTACAGTTTGTGGAAACTCGATGTGCTTGGCGGCTGTACAAAAAACAATCCAACATGTACCTACCTACGGTTTTAGAAAACAATACGTATTAGAAAATATAATACTTACCTTACACGAATTGGCTGAACAGCCGACCTAAATTACTTACATTAATATTTAAGGTCGGCTATATGCAAATATTTTAGAATATTTAAACACTGAAATATCCGGTATCATTTTAGCAAAAACAGTTATCTTATCAGAATTCGTCCGACTGAAACGAGTATCAAAACCGCAGCAAATCACTCAAAGTGAACGGAATCGAATCTGTCTGTTTGTCCTTCAACCACGCCTCGACGAAGCATATAACCAAGTTTTGCTGTAAATACAATGTTACTCTAATACTCCACAAAAGGCTAGTTGAAAGTAAAAAACCGGCCAAGTGCGAATCTGACTCGCGCACGAAGGGTTCCGTACCATTATCTATAAAAACGGCACTAAATCATGTCTGTTGTATGGGAGCCCCCTTAAATATTAATTTTATTCTGTTTTTAGTATTTGTTGTTATAGCGGCAAGAGAAATACATTCTCTGTGAAAATTTCAACTGTTTACCTATCACGGTTCATGAGATACAGCGTGGTGACAGACGGACAGATAGACAGGCAGACGGACAGTGGAGTCTTAGTAATAGGTACCGTTTTACCCCTTGGATACGCAACCCTAAACATATACCTTATGAATTTTGTATTGTGGAATCATCATCATCATCATCATTTCAGCCGAAAGACGTCCACTGCTGGACATAGGCCTCCCCCAAGCACCGCCACTTCGACCGGTTTTGTGCTTCCCTCATCCAGCGGATTTCTGCGGCCTTCACAAGGTCATCGGTCCACCTTGTAGGAGGCCTTCCAACGCTACGTCTTCCGGTACGCGCTCGCCATTCCAGAACCTTTCGGCCCCATCGGCCATCTGTTCTGCGAGCAATGTGCCCTGCCCACTGCCACTTAATTTTGGCAATTCTTCGGGCTATGTCGGTGACCTTGGTTCGCCTACGGATCTCTTCATTTCTAATTCGATCACGTAGGGAAACTCCAAGCATAGCCCTCTCCATTGCCCTTTGAGTGACTTTTAGCTTTTTGATAAGGCCCATTGTAAGCGACCACGTTTCAGTGCCATAGGTCATTACTGGCAACACGCACTGGTCGAAGACTTTCGTCTTGAGACACTGTGGTATGTGGGACGAGAAAATATTGCGTAGCATCCCGAACGCTGCCCAGCCGAGTCGGATTCGACGATTGACCTCTTTCTCGAAGTTGGACCTACCTAACTGGACAGTTTGTCCTAGATAAACATACTCGTCCACAACTTCGAGCGTAGCGTCTCCGATTTTCATGAGAGTGGGTGTAACATGGGCATTTGACATGACCTTTGTCTTGTCCATGTTCATTTTAAGACCCACTCTTTCGGAAGCTCTACTGAGGTCATCGAGCATTGTACTGAGGTCCTCCATAGTCTCAGCCATGACAACTGTATCGTCGGCAAACCGAAGGTGATTGATGTACTCGCCATTAATGTTGATGCCTGGCCCAGAACCTTGAAGACATCTTCCAGTGCAGCGGTGAACAGTTTAGGAGAGATAACGTCTCCCTGTCTCACACCTCGCTGCAGAAGGATAGGTTTCGAGGTCTGGTCCTGGAGTCGGACTGACATCGTGGCGTTTTCGTATAGACACTTAAGCACCTCGATGTACCGATAGTCGATCTGGCACCGTTGAAGAGACTGCAGTACAGCCCATGTCTCGATCGAATCGAAGGCTTTTTCGTAGTCCACAAACGCTAAGCAGAGAGGCAGGTTATACTCCTCGGTCTTCTGTATAACCTGCCGCAGCGTGTATATGTGGTCCACAATGCTAAAGCTTTTACGGAATCCGGCTTGTTCGGGAGGCTGGAAGTTGTCAAATCTGCGCGCGAGACGGTTCGTGATGACTCTTGTAAATAGCTTGTAGACATGGCTCAGAAGTGAGATGGGCCTATAATTCTTAAGGAGGGTATTGTCGCCCTTCTTAAAGAACAGTATCACCACACCTCTGTTCCATGCCTGTGGCGTTTTGCCCTCGAGTATGACGGAACCAAACAGCTTCTGGAGGGCCTTGAGAACGGGTTTTCCACCGGCCCTCAGAAGTTCAGCCGTAATTCCGTCATCACCCGGCGCCTTGTCGTTTTGAGCTGCTTCAGAGCCATCCTAATCTCGTACAAGCTGACGTCCGGGATGTCTTTGGTGTAGTGTCGGGTCAATCTAGCTCTTGGGTCGTTTGCCAGATTCATACCAGGGTTGCCTGTTGACGTGTATAACTGTCCATCTCGATCTCTCTCAACAGCTCATGTTTGGCGGATACGATCCTGCCATCATTGGTCTTCAGATGCTGGCTCTGCCCAATAGACAGATCTCTTGTAAAGACCTTGGAGCCTTTATTCCGCTCTATCGCGTCCTTAATGCGCTCTGTATTAAAGCGGCGTAGGTCGCTTTTTAAGGACTTAAAAGATCCGTCTATTGAGCTGGCGGTACTTGAGCGCATCAACTGAAGACTGCAGGATCATCTCGCGCCTCTCCTCCATGAGCCGTATAGTAGGATCAGAGAGCTTCTTGTTTCTATTTGTACGACGGGTCTTGAAGATCTTAGACCCGACCGTATGGACAGTTTCCACGAACCCATCGTTATAATCGTCCACGGAGCTCCCTAGGCACTCGAAACGATTCTGAAGTTCGAGCTGAAAGCTCTCGGGGTTTTGGACTTGGATCGGTGCTGGGCGGAGCGTAGACTTCATCAGTCGAGATCTTTCCAGCTTGATATTTAAATTCAATGTGCCTCTTACCATTCGGTGATCACTTCCGGTTTTCACCGCGTTGATCACAGAGACATCATTGAATACTTGCTTCTTCGTCGACGTAATGAAGTCAATCTCATTTTTTTTTGTTGCACCGTCAGGGCTCTGCCAGGTCCACTTTCTGTGCGTTTTTTGAAGAAGGAGTTCATCATAAAGAGGCCGTCCTTCTCCATAAAACTGGCTAGTAGATGGCCTCGGTGGTTCCGACGTCCAACTCCAAATTGCCCCACTCGCAGCTCATCACCGTTTCCTTTGCCCAGTTTCGCGTTGAAGTCCCCCATGACAACGGTGAAGTGAGTTTTAGAGCCATGCATGGCTCTGGAAATATCCTCATACATGGTCTCCACTTCATCGTCGGGGTGTGACGAGGTCGGGGCGTAAACCTGTACGACCTTCAGCGAATATCTTTTGGATATTCTGAGTATAAGGTACGCCACCCTTGTCGACACACTCTCGATCTTCACCACATTGCTCACAAGGGACTTGTGGACGATGAACCCGACACCACCTTGGGACTGTTGGTCGCCCTCCCGGAAATAGAGCAAGTTCCCGGATTTGAGGATTATCGAGTCCTCCCCCTCTCTTCGGACTTCAGATAACCCTACTATACCCCATCGTAACCTGCTCAATTCTTCCTCGAGTTCGATGATCTTCTCGTTGGTCCGGAGTGTACGCGTGTTATATGTTGCCAGGTCTAGTTTTCGGTGGTTTTGGTAGCCGGATCTCTTCCGGGGATTCTTAGCACCCCTTGCCTCACCGTAGCCTTGACCGCTACCGTAGCCAAGGTTAGGCGGGCCACCGGGTACTAGGGGCCGTATTTTTTAGTGCTTGTCATTGGGGGGGGGGGGGGGGGGGGGGTTGCCATAATCGCCACGCTTGACAGGCGGGTTGGCGATCGCAGTATGGTGTTAATATGCATAGAGAACGCTGATGCTTATTCTCTAGTAAGTCCCTTAGTCGCCTTTTACGACACCCACGGGAAGAAATGGGGTGGTACTATTCTTTACGTCCGGTAGCACACGCTTCATTTTGTTAATGATATTAGAATACTTCATATTTTTGAGAAATAATTGCGTAAAAATAAAGCCATTGGTTACGTGTAATTCAACGCGAATCAGAGGACGACACTCCACAACTTCCGGACGACAGTTTCAAATTTAAATAGATACAAACTTTATACATCAGACATAAAGTTTATTTTGCATTACCAAAAGGCGTACGAAAAGAATGCTGTTGAAAGGAACAACACTGATTGTAGTGCGTCACGGCGTGGTAGTGTTTATTATTTATCTACTAAATTCGTAGCATTTTTGCACATTAAACGTTAGGAAATGGAAATCCTACGATGGACGGTCGCGTCGTAGTAAACATGAATACAATCATTATTTGTCTACTTTGTTTTTTTTTTTTTAATATTTAAAAACGATGTTAATTATGAATACCGAATATTATAATATTGCGACAAAAGAATAACTTTTTATTGTTCGAGCAACCCTTCAAAAAATTCACAGATTTGAGAGAATTAAAGAATTTAAGTCACTAGAGCCGCCCTTACCAGAATGCCCCGTTTTGGCAATAAAAATTAAATTACGTTATAAAAATGAAAAATTTGCTATGTTGCGGTAAATCAACCTCAAGGAACATAACTGATTGGTTTCTTAAATACTGTCAACTGGCCTATTTCCCTACACGTGGATATAATTGAACGTGAATTTATTAAACCGAATTGTAATACTACGTACGTAGGTACATACCTAAGTACTTTTACCCCTTAAATTCTAATTAGAGAAGATATGTGGGAGGCGCAACATAAATATCAGAAGGATAAAGGGATCTAGGAATTTTCATAACGTAGATATGTGTCATTTTACAGCACGACCAGCCGGGAAATTTATACACGCAGAGATAGGGAAATTCAAATTCAAATTTATTTATTTGTGACACATAGCTATAATGGCAGTATGTGATAAGTGGTATGTATGTACTTACATGATGTTAAAAAATATAAAATATTGTACCGCTATGCGCTGTCTTGCAAGGCGTGCAGTAATAGTTGTACAAGAAGTATTATAACCTATATAATTATTAAAAAAAATGGTAGGTATAAGAGCGTGTCGGTCTACGCACAATTAAGGGTTCCGTAGTTAGGATTATTTGGGATGAATTTAACCCAAAAACAAACCTAACATTGTAGTTGAAAAACATGTTCTTTCATACATCGATATTCATCACGGTAAATTCTCTTAAAGTTGACCGACTTTTACTCGTTAACTGCTGCCTGCTGAGCTGTGATAGTTTTCCTTTTAATTTCATTACATGTACTACAGCCATGATTTTTTTTTTCACATCTCCATACACAAACACTTAGCTGGCTTGGACACTTAACTCTAACAAAAATTTGCACTTTAAAGCTTAATATTACGCAAACCGATCCTTGAATCGAATTCTGTTCACAGACCCGCAATATTTTTGAATGGCCTATCTAACGATTCCCCACACCATGGGATAGGCGAGAAAAAAGAAATCATCCCCACATTACGTGTAAGGGACGTATCCTAAAAACATTTTTTTTTCAAGATATTTTTTTAGCAGTTTGTCGGCATGATCAATATGTATACCTATGCCAAATAACAGGTTTCTAGTACTAAGCGTCTCCGAGCTACAGCGGGGACAGACAGACAGACGGACATGGTGAAACTATAAGGGTTCCTTACTACGGAACCCTAAAAAACTGGCCAAGTGCGTGTCGGACTACGCATAATGAAGGGTTCCGTAGTTGGGAATTCAAATTGTAGTTGAAAAACATGTTCCGTGAAATATACCAACATTGCCCCCAAGTGAAACTTTGCCCGAAGAACAATTTATAAGCATATCTTTGATTTGCAAAAATATCTTAATATTATGGCAACATTTATTGACTTTGGTGGAAAATAGGTTATATGTATGGCAATACTGACTATCGTGTTTGTTGCTAAATTCGCTTAGTAACTTGTTGGAACTTGTCGAGTGAGGTGCGTGTTTTTGCGGGAAACTTTTAGTGCAAATTTGAAAGTAAATTCTGCGAGATGGCGAAAACACAGGTTAGTTTACTTTATACCATGTTATAGAAAATTATTTGTAGAATCTATTAATATTAGTGTCATTGCTCAAGGTCTTTTAAATATAAAGTTATGATGATGGGCAAAGTTATCTAGTAATGTTCCGACCTACGATTGACAAAATTGCCCGCCATCAAAAAAGGCTTAGGGTTGGCACATTATGAAACCTGATTTTTTTCCTTTTTTAATTCATGGCTACTGCTGAGCTTAACATAAACTATGTATTTATTAATTAATAAAATTCAAAGATAACATTAGTTATTGGGTACTGAGTGAGTACACACGGCTACACATCAAGCTATATATTTCCAGTATAAGGTGACCTCTCATTTACGGAAATCCTATACAACGCGAGATCATCTTATACTGGAAATGTCTAGCTTGATGTGCAGCCGTCTGTACCTGCTCCACACTACCGTATAAAAAAAAATACAAAAATAGCATCTAAAGTTCAGCCCAAGAATACTGTGCTATTTATCTTTTTTTATTATTACTTCTAATATTTTTGTTGAGAGTTGCATGGTTTGTTTCAGAAAAATAAACATAAATCTCGAAATAGACAGAGGAAGTCAAGACGAATGCGAGTTACTTGATTGGATCTCTATTAGTAGTACCTAAGTATACAGGGTGGAATTTTGTAATGCCACCTCGAGGGAAAGTACTCTTAACACTGCAGATAGAAAATTTTACTCAAAGGAAACATTCCTTTATTTTTGAATAGAAAGCAAACTGCATTCAAAGATTTTCGAAAATTCTCTTCTCCCACACCCGGGAATCGAACCGGCTAAAATCTGAAAAAATTATACCCTGTACTTTTATTGCATCGATCGTTAGGGTCAATTATAAGGATGAAATCTCTCTAACAAACATGATAAATTAAATGAAAGGAAAACCAGGAAATCTGAAGTTACAAATTCAATGAGTCAAGTTAAAGCTCTTTAACTAACATCCATCTTTTGTAATGCAGACTCCTTTGCGACATACTCGTAGCTGCGTGTATGAGCTAATTTAAATATGGAATGATAGATTAAAATTTGAAAATTAGATTGTCATAGGTGTTATTCACATTTGATTGTTTTTACAACTCATTTCACATTTTGTCTCACGGTGAAAATGGCTTATCAAGAACAGTTTGATTTAATGGAAGCTTATTTTTTAAATAACAAAAACGTGAATCTAGCTCTGCGCTGGTATGGAGAGAGATATCAAGACCGACAGGCACCAACTCGGTTCGTATTGAAAATAATGGTAGAAAATTTAAAGAATACGGGTGGTTTCAAGAAAGAGGCAAACTATTCAGCAAAACTATTTCGATTTTGAACTAGATGTTTTAACATACTTTGAATCATTTCCAAAGGCTTCAAGTAGAGATGCTGCCGATGAATTAGGAACAACCCACACTCGCGTACTTAAAGTGCTGAAAAAGTATAAGTAAAAATGCTATCGTGAAGGTCGGTTGGTGCAAAAATTGCATATTGGGGATCGTGACAGACGATTACAATTTTGTGAAAACATGCTTGGAGAAATTGACCGAAACCCTAATTTTTTGAGTAACATTGTATGGTCTGACGAAACCAACTGCAGCAATAATGGCATGTACAATCGCCGCAATAACCATTATTGGTCTCGAGTGAATCCTGTTCGTGTTCATGAAACAAACAATCAAGTAAGATTTTCTTTCAACGTTTGGTGCGGAATTATGAGAAATAATGTAGTGTTAGTCCACGTGTACGAAGGTCATTTAAACACTGTCAAGTATATTGAAATACTGGATCTCTTAAGAATAATGGTTTCCCCGAGGAAGAGCGAAACCAAATAATTCTACAGCAAGATGGTGCTCCAGCACATAACAGCAGAATCACTACTGCCTACATTAATAACCATTTTAATACCTGGATTGGTACAAACGGCACAATCAGATGGCCTGCGAGATCGCCAGATCTCACCCCATTAGATTTTTTTTTGTGGGGATATGTAAAAAATCAAATTTACATGTAATCTTATGCGAATGACAACGAGTTGAGAGTTGAAGTTCAGAATACGATTTATAATATTCACCACAACACTTTATTAAAGGTTACTAGAAATGAATTCGTTAAAAGAATAAATTTGTGTATCCAAGAGAATGGAGCCCATTTCGAGCAACTAATTAGTTAGTTTACCATTTTTTGTAAATAATTAAATTAATTTAAGATTTCCTGGTTTTCCTTTCATTTAATTTATGTTTGTTAGAGAGATTTCATCCTTATAATTGATCGATGCAATAAAAGTACAGGGTATATTTTTTTCAGATTTTAGCCGGTTCGATTCCCGGGTGTGGGAGAAGAGAATTTTCGAAAATCTTTGAATGCAGTTTGCTTTCTATTCAAAAATAAAGGAATGTTTCCTTTGAGTAATACTTTCTATCTGCAGTATTAAGAGTACTTTCCCTCCAGGTGGCATTACAAAATTCCACCCTGTATACTTTATCAATAAAAGTGTTAATTGTAATTTTAAATTTCATTAAATACCTGCCTACTAATAAACATGAAACATTTTTCTACGTTTTTCTTTTATTTACCTAAACACAGATTATTTGTAGAAAGGAAAAAAAAACAAAATAATTGTTACCATGTGCCAACCCTAGCACTTTTAAAAGGCGAAATGTGGATTGTATGAAAAATACAACAAATGTCAGGGTAACATTGCCCAGTCATTTTAGTAAGAAACTTTTCATAGTGTCGTTTAGATTCCTAAAGTAAACGCCATTATTTACCGAAATTCTTGTACTAGTTTTTATATCATCTGCATAAAGGCCATATTTGCGTCAAAAAACATTGTGGGCAAAGTTGGCTAAAAGTCCAGATAACTTTGCCCGCCAAAAAAATCGAACAAATATTGAATTAAATGTTGAATAATAGTAAATTTACCTATATTAACACTTGCACATGATCTTACAGTTGTAACTGGAGAAGGAAAATACTTACGTCTCCATAGAAAAATCGTACTCAAATTGTATTTATTCGAAAAATGTGGGCAAAGTTGGCATGTTTCACGGTTCTCCTATACGTCGATATATGTCACGCACGGTCAATTCTCTAACTGCAAATGAAAGTTTGTAAGAGCAAAAAAAAAAAAAATTTGGGTTCCGTAAAATAACCCCTTGGATCACTCGTGTGTCTGTCGTGTGTCACGACATATCAATGAAAGTGCTTGTTATGAGAGTCTCAAATATATATTTTATATAATTTTAAAATATTTTTTCTTTAAAGTTAGTTACGAAAATAGTTGAAAATTTACCATTTTCCTCTCTTATCTCCGAAACTACTGAGCCTACTTTTTTTTAAATACAGAAAATAGTTCTTTACTTATATGTAGATTACAGGAAAACCTAGTAGTCTATGGTGTTAAAATAACGTGGTAAATCTCTCAATATTGTGCGTACAAACTTACCTTTGCAGTTTGAATGTATAGGAGAACATGTTTTTCAACTACACTGTGGAGTTTGTTCTTGGGATAAATCATGGTAGATAACATATTCATTGTACGGCACCCTCACCACGTGAGTTCAACTCGCACTTGTCCGGTTTTTTCATGTGACAAAATTACAAATGAACGATTTTCGGACCTTTTGCTTTACTTGTGCTGTGAGACCCTGCTACGTGCGAAATTTCATGATTCTAGTTCAACGAGAAGTAGGTACCTACCCTATTTTTTTATTTCTTTTATTTGCGGGTATCATAATAAATGTCGCATAAATATTATGTCGCTTAAATATGTGGCCGTAGTTTTTTATTGCGTTGACTTAGAAGCTTGATTTTTTTAGAGCTTCAAGGGGCCGTAGACCTACATATTTGATATTAATTTCAACTTGACTCAATCAATTTCGCAATTTGTGATAAATACTGTGAAGCTGTGCCCCAAAACATTATAAAAGTATAGTTGAAGTGTCTTGGACACTGCGTTGTCTAGTATTTTCCTATCCTAAAAACGACAAAAAACCTTATTTAAGCAATAGAAAATACTACCTGTGAAAAAAAACTCTACCCACATTAGGATTCATAATTTTTCTGCCAATGGTCAAAAATGAATAATGTTATTTAAGTTACTGTTAAGGCGCTGACAAGACCCAATTGACCAAAATAGGCTTCGCTTAAGAAAACATATTGCCAAATCTGTATAGTTTGTGGTAGCAAAAAAAATATATGTCAATTTTGTACATATTTCCCAGAACTTGGTTGTTACCAAAACACGTTTTGAAAACAAAATCTCGATACAAACTAACGTTAAACTAACCTCTTACTTTGAGTTCTAATCCAAAATATCTGGATCAAATATCAACATACGTTACGTATTTAATTAATAACAAGAACGTCTTATTTGAATGCAGAACTTGGTTGTTTTTTATTTTCGATTACTCAACTCAATTTTGAGTAAATAGATAATTACTTCATATTTTGCAATAAATTACAAGCGTTGTGTCATCGCGCTTCTCTTTCTTTTCTATGGAATTTGACAGTGACCGCGGTTTAGGTGTTGTCAGCGTCTTAAAAAGGTTGCCATCTTCAAATCAGTGTTATCACATAAAAGTCTAAATTACCCCAGAAATTACGGATCACGTTACCGCACAGGTGTAGGTGATCAGGCTCCTGTGTTGGTGAATATTACTGGCAAAAGTAATAATAAAATCCGGTCAAGTGCGTGACGGACGACGCACGATGAAGGGTTCCGTAGTTGGGATTACTTCGGACGAATTTATTCCAATACTAAACATTGTAGTTGAAGAACCTGTTCTCCCATACATCGATATATGCCACGGTCAATTCTCTAACTGCAATTTTAAGTTGGTCAACTATAACTCGTTAACTTGTAAAGCCTACTTAGCCGTAATAGTTTTCCTTTTAATTTCATTATATGTAGGTAATACTGCCATGATTTTTTCACATCTTCATAAACAACCATTTAGCTGGCAGGGGGGGGGGGGGGACACTTAATGACTCTAACAAAAATTAGCACTTTAATGCTTAATATTACGCAAGTGGATCCTTGATTCGAAAAGTGGTGTTGACAAATACCCCACACTATGGGGTAGATGAGAAAAAAAAATATCATTCCCACATTACTTGCAAGGGAGATACGCTAAATATTTCAAGTAAAAGAAGTGGGTGCATGCTGGCTTGACGTCGCGATTCTGTAATATAACTGCTGGAATACTACAAGGGTCAGTACTGCGACCGATGTTGTACACAGTATACACTGCAGATCTCCCGCAGGCTCATGAGGTTACTACAGCAACATTTGCTGATGACACCGCAAAACTGGAAAGCCACACAGATCCTGCTATGGCCTCACACATGCTACAAGAGATGTCCGACAAAATAATCACGTAGAGGTGGCGGATAATGACGAGTCAAGCAACTCGGTCCACCTCACATTTACGGTGCGAAAAGGTGGCTGTCCACCTGTACATCTCGAGAATATCACTGTCTCACCATGACAACGTAGGATACCTAGGGTTACAGCTCGACCAACGTCTAACGTGGAAGAAACATTAAGACCAACTTAATATCCGTTACAAGAACGAAATCATAGGACGAAACTGTAAACTGATTAACGACAACCAACTATAAATATATAAAGTGATCTTGAAGCCAGTGCGGCTTTGTGGAATTCAACTTTGGGGCAGCACCTGTAACACAAGCAATTAGCATCATACAGAGAATACAAATGCAAGTTTGAGGTCAACGGCGTGCCTTGGCTTGTCACTAACGCTGAAATACGTAAGTTATCAATGAATACCGTCATGGACGAGATCATATACATCTCAAAAAGGTACTAGGAAAGACTGGAAAGACACCCCAATAATCTGGCTGCCGTACTGAAAACAAGAAGTTACAGGAAAATACTTAAACGGAAATACGTTGTGTAGTCCACCCGCGCCTGTGTGGATTTAAACACAAATACGGAGTAGATGGCTTGCTGGAGTCACGCTCTTCCCGCCAATTTTTACCTGCAACTCATCCGCTAAAAGTACAAAACTAATCGTGGATTGCCATAGAAGAAAAAAAATGAAAAAAAAACTTGATACTTAGAAAAAGGGTCTTGGCTGACTGACTGACTGCCAGACAGACTGCCAGACAGACTGACAGACGGACAACGAAGTGATCCTATACAGGTTCAGTTTTTTCCTTTTGAGGTAAGCAACCTTAAAAATACCGCTATGTAATCGTCTTAAATCTTATGCAATAACATAAAGATAAACAAAACTACAAATTATGGTAACAATTAATACCTACCTAAACTTGTTAACTAAAGTAGGTAGGTAACTAATCTTATAAATGCGAAAGTAAGTTTGTTTGTTTGTTAAGCTTTCACGCTAAAACGGCTGAACGGATTTGGATGAAATTTGGCACATGGGTAGTCCATAACTTGGATTAGGACATAGAATATAGGACATTTTATCCCCATATTCCCCCGGGATCAAGACTTATGCGGGTGAAACCACGGGGCGCAGCTAATAAAATAATAAATAAATAATAAGTCATTTATTGAGACATGAGGCACAAAAAAACTTTTTATGTTGTTCACATGGTCCCATAATCGTCCTTTACCTCATACTTATTGGTCTTTCCATGGTCAGAAGTGCTTAGCATAATCCGGCTAGTCCAATTATTGTGTATTTATCACAAAATCTATAATGAATTTTCTACGGTAAATCCTGGTTACTATCCTGGAACAATGTGATTTGCAAATGGAATAACCTGTCAAATTCTGATGCACCGTTCGGGGTTTTAACGAACCTGGCAACACTGAATTGGTAATGTAAAGCCGGGTCCAGACTAGTTAATCTTGCTTTGTACAATATTCTCCCTTTGTATCATCAGAGCACTTGACACCACGCTTTTGTGTCCGAGTTGTGTATGTGAAGTCATTTGTTATTGATATTTAGGCCGTTGAAAGCGAAGCCTCATTCAGACACAACGATTTACATAACGTTGCTTTTTGGAAGTCGCATGTTTGCTATGTACACTTTATTTTAAGGCTAATTTCACATTTTCTCTTTGTAAAGCGAAATACCTAAACAAAATTTGACCTTGGTTTTAGAACATTGTGCACGTTGTTTGTACCGTCATCGCTATTTCATTGAGATTATGAAAGCGTATTGTTTCATGGCCATTGGCTAGACTATGAGTCAGAAAAACCCAAAGGCTGTTGAAATAAATTAACTTGAAAATATTAAATATGACACATCGTCTCGTTAACCATACGGACTGCTGATTTAAGCAGGTATGATGTCACAACTGTGTATGCTGGTGCTCAGATCTCTGGATAACTGTTGTATTCTCGACACAAAATGATGTCAATAGAGGTCACCGATTCAAACTTATTATAAAACTGTCTACTTACTATAATAAGTAGACAGTTTTATAATATTTTTTTTAATAATTATAATAGTTTAATTAATTAATTAAATGTTTTTTAATAGTTTAATTAATTAATAGTTTAATTAATTAATTAATTAATAAAAATAATTAATAAAAAATAAATTAATTAATTAATTAATAGTTTAATTAATTAATTAATTAATTATAATAGTTTAATTAATTAATTAGTTAATTAAATGTTAAAAATAATCTGAATTGAGTAAAAATCAAATGGTCTTGGTATATATAGCAGTACAACAAATAATTACAACTTAAAAGAAAGGAATCGCTTTGGGTCGGTCAAGTGAACGTTCTGTTTGAAATAGCAATTTCTACATCGAAAACAATTTATGTAAACCATTTAGCCGTGACTGTCTTTAATTCTCCGCAATCAATCGTTAGCAACACAGCTTATTGTCACAAAATAGATGCCTCTTGTTTTGTGAAATCTCGTATATAATCGTTAGTAATAGGAGCTTATATTTCTCCATTGATAACAAATTCAATTAGCACAAAACGAGAGTGTCTACGATTTATTGGCGTTTGCTGTGACACATTGTGTCGTAGTTCATTATGAAATGGTCCACATATACGTAAAAAAGTCTCCTACCTACGAAAAATATCTTGGTTCAATCTATGCAACACAATTTACATATATCTTGTTTCTTATTAGAAATGCGAAAGATTGAAGTTATTATGTTCTTGATTGAGCGTTCACTTCTAGTAGATACATGCTACAGTGGCCAGGTGCGACGATATGCCGCCATTACATTCACCTTCCCGTCTTATGTTTATGTTGGTTGACTTGGTAAGAGCCGTAAAGTGTTAGGCAAAGGCAAATTACACTCTACTACTATTTTTACACACAAGCACAGTTAGGACTAAGTATTCTGCAACGAGCACATGGGAACAGATTACTTTACACGAAACGATTTGAATATTTTCTGAACACGATTACCTCAGCAGCTCCAGAATAGTTTATAAACACTATTGTACAAATTTAAACCAATTTTTATTGCCTCCCAAAAAGTAAGCCAATTAACAGCGAATGAGTCAAGGCTTGCCTTGTTTTCCAGATCCTGGCATCGAGCCAGCTCTCGCTACCATCGATACTAATTAATAGAAAACTCTCCTCAAAATTTAAGTAAATTTGTTAAACACTTCCTGGTAGGAGTACCTCAGGTGCACTGAATTTCCTTTGAAAGCCTTTAAGTCTAGGGAGAACTTATTTTCTTGAGCTTAACTTTTTCTGAGTTGAATGTTTCTTGCTATTGAACTTTTCATACATGCTAATGCAAAATTGTTAGCGCAGTTTCCAATGTTCGTAAAGCTTATCAGGAGTTTGACTTAAGCAGCCTCGCACTTGGATTCAACGAGTTATAATGCTTATGAGTTTATAACACTATTATAACATTGTTCATCAATCAATACCTTTGATGATAAAGTTGACCTAAATTTAAAATAATGTAGGTACAGTTCAGAATAAAAATTCCAGACAAATGTAGAAAGATAAAACCAATTGCTTATCAGAGTTTCATGATACCTGAAATAGATTTTATTGACCTGGTAACATTGAGCTGTTGATTAACGAATCATGTAAAAGCGAGGTAGCTGCAAATCAGCTAATCGGAAATGATCTCAACGATAATGAATGCGCTATTTTTTAATCAGACTATCGTAATGCCTCACTAATCAGAGTGATAATTCGAAAATAATCGATGTCGGAATTTAACCTTGAACATTGGACGGGCAATTAACTGGGACCTACGTAACTCTTGCGGTCTAATCTCAAACAGATAAAGGTATCTATTCTTCTAAACCCATTTCTACATAATTATATTTATGAGCTCAATAAAACTAGTATAGCCACAGTAAACACGTCTATAAAATGATAAAATATGCGTGGCCCTGTTTCAGGCAGATGTTTCTTTGATTTTCTAGGAGCTGCTAAGTTTTGCAATTTCTCTTTACCTACCTAATCCACTCGTCCTAGTTGGCCTGACCTCGGCTTTGACATTAAGAGTCTATGAGAAGATCTCTGACGGATACATTTTCGTAAATAAGTACTTCAGTTATAACAAGCTGATCAGATGTAGTATACTTTCTTGTTTTGATCTAACATGGAGTAGGAGGAATTCATATACCTACAGATATTATTTATTTTAAAACTAATAACATCGATCACTAGTTCTTTATTAGTGATCGATGACTAATAACGACTTAGTTTATTTTTCAGTCTTTAAAGAACAAAAACTTAATGTCTTGCGTATAGTTGTTAGTTGTAAGTTACCTTTGTATGATGAGAAAAATTGTTCTTAATGTTTCCTTATATTAGGTCAGTTCACTCGAGATCTGAACAAGTGTACCTTTCGCTCTGATCTGGATCCGAACTATTGCATTGTACAGAACATTTGGCACCACGCCAATAATGAGACCACACTTTGTTGTTAATAGTCTATCGTATATCTATCATCGTTCTTAATTTTATTAGTTTATTCACCTGTGTTGCAAACGTACCTCAAAGAGACATATTGCTGTATAGGTAGGTACATATATAGAAGTATAAATTGTAAACATAGTATGTAAGTTATACATACGAGTAACGTTACCACCACCACCACCACCACCAAAACCTAAACCGCGGTCACTGTTTGATTGCATAGAAAAGAAAGAGAAGCTCGATGACACAACGCTTGTAATTTATTGCAAATATGAAGCTATTATCTATTTACTCAAAATTGAGTTGAGTAATCGGAAATAAAAAACAACCAACTTCTGCATTCAAATAACACGTTCTTGGTAATAATTAAATACGTTACGTATGTTGATATTTAATACAGATATTTTGGATTAGAACTCAAGGTAAGAGGTTAGTTTAACGATAGATTGTATCAAGATTTTTTTCAAAACGTGTTTTAGTAACAACCAAGTTCTGGGAAATATGTTCAAAATGAACATATATTTTTTCCGCTACCACAAACTATATAGATTTGGCAATTTTTTTTCTTAAGAGAAGCCTATTTTGTTCAATTGGGTCTTGTCAGCGCCTTAATGTGAATCCGCAGTGGTAGCCCGCGAAATTAAAATTTTCCTACGTGTTTTGCAATTTGCAGGTCGGTGTCAGGTTGTATCTTGATCAAAATAAGATTCGCGACTATAAGAAATATGTATTTACAGAATAATAATTAATCATTAGAATCATTAATACATCTATCTAAGTTAGATTTGTTCTGGTTGAAAAAAACGTACAGTGCTTCTATTTTCTTAATGTCTCTCGGCAATAATCACATTTCCGAATACAAACGAATGCTATACGCTTTCGAAATTATAATTTCTATGTAATATATTCTCTATATACTTCCAAGACGATTGAGAGCGTCCGGCCTGCACCAAATGCAAAGGGCAACTGATAGAAATCCGACGGCTGACGAAACACGAAGTTTGCCGACAGACATTGAGAAAATAGAAGCACTGTCAAAATTTTGAATTTCGCGGGCTACAGCTTTCAGCCGCTCGCGCATCGCTGTCTGTTTAGAATCGACTCTGATTGATTTCCGAACGTAATAAATGTGTACTTGCGTGTGTGTGTAGGTAAACCATTACATGTCTACTGCGTTTGCTTTAAAACAGATGAAACTCGCTCCAGATTCTTTAAAAATAGGTAATATTCAGCAAAGTTGATAATTAAAACATGTAAATATCCACAGTGGTTAGTTGGCGTGCTAACCAATGTAACATCAACATCGACTGGCATAAATTGAAACCAAAATAGTGAGAGGAATAAAAACAAATAGGACAAAATATATTTGTATAAGCTTGCACTCCTACTACTTTTAGAAATACCTTCTTTCGGATTCATCCGAGTTGTATGTACGACGGTACGAGGATCGTGTGGGAAACAAAACAATTTATGTATTAAAATATCAAAGTTCGTGCAGAGAATACACAAGTGTCACTTTAGTGAGTCACGTTATCGTTCTGATGTCAACGTTGACGTGCTGAAGCGTTAAATTTTTCACTTTGTTGCCGGCCGTCACCGCTGGACGCGTGATGTAGGCCACTCGGTAAATTTAGCTTAATTACCATCTAAATACAGAGATATATATGGAAGGCTCCGGATAGAGACACCTATAGAATGTCTGGCTGTGTATAACAACGTACCCACTCTAATCCGTTACGTAGACTGACCGCACTGTACTCCATACTTATCTGTATTAGCAACAGTTTTATGAAAGTACTTTATCAGCAGGTGAATGTAGCCGATCTGAGCCGATAACTTTACAAGATTTATGTGCTCGAACTTAATTTAATAGGTTTGGCATTAATAGAGCTGGTATCAGTTGTGTTCTAATTTGAGTGCATGTGGTAGTAGCAACTTCACCGCTACTGCATAGATATTTTATAATACGGTGAGTCAGTGTGCGCCTAGCCGTTATCAAGCGGTGCATTCGCTCGAGCATTATACACGCCACTGAACACGATAAAGGATTTATGCTCCGAATATAGGAGCATAAACTAAAAGTAAAGTTATTTTAAACCGATTTCGAAAAAGGAGGAGGTTATATGTTCGTCTGTATGTTTTTTTTAAATGTATGTTCACCGATTTCTCCGTCAATTATGGACCGATTCCGATATAATCAAATCTTTTTTTTGTTTGAAAGGGTCTGCTCTCGAGGTGGCTCCATTGTAAACAATTCAGAATCTGATGAAGGGATCCCATGGAAATCGGGAACCTCATTTTTTTTAAAGGCACTCCGATAGTGGTTTGGGTATTTATTATAGTCAGACTCATGCATTTGCTCTGGGAAAGTACCATTTGGTGAAGTGGAACTGATGGTGAAAGCCACAGATGGCCACTACTTAATAATATGTATTTCAGGGGTTGCGATTCGATTAGGTACTTTAATATGGTTGCTATGCAATTTATGCCCGTCAAAATGCATATGGTGAAGTGGAGCAGATGGTGACTTCACCATCAGCTCCAGTTCTCCTGGTTCTTACCAGGAGGACCCCTCCCCAACAATTAACGTCCCTGCATCGGGAAAAGCAATATTTTGTAAAAGGTGATGAGCAGTTGACAAGGCTATTGTAACTTAGATAAATTACAAATTGACCCGTGTAGTGTTTTTTTGGAAGTCGGTTGTTTTTTGCACCTAATATTTCGGTTTTATACATAGTTTAATATTTGGGAACACAACCACAGTTTAGCAGTTATTTATTTATTAAGACTTAATGCACAAGTAAAAAAAATACCGTACAAAGGCGGACTTAGTGCCTGAGGCATTTTCTACTAGTCAACCTTAGGATGATGCAGAGATGGGCAGCCGACACCTCCTTCTGCGAAGCAGTAATGCTGGCGAAGGAGGAGGCGGGACGATTGAGAGAAAGGCAAATTTCGCGTCCTCTCGCCCCTAGCCGCCGCTGAGACACCCTGGTCGTCAGGAATCCCAGGCAGATTTCCAGCCACTGTAGGAGCGGGCTTGCGGTCGGTGAGCAATAAGTAGCTTGCCGTCCGATAAGGACCAGGCCCGGGTCGACGGCGTGTTGTACTCCACGCGCGCCTCAAAGAGACATCGTCAGCACTAGTGTGGTCACTAGGGCCGATGCCAGCCGGGGTCGCGTGGAAGTTCGAAAGGGATACGGGTGGGTTTTAGTCATTAAGAGCCTGACATACCCTCCCGCTCCGCCCAGAGCTGGAGAAGTTATTTGATAATTTCCCATCCAAAAAATAAAAGAAATAAGGGTGATGCAGAGACAAAACATGGCAGGTGCAACATATGGGATAAATAACTCGAAAATCAAAAATATATACTAATACATACATACATACATACATATACACAAAATAAAATGTGTCAGGAGAAATAAAAATAAAATAAATAAAATATATTCAAAAATATAAGGTACAGCGTTAAATAACAGTTTTTCTTAAATCTATGTCAAGTTCACCCATGATTTGTGCCTGAACTAGGAAATCCTGTGTTTCAGGCGATTGGAGGTAACATTAATTGAATAAATAATCACATATCATATTAATATTATTGGTACATAAATGTAAAATGGTGTCTAAAAATTATAGTATCTTAACCTAACTAATTAAAAAAAGAAATAGCAATAATACAAACAATATTTTACTTTAGCACTAGTAATAACTTCTCTGTATCGTCATAGGACATAGTTTGAAGAGTTTCCTTAAGGAGTTCCTATGATTTACGGAGTAGATGTTCTTTTTCATTTAGCCTGTTATAGAGTAGTGGACCGAGGTACATATAAAATTTGGCTGTTTTGCATTTTTTTGAGGGCAAACTATATCTTTCCGTCTCTTTTTAGTAAGTTCAGTGCTGCATGGAAGTGCTGCGTGTTGTTTTAGTACCGTGCTCATTATAAATAACTGTCGAACTGTTAGTACTTCACAAGATTTATACAGTAGGTTAGTGGGGAATAGGAAAGGTCGGCAAGTAGCCTTGAGAATAGCTCTTTGAGCTCTTTCAATGGGCAATAACAAAGTTTTACTTGCCCCACCCCATGAAGTAATGCAATAAGTCAAAATTGACTGACAAAGAGCAAAGTACACTTGCCTAATTATTTTTTAGGCAAGTGTACTTTGCTCTTTGTCAATTATTTTAATAATAATTATTTTTTAGGCGTAGCTTTTTGAATACGTATATCAGCTTACGAATTCTACTATTTAGAGCTTCCATGTGTTGTTTAAAGGATAGGGTATCATCTATTATTATACCCAGGTATTTTATTTTATCTGTCTTTTTAATATTGGGACACTTACACTGGCTATTTGCAGAGACTGGGCAACAGTGAGCATGCAACGCTGAAGGGTTCTTCGATGTTTGCTTGCGCATCGAAAACTGAATGTATTGTGTCTTCTCTGCATTTAGAGTTAGTGAGTTATTTTGAAGCCATTTATTTACAATCGTGAATCCGTGTTGCGCAAGATTGTAGACTTCATTTTTTGAGTCAGCTGAAAAAAGTAGAGCAGTGTCGTCAGCGTACGTTATGATAGTGCCATGCTTTAGCTTTAGATTGCAAAGGTCATTTATGTAGATCAAAAACAGAGTGGGTCCTAAAATACTTCCTTGAGGAACACCGAAAAATGTGTTTTTTTTGAACAGCGCTGAGAACATTGCCAATCTTTACGCACTGGGAACGATCTTCTAAATAACTTTTGAACATTTTTAGCTGGGTGCCTCTTACACCAATGATCTCAAGCTTGCGCAACAGAATTGGAATGGAAACTGTGTCAAAAGCTTTGGCGAGGTCCAGGAAAATTCCTACTGTGTGGTTCCCCTTGTCAAGTTCTTTCGCTAGATAGTCAGTCAGGTGGTGTACCGCATCGGCAGTTGAAACTTTAGGCCTAAATCCAAACTGCCGTTCAGACAGAATTGATTTATCTTCCAAATATTTCAACAACCTTTTGTTCATAATTTTCTCCAATATTTTTGACATAGAAGGCAGTAAAGAAATAGGTCTATAATTTGTCACTTGCTCTTTGCTGCCTGATTTATAGACAGGGACAATTATAGATTTTTTGAGACACTCAGGAAAATGACCTGAAGATAAACAAATACGGAAAATGTAAGTCAGTGGTCGTACCAAAATGTCCTTGAATTTTTTGATAATTTTATTCGATATGTTATCCCAGCCAACTGCACAGTCTTCTTTCAAGGTCATAATTATACTTTCTACCTCAGTTTCGTCAGTATCTAGCAGCGTAAAGGATTTTAAAGCAGTGGTGTATGTTAAAGGAGTGCTCTTTGGGTTTTGAGATTGACCCAGATTTTTTTCTGCGAGACACTTTCCAACATTAATAAAGAAATTATTTGCTATGTTAGCAGATTCCAGCGGTGACGAGTGTGCTTGTAATAAACCTGAAGATGACTCATATTGTTTTGTGTTATACGTTGCGTCTTTAATATATTTCCAGATCTTTTTACTATTTGTTCCAGCCTTTTCCAGTGCCACTTTGTCGTAGTTGCTTTTAATTTTTTTAAGGAGATCATTACAGAAATTTCGTTATCTTTTGTACGAAAGTTGCAATACTGCATTAACTGGATTAGATTTAGCTTTCATATGCAGTTTATCCCTATGTTTCATACAGCGAATAAGGCCTGATGTGATCCATGGTTTTAGGTAACATGGTTTTAAATAACGATTGGTAGGGGAGAAAACGAATCAGCGCTGGGATGATTCTGCCAACTTCTTACGAATATATTCCCGTGCCTTCACTTTAAATGATAATCGACTGGTTGCCATCCTGATCCGAACCACCTGTTCAAAGAAAGAAGAGTGAATGAAACCAGAGCGGTCAGAAGGACATCGTAGAAAACGATTGTTGGTGGAACGAATATTTTTACTATGGGCAGAGCACAAGTATTAATCATGGGAAGTCAGTTAAGAAGGAGAAGTGGGTTTCTCGAGTATGGAAAACAACATAGACAGAGCCCTCAACTCGCTGCGCTGACGAATGGATTACCATTTTAAAACCAATCGGGGCGCGGACATATGATATACTTACGAAAATTGAAAACGAATCGAATGCAGTTATTGAGAAGGCGGCCAAGTTTATTGAGGAGATCTGCATTCAGGTCATATAACACACATCACAATAGTCAATGATCGGAAAGATTAGGGATTGTACAAGCATTGCCTTTATGTGTTATGGGAGAAAGTTTTTCAACCGATAGAGCGGCTGCATCATTCCTGTGACTTTTTTACTGATAGTCGTGACCTGCTTTCGCCAATCAAGACAAGGTGTCGAAATGTAGACCAAGGTCCTTAACATTAGGGCTAAACGAGATGACTGAGTTGTCGAACATCACAGGTGGCACAGTTGAGACATTCAGCTTCCTCATACTGTGGGGGCTCCCTACAATGATTGCCTGACACTTGGTAGGGTTAACCGCCACCCCAAATCGATAAGACCAGTTTTTTACCACACCTAAATCTCGGTTTAGCTCCTCAATCGCATCAGATTTGCCAACACCGCCTGGCAGCTGCAAATCGTCAGCATAAAGATGATGTAATATGCAATCCGAAGTTCGGTGGTGATAATAAGTTAATCAGGATCGCGGGTGTATATCTCAGAAATAATCGAAAAATATCAAAAATGAGTATCTAAATAGTACCAAATTGTACCACTTGTTATATATTTAGTACCTCGTGGGATCGCAAGTTATTGCAATAGTTTTATACACCCGCCATTTTGACGTCAGCTTGGTGGGTGTATTTTTCTGTAGCCAAAATTACTGAGAGATAAAAAACATACATGGATATTTAGTATCTAGTTGGTACCTCTCTAAACATACAGTGAAATCTCATCGGAATTTGACAGAATGTAAAAAATTGATTTACAGCTACAGCTTCATATACATTGTAACAAATACTTGTTTTTTTTTGGGTGGGATATTATCAAATAACTTCTCCCGCTTTGGGCGGAGCGGGAGGGTGTGTCAGACTCTTACTGATTAAAATCCACCCGTGTTCCTTCCGTTGCCTGTTTGCCAGAGGCCTCGGTAACCCTTTCGTACTTTCCCGCGACCCCGGCAGGCATCAGCCCTAGTGGACCCTACACTTACACCGGCTGGAAATACGCCCGGGATTCCCGACGCCCAGGGCGTCTCCTGCAGCGGCTAGGGACGAAAGGGCGCGATATTTGCCTTTCCCTCAACTGTCCCGCCTCCTGCTTCGCGAGCATTACTGCTTCGCAGAATGGGGTGACGGCTGCCCATGCCCTCTCGCTCAGTACCATGGCCTGAACCAGGGCCGGACGCGAGAGATCTCCGCCACCTATCGCCTCCACGAGGACATGGTGGTGCTCTGCCCAAGCCGGGCAGACCTCCAGCGTGCCCTCCGGGCGATCCACGCAGTGGTGACACCCGGGCGTTTCCTCCCGCCTTATCCGACACAGGAACCTCCCGACGCTGCCGTGTCCGGTAAGGACCTGCGTCAGGCGGAAGGTGAGGACGCCATGGCGCCTCTCTAGCCACTCCTATGTGGTTGGATTTTAGTTAGCCCGCACTACGAATATCACACCGCAAAGCACAATTTTCAAAACTATTATCCGGGACAATCGGAGAAGAAAATAAAACTCTTGCTAAATTCTATACACATACCTATTAACTGAACCTTTGAATAAACGACCTCTACGAAATGAGACTTAGTTTAATCTCTGGAGATGGTATAAGGGTCATCTCAGTCCTTTCGGTGAAACTCAAACAATCGGTTTAGTTAACAGGAATCTGTGATTTCATGAAGCATGAAACTTCCCGGTTAACAGTCATTGTTTTATTCTATTACAAAATATTGATTTAATTCTTTTCATTAATTAATAATTGAATTAATATTCATTATTAATTAAATTTCATAGTATATTCAAAAGTCCTAGGAAACTATTGGATTATTGGAAATTATGAGTTCTTAAACCACAAATTATGTTTTCTTGCTTTGTATCGATTGGTACTTTGATTTAATAATAAATATAGCTTACTTTTAATTATTGGAGCTGTTAAATTTTGGCACTTTTACAAACAAACAATATAAAGAATGAATAAAGCTTGTCTTTGATGTTTCAATCAGACGTTACAGAGACTATGGTATCTGTTTACAGTAAAGTTGATCAGCGTCGGACTGAAAATTAAACAACCACTTTCACCCTAAGGAGATAAATCAACAGTAAATTCATCTAAATCTCGTTCAGAAGTCCTATATATCTACTAAATATAGTTACTATAGTTAATCCGTTTACTTGAAATGTTTTGACGGACAAAGTCTGAGCAGCTTTGGAAAAGTTTGTAACAGGAATTTAATCTGACCATCGCTCAATTGAGATTTACTTTAAAACCTCTGAACCGGACGGTTCATTGAATATTGATGTTGCTAATACGATTCCTACGTGTCTCCGATTGACCTTTCTTTTAAACTGAAAATAACAGAATAAGAAAGCTTAGGTTTAGCAATAGTTTAAATCTTCTTAGTGGGAAGACAGCAGGCCACAAAATCTTATAATAGAAAGTTTAGGTATAGTCATAAATAAAGAATAATATTTCTGAACTTTGCTGTGATGACTGCACAATTTAATCCAAAATTGGTTTGGTAGTGTCGTTAATTGTAAATGACACTACTGGTAGTGCGGCTGCTAGTGTCCTTAAAAAAAAAATCTTATACTTCAAAATCGTTTGAATTCAAGTCGCAATCTCATCATCTCAGCGACAACAAATGTCAAAAACTTGTCACAAATTTAGGTAAATTTTATAGGTTCTTTTGACAGATTAAAATGCGAACGTGTTTAAAATTACGGGGATGGTCCGGTTTGTGTCCAATAAAAGCAGTCCGTTCGGTTCTAATGGAAGTGTTGCAAGTTGCGAGAGCATTCGATCATGCTTGAGTACTGAGCTTATCGTGAGCGACCCCATGCAAGATCTATTGCCCTCCATCTTGCCTTGGAGTCGATTGTGGGCCGGCATTGTACCTGTAACGCCTTTTCCGTAATCCAGATAACAGATTAGAAAGCCTTTGTTCTGGCTTGTTCATAGTATGAGAGTCTCTACCTATTGTAATGTAGATTGATGGGTTTGGTACGTCGAGGGTTCGCACCTCAAGGTAACGTCGAAAAATCAAACACCTTTTCAATACAAAAACAAGTTAAAAATTGATAGAATTAAAAACGTACACGAATTAAGTAAAAGAGGTTATAAAACTATGATATAAAGCAGTGATGTTACGAATGTTCGCTTTCGCATTCGCATATGCGAATGATTCGCATCATTTCAAACACTCGCATAAACACTCGCATTCGCATCAAACAATGCGAATGTTTAGCGAATGCGAGTGTATGCAGGTCGAGACAAGTAGAAGTGGACGGAGCTTAGCGGGTCATCGTCGCGTGTTTGTTACTTTGAATTTGTTTCTAGTTGTCACTTGTCGATCAATCAGTTATTTAGAACTTTATTTTTGTATTATGGTGCCGGGGAAGAAAAGTGATATATGGCGATATTTCACACCTATTGATTGAGATCATGCGAAGTGTAATATTTGTGAAAAAGTATGTTCTCGCGTTGGGCGTACTACTTCGGGGCTGCGAACTCATTTGAAAGCCGTTCATGCCGAGGAGTTCGAATTGTTAATACGCGCTGAAACAGAGATCCAGGCTTCTAAAATTATCATTCCCCCGGAAACGCCACTAACAGAGGTAAAAAGGCAATTATATATTGAAGAATCTATAATGAAAAAGAAGCAGTAGGACGCTAAACTCAAACTCAAACTCAAACTCAAAGCATTTATTTCAATTAAACCATTTACAGGCACTTTTGAATTGTCAAGGAGTCGGTCAGTTAGAAATATGAAGCTAGTTGCCCATTCCAAAGCGTAGTAGGTACCTATGGAGAAGAACGGGCAAGAAACTCCATGGACACTCTTTTAAATTAAATTGATACATAAAGATTAGTACAAAAATAATGTTGAAATTATAACTAAATGTGAGGACGATGTAAAATAAAAAAACGCGCCCATAGTAAAAAGAGAAAAAAAAAACAATTTCTAAATAAAATAATTACAAATAAGCCGAGGACGCCAAGAGGTGACCAGTCCCAACTAACGGCGCCCGTTCACGAGCATGACGCATGGATTAGCACCATTCAGCTCAACCATTTTGAAGGGAGCTAAATGATCCAACACACGCGCCACCATCAGCGAGACATCTGAGTGAGCATGACATACTCTCAGCCGCCAGGACCCATTCAAGTCAATTACATAACCGGCAAATGGTAGCTCTATTATACATAGTACTCACACCTGTGCAATGCAATTATACAATATAACGTAGGTTGAATTTATACAATGCAAAGATAGTCTTACAATGTTCAGCTGCTCCAACAGTATTTTCAAATGTTAATTATTCAATTGGTTGTGGTTGTGGAGCGGGACCAGCAATGAGCCAAGCATTTTTATCAGCGATGTAATCACCCAACTTATAATATGCCTGCCTGCATAGTGTGCGTTTGATACAAGATTTGAATTTCATTTCATTCAGTTGAAGGATGTGGGGTGGAATTTTATTGTAACATTTTAAACAGTACCCCATGAAAGATGAGTCTACTTTAGCCAGTCTGAAACCTGGCTGAGATAATAGGTCCCTATTTCTAGTACTATAATTATGTCTTTCACCTCTTTTACTAAAATGATGTAAATTTTTTCTTACGTACATGATGTTTTCGTAGATATATTGACAAGGTACCGTCATGATGTTAATGTCCTTAAACCGGTCCCTTAGAGAATCGCGCCTGCGGAGATTATAAATGGCTCTGATAGCTCTTTTCTGCAGAATAAAAATTGACTCGATGTCTGCAGCCCGTCCCCAAAGTAAAATACCGTAAGACATGATACTATGAAAGTAACTAAAATAGACTAGCCTCGCGGTATCTACATCAGTAAATTGACGGATTTTTCTGACAGCATATGCCGCTGAACTTAGCCGTCCTGCAAGAGATGTTAAATGAGGACCCCATTGTAGCCTTGAGTCGAGCGTGATCCCCAGGAAAACAGTTTTATCGACGAATTCTAGTTTCTCTTGATTCAATACTATCTCATAATCACCACTTTTGACATTTGGTAAAGAAAATCGAATGCACTTAGTTTTTTTCCCATTGAATACTAAATTATTGGCAGTGAACCAGTTCTGTACCTGCAATAGGGCGTTATTTACGTCGTCAACATTCGTAGCAGGTCTATCTACCTTAAAAATTAAAGAAGTATCATCAGCAAATAACACCATTTGTGGTTGATTATTTAATAAATGGAGTAGATCGTTAATATACACTAAAAAGAGGAAAGGTCCCAATATCGAGCCTTGTGGAACACCCATTTTTACTTTTAAACCCAGTGAATTGATACCATTAATTTGTACTTGCTGTTGTCTATCATTTAAATAAGATTTTACTAAGCTGAGCGCATGTTTTCCAAGTCCGTAATGCTCAAGTTTCAAGAGTAAGGTTTCGTGGTCGACGCAATCAAATGCCTTGGAGAGGTCACAAAAGATTCCTATGGCGTCTTGCGCTTCTTCCCACGCGTTAAAAATGTGTCTTAGCAAGGTTACACCGGCGTCGGTCGTACACCGTCCTTTCCTGCCGGGGTCGCGGGAAGGTACTTATGGGTCACCGAGGCCCCCGCAACACAGGCAACAGGAAGGAATACGGGTGGGTTTTAGTCAGTAAGGGTCTGACACACCCTCCCGCTCCGCCCAGAGCGGGAGAAGTTATTTGATGATTTCCCACCCACAAAAAAAAAAAAAAAAACACCGTCCTTTAGTGAAACCATACTGTTGATCGTGAAGGATTTTATTCGAGTTAAAATGATTGAGCATTTGATTAAGCATTACCCTTTCAAACACCTTGCTGAAAACCGGCAACACAGATACGGGTCTATAATTATTGGTGTCTTTACTGTCCCCGGATTTGAAAAGTGGTATTACCTTACTGTATTTCATTAAATCCGGGAAGACTCCTTGATCCACACACAAATTAAATATTAAGGCCAAGTAGGGCGCTATAGTCTCAATTATAGAGGTACAGACTTTAATGGACATTCCCCAAAGATCTTCAGACAATTTGATCTTGATTTGCTTAAAAGCTTTTATTACTATTATGGGATTAATATGCTTAAAGTTAAATTCAATCGTGCAAGCTGAAACGTTTTCCTTTACCAAACCAAAAGCGAGCGAGGGCGAGGAATTTAAGGTTTCAGTAGTTTTAAGCGGGACACTGGTAAAAAAATTTACAAATTCTTGAGCAACTTCTTTGCTATCGCAAATGAGACCACATGACGTCTCCAGTGTGTAATCAGAATCATGCTTTTTGTTCCTATTCGTTTCATTATTGATAATTTTCCAAACTGTCTTTATTTTATTGTCTGCTGATTTAACTTTGTTGCTAATGTACAAGGCTTTAGCTGCCTTACAAGTGTTCTTAAAAATTCTAGAGTAAGTAGCAACATACCTATTAAAAGTTCCAGTGTTTATGTAAGGCTTAAGGCCATACAGCTCGAAAAGTCTTTCCCTACTTTTCTTGAGTCCTCTAGTGGCCCAGTCACTAAATAAAAACCTAGGGCTGATAGTTTTAGTGTTCTTCTTAAAATAATTATTGAACTCGGTCTGGACTACCGAAAAAAAATCTTTGTACAAGATATTTACATTGTTCATTGTAAGATCCTGGTCACTTAACTTACAAATTAAAGTGCTATTAAATTTATTTAAATTAACAGATGTTATTGGTCTGAATTGTATTTGCATTTTTTCTATTGTTAGGTTGGACTCGAAAGTTACGGTTTGACCACTGTGGTCAGACGGGAGATAATTAACGATGGCTTTATCTAAATAGTCGCAACAACAAAAAACGTTATCAATACACGTAGCAGAAGTCGTAGTTATTCGTGTTGGTTCCACAAACACATTTGACAGATTAAATGATTTAAACAAATTTAATAATCTACTGGTGTTTGAATTATTTTCTAAAATATTAATGTTAAAGTCACCACAGATAATCACTGATTTATTTCCATTTGCTAGTTTAGCCAAAACATCTTCCATAACTGACTCAAATGTCGAGTAGTTTTGATAATTAGGGGGTCTGTAAACGCACACTATGACATGCTTATCTAGCTCAACACAAGACAGTTCAATGCTATGTTCAACCGAAAGTTCCACTATGTCTTTACGAGTTTTTGATTTGATACCACTTTTAATTAGGATTAGTGAACCACCACGCAGCATCGATTTTCGGTTAAAACAACTGGCCACACTATAATTCTCATAGTTAATTAACATTTCATAATCTTTTAACCAATGCTCAGTTATACAGACAATGTCAAACATTGTTTTTTCTAAAAATAATTCGATTTCCAATTGTTTAGAAGAGAAACCTTGAATATTTTGATGAAATAACTTCAAGGATTTCTGCTTAGCCTCTTTTCTACAGGTAACTATGTTAGTGCCAGAAAATACCTTTTTGTTATTAAGTGTAACTATACTGTTAGTGGTACCTTCTGTTGTCTTACAAACTAGTTTAAACTATTTGAGCTAACCACCTTAACATTAGTACTATTACTAATTGTGGTGCTAATTAAATATGACTTCGACATACTGTTTATGTCTGGGTTAATATTAAAAGCTAATAGCCTAGCTATTTGACGTCTAAAACTAATGGGCAGATACACAGTATCCCTAGTCGACCTTAGCTTATCAACAAAAATGTTGGTGTCAAAAAATATAAACTTGTCACTATGGTGACTAACTAAGAAATGCATGTAATTATTTAACATGTGAATGTAGTTGTTTTGCCTGTTTGACATGTGCTCAAAGTATGGGAAAGCACACAAAATTATTTTCTTACAATTTATCTTCATTAGATTGGTGACACTATCAGTGATATCATCTTTTTTAACATTAAAACTATTACCTATAAACACAGTAATAATGGCATTAGAATCATATTCATTCCTAGTTATTGAATACATTATTTGTTTGTAGGATGTCTGAGGCATACAATAGTTTTGAGAAGAATGACTCAGGTGGTTACTAAGTAATTTTCCTAACCCTTTTCCAAAACTATCAGAAAACATAATGGAGCAGTTACAAACCTTACTACTACAAGTGAGAGAACTAGCTTCTGTCTGAACTACTTGCAATGGACCTTGTTCAATTTCTGCTGTATCTTGATTGGCAATAGAGCACATCTATTGTCGCAAAAAATTGATTGCCGAATAAGTGAAATGATAGCTTTAGACAATGTACCCTTTAACTTCGTTGAGAACGTGGGTTTCCAAAGATTAATGCAGTTGGTGGCGCCACAATATACCTTAAAAGGACGAAATTTTTTTACTGAGCATAGCCAAGAATTGTATGTAAAAGTGGCAAACAAAGTTAAATTACTCTTGGGTGATTTGAAATTCATGTCATTCACAACTGACATTTGGTCCGAGCCAGCTACCAACGTATCACTCCTCAGTTTGACTTGCCACGGTATAACAGTTAACTATGATCGTTTAAGCATTGTTTTAAAATGTGATGAATTCAATGAACGACACACGGGTGATGTAATTGCAAGTAAATTTTAATCGATGATGAATGAATGGAACATCACTAAGGATCAAATACATTGCATGGTAAGGGATGAAGGCTCAAATATGAAGCGTGCTATGTCTTTGGCCGGTTTCAAAGATATTGATTGCACTGTTCATAAGTTACAGACAAACATAAAAAGTGCATTAAATTCACAGGAGTTTTTGGTAACCCTGATTCAGAAATGTAATAAGATTGCTGCTCATTATATCATTCGACTATTGCTCAAGACCAATTATCAAAAGTCCAGTTGCGGCTGAACCCAGATCAAGTGCCATTAACTGTTATAAGAGATTGTTCGACAAGATGGAACAGCACCTTCTATATGTTTGAAAGGTACTTAAAACTAAAGGATTCTTTGGCTGTATATGGTATTAGCAATAATATCCCCAACTTATCATCCGACGAATATAAAGCTATAGAATATTGTGCATCAATAATTAAACCATTTAAAGGAGCTACCCGTAACTTAAGCAGTACGCATGCTTTGATTTCATCTGTTATTCCGATTATTTACCTGTTAAAAAAAGGTATTAAAGAGTTTGAAGACGTAAATCTACTAATTGTAGGTGACGCTGTTGATAATATTATAAAAAACTTTATTCAAGTGTTAAAAACTGAAATAAACAAGAAGTTTTGCAATCTGGAAAATGACCCTTTGTTTACAATTGCGACATTTTTGGACCCGCGATACAAGAACAAATTCTTTATTGATATTGTGAAGGATAATGTTATTACCGAAATCATAAAACTTCCGCTTGATTTATTAAATCACGATCGTATACCTTCAATTTCAAGTGGTAAAAGGCCGCAAAACACGACATCCATTGATGATAATGAGCCTTCTACAAGTGCTGATTACCCTACTAAAAGCCTCCTAACAAATCTGGCGAGAATTCTGGATTCCTCGAGTGATGGCGAAGGTTCCGATGTAGAATGTGAACCAGTAGGCACGATGCTTTGTGAAATAAAATCCCAATTAAAAGCATATTTAAAAGAAAAACGAATCTCTCTTGAGGAAAATCCATTGGACTGGTGGAAATCCAAATCCAAATTTGACAAATTGACAGAACGTGCTCGTAAGTACCTCAGCGCTCCTCCTGCCAATGTACCAAGTGAGCAATTATTTAGTGCAGTTGGCCTGATATATGAGCCTTTACGAAATCGTCTCATGGGTGATAAAGCAGCTAAATTATTGTTTTTAAAATATAATCTGCCCCTATTGAAATTCGAATATTAAATATGTTTGTTGTTAATTTGATTGTGTATAATTATTAGATATATACACTGTATAACCTTAAATAAATAAAAATCGATGATTAAAATCATACCTTGATATTTCTTTTTTTGCTCCTTCTCAACATTCGCACTCGCATTCGCATTCGCACATTCGCCTTCCAAACACTCGCATTCGCATTCGCATTCGCGAATGTCTAAAATATGACATTCGTAACATCACTGATATAAAGTGAAGTCGAGTCGTTGATACTAGGAGAGAAAAAGAAAACCTGAAGAAAATTTCAATGTAAAAAAAAATACGTTTATTTGCGGTAAACATGACGCAAAGAAGCAACACAAACACAAAAATAACAAGTTGGGGGGAAATATGCCTCACATCCACGTAAAACGGCTATCGCTCAGCATAATCTTGTGACCCAGGGGCGAAATTCTAGTTTGATTGCAATCAGACCTTAAATTCGCATCGCTCTCCACGTAATTATTCCAAAAGATAGGAGATTAGTATACATTTTTTCAATATATAAAGTTTAACATAGCCAATGCGGAAACTATTGCGAAATTAAAACATACAAATTTAGAATTAAGAAATCAAAAAACACAGAAATGCTTAGCAAACATTGTTCGTGGCGACGTAGCCTTCACTGTCGGCGCTAAACGTTACGGCGCCTCGTGGACCCGCAGATATGAACCTTACGGACCGCCACACAAGCGACGTGGCGTATAGCACTCGTCGGCGTGAATCGGCACCAAATATTTACGGTGTCGAAAGACTGGTGCAGCTTGGTAGCCGATTGTTGGGGCCAACATTTGACCTTTTGACTGATAATTACACCTAGGACAAAATTAAGGGAGTATTTCTTAAATCAGGGAACAAGGCGGGAATAGACAGAATACTCGTACCAAACCAATAATCCCAGTACATACCATAAAATGGACAACGTCCCGAATATTTGGAAACGGACCCCGGAGACGCGCAGACCACTAATGTTTGTTAAATCTTCATTTTAACTCACTAAACTAGGACATGTAAGCAATAACAAAATAATATCTCTTAACAATATGCTTCATAAATCTACATTTTGGTCTTGTTAATGGAAAAAAAACTTCGACTTTTTTTTTTCTTTCGGTAGGAAATCATCAAATAACTTCTCCCGCTCTGGGCGAAGCGGGAGGGTGTGTTAGACTCTTACTGACTAAAACCCGGGTGGGTATTCCTTCCGTTGTCTGTGTTGCCAGAGGCCTCGGTAACCCTTTAGTACCTTCCCGCGACCCCGGCAGGCATCGATCCTAGTGGACCCCTACACTTGTGCTGACGACATCTCTTTGAGGCGCGCGTGGAATACAACGCGCCGTCGACCCGGGCCTGGTCCTTACCGGACGTTGAGCTACCCATTGCTCACCGTCCGCAAGCCCGCGCCTACGGTGGCCGGAAATCCGCCCGGGATTCCCGACGCCCAGAGCGTTTCCTGCGGTGGCTAGGGGTGAGAGGGCGCAAAATTTGCCTTTCGCTCAACCGTCCCGCCTCCTCCTTCGCGAGCATTACTGCTTCGCAGAAGGAGGTGACGGCTGCCCTTGCCCTCTCGCTCCGTACCATGGCCTGAACCAGGGTCGGACGCGAGAGATCTCTGCCGCCAATCGCCTCCACGAGGACACGGCGGTGCCCTGCCCAAGCCGGGCCGATCTCCAGCGTATGCTCCACCGTGACCTCCGGGCTATCCACACTGTGGTGACACCTGGGCGTTTCCTCCCGCCTTATCCGACACAGGAACCTCCCGAAGCTGCCGTGTCCGGTGAGGACCTGTGTCAAGCGGGACTGATTGGAAAAAATCAGAAAATTTCTTAAACAAGCATGTTTGAAAGTCATGCAAAAAGAATTTTATCAGCGGTATTATACAGCACTATGTATATTGATGGTACCTGCAAGTAGGTACTTGAATATCGGATCGTAACTGACTTATCTAAAAAATATAAGAGTGATATGAGTTTGTTATTCGTAGACGCAGACACGTGCTACGAAAAACATGACCTTTATGATATACATTATACTAAAAAGGTCTGACATTTTATTTTCATTTTCAAAATAAATAGATACGTAAGGCGTTTTTGTGCGACATATTATGTAGATATGGAAAAATTAATTCAAATTTATAAATGATTCAGATACATCACCATCAGATACATTTTAATCTTTAGAGGTACCTATATTAAGTCTCATTGTTTTCCTTAACATCGTTACTGTATTAATATTTTACGACAAGCCTGGAAACAGTGAACCTAATATTCCCCAAAATGTGTTGATCTCTAACCCGGATTAAACGTACGTTGAAGCAAGCGATTTACTGCAAAGTTATTAGAGAGCAAAACCTTTCCGCTTAATAATAAACGTAAAATATAGTGGATTTAAATTGTACCTCTAGAGACGAACTACCGTAAATAATTTTGGTGGAAAGGTTCAGGGACCTTTGACTGATTTATTTGTTAGCAGACTTTGGAATACGGTCTTAAAAATAACGTTTAATTTTTAACTGAGGTCGGCGCATTAATTCATCAACTTCCATAGGTACTTCTCTAGTCATCGTCTCAGTAGTCAACCGCTTCCTAGCCATGTCATCTTTCACACAGTCCATCCATCGTTCCTTTGGTCTTCCGGGAAGACACTTTGCCTAGGTATTCTTATAGCCTAACATTCATACTCAAAACCTTTCCTCATTCCTGATTATTTATTTAAATAGAGAACATAATCCCATAGTTGACATCACATCTTCAGTGACCATAAATATTGTAAATGGTCCTAAATGTCCTCGTTAGTGCCTAGCAAGCATAAGAATTGGTAATTTGACGCTTCACCTATGTAAGCATGTCCACTTACCATTTCCCTTTAATCTCCGCCATTGTTTGAATTCTATGCATTTACACATCTAAATATTGTAAATTTGTAAGATTGCATTAGGTACCTGTTGTATGATGAAACAAAATTATTATCCAGTCTGTTTGAAATGTCTTGAATATTGTTGTATCTCTTTGTTCTGTCATTCACAGATTTGTTTCCATTTGTTGAAATGCAACAAGTGACCACTTATGTGAAGACACATGTGTTACATGAAAACACAATTTATTACACGTTAGTTTCATCTCCTCGCCATTTTCTCACACAACCGCTTGCTGAAACCGCCCATTATATAAAAATATGTTTAGCTGTGGCAGTGGATATTTACAAGTTGATACCTAAAATGACATTTGAAAACTATGCAAAACAGACGATGCTAAAAACCATATTATGCGAATCAACATTGAAAACATTTACATTGAAAACGGAAGTGGACATCATTAACATAATGTCTGCAAAATAAATGCTAATGAAAAATAAATCAGTGGAATTTATATGGAAACTACAAAGACATAAATATTCAAATCATAGTCATAATTCAGCCCCCAAACGTCCGCACTGCTGGACACTGGTACAATAGACTATCAAAGAGGAAATTGCGATAATCATCACATTTATCACGCTTGGTAAGCGGTAATCGCAGTTTGCAGGCAGGAGGACACCGCCATCCATCACCGCCTTGGATTCACTTAATTAATACACAGGTAATACAATATTTATCCCATGGGGCTAGGTAGAAGCTACAGAACTCCATGTGCTTCGATCATTACATAAGTGCCCCTTTGCTAAGTTCAAAAGTACATTACAATCCACGATTATAATTAAAATTCTCTTTGAGAATTCTCGACTACGTTACTATGTAGAACACCTAAAGCAGTCTTTAAGAGGATTTCATAAACTCATCTCCTAACGAGAAGGAAATTATAATTAATCAGAACCGCGTTTGTAATTAAACTCTTTAAAATGAGCAACAAATACTTATTATGTAGAACAGATACTATTACGTGTCGTTATATAACATAATACAGTTTTTGAAGATCATTCTTAAGAATACTTCCTTAGATTCATGTTATTTAAAATCACGTCCTCATTTCAACTCTATAGTGTTAATCATCAAAAGCTCTACAATGAACAATGCTATTATTATAACATTGTGTTTTAAATTGGTTAGAAAAGACATTACACCTTTCGGTAGGTACTCACTTGTTAGTGCATTGAAGAATTATGTAATAATCCAATTTACCTATAAAATGTGTTCAATGAATATTTTGCTATAACTTATTAGATTCTCGAACGACAGCGACTACCCCTTAACGACCTTGGGCTCAAGTTATTATGACCTTTCTCCGGTCGAGATATATTGGCAGTCATAAATTACCTCAGATTCATACTCGCTGAATGTAGGCGTGATTCAATTACACAAACATACTTGTTATTATCGACGACCATCGCCCCAAGTTTCAATCAATAGGGAATATATTACATATATATGGTAGGCATATCTTGTCTAGCTCACATATACGGACCCAAATCAAAGTCGGGACATTTGAAACTATTATTTCAAGTAAAATCATAGTTTAGAAATTATAAATTTAAATTATACTAATGTTTCAAATGTAGAAGACTAAGATATTATTTAGATAACTACTCTATTTTGCTACATTACTTACGCATGATATTTCTTCAGGTTTAGAATGTAAATAATTCAATCTTGGGCGGTAATATCAAGACCAACTGTTTTGACAAATACATACGACTATTTTATAGCGAGCAATGAATTCTCTAGCTTTGATCATTTACACACTTGATAGTAAAATATCTCATGTCTATGAAATAAACTTGCCTCTGCCTACGAATATTTTAATATTCCATTCAGCGTTCTGATTGGTTAAATCATGGATAAAACAAATGCAACGCTGTTTGAAATGTCCACGTTATTTAAATCTGTAATCTATTGTGAGACACAGATGTGGGGTTCAGCAGTAAACTGTACTTTATTTTTAGATGCATGTGTCTCAGCCTATAAGCAAACAATAGAACGACTGTGTTGACACATGTAGCATTCTAGAACGGCTGAGTAATCCTCTGAATACGACTACTACACTATCTGAAATTGTGCGAGAATATGGCAGATATTTAGAGCAAAGTTCTCGAATATCGAACAAGCATCACATGCCAGCACTAAACTACTAGTAGCAAATACTGGACGTTGATATGAAAGATACTCTGTTGTATGTTCTAGTAAATACCTGCAAGTATTGACAGACGTATTCAATCTCTTCTTTGCTCTTGGCATGATAGTCGAATGTGTTTGTTTAGAAAAACAGTTGAATTTTCTCTGAACTTCAAACTCCTTTATCTTTCTATCAACATTTGCATAATCTATTTATATCCTTGGCAATTTTACCAAGAAATATAACCTGAGACGTGATCCATATTCCTTTATCCCCTTGTTCAACCTTCAATGCGTGTAAGGCTTCAGATTATTAATGTTCCTTCTCTTCCTCTTGGATTGAACGAGGAAATTTTCTGACTGTACAAAACATACCTGAAAGGGTTTGATAAGATTAAAATCCGCTCAGAGCAAAAGCCAATTAAGGGTTGTAGACACCGATATTGTGAGAGCAAAGTCTTGTTACATTTAATATACATAGCCCAAGCTGTGAACCATGAGTGGAAGACGTAAGTAGGTTACAACAGCTGTTCCGAACCCTGTTTCAACTTAGACAGTATTGTTTATAAATTCTGTTAAAAAGGAAAATAAAAATAAAATAGAATAATACTTTTTGCTGATATTTTCCTTTTTGGTCGTACGATTGGATTTGTTATTGTAGAGGTAGAAGAACCGTGAGCATTTCCGTTGACTGTAATTTAAGGAATCTTAAACGTATACAAAATTGTAATTGCTATCAGAGTACCAGCGCTGCGACACTTATTTTTAGGGTTCCGTACCCAAAGGGTAAAACGGAACCCTATCACTAAGACTCCGCTCTCCGTCTGCCTGTCTGTCTGTCCGTCTGTCACTAGGCTGTATCTCACGAACCGTGATAGTTAGATAATTGAAATTCACAGATGATGTATTTCTGTTACCGCTATAACAATAAATACTAAAAAATATAATAAAATAAATATTTAAGGGGGCTCCCATACAACAGACATGATTTTTTGCCGTTTTTATAGATAATGGTACGGAACCCTTCGTGCGCGAGTCAGTCTCGCACTTGGCCGGTTTTTTTAAGTACTGCAGAATTATGCTGAGATAGGAGCCTTTTGGCCTCGTACAGGATTTTTTGTTTTTATTTTCATTTTACTTTTTTTGTTTTTTTTTTTATGTTTCTATGAGAGTTTTTTTAGTTTAATTTGTCTCCTATGCGACTCCCAATAAATACTTTTTCTTTCTTTCTTTCTAATTCTAAGCCAAGCTTTATCGGTTTTGATATTGTTTATATTTTGCTGGTTTCGAGTTGTAATCCAATATGAAAATGAAAAATACATGAAATAGACTAGGTTTATTCAAAACAATAAAGTAGTTTCAATTTATTCGACACAAACATTTCAAAGAACTTTTCAAATTAGGTCAGTACTTACCCATAAATTGTTCACGAAATCTCAAGACGAACAGAAACAAACTTTATCAATTATAATATCAATAGGTAAGACTTTCCATATCGTCAAGTTACATACATACAAAATCGATATTCAAAAACATGGACATGCATTTTGATTTAAGTATAAAAGCAGAAAAACTGAGATTGTTCTTTATGATTCCATTTTATTTGGTTTTCCCTCAATCATATTCTTACTTAAGAACCCTGGCTTATCTTTCGGTAAGGTAAAGGGCATCAAGTGCCTTCTGCGGTTAAAGGTTACTTGAGATAACCCTGTACGTATACGTACACTATAACCTACAGCGTTAGGAACTGTAGCTGAGTATTTGATTCAGTAAGGAAGGGCAGTCGTTATCCGTTTGGTAGAACTTCAAAGGGTAATTACTGTGTGGTTAATTGAGTCATTAAATTGGCCATCTTCGGTATTATCCGCTTACAACATTCATCCATTTGGAAGTTACCGATTAACGGTCGTTTATAATTGGTTGGATTGCAACCCTATTGTCTTGAATTGATGCGGAGGAATGAGGAAAATGTCGTGAGGAAAGTCTTAAGTATGAATGTCGATGGCTATAAGAGTAGGGGAAGACCAAACGAACGATGGATGAACTGTGTGAAGGATGATATGGCTAGAAAGGGGGTGACTACCGAGATGACAAGTAATAGAGAAGTATGGAAGAAAGCGACCCCAAATAAATTGGGATAAGGGCAGGAGAATGATGATGTCTTGAATTGGCAGAGTTTTCAAGAGCTATTCTTTTGCGTTGAAATAAGTTATGAACTCCTGAGTTTAAGTTATTCTAGTACTTGTATGCTTCGCAGACACTGGTTTATTTTCTGGTTTTTCGATATAATTTACTTACTAAATGTGTGACAATAATCTACAATCGTCGAAATTTCGAAACGCACGCCATGCTCGATAATCAGGCAACCAGCCTGTCTAATCCTTCACGGCGAATATTAATTAAATTAGAGAAAGACAGACAGACTGGTTATATTTTTATCAGAGCGTTAAATTAGTTTTCAATGAAATCCAATTAAAACCCGTCCATCAGTTGTCCCGTGAATCTGGAACAAACAGATGATTTATGGAAACTGTTGTTTGTGATGTCTCTGAAGACAAACTTTCTTCTAGAAAATATTTTTTATTCAGATATTTCCTCTTTTTGACAGTAACATGTTAATTTATTCGGGAGTGACTTACATTTTAGAAGAAAAAAATAACAAAAATATATCAGATAAGTGTAATGGTCTAATGGATCTCAAAGTTATATTATATATCATGTCCTCGTATATTACTTCATTTGGTAAAGCGGCAATTAGCCTAATTAACTAAGTACCAAATATATTATATGACGGCTCTCCATATAATATAATATAAAAATATCTATATTTATTTACGTAACCAAATTACAAGATGATTATTAACATTAACTAAATTAAGCATAAGAAAGGCCCTCGGGGCTTTGTACCGAGGATGCTGGCGGCATTACCTCGCTGAATTGCAATGCTGATGCGTTCCGCGAGAAAGCCGCTAGTTTTTCGGTCACCAGTTACATCAACTTGACGATTCGCGATTTCCGCGAGAATAATTTAGGCGCACTGGGACCCCACGGACCAGGACAGGGTCTCGACGCCAAAGGGCACGAAGTTGTACTCTGTGCCAAGGCCTCCATATTTAATAACTTTTATATAAATAATATCTCGTAATTGTTATCCTAAAATAAAAGCAGTCTCGTATCTACACATAATCCACGTAAACAAGAGAGGTCATTAAAATTAAGTGTAGGATTAAATCAGTTAAAGGTGCCAATTTCAAATAAATTATTCTTATCTCTTCGCTTTCAGCCCTTGTAATTCGAGTGCTTTTTCCGTCCATTTCGAGATCACATTTCAGTTCAGTCCGACAAGGTGATTGATTTTCAAGGCGATGTTTAACTAGAAACTGTCCTGCAAACCTTTATTAGCAAGTCTAAAGCGTATTCGAAAAGGACGAGGGGCTTGTGGCTAAGTAATAACAGCCGCACGGAGCAGGTTAAGCTACGCTTGCCACTGTTAGTCCGTGGATGGGTGACCTTCTTTACATACCAAGACCCCTCCGTTCCTCGGAAAGCACGTTAAGCCATTGGTCTCGGCTGTTATTTGTAGATCTTACGAAGTCGTAAGTCTGGCAACCATTCTTAGCAAGGGGACTCGTGTTACCCAGTAACTGGGCTGTGGAGGTCCGATAGGCAGTCGCTCCATGTAAAATACTGGTTAGACAGAAGGCCGACCCCAACATAGTTGGGGAAAGGCTAGGCAGATGATGATGAAAGAGGAAAGCGCGAACTGGAAGAATATCTACTGTTTTTTCTCTTTAAGGAACCGTTATGCGTATAATAATAAAATACACGCTGCTATGGATTAGATACGTTTGGGCCATGAAGCAGGGGGTTACCCCCCTGGTTCATGGCCCAACAGCCATCACCTCATAAAGCAGTATTACTTCAATATTACTTCAGCGTGAGAAAGAGATGGAGCTATAAGTACTATATAGCTCCATCACTTTCCCACTGGAAGTAATATTATAATAATACTGCTATAAGAGGTGATGGTTACCCCCTGAACAGAGTCTTCGCAACATCACCATCATATCTTATACCGCTATCGTTCTCAAACTTCTCGTCGCTAACGATCTTTTTCAGTACCATTTTTATTTGATAGAAAACTAAACTCATTTATTCACACTCTAAATTCGTCATTTCGTTAAATGATTTATGAGAAACTGCTTAACGAAAGGTCTGAAAGTGGCGTGCGTCTAAATGGACATAAATATTTCACAAGTAAATTGAAACGGGAGCCGGGGGAGGTCAACTGAGGTCCATGGCGGCAGGGGGTGGCGTCTCCTGATGAGTTGTCAGCAGAAAATGGCGTCAGTTGCCTTATTATTTATTTTTCATTTTGAAGTAAAAACGAGTGAAGGAAGGGGGAAGTGCGCGACACAAAATTTATGTATTCAATTCAACTGGGATAATTTGTTAGAGTTGAGTTTGTATCACCATTTGCGCAATTGCCTGTTGTAGATTTCGCGGTAGCATTTCAATTTCAATACGATTGACTGCCAAAGTGGAGTCACAAAAGGAAATTTTCTCAATTCCTTATTTCAATATTGAGGACAAGTTGTAAAGTCCACTTGGAGCAACTCAAACAAATGTAGTCGAGGAAATTGACGGTTATGGAAAAAGTTTGTTGATTATAAATTTTCAACAAAGGTTGTCAAACATTTCCTTTCGATACAATTTCGAAAATGCTACTATAGCAGAAATGACGTTATGACTATTAAATCTGTCGCGTACACGTTTTAAACGTCCTTTGTTTTGCAGCTTAACCCGCTAAACACCTTTTTGGATGTTTTAAATTGATTTTAAATCCTTAATAAGGGCCTGAAATGTTGCTGAAACAAGGTCAATAATTGGTATCTGTAATATCGTTTGAAGGGTACCTACCTTAGTTGGGATGAATTTATCCCAAGAACAAACTTAATATTTTAGTTGAAAAACATGTTCGCCTATACATTGCAACTGCATATGTAAGTTTGTACGCACAATATTGAGTGATTTACCATGTTATTCTGAGACCCTATGGTCTCATGGTAGATTACAGAAAAACCTATAAGAATTCTATACTTCTTATAGGTTATTCTGTAATCTATAGGTATATAAACTATTCTACGTATTTTTTTCAAAATATTAGACTCGGCCGTTTCGGAGATTTCCGACGTTTGGCTCCCAGCGGGCCCCGAGTGGGCCGGAGCTGCCTCGAAACGGCTTCTGCACAATCTAGGGGGTCCAAACGCCTCCTGCCGGGGGCATTACGCGGGGGTCGTGCGCCCCATGGCCCTTTACGAGCACCGATGCGAGCGCGTACCTTGGCGTGGCAGTCAACCCTTCGGTTGAACGCGTCCCAAACGGTCTTGGCCATCCGGCTGTCCAGGGATACCGCACGGCCTCCGGTGAGGCGGCGATCCTCCTTGCCGGATTGCCGCCATGGGTTCTGGAAGAAAAAATCGTCGCCCACAAATGGGAGTGGCGCGAGGAGGCGCAACGCCGCGCCGGGGCGTAACTCCACTGCCGCGAGCAATCACGGCACAGAGGACAGGGCTCCGGCGGGATCTCATGTCGACATGGAAAGTGCGATTATCGCAACCCAGTGCTGGAAACGCCACAATTGCGGCGATAAGTCCCCTCTTTGAGGAGTGGCTAGAAAAAAACCACGGCGTCCTCACCTTCCGTCTGACGCAGGTCCTCACCGGACACGGCTGCTTCGGGAGGTTCCTGTGTCAGATAAGGCGAGAGGAAACGCCCGGGTGTCATTATTGTGTGGATCGCCCGGAGAACACGGTGGAGCATACGGTGGAGGTATGCTCGGCTTGGGCAGAGCCCCGTCGTGTCCTCGTGGAGGCGATTGGCCACGGAGATCTCTCACGTCCGGCCCTGGTCCAAGTAATGGTACGGAGCGAGAAGGCATGGGAAGCCGTCACCTCCTTCTGCGAAGCATTAATGCTCGCGAAGGAGGTGGCAGGACGGTTGAGACGGCGTCGGAAATCCCAGGCGGATTTCCGGCCACCATAAGCGCGGGCTTGCGGACGGTGAGCAATGGGTAACTCGCCGTCCGATAAGGACCAGGCCCGGGTCGAAGGCGCGTTGTTTTCCACGCGCGCCTCAAAGAGATTTCAGCACAACTGTAGGGGTCCGCTAGGGCCGATGCCTGCCGGGGTTGCGGGAAAGTCCGAAAGGGATAACATGGCCCTGGCAACACACAGGCAACAGAAGGAACAGGGGTTGATTTTAGTCAGTATGAGTCTGACACACCCTCCTGCTCCGCCCAAAGCGGGAGAAGTTATTTTATAAATTCCCGCCCAAAAAAAAAAAACAAGCCGTTTCGGAGATAAGGTTAAATTTTCATCAACTTTCTTCAACTAATCATTATAAAATTATTATATATTTGAAATCCTCGTAACAAGCCCTTTCATTAATTTGATATGTCACATGGTACAGTTTGCAAAACTAGTATTTTTTAGTTTTCCCCCAAAAGTGAACCTCGTATTCAAAATTTCTGAATTAATTTGAATATGGGGTTCACTTTTGGAGGAAAAGAGTGTTTGAGTCACAGAAACTCATATATGTACCAAATTTCAACTTAATCGGTCCAGTAGATTCGGAGCAAATGGGTTGTGACAGACAGACAGACAGACAAACGAGTGGTCCTATATGGGTTCCGATTTTTCCTTTTGAGGTACGGAATCCTAAAAAGAATTGACACGGGTTTTGAATTTCTGTCCAAGGATACTACTTAGAAAAATTTAAAACTCGACTAACTCCTTAACTAGTGTCCAATTTCCTAACTAGTATCCGGAATCTAGGTGTACGAAGTCGCGAGTAAAATCTAGTTTGAAACAAAATATTTGTCTAGTTTGTGATAAAAAATAGACCTACTTCGTAGTCATATGAGGAATATAAATCAGTAAGACCCACATGATAAGCAATTTCACAAATATTGGTGAAATATCACATGATATGATAATCCTTGTTAGCTCAGACAGTATGTACGAAGCTTGAATAAATTGGGACAGGCTCGTATGTCAGCATGAACGATTCTAGGAAATTGATGTTTTAGATATTTGAAGAGCATTGTTATTGGCAGGATAACTGCTAGGTATGGAGCTACTTGTTCAGAGATCTATAAAGCATTCAGTTAAATATTTTAAGTACTTGTTATTTTTGAAATTTCGTGTAGTTACTGGGTTGTGGAGGTCAGATAGGCAGTCGCTCCATGTAAAATACTGGTATTCTGCTCCATCCAGTTACACTCAAGCCAATTCCAACATAGTTGGGAAAGGGCTAGGGAAATTGATTGTGCCAGTAAAGCAGTCGACTACGAACTTCACACGTTTTAAAGCCATCTTGTGTTTTATCTCTGTACTATGAATTTATAGTAATATATGTATGTCTGTCATACATACAAAATGAAAACTAAATGTGTGCTAGTTACTCTCGGAGGAAACAACTAACACAATATATTTGTCGTTATTCATTGCTCTATCAAAATTAGGATTCAATGAGTGTTTCTAAATGTACAGACAGATGAAGTTCTGTTGCTCTTTTTTTTTTTAAGGGTGGGAAATCATCAAATAACTTCTCCCGCTCTGGGCGGAGCGGGAGGGTGTGTCAGACTCTTACTGACTAAAACCCACCCGTATTCCTTCCTGTTGCCTGTGTTGCGGAGGCCTCGGTGACCCATAAGTACCTTCCCGCGACCCCGGCAGGGTTCTCTTGCTCTGAGACAAAGAACTCGTCGCGCAAAGTTACTCACTAATATTCTCTTTGTTAACAGAATTGAGTCTAGCTGACTATTTGGAGGTAACTAATTATTCCGTCAATAGGGTTTATCGACAAGGCCACGAGCGACGTCTTTTGTAAATAACTTACGAATCAAGAAAATGGTAAGATCGACAATCCCTACGTACAATCCCCTAAGTGGTAGATCCGTGATTTGCATGTATTATTTTTATGACCTTCAGGCCACCCTATACTATAGTTTTGTTTAACAAAAATATGTCTAAGATGCCAAATTAAACTTTAAATCCACACACGAAATATCCCATAACTACAAAATTTACAAAAACTTCCGAAGTAGAATAACAGATGCGGTATTTTAGTAATTTTACGTTGATAATATAATTAATCAATCTTACTCTCGCGCGCCTCCTCCGCAACTTCCACTAACGGGAACGCGTTGTATTGCGTTCGCGCCAACCTGGTTGACAATCATTGTAATGTTTTTCTGCGTGAATGTCAATACATAATCCGCCTAATGTGCCCTGCTGGGACACAAGACGCCGTTATCTACCAAGCGGGCCCAGTGCTGGTTGGTAGATGTCACATGTCTTCGAATTGTTGGTTCTAGGAAATGCCAAACCGGCATTTCCTAGACGATCTCCATCTCACGATGTTTTCCTTCACCGTTTTGAGAGCAGCGGTGATGAAATAATTATGTTACACAAAGATAAGCGCCTGTCTGGTTCGAACTTACAACTCGCAAAGTCGCGGCCGTTACCACTGGGCCACCATTGCACTCAATTTCTGAATGTTAATATTATACGGAAAATATGTGCCTCGAAAAAAATAACCACCGAATATCGTGATGTGCAATCGCATAATGTAAAATATAAATTATTAAAAAAATTAAAAGCATTAAAAAACGAACTAGTACATAACAAGTTGTAGTGGTTAATCTGTATACAAAGCGGAAGATCACTCATTTACTGGCTGACTAAACAGATAAATAAAATTGTCATTGCTGTCGGGGACCGTTCTATGGAACACTTTTTAATCTAAGAGGTACGCCGACTGCAATGATAATTTGATTTATCTGTTTTTGTTATATTCGGAATGATGTAAGGATTCTAACTAATTCTGTACCTCTAAATCTGCTCAGGCTTTAAAACTTATGGTGGCACAAAGAAACTCACATAGATACATACATACATGAACCCTAAACACATTACACTTCTTTTTGGGCAGGCGTGTTAAAAGACATTTCCAGACAATACAAACTTTCCAACATACATACATTTCCAGACATACATTTTACACATACCTACATGGGTACCCCACGTGGGTATCCACATGGGTACCCCATGATAACCCATGTGGGTATCCAATTTCATTAATGGTAATTACGACTTCGATAAATTAAGAACTAACACGTAAAAGTCAATAGGTACCACTTACGCTATTTGCAATCACTATTAGAAATAGCTGATGTGGTGCTTATTGACTTTTACGTGCCTATGTTCCGATGTATAAGTATGTAGATAACAATTGATACACTAAAAATACTTTTATTAAAATTACTTTTTTCTTTTTTATACATAACATAACATCACGCCTTGTTTCCCCGAAGGGTTGGGCAGAGGTGTAACTGTAGTACACCCACAATTGGCCCGTTATGTTTAAGTCCCATGGGGGCGAGCCTATTGCCATCAACCGGGCACAAATCCAGACTCCGGGCTGCTTCTGAGAAACCCTAAATAGAAAAACCCGATAACACTGTGCCCGACCCGGGAATCGAAACCACGACCTCATGCTCAGCAGTGGCGCTTGCGACCACTAGTACAACGAGGCAGTTACTATTTATAAAATATATCATTTACTAAACTTTTATACCAAATTTCATAACATGATATTCACGTGTTTAAAACTTTGAAGTGTTCTATAAAATTTGACGTTTGTACTTAGGGGATTATTCGTAGGGACCATTGAGATTATGTCAATCAATCGTAAGAGATCGCATTATCTCATTGTGAACATAAACGTAATGTACAGTGTATTATGTCAGTTGTTAAGAGTGCGCGAGCAAGGTTAGTTTCATGAAATGTTATTGAAACAATAGCACAAATATATGCATTAGCTACATCCACGCCCACTCCACTTATAAATAAGAAAATATTTACAAATTTTGCCTTAACCTTGAAACTGAACAGGTGTAGCTTACCTATGTTTAGATTTAAAAATACAATTGGAGGCAATTAAAAGTTTGAATAAATTGGATTTTTGTTAAATTCCAAATCTTAAGATTGATTTCTCAACAGCTAAATAAACCTTTTCAGTAACCAGAAGGATCATTTTAAAGTATAGAAAGCTTTTCAGGGAAAATCTGTCAATAACTCAGATTTAGGTATACCTCGCCCCGATAAGACCTCACAAGTAGTTTTTCTTTATATTTTTACGTATTGATAAATTCTGTCTTACAAAAGTATTTACATATTTAATGCCTCCCCTGTTTCACTACTCGAAGACAACTTGTGAACGTTATCTCCTAATAAAAACTCAAATAAAGTATTGAACAATTAATCTTACTACCTCTAAGATTGAATGGTACCTATAATTCTTATCTGTGCCAATGGTATTGGATTTATGACATTTAAAAATAAACACAGAATTTATAGCCGCCTTTTCTTAGTATTTAAAACAAATGGCAAAATCTACCAGAAATTGTGTGCAAATCTAAAACGCCCGAGACAAGTGGTCCGTACACCTTGCTCAACCTCCGAAAATAAATGTGGGCATTACGTTAATATAAACATTATAGCTATACAAGAAAATAAATGTTTCTGTTCGTCTGACACTGGTTAAATTAATTTCTCCGCGATCAAGGGACCGATATTTCATAGCTTGTGATCTTCGATCAATAATATTGATCGAAGCTTGTGATTGGCACTTTTATTTATTTCTGGGTTTATTTCTGTTTCACGGTGTATTGTTTTCGTGAGTGCGGTCGAGAAGGAAGGGGTAGTGGGGCACACTGTAATTATTATGTAGGTAGTTGTTGGACTTTGTGTACAACAGTAGAACGACGTGTGCTTAATTAATTGCCATTGTTCGAAGTAATTTGCCCCGTGTTTGCTTCACGAACTTTTCTGCTTTCATAAACATTTTTGCTCATCTTCTTTTAATACAAGTATTAATTATAATGATGTACGAGTAGGTAATATTGACTTATCCTAAGTATCAAAATTAAACCAATATTATACCGCAGCAGATTCTGAAGCCCTAGGGAGCGCTTTGCCGTAATCGCTTAATTAAGATAATTAACTAAGATACAGCTCATGTATACATGGCGCAAGTCAAACAATCTATTACTTCCGACCAGATGTTCGGATAACAACTACTTGTTGGTAAAAGCCTTTCATAAGGAAAATATTCCCCTATTTCATTCCTCAAACATAACAGTTTTTTCTTCTCTCTGTTTCGTCAATTCTTCGGCAAGTTTACACAAAGAAATATATATATACTGGGTGCAATGCCATGAGCCAGGGTGAAGAAATAAGTTCCTGAAACCGTGAAGAGACAGAAAACAAACAAGTGTACAAGTTTAAGTACGTAAATCATAAAAAGTCGTATGGGTTCCCGACGCCACTGAGAATAGAAAACTTTCACAAACTTGAAGGTAATACAGCTGTATATCAAAAGCACCCATATTTTAACTGCATAATATATCATTTGCAAAGTGCGAAATGATATATTACCCAGTAGAGCAGTCGGGATCAGAAAGAAAAGTCTCATAATTATTCACCACCGTACGTAGAAGGAATATCAAATGAGAACTTATGCATTCTGTGCAGGTTATTAAAAATAGCGCGCCGTCACTTGTTATTTCTGTTTAGTATCAGCCGTGCTACGAGTACTTACAGCTAAGTACCTACTTGCTCCTGAAATACGGGAATCTACTCTAATTATGAAATTAGAGTAGATTCTTTTCAAGACATGCGAATCTTAATGACATAATCCGCCGGTCTCTTGCCAGTATCAATGTGCCTGCTCTCCTTGAGCCGACTGGCATTGTCAGAGATGATGGCAAAAGACCTGATGGTGTGTCTTTGGTTCCATGGAGTTTGGGACGGATGCTTGTGTGGACCGCTACCTGTGTAGACACACTGGCACCGTCCCATCTCCAACGGACTACTTCTAAAGCGGGTGCAGCGGCAGAAAATGCCACAAATCTGAAAGTTATTAAATATGGAGGCCTTGGCAGAGAGTACAACTTTGTGCCCTTTGGCGTCGAGACCCTCGGTCCATGGGGTCCCAGTGCGCATAAGTTATTTGCGGAAGTCGCGACACGTCTAGTTAATGTAACTGGTGACCGAAAAGCTGGCGGCTTTCTCGCGCAATGCATAAGCATTGCAATTCAGCGAGGAAATGCCGCCAGCATCCTCGGTACAATGCCCCGAGGGCCTTTTTTAGGCCCAACTTAGTTTTAATTTAATTTAGTTAATAATCGTCTTGTAATTTGGTTATGTAAATAAATATATTATGAAAAGAACGTGATATTTTACAGTCTATTTAAGACGCCATCTTATATTAATTACATTCCTAAAATTATAAGTTTTCATTCTAACTGTAATGAGTGACTAAATGTGTAGGTAGTAGAATGGCAAATAATAGAAATTCAAATGAATGGGTAGAATTTGTACAAAAGAGTGTGTACGCAACAGCTACGTTCGATGTCCGCCCAGCAGGTTTAGCTTGACGCTATTTCTACTCTACTGAATAGAAATCGCTTGTCTACATTTAATTATAATATAGGTATACATAATCAGCCTGTAATGTTCCCACTGCTAGGACACAGGCCTCCTCTCGGTGAGAGGGAGTGGGCCGTAATCCACCACGCGTGCCCAGTGCGGGTTGGTAGATGTCACATGTCTTCGAATTTTGGTTCTAGGACATTCCGGTTTCCTCACGATGTTTTCCTTCACCGTTTCGAGAGCAGTGGTGATGAAATAATTTAAACAAAGTAAGTGCCTGCTTGGGTAATATAGGTATATGTTATAGTAATATTGTATGTATGTGTATTATAAGTTTATTACCTATTTATGTACCTGTGTACCTATTTTATTATAATTCATTATGATATAATTTAAAAAAATCTCATTGTTTTTCCCAAACAGCACCTGCCCTCAAATCTCTTCACCACCCTTGGTTGACTGGTAGAGAATGCCTAAAGCATTAAGTCCGCCTTTGTACCTTTTTTGTGTGTAAAAAGTTTAAATAAATAAATAAATTTCTCGGTAGAAAGCTGTTAACTCTCTACACGGAAACGTCATTTTTGTCTAGTCTTCCCTATCGTCTTCTCTATGGTTCTCGTAGAGAAGACGATAGGGAAGACTAGACAAAAATTCTGATCAGCGCAAAAGGTACCTACTTGAAAAAAAAGTAAGTCCAACAAAAAAAAAATCCGCGTAACGAACAAAGACATAACCTAAGAGCTTATTGTTTGCAATAAAAAGTTATCCTAACTAATATTATAAATGCAAAAATGAGTTTGTTTGTTTTTCTGTTACACTCTCACGCTGAAATGGTACCTCGGAGTCGGTAGTACGTTCCTGTGGGATAATATCCGACCGGCACGCGGGCGAAGCCGCAGGCAAAAGCTAGTTCCCAGTAAAGGGAGCGGAATTCCAGCTTAACGTAGAGCTCTATTCAAGCGAGAATGAAGAATAATTTCTATGTGCGGCTAGTGGATCGAGATCAAAGAAAATAATAGCGGCAATGGCGGCAGGCGGCGGCGTCGGGACGCTCCTGTACAAAGCTTACGGTAAATTATGTACGTACAAACAATACGGAGACTGATCTGCATTTTATTGTTCCCCGTACATATACAAACCTATATTCTACTCAACATCTGCCTAGCCTTTTCCCGGATGCAGCTAAATACCAGTATTTTAAATGGACCCCCACAGCCCAGCTACTGGTTAATACGATACCCCTTGGTAAGACTGAGTATCACACATATATTCTACTAATAGAAATATATTCCATTTAACATAAAAAAACTTTTTACGAAAAAAAAACAACCGGCGTCCAAAAAAAAAATAATACAAACAAACTGAAAAATAACTTTAATTTCGGAAGTCGGTGTCTTTGGATCTTTATTTTAATTTTTTAAATGATTATTTTTTTATAAAACATTTGAATTTATTAAGGCTTAGTTCTTGAATGTGGCTAGGAAGTTTATTATAAAAACGTATACATGTGCATCTAAACGAGCTGCCTATTTTTTTGAGCCTGGTTGTAGGAACAACAAATTTGTGTTTGTTCCTAGTATTTACATTATGGATATCACTGTATTTTTTAAACAAAATAATATATTTTTGTGCGTAGAAAAGATTTTGATAAATATACTGAGAAGCTACAGTCATTATATTAATCTCTTTAAATTTGTCTCTGAGGGAGTATCTGGGACTTAATTTGTAATTTAAACAGATTGCCCTTTGTTGTAAATCAAAAATTGTCTGAATATCGGCGGCATTTACCCATAGCAGAATACCGTACGACATTACGCTATGAAAATAACTAAAGTATACTAAACGGGCTGTGTCCAAATCCGTTAAATCACGAATTTTTCTAACGGCGTATGCTGCAGAGCTAAGCTTTTTTGACAAATTTATCTATAAGGTGGCCCCATTGAAGCTTGGCATCCAAAGTTATGCCTAAGAACACAGTGGTATCTTCGGGGTTCAACTCTTCACCCTTTATGAGAACACTAGTTTTTACTTGTCTAACATGAGGTATTGTAAACTTAATACATTTGGTTTTTTTCTCGTTAAGAAGTAGGTTATTAACATTAAACCAGTTAACTACTTTTTTGAAGGCACTATTTACATTGTCAGTAACCAACTGCTGACGTTTGAGTTTAAATAAAAGTGAAATGTCGTCTGCAAACAGCACTATATCATGATTACCCTTTATGAGGCAAGGCAAGTCATTTATATAAATAAGAAACAAAAATGGGCCGAGAATTGAGCCCTGGGGAACCCCCATTCTCTTACTACAGATCCGGGTGATATTTTTCCGTTAATATCATTTCTCTGAATCCTATCACTCAAATATGAAGTAAGAAGATCCAGAGAGGCGTTTCGGATTCCATAGTGGTGCAGTTTTCTGATCAGTTTCATGAAGAACGCAATCGAATGCCTTGGCCAAACCGCAAAAAATACCCAAAGCATCGCATTTATCCTCCCATGCATTATAAACATGCCCTAAAAGTTCAACACCACCATCAGTAGTCGAACGTCCCCTTGTAAACCAAACTGTTTGTTATGCATTAATTTATGTTTATTGAAAAATATTTGGATTTGATCTAAAGAAAGTTTCTTATTTGATAAATGATTAATTTTACTGAAGGTAGGTAGTACTGAAATATGTCTATAATTAGTAAGGTCTGATGTACTACCCGATTTAAACAACGGTATTATTTTACTGTTTTTCATAAGATCAGGAAACTCACCACAGCCAATACAATTATTAAAAATAACAGCATTTGTAATTTATCTAAGTTACAATAGGGGAATGTCAACTGTTCATCACCTTTTACAAATTATTGGCCACCTGTGGTCTTCATCATCAGTTCCACTTCACTAATTGGACGAGGGCAAATGCACGAGTTACTATAACAAATCGCTATAGGTGTGCCTATAAAATCTGAGGATTTTTCTCGATTTCCATGGGATCCCTCGAGAGCATACCCTTTCAGACAAAAAAAAAGAATTTTATAAATCGGTCCACAATTGACGGAGAAATCGGTGAATATACATAAATGTAGATGAACATACTAGATGGTTTTCTTTAAGAATAGGAATTAATGTATAATTATTATGACGGCTCCTTACATACGATCTTTTTTGTTTTTGGCATTTTTTTCTGTGATGACAAGTAAAACAGTTATTGAAAGTAAGCATTTTGCTGAAGGGAACCACAAACCAAAACGTCATCTGTGTATATATTTTTTAGCAAAAGTGAAAATTTATATGGGACCACCCCTAAAATATGACCTACGAAACAAAAAAAGAATCATCAAAATCAATTTATAATTGGCGGAGTAATCGCGTAACAAATCGAATTGAGATCCTTTTTTGAAGTCGGTTAAAAATGAACTAAAATACAGCTTAAATAATTGAAACACGTAGTTCTCTTATAAAATTTTTCATAATATGCTAGTTACTGTCAAAAGAGAAGAAAACTATACATTTTGTAGTCCTGCATAAGTTGTAAGTTTTAAACTTGGAGAAATAGGTCATCACGAAGCTGGCAGGCGCTCTACTGTGCGAGGATTAGGCATACCTACGTCTGTATTATATAGTAGACCATCGAACATTGAGCATTATTTTCCATCCTACATTTTTTTTCTGCCTAGAATTGAATCTCGAGCACAGTTAGATCATCAGGCTTCCCTAATATCTAGTTTTCACCTAGAAATTAATGAAAATGAAATGACATTGTTTATTCCGTAAATAGAATATCGGAATCAATTATACGCTTCAAATTAACAAAACACTAAAATTATATCCTTAATGGAGTCAACATTTCCTATCTGACCACCTCTAAGAAGAAATGGCGAAACAAAATCAGGGGTCAAAGTCTCTTTTCTAGCCCAGTAGTAGATAGTACTGTATATTAGATGTTAAATGTAGGATGACAGGCACTTTAGCAAAATAGTGTAGGAGCAATTTTCTATATTTCACATATTTCCAAGTCATGAAGATGAATACTGTTGACATTTTCCCTCCGTATCTATTCTGACCATAAATAACAGATGTTATGTGGTTATAAAACACGACTCGAAAATTTACTATCCAATTCCTACATCTATGTATGATCTGCCTAAAGATATATGTGTCAGGAGACGAGGCGGCACGGGAGACTTGTGTTCTAAAATATGTAACAAAAACAATGTAACGACGCGTAGCTTTGACGGTTTATTTATTGATATATGTTCGTAATATAATCGGATCATGTTGAGTAACACAACATCGCTACAAAATGTTTACTAAAAACATATCTAAAACTAGTAAAATAGGATCTGTATAATTACCTACAGTCGATATTACGATGGTTTCGAATGGTGACCCTTCAAATCTCTCGATATATTTTTGTTTTACTAAAGCCGCGATTCCATTAGGCAAGTTACTTGTATGCAAGTTGCAAATTGCATACAACTTGAACAAACCTGCATACAAGCTACAATTTGTATGAGGTAGTTTGCACTTTACAATTTTTTTATTCAAGTGACGTGCAAATTGAACACGCAAATGTTAGTTGCACGTTTCGAATTGCGAACGCGCATGGTATCTCTCGCTGTACAAATTATGTCCTACTCAATTGTTGAACATCTCCACTTGTATGCAAGTAAAATCTGCATACAATTTGCACACTCTCAAAAACATGTTTCTAATGCAAGCAACTTGTACGCAAATGTGCCATCATACTTGCATGCAAGACTTGCCTAATGGAATCGCGCCTTAACGCTTAACGGGACCCGGATTTTTTTCCGCTCAAATTGGATTTGTGTATTTAGCCTCAAACTTATTGTTTTTTCTTGCGTTATTATTCTTCTTTAGTTAGGCAACCCTTAATTCAATAAAAGCCTGTCAGTCTTTATTGACATAGGAAAACATTGTATTCAAAATGGGTAGACCGGTAGACCTCAATCAATATTGATCAAGAATTCTGCATAAACTTAAGAAGCTGACTTTGATCAATATTGATTACACGTATTATGAAGTTTGGTACAATTTTCTTACATGATAGGGCCTTATTGAATTTGCGAATGTTGGCAGCCATTCGCGAAGCTGTAACGATGTTACCTTATGTTTACTGGGTTTGGCATTTGAAACAAGTCGATCGTTTACCTGAATTACCCGTTATGCTCTGTTTTTATGACATTAAATACTTGTTCCGAGAACGAGGCAGGTAGATAATAAAAGTAACTGCGTGTTATCTACAAACATTATGTGATGGAAAACTCACAAAGCTTGCATTGAGGGATTAAGAGAGATTCGGGACGTAGAGCGTACTTTCCGTCGGCGAACGAGTATGAAAGGAATTACAGAGACATTACATTAGTCGTATTATCCAGCTGGGAATTGTTAAAGGGTCCCTTGATCCCATTTCCAGATTCATTTTGATTTGTTTTCTTTCATCTTACTTACACTCGCTGAGATTCTGGTCGATGATTGATAAATGAGTAAAGTGATTTATGGATGGTTCCCGCAAAAATAAATCAAGCTACTTTTTCGCTACGACATGACCTTTTATTGAGAAATGTAACGCTATTTAACAAAAAATGATCAGTGGTTTTAATTTTAATCTAACAAAAATATCGACTGGCTGGGGTATTGAAAGCTCCTAAAATAAACAATCATTGAGTAAAAATTGTAAAATCGCACGATAATTGTAAATAATTTTACTGAAATTACGAAAACATACCCGTTATCCGAATGAATTGAATCCAATTGGGAGTTACAAATTGTTTCCGACATATGCAAAGCGAAGCAAATTATGACCGGCTCTGAAAACTTACGAATGTTTGTGTTAAATTGCCCGTGTAACGTTTCAGGAGCAGCTCAGAGTGAGTACTACTGAAATTCCCAGTATTAGTTAGAAATGCCTGAAAATTAGTGTGTATGTGAAATATTGCACCAACCACTTGAATTGGTTGTGGTATGCTGAAGTTCACGGCTCGCTGAATCGAAAACAACAATGCCCAATGCCTTTAAACAATGCCGAATTAATAAAATTTAACAAAGTTTACACATGATTCTGTAATGGATATAACTCGTAAATAAATTGATGTATTGTCTACTAATAACGTCCTCAAAAAAAAAAAAAAAAATTGTCCTCTGATAACGGCTCAGTATAATTTGCATCCAGTCGTGACTGACACTGTAATGGACCCTCATTGATGGACATGGGGAAATTGTCTACGATAAATAAACACTTACATTGAATCAAAGAGTTTAACCAGTTACTACGGTGCTACAAGGTAACTGATAACATATTGTTTATGCTAGCGCTGAAATACACGATTTTCAACAACATATTTTGGTGGCATGTGCTTTAGAACTAGTAAAGAGAGAACGATGGCAAGCCGATGGCTCGCAACACAAACTACAAATACCGTTTCGTTATTAGTAAATATGACCTATTGATATACTTTCTTGGTTCGCGTGCTTCAACAACCTACACCGTGTTTCAATATAGTCAAGAGGATTCCCAGCAAATAAAGATATGTTCCAAGTTATTCAATTGTTTTCTTTCTCGTGTATATGCTCTATTCAAATGTATGAGTGGAATTTTTCAATATCGGTCTGCCTTTGAATCCGTTTGCTGTTGATCAACAGAACACATTTTATGAAATATATTTGAATTTTATGTGAAATAATTCAGAATGTAATGTGTTTTTTTTCAGACGAGTGTAGAATTTCAGCATGTTTACAACTGTTAATTGAGCAGTTTTATCGTCATGTCCAGAGTTTTGACAGCTGATTTTATCTACATCTTCTGTCCCATATTTCTTTTTCGCAGCTTTGATGTTTTTTAATCAAATGTTACTTCAAGGTCATCGACTCATTCATCACATACGAGTAAAAAAAGGCCTCGTACAGGCCTATTAGAGACGTCATCATTGGCCTTATAATATAACCAATAAAGTTTCTATGAAATAAGACCCGCGTAACGCGTCCATATCCCTTCAGAGGTCTTTTATCCGAGGAGGATTCCCAACAAAAGTACGTAATCAAGTATATACGAGGATAAGGCGGAGCTGAGTCTGCTTGTGAAATAGAACTCCCAAGCCAATAACAACGTTATTAATGTCCTTGAACTTACTGCTTATGAACGTTGCCTTATCTGTACTGTAATAATCATAATTATCCTAACTAATATTATAAATGCGAAAGTAAATTTGTTTGTTTGTTACCTTTCCACGCCTAAACCACTGAACCGATCATCCTGAAATTTTTCATATACGTTGTCAGGTGTACAGAAACGGACATAGGGTACCTGTCATCCCGAAAAAAATACTGTTCCCGGAAAAACAACAATAACGTTCTTATGATATAGATGGCGCTACGTGTCTTTTGAATCATGATTGAATTATATTATTATAGAAACTTTAGTAGTGTTAACAGTTTATTTTTATACCTATTATTACATTTTGTGAGTCTAGAATGTCGATAGACCGGTTTTCAACCCGAATTGATTGACAATTCTAAATTAACGCGAGCGAAGCCGCGGGCAAAAGCTAGTAATGTGTAATGTTAACTCGTGTTTCGTATGCATGTATAAATTCCGCGAAATAACGTCAAATTATTTGTTACGAACTTATTGGCGACAGTATTTTGCCATCGGAATTCTCACAGATTTCTAAGGTCACTCAGATGCCAGCAATTTGGCCTAACACGAACAAATCCTGAAAATAACTAACGACCTTACCAGTCCCAAAAACTCGATTCAATTTTCCGAATTGATTGCTCGTGTTTTTTTCGAAAACGAGTTAGATTTATGGTTTTGTCTGAGTAAAGCTCCAAAGCTTTTAATTTCGAATGGGTTTAAATAACTCTACCTAACATAGCACTCATGTTTTATAGGAATATTTTGAGTAAAAGGGTTTTACCTATACGGTATTAACATAAAACGTGTTGATACTGTTGGTTAAAATATGAGTTCTCGTTACTAAAGAGATTCTTTTACCTATTCCAAATACCATCTACTTAAATAATAGGCAGAATTGTATGCCAATCAGTCCAACTATCACAGTGAAAGTATGCCAGGAATTTTTCAGATTTTATTTGATAGATTTCTAGCGACTGCCTGTGCTATAACGGTGAACCAGAGATAAATATGTCTGTCAAAGGACGCGGACGTTTGTTTGACAAACGGGAACAAATTCCACACTGAAAACCTTATCGAGCTTTTGCGATACACGTCCATACCGTACGACCGTACCTTGATATATCAAGCAGGAATAACTTCATATCCAATATTTGTTATAACAAGCATCTTTGCTCTTACCCTATAGCCAGTTCTAATTAGTTGGTAAAATTTCTTGGTCTTTAACGCGTTCTTCGATTGACAAAGCTAACATTTAATAACAGAAGAACATGTACTAAATATAATCTACAAAGTCCCTAGGTTTTATACCTGCCACGAAGTAAATATACATGCTCACTTCGTGGTTCATACTTACATACGAGTCATCATCTTCTGCTTCGTCTTTTCCTAACTATGTTGGAGTCAGCTTCCAGTCTAATAATTTTACATGGAGCGAATGCCTATCTGACCTCCACAACCCAGTGACTGAGTAACACGATACCGCTTGGTGAGACTGGTTGTCAGACTTTCGGGCTTCTGACGACACGTAACAATTGTCAAAGATCTAAAGATAACAGCCTGGACCAACGGCTTAACGTGCTTTCCGAGGCACGGAGGGGTGTTGGTGTAAAAATATGGTCACCCATCCAGGGACCAACGGCAAGCGTAACTTAACCTGATCGATCGACCCGTGTAGCTGGTATTACTTAGTGACAAGCCCCTCCACCTACCCCACCTACTTACAAGTGTTGACCGTACTTACTGAAAGCTCTGTAAATCCTCAATTTTCCCGGAAGTGACAAGATATAGGCTATAAGTAGGTAACATAACATTATTTCCACGACCAGTTTACATTTTCCGCACTGTGAACATTGTCAATTTGCATACATACATACGTTACAGAGGCTTTGAGCGTCCGGATTATATAGGGCAGCACATGGTTATTTACATCTAACCTCTTTGACTTTAATAAGCTATTAAAAAATATCAGGCTTTATCAATCCACTACTGGTCTCCCCTATTTATTACCTTTAAGTACCTACTTGAAATCCTAGAAATCACGAAATTTCTTATGCGTTTTTCTTTTAGTTTGTCATGTAGGTACCATTACATATCTAGTTACTTTGAAAGTAGTCAGAAACTTAATTTTAGATATCTCAGAATAGTAAAACTTTCAGCAATCTGAGACAGATTTGATTTCTGTTTTCTGTGATTCTAGCGAACCTACCACAACCCCCTATTTACAATACACTAGGGAAATCACAATCAAAAGAACAGAATACCACAAGAGAGAAATATAAAGCAAGCAACGTTGTGGGCGAAACCAAGTGTTTGATGAAGTGCTTTCTCCTGAATCACAAAATTCCCGAGACACTCGCGCTTAGCTCTAGTTTAATTTCGCTCATTATAATATATCGTATACATTTAAATATAAATTACAATATTTAAGACGTTAGAAGTAATACTTGTTATGTTTTCATACTCACTTGTGTACCTATTTTCGTTTCAACATAAATTGTGGAAGTATAGTAGGCGTATGTTGATTCTGGTCACTTAGAGCCGACTGCGCCGAGTATTTAGCACACAGAAAATATTATTGTTAATTAGTTTCTAAAATACTGTTTAATATTTCGTAGGTAGAGTTTGTTATTTGATCACGAACCGGTTCAAGGTGTGCAAGGGTAAAGCCGGGTCTTCAATTGAAGCGGTAAGTATAGTCAAGGGTAAAGTCCATTGTAACAAAAACCAAAAACTTCGCAAAAGTAACCGAAACAACATTCACAATACACGGAGGCAAAGCAGATGTTTTTAATTTCATTTCGTTGTCTAGATTTGTCATTATTGACAGTTAGTGTTGCCAGGTAATAAAAAGATATCGATTTGACAACAACCGAACTCGGATGTAAAATGATTTGATAGCCAAAAACGATGAGTGTTTTGTTTGTTTTTAATTTAATTAAAGGAAAATAAATATAAAACCTTTTGAAAAATCACTTGATTACAGATTGTCAAGAAAATACATACTTTTACTCAGATTTATAAATCGATTATAATCTTTACTATAAGACTAAATCACAATTATTATTAATGTGGCAACACAGAATCAGCCTCCAACCATAAAATGGCGACGCTTTTTGAACTCAATCGGCTTAAATACTTATTAAACGACATGTTTTTACATTTACTTTCCTGCGACGAGAATCAAAAAATAGTTTTAATTATATTTTTTTCATAAAATACTTTTTACAGAACAACTTGTCCACGTTAAGCCAATAATGAACAATTCCCTTTTGTTAGTTTTAAATGCTCCTTTTTTTCTTTTTGTGTTTCTTGTGTGGGTCCCAAATAAAATATTTTTCTTTCTTTCTTTCTTTACTATCAAATAAATATCTAGTCTGCCATAAATTGTCAGGTCTATACAAGTACGTAATTTCTATTAAAATGGGTATGATTATGATATCTCACTGGGAATATATTAATCGGTATTTCTGATAAAAATCTTAAATTAGTTAAAACCGGAGATTATAATAATCCGTTTTGGTTAGGGATGGTTCTTGAACAGTCTAACGAAATCAGGTGAGAATAATGAAAAATGTTATCAATTGAAATGTCAAAGAAAAAGGGTTATGTAATTAAAGACTGTTAGATAGAATAATACTCTTTATTTCACATCGTATTATTTACAATTACAATTAGAGGATGTTACAAATACTCGTGTACCGTGGTGTACGTTTTCATAGTTGAAACAAGACCTTTATTTTAAAAATAATAAAGAATTCTTCGACTAACGAAAAGGATCTGCTACGAAAAGCTGAACTTTTCGGAATCTTAATCCGATAAAACACGTCTAGAAATAACCGTAGTACCATTTGTATTTGAGCTGTCATCATAGATTTTCCACCGAATTTTCCACCAAGCAGTAACATAATCAGCCTATAATGTTCCCACTCCTGGGACTCAAGCCTCTTCTCTGTGAGTGGGCCGTAATCCACGCAGGCCTAGTGCGGGTTGGGCGCTGCTTTAACTATATTGCTCTGTATTGATTTAATCGGAAAGCTACGTTTAAGAAGAAAATAACATTTTCTTTTGACAGCTTCATTATCTGCCTAGCCTGTTCCCAATAATGTCGGATTCCTGTCTACCGGATGCAGCTGAATACCACCTTTCTTTTAAAAGCTTACTCTTTGTAAATAAGGACTAAACAATAGCTGACAAAGGGAAATAACATAATGAATGCAATTTTGGTTCATAGACATGAAAGATCATTATTTCACGTTAAGCTAAGTGAGCTTGTAATTAGGAAAATCTTCCCTTAAACAGTTTATTTATCTTCCACCAAAATATAGTGGGTAGAACATTAGTTCACCTCACGTACTATTAAATTAATTTATCGTCAAGAGCCTCTTGCTAATATCTACGTGAAATTGCCGCTAATTAAAACTTTAATTAACAGTTTGTACCCTAAAACGTAAACACTGGCAAACGTAACTTCAACAAATTATAATTATCTGCTACTTACGTACTTTGAAATGTTATTTGCTTCGTTTTTGCAGTTTCAAACCCATAAGTAGGTAAATATGTTTTTTCAAAAATATATAAAATAAAACGCTGGCAGACAACACAAAAAACCCAGTTTCTTTGTCGTTTGCTCGTTAAATAACACAGGTCAACAAATGAAAGATTTTTTTTTGGTGCCGAGATCTTATTAGCAGTTTTGTGTTAAGTGTGCATTGGAAACACTAAAAATATTTTTTATCTTTTTTTCCCACGTGTAGTTTTGTGTCTACCCTCTGATTTTTAAATTTGCTCTAATTAGTACTTTCGGGAACACGGTTTTAAGTCTTATTAGTACCTTTCTATAAATAAATCGATTTTGATATCATGTCTTCATCGCGAAGAAGTTGTCTAAATGATCCGAATGTGTTTTGTTACATTTGTGGGGAATATATAATCAAAAAGTTCAGGAAACCTATAACAGATTTTATAAAAAGTGCATATTTTTCGTACTTCAAGTCGCAAATTGTAGACGAAAAAAAGCCGTGGATACCTCAAAATGTTTGCAAAACGTGCTATGAACACTTGAGACAGTGGGTAAGAGGTAGAAGAAGCCGTATGAGGTTTGGGGTGCCTATGCAATGGAGAGAACAAAAAAATCACTTCGATGACTGTTACTTCTGCTGTGTCAATTTGCGTGGTATTAATGTTAAAAAAATGACTTATCCAGACTTAAAATCGCTTAGAAGACCTTTACCACATTCAGAAGAAGTACCTGTTCCAACATTTTGTTCTAACCGTGAACCATCATTTGAAGAAACCTGTAGTAAAGTGTCTAGCGATAGTGATATTGAAGAAATAGCATCTACAGAGCCAAAACCTTTTTCCCAAGAAGAACTAAACGATTTAATAAGGGACCTTGAACTACCTAAAGAATCTGCAGAGGTGTTGGCTTCTAGATTAAAAGAAAAAAACTTGTTGGCATCTAGTACAAAAGTGACTTTCTATCGTACAAGAGAGCAAGATTTGCTGTAATTTTTTAATTCGGAAAATGATCTTGTTTTTTGTTCAGATGTGCAAGGCCTTCTTCTCAAAATGGGTCTTTCAGAATACCAACCAAATGAATGGCGTCTCTTCATGGACAGCTCTAAACGAAGCCTAAAGTGTGTTCTTTTACACAATGGCAACCAATACGGTTCTGTTCCCGTTGCTCATTCAAATTAAAGGAAGAATATCAAAATATTGCATTTGTTCTCGAAAAAATCAAATATAACGAACACAAATGGAGCATTTGTGTAGATCTAAAGATGGTTAACTTCTTATTAGGGCAACAAAGTGGATACACGAAATACCCATGTTTTTATTGTCTGTGGGATAGTCGTGCTAAGCATCAACACTGGACAAAAAAAGATTGGCCTGTACGTGAGACGTTGGAAGTGGGAAAGCAGAATGTAATAAATCCACCTTTGGTTACAAGAGATAAAATTATATTGCCTCCTTTGCACATTAAACTAGGTTTAATGAAACAATTTGTAAAAGCGTTAGATAAAAATGGCCAATGTTTTCTTTATATAACGAGAAAAATGCCTAGTCTAAGCATAGAAAAGATAAAAGCGGGTGTTTTTGATGGCCCACAGATAAGAATATTGATAAAAGATACTAATTTCTCAAGTTCAATGACCAGTTTGGAACAACTTGCGTGGAATTCGTTTGTTGAAGTTACTAAAAACTTTCTGGGAAATCACAAGTCAAGTAACCACTCCGAAATTGTAAATAACATGCTGGAGAATTTCAAAAACTTAGGGTGTAACATGTCAATCAAAGTACATTATCTCCACAGTCACCTTGATCAGTTTCCAGATAATCTAGGTTCGTATAGCGAAGAACAAGGGGAACGCTTTCACCAGGACCTAAAAACTATGGAGGAGAGGTACCAAGGCCGATGGGATCAGCATATGATGGCTGATTACTGCTGGGGGATGCAACGTGATTGTCCTGCTACACCTCATTCGCGAAAATCGCGTAAAAGAAAGTTTTTATGTACATAATAATTTAATAAATGTTTGATTTTGGTGTAAATATATATTTTTCTATTCAATTAAAAATCTAGAAAACTACACGTAGGAAATAAATATTTTTGCTATAAATGTAATCAGTATATGGCCCTAAATTAAAAAAATATTACAGCTTCTTGGCACCAAAACCACTGTTGACCTGTGTAATGATACAAATTCTCATAACAAAAGACTAATTTACCGTCCGCAGTTAATTTTCTTAAATAGATAACCAAATTAGTACACAAAGGAGAAAATAAATAACGTTTGCATTTTACTCCATCAGTTTTAGGTTAAAAATTATTTGCAAGTTTCTGAATTGAGTAGAGATTCGCGCTTTTTTTTTGTAAAGAGCACTAATTAAGTAAGATAAATGGAACGAAAAGATAAAAAGTGTTTCGCCTAGTGTTTATATAAAGTGCGGTTAAGATGATACAGCTACATAAAAATGTCGAATTCCACAGTCCCTCTAGTAGGTAGTCGTAACAAGCAAATTGGCACTCGTGCCACGCGACTCTCACAATTTATTACATTTATACGATTATTCAGTTTAGAAACATTTTACATACACACATACATAAACTCACGCCTTCTTCCCATGGGGGTAGGCAGAAACTATAGAACCCCACCTGCTACGCTCCTTACATATTCCTTTTGCTTCGTTTACGTTCATACATACCTTTTTAAAGAACATCACCAATGAGGTCACTATATGTCTTTCTGGGGCGTCTCCTCCCGGCATTTCCACTCACATCTGACTTGTAAATACCTTTTGTTATTCGCCTTTCATTCATCCTCTCAACATGACCAAACCATCTACGCATACTCTTTTTAATTTTTGTCACTACATCTTCCTTTAAACCGCACCGAAGCCATATCACATCATTTTTCAGCCTATCATTTATAGTCACACCACACATGCTTCTCAAGGAACGCATTTCCACAGCATTTACTCTACTTTCATGCTTCTTTTGCCACACCCAACATTCACTTCCATACATAAGCGTAGGCACCAACACAGAACTGAACACAATAGAACAGCCAGTCGAGCCTCTTTGGGCATCGACTGGTTAGTCACCATCGCATGTATAGCACCATTCACTTTATTTCCCGCATTTACTCTCCTTGCCACATCTTCATCAATCTTTCCATCCCTTGTAAACAGATTCTGCAAATGTAGATTAGAAACGGTTGTGAATTGATTTGTTTTCAGTATAATTAAATTAAATTAAACTTTATTTCAGATTATAAGGTCCATAATTTTATTAGTATTTTGGTGTAAGTAACAATAGAGCTTAAATAAGTAGGTTAGTATTGTAAGTTTTCACAATGTATGTTGACCTCTTGCTGTCCCCGCTTTGTGTCCCTGAAAGGGATAGTCCGATCTGGCAGCTATCATATTCAGGATGCTGTTTTCACTACCATCAAAGTGCTGTAGTAAGGAGGCCGCTTTCTTTCGCATGATGGCATGGAAACAATCCGTGCGAGCCTCCGCGAACATTTCTGAAACGCCACAACGCCATGGCAGCCCCAACAGCATCATAAAAGCATTATTAAATTGAACACACATCATATTGGATAGATAACGTTAATTAAATTGATGTTCTATAGATAATATGTTTAGCTTTGGCATTATCTCGCGGATTTAGGGATAAATTACCACTGTAACAAAAAACTGCGCTGATTTATTTAGCTTAATAGAACTATAACGCATTTTATATGCACATTTTCAAAATTCTTTCTGTATTGTACACAAAGTTTATAAGATACGATTATATTACCAGTATCAGCTGTGCTTATATTTTCAGAGCCCCAAGAAAAATTAAATTAGGTACTTTTATTGTATTTTCGTTTGGATAATCAATCTTGTCTTAACTATAACAAACTGCTAAAGTCCTAGGCTTTATTCGAAATCTTTTTACCTAGTTCGTTATTTTAACATTTTCATCAAGAAAAATAAATGTAGGTAGAATTTCACTATGCGTTACAATTTTCTAATACTTCGAACTATAATGTTCACGTCATAAAAAGGCACAAACAGTCATGTCACTCTGACGTGTGATATTACTTATCGTGATCCTACCTACATTGTAGATATTCAAATAAAATGATATTCATAAATACACTCATATTCACAAGTCTTCCCTCATATTAGTATAAATGTGCCATAATATTATGATAACTGAGGTTATTTTTAGCTGAAAGCACTCCGTTTTATTACGTCAAACGGTAAATACATTTAATCTGATGCATCAAAATATATGAACGTCAAACATTTTTAACGAACTGTACTAGATCGCCCTTGGCTTTCGATAAAGTGAGGTGAGAAGTTCGCGAACGGCTTTTGTGACTGAATATCACATTTAGTCATAAAAGCCGTTCGTGAACTATCGGGCTACAGTAGAAGTTTCTCAAGTAGGCATGGGAATAAGAACAGAATTGCGCGACAAAGAATTGAAGTCCTATACAGGGAGGATTTTTGAGACGGGCAGTAAGGGTAGCTTTACCGTTGTAGTTACTGTAAAACGGTCTTAGGAGACTGTCTTCATTTTTTGAGAAATTTTGATCTCATATTCAAAGCTTTTGAAAAAAAATTACAGTCAGCAAGAAAATGGGCCATTTTCACAAAATGTTTTTTGATGCCAATCGATCTTGTTTCTGACGGGTTTTTTTTGCGATTTCTGACTTTTGTACGAGTAGTGGCAGTTTCCATATTAAAAGAGTAAGTTGGGAGTCACATTTCCTAAGAAATGTATATGGGAAAAGTTTTTTGCGATTTCTGACTTTTCTAGTACTCAAACGTCAGGTGGTCCCATAGAGTTTATTTGATTCCTTTAGGAAACAGGATCGATTGGCTTCAAAAAATGTTTTTTGTGAAAATGGTCAATTTTCTTGCTGACTGCATTTTTTTTTCAAAATCTGTGAATGTGGATAAAAATTTCTTAAAAAAAACTACAGGAAAATGGTCTCCTAAAGACCATCTTCCTGTAGTTGCAACGGTTAAGGTACCTGCCCTTATTGCCCCATCTCAAAAATCCATCCTGTATATGGGTAATGGCCAGCTATAGTGGTACCATAGTGGTACTGTCTTAATGAACTATGTTTGTCAATAGACCGATGACCATTTGTGCAGATGAGTCTGTAAGTGAAGTGAAAAAATCTGGCAAACGTCAAATAGGGCGCTTCCAGTCCGTTCACCCATTGTGCGCTTTTATAATTTCTAAAGTAAAATGTATGGAAATATATGAAGACGCTTTTAAATTTTCGTTCACGATAACGTTATAACGTGCACGTATTTCCATACATTTTATGGACGTGGACGTCCACGATAATATCGTCATGTTACAAATTATAAATGCGCACATTGGATAGATTAGTATCCGTAGAAAATGTGAACTAGAATGCATAGCAATGTCAAGTTTAGGACGCTGTGATTACCTTACGCTACGAACTCCATTTCCTATGTATTTATATCAGTCACATTTCATTCTACTCAATGTCGGATATAAATTACTTTATGAAATATTTCTGATGTAAAGCACATGCCTACAGCGTGTGGTTTCCCAAGATTCTTCGAATTCGAATGCTTAAATTATTAGATCATAAAGACAAAAATACTAACATACAAGACATTACACGCCGTATTTACGTTAACTTTCCTGGTTTCGATATAAAAATAGCTGAGGTACTGAACCCGTTGTGTCGGTGTACTGTGCGCCGCAAATAGCCACAAGATTGACGATGTGTAAAATGAGTAAATATGTTTAATTTCTGAACACATGCCCAGAAGATTAGCGGCATTATCACGGTAATTGGTTATGCTAATGCTTTGACCAAAAAAAAAGACTCAATATTTTCTTTGAAGACGTACACTCAAGACCCATGACTTTTTTTTTCCTTTTTTATATGGCATTTCGCAAGTCGACCCAGGAGGTTGTCCGCTGCTTAACCGGACTTGCCTGTGGTTGGCCTCCAGCCAGGGCTCTTGAACTTGGGCTCTTGAAACTGAGCGACTACACGCTGAGGGCCTGGCCGACCGAGGCATACTCTTTCCATTCCCGACAACGTACCCCACGTTGTCGGGAATGCTTTGAGAGGCGTTTCATGAACTACTGGACAGTGGCCATTCTGAGATCTAACTGAAGATTGTCATTGTAGAGCGGACAAGGGGCTCCCGTGACCTTTCTTAGGAAACGGTTTTGAAGGGTCTGCATCCTTTAGAGATGGTGTGACTTTGCGTGTGCGAAGATGACGCAGGCATAGGTCATGATGGGACGGGTAACCGCGGTGCGGACAAAATGAAGTGAAGCCTACCGAGAGTGAAAGAACCTAGCGAACGAGCAGACTTTATGTGGTCACTGAAGGTCAAGCTCGCTTCTCCCATGGAATTGGCTTGCCATACATAGTGATCGGACTGGACTCATGACCCTTTTGACACATATAAAAGGCTACTCAGAACCAAAACAATTAAAAGTCCTAAATATCACGCTAAGTTTCAGATTCTTTTATAAAAACTATCTCATCTTCTATAAGTGTGTGTACAAGGGTCTGTGTTGGGATCCACATCCACTTTAGACTCACTATCGTCTGCTCTAATAACAACGTAACGAGCATTCCACTGCCGAGTGACCTAATTAAAACAAGCTCATCTTGTATGATAAAACCCTCCACCAACATTAAGTACACCTCTTAGGGTTGAAACAATAATTACTTTCTACCATAGCTCCAACCCCACGTTATTACAACTAAGTACAGGGATCTAAGTTGCCTTGAATTTAAAACTGCATAAGATCACGCTTGTATTCCCGGAAAAGATAGGCAGAGGTGTAAAATACAACCGCGTTCCGCTAGTTATGTTTGAGTCCCATGTAATAGTGGGCGAACTGACTGCCACCAACCGGGAATAACTGCTGCCTATAAAAGTAGTCTATGAAGATCCCAATATTTCAGAAAGACTGACTGCCCATTGAAAACTTGAACGTGGCAAATTTCTTAGACGTGGCTGATCGGTAGATGGAGCGATGGGTCTGCTCGCAAGCGATTAACCCACCACGTAGTACGTGAAAAGTACCCTACCTTTGCTGATCCTAGATAAAAGCTGGTGGAAATTGGTACTTACCGTAAGGTACCAGTATCCTCCGATTCCGAAACTATAAATGAATAACCGAAACAGTTTCAACTAATATTCTCCTATTGAAGAACTAATTTTAAAATCTGTCCACGATACGTTTTGGTAGTACCCATTTTAATATACCTAATAATAATATAAAATATAATCTTTTCAGACTTTACAAAGTCTGCGAAGTTTAAAATCAATAGCAAATATATTTTAAAAATAAATTCAGAAATTCAGTAGCTGATTTTATAAAATAGGTGTCTATTATACGTGAGCTAGCATAACCTTGCAAAATCGTGAGCACAAACTTTTTTAATAGGATTAAAAGGATCAGATATTCTTTTAGTAGATTCGCAAAAAAGTTTCATACTTATAGGTACTATGTATGTGTTATACAACTTTTCCCATTGTTGGAATCAATTTTCCAGCAAACCCCATTTTAGCGCGTCGACTTGATGTGTTGACAGTTGATCTGACAGAATTACTTACCCTTTTTCACTCGCTATATTTTGTGCCATAAGGTCCCACTGTATTTACACAATGGTCCTATAGTTTTAATTTAGTCGACTACGTTCTATATTACTAAGTCAGTAGTTTTAACTAACGTTCAATAGATCGAACAGCAATTATTAAGTATACATAGAAGAAAAATGATTGATTGAACTGAAAGAATTTTGTTCGCAAGCGTTGAACCCCATCCGCTTGCAATTATGTAAAAGAAGCGGTTCTTTACAAACATTCAAAAATAAAAATTAATTCCGATTTGAATGGGACTTTGATTTTTATTCATATATTTTAATAGCCTCTCGGCCCTCATCCGATCGATTATCAAACATCGAGAGCGGAAAGAAAAACCTGTCCATTTCCGATAATTATCGGAAGAATCGGCAATTTTGTACCTTTAATGAAGCAGAATAAAATACAGCGCCGCTCGTTTCCAGCAACCATAACAATTATCGCTCTTCATTTACGATAATTTTCATTAAAAAATGTACATATAATATAATTAATGTAAATAATATCTGCGATAGGTAACGTAAGTAGATACTTAATTTAATTACGATACGATAATTATGAAGTATTCACTGACGCATGTTTTAAAACACAATGCGGCGTCTGATATAATTGAGTCAAGAGTATCTGCAGGCGATAACTATGCAGATATAATTAATTCTTGTAAAATTAACCGTTACCAGAGTAACGATTATTAATTTCAGAGAACATAATAATAGATTTATGAGCAGACTAAGATCTTTCGACCCGTAAACCAACATATTTTGTTTACGTGGACCGAAAGAATATGGATGGCAAAAGGGCATAACGCAACCTCAGAAAACCATTAATTCATATTTACTGCCACAGTATTTATGAAACATAAAAAGTTTATGGTGAAGTAGGAAGGCTGTAGCAGTATTCTAACGCGCTCACTACGTTTTATGGGTCAACTTAAATGGTGCTTTAATTAGACATATAAGATTTACGGATGGTTGATGAGATTCGGGATGTAAAACTTACCACTTACGGTCAGTTTGTTCTAAAAATAATGTTGATATTCATCAATCATAATCAAAACTTACTAATCATCAAGTCCGTTACAATGTTCTGCGTGCAATATGTGGGAAACTGGTTAATGTCTCATCGATCACAATATAACTCATGCAACAGATCCCTTTAGTACGAACCAGGCAGCTAATATAAACTTATGACATGAATGAGATTTAAGTGCGGCATTAAGGAAAAGAACAATGCCCTCTTCCCAAACATTTAAAAACCTGATGATGAAAGTTAATGTATAGTTATGAGGTATAAGTTATGAAGAAAGACTACCTATAAGTTTAGATAATAATGTCTTATAGTCATTTTTACGATTTAAACGCTACGAAGATCAAAAAATATTAATGTTACTTTTTACTCTTTCTAGGTTAGGATTTGCCGTTACCAAATAGATAATACAGAAATAAATGTGCTAGAAACTAATTATTAAAGCTCGACGTTTAGTCTAAAATAAGAACACTTATGTTTTCTTGATACCTAGCCCATCTGTGGGTACCACACTAATGTCATGACGTAAGCGCAACATCCTATGGTCCGTCGACCGACCAAACAATGGCAGAACTGTCAAATGTCAAAAATAAACCGTTTCACTCGTGCGAACACAAATACATACTGCATCATTTATTTAATTATTTTGTTGTTCTTAATTAATATTTATTATACACAGACGAATAAAAAAGTACTTACTGATTAAATAAAATGTAAAATAATGTATAAAACTCAGAAATAGAGTTTAAAAAAGGCAAGTAGCAGTGTGTAAAATGGAACGTCGTAAAAAATGGGTACTTGAGATGCGTTCAAAACATGGTAAAAGGTTACCCTTGACGTAGAGTAAGCATTAAGAAAAAAAAAAAAAGATTTTTTCCTGCGTTTCTTTTAACATTGTGATGAGCGTAATTAATACACAATTAAATAAGCTAAATTTTAAGATTTATTTCATTTCTATACATAGTCAGGTGAAAAATGGTCATTCTTCTTTGGCTTTCTTCGCGCGTTGCATGTTTGACAGGTTCGTAAAAAGATGTTATTCATGTAAGCACATATGTCGTGTTTCCTTCTTGTGAGTTTCAAATTAAGTTTAACGTGGATAGAAGCCACAAAAGGATTTATGTTTCAACCACTGTTTGGAGCGTTAAAGCATTCTAATAACCTTCATAAATCGTGAATATATATTATTAGGATCGACGCCATGACAGGTAGCATTCAGTGTCATCATCTGACAGCCACACTATAAAAGGACCGCTCTGCGAGTAGATCGGTCTCCAGGAAAGCAATAGGGCAACGAGTACAGTGCACAAATCACACCGACCTACGTTCCGACCTCGCCGCCGAGGTCCCTCGCGTAAACCCCGACGTAATTGTCCCCCCCGACCCTTGCTCGACGAAGTGCCAGCCCGCGCCGCAGCTGAGCCTGTAGCTTTAAATTCCCCGATTAATAATATTAATATTAACCAGATCCAGCCTCTCCCATCTTGCTGTCCTCCCCCCAGCGACGCCCTAAGCCGAGGTCCGTACCCCACAGGGGGTGCCCTTAGCGTGCAGTCGCTTAGTACTATAAGAAATTCGCCCCTGGCTGGAGGCTTTGAGTTCGCTTAAGGCAGCCACAGGAAAGTCCGGTTAAGTAGTCACGACCTCTCAAGGTCAACTACGAGATGCCATACACAAAAAAAAAAAAAAAAAAGTAGATCGGCCATTTCGTTGGTCGGCTTTCGAACGGTGAGGTTGTCAGGTGATCTTCACTCTTTGCTATTTGTCGTTATTTGGTTTATGTACATGTGTATTAAAATTAACGGTTGTTTTTGCTAATGTGATTTTGATATTTTTATTTAAAATTCGTTAAAAGTTAAGATAATTATTAAAATCTGTGTGATTATTGTTTTTTTTTTTATTTATCTCGACTTCAGGTTCCTAAAAATATTATTATGTATATTAGCTCAACAAAAGCCATGTCCTTAATCAGTGAGTCTATAAATAAAAGTATCCTTATCTGATTTTTAGACTTAAATTTTTCGGCAATATAGAATTAGAGAAAATATCAAGCTATGAATGTTCACGAGCAATTAGGGAGATATTCATAAAATATCCGTGCCAAGGAAAATCAATTTGACTGTATAAATCTTGGAATCAGAGCAATTACTTCGTTTTATCTAAGATGAATGTTTAGCCGGCTATATTGCTTTATCGTTTATTAATGTCCCGTCGTCCGCGTATCAGGAAGCTCTTAAGAAACAAGAAAATAAATACATTCTGAGTAAGAATTTTAAAATTTAAATTTTAAAATCGGAACAAGCGGCTGAGACATAGTGACATTCGTCCACCAGCAGGCTTAGCACGAAAACCGTAGAGAAGCGTTTTGTCGACGGAAGAGTAGACAAAAATGACGTTTCAGTGTAGACAGTTAACGTTTTCTACCGAGAAATGTAGACAAGTGATTTCTATTGTACAGTAGAGTAGGAATAGAAAGTGTCATGCTAAGCCTGCAGCTATTAAACACCAGCAATTAATATAGTCAATTTTGTGACAAAGAAAACAGTTAAACAAGTGCTCGTAAATAATGACATCACTATCAGAATTTAATATTTATAAGTAATCCTATTTGACGAAGCTTAACCAATCGCTACTTTATTTTAAAAGCTTCAATTTTCATTCGAACAGAAGTAGTATGTAACAAATGGAACATTCAGAACTCATATCTTTATGTTCGACACATTTTCCTCTGGTAAGAATAATGCGGACATGGCTTTTTATATTGAACCCCATTCAGATTTATGCTTACTCAACTTGAGAAGGAACCAATCCTTCGCTTAGGGCTCCTCAGCGTAATATAAAAAACTGCCCAGGGGTGTGTCAGACCACGCACAATGAAGGGTTCCGTAGTTGTAGATGAATGTATCCCAAAAACAAACGACATTAACATTGTAGTTGAAAAACATGTTCTCCCATACATCGAGGTCGACTATTACTTGTAACTTGTAAAGCCTACTCAGCAGTGATAGTTTTGGACAGATGACTCTAACATAAATGTGCATTTTAAAGCTTAATATTACGCAAAAGAATCCCTGAATCGAAAAAATGGTGTTCCCAGACCCACAATATTTTTGAACGGCCTATCCAATAATACCCCACACCATGGTATAGACGAGAAAAAAAAAACCTCGTCTATCCCGTGGTATGGGGTAGACATAAAACATTTTTTTTTTCAAGATTTTGTTTTACCAATTTGTCGGCGTTATTAATATGTATACCTATGCCAAATTACAGCTTTCTAGTACTAAGCGTCTCGGAGCTAAAGCAGAGAAGGGAAACACACAGACAAACAGACAGACGGACATGGTGAAACTATAAGGGTTTCTTGTTTACTACGGAACCCTAAAAATGGGGTAATGCATCTAGCCCATATCTACACTTCAAGTAGAATAAAAAATTAACCTACATGTTAAACTTACGAGTTTTATACTCTTGCACGATGGAAATACTCGCATCTCTCCTGAAATAAATAGCAATATTCACGCTCCATAAACGGAGCCCGTTTTAAACTCATTTATGGGCCTGTCGGATGTTAACCGATTACCACTTTAGGGGTCACCGCGCAAGCCTTTGCCAATGTAATAATAACAGCTATTAAGTCACTACATCACTAAGTAAACATGACTATCTACATTGACATAATTTATTCGGTTAACGCATTAAATACTAGTTGTTTCAAGCCGTTTATTGACACATCTAACAAAGATTGGGGAATATTTGAATTTGGAGCCATCAATTATAGGAGTGTGTGCCGAATGACGCGAAGTGTCAACGCAATATCGTGAAGGCTTTTTTTCTTCTTCGCACGTTTTCTCTCATCACATTTGACATTGGCAGAATGAGGGTTTTCATATGAATTCACGCCACCAGTTGGCGCCACTTTGACAACAGTGTCTTCCATTTCGACAATAAATATAAAATATATGATGACGTTCATCATTCGTTTCATTCATTTGTTCATCATTCAGCCATGATTAAAGAAAATCTATGCACTTTGACACTTTTGACAGGTCTTGACCAGACGTCTCACTGCTGCCAGAAAACCCTCAGTGTCGACATCAGCACCATTGCCATAGAGAAAACTATAAAATTATATGGTGATTTTAAGATCGTAGAGTCTGGTGAAAACAAATGGGCGGTGCAGTACTTCTCGTACAACGGGAAAGTTTCACAAACTTATACATATAGTACCGACATACAAGGTGTCGTTTTGCATCCTCGTCAAATTTCAGGAGGCTGCTATGAAAGACATATATAATCAAATAAAATTACGATACCTGCTCAATAATTAATACATACTTGTTTTTTTTAATATTTAAGTTTGAGAGTATTTTAGAATACAGCTCTTTCACAGGACAGAATCACCCCGTTGCGTATGCAGTAGTGTATGTGTAAAAGGGCCGCGTTTTAACATGCGTGTCCCACACATACCGATTTCCGAAAATTAGAAAAAAAAGACCTAATTATTTTATTATTGATTCGTATCGGGAATCATTAGCATAGTTACCTCCTTGAATTTGACGAGGATGCAAAACGACACCTTGTATAGTGTCACAAACTTATCTGGCCCGGTGGCCAAAAGAGTAACTAACAAAATAACTATGAAAATTGACAAGTTCTGTCATTTTTTGTTCACCGACAGCGCCATCGTCACCGGGTCAGACGGGCTTGCTGCACTGTAATAAACATTGAATGTTGGAGATGTGTCAACCTTGCGTTACGTCAGTTCACGGAATTTCAATCGTTCTATCTGTTAGATATTATTTTTCTTTAACATCTCTAAACCCAGTTCTAAACCCAATTATAGCAATTTTCTTGTAAAAGAAGTGTGCTGCTCATTAGTAGCGACATGGTTTGTTATTGATTTTACATTGAATTGTTGCGTTGTTCCATGTCTGCTTAGTGCTTACCTACTTTTGATATTTATTTCCAGACCTTAAGCTACCTTGATTGCCTTGTTCGATATTCACATATAAGACAAAGTATCATATAAGTCGATCCAAGATACACATAGCCATTATTTGTAGCGCTCCTTTAATCAATGCCTCCCAGTAAGTAAATGGCAACATTAATTTGACCCTAATTTACATAATACACGTCTACGACCGCTGGTATAAGACAAAATCACTTTATACACATTGAATTTTCGCCGGATCTCAATCCGAGGGTGAACCTTCTCATTAAGCTTTTGTTCTGCCGCTTTTTGAAATTCGCCTTTAACGAATACTTTGAATCGAGCTAAGTACGAATGAAAAAGGCAAAATGTGCATTTTTAACAAAAGCTAACTCTCGTAATTACAGTCATTCAGTCGATCGAGGTAGCTTGTACCTCGTAATTACGCTGGTTTGTTTGAACCTAACTTCAATCACCGAAAATTACAAAAGTCCTTGGAAAAAAACCCAGTTTATGTATTACGCAAGTATGTAATACATAAACTGGGTTTTTTCTTCTTTTTCGTCTATATAAAAAATAAGCCTAAATACCTTTTATCGATAGGTACCTTTAATGTAAGCCCACAACATTAACGGACTACTCTTTGTGAATCGCAAATGGCCAAAAACCTCCGAATCATCAATCTTCTGAGCAGCAACTGTGGAAAATGGTGCGACTAAAATACGACACGTGAAAAATCTCTTCGCTATTGGTCGACTGGATACAAATAGCTTTTATTTAGTGGCGCGCTTTATAAAAACCTGCAGAGCACCTACGTGTTGGTCCACAGATTTAGTAGGGTTCCGTCGAAATCATTAACTCCTATTGCCTGAATAGAAAATAAAAATTATGTCGCAGGACTTACTAAAAATTGGTTCGATTAGTCAAAGAGTACTAAATCGCCAAGTTATTTTATATAACTTTGTATAACTCTGAACGCATTAATTGGTCGAAGATACCTACTTCAATCAAAAGTTTATTAAGCCTCCTGCCCAAAAAAGTTTCATACTTGATGTTCGATACAGTTAGAAAGTTACAGGGTCTGACATTTCGGCATACTAATTTTAAACATCTGTGACGAATTACGTTTTGAAAATAATACATTATTTTCTTACGCAAACCTTTAAAACGAGTCTTTATAAGTTTTATAGAAAGTCATGAATAAATTATAAACGTCTAAAAAACTCAACTTATATTTTGCTAAGAATGATTATGTTAATGTGTGACGTATTGGTTGTTACAGGTGGAGGCGGGTGAGCGCGGGGTGCGCGGCGCGGGGGGATGCCCGTGCGCAAGGGGCTGCTCGCGCCCCAGAACACCTTCCTCGATACCATCGCCACTCGCTTCGATGGCACGCGTAAGTACCTTGTAGTACCTCAATCCTAACATAATTTAAATAATTCAACATCATTTTCGTATAAATTGACATGCTCACTCAAATGCGTCGCTGATGGTGGCGCGTGTGTTGGATCGTTTAGTTATGTCCGTGAACGGGCGCCGTCAGTTGAGACTGATCATCTCCCAACTTTAATCTTTTATCTTTATATTTTGAATTGTTTTTTTTTTTACATTGTTCTCACATAAAGAAGCAACAGAAATAATGTACCCATGATTCTGATTCCCAATGATTCTGTAATACCTAACTTGATTTAAAAGGTGTCAATGGAGTTTTTTGCCCGTTCTTCGCCAAAAAGATCTACGTTCTGGAACGGTCTACTAGCTTCAACTTTCTGACTACCTGACCAAAAAAATCTCCTAATTCAGAGTTCCTGTAAATGGTTTAATTGAAATAAATGCTTTTAGTTTGAATTTTATAAAATCAATAATACAATATTTAGGTAAACACCAGCCAAACTTTTCGCCACGACACCGTTGGATAAGTCATGCCATATGAAAATGAGCAGAATTTGATCCTAGCTTCATTATCAAGTTGGTGCAATAGAACCTACGTTCATTGTCACTGCTAAGTCATGGCTACGCCATTGCTACGCCGCTGCTACGCCATTCTATGCTACGGGTCACAACTATTTACAAAAATATTGACAATGCAGAGAGAGAGAGAGTCAGAGACTAGCTCCAGAGTTAAGCTAATGATGTCGTTACTCACAGTCGGTTGTGGCAGTAAACGTCAATTTTAATTTACTGCGGGTGGGACCAGAAAGATATAATAATTACTTATTACAGAAAAACAAAAAGAAATTAAAGAAAAACAAAAATAAGTAATGGGGATTGCTGACAGAAGTGGAAACTTAAAACTTTGGAATGTTGCCAGTCTGGCGCAACACGTCACATTAACATGTCGGTGACGCGAGCCCAAAAGTTTTGCCCCTACCAAAAATCGCTAAACGGGGCTAAAGAAGTTTTCACTACAACGAACGAACAGCCAGCGGTTTCAAACACAAAATACCGCAGGAAATTACTCAGATACGACACCTTACCATGTTTCCATCCGACATAGCCTAACACCTTTATAATTCAACAAAACTTTCCTCTTCTCCTTCAAAACTTGGTAATTTTGTTACACCACTTACACTTTTATCTAATTTTCACTGAAAGTTTTTATGAACAGAGATTTCCTGTATAAATTTTAGCATTTAAGTACTGTAGAAAAATATCTTTAAGCTACAGACCGAGTAATTTATCAATTTATGATGAACGATTTTTATCTACAGAAATGAGATGTAGGTACTGTAGAGGTTCTATGATAATGCATCATACTAGCCGCTAGTTGACACTGGCAACTTAATATAAATACATATTTAAAATCGGAATATAGATTAAAAATGATGAATTGTCATGGAGACAGTCTTGCATAAACTCACAAACGAATGTGTATTGTATTTTATAAGATAAATATATAAATAGTTAAAAAAAGGAAATATTATTTATTTAATGTAGCACGTCCCCCACACTACAGTACTATGATTCCCATGGAATGTAAAGTATTATTTGGTGTTTCTGTTAGGTTAATAAAATTACAAGCAGAAGTTCGAACTACATTCCTTAATTGACTAAATGAAAACTTACTGTAAGTAACTTACATAAGGGGTAAGGCGAAGTAAACTTACTATTATAATATTAAGTTAACTTCGGCTTACCCCTTAGGGAATGGAAGCTTGACGTGAATAAACGTATTACGTCCCTAATTCAAGTCGGACAGCCGACAATGCACATAACAATATACATAATTATTATAGAACATGCAGACGCAGGCAGATTTAGATGCAGGCAACATCTAAATCTACGTTATCTTACGAAGCCGACGTGAGCGCGAACTTATTAATAATCTAATTAACATTTTCATTCTCGACGCCGCACTAATGTGGCATAACGAATTTAAACGCTGGCACGTTTAGCGCAGCTCTGGAAATTAATCGATAAATTAATAAACATTGCATCAGACATTTTTTATGTAAGCTCAGGGCTGTCTACAACGGAAGTATGAAAATATTGCTCTATTTTCTGTTGTTTGCATTAAAATTAAGGAGACCTTCAATAAAAGAAGCAGATTTAACTCATATGCGCTATTATATTACGGTGATCAGAGGTCGCTTCTTCTTTGTATGAGAAGAGGATTCGTCGTAGAACAAACGTGGGCCGGTATTGTTGTTACTAACATGTCCCATTTTTTGTCGAACCCTGAATTGTTACACGATGCAAATATTTTTTTGTGCGTAGCATTCATTTGTCATAGCATTATTCTTATAACAGCATAGATCTCCAACATTGAACAATAAATAACATACATACATACATACATACATACATAAACTCACGCCTTCTTCCCATGGGGATAGGCAGAAACTATAGAATGCCACCCGCTACGGTCCTTACATACCCCTTTTGCTTTGCTTACGTTCATACATCTGGTCATACACGCACGCCGGTTGCGAACACTACGTACCTGACCTTTTTGAAGAACATCTCCAGTGAGGTCACTATTATGTCTTTCTGGGGCGTCCCCTCCCGGCATTTCCACTCACATCTGCCTTGTAAATACCTTTTGTTAGTCACCTTTCATTCATCCTCTCAGCATGACCAAACCATCTAAGCATACTCTTTTCAATTTTTGTCACTACATCTTCCTTTAAACCGCACCGTTGCCTTATCACATCATTTTCAGCCTAACATTTATAGTCACACCACACAGGCTTCTCAAGGAACGCATTTCCACAGCATTTACTCTACTTTCATGCATCTTTTGCCACACCCAACATTCACTTCCATACATAAGCGTAGGCACCAGTACACCATTATAAACAGCCAATCGAGCCTTCCAGCCTGGGCATCGACCGGTTGGTCACCATCGGATGTATTCACTTTATTTTCCTCATTTACTTTCCTTTCGACACCTTCATCAATCTTTCCATCCCTTGTAAACAGACTCCCCAAATATACAAATGCACTTACTTGCTCTACACTCTTATCATTTATTTTCACATCACACACCGTCCTTCCTATCCTCCTATTTCTCCTCCTTCACATACCGTCCTTCCTCCTATTCCTTTCATATCCTCTTCTCTTTCAAACACCATGACCTTCGTCTTATTCACATTTATATTCATCCCTTTCATCTTATATGCTTCATCCATCACAGTCACCATGTCTTGCAGCTGTTCTGCTGACGATGCAAGTAGAACTTGATCATCTGCATAAAGAAGGCATTTGACAGGCAACTCCTTCATTCTCAATCCGCACTCACCCTCTTTCAAATCTATCAGACAATTATCGATGTACAAGTTAAACAGCCACGGTGACGCTACACAACCCTGTCTAACACCCCCAACAATAAATAACAAATCCCAGTAAACTGAGCTATGTAGACAGTCTTTACTATAGTTTCAATATCTTACAAATATTTACGATAGCCGCAGCTTTTCATTGTCGGCACGTCAAACAGGTATATAGTATGCCAAACCTGCAGAAACTATAGTTCAACATACTTGCCGTAACTTTCAGTTGACTGGCACAACACATTCAATGTTATAGTCCTAACTTCGAGTTACAGTACAGTTATATTAGTTATTCCAAGACGTAGGTACCAATATAACAAGTTACTGCACATTGCTCCAAGCTGATAAACGCACTTTAAGTTCGGAATGTTCGAAGTTCTGATTAGAACTGTCTCGTAAGAACACAAAATGTAATTTATACAGAAATATATGACATGAGAACTTTTAACTCTTTGCAATAATAATAAATATTGTGAGAGTAAGAAGATAAGAGCATGTTGTGTGAATTCATATTAATTCAGTTCAAGTTTGTAATCCTCCCTTCAAATACTTAAAACTAAAATTGACCGAAAAACCACAAAAGTATGGAACGACTCGAACGAGTCTTATCATAAAAAGTTCTCTTTAGCAAGCCGTTTCAATTATCCTTATATAATTTCCTCTCTCTAGAAATTATACGGGCGTTGTTTTAAAAAAATCCTTTTCTAATTTTAAGTCCGGAAATCCAATGGAAAAGGATTATCTTTAAAAAGCCAATATTTTTACTTTTATTCTTCATCCCGGATTTTGAAATTTATAATCAAATCAAATTATTTTGTGCGCAGGCCAAAATATGTACAAAACAGTTATGAAAACAATTTGCCAGTACTGTATTACTAAACATAGAAGCATAGATCTAAAAAGTACCTTAAACTCAGAAAGTGGGATATCAGCTCCCATTCAATCGATACGACTAGAATCAACTCTATGTTTTTTTTTAAATGTTGACGTTCAAACGTGCCTTTTATGTGCCTATTTGAAATAAATCATTTGACTTTGACTTTGACTTTAATATCTCCACATAACATGTAAATATACCCAGTTTGAGAAGCAACTCTTGTTATTTCAATAGTTTCGAATTACGTAGCCACTCTATCCAAACGTTTGCTCTACAATGCACTCCCAGACGATAGGTTTATTTAAAGGTATGTACGGACATACATACCGAAAGGTGTAATGGTATTGATTTCACCTGTGTATGTAGAGAACAGAACACATTATCGAATACTGAATGTCTCACATATCGAATGTCTGCCATGAAACGGCATCGTCTGATGAAAGCGATGGGAAATTGCTCCGTCTGAGATTTCAACGCGTACCGCAAATTAGCTACCTGCTATTAATGAAGCAAATAAGTCAATACTCGTATACTGAGGTGGTTCTCCATTTACTGAAGTATCTCGTTGAGTACTGTTAGTGTGGAATAATAGAGGTGGTGTTTTATTCGGAAAATCAGTGTAATGTACTTTATCTTGTACTTATATCCAGTCGTAAACAGATGGTGTATAGGAACGGAGTACACCAGTGACTGTCTGAAATCTGAATCATATTGACATACATAATTAGCTTATAATGTTCTTGGGACTGCTGGGACACAGACCTCCTCTCTGTGAGCGGGACTGGGCCGTAATCAACCACGCGGGCCCAGTGCGGGTTGGTAGATGTCACATGTCTTCGAATTTTTGGTTCTAGAACATGCCGGTTTCCTCACGATGTTTTCCTTCACCAAATCATATTGACATATTATTGTCTAAATTTAACATTTCAAGTACCAGTCCACTCATCAAATAGTGCATTTTATTCACCATACAAAACTCCTTAATTAATCACATTGTATCACTTTATGCGATTTAATTAGCCCTAACATGTGTTTCGGGAAGGAAATTGAGCAGAGTGAAATAAACGATTCTTCAAATTTTAGACCATTCAAATTGTTACCTACAGTTGAATGTCGATACAGTATGACGACAGGTAATTCCCTCGAACTCGTTCACTTCTTCAGGTCGTTGCTCTACCTATTAGAGACGAAAACGTCCCATGTTATTTGCAGAGCAAAGAGACTTAAAAAATTACATTGAAAGCATAATAATATTATTCTTCAACCTTAGCCACACGACTGCCGGGGTCGCGGGACTGCCGGGGTCGCGGGAATGTCCGAAAGGGTTACCGAGGCCCCTGGCAATACAGGCAACGGTAGGAACACGGGTGGGTTTTAGTCAGTAAGAGTCTGCCAGCCCCTCCCGCTCCGCCCAGAGCGGGAGAAGTTGTTAGATAATTACCCACATAAAACAAAAGCCACACGACTAAAAATACATAGATTCGTTGATTAATCAAACCACAAAATCTGTCCGAATATAAAATTCATAGAAATTAATAAATTAAAATTATATCTACTACATATTTTAGTACAATGTACAATCACAGAGGTTTTTTTAGTATATATGAACAAGTGAACAGTATCTTTTCATGTTACTTGGAGTGGAAACAGAAGTCCATCGTAAAAGGATGAATGGGTCGCCTTTATTGTAATGGTTACCAAAACATTGAATAGGTACTCTTGTACAATGTATATTTTACTTTTCTTTATTATTAAGTATAATACTTAGGTACTTTTTTTAATAAAGATTACGCTCGAAAGAGGGTTTTACTTGGCAGAGGTATTAAAACATCGCATTGTAAAAGGCTTTCTGTAAATTAAAATAATTATTTTGTAACGAATTTGAAACGTTTTGTTTTAATTATTACATAGGTACTTACTAACAAACCTGATCTAAATATAGCCTGACTTCAGTGGTTCTCATAATTAGGCGATACGTTGCAACATTTTCAATTCAAGCCATCTGTTTGTAAAAGCCATTCAGAAATTAATTAGTACGGCATTCGTATTTTGTTTTCCACTAATAGGAGATGCAAATATTTATGTAGGTACTTACATACGTATCTACATCTATAATATTTATCAAAATCTATTGCCGTGCGTTAAGGCTCCTACATACTGGCGCGACATGTCGCGCGACGCGTCGCGACACAAAGGCACCGCTTGTAGAGCTACACGCGGTGTCTTTGTGTCGCCTTGAGTCTTGCAAAAAATCGAAAATGGCTCGACCAATTGTGATGTTTGATAAGTCTAAGCGCCGGGGAAGGTTCCTAACCAAAAAAATGAAAAAGGGATTGCAAGGCGAAAAAGACATTAGCTAGTGAAAAATAAAATAAAAATTCTTCTCATTCTTTTTCTGTAGAATAAGCTTCATTGATTCCCGTTTAGTATAACAACATTAGGTAACTAAGTAAATACGAAAACAACAACAGAAGAGATAAACAAGCAAATTGAGAGATTAAAAAAACAAACCTAATTTATTTAGAGAATCCTTCAGTGCTACGTTAAATTTAAGTAAGTACCTACTTATGTATATAATATTACTGTGAGACTTACTTTGGAATATGACAACTACGCATTCTCATCTGTTGATTATACTAAAGATTTGCTCATCTTGTTACCTTTAGAAACCACTGAAATAACTTTATTATTAACCTTTTGTCTAAGTTAATTTAATGAGTCTCACACTAATGCGACGCTAGTCTGCTTTTCTCATTTCAGTATAAAAGTGATGAGATAAATTGCACGAATATAATGTAATTTAATATCTAGCTGTACAATATTCTAAGGTAAGGATAATGAGATTTAGGACCCTTGTTTATTGTTAGAAAACTCACTGATACATAAAGCAGCATAAATTCTGCTGTTTATACTTTTTGCGCGCAAAGCGATCAAATCTTTTTATTTTTAATTTGATTGTTGTTGTCAAAATTTTGATAGGAGCAAGTCAGTCGTTGAAAATCACTTTGGAGAGATGTTTAAAAATGTTACAATATGAGATTTAAAAAAATTGTAAACTAAATGGCGCAGTGATTGTAGTATGTATGTTTAGTAACAAGAAACATCACTACTAAATAGTAGATGATGGATGAACAACACTAGCGGAGAAAAGGACAATAATGGCGTCGGACAACGAGAAGTAAGTGAATAATGCAAGCGAACACAATAAAACAACATGTGAATCATTACATTGTTTCATTAGATTCAACATGATACATGGCGCAGCCGTAATTGTTTTTATAACGCACCATCTTTCGTAATAATTGTAACTGTGCAAACATGGCCGCAGCGTCGTACAACCTGCCCGAAAAACTGTGTCTCGGAGGGGATTTGCCAAGCAATTGGAGAAGGTTTAAGCAACTAAACATATATCTTATCACCTCTGGTCTTGATGAAGAAAAGGATCAAAGAAAAATTATTTTTTTCTAAATGTCATTGGCGAAGAAGGAGTAAAAATCTATAAAAAAATTACTTTTGACAAACTTATTGATGCCAACGGGAAAAAAGGTGACTACATTTGATGTCGTATTGAAGTCGTTCGATGAATATTGTGAACCCAAGAAGAATGTGTTAAGAAGAGTAGAATGAAACCTCTGTTTATTAATACCTCTTTATTTTTTTATAAACCTTTACTTTGTCGTATAAATCCATAGCAACTTTTGTTTACGTGTCATTAAACTTTTCTTGTCACTATAATCTACGTTCCTTATTTTAACTGTTAAAAATTAGTTTTAACATGGTTGCAGAGCGTGGTTACCAGTGAATTAAAAAAAGGGAAAGAGTCAGAGTCTTTAACTACTAACCATTCTTTTCTAAGCTTCTGGCAAGGAAAATGTCAAAATGCAATCGCCTAGTTGTAAAATTGATATTGGCCACCTGGAAGGCACGAGAAACTGGACTACATGGAAATTTAAGGCTACACTACTACTTAGAGGTATGGCCGGTGGATTGGATGCAGTTACTGGTACACTAGTAAAACCTGTGAAATCTATTACCATCGATCCTCAAGAAATTTCACAATACCAAATGGCTCTTGATAAATACAACCAAATAGATAGTTCCGCATTACTATTACTTACTGCGAACGTGTCAGAAGAAACTCTTAAAAAAATTATGCGCTTCAACTCGTCTAAAGATGTCTGGGATGAATTGCATCGTTTATTCGACGGCACATCTGAAGACAAAAGTTACGCCCTATGCATGGAGTTTTTCGGCTATCGTATAGATCCGTCACACAACATTACGACTCACGTCTCCAAAATCAAAACTCTTTGGTCAGATTTGAAAGCTGAACTAATGAAAATAGAGAAATACGACTTACCAGATATCCTCTTAATCTGCAAGATTCTCGATACTCTACCTGAAACCTACTTCTCTTTCAAATCGAGTTGGGTGTCAATGTCAAAGACAGACAAAACAATAGTAAATCACACAACGCAACTTTGTGCCAATGAGCGCTCTATCTCGTTGAGGTACGAAGGCCCTGCAGAAGCTCTAAATGTGCAATATAAGTCAAAAAGAAATGTGGATACTGTGGAAAAGTCGGTCATAAGGTCAGACAATGTCATAAATGGAAAGCTGACGGGAAACCATCCAAGCCAGAAAATAAACAGCTAAGCAATCTCAACTTAATGATCACCACCGACGTAAATACAAACTATGATACTACAAGTTGGTTCGTCGACAATGGAGCAACGAGTCATGTCACTTGTCAAAACGACAATTTTTCTAGTTTTCAGCCTTTTAATGATTCTCGTACAGTGACTACAGCTAATATAACTACTATCAAAGCTGTTGGCAAAGGTACTGTTGATTTAAACACTGCTATCAATGGCAGAGAATTCAGATTAACACTCTGTGATATATGGTACGTACCTGATATAAAGCGGAACCTATTTTCTATTTTGGCCGCTCAAGATAGACAAAACAATAGTGTTTTCATGTCTGAAACGGACCACCGTTTACTGAAAGTTGCTGAACAGTTAATACTGACTGGCAAAAGAGTCAAGAATGGAGGCTTGTATAAGCTTAATGTTGAGACTATTATAAAGCCAATACCAGATTTGAATATCTTGTCAACAGATAATTTGTTACAACTTTACCACGAACGATTAGTCCACCAGAATAAGAAACACGTTAAAGAAGTTATTGAAAAGGAATTTGGTATTACAGTTCGTCTAGATTCTGAATTATGTACTGGATGTATTTATGGAAAAACACACCGACGAGCATTTGGAACGAGAGAACGAGCTAAAGTACCTGCGGAAATTATACACGCTGATGTATGCGGTCCATTTCCTCTTTCCTTCAATAAATTTCGCTACTTCGTTCTATTCAAAGACGATTACAGCAAATACCGACATGTTTATTTCATGCGACAGAAATCGGAAGTTCACCTAAAGCTCCGACAAATGTTACAAGAATGTAAAGTGGCTGGATACGCTGTTAAAGAATTTCTTAGCGACAATGGAGGTGAATTTAATAATGAGAACGTCAGGTGTATTCTACAAGAATCTGGAATAAGACAAAGGCTCACGATGCCATACACGCCGCAACAAAATGGGCTCAGTGAACGTGAAAACAGAACCTTAATCGAAGCAGCTCACACATTGATGCACGCTCATGAAGAGTTACCCCTTGCTACATGGGCAGAATTGATTAACACTGCTGCATATGTCTCGAACAGAACTGGTCCAACTTTAGAAAATGGTAAATCGCCATTTGATTTGTGGTATAAGAAGAAGCCAACAATCAGTCACCTAAAAATAATTGGATGTGAATATTACGCTCAAGTTCCTCAACAAAAGAGAACAAAGCTATCCAAAAAGGCCGAGAATTGCATTCTCATCGGATATGACGGTGACGAGGGCTATCGCTTACTGAATAAAAATGGTAAACTCATAAGATCAAGAGACTTTGAATGAGTCAGTACTGACGCATAATGGCACAACCGAGTGTTCAGAAGAACAACCCTCAGTCAAAATCTATTTTCCACTTTCAGCACCACAGATGAATATGCATGCACCCCGTCCCTCGAGGCCGTCAAGAGAGGACGGGGCTGCGTAGCAGCACGGTTCGGGGAGATTGTCGTGGTAGGGGTCTACTTCTCTCCGAACCGAACTCTTGCCGAGTTCCACAACTCCCTTGCGGAGTTGAGAGACGTCGTCGTCGGGTTTGGTTCCCTCCCCGTGTTCGTCCTCGGGGACTTCAATGCCAAGAATTTGGCTTGGGTTTCCCGGTTGACGGACACGCGGGGCAGGATGGTGGAGGACTGGGCTTTGGAGACAGGCCTGGTCGTCCTAAACCGGGGTTCTGTCCCCACGTGTGTGCGGATGCGGGGTGAATCAGTGGTGGACATCTCATTCGCCAGCCCCGCTCTGTCGCCGCGTGTAGTTGACTGGCACATCATGGAGGGGGTGGAGACCTATTCCGATCACCGGTATATCCGGTTTGACGTCTCCGCCCAGACCTCGGATGCGCCGGTCCGACGGGCCCCGAGTGGTCCGCGGTGGGCGCTGAAGCAGCTGGACCGGGAGCTCCTCCTGGAAGCCTCGATCGTGCTGGCCTGGGTGTCACCACCGGACAGGCCATCCGACATCAACGACGAGGCGGAGTGGTTCCAGGAGGCCATGTCCGACATATGTGACGTGGCAATGCCCCGGGTCCAGCCTGGACGTGCCTCACACCAGGTGTACTGGCAGGTACTGGTCGCAGGAGCTGACGGCTCTGCGCACTGCGTGCGTAGCTGCGCGACGCCGGTACACCAGGCACCGCAGGCTCCGTATCAAACCTCCGGATACGGAAGCCATTCAGGCGGAGCTGAACGAGGGGTACAGAGCGGCGAAGATCGCCCTCCAAGCGGAGATCCTGCGAGCCAGGGGTTTGGCCCACGAGGAGTCGCTGGAGACTCTAGACAGGGACACGTGGGGATGCCCGTACAAAGTGGTGCGGGATAAACTCCGCTCATGGGCTCCCCCGCTGACGCAGAGTCTCCGGCCCCAGCTTGTGGAGGACGTGGTGAGCGCTCTGTTCCCTTCGCGAGGGGAACACACCTCCCCGCCCATGGCTCCGCCTACTGCGGTGCCCGATGCGACGATGCTCCGGAGGTGACCGAGGTAGAAATGAGAGCGGCGGTACGCAGGCTTAATGCCGAAAATACCGCCCCAGGACCCGGCGGCTTACCTGGGAAGGCCTGGGTCCTGACCATGGAGGCTCTCGGGCCTCGACTTAGGGGGCTCCTAAGCGCATGCATGGAGAGGGGCCAGTTCCCGCTTCGTTGGAAGACGGGGAAACTGGTCCTCATAAAGAAGGCAGGGCGCCCTGCGGACTCTCCGTCCGCTTATCGGCCCATCGTGCTGCTCGACGGGGTGGGCAAGCTCTTTGAAAGAGTCATTGCAGACCGCCTCGTCGGCCAGCTGGTGCGTGTGGGGCCGGATTTGGCGGAGAGCCAGTTTGGTTTTCGCAGAGGGCGCTCTACGGTGGACGCCATCATGCACGTGCGAGCCCTGACGACGGGGAATGCTGTTGCCCAGGGTGGGGTCGTCTTGGCGGTGTCTCTAGACATCACCAATGCCTTCAATAACCTGCCCTGGAGTTGCATCAGGGAGGCACTCCGGTACCACCGGATGCCGACGTACCTCTGTCGTGTGGTCGAGGCCTATTTGACGGACAGGGCCGTCATCTACCCCGGTCACCAGGGAGTGTGGAACCGGCAAGAGATGTCGTGCGGTGTCCCACAGGGATCGGTCCTGGGGCCGCATCTGTGGGACATCAGATACGACTGGGTGCTACGCGCCGACCTACCTAGCGGTGATGATGAGGCACCAGAAAACTCAGATAATATAGCTGAGATAACTAATAGAATGACTCTAATAGATAGAAGTCAGATACGACCGTCTACTGGCTTTGGAGATTGTCATGATGTCAACTGGTGTTTTTAGTGGGATCAATGAAACCAACACCTACAAAGAAGCAATTGCTAGTCCGCATAAAGATCAGTGGGTCAAAGCAATGGATAGTGAGGTAAAGTCTTTGAAGGAAAACAAAACCTGGATACTGGTTGATCTTCCAAGAGATAGAAAGCCAAAGTCTTGTAAATGGATATATAAAATTAAAACCAATGCAGATGGTTTACTAGACAAATTCAAGGCAAGACTAGTTGTTAGAGGATATCCGCGGAAAAAGGGCATCGACTATGATGAGACATTCAGTCCAGTTGCCAAGATGACAACGATAAGATCTGTCTTAAGCGTTGCTGCAAATGAAGGTTTAAAACTCACACAGTTGTATTAACCGCATTCCTGTACGGTTCATTGAATGAAGAAATCTATATGAATCAACCTGATGGCTATTCCGATGGCTCGAAGAAGGTGTGTAGACTCATGAGAAGTCTATATGGTCTAAAGCAAGCACCTCGGTGTTGGAATAAGTGTATGGTGGATTATTTAAAAACAATAGGATTTAAACAATATGATCTGTATCATATCCCTGCCTATTTATCCGACACCGTGGGAATAACAAAATCATTCTTGCTCTCTACGTAGATGACGGCCTTGTAGCTGCAACAAATCAAGAGGATTCTAAAAAGTTCATTAGAGTTAAAAAAGAGATATAAAATCTCTATAAAAGATACAACATATTTTCTTGGATTAGAAATAAAGGAGCAGAATGGTAATATAAAAGTGTCACAGAAGCACTACGCTCAGAAAGTGTTAGACCACTTTGGTATGAGTGATTGTAAACCCGTTACCACTCCTATACAGAAAGATGGACTGCCAGAACTGGTTAAAGAGTTGGTAGAACCTACTTCATTTCCTTATAGAGAAGCTGTGGGTGACATATCTAACGTGAAGGAAATACCCAAGTTGAAAGTAGATAATGATACCGCCATAAAGATCTCACATAACCCAGAGCTCCACAGAAGAACCAAGCATATTGCGATTAGACACTTTTATGTCAGAGAGCTCGTTGCTGATGGCGAAATATGTGTGGAATATGTTCCCAGCGAATTCCAACTAGCGGATTTGCTGACCAAAGCATTACATAAGCCACGAATTATATCAATCACAATGCAGATTGGTTTGATAGCGTAAGGGTTGCCAAAAAAGGGAGGATGTTAAGAAGAGTAGAATGAAACCTCTGTTTATTAATACCTCTTTATTTTTTATAAACATTCACTTTTCTTGTCACTATAATCTACGTTCCTTATTTTAACTGTTAAAAATTAGTTTTAACAGAATGTGCTGTTTTCAAGATTTTTGTTCTATAAGCGCTCTCAGCGACTGGGAGAGCCATTTGATATATATTTCACGGACTTGAAAAGTCTAGCTAGAAATTGTGAGTTCACAAATGAAAAGATCACGCGACAGAATCATTTTCGGCACCACCAATAAATCCGAACAGGAAAATTTGTTAAGCATGGCCGATGTAGACTTAGATAAAACTGTGAAGAGGCTACGTCTCTCAGAGATGACAAATCAAAGAAGTGCTGTGTGACTCCGTAGAAGTTGGGGACGTTCACAAGGTGCAGGTGAAAAATCCCACTATTCAGTGCAAATGGTGCGGTGGCCAACTTGAGCGGGACATCAGCAAATGCCCGGCAAGGGGAACAAAATGTGGAAAATATAACCACTTTGCAAAAGTGTGCCGCACCAAAAAAAGTGCAAGCCGTTTCCAAGGTACAAAATGACAAAGAGGATTTTTTTTTTGTGAATCGGTAGGTCAAGTACATAATGCCAATAATGCTAACTGTTGGGAGCAGAAACTTATTATTGAAAATGTCATACATTGTACCTTCATACTGGATACTGGTTGCTAAAGGATATTCGAAATAAAATTTCAAGGAACAAACTTAATATTAAACTAAGTAAATCAAAAGTCACATTACAGGCATACAACAGATCCTCGCGCACGTATGGGAGTGGCGCGAGGAGGCAAAACGCCGGGGCGTAAGTCCGCTGCCGCGAGAAATCGCGGCACAGCGGACGGAGCTCCGGCTCCGGGATCTCATGGCATCATGGAGAGTACGGTTGTCGCAACCCAGTGCTGGGCACGCCACAATTGCGGCGATAAGTCCCCTCTTTGAGGAGTGGCTAGAGAGGCGCCACGGCGTCCTCACCTTCCGCCTGACGCAGGTCCTCACCGGACACGGCAGCTTCGGGAGGTTCCTGTGTCGGATGAGGCGGGAGGAAACGCCCGGGTGTCACCACTGTGTGGATCGCCCGGAGGATACGGTGGAGCATACGGTGGAGGTCTGCCCGGCTTGGGCAGAGCCCCGCCGTGTCCTCGTGGAGGCGATCGGTGGCAGAGACCTCTCGCGTCCGGCCCTGGTTCAGGCCATGGTACGGAGCGAGAGGGCATGGGCAGCCGTCACCTCCTTCTGCGAAGCAGTAATGCTCGCGAAGGAGGAGGCGGGATGGTTGAGGGAAAGGCATGTTTCGCGCCCTCTTGCCCCTAGCCGCCACAGGAGACGCCCTGGGCGTCGGGAATCCCGGGCGGATTTCCGGCCACCGTAGGCGCGGGCTTGTGGACGGTGAGCAATGGGTAGCTCACCGTCCGGTAAGGACCAGGCCCGGGTCGACGGCGCGTTGTATTCCACGCGCGCCTCAATGAGATCTCATCAGCACAAAGGTAGAGGTCCACTAGGGCCGATGACTGCCGGGGTCGCGGGAAGGTACTTATGGGTCACCGTGGCCCCCGCAACACAGGCAACAGGAAGGAATACGGGTAGGTTTTAGTCAGTAAGAGTCTGACACAGAAGTTATTTTATGATTTTCCACCCTCATGATTCATGTGTGTTATTAGGCATTGTTGAAAGAAAGTTTATAAACAGTATCGAAAATAATAATCAGTCAAATAAACAGATACTGATGGACAGGTATAAACATGTTTTCTCAGACACAGGTCAATTTCATAAAAAATATAGAATTTTATTAAAAGAAAACTCTATTCCAGTGTCCAAACCACAAATTCAAAATTCTTCTTTGTTTTAGATCTGAAAGAATCATTCTGCCAGATGCGGTTAACTGATGACAGTAAAACGTGCTGTACATTCTCTACAATTTATGGATCTTATTGTTTTAATGTCTTACCTTCCCGCGACCCCGGCAGGCATCGGCCCTAATGGACCCCTACTTTTGTGCTGACGACATCTCTTTGAGGCGCGCGTGGAATACGACGTGCCGTCGACCCGAGCCTGGTCCTTACCGGACGGTGAGCTACCCATTGCTCACCGTCCGCAAGCCCGCGCCTACGGTGGCTGGAAATCCGCCCGAGATTCCCGACGCCCAGGGCGTCTCCTGCGGCGGCTAGGGGCGAGAGGGCGCGAAATGTGCCTTTCCCTCAACCGTCCCGCCTCCTCCTTCGCGAGCATTACTGCTTCGCAGAAGGAGGTGACGGCTGCCCATGCCCTCTCGCTCCGTACCATGGCCTGAACCAGGGCCGGACGCGAGAGGTCTCTGCCGCCGATCGCCTCCACGAGGACACGGCGGTGCTCTGCCCAAGCCGGGCAGACCTCCACCGTATGCTCCACCGTGTCCTCCGGGCGATCCACACAGTGGTGACACCCGGACGTTTCCTCCCGCCTTATCCGACACAGGAATGTCTTACCATTTGGACTTAAAATCTCAGCTGAAGATTTTCAAGTGAAACTGTAGGAATTACTTTAATGACATTGAATATTTGTTCATATACATCCATGATTTCTTAATTCATGCGGAATCCAGAGAAAAACATAATGAGGTACTTGAAAAAGTCCTCATCAGAGCACGTGAGTTGAATATCAAGTTTAACCCATAGAAAATTCAATACTTACCTGATGTAGTTAAATGTTTTGGCCATGAAATTGTAGATGAAAATTTAGTACCAGACAAAGATAAGATTAAGGCTGTTTTAGAATATGACATGCCAAGTGATAAGCCAAGTGCTAAGCAAGTCTCGAGATTTTTAGGTTTTGTTAATTATTTTAGGGAATACATCCCTAATATGTCCGAAGTAACCAGTCCACTGAGACAATTGTTGATGAAAAATGTAGAATTTGTATGGAATATTGGTTATACTACATGTGTCATTAGCATTAAGAATCTTTTAATAGGTCCACTAGTTCTCGTAAATTTTGATCCCAAAAAACAAATTGTTATTCAGACTGACAGTTCTAAGGATGCAATCGGTTGTGTCCCAATGCAAAATGGTCATCCAATTTCCTATGCCTTACAAAGTTTCACTACTATATATTTATATGTCATTCAACTCTTTTGAGTTCAAGAATTTTGCAACACTTTGGAATATAAAATTGACTATGTCAAGCCCAAAATATCCAAGGTCCAATGGTTTTGTTGAAAAATTAGTTGGAATTGCAAAAAAATTGCTAAATAAATCAAATGAGAGTGGTGCTGACTTTTAAGAAAATTGCTAGAGTATCGAAATACTCCAATACTAGGTTCACAATACACACCATCACAGTTATTATTTAGCAGATTGACAAGAACCAAACTGAAACTGACCAAACTGAATACATTTATGATGTATTTTTAAAACCAAAGTTGGTAACTAATTTTAATGAAACTCAAAACAAAGTAAATATGTATAATAAAAGAAACTTTGATAACTGCCAAATGTAACAAACACGCTTTCTATTCTGGCCAAGATGTAGTTTATTTAAGGGATAATGTTTGGGTCCCAGCAAATATTGTAGATATACTAGGTATCTGATTTTAAAATATGTAAATGGGCAAATAATTAGAAGAATTACATTGCATGTAAAACTTTCATTTCATAAAAATGTAAATGTTCGACAAAAATGTAATTTGGATTTATTAAACAATGAACATTTACAATTATAAGAACAAAATTTTTCTATGGAAAGAAGGAATAGTGAGGGTCAAATTGTAGTTGTATGGGGAAGATGCCCAAGAGCAAGTACAAGATTTTCAATTGAGACCTAGGAGAAACATAGTTCCTCCAAAACATTTAAGAGATTACGTTTGTTAAAATTAATTATAATTATAAGGGAAAGATGTAGTATGTATATTTAGTAACAAGAACTAAATAGTAGATAATGGACGAACAACACTAGCGGAGAAAAGGACAGTAATGGCGTCGGACAGCGAGAAGTAAGTGAATAATGCAAGCGAACACAATCAAACAACGTGTGAATTATTGTTACATTGTTTCATTAGATTCCACATGATACAGTGATAATGAATTACTAGATACCAGCTAAACAGCCATCTCGAGTATTCTTTGTGAATTGAACAATATTGTGATGATGTTTCAGTGAAAATCGATTATTTAGCCGTCTCTGGTGTTGTTATCCTTATATTCGAGATATATTCATCAAAAGGTATGTATTCCGTTCAACGGTCCGGTACTCTCTTCTTTCTACCTAATTTTTGCCTTATTTCTGATCTAAAAAAAAACCCTTTATCGTAGGTATAAGACCAATTATTAGGGCAAATTTTGGCCTCAACTACCGGCTGCTGGTGTACCGACTAGACCTTTTACAGCATCGGCAGCATTTGGCGCTGTTCGACGCCGACGTGTGTATCATGCACGCCACGTCGCCTGTGAGGCAGGCCAGATTTACGCCTGCGGATGCAGGTGGGGCTACTACGTGCCGTCCTCCGTGAGTCCAGGCCCAGAGCACATTCGTCAGGAGCGGTTTTTCTTCCTAAGATTTCTTTTTACATCGGACTACCTACTATAGTTTTAAACATTTACGTATGTAATTTGACGTAAATTCTCCATTCATTATTTTAAAATACTTGATAATTTATACTGAAAAATTTAAGTCTATTCCCTTTTTTTGGAATAACTACGTAAATAGCGACGCGAATTAATGGCCGATCCGGAAACTTCCCGAAACTTTTTTGCTCCGAAATTCCACGCTTAAATGCACTATAAGTTTCGACTCGACTTTTGTATTTTGTATCGCACTTTTATCATTCATTTTTTTACCAAAATTTTGGTGTAGTCGGTTTCACCAATCAAAATAAATATACGTGTGTTATGTGGTGATGAAATCGTTTCTTAATAGTAATATGGCGTTAAGGCGTTTGGGGTTCGAATCCCCGCCGAAACCGCAATATTTTTACTATGTTTTTTAAACGCACTTAGTTTATAAATATAAAAGAAATAAACCGTGTTTGAATAAACGATCGAATCCTTATAGTAAAGAAAGAGAAAAAAAGTAAAAGAGGCATGAAACAGGACCGCGGATCTCGGCTGCTATTCAACGGCCAACCATAATCTCACTCCCTGTGCGCTTTTATAGGAATTCTGATGAATGCAAAGGATTAACTTCGCCAAAAGACACGTTCAAAGCGTACCTACAAGAAAAATGTAATAATATTTGTATTGGAGTTGAACAAACTCAATTTATTTCATACAAGGTCAACTTGACTTGCAATTTCGGCATAGAGTAGAGCTTAAATCGAACACAGTATATTTCAGATTACGGTACGGATTCATTATTACAGCGATTTGTTGATTCGGGATAAACATTCGTGATGTATTGTGTTCATTCAACATCAACAGATTGTCGAACAGTTTACACACATGTACCTACGAATTACGAATGAATAATTGAACCTGCTCGTAGGTAATATAATATTGCGTAATATAACGGTCATAAGCATGTGATGCACTCGTCTTACTGAAGTAGTTTGATTGCACATTATATCGGGTCGAATTGGCGCCAGTTTCAATTAACTGCCTGTTATTTCTGTTCCGCTTCGAATCGTCGGCGCATTGACCGAACCGATTCAGTAAAATTAGGCACAGATTCGCAAACGTGAACTGTACTGCAGTCATGACCGCAATAAAGTTATTTCTAGTTGTAAATGGTGTACGACCACTTTAGCATTATGATGTGACACAAACATCGGTCAATGATGTAGCTGTTTATTTGCAGGGGTTATTTGAATATAAATGTTTATCAAAAGCTGATATCTTGAAGGGACAAATAGCTCAATCGATACATCAAATAAAGCTCACCGGAGGGAAGTAACTGGATACCGTTTGTTCGACTCGATCCCAGACGTTTGTCGGGAGGAGAGCGAGATTGCGTCACGTCCGTCACGTTGAGGTCACACCTGCTGGTGAAGTGATTGTGTGATTGGTCCGTTCATATCTCGAACACCTGCAGGAAAAAGGTTATCTATACTTAGCATTTTTTTCAATAATAGAAAATCCTTATTCACGTCACCATTTTGCGATACCATTCGGTATCCACTCAAATGGTTACAAGACCCTTCTGTTATCAATTAAAAACGTTTCGAACCTAATCTCTTGTCACACCTTCATCAATGGCGCACATCCGGTGTCTTAACATAAAGTAATGTTGTCGTGTTGATCCCATTAATTCATTAGAAAGGAAATCCGATTATTATTAATTCCATTTATATCTAGGGAACACTCTCTGTAATTAGCAGATAGATTTCATAATTTTATTGGTAATCAATGGATTAAAGCGTTTTAGAGGTTGTTAACGGGACCTTGATGAACAATTTGGGGGAGCTTTTTATTTAACTGGTACACAGTCCGGCGTTTAGTTTATAAAGTATCTCCCAAAGCCAGTAGATGTTTTGATAAAATTTAGTATTATAGAAATAAACATCTTTCTCCATGCCCCGTGGCTTTTTGTGTAGCTTAGGATCTATCCTGCTGAGTGCATGTTTAAGATAATACATTCCCTCCGAGTCCAGTGTAATACACTCCTTTTTAATCGTTTAGGCGGATAGCCCATATGCTGGCTGTGGACTTGTGACGCTATCGGCCTGCAGCCCATAGATGGGCTGTGGACTGTGTACCTGTTAATACTGTCCTGAATACTCGGTAAATGTCCGAAAAGCTTTTAATATTACATTTGAGCACAAACACTGACATACTTATTTCGCAATATCACAGTTGGCAAACAAAATGGTGTTCTGAAAATTTGAAAAGAGAAGGTCTAAGTGTGTCCTATTTTTAGCCGTCCGCTCGATGTGAAATGAATAGAATCGCGAGTGAGGGAGAGTTTAGTCTGCGCGAACCGTTAAGAAATTACTACCAGCAACGAAAACTGTTTGCAACACTAGTATAGACCAATCGCCCATCACGAACGCGTGACGTGAATAGGTGGTATAGGAATTATTACCCGACTGCGCGGCAGCAAACACAGGGTTTTGGTTTTTACGCGTATCTAGGTCGATAAGCCCAAGCCTCGCTAGGTAAATCGTCGGACGCTAAGCGTTGAACGATATGGCGGATGTTAAATGGTCAAACCATGAAATAGCGGCGTTTCGTCAAATGGCTAGGCAGATCACGACATGGCCATTTCTACGATCGGACCACAGCATATACACTTTCGGACACCTGAACACAAAGAAAAGCAAAAAACTTATGGAATGGCAGTCACTCACTATCATTTCCAAATTTATTGTCATTGTTCCATCGGAATACAAAAAAAAACAGTTAAATTGCAATAAATCGTCTTTTCGCGTTTCTCGGGAGCAAAATTAGTGTGGATTTTTCGAAGAAAACAATGGTTTACATAGAGAAAACGTTTTATAGCAACTTGTGTGGAAGAGCATTTACGACGGTTGTCACGCGGTTCTACATGGGATTAATTATTGCCACTATGACGTGCTGTGGAATGTTCTTGCATGCTTCCAAGATGGCAGTTTTCAGCTCCTGCAAAGTTTCTGGAACCTGTTGATTAGCTCATACACGGCTCGTCAGCTCATCTCATAAGTGCTCTATGGGATTCAAATCAGGGCTTCTTGCTGGCCTGGCCATTCCATTACTGCGATACTAAAGTCATGCAGGTATTCTCGAACAATTCTTGCTGTGTGCGGCCTTGCATTATCATGCATAAAAATGAAAGTCTGCCTAGAGGCTTACGTGTTGCCATATGCTGAGTCTCTGCTCAGCATATGGCAACACGTAAGCCTCTAGGCAGACTTTCATTTTTGCTGGCCTGGCCATTCCATTACTGCGATACTAAAGTCATGCGGGTATTCTCGAACAATTCTTGCTGTGTGCGGCCTTGCATTATCATGCATAAAAATGAAAGTCTGCCTAGAGGCTTACGTGTTGCCATATGCTGAGCAGAGACTCAGCATATGGCAACACGTAAGTCTCTAGGCATTGACGAATGTAGAGGTCCTGAACCTCAAGGCCAATTTTTCCTTCGGAGGAAATTCCGCCTCAAACTGTCCATGACCCACCGCTACAAGGTTAGTAGTTTTCAAGGGCAACATTGCTGAAAACGAACATTCTCCCAGTCTTAGAGTCAGTAGACATTCCTACGTCTATCATTACCATACAGCATAATCTTGGTTTCATCCGTAAAAAGAAAATGGCTCCATTGACGTTGAATCCAATGCCAATGGTCGCGTGCAAACTGTAGGCGCACTATTCTGTGGGCTCGTATCAGTTTGGGACCATTGGCTGGCTTACAAGATTTCAGGCCACGTTCTACGAGTCTCATTCTAACTTTTCGAGCGCAAACAGTCATTCTATGATAGTCTCGAAGCTGTTCATGGACCTGTACTGAGGTCAGGTGACGATTACGCAGGCTGGTGGTAAAGATAAACCTATTTTGACGAGCTGCAGTGACCCGGTTTCGTGATCCTCCTGGAACGGCGCACGAAGCCGCCAGTCTCCAGCGATACCTGAAATTGTAAATTCTTTGAACAGGAGAACGACTTCCATGAAGTTGTGCACTTAGGTTTCGCTGACTAAACCCAGACTGAAGAAGTGCTACTTCAGGTTCAGCATCCGTAATTGGAACGCCAGAATGGATAAAAAATTCGATATTCGAATTTGGAAAAACAATTTCGGTATTCTTTTTATACAAAACAAATGACGAAATAACTATTGACTTAGCTATAGATGCTCGGATCTAATCAAAGCTTGTTGCTTCTTTAAGAGCGACCAAACTCCGATTTTCTTATCTTTTTCAAATTCTTGAATTCAAATTCGGAACAATGTGTCACCACCGAAATGATGGCCTGAAAACTGCATAAATCTTTTTCATATCGTTTTTTTGACGTTTTAGGCCTATAAACACGGCGGCTCGATTTAGGAGTCTGGGAGTGTATGACATCGCCCCAAGCATTTACTTTCACCTTACACATATAAATGTACCTACCTTACTATGTGTTTTTATATAACAATATAATTTGATGCGAAGGACGACACGCGTGTAATACGTTCTCATTGCCTCAGGGAGGATCTTCAACAAACCATACATATAACAAGATTTATATCTATTTTAGTTGTTATCAGACCGTGTTTGTGTACTGAGAATGGGAAATATAACTAACACAATGGCTCGCCTTAGTGGGATACAAAATATCTTGTTTTAGATAACAGGAAAGTAATAAAGTAAAGTGAACACCAAATTGCTCAGATTTTAAAACCATACCTTAGTTGAGAAAAACATTAAGAGTTACCAACTAACCTACATCGTTCCGTACCCTGATTTTATTTGGCAATTCTGACTTGCGGACAGTAAGTCAGAATTGCCAAATAAAATCATGATACGGAACGATCGTTGGTGTTTTAAATTTGCAAAATACGTCCCTCTACTATTTTCACAAAATTTACTTCTAATCAATTTAGATTAGAAGTAAATTTAGATTAGATAAAAGTACGATGAACATAAAAAAATACGACAAGTAATACAAAATTATAAATTAAATGGTTATAATTATGATGCCTAAGGTATAGGTAATGCTTTGTAGAAATGGCAGGACTGACATACAATTCTTTCAATACTTAATTTTGTTTTATCTAAAACGACAAAGAGCATTAGTACCTATTACCTATTCCACCCGCCTTAATGTTTTCAAGTATATGGATTTGGATCTACATATTTACTATATTATAATATTCTTTCGGTCTCAGGTTAGTAGTTATAGTAGTTATCACAATTTCATATACATATAAGTAGACAGAAGCTCACTCTTCTTCGAAGCTTTAATATTTTCCCACACGGTAATAAAATATTAACGAACTTGAATCAGTTCATTAAAACTTTGCCCCATTATAAGGGCTTCTGTATTTTACATAACAGAGACGATGCTTCAATTATCATTTGAAAACACCAAAAACCTACCCTAAATATGCAAGTAATTTATGTTTTCGTAATTTAATTAAAAGGAACTGAGCTAAACTTTTAAGGGAGTTATTTTGACTTTGACGTGGGTTTTTAGACCGTAGAAACAATTTATCAGTGGTAAAAACTTGTTTATGTAGAGTTAAAACCTGGTAGCCACAGCAATGTCTCCACCTAAATATTCCATCGAAAACCGTCCGGATGGTTAAAAATTCGGTGATTATCTTGCAAAATTTCAAATTTGTATTTACGGGCAAAAATTGTTTACATTCCTAAAGTATGTATTTATTATTTTAGATTATAATCTGTATTAAAAATAATTTATTCATGATTTTTGCTTCACCTTCGTCTGATCAATGTATTTAATCTATACTTATTCTATATTTAATGGATCAGTCAACGTTGAAATCTTGTTACTGAAAACCTAAGATGTTATAATAGAATGACTGATTAATTTATTTATTTAGTTACGAATTTCACACATTTACATAAATACCTAAGAAACTACATGCATACCTAATTTATTCGAGGTAATTGAATTGTTATTTTTAATTGTGACACTAAGGACCCAATATTAAAAGTCCCCTTCGGTCACCAAAGAAATTCAAACTATATAACGACTGTGAATGAGTGTGATTTGTTTTTGTGGAATCCAAAAACAAGTCATCTGTATGCAGATGACTTGCAGTTGTACTGTCAAGAGAGGGTTGATGAAATACCTGACGCTATCGACGAGTTGAATAGTGACTTGACAGCCATTAAACAGGTTCAACTTTGCCACCAGTTCTCTTCAATGGTACGATCGTTCCATTTAGCACTGATGTGAAAGACCTAGGCTTGCACATCGATTGTATCCTGAACTTGGCGTACTCAAGTCGCTAGGGTGAGCCAGAAGGTTACTAGAACGCTGCGGGCTCTATACCGACTGAAACATTTAGTACCATCAAGTACCAAGACAATGCTTGTGCAGTTCTTAATTTTCCCTATCATCGATTATGGTGATGTGTGCTACTACGACCTAAATGCAGATCTCCTCGACAAACTTGACCGTCTTCTCAATAACTGCATTCAAATCGTTTTCATTCTGCGTAAATGTGACCATGTCTCTGCGCATCGGTGGCTTCTAAAGTGGTTGCCCATACGCCAGCGTAGAGAGCAAAGGACGCTGACCACATTGTTTACATTTCTTGACTCTCCCTCTTCCCCTAGTTTTCTTGCCCCCCACTTTCAGTACATTTGCGCGGACCACAGTAAAAATCTACGTTCATCACACAAACGTCTTCTTAAATGTCCCACTCACCGCACTGACTTCATTCACTCTTACTTCTTCGTTCAGTCTATCTCACTGTGGAATGCGCTCCCCCAGAAAATCAGGATGGCAATCAACCGATTATCCTATAAAGTCAAAGTTCGCGAGCACATTCATAAGAGGCTGGCAGTATCATCACAACGATAATGTTTTCCATTGTTTATCTTATCTGTTTCAGTATATTCGTGTATTTATTTGGTCTTATATTTATGTATAATTAGGTATATATATTATATTTAAAGTTTGTAGTAGGTATATGTATATTCTTATGTTTAAATAAATATTTATTCCATAATTTTCGTTTTTGCACCTACCACTGTTTGTCTCTGCATCGCCCAAAGGGTGACTGGTACAAAATGCCTATGGCATTAAGTCCGCCTCTGTACATTTGTGTGCGTAAAGTATTAAATAAATAAATAAATAATAAAAACAAAACATACTCATTCACATTCGTTACCGCAGTTATCGCATCAGACTCATTCATAACAACAAAACTAATATCGCAGCTAAATGGTATAAAAAAAAATCTGTGCGGTTGGGGGTAAACTATAGTAAATTATACATTAGTAACATTTAAAAAAAAAGAAAACATTTTTAAAACAAGATCAAACAATAAAAATGGCAATTTTTAGCTTAGTGTCATAAAACTCAATTAACATTTACAAGTATGTTTTACATGTTATTTATTTTTTTATAACTGGTATTGCCTCCTCGGGCTCTGCTTACAGTGCTTGCTTCGAGTCGATTTGGTATACTGAACACGAGGTTTCGAAGCCGATGTTGGGGAATATTCTCCCATTCTTCTATCAGGGCCTGTTTTAGTGCCCTGAGGGTGGTTGGTGGTGATCTGCGGCTTCTGACTAGCCTTCCTAGCTCATCCCAGGCATGCTCAATCCGGTTGAGATCATGACTTCTTGATGGACAAGCCATCACGCTGATACCAACCTCCTGAACATACTCTTGCACGACCTGAGCCGTATGTGGCCGGGCATTATCATGCATCAGCATCGATCCATCACCCATATTAATTCACTAAATACGGCCCTGCATACTCATTGAGAATCTCCTGGGCATATCATTCCCCAGTCAGAGTGCCATTTTCTATGGCCACTAACTCTGTGCGACTTTCTGAAGATATGCAAGACCATACATGTACACTGCCTCCACCGTACTGGACTCTTTCTGAAAAGCAGGCTTAAAGGTATCGCTCACCAGGTCGCCTGTAGATACTTCGCCTTCCATCAGAAATGTAAAGTGAGAACCGAGACTCATCTGTAAACAAAATTTTTGACCATTCTTCTTGATCCCACTGTATGTGTTCACGGGCGTACCGCAGTCTCGCTACTCGACGCTCTCTCTCGAGTTTGGGGCCACTCGCTGGTCTTCGGGGTTTCAGGTTTGCTTCAGCCAATCTTCTTCTCGCTGTACTGTCACTAATGTAGTCCCTTCGGGTCTGAAGAAGCTGTTGCTGGACTCATTTAGGTGGCGATTTCTCAACACAGTGGAAACAATATAACGGTCTTCTCGGGCACTAGTACACCTGGGTCTGCCATTACCAGGTCTCCTTAAATGGTTTCCAGTCTCTTCGTACCTTCGCTTCACCTTCTGGACCGTTCGTAACGTCACACCCACCATTCTTGCAGTACGACGCATACTGATGCCTAGTTCCAGAAAAGTCATGATCCTAGCACATTCTTCAGGTGAAAGAGGCATGATAAATAAGTTTATCTGCTGTTGTCTAACTTAGAATTTGTAACAAGGCTAACCGATCAAGAAAAAATTGAAAACAAAAATGGAAACAAAAAATGAATGGTAAAATTGTAATTCGAAAATGGATTATTTTTGATTTTAAAGTTTTTTTTAGCCATTTCTTAAAAGAAGGCTACCGACTATGAAGTTTTTATGTACAAAATATTAACTATTTTTTTTTGTTTCGAAAGTATATCTTGTGTACTTCAAAAGTTATTGCAATTTTAAAAGTGTGGTAGGTACTTAGTTTTGCAGGCCAGTGTATTTGTCTGAAGGGAATTGACAAATAAATTCCGTAGTGCGGGGAAAAGTATCGTGTATACCTCTAATCACGAGAACGATACAGATCATAAAATACAATTTGTTAATAATTTCATACACATCTTAAACACTAGTGTTAGTACATTTTATTTTATTTTATTTTATTTTATTTTATTGGAATAACAAACAGCAGTATATTAAACCGTAGGCATACAATATAAAACTTAAATAAAAGTAACAAATACACTACCCAAGACGTTATCCACAGATTACCATACAGAATAGCTAGCTGTAAGCAGAACAACTTAAAAAGCACTTATTAACTAATTATTTACTAGGGCTATGATCTCTTAAAATGGTTGTAATTTCACCTTTAAATATTGCTTTGCTGTGAAACATAATATCAGTAGAGCCAAACTGCTTATTATAAGTATCAACCAAGCGATGTAATGGCGAGCGAGCGCCTGAGTTAGTTCGACAAAATGAAGTAGCAAATAGGCGTCTCGAACGAACCTCTCGACCAATTACAGTACGAGGGATCAGGAAGCACAAACTGTTCACAAGATCAGTACAATCAAATTTATTACGGCATATACTAAACAGAGTCATCATTTCAAGTAGGGTGCGACGGGATTGTAGGGTCATGAGGTTATATTTTTCGAGCAATAACTGATATGACATTTTGGTTTTACAGCATCTGTAATGCATGGAACGGAGGTATTTACGTTGAACCAACTCAATGATCTCAACGTACTTTTTATAATAAGGGTTCCAGATGGGTACTGCGTATTCAAGTTGTGGTCTTATTATTGCTTTGTATAGGTGCAAGTAGGTAGAAGGCCGCTGAAAGTCTCTAGACGCTCTCATTACGAAACCAAACAGTTTATAAGCCTTATTGACTATGTTGTCCACATGGGTATCAAGATGGAGCTTTGAGTCAAGATTTACGCCTAAGTCACGGAGGGATGAAACCCTATTTAGGGCAGTGTTTCCGAGAAAGTAATTGGAATTCAACACATGTTTTTTCTTAGTAAACGTAATGCTGTAACATTTAGAGACACTAAGTTGAAGCTTATTAATAGTGCAGTATTCCGAGAAACAGTCAAGATCCTTCTGAAAATCTAAACAGTCGGTTTGAACAGTAATGTTTTTATAAATTTTCAAATCGTCCGCGTATAGTAGGAACTTTGAATGCTTGAAGCAATATTTGATGTCGTTGATGAATAAGATAAACAAGAGTGGCCCCAAAATTGAGCCTTGGGGGACTCCTGAAGTGACCTTTATCGTATGAGATTCAAACCCATTAATGACAACTTTCTGCGTCCTATTAGTGACATACGACACGAACCAACGCAGCAAATCTCCTCTAATGCCGTTGAATGCGATTTTGTTGAGTAATAGCTGGTGATCTACCTTATCGAACGCTTTTTGGAAGTCAGTATAAATAGCATCAATTTGCTGCCTCTTGTCTAAACCTTCAAACAGATGTGTTGTGAAAATAAGGAGATTACTTATACAGGACCTTCCCCTGACGAACCCATGTTGTTCTTTTAATATTACACTTTGAATGATAGGATATATCTCACTATGCACTAATCTTTCAAAAAGTTTTGAAAGCCCCGACAACAATGAGATTGGGCGATATGTAGATACATCACTCTTGGAGCCGCCTTTATGGATTGGAACAATATTTGCTCGTTTCCACACATCAGGGAATACGCCATAGGCAAGGCATTTATTATATAATATAAACAACGGAAAGCACAATGTGTCACAAGTATTTTTTAAAAGGATTGAAGGAATACCATCTGGCCCTGGACCCTTAGAGGCATCCAATGATTTAAGTTCTTTTTTAATTTTGTATAAAGAAAAGTGCAAATTACAAATATTAATATCGTTATCAGGATTGGCGGGAGGCGGAACCCATGAATTATAATCAAAGGTAGACGGTTCGTAAACGGATTGGAAAAAAAATTGAAAACAAGTCACAAGTAGTAGTAGGGTCATTGGAAGACTGTTGGAGATAGTAAACTGTAGCTGGAATACTATTAGTGGATTTACGATTAGAAACGTACGTCCAAAATGCTTTAATGTTATTTGCCACGCTGTCCTCTAAAAAATTCATATATTTTTTATAACATATGTCAGCCTGTTTTTTGAATTTTGCTCTGTAAATAGAAAACAGTTCGTAGTCGCTGATATTTCCATATTTCTTCCACTTAATCCACGTTCTAGATTTCATTTTAAATAAATGCAAAAGAGATTTAGTGAACCAGTGTGGGAATTTAAGGTTTTTAGGTTTGTGAGTGGGAGTATGTAATTTAATAATTTCGTATGTTTTTTCATAGAAAATAGAGACGGCTTCATCAGGAGGTAAATTATCGAGTAAGATGTTCCAATCAGCGTTTTTAATGTCTGTATTTATTGCAGTGTAATTAGATTTGTGATAATTTAGTGGTTTTATATTTGACTGTTTAGGCATTCGCGAAGGTTTTTTAAATGGTATTTGTATATAAAATGAGGGATGGTGGGTATCTATAGGTAAAAGAGGGATACTAGGTTTGTAAGTGACAGCATGAGTATTGCAAAAAAACAGGTCGAGAATACGTCCGTTACAGTTATTAAAATTGTTAAATTGATTCAAATCAAATCGTGAGCAAAAGTTTAGTAGATGCCTACTTGTATCTGAATAGGTGCTATTAGAAGCACACACCATGTATGAAGGTGTATTAATCCAGTTAAGTTCAGGTAGGTTAAAGTCGCCTATCAAAATAATGTGTTCTATATAGGGATCATCAAATAATTTCGACAACGAATTCATGAATTTTTCATAAATTTCATCTGAGGTGTTTGGAGGTATGTAAGTGGCACAAACAAGTAGGTTTTTACAGTCATAAAGGGGGACCTTAATTATTTGATGTTCTGGTAGAATTAATGGGGGTGACAGTGTGAGAGAACATGGAATAAGATCTTTGAAGACAGCTATTAGGACGCCTCCCCCATCTTTTTTATTTGAAACTGTTCGATCGCGATCGTGTCTGAAAACTGTGTATCTAGAATCAATAAATTCGTTCCCGGAAATATCCGGCGTCAACCAAGTTTCAGTCAAAATTATGATATCGTATGCATGCGACAATATATTAATGTATAATGTGTTCAGTTTGGTCCTGATCCCTCGACAGTTTTGATAGTAAATCGAAAGATTATCCAACATTTTTAAATTTGGTAGACATATGCATATTAATTATAAGTGGTAAATTGGAAGATTTGAGACGTAACTTTAAGAAACACCGCAATAGAATACAAAAAGTATGCATAAATAAAGCAACACGGATTGAAAATAGAGAGATCAATGTGAACAACAAATAAAGGCAAAAACGAAATAGAAACTTAATGCTACTGTGAGTTTGGCGCTTATTTAGTATTTTAAACTGTTTAAAGTATGTTACAGAACATATCAAAATAAAAAGTGAGCCAAAAAAGCATAAAAATACATAGAAGACATATAAATACATATCGAAATACCTAGTTGGGACAGGCGGCTGAACCCGTATAACATGCTTGTTCCGTAGCCGTAGTTGTAGGTACGTGATTTGGCTTAATCTTCTTGGATATGTCATCTTCCGTACGTATGGCGAGCGTGGAGGAGTCTTCAGATTCTTTGACCAAGATAGTCGCATTCCGGACCCACACGAATTTGAACTTGTTTGACGTAGCGGCTGCACGGCATTTTCGAAACAAATCCTTGTTGCGCAGCGTTAGGTGTTCGTTCATGTAGATGCGACACGGGGCACCAGACAGGCCTATGCGATCTGAAGTCAGTCCTTTAGATAACCGGTATGCACTGAGAACATTGTCGCGCATTAGTTTAGACGTAAATTTGACAATGACATTCTTCGGATGATTATTTACATACATTGGCTTTTGGTAACAATTACTAATAATGTCAAAATCGTTAATGATAATGTCAAAATCATTAATAATACAATAATCAAATACAATACAACATCAATAATCAAATATCCAATAGGTACAAGCAACAAACTTATTTCAGGAACGATTTGAAGGCAAAAATTGTGTTCTGGTCACTAGACACTGGCTCTTCAAGCCCTATCGCCCACGATACCCAAGAGGCTGTTGGCACTGCCCCGCACCCGCCGCATCAGGGAGGCGACACGCTTTTGCATTATTGCGAAAATGTCTACTTAAGACGCTGACAACACCTAAACCGCTGTCACTGTCAGATTGCATAGAAAAGAAAGAGAAGCGCGATGACAAAACGCTTGTAATTTATTGCAAAATATGAAGCAATTATCTATTTACTCAAAATTAACAGGATTAGAAATCAAGGTAAGAGGTTAGTTCAACGTTAGTTTGTATCGAGATTTTTTTTCAAAACGTGTTTTGGTAACAACCAAGTTCTGGGAAATATGTTCAAAAATAACATATAGGTACATATTTTTTCCACTACCATAACCTATACATATTTGGCATTTTTTTTCTTAAGAGAAGCCTATTTTGGCCAATTGGATCTTGTCAGCGCCTTAATACTTTCCTCACGTTAACACTAAGTGAGATTTGTGACTTGAAAATATGAAATTTTGATACCTGAGGTCGAGAGAAGCGATAAGGAAGCGCCAGCAGAGTTGTCACGCTAACCAATTTTGTAGGAATGCACTTCTACCTACATTTTCGAAATTGCTTTACCGTTGGAGCAAAATGGAATCCATTATGATTTCCTCTCAATTATCGTTCGAAATAGTTTGCGATTCTCAAATTGTTTGAGTGAGTTTCGAGCTGTATTACCGAGTTCGTTAACGTAGAAACGTCGTTTTCTTGAATTTGGATGAATATGCAAGTTATTACTTTGAAGGATGAAACTGAACTGCGAAACTGTGAAACTGCTTGTATTTTCCGCCTCATTATTCTAGTGGTCCTAGAAAAAAAAATTCTAGGTATAATGATCTGACCAGTCCGCGCTGATTTACCCCTTTTTTTTGGATGGGAAATTATCAAATTACTTGAGGGTGTGTCAGACTCTTACTGACTAAAACCCACACGTGTTCCTTCCGTTGCCTGTGTTGCCAGGGGCCTCGGTATCCCTAACGGACTTTCCCACGACCCCGGTGATTTTCCCTTCAGAGAAAACATGCGTGACGATTGAAAAATATTGTTATATTTATATGTTTTGCAAGTTCCACAAATAGAAACACAAGAAACTTCTTTGTTTCTTCTTTCTAACTCTGATAGTTAGAGCAAGTTTCTGGAAATGCTATTGCGTCTATGTTGGGCAAATTGCTTGAATATTAAGGCAACTGGAAAGCGAATACAAATCCCTTCCGGTTGGTTCGTAACATCACCCGTTGAAAGTGCTAAATTCTAATACACGTTCTCAAACACGTTTGATATCGGACTCAGTTACAATAGGGATGTATAAACCCGAAATGAAGAATTTCGGCCCCAAATATTCCACCCATGACTACCAACTTCCTATTCATAGATTACTTTTGGGAGCTTTTCCGTAACTTTGTAATGTTGAATTGGGTTAGTTTTTCATTAGATTGACCACAAAAATTCTGTCTATTTTCAGTCTATTTTTAGACAACTCAAACAAAAATATGCATTTATTTGTCGATCTCCTTTTCTCTATTATTCAGGACGATACCGGTAGAATTGTCACTATGCCGTCAATTAATAATTGACGGCGATAAGGGGGAAAATGCTAAGTCCATTAAGTACGAAATAGCTCCAGTTTTTTCTTGCAATTTTCCTGCGTTTAAATTTCAACCCCTCGCGACAACTGGGGCTTCATAAAAAATGAAGACGTCTCATGGGTGCAAACACTTACCTACGTCAAATGTATGAACAAAGTTCCGGGATTAAACGCTCATCGTCCACTCGCCGCTTAAATGTGGGGAGGGGGCGCTCACCGGAGAGCAATCAAAACTTTAACCTAACCTGTACTGTACCTAGGCACGCTTTTATGATATTCAATAAGTATACGTCCACATAGTTTTTTTATTTTATTCCAAAAACCAATAAAAGCTCTGGCTTTTTCATAAAATATCTGTGAATACAGCCGAATAAATCCAAAGCTTTTATGAAAGCTACGAACGAAAATCTGAAAAATACTTTTCTTTTAGCTTCCGCACACAGTAGGATCGGTCCGTTGCTTTTCTAAGTTTCCAACCAAAATAAAGCTTGCAATAACTTTCTATCATAAGACGTGACCACCTTGTTAAATTTTAATGCAATATTCATTAGAACGATTTGATTGAGAAGCTCACGACAAAATGACTACCACAGAGGTCGTTTTATCTACGAGGTCAAGTGCTAGAAGGGTGACAGCTATTTACATATCGACATCCTTGCTTTTAAGAACACTTTAAACCGTCACTCTTTTGATACCGGTAGATAACGGAGATTAAATCTGCAGCCATAGTCACAAAAATTCGATACCCGTTGTGCAAGCTTTTATGACGTCACAGAAAGACACGGGATCGTACCGTGGGCGCCTATCGAGGCCTGCATTATATGTGTATCTCTGATGTCATAAAGTCACGCCAAATGTCAACAGCGGGTGACGCTATCGCTATGCAAGGCAATACTTATTCCACGTGGACATCCTCTGCGTGGGCTGTAACTGGTGGCATTTAAGTTGATGCCACCAGCATTGGAGTTAATGGAAAAAACTCCGTGGTAAATACTGATATTCTGTCGAATCCAGTTAAGAAGTCTCTAGACGTAGAGCGTACCCCTGTCTAATCAGAATTCAGATAGGTCTGTATAATCTGATACACATACAAATAAATCTGTATGTGTAAATAGCCAGGAACCCATTACAATCAGGTAAGTGTAAATGGAGGGCCACTAACCCAACAGTTGGGATGATAAAGCACTGTCAGAGTCTAATTACATTAGCTGGCACGTTGTTTAAGCGGTAGTTTTGCGAATAAAGAAAACAAATTCTGTTAATCCTAATCGAAGTGTGAAACACTACGAATCGTGTAAACGAGTATCAACAAGGCAACGCCACACGCAACGCGCGACTAATTTGATTTTATGTAGTTGCACATTCAAATTATGTAAGAAGGGGAGATGATTTATCGTTTCGAAACATCCGTAAGCATTTAGTTTAATATAATTACAGCATGACCGTTATTGTACTCGTCAATTAATGTATGAACATGAGGAAGGTTTTATTATGAAAATATTTACATCTTTTAAAAACCAACAGACTTAAAAACGGTGTCTACAATCACCTCCTAGCGTTCCATCGTCTAAATACCACACGTTAAATTTTTAATTTAGTTTCTGGATAATTGGATGAATAGCCAAGCTGAAATCGACTGACCCGAGAGGGTCACCTTGTTGGCATCCTACTGCAGATTCCAAAACATTGTCCTTGTTTAATCTTGGGTACCTGTAATATTGCCACATAAAACCATAAATGTCGGGTAGTTCCTATTTGACTTCAGCCAACAAAGTATCCCATGGTGTCAAAGTTTACATAGGACAACAGGGGGGAAGGGGGGATAATAGGGTTCGTATAAGACATCGATAACGCCGACGGTCTTGTTCACACCGCCGCAGCCGGTGAGCATGAGGTTAATCAGGGCCGCAAGCTCCCTCAAAAGCGATTCACCAGCTTCCCCGGCGCCTGAACTCAATAGATCCTTTAGAAGCTGAAGTCAGGCCGTCGAGGCCGCCGGCCGATCACTTTGTAAGGAGCTCATGGCTGCAATTAACTGTGGGGCCGAAACGTTTAGGAAGGAGGAATTTAGGTCGGGGGGTCGGGGGAGTCCGCAAGCGCTGGATGTTTACTCTCTAGAGCTGTTAGCGTTTCTTGAGAGTAAGGCATGGTGACATCGCTGCTGAACAGTACCCTGGCCGCTTCCCTGATGTCACCTTCACTTAATTTGGATTTGCATTCCTTTTTGTGATGGGTTACTGAATGTAGGTAATTTTAGATCTAAAATTAGGGTCGAATTGTTACAATTTTCTTTAATTTGGTTCGTTAAGGTTTTTTTAGTATCCTCAGCCCCCGACTTGCCGCATCAAGCGATGTGGCAAGTCTTGCGGCATTGAAAATATATATAAAAACACTTGAACTTAGAGTCACTTACTTACCTAAAAAATATAAAAAATAAACTATATACGCACTCAAAAAAAACTAAAAACCCCTATGTTTTCACTATTTACAAAATGTCATATAAATGTTATTTAAAATAGTTATATTCTAACACTGGGTTCCAAAGAACTAGCCACCTTCTTGGACTGACTGTTAAACACATCTAGGAACCCGTGAGTCACTGGCAGAGTGAATGCTGGGGTCAGCAACTTGCGGTGATGCTTCCAAATGTCTCCTGATGATAAAAATATTCCATCTCCCAACCAAACTTTGAATAGGTCAAAACATAATGTTTTTTTAAACATACATTTGATGCTGTAAACGCATCCTGAGCGAATCAAATAATAAAGCTCACTTCTGAAATTGAAAATTAGTTAGTCCTCCTTTCTTTGCGCAGTCTTCAGATAAAATTATATACTTCAGTGACTCTTACAGACCACAGTTGAGCATATTAAGGTCTCAGTCAGCGCGTGAATTTTATTCTCGCGATTAATATTCAGTGTACGGAATTTAAATTAACACGATTTTTGATAGTTCATTGACCATTCTTTCATTGAATATTCAATATTTACAAAGTAACACTTTTGACTAGATTTCCAATTAAAGTTTAAAATCATGTGTGCTCGAAAAAAAACTTTTTCACACCACCTGCTCGGTAATGTCTAATTGTATATCATGCAAAACTAACCTTTACAAAGTCATTAAAGCTCTAGCCGGGCAATAATATTGTACTGAATTTAATTACGACCTTCTTGATGTTATTTTAATTTAGAACCTCAACAAAAATATTCGTATGAAAAGATTTACAATTAAAAAAAACTTTGCGGAACGAAATTAGGAACGGAAATCCTTTGTGCCGTTCGGAATTCAATATAGCAGCCGTGACATAATATACTACTTTATCCCCTCAGTGAATAACCTACTATAATGGAATAGCAAAGCCGATACTGTAGGACACTGCTGACGTCACAAAACCAATTTTCGTCGGGTCAGCAATGTCCCGACCCCTTACGGTGGATCCGCGGTTGTAGCCCGCGGAATTCATTTTTTTTAACTTTTTTTTCAATTTGCAGGTCAGTGTCAGGTTGTATCTTGATCAAAATATGATTCGCGACCATAACACATATTGCGGCGTAATTAAATAAAAAATCATAGGATGTCACTTTGAAAAGCGTATAATTTCAAATATGACAATAAAAAAAAATAAAATAAAGAAGGTAAAAATGGCCATGTACTATCAACCAACATTTAAAACTCTACTGCAACAAAAATTGACAAGCTTACAGAAACCCTCGAGTAATACCTCTAACGCCACGGCTCTCCAGCAGACCAGCAATCGCATTGCTGTCACACATCCAGCGCATGGATCAATCTGTACGCATATCCATCAAGTGGATCACCCTTGTGCATCACCCACTGACTACACACTACGGTCTCTCCAGACCCCGACCTCTGCCAGAGACAAACGCTCACCGCGCACCCACGGACTACTTGAGTTTCCTCAAGAGAGGTGTCTCTTGAGGAAACTCAAGTAGTCCGTGGGTGCGCGGTCTAGTCCAGTAGAAATCGGTGGATTTCTACTGGACTACGACTACGTAATGACTATTGGTACGGTCGACTTTACTACGGCCGATAGAGAACCCTATCCGCGTGCTTCCCATAACTTAAGCTTGCTCATCACCATTGTGATCACTATCGACTTCGACTGGTACATGACCTACTGGCATCTTTCTTAACCTATCGTAAAAGTATTTGTAAGTACGGTAAAGCTTTTAACGTATAGCGATCACCATTCAAAACATCGGATATCCTGAACGGACCTCTGAACTTCCGATCTTACTTAGTCTGATTTCGCTCTTCATTTTCTATGAAATCGCCAACCAAAAATTTTGTTACAGCTGCCTTTGTCCTATCAAATCGAGCCTTGTCACATTCCGTAATACGTTTAATATTCTCTGACGCAATCTCGCGGAATTCATCAATGTCGACTTCGGTATCAACACATCAATGATAACGGTCTGGCAACTTTGCCAATTAAAAGCTCTAGAGAGCCTTTGTAACGTGGTTTATGGTACAATTGATCGCAAGCTGTACTTCTCCTATTGCATCTTGCCATGATTTGTTATCACTAATCTCTATGGCAGTTAACCACTCATTACACGCTCTACCTGGGTTCGCACGAGATGAACCGGACGCTATGTATGAGGTGCAAATTTACGTTTTTCCTATTACAGATATCGCGAAACTCCTTACTCGCAAAACATCTGCTATGGTTGGTAAAACGGGAAAAAGGCATACCGTTAATAAAAAAATGTGAAAATCTATTTAAAAGGAGACGGATACGCTTTTATACATTATTTGGCCTGGGTGTAAAAAGATGAAAATGGTGTCAATTAATAGCTTATATATATTAACAAAGCATCACTGAAAATTCGGCGATTTTGGCTATCTGAGAGCAGAGAAAGAGAAAGAGAAAACCTCCTATAGAGGTTTTCTAAAAGTGAGGTTATGCAATAAATTGGCAACAACCTCTATTAATCAGCTGATTTTTGAAGAGCGATTGCTATTTTATTATATTAGACTGTTGTTTACTAATTGTATTGTATTGAGTGAGGGACATCAGGAAACTCACAAATAATTAGGAGAATCTCCTAATTATTTGTGAGTTTCCTGATGAGATGATGTTTAAAATAAATAAATAACTTTATGAATAATATTTATCGTTTATTCCTCATCAATTATAATTAAAATATCTTCTTAAAATTGTGCAGGCGGTACTATATTATCTTGGTACCTAGCGCAACTAAGGTACCATATTATAGACATTACATATATCGCGAAACTCCTTACTCGCAAAACATCTGCTATGGTTGGTAAAACGGGAAAAAGGCATACCGTTAATAAAAAAATGTGAAAATCGATTTAAAAGGAGACGGATACGCTTTTATACATTATTTGGCCTGGGTGTAAAAAGATGAAAATGGTGTCAATTAATAGCTTATATATATTAACAAAGCACCACTGAAAATTCGGCGATTTTGGCTATCTGAGAGCAGAGAAAGAGAAAGAGAAAACCTCCTATAGAGGTTTTCTAAAAGTGAGGTTATGCAATAAATTGGCAACAACCTCTATTAATCAGCTGATTTTTGAAGAGCGATTGCTATTTTATTATATTAGACTGTTGTTTACTAATTGTATTGTATTGAGTGAGGGACATCAGGAAACTCACAAATAATTAGGAGAATCTCCTAATTATTTGTGAGTTTCCTGATGAGATGATGTTTAAAATAAATAAATAACTTTATGAATAATATTTATCGTTTATTCCTCATCAATTATAATTAAAATATCTTCTTAGAATTGTGCAGGCGGTACTATATTATCTTGGTACCTAGCGCAACTAAGGTACCATATTATAGACATTACATGTGCACAGCAGCCTACCGTTCGTTTGCCTACAATGCAGTTACTATAATATTTGAGTATTGCTTCCCTACCTCTTCGAGAGGTAGGGAAGCAATGTCTGTCGACTAAAATATATACAAAATAAGTTTTTCGACTTATATGTCTGGACTGAATGCGTCCCCTTAGCAGCCATGAAGTATTAGAAGCCTACCTGCACACTTCTATATAAAGCCATCATTGCATCTTACATGCTCACCATAGTAGGAACGTGCCTGCTTTATTTGATAAGGCCCTAATGAAACTAGAATTAATTCACTAGAGGTAAGCTGGGGAACGCTTGGAAGGCCTCCTACAAGGTGGACCGATGACCTTGTGAAGGCCGCAGGAATCTGCTGGATGTTGGAAGCACAAAACCGGTCGAAGTGGCGGTGCTTGGGAGAGGCCTATGTCCAGCAGTGGACGTATTTCGGCTGAAATGATGATGACGATGATGAAGCTGGGGAAAATCATTTAAATTATCATTGTGTACAGTAATTGTTCCAAATCCCAATAAGCTTGGCAAACATAGTCACTGCTGCTTACCTGAGAGATTGGAAAAGTTTTTAATGTCAACAAATCATGATTACAGTAAAATATACCAGCAGTTAGGTTTTTACTTAAATGTAAACAATCTCTATGTGCCTTTGCATGTGCATAACGTTTATGGAAAATAAAAGAAGAGTCCTGTAGACCAGCATTGTAGACACTGGGTAGGTAACAAAAAAAAGGTGAGTACAAGTAGTGTACTTACAGGTTGTGGTGCACGCCAATGACGAATTACTGCCAGTGTCGTTATATCATCTAAAGCTCGTCGGCCAAGTATAATACAGCGACTAGTCGCTATACCACACACATTAACACAGCGATCCATGGTATCAATATCCAATCGATATACAGGCCGTAAAATCCAAATAAGCGAGCCAAAGTCAAACGAGATTATCCGTGTCCGGTATGATAGCAGGGTCGTACAAGTTTAGCAACATTAGAAGTCCGTAGAAAGAAAGCAGTGGTCGAGGAAAATATCAATAAAACAACGGGAAACACTCAAAACGCACACGCACTAAACGATACTACGAAACAAGTGATTGACAGTCTACTAGAGCTGTCAAAAAGTATTCTGTGACTGTCATTGCCAGTACAGATTAAAAAACAGTTGACAAAATACAAGTAATAAATCGATTTGTAAACGAGAATCAACTTTCAGATTTCTTTATATTATGTTGATATTTTATTTTTTTAAACTACGAACATTATGTTTATTCTTTATATTATTTATATTCTATATTAACTACGGACATTATTATAATGTATATAATTACTTTCTTCTATCCTAATTCTGATATCCTATTTACCTATAAACTTTTATTGAATCAATCATCTGGTGCAAGTGATATTGTGTTTAATTGTTGAAACTCATTCACATTAATTGATTATAGTAATCGATAACCCCTTTTATTCGTAACATAAACTTATTTTTAAGATTTCTCGTCTTCCAGATTGTCAATTAGGCTATTTTTGGAAAATATGACGCTTTTTTAAACCATATCTCAACTTATTAGAATCTGGCCCAGAAATCCCCGTCTCCTTTGCAATAGCTCAGTATTTCCTGCACTGCAATAGTTTTAAAATCATCTTGTTGTCGATGACCGTTTATAACCGAATTTACTACAAGAGTTTTATGTAACGATATCTTTGTCGCAGTCATGTTAATGGAAAAGCCTAGGTTCAATATTTGACGTCCTATCATAAGATTACTTTGAAGGTTGGGAAGCACATGTTACAAAATCTCAAACTGGTGTTCGCTAATCGTTACGCTACATAAGATTCGTTCTGTACTGATACACGCAACAACGTTATTAACTCTTAATTTGGCTGCACAACTTCCCTTTACTAACGAGCATTCAGCACCAGAATAGTAAACAAAACAATACAGTTCACCGTTATGTTCTAGCGTGCCTGAGGGTAGTTGTATGACGCAAACAGCCACTCGCCGTTCACTGCTTACAACACGTCCTCGACCATCCGATTGGCTGCCACTATTCGTGCACCGGGCCGCGATATGTCCTGGTTTCCCACACTTGAAGCATTTCGTGGGCTTTGCAGACAGCTGCGGGGCTGCTTGGCTCGACACTGGAGACGTCGTAGCTCTTCCTCTGCTGTCAATCGGCTTGCTTCTGTTCTCCTGTGACCGACGTCATCAGGCGATTCGCATAGGCAACAAGGGTCTCCTTGCAGTGAATTTTTAGCAAAACATATCAGCTGTCACGCACCATGATCGCGCATCCGTATCTACCTTGTCTGGTACGAACTCGTCAGATCATGTGAGGATCATGTAGATCCATGTCTGAAATGGTCTTTTAAGGAAAGAACCACGCAAATTTGAGTGGACCTGTCCAGTCAGTGCAAGCATTTGTCAGTAATCGTGTAGCTCAACTCAAAACTTAAGTAGCTCAACGACTCGACGAACAATACTAAGGAAAGGACATTTGGGTAGGCCGCATAAAGTACTGAAAAATGCCAGACTATCATTAAAACTATAAGAAAAAAAACAACAAAAAATAAATAAAAATAACCCACATAGTGCTCGCATTCACAATAATTAAAGTAATAAGCAAACAAGTGACTAACGTATTTCCGACATATATATATATATAATATTATATTGTAGAATATTAATAAACAAAATTATCACTTTATAGTTTATAGGCATATTAGTTCGAAAAATCCTGCATTGCTCGAGGCAACAATCTCTGTCTATCGCCCTCCAAGGAAAAAATTCTGACGATCTCTCCAACTGACACGAACCAAAAAATTCCAAATTAATATTCAAAAGCAAGACCGAAATATGGCATATTTGAAACCGAACAAAGTTGAAAAAAAAAAACGAAAAAGGTTGAATGCCTTATTTACAGAATTATAGTCATTCAAATCATTAATACATCTCTCTTAGTTAGATTTGTTCCATACGAACTTTTCTATGAATGATTTGTTCGTTTAGAACAAATCTAACTAACAGAAATGTGATGTGTGACTGTGGATCCAACTTAACCAATATAGAAACTAGACAAAATTAAAATTGAGCTTGTCAAGGAGGTCAAGTTTTTAGGAATTTATATTGACGAATTGTTGAATTGGAAGAAAGAATTAGCAGTACTGGATTCATCTATATCATCTGCTTGCTATGCCTTAAGAACACTTAGAGATGAAGTTAGCATAAAACACTTAAAAATGGTATACTATGCGCTGATCGAGTCCAAACTGAGGTATAGCATACAGTTTTGGGGAAACAGCTACTATTATAACTGGCATAGGGCATTCATTCTCCAAAAAAGAGCGATCCGAACCATTGTCCGCATTTCTCAACGAGACACCTGTCGGCCATATTTTAAAGAACTTGGTATTCTCACAGTACCTAGCCTTTATGTAGTAGTATTGTTAAACACTTTTAAAAATATGTATACGACTACGAAACAGACGAGAACAGGCTGGTAAGGGAAAAATCACGTAGAAAAGACTTTGGAAACAAAATCGTACCGACTTTTGGAATAGTTAAGCATAGTCCGCAGTATCAGGCAGTTCAAATATTTAATAAATTACCGCTGGAGTTAAAAAGCATTCTGTATACAGGCTCATTTAAGGCAAGGCTCAAGGCTTTCCTGTTGGAAAGATGTCTCTACTCATTAGATGAGTTGTAATAGTCGTATAGTTCTTGAAACTGACATGTAATAATTTTTTATGGTGATTTATTGTGTACCGTGTTCATATGACTTTTATTTTTTTTTTTGATTATTCTTTTTCGATTATATTGCAATTCATTTATTGACATAATGGTTTAATAATTTATGTTTGCATGGTATTTTACATTTTATTTATATAATTCCTCAGTAATTTTCTAATTTTAATTTAATTGCATGTTTTCGTATGTATTTGTATATCTAATTGTATTAATGTTTCATTTTGGATTATATTCGAACGCAATGTAAATTGTTACTGAATAAATAAATTGAATTGAAATAAATTGAATAGTAGCAAGAACTGCTAGTACCTATGTACTAGCAGTTCTTGCTACTATTACCTACCTATGTAGGTAGGTACAGTCTACAATACAGACAATAATATTCATCTTTCTATAATAATGGCTCTACATATTTATTAGTCTGATTGCAAAATTATTAAATAAATGTATTGCTACGTGATGCTGGTTGCATCGACTGGACGGACATCTTGAGGAGGTCATGCATCAACGAGATGGTTCACATTTTTAACAGCACAATACTCAGATTATACGATCGTCATGCCCCTATCCGTCGGGTCAAAGTCAAGTATGCTCCTGCTCCCTGGCTTACTCCTGCCATTAAGGATGTGATGGCAAATATGGACAGAGCCAAAAGGAGGTTAAAACGCTGTCCTTCCGAGTGCTACTTGAAAGCATTTAAAGTGCTACGTAATCGCTGCAGTCGTACGAGTATGTGCAGAGATGCTAAGAGACGTTACTTCCATAATTCTCTCGACACCGTAACTCTTCAGAAGTCTGGAAGTTTCTAAAAACTGTCGGCATTGGTAAGTCTCCTGTTGCTTCCAGTAATGACACTGACGTGTGTGCTCTTAACAAACATTTCACCCACCCCCTGTTACGTTGGATCCGCACGTGAAATCGGTTACTTTAAATAAACTTTCATGCTTGCCTATGCCGCAGTGTCCTTCTTTTGAGTTACGAGTAAGTCCTAGGAAGAATGTGATTTAAATTTGGAATACTTACCGAAATGTATACTGAACTACATCTGTATTTACACCATTGAGTTTGTATATAAAGTATTATACATCTTTTTGAAAGAGGAATACGCATTTATTATGATTATTAAATAAAATTACGAAAACCGACGAGGCCGTATGAGCTTGATGCCTTTGCTTTTCCGACAAAAAAAATATTAGTCTAGGAATTTGCCGCGTTTTTGTTTTCTTCAAATACATAAACGTTAAGTTTATTTTAATTTATTTTTATAAATAACTTAATGTTCTAAAAGAACGTTACGATGTTAAATCAAAGCGACAGTGACAGTGAATTGTCGGATTCCATCAGTGCAAATGCTGCCGCAATTATAAATAATTTGCTTCCAACAAAATCCAAGGAAAATTATTTAAAAACTTATGAAGAATTTTCAACGTGGAGAAGTGCGAAAGGCCTATCAATTTCAGAATCAGTACTTCTTGTCTATTTTGATTATTTATCCAAGACAAAGAATCCGAATACACTTTGGTGCATATACTCAAAACTGAAATCTACAATATGCATCAAACACAGCATTGAAATAAATAGATTCACGAAATTACTGGCTTTTTTAAAAAGAAAATCAGAAGAACATTGCGCAAAGAGATCTAAAATTTTTACGACTCGAAATGTGGAAAAATTTCTTAATGAAGCTCCTGACGAAATTTTTCTGGCCACAAAAGTAAGTATACATGATTTAACTATGAATATTTCGTATCTTAGTAATGGTAATTATTCTATATATTTACCTGTTTTTTATCTTTGTTATAGGTGGCCTTAATTTTTGGACTCAATGGTGCTTGCCACGAATGTGAACTTGTAAACATAAAGGTGGAGGACGTTGAAAATCATTCCAATGAGTTGCTGCTGATTAATGTAAAGGAAACTAAGACAAAGAAAAATCGGTCATTCATTGTACAAGGACAATATACTAAAATCATTCATAAATACCAAGCATTACGTCCCACCAACATGGAAAACAATAGATTTTTTATAAACTATCGGAATGGGAAATGTACTCGACAAGCCATCGGCAAAAATAAAATTAGCAATATGCCAAAGGAAATTGCTAAATATTTAAAACTTAAAGATGTTGAACTCTACACCGGTCACTGCTTTAGAAGAACTTCGGTGACTTTCTTGGCGGATTCAGGGGCGGATATTACGTCAATAAAAAGACACGGTGGTTGGAGCTCTGATGGAGTAGCTGAGGGTTACCTATATCGAAAGCTCAATGGCGAATAAAACCATATTAAGCAGTCAAATTAACAAAAATATAAAACTTAATCCATCAGAGCCACAACCATCAACTTCCGGCATCTTATCTTCGTCCGTAACTCACGATGCACCACCACCACTATCACCGACGTATACTATCTACAATGAAACGCAAGTTCCTCAGACGCAAGAACAGAGAAATACTCAAATCAACTCATCAACAATAAATGTACCAAACAAAAATGTAACTCTCTCTCTATCAATAATTGGACCAATGTTTCGAATGTTAACTTTTGCTTTTAATTGTCATTATTTTTAATAAATGCTTATCTCATATTATTATTGTGTTCATTTTTTCGCAAATGGTACGAAAAGTGGAGTATTTTCCTCGGTGATAAAGCTGTCTTAGTCTTGGGTGAACATAAATCCCTCGCTACACTCAGGACTCGTCTTAAATCCCTCACTTCGCTCGTGATTTAAGTTTTTAACACCCTCGCTACGCTCGGGAGTAAACCTCGAGTCCTTCATTACGCTCGCGATTTAAATCGTCACCCGCGACAGAAGACACTGCTTTATCCCCTTGGTTAATAATCTACTATTTGTGCTATCTCCTCCTCTGCAGTTGGTAATGACAATCTTTGCTCAACAATGATTTCTCCTATCCTCCCCACTTTGCTTCCTATCTTGACCCACATTTTTAATTTCTCCTTGTTTTCTTGTACTGTTCCTGAGGTCTGGAAACAAGCTCATATCATCCCCTTGCCCAAAATTCCTAATCCAGTCTCTCCGACTGACTTCCGTCCCATTTCTATCCTCCCATTTCTCTCTAAAGTTCTTGAGCACATTGTTCATCAGCAACTTTCTGCCCCTTTCTGTCTTCAAATTGCCTTCTTAGTCCTTTTCAATCTGGTTTTCGACCCGGTCATAGCACAGTAACGGCTCTTCTAAAGGTTACTGATGAAATCCGCTGGGCTATGGACAACAAATCTCTCACCTTGCTTGTACTTCTGGACTTTAGCAGTGCCTTTAACTCTGTCGATTTCGACATCCTTCTAGGGATCCTTAAATGTTTCAATTTCTCTTCTTCTACTGTAGATTGGTTCGACTCCTATCTTAATGGTCGGTCGCAGTGGGTTTATCTCGTAGAGACTTCTTCTGACTGGTGTTCTCTTACTGCGGGTGTGCCTCAGGGTGGCGTTCTGTCTCCTCTTCTCTTTTCTATTTTCATTAACTCCGTCACCAGAGTCATCTCTTCCCACTACCATCTCTATGCCGACTTTCTGCAGCTTTACAATCGCTTCTTAAGACAAGATGCAGAAGCAGCCGTGACTGCCATGAACAGTGACCTGGATTTGATTAGCGAGTGGTCACGGTCCTTTGGACTGCAAATCTACCCTTATCAATCCCAGGCCATAATTATCGGTGGAAGGCATATGCAGAATAGGCTCGATATTGCGTCGCTGTCTCCACTCTGTCTGAATGGAGTTCAGATTGATTACGCAAATACAGTTAAAAACCTGGGGGTGACCTTGGACTCTTACCTATCGTGGACTACCCATGTTGCTCAAGTCAGTCGCAAAGTGCACTACACGTTCCATTCGTTTAAATGCCTCCAGAGCTTCTTGCCTTTGAATACCAAAATCTCCCTTGCTCAAACTCTCATACAGCCCATCATAGACTACGCTGATGCCTGTTATTTGGATGCCACCGAGGAGCTTTTAAATAAACTTGAGCGGTTGCAAAATATCTGCATTCGTTTTGTTGATAACCTCAAAAAGTATGATCATGTTTCTAACTTTCGCAAGATTCTCGAGTGGCTCCCCATTCGTCTTCGCAGAAACTCTCGGATATTGTGTCTGCTATTTAACATCCTTCATAATCCTAGAACGCCATCCTATCTGCGGTAACGTTTTTATTTCGCCCGTCCTTCTGATGCACCTTGCAGGTCGCATCTTAGAAATCTCCTTAAATCCCCTCCCCATATTACCGACTTCTACTCCTACTCCTTCACTGTGCACGCGGTTCGGCTGTGGAATTCACTTCCGCCTGACATTAGGGACTGCGAAACTGTTGCTGTTTTTAAAAGAAGAGTGAAAGAACACTATCTTTCCACTTTGCCATAGTTGCATATTATGTATTTATTATTTTATACTATTAATTATATATAAGTATTTTAGTGATATTTATTTTAGGAGTATGTATTTATGTAAGTATATTCACTTATTGTATATTTAAATTAGTGAATAGTTTTTTTTTTTCTTTGTTGTTTTTGTGTATTTTGTATTCTCTTCTACTCTTACACACAGTGTCTACATCTCTTTGTCTACTGTCCTATCGCAGGTATGCTGGAAGATATTTCATTAGAAATAAGCATCACCTTTGTACGTATTTTTCTGTTCCTTTCTTTTTGTCTGTTTATATGTGTGTACATAAACTGTTAAATAACAAATAAATTAATAAATAAAATAATTGCCCAGTGCCCCCTTATAATCTACCAATCTGCACCGCACTGGGCCCGCGTGGTATAATATTTGTATTTATGTAATTTTTTTTTTTTTTTTTTTAGTATTTGTATTTATGTTATTCAAATTACAATCTCACTGTATGCTGCACCGGTCGACGTCTTAACGTCAACGCCGGCTATCGCTGAAAACCAGCGCTGGGGCTCTGTCTCGCATAGGGTCGCAGCATTATGCTGAGCGTTGGCCGTTTTGCGTGGACGTGACGCATTCTCCCCCAAATTGTTTCTTTTTTGTATTTGTGTTCCTTCCTTGCGTCATGTTTACCGCAAATAAATGTATTTTCTTTCTTTTTTTTTTCTTTCTATTATAGCCCACTCCCTATCGAAGAGAGGAGGCCTTTTTTTGGGTGGGAAATTATCAAATAACTTCTCCCGCTCTGAGTGGAGCGGGAGCGCGTGTCAGGCTCTTGCTGACTAAAACCCACCCGTGTTCCTTCCGTTGCCTGTGCGTTGCCGGAGGTCACGGTACCCCTTTCGGACGTTCCCGCGACCCCGGCAGGCATCGGCCCTAGCGGACCCCTACACTTGTGCTGACATCTCTTTGAAGCCCGCGCCTACGGTGGCCGAGAATCGGCCTGGGATTCCCGACGCCCAGAGCGTCTCCTGCGGCGGCTAGGGGCGTGAGGGAAGTTTGCCTCTCCCTCACTCGTTACGCCTCCTCTTTTGCGAGCATTATTGCTTCGCAAAAGGAAGGTAACGGCTTCCCAAGCCCTCTCGCTTCGTACCATAGCCTGGACCAGGGCCGGACGCGAGAGATCTCCGCCGCCAATCGCCTCCACGAGGACACGACGGTGCCCAAGCTTGGCATACCTCCACCGTATGCCCTCCGGGCGATCCACACAATTGTGACACCCGGGCGTTTCCTCCCGCCTTATCCGGAACAGGACCCTCCCGAAGCAGACGAGTCCGATGAGGACCTGCGTCAGGCGGAAGGTACACCGTGGCGCCTCTCTAGCCAGTCCTCAAAGAGGAGACTTATCGCCACAATTATGGCGTGGCCAGCTCTGGGTTGCGACAATCGCACTCTCCATGTCGTCATGAGATCCCACCGGAGCTCTATGCGCTGTGCCGTGATTTCTCGCGGCAGCGGAGTGAGAGTGGTGGCCTGTGTCCCAGCAGTGGGAACATTACAGACTAATTATGCCCCTTATAATATTGATCTCATTGTCAAACAAAGTGATGACCTAACTAGCACACTAGTGAAAAATGCAGCCTTCCTTAAAGCTCCAATGTCTATATGGGTGGCATAAGGGAGTCAGAATTAGTCACGAGTTCGATAACAGCTAAAACCTAAGGGTGCTTATGCATGCAGCAGAAACCTAAGGTACTCGTACTTGTTTTATACCTTATGGCGCTATTAACTGCACAATAGTTAGATTTGTATCTTTTTTGCCACTTTTAGTCGCATAATGGTTTCGCATGGCATTTTTGACCACCATTGACTACAATGTAGTTATAATTGTATCTTTAATCCCACTTTTAGTTGCATTACGGTCCCGCGTGACCTACTTTGCCACGCTGCTGTTCTACATAGGTTAGAAAATTGTGATTATTTTCTTCTTACGGTTTCTGATATCCATGTGAGATAAAATTGGCTCCTCAGCTCGTACACTTCCTTTTTGTAGAACTACTATGGAGTCTGCAGTGCTTCATGTTAGGAAATAATAGCTTTTCAAAAAAATGGAGAACGCTTTAATCCTAGCAGCACTTTTTGCTTACCTATCGGAAGTTAATATTAACATTTTTTTTTGTTATTATTAATTCTTTAAGTTACAAACTGTAGGTGCATTGCATTTAAGTTGATTTTCAGAGATCATAAATGGTTAAGTTTGTACTACTAGTTTTTTCTTCAAGCAATGGTTTCTAGCATTGTTTTGCAGATTCCTAAATTATATTTATTGTATGTGCTGCAATACAAGTGCGAGGTTTATATGATATCAAATTCAGACTCTAGATTATAATATTCACTCTACACACAGTGCCCATTGTATGAAGGTTGAAGTTCTAGAACAAAGAATTTAGCAGCATACATGCAACTAAGAGCTTCTGAACACTGATTTTTATCACATGTTTCTGCAAAAGGTAGCCCCTCAGTAGCAAAAAACTTTTAGAAATCAAGATTAAAATAATATTGACGCCATTTTCTTTTATTTATATTGAGACAAATACTTTATGTGTTCATATATTTCTGTTTATTGAAACACACGGCACAGGTTTCATAGTAAATTAAATCCGATGTTTTTCCCCTAAACAAGCCGCGTAACTCAAATCTTATATTTACACTATAATTCCGCCATTTTATTATTTCACGACACGCTGCCAATGCCATAATTATCTAAAAACCACCAACATAAACACAATATTGCACTGCAAGCTGCAATCTACGATTCGGTGTGAATAAAATAATGAGTCAATGTGACGTTCTTTCATTCATATAGTGTCAATATCAGCTTTTAACTTCTATTTTTACATCATAATGGTGCTTATGGAGTGAAAATAGCGGTTGTAAGAAATTACAAGCGCTATTATGCAACTCTACTGGATCTATTAAATAGGGTCTAGGAATCTATTAAATAGCTATAGCAGGTGCAGAAAGATTACATAGCGCGTTATGCAGCTGACTCTTGCAGCTTCTAACTGTAGTTATATACACTATATATAGCTCACAAGCAACCTTTTGTGCTGGTTGGGGAGTATGTACTATTCAGTATTTATACATATTTACATAAATGTTATTTATTGAGCTAAATACTTGGATAAAATTAAAAGAATATTAACTCTTAATTATATGAAATGTTGAAATATAATTTATTGAATTTGAATAATTTTAGGTCAATTTAGATGATGTGACGTTTGTCGCTGACCTTGTCTATACTTTTACATTATAGCGCTTAACCCTTTTCTTATGACCACCATTTCTCTCAACAGACAGCAATTTCGTGCTGGGCAACGCCCAAGTGCCGTGCTACCCCATCGTGTACTGTTCGGACGGGTTCTGCGAGCTGACAGGCTGGGCGCGTGCGCACATCATGCAGAAGGGCTGTGCGTGCAAGTTCCTGCATGGGCCCGACACCAGGGACGAGCACCGGCACGAGATCGACACCGCGCTGGAGGCCAAGCACGAACTCAAACTAGAACTTATATTTTATAAGAAAAATGGTGAGTTATTTTAAAATTAAAAGTTCGAGATACATAATCACTATTTAGCATGTGCTTTGGGTATTATTCCTGTCAATATCACGAGTGTCAAACTACAAGTGCAAGATAGAGGCTAAGCCAAAGCCCGTACTTAAGGTACGTTTAATAATCTCGGCCTAAGACTAATAAAAGGCTACCATCCCCAGGCTGGCTCTAGTTAATTTAGAAACCTATAGGCATCGCTTAAATTGACGGTCACTTTCCGTGAGAGACTTCTCTTCATTTTCTCAATTTACTAGAAGCACAAAATAATTTTAAATTCATATTAACCTCCACAAAAAATATTTCAACGTATACTGTAATGGCTTGGTAAAAGCTGAACGAACACTTTCTGCTAACCAGAAAAACAAAAATAAAATATAATAGGAACACTATAATAGCAATTAAGTGAAGTGCCTTTTAAAAGCGCCAAACTCAATATCGGCGAGAAGCTTTTCCGATGAATTGCATTCGTGGAGAAGCAACAAAAACGTTTATGAGCTTTGCACTTCGAGTCGCGCGCGACGCGTTATCGAAGTTTCCTGCCAGTTTTTTTGTAATCAGAATACACCTGCGTCTGCAACCAAGGTTACTTTTTTTCAAACGTATTCCTTTATTTTATTTGGCCGATAAATGGATCGATTCTTAACATAAAATTGTGATATTTTTCCTCTGATGTCGCAGTATTCTAAGCCACATGTGCATAAATGATTCACTTATCTATTAATATTAATTGCGCAGTGGCATGCACAGTTTACGTCACACGCTCTAGTGACAAAAGAGTCAAAGACATAGTAAAAGGTTAGAATATTTACGTAATAAATTAAAAAGCAGAGTCATAAAACCCCGAGATTTTATGACTTAAAAAGAAAGACTTTTAATTCGACCCTTAATCCTTTGCATGAATGGCTTTGCAAAACGTCGCCGCGTCGTCCATGCCACAATCGTAAACAAAACCAATAAGAGGTTTACGATTCCATTCGACAAAATTAAACTTTTACAAGCAGCCAGCTGTTCCTCGTCAGCAGCATTAACTGCCTTTAAAACAACGCTCCTCAGAGTACCGACACCTTATTGAGGACCTACTTCAAATGACGTCCGACGCTTTACGGAACATTAAAGTCTCGAATACCGGTTTACAAAAATTCGAGCTTCGTTCATACATAATCAATGTTTCCTAAAGCACTCGTTCCTTTCAACTTCACCGGAATTAACATTCATTTAACTTTACAGGATCTCCCTTTTGGTGCCTGCTCGACATCGTCCCAATTAAGAATGAGAAGCGAGAAGTGGTTTTATTTCTCGCCTCCTTCAAGGATATCACCAACACCAAGATGGCCGCCATGAACACTAATGAGAACTTCGACAGCGGTGAGTGCCTTGTAATGACGATACTCGAAACTTGTTAATAAAATGCAACCCTCAAAAAATTATACTAACTACTTTCCAAATAGTGACATTGTTCCGAAGGCTTCTGAATACTTAATGAGATGTTTTTCGAGGATGCTGACAGTTGTGCATTTGTATTAACTCATCACTCAGCACGTTGTTCTAGTGCTCTAGGTACATCTCTAAGATTGATAGCATTAGATTGAGCTCCCGTAGCTCCCCGTTGCCTAGCGAGTTGCGAGCATCACCGCACGGTAAAGTTCCTTTACGAGTATTGTTTCGTACCCACTGTGTAGCCTTTATAAACTAGTCTGTAGCTAGACAGGCAATAAGTCTGAGTAGATAGAAATAGATTTAGCGAGTAAACACTTCGTAGCGAATATAACTCAATTGTTCTTCTTTGTATCTACAATCAACACGTTCTTGACTCAACACGTTTTAATAGAGTTTTAAATGAGAATGAATTTAGCGGCCGTCGATCTGTTAGCAAAGGACCTCGTTCAATAACTGTATGTAGGTGTAAGCTTAACAGCAACATTTTATCTAGTTTTAAAGATAATTTAACACTTATGCTTGTTTTTTATAAATAATCTTTTTTAAAGGATAGCTGATGCTTCTAGTAAATAAACAAACATTGTGTTTACATAACATATTATTATCAAAATGTTTATTTAAACCGGATACACATTGGGAGTTCCATAATTGAATTCTGGAAAGGTTTGAGAATTAGATTGTGACTCCCGCTATAGGTACCGGTTCCAGCAATGTTTAATAAAACTGGAAGCATGGGCTGTTTGTTCAAGAATTCAAATACCCTTTGAATACCACAAACTTTTATATCAAATTAATAGAAACCACCCTGTATTTCGATTTACCTCTGAGTAACAATAATAACTTACAGTATTTACATACCCCTTGTTTAATAAAATACTGAATAGAACGAACATGTCGCCAGTTTGCGTTTTATGAATTGTTTCATGGTCCACACGCTGCGCAATATGTACATGTTTCATTTTCTAGTTTTATTTTTACAAACATTTTTTCAACGCACATTTACCTAAACAAACATGCGTGACTGTGAATACAGGCGGTTGTTATCACACTGATCAAAAAGCGTAACTATTCATAGAAATATGTTGTTTTATTTTATAAACAACATTGCCCTATCTACCCTTGCAATTTATCCTGTACTGGGTTCGGTAACACTAATAACTAGATTACACTTATAGCTAGATTCGGAACTCATTGTAGGTCAAAAAATGGAAAGTCAGTGAATTTTTTTTGGCTGTGTATCAGGATTAAAATTCTTAGCATCTTAAAGTTCAGAGGTGAACTAACCGCCTATATTTTCAGCTGAACCCATGCTAACCTAAACCCTAGGCTAGACAAATAAATACTCTTTTACTTTGCAGACTGCATGCACTTTTACATGTTAACATTCTACAACATTTTTACGTTATTTTTAGAAGAATTTAAAATTGGAAACCTTTTCTTTTTTGGGTAGGAAGTTATCAAATAACTTCTCCGGCTCTGGGCGGAGCGGGAGGGTGTATCAGACTCTTACTGACTAAAACCCATCCGTGTTCCTTCCGTTGCTGGTGTTGCCAGGGGCCTCGGTATTCCTTACGGACTTTCCCACGACCCCGGTGATTTACCCTTCAGAGAAAACATGCGAAGTGGACCCCTATACTAGTGCTGACGACATCTCTTTGAGGCGCGCGTGTAACACAATGCGCCATCGACCCGGGCCTGATCCTAATCGGACGGCGAGCTACCCATTGCTCACCGTCCGCAAGCTCGCGCCTACGGTGGCCGGAAATCTGCCCGGGATTCCCGAAACCCAGGGCGTCTCCTGGGGCGGGACGAGAGGGCGCGAAATTTGCCTTTGCCTCAACCGCCCTGCCTCCTCCTTCGCGGACATTACTGCTTCGCAGAAGGATGTGACGGCTGCCCATGCCCTCTCGCTCCGTACCATGGCCTGGACCAGGGCCGGACGCGAGAGATCTCCGCCGCCGATCGCCCCCACGAGGACACGGCGGTGCTCTACCCAAGCCGGGCAGACCTCCACCGTATGCTCCACCGTGTCCTCCGGGCGAAAAACTGGAAACCTAGTCTGCACATACCGATTTGAGTTTAATGCTGTACTTTTCTGTTAAACCTTTAAAATATGGCATGAGGCTTTTGGATTCAGTTTTCATGAGGTTTTAGTCAAATTATGCTTAATCCGTCAGCTTCTGCTTTGTATCGGTTTGTAGTAGGTATGAACAAACAAATTTTAATATTCAGTGTCGATGTAAATGCCAAAGAAATGTTAAGTCGAGCATGCTCTTTATTATGTTGAGTAAATTTAGTTTCGTATCTTAGGATCAATGTTTTTTAAAATTTATTTTATGAGAACCAGTCGTTGGTTTTGTAGTGTTATAGATAGAATTTAAATAATTTTAATTTAATAAATAAGCCACATTAAAAAAAACAAGTAGGTAGATACTCTCTTTTCTATTCATATCGGAAACACGCTTCATGAAATGAATGAATCTATCAGTTTTCAACATTAATCAGTAAAATGAGGCGGAGTTAGAGCTGATTGAATTGCAAAAGATACGAATCCAATCAAAAAGTTTGTAAAATGCCTACAAAATAAACCTGGCTGACTCTCAAGTAAAAATATGAAAACCTCAAAAAAAAATTAAGAAAATAAATTGTTGGGCTTTTGTAATTATTTTGCAAAACGGTCGCCAGCAGGGTTAGTTGCGTAACACATCAATCAAAATCGAAATGGTTTCGAAGTATATTGATAATCCATTGCTTCATATGTTCGAAGAATTTGTCTGCTCAACAACGTAAATAACGCAATGAATGTTGTTGAACTGTCAATATGAAACACATTGCTACTGCTAGTGTATTACGCTATTACCCCGAGTTTCTTCAATTTGAAAATAGGTAGGTCCCTACTTAGTTTTTTTTTTTTATTAAAAACCAAACTAATTATAAGAAATGTAGCTTTTAATGAGTCTACAAAATCATCAAGTAAATTAATAGAAAGCGTGATTAGAAACTAACTTAAATAAATTGAAAATTAATAAAAAGTTAATACCTACAAAATAAACCTGGCTGGATATTGAAGTAAATATTACTAAAAGAAAAAAAAGTTTTAATGGCATCATATCATCATTTTTCATCAAAGTGGCCAGTAAAATGGATTTTGAAATTTTATCCTAACCACGAAGGTTTTATTGGTATTCAAATCAAACTAACTGAACATAATAATGGGAATTGATTTTCAATTCAAACTTTTCAAATTGCCTTTTAAATACCTACTGAACAATTTGGTTAATAAAATAAAGGGTAAGTTTCGCGTGAACACCTTAACTCTTTAAATGTCACATGATACACCAATTAAAGAACAATACGAATGGAAAATAATATCAAAACGAAACTGTTGAATACTCATATCAGTTTCTACGTTTATTGAATGAATCTCAACACAAGGAAGCACTCTGTCTGGTTTCAATCAGCCAAATGCGTTTTCTGCGTCCATCTAGGGAATTAAATTCCAACGAGTATTTTCTGGATTTTTAGGGCCGTAAACAAAGGATGCCGCTGTCTATCCGTCTGTCACAGGGCTGTATCTTTTGAACCGCAATAGGTAGACACAAACAAACAAATATAAAAAATAAAATAAAGTTAAAAATTAAAAGGGATCCTACGAGTACAAGTCGTACTGTATGGATCGGAGTGCTTGGCCGTGAAGAAGACGGACGAAAAAAGAGTGCATGCAGCGGAGATGAGAATGTTGAGATGGATGTGTGGAGTGACGAAAATGGATAAAGTAAGAAATAAATATATAAGGGGCAGCTTGAAAGTAGCGCCAGTGACAAAAAAGTTGAAAGGAAATCGTTTGGCTTGGTATGGGCATGTGATGAGGAGGGATGAAACGCATGTGACTAAAACAGTGATGATAATAATATAATCCACCCATCAACATTTGTTGATGGGTGGAGAGGGAGAGGAAGGCCAAAGAAAAGATGGATGGATTGTGTGAGGAATGATATGAAAGAGAAGGGAGTGAATGATAGCAGGACGGCTGACAGGGGAGGATGGAAGAAGATAACGTGTTGCGCCGACCCCAAATAACATGGGACAAGGGCAGGAAAATGATGATGATGAAGTAACGTGTTTTTTTTTACTAAACAATTTACAAAGAAAATGTATAGTGTAGTACGTGTTACCCTTCGTGTTTTTTCCAATGATCTAGAAAGGCAAAAATGAAACGTGTAATATCGAACACAAACTTTCATTAGGTAAGTAAGGGCAGTTTTTGGAAACCATTAATTCTATAAACACTGTCAACTGAATTCAAAAGTTTTCTATTTAGCCGCTCGTACAGTCGACCGCACGTCGATGGTAACACTTTTGACCTTGAGCTGGCCGAATTTAAAAACTAAACTAAGCAGCTTTGTAGTGACTACAGAATGTGGCCTTTTTGTGTAATTAGGTACATAAAGTTTTCAAGTCAGAAGAGTTTCTCTACAAATTGGGGATTTAAGTAATCCGTACCGTGCTGACTGTGCTCCTATATACCTCCATTCTCCGTAAAGGAAATTTTAGGTAAAGCTGCGACTATTTAATCGAATATTTACATGAAATGTACATCCATTTTTAATTACAGGTAGGTAGTAGTTGTAGCGGTCATTGACCTGCTGAAAATTTAGGTAATGTGTAGTTAGTTATCTTATTGCTATTATCATTGTCGTACTCGTACCTAACATAGTTTGGATAGGCTAATTGTTAACATGAACATTTTTTAAACTGATTAATAGGTATGCGTCAAACTTAATGGCGGCTCTGAAGTGCAATAACTGCGCAGTACCCCACCCCTCACCCTCACCGACACATGAATTTGTTACTGCGCAACGACTCGCCTCATGTTCCAAACCGCCATGAAGTTTGAATCGGGCTCTAGCTACCTATATATTCATTAAGAACGCGTTGTAGAAAATCGTTATCGACGTATTTATTTAAATTTCTTTCAAACAATATTAAGGTATCAATAAAAACATACGAATCGAATTGAGAACCTCCTTCCTTTTTTGGAAGTCGGTTAATATTTTTACCTCCTGTAAAGGAGAATGGCGATCTTTATTTGAAGCTAAACGGCTTTTGATGACAATAAGATAAACAAAACAACAGTAAAGTCTTCTAATCGTTAATTATTATTTGGATTTAGATCCAATTATTTAGATATTATAAAGATACGCTTCCTCGTGCTTTTGAAACTTAACTCTACCTTTAATTTATCCTTTTCACTATCCTTACAAATTTTTGTCATGTTTTAATTTATATTATGTAATGATTATTTTAAATTTTAATGATTATGATCTACAAATATTTCAATAGTCGCACCGTAGGCTGCTTGGTACTTGCTTGCTTTCATTTCTGGCGACATCCTGTTTTTGATACAAACTCACGAAAGTTCTATATCACAATAACCACATTAAGTTTATCATGGCCGCTCTGTCGGTAAATCAATGGAAACGGCCTAATAATAATTCAATCAAAGTTTTCGCATTACGGAAATGCCGATAATTTAATACTCCGGTATTTTGAGCTTTCGTGGTATCAAAGCAGCCTACTTATAAGATTTTCTTATATAAAATGTGGAAAGATAATTCTTGTATCTAATTTGCTCCGACATATTTTCCTAGAAACTCCCTTTTACTGAGCATATCACTTTAGTGAGTTACTGCTAATTAGGTTAAATTCAATGATGAGAAATCGAGACATATCTTTTAAACGGCTTTATAAGAAAATCCTTCAAGGGGCAAAGTTTCCTTATAATAAGTAGACATTACTCGTAGCTGGTACTGAAGCAGTGGTCCAGTGTGTAACAGGGTGGTTTATGCATGCAGGAGCCGCGGTGCGGCCTTCGGCTGGCGTGGTCACTCTAGCGTTATCCCCATTTGTACCCGCAGCGGCACTCTTGGGCGCCCGGTTCCGCGCTGAATCTAGTTGCCTACTTCCAGACCCGAATGGCAATCTTGACCCCGAAGCGCCGTCGCCCGCGAACATGGGCAGGCGACGCTCTAGGGCGGTACTATACCAGCTTTCAGGACATTATAAACCGGACAAAATGAAGTCGAAACTAAAACTCAACAATGTTAGTAAGGTAAACTTTATTTTTAACCGAGAGGCATTTTAGTTTTCCGCTACGGTAAGTACTCGGACGGCCGCATCCGATCCTTCCGGTTTGGGACGGTTCCTGAGTACTTGTGAAAACTTTTCATGAATTAAATGTAGCGCGGCGCCGAAATAATTTTAATAAAACAGTTTACTGTTGAGATCTGCAATAAAATTATGCAAATGATTTCAGAATCTATTACACTCATCGGACCCTCCGTTGCCTGAATATAAAACGTCAGCATTAAAAAGGTCTAGATTAATTATACCACACTACGGGGTCTTTAAAACATTCTGGGATTGGCTGATCCTCATAGCCACGTTTTATGTGGCCGTGGTGGTTCCGTACAATGCCAGTTTCGTAGACGAAGGACACCCCAGGATAAGTGTGACGAGTGATGTCGTGGTAGAAGCGCTCTTCATTATCGGTAAATCACTTCAGTAACTTTTTAATATCCTATATCGGAAAGTTTTACACCTTTTATATGCGTTTTGCAGATATAGTGCTTAATTTCCGGACGACATTCGTAAGTAAGAAAGGAGAAGTAGTCTCCGATTCTAAGGCGATAGCCCTTAATTACATCCGGAGCTGGTTTGTGGTGGATCTCCTGGCGGCGCTGCCGTTTGACCTACTTTACGCGTCCGACGTGTACAGCGGTGCGGTGAGTTTATAACACTACTAACCAATTAATGTTAAACAGCGTTATTATTAATGTACTTTTTAAATTAAGTGTGCTACTTCAAGACTCGGATACGGGGAATACGGGGACCGAGGGCCGAGTCAAGACTCCGCTACGAATCACAGCCTCCGCATTCCCCGTAAATGAGCTTTGTATTTTGTTGTCTGCTATACCTACATTCTGGTACTTTTTTCTTTGAAGTGAGTAATTAATCTGCTACTTTGTTTGAACAGGAGTCGGCACACGGGAACGTGCATTTAGTAAAATTAACAAGACTGCTGCGACTCGCCCGGCTGCTACAGAAGATGGATCGATACTCGCAGTACTCGGCTTTGATACTGACGTTGCTAATGCTCTCGTTCACTTTGCTGGCTCACTGGCTCGCCTGTATTTGGTTCATCATAGCCGACAAAGAGATTGAAATTCACAAAAACGAAAGTTGGGACCTAGGTAATTTTCTACAAGACCGATTTAAAACTTAATATTGAAAAAGATTAGAATATGACCTTAACATAACTCTCGTTCAAGGTAAAAACGTTCACTATAAAACATCCAAATAAATCTACTCGATATAAAATCAGCAATCCGATTTTCAACTTGTGCAAACTTGAACTGTGAGATACATCAATAAGATTCACGGAGATAAAACTTTTTTATTGCTTCGTTTGGGTAAAGTCGAGTTGTTCAATTCTAGGATGGATAAACAATCTGGCCGAGAGGTTAAAAGTGCCGATCCCGAATATATCGCACAGCGAGAGTTACGTGACGGCGCTGTACTTCACGTGCTCGTCGCTCACCAGTGTGGGCTTTGGCAACGTGTCCGCCAACACGCTCGTAGAGAAGATCTTCAGCATCATTACCATGCTCATTGGAGGTACGTCAACTTCCTATAACTTTCCAATATATTTTACTACATGTACTCCCTTATCGAGTGAACGTTTTCGACCTTCATTTACATTTCGCTCTATCTTGTTTATTTTGAAAATTACGTTCGTGTAATGTTCCCGTGTTGACTTGTAAGCAAAGGTAAACACAAAAATCAGTTTACATAACTCAAGATGCTTACTAGCAAATCGTGCTTTACTCAATTTCATCACAGAATAACCTGTTTCTTTGATCGATCGTCTATAATATCCAGGTTTATATAAAACTGACTAAATCTAATTTGGGAACGGCTCAATACATTGAAGTGGAACGTAATATAAATTAATATCAGGTACTCATTCAGGCGTTCTCGATCATACTCGCACATCATAATTAATGTTTTAATTATGAAATTGCATTGCGTAGTTAATAACACACCCAACTTTTTGCGGTGTGCAAATAACGAGCTTGAAACCACAGCGTCAACCTCATCACCACTTCATATGATGACAAAACGCGTTGGGTTAAGACGCTGACAACACCTAAACCGCGGTCCCTGTCAAATTCCATAGAAAAGAAAGAGAAGCGCGATGACACAACGCTTGTAATTTATTGCAAAATATGAAGTAATTATCTATTTACTCAAAATTGAGTTGAGTAATCGAAAATAAAAAACAACCAAGTTCTGCATTCAAATAAGACGTTCTTGTTATTAATTAAATACGTAACGTATGTTGATATTTGATACAGATATTTTGGATTAGAACTCAAAGTAAGAGCTTAGTTTAACGTTAGTTTGTATCGAGATTTTGTTTTCAAAACGTGTTTTGGTAACAACCAAGTTCTGGGAAATATGTTCAAAATTGACATCTATTTTTTCTGCTACCACAAACTATACAGATTTGGCAATATGTTTTCTTAAGCGAAGCCTATTTTGGTCAATTGGGTCTTGTCAGCGCCTTAACAGACTTTCAGAGTATTAAATAGCACATTTCCACTGTTTTAGCACTGATGCACGCCGTAGTGTTCGGAAACGTGACGGCTATCATACAGCGCATGTACTCGCGACGGTCCATGTATCAAAGCAAGTGGCGTGATCTCAAAGACTTTCTTAGCATAAACCAAGTGCCCAAGGAGCTGAAGCAGCGGATGCAGGACTACTTCCAGACCATGTGGTCGTTAAACCACGGCATCGATATTCATGAGGTAAATTACTTATAGGTGAACGTTCTTCCTCTCATCACTAGGACTCCTAATATTGATGAGTCAAATAGTCTGTAAGTGGCGTTCTACATATTATTATGTTTATGAGATCGATCTGTTGCGGTCAGTGCGGTTAATTGAGAATAATTAGCGGTAATTATTAATAATTCATCAGGCAAATTAACTTCTCTTTGGCAATTTGATCGGACTGAACTTGCATTTTTTTTTTAAGCAGCTTACATAAACAATTATTTTCATTTGTATTTACGAAAAACCGAAAGATCAACGCTTTGCTGCTCATTAAAATAAAATACAGAACTTTTATATATAAAACATTTTTATTACGCAGCACGTATTAAAAATTACGTATTTTTTAATATTTTGTATTTTTTACCGCACCGGTGAGGAAGTATCAAATGGTGATACGGGGATAAGATTACACAGCTTTGAAGTTCGTCCGAACGTCCCCAAGCGAGCTAAATGGGTCGGAAACGAAATATAATGCGATAAACTTAATCTCCTTAACTCTGCTACATTTTTAAATATATATTTTTTTAAAGATTTTATAAAAATATGAGGGCTTAGCCTTATATTTTTATAAAATCTCATTTACGTTTAAAGAACAGACGTCAATGCAAATCTAGGCAGCGGCTTTGAAGTCATATGAGAAAATATTTCATGGTAGCTGTGTTTGAAGGGTCTGTTTATTTTTAGACTCTCAAAGAATTTCCCGAGGAGCTGAGGGGTGACGTGTCGCTACATTTACACCGTGAGATATTATCCCTTCCGATCTTCGAATCAGCGTCGCAGGGCTGCCTCAAGCTGCTGTCACTACACATTCGGAACAACTTCTGTGCCCCCGGCGAGTATCTCGTGCACAAAGGGGACGCGCTGACATATATCTACTACATTTGCAACGGTTCTATGGAAGTGATGCAAAACGACATGGTCGTCGCTATACTGGGTGAGTCATACAAATGAACCCATTGTTCGTACCACGTAGCATTCCTATCTACCTACGTCCTACATGGCATATGTAAAAATATTCATAAACCTTTTATTAAATAGGCAAAGGAGATTTGGTGGGATGCGACATGAATACCCATTTGCAAGCTTACAACGGTTCAGGCTCGTCGCACCAACAGGGGAATAATCCTGATGTTGTGGTGAAATCGAGCAGTGATGTTAAGGTGAACTGAATTATTCATTCCCCACTTTAGAAGCATTGCTGCTGATATAAAGACACTTTTTCATTCTAACAATGGCTTTTTGCTTTTACACCAACAGGCTCTAACCTACTGTGATTTAAAATGCATACACATGGGTGGCTTAGGTGAAGCTTTACGATTATACCCTGAATACCAGCAAGAGTTCATGCACGACATCCAGCATGACCTGACTTACAACTTGCGAGAGGGTTATGAAGCTGAAGCAGAGTCTGATGGGAATGGTCACCCATCATTAACGCTACCTTCAATATCAGAAGATGATGAAAACGCCGCTGAGGACTCGGCTCTCACGCCCAAAAAGCTTCCAGGATCAAATGCAAATAGCCCTCGGCATCAAAAATTCAGGTACCATTTCATTCAATGCCAATAATGTACATTTAAAAATTCAGAGTCTATTTCATAAATGCAAATGTACTCTTAAGAAAATAATATCAATAGAATTACAAAAAAATATTAATAATAATAATAATAAATCGTTTATTTATAAGAGGGGCACATTTACAATAAATACCTTAACAATTAAAATAGAGCACAGTTTCTAATTTGCCTGAACTAGGTTGGACCTGTGCTTCAGGCTAGAAAGTGCATAAATACATAATGTAATAAATTAACAATGAATATAGAGTTACAACTAAAATAAAACTTAGGTAAATAAAAGTAAAATAGCATGTTAGCAGTTCTATTTGCAGACAACAAGTAGATCTTCTGTCTGGGCATAATTGATGGTTAGTAAATACTTAAGTATAATGTGCTTACAGTTATAGTAATTTAATTTATAGATACCTAGTTTTTTATTTAATCTATTGTACAGAAATGGGCCTAAGAATGTAAAAAAATATTACATCGTGGTTGGTTTAAAATATCAAAGCGTAACCTACTTGTTTCCGATTGGAATTGGTTTACTATTGTAAAAACAAATATAATTCTTTGTCTGTAATTTAAACTAACATTTTTATTTTCAATAGAATTTCTTTACATATTTATAAAAACGGGTGTTTTCAGAACGGATGGACAACCGCGGCTGTCTCATAAAGAATTGCGTGAAAGAATAGAAAGACAGCGTTCTATAGCTACGCCCAAAGTTTCAAGAGCTGATTCTTTGGAAGGGCTAAATCTAGAAGTGCATAATACGAGGTCGTCTGTGGACAGACTTGACACCCAGGTGTCGAGCTTGCATCACGACGTGGCCGCGCTCAGCATGGAGGCAAGTCTACAATGACGTCACGTCTCGAGTAATCCCACGTTGACCCACTTGTCAAACCCACGTGACATAGATCCTTAATAATATAATGATATCATTCAGTCTTCTGATAAGGATATATGACCTCGTGGCGTTCTTTATTCACCTACTTCTTGTGATGACCTCATACATTTTGTATTTTAACTATTTCGAACCGGCTTCAAAGCACTTGAAATTTAGATCGTTGAACATTTTTGTAAAATTCCGACTCTACTGCACTTCAGACTTTGGAGCACAGCTGAACTTTAACACATGAAAACAACACTTCTATTAAGAAGTCCTTTTTTTGGGTGGGAAATTATCAAATAACTTCACCCGCTCTGGGCGGAGCGGGAGAGTGTGTCAGACTCTTACTGACTAAAACCCACCCGTATTCCTTCCGTTGCCTTTATTGCCAGGGGACTCGGTATCCCTTCCGGACTTTCCCACGAATTAAGAAGTCTACATTTACATTTAGGTTCGCCACGCCATCCAAGCCCTACAAGAGATGACGGCAGCTCCCACAGGGTGGCACGCAGCACATTCCAACCCTAATCTCCAGTGGAGCACTCCACCGAACCAGCTCGCGCGAAGCTGTAGCCATCCACCTGACGTTTTCTGTTGGGATCAGGTTAGTAGAGCAATTTTGAGTAGCAAGGGAATTTTAAAATTTCCAAAATTGATTATTTACATGAATTTCTTCATCTACAATGAACATTTCATGTGCAGCAGCAGGAGCGGCCGCTTACCCCGGAGCGTCCGAAAGCGCACAAGGGTACCCAAACTGAGCCATTCCTTCACATCATCACGCAGTACATATTGGAGCACCCGGCGACTGTTATGTTACTGCTGGGCATCGACCCGATGGCGAACCTGACGCCGGTCATGCCCAGCGCCGTCGACTACTACGCCGACACCCGCGGGCGCCGCCCCAGCACGCTCGAGCAGATCATAGAGTCCGAGACGGGGAGTCAAACGCCCTCCAGCACCACCAGCGAAAAATTTGAACAGATTCGAAGTCCCAGCGGCAGTGCCAGAGATCTCGAAGTTCAAATAGAAAACGAAGTGAAGAAACCATCTGAGAAGGAAACTATACCAGCGACCCTGAGGCGCAGTCGGTACTCTGCCAGCGACCTGTGCGAGGCGTCCGAGCGACTGCTCGCCACGCGCTCCACGCACCCCAGCACGCGCTCCCTCAAGTTTAACATCAACAGCTAAGTTTATAATTCCATTTCGTCTTAAATATGCTCATTAGTCTTTAGACTTCAAATAATAAATGCCATTAGTTTAATTGTACATTTGGTTAACTTAAATTCTACCTTGTAAGTGTATTTCGTTTATCACTTTATAGGTATGTAGATAAATCTACCTACTACAGTAATTTTTATTATTACTTCTCAATCAACGAAATCTATCTTTATCATTATGAATATTTTCTAGTTAGTATGTATAAGTAAAAGTACATACTGAACGATTGTACATATCAAGTTTATGAGAAGTTTTAATTGTTAGCTTAGCTATAAAACTACTTCATCTAGTCACTGTTTAGGCTTAATTAAAGAGAGAGACATTGGGAATAATTTCTGACTTGAATCCGATTTATTAGTAACCGATATTGAAATACCAACATACTCTTATGTTCTTATTGCGGAAGTCCCGCGGGAAGCTTTAGTTGTGAAACTTGTAAAGTTGTAAATCCCTCGGTGTGACAAATCACAATATTATTGGTTCTTTTGACAAATCAATGGACTCCGCCAGTTTTCTTTAAATAAAAGCATATCATCAGCCCAAAGTTTCGTTTCAGAGAATATTATGGTCATCAACGTTTATAAAAAAAAACAAACGTGTGTTTCAGAAACTGGCTTTGAAGCGTTTATGTCAGACACTTAACCATATTTTCATAAAACTGTACTCTATTTTTAATACAATTTTAAAAGATGCCGATAATTCGGTATGTTTATGTAAGACAATACTAAACACAATTCATGTCCGTACCAAATCTCCCTCTGATCTCAAAATATGTTTTATACCTATTTATAGAATCACGATGTGGTCTTCCTTTGAAGTTATTTGTAACCAATAAACTAACTTACATGACGAGTTAGACTTGTCTCTGCCAGCAAGCTTAGCATGACCCTTGCTATTTGTACTCTACTGTACAATAGAAATCACTTATCTACATTTCTCGGTAGAAAACTGTCAACTGTCTACACGGAAACGTCATTTTTGTCTACTCTTCCGTCGACAAAACGCTTCCCTACGGTTCTCGTGCTAAGCCTGCTGGTCTAACTATAACTTTGTGCCAAAACCTGCAATGTTCGTGACAATGTCACAAAATTAATGAACAATGTCTATTCTTATAAAGTAGGTACAGCAAATTATTACCATTTAGTTTTTACCTAGAACAATTATTTGTACATACTTTTCAAGCCCTCTCCGTTTTGTGACCAAATTAGTATGTATAATGAAGAGAATATTAATTAAATTATTTTTTTTAAATGAAGTGTTACCTAAAGCAATCTTGTCAAACTACAACTGTGAGATATTTTCCATAGGCACTGTCTTTTAAAGTTTTAACGCATATTTTATATATTAGGTACCGCGTGTTGCTCTAGATGTGGAATATTGGCTCGGCAACACAATAGTGTTCAACTGTTCATCTCACGTGTGTACAGTGAAAGAAGGCTGCGTGAGTAACATGTGAGAAATACATAAGAGAAGATTCTCCTCCAAGATTTTAATTTTCAGCTTGTCGAATGATATTCTAAGGTCTATATAATTATAGTTCATTTGTCTATCAAACAACAATAAAAATGAGAAAGAAATATTAAATTCAATAACAGTGAATGTTGTATATAATTATCGATTTAATACTATATAAACTGTCTGTAAGCAATACCTAGTGTTCTAGATTAATTGTTCATTTATGTTTCAAACATATTTTACATATAAGTAGAAAGGGATGGTTAGATAAATGTTTTTGCCTCATAATAATTCACGATTGATATAAACTTTGATGAAAACTCTACAACATTTGGAACTATTAGGAACTTGTTTTAACTTCGAGTGTATTGGAGTGTGGAGTAACAAAGTTATTTATGATCCCACTAGATAAGGGACAAAAAGCTATAAATCTTATTATTAATTATATGTAAATTCTAGTAGAAATGAAATTCAAAAAATTATCTTTGATAATAAATTGTTATAAGAACGGAAACGCTTACTAGAATAATAAATGTGGTGTACGTTGTATAAAACCCATTAATGTGATATGATGTTAAACACGTGCAGTGCCTAAAATCTCATTTATTTATTTAATTACATAATTATTCTGTATCTTTTATTAAAATCTAAACTATTTTACTAAACGGTATGATTACGCATACGTTTCGAAAATATTTTGTACATATTGAAACTTAATCTTGTAGTACAAAGTATTAGTTACCATAAAGATTAATAAAGACAAATTGATGTTGAAACCAGTCTTTTATTATTTTAGAATAAGATGTTCAACTTTACATCGTTGGTAATCAGATGCCCGTTCGTGATAATAAAAATACTAATGTGATCTTGCGGCTAAATTAATTCAAGAGGAAGTTGTAAATAGTAAAGTAAATATACAGACAACGCGTACATTTACTTTCACGCCAGCCTGATCTCGACATTCAATATACTATAATGTAAATAAATAAAATTGTCTGGCATTGAATATTCTCGGAATGATGGAAAACGTCAATAGCAAAATAATCTTTCCCGATCTGAGGCACGTACGAAACATTGAAAAATTGACCTCATTATAATGTTTTGACGCGTTTGTACCGAATGCTATATATACTTCATTCGGTTATTTCTGCGACCTTCTTTCAATAATATTTTTTCATAGCTATACCTACCTAAGGTAGTAGAAATATACAAAAATTTAAATAAATTTTCTGAATTCGACAATCTCCAGGAGAGTCTATTATATTAACGGGCCCGCCATAACGACTGTACCAAACATCATCCCACCGAACTCCATTAAAACAGCTTTTATTCAGGAGAGAAAATGTTCACAAACAGTTCATGCCGAGGAGACTGAGCCAGAGCGCCATAGTCTTTAAACAATGTATTATGATAGGACAGCCAACAAAGATAGACGACTTTCAGCTAAAGTCTGGTATTATCACGTGTAAAGCATTTTCATATAACTTTCAAGAAATCGTAGCAAAAATGTATTGCATTAGTGCTGAAAACCTAATTATTTTCTAGAACTCGTAAAAACCTGCCCGTAATCTTTTGGTATCTGTTGATAATTAACCAAACACTAGAATTATATTTATGTAAACGAAGATGTGTTCTGAGACCAATCAAATTGAAATCGCACCGCGATCTCCTCCGTAGCATTGGATTAAGTGTTCCTTTTCGATGAAATGTTTATCAACATCTGACAGGAAATCATTTTTCAAGACCGGAGAGAGAAAGGAAAAATGGTTAATCTTTCAATCACACGGAATTGTCGGATATTTTCATCACAACATGTTCTCTCCACATTTACGACGACGCGCGACGTACTCGTAATGAATGAGTGCTTTTAAAATTTTACACGATACGATGAAGATAGTTCACGACAATTCTAGACGATTATTTTCACGAGAAAACTAGTCGCAAGTTAGACAATCTTATTATGACAAGACCATTTATTTTTCCGACGATACTTATTACCTTCCCGCACGATATCCGCCTTTGCACTATACTCGTAGAATACAACGTGTTCTTTAACTCAAAATACAAAGATGTTCAATTGTTTGTTCTTAAGGTCAATCCGCAACTGTAGCCCGCGAAATTAAAATATTCTTACGTTTTGATCTAAATATGATTCGCGACTATATCATATTTTGATCAAGATGCAACCAGACACGGTCCTGCAAATAGCAAAAAACGTAAGAAAATAATTTCACGGACTACCTATAGCTGCGGATCCACCTTAAATCGTTTGTTTCCCATGCAGTGTCGCCGTTGTGATCGTCACCTCGTCGTGTCGTACAGTGCAAAACGTTAAGATCCTTGGCTCAGGTTCCTTACCAAAGTACATTAAGATTTCCGTGTGATACATCACATTGACATCAACACGCTTGAATGAAGAACTACTTCGATCTTTAGAATAGGCACAAAAGAATAGAGCGTAGCAGGTGACGTTTTTACCTACCCCCATGGGAAGAAGGCGTTAGTTTATGTATGTATGTAGGAATAACTCATGCAGTGGTAAAAATATTTGCCAATCAGCAAGATGGTAACCGTAACGAGGTGGCAGTACATCGTGATTACATACATTTTAGCCCGATGTCGGGGGCTATCGCGGGACAATGCTCACTAAACAAACACTTTCACAGAATAGGCATACTGGACGGTCCTCTGTGCAGGGCGAGCATGGAGGCTGAAAAAACCGTTGCGCATGTGCTCTTTGAATGCACAGGCGTCACCCAGATCAGAACAGAAACCCTCTGGTCACCCGGATCCTTTACAGATATCTTTCTCCTTTACATATGCACAGACCAGCTTCTGGAGGGAAGGGGGCTGGTCGGAATAACCGCCGACGGCTGCCATGGCCCACGCACAATGGTCCGCATGAAGGACTAAGTGCGGAAACCAAACCCTCTAACCTAGAACATACATTTTAGTATCGCCACTCTTCAATGCTATTTGTTGGTACTTAGAAGGTCAAAAAAGAAAGTCATAAACAATCTTTATTTACATAACCAAATTACAAGATGATTATTAACATTAACTAAATTAAATTAAAACTAAGTTAAGCTTAAAAAAGGCCCTCGGGGCATTGTACCGAGGATGCTGGCGGCATTTCCTCGCTGAATTGCAATGCTGATGCGTTGCGCGAGAAAGCCGCCAGCTTTTCGGTCACCAGTTACATCAACTAGACGTTTCGCGATTTCCGCAAATAACTTATGCGCACTGGGACCCCACGGACCGAGGGTCTCGACGCCAAAGGGCACAAAGTTGTACTCTCTGCCAAGGCCTACATATTTAATAACTTTCAGATTTTCGGCATTTTCTGCCGCTGCACCCGCTTTAGAAGTAGTCCGTTGGAGGTGGGACGGTGCCAGTGTGTCTACACAGGTAGCGTCCCACACAAGCATCCGTCCCAAACTCCACGGGACCAAAGACACACCATCAGGTCTTTTGCCATCATCTCTGACAATGCCAGTCGGCTCAAGAAGAGCAGGCACATTGATGCTGGCAAGAGACCGGCGGATTATGTCATTAAGTGTTGCATGTCTTGAAAAGCGGCCTGCACTTTTTTGACAACAAAGTCCGTGGTGACCCAGTCGGTCCACGTCCGTGCCACAAGGGCATGTGTGTGGAGTGCATACCGTGACCCCAAGCCGCAGACCAGTCGCCAGACGAAGCGAGGTCGGATCCAGGAAGGTACCGGTATATGGAGAAGGATGGGCATGTAGCCAAAGACCGGCCTCTCTGGTTCCGACCGCCAAAAGTCTTGCGCGATCCGGACCTGAACTGCGGCTCAGAATCGATTTGTATGTTAAACTCATCATGTCATAAACTCATTTGCTCCATGAAAACGTACATAGAATATAACTTGTCCATAAAATGCAAAGCTGTGCAAGTTGTAGCCTTCGTAATAAAGTCGGTAATGATGTAAATCTAGGTCGTGGCTCGAGACGTGCAATTTACCGCAGCCCAGCTTGGAACATTCCCGAGTTATACGGCTATCAAACTATTAGTGAATTTGTTCTCCCGACTGAACAAATAGTGCACGGAATGCCTATAGGTACGCTAGCCTCGATGGGAATTAGTAAACAAAGTTTCGCGCATTTTTAACACAAAAATTATATTTAGATTCAATTGGATAGGTAATATCAGAAGGTATGTTGGTCATGTGATAACATGAAAATGCATAGGCATAATGTGTGAACTTACATCGAATTTGGCTGTAGTGGAAATACATTTTCACTTAGAATCGCCTGAAACAAATTTAGATTAACGCAATGAGTCTTCGATACATTCGGTTAACCAGATAAATCAGAATCACTACAAAAATAAGTGCAGAGACTACTGCTGAAAAAATTGAACACACGTATTTCCATTCCAAATGTCAATACAGGTACTTTGAATGCTTTCAGGAAAATTGACACTGCCTGCGAACCGCGGCAGCTTCGTTGTCATTTCACTAGATGGAGTTAATACTTTTATTTAAGAATTTCTGTACCGTCTACTTCATTTCAATTGAATAATTAACAACTGTGATTGCAGTTTGTTGTTTACGCAACTTCAAAATAAAAACCGTTAAAGTAACTTAGCCATTCGCGATTTCCCCAAAAACACGAAGTAACATGTAAAAAATTAGGCCACTGACCTCTAGCGGCGGATGTCCCAAATAATGTAAATGGGATGGTCTAAGTACAATAACAAGTAATTGGAAAAATTGCCAATAGCAATATTAATATATCTATCCAAACTCGTTGGTATATTGGTCGCAAGTGCTACTGCCGAGCATGAGGTCCTGGGTTCAATTCTCCGGCTGGGTAAAGTGTTATTGGGATCCATCTGGAATCCATCAGTCCATCTGGAATTTCTCAGTAGCAGCCCGCTACTGAGAAATTCCAGATGGAAAAGAATTCTCAGCGGCAGCCCGGAGTCTGGGTTTTTCCCGGTTGATGGCAATAGGTTTGCCCCCTAGTGGCGAAATTTGGGTGTACTACACGTACACCCACATTACCTAACCAGTCTAACCCATCGCGGAATTCAGGCGTGGTTTTATGTTATGTTATATTTCACCCAGATTCCGATATTCATATTATTATAGAGTTCGAGTTGTTGTACTATAAGGTTTAAAGGTTTTAAAGGTACGCAGTCGCACATTTGAAGTACAGTCGCCAGCACATCAAGTTACCACAAACTGTCAAATATTCTCATTCGACTTTGAACTTAACCACCAAAATTTTAAGGTTTGCAATCATTTGGAGAAATTTGATAGTTACTTACACATATCACTAAGCACTACTCACACATAAATAAGCACTCAATCCCCAAGATGAAGTAATGACGTAAGTTGCACTTAGCATGCCTTCTTTTCGGGGTTATAAAGCACAAGCAGCCGACCTACCTGTACATCAAACTGAACTGGATCGCTAGTAGAAAGAAAAGCGTGAGCGAGTAGTTACAGACAGTGCAGAAACTTTCCACTCAATCGCATAAGACAGCTGCCTTCAAGGAAACTTTAAATGATAAATGATTTTATTTCTGTAAGTAGATTTGTACAAACACTTTTACACGACAATCATATTTTTTTAAACTAGATGAGGTCGGCGTTTCCTTTCTGACTACTCTGAGAAGAAAGGCCGAAACAAACTCAGAGGTCACAGTCTCTTTTAAAGTCCAGACATAATCTTGGTCAGATCATGTGAAGACAAAAAATACTCAAACTGCCAGACCATGTTAAAAACTAACTGAGAATAAAACAAAATTAAACAATGACCCACATAGTCTTCACATTTACAATAATTAAAATAATATAATACTTCACAGAGTAAATATTCTTGCCATTGCATAAATAAAATTCATCAATGTCAATGTGTTTATCCGGACATAATCTTGGTCAGACCATTTGAGGACCATGTAGGTTGGTGTCCGAAATGGTCTTTTGAGGAAAGAACTACACAGATTTGAGTGGACCTGTCCAGTCAGTGCACGCATTTGTCAGTTATCATGCAGCTCAACTCAAAACTTAAGGAGCTCAATGATTTGACGAACAATACCAAAGAAAAGACATTTGGGTTGGCCGCATAAAGTACTCAAACTGCCAGACCATCATTAAAACTAACTAAGAGACAAAAAAAAAACAATGACCCACATAGTCCTCACATTCCTAATAATTAAAATAATATAATACTTTACAAAGTAAATATTCATGTCATTGTCTTTATAAAATGTTATATAGAATAAGAAAATATAAATAGCTAGCAAAATAAAAAGAGTAAAAAACAACATTCACTGTAAATTTATTGGAGCAGCTCAATCCCAAGCCTTTTTGTCCTCAATATAATCTTTAACAGTATAAAAGGCTTTCAGGCACAGTTTCTTTTTATAAAACATTTGAATTTATTAAGGCTAAGTTCTTGAATGTGGCTAGGAAGTTTATTATAAAAACATATACATTGGCATCTAAACGAGCTGCCTATTTTTTGAGCCTTTTTGTAGGAACAACATAGGAAATAGTTCTGCATCCATACATCTTTCGCCCCATAACCAACAGCGAAGGAAAATTACTTTGCGTGTTCTAAATTACAATTATACGCCCATGAAGACAAAGTTTAATGACGGACAATGTGCAGAATAGAAAACAATGATTTTGAGATTATATTTAATAAGAAACAATCCTTTCAATACTTAGAAATACATGCTAATAAATGCCTGTCGTGTCACTAATGTTATTTCTATTGCCTGTATGTTTCATTTAAATACTTATGAAACGGTCTGGTTTAAAATAAACTTTCTAATTAGCATTTTACTCATATTTTCTCTAGTTTTTATATTAAAATAGGTAGGTAGGTGAATGCCATAACTTGACAGTTGAGTTGATTGACATAGCATGACAATGATTAGGGATGCCCATACATTAGACCCTTATAGATATATTTTAAGCTTAGATACCGTGAATGTGATGTAATTACAATGCATCTTACTAATGTGAGAGTGTAATGGCTCTCAAAATGGAGAAGGAAAACATCGTGAGGAAACTGGCATGTCCTAGAAAGAATTCGAAGAAATGTGACGTCTACCAACCCGCACTGGGCCCGAGTTTTGGATTACGGCCTCTCACAGAGAGGAGGCCTGTCTCCCAGCAGTGAGAACATTAAAGATTAATTATGTAAATCATTAATGATGTTTTTCTACACAATTACTTCATTGTTTAGAAAAAGATCATTAATGATTTAGGATGGAATATGATTTATGAAAATCGGTTTGTTTTCAAAATTTTGTTGTTGAATTCATTTCGAACCTAACCGTCAATACTGTCATAACCTAGAGCGAAAAGGTTGACAAGGAAAGTACGTACGGATGCGTATGATATCCGTAAGCAGGTGGCCAACGCAAGTAATCTCACTCTCGATGTGTGCGAAAGTAAAAATTGGGCATCACTAATTGTCATGTCAAATGTAATTGTCAAAGATGGCGGCATTTTGTGATGTCGTTCATTGTAACAGCTCTTTTAATTGTTCATTATGGAACGCAGAATGTCCGTTTCATACATTATAAAATACGTCAGATGTTTGTTGGTCCTAGGGCCATATTCGACGATGTCCTTTGTGTTTGTTCCTAGTATTCACATTATGGATATCACTGTATTTTTTAAACAAATTAATATTTTTTTTGTGCGTACAAAAGATTTTCATAAATATACTGAGAAGCTACAGTCATTATATAAATCTCTTCAAATTTGTCTCTGAGGGAGTGTCTGGGACTTAATTTATAAATTGAACGGATTGCCATTTTTTGTAAAACAAAAATTGCCTGAATATCGGCGGCATTTCCCCATAACAGAATACCGTACGACATTACGCTATGAAAATAACTAAAGTATACTAAACGGGCTGTGTCTAAATCAGTTAAATCACGAATTTTTCTAACGGCTCTGCAGCATAGAGCTAAGCTTTTTTGACAATTTATCTAAATGGGGGCCCCATTGAAGCTTGGCATCCAAAGTTATGCCTAAGAACACAGTGGTATCTTCGGGGTTCAACTCTTCACCCTTTAAGAGAACAGTAGTTTTTACTTGTCTAACATGAGGTATTGTAAACTTAATATATTTGGTTTTTTTCTCGTTAAGAAGTAGGTTATTAACTTTAAACCAGTTAACTACTTTTTGGAGGGCACTATTTGCATTGTCGGTAACCAACTGACGTTTGAGTTTAAATAAAAGTGAAATGTAGTCTGCAAACCGCACTATTATCATGATTATCCCTTATGAGGCAAGGCAAGGTACTTTAAGGTACTTACGCCACGTACAAATGCTGGAACAACATTCCCCCACCGATAAGGAATCTTAAATGTCTTGGCACCTTCCGAATTCCACAGTGGTAGATAATTTCATATCGCCACTCAGAAAAAAAAACTGGGTATAACCGTTTCGAACATGTCCATAACATTTGCCGTTTTCTTCCCGATTAATTCCGCCCTTAAGCGTAACTCGTGCTCACAAACCTGTGAACCACAGGTACAAAAGGATTGCAAGGGTAAACCTACTTAATAATTCAATAATTTGTAAATCTATTGTTAGATAATAATTAAAATACACATGTTTACTTACCTGGGTATATTTGTTGTAAACCTATTTTAACCTCGTCTATTTCCAATCGGTCATTTTATTCACACCTATGCCACTTTAATTATAATAAGTAGGGATGGGCCGAAATTCGTTTCACTTTCGGTTTAACCGAACTTCGGTTCAAATGCCGCACATTCAATGTCGACATTATGAATGTTTAGAATAAATTTAATTGTTGAATAAGAAACAACTAAAAAAAATAAAAAAATGCTTGTCATTTTATTTTACTGGTTTAGTTTTATTATTTTAGTCATCATCATCTACCTAGCCTTTTCCCAACTATGTTGGGGTCGGCTTCCAGTCTAACCGGATGCTGCTAAATACCAGCATTTTACATGAAGTGACTGCCTATCTGATCACCACAACCCAATAACTGGGTAACACGATACCCCTTAGTAAGACTAGTCGTCAGACTTTCGGGTTTCTGACTACCCGTAACGACTACCAAAGATCTACAAATGACAGCAGAGACCGACGGTTTATCGTGCTTTCCGAGGCACGGGGGGGTTCGATATGTAATGAATGGTCACCCATCCACGGACCGACTTCGGTAAGCGTAGCTTAACCTTCGATTGGCTCGTGAGGCTGTTATTAACCACGAGCCCTTTTCCTTTTGACCATACATATAAAAATTAGAGTTATCTACTCTGTCGAAATAGGTAGTAACGTTTAAGAACTAAGAGAACCTGGGCTGCAAGAGCGAGCGCAATGACCACAAGAAAAACTAACCAAGCTAATGCGAGGTGAGCCTCGAATTGACTTGGTTACTTTTTCTTTTGACGATTAGGTATTAGTCAAATATTTTTATGAGTTGCGGAAAGTTGCATAGCCGTTGGACGCGCGAGGCACCTCAGACCACGCTATCTTTTTAGCTTTATATGTTATCCTGAAATCCTCTCGCCGACTGAGGCTCTAAGCAGGTGCATTGTTGGCTTAGCAGACCTCCGAGCTCGAACGAACTGCACCATAGTAGTTACGCCACTGCTGCTGAAGATATCCAGTAGATACTTCTTCAGCGTTCATCATTGAAGCAATGTCTTTATGGATATACATTAAGGCCAGTTTTTTCAGTCGATCTTTATTCGTATTGCTGTAAAGATATATCTTCAACCGGCGCTAGGTGAAGAAAGATCGCTCGGCAGTGCTGGTTGTCACAGAAAACGTGCAGGAACGAAACGAATGTTATCAATTCAACATATTATTTTCGTCTGGGTTAGCCAGACTAGAGTAGCCAGCTAGGAGACTACTTGCATAGGCACAACCTTGTAGCCAGGATTATCCATCAGCAACTTGCTCTGAAAACAGTCTTGTGGAATCGGAAGTACCGTATTGTAGGTATGTGCCGGACTCAGTTCTCAAAAATAGCAATTTCAAGTTGTATTGGGATCGATCTATGTATCATCACTGACAGGACTATAATATTGTTGCCAATAAGCCAGACATGCCATCTGGCTCTCGCCTCCTCAAGTGTTGGCCGAAACCAATACCTGAGGAGGCCCTCGTTAGGCAGCTGGGTCAGAGCTTGATCCAGAAAGCGGTATTTCTGGACACGGCGCGTATTGTTAGGAGGTTCCTCTCTAAATAGCTCTAACGACCGATAGCTTGAACCCTGATCCCGATACCGTGATACTATTTTATATATATATTTTTTTTTTATTTAAAAATGTAAATTATATGTATATAAATGAATTAAAGGAGTTTAATAATTTAAGCACATTAATACCTATGAATAACTATTTAAATAATCAAGTAATCAAATATACAATCAATACACCATCGAACATTGCATACTTATCCTGCTCTTGGTAAATCCGCCACGAACTCGCTGACTTCATACATAATTATAATTCTTCCACCAATAATTAGCGTCTTTAGCTCGCCTGCTTGACGGCCATATGTTACTGCAGCGGGATCCAGCAGAATATCAGCGTCAGGTATATTTGCCTGAGCAGCTGAGCTGGACTGGAATTTTAAGCAACCTTGAGTTGGGACGGACAACGCACTCTGATTGTTTTTATTTTAATCACAATTTGAATTTTCTCTACCGAATAGGTAGGTATGTCATAGTCACTTTTTTATTTTTTTTATTTAATATTGTATAATAGCCACCTCGGTAAATTGCTTGTAAATGTTGCATAGTGCACTAAGTTTATCATTTAATTGTTCATCACATAGATAGATCAACACACATAATGTTGCGTGTTTTGTTCTGTGTTTCACCAAATAAATGATGTATCAAACTACCTATATCGCAGTCGATGCGTTCTTACATTATTTTTTCTTATATTCTGTTCCTGTCTTTGTGTTTTTCTTTGCGGCAGTCGACGTTCAGCGAAATGTCACATTTTTTGTTAACTCTCGCAATAAACACCATGCTCCGAACACATAATTTGAACAACTGCCAGGAATGTGAAGACATCTCTTCCTGTTTTCGGACGCTTTCTGTATCTTGTTATTTTCCTCTAATATCCTGAAAAAATACGGATATTCCCGATAATTTGTCATTGCCGGTACAGCGGCTGTTATCTGTGTATTAAAACTGTTTTATAATAATAATATTTATTTATTAAGTATATGATAATAGGGTATTTATAGTACGTACATATTAGAGTTTAGTAATTAAGTAAGCGTAGTACTGTTCTCCTAGCTAGGTAGTAGAGCAATCTGTATTAAGGAGAGACAGTTTGCCTCCTTAAGGCGCTGACAAGACCCAATTGACCAAAATAAGCTTCTCTTAAGAAAGAAAATTGCCAAATCTGTATAGTTTGTGGTAGCGGAAAAAATATATGTTAATTTTGAACATATTTCCCAGAACTTGGTTGTCACCAAAACACGTTTTGAAAAAAAAATCTCGATACAAACTAACGTTAAACTAACCTCTTACCTTGAGTTCTAATCCAAAATATCTGTATTAAATATCAACATACATTACGTATTTAATTAATAACAAGTACGTCTTATTCTAATGGAGAACTTGGTTGTTTTTTATTTTCGATTACTCAACTCAATTCTGAGTAAATAGATAATTACTTCATATTTTGCAATAAATTACAAGCGTTTTGTCGTCGCGCTTCTCTGTCTTTTCTTTGCAATCTGACAGTGACCGCGGTTTAGGTGTTGTCAGCGTCTTAAATAAAGATAAGTATAAAATCATAGTAAACAAGATAATGTTTTATGTGAGACGTGATTGAGTATGTGTGAGTGTTTGATGTTTGTGTACTGCGTGTGTGTGAGTGTTTGCTGTTTGTGAGTGCGGGTTTATATATGCGTGTGGGTGTGGGTGTGTGTTTTTTGTATAGGTTGGGACTATACATTTATGAATTCTTGGAACAGAAAGCCCAGGAAGGTACCTTTAATACGGTGTAATACTTACCGATCATACAAAGGTATACGGTTCGTAGTCATTCATCTACCTACGAACTGTAGGTAAGTATTAGGTATAACAACAAGCTACAGGTTGCCTATTGTCAACTTACACGTAGGTAGGTATGTAGATATAATAAATCTATAATTTAACGTTTCTGACTGCCGACGACAACTACATGTTTTTTCTATTCATCATCCCTATTTTGTTCTCAATATTGAATTAATGAAAATCTATTGTGAGCAGTTTCTGTTGTTAGTTTTTCGCTCTAAATGTCTCTTTGTTTCCATTAGATACTACAAGTGTTCAATATTTTGTTGGATTAAATTTAAATTATTTGTTTTAAAACTTAGAAATGTATTGTGACACTGTAGGTACTTGTTACTAAGTGCCAATTTCACCAATAAAACTGAAAGCGTTCAGCATATCTAAACTGCTTTCAAAAGCCTATCAGCGTAAATATTCCACAACAATGATCACACTGAAAGCTCTTGAACGCGATTTAGATGTTCTGAACGCGTTCAGTTTTATTGGTGAATTCTGCCCTTAAGTAGAATCGCTGATTCAAAGAGATTTGATGTCTCTGTAAAACGTTTCTTCTACTTGCATTGTATTGTGCCACGTTGCGCGTTGTCACGCAGAACCTACCTAGATAGGTACCTACGCTACGTGAGCTAGTTAAGGCTCGTGCAGACTGGGGCGATATCGCGGGCACGACAGGCATATTCATAATAATAATATTAATAAAACCTTTATTTCAGGCCATATCCATAACAATTACAAGCTGGGTTACCAAATTTGAGCACGAATAAATCTTTTCAGGATATTTGAGTCCTGTTTATCTGCAATGACCTCTTTTTTTTTTTTTTGAGGGTGGGAAATCATCAAATAACTTCTCCCGCTCTGGGCGGAGCGGGAGGGTGTGTCAGACTCTTACTGACTAAAACCTACCCGTATTCCTTCCTGTTGCCTGTGTTGCGGGGGCCTCGGTGACCCATAAGTACCTTCCCGCGATGACCTCTATGATGCTGTTAGTTGATGATGCTGTTGCTGCCTGTAGCGACCGCGATATCGCGCTAGTCTGCACGAGCCTTTAGTTGATTAGTTATTACTAATCAAATAAGTATTCGAAGATATCATTCTCACTGACTTCCAAACCAAACAGGCTAGCCTCATGCATATAATTTTAATTTTGAACTGAGATTTGCTGGGCGAATAAATTTATCAGAGCCTTTCTTCACCATTAGCGTAGGAAGTACTTTCTGGTTCAGTTCGGCTCATCTTCGTTTCAACGACTTCTTTGAACGGGCAAAGGGATTCCGCAAAATTCTGCTGCACTTGAAGGTGCTGGATGGTGGTGTGCGCCTGGGTGGACTTTTGCTTCAGGGATTGTTACAGCACGGCCATCTGAGACGTCCCTTGGTTGACTTTTCGACAGAGATTGGTGACACGGAGTTTTTGGTCGGAATTAATTTTTCCCTCCGCCACAATCGAGCAAATTTCGCTCAAAATTGTTTCGATGAACCCAAGCCATCTCTGAATCTCAGACGTAGAGACGAGTAATTCGTTCTCTGTGGCTGCTGGCGGCTCTGGTTCTCTTGTCTGGTTTTGATCAGCAGGCGGTGGCGTCGGTGGGGTATTTCGTCGTACCAGTTTGCTGCGGCCGAAGGGGCTACCTCCTGGGTTAGACATACTACTAACATCGAAAACGCCGGTTTTCTATAAAATTATTTAGTTCATCTTTCACAGCCAATTAGTAGTTAGTCACACTCGTCACTTGTACAATAAAATGACTCCACAAATTATTGCAATAACTATTCGTAATTACTTAAATCAGTATCGTTACAATCAACCCAAAATAACGTCCGCTTAGTCGCGTCTAAAGACCGACCGATAGATAAAGAGCTGACAACATTTTATGTACATTTCTAAAAAAAAATACATATCATCACACCCGTATTCCCTAAAGGGCTAGGCAGAGTTGTACCTGTACTTCACCCACATTTTGGCAATTATGTTTAAGTCCCATGTGGGGCCTATTGCCATCAACCGAGCACAAATCCAGACTCAGGGCTGCTACCGAGAAATTCCTGATGAAAAAACCCAATAACACTTTGCCCGACCCAGGAATCGAACCCAGGACCTCATGCTCAGCAGTAGCGCTTGCGACTACTAGACCAACGTGTAAATATATCGAATTAAAATTATCCAGTTTTGGTACGAGCCGTGTCGACGTCAGTCGGAGCGAGCGCTCGGGGCTCGCGAGCCGTGAAATGCAATTTGCCGACGCTGCAACGAGCGAACTACGTCACTTATAAACTAGAGCTATACCCATCTTTAACTATACGTTATTTTGACACAAACTTTGAGCTCAAAATTTTCGGAATATATAATTGATTTCCACTACGAAAACGTCAGTTCCGTTCATCTGGAAATGTAAATACGAACTGAAAACCCCAAACCCCAAAACTTTTAGTTAATCGAAAAACAACAGTAGGTCTGCCCAGTCTCGTTACAGTTGCGTCGCCTTTCTCTGACACATTTTATATTATTTTTGTTCTCGTATAGAATCTCATTTACCTCCGTTGCATCTGGCTATTTCCCCTGAAATGAAATTGTAGATATTCGAAAGTATCGGGAAAAGCGTGAAGTAAAAAGGAAAACAAGATCGCCTTCGTTTTACTTCAATTTTGTGTTCGGAAATACAAGAAGTACGTCGGTAATGGTAGGATTAATCTTAATTCCTGCTCCATTTAATTCCAGGCACGTGGAAGTTGGTCACTTAATTACCCCCTAAGCATTAACAACCCTCTATTTATTTTACTGCAATGGTTAATGTAAATATTTAACCCAAACGTTGAATGTGAACTATTTCGACTTCGACTAGACCATTATGTCCCGTAGACACCGGTAGGGCTGACTTGGGATTATATCATTCCACACCCATATAACCGAAATGCTGACGAAACCGTACAAGATAGCGAAGTAAGGTTGGTTATTATCTACGGGAAAAGCCGATATCGCATAGAAATGATCGTTCAATTACTAATCCCCAACCGTTCAAAACTACATATATCTATGAACACTTTCATACCTACACGGTATCGGATTGGACCGCTATCACTGAACAAATACGGGATTGTAAAGTACACAAATAGTTTTATTTGCTGTATGATTACTATCGGGCGGGACACACGCGCGGGAGCGTGATTGATTGCCTGACACGCTTGTGGAACTGTAATCTCGTATATGTACGTGTCATACACACACATGTACGTATTGTATAGCTGACTACAAGTCAACATGAAAGGTGTGATTTTTCAGGTTTGTACCTGCAGTGAGAGGGAAAGAATATTTAAGGCCCAAAAACGATGTCTTAGATCAATGACAGGTCTTAAGTTTACTGAAAGTTGTCAACCTGTATTTATATCCCTAAAAATTCTGACATTGCCTTGTTTATATATACTAGAAGTTGCCATATTCGTTAAATTAAATAAACACCTATTTACCTCAATGATTGACATAAGACAACGCACAGCACCAATGAGGTCCCAGTATAAAAACCAACTGTGCACAGGTGGTCATAAAACAGCCTTATTAAAAAATAGCATCCTTTCCATGGGACCGCTTGTATATAATAAATTACCTGAAAATTTAAAAGACCTACCCATAAAAATGTTTAAAAAACAATTAACAAAACTATTGCTGGAGAAATGTTATTACACAATTAAAGACTTTCTAAGTGACAAAACTACATATATAGGAAAATGTGATTGTTAAATGTACGTTGTCTTTGCAATTTCAAATGTTTTAGATTACTCGTCTATTAATGACATTGTATTTATTTATAAGCGATTTTTTATTTTTATGGTTGTTGTTTTAATGTAGTTTGACGTATCAGATTTTGACATTACCAGATAATCAGTTCTATACCTAATAATAATTGTGATTGTTGTTAATGTTTTTGAATATTTTAATATTAAGCTTTTTGACATTACACATTACGACATATATTCTTCATTGTATAATATGCGAGAGATTTATATTTAATTAATTAATTATTTTGATTTATTTATTGTAGTCTGATCCGTAACAACCTATTAAATTCGACTATGGCTAATGATAAACGTAATAGCTGTATTTTTATTACTACTGGTTCAAACCTAATATTTTGCATGCCGTAAGGTAAAATGTATCGGGACACTTAATAAATATTCCAACATATATGTATACCTACATTATCAGCAAATAAATGATTTCTTTCTTTCTTTCTTTCTTTCAAAAGGCGGCTTATGGCGGTGGGTTCATACCAGAGAAGTTGCGGATATTCGCATCCGCATACACAATTGCGGAGCTTCCGCATTTATATAGACGTCCGCATCTGCATCCGTATCTGTATTAATCAATGCGGGGCTCATGGGGAGATTTGGTAGTAAAGGGTGAATATATGTAAAATCATAATCAACAAAATGGAAATGAATCATCAATAGCTCTTAATAGTCACATTTTCAAGAAATAGTTTTATATCCATCATCATATAATTTCGAGAGCTATAAATAAAATGATTATAATTTACTTATTATTTTATTATAATTTCCGTGAATTGTATTAGGATCAACATACAACAAAACTGCGCTGAAATTTGCAAAAAAAGTAAGAAATATTGAATTTCCTTGTCACTTTAACGGATCTCTTAAAAAATCTTGAGATCCGCATCCGCGAATGTGAGCCACCAAAAATGCGCATCCGCGTCCGCGGATGTTAAAAAATCTGCATCCGCAACATCTCTGGTTTATACAAGCTGTGGGTAACGATGCAAGTCTTTGACCTAGTGACATGTTGATACTTATCACAACCTGTATTTTGTTAAAAGGCCGATGTAGAAAGAGCCTCCTTTTTGTAAAACTACTGTATTGCTTATAAAAAAACTAACGAATATTTAGTAGTAAGGGGTACTTACAAAATAAAAGGTGGATTGTAGTTAAAGTCACTTTTAGCTATCAAAGAGCGTTGATCCATAGGACAACCACTCATGAACATAGCAACGTGTGTGTAGGTAAGCATCTCTAGTTACGGACCTAACACGAGGATATTCAGAGTCGTATCACGTTTCCTATTGCCAATAAAAACAACATTGCCGTAAGCAATTTGCAAGTTAGTATGCAGATCTAGATATTAACTGCTATTGTTTCACTTGTATCCTCTTACCCGATAGGGTAGCTGATGGCTGGGGGTGGCCCGATCCGATGGAAGCTCTGGGAATTTGCGTCTCTAATATTCTCGAAACGAGGAATATTTTGGAATTAAGTCGAAGGTATAGATGGCAGGTTTTGTACAGTAGTCCAGTATTGCATATAGTAGTAGGGTGAAAATAACATCAGGTAAGTTTTTTTTCTAGTAAGTACCCACCTATTTCGACTCAGGTTAATGCAAAGTTTGAGGCGGTCGCGACATGGAGAAAAACCAAAAAGACAGCTGCACCTTTCAGTTCCGTACCTATATAGTTGTTTGAATGTGTCGCTGTCCACTAAATTTTATTCCATCCATTACATATACCTGTACATGTAAAGGATTTAGTACTTATAATTAAAATATAATACAACCTAGGGTGTAATGAAAACCACAGCTAAATATTCTCTACGTAGGTAAATACTGCAGCCATGCCCACTATTTATCGATCTAAACCTGCAAGCAAGAGCCCAGTTGTTCCATGTGCATGAACATAATGCCGGATGATTGAATCAAAAGGCTCAGCTTGATTGACTCGCATAAAGATCACGCGAATATGGAGAAATCTAATGAAATGTAACGTAATTTTTAAAGACAGAATAAATAGAAATCAGTGTGAGATGTTCTTAACATTGATTTCAAATTGGAAGAGCTTGAAGTGGGGCCGTGTTAATAAAATTCGTTACGAAATTGAAAACACGTAATAAAACAGCAATTTTACTACCTTTTAAATTCCGAAGCTTATCTTTATGATTATCTACATAAAATAATGAAAACTTATTGAAATACATTAATCGCGTCATCTTTTATTACCAAAGTAATTAATGACATTTTGGTGATTAATACAATATCACTAACTGACAGTTGCGGAAAACGTTTTCAACACTAACGGCCACAAATTACTGCTCATGTTAACACCTTCAATCACAGTTATTATTATTTTTTTTATCGACTGGGAAAACAGATCAATCATTTCAACTATTTCTATTTCTAGATCTATAAGCACTTATAAACTTCAGAAATCCAGATTCTAAAACTGAACTTAATTAATTAACGATTTGGAGAACGTGCATTTAATTGTATATAACTAGAATTCGCAGAAGAGATTTAAACTTATCTCGTCTTGGTTGTAAAGTTCACGCAAATCTCAAAACAAGGCAGCGTTTAACCTAATACCTGAAATACCTGTTACACCCTACAAAGTATAGGTAAGTACCTGATACCAAGAATTTTGTGATTCTCCCATCACTCGGCGCTTTACAGCGTAATTCTAGGTTATGAGCTCAAGTTACGAGCATGTTTAGTATTCTTTCTGTAAGACTAGAATATTTTTAGCACAACGAGCAAATTTAATTAATTCGAAAGTTAAAAGATCTGTTCCTAGAAATACAGTTTCATGAAACCATTGTATGTAAAGTTCAGAACATGGGTCAATGAGTCGATGGTCAATTCGTTCTCAAAGCAGATAAGAAATAATGGAGTATGGATTTCGAAGAGACTTCATAAAAAAGAACACATCATTATCCTTATTGTACACACATTACACGATGTTGACATAAAATGACATGAACAAACGCTAGTTTATCAAAGTTGAGTTGTCCTCGAACAGAAACTGTAATTTAAAGTGATGGCAAAAGTTGAAATGTTATTGATGACAAGACGAAACTAATAATAAATACTTAACCTTGGCGACATAGTCAGAAAACATGATGAAAATCCCTCAAAACTTTTACCAGAGTTAAACTAACAACTACTACTCGTGTCGTCGACGCGAAAAGGCGAAAAGAATTCAGAAGAGGTTCGTGTTATGTTATGTATGATACTTATCTGAAGCACCTTTGAAACTCTGGCAGGAGTGTTTGCAGGTATAAAGTCTCGATCATTACACCTGAAGGGGCTTCGAAAATATTGGATACTCACGCCCGTAAGTGGCAACATTAGCGATGTTACCGCTCCACGCTTCGTCATCATTTATCACGATTGATACGGAACTGAACTGGGAGGGAAATATCAATCAATATTTATATAAACGTATCTTTACGTACTTGGAGTCACCTGATGAATATGTGACTGGGGATCGGTGTTTCACTTTGTGCTTTATTTACATTTCTTTAGAATGACGTAGTTGTTAATTATTTATAAAGTAAGCACTTAAGTATTTAATGAATACTGCATAGCAGTTCTCATCACGCACAAGCAGTAAAAATCAATTAAGCGAACAGCGGTATGTGTGTCTATTGTTCTCGGAAACGACAAGCCCGGTTGATACACCGCGCGCCGACAGCGATGTGTAGCTTATGCACAATTGGGATTTGCAACCAATGCATTATTGTCGTTCGTGTACACAGATTTAGCAACTAGAACAATACTGGGGTGGTTAAAATGCGACGAATATGATTCTAACCGTTTATGAAATACCAGAAATATGCGAAACATCAAATAATAAAAATAAAACAATATCATACGAATTACTCTTAAGTATACAGACACTTTACTTCACAAGATTTTTAGAAAGCTCGCTCTTGAACACCAGTTTATAATATTTTCATGCTACGGGTTACCGGACTCGTAGACAGCTACGAATCTCGTAGTGATTATGTGCTCGTGGCGTGTGCAAGGTTCTACGAACGTGCTACGAAGCTACGCACTTGACCATTTTACCGGATATCACAATTTACTATGGCCAGTCGCATGAGTTTCAGAGGTATCTCATCGCAGCAGTCAGCACTTCTAGGTATATGAGCGTCATAAACCCTTTAAGTTAATCGCCTTTCACACATCCTTTCCACATGGTTAAGCAGTTGAGCTGCCGGAGCGAATACCCTTTTATTTCCTATAAATCTATTTACGCTTTACTCGGACGGCTAAAATAAGTACAGATTCAATTTTGAGATCATTTATTATTTCAATTATATGTATATATAATTGAAATAATAAATGGTATCAAAACTTCCTTGTGTATTTAATATAAATAAAGTTGATAACGTTTCATAATACCTAAAGTAAATGTATATTCACGTAGATGTGCTAGATTTATTATCCTATTCCTAGGAATATTCTAACGTGTTTTGACTACTCCATTTAAAGTATTCATAAAAATAAAACTTGTCAAAAATACTTGTTCATTTTTCATTGACGCCGAACGTGTTTATGAACAAGACAAGCTTAAAATAATAAAAATTGTGCTACAACCAACATTTTTGGATGAAAAATAATAAATTTGTAAACACTGTGATCTCTGTTTACCTTATAATATAACATAACATCACGCCTGCTTTAGTCGATGGGCTGGGCAGAACTGTTTATGTTAGAGCACCAACAGAAAGACGTCCACTCCTGGACATAGGCCTCCCCAAGCACCGCCACTTCGACCGGTTCTTTCCTTCTGGCATCCAGCGGATTCCTGCGGCCTTCACAAGGTCATCCCCCCCCCCAAGCGTGGCGATTATGCAACCCCCAAATGATAAGTACATATATTATTACTAAACAATTAAGTCAACATTCAGTTAATCACCTGTCTAGAGTAGGTACAGAATGTAACTACTTCAAAGGCTTTGTTTGATACTAAAGCTCCATTAGCGCCTAAATTAGCCAGCATTACTTAGGAGATTAGCTTACATAACCGCTAACAAAATCGGCTAGCCGACCAACATTTCATGCCAAAATCGACTGACTGCAATTGTCGAATCAATTTAGCTCATATGAAATCAAATCAAATTATTTTATTTCACATTTTACATGGGCACTTATGAAACGTCAGACGCTAAGTGCACGACTACAATTCGTCGTTTCCTATGTAGAAGAGCCGGCGAGAAACTCCACGGTTACTCTTTTAAAAATAATATTGGCTTTTACGATATTTTCGAATTACGGTATGAGTGCAGCGTAGGCCTCTCAACAAGCACCTGGTACTTACCAAAAAATAAATGGTCTACAAATCTACAGTCTATTAACACGTTCGCTGACAGTACGTTCTTAGGCGGGAAATTAAAAGTTGTGCGATACGGCACGTCTGCCGACGTAGTGTCGTATTTGGGCAAGCAAACACATGCCTAATATAACACAACGTCGAGAAGCGTTCACGTCCATCGACGTAGTATCAAATTTCGGCAGGCGAACATATGGCCAACATGACACTACGTTATGAAACGTTTGTCATTTAGTATGGAAAATTCTACTGCCGTTATGAGGTGTCAGGGTAAGTGCTCACTGTCAGCGAACGTGTTAAGCCTACAACGTTCTCACATTCACAAAATATGAAAGAAACTATAGGTATAAAATATTATTAAAATAATAAAATCAAAATCAAAAATTCAAACTAGGCTGAAAATCAGCACTTTTCGAACGTCAAAGTTAAATAAGATAATCCCCCAAAAACGCCCGCCTTTGACCACTACCTAGTGCTTTAACTGGGAAGAAGAAGTGGCCAACAAACTCCCAAATAAAAATAAAAACCAAACCAAATGACTTGTTGCCATTACAACTGTAACATGGCAAACTAGCGACCCGCCCCTACCTTAAGCGGGTGCGATGGTGCAATCTACATAATAATATTACTAAGACAACTTGTCAAAACATACCTATATTATCTACCTACATGTTAATGTATAAAAGGAGTTCTGTAATTTCTGCCTACCCCCATAGGAAGAAGACGTGAGCATTGAAGAGAAGTGTGTATGTATTAAACACATAAACCACAATAAATGTTCTAAATGACGGTGAAAACGAATGAAGAAATATGCTTACAAACAGACACACACGAAAAGTTACTTTGTATTTTTATACTATTTAGAAATCGTTGCCGCAGTGTCCGGGATCTGTCATCATTCTAATCTTATCGCCAATACACTTGAGGTCATAGCGCACATATCAACTCAGAAAGGGATCGCCAACGTATCGCCTTTCGCCTCGCCGACAAACAGGCGTCAACCTAACGTAAGCACGTAAACAAAGCGGATCAGCAGCTCCGATACGTCGACTCGGCTACGGCTAGGCGACGCGCGACGCCGCGCTTACGGCTCGCCGCCCGCCGAGAATTAAACAAAAACAAGCGAGGGGCAAGGGTGGACGAAGAGGCGTAAGCGCGGGAACTGCAAGTTGACCACGCACCGCGGTTCGTAAGCTTGTCCCGAGGCGAGGCGATTACGTTACGCTTCCGATTAGTGTGCGTAGCATTAGGGAGTTTCATACAAAGAATACTGAATTGCTCGAGTTGATACGGTGACGATCCCTTCCAATTTGATATGTGCGCTATTTCCTTAAACAGTAATATCTCTGATACTGCCATGATCTTTTGTGATGTTATAGGGGAAGCCTTAAGATTATACTGGCACCGCAACTGCACAGCAGCAGCACGGCGTCGCCTCGAATTTAGGCTACGGCTAGCTGCCAGCGCGCTAACTACGCGTTGTCCGCAAGGTGCAAGCTCGCAGTCCGCGCGCCGGCCGCGACGTGTAAGCTCACAGTCCGCACGGTGGCCGCGAGGTGCAAGCTTGCTGTCACCGCGAACTCAATATTGTTATATAAAAAAAAACAACAATGACCCACATAGTCTTCACATTCACGTCATTTTATAAAATTCATCAATGTCGATGTGTATAGAGAACCATGTAGGTTGGCGTCTGAAGTGGTCTTTTGAGGAAAGCCACACAGTCTTGAAACTATCAACATTATTTGTCTCTGTTTTAAAATTACAATAGATAGCTAGGTACCTAAAAACTTGCGTGTTTCAACACACCGGATTTTTATTACTGTTAACTATTATTTACTGAGGATTAAACTTATTAGTTAGTATACAGGGTGACATTGAAAACATGCGACAAATCGAAATGGGAGATTGTACTCATAATTATGAACAACTTTTACTAAGGGACCAAAGCTACAATCCCAAAAAAAAAAACTGCTGTTCCCTACATTTATGTTCGCAATACCTCATCAAAATGTAGGAAAAGCAGATTTTTTTTTTTGGGATTACAGCTTTGGTCCCTTAGTAAAAGTTGTTCATAATGATGAGTACAATCTCCCATTTCAGTTTGTCGCAAGTTTTCAATTTCAACCTGTATATCCAACTAGCAAAACATATCGTAAAAAAGTCAGCAGCGCGTTTCTATTTCAGCTATTGGTGGTAAGACGGATCTTTAAAATGTTCAATAAATGATCTGCGCACGTTCTCTCAATGCGATTTGGACGAACTTCTCTCTGCTTTAAGTGATGTAAATATCGTAAGATTATCGTCTGAATAGCCAAATAGTCAAAAGAATATAGAGTGATCGCAACTCGAATGCTACTAGTACTATAATAAACATCAGTATGCCATTATTCCACACATTAGCATTAGCTTTACCCAAGTCGATAGAAGCTCTTTCATTCGACTTATTTATTGTAATATAGCAATGCGGTTGCAATCACTCGACTCTTTGATCGTGTGAATGCACCCAAGCAGCACTCATAGACCGTTTAGTTTATCTTCAAACCTTAAGCGCTCTGTTGTGATTGTGAAAAGAAATGAAAATAAATATAAGTATTTTGCCATATTATGCCATACAATTTTACAGTCATAAAGACAATTCGTGACCTATTAAAGTTAGCGCATAGGTATTACTTTCATATGCGGAGTTAAATGTTTCGTCTATATTCCTTACATATTACGAGTAGTCAATATTTTTATGGGCCGTGACATTTCTTAGTAAATAATTAATTACAAATAATATTAATTTATCTATAACTAATTCGCCATTAATAGCAACACACTCAAAGCATTCACTCTGTTTTTAGCTGCGAAATAGAAAAGAGGTTTCAATTTTACGACTTCTAGGACCGCCATTGCAGTTAGTTTAGGGTTCCTTAGCGCAAAATGTTAAATATTCTAGTTATTATTAGATCAAAATATTGTTATTAATACTCCAGAGGAATGTAAAGTGATTTATACATAAACAAAATATTTTTGTCATTTTTAATTTATTAAATATATGAGTGACTGTTACAAAAAAAAATTGTGACAAATGGTGGTAAGTAGTTAAACTAGTAACGAGACGATGAGTCGATGAAACAAACAGAAAATATTTGATTTTCTGTTTTACCATCAAAAATGATAAACTGCCTACCATCCAATTAAAAAATATCTGCCGTAAATAAGTAGAAATAAGTAGGTAGGTACCTACATTGAACTTGGTTTAGAGATCGGACATTTTCTTTTTTTTGAGATTTATTTTCACTGTCCTCGGACTCAGAACTGCTATTGTCATTAACTATCAGAATCAGAGTCTTGATCAGCGGAGTTATTTTCGGAATGAGAACACACTTCACTAGCTGACGTTTCACAAATTTCATAATCAGTAGAAGTGTGATTATTTCCTGCAGAACCTGCACATAGTATATTATTTGATCGCTCTTCATCTGTGGTCACTGCCAATGTAGATGTTGATTATTTCAATCGAAATCCTATTTACTTTCCGTCGGAAACCTCCACTTCTTTTAATTTTTTCCACCGATTATAGTTAATTTTTTCAAAATAGAAGCAAATACGGTGGTTGTCGTAACAAAATTGCGTTGCAGTGCTGTAATAGTACATTATGATATAAGTGCGGTAAGTTGAAAATTATCAAAGCGCACGTATGTCATATGACGTTTCATAACATATTTGCGAGGAAATAAATAAAACTCGGACTTTCTTAAACGAATAAATCTTTAATCACTTGTTAAAGCAGTTATAAAATTTTGAACAATTTGTAAAATTGATTATCACGTTGCCAGTTGGCATTTTTAATGTTGTCAAGTTATTAGTTACAATTTCACCAGTCTCTCTCTCACTCTCTTGAGTGAAAGTAGAAGAAACGAGACCACAGAGTTCTGCAGTCGGTGGCGGCGACGGAGGCGGCTGTGGCGTTTTAGTGTCAATAAGTTCGCACCTTAATCGGCGAGCAATGTAGCCGACGACCTTCTGAAACTGTGCCCTGTGTATTTTTTTTTTGGGTAGGAAATCATCAAATAACTTCTCCCGCTCTGGGCGGAGCGGGAGGGTGTGTCAGACACTTACTGACTAAAACCCACCCGTATCAGGCAACGTAGGACCGTTGCCTGTGCTGCCAGGGGCCTCGGTGACCCTTTAGTGCCTTCCCGCGACCCCGGCAGGCATCGGCCCTAGTGGACCCCTACGCTTGTGCTGACGACATCTCTTTGAGGAGCGCGTGGAATACAACACGCCGTCGACCCGGGCCTGGTCCTTACCGGACGGTGAGCTACCCATTGCTCACCGTCCGCCCTGTGTATTCAGGTGGATCATCTAAATTTAAGAAAGCGGTAATTTGTTTCGGCATTGCTCCAAATTTATTTATGCCAATGGGTTGTCCATTTTGGTAATTTTGAAAAAATCTGTTAGACATCGCTTTTGTTAAACGAAGCGCTTCGTATTTCTTCAGTATGTCGTGAAAAGGCCCCTATATTGTGAAAGATCTTGGAATTTTATTTTTTGTGTTTTTGACCAGCAGGCTTTTAGTATGACCCTCTGTATTTCTTCGAAGAATAGACACGGCTCTTTCTATAGAAACATTTCATTTCTCAGTTTTTGACATCTCACCGTAGAAATCCTTCTACAATCTGTCATCTTGTCTTTCGTTTCTAACGAACTTTGTCTAGGTCCTTTTTTATGGAGAAGGATTTCTACGGTGGGATGTCAAAAAAAGATGAAACGAAATGTCACTTTGTATGGTAAAAGCCGTGTCTATTCTTCGAAGAAATAGTGTGTCATGCTAAGCCTGCTGGACAAGAAGAACCCGCCCATGGTTCTCGACATCATTAGTTGTGATGTTTGCCAACTCTTGACGTCTACATGCACCATTTATACCGAATATTAATACAACCTGAAAAGAGATAAAAACAGGTACAAAACAAGTTAATAACAATAATTTAGTTTCAACTGACCTTTGTTGCCAAATATCGGCAATCCGGAGCTTCTTTTAGGAACTTCTTGACATTGTCAGCCGAAAATACTTTCGACTTTTTACTCACATGGCCACTTGAGCGTCTTTTTAGAAATGCCAGCAAGTTGGAGTATGATTTGATATCAATACCATGTTTTGTTTTCACAATGCTTTTTAGCATTGAATAGTAGCATCACAATGAGCTTGACTTATATTTTTGAGAAAGTTCCATGAGGCTGCAATAGGCTAAGAACACACTTTCTGAAAATGAATTTGCATCTTAGCTTGGTTACAAAGTAAAGAAAGTATTGAGGTAGGAAAAGGAGTACGGAGGGATAAAACTTTTTACTTGTTCACAAATTAGCGATGCGCGCGCATCAGCGCTTTTTTTAAAACAAAGGCACAAAAAGCAGCCAGTATTACTAATAAAGTAAATTAATATTTTTGAGTTTTTGTTACAGATAAATGGTTGTTATTTATTGTCAAAATTAATTAAATTAAAGAATTAAATGTTTATATATATTTTTTTTTTTTTTTGTATCTCAAAGTTAATTTTATTCATAAATTGTTGACCACTTTTCTGACATTAAAACTCTGCTAATATTTAAAAAAGTACCGTTTGTTTTAGACGGAGCATCTTGATAAACCGTGCGTTTTACCAGTAATACCTGTAATAGATCATTTTAAAGCGTTTTCTCAACATCATTAGTTAAGTCGAATGAAAGCCTTGCAGAAAGCTATCATATGACATTAAGTATAGTAACTGAGATGCTATTTTGTCGAATGAACAGCGTTTTCTCTACAATAATGCTGTAACAATTAAATGTCGAAAGATAGTGCTATAAAGCTAGTTTTACGACAAATTAGCAATTCAGTTGCTTTCAAAGAGAAGCCGCTTTTACAAGGCTTTTTGAAATAATAGGATCATACGAGTTTTTTTTTTTTAGTCGTAAGAGTAATTGCTTAAATGATCTCTTTGCTAGTTGGTATAACATAATACCTTGCTGAAAATTCATACCTTGCCGAAAAATTGCACAACTTCATTTTGCCGGTATAGTATTTTTATGTCTCAAAGCGACCCGCGCTTTACTTGTGGTTACCAAATGTACAAACACGCTGTGAATGCGTGTGTAAGAGCAGGAGTTCTTGGTATCATCCGAGACAACGGCGAAGTGTGTGTGTTATATGCTGACGCTACTCTACGCTACGCTAACGCACACATTCATAGCGTGTTTCTGTACTTTTGCATTCACAAGTAAAGAGCGCGTCGCTTTTTAGTACCCAGCTGTTACTACAGCTGGGTACTAAAAAGTTGTCGTTAAAAAGCGTCCAGTTGACCCACATAGTGAGAATATCAATATTTTATTGTCCCTGATGTATGCAAATGTGCAGATTTTGTATGCATCTGTGCATACAACGTTATTTGTCACTCCAATAATCACATGCATGCCATTGTCAGTCATAAATATTTATATTTGTACAGTAATTAATATTTTTTAACGTAGCTTATAATTTGTTGGAGTTTCGGACTAAATAATGCCGACATAAATTTTCATTATACTACATCTGAAGGATAAGACAACGATTTATGAGCGTTGTTTAGATAACTAATTGAGTAACAGTGTTGACTAAGTTCTTATAATAAATAAAACAGGCGAGACCCAGTAACAATTACTTTTATAACAAAAGGAAAATAGATATCATATATTTATTTTTTTTTGTTTGGTAAAATGTTGTTACAACAAAAATAGTAAGCTGTATTCGGTACATAACTACTAGTAGTTATTTACCTAATACGGGGCGTAGTTCGGTACCTACCTATATTATGGAATCCTAAAATAGTTCTGGGCATTGGTAGGCACCTATATGTGTGAAGTTTATCATAAAAAACCGGCCATGTGCGTGTCGGACCACGCACTATGAAGGGTTCCCTAGTTGGGAAGTTGGAATTTTTGCTAGAGTTAAGTGGGGTCCTTACCACATGGTAAGGACCCCACTTAACTCTAGCAAAAATTAGCACTAATTTTTAATATTACGCAAGCGGATCCTTGAATCGAAAAGTGGTGTTTACAGACCCGCAATATTTTTGGACGGCCTATCCAACCACACCGCATACCATACCATGGGGTAGACGAGAAAAAATATCATCCCCACATTACGTGCATGTTCGTCCCTTGCACGTAATGTGGGATGATATATTTATTTTTTATTTTTTACAAGATTTTATTTTAGGGCTTTGTTGGCGTGATTAATATGTATACCTATGCCAAATTACAGCTTTCTAGTACTAAGCGTCTCTGAATCTGAACTACAGCGGGGACAGACAGACAGACAGACGGACATGGCGAAACTATAAGGGTTCCTTGTTTACTGCGGAACCCTAAAAATGGTCTTTGGCAATTTGAACCCTGTGTTTGTAGCTGACAACTGTTGTGAGCCACAAACACAGGGTTCAAATTGCCAATGTCCATTTTTGCTTTAATTAAAATTGGTATCTTTTATTGGGAGACCGAGCTGATAGAATGCGTCAGAAGTGGAATTTGGTTTAGAAGGTACTTATTTGGGGTTACAGTGTGAGAACTAAGCTGATTTAATGCAGTATTAAAACCAAATTGGGCTTTATGCTCTAGTTGAGACCAGGAATCCGCAATGAAAGTTATCGCGGTGTCACCTACAAAAGATATTACCTACCTTGGCAAAAACGATATTGAGGTCCCACAGGTCATTGCTAGAGATTAAGAAAAGAGTGGGACCTAATATGCTACCTTGTGGTACCCCATTATAAATAGGAAGCTCGTCGCTGTTGTGGCCATCGATCCTGACTTTCGGATGATGCGATAGGTAACTTTGAAACATTTCCAGTTCAAGCCCCTTAACGTTTCCCAAGTTTGACTAAGAGTGTGGAAACGGGAACTGTGTCGCACGCTTTCGCGAGATCTATGAATATTGTAAGAACCTTAATGATTTTATTTAACCATATACTCTATGACAAAAGTCATGAACTGCGTCGCAGGTTGATTTATTCTTTCGAAAGCTATATTGTTGTGGTTTGATTAACTTACAATGCCCCAGGTAATGAACCAATCGTTTGTGTATTAAACGCTCAAGAACTGATAAGGCACTTAAAACAGCTATAGGACGGTAGTTGTTCGGCAAAGTTCCGTCACCCCCCTTGAAGATTGGATAACTTATTGCCTTGTAAAGGAAATGGGGAAGACAGCTGTGTCAAAACAAATATTAAATATATGGCATAAGATAGGCGCCAGTATAGTGGAAATTTCTTAAGGATTATAGGTGAGATGCCTGGCTCCCAATCAGTAGCAGCATTAGACCGCAATGAGTTTATGGTGGATATAATTTTCTTTGGGTCTGTTTGATCAAAGACAAAGGATGAAGTTGGTACAGAATCGTTTTGTGGGTAGCTGTTGTGAGGGCCTTGTTTTTATAACGTCCTCTGCAAGTTCCTTGCCATTATTGGCAAAAAAGGTATTTACATTGTTACATTGATTGTGTGGGTGTGGGTGATGAGGATAGCAATTGCGTGGATAAGTGTTTTGTTTTTGTGGTGTTCGTTATTCGTTTTATGGTATCTCAGGGAGATTTTGGGTTATAACTTGCTTTGCCGAGTTCTTCAACATCAAAGAGCCTCTTCGCTTTGAAGAATTTTTGTACAAAAGTTACTGTATTGTTGTTAGAGGTTTCTCTTTATGGCATCTCTGTTTCTCATGCACCGTAACAAGCCGGGAGTTATCCAGGGCTTAAAAATCTTCAGTTTTGCAGTTACTTTTTTAACTACAGGGTTTTCCGCTATGGCTTTTTTTTTTTTTTTTTTGTGTGGGAAATCATCAAATAACTTCTCCCGCTCTGGGCGGAGCGGGAGGGTGTGTCAGACTCTTACTGACTAAAACCCACCCGTATTCCTTCTTGTTGCCTGTGTTGCGGGGGCCTCGGTGACCCATAAGTACCTTCCCGCGACCCCGGCAGGCATCGGCCCTAGTGGACCCCTACTATGTGCTGACGACATCTCTTTGAGGCGCGCGTGGAATACAACGCGCCGTCGACCCGGGCCTGGTCCTTACCGGACGGTGAGCTACCCATTGCTCACCGTCCGCAAGCCCGCGCCTACGGTGGCCGGAAATCCGCCCGGGATTCCCGACGCCCTGGGCGTCTCCTGCGGCGGCTAGGGGCGAGAGGGCGCGAAACTTGCCTTTCCCTCAACCGTCCCGCCTCCTCCTTTGCGAGCATTACTGCTTCGCAGAAGGAGGTGACGGCTGCCCATGCCCTCTCGCTCCGTACCATGGCCTGAACCAGAGCCGGACGCGAGAGGTCTCTGCCGCCGATCGCCTCCACGAGGACACGGCGGTGCTCTGCCCAAGCCGGGCAGTCCTCCACCGTATGCTCCACCGTGTCCTCCGGGCGATCCACACAGTGGTGACTGACACCCGGACGTTTCCTCCCGCCTTATCCGACACAGGAACCTCCCGAAGCTGCCGTGTCCGGTGAGGACCTGCGTCAGGCGGAAGGTGAGGACGCCGTGGCGCCTCTCCAGCCACTCCTCAAAGAGGGGACTTATCGCCGCAATCGTGGCGTGCCCAGCACTGGGTTGCGACAACCGTACTTTCCATGACGCCATGAGATCCCGCCGGAGCTCCGTCCGCTGTGCCGCGATTTCTCGCGGCAGCGGACTTACGCCCCGGCGTTTTGCCTCCTCGCGCCACTCCCATACGTGCGCGAGGGCTTTTGCCTCCAGATCCCATGGCGGCAATCCGGCAAGGAGGCTCGCTGCCTCACAGGAGACCGTGCGGTATCCCCGAACCATCCGGATGGCCATGACCCTTTGGGCCGCGCTCAGCCGGCGGGCTGGCCGCAGCGCCAGAGAGCGCGCCCATACAGGAGCCCCGTAGAGGGCCATGGACCGCACGACCCCCGCGTAGAGCCTCCGGCAGGAGGCGTTTCGACCCCCTAGATTGGGCAGGAGCCGCTTCAATGCAGCGCCCGCCCGCTCCAGTTTGGGAGCCAAACGTCGGAAATGCTCCACGAAGTTCCACCGGCTGTCGAGGACGAGTCCCAGGTACTTCATCGTCGACTCGACGCCGATAGAAACCCCTCCTACCGTTATTTGGGACCCCAACGGTGGCGCGTTCCGAGGACCATGAAAACACATGGCCTCGGACTTGTGCAGGGCCACCTCGAGTCCCAATTGCCGGATCCTTTCGACGATTGTCGCAACCCCGCGTGCCGCTAATTCGGCCGCCGCCTGGTGCGACCTCCCCTGCGCCAGGACCAACGTGTCGTCAGCGTAGCACACTACGCTGACGCCGCTAGGGAGGTCGGCGCGCAGCACCCAGTCGTATCCGATGTCCCACAGATGCGGCCCCAGGACCGATCCCTGTGGGACACCGCACGACATCTCTTGCCGGTTCCACACTCCCTGGTGACCGGGGTAGATGACGGCCCTGTCCGTCAAATAGGCCTCGACCACACGACAGAGGTAGGTCGGCATCCGGTGATACCGGAGTGCCTCCCTGATGCAACTCCAGGGCAGGGTATTGAAGGCATTGGCGATGTCTAGAGACACCGCCAAGACGACCCCACCCTGGGCAACAGCATTCCCCGTCGTCAGGGCTCGCACACGCATGATGGCGTCCACCGTAGAGCGCCCTCTGCGGAAACCAAACTGGCTCTCCGCCAAATCCGGCCCCACCCGCACCAGCTGGCCGACGAGGCGGTCTGCAATGACTCTTTCAAAGAGCTTGCCCACCTCGTCGAGCAGCACGATGGGCCGATAAGCGGACGGAGAGTCCGCAGGGCGCCCTGCCTTCTTTATGAGGACCAGTTTCCCCGTCTTCCAGCGAAGCGGGAACTGGCCCCTCTCCATGCATGCGCTTAGGAGCCCCCTAAGTCGAGGCCCGAGAGCCTCCAAGGCCAGGACCCAGGCCTTCCCAGGTAGGCCGTCGGGTCCTGGGGCGGTATTTTTGGCATTAAGCCTGCGCACCGCCGCTCTCATTTCTACCTCGGTCACCTCCGGAGCATCGTCGTCGTCGTCGTCGTCGTTGACGGTGTGGTCCGCATCGGGCACCGCAGTAGGCGGAGCCATAGGCGGGGAGGTGTGTTCCCCTCGGGAAGGGAACAGAGCGCTCACCACGTCCTCCACAAGCTGGGGCCGGAGACTCTGCGTTAGCGGGGGAGCCCATGGGCAGAGTTTATCCCGCACCACCTTGTACGGGCGTCCCCACGGGTCCCTGTCCAGAGTCCCCAGCGACTCCTCGCGGGCCAAACCCCTGGCCCGCAGGATCTCCGCTTGGAGGGCGGTCTTCGCCGCTCTGTACCCCTCGTACAGCTCCGCCTGAATGGCTTCCGTATCCGGAGGTTTGATACGGAGCCTGCGGTGCCTGGTGTACAGCAGTCAGCTCCTGCGACCACCAGTACACCTGGCGCGAGGCACGTCTAGGCTGGACCCGGGGCATTGCCACGTCACATATGTCGGACATGGCCTCCCGGAACCACTCCGCCTCGACGTTGATGTCGGCAGGCCTGTCCGGTGGTGACACCCAGGCCTGCACGATCGAGGCTTCCAGGAGGAGCTCCCGGTCCAGCTGCTTCAGCGCCCACCGCGGACCACTCGGGGCCCGTCGGACCGGCGCGTCCGAGGTCTGGGCGGACGTCGAACCGGATATACCGGTGATCGGAATAGGTCTCCACCCCCTCTATGACACGCCAGTCAACTACACGCAGCGACAGAGCGGGGCTGGCGAACGAGATGTCCACCACTGATTCACCCCGCATCCGCACACACGTGGGGACAGAACCCCGGTTTAGGACGACCAGGCCTGTCTCCAGAGCCCAGTCCTCCACCATCCTGCCCCGTGTGTCCGTTAACCGGGAACCCCAAGCCAGATTCTTGGCATTGAAGTCCCCGAGGACGAACACGGGGAGGGAACCAAACCCGACGACGACGTCTCTCAACTCCGCAAGGGAGTTGTGGAACTCGGCAAGAGTTCGGTTCGGAGAGAGGTAGACCCCCACCACGACAATCTCCCCGAACCGTGCTGCTACGCAGCCCCGTCCTCTCTTGACGGCCTCGAGGGACGGGGTACCGGCGGCGGCCGACGAAATTAGGGTCACTGAGCCGCTCAGGTCCTCCACCCAGTCATCCCTGGGCGGGACAAAGTACGGCTCAGCGACCACGGCGATGTTAATCGACCACTGCGCCATGCTCTGGAGCAACAGATCCTGAGCGGCGGCGCAGTGGTTGATGTTCGCCTGGAGGAGGCGTAATGGGGCCATTAATGGCACTCCATGTCAGCCCCCTCTTGGGCCTCCTTCCCAGCCCCCTGAGAGGGGCCTGCCGCAGCGGCCACGGTGGCGGCGGCGACGACGGTGGTGTTGGAGGCGGCAGCGGCGGTGGCAGTGGTGGCGGCTGTGGCGGTGACGGCGGTGGCGGAGGGCTTGCCTCTGGCCCTGGCTTTGGTGGGTGGGGCGCAGGCCTTGCCCCCCATCCGATGCTCGGCCGGCTTGCCAGCCGCCGCACATACGGCACAGTGCGGCGTGGCGTTGCAAGAGCCGGCCTTGTGCCCGGGCTGACCACAGCGGTAGCAGAGACCGCTGCGGTCCACCTCCGAGGTGCAATTCGCTTGCACGTGGTTGCCCACCTGGCAGCGGAAGCACCTCAGAGGTCTGGGTTCCAGCAGTTTCACCTGCGCGGAAACCCAGCCCACCAATAGCCGTTGGCCCTCCCCGGTAACTTTCCTGGCCGCCGATACGGGGCAGCTCACCATAACGGTTTGCAGCCCCGTGGAGTCAGGTCGGATGATGCCTGCCTTCACCTGCTCGGCAGAGCACCCCCCGGTCCTAACCACTGCGGCGACCACCTTCTCTTCAGTCGCGGAGTCGTCCAGGCCCGTGATGCGCATGCTAGCGCATTTGGTGGGCCTGGACACTCGGACTTCGTCCGCATTTAGTGACGCCCTAAGCCTTTCGGCCAGGGCGTCAGCGGCCGGGCCACTGGCCCTACCGGGGACCTCCACCATTCGGGCCCCAGTCGCCGTCACCTTCATTTTGAGGCCTTTTGCTGCGCCGAGCTCCTCCAGGCGCACCGCCTCACCCACCTTCGCCATCACCGTCTTATAGGACACGCCCTTCTTTTCCGCATCCGGCTGTAGTGTGATCACTACAGCTGCGGAATTCGGGGCGCGGAGCCTAGCCGCGGCGGTGCGCTCCTTGCGCCGCTGCCGCCTCTCCCTCTTTTTGGCCGCCCTCTTTGCTTTAGCCGCCTTCCTCTTCTCTCCGGCTACTTGCCATTCGGCATCGGCCGGAAGAGATTTAGGAGGCGGGGGCGGCCGTCTTGCCACCTGGGCCGATGCCCTCGCCGCCAGGGTCGGAGCCCTCGCCGTCGGGGCTGGAGCTCTCGCCGCTGGTGCTGGAGCCTTCGCCGCCTGCGCAGCACCCGCACCCTTTGGCTGCCCCGGCGAGCCCCGTTTGGCCGTGGCACCTGCCGCGGCTGCAAACGAGGCCGGTTTCCGCTGGCCAGAGGGCGGCTGGCTCGCCGCCAACGGGGGGCGCAGGACGATGGCCTCCAGGGCGGAGAAACGACTCTGCAGGGAAGCCATTTCCTGCCGCACAAGGGTCAAAATCCGGTCCTCTACAGGCACGGGCCGTCCCTGTCCCTGCTGCTGCTGCTGCTGCCCCCCTTGCGGCCCCATCCGGGGGCCGTCTCCTCGGTGCCCAGCCAGGTCCGCCCGGAGCTTCTCGTTCTCCTTTCGGAGAAGCTCCATGGCGGCTGTCAAGCGGGCGATCTCCGCCCGCATCTCGGACATACTGTCCTGGGGAGGTCCGACGTGAAGGGCCTCCGCTGCCGCCACAATAGAGGCCGTGGCCGCGGCTATGGCCTGATCCTTAGAGGACCTGAGCCTCTTTACGGATGCTGCCTTGATTGCGCTGGCCACGACCTCCGCAAAGCTGTCGACACGCTCTAACTTGGAGCCGCCAGCGGCATCCGGTTCACCACCTGAAACCTCTGAGAGGTGGCGCCTCTCGGCTCGCTGGGCTGGCTTGGCTGGACTGGCTCTGCTAGGCTCGCCAACCTCCCTGGTGGTGGACCCTCTATCCACGACTTTCCCTCCTCGGGCCCCCCCCCCGCCGGCTGGAGTGGATCTTTTGCCGCTCTTTCTGGCTCAAGACCCACTCGTCGGAGGACGACCCCGAGTTGGGGCGCTTGCGAGTCCTAATGGACTCACGGTTCCTGCCGACCACCTCCTTTTGCACCGAGCTCCGACCTGAGCCCTTTGCGCTAGATGCAGCGTCGGACTCCGACCCTGCATCACTCTCCTCCACTTGACTTTTCGCCTTTTGGTTGTTGTTTTTATTATTTAATTCCATACTTTAATCCCACGAGTATGGGGGATATAAAAAGTACACCTAGGTTCACCCCCTGTCCCTAGGCAAGTGTACATTTATAACCCAACCAGGGGGTCCACTGGTACCCTGGCTGGGGGTGCGCTAACGACTGATGCGCCGCCTACAACTCGGAAGTTGCAGATGACACTACTCCTCAGCCATTCATATCCTCGCCGCGCACCAAAACTTGATATTAGAGGAATTTTTATAGAGGTTATCTTCCTCGCGATCCGGGCGATCAAGCCAAGATCCTCGTCCCGTTCCAAGCCACAAAACATGACTGTGGTCTCTTTACGGATTACGATTTCGACGGTTGCAGACAGAAGAATCATTCTCCCGCTGCTTGCTCGCTGGCAGGGTAAGTGCACAGCAAGCACCGCCACTCTTCGCCCACTCGACCTGCCCTCTGTAAGCAGAGAGGGGAGTGGGCGACCGACGATGGAGCATGAAGCTCCCCGCCACGCAGAAATTCGCCACGGTCAATACCCACTCCGAAACATGGAGAGACTATTGGCCGTGCCCAGGATGCACCGGCCCGACAACTGCTCTTTCCCCCGAACGTATTCGCAGGGAACCAGCAGCAATCAGACACACGAGGAGGTTTTCTGCACGCTATGGCTAAGGTCAGCTTGAGACATATCTCATTTAAAAGATCTGAGAGGCTAGTAAGCCTTTAGTAAAGAATGACCAGTAGGTCATTCTTTACTAAAGCAACGACCGTCAAAAAAGAACGACGACCGTGGAAAAGAAGGAAACGTAATGGTACTACTGGGGGCCTACCATCACCTTTTATTGCAGTATTATTTCAATATTACTTCAGCGTGAGAAAGAGATGGAGCTATAAGTCCTGTACAGCTCCATCACTTTCCCACTGAGAAGTAATATTATAATAATACTGCTATAAGAGGTGACGGTTGGCCCCCTGCAGTATACAAAAAACTTTTTTACAAAAAAAACAACAGACTTCCAAAAATACACTAAGAAGTGAAAAATAACCTTAATTTCGGAAGTCGGTGTCTTTGGTTCTGTATTTTCGTTTTTTGGCCACCAAATTGAATTGAAAACCTCCTCCTTTTGATGAAGTCGGTTAAAAATAAGTTTGTTTATTTAAAAGTGGACATCGTATTGGTTTTTACTTTTGGTACTTCACATTGTATTTTATTTTCCATGACATAAAATATTTACGGTTGTCTCGTAGGTGTAGTTATAGATTGTGTACCTACAACCCGATTTCTAAACTTAGTCGGTTTGAGACATATCGATCTGTAGCGATCGCTAGCAGTTTATAAGTACATCCAAGAAGCTTTAAATATTTTAAATAACAAACAATACCTAAGTACGCAATAGGAATATTACTTAATATGACTAAGGGCTACGACAAACTGCAATTTAAATACTATTAAATAAGCTATACGGAACAGGAATACGCAGAAAAACTCATGACTGGTTTGCATCATATTTGAATGGTAAAGAGCAAGTGCAACATCCTACAATAAAAAACCAAAGATCTGATTTCAAATCAAATCAAACGTTTATTTGCTAGAAATAAATTGTTTTGGAAAGATGAGATCTTATAATATAAGTGTTATTGTATTCTGCCTGCAAGCAAGTGTGCAAATTTTAAGTAATTAAGTTTACATACATTCTTAATATATTATTATTATTATTCTTATAAACAAATGACCACTTATTCACATTTTTTTTTTATTTGTAATGTATTCTCATAAAAATATTAATTTTAAATTTGTATGTTCCATAAATTCCTTAATACTATAAAAACGGCACTTTAGCAGCCATTCAATCAATCTTGTCTTGAACATGTATATGTTCAAGACAAGATTGACTGAATGGCTTCTAAAGTGCCGTTTTTATAATAATAATATAATTGTAATTATAGTAACTTAAATTCGTTTGATAAGTTATTACAAACTAAAACACACATATTTAACACATTTTTCTTATAGATATCTTTATGATAGGGTGGTTGGTACAGTAGGTTGCGAAACTAATACAGTCAGACAAATACATGGTTCAATTCCCCAGGGAAGTGTTACAGGCGGCCTCCTTTTCCTCATAGTACGTTTACGTTTATACATAAACGACAACCCCAAACCCATAGATGGGTCATGTGTTCTGTTTGTGATGATATTTCAATCCTCACCTCATACTAAACAAATGGAAATTTGAATGAAAAACTTACCACTTTTCTCAACTAAACAATAAATTGGATGAGCGAGCATAATCTCAAAATTACATTTACCAAAACCAAATGAATAACTTTTCATCTTCGACAAAAAAGCCGAATAAATATAAACTTTACATTTCATCAACAAAAATAAAATCAGCTAACGATTTCACTCTCCTAGGTTTGACAATAGGCACACATATAAACTTAAAGACACACATACAGAAGGTTATTTCAAAAATTTCATACGCCCTACGAGTAATCAAAAAATCGACCAACCTTCAAATCGCACTAGTCACATACTTGGTTTAGCTATGGCATCATCTAATGGGAAATAGCACCGGCTGCTCCTACAAAACAATAGATCCTACAAACGGACGGTTGCAAGCATTACTTCCAGAAACAAAAAATTCTGACTTTAATTGGTATATATGTTTTGGAATTACGTTAACTAGCAAGGCAAAGTACGGGAAACATACAAACAAAATATTGATTGCGCCCTTAAAACAGATTAAATTTGCCTCCCTCTCCTTAAAGTGCACTCTTCTAGTTCTGATACTATGTCAACAAAAATATATAATAATTTACGCAAAACAAGAAAACAATACCAACATATTTTTAATAAATTAAAACAATTCTTAATTAATACAAGTTTTTACATAATAGACCAATAGCTAAAGGAAAATTCAATAATAAATAGATGTAACTGTTTAACTTTTAAGTAAAACAATAAAAATAAATGAATTAAAATATAATGAACATTTAAGTATATAAATATACATATAACTATATTAATTACACTAATTGCAACACAAATTATTTAAGCAAATAATTAAATAAGCTATAATAACATAAAATCTAATACATAAATAAATAAATAAATAAATAAATAGACTGACCGACACATATTATATTTAGAGAATAAGTAAATGAGTGACAGAGTCCATAATTGTTTTTATTTATTATTATTTACCACCTATAGTATAATATGGATTGCAATAAAGACTAACTGAATAATTGTTTAAAAATAAATAATCAATATCTTATTTTAAAGGTCTTGATTTCCTGACATTTTTTTACTATGTATAAAAACATTGTTGGTGATGCAGATGCACATTGTACCCCATTTTGCATTATAACTAGGTTTTGCCCGCTACTTCGTCCGCATATAATATTTACTTTTTTCTATATATATGAATCATTGTAATAATATAAAGTTTTATTCGTGGCTATTGTCCGCCACGACGTGTGATATTTGACAAAAGTTCAGGTAGAGCTCGGGTCCTTTACAGTATTTCTTTATAAACAATGGTTCTGTCAATTCGGAAGTAGACGCTGGCATCTTTTCCGAATTGGTAATTTCGGTTTCTGGCTGATCCAACTCCTCCGAGTTATCAAGAACATTACAGGTGAGGGAATGCGGATTGTTGCGCGTTTTAAATGTTTTGCAAGTGATGTCAAATATGTCAATGCCGCAAATCTAGAAATACTCGTACACACATCAAAAAAGTCTAAGCAACATGCACGATTTTGAACTTTTGAACGGTTTTTACTATTGTAATATATATATTTCTTTTATAACTATTATCTAAGCATTTTTGATGCATTAGTGACTAAAGCAACAAAATCTTTCATTAAATTGATAATTTCATTACAATAATTAACAATGTGTGTACTGTAACATACGTAGTATAAACAAAAGTTAAAACGAAATTAAACTTTTCATGTTTTACAAAATTAAATAACGATTTTTTTTTTTATTATTTGGTAATTCAATACAAAATGTCTCTGTTGTTTAAAACTTGTCGGCAAAGATTTTTCATTGAATTTATAAGATTGTTTATCTGATACGGCGGCAATCGCTCCCAATGGAATTTTAACAAGGCTTTCAGTTGTTGGGTTGTCGACACTCCATCCAGGTTCTTTAGAAAATGTCTCTGGAGCATGTCTCATGCCTGCTCGATGGGATTGAGGTCTGGCGATTGTGCAGGCCACGGCAATACCCGGATGTTTTCCATTGCCAAGTACTCTCTGATCCTCCGAGCTGTGTGCGAACGAGCATTGTCATGCATCAGCGTGAAATCTGAGCCAAGACTTTATGCAAAAGGGTGAACGTAATGCCCGAGGACATTTTCAACGTAACTTTGAGCGTTCATATTGCCATCTACAAAAACGAGCTCAGTTCGTCTGTTCTTCATAATACTCGACCATACCATCACTGTGGAGCCACTATAAGGGTGCACTTCCTGGACACATCTCAGCCGTTCAGCATTTCCGGCACGACGATACACTCTTACCCTTCTCGTATCAAGCCTAAATCCAAACCGGGACTCGTCGCAAAATAAAATTTTATCCCATTGCTCCTGGGTCCATGTCAAGTGTTCCCTAGACAATTCGTTTCGACGAACGCGATTCCCATGGCGTTTAGGTGGGCACCTAATTGGGCGTCGTGCTCGTAGGCTGTATTCATGCAGCCTATTTCTCACGGTTTGCTGGCTAACAACAACACCGCTTGAGAATTGCAGTTTTAAACCTATCTCCCGGGCGGTTAACATTGGCTGACGTCTTGCAGTCAGTTGTATATATCGGTCTTGTCGACCAGTTGTACTCCTTCCACGTCCTGGGTGCTGCTCAGCAGGATCTCCTGTATTAACGTAACGCTGCCAAAGACGACAAATCACGCTGCTATTGAAACCAAAATGCCGAGATACCTGGGACTGATTTCTTCCCGCTTCTACAGCTCTCTGCATTTCATCAGCAGTCAAATGGCGTGGCTCCATGACATAAAAAATGACTCACCACTAATTTTTTTCAAAAATTGTATATCTCAAAATGATAAGAGTAAGATAAATACCAAATTTATCAAACAACAAAAACACATAAAATGGGGAAAAAATACAATTAGCTTTTATTTTAATGAAAACAAAACACAATCACAAACTTTATATTTTTAAAATCAGTCAGTATATGTTTCCGAGAACAAAAAGATTGTATACCAATCTAGTTTGTTAAGAAAAAAATAAAAAATCAATTAATAAAACACGCATTTTCTGTAAATGATGCGTGTTGCTTAGACTTTTTTTTATATGTGTACCTAGCTCCATTTCAGAGCTAATATATTCCCGCAACCGTTGCACCTTTCCGGATCTAGATCCTTTGTATAAGGTTGGTGACAATACGGACATTATCTGAAAAAACAAATACCGTTATAGCAATAATGAGGTAGACAATTTTATTTGAATACACACATGTACACTGTTAACCGATCCCAAACCAAGCCACAAGTATTAAGTATCCACAAGTTCCTCAACTATTTCCAGACAGCTAAGATATTTGCTCGTGGCAGACAGACAGACAGACGGATAGACGGGCGGAGACCTATCCACAAGTTCCTCAACCATTTCCAGACAGCTGAAATCCTGCCGGGGTCGCGGGAAGGTACTTATGGGCCACCGAGGCCCCCGTCACATAAGCAACGGAAGGAATACGGGTGGGTTCTAGTCAGTAAGAGTCTGACACACCCTCCCGCTCCGCCCAGAGCGGGAGAAGTTATTCGATGATTTCCCATCCAAAAAAAAACGACAGTTGAAATATTTGCTCATGGCAGACAAACAATCAGACAGACAGACGGGCGGAGACCTATCCACAAGTTCCTCAACCATTGCCAGACAGCTGAAATATTTGCTCATGACAGACAGACAGACAAACGGATAATCGGGCGGAGACCTATCCACAAGTTCCTCAACTATTGCCAGACAGCTGAGATATTTGCTCGTGGCAGACAGACAGACGGGGGCGGCAGTAGCGGCACTAATAACACGATACACGTGTACATTATTTTTACTTGAATACAAAATTTTATGAATGAACAACTTAAATACAAAATTTCATCCTCCTTTTCACCCCCATAAGGGTTGAATTTCCAACAACACCGATATAAGTTGCGTTAGTTTTCAACCTTAGGCCTAAATAATAAATTTTGTGATTTTTACTTTGAAAATGAAGGATTTTCCATACACAACTGAGGCATGAAAGCAGAATAAATGCTGTGGAAATGCGTTCCTTGCGAAGCATTCATAATGTAACTATGAATAATAGACTGAGAAATGATATGATACGGCAACGTTGCGGTTTAAAAGATAAGTGTAAAAAAAATAAAAGAGTACGCTTAGATGGTTTGGTAGTGTTGATAAGATGAGTGAAAGGCGACTAACAATAGGTATTTACAAAGAAGATTTAGCGTTCGTGTATGAACAGATGTATGAACATAAATGAAGCAACAGGAGTATGTAAAGATCGTAGCAGCAGGCTTAGCATGACACTCTCTATTTCTCCGAAGAATAGACACGGCTCTTTCCATACAAAGTGACATTTCGTTTCTCCTTTTTTGACATCCCACCTTAGAGATCCTTTCTACATAAAAAAGGACCTATACAAAGATCGTTAGAAACGAAAGACAAGATGACAGATTGTAGAAGGATTTCTACGGTGAGATGTCAAAAACTGAGAAACGAAATGTCACTTTGTATAGAAAAAGCCGTGTCTATTCTTCGAAGAAATAGAGAGCAGGGGCGTGCCGTCCATAGAGGCAATTAGGCCTAGCCTACCCTACCAACAACGCCAACTCAACTACCAAATGCATTTATTTTAACTATGTAATACAATAACACAAAATATTACAAAAAAAGTTAAACTCCTGTTAAAACTCTTATAGCAACTTGTCGCAGACGCCACGTGACTCACAGTTCGACGGAGCTTACGTACGCGAGGCAAGGATTCGTTTCGCCTACATTTCGTTCATGAATTTACGCACACTCGTGTATATTTTCGTGTGTATGAACGGCACACAATAGTGAGATGGTTTAAATTAGGGGCGTAACTCCGGCGGCAGGAGCTTGGTCCTCATTGGTTGTGTATAAAGTGAAGATTTAATGAATGAAAAATATTGAAGACCAGGGTTCCCAATTTTTGGACAATTCCCCGAATTGCGGGGAAGTTTCCTTCATGACTACCAGACTACTAGAGACAATTAAAAAAAAAGGGTGGTATTGTTGAATTTATACCTTCCAAAAAATTATAAATTGTAAGGAATAGCAAAAGCCCTATAAAAGTAATTAAAAACTTCATAATTTTTTATTTTTCTTCTCATATTTGGGAAATTTCGCTTGGTTTGTGGGGAGTTAGGAAAATAAGTTTCGGCAACACAGTCCAGTGCGTCAGTGTTATCCGGCAAAATATGATAGTCCCTTTTGTGGAAGAACACGGTATGACAGTGATATAATTTTAATTGGTAGTGTTTGTTTCATGTGACAGTGACACGTAATTTATATGTGATCTTGAATGTTTTACTGTTTACTTATTAAGTTATAAGTAATTGGTTTTGAAACGTAAAGTAGTGTAAAGATTATGTGTTGTGTTATTATTTGTTTATTTACCTAAGAATGGTGTTCTGCTGTGAAGTTTGCGCCGATAATGTGTTGGTTAGGTTAGGTTAGTGGCACTTGTCGTTTAATGATAAGATTCAAGTTGTGTCTAAAGGTAGATGTGTGCCCGAATTACGAGAATTAATCCAAAAATATGATAATTCATGACTTCGGATATCTTGCAAGTGACGTGTTCTGTAATCATCACCCACCCACTTGGTTATGATATTTGAGGTGGCCGAATCTTTCTTCTGTTTGCATCGTTAGAAAATCGTTTTTTAAACCTTGAATAATGTGGTGAGTTCTTGTATGTAGAGCCGCGCTGTGATGTTGCGCGAATTACTTTTTTTTTTGATGTCAGTATGCATGGCCTACCCTCTGTGGAGAACCACTGCACGCCACTGATAGAGAATGTCATGCTAAGCTTGCAGGTGGCGTTCCATAGTTGACTAACCCATGGGAAGAAGTCGTGAGTTTATGTCTGCATGTACAATAATAAGTTCCGGATCACTCATCCCAATGCTTCTCATTCATAGCAGTACATTTACCAACATCTGTGGATGCTCTCATTAGGCAGTTGGACCATAAGCTCTATTGATAGGAGGTTCCTCTCTCTGAAGCCCTGGCTACTGGTAGCTTGGATCTTGTTCCCAGCACTGCAGGGCCAGTTTGTTTCTAGGTGCAAACTTTTTAAATATTTTAAAGAGATGTTTTGTTTTTACCCGACTGCCCAGAAGGAGGGTAATGTTTTTCGAGAGTATGTATGTATGTATGTCTATTTCTTTAGCACGCTCTGTAGCCTAAACGGCTTAATGGAATTTAACTTAAGAGGTGTCGATAGATTCGTCTTAATTGTGAGAGTGACATTGGCTATATAATATTTATATATTGCATCTGCAAATACAAAAAAAAATGGAGGGGAAGGTTTTTTAAAATAAATTATTACAATATTGATATCAAATAATAGCTAGTAATGAGTCAATTCCATGTAGGTTTAAATGTATATTATATTAATAAAACTAATAAGCTTGAAATAAAACAAATAATTTAAAAAACAAAATGCCCGACTGCTAAAACACATAACTGAAAAGAGAAAAACAAGTATTTTAATCTATAGAATTTTGATATCGCAGGCACAAACCAATAACCTGAAATATGGTGTAACTTTTGTTTCTCCCCTAATTGTGTTTGTTACGATCAAGTATACCTACTTATAATTAATTGATAGGGTTTTTGGCTAAATAATAACAGCCGCACGGGTCAATCGATCAGGTTAAGCTGCGCTTGCCGCGGTTGGTCCGTGGATGGGTGACCATCTTTACACACCAAGACCCCGCCGTGCCTCGGAAAGCACGTTAAGCCGTTGGTCCCGGTTGTCATTCGTGGATCTTTGAGTCGTTACGGGTAGTCAGAAGCCCGAAAATCTGTCAACCAGTCTTACCAAAGGGTATCGTATTACCCAGTAACTGGGTTGTGGAGGTCAGATAGGCAGTCGCTCCATGTAAAATACTGGTATTCAGCTGCATCTGGTTAGACTGGAAGCCGACCCCAACGTAGTTGGGAAAAGGCTAGGCAGGTGATGATGACGATACCTATTTATAATTATAGTTTAAAATGTGGATCTTTGCCTACCCTTCCGGGGAATACTGGTGTGATGTTATGTATGCCACGACTATGTGGGGAATCATTAAATACATAACTTGCGAAAAGTCTGGTTATAGGTATTTATATCTTATACAATAGGGTATTTTACTATATACGAGAAAAAATCTATAAATATATTATTGAGATAGTTTAGGCAAAAAGGAGTCGGAAAATGATACTTTTAGTTCATAAAATAACAAAAAAAAATTTAAAAATTAAATTCAACGTTTTCAGTTTTTCTAATCTGTTAAAAAACACTATGAAATAGTAGCCGCCATATTATTACGTCATACGGCTGTGTAAACTAAAACGAGTCAACTGTCAACTGATAGTTAGATAAAAGATCAGCACATTTGTTTACATAGCCAAGTGACATCATGACCACAGAGCAACATGGCATCCACTGCGTCCAGCGTTTTCGTCAAACTACGCGCGAAATTTGAAAATGTAAAATTTAAATGCATTTTTATGGCACTTATCGATTGAATAAAAATTTTGTGATTTTTTTTTGGGCATATTAGCACTATAGAATTTAATTGAGACACTTTTCAAAAATGGGTGTAAGACCCTGTTATACATTTCTGCCGACACCTAAGACGCGTACAGGCGTAATGATATATTATGTTTTAAGTTTAATGTTATATTAGTAAGCAATCATTAACTACCTATGTAGCTATATACTTATTATAGAGGTGTACCTCTGCCTACCCCTCCCTCCGAGAAATACAGTGTGATGTTATGTAAGTATGAATAGAATAGATTAGATTACATTCCTTCAATCTTAGCGGAGACCAGCCTTTGGCACAAAAAATATTATTGTACACTAGTGTGTGCGCAGACACAGGTGCACCCTGTCTTCCTTCACTCTCATAGTCCGATAGTATGGCAATCCGACACCACCGGAGAGAGATCAAGCGCAGGGCCAACGGCTTAACATGGTTTCCGAGGCACGGGGTTATCACACCGCCAACTTCCAAACTCCGGGCTGTTACTAAGAAATTCCTAATGGAAAAACCCTATAACACTTTGGCAGGCCCAGTAATCGAACCCAGCCCCACCGCTCAGCAGTAGCGCTTGCGACTGCGAGACCAACGGGGATTCATGTGAGTATGTAAGGATCGTAGCAGGTGGCATTCAGTACTTTCTACCTACCCCCAAGGGAGAAGCCGTGAGTTCATGTGTATGTTTCATATTTATTGATGATTCTATTCCAGAATTTATACAACCACGTGGGTATAATAAAAACAATAATGGGCTCTTCAAAGCTTGGGTCTAAATTGCCGTACTAAATAAAATTATATTGCTCTATGCATCGGGTACGGCTACAGTTCTAACTTCAGTAGATCTCCCTATTTGCCATAGTAAGGTAGTAGGTAACAGGGGAAGTAGGTACCGCCGTATTCAGCCGTATCATTGATACGGGGACCCCGGGCTACAGGGGCCCCCAAACGAAAATTCGTAAAATGTCATCCACAACCTCAAGTTCTTATAGACAAATAATTTAAGCGAGTAAATGAAATGACCTTTGACTTTATATATACAGATTAACGAATACAACTTGTTTTTTATGTACTTTTTAGTTCGTTTTTTGGCTGGGCAGTCCTGTTTTTAATTTTGTAAATTATTTATTTTTATTTTTAACATTTTAGTGACTTGTTTTATTTCATAAAACATGTAATGGTAAGTGGCGGGATTTTTATTTTAAGGCGCTGACAAGAATCAATTGACCAAAATAGGCTTCTCTCAAGAAAGAAAATTGCCAAATCTGTATAGTTTGTGATAGCGGAAAAAATATATGTTAATTTTGAACATATTTCCCAAAACTTGGTTGTTACCAAAACACGTTTTGAAAAAAAATCTCGATACAAACTAACGTTAAACTAACCTCTTACCTTGGGTTCTAATCCAATATATCTGTATTAAATATCAACATACGTTACGTATTTAATTAATAACAAGAACGTCTTATTTGAATGCAGAACTTGGTTGTTTTTTATTTTCGATTACTCAACTCAATTTTGAGTAAATAGATGATTGCTTCATATTTTGCAATAAATTACAAGCGTTTTGTCATCGCGCTTAGTGACCGCGGTTTAGGTGTTGTCAGCGTCTTAAGCACTAAAGGTGATTTTATACTCTCACGGCGGGACGAGGCGTGGATGGCATGGGGATGAAATGTTTGTTATGCATGTACACTCTAAGTAAAATGTATGCTAATAAATTTAATAGTTTTGGCATGTGCTGATCTAGGCTTTCAATTTGATACCCATATTGTAATAATTGAAGCTTTTTTTGTCATGTTTAATAATGGAGTCGTACTGCCCCCATATTGATTTTTTTCAAAAATATTTATTCTATCTATTTAGTCTATCTATGTCACTCGGGATGATGGATTCTAACGATACTCCATACATCTAAATCGGTTCAAGCATTTAAAAGTTATGGTGGCTCAAAGAAACTCACTTAAATACATACATACATACATGAACCCTAAACACATTACACTCCTTTTTGGGCAGTCATGTAAAAAGACTCGGAATTAATGAATACCTAATGAAAAAATGAAAAACTAGCTGCAACCCGCGGTTTCACCCGCATCAGTCTCGATCCCGTAGGAATATCAGGATAAAAACACTCTCTCTTCTTTACTTCCGACTCCCAGTTATTCTCCATTTGTTTTTGGTCAGTTCTCCGCTTGTGATGTTAAGAAGCATACTATCGATTACTTCCAATGCAGTAGGAAGTGACTGTATCAGCCGTAATATGTTAGTCCCTGTGCTGGACGTTATCCTTCCCGTCATTTGTCACATCCTCAATTTTTCTGCATCAAGTGGTGTCTTTCCATGCTCATGGAAAGATGCTCAAATAATTCCTTTACCTAAAAAGTCGAATCCCACATCCTTTGATGAATACCGTCCAATATCCGTTTTACCATTCCTATCCAAAGTCTTTGAACGTTTGATTCACAATCAAATAAGCACTTTCCTCTCTAAAAATAATCTCCTCAACCCCTTCCAGTCTGGCTTCCGTCCTGGTCATAGCACAACTACAGCGCTTCTGAACATTACGGATGATATAAGGTCTGCCATGGAAAGCGGTAATCTAACGGTCTTAGCTTTGCTAGATTTCAGTAATGCTTTTAATACTGTTGATTTTGATGTTTTGCTTAGCATCCTATGCTCCCTTAACATATCTCCATCGGTAATTGACTGGTTTCATACTTACTTGTTCGGTCGCCGGCAACGTATTTGCATTGGAGAGACCTTGTCTTCCTGGAGTAATACTTCTGCCGGTGTACCTCAGGGTGGCTTTCTATCCCCTTTACTTTTCGCAATTTTTATTAACTCTATCTCTGACGAACTAATTTCTTTCTACCATCTTTATGCAGATGATTTACAAATTTACTCGCGAGCTCCTTTGGGAAATCTGTCCGAGGCTATCTGTACGATTAATCGTGACTTGGCCCGTATATGCGAATGGAGCAAGAGATATGGACTTATGGTCAACCCCATAAAGACGCAGGTTGTGGTGGTGGGCAGTTCTAGGATGATCTCAAGGATCGACTGGACGACTCTTCCCCAAGTTTCTTTTGACAACTCAGTTGTTCCCTTCAGTGAGAAAGTTAAAAACTTAGGAATATTGATTGATAAGAACTTCTCTTGGACTGCCCAGCTACAGGAAGTTAGCCGCAAGCTATATGCATCCGCTGCAGCCTTGAAGAGATTGCGTAATTTTCTACCGACTGCCACCAAGATTGCGCTTGCACAAACGCTTCTTCTACCCATCCTTGACTATGCTGATACCAGCTATCTTGACCTTACCCAAGACCAACTTGATAAACTTGAGCGGCTTCAAAATTTTTGTATAAGGTTCATATTCGGTTTGCGTAAATTTGATCATGTTTCCGAATTTCGTGTGAAGCTCAAGTGGTTACCAATTCGCCTTCGCCGGAATGCTCATATTCTTTCCCTTTTGTATAATGTCCTCTTTTCCCCTTCCACCCCTCTCTATCTCAAGGAACGTTTCCAGTTTCTTGGCGACTCCCACACGAAATTTTTAAGGTCATCAGATAACTTGAAGCTTAAAATGCCTATGCATTCCACAACGTTCGTCGACAAATCCTTTACTGTCCAGGCCACTCGTTTGTGGAATGCTTTGCCAGTTCAAATAAAACGCGCGCAATCGTTACTCGCATTTAAAAGACTCGTAAAAGAACATTACCTACTTGTCGCTGTGAGCTTGTTCTCGTAACTGTAATTATCTATAGTCTTCATTTATTTTCGTTGCTTATACATTTAATATGTATGTATTTATGTATATATTATTTAGGATATATATATATATATATATCTGTGTATCAATTTTAGTATATTATATTTATTTATTTTTTTTACGCCAACGACAGCCCCACTTTATGTCCAGGCAAATCACTGTCCATCCTATGGTTGCCTGGAAGAGATCGCAGAAAGCGATAAGGCCGCCCATTGTATATTTTGTAGTGTTTGATTTATTTTTTGTCATGTATTTTTTGTGGTGTACAATAAAGTATATATAAATAAATAAATATATGTCCTAATCTAGGTCATGGTCTAACCATGTGCCAAATTTCATCGAAATCCGTTTAGCCATTTTAGCGTGAATCGTAACAATCAAACAAATTCACTTTCGCATTTATAATATTAATTAGGAAGGATAACGTAATTTGTTTAGGGCTTACAAAGGCTGCAAGGTACAGGTGCTGTCTAATCAAATATTAACTTACACTTTCCTATTAATTATATTATTTTTTCTTTGTCAATGGTATCTAACTAAGCTTATCTTAGCTGTAGGACCTTCTACCCTGAAAAGGAATGATTTATGATTCAAGATATGTAATTGAACAAGCTTAAACTAATTGGTATCTCATCTAATGTATCCATATTAGTCTAGTTATAAGTATAGCTTCAGTAGTAGCACTTTTACCTTATTTGAATCGTATTAAAAGATAGTCCCGTCACGAGAATCCTTACATTATGCCTCTTATTTTTGCACTGCGTTTTCAGTTGCTAAATTGCTGATGCTGTCACCTCAGACCAAACAAAAAACCAAGACAGCGCTGTGAACAATACAGTGAAATCATGCTAAAACTACACCTCGCTCTGTGCATACACATCACACGCACACATTTACAACCCATTTCACCCAAACTACACCTTATTTAGTGCACACATGTTTACGAAACGGCCTCACGTCACTGTTGACAGCGCTATGTCTTGGTTTTTTATTTGGTCTGAGGCTGACACTTGCCTTTATGATTCAAGGTAAAGAAGGAGATTTACAAGAATCCCTCCTATGACGTCAGTTCTAAATATTAAACCACTCATTAACTGTATTCACATCAACATTCGATACTCCATAGTTATCTACTTAGTAGTAGGTTTAATGTAGATACATAACGTACTTATATATCTATATTTATCAAAAGGTAGTACCGAGTACTTACTGATCGCTTTGGTATCTACGAATGAACATAGCTGATTTATAGATACCTGCCTACGTACGAGTATGTACAGTTACGGGTGCGTATATCGTACCACGTGCACTGTAAGGACTTCCTGCTTGCAGCACTCGGCCGCTATAGTACCTACGCTCATAGCATCGCCGCATCAGATTTATGCTGAGCCCCTTGTTATTTGTAAAAAAGACCAAAAAATACCGGATAAAGGGTGGTCAGACATTTGTGATCATTGTAACAGAGCCTGAAAACTGTATTTAATCCAAAAAAAAATGGTCGTCGCAAAAAGACGCGGGCGGGCGGTACACAAATGTGGTCATCGTGCACGGGATTTGTTTTTACGGTGGTACAGTGTACTATCGCGGGCATGCAAATTGGACCACCGTAAGGACTATTCCTGCTGGCAGCGCTTGGCCGCTACTGTAGCAGCTTTTTTTTTTTTTGGTGGGAAATCTTCAAATAACTTCTCCCGCTCTGGGCGGAGCGGGAGGGTGTGTTTGTTAGACTCTTACTGACTAAAACCCACCCGTATTCCTTCCTGTTGCCTGTGTTGCCAAGGGCCTCGGTGACCCTTTAGTACCTTCCCGCGACCCCGGTACTGTAGCAGCTGGCATCAACGTCCGCGCGCTGTGCGAGTATGCATTCAACTAACGTTGCGGTTTTTTTTGTTAATGGCTTCTCGTAGTTGACCTTGAGAGGTCGTGACTACTTAACCGTTCAATCCTGTGGCTGCCTTAAGCAAACTCAAAGCCTCCAGCCAGGGGCGAATTTCTTACATTATGAAAGACTAACGCTGCGACGCGACGCGCAGTATTTATAATGCAAGCAAAAGTGACCTGCCCATCTGTGATTAGTCAATGTGAATAAGTGGACGAGGTATGCCTGTCCGTATGAAAATGTATTCTCACCCCCTGGGAGTCAAGTGTGAACTATGTTTTAGGGTTGAGAGAAAACAAATAAACATTTTTTTTTTTTGGGATCGAGGTGCCGAGAGTGGACTAAACGAAATATTGTACGTACACAGGGCTACATATCAAGCTATACATTTCCAGTATAAGCTGATCTCGCATTGTATAGGATTTCCTTAGAATGAGAGGTCAGCTTATACTGAAAATGTATAGCTTGATATGTAGCCGTGTGTACGTAGCTGTCCTACATCATAATAAAGAACGGAATTGTAAATATAAACTAGCTCTTAAAACATAAGTTATTCAATCCGGAATTCCGAATATTGTTTCATTGTATGTCCTACGCAAGTTAATGCCAACCATAAGCTTCTCCGTTATTCATTTATAATTGGCTATCAAAATCAGTACCTATCGTTACAGAATCGATTAAATTCCAAATTGGTGTAATGGAAATAAAGGTCCCGGCGTTCAATCTAAAGTACTTTTAAACCGCAACCAATCGTCTTAAATGTATTATTGAAGTCGAAATGGATTCGATTCTATATTTCCATCTCAGGAACTTTAGCCGTTTAGAAAATTTTACTTATTTATGTCATTTTATCTACGTAAATTATTCATGCTAAATCGTGGACAAAGTTATGTAGTTTACCTACAGTGATATGATAGACAGGACGGGATCAGGACGAAGCTTGGTGTAACAAATTCTGCACGTTGCTGTTAGGTACCAGTCTTGCGCATACATGCACCACGACAAAATTTTGTCGACACTTTTCTCTCGTTATCGCGATGATGTCTTTCCCGTTCCCACAGCAGCCATCGCTAGATAAGTGTCGACAAATAGTCGTAGTGCGCATGCTAGGCTGGCTGGAGCGATCAGTGTAGTTCGCGAACTAGGTTGTTCTTTTAGTTCGTCAGCTCCCGTCTCGAACCTGAGAAGGCAGATCGTTCGCTCGCTTTGCTACTGCTCTTGCATGCGCTCTTTTGTTTGTTCAAGTAGTTATTACAATCCACTAACCGAAAAACTGAATGAACGATGAGTACGGCATGTACACTATGGGCAGTGAGTAAGTGAGCGGTAGTGACGTGACTAGCTCGGACCGCACTCCCACCTCTCCCGGAATTCCATATATCTATCACATAATTTATTTATTTAATTAATTTAGATACCTCTTTTGCACGTAAAGTGGAGATGATATTTTTCTCGACTATCCCATGGTGTGGGATTGTTGGATTGGCCGTTCAAAAATAACACGGGTTTGTGAAAACCACTTTCCGATTTAGGGATAGGTTCGTGTAATAGCTTTAAAATTTTAGTTAGAGTCGTGTCCCTGCTAGCTAAATGGTTGTTTTTGGGTATGTGAAAAGGATACGGGGGAGGGAGTAGTAGGTATATATAACGAAATTGAAAGGAAAACTATCACATCTAAGTAGGCTTTACAAGTTAAGGAGTATAAGTTAATACCTAGTCGACCAACTTACATTTGCAGTTGGAATGTGGAATTCATCACAACTACGGAACCCTTGTACGGAACCATTGTGCGTAGTCCAACACGCACGTTGCCGGTTTTTAACTATGGGGATACAAACATTTTCAAGCTCGCTTCGCTCTGTTTTGCAGCCTGCGTGCTTTAAATCCTCACCTTATAAACTTTTATACATATGACGACAAAATGACGTCTATTGTAAGTGAAGAGAAAACCCAACCTATCAGAGACAGGGTGCAAACGTTTTGTATCTCCGACGAAATAACGCCTATTTCTAAGCTAGCTAGCAAATGCTACAGGTCCCGTGCTTGGGACTTACAAAATACAACCGGTAAGTAGGTCCAACGGATTATTATGGTCAAAAACAATCTAACCCCTCCGAGGTATGTATGTGTATGTAGACTTATGTCTCAAATCAAATCAAATCAAAAGTCATTTATTCAAACTAGGCTAAGAATCAGCACTTTTCGAACGTCAAAGTTACATAAGACAGTCCCCCAAAAACGCCCGCCCTTCACCACTTCCTAGTGCTTTAGCTGGGAAGAAGAAGTGGCGGAACAAACTCCCCAGCAGCATACCTGTGTGTTTAGTTATATAAACTTGATTCTATACAAATCGTATGCAAAGTAATTAACATTACGAAACACAAAACATTAAATTAAATTACTTGCCATATGTTAGCTAGCACATGCCAATATACCAACAAAACAATGAAAACTGTACTCAAGCAGATAAAAATTACAACATAAAAACGTAAACAGAACTTAATACCTAAATAAGCCTCCAGGCATAAAAGGCGTGCCCACTTACAAAAAGCTATTGCTGTAACTCGAAGTGAGAAATGATAAACTAACACCATCGAAGTAAAATAAATAAACAATTACTAATAACAATTAAAACCATGATCAGCAAAATGACCAGTCCCCACAAGCAGCACCCGTTCACGAGCATAACGCAAAGATCAGCCATCACCCCCCTCGCCATATTGGAGGGAAGGAGGCAACCCGACCCCCGACGCTGCCGCAGGCAGTGACATCTAAGGGAGCATGACGAACTTGCTGCCGGTTGCTCAGGCAAGAATAGTATAATCAATTGCCGAGGACACTAGCTAACCACTTATTGCAATACAACTCATAAAAAAACACATTGTAATGAGTAGATTATGTCACTAATAAATTAAAATTTAATTAAATTAAAGTACATTGACTTATACAGTCAAATAAAAAATAACACATTTTATGAACTCATATAACCTGCCAGTAGGAAAGCTAATTCTGGAGAAAGAACATAAACATTGTCTTGAGTTAATCACAGCGACCAACTATTATTATCGTTTAAGTAGTCTTTGATACAATAGTATGCCTTTGAACAAAGGGTGGATCTTACTTTAGTTTTAAACGCATTAAAAGGCAAATCTATCAAAGAAGAGGGTAGCATATTATAAAAAGTTATACCAAGCCCAACAAATGAAGTTTCGGGAGGTTCCTGTGTCGGATAAGGCGGGAGGAAACGTCCGGGTGTCACCACTGTGTGGATCGCCCGGAGGACACGGTGGAGCATACGGTGGAGATCTGCCCGGCTTGGGCAGAGCACCGCCGTGTCCTCGTGGAGGCGATCGGCGGCAGAGACCTCTCGCGTCCGGCCCTGGTTCAGGCCATGGTACGGAGCGAGAGGGCATGGGCAGCCGTCACCTCCTTCTGCGAAGCAGTAATGCTCGCGAAGGAGGAGGCGGGACGGTTGAGGGAAAGGCACGTTTCGCGCCCTCTCGCCCCTAGCCGCCGCAGGAGACGCCCAGGGCGTCGGGAATCCCGGGCGGATTTCCGGCCACCGTAGGCGCGGGCTTGCGGACGGTGAGCAATGGGTAGCTCACCGTCCGGTAAGGACCAGGCCCGGGTCGACGGCGCGTCGTATTCCACGCGCGCCTCAAAGAGATGTCGTCAGCACAAAGTAGGGGTCCACTAGGGCCGATGCCTGCCGGGGTCGCGGGAAGGTACTTATGGGTCACCGAGGCCCCCGCAACATAGGCAACAGGAAGGAATACGGGTGGGTTTTAGTCAGTAAGAGTCTGACACACCCTCCCGCTCCGCCCAGAGCGGGAGAAGTTATTTGATGATTTCCCACCCTCAAAAAAAAAAAAAAAAAAGCCCAACAAATGAACCTTATGAAGCCGGTGAAATGGAGTTCGTAATTTGTCCTTATTTCTGGTGTTAATATTGTGAATATCACTGTTTTTAGTGTATATTTTGCCTAATATATAAGATGTTGGCGAAGATGAATTGTAATGTCTCCGTGAGAATACCAATATCTTTAAAAAAAACTCTGGCACCAAGCTGGTAAATAGCTCGAACAGCTCGTTTTTGAAATATATTTTGAATGTCAGCGGCTTTGCCCCACAGCAGAATACCATAGGACATAACGCTATGAAAGTAACTAAAATAAACTCAAACTCAAACTCAAAGCATTTATTTCAAATAAACCTTTTACAGGCACTTTTGAATTGTCAAGGGTTCGGTCAGTCAGTCAGAAAGATGAAGCTAGTTTCCCATTCCAAAGCGTAGTAGGTACCTATGGAGAAGAACGGGCAAGAAACTCCACGGACACTCTTTTAAATCAACGTATTAAGGTTACAAAATATTGTTTACATCATTCATTTTGAAATTATACATATGAGAACGATACCGATACAATAAACTAATCGAGCTGTATCAACGTCAGTGTATTGTCTTACTTTTCTGATGGCGTAGGCGGCCAAACTGAGCCTGCCCGCTAGGTTCGATATATGTGGGCCCCACTGAAGTTTGGCATCTACTGTTATACCAAGAAAAACTGCCGTGTCTACAGTTTCAAGCACCCCATTATCTAAGACGATAATGGGACCTAGATTCCTAACATTAGGCGAGGCGAACTTTATACAAACATTTCGTTTTCGCATTAAGAACTAATGTTGGCGATTGCCGCGCTCTCTTGACAAAGTTAAGAGTGACATCACCGGAGCGGCATGGTGGCCCGCGTCGACGCGAGGTGCATGCGCTGCTGTTTCCCGAGCCGGGTGTAAACATCGATAAGAAGGGTCAAAATTCAGCATGGGAACATAAACAAGAGCAGCGTTGCGACCATTGTTATAATAAGACTATATGAGTGGACTTTTCTGAGACCTTTGTAAGAGGCAGTCGTTTCTTATTTTAAATATAACCATTGTTTTTATTAAATTGTTTAAAGCGATTATATTGCTATAATACTCATATAAAGTTGTTTCAGTCAATAATTAGTGATCTAAGCACATATAAAGTTAATATCAGAAGTGGAAAGCGATACCCACACACGGCTATGGGTAAACAAAGTAAGCGTGATAAACGCCTAAAACTAAAAAAAATCACACACGTTCAAGCTCAAGTTCTAGCAGCAGTAGTAGTGCCAAGACTCCGTCGCCTCCGCCGAAACACAGGAAACAGGTATCACGTAAGGCTGATACCTCAACTGTGAGTACAAATAACACTTTGAATAACATTATACCCGAGTTCGATCCGCTGAGCGACGATGTGAACGCTTGGTTTAGTATTATCAGGTCCTACGCTCAAACTTTTACATGGACTGATGAAATGACCCGTTATCAAGCTCTCAACAAATGAAAGGGTTCCGCAAAAGCGTGGTATGACTCACTGTTACGATCGGATAGTCATTAGCCTGGGTGAAAATGGAAGAACTGGACGCGTATGTTGGCTTCTAGTTTTCCAATCCGTTGGAATATGTACGATCCTTTAAAAGATATTTTACATAAAAAGCCGTTAGAAAATCAGTCTCTTTAAGAGTTTTATTTAGAACAAAAATGTAAAATAGATCGTTTATCTTTGGAATTTTCGGAAAAAGATATTATTTCTATTATTGTGGTAATATAGGAGACAGTGGTATAGGCGCATCAATTGAAGCGAATAATTTTGTAACGTGCGACTGTTTAGCTAGTTTCCTACATGGTCGAACGTATACATCAAAAAGCGCGAAACAGATTGCAAGCACACGCGATGGCCAGGCAAAACTGATCAGTCAGAATAGTCAGTCTGCGACCACGACATCAGCGACTGTGCCCTCAGCAAACGTAGTGGGTCGCTTCTGCTTGCAATAATCAAAACGTAGGTCAGGCACAAGGTCGGAGGCAGATCATGTGTTATTTGTGCGGCGGTAACCATAAACGAAGTCAGTGTGATGCAAATAAATGTGGTTATTGTAGCCGGCGAGGTCATTTAGAAGCGACATGTTACCATAAAAAGAAAGCGGTTAAACCAGATAAATAGGAAAAAAAATGTGTTTCTACCCCTGACTCACGAAATAAATTTGTCAAAACAATATGGACTAATAATCTGCATAAAGACGTATTCATTGATACGGAAAGCAGTTGTTCATTGATTTCTGAATCGTTCGTTATAACATATTCAACGGAAGACATTGCGCTGGACGCACCAGTTTTCTTGCAAGGTTTCTCAAGAGAAAGTTCTAAATTTGGAACTCACAAGATAACAGCTGATCTGTAAGTCTTTGTAACCTGATCTGATATACTCGCGAGTGGGTGGCAAATTCAAACTTGACTATGCGAACACATTTACAGAGTTTTGTAACACAATTAGTAATTTTGAGTTCGATAGCAAGTCCCATCAGAATGAATTAATAACACTTCTTCAAAAATATGATGAATAACGTGTTGGGAAATTTAAGGTTCGAGAATGTTATTTTATATTTGGAGGACGTATATTTAGTGACGAAAACGGTAGAATAAAGTTTAAAACTAGTTCTCCAAATCTTTAGAGAAAAAAGGGCTCTATCTGGGAATAGGTTAAGGTTCATGAAGACGCATTTCAATCGTTAAAGAACAAATTAACGTCTGAAAGTGTTCTATCCATTTTTGACCCGAATAAAGATAACGTATATGTACGGATGCTAGTAAATATGGTGTTGCTGGTATACTTATGCAAATCAACGACGAAGGTGAAAAAGCAGTCCAATATCATAGTAGACAAACTATGGAAGATGAGAAAAGGTACAACTCGTTTGAGCTGAAGTTATTGGCGATTGTTAGTTCGCTTCAGAAGTTCCGATTATAACTAATCGGATCATCTTTTAAAATAGTGACCGGTTGCTTTCGGTACAAATACAAGATCGGCGGAGTTACGTTGTATTCGAGCAATTATAGAATCAGGACAGGCCGAAGGAAATAAAGATGTTTTTAAGAAATATACTGCCCTCGGTGGCAAAGTTTACAGAAGGACAACCCAAGGTCGCCGGTAGATGGTCCCAAAGAAATGCATTTGGCAAATAATTAAATGTAATCATGAGGACCTCGGGCATTTCTCTGTTGATAAAACAGTAGAACGAGTAAGCCATCAGTATTGGTTTCCAATAATGTGACATGCCATAAAGAAGTATATTAAAACTGCATTAAATTGCATATATTTACGACTAAGGCCAAAAATAAATATTTATTGGCCATCGTAGATGCTTTTACAAAATTTGGGTTAATTTTGGCGGTTCGAACCACCATATCTTCCCGTGTAATTAAAGAATTAGAAACGAATTCTAAGACATTCGAAAATCCTCAAAGAATCAGTACAGACGCCAAGGCATACTTCACTTCGAATAATTTTACACAGTATTGTACGAATAAAAACATACGTTTACATACGATTGCAACCGCTATGACTCGCTTTAATGGCCAGGTTGAACATTTTAACAAACATATTCTAGAAGCATTAAAAGCAATAGGTGCTAACGATACAGACGATAGGTGGGATCAGTACATAAAAGCCTTACAACAAGGTATGAATAGTACAGTTCACACGACAACAAAAACAATTCCTAGTGAAGGTTTTCTCGGTTATAGATTACGCACTGATAGTGATAGTTTGGCTCCGGAGATTAGCAACGGGCATAGGCTGGATGTAAGTGAATTGCGTAAGAGGGCAGACATGTATTAAGTCCAACGCGGAATCACAAAAACAGCGATTTGATAGGAACCGTACAAAAGCACGAGTTTACGTCAAAGGAGTACCAAATCACTCATTAAAATACAAAGCCAGACAAATGACGGGCAAAGTCGGAAGTCGTTATCTGTTTACAAAGGCCCCTTTCAAGTGAAGAAGGTATTGGGGAATGATAAGATATGAGGTGATGGATGTAAAAAGCAGTGAAAGGAGCACTAAAAAGTATTCAGGCGTCACTGCTGCTGAAACCATGAAACCATGGATATATGTTGATGATTGGGAGATGAATTAAACATAAGTTCTAACTTAAACCATTTCTGCCCGAGTTGGCGATGAAGGTAATATAAAATTTACCGTAGACGTACGAGTCAAGATAAATGCTTTAGGTAATTATAGATGTTCCATGTTGTAAATCACACATTAAAAGCCGAGTGGCAGGTTCAAATAGAGAATGAACTTGGAACGCTCAAGTGTGGAAAGGCCCTTTGAGTGCAAGTGGTTCTGGGTCGAACTTGGTACGCTTAAGTGTGACTAGAGTGGTAGGTTCAAATAGAACTTAAACCATTTCTGCCCGTGTTGGCGATGAAGGTAATTTAAAATTTATCGTAAGCATATGTACGAGTCAAGATAAATGCTTTAAGTAATTATAGATGTTCCATGTTGTAAATCACAAATTAAAAGCCGAGTGGTAGGTTCAAATAAAGAACGAACTTGGAACGCTCAAGTGTGGAAAGACCCTTTGAGTGCAAGTGGTTCTGGGACGTACTTGGTACGTTTAAGTGTGATTAGAGTGGTAGGTTCAAATAGAGAACGAACTTGGAACGCTCAAGTATGGAAAGGCCCTTTGAGTGCAAGTGGTTCTGGGACGAACTTGGTACGCTTAAGTGTGGCTAAAGGCCCTTTGAGTGCAAGTGGTTCTGGGACGAACTTGGTACGCTTAAGTGTGGCTAAAGGTCCTTTGAGTGCAAGTGGTTATAGGACGAACTTGGTACGCTTAAGTGTGGCTAAAAGCCCTTTAAGTGCAAGTCGAAATGAGACGAACTTAATAGATTTTATAGATGATTCATATTGTAAATAACACATTAAAGGCCGAGCGGTAGGTTCAAATGCATAACGAATTTGGAAATCTCAAGTGTGGAAAGTCCCTTTGAGTGCAAGTTGTTCTGGAACGAACTTGGTACGCTTAAGTGTGGCTAAAGGCCCTTTGAGTGCAAGTGGTTCTGGGACGAACTTGGTACGCTTAAGTGTGGCTAAAGGCCCTTTGAGCGGAAGTGACGATAAGACCAACTTGGTACGCTTAAGTGAGGCTATAGGCCCTTTGAGTGCAAGTGGTCAATTCCGATTTATATACAATGTCGCTTTCGGCGCACATGATTTACTATTATTGAAGCCTACCCTCGGATCACATATGAAATATTGTGTACTGAAAGATAACAGTTATAATTAGAGAACATTGGATACAAAATCAATGCATGTGCAACTGGCAAACGGATAAATTATTAATAAATTGTGTTTCAGCACTTTATCTGAACTCGTGGGGTACCTGATGGGACAGGCACCTGGTAGGACGGCCGTGTTGGCGATTGCCGCGCTCTCTTGACAAAGTTAAGAGTGACATCACCGGAGCGGCATGGTGGCCCGCGTCGACGCGAGGTGCATGCGCTGCTGTTTCCCGAGCCGGGTGTAAACATCGATAAGAAGGGTCAAAATTCAGCATGGGAACATAAACAAGAGCAGCGTTGCGACCATTGTTATAATAAGACTATATGAGTGGACTTTTCTGAGACCTTTGTAAGAGGCAGTCGTTTCTTATTTTAAATATAACCATTGTTTTTATTAAATTGTTTAAAGCGATTATATTGCTATAATACTCATATAAAGTTGTTTCAGTCAATAATTAGTGATCTAAGCACATATAAAGTTAATACTAAGTTATTTGTCATAAACCAATCCGTAAACATTGAGAGTGCACTGTTTACGTCGTCAAAATCTTGTCTATTCCTGTTTACTTTAAAAAGAAGAGAGGTGTCATCTTCAAAAAATACAACGTCACAGATACCCTTTAAATAGAATGGTAAGTCATTAATATACACTAAGAATAAGAATGGACCCAGTATTAAGCCTCTCCGGGCCGGCCAATCTTCCGGGTTAACAGTTCAGTTAGGTGTACCTCAACACCTAACTGAACTGGTAACCCGGAAGATTTCACATCATTCACATCTACACATTGGAACCTATTATGTAAATACTACAAAGTAACTCCTATTTCTATATAAATGGTCACAATTAACCCTAATCATACTGAGGTGCCTAATTTTTCGAGCTCGCTTCGCTCGCTCTTATACCCTACATTCTCTTTGGAAAATCCCCGTCAAATCCACCGCCGGTACCAGCAATGTGAAAAATCAATCATGCAGGTTTTTACAAAAGTACTGTACTCAATTAGTAAGTATTCTTCGAAGATAGTAATCTGATTCAAGTAACTTGCGTGATATGGAACATGAGGAAAACAACGTACCTATTTGTGTAAAAACATTGATTTGGCTAGCATTATATCGAGAAAACGGGGGGCTCAAGGCGGTAACTTAGTAGAATTTTCTACAGGCCCCGCACTGGCATTAAAAGTCTTTTGTCAGAAATAATAGGGTTGGGGTGGGGCGGCATCGTCGGTTTTGCTCGCGGTTACTGAAGCCACTAGAGGTGGTCCTAGAAGATGGGTATCGTCACATAGTTAGGTACATAGGTATCTTCGTATACAACAGACGTAGGTACTTATCTACATACTTTATGTAGGTACAGGTGGGTAGCTATGCAGGCAGGCAGCAGGCAGGTATGTACCAGGTAGGTACATACCTGCCTGCTGCCTGCCTGCCTTTAGGTAAAAGTATATATGTATAGATTAGATACTTGCCTAGGTATCTACACTTAACATATTTTAAGTAAAGGTTAAACTCGCTGATATTGCACAAGTGTGTTTACATCAATGAAACACTCCTAGAAAATTGAGATGCGACATTGAATTTCCATTACCGATGAATAACTTATGGAAGGTGAAAGTGCGCTCCGAATTTTAATAGCTCCTTATGATGTCTACGGTTTATGTAGGTGTTGAGAATAAGCCGTGTTCTTAATACATTTAGCTTCTGAATAATAAAGATAGGTAGGTAGTTAACAACAACCTACGGGTATCTACCTACCTATGTTTTGTTAATACTGGTTAATACTATCGCTTCTACGTGTAGCATGTGGAGCCATGACACGGCCTGACGGTACCGTGGCTGACCATGTAGAAGATGGTGAAACCAACTAGAAAAAACAAACGCGTAGGTAGTGCTGCGTGACCTCTGCGTTTTCTGCCTATCAATTCTTTTCTTTTTGTTTTCTAGTTCATATAACTGGCCATCAATTTTGTATTCTTATTTTTTCTAATTTTCAAATTAGAGACGTAAACTTAGACGGCTGTCAATTTTATATTAAAAAAACTACAGTCGATTTTATAAATTTGGGACATATAATTTTTAATTGAGCCAAGTGAATTTTATTGATTATAAATCAATTGATCCTTGATTCCTAATCACTTGATTAGGAATCAAGGCAAGGTATAATCAGATTATTATGTTGTGTTATTTGCAGTCAACCAAGTTATATTGTTGAGTTTTGCACACATGGTGTAAGATATTCCTCGAATTTGGTATGTACTTTAACTTATTTGCCCTCTCAGTTTATTTATCTCTGGTCTATCCCTATTATATTTGTCGTAGGTGTAGAACCAGTTAAAGGGCCGCTTGCGGCCTTTTTCAGGCTACCGGACTATTCACCAGGCTTGCGTGGTTCTTAACACGTTCGCTGACAGTGAGCACTTACCCTGACACCTCATTACGGCAGTAGAATTTTCCATACTAAATGAAAAACGTTTCATAACCTAGTGTCATGTTGGCCATATGTTTGCCTGCCGAAATTTGATACTACTCGTACGTCGATGGACGTGAACGTTTCTCGACGTTGTGTTATATTAGGCATGTGTTTGCTTGCCCAAATACAACACTACGTTGACAGACGTGCACGTCTCTCGACGTAGTGTCATAACGCACTATTTTAATTTCCCGCCTAACGACGTACTGTCAGCGAACGTGTAAAAAACAAAAATTATTTCACATAAACCTACATGGGCACTTACTCACTGCACATAGTGCACATGCGCTTCTCATCGTTCGTTCAGTTGTTCGGTCAGTGGAGTGTACTAACATCTTAAATAGGGTTGTGGGGTAATCACGGATGGCGGGAAATGACGGACACGCCAGTTTAACTTTGTTAGAAAAGGATGAAAGATTCTCAATGATGCAAGCGCGAGTGGAGCCCGATCATAGTGCCGGACAATAGTGAAGTCGATTCTTTTTTTTTTATTTCATATTTTTTATAAACTAAAATTGAAAAGGTGTATATTTTGTACATGTGAATATTTTAGGTATGAGTTTGTTTCGGCCATTTTTCTCAGATTAGTCAGATAGGAAACACCTCATCGCCACCTCATCTAGTTTTAAAAATATGATTGACGTGTAAAAGTGTTTGTACAAACTGAAAGAAAAGTCACTTATACTGTGGTAAATTCCTTTAATTAAAACACTATACATTAACACTGTTACACTAGGTCTGTACTGTACAGCTCGACTGTCCAAAATAGAATGCCTTAGCAAACAGTATTCGATTTACTTGACAGCTCTGTGTCCACGTTACAAAAGTGGGGCAAAGCGCGCGAATTTTAAGTCAAATGTGGACATTAAACTTTTATAAAATAGTAACTATTATTACATTAATTATTAATGTTTTTTATACGGATTCAAGTTAATTTCTACGTATTTAATCATAACATAATATTTAAACACAGTATCATCTTTAATCTAGTCAAATTACAATTACTAGTCAAGTTGCGTACTAATAAAATCTTAAATTCACATTGAAATATCCTGATTTATTTTGTAATTGCTTACAAAACCTACTTACAGAAATAAAAATCATTTATCAAGTCACTATATTGTCATCATCTGCCTAGCCTTTTCCCAACTACGTTGGGGTCAGCTTCCAGTCTAACCGGATTCAGTTGAATACCAGTATTTTACATGGAGCGACTGCCTATCTGACCTCCACAACCCAGTTACTGGATAACACGATACCCTTGGTAACACTTTGTCAGACTTTCGGGCTTCTAACGACCCGTAACGACTGTCAAAGATCCACGAATGACAGTCGGGACCAGCGGCTTAACGTGCTTTCCGAAGCACGGAGGGGTCTCGGCAAGCGTAGCTTAACCTGATTGATTGACCCGTGCAGCTGTTAATATTTAGCCACCTTATATACCCTGAAATTAATGAGGGGCACTAATGAATCCTAGTCTGGCGGAAATACTGATTTATATCCTATATTATCTCCCCTGTCATCTATAACCCTCTTTTTTCTCATTTCCTGCAAATAACCTGTACTGTAGATGAACGTGTTTGCTCATTCAAAATGTACAGGTTGTTAGGCAAACAGTTGAACATACGAAAATAGCGGATCCGTGGGGTCTTCTGCTACGTATTTACGCCGAATAACAAGACCCAGGCAACACACATTTCTTTTTTAATTATTCGAAATACGTCGCTCAATCTTCAAACGTCAATAATTTCTTTTAAAAATACCAAAGCTTGCAACATTTTTTTTATTTTCAGCTCGAATTGTAGAATCTTATAAAATTCGTATTTGACGCAGATGGTTACTAAAAGTTAAATACGAGCCCTTAAACTACGAACAAATTTAAAAAATATACCTCAAGCCCGACTTTGAAATGCGTTTAAAAAAACCTGGACCTTTTTTCACGGAACTACATTTGCGAAAAGTGAAATTAATATTACGTATACATGCAATTTTTTTTTCTTGTTTTTTTGATTTAAGGGTTTTGGTAGGTATGGTAAATGTTGTTTCTTGTAACTTAATGTTTTCATCTGGATGGGCTTTTCATGTTTCTCTAAAGGTGTTGTTTGCTGATAAAATTTTCTTAGTTAATAATATTGTTCTTATATTTTATATTTCGAGATTTTTATCATTTATTTTCCCAACTGAAAACTTAATTTTGCATTCTGTGCAGCGGCTCGCGCCTATGTTCAACCCGGCCAAAAAGATTGGAGACTACTGTAATTAAGGCACAGGTTCATCAAATAATAATTGTTTGTAGCAAAAATTGTTATTTGTTAGTAGCCAACAATTGTTATTTGCTTGTAGCAAATATTTGTTATTTCTTGCTTGTTTTTGTTCACTCGTTTTGTTTTGTTAAGTATTTTTTCTCAAATAGGCTTGGAAATTCGAGCATTATTTTGACAACTTTCTTCGAGATAAATCGAAAATTTTGACATTCGAAAAGTGCTGATTTTCAGCCTAGTTTGAATAAATGACTTTTGATTTTGATTTTGATTTTGATTTTGAATGCTGTACCTACTGCTCAAATGCATGCGAGCAGCGGCCGGCAATGTAAGTATGAAAATCGATATCTGTTGTGTTTAGCGGCCGAATAAATTACTATGAAATCTCATATGTATCGTGGATATTAAAAATGGAACAAACTTTTTACTTTGAAACATGGCAACCAAGGAAGTAACTGATCAAAGGTTTTATTTAAATTACGAACTAGCTTACAGATTGCTGTTAAAAGAAAAAAAAAAATATCGGCGCGAGAAAAAATATCGTTGTTCGTCATTGATTCTACAATTTATAATTAATTTAGTTAGTTTGAATTTCCGCCCATTATTTGAAAAAAATACTATCGTGTTAGTGGCTCGTTTGTTTATTAGTGAATTGGCCGCGTTTACCAATGAAGAGTAGGCGGATATGTTGTTGGCGTATGGAGCCGCTAATTCCAATGGGCGTGAAGCGCAAATAATTTACCAGGAGCGTTATCCTAACCGTCGGCTATCCAGCCACCAGACGTTTCGAGAGAGTACAACAGCACGATATTGCCATTGATGAACAAATCCTTAACGAGTTTAACGAGGATTGTCCTAACCATATGGAAAGTGTGGTGTGTTCTCCAGGATAATATTTATTATTTATTTATTTATCATAAACAAAGTTTATAAAATCCTTTACTTAAGAACTAGGTATGCCCCGCAAAACCGTTTTCAAGGTTTGTCTGTGGGAACAAAACAAACAGTTTTACAAAAAGGTTTATTAGTGCGGACACTTCATTTTCACGTCTTGCACTTATTATAGTAACCAATGATATTATCTTATCTTATATGTATCAAATGAGTTACCTATATCTTATAAAACTACTTAACCACTTATTTGCTCTCCCTCATGAATCTGCAAACGACTTTCCTAAGAACTTAGTTTACAAACTCCCGAAAAAGAACTGCTTAAGTAATTTGGCAAATTTACCTTTTATTTCCTGACTTCTTATAGGCAATTGTTTGAGAAGGTATGGTACTCTTTTATCAAGCGTTCGGTCGCCAAAATAATTCCTTATTCTAGGTACATCAAATTTACCTGCCGATACCACCCCAGTTGCGTGGTTATGGGTAACTAGCGAGTAATGGCTGTAAGAAAGTTAGAAGCACAACAAATTAGATTTTTAAAACTATTAAGTAAGTAAGAAAACTAAAAATAAATGTATAGATGATTATAAAAAAATATTTAAAATTTGCTAAATTCTTCCTATCAGCTTAAAACATAAATACCTACTTCTGTGTAAGGGCCTTATCACACTAGCGAGTTGCGAGCGCGTGGAAAGCGGGGCGAGTGCGCAGCGAGCTCGCCGCGAGTTCGCAAAGTGATCGCCACGAGTTGTCTCACTCTCTCTTGTACCTAAACTCGCGGTAAGTTCGCTGCGCACTCGCCCCGCTTTCCACGCGCTCGCAACTCGCTAGTGTGATAAGGCCCTTACACAGAAGTAGGTATTTATGTTTTAAGCTGATAGGAAGAATTTAGCAAATTTTAAATAATTTATCTACTTTACATTTATTTTTAGTTTTCTTACTTACTAATAGTTTTAAAAATCTAATTTGTTGTGCTTCTAACTTTTCTAAGTACTTTTGAATGTGAGTCCATAGCAGTTGAGAGCGTAACTTAATATTGGGTCAACTAATTGTAGATAAAGGCACTTAAGGGTATTACTTGGTACTTTAAAGCTTAGATGGTAGAATTTACCGAGCAATATTCTAAGTTTATTACACAAGTACTCAATGTGGTTTGACCACGAAAAGTTCTCGTCTACTTTTACTCCGAGATATGTTACACATTTATCGCGTACAATTGGCTTACAATTACAGTTAACATGGTTTTTATGAATGCACGTAAATTCATGTGTGTACCTACATCAGAGGTGGTTCGCGAGGTGGTACACGGAAAAAAAGGATGTCTTAAATTAAGACAATATCCTTTTGGTTAAGACAAATATTGATTCATATAATTTAAGGGGAAAACAATATATTCTTGAATGAAGTAAAATTTTGTCTTAGTTTTATTGTCTTCTTCGAAGACATTATTCTTAAATGAAGAATTATTAAGTTAAATTTTAAGAATATTATTTCTCTCTTAGAATATTTTCTTCAATTAAGATTATTATAGTCTTGAATCAAAAATATTTTCTTAAGTTAAGAATAAAAACCAAGTATTTATTATTCTTAATTTGAGTAAACAGGTTTCTTGGACTGAGTACATTTACTTACGTTAAGAAAATATTTACTTGGATTGAAACAATTTTTCTGAGAATATTGATATTCTTCGCTGAAGAGATCCTTTTTTTCCGTGTAGTAAATATGGTGAGCGTATCACAACTAACTTAGTTTAATCCGCATTTAGAATTATCCCGTTGTCGTGCGACCATTCAACAACTCGGTCTACGTCATGCTGCACGAGTCGACAGGTTTCAGCAAGGTCAGCGCCGGCGCGCAGCACGCACAGGTCATCCGGGAACATGTACGGTGAGCAACTTCGTAAAACGCTGCAGAAGCTGTTAACGTGCATTAGGTAGCTTACGGGCCCGCATCCCGCGCCCTGCGGTACCCCGCACCTCACCTCCCTCGCGTCACTATACGACTCGTCCACCTTTACGCGGTAATATCTCTTCATGAGATAGTCTCTAAACCAGTTGTTAAGTGGTTCGCCCACCCCGTACTCCCCCAATGCATTAAATAAAGTATTTGTTTCTAAGGTATCAAATGCTCTTTTAAAATTAAAATAAAAACGACTACTACAAATTGCTTTTTATTTAAATAATTATTAATTTCGTCACAAAACCTAGATAACAAGGTGGTCGTGTTTTTCTCTTTTGAAATCCATGTTGGCATTTACTAATAATGCTATTTTTTGAAGATAATCCTAGTTCATTTACAATACATTTTACTAATATTTTGTCTACACTTGATAATATAGCAATCGGCCTGAAATTGGAAAATGTTTTACGATCACCTTTTTTAAAAATAGGTCGCACTATAGCCTCATTTAGCTTGAACTTACACATAATTTTATAAGACGTGCGAGCACGGGACTGACTATATTGACCAAATATTTAAGATCAGACATGCGTATGAGATCGCTTCCGGGTGATTTATTTGTATCCATACCTGTTATAACTCTCTTAACATCGTGCAATAGACAGCATGCCTTCCATTACACTCCTGTACAAGGTATTATTTTACAATACATAGTTATCAATTATTTTCATTTCGTTTCATTATTTTGTCTTGTGTGGAATTTCTCATTCATACGTTTAAAAAAAAACATCCCAGAAGGCCACAGGCTAACTAACCTGTTACGGCTTAGTACAACTAGTCTTGAAATAAATTCTGAAACCTATTTTGTTTGTTCCAGCGAAGATACCGATTTTGGCAGACGCATCCAATTTTGCCGTCATTTGCTTCATACCGATGTGGAACATGTGACCTTTTTGAGGAGCATTCTATGGACAGATGAATCAAAATTTGACAAAGAAGGAATAGTGAATTACCACAACCAACACTACTGGGTATCGAAAGATCAAAATCCACACTTGAAGAGACCAAGAATGTTTCAAAGGAGATTTAGTGTGAACGTTTAGGCCAGTGTTAGTGGGAACAAGCTGATCGGGCCCCATTATTTACCAGATAACATAAATGGGAACAATTATTTGTAGATTCTACAACATGATTTACCCGATCTAGTGGAAGAAGTTTTCCAAAAAAACGGGCCCATTGTATTCCAACACGACCGTTTCCCAGCACATTGGAGCTTAATTATGAGGGAACATGTGGATAACGCTTATCCTAACTCCTGGATTGGTCGGGGTGGTCCGATTCCCTGGTCTCCGCGGTCACCAGACCTTACCCCGATCGAATTTTAAGTGTGGGGAGAGCCAAAGACCTGGTATATACAAACGTGGTTCCTAGTCGCGAAGAGTTGATAAATCGAATAAATGCAGCAGTCTTAACAAAGACAGCGGAGATGCTGCTACGATCTACAACTGTCGAAATACGAAACCGATACCGAGTATGCATAGCAAATCTAGGTCAACAATTTGAAAATATTTTATAAATAAATTATGACAATTGATCTAGAGTTTTCTTGAGTGTATTATTATTTGTAATAACTTTACGTGTATTTATTTGGTTATGCACTTTACGCAATAGTAGAATTCCGTCACACCTCACACTCCTTCAACCATTTTGACAATTTTGCATGTAATTAATTTCACTTTTCGCAATTGTAGAGTTCCGTGAAAAAAGGCCAGGGCAGTTATCGTATAAAAAATGAGCATGTTGCATACCGTTAGAACGGGCATGAATCAAACACGTTTTCCTAGCATTAGAATAGCCCCACGGATCCGCCACTTTCATAATATGTTCAACCATCTGCCTAACACCCTGTGTATACTTTCACTTACGTATTTCAGATGCCACAAAGTACGAAAGAAAGAAAAAAAGAACAAAAAAGATGATGAAAAGTATGAAGATCCTCCTCATGAGAAGACTGGATAACATTCCACAAATGTAATTTATGGGCCCATAAAACTGCATATGTGGTGGTTCCAGCACATCAAGGGGAATTTGTCTGTGACTTCTGTACCAAATAAATAATGTTTGACATTACCACACGCGTGTGCGTAATCACCCCACGCGCTGCGGGTAATCCCGAACAATTTTTTGTTTTCTTGTTATAATTTGATTTTATTTTGAAATGTATCTTTACGTTGATTATGAGGAGTTAAGATTAATTAGTTTAAATAAACCTTCAGTAATAAATAAGTTTCGTAGCTTAACCTACTTTTGTTTTATTTCGGTTCTCCCTTTTTCCATTGAAATTTTGACGTTTCGTACTCTTGAGTTCCACGCTAGCGCCAAATTGTTTTTAAATTGCGTGTCTTTTTTGGAGAACTAAGTGGAATCGGAATGAGAATTGGCGTGCTGTAAACGATACTATAAACTTTATTTTGGCAGCTGTCTATTGCGCCAGTATTGCGTTGTGATTAATTGTTGATTGTGATTTTCCCAATAACAAAACTGTAACTTTTTAAAAGTTGTTTTGCATTTTAAGTGGTTTTCAGTAAGTAGTAATAAGTGTATAATATGTCACGATTACCAGTAATATAAAGTACTAGCTTTTGCCCGCGGCTTCGCCCGCGTGTATGTCGGAAAATTCTCACGGGAACGTACTAGCCTATCCAGGTTATAAACTGTATGTGTGCCAATTGTGAACGGCAGATTTTGTACAACTTACTTTTTTGTTGTTTTGTTATAGAATTTGTACCACATATTAAGGCAACTAAGCCATTTATTTTCATGTAAGTGTACTATTTTTAGAAGTTCGGATTAATTAATAATATTTAAAAATGATTTTAATAACTACACGTAATTTAGTCGTAAAATAAACGCAGTTATGTTGGTATTTAAGCTATGCTCGCCATGAAGGTATTACCCGACCTGTCCCCTTCTTAGATGAAGTAATTTACGAATTAATTAATTATAAATAAAATAAATGTACTTAAAAAAAACAATTAACTATATTGTTTTATTTACCTACACTCAAAACCCCTTCAGGACTTCATCATTATCAAACTGTTGGAGGTATTCCTCGAAGCGCCGCGCCACCGTTTTGAGGCGCACCTAATGAGGCGCACCTTTATTATTCCTCAGAGCGCACCATTTAGTAGCGCTCCCGATAACAATTAAAAATATTTTTTTTTTCCTCGAAGCGCTCCTATGAATAACTTTCAAATAGAGATAGGATCAGTTATGATCAGTTAGTATCCTATCTCTATTTGAAAGTTAATCATAGGCGGCCAAGAAACTGGGCATCCTAAATAAGGTGAAGCGATACTTTACGCCTGGACAGCTTTTGACCCTTTATAAAGCGCAGGTCCGATCCTGCATGGAGTATTGTAGCCACCTTTGGGATGGCTCGGCTAAATACCAACTTGCCGCGCTTGACTCGGTGGAACGCAGAGCTAAGAGGCTCATTGGCGACGTAAATCTGGTGGATGCCAAGCTTCACAGTTTGGCCCATCGTCGCAAGGTTGCCTGCTTGTCGGTCTTCTATAGATTGTACTTCGGAGAGTGTGCCCAAGAACTCCACGACCTCATTCCACCGGCCCCCTTCTATTATCGGTCATCTAGGCGCACTTCAGGTTACCATCCCTTCCTGGTGGCTATCCCACCAGCTCGCACTAAGTGTTTCCAAACTTCTTTTATAATGCGCACAGCAAAGGAATGGAACTCTCTGCCTGCGTCTGTGTTTCCGAACGCATACAACCCTAATCTCTTCAAAGTGAGAGTGAACAGGCTTCTTCTGGGTAAGCTCGCTCCATCGTCGACTTTGTTTCTGTCACCTCTGACATAGACTAAGGTCAAGAGCAAACCCATCACAAATAAAAAAAAAAAAAAAAAAAACACTACAAAAATAGCGACAAGCAATCTAGAACATATACTTTATTACCGAAACAATGTTCATGTGCCTATAAGTACCAATCTACATTGTTACACTAGTACTTAACCTTAAAAAATAAAACTAGTTATAACTTTTACGTCCCAAGTTCTAAAAATCCAAGAATTTAAACAGGCTTTTCTATCGTATTAACTACCAATTAAAACAAAAAATATCCCAAAACACGAAATTTTATTAGCTGTACGAAATTTCCATACAAGCCTGCCGTTCGCCTTTCATCTAAATTAGTTCAGCTGTTTTTGTGCCAATGCGGAACACATCCATCCAGACAAACTGACAAAAATTCTAAAAACTATATTTTCGGCATCAGACTCGTTCCCAAACCTCGTAGCAGTTACTTTTTAGATAGTCTGTGAATACCGACTTAGTTTTGTACATACTTTTTCAATATACGTGTCCTCCATGTCATTTCTGAGTCTATTTGCAGTCCTAGAAATGTGTACTGTTTATTTTTTCTACGTTTTTGTTCTAAAAAAATAATTTATATAATAATAGGTAATACGGGCTCGTGTCCCCAACTCCACGTCAATGCGCGTATTTTGCGTACGGTGGGAAATCAATTATTCGATCCACCCCAGCTCCTCAAAGAAGGCCAGCAAAGCCTTGGTGTTACGGACCATCAAATCAAATCACTTTTATTTGTTAACACAGGTAAAGAAATACAGATCTTGAGTTTGGTGAACAGAACGCTATGTTATCCCAGGAGGCGTACAAATATGGTGTGCATGTATCTAAATATTATGAATTAAAATTAAAAATAAAAAGATGTTTGAAAATCATGTATAATTAAAATTTCAAAATAAATCATAACAATTATACAATATTATTTAAAAATTGAACGATGTCAGATTTAAATGAAGAAAATTCTGCGTGTGTTGGCGCGCGTGCGACAGAGGCATCATTCAATAAAGTAGTATGACACTGACTCGCTGTTTGATCTCACGTGTTTGTACCCCGCTCCCGTCCGATACCTAACAACTATCGAAATATCTGATCTTGCAGTTTCCTCGCTTCGTGAGTTGTCTACGCCTAGACATAATTACCGCAAAGCCATTTCAGTATGTTAAATAATTACTTTGCTAAAATTTACTGGCACTCAGTTTTAGACAGGACTTTAACAAATGATGCTGTCCACGGCTTTTATGAAACGGTTCAAACAGGGATTGATAAGTATGTGCCGTTTAACCAAAAGTCAGGCGCACGTAAATATTCTGTTTGGTATAGTTACTCACTAATTAAAATAATTACTTGAAGAAAAAAGTAAGGCACACTTGCGTTGAAAACGTTTTGGAAACTCGACTACGAGGAATTCGCATTGTTACGGGATAAACAGCAACAGGTCCATGAGATTTGTTACAATAAACACTTGCAGGAGACGGATCGCAGTGTGAAAAATTATCCAAAAATATTTTGGACCTATGTAAAGACCATGTGTGGAGGTTCGAATTATCCAAAAATGTTGTCTCAGCACAACGTTAAATACTCGGAAGGACAGGAAATTTGTGAGGCTTTCAATTACTTTTTCCACGATGTTTTCGGTGAATCTTCTCACTATGGCCTTGTTAGTTAATTGTACGAAGACGAAAAGATCATTGTTCTGACATAATATTATCCAATTTACAATTTACGTCGTTAACCAAGCCATTGAATGCTTTAAGCGTCGATAAGGATCCTTGTTGCGACGGAATGTTTCCAGTATTCTGGAAGAATAGCGCCAAGTACGCAAGCACCTCCAATTAGTTTTATTTTGAATACCTCTTTAAAAGAAGGCATTTAACAAATGAAGGGAAGAATGCATTTATTGTTCCAATACATAAAAAGGGTTCGGTTTCGGTTCGGTGAATACAATAGGCAAAGTATTTGAAAAACTAGTTTACAATGCTATCTATCCACACCTCCTCAGAGGCATTTCTTACAAACAGCACGGTTTCTTAATAAAACACTTGACTATGTGAAATGTCTAGCTTTTCAAATTTTGTCCTTGATAATACAGATGGCGGTGGGCAGGTTGACGTGATCTACACGGATTTTGAAAAAGCTTTTGATTGCGTCGATCATGTCATCTTGCTCAACAAGTTATAGGTACAGACTCATACGCAGCGATCTTTTACGATGGGTCTAATCATATTTATTTAAAATATCACAAGCTGTAGTAGGTAATAGGAGGTTACCGTTCTAACTTTATTGATTCCATAGCGGTGTTCCGCAGGGTTCCCGTTTAAATATGCATTGCAAAAGAGAGGCCTCTTTTACAACGCATGTTTATTTGATATCACTGATTCTTTTAAACACCCTGAACACTTAATGTACGCTGATGACAAAAAAATATTTTATAAAATAAGGTCACTTCATGACTGTAAGGCTCTTCAAGAAGACCTTAATCACATAAATAATATTACATAATATGAAGAGCACTGTAACTGTAAACGTCTCAAAGTGGCAATGTATTAGATAAACACGTAAAAACCCCCTATAGTTTACTCATAACTTTAATGGAATTAGGGTATTTGTCAAAGAAATACATGAAATAATACTTATTTTAAATATGTTTTGAAAAAGAGACGTTTTGTAAAAAAAAAAACAATTAAAATCAGTGGAAAAAATAAATATGTTATACGCTTTTGAAATTATTCTTCAATCCTTGTCACACAAAACTATCATTGTACTGAATGGCGCAAATTTGCTATGGCTCTCCTGTGTTGTGACGTTTTATGTATATTTAAACATTTTTTTTTTACTGTGGTTTTATTTTTTCAAGGTTTCAAAAAATCTAATTTATAAATAACAGTCAAATATCGTGGGATTTAGGAGTTATCCAATTAAGCCCCGCGCGACACCGCTTCGGGGTCAAACAATAGAAAATCAATTGTATAATGAGACACAATCAAACTTGCTGCTCTGCTGCAAAAGATTGATTAAAAATCGGACTAAAGGCTCCTACATACTGGCGCGACTTGTCGCGCGACGCGTCGCGACACATAGGCACCGCTTGTAGCGCTACACGCGGTGTCTTTGTGTCGCGTCGCGCCAGTATGTAGGAGCCTTAACGCCTTATTAACATTAACTTTTGTGTGACTTACCTACTGTGTAACGTTTATTGGAACGAAAATTAAAATACTCAGTAAAATATAATAATCAGCTTATAATGTTCCCACTGCTGGGACACAGGCCTCCTCTCTTCGAGAGTGGGCTGGGGAGTGGGCTGTAATCTACCACGGGGGCTCAATGCGGAATCCGTCCCTTTTTTGCAGTCATTCGAATTTGGTCGGATAACCAGTCGTTGTTTACATGTTTTGTTTTTTGTTTATATCTACTCAATGCGACACATTCCAAGCTAAATATTTTTAATATATATTTTTGACTAAACGCACTAATTTTTGGTTTACACCTACACATCTTGGGTTGAGCCGGTTTCTTGTATTTTGCCGTCAAAGTTATGACACCTCGTTTTGACTTTAGCAATATTATTCAATAACGCATGCATGTACACTTTTGAATTTTTTTATGGTTATTATATGCGTCAAGAAGGACCAAATACAGTCTTCAGCGAGGGTATACGTTTTCTCATATATGCGCTGCGATACTTTGTCAGGTTTTCCAAAAAAGCGCTATTACTTGAACATTATAGTATTCATTATCTATGATTCTGCAAAACGTTACTCCAGCAGGAAACGCAATATCTCGAAAACCTGAAGACACACAAATTATATTTTAGGCGCACATTTTTGCACAAATATAAGCTCTCTGCCCATGCACAATATTTCTGTCCGAGCATTTGTTTAGAATTTTCCTGCTGGAACAACGTTACTCCAGCAGGTATTGTTTTTACCGTTTTTTTTTGCAAAACGTCAAAGCGCACAAATTTTATATGTGGCGCACATTTACAGCAGATTACGCACTAATTATATGTTCCACTCATATCACTCTAGGAGCCGCTTTCCTGCTAGAATAACGTACACTAAATTTTTACCTCGCAGTCGAGTGAACAGTCGGAACTCTTCCGTGTCACCGGTGGGGCAAAAGGATGTGTTTTAGCACCCTTTTGCCCTATATTTTGCACAAATATAAGCTCTCTGCCCGTGCACATTATTTCTCTCTCTGATCATTCGTTTAGAATTTTCCTGCTCGAACAACGTTAGGTAGTCCAGCAGGAATCGGTTTATTCCATAACGACAAACCGCACAATTTTTTATGTGACGCACATTTACAGCAGATTATGCACTAATTAGGTATACGTTCCACTCATATCACTCTAGGAGCCACATTCCTGCTGGAGTAACATACACGCGAAGTTCAGACCTAAACCCTATTGAGCATCTTTGGGACGAAGTTACAACGACTAGTTCTGGCGCGAGATCCTGGCCCTACCATTCTCCAACACCTCCAAGATGTCGACGTTGACGAATGCGAGACTATTCCTCAAAAAATGCGCATACGAGAACGCATGAAAGCAGTCATCAGGTCAAGGGCCGGTAACACTAGGTTTAAGTTAATTTTAAGAACATTATTGTAATTTTCGCGGTTGTAGGTACTTAACTTCTTCTTCATTCACAATTAATATGGTTTTTCATTCCTTGATATACTTACCTACTTATATAAAATTTCTAGACATTTTCTGAATCCTGAATAAATTGCCTTTCTAATGGTACCTCACAGTTATTATACAATACCGTTGAATAGGGTTAAAGTCATTGTGACGCCGAGTAGACATTTTTATTTCATTTCAATAGAGCAATAAAATATATTTAAAAAATACTACAACAATACACGTTTGATGTGTGTACCTACTTAGTAAGATTACGATCATAAATTTTCATGTTATAGGGATTAAAGGAATTTGTAGGAAAAAATACGAAATTCACGCGAACAAAGTCACGGGCTAAGTACTAGTATTGAATAGGCGTCTGCTTAGCATGCATCGGCATGCTGGAACTCTTGCGATATCGATGAATAATTAACCACCACAAAAAAAAGCAACAATGACACAAATAATTCTGTAGCTAAAGGTCGGCTTATAGGTAAGAGGGGTCTTCATAAGAAAACCACCGAAAACGTGCCGAAGATAAGTCCTTCGGGGTGATATAGGGTAAATCCTTGAATAATATTTACCCGTCTCGCCGCCCTCTGAGACAATTCCAATTTCACGCGCGAAAATTACAGGAATTCATAAGTCCCTGAAAAAAGTTATACCTATTGATAGCAGTAACGTAGTACCTACATTATCAAAATTTGTTGGGGACCCGTTTTCGATACGGAGGGAAATAAATTACATTAATTTTCATATTTTCAGTAGGTAGGTACCTATTTACTATACTCTTAGCAATAAGAATTTGAGGTTTTCGATAATATTCTATGAATTTTTCCTTACACACGACGCGTCTTTGTAGATTGGGGGCCCCGTATCATTGACCGGGCTGATATGGCGGTAGTCTCTAATTTATAGGTAGGTAATGGGGGTTCTCTCGGAATTTGAGTAAGCAGATAAGGTAATATTGAGTAGTTATATTGACTTGTTTGAGACGTATAACGGCGAAATGTACGTGTAGTTCCACAGTAGGTACACTAGGATAAGTGTACTGTGCCTATCTGGATACCAAGGTTGAATACAGGCACGCCTGCCAGTGAAGCAATCGATAAGACTTCCCAGTGGGAAGTCTTATCGATTGCTTCACTGGCAGGCGTGGGAAGTTCCCACACAACCACGTTCTTATGAGAAAACGAATCCACTCCCGCCAGTCCGACGATGATAGGGTCCGCGAGGTACTGTCCCTGACTACTATACAAAGTGTGTTTACGACTGTCTCCAGCAGACCTGGATCCATGGTTTCCATAATGGAGGGGACCCATGGCCGTAGTTTGTTCAGTGAGCCCCAGTCCGGCCCTTGAGGAATAGGTACCTAGGTAACTAGTGCTAGTTGCTTTTGCTTTAAGCGAACGGGCTTTCATCGGTTTACCAATGCATTGGCGAAGCAGTTAACTACGTAGCAAAAAATCCGTTACAATGCAATTAGGTACCGTCTGACATTTTTGCGTCTATCCATAGATTGCGCAATCGGCAGTCGCCTATACCGGGCCACGTGAAGACTGATATTTGGTTTGCACGGGCATCGAACTCACTACCTTTTGCGCAAAAAACTGTAGCCAACTAAGCCACTTTGCAAATCGATTCGTTTACTGAAAAGCGCGTCCTGACCTGACCAAGCCAACAAACTTATCGGAGGAAGTACACCAGCGTGTGTTGATCAATGTAGCAGATTATTTACCTACTGATAACCGATTAGTCAAAGGCCAACGAAAGTCAAGTGCCGCTGGATTGAAAAAAGCACGAACAGCGACTATGATTTTATCATCAAGGCAGATACTGACTGGTACTGGTAGCATTAATATTATTTATTATCTGTAGGTACGAGGGCGGCACTGAAAATTTCGGGAATCAAGGAAGTGACACAACATTACTATTTCAAAATGTATTTATTGCTTTTCGATGTATTCTCCGCGAAATTTGACACATTTTTCCATACGATGGAACCAATCATTGAAGCAACCATTCCATTCGGAAGTTCGGGTCTCCAAAATGGCCGTTTTGTAGGCGTCCACAGCTTCTTCAGGTGATGAAAATCTCTGTCCAAACAATTTATTCTTTATTTTAGGGAAAGTATAGAAATCATTAGGGCTTAGGTCGGGGTTGTATGGCGGATGGTCTAATAATTCGAGTAATTCCACTTTGCCCCACCAAGCCCGCCACCCTGGTGTGGCAAAGTGGACTGCCTAAAATTTTGCAGTGGAATATGCCCCACTATTCTGATTTGATGGGGCGGATAACACTAGCATAAACACTTTGTGGTCTATGTTTTCTTGCTCTAAAAACTCTTTTGTTCTGTGCGCGGTGTAAGAACTCGCATTGTCGTGATGGGGGATGAGGCGGCGGTTGCAGTGCTCTTTACGGAGTTCAGAAACGACCTGTGGCAAAAAAGTGCTAGCATACCATTCTGCATTAACCGTTCTTTGTCCCTCAAGAGGAATAGTCGTAACATGGCCGGTTTTGGAGACAAACATGGCCACAATTTTTTTTGCAACACTCCGTGAACGAACAATTTTTGTTGGCTTTAACTCATTTTCGAACACCCAAACTCGTGACTGGTTTTTTGTTTCGGGTTCGTATATCCAGGCTTCGTCACCTGATACGATGTTGTATACAGCATTTGAGGATCCTGCGTGGAATCTTTCGAGAGTTCTGACGCACCAAGTAACGCGAGCCGCTTTTTGCTCTTCACAGAGCGAATGCGGTATCCATCGGGAAAACAACTTTTTTACACCTAATTGTTCATGCAAGATTATTTGTATTTGACTCATGCCAATGTCTAAAGTTGCCTGAATTTCGCGGTATGTCACATGTCGATCTTCCTCAATCAGCTTACGCACAGCATAAACGTTTACTTGGGTGACTGCAGTTTTTGGACGACCTTGCCGGGGATCATCACTGAGCTTGACACGTCCACGTTGAAATTCAGCAAACCAGCGATAAATTGTGGTTTTGGATGGGGCTTCATCACCAAATGCAGAAATCATCCGGTCAACACACTGTTTTTGTGTTAAACCACTTCGAAAGTCATAATAAATCATCTTGAATTTTCTCGAGTCAATTCCATTTTCTCAACGACTAAACAAGTTTGACAAAACCTTGTGACAAGACCGAGAATCTTTTTTTAAATAAATAAATGTTATTCGATTTTTAAAACCAAGGAGTTTTCAATTAAAAAGATTTTAATAGGACAGGAACAGTGGAAATATTCCATTCCCGATACTTTTAGTGCAGCCCTCGTAATACACGGCTGTTTCGATTAGTGCATTATTATATCAGTGGACGTCAATAACAAAAGATCACGGAAACGATACCGGTCAGTGACTGTCTTTATAGGTTTATATTTCAATTCAAACAAACATGAACGTGTAATTTATATTTCATTCTGTAACTCTGAACCTAAAACAATAAGACATAAGTAGTAGATAAAATATCGTATTCGATAATTAGCTGTTTGTTTTGTAAAGAAATCAAAGCAAATAAACTGTCTGGGATTTGAGTTTAAAGCTCTCATTTATAAGACTGTACAATAACTCACTGGTTATATCAATATTTTCTTCAACCATAGATTTTATAAGTAGCTAACATGTACTTACTAATACAATTATCCATGATTGTTAAGAATAAATTAAATATTCATATCCTTGAGAAACAAGCTATTTCTTAAAGAACTGATCCTAGATTTAATACTATTATTCTTTGAAAGAAAACAAAAAACATAAGTAATGGATAATATTTTACTTATACCTTCGTTATATTTGTACATCTGTCACAAATGCCAAAGATACAGATCTTGTGTTTATTTATATGATAGTCTAAATGTTTTCATAATATTATAGCAACTAGCAATATGTGGTATTCGTTTAAATTTTTCAACTATTTACATAGATACTGTCTATGACATGCATTGTTCAACAACATACGATAACAACTATTATTATATAGAGCCGAAAATATTCTACCACATATCTACGTAATCATACAAGTGTTACAACATATACAGATAGTAAAGTACATCAATTATTAATAGTATTTATTGCATAAACTTATATTGTGATCTGGCATCTAATAGTAATGTATCAATAACATATTTTACCCTACAATGATAATGATATTTTATTTTAACTTACTACAGAATGAATACGAGAGCTATTGATATAGTATGCCTACGTTATTAAGTAATTTTAAGTATTGTGCAACACACGTGAGTGCCATCCTACGACAGACACCAAATCACAATAACATAGTTGTGGTGTGAGCTCAGAACTGCACCCAGTTCTGTTGGGTGGCTGGTGTCACTGGCTGTTGACTTGGAGCACTGGAAACAACACAAAAATCGCATTTTTACCAAGCATGTTTGCATTATTTTGAAATCTACACTAATGTTAATTTTTGATAATATTTGACAAAGGAGTAACTTAATAGCGGGTAAGGAAACTAACTCATGAGCCCCACGTGGATAGAAACCATCATAATAATTTAAACCCTTATACACCTACCAAACCTGGCAGACATATTGGACCAGCGGTGAGCATAAATAATTACCTGGCAGAATTGAAGTCACCCCATTCTGAACTAGTAGGAGCAGGTGCTGCTGCGGCAGGAGTAGGGGCGTGTTGTGGTGAAGGAGGGGGTGGAAGCCGTGAGCCACCTGGTGGAGGTGGTAGCAGACCCCCACCACCACCCGCCCCCACGCCGCGACGTGGCCTGCTGCCTTCACTGCCGTCCTTCTTCTGCAAAGAGAAAATAACATTGCATTAAAAACCCACTGTGGAATAATACAATTCAAGCAACAAACAGTTTTTTATCTAATTAGATGACTCACTATCTATACAATTACATTAGCAGGGTTGACTCGGTTGCCCTTTATTGTTGTAACATGATTTCTACAGTACATACAAATCTAATCACATTGAGAATACTTACAGTGATTTTCATGTTAATTTTTATTGTTTCTCCTTCTTTAAAGCCCAGATCAAGATTCTGCTGAGGGGCTTGCTCTCCTTCTTGTTCTTTCCTCAACCATTTGAAATGGTCTTGTAAAGCAACATTTAGGTCAAATGAGTCAGAACGATCTCCAAATCCTAGACCTATGTAAGCAGTTCGACCTGAAATAAAATATAATATTAAATAATAATTAGATTTACTTAGCTACAATATGTTTTGAGAAATGTATAAAATTGAAAATTCTCTTGCCATTATCATCTTGAATCCTGACAACGAAGTAACGTGAACTATCAGTGACGGACTCGAGCGCCAACCCCGGATATTTGTCAATAGGGCATTTGGCAAACAGCTCTCCAGAAGATTTGTCTTCGAGTTTCATTATCAGTTCCTCTGCTTTTGCAACAAGTCTCATGCGCCCCGTCCATTGCGGCTCTTGTAAGTTCCAATCAGCTGCCCTAAAAACACCCACCGTTTTATCTTTTTCCTTCAAAACAATTACCCGCTATACAAAAAATTATCACACCTACCTATAGCCTCTATTTGAAGTTTTAGGAGGTATTTTGAACACAAACACTTCATTCTTAACAAGAATAACACTTTCATATGATTCCATTTTCCACTGCAATTCAATTTCTCATGAAAAACAATAAATAAAATTGGGATAAGTATTTTGATAGCAGCTTTTGACGACAGGAACAGGACTGACGTTAATGACGTGACGTGACGTGCACAAAAATTAGTAAATGCAGAGGAAGTGCTACTTATACAGCATTATTAAAATAAATTAATTCTCTTTTATATTTTAGAGAGCTAACTGACTGAGGTAAAGGTAAAGGTGCCAAGATTAAAAGAGAAAACAGATGTTCAATTTTTATGCCATGATTTTATGCTGACGCGCGTAGTTTTGAAATGCAGGTGTCTGAAAATATTTTTTTAGGATAACAGTTGCATCACTATCGCTTTTACATCCATCTACTAAAAATGAAATAATATTAAATGCGCAAAGTGCACTCTGAAGTACATACATTATAGTTATTTTATTTTAGTACAGTGTACTTGATAAAAAGAAAGGTTTTTCAAAAAGTTTTTCTTTTTAATGCTCTCGTATCGGTAATAAAACTTCATCTTAATCTCTGGAACACTACCGTGGCTGTCATTCAAAAACTGTCAATAATGTCGGATAAATTGTCACCGTCACTTCTGCACTGTGTCAAATATCAGTCTAGTTTACCTAATGTCATCTACATCTGCTGTTGATCTGCTGGCGGGGCCCGAAATCAGTGATTAACACGGTGATTAGTGTTTCTTTCTTTTCCTTAATAAGTTTTTTTTAAATTCTGTGAAATAAACTTCTCATAACTTAAGAAAAACATTAACCAACTTGCACCAGAAGTAAGTATTGGTTCTATAAAAACCAGCAAAAAAATAACAATATTATTTACCAATTTGGTTATTGATTCAATAGGAATTTAGTTATATAAAATTAGCAATTATATTACAGCTCTATTTATTTCAGGTTTGAAAAAAAGTGATGGCTTATAATGTAAGTATCAACATTCTAACAAGCAAACTTTTAAGGAGTATAGTTTTAAAGCAGATACTTTAAAAAAAACTTTTATGGAGCTCGTCAATTAGCTTGTAAAGTAGTACATTTATTTCTAATATTGTTTACAAATAAAAATAGCTCGGAAACCTTTTGCTAATATATATTGACTTTTAAAAGCAAAGAACACATAAGTAAATTGCCATTAGGACAATTATTTAAAACTGTAATGTAGGACCTAGGGTAAATTATTAATGTTTGGTTTATTAAAGAGAATAGAAAATGAAACTCCAATTTAACCAAAAATTCAATTGAGAAGAACCTATAATTAATCAATTTGAATACTTGATTTGTTCCCAAAGTTTTATAACTGTGGGTTGCTTTCAAAAATTATTTTACACACTTAAGGCTGAAATACACAGGCTTTTAAGGAGCATACTTATCTGCTCATTAGTATTATGCTTGTTTACAGCATGCTCTCAGTGTGAGAAAAATGATCATACCCTTTGCATACATATGCTAATTTTGCAAAAAAAAAGTAGACGGCGATTAAATATTATTTTTAAATCTAAATCAACAAAAGTTCTGTATTTTTTTATTTAGTTTACACAATGAACATAGATACTAGCCAGACAGTGTATATACTAATAATATAAAACAAATTGTGGTTGGTATGACCATCTACTGTTATTGAATCATTTGGGTTAGGTTAGGTTAGAACAGTGACCGTTAGCCACATCCCTCTATTGTTGGTGACTCTCAGTTACCAAAACAAAAACTCAATGCCAGTTTAAATTAAAACAAAGCTAACAACTGATTATTAAGCTGCTACTTTCAACTTAGTTATCCTTCACTGTAGCTGCCTACCTACTGTTTTTGCTACTGGCTTTAATTATTTTCTAATCCCAAATTCAGATTAATTTGTGGCCATGTTAAATAAATGCCATATAATAATAGTTCAGGTTCTTAGCAAGATATGGAGTGGTTTGTTGGTGAATAACAGCTGCATGGAGGACAAGTTGCATTTGCCACTGTCATTGATCTTAAAAATTATGCTAAACTATTAGTCCCAGTTGTCTTAATAATATGTATGCCATACTTGACAGTTAAGGGTAGTCAGAAGCCTGTTTTATAAACAGAATTTCTATTTGATTCAAATATAAGTGGGGGTTTTAGAGGGCCGGTTGAACTATTAACTTGTATCACACACGAAAATGTTCATGAATTCAAAGTGGGACGCATCTACCCATGTCCCCTGGAGGTAACGTAGCAACATTAATATTGTGTAATTAGTAAACGCCAGACCAGCAGGACCACCATATCAAAAAAGATACAAAGAAGCATGTGCAGTCGGAGGACCCCCATTATCGTTAGGAACGAAGTTCCTTACGCGATACTCGTACGCTCGTTCGTTTTCTGATATATCCGTATGTATTAGAAAACGACAGAGAGAAAGTCGCATGGAGGGTATTCTCCACTACACAATCCTCACCTTTGAAAACTTCATGAAAATCAAATTTTGAGGATGCCAAAAAATAGTCATAAATAGTCACCAAGGTAAAAAAAATAGTCGTTTATTATGATTCCGAAGTTATAGCTATATGTTGGTGAGGATTGTGGAGTGAATGTCTCCACACAATCCTCACCACTAGGTGAGGATTGTGTGGAGACATTCACTTGCACTAGCAAGCAAACGGCTGGGTGTATCGACTTGGTTTCAATTCCAAAAAATTGTCGTAACGCTATTTGTTAACTCCTAAAGCCAAATTTAAAATTGTGGAATATTATGTACAAGTAGATAGACAGAAAAACGACTGACCCCTTTACACTTTACAATCGACGTCGACGGTGGTGACATCTGCAATGAGCAAGTGGAAGTAGTTATATCCCCATTACTGTCAAACTGTCTGCCACGGCCATCGCCTCTGATGCTACGGCTACACTGTCGCGATAACGCGAACTATTTATGCTATATATATATATATATTTCGCGCGCTCTCGAGACAGCGAGACGTCGAACGGTGTGCGAGAGAGAGCAAGCGAGGTGGAGTTCGCGTTATCGCGACAATGTAGCCGTAGGATTACTAAACTATAATTCACTAGAAACACGACAAACTTCTAGCGAGACGTCGAGCGGTGTGCGAGAGAGATCGCGCGAAATGTAGTTCGTCTTATCGCGACAATGTGGCCCCAGCATTATGTCTACGAAATAACGGAAGCCTATTCACTCTGCGTGGTCCGACACTAATGCTACGGCTACATTGTCGCGATAACGCGAACTACACTTCGCACGTTCTCTGTTGTACAACGAGACGTCGAGCGGTGTGCGAGAGAGGCACGCAAAGTGTAGTTCGCATTATCGCGACAATGTAGCCGTAGCATTATATTATAAGCCATCTCCCTCCACACGTTTGGCACTTGGCGCACTACAAAGTACAAACTAAACTTGTAGATGCACTGCAAGCGCTTGCTACCCAACCTTTTAATTTGTGCACATTAAAAACTCGATCGTATCGGAAAATTCGGCACATGTTTGAATTTGTGATAGTTTGGCAAGCGTGTGGAGCCAGCGCGCAGCGTTTGGTTCCGCAAAATCGACGTGGTGATGCAGCGAAACCTAGGATCATTGCACCACCATGAAAGTACTTAGAGTTATAAAAACAAATAATTATTAAGTACTAGTATTGTGGTTTTTATTCACAAAATAAATTTATAAACGCGTGTTTTGTAAAAACCGGTAACCGACAAATCAAGCAAAGTGCGTAATGGACATCACTACAAACATTGAAGAAAATAAAATGGCCGTCGAGTGGGTCGCCGTAAATATGTTGAGTTATTTTTCAAATCGTTCGTATATATTACAATTACAATGCGAATATTGTCAGAAATGAGTATTGAAAATGTGCGTTTTACTATAGACTTTGTTTGTGTCTCATTGGTGTCCTGAATTATGTAAGAACAAAGAGTTTTCATCGTTTGTTGTAACAGTCGAGCAGCTATACAAATGCCTGAAAATGGGACTCCCTCATTTGTTGTTGTTTATAGCGATAATCCTTTTGATATGTTTTTCTATAAAAGCAGAAAACATTGAGTGCCCACACAAATGTGATTGCCTGGAACAGTACGTCGATTGTTCAAAGAAGAATTTCGTATCTGTGCCAAAAATTCCCAAGTGGGTGGAACGATTGGATCTCAGTTATAATAGGTTGAATGAAAACGTTACGGAGGCCTTTGACAAATTACTGAATTTACAAGAATTGAAGCTGGACAAAAACTCCTTTCATTTCATACCAAGCCTGCTGCATCATGGACAAATACAGGAACTGAGTTTGAATAGGAATAACATCGGATCAATAGACACAGGTACCTTTCCTGCTAATAGTTCCTTCAGAATACTGAATGTAAACAGCAACCACATAAAATTCATAGAGGAAGGTGCTTTAACTAATTTGTCAAATTTGGAAGTTTTGAAACTAAATAGGAATGAAATAAAATCACTTCCTAATCACTTGTTTATGTATCAGACAAATCTAAGAACTCTTGAATTGAACCATAACAAGTTACATGTGATCAGTCCACTGCTATTTCAAGGGTTGTCTAATTTGACAACATTAAAGTTGAGGTTTAATAATATTGACAATATAATGGATGGTGCCTTTTTTGGATTCAAGTCAATGAATTTGTTACAATTGGACCATAATAGAATAAGGAATATTTCTAAAGGTTGGATGTATGGATTGGAGTCATTGATAACTTTATCCTTGTCTAATAATTTGATATCAGAAATTGATTCTGGAAGCTGGGAACTATGCACAAACTTGGAAGTCTTGGATTTATCTCATAACCATTTGTTAGAAGTAGAGGGTCGTTCATTTCAACACTTGGTCCATCTTAGAACTCTGAGCCTTGGATATAACAAAATTTCATCAATTGCTCAGGATGCTTTTGGCTATATGACCCAGCTGCAAACACTACAGTTAAATAATAATAAAATATCTTGGACTGTTGAAGATATGTCTGGACCATTTTCGAAATTGCAAAATTTGAATTCCTTTAGCCTGGCTGCTAACCATATAAAATCTATTAATTCAAGAGCTTTTGATGGGTTGTCAAATCTAGTTGAATTAGATTTAAAAGGAAATAATATAACTTCCATACAACAGCATGCTTTTGATTCCATGTCAAAATTAAGAAAGTTACATTTAAACTCTTCATCACTGCTGTGTGACTGCAATTTATTATGGATAGTAAAATGGATAAAAGACAAGGCTGAACAAAAATATGTTACCGCTAACTGTGCCTACCCATCTGAAGTCAGAGGGGTATCAGTCACTAAACTGAAGGAAGACAACTGTGGTGACTCACCCAAGCCTAAAGTTGTGGAACATCCTAAAACTCATCTTGCCATAAAGGGGCGGTCAGCTAATTTGGTTTGTTCTGCAACATCCACTCCTTTTAACAACATGACTTTCTTGTGGAGAAAGAACAATGGTAATGTTAGCAACCCTATGGTATATGAAAATATCACTATTGGAGCGAATGGTCAACCACGAGCAACATCAGTTTTGGTAATTCCTAACGTTACTCATGCTGATTCTGGAAAATATCAGTGTGTTGTTGGTAATACTTTTGGAACAACATACTCTACAAAGGCTAAAGTAAATATAGTAACCTTTCCACGGTTTACAAAAACTCCAACTAATATTACTGTGAAGACAGGAGAGACTGTAACTCTTAATTGTGCTGCAACGGGGGATCCACCACCTGAGATATCTTGGAAAAAAGATGGAGGTAATGATTTTCCTGCTGCAAGAGAACGAAGAATGAATGTTATGCCAACTGACCACTTGTTTTTTATAGTAAATGCAAAAACCACAGATATGGGAATATACAGCTGTGCAGCTAAAAATCCAGCTGGAACTATTATAGCAAATGCTACACTTACAGTATTGCAAGAACCATCATTTGTCAGAGTTATGGAAAACAAAGAAGTGACTAGTGGTGATTCTGTGGTATTACAATGTATGATATCAGGATCTCCCAAGCCTGTTATAAAATGGCTTAAAGATGGAACTCCCATTGCTGCTACAGAACGCCATTTCCTTACAGCTGATGATCAGCTGCTGATCATAATTGGATCAGAGGCGAGTGATGCTGGACGTTACGAATGTGAGATTACTAATGAGTTGGGTACTAAAAAAGATATGACTGAGTTACGAGTGTTGCCTCCAGTAGCCATTATGGTCAATGAAGAAAATATGGCTGGTATTATAATTATAACAGTTGTGTGTTGTGCTGTAGGAACTTCTATTATTTGGGTGGTAATCATTTATCACACTCGTAGACGCATGGCCCGCGCCGTGCATACTTTTCCCGCCGAAAGTATAAAAATGACACATGTAGTGCATAGTGACAGTGATTCACCTCAAATGTTTTCAGACAATATATCGGAGCACTCATCATGCAAAGATAGTGGAACTGGTGATTCTGCTAAACAAACAAGCTTTGATGGAGTGCCAGCCGATAGAAGTGAACAAGTGCATTTTGAGACTGTATGCCAGAGTTATTCTCCAGTGCCTGAGGCACATAAACTTCTTCCATCATCTTTTAAACCCTCAATTCAAGTGTGTGTAAATACATCTGTTACACCAGCTACATATAGTTTTTCTAGTCACAGTGGTAATGTTTAAGTTTGTAATGTATATTTCTATACTTAGTTTATAATAAGTGATTGGTACAATAATACCTATGTTTCCTGCAGTTTCACTAATTACATTTATAATCTTCCTATTGCGCCCCACACTTTATATGTTTTTCACATTGCCTAACAAGTTTGATATACATCGAAATACACTAAGTATATCAGATGTAGGGCATATAATAGAGCGCAATTATAACAATAATACTTTATTAAAATCGTTTTTTTTTTGTAGTTTAGTGTATTATGTGTTCAGAATATTTTATTTAAGCAGTAAATATGTAATAGTTTTTTTAGTGGGGCCATTATGTTATTGCAGACATTGAATGTCCGAAATTGGAGTTTTTTTTATATTTTAAGTCTAATTTTCATTTATTGAAAAACTTTATTTCTATTTAAAACATGTAAAGATAATGCTTAATAACGCTATTCTTATTCAATAAAATATAGCTGTAATGTTTAATTATGTGAAATAAAAAGTACCTAAGCATTAATCAAGTCCTGGTATTAAAATTCTAAACACTTTAAATAATAATAAGACCTGTAGCATATTAGGTATTTCAAGGATACTTATATTTGTACATTATATTCGGCAGCTATGTATTTGCATACATTTTCATATTACTTATCTAAGTATTATTCTGATTTAGTCACTATTCTCCCAGATATACAAATAATATTTATAAAAAGTTATTCATAATTTTATACTAATATTGTAGTTAGTGAAATGGCAATAAAGTTAGGCATCTATGTAACTTGATTGCTTAGTACAAAATGTAACAAACTTGCCAGTATTGGTTTTGATGTAAAAGACTGAATGTCGTTTAAGTAATAAGTGTATGATTACTGTTATTTTGTAATATTAAATAGGCAATAAATATGATTAAATTTGTTATTTCATAACAGTTTTCTAGATGCTATGTCATGTGATTTATCTAGCAGCTTTTTATTAAACACTAGGTGAGACTTGATATGGACTTAAGTATATAATGTGTATGTGACATTATAATTGTAGAAATTCATCAGCATTTTGGAGAAATACTTAAAGTGCACTTAAAAATAATGAAACCAAAGTCAGGTTCAGAACACGTTTTTTCTTGTTTTGTGCTTTATTGACTAAAATGGAGTGATTTGTGTGCTTTTAGGCATACCATCTAAAATTATATTACCATAGTAATCCACCTCTACTGATTTGTATCTAGGAAGTAAAATATAAAATTAAATGTTGGTAATTTAAAGAGGAATAACAATAAAAAAACCTTAGTAATGTTATATTATGTATAATGCAGGTAATGTAATTAGCTACTAAAATGTGTTGTGTAAGTTTATAGGTGCAGCATTATGTGTGATGGGAGTGAGATTATTGAATAATTTATGATTTCGGGCACACAATAATATTGTCATGAAGAAATGCAGGTCAAGCGATAATATTTATTGATTTTCTTGCTTGTAACAAACTGGCAGGAAAATTATAAATTAATTCAACCTTTACATTCTATGACAAGATCAAAGATCAATAGACATGCTCATTTATAAAGACACATGTTCTTACGTACCTAGGAAATGCAGCAATTTTATAACATACTAGCTACCCCCCGACGTAACGTGTCGCCCGACCGCGCTTTTACTTCGTTTTCACTTAGCAGTCTTCCAGTTATTTTTTCTCGGCTCTTAATTGCCATAGCATGAGGTTAAAATAGCCTATAACGTTCTCAAAGAATTGGGCTATCCAATGCAAAATATAATTTTTCAAACCCTACTGGTAGTTCCAGAGATTAGCGCGTTCAAACAAAAAAACAAACTCTTCAGCTTTATTATTAGTATAATTTTATTATTACATATAGGTATTAGGTACTAAGGGTGAGAATTGGTGAACGGCCATTTACTAAGGGTGTACCTATAGCTGAGTTGAGAAGCCGAAAAGTTTAGACATTGATTAAATTGAATTTAATCAGAAGGCTTATAATTTTTTTGATTTTTGTCGTTGGGTAACATTAATGATTTCAAGGAGCTGGGTTGCGGCCGGGTTTTCATTTCACCATATCACCTACATTGTTCGGTTTTTCATTAAAGCACAACGTCCATGATTTATTTTTATATCTCGAGGATAAAAAACGTTTTGCGTCTACTAATGACAGTTGAATTTACATTGCTGCATTTCTTAATTAATACCTATTGATAAGTGTAAAAACGTAAATAATAATGCAGTTTTTTATTGTTCATACTGTGTAAATACGGCAACTATTTATATACTTTACAGAATAAAATAATCTAAGAAACAATAACCTTTTTTTTATTCATTTATCTACTAGCTCTGGAGTGTGTCAAGTGTGTGGACCCTACTCATCCGCATAATCTGCCCATAATGTTCCCACAGCTGCGACAAGCCTCCCCACAAGATAAGATTCAAAACTAATAAATACGACTGGGAACCGAACCGTCTATCGGTTAGTGCTCAGAACAACAACACGGTACCTACGCCAAAGGTCGGTGGTTCAATTTCCGACAATGTTGATTGTTTTAGTTTTTAAAGATTTTAGGTGAAAGCAGTTTACAATTAAATTATTTTTTACAAATGCAAGGACTTTGCAGTCCTCAATTCATGCAACTGCTTGTCTGGGTTTGTTCATATCTGCAAAATACAGAACATCAGGCAATCTGCATTTCAATGTGACCCCACTGTCTACATTTAAAATACTGAACGTAGTTCTCAATTCATTGCAAGACTACAACAACTCTATAATTATGTATTTGTGCCGTTTGTGTTAGGTACATTAGTCACGGGAATTTTCGAGAGCACGATAGGATCACGTTGGTACTATGTTCCTACTACGTACTCGCGATTAGGCAAACATACGATTTCGGCTTAGCATTACAATACATTCGATAGGGATTGGTCGATTCAATTGAATAATAGGAACAGCTTCAAGGCCTGTTAACTTTTCTAACATCCGCCGTAGCATAATGGGTTACGGACAAATATGGCCAAGGAATGGAAACAGAAATTGAAGAATATACCTGTCTGATTTGAACAATGAATCCTCTTCATAGGCGTTTTTTATGTAAGGGAGCTAAAATAAATGTCTGGCCACCTGCCACACCAAAGGATATAGGGCTGTGCATTGTCAAGCTTAAAAAAAGTTGGAATTAATGCAAAGGTTTTAAGCGCCTATCATTCAACCGACACAATAGGTAACTCCTTTAGGCCAAGCCAGAGCACAGCCTAGTTGACGGGAAAAAACCGGCCAAGTGCGTGCCGAGCCACGCACAATGAAGGTTTCATAGTTGGGATGACTTTATCTCAAGAACAAACTTAATATTGCAATTGAAACATGTTCCCAACTGCAAATGTAAGTTTGTACCTACGCACAATATTGAGTGATTTACCATGTTATTTTGAGACCATAAGTTCTTATAGGTTTTCCTGTAATCTATTTAAGTGTAGAAATAACTACTTACCTATTCTCTGATTTTTTTTTTTCATAATTTTTGGGCTCGTCAGTTTCGGAGAAAGGGTGTCGAATGGTCAATTTTCATGCTAGTCAGTTTTGGAGATAAGGGTGTGGAATGGTCAATTTTCATATAAATGACTTAAAAACGATTATTTTAAGATTTTATATAGAATATATTTGAAAGTCTCCTTTCATTTGACATGTCACACGATACAGTTTACAAAACATTTTATTAAATTTTGTAATGGTTCCCCCAAAAGTGAACCCCGTATTCAAAATTAATTAATTTAAGTTACACGTTCGTGTTTGGGTCACAGAAATTCATATGCGTACTTTTTCAACTTAATCGGTCCAGTACCTTTAATTTGTGGACCAGCCCGACTGTCAGTGTCCACGTTTCGGCACCGTATGTAATAACGGGCAGGACGCACTGGTTGAAGACCTTAGTCTTCAAACACTGCGGGGCCAGCTAGATGGACCGACGACCTTAAAAAGGTGGCTGGGACAGACTGTATGCGGAAGGCGGAGGACAGGGTGTTGTGGCGTAGTCTGGGAGGGGCCTATGTCCAGCAGTGGACTGCTATAGGCTGAGTTGATTGATTGATTGATTGTTGATCGGACCAGTAGATTCACAAGTGATCCTGTAAGGGTTCCGTTTTTTCCTTTTGAGGTACGGAACCCTAATAGGTAATTGAATTAATACTATCAGGACGAGGCCAGTCACAAGTAAATCTGCTGCAATTAGGTACACGTCACCTAATAATAAACAAAATTTAAGGCCAAAAAATTGGAATTTCGAAGTAATTTTAGAGTTAAAATGTATGATATTATTGTATTTACTTATGTGCGTTTAGTAATGAAAAAAACACATGAAAATCAATGATCACGCGGGGCGAGAGGCAGGAGGGCAGAGTATTAATCCCATATGTTTATTGATGCGTTTATTTACAGTTACACAAATGAGTTTAAATAGACAAACTCATTAAAAAAGCTATTAAATGTTATTTAATTGTTACTCAAGATTGTCTCGACAATTAGTTAGCCTTCCTTTAGAATTATATTAAATATTGTAAAAATAAAATCGCAGTTTCCTGCACATGTTTTTGTTTTTTAAAGCAATCTAGAAAAAATAAGCCATTAGAACTAGTGACATTAATGAGAAATGGATTCGTTTTATAGGCCTATCTCCTTAATATACAGTGATAAGAAAGTCGTTGTAATAGGCCCTTAGGCGTCTCATAGAAGTTGTCGATTTATAGTAATTTAAAGTTACCTACGTTAACATCTACTCCACAAGAATTAAATCAAATACAATGCTTTTTGGCTTCAAACTTGAAATCGACCCGAGAATTGATCACCACGCTTGCTCAGGCCGGGGAATTTTATTTGCTATGAATGCAGGTACAGGTATAAGATGTTGTACTTAAATTAATGAGATCGGCTACAGTCTACCTTACGGCGTGCAAATTATTACATAAATTAAAGAAAACAAAACAATGTCAACAAAACAAAATAGAAACTAAAGTGAAGTCAATTAATAATATTATATTCAATTACAAAGTCTTACATGGTCAAATTACAAAGTTCACCTCACGACGTTTGTCCTTCACCCATGTCAGTGTCCAAGATAAACTCAGAAAATACATATGAATTGAAAAAGTCACATTGGTATTTGGATTTGAACCCACAACCTCATGCATGAGAGCCAAGGCCTTTAACCACTATGGCCATTACGACCATCCGTCTCCTAATGTAACGTAATAATCCAAAACATCTTGCTCATTTTCAGCCTGGCTATGGTGGTGACGGTGCGCAGCAAGGCTATGGACAGCCTCCCGCTGGCTACGGGGGCCCGCCGCCGGGGCAACTGGAAATGGGGCATGGCCCTTATCCCTCAATAGGAGCCGGAGGTGGAGTTAATCCTCAAGTCCAGAATTGGTTTCTTGCAGTCGACAAAGATCGATCTGGATTCATTACAGCTCCAGAGCTGAAGGCAGCATTAGTGAATGCTCAAGGCCAAACATTTTCTGAAACTGCCTGCAATTTAATGATCGGTAAGTAAAGACCTCGTTTATTCATAAATGAGTGGGATAATGGTACAAATCCTTTTTCGGATACAGATACAAGGACTTTGCAAATGGGACGGTATTAAAGATGAAGCAAACACGAGGTCTCTGCTTATCCCGTTTGCTTAATCCTTAATAGTACAACACACCTTTACTTTTTTAGAGACGTACGGTCTGCTTATGATGGCAAAATTATTTATCTATTTTCTAATCATTTAATATGTTTTATCGTTCTTTTTACAGGAATGTTCGACAAAGATCGTACAGGACACTTAAATGTTGAAGAGTTTGAGAAACTTTACACCTACATTAACCAATGGCTGGCAGTGTTCAAGACATACGATACAGATCAATCGGGGAGCATTGAGGAGAAAGAACTTTCCAATGGTATGTATGGAAGTCCCCTAATAAGTTCGACCCAATAACAAAAAAACCGTACAAGTGCGAGTTGAACTCGCGTGGTGAGGGTTCCGTACAATGAATATGTTTTTTTATTCCAAGAACAAACTTAACATTGTAGTTGAAAATCATGTGCTCCCATACATTCCAACTGCAAATGTAAGTTTGTACGTACAATATTGAGAGATTTACCATGTTAACACCATAGACATAAACTTCTTAAAGGTTTTCCCGTATCTATAGGTAAAAAACTATTTTCTTTATTTTTTTTTTTATTTTAGGCTCAGTAGTTTCGGAGATAAGGATGGGAGGAATGGTTAATTTTCATCCATTTTTTAAACAACTTTACAACGATTTATTTTAAAATAAATAAAATATATTTGAGACCCTCACAGGCCCTTTCATTTGTTATGTCACACGGTACTGTCTGCCATTCTTTTTTTTATGTTCTCTGTTCCCCCAAAAGTGACCCGACCCTCATATCCAAAATGCATTTATTTAAGTACATTTTGAATTTCTGTGATCCAAACACGGATGCGTGTTTGGATCACAGAAATTCATTTGTGTACTAAATTTCAACTTTTCGGTCCAGTAGATTCGGAGTAAATTGACTGTGACAAATAGACAGACAGACACGAATGATTCTTTAGGGGTTCCGTCTGCCGCCATGGGATCTGGAGGCAAAAGTCCTCGCGCACGTATGGGAGTGGCGCGAGGAGGCGAAACGCCGGGGCGTAAGTCCGCTGCCGCGAGAAATCGTGGCACAGCGGACGGAGCTCCGGCGGGATCTCATGGCGTCATGGAAAGTACGGTTGTCGCAACCCAGTGCTGGGCACGCCACGATTGCGGCGATAAGTCCCCTCTTTGAGGAGTGGCTGGAGAGGCGCCACGGCGTCCTCACCTTCCGCCTGACGCAGGTCCTCACCGGACACGGCAGCTTCGGGAGGTTCCTGTGTCGAATAAGGCGGGAGGAAACGTCCGGGTGTCACCACTGTGTGGATCGCCCAGAGGACACGGTGGAGCATACGGTGGAGGTCTGCCCGGCTTGGGCAGAGCACCGCCGTGTCCTCTTGGAGGCGATCGGCGGCAGAGACCTCTCGCGTCCGGCCCTGGTTCAGGCCATGGTACGGAGCGAGAGGGCATGGGCAGCCGTCACCTCCTTCTGCGAAGCAGTAATGCTCGCGAAGGAGGAGGCGGGATGGTTGAGGGAAAGGCAAGTTTCGCGCCCTCTCGCCCCTAGCCGCCGCAGGAGACGCCCAGGGCGTCGAGAATCCCGGGCGGATTTCCGGCCACCGTAGGCGCGGGCTTGCGGACGGTGAGCAATGGGTAGCTCACCGTCCGGTAAGGACCAGGCCCGGGTCGACTGCGCGTTGTATTCCACGCGCGCCTCAAAGAGATGTCGTCAGCACATAGTAGGGGTCCACTAGGGCCGATGCCTGCCGGGGTCGCGGGAAGGTACTTATGGGTCACCGAGGCCCCCGCAACACAGGCAACAAGAAGGAATACGGGTGGGTTTTAGTCAGTAAGAGTCTGACACACCCTCCCGCTCCGCCCAGAGCGGGAGAAGTTATTTGATGATTTCCCACCCAAAAAAAAAAAAAAAAAAAGGGGTTCCGTCTAGGGAACTCTAAAAAATGAGCGGAGCGTTGAGAATCCGACAGAGTATCTCTAGCGCGTTATGAAGCGCACTGTGGGATTTTCAACTCTCGACGCCAAGGCGAGCGCTGAAAATCCAGCACGTACTATCGGCAAAACTTAAGCATGCTCACTTAAGAAAATATTTCTGCGGCAAGCGCAGCTAGTGACAGACCACACCTCTTCCTGGTTTCGTCCAATTAGAGGCAATATGCATTTGTGTGAGTATTGGGCGGGTAACAAAAAATAACAACAGACATACTAGTACATTATGATACAAGTGTGTGATGTTGGTTACTAACTACACTTGAACCGGTATTGTTCGCGCGAGCCGAAGACGAGCGCGATAAGGGCGCCGAGTGAGTAATTATCAATACACACGCGTTTCATACGATGGTTTTCAACTTGAGAGGAAAAAACAGACTTGTATTGTTATTATAGTTTCGTAGGCCGCTAGGTATTTCTCTCTAGATTTTGGTGGCAAAAGGCGTGTCACTCGCGTTTCGTGCCTCGATTTAATTTCCGGGGGTGGTCAAATCTACGTGTTGCTCTTCGCTCTTCTTCCCTACTTGAAGTCAACATTTTTGATAATAATTAACCACACAACGAAAACGTTAACGAGTATTTATAGAAAATGGCGTGCTGGTTTCGTTTCTTCCGCGCGCCACGCTAGCGATGCGCGTCCAGGTGTAAATAAAGGCACGGCAAAACCGCTGAACAGCCCATATAAAAATATAATAAAAACAAAATAAAGTTTTGAATACGCAAATTAAGGTAAATTCGTAGTGAAAAATATATCATTTGAAGAAATGATAATAATTTTGATGATTGATTTATCATAAATGTATCCTAAAATAGTTTATTTATTCTCAAAAATATTCATTGTTTTTAGAAATAAAAACTCTTTGCGGAGATTGAGAAAAATAACTGTAAAGTAAAAATACTAGTGTAATAAACGCTGAATTATGAACCTAAATGCGTTGCTATAAGAGTCACTTTACAAGCAAGTGTGTTGAAGAAATATTTTGTCATTTTTTATGACCGTATTTTATGGCCCTTCTATTAAGCCGTCCTATTGTTTAACCGGTTGTCGACCAATAACAATGGTACTTAGATAATGAACTTATTTTTATTGCAGTTGCAAAAGTTGCGACAGCAATAAACAAAAATCTCTGAAAAACTGCGTCAACTATTGGTTCAAACACTACTGTAATTTTGCTATTTCAATCAAAACAGAGCAATAAAAGAAAAATATACCAAATGTTGTCAATTTCTAACAAAACTACGTAACTTGCTCCTTTTTAGGGTTCCGTAGTCAACAAGGAACCCTTAAAGTTTCGCATTGTCCGTCTGTCTGTCTGTCCCTGGCTTAGCTCACAGACTCTTACTACTAGAATACTGTAATTTGGCATGGGTATACATATTAATCACGCCAACAAAGTAGTAAACTAAAATCTTGAAAAACATTTTTTTAGGGTACGTCCTTTGCACGTAAAGTGGCGATGATAACTTTTTTATCCTATCCCATAGGTGTATCATTCGATTGGCCGTTCAAGAATATTGCTGATTTTCAAAGCAATTTTTCGATTCAGGGATCGATATGCGTGATATTAAGCTTTAAGTTCCCAAGTTTAAACACATTTAAATGCAGTTATTTACTTTCCAATAGCACTGCACAAGTAACAAGTCGCACGCTGATAAAACACAAAAATGTCAATATAAACATTTTATACCTTTATGCAGTGTCGGTTAACGCACCTAGCGCGTTCGCTGCGATTTGTTTGCCGGCATCGCATAGGACATCGCGAAAATTGGAGAGGCAGTGAAAGTAATGATAAATAACTAAATTTATATACCCGACAGAGCATAGCCATGTGTCGGAGAGAGGTAAATATCAAAGTGTATAGAATAGACATAATTTGTTGTTTGACATTCCTTATTCCAAATTATTATATTTTTTATGGAAATATTTTATTATTGATACTAATTAAATATAGCAATACCAATAATACATTTTCTAAACCAAACGGAAGATATTAGTACGAAATTACTTCTTGTCAACAATAATAATTCATAGAGCTCTCGCTGGCCGTGCCTATTAAAAAAATATCTCACAAACAAGTGAGCATAGCCCGCGCCTAGTGTGAGTGTCACACTTCTATACATAATTACACTAATACGAACACGACTAAAATAGGCTTCGTGCATCCCATTGGTCAAAACGCTTGCATCGGGCGATCGAGTCGTGAGCCGTGCTATACGATTATCGCCTTAGAGGTGAGCATGCGGAACTTTGGCCGATAGTACCTACATAGTAAAAAAATGCCGCGTTTAAAAGCACCCGTGCGTACCGTGAAACATGCCAACTTTGCCCACATTTTTCGAATAAATACAATTTGAATACGATTTTTCTATGGAGACGTAAGTATTTTCCTTCATCAGCTACAACTGTAAGATCATGTGCAAGTGTTAATATAGGTTTTACTATTATTCAACATTTAATTCAATATTTGTTCGATTTTGTTGGCGGGCAAAGTTATCTGGACTTTTAGCCAACTTTGCCCACATTGAATTTTGACGCAAATATGGCCTTTATGCAGATGATATAAAAACTAGTACAAGAATTTCAGTAAATAATGGCGTTTACTTTAGGAATCTAAACGACACTATGAAAAGTTTCTTACTAAAAATGACTGGGCAATGTTACCCTGACATTTGTTGTATTTTTCATACAATCCACATTTCGCCTTTTAAAAGTGCTAGGGTTGGCACATGGTAACAATTATTTTGTTTTTTTTTCCTTTCTACAAATAATCTGTGTTTAGGTAAATAAAAAGAAAAATGGCAGGTAGGTATTTAATCAAATTTAAAATTACAATTAACACTTTTATTGATAAAGTATATACTTAGGTACTACTAATAGCAATCCAATCAAGTAACTCGCATTCGTCTTGACTTCCTCTGTCGAATTCGAGATTTATGTTTATTTTTCTGAAACAAACCATGCAACTCTCAACAAAAAATATTAGAAGTAATAATAAAATAAGATAAATAACACAGTATTCTTGGGCTGAACTTTAGATGCTAAGCTTCAATGGGGCCCATATATAACTAGATACGGGGCCGACCAGTATAAGAATAATAAAAAAGTTCAAATTATAAGGTAGTGTGGAGCAGGTACACACGGCTGCACATCAAGCTAGACATTTCCAGTATAAGATGATCTCGCGTTGTATAGGATTTCCGTAAATGAGAGGTCAGCTTATACTGGAAATATATAGTTTGATGTGTAGCCGTGTGTACTCACTCAGTACCCAATAACTAAGGTTATCTTTGAATTTTATTAATTAATAAGTACATAGTTTATGTTAAGCTCAGCAGTAGCCATGAATTAAAAAGGAAAAAAAAAACAGGTTTCGTGATGTGCCAACCCTAAGCATTTTTGATGGCGGGCAATGTTGTCAATCGTAGGTCGGAACATTACTAGATAACTTTGCCCATCATCATAACTTTAGATTTAAAAGACCTTGAGCAATGACGCTAACATTAATAGATTCTACAAATAATTTTCTATAAAATGGTATAAAGTAAACTAACCTGTGTTTTCGCCATCTCGCAGAATTTACTTTCAAATTTGCACTAAAAATTGCCCGCAAAAACACGCACCTCACTCGACAAGTTCCAACAAGTTACTAAGCGATTTTAGCAACAAACACGATCAAAGATATGCTTATAAATTGTTCTTCGGGCAAAGTTTCACTTGGGGGCAATGTTGGCATATTTCACGGTACGTGAGTTTATTGGTTTCTTCCGTAAGGAATATCTCAGTCGACAGACAGCCCGGAGTTTGAATTTGTACCCGGTTAACGGTAGAGGCTCACCTCCTGAAACATGGAATTTAAACATACTTACCTGGCGAATTGTACTTAATGGGTACTACAACAACTCTGCTTATCCGTTCATTCAATACAGGCGTGATATAATGTTTCTTTGTATCTTTCTTTCAGCATTGACGCAGATGGGTTTCCGGTTCACACCGGAGTTCGTGAGCTTCCTAGTAAAGAGATCCGATGCCAAGGAAGGGAAAGTCTCAGTGGATCATTTCATTGTTCTCTGTGTGCAGATCCAACGTTTTACTGAAGCGTTTAGAGCACGTGACACACAGCAGAATGGAACCGTTACCATCGGATTTGAAGATTTCCTCAACGTGGCTCTAAGTTGCTCTGTATGAGAGAAAGAACAACACGCCTAACGGAGTTAAAGCAATTCCTTTTACGCACTGCTTTCACTCTTACTACACTGTAGTAAAGCAGTGATTATAATAATTGTATTCTATTTATTATGTTTTAATATTCCACTATTTTCACATATCACTTTGCTTTATACTTTCCTAAGCAAGATAGGACGATAAACCAACAACAGTTGAATATGACAATGAAACCAGAAAGCCTTTCAACCAGCTTTAAACTTTATAATAATATGTTTAGACATCATACATCGCAATTCTGATGTTCAGAGCAGTTCATCTCGAATAATATAACTTGGATACATCGACTATGAATAAAATCGATGGTTACGTGCTAGGATTCTGAGTTCAAACAACCTCATCTTAGTATAAGCACAAAATTAACAAAAAAAATAGAGCTGCTTGTCCATAGCATAATTAATAATAAACAACTCCAGATTTGCCATTTGACCTTCCAGCAATAGCTTTCTAGATGCTACATGCATAGATATTGCAGCAATGTGTGGCACGGGTACCATATACGAAACAATACAATACAGTTGACAAAACTCACACTAGCCCAGGGCCTGCAGTTTCTACATAGATAGGTAGCGATCGCTTTATGACCGAATTCTGTCGCCTAATGGGGTCCTAGACGGTCAAAATTCGCTATGTCGAAACTCCATGGATCGAAATAGCTGGAAGTCATGGGGTGAGGTCTTTTTCCAGCAGTTGGATGATGCAGGTTAATAATAACAGTTGACGAATAATAATTATGCAATAATGTATGCATAATTAGATATTTTTTCTTTTCCACCCTCATAATGAAATTATCTTTATTTTTTTTATAGCTATAAAAAAATTATACATCGTCTTTTAAGAGTATTAAGAGTGTTATTGACGAAGCTAGCTATTGCTTGGTAAAGGGAAATAAATAGATGTTTTGTAATTCAATTTGTTTTATTTGAATGTTTTCCAATGTCTAGTAATGAAGGAATTTCTTTACATTTCCAATGGACATTTCCCTGGCCTTTAGGTAAATGGTTCTTTTAACTAGATGTTACCAATACAATTTGAAGGCACATGGTCCTAAACAATGGACTGCAAGCAACAAATTCGTTGGCCGTGTTGATATTCAAAATTCCAGTGACATATCTGAAACAATAAAACAGCAAATATAAGATGATGCAATTCATGACAAAACATAGTTGGATGGTAAAAAATAGCCATAATGAAGTGAACATGAAGAGACATTGTGACATTGAACTAAGGAAGCTTATCAAAGGTCATCAACACTTAGGGCTCATTCACACGGGTTCCGTCATTGACGATTCGTCATAAAACACCATACGTCATGACGGATGGATGTTCACATTGCGTACCTACGGAATCGTGTTTTATCACGATTCGGCTAAATACCCGAATTGATGTTCATATTCGTTTCGTGATTCAGAGTTTATTCTTGGATGAACTATCGAACACGATGGATGTGAATACATTAATCTTCTCCTTTTTTTGCATAATTAAAGGCACCGCACCACGTGTTTACAAGTCAAACGCATACGTTTGATGATGGCGGATTTGCTGATGCGCTCGCCTGCCCGCAGTTCAGTACATATACTGAACTGCGGGCAGGCGAGCGCATCAGCAAATCCGCCACAAAAAATCACGATTCGTGTTTTTTAAAAGACAATACGTGATTTAAGACGTTCGAAATTTTTCACGATTCCAGGCCAGTTACTATAGCGGTTACCCTAAGTACTTACTTGCATCATTCTTTCTCCGGATTGCCTCAGCTTTTTCCAAAGAAAATACTACTTCTTGAAAGTTTTTCACAGCTATCCTCATATTTGTTTCATGTTGAGCATTATCTGGGGCACTGTCATCCAGCAAACTGTAGATTGAAGGTATTTCATCCAGTTTCATATTCTTTGCATTACTTGGTTTGAATACCACAGAAACTTTGCCTGTCTTTGGGTGAATACTGAATGGTGACTTTAGTAAATGGTTGAACCCTTTCGTAACATTAACATCTAATCTGGGGTAGCAGTACTGTATTTTGATTTCCTCAACTAAGTACCTTATTTTCCTGCCATGATTTCCTGACTGAAAATAAGATTTTTAATTTAGTTATATTATTTTTAAAGCAAAAGTGTATATTAGTTTTAACAAAAACAGAATTCAATTTACTTCTCTACAATAATTTTCATACACATTTAAAAATGTTTTCCATCTTTCTATAGATGAATCTGGCATACTTTCCAAGCTCTTTTGAACTTGTGATCTCAATGTTTCATCTGGAATCATTTTCAACAGCTTATCTATGCGGTCTGTAGTACTATAGAACTCTTGATCTTGAACTAGCTGCTCAAAATATTTGTCAATAATAGTCAGTGCTCTCCTGAAATAAAAAAGAGAGTGAAAATGAAGTACATCCAATATTTAAGTGTGTAATAAAAACCAATACAAGATCGTAATGCATATCTTGATTAAAGAGAGAGATTTGGAACGAAGAAAGGGGAAGCTTTTGCTCAGTAATGGGAAACAATATAAGCCATAATAAACGCAAAAGTACTTTACATGCGGAATTAGTTTTCTTGTCACTTGGACAAAAAGCTAGAAACTGTAACTTAATAGTAGGCATAATTTTGGGTATTTGCAATAGATAAGCATCCTAAGTCTGAAGCAACCCTCAACACAGTGAATAAGGACCAATGATAAAGATTATTTACCTAATACTTGAATGAAGGTTATCATTGCCCAAATGCACCTTCTTGTTTTGATTGTCACCTCCCATTATCAAGCACAGGTAGTCGGCAACTGCCCCTCGGCCGGGACTGTCCAGTGTTCTTGCTTCATAGTCGGACACCCAGCAATGGATACCTCTTCTACCAGAGAACACCCATAGGATGCTTTGGAAACCAAAGTCCTCTGAAACATGATATATTATGATTAGTGATTATTAAGTTTGCAGTTTTTATATAGTAATAGATTAGTAATAGTATTAGTAATATAGTATTAGTAATAGTAATAGATTTCGTTTTTATTGTGTTATCACAATAAAAATGAAATCTATTTTATTCCTGTAACCACAGCAAAAACTTGTTACAAGTATTAATGGTAGAACATAAATTATGTTGCTTTTAATACTTAAAACTAGACTGCTTTTAGTTATATCCAGGAAGATAATAGCATCAATGATTTACATGAATTAATTATTATTGTAAAGTTCTCAAAAAAAAATTACCTTTTAATGTCTTATCAATAATTTCGCAGGCAATCACCATGAATTTCCAACATTTCTCACAAACCTTAGCTTCTTGGCAGCAAGTTCTGACTTCATCATAGTCTGTGAGATCAATATCAAACACCAGTTCTCTAGATAGCACCACTGCATCATGACGACCTATTGAAGGTCTGTAAATATTTAAGATCTTGTAAAAATGAAAAAATATGATGAAAAATACCCGAACCCAGTATTACACGGGGTTCAGGCATTTTTACATCATATTTTTTCTCACTTACAATAAAAACGTCAGAAAACTTACACATAATAGAAAGTACATAGAATAACTTTTCTTACTTGGTATTGTAAACAGCTCCAATATCCAACTTGTGTGGACACTTCTTCTGAAGCAGAGTTTGTAGTTCTTTTTGGTTACAAATAGATAAATATCGCAAATACACATCATCAGCTAGCGTGAACGATAACTCTCTGTTCGACAGTGGCTGTGGTGAACTCCCACAGGTTAGCCACCTGCAAAATATGTTTTGAGGGAAAAGCCTTGTATAATAGATAGGCAACATCTCGGGTAACATGTTCTCATCATAGTGCACGACCTGGAAAAACAAAAATATTGGTTACAGCCAGAACATTAGCGAAACTGGCTCTGAATTATAAACCTTCTCGAAATGGTAGGTGCAATCATTACCATGGTTTAAAATGTTGTAGATGTGTTTCAGCTGAATATTTATTAAATAAACTGTAGTTACTATTATGTAGTTATTCGTGTGTTTTATTAAAATATAGTGTTAAGTCCATAAGCACTTTCCACTCAAAATGTCAGTGTCAAGATGATGTCAAATTGTCAAATAAAATATTGGCGCGAAAGTTATTAAATTTATCACTCTTCAACAATAGGCATTAGGCAAGCAGTGGTCTCAAACAGTTCAGCCTTCAAATGTGTTGCCAAATTCAAAACCACATCTCCCACAATCCAGAAGCATTAAGAAACCCGACGCCATTCCTTCAAACACTTCATTCTGTGAAAAAAACTAATGTTTCATTGTTTGCCACCGACTTTCGAAACTAAAGTTATTTTTAAATTTGTAGTGTTTTTTTCTGAAGTTGGTTGATTTTTTTGTAAAATGTTTTATTTTTATTTTTTGTTGTGATAGGTTGTGGTGTATTACTACTTTCTATTTGAATATTCTAACATTCGCATCATCAACATAATATATGAAACATATTATTAATTGAAACAAATAAACTATTCAAGCAAAATAATAAAAAAATGAAAACCTTATTCGGACCAGCAATCACGGAGATATCGGTGTTCGCACATAAAAAAAATATTCTCACCAAACGCATAACCTTCTCCTTTTTGTATAGTCGGTTAAAAAAAATGAAAGATGAACATCGGCGAAGCTAAGCGAACCTCATTTTCAGTTTTCACGCTGTCTTTGTCACTTTATATTGCGGTGTATAGCAACTAGAATAGTGTGTATGGGCGTTATCTGAGAAGGTAAAATGAAATGACTTTTGAAAATTCAATCTACATAACTTGTTTCGTTTTCACCGCAATCGCTCGAACCCAAAAACCAATAGATAAGCCTCATTTCGTCAAGTGATCTATCGCTGATAGGACGTATACTCTGTACAGTATACCTGTATTCTTTCATATTTCTGTTTTGATTTCCCAGGAAAAATGGAAATTAATATAAATAACGCATTTAAAGAAGCAGTAAAATTATCATGTAGTAAGTGCACCAAGCTGATTTTAGTCAATTTTCATCTTTTATGGTAAAAGATTCTGGATGTAACACATTAATTAGTTATTTAGCTGTGTTTTGATCGTTACTTTTTTTTTCAGGACCCTGCGTCGAGAAATATCATGTAATAACGGAAATGAATCTAAAGCTATGTTTCCAACTGATTAGTTTTTTCTTGAAGAGACCTTTTCTGACTACTGCGTTATTTTCTGTGTTTATAATTATGATCATTATTATTTTGTCAGCTGCGTTTATTACACTAGTAGGAGTTCTCATAATTGTTATAGTTATTTTGATTTTTGAAGGTAAGATAAACATTTGCGAATTTGAGCACCCATTTTACAAGCCTTATATGACCAATCATTTTTCACGCTATTTTTCAGATTTTAATTATCCTTTTCTTTTCAGGTTTTATTTTCATCGTACTCGTAATAGTAATTAGTATGATTATTTCTACAGTCACCCTAATTGTAATGGTAATGGTTGGGGTAAAGTACAAAGTATCAATAATACATGATTTAGATTAGGATTGTTGTTATCACTTTGTAATTTATTTATCATCCAAGTTTATAAGTAGTGTTAATGAAATTTACTATTATATTAATATGTATTAAATAGTATTCTAAGTTTAGATACCTATTATAATTAATTAATTTAAAAAATACTACTGTTTTGTAAAAGATGCTAGAGAAAAATGGAACTATTTATTTTTACAGACGTTATTTTTCGGACAAAATGTCTTCGCGGGAATGTGTTGGCAGTTTTTTTAGTCAGTTTTTTTTTAAATGAAATACTTTTATTTAGTTATTGAAATCTTCGCAAATAACCTAGGCGTTTTGTACCAAATATTTTTAGGGTTGTTAATGTGTTTAGGTTTCCACTTATGTACTCTTTTCTGTAGCTTTTTGTTAATGATCAAATTATTTTAATAATAGGAAAATTATCATAAAATTTCGCCCGATCTTTTTTATTGAATTGTAATTATGTAGACGCATTATGTTACTTATTAGATTTGTTTGTATAACTGCAATTTGCAAAAAACGTAAGGTTTAAACTGCGCGGGCTACCTCAAAGCATTTTCTCAAAGTCAATAAAAATGTATCTATTGTATGTTTTATCTTTTATGTATACTTACCAAGGAACCTAAAAATAAGATGAAATTCAAGGCGCGAACTATTAGTTTGACATAGCCAACTTAAGGCTTTATTTTTATAACCCTGATAAAAAAATATTTTTAGGGTACTTTCCTCGCACATTATGTGGGGATGATATTTTTTTTCTAGTCTGCCGCATGGTGTGGGCTGTCGTTGGATAGGCCGGTATAAATACAGGCCCTGGCAACACAGGCAACGGAAGGAACACTGGTGGGTTTTAGTCAGTAATAACTCCGTAAGAGCCTGACACACCCTCCCGCTCCGCCCAGAGCGGGAGAAGTTATTTGATAATTTCCCACACAAAAAAAAAAATGTTTGTTTTTGGGATAAATTCTTAACAACTTCCCAACTACGGAACCCTTCATTGTGCGTGGTCCGACACGCACTTGGCTGACTTTTTATTAATCCAGATAGTTTGATATATATTTTTATGAACATTACTTGTAGAATGTATTTTTAGCCGAGAAGTTGGAATATGTTTAATTTTGATTTATGTCGGAGTGTGTAAGGCGTTTTCATAAAATTCTTGATGCTTACGAGCAGCACTGGGGAGGATTTTTTTATCCATTTAAATGTGAAAAAAAAATATGGGATTACTTTTATTCAAATTCAAAATCTTTATTTCGAGCGAAGACTCATATAGGGTTAATAACATTGCACTTAAAACTAATTGTTTATAACGAAGCTGCGAAGGCGATCTCTGGAAGGATAACGGATTTATGGAACCTCGATCTTTGAGGGGATGAAAAGGAGAGTTTCGTTTGTATGAAAAGCCTTATTTTTTGATTTAATAAACTTGGCACAATGCTTATCTAAGTTAATAATGAGTTTGTAATTTTCAGTTTTTTTTTTGGGTGGGAAATCATCAAACAACTTCTCCCGCTCTGGGTGGAGTGGGAGGGTGTGTCAGACTCTTACTGACTAAAACCCACCCGTATTCCTTCCGTGCCTGTGTTGCGGGGGCCTCGGTGACCCATTAGTACCTTCCCACGACCCCGGCAGGCATCGGCCCTAGTGGACCCCTACATTTGTGCTGACGACATCTCTTTGAGGCGCGCGTGGAATACAACGCGCCGCAACCGTGGAATGCAACTGGGGAGGGTTAAGATTACAATTTTTGAAGTGAGGTTTACAGCTGTCACTTTGATCGATGTTTAAGATTATAAACTTCTTTTAAAGGGTGAAGAGTGTTGGTTCATCTGTGCTATTTCTCGTCATCTTAGTTCATAAATATCTATCACCTTTAGGTACTCTCACTGTCGTTTATTAAAAGATAGGAATTCTCTCATTTCTGCTTAATTGCCGATCACATTTGAAACCACTGACCTGGGAAAAATATTCCGAGAGTCCTTACGCCTATTGACTATTGATCATGGAACGTTTGGATACAGGACAAAAAAAATGAGTACACTAGACGTAGCGTACAACTTGTAACTTCATAACTTGGTGCTTGCAAATATGTAGTTATGCTTATAGTTCTGGACGAGAGTCACACGCATTCAGATAAAGACTGAGGGAAGTGGGATATTATAGCCTAAGATTAGATGTTTATGTCAAGTTGTTTTTGCTATCCAGAAATACGGCTTATGGCCCAGGGTAATTTGTATTACAAAGCTTGCAACACTGTTTTAGACTCTGTGAGTGTGTAGACTGTGTGTGAATGTGATGAATGAAGAATAAAAAAAACCGAACGAACCGAATGATAGTGCCAATCGGGAAACGCGGGGACAGAAAATAAGATTTGTAATAAAATTAAACCACTATAAACTATTGCAAGCAGTGATAATTGGTAGAATAAAGTAATAGTTGAATGTGTCTTTAATATGCGCGAGAAAACGGAACTCAATACGTGAACGTGTGCACAAAAGAACTGTTACAAGATTGCTGGATGGAGTCTTTGGGGTTTTTGGCAGCAAGGTCACAGTTGCACCAATGATGTAAATTATGACAGTAAGTTTTAACTGGTATTTGAACATATGCCGAAAAAAATTACGTCACTTCATCCACAGGTTTCAAAATGCAATTAGAACTTGCACTTTGCAGATTGCTTTGCAGCGATCATCGGAGCACCATTTGAAGTCTCCAAACTGCACATAAATAATACAGATAAAATTCAAGAGGTGATAGATCATTGGAGTTTTGAAACAATGTCGTTATTTACTTTGCTTTCCTTTCTACTTGTGGGTACATTACTGGAATTGTTACTCATTTATTCTAGCTAATACATAAGTGTTGAAGTGTGACGAATGAACAGATCACACGTTAACAGTAATTTTGCCTTTTATCTAAGCTAAATGTCAAGGGAAATAATTTGTTTTCTTATCACTAAAGTTAGGTCATTCACACTTTTCTTTCAAAATAATACTGTCTTACACAAGGCAGGCATACAAGTCACAAAACTCCAGTTATCCTCATAATTACATACCTACGGTTTTAGTCACGTTTTGTTGAAAATCCAAGCAATTTTATCATAATTTGTTTGTTCAATTCAGTAGCTAGAAGTAGGTTTTTTAAACCTTAAAACAAAGAGTTACAGTTCAAATTCAATTGTATCCATCTCCCTATAGTTTCATAACTCCTGTTAGTGCTCATGTAATAAACAAAGCAATTGAATTTCCTACTCTAGCATACTATCATTACCATTAAGTTAAAGCTTCCATTAGTTTTCAGTATCACTGAGTATTCTTGCTCAAATAAAAATTGAATGAACATTTGTAAAATTCCAACCCCGTATTTTACTGGGATATAAGCTGTGAGTAACTGCTCTATATATTCCTAATACAAAGAATGACTTGTGTTCTGAAAATTAAGTCATGAAAATTAAGTGACTAATGAATTTATGTAGGTTTTAAGATCACTGCATGAAAGAGGTGCGTTCCTGGTTGGGAATGTTATGTTATTTGTGTGAAACACTAAAATAATGCTGTTTAATTTCTGCCAATGAGGAACAGTGTCTTTTTAAATTAGCATTGTTCATTTATTATAAAAATTATTTTATATTTTCTATTCACAACAACTTTTATTTCCAGAAATTTAAATGAATAAATGCCTGCTGCGGTCATCTAAGTTGATTCTGTGAGTAATAATAATTATGTTAATCCTTTGCTCATCTATTAGTTTTATCTTTTTAGTTATTAGATAACAAAACAGCAAGATTGGCTAAGTTTTGTATGAATGATTCTAGTCATGAGTTCACACTTATCTTGTAGTGAATAATAAAACTGAATCTATCTAGATTCATAAGTGGATGAAATAGTTTATCTATTTCTGATTCATACTTTTGGTATAAAGCATACACTGCCTTTGAATAAAATTATCAGCAGCATTAGAATATCACCTGTATTAATGTCGAGGCTGTATTTACTGACACAATTATCATATGCACTAACACACAGCCAGACTATGTGCTACATAGCATATGGGACTACTATACTATGTATTTGATTTGTGGCTTATCATTTCAAGCAAGTCTATTGAAGTAAAGGACTTCTAAAGATAGTTGTACAATCTACATAATACTTAGGCTCAGTGCAAACGAGCCACCGACCACGGCCACCAGTAGCCCAGCAACAAGCAGTTCACATGCTTTTTTATACATTAGCCCAGCGACAAGCAGTTCACATGCTTTTTCATACATTTTGTATGGATTCGTCGCACACGTGTGGCTGGTGGTGGCTACCCGCTACAGCAGAACTCAACACCGCAGCAAGAGGCAACAACCACCGGTGGCTGTGGTCGGTGGCTCGTTTGCGCAGAGCCTTATCTGAGTGAAAGTGGCTGCAGTGTCCAATTGGTGATCATGTGTAATTGACACTGTTTAGTTTTCCAAGTGTGCTGAGAATTTGGTAAACAGTCAGAGTTTTCACGCAGTCTTATTTATTTTGGAATTTTATTTTTTCGACTTTTCTATTGTAGCAGTGATTTTTCTGTATGTTATTGTCATGTGTATTTTTAGGGCAGATCGTCAAGCTGGCGGCCCTTCAGGATGCGGCTCGTGCGCCCTCGCTAGCACCGCGCGTTCGCCACGTCGCCACAATCACAGGTATTATGCCCAGCATTTACTACAGTAATCAGAGAAATCCTAATCACACACTCTGTGCTAAACTTGAATTTAGAATCTTAGATCTATGATCAGGTTTTGCAATCACAAACTCAATTCTGTACATGCCAAAGTTTAAAGTCCATTGCCACCACTTTGACCTTTTATAGCAAATCATCACTCAAAAATTAACTTAAAGTCCAGAACGCTATAATATATAGTTGAGTGGGCAAAACAATGTAAATATCTAAGATTCTCTATTGAAGATTTGAAGTATAGCTAGACTTATCCTTGATAGCCGCATCAAGTATAAGGTCTAGCAGTTAGCCATAAACTAATTATCCGCACAGCCTTGTCCCAACTATGTCGGGATTTCGTATGACAAACGAGCGGAACTGACGGCTTCAAGGTACGAAGTTCTCGGATTGTAAACAATGGTCACTCATCTGCAGACCGGCTGTTGTCTCTGTACGAGCCCTCAGCAAAAAAGCATGATGCTATTTTGTTTAATAAAATAATGGGATTAATAAAATTATGAGCGTGATTAGGAAGTGACTTTTAAAAAACATCGCATTATAAAATTAGTTTAAATTCTGTACATTTTTATCAAATGATTATAGGATGTAAGTTTTTTTTTTTTTGTTTTAGCGAAACTTCATGTCTAAAAATACTCGCTTATTCAAGTGTTGTAAATTGGTGTGACGAATTGGGTAATATAATGGTGAAACGTGGAATGATAATGAGACGTTTTGAGGTTGTCTGCGTTTTTTTTTCATATGGGGTATTAAGTTAAGATTATGAATGGGGTAAAATTATAATGAAGGCGTGTGATTGGCTTGGTGCCAGATGGTGGCTATTCTGGGCGGGCGGGCGACGCGCGCGCATCCAGTCGGTCGCCGCGTTTCTACCTCCCAACTGTTGGCGAGGAACTCGCTCGCACGATACATAACATAGGAGACTCTTACCGTTCGTTCATTATTTGTTTTTAATTAAGTTAGAATTTAATTTAAAAGAAGTTTTCATGGATAAACAAAATAGAGAAAACTAAAAAAAAAAAATGTTATTTTTTCATTGGAGACGTATTTTTCGGTGTTCCTTGAATCAATCTTGTGTTTTACATTATGCTATAGTAGTTAGTAGGTTTGCCCTTAAATTACCAACAGTGTGATGTCTTATTGCGATTAATTATACTTAATTAAGATTCAATAAAAACTCTCAAGCTGTATTGTTCACAGTTTTTATAACAATCAGTTGTGTTGATGACGTAATTATAGTGTTTTTTATTTATTTACCACCAAGGTCTACTGATGACAACCTGAATTCGACCTAATACAAGAATGAAAGGTATTACGAAGTTAAAGTTTGTCTTGAATGGCATGCTTGTAATTGTGAACTTTTAATTAAAAATAATTAACACGTCTAATAAAAAGAAAATTTTGTTATCACATCAACTTTTAAAGGCACTTAACACCATGGAATCTAGAGACATTCTTGAACACTAACAATTCTTATTTGTTCACTACTCATGTTATTTTTTCTCATAAAAGCCGATACCTACTTAAACATTGTTTCATAGACTGTCGAGGGTCAATCAATTTTTTATTGAATAAGGTCTCTGTTACGGTATCAAACCAATTAATCGTGTTATTTAGCTTTCATTTTATCTGATAAGAGAAGTCTTTAAACCGAAAGTGAATCGAAAGTGAATTTACAACGTCAAAGAAAACGAGCCAATTAATCCATTGTATTGAGTTTATACATCGGGGCGGCGCTATGAACTGACAGCCTTATGTAATCAATTCTATGCACAGTTCATTTGAAGTCTGTATAAATCACATGGAATTTTAGCACTGATTTGTTTTGTATTAGTCATTATTTACGATTGTACTCATTGTACTATCAGATTTTTCGGAATGAAACTATGGCAGTTAAATTGGAGCACCTTTATCCGTTATGTAATATTAATTCTTTTTATTATGGCCGGTTCAATGTATGGGATAATTATAGCAAATGTAAGGCCCTTTATTCAAGCTGTAAGTGACAAGGTCGCAAAATTGCGTCACCAAGTTAGCGGGGTAACCCGTGGCGGAGGTGACCCCGCTATGGTAGCGATGCCAACATATTGACGACATCCTTATTTTTATTGGTTATTCGAATGAGTACGTCGACCGTACCGCCTCCGCCGCTAATCTGTGCGTGTGGCCTCGCAATGTGTCTATTTGCAGGCCTTTCCATGTCAATAGTAACTAAATGTATTATCCCACTATCGGGCAAAAATAGAAAGCCAGTAGAATTTCTCCGTACTCGAAATTAGGTCGAGTTCGCACATAGAACTGCATGCAGGTTAAAATTATGCGGTAAAGATAAATCTGTAAGGGTTGGAATTTGCTATCTACCTATATCCAAGCAGCATTTTATTTTTGTTAAATTCTTCATAGGTACGAAGTTGCAGACAGTAGCGTAGAGGACGGTGTATGTTACGTTAATACAATAACCTCGTTAGCCATAATTTGGTGTAAATGAAATCTGTCTATATTGGCATTTTCGATCTGTGCCGTCTGCATTGTGTGCATAATAATATGAGTTGTGAGGCTCATATTCGTTAGAGAGATGTGTATTGTTAAACAGCCTGTTGAAACGTTGATGCAATGATAAATTTGCATGTGTACGGTGCGACATTGGTGTAGTGTGGAGAACCGCTGCCTGAGCAAACAATTTCTAGTTAACCAACAGGCTTGTACTGTAAAATACTGCACCTATGGCGTGAGATTTTATAGCTAGAAATACAAAGAGATTGTTATAATTTTATTCAAATAACATTGTTATAGTTCTGATCGGCGATAAGTCACGTTCACTCTTTTTTTTCTTCTTCAATCATTGTTGCTAGTTGTTGGCGATCGGTTCAGTGCTGTTCGTTATCGGATTTATGACGTTGCGTACATTATCTCCTATCTGTAGCTAATTACATCGTTGATTGTTTGGTAGGCGGCTACACGGTGCACGTCCGCAGATGTATGGTGAAAGTGATGTTACTCTTAGATACCTGAAAGATGTGCAATGTGATGTGAAAATCGTATAAGTTAGTGAAATTATATGTGTTCGGATTATGACTGAAAAAAGACACCGGCCTCGGCCGCGCCGTCGAGATGAGTTGCACGAGAGGCAACAGGATCTGCTGCTAGCTTGGAGTCATGGTGAGCTATTGCCAAGCTTAGATTTAAGCAGCATTGCGTAACCGCTTTTATCAGAACTGTAGTTTTAGACTATTCATACGAAAATAAAAAATAGTTTCTCCGGTCTCACTAAAGTAGTATCTTTATGTACCATGCAAATGTAACTCACAGTCGGATATAGCCATTGAAAAGCAGTTGTTAAACAGAAACAACAACCTCTGTAAGAACTTTACTGCTTACACTTTCTATTAGTTGTTATGAATATACTGCAGACCTCTCCGCCAGTCTCATAGAATGAATAGCAGTATATTCATCCAATGGGAATAGCAGAGAGGTCTGTTCTGATTGTTCCTAAATATTGATTACCGCTGCAGGCGTTTTACAACTTACACAGAAACATCGCTTGTGCACCTGTTTCGTTTTATTTCAATGATTCAAGTTCTGGACGGATACACAATCAACTGTGTTTATTATGTAACAAAAGCGAAAGGGCATGTTTTTGCGTGGGAAATTTTGGCACATGAAATCACGGCTTGTCCACAAAATAATTGACTCAAATTAAGTAACGTATTGTTTTTGTGTGTTTACAAATTATTTAGTATCTGAAAGAAGTGCGTAACCATAATTTTTTGGAGAGCTTCCAACCGACACACCGAAATAAGAATTGTTCAGGAAATGGACAAATGTATGGACATTTCAAAAGTGCCTTTGCTTGTATGTTTGTAGTATGTTATTGTTTGTGTGTTAATGCCTTGTAATATTTTTTTGAAATACGAAACAAGCGTAATTTTCATACTTGAAGTTCCAATTAATTGGAATCGATCATATCAATCGATTGCTGCTTAATGATATTGCTATGCACTTGGAAAAAGGCGTCAGTATAACGTGCATTGGTCTGTATAGCATAATGTTACACGGTAATATCCTTATCAGTTATCATATCAATAAGTAGTCGGGACGATATCATTTTGTTTGAATGTCACAAGCTTGCTTCTAATTCGGCTGATAGCATTGAAACGGATTAGTACCTAATATATTAATTTGCACACCTCATTAGGTTATAATACAATGTACCTTTTAATTCCTGTAACACCTTTTTACCATATATTATGCAAATAAATTATTTGATTTGATTTGGTCTACTTACCATCATACTAGATTCCACGCTTCTTACCCACGGGCAGAGATGGGTTATTATTATTTAGTAGAAACTACGACCCAACACTGATATCATCGTTCTAAATATACTCTAAAGAGCAAAGTTTCGTTTGTTTCAGCACCAATACAATATTATTTACGCCTTTGTATAAACCATTTCTGTTACTCCCCCCCCCCTAGCTCCCATTGAATGGTACTTGAACATAATGTCCGAAATGTTGATTATAATAGGAGATTAATACTATTAAGTACACCTCTGCCTAACCGCTCGGGGAAACCGGCGTGATATTAAATTACTTCATTTTTCGCCAGAGCTCAATGGGGCGACAGGGCATATAATCATGCCTCATTGTTTCAAACTGTAAGGTTTTAAGAAAAATTTATAAAAGCAATAGAAAATTATTTTCAAAAATATTTACACAAATAAATATTTACGCTGTATTTACACATATTAATAATATTTCATAGGATAACAATTACCGAAAACCGAAGAGTACTTTTCTTCTTACGTACTCTTCGGTCTTTGGTAATTGTTATCCTATGAAATATTATTAATATGTGTAAATACAGCTAAAGTTTAAGAAATGTTGATCGAGGGTAAGCTAGAGTAGCTAACTTGACCTAGGGCACTCTCAAGTAACTATAAGGTCAGCTCCGAGACCTAAATACATAATACTTTTCTTTTATAACATGACCTTGATTATGGCAAGGCGTTTTTAAATCACTGCTTCCCTAACAAAAGTTATTGTGCAAATCTCAATACATAGATGCATTTGATTTTATTTACTGAATATAAACAATAAATATCCACCTTGTAATAAGTAATTAACAGGTAAAAATAAAATAATACGCAGATGATGTGCTACGCGCATAAATAAATATTTACCCTAAAGGCTCCTACATACTGGCGCGACTTGTCGCGACACAAAGGCACCGCTTGTAGCGCTACACGCGCTGTCTTTGTGTCGCGTCACGTCGCGCGACAAGTCGCGCCAGTATGTAGGAGCCTTAACGCTGCAATTGTAATATATTACTTAGGTATATATGCTATTAATTATCTACTACTGAGAAAAAATAAACTCGTTGGTTACGTTGGTGGTAATAACTAAACAAAACTTTTTCGTTTAACTGTGTTGGTTTAATTTGTACATAATTAACTCAAGTTCATTGTGTGGCTAATTAAACGCTATAAATAATTATCACATTCGAAAAATACGTGTGTGTGAGCATTCCCATTTCATATTATTAACATTAACTCGATTCGAAATACGTTGTATGGAGGGTGGCGCAAGGACATTACAGAAGTGCATGCCCCCACAGATCGGTCAGTCGCCGACGCGCCGGGAGGCAGCTATCGATTCTGTCTGCAAGCGCCGTACCCATACTAAATACGGAAAGTAGACACTCCCTGCAACATACAAAGCGGCTATACAGTTAAATACTGCAATGCGCTCAACTTTTCTAGTCACGACATTGCGTTGAAACTTGCAGCTTTCCAACAATTCATTATCTTGATCCATACCTGTTCTACTGCCTACCTACTGCTTAGAAAATTGTAAATAAATCTGCTATTATTATTGTTGAAGCTAGCACATTTCCATTTAATGTTTCTTTTGTCAACAGAGGTGTGCAATAGCGAGGAGGTGCCCGAGGTAGAGATTGTCAGTCTTCTACAAGAACATATACCAAAATATCGCTTGAGAGCCGACAGTCTCACACAATTTGGAGGTACACAAACTTTTATGCGCTTTGCTTTAAGATTTTCACTTTTAATCATTTCAAACTGGCAAAGCTTTCTTTCAGTTAGCTTTTAGCAAATTACTCTTGTTTACGTTATCATTATCACCCAAAATCATTGTTTTTTCATAGTCGCAATTTTCATTTAGTTTTATATCCACGCTTAAAAGCTTTATTTCGCAAAAATGATTGACAGGACTCTCAAAATATAGAGAGCTTGTAATGAAAACTCATGAAAATATGGAGACTACGACACAGCTATAGGCAAGTCTTATAGTCAAAATGGCGGGTGGGGGAATTTTGCCATTTACGCCCGGATTCACCCAAAAATCAATACTTGTGTTTTCATGGCCACATTCATAATTTACGTCTAAATTTAGCTTTATGGGCATCATTACCTCTGGAAAGGGGTTGTTAAAGTATTAGTAAGAGTTGAGTACACTGAATAGGGTCTGGAACAATGTGCTTGTGTTTTATAGAGTCGTTTTAAAATATATAATTGAGCGTATCCGACGAGTCACATATTTTTTTTACTCTGTAGCATTATTTTGGAATCGTTCCAAAGCAGGACTTTATTTTCTTGGATCACAAAATTCTGATTAGTTGCCGACTTACATCGCTTTGCTTGTGAGTGTTTTCGGTGAATTTTAATCACTCGTTTTTTACACGCATCAAAGGTTTCAGGGATCACGGTATTTTTTAAATATATTTTATTCCCCTGTTGCAATTAAACAAAAATGTGTATGTGTAGATCGACTGTATCGAAGTACTGTCTGTTTTTGCATTAATAAAGACTTTTCGCGGTTTTTGCTTATGCTGGATTCTTTACATTAGGTAATCCTGACATTAAAATGTGATAAAAAGATACAAAATAAATGTTTTTAAAGGTTTTTATTGCGTAAAATAAACAATTAGTATAAATGCCGGCATTTATCTTTAGCTCTGATCCTTAATTACTTTAAGCGATTTTGTACCTTACTCCTAAGACAATGCGACGAGCACATAAACCGCCACCACTCCGCCGAGAGCTCAAGTTAAATGCGCCGCATTTATAGTTTGTATTTCCGCCGTTAACACGTATAAAGGCTCGTGCAGACTGGCGTGCTGTGTGTGCGTGTGTACTCAATATGTGATCATCCAAATTACGTTGCGGAATGGCCGCCCACGTCCGTCGTAACAGGCGAAAATGATTTTCTGGTATTTTTATGGCATCCATATTTGGCAGAGCTCTTCTTTGAGCAAGCCATGGTAGAACGTTGATATTATTTGCGGCAAGTGTGTTTGGTACGACCCTGGCATTGTCTGGACGTGCATTAACATGCATAAGCAGAAATGAAGCACTAAATCAATGACAACATCTGATACAATCGTTTCAGCGTAAATCTGTGCATTGAGATTGCCCCTAATCCAAATTAGTTCGGTTCTTCCGCCGAACCAAATACCCACCCATATCATTATTGTTCCACCACGGACGTATGCATGGACTTCCTGGCACGATTTTAACTGCTCTTGACGTCCAGGGGTCCTCCAATACCGTGTGCGTCTAGTATCTGGCGTCATACCAAAGCGAGATTCGTCAGAAAAACACACAAAACGCCACTCTTCTTCTGCCTAATTTCTGTGTTCACGAGCTCTGCGATTGCGGGACTCAATAGGTGGTACACGTAGCGGCCTTCAGGAACGGAGATTGACTTCATGCAAGCGATTTCCAATGACTTGATCGCTTATTAAAATCCCTGAAGAGCCTCGTAACCAACATCATCGCGGTCATTGTATGATTTCGTCGAACAGTAATTTGTATGTAACGATTATGTCTGCATGCTATGTGGTGATGCTCGTCCTCCATGTCGCTCTGCCGCGCTGCCAGTGATGCGGTAACGTCCCCAAAGTCGACTTATAACACTCGGCGTAGTGCCCAGTTTATTTGGGCATATCCTTAGGGCGAAGGTGCGGGAAAAACACTTTTCTATAACCGGTGAATGATGATGTTTATTACTTTGAAATATTGACGCAGGTCACGTCAGGGCAGGGCTTTGATTGCTACCTTGTTCAAAAATAAGCGACAGGCACGACCTGGTACTAATTTCTTAGCAGCTGAGGGCAGACCTACGACCAAACAAATGTCTTTTATCACGAACTGAAACTTTGCCCAATATATTAGGAAGCCCATGTATAGTGTGAGAGAAACTGTGACATGAAAGACAACCAGCCATGTGCGTGTCGGACCACGAGCAATGAAGGGTTCCGTAGTTGGGAAGTTGAGATACGTTTACGTTACGTGCAAGGGATGTACCCTAAAAAATATTTTTTATCAACATTTTGTTTTAGCACTTTGTCGGCGGGATTAATATGTATACCTAAGCCAAATTACAGTTTTCTAGTACTAAGCGTCTCTGAGCTACAGTGGGGACAGACAGACAGACGGACATGGCAAAACTACAAGGGTTCCTTGTTTACTACGGAACCCTAAAAAAATAGGGTTCCTAATGCGAATTCTGCCTTCCTTCAGAGCTGAAGCTTCATGCTTTCAGTCCCAAAAGTATGTCAGATTGTTAGAACTATGTTCTCCGTGGGTTATAGAGTATTTCATAAGTTGACATGTTGAATCATCATTTCATCATTTTCCTGCCCTTGTCCCATGTTATTTGGGGTCGGCGCAACACGTTATCTTCTTCCATCCTCCCCTGTCAGCCGTCATACTATCATTCACTCCCTGCTCTTTCATATCATTCCTCACACAATCCATCCATCTTTTCTTTGGCCTTCCTCTCCCTCTCCACCCATCAACATTCTTATTCATCACTCTTTTAGTCACATGCGTTTCATCCCTCCTCATCGCATGCCCATACCAAGCCAAACGATTTCCTTTCAACTTTTCTGTTGAATGTTGAATGATCTGCAAAAAAACATAAGAAAAGCCTTATGTAAATATTCATCTTTACAGTCGTCCTAGTTTTGTTTCAGTAGTTCTGCGTAAATTTCATCAGGTCAGTGTTCAGTAACTAGGGCGTAGCCTACTTGTGAGCATTTTTTTGCTCGAAATTGTTGATAGGCTCAAGACGTTTGAGCTGGGAGGAGTATTATGTTGTTGGTTGTACTACATCTAGTATTAGAGCTGTTCGATTTGCCATACACTATCGTAACGTGATAAGGCCTGTGATTGAATGCTTTGTATTCGTATATTTATACAAATAAATAAAATTGAAGTGTCTGTTTGTTGTGCCAAAATAACAGCGTTTTACTAAATGCATATCGAAGATGAAGTGACAAGAACCCCTAACTGACATTTTATCGATATTTTTTTTTACGTAGATAGACTTCATATAATCATTTGCGTGAGCTGGCAAAAGCAGTTAAGACGCTGACAACACCTAAACTGCGGTCACTGTCAGATTGCATAGAAAAGAAAGAGAAGCGCGACGACAAAACGCTTGTAATTTATTGCAAAATATGAAGTAATTATCTATTTACTCAGAATTGAGTTGAGTAATCGAAAATAAAAAACAACCAAGTTCTGCATTAGAATAAGACGTACTTGTTATTAATTAAATACGTAATTTATGTTGATATTTAATACAGATATTTTGGATTAGAACTCAAGGTAAGAGGTTAGTTTAACGTTAGTTTGTATCGAGATTTTTTTTTCAAAACGTGTTTTGGTGACAACCAAGTTCTGGGAAATATGTTCAAAATTAACATATATTTTTTCCGCTACCACAAACTATACAGATTTGGCAATTTTCTTTCTTAAGAGAAGCCTATTTTGGTCAATTGGGTCTTGTCAGCGCCTTAACTTTAAATCTTATTTTTTAACGAGTTACTGATAACTGGCAATAACTATTAAGCAACTGTATTCTGTGAAATAAAACGTTTTTTTTTTCATTTCCTGTAAATTTATGTTTTGGCAGATAAAGGTTCTTGTCACTTCATCGTCGATATGAAAATATATATATATACGGTAAACAAAAAAACAATTTTTAAAAGTTTTGTCTGTTTGTTCGGGCTAATATACGAAACAGCTGGACCGATTTTGACGGGACTTTCACTGGCAAATAGCTGATGTTATAAGGAGTAACTTACAGAAAAACCCAAGCGGGTGAAGCCGCGGGGAGCAGCTAGTTTATATATAAGGTCAGCCTCAATACATTCCAATGAACTAGACCGTTTAGTTTCCAGGTCTAATAAACGACGGTGTGCAACGACTCTCTTGGAATGGCAAGGTCTCTTGCGAGACAGGGGTACCATGTGTCTTTAAATGTCAGACTGCATAACGAAATGGAATACCTTTTAGAAGTACTTACTCTGTGAAAGTAAAACGGTAATTTAGGAATATTTTCTCATTATTTAAAATGTCTTTAGTCTGTGGTCCAACGTCTGTGGACTTTTATTCACTTTTTGAACGCTAATTGTAGTATGTTCATATAAAGCCGAATGACAATCATCGCTGGAACAGTCGTTAGCCATATTCATAAGGAAGTGTAATAAATAAAATGAATATACCAACATATTTCTTGTAATTTAATTGAAGGCGAACTTTCTACTATTTACTGCCTCTTTTCATATTTAATCAATAGTAACGATACTCATAATATCTGACTATCGTTAAATATTATGACTCATTTGTCTGAGCTTGTTAATGAGAGATATTTATGTTGGATTCCATTTAAAAAATCCTTCTGTTTACTTAATATATTTAAAAGAGATGTTTTAAGAAATGGTAAGAATTTGACAAAGTAGAAGTGGGCTATAAGTGGTGTTCCGTCTTAGTAAGTGTTTGAGACGTGGTTTCCGGCGCCGGCGTCGTTCTTAGCGCTATAAATAATGGTGTCTCATCAGTCGAGTCATCGCCCGCTGGCCAGTATGCGTCCCCGACCGGTCTGATGCGTGCCATCTGTCAACTTGGTGCGTTCGCTGCACATAACACCGTCACTATTCGATGCTAGATATTTTAATGGAAATACCGTTCAAGCCAATGCTCTACTAATCAACTGCATAATTAAAGTTTTATCATACTGTCTACTCACGTTATGTTCCCTGTAACTGTATAACAAGGATGACCTTTAGTGGCTTCTAAGTCGAACAGCTAGTTTATGTGCACTCCATTGTACATTAAATCTTTGTTGTGTAACGTTAAAACTGTAATGATATAATTACACCGGGCCCCGTAGTAAGTGGGTGTACTCACAGGTGTAAAATTAAAGCAATGTATTCTTAGTTCATGAGAAGTTCTCGACATTTAGCTAAAAGTCATTGTAATAGAACGCGATCTGAATAGATTTGAATTGGTGGTGGGATAAAGCGGTTGACGGCGGTTGATGTATCGTGTGATTCAGCGGCCCTATTACGTTATCGTGAGTGTTTGGGCTCATGAGTACTGGGTATCAGTAATTATTTCAATGAACGTATTATACAGCAATTGGTATAAATTGAACTATGTACTAGCACATGCCATAGCAAGTACAGTTTCCCTTCCAATCATACAATTTTAATGGTATGATGTTCTAAAATATTTTGATGTTTTCCAGGATACGAGAATCAAGATTGGTTCATACCATCCCCGGCGCTGCCGGTGAGCGACAAAGACCTCGCGCTCACTCCTGACCAGATCAGGGAGACTCTCAATTACTTCCGTGAGTATACACGATGTTTTAACATTAAACAATGGTTTAATGAGTACCATGTTTTATGCATTGTCTTTAAATGTTTTTATTTCAAAGGCTAGCAGATTCTGTTTTTTTTTGAACCATGGTTTTCACATGAATGGTATTTTGTTTTAATGTGTCAATAAATCGAATGCTGCGTTGGTTTAGTGGTCGCCAGCGCTACTGCTGAGCATGAGGTCTTGGGTTCCATTCCCAGGGCGGGCAAAGTGTTATTGGGTTTTTCACCAGGAATTTCTCAATAGCGACACGGAGTCTGGATTTTTTCCGGTTGATGGCATTAGGCTCGCCTCCTATTACATGGAACATAAACATAAATTTTAACGAGCGATTTGGGTGTAGTATAGGTACACCTCTGCCTTAGTATTAGTACCGAGTTTAGAGTTAATCCTACAGCGCGTTAAAAGTTTTCCTTACTAACTTTAATTCCCCTTAAAATTCCCTCCCCTGTAAAATTGACTACCCCTTTTCCCCCGTTCGGGATCAGGTAATTTTAGAAAAACCCGGTTACAAATTATTCCTTATTTTTGGTCTTAAGTACAAATTCTGAGTTTTGAATGAATCGGACCGCGCGTTAAAATTCTTCCATACAAACTTCCAAACCCCCAATCCCCCAAAAACAAACTTCACAATTTACTTAGATAAGTATTCGTGCCAAACATACAAACAAAATCCCCCTTTTCACCCCCTTAAAGGTCGGATTTACAGAAACTCTTTAGTGCATTATAAAAGGAACATGTGTGCAAAATTTCACGTACCTCGTCGCAGTAGTTTCGGCTGTGCGTTGATGAATCAGTCAGGACAAATAATGATATAATTATGGATAGATGCAAATGTACTTTCTTGTAGTGTTAATATAATGAGTTGTATTATAGAAACAATGAAAGAACGTGCGCGTGATGATAGTATACTAAGTAATTTACAAACTATTACATGAACGTGATATCAATCAACAACTGTTATAAAGTTATAAGTTATTTTATACATAAAACTCATACGCATAATCAGCCTATTATTTTCTCGCTGCTGGGAGACAGGCCTCTTCTCTGTCACGTGTCATAGAATTTTTGGTTCTAGGACATGCAGGTTTCCTCACGATGTTTCCTGCACCATTTTGAGAGCAGTGGTGATGAAATTAAATACAAAAAGACGCGACCTACAACTTATAAGTCGGGGTCGATATCACGGGGCCACCACTGCAGTTCTAACTCAACATTTTATTAAGTAAAGAAAAAAAAAGAATGTCAGACACAATAAAAAAAATATTTCGTTCAAACTGCAATTTTTAATACCTAGTTCCTAAATTAAATCATATAGAGTGTATTTAACACAGGATATAATTATTATTACCCATTCATTTATTGTTTTTTGATCACATTACTACGTAGTCGGGCCACATGAGTAATATTTTTTTTATTCATGTGGTCGGGCCATGAGTTCTGTCACAAGGTAAAATTTAGAATGCAAGCCGATGAAAATATTATGCGCATTCGAAATTTGAATATTTAAAGATTTTCTAAAATGGAGTGGACGCGCAAAGAAGACATAGTCGCAGGAATTGCATTGCATCGTTGCGGTCACGCGCCAACTGAGATTTTCAAACTGCTGAAAAATTTGAAAATTCCACTGAGATTTATTTATCGTACTATCAAACGATTCAAGGAAGATTCACGATTAGAAGATAAACAAAGAGAGCAGTCGACCTCGTACTGTTCGGACTCCAGCCTGCGGTCAACAAAGCAGTGAAGGCGCGAATCCAACGAAATTCTGTCCGCAAGCAAAAAGTTTTGGCTCTGCAGATGGGACTAAGCAGAACTACTGTTAAAAGGGTGTTAAATGAAGACCTAGGACTGCGTGCTTATAGAAAAAAAATTGCACATCTTCTTCGCACGGCTGAAGAAAATCTGACTCGAAAGAACCCGGGTTTTGTTACGGCGGTACGCGGGAAAAAAATACTACGAAATACTTTTTTCGGACCAAATTTTTTTTAATGTTGAGGAGAGTTTCAACAAACAAAATGATAAAGTGTATGCACACTCTAGTGAAGAAGCGAGCAGACGTGTGCCACGTGTTCAGCGTGGTCATCACCCTTCGGTATTCATGGTTTGGCTTCGGGTGTCCTATTTGGGTTCAACGGAGGTGTATTTTTGTGAAAAAGGATTGAAAACCAGTGCCCTCGTATATCAAAACACAGTCCTAACAAACATTGTGGAACCTCTTTCACAAAAAATGTTCGCACACGCACTAGGTATTCCAGCAGGATTCTGCGCCGGCTCATAAAGCGAAAAGTACCCGAAACTGGCTCACGACCCGTGGAATCGACTTTATCAGGCATGACGATTGGCCCTCATCCAGTCCAGACTTGAATCCCTTCGATTACAACATATGGCAGCACTTAGAGGAAAAGGTCTGCTCTAAACCCCATCGCAACTTGGAGTCACTTAAAGCATCCCTGATTAAAGCAGTCGCCGATATTGACGTGAACGTCGTGCGTGCTTCGATTGATGACTGGCCTTTCAGATTGAAGGCTTGTATCGAAGCAAGAGGAGGTCATTTCGAATCATTTTAATGTGGTTTATCTGTATTTTATACCCTTTCATTTGATATATAAATGGTTGCAGTGCGTAACTCATTGTGTCATTTATTTAACTTTCCATATGTGATAAAACGTATGACCAGACTACGTAGGCTGAAGCAGTAATGCTCGCGAAGGAGGAGGCGGGATGGTTGAGGGAGAGGCAAGTTTCGCGCCCTCTCGCCCCTAGGCGCCGCAGGAGACGCCCTGAGCGTCGGGAATCCCGGGCGGATTTCCGGCCACCGTAGGCGCGGGCTTGTGGACGGTGAGCAATGGGTAGCTCACCGTCCGGTAAGGACCAGGCCTGGGTCGACGGCGCGTCGTATCCCACGCGCGCCTCAAAGAGTTGTCGTCAGCAGAAATGTAGGGGTCCACTAGGGCCGATGCCTGCCGGGGTCGCGGAAAGGTACTAAAGGGTCACCGAGGCCCCTGGCAACACGAAGCAATACGGGTGGGTTTTAGTCAGTAAGAGTCTGACACATCCTCCCGCTCCGCCCAGAGCGGGGGAAGTTATTTGATGACTTCCCATCTAAAAAAAAAAAAAAGACTACGTTGGCTATGTCTGTACATAGCCTAGTAATGTGAACAATCCACCACCCCTATGTACGCTAATACTATACTCAATCAATTTTAGTATTTATTTATTACTTACTTACATGAAGATGTAAATAAGATATGTTTTTTGTATGAACATACTTATTTATTATCTATAATTATATTTGATTTCTTTTTCAAATATTTATATTTTTGTTACAAAAAATTAATATTCCTTATGAAACCGAACAGCGGCGCGACGTGAACGCGACGCGTAAGCTTTGTTGTATGGTCAATTCAACGGCGATTACCCGACCTTTAATTACCACTTGTAGGAGTCCTACCTTGCTATAAGGTCTATACTAAAACATGAATACTAACAGAATAACATATTTCTAGACTATCTTCTGAAAAATATTGTTATTTAGTAGCTACTTAAGTACTTAGTTCATAATAATATTAAGGCTTGTCTTTTATGACTTGTCTATATTCTATTTTCTCATAAGTATTCAATTAATTTCTTATCCGGAGGCAGATTAATAGAAGATTTTAGTTAAAAGAATGAAATTGCATCAAACATTGTTCTCTGATGTTGATTAGTATCAGTAGAAATTTATTACTTTTATGTTCTACCCGCAAATTCCTAAGCCTTGATTTTCTATCCTATATTATAGACTCGACCGCATTGTTTATGTTAGTGACGTATTTGTCCGCCGGGTGGTCGGTATGTTAGTCCTATCTGTGGCAGCACTGCGCCTGCGCGAGCATAGAGACGCGCGACCACCAGTGCCGGTCGCGCCGGTAGCCACGCGGCACGCGTGCACCTACATCGCCCGCCGCAACGGCCCGATCGATACCGCGACGCCGAAAAACTACGTGCGCCGCACGCATCGCGCATCTTACGCCCCGATCCGTGCTAAACTTAGTGTAGAGGTGCACCGTTGCACCGACCGTGTGTACCAAAGCATTTTTTTTCACACGTGCTTCATACTGCCGACAAAAGAAGCGGTATAACACTAGGAAACCCAAGTGTTTTACGTTTGTGTCATTATAGACTATTTTGTGATACTATATCTTATGTAAGAGGGTGAAACATTCCGCTTGTAGTCTTATTAGTGTTTTATATGTTTCTCATTTTAATCAACATTCTGGTAATACCAATATAATATTCGGCATGCTGTAGAAGGTAAATTAGCAGGTCTCTGCGTCATCGATTGGGGTTGGTTTGGGGGTCGGGGGACGCGAGACGCGACGGCGACGCGGCGTCGCAACGCGCAACAGCTGTGAGCCAGATCTGTTATCTTGACCGTGAGAGCATAATTATTATGTTCATTGTTTTGCTGTGTAGTACTTTACAAAATTTAGCAGCTATCTGTTCCCGTAGGCTTTCAAGAAAATTGCAATTTCAGCGCAGTGTTTTCTATTACTTTATTGTAAAGCAGTTACTTAATTAAATATAACACTGACGTTGAGTTAAATTACCGACAGCGTATGCTTTCATATATAAGATTATTAATACGGGTCTAGTTACGTATGTATGTATATGCACAGTCATATAATATTAATTGTAAGTATGATTGATATTATGTATTTTATGTATTATGTATGATACTGCAGAATATCCTAATGTTAACAAATTTCTGGTCACCCTTCAGCCATTTCGCAAGACCAAGCATAAAGTTGTAGGCATGCGTATAACAGTCTTCGAAGCTATTGTTTTCAACGCAATCACTTACTTTTATTGTAAAATATATCATAAATTAATGGGAACGACATACGTTTCAGTCTGAAATAATCTTAAAAGCTTCTTATTGACCAACTTCGTCTTTTACAAATGGATTCTGTGAATAATGGGACCTGTCAGATATTGATTTATGACGTCTTTCTTTCGACGATATCAACATCATTCACCTCCAGTAAAGAAATATACTTCGGATAGATTTCTAGAAACTTAATTCAAACATTCAAATTAATTTATATCAAAACATTTTTATAAAACCCTTTTTTTAGGGTTCCGTAATAAACACGGATCCCGTGTCTGTCTGTCTGTCTGTCCCCACAGTAGCTCAGAGACGCTTAGTACTAGAAAGCTGTGTTTTAGCATAGGTATACATATTAATTCCGCCGACAAAATGCTAAAACAAAATCATGAAAATAACATATTTTTTAGGGTATCTATCTGCCTTGCACGTAACGTGGAGATGATATTTTTTTCTCGTCTACCCCATGGTGTACCCCACTTGGCCGGTTTTTTCAACCTTTGGGTCACGTTACTGCACATTTGATTCACTACGTTTTTATAAATGTTAGTTTTGCCACAATACAGTTAAAAAGAATTTTATTAAGACGCTGACAACACCTAAACCACGGTCACTGTCACATTGCATAGACAAGAAAGAGAAGCGCGATGACACAACGCTAGTAATTTACTGCAAAATATGAAGCAATTATCTATTTACTCAAAATTTAGTTGAGTAATCGAAAATAAAAAACAACTAAGTTCTGCATTCAAATAAGACATTCTTGTTATTAATTAAATACGTAACGTATGTTGATATTTAATGCAGATATTTTGGATTAGAACTCAAGGTAAGAGGTTAGTTTAACGTAAGTTTGTATCGAGATTTTTTTTCAATACGTGTTTTGGTAACAACCAAGTTCTGGGAAATATGTTCAAAATTAATGATTTGTCAATTTTTTGTCTGGAGAGAAGCCTATTTTAGTCAATTGGGTCTTGTCAGCGCCTTAAGCTGTGCGCACCTAACCGCGGACTAGGAAATATAATATAGTAACCTGAATCATTATGCGTAACGGTCTGCGATTGAGCGTTCATTTGGTGTAAGTGATTTTCAACTTTAATGGCAACACGACTATTTAAAAAGTCAGTAACTACCTAGTTGCAAATCCATTTCTAAAGTAAGTAAGTAAGAAAAGGGCTAAAATATAAGAGCTAATAAATTTAAATAACTCTTTCCTGAACCACTTTGGTTACCAAAAATTCATACTTGAACCATTGTTGAATTTGAATCCCTTCCAACCAAAAAAAAAATCAAACTTGCCGTTTGGTGTTGTCAAAGTCAGGTTTTCAGAATTCACCAACAACAAAAATGCAAAAGTTGGCAAGAAATACAGAATATCAGTCATTTGATGGGCACAAAACCGATCGACTTCTGTTTCCGTCAACGTTCTAAAAAACCGCACGATAAAAAATCTAAGTTCTAGGTGCTTCCTGTAATTCAGATTAGCCAAAGTAAATAGACACGACTGTAGGTACACAGTACACATTTATTTAATTTATTCTGCTTATTATATTTATTCATTTAACAGTTTATGAACGAAGAAAGGAACAGAAAAATACGTACAAAGATGATGTTTATTTCTAAAAAAATCTCTTCCAGCATACCTGCGATAAGACAGTAGACAAATAGATGTAGACACCGTGTGTAAGAGTAGGAGAGAAAACAAAATACATAAAAACAAAAAACTATCCACTAATTTAAATATAAACATACTATTTTAAAGACATAATTATTTGTAATGTGTATGACGTATGCGTTAGGAAACTTGCTTGTTTGACCTAAGACCTTCGTTAGTATCGTGGGTTTAATATAATAACATTAACTTTATATTTAGGTTGTGTTATTTCTATATAATCAACAAAAAATAGAACACTTCACAAAAATATTTATGCTATTTATTATATAAATTTTAAATTTTTAATATCTGTGATAATTATGACGCTTACGATAGTAGCTTCGCTTTTAGTCAATTTATTTTATTTAGGTAGCTGAAATGACTTCATTACATACAACTTAGGTAGATAATTTAATAATAATCGCACTTTATATTTTAAAAATTTTGTCATATCACTTGCGTGCTCGTTATCAGACAGCTTATCTTAATAAATTCGTCCAGTGAGGACCGTATGAGTAGCGCCGTTTAATCATATACATAGTGTGCACGTCGTGAGTAATTTTAGTATGACTTGGTTTTGAACGTTAGTGTAGGCAGAATACTAATTTAGTTTTAGTGATTGGTATGGTATCGACGGAAGTGGACGTGGCCGGCCGTTCGCGGCGCGAATCTGTCTCGATACCGTTCATATGTGTCGTGTTCGCGCAAATAGCGTGCTGCCTCCGTACTGCAGCCGCCTGCACTTGATCGTGAAAGTTTATTACCACTGGCCTCAAACACTAGAACCGTTACTAAAAGAAATCGCCTTGTTTTGAGATAAAGGTTGTTTTGTGTGTAATTTCAGTGGTTAGATTGGAATTTATATTGTCATTGTGTGGCTTAATTCAAAAGCTTATCGATAATTCATTTAATGATTTAGAATTTTGTAATAATCGGTATTTTATGTGGATCATGTGCTGTGTATGCATGCAGTATCTATAGTTGCGGACCTACTGCTTATGTTGAAATATATGTTATGGTTACGAATAATACCGGTAATTAACCTTTCACTTGGTTATGCTTGTTTAGCATGGAGTCGGAAGTAAGTATAAGTCGTCACGTGACGCGTCCGCTGATTATACACCGTCACCAAACTTGACCGGACCCCGACATTGTTAATGGTTAGTTATAAGCGCCTCTGGTATTGTCTGCTCACTGGAATGACTAAGAGTGTATTCGCAGGTGTGCGTACAGGGCCAAAATTACGTCAGATTCTGTTAACCTACTTTCATTTTACTATACAAGTTTGTAAGGTAATTGTTATAGCAAATTTTAAGATCAATGTCATTGATAAATAACCACGTAATAGATTCAAATTCGTTTCATGATTTTACGGTCTTTGATCGGTTTTGTACAGTGGAAATTAAGTTAAGTACAGTCGCCAGCAGATCAAGTTACCACAAACTGTCAAATTTTCTCATTCGATTTTAAATTTAACCATCAAAATTTGAAGGTCAAAATCATTTGGAGAATTTTGACAGTTTAGTATAACCTGATGTGCTGTTAAATGTACATTCGACGGTTAAAAGGTAATACGGCATAAGCGACATTTTTGTAGAAAATCAGTTATGAATGCCATCCTACTTAATCTCTATTTTTAAGTAGGATGGAATTCATAACACATTTTCGATCGCAATGTCGCTTATGCCTTATTACCTTTTAACCGTCGATTATAATTTTCACATTTCTTGATCTCGTTGAAATAAATATGAAAAGTAATTAACACACACGAGTTGGATAAAATTTCATAAATTACACAGACCGATAAATCATTTGGTCTGGTAACTTAAACCAGTAAGACTCGGTCCATTAGGTATGTGCGATTATTTCAGTTAATCGTGCAGGTTGCTCATGCGTAGCATTATGTATGTGTATGTAATGTTGGACTAATTGCATTAAGTTTAAAAATGTATTGCCGTCTAATCAACTGAATCGTAAAGAATCAAAAGGAAAATATCTTGGGTTAATAGAGTTGAAGTTTGAAAGGCCAGTAAGATGAAGGTAAACGACCATAAAAATGACCGTGACCATGGGATGACAATATAAATATAATAACAAGTTGGTATGTCGTTTAGGTTAATATAAAACCGATTGCGCCGTGACAAACGATGTGAGGTCATTGTATACTTCAATTTTGGAATTGATAAACTATTTTCTTAAATTGAATCACAATAGATGTGTTTGTCTAGAATACTTTTAACAGTCGTGCACTGTGCAGTCTATTTGTCGTTTGTACGTTTCTGTGCATTACCGGTTGTGGTGTAAAGGCTCCTACATACTGAGGCGATATCGCGGGCGCGTCAGGCAGCAATATGCCTGTCGCGCCCGCGATTTCGCCCTAGTCTGTAAGAGCCTTAAAGCCTTTCGGAAAGGTTGTTCGACGTTAATGTTTAATCACGTGCAGCCCGGCCTTCACTTCTGTACCAACTCTACAAGGTGTCGTTTTGCATCCTCGTCGAATTCAAAGAGGTAACTATGCCAATGATTCTCGACACGAATCAATAATAAAATAAGTAGATCTTATTTTTTATTTTCGGAAATTGGCATGTGTGGGACGGGACATACATGATAAAACGCTGCCCGTGTGATACCGCACTGTAACTGCCCTTTATACACTACTGCATACGCAACGGGGTGATGATGTTATGTGAAAGTGGTGTATTCTAAAATATTATCAAACTTAAATAACTAAAAAAACAAGTATGTATAAATTATTGAGCAGGTATCGTAATTTTACTTGATTATATATGTCTTTCATAGCAGCTTCCAGAAATTTGACGAGGATGTAAAACGACACCTTGTATAAACTACTGTATAAAATGACAAATATGTGAGTGGTTGACCAAAAAGGGACCTGGAGGGATTGGAAACCATTTTTTTTTTTTTTTTTAATTTTTGAATCAATCATTTATTATTATTAAATAATCAATCAAATCAATTATTTTCCCTTGAGGTCCCTTTTTGGTCAACCACTCACATATATCAACTAAAAAAATGTCAAATACACAGTGTACAGTCGAAAAAAAGGTCAGGTGAAATGACACTTATACTAAAATTGTAGTATGTACTTAATTAGGTAACGCCATTTTCTTGAAATGAAATGAAATGAAATTGTTTATTCTGTAAATAGGATATGAGAATCACTTTTACACGTCATATTAAAAAATAAGCTAGATGGAGTCGACATTTCCTATCTGACTACCCCTGAGAAGAAATGGCGAAACAAACTCAAGGGTCAAAGTCTCTTTTAAAGTCCAGACATAATCTTGGTCAGATCATGTGAGGACCATGTAGATCTATGTCTGAAATGGTCTTTTGAGGAAAGAACCACACAAATTTGAGGTGGATCTGCATTAGTTGCCCGCGAAATTCAATTTTTCTTACGTTTTTGAAATTTGCAGGTCAGTGTCAGGTTGTATCTTGATCAAAATATGATTCGAGGCCATAACAAATATACATAATCAGCCTATAATGTTCCCACAGCTGGGACACAGGCCTCCTCTCTGTGAGAGGGAGTGGGCTGTAATCCACCACGCGGGCCCAGTGCGGGTTGGTGGATGTCACATATCTTCGAATTTTTGGTTCTAGTGCCGGTTTCCTCACGATGTTTTCCTTCACCGTTTTTGAGACAGTGGTGATGAAATAATTTACACAAAGTAAAGCGCCTGTCCGGGTTCGAACCTACGACTTACAACTCTTAAGTCGCGGCCGTTACCACTGGGCCACCACTGCCTGTGTAATAACATATATAACAAATATGTATTTACAGAATTATAATTATTTAAATCATTAATACATCTCTCTTAATTAGATCTGTTCCTTATGAACAAAGTTCTTATGGAAAAGTTCTTATGAAATAATTCTAACTTAGAGATATGTATTAATGATTTAAATGATTATAATTCTATAAATACATATTTTTTATGGTCGTGAATCGTATTTTGATCAAGATACAAACCTGACACTGACCTGCAAATTGCAAAAAACCTAAGAAAATTTGAATTTCGCGGGCTACCACTGCGGATCCACCTTAAACTCAAGGTAATGTTGGCTATACTTACTGTTTTTATTCATTTAACAATGTCAGTAGAGCACTTCAGGCTCATCTTCTTAAGGTTGTTTAGGAAATTAGAGGCAACTGAGCAATTACACCGTTAATGCGTTTGTTTTTTTTTACTTGACCGCGAAAACGCGACCAATTGAAATACTTCTGGTAATTTAAGAACAGACGGTCTGAAAAATCATTGTATGTTATGCATTCGTCGATTTTATTAATCAATATCCGATTTTCTGTAGTTAAATACCGAAGTAACAGTTCTTCGCATCAGCTAGATAAACACGAACTGTGGAGAATAGGAATTCTTTAGCTGGGTATTGTTCAGATGATTGACTATCTCAGATAGTATTTATTATTGTGTCAATAAAGGCTCCTACATACTGGCGCGACTTGTCGCGCGACGTGTCGCGACACAAAGGCACCGCTTGTAGCGCTACACGCGGTATCTTTGTGTCGCGTCGCGTCGCGCGACAAGTCGCGCCAGTATGTAGAAGCCTTAACGCAAACGTCTACTTAAATTTTAAAATAGTTAAATATGGGATTATTTTCATAGGTTCACCCTCTATTAAGTACATGGGACGTAAACATAACTGGCGAAATCTGGGTGCCCTATACTTACATACGCCTCAGCCCAACCCTTCGGAAATACAGGCGTGGCCTTCCTTTTTTTCCTAAACTATATAAAACATTTATTAATTACATCTAACATGACCTAAACGAAGGCGTGGGAGCGCCCGACTCTGCCCTCATTTCGGTGTATAAATCGATAACTCCAACATCAGAGTAGAACCTCATTCACTTAACTAACACTTGGTTCTGACATTTACATGGCGTGAGCGCTAAATCGGGCTTCGCGTATTATGAATTTCATAAGAGAGTTAGCAGCTCGCTTGGCCACCCGAGCGTGCTGCAGTTATCCACCGCTACTTACACTATCCCGTCAGACGTGTTCCATTACATCCTCATGTGAGCGGTCGACACGATTCTCGTGATTTTACAGGTATTACGTCACTATAAATATTGGTTTTAGCAGTGTAAAATGGTTTGTCAGTTCAGTTCATTTGTGACTTTACGTCGGAGACATTGTGCATAGGAATCGTAGTGATACTCGTATATACAATACAAAAAGTGGACAAATAGAAGGAAGTTGATCGGCGCTTAGGAGTGATCGCCGGCGTGCAGCGGGCGGAGCAGATGGTCGCGGGTCGCGCACGTCACGGCGGAGGGCTGCGCGAGCTCGGGCGCGGGGTGCGCGGGCGGCTCGCGCGCCTCGCCGCCGCCGGGCTTCGATCCCGAGCTCTTCCAGGAGTTGAGCTACCTGCCCGACACGGAACTCCAAGAGTGTCTCGGAGAATACCCCGACTTCCTGTATCACGTCGCGAGGGACAAATTTGGACGACTATACTTTCGCGTGATCAGGACCTTGCTCCTTGATAGAGGTATAGCATCATGTAGATGGGTACGGTTGTCATTGTCACTTCATCGCTCGCTGCCACTCCCAATGTTGTCTGACCATCTTCTTGCTTTCATTCTTCTCTGCAACGCGGTGATTTGCATACCATTTCCTTTAGTTGTGCTTTTTGCCAATCACTGTAACAATATAACATGAAGCGCCTGTCAATTCCCTAATCACTAAAGAAATCTTTGAAAGACTTTAGTTAAGCAGCTAACCTAAACAATTAAAACCTTTTACACTGTAAAAAAAAAGTAGCATTACCCATTTTTGAACTAAACTAACCCCTTTTCATTGCTTCCTAATAATTGATGTTGCTAAATGTGCTCTTCCTACATGGATAGGTACTTACTTTTAATTAATTCTTTAAACAAAGTAAAAAATGTGTATGTACCTACTTATGTAGTAAAACTCCTTTATTATAATAATTCCTGTCGCGTTCTATGTATGAGCTAACAATTATGGCTTCCATGAGTAAGATTTACATAGTGTTGCTAGACAGATTTCACGAGTTATTTCTTTTTCATTGATTTGGAACTGAAAGTAAAATCTTTCATGGATAGTTAAGTAGGTAAAATCACTTAATATTTGGTCGTGGCATCATTGAGTAATCTAGCTTTTAAATGTAACACTAATTAAAATTTTATTTCAATGTATTGTTGCCAGTTTATGAATCTTATTAGAATAACATCGATTTTATTATTTATTACTGATTCTATGGATATTCTTTAGTATGGTCACCATTTTAATAACAAAAAAAACCCTGATAACTGTCTTTTTATAGAATTCATGGTCTCTAAATATGCTGTAACATAACAATATTAGGTTCAATCATATTTAAACATTCTTTTTTTACTTTTGCTATTTTTGACTTCCTGATTATGGCAACACTAAGATGTTTTGTTCTGGAAGTGAGTGCAACAAAAACTGTGAAAGTCTTTCAGTATCGTGTGAGAGATGTAAGCACGAACACAATCAATATCCGTTGTAATCTTGAGAGTTAGGTAAGAGTGGGAACCACTCGCATACCTGCGCCTACGTCGCACTCAATGGAGCTATTATATCAGACAGTCAGTTCCCATAAGTTTTTATTCTTGAAAGCAGCTTTACGCCGTTAAAGGATTTTGTACCTCGTTATAGTTTATGTTGTACACAGTTAAAAACACTCATCATCGTAGATTCTTCAATGTAAAATACACAACCTTTGACACTTAAGAGTGTAAAGCGTAATAAACAAGACTAGTCATTTTCTTTGAACGTATTCTTCTGAAACATTAAAAAATACTAAGTTAACTGTAAAATGTCGATGTGTATTTGTTTTGTAATTCACTGTTCCCACAGATTGGATACAATAGAAAAGTATGTTTTGTGTGCCCTCCGCAAGAGCGCCATGGACTCCACACGCCATTGCGTAGTACTCGCGCTCCACAGTCACTTACTTGATCGGGAACTTCACGCTCGTATTTGTCGCTTTATCGCCAACGTTACAAGCCAGTGCGGTTCATCGATGTAACATCCAGCCAGTGCCATTCCTCGAATCGCTCAGTTCATGTGTAATGTTGCATTTAGTAATCGAACAATAGGGGTTCGATGAACGCCCAGAGGCCAAACACACGTGTTGTACTCCCGGGTTAGTAAATAATCTATAAGTAGACCAAGTAAATGCAATTACAATAGGTGAATTGTAAATATTAGCGTGCAAAATTAAAAATTCAACGATATCTTATCAATGTGATTGAAGCGGGCAAGCGGCGAAACTCTCAACGTTATTCGGAGTTTACAGTGCGTGCTTACACGATGTTTTGCGATACTTAGTGATTTGAGTTCGCTAAGTACCGCGCACGGTATCGAATTATCCGCCCATTGTGCCTGTGTATTGCAGTGATTGTTTGCACGAATAAAGGGGCAATATTATGCACGGGAAGTCGAAATTGTAGTTACAATGTTTTTAGTGTGTAAAAGTTTCTACACAGTTCCTACGAGAGGACTAACCAGTACTATAAAAACACCGAATCATTATTCAACTAATACCGGTTTGATATTGTTTGTATTTATTTTATTAGATTATAATTTTCATTCACAAATCCCTTTCAATTTCTTTTTAAAGCTTTATTTAAATATAATTGATTGATGATACGAGTTAAAACATTTATTACATTATTACGGATGTTTTTCATTAATTTATTGAAAGCTATTTAAGGGAGTTTGCATAAAAATTCGTCACATACCACGTCAATGTAGTTCCGTATAAACATTTTAGCATTTCTATGAATCACACCAATTAATGCAGATTATGGCACCTGTAATTTGGCTTCATACTTTCGATACCTATAAAAGATCCCTCTAATATCCCTAGATCCCTAGAATACAGGTTAAAGCTGTATAGCTTTAACCTGTATGCGAACCAGATCTAGGTCACCGATTCAATCGATTGCTTTATTAATAGGACCGCTTTGAGATGTAGTTATTTTAGTGCTGTTAAATATAAACTACTAGCTTTTACCCACGGCTTCGCCCGCGTGGAGGTCGGAAATTATTCCACGGAAACGTACACACGGCTACACATCAAGCTATATTTTCCAGTGTATGCTGATCTCGCATTGTATAGGATTTCCGTACAATGCGAGGTAGCGTAAACTGGAAATGTATAGCTTGATGTGTAGCCGTGTGTACCTACTACCGGGATTAATTTACCTACCCTATGTGTTAATCCAGGTTATTAACTATCTGTATGCAAATTTCATCCGAATCCGTTCAGCCGTTTTTTATTATTGTATTTGTTTTTATTACTACAGTGACCTTTTCCTCTGCTATTGTAGAGGAAACTGTCATTGACTCCCGCGGCGCCGTCAACCACAATTATTTTGTTCGCGTAATTTTTAATCTGTGAAGTATTTTGAAGATGAAAAATGATATAATATGTATTATGTCAATGCATATTTTTATCAAAATTGAATGCCCAATTTAAATAACATATTTGATTGGATAAGGAATAATAATATACCGGTCAAAATAGCTTCGGAATATTAATATTATTAAATTCTTAACGATACAAATGGTTTTGTTGAAGTTGTTAAGATGTACAATACTGTAGAACATTAATTTTATGTATCTCTTACGGTTTACGCGGCGCACGCCAATAAAACTCCCAGTCGACATGATTTTTTCCGACATCTTCAACAATAATCGTCATATTTCAGCCAATTTACACAAAATCTTAATTAATTATAGACCTAAATCTTTCTCATGAATCACTCCGTCCATTGGTGAAAACCGTTTGAAAATCCGTTCAGTAGTTTTTGAGACGTTCAGACAGACAGACAGACAGACAGACAGACAGACAGACGGGGCGGGGGACTTTGTTTTATAATATTGTAAGGATTGATCGACTGTGGTCTCTTTGGGAATACTCTGTAGGTTACGAGCGAGTTGGGAGTGCTCAAGAATAGATAGTGAGCTATAAATTGTTTTTTTTGCAAGGTTACCATAAACTATTTGTAAACTAGTTCAAATACCCGAACCGTAGCATGCTAGGTATATGTATTGACAAAGAATAAACTTAATTAAAATGAAATATAGTTAAAATGTATAAAAATGTGGAGTATAATATAATTTTATTATAAGTAATCTGGCAGTCCAGCAGAACTTACTCTTATTTAATCAGTGATCTTTTGTATTATAAAATTACATGAAGCGATCGATAACTTAACCGCAGTCTGTGGTAATGTTCAAGGTTGACATAATGTATGTAAAGTGGTGGTGACACGTTTTAACGTATCACGAGTTTTATTTAACGAGACCCTAAGGTGCAACGCAGACGACAGACATTTTGTGCGAAGGAGTGATTAATGACAGCTTGTGAGCTAATAAAATGTAATCACATTGGTGTGTGCAGCAGACTCCTTCGCACAAAAAGTCTATCGTCTGCGTTGCACCTAAGTCAAGACAAAATTATCAGAATGATGCTGCGCAGACGCACACTCCATCTAATAGCGTCTGGAAGAAGTGCCAGAAACACTACCGTGGAGAAAACATTTAGATAATTCAGTGATACCTACACAACTTTTCTAAAATAGAAAATCTGTTTTGCAAGCACAAATATTACTTTATTAGAAAATTGGTTTCTAAATAAGATTTTCTCGAGCTTCGGCTCGAAGAGTTACTACACATTCATCCATTGTAAGCTTACACACATAAATAAATCTCATTAAAACTTAGCATACAAGTTTTACCCACCATTAGTCAGAAGAAAACAAGTCCTGATTTCTTGACTTTAATTGAACTAATGAAAGTAGTTTATCTGGATACCTCTATCTGATCGTGTTGTGTATCAATATTATAAGTACCTACTTGGCCCAAGAATGCACTTATCTAACCCAATCCCAGATCCGGTTTTTCGACTCAACGAAATGTGTATAATTTCGATCCGAGGTGCTTTTACTCACCTGTAGTTAAGATAGCATAGCAATGTAATCGATTGACAAAGTATATTCTGTAACATATTGTACGACAATATTAGTCATCGTTTAAACCAATTAACTTTTTTAATACATGTGCGTGACGAAACATTAATGTAAGAGCAGATGCACTATTTAGAGGGTTATCTCTAAGCTAGGCAGGCCTATTGATTACTTTTGCATGCCTATGATGTGTGATAATTTATATTGTGGATTTAATATTTAATTTTATTATTATTACGATTATTGGCTAGCCATATTAATATTATTTTATATTATTTTTATAAACAAAAGTGGAGAAAATAACTCTAGACACTCTGATTAAATATTTAAGTATCAGCACCAATACTATCAATGAAAACACTTAGGATTAATCGCTTCATCGACAGAGATAATATATAAAGTATGATTACTTGTATCTTATACAGGTGGGCCTTAACTGATGTATTCCTAGTTTCAATTTACTATAAAAAATAATTACAGAACTTAGAAATGTTTAATTTATATCTTTAATGATATCTAAGCTTAAAAAGTTATGTTATCCACGTGAGTTCCACCAGTTGTTGACATTGTTCAAATCGGATTCGGAAACACGTTGACAAGACCTTGGAATGACGTTGATTTCCCGTACAATGCGTTGTTTTAAATGATCTATTGTTGTTGGGTTGTCTTCATAGACTTTCGATTTTAAATATCCGCACAGAAAATAATCACACGCAGAGAGATCCGGGCTCCACTCACTCCACGTGGGGGCCGGTCAATGTCTCCTTTTCGTGAAATGAGTTTCCCGGGGAACATCTCGTTCTACAGGCCCATGAACACTGCAGCAGTGTGACAGGTGGCACCATCCTGCTAAAACCGGGTCCTACAACTGCGACATCGAAATTCTCGAAGAGCTGGGACCAAGACCTCTTGAAGCATCTGACAATAATTCTCAGATTTCACCGTCACGGCAATTCCTCTTTCCCCTAGCTGATATTGCAGCAGACCACACAAAGATATTCGGGCTATGAAGCGAACGTTAGTGCTTCTGTCGAAGATTATTCTCGGACCAAAACCGTAAATTTTGTTTGTTAACACGGCCATTGATTTGGAAATTAACCTCATCGCTGAACATTATGTCGAAAAAATTATCGAACCGTACCAGCGTTCCATTGGCAAAAGTAAGTCGAAGATCGGTGTCTCTTGCGAGTTGATTGTTGTCGATTTTCTTTTACCGATTTACTAACACGCTGGATAATCTCTGGTGTCATTCATTCATTATTGTTACTGTTGATCCGAAACATTTTGATCCATTTACGAATAAACTGCGCTTGGTGTTTGACTAATGTCTTGTAAACCAAAATGAGCGCAAGGTACATTCGTCTCGAAATTGTCACAGAATAAATAATATTATTGTTACGTACTACGCGCGATGCTCTCCTGTGAACGGCTCCATATGTACAAAAATCCACGAACTTACGCGTCTAACGACACCCCTCGCCTCGCTCGCGAAACAAACCAGGAATACAGTTTAGTCCAGGCTGTACTTACAACACATAATCATCTGGACACATTCCTATATAATATTGTATATAATTTGCGCTTGCTTTTAGAAATTTACTATAGCATAGTCGTTGTTGCCGTTTGCTACATAGTGGTGTTCTTTTTACAGTTCTATGCAGCAACAGGGTGAGCCAAATGACAAAAACCTACAATGACATCGAAGCGGTAACACGGCTCTTAGAAGAAGTAAGTTATGCTATTTATTTTGCTAATGTAAATCGTCTAGAGAGGTTATATTACGTAAATGGCAGTCCGAGGACTTCAAGGCAAACTCTACACCTCGTTGTCGACTGGTTTATGTCACAACTTCAGTGCATTTGTATGTACAGGCTTTATACTTTTGTCTTATTTGGACCTAATCAGTTTTCGCTGTAATATTTGGCGCTTTTTAATATGATTTTGGCTATGTAGTGATAGTTTTGCAGGTACAACTTATCAGATTATAGGGAATATGTGGCAAGATCGTCATCAATTTTTACTGATATATTGCAACTCTTTACAGAAAGAAAAAGATTTGGAGCTAACGGCACGCATCGGTAAGGAATTGCTGACTGCCAATGGTCGTTTGGAGGCGCGAGTCACCGCACTCGAGACCGAGTTGCGAAGTGCCAGGGACCATATCACGCAGCTGAGGCACGACCTCAACGCCAAAGCGGATCTACTACAGGTAAATACAAAGAAAATCTTGTTTTATATTTCCCCAAATCAAAAGGGGAAAGAACCCGCCAAATTAAAGCGACACTACAAACAGTTAAGCGAGTGTATGAGAGTTGAAGAATGAACGATTTGTTAAGGTTTTGTATAGCAGTAACAATAAGATTTTATTTGCTCTTTCAGTGTTTGACCTTTGTATCCATTGCGTTATTCTCGCCGCTGTCGCGCATGTTAAGAATAAATAATCTTTTATTATCCTGACTGAATGATATCATCATCACTATTCATCTTACAAGGAAAATCAATCTTGTTGCTTATGCAAAACTTCATTTTTTCTTGTGGGAAAACATAATCCACTTGATTTGAGGAAAGTTCTTGTTAGTGCCGAGATTTTGGCAAACAGGTAAATTAAAGTAGCCAAAACAAACCCATGGCCTTAGTCATAATGTTGAAGTTTTTTCAAAAACGGTATTAAATTAAACTTATCAACATTCCGAACATTCTTTAAAGTTCAAACCAGCTTTTAACACGGTACAAAAAATTATGCAGGTGTTAACAAATGACACAGAGGAGTGTTCGTCCCCGGAGGAGCAGGAGGCTGCTGGCGCGGCGTTACTGCGCAGGCGCACCGGAGCGCTCGAGCGCGAAAACCGAGCGCTGCGCGAAGAGGCCACGCGCCTCGCCGCCGGCGCCGACAGCGCAGAGCTGGCTGAAAGAGAGCTGCTTAGGGACATTGCGCACCAGCTCGGTATGACAACTTCTGCTTACAACACTTTCTCTACCGCCTAGGCAACCTGCCCTACCGCCGACGAGGAATCGACTTGTTATCAACGATTTTCTCGCTCAAGAAACGTACTAAAGATTGTAGGTCCCGTGTAAGTAAAAGAGATACATATTATTAATAGTTGATCGCTGACTGATCACACCGCCATCGCCAGCGAGTATTCATTTGTCGCGGCGAAAAGAGCTATCAAAGAGAGAACTCACTCGCTTGGCGGGTAGAACACTCGCTGAGAGACTCACGCTTGGTCCATATGCATACCAACGAGTAACCGTTCGTCGCGCACTCGCGGCTCGTTGCTTGCCAATTCGTTTTTACTTGCTAGCTCTACTCGTATCTCGTTAATCGGTAGAAAAAGTGCTGTGTACTAAACGGCTGGACGCATATTTCTCTGAAAATGAAAATGGAGATGGAGTTCTATGGAACGCAAAAGTAACGGAACATTGTTGTAGCAACATGACTTCGTGTTGCTGGAAATATTTTTAACTCACATGTGTAGCATTGCGAGAGTTCCCAATGTTACTAGCAACATGATTCCCTCAATACAGAAATGTTGCTGAAACAACGTTGTGCAACTTTTGTTCACCTTGAATACGCGCAAAACAAAAGCAGGTCGTTCGCCGCAACCTCGCAATATTGGGTGACTTTTCCGCTATCAGTCAATCGTTAACTATCAGCAAGCTGTGAACTTGTCGGATGTACAAAGTTTTATCTACAGAAACAACTCGGAACTTTTCAATATGTATTGGAATGTTTCGTTATCATGACTTAAATATTGATACTTAGCCGTGGCGAATTTCAATTGGTTCATGCATTTTTATCATTAATTAGTGAAAATATGCTATTCTTCTAGATGCTTCTAACTTGTATGTGATGTGTATTTTGTAAAGACATTCAATCATGTGTACTTTTTACAAAAAAAAAAAACCACTTGCAAAATGAAAAAAATAACTTTAATTTCGGTAAGTAATCGGTTTCTTTGGTTTTGTATTTTCGTTTTTGCCACCGGCTTCCGAAATTAAAGTTATTTTTCACTTTGCAGTGTTTTTTGGAAGTCTGTTGTTTTTTTTTGTAAAAAAGATTTTTTATTTTTCAATTTTTAATTGTGGTAGATACCTACACCACACAAATTCGAAAACCAGTACCTGTTAAGTAAATAACAGTGACAGGAAGTTATTTTAACATCATCCTCAGTGTGAAAAATACGTATTTAGTGGGTCGGTTTGTAATTTATTTAAGTTATTATTCTAGCCTAATATCAACAGACTGCTCGTCACCTTTTTTTTTTTTTTACATAATTTTGCTATTCCCGATGCAGTAACTTTAATTGTTGAGGCGTTCTCCTGGTACTTCCACCATCAGCTCCACTTCACGATATGCACTGTGACGAACATAAATTGTTTAGCAACCATATTAAAGTAATGGAAACGGAACCCGTGTAATACTTATTATTGAGTAGTTACGGTGGCCATCTGTGGTCTTCATCATCAGTTCCACTTCACCAAATCGTGCTTTCCGAGATCAAAGTTACTATTAAAAATACGCAAATCGCTAAATAGGTGCGCCTATAATATTTGAAGGGTTCCCTAGATTTCTCCAGGATACTGTCATCAGATCCTTATATACCCTTTCAAAAGAATATTTAACATATTTAAAAAATATATAAATATTCAAATATTTAAAAAAAAAATCGATAATATAAAAAAAAAATATTTTTCCTAATTTTCCGAATCGATCCGACCGTCTTTGAGTAATCGGGGAACATACACACAAAAAACCGACGGACTGAGAATCTCCTTTGTTTTAAGTCTGTTAACAACAAGAATTTTCACACGGCCAGAAGCTAGTACTAACTAAAATGACAACTAAAAGTTAATTGCTAAGGTATAACTGTCTACTTAATAAATAAATGGGATTATTTGCTTCCCATTACTATTCTCTAGATGGTTCTGTATAATTATGTAAGATTTTTCTCACGAAGTTCTTTTACCTTTCAGAAATACATAATAGCTCTGTAAAGTGTCAACAGTCAGCGAAATTGACCTTTACGGGTGTTTCACTTATAACTTCTCACTAGCATCTCCGTACTTGCTTTAATTGCGCAACAAACATACCTACGTTAGAAAAGAGGGTATCCAATTAATGCAGACATCCGTATGTTCACAAGCTTGCTACGGTAAATTACTATCGTAAGGACAACCCGTACTACTTGTCTGAATAATGTGAAACATCCTGCTGAGGATTATTAGGTTGCGTCATGTGGGGCATGAAATCACGGCAAACCTGGGTACACAGAACACCAACAAGTTTTCATAACGGCCATTGCAATTTAAACTGCCACTCAAGTCAATAGATCGCCTTTAAATGTGATTATGTTGCAAGCATTATGAACGTAATGATATTACTTTAAAAGTAAAATCAATCAATCTGCATAGCCTTTTCCCAACTGTGTTGGGGTCGTATGCTAGCCGGATGCAGCTGAATACCAGTGTTTCACATGGAGCGACTGCGTACCTGGCCTTCAAAACCCAGTAACTGAATACTATTTATTATGTACACCATAAAAATTACACATATAAATGTAGAAATTTTACAAGGGGTGACACACGGTCATCTGCTTAGCCTTTTCCCAACTGTGTGGGGGTCGGATGCTAGCCGATGCTAGCCGGATGCAGCTGAATACCAGTGTTTCACATGGAGCGACTGCGTACCTGGCCTTCAAAACCCAGTAACTGAATACTATTTATTATGTACACCATAAAAATTACACATATAAATGTAGAAATTTTACAAGGGGTGACACACGGTCATCTGCTTAGCCTTTTCCCAACTGTGTGGGGGTCGGATGCTAGCCGATGCTAGCCGGATGCAGCTGAATACCAGTGTTTCACATGGAGCGACTGCGTACCTGGCCTTCAAAACCCAGTAACTGAATACTATTTATTATGTACACCATAAAAATTACACATATAAATGTAGAAATTTTACAAGGGGTGACACACGGTCATCTGCTTAGCCTTTTCCCAACTGTGTGGGGGTCGGATGCTAGCCGATGCTAGCCGGATGCAGCTGAATACCAGTGTTTCACATGGAGCGACTGCGTATCTGGCCTTCAAAACCCAGTAACTGAATACTCTTTCTTATGTACACCATAAAAAATACAGATATAAATGTAGAAATTTTATAAGGGGTGATACAATGGGCGGTCATCTGCTTAGCCTTTTCCCAACTGTGTTGGGGTCGGCTTCCAGAATTACCGGACACAGCTGAATATCAGTATTTTACATTGAGCGACTGCCTATCTGACCTCCACAACCCAGCTACTGGGTAACACGATACCTTTAGGTAAGACTGGTTGTCAGACTTTCGAGTTTCTGACGACCCGTAACGACTGTCAAAGATCTACAAATGATAGCCGGGACCAACGGCTTAACGTGCTTTCCGAGGCACGGAGGGGTTTTGGTATGTAAAGATGGTCACCCATCCATGGACCAACCGCGGCAAACGTAGCTTAACCTGATCGATCGACCCGTGCGGCTGTTATTACTTAGTCACAAGCCCCTAAAAGCGATCTTTTAAAGACAACCTTTGGATGGATTAGTGGGGAAAGAAGAGAATACTGCAGGTAGTCTGTGGTGTACCATTTACATATACAGGTTGAAATTGAAAACATGCGACAAATCCAAATGGGAGATTGTACTCATCATTATGAACAACTTTTACTAAGGGACCAAAGCTGTAATCCCAAAAAAAAAATCTGCTTTTCCTACATTTTGATGAGGTATTGCGAACATAAATGTAGGGGACAGCAGTTTTTTTTTTGGGATTGTAGCTTTGGTCCCTTAGTAAAAGTTGTTCATAATGATGAGTACAATCTCCCATTTCGATTTGTCGCATGTTTTCAATGTCACCCTGTATACAATAATACATTCATACATACATAAAACATATTAAAATTATCTATGTAATAATAATATATTCAATAACAATTATAGAACTAGCGCTAAGAACCAAAACAGGTGCGAGGAACAAAGAAAATAAAAAATATGTTTAAGGAGAGAGATAGTGTTTTTTACCATAATTTAAAAAATGGACAGATTGAGTAAACCCTCCCCTTTGGTGAAACCATTTGTTCCACGAATGTGACAGCCGGGCCCTACGGGTTAACGTGCTTTCCGAGGCTAGGAGGAGTCTCGGTATGAAAAGATGGTCACCGATCCACACAAACACACAACCCCGGCTAGCGAAGCTCAACCTGATGTATCGAACTGGGCGCATGTAAGCAGACTCCACCAACAGGGGCGGCGGAAGGCGTGGGCAACGTGGGCCACTGCCCACGGCCTCGCGGTCCGAGAGGCCTCGCGCCTCGAAGGTTTATGCGTTACTTAAAAGCCTCGAAGTTCGGGGCTTTTAAGGAAAAATATTCCTAAAGTTTTTTTAATATTTGCTAATATTAAAAAAACTGACAAGATCTACATAGACCTGCAAGTGGGTGAGACTAGTGGCTTCCAATCTTACGAATTATAAATGAAGAATTACTAACAAAGATCCCAATTTTACCCAACTTCATTAAAGATGTGACACAGCTGTTCCAATACATAACAGAAAACAACTTAAAATAAATTTACCAAAATATTTACTCTGTCGTTCGAATTTTGTTAACAATACCGGTAAGTACAGCCTCCGCTGAAAGCAATCAAAACTAAAACTAATAAAAAAATATTTATGAAATACAATGAGTCAAGAAAGATATGAATGAAAAAAAAAAACAATGAAGCAGAATCTGCATCTAGGTTGAATTAAAATACAATTATTAAAGAGTTATGTAAGGCTAAAAACAGGAAATTTCTGTTTCTTTAAATATATTCTCTTTTCAATTTTTCAATGTTTTTTTATTTTATAAAATCCGTCTTCTCGCTCCACCAGAGGGCCTCGTGAAATGTACCTGGCCCACATCAAATTTAGATCTTGCCCCGCCCCTGTCCACTACATATACAGGTTGAAATTGAAAACATGCGACAAATCCAAATGGGAGATTGTACTCATCATTATGAACAACTTTTACTAAGGGACCAAAGCTGTAATCCCAAAAAAAAAATCTGCTTTTCCTACATTTTGATGAGGTATTGCGAACATAAATGTAGGGGACAGCAGTTTTTTTTTTGGGATTGTAGCTTTGGTCCCTTAGTAAAAGTTGTTCATAATGATGAGTACAATCTCCCATTTCGATTTGTCGCATGTTTTCAATGTCACCCTGTATACAATAATACATTCATACATACATAAAACATATTAAAATTATCTATGTAATAATAATATATTCAATAACAATTATAGAACTAGCGCTAAGAACCAAAACAGGTGCGAGGAACAAAGAAAATAAAAAATATGTTTAAGGAGAGAGATAGTGTTTTTTACCATAATTTAAAAAATGGACAGATTGAGTAAACCCTCCCCTTTGGTGAAACCATTTGTTCCACGAATGTGACAGCCGGGCCCTACGGGTTAACGTGCTTTCCGAGGCTAGGAGGAGTCTCGGTATGAAAAGATGGTCACCGATCCACACAAACACACAACCCCGGCTAGCGAAGCTCAACCTGATGTATCGAACTGGGCGCATGTAAGCAGACTCCACCAACAGGGGCGGCGGAAGGCGTGGGCAACGTGGGCCACTGCCCACGGCCTCGCGGTCCGAGAGGCCTCGCGCCTCGAAGGTTTATGCGTTACTTAAAAGCCTCGAAGTTCGGGGCTTTTAAGGAAAAATATTCCTAAAGTTTTTTTAATATTTGCTAATATTAAAAAAACTGACAAGATCTACATAGACCTGCAAGTGGGTGAGACTAGTGGCTTCCAATCTTACGAATTATAAATGAAGAATTACTAACAAAGATCCCAATTTTACCCAACTTCATTAAAGATGTGACACAGCTGTTCCAATACATAACAGAAAACAACTTAAAATAAATTTACCAAAATATTTACTCTGTCGTTCGAATTTTGTTAACAATACCGGTAAGTACAGCCTCCGCTGAAAGCAATCAAAACTAAAACTAATAAAAAAATATTTATGAAATACAATGAGTCAAGAAAGATATGAATGAAAAAAAAAAACAATGAAGCAGAATCTGCATCTAGGTTGAATTAAAATACAATTATTAAAGAGTTATGTAAGGCTAAAAACAGGAAATTTCTGTTTCTTTAAATATATTCTCTTTTCAATTTTTCAATGTTTTTTTATTTTATAAAATCCGTCTTCTCGCTCCACCAGAGGGCCTCGTGAAATGTACCTGGCCCACATCAAATTTAGATCTTGCCCCGCCCCTGTCCACCAACTGAGTTTTGAATGCGGCTTCTGATTGGTGTTAAACTTCCATAGTAGTCTTTGTCTACAAAATCCACCAATTGAGTTTGAAACAACCTCTGATTGGTTGTTAAACTCTCATAGTGGATTTTGCACAATAATTGCAACTCAGAAGTTGGAATTTGTATCCGCGCGTTGTTTGTTGCGTCTAGTTGATAGAATGTCGTTATCGTTATCAGTCAAACGAGCGACCTACAAGCGGCTTTGCAACCTAATTAACAATAAATTAGACTATCTTGATGATTGATTGAGCATTCAACTTAAGCCTTCTTTGCCGAAATATGAAGCGTACTTACTAGGGTGGTCCTTATTTTTCGATTTTTTAATTATCATCGCGGACTTTGTCAAAATATAAATAAACGATATAAAAAAAACAAGTTGTATAATCGAAATTATACAACTTGTTTTTTATATCCCATAACTCTGGGGTTATAGTCTATATGTAAAAATAATACAAAACGTCTTACAATATGTGGTCCAAAAATGCATAGTTTCGAAGATATCATAATACTAACGGACAGCAACAGATAACATGTAACTGGACTCTCGATTTGTGTCGGTATCTAAGTTTTATTGATAAATACGAGCAATTAATTTTCATTCAAGCAATTATTCATATTGAAAAAAAAAACCGCTAAATCCCCAACTACACCGAAAAGGTACGCTGAGGTTCCACCGGCTAAGAAAATGCGTCGTTGTCATATTTCACGTAAGATTGTTTTACATTAATAACATAAATAAATAAAATAAAATTCATTTATTTATTAATATTATTTATTATAATTTATATATTATTATTTATATATTATTATTAATAATCGTGAGTTTGTCGAATTATTTTGTATGAAAAATGAAAACAAAAAGAAATGACAAATAATTGATATGCCAATTGATTGTTTGATGTGGTCTCATTCATACCCTAGAGTTATGGGATACCAAAAAAACACCTTATATAGGTTCATCTAAATATGAAATATATTTTTTCTTCGATACAAGTTAGATGCCGCTACCAGTCATCAAACTTTAACAAAAAGCATTGTATGGCCGCATAACTAAGTGTCTCACTAATTGTTTGTTTAGGAATATATTAAACAATTAATAAAAATAATATATAATTACAACCAATAAAGAGCAAAAGCAGTATTTGCTTTTATTGGTGAACGAGTATAGGAATAAGTACCCTAACACTAATAAATCAACCCTTGATTTTTTAAAAGAAATTACCAAATAAGTACTTACATGTGTTTTAACTTGTAATAATAACAATAATTTTGTGTTTCTTATGTTCAGACTTATGAATAAAAGAAATAAAAACTAGAGAGTTTTTATGTAAAATTCAACCCCTAGTAGCAACCCTTAAATTTCAATTAAAAAAAAATACTGAAATAGTTTCTTATGGTATAGTATCAAATTATGTGGTGCCCCGTGAAATTAGAGAAGTATTTGTCCTAATAATCTTATATAATAAAACAATGTTTTGTAGTTATATACTTTAAGACATTTCGTCGAATTTCGAGGCATTGTTTGTGATAAAGGAAGATAGTGAGACAATTATAGCTTATCAAGATAAAAAAATATTCATATCGCAGACAGTAATGAGGTCAGCAAGGTTGTTAATAAGATGCAGCTGAATTCAAATTACCAGCAATTATTATGTAGTCAATGTCTTGAAAACTATTGTGTAAGGATGTTCACGCACCGCGCAGTCACAAAGCAGGCAGTGCGGTCAGTCTGTTGACCCAGTCCGTTCACATGATCATTAAACGCCAAATGTTGATTCACGTGTAATGTTGATTTACTTCACATGTAAACTCAATTATTCACAGAACATCAAGTAATGTTTAAAAAAAAAAAATGCCTATCTTGTTTTATAACTCGCTCGATTATTCTCATTTGATTGTTTTTGTGCCTTTTTTCTATGCCTGTTGACAATTTGACATTGACAGACCAACTAGAATAACAACGTTTTTCTTGGTCGCGGAAGTAATTTTCAAATAAAGACTGTTTGTTGGTAACGTATTCTGAAATTATTCTACGCGATGGGAATATAGTGTATCTAAGTTAAAGCGCCAAGTGCTAGAGATACTAATTTGACTTGAAGCGACTAGACTGCTTAGAGCAATCAACGTGTCCCTCACCACACAATCCTCACCTTTGAAAACTTCATAAAAATCTATTTTAACGCCAAAAAATTGTCAATAAATAGTCATAAATAGTCCTTGAATCTTTTTTTCGAATTGATACCAAGTCGATACTCCCAACCGTTTGCTTGCACTAGAGGTGAGGATTGTGTGGAGTTCTTCACTCCACAATCCTCACCAACTTATAGCTATAATTTCGGAATCATAATGCGACAAGTTTTTGACCTTGGTGATTATTTGTGACTATTTCTTGACAATTTATTGGCGTTCTCAAAAAATGATTTTCATTAAGTTTTCAAAGGTGAGGATTGTGTGGTGAACGGACACGTTGATTGCTCTAGGCAGTCTAGTCGCTTCAAGTCAAATTATATCTCTAGCACTTGGCGCTTCCATCATATCACGCACGTTGACACCAATCATCGTGCGTGATGCAACTCCACCATCCTAGCTGGGTCACTGTTGTCTATAGGTTCTTCTAAGTTTTTTTTTGTGTCTAATGGTCTAGCATGGTGGAGGCGCTTAATGCTTAAAATATGTATTACAAGCAAGCGAGAATACTTTGGAAGAAATAAAAAGAAGAACGAAGAAGTCCTGCAGTCTTCAAGAGTATGAGCTTGGTGACTCAAGGTGGCCTAGCAGCGTGTTTTCTCTTAAGGTTTGCACCCTGTCAGACCATACTTGTTTCAACATACCTCTAATCATCGTTAGAAGAAGGAAAAGAATACAAGCCGAGAATAGAAGATATTTAATTATTTTTGTACTATAATACTAGTTCTACTTGATGCTAGTTTATTTATGACGAAATGGGAAAATAAACAACTGCTATTTATATTTCACACTGTTGATTGATGTGATGATTCCTCAATAAACAATTAAACTAATGTTGTACAAATACGTAGAACTATTCAGTTACCTACTTATTTTACCGTTTGTATGTGTTTTAATAATCTTTACAGATTACTATTGCTTCTACTTGTTTTCAATTTGGGTACAAAATGTAATAAATAATCTGAAATTCTGAAACTTACCATTAATCATGTTTTATTTGACGTGTTTATCGTTAGTAACAAACTGCATTTCAATCAGATGTATGATTTTAAACTCCTCTCGAAACCTAAATACGGCCTGGCAGTATAAAGCAATTTGGTTTTTATTTCCAGCCAGTGCCAATTCCGAAGCGAGTGTTTTGGGCACCGAGCTGGTGGAAGAGCGGCAACGTTCGGTGGACCTCCAGCTACAGCTTGAGAACATCAACTCGAGGCTCGCCGTTACTGAAAAAAATTATCAACAGGTAAATTTTATATTATTTCCTCTTGTGATTCACGGCAACTGATGAACTTGAACATAAAGCCTCGTATCCACTAGGCAACATTTGGAGCGCGACATATTGCACAACATGTTGCTCGACATGTTGAAAGTTAGCGCGTATAGCAACTTTGTCTGTGATCAGTAGTCGACAACATGTCGCCTGAGGAACTGGTATTGTTTCAGCGGCGGTGGTTCTAATTTTATCGAAAAATGCATCAAAAAGAAAAAAAAAGCAACGTCGGTAACGTCGCACGCAGTTGTGCAACGTTGCCGAACATGTTGAGCGTCATAGGTTGCGCGGCAATTGTTGCCTAGTGGATAGGAGGCTTGATAGAATGTTCAAGTCTTTATTTTTAGGGTTCCGTACCTCAAAAGGAAAAAACAGAACCCAACACTTCGTGCTCCGTCCATCCGTCTGTCTGTCTGTCCTACCCTTTTTTATCACCCATAGTAAAAGTTGTTCGGATTTTGAGTTACTTTGAATTACCTACTATCTTGTATGAATGTAGGCGTGAGTTCGGCCCATCGTGACATAAATATTTCTCTTTTGGCAAACGCACCATGTGTTAATCCGCGCTCGCGTAACTGAACACAAATTTATTCCTGTTTGAAAACATGCATAAGCGTGTGCTGGCCACATGCGCGTAACAGAACTGAAATATGACCCTTAGACGCGATTTCACTGGGTACTTTCAAATAAATATTTATATAATTCATTTCGAATTTAAACGAGTGATTCATGTCGTTTAAACTCAAACAAAATGAAAGAACAAAATAAAATAAACAGAAGAATGTATAAAGTCTCCTTACAACTCGTCTGCGAAAAATTATCATATTATCTTAATTGGTCAAGGAGAGCTAATGAGACACAATTGATTTTCTATTGTTTGACTCCGAATCGGTGTTGCGCGGGGCTTAACAGGCACGTAATTAACAAAATAATGGATTCTGCAAGCGTTCTCCGACAGTCATTTGACTTTCGACGACAGCCCTTGGTAGCAAACATAGTAGTAGAAGTAGTAGGTTGGTAGCTACAGCGAAGGATAATGTTGTGTTAGGTTAGAACAGTGACCATTAACGCCTGATCCCCTCTATTACTGTCGTCGAAAGTGACACATATGAATGGTTCTGTCGGCGAAATGTCCATAGGTGAAACGTTCTATAGACGAATCTCTCAAAAACGAAACGTTCTGTCGGTGATCAGTCCAAAGGAGAAATGGCTGTCGGAGAACGCTTGCAGAGAAAAAAAAATTAAGAATTATAAATTATCATAATAATCTTTATGGTGGCCCAGTGGTGTCGGGCCTGACTTACGAGTTGTAGGTCGGTAGTACGCTTTACTTTGTATATTTAATTTCATCACCACTGCTCTCAAAACGGTGAAGGAAAACATCGTAAGGAAACCGGCATGTCCTAGAATCAACAATTCGAAGACATGTAACATCCACCGACCCGCGCTGTGTCCGCGTGGTGGATTACACCCCATTCCCTCACACTGAGAGGAGGCCTGTGTCCCGGCAGTGGAAACATTATAGGCTGAGTATGCTATGACAATCTTTCACAAAAGCCTATTTGATATAACTCTAATTCTATTGTTGATAATAAAACAGACGGAATTGACTAAAAACTAGTAAACCGGATTACGTCAAAGGCGAAGCTACGAGCCTTAGAGAGACTATCCGATTACTTAGCCTAGAGGCAGCTTTGGCTTCTTAATACAGTATTTATTTAAGAATGCCTTTCAGTTTTATTCAGTAGAATATGTTTGTTGATATATTTCAATATGCAATGTTTAACATTCATGTTTAATTGTTCACAGTTAACTGCAGAGCATGAGCACACGTTACGGATATTAGAAATAACAAAAGAAAATCAAAATGCTCTCGCAGCAGAGCTGGCTGACACGAAGGTAATTATTTCGACTTCAGATTGTTTCGGTTGCCGTACACGAATCATTGTTTGTATGTATAACCAATACTTACACCCGTATTTATAAACAAGTAAAAGTGATTACTTCAGTTAAAGTAATCACTCACGACCAACCCGCACTGGGCCCGCATGGTGGATTACGGCCCACTCCCTCTAACCGAGGGGAGGCCTGTGTCCCAGCAGTGGGAACATTATAGGCTGATTATGCAATCACTCAAGTAATGATTTTTATTCTATGGTTAAGTAATTAAGTTAGAACTGTCAAACGTGTATTATACAGGGTGATTGGAAGATGGGTGCAAAGCTTTAAGGTGAAGATAGTATAGACAATTTAGAACCATTTAAGCCATGGTTGTCTTAGACGAAGTCTTACCAATTTTTTTTAACCAAATTTTTAAGTTTTTTTTCGGAAATTCTCAAAATTTAATGTAAACTGCATAATTATGGCCAAATTGAATGATAAATTAATTCATTTTTCATTTATTTAATTAAAGTAATGTGTAAGCAACCAAGCAAAACATGTTTTAGGCTTCTGTGTCATTAGACATTTTTTTTACAGATATTTAAAGCTCAGAAAAAATAAAAAAATTGTACAATACGTCTTTTAAACCTTATTTAAAAAAAAAACGGAGGGTGCTTTTTTTGTTCAAACCTTTTTGAAGACATGCTTGATAATCGCTCTTTCTTTTGAGGTATCATTTATGCGGATATCTTAAAATTATTGAAATTAGGACCTACAAACCAATTCGAGGGAGAAATTTTAAATTTTAGGCAGTCTAACAAAACACAAAATTTTTGCTTAAAAGAATACTTTATGTGCTCGAAATGATAACATTGTTCAATTCTAAGAATTTTTGGCACATGCAGGAACCAATTGAGGGGAACCCATTGAGGGGATTATCTAAACAATGGCCACCGAGCGCGGTGCGACAGCATTTCCAGGTAGAACGCCCAATGAATAGCAAAAAGCGATAAGAGTTGGTTTTTACAGCAAAATGGTCTTAGTTACTGAGGCAACAAAGTCGTTTTTCTTTAGTCAGGGTCAGTCGGTCTGTGATGAAGCCGTTACATCTTTTACTTATTAGTCAAACTGCTGCCCTTGTGAGTGGACGTTGTCGTGTTGATTCACAATTTACCGTGTTCAGTTGTAGCCCTTTGCGTTCCTGCACGTGTTGTTTGCGTTAGTTTTGAACTTTTTTGTTTCACCGTGTCCAGTCGTAGCCTCGCGCTCCTGCACGTGTTGATTTTTGACTTAATTGTGTTGAGTTGACATTTAGTGCGCTCCTACGCCGTTTTTCTTAATTATTAAGTGACTATGACTACTTTTTCCAATCAAGAATATGCGGATATCGTATTTATGTACGGTAGAGCAGACGGCAATGGATCTTTGGCGCGACGGATGTATCAAGAGCGCTATCCGAATCGCAGGATACCGAATGTCCGAGTGTTTTACAACACGTTTCGTCGTCTTGCCCAAGATGGGTTTCACCGCGTGGAACCTGGAGTCAACCCGGGCAGACACGAAACTGCCGTCGACGAAGACATTTTAGCAGCATTTCAAGCGGATCCTACTACCAGTACTAGAGCAGTAGCTCGAAATTTAAACATTTCTCAATGGAAGGTGTGGCATACAATGCACCAAAATGATAAGTATCCGTTCCATGGCAGGAGTGTGCAAGGTCTAGTAGAGCAAGATCCTCAAAGAAGAATTCAGTTCTGCCGTTTCCTCCTCAACAGAGACATCGAAGATGCGTGGTTTCTGAAATCAATCTTGTGGACGGATGAAAGTAAATTTTCAAGGGAAGGTATTACAAACTTTCACAACATCCATGAATGGGCCGACGCAGACAACAATCCACATTTTAAGAAGCAGGTGTCATTTCAGATGAAATTCTCTGTGAATGTATGGGCTGGAATAATTGGCAGAACATTGATTGGGCCCCACTTTTTGCCTGATCCATTGAATGGCGAAAATTATTTGCAATTTCTGCAAATTGATTTACCACTGCTGGTAGAGGAATCAGGTGTCCCGATCTTCGAAAGAGACCGAACAGTCATCTTTCAGCAAGACGGCTGTCCAGCGCATTGGACTTTAAATGTAAGGGAACACCTCAACAATTGCTTTCCTGATAGCTGGATCGGCAGGGATGGACCCATCCCTTGGCCCGCTCGCTCCCCAGATCTGACCCCGTTGGACTTTTTCGTGTGGGGCCGGGCCAAGGAACTGGTGTATAACAACATAGAAATAAACACTAGAGAAGAATTGATACAAAGAATAAATTCAGCATTTGAGACAATGAAGCAGGAGATGATGTTGAAAATAACGACTACAGAAGTTAGAAGACGGGGCCGTGCTTGTATTAGGAATCACGGCCGTCATTTTGAACATGAAAAATAAATAATTTTAATTCAAATGTTGTTTTAATTAGTCTCCCTAAAATAAAAAATTTCTCCCTCAAATTGGTTTGTAGGCCCTAATTTCAATAATTTGTAAGATATCCGCATAAATGATACCTCAAAAGAAAGAGCGATTATCAAGCATGTCTTCAAAAATGTTTGAACAAAAAAAGCACCCTTCGTTTTTTTTTAATAAGGTTTAAAAGACGTATTGTAAAAAAAAAATATTTTTTCTGAGCTTTAAATGTCTGTAAAAAAAATGTCTAATGACACAGAAGCCTAAAACATGTTTTGCTTGATTGCTTACACATTACTTTAATTAAATAAATAAAAAATGAATTCATTTATCATTCAATTTGGCCATAATTATGCAGTTTACATTAAATTTTGAGAATTTCCGAAAAAAAACTTAAAAATTTGGTCAAAAATATTTGGTAAGACTTCGTCTAAGACAACCATGGCTTAAATGGTTCTAAATTGTCTGTACTATCTTCGCCTTAAAGCTTTGCACCCATCTTCCAATCACCCTGTATAAATCTTACTATAGAATTAAATTATAGAATTCTTAGCCAAGTAATAGTCAGCATTTTCTTTACTTAAGGCGCATATATATGATTTTAGTGACTTTTAAATCTGTTATTACGCCTTCATATAATGCAAGTAAGTTATGCAAATAATGTATGTTAAACTAGAACGCATTCAATTCAATTCTAAATAAATTCAGGAAGTAACGTCTACCCAAAGCATAAACAAACGATATTATTTTCATACTACTTAAAAGATATTTGTTTTATTTTTTTGTATGAACAGACTATTTTATTTACTATAATTTTTTCCTTGAGTTTTTTTTTCAAATGTTCATGTTTTCGTTACTAAAAAATAACTATTCCCTATGAAACCGAACGCCAGCGCGGCGTGAGTGCGACGTACATTTGTATGGCCGACGGCGATTACCCGACCCTTAAGCATTGAGAACTCGACCATTTTGCGTTTGGATTTGCGGTTATAGCAATGGAAAGCATCGAAGCGACTGTTGTTGTTTAATTATAGATGATATCGATACCGATATACTACCGGAGATTGAAGTTGCGGAGCCTAGAAATCGCAAAGTTTACTATAGTGATGTGGATCCATTTCACGATTATTCAGAAGATTGTTTTAAAAAGAGTTTACGCTTTCCCAAGTGTTGTGAGTTTTACCGAGAATTACGGAATCTACAATCAGAGACAAAGAGTAAGCTTGTAAGTTTACTGTGCCCGTTCCTAACGGCCTTACGTTTTTATGCCACTGGTAGCTTTTAGATTGTATGTGGAGACATGATACATATTTCACAATCGACAGTTTGTCATATAGTGAAGAGTTACTTCGTGCTTTGGGCTCGCTAATGCATGATTTCATTAAGTTTCCAGTAAATTTAAGAAAAATGAAGAATGACTTCGTAAACCCTGGATGTATAGGAAAAGTACCTGGACTGAAAGTTTGAAGTTAAAAGTTTTTCTTGTCTACTTCAGACATAATTATATTTTTTGTTTGGTTTTAAAGAAACCAATAGACAAAGAATATTACTCTCAACCGAGAATCAATAGAATAGAACAGATATTGAACTCGCCGAAATGACATACTTCAACTAAATTGGTATATAACTACACACTACATAGTAAGTTATAGGATAAGAAATTATTAATCACATGTCACATCAACTAATTCAAATGTAAAAAATACATTTTATTTTGTAGGGAGATCATTTTCTTTAGAAATAGTTAAATAAAAAAAGTATATTATTAATAAAAAATGTTTTTTTAAAGATCATTTTACTAGATTTAAAAAGTAAAATAAAATTTATCATCTGCTGAGTCCGCCATATTTATACCGTAAGATGTCGCAAAGACCGGTTGTCCTTAATAACGGACAAAATGGGAGAAGACCCTAAGTCCTGAGATTTTATTTGATAATTACAGGGTTACCATTGCATATCATGATTTTTACCAGAACAAAAGGTTTAGTGTTTTTTTTTTACAATTTTTTGACGTATTTAGCTTTGATGTAGCAAATGTCCAATACAAAGGACTACCGGTCATAATAGACAAACATTGTAATCGGAAATTGTTCGTTTTATCGGACTTTCGGATAATATGGGATGTAAACTAGCAAAATATATAAAGTAAAATACATTTCAAATTTTACCAAAAAAATTATATATTTCTATAAAAATAACTTGAATTTGTTTATTTTTCTTAAAAAAATCAGTCGTCGTGCTTAGCAAGAAATAAAATATTTCCCCATTCAGCACCATTAACAATTAAGTTCCATAATAGATAACACTGAGATCACAATAACTAATTTACTTACTTTATTTAAAAAACAATCAACAATTTTTGACGTCAGAGACTGATCTCAGAAAGATCAATCTCTGGTGTGAAAGATTTTAAAGCAGTTTCTTTTTGTTGTTAAACATAAAGATATATTACAACCGATACATTTAACCGAGGTCTTTTTGGTACATCCTTGATTCCGGCAGCGATTTTGAACAGTAGACATATCTGGTAAATGGTCGATTCCATGCTTTCTTTTCGCCTTTGACGGCAGTGGTACTAACGGCGGTCGCCTAATTTTCACATTTCTTTGTGTTTCTGGAATACCATTATCATCATCACATGACGAATCTCTGTAAACATTTTCTTCAATGAGCTTTTCAGCAATTTGCCTCTTAAATTCGCGTAGTTGTAATATTTTGTGAGGTACTATTCCTTTTTCTAATTGATCTTGTTTGTACTTAATCCAAGAATTTGTAACTGCAAGATCCATGAAATGCGAAATAAATCGAACAGTCCACTTTCTTGTTCTTGTTCTTGCTGGACAAACCGCCAGCAATCTGTCGAATAAGTCCACACCTCCCATGTTGCAGTTATACTCTTTAATGACTTCTGGGCGAGAGACGTCAATATATGTCTTTGATTGCCTATTATATCTTCTGCAATGGTCGGTATTTTCAGCAGCATGAATCGTTGAAAGTATTATCACTGGTTTGTTATCCATCCATTTGGTTATGGCGATTTTACCATCACTTCTTACGAGAACATCGTGGCTTCCTCTCCCTCTCCTCGTTAAAGTTTTGTCATCGGTAATGTTTTCCTTCACGTCCACAGGCACCCTGTTCTTCATTAGTGTCCCGGTACATTTAAAGCCTCTACAATCAAGTTCATTCGCCAGCCTTACCGTTGTAAAATAGCGGTCAAAATATAGTAAGTGGCCGGGGACTAAAGATTCAGTGAGCTTCAACACAATCTTTTCACCCAGATGAAATTGGTTATCATTTTCATCAATGATGGTATCTTTACCTTGATATATTATTATGTCACAAACAAGACCGTTTGGATTTGCGAGGACGAAAGCTTTTATTCCTGTTGGATTTGGCTTTCCGGGACAAAACTGCCTGATTGGACAAGCTCCAGTGAAGGGAATTATCATTTCGTCTATTGAAATTTTCTGTTGCCTTAATTGTTTACGACAACCTTGTAGAACCCTGTCAAAAAGAGGCCGCACTTTCCACAATTTATCTCCATTTTTCATCTCCTGCGTAACGTCATTATCGAATACAACTTTGATAGAATTTCTCAACAAAAAATATCGGTCTCGAGACATGGCTCGTGTAATTATTGGCAATGTATACTGTCGATTCCAGTACAGCCTTATTTGGGAGAATGGAATACATGACATCATCATTGTTATCCCAAAATATATTTTACATTCTGCCTTGGACAAATTAAGGCTTCTTCCAGTCCTTTCTAGCGCAGTTTGGTTAGATTTTTCAACGATAGTTTCTATTATTTCGTCATCAATGTACTCTTTGTAATAATCAAATAAGTTATCAGAACTTACGTTTTGCGGCAAGTAAGACGGTTCTTGTAGTTGGGGTGGTAATATAGTAAAAGAACTCCTCCTCCAATCACTTTCTTGCTCAGGTTCTCGAAGACGAACACTACTGCCACCACGAGTACGTACACCACGTACACCACGTGAACGACCTGTACCTCCTCTTACACGGACTCCTCCTCTCGTTCGAATTCCTCTTGAAATAAATTCCGTGTGAGGAGTGTCTGCAGTTTCATTTTCCGATTCGGAAGAAGTCTGATGGATTTCAAAATCAGGGTCACCAAAATCAGCCTCGTCTTCCGATATGTCCTCAAAATCTGATTGATTAACAATGTCGATCAGTTGGCTTTCCGTCAAATCTGAAATGATAAAACACATAATTATAATTTATTTACCACGAAATTGTGGTAATAATTATGAAATGTAGATTATTTAGGCAGCAGTGGATCATTTTAATAAAAGCCTAGAGTACTATAGAACGAACAAAAAATGTCAGGCTCTTGATATAGTAAAAACCGAGATTCCGTTTAAAAGCACAATTTTGTTAATGGCATAGTTTACACAAATTCTTACAAGTTTTTCATAAAAAAATGGGAAAACAACAAAACTTAACATGTTAGCAATTTAAAAACGTAGCATTATGCCAAAATGAATTAAAGATCAGTAAGTTATACAAAGATTAACTCACCTCTACTCGGACGGCCTTCCATTTTCAAACACGCACGCCGGCAAAGTGAACGAATGTCAGTATTGTCGTTGGCTCATTGGAAACAGGAACAATACAAGATTTGAATTCTCATTGGTTGACGAAATCTGGTGTAGCAGCGCCGATTTTTAAACGAAAAACTAATATGTGTGTTAGGAAGCACGTCCGGTTATTACAAATGGCAACCGTGAATAATGTCAGGACTTAATGACAGATGATAATTTGTCCGTTATAATGACCACAGGGACTCAGGAGGAAATACAGATGATAAAGTAAAATAATTCACATCTCACGTATACCTTCTAATGAAACGAAACGCAGTAACGTGAGTGTTACCAGAATTAAACTACTATCAAGCGTTGATTCTTACTCAAGCATTTAGTCACATTTACTCGACTATAGAATAAGATTTTGAAGTGAAGAATTCTATCCTCAACTAATGATTTCATTAAGAAATTACTTAGCACCATGTAATTGCTTGTATATAAATACGGGTGTTAAGTGCGGCTATGGAACGCTCCATGTTCCTTGATTCGATTTTCAGAGGGCTCTCTGGTATTTCCATCTGGAATTTCTCAGTAGCAACTCTGCTATTGCGTCTACCAGTAGTAGTTACTTTAATATTGGTGTGTTTGTGTCCCAGGAGCGCTACTTGGAGGTGGCGGCACACCTGGCAGAGGCTCAGGAGCAACTGCGAGCACTGCGCAAGCGCGGCGAGCCGGCGCGCGGCCTCATGCCCAGCGTGGCGGCCGCGGCCGGCCTGCTGCCGCCCAGCCTGCACCGCGAGATGCACTCCTCCATCTACTCCGAGCTCAGCCTCGACTCCGGCATCGGCGATCCGCTCGCACAGTCAGTACATACATACTGTTACTCTCGTACCGGTGCGAATTATACAAAGAAGAATCAAATCAAGTCACCTATAGCAATCCACTACCCACAAAACCCAGTTTTCCGCCTTTCGCATCCAGACTGTCCCAGCCACGTTTCAGGGTCGTCGGTCCATCTAGCTGGGTACAAGAATGCATGCAATGGTAAAATATCCGGCCATACATTTAAATATCGTCATTCATGGAGGCTACTTTAGTGCACCAGGGTAACTAACCGAACGCAAGTAGGTCATAAAATTCCATTCATAAATCATAAATTCATAATGTATGATCTATTTTCACTGTTCATATTCGGTCGTTTGAAATCCATTACTGACTACATCATACATTCAACGAATAGTTCTGACTACTACCAAAATTAAGACCAAACTAAACCAATGTTTACAAACGGCGCTAGCTACCAAGTTTGATAACTGATTACCGTGCGATAACCCACTTCCTTCTACGATATCTTTTATCTCGCACGCTTTGAGTACGAGTCAGTTTACAGTCTCTTCACGTTGTAAGACTTACAGTGTTCATATTTCAGATCAAGCATGCACAAAGTGTTTGAGACCGTGCAGTGTGCATCGCGTTGGTCGGGCCAATCCGGCCCGTCGCTGCCCGGCTCCGACGTGGCGGACGGGCCGTCGATCAGCGCGGCCTACATGCGCCCGCCGGTCAACAAACCTTCCAGCGACTCCTTCCTCGATGACACATCGGATACCGACTCCGATGATCTCTACCCGTAAGCATTGTGTACTAGTTTAGTGTAAGAACATCTTGGTAATTGTGAGAAGTATGTTCAAATTCAGAGACAAAATTTAATGAGAATAATTTCCCTAATAGACATTTAATGGGTCAATGTAATAACCTATAGACCTGTGTTATGGGGTCAAAGAACTGTTTGAATAATCAGGGATTGTAGTATTACTGACTAACAAAAAAAAAAGTCCGCCTCATAAGATTGGAGATTGGATATTCGGATGCATATTCACCTAAATTTGAGATGTTGTCTATTATGAAATGCGCTTTTGTATCGAAAACATCACGCGGTTCCGGGATCGACAAATTTAGGCTTCTGATTATAGAACCGGATGTATATTTGGAATGCACTTTTGTGTCGAACGTAAAAATTCCGCGATTTGTTTTTTGTTTTTTTTTTTTTACTATAGAATCGGATGCATGTCAACCTACCTAATATTGTAAACTTGGTATCTACCTACCTAGATACCAAATTGCAATAGCAAACAACGTCAAGATAAGATAACGGACTACATATATTTAGAATAATTTTATCTAAATACCAATCCTCTTGGATTGTGGATTGCATAGCAACAACACAAAACAAGCCCTTTCTTATCCCGGGTTTTTTTAAATCATTTTTTTTAGAAGTCGCTTCCATACTATACAACCAACAAGTTATGCATTCTTTTAAAGAAAAAATATTTTAAGAAACCGCTTCCATACTTTCATAGCTAAAATTCACTTTTGGTAAATATGCATCCAACGATTCGATCTTTACTCATAAGCTTCATTATTAACTCACTGATTTTTGTTGACTGTTTCTTAAGACTGCTTTCTGAAAGTTGCCAACGTCGATATTTTATATTTCCATACATGTTTTTATTAACAAATTAATAAAAACAGGTAAATATGTGACAGCTATTTGCGACGTTGTCAACTTTTAAAAAGCACGCTCATCAGTGGCGTAGCGGGTATTTCTGCCGCCCGGGGCTAATCCCAAATTTGCCGCCCCTCCCCCCTCCCATTTTCGCAACTAAGGATTATTACAATGTAAGATTGGGTTAGGACTGCAAACTTGAAGTTTGAATTAAAAAATAAACTCAATGGGCCGAAATCATTGAAATTGTCTTCGTACGATAAACTAACATCCCTACTTTCGTCGCCAAAAATGTGCCTTCTTATTCGTCTTGGAGGTTCGAATTCAGTTTCCGTTATATATAGTAAATCAGTACATTTTCTCATTCTGTTATGAAATTAAACATCAACATTTGAAGGTTCAATCATTTGGAGAAATTTGACAGTTGGTGGTAACATGATGTGCTGGCGACTGTATCTATGTAGTCCTCTGATGACAATACAGTTAGGATGACCTGACGCCGCCCCCGCCCCCTATATTAGCGCCGCCCGGGGCCATGGCCCCCTCGGCCCCCCCCACGCTATGCTACTCACGCTCATATCAACCTAAAACATATTTTTGAAGTGAAAACTTGTTTAGGCGCGTTGAGCAATCTTTGGTAGGGGAAAAACTTATGTGTTTGCGTCACCGACATTCTAATGTGACGTGTTGCACGAAATTTTAAGTTTTCTCTTCTGTGTGCAGTCCCCGTGACTACCTTTTTTTTGGTTATGTATGGTTAATAATCGTGCGGGTGTGGTCCACAGCGGCGGCACGGGCGTGGGCGTGCCGGGCGCGCCGGGCGCGGCGGAGCTGGCGGCGGCGCTGCGCCGCCTCACGCCGCAGGAGATCAACTCGCGCCGCGCCTCGCTCACCGCCTCGCACGTGCTGCGGCACCGCCGGTACACAGGTATGGCTTACTACTTTATTAGCACATCTAAAGATCTGTATTTATAAGACAACTTTCCACGGCATGTGATATCACATAGAAAAAAAGCTGGAATTTCGATTATACAAACACTGGTTGCCATAATATCTGTATGCGCCATTCTGGAGCAGTGGTGGAGCCCATTGGTAACGGCTGCGACTTAGAGTTGTAAGTCATAGGTTCGAACCCAGACAGGCGCTTTACTTTGTGTAAATTATTTCATAACCACTATTCCCAAAACGGTGAAGGAAAACATCGTGAGAAAACCGGTATGTTCTAGAACCAAAAATTCGAAGACATTGAGTGCAGGTTGGTGGATGACACATTGTGTCATCCACCAACCTGCACTCAGCCCGCGATTCCACCCCACTCGAGAGGAGGCCTGTGTCTCAGCAGTGGGAACATAATGGACTGATTATGCATGCCACTCTGGCAGTTTAGAATATAAATTAAAAAGCTGTAAAAAGGGTGGATAGGGCTACAATAAAAATGTTTACTAATAATCCTTTATTTGAAACAGAGGTGTGGTTATGAGGATTCCGGGCAAAGCTCTTTCCACCATCAGCTTTTTTTTTTATTGTCTCTCCCGTTTCTCCCACTTCTCCCGTTCTGGGCGGAGCGAGAGGGTGTGTCAGACTCTTACTGCCGACTGCCCCTACTAAAACACACCCGTATTCCTCCCGTTGCCTGTGTTGCCAGGGGCCTCGGTAACCCCTTTGAACTTCCACGCGACACCGGCAGGAGCTTTAATTTCACTTACCATTAGGTGAGATGACGAACAAAAGATTTGTTTGCTTGTTTGTTTTTCTTTTCACAATGGGAAAGCCCCTTGTGAACAAAAAATAACAAATACAACAAAGAAAACATTGTTAAACGATGATAACTGCAAAGGTTAAATAAAACTATGGCGCAATTACCAACACCCGACTCTTATAATATAACGCACAAGTTTAACACGGCACTCAACCTTAGATCCAACACGTTATTTAATGTTTGAGTTGCTATTACGAAAGTATTTGCTTACAAAGATATAAATAATTTCTTGTTACTGAAACTTGTGATTTTATTGTTATGTTCTTCGATAAATTTATTTGCGCTTTATCGATGTATTTATGTGTTCAGCGCGATTGAAGGAAGTTTGAAGTATTTATTTAGTATTATCTTTTGTTGTTTTAGAGCGGGATTTGAGCGAGGAGAGCGCGGTGTGGGGAGCGGGCGCGGGCGGCATGGCTCGGTTTCGACCGCCACACAAGCTGCAAATCGTCAAACCTATGGAAGGCTCGCTTACCTTGCACACCTGGGCTCAACTCGCCAAGCCTTCTATGTCAGGTACACGCCTATTTATCACTTTGGCTTTGTGTTATTATTTTAAGTAATTCGAAAATACTTTTTTACTATTTTTCCAAAGTTTAGTTAACACTTTCACCGCTAAGTACATAGAATACATACAAATTGGCATGCCATATAATGTTTATTGCAAATCTATAACAATTCAATCAACAGAAGTCATCTGAACAGAAGTCATCTTTAGCTACATATAGCGACGACTCGGATGCGAGTTGTGGGCACACGAACGAATTATTTTTCGACCCATATGCTGGGTGCTTGGCATAGAAAGTGTTAATATAATAAACAGGTCCTTTTTTGTTTTGTGAAACTTCAGATACAATTTTCTATAATCATAATTTAAAGTGATGGTCAACACTCTCGTTTCGCAAATACTTAAAAAACCGGCCAAGTGCGAGTCGGACTCGCGCACGAAGGGTTCCGTACCATTATCTATAAAAACGGCAAAACAATCATGCTGTTGTATGGGAGCCCCTTAAATATTTATTTTATTCTGCTTTTTAGTATGTTGTTATAGCGACAACAGAAATACATCATCTGTGAAAATTTCAACTGTCTAACTATCACGGTTCATGAGATACACCCTGGTGACAGACGGACAGACAGACAGACAGCGGAGTCTTAGTAATAGGGTCCCGTTTTAGCCTTTGGGTACGGAACCCTAAAAACTAAGCGCCTAATTAAAAAGACTATAATAAAATAAAATAAATAATTGCTGCGTGTTGTGATTTATATCACCGGTATTTTAATATTTTTAATTTTCTAATAAATATTCTGCTTACAGGTCTGCTAGAAGATCAAGAGGGTGTCGGGGTCCGCGGCTCGCGCTCGTCCGGGCCCGGCCTGCGACTGTACCGCCTGTCCGACGTCGAGGAAGACGACGACATGCCGCGCCTCCCGCACTCTAGTCACGTTTATACGTTCGTTAATAGGTATGTTTGATATGGTCATAATTAGATTATAGTTGCATAACCGATTGGCAAACTGGTTTATACTGGTGGATAGGCAAAAAAGTTATTCATTTAACACTAGCTGCGCCCCGCGGTTTCACCCGCATAAACCTCGATCCCTTGAGAATATCGGGATAAAAAGTGCCCTATGTGTTAATCCAGACTGTAAACTATCTGTGTGCCAAAGTACATTCCAGTCCGTTCTGTCGTTTTTGCGTGAAAGAGTGACAAACATGCATACATACATACTCATAAACTGTCGCGTTTATAATATTAGTAGGATAAAACTGCAAGGTCAATTACATTAGTTCAAGACAATGAATACTACAACATAGTCTACAACTACTCGACAGTCATGCTCATCTCACAATACTCCAGACGCTACACAATTTGTACTAAATTTACTCTCTTATGTTCAGCACGGTGCTTCATCCAAACGACGGCAGCATGATGAGCAGCAGCGCGAGCAGCGTGTGCAGCAGCGGCATGTCGTCGCTGGCGTCGTCCGTGCTGGGCAGCGCCTGGTCGTCGCGCCGCACGTCGCGCCGCTCGTCGGCCGGCGGCTCGCCCGTGCACTCGCGCCGCGACTCCGTGTGCCTGCCGCCCCTGCACCCCGCGCACTTCACGCCCACCGCCACGCCCGCCAACAGCCCGCTGCTGGGCTCGCCCGACGAAACGCCGCCCGCCAGCCCGCGCCCCGGCGACGCCCCGCCCTCGCTGCACGCGCTCATCGCGTCCGGCACGTCCATCCTGCGCCGCCGCCACCTGGCCTCGCCCGGCGGCGAGGGCTCGCCGGCGCCCATCGCGCTGCAGACGCCCGGCTCGCTGTACACCGGCCTCATGCACCGCAGCCCCATGGAGCAGCTCACGTGCCTTAAGCGCACGCTGCGCTCGCCGGCCGCGCCCGAGAGGCGCCTGGGCGAGCCGGTGGAGCCGCCGCTGGGCGTGCCGGCGCCGCCTGGCTCGGGCGCGCTGGACACGGCTGGCACTCTGAGCGCGCCGGGATGCCTACGACGAGCTCCGCGAGCCCGCGCGCCGCGCCCACGTTCTGACCTGGGCACGGTGGGGTCGAGTGTGCCGGCGCCCGCGCCGACGGTGCCGGCACACTCATCCCATTCGTCGGCGCTGGGCACTTTCAGCCTACTTTTTGGTCGGAAAGGTGGTCTCCTATAGACGAGTCTTCGTAAATCCACGAGCGACGGTGCGTTGACATCAGTAGTCGACTGCGTTCGTCACCGTCCCTAGATTTGGTTTTGTCCCTCGGGATCTTAAATTATTTAGGATTTTTTTACGTTTTGACGTGTGTATTTTGGAATGATTTTGTTGTGTCGAGATTAGCTCGCGTGCATTTATAAATACGTAGGTGCGTCTCGCTCCCGGTCTACGTCACCATCTTGTAATAGACGCCTGCATTAATTGGAAACACTTAAATATATTGATAAAAGCTGATAAATGCAGGCGTCCATACAATTATTTTCAATTATGATACATTTTTCGCACTTTGCCCCGTATATTCGGGAGTGGACTTGCATTTGATATTGGGGAGAGAGATTTGATTGAACATCCAGAGTAAATTAACGACTCATCACACGAATTGTCAAATTTTTATTACATTAATATTTTAATACTTAATTGATGCTATTAATTTGGTAGATTTTGTAGTTATATGAACCAAACAATCCTGAAACAGAAGTCTGTAGTATTATATAATTATTTAAGGGTTGTAATATTTCTTAGGATAGGTAAATAGTGAGACTTAACACTAGGTTTTGTAGGTGCTTTATGAGTAATAATTTACATATTCCCAAATCTCAACTCATTGCGTAGTATTTTCATGCTTATGATTATTACTATTTCTCTAGTTATAAATTTTGTATGTGGTATTGTAAATAATTGAATTTCCATTAACTTAGAAGAGTACAAAGTATTTATGTTAATGAATCCGATCTAGTGTAATTCATAATGAATAGCAGAATTTCATCATTAATTTGTTTTTATTTTTTTTTATTTCGAAACGTTTGTCGGAGTTCCTTACCATTGTATCGGTATGTATTGGCATTAATATCGTTTAAATTGAAGTCTAATTGGAAATTATTTTGTGTTAAAATTGTTATTAACATAGGGTCTGAGTAAAATAATGGTGCATGCCATAGGATAAGTAGAACTGAATTCATTTTTAATTGTTTAATTCAATGAATACATGTTAGTATTCACTTAATAAATTGATGTTAATATTTTTTCGTAATAGCAGCCAGTTGGTACTTTAATTTCACAGTTATCTTAGGTTATTGAAATTGGTGCTAGATAATAATTTTTTCAGCCAGTGAAGTTGTGTTAGTTTCGATAATATTGAACTGTTCGTACATATACATTCTCTTTGTTTGTTGTGAATTGTACCATTCATGTTCTGGGCCAGGGTTTCATTTTTGTGTTCATCAACATTACAAGAATCATTTAACGTAAAGACAGTAAAATGTGAAATGGCTGTGAGTTGATTGAATGTGCGACGGTTACGAGTCGAGTGTGTGGTCAATATCTGAGATTACAATATTACTACAGTGAGGTAGGCACAAACTGTGTAGTCTAAGGAGAATATGTTGATATTTTGACGATTATGAAAAAAGGAAAATGATTGAATTGTAAAGAGATATAATATAATTTATTGAATGAAAATGTGTTTAATTTCAAACTGGTATAAGAAAACTACCCTGTTTTCTGAAAAATGTCCACATGGTTATTAGATATTACATAGCCTTCTTGTCTACTGAAGAACCCAGACTTACACATATTGTTCTATTTATAAGACATTGTTGTTCCTCGTTGGTGCAAACCAGACGATTTCAGCTATCGAATTTAAAACAATAGAAAGTACAAAATAAAATAGAAATCGTAGGTAAAAAAAGGACCGTCATAATTATTGTAAAGTACTATGTTAGGACTGGAGACGTCCGACGACTACGAGCTTGTGAAGTTCGCGGGGATGGGCTGGATGTGGAAAGTTTAGGACCGGTCGTTGTGGATATGCTGGCTCAATCGAGGTCAATATTCAGCGGCAAGTCTTTCGGCAAAATGATAATGGCAATACTGACAATGAGCGTTACGGCGTAACGATATCTACAAGATAACTTACTTTTACCCGTCTGCGCGGCAGCAAATTATGGTTGTATCTTTGTATGTGGGAAACTTTACACCCTCGAAGCTTAACAGCTGGATTGATGATTTTTACATGAGGTGTCGATGGAATAGTCGAGGTCATGCGATGGTTACAGGCTTGGTTTCGTTTTTAGGGTTCCTTAGTCAACAAGGAACCCTTTTTTTTTTGTTGGTTGGGAAATCATTAAATAATATCTCCCGCTCTGGGAGGAGCGGGAGGGTGTGTCAGACTCTTACTGACTAAAACCCACCCGCGTTCCTTCCGTTGCCTGTGTTGCCAGGGGCCTCGGTAAACCTTTAGTACCTTCCCGCGACAACAAGGAATACTTATAGTTTCGCCATGTCCGTTTGTGTACCTGTCTGTCCGCGGCTTAGCTCAGAGACTCTTAGTACTAGAAAGCTGTCATTTGGCAAGGGTATATATGTTAATCACGCCGACAAAGTAGTAAAATAAGATATGAAAAAAAAATGTTTGTAGGGTACCTACCTCCCTTGCACGTAAACTAGGGATGATATTTTATTTCTCGCCTATTTCATCGTGTGGCGTGTCGGTGGATAGACCATTCTAAAATATTGCGGGTCTGTGAGAACCATTTTTCGATTCAGGGATTAGTTTGAATAATATTAAGATTTAAAGTGCTAATTTTTGTTAGTCAAGTAGTATACATAACGAAGTTAAAAGGAAAACTAACACAGCTAAGTACGCTTTACAAGTTAACGAGTAATAGTCGATCAATTTATATTTGCAGTTGGAGAATTGACCGTGACGTATATCGCTGTATGGGAGAAGATGTTTTTAACTACAATAGTTTGTTTTTGCTATAAATTCATCCCACCTAGAGACCCCTGCATTGGGTGTCGTCCGACACACACTTGGCTGTTTTTTTTATGAATTCAATTTTAGACGTCAATAAGTAACGTCTTGAAAAAAAATCTATTAACATGACCAAGGGGGTATGACAGTCAGTCCCCATTGACTCCGAATAGGAGTTTCACTCCTCCAACCATCAGTCCCCACTGACACCTATTCGGAGTCTTTGGGGCGCGCGGTTTGCAACTCTATTATAACGGATGAGCACCTTATTGCATTATAATAGAGTTGCAAACCGCGTGGCTCAAGACTCCTATTCGGTGTCAGTGGGGACTGAAGGGTTCGGGAGAGCGACTCCTATTCGGAGTCAATGGGGAGTTACCGGTTAAGAGCTTGAGGAGAAGATTCCTTAAATATAATACATTAAAAAGGAATAGAATAAAAAAAAAAGACACAAAACTCGACTGAGTTAAGGATGCTCATCCTGTAGATATATGCTTCGTCAGCCCAAATAGAGCATAGCAACAAGTTGAAGGGGTCTGACTCAGCACTTACTTTACACATGTATAAAATATTGCAAAATACAATCGAATGTTCTAGAATAAATTATGCTGATGCACTAACTTACTTCCTGCGCAATATGTTATATGACGCCCTTTGTTTCCACTAACTTTAGAAGTAATATTTTATTTTTAAGGGGATTCTGTTCTCAGACTTCGCGCTGTAAACACTGTAATTCGGTTCTTTTATTAAATAAATTGATTTTTTTATTAAAACCGTTTATCCATTCCTTGACTGGCGCAGCCGGTAAGTGACCTTGTCGTTTGGGTCCTCTGTGCCATCGCGAATCGAATTTTCGGGCGCCGAGAAGACTCCAACGTTCGTTTCAACGATTCAACGGGTCAACGAACCAAATAAATTCGTCAAGAGAAGCCACGGTGCAGAGCAAGTCGAGCGAATCCACCGATCACAGAAGGAGAGCGGAAAAGCTGCGGGTCATGTGAGTAAATCTCTTCACTGTCCTCTAAATTTTCCTTTAAATTTTCCTGGTGATCTTTATATGTGTCTTGTGTACTTATAGGGATTAGAAAACGCCCATCTGGCACGTAGCACATTATAGTAGTAGATAAAGTGATAAAAATTTCACGTTAGCTTAGTAAACATTTAAGTTGCTTTATTAAAAAAAAAAAAATGGAAGGAATAGTAGTCATACCTCCGGGAGTTCTGAAAATAATCCCTGTATTCAGTGGCGAGACAAGGCTCTTATCGTTATTTATCCGCAAAACTGAATATATTATTAATTTATATCGGGGGACCGAAGTACAAAACGAATATCTTTTTAATGTGATAACTAGTAGATTAAGTGGGGAAGCTGCAAATTTAATTGGGGAACGAGATTCGATACACTCTTGGGCAGAATTAAAACAGGTTTTAGAGGATCATTTCGGGGATCCCAGGACAGAAGACTGTCTAGTCCTTGAGTTAGAGAGCTTAAAAATAAATAGAGGCGAAAGTTATTTAGATTTTTGTCACCGAATACAACAATTAAGAAGCATTTTAATTGAAAAATCAATGAGTCTGTTGAAGATGCAGCTGTGAGGTTATCTAAGCAACATATTTACACAAATCTTTCTATGAATGTTTTCTTGTTTAATTTACCGAAATATTTAGTTAGGTTGGTGCGACTAAAAAATGTTTCGACACTGGAAGATGCATTAAAAGCCGTTTTAGAGGAACAATATTTCCAAGAAGTTTACGACCAGAAACAGTCGCGGAACCCTAAGTTTAATCAAAACTTACAGGGACGAAACAGTTATAATAATAATTTTAATTCACAAGCGTCGCCAAGTGCAAGCACCAGTGCACCAAATATGCAACGTTCTAACAATATTACTACCAATCGTAATTCATCGAATAACGTAGCGCAGACGCAAAATAGAAATAACGTTCGTAATAACAATTTTTCAAATAGTTCATTCCCATCTAGAAACAATAACAGATACCAAAACAATCCGTTCTATAATAATTATAATTCATTGGAACAAGCGAGGCCGCAGTTCCCAGGTCGGCAAACTGCTGACAACGCACAGCATGGCTCGCAACAGGTGCAGCCGGCGACAGCGTCCGGATCAGGTTGCGACACCGACGTGACCATGCGAACGGCCAGTTCAAGACGTGTTAATTACACTGATTATGATGACAATGAAAATAATGTGTTACCAAGTACTTATAATGAGAATGAACAAGTAGGAAATTTTTGCATAATGGCCTCTATACACCAGAGCGAATTAAATTAAATTGTAGTATTTTAAATCTTCCGCATATACGTATACCAGAACTTAATGCAATTTTTATGATCGATACCGGAAGTCAACGTTCATTTTTAAACCCAAAATTAGCGAATCAATATTTTTGCGACTTTAAGCATAACGAAAACTTTGAAGTAGTTAGCACCCACGCTAGTAGTAAACATAATGAGGTTGTGTACATACCTTTACCTAGGACATTTAGAAGTTATGAGTGGCACAAATTCTATATTTATTGTGTGGACGACAAATATGATGGCTTAATTGGAAGCGATTTATTGATGCAACTTCATGCGAATATTGATATGAAAAATAGAAAGTTATTTACTAAGGATACTTGCATACCAATTAATTATAACCCGCCAATACGTGAATTTTATGTGTTACCCCCGCGTAGCGAATTAAGGGTCAAACTTCCAGTTAATTTGTTACACGGTGAGGCCATAATAAACTTTACCCAATTTACGGATGGAGTTAGAATGCCGACGGCTTTAGTTAACTGTGTACATGGCTATGCGACAACAGTCATTCAGAATTCTAGATCCGAGCAGATGGAATTGTTAGTGACTAGCCCGTTTAAGGTCGAACCATACTTAGGAAACACTTTAGTACATGATAGGGTTAACTTGAATTTTACTGATAAGGATAGTCATAGGTTAGATCAGCTGTTAACGGATAATCTCTCTAAGTTAAGAGTCGATCATATGAATGAGGAGGAGAAACAATCGGTAATTAATATTTGCAAAGAGTTTAAAGATTTCTTTTATTGTGAGGACGTACCTCTTTCGTTCACAAATGAGGTAAAGCATAACATTAGAACTAAAAACGAAGACCCAATACATATTAAAGCTCATAGGTTACCACCTACACAAACGGCAGAAATTAGGAATCAGATAGAGAAAATGCTCAAAGATAATGTTATCCAAAAATCGTTTTCACCTTGGAGTGCACCGGTTCATTTGGTACCAAAAAAATTAGATAATTCTGGTAAACAAAAATGGAGGATGGTCATCGATTACAGACGCCTCAATGAAATCACAATAGATGATAAATACCCTTTACCTAATATCAATGATCTTTTTGATATGTTAGGTAAGAGTATGTACTTTACTACCTTAGATTTAGCAAGTGGGTACCATCAGATAGAAGTAGAAAAGGAAGACAGAGCAAAGACAGGTTTTAGTACACCTTTTGGACATTATGAATTTAATCGGATGCCGTTTGGCCTAAAAACGGCACCGGCATCATTCCAGCGCGCAATGGATAACGTCTTAAGAGGCTTACAAGGTATCCATTGCCTCGTATACCTTGATGACGTCATAATTTTTGCGAGAAGTATTCAGGAACATAATGAAAAACTTAGGGCAGTTTTTGAAAGATTTCGTGAAACCAATTTAAAGGTGCAGTTAGATAAATCCCAATTCTTAAGGAAGGAAGTACTTTATTTAGGCCACACCATAACCAGTGAAGGTTTAAAACCTAATAATGATAAAATAGAAGCAGTGTTAAAGTATCCTATACCCAAAACGACGACTGAAATCAAAAGTTTTCTTGGTCTCATAGGTTATTATAGAAAATTTATTAGGGATTTCGCGAAAATAACTAGACCACTTACAGTTTGTTTAAAAAAAGGTAAAATTATAGATTTAAATGAGGAATATATAGAAAGTTTTGAAACATGCAAGAAACTTCTCACAAATGCTCCATTATTACAATTTCCGGATTTTAATAAACCATTTATTCTGACCACGGATGCATCAAACTTTGCAATAGGGGCAGTACTTTCGCAGGGCACCATAGGCTCGGACAAACGAGTAGCCTATGCTAGCAGAACTCTAAGCGATACCGAGTCGAGATATAGCACCATAGAAAAGGAGCTTTTGGCAGTTATATGGGCAGTAAAACACTTTAGACCGTATTTATGGGGTAAAAAGTTTTACATCTATACGGATCATAGACCTTTGGCCTGGCTCTATTCGCTTAACGAACCAAATAGTAAGCTTACTAGATGGCGCCTTAGACTTGAGGAGTATGACTTCGAAATCAATTATAAGAAAGGGTCGCAGAACTCTAATGCAGACGCATTGTCTCGAGTAAAAATAAATAGCTTAAGTGCAGGTAATAATAATATTGTAGTTAGCTTAAATGGTAGCAAAATTAGGGAGATAAAGGTTAATATATTAGATAACGATAGTGAGTCTATGCAAGTAAATGTAGACAATGAGGAAGTTGTTAGAAAATTAGAAGATAATAATGAAATCGAAGAAATAATCTGCATATCAGAGTCGGATTCTGATGAAGTAAAGTTAAGCGTAGATAAAAAGGAGGCTCCTGTCCTTGATATATCTGAATCAGACGACGGAGCTACTGCTCATTCAATATCAAATAGGGAGCATGAAGGTATACCAATTTTAAATGAAGCAGTAGATACCAAACCTAGACAAATACTTGTCTATATTTGGTATAAAAATGATATTCATGTAAAAGACATTTCTAATAGCAGTCAAAGAATAATTGAGGTACACATGCCAGCTGTTAATAATGAACCATTAGTTAAGCAGTTTTTGAAAGAGTATGTAGATTTCAAGCAGAAATATTTCATTTATTTTGAAACAGAAGTATTTAGAAAAGTATTTAACAACGTAGTGACAGCATTATATAAAAAAGGTTCGCAAAATCTAATAGAATGTACAGAGAGAGTAGTTAATGTCACAAACGAAGAAGAGCAAAGAGAGATTATTATAAAGTATCATGAGGGAAAAACTGTTCATCGGGGTATTCGGGAAACACTCACAAAGTTGAGAAGACATTATTGGTGGTCTAACATGAAGGACACAATTTCTGCCATTATTAATGCATGCGAACAATGCAGAAAAATGAAATATGACAGGAAACCAATAAAACCTCTAATACAACTTACTCAAACACAGAGCATGCCATTTGAAGAAGTTTTCATGGACCTTTTGTACATAGAAAATAATTATTACTTAACCATAGTAGATGCGTTCAGTAAATTAGCGCAAGCTTTTAATGTACCCAATAGAAGTACACCAGAAATTGTTAAGGCATTAATAAAATATTTTAGTATCTATGGGTTACCAAAAAAAATAAGTAGTGACCCCGGTACCGAATTTAATAATAACCTTGTTAAAGAACTACTGAGCCTATACAAAATTGAAATGCATGTAGGGACACCAAATAACCCTAACTCAATGGCTGTAGTGGAACGTTTCCACTCAACAATACTTGAAATTTATAGGTTAGCAAAATATGAAAAAAGCGATCAAGATGCAGCATCGGTAATGACCTACGCCATTATGGCATACAATAACACCATTCATAGTGCGACAAATTTCACACCTTTTGAAATGGTATTTGGACATACAGAGTCAGGAAATGCATTTGATATAGATAGAGATAAAAATCTTTTACAGAAACTAGTTCAGGATCATAGAAAAAGGCTTAAAGTTTTATACGAATATGTTAGTGATAAAATTAAGGAAAATAAATATAAAGTTGCAGAAAGGAAAGGCGGTGAAAATCCACCGGAAATAAGGGAAGGTGACGAAGTTTTTATGAAAACTACTAGGAATAGGAAAGCTAAAGAAGTGCCACGATATGAGAAAGCGAAGGTTATAGGGAAAGTAGATAGGAATATTGTACCGGTAAAACTGAGAAAAAGAAATACGAAAGTGGCAATAAAAAACGTAAAACGCCCTCCACAGGTGGTGGCAAGCAATCCTGACGCTCCTGGCCCTAGCGGAATCAGCAAGCAGCGTAAACCTCCAGGATATGACTCAGAATCCTGGAATAGCGCCGATACAGATAAGTGCAGCAGTGATTCAAAATAGTCACTGGACTATTTTTAAGACGTTAGATCTAGAAACTATAGTTAGGTACTTAGATAATAATATTGAACAATATTTTAGATTAAGAGATATGATTTACTCACAAAATGAATCGCGTAGTGAACTTTTAGGATTAGTCTTTCAAATAGAATCCTTTATGGAACTTACTAAAGATAGATTGAAACAAATAATGCCTAGTAAAAGGTTCAGAAGGGGCCTAATAAACCCGTTAGGTTCCATTGTAAAATTAATTTCAGGCAATCTAGATAACGATGACGCCAGGAGATACAATTCGGAGATTAGCCAGCTTAAAAATAAAGAACATTCAGTAGAAAGAAAACTGACCCTTATGCAAAAGGCTTTCGATAAATTAGTTAATATTTCAGATAACTTAAAATACAACTTAATTCAATTAAATATTAGAACCTCGCAACTGCAAGCATTACAGTATAATCAGTCTAAAATACATAATATAATAAGTCAAATGAATAGTCTATATCAAATCTTAAATAACTTTCGTACTATTTATAATGTAATTCAAGATACAGAAACGGCAATAGCTTTCAGCAGAATACATATACTTCATCAATCAATAATTAATTCTACAGAACTTTTTCATATTTTATTAGAAATAGAGAAACATCATAGATTAGTATATACGGTAGGTAAGGACAACCTTACAAAATTAGAAAGTACTATAGTTCTTAAATCTTTCTCTGATAATAAGAAGTTAGTTTTTGTTTTAGAAGTTCCCTTATTAGACACGGTCACATATAATTATTACAAGATTATTCCTATACCTATATACAATCCTAGTTCATTAAAAACCTATATCATAATTCCTAAGTATCCCTACCTTATGGTGAATGGATTGAAATACAGACCCGTGTCTATCCCGTGCGAGCAGATTGAAGATGATCGAGTCCTTTGTAAGGAAGATAATATCGTGCAATACGCTGATACAACGTGTATAGAACAAATAATGCTACTTAAAAACTATTCTGCGTGTCATAAGAATTTTATCCAAATAGAAGATGCAAGAAGCCACATCATAGCCGACGGAATATGGTTACTTTTCACGAAGAAAAAGTTAGTACTTACCGAAAACTGCAACAATGAAGTCATGAAGTACAACCTGAAGGGAACATTTCTGATATTACCTAATCGAAACTGTGAGACACAAATTGGAGACAAAATCATCAGTAAGGTAGCTGAAACAAGGACACTCCAGACGAGTTTGCTGTTGAGACCTGTAGCCTTGTCTGAGCTGCAACATGAAATCAAGATGGAAGGCAGCCAAGTAGATCTTCGCGGCGTGGACCTCAATGACATCAAGGACATTTTAAACAGTGCAAAATATAACAGTGAAAGTGTTAAGGAAAGTGAAATTTTGGTAACTCAGGACATAAGTGTATGGACAATAAGTATTATAGTAATAATGTCTGTATTTACACTAGCATTTTTTGTTGTTAAATTCAAAGTCTTTAAGAAAATGATTGTGTTACAACGAAATCATCTGGACCCAAAAGAATTGCCTCCAGCTGATTTCTCTCTAAGGGGGGGAGGAGTTAAGGATGCTCATCCTGTAGATATATGCTTCGTCAGCCCAAATAGAGCATAGCAACAAGTTGAAGGGGTCTGACTCAGCACTTACTTTACACATGTATAAAATATTGCAAAATACAATCGAATGTTCTAGAATAAATTATGCTGATGCACTAACTTACTTCCTGCGCAATATGTTATATGACGCCCTTTGTTTCCACTAACTTTAGAAGTAATATTTTATTTTTAAGGGGATTCTGTTCTCAGACTTCGCCCTGTAAACACTGTAATTCGGTTCTTTTATTAAATAAATCTATTTTTTTATTAAAACCGTTTATCCATTCCTTGACTACTGCAACTAAAAAGTTCAAAGCAAGCTCACTTTTCAGGCAGTCTGTTGGTGCCATCATATCTGTTATTGTGAGCCTGTTTTGAACTTTTTATTTGAAGTAGGGTATTTTGAATTTCTCAATTATCTTTACTGCCATCTATCAGGGCGTTTACCCGTTTTATCAACGCTCAACGACGCTCAAGCATTTATTGCCTATGGTACGAATAATCAACACGCTGTGTGTTTTCATACAATGCGACAGATGGCGTACTGGTTAATTTCATGTGTTTTCTTCTAGACTACGTAGGTACTTTGCGAATTACTTCGAAGTAAGTAGAAGTTGTTGTCAATAAAAAGTATTCGGACACCGGTATGATTATTTACATATTGGTTAAATCCCATGGGAGGAGAATCTATGGGCCAGATTCTTGAACGGAAATTATCGCAAACGCGCATAAACTGCTGTGGGCATTGCTGTGATTGGTTGAATGATTTATCCACAGCCATTGCAGCATATGCGCACTTGAAAATTTGTCAATTTCAATTATTTATTGCATTCAATATGTATTACACAGATGATATAAAAGTAAAAGATCAATATGGGCCCTGTCGGGCACAGCAACATTTAGGAGAGAGGGAGAGGGCTAAGTCGCAGTTCAAGAAATTCAATATTATTATAAAATAATATATGTGTTTAATTGGTTGTATGATTATGTATTTAGGTTTGTGTGTATAGGTATAGTATAATATAATAGTTACTTTTAATTTATGTATTGCATAAGAATTATGTAGGTAATTATTATGAAATTCTTAAGAGGTATTTTTATTATTATTAAATTATGTTATTATTTATGTATTCATATTTTCTTATTTATATTTGATTTTCTATATTCCATATTATATTATTTTATTTTATTTTGCAATCAATTTATCATCTAAAAACTCCTTAACTGAATAGTACGATTTGGATTCCAGAAATTGTTTCAATTTATTAATAAAAATATTTGTTTTGTTTACTTCTCTAATGTCATTTGGCAATTTATTATAGATTTTTATGGACACAACTAAAGGGCTGGTTGAGTGCATTTTGAGTCGGGATTGAGGTATGTTTATTTTGTTTTTGTTGTGTCGGAAACTATATCTTGTTTGTGTTTCTTCGCAAGTGGTGTAAAAATCTGGGTGTTTCCTGACAAATTTACATAATTCTAAGATATATAAGCAGGGAAGTGTGAGTAATTTGTGTTTTTGGAAGTGTGGTTTGCAGCTATCTGTTTGTTCTATGTTAGTTATTATTCGAATTAACTTCTTTTGTAAAATAAATATGGTTTGTGAATTCGTACTGTTACCCCACAGCATGACCCCATAGCTGAGCCATGCCTGGGCATAAGCATAGTAAGTGACAAGTGCAGTTTGAAAGTCGGTAGTTTTTTTAATTTCGCGTAGGGCATATGAAAATTTTGATAGCTTTGCTTTTATTTTCTGTATATGGGATTTCCAATTTATGTGGGTATCTATAGACAAACCTAGGAGAGTAAATTCATTTACTTGTTCCAGTTTTGCATTATTAAAAATGAAATTTAGTTTTAGTGTTACATTAATTTTGCAATAATTTTCGTTCGATAAACTGGCCCTATCATAGGGTGCTACCGAGTATCATCTTGATACACACTTTAGGTATGCATGAGATTTATTTATCTGCCTAGCCTTTTCCCAACTATGTTGGGATCAGCCCAGTCCAGTCTAGTCGGATGCAGCTGAATACCAGTATTTTACATGAGCGACTGCCTATCTGACCTCCACAACCCAGTAACTGGGTAAAACGATACCCCTTGGTGAGACTTGTTGTCAGACTTTTAGGCGCCTGACTAACTGTGACGACTGTCAAAGATTTACAAATAATAGCCGGGACCAACGGTTTAACGTGCTTTTCGTTGCACGGTCTCAATGTATAATACGCAGCGGCCGGCAGCGACGCGACGCGAGAAGTACCGTTGACAATACGCGCGTGGCCGCGAGGCTGCTCGCCACGCCGCCAGCAGCACCGCGGGCCCGCGGGCGGCCGCACGACCTTTTTGAGCTTTTCAAACGATGCTGGTCTTTTAATTAAGTAGATAAAGTTTAAAATTATTTCACACTGAAAGTGCTCGCCGCGCGGCTGCCGGCCGCTGCTTTTCCGGTGTGAATCGGCACTAATAGATGATCACCCATCCACGAACGGACCGCGGCAAGCGTAGCTTAACCTTCGATCGGACTCGTCGTGCGGCTGTTATCATTTAGCCACGAGCCCCTCAGGTTTACTTATCATCATGTCATCACATAATAATATCCGCCCTGATAAGAGAAACCTCATGGAGGTATTTACCGAAACAAACTAGCCTAAATAAAACAACTCCAACTCACATAAAAATGCTGAGACTAGCATGAGAGTAAATCTGTGAGCCTCTTCTTCCCCTACATAGGAATAATTATAGAAGTAGAGAGACCTCTTTGAAAATGGATATTATATCAGAGCTATTCCCATTTGTTTATTTGAAACCGTTCCTTTGTAGGCATAAGCGGCTATTTCGGTCCTTGTGTCTATTTGATGAGATTGAAATGCGAGTGTTCGGTATTCGGGGTGTTTGGAGTTGCTTACTTAAGTAAATAATCACGTTTTAGCTATTGTTATTACATTCTGAGGACTGAAACAACATAACACCACATCACACTTGTAATTCCGAAGGGTAAGACATCTTATCTTCCTTCTACTTTTAGTGGATGGTGCACCCACATTTCGCCAGTTTCTAAAACATCCCTATTTATCGTCAAGCTATAGAAGGACCGGAAAATGTATGAAACCAATCTGTATCTCTATCTCCAGGTTTTCTGTGTTTACCCAGTGACCTTACCGTTTTTTTTATTGTTCCTTGGCAATTGAGCCGATGTCGACTATTCTGCGAGCGTCACTACACGTTGAGACGGCAGCGAGCGCAGTCTTCGGCGGGCCTTCGAACTTTGTACTTTGTGGTAGATAAATGTAGGTACTGTCAGAAGTATTTTTTGGAGGGGGCATGGAGTAATTTTATGTTGACTAGCTTGATGAGCCTGTTTATTGTAGCCAGGTGAAAGGAGGACATGGGGTTTTGGGTTTAAGAAGACCGTTTTACGGTATGATTTTTGGGTTACAGGAGTTGTGCTGGATGACTGGGATTGGGGTTTATTCAATGTAACTTTCTTATCTGGAAAAGATTTTGAGAAATCTGAAAAAAATATGATCTGAAAAAAAAAATCCCGACAAGACAAGACAAGATCGGAAAACCCAATTTTCTTCCGCATACGAGATCGATTTTTCCGCCATCAGAGCTTTGATGCTCTTTTGTCGGCCCAATTTAGGACAAGCACTGTCATTTACAAAATGGTTGCCAGAACACGACACACAATACCCTAACTCAGGGGTGATGTCATATCCATCGCCTAGATAATCTTTACCACATTTAAAACAACGTGGTTTCGACCTGCAGAGCGTACAGGTATGGCCAAATCGACAGCAGTGGTAACATTGTATTGTTGTGTATACGAGGCGTTTTTAAGTTCGCGGAATGGAGGGTGAGAAGTGAAAATAAAAATACTAAATTATTTTTCTTTTTCAATATATTCACCTGCTACCCTTATACATTTTTCAGATCTTTCAATTAGCTTATGTATACCTTCATAAAAAAATGTTTTGTCTTTGTCCGAAAAATAAGCTGAAACCGCGTCCTTCACTTCTTCATCAGTTGAAAATTTCTTCCCACGAAGTTCTTTTTTCAGTTTTGGGAAGAGGTAATAATCACTGGGAGCCAGGTCTGGGCTGTAGGGTGGATGGTCTAAAATATCGAAGCCAACCTTATGCAGAGCAGCCAACGCAACACGGCTCTTGTGAACAGGCGCGTTGTCGTGAAGAAGAAGGACACCTTTGGTCAATTTACCCCTCCTTTTTTCTTTAATGCTTTCTTTCAACCTCTCGAGGATAGAAGCATAGTATTCTACAGTTATAGAAACGCCTTTATCTTTATAATCGGTCAACAGGATCCCTTCTGAATCCCAAAACACTGTTGCCATGATTTTTCCAGCCGATTGTGAAACTTTAAACTTCTTGGGTGGTGGTGTGCCTTTTTTGTGCCACTGCATAGAGTCCTGTTTCGACTCAGGTTCATAATGATGAACCCAAGTTTCATCTCCAGTAACAATTCGACTTAATAGTCCATCCTTATCTTCGTTACAGAGGTCCAAAAACGTGCGAGAACACTCCACGCGGTGTTGTTTTTGAGGCGGCGTGAGCATTCTTGGCACCCATCTTGCACTGACCTTTGTCATGCCAAGATGATCATGTAGAATTTTGAAAATTGTCGTATCCGATAATAACCATTTCTGCAAGCTGTTTCTTCTTTAGTCTGGCATCTTCCAATATTATTTTTTCGACTTTTTTAATGATTTCCGGAGTAGTCACCTCGATCGACCGTCCGGGCCGTGGGTCGTCTTCAAGTGAGGTCCTGCCTTGTTTAAAGAGACTGTGCCACTTGTAAACCATGGTTTTACCCGGGCAGGAGTCCCCGTAAACGGATTCCATCTCTTCCAGTATATTTTGAACTGACTTTCCTTGCTTGGTAAGGAACTTTATTACGACACGGTACTCGATTTTTTCCATAATTCACACTTTCTTCCCGATTGAGTTGTTTGCTTGACGATATTTCAAAGACTAATAATCCAATTATTTTTTGTTTTTGTTTTTAGGTATGGCATCTCGTAGTTGACCTTGAGAGGTCGTGACTAACCGGACTTTGGTGATCCAGTTAAGATAAAACCTGGTATTTATACTAATATTGAGTGGCTGAAGTTGTGGCAATCCCGATAATGACCTATTGTTATCCCCTCCCCCCCATTCCGCGAACTTAAAAACGCACCCTCGTATGTACTCTCAACTGGAAGAGCTAAGTAGTTCAGAAATAATATATATGCTTGGGTAAAAGGGTAAAACTTATCCGTTAAAGGTCACAGTCAAGGTCACTACAACTGTTTGAGCAGGCTTCCACTCAGTTACACCAGAAGACGTCACCTTACGGCTCATCCTAGCTTTGATAACTGGACCACATCCTGCAGGGACCTTCATATATGTATTTAATAATCTCTTCCTCTCCTCTCATATGTTTGATAATTTTTTCCCAACTACGTTACTTCCCGTCTAACCGGATACAGCTGAATACCAGAATTTTACATGGAGCGACTGCCTGTCTGACCTCCACAACCCAGTTACTGCACAATACGATACCCCTTGGTAAGACTGGTTGTCAGACTTTCGGGCTTCACGACCCGTAACGACTGTCAAAGATCCACGAATGACAGGGCTTAACGTGCTTTCCGAGACACGGAGAGTTCTTGGTACGTTAAGTTGGTTACCCATCTACGGACCAACCGCGGCAAGCGTAGCTTAACCTGATCGATTGACCCGTGCGGTTGTTATAAATTAGCAACAAGCCCCTCCCCCCGCTAACAATACCCATACGTGTTATATTAAATTGCGGGATGGAGGCAGTATAATTATGTTGGATTAGTAAATGGGTGGATTTCAAAATTATTCTTGTATATAAAAAATGTAGGTAACAAAAAATAAAAATAGTAGTCGTAACAAAACAATGTAACTAAACGGAATCATATAGGTAGTCGGGGACATACCAAGAATTCGTTTGAGATTCGTTTTATTTTTTGACGCCAACAATAACTGTGTATCATAATTACAATCACAAGCTACCAGATCACATGCTTAATTGTGCATGTATCCTACTAATCAGTAAGTACGATAGAAAAATATAAATAATAATCATGTATTTGAAAATACCAACCCCCCCTAGTCCTACACACTCGCCCCCTATTACATAGGACTTAAACATAACTCGTGAAATTTGGGCATACTACAGGTACACCTCTGCCCAACCCTTCGGGGAAGCAAGGCGTGATGTTATGTATGTTATGTATTACCTATTTGAAGATACAGTTTTTCTTAAAAAATATACAAACTTCAACAAATCAAATCAGTCAAATCGGCGGTCCACCTCGCTCACAAGGTGTGATTCCTGCCTAACAGTTCATTTTTTTTACGAAAAAACCTAACAACATATGTATAACAAAAAACCGGCCAAGTGCGTGTTGTACCACGCACAATGAAGGGTTCCGTAGTTGGGAAGTTGGGATGAATTTATCCCAAAAACAAACTTAACATTGTAGTTGAAAAACATGATCTCCCATATATAACGCCACGGTCAAATCTCCAAATGCAAATTTAAGTCGGTCGTCACGCTTAACTCGTTAACTTGTAAAGCCTACTTAGCTGTGAGAGTTTTCCTTTTAATTTCATTATGTACTACTGTCATGATTTTTTTTACATCTCCATAAACAACCGTTTAGCTGGCAGGGACACACACACACACACACACTTGACTCTAACAAAAATGAGTACTTTAAAGCATAATATTACGGAAGCGGATCCTTAAATCGAAAATTGGTATTCACAAACCCAATATTTTTGAACGGCCTATCCAACGATATCCCACACCATGGTGTAGACGAGAAAAAAAATATCATCCCTACATTACGTGCAAGGGAGGTACGCTAAAAAAAAACATTTTCAAAATTTTATTTTAGCACTTTATCGGCGTGATTAATATGTACAACTATGCCAAATTACAGCTTTCTACTACTAAGCGTCTCTGAGCTACAGTGGGGTCAGACAAATATGGCGAAATTATAAGGGTTCCTTGTTTACTACGGAACCCTAAAAATGAACAGAAACCACATGTCTAACGTAACTTAAAATTCATAAGCTCGGAATCATGAATCAAAATGTCATCAGTTTTCGAATATTTAACGACTCATCTTTATAGCTCAAAATAACAACTTAAATACCTAACTAATTAAGATACTTACTTTTGGCTGTTGTAAAATATGACACAACGCTCAGAATTCGTCTAAACTTTTAAATCTTCGATCAATAATTATTGATCGAAGTTTTAAATTAGTCACACTCTCGCAGCTTTCGTACACAAAATTGCCGCTGAAAGCACTGTACCACCATCTACTAGTTCTGATTTCATTCTTAGTGTAACCAGTGATAAATGGTAGATTTCTACTAAAGTTCTATTATTGATCGAAGTTTTAAATGCACAGTCACACTCGCAGCTTTCGTACACAAAATTGCCGCTGAAAGCACTACCACCATCTACTAGTTCCGCTTTAATTCTTAGTATAACCAGTGATAAATGGTAGATTTCTACTAAAGTTTACGGTTATCATTATAACAAAATATGTAGAATAACAAAAAATAAATTAGATGTGGGACATAATATTGTTTTTTTTTATTATAAAGCTTTTAGAAAGATTAAATTAAACCCTCGGGCTATCAGGTCCAAGTGCTCAGAGCCTTTTTAAGGAAATCTCCAAACGGCTGGTTGACACTTCCCTTGGGAGGGTGGCTTTTACCTTGGCCAGAGGTTAAGCATTGCCATACAACGTGGCAATGCCACCAGTCTCTTTGGTATATTACCAGTCGAAAGCGATGTGGATTAATTTTTTGATGCCATATTTTAGGTTGTGAGTTATATAATTTTGTTATTTTTATTATAAATAAAGTAAACAGATATATTATTCAATACTTCTATTTTTGTATAAATATTTATTTAATATTACAAGCGAGATTTTATTTTGAGCCTCTTAGACTATTATGGTATAATTAAAATCTCTAAAGAACCGTCTTACCACTAAGATGGGACAAAATGTTTTGTATGATATCAAGTTATACTGGTGCCCAATTTAATTAATAATAATTAGATCTCTTACATCTTTCAAACAATATATTTATTTACATAACCAAATTACAAGATCATTATTAACAATAACTAAATTAAATTAAAACTAAGTTAAGCCTAAAAAAGGCCCTCGGGGTACCGAGGATGCTGGTGGCATTTCCTCGCTGAATTGCAATGCTGATGCGTTGCGCGAGAAAGCCGCCAGCTTTTCGGTCACCAGTTACATCAACTAGAGGTTTCGCGGTTTCCGCAAATAACTTATGCGCACTGGGACCCCACAGACCGAGGGTCTCGACGCCAAAGGGCACAAAGTTGTACTCTCTGCCAAGGCCTCCATATTTAATAACTTTCAGTTTTGGGGCATTTTCTGCCGCTGCACCCGCTTTAGAAGTAGTCCGTTGGAGGTGGGACGGTGCCAGTGTGTCTACACAAGTAGCGTCCCACACAAGCATCCGTCCCAAACTCCACGGGACCAAAGACACACCATCAGTTCTTTTGCCATCATCTCTAACAATGCCAGTCGGCTCAATAAGAGCAGGCACATTGATGCTGGCAAGAGACCGGCGGATTATGTCATTAAGTGTCGCATGTGTTGAAAAGCGGCCTGCACTTTTTTGACAACGAAGTCCGTGGTGACCCAGTCGGTCCACGTCCGTGCCACAAAGGCATGTGTGTGGAGTGCATACCGTGACCCCAAGCCGCAGACCAGTCGCTAGACGAAGCGAGGTCGGATCAAGGAAAGTACCGGTATATGTAGAAGGATGGGCATGTAGCCAATGACCGGCCTCTCTGGCTCCGATCACCAAAAGTCTTGCGCGATCCGGACCTGAACTGCGGCTCAGAATCGATTTGTATGTTAAATCGCAATATATATCGTCCCAGATCCTTCGAGATTTTGGGTTGTCTGGAAATTCTTTACCCGGGCAAGCAATTTGAAAAGCATTCTTGGCATCCTCCAAGCCCGCAGTCTTATAGTTTGTGGGCAAAGCCCTTAGGACATTACCTATGAGACGTGACGTGCTATGGGTGGACGACAAAAAGGCTGGGGAAGCAACACTCGAAATTTTGCGGGTTCCTAAGCCGCCAAACCGAATAGATCTTAACTAAATAATTCATTTTAGAAGTATGTAATCGATTTTATTATATCTACTCATGCTAGAATAATGTGTTCTTCTTTACTCATTATTATAATTATTAGCTTGGAATATAATTCAATTTAAAATGTTTTTTATTTTTTATTTTATTGATCCAAATTATTAATTATGAAACTGTTTGCGTCCTGATGCCACTAGAACTCGACAGACATGTTTTCTACCTATACGTTTGACCCCATCGAGGCGTACATACGAGTATATTATTGATGTTATTACGTCAAAAATATAACAACCGGTTGTAGCAGTGTTTGAAGTCTGATCTGAACAATATACAGCAGATTATCCCAGGCTGTATATGAAAGTCTGCTGATTATGTTCTTGATTTTTTTTTGTGCTGGAAATCATCAAATAACTTCTCCCGCTCTGGGCGGAGCGGGAGGGTGTGTCAGACTCTTACTAACTAAAACCCACCCGTATTCCTTCCGTTTCCTGTGTTGCGGGGGCCTCGGTAGGTAACTCTTTTGGACTTTCATGCGACCCCGGCAGGCATCGGCCCTAGTGAACCCCTACACTTGTGCTGAGATCTCTTTGAGGCGCGCGTGGAACATCACGCGCCGTCGACCCGGGCCTGGTCCTTACCGGACGGTGAGTTCCCCATTGCTCACCGTCCGCAAGCCCGCACCTACGGTGGCCGGAAATCCGCCCGGGATTCCCGACGCCCAGGGCGTCTCCTGCGGCGGCTAGCGGTGAGAGGGCGCGAAATTTGCCTTTCCCTCCATCCCGCCTCCTCCTTCGCGAGCATTACTGCTTCGCAGAAGGAGGTGATGGCTGCCCATGCCCTCTCGCTCCGTACCATGGCCTGAACCAGAGCCGGATGCGAGAGATCTCTGCCGCCGATCCCCTTCAAGAGGACACGGCGGTGTTCTGCCCAAGCAGATCTCCACCGTATGCTCCACCGTGTCCTCCGGGCGATCCACACCGTGGTGACACCCGGGCGTTTCCTCCCGCTTTATCCGACACAGGAACCTCCCGAAGCTGCCGTGTCCCGTGAAGACCTGCGTCAGGTGGAAGGTGAGGACGCCGTGGCGCCTCTCTAGCCACTCCTCAAAGAGGGGACTTATCGCCGCAATTGTGGCGTGTCCAGCACTGGGTTGCAACAATCGTACTCTCTATGTCGCCATGAGATCTCGCCGGAGCTCTGTCCGCTGTGCTGCGATTTCTCGCGGCAGCGGAGTTACGCCCCGGCGTTTCGCCTCCTCGCGCCACTCCCATACGTGCACGAGGACTTTTGCCTCCAGATCCCATGGCGGCAATCCGGCAAGGAGGCTCGCCGCCTCAACGGAGTACTTGGCTATCCTAGGTGGGATATTTGAAGTGGCAGGGGGCGAGACAGCGACTCTTTTCCGATATGAGGTCTCGGTATCCATAATGGGATCTTGCGTGAGTGTCATGGAGGGTAACGGTTGTTACAGAGAAAAGTTCAAAAGGTTCATCAGGAGGGTCCGGCTCAGGATGCTTTTATGTTCAATTTTGAACAATAGCGGTTAAAAAACGAACCAGTAACAAATAAAACTAACCTACACAGAGAACACAAACACTAAGAATAGGGTCGATCAAGTTTCACACAAAGATTCACCAAATATACCTTTATATAAATAGTACCTACTCTGTGACTAGAAATTAAAAAAATCATTGCTCTGACAAAAGCACTTGTTTAGCCTTCACCACTTCCGACGAAAGTTGACAAAAAGCACTATGAAAGTCGACCTTATCGTTGGAAATAGCTAAAAAGGTTTTTGTATCAAATTCACTTGAACGTTGCCATGGCAACGCTTGATGTCAACGAAACCTGTGCTCTTTGTAGTAATTTCGTTGAATTATTTTATTTATTTCTGTGGTAATTAGTGTGTAACTAAGTGAAGACTGTTCGCAAATATCTCATGAAATGTCGGAGCAAATGAAGTATATTGTGAAAGAAGTAAATGCGTCTTTAGGAAGAAACTATGACCTGATAAAATTCGACGGTTTGAACGAGAAACAACTTTTACAGTTGCTTGTGGATCTACTAGTGAATTTCAATGCTGGAGAGATGGTAAATTATATAATTATTAAACATAGGTACCGTAGATTGTCACACCTGTAGGCAGGGCTGGAGGGTTCTTACCCTCCCGGCCTGCCTACAGATTCTTGCTTAGGTTCTTACCTAAGCTAGCAAACTTGGAGCTGGAGTGTATGTAGGAACCTACCTAATGATGCTACATTTTTTAAGACAGAGGACAAGACTGTTGCCTACCGGGATCAAGTTCAGAATCTAGGTGCTAATGAAAATTACTACAAGTATTTAACATGTTGTGTTTTATCAATATATTTATATGTGTCGCCATCTAGTGGTAGGAAAGTGTACTATACTTTGTTTTTTTGGTTGGGAAATGATCAAATAACTTCTCCCGCTCTGAGCGGAGCGGGCGAGTGTGTCAGACTCTTACTGACTAAAACCCACCCGTATTCCTTCCGTTGCCTGTGTCGCCAGAGGCCTCAGTAACCCTTTTGGACTTTCACGCGACCCCGGCAGGCATCGGCCCTAGTGGACCCCTACACTTGTGCTGACATCTCTTTGAGGCGCGCGTGGAACTCCACGCGCCGTCGTCCCGGGCCGGGTCCTTATCGGACGGCGAGCTACCTATTGCTCACCGTCCGCAAGCCCATCTATGTGTACTACACTTGGCTTGTCTTATTTGAATAAATTCAGTTCTTCTATTTAATTGTCATTGCGCGCGTTGTTTCATTTTAATCTAGGTGCTGGACGTACAAATCGACCCAATTTGCAATCATTGGATCAGTATTGAGCAATGACGCAATAGCTTTTAATAAACAACTTGTTATTTAGGTTTACCCATTTAAATAATAATTATCTCCTATTATCTTCTCTTATAGTCGCTGAAACATTGTTAACAGCAAATTGCTAGCAATTTGTTTGAACTTAATTGAGATAGATACTAAAATTTGATAGCATCCGTTTAGAATTTCCTGTCTATTTGGTACATTACTTGTTTTTGAGAAAACAATTTCGCCAAAAATAGGTTTTTGTTGTAAAAAGATGGACTGTAAGGCCCCTGCTACGTAGAAAGCGTTGCGTGTAAGGTACATACACGTGAGGAAGCAACTTCAGCAATATCTATGGTGCCAGACGGGGCCACGCTTGTTTTTTCCCTACTAGCACTAGCTTTTCAATCCTATCCATATTAGGCAGCCGAGTGACCGCATAGCACCCGAGTCACCCCGAGTCGCGTTCTAAAGTCGAATTATTAATTCACTGGCATGTGCTTGCTGTCACTTTCATTAATTGGTCAAGGACAGCTAATGAGACACAATAGGGTCGTACACCCATTTTTGAAAAGTGTCTTAATTAAATTCTATAGTGCTGATATGCCCCAAAAAAAAATCACAAAATTTTTATTCAATCGATAAGTGCCATAAAAATGCATTTAAATTTTACATTTTCAAATTTCGCGCGTAGTTTGACGAAAATACTGGACGCAGTGGACGCCATGTTGCTTTGTGGTCATGACGTCACTTGGCTAGTAAACAAATGCGCTGATCTATTATCTAACTATCAGTTGACACGTTTTAGTTTACACAGCGGTATGACGTAATAACATGGCGGCTACTATTTCATGGTGTTTTTTAACAGATTAGAAAAACTGAAAACGTTGAATTGAATTTTAAAATTTATTTTGTTATTTTATGAACTAAAAGTAACATTTTCCGACTCCTTTTTGCCTAAACTATCTCAATAATCTATTTATAGATTTTTTCTCGTATATAGTAAAATACCCTATTGATTTTCTATTGTTTGACTTCGAATCGGTGTCGCGCGGGGCATAACATGTTAACCTGCAAAATGGTAATTTTTATTGTAATGGTGATCGTTTAGTTTAATCTATTTATATAAGTGTAAAAGTCTAGAATACAATAAATATGACCATTTTGTTACACAAAGTGACAGCTAGCACATGTCAGATTACTCTAGTGAATTAATAATTCTACTTTAAATAGACCAGGCTTTATGGTTTTCTACGATGTTATTTTGACCGGCAAGTTTCATCTTCACAGTTAGACGTAAACGAAGACGACACCGAGACTGTTTCGCTACGTTTGCTAGAGATGTTGGGCAGTGTGAAGTACCGGCCTCCGGGGGGTGTGGAGCCGACGCGGTTCCGAGCGCAGCTGTTAGCTGGCGACGCGAGGACCATACATCATGTACTGCACTGGCTCTTGACTAACAAGGACCAGGTCAAGAACACGGCGTATCTGGCTAAGTAGGTATTTTAATCCAAGACTGGTGGGTACCTACATAGTTACTGTTACATTTTATTGCCAATGGTGCCGATTCCCTTGTTCACAAACTAAACTAAATTTAAGTTCAGTGCATATTTTTCTTTCTATTTCATTAAGAAAAGGACGAAAGCTAAATTTTAGGTTAGTCCTGTCAAATTAATCAGCGTCTGTCACTACTCTATACAAGTTTAGACGTGATTAAAAACTTGCCTACTATAATTACGTTAATTTACGTCAAGCGCTGATTAATTTGACAGGACTAAACTAAAATGTATCATCTGTCCTTTTCTTAATGAAATAGAAAGAAAAAGATGCACTGAACTTAAATTTACTTTAGTTAGTGAACGAGGGAATCGGCGCCAATATCTCAAATAACTGGTATGCTGCAGGCTTAGCATGACGCTTCCTATTTCTTCTCTACTGTAGAATAGAAATCGCTTGTCTAACTCACTCGAAATCTCTTCTTCCCGAGCACGAGATCACACCTAGAGTTTCTTCGTAGACAGTTGACTGTTCTATAGCAACGGGGTGGTCTTTAGTGATATGTATTACTACCCAATTTTAACGTATTTTTGCGTTTTGTTCTCAAACATATATATGAAGCAAAGTGTTTTGAACGAATCTTCTTTCTTCAATAACGAAACGCAAATGGTCTATTTGTTATGATAAAATTTTGAATTATGGCTGAAAAAGATAAAAGCGTAAAAGATAAAACTACCAACTAAGTTTTAAAACTCATAATTTGTGTGTGTTGCGTATAATTTACAGCCATTATTTAAATAGAGATCTATAATTATACAATTTTGATGGCGTCACGCAAAGTAAGTATCCTTTAAGACTGCCCCAGACAGGCGCGACGCGCCTTATGGTTTTACTAGGTACCTACATTGTTATTTATTGTTGTATCCATTTAAGTAACACAATATCTTTTGATTTAGATATTTTATATAATGGTTTAATCTCCATATACCTACCTACTATGCTGAATGTAGACAGTGTTCAATGAGGTTTAAGATTAAGATTTAATAGATCAAAGTTAAGGGACAACATAGTGTAAAAACTGTAGGATCTTTTGTTGTTCTTACTTTATTGTTAATACCACGAATCTATTATTTAGTTCTAAGTTTTGGCCGAGTACTTCGCATAGTAAATATTGCACCAAGGTGATGGTGCAATATTTATGTTATAATTCTGCAGAAACTCACTTTCCGGGAGACCGAAGGCTCCCCGCGAGCTCTCGTTTTTCTATTTAAACTTAAATAATATCGGCGATTTTAACCCAACATGTTAATTTCAGCCTATTATAAAGGCAAAAGCAACAAAGCACCGCCTAAAATTACTCGCCTTAACGAAAACAGAACTATCGAATTTGTGTCTACGTTCTTTTTATGTAGCCTATTTCGGAAGACAGTTTTCTATCCCAAACTGTAAAAATCGGAGAAAAATTGTACGTCATGTTTGACGTTGTAGACAATACCTAGGGATGATGCCTGAGTAAAAAAAAGAAATCCTATGTAGTCCGTCAGTCAGATAATAAAAAAATATTAGACACGTATTTTTTGCTTTATTATATTTAAAAAAAATACTTAGATAAAACGCATTAAAGTTGGGGAGTGGGGGCTCGCTACGTCCCAATTCAGTATAAAATTTAGCAAGGCGTGACGTCATGTTCCATTTTAACTCAATGTATCGCCGTAATCTTTTAATTAGGTAAAAAAAGAAAAAAACACGCGTCCAATATTTTTTAATAATCTTCGTACGTGACAGGCAAAAAAAATGTCATCATACCTATTGTTTAGGGTAGAGAAGAGAAGTCTCTTCACATTTGATTTTGTAATCACCATGCTAAAGACGGTAGAAAACATTCTACCGTCTACACGGAAACGTCATTTTTGTCTACTCTTGTGTCGACAAAATGCTTTTCTACTAAATGAACATCACCTTTAGTACCTACGTATTTTTCTGTTCCTTTCTTCTTGTCTGATCATATTATTATATGTAAATCGAAAAGTTGAATAATGTTCCGTTCAACGAGATTAAGTAGATAATTATAAATCATGTTTGAGCTTAATCTACGAGTACGAACATCGCACTATTTATTATACCTATTTTATACAGTTAGCAACATAAGACGATGATCATTTCGAGATTTTTTATTATGTATTATGATGAACTTAGGATATTATTGCGACACTTTCTCACTATATATACTTCCATAATATTGGTGTCCATAGTAGCTTTGATACTGTAGGTATAGATACCTAATACCTACCTACTTTTGTTGCTGGTTGTACCAACAACAAAAGTACATTTATTATAACATAAGAAAAATAACGGTTGTCACCAACGTTATTTTGATATAAACGTCTAAAAAACTCCGTTATTTCGCGATAAATACAAAGCAATGTAATCTATTTATCATTTACATTAAAAAAATAACTCTAAAGTGCAGTAATTTCAACAATATTACTTAGTATTATTATTTTACCGTTATTTTTCTAAAGCTTTATTAAATGGAGTATAGTTAGGTACCTATATTACGGGCTATTATTTACCGAAAATTGTTCGACCATATTCGGGAAAACGAATTAGGTACAGTAAAGGATTAATTGGAATCAGTACAACCGACTTAGGCATTACGTGACCAGACCATAGAATGAACTGACCTTCCCTATCCAGTAGGTATATGTTTTGAAACTAACGATTTTCCTCATTTCTTCACGTATTAATGGACTCATGCAATGTGTACCTACCTACCAGTGCCAAAGTACTACATTACACGAAGGTATACAGGGTGACATTGAAAACATGCGACAAATCGAAATGGGAGATTGTACTCATCATTATGAACAACTTTTACTAAGGGACCAAAGCTACAATCCCAAAAAAAAAACTGCTGTCCCCTACATTTATGTTCGCAATACCTCATCAAAATGTAGGAAAAGCAGATTTTTTTTTTTGGGTTTACAGCTTTGGTCCCTTAGTAAAAGTTGTTCATAATGATGTATACAATGTCCCATTTCAGTTTGTCGCAAGTTTTCAATTTCAACCTGTATAGGTCAAACGCAAACCTATCCATTAATTAATTAATTATAAAATAACTTTCTCATAAAAGTCTTTGGTCGAATAGTTCCTGATAAGGAATAAACAAGTAATTTCCTTTAGGTGTCGTAAAATACGATAACGGATTACTTCTAGATCACTGGCAGCAGTAATAAAGACAAGGTAAGTACCTACTGGGAGAACATCTCAGTTCGAGGTGCCTAATAGGTTATAAGGTCGTATCAGAAAGATGTTGTAGGTTTGGTACCTGTATGGTATACTTAGTTGCTCCATTTTACGAGCACACATCAATCATTGTAATTTAATCCTTTTTTTGTGAGCCCATATTGTATCCCACTGCCGGGCAATTGCCTCCCCTTTTTCCTTCCATACCTTTCAGTCTTGTGCGATCTCTCGCCATGTTGGCCCTGCAAACATGATTATTTAATGCTATGTGTCTCACGCCGCGCACTTCTGCTGTACCTATTATTTATTGATTTGGTACATAAGATACATTTTCAGATATTTAAAGTTGCCCGACATACCACCAGACGTCGCACGAAACAACACCGTTCAGGATCTTCTGGATCTATACCAGAACTTAATAGACGAGTTTAAGGAAGTCCACAAACGAACCAGATTGCTTCAGAAGGAGAATGCCTCGGAAATAATTAACGACATCAAGGAAATGGCACTTGAGAGAGACATCGGTAAGTTCTTAGATATAAGGAGTAGTTTATTAGTAAAGATACAACTCGTCTTAGAACGATGAACTGATAATTATTAATATTGATTTGTACATAAAAAAAAACAAATGTATCTAATTTATTAATAAAAATAACTAAAACAACGAAGAACTTAGATATTCTAAGTAAAAGCTTCTCAATTCCACTTATTTTTGTAAAGTTTTGACACTTGAAGTAACTATGTTGATATGACTTACGTTTATCGGTGGCATTTATAATGCCACCGATAAACTTTACAGTCTCTGTTGTATCTGACATTGCAGTGATAAAAAGATTAGAAAATGTGCAAGTTAATTTAGTGGACGTAAATGACAAAGAAGAGCTTTTAAATATTAGTAGAGCCCTGAGAGTTCAGCAAGAAAAGGCTAAAGAACTGGACAATCAGGTAAAAGAAAAAAACAAGTTTATATTTGGAACAACTAATGTTTGCCACAGTTAAATGTGTGTACATTTGTCATACGAATATAATTTCAGTTTGATACTCAGCAATCACAATTAAAAATGGCGTCTGATCAATTAAAGAGATATCTCAATGTAATTCATGGGCAAAGTGCTACTCCGAAAACGGTCAATGACGTCATGAAACGTTTGCAAGAAGAAGTTCAGGTATTTGTCTTTGTACCCAATGATCGTTTTCTAGCCTTTAGATATAATGTTATGGGAAATAGCCTAATGATGGATTCAAAAATGTTTATAATTCTAGCTAAATAGTTATCTGGTAAAAGAGAAATTGCCACAAGAGACTGGTAATCTGCAAAAAGAGTTGAACATTATGCAGATTATCGCCGCAGAACAACACCCCACTCGCTCCGACTTAGTAGCAGTACAGGACAAGGTAATATCATTAATAAATTGACAATCTGATAAGGCAGTTAAATAATAATTAGAAAAGCTCAATAACATTAATTTTGGAGGCCGAACCGAACTTCAAAGGCGACAGGAGACCAGAGAAAAGCTTACATAAAAGGCAAAATAAGACATTGCCATGAATAAATGTATTTATTTTAGTATTCTACCTTAATCTAGTGTCAGTATTTTGAATTAATATAAATTAATCAGTTACAGACACTTATCATTGAGCAGAAGCAAAAGTTTTGTTTAAAAAATGTGTTTTTAGATAGCAGTAGTAAATGGTGAAATGGAGCATCTAGTTCAGCGCAAGTTAGCCACAGCAGGACCTCAAGAAGATAAATTGGCCCCTTTCAGACAACAGGCTGCGGTCATTCGACGTAACAAAGAGGCTAGTGCAACGCGCGTCCATGAGCTTGCTGCGACCCTCAAAGACTATGAGGCTACACTGGCTGATCTACAGTCGCAGGTATCTGCTAGTAACTAAAGACAAGACAAACTAACAAAAACCCAGGCTTTTTCCCAAGGGAGTGGGGAGAAGCTACATAATGCGATCATCAACGCAATACTTACTATTGCTAGTTGCTTATTTATTAACTACGACAATCTATTTTTGCGACAATTTATTTGTAGGTTAAGGGGTTCCCCCTATCCTGTAGGTAATTTCGGTTATAATTCACAAATGCCTTACAATATAATGGTGGGCTTGCAAAAGTAAGACTGTAACAATAATATTACCTTTAATGCGATAAATCCGAAACGAAATATCATTTCGTTGTCTGAATTAGGAAAATGTATTGAGAAAATAGATGTATACCTACATCTATTTTCTCAATACATTTTCCTAATTCAGACAACGAAATGATATTTCGTAAAGAAAATAGATGTAGGTATACATGTATTTTCTCAATACATTTTCCCACTAACGTTATCCGTAACCGTTGCGCAAAAATTGGATAGTATTTCGCAGTTTTGATAGGGCGGAGATGAACGTTGATCAGGATTTAATCGAAATCGAAGCCTGTTGTCGGAATGTTTCGAGTGCTACACGGCAATCAGATAAAACATTTTCCCCCATTTCAAATAATCGGTCATTATGTCGAGAAGCGGAGAGCTTCCTTTGAGATAATGCGCTATTTCCTTTGAGATCGATATTGAAGAAAATGCTGTTCGTCTGATTTATAATTTATCGTAATGTATATCTTTAGGCGACGTGGCGTCCTGTACCGCTTTTTTGCTTTCCCTTTTCGTTTCGGAACGTCATAATTTTCAATAAAAAATCGCCACGAACATTCAATAAAGATTTATATTTAATATTCAGGTCAGACAACTCTTAGGAGATACAGTCCTGAGAGGAGAAGAATTAAAGAAATACGTAAATTCGCTACGCACAAAGAGTACTGTGTACAAAAGGCAAAGAGCGAAACTCTCCACGTTCAAGGTAAATATGTATTTTATTTTATACAGATACTTGTTTATTTCTTACTGTTGCCGTCTATAATGTTTGCTCTGGTTTGGGTCACAGGTCGAGGCTGGTGTCTTGGCTAGAACGATACATATCATTAGCGCTGCTGACCCAACTGTTGAAATGGCGCTCCTAAATCACAAGAAACTAAAAATAGAAGATGAAGAAACAATGGAAAAGAATCTAGATAAATCTGCAGATCTAACCAAAAAGTCTTTGCATGATTTGTCTCAGGTTAGATATTTTTATTATTATGTATTTACGGAGCATTTAATGAATATAAATTATGCATAACGAGTATAGGTATGTGTTAACACATCGCTTTACATTATAATGTAATCGCACGTGAGTAGCAATTACAAATTAATTCTTAAATACCATAACAATTTTTATAGCTCGTCGCTCAAACTGCTCAAAAGTTATCGCAAGTCCGGCAAGAAATCCAGCCACTAGCTGACAATATAAAGCCTGTGAAGGAAGAGTTTCAAACAATCCAACAACAGTACGAGCAGAAGAAAAGGGTTTACGAAGCCACATCCATCAACATAACCTCGCAAATGGAGCCCCTCAAGAATCAAGTAAAGGAGTTGACTGACCGGCTGAATAGCAAGGAGGATGAATGGAAAAACTTACTACAAAGAATTACAAAGGCGGAAAGTTTGCAAGAAGTCGTAATGTTTGAAATGAAAAATTCAATGCAGTCCCCTAGGAAACCATCCAAAATGGAGGCTTTGAAGAAAAAAGTTGCTGACACGGAACAAATTGTAAAGCGTTTAGAAGAGGTAAGCATACGAGCAGCGTCAGTCTGGGACCCAGAACTACCGGGATTTTTTTTTAAACTGCGGCCCACAATACTTTTTTTATCCGGCTATAAATAAAAAAAGCAAAAAACTTTTTAAATGGCAAAGACAAAAAATAGCGTTGAGGTGAGTTAAATTAAATTATTATACACTTACCGAGTTTACGAATACACACTTTATTGACATGAAATTAAATTGACTAACTAAACAATGGGCATTTTCTTCATGAGGTCGCTTCTCTGAGCCGCTCTGTCAATAATCTCGCCAGGATTTAGGTTGCTAAGAACATCCTTTTCACATGCCATCAGCAGGAAACGCTGTAAATTTTCTTGTGACAATTGATTGGTTTCGCAGATGATTTTTCATAAATTACAAAGTCGAAATATTCGTAGGTTAGTAAATTAAAAGAGAGCAGTGGTGGCCCAGTGGTAACGGCCGCGATTTACGATCGTTAACGGTCGTAAGTTCGAACTCGGACAGGCGCAACACTACACAGCACAGCAGGCAGCAGGCGCAGGACTTTGTGTAAATTATTTTATCACCACCGCTCTCAAAACGGTAAAGGAAAACATCGTGAGGAAACCAGCATGTCCTAGAACCAAAAATTCGAATACATATGAGATCTACCAACCCGCACTGGGACCGCGTGGTGGATTACGGCCCACTCCCTCTCACAGAGGGGAGGCCTGTGTCCCAGCAGTGGGAACAATATAGGCTGATTATGTAGTAAATTAAGTAATCTGCATTAGTACGAGTATCAAAGAAAAACAAAACAGAACGAACGAATAGCCCAAATAAAAATACCATGAACGAGCGCGCTGGAACGCGTCGTCGCAGCAAATAGACTTCGTTCGACTTGCTAAGGCGTGGGTCGTTTGATAAGTGCTTCAAGCGGTAGGTGTTGCCGATCTGTACAGAGGCTTTTAGCCCTTAGTGTCAAGTCCCAGTTAGCTACCGAGTTTTGGTATTGTTGTTTTTACACATTTTTGAAGTTCGAAATAAAATAATAATTATCTCACTAATTACGTCTTGACTCTACATAAAAATTAAGGAAAAATCGACTGGACCAGCCCACTGAGAAAAGTCCCGGTATGCCCAGAGGCCAGACTGACCCTGCATACGAGTACAATGTTTTTATGTCGCTGAATGTAGATTGTGGATATTTGTCTCAATGAAACGGGTTTTACGTCATACGTAACTGTTTTATATTTGATTTATTAATGACAGATAAAAAATCTGACTAACAAATCTGTTTATTCGTTCACAAAAAAAATATCAGTTTCTATCTGATAAAATTACTCGCGTGAACTGTTTATAAAACCCTTTTGTTTTTTCTGTGAATGAATGTTTGACGTAGACATATAATTTCAGGAGCAACAAGCCATCAGTTCTCGTCAAGGGGCTGTGGAGGAGCAGACGAAGTTGTGGGAGAACACTCTACAGCTCCTGCGCTGTAAGATGCGTGCGCGCAGCCAGCCGGCCGCGCGACAGGGACGCATGCACATCACGCAGCACTCACAGATGCTCACACTAACTTAAGTGATGAAAATGCTATACAAGCATTGTTTTGGATTTCTGCGTGTTCGCACATTTTTTATCGTTTGTTGCGTTTATTAAAGTTTTAACTACGACTTTCGGGACTAGTCCACATGATTATAATAATCGTGTGGACTAGTCCCAAAAATCGTACACTACACATTTTGCTGTGTGTTTTCTAAATTTGTAATGCGACAGTTCACGTATCTATCTCAATTTATAACAACAGAGGAAACGCGCGTCAGAACGTGGCCACCTGATCCCCGCGCCAGTTTCTCGAACGACGAGAATTGTCACAAAATTAATGTAACAAATTCTCAAACGCGCGTGAACTGTTGTAATTGGTTGAATGAATATTATCAACAGCAAATCGCAGCAGTTTACGCGCACTTGACAATTTGTCACATTTCTTTTCAGAATCAGAATGCTTTATTTGTAAACATAGGTAGGTCAAATTACAACAGAGTGTGAGATGTTACAGATAGGTAGATCTTCTATGTTTTGCCCAGAGGCGTACAAATATATTTAATTACCATTGTCACATTTTTACTTTTTAACACACATTTTACTTTTAAAATATCATAGAGTGGTAGAATTACGTAACTTTCACATCGCTAGTAAAGTCAGTATTAATAGATACATGCACATCAATACAAATTTAAAATACAATCAATTTCAATAAATGTCAAATAGATTAAGTTACATGTCATATTAATTTTAATATCAAACATAATCAAGGTCGTCAAAATAGGTGAGGTAATGAATAATTTTCTGAGGCAGTAACTATAGAATTGTCGTCCATATATTCCTTTAGTGAGTAATAGCATTTCTTTATAAAAAAATTAAATAGTGCTTTTTGAAATTGTCCAGATTTAACGTTTTTATTTTTTCAGGTAATTTGTTAAATATTTTTTTTTTGCCATACAGAAGGTACTTTTATTCATTAATGCAGTTATGCGATAATTATCGTTCGAGAAACTGGCCCTTAAACTAGAATCGATTTACGAAAAAACGTTCTTTCAGCATAAAGGCTTCTGCAGACTGGGGAGATATCGCGGGCGCGACAGTCATATTGTTGCCTGTCGGGCCCGCGATATTGCGCTTGTCTACACGAGCCTTTATGGTCAAAACGGGTCATAAGGTGAAACATTATTGGTTAAACACGCGTGAAAAATAATATTGTAACGAACCACAAGATAACTTGAATAAACTAATAGGTATAACTTCACTTAATCTTAGCTACAGACTAAAGGCTCCTACATACTGGCGCGACTTGTCGCGCGACGCGACGCGACACAAAGACACCGCGTGTAGCGCTACAAGCGGTGCCTTTGTGTCGCGACGCGTCGCGCGACAAGTCGCGCCAGTATGTAGGAGCCTTAAATCGATATTGTCATACAAACTTTTACTACCTACGCGTCCTTAAGATTGCAACAATTTGGTTTTATCTTTAAGTAGTTTTTCAAGTAACTTTTTACCATCCATCAAAACTTAGTCTAAAGTGATTGAAATTAGATATTGATATAGAAAGTTAAAAACATATCTGTTAGGTTTTTCGTTGAGCATAAAAAATAATAAGCTAATATTTTTTTTATATAAGTAATCAGTGTTTGTTTGACAGATATAAAAGTGTATTAATAACTTTCATAAAGACTATGAAAGTTAACTAGTTGTAATTGCAATGTACCTAATAAAGTTTTAATAACTTGATTTTTAATAAAATACAAATTTACATTGCGTTCGCCATAATAACACATTAAAATCCAAATTAATATACTCTTGTGTTCGTTACCATATAACTTGCATTAAAGATGTATTTTGCTCCTTAAATTCTGAACAAAGTAGGTAATACGCCTGAACAATTAAACGATAACTTACTTCAACATTAACTGTAGGCGTGTTCAAGAACATGCGGTATTTCATTTATACAGAAATAAATAATTCATAACACTAGTGCAAAAAAGTCCATATAAAATTATAAAGTTACTTATGACATTTCACCGGGTGTGGCGCGGGATACATCGATGCCGGTATCATTTGCAATGCAGATGAATCCTCCACGTTGCAAGTTGCCGCGTTAAAGTACCGCTCCATCCCGGGAATAGCTAACGTATTTAAATGAAAGGTGGGATGCGTCACATTCACATGACATTAAAATGCTTTTACTATTTTTTCCTCGATGTGAATAATAAAAGTTTCAAATTGGATTTGAATAGAAGTTGGTGTCCGGTTTTGTAGGTTGATCGGAGTATTTATGAAGTGTGAAAATAAAGGGCTGGATAATATTTACAAAATAAATGAAAGTAAAGATGAAATATTCCGAAAATTATAACAGGTAATTGAGTTCCCCATTAACTACTAACTAATTGACATAACATACATAATTATCCTATACTTAATGTTCCCACTGCTGAGAAACAGGCCTCCTCTCGCGGCCACATAACATAATTCATAGAATTATATTAAAAAAAAAAACAGTTATAGAACAAAAGCGTCGTGCAGAACAACCCGTTAATTAAAAATCAAGACGACCACATTATTCTACAGCACGTAGCGCCTAAATTACTTTGTCATTAGGTAACACTGCCACTTAATTATACTACTCAAATATTTTTAATGTAAACATCTTTCCTCTCACTTTCTGTGGGAGTGATTTCGTGAAAAGGGATGGAAGTGTGTACACTCCTACCAACTTAGCTGTGAAATGGCGAAAATTGGAACTACGGCCGTCATGTTGAAATGTTATTCGATTGTCAGTGTCTACTACATTCGGGTTCTCTGGTTGTTTTGTCGTGATATTGCTGAATTTATAAAGTTAAATATGCCGAAAGCTATTAAAAGTGATGCTCGAAACATTATTCTAAAGGTTAAAACCTTTTTTGAAGAAGAAGCTCGGGCGGGGTCTCCGATTATTCCATTTAATCAAATATACAAACGAATGTCGGCAGCGACAGGTTAGTGTTGTCAACTTTCTTGTTATAAATTACCCGATACTTAACTAATTATTTAAGTCCACGAAATATTCGTTTCTATTCTTGCTGCAGGTTAACGTAACGGTAACGTACATCTATTAGGTATCCTGCTAAGTGAGTGAGCCAACTAACCTGCCAGATTTCAAATATCTACTAACATTTATTTTATTATATTATATTTCAGGTGTGAGTCAAGTACTAATTTCAAAAATAGTTAAGGAAGCAAGGCAAGACACCAGGCAAGGAGAGAAAACGTAAAAGTGGATTTGGGCATGTGTGTGTGTGATTTTGACATGGGAGTTATACGGAGGAAAGTACATGAATTTTATTCTGCTTAAAAAGAGGTCCCTACTGTTAAAAAGCTTCTAGAGGTCTTAAATACAGAAATAAATTACACAGGACACCGAGGGAGTCTGCAAAAGCTGCTTCACAAGGTGGGATTTCGTTTTAAAAATCTCAATCCAATAGGAAGGTTCTTATGGAGCGTAATGAAATATCAGCTTGAAGAGCTAAGTACTTGCATGCAGTGGATGAAAATAACAAAACTCCCCAGCCCCGGCTCATAATTTATTTAGATGAGACCTATATGCAAAGAGAGGGTGAAGACCTCCGTCTTCACCCTCTCTTTGCCAACTTTTACCGGATGTAGGCTCCAATACTCCTATTGGAGCCTGTATCGAAAGGGCAAAGATATATTATTGTTCATGCGGGAGAAGATACTGGATTTGTTACAAATGAAAGACTACTTGTGTTTAAATCACACACAAAAAGTGGTGATTATCATGACGAAATGAATAGTACCAACTTTAAAAAGTGGGTTATTGAATAACTTATGCAATTTACGAGAGCCATCCATAATAGTGATGGATAGTGCTCCTTATCACAGTATTTGTGTGAATAAAGTCAAATACGAATTCCTTAAAAAAAGATATGCAATTATGGTTGACCCAAAATAAAATTGACTACGGAGAGGATTTGACTAAACCTCAGCTTTTAGAAATAATTAAGAGAAACAAGCCTGAACCTGTATATGAGATTGAAAAAAATTACAAGACAATAGACACAAATGCTTATATTTACCACCTTATCACTGTGATCTCAATCCCATTGAACTCATATGGAGCACAATGAAAAGAAAAGTTGCTGATGTAAATATTGAGCATAAAAATGCTGAAATTCCCCGCCTAGTTAGAGAAGCTTTTGACGCTATTACAGTTCATGAGTGGGCACAGCATTGTAAACACGTTCGCAGGTTATAAGGAGAATACTTAAAACATGATTTGTATTTAGATAAACCTTTTATTATAGAAGTGGTAAGTGACACTGAAACCGATAGCGATAGTGATAATGATGATAGTGGTACGGAAATAAGCGGAGTATGGCCTCACAAACAGGATGAAGTTGTGTATGCAGGTTCATCTAAAGATCACAATTACTGTAAACCTGGTTTTCAATCAATTATTGTAAAGCAATTTGTTTTTTTTTATTACACTTCACTACCACTAGGTACCACTGCTAATTATAATTAGTCAAATCTGGTGTTAGGGTATAGGTACGGTCATAACTAAATGCTAGACATGCAGGTACCTCTTGCAGGGTAGGTACCTACTTAACTTCGCATTAAATGAAAGTTGTATCCCCCCGTGGAACATTTTATCTGCTGAATTTCCACTTCATTGGATTACTTTTTAGATAAAGCTATTGTTTATTCCTGAGAGACTAAACTGTTAGCGCACCTACGTAACTGTAAATTAGCAATTTTTTTTTTTTTTTTAATATAAGTATCATTGTTTTTAATTTGTAAAAAACTGTAATTATGTCTAATGTGAAATTTCCTTCTTGAAAACTTACTCAATTTTGGGCACCTTATATTAATTAGCAACACTGAATCGACGGTGCCGTCCTCTCAGTTCACAGATAAGTTGGTAGGACTGTACACAGGAACTGGCAGCTTGAGCATGGAATAAGTAAGTACTTTTTAATAGCGTGGAATTAGTAAGTACTTTATAATAGCATGGAATTAGTGTACTCATGGAATTAGTAAATACTGTATAGATTGTAAGCAGAGGGGGCGAATTTCAACCAGTGGGCGACCACTAGTAATGAATAATAGTAGGGGAGGCCAAGAGGCTAAATGGGGATTTACTCGAGCGTCGTGGGGACCTTTTGGGTTGTGAAGATTAGATGCTAGAAAGAAAAAATGTTTATATGATATATGTCCCTTTCACTGGTGGGGGAACAGATTGTCAAAAATGTAAAAAAAAATAGTCACAAGGAAATACTTAGGCGCTTCAGATATAAATAGTGTATGCACCCCACGTGTTTGATAACGGAGGAATATTAATCTGAAGCGCGTCATATATTCAGAAGGGATGTTGTGTAAACCCTAAAGGATCTCCTATTCAAAAGACTGACGATTTGGATGCGACCAAAACACATGGCCGATTTTTTAAAATTCAAAAAAACATCGTGACTGAACTACTCGAGCGCGTCAGATTAATATACAGACGGTTCAGCTTGATGTCCTTGTCGTGTTGACCCATAATCTGACAATAGGGTCTTACACCCATTTTTGAAAAGTGTCTTAATTAAATTCTATAGTGGTAATATGCCCCAAAAAAAAAACTTTACATTTTTAAATTTCGCGCGTAGTTTGACGAAAACGCTGGACGCAGTGGATGCCATGTTGCTCTGTGGTCATGACGTCACTTGTCTATGTAAACAAATGCGCTGATCTATTATCTAACTATCAGTTGACAGTTGACTCGTTTTAGTTTACACAGCCGTATGACGTAATAACATGGCGGCTACTATTTCATGGTGTTTTTTTAACATATTAGAAAAACTGAAAACGTTGAATTGAATTTATTTTGTTATTTTATGAACTAAAACTAACATTTTCCGACTCCTTTTTGCCTAAACTATCTCAATAATATATTTATAGATTTTTTCTCGTATATACAGGTTGAAATTGAAAACTTGCGACAAACTGAAATGGGACATTGTATACATCATTATTAACAACTTTTACTAAGGGACCAAAGCTGTAATCCCAAAAAAAAAAATCTACTTTTCCTACATTTTGATGAGGTATTGCGAACATAAATGTAGGGGACAGCAGTTTTTTTTTTGGGATTGTAGCTTTGGTCCCTTAGTAAAAGTTGTTCATAATGATGAGTACAATCTCCCATTTCGATTTGTCGCATGTTTTCAATGTCAACCTGTATAGTAAAATACCCTATTATGCGGAGGAATTTCCTGATCTGAAGGTTTGAAAAAAAAAATCTTTAGATTATTTATTATTTTAATTACTTAATTTTAATTTCTTGCAGCGTCTATAAAATCACATCCTGTAAGCTCATGAAAATTTGGTAGCGCTTGTGAAACTAGAGGGCCTAGCTTAACAGAAAGAGCGGAAACGTCGATGTGTCGGTCGGCGTACTAAACTTAACTACTTCGGCTTGTGGAAATCGGCAGATTATATTATTCCCGTAATCCTTGAATGAATTCCTTCAAAATAAAATCGTGCTGGAGAATGTCCAGGTTAGGTTTTTTTTTTGCAACTTTGTTACTCTCCTATTTCCTTATGGCAAATTGTCAGATCTGATTTATTGAAATGCACACTTTTCTGAATTTCCGTAATTAATTCACCTTGCTTTAATCTGACGCGCTCGGGTTTTTCTAACGATCGATTTTTTTTTACTAATCTGATCGGCTGCCCTAATCCCACGACCCTATATAAATGGGTTCATGTATGGTGGGGGTACTTAACAGGGTGCAAGGATTCCCCCCCCCCCTTATGCTATTTTGCCGCGCTTGAGTAAATCTCAAAACCCTCGCTTGGGCTCCCCCTACTATAATTATTAGAATAAATATTTCTGTATTTTAGGTCTTTAAATACTGAGGTTAATATCTGTCGCTGCTCAGTAGCTCATCAAGGTGAGATGTCAGATGTTACACATCATATGCGTGCGACTATTGCAAGGCTCACTCCTTTTTATCTATAGACTTTTCTTTTTAAAATTAAATATTTGCACACCATATAAAATGGTAGAATGTAAAGGGACCATTATAGTTTTTAAGATCGTGATTGTAAACCTACATTCCGGCAAATAAGTGGATTTGCTTTGATTTGAAAACTTTATAAAAATCGTAGCATAGTCAAAAGACGAGATATATAGCTATGCTGAAGGTATCAAGTTGAAATTAATATCAAATACGAAAGTCTACGGTCCCTTAGAGCTCTAAAGAAATCAAGCTCTTAGAAGCTTGATTTCTTTAGAGCTCCAATGCGATAAAAAATACGGCCATTTATGCGACATATTTTGATGGGATAAATTCATCCCAACTGCGGTTCCGCAGTTGGGATGAATTCATTGTGTGTGGTCCGAATCGCACTTCGCCGGTTTTTTATCGCTACAAAAGTCAGAAATGTCTAAAAACTTTTACCATCAAAGTCAATATCAAAATTGTTTATTTGCATATAATGTGGTGGGTACAAAAGTTGTTACATATAAAATTCAGTACAAAGACACATTCCGCCATGCAGTGATGGCATGCCAATATTTAATGGATGTAAGTCAGTTAAACTGTAAGATACAATTATAGACAAATTCATAAAAAAAAGAGTTTTAACTTTAAGAATTCTATGAACGAAAGGAACAAATTATTTAATTCAATTCAAGTCATAACAAACAAGTCATAATTTATATTCCTATTTTTTTTTCTCAGAATATCAGAAATCACAAGTAAAATACTACATATCTAAATTCTGTTGTCAAAGCAAATAAAATTACGCGTCGAATTTAGAAACGTAAATAGTTTGGTTATTTTAGGCCACTCTATATAAATGTTTGGCGACTGTTAATGAGAACTGGAGACTTATTTTAGTGATAGTCTTTTCGTCAGGAAAAATCTGTAAGAATGCATCAGTCAGTGTATCAGTTTTGTGACATTAGGTAGTATATGCAAGAACGCAGGCGTTCATCAATTTGCTAAAAACTTCGCAAGCAATGGGAAATTGCTACTGACGACTGCGGAGTCGACCTCAGGACTAACTTCATCTCACATGGACAACTGTACGTCGCTTGCTCCCGCGTCACCAGTCCTGAGTCTCTGTGTACTTTGGCTGCTGAGACCAAAACTAAAAACTAAGTATACAGCGAAGTTTTATAAAAATAACATAACATTACGACTGTCTCCCCCGAAGAGTTAGGCAGAGGTGTACCTATAGTACACCCACATTTCGCCAGCTGTGTTTAGGTCCCATTTAATAGGGGGCGAGCCTATTGCCATTAACTGGGCACAAATCCAGTCTTCGGACTGTTACTGCGAAATTCCAGATGGAAAACCCAATAACACTTTGCCTGACCCAGGAATCGAACCCAGCAGGACCTCATGCTCAACAGTAGTGCATGTGACCACTAGACCAACGAAACCGCTTTTTAAAATAAAAATGTGGTGTTATTTTAGTATATTGTAGTGTCTTACTTCCATGCGAACGAAGTCGCCAGCAGAAGCTAGTTATTTTATAATTCACAAAATAACGGAGCGTACAGTTTTTCCTAAGTACTCGGTATTCGTGGTTAATTACACACACGTACGTTAAATTCTGTACACGTACGTGTACAGAATTTTCGTTTTAGATACAAACGTTTTCTTAGTAGTGGTGATTCAAGTTTTTGTTTTAACTCGCAAACTCATTACCAAGTTGTCAGCTGCCTGAAGTAGTTCAACTCCGGTTCAACTTCAGTGTAATGATTGACAGGAGAACGAAAGTTCGCTTCCGCTGATAGCTGTAGCAACCAGCCAACTCTGCTACGGCGTAGCGCTACGAGGCTACGAGACGGGAAGACTTCAACTTTGTTCTACGGCTTATGAAACTCCTACGTACTTACGTTACGTTTCCTGGTGAGTACTTGTTTGATTGTTTCTTCATCGATCAATCAATCAATCAACTCAGCCTATAACTGTCCACTGCTGGACATAGGCCTCTCCCAGGATGCGCCACAACATCCTGTCCTCCGCCTTCCGCATCCAGTCTGTCCCAGCCACCTTTTTAAGGTCGTCGGTCCATCTAGCTGGGGGGCGCCGGGCTTCCCACACTACGCTTGCCGATACGCGGTCTCCACTCCAGGACTCGTCTCCACCGGCCATCGGTCCTTCGACACACATGATCAGCCCACTGCCACTTTAGCTTGCTGACCCTGCAGGCTATGTCGGTAACTCCCGTTCTCTTCCGGATAACTTCATTTCTGATCTTATCCTTCAAAGAAACGCCGAGCATAGCCCGCTCCATAGCGCGCTGAGCAACTTTGAATTTGTGGACCAGCCCGACTGTCAGTGTCCACGTTTCGGCACCGTATGTCATAACGGGCAGGATGCACTGGTTGAAGACCTTAGTTTTCAAACACTGCGGGATTAGTGACGAGAAAGACTCGCACGTGTGCATGAAAGATTTATTTTATAGAAAGAAAGAAATAAATTTATTTGTCACAGAAACACATGCTTACAAAAAGATAATTAACTCGAGCAATACATTAACAGAAAAATAAAACAAAATAGATCTACATGTAATCACGAGCACAAAACAAATAGTCAGCAGCTGTTGGCACGTCATGACTGTGACAAGAAGGCTTCTACTCCGATAAATATCCTTGATGGAGGTTAACGTATACAAAATAAATTACTTTAAACAAAACAATAAAACTATCTTAATACTTTCGATTATAATATTGCCTGGTGTACGAAAAAGTGTAATGAAAAATAAATATGAAAATATGTTGTTGGTTCGCAGTTTAAACACAGTAAATTCGTTTTCAGTATCTTCCTAGAAACTTAGAAAGCTAAGAAAATTAGGATAAATCCGCATACTGCAGGCTTAGCATGACGCTTTCTAAACACAACTCTTTCTATACAAAGTAACATTTCGTTTCTCCATTTTTGACATCGCACCGTAGAAATCCTTCTGCAATCTGTAATTTTGTCTTTCTTTTCTAACGATCTTTACGGTGCGATGTCAAAAATGGAGAAACGAAATACTGCAATTTGTATAGAAAGAGCTGTGTTTATTCTTCGTAGAAATAAAAAGCGTCATGCTAAGCCTGCAGAGAGTAAGGCAAGCATTGCGGGAGTTCTTCGCGATATAATCAGTGAAACAAATGGCGTCGTTTATTACCATTATCCTGGCAGGATGAGGGCAGCTATGAGGGTCGCGGAGTCAATTTCTGGGTATGTATGGTTGCGACACAACATAATGTGTAGGATTTTATAATCATTCAAGAAACACGAACGTTTCTTCGTAAGAATATGATTTATAAATTCATTTTTTGAGAGAAACGTATTTAGATAACAGTTAAATGTTTTGAAATTATAACAATCATGTAGCGCTAGAGAGACCTGTCTATTTTGTTAAAATCTCACCGTAAAAACATAAGTGAAGCGAGCGTGAAGTGAGCTGGATGCTAGGCCGAATCTATATCAAAATAAAAAAAAAAAGAAAAATATTTTACTTAAACCTACATGGGCACTTATGAAACGTCAGAAGCTAGGTGCACGGTTCCAATTGGTCGTTTCCTATGGAGAAGAGCCGGAAAGAAACTCCACGGTTACTCTTTTAAAAATAATTGGCTTTTACAATGTTTTCAAATCACAGTGTTAATAGGTATGGGAGGACAGGGTAGGGATATCTAGGGATTGACACTACTCTTATTGGCAGCTCACTTTAAGCTCATTTCTCCATCCATCCATTTCTAAGTTTTCACGTGAGATTTTTACAGAATACGTCGGCTGGCCCTATCCATTTCATTTGATTGTATTCTGTACCTCGTAATTGCTATAGTACGCTTGGGTAGAATGCCACTTGCATGTCATAAAACGCACAAAATCTATTTGTCAAATGTTACGCGAAAAGTATCCATACTGAGAAGAGTGAGCTCACAATTATTTTTACCATTTCCATGACAATCAAGTTAATTCACTGCGTCATGGTGTGTGTAAGAGTTGTCAGTACGAAACAGAAACGCGACTATCTTTTGACTCCGTAGGGCGAATCTAACGATTAAATCGTTAGATTCGCCCTACGGAGTCAAAAGATCTTTGGTTTTAACGCGTTTAGTGAAGTTTCAGTTTAGTGGTTTTTTTTTTGTGAATAATAATAAAACAAAACCCACTAAATTGAAACTTCACTAAACGCGTTAAAAAAAGATTTAAATTGTTAGATTTGCCCAAACGTCGGTCGACTATAAACTATTCCCATTTCATTTATTACATCCCATTACGTTTATTTTCGGCTAATCTGTCCATCATAAAAAAGTAAGTTTGAGTTTCTTTCCTACGAAATGTATGGAAAAGTTTTTTGCGATTTCTGTTTTTTCTAGTACTCAAACGTCTGTTGGTCTAAAGAGTTTTTTGATACCTGTAAGAAACAGGATCGATTGGCACCAAAAAGTGTATTTGTGAAAACTGCCCATTTTCTTGCTGGCTGTATAATTTTTTCAAAATCTGTGAATGCGGATCTAAATGTCTCAAAAAGTTAAGGACGGTCTCTTAAAACCGTTTTCCTGTAGCTACAACTGTTAAGGTAGCTGCCCTTACTGCCCGTCTCAAAAATCCACCCTGTATATGTTTATATATATTTTTGAATAATTAAAAACACATAGCTACGGTTCACAACAAACAATTTTCTAAGTAAGAATAGAACATTCCAGAAAGAAGTGTATCGTTGGTGTCTGCAGTAATGATAAAAATCATTGCACACAAATAAAAGCGCCTTCCAAACTAGCATAATATAATCAGCCTCCCACTACTGGGACACAGGCCTCCTCTCTGTGAGAGGGAGTGGGCCGTAATCTGACCACGCTGACCCAGTGCGGGTTGGTAGATGTCACATGTCTTCGAATTTTTGGTTCGATGTTTTCTTTCACCGTTTTGAGAGCAATGGTGATGAAATAATTTACACACAGTAAAACGCCTGTATCAGGGTTCGAACCTACGACCAACTCGTAAGTTGCGGTCGTTACCACTGGCCGTGGTGGCCACCACAGCTCTCATTTCCAAACACTAAGTTAAATTAAAAACAAAAATATTCGAATGCGCTACATGGTGAACTTGTAAAAAAAATATGTTTGTGCTTTTCCAATAAATCCAATGAATGGAATCAGTGAAGTACTTATTCCCGATGCAGCACTGCTCCATTTTAAACGTGAACTCTCAACTAAATAACGCTTTGCTGAATTTTAAAACAGTTTCAATGGTCGCTCTAATCCAGTTTCATTCTACTCGTTTCCATTTATGTGGACAAATCCCTGGGAATCCGATTATGCAGCGGCAAACATTCTCGTGAAATAATATAGATTGTTGTTGAATTAAAATTAACGAAGACTTAAAATAGTTTCAGAGTTTCATTTAATGTTACAAATGAACAGCTATTGTGTTGTGATTGAATCAAAGAGATTTAGAAGTAAATAATTTAATGTCTTTTCATCTTGTAATTTGGTTATGTAAATAAATATATTATCCTTTAAAAAAAAAATGTCTTTGGATTGAATTGTGTAAGAAGTTAAGTCGAGTAAACATTACAATATCGCTGTACGATTTCATTTGATTCCACAATAGACTATACTGTATACAATCAACGTGAAAGCATTACTTGCGAACGAAGCGATAAGAAATTACGAGACGAGTCTGAGACATTGTGCCTACTCAACTTGATAATAATATCTACGACAAATTCTAAAAGCTGAGTTTATGGACTTAGTTTATTTTACTTTGATTGTATTATATTTATCTTATTGTTTGTTAAGGAAGCGGTTATTTATCTTAGAAATGTACGCCAGGGGCAACCACCGCCTCTTATAGCAGTATTATTTTAATATTGCTTGACAGTGGGAAAGAGATGGAGCTATACCCCCTGTATAGCTTCATCTCATTCTCACACTGATGTAATATTAAAATAATACTTCTATAAGAGGCCGTGGTTGCCCCCCAGTATGCTGTGAGGGATGGGTAAGAATATTCTTAATCAATTTTTATCTTATATCCATCTTATTCATGGATATTATCATAGAGCTTCAATGGAACTCTGTCTACCTGCCTACTCAACAAACATAACATTACCGCCATAAAATGTCTGCCTGTATTTCCTTATAGGCATAGGCAGGCCCGGATTTAGAGGCCCAGGGGGCCCCTAGGCACTTGGCATTTGAGGCCTAAATGCATTAATATAGAAAATATATTTTGAACCGACTTTAACTACTACGAGTATAAAGCAGAAATAATGCAACTATGGTGACGTACATAACATAATGTACATGACCATAGTTATGTTAACGGTCGTTATAAATCGACGTTATTAAACAAAGCCGTTATTTTCCTCTTTAACACTCACGTTACCTATGTACTTGACCCGACTTCTTTCTTCGAACAATACTAATTATAGTACTTTTGTAAAAACCTACATGATTAATATTTCACTGAATGAGTTTTCTAAGGGACCTTTGGGTGAATGAGCGAGCGAAGCGAGCTTGAAAATTTTAGCATCTCGCATAGGATAGTTTTCTTTTGACTATTCATATAGTAATAGGTGTTACTGTTGACTTATGCAAGAAGGTTTAAGAACTGCAGACTGCTATCATGACGTTCCTGATGGAAATCCTAATAACAAGATAGATAGACAGACAGATAGACAGATATTACCAGACGTGGAGATCGAATCCAGTCTACGCGCAGTAGTTGCATTTGTGTCTATTTGACAAACGAGATGATACCTTCCTGATTGTGCAAGATAAAAAAGCAACACCAAGCTCAAGATTTATAAAAAATATATTCGTAATAAGTTTTAACTGAAAACATAATTATTATAGCTTTTATTAAAACGAGCAGCTTATTTTAAATTTTAGGAGAAAGGAAATCAACCAATGGGTGTCCCAGAGGTGATGATTGATGTGTTGCTAACTTCACGCCGAGAGGATATCGAACGAATATCACGAAGCTATCGAGATGTCCAATATTTGAAAATACCTATCCAGGGTTCTATTCGGCCCTTTTGTACGGCGGTACAATCTATTATTATCAAATAAGTATTGCACCACTCAATAGAGATTTTAGGATTATGTTTTATTAACAAAAAAAAACTATTTAACACGTTCAGGGACACCCTACGCGATTAAGCAAGCGCGGGGCCCGTAGCAAATTCTATCAAGTGGCCTTACAAATAAATAGACAATTTAAATAAAAGTATTTTTTCGAAGTGGGGCCGGGCCGTTCCTGCGCTGATGCGGTGCTGTTTTGACTTTTAGTCGGAAAAGGAAAAAATTACGTTTCACGATTTTGTGGCAACAAGTGAATTCAATAAACCACGGGTTAATAAGTTTCATACGAAAAATTACGCCCAGGCGGAGGTGAGCCGGGCTTGGATACACGGGGCCCTCTTTTGCGCGGGGCCCGTAGCATTTACTACTCTAGCTACGTGGTTAATTCGGCACTAGGCATCATACGAATAAAACTTCTACTGTGTCTCCTTCAGTGTCCTTGAAAGCGTTAAATGATAACAGCCTGTCCCTAATAAACGAAGAAACTAGTGATTAATGAATTCATTAAGTTTCATCCACGCTGTTCACTTTCTTATAACCTTTTTCAAAAGTGATGCAAAGCATTTTCCGATCAGTGTAAGTAACTTATGTGTACGAATGATAAATGATAAATGATATATTTTCTGTAAGTATGTTTGTACAAACACTTTTACACGTCAATCATGTTTTTAAAATAAAGCTAGATGAGGTCGGCGTTTCCTATCTGACTACTCTGAGAAGAAAGGCCGAAAAAAACTCAGAGGTCACAGTCTCTTTTAAAGTCCAGATATAATCTTGGTCAGATCATGTGAAGGCCATGTAGATGGGTATCTGAAATGGTCATTTGAGGAAAGAACCATACAGATTGAGTCGACCTGTCCAGTCAGTGCACGCATTTGTCAGTAATCGTGCAGCTCAACTCAAAACTTAAGAAGCTCAACGATGCGACGAACAATACCAAAGAAAGAATATTTGGGTGGGCCGCATAGATTCAAACTGCCAGACCATGATTAATACTAAATGAGAAAAAAAAGAACAACAATGACCCACATAGTCTTCACATTCACAATAATTGAAAACAATATAATACTTTACAAGTATTCATGTCATTTTATATATAAAATTCATCAATGCCGATGTGTATAGAGAAGGAATCTTGTAGGTTGGCGTCTGAAATGGTCTTTTGAGGAAAGAACCAAACCGATTTGAGCGGACCTGTCCAGTCAGTAATCGTGTAGCTCAACTCAGAGCGGAGCTCAACGACTCTTCGAACAATACCAAGGAAAGGACATTTGGGTAGGCCGCATAAAGTACTCAAACTGCCAGACTCTCATTAAAGCTAACTGAGAAAGACACAAAACAAAATATGACCCACATAGTCCTCACATTCACAATAATTTAAATAATAATATATTAAACTCCACACATTAAATATGTCATTGTGTTTTGAATAATCATTAGGTAAATGTCAAAGTGTATATAAATAAAATAAAAGTTTCAGTATGCAATAATTGGAGCAGCTCAATTCCAAGCCTTTTTGTCCTCAATATAATCTTTAACGGTTTAAAAGGCTTTCTGGCACAACTTACTTTTAATAAATGATTTGAATTTATTAAGGCTTAGATCTTGAACGTGGCTTGGAAGTTTATTATAAAAACGTATACATTGACATTGAATGAGCCACCTATTTTCTTGAGCCTTTTTGTAGGTACTAGTAATGGCAATTAATGCGATTTCGCTTTAATTTCATTAGCATGTGAATGAACGAGTCTCAGCATTCTAATTGCTATTGCTATGCTATTTGCTAATGTGACGATAATTGATAATAATGAAGTAAGTACGTGAATTTTGTTAATATGCGAATTAAAAAGCGCGTTCGCTTAGGACCTCTCCTAGCGTGCGGTTTGTTTACTCGCCAATAACGTTTTATTTGTTCTAGTCATTATCTGCCTGCCTTTTCCCAAATAAGTTGGGGTCGGCTTCCAGTCTAACCGGATGCAGCGACTGCCTATCTGACCTCCACAACCCAGTTACTGTGCAGCACGATACCCCTTGGTAAGACTGGTTGTCTGACTTTCGGGCTTCTGACGACTCGTAACGACTGTGAAAGATCTACAAATGACAGCCGGGACCAACGGCTTAACGTGCTTTCCGAGGCACGAAGCGGTCTTGGTATGTATGATGGTCACCCATCCACGGACCAACCGCAGAAAGCGTTGCTTAACCTGATCGATCGTTTTATTTGTACTAGTGCACTTGCATATTTAATGTGATTAAGATTGATCACATACTTAAATATTTTTAACAATTTAAAACCTTTCATTATTGATTACTTTTTGATATTTTGATTGAATTGTATTGGGTTCACACTATTATCTATTTAAGTACAATAATAAGCACAAGACGAAAGAATGTAATTACTGTATAACGAATACGTAAACTAAACTCTCACTATCACTTGCCAAAACGTACTGAACTTTGACACAAAACGACCAATCGCGTGTCCAACAAATTATTATTAAACAATCACGCATTCATTCAATCAATACACGACCCTAAGTATGAGCAAATCAAAGACAATAAGGTAATAATTGCTAAACATCATTCTTTGCACCACCCTGCTAATGCTAATAATTTAAATAAATTAGATAATCACAAGTATTCATTCAATATACAACCTTAAGTACGCGCAAATCAAAGATAATAAGATAACAATTGCTTAACCCATTCTTCGCAAGTTCGCAGCACCTGCTAATAAATTTCACTCGCGAACGAGCTCACGGTCACATGAAACCGATTGATTTAGTATTCCCGACTTCCCGTGGGTGCGACGGAGAGCGCACGCTACCGCTGCGTGCGTCGACGACGCCCTGACGTATGATAGTATAAAAAGTACGAAGCGATAAATTCACTTCGCATTTCACAAAATTTCACAACTACATTTCATTTGCTAAATGTTAAATGAGCATTCGCATGCTAACTATGAATGCGAATGCTTTTTTAATTAATTCATCACTAGAGGTACAACAAAGGACAATGGGCAAAAATGTATGGGACGTGGTACCCGCTCCAATAGTCATCATTAATATATCATTGAAAAGACATTTTGATGCACAAAAATGTCTACCATGGCGCTTGTCGCTATTCACGTTTGGGAAGCAGTAATCTCACTAAGTTTTATAAATGAGAATTTACTACAAACTATTTATATTAGTAAAATAAAGCTAGGATAAGATTGACTTAGACGATGATATAACACACTTAGGATTCTATTATTAAAAGAAGTAAGAAAACAAGCGTTCTTCAAATAAAAATCATATATTTTAGCAATAAGTGAGTAGATTTAAAACATTACATATCGGCATCAACTATAACAGCATTAAGGAAAGATGCCGGAGCAGTAAATCCCGTATGCCTCGCATAGCCTAGGTACCATACGATGGACACTATGTGTGCACAAGTGCCCATCGTACGTCGCCCGGTTAAACATGTGCAATATTGTTGGACAATAGTATTTGCACTGTTGATCAATATGTAACAAAAATATGTTTTTACACGGACATGTCGCGACTGGATTCGTCCACGCAAAAGCCAGGCATCTTCGTGTATACCATAGTCTGGCAGATCTTCAAGTGCTCCCTCTCTGTACGTTTCAATAATATACGGACCATTTGACAAATGCTCGGCACAGTAAGATCTTGCCAGCTTGAGTTGGTATGTACCTAGCGCTAGTAGAATTATATCCTCCTCCGTCATTGAAGGGAAGTTTTCTATCTGGCTCGCTTCTATCCTCTGAAAATCTACTCTTCTGTGATTAAGCCGTTTTCTCTCTACATACATATGCAGAAGATTCGGGGTATCTATTTTCTGCCTTATAATATTGACGAATTCGTCTGCGTGTATGCTATCCACGATGGGTTGGTGGAAGTGGTTCGTGATAGCTGCGGCTATCTTAAAATCGGTGAACATATTGGGCAATGACTTATTAAAATATTTTTGCCGCAAGAGCTTAAAATCACGCTTAAACCGGCCGTTTACCACTTCCACAACCCACCGGCATAGCGTTACCGATCGAGCTTCGTTGGATTGTTCAGTGGTCAGCTGTGTCTCTTGACGGTTCTTTGTTGGCGGGACATAGGATTCATACCCACATTCATCAATGAGGTCCAAGCTGTCCCTAAAACCTCGATCCAAGATAAAAGCATCGTTTGTTCGGAGTAACCAATGTAGTAGATGTTGTCCATCATTCATAATGTCGCTCATTATTTGCGCATCTGTTTTTGTTGCAGCGTATGGACCCATTACATCTAATATGTATCCATCAGTACATACAAGTAGGAAAGGTTTCAGTAGATTCTGAAACTTGTGTAAACTGTAGGACAATCTTTGGAATAAGAAGTTCGAGCTTTTATTTATGTAAATGTAAGTACCATCGCCAATCAATAATAACTTATCATTATTTTCATTTCCAAATAATGCTTTTGGTACAGTGAGATTTTTTTCCAATAATCGTGATCTGTCAATGTGATCCACTCCCAAATGCATACCGACATAATTGTTATTGAGACACTCCCTCACAATAACCAACAAACGTTCAAGCTTTCGTCGTGACATGTTAAATAATGTCGCAAGTCTTTCATCTGGGTCCCCTGTACGCAGTTTTGTAAGATAAATACCTAATGCAGTTCTCGGTTTCCTACATCTTTCATTTAGTGTAGGTGTTTGTACCAACATAGCATCAAACTCTTCGCACTTGCGTCCTGTCCAAAAGTGCATCTCCTCGTTGGTTAAAGCGCCTCTCGTGTTGAAGTCTAGCCGAGGTCCACGTTGTAAGGTCATTCTTAACATGTCACAAATGTCAGTAAACTGGTCTGTATTAAAATCATGAGTGGCATTACATGTTTGAGGTAGCTCATCCCAAACATTGTTCTCTAAGTGCTGTGTACACACTCTTGCACCATTTGGAATATAAAGCTTATATTCACAAAAGATGTGAGTTTTTATTGTTATCGGGATTCGATGGCGAGTTGTGTTTGGACAGCCGTTAAATATACAATGTCGTGGTGTGTTTGGAGCTCGTGTATACTCTGAAACTTGAAATTCCTGAACATTTTGCACTGCTTCCAACACTGCTTCCGGCATTGCTTCAGGCATTGCTTCAGGCATTGCTCCGGGCACGGCAGGGTTCGCAAGACTTATCACTGCATTATCAGCGGACTGCCAACATCGGTGACACACACGTCGTGTGCCATCGAACACCACCTGAAAGTAGTAAAAATACAATTGAATGTTTTTTTTTTTGTATAAGTACCTTTTTTTTAACTAAGTAAAAAAAAACTGAGAAAACAATATCACGTATATTGACACGTATTTTGACTTTCGAAGGTCCGATGACTCCACACGTGCGCACAGTGTCCAGGTAATATCGAGTTAGAAAGGATAGGCCCTTTTGTTTGTATTGCTAACCTTTATCTATTGTTATGGGTAATGACCGTCTTAAATGGCATCAAATGTGCTTATTTAAAATGAAGAACATAATATACTTAGATTAAGAAAACAAACGACACGGACGAAGGGATGGTGAAATAAAACTACACTTAGATTATAATAATGGAAGTCCTTACCTCCAGAACGGCATGTTCATGAATAAACGCAGCGAACTCAGGGCGCGTTCTTGACAGATTAGCTGTCAAAACATGTTGTTGGTATCTTCTGGTATATAAAGCTCGCCGACACATTACACAGTTGAGACGTTCCATTGCGATATTCCAGTTCGAAAAGCAAATCAGTATAGTCCACAACACTAGCACAGGTCAACGTTAATAGCGGGTAACTAGTCCAGTAGGAGCGCAGGGGTCAGTAGTTAATAAAACCGAGTTATAAAAGCACAAAAGAAACTCAAACAGCAGCTAAACGTCGTCACAAGCGCAATACGAACGATCGACTGACGCGGACACCGACGCCTCCCTCACTGCTCCTGCGCACACCCCGCGCTCAGGAGCAGCGGGGCTCGAGTTAAAAGGAGGCCGGGTGCATGGTGAAGTCTGACGTAAAAGCGTTATTAATAGAAAACATGAACGGAAAAATGCAGAAAATATTACCTTGGTACCTACTCATTATTTTAAGTGGAGTAAGTGGTACCTAATATACTCGTATTATGTATGTTTATCGCCGGGGCCACGGGACTGTCTAAACAGGTTACCGTGATCCGGGAACGCAAATGGCAACCGAAGGAATAGGGTTTTTATTAGTTAGTAAGACTGTCGTTTATCTCCAAACGCAATCAGATTTGAGACTGGCGGCTATAGTAAATATTGTTCCTCTTGGTAAGACCTTTTAAACGACACTACAACCATATCTATTGGAGCCGGGTACCATTTTGCTCATTCTCCTTTGTGTTTGTTACTAGTATTTATAGTGGATATCACTGTATTTTTTAAACAATTTTATATTTTTACGGGCATATAAAAGATTTTAAAAAATATACTGAGAGGGCACAGTCATTACATTAATCTCCTTAAATTTCTCTCTGAGAGAGTGTCTCGGACTTAACTTATAAATTGATCGAACAGCTCTTTTCTGCAAAACAAAGATAGTCTGAATATCAACGGCATTTCTCCACAACAGAATACCGTACGACATTACACTATGAAAATAGCTAAAGTATACTACAGGGTTTTATATTATGAATATCAATCTAGAGCCTCCAAAATCTCTCCATAAAAACAGACTACATTTTCCGCTTTTTATACGACGCAAGTTTCAGAACTAACTAACCGAAACATTATATAATAGTTTTTGTTCGGCAGGTGACGGAGGGACGAGGGACGAGAGTGAGTTCGTACAAATACATCCTCGTATATTATACGATATTTTATGAGGGCAAGGATCTTGTTATTCTTGGGTTTTCCTTAAGGCTCCGTGCACGAGAAAAACCCCTTTTATGTTAATTTCTTATCTTATTTACCGATCCCATGAACTTTCTTCGGAGGTCGGCTGTCAGCAGGGCGATCCCCTTGGGCCAGCAATTTTTAGGTTGGCTATAAATCCGATTATTCAAAATTTAAAATCGAAATTTAACGTTTGGTATTTGGACGACGGGACCCTGGGAGGCGATGTGGACACTGTGTTATCTGACTTATCAGATATTAAAACAAATTTCGAAAATATTGGTTTAGAATTAAATTTTAGCAAATGTGAACTCTTTATTCAAAAAACTTCTTACGGTTTGGATAATTTAAAATCCAAATTAAATTTTCTGGCACCCAATATCAAAATAGTAGACAGAAAGTCACTTTGCCTCCTGGGTTCTCCCATCTTTGAAGAATCTTTTCCTGATTATCTTACTAACACTATTTCTAAATTCCAAAGTCACGCAAATTGTTTACTCGAAATCAGTCCTCATTATGCTCTTATAATTCTAAAGTTTTGCCTTTTTGTCCCTAAATTTACTTATGTGCTTCGCTGTAGCCCTTTTTGGAAACATCCAAATTTGCTTTCACCAATAGACGATTTAGTCAAAACTAGTTTAGAAATGATTTTAAATATTCAGCTCAATGAACCATCTTGGTTACAAGCATCCCTCCCTATTCGGTTTGGCGGTTTAGGAATCCGCAAAATTTCGAGTGTTGCTTCTCCAGCCTTTTTGTCGTCCACCCATAGCACGTCACGTCTTATAGGTAATGTCCTAAGGGCTTTGCCCACAAACTATGAGACTGCGGGCTTGGAGGATGCCAAGAATGCTTTTCAAATTGCTTGCCCGGGTAAAGAATTTCCAGACAACCTAAAATCTCAAAGGAGCTGGGACGATATTTATTGCGATTTAACATACAAATCGAGTCTGAGCCGCAGTTCAGGTCCGGATTGCGCAAGACTTTTGGCGGTCGGAACCAGAGAGGCCGGTCATTGGCTACATGCCCATCCTTCTCCATATACCGGTACCTTCCTGGATCCGACCTCGCTTCGTCTAGCGACTGGTCTGCGGCTTGGGGTCACGGTATGCACTCCACACACATGCCCTTGTGGCACGGACGTGGACCGACTGGGTCACCACGGACTTTGTTGTCAAAAAAGTGCAGGCCGCTTTTCAAGACATGCGACACTTAATGACATAATCCGCCGCATCAATGTGCCTCTTGCCAGCATCAATGTGCCTGCTCTTCTTAAGCCGACTGGCATTGTCAGAGATGATGGCAAAAGACCTGATGGTGTGTCGTTGGTCCCGTGGAGTTTGGGATGGATGCTTGTGTGGGACGCTACCTGTACCCCTGGCACCGTCCCACCTCCAACGGACTACTTCTAAAGCGGGTGCAGCGGCAGAAAATGCCGAAAATCTGAAAGTTATTAAATATGGAGGCCTTGGCAGAGAGTACAACTTTGTGCCCTTTGGCGTCGAGACCCTCGGTCCGTGGGGTCCCAGTGAGCATAAGTTATTTGCGGAAATCGCGAAACGTCTAGTTGATGTAACTGGTGACCGAAAAGCTGGCGGCTTTCTCGCGCAACGCATCAGCATTGCAATTCAGCGAGGAAATGCCGCCAGCATCCTCGGTACAATGCCCCGAGGGCCTTTTTTAAGCTTAACTTAGTTTTAATTTAATTTAGTTAATGTTAATAATCATCTTGTAAATTGTGAGAAAGCTTGAAATAATTGAAACATTAAGTCTGTGTAACTATAAAATTGCAGTTTTTGTAGTGCTAAACCATTCGTGTTAGTCACAGCACCTATTTATAGTTGCATCAATTTTGCGCTCTCGAAAATATAGTTAATTTCGCCTTTGTGTGCATAATGAAGATTGTATAATCATAAAATAAAATTTTGATGTTATCCCAAGGACAGCTAAAGCCTTGTGTGTGATTTTTAAATTTCTTGGTATGGTTTGCTCAATATTAGGAAAAAATACATTACGTAATCGACAGGATTGTCAAACTTATATGGGTTGATTACGAGGCTTTTAGCTACTTTGTATATGTGTGTATTTTACGTAAATTTTTATAATGAGCGTTTTGTTTGTGCAGAATAAACATTTTTTCTTTGTTTTTCCTTTTTCTTTACTGACTGGGTTTAAAAAAAATAGCTTTTTTAACATTATTTTTTCACTGTATTTTGTATCGAAGTTGAAAAAGTACTTCTGCCACATGCAAGTATAATATAATGATATCGATGATATTTTTTAATGTTCATAATCAAAAGTAGTTTTTTTTTTATAAAGATGATCAAACGTCAGTCTCGCGTCATTTTTCGGAAAACTTGTTGCGAATATTAGGGATTTTCCATGAATACTTAATTTATTTGAAAAATCCCTTTCAGCGAAACGAAAAATTAAGAACTCGACTTTTCAAATCACAAATAATTTTGTTTAAATTCTTTTTCCCTTTCTCACAACCAATGAACAAAATTGATCAAAATCAGCCGATTTCGTGCACGGCCCCTTAACTATGTGAGTATGCCTTTGTTCTTAAGTTGCGAGCCAACAAACGTTGTTAGTATATGTAATGCACTTATTATAAAGTTTATTATAAACTACACTAGGATAAATCACTTCATAGTTTCCGAAATACATAAGGGTTGTTAGTTTTGAAATTCAACTGCAATCGTAAACTTCCATGAGTTATATCTAGCTAGCAGTAAGTTAGCTAGATAATGCTTCCTCCTTTTTATGGTTCCGTCGTCAACAAGGAACCCTTAAAGTTTCGCCATGTCAGTCTGTCTGTCTGACCGCGGCTTACCTCAGAGACTCTTAATACTAAAATACTTTAATTTGGCATGGGTATACGTAATAATCAAACCGACAAAGTGGTAAAATAAATACGTGAAAAAAAAATAAAAATTGTAGGCCGATATTTTTTTCTCGTCTATCCCATGGTGTGTATCGTTGGATAGGCCGTTCAAAATATTGCGGGTTTGTGAAAACTATTTTTCGATTCAGGGTTCCGTTTCCGTAATTCTAACTAACCTTTGGCGTGGGTATACGTAATAATCAAGCCGACAAAGTGGTAAAATAAATACGTAAAAAAAAAAGAAAAATTGAAGGCGTGGATTTTTTCTCGTCTATCCCATGGTGTGTATAGTTGGATAGGCCGTTCAAAAATATTGCGGGGTTGTGAAAACTATTTTTCGATTCAGGGTTCAGTTTCCGTAATCCTAACTATAAATACGAAAGTGAGTTTGTTTGTTTGTTTGTTACGCTTCACGCTAAAACGGCTGAACGGATTTGTATGAATTTTGTCACATGGGAAGACCATGACCTGGATTAGGACATACGATACTGTTTGTTACCGATATTTTTATTATACGTACTTGGCCGGTTTTTTTTCTAAAAGTGCCGCCGGAGCTTTGTCTCCGTATGCAGCTTTATTAACTATTCCTTTAGGAACAAATTGTTATGAAGAAAATAGTTTAGTTTTTTAAATACGATCAAAACGCACAAAACCGAGTAAAATATTGTTGCATCACCGTAACATATCGAGAATATTGCTGTCACGGGTTAACAGGAAATATCTAGAGTGGTTTATATTATGTTGTTTGCAACTACAGGTTTAATATCCGCGAATATTACACTCGCGACTAGAACCAACAGCTCGTGTGGTATATCCCGATGTTTCGAAATCTCTTAGCATTCTCCTTCCGATTGTAATTGATTCTGTTTCCACGGACATTAGCTTCGTTTAACTGAAAAGGTTTGTGTCCAGCTTTTTGAAGAAGTTTTTTCTTGGGATTAGTTTTGTTGTGACTTACACAACAGTTTAACTTGTTAGGACGTTCCTCGTTTTATAGCGAGCTTGTACTTTTTTTTTTGTTTACCGGGAGTAAAGCTTTTTATGGGACATTAAGTTTTAAATGGGACAAATAGTGAATGTTGAATTGGTGTTGCTTTAAGTATTAATCACTTATTTTTTAAATGTCGCAGCATTTTTGTTTGTTATGTTTCTATGAGTGTGGTTTAGTTTAATTTGCGATCTCCTGTGCGAGTCCCAAAAAATACTTTTCTTTCTTTCTTACATACAGGTCTAGGCAGAAATTATAGAACGCCATCTGCTACGCTCCTTACATACTCCTCTTTCTTCGTTTACGTTCATACATCTGGTCATACACGCACGCCGGTTGCGAGTAGGTACTACGAACCTAACCTTTTTGAAGAACATCACAAATGAGCGTCACTATATGTCTTTCTGGGGCGTTTCCTCCCGGCATTTTCACTCACATCTTCCTTGTATAATCTTAAATACCTATTATTAGTCGCCTTTGATTCATCCTCTCAACATGACCAAATCATCTAAACTCTTTTCAAATTTTTCTTTTCTTTCTTTTTAAAAATAATATTCTACCAGCGCGGGGCAATTGCGTAACACACATAGAATCCAACTCAAACTCAAACTCAAAGCATTTATTTCAAATAAACCAATTACAGGCACTTTTGAATTGTCAAGGGTTCGGTCGGTCAGTCAGAAAGATGAAGCTAGTTGCCCATTCCAAAGCGTAGTAGGTACCTATGGAGAAGAACGGGCAAGAAACTCCACGGACACTCTTTTAAATCAACGTATTATGGTTACATAATATTGGTTACATCATTCGCTTTGAAATTACCTTTACATGTGAGAACGATGCAAAACGTAAAAGCGTCCGTAATAAAAAGATTAACAAAACAAAAAAAAAGCTATTCAAAAATTTTAATAAGCCGTGGCAGCTAAGAGATGACCAGTCTCTACTGACGGCGCCCGTTCACGAACATGACGCGTGGATTAGCTCCATTCAGCTCAACCATTTTGAAGGGAGCTAAATGATCCTACACACGCGCGACCATCAGCGATACATTAGAGTGAGCACGACATACTCCCAGCCGCCAGGGCACATTCAAGTCAATGAAAGACGTATCCAGTAAATGGCAGCTTTATAGTACATAGTACTCACAAAACAATGTGCTGTGCAACTATACAATACTAAGAGATTGAATTAAAAAAAATGCAAAGAGAGTTTTTAAAATCTTAGCAGCTCCAACACTATTTTCAATACCTGATCAATTAGTATTTGCGCCCTTGTGGAGCAGGACCAGCGTTGAGCCAAGCATTTTATCAGCGATGTACCTAATCCCCCAACTTATAATATGCTTGGCTGCATAGTGTGCGTTTTATACTAGATTTAAATTTTGTTTCATTCAGTTGAAGTATGTGGGGAGGTATTTTATTGTAACATTTTAAACAGTACCCAATGAAAGATAAATAAATAAATAAAATAAATAAAACTTTATTGACATATAAATATTACAATCGTACATGTGAAGCCCCTGACTCCCGTGCTAGGCGAACCTGTGTTACAGGAATCAGTATTCTCCGCCTTACAGCAATACACATTTAAGATGAGTCTACTTTAGCCAGCCTGAAACCTGGTTGAACTAATTGGTCCCTATTTCTAGTGATATAATTGTGTCTTTCACCTCTTTTACTAAAAAGCTGTAGATTTTTGACAATGAATGGCAACGAAACCTCTGAAGCAAAGGATTAGCAATATCCTTCAAAACTCACTGATTGTGATCCAAACTGATTACGCAACTAGGGATTGTGGATCTAGAAGTGGGCTTCTTTCGGCTAAGATGGAATAATAAAAATTATATTTTTTTAAGTTTCTAAGTAAGGACTAGTTTAAATATAGGACCAGAAATTACTTACCTAATCAGCATGTCGATTCTGTAAAAATCTCACCGTGAAAACTCGCGTGGAGTGAGCTGTCAGTGTCATCCCACTGATGCTAGGGAGTGACCAAGCATTACATTTATAATCATAATAGAGATTTTAATAATATTTTTATGCTAATTCTATTGATACTATCACTTCTTTAGGCAAGATGCGGAAGCAGCCGTGTCTGCCATGAACCATGACCTGGATTTGATTAGCGATTGGTCGCGGTCCTTTGGACTGCAAATCAACCCTAAGAAATCCCAGGCCATAATTATCGGTGGAAGGTATATGCGGAATAGGCTCGATATTGCGTCGCTGTCTCCACTCTGTCTGAATGGAGTTCAGATTGAATACGCTAATACAGTTAAAAACCTGGGGGTGACCTTGGACTCTTACCTATCGTGGACTACCCATGTTGCTCAAGTCAGTCGCAAAGTGCACTACACGTTCCATTCGTTGAAATGCCTCCAGAGCTTCTTGCCCTTGAATACAAAAATCTCCCTTGCTCAAACTCTCATACAGCCCATCATAGACTACGCTGATACCTGTTATTTGGATGCCACCGAGGAGCTTTTAAATAAACTTGAGCGTTTGCGAAATATCTGCATTCGTTTTGTTTTTAACCTTAAAAAGTATGATCATGTTTCTAACTTACGCAAGATTCTCAAGTGGCTCCCCATTCGTCTTCGCAGGAACTCTCGGATATTGTGTCTGCTATTTAACATCCTTCATAATCCTAGTACGCCATCCTATCTGCGGGAACGTTTTTCCTTCGCCCGTCCTTCTGATGCACCTTGCAGGTCGCATCTTAGAAATCTCCTTAAATCCCCTCCCCACTCTACCGACTTCTACTCCTACTCCTTCACTGTGCACGCGGTTCGGCTGTGGAATTCACTTCCACCTGACATTAGGGACTGCCAAACTGTTGCTGTTTTTAAAAGAAGAGTGAAAGAACACTATCTTTCCACTTTGCCATAGTTGCATATTATGTATTTATTATTTTATACTATTAATTATAAGTATGTAAGTATTTTAGTGATATTTATTTTAGAAGTATGTATTTATGTAAGTATATTCTCATAGTGTACTTATAATTAAATTAGTGAATAGTTTTATTTTGTTTTTATGTATTTTGTTTTCTCTTTTACCTTACACACGTTGTCTACATCTCTATGTCTACTGTCCTATTGCAGGTATTCTGGAAGAGATTTCATTAGAAATAAGCATCACCTTTGTACGTTTTTTCTGTTCCTTTCTTTTTGTCTGTTTATATGTGTGTACATAAACTGTTAAATAAATAAATAATTTTATATTATTTCAAAATTAGTATTTAAGCGCTGAAACCTTACTATTTAGGGTTTTTTTTAAATAAAATAGCAAAACAGAAATTCAGTCGGACTCAATTTGGTTTTTTTATTCCAAAAGGATTGGTAATTTTCGCAGCCGCCATCTTGCTTTTTAGATTTGACCTCACTATCGGCTTTAGCACCCCCGAAAACCATGAAAACGACACCTATGATGAAAAATCTGAACATTTTCGCAGCCGCCATCTTGCTTTTTAATTTTGACCTCACTATCGGATCTAACACCCCCGAAAACCATGAAAACGATACCCATGATGAAAAATCTGAACATTTTCGCAGCCGCCATCTTGCTTTTTAATTTTGACCTCACTATCGGATCTAACACCCCCGAAAACCATGAAAACGATACCCATGATGAAAAATCTGAACATTTTCGCAGCCGCCATCTTGCTTTTTAATTTTGACCTCACTATCGGATTTAACACCCCCGAAAACCATGAAAACGATACCCATAATGAAAAATCTGAATATTTTCGCAGCCGCCATCTTGGTTTTTAGATTTGACCACACTATCGGCTTTAACACCCCTGAAAACCACAAAAACGACACCCATGATGAAAAATCTGAAAATTTTCGCAGCCGCCATCTTCCTTTTTAATTTTGACCTCACTATCGGATTTAATACCCCCGAAAACCGTGAAAACGATATCCATGATGAAAAATCTGAACATTTTCGCAGCCGCCATCTTGGTTTTTAGATTTGACCTCAGTATCGGCTGTAATACCCCAGAAAACCATGAAAACGATGAACAATGTTTGTAGCCGCCATTTTGGATTTTGGTAAAACCAAATTTTTGTTTGTCGCGCATTTAAAAATAAAAAAAAGGCAAATTTAAAAAAAAACTCAACCTGATATTATTAACAGCTCCTCACACGCAAGCGCGGCGTGATCTTATCACTTCATCCGATTCTCGTAACCATAGTAACCACTCGCGCCGGCTAGGTGAAGTGAGTCGGTAAGCGCGACGCGCGAGTGTCGTGATCTTATCACTTCACTCGATTCTGGTTGCCATAGCAACATCACTTCACTTGGGCTGGGTGAAGTGAGCCTAGCCGCCCGCCGGCCGGTGCGCGCGCTGCGCGAGTGTCAGTTGAACTGTTGAATTTTGTTACAGTATTGATGACGGTGATTTTATGAACATTATTTTATTATTGGCATCGCGTAGGTCGGTATAAATTTACCTACCTAGAATAAAATATTAGAAAGGTATTTATTAAATAATCCGCACGTTTTTTATTCAAATGGCTTATGTATACAGATACACACATCGTGTAGTTAGGTTTCCACATAGTTTGTGAGGGGATAAATTCTATGGTCCGTCAGCCAGGCACACTTTTAGCACTCGATCACTTGACACACTCGGTTATCTCTTCTTATTGAAAAGATTTGGGTTAATAACAACGCTGAATAACGTCACACAGGCTTTAGTCGACTCAATCCACTATCGCTTCTTCAAAACACATCGCGATTGGGTCATGGAATTGCGTTATCTGATTATGATCAATAGAATTAGCATAAAAATATTATTAAAATCTCGATTATGATTGTAAATGTAATCCTTGGTCCATCCCTAGTATCAGGTGGGATGACACTGACAGTTCACTCCACGTTCACTTCACTTAAGTTTTCACGGTGAGAAGGTTACAGAATAGCACTTCTGCAGTGCTATTCTGTAACTTTCTCACCGAGATTTTATTAATATTTTTATGCTAATTCTATTGATCATAATCACTTAGCTGATTAAATAAACGCAATCCCATGACCCAACCGCGATGTTTTTTAACTGATTGAATAAATGCAATCCCATGACCCAACCGCGATGTGTATTAACTGATTAAATAAATACAATCCCATGACCCAACCCCGATGTGTTTTGAAGAAGCGATAGTGGATTGAGTCGAGTAAACACTTTATTCAGCGTTGTTATTACCCCAAATCTATTCAATAAGAAGAGATAACCGAGTGTGTCAAGTGATCGAGTGCTAAAAGTGTGCCTGGCTGACGGACCATAGAATTTATCCCCTCACAAACTATGTGGAAACCTAACTAAACGATGTGTGTGTCTATGTACTTAAGCCATTTGAATAAAAAACGTGCGGATTATTTAATAGGTACCTTTCTAATATTTTATTTTATGTAGGTAAATTTATACCGACCTACGCGTTGCCAATAATAAAATAAAATCACCGTCATCAATTCTATAACAAAATTCAACAGTTCAACTGAAACTCGCGCAGCGCGCGCACCGGCCGGCGGGCGGCTAGGCTTACTTCATCCAGCCCAAGTGAAGTTGTGTTGCTGTGGCAACGAGAATCGAGTAAAGTGAGAAGATCACGACACTTGCGCGTCGCGTTTACCGACTCACTTCACCTAGCCGATTCACGTCGGCGCGGGTGAAGTGATAAAATGACGCCGCGCTTGCGCGTGAGACGCTGTTATTAATAATTATCAAGTTGAGTTATTTTTTTTTAAGTTTTTTATTTTTAAATGCGCGACAAACAAAAAGGGAATTGATCATTATTGGCTTAACGTGGACAAGTTGTTCTGTAATAAGTATTTTTACGAAAAAATGTAATTAAAACTAAAATTAATATTTTTATGATTCTCGTTGCAGGAAAGTAAATGTAAAAACAAGTCGTTTAATAAGTATTTAAGCCGATTGAGTTCAAAAAGCGTCGCCATTTTATGGTTGGAGGCTGATTCTGTGTTGCCACATTAATATTAATTGTGATTTCAGTCTTTTATTAAAGATAATAATCGATTTCTAAATCTGAGTAAAAAGTATGTATTTTCTTGAAAATCTGTAATCAAGTGATTTTTCAAAAGGTTTTATATTTATTTTCCTTTAATTACATTAAAAACAAACAAAACACTCACCGTTCTTGGCCATCAAATCACTTTACATCCGATTATAATATTATTTCCTCAGCAAGGATGTATCAGACCAGGTACTCGCTGCTATCCAGAAGCGGATGATTCTCGAGGCCTACTTCGCTAAGCAAGACACTCCAGGACCGACCTTCAACGCCAAGCCGCTGTTCGCCGGAGGTGTTCTGAAACTGTGGTGCGGTAAGGACCACACCTTAACCTGGTTAAGGAAAACAGTTTCCGACCTGTCTCCCCCAACTAGCACCCCGCTAGTTGTCAAGAGCCAGTCGGAGATCCTGAAGCGAGCACGATGTGGCGTCGTGATTCCAGACGAGCAGGGAGTCTTCGGAGAGCCGACCAATATTGGGCGCGCTCTCAGCTACCAGAACCCCTGGGTCGACATTTTTCGTATTAAATGACGCTTACCTTCTTCTATTAATAGAAGAAGGTAAGCGTCATTTAATAATAATATTAATATTCATTTATAATATTAATATTACTAACTCCCACCTGCTTACGTACGTACTTCACTTTCTCCGAATAGTATTAGATGTGACTATTTATGATTAATTATTGTCTTAGTTTTGTTATACTTTTTATTATTATTATTTTTATTCAATTAGTTCTATTCAATTTGTTTATTCAAACAACCCAAATAACTATTTTATTTGTCGGGTAACTAGATAATTGTCGATAATTGTCCGTCGCGGTTGGGGGCTTGTAGCGCTTTGTGAGTGCACCGTGCACGGATCAATCTAGCAACAGGTTTTTACTGGGACAGTTGTTGTTTTCGTATGTTTTGTTTTTGTTATTATGTTTAATAACTAATTAATGTATTCATTTATAAGTAAAAATATGTATTAGGTATGTTGAAGCTGTTTGTACTGGGACGTCACTTGTCCCTAAAGGTTCAATAGAAAACCAGCGTCAGACAGCATCTGCCTGGCATTAATGCTGAAATGAACCTTTTTAATGCAGCCGTGAGGCACACACTATTCATGTGAAACATTATTTTCACTTTTTTATTGTTATTTTTATTTCGTGTTTCACGAACTGTATCCAAATAAACGTTATTCTTTCTTTCTTTTCTTCTGCATGACAAACAGGCCGCAGCATGGTTTTTGGTGGTCGGTGTCCCTGTGGACCAAATCCCGATCCTGATGGAGGCCGGACGCCGTCTCTCAATTGGACTGGGGACGGTGTACGTGAAATTCCAGGGTCGGAACGGCAGGTTCACCGACGTCCCTCAGGAATGGGACCCTACCACTGGGACCAACTGCGAGGCGCCGAAGCAGCTGCCCCAGACACCAGCAGGGGAGACCACTCCCCCGCTAAACAACCCGGAAGCATCCGTGGCTGAACCTGCTGCAGCAGGGTCGGCCGACTGTGCCGCCGCCTCCGAGGGTGCCGTCCCTCCACCGGGTGAGGAGCTGGACGACATGCTTCTGTCACCGGATTCGGGCCCGGGAGGCGACGGCTTCGACGAGGGCGACTTGTCGGGCTCAAACTTGGGGGGGACGAAGAGGATTCGACCAGCGATGGCGTCCCTTTCGTCAACCTGTAAAACCGCGACGGCTCAGCTTCGCAAGTGGCTGGAGGCACAACACACGGCCATTGCCTTGATCCAAGAGCCGTGGATTAGGGCGGGCAGTATACAAGGACTTTCCAATCTTGGCGGTAAGCTCCTGGTCACCACAGATCACGATCACCCTAGAGCGTGCATCTATGTCACAGGTAACCTTAAAACACATCTTTTAACTGACTTCTGTTGCAGAGATGTCTCTGCAGCAAAGCTGCTAATACAGCGTGACGACACCATGGAGATGATCGTTTTCGCCTCGGCCTAGGCGGAGGCGGAGGCGCCGCCTCCACACGACCTCACCCGCCTCGTGAGCCATTGCGAGGGATGTGGGATTGAGGTCGTAGTAGGGGCCGACGCCAACGCTCATCATCAACTATGGGGTATGGACACGCAAAACGGGAGGGTTAAGGCTTTGGTTTAATACTTGTTCTCGACTAACCTATCCCTACTAAACACTGGCTCCGAACCAACATTCATAACCAGGCGAAGCCGAACAATCATAGATCTCACACTGGCAACAGAGGGCGCGGCGGAAATCACTGCTGGGTGGCAGGTCTCTAACGATGCCTCCTGCTCTGATCACAGGTGGATCTGCTTCGATATCCAGGTCTGTGTTTCTCCAACACCACCACGGCGCAATCCGCGAAACACGGATCGTGCCACCTGCCACACACGCAACCTTGAATACAAGTTTGTGATAACAAGCGATCCGGCGACGTTTGCGGACACTACACAGATTGAGGTACAAGTGAGCTATCTTACCAAAACTATGATAGATAGCTATTTATCAGGGTGGTCTCTGGGCAGGCAGTTTGGTAACTACCAAACTGCCTGCCCAGAGACCACCCCGTGCAGCACACCGGGCAAACAACCATGGTGGGGCGCTGATCTAAAGCGCAAACGCGACAAGGTAAGGGCAGCTCTGAACAGAGCCATGAACACATGTGCGGATGAGGACTGGGATAATTACTACGCAGCCAAATCCAGTTACAAAAAATGTATTAGATTCAGGAGTACTACGGGATGGCGCAAATTCTGTGGTAGCATTGAATCTTGCCAGCAAGCTAACAGGGTAAGGAAGGTTCTGGCGCAACAGAAATCTTCTGGTCCCACTACCCTACGCAAACCTGACAAAACACTCACTTCCTCGCCAGAAGAAACGAGACGCGTCCTTATTAAGTCACTCACTTCCCTGGATGTGTCTTCACGCAGGTAATCGACTGGCAAGATGTAATTCAAACGCCATCAGACAACGATTGGCATTACGCACGCAGGGTGATCACGTTGGAGAAACTCCAATGGGCCATCCGGAGCTTCCATCCTTTTAAAGCAGCTGGTCCCGATGGACTGTTCCTCGCCTTACTACAATGGGGTGGAACCTCTGTCGCAATAAGACTGGTGCCATTAATGAAAGCGTGCCTGGCCTTTAGATACGTTCCCAAAGGATGGAGGGAAGTGAAAGTCATATTCATCTCTAAGCCAGGTAAGGGGGACTACACAAACGCCAAATCCCATCGACCAATCAGCCTGACCTCCTTTCGACGGCGCTCTAAAAACCATGCCGCTACACGGTAACCAACATGCATATAGCTCGGGTAAGTCGACCGAATCCGCTCTTCAACTAGTGGTTGGCCAGATAGAGGAAGCGATTCATCAGAATGGCACCTGCGTGGGCACTTTCATAGACATCGAAGGAGCCTTCGACAAAACCAACTTTTCCAGCATCAGCAGCGCCCTCTCCAGACATGGAGTAGAACAGGTACTAACGGACTGGATTACTAACATGTTACGCAAACGAGTGGTTCGCCTTGAGGATGAGCGACAGCTGGCCATGATAGCCAGAGGCGGCCCCCAGGGAGGGGCGCTGTCACCCCTTCTATGGAATCTGGTGATTAACGACCTTATCACCAAACTCAACGCGAACCACTAATTACACAATAGGTTATGCAGACGACCTTGCATTCCTTGTTTCGGGGAAAGTAACGGGAACAATCTGCAACCTCACTCAGCAGGCACTACGTATCGTAGAAAGATGGTGCAGGGAATTCGATCTATCGATGAACCCCACCAAAACTGAACTAGTTATGTTTACCCATAAACGAGCATTAGGCCCTTTCCGCCTACTAAAACTGTTCGATACAGAACTTCAGTTAGCCAACGAAGTCAAGTACCTCGGGGTTATTCTAGACAGTAAATTAAACTGGAGTAGTCACTTAGACAACAAACAAAACAGGGATTGCATCACCTTTTGGCAGTGCAAGAAAATGATAGGTAAGAAGTGGGGCCTATCCCCCAAAATTATACTATGGCTGTACACGGCGGTAATCTGCCCCATGATCACCTACGGGGCCGTGGTCTGGGGGCCCCGCACCAAGCTAATCACAGCCTCCAATAAACTACAACGAATGCAAAGACTTGCCTGTATTGCGACCACGGGCTGCATGAGGACAACTCCGACTGCAGCAGTCGAAGCCATACTGAGACTGCTACCGCTCCACCTGTTCATACAGCAGGAAGCAACGATGGCGGCAGTACGCCTAATTCACTGAATCTCTGGGGCAAGAGAGACGCACTACACACCGCGCTGCTTGAGGGACTCAATAAAGAGTTCCCCATTACGAAAGCAATAAATGACCAGGTACCCTAACAATTTATCTTTGATAAAAAATACGAAATCCAACTTCACGAGGATCGCCGATGCGAGGGGTTGCGCCCCGCAGAGCCCATCTTCACAGATGGATCCAAAACAGGTAGTGGCACAGGTGCTGGAATTTTCTCGGAGGACTTCAACATACGCATAGCCACACCATTGGGGGTCCATAAAACAGTGTTCCAGGCCGAGTGCTTAGGTATTTCTCTGGCTGCCTCAGCCATCATGGCCAGGGAAGTTAAGGACCACTCGATCCGCATACTCTCAGACAGCATGGTTGTCCTACAAGCGCTAAGCAGTCACACAGTTGACTCTGGGCTCGTATATTAACGAGTGCCACCAGCGCCTCAACCAGGTGGGTAGCCTCAACAACATAACCATTCAATGGATTAAAGGACACAGCGATTCGCTAGGCAACGATGCAGCCGATGAGCGTCTACCCTTTATAGCAGAACTTGTTTTGTCATAATATTATTTTGCTTAACTGCGGACAGCATAAACATCATTTCGCAGAAAATCGTTTGGCAGACACTCATTTATCATACATTCAAAACTCATAAGTTTGTAAGTCAGAATCATCTTTAGGCATATATTTTATATCCATTAAAATTAAAAAGTAGAACCATCATATCGCAGAAAGTTCACAGTCAGAATCGTCTTTTGGTATATTTCATATCAGCAGTCATTAAATCAAAACGTCCGATAAACGGTCAGTGGATATATTTTGAAACAAGCATGCACCATGCATGCAGCAAGCATGCAGTATGCAAACAAGCATACACCATGCATGCAAGCAAACATGCAGCATGCAAGCGAGCATGCAACATGCAGTAAGCAAGCATGGTTTCCGTCATGGCTCCGGCGCTGCGGGGCTCCGGCGGTCCCACGCGAGCTTATCGTCGCAGATGGTTTTAGCGCCCACCACACCTACTCCTCAGCTCGCGGGCCGCCTCGCCTCTCCCCGCCTACGCGGGCCTAAATTACACTCTAGGGGTAGGGCAGACAAGACTACGTGAAGTCGGTTTTGCAGCGATTCTTTTCTATCACTAACATATTAACTATTTTTCATAGTATGCCAAGTGAAATTGTACCAAATAATCGTCGCTTTAAATAAAAGTTATGCGAAATGAAATTATGCGGAATTTTAACTTTGCCAAAGGTAATTATGCCAAATAAAATTCTGCCATCTTAAAGGTATGCCATTGTAAATTCGGACATAAAACAATAATTATATTAAATCATTTTTATGCCTTAATAGTATTCGTTTAAAGAAAATTGTGCCAAGTGTTTTATGCCAAATAAATTTCGGAGCATCAAGATTCTGCCAGATAGAGGGAACCCAGCCGATAAACTTGCCAGAAGGGGGTCGAGCATGGCACCAGCGGGACCTTAACCCACCGTGCCCCTCCCCTTCAGGTACTTACGCACTCTGGTAAGGAAAGGCACTAGTGATAAACATCTCAAACTATGGTCGGACCAAGGTGAGTGCAGGCAGGCCAAGGAAGCACTCCCTACAATTGACGGTCGCCTCACGAAACGGGTTCTCCGACTAACTAAACTACAGCTGCGCACTGTTACAGCAGCTATAATAGGCCATGGGTCATTGAACAAACACCTCTTTGTCATAGGAGTCACAGACAGTCCGCTGTGCAGGGCCTGCATGGAGGAGGATGAGACAGCAGCACATGTGCTTCTAAACTGCCCGGTGGTCGCCACATACAGGGCAAAGTACTTCGGTAACCCAGGTACCCTCCGTGAGATGGTCAGTAACACCAAGGCGTTGCTGGCCTTCCTTGAGGAGCTGGGGTGGATCGAATAATTGATTTCCCACCGTACGCAAAATACGCGCATTGACGTGGAGTTGCGGACACCAGCCCGTATTACCTATTACCTTATATCTTACCTATGCGCGACAAACAAAAATTTGGTTTTACCACCTTTATATCAAAATCCAAAATGGCGGCTACAAACATTTTTCATCATGGGGTTCGTTTTCATGGTTTTCGGGGGTGTCACAGCCGATAGTGTGGTCAAAATTAAAAAGTAACATGGCGGCTGCGAAAATGTTCAGATTTTTCATCATGGGTGTCGTTTTCATGGTTTTCCGGGGTGTTAAAGCCGTTAGTGTAGTCAAATCTGTAAAGCAAGATGGCGGTTGCGAAAATTACCAAACCTTTTGGAATAAATAAAACGAAATTGAGTTTCTGACTGAATTTCTGTTTTGCTATTTTATTTAAAAAACCGTAAATAGTAACGTTTCAACACTTAAATACTAGTTTTGAAATAATATAAAATAATCAATAGAATTAACATAAAAATATTATTAAAATCTCGATTATGATTATAAATGCAATGCTTGGTCACTCCCTGGCTTCAGTGGAATGACACTGACAGCTCAATCCACGCGAGTTTTCACGGTGAGATTTTTTACAGAATCGACATGATGGTAAGTTTGCGTTAGACGTGTACCAGCGAGTAAGTCGTACTACACCAATATCTGCTCTACTGCTCATAAAAAAAAAACTGATAACTAATGATGTAAAAATGTACAATTATAGTTCCTTTGGTTAACTAAAACAAGTGAGTATCCGCTGGTCTTAGAAGAAGAAAAAAAAGATTTTGGTACTGTCTTGCACATCTCTAAGCTATTTCTGAAAAGAATACTACGATAAAGAGAATGTTTTTGTTCATGGCTATTTTCAGATAGTCATTTAAGCATAACTGTTGTATTTTGCTACACAAAGCTACATCTTTATGTTATATGTATAAATCTACCTTTGTTATAATCTCTATACTGTTTCCTTGCTTCAAACATGAAATCATATTATGTCTCTAACTTTCTTACATATGTTTGAACACCACAGCTGAGAAGCAACACCATAATGAACTGTTTCTAACACTGAAAACTGTATTTTATATTATTAATTTTCTCTTGTTGTAAAATCTTAGAATATTTTTATTCATTGACATCTTTCATGATAAATTGTCATCTGTCTAGATTTTCCTTCTCTATGCATAGCTGCCATGATAAAGCTAGTTCCGGACTTAATTTAGGCTATGTACTCATGTTTTTATTGATCCTGGCAGGCATTCAAACAAATAATTTTAATAATGCTTAACAGAAACTTCTAGAGCTTTTGCCAGAATCTATAAAAACGGTCATCGGACATGACAAGGGGTCAGTCTGGTTCAGTTTAGTTCTGTTTAGTCTCGTACAGTTCAGTTCTGTTAAGTTCAGTCTAGTCTGGTTCAGTCAGTTCTGTTAAGTCTCAGTCTAGTTCAGTTTCAGTCTGGTTCAGTCTAGTTCTGTTTAGTTCTGTCAGTCACTTCAGTCTTGGTCAGCTTTTCTCAGTCTTGTTCAATCTACTTCAGTCTAAAACTATATACTAATACCTAATTTATTATTGGTAAAGTGTGAAAATATAATCATTTAAAGAAACTCGTAGTGTGTGATTTGTGATTCACTCTACATAACCTCCGGCCCTCTCACTTACGCCTTTGAGAGATCTCTAAGGCCGAAGGCATTATAGTCGTGCGGCTTAGGACGCCATAGCCGACCACTCCTGTGTGTTATGGGAGGTCCAGACACTCGTCCCGTGGAGCGTGAGGTGTTTTAGGGCGCCTCAGCTGTCAGTCATATCGGCGAGATTCAGGCAACGCCACCCTCTTACTAGTCCTCACCAGGACGGAGAGCCCTTCCATTACTAGGGCAATCTATCAACGTGGCGTTAGACACTAACCCAATTCTTTTGCTAGTGTGAAACAACTCGCACCAATTACACACAAACATATCACTAAATTACCATATAACAAAACCTCTTGGTTAACAAGGGACGTTTTACTCCTTAGGACAGAGTTGCCGACTGACTGCGGCGGCGAGATCTACTACGGCGTGTGTAAACAGCCTCATCTTCGTGCTCCACCTCATCTGCCAGCCCTGTCCCACTGCTGCCTGCCGATCCAGTCCCACAATTACCTGCCGATCCTGTCCAGCTGCTGCTAGCCGATCCTGCATCCTGCCGTCTAATCGTCCCGAACACTCGAACTGGAAGCCGGGAACTCTCTACCCTTTTTAATATTTAATAGTACTCTATTTTTTTTAACGTGACTTACGACTGGCCCTCCAGCCAATCGTAACGTTACATAACCTCGCTTGTGCCGCGTTCCAATGCGGTCGTGTTTGCATATTCTTTGTATTGACTAGCGCGGCGCAAGTTGTCGCTCGTAATTTATTTGCCATGAGCAATGAACTTGTGCCGAATGAGCTGCTGGCGTTCCTGCAGCAGAAGTTGGATGTGAAGGACGAGGTGTCCGCTGTCCAGATCTGCGCAACGAACTTCAGCGAAGATGACATAGCTGCTGCCAAGCTGTTACTGTTCAGTGTGCTTAACAAGCGCGACCAGATGGTGTGACTAAGAGAAGCCTGCAAGACATTATCACGCTATTCAAGGAGACCGACCCGGACGACGTGCCGACGTTTGTGGCGAAGGAGCTACACAAGCTTTCTCCCATCACCTTCGACCACGTTGATGTAACGAGCCTTCTGAAGGATATTGTCTTTCTGAAGGCCCCCGCCTCACGGATGTTCTGGCGAAATTAGATGCTTCCCAAATCATGTCATTCTCACTTATTAAATAAAAAATGTAAAAAAAATCCTATCGAATATACAAACCATTGCATTTTACTTGAACATACAACAACCATTACAATATACTTAAATATACAAAAATGGAAAGGTGCTGCGTAAAGAAGATAAAGACAAGCCTACTGTCATAAGAAGCGAAATGGACATCTGTTGGGTTTTGAGTACAACGCAGGCAGGAAGTCAAAAATTTTATCGGTAATAATTTTAAACTAAGTTACCCCGGATCTCTCTCCCGATCACCAAGAATTATTCGACTGTACAAACATGAATGTTCTTAGTTAGCTTATACCTTCCATTTATAAAACCAATCCGAATATTGTTTACATAAATATTAGGTCCATAATCAAAAACAATGGTTGTGTAACATAATTAATTAGCTCGTCTAAAATAACTTAAATGTCTTAATAAAGTAAAATAAAATAAAATAAAATAAAGTAAATGTCTTAATTTTAACAGAAGTTAATATAAATACAAACACTGTTCATATGTATAACATCAATGGCTATGAAATGCACAGTAAGCAGCGTAAAAACAGAAAAGGCGGTGGAATAATAATGTATGCCAGAGATGGCTACAATCACACCATTGCATCACTCTTTAATAGTCTCTGAATGTATTATTGGTCAAATTACTACACCTCACGACTACCACTCATATATTATTTGTGCTAATCCTAGACCACCAAGCGAAACTAAACATCTATTCTTAAATAAACAGTATCTTATCCAATCCCTCTATTAAATCATACGATACTTATTTGCTAGGAGTCGTCAATATATATAGACCTAAAGACATACGACAGCATTCGAGAATAGTAGGTCAGTAGTATGTCCAAGTATAGTCTACCGAGCGTGATATCTGATAGTCTTCAAAAAAAGAATAATTAAGATATAAAATTAATAGCTGACAAGTTTGTCACAGAATTCAGAATCAGTTTTAAGATCTTGTCCAAATGTAACCGTCGTCTATTGAACGAATCAGAATATACATGGTTCCCCATAACACATCCATGTACTTCAGGAAAGCTACAAATATCAATGTGAGTAAACTAATTAGGAACCCTAATACAAATAAAGCTCCAGGGGTAGGTAATCCTGCCGAGGTCGTGGGTAAGTTCGGAAGGGATACCGAGGCCCCTGGCAACACAGGCAACGGAAGGAACACGGGTGGGTTTTAGTCAGTAAGAGTCTGGCACACCCTCCTGCTCCGCCCAGAGCGGGAGAAGTTATTTGATAATTTCCCACCCAAATAAAAGGGGTAGGTGTATTATTAGGTGTATTGACATAAGATATCACATATCTTTATATTTAAAATTACTTTAATTATTATAATTAAAGATTTAAAAACATTATTTAGATAGAGAATAAGTTGTAATGTTGTGATATTATAATTATATAAGTTATCTTTAAGAATAACCCAGCTACAAATTAATTTAATAATACTTGCTGCACCCTAACAAGGTCATGTACATACTCTTAAGTTTTAGCCTAGTCATAGCCTGTAACTATGTGTACATTGTGCAAATAAATAAATAAAATCCATGTGTGACGATGACAGGCATTATTGTCTAAAATCAAAATCAATACTAGTGTCAAACAAGGAAAATACCCGGAAGTACTAAACACTGGTGTAGTGCGCCCAATGCATATTACAAAACAAACCAGTTTTGCCGACTATGGCAATTATAGACCGATCACTATTCTACTCGTTATCGATAAATAGTAGAAAAATATGTTTTAACCAGATACAAGACTTCTATGTATGAAAATAATGCGTTTTTCAGTACACAACACGGTTTTCAACGCAATAACTCCACCTACATAGCTGTTATCAACATTTACGGATGAGGTAAAATAAGCTTTTAATGATACAAATAATGTAATTTTACTATTTATTGACTTAAGCAAAGCGTTCGGTACGCCGAGACACAACACGTTGCTGATAAAATTTGGTAACTCTGGAGTTCGTAGACTAATACACAAACGGTGTGAGGACTACCTTAAGACGCTGACAACACCTAAACCGCGGTCACTGTCAGATTGCATAGAAAAGAAAGAGAAGCGCGATGACACAACGCCTGTAATTTATTGGAAAATATGAAGCAATTATCTATTTACTCAAAATTGAGTTGAGTAATCGAAAATAAAAAAACAACTAAGTTCTGCCTTCAAATAAGACTTTCTTGTTATTAATTAAATACGTAACGTATGTTGATATTTAATACAGATATTTTGGATTAGAACTCAAGGTAAGAGGTTAGTTTAGCGTTAGTTTGTATCGAGATTTTTTTTTAAAACGTGATTTGGTACTAACCACATTCTGGAAAATATGTTCAACATTAACGTATATTTTTTTCGCTACCACAAACTATACAGATTTGGCATTTTTTTTTCTTAAGAGAAGTCTATTTTGGTAAATTGGGTCTTGTCAGCGCCTTAATAATCTTAAATACAATGTCAAGATCTATAATGGCAGAGAGTACAACTTTGTGCCTTTTGGCGTCGAGACCCTCGGTCCGTGGAGTCCCAGTGCGCATAAGTTATTTGCGGAAATCGCGAAACGTCTAGTTGATGTAACTGGTGACCGAAAAGCTGGCGGCTTTCTCGCGCAACGCATCAGCATTGCAATTCAGCGAGGAAATGCCGCCAGCATCCTAGGTACAATGCCCCGAGGGCCTTTTTTAAGCTTAACTTAGTTTTAATTTAATTTAGTTAAGATCTATAATGAAACCAATGACGCGATTCAAGTCACTGAAGGAACAGCCCACAGTGCTTGGATATTTATACTATCTGACATATGTCAACAACATGGACAATGTGGACAGTCACTGTTACATTTATCAATATGCGGATAACACATGTTTTGCAACTTGTACCCACACATACGTAAAAGTATCAGCTCAAAAGTTACAGAAAGATTTTACTAGTTTCCAAATGGGCACACGATGCTGGACTGGTTCTTAACGCAAGTAAGACCAAAATCATTCATGTCTACTTTTAGCCATCTAAAGCACATTACTTCTTTTTAGTGGTGTTCAAAGTTGCTTTATGGCAATCACTTGCTTAATGCTATATGCTCTTTATTTTAAGCATTCTATTTTATATGCTTTATGTTAAGCATGCTTTTTTATATGTACTACTTGTTACGACCAAACGGGCGAGCGCGAATAAAACCAGGGCGGAGTTGTCAGAGCGGAATATTACATCGCGTTTATGAATATATTACGGAACAGTAAAAAAAACAATGAACTTTCCTTTTCCAGGCTTAGGACTGTCTATAATTGATTAATTGGTTGAGTAGTAGTAATTGATTGAGTAGGTATGTCAGTATTTAAAACAATTATAGGCGTATTTAAAAGTTCACTGTTCCTTCTGAACGTTTTCGTCCGTTAAATACCTACACACAAAACAACAACACGATACCTCACTCAGTCAATCGTCCTTACTTTCACAATTAGTTTTTATTTACATAATCAATATTGCGTATCCTATCACTGTTTATTTACACTAAAAACGCACGAAGCAAAACAACATTGTTTATAATATTACGTTACGTACGTGAGCCGCCTGAGATCGCGATAACGCACGCGGTACCTAAAAAGATTACACACACGACCGAAAGCAAACGCTAGCATGCGACGACTAGCCACCAGGCGGCCGGCACCCGCCGCTTTGCTAAGCCTGGTTGCTTATTACTACATGCGCTTGCGATGTGCGACGATGTGCGATGTAAAGCAAATAGCAAATAGCAACAAGTGCGAGTCACGATAGCATTTGCTTTATGTTATGTATGATAAGCAAGATGCTTTATTATGCTATATGCTTTATTAACCACCACTACTTCTTTTAAAATAATCGCACACAGTCACAATTGATCAAGTAATGCATCACATCTATCTTGGATTAGTTGTACGAGTATATAATTGTTTTAGCTGGACCTTTCACAGAGACTCAGTCTGTGACAAGTTGCGAGTTGTACTGGCAAAATTCTAAATTTTGAAACCTAAATTCCCGTTTAAAATCCTGCTCAACATGTAAACTTTAGCGGAACCAATTGTAGCACACGGAAATACAAGTTATGGGTGAACATTTCGATCATATATTTATACTGAAAGATTTTCAAAATTGCGAGTTAGTCTTTTGAAAGTCATCGTACCTACCCAGAAATATAAAACACCAATTTAAAGGTAACGCCATTGAAATATTGTACAATAAATATATCCAGGGAAGACTAGACTTAATATGGCCCTTTTTACCCGACTGCCTCAGGAGGGGTAATGTTTTTCGAGAGTATGTATGTATGTATGTATGTATGTATGTATGTATGTATGTATGAATGTATGTATGTATGTATGTATGTATGTATGTATGTATGTATGTATGTATGTATGTATGTATGTATGTATGTCTATTTCTTTGGCACGCTTTGTAGCCTAAACGGTTTGATAGATTTTAACATATGAGGTGTCTTTCGATTCGTCTTAATTGTGGGAGTGACATAGGCTATATAATATTTATAAATTGCATCTACAAATACAAAAAAAAGGAGGGGAAGTTTTTTTTTTAATTAATTGCAACAATATTGGTATCAAATAAAAGCTAGTAATGAGTAATTTTCAAATATATATATATATTAATAAAACTAAAAAGGTTGAAATAAAATAAATTATTTAAAAAACAAAAAACCCTAATTTTGGTCTTGCAGGCGGGGACAGTCGAATAACCTGAAATATGGTGTAACTTTTATTGTCCCCGCCTGCAAGACCAAAATTATATAGATTATAATGCTTGTTTTCCCCTTTTCAGTTATGTGTTTTTGCAGTAGGACAGGATTCATACTGCCTACGATACGTTTCCTATTTCAAACCTAAAATTGTTAATGATTTAATTATTCTAAATACAATTAAGGACTATTAATAGTTTTTTCGGGCGTTCCCCTTTTCCAGAAACTTCCAAATTTTCTTTCCATAAAAATCGAATTCGGACTATAACAAACATTTAAAACAAAAGATAGCCAAATCGATCCAGCTGTACTCAAGCTATGCGCTTACCAACGAACAGAATCTCATTTTTATTTATGCAGATTATTTGGGGCGTAATCAATTCACAATCTTAACACATGAGTCGAGCTTAGAGAACTAATAGTATATCTATTATTAAAAACCTTGCCTACGACTCAGTTTCTAAACACACACTCGTGTTTCAACACCCCTCATCATGCAACAGTTTCATGAACTACTATTGTACAAACCCACCCACAGAAACAAAATCATTTATCATTTAGATGTTAGCCCACAGGACTTTTCTCCGTGAGAGGAAGTGGAATGGGAATCTACCACGCGGGCCCAGAGCGGGTTGGTAGGTCACATGTCTTCAATTTTTTTGTTCTAGGACGTGCCAGTTATATCACGTATCAGTTTCATGTATCAGTATCACGTATCAGTATCACGTACCAGTATCATGTATCAGTATCATGTCTTAGTATCATGTATCAGTATCATGTATCATTTATCAATACTGTGGTGGCATCTACATCGCCACAGTCGAACTACGCAACACACTGACGTCAAGCAAAATCCTGCATCGCGCAAGTAGAGTTCACCGCACGACTATATAGCATATACAATACAACATCCCAACATCAACCGTCGGTCAGTTGCCCACCAGATACGACACCTGTCTGGTTGGAAAATCCTCCCTTTTCTATGGAGGAAGAGTGAACTTTACCCCCTGTTCCTCATGCCTCTATACTGGTGACCCCGAATATGAACGTCAGCGCAGCCTTCGTGCAACTACTTCAGCGTGACGTCATCATCACCACTTCCTCAAGCGGCCAGTCACACAGCCAGCCAGCACCCACGGCTTCGACGGGTTTCCTGACCACCAGCATGCAGCGACCGCGCATACCTGGTCATCACCTTCAGCCTCATCAGCAACCTTGGCACAGCACACTGCACTTTCGGCCGGTTACAAGCAGAGCCCTTCAACCAGCAGAGCTCTCCTGGTCGACGCCAGCAGTCAGCCCTAAATCCAGCGCTGTACCACGTCCGACTCACTGGAGTTTTCAAGTTTACAAAAGTGAGCGTTTAGCAATGTGTTTAATAAAATCAATTATAAGAAATTCTTTCTTAAACTTTTACCTTACCTTTTTGGTTTATCCCACTACTGAAGTGAAATGAAAATACTTTGTCAGTACTTATATTTCTGTATTTATATTCTTGCACACATACACACTGGGTATATAGCAATATTTAACAAACTATTTAATTAGGTACTCAATATAATATCAGTATAGACTTTAGACAACTTTTAGATTCTGAGGCTCCAAAGGAACTAACTTTTAGGAGTGGGCGATACAAATCGTATATAGGTACAATACCTATGTATCGGCACAATAACTATTACCTATATATCGGACGGCACTGCATCTATATATCAGGTATCCGCGTGCCTAAATGCATTGATGTTGTATGAGTTACAGAACAAAAAAATATCGTATTGCACTATAATATTCGGTATTCGGTTCAAACTGATTTGGGTACTTATAATACTGCGGTACTGTGTGCGAATGCAATGCGCGCGGGAGTGATGTAGTTATAAATGAATGAGCGGAGGAAGAGAGTGTGCTACGCTAATGTCTAATACTAATTTTAAACACTATTTACAGGAGCATAGAGTTTAATACCGAATATATTATTTGTTTTCTGATGATTCGTCTATTAGTAATGCAGTCAGTCCTAAGCCTGAGAAAAGTAAGAAGGAAAGTTCAATTCACTGAATAGTACCTAAATAAATAATTGATAAAGTATATCAAAAAAACAGAAACAACTGTTAGTAGACTAGTTTCATTTCAGAATGTCATATTATCAACACTACCAAACAACACTGTATTCACTGATTTCGAGTACACAGTTACAAATAAAATACAATGATGTACAGAAATCGAACAAAACCGAAACCTGAAAATCACAGTACCACTTTCGGTTTAGAGTTCCACACAGATTCAGCCAATATATAGGTATTGAAATATATAGATGTGATATCCGATATTCCAAACCGATACATAGATATGACTTGATACAGTGCAAAAGCGATATTACCCATGCCTACTAAACTTAGCAACTATGTGGCACACCAAATATATCATGTTTTCCATTCGGTTCAGTAAAAAAAAACCAGTTACCGACTTTTACGGTAACTGTCAAATTAGATACTTTTTATATTTAATATTTAAAATCACTACAAATCTTATTAATATTTGGAAATCATAACACTTCTAGTTTAATTAGTAATAATGTGCCGTCGCCAGCACATCACGGCAAAACTGTCAAAATTCACTAAATGATTTTAAACCGTAAAATGTTAACGGGTAAATTCAAAATCGAATGAGAAAATTTGAAAGTTTGTGTTGGCGCCTGTACTAATAGTGTACCTTACTTTAAACTTTATCGTGTATGACAATTATAATAATATTAACTGTAAGTTGGCGGTTCACTTCCACTCTTCGATCACAACTTCACCTCCAATACGCGTAAGAAGAGACAGGTGGAATACCTTCTACCTATGTCCCCAAACATTATAAAACAGCCACCTTTTAATTGGCACTTGGCACAACAGAGCTACAGAGCTCGTCGAGTTAATTCATATAATTTTCTCGCTCGCAACCAAAATATTACAATTCGACTACTAGATGACGCATAAATAATTTATTGATTTTTAACTACTTACACATTGTTTTCGATATTGATAATATTTATAAATACTCACACTGTGAACAGCCATAACCGTTTATTCTTCACTACAGACAGATGACAAACATCAAAGCACATGGAAGGCTGAATAAAGTATTATTACTGTTTTTTTAAGGAAATTATCGAATATTCGGAAAGCCGCTCTTGTCCTTGAGTACCTACTTATTTCTTAAATATGTGTGAATACGTTTTAAAAATGAAAACGCACGTTCCCGCCACAACTTGTCCCAGGAATGGTCACAATTAAATTTAAAGGAGATGGGAAATCCTGGGCCATGTTGGAACTTGGCCCAAAATGTGGTTCTTGGGAGACGTCCGATTGAAGCACCAACCCAAGTTGGCCATTCCAGTGTTTGTGTCCGCTGCTGTCATTCAATGTTAGCACGGCGCGCGGCGGTACAACCACCTTCGCAATGATTCTGCTCGTGATTCATTCGATATTAAGCTATTATTGTAATTGTATTGTCGGAAGAAGGCTGCTGTGCCCATGTAATGTGCATAATAAGGTATCTAAGTTGGGCTAAATACCAAGAAAATATCGTACCTCCTGCACAATTCTTCGATGATATTCTCATAATAATTGAAGATGAATAATAAATATTTTATACATGTATTGGTGTTTTAATTTACTTCCTCTTCTCCCTTTTTAAAAGCCTACCCTTTTAAAACCCAACCCTACCCTACCCTACCCTACCCTTTTAAGCCTTTTTAAACCTATTGCTTCTAAGTGCAGGATGGTGCAGTATTGGATATACTTGTATTCGACTGTAGCGACTGTCTAGGGCGAAAACGTGTCAGATCTTAGACACGTCACACATGGAGGCTCTCTACTTGCACTCCATGCGTAAAACCATTACACAACCCTAGTCTTTCAAAAATATTTCACAAATTACAACAGAAAACTACAATATTAATAATGTAACCTCACTTTTACTATTACTTTATATACTTGATTCCTGGATAGCCAAATTTCACCAAATTTTCAGTGAGATCAGGTATTATATATTACAAATAAGGCTAGTTTCATTGAGTTAACACCTGGGCCCAGGAAACTATGAAGTCTTTCCCTTCTCCTTTCCGAAAAGGCATCCTGAAGGCAATCTTCATGAATTAAATCTATCATATTAAAACTCGAAGTAGGTAGGTAAGTATCTTCCTTTCCGAGTAAAGATTGCACACATTTTAATCCTTCACAAGGGACAAGGGACAGTGTGTTTCCTAATGAATTTTAATGTACCTTCCTTTCCGAGTAAAGTTTGTACACATTTTAATCATTCACATGGGACAAGAGACAGTGTGTTTCCAAATGAATTTTAATGTACCTTCCTTTCCGAGTAAAGATTGCACACATTTTAATCCTTCACAAGGAACATTTTTAATGATTATGTCTGTTTTTAAACCAATTTATTAATCCTAGTTAAATTTAAACATTCCCTTTTAATTTCCTTTATTTTGATACCCTACTCGATAGGTTTGGGTAATTTTTATTTTATTAACGTATTTCGCGCAAAAAATCCGCCAATTTGTTTTTTTTTTCAAACACCTATATGGACACTTGGTTTTTTAAGACGAGTAAAACGATACGTTAACTGACGAAACCAATCCATCCAGCCGTTTGGAAGATACGAGATAATAAAAAATAAAGATTACAAGAAAAATAAATTTACAAACAAAAATAACTACTCTGTCAAGAAAGTACCGGGAAAGGATAATACACAAAATGTTAGATATTCATACAAATTTATTTTATCGCCTTCAAAGTATACGTAAGTATAAGAAACGATACACTTACGCCAACGAATAATCCAATCATCAAAACATTTTTTAAACGCTTTTTCTGGAATTGATTTCAGTTCTCGCCGCGAATTCACCTTTATGTAATCTACCGAATTAAAACGGGTGCCACGAAGTGGTAATTTGAGTTTAGGAAAAATAAAGAAATCGGCTGGAGCCATATCTGGTGAATAAGGTGGTTGCTCGATGGTATTTGTTGAGTTTTTGGTCAAAAATTCGTTCACAATGATAGCCTTGTGCGAAGGCGCATTGTCGTGGTGCACAAATCCAAGAATTTTCTTTCCACAAATCTGGCCTTTTTTGACGAATTTGCTCTTAAACACCGCAACACACTCAAATAATATTCTTTATTTACCGTTTGACCTTCCGGCAAGAATTCCGAGTGCACAACATCGCGATAGTCAAAGAAAACGGTCAACACGACTTTGACTTTTGGTCGACTTTGGTGTGGTTTTTCGGTTTCGGTTCAGTTGGAAGGCGCCACTCCAAAGCTCGTTGACTAGTTTTGCATGTCAAACTCGTAAACCCATGTCTAATCACCAGTAACAATGCGTTTCTTGAATGTTGGGTCAGAATTGACTCGTTCTAGCATATTCTCAGCGACTCTTATGCGATTGAGGTTTTGGAGAATATTCAGGTCTTTTGGGATTAGCCGAGCGGCAACATGTTTCATAACCAATTGATAATTTAAAATGGTACGAATTGACTTGAATGAGGATTTTCAGTCACTATTTCCTTCACTTTTGCGATGTTAACTTCAGTTGAACTTCAGTTGTTGACTTTGATGGCCTACCAGAGCGAGGAAAATCTTCCATCACATCTCGACCGCTTTTGAACGCTTTTTTTTTTATAAAGTTGATTCATCGTAAGCCTTCTGTAATGGGACTCCGAACACGAAATTCCATTGGCGATGCAAAATTTAAGACAAACTCTTTGTTCGATGTTTTTGACCATTATGAAGTTCGAATTATGATACACAATAGATATGATCTAACTAAAAACAGTATTTAATCTAATTAACAGATGCAACTTAAACTCAGCGCCAAAATGGAAAACAGTTGTACCAAACTAACAAAAAAAAAAAAAAAAAATTGAATTTCAAACCATAAACTAATCGTCCATTTCCCGATGCTTTTTTGACTGAATGTACAAGATATTCACGAAAAACATTTAACCCTTCCTTGGCAGTAGGGTAAGAAGCTATAGTTGGAACCTTATGCGAGAAACCTACATAAATTTGACTTACTAATTTAACAAAACCATCCGGACAAGACTGTCTTCTTCTACATCCAGAAGTAAGGAGGAGATAATAATTTGTGTTTACCACGTAACGTTTCAAGTCGTTTTGTAAACATAGAATGGAAAATTTTGCATATTAGAGAAATTGGCCTTAGTTTAGTACTATTATTAGAGGATTTTTTAGCAATGGAATCACCAGTATATCGCGCCATTGTTTTGGAATAACCCCCGTATTAAAGATATTATATAACCTTAATAAATACAGTCTATTCACAGGAGAAAGATGAAAGATTAGTGAATATGTTATCCCGTCGTTACCAGGCGCTATCTTTTCGCTTAAAACAATAAACTTAATAAACAATGAGTCATTTTTTGCATAGTGAAACTGTTCTCTAATTCTGCATTATTTGATTTAAAGTTCTGATAGGGTTGTCGACACATCCAGCGCAAGATTGCAAAGGAGCTCGAGTTTTTGTTTATTGGAAACTTATGACCCTTAGGTATTAATTCCCTTAGCCCTTAGCCCACCTAGCCCAGCGCGTTTCCACATATCAGAGCTGGATGTTCCTTCAAAAATGCTGCTACAATTATGTTTGCCAGTCATTTGTATTCGCCTGCTGTATGTGCGTTTTTGCGGTTTCTGTTTTTCGTTCAAGGACGGTTAAATTGTCGGGTGTAGGATTACTTCTAAAATTTTTAGGGCCAATCTCCGTTGTGCAACTAAATGGGAAAGTTTAGGGGTTTTCTGCAAAAGCAGTGGCCAATGTAATCTTGTGGATTGGGTAAATATAGTTATGAAGCTATTTCTTTTGGCACTGTACTTAATTTATTTTTCCCAATTACTTGTTTTATACATTTCTTGTTTTTATACTGCAATAAAAAGCGATTGGTGCTCACGTCATTGGGGCGAAGTTTCATATATTTTTTCACAATCTCATAAAATAAGTCCTTTAACACAAATCGTTTTATATAATTGCATAGCACAGGTGTGAGTACTATCTACAACAGAGCTACCATTTTCCGGGTATTATGTCTTTCATTGACTTGAATGTAGGGCAAATTCAAGGTGGCTGAGAGTATGTCATGCTCACTCATAATGTCTCGCTAATGGTGACGCGTGTGTTGGATCATTTAGCTCCCTTCAAAATGGTTGAGTTGACGGGTTGCTGTCAGTTCTTTTAATTATTTTATAATTGTTTTTTTTTTCTTATTTGTTTATATTTGCCCGTTCTTCTCCATATGTACCTTCTACGCTTTGCAATGGGTAACTAGCTTAGTATTGTGTCAACCAATTCAAAGGTTTAATTGAAATAAATGCTTTGAGTTTGAGTTTGACTTTTAATGATCGCTAAATTTTGGTTTTTGTATTAGGAAGCTTGACAATTATTAAATTCTTGTGGATGTCGATATTGTCTATTGTTATATTTACAAGTTCTTGCGAACGACAGGAACCATTTACTCTTAAAATCAAAGTAACTTGTAAAAATAAATCAATCATGAAAACTTTAAAGGTTTAAAAAAAAAAGTAGGTATTCAATTGTATAAACAACACCTATGTTTGTTCATTAACCTTATCTTCATCAACAAATATTTGTCATTACATATTCCTTTTTGCAAAATGCTCCAGATGACAAATATTTAGTAGTAAGAACTTGTGATTTCTTACTACGGAATCCCTCGGATTTTCTATTCAGAAATGCTGTAAGCTTTTTGTTTTATTCCATAATATTGATGTCGTACAAAGACCATAAGGTATTTGGCTTATTACAGGGGCCTCGGTAACCCTTTGGTACCTTATCGCGACCCCGGCAGGCATCGGCCCTAGTGGACTCCTACGCTTGTGCTGACGACATCGCTTTGAGGCGCGCGTGGAATATTTGCCTTTCCCTCAATCATCCCGCCTACTCCTTCGCCAGCATTACTGCTTCGCAGAAGGATGTGACGGCTGCCCATGCCCTCTCGCTCCGTACCATGGCCTGAACCAGGGCCGGGCGCGAGAGATCTCTGATCGCGATCTGCGGCAGAGATCTCTCGCGTCTGGCTCTGGTTCAGGCCATGGTACGGAGCGAGAGGGCATGGGCAGCCGTCACCTCCTTCTAACGCGAGCTAAAATTCTGTGAACTTTCACAACTTTTCAGCAAATAAATAAAATTCTAGCTAATACATTTATTGGAAATTCTCACCGCTCAGCAGCTAGAACAATAAAAAGAAAAGTTTTACCGGTTACATGCACTGAGCGACTTGGCAGCCGTTACGTATAGTCGCACAGTGCGCTGAAACAACACAAACGTAGCCAACAAACTAATCAAACTGTACCGCTACTTAAAAGGAATAAATCTTACACGTTTGTTTATTTGTTCTGTTGGGACCATTTTATATTGGTCGATGGAAAAGAAAGTGGTTTTGAAACGTCAACATAATTTTCTGATCAGCTGAAATAGGCACTAAAGGCTTCGTTAAACTAAGTAAAGCTGTAACTTACTACTTAGTTAGAAATTGTCAATACCCACAAGTGTGTACCCAAAAGGTTGTAGTAAAATATTAGAGGTTGTCTACAAGTCAATTAAGGAGACAGGTCTAATTAGGAGAACTAGGGTCGAGGAGCCCGCCGCGCCGGCACCCCTCGTTGAAACCTCTTATATGACCCGTGTCACTTCGCCTTCCTGCCTTCACCTACCTGCTCCCTTATCTTTTGTATTTGCTTTGAGATAAGGGTAAATCAGACCGGACAATCGGACAAATAAAAATATGAGATTGATTGTCTATACTTACTTAGGTGTCCCACACACTTAGGTGTCCCACACACTTCCCGAAACAAATATTTATGACTTTCCTACATTCTTCTCATGTTTTTTCGCAGCGACAAGGAACAGCCATTTACATAAAATATACCTACGATGAATGTCTATTCAAATCATTTAGTAAAACTGTAGGTATACGTAGGTAAATAGGACATAAAATTAAATACAGGTTAAAAAATAGAGCCAAAGCATCACAAACAATAATATCGGTAGGTACTATCGGCAAAACTTAAGCATGCTCACTTAAGAAAATATTTCTGCGGCAAGCGCAGCTAGTGACAGACCACACCTCTTCCTGGTTTCGTCCAATTAGAGGCAATATGCATTTGTGTGAGTATTGGGCGGGTAACAAAAAATAACAACAGACATACTAGTACATTATGATACAAGTGTGTGATGTTGGTTACTAACTACACTTGAACCGGTATTGTTCGCGCGAGCCGAAGACGAGCGCGATAAGGGCGCCGAGTGAGTAATTATCAATACACACGCGTTTCATACGATGGTTTTCAACTTGAGAGGAAAAAACAGACTTGTATTGTTATTATAGTTTCGTAGGCCGCTAGGTATTTCTCTCTAGATTTTGGTGGCAAAAGGCGTGTCACTCGCGTTTCGTGCCTCGATTTAATTTCCGGGGGTGGTCAAATCTACGTGTTGCTCTTCGCTCTTCTTCCCTACTTGAAGTCAACATTTTTGATAATAATTAACCACACAACGAAAACGTTAACGAGTATTTATAGAAAATGGCGTGCTGGTTTCGTTTCTTCCGCGCGCCACGCTAGCGATGCGCGTCCAGGTGTAAATAAAGGCACGGCAAAACCGCTGAACAGCCCATATAAAAATATAATAAAAACAAAATAAAGTTTTGAATACGCAAATTAAGGTAAATTCGTAGTGAAAAATATATCATTTGAAGAAATGATAATAATTTTGATGATTGATTTATCATAAATGTATCCTAAAATAGTTTATTTATTCTCAAAAATATTCATTGTTTTTAGATATAAAAACTCTTAGCGGAGATTGAGAAAAATAACTGTAAAGTAAAAATACTAGTGTAATAAACGCTGAATTATGAACCTAAATGCGTTGCTATAAGAGTCACTTTACAAGCAAGTGTGTTGAAGAAATATTTTGTCATTTTTTATGACCGTATTTTATGGCCCTTCTATTAAGCCGTCCTATTGTTTAACCGGTTGTCGACCAATAACAATGGTACTTAGATAATGAACTTATTTTTATTGCAGTTGCAAAAGTTGCGACAGCAATAAACAAAAATCTCTGAAAAACTGCGTCAACTATTGGTTCAAACACTACTGTAATTTTGCTATTTCAATCAAAACAGAGCAATAAAAGAAAAATATACCAAATGTTGTCAATTTCTAACAAAACTACGTAACTTGCTCCTTTTTAGGGTTCCGTAGTCAACAAGGAACCCTTAAAGTTTCGCATTGTCCGTCTGTCTGTCTGTCCCTGGCTTAGCTCACAGACTCTTACTACTAGAATACTGTAATTTGGCATGGGTATACATATTAATCACGCCAACAAAGTAGTAAACTAAAATCTTGAAAAACATTTTTTTAGGGTACGTCCTTTGCACGTAAAGTGGCGATGATAACTTTTTTATCCTATCCCATAGGTGTATCATTCGATTGGCCGTTCACGAATATTGCTGATTTTCAAAGCAATTTTTCGATTCAGGGATCGATATGCGTGATATTAAGCTTTAAGTTCCCAAGTTTAAACACATTTAAATGCAGTTATTTACTTTCCAATAGCACTGCACAAGTAACAAGTCGCACGCTGATAAAACACAAAAATGTCAATATAAACATTTTATACCTTTATGCAGTGTCGGTTAACGCACCTAGCGCGTTCGCTGCGATTTGTTTGCCGGCATCGCATAGGACATCGCGAAAATTGGAGAGGCAGTGAAAGTAATGATAAATAACTAAATTTATATACCCGACAGAGCATAGCCATGTGTCGGAGAGAGGTAAATATCAAAGTGTATAGAATAGACATAATTTGTTGTTTGACATTCCTTATTCCAAATTATTATATTTTTTATGGAAATATTTTATTATTGATACTAATTAAATATAGCAATACCAATAATACATTTTCTAAACCAAACGGAAGATATTAGTACGAAATTACTTCTTGTCAACAATAATAATTCATAGAGCTCTCGCTGGCCGTGCCTATTAAAAAAATATCTCACAAACAAGTGAGCATAGCCCGCGCCTAGTGTGAGTGTCACACTTCTATACATAATTACACTAATACGAACACGACTAAAATAGGCTTCGTGAATCCCATTGGTCAAAACGCTTGCATCGGGCGATCGAGTCGTGAGCCGTGCTATACGATTATCGCCTTAGAGGTGAGCATGCGGAACTTTGGCCGATAGTACCTAGCTAACGTACCTTCGTAATCATGAAACATCTCTCACGGTTTTACACTCCATACTTATACAAAGGTCAATGACCACTAAATAGATATCATTCTCGAAAAATAAATTACTCATTCCCCGCGATTTCATTCGCATGAAACTTTTCAACCCCTGTTCATTCTTTGTGTCACCCCAAAGAATGACCCCAAAAATAAATTACTCATTCCCCGCGATTTCATTCGCATGAAACTTTTCAACCCCTGTTCATTCTTTAGGGTGACCCAAAGAATGAACAGGGGTTGAAAAGTTTGATAGTCAATTTGAAAACCGCTTTGAAGAAACATGTGAAAGAGAAGGAAATTAGTGGTATGTAAAAATCGTAGCCGTTGGCGCGCATGGCCCACTGTAGTCATGAAAATAAGTAAGAAAAGAGTTTTTACGTGGAAAATTCGTATGCAAAAATACTCGTATACAATCATTTTATTACGAAAAGCGATCGTCTGAAGCAGTACCTACTAGTTTAAGATGGATGCGCAGTGGATGCCCGCCAAATTCAAATTACGAATTTCTTAACCTAGGGCCCTAGTGGACCCCTACACTTGTGCTGACATCTCTTTAACTTGCGCGTGGAACGAAACGTGCCGTCGACCCGGGCCTGGTCCTTATCAGATGGCGAGCTACCCATTGCTCACCAGCCGCAAGCTCGCGCCTACGGAGACCGGAAATTTACCTGGGATTCCCGACGCCCAGGGCGTCTCCTGCAGCGGCTAGGGGCGTGAGAGCGCGAACTTTGCCTCTCCCTCACCCGTCCCGCCTCCTCCTTCGCGAGCATTACTGCTTCACAGAGGGAGGTGACGGCTTCCCATGTATTCTCGCTCCGTACCCTGGCCTGGACCAAGGCCGGACGCGAGAGATATCCGCCGCCGATCACGAGGACACGGTGGTGCCCAAACCGGGCAGACCTCCACCGTATGCTCTACCGTGTCTTCCGGGCGATCCACACAGTGGTGACACCCGGACGTTTCCTCCCGCCTTATCCGACACAGGAACCTCCCGAAGCGGCCGTGTCCGGTGAGGACGTCGTGGCGCCTCTCTAGTCACTCCTCAAAGAGGGGACTAATCGCCGCAATTGTGGGGTGCCTAGCACTGGGTTGCGACAATCGCACTCTCTATGCCACCATGAGATCCCGCTGGAGCTCTGTCCGCTGTGCCGTGATTTCTCGCGGCAGCGGAATTACGCCCCGGCGTTTCGCCCCCTCGCGCCACTTCCATACGCGCGCGTGGACTTTTGCCTCCAGTTTCCATGGCGGCAATCCGGTAAGGAGGCTCGCCGCGTAAACCTTAGAAACGGAAACTTAAGAAAATTTTAATTTCGCGGGCTACCTTTGCGGATCCATCTTAATAGGAAAATGCTTACCCAAACTAAAACTTTCCCAAGTAACTGTAGGTATATACGTCGTGTATAAATCTTGGTAAGACAGAAGCGAATGTTTACTAGCTACCAGCTACGAACTTATTAATTTGTTTTCTACATCCGTTCATCCTGGATGTAGAAAACAAATTAATAAAAAAAAACATAAACCCGACTGCAAAAAACGAACAAAAAAGATGGCAACAAGATTAAAAAATAAAAAAACCGGCCAAGTGCGTGTCGGCCACGCACAATGAAGGGTTCCGCAGAAGATGGGATGAATTTATCCCAACGACAATATTTACATTATAGTTGAAAAACATGTTCTCCCATACATCGATATATGCCACGGTCAATTCTCCAACTGCAAATTTAAGTTGGTCGACTATAACTCGTTAACTTGTAAAGCCTACTTAGCCGTGATAGTTTTCCTTTTAATTTCATTATATGTACTACTGCCATGAATTTTTTCACATCTCCTAAAATAACCATTTAGCTGGCAGGATGGGCGGACGGTAGCGGGTAGGTACTAAAGGGTCACCGAGGCCCCTGGCAACACAGGCAACAGGAAGGAATGCGGGTGGGTTTTAGTCAGTAAGAGTCTGACACACCCTCCCGCTGTGCCGTGATTTCTCGCGGCAGTGGAGTTACGCCCCGGCGTTTCGCCCCCTCGCGCCACTTCCATACGTGCGCGTGGACTTTTGCCTCCAGTTCCCATGGCGGCAATCCAGCAAGGAGGCTCGCCGCCTCACCGGTGACCGTGCGGTATCCCCGGACGAGCCGGATGACCATGACCCTTTGGGCCGCTCACAACCGGCGGGCTGGCCGCAGCGCCAGGGAACGCGCCCACATAGGAGCCCCGTAAAGGGTAATGGACCGCACGACCCTCGCGTAGAGTCTCCGGCAGGAGGCGTTTGGACCCCCTAGATTGGGTAAGAGCCGCTTCAAGGCAGCTCCAGCCCGCTCCAGTTTGGGAGCCAAACGTCGGAAATGCTCCACGTAGTTCCACCAGCTGTCGAGGACGAGTCCCAGGTACTTCATCGTCGAATCGACACCGATGTAAACCCCTCCTACCGTTATCTGGGACCCCGACGGTGGCGCGTTCCGAGGACCATGAAAACACATGGCCTCGGACTTGTGCAGGGCCACCTTGAGTCCCAACCCCGATTGTCGCAACCCCGCTTGCTGCTACTTCGGCCGCCACCTGGTATGACCTCCCTTGCGCCAGGACCAACGTGTCGTCAGCGTAGCACACTACGCTGACGCGGCTCATTTGTAACTCAAGCAGGGGGTCCACTGGTACGCTGGTTGGGGGTGAGCTCACGACTGATGCGCCACCTGCAACTAAAAGTTGCAGATGACACTACTCCTCAGCCATTCATCCTCGTCCCGTTCCAAGTCACAAAACATGACTGTGATCTCTTTACGGATTACGATTTCGACGGTTGCAGTCAGGAGAATCGGTTCTCCCGCTGCTAGTTTGCTGGCAAGGTGAGTGCACAGCGAGCGCCGCCACTCTGCGCCTACTCGACCTGCCCTCTGTAAGCAGAGAGGGGAGTGGATGACCGACGATCGAGCATTAAGCTCCCCGCCAAGCTGAAATTCGCCACAGTCAATACCCTCTCAGATACATGGAGAGACTATTGGCTGTGACAGACGGACAGACAGACAGACAGACCCACGAGTGATCCTATAAGGGTTCCGTTTTTCCTTTTGAAGTACGGAATCCTAATAAGTAAGTTAGATTTTTATTTCCCACGAAATATATGAGAATAGTTTCTGACTTTTGTGGCATCGGCTTTGGTGTGTTGTTAATTCACTAAAAGCGAAAAACTTCGTAATCAATGGGAAGTTGCTACTGGTGTCGACTTCAGGACGAGCTGCTATACAGAGAGATAAATATATGACGTTCAGTTGTCCGTGTTCTCGAACGGACAACTGAAAGTCGTTTTCTTCCCGCGTCACCAGTCCTGACTACTGTATATTTTGGCTGCTGAGACCAAAACTACGAAAGTAGTATACAGGGATTTTTTATCAAAACGTGACTGTTATTTTAGTATATTGTGGTGACTTACGACTTCTACTCGAACGAAGTGTCATATTAAATATCTTAGTCAAAACGCGCGCTAATACATAGGTAACAGAAAAAATAATGTCTCATACTTTTATTAATGGGTCTGAGAGAGGAGGAAGGCAGCCATCATTTAACTGAAGCCCCCACATGGCTATTCACAATACGTGTACTAAAAATCAAAAAACGGTTCGTTAAACCTCAAGTACATAATAATATCGGAGCTCATTAGCCTTCATTAAATGTTCGTGTACACGAGAGCGAACCATTGTGGTTGGAGGACGTTAAATATTAACAAGATTTCTGGACTCCATCATCGCTTCCTGATTTCAAGAGGTTATGGAGGTAAATGAGGTACCTCCCCAAATGTGAGGGTTGCGTGTGAGCTGCTATTATTTCCGCCTGAAGCCTCACCTTGCTTGATATGGGAGGGTTGATAAAGAAACTTACGGGTAAATTTGAGGTCACGACCTTGCTATTCATACGGTATCGACTTTCCCATAGAGGTTATTCGCTACTGTAAAGTACAGGCGTAAAAATAACATGAGTGACAGATAAAAGGACCCACATAATTTATTCAACTTGATTTTAAATTGGCATCTTGTAGCGTATTGTTCTTAGTTTTTTTTATGTGTAAAAGTTATTTATTTTGAAAGAAAATGCGATGGAAATACAAATCCGTCCAATACATATTGTTATTTCGAAGAAATTGGCATCTATTTAGATTTTTAGATCTGTATATTTATGTAGAGATTGAATAGGAAGCTGGCTCGGCGTCGGGCGTCGGGCCTCGTAGAAAAGTTATGGGAGCGGCGACAGGCGGGCACGCTCTATTGTGTAGACGGCGGCGGCTCATTTGCACCCGTCAATTAACTGCAATTAACGGCGGTTACGCGCCATTTGCGACCTGCCTTTGTTACTTCCAAGACCAAAATAGAAACGTAATTCCACTTTTGAGTGTTTATTAAAGCTAAAAGGGGCAACGGCAAGAAATTAATGAATTTTCGTATAATATAACCAATAAAATCCATCTATAGTTAATAAAAGCTTTAATAATATTAATAGCTAAGTAAAAAGTAAAATAAAAAGTTTATTGTCACAAATAATAGCATTCACATGAATTTGGTACAGAAGTACTGTATTTATTTATTTTTGCTATAGGTACCTACTGAAACTGATACCCAAACTAAGCTTGGGCAAGTCAGTCCTCAAACGTGAAGCATTACAGGGAGATAATTTCAATTTGAAATTGTGGATTTCGTGACGTAAATTATTATTATTAAGTATAGCATATTATAATAATATAATCTTTATTTTTTTCCCTTTTCACAAAGGATATACACAACATAGTTATAAACATAGATACAAAAATTATAGCGTTTTGACCGAGATGTACAAAATATTTCCTTTGTGAGAGACTGGCGTCCATACTTAGGATACCCTGTGTCACCAGGCTCTCACCCCGAATTAAATCGAATTAACATTACAATGATAAATTTCCAAACTCTAGACAAATAATTTTTGATGAAGGAAAAAAAACAGAGATGTTTTAATTAATTAACCAAAAAATAGAATAAGTAAAAAATATTAGTTTGTATACTTGTGAGTGTGGGTGCGAGCGCGTTTTACATGTGTTTGTGTGTGGGTGTGTGTTATCTAGACACGCGGTAGCGTGTCAAGCCAAGTTCAAGTAACAGAACTGGCGAGCAGCACCGTGTGTAATATTACACGAACCATTTGGAGCCACTTTTGACCCCCTCATAACTCAAAAACTATTTCACATAATAAACTTGTCAAATTTGGCTCATATATTGAGACTTGCGAGATACATATGTGATCCAAATTTCATAAACACATCTCAAACGGTTATTTAGATATTAACGTCCAAAAATCGTAATTTTTATCACTGACTGACCTAATAGATCAAAACTCTAAGACCAGTTCCAGATGACCTAGAAAGTTCAAATTTGGCATGCAGATAGGTAATTAGGTGAATACAAAGGAATAAATCAGAAACTGGTAATTTTTTATCATTTTATTATAATTTTTCACTTAATCGATTCTATTAAGAACACTGAACGTATACTTAGTGCCTGTAACTTTAATCATGCCTGTTACTGTAATAATGTAAGAATCAGCAATCAAAACTTATGACAGCCAGTCTTTATGTGGATTTTAAGGTGTTCACGTGAATATGTAACGAGTTGAATACCACTATTAATTTTTTTCAGTACTTATAACTAAGAGTATAGTTGACTTTCGTATTTATATTTAGTAAAGGGCAGGCTTACGTTGGAGTCTCCAGAGTTAAAACCTTAGATGGAGTACATCTTATCAATTTAGATCCAAGTCAAATCAAGGCACAAGAGAGTTCTATTGTAGAGTACAACCGTCTGCGCACGTTATACCACCCGACCTGGCCAAATTAAGTATAAACAGAAAACGTAAAAAAAATCCGGATACTGAATGGGCAATTTACTCGAACATTTCAAAGGTACAAGAAAATATAGAAAATAAAAAAAAAGACAATTATACCCCGAAAACGTAAGACAATACAGTGGTTTAACAAAAACCATTTGGTATTAATTTAGTTATAAATAAGTACCTACTAATAATTTATGTACAAAAAGTAATGATATCCCATCAAAAACATAAATGTGAAATGAGAGCCAAGTTCAATATATGCCTTGGTTGATATATGCCTTGGTTGTTGACTTCAACGACAAAAGAAGTGAGATCTAAATGGGTGCCATGTTCGATGGTCAGTCCTGAAATTTATTTATAACAACAAAAAATATCATTTATTCTTATAACTTAGGATAATATATATTGTAGCCTAAGGTCTGACTTGGCTAGATTTCATATACGAATTATATAATAGTCTTCGCAAGTTCTAAACCTGTTACTTGTCGGTTCTTATTTTATTATTTCGAAAATTCGGCTTGCTGGTAGAAACTAGCTATCGAACATAATAATTACACACATCATATACATGAGAACAAGTAGTAGTACTCTACTGCACAGCTGTACTTGTGATCACTTGGTTTTTTTGTGATCACTTTCAGCACTTCTTGGTTTGGAGAGAGCACATAGGGCATGTGCTCTCTCCGAAGCAAGAAAATTCGTTTTGGAAGCATCTCCCCATACGATGGCGCAGTATTGTATAACCGACTCACATAAGGCCGAGTATACCAGCTCAAGTAAGTTTGTCTGGGGTGCAGAGTCCCTTAGGGATTTAAATATGTTGTGGATCAACCGCCTCGTTCCGGAGGTTACAACTTCTATCTGCTTGGCCCATATCAGCCCACTATCAATATGCACACCCAAATATTTAACGTTTTCCCACACGGTTAAGTTCTTGGTATCCTGGGAACGGCAGATATGAGCTCGAATAGATAAATCTAATCGATAGATAAGTGGTTTTTTTAAATTTTGGTGATGGAAACGGGCATACAGTTCGTTTTAGATAGTTTAAGCGTTAACAGATTTTTTGTGAGAACACCCCTAATAGAAAGAGCAGAATACCCGTATCTCTTAGGGGTATTCTGCTCTTTCTTTGACGGTGTGCCAGTTCGGACCTCAGACGAAGATAGTAGTGTCATCTGCATAGGTTGAATATAATAGTTTGGTATATGGGAGAGACATTGAACAGAGGTCATTTATTTATAGCAGGAAGAGAGTAGGGCCCAGTATGCTCCCTTGCGGAACGCCATAAGAGACTGTATTTTCGTCACTGATATGTTCATCTTTTTTAACTCTGTGCTTTCTGTTATCAAGGTAATCTCTAAAGATATGAGCGATACCTTGTATTCCAAGCTTTTATAATTTTGCTAAGAGAATCGGGACAGAGAGCGTGTCAAATGCCGCGTGATAGGTAACGAAATATACATAGACAGCAATGTTGGCCATCTAGGTTTTTCACGACTGTGTTTGTTAGGTCCATCATTGCATCTTCGGTTGAAACACGAGAGCGGAAACCATATTCGTTTTTGGCCAAAATGTTAAATTAATCCAAGAATGATTTAAGTGCACGGTGAAGGATTTTTTAGGAGGATAATTATTGACACAGCTTCTGTGCCCATTCTTGTAAATGGATACATTATAGCTTTTTTAAAGAGTTCGGAAAATACACCAGTGGTTATGGCGCGATTGCAGATATGCGTGATAGGAGGGATCAATATCTGTCGACATTTTTTTATCAACCTGGACGAGATACCATCCCATCCCGGTGCGCAGTTGGAACGGAGCGGTATCAATATCGGAGTCACTCATCTCCATAATAAACAACGAGTTGGGCGGGCTGTTTAGAGGCGAGGTTTGGGATTTATCAGTAGTTGAGGAATAGCTACCAGTGCCCTTGCACTGGTAGCTTGGCTGATAAAGTTGAAGAAACAACTTTATCAGCCAAGTCTTTTCCAAGTTCGGTGAAAAAGCTGCAAATATTGTTGGCAGCCGTAATGGGATTATCTAGGGTAACCCGTTTTGCCCCGATATGCGGCAGAGTTCTTCTTCGCGTTTTATTCAATCTAAAAGGAACAACGACAACATTTTAAGGATTTTTCGTATATAACAAAGAAAATGATACGTCTAAAAGCAAAAAAAAAAGTTTAGTAAAAGTTTTAAATTTATAAAAGTTTTAATAATGTTAATAGCTGAATGTGAACAGTGATTATAAGTTTAATAAAGCTGCAATGAGTTTAGTACCATCCAGTGCATATACCTAACTTTGGTCAACTTGATTAAAGTTTTAATTATGATTTGGAAGTAGCGCTCCGTGGCTTATTGAGAGAAAATCACCCGTACAGCGTACTGCAATGTGAAAAATACTAAAACGGAAACTTTTAACAACAGATATAAGGAACTAGAGGATTACGCAGCGAATTACCAGTTTTAACTTAAACTTTAAAATATCTAGCCCATGTGGTCATTGACGACTGCGATGACGACTTAACTCATTTTAGTTGAACCAGTGAGGATTTCAGTGGGGATTACTGATCGTTGTTTGCACATCACCTGACCTGTGTGCCTACGTACCTTGCGAATCCTAACCGTGTTTTTTTTAATCGGCTAAAGGATAACGCCAAAGGAAGGCCACCACGATTAACCTAACTGCGAGATAGCATGAAAATATTTGGGATTTGATTTAGAGTCCCACAATACCGTTTTACCATTCCCCTGTGAAGGGTCCATGCTTGTGATCTGCTGTGCTATTCTGTAACCTTCTCACCGTGAAAACTTAAGCGAAGTGAACGTGGAGTGAATTGTCAGTGTCATTCCACCGGATACTAGGGATGGACCACCGATTATATTTACAATCATAATCGAGATTTTAATAATATTTTTATGCTAATTCTATTGATCATAATCAGTTAGCTGATTAAATAAACGCAATTCCATGACCCAATCGCGATGTGTTTTAACTGATTAAATAAACGCAATCCCATGACCCAACTGCGATGTGTTTTGAAGAAGCGATGGTGGATTGAGTCGACTAAAGCCTGTGCGACGTTATTCAGCGTTGTTATTAACCCAAACCTTTTCAATAAGGAGAGATAACCGAGTGTGTCAAGTGATCGAGTGCTAAAAGTGTGCTTGGCTGACGGACCATAGAATTTATCCCCTCACAAACTATATGGAAACCTAACTATACGATGTGTGTGTCTGTATACGTAAGCCATTTGAATAAAAAACGTGCGGGTTATTTAATAGGTTCTACCTTTCTAACCTTTCTAATATTTTATTTTAAGTAGGCAAATTTATACCGAACTACGCGTTGCCAATAATAAAATAATATTCATAAAATCACCGTCATGAATACTGTAACAAAATTCAACAGTTCAACTGACACTCGCGCAGCGCGCGCACCGGCCGGCCGGCGGGCGGCTAGGCTCACTTCACCCAGCCCAAGTGAAGTGATGTTGCTATGGCAACCAGAATCGAGTGAAGTGATAAGATCACGACACTCGCGCGTCGCGCTTACCGACTCATTTCACCTAGCCGGCGCGAGTGGTTACTATGGTTACGAGAATCGGGTGAAGTGATAAGATCACGCCGCGCTTACTGTTAATAATGTCAAGTTGAGTTTTTTTTTTGAATTTGTCATTTTTTATTTTTAAATGCGCGACAAACAAAAATTTGGTTTTACCAAAATCCAAAATGGCGGCTACAAATATTTTTTATCGTTTTCATGGTTTTTGGGGGTGTTACAGCCGATACTGAGGTCAAATCTAAAAAGCAAGATGGCGGCTGTGAAAATGTTCAGATTTTTCATCATGGGTGTCGTTTTCATGGTTTTCGGGGGTGCTAAAGCCGATAGTGAGGTCAAATCTAAAAAGCAAGATGGCGGCTGCGAAAATTACCAATCCTTTTGGAATAAAAAAAACAAATTCAGTTTCTGACTGAATTTCTGTTTTGCTATTTTATTTAAAAAAAAACCCTAAATGGCATAAATACTAATTTTGAAATAATATAAAATTATCAATAGAATTAGCATAAAAATATTATTAAAATCTCGATTATGATTATAAATGTAATGCTTGGTCACTCCCTAGCATCAGTGGGATGACACTGACAGCTCACTCCACGCGAGTTTTCACGGTGAGATTTTTACAGAATCGACATGCAGGAATGTTAATCGCAGTATGTTGTTTACTGATCCAACCTATTTTGGTAATTTCAGATTATTGGAAAACCCATGGCCATCCATACATTACTCTGCCGGGGTCGAGGGACTTACACACAGGCAACGGAAGGAATACGGGTGGGTTTTAGTCAGTAAGAGTCTGACACACTTTTCTGCTCCGCCCAGAACGGGAGAAGTTATTTGATAATTTCCCACCCAAAAAAAAAGAAAACCATACATTACTAGACGAAACGATCACATTATTCTTACCCCGCGTTTATACAAGTTAATGATGATACTTGTTTTCGTCTTGTAAAATACTTGTCAAAAACATGCCGTGTATAAAACATGTATCATACACAAGCGTCTGCCCGCGTTTTTCTCCGCGTGAAATTTCTTGTTACCGACCCACCTCGTCGCATCGCATTGCCTACCCACGCCATAAATTCGTTTTCTTCGCGTTCTTTCTGACTTCTTTTCTTTTTGCTCGACTCCTAAGGGTCCTAGCGTGATGCTAAATTGCCTATAGCCTTCAAATCCGACTGGTCGTTCTAGAGATTAGCGCGTTCAAACAAAGAAACAAACTCTTCAGCTTATTTATTAGTATATTAATAGTACAGATGTATCTAGACGTTATTTCAGACGTGTATCTATTAATAACTGTTTTGGTCACCTTTTTGTCAAGTTTTGTACACAACTAGTCTACAACATGTTTTAGGTACAGGTAAACGATAAACGAAAACAGTAGACACAGCATGTAACATGTTTTATTTATTTATTTGCTTTCATGCACATCATACATTACTAACCCACACTGGGCCCGCGTGGTGAATTACGGCCCACTCCTTCTCACTGACAGGAGGCCTGTCTCCCAGCAGTGGGAACATTATAGGCTGATATGCTACATCACACATTTTACAATAGTTTACTGCCGGTTTTTGTACATGAACCCTGTCAGGGCATTGCAAAACAAAAATGTTTGTTTGTTGTTGAGTTTGTGACATTAATTTAGAAATTAACATAAATTGAGTCAAAACTTATAAAAACACAATACAATACATTTCAGAAAAAAAAATATGTCTAGACAAAGATAATATAATACTACATATCTAGATGTCGTTATGTTGTCCAATTAACAGTAATAAACAATATATAAAAACACACCAAAACAGAGATACAGTCATGTTTAAGTCAGATAGATTTAATTACTTTTTTATTTATTATTATAAACAGACAAGAAGAAAATAACAGAAAAATACGTACAAAGGTGATGATTATTTCTAAGTAAATCTCTTCTGGCATATTTGCGATAGGACAGTAGACAAAGAAATGTAGACACCGTGAGTAAGAGTAGAAGAGAAAACAAGATACATAAAAACAAAAAACTATTCACTAATTTAAATATAAACATACGATAACACAAACACTAATACTGACATACATACGTACTTCTAAAATAAATATCACTAAAATACTTAAACGAGTATATAATTAGTAGTATAAAATAATAAATACATAATATGCAACTATGGCAAAGTGGAAAGATGTTCTTTCTTTTTAGTATCACGTGGCAATCAAAAGCTTCTGTCGCACGGGGTAAAGGCTCAATATATCCTTACGTGAACCCAAAATCTCATTGTCTTCGTAGGTAGGAGCGCTTGAGAACCACGTCATAGTTCTCAGGCTAGGTTTTATTAATTAACAGACCACACAAACTGAGCCGGTGGCACATCTAGTATTGTATGTTTTTGTGAAAATGAGTTGGATTTAACTGGAGACACGTCAGCGAAAACTAAGTTTTAAACCGAGTTGGCAACCCTACGTCTGTCGCTGATTTATACCACGCGTCGTTCCGACGTTGGTAATTAAATAACAAACGTGTTTCCTAAACGGTTCCAACATTTTATGTAAATTGACGTCACGTCATCTGCAATTCAGTTACATGTTTACTTAGACATAACGTAAACCGAAAGTAACGTTTATCAGATTGGGTAGTAGAAATTGGGTACCAACGAACCGGTAAAGTCAGCGACTAAAGTTAATATATTTTTTTATTTTTGAATATTTAATAATATCATAGGACTTTTTTTCGTGGGGAACTCTTCTTGGATCCAACTATTTTCGAATCCTGCCGGCTTAAAAACCCCCTGTTCCTGAGGCTAGCGTGGGTCTGGAGCGCGATGTAAACATACTAAAAGAAAATTATTGTTTTTAAATATATATTATACTCTATCGTCTTTATAACGAATAAGACTATACTAGTCTATAAGACAGATTCTAAATGACAGCTAGGTATGCCAAGCTATTCTGTAGTTCCCATTAAATAGCGAATTTCTATATTACTTCCAAATTTTCAGATAGTAACAAACCACAAGATGATTGGAATCAAGAAGGCAGGGTCCCCTCAGAATTGGCGCGGTATCTATTAGATCAGGGATTCCTAAAGTGGTCGATATCGACCCCTTGGGGTCGAAATCGGTCTCCCAGGGGTCGACATAAACGAAAACTGATTTTGGGGGTCGACGAGGTCTAAAGATCGACCTCTATTAATTAACACAAGTACTTATTTCAAACTTTCAAAATACTGTATAAGTTGTGTTACGTGTACCAACTTGTTATAAGAATGACTAATATTTTAGTAGGATGTATCATTGTTGTACTTTTAAAAACTTAACAAGTCGATGAGCGTCCACAAGTTCGTACAATATGAAAAAAATTGGCTATGGGGGTCTGAGGTATCAGTTCATTTTGGAAAAGGGGTCTCTTGCCCAAAATAGTTTGGGAATCCCTGTATTAGATTATCACGATGTGTGTTGTTGGGGCATTCCTACAGATACGGAACCTTTAGGTCGATTTGACGTAGTAAACACAAACGTAACTGATATTGTAATTTTTTTCCACGTAGCTATTGCCTAATTTACATTGTATCGAAACTATATAAATTCTATTTTAAATACTGAAAATACAGTTTTTATCAGCTGTTGGTAACGACTTTTTTGTTGATGCTAGAACAATTACAATTTTGTTAAAACATATTCAAAATGATATATACAATTCATAAAATAACTACTCGTACACGTGTAGCTTTTACTGATATCTTCTTAGCACGCTTTACAGATATTACAATATTCCAATAAACAGAATAATTTTCACGAAAGGCTCTTGACTTGACGACAGCTCATGTTTTGGCATTGATTATACCTCTCTATATGCTAATGATCCTTAATACGGTTGTAATACTGTATAAGACGGTTTTCGTGTCACATAGAACAATGAGCACGATTCGGTATACACAAGTACGGTCAGCCCATCAAGTTACCACAAACTGCCAAATTTTCTCTTTCGATTTTGAACTTAACTATCAACATTTTAAGGTTTTAAATCATTTGGAGAAATTTGACAGTTTCGTATAACCTGATGTGCAGGCGACTGTACATACCATCCATTTGTTTGTAACCGACGTCAAGTAGCTGATAACAGGATTACAGTAAAATGAGGATTTAATTAGACACGTTTTTAATAATAAGTACGGCGCTGGTGTGGATCTATCAAAGGTTTTATTGGATTATGGTGAGCTCACCACAAATTACTGTTTTCCATGTAAAATATTATTGTGTTGCCAACTAAAATTTTACCAAAAATAAAAAAAGTAAAAGGATGTATATTCTTACATGAAGTAAACATAATTTTGAAAATATAGATAACTATAACAAGTCAAATGCATACTTCTATAACAACAAAACGTTTACTTATATCTAAATACAGATGTTAATGCCACAAATATAACAATGGCCTGGTGCCACCACCAGTACTCAGTAGTACTGGTGACTCATAAGTCGTAGGTTTGAACCAAGACCAGGCTTTACTTTGTGTAAATTATTTCATCACCACCGCTCTCAAAACGGTGAAGGAAAACATCGTGAGAAAACCGGCATGTCCAAGAACCAAAAATTCTATGACCTCTGACATCTATAAACCCGCACTGGGCCCGCGTGGTGGATTACGGCCCACTCTCTCTCTCTCAGAGAGGAGGCCTATGTTCCAGCAGTGGGAAAATTATAGGCTGATTATGATGAATAAAATAAATTGCCGTACGCTCATACAAAACATTCAGCTCCTATGTACCTAAGTACATAAAGAGAGACCGAGAGAAAACCTTAAAATGTTGATGGTAAAAGAGTGGGATTTGTGAATGGATGAATTACACGGGCCCGGAGTAAATAGGCTAACCTTTCTTTAAGGTTAAATATTTATTTTTAGTTAGTGACCCTCGTCTTTAGCCACAATCTTTGCCCTTATACCGTTCTGAATGAGCGGCGATCTGATTGATCGACGCGAATCCTGCATTATGAACAAATGTATTTCTTATATTAGGTCCAATCTATGTATATTATATCTATACAGCGTGTATCAGAAAGTGGTCATATATGTGGGTTGTGGTACAGACCATGAAACTGAGAACTTTCTCCATGGGACCAACATCGTAATCGCGAAACAATAATCATCAGTTTAATGGTCTGTAAATCATAATCAGCCTCTCCGCGAGAGGGAGTGCGGGACCCAGTGCGGGTTGGTAGATGTCACATGCCTTCGAATTTTTGGTTCTAGGACACACCGGTTTTCTCACGATGTTTTCTTCACCGTTGTTAAAGCAGTGGTGATGAAATTATTTACACAAAGTAAAGCGCCTGCCTGGATTCGTACACACGAACTACAACTCGCAAGCCGGGGCCGTTACCCCTGGGTCACCACTGCTCGCCGGTCTGTAAATATGACCATATATTTCTGATACACACTATATAGACTACAGCCACTTACTTTGTGGATGTAAGTGTTAATGTAATGTCTCTGCCTCTAATTTTAAGATTTACCCCATCAACACTATAGAGGATAGAAGTGCCCATTTGCGTAACCACAGTACAGCACTAATAGAGAAAATTGTAGCCAAAATTGTTATGAAGATATAGTGCGTTCACATAACTTGACTTGACGCGTGACGCGATTAGTAGCACTAAATTTAGTAGTCTTAGTTTCAATACTAATAGAGTTCAAAATGGCGAAGGACTGATAGAACAGAAGTACCAATGACATGACTGCAAAATTCAGTGCTACCAATCGCGTCTCGCGTCAAGTTATAGTGAACGCACTGTAGTGTGAACTTTGTTATATTGTTCAGACAAAACGCTTCGTACTTCAGTAGTTATCACTGAAATACGGACCCTTTAATAGGGTCTTACACCCATTTTTGAAAAGTGTCTTAATTAAATTCTATAGTGCTAATATGCCACAAAAAAAAAAAAACCACAAAATTTTTAATCAATCGAAAAGTGCCATATAAATACATTTAAATTTTACATTTTCAAATTTCGCGCGTAGTTTGACGAGAACACTGGACGCAGTGGACGCCATGTTGCTCTGTGGTCATGACGTCACTTGGCTATGTAAACAAATGCGCTGATCTATTATTTATCAGTTGACAGTTGACACGTTTTAGTTTACATAGCGATATGACGTAATAAAATGGCGGCTACTATTTCATGGTGTTTTTTAACAGATTAGAAAAACTGAACGCGTTGAATTGAATTTTAAAATTTATTTTGTTATTTTATAAAAGTAACGTTTTCCGACTCCTTTTTGCCTAAACTATCTCAATTATAGATTTATTATATTAATTAATTATAGAATTATAGATTTAATTATAGAATTATTTATAGATTTTTTTCTCGTATTATAGTAAAATACCCTATTATTTGTAGTGTTAACTTTATTATATTTTGTTTTCCACTACGAGTAATATTATATGAGAGAGTTACCCAATGTAATGAATATACTTTTTGTGGGTTTCACATACACGCTGCCATAACTGTGCGCCTACTCAAGTTACCTCTTAACATTTTATTGTAATAGTAAGTTTTTCTTAAATAAAATGTACTTATTTTATGTAAATTACTGTTGTCATATTCAAAAAAAACATCGGTAGTAAAAATAAAAGGATTCGTAAAATAAAATTTAAATTCATACCTTCTTAGTTTACAGAAAAATCCTGTAAATGGACTCGGAACGTCTATAAGACGAAGATAAAGCGAAAATGTCTTTGAAATACTAGTCGTTCTGAAATGTTTGAACCGTTTGAGTCAAGATCAGAATCTCAGGGAACTCCACCAGCTGGAGTATGATTTAAACATACTCGTAGAATATCGTATTATGCTGTCAACGGACTAAACTACACTCAATGGAAATAAAAGCTCTAAATATTTGAGTTGTACATCAACGTATTTATCTACGCACTACAGGCATCACTATGTTTTTATCAATTTATTGCTGATACGGTAAGATAACCGCTCTAATCTTGATTTATTGCACATTGATATCACAATTTATTACGCCATCAGCCAGGGATTCTAGTGTAAAGTCAGCCCATAAATTATTCGAGAAAGAAGTTTGAGTGTTCATATTACTTTTTTGGTGCCGCTGAGCAAAATAGTTCCCAGGACTGAACTTCAAACTTCATGAATACAGATTAAGTGCTACGACTCATAGACGCGACTAAGTGAATAACCGAAAAGCTTAGTCTCTGCTAGTAATTAAAACGAGAGAGGCGAGGACGTCTAACCCTAGTTAGAATTACAAATCCCAGATGAAGCTGCGGCTTGTCAAGCTACGCATTGCAAAGTTATTGTAACAGACGATGGACAAATTGACATGCATCCGAAATTATTTGAACTTTGAAAACTTCAATTTTGTTATTTTGTTGTTAAGTACTAACGTCTAGTTAGGCGTAATTAATAATTATGGGGTCATCAATTCGGCGCAAGTCTTGCCGCCCTAATAGGTGCCATAAAATTATAGTACCTACTTGACCCGACGCAATGGTACTGGATATATAGATGGGGTGCTTATGAGTTAACGTATACATATTAAATGTAGTAGGTACACTCATAAACGTAGCAAACATAATTGATTCTAATTCGTATGTAGATCACGTAAATGGAAAATTGACTTTAATGGAAGCCAAATTTGTGCTTTGCTGAGTAGTAAATAACAAAGAAACGCTGTCTCATTAAATTACAGCCGAAATTAGATGAGATTAGTCAGGAGCTTTCATTTTGCATGACATTTGGAATGAAATTCTTTTTCAACGAGCAGCCTCAAGTGGTAACAGAATCAATACACGATGGAGGCTGTGAATCTGTGATCCGAAGGCAGTACGTTATTACCGCAAGGTGCACAATATTGTTCCGCCGCTGACAATACGCGCTCTGAATTGTGTTGTGTGTACACACAACGGAAACCACATCCATTTTGGCTGTTGTGTATTCCAGTACTAATGAAACCGTATTGTTGTGCAGTCAACGGAAATACATAAAATACATATTTTTTTCCTATCAACTTGGAAATGAAAGAGTACTTGTGACGCATTATGGACTAGCCCTTTTGGGTTTGTTGGTTATTTATGCGACCTTTTTTTCAATTCTTCTGATAAAAAGATACTTAAAGGTTAATATAACAATAATAAGGAAAGTTGAGACTTGGCATATTGTCATAAAAGGGAAAAGATGGAATCTGACATTAATAAATAAAGTTCCAATTAATTTCCAAAACGTATTGTTTTGGTAACAAGGTAGATAAAAACAATACAAAATAAAATCCACCTAAAAATAATTGAAGTCGACACCACCCCTCCTACGACAACACCATACGAAAAAGAATATGAATAATCAAGTACAAAAGAGTCATCCATCAAAATACGTTACCATCAAAATTATCCCTTTATCACAAATCAATTTCTGAATAAATTCCTGCAAGCTCAGTAATAAATGTCCCCGCCGTCGATTCAAGAAAATCAGCATGTTGAAAAGTCTAAACACTTTATCGGAAAACGCTGTGGCACGATGCGCATACGTATGACGGCTATAAGTTTGTGATTGTACGCTACGGCTGATATTCTATCCACGTCGGCAATCTCTTTTACGAGGCGGAGTCACGGCGACGGAATCTTAATGGCGTACCTATTCAATACGTAGTTGGTAAATATAGCTGAGGAATGTATGCGAATCAATATATATATATAAGGAGTGTACCCATGTCTCTAATGGAGAAGGTACAGGTGGGTTCTAGATGAAACAGAGTCTATCATATAACTAAGCGTACGGTCAAAGAACGAAAATGTTATAAGGAAAACTCCAAACATTTATTTCAATTAAACCATTTATAAGCACTTTTGAAATATCAAAGAGTCGGTCAGTTAGTCAGAAAGTTGAAGCTACTTGCCCATTCCAAAACGTAGATCTCTATGGAGAAGAACGGAAACTCAAGAAACTCCAAGGACACTCTTTTCAATCAAGATATTATAAAATCCTGAGTACATTATTAAGCTAGTTTCAAACACAGTCCTTTCCCACTGTTACCTTGTCGAACAGTGCATACAAAACAATATGGCGTACTAATATATAAGTACGTAGTTGGAAAATAATAAAGTGCAAATGAAAATAAACGTTGAGGTGCTCATAATTTGCATTCCGTTACTGTACATTACAAGGCATCGGCTGAAACGCGCTGCACCGCAAACATAAAGCACAAATTAGCAATTCATAGAGTATGAATGATGGCACCCAAAAATTACACTTGTTCAGTTAAAACCAATGTTCATGGAAATTCATTCATTAAGTCAACACAGACGTTTTTCATAACTAATGGCAAGCGCGAGGGATTGTCCCCTAACGTCGTCAGATCAAAGACCCCATATCAAAATGAAAATGTCAAGTGAAATCGATGCCGGATACATGGCGGCTTCAGTAATGCGTCTCAAATATCCAGTATTCGTTAGGCGGGTGATGGATGACGTTCGGCATAGTTCGTGCGTCATCGTACGGTCTGTCACGACTCTAAATTGGCCAACCGCTCTGTCAGTCTCAATCTCGTAATATACGTCGGTGTCTAATACACCCCATCTGTTATCATTTTTATCACGCCTCCATCTATCTGTCCTAAGTGATAAATCTAGATGTACAAACACCCAGTTCATTGGTCTCTACGCATGCAATTGTAAAAATAAAACCTATTATTGTTAGTTCAAAATACTCATCCATTTATCACAACCAAACAATCGGAGACTCGGTTATGAAGTTATTCAGATTAAAACGCTTTATTAAATTAAAATTAAATTCATTTAATTCAGACTAATTGATTTGTCCAGAATTGTTAGTTACAAAGGCCTTAAGACTATTTTAGTCATCATTCATAAAATTAAAATTTCAAATAATAAAATCACTAAAAAAACAGTGTCATCTCGTCACATGAAGCTAGATGAGCCTCCTCAGCACTGCAGACTCTTGCGGACGGTGAGCAATGGGTAGCTCGACCGATAAGGACCAGGCCCGGGTCGACGGCGCGTTGTGTTCCACGCGCGCCTCAAAGAGATGTCAAGACAAGTGTAGGGGGGTCGCGGGAAAGTACGAAAGGGTTACCGAGGCCCCTGGCAACACAGGCAACGGAAGGAACACGGGTGGGTTTTAGTCAGTAAGAGTCTGACACACCCTAACTTCAAACAACCATAATTCAAATTGAAAGCGTTTTTGTTTCTCTTTTGGGTTAGCGGTTTTCTATCGTTTTAATTTTTTTTTTCTAAGAAGTAACAGTTCCGTTACTTATTGTCATAAATACAAGGTAACTAAGAATAATACCACTGCTCCGTCCAGAGCGGGAGAAGCTATTTGATAATTTCCCAAGCCAAAAAAAAAGCACTGCAGACTCTGGCCTCTCAGAGATCTTCATCCGGAATTTCTTCTCTGTTCTGGGCCCATTTCTATACAACAGACTGAATGATTTACTTTCAATTCATACCCTGAACAAAACAAGTTATAAAGAAAAATAACTGACTGGCTTATCACCTTAGATTATACCCAAATTGAAGATCTTTTCAAAGCATGTCCTAACGCGCGGGGCTTAACAGGTTAATATAAAATTGTATATTTACACTTTTTTACTGACATTCTCTGTAATTTGTGGTAAAAAATAAATAAATTATTATTAGGATTCCGCTGGCGTTCCCCCAAATCCGGTGCATCAGAGATGCTGTTTTCTTACACATAATGGCGTATAAGACATCGGCTCTTGCGTCAGCAACAATACACAACAACACCCGACGTGCTGCAGAATCGAGGGAGCCTCACCAGAATCCTAAAGGCGTTTATACCTACGTGGGTATAAAAATAGATACCAGTGCACTCCTCGCCCTTTAGTAAATCCCACTACAACTTCACCTATACGATATTTCATTCCATACACTTTGTAAACCAGCAATGACAATGCCTAAAAGCACTTAGATATCGCTCCTGTTGCCGGGGTTGCAACTTTACGACCCTCATTCCATTAGGCACAGAATTTAGTTACAAAGTAGATCTGACTTTATGAACTAGTCGAGCTAAACCTTCGTTAAGCCAGCTGCTGTTTTATCGTGAGCATTAAGGTTACAAGATTGGATTTAATTTAACCGGTAACGTTGCCACTCTGTGTCAGGCGCGTGAATGGAGCGGAGTCGCGAATGTCGTGATTAACTTAATATACGTCGCTGTACATGCCGCCGTGGGAATTACTGCGTGTAGGAACATGAATAACTACCGCTGCTTTGTTTTAACCAGACGGTACCTATAAAGCAACAAAGTCGAGGTGGCACGAATATATTTATCGGTTAAACTCAGATTAACACCGTTTGTAACAGATAAAAACATCTCTCCATTTAAATAAAAAAAAAATCCATAGTAGAAAAATTAAACTATTAGTTAATTAAATTATTAGTATTTCAAATTAGCTAATGCCCGGCCATGCAATGCAATGCTTTTTTAAAGAACCTTTTTCGGCGCGCACACAACATCTTACCAAAGTTTCATCGCAATCGGTCAAGCTATTTTCGAGATTTTGCGAGACTAAAGCACCGTGCGTTAGTCTCGCAAAATCTCGAAAATGGTATATACATAGAAGATATCATCACTTACTGTAATTAAATAAATAACAGGCGAGGAGAGAAGCTCGTGGCTAAGTAAATAACAACCGCATGGGTCGATCCATCAGGTTAAGGTATGCTTGGCGAGGTTGGTCCGTGAATGGGTGAACATCTTTACATACTACTTTATATTACATAATACTTTATATTATGATAAATAAGGAGATAATCTGTGACTCGGTTTGGACTCGGGTTGCCGCCGCGGCTCCGCACGTGGACACCTCCAGACGGATACGTATGCGCGGCTACGTATGGAGCTATGCGTTTCCGGTATGGGCTGACCTCTCATTCTACGGAAATCCTTTACAATGCGAGATTAGCTTGTGCTGGGAATGTGTGGCTTGGTGTGTGGCCGTGTGTACTTAGAATTTTTCAGTGTTCGGGGTCCGTGGCTCGTCCGCAATCTATTCGTGCCGGTGTGACTGATCCTTGAGCGAAATAGTACGTAGTTGGTAGTTTTAAGGTTAGATATTACAAGAATATTAATTTTGTATAAAATCAAGCGCTTCTCGCCATCAAACGAATAGGTTTGGCAAGTAAATCTGTACAGAAAAAACCCTCCGTGTCTGAGAAAGCACGTTAAGCCGTTGGTGCCGGCTGTTGTTCGTGGATCTTGGCAGTCTTTAGGGGTCGTCAGAAGCCCGAAAGTCTGACAACCAGTCCTAACTAAGGAGTGTCGCCAGTTACTGGGTTGTAGAGGTCAGATAGGCAGTCGCTCCATGTAAAAATACTGGTATTCAGCTCCACCCGGTGAGACTGGAAACCGACCCCAACATACATAGTTGGGAAAAGGCTAGGCAGATTGATTGACTGTAATTAAATAAATACTCTACTGCTCCCTTCCAAATGTAAAAGTTAGCCAAGAATTTTCAATAAAAGGGACAAGAAAAGTCTGGCTAATAAATTAAGATTTATTAGAGTAGGAACAAATTATATTGCACGTCTAACCGCTGAAAGGATACTTTAGCTTTTTACATTTTCTGTTCTCACTTTGCTAAATGATGTAGCCAACTTAAGGGACGATTGATGTAGACGTACCGATTTCAAAATGATTGGATAAGCTTATAACCCATGAAAATGATAAAGTTTTGCAATAAAGCTTTCTTTAAAAAAAAATATATTCATTTACTCGTCATATTTAATCCTCTTAAAATATTTGCAATTGTACAAATGAGCTTTATTTTACATAAAATATGAAAGCTCTTAGTCAATCGAATAAGTTCATTACTAACATTAAAATATTTCGACTGAGAAATGATAGAGTTACTAAAATATAACAGCAAAGAAACTGCCTTCTATTGATGTTAGATACTAGTCATTACTAATTCTAATAGATAGCCTCTTGAATTTATTTATCCAAAATGTAAGTAAGTACTTTTGAGGAGCGGTGGAAGTATCAGCATGAATTTCAAGATATACTTTTTACAATACCAATATTAGTTAATACTTTTTTGTATAATTCTGTTCAAGTAGGCTTTGTAGTAGGCGAGAGTGAACCATAGAGCAGCTCAGTGATAACGGCCTCGACTTACGAGTGGGTTCGAACTCAGGCAGACGCTTTCTTTGTGTAAATTATTCATTATCACTGCTCTTAGACGGTGAAGGAAAACATCGTGAGGAATCCTACTTCCAAAAATTCGACGACATGTGACATCTACCAACCTGCACTTGGCCCTCGTGGTAGATTACAGCCCACTTTCTCTCACAGAGAGGCGGCCTGTGTCCCAGCAGTGGGAAGATTATAGGCTTATTATAAATAGGCTTTGAATATTGGAAAATGTCTAAAAAGGAAGAAGAAGTACTATTTTACCGATTATTACGTGCTGCCATTATTTTGCTCACACCACGTTTAGGCACACGAATGAAAAGTAAGGTCTTGTGCCTAACCCATCCGACAGGGATCTCAAACTTGTCTTTCAAAACGAGTATTCGGCAAATCCGACAAGTGAGGTCCAGGGTTTATTTAAAATACATAGGTATCTTTTTGTAGAATTCGGATGCAATTTAACAGCACCAAATCAACTCCAAGATAATGTAAGCAATAGATAGAAATGTACTTCTATGTATAAAGCGAACTTGGGACGAACTTATAAGTGTCATAACAAGCAGAATCAAAACATTGATTACATTTGCAAATTAAATAAACTAAATTCCAAATTCGGTGGAGAGAATTTCTGTGACGTCTGGAGCAAACTCAATCACACTCTACTCTTGAATAACTTATGTCTATAAATAGCTGGCAGAATATTTTGAGAATCAAGATATAACCTTGAGTTGTTTCCCTTGACATGAACATTACAATAAGCATGGTAGCTCCGCGTTTAAACCAAGGTACAAAATAATTAAAAATAGCCCGAACTATAGAATCGCCACAATTTTTAACAAATAACCAAATTACGTTAAAGATGACGAGAATAACAATACATTCTATACTAAAATAAGATCACTTATTAAAACCGGCCAAGTGCGTATCGGACCACGCACAATGAAGGGTTCCGTAGTTGGGATGAATTTATCTCAAAAACAAACTTAACATAACATCACGTCATGTTTCCCCGAAGGGTTGGGCAAAGGTGTACCGTAGTACACACACAATTCGCCAGTTATGTTTTAGTCCCATGTAATGGGGGGCGAGACACAAAACCCAAACCCCTGACCCGGGAATCGAGCCCAGGACTTCATGCTTAGCAGTAGCGCTTTTTTTTTTTTTTTTAGGTTTGGGAAATCATCAAGTAACTTCTCCCGCTCTGGGCGGAGCGGGAGGGTGTGTCAGATTCTTACTGACTAAAACCCACCCGTATTCCTTCCTGTTGCCTGTGTTGCCAGGGGCCTCGGTAACCCTTTAGTACCATCCCGCGACCCCGGCAGGCATCGGCCGTAGTGGACCCCTACACTTGTGCTGACGACATCTCTTTGAGGCGAGCGTGGAATACAACGCCTCGTCGACCCGAACCTGGTCCTTACCGGACGGTGAACTACCCATTGCTCACCGTCCGCAAGCCCGCGCCTACGGTGGCCGGAAATCCACCCGGGATTCCCGACGCCCAGGGCGTCTCCTGCGGCGGCTAGGGGCGAGAGGGCGCGAAATTTGCATGTCCCTCAACCGTCCCGCCTCCTCCTTCGCGAGCATTACTGCTTCGCAGGAGGTGACGGCTGCCCATGCCTTCTCGCTCCGTACCATGGCCTGAACCAGGGCCGGACGCGAGTCGGTCTCTGCCGCCGATCGCCTCAACGAGGACACGGCGGTGCTCTGCCCAAGCCGGGCAGACCTCCACCGTATGCTCCACCGTGTCCTCCGATTATACTAACTTATCGGCATGATTAATATGTATATACAGGGTGACATTGAAAACATGCGACAAATCGAAATGGGAGATTGTACTCATCATTATGAACAACTTTTACTAAGGGACCAAAGCTACAATCCCAAAAAAAAAACTGCTGTCCCCTACATTTATGTTCGCAATACCTCATCAAAATGTAGGAAAAGCAGATTTTTTTTTTTGGGATTACAGCTTTGGTCCCTTAGTAAAAGTTGTTAATAATGATGTATACAATGTCCCATTTCAGTTTGTCGCAAGTTTTCAAGTTCAACCTGTATGTGTACACCCTTGCTAAATTAGAGCTTTCTAGTACTAAGAGTCTGTGAGCTAAGCCGAGGATAGATAGACAGACAGACCGACATGGCGGAACTATAAGGGTTTCTTATTGACTACCTTGGAACCCTAAAAATTGTATTACACGGTATACCAATTCATCCAACAACCATCACGGATAAAACTTTATAGATGTATTTACTCAATTCGTAACTTTTGCTTTCTTTTTTAGTAAGATCGTCTGACCAAAGACGTGATACTGTTTATTTTACTGACATTAAACTAATTTTATTTTATATTGTTTCAGTAGCTTACAAATATTTGGATGCGTTATCCACCCATCCAAATATTCGTCGAAGCGTTGAATTATGCTGTTAAAGCGCAGACATAGATTTTAGTGACTTTTAAATCTGTTATTATGCCTTCATCTAATGCAAGTAAGTTATGCAAATGTATGTTAAACTAGAACGCATACACGACAATTCTATATGTGAATATTTAAATATTGTAGTAAAATACTTTATCAAATAAATTCAGGAAGTAATGTCTACTTAAAGCATAAAAGCGATATATCTTTCTAACTGCTAAAGAAATTTTCATGATTTTATTTGTATGAACAGACTATTTTATTATCTATCTGTGACTTTTTTTCAAATATTCATATTTTCGTTACCAAAAATAAATATTCCCTTTGATACGCGTTTGTATGGTAAAGGTCAACGGCGATTACCCGACCCTTAAACATATAAATACTTCTGTTGTTCTATTGATTACATCTGCACACATACATAGGTGACGCCATACTAGCGTTTGAACGTGGCTTTGAAAACCACGTGTCTCATAGGTTAATAAAAATTCCATAACTAGTTTAGCTGTCAAGTTTTATGCAACGTCATGCAGATTCCAGTTCTTTTAGTGAATGCATAACATTATATCATGAAATTTATCTTAGAAAGTTAAACATAGGTACACAGATACAGGATGTTATATTAGTTTGCGTTATTTCTAAATATATTTTGACCTTTTTTAAAATGTATCGATTGAGCTGGTTCTTATGAGCTGAATTTTTTGATTTAATGGATTTTAAATGAAGTTTTTATATCACTTTATTATAGGTATAATAATAATTCCTCTAACTTCTCGTTGATTATTGGAAATCTTATAGGGATAGATGCTTGTTCCGAATGAAATCGAATTTCACCCCATCTGTGTTTAACTTTCATTTTACTTTGAAATTCTATTAACGATTCGTTTATTCAACTAATCCGAGGGTTAAGAAACCCCTGGTCTGCATTTCTAGGGTTCCATCAAAACCGTATTAAATCAGTTTGATTGATATTCTTATCTAAAGTGCATGAAAAAGTAATTCAACCTAGCAGTTAATATTTAAAGGCGCTTCCTCACCGGGAGCGCATGAGTAAAGAAACGGAACAGAGACCAAGCTTCATACAACCGCGTTATGATAGGTACACTACTACAAGCATGAGGCGTGTGTTTACGTACCACTGGCAGTTTCGTCGCGTACGAAGAGAAACCAGTTTAAACAGGATCGGTTGAATCGCTCAGGGTTAAAGGCTTCTACATACTGGCGCGACTTGTCGCGCGACGCGTCGCGACACAAAGGCACCGCTTGTAGCGCTACACGCGGTGTCTTTGTGTCGCGTCGCGTCGCGCGACAAGTCGCGCCAGTATGTAGGAGCCTTAATAGTATTTTAATCTAAAAAACTGTAAATTTGGTTTAGGTATTGTACTGCTTGTATGAACAATAGTAGAATGAGTAAAACATATAATTGTTGTATGACTGAACTTGATTATAATTTACATTTTTTTTATTTAATTTGTGGTAGATAGCCCCTGGGGCCTCATGCCTCAAAATCGAAAGAAAACTCAACCCAGTGGTGTAAAAATGTTTTAGTATTGATCGTAAATGGTATAGTGTTTCTTTAGGAACTGTCACAGAATACTCGTACACAGGTACACCTACGAGTATCTCATAAACGGTGCGTTCAAGAACAAAAATAACGACAATTTGAGTATTTTTTTTACAATTAATGCCAGATGATTTGAAATACGTAGGTATTACCTACCGACATATTAATGATTGAATAATTATGTTCATAAATTGAAACACGTAAGCTGATTAACGTTCGTTTATTTAAGTCTCGCCTCCTGTGTTAACCCTAGCAAAATATTATAGGTATACATTTTGCACGGTTTTTAGAAGCTTTGTCTCTGTTCCGTTTTTTACTCTGTGCCGGGAGCATTCGTCTGTAATGTAACAATCCAAGATTCCACGATTCTTTGCGATCTCAATATCAAAACTTGGTACGCACAGGTGGATATAGAACTGCTTTGTTGAGGAAAAGTATTTTTGGTATGGCACCGGCTATTTTTAACCACATTCCAAATTTCAAGAAGGAACTGACTGTATTTCTATTAAATAAATGTTACTACTCCGTATTGGACTTTCTAGCTGATAAATTTTAGTTGTGTTTGTAGGTTTGATGATGAACTGCATCAATGTTTGCATGCCAAAATGGTAGAATGCACAAGGATTCTTCAATATTATTGTAACCACCTTATTGTAAATACCTACATTCTGAGCAAATAAATCAATATTCTATTCTTTTCCACTGTAGTGGTTAGGACTTTGCAAGTAGACTGCGCAGGCGTCAACTGCAGTGGATAGACATAATTGAAACCAGCAGGCTTAGCATGACGCTCGCGGTCTCTATTTCTACTCTACTATAGAATAGAAATCGCTTGTCTACATTTCTCGGTAGAAAAATCTCAACTATCTAAACGGAAACGTCATTTTTGTCTACTCTTCCGTCGACATACCTATGAACACTGTAATTTGAAAACATTGTAAAAGCCAATTATTTTTAAAAGATTAACCGAGGAGGTTCTTGCCGGCTCTTCTCCATAGGAAACGACCAATTGGAACCGTGCACCTAGCTTCTGACGTTTCAAAAGTGCCCATGTAGGTTTATGTGAAATAAAATATTTTGATTTTGATAAAACGCTTCTCTATGGTTCTCGTGCTAAGCCTGATAAATAGAAGTAACACGGCTAGGTCGCAGGTAAAGCTTACATACATTAGGCAAATCGACGGTTAGATGGTAATAAGGCATAAGCGACATTTTGGTAAAAAATGAGTTATGAATGCCATCCTAGCTAATGTAGAGATTAAGTAGGATGGCATTCATAACTCATTTTTGACCAAAATGTCGCTTATGCCTTATTACTTTATAACCGTCGAAATGCTCCCGGTGAGGCATCACCTTTATATTTGGAAGTAGTTTTCATAGACTACTAGGACATAACTAAATAATATGAAAACTATTATTGTTTTTGAACAAAATGCTACAAACTAAATTTTAAGTGAACAACTATAGTACAATTTTGCCTTATTGTTTAGGTGGTAGCGTGGTGGTCGTAGTTATGCTAATATAAGGTAGGTACGCCGCAGATATGGAACCCTTAGAGGGTGAGTCTAACTGTCCCTGGACATGTTTCAACAAACATTAGATAACAATTTTAAAATGGCAATAATATACAAATTATAATCTAGCAACATTGTGGTAATACTCGTAGGACAGCTGGTACCTAGTAACTCACTATCCAGTACCTACATATTAATCTGTCGGTAATCAATCAAATTAACGTAATTGTCATTAACTAAGCACAAATGTTGACAGAGCCGTAATTAGCACTGCAATTAATTTATAATAGGTGTCATACCAAAGATTACATACACTAAGTACCTACACAGTACTTATACAGGCTCGCGGGCATTTTACCCAACTGCCCTGAAAAAGAGAGGGGGTTATGTTTTAGGGTACCTATTTATGTATGTATTTATCTATATAGTTATTAGACCTGTTTAACATGTGAAGCCGATTATTTTTTACAAACAAAAGGCCGCTTAACAATGACAAATAATATTCATGAAGATTGACAAACGATTGATCTGAAATCTTTTGAGGAAAATGAAACTAACTTTATTTCCTCTACTTCAATCTTCTTCGCTTTGTTAAATAAATGTACTTAGTATGTATCCACAGTCGTTCCTCAAATACATTTTGCGACCGTTACTCGTAGAAATAAAGGTGCTATCTTGATATTTATTGGTGCAACCGTCCCATTTTATAGCTGATCTAAACGGGTCCACAGTTTTTAGCACGTCGTCTGTAGCACCCGAGATCTGGCCGTTTTTAACTAAAGAACTACGTGCAGACGTGTTACTAACTGGAACAATGGCCTTGCGTACTTTATCTACCTATTACCATGTTCTGTGATGATTTCGGAAATAAATAGGATTTCGAAGCTGTAGATGTCGTAAAAGGCGACTTAGATCTCCAATCTGGGAGCGTATTTATTTAATTGTGGATTTGTCACATCCGCAGCAGTGGACGTCTTTTGTATACAAAAGACGTCCACTGCTGCACTTAAGGGTTCCACATCGAGCAAGCGTCGCCACATCGACCAGCTGTGTTCATTTCGTAAATTAATCTAGGTTTAAAAAACTCTGTTTTCAATTCTTTTTTTAAATCTGTGAAGTAAAAATAGTCCTGTATTTTTATTTCAATGATTTTGAAAGCATCATATATTCATGTTCACCAGTGACGTTGACGGTTTATCACGATGACACATTGTTTATCCAGACACGAGGTATCGTGATAAATTGTTTATCGCGATTGATAGCTTAATTGCTCCATTTGTAATGTGATCTCGATGGCTTTGTGTCGGTCACGGTCAATGTCACCACCGATGGGCGTAAATAGTTTTAGGTTTGAGATTGAACTGACTGTCTCCCTACATGGTTTTGGAAGTTTCGATAATACCATCGAATTTGGTATTTGGTACATTGGTCCTGGTCCTTAGAGCCAGTGATGTAAGAATGAATGTTTGACTATTTTTTTTTTTTAATATGAATGAAATAATTGGATCTAAGATTCGCTTAAAATATAATAAAATAAAATAAATATAATTACATAGTGTTTGGGACAGCTGTTGCCATTCAAACATTTTCCGACGAAATTTTTATAAATATTTTTTTTTTTACAAACATTTTCACTGGTTAATAATATCTATCATTATTTTATTATCTACTAGCTGACTCGACAGACGCGCTCCTGTCCAACTTTCAATAATTCATGTACGGTGCAGAATAGCCTCTACCAGAAGTGGTAATCGTATTAGTGGTTCCGCAGTTTCAATATCAGCACGATTATATATAGTATTTTATAGTAGAGATCACGGAATAGGAAAAACAGTGGAAGTGCCACGCAGCTATCGCGCGTGTGTCACAATTATGCGGAGCTCCGCAACACCGGCTCAGTCGCGGTTAGCTACTTGCTCTGATACGACGTCTCGAACGTAATGAAAAATATTACAAACATGCCTTATTGTGCATTTTTTACAAGCAAAAATGATAGCAGGACAGAAAATGTATCTTGCAGAGATGTATCATATCACCGGTTTGTATAAAACTATGATATATTTCAATAAAATTGTTTTTATTGGCAAAACCATATTTATTACTATGTTGCGAACTAAAAACTACCTTATGTCAATTGTTCAAAGTCTAAATCAACTTGCCCGCTGTCTTAAATATCATCGTATACATTCTAGAAACTTCGACGCTACTCGATTAGGGATGGGACACATTCAAATAGTTCGGTATCCATAAAATATGTGTTTTTAAACTAACTTTACTGAACTGAAATAAATAAAATTACGAGAAATTAGTATCAAATTATGCGTAAATGAAATATAGTGAAACCTTATACCTTACCATGACATATTATGTACTCGTAGTCGTTCTTCTCGATTAATTGAAAGAAATGGTTTGAGTTTGAGTAGGTACTTATATTCTGACAAATAAACCAATCATTCATTAATTCGCGGTTGGACGTAGGCCTCAAAAATAAGTACCTAATACTAATAAAGTATGTAAATATGTTAGTTTTCCCAAAGATGCTTTTACCAAAGAGAAATAGATAGAACCTATGGGAAGACAGAATCCAGTTCTGTCTTCCCGTAGCTTCTATATATTTCGAAAATCGCCGTCAAAATCAAGTACAATCTGTTCAGAGCATTTTGATGAAAACAATTAACAAACTTCAAAAAAGGCTACAGATTTTCAAATGATAACGCAATTCCTATTCATAAAATTTGGTCCATTACATAAGATTAAGGATTTGAATATTACATTGTACAAACCTCGACAATAAATTATCGATATCTTGTCCTCATCCATAGCTGAGTAGAAAAATAGATAACAGGTGCATACGAATATGACATATTTCAATGACATTAGCGTGCTAAATAGAGTAAATTGGTTACAGCGCCTTCTAGGGTTGAATAGCTGAACTTGTTGTTGATTGCTCGAATTTGATTGTTAGATGGAAAAATGGTCTTCATTGATTTTGACATGTAAAATAAAAACAACGTTCACGAGTTGTAATAAGACTTAAATGTAATATCATTTATTTACATAACCAAATTACAAGATGATTATTAACATTAACTAAATTAAATTAAAACTAAGTTAGGCTTAAAAAAGGCCCTCGGGGCATTGTACCGATGCTGCTGGCTAAATAAGACTTAATTTTGAACAACATTAAATAAACTTTTCGCCAAAGTTGCATTTATAATTCGTAGCCAATAATATCATCGTTTTCTGTGTATTGCAATGTACATTTTAATTTGCAACTGTGTGAGTTTGGCAACACTGGTTCCCGTACTAAGGAAGTCTAAGGGCACTTCCACTGTTTTTTCTATTCCGTGCTAGAGATATAGCATTTTGGACGTGGTACTACAGCGGCTCCACTGACATCATTCCTGTCATCCGAAGACAGCCGCCTCGCAACCATCGATGCGATGCTCTGCTGGACTGACTGTCACCAGCCAGTGTCCGACCTTCTCAGTGATTCCAGTAACTTCGTAACAAAAAAAGGCGGGCGGCGCCACTTGCTGCGCTGTCACATATATAAATCCCATAGAAAGAAAGAAGGTTCAGTTTTTCCCGAATTTGAAATTTTTCCATTTAAACCTAATTCGGACTATTACATTAACAAAAAATAGCCAATGCGGACTAGCTGTTCTCTAGTGATGCGCTTACCAACGAACAGCTTTTAATTTTTATTTATATCTAAGAGATTATATCTATGGACCGATTCACATCGGGATAGCAGCGGCCGGCATGGGCAGCGGCGCGGCGAGCACTTTTTGAAATAATTTTAAACTTTATCTACATAATTAAAATACCAGTATTGCTTGAAAAGCATGAAAAGGTCGAGCGGCCGCCCGCGGAGCTGCGAAGTCGCTCGCGGCGCCGCGGGCGGCCGCGCTTGTTGTCAGCTGTACCTACTGCCCGCGACGGCGACGCGTCGCTGCCGGCAGCCACCGGCCGCTTCCGGCCGCTTCCAGCCGCTGAGTTTTGAGTTTGAATCGCAGCCTGCAATCTAATAAGAATATTGTTTGAACAAAAATCTATCATGATCCTGGAATAGAAAGGTCATAAGACTGGCCTCTGGTATTGAAAGTACATTGAAACTTGATATGTCATTGAACTACTAAATGGTACTCAATAAGTAAAACAATTTCGTGTACTCCTTCGGGGTTTTCAGGCATTATGTTCAACTCACTTAAAATATTTTAACACTTCGACCCTTGCGGGTAACAGGACGGATCGAATGACATCATGACGAAAGTTTGGCATGTCCTCACCGTGGTGGAAACGTGGCCCGAGCGCTAAATGGTGAGCATTTTTACTCAACACATGATCAGAATTTATTAACAGACTTTTGCAGGAAATCGCTATGACTCCGCTCCGGGTCGTCGAACCTAGAAACAAATAGCAAAATAGAAAGTTTGGTAAAATGGGGGAATTCTGCTAAATTCTGCTAAATATTTAATTGATTGTCGAACTAACAAACTGTATGAAACTCAAAATTGTTTGTTACATTCGTAGAAACACAATTCATCTGCACAATTATTCTTGATACCTGAAATAGTTTAAAATATGTTATAAATAGGTAGATATATTTTATAAATAAATAGGCCCTGGTTTCTGAAACGCCATTTAATTTGTATTCAAATATTATTGTATGTTATTTTGATCAACCAAATTAATAACAGATTCTAAAATATGTAGAAGTTATCCCTGATGGCTTACTTAATCAGGCTAGTAAAAACTGCGTGTAAGGCGTGTTACACACTTTTTTTCGGGTCGGCATTGAACGGCATAGCCAGGCGGCAAAATCGAATATAATGTAATAATTGCTTCGGGTGGGACATTGTTGTTCAACAACTACTGCCAAATCGAATGGGCTGACTCGAACAAGTGTGTAGAAGAATTCAAATGTTCTCCAACGAAGATAGAATGCTGCCTGATTTATGAACATATTTATAAATCATACTGAGCATCAGGTCCTAGGTTCAATTTCCGAGTCGGGCAAAAGTGTTATTGGATTTTTCCATCTGGATTTCTCAGTAGCAGCCCGGAGTCTGGATTTGTGCCCGGTTGATGACAATAGTCTCGCCCCCTATTACATGGGACTTAAAACATAACGCTGCCTAACCCTTCGGGGAATACAGGCGAGATGATGTTATGTGTTTTATAAGTTGGGTGTAACTTATCGTACATTTCCGGTGTAGTATCGATTCACAACGATCACATTCGTGTCCAGTAGCCAGGGCCTGATTTACCCACAGGCTAGTTAGGCTAGAGCCTAGGGCGCAAGGACCGAGGGGGCGCAGAGAATAAACAACAATTTTCACTTTTTTTTCGCATTTTTATTCATTTATAAATAGATCTACATTCATGATTTTTTTTAATGCTTTTACATTCATTTCAAAATTTAAAACGACATTTTTAGGGTTCTGTAATAAATAAGGAACCCGTATAGTTTCGCCATATCTGTCTGTCTGTCTGTGGGGGTTGTAGTTCAGTGCCGATTACTTCTAGAAAGCTGTAATTTGGCATAGGTATACACATTAATCACGTCGACAAAGTGCTAAAATAAAATCATAAAAAAGGGTTTCATAGAAATGTAGTGGATAAGTATTTTCGTGGGTTGGGCAGGCGCACGCAGGACAGACCGGAGAGGGGGGGGGGGGGGGTGCATATTCATATTTAGCCTAGGGCTGTCAGAAGTCTAAATCAGGCACTGCCAGTAGCCTAGATTAATGTTATTTCTCTACAAGGCTATAACGACATTACTCACAGTCTTGGATGTAAGCTGACCGAGTGCGAACGGAGTAAGATGAACGCTACACATCAGAACAACGCAATTTTCATTCATTATTATCGACTTTCGATACGGAAACATAAAACTGCTGGGTGATTGATCATACAATGAGGCTTTTTTGCTTTGAGATAGTTAGAAATTCCATCCATAGTTTGTATAATACAGTTGCTCATTAATGTTAGACGTATTCGATTGTATGGGTCGGCGCAGGTAGCAAAATGGGCTTGCCGGGAGGATACGGCGCGGTACACTCTGGCAGAGTGTGCCGCTAGGGAGGGGCCGAGCCCTTATCTCAGGAGTAGGCAGCGACCTGTCGCTGCCAGCCATGGTCGACTCGATGGTCGGCAGCGAGGAGTCCTTGGACGCGGTGGTTTCTTTCAGGGAAACAGTCCTGTCGCAGAAGGAGGCTGCGGAAAGGGAGCGGGAGATCTCTACCAATCACCCAGCCCGAAACAGGCGCACCAGGCGTCTGCGGAGGGCGGACAACGCCCTATTCCAGCTCCCTAAATGGGTCTAGGGGCGACGGACTCGGGGAAATCCGTCGCGCCTCACACAACAGGACCCGAAGTGGCGGCGCGTAGTGTTCCTCGCGCGCCCATATTGGACGTCGCAGGGGAATCTTACACCTCACTCCAACCGCAGGCCTGAGGTGGCCCGCAAAGGCGGAACGGCAGCCGGGGATCACGGAAGTCGCACAAGATCCCATGATCCCCCGTGCAGTGTGCGAAGGGAACACATAATATACTTCATGCCTGTAATTTTCGAAGTGTTAGGCAGCGGTGTCTATAGTACACACACATTTCGCCAGTTATATTTTAGTCGTATGTGAAGAGCTTATTGCTGCTACTGAGAAACTCCTGATAAAAGAACCCAATAACACTTTGCCCGACTTGGGAATTGAACCCAGGACCTCATGCTCAGCGGTAGCACTAACGACGACTAGACCAACGAGACAGTCTGTTGATCGATTATTGTTTTGAATGCGTGAAATGCGTCATTATGAAATGCAAAGAAAAAGATCACAGCAAATTAGGGCCCAGGAGGTACTAGTACATATAAAAGCCGCCTTGTGGCCTTGGACATATAAAAGTGTCCTATGTTTATCTCACTGAAAAAGGTTAAAATAGTATAAGGGCCAAGGACCTAAACGAAACGATTTACGAAATATACAAGTGAGGGTTAGAAGCCCAAGGGCTTGTAACCCTCACTTGTATATTTTGTAAATCTAGTAACATACGTCTACGTAGATTTACATTTGTTGACATTTGGCATCGCACCCACACGGGGATTAGTGCGGACTTCATTTAAATAGTTTCCATACATCGCGTGTGTTAAACGTCCCTTCTTTGAATATAATTACACGAGATTTTGTTTGTTTGTTCAGGATTAACGTCGTTGGGAATTCGGGTACCAAAGGTACTATAATCACAAACATGTTCTGTACATAAAATTACAAAAGTGAATGCACTTAAAATCTAGCGGGAGTAGGTGCAATATTGATTAAACTGTACTATGCGGTGACAGGTTGTCATCCATTGTTTATTCTTTTATTAAGTACTTAGAACGAAGTCGCACTTTTATTTACGACCCGAGATCGAAGGATAAAGCTGAAACATTGTTTTTCTTATTTTCCAAGTGAAGTGTAGAATATTTCTGAGTACTTTTAAAAGAAATTTAAAGAAAGAGTCACAGAACTTTAGAGGTCAATGTACTTTATTAGAAAATACTTAAGTTTTTTATAACTTCGTCTTATAAAATGAATTATTTAATACTTCATATTTGAATTTGCTTACTACACGCCAATGAACAACGATATAATTTGACGTCCCATTTTAATAAATCATTTACAGGATGACGTCATTCAGCCGAAGAATACCGTAGTAAAAACCACGGTATTTTTCGGCTGAAACAAGACGAGGCTTCTAATAACTGATATGGAAGTGGCGAGTCTATATAGTTTTGGTGCGCAGTGGTGGCCCTGTGGTAGCGGCCGCGACTTGGTTCGTAAGTTCAAACCCTGACAGGCTCTTTACTTTGTGCAAATTAATTCATCACCACTACTCTCAAAACGGCGAAGGAAAACATCCTGAGGAAACCGGCATGTCCTAGAACCAAAAAATAGGAGTATTGGACATCTACCAACCCGCACTGGGCCGGCGTGGTGGATTACGGCCCGCAGGGACACAGGGACACAGGCCTCCTCTCACAGAGAAGTGTCCCAGCAGTGGGAACATTATAGGCTGATTGTGTCAGTCTTTTTTTTTTTTTGGATGGGAAATCATCAAATAACTTCTCCCGCTCTGGGCGGAGCGGGGAGGGTGTGTCAGACTCTTACTGACTAAAACCCACCCGTATTCCTTCCTGTTGCCTGTGTTGCCAGGGGCCTCGGTGACCCTTTAGTACCTTCCCACATTGTGTCAGTCTAGTTTTATTATATTCGGCGGGTAGTTAGCGAGAGAAGCGACGGCATACGGCCCCCTTTGCCTTTGCCCTTTGTAATGGCCCCTGATGGTGCGCTCTGCAAACACCGTCTTGGCTCAGCTCAACTTAACATGCATTTAGATTCGTCGTCTCAACTTACGTCTTTTGTCATACAAAGTGAAGTACATTCTTATTCAACGAGTGTATGTAAGTGGAACATGTGGTGCTTATTTATAAGTTAAGGGAAACTTAAAACGTTCTACTGAATAAAAGTATGATGAAACTGTATGGAAAGTTAAATTATTCCGTGCTTCGTTGTTAATTAAATAAGGTAGGTACTGCTATGAGGGATAACTTTCGAATGTAACTTTATGTTATAACGAAGTTTCCTCCAAACGAACTGTCGTCATGCACCGAACAGAAGACCGGTTTTGTTCGGTAGGTACTAATTACGTTTTTCAACATTTACATAAAACCATCTCTTTTTGCTAACGTAGTTTTACCTAATAGCGAGAAAACATTTTAGAAATGGTCTCGAACGTTATAAAATGAGCAAATAAAAGATAAAATGCAAGAAACGAAACAACTCAAGCTGTTTTGCAATTAAAACCTTTTCAGAGGGTGCGATGGATATGAAATTGTTCACGAGTAGTTCCTTGCAGGGGCTGTCCCCCCCCCCCGGTGCCTCCCCCTCGCGTCTGCTATGTCGTCGTCGGCTTGGCTCAGTTCCCTGCCAAGGACTACTTGAAATGCCCCAGTTCCAAATCAAAAAGAGTATTTCTTTTGTGCAGGATTGACAGCTTAATGTAGTGCACATACTTACATCCACTGCGCCACTGCGAACTGGGTAAGCTTACGATAAATTATTTTTGGAAAAATTTTGGAAATTAAATTGTAAATCTAGAAGCAAGCAGGAATACTTATTAAATTTGTAAGCAGAGATTTAGGTGTATGAACCAGAACCAACCAGTCCACCAACGATCAAAGTTTCACACATTATCACAGGTAAAAAGTTATATGTCACTAAGTTACTTTTGAAAGATTTACATGTATGTTGTCCTTGCTCAAAATCTCTTACAGCCCATCATAGACTACGCGGATCCCTTTTATTTGGATGCCACCAAGGAGCTTTTAAATAAACTTGAATGTTTGCAAATTATCTGTATTCTTTTTGTTTTAACCTTAAAAGTATGATCATGTTTCTAACTTTTGCAAGATTCTCAAGGGGCTCCTATTCGACTTTGCAGGAATTCTCGGAAATTGTCTGCTATTTAAAACCCTTCACAAACCTAGCATGCCATCCTATTTGCAGAAACGTTTTTGTACGCCCGTCCTTTTGATGCACCTTGCAGGTCGGACCCTAGAAATCTCCTTAAATCCCCTCCCCACTCTACCACCTCTACTCCTTCTCTGTGCACGCGGTTCGGTTGTGGAATTCACTTCCGCCTGCCTGACATTAGGGACTGCCAAACAGTTGCTGTTTTTAAAATAAGAGTGAAAGAACACTATCTTTCCACTTCGTCATAGTTGCATATTATGTATTTATTATTTTATACTACATTATAATTATATAATATATAAGTAGTATTTTAGTGATATTTATTTTAGAAGTATGTATACTTATGTATGTAAGTATATTCTCTTATTGTATGTTTATATTTAAATTAGTGAATAGTTTTATTTTGATTTTATGTATTCTGTTTTCTCTTCACACGTTGTATACATCTCTTTGTCTACTTATGCTGGAATTTCTTTAGAAATAAGCATCACCTTTGTACGTATTTTTATGTTCCTTTCTTCTTGTCTGTTTATATGTGTGTACATAAACTGTTAAATAAATAAGTAAATGCAATTTTGAAAAAAAAATACATTAAAACTGGTACCTATTGGTATGAATCCTGTCTGTCAGTGGGCAGCTGTTGTGACCTTATCACGGCCGCGGCACGGTGAGGGTGTCGGCGACACGGCCCGCACGGCCGTGTCGCCGTGTCCGGCGCGCGCGCGTGATTAATGAACCCTGAATTATTCGCACGATAGTGATCAATCAATCACGCCTAACCTGTTGCCGGCCAGCTCCTAGTACTATTAAATAACTATCATTGATATCTTGTTAGTAATTGTTTGAGCGCAGGTGTTCTTGGGGTCCCTTGACGGCTACCAATTACGGACGACCTTAGTGGCAATCGCCTTTTTATTAATTTGATGGAATAGCTAATAGATTTACGATGCAATGAAAATACGATTCTTTTGTTGCAACTATTTATTATTAAAAGGCACCCTAAGTATTGTTATAATAGCGGCACATAGCCAAGACAAACAATAAAATATAAATGCCACTGCACATCGGTAAGATTACTTTTTAAATCTCCGCATTTTCAACATTATTATTTTGCGAAGATTCAATTTTATTTTACAAAACGTTGAAAATGGCTTGCAACGAAAGCGGTAAGGATTGGCACTCCGCCACGACTCGTTGTAACAAACATAGCTTTCTGTCGATGTAACGAAGACTTTGTGATCCATGACTCTTTTTGTTGACTGTACCTAATTTATTTCGGTCCTGTCATGCCAAGCAGTAGTTAATGTACGACATATACCATGATTAACTATAATTAAATCATTTCATATGCAAATGAATGTTCAGTATGTTGTCATGTAAGTAATCGCAAGTTATATACAGGGTGAAATTGAAAACATGCGACAAATCTAAATGGGCGATTGTACTCATCATTATGAACAACTTTTACTAAGGGACCACAACTGAAATCGCGGAAAAAAAAATCAGCTGTTCCCTACATTTATGTCCGCATAAATCGACAAAATGTAGGAAACAGCTGATTTTATTTTCGCGAATGCAGCTGTGGTCCCTTAGTAAAAGTTTTTCATAATGATGAGTACAATCTCCCATTTCAGTTTGTCTCATGTTTTCAATTTCAATCTGTATATGCATGGTTGCGCAATAACATAAATTAAGCGCTTCAACATAACTGTGGGAAACACGCCTTCTGTAGACATAAATACATAAGCGTGATATTACATACAGTTTAGTGCTGTTATAAATTACTTTTTCCTGTCATGCGACACTTCCGTCATCGGTATTGAATCACGCCCATCTGTCCACATGTTACCCGTAATAAATATTTTGCACCACTCGAGCACTCGTGAATATGACTGGTTTTTCGCAAGGTAGATCGTGATTGTGATTAGACATGGCAACTTTTTTGTTTTTTTGACAAATTTTTAACCTTTAGCACGACACAATTACTCCTAAACTTTAGGAATTGTATTACCGGACTTGGCTAAAAATAAACTACAAACCTGTGGTTTTAACAACGCTGTGAAATCAAACAAAACTATACAAATTATAACAATTTGAAGCAGAGCTCAAACATAAACGAAAACTTTAGTTTTTGACGTGTTAATGACACCTTTTATTGGTAAAGCTAAAAAGTGTTAAAGGTCTATTTGTATTAAAGTCCAGCAATAGTATAGAAATGTGAGCAGATTTAGTTTGCTCGGGTAGAGTAAGCTAACTTTGTGTACTAGTGGTGTGAGCGGCGAGACTCAAAGTAAACTGTAGCGAGTTGTCGGCTCTCCGCAGTCACCGCGCCATTGCAATCCACTTCGTACTCGTTAGTTTTGTATTAACATACTATTTAATATTACTTATAGGATCGTATTTATTTTTAACTAGAATTTGGTGATGGTCAGAGGGTTAGGTTACGTTAGGTTACCCATTTTTTAAAACAAGATAAGATTGAGAACATTGCTGGTTTGAAAAAGACGAATTATTTTTCAATATCATAAGTACTTTTATTTTACTTATGATATTAAAAAGTAAGACTAACTAAAAAGGACGGAGGGGTGAGACCCATTGCTGTGTGTGGTTGGGGTGCTTTAAGACGTTTGACATCCAAAATTGCGGTGAGACATATCAAATCTAAATTACAGTCTGTTTTCGAACCTGTACAATTAGGTTTTGGTACGAAAGGTGGGTGTGAGGCAGCCGTACATGCCTTAAAAACCTACCTTTCGTATGATGATTGCGAAATTGTAGTCAAAATTGACGTCAAAAAAAAAAACAATTCAATCAATCGCCAATTCAGTAAAAAAAAAATCCAGAACTATGTACATCAATACCTTATTACCTGCGACGCAGACCCTTCAAAATTAATTTATTCCCATGAACTTTATTCGGAGGTCGGCTGTCAGCAGGGCGATCCCCTCGGGCCAGCGATTTTTAGCTTGACTGTAAATCCCTTTATTCAACATTTAAAATCGAAATTTAACGTTGGTATTTGGAACGGAACCCTGGAAGGCAATGTGGACACTGTGTTATCTGACTTATCAAATATTAAAACAAATTATAGAAAATATTGGTTTAGAATTAAATTTTAGGAAATGTGAACCGTAATTATCCAAACCGTAAGAAGTTTTTTGAATAAAGATATTCAAAAAACTTCATGGATAATTTTAAATTCAAATTAAATTTTCTGGCACCCATTATAAAAATAGTAGACAGAAAGTCACTTTCCTCCTTGGTTCTCCTATCTATGAAGAAACTTTTCCTGATTATATTACTAACACTATTTCTAAATTCCAAAGTCACGCAAATTGTTTACCCGAAATCAGTCCTCATTATGCTCTTGTAATTCTAAAGTTTTGCCTTTTTTTCCCTAAATTGACTTATATGCTGTAGCCCTTTTAGGAAACATCCAAATTTGCTTTCATCAATAGACGATTTAGTCAAAACTAGTTTAGAAATGATTTTTAATTATTCAGCTCAATGAACCATCCTGGTTACAAGCATCGCTCCCTATTCTGTTTGGCAGCTTAGGAATCCGGATTTCGAGTGTTGTGAGTTTTTGTCGTCCACCCATAGCACGTCACGTCTCATAGGTAATGTCCTAAGGGCTTTGCCCACAAACTATGAGACTGCGGGCTTGGAGGATGCCAAGAATGCTTTTAAAATTGCTTGCCCGGGTAAAGAATTTCCAGACAAGCCAAAATCTCAAAGAAGCTGGCACGATATTTATTGCGATTTAACATAAAAATCGATTCTGAGCCGCAGTTCAGGTGCGGATCGCACACCGAAGACCGGACCGGAGACTTTTGACGGTTTTTGACGCCAAAAGTCTCCGGTACCTTCCTGGATCCGACCTCGCTTCGTCTGGCGACTGGTCTGCGGCTTGGAGTCACAGTATGCTCTCCACACAAATGCCCTTGTGGCACGGACGTGGACCGACTGGGTCACCACGGACTTTGTTGTCAAAAAAGTGCAAACCGCTTTTCAGGACATGCGACACTTAATGACATAATCCGCCGGTCTCTTGCCAGCATCAATGTGCCTGCTCTTCATGAGCCGACTGGCATTGTCAGAGATGATGGCAAAAGACCTGATGGTATGTCTTTGGTTCCGTGGAGTTTGGGACGGATGCTTGTGCGGGACGCTATCTGTGTAGACAAACTGGCACCGTCCCACCTCCAACGGACTACTTCTAAAGCGGGTACAGCGGCAGAAAATGCCGATAATCTGAAAATTATTAAATATAGAGTGGCAGAGAGTACAACTTGCACAAAGTTGTACTCTCTGCCAAGGCCTCTTTGGCGTCGAGACTCTCGGTCCGTGGGGTCCCAGTGCGAATAAGTTATTTGCGGAAATCGCGAAACGCATGATGTAACTGGTGACCGAAAAGCTGGCGGCTTTCTCGCGCAACGCATCAGCATTGCAATTCAGCGAGGAAATACCGCCAGCATCCTCGGTACAATGCCTTGAGGGCCTTTTTTAGGTTTAAAATTGTTTTAATTTAATTTAGTTAATGTTAATAACCATGTTGTAATTTGAATATGTAAATAAATTTGTAAGACTTATTTTATTGTTAATTATGGACATGACATGCCTTTGGCTGTGTGATGTTAAAGTAAAACTAATGACTGACGGTGAAAAAACATTGTGATTTTAAAATATTCAGAAATTGCCAACATTCCAATCCCCATCACCTCGGAATGATAATGGAATAGAATAAAATACTCTTTATTATGAAAACCATATAAATTACAGATATAAATGTAGAAATTTTGCATAGGGTGACACACGTATTGGCATTTGATCGCAATGCCTTCCGCTTCGGTACTTCAGACACGTTCATTTCGTTATTTACGTTGTTGAGCTGACAATGCTATGCTACCCTGCAGTAGAACTATAACAGGCCCGTATAACAAATAGCATTAACATTATGTCGACAATTCCATGATAAATGTTTATTCAGTTAATTAGTTCCAACCAATAAATCACGTCCAAAGCGATACAGGAATTTTCCCTTTAACGATTTTTGTTTGGTTGTGGTACGAGATTAGACTAAAAGTTCATCACTTGGAGCATAAACAGGCCTCGGTTTCGATACTCAGCTGCACCAAATGGAGCGTGAACTCAACTTTTTGTCCCCTTCAGTAGTAGTACTTGAGGAAGTTACTCTCAAACTGTCAAACCAAGGGTGGCTGATTGATGGTTTTTGTTGTTGTTTACATAAATATTAAGCCATGAACGTAAATATGTGTAAAGGGAAAATAAGCTTATTGCGCAGCTACAAACCTTCTGTGATTGAGATGTTGATGACGAGGATTATCGGATCAAGAAAATTATGCACCAAGAACGCATGATCAATGAAGTAAAAATATTTTTCCTAAGGAGTAAGTCGTAAATCTTGTTAAGTATTTTGTGAGGTAAATTCATCAATAATACGATAAGCATTCTGTTACGTAAATCCAAATATTATACCCAAAGAAGAGTGGGATGCGCCTTAACTCCTTGTCGTACATAGCAATTTCCATCGCATTTTAACTCCTATAGACATCTTAGCAGACACACGGTCCATGCACTGCAATTTTATCACTATACGTCATCTTCTTATTGTATTTATGTAATCGATGACGTGCGGGAACTCGCGGCTACGAGCGTAGCAAAGCCTGTCCGCGCGTAGACACTTGCTACGAGCGTAGCAGTGCCTTGCGTAGCAGCTTGACGCACGGTTACGCGCGTAGACGCAATGATTTTGTAGCTTAAATAAAAAGACAAATTGCATCTTAGCATTTATAGTTGACAGATTTCATTATTTATTTTAATATAAGTTAATGTGTAACTTTATTTATATAAAACTTGGTTTATTTATTTGGTTGAGAAATAATCTATTGGACTTCAAAAAAAAAATATCGGTTAACTACTATACTAAACAACTGAAGAGACTGCATTTCTGTACCGGTAAAATTGTTGTCGATGATATTTACGTGATTATTTAATTAGGTGGGGTTGGCTTCGATTCTATCCCAGTATCAGTAGTTCACCTGAACTTTATACGTATTTATAACTCATCATCTGCCTAGATTTTTCCCAACTATGTTGGGGACTGCTTCCAGTCTTATAATAAACCGGATGCAGCTGAAAATCATTACTTTAAATGGAGTGTCTATCAGACCTCCACAACCCAGTTACTGACCGATACAGTTACGATACCCCTTTGTAAGATTCAGAATTTAGACTTACGGGCTTCTGACATAACGTAACGACAGTCAAAGATCCACGCATGAAAGCCGGGACTAACGGTTTAACTTACTTTCCGAGGCACGGAAGGGTCTTGGCGTGTAACGATGGCCACCTATCCACGGAACAACTAACCTGATCGATTGGCCCGTGCGGCTGTTATTACGTAGCCACAAGCCCATATGTATTTATATCTATAGTTCAATATACTTACGTTCAATCATATTCAGTACTGCGCTGTTGTGCGGTAATCTATATAAATCACATAGGCCGCTATCGCTCTTCGATAAAAATAACACCCATTGATCATTTTTCACACGCATCGGGTGATTAAGTACTGAAAGACTGCGTATATGAACTTTTTGTAGATGCGTGGCAGAATGATGACAGATATAAATAATGGTCAGCGATAGCGACCTACTGATCCCAGAATAGCCTACTGTGATCACCAAGCCAATTCCTGTACATATTATTTTGTTTTTTTTATCTATGTCATTTAACTATATTTATTTACATAACCAAATTACAAGATAGTTATTAACATTAACTAAATTAAAGCTAAGTTAAGCCTAAAAAAGGCCCTCGGGGCATTGTACCAAGGATGCTGGCGGCATTTCCTCGCTGAATTTCCGCAAATAACTTATGCGCACTGGGACCCCACGGACCGAGGGCCTCGACGATTTTTTATTATTTTGTTATTTTCATTTTTGAATTGATGAACTATGAAACAAAATGTCTACAGATGATGGTAAGGCGATTGTAGTTAAATTCATCGTAAAAAATACTGCTTGCAATTCTGAAATCTAACTAACCTATTAAAACAGGCACGTAATAGATAGTCTATTTTTAATTAATTTCCAGATCGTCGCCTACGGTAAGACAAGCAATGGACTGTTCTCTGTTAGAAATCACGCGGAACAAAAATCAAAGATCAAACTGAGATAACAAAGGGTGGTATCACCTTATTCATACCTTGTTAATTACGTTGGAAACTGCAGAGGCCCGCATCGGCCGATGACGTCTTACAACACTGCTACTACACGCCAGCTAATTATACACTGGCAGCCCTATTAAAAAAAATATTGCTACACTTCTGAATGGATCAAAGACGATAAGGGTTGGAAAAATACTGGATAACTACTTTTAATTAACACAAGAGTACCTACCTATGTAAACGATTAGAAGAACAGAATCGCATATCGTTTTTACCTGACTGCACGGAAGGGTAATGTTTTTCAGTGTAGGAAGAGTAGTATAGCATATCGAGTGTCGCGTTTTAGAAAAAGTTCGGCTTTGTAGAGTGCCGTCACTGTCACTGATACCAGTGCGACCGTCTCTTTCTAACGCTCTACGATGGGTTGATAGATTTTTGAATAAGGTTTCATTCGATTTGCCACTATTGTAGGAGTAACAAAGGGTTGCAAAAAGGCAATAAGTATGGCTGAACAATCAACAACAACAACAACAACAACAACCGACATAATGTCACGCCTGTAACCCCCACCTACCAGCTCTAAGCAACTATTTTAAGCTCCTTCATAGTAATCAACATCATCATCCATTATTTTAGCCCGGAATCACCCACTGCTGGGTATAGGCCTCCCATTTTTTCTGCCATACTTTCCGGTTCCGTGCGTCCCTCATCCAGGTGTTTCCTGCGACTTTGACGATATCATCAACCCAACGCGCTTTTGGACGGCCCAGGTTTCTATGTCTTAATCTTTACCACCATTCGGTCACAGCTTTACTCCATCGGCCATCTCCGCGTCCTGTCCAACTCCACTTGAGGCATTTCGCCCTATTCTCGACGTCGTAGAATTTCGACCGACGACGGATTTTGGTGTTACGTACTTGGTCTAGTAGGATTATGCCAGCTCGCTTCATGGCCCTTTGTGCTACTCGTACATAATAATACCCCAATAAAAAAAAACATAGTTACTAAAGGCTGCGCCGGCGGGAAAATGTTTAACAATCAACGTTTGATACTTTTGTATTAAGTATGTCCCCCAGGATGGACCAGGACCAGGACCTTTTAACAGTTAGTTTTTTTTAAATAATAAAATGGGACTTTAGAGCTTTTTATCAGTGAAGGTCAAGGCAAACAATTACACCCACGTATATAATATATGCCTACAAATACACCTCCACATTAATTGTGAGCGTAGCTGCTAAATGTTCTGTGGTTTGGACTTTGGTTGATCGAGGTGATTTGACTTTCACGCTGTTCTTAATAACATGGAGGCATTAGGAATAGTTCCCTGTAAATGGCAATATCCTTTCCCCTAAAAGCATAAGCCTATTGTAAGGTCTTCGGTGGAGTATGCTATTTTCCAAACGCAGAGCTTCGGTAGATACATACGATTTAATAAAATATTTAGTTTTAAATAGGATTCAAACAACATCATCATTATTATTATATTAAAACTTTTGCGATAACTTTTTGATAGTGTGTCGTAGCTCTGTGTTTTATTAGCATTTTCATTAAAAAATCGTCCATTATATACCCTCGATAGCAACCCATTTCGTCCAGAATGGCCTATTTTAAACTACAATATTAGGCATAGGTAACTACCAAACTTTGCCCGCGGAAAACTCTTTGTTTTTTAGTACTTGCCGGTCTATATGAAAATAACGTTTCATTATGTTCGAGGATTTAGGAAATATTGTATTGCAGGTCAGTAAACCTGCAATACAATATTTCACAGACACACCTTGATAAGGTCGTCATCTTTTATCATTGTTTAAAAAGGAACGAAATTACTTTTCACCTTTCACAAATTATGGATTGATGTATTCTGTGAAGATAATAAAAACATGTTTGTATTTAAAACGTATCTTATTAAAGACGTTGAGAGCTTATTTGACGTGTTTAGTAAACAAGCTATGTGTATTAACACACATTCAGTGATTGTGAGTAAACATTATTTGAATGTCGAATCGTTTAATTTCCATTCGTTATTAATCGCGAGAACGTTTATGTCCAAGACGTAAAAGAATGTGTTTATAGGGCAATCATGTCATTCTACTTTGTATATTTTTACAGGGCTGTAAATGTATAAGCATCACACGTAATATTAAAAACATTACCTCATTTTATATCCAGAAATAAAAAAAAGAAATGCTTCATTTCACATCCCACATGTAGACATAATTTTTCACGTTATGTAATTTTAAATTAGGATCATGTCACATTTCGGTCTCCATTACGCTTCGATAATATCCCAGTTCGATAAGGAAATATTACGTTCAATACATTGTTGCTACTCGCAGGTGATATTAGGCACGTTATAATACCGGCCGATCCGATCCACGGCACGTTATGACAGTCATTAACTTCGTACTTAGTTGGGTCAGTATTGGATGCGTTAGTAGGAGATAGCGGGATTATTATGTGATGTTGTTCGTTCGGAAGTACGCAGTAGGAATACTAACTTAATGAATAGCTTTGTTTTTGTAATAAAGTCGGTAACATTGTTTCTATTGTTGGAGTTTATTGGGCGTTAACTTCAAGAATATATGATTCCCAACTTGAGATTGTTTTTTTTTTATCATTATATACATAATTAACATCTAGGATTTCTTTTTTAGATTGTAATCACTAATAATTCCTTGATAATTGTTAGATTACTTGGAAACTTTTATATTAACGTTTGACTTACGTGTGTAAGCAGGTCAATCCCGAAACTGTATGCATGTATATAAACAATCTTGATGATGATATTGACAGGGATGGTACAATTTTGTTACCTATCAGTTATGGTAGCCATAATGGTAATCGCCGTGATCTGCTATTGTACTTATAGGTTAATAATAAACCTACTGGACGTGGACTAAACTCACCAGTCGAGCAGTCGCATAAAATGTACATGAGTAGCTAGTTTCCTACAGGTTTATCTGGACTAGCTAGGCTTACGAAACTCGCGAAAAAACAGGGCGTGACCGACTTAACTATGTAGGTCCCGTGTTCTGTTTCAGAGTTGATTACTTATTTTGTCCTCAACATTTTCATGGTTTGTAAAGACTGTAGCTTTGAAATCAGCCTCTTTAATTTGAAAACACAATTGCTCGACATTGAGAATAACACAGACGAAACACAACTGAACTTTAGCGAGCTCAATGAAAACAATTTTGATAACGATCAACGAAACTAATTAAATTCGTGTTATTGGAAGTTCGTTAAGATTTTTCTATGCTATGCATGAACTGTTTTATTACGAAAATTGTACAATTTAATTAACTGTAGCTTTAAATTAACACTGAAGTTGTGGACGAACAATGTAGGTGCTCCGCGGCGAGAGGCTGAAGCGAAGCCAGCAGCTGATATTGTTTATAGTCAAAGTTAGCCTCAGCTAAAGTTTTGTAGCGGATTTATGGTAATCAGACACTTCCGATGTCAGTAAATTGTGAGTGTTAGTTTTGGGCCGAGCTCGGGCCGCACACCTACTGGCTACAGTAATTTAGGGGAATCTATTGGACGCGGATTATAGGCTCGCACAAAGGATCAGCTTTATAGTCAACCCAGCTTTAGGAATTAATGAATACTAATTCTCTAACGGCTGCTACAGTAGGAGTTTGTGATGTTCTATTCACGAGCCCCAGTTTATATTAAGTTACCTTGTAATAAATTTGTGGCTGTATGAGCTAACAGTTTCAAACGTAAAAAGTTTTTATCGTCAGGACTCATAAAACAAATATTTTGTATGCGCAGTTTTCAACTGCACGGACAATATTTTTCTCAGATTTATTGAGCGCTATAAAACCGACATTTCGATTGAGGAACTTCTACAGTTGGCAGTCATTTGTTACGAGTAATATTGTGCTTATTCATTGCGAAAAGTATGGAATATTGTAGGTATTTATTAGTTAAGTTATGTATTAATTGAATGAAAATTTTTCATTTCAAAGTAATGAAAAGGAGGCAGTAAAAGTAGCACTTATTTTGTAATGTAGAAATAAATTACGGCTTACTTATCAGCCAAGTAATAATAATAAAATTATTACTGTCCAGACATATAAAGAAAAAGCTGGGAATCTAATGGCACATTAAAGATATGGACATTTTATCGTTAAATGACTCTATGAAGGTTTACGGTCAATATAAGAGCAGCTTTATAAAAAATATTACACTAGAAGGGAATTTAATCACAGAATTTAAAGATTTTGTCTGTTGAACATCTGAAATGAAGAAGAAGAGATTTTATGTGTCCTATCAGTAACGGTTTACTCTTTTAGAGATTTTAACGTTTTTGTAAATAAGGGTTTCTTCTATCAGATAATTTATGCGTTGTAGACATCATTACATATTTAATTGAGTTTTACTTAGTTACATATATAGGTGAAAACCCATTGCCCCACTGGTTGTAAAACTGATACCTACCGTCGTACTATCAAATTGTTGTCGTCTCCTCTCAGTTAGACACGAATTAATTCATTAAAATGGCACATCAATTTACATGAAAAGCTCATAATAGGGTGCGAGTTCCTATTATCGTATTATTAAAGGTTTGAGTGAGTAATTATTCATTGATTATCCATTAATTGTGATAAAGTGGCCATTTGAGCGTGCTAGTACCTCATACCATTTATTTTATAACTCCAGCAGTGTTCGCCCGGAGTTACTGAAACTCACTTTTCGATCGTAATTCTGGTTTTAATGCTGCCGATATTAATGAAGTTTTCGAGATAAAAGGACTTTAAAAGAAAATTAAACTGTTATCTGACGAAAAGTGTTATTTTTACGATCATCAAGTATACATTAGGTGCTAGTCGAAAGTTTGAACTGATCGAAATAGTCTCATAGCGTTTATTAATCAAAAGTAACAACACGAAATTAGTTCTAGAAGTGCAAATATACTTTGATCAGGTTGGGGATTGAAACTAAGATTTTTCCATTTCTTTACTTCGTACTTATATAAACTTAGTTCTCTCGGGAAAAATATGATTTCCCACGTAATGGATTTTATTTGGTTTGGCTTGAAACTTGGAAGTTTTTTTCAACGTAACTATTTATTTGAATAGCACTTTGTGAAATTGTGTAGAGTCCCTTCTCCAACTCCGACCCTTCGCTATATTGCTTTAATTTTAATCCAATCTGCTTTCCGCTGCTGGGCCGCCACCAGCCGCCGCGCCGGGCCACCGAGGAACGAATGAAACAACGTTGTAAAGAGAATTTGTGATTTATTTACTAGACAGGTTTTCGTATTCACATTCATCACGTACAAAAAATAAAGGGGTGTAAATATATCTCTGAAAATGTAACAAGGTAACATAAGTATGTTTCAAACTAGACGAGGTCAGTCGGGGTGGGGCGAGAGGGGTGGGGAGGCTAGGGCGGTGCCCGGCGTCGACGCGCGCGCCGGCCGCATAGCAGCCGCTGGAACGCGTGCCGGAACTCAGGGCTAAACACCGTGTAGATGATCGGGTTCAGCGTCGAGTTGAAGTAACCCAGCCACAGCGAGAACGACGTCAGCACGGGGCTTACTTCGCAGTCGCACGTCGGCACCAGGATGGCCAACACGAAGAAGGGAAGCCAACACGCTACGAACGCGCCGGTTATTATTGCCAATGTTTTCGCCGCTTTTCTCTCACGCTTGGAGTCGGCGGCCTCCTTGGGTTTGCGCCGCACTAGCGTCGGGTAGTAGGCGGCAGCCACGGCGCCGTAGCCCGTCGTCGGCGGGTCTGCTTCGAGGCCGTTGGCGCACGACTGTTTCTCGGGGCTCGTATTATTCGAAGATACATTTGTGAATCCCGTAGTGGTCGTTTCGGAAATTGTCGGTAGGGGTCGCCCTATAACTGCTACGACGGCGGCTGCGATCCCGCCGCTGCCGCCGGCTGCGACCAGCGCCCCGCCGGCCGGCAAGGGGGGGGGACCCACCCCGCCGCGCGCCGTAGCTCCTCGCCGCCGACGTATTCTTTTTCTGGCAGTTTGGTATATCCGCCAGTATAATATTAATATTACGAGAACTGGCACGTAGAACGACGATGCCGTCGCGAAAATTTGGTAACCTACGTCTTGACTGACGACGCAGCGTAGGTCTTCTGAGACTCTTCGATCCCAGTCGGGATCCTTCCATCCCAGCAGCGGTGCGATGCACACCAGGAAACTCACAACCCACACGCAAGCAATCATAAGGCCTACTCGGCGCGCAGTTCTTGCGTGGATATAATCGATGTTTGTCACAGCCCAATACCTGCAAAGAAAAGAAAAATGTACTTAAAAAGTTTTCAAGTAGGTAAACAAAAAGTGTCTTGCTGTATAGTTTTGTTAGGTTCGCAATCCTCACCTATCAAGTGCAATAGCAACGAGATGCAGGATGGAGGCGGTGCAGCACAGCACGTCTCCCGAGGTCCACATGTCGCAGAGCTCGGGGCCCAGCGTCCAGCGCTGCGCCACCTCGTACACGGCGCCCAGCGGCATGACCAGGCACGCAACCAGCAGATCGGCCACAGCCAGCGACAGGATCAGCTGGTTCGCCGCACTGCGCAGGTGCCTTTCCAGCAGAATTGCTGCTATTACGAATACGTTTCCTAAAACAATATAAATCCAGCTTTAATTGTATAACATTCTTGTTTTTAGGGTTCCGTACCTCAAAAAGAAAAAACGGAACCCTTATCACTTCGTTGCCTGCCCGTCTGTCCGGCTGTCTGTTTGTCTGTCAAGATCTTTTTTCTCAGGAACGCGTCGAGCTGTCAAGTGGAAATTAATATCAAATACTAAAATCTACGGTCCCTTAGAGCTCTACAAAAATCAAGCTTCTAAGTCAACGGAATAAAAAAATATGATCATTTATGCGACATATTTTGATACTCGCCAATAAATCTAAACTATAGGGTACTCCCGTTTTCTATTCCACGCGCACCTCAAAGAGATGTCGTCAGCACAAATGTAGGGGTGCATTAGGGCCGATGCCTGCCGGGGTCGCGGGAAGGTACTAAAGGGTCACCGAGGCGCCTGGCAACACAGGCAACAGGAAGGAATACGGGTTTGGTTGGTTTGGAATTTGATGATTTACCACCCAAAAAAAAAAAGGGTACTCCCGTGAGGGTACTACCTAGAATCATGACAATTGGCAAGACGCATGGTCTCACAGCACAAGTACATGAAAAAGTCCGAACGTGGGGCATACTGAAAGATTCTGTAACTGGCTACTTACAATAAAAAAATAAAAAAGCAATTACGGAATTCGAAAACGGAAGTCTCTGGGAACATGTTACTTTTTAATTTGCGAGACTGTCATTTTGTTTTTCATTGTGGTATCATTTAGAAAATTGTGTGCCGCTATTACAATAAATTTAATTTGTGAAAATTTTGCTCAATGATTTGTCACGATCGCTGTGGATTAAGTCAACAAGAGAGTTGCCAGAGACTTCAATTGGTGATGAAGTCCCATGTAGCAGGTCTGTGTATTCGTGGTTCGGAAAATTTTGACGTGGACGTGATCATCTCCATGACGATGTACGTGATGGTCGGCCGGCGACGCGGTGGTTACAGACTCAATTATTGATACCGTACGACACCTGATTGAAACTGAAAAAAAAAATATTTTTCAGCAAATTCATAGTGTATTAGGCATTGGAATAAGCCAAGTGCAAAACATTTTGCATGTGCAACTGAAGGTTCGGAAGCTTTGCACTCGATGGATACGGCAATATTTAACGGAAGACCAGGAACGACTGCATGTCGAGTGGTGCCGTAAAATGATAAAGAAATGGAAAAAAGGACAGTCATTGGCTGTCTATAATATCGTGGCAGGTGACGAAACCTGGGTGTACTGCTTTGAACGGGAAAGAAAAAACCAGTCGGCAGAATGGGTCTTTCCTTTTGAAGATTTGCCGACTAAACTTAAGAAAAGCCAAAGCATTGGTAATAAAATAGTTGCTTCTTTTTTAGGCAAATCAGAACAGTGTCGCTTGAAGACCAAAGGATAGTGACCGCAGATTGGTACCTTAACGCTTGCCCAGAGTCTTAGAAAAAGTTCGCGAAAAGCGTCCTCGAAGCAATGTCGTCTTTCACTACGATAATGCGTCCTCGCATTCCGCTAAGGTAACGGAAGCGTATTTGAAGGCTTCAAATGTAGAACTGATGACGCATACGCCGTACAGCCCGGATCTAGCACCTTGCGACTTCTTTTTTATATCCTAAAACTAAAGAAAAACTTAGAGGCACACGTTTTACGAGCTCTGAATCGGCGCTGAATGCGTTCTACGAAGCCATTGTAGAGGTCCCTAGGGAAGACTGGTCCAACTGATTATTACAATGGTTCCATGCAAATGCAAAAATGTATAATATCTGGTCTTGTTTATCAGAATCCAGAAACTTCAAGACCTAAGTACATTTTTTTTTTTGCGATAACATACTTACATTCGCCGTTGTAGAATTGACCGGTAACTACAAAGTTAAGTTTGTTCTTGGGATAAATTCAGCCCAACTACGAAAATCTTCATTGTGCGTGGTCCGACACGCACAGGAACCCTTATAGTTTCGCCATGTCCGTCCGTCTGTCTGTCTGTCTGTCTGTCTATATGTCGGTTTGTCTGTCTATTCCCGCTGTAGCTCAGAGACGCTTAGTACTAGAAAGCTGTAATTTCGCATAGCTATACATATTAATCTCGCCGACTAAGTGTTAAATTAAAATCTTGTAATTATTTTTTTTAGCTACCTCCCTTGCACGTAATGTGGGGATGATATTTCTTTTTCTCGTCTATCCTATAATGTGGGGTATCGTTGGAGAGGCCGTTCAAAAATATTGTGGGTCTGTGAACACCACTTTTTGATTCAAGGATCAGTTTGCGTAATATTAAACATTCAAGTGCTAATTTTTGTTAGAGTCAAGTGTCCTCCCCCTCTGCCAGCTAAATGGTTGTTTATGTAGATGTGAAAAAATTATGGCAGTAGTACATATAATTAAATTAAAAGGAAAACTATCACGGCTAAGTGGGCTTTACAAGTTAACGAGTTATATTCGACAAGCTTAAATTTGCATTTGGAGAATTAACTAATCACGTCGGGGTCGCCAATTTTGTGTGCGTGTATATAATGTCTTTGGGTTGTGTGTACGGAGGGAAAATGAAATGCTGCGAAAACTCTGTGGTAACTTTACTTATTAAACTTGTTACGAAATATTACAAAGGAGTAGCTTATCAGTTTAGTAGTGCGTCTATAGTTAACGGCGGTTACGGGCGAACTGTTGTCGCCGGGCGCTGCACGAATCTAAAATACAAAACGATGTGTCAGCGCTCCTACAGATGTATGAGAGAACAGGTTTATTAACTACAATGTTAAGTTTGTTTTTAGAATAAATTCGTCCCAAGTAATCCCAACTACGGAACTCCATTCATTGTGCGTGGTCCGACTCGCACTTGGCCGGTTTTTTTCAATAGGATTTTCTCAAAAGAAACCCGCAGCAGGTATGGATTTGTGTTCGTAACTATACAATAACTATGTCTGCCTTATTCTTGGAGGGAGGAATATACTCGTAGGTGTCAGGTATGTAATATTTCATCAATATAGTCCTAATAAATTATAAATCCTATACCTACTGAAAGCATTGTCGAAAGTGTTTGCAGCAAAACTGAAACCAACTTGAACGACTTACCTAACGTGCTCGTAAACAGCAAACTTCAATGGCCGGCCAAAGTCAGCTGCAAGTGCTACAACGCGGTGTTTCTAGTATAACAGTATGTCGACGTTAGCACACGTTCCGCGCGAGACTCATTCCGAAATTACTAGACTATGCCGAGAGTCGAGTCAGCTAGAGTTGATGTATAGGTAGGTAATGGATGTTTTGTCCGAACAAACATTTTGTCAAATGGGCATTTTAACTTTTCACTAAATTGTGGTTCGTGCCGTATAAATTTTCGGAATCGATTACATATTTTTCCAACGAAAATCCATTAATATTAAAGTGCGGAATAAGAGAACCTATGAAGCTTTGAAATGTGATGTGAAACCGTTAGCTACTGGCGTACCAAAGACTGATCGAACAAATGAAGTTCACTGAGAAAGATTACATTTTGGAAGAACTGGAGAAATATTGAAACTAAATGGTTTCTGTAAGGAATGAGGATATGAAGATACTTATAAATATTGATACAGCCACCAGAATCTCGTTTCTATTATGCTCTACAGTCAAGTTTTTGCTATCAGTGAAGATCATTTTATGTCATGGTCGCATACTATGACGAATGAAATACTTGAAGTCACGTGGGCGATGATAAATATTTTTCAAAATTTAAGGCGCTGACAACACCCAATGGACCAAAATAGGCTTCTCTTAAAAAAAATTGCCCAAACTGTATAGTTTGTGGTAGCGCAAAAAATATATGTTAATTTTGAACATATTTGCCAGAACTTGGTTGTTACCAAAACACGTTTTGAAAAAAAATCTCGATACAAACAAACGTTAAACTAACCTCTTACCTTGAGTTCTAATCCAAGATATCTGTATTAAATATCAAGATACGTTACGTATTAAATTAATAACAAGAACGTCTTATTTGAATGCAGAACTAAATTGTTTTTTTATTTTTGATTACTCAACTCAATTTTGAGTAAATAGATAATTGCTTCATATTTTGCAATAAATTACAAGCGTTGTGTCATCGCGCTTCTCTTTCTTTTCTATGCAATCTGACAGTGACCGCGGTTTAGGTGTTGTCAGCGTCTTAAATAAATGCACAATTATGTCACTGATTGCACAGTAGTGCTCAAGTCACAACAACGCTACTACAATATCAAAGGTGTATAATTACCGACTACTGTGGCGAGAATCAGTAGTCCCAGTACAACGGCCTTGGCGGCGGCTCGTACCAGCGCAGCCGGCGAGTCGAAGGGCGCGGCAGCCTCCCACCACGTCGCGTTGGGCACCACGGTGACGTTCCAGGCCGTTGGGTCCCACTCCGTGGCGTTCCACGTCGAGTTCTGCAGCGGCAGGCGCAGGTACAATGCTTCCCATTCAAGCAGCTCATCGCGGCCGTCCGCGCCCTCCATGCCCTCTCACCGAGACTCCACGTCGCATACTGGACAAGATATTTGGCTAGTTAAAATTGAAGGTTTCAAAGTGAGGGAATTAGAGAAGGAAATATGATACAGTGCCAATTGTTGCGGATGCGACGGTGGGTGAGTCTAATCAGTTTGTAATATCAATTGACTGAATATTTGGAATTAGAACAACACCTACCTACAATTTTTTTAAGTGTAACTTCTTAGGCGGCGATTCGACAATTGGACGAGAAAATAACGTCACGTTTAGGCACATTTCGTTACATGAGAGAGAAGAAAGATATCTCTCTGTTTCTCACACTGAATCTCTCTTATTCGAAGTATCACTTCTAATACGTGTACGGTGCTGCACGCGCATTTTTTTTAATTAATCGCATAAACATAATGCCATAAATACAAAAATATATATAAAAATTAAACAAAAAGTAGCAATTGTGTCAAGCTCGTCCAAATAACTGACGTAGCTAACAACTTAGGTAATGTTGTGTATTTTTGTAAAATAACAGTGTTCCCCGCTGTCTGGGAACTTACTCTCAGTAAGTAAATAAGCGTGATTCTCAAAAAATAAACAGCCATGATTATATAATCACGCATGTCTACTTTCTGATTATATAATCACGCCTGTTTACTTTCTAAGAATCACGCTTATTTACTTGCTGAGGGCAAGTAACTTGGCGTGATGCCAAAGAGTAAATGCTTATGCATAACTAACGCTGATAGAGTCCGTGCCACGGGCGCACCACATCAAATAACTTCAGGACGCCCTAACTTCCAAGTAATTAAATAACAATCGGGTTGACAGCTACCGTTACGTTTAAATGCGACATGATTACGCAGATTCATTAGCAGCCATTGTGGTACTCACTGTTCGTGTTGTATTTTCGTAAGAGACAGCTCAAAACTCGGTCCACCATCATTAATTGTAATTTATTGCTTATGTTCCAATCTGTAAACAAGAGAATATAGATTTAAGACCCATGTTGCTGCGTGTTTTAGTTCTTAATCGTTCAAGATCAAGATCTGAAAAAAAGTGTGATCTAAATTATTGCTGTTGAATTATTATTCTCTTTGTTATCGTGGCTAATAGATCACTTTGATGGTGACATTAAAGGCTTCTATGTAAAGAGAATGCAGATAGAAATTCATATTTACACATTTTTATATTTTATTCAATAAAAGATGTGAATGCGTAAATATGTATCAACAGGCGAGGTATGGAGCAAGGTAAGGGGCCGGCCGGCGGGCGGTCGTCACAGAGGGTCGTGAACTTTAACTTTCTAAAGTCTAGTCACAACTCACTGTTTACTTGATTAATATTATCCCCTTTGCATATCACGTCATGAATCTAATCAATGCTTCATAAATCGAATTAATGTCAAAATACCTTCACTCGAAAATATTAATTTCAAAGCTTCAATAGTTTCAATATGTAGGTATTCACAATATGGCCAGCGTTTATTTTCAGTTTGAAATTTTGGATGGGCAACGTACGTGCATGAAATTGCAAAACGGAAGATGGAGTTTCAATATCTAACTTCACAGGCGCTTCACGTTCCAATAAAATAGGACGTTCACATTTATATGTACAGAACACACGTGTAGCTATGTCCTTATGATATCTGCTCTCAGTAATATCCCAGATATAATTGTTCCGAACTGAATGTTTCCTGATATGGCGCACGTTCGAAAGTTTTGTTATAACAGAATTGGTTCGATATTTACAAAGTTACACTATTATAAGCAGACGGGATTCCAGATACGACTTCTTCCTTACTTTAACTGCAATGAGTAGTTTGTTTAACACGTTTACTTTGGCATTTAAATTGATTATAAAAACTGGTCTAAGCTAGCTGATTTATATTGCTTTATTGTCGTACAGGGCAAGGAGATCAATTAAACAATTAATGTCTGTTAGACAATGGGTTTAATGGCGCTTAAAAAACGGCGATAAAAGGAATCCATTAGAGATTTGAATCAGATTGCTTGTTTAGAATTAATTAATTGCTTTTATAGGTGTCATCTTATTAGCATGATGGCTTCTTTTTTGGGTGGGAAATTATGAAATACCTTCTCCCGCTCTGGGTGGAGCGGGAGGGTGTGTCAGACTCTTACTGACTAAAACCTACCCGTATTCCTTCCGTTGCCTGTGTTGCCAGGGGCATCGGTAACCCTTTCGAACTTTCCCGCGACCCCGGCAGGCATCGGCCCTAGTGGATCCCTACACTTGTGCTGACATCTCTTTGAGGCGCGCGTGGAACACAACGTGCCGTCGACCATTGCTCACCGTCCGCAAGCCCTCGTCTACGGTGGCCGAAAATCCGCCCGGGATTCCCGACGTTCAGGGCGTCTCCTGCGGCGGCTAGGGGCTAGAAGACAAGAAATTTGCCTTTCCCTTAACCGTCCGGCCTCCTCCTTCGCGAGCATTACTGCTTCGCAGAAGGAGGTGACGGCAGCGTGATGGCTGGTTATTCATTAAAATGCGAGCAAATGTGACTGTTTAAGATAATTGATGCTGAAGAAAGTATTGTCAAGGTATATATTGTAATTTATTTTGTTGAAATATGAACTTTTATTAGTGGCAACAAGTGTTAATATTTATTTTCGCAGAACTGGTGCTTAAGGAGCTCAATTACCAAAAGGCTTTAAATGAGGAGTCGAAAAGTGTTTTTTTTTCATTTTACGTCTCCTGAAGATATAGAACCGGTTTGGTAATCTCTTTTTGTGTTTATATGCACAGGCGTATAGACTCGAATCTTCACAACTTTTCTCTTTTAGTATAACGAATTTTAACGAAGTTTTAGAGACACTAACCCTTAATTAGGGAGGAGGCAGGCCATGTCGCAGGGGATACAAAACCAAACAGCTGCATCAAAACTACACAAACAACTGTTAAATTGTATTGAACAAACCAACCAATCACAGTTGCATATTCTACGTACGAAGTCAATAATTTCCGCGTACCTTGAATAATTTCGTAGCTACCCAAGCCGCACACATGGCTGTATAGTCACTGCAAACCACGAACAATTGGACAGTCAACAGCATATGATTGCTATTGATTGTGTGGGTTTTTATCTCAGACTGACGGTGTGTGGACCTGTGTACCTAGTTCAGTAATACAATCGCTGAGCATCGATCGAATTACTGTTTGCTTAAGGACGTAATATGAACATTGAACATACTTAGTCTGAATGCCAATTAGTTTTTTTTCTTAAATTGTAACGAATATTTTGAAGTTGTTATACTACTAGCCAAAAAAAAACATTGTGAGGAGACCTGGAATTATGGTTAATATATGTCTGAAATCGCCAGCCCGTCTTGAGTAGGAGTGGTGATCAATGCTTGTACCTTCTCTGTTTGAGTAGAGGCCTTTGCCCTTCAAAGGGACAATAATCTGGTATTATTATTATTTTAGACTACTGTTACATAAACTTTTATTTGGCTACTTATTATTCGGGATTCAAATACAATCGCGGACAAAGAATACGGGTTAAAAAATAGAGTTAATAAAACAACACCACATGTTGGAAACAATATTAGTTTAATTGTCAAAATTACGTAAAAAACAAAATATCATTCATTTTATTGCTACAAAAAAATAATGGTTGGTACCGACATACAACACAAAAATGAACTTTAAAACAAAATTAATATTTTTTTGCCTCCACGGGCTGTGTTAGTTCTCACAGCTGCCAGGCGATCGGGCTGTTTATTAAGCGATGTTGCGGGATATTGGTCCATTCTTGCACTAACGCATGTTTCAGGTCTCGAAGTGTAGCTAGGGCAGGGTTTCGATTTCTTACACTTCCCAAGCTCGTTCCAAGCGTGTTCAATTTCCGAGGATACCGCACGGTCTCCTGTGAGGCAGCGAGCCTCCTTGCCGGATTGCCACCATGGGATCTGGAGGCAAAAGTCCTCGCGCACGTATGGGAGTGGCGCGAGGAGGCGAAACGCCGGGGCGTAACTCCGCTGCCGCCAGAAATCGCGGCACAGCGGACGGAGCTCCGGCGTGATCTCATGGCGACATGGAGAGTACGGGTGTCGCAACCCAGTGTTGGGCACGACACGATTGTGGCGATAAGTCCCCTCTTTGAGGAGTGGCTAGAGAGGCGCCACGGCGTCCTCACGTTCCACCTGACGCAGGCCCTCACCGGACACGGCAGCTTCGGGAGGTTCCTGTGTCGGATAAGGCGGGAGGAAACGCCCGGGTGTCACCAAGGTGTGGATCGCCCGGAGGACACAGTGGAGCATACGGTGTAGTTCTGCCCGGCTTGGGCAGAGCGCCGCCGTGTCCTCGTGGAGGCGATCGGCGGCAGAGATCTGTCGCGTCCGGCCCTGGTTCAGGCCATGGTACGGAGCGAGAGGGAATGGGTAGCCGTCACCTCCTTCTGCGATGCAGTAATGCTCGCGAAGGAGGAGGCGGGACGGTTGAGGAAAAGGCAAATTTCGCGCCCTCTCGCCCCTAGCCGCCGCAGGAGACGCCCTGGGCGTCGGGAATCCCGGGCGGATTTCCGGCCACCGTAGGCGCAGGCTTGGGGATGGTGAGCAATGGGTAGCTCACCGTCCGGTAAGGACCAGGCCCGGGTCGACGGCGCATTGTATTCCACGCGTGCCTCAAAGAGATGTCGTCAGCACAAATGTAGGGGTCCACTAGGGCCGATGCCTGCCGGGGTCGCGGGAAGGTACTAAAGGGTCACCGAGGCCCCTGGCAACACAGGCAACATGAAGGAATACGGGTGGGTTTTAGTCAGTAAGAGTCTGACACACCCTCCCGCTCCGCCTAGAGCGGATGATTTCCCATCCAAAAAAAAAAGTCTGTTCAATTGGATTCAGGTCCGCTTCTCGCAGGCCAGTCTATGCAATTGATGCCAACCTCCTGAAAATACTTACTACCTACAATTTGAGCTGTATGTAGCCTGGCGTTGCCATGCATAAATATTTAATTGTAGCCCATATTAATTAAATATGCTCATTAAGAATTTCTTCCACATGTCTTGCAATAGTTAGCGTACCATTTTCTATTAGCACTAACTCCGTGCGTCTTTTTGAAACTATTCCTGCTCAAACCATAACAGATCCACCGCCGAACGGCACTTTTTCCTCAAAACAAGCTGGAATAAAACGTTCCAGCTTGTTTTCTGGAATAAAACGTTCGATCGTTTTATTTCAGCTTGTTTTCGTCGGTAGACTTCACCGCCGATCATGTGCATACAACATAAATCTGGATTCGTCAGAAAACATTACTCTTCCCAAAGTTCTTCTCCCCATTGTGCGTGAACGCGGGCCTAACGTAACCCGATGTTCCCTTTCAAGTTTTGGACCATTTACATGTGGGGTAAAATTAGCTTCAAGGAGCCGCCGGGTCCTACGGGTCTCCTAAAGTTGATTTGTTACTTCAACTACCGTGACGCGCCGATTTCGGAGATATACTCGTACATATGTAGTTTGCTCGGTTTGCCGGTTCCTGGGCTTCTTATGTTCTTGGACGACTCACTGCACTGTAGAAAGTTACACGCCTATTGTTCTTGCTGTACTTATCTGACTTCTGCCTTCTTCTAACATAGTGACGATACGTGTACATTCTTCTGGTGTTAGCGACATGATAGTAATTCAATAATGATGGTAAAAGACGACAATGATCGCCTTATAGCGTATTGCTTTGGATTGAAAACAAAGGTGAGAATACAAGCAATAAATAAAACAACCACGGATGTAATTTATTTCCAAATTTGAGGTCTTATTTTTTTTTAATTTTGTTGTAGATCATTTAGGGTTTTTTTTTATTTCGATATTAATATTCTCTGTAATATAAAGTTAGTTATATAGTCGCGCTAGTCTGTACGAGCCTTATTTGGCTAAATTATTGCCCTTGGTATTGTTGTTTTTGCTTTAGGTCTAATAAAAGCTCTATCTTAAATGACTGAAACTACAATAACTAATCCTAAGTTGTTTGAAACTGAGCACAATTTTAAGAAATCTTTGTTATTTTGTTAAATATTTGGGGTCGTTGGATGTGTTTTGATACGAGACGAAACTCTGGGGATGTACGGCTTGTACGTTAAAAATAAAGGCAAGTTCAGTTATCTTATTTGAACATACTACAGGCAGAGTGTCAAAGTTATTAGTGTTCGAGAAAACGGGTACCTACGGACGGAGCGTTCAACCTGCTACGTATGTTTGGTTTACAAACGCGAATGGCCTACAAAATTATGTTAAATGAGCCTTAGTTTTACGTCGTGTTTTAAACAAATATTTTTAAATTTTCACTGCAACAATTAAATGCTCTTACATCATGCAAAAGGTATCTTGTGACATGCAAATATGTTCAGTATTTTTCGTGCTACAGTAATAGCAGCACGCCGTTAATAATCTGAGTATCAGAATAGAGTGCTTTTGCACGCAATTCCATTTAGCTAAGTCTTTTCACGCCACTCTTGAGTTTATAACCCTTTTTCAGGTTTTATTTTTCCGTTTTCCGACATACTTTTTGCTTTCTTCAGAGTTTGAAAGCCTGTGCAGTGTTCAGTGCCTTTGTAATTTAATTTTCTGCCGTAAGCTGTTACTTCAGTTAATCAGGGCCGGGTTTTCCATAAGGCAGTGCAAGTGTCTAGAGGCACTGGCTAGGAGCCCCGTGCACAAAGATTTTTTTTAAATGTTTCATCGAGTGAAAATTTTATTTGAAGATTTGTATGCAGTTAAAATACACTATTTCTCATTTTTACTATTAGACTAAGGCTTGTAAGTTGACGCTCAAAATTATGTCAATTATGTAGAACACAATTCCACCAGTTTACATGGTCATATTTTCATTATTTTCACAGCAAATTTGTAAGTGTGATATATGGTTAGAATGGATAAGAACTTTTTAAAAATAATTTAATTGGACCATTATGTGAAAACTGAGGAGTTATAGAATTTTTATTTCAGGACTATTCTATTCTTATTAGAAACTTCACAAGTTAGCAGTGTCTGCCAATGTCGTAATTTTGATAGCATCACATAGAGCAGCTAATATAGAAGGCAAAATAAAAAACTTGCCCGTATCGGCCCCCCTTAAAACATACCAAAAAATATTTTAGTTGTGATTGATGAGATTTTTGTGTATTTAGATTAATTTGACCTTTTTTCTTAAATAATATTATCTATTTACTCTTTAGGTAAATTTAATCTTTAGGTAAGGTTTGGGTAATGTATTATTTTTTATCGTTCGGTCAGATGTGGTTAATGCGTTCTTATCACTGTGTGAATTTCGTTTCTCATGTAGTTTATGTATTTCTCTATCGCGGTGAAGGAAAAGGGAGGAAATGGCAGTTAAAGTTGTTATTGTAGATTATATCGGTACTACTAACCACCTTCATAGATAGTAGTTAGGAACGTGATAATGACACTAGATAACAATATTTTTTCACACGAAATTTCTTCTAAAAGTCCACCACCACCACCAACGTCGGTAAAAAAGTAGTAGTTAGAAGTAAAAACCAAATGAGTGAATTTGTTGTGCCCCGACGAGTACTATGCGAACTTTTCATTGACCATGGAACAAAATCAGAAGATATTCAAAAATACTTAGAAGAACACCACCATTTGTCGTCTGAAAAAAGTGAATTAGTAAGATGAAGAAAAAAGTAAAGAAGACAAGAAAAAGCTTGTACAAAGTTTGTTTCGAAGCCGAATGGGATTGCACGTTGATAAGCCCCGACAAGGAAGTGGAAACAGCAATGACGGCAACACAGCTCGGCGTTTTTTTGAGAACTACTATTGCGCTTTAGAAATTATAGGAGTTGACGAGGAACTTATTAAAAGGTTCTATGTTATTCTTCAAACTTTGGTATTCGGTATTGCTGTAAATCCAGAAAAAAATGGTGAATAGACTCGCGCAACCGCACAACTGTGCGTAACAAAATATATGTGGTATGATATGCCTTCTTCAGTAAGTACATCAAAATCTTAATTCATGGGGAAAGTATAATAAGACATGCTGCTGTTCTGCCCATTGGTAATTTATCTGAGGATGCCCAAGAATCTCGTAATAAAGATTACAAAAAATTCAGATTGCATCACGCTAGAAAATGCTCTAGGTCCGCAATGAATCAAGACGTATTTCATGGTCTTCTATTTACGTCAGATCCTTATATATCAAGTATCAGGAAACCATCAGTCACTATTTCCAAGGAATTGTTAGACGAAACTAAGAACCCCTTAGCTATATAAATAGAAGTAATTACGTACATTAATTGTAAAATATATTTTTGGAGTGGATTTTTACATCATATTTATCATTTATTTAAATGTAAGATTTATATGTAATATAAAATAACATAAAATAGGTTTAATATCATAAAACTATAAAATTATAATTCAATAAGTAATTTAATATTAAAAAAATACATTTTTATTTTTGTTTTATTTTTTTAAGCGGTGTCGCGCGGGGCTTACAGGTTAACGTTAAACCCCGCGCCTTCTGCCGGGGTCACGGGAAGGTACTTATGGGTCACCAAGTCCCCTGGCAACACAGGCAACAGGAAGGAATACGGGTGGGTTTTAGTCAGTAAGAGTCTGACACACCCTCCCGCTCCGAGAAGTTATTTGATGATTTCTCACCCTCAAAAAAAAAAAAAGCCCCGCGCGACACCGCTTCGGAGTCAAACAATAGAAAATCAATTGTGTCTCATTAGCTGTCCTTGACCAATTAAGTTGGTCGACTATTACTCGTCAACTTGTAAAGCCAACATAGCTGTGATAGTTTTCTTTTTAATTTCATAATATGTACTATTGCCATGAATTTTTTCACATCTACATAAAGAACCATTTAGCTGGCAGGCAGGGGGGGGGACACTTAACTCTAACAAAAATTAGCACTTTAATGCTTAATATTACGGAAACGGATCCTTGAATCGAAAAGTGGTGTTCACAGACCCGCAATATTTGAACGGCCTATCCAACGATACACCACACCATGAGATAGACGAGAAAAAAATATCATCCCCACATTACAAGAGAGGTACCCTTTTTCTATTATTTTTTGGCTAGGAAATTATCAAATAACATGTCCCGCTGTGAGCGGACCGGGACGGTGTGTCAGACTCCTACTAACTACAACCCACCCGTATTCCTTCCGTTGCCTGTGTTGCCAGAGGCCTCGGTAACCCTTTTGGACTTTCTCGCGACTTCGGCAGGCACAGGCCCTAGTGGACCCCTACACTTGTGCTGAAATCTCTTTGAGGCGCGCGTGGAACACAACGCGCCCTCAACCTGGGCCTGGTCCTTACCAGACGGCGAGCTACCCATTGCTCATCGTCCGCAAGCCCGTGCTTACGGTGGTCGGAAATCCGCCTGGGATTCCCGACGCCCAGGGCGCCTCCTGCGGCAGCTATGGACGAGAGGGCGTGAAATTTGCCTTTCCCTCAACCGTCCCGCCTCCTCCTTCGCGAGCAACACTGCTTCGCAGAAGGAGGTGACGGCTGCCCATGCCCTCTCGCTCCGTACTATGGCCTGGACCAGGGCCGGATGCGAGAGATCTCCGCCACCGATCGCCTCCACGAGGACACGGCGGTGCTCTGCCCAAGCCGGGCAGACCTCCACCGTATGCTCCATCGTGACCTCCGGGCGATCCACACAGTGGTGACACCCAGGCGTTTCCTACCGCCTTATCTGACACAGGAACCTCCCGAAGCTGCCGTGTCCAGTGAGGACCTGCGTCAGGCGGAAGGTGAGGACGCCCGTGGTGCCTTTCTAGCCACTGCTCAAAGAAGGGACTTATTGCCGCAATTGTAGCGTACCTAGTACTAGGTTGCGACCCTAAAAAAATGTTTTTCAGGATTTTATTTTAGCACTTTGTCGGCGTCATAATATGTATATAATATGTATACCTATGCCAAATGTATACAGCTGTCTAGTACTAAGCGTCTCTGAGCTACAGCGGGGATAGACAGACAGACAGACAGATGGATATGGCAAAACTATAAGGGTTTCTTGTTTACTACGGAACCCTAAAAAATAGCGTAACTATGTGGCATTGTGGTAAAAAGGATGTATTTTAGGAAGTTAGAAGGAAAAGGGAAAGGCTCTCGAGAATTATATTGCCTAGGGGCCCCGACATGGCTAATCCGGCCCTGCTAACAATCACAACTGCTAATATGAGATTTGAAAGTGGACGTTAATAGTGCCATGCGGATTAGCTCACGCACGGGATTGGCATATGCGCTAGCAATTCTGAACGATCTATAAGCAATACGAGTATATACGAGTATCTATACAATACATATTACAAATTAAAGTCTCTATTGGTGTCTGTCTGTCTGTGTGACCGCTTAGATCTTAACTGCACGATGGATTTTGATGCGGTTTTCACCAGCATTTCAATCAACTCAGCCTATAGCAGTCCACTGCTGGACATAGGCCTCTCCCAGACTGCGCCACAATACCCTGTCCTCCGCCTTCCGCATCCAGTCTGTCCCAGCCAACTTTTTAAGGTCATCGGTCCATCTAGCTGGGGGGCGTCCCACACTACGCTTGTCGATAAGCGGTCTCCACTCCAGGACTCGTCTACTCCACCGGCCATCGGTCCTTCGAAACACATGGCCAGCCCACTGCCACTTCAGCTTGCTGACTCTGCAGGCTATGTCGGTAGCTCCGGTTCTCTTCCGGATAACATTACCAGCATTTAGAGCATTTATAATTATGTGTGATACATTAATATTTAACTTAGAACATCATCACCTGCCTTACCTTTTCCCACCTACGTTGGGGTCGGCTTCCAGCCTAACCGGGTGCAGCTGAATACCAGTATTTTACATGGAGCGACTGCCTATCTGACCTCCACAACCCAGTTAATGGGTAATACGATACCCCTTGGTAAGACTGGTTGTCAGACTTTTGGGCTTCTGACGACCCGTCACGACTGTCAAAGATCCACGAATGACAGCCGGGATCAACGGCTTAACGTGATTTCCGAGGTACGGAGGGGTCATGGTATGTAAAAATGGTTACCCATCTACGGACCAACCGCGGCAACCGTAGCTTAACCTGATCGATTGACCCGTACGGCTGTTATTATTTAACCACAAGCAATATTTAACTTAGATATAACACAGAAATCTCCATGTTTTGACATGTCGCCATCGTACCCGTGCGAAACATGGCGGGTCGTTTGTGCATACGTGTATGACCTAAAATCCTAACTAGGTTGTCAGAAACAAGCAACCAAGTCTCTTAAAACTGTTCATTTCGTGTAACCTTATTTAAAGTACCTAGGCTACCAGATATCCAATAAAAAAAAAACTACTTTTTCAGACTATAAGGTCCATAATTATGTTAGCATTTTGGTGTTAGTAAAAATGGTGATTAAAGCAGGTTAGTATTGTAAGTTTTCACAATGTATTTACTTATGTTGACCTATGGCTGTCCCCACCCAGTGTCCCTGGAAGGGACAGTCCGGTCTGGCAGCTATCATTTTCAGGATCCTGTTGTCACTACCATGCAAGCGCTGTAGCAAGGAGGCCGCTTTATTTCGTATGATGGCATGGAAACCATTTGTGCGAGCCTCCGCGAACATTCCTGAAGCGCTACAACGCCATGGCAGTCCCAACAGCATCCTAAAAGCATTATAAAATTGAACACGCAGGACGTTGTAGGCTCGTGTATGATACCCACAGGCAACTCGTGTAAAATGATTGACAGAACGCCTTAAAAAGGGTCACTCTGACGTCTGTCGATAAAGCTCTATCTGATAGGTTATACCTACCTACTATACATAGTTCATCCTTTGTGCCTAGTAATCTTTACGACATTAATTAGAGCCATCTGTTCAAAGCCGGGCTTACACCGGATATTCATGGAATATAATTAGCAATATCACTTAGTTGCGATAGTCAATAGCGACCTTATATAAATGGAGCTAATCACAGCTAAGTAGATTTAACTTGTCTGGGAGGAAATGCTATTGGCTGAACCAGTAGATCGAGTCACAGTATTGCCTCAAGATGATAGACGGTACATAAAATATTAAATAGCTGTTTGTTTATGCTGGGATATTATCTCTACTGTATGGGACATAGAAGGTCATTATGTCATTATGTTGCACTAATAAGTTATTAATTTATTGCGTTTGATGTTCAGATGTTTGTTTGATTTTTATAGCTGTTTTCTTCGTGTGCCGTTGATGGATTTATGTACACACATCAAAAGTGTGGGATCAAGGGTTTTTTAAATATAATTTATTGTCCTATTGAAATTAAATAAAAATGTCTATTTAGATTGATTAAATAATTTTTTTTCGTATGTGTAGATTGACAAAGTACTCTCTGCTTTTGTAAACATTTTTTCGCGAAACTTTTCGCTATCTTCGCTAATGCTAGATTTTTTACCTTAGTTAATACTGACATTGAAATGTGATGAAAAGATAAAAATAAAAGTTTTTAAAGGTTTTTATTACGTAAAATAAACAGTTAGTAGTCTATGTTTCCTCCGTTAACGCGTATAACACAATCGCAGCGATTGCCGAAAACTCAATATGAGTTCATCCAAATCACGTTGCCCACGTCCATTGTAAACTCGTAACAAACGAAAAAGATTTACTGGTGTGTGTATGGTATCCGTATTTGGCAGAGTTCTTATTTAAAGCATATCCGATATGTGCTCAATGGAATTCAAGATTGAGCAGGCCATGGTAAGACGTTGATATTAGGTGTAGCAAGTGTGTTTGCAACGACTCTGGCAGTGTGTGGACGTGCAATATGCAAACAGAAATGTAGCACCAAATTGGGTCCGCAAAGGAATGACAACACATCACTACAATCGTTTCAGCGTAAATCTGTGCATTGAGATTGCCTCTGATCCAAATCAGTTCGGTCCTTCCCCCGATCCAAACAGCCCTTATCATGATTGTTCCACCACTGTATACATGGACTTCCTGGTATGACTTTTAACGTTCTTGGCCTATAGGTCCTCCAATACCATGTACGTCTAGTATCTGGCCTCATACGAAAGCGAGATTCGTCAGGAAAACAACTACGAGTAAAATGCCATTCTTCTTCTGTGTTTTTGTGTTAACTGTAAACGGGCTCTGCGTTTGCGGGGCTCAATAGGTGGTACACGTAGTGGCCTTCGAGAACGGAGATTGACTTCATGCAAGCGATTTCTTATGGTTTGATCGCTTATTAACATCTCTGAAGAGTTATGAAGCCTCGAATCGTAACCAACATCATCGCGGTCTTTGTACGATTTTGTCGAGCAGTAATTTGTACGAGTATGTAACGATCTTGTCTGTGTCTGGTGACGTGAGCTTGTCCTCATGACACTCTGCCACGCTGCCAGTGATGCGGTAACGTGTCCAAAGTCGACTTTTAACTTGTACTTCTGCGTAGTGTCCAGAGCGATTGCCACAGCACGTTGCCGAGAACCAGCTACCGACTACTCGGTTCAAATGACATCTTCTCTCTGTAATAACGTTCTTTTGTATTAATTCCACTCAGAAGTATGGCGGTAATTTTACTGATTTGGCCTCAAACCCGTTGTAAGTATATATACGACTTGACATAAGATTTACATCTTTTGATCGAAATTAAAAAATTCAAAGTCGAAATTTACACAAAAAGAAGTATCCATAGGAGTTACAAAATATATATGTATATATATTAAAGTTTAGTTTTAGTAGTTACTAAAACTAAACTAGTTAGCCAAAACGTGCTTAATGATCCCTAGACACTTTAGGTGTGTATTGTACCTCACCGTGAAAACTTAGGTGAAGTGAGTTTGAAGTGAACTGTCATCCCGTCTGATGCTAGGGATTGGCAGTTCACTTCAAGCTAACCTAAATTTTCACGGTGAGATTTTTATAGAATAGATCGACTGGTCTACTTCATCCCGCTGTAACGACAAACATGATATTTATATCCTGGACTTAACATAATTGTAATGACTTTTCATTATTAATATTTTTATACAGCCAGTGCAGCGGCCGCAGAATAAAAGAATCTGCAAATTGAAATGTACTACCATTTGCATCCTAACGAATATTATTATAAATGCGAAAGTGAGTTTGTTTGTTAGTACGCTTTCACGCTAAAATGGTTGAACGGATTTGGATGAAATTTGACACATAGGAAAACCATGATCTGCTGGTCTATTCTGTAAAATTCTCACCGTGAAAACAAAGGTGAAGTGAGCTGTTTGTTGCTTTCACATTCCACCTGATGCTAGGGATTGACACTATTGACGGCTCACTTCACGCTCATTTCACCTAAGTTTTCACGGTGAGATTCTTTCAGAATAGATCGGCTGGAACGTATGCGGGTGAAGCTGAGGGGCGCGGGAGGTATAACAATAAACATGAGTTTTATCTGAAACTATCACTTATGCCCGTGGCTTAGCCCTCGTGGAGGTCGGAAATTATCCCACGGGAACGTACTATCGGGATAAAAGTATGTCTTAACTCAGGTGCTAAATTGCATCCAAATCTATTCAACCGTTTCAGCGTGAAACAAACAATAAACAAACAAACTCCCTTTCGCATTTATAATAGGATAGGTAGGAATATCATTGTTTCCATTTCATTAATTCGTGGCAATTACTGTTTGATCAATATTAATTACTTATCTTCTTTCATGTTCATTGGTTGACTAAAAAGCTTTGCAGTCACCGCAAGCTTATCACTCATATGGTGCACACACTGCACACGACAAGATTTTTTTTGTTCTTATGACAATTCTTCAATTTATTAGTGCCGCCGCGCAAAGTATTCAGTCAATACTCTTTTTACGATATCATTCGGATATTTTTCTCTTCCAAAAAACTTTTAGATCGAAATCGAAAAGTTTTAAGTAATATTATGTTTTCTGATTCAAAAATCATTAGGAGGTAATAAAATGGTACGGATTCATTAATCCGGGCCATTTTATCTGGGTAAAGTACCGTACTCACTAATGATTTTTTTCTTCTTCTGATTCTAAAATTGAGTTCTTCAGGCTCCCAATTCTGACATTCGCAAAAATGCCTGAATTATGAATTGAGTATTATATGAAGAAAAAAATATTTCAATTTTTTATTTATTATTGTAAAAAAATAAAGTAAAAAAAAATCAACAAAAACATCGGACCTGAATTTTCACCAGTGAGTCTGCCTAACAATTTTTGGAAATCAAAGCGTGGTAGCCCCATAGAAACCGGCAATTTTGAGTCATACTACCCGGTTGTTTTGTAACCCGACTTAATGAGTTGTTGTCTGAAACTTCTGAAAGCATTTGTTTACAACCCACAAGTTTGTAAACATTTTGCTGTAACAGAAATCGAATTTAAGCCCGCCATTGAAAGTCTGTCATTTGGGAAATAATTTTGTGAAATCGGAAAAGAGTCCGACTACGCGACATCATAATATACCTACAGTTACGTTTTTCACACATATTTTTTTGCGTATAGATCGGTTGTCTTCTTTCTTGGAGGTTGTGAATTCAAATCCGGGCAAGTACCAATGTGAATTTTTAATTAGTATTTACTTACCGAGTTTATCTTGGACATTACAGACATCGGTGCAGGAATAAGTAAGGAAAGCGTGGGGAAACCTGTTAAATGACCAAAATAGGTTTGTCTTAAGAAAAAAAAAATGCCATATCTGTGTGGTTTGTGGTACCGGAAAAAATATATGTTAATTTTGAACATATTTTCCAGAACTTAGTTGTTACCAAAACACGTTTTGCAAAAAAATCTCGATACAAATTAACGTTAAACTAACCTCTTACTTTGAGTTCTAATCCAAAATATCTGTATTAAATATCAACATACGTTACGTATTTAATTAATAACAAGAACTTCTTATTTGAATGCAGATCTTGGTTGTTTTTTATTTTCGATTTCTCAAGTCAATCTTGAGTAAATAGATAATTGCTTCATATTTTGCAATAAATTACAAGCGTTGTGTCATCGCGCTTCTCTTTCTTTTCTATGCAATCTGACAGTGACCGCGGTTTAGGTGTTGTCAGCGACTTAAGGAAAAAAATCTCGTTTGCTTCCAAAAACATCGGACCTGAATTTTCACCAGTGAGTCTACCTAACAATTTTTGGAAATCAATGCGTGATAGCCCCATAGAAACCGGCAATTTTGAGTCATGCTACCCGGTTGTTTTGTAACCCGACTTAATGAGTTGTTGTCTGAAACTTCTGAAAGCATTTGTTTACAAACCACAAGTTTGTAAACATTTTGCTGTAACAGAAATCGAATTTAAGCCCGCCATTGAAAGTCTGTCATTTGGGAAATAATTTTGTGAAATCGGAAAAGAGTCCGACTACGCGACAACATCATATACAGTTACGTTTTTCACAGATATTTTTTTGCGTATAGATCGGTAGTCTTCTTTCTTGGATGTTGTGAGTTCAAATCCGGGCAAGTTTCAATGTGAATTTTCAATTAGTATTTACTTACTGAGTTTATCTTGGACGTTACAGACATCGGTGCAGGAAAAAGTAAGGAAAGCGTGGGGAAACCTGTTAAGTCTAAATCGCCAACCCGTCTTGAGTCACGGTGATCAATGTTCGGGCCTTCTCTGATGACGATTGACACAATGATTTTCCTTCTTCCCGTTTCCCTGATATAACTTTATAAGTCGAGACCCTCGGTCCGTGGGGTCCCAGTGCGCATAAGTTATTTGCAGAAATCGCGAAACGTCTAGTTGATGTAACTGGTGACCGAAAAGCTGGCGGCTTTCTCGCGCAACGCATCAGCATTGCAATTCAGCGAGGAAATGCCGCCAGCATCCTCGGTACAATGCCCCGAGGGCCTTTTTTAAGCTTAACTTAGTTTTAATTTAATTTAGTTAATGTTAATAATCATCTTGTAATTTGGTTATGTAAATAAATATATTACTTTATAAGTTGCTTACTTTCCTCATATTTCTGTGCACGAGGAAAACCCTAAAAAGCACTTGATCCGTTTTTGCAATTTGCGGCAAGTCGTCAAGAATGACAACAAAACAATGTTTGCTGAAGCGAGACTGGGTGACTTTTATGACATCATGCGCAAGCGAAGTGCATCTATGCTGCGGCGATTCCGAGGTAGTCCGAACAATATTTTAGATACACTGGCGGACAAAATTGATCGGCCGTCTATTAGGCACAGGGCTGGGAGACATGTGCGTACAGACGTACATGTGCAAAATTGTTTTTTTTTTTTTTTGTGATGTTACTTTTGTTCTAATTTATTTTTCACTAACAATAGGTTAAGGCAATACTAACACATTATGGATCCTGTAATCTGAATTAAAGAGTTATTATTATTATTAAAACAAATCTCACACTAACAAACAAACCTACCTAGACTTTTCCCAACCATGTTGGGAGCGACTTCCAGTCTAATCGAATGCAGCTGAATACCAGTACTTTACATGGACCGACTGCCTTTCTGACCACCACAACCCAGTTACTGGGTAACACGGATATCTATGGGGTAACACGAAATTCCTGGTTGTCAGACTTTTGGGCGTCTGCCTACCCGTAACAACTGTCAAAGATGTACAAAAGACAGCCGGGACCAACGGCTTAACGTTCTTTCCCACGCATGGAGGGATCTCGGTATGTAATGGATGGTCACCACCATCTATGGACTGAACTCGGCAAGTGTTGCTTAACCTTGAAGTTCGACCCGTGCGGCTGTTATTTTTCAGCCACGAGCCCCTCAACAAGCCTACGGCGCCGTAAATATCACGTCTTCTCCCACTGACATCCCACAAATCCCGGGCTTAACGTATGACATGACAAAAATGTTACACACGCGTTCTTCCCGACTTGCCGAAAGACGTCACAAGGATTTCTTGTTCCCAAGCCCGTAAAACGTAAACGTTCAACAATTGGATCGTTCAATATCATAAATACTTACTTAGTTATTTTTGTTTATGGCACCGCTCATAGAATATTGGTTTATCTCGTTTATTTCAGTGTGAGGCTCGCCTTTGAACGGTTTTCGACACCCGACATACAGTGTGCTCGTTACTCTATACGTAAACTGACAATAAATATAAACTGTTATATAAAAACCAGGATAACGTTATTCCGTCTGCGGTCGAGTTATTTATTATTCTAACATTACTGATGATGTATTTCAAAGTTCAATTCGTTTATTTTACATTACACCTTACATGCACTTACAGTAAGTACGTTCTTATTAAAAATCTTCAATTTATTAATGACGCCCGCGCAAGGCATTCAATCAATACTCTTTTTACGATAACATTCGGATTTTTTTTTGTCTTCCGAAAAAATTTTAGATCGAAATCGAAAAGTTTCAAGTAATATTAAGTTTTGTGATTGAATTCAGGTCGAATGGTGAATTTTGTCTTGAATGGTGGTTTTGGCTTGTATGTAGATATGAATAGTAAAATACGTTTTGATGAATCTATCATGGATTGCGAAGATTGCCTAATATAACACCGTTATAATTAGTAGGATTGTCTCTTCGTTGCTGATAATAAAGAGTACTTAAGTACTCACTCCTACCTACCAATGTTAGTTGAGTTTAGGATACAGGGATCAGCATATGTAAGCATCTATGATCGGCGGCGGAGATCTCTCGCGTCCGGCCCTGGTTCAGGCCATGATACGTAGCGACAGGGCATGGGCAGCCGTCACCTCCTTCTGCGAAGCAGTAATGCTCGCAAAGGAGGAGGCGGGACGGTTGAGGGAAAGGGAAATTTCGCGCCCTCTCGCCCCTAGCCGCCGCATGAGACGCCCTGGGCGTCGGGAATCCTAGGTGGATTTCCGGCTACCGTAAGCGCGAGCTTGCGGACGGTGAGCAATGGGTAGCTCACCGTCCGGTAAGGACCAGGCCCGGGTCGACGGCGCATTGTGTTCCACGCGTGCCTCAAAGAGATGTCGTCAGCACAAGTGTAGGGGGCACATCAATTCTATATGTGAATATTTAAGCATTGTAGTAAAATATTTTATGAAATAAATTCAGGAAATAATGTCTACCCAAAGCATAAAAACGATGTTAATTTCAAACTACTTAAGATATTTTCATGATTTTTTTTTGTATGAACATACTATTTTATTATCTATAATTCTATCTGTGATTTTTGTCAAATATTCATATTTTAGTTACTACAAATAGGAATTCCCTATGAAATCGAACGGCGCGGCGGCGCGGTGTTAACGCGACGCGTATTTGTATGGACAAGGTCAACGGTGATTACCCGACCCTTAAAATCATAAAGCTAATCTTACCTCCCCACCTCATTTTTACACTTCCAAAGGGAAGTGTCATGTCTACATACAAGCCAAAACAACCATTCAAGACAAAATTCACCATTCGACCCGTATTAAATCAGAAAACTTAATATTACTTAAAAAAATCTATTTAGATCTAAAAGTTTTTCGGAACAGAAAAAATATCCGAATGTTATCGTAAAAAGAATATGTTGAAAGCAACAACAGCAAAACCACGATGATCGGTTACCGGCAGACATTTTAGAACTCCCTTTTTCCCTCGTGTGATCAATTGAGTGTTCTCCATACTACTAAGGTTAGTAAATAATCAATTTACTGTTTGGAAGTAAAAGCCTACCGCTGACCTCAAACCAATTTATTCCCAGTGGGTGTATTCTGAAAGATAAATTATACCAATCACTAGAAATATCGTTATTGGTATTATTTTTATTAAGTACCAAATATAACACGCAATAAATAAACCTAAACTATGTTTAATGTCGCCCACCCGCGGCTCCCTTGACGTAGATTTTTGTCAAACTCGATCGATACAGTTTACCCTTGATTTTTCATGTCTGGACAATCTGTTTAGCTGTAATCATCTTGAGTGATTAAGAACGAAGTCATGTCAAATACTTTCTACTCGCCAAATTGCATTTGGAAAATCGCAAAAAAACCTCACTTAAGAGTAGGTAATACGAATTCTCTATACAAAAATCGAGGTGGAAGTAAAAATGTATCATAGCCTTATTCATTTGTTGGTAAATAACCTGTAATTAAACAAAAGGAGCTCATGGAAATAAAAGGTATCGACTAATTGAACATATTCGAAGCGGAGAACAATCGTGCCAGGTTGCAGCGGAGCGTTAGAAAGTACAATTAGTGAGGGCAGCAAACGTTTCCCGCGCCCGACCGGCGTAGCACGACCCAACGCGCTGATAGCGTACATAACGATCGTGCACATCTTCGTGTCGTGAGTTCGATCCCTGCGAAGTTCTGTATAAAAAATAATAAAAATAGTTACATTACTGTTTTTTAAGTTTTTCTGACTACTATAGTGTAAGAATAAGTGTAAACTATAACTGAGCATATTATATTATCTAAGCAAAACAGTGACGACGAACGAAACTACAAACAGTGACATGAAAAAAGTGATAAACGATATGAACAAATAATGTGAATACAGTGTATTATATTAAAAATAAAGGAAAAAACAATACGAATGAACAATAACAGTCTGTTAATCAACATTTAAAAGTGAAAGAACAATCCCAAATAAGTGAACAATTATTATTGATAATTTATAAAAGCAGGTGAACAAAGAAACTGTGCAAAATATTCCGTAGTAATAACCGCCACTAGTTAATTTAAAAATCTCATAATTATCTACATTGATGTGTACTATTTCATTCACTTGTGTAACTGTGAGAATAGCTCTGGCAATAACGTGGCTACACCTGAGAACGGCGTAGTTCGAGTTCGATCCTCACGATTTCTAAACTTTTTTTGTAAGTTGTTTCGTGTTTTTTCTGACTATGTCTACAGAAATAAACCACAACGTAACATTGCGACGACGCAAGCAGTTGTTTAGATCAAAGTCAATAGATTCATTGAGTAATAACTCGTCATTGGACTTAACAAACTCGGACAAAAATACGAGAAGTCTTGATCTATCAACGGGTATAAGTAAAAATGAATTAGAAGAAATGAAGGTTGAAATATCACAGTTAAAAGAACAATTTGAATTAACACAAAATGAATTGGACAAGGTGATATGCGAAAACAATGAACTTAAAGAAATAGTATTGCGACAGCAAGTTTCTATTAATACATTAAAGGATCTTTGTACCAGTCCTATAAAGTCGCAAAGACAAAAGTTACTGTCTGTACGAAAAAAAAATAGACGTTCTATTACGGACAATCTACGTGTATCCTTAGGCCAAGAATACTCATCCAGCCACAATGAAAAGGACTGCATTGAGAGCTCAAAATTAGAGTCAGATCATTTAGGTGAATCTCCTACAAAGACAGACTATGACAGAACATCAAAAACCTTTGTATCCACATCTGATGTACAAGAAAACCTTAACTTGAAACCAATGAACAACGACTTACTTGCCAAGAATAATGTCATAATATCTGAAGAAATTGCTTGCGATCTAGTATCAAGTAAAAAGACAACAGTTTCGGCACCAATATTCAAGGATAAGCAAACACAGACAGAGGCATTGGAATCTACCGAGTATAGCAATTATATCGAAAAAGATCAAAGAGTAATAACAAACGACTGTAGCAGAAAAAGAAAGCTATGCATTCTCAGTAACTGCAATCATAGCGATACACTAGAAATATTGGAAAACACTTTTGGTCGACACTTCGAGTTCTGTCATTACCTGTCACGTAATAGTAGTATAAAGGACATAATATCAAATATAGTTAATAAGATACAGCATTATAGCTTGGATGACTACTGCATCATTATGATTGGTGAGCGAGATTTTAAAGGCACCAGCGAATCAATTGAAATGGTCAGACTAATTAGAGAAACTTTCGAAAATATAACTAATACAAATGTTATTATATGTTGCCCTACATATGTAAAAGGGGCTCTGATATACAATTATAAAGTAGAAATGTTTAATAGATTACTTAACATGGACATAGAAAACCATAAATATGCTTATTTTTTGGACAGTAATCGTGACCTATCCGATGAAACATTTTCATATAATACGGGCAAACTTAACAAACTCGGTCAGAAACGTATTTATGACAGTATTTACCGCCGCCTACTCGTTGATATTGAGACCTATCCAACGGAATATGACTATTGTAATTCTCCAAAATCGCCTAAAAAATCCTAAAAAACTCTTTTTCGCGCCCTCATGTAAAAAGGTTATTGATACTGATGGCAGTTCTGAAAAAAAACAAAAATTTATACTATTGCACCAAAATATAGCTGGCATCTTAAATAAAATTGATTTATTCGAAATCACAATTTCTAACTTAGAAAATCAGATTGGCCATATAGATTTTATTTGTCTGAGTGAAACTTTTATAAAATCAGGACATGAAAGTAATCTAACACTTACGCATTTTAACTTAGCTGCTAGTTACACAAGACACGGGAAAAAACGTGGTGGAACATGCGTTTTAGTAAGAAAAGGTCTAATTTTTAGTCCGTTACCGATAACAGATGAACTGTCCTGTGATTTTTGTTTCGAATGCTGTGGCATAGAAATATTAAGCCATAATCTAATTATAGTCTGCGTTTATAGAATTCCGGATTCCGACGTGTTCATATTTTTTAAAAATATTGAATTATTGTTACACAATTTAACCCGCAAAGTTAAAAAAAATATTATTATGTGCGGAGATTGGAATATAGACATATTAAAAGACAATAAATACTCAAAAGAACTAATATCTGTACTGAACAATTTTAATATTTTACCACATGTTAGAATGCCTACTAGGAAAAATACTAGCATAGACCAAATAGCCAGTAATGTTTCCTCTTTTGATTTGAAATGCAGTACACATAATTTAGCTCTCTCCGATCACGATACCGGTCAATCGTTAACTTTTTACCTTCAAGAGACGAATAATAAATCAAAACCTATAAAATTCTGGTATGATAAGAAGAGGGATTATAGTAAGGACAACATAACAAAATTTTTAAATTGCTTAACAGCCTTAAGTTTTACTGAAATTTACAATGTGACATATTGCAATAAGGCTTTCAATACATTCCACGACCTATTCACGCTCTTCTATAAATTGTGTTTTCCCGAAATCCTCGTTAAAAAGAGCAATAAACCCATAAAAAACAAATGGCTTAGTACGGGTTTAAAAATATCATGCATTAAAAAGAGAGCATTATATTACCAATATCAACATGATGCTATAAGTAAAGGTTATCACAGGAAAAAATACCTTAATTACACTAAAATCTTAAAAAAATGCATATCAAAATCCCAGCAGATAAACAACAACATTTTTTTAAATAATTCATAAAATAAATGTAAAGCAACATGGTCAATCATTAAAAATAATTTAAACAAACCTAATAATAGCAACTATATAAATGAATTAACAATCCTTGATAGAAAAATTAATAATCCTAATGACATATGTAACCAATTTAACAATTATTTCATTGAGCTGACACAAAAAACCAACAATAACAATCATGATGTAAACAATATTAACATTGACAATAATATAAATACTTTATTTCTGACTCCCGTAAATGAATTTGACGTTATTAAAATAATTAATACATTAAACAATACAAACTCTACCGGATATGACGGAGTAACCACTAAAATAATTAAATTAAGCGCGAAAATTATAGCATCCCCACTTAGCTATCTAATAAACCTCTCGTTTGAAGAAGGTGTGTTCCCATCTAGACTAAAAGAGTCTATAATTAAACCACTTTTCAAAAAGGGCAACTGTACTGATATGGGCAATTATAGGCCTATTACACTGATCCCAATCTTTGCAAAAATATTTGAAAAAGCAATGCATTACAAAATAAATAGCTTTGTCACTAAATACAATTTAATTGTGGAGAGTCAGTTTGGTTTTAGGAAAAACAGTTCAACTACTCTAGCATGTTTTGCTTTAGTGAAACTGATTACCGAAGCTCTTAATAAAAAAATGACTACTTTATCGGTATTCTTAGATATGAGCAAGGCATTTGATTTTGTATCACACGAGCGACTACTCTACAAGCTAGAGAAATATGGCATAAGAGGTAAAGCGCATGATTGGCTTAAAAGCTATTTATCTAATCGCCAACAGAGAACTGTTATCTCTAGGATAGAAAATAATACTATGATGACATATTGCTCCGAATTAAAAATTAATTGTTCTGGCGTCCCGCAGGGAAGTGTACTGGGTCCGCCACTATTTATATTATATATTAATGACCTCCAAAAATGTTTAAAATATGAATGTATCCAATTTGCTGACGATACTACTTTGACAATAAAATGTTCCAACAAAACTGACATAGAAATCGATACTCACAATGAATTAAGTAATGTGATAAGATGGCTGGGTTAGAATAATCTTCGTGTTAATATTGCGAAAACTAAAATAATTAAATTTCAAACATGTAACTTGTCAGTCATACCAACAGCAATTACACATAATAATGCAATTCTGCAACCAGAATCATCAGCTTTATTTTTAGGTATAGTAATTGACAACAAATTGAACTGGAAGGAACATGTAGACAGAGTGTGCAGTAAGCTTGATAAGTTTGTATATGCCCTTCGCAAGTTAAGACTAGTGTCCAGTAAAAAAACAGTCCTAAATGCATATCATGGTTATGTTTCGTCAGTATTGCGTTATGGCCTAGTGATATGGGGTAATTCAGTGGAGGTGGAAAGAGCATTCTTAGTACAAAAAAAATGTGTCAGAGCCATGAGTGGAGCAGAATATTTGGATCATTGCAGGCCATTATTTAAGGAATTAAAAATTCTCCCACTCCCATGTTTGTATATTTTAGAAGTCTGTCTATTTGTAAAAAAACACCAGCATTTGTTTCAATTGAATGAACAAGTCTCCGAAAGACTGAACAAAAAAAATGCCGGAAAATTACTAGTACCTGCTCAGAGGTTGCAATTATACAGTAGAAATGCCAGTTGTATGACAATTAAAATTTATAATAAATTACCACCTGCCCTGAGAATGTTACCAGTTAATAAGTTTAAATGTAAGACGTTTGCTTGGCTCTTAGACATGTGTTTTTATTCCGTCAATGAATTTTTAAATCATACTTTTTGACATTGTTAATAAGATAATAATGACATTAGTACTTTGACATTATTATGAATTCTTGGACATTGTAATTTTTATTCTGACATTTTCTTTTATATTTTGACATTATGATTTATTCTTTGACATTATGATTTATTTTTTCGACGTTATGATTTATATTTTTGATTTTTAAATATTAATATTTTGACATTATAAATAATGCAGTTTGTAATATAACCAGTCTTTTAATTTGTCACTAAAATTATTGAATTTTTATAAACTTAATTCAAAACATAATTTTATATAATATTTGTATAATGTACCTGGTTCTGATCCGCATGTAGCTTGATAATTAATATTTCTACACCAGCAATGGTAGTTTATGTGAAACAATGTTTAATTTAAGATCTCAATGTACCATAAACTGAGAAATAAATAAATTATTATTATTATTATTATTATAACAAAAAACTTACGAGGTAACACATTACACTACGTTTCTAGGGACATAGTTCTATAAATAACCTAATGGAAGGGTTGGGCAGAGGTGTACCTTTTAGTACACCCGTATTTCGCCAATTATGTTTAAGTTCCATGTTATTGAGGGCTTAGTGAGGGGTTAGTGTAATTTCCGTGTGGTGCCGGACGTAAAGAATAGCACCTTCCCATTTCTTCCCGTGGGTGTCGTAAAAGGCGACTAAGGGACTTACTAGAGAATGGGCAGCAGAGTTCTCTATGCATTTTAACACCATACTGCGATCGCCAACCCGTCTACCCAGCGTGGCGATTATGGCAACCCCTCACTCCCCCTGTTGGGGGAGGCCTATGTCCAGCAGTGGACGTCATTTGGCTGGAATGAATGATGAATTGAGGGCGAGCCTATTGCCAACAACCGGCCACAAATTCAGTTTCCGGGCCCCAAAAAGCCAATAACACTTTGCCCGACCTGGGAAAAGAACCCAAGACCTCATGGTCAGCAGTAGCGCTTGCGACCTCTAGACCAACGAGGCACACCTGTGCCCAACCCTTCAGGAAAACAAGGCGTGATGTTATGATGATGAAGTTAGTGGAATTTATTTTCCAAAGGTCGGCTGTAAACATGTAAAGTGTGCATTGGTACTGCCAAAACTAAATGGCTCAATATTTTCACCGAATTCCTGTTTCGGCTTAAAAGAAGCACGTATTTGATATACCTAAGTAGCGAAACCTTACCAGTACGTGTCTACATTAAAGTTTTACGAGCATTTCAACAAATATAGCCAGCCTGAATTTTTTGCCGCCTTTAAGAATAAATATAACGTTTTCAGATATTTAAGAGAACGCTATTTATGGTTATAAACTAACTTCATAGATTTTTGAAGTGAAACTTCTTAGGCGGCGTCGATAATTGGACAAGAATTGAGTAGAAAATTTCAAGGTCGCGTCACGTTTAGGCACATTTCGTTACAGGAGAGAGAAGAAAGATATAACTCTCTCTGTCCCTCACACTAAATCTCTCGTATTCGTTATTGATGTGGAGCATCCTTACTCTCACTTACTGTGTGGGAGTGATTTCGTGAAAAGGGACGGAACTGTGTGACAGTTTGAGCATGGAATTAGTGTACCTACTCATGGAATTAGTAAGTACTATATAAATTGTAAATAGAATTCGACTCGAAATTCCACCAGTCGGCGACCACTAGAATAATTATTCGAATAAATATATCAGTATTTAGCCTTTAAATTCGGATGTTAATTAATGTCGCAGCTCAGTTGCTTATTACCAAAGTGAGATGTCAGATGTTACATGTACACCATATGCGACTACTGTAAGGCTCACTCGTTTTTTTTTGAAGTGTCACTTCTCTATCAAGTGTACGGTGCACCACGCACAATGTTTTTAAACGTAAACAAATGAGCGCTTGCAAGAAGGAGGTGACTTTATATATATATATATATATATATATATATATATATATATAAAGTCATTAGAAAGGCTTTTCGCAAACCCCGGAAAGTAATTTTTTTTATGGATTTAAAATAATCTGTAACTTGGTTTTGATTCAGTGGATTCAGAATGTAATATAATTTATTCTTGCCGCCGTGGAGCGCTATCCGAGCTTTGCCGGCAGGCACCTCTTTTATTAATGTAAGTACGTGCACATTTGAATGAGTGATTAGGACATAAATCTTCTAGCTAGTGTTTATTTTACGATGGCAAGGATTCTACAAATTCATCAACTCTAACACTTTTCTAGCAGAAGACTTCATTTTAATAACATAATATTACGTCTTGTTTCCCCGAAGAGTTGGGCAGAGACCTATAGTACATATTTCACCAGTTATGTATGTTTAAGTCCCATGTAATAGGGGGCGAGCCTGGGGTCATCAATCGGGCACAAATCCAGACTCCAGGCTGCTACTGAGAAATTCCTGAGGGAAAAAGCCGAATGACACTTTGCTCGACCTGAGAACCTCACGCTCTGCAGTAGCGCTTGCGATCACTACACCAACGAGACAGGCATTTTAATAAATAAGTAATAAATTGTTCTGATGAACCATTCTGCGGGTAAACATGAATCGGGTAACTTCTTCATCTTTATAAAGTCGTAAGAAAGTTACGTGTATGATTCTTTAATGGAAGTTATGTACTTAAGTATGCCATAAAACCTCAAGCGTGTAGAAAGTTCCTGTTTAATATTACACCCGGCGCTACCTTCCCTCATAAATCACAATGAACCGGTTTTTCGCTATGAACATAATTTTAGTAGATTTATCTAACATTACTTATGTGCTATCGAGTTAAATGGGACAGGCTTTTCTGAAATGGTTCAGAAAAGTCCTTTCAAAGAGACTTCATGGAAATAACAATTAACTCTTTGAGCCGACGACTTCTATTTCCTGTGGAACTTAATTTAAAGGCAGTTAGAACTTTTAACTTCATTAGCGTTCAGAAAATAAATTCAAATTGCAAAGTTGAAAAAGGTCGTACATTTTTTTTACTCTTTGGTTCAGAATTGGTCAATTTTAAATTAGTATTGCTGCAATTTTAGATCATTTTAATAACGCTAGTGTAGTGTACACAAATTAATGCTTTTATCGTTGGCCCATGTTGCTGGCATAACGTATTCATTTGACACATCGTGAATATCATATTCGGACCCAGGAATAACAAAATGGATGGACGTACCTAGCAATAATTTTGGTATTCAATAGTGTTGGGAATTATGTAAACATTGATCATTTGAGTGTAATGTATGAATTAAATAGCGCTGGCATTATAGCAAAGTAGATTTTCCCATAATAATTGAAATTGCCTCGTTGGTAGTGGTCGCAAGCGCGACTACTATGCCGCGAGAAATAACGGCACAGCGGACAGAGCTCTGGCGGGATCTCATGGCGACATGGAGAGTGCGATTGTCGCAACCCAGTGCTGGGCACGCCAAAATTGCGGCAATAAGTCGGTCTTTGAGGAGTGGCTAGAGAGGCGCCACGGCGTCCTCACCTTCCACCTGACGCAGGGCCTCACCGGACACGGCAGTTTCGGGAAGTTCCTGTGTCGGATAAGGCGGGAGAAAACGCCCGGGTGTCACCACTGTGTGGATCGCCCGGAGGACACGGTAAAGCATACGGTGGACGTCTGCCCGGCTTGGGCAAAGCACCGCCGTGTCCTCGTGGAGGCGATCGGCGGCGGAGATCTCTCGCGTCCGGCCCTCGTCCAGGCCATGGTACGGAGCGAGAGGGCATGGGCAGCCATCACCTCCTTTTGCGAAGCAATAATGCTCGCGAAGGGGAAGGCGGGACGGTTCAGGGAAAGGCAAATTTCGCGCCCTCTTGCCCCTAGCCGTCGCAGCAGACGCCCTGGGCGTCGGGAATTCCAGGCGGATTTCGGGCCACCCGTAGGCGCGGGCTTGCGGACGGTGAGCAATGGGTAGCTTGCCGTCCGATAAGGACCAGGCTCGGGTCGACAGCGCAATGTGTTCCACGCGCGCCTCAAAGAGATGTCGTCAGCACAAGTGTAGGGGTCCACTAAGGCCGATAAAGCTGATGGTCGCGGGAAAGTCCGAAAGGGATACCGAGGCCCCTGGTAACACAGGCAACGGAAGGAACACGGGTGGGTTTTAGTCAGTTAAGAGTCCGACACACCCTCCCGCTCCGCCCAGAGTGGGAGAAGTTATTTGATAATTTCCAACCAAAAAAAAAGCGCAACTACTAAGCGTCCTCCTGAGTTCAATCCTCGGTTATGATACCAAAATAAATTGGGGGCTTTTTCGTAACCACTATTACAGCATGTATGGATTAAAATTTTGGATATATTATGTTTATTGACTATTTGATTGAAAACATTTAACAAAATTGCGTTTTCCTTCAGTCAGAGTACTGACTGAAGGAAAACTCAATTTTGTGAAATTTCTTCGATAGAATTTAATTCCGAAAAGACCACTATTTTTTATATATTTTTCTGTAATTCTAAAATCCCAAGTAATTTCATTGCAAAATTACATTCAAAATGTGCGTATTAAGTAATAGAAAACTCTGGCTAAAAATATTTTTGATACATAGGTTAATAATTTATTTAAACAAATTTTATTTGGTTTGGCGCTCTTACGTTGCTTTATTTTGGTTCCAGCGCATTGTTGCGCTCTCTTTTTTGCACGTGAAAGTAATTGACTCTGTCACTTTCTTATGCCTGCCCAGTTCGCTATGATTATTTTTTTACGTATCACCTAATTAAGGCAAAGTTTTATTGGGTTTTTCCATAGTGAAATGATCAGTAGCGGCCCCATTTTGGATTTTTTCCTGGATATTGATTGGTGGGTCCGAAGGTCGCCCTCTATTACATGAAACTTTAACGTAACTGGCGAAATGTTAGAGGACCTAGGTAAGATGTAGGTTACCTACTTTGGGGAATACAGGCCTGGATGTTCTGAAATTCCATGAAAAATTTAAAATCAGAAACCAATATCTAGCGTTGTTGTGGCCCTGGTCCAGGCCATGGTACAGAGCAATAGGGTATGGGCAGCCGTCACCTCCTTCTGCGAAGCAGTAATGCTCGTGAAGGAGGAGGCGGGACGGTTGAGGGAAAGGCAAATTTCGCGTCCTCTCGCCCCTAGCCGCCGCAGGAGACGCCTTGGGCGTCGGGAATCCCGGGCGGATTTCCGGCCACCGTAGGCGCGGGCTTGCGGACGGTGAGCAATGGGTAGCTCACCGTCCAGTAAGGACCAGGCCCGGGTCGACGGCGCGTTGTATTCCATGCGCGCCTCAAAGAGATGTCGTCAGCACAAGTGTAGGGGTCCACTAGGGCCGATGCCTGCTGGGGTCGCAGGAAGAAACTAAAGGGTTACCGATGCCCCTGGCAACACAGGCAACGGAAGGGATACTGACTGGTGGGTTTCAGTCAGTAAGAGTCTGACACACCCTCCCGCTCCGCCCAGAGCGGAAGAAGTTAAATGATGATATATATCTCACCAAAAAAAAAAAAGCGTTGTTTTTCCTAGGTCGCTTTGCCTCGAGTTTGTTATCGGAAGATGCGAATAACAGTGACGGTCACGAATCGAATTTAAAACAGGCTATTATGGTAAGTGCTGCCTGTGAGAACGTTTATTTTAAATTTGACTATGCCATAAAATCTCATCTTGATCGATGTTGATGTTGTTAAAAGCGTAATTTTAAAATTAGCTTGGCGTCCCGCGAGGGTTAGTTAGATAGGTCATAATATTATTGGAAAATCACCTAATAATACATTTTTATGTTGTGATTGAACCAAACAAGGTAACCAACAAAACTTTACTATTTGGAAAGAAACTGAAAGCAAGTTCTTCGCAACTTTTAAATAAAAATAAAAAAAATAAATATTCGAGAATAGAAAAACTTGAGAGCAACAGACATGAAAAAGGTTTCCGATATAAATCGGTTATTTTTAGAGAGAAACATTTGTAATAAATATACGCCGATTCATGCAGCCTGCAGATGAAGTGATTTTGATTAGCATACAGTTGGCCTATTTGATAAGCACTCGTTTCAAGCCGCATCCTTCAAAATAGGTCACGCAGATGTAATCACGTAATCCATCAATATCCTTGTTTATTTACTTTGTGTGTAAAAATAATATTGTGGAAAATATTGCGACACAACATTAGTCTGGAATGTGGTTTGAACTTGGATCTCGTAATAGCCATGGAATGTAGATCTCCTACTAAATATGTAGAGTTGATGATATACAGGGTCAAATTAGATTGGCTAGCTATTAGCTAATCTATTTAGTAAAGCGGATAGCGCAAATCTTTATAAAATGGGTAAAAACTCTAGGGATCCAACCAAATTGGCAATGCCTAGGTGTAGAACAGCATTTTGTCATAAAAACACAAGTCGGATGGCAATACAGATATTTAATAAGAATCCAAAGGAAATAAGAGAACTGTCAACGAATTTATTCCTTAAGAACCTCAGAGCATGGCTTATTGAAAATTGTTTTTATACTGTAACTGAATTTATGAATTATAATAAGAAATATGCACAGAAATGAAATGAATAATTTGTAATTTAATTAATTTTGACATTGATTTTATTCTTTTGTAATTGCATTATTCAAAAAAAAATAATTTCTTTTTTTTTGACATTGACATTGTAATTTTATAAATTGACATTCATTTCAATTAGTTCGTTGGCATAATTTAATTACTGTAATTGCTAATATTGTGTATTAATTTAGAATCATGGCCATGTCCAAAAATTTGCATGCTGAACTTAGTAGGTGGAATATAACTATTTATTGTATTTTAAAATCTGTACAACACCATATTATTATAGCGAAACTCCGCAGACGTGGGTATCGATATCTCAATATAATAAAATAAAAACTAAATTAAATTTTTTGGGTCATCATAGTCATCAACCGCATGTAGTGTAGTCACTTGGAATATCAGTTTAAAAAAGATACTTTTTTGTGTAAACTTCACAGACGTGATGGGTAAACATATGGAATAAACACGGTAAAACAATACAACTCATACTTTAAGTACCTGGCATCAAGCGGTCATTGACCCAAAAAAATCCAAAAATCTCTTTTCTTCTTTTTTATATTGATTTTATCGAGTTTAGATATCTAACGATACCCATCACGTCTGCGGAGTTCCGCTAGCTAATATAATTTGACCCTGTATAAATATTACTTAGTCATGACAGTATCCATTTGGCTTAGGTATAATATCAATATTGCTCCAGGAAATGGCCACAGAATTTTCTTGATTTTTCTTTTGTTTTTCACATATATTGAGAAATTAGAGCATTAATCAGTATGCAGGTATATTTAATTGATACATTCTTTTACTGGGCCAATTTTAAAAGTGAGTTGTTTTTTTTTTATTAAAAACGTAGTTTTTACTGAAAGAAGTGCAGAGACCACCGAAAATCAATCAAGTTTTTTTTTATACATAAAACGTTTTTTTGCCTTGTAACCCAAACCAGTTAATATACGCTGCTAGCCATCTGACACGTACGCGCTCACCCGCAGAAAAAGAGGTTAGCAAATATTTCTTACTGAAAAAAAACCTCCTTATCATTATTTCCCCCAGCTACAGACCTAATTTCCTTAATAACCTAATTAATGACGGGTTCTATAGAATGGTGTACCTACTTTGCGCAACACCTCTTATGAACATATTTATAACTACGTAATTACAGACCTAATTTAACCCGAATATGCTAGCGCAGAATCTTATTAAAGCTAGTATTAGTTATTCGGCGAGACTGACGCGAGGAAAATGGGTTTTAGCTTATTTACATTCTATTTATACAACATAATATTCCCTGATAGGTGATATTATGTAACACAAATGGGATTGATGAGAAAATGTATCATTTATCAAGTCTTTTATACCTTCACCTTTTTAAATTCTATACTTTATCAAGCCTAGACACATTGAGCAGACCATTGCGTAGAAAACAATCTCATGCAGTCTGAGGCAATAGGTCTTTATTGTTAAATTTAAGAACCCTCCGACTGCATAAGATTTTTTATATGGATATAGAAATAGGTCATCTTGTTTCCCTTTTAGGCGGTTTTTTTGATTTTCCATTACTTTTTTTATTTCACACATACACATACATAAACTCACGCCTTCTTCCCATGGGGGTAGGCAGAAACTATAGAACGCCACCTGCTACGCTCCTTCAAAATTCTTTTGCTTCGTTTACGTTCATACAGCTGGTCATACACGCACGCCGCCGGTTGCGAGTACTACGCACCTGACCTTTTTGAAGAACATCATTAATGAGGTCAAAATATGTCTTTCTGGGGCGTCCCCTCCCAGCATTTCCACTCACATCTGCATTGTAAATACCTTTTGTTAGTCACCTTTCATTCATCCTCTCAACATGACCAATCCATCTAAGCATACTCTTTTCAATTTTTGTCACTACATCTTCCTTTAAACCGCATCGTTGCCTTATCACATCATTTTTCAGCTTTTTTTTATTTTACTCTTTTTAATAATTATTTTTTACTTTAATACGATTACCTATAGAAGAACTTTATTACAGCTTTATTATAAGTTTTGAGAATTTAAGTGAGAATGGTTGCTAACCAATTTTAAACCGTTATAGATCCTGAATGGTTATTCAAAATAAGAAATGATTAGAGAAACCTAAAGATGATTTTTAAATACCTATTCAAACATACCCCATTTGACATATTTCCATTTATTCGTAGATTTTCATTTTTTATTTTTCACAATATGGCGTCTGGATGTCGCCATATTGAATTTTGATTACTGATGTCTTTAGTGACACTCACAAGATCAAGAGAAATCGATTGACGAAGAATCATCAAAAACGACCCACGCGTTTGGTCTCTAGAGTGCCACAAAGGAAAAAACATACATACATACTTACATAGGCTGATAAACACATTACCCTCTTTTGCGTTGCTCAGTCTAGTAAAAATCAAAATTGACATTACGACGCTGAAAATGCTGAGTCAGTAAAGCAGTTTCTATACGATATATTTTGGCTGTGACAATGTGTGTGTGTACATTACAGTCCATTATGGCATAATGATCTAAAAACATTCAGGTTCAAAGCCATATTCATGTAAGAATGAAAACATATTTTAATTTAATTTATGTTTGGATAACAGAAATAATCCAAATCCATAATATCTTGTTATACTTAATGGAAACAAAAAACCGTCGCGCGGGGATAATACCGAGAGTTCGCCAGTGTCGCCAGCAAAAACTTTAATACCGAAAATAAGACACCTATAATTTTGTGTTTGAACCAAAAGCTCCTAAAAAGTTCCGGACAGATTTTTGGGTTTTTCCTAAGGGACGACCTTTGTAATCCCTACTCTAGATACTCGATAGGGTAATGTATCATCACACAGAGTCTGTAGGGAGTCAACAGTAAACATTTGTGATTTATATCTGAGCCCACGCGAATGCCAATTATTTCTTTTATACGTTTACGGTACATACTTTAGTTAAGCAATTATTCACTAATCTATAGGTATGCACAAAACTGGGCCATGCAAGTGTAGCTATAAGAAAATTGGGTGTGTTTTAGTATCTTCAAATAAAGATCAGCAGAATCACACTAAGTATATTTCAAATTATTTTTTATCTATGAGTGTGCTTCAACGACACTAGAAAGTATTATAGTAATACATAGTAGGTATCTACAGCTGTGTTTCACAGATAGCTGTACTGCAAACAGTAATAAAGCTGGCTTGTACGGCGTGTCGGCACTTTTCTGCGCAATTATACATACAGGAGCGGGTGGCTCCATGCTTGTGTAACGAGCCTTATAAGAGCATTCCCAGGCCATTTGCGCCGGCCAAATGACAAATGCCCGGACAAACAAGCTATTGTACGGACGATGTTCCATCTATGAACAAACAAATCTGCTCGTTCGTTGACCGCACGACGGTGGCAACATTTTGATCTTCAGCTGATATAACGTAGTACGGAGTTTCCCTATGGAAACAAAACCAATACAAAGCCAACTTATATTGGATTTGGTTTCCACTGACGTGTGCCTTATTGAACGGTCTATGCTCAGACTCGGCAAGATTATATGAAAACCACAACACGATATGAATAAAACTGTCCGTCTATAAATATCCTTGTCTAGTAGATTGCAGGTTTTATCGAATTCATATCGGTTAATGTAGGTACGCTTTCGACCTCTTTGTTTTTGCTGCTGACATGAAAACAGATAATGAAGCGTTTGTGAGCGCAGATAAGTGAAATTGTTTATCTTGTTGAGACCAACCAATTTTAAGCGAAATTGTTTCTTAGACATTGTTGTTTTGTAGCGGTTAGATGCATGTTTGGGGCGGCACACTTAAATGCTCAATTAAATAATAATTTCAATAAGACGCTGACAAGAACTAAAGCGCAGTCAATGTCGAACTGTAAAGAAAATAAAGAGAAGCGCGATGACACAACGCATGTAATTTATTGCAACATATAAAGCAATTATCTAATTACTCAAAAATGAGTTGAGTAATTGAACATAAAAATCAACCAAGTTCTGTTTCAAATTAAGACGTTCTTGTTATTAATTAAATACGAACGTACGTTGATATATATATTAAAGATATTGAAGATTAACATATATTTTTTCCGCTACCAGAAACTATATATTATAGATTAGGCTTTTTTTAAGACAAGCCTATCTAGATCATCGCCTCTTTCAGCGCCTTAAGGGTCTTAAGTTTTGTAAGAAGCAAACAAGTTTCATTACAGCTACAAATAATAATACCTATGACGAAATAGAATAATATATAAATAGAAGTAGTACATTTAAAGTTCATAAACATACAATTTACTATCTTGTTTAAAGCCATTTAGATTTGAAATGAGTAACGATATGAGGAAACGACGTATTGAACAGTGTCTGATGCAATTTGCAGCTTAGGAATCGTAGGTACACAAACTATCAGTAAATTGGCTTTTAACCGATCGCTCGGGAACATTGTGATAAACATCGTTTAATTGAAATTGTTGAATGCGGGAATCTTTGTGTCGTTTTATGAATTCCTTCTAATCAATTTACGTCATATAAAAGTCTCGTAGCGACAGTTGTCAATCAAGATATCACTGGGAAATCATCTCTTTCGTTTTTCTTTGTCGGTTATGTTATGTACAGCCATGTCATTATATACTAGCTGCTGCTCGCGACTTCGTCTGCGATCCAGGATGAAAAGCAGGCTATGTCCTTTTTCAGGTCATGGACCACCCATGTTGCCAAATTTCATCCAAATCTGTTCAGCCGTTTTCGCGTGAAACCATAAAAAACAAACTCACTTTCGCATTTATAATATTAGTTTGGATTTTTGAAGATCATTATCGGGTGAATTACTCCCGTAGAATATAAATCAGCTTTTTCAGTGTAACTCCTGCTGCGTTAACACAAAATTACTCACTTGTTAAATAGAACTTTAGGTACCTGTATTAATGTATTGTATTATTGTGGAAGTTCGAAAGGGTTACCGAGGCCCCCCCTGGCAACACAGACAACGGAAGGAATAGTCAGTAAGAGTCTGACACACCGGGAGCTCCGCCCAGAGTGGGTGAAGTTATTTGATGATTTCCTACACAAAAAAGGTACCTGTATTACACCTGTAGGTACCTATGCGTAGATATTTAAATAGGTATAAAAAAAAGAATATTTTAAAACTAGCTGCGCCCCGCGGTTTCACCAGTATAAGTCTTGATCCCGTGGGAATATCGGGATAAAAAGTGCCCATGGCTTCGCCTGCGAGAAGTTCGGGAATTATCCCACGGGAACGTACTACCTGGTTAGTACGTTCCCGTGGGAAAAAAGTTATGTTATAAAAATATATAGGTAAAAAGTATCCCATGTCCTAATCCAGGTCATGATCTACCAATGCGTCAAATTTCATCCAAATCCGTTCAGTCGTTTTAGCGTGAAAGCGTAACAAACAAACTCACTTTCGCATTCATAATATTAGTTAGGATTAGGATTCCGCTTAAAATTATTTAATTCAGATCAAAATTTAAAATATCACTGTCACTGAACAATCTTTCTTTTATTATTTCAGATTTTTTTACATACCATTCTCAGTACACACTGAAAAATGAATGTCATATTATCGAAATTGATCTTGAAAATAATTTATATCAGTCGCAGGCGTGCGCTTTTTTCCCCTATCGACATTTTGATGTATCAATGTGATATCAATAAATTAATTTAATGGAATGATGAAGTGTTGTTAGGTTTCCAGGTTTATTAGTTACATTTTTACTGTATCGCACTTAGGTATATTTAAACAGACGAGTGTTTTATTTTTGGGAATTCCATAACCTCAATTGTAGTGTTTCGGAAGCATAGTGAATTGTATCGTTATCAATGTGTTTTGTTTTATCGCGAATCCCAATCAATACAAATTAATACAATTTCGGCAAAAACAACAACGCTACCTTCCGATCCCTATAAAAGTTCCCCAGTAGGTAAATCAGTTATTGTCATTCATTTCAGTTTCACAAAACCACGGCGCTATTTTCTTACGAAAATTGGAATGGTTGGTATATATTTGGGTAAAAGGGTTCCGCCCGATCGAATTACCTAAGGAATAGTCCACACGATTGTCTTCGGCGAAACTACACTGCGCGGTGACTCGGTCCGGCCATCTGTGCCTGCCGGATGCCTGCTTGTTTCCAAAAGCTGCAACACGTTGCACTTACAGAAACAGGTAATGTAGATATATAGTTGAATTACTTATTCACTGGAGGAAACTAACAGGTGCTAGCTGTCACTTAGTTAAATATTATGGAAATCTATAACCCTTTATTTATAAACATTGCGTAAAGTTAATCGGTCAAGGACAGCTAATGAGACACAATTGATTTTCTATTGTTTGACTCCGAATCAGTGTCGCGCGGGGCTTAACAGGGCATAGGCTTAACGGGGCGTAATGATAAGCGACTGTTTAACCATACATTTTTGACGTTTAAACGTCTATTAAGTTTACCAATAAGCCCCTTAATGTATTCTAGACTTTTACACTTATTATTATACATATATTTTACACTTATATAAATCGATTAAACGAAACGATCGCAATTACAATAAATATGACCATTATAATACACAAAATGACGGCTAGCACACATGTCAGATTACTTCCGTGAGTTAATAATTCGACTAACTTTAGTGCTGTGTGGATCAGCCTTTACTATGTTTGAGGCATCCGCAAGATTTACTGAATTTACGTGAAAAAGATTTGTTTTTCACTTTCTCATCCTCACAATAGAAAATGGAAGTAAGTATTTATTAGTGAAAGTGAAAAAATACTACGCTAATATTATCGTGGAATAATTAGAGAGAGGGAGCGCAGGGCTCTAGCGGTCCGGAACAATATGTTGTCCCGTAGATTTGCGCGGTGTACAGACCAAGTAAAAGTAACACTTTTCAAGGCTTATTGGCAAAGTTTGTACACGGGCAGTCTATGGGTCAATCATACCAAGAGATCGTTGGATGCCCTGCACATCCAATATAACAATGCTTTCAGGATGTTGTTGAGGCTGCCTCGTTATTGTAGCGCGTCGGAGATGTTTGCGCAAGCCCGCACCGACGGCTTCTATGCAATTATACGCAAGAAAACTGCGCCGCTACTGAGGAGAGCGAGGGGCAGTCGGAACAGCATCCTGAAAACTGTAGCCGGGAGCTTCGGCTCTCCGATTGTACAACAGTTTGTGCGGAGGTTGATTTTTACTAACACTAGGCAATAAGTTATTTTTTGTATTTTACTAACACTATATGGATATTTGGTGTCCGAAATAAACTAATTCTATTCTATTCTATTATATTATAGGCATTATCTGAAATAGGCACCGAAATAAGGCTTGTGCAGACTAGCGCGATATCGCGGGTGCGAAAGGCAGTAATATGCCTGTCGCGCGTGCGCTATCGTCCCAGTCTGCGGGAGCCTATAATCTTAGTATTGAAGACAAAGCTACAATATGTAGGACACGCCCCATTGTTAATTAAAATGAGGCACACACTCCGTAACCTCAACAATATCGAGTTAATAGCCAACGGTTAAATTACCCATTACATAAAGAATTGACCAAATAGAAAGGTCAATGATGATTCTATTAATATAGAATTTGTATTTTATTTACCGAGGCACCAAAACTAATTTTCGTTCACCCGTTAAATTGGACTTTCCCGCAGACAGACCCGACGCGACGGCGCGACGCGACTCTGGTGGAACAATTTCTATAAAAACTTCACGGAAATCGTTCTACAGGTGTCGCGTCGCACCTTTCTGCACGAGCCTTAATTCCAAATACAATAAAACAACCCGTGAATATTTGATTAATAATTATAGTCGGACAGGCTGACGGGAACAGTAGCATTTGTAGGGAATAAAGTAGGTACCTAACTGGAGTTGAGAACTTCCCCGACGTTTGTGATATTGGAGCACGTATTTGAGCGAGTTTTCCGCGGCGAGAACAAAGCGAATGCAGTTTGATTTAGTGTGCGACGTCTTGGAGAGTAGGTATGTCGGGTCGTAGGTTCGGTGACGGGGGCACGCATCGGCGCGCCACCGCTCGACTCGCTCGACTAGAAACAGCCTGATTGCGAGCGCGGCGCCCTGGCCACTCGACCGCAGACTGAAACCCGAAACCTCACCCACTTCATACCTAGTCACCGTACGTCATTTGTAGTTACTCGTTTGCAATATTGCTCTGTTGCCTAAAGTTGACGCTTTAATGAGGAGCACAAGACACCGGTAAAAAGTATCTGTGAGTAGTCTGTTCCACAAGTAGGTAACTGATGGAAGTGTAAAGAAACCTTGTTCCGCTTAAATTCTTACTCAATCGCTCATCAAAGGAACATAACATAAACTCACGCCTTCTTCCCATTGGGGTAGGCAGAAACTATAGAACGCCACCCGCTACGCTCCTTACATACCCCTTTTGCTTCGTTTACGTTCATACATCTGGTCATACACGCACGCCGGTTGCGAGCACTTTTGAGGAACATCACCAATGAGGTCACTGTAAGTCTTTCTGGGGCGTCCCCTCCCGGCATTTCCACTCACATCTGCCTTGTAAATACCTTTTGTTAGTCGCCTTTCATTCATCCTCTCAACATGACCAAACCATCTAAGCATACTCTTTTCAATTTTTGTCACTACATCTTCCTTTAAACCGCATCGTTGCCTTTTCACATAATTCATTTTATTTATATCTCACCACTTTTTCCAACAATAATTGTTTGAATAACATTATTAACTTTATTTACATAATCAAATTACAAGATGGTCATTAACATTAACTAAATTAAATTAAAACTAAGTTAAACCTAAAAAAGGCCCTCGGGGCATTGTACCTAGGACGCTGGCGGAATTTCCTCGCTGAATTGCAATGCTGATGCGTTGCCCGAGAAAGCTGCCAGCTTTTCGGTCACCAGTTACATCGACTAGACGTTTCGCGATTTCCGCAATTAACTTATGCGCACTGGGACCCCACAGACCGAGGGTCTCGACCAAAGGGCACAAAGTTGTACTCTCTGTCAAGGCTTCTAAAATCTTCGATGAAAATTGGGATTATAAAATTAACCACAATTATCAAATGAAACACATATTTAAGATAATACGTCTGTGATCCCGGTGTCGGTTAAGTATACAATTAAACAAATCAAAGCACTTTTGCACTACAAATTGGTACCCACAACAGACACATTATCGAGCACCAGTTTTCAATGGAAAAGGTACACATTTCTAACAAAATAAAATAGAATACCTTTGGTAATTAAATTGCTGAATAAAAACTGTAAGATATTCTTCAGTAACTACTTAGGTAGATACCTACAGGAGAACAAACGATACCGTAGCTTTGCGTCCGTTTTAGCGGAATGCAAATTGTATTTTTCAACCTCATAATAAATTTCCTTCTTTGCAAAACCCTAGTACTTAAAACCCTTGAGTTCATGCTTATGGAAAAATATTAAAAAAAATATTTTTCCGTGTAAAAATATAATTGCTTTGACGTCCATCTTAATGGCGCGGCGTTGCGAGTTGAAAGGAAAAGACGCACCTAATTAAGAAGTTATTACGCTTTTATTTATAATTAACTACCAAGAATGTTTCATTACAAGGAAGTCAAAATTCAGACAGTAATTTATTAAAATAGAAACTGCCTTTCGTGTTGAAGTAGGACTTAGTAATATTGGTGAACCAACTACATGACGGTATTACACAACTTATTGGTTGAAGAGAGGTATCATAAAAAAATCCTCAAGGCATCAGTTCTATCTTTCTATGGGAGAACTTTGGAACAGAGATCGGTCGTGCTACTGTATAGACAGAAGATTACCCGCCGACCGCTAAATAATTCATGAGACGTCTCATGTCGTGTACTGTTACGGCGGCTTAGGCCTACTTAAGCAAAATTACATCGATCACAGACATTTTCACGAGTCGAAATTAGGAGACTCATGAATGATTCCTATATTTTACTGACTCATTATTAACCTATTTTCAAACATCTTTCTAAGTTTTAGATTTGTCTAAAAATATATGAGTTTCTGACTTTAGTACCTAGACATAAATACATCTGCCGGGGTCGCGAGAAGGTACTAAAGGGTCACCGAGGCCCCTGGCAACACAGGCAACAGGAAGGAATACGGGTGGGTTTTAGTCAGTAAGAGTCTGACACACCCTCCCGCTCCGCACAGAGCGGGAGAAGTTATTTGAAGATTTCCCATCCAAAAAAAAAAAATAAAGACAAACATTGCGCGCGGGCAGACGGAAATTTAGTGGATGAAGTCAGGCAACGACCCACATTACGACTTCTAGTCTTAAAACTACATAAAATAGTGCACGTCGAAAGGCATCAATGTAAGGAAAATGTTTCCCTTCTCACCAAACAGCTATAACTTAGCAAAACACGTACCACCTTCAGCTGCCGGCGGCGACGGCGGTCCATAATGTAAAACGGTCTACACAATATTGTTTATGAAACCTTACTCCGTACTCGAGCAAATATTGTCGTTATACTATTTTCACTTACCTCTTTCTAGGGCGAACGTCTGCTCTGTATAAAATGTCATTTCGTTACGTTCATTTTTATCGTTCGGATTTTATTTCAGATTGAGGATATATTACTCGACCGTAAACGTCTGTTATCTGAAAATAAATCATCAGTAAAATCGTTCAACCAACATCAGGGGGCCAACCATCACCTCATAAAGCAGTATTATTATAACATTACTTCACAGTGGGAAAGTGATGGAGCTGTACAAGAGTTATAGCTCCATCTCTTTTTCACGCTTAAGTAATATTGAAATAATACTGCTATAAGAGGTGATGGTTGGCCCCCTGTATTGTGGTGATATTGTAGATATGACACATTATTGTGTACAATTGTGCAAAAGTGTACAAAAATAAACACTTTTTAATAATTCATATTTTAGGTTTCCGTACCTCTAAAGTACAAAACGGAACCCTTATAGGATCACTTCCATCCGTCCGTACGTCTGTCTGTCTGTCAAGACTCTTTTTCTCGGAAACGCGTAGAGGTATCAAGTTGAAATTAATATCAAATACGTAAGTCTACGGTCATAAATTACCCGTCTCTCCACTATTCCATTGCTTGCTCCAGGATGCATATCCGGTAGGCTCAAATAATCCTTCCTATCCTAAGGGCACGTCTTCCTGACCATTACCGCGCCCCCCGGTCTACTCTTTGATATGCAATGGTCTCTGTAGTCCCATGAAACATGAGGCTCCAGGGACTAGTGCGAATCCTTGAGTTCATTCGAGCAATCGAGTCTGGTTTAACCACGCTGGGGTCGGTGCATTTCATTCATTCATTCATTCATTCATTCAATACGTAAGTCTACGGTCCCTTGGACCCTAAAAAAATCAAGCTTCTAAGTCAACGCAATAAAAAATACGGCCATTTATGCGACATATTTTGATACTCGCAAATAAATGAAAACCTACCGGGTACTTCTCGTTGACCTAGAATCATGAAATTTGGCAAGAAGTAAGGTCTTACAGCACAAGTAAAGGAAAATGTCCGAAAATCGTTAATTAGTGGTTTTATCAAGTATTTTTTTATATTATAATATTTATTTCTTTACTGGGAATAATTGTTAGAACATTTTGCTGATGCAGTATTATGTTGAAGAAAGAATAACTACTCAAAGTATTAGCAGGAATAAACTGGTTGCGGGAAGCGCAGGACAGGTTGTTGTGACGATATAAACTGGTTGCGGGAAGCGCAGGACAGGTTGTTGTGACGATATAAACTGGTTGCGGGAAGCGCAGGACAGGTTGTTGTGACGTTATAAACTGGTTGCGGGAAGCGCAGGTCAGGTTGTTGTGATAGATAGATAGATAGAATACTCTTTACTACTCGTATGTACACCATAAAAATTACAGATATAAATGTAGAAATTTTACATAGGGTGACACAATGGGCGGTCTTATCGCTAAAAGCGATCTTTTAAAGACAACCTTTGGATGGATTAGGGGGGAAAGGTGAGACAATACTGCAGGTAGTCTGTGGTGTACCATTCACATATATACAATAAATACATACATACATAGAACATATTAAAATTATCTATATAATATATTCAATAAAAATCATAAAACTATTTATTGTGACGATACTTGGAAATCACTCACCAGCATTGCTGGCCATAGGCCTCCTAAGTCCAAAGTCTTTTGGCTGAAAAGATAGACAGGTATCCCATCGTCCCCAACCCCAATAAATGGCATACCTATTGTTAAAGTATTCATTGAATACAACATGTTACAAAAACCCTGTCCGATCCGAAAGCGGCACATACTGAAACAGTAATAAAAAATCTGATCATTATTGAAAATAAAAAACTTATTGCTATTTAAAATTCACATTTTTTGTACAAAAATTACCCCAATTCCATTAAAAAATTTGCGAATTTTCAACAGGGGTCAAAGTTCTGGCTTGTAGACACCCGCATTACGACAGCCGCCCTCACCCCATGTCATTTAAACCCGGCAAAAATTGAAAAAAAAAATGCGACGTATTTTTTTTTATTTTTCCTGAAAATTACCACATAAATAGACTTTCAGTAAAATACTTAACAACACCCTCACAGATCGGACAGGGTTTTTGTTACATGCTTCCGCACGAAGCGGAACTAGATTTTTTTGAAAACCGCATTGTCATTCATTTATATAGCATGATCGTGGTCTATTAACAAGCAGCAAGGGAATAATTTTAAGTTTTTAGACTTTATTTTTCCATTCACCATAACAGCAATCTAATCAAAATCAAAAAATCAAAATCAAAATATTTTTATTTCACATAAACCTACATGGGCACTTATGAAACGTCAGAAGCTAGGTGCACGGTTCCAATTGGTTGTTTCCTATGGAGAAGAGCCGGCAAGAAACTCCACGGTTACTCTTTTAAAAATAATTGGCTTTTACAATGTTTTCAAATTACACAAATTAAGTATGGGAGAACAGTGTAGGCCTGTCGAAAAGTACTTAACAAAAAAAAAAAGAGAAAAGGAAACGGTCTAAAGAAAAAAAGATCTAGTCTATTAAGCCTACAACGTTCTCACATTCACAACGTACACAAGAATCCATGTAAAATAATATTAATAATATTAAGTCTGAAATATAAATTGTAGGTATATAATGTCAAATAGTGAAAATATAATGTCAAAAATGTATGTGTAGGTACCTACTTGTATTATCATACTAAACATTATAATGGGTAGGTACCTACTTGTATTATCATACTAAACATTATTAGGTATATTGTACGTTACCATGATTATCTACCCTTGTAGCGAGAGTGAATTATGATTGTATGTAGACTGATATGTATTGAAATATTTAGAATAGCACGAAGGATATACATAATGTTATGTATGTGATCGTAACCAGCGTGCTTGTATGACCAGCAGGCTTAGCATGACACTCTCTATTTCTTCGAAGAATAGACACGGCTCTTTCCATACAAAGTGTCATTTCGTTTCTCCTTTTTTGACATCCCACCGTAGAAATCTTTCTACCTAAAAAAGGACCTAGACAAAGATCGGTAGAAACGAAAGACAAGATGACAGATTGTAGAAGGATTTCTACGGTGAGATGTCACAAACTGAGAAACGAAATGTCACTTTGTATAGAAACAGCCGTGTCTATTCTTCGAAGACATAGAGAGTGTCATGCTAAGCCTGCAGCGGGGCAATTGCGTAACACACATAAAATAGCAATTGATCGTAATCGGTTACATTTTGACAGTTCACCCACGTTCGTTGCGTTATATACGTCGGTGGGCAGAAGAATTTTTCAAACCTATGAAGCAATGGATTAGCAATATGCTAAAACTTTCGGATTGTGATTTAAACTGTGTGACGCAATTAGGGTGCAGATGTATAAATGTAAACGAAGCAAAAGGAAGGAGCGTAGCAGGTGGTGCTCTATATTTTCTGCCTACCCCCATGAGAAGAAGGCGTGAGTTTATGTATGTGAAAGAAAGAAAGAAAGAAAGAAAAATAGATTTATTCGTCATAGAAAAACGTGCACATAAAAGCTATGGTAATTCTTATAAATAATAAAACAAAAACAGATTTACACAGAGAGACACAGAATGTATACATATAGTCGGCAAATGCACGCCGTGACTGTGACAAGTAGGCTTCCACTCAGCATGATGCTGTGCTATGGGCGACCCACAGCATAGCGCTGATTTTCAGTGGTCACCCAAAAACGACGTACGGAAACCAAGTCAGGTTATGAGATTTTAACATATTTTATGTGTGTGTGTGTATGTATGGGGATATGGTCAAAACGATTGTTTAACTCCATTATTAGACTCCATTTGTTGACCTGAGACCCAAGTACGAACGCGTGACGTAAAACGAAAAGTAAATACGCACGGTTTTTGGATCAAACCGCGCGTTCGTGCTAAGCCTACTATGGGTCTAGACGAAGTGCGTTCTAAAAGCGGAAACGTTGATAGAAAAGTCAACCATATACATATGGAGGTAAACAATCGTTTTAACCATGTTCCCATTCATCACACTGTGTATATCCTTCCAGCTATTCTAGGTAATTTATCTTTTAGATAATTCCTTCTGCACATGTGGCTTCCCTGGTACTTCATTAACGGCTTAACCATGTAAATGTCTATTAACTGCTCCCAAATTACGATGTTTATTTTAATTTTATTTTTACATACTTCCTTGACATAATATTTTCATTATTTGTAAATAAATATCTATTATTTCAACTATTTATAAGTGTCCATGTAGGGTTATGTGAAATAAAATATTTTGATTTGATTACCTGAGTCCAATGACTGAGACAAATTACCTAAAAGCTTATGTCGATCCATCAATGTTGAAAGTCGTTGTAGAAATATGAAATGTTAATGTTAGCCAACTAGGCCCTCGGAGTTAGTTGCAAGAATACCATGTGGTTTTAGCCAGAAAATGTCCTATATCCCCTACGCCCACAACTAAAAATGGCTTACGTCTAGTCTACACAGATGCGGCTCAATATCAGAATTTCAACGTAGCAACTGGTATCTGATCTTAACCCAATTACTCGGAAATACGATCTTACCGTCATAGATAGTATGACCGTATGGCACTGGGTCACGTGCTCTCCTAGGCACGAGTCTGTCTTAAGAATGGAACCTATAAATCAACGGACTCCGGGACGCAGACCGATCGATCGACCTATCTATGAATGTTCGTATGTAATCAGGTGTAAATAGGAAATGCCATGAATGAAACCGAATGTATGCAAATTTTTTTGGTCACCGTTTTCATTTGACGCCAAATTTGTCGGTTCTTAGATATTCATTATTCAGTTAAAATGTGGCAAATTCGTTATTCAACATTCCTAAGACCATGACTACCGAATTAACTTCAGTAATTTTATCCTAAACTTCCTATGCGGATTGAAAAACAACCAAACTTTTTTCAACAAATCATTACGTGTAACCAGGCACGTATACAGAGGGGGGGATAGTTGGGATTTATCCCCCCCCGAAATCTGACTGAAAAAAAAAACGTTTTAAGCCATCTGTTTATTTATTCGCTTGCGTGTTCTTTCAATAAGTAGGTAAAATAAAAATATAGATAGATCTTGATCTGATTATGTAAGCGACGTTACTAGTAGCGCCATCTAACCTATTTAGAGAGAAACCGAGAACGAAAACAGTAATGAACGACATCTATCGTCGAGTAGAAAAACTAATAGTAGAAAGATCGTCGCGTTGAGTAGCGAAATATCGAGAAGCTTCCATAACTTTCTGCTACCAGGTAGTAGATGGCGCAATATTCCACAGTGTTCCAGAATACGAAAATGTAGTATAAATACGGCGGGGGCGGGAGTCCGGGAACCTGCATGTCAGTTTATTTCGAGAGCGATTCAAGTGAGAATCGAGAGCGACAAGCGAGAAGAAAAGTGAAATACCTCTGCAATAGTGACAGTATAGTGCAATAGACCAGTTTATTTTGATATTGGTTTCAGTTTCATAGAGAGTAGAGTAAATTCCTTCCGACTTGGTTCACCTGATACTTTGCCCGTGCCGTGAAATAAAGGAACAAAACTTCAAAACCACTGTTTTCATTGGATTCGCCAAATCGCCAGTCCGTTACGTACGTGAGATAGTGTTGGACAATTTTGGACCTGCAGACGTCATAATTTGTTGGACCGTTCGCCCTATCCATCACAGATTACTTAAATAAAGTAAAGTAATGTGTGAAATGTGAGTGCTTCTTGATTTGTGCTTGTTTGAACGTATATAAATTGCTGCTGCTAAAATGAAGAGAATTGACAACTTTTTCAATCCAGTGGCAAAAAAAATTGTTACTACTAGCGAGGAAAAAACTACTCCAAGCATGGCTTCTGCTGTTGATAGTAGACAACTAGAAACAACTTCGTCAAAATTTACAGAAAAAAAAGTGATTTCAGCCGAACCGGCTGGAAGATGTAGAGATGAAGGAGAATGTTCAACTTCAAAAACGTGCAGTTTAGATACAATGATTATAAGTGAAACTTTTCCTGATATCGGCGTGGTTTGTAATGCCATATATAACACACAGTATCCTCCTCTTGTACTCACAGATGAACAGAAAAAAAATATTATTACACAGCCGTTTGTCCCAGATGCGTCATTTTCGTTTCCGGCTAGTAGCTTTGGAAAGAGGAAACTTAGATTTCGAAGAGAATGGATGGGATCATGGGAATGGTTAACATATTCGCCGAGGAGGAATGGTGTGTTCTGCAAATATTGCGTTGTTTTTTCATCAGGCACCGCTGGAAAAGGTTCCCACCAAACACTTGGAAGTTTTGTCAGCAAACCATTTGACAATTGGAAAGATGCAACAGAGAGATTTCGCGAACATTCTGCTGCTAAATATCACCAGTTTTCTAAGTTATGCGCAGAAAATTTCTTACGCGTAATGGATTCAGCAGCTATAGACGTTGCATCGCTGCTTAATGATCAAAGGCTCAAAGAAAAGGAAAGAAATAGAACAGCACTAAAACCTATAATCGAAACTATCATCTTCTGTGGAGAGCAAGAGTTGCCGCTTCGTGGAGACAAAGACACCATTGACCATTGACTTTAGAAAAGCCACTTGGTAAAGATGGAAAATTCAGGGCTCTGCTACGATACCGAGCAAGCTATGATAATATCCTGAAAGATCATATCATTACAACCCCTAAAAATGCAACGTATTTTAGCCCTATTATTCAAAATGAAATAATAGATACTTGCGGAAAGATAATTCAGAAAAAAGTTGTGACACAAATAAATAGTTCAGAGTGTTTCGCGATTCTTGGCGATGAAACTTTAGATGTGAGTGGAACTGAGCAATTGTCTTTATGTGCGAGATACGTTTATAAAGGTATTTTGAGGGAGGACTTTCTCAGTTTCATTGAAATACACGACCTAAGTGCCGAAAATATAGTGCAGAAATTTTAAAGAAATGTCATGAGATTGGTTTGAATCTCGATAAACTAGTTGGTCAGGGGTATGACGGAGCTGCTACCATGGGAGGACACATCAGTGGTGTGCAGACGAGAATCAGAAAATAATTTCCTAAGGCCACATACGTACATTGCTCAGCACATCGTCTGAACCTAGTTCTTTGAAAAGCTCTTTCAGTTCCCGAGGTGAGAAATTCAATAGGCGTTGTAAAGGAAGTCTGCAATTTACTTCGCAACAATGCAATGGCCGGGAAACAGTTCAAGGAAAATGTGGAAAAGCTCACACCAGAAAGTAAGAAAAAAAGACTGGTCGGCATGTGTGACACTAGATTTATAGAACGTCACGACTCTATAAATGTATTTGGTGAGTTACTCGAACCTATTGTCATTACATTATGAGAACTATCCTACACAAACAGAACTGTCGCCCAAACTGCCTCTACACTCATAGCTGCGATGGAAAAGAGTAGTTTCTTGATTTCTCTAAAAACCTGTGAAAGATTTTTCAGTTATACTCTCCCACTGTCAGCATATTTGCAGAACCCTACACACGACCTGGCCTCTGCTATGAAATTTTCCGATGACATTATCGGAAAACTAAAAGAGATACGTGACGATGTTAACCCAGTATTCTCAGAAATATACAGGATGTCCAAGAACCTGGCATCCAACTGGATTCCCACGATGCCCCAAGTTCTAACAGTACTCAGAAAAATATTTTAAAAAATCCACCCCATGTACTTACAGAATTATACTGATTTCAAAAAAAAAAGGGGAAATGAGCACCCTGTGACATACTTTTGAATGCTGTGACTGCTAATGCTGATAATTTCGATATTTCTTGGAGGTTTTGTAATCTAGGGTATTGCTGTGTCTAAATAGAATGTAAAAATAAAGTACTTATTGTACCATTTTAAAATAAAATATTATTTTAACTAAAGGTGATATGGAAAACTATTGAATTTCGCAACTTTGACCGACTGTAGTGTAAAAAAAATGTACCAAAATAGTATGGCAAGTGACGTCAAATTTTGACGCGTTTATTCCTCTTTTTAAAAAGGTATAATACTTACACATTAATTTGAAAAAAAAAATTTTGATAATATTTTTACTCAACAACCCAATTTTTACGAAGTGCCTACCTACTAACGGTAACTGTCGGACCCTTTCTTATCTTAGAAACTGTTATGTTACTACTATTATTTACTTCGGTTCCAAGAGTGAGCAAGAAGGAAATACACACAGGTAGATGGGTTCCCAGTAGAATAAAAGCAAAGAATGTTAGTTTAAAGATATTTTATTACAATAAATGTTCAAAATGTTGACCACCCGCGGCAATACAAGCTCTCACTCTCCTTAAAAAGGACCGCTTTATGTTTCGCGAGTAACTTTTTTGACGTATCACCTGCACTGCTTGTGTTATCTTCTCACGAAGGTCAGCGATGTCATTAATGGGCTTCGCATAAACGAGCTCCTTCATAGTTCCCCAGAAAAAAAAATCCAGCGGATTTAAGTCAGGTGAGCGGGCTGGCCACGGGATTGTTCCTGATCGCCCAATCCACCTGTTCGGGTATTGCTCGTCCAAAAACTCTCTAACGGATACGCGAAAATGTGCTGGACAGCCGTCGTGTTGGAACCACATATCTGGTGGGGTCTCTTCTAGTAAGTTTGGCAAATCATTTTGAAGAAAATTTAAATATGATTCGCCAGTCAAATTCTCGGGCATCTCAAATGGACCAATAATATTCCCACAGAGAATACCGGTCCACATGTTCACTTTGAACCGGTACTGGGATCTATCTTCTCGCATCAAGTGCGGATTTTCCACATGCCACTCGTGCAAGTTGTGTAGGTTCATGTAGCCATCCTTCTTAAATGTTGATTCATCTGACCACAAAATTTTGTCGATAAAGTTTTCGTCTTCTCGATGTTTTTGCAGGATTGTTTCACAAAACGCGACTCGGCTCGGATAGTCTCGAGGTAAAAGACTTTGCACTCGCTGTACGTGGTACGGATGATATTCTTCTTTTTGGAGAATACTGTGTGCTGTGCTCTTCGGTATCCCCGTATCAGCTTTTATTCCTCGCACAGAGATGCTTGGATTTGCCGACACCGCCTCTAAAACTTCATCGCGTATGAAGTCATTTACGGGTCGTCCTTCACCAGCTACTTGATTGGGGAACCGCCCGTCACATAGTGATCTGTGCACATTAATGAAAACTCGATGGTCGGGATATCGCGTAGCCCTCGGATACCTTTCTCTGTAAAGTCTCGCTGCAGCTCGTCCATTACCTCTACATTCTCCATAAATGTAGTGCATATTTGCGTATTCTTGCGGAGTGTAGGTCGCCATGGTAGCACACACAAAACACAAACTGTCCAAACACAGGCAAAGGTCGTCGTAAAGAGTTCGTTTTAAAGTCCAGAGCACAAAGAGTAATCGAGTCCAATAAACAAAGCTTTAAATCGTAGTACGTGATCAATGGTAACAATAAGAGAGAGGTGCGTAGTAACGGCAGGAGGCAGTGACGCGTACTGACCGTACTGTTATCCTAAATAGCACGATCCCAGATAGCGTCACTATCTATCTCACTCGCACCTCTAACCTTTTTCTCCCTCACTCTTACCTGAATAATGGGGTACCATAAAGAAGAACCAGCAAAACGCAAAGATAGTTTCTGTCTTGCTCCCTCCTGTTGTAATAACGAATCACTATGGTGAGATGCATGCACATACCGTCCCTTACGGTCTAACCTGTTTTTTGAGAGGCCTGTTGTTATTTTTATGAGCATACAATAGTAATTCTTTAGAGGTTAGATTCAATTCGTCGTAAATTTTTCTTTCTAAGAATTCTGTAAGACATCGTAAAAATTGGGTTGTTGAGTAAAAATATTATCAAAAATTTTTATTTTCAAATTAATGTGTAAGTATTATACCTTTTTAAAAAGAGGAATAAACGCGTCAAAATTTGACGTCACTTGCCATACTATTTTGGTACATTTTTTTTACACTACAGTCGGTCAAAGTTGCGAAATTCAATAGTTTTCCATATCACCTTTAGTTAAAATAATATTTTATTTTAAAATGGTACAATAAGTACTTTATTTTTACATTCTATTTAGACACAGCAATACCCTAGATTACAAAACCTCCAAGAAATATCGAAATTATCAGCATTAGCAGTCACAGCATTCAAAAGTATGTCACAGGGTGCTCATTTCCCCTTTTTTTTTTGAAATCAGTATAATTCTGTAAGTACATGGGGTGGATTTTTTAAAATATTTTTCTGAGTACTGTTAGAACTTGGGGCATCGTGGGAATCCAGTTGGACGCCAGGTTCTTGGACACCCTGTATAACGCATGCTGCAAAATAGCGGAAGATGTCTTGCAAATAGAAATTCAGCGTCCTCGAGTTACTGCCCACCAAACTGCACGAAGCAACCCTCCCAGCGATACTGCTGAAGAATACTCCAGAAGAACTATTTTTATACCGTGCTTGGACGATTTGATATCTGGCATGAATGATAGATTTGCGAATCAAAGAGAGCTGCTTTCTTCTTTAGAAATTATTCTTCCGAAAAATGTGGACGAGAGGAAAATAAGTGAATTAGAAAATATGAAAATTTATTGGGAAGAAAGTGTTGGAGAATCACTAATAAAAGCAGAGTACAGTATGTGGTGTGCCAAGTGGAAAAACACAGATAAGAAACCAGTCGAAATTATGGAAATTTTAGACACGTGTGACAAAGTTTTCTTTCCTACCATTAACAGGCTAATACATATTCTGGCCACCCTTCCGGTTTCAACGGCATCTGTGGAGCGGTCATTTTCATGCCTAAAGAGAATAAAATCCTTCCTAAGGAATAGAATGGCGGGCGAGAGGCTTACTGGTTTCGCTCTATTGTCTATTCATTCCGCTTTGGCGCCAGATCCTGATATGGTACTAGACGTAATGGCTGCCAGCGGAAACAGAAAAATACTTATATAATTATAGTATAGTACAGTGAAAATTATAGTACAGTGATTACAGCGATTTTCACACAGTTCACATGGTTGTTTCAATGTTTGTCCCCCCCCGAACCAAATTCACCATATTCGAAAGATCTTGACTTTCTTCTGCAGGGTAATCTAAAGGGACGTATCGTGGTCAATTTTGAACACAGAAAATACTTGTAACTCTGATAGCGGAATACTTAATAAAGTATGCAAAAATTCGGTGAAAAACACGATGAACAGCGATCGCATTTTAAACGAGCAAAAAGGGGAAAATCTGCCGAATGTAACTTTTCATACAAAATTGCCAAGCCTGTGTTATGTAATTTTCGTTTGTAATAGAAATGATCTTAACTTAAAATTGTATACCTACTGGTCATACACGCACGCCGGGTGCGAGCACCTGACCTTTCTGAAGAACATTACCAATTAGGTCACTATAATGTCCTCCTAGGGCGTCCCCTCCTTGCGTTTCCACTCACATCTGCCTTGTAAAGTAGTGTGTATCCATTTGGGTAATAAACTAACAATCACAAGTGTCACAAAAGGGGCTTGTGGTTAAGGCGCTGACAAGACCCAATAGACCAAAATATGCTTCGCTTAAGAAAATAAATTGCCAAATCTGTATAGTTTGTGGTAGCGGAAAAAATATATGTTAATTTTGAACATATTTTCCAGAACTTGGTTGTTACCAAAACACGTTTTGAAAACAAAATCTCGATACAAACTAACGTTAAACTAACCTCTTACTTTGAGTTCTAATCCAAAATATCTGTATCAAATATCAACATACGTTATGTATTTAATTAATAACAAGAACGTCTTATTTGAATGCAGAACTTGGTTGTTTTTTATTTTCGATTACTCAACTCAGTTTTGAGTAAATAGATAATTACTTCATATTTTACAATAAATTACAAGCGTTGTATCATCGCGCTTCTCTTTCTTTTCTATGGAATTTGACAGTGACCGCGGGTTAGGTGTTGTCAGCGTCTTAAGTAATAATAGCCGCACGGGTCAAACGATCAGGTTAAGCTATACTTGCCGCGGTTGATCCGTGGATGGGTGACCTTCTTTACATACCAAGACGCCTCCGTGCCTCGATATGCACGTTAAGCTGTTGGTCCCAGCTGTTATTCATGGATCTTTGACAGCCGTCAGGGGTCCTCAGAAGAACGAAAGTCTGACAACCAGTCTTACTAAGTGCCATCGTATTTTTATTTTTTATTATTATTTTTTTTTTATTTCTGTAAGTAGGTTTTACACGTCAAAACATATTTTTTTAAACAAGATGAGGCCGGCGTTTCCTATCTGACTACTCTGAGAAGAAAGGCCGAAACAAACTCAGAGGTCACAGTCTCTTTTAAATTCCAGACATAATCTTGGTCAGATCATGTGAAGATCATGTCGATTGGTGTCTGAAATGGTCTTTTGATGAAAGAACCACACATATTGAGTGGACCTGTCCAGTCAGTGCACGCATTTGTCAGTCGTTGTGCAGCTCAACTCATAACTACCCGTACGTATTACCCAGTAACTGGGTTGTGGAGGTCAGATTGGCAGTTACTACATATAAAATACTGGTATTCTGCTATATCCGGTTAGACCCGAAGCCGACCCCAACATATGTAGTTGGTCATGATTTTTTAAATTGGAAAGTGTAAGCTTCAATAAGGTGTAAATATCTCGGATTTTCGCATATTGTGCGTCAAATGTCTCTTATTATAAAGCCTTGGCTAGTCTAGACAGTATCTACATAGTGATAAAAAAAATAAATAAGCAATTAATTCAAACAAGTTATTGCAACCGATACGCTATTGACAAGAATACACTAACTGCCGTAACGAAAACCAAATAACTAAAAAAACGAGTTGCCAAAAACGAAATAAGCAATTTAAACATGTAATATAGTGATGTCGTTCTAATGAAATTAACCCAGATACGGGGGCTGACGTAATAAATGTACACTGCTATATTCGTCACATCCACTCGGCCCTTTCGACAATGAATCTCAGGTGTTTTCGGTCCGACCCGTATGTAATTTATGTGTCACAGAAATAAAGCATAAATCAAAGAGCTGTGCTTCGTTTGACATTTTTATGCACGTTTCAAAGGAATTTACACTAAGTAGCCAGTCAAATTGAAAAAGCTCGCGATCAAAGTCTCCCCCCCGCTTCTAGATCACTTCACTTTGGTAGGCGTTCATTCGTTCTGAAACACCCAAACCGTCGACTAGCGCTTCGTTTCTCGTCACTGGCGGATCGTATTGATAAATCCAAGACTGATCACCTGTAATGATGTCGTAAACACGCCGAGACGAGCCTGCTTCAAATTTGTTTATCATATCACGGCACCATTCCACCCGGGCCTGCTTCTGAGCCTCGGTGAGGTTGTGCAGCACCTGGCGTAAGACTATCCTCCTCACGCGAAGATGCACTTGTAGAATTTCGTGAAGGCTTCCCGATCCAACCTGCAGTATGTGCTGAATCTCTTGATACTTCTTTCTTCATACTCCAAAGTTAGTCGACCGCGCTTAAATTCGTTATACCAACGATACGGTTGCCTTAGAAGGGCCTCATCCATGACTGCCATTTGAAGTTTATCGTACGATTCGTCCAGTTTCAGGCGACACTTGAAATCGTAAAAAATCATAACGCGAAAATGTTCCCGGCGCAGATCAATTTTTTAATGGGACACGGTAATTAAATTAGCTCGCAATGTGGAGGGAAATTTTAAAATTGGAACGTACCTATTTTTACTTACAAATAATAATATTTTCAAAATAGATTATAACTGGCCAGTCTCTCATACATACAAACTTTTTTCGCAATACTTTCTGAGTGGCCTGGTATATACATGTGTGTGTGTATATGTTCCGGTGGCATCTGGGGTCTTCATCATCAGTTCCACTTTACCAAATGGTGGTTTCTGAGAGCACGAGTTACTATAAAAATACCCATATAGCTTATAAAATTTGAGGATTTCCCTTGATTTCCATGGGATCCCCTCATCAGATTCTGACTTGGTGACAATGGGACCACCTCGAGATACACTCACGAGGTGGTCCCGTTGTCACCCTTTAAAATTTTTTTTTTGAAAATCGATCCACAAATGACGGAAAAATCGGTGAACATACATAAAAAAATCATACAGACGAAAATATAACCTCCTCCTTTTTGGAAGTCGGTTAAAAAAGGGACCGTTGCGTAAAAAGTTCCGTCATAATCCATTGCGGTCATCGTGTTCACAAAGAGATATACTCGTAGTTAGCCGAATAGTATAAGAATATCTTGGAATCGTAGGAACATTCCGAGATATTCTTAGGCTTAGATAATCAATAATTATTTTCAAAATACTATTATTATAACTAAGCAGGTAATAAAATTGTCTTTTAAGTATTATCTAATAGTTTATTCAAATTAATGTTGATGCATCTGAGTCACTCACGAACGAACTATCGACCCATTTCCACTTCAACCTCCGATGGAGTATCGATTCGAAATCAACAAGCAAACATAAATAGAAACGCATTGAACACCTCTTGTACTGGTAACTTCAAAAGTAAAGCGATCGATGAATTAGAGAGAAGAGGAACACAGTACTCGGAATAGACCTAAATGTTTAGTAGCGAATTTTATGTAACACAGGTCCATTTTGCCATTATTAGTAGCACAAAATCGTGAAGCTTTGACCCATGACAGTGGACGGCTAGGTCGTCGTATAGTTCATAAATTTATGTCTAAAAGGTTTTAGACACATTTCTTTCTTACATTTTTGACGGGATTTATCGAGTTCACAATAATGTACCTCTCAGGGCTCGCCAGGAGCGTTAACGTAGGTAATGATTTCACATCCATCATATTTTTAGATTATTACGTTTAACCTGATGTTTATACGCAATTACTCAAATTTAGTATTATACTTAATGTGTAATAAGTTAGGATTAAGATTTTAAGACACTAGACTGAAAGTAGTTGCAACAAAACATCGTGGCATAAAGCTGAGTTGGTGAATTGATCACCGAGCGAGCATGCTACAATGAAAAATAATGTGGATAGCAGAAAATGAGATTTAATAAAAACAAGAGGACACGAGAAACTACCCTTTAAAAATAATTATAAATAAATTGTATATAAACAAAGAAATCCTCGTTTCTGATGGTAAATGTTCTGCATACATCCCACAGATTACACTGAAATGTTTCGCTTAAAAATTCATCAAAAACCGGACCCTGTGTATTTTGCCCGTCGCCCAGTTCAATTTGTATTACCTGGGGGAAATGTGGGAAATAATCATGCTCGAACGTGATGCCGATCACTGATTGATTGCTATTTGGCTATGCAATACTTGTAATCATGGTTCCATGTGTTACCAGTATGATTAACCAATTTAAATCAGGGGTTGTATCTATGAATTTTAATAGAAAAAAAAAAAAAAAATCTTATTATGATAATTTTCTTTTTCTACAAATTGTGATTTTGCTATTTGTAGACACGCAATTAAAATAAGTCATTATATTAAACTGAAAAACAATAACAGGTAAGTCACCATCATATAATAATTAAACCAGGAAAATAAACACGAGCTGAAATGAATAAGGTTCTACTCACATATTGATTACTTCGCAAGACGTCGTTTTAATTTTAAGAAACATTTATTTTATTAATCAAGGAAAAATAATATTTTTTATATAACGTGAGGAAAATACCGCGTAGGCGAGACATTAAAGGAAATAACCGGGATAGTCACAGATATTATCAAGCTCGCAGATGAATTCCAGATTTAGAAATGTTTATTTTTTTGCCTTAGATTAACAAATCTAAGGCAAAAAGATTGGACAGAGCATCGCCGTGTCCTCGTGGAGGCGATCGGTGGCAGAGATCTCTCGCGTCCGGCCCTGGTTCAGGCCATGGTACGGAGCGAGAGTGCATGAGCAGCCGTCACCTCCTTCTGCGAAGCAGTAATGCTCGCGAAGGAGGAGGCGGAATGGTTAAGGGAAAGACAAATTTCGCGCCCTCTCGTCTCTAGCCGCCGCAGGAGACGCCCTGGGTGTCGGGAATCCCGGGCGGATTTCCGGCCGGGCTTGCGGACGGTGAGCAATGGGTAGCTCACCCTCCGGTAAGGACCAGGCCCAAGTCGACGGTGCGTTGTATTCCATGCGCGCCTCAAAGAGATGTCCTCACAGGTGTAGGGGTCCACTAGGTCCGATGCCTGCCGGGGTCGCGTGGCAGTCCAAAAGGGTTACCGAGGCCCCTGGCAACACAGGCAACGGAAGGAATACGGGTGGGTTTTAATCAGTGAGAGTTTGACACACCCTCCCGCTCCGCCCAGAGCGGGAGGGTGGAGGCGGGAGGCAAGCAAATCTCTTAAAACTATTAATTTCGTGTAAACTTATTTTACATTTTATAGGCTTGACTGAACTAAATTTTGTATAAAAAATATACTATTTCGTTTAAAATAACATTGAATAAAATAATATCGGTTTAAAAAAGTTCAAATAGATAGAAAATTTAATTATCCAGAGTCTAAATATTGGATCAGTCATGAGTGCCATGGATAAAGGAAGGATTTATTATAAAGATTTTTTAGTTACTTTTATTTTTCCTCGATTGTTTTCCGTGTTCCGGCTTTCACCGAGCTGAAGGGGACTTGAAGAGGATTACTTACTTCGATATCCGATTATGGTATCTGATTCTAAATCCGGTCCTTGTTAAATGACTATAATATGATTATCGAGTTTTTTTCACGCTTGTTAGGGTTCCGTAGTAAACAAGGAACCCTTATAGTTTCGCCATATTCGTCTGTCTGACCCCACTGTAGCTCAGAGACGCTTAGTACTAGAAAGCTGTAATTTGGCATCATCATCATCATTTCAGCCGAAAGACGTCCACTGCTGGACATAGGCCTCCCCCAAGCACCGCCACTTTGACCGGTTTTGTGCTCCCCGCATCCAGCGGATTCCTGTGGTCTTCACAAGGTCATCGGTCCACCTTGTAGGAGGCCTTCCAACGCTACGTCTTCCGGTACGCGGTCGCCATTCCAGAACCTTTCGGCCCCATCGGCCATCTGTTCTGCGAGCAATGTGCCCTGCCCACTGCCACTTAAGTTTGGCAATTCTTCGGGCTATGTGACCTTGGTTCGCCTGCGGATCTCTTCATTTCTGATTCGATCACGTAAGGAAACTCCCAGCATAGCCCTCTCCATTGCCCTTTGAGTGACTTTTAGCTTTTTGATAAGGCCCATTGTTAGCGACCACGTTTCAGTGCCATAGGTCATCACTGGCAACACGCACTGGTCAAAGACTTTCGTCTTGAGACACTGTGGCAATTTGGCATAGGTTGTATATATTAATCACGCCGATAAAGTGCTAAAATAAAATCTTGAAAAAAAATTTTTTTTCAAAACCACCCATGCACGTAATGTAGGGATGATATTTTTTTATCGTCTACCCCATGGTGTGGGTATCATTGGATAGGCCGTTCACCAAAATATTTCTTGGGATCTTCAAGGATCCACTTGCGTAATATTAAGCATTAAAGTGCTAAGAACAGGTTTTTCAACTACAATGTTAAGTTTGTTTTTGGAATAAATTCGTCCCAAGTAATCCCAACTACGGAACCGATTGTGCGTGGTCCGGCACGCACGTGGCCGATTTTTTTTCACTTAAAATTGCGGTATTCAACTGTAATGTGTTATTAAGAAAGCAGTCGACTGTTGGAGTGATGGAACTGGTGGAGTAAGTTCTACAAAAAAAACCTGCTATAATTTCAGGATCAAAACATCCACATACATACACATCACGTTTAAAATGTAATGTTGTGAGATGAAAAGGTAGTTCATGAACTAGTAAGAATTTCGACGTCAAAGCACTTAGCACACCTATGTTTTTCTAAATCAGTATTTCATTAATCATTACTCCATGGCACAATAAAACGCATGTCACAGTATTTCATTAGTGCCTAGACTAGGTACAGACTAATGTAATTAAAGTCAAGACTCCGTGAAATGCAGCCACACGAGAACTAATAAATCTTGCAACTCGTCGCGCGGCCATTTGTTATAAGCATCTGTCTCTTTTAATTACATGTAAATCACACACTTAAATAAATCACACACCTCCACCATGTACAGAAACGTCAGGCAATTGTCAAAATGGTGGAGCAGTCGTAAGTCATCATAACTATTACGCATTTATCAGAATATTCATTATAAGTAAATTAGCGGTGAGAATGGTAGTCACCGCGACTGTCAACGGACTAATCGTCATACGTAGCAGCTGTTACCTACGCTTTTCTAAATGACGGGCGGGTAACTTTAAATGAATCGTAAGTTTAAATCAATGACCGGGGGACATTATTGCCTGAAATGGCATGAATGGAAACGCTTGATTTTCCAGCTATTAGGGTAGAGCAGTATTTTTAATCAACATTATAGCAGCAAAAGCCTCTAATTTACTTTAAAATATTTACCCTAAAAAATATTTTAGACTAGACGAGTGCCTTGGAGAATGCTAAAAAAAATCCGATGCAAACTATTTCTTAAAAAAACAGAAGTAATTTTTTCCGAACTATCAACGCGGCGTCGAGCGTTGAGAGTTCGGGAAAATTGACTCCTATGTAAAATATAGACCCATCTAAGGGCCTTTTACGCGCGTTTTAGAAACGTGCGTCGACGGCGCGCTTTTATCCTATAGAAAGTCTACAGGCTGCGTCTGATTCGCGTGCGTATCGCTACAAACGCGCGTCAACGGCGCGTTTAAAAAACGTGGTGTGCACAGGCCCATATATTCTCGTCTCCTAAAGGTATTGAAGCGCAATAAGTGGTATTGCGCATCACGTTTGTAAAGGCAGCAAACTTGAAATTGTGCACGTATTGAGTTGGTTCGGTGCTCCCTAAAAAGGATCTTTAAAATACAATGTTTAAGGGCATCGTATAGGGTCGCGGGAAAGTCCGAAAGGGATACCGTGGCATTTGGCAACACACAGGTAACAGAAGGAAATGTGGGTGGGTTTTAGTCAGTAAGAGTCTGACAAGTTATTTGATAATTGCCCAAACAAAAAAAAATCATATGCCCGATCAATTGTTTCATGCATACAAGGTCGTGGGAAACGGCTGAGTAGCGCAACAATACTCAGATTATTTACATAGTTATGTAATACTATAATTTTATGGTAATTGCAATGAAATCATCAATAAGTATCAATACAAACGTGCTTGTTTCTGTTTAATACATAACATACATAATCAGCCTATAATGTTCCCACTGCTGGGACACAGGCCTCCTCTCTGTGAGAGGGAGTGGGCCGTAATCCACCACGCGGGCCCAGTGCGGGTTGGTAGATGTCACATGTCTTCGATTTTTTTGGTTCTAAGACATGCCGGTTTCCTCAGGATGTTTTCCTTCACCGTTTTGAGAGCAGTGGTGATGAAATAATTTACAAAAGTAAAGCGCCTGCCTGGGTTCAAACCTACGACCTACAACTCGTAAGTCGCGGCCGTTTCTGTTTAATGTTGAATGTTATTTTTATCTGTACTGTTATGAACGACGGGATTGCTATTATCTAACTCCAAGCTAAGGGTTCTGACTCATCGTACTTAGTTCAGGCGCCGAGTTTCTTGTACTGTGCACAAGTTTCTGATTGTTTTCTTATACAGGTTGTTCCTATATTAATCAGGTTGATTGTTTAACGTATTAATGATGAGAACTTGTTAACTTGGAAAGATTTTGTGGTACCTATGTTATTTTCTAAATGATGATATTGTTTTGATCCAATAATAGGACAAGTTAGTTTAATAAGCGCACATTTGAAAAAGTTTCCAGATAAAGAAAGAACCTAATACCAATTTTATTAGTTCATGCATCTAATTTAAACTTTCGGATTCGATTGCACACCGACACACACTAACAACAAAACTTCTTGCCATAAAGTTTTTGAATAGGCAGATAGATGGCTACGAGTATTGTGCTCGAGAATAGACACTGCAACAGGCCTAAAAATTTAAAGAAATAATCGCTTTATTTAAAGTACAAGTAGATATACAATGAATAAGTCGAGTGCCATCTGCAGCACTTCCGTACGTAGTGTATGTCATCTCCATTACACGTGAATGTTTTCGCGAAAACGATAATAGCATGTCTAATTCTGTAATAACACGTAACTACAAGTGTTTCTCTTTCTATGAATATTGTTAATATTACGAACTAATAATAGACAAAGAAGTTTGAGTGCTGAAGTAGTTAGGAATGTAGAATTATTCATTCTTATTTTTTGAGAACGTAGAGATATTGGTGCGGTGTACAAGTACTGTAACGACTGGTAAGCCTTCCGATGTTAGAAACATCGATACTTTAGTATTCCCTAACCGTCGGCTTCGGCCCTCGCCGTTCAATCACGATAAGAGCAAAAACATCAACGGAATAGTAACTCGCAGATTTGTTACGATCAAAAGTAAGCGATCAAATTCATCTAGCCATTGATAAAGCTTTACGATCGTCGAATCTAAAAGCACAAAGTAATTCCTCAAAATCCGTTTTGTATTAATAAAAACTCACCGGAAGAAAGTGTTCGTAAGTCACGGCTGTTCTGCGAAAACAAAAGGTGGATGTGATAAACAGAAGGGTTTAATTTACATTGACGTGTTCAGGAAACAGAATGTTTTTTTAACTCTAATGGTTCTATTGTGTGAACAGTCTTATTATTACAAGCCTATCTCCTGTTTTCATCACTTTAATGCAGCGATGCAGAGACCGCGGCCCACCAGTAAATTAAAAAAATGCGGAAAGTAAAAGAAAAGTTGACAATGTTGTATACCTAATTACATTAATAAGCATGTGTTTCGAGCTTGCGATCGTCGATTTCGAACTATTCGGGTAGCACTTGGGTGAGTTTGGGCGATAGGAATGGGACGCAAATATTGTCATCGTAATGCAATGCCATGCATCGAACTAAATATTGTAAGTTTTACAAAAAAGGGTACTTAATTCAATTATTTTAAAACGTTACCTAGTAATGGCCCGCCTTTGGCTCATAATGTGCCCGAGTGGCCCCTATCCTCTTATAAGTTAGTGCATCCCTGCTGTAATGGATATTGTTTTCAAGTAATTGAAATCCTACGTTAAATATTGGACATATTTTATGGAAAATTCACATATTTACGAAGAAAGACTAAGCTCCATTATTAAGATCAATATCAATGCACGACGTTGCGGTGGCCAGTTGAATAATAAATCGATGCACCTGTCCGACACCGCGTTATGAAAATTGATAGCTCGCTGAAATCATCTTAATTAAATCAACGAAATCTCCAAAAGCTATTAGAATATTACACTGCAGAAGACACATTTTCCAGTTTACTTTAGAATTGTTTAATAATTATGAAAAAAAACAGGTTGGGTTACAATATTCATTTTGTAACCATTATGGCATTACGCGTTTGCTTAATGAATCACGCCTCTCATAAGTAAAAGGACGCGTCGTTTACTGTTTATATTTTTCATTCGATTCTATGTTTATTTTTCAGGCAGGCATTGACAGGCCAATAGCTTCCTGGAATCGCTTTAATATTATGGAAAAATGATTCTTTATCATCTCAACGACGAAGAAGATAATATTTTGGAAAACATTTGATGGAGTAAAAATGCCAATAACATCAGAGATGGGTGACGATCGAATGATATTGGGAAAGCCGCTTGAAATACCCTCACGGTAACAATTTTTATTGCGAAGCAATGAGTATAAGATATTATGCGGTACCTTTTCGTATTGCTAATGTTTGTAAACGGAGTTTTAGAAACCATTACATCGTGAACGTCATATTTAACACTTATTTTTAGATGCTATTTTTTCGTCGCCATTTTATACTTTGGTTTTTATACCTTGTTTAACAAAGATATTCTATTGATATCGATATCATATATCTATTGATATTGTTTGCTATGGATATCGATTGCCTGCAGAGATATGAAATAGAACGCTTGAAAATGCCTGTAATTAAGATAACTATACGAGATCTTTTCAAAAATCTTTATAATTTGAAGAAATACCTACTTCAAAGAAACCATGAAGTTTAAAAGCAACCTATTTATTTTCTAGTTCAGCTTAACTGTAGAAAATATCGCAAGCAAAACTACTTTTGTATTGCAAAGAAGTGTCATCTGACGTAGCGAAGAGCACTTGCCAATAATATTGGTTTAACAGCAACAGAAGCCGTTGCGTTTGTAAGGATTTGTATTGAGGGAGTAAATGGCCTGCCAAATTGTGTCAGTGGCTTGCTCCATACATAATCAGCCTATAATGTTCCCACTGCTGGGGTACAGGCCTCCTCTCTTTGAGAGGGCCGTATAATCCACCACGCGGGCCCAATGCGGGTTGGTAGATTTCACGTCTTCGAATTTTTGGTTCTAGGACATGCCGGTTTCCTCACGATGTTTTCCTTCACCGTTTTGAGAGCAGTGGTGATGAAATAATTTACACAAAGTAAAGCGCCTTTCTGGGTTCGAACCTCCGACCTACAACTTGTAAGTCGCGCCAATTACCACTGGGCCACTACTGCTTTAGAACAGTAGTGGCTTGCTCCATCTGGCCACAAATCCCCGAATGAACCGCTTGCGCCGTTGACTTGACATGTTGCAGTTCTGAGAATGCCCCGGGATCGCAAATAATTGTGCTGGGACCAAACTCCTGCTGGAGCGCACATCATTTGGAACAAACACCAAACATTTTAAATACTGTTTCACTCATGGCCTGCCTGCCTTTTCCCAAATATGTTGGAGTCGGCCTCCAGTCTAAATGGATGCAGCTGAATACCAGTATTTTTACATGGAGTGACTGCCTATCTGACCTCGACAACCCAGTTACTGGGTAACACAAGGGGTATCGTGTTACCCGTGGTAAGACTGGTTGTCAGACTTTCGGGCTTCTGACTACCCGTAACGACTGTCAAAGCCCGTAAATACTGTTTCACTGTAGATACATTTTAATGCTTATCTCTACATTCTAGCAAAAACAATTAAAAGTTTTGGAAATTGTTCTTGTTTTTCTATTCTAATCTTATAACTCTAGATACTTAAATAAAGATAAACTTGTTGAAGAAAGTTTGAATTATAATGTAAACATTGTGATTCAAACTTTCTTAAACCCCATACACGATGGGACAACTCTTTCCTTATATTTTAACAACAGAATATTTTTTTTTGACATGTGTCACATTTGGCCTTTAATCTTGCTGGGTGATGCCCAACATTTTTATGAAGGAAAAAACTTTTATTCTGGCATAAAGGACCCGCGATAAAAAGATAGATTACACAATGCGTACAATGACGTCAACAGTTCGGTATGGTAAAACTCACGGGTAAGTAATGTGTAAGGACGGCATGAAATATGTTTACCTATTACAATTTTTTTATGCTTTTCATTCATATCGGAAAATGGTCGAGCAATTATTGATAAGGGTAGAACCACTTATTTTATAAAGGTAGGGAAATTTCTTGTTTTTTTTTTTTTAACTTTGGTCAAACTTTTAACAAGGGTATGACCGTATGAGGCTGGTATACTATATACATGTGTTTCAATACTGATCCAAAGCGCCATTAATTATAAATTATTGACTGTTGTATGATATACACTATATGCTGATATACCTATTGTTTCTAATAAATAGGAATTTCTCAGAATTTCATTACAAAAGGTTTCGTTTGTTAGCTTTCTGGACGTTAATTTATTCAAGTGTATAGAACTGCGATTTCTTGGTAATTGATGTTTCGTATACTTAAAGTAAGAACATGCGTTACCTAACTTTGGAATCTATTGTACGTTGAATGCTGATACAACAGAATTGTTATCTTGAGCCCATTAATTGGCATTATAATAGGACCCTTTGTCTTTTGTTGAGCTGATTGGTATTCCGAGCCATTATTACAACGACAGCTATTTCTCACTCAGTAACAGAATCTAACCTAAATTAGGCAAATAGTAAACGTCAAATGAAATTGAATTTGATGGTAAACTTTAACAAAATGGGTGCTTTATAGTTGGATAGTTACTCAAATGGAATTAAAATTCAGCTGAAATATTCTCGCCAATACTCTTAGGTATATCATACAAAATGTAAGTGCTATCTACTACGTGAATTATGAGTTCTCGGTTCTCTATCCGTCTCGTATTCAGAACTAATGTAAAAATGCATACTTTAAAGTAAATATAAAATAAATTGGTTTGTTAAAAATAAGAACTAGAATTACTTTCCCTCAATGCAAAGTTTATTTCAAATATTGAGTAAGTAAGTACTGTTACACAGAACTGCACTTGACATTGTGGAAATGCCATTTTATGTAAGCTGAATACAAAAGAAAGATTAGTTGGCGATCTAGTTTTCTACATTTGTACCTATCTATATTTTTTATGGTGTACATAATAAAGAGAATTTTATCTTTCTGTCTAAGATAGAAAGATACAATTCTCTTTATTCTCTTTACTAGAAGTAACATAAACATTACCCCTGTATTCCCCGAAGGGTTAGGCAGAGGTGTACCTGTAGTACACCCATTTCGCCGGTTATGTTTTGAAGTCCCATGTATGTGGGGCGAGTCTATTGCCATCAACCGGGCAAAAATCCAGACTCCAAGCTGTTACTGAGAAATTCCAGATGGAAAAATCTAATAACACTTTTGTCCGACCCGGGAATTTAACCCAGGACCTCATGCTTAGCAGTAGTGCTTGCGACCACTAGACCAGCGAGGCAGGCTTTACTAGGAGTAAATGTAATATATGTATTTTTGCAAAGTAAATGTTATTCTATATCTGATTTATTTTTGTTAAGTATATTCTGTCCTTGAAACTCACAAACACATTTTATTGTACCAATTAACTACGGTATTATTAAACTGTGATGACGTTACTCGGTGATAAATGTCGAATAAAACTGAATACAGTACACAAAGCCCTTGAACGATTTTAAACTTGCAATAGATAGTCGGATAGGTCTCCGACAAGAACAGACCGCATAGTTATCAAGCTTCCACATCAGTGGGCAAACTGGCGACGGACCGCTTACTCCTAAATTAACCGACTCAATTTAAATTCTAATATTCAATGAATACTATATCCACGTGGGATGCAAGTCGATAAATTGGGCGCTAGACACGACTTGTGGTGAAAATAGAGAGAATAGTGACAATACTTCGGATGCACACAATAGTGTTGCGATGATTGTTATAGTGTGATGTGACCCTGTGCAGATGAACGAATGAATTTGAAGTTTTAATGAATTAAATTTGTTACCTTTGTCTTTGACCGACTCAGAGATGATAATTAAAACTGCTGTTTTTGAACATACATAAATACGCTTTTATAGAGTTTGAAATTTCGAATGTACAGCCGACTTACATTAGAGCCTTGCGGTATTTCTGTTGTAATCATGGATATGTAAACATCTTTTTCATGAACAACGATTACTTAACAATCTTACTTAAGGAATATCCGCAGTGGTAGCCCGCGAAATACAAATTTTCCTACGTTTTTCTACAATTTGCCGGTCAGTGGTGTCAGGTTGTATCTTAATCAAAATATGATTTTGAATTTCCCATCTCTTGATTAAGGTTGATCCGCAAAGGTAGCCCTTTGCGGATCCACCTTAATCAAGAGATGGGACGACTCAGCAAAGTATGTAACGCAACAATAATTATTAATACTATTTCCCTAGCAATGTTGAATGAATAAACAATCGAAAGCTTTCGACCAATAATAGAAATGTTTATGGTAATCCCCTTGAGCGAGAGAGATGAGACAAGAGATGTGCAGCTAAGCTAAACATTCCGTTAGATGTTGGAAATCTTCTTTATTATGTATGTATATTTAACTATTTATGTTCATTCACTTACTTTGCTGCTGTGATTTTTAAAAATGCAACGATTGATGGAGAAAATTGGAAAACAGTACATGAAACAAAGAAACAAAGAAAGAAACCATATTGAGTTTTTGTGTGCTCGTAAGGTATACTTACTTGGTATACCTTACTTACTTATTACTTATACTTACTTATTACCTTACTTATTTCAAAAATTACACTAAATATTTATTGAATAGGTATTGTTTGAATAATATCAAAGGTAACTGTTGTAGCTATATCGATTTCCAAGCCTACAGTATCAAATATCATATCTCATTGAACCATTCGCTACTTCAATGTTTAACATTTCCGTATTGGCTTTTTTATGGTGATGTATATATAGATCAAGCCAGTGAATCGTGGACCGATAGCCAATATTGGTATTTTTTTAAAGAGGGTTTGTCAACGTGTTGTTTTCAATGTTTTTCATGTTTCAATATTCTAATAGGCGTTGCCGGAGAACATACAAAACTATAGCTAGAAATTAAAAAAAATGCTAGTAGGTACTGGTGTTAACTACAATAGGAAAACGTCCTGTCAAGTGTATCATAAAGCGAGATTGTGGAAGTTAATTGACACCAACAGCTTTAACAAACTGCTATCCCAGATGATTACGCTAATATTCAGCCCAAGCAAAGAAATGACACCTAGTGGTGATGAAACTGACCAATTCCATTGAAGATATAACTCACGATAAACAGATGAGTACTTATTTGTTTAAAGTCCAAATTGCTTTGAAGCACCTCTATTAGACTACAGTTTATCCTAATGAACCTGAACTTAATGAAGACTCAATACTGGATGTAACAGTGTTACTAAATTGGGTACGAGACGAGCAATTCCGCGGTAACCTCGTAGTAGTAATATCTGACATTGCAGGCACGCTGACTGACCTCAGACCAGTGGCGTTCGCAAAATGTTACGAAAGCCAATATGTGAACTAAGATAAGGTGCTTAAGACGGACCTTAGTGGAGACAATTTAGATAATTCAGACAGCGGACATTGGTAATACAGTATCTTCGTCATCTTCGTTCGTTGTTCTTTGTGGATTACAATAATAATTACAATATAAAATATATCTTTTGAACATTATAAACCTTAAAAGTTCAATGGAATATTATGTAATTAATTGGACCCAAGTCAAGGAAGAACCCGTAATTGGTAAAACTTTCGTAAACTCATGCGGGTAATTGAACAAAATTACTAAACTTCTGAGATTTCCGGCTATTAGGTACATAGTTAGTCACGGTACAGAATTCAACAGTTGACAATTTCCTGGAAATGTAATTATAGGAAACTACCCTTACACGGCAATGTATTGCTCTCATGCATGTGCCCTACAGAGAGAGGACGTGTGATATTCCACGCATAGCAATAGATTGGAGCCGATACGACGTTAATACGCTGAGCGGTCCTAAGCTACGCGCCATTAACTTCATCGTGTGTATTTACAGTCAGGGAAACGTTTTCTTTAGCACATTGACATACTACGGAGGCGCTGTTTGCATTTCATGCAACACATCAGCAATAACAGCTAACTGTGATTTGAATATGTCGTACATTACAAAAGTTGAGCGATAATAGTCTCTCAATTGATTACTGCATTACTAAGGTGGCGGCACGTGGGCGGAGTCGTGGTGTATCTCCACTTCTCCTCTGCGAAACTGTCGGTTTCCCCGAACTTAGAAAATAGTGCGTGAACGTTATTAGCATTGTACTATGTTAATTATTGCGAAAGTAAATAATACTATCTGATTTGCTGTATCATCGTGTTTGATTGTAAACCTGCACTATGGATTCCGTACTACCGAAACGAGATGATGATGCCACTATCGTTAAGCCATCGCTGACGCCGTCAAATATATGGACAGTTTAAGTGGTCAATTTGCTTTACCGAATGTACCAACTCGAATCTTAGTATATTTGGAAACCAAACTTAATTATATTTTGCCGGTCGTTTAATTTCATAAGCGTATGGTAAACCCTTCGCAGCCTACACAATTAAGGAAATTTTCACGGTCGGAATCGCCTTCTGTCCTATTTTGAATAACACACAATAGGTATGGCTGTGAATTTTAAACAGGTTCCACATATTGTTGTTACGGATGCTGTTACTTTACCTAACAAGATACAAATTCCCCGTCTGTAATTAAATGTGTTGTAGTGTTGGTTATTGTGTTTTTAGACAAAGAATTGTGTACACCCTTTTTCGTCTGTGAGTGCAGTAAAAGGTTACTTATGGATTATGTCCAGAACTTTGGCAGTAACGGCTTCTTGATTGATAGTTAAAACCACGCTATGGTCGTAGAATATTATTTATGGTCACCAATCCGCCTATATAACACGGTGATTATCAAAATATCCTATACCTTCTAAGCTTAGGAGCTGGTTTCAGGATAGCGCTCTTTCAGACAATACCAGTTTATTATCCCATTTTTATTTACTGTTAAAGTTGTCGCTAACTGCCCTTTTTGAAAATGTTTTTATTTCGCAGTTCAAATGCGATTTAAATGAAACAGAGATACAGGGAAAATAAATTAAATTACTCCCGCAAGATGTTTGAGGCAGTCAAACTTTTTCTTTTCTACTTATTTTCCTGTTATTGCGAAACATTGGGCAATGGAGTATATAATAAAATTATACATCAAATGTAATATGAACCGTAGGAGTTTAGGTAAATACGATTTCTTTTGTATGTTGTTTATATTTTCAATTAATGTTACGGGTATTTTTATATTCAATATTCATAGATTGTATCTATAGATTGATTATGTGCTACGTCAACTTTAGGAGTGATTCACTTATCGCCATTACGGGCGTCTTGCTTTAAAGGAGTGAAATGTGAAGGACGGGAGTTTTACATTGTTACTAACAAATATGGAAGTGATTCTGAAATAAATGTTTATTTATTTATTATTTACATCACGCCAAGTAGAATAGAACGGCCATCGCGCATCCCGAGTAATCCCGGCCATAGAATTTCAGCGTTACCTAGTTGAATAGAAATGGGACAGGCTTTTCAGAAAGATATGCATAAAGGAATATTTAAAAGCCAACTTACTTTTTATGTGGGTACGTACTAAAATTCAAGAATAGCTTTTGTACTTTAGATATGTAAAACTACGGATAATGTTATTGGAGCGCGAGTAGGTTTACCCCAGGTAACAGAAAGTATTTTTTTTATAAATAGTTAATATACCTACCTCACACGGGATTGGTGCGATACCGTTGATACAGTTGTTAAATGTAATGTCAGTAAAGTCCTTGGCCGAAACTAAATTGAGGGGTAATTGCGAATCAGCCATTTGTTCATTAAAAAACAAAGTATGTTTTTGTGTCTGGTGACACTCAATCACATTATCCATGGTTCTGTAAAATCAGTACGGTCAAAACCGCCTACATCACATACAAAAAGAAAGAAATAATAATAAGTGAGATTCGAAACCTACACTATCCAGTTGCTAAAATGCAAAATCGCCGTTTCGACCAATCACCGAACAGCAGTTGTCATGGCTGTCCTAGTGTTTTTATGCTTATTGCAAAACCGCCTCTATCCTGGGGGGCAACCACTGCCTCTTATAGCAGTTTATTTTAATATTGCTTTACAGTGGGAAATAGATGGAGCTATACCCCTGTATAGCTTCATCTCATTCTCACACTGATGTAATCCTACTAATATTATAAATGCGAAAGTTTGTTAGAATGGATGAATGGATATTTGTTACTCTTTCACCCAAAAAGTACTTAACGGATTTGGATGTTTGGCAAACAGATAGTTTATAACCAGGAATAACACATAAGATACTTTTTATCCCGACATTCCCACGGGGTCAAAACTTATGCGGGTGAAACCGCGGGGCACATCTAGTATTATAATAATACTGCTATAAGAAGTGGTTGCCCCCCTGAAATCGCCTCTGTCTACTTTTCAATTTAATTATATGCATAAGATATTAATGCTATTGTTATTAAATTAATTATGAGCTGGAACAAACTATATTCCTTATAAACCTAGAAGGTATCTCCTAAATTTTGAAGATTTATTAATCCACGGAATGTTTTTGAACTGCTGTAAACATTATCAGAAACTGGACAGTGGCGGATTTGCACTTAGACTCCTCAAATTCTAGAGTATAATATTGATTGATTTCTGTTATCTTTTAGACAACTTTAGGATAGGATATAGATAAATCTATATTATTCTAGGCAAAACCTAGAATAATATAGATTTCCACATTTATTTTCTTTATTTTTTGGAATTTTTTGCAAAATATGAAGTAATTCTCTATTTACTCAAAATTGAGTTGAGTAATCGAAAATAAAAAACAACCAAGTTCAACCAAGATGAGGCCGGCGTTTCCTATCTGACTACTCTGAGAAGAAAGGCCGAAACAAACTCAGAGGTCACTGAGATCTTGCGATCTGACGCCACTGAATTTCAACCACGAGCGAAGTGAGAATATAAACCCAAGCGTAGCATTCCAAAGCTACGAGACGCAGAATAACTTTACTGCCGAGCGATACACAACTTTTCACCTCACCAGCGAAGAAAATACGAGCGACGTGATGACAACCGCTGCAGCATTCAGTGGAATCGTTTATTTACATAACCAAATAACCAAATTACAAGACTTCCAAAAACAAGATCAACATCAAAAAAAGAAGACTGCAACCTGCACGCGCAGCGCCGCGGTGCCCTAGGCCCGCGCCAGTGTGTCACAGCCGTCACGCTGACACCAAGTTGTCAAACATTTTTATAGTTGTGTTTTTGTGTGTGAATGTTTCATATTTGTAAATAATTATTTAAGTGTATTGTGCATAGTTATTATTTATTTTAGGTAAGTCGTTTTAAATATATGTTTAACGCCGGCTGTAGCGACGCCGGATATAGTGCCAGTCAACCTGCCACATCGCTTGATGTCCAGGTGAGATGTCCCCATTGCTCCCAGCCACGCTTCTTTAAAGGCGAACGGGGGCTACGGATACACTATGGCAAAGTTCACAAACCTCATAGTGTAACTTTGTGCCCCCCAGCCACATCCCCAACATCAACAACTCCTGATCAAAGTTTGTGGAAAACGTTGGCAAAATTCAAAAATTCTACCCCTGTATTAAAGAGAGTTCCCCGGGGCGCGAGACGGTCTGTTGCACTGAGTTTGGCGCAATGTCTCCGTCTTGCGACCCAGGAGAACTCACAAAGTGCCTGGGAGCAATTACTTACGTTCCCTTATAGGATTCTGCATGTTCAAAAAAATTTGGCAACTAAAAAAACCTTAACGAACCAAATTAAAGAAAATTGCAACAATTCGACCCTAACTTTAGATACAAAATTACCTGCTTTCAATAATTCATCACGAAAAGGATTATGTTCACATGTGGAATCCAAATTAGGTGAAGGTGACATCAGGGGTGCGGCCAGGATACTTTTCAGCAGCGATGTGGTGGCGCCTTACTCTCCAGAAACGGTAACAGCTCTAGAGAGTAAACACCCAGCGCCTGCGGATGGTCTCACCTTTCCCGATCCTCCCGACCTTCCCAACCTAAATTCAACCTTCCTAAACGTTTCGGCCCCCCAGTTGATTGCAGCCGTGAGCTCCTTCCGAAGTGGTTCAGCCGGTGGCCTCGACGGTCTGACTCCTCAACATCTTAAGGATCTTTTGAGTTCAGGCGCCGGGGAAGCTGGTGAATCGCTTCTAAAGGAGCTTGCAGCCCTGATTAACCTCATGCTCACCGGCGGTGTGAACGAGGCCGTCGTCGATGTCTTATACGGGGCCAACCTATGTGCCCTGCGTAAGAAGGACGGCGGTATCCGTCCCATCGCCGTTGGCTGCACTTACAGGCGTACGGCAGCCAAAATATGCTGTAAGTTATATAGCGAACCGCTTATAGCTAAGTTTCAGCCCCTGCAGCTTGGTTTCGGCTCAAAAGGGGGCTGTGAGGCTGCCGTTCATGCCCTTTCCACCTTTTTGAATTCCAACAAAGGTCAGGTCATCCTCAAGGTCGACGTTAAGAATGCCTTTAATTCTGTCAACAGGGACACTTTGTTGGCTGAAGTCAAAAAGGAATTACCCGAAATTTATGGTTTTATGTGGCAATGTTACAGGTACCCTTCTAAATTATTATACAAGGACAATGTTTTGGAATCTGCAGTAGGATGCCAACAAGGTGACCCTCTCGGACCAGTCATTTTCAGCTTGGCTATTCATCCAATTATTCAGAAACTAAATTCAAAATTTAATGTGTGGTATTTAGATGATGGAACGCTAGGAGGTGATGTAGACACCGTTTTGAAAGACTTAAAATTCCTCAAACAGCAATTTAAATCTATTGGCCTGGACCTTAACCCATCTAAATGTGAAATTTACCTTTCTGACATTACCGACAGACAATTGACCCTAGAGAAATTTAATGAAATAACCCCACAAATCAAAATTTTAGAAAAAAGTTCACTGCACCTCCTAGGTTCCCCAGTTTTAGAAGACAGTTTTTCTTTTTTTATCGACGAAAAAATCAAAAACTTCAACGACATTTCAGACAGACTCTCCAAAATTAATTTACATTCGGCATTCACCCTGATTAGATACTGTTGTTTTGGCCCAAATTTTATATATTTTCTACGTTCTTCCCCCTTATGGAAGCAGTCACACCTCTTGGACAAAATTGACCAAATTATTCGCAATACATTAACTTCCATTTTAAATGTGGCCTTGGACGACCGAGCGTGGTTGCAAGCCACACTACCCATTCGTTTTGGTGGCCTCGGTGTCCGTAAAATTACTAATATTAGCTTACCGGCGTTCCTGTCCTCTGTCCACAGCACTGAAAAGCTAACCAAGGAAATTTTAGCCCCCTCCCTGGTTGACTCTGAAGTGCCGTGCTTGACCGACGCAGTGAACGCCTGGAAAATGGCTTGCCCGGATACAGATCGTCCCGTGAACCCATCTTCCCAGAGACAGTGGGACGAGCCGCTCTGCAGGTTGGTACGGAATAATCTTATTAATACGTCCACCAATACTGCTGAGCGTGCCCGCCTGCTGGCTTTGGGTGAGTGGGAGTCGGGCCTCTGGCTTCAGGCGCTACCGTCACCCAACATAGGCACTATGCTGGGTGACACCACCTTCCGGCTCGCTACTTGTCTGCGTCTGGGCGCTCCTTGCGTAGCTCCGCATCGCTGCCAATGCGGTGAAGGTGTCGACTGCCTCGGACACCATGGTCTATCCTGCAGTAAAAGCGCAGGGCGGATAGCACGGCACGCAAGTATCAACGACATCATCCGTCGCGCTCTTGGCACCGTCGGGGTGCCCGCTGTTTTAGAACCTAATGGTTTGGCACGCGACGATGGGAAGAGACCAGACGGAATGACCATAATGCCTTGGAAGGTAGGTAGGCCTTTGGTGTGGGATGCCACGTGTGTCGACACCCTTGCGCCATCCCATCTTCCTAGCACGGCGGGCTGTGCTGGGGCGGCTGCTGCAGGTGCGGAAAACCTCAAACGGCGCAAGTACTCAAATCTTTTTGGGACTTATATGTTCGAGCCGTTTGGGGTTGAAACACTAGGGCCATGGGGTCCGAGTGCCCACTTAGTTTTTAGAGACATCGCCAAGCGGTTGGTCGACTCCTCACGTGACCAGAGGGCTGGTCTATTTTTTGGCCAAAGAATCAGCATTGCCATACAACGTGGTAATGCTGCCAGCCTTTTGGGTACTTTTCCTGTTGACAGCGATGCGGACGAATTTTTTGACGCCCTTTGATATTTTGCCCTCCCTTTTTTATAATTGTACATATAATTATTATTATTTTAAGTTTGTTAGTTTTTAAATGATGTAGATATTACCAATAAATAAATCCCATAAATAGAGTATAATATTAGCTGGTTGACATTATACTAATATTTATAACGGAAAAAAGTGACATTTGTCGTAGAAAACCAATGAATGCTTACTGCCTTAATCGGGTCGTCAATCGTTTCTTACCGCACTTCTCGAGGTCATGGCTTGACCATAGTAATACTATCTCGTAATGATTCGTTTTTATTATGGTAAAAAGCTAGTAAACACAGCAGAACCAGCGTATGTATAAACTTGAGATTATCCGTAACCTAACTCCCTACGTAACCCAAAATTTGGTTAACCTGGAAAATACGGTCATACCTTTACGTGTCATGTTCATTAAAATATGAACATTATTTAAATATGATGAAAATATAAAAAAAAAAAAATGATTTCTTTACTATTCGTTAATATTATCTGAAGTAAGTCGTACACAATAATACAAAGTAATCAGTGATAATCATAACATAATGATTATCTCTTTCGTGCCCTTGTAACGACCGATGCAATAGAATGGAAAATCATAAAATTAATCACGACTTCCTGATTTGTGATTTCCCATTTAAAACAAAGTTTCAATAAAATCTTTAATAATATGATTTGGTAATTATCAGCAAATAGTTTGAGTCAGGTTAAAAAAAAAAACCTACTTACTACAAAATGCATGAGTAGCTACGTTAAATTTTCAGGCATGCAAAGCACAGAATATCAAAAGATTTTACGAAGATCATAAAACCGTGGTCGTAGACCCTTTCAAGTATTTTCTTACGGTGATATATTTTACACCTGATTTATTAGTAAAGAAAACGATGAATTAAATTTAATCGATTGAGGAATATTTTCTCGCTTTTCGCTACGTTCTGACGTTTTTATTTTTCTGTTTAAAATACTTACTAACATTATTGTGAACGTGACAATCACCAAAGGGCCAGACAAAACTGAGGGACACAGATTTAGAACTATATGAATAATGGATGCGCCTATTTAAAAAATGGGAGGAGACGCTTTTCCTAAATTCAGGTAGACTTGGGTACCCTGAATGGATAACCGGAAATTGGAAATTGACTTTTTCTTTGAACTGAATAGTTATATGAATACGCGTACGTAAGAAAAGAACTAGAAGAATTGCTAAAGGATCAACAAAAGGAAAAATCTGTCAATAATATCGGTGTTACAAGATTAAGGTTTCGGATTTCTTCAATATTTTACGATCCCGAAGGAATCGACGAAATTATTAATTAAAAGTAAACTCAATGTTAATAATTATTGCCCAATTAATTACTTACTGTTAATCCACGTTTTTAATTACATTCCTACTTATATAAGTAGATGTGATAAGTATTTGTTTTGTTCAGCTTTATGTTTTCAGCTGTGGACATGTAAATCTGTGTCAATAGCATTTGCCTTGAAAATGTTGTGATAACCATTGGACCATAAATATTCCAGTTGTAATTTAAAACTTTATTCCAGTCATAAGAAGAGCTCTACGAACCAAAAAATAAATATCTAGTTACAAACTCAAAATGCCCTGAAAGTATGAGAGCAAATAGATTTAGAATATAATCTAAATGTTAGGTACCTTAGTGCAATAGTTGTGTTTATGAGTTGCCGAAGTTGTGGAGTAGTGTTATGACTCGGTGCATCACCAGTGGGCAAGTCTGGCGCGGTTACTACCGGTACTACAGTCCGTGGGCGGCAGACGGGCCGTTTACCCCTAGTCGGCACTTATCTACTTCACTGACAGACGTCAAAGTCACTAAAACTGAATCACTTAAGTCGAAGGTGAAACTGAAGTGGGGTTTCACAAAAGCGTAAGGGGCATTGGACACGGAATACGTAGTAATTTGTTTACGGTTGCGTGAAGGGCGGGCAGTAGGGTCGCGTGCGCGCGTTCGTGGCGCGTCCACCGCGCTCGGCGCGCAACAGATAGTACGTAGCGGTAGGGACAGCCGCGCGCGAGGCCGGGCTCGCCGGCGCGCGCCACTGTACTCCCAACCCCCCGCGCGCCGCCACTGCTGACGTCACGCGAACCTCCGAAAATCCTTGCGACCGCTCTGATCGCTGCAACGACTTGAGCTGAGCCCAAGAGTTCAACGCTAATGCCCCAGACTTGCCTGAAATTTATTAAGTATAAAAATTCAAATGAGATTTTCCAAAAGTTTGCTGTTAACGCGGCGTATATTTAACTGTAGTTTAAGTTTCAAAAAGTTTTTACAGAGTTAGCTATTCTTTTTCAGCGACAATAATAAAATATCTAATAAATGACAAAAACGTTAGCCGATGATTTTATCTTCAACACATTGCACGACAAGAGCACGACAGTTAACTACGAACCTTCAAGTGATCTTTGTATCGACTGAGAATGAGAATAATTACATGGGTAATTATTCTCATTCTCAGTCGATACAAGGGTCACACATACAAGGGTAGGTACACCAAATAACTACCTACCATCTTTACCCTAGTCAATCCCAGTATTTTACTTCAGCCTCTCTTCAATTAACTCAAAAATAATACCAACCTATTCTTGGCCCACTGCAGGGCAAAGGCCCCTTCTCATTCAGAGAAGGCAAGAGCATTGATCACTACAAAAAATACCACTTTTCAATTTAAACCACTTTCTGTCCGAACACTATTTTCGTTTGGATAAATAATTCGCATGGCGAGGCCTGAAAACAATAACGAATCAAGCGCGAATAATCGCGACATCAGCTTCATTATCATGTAAAACGTTCGTAAATATCCGAAATCAAATACTTTAATTGTAGTAAAATTGTTAACTGTATCGCGGAAAAAAAATAAAGTGTAGCTTCGTATAGCATGAGTACTGGAATCAGTTTTTCTGGCGCTTTACTTCATGTAATTTATTTCAACACCACTCGCTCTCAAAACGATAAAGAAAAACATTATGAAGATATCCTAGAACTAAAAATTCTAAGACATGTGACATGTTGGATTACGGCCCACTCCTCTCACAGAGAGGCCTGCGTCCCAGCAGTGGGAACGTTATAGGCTTACTATGCATACTATTATCGACCGATCTAGAACACGTTGAAAAGATCATGTCGTGGTAAAAAAATGCCAGTTAGGCGTTGTTAGGAATTCACCTGTCATACTAAAAGAGCTTCTACTCGTCACTTCTGCAGACACTTTTCGTGGTCATCAAAAATACCGGTTAGTTGACAAGAATCCAGGGACAAAGGATCTCCTTAGTTCCAGAATGTATTAATTTTCATCTATCAAAAGGTCATCTTCATCTTCTCAGCGTCTGCCATCCATATTCATTTGAGGAATCCAGCGCAAGGTAGTTTAAACCTACACTAACGGCTGCGGAATTTGAATCTATGGCACGAGTAGGTCGACCGAGATTAAAAAAAAACTGTTGAAAGCGAGTTATACACGAAATACTAATTAATGAAATACTTTTTAATTTATGATGTAGATAGTTTGGTCATGCTGAGAGGATGAATGAAAGGCGACTAACAAGATGTGAGTGGAAATGCCGGGAGGGGGACACTTCAGAAAGACATATAGTGACCTCATTGGTGATGTTCTTCAAAAAGATCAGGTGCGTAGTACGCGCAAACGTCGTGCGTGTATGACCAGATGTATGAACGTAATCGGAAAAGGAGTAGTTTGGAGCGTAGCAGGTGGCGTTCTATAGTTCCTGCCTACCCCCATGGGAAGAAGATGTGATTTTATGTATGTATGTATGTTATTTAATTTATAATATATATACGAAATATAACTTATTTCTGAACGGTTTCAGGGTGTTCCTAAAATCTTAAATGCAAATAGTCACGCGTATAAATTTATTGCGATTTAACAGACAAATCGATTCTGAGCCGCAGTTCAGGTCCGGGTCGCGCAAGACTTTTGGCGGTCGGAGCCAGAGAGGCCGGTCATTGGCTACATGCCCATCCTTCTCCATATACCGGTACCTTCCTGGATCCGACCTCGCTTCGTATGGCGACTGGTCTGCGGCTTGGGGTCACGGTATGCACTCCACACATATGCCCTTGTGGCATGGACGTGGACCGACTGGGTCACCAAGGACTTTGTTGTCAAAAAGGGGCAGGCCACTTTTCAAGACATGCGAAATTTATTGACATAATCCGCCGGTCTCTTGCCAGCATCAATGTGCCTACTCTCCTTGGGCCGACTGGCATTGTCAGAGATGATGGCAAAAGACCTGATGGTGAGTATTTGTTTCCGTGGAGTTCGTCCAACGGACTATTTCTAAAGCGGATGCAGCGGCAAAAATTCCGAAAATCTTTGTGCCCTTTGGCGTCGAGATCCTCGATCCTTGGGTCCCAGTGTGCATAAACTATTTGCGGAAATCGCGGAACGTCTAGTTGATGTAACTGGTGACTGAAAAGCTGGCGGCTTTCTCGCGCAACGCATCAGCATTGTAATTTAGCGAGGAAATGCTGCCAGCATCCTCGGTGCAATGCCTCGAGGGCCATTTTTAGGTTTAACTTAGTTTTAATTTAATTTAGTTAAGGTTAATAATCATCTATGTTATTTTCGCATTATATTCATTCATAAACCGCGGCCCTGTTTATGCGCAAGCGCAGATACGACACGTATACGATCCTGTGATCAATCCCTAACTCACGTGGATATTACTTTGGTATCCTGAAAGGAAATTCTCATTAGCAGTCCGGGATTTGTAAATGTGGCCGGTAAATATTAATGCTATAAGCACAATATAACATTATATGCCCCAAGATGATTATTAATCAGATGTTTCAGTCGACCAGCTAAGCAAAATAAAAATGTGAAATATATCTAGACACGCGGTAGCGTGTCAAGCCAAGTTCAAGTAACAGAACTGGCAAGCAGCACCGTGTGTAATATTACACGAACCATTTGGAGCCACTTTTGACCCCCTCATAACTCAAAAACTATTACTTAGGTAGAATAGGTATAATACAAAGGAATAAATCAGAAACTGGTAAATTTTTATCATAAATTTTCACTAAATTGATTGGATTAAGAACATTTAACTTATTAGTGCCTGTAACTGTAAAATAATGTAAGAATCAGCAATCAAAATTTATGACAGCCGGTCTTTATGTGGATTTTAAGGTCTTCGCGTGAATATATAACGAGTTGAATACCACCCTTATTTTTTTAGTATAGTCGATTTTCGTATTTATTACGTTTTAACTGGGATTTAGTATTAATTATTGTTTCAATATTTAGCGCACATCAATATTGTAAGATCATTACTTATAAATAATTATTAAATAATATAGGCATTTCGGTACACGGCACGTGGTGCGACGCAGGAGCAGCGGGATGGGAGCGGTGCGATAAAACCTTGACGCGAACGTGTCCGAGCGAGTGGCAACCGCGCTCATAAGCTCATAAGCGCTGTTCGTTTGTCTCTCGATATCTGACCTATAAGGTTGCGATTTATGCTACGAAATTTATAGGTTTTCTTAAAAATTACTTATATATTTGTGGCTTCAAAACGATTTGATTGAAGTCCAACGATTACAACATACCAGCAAGCCAAATTTTCGGTTTAGTTTGCAGTGTGCCACTGAATTTGAAGCCGCAAAAGAAAGCCTGAATAATTGTGAAATGAGAGCCAAGTTCAATATTATGATAATTATATGCCTTGGTTGTTGACTTCAATTTGATTCGGTTGAGGTCGGCGTTTGAATCAATCACTCGGTTGCTTGGGTTCCAAGTTTTATGATCTTGGTCCATGAAAGCATGATCTTGGTGCATGAAAGCATGATCTAAGTGGTTAATATTTTGATCTACGTAAAATAACAATACAATTTAAACATAATTAAATTTACGAACTAGAACGACTCAAGACCAAGTTTCAGATATTAAGTATTGTATATGTTCACAGGGAACAATTCCCTATTTGCTTAGCATATACTATTACTATCCACAAATCACAAGGTCTTAGCCTTGACAGTGCTCTACTCGACATAGGCTCCTCTATATTTAGTAAGGGGCAGGCTTACGTTGGACTCTCCAGAGTTAAAACCTTAGATGGAGTATCTCATCTTATCAATTTAGATCCAAGTCAAATCAAGGCACAAGAGAGCTCTATTGTAGAGCACAACCGTCTGCGCACGTTATACCACCCGACCTGGCCTAATTAAGTATAAACAGAAAACGCGAAAAAAAAATCCGGATACTGAATGGGCAATTCACTCGAACATTTCAAAGGTACAAGAAAATATAGAAAAAAAAAAACTAGAGAACTAGCGAAGTCAGACCTTAGGCTACAATATATATCCTAAGTTATAAGAAGAAATGATATTTTATGTTGTTATGAATAAATTTCAGGACTGACCATTGAACTGGCACCCATTTAGATCTCACTTCTTTTGTCGTTAACCAAGGCATATTTCATAATATTGAACTTGGCTCTCATTTCACATTTATGTTTTTGATGGGTCTGAAAATACCAACCGAATTGTGCAATTTTGTTCATAATATTATTCTGTTTGTGTCTGGACTTTGTTACGCTTAACAATTACTAACCAATTGTTGACTCATCTGGCTTTGCCGAATTACCCACATAAAACGAAAATACAATTTAAATACAACGCTACAACTACAAATACCGGTTAACTTCTTATTCGAGGACAGATATAACAAACTAGGTAATATCCTTACCATAATGAATATCCAAAGAATTTTTAAAGTAGGTAATTACAACTCATGTAGAGTTGTAATTGAATTATTATGCAGATACCTATTTACCTTTGAAACGTGAAATTAAAAAGATATTGATCACAAAACAATAATTACATAATTATTACCTATTAAACACTATACAAATAAGTAAAGACCACATACAGCAAGATAAACAGACTGTTACTGAACCGTTTCTACTTATTCAAGTTTTTTCGGGACAACAGACTTTTCTCAGAAGTACTCACCCATAATAACAAAAAGTTCATCAGTATTTAATTTTCTTTGTAAATTCCTACTTCGGGCCTCAACAAACACAAAATGTTTACTTTAAGTAAAGCACGGACAATGTAAGGGACGACATGATCCAATTTGAGATTGTTGATCCAACAAAAAGCGTCTCGACCAAATCTGGTTAGCAGTAAAGTACCGTGAGTGGGGTCTAAAAATACATGTAAGTACCTATAGATTAGTGAGGAGGGGACAAACAATAGTGAGTATTAACAAAGACCGTATGTTCGTGACGACGCGACGGCGCGAGTAACTGCGCGCAATAAACCGCCTTTGTCAGACATTTAATCCACTTATAGTGGATGCGCAGTGGTAGCCCGCGAAATTCAATTTTGTTTACGTGTTTTACAATTTGCAGGTCAGTGTCTGGTTCTATCTTGACCAGAACATGATTTGCGAATTTGTAGCCCCTGTTCAAAGATTTGGACCGGCTCATAACTGTTGTCGCCAAAAAATATTACTTCCGATGGAGTACTCCTAGCCGACACACGTCCTGACTGTCTTGAGTAAACAAGTTTATTATACGTTATATCCGCGTCATGACTCCGCCATGATACGACATAACGTCGTCCTTTGCATATTTACGTAATAGACAAAGACAATTCATATTTGTTAAGATATCAATCTTCCTTTTTTGATGAGTTTGTGTTCATTAATCTGAGCAATAATGTAATGAAGTGTAATGTAGAGCATCCCTACTAATATTATAAATGCGAAAGTTTGTAAGAGTGGATGGATTCGCGGGAAGGTACTTATGGGTCACCGAGGCCCCTGGCAACACAGGCAACAGGAAGGAATACGGGTGGGTTTTAGTCAGTAAGAGTCTGACACACCCTCCCGCTCCGCCCAGAGAGAAGAATATAGCCCCGGGAGAAGTTATTTGATGATTTCCCACCCTCAAAAAAAAAAAAAAAGAGTGGATGGATGTTTGTTACTCTTTCACGCAAAAAGTACTGATCGGATTTGGATGAAATTTGGCACACATATAGTTTATAACCAGGAATAACACAGGATACTTTTTATCTCGATATACCCACGGGGTCAAAACTTATGCGGGTGAAACCGCGGGGCGCATTTAGTGTAGTTACAAAGTTGGAATCTGCTAACGGCTAATCAATTATTTGTACTCACCGTTCACGACGCTCACGTATTGGCAGTTGAAACACAAAACAAAGGCCGGTCACATAAGTCATGCTAATTACTCGACATGAGAAATTTCAGGAAATTAAACGGAGCAAGAGGAACCCCACTCAGGTCTAGTGAAGAACACATGTGGGACTTGCCTGCCTTATTCCGTAGTTTATCCCCAACCAAAATAAAGAAATCATCAATAATTTATTGAGGGATCTCTAACTGAACTCCAGCCACAGTGGATGCATCAATACCCGGATCACAGGTACTTAGAGGTGCCACTGGGCCACTAGCTCTGTATTTGTCGAAACACATTTCCCCAAAACTGGAGAGTGACATAAATATCTTAAAAGGCTCCTTGGGGCCTCTAAAGCTTTTGCGTAGTACAAACAAACTTACTTATTCTGAGTATAACATAAAGCGAGTGTTTCAGATATTCCTTATTCGTAAGCCTGCTCTTAAGAATTCACCACGGTTACTTAGTAGGTGCCTCCATCGTTAAATATGTCGCGACTACGACAAAATAATGTACATAATTAATTAATTATTACATGTATGCTTTTACAGCAATTACTTTTTCAATGAGCTTTTAATTAAGTTAGTCGTTAGAAGAGAATAAGGTAAAAATAAGTATAGGTAGATATTTTGGTTTTATGCAAAATAGGTTGCCAAGACATAACGTTTTCACTGTTAAAGAGTTATCAGATCTAATGTAGAGCCGGAGCCAAGCCCTTAACTCTACAAATCTTACATCTTGATCAAAATGTAATCATCAATTAATTCTGTTTTGAAGAATCATATAATTGTATACTCAGATACTAGAGCAACATCGTGTTTATGTGGGATTGTTTATCTATTATATCCCAGAGGACAGCCAAAGTGCAAACTAGGGGGCTTAATGAAATAATCACCTCTAACCGAAGGGAACAGTCATTAACGCGATTACATTGCTCGGTTAGCTCCGATATTAATAACGCGGCCGGCTTTATCCTGTGCTGCACGCTATCAGCGGCTTTACCCACAATATTGTACACGAGCCCAACTAAATTACATTTTGATTGAAATAGCGCTTGCAAATCGACTGCGAACAACTTTGCAAAACAAAAAAATAAGCCGCCAACCCCTAAATGAATTTCCTTCGCTACCCTTATTGACCTCGATCAAAAGTTAGGTAATTAACATCTACTTATAAATGCTGGTTTGTGTATTTGACTTCTTAAACGCGAGGCTGTTAAGGCAAAATATTGAGATTCGCCTAGCGCCTTTGAGTTTCTTTTTACAAATTACTTTGGAGAAAATCTGGCTGAAAATACTTTTAATTTTATTTTGTACATCTCTGAGTGAAAGATATGTACTGCTCGATTTTTGCGATGAGTTTTATGAATCGTATCGAATACGTATAATAAACCTGCTATACATAGGGCTGCTATACATATATAATAAAATAGTAATTAAATCAAAACTGTACAATAAGTAGTTTTGAAATTAAAGCACTACGCGATGTGGGAACGAGTCTGATGCCAAAAATATAGCTTTTAGAATATTTGTCCGTTTGTCTGTTTGTCTAGAATTCTAGTTGCATGTTCCGGATTGGCGCAAAAACGGTTGAACGGATTTGGATAAAATTTGGCACGCAGATAGTTTATAACCTGGATTAACACATATAGTATTTTTAATCCTGGTAGTACGTACCCGTGGGATATTTTCCGAATGATTGCTAGTAGTTGTTAATTATTCAGTAATCATCAGAATGAGAGTCACTCGCCGCACCCAATGGGAAACCCAAAGTTACAACATGTCAAAGAAAAACTAAAAAGAAGGAAATTTCATACCGCGTCAAAACCTTATGTTTGGGATCATCATCATACCAAAAAATTGACAGCTGTATGGAAGTGAGGAGAATATATTACGTAAGTCGCGTAAATAAACATGCTTTTGTGATGGCACATCATGGCTAAATTCAAAACTAAAGTTTTCAAAAATAGTCATCTGCATGGAAGTGAGGGGAATATAATATGTCAGTTAAACTCAAATTCAAAATAATTAATTTAGCTAACACAAAGTTCTTAAATATACAAGTAACATGGTATGAAATGATCACTAACTTAGGTGGATTAAACAGCGGGTCCCAAACTAGGCACAGCCTGTATTTTGGTGACCGAAACACTACACAAAGTTACAATTTTATGGGTTCTGCTAGCGCAAGATTGTTATTCATAAGTTCATTACGAAATTTTGAAAACTTACAATAATATGTACATACAACAAAGAAAATAAATAACATAGATTAAAAATACAAAAACAGTTAAGGTGAGTAAGTGTGTGGTGTGAGTGTGAGTTGCGTAAATGAACATAATTTTGCGATGGCAGCGTGGTCAAAGGAAAGATGACCTCAAATTTCAACTTTGTGTTAGCTAAATTAATTATTTTGAATTTGAGTTTAACTGACATATTATATTCCCCTCACTTCCATGCAGATGACTATTTTTGAAAGCTGAAAGTTTATTTTTACAACTTTGACAAGATCTAACTTTGGACTCTCGCACTATTGGAGCAGCTGACGTACAGATCTCTTATTCACTAAGGAATAACTGATTTTGGTATGATTTCAGCCGGTATAAACTAACTTTTTCAAACCGACGCCAGCCCGTAATATTAGAAGATTGGCCTAAGAACGCATATAAATAAAAGCAATAAAAGATCCACATCAATCACTTAAAAACTCTGAAAATGTAGAAGTTCATTGCAACGGAAGGGCACGCGACCTTTGGCATTCTCGGAATGACTCGCGCGCGAACTCGCTGAACAAAGGTTTGTTTCTGGCTTCGCTAACGCTCGTTGTCTGAATAATTTAATGTACACGTAGATATATATTGTGTTCGTCGCACTCATTTAATCTTTTTTTGGCAATTCTCATGACTGGTTGAAGCTAAATCATTTTGCTCGCGTTATATTTTCTTGTAATTTTGCAACCTACATTGAGTATATTTAAGGAAGATACGATTGTATTTCTGAATTTTATACTCGTAAAATCTTGGCACTTTCAAACGAATTTTCCTAGTTTCAAATATAATATTTTCTCAAAGTAATGCCATTTTACATTATGTGAGCCCAAAAATCCAACTCAACATACATGATGCTTTATTTCTTACACGAACATCGTGTAGGTTGAGATGTGGGACCATATACCTGTCAGACCCTACGGGCCCCTATAAGCCTCTGATAAATATGCCATACTAGGCAGGAATGACGACCGCAATATACATGGGTGTAGCTGGTACAAGTATCACTTTCTATAGCTACTATAGTTACCGGAGTATGAATAATAAACTAGCCTCTTTGGTCCTCCGTCGGGAGTGCATGTCACCCCATCTGCTACGTTTCTACGAGTACCTCAGAGGTGACGTGACCCAACAGTTATTTTATGTGGATTAGCTCAGTTATACACAGAGGAACAACAGTCAGGTTTAATATTGCATTACTACTACTAGATATGTTGAGCAGTGGTGGCCCAGTGAGCAATGGTGGCCCAATGGTAACTGACGCGACTTACGAGTTGTAGGTCGAAGGTCCCAGGCAGGCGCTTTACTTTGTGTTAAATATTTCATCAGCACTGTTCTCAAAACGGTGAAGGAAAACATCGTGAGGAAACCGGCATGTCCTACAACCAAAATTTCGAAGACGTGAAATCAAGCCGCACTGGGCCCGCGTGGTGGATTATGGCCCACTCCCTCTCACCGAGAGGAGGCCTTTATGCCAGCAGTGGGAACATTATAGGCTGATTATGCTACTAGGTATACACGTTTAAATGGAAGTAAAACATAACTGGTGAAATGTGGGTGTACTATGTATAGCCCTGCCTAACCGTTCGCTCGGCGTGACGTTATGTTACTGCTACTGGGATTTCCAAGAGTTCCAGTTAAGTGTGAAGACAGTCTTTACTCAGTGACAGCAAGCCAGGATTTGGTTTATTTCAATCCCGGATAAGGGAATGACTCTTAAGATAATATAATACTAATAGTAATATCGTTTATTTATAAAAATGGTGCAGATTTACAATAACTTATCTTAAAAATTATAAAGAACACAGTTGCCTGAACTAGGTAGGACCTGTGTTTCAGGTTAGAAAGGTGCTTAGAAATTTAAAATATATAATTAACAACAGAAAACTAATTAAAAACTAATAGTAACTTTAAAGACTAACATTTTTTATTTACAATAACCTTTTTATAGTCGTAGTTATTTAATTTATAGATATTTAATTAATTAAATAGTAGTTAGTATTTTTTTTATTTAATATCAATGTAAGATCTCTTTTCTGTTAGCACAGAAACTCTTTCCGGAAAGACGATAAGATAAAGACAACGGTTGGTACCATTAGAGGTACCAACCTTTGTCCTCATCTTATCGTTTTTCCGTCGTCAAATAATATGCAATTAAAATTAAATCATGTACCTTCAAAGAGATTACGGTAACCTAATCTAATTGTATCGCTAAACAGCACACCCATGTGGGCGTTGTAATAGAAAGATAAGGATTAATCTTTACCTTCCATATAATATGTATGAAAATTCACTTAACTGTAATAATAACGTTATCTAATTTGAATGAATAAAATATTTGTGTTCATTCTAAAAGGGTTTCAAATGTTCTAGTAAGGGACAGGATTAGCCCGGAAATTAAGGGATTATGGAAAGTATATTACGGAACCAATAAGGAAAATAGCTGATAGAGATAATAAGATATATACATATATTAGTGTAACGGCTTCCTTGACTAGGTATGCATTAGTGATCTAATCAACATGGCGACCACAGATCCTGATCACCTGGTAAATTAATTATGATTGATTGTCCGTCCCTGCTCGTGGCTAACAGCCGCACGGTTGAGGTTAAGCTACGCATGGATGGGTGGGTGACCAATGTGACCATCCATTACATATCAAGACCCGTCCGTACCTCGGAAAGAACGTTACCCCGTAGTCTCGGCTTTCATTCGTAGATCTTTGACAGTCGTTACGGGTAGTCAGAAGCCCAAAAGTCTGACAACTTACTAAGGGCTATCGTGTTACCCAGTAACTAGGCTGTGGACGACAAATCGGCAGTCGCTTCATGTAAAATACTGGTATTCAGCTGCATCCGGTTATGCTGGAAGTGGAGCCCAACATAGTTGGGAAAAGGCTAGCCAGATTTTTGTCCCTCCCTTTATTGCTAGGTAAGTGTAACAAGCCCCCCAATCTACAAGATTGTTAAATGTCACGGCGGGTGGAAACAGATGGTCTTACTTTCCTAATTTTGATTTCTGAAGGTCTCTTCTACCCTTTCCAAATGATAAAAGATACTTTTTCAATGAAAACATGTCCTTTTTTGTAAGTGATTAAAGTTGTACGACATTTTTGTGTTCCGATTCTCAAAAAGAAATACAGTCCTCAGTACGTTTAATGCTACAGAGGTTTTGATAAAGGTTTTTTGGTAAATTAAAATTAAATACCGATTTTTACAAAGGTATTATTCAAATTAATATTGTATCAATATTACAAAATATTGCTGCAATCTTTTGTACTGAGTATAGACTTTTTTTTTGGTGTGAAATTATCAAATAACAGAACAGGAGGGTGTGTCAGACTCTTACTGACTAAAACCCACCCGTATTTCTTCCGTTGCCTGTGTTGCCAGGGGCCTCGGTAACCGTTTCGAACTTCCACCCGACCCCGGCAGGATGCAAAGTAGGTTGCCAAGACATAACGCTTTCACTGTTAAAAAGTTATAAGATCTAATGTAAAGCCGACTTGTTGGCACAATTTGCTGCATTCAACCCTCGGGGTCACGGGAAGGTACGAAAGGGTTACCGAGGCCCCTGGCAAAACAGGCAACGGAAGGAACACGGGTGGGTTTTAGTCAGTAAGAGTCCGACACACCCTCCTGTTCTGTTATTTGATAATTTCACACCCAAAAAAAAAAGTCTATACTCAGTACAAAAGATTGCAGCAATATTCTGTAATATTGATACAATATTATTTTGAATAATACCTTTGCAAAAATCGGTATTTAATTTTAATTTACCAAAAAACATTTAACAAAAACTTTGTAGCATTAAACGTACTGAGGACTGTATTTCTTTTTGAGAATCGGAACACAAAAATGTCGTACAACTTTAATCACTTACAAAAAAGGACATGTTTTCATTGAAAAAGTATCTTTTATCATTTTGAAAGGGTAGAAGAGACCTTCAGAAATCAAAATTAGGAAAGTAAGACCATCTGTTTCCACCCGCCGTGGTTCGATATAGATAAGTGTGATCGGATTTCTGTAAGCGAAGCTCGTGGCTCGTGACTCGGGGCTATGAAGTTTAATACCACAAAACAGAAAGGTACAGAAGCCCGGCTTCAAACAGCGAGCGAAAACAGGCTCACACACATAGACACGTAAGTCAAAATGGCAAACTCAAACTAAATTGTCTCAAGGTGGGTTTAGATTTAGACCAAATGAACACAGAACCATAACAAGCGCAAGAGTATTTTTTCAAACACAAAAACAAATTGGTAAGTTAATGAATGTGCCAATATTTAGTCGTTTGGTATAAACAGACCTTTATTAAGAGTCAGGTAAACACCGTTGGCCTTGGCCATACAAATGCGCATCGCGCTCACGCCACACTGCCGGTTTCAAAGGGAATATTTATTTTTAGCAACGAAAATATGAATATTTGAAAATAAAACACAGATAATATAGATAAAGATAATAAAATAGTCTGTCTCTGTTCATACAACAAAAGCATGGAAATAACTTAAGTAGTTTGGAAGTCATCTCGTTTTTTATGCTTTGGGTAGACATTACTTCCTGAATTTATTTATACAATACTTAAATATTCACATATATAATTGATGTGTACGCGTTCTAGTTTAACATTTTTTGCTTACTTGCATTATTTGAAGGCGTAATAACAGATTTAAAAGTCACTAACATCATGTACTCGTATATCTACGAATGCCAATCGCGAGTGCGCTTACAATCGCTGAACGTGAGCCGTGTCTATGCGTGCGTGCGTTTTCGGTCATTGTATGGAGCCATCCTTCTGTAGCCATCTATTTAGTGACTCGGGACTACGAAGATCAATACCTCGTGGCGAGCTGATTGCTACGGTTAATCTTTTGTTTGGGAACTTTCACGGAAGCCGTATTTGAACGGAATAGGCTTACTTAGGTATATTGTTCATAATAGCTAGCTGAGAATGGATTAAGGAATTAGGTAATGGCGGCAGAGCTTCTGTTCTATTATTGTCATAGATTGTGTGGTTTACGTCAAATGGTAAGACATTCTATAGGGGTCTGATTGGTGTCGTAAAAGCTTGCGTTTGTCTGATACTCATATGTACCCTTAACCCACTACCCTATTTCTGTCCGTGATCACATTGGGACAGTGTGTGTTAATATGTAGTACAGCGATCACCAAATGACGTGGTTATTATGAAAAATCTCCATCACAGTAGCTTTTTGTTTGCAAGCGTCATTGTTTTTCGTCAGCAGTTGTTTTAATTATTAAGTTGATGTCAACGAGACACCATTAAAGGGTTGTGATTTATAAAGGATCGTTTATTATGCAAGCGGAAATGAATACGGAGTATCCATAGATATATATGTCTATGGGAGTATCTGTCTTCAAACACAAAGCCAATATACCCACGAGGTGTGCACTTAATTAATTATAAGACGACATTTAATTAAACAGTTACAAAGTGAACGTACGTAACATTCACCGCATTCCCAAACTTGGGAAAATGGTGGAAATTTTTCGTACGTTGATAAATAATGTCTGTCTCAGGGCTCGTTTCGTTCCCTGTTTCAAAACAGGAGTATTATATTTATGTGTTTTAGGGCCGCCTATAAAATTATTAACGTTATTAAGAAATGGCGAGGGAGTATTTTGAGTGCCTGTTATTTTTATAAAACAACAACCGCTTTTGCCCGTGGCTTCGCCCGCGTGGAGGTCGGAAATTATCCCACGGGAACGTACTACCTGGATTAAAAGTATTATATGTCCTAACGCAGGTCATGGTCTACCCATGTGCCAAATTTCATCCAAATTCGTTCAGCCGTTTTAACATGAAAGCGTACCATCAAATAATCAAACTCACTTTCGCATTTAAAATATTATTTAGGATATACATATATTATATTTAGGATTATTATTACCTACCTATGTTTTAACTAATAATTTATTATGTATGATTGTAACTAAGTATCAAGATAACATCGCGCCTATTTTCCCCGAAAGGTTAAACAGAAATATATCTACCTAACGACAAGTTTGTTTTTGCATTAAGGCTCTTGCAGACTGGGGCGATATCGCAGGGGCGCACACTGGTCCCAAATGATAAAAAAGGGGACATTAAGAAATTTTTGACAAAAGGTCAACCGATTCAGCTTATTTTTTTTTTGTAGACAGCTGATGCAATTATAAATCACTTTTGTACATTGAGTTTTTGCCAAAAAAGCCGTATTTTCAGAGAAAAAAAATATTCAAATATTTTTTGTATGAAAGAAATCCTAATTTTGTCTTTATCTTCCAAGATTCAAACGTATTCAAAATAAAACTTAGCGCAGCTTGTAGAGGGGCTAATTTCTCACTACTTTGTCATAGACACTCAACTGCGATTTTGTGCTCCTTTTGAGTTACATGCACTTTAAATATTTTTTGTATGAAAAAATCCTAATTTTGTCTTTATCTTCCAAGATTCAAACGTATTCAAAATAAAACTTAGCGCAGCTTGTAGAGGGGTTAATTGTTCATCACTTTGCCATAGACACTCAATTGCGATTTTGTGCTCCTTTTCAGTTACAGGCACTTTAAATTTTTCGTTGCCGGATGAGCTTTACTAGTTTTTTGTAGACAGCTGATACAATTACAAGTAACTTTTAAAGATGTATTTTTTGTTAAATAAGCCGTATTTTCAGAGTTAAAAAATTAATTCAAAAAGTATTTCTAGTTCTGGGAGTATTTGTGGTAGCTTCTGATGTAGATGCACCCGCTTCCTCTTCGTACGATAAATTATGCTCTTCTACGTCTACTGAAATGTCCTCTATGGTATATTCTGGATCAAACAACATAGGAAAATTCACAGAAGTTAAAGTTGGCCACAAAATTTTAGACTCCAACCACTCCTTGTTTTTAACACCAAATCTTTCGTTTCTACCTGAATTGTCCCATCTTCTAGCTAGGTTTGACGTATAATTTTGGCAAAACTTTTTGATAATACTGAGCTCTTCGTTTGGAATTTCACTTGAAATACGATTTATAATGGTTTGACACAGTAAATCACTATTTTTAAGGCACCCACTATTACTCAAAAAAGAAAAAATGTCTAAATTAGTCACAAATGTAGTCATTTTGATACAAAAATGTTACAGGCAAATAAATAAAAGTTACAATGTGGTGATAGTTGATAAAAAATTGTGTTGTTTTTACGAGCACAAGACGCGTAATGAACAAAAACGGGTTCCGCTTGCCCTTATACTATTGATATATGACTCATTACCCAACTATCCCGTTACTTAATGGGGTAGTTAGATAATGGCTCATTACCTAACTACCTCATTACTTAATGGGGTAGTTAGATAATGAGCCAAATATTCTTGCAATTTGGATGAGTCACGAGAAAATAAAACATACTAAGATGTGCTCCTACATAAATACCGCAAAACTACAAAGGGAATTTTTAATTGCAATTTATATACCTATTCATCATTCAGCGTTTTCGACGCGTTCGACTAGATGACCAAATAGAGCCGAAATCGTCACTTATAGGGTAATTAAGCAATGACTCTATACAAAAAAAATTTTACATACGAGTCACACAATAACTTACCTGTACATAAACATGTCTGAACACGTTTTGAGATTTCCTTGTTTGTTTATTTGATACTGATAATTTCATATATTTGTAAGAGTTACTCTACAAGCTGCGCTAAGTTTTATTTTGAATACGTTTGAATCTTGGAAGATAAAGACAAAATTAGAATTTTTTTATACAAAAAATATTTAAAGTGCCTGTAACTCAAAAGGAGCACAAAATCGCAGAAGAGTGTCTATGACAAAGTAGTGAGCAATTAGCATCTCTACAAGCTGCTTTAAGTTTTATTTTGAATACGTTTGAATCTTGGAAGATAAAGACAAAATTAGGATTTTTTCATACAAAAAATATTTAAAGTGCATGTAACTCAAAAGGAGCACAAAATCGCAGAAGAGTGCCTATGACAAAGTGGTGAGCAATTAGCTCTTCTACAAGCTGCGCTAAGTTTTATTTTGAATACGTTTGAATCTTGGAAGATAAAGAGAAAATTAAGATTTTTTCATACAAAAAATATTTAAAGTGCCTGTAACTCAAAAGGAGCACAAAATCGCAGAAGAGTGTCTATGACAAAGTGGTGAGCAATTAGCACCTCTACAAGCTGCGCTAAGTTTTATTTTGAATACGTTTGAATCTTGGAAGATAAAGACAAAATTAGGATTTCTTTCATACAAAAAATATTTGAATATTTTTTTTCTCTGAAAATACGGCTTATTTGGCAAAAACTCAATCTATAAAAGTGATTTGTAATTGCATCAGCTGTCTACAAAAAAAAAAATCAGCCGAATCCGTTGACCTTCTGTCAAAAATTTCTTAATGTCCACTTTTTTATCATTCGGGACCAGTGTGGGGCGACGCCTTATTGCTGCCTGTCGCGTCCGCGATATCGCGCTAGTCTGCACGAGCCTTTATTTGCTCTACCCTACTGTAATGTGTGCGTTACGTTAAATACCACTAATCTTTAAGTGCTAAATAATTTCGGAGCACCTTAAAGCCTTAAGTGGTTTTAAGCTTGCCTGAATTGCCTGAAGTACAAGGTACTACCGACGTTTTCCTAAACCATTTGTTTCATCCTTTCCGGAAAATGTCTTGAAGATTCTTATATAATAATTCATTCAGAATGTGAGTTATAGCTAGAATAGTAACAAACATCCGGTTCTCGGATGTTCATTAAATAGCTAGAATTTGCCACATTGGCTGACGTTGAATGAAATATCTTGCTAACTTTACAAGAACTATGCAAGTATATTTCGGCCAGAGCGCTGTGATTTAGCCGGAATTATAAAAAAATATTTCAAGTATCATAAGTAGGTACTATGTAAAAATATAACCACCAGGGGCGTGCCGTCCATAGAGGAAATTAGGCCTAGCCTACCTTACCAACAACGCCAAATGCATTTATTTTAACTATGTAATACAATAATACAAAATATTAAAAAAATAGTTAAACTCCTGTTTTATAACTTATAGCAACTTGTCGCGCCCGCCGTGTGTCGTAACTCACAGTTCGACGGAGATCGGTACGGTACGCACTATTTATTAGGCAAGCACTCGGCTAGCCTATATTCCATTGATAAATTTACGCACTTTGGTGTATATTTTCATGTGTATGAACGGCACACAATAGTGATATGGTTTAAATTATGGGCGTAACTCCTGCGGCTGGAGCTGGCAACCGCGTGCAGTCACAGCAGCATTGGTTGTGTGTAAAGTCAAGATTTAATGAATGAAAAGTATTGAAGACCTGGGTTCCCAATTTTTGGACAATTTCCCGAATTGCGGGGAATTTGAGAAACAGACTACACACAGCCACGATAGTTTCCTTTATGACTACTAGAGACAATTAAAAAACCGGGTGGTATTGACGAATTTATACCTTCCAAAAAAAATATAAATTGTAAGGAATAGCAAAAGCCCTATAAAGATAATTAAAAACTTCATAATTTTTTATTTTTCTCCTCATATTTGGGAAATTTCGCTTGGTTTTTGGGGAGTTAGGAAAATAAGTTTCGGCAACCCTAGACTGTATTATCCGGCAAAATATGGTAGTCCCTTTTGTGGAAGCAAACGGTATGAAAATGATACAATTTTAATTGGTAGTGTTTTTTATCGACAAATTAGAAGTTATGTTGTTTCATGTGACACGCAATTTATATCCGCTCTTGAATGTTTTGCTTTTTTATATCTTATTAAGTTATAAGTAATTCGTTTTGAAACGTACAGTAGCGTAAATATTATTTGTTGCGTTTATTATTTGTATATGTACATAAGAATGGTGTTCTGTTGTGAAGTTTGCGCCGATAATGTGTATTTGTTAGAAGTTAAAAACAGTAACTTTTCGCAATTGTCGTTTAATGATAAGATTCAAGTTATGTCTAAAAGTAGATGTGTGCCCGAATTACGAGAATTAATCCAAAAATATGATAATTCATGACTTCGGATATCTTGCAAGTGACGTGTTCTGTAATTATCAACCACCTACTTGGTTATGATATTTGAGGTGGCCGAATCTTTCTTCTGTTTGCATCGTCAGAAAATCGTGTTTTGAACCTTGAAAAATGTGGTGAGTTCTTGTATTTAACTTTTGTTTTTGTATGATTATTTTCAATGTTTTTTTTTTTCAAATATTATAAGTCAATAATGACTACTTTAAGGGTTATCATATTATGTAGTGACGCTGTGATGTTTCGCGAATTAGTTTGTTTTTTTTTTTTGGTGTCAGTATGCGTGGCCTACCCTCTGTGGAGAACCACTGCACGCCGCTGATAACCACCACGGTTAAAAATGTAAAAGTTGGTCTAATAAAAAGAAATTATAAAAAGCCGACCAAGTGCGTGTCGGACCACGAACAATGAAGGTTTCCGTAGTTGGGATGAATTTATCCCAAGAACGAACTTAACATTGTAGATAAAAAACATGTTCCCTCTTACGTTACAACTGCAAATATTTTGTACGCACAATATTGAGAGATATACCATGTTATAGACATAGACTTCTTATAAGTTTTCCTGTATTCTATAAGTAAAGAACTATTTTCTGTATTTTTTTTTTTTATTTACGCTTGTAATTTCATAGATAAGGGGGTCAATTGGTCAATTTTCTTTGTTATCTTAAATAACTTTTAAATGATTTATTTTAAAAAATATTTAAAAATATGAAATATCTACAGGCCCTATCATTTGACATGTCACACGATACAGTTTGCAAAACTTTTGCTTTTCTAATTTCCCGCCAAAACTGACCCCATATTAATTCATTGATTTAAGTTACACGTCCGTGTTTGGGTTACAGAAGTTCATATGTGTACGAAATTTCAACTTAATCGATCCAGTAGATCCTATAAGGGTTCCGTTTTTCATTTTGAGGCACGGAACCCTAAAAACCAATCAAAAGTGAATATGTAGATTTTTTTATGTTTCTTTTTTTTAACAGTAGCCGAAAAAACAACATTATTTTTTGCTAAAGAATAAGACACGTTATTTATAGTGTCATTACTGAAGATCCCACTCACTCTCTTGGGGAAAAATATCTATACTCATTTAATTTAACGTAATAAGCATACTTAGAGACAGTAAAATTTTACGCCACATTTAATTTGATTGGATATATCTATGCGAAGGGGATTAAATACACGATGCTGCAATACTAAGCAATATTACCAGGAGAGGTCGATGAACAGACTTTCTGACTATTATTCATAATGTATTGTGTTTGCATAGCTGGCAATACTGATACAGCAATAAGGATTAATAACGATGTGACACACTACTTAAGTACCATAGTTCCTGCCGGGGTCGCGGGAAGGTACTAAAGGGTCACCGAGGCCCCTGGCAACAGGCAACAGGAAGGAATACGGGTGGGTTTTAGTCAGTAAGAGTCTCTGACACACCCTCCCGCTCCGCCCAGAGCGGGAGAAGTTATTTGATGATTACCCACACAAAAAAAAAGTACCATACTTAATGAACTGGGTCTACAATTTATTTAATAAGTACACACTAGTATAGTAATACGAAGTTACTGGGGTATAATGTGACAAAAACTGGCTATCATTTGAAAAGTGTGAATATAAGTAATAAATGGTATAAATGGTCCTATTAATTGTATTTATTGAATTCTATACTTTTACACTTATTGTTATACCCTTATTTTACACTTATAAATCGATTTAACTAAACGATCGCCATTACAATAAATCATCATCAACATCATTCTCCTGCCCTTATCCCATTTTATTTGGGGTCGGCGCAACACGTCCCTTTCTTCCATACTTCTCTATTGCTAGAAATTGCGGCTAGAAAGGGCCTTTCTAGCCATATCATCCTTCACACAGTCCATCCATCGTTTCTTTGGTCTTCCCCTACTCTCATAGCTATCGACATTCATACTCAATCCATTACAATATTATTGACGTGAGACGTGTAAAAGTGTTTGTACAAACCTACTTACAGTAATAAAATCATTTATCATTTTTTATTTAAAATGGATTGAGTAGCCATATCATTCTTCACACAACCACCCATCGTTTCTTTGGTCTTCCCCTACTCTTATAGCTATCGACATTCATACTCAATCCATTACAATATTATTGACGTGAGACGTGTAAAAGTGTTTGTACATTTATCAATAAATATGACCATTTTATTACACAAAGTGACATCTATCACATATCAGGTTACCCCAGTAAAGTAATAATTCGACTTTAGACGAAACGATATCTTAACTCTTTGTCAATTATCATGTTTACATCACGCCTGTTAACCCCGAAGGGTTAGGCAGACGTGTGCCTAATGTACACCCATATTTCGCTAGTTATGTTCAGGTCCTATGTGATAGGGCGAGCTTATTGCCATAAACCGGGCACAAATCTACACTCCGGGCTGCTACTGAGAAATTTTATATAGAAAATCCCAATAACACTTTGCCCGTCCCGGGAGTCGATGCTACGACCTCGCGCTCAGTAGTAACGCTTGCGACCACTATACCAACATGGTAGTCAGTCTTTGTCAAAATATTTAAAATAAATACCACAAAGAAAATGCCGCCTGCTGCGTTCTTGACATTTGTTGTAAAACAATTTAAACAGAATCAAATCTTCTACGACGAACACGAAATTGGACATTTAATTACACGTAAAGACGAAACAAGGTTTAAATTAAAACGAGAAGTATTTACAGTCTGTGATTATTAACGCGCCAACAAAGTCTACGATGTAACAACAAAACATTATTTTGTGAAGTTCAAGTTACGTAAACGAACTAAAGGTGCGCCATACGCACCCTGCACACCACCGATTTGTCAAATGGAAATACTTAAGCTAATAGTTCCCACCACAAGCGACGGAAGACGAATTCTTCCTAGGAATAAGAACGTAGTAAATGCTGAAAGTGTTTTATCGTAATAAATTCAAAAATAAATGGAATTTCATAAAATGCCTACATACATATTTTCTTCGTCTTATTTGATACTTACAATAATTAGTCGTTAAGCACAAAACGAAAATCCGTGGAAATTACCACTTATTTGTATTTTTAGGGTTTCGTAGTAAACAAGGAACCCTTACAGCTTCGCCATGTCCCTCTGTCTGTCTGTCTGTCCCTCTGTAGCCCAAAGACGCTTAGTATGATATTGTGGGATGACATTTTTATTTCTTGTCTATCATATTGCGGGTCTGTGAACAACATTTTTCGATTCAAGGATCCGTTTGCGTAATATAAAGCTTTAAAGTAGTAATTTTTGTTAGAGTCAAGTGCAAACCCCCCCCCCCCCCCCCCACCCCTGCTTGGGCAGAGCACCGCCGTGTCCTCGTGGAGGCGATCGGCGGCAGAGATCTCTCGCGTCCGGCTCTGGTTCAGGCCATGGTACGGAGCGGGAGCGCATGGGCAGCCGTCACCTCCTTCTGCGAAGCAGTAATGCTCGCGAAGGAGGAGGCGGGACGGTTGAGGGAAAGGCAAATTTCGCACCCTCTCACCCCTAGCCGCCGCAGGAGACGCACTGGGCGTCGCGAATCCCGGGCGGATTTCCGGCCACGCGCGGGCATACGGACGGTGAAACAATGGGTAGCTCACCGTCCGGTAAGGACCAGGCCCGGGTCGACGGCGCGTTGTATTCCACGGGCGCCTCGAAGAGATGTCGTCACAAGTGTAGGGATCCACTAGGGCCGATGCTTGCCGGGGTCGCGGGAAGGTACTAAAGGGTTACCGAGGCCCCTAGCAACACAGGCAACGGAAGGAGGGGTGGGTTTTAGTCAGTAAGAGTCTGACACACCCTCCCGCTTCGACCAGAGCGGGAGAAGTTATTTGATGATGTCCCCCCCTGCCTAGCTGGCAGGGACACACACACACTTGACTATGGTTGTTAATGGAGATGTGCAAAAATGTATGGCAGTAGTGCATATAATGAAATTAAAAGGAAAACTATCACAGCTATATAGGCTTTACAAGTAATACGGGTAATAGTCGACCAACTTAAATTTGCAGTTGGAGAATTGATGTTTGACAGGGAAAACATGTTTTTCAACTACAATGTACAGTTTGATTTTAGAATAAATTATCCTACCAAGTGCGTGGTCCGACACGCACTTGGTCGGTTTTTATAAGTAACTACATGATAATTTCCAACCATCAGGAATTTTCCACAAACTTCGTGATGTCTTTTCTATCAACATGTTTTAAATATTTTATGTTTCCGTTCCTAAACTTTTTATGGCTAAGATTGGGAAATATCATATAGACATTATTTATTTTACTGAGTCAATTTCATGAAAAATCAAATTACGATTGGCAATTTTTCTTCAATGTATTTTAAAAATAACGTGTCGTAAAATATCCTTAACGAGTACGAGAGTCACTTGTTCTAGTTGTTCTTCCCGCCATCGTGATCACTCTTTTTATACTGTACTATACCTTTATGTTATTAAGATATTGTTGACCAAAATTCCAACTTTATCTGATGGTTTTTTTACGAAAACAAGTTTTAAATGTTATAACTTAACTTTAATTACCCCGACGACCCCTGTACGTTTGCGTGCACCCATAAGCACAATGTTCTCCATGCGTTCTGTAAATTGTGCACTACCCTAAACAACGAATTTTCACACCAAAAATAACGTTTCCGAACAATATTTTACGCAGTTACTTGTAGTTTGATGTACAGAGTGTAGTTTCGTGAAGGGACTTTTTACATCTTGTATAGTACCTACTTTACCCAGTTATTTTCGGTAATACGATACAGCTTCGTATCTAAATGTTTTTGGAGTCAATCAGCTAATGCAGGCAGTATTTATGAGCCTACACAGTTGCTGACGCCGGTATTATTCGCCCAGCGGCGATGTTATTGCTATCAGTGACATATGACAAGATACACGGGTCCAGTTTTTATAAAAGAAGCTGAGATGTTTCATATGGCATTTATTCGTAGTTTTTGTTAGAAAAAGTAGCCATTTAACAATTAATGTAATTTGGTTTCTTAGGTTTGATAGAACATAATGAAATTATTTATTCCGTAAATAGGATGTTGGAATCACTTTTACACGTCATATTAAAAAATAAACAAAATGTAGTCGAAATTTCTAATCTGACTTTTGCCAGGGGCGTGCCGTCCATAGAGGCAATTAGGCCTAGCTTACCCTACCAACAACGCCAAGCTTTTGGCATTTGGCATACAAAATATAAAAAAAGGTAGTCCTGTTATAACACTTATAGCAACTTGTCGCGCCCGTGTGACGTAACTCACAGTTCGACGGAGCTTGGTACGCACTATTAGGTAGGAACACGACCAGCCTAATTCCCATTGATAAATTTACGCACACTGGTGTAAATTTTCGTGTGTATGAACGGCACACATGGTTTACATGGTTTAAATTATGGGCGTAACTACTGCGACTGGAGCTGGCCACCGCGTGTTGTGATTGGCTGTGTGTAAAGTCAAGATTGACTGAATGAAAAGTATTGAAGACCGAAGTTCGAAAGGGTTACCGAGGTCCCTCGCAACACAGGCAACGGAAGGAATACGGGTGGGTTTTAGTCAGTAAGAGTCTTACACGCCCGGGTTCCCGCTCCGCCCAGAGCGGGAGAAGATATTTGATAATTTCCCACCCAAAAAAAGGGTTCCCAATTTATGGACAATTCCCCGAATTGCGGAGAATTTGAGAAACAGACTACACACAGACACGATAGTTTTCTTAATGACTACTAGAGACAATTAAAAAAAACAGTGATATTGTCGAATTTATACCTTCCAAAAAAACGATATATTGTAAGGAATAGCAAAAGCCCTATAAAAATAATTAAAAACTTCATAATTTTTTATTTTTCTCCTCATATTTGGGAAATTTCGCTTTGATTTTTGGGGAATTAGGAAAATAAGTATCGGCAACCCTGTACTGTACTATCCGGATTTTTTTTGTTAATCCCTTTTGTAGAAGAACACGGTATGACAATGATGCAGTTTTAATTTGTAGTGTTTTTTTATCGACAAATTAGAAATTATATTTTTCTTAGAGAAGCCATATTGTTTCATGTGACAAGCAATCTTGAATGTTTTGCTTTTTTATATCTTATTAAGTTATAAGTAATTCGTTTTGAAACGTACAGTAGCGTAAATATTATTTGTTGTGTGTATAATTTGTATATTTACCTAAGAATGATGTTCTGTTGTGAAGTTTGCGCCGATAATGTATGTTTGTTAGATGTTAAAAGCAGTAAGTTTTCGCAATTACCGTTTAATGATAAGACTCAAGTTGTGTCTACAGGTAGATGTGTGCCCGAATTTATATATATAGAATTCATCCAAAAATATGATAATTCATCTCGTACTCGTCATTTAAATCCTCAAAATTATGCAACATATAACTGGCAGTGTGGCTGTATACACACAAATAAATGATTTTGTTTTCCGTGCATTTTGTTTAATACTTCAAGTAAGTGGAGTGAGGGATATATATTAAAGTAATAAGTTCTTATTTACATAATAGGTTGCAATGAGTATCTACGCATTGCAACCTAATAATGTGAATACCTGTTAATGGTGTGAAATCTTCCGGGTTACTAGTTCAGTTAGGGGTACCACAGGGCTCAATACTGGGTCCATTTATATTCTTAGTGTATATTAATGACTTACCATTCTATTTAAAGGGTATCAGTGACTTTGTACTGTTTGCAGATGATAACTCTCTTTTTTTTAAAGTAGACATGAATAGACAAGATTTTGACGACGTAAACAGTGCACTCTTAATTGTTACGGATAGGTTTACGACACATAACTTAGTTCTCAATGCTAAAGTTCGCCTTACCGAATGTTAGAAATCTAGGACCCAACATCGTCTTGGATAAAGAGGTTCTTCAAACTGTAGACTCGGCAGTTTTTCTGGGCATAACAGTAGATGCTAAACATCAGTGGGGCCCTCATATATCAAGCCTAGCGGGAAGGCTCAGTTCAGCCGCTTACGCCGTCAGGAAAGTAAGATAATACACTGACGTTGATACAGCTCGGTTAGTCTATTTTAGTTATTTTCATAGCGTTATGTCCTACGGTATTCTACTGTGGGGCAAACCGCTGACATTCAAAATATATTTGTTCTTCAAAAACGAGCTGTTCGAGCGATTTACCAGCTAGGTGCCAGAGTTTCTCTGGGAGATTTTTTTAAAGATATTGATATTCTCACGGTGGCATCACAATTCATCTTCGCCAACATCTTATATATTAGGCAAAATATACACTTATACATTAAAAACAGTGATCACAATATTACGAGTAACAATGTGATCAACAGTGATCACAATATTACGAGTAACACCAGAAATAAGGACAAATTACGTGCTCCATTTCACCAGCTTCACAAGGTTCATAACTCGTTTGTTGGGCTTGATATTACTTTTTATAACAAGCTACCCTCTGCTTTGCTAGATTTGCCTTTTAATGCGTTTAAAACTAAAGTAAAATCCAAACTTTGTTCAAAGGCATACTATTCTATCAAAGACTACTTAAACGATAAGAATTGTTGGTCGCTGTGATTAACTCAAGACAATGTTTATGTTCTTTCTCCAGAATTAGCTTACCTAGTGACAGGTTATATGAGTTCATATAATTGTTCATTTTATTTGGCTGTTTAAGTCAATTTATTTTAATTTATTATTGACGTAATCTTCTCATTATTCACTGGAGCAATCAGCAGCAAGTTCGTCATGCTCCCTTAGATGTCACTGCTTGCGGTAGCGTCGGTGGTCGGGTTGCCCCCTTCCCTCAAATATGGCGGGGGGGTAATGGCTGATTTTTGCGTTATGCTCGTGAATGGGTGCTGCTTGTGGTGACTAGTCGCCTTGCTGACCATGGTTTTGTTTTGTGATTAGTAATTATTAACTTTTTATTTATTAATTGTTAAGGGGCCGTTCAAGTATCACGTAAGCACTAATGGTGGTGGGGGGTTTATGCTTTGCTTATTTTTGATCACATGGGGGGTGGGGGGTTTCTAGATGGTGATTTTGTCAATAGTTAGTTATTTTTTTACACATATGGCAACCCACATGGTCTATACTTGAAAACGAAACGTATTTTCGGGGATTTCCACAAATAATGAATACGTTTAGGCACTCGCTTAGAACCGAGTAGAAGAATAACCGCGCGCTATTCACTTGTCTAAATTTCTTCCGTAAATCTATTGTTTCGTTTTGGTACGATTGACGATTTGACGTGTTTTAAGCAAAGCAAATGTTTTTGCACCGTTGATCCACTTTCGCCAAAGAATTGTTTAAGATGTCGTTTGAAATAGACAAATCCAAGTTATACCAAAAATTATTTGAAAGTTTTTAAAAATCTCGTACAAATACGAAAGTACAAAATGTACAGAAGTTAGTTAACGAAGTGTAATTATAAGTTACAAGCAAAGCCCGACAAGGAACTTGATATTATTGTCTCTAAGAGAATTGAACAACAATTTAGAATCATGGATTCGGGTGTCATGGACTAAAGACTGTTAATTGGAATTAATATGTAGGTATACCAAAAATTTATAAGAAGTTTGTTTTGTTCGTAATATTACTTAAGATTATAATATCTGTACCTTACTCTATGTTGAATACCATGTCAATAACGTTTGTTTATTTGAATATTGTGTGCGTTAAAGTTCTCTATACTAAATCTATTTTCTTATTTCTAGAATTAAACTGCCGCTCATGAATCAATTTAAAAAAAAAACCGGCCAAGTGCGTGTTGGACCACGCACAATGAAGGGTTCCGTAGTTGGGCTGTTGGGATGATATTATCCCGAAAACAAACTTAACATTGTAGTTGAAAAACATGTTATATGCCACGGTCAATTCTCGAAGTGCAAATTTAAGTTGGTCGACTATAACTCGTTAACTTGTAAAGCCTACTTAGCCGTGATAGTTTTCCTTTTAATTTCATTAGGTGTACTACAGCCATATTTTTTTTTACATCTCTTTATACAACCATTTAGCTGGCAGGGGGGACACACACTTGACTCTAACAAAAATAAGCAATTTAATGCTGAATAATTATTACGAAAGCTAATCTTTGAATCGAAAACTGGTGTTCACAGACCCGCAATATTTTTGAACGGCCTATCCTACGATACCCCACACCATGGGGTAGACGAGAAAAAAATATCATCCCCACATTACGTGCAAGGGAGGTACCCTAAATGTATTTTATGTATTATTTTAGCACTTATTTGCCGTGATTAATATGTACACCTATGCCAAATTACAGCTTTCTAGTACTAAGCGTCTCTGAGCTACAGTGGGGACAGACAGACAGACAGACGGACATGGCGAAACTATAAGAGTTCCTTGTTTACTACGGAACCCTAAAAAAGAAAAATGCATATAGGTACCAATGTTTACGTAAGCATGGGAGGGGGGGTAAGAGCTTTGCTTACATTTGCTGACAAGGGGGTAAGGGGGTAAATAATTGTAATAAATCTGCTTATGTAATACTTGCCCCTTATTTATTTTACTTTGATGGTCCTAGTTCATCATTTGTGACCGAGTTACAGCTATAGCTTTATGTAAGCGGGCTCGCCCTTTATGCCTGGAGGCTTTTATTTGGGTATTAAGTTCTGTTAACGTTTTCATCTCTGCTTGAGAATAGTTTTCGGTCTTTTCTTTTCTTTTAGTTTTTGTTGGTATAGTGGTGTGCTAGCTGACATATGGCTAATATTAAATGTTTTGTGTTGCACGTAGTGTAAATTGTTTTGCATACTGTTGTATAGAATCCATTTTTTTCTCTAGCTGAACAGATAGCTTTGATGCTGGGGAGTTTGTTGCGCCACTTCTTCTTCCCAGCTAAAGCACTAGGAAGTGGTGGAGGGTGGGCGTTTTGGGCGTTATTTTGACGTTCGAAAAGTGCTGATTCTTAGCCTAGTTTAAAGAAATGACTTTTGATTTTGATTGAATTGCATAATTTTCATTCCTCGGCTAAAAAGCATGACCTATCACAGAATAATGTGGTGAGTTCTTGTATTTATAACTTTTGTTTTTACAGGATCATTTTCGATGCTTTTTCTTCAAATATTATAAATCAATAATGACTACTTTGAGGGTCATCATATGTAGAGCGACGCTGTGCTGTTGTGCTAATTCGTTTTTTTTTTGTGTCAGTATGCGTGGTCTACCCTCTGTGGAGAATCACTGCACCCCACTGACTACCTCTGAGAAGAAATGGCGAAACAAACTCAAAGGTGAAAGTCTCTTTTAAAGTCCAGACATAATCTTGATGAGATCATGTGAGGACTATGTAGATCCGTGTCTGAAATGGTCTTTTGATGAAAGAACCACACAAATTTGAGTGGACCTGTCTTGTCAGTGCAAGCATTTGTCAGTAATTTGTAGCTCAACGATAAGATTTAACCAAACCATGACGATAATGTTTGGCAGTAGACGTTTTCCCCTTCTTATGCAAAAAAGTAAGTTATCAAATTCGAATTGTAGTGTAGGTAGGTAAATAATAATATGTAGGTTCAAAGAATCGCGACAGTGTAGCCATAGCATAATGACGCTACGGCTACATTACGCGATAACGCGAACTTCAAATCGCGCACTCTCTGTTGTAGAGCAAGACGTCGAGCGGTGTGCGAGAGAGAGCGCGCTAAGAGTAGTTCGAGTTATCGCAACAGTGTAGCGAATGCTTTCGTTATAATTTTCTGTAATTGACACTTGTTGAGTTGCACCTATAACTATCTTTTTCACGTCATGTCAATATATGACGTGGAAAAGATAGTTAGAGAGAGAGATAAGAATGTGTTCGGAGGTAAAAAATAAGAACATTGACAAAAGGAATGCTTATAAAATACGTCAGTGTCTGTGTGTCAGTTATAATTGGCACAGTTTGGAGGAAATGGCAATTAAATTTCAGACGTGACTTCCTTTTGAGTTAAGGCGCAGATATACGATTTTAGTAACTTTTAAATCTGGTATTACGCCTTCATACAGGGTGTCCAGTAAATAGCACGACATACTGCAGGGGGTGATAGCTTGGGTCACTACCTATCAATACAACACAATATATGTTCAGCAAAATCTTACGGATTTACAGTTTTACAAAATTTTCCGAAATATCGAAAAATCTCTACCTTGAAACAGATTTTTAAATATCTCGTAATGAAAAAATCCTTTTCTAGAACTTTTTTTACATCAAATTATTCGTGAATAGGTTACTCTACTCATTATAAGTTTTTTTATCAAAAACAAGCAAGTTTTGAAGAAATAGTTTTTTTTGTTAAAATTTTCACAGAACGATTTTCTTTTCGCATAAGTTTAACCTACAGTGGTGAAAAAAAATGTATGTGGCAGTTTTGTACAACAAACTTAAAAGATAGCCTGTTTAATGGTGATTTAGGAAAGATACAATACTAGTGCATTTTCATTAAAAAAATACAAAAAAATGCTATTTTAGTTCCAGAGAAGCTGATTTTGTTGAAAATGTAATTAACGTAATTTTGACAAAAACCACTATGAGAATAAGTAATAGCTGCTCATTTACGCGAATTATTATAAAACTAGTTGTGACACGTAAAATGCGACGTGCACGCGTATTGACTAAAGGTTTTTACCTGCTCGCCGACCGACCCAACCCGACCGGTTACTGTCTAACAAAAGAAGCGCATGTGCTATCCCGCTCTTTCTTGCATTGTGATTTTGTGTCTCACTCTCAACCTTATTTGCGACACTTGTCAGTACGCTACCTTAAACCGTGCGCAACGCATCTCTGTGTTCACAAATTATTGTTTCGTACTGACGACTGTTTTGTGCCTTGGACCCCGGACTTTGTTTGCCTTATGATTTGGTTTTTTTATTGTGATCACTACGACGACTTGGCGACCACCTGGACTTTTGTGTTTTATAACATGGCCAACCGCCGCGTTTTTCCTGGTTATACGCAGCGAGAGTATGCTGAGATGCACCTTATTTACGGAGAAGCTGGCCAAAGTTCCCGAGCTGCTGCCACCCTCTACAGGGAAAGGTTTCCCGATAGGAGACATCCACACCATGAAATGTTTACCAGAGTGCATAACTCCTACATGGACGGCAGACTCCCTGGTCAACGTGGCAGTGGACGGCCTCAAGTTGTTGACGAAGACATAGTGCTTCAGGAACGAGAACAAGACCCGACAACTTCGGTTAGGGCGATACAACGGCGCACAGGGATACCGAAGTCCACTGTTCATTCAGTACTTAAGAGGTATGGATACCATCCATTTCACGTACGACGCGTGCAAACTCTTTTAACTAGAGACTACCTGCCGAGAGTTCAATTCTGCCGCCGCATGCTTGAAATGCATCGGGAGGACCCAAACTTTTTTAATAAGGTGTTATGGAGTGATGAGTCAGCCTGCAGAAAGGACGACTACTTGAATTTGCATAATTTACATAGTTGGCAATTAGAAAATCCGTATGTGTCAAGAGAAGACAGGTCCCAGTACCAATTCAAAATAAATTTATGGTGTGGGATTTTTAATGGCCAGATTGTGGGTCCCGTCGAGCTTCCACCTACATTAAATGCCAATAATTACTTGGAGTTTTTACGAGAAACCCTACCCACGCTCCTTGAAAATGTTCCGAGTGAGCTAAGAGAGGTGATGTGGCTTCAAAATGATGGGTGCTCTGCTCATTATGGCCGGGAAGTAAGAGCCTACTTAGATGAAGCTTATCCAGGCAGGTGGATTGGGCGACTGGGACCGATATTATGGCCACCTAGGTCTCCGGACCTAAACCCCCTGGATTTTTTTATTGGGGTGCCATGAAGGACAAAGTCTATGAAAAACCGATCCAAAATGACAATGAATTGAGAGCAAGGGTTAACATTGCAGCAAGAAAAATATCGGAAATAAGCCTGAGAAGACTCAAAAGCTCATTTTTAAGAAGATGCCGAGCGTGTATTAGGGCACAACGGAAGCAATTTGAGCATTTATTGTAATTTATTTAAATAAATGTTTATTAAAGTTAACTCCTCTGTTTTTTTTACTATCACCTTATCCTTCAAGATGTCATTTACAGACCGGCCGGCCGGTCGGCTGTAGATTAATTATTATGTAATTCGAACCGTAGTACGACCTTACAACGATTCGAATTCAAAGTCCATTACTTGCATTTAAAATAAAATGCTCTTATTAACTAAAATAGCTTATCTTTCGTATTTTTTAAAATGAAAATGTACTAGTATTGTATCTTTCCAAAATCACCATTAAACAAGCTATGTTTTAAGTTTGTTGTACAAAACTGCCACATAATTTTTTTTTTCACCACTGTAGGTTAAACTTAAGTGATAAGAAAATAGTTCTGTGCAAATTTAAACAAAAAATAGTATTTCTTGAAAACATTCTTGTCTTTGATAGAAAAAAGACTTATCAATGAGTAAAGTAACTATTCACGAATAATTTGATGTAAAAAAAAAGTACTAGAAAAGGATTTTTTCATTACGAGATGCTTAAAAATCTGTTTCAAGGTAGAGATTTTTCGGTATTTCGGAAAATTTTGTAAAACTGTAAATCCGTAAGATTTTGCTGAACATATATTGTGTTGTATTGATAGGTAGTGACCCTAGCTATCACCCCCTGCAGTATGTCGTGCTATTTACTGGACACCCTGTATAATGCAAGTAAGTTATGCAAAAAATGTATGTTAATCTAGAACGCATACACATCAATTATGTATGTACATATTTAAGTATTGTAATAAAATACTTCAAGAAATAAATTCTGGAAATAATGCCTACCCAAAGCATAAAAAAACGATATCACTTTCAAAATACTTAAGATATTTTCATGATTTATGAACAGACTATTTTATTATCTATTTATCATCTGTTATTCTATTTGTGATTTTATTCAAATATTCATATTTTCATAACTAAAAATAAATATTCCCTATGAAGTCGAACGGCGCGGCGGCGCGCCGTATGCGCGACGCACATTTGTATGGCCAAGGTTAATGGCTATTACCCGACCCTTAAGAGGTCGCATGCTTTGAAATTCATCTGTGAAAGTTTAAAGAATTACTTTAAGGTTGTCATAGAAAAAAATACTCTATACCCGTTCTATCGTTTAATTAAAGTGATATTAAATTAATTATCGTTTTACCCGCGATTTCAGAAAGAAAAGAAGAAAGAAAGAAAATAGTTTATTGCGTTAAATATGACGCAAAGAAAGAATACAAACATGAAAAGAACAAGTTGGCGGAAAATATGCATCACATCCACGCAAAACGGCTAGCGCTCAGCATAATGCTGCGACCCTATGCGAGACAGAGCCCCGGCGCTGGTTATTGGGTGCAGCATATTGCAGTGCTATTTTGAAGAGCTGTACCTATTTCGTCTTTATATTACCTACTCAGATAAAACAAGATTAGGGGTTGTTTATGCCTGCTTCGATTAGCTAGCGTGTTAATTATGGCGGTTTCCTCTTTGACCATTCATTTCATCATTCATTAGAAGGCCTTTGCTGAGCATTAGACGTCTACTGGCAGACATCTAGAGTACCTACAAACTTTACGTAAAACACCGGTACGTTAATTTCCGGTTTAGTTATAAATAAGTTTTCATAGAACTCTTTGTTTTGTCTATAAAATTCAATCCATCTCACGACAAAGAGCTTTTACAAAAAGTTTCAAATTAAATGCAGTTTTTCAATTCATATTAATTAATCTGGTTCTCAGCAGCGGCGGAACGAAAAAAATCCCATTCATCGTCACCAACGTTTCGCCGTCCTTTACACCCTACGCGACATAAAGTTGTTTCAGACCGAGTAAGCCGATTTCACTGCGACCTACAAATGTAGGCACTGCTCAGTGCTAAGGTCAGCAAGGGCGGATCCAGGATTTTTTTCTGTCGGGGGCACAAGGGGCAGACGGGCTAAAATAAACAACAATAGCTGTTAAAAATAAACTTGTAGTATTTTTATAAAGGTTTATTAAAGTATGAAAACAATAGAAAAATTACATGTTTAATAAAGACAGTTTTCTTTTATGTTTCCTGCTAAAGATGTCCAAGACTTCATTAGCGTTTATTTTTGTCTCAATATCATGATGGATATTCATTAAAACCAGTCTATTCAAACGCTCTTCTGTCATCCTGCTGCGAAGATAGGAGTTTAATCGGCGTAAGGTGGAGAAAGATCGCTCGGCAGTGCTAGTAGTCACATGAAATGTGCATAGCAGTTGACCGTTGCTCTTTTGTCTGCTGGAGAATTTAGGATATTTTCTCTCATCTGTTGCCAAATTTTTAGCTCTCACTTCAAAGCTAAGAACAAGCAAGGTCTTCCTTATATACTTCAGCGCCTTGCAAACATCCTCTATATCTTCATCGCTGAAGTTATGGGACACCAACTTTTGCAACTGTCCGATTGTTTGAATGGGAGTGCTAGGGAACCTGGATGACATTTCACGTAACAAATAATCTAGAAAAGGAATATATACTGAAAGTAGGTAATATTCTTCAACTGACTGAATCTGAATGTTCGGCCGATTTGTTTGACGGACGGTGATTCTGCGGACCGTAATTTCTGCACCAATTTTATTTGCGATGGCCTGATTGAAAAGTGTTTTGAATGCGTTCGTGTTATTTTCACGATGCCTTGACTGACTTGCTGTGATCATATTGATAAGCTGAACTGCAGAAAGTATATCAATTTCAATAAACTCCACAACCCTCTGAGGGGAGCACATGCCCCTGTGCCCTCCCTTAAATCCGCCCATGGTGGTCAGTATTGAAACCAACTGAAGATCGCATCTAGGGATTTGTAGGTCTCCGTATCCAAAGGGTGTGAAAGGGACGAAAATAATAGCTAGTCACATAATTTCACACAAGATTTTGAACTGTGGCCGCTATGATGACAAAAAAATCGTGTTAATAAGGTAAACTTTTGTAGTTTTGGTGGTACTAAACTATCACTTTAAAAGGTATCTGTTATAGAAATGTAAAATACCATTATAGAAATGAAATTAAAAGTAGATAAAAAGCCAAAGGGTTAACGGCTCTAAAACAGTTCAATTTTGCCTCGTATCACATAAAGTCTGGGGGTTATAAATCACTTAAATAAATCAAGGGTTACGTAGGCGTTCGCGTGTGGTGGTAGGTACATTAGCCGGAACGAGCCGCGGCCCAGCCCGTTAGGAACAGCTGCTACCCGCAATAATACCCAATGATATGCATCTCACCTGACGACGGCGGATCCTAGTGTTTAATTGTTTCAAATAAATATTACGTAATTAAACGATCAAATTGCTACGAATGTTTTTCGATTCTAAATACGGAAATAAACAACCTTTTAATTTGAACTTAATGGAGGTTAAATTGTAATTCTATTAACCTACCAACTCAGTGTTGTTTAAAATAAAAGATGTTTTTAAAATTAAATGGTGTTTTTGTGGCCATGAGTTTAATGAACAATAAATCGTATTTTCCTATGTTTGTGACCTATGGATGTCATGGACGTTTAACGACGTATTCTTAAACATTTATGAAGCCACTGTACCTGATAGATGAGGTTAATTTTGATCTAATGTGTCTAATTTAGAATGAAAATAAATCTTGGTTTCACACAAGCCAAAGACGCGAGTAGGGGAAATTAATTATTTAGACCTATAGATAATGCGTTGGCAAACTTTTCAGATACATTGCGAACAACCCATATAAACACAACCCTCTGGTTAATACGTGTCTAACTGTCTACGAGTGTGAGCTACAATTACCATTAATCTCGAAGTTGGCGTTCAAGACCCGTCTCGAAGCACAGCCCTCTGCTATTCGAGACCGAAGAATACTCCACTCGACAAAGTTTGAAGCTTCGCTTAATGGGTCTGGGCACTTTTAAGAGGAATAATGTCCGTCAGACCGTTTAAAACAAAAACAATTCTCGCGGTCGAGTCCCGCGGCGCAGGACACTTACCAGCTGCATTCTGCAGCGAAAGTCTTACAGCACCACTTTAGTCAACGTCTTATACAGCAAAGTTTTTTGCCACAAAATTGTTTTTATTCACAGCTATTTTTGGTTGAAACTAAAACAATTTTCGTAAAAGCATGAACAGTCCAATGAATGCCAGCTAGAATTTGAATAAACAGAGTGGAATAAATTAATACTTAACACTTCTATTTGAATAGGTACCTATTCATTGACGAATTTGTATAGAGTGGAATTAATTATTGTGCAAATGTTTAACACACGAATGTTCGTTTGGCGAATGCTTGAACAGTGAAATGTAATTGACGGCCCGGTGTTTGTACACACAAACGGAATTTAGATGATCCGGTCCATTTCAATTGAGCTCCGTGCATTGTTTTCTTCTTAGAATGTTGGGCGACAATATTTGTTTATCATCATTATATTTCAATTAAAAATTTTCCACGTATTTATTCATTTCATCATAACATCCCACCTGTATTCCCCGAAGGGTTTGGCAGAGATGTACCTATAGTACACCGCCAGTTATGTTTAAGGGGACTACAGGACCTAAACGCAACTTTTATAAGTTTTATAATGCCTTAAAGTATATGATCCACTGCAGTAAACAAAATCAGAAACATATGTGATATTTTTAAGGATATATGCCAGGTAGATAGTGTGTTGAAAACATAATATAGGTAACTAATTTCATAAATCACGAAGAAAAAAAAGAAAAAAATCACGAAGATACCTCTAAAAATGTATTTTAACGATTAAAAACCATACTAATATATATTACATGCAATCATTCTGATTTTTTGTCAGATTTATTCTACAAGCAACATATTAGCATAATAGTGTTTTATTTTTTTTATACAAACTATAGTTTTTTTTTAAAAGATAATTGCTTCGTATTTTGCAATAAATTACCAGCGTTGTGTCATCGCGCTTCTCTTTCTTTTCTATGCAGTCCGGCAGTGACCGCACTTTAGGTGTTGTCGGGCTCTTAAGCCCCATGTAATAGGGGGCGAGTCTGTTGCCATCAACCGGGCACAAATCTAGAATCCGGATTGCTACTGGAAAATTCCAGATGGAAAACCCCAATTACCCTTTGCCCGACCCGGGAATCGAACCAAGAACCTCATGCTTTACATTACGATTAGACCAACCAGGCAGTCAACCGTATTATTATTAAACCATTCAATAGGTACGTTACTATCTTCGATGTATGAAAATTTAATACAGCTCGATTCAAACTTGACGGCGGCTCTGAAGTGCGCTACTCGCTGCGCAGGACCACACCCCTCACCCCCGCTGACACGTGTATTTGTTATTGCGCAACAACTCGCCTGATGTTCCGCGCCGCCATAAAGTTTGTATCGGGCTGTACCTAACGTTGAAACGCAGAATTTATATTGTCACCTCTTTAAAAAGCTTCAGATTTCTTAGAATAAATTATTAATTCCTTGGAGGAGTATACATTATTTTAACGACTGGGGAACTCTATAAAGTTTGCCGGTGTCTAGATACCGGCAGTTTGCGATGCAATAAATTAACTGTCGTGTAACACTAAGAGCTTGTTGCGTCACTGTGTCGTAGTTAACGCTGACGCTACTTTCAAATTGCTGCATGATTCCTAGAAAGTTTCCCTGTTCCAAAACAAATGCAATTTTACTGCATTTTATTTTATGTAGGAAATGGATTAGGTATAATGGAGCATCCGTTTTCTGCTTTTATAAAACTTTTGATGTTTGTCTCGGTTTGTGAAAGTTGCGCTTAAAGCGCAGATAAGTATATGATTTTAGTGAATTTTAAATCTGTTATTGCACCTTCATTGAATGCAAGTAAGTAATGCAAAAATGTATATTATACTAGAACGTACGAGTATACACATCAATTCTTTAGGTGATTATTTAAGTATTGTAGTAAAATACTTTATGAAATAAATTCAGGAAGTAATGTCTAAATGTATACCCAAAGCATAATAAACGATATTACTTTCAAACTACTTGAAATATTTTCATGTTGTTTTTTTTGTATGAACAGACCATTTTATTATCTATAATTCTATCTAGAATTCATCTTCATATCAAGGTCGCTCAGCGCGCCATGGAGCAGGCTATGCTCGGAGTTTCTTTGAAGGATAATATCAGAAATTAAGTTATCCGGAAGAGAACCGGAGTTACCGACATAGCCTGCAGAGTAAGCAAGCTGAAGTGGCAGTGGGCTGGCCATATTTGTCGAGGGTCCGATGGCCGGTGGAGCAGACAAGTCCTGGAGTGGAGACCGCGTATCGGCAAGCGTAGTGTGGGACGCCCCCCAGCTAGATGGACCGACGACCTTAAAAAGGTTACTGGGACAGACTGGATGCGGAAAGCGGAGGACAGGGTGTTGTGGCGCAGCCTGGGAGAGGCCTATGTCCAGCAGTGGACTGTTATAGGCTGAGTAGATTGATTGAATTCTATCTATGATTTTTTTTGCGTTTGTTTGGCCAAGGTCAACGGCAAATTATTTTAACCCTTAAACCCCGTGCAAGAAAACTTTAATAAGCATTCGCTTTTCTTTATTTTAAGTCAAACAAGCTGAGTGAAAGCTTCCACCTATTTGAACGAAGCATCATGCTTTTAAGAATGCTCATAAGCATTTTACACAGACAATAAAAGCTCTTTTAAAAATATCACAAAGGATAAATCCTTTTAATCCTTTATTTCCTTTATTATACTAATTTGAAGATATTAATTAAAATTGTTCCGAAGTTAGATTCAGTTGGAACGAGAGAAATAATTTTTAAAAAAGCAAGTTTCACAAATCTTGCTTGTTTGTGTGTGTAAGGTAGATATTATACTGGAGAGGTCTTGGACGCATCTTTGCGTCACATTTAATGAGGATTTCAGTGTGAAGTACAGAAAGGGGAGCCTCAGGAACCCTGCAGGCTCTGTAATTGAGTAGGTAGGTACCTCTACCTACCTGTTCTTTTTTTTGAGTGGGAAATTATCAAATAACTTGTCCCGCTCTGAGCGGCGCGGGAGGTTGTATCAGACTCTTACTGACTAAAACCCACCCGTGTTCCTTTCGTTGCCTGTCTGTTGCCTGAGGCCACGGTATCCCTCGGACTTTCCCGCGACATCGGCAGGCATCGGCCCTAGTGGACCCCTACACTTGTGCTGACATCTCCTTGAGGCACGCGTGGAACACAACGCGCCATCGACTCGGGCCTGGTCCTTATAGGACGGCGATTGCTCACCGTCTGCAAGCCCGCGCCTGCGGCGGCTAGGGGAATTTGCCTCTCCCTCACCCGTTCCGCCTCCTCCTTACCTCTACCTACCTACTAGTACAATGTCGCCGTAAAAGGTTCTTATCAAATAAAATAAAAAAACTAGTTCATGGTGTAGGTACTAACTGTGGCAAGATACGTCTTTTTTCGGCTATTTAAAATATTATTTTAATAACTTACCCAATTGCCTCTTTATAAGGCTACCTCCATCATCATATACACCAGCATGAAAAGGAAATACAATCAAACAGTAGAAATATAAAAACTCATACGATGCTTTTCAGTTTTCCTTTCGTGTCCATGAATTTCTGGATACATTTAGGAACCTACTTCACTTATAAACTTCAGCCCTACGGCACTGCGATAGATGAGCTTTTAATAAGAAGCTCCTCCGTTATTACGAAGATGGCAGACATCTTTAAGCTTTTTGCAATACTTTAATTTTCGAATTTATCAGCGCTCGTCGTCGCCGTCTGTCGCAAACTCGCAAGCAAGAAACGAAAAAAATGAGAGCTAGTTTTCATATCATGAACTGAATTATATGTATTTTTCTCAACAAATCACTATAGCGTATTGAAGTTACGATATTGAGAACATTCCTGTTTAAGTGATTAATTTAAAGCAGTGATCAATGTAATTCATACCATAGTAGGTATGTGTTTTCTACAAAGATTAAGACCATACCTACTTAATTTAGTGTACATACATACATAAACTCACGCTTTCTTCCCATGGGGGTTGGCAGAAACTACAGATCGCCACAGGCTTCGTGCTAATTTCGTGTACAATTGATGTGAAAACTTGCAATTTACTTACCGTGTCTGTTCATGAAAAACTACTTGTTTGGAAAAATACTTTGTGCCTAAATACGTTTTAAACAGATTACGTCACAACGTAAGTAGCTTGTGCTAATGAGTCACGTATCATATTAAATAGAACAAGAGTTTCGTTCAGGGCATGCGACTACGCGAGCTTATGGGACATTCACATTCAGCAGCTCGACAAAAAGCTCGTTGTGCGCCATGTGTGGTGCGTCGTCCGTATGTTACCTCGAGAGCACACTTTATATGCCACCGAGTTGCCTAGATACCATCTGTGTACTGAGAGTTCTTTTGATGAACTTCGTTTTGAATATAAATAGTAGTTTATACTGGAATGTTGGAGATTTATGTTGTTGATTCCCTTGAAGTTTCAAACGTATTCAATTATTTTACTAAGTTAAAATTTAGGATTCCTGATTGCTGAATTGATTATATTTGTGCATGCCCGTCCAAATAATAAAAGCACCTAAGTTACTTGAAAGTACCGGCAGGACTATTTTTATTATCTTTTTGAACGACTTTTCACACCGCTTCAGTAAACTGCACAGTAATAAATAGTTACGCATTTAATGACTCTGTAATTAATAGCAGACGTTCGTAGCAGTTTCTACAGCGATTTAAGGATCACTAAAGTTCAGAAATAGTGACCAATTCGTTCGTCGCGTCGTGTCGTCTTGACGTCGCCCACAAATACCGCAATTTCCTACCGCCATCACGTTTACTTTAAGAATTTATTCGAGATTATACGCGACTGATACAGTGTATGTTTTCCTTTAATTTTCTTATACCTAGGGCGTCATAAACAAAGGGTAAATAGAAAATTATACGACAATATTGTTTGTGCCTGCTTGGCGCTTCGTTGCGACGATATAAAGTGTTTTATGTTTGCCAATTTATATGCTTATCTAAAGTAAGCTTTCATAAAAGTTAGAAGTTTTTTTTAATTTTCGGACTTTCTTCACCCAGTCAACAATAATATCGGGGTCAAATACCAGTCTAACCGGATACGGCTCCTCTTTTATATACGGAACTTGTAGTATACTCTTGTTTTTTGCGCAAAGTATTTATTACCTTGAACAATCTCACGAAGTTTCAGATCTAGAAAATAAATACTTTCTGAAATAAAAAATATCAAACGTCAGCTTTTATACTATTTTATTGCTTTTGACGTCATTTTGACAGTAGGTGTTGCTATTTTAAGTAGTTTTAATAATATGTTTTGATTTTGCAAATAATAAGTTGACGCGCACTTTTTTATTTAAAAGGGATGACGGGGGCTCAAGTGAGCGGGCGATCGAGCCCCAGTCATCGCCTTCGTGTTAGGTTCCTTTAAAACCTGCAGACCGTAATAGGAGTCGCGGGGCTCCTATATAATATTTTGTTTTAGTAAGGCGTTGTCAACGCGGGTTGACTAAAACAAAATATTTACCATATAATATTATAACATAGTGTAAAAATTTGCTATAAAATACAGTGCTTTTAATTAAAAGTAACCCCAGATCTGGTCTAGACGAGGGCCAGTCTTCAGCTCTTATAAAGTTCGGACCGTTGGTTTCGAGCCAGGCTTGGGTAGTTCGTGCGTTGCGACCAGGTGCAGAGTCCTGCTGGTAAATCCACGGTACATTTAAAAAGTGCATTGCTGAGAGGTTTCACAACACAATCCAAGACGGACTCTTGATACACTTTGGCTTAAGTCTTCACTCCTTTTTCACATAAATTAAACTTTGTGACTCCTTGATAAGACACCCCCCACCAAACTATTACTGACGCAGGATCAAGACCACGTAAACCTTTCCAACCATTTGGGCGGCTTCTTTAGAACTGTGAGCGTACACTTTGTCATTTTGCTTGTTGTAGTTACTATTCAATAAAAAAAAAATTCATCAGAAAAGAGGATATTGCTGTGTGTGATAGAAGGCGTATTGATCGATACGCTTTAATTGTAGGGATCGATTTAGGGCATGTCCTGTATATCGACGATAAGCGCCGATCTGGTCTTGTTTTATTATACACGACAGAGCCCTAGCGGGAATCTTCATTTCTCGCGATAAGATTTTTTGTTTCCTAATGAGGTTTCGGCGAATTCTGGCGAGTTTAAAAAGCATTAACAGCCGTTGTAGTCCTAACAACAGATAAACCAACACTTCCTGTGTTTGTATATCTGTCGATAATACGATATACGAACACACGGCTGGTACCAAGCTTTTGAAGTATCTTTTGAAGAATATGATAGACGCGGGCTCCATACCCACTTTGTGCAAGGCAATCACTGCAATCCTATTTTCTTTAACACCCCATCCCATATTGTAATTTGATAACAAACACGAAAAAAATATGGGAAACGGCGGGAAATCGAATGAAGTTTTTAACATAATAAACGCGTTCAGAATTCAAAATAATTAAAGAGTTAAAAAAAAAAGAAAAAAATATGATTGACGTGTAAAAGTTTTTGTACAATCCTATTTACAAAAATAAAATCATTTATCCGATGTCCCGACTGTCTTAACCCAGTAAACTGACAAAAATATTATTTCCAGTTGGTTTAGGCCGGGCTCTATTTCAGTTACACATGTGCTCTATTTCAGGTACAGTAACTTCGCAATATAATATCAGTTTCAGCGGTTGTGCCTAGCTCTGCAACAAACGCAATAAACGCAATGAACTTTAGCAAAAGGTTAGCTTTAATATCACCGGCATTAAATTAGTTTTTCAACTAACTGAACTTTCAAATTAACGTGCTCGAACGAATGAGTAATTATTAAGTTCGCGAATGTGTCGCGAACGAGTAAAGCGAGTTGTTGCGTGAACATCCCGGGAGGATGTCCTAAGCCGGGTTCTTCGTTATTAGGTTGCAGGATTGCATCTTACTTTGGTGTTAAAAGTTCCGGAATTATGTTAAAAGTCTTCTCTGATCCAAAAGCTGCAGTAACCGGTTTGCTGTTTTGTTCCTTTTCTAAGTTTTGAGATGAAAGACACAATGTTTAGAAGAAAGGGTTTTGAAAACATTTTTCGACTCTTTTTGTAAAATTTACACTCGCACCTACACTGTGCGAGTGTAAATTTTACGTTACTCATGTCAGAATTGATTCACGACACGGTTTTCAGGAATAACACTGAAATTTACACTGAACATCAACATTGGGTTACGACTGTAGATAAAAGTAACATTACAGGAATATGAGACAATAGTGCCGATTCTCTTGTTTACACACTAAACTAAATTTAAGTTCAGTGCATCTTTTTCTTTCTATTTCATTAACAAAAGGATAGAAGATAAATTCTAGTTTCATCATTTCAGCCGAAAGACGTCCACTGCTGGGCATAGGCCTCCCCCAAGCACCGCCACTTCGACCGGTTTTGTGCTTCCCGCATCCAGCGGATTCCTGCGGCCTTCACAAGGTCATCGGTCCACCTTGTAGGAGGCCTTCCAACGCCACGTCTTTCGGTACGCGGTCGCCATTCCAGAACCTTTTGGCCCCATCGGCCATCTGTTCTGCGAGCAATGTGCCCTGCCCACTGCCACTTAAGTTTGGCAATTCTTCGGGCTATGTCGGTAACCTTGGTTCGCCTGCGAATCTCTTCCGAATCCGATCGCAGAAGATCCGCAGGCGAATTTTAGTTTAGTCCTGTCAAATTAATCAGCGCTTGACGTAAATTGACGTAATTTTAGTAGGCACGTTTTTAATCACGTCTAAACTTGTATGGAGTAGTGACAGGCGCTGATTAATTTGACAGGAGTAAACTAAAATTTATCTTCTGTCCTTTTCTTAATGAAATAAAGAGAAAAAGATGCACAGAACTTAAATTTAGTTTAGTTTGTGAACAAGGGAATCGGCACCATTAAGAATCGAATCAAATCAAATACGAATGTATTTGTGCCCACAGGTTATAAGGTGTTATTACATATAAATAAAGTAGGTATGTGTCCTGCTACATTAAGTGGCATAAAACTATTACAAAATTAGGAACAAAAATAGTGTAAATAAAAAGTAAGTATAGTTAAATAAGATCGTTATTTAGTTTTTAGTTTAGTATTAGTGATAATAATTTAGATTGTCCCCTCTTCCTGGGTCGGTGGGTAGTTCCTATGGTCTTAGAAGTATTTATTGCCGACGGCAACAACTTACCATCACTACTATGGCCTGTTGTCGCTTCTAAGACAGACATACATATTTACATATAAAATGTAATATTTGATTTATGATTAGTTGATTTATTTGTTAAAAACATATTTAATTAATAACCTTTTTAGGGCTAGTCAACATTAAATACGTTTACCTATTTAACATTAAAGTATTATCTGATCAATATTTAGGTTGGCCGCACTGGTGTCGCGCCATTATTGTTCCGTTACGAACTTCCGGAGCAGTGGTGGGGCGACACTTGCCAGTCGAATATTGGAACGAGTGATCGACTTGGTCGTGGGATTCAGTGCGAATAACATCTCCAGAATTGTCTTAAAATACGTGTGGTTATAGTGAGGTTATATTTTAGATTAGTAAATAAAGTTATAATTATTGTTTACGTGTGCAGTTTGATTAAAATCTTACAGGCCTTAGCCGTTATGACAGCCGTTATAAAACAAAACACTGCAGTGATCGCAGAAAAGTCACAAAATTATACAAGGTCAAATTAATTTAGCTGGCGAAGCTCCGTAGATGGGAGCTTCGGGAGGTTCCTGTGTCGGATAAGGTGGGAGGAAACGCCCGGGTGTCACCACTGTGTGGATCACCCGGGAGACACGGTGGAGCACGCGGTGGTGCTCTACCCGGCTTGGGCAGAGCACCGCCGTGCCCTCGTCGAAACGATCGGCGGCGGAGATCTCTTGCATCCGGCCCTTGTCGGAGCGAGAGGGCATGGGCAGCCGTCACCTCCTTCGGCGAAGCAGTAATGCTCACGAAGGAGGAGGCGGGACGGTTGAGGGAAAGGCAAATTTCGCGCCCTCTCGCCCCTAGCCGCCGCTGGAGACGCCCTGGACGTCGGGAATCCCGGGCGGATTTCCGGCCACCGTAGGCGCGGGCTTGCGGACGGTGAGCAATGGGTAGCTCGCCGTCCGATAAGGACCAAGCCCGGGTCGACGGCGCGTTGTGTTCCACGCGCACCTCAAATAGATGTCAGCACAAGTGTAGGGGTTCACTGGGGCTGATGCCTGCGAGGCCCCTGGCAACACAGCCAACGGAGGGAACATGGGTGGGTTTTAGTCAGTAAGCGTCTGAAACACCCCCCGCTCCACCCAGAGCGGGAGAAGTAAAGTTTTTAATTTCCCACCCAAAAAAAAGACGCGATGGGTATCGATATCTCAATACAAAAAAAATCGAAATTACAAAGATTTGATGATTTTCCGCTGGTAGTTGAAAGGAAGTATGAGTTGAGACAATCTGTGTTTATTTATCGATACCCTGTCAATCACAACTGTGAATTTAACACGAAAAAAAAAAACAGATTTTTAAACTGATATTTTAAGTACCGAGACTAGATGTACGGCGGTTGATAACCTCAAAAAAAAACTCATCAAATTTATTTATTTTTTATTTTATCGTGTTTAGATATCGATACCCATCACGTCTGCGGAGTTTCGCTAGCTAATTTAATTCTACCCTGTATAGTAAATCACATACAGTAGGTACCTAATACATTTCAACTTAATTATTATAATGTGAACCCTTTGACAACCCATGAATAGGTGTACTAATTACACATGTAAAGGTTAAGTGTGACTTCGTCCTCGACCTTAATGGGTATTACCCATTGATGGATAATATGTCGCAATCACGTACTATGTTATTCCATTCTCGTGTCTAATTCCTGTCAGCTATAATATCATGTCGTTCATAATTAATTCGGTTTAAGAACATCCATGCTTTTAAGGTGTTCATTTGACAGAAGAATGATGTCTAATAGAAGGAAAGAAACCCACACCATATTTGATGATATCATCAGGCCATGGTATAATCAGAATCAGATCGACGACCAAGGTTACTAAGCGAGAGAGTGCCATTGTAGCAACACAGTGCTGGGCACGCCACAATTGCGGCGATAAGTCCCCTCTTTGAGGAGTGGCTAGAGAGGCGCAACGGCGTCTTCACCTTCCGCCTGACGTAGGTCCTCACCGGACACGGCAACTTCGGGAGGTTCCTGTGTCGGGTAAGGCGGGAGGAAACGCACGGGTGAGGTCTGCCCGGCTTGGGCAGAGCATCCGCCGTGTCCTCGTGAAGGCGATCGGCGGCGGAGATCTCTCGCGTCCGGCCCTGGTCCAGGCCATGGTATGGAGCCAGAGGGCATGGGAAGCCGTCACCTTCAAAGCAGTAATGCTCGCTAAGGAGGAGGCAGAACGGGTGAGAGAGAGGCAAACTTCGCGCCCTCACGCCCCTAGCCACCGAAGGAGACGCCCTGCGCGTCGGGAATCCCAGGCGGATTACCGGCCACCGTAGGCACGGGCTTGCGGAAGGTGAGCAATGAGTAGCTTGCCGTCCGATAAGGACCAGGCCCGGGTCGACGGCGCGTGTATTCCACGCGCGCCTCAAAGAGATGTCAGCACAAGTGTAGAGGTCCGCTAGGGCCGATGCCTGCCGGGGTCACGGGAAAGTCCGAAAGGGATACCGTGGCCTCTGGCAACGCACAGGCAACGGAAGGAACATGGTTGAGTTTTAGTTCGTAAGAGTCTGACACACCCTGCCGCTCTGAGCGGGGGAAGTTATTTGATAATTTACCACCTAAAAAAAAGTTCACAAAGGGAGTTTCAGTTGTTGGAAGAGCTTTTTGTAAAATAATTTGTGTGTCGAAGTATGTAATACCACCAAACTAATTTCTACCTTCATTGCAGAAAATGCAGGTGTGTAGGGTGTTTTTTTTAACATTATACGAGTACCTGAGCGTATGAGTAGGTAGTATGTACTCAATATTTTGTACTTGGGACACGTTCCTTAACTTGCACATAACATTAGAGCCCACTTTCGACATACTCGTAATAGGTATATTCCGTTTCAGAAAAAAGTTTTTCTTTTTGCATCAAAATACCTATATCTGTACCAAGCAGTTCAACAACCGATTTAGTAATCACTCAACACCTGCCTAGCCTTTTCCCAGCTATGTTAAGTTCGGCTTCTAGTCTAACCGGATGCAGCCGAATACCAGTATTTTACATGGAGCGACAGCCTATCTGACCTCCACAACCCATTTACTGGATAATACGATACCCCTTGGTAAGACTGGTTATCAGAATTTCGGGCTTCTGACGACTCATAACAACTGTCAACAATTTACAAATGACTTCCGGGACCAACGGCTTAACGTGCTTTCCGAGGCACGGAGGGGTCTTGGTATATAAAGATGGTCACCCATCCACGGACCAACCGCGGCAAGCGTAGCTTAACCTGATCGATCGACCCGTGCGGCTGTTATTACTAAGCCAAGCCCCTAGCCCTGAGACACACAATTGACTATGAAGTGAACTGTTTCAGCTTTTAATGACATTTGGCCTTGACCTTCATTAGCTGAAGCAGGTGTGTTTCAGGCTTTCAGTTGCAACTGACGCGCGAGACTGAAAAGATGCATACATGTGGAAGAAGGTAAAGGAGTGCTTTACGACTGATACGAGTACCGAGGTAATATCGTGGGACAGTGTTCGAAAGCGTTGTTTATAGATGTACTTACAGGGAAACTAAATTAGCTAGTTTTATAACTTAAAATTCGAGCTATATAAATCATTCAGAAATGTTTCTTGAATTTACTGTCCCGCCAATTCGACTTCCTTTGAGCTTTCAACAGTGGCTCTCAATAAAATTAATTAAGACTGGTGGGATATTTATAATCACTTTCTTATGTAGGTATACTTTACGAATCAGTATAATTAAAGATAGGTACGGTCGGTATGAGGAAGCAGAATACAAAAGGTATTATTTGGATCCATACTCCTTAACAAAAAATCTTCGCACACAAACAAGTTGACCTTTGTTTGTGTACGAAACAAAACATTGTAGCTATCTACGAATGTAATTTAACGTAAATAAATCTTCCTTACTTGTGTAGTGGCAAAAACTGTAGTAGATAATAAATTGGTGTTGCGGACAAGTTTCTTGTTTGCCGCTGAGAAAGAGCGGCATTCCTGTACAAATACACACAGCAATAAACCATACACAGACTTTCATAATAAAACATTATATTAAGTTTAGGCGAACCTTACATAAATCAAAATGTAAGTGTTAAACGTGTGTTAAACTTTCCAATATTTTCACGGCTATTTTCCCTTGTTGGTAACAAAATGGCTCCATAATGAAATTTGCGACCGGCGCACGGCGACGACGACCGTCGTTGTATTTGAGCAATTAATTCTATATTAGATTTTCATAGGAGGATTTTCTTCCTCAAGGAAGTATTTTAGGGCCCACTCTGTTTTTGATCTACATAAATGACCTTTGCAATCTAAAGCTAGAGCTTGGCACTATCGTAACGTACGTACGTGACGACACTGCTCTACTTTTTTCGTTTGTCTCAGAAAATGAAGTCTACAATCTTGCGCAACACGGATTCAATATTTTAAATAAATGGCTTCAAAATAACTCACTAACTCTAAATGCAGAGAAGACACATTACATTAAGTTTTCGATGCGCAAGCAAATATCGAAGAATAAGCATTGCATGCTCATTGTTGCCCAGTCCCTACAAAAAGCCAGTGTAAGTATCCCATCCCAAAATTAAAAAGACAGATAAAATAAAATACCTGGTTATAATAATAGATGAAACCCTTTCCTTCAAACAACATATGAAAGCTCTAAATAATAGAATTTGTAAGCTGATATACGTATTCAAAAAGCTACGATTTATTGCAAATCCAAAAATAACTCGGCAAGTATACTTTGCTCTTTATCTAACTGTATTACGAGGTTGACACTGAAAGTTCTTAGAAAATCAAAAACTGAACAAACTAGCAAGTTATTAGTTTTATTATATCTTTTCTAAATAGTGGTTATTTACATCAATACATCGCTGCATCCGGTGAAACCACTGAGAAAAGCACTTTACCCACTCGTCCTTAGGGGTCTCTTCGACGGCATTTTGAAACGCAGCCACTGCTTCCTTGGCGTCCATAAATCGTTTTCCTCGAAGTTTTTCTTTTATTTTCGGAAATAAATAAAAATTGCAAGGTGCGAGGTTGGAGCTATAGGGTAGGTGACCCAGTAATTCCACGTCTGACGTCGCCAAGTAGTCGATTGTTTGCTTGGCGGAGTGCGACGAGGCATTGTCGTGGTGACGGAGGATCCTACTGCGAGGTCATTTCTCACGAACGTTTTCCAAGACAAGAAGCAAACAATTGTAAGTGTACCACTCTGCAGTAACTGTTTTTCGATCCTGTAAAACAACTGTTGCGTAATGGAATCCTTCCGAAGAACGAGGCCTCCATCTTTTTTCCCACGCTTCGACCTCTCTTTACTTTAGTTGGCAACTCCTCGGAAGGAAACTCTCAGACACTGCTCTCTTAATTTCAGGATCATAACAATTAATCCAGCTTTCGTCACCCGTAAGTGTGTCAAACACAGCATTTGAGTCACCTCCGTTAAATCTTTGAACCATTTCACGACACCAATCAACACGACGGAGTTTTTGGGCCTCTGTCAAATTATGAGGTATCCACCGGGCACAAAGCTTCCTGACCGCTAAATTTTCATGGAGGATTTGGTGCGCTTGACTCATACTGATGCCTAAACTTGTCTGAATCTGCTGATAAGTCACTCTTTTGTCAGTCTCTATCATACGCCGCACAACACTGATGTTATCTTCAGTCGTCGCCGTAGAAGGCCGTCCCTCGCGCAGATCATCGGTGAGATTAGTGCGACTACGTTAAAACTCATTAAACCAGTTGTAAACAGTGGCACGAGATGGGGCTTCATCGTGAAAGGCCAATCGAATTATATCATAACTTTTATGTTGACTTAAATGAATCGAAAGTCATAAAAAATCATTGTACGAAAATTTTCTCGCGTTAAATTCATGCTGACGTGACACAGACAATTTTCAATTTGCCGCCAAATCGTAAACAAATGAAAAATGAATAAAATACATACACAAAGGCAGAGTTCCATTTTAAAAATTTGAACTATTTTTTATTACATTGTTTACCAGTGGCCAGTTCTATAAACTTTCAGTGTCGCCCTCGTACTTCATGTGGTAGTATATAAAACTCTGTTATTGCCGGGCGGCAAGGTGGCTACTTGCCGCCCTTTCCTATTCCCCACTAACCTCCTGTATAAATCTTATGAAGTACTAACAGTTCGACAGTTATTTATAACGAGCACTGTACTAAAACAACACGCAGCACTTCCATACAGCACTGAATTTATTTAAAGGAGACGAAAAGATAAAGTTTGCCCTCAAATAAGTACAAAACATGCTTTCACAGCTCGATTTTATATGTAACTCGGACCGCTACTCTATAACAGGCTAGATGAAAAAGGAAACATCTACTCCTTAAATCATAATAACTGCAAGAAAATCCTTAAGGAAACTCTTTAAACTATGTCCTATGAAGATACAGAGAAGTTATTACTAGTGCTAAAGTGAATATTGTTTGTATTATTGTTATTTTTTAATTAGTTAGTACCATGTACCAATAAGATTAATATGATAAGTGATTATTTAATCAATACGTTACCTCCAATAGCCTGAAAAACCGGATTACCTAGTTCAGGCACAAATCATGGGTGAACTTGACATAGATTTAAAACTGTATTTAACGTTATACCTTATATTTTTGAACATAATTTTTATATATATTTTTTTATAGTTAAAATACTAGTATATAAATATTATAAATAGTACAACTTCGTAAAAGGGCCGGTAACTGTGCATAGGTCACTTATACTGAGGCGTTGACCACTACCTACCTAAATATTGTAAATTTTACAAAAAAACCTAATTCAATTCTTTTAAAACGCTTACTAGTTATGGCCCGCCTTTGGCTCATAATGTTCCCGAGTGCCCCCTATTCTCTATAAGTCTGTGCATCCCTGGTCAACAGTCTACACCATCAACCAACATGGAATTTGAATGAGACATTGAATAGAAATAGAAAATATTTTATGGTCCAAGTAATAATAAGCAGGTTCACATGTTAACACCAAGTTGAGACTACATAGTAGCTTAAAATATTACCTACAGCTAGGTTACAATATATTATTTGACAGTGAGCCCCAAACTAGGTACCAGATAGTCTGTAACTTGGGGCCCGGAGTACGAATTTTAGAGTAGAGACTAGAGTTGGGAATCCACTTGCTTGAGAATTGGGTGCGTAATCCTCTAAGCTAGAGGTCCCCAAAGTTTTTGTCTTGTAGACCCCCTGCATAGCTCTTATTGTATTTTTGCAAATGTGTTTTCGACTGATTTCTAACTGTAGTGCGGGGTGTATGGCGAAAACACAATAAAAACACACGTTAATTTTATACATTTATTAATGAAATTCATATTTACGAACCAAAATTAAAGTTAGTATGTACCAAATTACATAAAATTGCGAAAAATTAATGCTTTTTAGTGAAAAGGATAAACCTGATGCTTTAATAATAAATTTTCAATATTTGGTTTCAATTTAGTAAGGCTTAATCTTAAATCTCCTCAGTTAGTGATATCCAGTTTGTTTCTTTGTTTTGTTAGAAGGTTGGCAACCGCGCTAAAACCCCTTTCCACTAAGTATGACAACGGAAAAGCAATTAAAAACTTTCTCACCATATTTCATAATATGGGATAGGTAACAGGTATATCTTTTTGAAGCCAGAATAGCTGATCAGTTTCTAAACTATACCTTAAGTTCTTCGTTGTGCTTACAATATTCTGGTCAGTTCCTCTTGTAATATGATGTCCATTTCTTCAATGTCACCCTATGGGTTGATTTATCCATTGTATTAGTAGGTATTACCTAGTATTGCCATATTCAATAGCTGTGTATGTTTAATTAATGTCACGACCTGCTTAAATGAGATCCACTGTCGTGGACCCTCCGTTTACATCTCATGGACCCCCAATTATTTGTTTCACTCAGCTGGACCCCTTGTCGTCGACCCCTGGGGTTCTATATAGACTACTTTGGATATCATTGCTCTAAGCCAATAGAACAACGCGTGAACAGACAATCTTAACTAATATTATAAATGCGAAAGTGAGTTTATTTATTTGTTTGTTTGTTACGCTTCACGCTAAAACTGCTGAACGGACTTGGATGAAATTTGGTACATGGGTAAACCATGACCTGGATTAGGACATAGGACACTTTTTGTCCCGATATTCCTACGGGATCAAGACTCAGGCGGGTGACACCGTGGGGCGCAGCTAGTATTTTATTACTATCGTTTACTAGGCTGCAAGCATTACAAACGTACACAGGAGTAAAAAGAAACTTAAATACGTTTCGTCGTATGTTTGCGAGCCCGCAAAGCCGCACATCTTCTATCAGAAAAGTGACGAGGGTCCTGTCCTTATCATTTGCGGACTCTTTTATAACCGAAATTATATTGTACGAAGTTTTCGAACCTCTGATACATTACGTCCGAGTGTTTTTCATAATGTAAACCTACCCTTAAGACCCAATTTATTCATACAGCCTTTTGAATAGATCATACGCGAAAGGACCAAAACTTTATCATCAAGGACAATTTAATTTTAGTTTCCCCCGTCCGGATTTTGTCCGGAATTTTCTACTATAAAGGATTTTTTGAAAATATAAATAGTTCAATGAGTACTGAAAAAACAACGATTAAAAAGTAAAATGTCCGAACTTTTTTGGAAATGTCCGCCATTCTGTCAGTACTTTTAAAATTTTGAGATGGTATTGGTATCTATGTGTCAATTTTATGTCAACTAGAGTAAGCAGGCCTAAACAACATTGTGCAAAACAAGGACATTTAAATATACCTACGTGCAATCACAGGCGATCTCTTACTGCACTAAAACTACCGAACCAATTCCGTAACTAATTTCTTTAGATCTTCGCATTGCTTTGGTCCCTGTAGTAGGGCTTATTACATAATTATTTTCCGTCACAGAAACATCTTGGTTTGTGAATTAAAATATTAAAATCTTAACGATTTTGTTAACTGCCAAATTAAACCACAAAATTTAAATATACTTAATGAATATAAGTTATTCATTAAATATGTGTTCAACATGAATTGTAGGTAGTAGGTAGGTACCAATTGACTTCCATTGTTTTCAGATGTACCTGTTATTATTGTTCTCGGTTCTTCATGACTCGTCACACGTCTTTATAAATCGTGATTCAAATGGAACTTCGTTTATTTTTATTCCGGGTTACATTTTACTTACATTTTTATTTTGGTAGAATTTATGAGACATCTGAAAATATAAGAATATTTTGACCCCGAAAAGTTGTAAGAATACAGAGAGACGGGGGGAGAGTTCAAAGAAAAAAGGCTTTTTGCAATCATTTTATTGCTTATCTTTGTTTAACTGAACAACAGGCTCATGACCCATCTCACTGTATACGTTTAGAAAACATTTACGTTGCTATTTTCCTTTACAATACTGTACCATATTTAAAGAATTTAAAAAGTATCAAGAATGGCTTCAATGAAAATAAAGATTTTTCACAATGGCTTTGTACGTGGAAGGAGGAGAAATAGGTAGCACAATAGCAATGTGCTGTAGTAAGTTGACAGGGGTCCACATTCGCCGGCCTCATATGTGGGCCCCGCTATCGTTCGTACTCCTTTAAGGAAACGTTATAGGTACCTACTCGACCCGCCTTTTAACGCTCCTAAGTTATTACGCGCTTTTACCCTTACCGTTGGCTATTACGAAACGTGTGGACTTAAGAGTCGGGTAATCGCCGTTGACCTTGGCCATAGAAATGCGCGTCGCGCTCACGCCCCGCCGCCCACCGTTCAGTTTTATAGGGAATATTTATTTTTAGTAACGGCAATATGAATATTTGAAAAAGACATAGATAGAATTACAATATATAGTAAAATAGTCCGTTCAGACATAAAAAAACATGAAAATATCTTATGTAGTTTGAATAGTAATATCGTTTTTTATGCTTTAGGTAGACAGTACTTCCTGAATTTATTTCATAAAATGTTTTACTACAATACTTAAATATTTACATAAAAAATTGATATGTATAGTTTAACATACATTTTTGCATAAGTTACTTGTATTTTATGAAGGCGTAATAACCGATTTAAAAGTCACTAAAATCATATATGACGCTGACAACACCTAAGCTGCGATCATTGTCAGACTGCATAGAAAAGAAAGAGAAGCGCGATGATACAACGCTTGTAATTTATTGCAAAATATGCAGCAACTATCTACATATTTACTCAAAATTGAGTTGAATAATCGAAAATAAAAAATCAACCAAGTTCTGCATTCAAATAAGACGTTATTGTTGTAAATTAAATACGTAACGTACGTTGATATTTAATACTGATATTCTGGATTAGAACTCAAGTTTAAAGGTTAGTTTAACGTTAGTTTGTATCGAGATTTTTTTCAAAAGGTGTCTTGCTTACAACCAAGTTCTGAGAAATATGTTCAAAATTACCATATATTTTTTCCGCTACCACAAACAATACAGATTTGGCAATTTTTTTTCTTAAGAAAAGCCTATTTTGGTCATTTGCCTCTTGTCAGCGCCTTAAATATATATAACATAATATATTGTACCACTGGTGCGACCGAAAGGGACAAAGGCACTTCTTAGTGCTCATATTTATGTTTGGCCTGTCATAAATAAACTCAACGTCGATTTACCGACTAGTTATAAATATCCTCGTGAACATTAATGTTTATGATTAGGCGCACAGCTTTTGATAACACTTGTGCTTTCAATCATATTTAATAATATAATTGAGCAAATTGCCTTAGTTAAAAAGTAATAACTATAACTACGTATTGGCACGCAAAGTGGACTTTGGATTTATAATAGCGTTCCATTGTGAAATGTGCTATGAAATTTGGTGAGCGGTGTGCGGTGTGACAGTAAAAATGTTTTTAAGTTGTGTTCAATAATTCTATCGGCGAGGTGATCAATATCAGGCTTGGTATAATTGGACCAACCTCGAGACGAGAGCCCACCGCGACGCAGACGGCTTCGGATAATGAATAAGAAGACTTCCCAAATTAAAAGCCTTGTCATTAATTTGCTTTTGCAAAGTATTTAATTTCTTTTTCTCCCTGTCGTTTTCTGTTACAGATTCGTTTGATATAAAAATAGCTTTCTTTATAACATCTGACATCACCGTTATTAATGAAGAATCACTATCAGGTAACCTACCCGAAACATGTAAACTTTCCGTACCGAGATGACTCAGTGGTTTCCAAGAATTTAGATTAGGAGATAAAAGCTTTACCTACCCCATTATTTATCAATATTTGACAATATAAATGCTTCAAATAATGCCTTTTTTTGGGTGGGAAATTATCAAATAACTTCTCCCGCTCTGAGCGGACCGGGAGGGTGTGTCAGACTCTTACTGACTAAAACCACCGAGTTCCTTCCGTTGCCTGTGTTGCCAGGGCCTCGGTAACCCTTTTGTACCTTCCCGCGACCCTGGCAGGCATCGGCCCAAGTGGACCGCTACACTTGTGCTGACGACATCTTTTTGAGGCGCGCGTGGAGCACAACATGCCATCGACCCGATTTGCGTTATGCTGGAACATAGATTCAAACAAACAGATAAAAGACAAAAATTCTAAAAACTATATTTTCGGGATCATTACATGAAAACGAGACGCAAATATTTTAACGTTCGAGGCATGGAGAGGTCACGCACGAGGAATAAAGATCCCTTTCAAGCCTGACTGAAGCGGTACAGCTTTACCTCGCAGATTGATCGATCTACACCAAAGCTACGGCCCGACCCACCCCTGAAACAAAAGCATCGAATTATAAAAAAAAAATTACTTTGCACTTTTTTTCTTCGACTCACACTCACCACTATCATACAAAAACTCACCACACATACATCATAAACACATCACCTCACACATTCACCCATTCACTATTATATAGGTTTTTAGTTGTTATTCCATACCATCTTTCCCGTTCTTAGAAAATTATATGTATAATACTACTAACTCGAACAATAGGTTGGCACAGTCCGCAGTTGTATAATCCCTATTTTTAAGTAACCTCACAGCTGAACACTGTCTCTTAAGATACAGGTTATCCTAGTTTGAGAGGCGTATTCTCAAATGCTTCTTCATCTCTACACTTGTATGGCGTGGTGCTAAAGTTTTTGGACAGACAAATTTTCTATACAAGCCACGTATGCTTCTTTAACACAACACTTAGACCATGTTGACGCTTAGAAGGGTATGCGTAGCGTATGCGCACTGTTGTGCTTCCGAATGCTTCTTTGACTGGGCACACTGGAAAACTTAACGTTATTAATTTATTGTAAATAATTGTCAGTAATGAAGGTAGATATAAGTAAAACATGATTTATATTAATTTCTTTATTAAATTCCAACTCACAATGTTTCTATGACCACAGTAAAAATTCAAACTATGATGAGTTAATAAAGGCATCCAAAACTAGGCGCAATCTCTCTTCCACGGACATTGACATCCAAGGACCTATCCGTAAGATCTTTGTTATAGAGCATCTAACAGAGGATATACCGCATCTTGTTTCGTGAAGCTCGCGCCCGTGCACAGAGCACGGGTCACAAATACTACTGGGCAAACAACGGGCGAATACGTATCCGTAAGATCGAGGGGAACCAGCTATTGCAGTCAAGAGTATTAAGGAACTCGATCTTTTTCTCGGTACGCAAATTGACTCTAGTATCATACCGGATACCTCAGACTAGGAATGTTTTTTTTAATTAATTGTTAATTATGTTTTCTTGTAATTTTATAGTCCTTTTCTTAGGCAAAATAACAGTTATTACATTCACAACACTCCAACGCAATAAACTATCGTGTCGCAATTTTTTTTTGTCTCTACACAATCAAACATAAACAAATAACACACACACTTCGAACAAACATCAAATTAAAAAAACCTTGTGTACCCCATTACTTTGCACTTCTCGAACGGGCGTGCTAGGCCAATACCTCCAAGCAAATCTGCGGCTTTAATTAGGTATTCCCCTCTCAGCACTTACTCTCAATACAATTTTTGATAATGGATAAAACTGATCTGCTAACCGAAATAGACGAGATGCTGAGTATATCATGCCGCACCGTCGAGAAACTAGAGTTATGCGGGATTTTACTTCTGGAAATCACTTCAACTTACACTCAAATATCAGGAGCTTGCAAAAAAACTTTCACAGCCTGCAAGCGTCGTTATGCCGCCTTGACTTTCAACCTGATATAATTGTCCTGACAGAATGCTGGTTAAATGAAAACTCCGTCATTTACCAATTGCCCGGTTACAGAAGCTACAATACCACCAAAAAAATAAACAAGAGTGGCGGGGTTCCTGTTTACTTAAAGGATCTCTGAACCGTGTCAGTCTTCGAACCAGAATTTGACGATGCTAATTGCCTACAGATTAAGCTTCACGATAAAATTACAGTCCTCAGTATATACCGCTCACCTTCATTTACCAACATCGAACGTTTTTTTAACCCTTTAGACAATTCCTTAGATAAACTTAAAATAAATCATGTGTCATTGTGGCGGGTGATATTAACATTGACTTACTAAAAGCCTCACCGAACGCCGTCCATGCAACATATCAATGTTTGATGGCTGAACATGGGCTATTGCCAGCTATCACTCACCCAACTCGGGGTAAAGCCTATCATAACCATGGGTACATTAAACTCAAAGGCACTACCGCACAGGGAATCGTCTGCGAGGCCTCGGTAACAGATCACCACTTAGTTTTGCTCGGAATCAACTACTCTAATCCTAAAGCCAAAAAAATAAACAGATTCAAAATTAAAACCGACTACTCCATGGTGGTTGAAGAAGTAAGGCAGCTCGGGCTGATGTTACTTCCACAACAAGTATTGATGACGCAGTACTTCTTTTCAACAAGATCTTGTTAGACATCATAAACAATCACACCTCAAAAATTAAAATCAGTCGTTCAAAATTTAATTTAAAAGCCTGGATTACGCCAGGCCTTATTAAATGCATCCGTCATCGAGACATTCTTCACGCTCAAACAAACCAGCAACCAAAAGTTATATCCTAAAATTATGTATTCAAGATACAGAAACTTCTGTAACGACATTCTGCGTCAGCGCAAAGCTGATCATGACAGGAAGGAATTGGAATCTAATAGTAAAGAACCAAAAAGCTCTGGCGGACTATTAAAGAAATATGCCAAGTTCCTAAACGAACCAGCGACAACCAAGAATTACTGAAATATAAAGGTAACGACGTTATCTCCATCGATAAGTGTAACGAGTACTTCATGTCAATTGGTCAAAACCTTGCAACCAACGTCTTAAACGGCCAGGCGACAACTGGGAACGAACCATGCCTCGGTCCTGAAGGTAAAAACCCACCTAAATACTCACTGTTTCTACACCCTACTGACAATCAAGAAATTGGTAACATCATAGACAATCTCAAAGACGATAGCGCTCCAGTGAATTTCGGCCTCTGCTCCTTAAGCAAACAAAGAAACACGTACCAGAACCCTTAAAATACATTTTCAATCTGAGCATGGAAACTGGAACTGTTTCCACTTGCTGGAAAACTGCTGTTATCACACCCATTCACATAAGTGGTGCCAAGGATGCTCCTGATAACTACAGGTCAATTTCATTGCTATCCGTGACGTCTATAATCCTAGAAAAACTGATAAACAACCGCGTCGTCAGCTTTCTAGAGAAAATGTATCTACTCTCAGAGCGGCAGTTTGGCTTTCGGCGAACGAAGTCCACTGAGCAAGCCGTAAGTCTGCTGACTGGCATAATCTCTTCAAACATTAAAAAAGGTGATGAAAAATACTTAAATATAAATAATTTCAATCTTGGTGCCATTTACTCCCGCCAAGAACAAAAACGCGGAGGCACATGTATATTGTGTCAAAAGGGTTATGTAAGTACTGAACTAGGTTTTACAAAGGAGTGGAGAAACATTTTGAAATATGCGGTGTTGAAATTGAACAAATCAAATTGATTGTGGTTTGTATATACAGAACACCCAATTCTGATATAAATATATTTTTTCAAAATTTCATTAAAACATTACTGAAACTTCAACATAAAAAATACAAGATAATAATATGTGGGGATTTTAATATAGACTTACTAATAACTGATAAAAACAGTTCTAAATTTAAAGAATTATTACTTAATTATGGAATGCAATACTATATAAATGAGCCTACTAGGCTTAAGAAATGTATAGACAATATAATTGGTAATGTAACAAATGCAATAGGCGAAACATATAATTGTTTCTTGTCTGATCATAATACAGCTCAAATCGTTACCATTGATCAACAAATTAACAGCAAAACTGATTCCTTTTTTGTAACTATTAATGATTTAAATAAAGGTAATGTTGTTAGGTTCATTGAATACATAAGTTGCTTAAGTTTTAGTGAAATTTATGATATCTCAGATGCTAATGCAGCCTTTGATGGATTTCATGATCTTTTATCTTTGATCTATAATCTTTGCTTTCCATGTATAAAAATTAAAAGAAAATATAACATGAATAAACAAAAATGGATAACAAAAGGTATTAAAAAAAGCAGCAGTACTAAGAGGTCATTAAGAATCAATATTATTTGAATAGAAATAATGAAAATAAGAACAAATTTAAAACATATTCCAAATTATTAAGAAGTTGTATGAATAACCTGCAATCCCTATGTAACCAAAAGCACATTACTTATTCGCGAAAAAAAATCAAAGCTACATGGGATATTGTAAAGTGCAATACGGGTACTAAGCCGTCTAGGGATTGCATTAGTAAAATCGAAGACAATTGTATAACATTAACCTCCGGATCTGACATCGCTAATAAATTCAATAATCACTTCGTTGACATTGCCATTAATAATTCCTCTAATTTTAATAATGATACTAATGACAGACACAACATAGAATTTCATGATGACAGTATATTTCTAGAACCTACAAATGCTTCCGAAATCGAAAGTATAATAAAGTGCTTAAGAAATACTAAATCAGCAGGCTATGATAAAATCACAACTGAACTTCTTAAAAGTATTTCAAAATATATATCATCGCCTTTAGCATACATTATTAACCTATCCTTGGAACAGGGCTGTTTTCCTGACAAATTGAAACTTTCCTTAATTAAGCCACTACATAAAAAGGGCTCCCAATCTAACGTTGACAACTATAGACCTATAGCACTAACTCCCATACTTTCAAAAATATTTGAAAAAGTGATGTACAGGCGGTTGTTAAGGTTCCTAGATAAATATAACATTCTAGTCAGTCAGCAATATGGATTTAGACAAAATAAATCCACTACCGTAGCAATTTATACGTTAATAAAACAAATCATGAACAATATCAATAAAAGAATACCTTCCTGTGCATTATTTTTAGATTTAAGCAAGGCGTTTGACCTCGTTGACCATGCTAGGCTATTGGATAAAATGGAAAGATACGGAATAAGGGGTCCCGCTATAAAATGGTTTGAGTCATATTTACGCGATAGGAAGCAGATAACACGAATAGCAAAGTTGAACCATATGGCAAATAGTATGGATAATTTCGAATCCGAACCAAGAATTAACCATTGCGGTGTCCCTCAGGGAAGCATTCTCGGGCCGTTATTGTTCCTTATCTATATAAACGACTTACCGAAATCAATAAAACATCAGTGTGTTCTGTTTGCTGATGACACCACAATTATTATTAAATGTAAAGATGAACAAAACTATGACAATGAAATTAATCAAACATTGAATGATATTATAAAATGGTTAGATATTAACAAACTAAAATTAAATATTGCAAAAACGAACGTACTCCACTTTAAAACATGGAAAAGTAAACCTGTCCATCTTCATATCGCGTATAATAATATTAGCGTAAAGCAGGTGCATAACACAAGGTTTCTAGGGGTAACACTTGATGAGCACTTAACATGGAAGAATCATATCGAGATACTCTGCAAGAAAATCAACCAATTTGTATTTGCGCTAAAAAAGGTCAAAAATGTAACGTCGAGAGAAACCTCCATAATGGTGTATCATGCCTATGTCTGTTCAGTAATTCGCTACGGCATAGTTGTGTGGGGAAACTCCTCAGAAATTGATCGAATTTTCATTGCTCAAAAAAAGTGTATCCGCGCAATTTTTAATATGGAATGGTCTGATTCGTGTAGGGCTATATTTAAGTCACATAACCTTCTGACTGTACCCTGCATATATATCTTCGAAGTTGCTAAGTTTCTGAGATCCAATCTTGCATTATTTGAACGAAGGGATAATACAAATAAAAGGAAAGCTGCACATTTAGATTTCGAGATACCTGTTCCTAAATTGCAACTCTTCCGAAAGAGTTGTATCTACATGGCTCCCCTAATTTATAATGCTTTGCCGAATACAATTACCCAACTACCCTTCCAAAAATTTTGTTCGGCACTACGAAAGTGGTTGTTGCAGGAATGTTTTTACTCAATTCACGAGTTTTTTGTAAAATGTCCCTGTAAATTTTTTTCTCTTGATCTGGCATCAAAATACAGGCATAAGTAATTATTTAAGTTAATTAAGTGATATTATGACAAGCTTATTGTTTTATTTAACAACATGGGAAAAATAGAAGTGTGTAGTTTATATAATATAATAATTGAAATAATGATAAAAAATTTAATATTAATATAATGTGAATAATGTTAACTAATAATTAATGCACTTGAATATTTTTATGTAATAATAATATTGTAAATTGATTTGCATACCGTTAAAACGGTGAGACATGTAGCACTATGTAATGATACGAACACCTTTTGTAAACATACCATGTTTCTGGCAAATAAATAAATAAATAAATAAAAAATAAACATCGACATGGGCCACAATTCATCTGGTGTCTTCCTAGACCTCGCCAAGGCATTTGACACAGTCTCACCTGTACATACATCTGTATTACATCTCTCTATGCCAATCTGTCTTACAATACTGTGTAAGTGTCTGGGGCAGCACTGCCAAGACATGCATGCTGGAGCTGGAACGGGTGCAGCAGACTGTCCTCAAGGTACTTCTGGGAAAGCCGCGGCGTTTCTCTACGGACGAACTGTATACGGAATCTGGCGTTTTACACGTACGTCAGTTGTTCATCCAACGGTCTCTGCTAAACCTCATAAAAGTTAACATACAACGCTCTAGCTGCCGTAAGAGGGGTAGGAAAACAGCTGAAAGAATCCCCCTTCCAAAAACAAAAACCCGCTTTGCGACTCGGTTCTCGTCGTATTTATCCATACGGGTGTTTAATGCTATAAGCAAAATTTTCACGGTACCAAACGACTACTCTGAGGCCAAAAAGAACTAAAAGAATGGTTGCTGGGTTCGAACTTTTGAAGAATCAGAAAGTTTACTTTGCAGCACATGTTAACACAAACTCTTTGATGGAATACATACCCTCACTAACACTTACACCACACACTTAGGTACTCACCTTAACTGTTTTTGTATGATAATCTGTTTTATTTCATTTTTTTCTTTGTATTCACAGTATTGTAAGTTTTCTAAATTTTGTAATGAACTTATAAATATCAATCGTACGCTAGCAGAACCCATTAAATTTTAACTTTGTGTAGTGTTTGAGTCACCAAGATAGAGGCTGTGCCTAGTTTGGGACCCGCTGTTTAATCCGTCTAAGTCTTCTGTTAGTGATAATTTCATACCATGTTACTTGTATAGAACTTTAAGAACTTTGTGATAGATAAATTAATTTGAATTTGAAACTTATACATACGTACTAAAATCAAACAATTGACACTTGAACTACTTAACATTAGGTAAATCCAGATCAACATTTTTTCTAAAATCGTGAGATCGCTTTAATCGTTTTTTTTGACGCCCTGATTGTATCCTGTTACCGCCCTTGCTCAGACCTCTCTTTTCTTCTGGAAATAGATGTTGATTGTTGGAGCTCCTGTGCATATTTTTGTGGAAAATAAATGTTTCAGCTTGTGCAGGAGTTTTTATTTTCTCAATACAATTGGCAAGTCTTAACACAACTTGTTGGAGTTGGAGAGGATTTTAATACCTCGAAGAAGTTTTCAAAAGCTTCTCCAGTTTCGCAATTGCTTGACTATGTTCTTGTAAATTGCTTTCATTTTTTAACCGACTAAAAAACGGAGGAGGTTCTCAAGTAGACGCGTATATTTTTTTCGCTCACAGATTTTAATGCTGAGTTGTGTATTACAATTAAAAAAAAGTAATCAAAAATAAAGCATGTAGTAATTAGTAGATTATAGCCACAAAAAAATATAAAATAAAAACTTTTTAACAAAAAATTAAACCGCCGAAAAAACTGAAAGGCAAAAAATAATAAACCCCTTTTTATTTAACCTTAATAACTAAGTTCTTTAATTAACACTCACACCGCCACCCATACATAGAATTTTTCGTTTTCTGTTACAGATTCGTTTGATATAAAAATAGCTTTATAAGTGACTTCTTTATAACATCTGACATCACCGTTATTAATGAAGAATCACTATCAGGTAACACCTACCCGAAACATGTAAACTTTCCGTACCTAGATGACTCAGTGGTTTCCAAGAATTTAGATTAGGAGATAAAAGCTTTACCTACCCCATTATTTATCAATATTTGACAATATAAATGCTTCAAATAATGCCTTTTTTTTGGGTGGGAAATTATCAAATAACTTCTCCCGCTCTGGGCGGACCGGGAGGGTGTGTCAGACTCTTACTGACTAAAACCACCGAGTTCCTTCCGTTGCCTGTGTTGCCAGGGCCTCGGTAACCCTTTTGTACCTTCCCGCGACCCTGGCAGGCATCGGCCCAAGTGGACCCCTACACTTGTGCTGACGCCATCTTTTTGAGGCGCGCGTGGAGCACAACGCGCCATCGACCCGATTTGCGTTATGCTGGAACATAGATTCAAATAAACAGATAAAAGACAAAAATTCTAATAACTATATTTTCGGGATCATTACATGAAAACGAGGCGCAAATATTTTAACGTTCGAGGCATGGAGAGGTCACGCACGAGGAATAAAGATCCCTTTCAAGCCTGACTGAAGCGGTACAGCTTTACCTCGCAGATTGATCGATCTACACCAAAGCTACGGCCCGACCCACCCCTGAAACATAAGCATCGAATTATAAAAAAAAAATACTTTGCACTTTTTTTCTTCGCATATAACTACTCACACTCACCACTCTCATACAAAAACTCACCACACATACATCATAAACACATCCCCTCACACATTCACCCATACACTATTATATAGGTTTTTAGTTGTTATTTCATACCATCTTTCCCGTTCTTAGAAAATTATATGTATAATACTACTAACTCGAACAATAGGTTGGCACAGTCCGCAGTTGTATAATCCCTATTTTTAAGTAACCTCACAGCTGAACACTGTCTCTTAAGATACAGGTTATCCTAGTTTGAGAGGCGTATTCTCAAATGCTTCTTCATCTCTACACTTGTATGGCGTGGTGCTAAAGTTTTTGGACAGACAAATTTTCTATACAAGCCACGTATGCTTCTTTAACACAACACTTAGACCATGTTGACGCTTAGAAGGGTATGCGTAGCGTATGCGCACTGTTGTGCTTCCGAATGCTTCTTTGACTGGGCACACTGGAAAACTTAACGTTATTAATTTATTGTAAATAATTGTCAGTAATGAAGGTAGATATAAGTAAAACATGATTTATATTAATTTCTTTATTAAAATCCAACTCACAATGTTTCTATGGCCACAGTAAAAATTCAAAAATCCTTGTGTACCCCATTACTCTGCACTTCTCGAACGGGCGTGTTAGGCCAATACCTCCAAGCAAATCTGCGGCTTTAATTAGGTATTCCCCTCTCAGCAATTACTCTCAATACAATTTTTGATAATGGATAAAACTGATCTGCTAACCGAAATAGACGAGATGCTGAGTATATCATGCCGCACCGTCGAGAAACTAGAGTTATGCGGGAATTTACTTCTGGAACATCACTTCAACTTACACTCAAATATCAGGAGCTTGCAAAAAAACTTTCACAGCCTGCAAGCGTCGTTATGCCACCTTGACTTTCAACCTGATATAATTGTCCTGACAAAATGCTGGTTAAATGAAAATTCCGTCATTTACCAACTGCCCGGTTACAGAAGCTACAATACCACCAAAAAAATAAACAAGAGTGGCGGGGTTACTGTTTACGTAAAGGATCTCTGGACCGTGTCAGTCTTCGAACCAGAATTCGACGATGCTAATTGCCTACAGATTAAGCTTCACGATAAAATTACAGTCCTCGGTATATACCGCTCACCTTCATTTACCAACATCGAACGTTTTTTTAACCCTTTAGACAATTCCTTAGATAAACTTAAAATAAATCATGTGTCATTGTGGCGGGTGATATTAACATTGGCTTACTAAAAGCCTCACCGAACGCCGTCCATGCAACATATCAATGTTTGATGGCTGAACATGGGCTATTGCCAGCTATCACTCACCCAACTCGGGGTAAAGCCTATCTTAACCATGGGTACGTTAAACTCAAAGGCACTACCGCACAGGAAATCGTCTGCGAGGCCTCGGTAACAGATCACCACTTAGTTTTGCTCGGAATCAACTACTCTAATCCTAAAGCCAAAAACAAAAACAGATTCAAAATTAAAACCGACTACTCCATGGTGGTTGAAGAAGTAAGGCAGCTCGACTGGGTTGATGTTACTTCCATAACAAATATTGATGACGCAGTACTTCTTTTCAACAAGATCTTGTTAGACATCATAAACAAACACACCTCAAAAATTAAAATCAGTCGTTCAAAACTTAATTTAAAACCCTGGATTACGCCAGGCCTTATTAAATGCATCCGTCACCGAGACATTCTTCACGCTCAAACAAACCAGCAACCAAAAATTATATCCTAAAATTTTGTATTCAAGATACAGAAACTTCTGTAACGACATTCTGCGTCAGCGCAAAGCTGATCATGACAGGAAGGAATTGGAATCTAATAGTAAAGAACCAAAAAGCTCTGGCGGACTATTAAAGAAATATGCCAAGTTCCTAAACGAACCAGCGACAACCAAGAATTACTGAAATATAAAGGTAACGACGTTATCTACATCGATAAGTGTAACGAGTACTTCATGTCAATTGGTCAAAACCTTGCAACCAACATCTTAAACGGCCAGGCGACAACTGGGAACGAACAATGCCTCGGTTCTGAAGGTAAAAACCCACCTAAATACTCACTGTTTCTACACCCTACTGACAATCAAGAAATTGGTAACATCATAGACAATCTCAAAGACGATAGCGCTCCAGTGAATATCGGCCTCTGCTCCTTAAGCAAACAAAGAAACACATACCAGAACCCTTAAAATACATTTTCAATCTGAGCATGGAAACTGGAACTGTTTCCACTTGCTGGAAAACTGCTGTTATCACACCCATTCACATAAGTGGTGCCAAGGATGCTCCTGATAACTACAGGTCAATTTCATTGCTATCCGTGACGTCTATAATCCTAGAAAAACTGATAAACAACCGCGTCGTCAGCTTTCTAGAGAAAATGTATCTACTCTCAGAGCGGCAGTTTGGCTTTCGGCGAACGAAGTTCACTGAGCAAGCCGTAAGTCTGCTGACTGGCATAATCTCTTCAAACATCGACATGGGCCACAATTCATCTGGTGTCTTCCTAGACCTCGCCAAGGCATTTGACACAGTCTCACCTGTACATACATCTGTATTACATCTCTCTATGCCAATCTGTCTTACAATACTGTGTAAGTGTCTGGGGCAGCACTGCCAAGACATGCATGCTGGAGCTGGAACGGGCGCAGCAGGCTGTCCTCAAGGTACTTCTGGGAAAGCCGCGGCGTTTCTCTACGGACGAACTGTATACGGAATCTGGCGTTTTACACGTACGTCAGTTGTTCATCCAACGGTCACTGCTAAACCTCATAAAAGTTAACATACAATGCTCTAGCTGCCGTAAGAGGGGTAGGAAAACAGCTGAAAGAATCCCCCTTCCAAAAACAAAAACTCGCTTTGCGACTCGGTTCTCGTCGTATTTATCCATACGGGTGTTTAATGCTATAAGCAAAATTTTCACGGTACCAAACGACTACTCTGAGGCCAAAAAGAACTAAAAGAATGGTTGCTGGGTTCGAACTTTTGAAGAATCAGAAAGTTTACTTTGCAGCACATGTTAACACAAACTCCTTGATGGAATACATACCCTCACTAACACTTACACCACACACTTAGGTACTCACCTTAGTGTGTCTTCTGTTAGTGATAATTTCATACCATGTTACTTGTATAGAACTTTAAGAACTTTGTGATAGATACATTAATTTGAATTTGAAACTTATACATACGTACTAAAATCAAACAATTGACACTTAAACTACTTAACATTAGGTAAATCCAGATCAACATTTTTTTAAAATCGTGAGATCAATTTAATCGTTTTTTTTTGACGCCCTGATTGTATCCTGTTACCGCCCTTGCTCAGACCTCTCTTTTCTTCTGGAAATAGATGTTGATTGTTGGAGCTCCTGTGCATATTTTTGTGGAAAATAAATGTTTCCGCTTGTGCAGGAGTTTTTATTTTCTCAATACAATTGGCAAGTCACACAACTTGTTGGAGTTGGAGAGGATTTTAATACCTCGAAGAAGTTTTCAAAAGCTTTTCCAGTTTCGCAATTGCTTGACTATGTTCTTGTAAATTGCTTTAATTTTTTAACCGACGAAAAATCGGAGGAGGTTCTCAAGTAGACGCGTATATTTTTTTTCGCTCACAGATTTTAATGCTGAGTTGTGTATTACAATTAAAAAAAGTAATCAAAAATAAAGCATGTAGTAATTAGTAGATTATAGCCACAAAAAATATAAAATAAAAACTTTTTAACAAAAAATTAAACCGCCGAAAAAACTGAAAGGCAAAAAATAATAAACCCCTTTTTATTTAACCTTAATAACTAAGTTCTTTAATTAACACTCACACCGCCACCCATACATAGAATTTTTCAATGCAGCAGGCCGTGCGGTCTGGCGGCGGCCGCAACTTTGCCTACCCGTGCAGTATAGGTGGCGTGCCTTACTCGAAAATATACGTCCCGCCGGCGGACCGTATGGCGGTGAGAGTGTTAATGTAACTATACCTAAGTAATTTTGAGTCAGTTCCATTGGTTCATTCAATTCAGAATTTTCTTTATTTATTTAATAAAACTTTATGCACAAGTAAAAAAAAAAAAATACCGTACAAAGGCGGACTTAATGCCTGAAGCATTTTCTACCAGTCAACCTTAGGGTGATGCAGAGAAGACACATGGCATGACATGTCTTTATTGTATAGGAAAACTTAATTTTCAATATCGACGCAACGCGATGTCGGAAACGAAAGACCTGAAGGTATGCGGGACGGGCGCGGGCGGGCCGTGAGTTATTGTTAGCTCATAGAAGCGTTCGGAAGCCGGTATAGTTGCCAACGCAACGCAAACCCTTCTAAGGGTCAACATGGCCTTAGTGTTGTGTTAAAGAAGCATACGTAGCTTTCGTAGCAAATTTGTCAGTCCAAAAGCTTCTTTAGTATAGGGTTGCCATCCGTCCCGGTACACCGGGACATGTCACCGGTCTAGAACTTCTGTCCCGGTCTTTGGTTTAATTTAAATAACGTGTAATACGCGCACAGCGCTGGCGGCGGCGTGGTGCCACCGCGGCGGGCCCTGCCGCCCCCGCACCCTAAAGTTTAAAACGCCAAAACGTAATTGCCATTTCTCAGATGATTTCACAAAAGAATGGTCTTATATAAAGAAAGGCAGAAATGAATTCGAAGCGCACTGCAAAATATGTAATTTATTTATTTCCGTGAGCCATAGTGGTAAGACTTCAATACAGGACCACATTAAATCTAATAGACATAAATCTAAGATATCGATAGCTTCTACTTCACGAGATATTTCATCATTTATGGTGAGAGAAAACACGCCAGAAGATACTTTAGTGTGTGCAGCAGAATTAACAACGGCTTACAAAGTTATTAACCACCATCAGTATTTTAATTCATTGGACTGCAACACTAAATTAAACGCTGCCCTGTATCCTGATTTAAAAATTGCCGCGAAACAGTCAACTGTACGAACCAAAGCTACAGCAATAATAAAATTCATATTGGCACCACATTCTGTGCAAAAGACTAAACAAGAACTAGAGAAAATTCCTTTTTACGGGATTTTAACCGATGTAAGTAATCATAACGCCGAAAAGTTGTTTCCCCTTCTTATTCAGTATTTCTCGGAAACCGATGGCATGCAGCTGAAATTGATAAAATTGGACTCTTTGGAAAACAAAACGTCAGAAACTATTGTTCCTTTCTGCATAAATACACTGAATAACTTAAATATTTCATTGGAAAAGTTAATCGCGTACAGCGCGGATAAGACTAACACAAATTTTGGAGGTCGAGTGAGGCATGGGACGAACAACGTTCATTTCAAACTTAAATCGAAGCTCTCGAAAGATATTGAAGGCATTGGGTGTCCTGCTCACATCCTACATAATACAGCATCGACATCTGCTGACGTACTTTCAGTTGATGTGGAATCAGTGGTACTCAAGATTTACAAATATTTTTTGATATTTACAGTACGCAATGAACGTCTTAAATCTTTTTGTGAGGCAGCTGATGTCATTCATGCTAATTTACAATCCCACTCAAGAACTAGATGGTTATCATTATTGTCGGCGATAGAACGTAATCTGAAACTGTGGGAACCATTGCGAGATTTTTTTTTGGCTGAAACCCGATCGCCGAAAGCGATAGTCGATTTCTTTAAACACCCGTTAGCACTAGTTTATTTTCTGTTTTTACATAGCCAATCGTTTGAGAAATAAATTAAAAAAATAGAAAATTCCAATATAAGCATTATTGAAGTTAAAGAACTTATTAACACTCTTGAAAAAACACTGTAAGAACGTGCTGCAGCAAAACTTTTGGGGATTCAAACTAAAACTGAATATGACAAAATAGCAAAAACAAAGACAAAGAAAACGTCTTTGGAATATTTACAACAGTGGAGTTGTCCACTCACAAAATATGATATATTTTCATGGATGAATCTTGCTGCCCCACCGCAGTGGCAGGATGTTGTAAAGACAGTAAATTATTTACAAGAAAAGGGTATAATTATTGTCGACAGCGCATTTGAAGAAATATCATATCTCAAAGATTTTATAGAACAAAGAAGAGGTAACGAATCTTGGGACGAAAAAGACATGCACGAAAAATGGTTAAGTTTTTTCCAAGAGACTGATTATATTCGAAAGGAAACAGACTTTAATTTTGATGTGCCAATACTTATACGCCATCCCTGGTCATAACGCCAAAGTGGAAAGAATATTTTCTTTAGTAGCTGAACAGTGGACCAAAGAAGGTAATCGCCTTCACGTAGACACGGTCAATGCAAGTTCAATTTCAAAATGACATGTTCAGAATTTCATAAGTATGTTATGGGCAAACCGGACCTGCTAAATAAGGTGAAGAAATCTGAAAAATATAGTAGCAATTAGTGTTTCATGTAGAATCGTATTAGTAATCATTTTAAGCTGATTTGTTAAGAAAATGAAGGTAATAAAATTTAATCGGATTCTTTTACTTGGATATTTTCAGTCACTTACTGCTAATGTCCCGGTCAGTATTAAGCTTATATGGCAACCCTACTTTAGTACAACGCCATACAAGTGTTGAGATGAAAAAGCATTTGAGAAAATGCGTTTGAGAGGCAGGGCTCACAATATCTGTATTTCTTTGTGACAATAAATTATTTATAATTATTATTTTATTATTATGTTTTAAATGTCTTTGACATATCTAGGGGCCGAAGCCAACTCGCAGAGGCCCTTTAGACAATTTTAAGTGTTAAGGCACTAACCGACGATTATCCCTGTATGCACTATGCAAATCCACCGGACAATCCCCGGTTGGTGCAGGACTATTGCAGGACATGGAAACAAAACATATTGGACTATGGGTTTGGGTGGCTATAGTTGACTGGTAACCTAAAACTATGGAAGGACTATGTTCCCTGCCTGATCAATGTTATGTAATACACGGATAAAATGGCAGGGGTAACTTGCACACTCAATAATGGGCCCCCGGAAACTGTTGCTAGCACATAGTGACGTGGCGACAAGGGGCAACATGTCCTGAGGTGCTTGAAGAGTGGAGAGGTATTCCACGGCTTTCAGAACAATTCCAGGGCCCGGAAGATGGTCAAGATCCCTACGAGCACTTACTGGAATACTTCCTTCCTCCGAGCACGTTTGCTCTTGCGAATCTCCGCTCTCCTTTGCCAATAAAGGCAAGAATGAGGTGGGAGCTCTGTTCCTCGTCAGTGTTCACTCCAACCGGCCAAAAAAGGCAAGCCAGAGATGAGGAACAAGGAACAAACTTCTCCCAGGAGATAGGGGTCCGTGGGGTCGCTACTGCCCAACCGCTCGCCACATGCTGCCCTGCGGGTTTCTGTATCTCTCTTGGTTTGGCTCCTTACCCTTTTTTTATATGTTTTACCTGTTCCAAAGTAAACTCTACCGGCACAGACCTAGAGTTCGGAGCGCGCAAGCCCCACCACGACGTCAACGTAGAGATACGGCGGTAGGGTGATATTAGGTATTATTATTATTCATTTTACAGAAACCATCAACTACAATAATTTGAGAAGGCTAAAAAGTCTATTATTAAACTAGCGACTCGACCCAGCCTTGCACGTTTTTTACGACTTGAGAGAACATATATATTTCTTTATTTTTATGTGGTTTAATAATAATTAAGTATACACATACATTTTTTTAATGAGTGATTTATTGTCAGTTACATTGGTTCATTCAATTCAGAATTTTCATTAATCGTATAGGAAAACTCTCGATGTCGGGAACGAAAGACAGGTATGCGGGAGGGGCGCGGGCGGGCCGTGAGTGGGTGTTAGCTCATAGAATATTTTTACACATACTTTTTTGGGAAACAATTCTCTAAATGATGGTCAATAGAGCATCAAAATGCGTTGCGTAATTTAGAAGAACAATGCGGTCACACAGACAGACTCGAAAAGTGGCTTATCGTACAATTAAATTATTATTAATTATTAGCAACACCTCGCGGTTTGACCCGCATAAGTCTCGATTACGTGGGAATATCGGGATAAAAAGTATTCTATGTCCTAACCCAAGTCATCCCATGGTCTACCCATGTGCCGAATTTCAGTCAAACCCATTCTGCTGTTTTAGCGTGAAAGCGTAACAAACAAACAAACAAACAAATAAATAAACAAATTCACTACCGCATTTATAACATTAGTTTGAATTAGGATATAACGCTCCTTACATACTCCTCTTTCTTCGTTTACGTTCATACATCTGGTCATACACGCACGCCGGTTGCGAGTACTACTTCTTATTTTTGTAATATTTTTTTTTTTAGTTTTCTCTTTTGTATATATACCTACCTATAGTTACGATAAAGATAATTACGAGGGTGACACTGAAAGTTCTTAGAAATAAAAAAGTTTCATTAATCTTTTCAAAATAGTGTCCATTTACATCAATACATCGCTGCATCCGATGGAACCACTGACAAAAGCACTTTACCCACTCGTCCTTAGGGGTCTCTTCGACGGCATTTTCATTTTCAAACGCAGCCACTGCATCCTTGGCGTCCATAAAACGTTTTCCTCGAAGCTTTTCTTTTGTTTTCGGAACTAAATAAAAATCGCAAGGTGCGAGTTCGGGGCTATAGGGCGGGTGACCCAGTAATTCCACGTCTGACGTCGCAAGTAGTCGATTGTTTGCTTGGCGGTGTGCGACGAGGCGTTGTCGTGGTGAAGGAGGATCGTACTGCGAGGTCGTTTCTCCGGAACTTTTTATAGATTAGAATAGAATAGAATAGAATAGAATAGAATAGAATAGAATGGAATATAGAATATTCTATTCTATTCTGTTTTTTATACAACATAACAAAACATCACGCCTGTATTCCCCGAAGGGTTAGGCGCCTCTGCCTATTCCTTCGGGGAATACTACACCCACTATAGTACACCCACATTTCCCCAGTTATGTTTAAGTCCCATGTAATAGGGGGCGAGCCTATTGTCATCAACCGGGCACATATCCAACCTCCGGGCTGCTGCTGAGAAATCCCAGATGGAAAAACCTAATAACACTTTGCCCGACCCGGGAATTGAACTGTTCTTCGATCCTTTAAAACAATTGTTGCGTAATGACCTGTCCTTCCGAAGAACGAGGCCACCATCTTTATTTCCCACGCTTCGACCTCTCTTCACTTCAGTTGGCAACTCCTTGGAAGGAAACACCCAGACAACTGACTGTCTCTTAGTTTCAGGATCATAACAATAAATCCAGCTTTCGTCACCCGTAAGTATGTCGAACACAGAATTTGAGTCACCTCCGTTAAATTTTTGAACACATTTCACGACACCAATCAACACGACGGAGTTTTTGGGCCTCTGTCAAATTATGAGGTATCCACCGGGTACAAAGCTTTCTGACCGCTAAATGTTCATGGAGGATTTTGTGCACTTGACTCATACTGATGCCTAAACTTGTCTGAATCTGCTGATAAGTCACTCTTTTGTCAGTCTCTATCATACGCCTCATAACACTGATGTTATCTTCAGTCGTCGCCGTAAAAGGCCGTCCCTCACGCAGATCATCGGTGAGATTAGTGCGACCACGTTTAAACTCATTAAACAGTTGTAAACAGTGGCACGAGATGGGGCTTCATCGTGAAAGGCCAATCGAAGTCTATCATAACTTTCTTGTTGACTTAAGTGTAATCGAAAGTCATAAAAAATCTTGTAGGAAAATTTTCTCACGTTAATTTCATGCTGACGTGACACAGACAATTTTCAATTTGCCGCCAAATCGTAAACAAATGACAAATGAATAAAATACATACACAAAAATATTGGCAAAGAGTTCCATTTTCATAATTTGAACTGTTTTTTTTATTATATCGTTTACAAGTGGCCAGTTCAAAAACTTTCAGTGTCGCCCTCGTAATTACCCGCCCTGCTTCGCACGGTTTTTACAACTTGACAAAACATTGAAAAAAATGACACATGTAAGTTTAATATAATGTAATTAATACATATTAACCTTTCAAAATAAATTCTCTAAATGGTGATCAAAACCGCATCAAAATCCGTGGCGTAGTTTTGAAGAAAGACGCGGTCACACACACAGACACGAAAAGCGACTTTAATTTATAATATGTATTTTTTATTAACATAACAGAACATAACATCACGCCTTGTTTCCCCGGAGTGTTGGCAGAGGTGTACCCATAGTAGGTACCACCCACATTTCACCAGTTATGTTTATGTCCCATGTAATAGGGGCGAACCTATCGCCTATTATTGTGTAGCATAACATAATCAGCCTATAATGTCCCCACTGCTGAGACACAGGCTCTCCTCTGTGAGAAGGAATGGCCCGTAATCCACCACGCGGGCCCAGTGCTAGTTGGTAGATGTCACATGTCTTCGATTTATTGGTTCTAGGACATGCCAGTTTTCTCACGATGTTTTCCTTCACCGTTTTGAGAGCGTTGGTGATGAAATTATTAAAAAAAAAGAAAAGAGCCTGCGTGGGTTCGAACCCACGACTTACAACTCGTAAGTCGGGGCCGTTACCACTGGGCCACCACTACTCATTATTGTTTATTAAAGTTATATTTATTAAAAGTAGTAGTATTGTAGTTAAAGTATTGTGTATTGTTGTATTCATTCAACAGAAATCACCTAATAATTTGTTAAAATACGTGGTTTGAGATGGCTGTTTAGTAGACAGTCTTATAATTAGATTATTATTTGTTAGACAGAATTAAGATCCTTAATTCTGTATAATAATGGTTTTAATTACAGTTTCTATACATTACTGCTTACTATTGTGTTGGCGGAGTCAACAACCAGATTGGATGCTTTCAAATTTGAGAATAATTTCGGAAAATAATGATTAAATTAAAGTAACATTGAAATTCAGCAGACGGTGACAAGCAATGCGTAGTGAGAGGTTGTGAGTTCAAGGTAATTCTTATTTGAATACAGAATTCAAAGATATTTTTATTAAATTTGAATAAAGAAATCTAAGAGTAAATTTTGAAAGGCTTCTTTATAATTCATCCCATAATAAGGTTCAATAAAAACAATGTAGGTAGTACAAAGTAGAAACTTTTCCGAAAATTTTGCGGTTATAAACTTGTATCTACACCAGTCTAGCTAGCAATAGGTTATCCACCTTTTTGTTTTTTTTTTTTTTGGGTGGGAAATTATCAAATAACTTCTCCCGCTCTGGGCGGAGCGGGAGGGTGTGTCAGACTCTTACTGACTAAAACCCACCCGTGTTCCTTCTTCCCCACGTCCCCAGCAGGCATCGGCCCTAGTGGACTCCTACTCTTGTGCTAACGACATCTCCTTGAGGCGCGCGTGGAACACAACGCGCCGTCGACCCGGGCCTTTTCGGGTCCTTATCGGACGGCGAGCTACCCATTGCTCATCGTCCGCAAGCCCGCGCCTACTGTGGCCGGAAATCCGCCCGGGATTCCCGACGCCCAGGGCGTCTCCTGCGGCGGCTAGGGGCGACAGGGCGCGAAACCAGGCCGTGCCTTTCCCTCAACCGTCCCGCCTCCTCCTTTGCGAGCATTGCTCACGCTCCGTACCATGGCCTGGACCAGGGCCGGACGCGAGAGATCTCCGCCGCCGATCGCCTCCACGAGGACACACGGTGGTGCTCTGCCCAAGCCGGGCAGACCTCCACCGTATGCTCCACCGTGTCCTCCGGGCGACCCACACAGAGGTGACACCCGGGAGGTTATCCACCTTATGATTACGTTGTTAACAACTCAAATTGTATAAACTTAGCAGTAATCACGGCACGATTGTACTAGACTAGGGATAAAATAATTCTCAATATTTTGTCTTTTTCCGGAATAAATTCTCTAAATGGTGGTGAAAACCGCATCCAAATCCGTTATGTAGTTTAGAAGAACATCGCGGTCACACATGTCATTTATATTATGTACAGTGGCCAGCACATAAAGTTACCACCAACTGTCAAATTTCTTCAAATTATTTTAAACCTTAAAATGTTGATGGTAAGGTTCAAAAACGAATGAGACAATTTGACAGTTCGTGATAACTTGATGTGCTGGCGACTGTACTAGCTAACCCGACAGACGTCTAAATTTCAATCAGTCATATTAAATTCCCATAGAAAATGCACTTTCAGGTTTCCCGAATTATGCAATTTGTCAAATACAGGGCAAAATTACTCAAAAAGTCAAGGACAGTCTCCTGAGTCCGTTTTCCTGTTGGTACTACTGTTAAGGTACCTACCCTTACTGTCCCGTCTCTAAACTCCACCCTGTATACTTGTCATGATTGACTGCTTAGCTCCATTTAGGTATAGCTTGAAGATAATCATTTAAAAATGGCAGGGGTAACTTGCACACTCAATAATGGGCCCCCGGAAACTGTTGCTAGCACATAGTGACGTGGCGACAAGGGGCAACATGTCCTGAGGTGCTTGAAGAGTGGAGAGGTATTCCACGGCTTTCAGAACAATTCCAGGGCCCGGAAGATGGTCAAGATCCCTACGAGCACTTACTGGAATACTTCCTTCCTCCGAGCACGTTTGCTCTTGCGAATCTCCGCTCTCCTTTGCCAATAAAGGCAAGAATGAGGTGGGAGCTCTGTTCCTCGTCAGTGTTCACTCCAACCGGCCAAAAAAGGCAAGCCAGAGATGAGGAACAAGGAACAAACTTCTCCCAGGAGATAGGGGTCCGTGGGGTCGCTACTGCCCAACCGCTCGCCACATGCTGCCCTGCGGGTTTCTGTATCTCTCTTGGTTTGGCTCCTTACCCTTTTTTTATATGTTTTACCTGTTCCAAAGTAAACTCTACCGGCACAGACCTAGAGTTCGGAGCGCGCAAGCCCCACCACGACGTCAACGTAGAGATACGGCGGTAGGGTGATATTAGGTATTATTATTATTCATTTTACAGAAACCATCAACTACAATAATTTGAGAAGGCTAAAAAGTCTATTATTAAACTAGCGACTCGACCCAGCCTTGCACGTTTTTTACGACTTGAGAGAACATATATATTTCTTTATTTTTATGTGGTTTAATAATAATTAAGTATACACATACATTTTTTTAATGAGTGATTTATTGTCAGTTACATTGGTTCATTCAATTCAGAATTTTCATTAATCGTATAGGAAAACTCTCGATGTCGGGAACGAAAGACAGGTATGCGGGAGGGGCGCGGGCGGGCCGTGAGTGGGTGTTAGCTCATAGAATATTTTTACACATACTTTTTTGGGAAACAATTCTCTAAATGATGGTCAATAGAGCATCAAAATGCGTTGCGTAATTTAGAAGAACAATGCGGTCACACAGACAGACTCGAAAAGTGGCTTATCGTACAATTAAATTATTATTAATTATTAGCAACACCTCGCGGTTTGACCCGCATAAGTCTCGATTACGTGGGAATATCGGGATAAAAAGTATTCTATGTCCTAACCCAAGTCATCCCATGGTCTACCCATGTGCCGAATTTCAGTCAAACCCATTCTGCTGTTTTAGCGTGAAAGCGTAACAAACAAACAAATAAATAAACAAATTCACTACCGCATTTATAACATTAGTTTGAATTAGGATATAACGCTCCTTACATACTCCTCTTTCTTCGTTTACGTTCATACATCTGGTCATACACGCACGCCGGTTGCGAGTACTACTTCTTATTTTTGTAATATTTTTTTTTTTAGTTTTCTCTTTTGTATATATACCTACCTATAGTTACGATAAAGATAATTACGAGGGTGACACTGAAAGTTCTTAGAAATAAAAAAGTTTCATTAATCTTTTCAAAATAGTGTCCATTTACATCAATACATCGCTGCATCCGATGGAACCACTGACAAAAGCACTTTACCCACTCGTCCTTAGGGGTCTCTTCGACGGCATTTTCATTTTCAAACGCAGCCACTGCATCCTTGGCGTCCATAAAACGTTTTCCTCGAAGCTTTTCTTTTGTTTTCGGAACTAAATAAAAATCGCAAGGTGCGAGTTCGGGGCTATAGGGCGGGTGACCCAGTAATTCCACGTCTGACGTCGCAAGTAGTCGATTGTTTGCTTGGCGGTGTGCGACGAGGCGTTGTCGTGGTGAAGGAGGATCGTACTGCGAGGTCGTTTCTCCGGAACTTTTTATAGATTAGAATAGAATAGAATAGAATAGAATAGAATAGAATAGAATGGAATATAGAATATTCTATTCTATTCTGTTTTTTATACAACATAACAAAACATCACGCCTGTATTCCCCGAAGGGTTAGGCGCCTCTGCCTATTCCTTCGGGGAATACTACACCCACTATAGTACACCCACATTTCCCCAGTTATGTTTAAGTCCCATGTAATAGGGGGCGAGCCTATTGTCATCAACCGGGCACATATCCAACCTCCGGGCTGCTGCTGAGAAATCCCAGATGGAAAAACCTAATAACACTTTGCCCGACCCGGGAATTGAACTGTTCTTCGATCCTTTAAAACAATTGTTGCGTAATGACCTGTCCTTCCGAAGAACGAGGCCACCATCTTTATTTCCCACGCTTCGACCTCTCTTCACTTCAGTTGGCAACTCCTTGGAAGGAAACACCCAGACAACTGACTGTCTCTTAGTTTCAGGATCATAACAATAAATCCAGCTTTCGTCACCCGTAAGTATGTCGAACACAGAATTTGAGTCACCTCCGTTAAATTTTTGAACACATTTCACGACACCAATCAACACGACGGAGTTTTTGGGCCTCTGTCAAATTATGAGGTATCCACCGGGTACAAAGCTTTCTGACCGCTAAATGTTCATGGAGGATTTTGTGCACTTGACTCATACTGATGCCTAAACTTGTCTGAATCTGCTGATAAGTCACTCTTTTGTCAGTCTCTATCATACGCCTCATAACACTGATGTTATCTTCAGTCGTCGCCGTAAAAGGCCGTCCCTCACGCAGATCATCGGTGAGATTAGTGCGACCACGTTTAAACTCATTAAACAGTTGTAAACAGTGGCACGAGATGGGGCTTCATCGTGAAAGGCCAATCGAAGTCTATCATAACTTTCTTGTTGACTTAAGTGTAATCGAAAGTCATAAAAAATCTTGTAGGAAAATTTTCTCACGTTAATTTCATGCTGACGTGACACAGACAATTTTCAATTTGCCGCCAAATCGTAAACAAATGACAAATGAATAAAATACATACACAAAAATATTGGCAAAGAGTTCCATTTTCATAATTTGAACTGTTTTTTTTATTATATCGTTTACAAGTGGCCAGTTCAAAAACTTTCAGTGTCGCCCTCGTAATTACCCGCCCTGCTTCGCACGGTTTTTACAACTTGACAAAACATTGAAAAAAATGACACATGTAAGTTTAATATAATGTAATTAATACATATTAACCTTTCAAAATAAATTCTCTAAATGGTGATCAAAACCGCATCAAAATCCGTGGCGTAGTTTTGAAGAAAGACGCGGTCACACACACAGACACGAAAAGCGACTTTAATTTATAATATGTATTTTTTATTAACATAACAGAACATAACATCACGCCTTGTTTCCCCGGAGTGTTGGCAGAGGTGTACCCATAGTAGGTACCACCCACATTTCACCAGTTATGTTTATGTCCCATGTAATAGGGGCGAACCTATCGCCTATTATTGTGTAGCATAACATAATCAGCCTATAATGTCCCCACTGCTGAGACACAGGCTCTCCTCTGTGAGAAGGAATGGCCCGTAATCCACCACGCGGGCCCAGTGCTAGTTGGTAGATGTCACATGTCTTCGATTTATTGGTTCTAGGACATGCCAGTTTTCTCACGATGTTTTCCTTCACCGTTTTGAGAGCGTTGGTGATGAAATTATTAAAAAAAAAGAAAAGAGCCTGCGTGGGTTCGAACCCACGACTTACAACTCGTAAGTCGGGGCCGTTACCACTGGGCCACCACTACTCATTATTGTTTATTAAAGTTATATTTATTAAAAGTAGTAGTATTGTAGTTAAAGTATTGTGTATTGTTGTATTCATTCAACAGAAATCACCTAATAATTTGTTAAAATACGTGGTTTGAGATGGCTGTTTAGTAGACAGTCTTATAATTAGATTATTATTTGTTAGACAGAATTAAGATCCTTAATTCTGTATAATAATGGTTTTAATTACAGTTTCTATACATTACTGCTTACTATTGTGTTGGCGGAGTCAACAACCAGATTGGATGCTTTCAAATTTGAGAATAATTTCGGAAAATAATGATTAAATTAAAGTAACATTGAAATTCAGCAGACGGTGACAAGCAATGCGTAGTGAGAGGTTGTGAGTTCAAGGTAATTCTTATTTGAATACAGAATTCAAAGATATTTTTATTAAATTTGAATAAAGAAATCTAAGAGTAAATTTTGAAAGGCTTCTTTATAATTCATCCCATAATAAGGTTCAATAAAAACAATGTAGGTAGTACAAAGTAGAAACTTTTCCGAAAATTTTGCGGTTATAAACTTGTATCTACACCAGTCTAGCTAGCAATAGGTTATCCACCTTTTTGTTTTTTTTTTTTTTGGGTGGGAAATTATCAAATAACTTCTCCCGCTCTGGGCGGAGCGGGAGGGTGTGTCAGACTCTTACTGACTAAAACCCACCCGTGTTCCTTCTTCCCCACGTCCCCAGCAGGCATCGGCCCTAGTGGACTCCTACTCTTGTGCTAACGACATCTCCTTGAGGCGCGCGTGGAACACAACGCGCCGTCGACCCGGGCCTTTTCGGGTCCTTATCGGACGGCGAGCTACCCATTGCTCATCGTCCGCAAGCCCGCGCCTACTGTGGCCGGAAATCCGCCCGGGATTCCCGACGCCCAGGGCGTCTCCTGCGGCGGCTAGGGGCGACAGGGCGCGAAACCAGGCCGTGCCTTTCCCTCAACCGTCCCGCCTCCTCCTTTGCGAGCATTGCTCACGCTCCGTACCATGGCCTGGACCAGGGCCGGACGCGAGAGATCTCCGCCGCCGATCGCCTCCACGAGGACACACGGTGGTGCTCTGCCCAAGCCGGGCAGACCTCCACCGTATGCTCCACCGTGTCCTCCGGGCGATCCACACAGAGGTGACACCCGGGAGGTTATCCACCTTATGATTACGTTGTTAACAACTCAAATTGTATAAACTTAGCAGTAATCACGGCACGATTGTACTAGACTAGGGATAAAATAATTCTCAATATTTTGTCTTTTTCCGGAATAAATTCTCTAAATGGTGGTGAAAACCGCATCCAAATCCGTTATGTAGTTTAGAAGAACATCGCGGTCACACATGTCATTTATATTATGTACAGTGGCCAGCACATAAAGTTACCACCAACTGTCAAATTTCTTCAAATTATTTTAAACCTTAAAATGTTGATGGTAAGGTTCAAAAACGAATGAGACAATTTGACAGTTCGTGATAACTTGATGTGCTGGCGACTGTACTAGCTAACCCGACAGACGTCTAAATTTCAATCAGTCATATTAAATTCCCATAGAAAATGCACTTTCAGGTTTCCCGAATTATGCAATTTGTCAAATACAGGGCAAAATTACTCAAAAAGTCAAGGACAGTCTCCTGAGTCCGTTTTCCTGTTGGTACTACTGTTAAGGTACCTACCCTTACTGTCCCGTCTCTAAACTCCACCCTGTATACTTGTCATGATTGACTGCTTAGCTCCATTTAGGTATAGCTTGAAGATAATCATTTAAAAGGTAAAATGTGTAACTATCTGCAATATTCTAACCTTTTGGCTCATATTTTTACAAGCTGCGGTAAACTATAGAAGAATACGAATATAAAACAATATTGCTCATCCCCCGTAGCAAATAGCTTGATAATTTAAAGCATACAAACTGATACCCGTTTTCTTTCCGTTGCCTGTGTGTTGCCAGATGCCACGGTATCCCTTTCGGACTTTCCCGCGACCCCGGCAGGCATCGGCCCTAGCAGACCCCTACACTTGTGCTCTTTGAGGCGCGCGTGGAACACAACGCGCCGTCAATCCGGGCCTGGTCTTTATCGGACGGCGAGCTACACTGTCCGATTTGCGTGATACTAGAACATCAATCAGACAAACAGATAAACAAACACAAATTCTAAAAGCTATGTTTTCGGCTTCAGAATCGTTCCCAGACCTCGCAATAATAACTTTTTGTCAAAACTATTCAATGTACTTCGCTAATATTTTATTATAATGTGTATAGGTAAAAGTATAAGCACGTAAACAAAACAAAGGCATTATGTTCACGGATATATAATACATACTGGAGCGGTCAGGATAGCCAGATAGTAAAAATAGTGATGCAGGCTCACCTGCATCACTATTTTTACTAAAAATAATAATGATCTGTGGTTGTAATAATGACACATAACTTAGAGCGGGTTCGCGAGGGATGCACGTGCCAAGGGCGCAGGGCGAGACGCCGTCGGTCAACATTTGCTCGGATTGCGGCTTTTAATTAATTGTACACATTGGTCACTGCTCGCCACCTTAGGCGACCATTGTTTGCACGAAAAAATCGCATGGGGGCTCTGTTTCCACGGTAGGTATATTGCTGTAACGCAGAAATATTTTGCAGGTAAAAAATGTACATAAAGTATTTTAGAAAAGACATAATGTAAGAAATAATTGTTAAGCTACGCTTGCCGCGGTTGGTCCGTGAATGGGTGACCATCTTTACATACCAAGACCCCTCCGTTCCTCGGAAAGCACGTTAAGCCCCGTCCCGGCTGTCATTTGTAGATCTTTGACAGTCGTTACGGGTCGTCAGAAGCTCGTAAGTCTGACAACCAGACTTACCAAGGGGTATCGTGTTACCCAGTAGGTAACTGGGTTGTGGAGGTCATATAGGCACTCGCTCCATGTAAAATACTGGTATTCAGCTATATCTGGTAAGACTGGAAGTCGAGCCCAACTTAGTTGGGAAAAGGCTAGGCAGCTGATGATAATGTAAGAAAAAAGAAGTCTTAATTGTAAGACAAAAGTCATAATCAGCTTATAATGTTCCCACTGGGAACGGGGACGGTATACGTGAAGTTCCAGGGTCGGAACGGCAGGTTCACCGACGTCCCTCAGGGATGGGATCCTGCCACTGGGACCATCTGCGAGGCGCCGAAGCAGCTGCCCCAAACACCAGCAGGGGAGACCACTCTCCCACTAAACAACCCGGACGCATCCGCGGCTGAACCTGCTGTAGCAGGGTCGGCCGACTGTGCCGCCGCCTCCGTGGGCGCTGTCCCTCCAACGGGAGAGGAGCTGGACGACATACTCCTGTCACCGGCTTCGGGCCCGGGGGGGGACGGCTTCGACGAGGGCGACTTGTTTGCCGGGCTCAGACTTGGGGGGTCCGAAGAGGGTTCGACCAGCGATGGCGTCCCTTTCGTCAACATGTAAAGTCCTGCAGGCAAACCTCCATCACAGTCAGACTGCGACGGCTCAGCTTCGCAAGTGGCTGGAGGCGCAACACACGGCCATTGCCTTGATCCAAGAGCCGTGGATTAGGGCGGGCCGCATACAAGGACTTTCCAATCTTGGCGGTAAGCTCCTGGTCACCACAGAGCACGATCACCCCAGAGCGTGCATCTATGTCACAGGTAACCTTAAAACACATCTTTTAACTGACTTCTGTTGCAGAGATGTCTCTGCAGCAAAGCTGGTAATACAGCATTACGACACCACGAAGATGGCGATCGTTTTCGCCTCGGCCTACATGCCCGAGGCGGAGGCGCCGCCTCCGCACGACCTCGCCCGCCTCGTGAGCCATTGCGAGGGATGTGGGTTTGAGGTCGTAGTAGGGGCCGACGCCAACGCTCACCATCAACTGTGGGGTATGGAGACGCAAAACGAGAGGGGTAAGGCCTTGGTTGAATACTTTGTTCTCGACTAACCTATCCCTACTAAACACTGGCTCCGAACCAATATTCGTAACCAGGCGTAGCCGAACAATCATAGATCTCACTCTGGCAACAGAGGGCGCGGCGGAAATCACTGCTGGGTGGCAGGTCTCCAACGAGGCCTCCTGCTCTGATCACAGGTGGATCCGCTTCGACATCCAGGTCTGTGTTTTTCCAACTCTACCACGGCGCAATCCGCGAAACACGGATCGTGCCACTACTGCTACACACGCAACCTTGAATCCAAGTTTGCGACAATAAGCGATCCGGTGACGTTTGCGGACACGACACAGATTGAGGTACAAGTGAGCTATCTTACCAAAAAAATGATAGATAGCTACCAAACTGCCTGCCCAGAGACCACCCCGCGCAGCACACCGGGCAAACAACCATGGTGGGGCGCTGATCTAGAGCGCAAGCGCGGCAAGGTAGGGGCAGCTCTGAACAGAGCCATGAACACATATGCGGATGAGGACTGGGATAATTACTACGCAGCCAAGTCCGGTTACAAAAAATGCATTAGATTCAGGAGTACCGCGGGATGGCGCAAATTCTGTGGTAGCATTGAATCTTGCCAGCAAGCTAACAGGGTAAGGAAGGTACTGGCGCAACAGAAATCTCCTGGGCCCACTACCCTCCGCAAACCTGAGACGCGTCCTTATCGAGACTCACTTCCCTGGATGTATCTTCACGCAGGTAATCGACTGGCAAGATGTAATTCAAACGCCATCAGACAACGATTGGCATTACGCACGCAGGGTGATCACGTTGGAGAAACTCCAATGGGCCATCCGGAGCTTCCATCCTTTTAAGGCATCTGGTCCTGATGGAGTGTTCCCCGCCTTACTACAATGGGGCGGAATCTCTGTCGCAATAAGACTGGTGCCACTAATGAGAGCGTGTCTGGCCTTTAGATACGTTCCCAAAGGATGGAGGGAAGTGAAAGTCATATTCATCCCTAAGCCAGGTAAGGGGGACTACACAAACGCCAAATCCCATCGACCAATCAGCCTGACCTCCTTTCTACTAAAGACTCTGGAAAGGCTGTGTGATAGGGAGTTGAGGGACGGCGCTCTAAAAACCATACCGCTGCACGGTAACCAACATGCATACAGCTCGGGTAAGTCGACCGAATCCGCTCTTCATCTAGTGGTTAGACAGATAGAGGAAGCGATTCATCAGAAGGGCACCTGCCTGGGCACTTTCATAGACATCGAAGGAGCCTTCGACAAAACAAACTTCTCCAGCATCAGCAGCGCCCTCTCCAGACATGGAGTAGAACAGGTACTAACGGACTGGATTACAAACATGTTAAGCAAACGTGTGGTTCGCCTTGAGGATGAGCGACAGCTGGCCATGATAGCCAGAGGCTGTCCCCAGGGAGGGGTGCTGTCCCCCCTTTTATGGAATCTGGTGATAAACGATCTCATCACCAAACTCAACGCGAACCACTATTACACAATAGGTTATGCAGACGACCTTGCAATCCTTGTTTCGGGGAAAGTAACGGGAACAATCTGCAACCTCACTGCTGAGTGAGGTACTACGTATCGTAGAAAGATGGTGTAGGGATTTGGACCTATCGGTGAACCCCACCAAAACTGAACTAGTTGTGTTTACCCATAAACGAGCATTAGGCCCTTTCCGCCTACCAATACTGTTCGATACAGAACTTCAGTTAGCCAACGAAGTCAAGTACCTCGGGGTCATTCTAGACAGTAAGTTAAACTGGAGTAGTCACTTAGACAACAAAATAAACAGGGCTTGCATCACCTTTTGGCAGTGCAAGAAAATGATAGGTAAGAAGTGGGGCCTATCCCCCAAAATTATACTATGGCTGTACACGGCGGTAATCCGCCCCATGATCTCCTACGGGGCCGTGGTCTGGTGGCCCCGCACCCAGCTAGTCACAGCCTCCAATAAACTACAACGCATGCAAAGACTTGCCTGCATGGCGACCACGGGCTGCATGAGGACAACTCCGACTGCAGCAGTCGAAGCCATGCTGGGACTGCCGCCGCTCCACCTGTTCATACAGCAGGAAGCGACGATGGCGGCAGTACGCCTAAATGCACTGAATCTCTGGGGCAAGAGAGACACACTACACACCGCGCTGCTTGAGGGACTCAATAAAGAGTTCCCCATCACGAAAGCAATAAATGACCAGCAGGGCTATTGGCTATCTTTTTCATTGTCAGTGACTAACTAGCTTCAGTTGTACACCGAACTTTGATGACAACTGAGAATTTCATAACATTGGTATTACGTATCACATTAAGTGGACATCACGTTACGGTGACCAACAGACCGGGAACGGTGCTCATCGTCCCAACACTTGACGCCTCTATTTTTTATCGACTATTATGCGGCTAAGTTGAGTAGCGCCTTTTGAGCGCTACAATACTTTATTTTAAGGAACATTTTGTATTAAGCGGTTTATATACACTTGAAACGTGAAACTGGCGGTAAATTCAATCTTTTGCAGTTTTCACTCGACAGTCTAGCGAAATTAAATAGTGTGTTTTTACTTGTGCTAATAAAGTGTAACTTAGTGAAAATAAATCCTCAAAGGAAAGGTAGGTAAATAAAACCACGAAATAGGTAATCAAAACCACGGTATATAATGTACAAGTTATTAAAGTATTAGAAGGTCATTTTGGATACTGTATATAGCTATGTACATCGCTAGGATTCTAGTATGATGTATCATGTATGTACCTACATAACTATGTACATATTTCGGGAATATGTTGTAGTTACATAATTACTCGCGTATACCTACACTAAATATTATTGTTACTTCTTATTTTGATTATATTTTTAGGGTTCCGTAGTAAACAAGGAACCTTTATAGTTTCGCCATGTCCGTCCTTTGCCAGTTTGTCCTCGCTGTAGCTCAGAGATGCTTAGTACTAAAAATCTATAATTTGGCACAGGTATTAAATATTAATCAAGCCGTAAAAGTGGTACAATAATATCTAAAAAAAAAAATGTTTTTAGGGTAGGCGTCTTGCATCAAATGGGGATGTATTTTTTTTCTCATCTATCCCATGGTGTGGGGTATCGTTGGATAGGCCGTTCAAAACTATTGCGGGTCTGTGAATACCACTTTTTATTCAGGGATTCGTTTGCTTAATATTAAGCTGTAAAGTGCAAATTTTAGTTAGAGTCAAGTGTCCCCCCCCCTGCCGGCTAAATGGTTGTTTATGGAGATGTGAAAAAATCGTGGCAGTAGTACATATAATGAATTTAGTCACACGAGTCATTTAACAAACACCTCTTTGTCATAGGAGTCACAGACAGTCCGCTGTGCAGGGCCTGCATGAAGGACGACGAAACAGCAGCTCATGTGCTACTAAACTGCCCGGTCGTCGCCACATACAGGGCTAAGTACTTCGGTAACCCAGGTACCCTCCGTGAGATGGTCAGTAACACCAAGGCGTTGCTGGCCTTCCTTGAGGAGCTGGGGTGGATCGAATAATCGATTTCCCACCCGTACGCAAAATACGCGCATTGACGTGGAGTTGCGGACACCAGCCCGTTTTACCTATTACCTATATTACCTATTAATGTTCCCACTGCTGGGACACAGGCCTCCTCTCTGTGAGAGGGAGTGGGCCGTAATCCACCACGCGGGCCCAGGGCGGGTTGGTAGATGTCACATGTCTTCGAATTTTTGGTTCTAGGACATGCCGGTTTCCTCACGATGTTTTCCTTCACCGTTTTAAGGAACAAAAGAGACAAAAGTCGTCTAACAAAAATAATGAAAATGTTTCTAAATAAAATCTCAATTTGTAAAATGATAACATAACATTTCAACTGTTCATGTCCTCGACGCAAGATGGTATACCAATTGCCACTCAGTAAGGATAAGGTACACAAAATTTCATTAGAAGGTCCATAAAAGTCCATTAGGGTGTGCGGCATTCGCTGAGAGAATGGCAAAGGTCGACAGGGCCACACACTTCCACCTGACGAGCGCTACATTATATATGCGTATGTTTATTCTAATTACCTGTCATATACTCTGTCTGTCTCCTTTAAACTGAACAAAGAAGTTAAACCCAGTGAATTGACATTTTGTAAAGCTTCACAGCTTTAAGAATAATTTTACCCTTTGTGCAAAACTAAAACTTTTAGTACTCCCCGTTGCGGTTACAGTCTGTGGAAATAAGGAAAATTTAATTAATGCTGAGAGAAAACGAGTCAATAACTTTTCAACACGCGCGTTAAAAAAAACAAACGTTGGGTGTAACTGAAATAGTGAACTAGATATCGGATTTTACTATTCACATTGTATTGCGATGCAGATGATCTAAAGCGGAGTTCGAATTCAACGATCAAAAAAAGTTCATTTCGATGAAAAATGTAGCACGAAATTGAATCCGACATTTTCAATTCTTTGTTGAAGACAATATGTGACTAGATAACGATGCAAAATGTTTTGAGTTATAAAGTCCAACATCGTTGTATTTTTATTAATACAAGTTATCATCAGAAGTACCTAAAGGTTGGATTAATTCGATAACTTTGTTATGAGACCTCTTGTTTGAATTAATATAAAAGTACATTGCCACTAAAACTATAAAAAAGTCTGAATAACAATTTGTTACAGAAATTACAGGTCCCAGGTATATATTCGTTTCTGAAATACATGTAAGTAAATAAACGTCTTTCGTATTCACCGAAATAAATAATGATTCGTGTGAGGTTTGTTCCAAAAATTCCAGCCAAAAAAATGTACGTATAATTTGCGTTATTAGTCTTCTCTAAAAGGCGTCCCTCAGCTGTCTGAATTAAAGCATTCCTGGGTAAGTATGGTCTTCGTACCAAATACGTTCTCGACGATAAATATTTAATGAATATCGGCCAACTTAATTCTACGTAGGATCGTAAACTTGTGAAAAGTGACATAGTAAGTTGTCGTAGCAACAGTGACGTAGACAGTGCCTATTTATTCGCTACGCCGTAGCTGCGACGGACGAAGAATAGATTGATTCTCAGATAGAGACAGATTCAGATAACAAATTTACTGAATTTGGGCGTTAGTATTTGTACTGGGACGAATTTATTTATTGTTGGTATTTTCTTGTCTATCTTCGTCAGATTTAATTAATTAGACATGTAATAAGATTAGTTGATAAACAATTTCGTGCCGAAACAAATGTGGTACTTCAAGAGAGATCACTCTTGCAACAAACAATTCAGTATTCCAGTTACACTTTGATCTCGTTAGTGAAATTAATCCTGCTTGCATCGGGGACCCTAATAACAGTTTTGAGTCGCATTACAGGGGGTTTGGGAGCGTCGCCTGGGAGACGGCAACTTGCAGCTAACTAAGACTTAAAGACAAAAGACGATATATTTAGGTATAAATGCACGGAGCACTAATTAGTTACGTTTGGCTCGGGAACGTGACAGGCGCGTTGATAGTGCTAGTATACGTGGTATGTAGAACTAGAATGTTTGCTGTTATCTTTTTGTTACTGTATTATAATTAAAGTAGGTGTTTTTAGAAATACCCTAATGAATATTATGGTATGTTCCCTGATATTTCCCTGCGCCTAGCTCACACGGCATTCCTTTTGAAGCCGACGATAAATTTGCATTTTAAATTGTGTTTGTAGCTATGTGTTTGTTTAAAAAATACATTGCCGCTGGTTTCCCTAACCGCATAAGCCCCGCGCCACGCCGCGCCACACATTTACATTAAAAACGCTTGTATTTTTATTTATTTTTCCAATTTTTATATGTTTTTTTTTTATGATGTTTATAACCATCCTCATGTATGGTTCTCAAACAGGGTCTTAACAATTCAGCAGAGGTCCACGCCTGAGGATTGCCAGAGAACTATGGAACTATTCTGGGTATCAAACTAGTGGACCGGGTCAAAAATACAAAAACCCGTTCCATCACCAAAATAACTCATCTCACTTGGGAAGGTGCCACGCTTAAATTGAATTGGGCTGGACACCTCTGCCGCATCTCAAAAGGTCAATGCGCCAAACTTACGACCCAGTGAATCCCGCTTAATGGCAAACGACATCGCGGCAGACCCAGACAGAGACGGCGGGATGAGTTGGACTCCTTTAATAAAGATTGGTCCTTGGCAACTCTGGACAGAGAGAGGTGGAAAATAAGTAGGGATGCCTTTTCCTAGCAATGGGACAAATAAAGATGGTAAAAAAAAATGCTATGACAAGCGTCAGGCGGAAAAAAAAAGGTTTGTGTGAATAGCTGCGAAGGAATTTAACACTGAAGTGACGGCTGATAGAGATATATCTACATATGTAGGAAAGAATAAGAGAGCGGGTGTTGGCTCCAATAAATAAAGAAAAATTATAAAAAATACACAAAATACACACTCAAATACAAAGTAGCCAAAAATATGGTTTAAAACATAAGGTAGGTAATTATTTTATTATTCAACGTTTTTAAAAACAAAATAAACTGTATAAATCACAATGTAATGTAGTATGCTTTTAAACAAGACTAATGAGTTACACTGACGATGCTCGCAGACGACTTAAGCACGTCGAGATGACGCAAGACCGTTCGCTAATGCAGCTAACCATGCAAGCACCTGTTAGAACTAGAGACTTAATGAACTTACTGTTTAATGAAACTTTCGTTTCATCTTTACAACTTGAGGGCTACGCGTAAGTTTTGAAGGTAATACGGTATAAGATCAAATAACACTATGTGTACTACAAATTCCACTAACGTGTGCGATAGGTACATTATTACAAACACACATCCCACATCATGATCAAACACCTATACCCGGAAAAACCATTTGAAGGTGAAACAAATATTTGTTCCGGAATGAGAAATAGGGAGTTGGGTTCGCGACCCGTAGTAGGCCCGTAGCGCCTAAGCAGAACCGTCGCCGCCCCGTAAAACGATTAAATACGAAATATTGACTTTCTCCTCAAAAGTTTAGCGGCAATCTCCGTTTTCGCAGAAGACGTAACTTTCGAAACTTGAAAAAGCTTTATAACTCTTTTATCTTTCACCCGATTTAATGAATTACTTCAACTTTTTTAACATAAAATACCGTCCGTAAGTAATAATTTTATATCATTTTAAAATACGTCAATGCAAATTTACCTAAACGCGTTAAGAAATACCTAGAAAATGATAAGAACATGTAGGTACACTTCTCCGAAACATTATTATATACTACTTATTTGAATTTTAACAAAAACATCTTTATCTTAAAAGATTTCAGTTGACTCCTAAGCTTTATGAAAGAATTTCGCGGTCTTTATTTAATATCAGGTTACTCTCATAATCTTTATTTCCTTCCCTAAGGCTTTCCGCTTAGTATTTGTCATCTTCAATGAACAAAGAGCCATAAATATTTAAATTCACTGGAGTTTTAGGCATCTGTCAAAATATTTTCACACTCCAATGAAAAAAAGATCCGTTTTATTGGTCTTACTTTTTCATTTACTTCGATGATGAATTGGTTCCGAATAAAGCCAAATCTAAAAAGGACTATGCGAGGAAAACGAGAATTAAGATAGATTGCGCTTATTGGGAATTCTGAGACAGGAGGAAAAACACGGGTCTATTGTCATTTCTGGAAAGTCTGGTGCAACTTTGTACAATTACAAATAGAACGAATGACTCAGCTTTTTATTAGAATCGTAATCACACACTTGTCACCGTTTTACTTTTTCTAATTGCCCAGAAATATACATACCTACGTAAGTATTTGTAAAAAATGAGTTGGGAAAACAAGGCCAATAAAAACTTTAAATAAGCGTTGAGACAAAATGTAGGTACTTTACTAGCAGTTCATTCCATTTTAAGGCTCTTGCAAACTAGCGCAAGGCAGCAATATGGAATATCGCCCCAGTCCACACAAGCCTTTATTTTGTAATTGGTATGCAAGTTTTTTGTGAAAAAAAAATACGTGATTATCAATGGTTTGAGTAGAATTACATTTGGTATTCCCAAAAGATGGCGAGTTAAAAAATATCAATACCAACGGAAAAATACACCACGTCTTGTCGCAACATTTAATTAGGATAGATACATTGGTAAACATATTGGATAAACATATTTAAAAGTTAGGTAAATACTGTACCGAACTGAGTTTCTTAATAACAGGCGAATAAGATAACAATTGATAATAATGATCACGGGTGCAAGTTGACAAGTAAACAAGTCGGGGTTATCTGCAGGCGTTATATTATATATTATAATTTTGTACGCTTTCCTATTAACATTATTTAGACTCATCTCTGACCAGTTCGCACGAAGTACTCTCCGTCTCTACAAAATTCAAGTAAGTTCAGAAATATTTTAGCTATTATTTTTATGGATTTTAGGCTTTAAATATATCAAGTAGCTGTCGCCAAGAAAAATGATTTCTGTTTTACCATTGTTTTTTGATAGTCTGTGTATTTAACCAGCTCTTAAAGATTCCTGTATGAGATGATGATACCATTCAGTGCTAATACTTATCCCATGAAATAAAAGAGAGGATGGGGAAACGAGTTTACAAGAAAACCCGTAAAATGTTCTCAGTAAGATAAATCTGATATTACGATATATAAATCACTTAGCATCAATCGCTGATCAAATATAAATCCCGGAATATCTATTTCCCATAATCTTTCCTCTTATTGTTGATACGCACCACGCTCGCAAGTTATTATCGTTTAATGCCAACCTCGGGAAACTGAAGATTGTTTTCAGTTTTGCTAGAACCATTTGGGGTTTATCCGACGCTCGGATGGATCAATTCTGATTTGGTTAGATCCGGGGCAAATTGAAAACAAGGGCAAACCTTAATTTGCATTATATGTAGGATTTGTACATAATTCAATTAGATAACCCGAAGTTTTTCGATAAAAAATACATTATCTCTTCGGACGGGCAAAGCGGACGGCAGGAGAATATTAATCTCTGCGTCGGCCCGGGGGCTGCCAAGCCGCGGTCCGTCGTCAGCGGCCGGCGGGCGGACCGAAAATTACCTGGTTACCACCAATAGGTGCTCTGAATTTGGTCTGTTTAGTGACCGTACTTTTTAAACGAATACCAGTAAAATATTGCCCCACGTCGTACGTAATCATACAAACAAATGTCATCCGAAATGACGCCCATCAGATAATAACGGAAGACAAAACATGGTAATATATAGAGACCGATTGCAAACTTCATGTTTTATATTTTTAAAGCAAATGAAGCTGTACAATTTCGTAAAAGTTTTTAGTTTATTCGAAATGGAGTTTCCCCGAGTGGTTTATTTGAGACTAGCGATGCGCCCCGGCTTCGCACGGGTGCAATTTACACTATTTCTGAGCAGTAACTTAACAAAAAGATATACTGTCTTTTTGTTAAGTCATTCAATCATTAGTAGGTATAATTAAGTACTTCTTTTTTATATATTTACATAATAGGTATATAGCCTATGTCCATCTGGAATAATGTAATAATGGTAAAAGAGTTTTCAAATTGAGGCTGAGGCGTGGTTCCGGAGATTGCCCTCCACATATACACAAACAAACAAAATTCACTCTCTCTCTCTCTTTATAAGTAATATTTGTAAGATTAGTTTAGAATAGAATATAATTTCGTCCTATATCCTTTTTGGGTTAAGATAGATAGAATATATACGTCTTTATTATGTACACCATAAAAATTACAGATATAAATGTAGAAGACAACCTTTGGATGGATTAAGGCGCAGATATATGATTTTAATGACTTTTATATCTGTTATTACGCCTTCATAAAATGCCAGTATGTTATGCAAAAAATGTATGTGAAACTAGAACGCATACAAATCATTTTTTTATGAGAATATTTAAGTATTGTAGCAAAATACTTTATGGAATAAATTCAGGAAGTAATATCTACCCAAAGTATAAAAAAAATGATATTACTTTCAAACTACTTAAGATATTTGCTTGTTTTTTTTATGAACTATTTTATAATTATTTTTAGAAACGAAAATATGAATATTTAAAAAATCACAGGTATAATAAAATAAGAAGAGAGACAATACTGCAGGGACAATACCTGAATAAGAGACAATACTGCAGGTAGTCTGTGGTATAAGGTTAAAGTTACGGTTGGTTTTCTGCCAATTGGGCATTTAGTTTACATTGGCCTGCCACAGTTCGCAATCCAAATCTTTCTAAAATCCTCATTCAACTTCTCTGCCAACAGATCCTTTTACTAAAACCATTTAATTTTCCAATAATCATCCAAAATACGTAATTTTCAGAATGAAGGCGACTCTGATACTGTTGATGCTGGCATGTGTCATGGCCGCGGTGTACGGTGACCTGGTATGCGGTACCAACTACTGCAAGCAGAACCCCTGCAGCTCCCCCGTGGCTAGCAGCAGCTGCAGAAACCCCTCGACCTACCGCGCCAACCACGCTGGCAAGTGCGCCTGTTGTCCGGCCTGCGTTACCTTCCTTAGTAAGTCGAATTTACATCCGAACGACGAAGTAACGACGAAAACAAAACACAATCCCTTTCCAAGCAGCAAGTATTCGCCCGATTTATATCTGTCTCCGTAAGATTGTGTATTGTATCGTATATTGTAACAGTTCACATTTTTTTGATGTTTTATAATCTCGCTCGTAAAAGATAGATTATAAAGTATCCATGTTCATAAGTATACGCAAAATAATCAGATGAAACGTCTCTACTTAATGTACACTGCACAGTCACGTCCAAAATATGATGGACTATTTTTATATGCTCATTGCTCGATAGAATCTGCTTTACCGGCACAGAGTTTTAAGAAAGAAACTGGTACATAGGTAAAACATACGAGCGACAAAGATGACGCTCCACAAAGCTCAAAATCTTCTATAAATTCAATGAGTTATAGCATAAATAGTATAATACTACGGCGATAGTAACGGCCGGGTGCCGCACAATAAAACAGTATTTTTGCCTGTACACCTAACTCTTTAGTTGACTGTACCTACATACCTATATCCACAGGTACGTAAACATCCAAATACCTACGAATAGCCGAGACTTCATTGTAGACTTAGAAAGAAAAACTCGAAAGAAATCCATAGGTTAATCTTTGACGCAGCAGAAAAAACGGAGCAGTTAAGTACCTGTGTTTAGGTAGATTGTTGATTTAGGTCCGAAAAGATAATATCTATGTATTTAGGTACAGTCAAGGGTCTGTTTATAGAACTTTTGAGACTGACATTATACATATGACGTAGTCGTATAAATACATAATATTACATTGGGTGCATTAGTATATTCTGTAAATAAATTGAACATCTGCTTACCCTGAATCCCACACAAGATAGCACGTGAGATTCCCAGTATAATATCATTAGTATACAGGTAGAAAGTGCCGCAGCTCCAAGAATAGCACGTCTTCCTAATAATCCTGTTATTGCCTCCACGGCACTCGTGGGAAGTGATTACATTGTCGCCGAGACAACGCCACTGTATAAAAATAATGGAAATTGTCATCTTTTTACAAGCTACGACACGATTCCTTCCCTTATATGTTCTTACAGTATAAACGAGAGCCGCAAGGGACGAACTGTCAATAGAATGGTTACTGGTTAGTGTTTTAAGTACGAATAGTGCTTAATAGATTAGATAACATCGCAATTGGATTAAACATGGAAATGTGTCAGAAAAGATGGAATGTTATAATTTGTTTTTTATCAGATAAGCTCAGAAGTTGTAATCTTAAAAGAAACAAGGAAAACTGAAGACTTATTTACTAACTAGCTTCGCGTTGCGAAGTTGTAAGACACCACAATATAATAATAACAGCCACATTTTTATATAACTTCCTTTTATACTACGTTTGTAGTTTTGGTCTCAGAAACCAGAGAGTCAAGACTGGTGACGTACAGTTGTCCGTGTGTGAAGCAGGTCGACACCCGCAGCCTTCAGTAGCAATATCCCATTGCTTGCGAAGTTTTTCATTTTTAATGAAAAACTGCGTTCCTGCATTAACTACAATATGGCACAACACTGATACACTGACTGTTGCATTCTTACATAATCTTATTTCCTGACAAATAGCTATTACTAAAATACTGTAGCAGTAGATTGTAAACAAACGGGGTTTCTCATTAACAATCACCTAACCATAGATATTTATGTTTATTATAACCATAGATACCATAAGAGGCCTAAACGTAATGTTTTTCTGTGTACGTTCTATGAACATTACAACAAACATTAAGTTGTTGAAAGTTGACTAAAATAGTAGTTAACTGCTTAGCTCCATAAACGTATGATAATCATTCAAAAGGTTAAATCTGTAACTGTTCTATGTGCTATGATGATTCCCTATTCAGCCGAGTCCAGCTATTTTATTTTTTTTTGCGATTTCTGACTTTTCTAGCACTCAAACCTCAGTTGATCTGATAGAGTTTTTGATCCACATAAGAAACAGGATCAATTGGCATCAAAATCTGGCTCAAATGGCTTCTTCTTGTTGACTGTACTTTTTTTTCAAAATTTGTGAATGCAGATCTAAATGTTTCAAAAGTTAAGGACAGTCTCCTTAGACACCGTAACCATTGTCGCTACAAGAAAACGTTCTTGTAGCGACAATGGTTACGGTACCTGCCCTTATTACCAAATTCAAAAATCCACCCTGTACATGTCTTGATTGACTACTTGGCTCCATAAAGGTATAGCGTGATGATAATCATTTAAACCGTCAAATATGTAACTTTCTGCAATATACTTTTTGGCTCGTCTTTTTACAATTGCGATAAACTATAGAAAATTACGAACATAAAGCAACATCATCCCCCATATAAAATAGCGTGATAATTTATGGCCAGACTGACCAGACTTGTAGGGAATAGCTATGCAAATTTGAACACAATCTATCCGATAGTATTTGCGTTATGTTTTTTTTTTTGGGTGGGAAATTATCAAATAACTTATCCCGCTCTGGGTGGAGCGTGAGGGTGTGTCAGACTCTTACTGACTAAAACCCACCTGAGTCCCTTCCATTGCCTGTGTTACCAGGGCCTCGGTAACCCTTTTGTACTTTCCCGAGACCCCGGCAGGCCCTAGTGGACCCCTACTCTTGTGCTGACGACATCTCTTTGAGGCGCGCGTAGAACACAACGCGCAGTCGACCCAGTTTGCGTTATGCTGGAACATAGATTCAAACAAACAGATAAAAGACAAAAATTCTAAAAACTATATTTTCGGGATTAGAATCGTTTCGAGACCTCGTAGCAATTACGTTTTTCAAAAATATTCAATGTACAATTTTGACTTCGTTACGATTTTATTATTTGTAGGTACAGACTTTGCTAATCGGCTAATTAAATTCACAATATCCGAGCACACAAATGACGTCGATCTTATTTTTAAACTTGTTGTGTTTTCTTTTTCAGATGAAGGCGCTGCTTGCAAGACTTACAGCAAGGAGCTTGGAGAGACCCCCTCCGCCATTTGTCGTGAGCCCTTGAGGTGTCTACGTGGTTTATGCACCAAGATCACACCTAGGCGTTAAGTTACTCTATAAACCTACATGTAATTTTTATTACGTACATGACAAGAACAATCAACTTATAAATATTATAAATTAAAAGCTTAAAATAACCTTTGTTATAATTGTACAACGTTATACAGTCGTCCCCGCCCCACATCATAGTTTCTTACCTTCTTCTTCTGCTCAACCCATATGTTCCACAGCACAATAGTTGAACTAATTTCCGAGGAGGCGAGAGCATTCAACGAGTTAAAGAACTATGAGGGGAACAGTTAGAACCGCCGTTTTATTTGACCACGAAGTTGACCAATTCGTTTTTTTTTCGTTACTTTGGTAGAAAAACTTTTTAACGAAGTTACACTTAGCCGAAATAATATTTGTTCGAAGTATTATGTTTCCAAACATCTATTATACCAATGATTTAATTACCATATTTTTATTGCTGATGCTTGCTTCAAGGCATGCAGCATGCAAGCAGGCATGCAGCATGCAAGCATCATGCAGCGTGCAAACAAACATGCAACATGCAACATGCAAGCAGGCATGCAACATGCAGCAAGCATTGTTTCTGTCACGGCTCCGGCGCTGCGGTGTTTGGACGGCCACACGTGGGCTCATCACCTGCTCCTCAGCTCGCTGACCGCCCCACCCCTCCGCGCCAACGCGGGCTCAAATTTCACTCCAGGGGTAGGGCAGACAAGACTGCGTGAAGTCGGTTTTGCAGCGATTCGTTTTTGTCACTAAATTTTATAGCACAATATATTGACTTTTTGTGTCACTATTTTAATTTAATATTGAAAATGCTACCAAGTAACCGGCTATATATTTGTGACCTAATAATATTCCGTAAAAAGTTGTTTCGGTGTGGGGGAAATATGGCAAATAAATCATTTGGCAAATGAAAAAAGTTCTAAAGAGGCTTCGGCCAATTGCAAAAAGTTATTTTGTAAATCGGCGAAATATAGTTCGGTAAAATAATATCTATGACACGTGATACTTCGATGATCTAAAAATATGGCAATTAATGCATATAGCAAAAAACACGTCGGTCAATAGTTTTCGGTAATATGAAATTCGAACAAAAAAAATTCGGAAAAGTTACCGATTCCCACCTAATGGGGAAGGTCGGTTAAAGCTAATTGTAAATGGCATGACCAAAGCTCAGGCCCGACGGTCTACAATAAATTCGACATTTCGTCTATTCAATCTATTTCGTGTTAATTCATGAGTTTGGTTTTATTTCACTTTTTCGTTATTTTCGGTGATTTCAATATTTGAAATCAAGTATTTGACATGGAAAGTATCAGAATTTAAAACCTTTATTCAAAATGTTTCCGACAACTTCGAACACTGATTAATTTAAAAAAAACTCTACCCAAGAGCTTTAAGCCACAATCTTGTAATTTTAGGGTCTTTCACAAAATGGTGTACTCCAATTTCGGAGTATATAAGAAACACAAAACGAATCCTTTCCGCAAAAATGAAATAAAACACTTCATCATGTCGATTTTGTAAAAATATCACCGTGAAAACTCGCGTGGAGTGAGCTGACAGTGTCATCCCACTGATGCTAGGGAGTCACTCCCAAGTATTAGGATTTATAATTATAATCGAGATTTTAATAATAATTTTTATGCTAATTCTGTTGATAATTTTATATTATTTCAAAACTAATATTTAAGCGTTGAAACGTTACTATTCAGGGTTGTTTTAAATAAAATAGCAGAAATTCAGTCAGAAACTCAATTTTTTTTTTATTCCGATAGGATTGGTAATTTTCGCAGTCACCATCTTGCTTTTTAGATTTGACCTCACGATCGTCTTTAACACTTGATGAAAAATCTAAACATTTTCGCAGCCGCCATCTTGCTTTTTAGATTATTTTTGGTAAAATCTAGTATCGTTTGGCAGGAGAAGGGGGCGGGAGTGGGGGGGAGGTTGGGGGGTGGTGCCCCTTGCCCCCTGGCACCGCTCCCATGAAAAGGTAATGCACCGTTCTTGAGAAAAACAAATTATTGTAACCTAACCTCAAAACATTTAGTCGTTTAAAAGGCGTAGTGTGAGGCCCGCTTCGCGGGCCTAAGAGTTTAAAAAAAATAACCTCGTACCTAGTGAGCGAGCGGAGCGAGCGAACTCAGACCCCGGCATCCCCTTCGAACCTAACCTGTCCGAGTCGGGCTGCCCCAAGTCCCGAGCTCGCTTCGCTCACTCTTGCATCCTATGTTCTCCTAGTAACAGTAGTAACATTGCCTTTTGTACACACATATAATCAGTGGGAGTACAAACACAGAAAAATTTACGCAACTCAAGGAGAAACGGAATGATCGAAAACGAATGACGGTGACACATGAAGCAAATGGCATACCTGTTTTTTTTGTTTACGTTCCGTGTTATCGATTTCGCCTGACATTTTCTACCACGGACTGACTACAAATGAAACTGATACTGGATACTGGATACTGATTCTGGATACTAACTACAGATACTGGGACAGATTTGGTTGTCAATCGCCCATTTTAACGTTTCGTTTTTATCAAATTTGAGGTTAGAAACATTTTTTATTAATTTCTCGAAAAATATGCATTACCTTTTAATAAGAGTGGTAGCGTTATAATCGGGGATCCAACCCCTACCAACTTTAGCCCCTATTACCCCCCAACTCCTGCCAAACGATACTAGATCCAACCCATAACTAAAACTAAGATTAATAATTAAAACGCACAGTTGTACGTATATCAAATGACAAAACAGAAGAAAAAACAAAAAACGTGGGTAAACAGATAACAAACTCGATCGTAGGTTATTAACGAGGCACAACATGGATGTATGATTCGATTTTTTACTAGATGTAGCATTGAAGGCATAGTCTGTTATTAGCAAGTTTATTGTTATAAGACCATTTTATTTTAGGTTTATTATCCTATTTATATATTTTGGGTACATACCTACATGGTTTAAAATAAAACTTTTTATTTCAGACTTCTTCAAAATCCGTTAGTACAATAGAACTTAAATGGTAGTGTTAGTAGTAAAAAGAGAGTTATTTTTTTTAATATGGGTACTAACCCAATGCTGGATGTAGCGCGAGTCCAGCCTATCCGCTATAACAGCCAGGATGCTGTTGGTGCTGGCGCGCAGCCTGCAGAGCGCCGCGGCGCATCGCTTGCGAAGCACGGCATGAAAACCAATCAACGTGCGCAGCCCCAACAGCGCCCTGAACGTATTGTTATATTGGACTTGCAGAGCGCTGAAGGATCTTTGCGCATACTGAGCCCACAGGCAACATGTGTATAGTGAAGTACAGTGCAGTGTGTTTACAAACCATTTTGAGTATTAGATTTTATTTATTTTTGTTTAGTTTAAGTAAATTTCTAATGTATATTTTAATTTAGAGATATACAGTTAATCTATATGTATAATGTGTGTATTTTATTTATGTAGTATATATTATGCAGTTATGTTTTTTATTTTATTCACTTATTTGTATGTATTAATTGTGTGAGTCTTTAGTAGCTTTTTGAACCGGGCATAACTTTGTTCTTTTTTTATTATCGATGGTAATTTATTACAAATTGTAACACCCTCAAACTCCAAATTTCTTCTTCCATAGTTGGTTCTAGGAGGGCGGGTCACTAAGTAACTAGCACGTTTTAGGTTAATCTTTCGTGTTTGTTGTTTTGTTACAAAATTTATACTGGAATGGATTTCCTTATTTAATATTTTACGTATTAGAATACATGTGTAGTTTATGTACGTTTGTTTTATATTCATTATTTTTGTTTCCTCGTATATTTTTTCAATTGATGTCCTAAATTTATAGTTAAATAAAATTTTAATTAACCTATTCTGAACTCGTTGGATTGGATATACTCGTATATTAGTCTTCGCTGCAGTACCCCAGATTTCAATGAGGTAGTCAACATGAGGCTTAACCAAGGAATTATAGATAAGATATTGCACTTTTGCAGGGAGTCAATTTGTTATATTGCGGAGTGCCCCTGTGAGTGGTCTTAGTTTAAGTTTATTTTTTTCTAGGTGTGGTATCCATGTAAGGTTACTATCTAAGATAAGTCCGAGATATTTTTCTTGGGGTTTTCGTTCCAGTAGTTGGCCTTCTATTTTAAGTTCGAAATTATCATTTATTTTTTTTATTTTTTGCTGCAAAAATTACATTATTAGTTTTTGTAATATTAATAGTTAAAAGATTTGACTGAAACCACTTATTCAACAAATTAAGATCATTTTGAGCGTCGGCTATTATAGCTTCGACCCAGTGTCCAAAGTAAAAGAGACTTGTGTCGTCGGCATAAAGGGATATGTCTCCTTTAAGACCCAATTCACTGATACTGTTAATATAAATAAGGAACATGAGAGAGCCCAATATTGATCCCTGGGGGACGCCAAAATTCAGGATATTGGGATTGCTTTCATGATTACCTATTCTTACTATTTGCTTACGGTTCTCCATATATGATTTAAAGATTTCAAGTGCTTTGCCTGTGACACCGGTGTGTTCGACTTTTTGTAATAATTTGTCATGACTGATGGTGTCAAAGGCTTTTTTGAGATCAATAAATATACCTATGGCAACTTGTTTTTGATCAATTTTATTTTTAATTTTGGTTACGAGGTCTATTGTAGCAGCGAGAGTATTTGATTGTTAAATCCATACTGTTTACGGTAAAGGAAACCTTTTGAATTAAGGAATGACTCCAATCGGTTGTAAAGAATATTCTCAATAACTTTAGAAATCACTGGGAGAACTGATATAGAGGGCGGTAATTGCACGGGTCTAATTTACTTTCGGATTTATGAATTGGTACAACTTTTGCAACTTTTAATTCGTTGGGAAAAATACCTCGTGCCATATGGTAGTTAATACAGGCTGTTAGATTTGACCTCACTATCGGCTTTAACACCCCCGAAAACCATGAAAACGACACCCATGATGAAAAATCTGAACATTTCCGCAGCCACCATCTTGCTTTTTAGATTTGACCTCAGTATCGGTTGTAACACCCCCGAAAACCATGAAAACGACACCCATTATGAAAAATGTTTGTAGCCGCCATTTTGGTTTTTGATATAAAAGTGGTAAAACTAAATTTTTGTTTGTCGCGCATTTAAAGATAAAAAACGGCAAATTAAAAAAAAAACTCAACTTGATATTAATAACAGCTCCTCACGCCCAAGCGCGGCGTGATCTTATCACTTCACCAGATTCTCGTAACCATAGTAACCACCCGCGCCGGCTAGGTGAAGTGAGTCGGTACAGGGCGACGCGCGAGTGTCGTGATCTTATCACTTCACTCTATTCTCGTTGCTATAGCAAGATCACTTCACTTGGGCTGGATAAAGTGAGCCTAGCCGCCCGCCGGCCGGTGCGCGCACTGCGCGAGTGTCAGTAGAACTGTTGAATTTTGTTATAGTATTGATGACGGTGATTTTATGAATATTATTACATTATTGGCAACGCGTAGGTCGGTATAAATTTACCTACCTAAAATAAAATATTAGAAAGGTACTTATTAAATAATCCGCACGTTTTTTATTCAAATGGCTTATGTACACAGACACACACATCGTTTAGTTAAGTTTCCACATAGTTTGTGAGGGGATAAATTCTATCGTCCCTCAGCCAGGCACATTTTTAGCACTCGATCACTTGACACACTCGGTTAGCTCTTCTTATTGAATAGATTTGGGTTAATAACAATGCTGAATAACGTCGCACAGTCTTTAGTCGACTCAATCCACTATCGCTTCTTCAAAACACATCGCAGTTAGCTCATTGGATTGCGTTTATTTAATCAGTTAAAGCAATTCGCGATTGGGTCATGGAATTGCGTTTATTTAATCAGTTAACAGATTATGATCAATAGAATTAGCATAAAAATATTATTAAAATCTCGTTTATGATTGTAAATGTAATCCTTGGTCCTTCCCTAGTATCAGGTGGGATGACACTGACAGTTCACTACACGTTCACTTAGCTTAAGTTTTCACGGTGAGAAGGTTACAGAATGTCTTGTATTATTAGTTTGTTTCGGGAACTAGCTAAGACAGCGCCATTTTGACAGTTGCCTTCCCATTAAGAAGTAATTACCTATTTGATAAGTTTATCAATTATTTAAGTAACAGCCGCAGTTTGTGCGACAGCACATCTACTTTTTTATCTATATCACAAGATAAGCGATCAATATTAATGAAGCGAGTGACTACAATATGTACGTACTTACTACTTTCGATGACCTTTAACATTTTTTCAATTCAATTGGTACACCTAACAATACAGGTGAAATACTGCAGTTCCAGGTAAAGTGGTTTCCTAGTTATAATTTTCGTGGTGTTTCAATTTGTGTGTATGTTATACAGGATTGTACATCTTAAAAAGTTCAACGAAAAAGTCCTCGACAGTGGGTCATCCTTAGAAGATGACCCACAGTAACCCTTTTTATCCTTCAGAATTTGATAAAAATGTCGTTGTTAGTCATTGTTATTACGGAAGCTATTTTAACCGGTATTTTATTAATCCTTATTCAATAAAATATGTTATTTAAATTGGACATTAAATTTAGATTCAAATATGCATCATATCTTTTAAATAAATGCTTTAAAAGATATCACAGATTTAAAATTACGCGTAACAAAATAATTGTGGTTGACGCGGCGGGCGCAAAGCTCGGCTATGAGGTAGGTATGCGATCGCTTTCGTTTCCTTTTATCCTGGTAGTACGCTCCCGTGGGATATTTCCCGACATCCATGCAGGCGAAAGTTAGTAAGTAATAAAACATCACAACAGAAATAAAACCCAGTCTTTTTTGTTGAGTGGGAAATTATCAAATAACTTCTGGGCGGAGCGGGAGGGCGTGTCAGACTCTTACTAACTAATATCCACCCGTGTTCCTTCCGTTGCCTGTGTTGCCACAGGCCACGGTACCCCTTTCGGACTTTCCCGCGATCCCGGCAGGCATCGGCCCTAGCGAACCCCTACAGTTGTGCTGACATCCCTACGGGAAAACCCAGTCTTTCCGAGCAATTTATGTTCGAGCAGTTGTGAGCAATCAATCTGATCTTTCTGCACCTAATGGGTGCAGCTTCAACCGCAGGCATGCAAAAAATGTTAGTGTCACTCTCCCGCTGTTTCATACACTTACGTACAGTTTTGTTACATCGTTTATAATATATAATAGTCATGCTCTGTTTCCTAGCTAGCCTGTAGGGAATACTAGGGTCAAGAGTAGTATTTATTGTGTTTACTGTTAACTTTAAATACATTTTACAGAGTATAGATACTGCCACATAGCGACAGAAAATAAAAAAATAAAAAAAAGAGAATCACGACAGAAAATAAAAAAATCGGATGTGAATATTCTGAAAAGTATATCCTGATATCCTTATTCGGATATACTTTTCAGGATATTCACATACCAGGATATACTTTTCAGGATATTCACATCCGATTTTTTATTTTCTGTCGTGATTCTCTTTTTTTCTTTTTTTTTTTCCTGTCTAGACATTTTGGTACCGTGACCAGGAGGTCACGGCACCAAAATGTCTAGACCTTATACTGTGAATCAACACGACTTAAACAATGAGTGTATTAAAAATATAATGACTCATGTTCTAGAAACTCGAACAATAGGAAATCAAGGTCCAATATTAGTTACCCCTTGAACCACCAAGCATGAGAAGGTTCTAGTGCATCAAGACAAAAAGCATTAGCGCTCCCCGCAGTATAAAAGGCCTGGTCACCAGCGGAGCGGCGGTATAGTTTTTACGTAGCACTCGTCGCAGTTACATCTACTTACTTTTTTTTTAAAAGTAAACCAATTTGAAGTAAATTGACTGGCGCCCAACGTGGGGCCCAGCTAAAAGTGAAAGTGTTTTAAAAAAAAAAGTTCGAGGACTTTCGAGGGAAAAGCCTCCAAGTTCGCTAAAAAAAACCTTCACGTGACTCTTAAGTCTTAAATACTGGGCAAGCTACCGAATAAATAAGTCAAAATCAAATCAAGTCAAGTGAAGTGAAGTGAAGTGAAGTGAAGTGAAGTGTAGTGAAGAAATGCTGTTTCTCCGTGTCGTCAGCAGCTGTGTACTGTAAGCACCGAGTAGCATTATTCCTATCCAAAATTCCACTCCTTAGACCCCCGAAGTTTGTATATAAACCTAAGACTAGTATAAGTAGAAACACCGACCCACTTCCTATTAATAATATGGAGGGTAAGCAAGGCTACGTACTACAAAGTGTACCTAGTACAACAAAAGCTCCATTGTAACAGCCAATGATATCACCAATGCAGTTCACAATCGATCCATATAAAGTAATTAATGTCGTCCCCACATATAATGGTGGTCACCATTATATGTGGGGACGAAATCATTTAATATTTATAATTATTTAAACAATGCAAAACAATGGCTACAAGCTGTAGGAGGCAATACACCTCAGAATGTGATGCTTTTAATAACCAAACTTGAAGGAAGGGCTGCAATAATCATATCTATGGTTAACCATGCCTTCCATTGGGATTTCATAGAAGCAATTTTGAAAACAGAGTGTGCTGATAATAGAGAATTAAATACTTTATTAGTAGAATTATCTAATGTAAAAATAAAAACTACATATAAAGATTTAATATTTGAATTAAAACAAAAATTATTTTTTATTAGAAGTAAGTTAATAAATAGGCACGGTATAATTAAACAAGATCTTGAAGATGAGATCATGAAACCTTATATTAGTACTGCATAGAATACTTTAAGAAATAGTTTACCTTATCATGATGCAGTATATGTTAGTAATTGTAGTGTTAATGAAACAGTTACAAAAGTATTACAGTTAGAAGCGGAAAGGAGATTTGATAACATAAAACAGAAATCAAACTATTTACCTGCACCTAAGGTCATAAATCAAATTCAACAACTTAAACCAGTATAGAACATAAATCCTCAACAATCAAATTCACAACAACAAAAAATTAATACAAAAAACCTTTCTATCAAATTGTAAGACAACCCTGGATTCCAAATCCAAATAATGTTTTTCAAAAACCTCAGCATCTACAATTCCAACCAAATTACAAGATTATTATTAACATTAACTAAATTAAATAAATTAAAACAAATCTAAATTACAGTCTGTTTTCGAACCATTCCCAACAATTAGGATTTGGCACGAAAAGTGGGTGTGAGGCAGCCGCCCATGCCTTAAGAACCTACCTTTCGTATGATGATTGCGAAATTGTAGTCAAAATTGACGTCAAAAATGCTTTCAATTCAGTAAACAGGGATGCCATGCGGACAGAAGTTAAGAACAAAATTCCGGAACTGTATCAATACCTGCTTACCTGCTATGCAGAACCTTCAAAATTAATTTACCGTTCCCATGAACTTTCTTCGGAGGTCGGCTGTCAGCAGGGCGATCCCCTCGGGCCAGAAATGTTTAGCTTGGCTATAAATCCGATTATTCAAAATTTAAAATCGAAATTTAACGTTTGGTATTTGGATGACGGAACCCTGGGAGGCGATGTGGACACTGTGTTATCTGACTTATCAGATATTAAAACAAATTTCGAAAATATTGGTTTAGTATTAAATTTTAGCAAATGTGAACTCTTTATTCAAAAAACTTCTTACGGTTTGGATAATTTAAAATCCAAATTAAATTTTCTGGCACCCAATATCAAAATAGTAGACAGAAAGTCACTTTGCCTCCTGGGTTCTCCCATCTTTGAAGAATCTTTTCCTGATTATATTACTAACACTATTTCTAAATTCCAAAGTCACGCAAATTGTTTACTCGAAATCAGTCCTCATTATGCTCTTATAATTCTAAAGTTTTGCCTTTTTGTCCCTAAATTTACTTATGTGCTTCGCTGTAGCCCTTTTTGGAAACATTTAAATTTGCTTTCACCAATAGACGATTTAGTCAAAACTAGTTTAGAAATGATTTTAAATATTCAGCTCAATGAACAATCTTGGTTCCGAATCCGCAAAATTTCGAGTGCTGCTTCCCCAGCCTTTTTGTCGTCCACCCATAGCACGTCACGTCTCATAGGTAATGTCCTAAGGGCTTTGCCCACAAACTATGAGACTGCGGGCTTGCAGGATGCCAAGAATGCTTTTCAAACTGCTTGCCCGGGTAAAGAATTTCTAGACAACCTAAAATCTCAAAGGAGCTGGCACGATATTTATTGCGATTTAACATACAAATCGATTCTGAGCCGCAGTTCAGGTCCGGATCGCGCAAGACTTTTGACGGTCGGAACCAGAGAGGCCGGTCATTGGCTACATGCCCATCCTTCTCCATATACCGGTACCTTCCTGGATCCGACCTCGCTTCGTCTAGCGACTGGTCTGCGGCTTGGGGTCACGGTATGCACTCCACACACATGCCCTTGTGGTACGGACGTGGACCGACTGGGTCACCACGGACTTTGTTGTCAAAAAAGTGCAGGCCGCTTTTCAAGACATGCGACACTTAATGACATAATCCGCCGGTCTCTTGCCAGCATCAATGTGCCTGCTCTTCTTGAGCCGACTGGCATTGTCAGAGATGATGGCAAAAGACCTGATGGTGTGTCTTTGGTCCCGTGGAGATTAGGATGGATGCTTGTGTGGGACGCTACCTGTGTAGACACACTGGCACCATCCGACCTCCAACGGACTACTTCTAAAGCGGGTACAGCGTCAGAAAATGCCGAAAATCTGAAAGTTATTAAATATGGAGGCCTTGGCAGAGAGTACAACTTTGTGCCCTTTGGCGTCGAGACCCTCGGTCTGTGGGGTCCCAGTGCGCATAATTTATTTGCGGAAATCGCGAAACGTCTAGTTGATGTGACTGGTGACCGAAAAGCTGGCGGCTTTCTCGCGCAACGCATCAGCATTGCAATTCAGCGAGGAAATGCCGCCAGCATCCTCGGTACAATGCCCCGAGGGCCTTTTTTAAGCTTAACTTAGTTTTAATTTAATTTAGTTAATGTTAATAATCATCTTGTAATTTAGTTATGTAAATAAACTAATTAATTAAATTAAAACTAAGTTTCATTTTATTTTATGGAGCGAATTTTAGCTTTTTGTTATGGATTTCAACGATTTTGGAAGCTTTAATATCAATTCAAGTTTTTTTGTCTTAGTTTGCCTTCAGTTGTAATTTCTAAAAGTTTTAACACAACCCAGAAATAGGATTTTATTAGTCCAGCCAGTCTAGTATTTGTAGTATCTATTATGTTAGGTAGAATTTCTGTTACTGTTAGCCTGCAACATCCCACTGCTGGGCAAAGGCTCTCCCCATGACTTCCAGCTTTTTCGATGCATGGGCTAGTGTGGACCACTGGGCATACGGCAGACGTGGCCAGCCCAGTCCCACTTTAGTTGAGCGGCTTTTTGAGCAATGTCAGTAATATATGTTTTGGAGCGCGGTGAGGTGTTGTTGAGGAAAATTGTTACATTATTCCAGAGGATAGTCAAAATTTTCACGAGGCTTTAGAACAAGACAAACTATCATAGAATTCAACCATGTTAAATCATATTTACCATATTTTAAAACGGAAAATCCTAAATTAAAAATATTGATAGACACAGGTAGTCAACGATCATTTATAACACCAACAGCGCAACAATTATATTTCCCTGAATGTAAAAAACCAGAAAAATTTACAGTTAGGACTTCACATGGTGTAACAAATCATAATGGTATAATAGAAACTCCATTTTGGTGTAAATATTTTGGAAAAGACAAAGGTCCAACGAAATTCTATATTTAGTGATAAATATGATATTTTAATGGATACTGAAATGGTAGAATAGATTAATGCAACGATAGATTTAAAAGAAACAAAATTAACCATGCCAGAGAGGGAATTACTAATTTTTCATATGATGGATGATAACTATTTAAATATAAGAGAACTTTGCGAAACATAACAAGATTTATTTATGGAAAATGTCACAAATAGTGCGACCACAAAAATTAAACATCATATTAATTTAATTAGTAAAGAACCAATTTATCAAAGACCATTTAGATTACCGGAAATTCAACAAGAAGAAATAAAGATAAACATTATTAAGTGAAAATATAATTCGTCACTCAGAATCACCATGGGTCTCACCCGTACACATAATTCCTAAAAAATTAGATCAGTCTGGAACGCAAAAATGGAGAATGGTAATATAGAAAGTTAAATGAAAAAACTAAATCAGATAAATTTTCTTTACCTAATATAGAAAAATTGTTTTGGAAATTGCAAGGCAATAAATATTTTACTACGTTAGATTTAACTTCAGGTTATCACCAATTAAAAATGGATGAAACCTCAATTGAGAAAACTGCCTTTAGCACACCTGATGGTCATTATGAATTTTTAAGAATGTCTTTTGGATTAAAAAATACACCAGCAACTTTCCAAAGGATGATGAATAATGTACTTAACAAAGTAATCGCTAGAAAATATATATGTTTAATTTATTTAGATGACATTATAATCTATTCTAAAACAAAGCAAGAACATATCAATAGATTACAACAAGTTTTTGAAGCATTAATAAAAGCCAACCTTAAAGTAAATAAAACTAAATGTGTGTTTATGGAAGAAGAAATAGAATTCCGAGGTCACGTATTAAACAAAGATGGCTTAAAACCAAATAAAAAAATATTGAAGCTATACAAAAATTTTGCTACACCAAGAACTACAAAAGAAATCAGAGCATTTCTAGGATTAATAGGTTACTATAGAAAGTTTGTACCAAATTTAAGTAAGATAATCAAACCTCTCACTGAGTCTATAAAAAAGATGCTACTATACATATACATAAAAAAAGTTATATAGAAGCAATATAAACTTGCAAACATTTATTAACTACTGCACCTATCTTAGCTTCTCAGATTTTAATAAAACTTTTGTGGTAACCACTGATGCGTCTGATATAGCATTAGGAGCCGTATTGAGCCAAGAAAATCATCCAATAGCTTATGCGTCTAGAACGTTAAGTGAAACAGAACAAAAATATAATACTACTGAAAAAGAATTACTAGGAATACTTTGGGCTGTAACACAATTTCGACCTTACATTTATGGTAGAAAGTTTACATTACGCACAGACCACCATACGTTAATATGGTTAGCAAAATTAAAAGAACCTAATCAGAGATTAACTAGATGGAAATTAAAGTTACAAGACTATGATTTCACAATAGAACATGTCAAAAGAAAAGATAATCATGTTGCCGACGCGTTAAGTCGTGTAGAAATTCATCACACTGATGGTGACTCATTAGATGTAAATTTAGAAGAAGATTTAGCATTAACAAATTTTAATACTAGTAATTCATCAAAACAAAATTCAATAATATCTAATAATGATCTAATGATAAGCCAACAAGGTACTATACATTCTAATCAAGAAGATAGTGATGAAGGAATTCCTATAATAAATTCATACCCACCAAAAAGATTAAGACGTGTTATATTTGAATATGCTCCATATAAAAAGGCAAGTAGAGGAAATGGAATTTGGTATTTTTATAATCCATCAAATAATAAAGAAAGACACAAAACCAATGCTAGGTATATAGGTCCATATAATATATATATTAGTTTGTGAACCGCACAATAAGTATAAATTAAGTAATGATAAAATATAACATTAAGAAGAGCTTATTGTTGCAGAATCTCCACTGTCATCGGACACAAGTTCCGAAGATTATAATCCAATGAACATGTGATACTAGTAGAAATACCACCCACTCGTATTATTGAAGGAAGATGGAAAATAATTCATATGTTAAAAATAAAATCGATATTAGAACATAAGAATAGACTTAAAGATACTATATCTCATCACAAGTAATGAAGATATGAGTGTGGAACCGGCAAGAGATGTCGTGCGGTGTCCCACAGGGATCGGTCCTGGGGCCGCATCTGTGGGACATCGGATACGACTGGGTGCTGCGCGCCGACCTCCCTAGCGGCATCAGCGTAGTGTGCTACGCTGACGACACGTTGGTCCTGGCGCAGGGGAGGACGCACCAGGCGGCGGCCGAATTAGCGGCACGCGGGTTTGCGACAATCGTCGAAAGGATCCGGCAATTGGGACTCGAGGTGGCCCTGCACAAGGCTGAGGCCATGTGTTTTCATGGTCCTCGGAACGCGCCACCGTTGGGGTCCTAAATAACGGTAGGAGGGGTTTCTGTCAGCGTCGAGTCGACGATGAAGTACCTGGGACTCGTCCTCGACAGCCGGTGGACCTTCGTGGAGCATTTCCGACGTTTGGCTCCCAAACTGGAGCGGGCAGGCGCTGCATTGAAGCGGCTCCTGCCCAATCTAGGGGGTCCAATCGCCTGCCGGAGGCTCTACGCGGGGGTCGTGCGGTCCATGGCTCTCTACGGGGCTCCTGTATGGGCGCGCTCTCAGGCGCTGCGGCCAGGCCGCCGCCGGTTGAGCGCGGCCCAAAGAGTCATGGCCATCCGGATGGTCCGGGGATACCGCACGGTCTCCTGTGAGACAGCGAGCCTCCTTGCCGGATTGCCGCCATGGGATCTGGAGGCAAAAGTCCTCGCTTACGTATGGGAGTGGCGCGAGGAGGCGAAACGCCGGGGCGTAACTCCGCTGTTGTGAGAAATCGCGGTACAGCGGACGGAGCTCCGGCGGGATCTCACGGCGAGATGGAGAGTACGGTTGTCGCAACCCAGTGCTGGGCACGCGACGATTGCGGCGATAAGTCCCCTCTTTGAGGAGTGGCTAGAGAGGCGCCACGGCGTCCTCACCTTCCGCCTGACGCAGGTCCTCACCGGACACGGCAGCTTCGGGAGGTTCCTGTGTCGGATAAGGCGGGAGGAAACGCCTGGATGTCACCACTGTGAGGATCGCCCGGAGGACACGGTGGAGCATACGGTGGAGGTCTGCCCAGCTTGGGCAGAGCACCGCCGTGTCCTCGTAGAGGCGATCGGCGGCAGAGATCTCTCGCGTCCGGCCCTGGTTCAGGCCATGGTACGGAGCGAGAGGGCATGGGCAGCCGTCACCTCCTTCTGCGAAGCAGTAATGCTCGCGAAGGAGGAGGCGGGACGGTTGAGGGAGAGACAAGTTTCGTGCCCTCTCGCCCCTAGCCGCCGCAGGAGACGCCCTGGGCGTCGGGAATCCCGGGCGGATTTCCGGCCACCGTAGGCGCGGGCTTGCGGATGGTGAGCAATGGTTAGCTCACCGTCCGGTTAGGACCAGGCCCGGGTCGACGGCGCGTTGTATTCCACGCGCGCCTCAAAGAGATGTCGTCAGCACAAAAGTAGGGGTCCACTAGGGCCGATGCCTGCCGGGGTCGCTGGAAGGTACTACTGGGTCACCAAGGCCCCTGGCAACACAGGCAACAAGAAGAAATACGGGTGGGTTTTAATCAGTAAGAGCCTGACACACCCTCTGCTCCGCCCAGAGCGGGAGAAGTTATTTGATGATTTCCCATCCAAAAAAAAGTAATGAAGATGTAAGACACATATACCATCGCATTAATGTAATTTTAGATCATGTAACCGAAATATGTAATCATTTCGATATACAAAGTAGAAATAAAAGAGGTCTAATTAATGGTTTAGGTTCAATTATAAAAACCATTACAGGAAATTTAGATCAAGATGATTTAAATAACATTCAAAAAGATTTAGAAACTTTGAAAATAGCATATAATAAGCAAATACTCGTATCAATAACAGATGAAACTTTGGAAGAATATAATAATCAAATTAAGAAAATTGTTAATATTCAAAATGTATTAGATAAACAATACATACAAATAGTAAACTTTAAAGCTCATCAAAAAGTAGCTTTAGAAATATTGTTTTAAGCTCAAACCTTACAGGACATAACAAAAAGATTGTCTAAAAGCTATTACTTTTGCAGAATACCATATCTATCATTATAGTATAATACAATCTCATATTTTACAAGAAACTATTAATACAATTAGTAAAGATGTAATGATATCTAATAATATAAATAATGTTGAACCTTTTTTTAATGTAAAAAGTAAAATAGTTGATCACATTGTATATTTCATATTAGAAATACCTTTAGTTAAGCCACAAGTATATAATACAAGAAAATTCGTTCCTGTTATCCAAAATACTCCAACTTGTAATTGCGTAATGCGAAAGATTACTTTGGCTTACACTGAACTTGAAACATATGAAGTAGAAGATTGTACAATATCAACAGAAATGATTTGTAACGAAAATATTAGACAGACGTCAACTTATGAAACCGAGCTTTTACGAAATAAATCTACTGAAAAATGCACTACAGTTTCTATAAAATGTCCAGTAGAAGAAATACAAGAAATATCTCCAAGGGCGATTTACATGTATTTCAATAAAACTACTGAAATAAAGAATAGTTGTGAGAAAAATCAAGAAACATCATGGATTAAAGGACCTCATTTATTAATTGGAAAGAATTGTGAAGTTGAAATCACAAATATAATAAGATTTCATACACAAGAGTCATATGATAAAGTAATTATAACTAATTTAGAAATTAATTAAACTCAAGATACCCCTGAAATTGAATTAAATTATGATCCAATGAGGATAACAGCAAAATTTAAACATTTTAAATAAATAGAAGAGCTAGCGACGCAAGGAAAACATAATATAATTCAGTATAGTTGGATATTATGTATACTATTCTTATTATTTTTATGATATTATTTAAATTTCTTCGATCCGAGGCTTGTAAGAAACCATGGCCTTCAAAATATAAGGGGAATAGTCAACAAGACTTAAACAGTGTATTAAAAATATAATGACGCATGTTCTAGAAACTCGAACAATAGGAAATCAAGGTCCAATATTAGTTACCCCTTGGACCACCAAGCGTGAGAAGGTTCTAGTGCATCAAGACAAAGACCCATTAGCGCTCCCCGCAGTATAAAAGGCCTGGTCACCAGCGGAGCGGCGGTGTAGTTTCTACTTAACACTCGTCGCGGTTACATCCACTTAGGACAAGTCGTGTTAACAATAAGTTTAAATTGTGAATTTAAACATAAAAAGTTTTATTGTGAATTTTTTTTTTTTTTTAAATTAACCACTTTGAAATAATTTGACTTGGGTGTGTCAGGTAAGTGTGCGGAGCTGAAAATAAACTCTGGATGCCAAAATACTATTGGTTTATTACTTTTTAAATTTACAACTGTTTTTTTTTTTTTTATGCGGAATGAATACAAAACTAGTGGTCGGTCGCGTTTAAATGTTTTTTATGGCATTTCGTAGTTGACCTTGAGAGATCGTGACTACTTAACCGGACAATCCTGTGGCTGCCTTAAGCGTACTCCAAGCCTCCAGCCAGGGCCAAATTTCTTATATTACTAAGCGACTGCACACTAATTTGAAAGCTACTGGCTCAGCTACGGCGCGGGCTGGCACTTCGTCGAGCAACGGTTACGACGGGGTCTTCGCGAGGGTCCTCGGCGGCGAGGTCGGAATGTCGGTTTGTGTTTGTGCATTGTGCCTACTCGTGGCCCTACTACTTTCTTGGAGGAGGCTAATGGGGTCATCGGGGTCGGTGAGAAGCGTTTAAATGATCCGGCGCACACGTATATATAGGCTCGGGGTCGCGGAGTAGGGGCTGAGCAGAACCCCGCGTATCGCAGGGCTAGGCGTTAACTGAAGGTACACGAATGATGCCTTTAAATTCATATCTCCTTCTCTTCTCTCTTCATCGAAATGCTTGTTGGTTCAATTTCTTAACATTGCGATGAGTAAATGCTTACTTATTAGTCCAATTTCTTAACTACCTTTCAACTCTAACTGCCAGATGGAAAGGCAAACTATTTTCAAGACTCGTCATGTATTTCAAGAGCTCTTTTTGTCTTTGTCCGCTTTTCATCTGATATTCTTCTTTCTCTTGCTCTATAGACACTGTCTTGTACAGTTATTGAAAATGTACTAAGTACTTAGCTGAACATTTACCAAATTCTTATTGATGTTATCATGTTTACGTGAGTTAGACGGCTGAAAATACGGAGTTTCGTAAATAGATAGCACTGACGCAATTGTGGAAGGCCCTACGATGAATGTTCAATGAAGACAAAATATTGGCGGTAGTTCGTAACATATCGAGAAGGGGACGACAATAAAAACAAATAATTAAAATGGTGTGCGTGACAGGACGGAGAATTATTAACGTACAAAATGTAACTTATTTTTTTTCTATTTCTGTGAAATTGCTTCTGTTTCATCGCGTAAATTGATCTTGTGACGGCTTGAAAAGTGTTTCATAAGGTGAAATATTATACACATATCTCCTGAAGCCGATGATACGAGCCGGTTTACCGTGTGACGTTGAAACGAGCCCGGGAGTGAACGATAAAGCAATTGTTAAACCGTTGGACTGCAGCGTAATCGGCATGTGTCGCCGTACCGCGCTGATGTGTAGGACCCATTATGTAGAGATGAGAAAGATTATACATATTTGTTACGAGATTCGAATAAGCAACTGATGCTATGGTGAGTCGTACATGAACACGAGTCACTATTTGCGAATATGCTGAAATATGTAGTTATAGCCACATGCTTTTTTTAAAGAGATCGAGGGTAAGTTCACGTTCTTTTACTCATTTCTACGTTAGATTGTTTCTTCCATTTCCAATGAAGGATACTGGTACTTAATTCGTCTGTTTCACTGCTAAAAGTACTGGACTTCAACAAAGCTCTCCCTGTACAACATGACTAAGCTAAAAATTCAACACCAGCAAGTTTTTTCACAGGAATGTAGGTACGCTCATTTCAGCTACGCTCCAAGTAATAACAGACACAATGATAAAACAAACCTAAATTAAATATCCTCTCTCCCTACAAATTACAAAGACAACTTTAAAATGGATACTATTACAGCTTAAGTATAGAGCAAGTTCGTGTTTGAAGGTTTTTTTTTTTTTTGAGGGTGGGAAATCATCAAATAACTTCTCCCGCTCTGGGCGGAGCGGGAGGGTGTGTCAGACTCTTACTGACTAAAACCCACCCGTATTCCTTCCTGTTGCCTGTGTTGCGGGGGCCTCGGTGACCCATAAGTACCTTCCCGCGACCCCGGCAGGCATCGGCCCTAGTGGACCCCTACTTTGTGCTGATGACATCTCTTTGAGGCGCGCGTGGAATACGACGCGCCGTCGACCCGGGCCTGGTCCTTACCGGACGGTGAGCTACCCATTGCTCACCGTCCGCAAGCCCGCGCCTACGGTGGCCGGAAATCCGCCCGGGATTCCCGACGCCCTGGGCGTCTCCTGCGGCGGCTAGGGGCGAGAGGGCGCGAAACTTGCCTTTCCCTCAACCGTCCCGCCTCCTCCTTAGCGAGCATTACTGCTTCGCAGAAGGAGGTGACGGCTGCCCATGCCCTCTCGCTCCGTACCATGGCCTGAACCAGGGCCGGACGCGAGAGGTCTCTGCCGCCGATCGCCTCCACGAGGACACGGCGGTGCTCTGCCCAAGCCGGGCAGACCTCCACCGTATGCTCCACCGTGTCCTCCGGGCGATCCACACAGTGGTGACACCCGGACGTTTCCTCCCGCCTTATCCGACACAGGAACCTCCCGAAGCTGCCGTGTCCGGTGAGGACCTGCGTCAGGCGGAAGGTGAGGACGCCGTGGCGCCTCTCCAGCCACTCCTCAAAGAGGGGACTTATCGCCGAAATCGTGGCGTGCCCAGCACTGGGTTGCGACAACCGTACTTTCCATGACGCCATGAGATCCCGCCGGAGCTCCGTCCGCTGAGCCGCGATTTCTCGCGGCAACGGACTTACGCCCCGGCGTTTCGCCTCCTCGCGCCACTCCCATACGTGCGCGAGGACTTTTGCCTCCAGATCCCATGGCGGTGTTTGAAGGTGAGAAGGTGATTCAGGAACAATGGAAGCTCATAAAGTTTTTATAGATTTTCATTGTTTACTGCGCTGCATTCCGCCCGGCGGCCATTACTATTTTAGTTACAGAGTTACAGGTGCACAAACAACCTTTTGACCTACCTTTACAATGAAGATTATGAGACTAGCTTATGCCATATTAAAAGTTTGAAACCAAGCAGAGTCGGGAAGGGGTAGGAAACTTTTTTATATCTGAAAAAATATCCATTTTTTTACAAAAAGAAATCTGCACCTGCAGGCTTAGCATGACGCTTTCTATTTCTTCGAAGAAAAGACACTGCTCTTTCTATACAAAGTGTCATTTCGTTTCTCCTTTTTTGACATCGCACCGTAGAAATCCTTCTACATAAAAAAGGACCTAGACAAAGATCGTTAGAAACGAAAGACAAAATGACAGATTGTAGAAGGATTTCTACGGTGGGATGTCAAAAATGGAGAAACGAAACGTCACTTTGTATAGAAAGAGCCGTGTCTATTCTTCGAAGAAATAGAAAGCATCATGCTATGCCTGCTGGGGAGCCAACTGAGGACCCACCCTCTTGTTCGGAAATTATAACTGATAACAGTGAGGCCATCAGTTATCTTTTACGTCGCAACTTCTTTGACTATCTGTCTATTACCGATTACAAATAAATAAAATTGAAGTGTATGTTTGTAATGTCAAAACAACAGCTTTTTACTAAATTCATATGAAAGCATATACGGTACTTAAACCAAAAAACAATTTTTAAATGTTTTGTCAGTTTGTTCCGGCTAATCTCTGAAATGCCTTGACCGATTTTGACGGGACTTTCATTGGCAGATAGCTGATGTTATAGGGAGTATCTTAGACTTGGAGTATTTTAGAAAAAGCCACGTGCGCGAAGTCTGCAAAGCAGCAGCTATTTCTTAATACAATCTATGGAAAGATTATATTACTAAATATAAATACTCACAAAAGCAATCATTGTTTGTCACGTAATCACAGCTGTTCAACGCAGACGGAATCGAATGTCACGTCTCAATTACAGAGGGTATTGCACCAAGTCGCGGGCTGTTTAGGAAAAATTCCCATACATGTGACGTCACCAACCCTCTAAATATCTCATATATGTGCTGGTTATATAATATACAGGATAATAATTCTATTCAGTCTATCTGATAAGGGTGGCGACAGAACTGAAATACATGTCTAGCAATACACGGAGTAAATGGTCCGTGGTACATAAAACATATATTTATTTGAACCTAACCGAACTCGAATTGTATATCTTGTGGTACCGGGCTTATGCCTCTTTCTTTAGGACCTGAACGACTGAGGGATTATTTTGAACTATACAGGATACCTATTCGGAAAAAGCGGCTATTTTTTCTCTATCTGCTGTTAAAAGCGACTAAGTGACTCTGCTACATATCAGAATTCTGTGATCACTCTCTTTCCCAAACTGTGGTGATTATGGCGTATCACATATCTATCATGGTATTGTTCATCGCATCGTTGAGCTCCTTAAGTTCTGAGTTGAGCTCCACGATTACTGACAAATGCGTGCACTGACTGGACAGGTCCACCTAATATGTGTGGTTCTTTCCTCAAAAGACCATTTCAGACGCCAATCTACATGGCCTTCACATGATCTGACCAAGATTATGTCTGGACTTTAAAAGAGACTGTGACCTCTGAGTTTGTTCCTTTCTTCTCAGAGTAGTCAGACTGGAAACTCCGACCTCATCTAGTTTTAAAAATTTGATTGACGTGCAAAAATGTTTGTGCAAACCTACTTGCAGAAATAAAAAGCATTTATCATTATCATATCACTTAACTGTAGGCACCATATTCAGAACTTCACCTTATTTCTAACCAAATCAAATAGTTAGACGTTTTGTTCTGGTAATCCCAGTATTTTCTGTAAAGACTTAGAACAGATAGGCCTAGTAATAGAAAGCAACGTATTTATTTCACTAAACTGAGCTAAGTAAGCAACAAACAGATAAAACGAATATATACCGAACTAAAGTGTACAAAAAGGCTTCTAGGGAGTTACTGTCACTTAATGTTAACATATTCTAGGTAAATGGAAGCGCCCACGTTTCATACCCTTCTCGTACCCAAAGCCTGCCCATTTCCTACAATACCGCTTCTTAACTTAATTGGCTTGGCTTACTTAGTAAAGGTAAAGCGAACAAAGATTGGTACGAAAAAGTGTACGGAAAGAAAGTTTAGGACTACGTGCTACGATGTGCTACGAGGGTGCTACGAGGGTGCTACGAGGGTGCTACGAGCCTCCGACTTCCTGTATTATATAGAGATAGGAATTAGCGCTAGTTCAAGAATAGGCAGACACTTGTTTTTCACATCAAGACGTTTTCGTGCCTAGAAAAGTATATATTATATTTTTATTTTGTGAAACATAATATCACGCCTGTATCGAAGTTTTCACCAGTTATTTTTAAGTACCATGTAACAGGGGGCGAGCCTGTTGCCGTCAACCGGGCACAAATCCAGACTTCGGGCTGCTGCTGACTAATTCCAGTTGGACCTAAACCTAATAACACTTTGCCCGACCCGGGAGTCGAACCCAGGACCCCATGCTCAGCAGGAGCGCTTGCGACCACACAACACAACTAGGTACATATTTGTGACAGTCTCTAGCTTTCTAGCTTCTGCTCGAAAGCCTGACAGCAAAGGAATCCCTAACTAGGACAGTATCACTCAATGACACGGAAGCGGTAGCTAAGGATAACTCCATGTAAAATATTATATATTATATATAAAAAATATATTGTATATAGATAATTTCCTGAAACATTTATTCAGTCGCATTTTTATACACCGACTTGTATTAAATTCCGAAAGCCAAAAAGCAACTACGCCAAACTTCCTTTGAAAAGAAACAATTTGGCGATATTACCTACATACGCATGTACAACTATTGATATCCAATATTATAACAGATTGATATTTGCCGTCGTGTTCCCGGCAGTACCTTCACATATAATCTGCTACTGTTTTACAATATTCCGAGTTCGCTCTCTATTTGCTTACGATACGTATTTTACGATGAGTTTTTTGTAGGTATCAAGTGACTAGCTTTTTCCCGCGGATTTGCCCACGTGGAGGTCGGATATTATCCCACGGGAACGTACTACCGGGATAAAAAGTATGTCCTAACAGGTCATGTGCCAAATTTCATCTTATAGAGGCATGAGGAACAGGGTGTAAAGGACACTCATCCTCCATAGAAAAGGGAGGATCCTCCGACCAGACGGGTGTCGTGTCTGGTGGGCAACTGCCCGATGGTTGATGTCGGGATGTTGATGCTACTTGCACGATGCAGGATTTTGCGTGACGTCAGTGTATTGCGTAGTTTGCATGTGGTGATATAGATGCCGCCACATCAATCCCCTCCGGAGACCGGAGGTCGATAGTGGGCTGAGTCTTGCATCTTGCGATGCTTGCCTGGGCCAGATGTGGTTCCAGTGAGTCGGAACCGGTCGTCGCATCGATGTGGTACCTACAGCGCCGGATTGAGACTGACTGCTTGCATCGCCTTGGAGAGAATTGAAGAACTCCGTTTGTTGACCGACCGAAAGGGCAGCATGCTGTGCCAAGATTGCTGATGAAGCTGTAGGTGATGACCAGGTATGGGCGGTCGTTGCATGCTGGTGGTTAGGAAATCCGTTGAAGCTGTTGGTGCTGGCTGGCTGTGTGACTCGCCTCGACTCGAAAGCTTGAGGAAGTGATGATGACGTCACGCTGAACTAGCTACGAAGGCTGCATTAATATCCATCTTAGGCCATACTGGTATTCAGCCTAGCCTTTTCCCAACTATGTTGGGGTCGGCTTCCAGTCTTACCGGATACAGCTGAATACCAGTATTTTACATGGAGCGACTGCCTATCTGACCTCCACAACCCAGCTACTGGGTAACACAGTACCCCTTGGTAAGACTGGTTGTCAGACTTTCGAGCTTCTGACGACCCGTAACGACTGTCAAAGATCTACAAATGACAGCCGGGACCAACGGCTTAACGTGCTTTCCGAGGCACGGAGGGGTCTTGGCATGTAAAGATGGTCACCCATCAACCGCGGCAAGCGTAACTTAACCTGATCGATCGACCCGTGCGGCTGTTATTACTTAGCCACAAGGCCCTCTTACCCCCACACAACGCCAGTGATTATATGCTGAGTATTAAAAGTTATGTGAAAAACTCGTATAATAGGTGATTCGTATCTTAGAAAACCCATTGATGTCTTTACTTATGATCAGATAAAGTATTAAGTACTTTTGCTTGCTAGTTTGAGTAACTGTTAAGGGTCGTGCAGACTGAGGCAATATCGCGGGTGCGACAGATTTATTGCTGCCTGTCGCGCCCGCGTCATCGCGCTAGTCTGGACGAGCCCTTAATTGTCTGTAGGGTTTATGTGAAGTACAAAATAAGTTTTTACCAAACTAAGTACTTCCCTAATTATACATTAGACATTAATATCAGTCAGTAGGGACTGGTCATCTCCTAGCTGCCACGGCTCGTTTTAATTTATTCTTATTGTTGACTTGTCTATGTTTTTATCTTTTTAATACGGACGCTTTTAACGTGCACGTCTTTCTACGTTGTTCTCACATGTATAACAACAATGTTTCAACATGAATGATGTAACCAATATTTTGTTTTAAAAGAGTGTCCGTGGAGTTTCTTGCCCGTTCTTCTCCATAGGAACCTACTACGCTTTGGAATGGGCAACTAGTTTCATCTTTCTGACTGACCGACCCCTTGACAATTCAAAAGGGCCTGTAACTGGTTTATTTCAAATAAATGCTTTGAATTTTGAGTTTGCCATCCAACGTGGCAATGCTGCCAGCCTTCTGGGCACTTTTCCCATTGACAACGATGAGGACGAATTTTATGACCAATATGCTCTTTCCCCTTTTTAGGGTTCCGTAGTAAACAAGGAACCCTTATAGTTTCGCCATGTCCGTCTGTCCCCGCTGTAGCTCAGAGGCGCTTAGTATTAGAAAGCTGTAATTTGGCAAAAGTATACATATTAATCACGCCGACAAAGTGCTAAAATTAAATTTTGGAAAACATTTTTTTTAGGTACCTTCCTTGCACGTAATGTGGGGATGATATTTATTTTCTCGTCTATCACATGGTGTGAGGTATCGTTGAATAGGCCGTTCAATAGTACATATAGTGAAATTAAAAGGAAACTAAACACAGCTAAGTAGGCTTTACAAGTTAACGAGTTATAGTCGACCAACTTAAATTTGCCGTTGGAGTATTTACCGTGGCATATATCGATGTATGGGAGAACATGTTTTTCAGCTACAATGTTAAATTTGTTTTTGGGATAAATTCATCCCAACTTCCCAAATACGGAACCCTTCATTGTGCGTGGTCCGACACGCACTTGGCCGATCTTTTATTCTACTTCTGCATACTATAATTATGTATTTTAGTGTTAGCTTGTGTATTCTGATTAAGGTTTATAGCTGAGTAAGTAAAATAATAATTATTTTAATTTATCAGAATATTAATAATTACGCCCTCGGCGGGATATTGTTACAATTGAGAAAAATATTTAACACGCACCGCGAAGTGCATGCGAGGCAATATTTGAACCATATTTCTTTCCCTTGGGGAACAGGGAGGGGCAGCTCCTCCCCCCCCCCCCCCCCCAGAGATAAAAAGTACCCAAATGCAAAGCAACCAAAGCACCCGCTCACTTGAATTCGTCCAATTTTATGATTTACCGAACATAAAAAAATAAATCGAAATTTGGCAGCAATTGTATATAAATCTAACCGTTGTTGACGTCTTAAAAGGGGCAAACACCTTTCTGGAAATGGGAAAAACGTTGAAATTTTTGATGGCTCTACCGTGCACAACGTACTCGTATACAATTCATACTTTTCCTATCCTCTATATAGCAACTTGCCCTCCCCTGGGTCATCGGCTGGCGACGCCCTTGTAATTCCGCATGCGCTCTACATTCATTATCCCCAATAATATACGTACATGGATGCACTTCATACTGCTTATTATGGCATAGCAGAATCCCACTTACGTTACGGTGTAATATTCTGGGGAAACTCAACCGAAAGAGAAACAGTATTTAAAGCCCAGAAAAGATGTTTACGGGCGATGTTTAAGCTTAAATCCACTGATGTCATACTTTAAACAGCACAAAATATTAACACTACCTAGTCTGTACATAATGGAGGTTGCTGTGTTTGTGAAGTCGAACCCAAATCGTTTTAAACGTCTGGCTGACGTAGTCCCACGTAATAGACGCGACAATCCCGCCAAAACGGCACTAATGCGCAGGAGTGTCTACTGCATGGCTTCGGTCATTTACCTATAATAAATTACCTAAGCAATGCAAAGAATTGCCGCTTTCATTGTTAAAAAACAGGCTCCTAAGCTTTTAACGCATAAAGCATACTCATAATGTCAGCGAATTCCTTACTGATAGAGAATTTTGTTTAAGTATTGTGTAGTGTTTTTTGTTAAAGCGCTGACAAGACCCAATTGACCAAATTAGGCTTCTCTTAAGAAAAAAAATTGCCAAATCTGTATAGTTTGTGGTAGCGAAAAATAATACGAGTATATGTTAATTTTGAACATATTTCCCAGAACTTAGTTGTTACCAAAACACGTTTCGAAAAAAAATTCGATACAAACTAACGTTAAACTAACCTCTTACCTTGAGTTCCAATCCAAAATATCTATATTAAATATCAACATACGTAACGTATTTAATTAATAACAAGAACGTCTTATTTGAATGCAGAACTTGGAACAATAAATTACAAGCATTGTGTCATCGCGCTTCTCTTTCTTTTCTATGCAATCTGACAGTGACCGCGGTTTAGGTGTTGTCAGCGTCTTAAGAATTTCGTATATTTAAATTGTGTGGTAGTGATGTATATAAATTGTAATTTAAAACTCTTCAATGTATTTTATAATTCCCTTTATTGTTTTAACGTCAAATTATAACTTTGCATGCCTATTGCTAAAATATGGCTGAACCTATCTGTTATCCAATTATCACCATGTACTGTACCCATATTTGCAAAATAAATGACTTACTTACTTAAGTAAGCCTCTAAGAAGTGTTTTAGTAATAATTAAAACCTAGTTTTAAAGTTCTTAATCAAGCGCTCTATATCGTCTCATAAACAGTGAAGGTACGTATAAGGGCCCTATCACACTGGCAATTTGCGAGCGTGTTTCCAGCGAGGCGATTGTTTAACGCGCTCGCGGCGTGTGCGCAACGTGTTCGCCGTGTTTGACTGTACAAGAGAAATTGAGTTAAGCGTGTGTACAATATTGCGAAAACGTGAAGACCACGTCGCGTAGTCGCGGCACTCGCGGCTACCTCATTTCGCAACTGCGGAGAACACTTTTAGAAACCGCTTCGCTGGTAACACGCTGACAAATCGTCAGTGTGATAACGCTCTTAACATAAACCCAATGGCCGCCGTATATCAACCACTACGATGAAGTTTTCAGAGAATAATTTCGTCACCCCAACCATACCTGCCTACTAGTACTTAAATAGAAGCTGTTTTTTAAATTGTTCCTTAGAAGTCACAATTTTTAAGAGATGCGTTATGATATTTCCATTCATTTCTTTGCTAGAAACGAATAAAACTTAATCAAGTTGTAAACCATCGACTTGGTAGCCCTCCAATGGATACTTTACTACACCTAAAATAAATTTTAAAGTTTTCTCAGTACAAACTCTTTTAAGATTTGGCATAGTTGGAATATATCCAATCTCACAAAAGCTAAGGCAATTTCTTGGTAACATTGCGAGTAAATCTTCGCGTTCATAATACATTCATGCATGTGTGCATACATGTGGAGCATGGAACAGCGATATATGACGTCAGTGTGACGTAGAACGTGCATTACGGCGCAGCATCGATATGGGTCAAACTCCAGCAAATTTTAACTTAGGTATTTGAAATCAATTCCTGCATTTTAAAAAGTTTTTAGCCCTTTAGAGCTGACCCAATTCTAATCTTTAATATTTATGATTTTTAAATCCACATCGTTAACAGAGCCTTTGATTTTGACCTAAATTCGCACCTTTGAATCGTACAATAAAAGGTTTTAACACCCGGTTAGGTAGTTTTTATGGTTCACATATCGTTCTTCTCGAAATACTTGAGTGGAGCTCCTAGAGAAAATTGGCTCCCTCTCTAATTGGCTTGTTGTGAACCCCATTGATAGAGCATCGAAGTGGCTCCATGTTTTACGTGCTCCATCTTGGGTTTGTTTGTATATGAATTACTAGTGTGTATGTGTGATGAGTTTATAAATCAGAGAGCAGTGGTGGCCCAGTGGTAACGGGTGAGACGAGTTGTAGGTCGCAGGTTCGAACCCAGACAGGCGCTTTACTTTGTGTAAATTATTTCATCACTACTGCTCTCAAAACGGTGAAGGAAAACATCGTGAGGAAACCGGTATGTCCTAGAACCAAAAATTCGAAGACAATTGTGACATCTACCAACCGGCACTGGACACACGTGGTGGATTACGGCCCACTCCCTCTCACAGAGAGGAGGCCTGTGTCCCAGCAGTGGGGATATTATAGACTGATTATGTTTGTTATAAATAGAAAAATATGTAATACTAGCTGTGCCCGCAATTTCGTCCGCGTGGGGTAGTGACTTTCGGCAGCATTTTTATTTTTTTAGGAATGAATGAGTGAATGAAATGCACCGACCCCATCATGGTTAAACCAGACTCGATTGCTCGAATGAACCCAAAGATTCGCACTAGTCCCTGGAGCCTCATGATTCATGGGACTACAGAGACCATTGCATATCAAAGAGTAGACCGGGGGGCGCGGTAATGGTCAGGAAGACGTGCCCTTAGGATAGGTAGGATTATTAGAGCGATATGCATCCTTGAGTAAGCAATGGAATAGTGGAGAGACGGGTAATTTATCTATGGGAGGGGCATCTTTTAACAACGTCGCCGCCAGGTTGGCTCAGGTCCAGTTTCTCGACTCTTTTCTGTGTGTCACTGCTATGTTGTGTTGCACGTTGCTGTTTTCAATGTCTTCATCTGAAGTCTCGCTACTATCCGGTTCTGATTTCTTGTAAATCTTGCTAGCAGCCTTCTTTATCTTATCTCGATCTTCGGCCGTGTCCATCCAAAAGTTGATTTCCATGTCGAAGTAATTCATGTCTTGCTTTAGGTTGTCATTCCAGGTGTAAATAGATCAGCCGACTTTCTTGGATTTGGCCTTATACTGCATTGCTGCATGTAACAGATGTGGTTCACAGCACCTGTGCGCATGTGCAAGATAGCAAATCCTGTGGTTCTTGATGCGTTTAGTTACAGTTTTTCCGTCCAAGTCCTGATTCAGTTTGAATAATTGAGTTTCCTCTTCAAGAGTTCTAAGGGCCTCATCCATGACTATTGTAAAGAGACGAGGGGACAACGGGCAACCTTGTTTGAGTCCCTTTCCTTTGATAATCCAGCTGCTTTGCTGGCCACACCATTTTATGCATGTTCATTCATTCATGCATACTTTGATTATCCGGTTGGTTAATGGTTTGTTATTCCGTTGTATTAAAATATCTCACAGTGCGTTGAGGTCGACATTGTCAAAAGCTTTTTCTATGTCGAGAGCGAGTACATAAATCCTTTTTCCTCCACGCCATCTTTCATCCAAGATCCAGAAGAAGAAGCGTAAAGATGTGGTCATCTGTTGACCTATTATTTAAATAGGCAGCCAGGTAATTGCCTAATTCTTTTATTGTTTCGTCTAATTTTTTTAGTATGTAGGATGCGTAAATTCTTTAACCCGTATTACAGACCGATATGCGGCGATAGTCATTCGTAGCTTTAGGGTTATTGTTTTTCGGAATTGGTACCTGCACTGTCTCTAACCACGTGTCAGGTACTTTGATATTTGCCCAAGCTTTGATCATATGTTTGGTGATGGCTATCTGTAGTATTTGGGGCATCGCTTTGTATAGCTCGATTACAACTTGGTCAGTTCCTGGAGCTGTCCCGTTTCGCATGTTGTTAATGATTCCCGTTACGTCGTTCATAGTAGATCCCGTATTTTGTGCGTCAGTTATCTGCTTTTTATATTAACCGTTGGTATGGGTAGGCCATCGGATTTTTTTTAGGATTTCCTCTCATTTGGACATCGGTATATAAGCGGTTTTTTCCGACGTTTTGTTTGTAGTTTATTGCTCCTGTAAAATAAGTAAAGTACTTGCATGTGTTTTGAAGGGTGTTTCTTCCCCAGTCCCTTAAAGAAGGCCCTGCATGCTGTTTGTTCTTCTTAGTATTTGACCTTTTGAAGTATTGCCTGGCATTCTTTTACTCGATTATATTTATTTGCGATGATTATTTCCGATGATCCCTGAAGTGAATCGTTTGAAAAATCAAGGTTTCCTGGGCAGCCACTTTTAAAGCTTCAGTTATGGTACTCCATGGTATTTCGATGTTTTCATCCGTTGAATTGATTCCTATATTTCCTAGATTTTGTTTATGCAATCTTTGTTTTGGTGTATTTGCTATTGAGAGCAGCATAATGGCATTGTTTATGGTTCAAATCCTTGGCCTCGGTGGTTGTTGCTTTTTTTTTTTTTTTTTAGGGTGGGAAATCATCAAATAACTTCTCCCGCTCTGGGCGGAGCGGGAGGGTGTGTCAGACTCTTACTGACTAAGACCCACCCGTATTCCTTCCTGTTGCCTGTGTTGCGGGGGCCTCGGTGACCCATAAGTACCTTCCCGCGACCCCGGCAGGGGCTTTTGTGGCTTGCGGTTGCTTTTGTTCCATTTGTTTGGTGCCTTCGTTTTTGTTTACGATTCGACTTGTTCTTAGCTGCCCCCAGATTATTTTATGGGTGGAGGTACCCCTAATAGCCCATTCACATTTAATGAAGTAGAAGAGTTTTTCGGTTGCATGTGACGTAATAATGTGGTCCAATTGGGATATAATGATCTCGCTTTTGTCGTTTCTATTTGCAATTTTTCCCTGTTGGCTATATCCATTAACATTAATCCGTTGTAGTTGGAACAGTCATGATGGAGATTTTGGTCAATTAGCCCTTTGCGTTCGAAACTTTGTGTATCTTGTCGTCCAATATGGGCGTTAAAGTCGCCTAGGATTACTAGCATGCATGTCGTAGGTTTTTGTCTGATCAAGTTTAATACACCCGTGAAAGATCGTGTTGCTTTAGAAGTACAGCTGTTGATGTGAGAGTTTATTATATAAAGAGAAGCATGCTTGTTACTACTCACATAAACTTTAAGAGTAATCGACATCGCGTCGGAATCGTTTTCCTGGTTTTCATTTTTATTTGGGCGTCTTTTCTAATTAGAATTGAAAGTCCCCGGTGTGCTTTGCCTGTGGTTCCAGATAGACGCCAATCGTAGTGTGTGGAGTTGAATGTTCCTAAGTTCATCCCTGTTTCTTATAAGCATGCTACATAAATCCCCCTTTGAGAAAGTTCAGCATCTAGATTATCTTTTTTGGCCGGTTTCGAGGGCCCTCGGACGTTCCAAGTTGCAATATGCAAGTCTGGGCAAGTGTACTTAATGGCGGCAGAAGGTGGATTTCTGAGTATTGTGTATCCTGTCTCATCCACGAATTCGTCTGACATCGGTGAAATAATCGACCCCTTGGGGTCGATATCGGTTTCCTAGAGGTCGACATAAACAAAAACTGATTTTGGGGGTCGACGAGGTCTAAAAATCGAACCCTATTAAATTAACACAAGTTCTTATTTAAAACTTTCAAGATAGGTAGGTAGGTACTGTATTGTTTATGTTGTGTTACGTGTACTAAGAATAATTAATATTTTTGTAGGAAATAGCATTGTTGTAGTAATGTAAAGTCTCAAGTTCGTACAAGATGAAAAACTCGGCAAGTCAGTGTGGACAAGTTTGGTTGTGCAAGATAATGAGTTCGAGCGTACGTCTTTCAGGCGCGTTTTGACTTGCTCTCTATTTGACGCTTACGCGATTTAACACGAATGAATTCATGATCAAGTTGCAAGTCCAAACATGTTCCTGATATTTTACTATTTAACGAGCTTGCACTTAGGTTGAAAGTTCATTTGCATTTTGAAATTCGTTGGAGCTTGAACGATAATAACTCATATAAGTACTCATTTATTTCAAGAGATTACAAAGTTATTACATAGCTAATAAGTGAAGTAAAGTGACTGAAAAAGAATTTACAAAATGCTGAGCTCCCTACGCGAGTTAATAGCGTAACCATACAATATCTGCAATTTATGAAAAATTATCAGGGTAAGTACCAAACAGTTTTTATTCGGCACAGCGCATCAGCATTGCCATACAGTGGGGCATACATTGTGGTTTTTTATTTAGGTAGTTTCTTATTTTTTTATTTGCAGGATTACTGAGAGTTTTAAGATGGCGGACACGAAACAAAAATGCAGACAATACAGTTTAGACTACTTGAAATTCGGATTTATTGCATCTCCATTAAATCAACACTTGCCGATGTGTCTCATATGTGAAAAAGTATTCAGTAAGGATGCCATGAAGCCTTCAAAAATGGATGACCACTTATCAAGAGTACATGCTGACAATGTATTTCACAAACCCGCACATGATATTTTAAAGAGAATACCTTTGAGCAATAACACCGTTCAGAGACGCATAGACGAGATGGGACGCGATGTGGAAAACATTTTATGCAAGTTCTTACAGACCAACAGATTCTCTCTCCAGTTGGACGAGTCTACATTACCCGGCAATGAAGCTCTGTTGTTAGGATATGTTCGATATATCAAAGATGAAAATATGTGCCAAGAACTGCTTTTTGCTACATATTTAGAGACTGATACCAGAGGAGAATCGATTTTTCAGGCCGTAGAACATTTTTTTACTGCCAAAGCTATTCCATGGAAGAACACTGTTTCTGTTGCGACTGATGGTGCACCGTCTATGGTTGGTCGTCATCGTGGTTTTATAGCTCACTTAAAGCGACAACTGCCTGATGTACTGGTCATTCACTGCGTGATTCACAGGCAGCATTTAGTAGCAAAAAAGCTGAGTCCTAGATTGCATAAGTCTTTACAATTAATGTAATAAATGCTATCAACAAGATTCGAAGCAATTCTTTGAACTGTCGGTTATTTGCGCAGCTATGTGAGGAAAACGACGAAGTCTTTACTCGATTACTTCTGCACACTGAAGTTCGCTGGCTATCAAGAGGCTCTTGCTTAGAAAGATTTTCAGCCATTTTTTTAATCTGTGTTGGAGTTTTTACAAGAAAAAGATCCGAATTTGAAAATCTGAACAATTGTAAAACAGATATTTATTACTCGACTGATATCTTTGGAATGTTCAACAAAGTTAATTTGCAGCTGCAGGGTGACGATCTTAACTTGATTAAAACAAAATCAATAATATCGGCCTTCGTGGGTAAACTAATCCTTTATAAACAAAATTTAGGCAGAAAAGAATATTCGCAGTTTCTGCATTTGTCAAAATTACCAGAAATGCTTCAAGATGATGACATTTTATTATACTCGTATGTCACTCGCTTGGACGCATTACACAAGGATTTTACGGTTTGAGGATCTTTTAAATTTACAAATTCCTCAATGGATAATAAATCCGTACAATACCACAGCCATAGAAGAAGCCAATGTGATAATGCAAGAAGAATTGATTACCATCAGCACAGATGAAGAGCTTAAGCAGAAATTCAAGCAAGGCTATCAGAAGTTCTGGGGCTAATTCACGTAATTAAAGAAGTTTAGCTGCAGTGCAGTTGCAGTTAAGTTTCGATCAAAACAATGCTTTTGGTATTCTCTACCGCTGTCAGCTACGCTCGCGTCAAGTGCGCGTCACGCGAGCGCAATGACGGCATTCTACTACTGCGCGTCATTAGAGCGTGATTCTGAACGCAACTTGATCGGTATTCTACTATTCGTTTGACGTCTCAAAATGACAGCTTTGAAGTTTCAATTTGATCATCGTGCAGTTTCGGTTACGCACAACATAAGTTCCTCAATATTTACTTTTGTTGGCATCAAATTGTATTTTCTGTGAATGTAAGTGTTTAAAATTAAATATTGTATGTTTATATAGTAAGACATATCAACTACAAGCCGTTTTCAATTAAATTCTAAATGATTTTTTAACCTTTTTAATGAACATGAGTTTCCAACTGGGTTTGAGGATTTTATCCCTTGCTGTCGAAATAGACGACCGAGAACGTCGCCAAGCTTTCGGACCAAGAATTCCAGAAAACCTATCGTCTGAGCAAAACCTTGACTCGGCAAATAATAAACACAATAGTAACATACATTCCGAAGGAGAGAAGGAAAGATGGTTTCAGTGTACAGGCAAAGGTTAGTCAAATCTGTTTATCTATAGTAATTTAACGAAGCTGAATAGTTTCTTAGAACTCGCTAATCTTTGGAACTACCAGTGAATTCAAAATTCTTCAAGAATTGGGTTATAATATTGTGATAGCCCAATTCTTTAGTAAGGTTAAAGGCTATTTAACATGCTATGACTCTTAGGAGCCAAGCCCAGGTGAAACCATGGGGAACAGCTAGTATTAGAATTAAATCATGCAAAATACATTAGATTTGACAGTAGATATTCTATAAATAATTGGGTGACTTTCAGGTTCTCATAACACTAGGTTTCTTGGCGAGCGGGTATTATCAGACTCTGGTGGGTCAAAGCAGGTGCCATGGAGTATCACAACCTACTGTGTCGAGAGCGATCCGCAAGTCATGAAAGCCCTCAACGTGAGAAACTTATTTAGCAATTATGTTAAGTTTCCCATGACAAGAGAAGCCTGTGAGGAAATTAAAAGATGGTAAAATTTATATATCATCTTACTTAGGAGTTATTGTTTGTATAATTATTTTAATCTATTAGCAAAATATCTGTATTTTTTTCAGTTTTTATATAAAGTTCAAGATGCCAGGGGTAATTGGCTGTATTGATAGCACCCATGTTGCCATGAAAGCTCGATTTAGGTATGTATTTGAGTACAACTAGTATTCTCTAAGTTTCCTCTTTATAATTATACTCTTATTTACTTTACCTGAGAAGTCAAACCAAGTGAATATACTGAGGCCCAACTTTTGATTATTGTATTGTTATGTATTGTTTCAGGTTGCACGCATGCTTCACTATGAACTTGTTTTTGCAGGCCAAATAGTGAATGCCTGTGCTGTATTGCACATTAGCTAACAAGGCACGATTACCAGTGCCCCAACTGACACATCAAGAGCGTGAGCAAGAAGAGAGAATGCGTGTACAGCGTAGAACATTTGAAGAGGATGTGCGTGCGGAGAGCCTGAGTATTCTTGCTCAAGGCAATAGGCGGCCAAACAGAGACTTGTTGGAAGGTCGGGCGGTCCAACAGGCTCTTATTAATCGCCTGTGGCTACATAGGAAATAAGGAGTCAGAATTAAATTAAATTATTTATTTTTGTATTTAAATTGATGATAATATTGTAATTATTTTTTAACATACACATCTTTTTTTACATTGTTCTCACATAGGTAATGTAGAATCTGCTTATTTTATTCATCATCTGAAGACCAACTCCGCCGGCTTCCCTAAAAAAAAATGCTTGCAGTTTAGTTTCTATTAGGATTATAAACAAAATATACCACAATATCAGTGTAAAGTCGAGTGTGTGCAAAATCGAAAAATGTTGTTATTACCAAGGAATTATTTATATTTTCCAATGCTTCTGCTATGCGGCACCGTGCATCAGCCGATTTGGTTGCTGCATCAGCCATTCTGTTCAAGGCATCGGCCATCTTATTGTAGCCTTCAGCCACAAGCCTTTCGACCTCTATTCTTGATTTTTCTATATTGGCCAGCGTATTTTGAGACTGCTCCAGCTCTGAGGATGGAGGAGGCACTGCAAAAAATAAGATATTTAAAATGTTACTATAAAAATCAGTTAATAGGTAAAAATTGACCTAATAACAGATTTATTTTTTTATATTCCATTAGATTATAGTGAATGATGAATAATGTACATTGTCTACGACGGCGACGTGGATTATAGCTGCGACGCTGTCTGGCTGCAGTAGTCTCTTGCTCACTGTAACAAAATAAAAATATATTATGTTATGTTTTTTAGACTGTTATTTATTTCCTAAATATGACAAGTAAATATAATTACCTTTCAGTAAAACGTGTGATGTTTTGTGTTGTTGCGGGTGTAACATCAACTTCAATAATAATATCATCATTTCTAAAAAAAAAAAAACATTTATGACTAGTTGGTTAGTAACGTTAGTTACGCATAGCTTCTCCTATCGTGTTGGCACGACATCTCACACGAGAACTGCCTATTTCTAATAGTTAATGCACAGCTAGAATGATAGGTAAGTACTTGACTAACATTTAAACTTACGTATTAGGTATTATATGGATAAAAAAAAGGGATTCCATAACTTACCGACAAGGGATTTACTTGCACCTCATTTTGGGGCGTGCCACTCCTCCCCACAACCTCACTGCCTGCACCAAGCAGAGCAGCGATTCTTTCTTCTAAAGGGGATAAAGAAGTGGGTACACCTGGCCCTCCACCTGTACCCCGTTGATTACGCCGAATCTGCTTGATTCGGTTGAGCAAGCGGCACTTATAGTCGGTATACCACTAAAAATATTACAAATCTAGTTATTTAGCTAAGTGTAATGTACCGATACACATAGGTACAATATCGATAGAATCTAACAGACCTTGCTCCACCGTTTGGGAGTTCTTTGATCCCCATCTGCCTCAGCATTTAATATGTTGGCGCACTCTGACCAAAGGCGTGATGTGAGGGCACTCCCCTCTCTAGATTTCAGTCTGCCACGGGCAAGGTCCCTGTGGCCCTCCAAATATTCTACCAGCAGTTCTATTTGCCGCACAGAAACGCGTTTCCGTGAAGTCATACCTACTGAAGAATCAGGATGATACTTATATGAAAGGAATTTAAACTGCTACTTCCTTAAATATAATTTTATTATAATAGAATACATGCTTACCATCAAACTTTAAATCGTTTAAGTAGGTACAAGTTTTGTAATTGCACTGAGTCTCAAATTTCAACTTTCGCGCTCCCAACTACTCCCAACTTATTTTGTCAGTTTTAGTTTTTTTGCGGCAATGATCACCATCATTCAGCCAAATTTTAGCAAAATATATTTTTTATTGTGAATCAAAACAGAATTGTTTGTTTATATGGTAAGAAAAAGCACTAAAATCGGGACTGGAGTATTATTTTAATATTATAATAACGTTATATTAATTGAAATGTAATCGATTGTATTCGATTACGGTATTGGTACGTAATATTGGTACGTAATATTTTTTCTCTCATGTGGCCACACCGTAGGTAACTTTGGTAGAGTTTGGGTGTCGTGCAGTTGACGCGCAGTTCACGCGCAGCTTACGCGCAGTTCAAATATTACAAGAATACCATTTATCACTCAAACTTAAACTTAACTGCAACTGCACTGCAACTTGATCGGCGCGTCATGAAATTACGTGAATTAGCCTTACGCAACATTGAAACACAGTATCCTACATTGTGGAACATTGCTGAAAAATACCTTATCGCTTTTCCATCATCATACCTAGTTGGAAAAAGCTTCAGTGTGGTAACAAACATTTTGACGAAACAAAGAAACCGCTTGAAAATCAACGAACGTGGAGATTTAAGGCTGCAACTCACCAATATTGAACCGGATGTAGCTAGATTGGTAGATAGTCACCAGGTTCATCCATCACACTGTATGTTTTATTTTCTCTTTGCGAATTAATACTTTTTTAAATATAATTTCCTACCTACTTAAGATTCTTTAAGTAGGTACCTAATTTGTAATAATCATTATAAATTAAACTTGATATTTACTGAATTGTATGTCTTTTTATTTTGTTAAATTTTGATGAGAAAATGAAGTCAACTTTACTCACTTAACCAAGTGCAAAGTTTTCCAATGGGTACCTTAGTACCTAGGTATTGGTGCCGATTCCCTTGTTCACAAACTAAACTAAATTTAAGTTCAGTGCATCTTTTTCTTTCTATTTCATTAAGAAAAGGACAGAAGATAAATTTTAGTTTAGTCCTGTCAAATTAATCAGCGCTTGACGTAAATTGACGTAATTTTAGTAGGCAAGTTTTTAATCACGTCTATACTTGTATGGAGCAGTGACAGGCGCTGATTAATTTGACAGGACTAAACTAAAATTTATCTTCTGTCCTTTTCTTAATGAAATAGAAAGAAAAAGATGCACTGAACTTAAATTTAGTTTAGTTTGTGAACAAGGGAATCGGCACCATTTTTTATCAATAGGAAAAAACTAAAGATAGGCCCCCTTATTCATAATAGTCTGCTAACTTAAAGCATTGCTAATTCTCACTCTGTCTTCTTCTACTGACCTAAGTCAGAATGAAAAATAACACTCTGTAGCAGCTGTTTTAGGTTAGCGGACCATTATGAATAAGGGGTTGATCTTAAAAGTAGGTAATTTGGCCATTGGGGTCTGAGGTAACAGTTCATTTTGGAAAAGGGGTCACTTGTCCAAAATAGTTTGGGGATCCCTGAATTTTAGTGTTTCGATTGCTCTTTTGTTGGACATCGTACATTCATTCCAAACCAATGGCTTACACTGCTGTAACATTCTTCCACGCTCACTGCTTTTACTAATGTCACACACTGGCATTTCCTCATGAGACAAGTTCAATGGTAGTTTTAGAACTAAGGGTGCTGTTCGTCCCCCACTAAGTAGCGTAGCAGCTATTCCAGGGGAAGCTACTGCATCGGCAACTCCTTTGTCTTTCCGGATTTGGGCTAATAGTAAATTTAAAAGATAGCTTTTGCCAGTGCCTCCTGGAGCATCCAAAAAGGACAAACCTTCTTCGCCTCTGGCAACTTTTTAAATAACTGTGTCAAAAACTAAACTTTGTTCTGAATTTAAAAGTGGAAGGGCTTCTGTTATTTTTTTTTGCATTAAAGAAACAGTATGTATCGTAATCCATTCTCGCATTAAATTACTACTAACTTCTCCAATTCTTTGTGGTCTCATTCCAAAACTGGATAAATCTTTTCCAGTAATAGTAATCACTTGGTCTTCAACCTTAGTTAGCGCGTCATTGTAAATTAAATCATTTTATAAAACATTTGGATTCTGTTCTTGTAATCTGTGTAAAATTCTGGGCCGTTTGCTTTTTGCCGAAGTTATCACACAAAAACTTTCATCCCCTATTTTTACCCCCATTAGGGAACATTTTTTACAAACTTTGAATGTCATATTTATTTATACCTAATCAAAAGCCAAAAAAATAAGTTTCAAGCTTCTAGCTTTAAAAATGACGTAATTTCCATACAAACTTTCACACAAACTTTTTATTTCAACCCCTTACAGCCTTTTTTCGCATTAAAAAGTAGCCTATGTCCTTTCTCAGGCTTTAGACTATCTCTGCACCAAATTTTATTTAAATCGATTCAGTAGTTTACGCGTGATTGCGTAACACACAGACAGACAGAGTTACTTTCGCATTTATACTATTAGTAAGGATTTGTGGTAAATAAACTGAGGTCAGCCATATTTTTTAGGATTTCATGCCCGAAGGGTACCAAATGGTACCCTATTACTATGCCTCCGCTGTGCGTTCGTCCGTCTGTCTGTCAGTGGGCTGTATCTCATGAACCGTAATAGGTAGACAGTTGAAATCTTCACAGATTGTTTATTTCTATTGCCGCTATAACAACTAATAATAAAAATTAAAGGGTATCCCCATACATGAAAAGTGTTGTTTTTAATTAGCGATATTTTTATACGTTTTGTTCAATTGGAATTTAATTCTTATCTAGCGCTCAAGTTCAAAATGCCTGCTAATTAAGTTCAAAATGACTTCATGAAAAAATATCTTACTAGAAAATAGCTGGCATTACAAAAGAAATAAGGTTTAAATGTAAACCTACGTCAAAGGCACGGAGGCAAAGACTATATTAAAGCCTCTAATAAAATGAGATCAGTGTTCCACCGCACTATTTTTAACAGAAAACTCTTCTTATAAAAAAATCTTTAATCCTGCCGGGGTCGCGGGAAGGTACTTATGGGTCACCGAGGCCCCTGGCAACACAGGCAACAGGAAGGAATACGGGTGGGTTTTAGTCAGTAAGAGTCTGACACACCCTCCCGCTCCGTCCAGAGCGGGATTTGAGGGTTAGCCCACCCAAAAAAAAAAAAAGACTAAGTTAATGTTAGATAGGAATGTAATATTTTGAGCGGATAGGAGCTTCTGGATAGCCACAAGCTCCTATCTGGCTGTTATTACCTACTCCGACTGTTATTATTTATTACGTAGGTAATAACAGCCGTGCGGCTTAACCTGATCGATCGATCCGTGCGGGTTGATCGGTCAGGTTAAGCTACGCTTGTCGCGGTTGGTCCGTGGATAGGTGACCATTTTTACATACCAAGACCCCTCTGTGCCTCGGCAAGCACGTTAAGCTTTTGGTCCCAGCTGTCATTCGTGGATATTTGACAGTCGTTACGGGCCGTCAGAAGCCCGAAAGTCTGACAATCAGTCTTACCAAAGTCAGTCTTACCCAGTAACTGGGTTGTAAAGGTCAGATAGGCAGTCGCTCCATGTAAAATACTGGTATTCAGCTGCATCCGGTTATACTGGAAACCGATCCCAAAATAGTTGGGAAAAAGCTAGGCAGATGATGATGATTTAATGTTTAGCAGGAACTTCACTGATTTTTTGCTAAACTAATTTTTAAGCGGGAATTTAATACGCGCTTACTTGTTACAAACAAGACAAAGCTGGGATTCTTCTAATTCCACCGACCCATTTCCGTTTCCAGATACATAATTTACTGGAGTCCCCGAATTTCAATTAAAAGACAAAAATGTTTTTTTGTCTTTTAATTGAAATTCGTGATTCAAATTAAGAAGGTTAATTTTAGGTTATTTTTATGTTCATTTATCGTGGTCGCGCTCGAAATTTTAGGTAAAAGGTTGGAGATAAAATCTTTTGTGGATAAATGATATACAATATTTCTCGTCTTTCTACTTACCTACCCAGCTACCACGTGCCTATTATCAACTAACAGCTAGCAATTAATCGGTTCTAATAACAACAATTTTGTGGTAAAGTGTAAATCTATCTATACTAATATTATAAAGAGTTAAAAGTTTGTATGTAGGAACCTCCGAAATCATCCGGATCATCTTCGGAACTACTGATCTGATTTCAAAAATTCTTTAATTATTGGGAAGCTACAGTATTGCCAAGTGTCTTAGGTCTTTATAGGATATGTTTTATGTTAAAACAAGAAATTTCACGCGGACGAAGTCATGGGCAGAAGCCAGTATTTAGATAAAATAATAATTGATTAAGATATTTAATGTTATGAAACAAATAATAATAGCCTTTATTTCCTCTGGCTCTTCTTCGTACTTGACAAGTACTAATAACATTATAATTTCTGCTTGTTAACCCCACACTCCCAACTATCAGCTACCGGGTCAGGCTGTCTTACGACATTATGTTATCTACTAACCATGTTGTTAGCGACGATACGTAATTCTCTTATTAAGTCAGTACTCATTTCTTTTTATTGTTACTGTGTTATATTAGATCAGAAATGATGTAGTAACAAGACATTGAATCGTTGCGCATTCCTAACGCTAGGAGGCGCCACTTGTACCATGTCAATTCGTAACCTTAAGTATTGAGAAACTTTACCGTAACGAGAACCGTTACAGAATTTTGCTTTTTTTAAGGTTTTTTGATACAGTTTTTTGTATATAGTTAAAATAAGTTCATTCTTATATTAGAAAATTAAGAAAAAATTGTAAGGTTCGTTTTATCATAGAAAATTGCCAAAGTAAGTTTTCCATACAAAAGTCACATTAGTGCCGTGTGCAAACTTAAAGCGCTCTGATTGGTTGACAGAAAAAATGTTAGTGCCGTGTGCAAAATTGAATTGTTGTGATTGGTTAGGGCTTTCTATAAAAAAGAGGCAAGTTTCTATGGTCAGGAATTCCGAATCCAGCCGTATCAGAAGCAAATCAAGAAGAAAAAATAAGGAAGACTCTCTATGAAGAATTGTTTTATTTACTCTGAATATATTGTCGTGTTCACTTTGAAGAAGTACTGTGTATTTACTGCGCCTACAACTACGCAACTCCTCAAGAATATCCCGCCAGCGAGCCCGCTCCAAAAGTCAACTCTAATACATGTAATTATAAAACGCAACCAGGCAACATTTATTCTAAATTAGAATACCTAACTTATTCAAAGATTACAAACAAAAACACGAAAAAAAAGCAAAACAGAAAAAAAATGACAAAAGACGGACACAATCGCTTTTGGAACGACCAGCGTAGGATTTCAGTCTCAAGATTGCGCCAAATGGACGTCAAGCACCCCAATTGCACACGAAAATCCTAATCCATTGCTTCATATGTTTGAAAAAGTCGTCTGCTCGACGCGCAAATAATGTTGCGCGCAAATAAATAGCGCAATGAATGTTCTCGAATAGTCAAAATGAAAGGCATTGAAAATTTTTGTGTGTTACGCAATTACTCCGCGACACAGCATGGCATGACAAGCTATTGAATTCCTGCAGTCAGGTCCGCATTTCGAACAGACCATATACACGAGGAATTGATGGAAATATACAAGTAGATAATATATATCTAAGTAACCATTATGTTCTTTTGTTACATAAATGAAATTTTCTCTTTTCATGCTCTAAAAGTTCGCCTTCATGTTGTGCGTCGGCGACATAAAGTCGCTTTTTATGCTCTACTGCATAAAGTATTTTTTTTTCTAAGACTAAGATAATCAGGCCAAACAGGCAGACGCACAATGAAACGTCGCAGATTAAAGTATTTATTTTATTTCATTTGCTTTCATTTATATCACTTCCGTGTTTTCTATCGTCATTTTAATAAAACCAGTTAAATAGCTGTCATTTATTATTTAAATACGCAAATAAACTTTTTATAACTTGGCAGTATGAAGTACCCAAGTCGAATGACAGATGTTGAAGATTAAATAAAAACTTTTTAAAAGCTTCGTGGCGGAAATTAGCTATTCCCATTCATCAATTTTGCAACATTCTTGAACAGTGAAAAGTGATTAAACTAAAACAATGGAATTGAAATTATCAATTGGGTGCATACCCACCTACTAAACAAATTGAAAGAACATAATTACGTATAGTGTGTGGGTCCGTGGGTCACGCCGGGACTGTTACGATGCATGAGAAACCGAGACCAATGCAAACTAAAACAAGTCACCTAAAAACGAAATTCTAATAGCTACATATATCCGCTACAGAAATTTCTGTAACCTAATTTTAAAGAAAGTTAGGAGATCCTATGATAAAAACCAAGTTAAAATGGCTGGTAACCCAAGAAATTGTGAAATGTCATTAAAAGCATCACTAACACAAAAAAGGACAAAAATTGTCCTTCTGAATTGTTAGAAATATGTTCCTCGCCTCAGGACACACAGTGACACAGTGAGTGAAATGAATAACTACTTCATAAATGTAGGCAAGTATTTAGCTGAAAATATAATGCACACGCATAATATGTGCGTAGGTAATCTCTCATCAGCTGAACCGGCAATTGATTCTGCATTATACTCCTTCTTTCTCAAACACACCGATGAAGAGGAGTCTCGTCATATAGATGGACTGAAAACTGAATGTTCTGTAGGCTAGGATAGTATTTCTAAAAAACTATTGAAACAATATAAAGAATTCCTTATCCCGCCGCTAACAGTAATTTTCAACCTTAAGCTTAACCATAAGTCGTGCGTCTCATAGATAAAGGAGGAGATCGAGGCCATTTTAATAACTACTGGCCAATCTCAATTCTGCCCTCTTTGTCCAAGATTCTTGGATAAATCATTAATACCAGACTTGTCAAATATCTTGAACACTTGAACAACAACAAACTTTTTTCTGAAAAAATAATTTGGCTTCCGTGCGCGACTGATGAAGCAGTACATAAACTTACTAGCTATATCACAACAAAGTTGGATAAAGGTAAAAAGTGTATTTCGGTCTTTCTTGATCTCGCAAAGGCATTTTATACAATTTCTGTCCCTATACTTATACTTGCAAATCAACCCTAAGAAATCCCAGGCTATAATTATCGGTGGAAGGTATATGCGGAATAGGCTCGATATTGCGTCGCTGTCTCCACTCTGTCTGAATGGAGTTCAGATTGATTACGCAAATACAGTTAAAAACCTGGGGGTGACCTTGGACTCTTACCTATCGTGGACTACCCATGTTGCTCAAGTCAGTCGCAAAGTGCACTACACGTTCCATTCGTTGAAATGCCTCCAGAGCTTCTTGCCCTTGAATACCAAAATCTCCCTTGTTCAAACTCTCATACAGCCCATCATAGACTACGCTGATACCTGTTATTTGGATGCCACCGAGGAGCTTTTAAATAAACTTGAGCGTTTGCAAAATATCTGCATTCGTTTTGTTTTTAACCTTAAAAAGTATGATCATGTTTCTAACTTTCGCAAGATTCTCAAGTGGCTCCCCATTCGTCTTCGCAGGAACTCTCGGATATTGTGTCTGCTATTTAACATCCTTCATAATCCTAGTACGCCATCCTATCTGCGGGAACGTTTTTCATTCGCCCGTCCTTCTGATGCACCTTGCAGGTCGCATCTTAGAAATCTCCTTAAATCCCCTCCCCACTCTACCGACTTCTACTCCTACTCCTTCACTGTGCACGCGGTTCGGCTGTGGAATTCACTTCCGCTTGTCATTAGGGACTGTCAAACTGTTGCTGTTTTTAAAAGAAGAGTGAAAGAACACTATCTTTCCACTTTGCCATAGTTGCATAATTATGTATTTATTATTTTATACTATTAATTATAAGTATATAAGTATTTTAATGATATTTATTTTAGAGGTATGTATTTATGTTAGTATATTCTCATAGTGTAAATTAAATTAGTGAATAGTTTTATTTTGTTTTTATGTATTTTGTTTTCTCTTTTACCTTACACACGTTGTCTACATCTCTATGTCTACTGTCCTATTGCAGGTATGCTGGAAGAGATTTCATTAGAAATAAGCATCACCTTTGTACGTTTTTTTCTGTTCCTTTCTTTTTGTCTGTTTATATGTGTGTACATAAACTGTTAAATAAATAAATAAATAAATAAAAAAAAAATAAATTAGAAAAACTTGGCATCAGGGGAATTCAGCTTCAGCTTTTTGAGAGTTACCTGAGTGGACGTTATCAGCGTGTAAGGCTGGGTAACTACTGCAGTGATGAACTTCCTGTATCTTACGGAGTTCCACAGGGCAGCATCCTGGGCGCCAATGTCCAGCAGTGGACTGTTATAGGCTGAGTTGATTGATATTGATTGAACACCCGGAGATAATGTGTCGGATTGATTCTCCCGGACGGTGGCATGCCCGACACATGTCAACCGTGCCGTCCTTCACAATAAATCTCCGGTAATTCTTCGTCATGATACTTCGTCCATAATTGCACAGACAAAACCTTCGGTTTCCTCAAAGAGGTCAGCGAAACGAAGCCAGGCTACGGACGCTTGGAAATCTACATCGGGTTCATGTAGGGCCCGGAAAAAGCGTCCGTGAAGCTCCTTACTCTGCCATACCTCCCTGCGATCGTTAGTGTCAAGCACTACAAGCTTGCGCCAGTTCTCTTTAGCCAAGGAGAGTGGGGTGAGGCCCTTGTCCACCGCGACCACATCTCGATGCATCCCCACATCGGCTTCTAGGTAATATTCCCTGAGACTGCATACCTCGCGATTGTGGAGGGTCTTTTTTTTTTTTTGACGGTTGGAAATCATCAAATAACTTCTCCCGCTCTGGGCGGAGCGGGAGGGTGTGTCAGACTCTTACTGACTAAACCCCACCCGTATTCCTTCCTGTTGCCCGTGTTGCGGGGGCCTCGGTGACCATAAGTACCTTCCCGCGACACCAGCAGGCATCAACCAGGGCCGGACGCGAGAGGTCTCTGCCGCCGATCGCCTCCAGGAGGACACGGCGGTGCTCTGCCCAAGCCGGGCAGACCTCCACCGTATGCTCCACCGTGTCCTCCGGGCGATCCACACAGTGGTGACACCCGGACGTTTCCTCCCGCCTTATCCGACACAGGAACCTCCCGAAGCTGCCGTGTTTCGGTGAGGACCTGCGTCAGGCGGAAGGTGAGGACGCCGTGGCGCCTCTCCAGCCACTCCTCAAAGAGGGGACTTATCGCCGCAATCGTGGCGTGCCCAGCACTGGGTTGCGACAACCGTACTTTCCATGACGCCATGAGATCCCGCCGGAGCTCCGTCCGCTATGCCGTGATTTTTCGCGGCACAGCGGACCCTTGACATTTGGTTCTGTCATCAATCACTTTCTCATTTTTTTGGTCTGCAGTGTCTTTTAAATTAAGAGGTGTAAAGTGTCGGTCGTTGTGTGCTATTAGTTTGTGGAGTGGGGAAGATTCAGTTTTGGAAAAGAAGTATTGCCTAAGAGCTGTGATCTGTCTGTTGTGTAAGTTTAGGATATCTGTAAGTCCTCTGCGTCCTTCTTTTCTCGGTAACGTTAACCTTTGTGAACAAGATCTTGGGTGATGTTTGCGAAATTTAGTCATTGTAGTGTTGATTTTCTGTTGTAGGTTTTTTAGGTCAGTTTTGGTCCAGTTAATTATCCCGAATGAATAGGTGAGCACAGCTATAGCAAAGGTGTTGATTGCTTTTATGGTGTTTCGTGAATAGAGCTGTGTTTTTAGTATTGTATTAAGTCTGTGTTGAAATTGTTGTTTAAGTTTTTGTTTAGTGTCTTTGTAGTATTATATCTGACGGGATTGATTGTAGCCTAAGTATTTATAAGTGCTAGACACTTATTCATCCAATGGTTCTATTTGTTCTCCTGTACCTAAGGTGTATTGGTGTTGGTAGTTTTGCCCTGTTCTAAATGAATTTATTTTACATTTATCTATGCCGAACTCCATTTTAATGTCATTTGTAAATGTTTCTGTTAAGCTAGCTCGTAAAGTTGACTCTCGGTTTCTGCATATAGCTTAATATCATCCATATACAGTAAATGATTTAAAACGTCTTTCTGTGATTCAGTCTGTCGGTCGGTAGCTGGAGAATGTAAAGGGATTCCTAATGAGGTAGCGTTTAATATTTTAGATAGGGGTTTAGAGCAAGGCACTATGGTTCTGCCTGGGCTGAGTGCATCTCCCTGAAAGATTCCTCTCTAAATTTTAATTGGTCTAGTATATGTGGTTTTGGTTGGGGTAGTGAGTCTTAATACTGTACACCAAGTTGTCATCATGGTCTTTAAAAATGTAACTATTGTTGGGTGTATTTTGTAAATTTCCAACACTTGCAATAGCCATGAATGGGGAACAGAATCATACGCTTTCTTCTAATCAATATACATGGTGAATAAACCAGTTTTAGATTTCTAAACTCTTTTTAAGATAACGGAATCTATGATTAATTGCTCTTTGCAGCCTTGACTATATTTTCGGCATCCTTTTTGCTGTTCGGCTAAGATGTCATTGGTGTCAATGTGTTCGTATGTCATTTAAGATACGCAGGATGTGATAATCTTATACAAGGTCTGCAAGCATGTAATAGGTCTATATTTAGCTGGGTTAGAGATGTCATTGCGATCTTTCGGTATCGTGTAAGTTGTGCCTGACGTTACATAAGAAGGTATCATTTTGGGATCTTGGATGAAGCTGTTTATAAAATTATATAGATAACAATGAACTGCTGTGAATTTTTTGTACCAGTAACTATGGATATGGTCAGACCCAGGTGCATTCCAATTATGTAGGCGTGATAGAACTGTATGAAATATTTGTGGGGAAATGTGCTCAAATGCCATTGTTGGAATGTTTGTGTTATTTGATAGTTCTGCATGTATCCAATCGGCTTGAGCGTTATGATGAATAGGTTGTTCCCATATTCCTGCCCAGAAGTTTTGTAATGCCTCTGGGTTAGGAGTGTTAGGTTCATCATCATTTGCGTTATTATTCTGAACATTTGATGTTGTCTGCCTGATATTGCGATAAAAAAGTTTTTCGTTATGGGTGAATTGGTTATTTTGTTGTTTTCTTAAAGTGCATGCTTTGTATCTTTCGAGTCTGAGAGTTTTTGTTGAAGTGTGTCTAGTGTGTGTGCTGCTTGTGTATTTGTTTCTTCGTGTACGGTATGAATTTTATATAGTCTTATGATATTGTTTATATGTTTCCTTATTTTTCTACTTCTACTGCCGTTAATAAATTGTGTCATTCTACCTATTTTAGATCGTAAATCGTTTACTTTTTGTTCTAGTCGTCTTCGCCATTTTGGTTTATATTCTGTTTTTGTACCTCCGGTTATTTCTCTTGGTTCGAATGTTATCTTGGCTCCGTTGACCTTAGCAACGGTCCATGCTGCACAATATATAACGGCGTGGAATGTGTGAAAGTCTGTGTCGTTGTTAATATTCCAAAACAAAAACCGTCAAAAAATCTTGCTAGAATAATTAGCTACCTAAACAAAATCATTCTTATTTTGTTTAGGTAGCTAATTATTCTAGCAAGATTTTTTGACGGTTTTTGTTTTGGAATATACATTCTATTGGTAGGGCTTAGTGCCTTTATAAAATTGGAATGCTTGTTTTAAAGAATCGTCTATTATTGGGTCCCTTTCTAAATTAATTTGTGGGTTAGGAAGAATTTCTATACTATTTAATTCAGCGTTATCCGTTGTTTGTATATTAGGTGTAGGTTGTTCTATATAGTTTATGTCAATGTTATTTGTTAACTGGGTATTGGTATTGTTGATATTAGTAATAACTGCTATCGTTTCACTAATGTAATTGCGTGTGTTATCTATACCTAGTTCTTCCGAAACATCTGACTTTAATAAATTTAATTTATCATCGTCTAAGTATTTATTTTTTATTATTGCTCTCCTCTGATCAGCTATTCGTTGTTCACTTAGGTGAGGGGAATTGATTAATAAAATCTTCATACATAGGTTTTCGATATGCAGTTTCATTAGTGCCCAAAGCTGTGACTCTATAATATGACCGCATTATAGCTTCGTTCTGTTCACGGGTCCATCTCATTCGGTTTTGTGTTTTATTGCGTGTGCTATGTGTCTCTAATTTTGTAGGTTGTATTTGGATAGATTTTGTTGGTGTAAGTATTTGTTGTCTAAGCTCGCTAGAGTTTTGTGACTGTAGGCTAAAATGGTTTAACTGTAGTTGATCTAGCTCGTCTTTTACTTCATTTCGTATCTCATCTATTGTTTTTTGTGGTAGTAATTTGTTATTTATTATAGCTCTGCGTTGGTCTCCTATTCTCTGTCGACTAACCTGCATGTTTGGGAATTTTTCTGTAAATTTTAGGTGGAGCGGTTCGAGATAAGTTCTTTTGTCTGTATCTAGTGAAGTTAATTGAAGATAAGCGCGCAAAATAACTTATTCATTTCAGGTGTCCATCGTCTACGCGTACTACGAATGCTTGTAGTGGGTGTAAGCTCAGAGTCAAGGTTGACATCTTGCACAACACTAAGGAGCGTGCTAGTGGTGGACAAGCTAGCTGTTCGAGTCATGTAGGAGAGGCGAGTCGAAGGGATGGATGAAAATAATGAAATGGTATCATCGCCCGTGGAATCGGCTGTGGCTTCTACGTAGCGAGCCCGCCTGTTCAGCGCGCTACGACCAGCTGTAACAATTTTGTCGGTAGGAGCCCGCTTGCTCAACTCCTCACCACCTTCGTTCGCATGCTGTGGCACCTAGCATCGGCTCCAGATGCGCCCCGGCGCTCCCCAGGATGCGACCGTAAATTATATACTCTTTTAATACTCATCTCCATAAAGGGTTACCTTGCCTTGTTAACCGTTTAAGTTTTTTGTACAGAAGAACAGTACGCGTGTCCGCCCCCCACGTAGCTAGGTGTTCAGCTTGGACGTAAGGTTGGATTATAGGGGGCTTATTATTATTATTTCGTTTAATTTTTTTTTTTCATATAACATATATTTTTAAATATTTCTTGAAGGAGGTATAAAAAAACATTTAAAAATATATAAAATAGTGGTCCGCCGGTGTCGGGAGCAGGGTCCAAGCTACCGGTGGTTAGGGCTCTAAAGACAGGAACCTCCTCACAATGCGAGCCGTATCGAGGAGTACTGCTTTCTGAATCAGGCCCTTGATCCAGCCGAGTTCACATTCCACATGTCAACAACCTCGTTTGCTAAGTCGAGATATTTTATTTGTTTCTCTTTCTCTGCTTTCACGAGGTTATCGTCATGTAGAATGGTAGTAACATCGACTATCATTGCGCGGCGCGCTAATCTATCTATCACCACTATATCAGGCTTACTGGCGACAATAGTCCTGTCAGTAATGATAGACCGATCCCAGTACAACGTGACATGGTAATTTTCGAGAACTGGGTCGGGCACATACTTGTAATACGGTACCTCAGAGTTCACAAGTTTATATTTCAAAGCAAGTTGCTGGTGAATAATCCTAGCCACTTGGTTATGTCTGTGCAAGTACTCGCTGTTAGCCAGACGAGACCAGCCAGAGATAATATGTCTAATAGACTCACTTGTTATTATTATCCACCTAGACTGACTCCAGATTCCTAAGTTCTTATGCACCAATGGTGTATCACGCGACATTTAAGAGATTTAAAAAAATGAAGGTGTGGTGAGTTTTCGTACCTTCGGTTTCGACCCAGAATGCATGCGAATTTAAAGTTTCCGGGAGATTTTTCACTTTGTTTTTAGCCTGAGAAGAGTTTTTAGTCTAGATATAGTTATTAAAACGGATCTTTTACTTATTTGGTGGTCCACTCGTGGGCACAATACCTAATTAGATTTCAAAAAAATATAGATTTTTAATGTTTTATTTTGTTTGTATATATTTTTTTTTTTGTTACCTACGCCTTTTAATGTTTCTTTGTTAGTTAACTGGATAAACTAAATCACAAATTCCGAACGTGTCTGGTGATTCTTCTTATCATACATAGACATTGTTTTTTATAAGGGGTTATTGTACAAAAATTCACTTATATGTACATTGTTAACTGAGCAATAAATAATCCCTGATAAAAACTTTGTTTATCAATCGATTTATTTTTATTTCAATCTGATTGAAGGAACAAGATAATTTTATCTTGGCTCAACTCTCTTAATAGATACTTACGTCTAATTTGCTTAATACGTCTAATGTTGTACGACGATGTTTGATAAAATATAAATAATTGTCACATGTCCAGTAGCAAACAAGCTAATGAGATGGATAGGCGTGCGCGAATAATAACAAATACTCTATATTAAATAATTAACGTTTTATATTCTCCGATACATCTGAATCATATTATTATATAATTCGTGACAGTAACTGTCAGGACAAACAACTTACACATCGTTAACAAATGACTTAATAATTTTAAATAGTTCCAAGTGTTTGAAATCTAATCAGCTCCCTAATTCTAATTGATCGATACCTAGTCTGAGGTTGTATTCAAATTTCATTGATACAGCTGCAGCAAAAGGAATCAGTTAGTGCGTTTTCAGTAATGAAATCTTAATATTATTGATGTGGATCATTATCAAGTGTGAAAGGTTAGTTCGATAGGCAACAATGTAAATCATTGTGCAGAAAATGGGCTCGTCATCGGTTCTGTGCGATTGTCAGTGTAAAAATTCAGATGTTTTTTAATGTGTTGTGTCCACTACCTGTATTCATTTATGTGTAAAAAATATTGGAAAGTGAGTTTTATAATAATTTCAATAAGGGTGTTAGTTCCGAGGATTAAACCCAAATCTAATCGTCTTCTTCAAACGTCAAGTGCAGGTCGGTAGACAGTGAGCGTAGGTACCTACCTACTTGTGTAGGTACTCGTGTGTGTAGGTTTAGATAAAGATTATATATCGGAGTCTATGCGGATGTGATTAGACGCACATGCGGTGGCGCCAATAATAGAGGATAATAGAAAATAAACCATTTGACACCTGCGCTGACTGTACCGCCTGGTTTGTATCACTGACCGACCCATGTGCATGTAACCGCCTTTGATCTGAACCTCCGTTTATTGTTCCAATTACATTAACTGACATACGCAATTATTATTATTGTACCCGTCAACAATATATCAATATTGTATCATGTTAATATTTGGTTTGCGTCTGATAACGACATGGAAGAAAAACTGTTACAACAGCTGCTTATGATTTCTTGTTTAAACATAAAATAAAAACATGTCAAAGTTCTTTGAAAATAGATCTTCTTCCTTGCTTCTTTCTTATTTGTAGTGTAAATAACAACAAGTCCGAATAGTAAAAACATATTTATTTATTTAATCAACTTTTATATTCCTGCTTATGAGGTCAATGACAATATATCTTCTAGCTCGCTGACAACATTATTCGTTTTATTAAAAAAGTGGCCAAGTACGAGTCGGACTCGCACACGAAGGGTTCCGTACCACCGTACATTAACACTACATATTTTTTAATACTTTAAAAAAACAAAAAACGCCAAAAAAACACGTTTCTTGTATGGGGACCTCCTTTAATTTTCAATTTTGTTTTATATTTATTGTATTTCGTCCTAACGACCATAGTAGTACATACTCTGTAAAAATTTCAAGTGTCTTTGTATTAAGGCTCCTGCAAACTGGCGCGACATGTCGCGCGACGCGACACCGGTAGAGCAATTCCTATGAAGTTTTCATAAAAAATAGTCTACTGGTGTCGCGTCCGCGCGACAAGTTGCGTTACTATGCACGCACCTTTACGGTTCAAAAGCTCTGTGTTGTTACAAAACACAGACGAACGCACAGCGGAGCCTTAGAAATAGGGTCTCGTTGGCACCCTTTGGGTACAGAACCCTAAAAACTTATTCGGTTATAAAAAATAAACAACACATTTTAGATAGAGAGAGTTAACATTTGTTTTTATTACAAATGTAGTCGATATTAGAGCAATATAGCACTCGAACAATAATATACTTAGAGGGCATAGTGTCAACCCCGATTGAGTATTACGTGTGCTCTGTTCACGATAGGGCAAGACATGCAGATTGTCTGCGACGGATTCTTAATACAACACGAGAAAAACGCATGGTATTACTTGGCCGAATAAGTCCCTACAATATCGAAAAAAGAGAAAGCTCATAGGTCTTTTAGTCCTGTATAGCTCTTTATTCTGCAAAATTAGATCCTCGCTGAAGTGACCGCCGGCTATTCAAAATCTAATTCACTTGTTTTTAGAAACATTGCGGATTCACACCTCAACAGTCTTCCAATTTCGGTAACTCTACAGTCTCTCTAAAAAGTCTGGCCACATATGATTGGTAACCATGGACACGTAAGTCACGTGGTAACCCATCGCAAGCTTGAGGTTCCGATCTCCGAAGTTCGTTGGGTAACAAGCCAAACAAAACAAGGCTTGGTGCGTGTGTACTGAGTTTGTACTGACTGTTATCTTATCAGTACCGGCCTTTAACGTCTACTGATGAACATTGAACATAGAGTTAGTATTAGACGACTTAATGAGCTGTCGCATGTGAGACACCATTTTTATCATAATCACCTAACCTTGCAAACGGATTATTTACCGTAATATACAAGGTGTAATTGCAATAACTGAAAACTTCCTAAGGGGTCATTGTACTCCTCATTATAAACAATTTTTACGATGGGATCAAACCTGAAATCGCGAAAAAAAAATCATATGTTCCCTACATTTTGACGAGCTATGCGAACATAAATGTAGGGAACATATTACGATTTTCTATAATACAAATTATGATTTCACAAACCTTTGTCAATTTGAATGAAAAAAGTTCAATACTTACATATGTAATGCCTTTATATGTATAACATAATCAGCCTGTATTGTTCCCACAGCTGGCACAGGCCTGTTAAGGCTGGCCGCCTACGTCCGATAATCAGTGACCGATTTTTGTAGGAGAAAATTAAAACGTAGTTGATGGCAACAGTGCAACGCACACGTCCTACATAAAGTCGCTCGTATAGTATAGAATTTGAATTGGCCCGATAATCGGCTCTACAAAAAGTCTGACGTGTGGGAGCACCCTAACACAGGCCTCCTCTCTGTGAGCGGGAGTGGCCGGCCCGTAATCCACCACGCGGGCCCAGTGCGTGTTGGTAGATGTCACATGTCGTCGAATTTTTGGTTCTAGGACATGCCGGTTTCCTCACGATATTATAATATAATAGCATGTCGGAAATAAAAACAAAAGTCAAGAACAAATTAAAGTAATAACCTAACCATTAATTTATGCGCGTGAAGAAAAAATACAACATAACTTCGCTTCACAACTCCAAAACCAAATCGCGTCCCAATGTGTATTACAGACACCATTTTTCTTTTTATTTAGAAATACAGATATAATTAGTCATTTGAAACGTGAGAGTAGAACTCTCGAGTGACAAATATGCATAAACAATAAGTTTTTTTTTTTAATTCATATATTTTCATCCGGCTAAAGTATTAGAGTCGCCCACGAAAGGGTCATTATTTCATGAAATAGTCATTCAATAGGGTTATATGAACATAGAGAGTTGCATTGATTTTTATGATTATAATTCTATAAATAAATATTTGATACGGCCGCGAATGATATTTAGAACAACGTACAACCTGATACTGGCCTGCAAATTGCAAAAAACTTAAGAAAATTCGTATTTCGCGGGCTACCCTGACGCTTTCGCCTTAAGTCAGTCGAGTGAAACATCGAGCGGCTCCGATTATCCCCGAAATTAGCCGAACGTCACCTGATATTGCCGAGCTTTAGGAAGTAGTCCGAATGACGCGAACTTTTCGGTTTGGCCGAAGCTTCGCCTGGTTTATAAACGGAAAACAAAAATATGACTGAATCATGAGTTTTTGGTTGAAAATGGGCGAAAACGAAAACGAAGCTTCGGTCAGTTACTTTCGTTATTATAACCCCAATTGTGCATTTTATTTCAGAGTAAAAGATAAAAATGACAGAAAACGGTGTTCGCAACCGTCACAAGAGCGGGAAGCAGAATGGAGAAGCGATACAACAACATGAGAAGAAGGATGAAGAATTCTCCATACGGGAGTCACCACTGACGAGGCTAATAGACTCGTCTCTACACATTAGGGCTATATACCACATATTCGTCGTCATTCTCCTAGTACTGATCTGTGATACCGTCATATTTGACCTCGTCGAAAGTGGAAGGCAAGTAAAAATTATAAATACTTTAACTTTATACTCTAATCATTAATTTTATTAGAATTCTGATAGTGTCATCGATCACTTAAAAAACTATTTTTTATAGTATCATCTAACATTGGAACGAAAAACTTTTCAATAATAATTTACCAAAGTTCTACAAAATGCCCCGTTTACATTACGGAAGTTATTTAACATTATAACAAGTTACATTACGGAAAAATTAACTAAAACTTTTTTTTATATTTTCCACAGCCCTACTTGTTGTGTTTCAGTTTAATATGTTTGTTTCCGTAAAACATTCATACGACATTATGTTTCCGAAAGTTGTAAAAACGCTTTTTAATGCGGTGGATCTGTTGTCACGCTATTTGGAAGCACTCCCTATAATTAACTCCCCGTGGATGTTTCTCGTTTTTATTCCAGATGCAGATCTACAGGCTTTTATCTCTCAGCTTGACGGAGACTAAATACTGCTATTTGCACTCGCGTTGCTTTAATTATGAAAAATATTTTATGCTACGAAAAAAATTTAAACAAGCGGTGTAGCACTTTTTGTTACGTCGACGCCAAATTACGTCATTTTTTACAGCGTTATCACACAAAAGTTGCGTTTGTACTTCATTATAATGTATATTTTGATGGACCCGGCTGTTTTTGCATAATATTCTTGTTAAAAATGCATTTACTTAATTGGTTATTTTTTACAGAATAAATATAGGGCTGTCAGTAGTTGCAGCGGGATTTGGCGACATACGACGTGGAGTGAAGTTATGGTTGTATGACTTTTGCGTTGCAATGTCATTTTATCCTTTGCTCATGGCATATTCATGGATAGGAACAATCTCGAGAAAATATCCAGGTACTTAAACGTTCACTTTATCACTTAAACGTTAATTATGATCATTAATAAATATTGAAACACCATACATAAAAAGTAATCCATGTTTAGGGTTCCGTAGCTCAAAAGGAAAAACGGAACCCTTATAGGATCACTCGTGTGTCTGTCTGTCTGTCTGTCAGTTTGTCACAGCCGATTTGCTCCTAATCTACTGGACCGATTTAGTTGAAATTTGGTACATATATGAATTTCTGTGACCCAAACACGGACGTGTAACGTAAATAAATCAATTTTGAATATGAGGCTCACAAATTATAAAATAATCATTTAAAAAATTGCAAACTGTACCGTGTGACACATCAAATGAAAAGGCTTATTATGAGGGTCTCAAGTATTTTTTTATTATAATTTTCAGTTTTAAAGTAATTTAAGAAAATTGATAAAAATTGCACCCTCCTTATCTGCGAACTGCTGAGCCTAAATTTTTTAAAGAAATTAGTTCTTCACTTATAAATTACATGAAAACCCATAAGAAGTCTATGGTGTTAAAATAACAAAAAAAACATAACGTAAAATAACATAAATCTCTCAATATTGTGCATACAAACTTACATTTGCAGTTGGAATGTATGGAAGAACATGTTTTTCAACTACAATGTTAGGTTTGTTCTTGGGATAAATTATCTTGGGACCTTAATAACTGTACGGAACGGAACTGTACGGTAGCTCTTTCTTTCTAAAAAAACCGGACAAGTAAACTCGCACTTGTCCGGTTTTTTAGAAAGAAAGAGCTACCACTATCAGCTGTAATACTTATCTGCAGCTGTTTATCAGACAAAGAGTATCTAATTGCTTCAGTGTAAAACTACAAGGGACGTGATAACTGGTCAAATTCAACGTAGAACTTGTATTTATTTTTTACATTAATGATACACAATCAGTTTCCGTTAAATATCAGCAAACATTATATGAGTTAGTCAGTGCTAATTACGTTGTTTTTTTTTTTAAGTAGAAGGCCGTAATTTCCGTGACAGTATGCAAGAATATAAATGAGATTTTAGAATCTGCCCTTCAGATAATTCTGAGAACGAAAACCCAATGAAATTGAGAATAATTATATTAGAAACAATCAATTTTCATGAAAATTCACGCTACCAGTTGGCGCCGCTTTGACAAGAGGTTCCATTTCGACAATGAATAAAATTATATGATGACGTTCACCATTCGTTTCATTCAATCGTTCATCATTCAGTCTACTAAAGGCGCTTTGACCTGACGTCTTAGTACTGCCAGAAAACCCTCATTATTGCTTTAGCTTTTTGTCGTAATACTGTCTTCGTGCCGATATTAACTGACATTATGGAGGTAGATGTAGCTATTCATATAAATTAAAGTCGTGGGCAGAATAGTGGCAAGTGGCCACTGGCGTCCTTAGGTCGCAAGTGGAGTCTTTTGTTGCAAGTAGCGGCGGCCGCCCGGCCAGCCACGCTCGCACCGCGCCCTCCAATTAGTCACTTGGTTGGCCATAACCGTGCACCCGGAATGACTAGTTTTTATAATGTTGTGCGCTTTTCACACTGTCTTGTTTTCTTTATTTTTAGTTGTTGTTAAACTGTGAAAAAGCTTTTTCTGTAACGCTGTTGAATTTTCATTCAATGCCCATTTCAGAGAAGTACAGACTGGGGGAAAAATCTGTGCTTATTTATTTTACTTGGCGTCACTGCAGCAACTAGTTTGCATTTTATTGTTTCTTCTATACTTAGAAAGTTTTCCCCGACTGCTGTTAACGACTTGATTTGCGCAGCAAAGCTATTTGTTTGCTTAAATTAATTAAACAAACAAATAGCTACGTACATACTCGTAATTTGAATCAAGAATTTACTTGCGTGGAGCCGCACAGATTCGAAGAATTTTAAAGAATTCAGTTCAACAAAACCCATTTTAAAATAGTTTTTAATATAGGTTCAACACAAGACATCAGATGGCGTATTACTACATAATATTATATACTTAGTACGTATTTCAGTGTCAAATCACCATTGTAAAGGAAAGTTACATCGAAATCTTTTATTCAGAATCCATGTATACAGAAGAAATGTATACTTAGCAGCATGATTGTACTCATTGAAACTGTATTATCAAAGAATACTCATCTCAATAATAGCAAGCATCTGCGATAAAATCTTATCAAAGGTCCCGGGAAAGTACCTCAGATACAGATATTAAAAACGGTGAAAACGTTCAATTTTAAAAGCCGTTCACTTTTAATAGGTCCTGCTCTCATTATACTGCAACTTTAACTACGTGCTTCTGATTCTGTGTTTATTGGACGAGGTTTTTATTAGTTTGGTTTGTATTTCTAAGTCTTAATTATTTGAGACAAGATTTTGAATCCGAAAATCTCGTTGTAGTAATATCATAACGATACTAACCTAGGTTTGCCTTAACATAATTGTTAAGGTGGTAAACGATCCTATTTTGTTTTTTTTATATTTACTGGTAGAGTTCATTTACACGATCCTTTGCTTCCCACCAGTGCCGTGGCTCAGTATAAATCGAATCTTTACGTTGCAATTTCTCTAGTGAATACATGGCTTAACTCACTGTGCCTTCCAATTTGCCGCATCACAGACTCTTATACACCACCATATATCTAGCCGCGACTAACCCTCGTGCCACCTCGTAGTAACGAACTATTTCCCAATAAGACCTTATTATGTATAAACCTCCATTGTTCCCAAATGTGTATTAAATAATTGGTGGAGCTGGAGACTAAATAATGCTTGAAATATTGACTCTACGAGAAAGTTTAATAATATTTCACGAAGTTTTAATTAGGTAGGTACCTTGTCCTTTGTTGGTTTTCAACCGGTGAGAAAACAATTTTAAAATCATTTCTCATTTAAACTTTTTATCTGCTTTCATCTGGGTTTAATAACGCGAATTATTTTGACGGCTTGGCAACTGAAGTTATATTTATTTATAAGTTTTTAGATACATTGATATTTATGATTGCTTTCAATTTTATTTCTCGTACATGTTTCGGAATGAAGGTCCCCAAGTCCCTACCTCAACGGGTGAATATCAAATATCAGAGAAAGTCCGCAATTAATCAGTCAATCCCGTACCCAACATGTACCTACGATAATACCTTAGGAACACCATAATGATATGCTGTATGTAAATAAAAGTATATTTTGCAGTATTGCGACCAACGGTGGTGATGTTGGGCATAGCTGGAATAATGGCAGTGGAAGTGGCCGTGGCTGCAGTGCCAGTGTTTGAACTAAGCAGGAAACATCTGGAGCTGGGCTCCTCGGCCGCAGTCACCTGTGAAATGGTAAGTGTTCAGTTATATGAAATGATTAGTGCTTCACATTCATAACAATATTGTTAAACTTTCACAAAGGTTGAATCAATCACAACTTCAATTTAAGTCTGTATTGTAAGTAATATCCAAAGCTTTTAAAATTATACTAATATAGTCAACTAAATAATAATTACTCGAAGCTTCAAACCAACTGCTGCAAAGTTTTAAATTAATGGGTAGCGGACAAAATCGTTTGTTTATAAATGGTTTTTAAGCTCAACTCATTTATTTCACAGTGCATTGATTTTCCTTTCGCCCTCCGTTAATATCGATAGGGAGGTACGCTAAAAATTTTTTTTTTCAATATTTTATTTTAGCACTTTGTCGGCGTGATTAATATGTATACCTATGCCAAATTACAGCGTTCTAATACTAAGCGTCTCTAAGCTACAGTGGGGTCATACAGACAGACGGACATGGCGAAATTATAAGGAACTTGTTTACCACGGAATTAATTAATTAATCACAAAATGAAAATAATTGCCAAACTCAACAACAGTGTAGAAAACATCTTGATGTTACTTTTAAACATTTCATATAAATCTTGTTGTATAAATCTAGAATCTACTACCAGTTAGAGTAACAAACCAAGTGGAAAACTAATGATTTGTTAAAACAACAGATCTCACACGAACCCAAATTAAATTACCTTTAACCTATTGACCGCCACGTCAATAAAGCAAAAACGTGCCCTCGGCGCCAAGCTACGAATTATTCCTTAAAATCTGTCATGTAGTCGTGACCGTGGCGTGCTGGGCACATTTTGGTCTGTCATCTAAACATCATGTATAGATGACAGACTAAAATGTGCCAAACGTGTGTGTGTGGCGGTCAAAAGGTTAAATAATAGTTTAAAAGCTCATTAGAATCAACGGCAGTTGACAAATACATGCAGAAGTATACAAAATACTTGCTTGGCAACAGTTTTGACACAGTTTACTAAACTAGGGTGATAAACAATTAACGTTCCAAACAAAAACATATAAACATAAACACTTCGATAAATGTCGTCATCGTTTGAACTCGGCGATTAATTGACCTCGTGGGTGACGTCAGAGGCAACCAAAGAATAAATAGGGATACCAAAAGGATGAAAAAGACCCTTATACTCATAATGGCACAGTAAGATCGCCAAACCGTCTGATTATTGCAATAACCCTAAAAGGTTCGTTGAAGCGATCTTTGAATAGGACCTTTTTCAACGACGGATATTTAAAAGAGTTCTATGAAAGAGTTGCGTCTTTAATAACGACGTTTTTCTTACCTATCGGTAGATGCCCCGAAAAATACTTTTTCGCTGTGTGACATAAATAAATGGTCTTCTCATTTTTATTTTATGGAAAGACAAAGCAAGGAATATAATTGTTTCTTAGCATTACCAAGATAGGACCAGCATTCTAATTGCTTAACACAATTTGAATCACAATCCGAATGATTTTGAAGCATATTGCTAATCCATTGCTTCATATATTCGAAATAATTGTAAAAAAAAAAAAAACGTAAATAACGCAATTAATGTTGTTGAACTGTCAAAATGAAACCCATTGCTACCGATAGTGTGTTATCCAAAGGCCTTTGGATAATGGAATTTGAATAGTATCTGATATACATAATTACTGAATAGATACGAGGGTGACACTGAAAGTTCTTAGAAAATCAAAAACTGAACAAACTTTTATTATATCTTTTCAAAATACTGTCCATTTACATCAATACATCGCTGCATCCGATGGAACCACTGAGAAAAGCACTTTACCCACTCGTCGTTAGGGATCTCTTCGACAGCATTTTGAAACGCAGCCACTGCTTCCTCGGCGTCCATAAAACGTTTTCTTCGAAGTTTCTCTTTTATTTTCGTAAATAAATAAAAATCGCAAGGTACGAGGTCGGAGCTATAGGGTAAGTGACCCAGTAATTCCTCGTCTGACGTCGTCAAGTAGTCGATTGTTTGCTTGGCGGCGTGCGCCGAGGCGTTGTCGAGGTGAAGGAGGATCCTACTGCGAGGTCGTTTCTCCCGAACTTTTTCCAAGACAAGTGGCGAACAATTGTTAGTGTACCACTCTGCAGTAACTGTTTTTCGATCCTCAAAAATAATTGTTGCGTAATGACCTGTCCTTCCGAAGAACGAGGCCACCATCTTTTTTCCCTCGCTTAGACCTCTCTTCACTTTAGTTGGCAACTCCTCGGAAGGAAACATCCAGACAGCAGACTGTCTCTTAGTTTCAGGATCATAACAATAAATCCAGCTTTCGTCACCCGTAAGTATGTCGAACACAGCATTTGAGACACCTCCGTTTAATCTTTGAACCATTTTACAACACCAACCAACACGACGGAGTTTTTGGGCCTCTATCAAATTATGAGGTATCCACCGGGCGCAAAGCTTCCTGACCGCTAAATGTTCATGGAGGATTTTGTGCACTTGACTCATACCGATGCCTAAGCTTGTCCGAATCTGCTGATAAGTCACTCTTTTGTCAGTCTCTATCATACGCCGCACAACACTGATCTCTCTTATCTTCAGTCGTCGCCGTATAAGGCCGTCCCTCACGCAGATCATCGGTGAGATTAGTGCGACCACGTTTAAACTCATTAAACTAGTTGTAAACAGTGGTACGAGATGGGGCTTCATCGTGAAAGGCCAATCGAAGTCTATCATAACTTTCTTGTTGACTTAAATGATATCGAAAGTCAAAAAAATCATCGTACGAACATTTTCTCGCGCTAAATTCATGCTGACGTGACACAGAAAATTTTAAATTTGCCGCCAAATCGTAAACAAATGACAAATTAATAAAATACATACACAATAATATTGGCAAAGAGTTACATTTTCAAAATTTGAACTGTTTTTTTTTTATTATATTTTTTACAAGTGGCCAGTTCTAAAAACTTTCAGTGTCGCCCTCGTGTTGAGGGCAGAGGAATAACTGGTGGCAATGAAACACGATATGAACACTACTACCCAGATTTATTGTCGATATCCACAGGTTTTAGTTAAAGAATAATTACATACACCGATTATGAGATACTGTGTCCTATGACAATCATCATCGTCTGCCTGCCTTTTCCCAACTACGTTGGGGTCGGCTTCCAGTCTAACCGGATGCAGCTGAATACCAGTATTTTACATGGAGCGACTGCCTATCTGACCTCCACAACCCAGTTACTGAGTAACACTAATACGATACCCTTGGTAAGACTGGTTGTCAGACTTTTGGGCTTTTGACAACCCGTAACGACTGTCAAAGATCCACGAATGGCAGCCGGGACCAACGGCTTAACGTGTTTTCCGAGGCACGGAGGGGTCTTGGTATGTAAAGATGGTCACCCATCCACGGATCAACCGCGGCAAGCGTAGCTTAACCTGATCGATTGATCCGTGCGGCTGTTATTATTTAGCCACCAACCCCACTGTGTCCTATGACAACACGCGGTTAAAACAAATACGAGTCTAGTGAAAACTCTTACTTCTGGAAGCGAAATGACTAACTATAAACATGAAAGGCCCGGAAAAAATCTTTCGTTTATATCAACTTCCGGCTTCTATATCTAGAAGAACTACAATATTCTAGATTGTTCAACAATTCGTCCTCTAGTATCGAGAAGCGATCACAACAACATTAATTCATAAATAAACAATAACTCATTTATTACAGCGTCCCCCTGGCGTCGAGAGGCGTAAGCAGTTATCCAATATTCCATTCATATTACGAGTAAATCATTCATAAATGCTGACGCCCTCTAGCAGCGAGTGGCACAAACAGAAAGACACTCTTACATTGCTTTCGCTGCTCAACGTGGGAGGGCACTACCTATGTATCTGTCACGATGTCTATCATTATTTTCGTTAATTCTAAAACCTTTTGGGCATCTACTCACTTGAATGAAAGTAGGCTGAGAGAATAATCAGGCACGTAGTAGCTGACAAAACAGAAAACAACGCGCCCTAGTTTTTAAATGAGTTTCTAAGTTTTATTCGCGGCATATTTTCTGTATGTTTCATTGTGGCATTATTAATAAAACGGGTAAAAAAGCAAAACAGTTGTGCAAAAAGTTTTATTTTTTATTCATACTGTTACTAAAATAACTAGGTATATCTCCCAGATCTAAGACACAATAAGTATTATTTGTCCCAGAACTTCAGAACTGATTCTACGAAAACTAATATGCGGGACCGTCCGAGCGACAACAAATCAGTTAAGATACGTAGGTATAGATGGGTAGACACGGACCAGATAGGGTGTCTGAACTTTGACATGGTATTCAAATTAGAAGGGACGTCAATCTGGTCACAATAATTAACTGTTTGTTTGTGATATCGCAACGGGTGGCAGATCGTTGTGCGCCAGTGATTCATCTACATTACAAAAGGAAATTTCCAGGCGGACGCCAAACAAAGCCAACTCTGTAATACACAAACACCAACTTTCCCCTCTACTACACAATACATAATATATTATTATACTGTATGTGTGTCGTAAATCCTTATTGGTGTAATTTGCAACAATAACTTGCTCGCGAACTTTTATTAGTTACGTATGAAGAAGTATGGAGTTTTGTACGTGTTGTAATTGTTTGAACAGGTAGTTCTATGTGAGCAATTTATACTGAAACTATGAAAATAGCTATAGTAGCTACTAGAAAGCTTAAATATAATTAGACTAGGGAAATAAGTCGATTTTCGGGTTCAAAAAAGTAAACAAACGAGCACAATAAAGTTTAGTAGGTATCTCATATTAATACCGCGTAATCATTGTCATTCCATAACTTTTATTACAAAGTGGGTTAATTAAAATATACGCCATATTTTCTAAAATGTAAGTATAAAATTATATGCCACAAATAAGTTGTATCATTATAAAGACCGATGTAAGTTAAACGCGTACAACAGCGTCGAAAGTGAAACGTAACATAAATCACCTGAGTTGGACCCTTGTCAGGCTGCGTGGCCAGCGCCAGTAAATAACAGGATCGCCGCATGCCGCTGACGAGGCATTATGTAGCCGCGCGTAGCCGTACGTAGCCCTACGTCCCCTACGACGCTACGAAACCCTTCGCTGCGCGTAGCCTGTAGCCCGTAAACCGTAGCGCCTCCCTACGCCTCATGTTCGCGCACCCGACACCATTTTGTTAATTAAAACACAAACATGATTATGAAAGTATCTTAATACAACATTTCTGTAATTATGATTTATTGTTGGACACTTCTCGTATTTCGCTAAGTGAACATGGCATGGCACGTTATTTGGAAACGGTGCCTCTCTCAGTTTTATAACCGTACAGTTACATTATCTGAATACAAAGGATATAAATGACAATATTATGTTATACTTGTTACATTAGACGTACAAGAGCAAAAAGCATGAATTTGTTAGCTTTGATTGCGCTACACAGTGACTTACTTTTAAATATATTGACGTGATTCTTGTTTTATTTTAATAAAATAAAATATTAAATAATTATTATTTGCCCGCGGCTTCGCCAGCGTCGATGTCGGAAAATATCCCACGCGTTCCCGTGGGGGATATTTTCCGACATCCACCATACTACCGGGGGTTATCTGTGTACCAAATCTCATCCAAATCCATGCAGCCGTTTTTGCGTAATTGAAACTTGCACATGTATAATATTATAATAGGATAAAAGAAAGTGCATTTAAAAAAGTTCCTTTAGTATATATTAATAGTAATACTAAATCATTTCATTATTAAACTCTAAAACCCTTTCTGAATGCAAAGTTGGCGAAAGAGCTTGCAATAAAAACTTCACAATTTTAGATTAAACGTCGACCATCTGCTTAAGGCGCAGATATATGATTTTAGTGACTTTTAAATTTGTTATTATGCCTTCATATAATGCAAGTAAGTAAGCAAAAAATGTATGTTAAACTAGACCGCATACACATCAATTATATATGTAAATATTTCAGATAGGTAGTAAAATACTTAATGAAATAAATTCAGGAAAGTCTTCCCAAAGCATAAAAAACCGGCCAAGCGCGAGTCGGACCACGCACAATGAAGGGTTCCGAAGTTGGGATGAATTTAACCCAAAAACAAACTTAACACTGTTGTTGAAAAACATGATCTCCCATACATCCATATACGTCATGGTCAATTCTCCAACTGCAAATATAAGTTGGTCTACTATTACTCGTTAACTTATAAAGCCTACTTAGCTGTGATAGTTTTCCTTTTAATTTCGTTATATATACTACTGCCATGAACTTTATCACATATCCAAAAATAACCATTTATGTGGCAGCCCCCCTTCCCTATTACCCCGGGGATATTAAAAATTAGCTCTTTAAATCTTTTTCTTTTTTTTTTTTGGGGGAAATCATCAAATAACTTCTCCCGCTATGGGCGGAGCGGGAGGGTGTGTCATACTCTTACTGACTAAAACCCACCCGTATTCCTTCCTGTTGCCTGTGTTGCGGGGGCCTCGGTGACCCATAAGTACCTTCCCGCGAAGCTCTTTAAAGCTTAATATTACGCAAACGGATCCCTGAATCTAAAAAAATGGAATTACAGACCATGGTGTTTTTCCCGGCCTATTTGGATAGGCCGGGAAAAACACCATGGTCCGATACCCCACACTATGGAATAGACGAGAAAAAAAAATGTCATCCCCACATTACGTGGAATGGGGGTAACCACCGCCCATTATATATTTTGTAGTGTTTGATTTATTATAATATAAATAAATAAATCAATATTTTTTTTAAGATTATGTTTAACTACTTTGTCGGCGTGACAGACGGACATGGCGAAACATTAAGGGTTCCTTGTTGACTACAGCACCCTAAAAACGATATTACTTTCAAACTGCGTAAGATATTTTCATGATTTATTTTTGTATGAACAGACATTTTATTATCTATAATTCTATCTGTGATTTTTTTCAAATACTCATATTTTCGTTACATAAAATGAATATTTTCTATGAAACCGAATGGCGGCGCGGCGTGAGTGAGACGACTGCAACGCGCATTTGAATGGCCAAGGTCAATGGTGATTACCCGACCCTTAAGTGATTAAAATCGCCATCTTGCCCAATAGTAGGTAGGTACGGCGTACTTTGAGTAATAGTACAAAGTAATAATGTTGAATGTAGAGTTAAAAAACAAACAATGTTGGGCGACAGCTATAAATGTCCTTAGACTCGGCCTGCAGCAAGCTAAGATGATGATTTAGTAGTACATCCCTACTCTACGAGCTAATACCATATACCAGATTTTTAACTACTCCTTTCCTCACTAATATTATAAATGCGAAAGTGAGTTTGTTTGGTTTTTTTTTTTTTGTTTCGCTTTCACGCTAAAACGATTGAACGGATTTGGATGAAATTTGGCACAAAAGTAGATCATGACCTGGACATAGTAATTTATATACTTTTTGTCCCGATATTCGCATGGGATAGTGACTTATGCGAGTGATACCGCGGGGCGCAGCTAGTATTGTATAAAAGGAAGTTGTTCCACAACTAAAGGCAAGTTTCGTTACCAGCGTTGTTTCTCTTCCAATTTTCGCCGTCAATGTTACCAAAATATGGTGTAAAATATTACACTAATTATTCAATATCAACAACAAAACTGAACAGCCTCTAACTTTTGATTAATTGCTTGAAAACACCTTGCAATACGGCTTTAGTAAAAGAATTTAATTAAGTTTCTAATTTACCTGGCCGACTTATATTAAGTATGAACGCTGTTGTAATTATTCATAAGTTCAAGTCACGATATTCACATTACAGTAAGTTTACTAAAATGTTGGGTAGCTGTATTTACTCGTGTACACTATAGTACGAGTATGACCGACGTCGGCCACTTGTAATGAAGTATTCATGGATTACTAAGAACAATTTTGATGGACCACTTGTGAATTGAAGTGGTTGATATTAAACAGTGTCTCTCTGGATTTTCTTGATATTAATAATAGATACAGGGCTGATCTGTTTTGCGAAATCGTTTTTAAAAACTACCTACGGTGAGTAGGATTCTACTATTCAAATGGATTAGATAAAACAACAAACTTCATTATGATTCATTTATTGATGAATCAAATCGTTCCATTTGTACCTAAGTTATTTGGCAGGATATACATAATTTACTTGAAAACGTGTTCGTTTAAAAAGGAACTACTTAATTAATTCTCACCTTTTTCCTGTCTTATCCTACCTATTCTACATGAAACGAAGGGCTTTCTTTGTAAAATTATGAACATTGCAACATAAATTGGACAAGATTTCATTGCTCGTATACAAACGCGCCACATCTGTAGGTACACCAAAAAACGACTTTTCTAACGAATTATAATAATACGTATCTCTAAGTTGACGTTGTGGTGGGGCTTGCGCGCTTCTATGTACTCTTATGTCTGTTGCCGAAAGAGATCTAGGGTGAAGAGCCAGACAATGAGAGATACAGAAGCCCGTAGGGCAGCATGTGGCTAACAGTTGGGTAATAACGGCCCCATGGACCCTCTCTCCCGGGAGAAGTCGTGTTCCTCATCTCTGGCTTACCTTTATTGACCGGCTAGAGTGGAGATTCGCAAGAACAAACGCGCTCGGAGGAAGGCAGAATCTTGACCGTACTTCCGGGATTGTCCTGATAGCCGTGGAATACCACTCCTAATGAGGTACTTATCTCAGGACATGATGCCACCTTGTCGTTACGACGCCATGTGCTAGCTAGCGACAGTTTTCGGGGGTCCATTATTGAGTATACACGTCACCCTGCCAGTTGGTTGCCCTAGAGTTTATTGCGCTACTTCTTGTTCCCAGCTAAAGAACTAGGAAGTGGTGAAGGGCGGACGTTTTTAAGGGGACTGTCTTATTTAATTTTGACGTTTGAAAAACTGATTCTTAGCCTAGTTTGAATAAATGACTTTTAATTTTGATTTTGCTACTAAATCTGTGTATTGTATAAGTATAAAACATTGGTCAGGCAGGGGCCATAATGTTCCTATAATTCTAAAACCAGCGCAATAAGAATACCGAGAGGTCGTTGTAGGTAGGTAACCTAACAGCAATACTTTATACGGTACCGGAGTTCATATAACACACGACATGGACTATCGTGTGTTATATGAACTCATGTATGACACAAGCGGTTTTTTTTTCTTCACCACTTTTAAAGTTTTCTAATATCCTCTGTCTTTTGTTCCAGTTCCGTTTTATGATGAAACTCGTGGCCATTGCATCAGCTTGCGGGCCACGCTGTCTGAACGGGAACACACCGCTGCCAACCTTCAAACATTACCTATACTTTATGTTCGCGCCAACACTCCTCTACAGAGATCAATATCCCAGGTAAATTAACTGCACATTACTTGCAGAAACGCTCCAAGTCTCCGTAATATCCTGAGTTCAGCAAAGGCAGCGTATTTACGTGGATTAAATTATGTAGCCGACTGATGTAATTGCGAGATTGAGCTGTTTGAGTCAAATTAATTGCAGAGTAACTTGGAATCAATTGAAGTAACCTACCTATATCATGTTTAAACCTAGTTTATCTAGGATTTACTTTTTCAACGCTTTTGTTGAAAAAGTAAATCCTAAACCCTAAAACTCGCTACGCAAATGTTGCAAATTGTTAATTTTGTAGCGTAGTAGATCGTTTAACTTAACGACAAATTTACTCAAGTCATGACGTAACAGTAGGTATTACATTCTCAAATCCGTGATTGTGCCTAATGAAAGCCACAATATTCGGCACTTAATATGCGCTAATCTCGCAGCCGACAGCGGAGCCGTCACGATACCTGTCGTAAACAGCCATGAGATGGTAATTCCACATAGTTCTGCCGGCGGTATTTGATTCGGTATTTGCGGTGGCAAATTGCTTGATCGTCGCTTCCTGCTTTTGGGTTGAATACATACATTCCTAGTTGTCATTAAGCACATTCAATCTAAGCTAAAATTTACTACGAGTACTTACGTACCTACATTTCCTGAAGCAAGTTGTAGAAATAAACACAACACTGCGTGTCGTGCGACAATAATGCAGATTTCTACATTCTGATTTACAGAGTAAAAAAAGAAATGTATTAAAGCATTTTGTATTTCACTGTTGTTAAGCCCCATTTACACGGTGCAAGTAATAAAGCACGTTCAATTTTATTGCCATTCAAGAATTGCATGCAAGTGTTTACACGCGTGCGATTTCCATAAAATGGCATACAAAAATTGAATGCAAGTTTTGCCGTTCAATAAAATTGCTTGCGACTTACACCAAGGCAGTTTTATTGCAAGGCGATTATTGCATGCAAATTTTACCTCGTCCTAATACAGAGTTGCACGTCCTTGTACAATTGATTAAAGTATTGCCCGTATTTGTGCTGCCAAATATTTCATAAAAATTTTATTGGACGTCTTCTCAAGATTTTTTTTCTTGTTTCATTCGTTCGTTATACTTAAAGAGTCAATTTTTGTACGTGCCTTTTACACCTATACCAGTTTTGAACGGCAACCAACTTGCCCATATCGTGCAACAACATTGTACGTGTTGTTTAGGCGGTCGCAGTTAGTTGCCATTCAATTTTATGGTATGCCACAGGCAATAAACTTGCACCGTGTAAATGGAGCTTTGGGTGCCTCCTTTGCAAAAGCTGTGGTAATATATCGTTCATTATTTACAATTATTTTCGATTGAAACAGAACAAAGAATATCCGATGGGGCTTGGTGGTGTTCAACCTGCTGGAGGTGGCGGCAATTATATTCTACAACTGTTTTCTTTGGGAGAGATTCATTATGCCCTACTGGTCTGATTACGGGAAAGAGAAAACGGTGAGATAATCCCTCTTTAAATATATTTTTTTGGCGTTTTATAGGATTTTATACTCTTTTAATTTGTTTTATTTTCCGTCTTGAGACTGGAACTGGCCTAAAATAATCCACTCTGTTTACTGTGTACTATGAATTCAGGAAGTGTGGAATAAATATTTTTTACCTAGATATATACTAAAAACTGTCAGTCGTAGTAGGACTGCACGTCAGAAATGAAAACTTCTTGTAAATATCTACATACTAGATGCGCCCCGCGGTTTCACCCGCATAAGTTTTGACCCCGTGGGTATATCGGGATAAAAGTATCCTATGTATTATTCCTGGTTATAAACTATCTGTGTGCCAAATTTCATCCAAATCCGTACAGTACTTTTTGCGTGAAAGAGCAACAAACATCCATCCATCCATCCATCCTTACAAACTTTCGCATTTATAATATTAGTAGGATATATAACTGAGCATGAGGGTCACGCGAGCTCAGTGCTTTTTCCCATCCCAAAAGTGCCCAACGTGCCTAAAGAAGTTTTCACTAAATTTTTTTTTTTTATCTTAATGAGAACTGGCACTTTTCGTTTTTCTAACAATTTTTGTCTACTACTTTATCCTGAATCCATATCATCTTGAACTACAAAAATCTTTGCTAAAGTTTGTGACCATGAACGCGCAGTTGACTCTATTTATCGTTAATCTAAATATACGTCTAGGCATAGTATAAACTGAAGTTTCATGTCAGTCAGTGTGACCGCGTTGTTTTTTTAAACAACGCAACGGATTTTGATGCGATTTCACCATCGTTTAGAGTATTTATTCCGGAAGGAAAACCGTAATAATAACATATTTACTTATTTCTAAATTATAATGACTTCTTATTTTAATTCCGTCTTAGGTGGAGGCAGGCACGGTGGTCCGGGGCATGTTTGCGTGCGTTCTCCCCGGATTGATCTCCTTCCTGTGCGGCTTCTATTGCGTGCTGCACGCCTGGCTCAACGCCTGGTCAGAGATGCTTACGTTCGGGGACCGGCTGTTCTATGAGGTACCATCCTTTTACATCAAATTATCGGCCTAGCATTTTATAGATCTTCGACAATCGTTACGGGTAGTCAGAAGCCGAAAGTCTGTCAAGCACTCTTACTAAGGGGTATTTTTTTTTATTTCACAGTACTGATGTACAATCACAAATCCAATAAAACAGCAACAACACAGTATGTCTGATTGACATCTACTAGATGTGAATCTAGCATGCATATTTTAAGTTACACTTACAATAATTGACGCTTATTAATAAAAAATAAAAAAAAAGTTATACCTACAAATCTTACAAATTGAAAAACTTTTCCTTAAATAATGAAAAAGTTCGGAAAAGAGAAAAACAAAACAATATTAAAAAAAAACAATTATACTATTACGTCCCTAAGTTTAGTCCTTATTGAGGCGACGGAACCAGCAAATACATGGATCAATCTCCAAAACGGGCGTATTCGTGTGATCGCTCTGGTGCTTTTCAGATATTTACATTTAATGGTAATTATGTATATCATTAAAAAGAATGATATTCAAATAGTACATTTTTACTATTGGCCTTCATTTTACACAAACAGTTATGGAATATTTAAGTTCAAAAAATTTCGTGACCAGAGCAATCATAATTGGTGCCAGAGCGATCATAAATGGTGAAATCAGTGAAACAAAAAAAATAATATTGATAAAATATTATTTATTTAGCCGTTTCAGTCATATTCAGTGTACGTGTAAGAGAAATGTATTATTTTAGAAAAAGGTCAAGGCATATTATCAGTCATACTGCCATACATATAAAAAATACGGAATATTTTATATAAAATAATTGCTATAATAACAAATTATCATAATTATAAAAATCAACTTTGGGCTTAGTTTCATTAATTTGGACTTAATTAAATCACTTCTAGGTAAATGAGACAAAAATAAAAACCCTTTTAAAATCAACCATTATTACCTACAATCTTTTATAGTGAAGGCTCCTGCATACTGGCGCGACTTGTCGCGCGACGCGACGCGACACAAAGACACCGCGTGTAGCGCTACAAGCGGTGCCTTTGTGTCGCGACGCGTCGCGCGACAAGTCACGCCAGTATGTAGAAGCCTTTATAAAATTACTGTAGGTGTGTATGATAGGGTCACAAATCCATGTTTTCATGCTCTACACTCAGACATGTATCATGGCATTTTGAAGAATATATCTAGACTTTTTTGAGACGTATGTGATATGTTGCTAATTGTGCTTTGTGGACTACCGGGACAGATGCTGGAGGATGCACTGCCAATGCATGTTAGTTCGTTTGTTCGTTCAGTATCTTGCGATAGCCGCTGAGATCTTGTTATTCTTCTTAGTCTACTAACCGGTGATGCGGGTGAATCAAAATAAGTAACAAATTTTCGTATTCTTTATAGGTCTCTGGAAGACAGGAACTTGTCTGAGAATGAACTTTTACACGATTAATAATGTTAAACTCATTTTCAACATCTTGTGTTACAGTTTGCAGTATCTCTCTATGTTTTGTTACATTGTTGATGCTTAAGGTTGGAGATGATTGAGGAACATTTGAAAGAGGAGTACAGTTCTCAGATATATAGATAGGTTCTTCATTTATTGGGAGCTCATCAGTTGCTGGTAACTTATCCAATTTTTTTTTTTAATAATATCGTCGAGAACTCTGCCTACTTTTCTTCTTACGAACCTTTTGCTGGCTTGGAGTCAAATCACTCATTGGTAGTACTGTGCCCCGAGCTTTTTTCCTTTGGTAATTCTCTCTTGACTTTACAAGCCTTTGTGCGTATAGTACTGGATAATTTTTTATCTTGACCATTCTACGATGCTCAGCCAATTTCTTCCTAAGACGTTTTTCTTCAATAGATAATTTATTTCGAGGCATGATTTCAATCTGCAACAATAGTTGCCATTAAATTTTAGAGAAGAAAGGGTTACAGTTGTGGTTAGCTAAATGTCAATATAATAATATCATCAAGGTAAATTACGTCAAAATCTGCTTATGGGTTTAGGTTACCCAAAGAAACCCAGGAAAGGTTATAAATTAAAGGCATAGTTCATCGTTTGGTATTGTTACAGTCCGGTACTACTACTTAAAATAGATTTATAACGTACAATTAATGCAACATATCATCGCTCTGGTCTTTAATGGACAGAGCAATCACAGCCATAGCGATCAGAAAAAGTCATGAAATCATAAATACAGCCGAATTTAAAAGCAGTAGAAAGTTGTGATTACGTCTCATAAAGCACATCATAACCATCACTTAATTCACTTATCAAACACATTCACAAGCTTACTATTTAATTTAAATAACGTGCCATAGCAATCATAAAATTCGAGAACCAAATCCAGAGCAATCATAAACTTACCTTCGTAATGTTGGAACACGGGAACGTGGCACAAAGGTATTCTCCTCGGCGGTTAGACCACTACTGGCGTTGCCCCGTGGGAGGGGAATAGAGTGTCTCTATCGCATAACTAGGGATGAGCGCGATGTTTTACCTCAGCGCAGAGCGATGAGATAAAATGCCCGGTCACGATTTTAAATGCAATTTGTGGCAAAAGTATTGTTAATATAACTAAAAATATTTTATTACTATGAAGATTAACTATTTGTTATGTAATCTAAATAAGTTGTTTCATATGAACCTTCTCATTAAAAAAATAAAGAATATTTTTTTCATTCAATCGGGAGCTGGGTCAACCCAGAGCGATCAGGATTTTAGGGTTTAAGATATTAATTTAAATATTTAAAATAAACTGATTCATAATATTAGCCTTGTATCATGTAGATTAGATACCGAACTACATATAAAAAAATATTTTGAAAACGTTTTTCGATATTAAAATGGGTTTATCCAGCCCGACACGAAAAAACATGCCTCTGGAGATCGACCCACATCTATTTCGCCACGAATGGAGTTGGCATGAGAAAGCATGTGGTAAATGGGTGAAGAATTACCTATATTAGTTCGACTATGAGGCAGGACGAAAATTCTTTGATTAATTAGGCGGCTACTACTACGTGGGATACAAATGTCCACTTTTCTAAAAGCTCGGGAGAATCTATTAAACCATTTCTTAATTTAAAAAAACAGGTTAGATTTCCTACGTGCACCTAAAGATTCCATTTTATAATGACTCAGCCTAGAGTTATACGAATTCAGACTACGATATCTGTTATTCGAGTAACACAAGTGTATATAGATTATCATAGAAGAATTCCATTCATCAGGTCAAGAAATGTTCGCAAGCTCAGCGTTGACCGCTTCATAATTACAGACATAAAAGTTTAAGTACGGAATTTATTTTGCACTATAGGTTTTCTACGATTACTTGTAAACGAGATTTCCAGTGCTGGGTGATGAGTATCAAGGCTTCTACATACTGGCGCGACTTGTCGCGCGACGCGTCGCGACGCAAAGGCACCGCTTGTAGCGCTACACGCGGTGTCTTTGTGTCTCGTCGCGCCAGTATGTAGAAGCCTTAAATTAGTATAAGTGGACTTGAAGCCTGAGACAACAGTTTTATTGTTACTACTACTAAGAACTAGATCTAAAATACGATTTGACGTGTTGAGTATTGTGTTGCATTGATGAAGATCATTAAGGCGCTGACAAGACCCAATTGACCAAAATAGGCTTCGCTTAAGAAAAAAAATTGCCAAATCTGTATAGTTTGTGGTAGCGGAAAAATATATGTTAATTTTTAACATATTTCCCAGAACTTGGTTGTTACCAAAACACGTTTTGAAAACAAAATCTCGATACAAACTAACGGTAAACTAACCTCTTACTTTGAGTTCTAATCCAAAATATCTGAATCAAATATCAACATACGTTACGTATTTAATTAATAACAAGAACGTCTTATTTGAATGCAGAACTTGGTTGTTTTTTTATTTTCGATTACTCAACTCAGTTTTGAGTAAATAGATAATTACTTCATATTTTGCAATAAATTACAAGCGTTGTGTCATCGCGCTTCTCTTTCTTTTCTATGGAATTTGACACTGACCGCGGTTTATGTGTTGTCAGCGTCTTAAAGGCTAGCATGTCTACAAAAATGTTTTCTACATTACAACTAGGTCCTTTAGGGACCAATAGAGCAGAATCCACATTATATTCCCAAGAGACCCATATTAAAATCACCGATTAGTAAATTAATTGAATTGCTTTTGCTCTTTTTGTTAATTACTTTTGTAAAGTGAAATAGTGCATTGATATAGTCTTGTCTGATTGGAGTTGGGATATATATTGCACAAATATCAATATTTAAGCCACTGTCATTACTTAATTGTTATCCACAATTCCTCGCAATGGGACTCCCAATTTCATTTCCGTGAAACCTCATAATTGTACAAAGTTGCAACAAACACTCCCCCTCCATCCCTTTTTGTAGTCGAGGATACTGTAGATGACCTATGGCGTCAAATCACTCTTCACACTTCCTAGGCCCTAAGACAATGACAGTTTAGATGTATCGGTTATCTAAAATGTCATGGTCTTAGGGCCTTATCACACTAGCGAGTTGTGAGCGAGTGGAAAGCGGGGCGAGTGCGCATGAGCTCACCGCGAGTTCGCAACGTGATCACCACGAGTGCGCAACGCAACGCCACGTTTTCACAATATTTTACACTCGTTTGTCTGTCTCTCTCTTGTACACTCACGTCAACCGCTCTCGTTCCGCAAACGCGGCGAACACGTTGCGCAATCGCGGCGATCACGCTGCGCACTCGCCCCGCTTTCCACTCGCTCGCAACTCGCTAGTGTTATCACACTGACCCTTTTTTTTTGGGTGAGAAATCATCATCTACCGCTCTGGGCGGAGCGCGAGGGTGTGTCAGACTCTTACTGACTAAAACCGACCCGTGCCCTTTCCGTTGCCTATGTTGCCAGGCCCTAAAGGCTCCTACATACTGGCGCGACTTGTTGCGCGACGCGTCGCGACACAAAGGCACCGCTTGTAGCGCTACACGCGGTGTCTTTGTGTCGCGTCGCGTCGTGCGACAAGTCGCGCCAGTATGTAGGAGCCTTAACACCGTATCATTAAACCAACTTTCAGTGCCGATAATTATATCGTAATCAAAATTTAAGGCAGCGGTATAAAAGTCCTCTGTTTTGGTTCATAAGCCTCTTTTCTCTCACATTTTGATAATAGATTTTGAACATGAATTTAAATTCATAAAACATTGTTAAGCATGCAAAGTGTGTGATTAAATAAAATAATAGACTACAAAGATTCTACACATTCCAAATTTTTAACTAGCAAAGATTTAGTTGTTACATCTTTCCTCGCAAATATGCGACCGTTTCGAACCCATACATAGTAAGGTTTTTTTTTTCCTTAGCAGCAATTCTCGTCGCTGCATGTAGTTTTTTTTTTGTATAGTGGGTATCGTGTTAAGGCTCCGGCAGACCGGCGCGACGCGACTTTAGTAGAACAATATCATATAAAAACTTCATGAAAATTGTTCTCCCAGAATCGAGTCGCGCCTATCTGCGCCCCCAAACAAAAGTTACACCATATTTCACGTTATTGGTTTGTTCCCGCCTGCGATACCAAAATTCTATAGATTACGAGTATAATGCTTGTTTTTCTCTTTTCAGCCAACAATTTAAAAAAACAAAAACCCGACTGCTAAAACACTCATGTTAGCATTCGGGTTTTTGTTTTTTTATATATTTAAATAATTTAATTTATTTCAAGCTTTTTAGTTTTATTTATACATGTATTTGGAGTTGTGTCATTCCTAGCTATTATTTGATATCAATATTGTTGTAATTTATTTTAAAAAAACCTTCTCCTCCCTGTTTTTGATTTGCACATGCAATATTTAAATATTATATAGCCTATGTGATCCCCACAGTTAAGACGTATCTAACAACACCTCTTATGTTAAAATCCATCAAGAAGTTTAAGCTACAGAGCGTGTCAAAGAAATAGATATACATAAATACTCTCGAAAAACATTACCCAGCTTCTGGGGCAGTCGGGTAAAAAGACTTGTGAAGGAACATTACTTCTTGTTGTGATTTGGTTCTTGTTGTTATCTGTAATAATCTAATATCGTCATTTATTTTCGTTGCTTATACAGGGTCAATCAAATTAAATAGCAAAACTCTGCACACGTGATGGTTATCGATATCTAAACACGATTAAATAAAAAGATTTGATATATTTTATTATTATTTTCAACTGACATTTCAAGTGACTAAAAAAAATCATTTAATTTCAATTTTATTTTATCATAATTAGATATCGATACCCATCACGTCTGCGGAGTTTCGCTAGCTAATAATTTGACCCTGTATATTTGAGTATGTATGTATCTATCATATAGCATTTACGTATGTATCTGTGTATCTATTAGGGTAGACTGGGGATAATAGGGAAATGTATGTAATTTTTTTTTCACTATATCAATATAAACCTAAGAAAAGTATTAAAAGTTAAATTCAACTACTGCTTGTTGCTCGAAAAAAAATATGAAACTCCAATAATTTTCTACTACAGTTCAAACGACCGTTTTTGTCGTAGGCATGATATGACGTCATTCACCAGGAACCTTTTTTGTTTGCATCTATTTGTAGCCCCAAATCATATAAATTAAATTATTTTTTGTGCTTTATTCAAGCAATAATCGCACTTACTTACCTTAGTGAGATTTCAAGCACTTTGCTAAGAATAGATTTTATTAACATAGTTTCTTTTGTCACTTCCGGCATTGTCAGTCACTTGTACAAAGTGAAAAATAACTTAAATTTCGGAAGTCGGTGTCTTTGGATTTGTATTTTAAATTTTGCCATCGACTTCTGAAATTAAAGTTATTTTTCACTTTGTAGTGTTTTGTTTGGAAGTCAGTTGTTTTTTTTTTTTTGTAAAAAGTTTTTTGTATTTCACTTTTTAGTGGGTTTGTAATTTATATAAGTTGCAAAAGCCTACTGTCAACACTGCTAATCACCTTTTACAAAAAAAATCTTGATGCAGGGACGTTAATTAATGAGAAGTTCTCCTGGTAAGAACCAGGGGAACTGTCACTCACCATTAGGGTTGCCAACTTTTTTTTCAAGAACTAAAGTATATTTAGGTCTGAGAAGAATATTAAACAGTATTTTAGAAAAATGAATAGTATTTTATTTATTTAATGTTTTAAATACTTACATATTTTTTTAGAGCTCCTCGCAAAACTTATTAATTTACAGTATTTTTTAAAAACTTCATACGCCTCACCACAATTATAACTAAAATTAAAATAAATGAGGAGCTCATTTTTTATTAAATTATGATTTGCTCTATTTCAATCATCCCGCCACTTTACATTCATTGATGAAAAAATTCTTTCAGTAAATGCCAAGGTGGCGGGAATAGAAAGTAGATATGTGACGATTATAGTAATATTTTTAAATTCTTCTGAGGTGTTTTGTGTACTAATAAATGGCTCCACTTTTGGCCAGTACTCATTTCAAGAGTTCCGTTGAGCTCCTTAAGTTTTGAGTTTAGCTACACGATTACTGACAAATGCTTGCACTGACTGGACAGGTCCACTCAAATTTGCGTGGTTCTTTCCTGAAAAGACCATTTCAGACATAGATCTACATGGTCCTCACATGATCTGACCAAGATTATGTCTGGACTTTAAAAGAGACTTTGACCCTTGAGTTTGTTTCGCCATTTCTTCTCAGGGATAGTCAGATAGGAAATGTCGACTCTATCTAGCTTATTTTTTAATATGACGTGTAAAAGTGATTCTCATATCCTATTTACAGAATAAACAATTTCATTTCATTTCATTTCATGTCATTTCAAGAAAATCTTTGTCTTCTGACACTATTTCATAAATTACTTTGAAATGTATAAATTCTGAATATAAATCATCCATACCAATCTATAATTTTCTCAAAATGATATAATGTGACCAAAGACTTTAATGGCAAACAGCTAATTAAAGAAAGCCAGTTAGTCTGATTGAAATCGAACCATTTCTCTAAATATAAATTAGCCTTATCAATAAAAAGTAGAAAGTTATTAATAGTTCTATTAAAACTTCTTGGGAAGACTCTGTAATAGTTTTTAATAGTTTTTTTGTTTCATGTTCAAAATACTTACCATTTTTTCTTTGAATTAGCTCAGTCTCTAAACCAGTCATAATGTTATAAACATCTAAAATAGTTACATTATTTCCTTCTAATTTTTTAATTGTATTATATTGAAAATATTTAATATATGACTAGCATAAAAAAGGTAACAATGGACTACATTATTTTCCATTTCTCTATCCAACATTGATAAATTTTGTATAACCATTGGACAATCAACATCCAAACTAACACTACTTTGTTAGTTTGGATGTTGTGTTTGTTAAATTGGTGTCCATTTAAGTAAAGTTGTATCTATTGCTGGTAGAAGAGATAGCCAACGAGTTCCTATGTGTCGTTTTATTTCATGAAATTCTCCTTCAGCAAGCGCTACAAATGTTTTTAATTCTTCTCTTCTGCATGCAGAAACAGAAAAATGGCTATAGACATTGAGAACATTATATTTTTAATATAATGTTCTCAATCTCATAATGTAAACAATTCATAGCATGTTTTACTTAATTGTGCACAATATGGGCATGACAATTTCCTTTTATTAAGTCTGGCACAACTTCTAATATGTGTATAATGAATGATTATGGCCAAAATTTGCATTTGTATTGTCAGTGCTGAGACCTGAAAGACCTGGCTGAAAGAAAGTTTATAGGAGTCTAAGGAGTTTTGATGGCTGAAAACATCCCATTGGCTGATTCATTCGCATTTTCATAGAAATCAAGTATCTAACACTTGTAGTGTTAGACAGCATTTTGGTGCTGAAAACAGTATTTTGTATACTTTATTTTTGTTCAACATTAAAAAGTATAATGTAGTGAAAAACAGTATAATACTGTTTTAAACAGTATAGTTGGCAACCCTACTCACCATACGAGTATGCATTGTGAAGAGCATAAATGGCTTAGCAACCATATTAAAGTACCTAATCGAATCGCAACTCGTTAATTAAACGGTGGCCATCTGTGGTCTTTATCATCAATTCCACTCCACCAAATGGTGCTTTCCGAGAGCAAATGTACAAGTTACTATAAAAAATATCTAAATCGCTATAGGTGTGCCTTTAAAATTTAAGGAATAATTCCTCGATTGGTAGTGGTAACAGCCGCGACTTACGAGTTGTAGGTCGTACGTTCGAATAATAATGTTCCCACTGCTGGGACACAGGCCTCGTCTCTGTGAGAGAGAGTGCACCGTAATCCACCACGCAGGCCCAGTGCGGGTTGGTACATGTCACATGTCTTAGAATTTTTGGTTCTGGGACATGCCGGTTTCCTCACGATGTTTTCCTTCACCGTTTTGAGAGCAGTGGTGATGAAATAATTTACACAAAGTAAAGCGCCTGTCTGGGTTCGAACCTGCGACCTACTCGTAAATCACGGCCGTTATCACTGGGCCACCACTGCTCCTTAAGTTTAATCAACATAAAAATAAAAAAATGAATAAACCTAAAACAAAATCTTCATCGTTTTAAACAATAAAAATCTTAATTAAACACACAAAACATAGTTCTTATGACTCGTGAGCTACATTATTTGCTGGCATAATACTTATTATTAGTCAAAAATAACGAAAGTTAGAAATCAACACATTGTATGGCAAAGTACTTGGAACGGTTGTCCCCTTGGTACAAGCACCTGGTACAATTATCCCCTGTTACAATCATCCCACACATATTATCAATATTTTAATTATTAAGCTTCTTCATACACTTGTTCGTATAAAAAAAAATATATTTCGACGTTCTTTCAATTTTCCTGATTCAGATACGCATACGCGGTACCTGAAAAATAATATAAAGAAACGTCGTGAGTAACAATAGACTGATAGCGTACTGTCGGGGTCGTGGGAAAGTCCGGAAGGGATACCGAGGCCCCTGGCAACACAGGCAACGGAAGGAACACGGGTGGGTTTTAAGAGCTGGCCTTACGCCGTTGACCTTGCTCGAGTGGGCGTTACCGATGAAAATGCGCCGCGCAGTCCCCGCAAGCCCCTGGCAATAATTACGCGCTGCGCGAACGATTTTCTCGCATCGCACCGAGCGGAGTGGCATACGTACCTACCTATGCGCACGGCCACAATATTGGGTTTTAATCAGTAAGAGTCAGACACACCCTCTCGCTCCGCCCAGAGCGAGAGAAGTTATTTGATAATTTCCCACCCAAAACAAAAAAGACTGATAGCGTTAGTTCTGCTGAATTTTAAATTAAAATTTTAACTTGAGCAAGAACAATAAAAACTTGTCACAAAAATTACCTTAATTGTAGAACAAAAATAATCTTATTTTTTTATTTCATTTTCTTCCTTTGTTGTTTCAAACGGCTTTAAGGCTCCTACATACTGGCGCGACTTGTTGCGCGACGCGACGCGACACAAAGACACCGCGTGTAGCGCTACAAGCGGTGCCTTTGTGTCGCGACGCGTCGCGCGACAAGTCGCGCCAGTATGTAGGAGCCTTTACACTAAAAACGAAGGGGAGCGGAGAGCATCGGTGACATTTGTTCCACTATCCTCCGTTGCGGACGTTTATTTAAATTAATGTTCTATTCTCGGGGTGTTTTACGATCCTCTGCTATTTCCTATATTTTTTTTCAGTCGTATTTTAGTTGAGGACGGATGAACAAAAATACGAGTATACAAACTGTTAACAGAGCGATGCATAGATATTTATGTATCTTATATGAGCTTCAAACTAAGTAAGATGCCCTAATGGGGCCAATTCTACCATGGGGACAGTTGTACCGCTACAACCGTCCCCGACAAAATGATACAATTGTCACCACAAGATCAATCCAGGGATAAAGTAAAAAATAAAACAATGTAAAAGCCACCAATAGTAAGAAACTTATACACTGCCACTGAATGAAAAATATTGATTGGATTTTCTGATATGTCTAATATTACTAGATCGAAAAAATTTACTTTGATTGCACAGGAATTTCACCTCGCTGTCACAAGCATCCGCGTGCGCTGAGATTGACGATTTGTCGGGTGGGGCTGTCAGCGCGCGTTCTTCTAGGGGGCCCCCGCGGGGTCGGGAATGGGTGTGCGGAGCGTAATTACAGAGACACTAGATTTTGCCCCCGGCTTCGCCCACGTGAATGTCCAAATTATCTTACGGGAACAAACGACCGGGATAAAAAGTATCCTATGTCCTATATCCTCCAGGTCATGGTCTACCCATTTGCCAAATTTCATCCAAATCAGATCAGCCGTTTTAGCGTGAAAGCGTAACAAACAAACAAACTCACTTTCGAATGTATAGTATATATTAGGATAGTTAGGATTGCCGATGGTACTGCCGTACCCTGGTAAAATTTATTGTACCCGGTCTACCCTATAATATATTGAATTTATATACTTACTTCTGATTTGCACCAAAAGCAACCCCATTTTATTACCAGAAACCCACTGTCCATTCCAAGGAAGAGATCGCAGTAGTAAGCGATAAGGCCGCCCATTGTATGTTTTATTGTGTATAAATATATTTTTTGTAATGTATAAGTAATGTGGTGTTTAACAAAGTGTATACAATATATAAAGTCTGTTTTTTTAATCTCGGAGACTAAATTGACAAATGCAAATGTCAAACTCCAAATTGAAAAACGAACAACAATCATTTGAAATGTCAAATTAGTATCTGGGATTAAAAAACGAACCATACGTATATAAATAAAAATAATATGCCGCTGCGACCACCTTAGCGACTTATTTGCAGGGATATACCAATATGCTAAGCTAAGACCTTTTTGATTAACTGAAGTCTGACTCCTAAAAATCCCGTCACAGTAGCTATAACACGTATAGCAACTAGCAACCTAGATCGCTGGCAAAAACATTTAGAAGGCACGCAGCTTACCCTGTGCCTTCTATTTTTTAAGTGAAAAATAGTACTTATTAGAAGTTCGACTATTAACCGCTAGATGGCGACGCAATTACCATGGCAAATTACATAATTATGTTCCGCGTTGATGATTGTGTAATCATAGCCACGAATCTTCCACCATTCTTAACCGTATCAGCAAACCTTGGAACACTACAGCAGTAGAAACCGCATGCAGGTGGTCACCTGTTACTGACGGAAGTTGTACAGTTACAGCTTTTAATTTTACCCGCTAGATGGCGCTAATACCAGTGACTATATTACTTCGCGTTAATTTTCATTCATAAAACTGGATATACCTACCTAACACGATTTGAAAACTCCTGAATATTTCTTTTATCTACTTATATAAGTACTTACATAATAAGTTTTTAATTGCGGTTTAGGTGTGAGAGTTATTTTGCGAGAATACTATGTACCTACATAGCCAGATAAATACATAGGTACAGATGAGCTTATATTATTACGAGTATTATGTACCTAAGTATCGAGGTGCCTAATAAAGCGGTTTAACTATTATATTATTTGAATTGTTTCTCTAAGTAGGTACTTATTTGAACTAAGTAATGATTTCGGATGAACACGACCTACAAGGAAGGAAATAAACTTTTTGTTAAAACATCGTCGTAAAAAAGTACATCGGTATTCCTACCTATTTACCTAATTATTTACTTACATTTTTTCCATTGAGTAGGTACACCGTAAAGCAAAAACATTTTTACGGAGTAAAATAACCTTGTACATACATAACATCCATATAAAATCGACCCCTTTTAAACTCAACCATACAAAAATAAAATAATAAGTAGGACACATTGTTTAAAACGCTTTCTGGTGCGTTTATGCCGATCTGGTACACTGTCAACTCTTCGAAGGGCACTCTCGTCTTTTAATTATCTAGTCACAAGTAGATAACTACTAAAGGCTCGTGCAGACTAGCGCGATATCGCGATATTAATAAATATCATACTAGTGTAGAATGCAAAGTTACATTTATAAAATAAATACAATAATATTTGTATTGTGTGATTCAAAGTATGAGACGGTTTTCCGTAACGGTTATTTTCAAGTGGTTTCAAGTGCTTAGGTAGGTACATTGTTGCTCAGTGATCGTAAACTAAATATTCTTATCAGCTAATTCGTTTGTGTTAAGTTGACGTACCAAACAAAGTATTATTCATGATAAGAACGGAAGCTACGGGGCTTACAGAGTTCCCGGAATAATTGTGTAAGCATACCCTTTTTTTTTGCCTGAGACATGTTTTTGAGGCTTGTCATTTAAAAAAATGTATAGAGATGTCTGTTCTTTTTATTGAGTATTGTAAAATAGTGCGGTTTTAAGAAAGTAACATAATAACTTTTGGAAATAATGCTTTTATTTTATAAATATGACGATATTTGTACACACGGCTACATATCAAGCTATACATTTCCAGTATAACCTGATCTCGCATTGATTCCATACAAAGAGAGGTCAGCTTAAACTAGAAATGTATAGCTTGATGTAGCCGTATGTACGAAAAAGTCGCTCACCCTACTTTCAACTTTGAATTAGCAATATATTTCAAGATAAAACTGCACTAAATCCTATATTACCTGGTAGCTTATTTCACATAACAACTTCAATGAAAAAGGGGTTTGTAGAGCTACGATGCGTATTTCTGAGATATCGTAGTTTTAGTGAACGCTTGCGGGTTTCGGGCGGTTACTCTACGACATATCCGCCGAGTGGCGGCGTGACAGCTGAAGTGTGTGAAAGTGATAGAGAGGAAATACATAGGTAGATACTAAGATGAGTTTAAAAAAAACCGACCTAGTGCGTGTCGGACCACGCGCAATGAAGGGTCCATTTAGCTGGCAGGGGGACACTTGACTAACAAAAATTTGAACTTTAATGCTTAATATTACGCAAGTGGATCCTTGAATCGAAAAGTGGTGTTCACAAACCCGCAATATTTAACAATAGGTACCCCACACAGGGGTAGACGAGAAAAAAAATATCATTCCCACATTACGCGTACGGGAGGTACACTAAAAACTATTTTGTTTTGGCACTCTGTCGGTGTGATTAATATGTATACTTATGCCAAATTACAGCTTTCTAGTACTAAGCGTCTCTGAGCTACAGTGGGGACAAACAGAAATACAGACAGACGGACATGGCGAAACTATAAGGTTCCTTGTTTACTACGGAACCATAAAAAGGTTCAAATAAATTAGGTACCTACTAAAAGGTTGGTAATTCTAATTGTTATATTATTATTACAAGTGTTTCTTTTAGTAGGTATTTGAACTATTCGTTTCGGTTGAACACTATTCTACAAAGAAAGAAATACATTTATGGTTAAACATCGTCGTAAAAAAGTACCCTACCTACCTACTTACCTAATTATTTAGGTACGTTTACTTCCATTACTTACCTAAATCGTAAAGCAAAAACATTTTTTACGAAGTAAACTAAACTTGTACATAACATTCGCACAAAATCGAGTGTAGGTTACTCCAGCAGAAAAGTGGCTCCTAGAGTGATGTGAGTGGAACATATAATTAGTGCGCAATCTGTTGTGAATGTACACCACATAAAAATATTGTGCGCTTTGTCGTTTTGGAAAAAACGGAAAAAATGTTCCAGCAGGAAAATTCTAAGCCAATGATCGGAGAAAGAAATATTGTGCATGGGCAGAGAGCTTATACCTATTTATGCAAAAATGTGCGCCGGAAATATAATTTGTGCGTCTTCAGGTTTTCGAGATATTGCATTTTTTGCTGCAGTAACGTTTTGCAGAATCGTGTATCTCTAAAACCATTGTACGTGTGCGTGTAGAATAAACATAGACGAGTAGGTAGCTCTTTATTTGTGCGTATTTATGACAGAATTAGATTTAAGAAAATATTTATAATTTTCAAGTAATCGCGCTTTTCTGAAAACTCGAAAAAATATCGCAGCGTCTAAAGTAGAAAACGTAATTAAAGCTCGCTGAAAACTGTATTCGGTCCTTCTTGACGCTTATAATAACCATAAAAAGTTTCAAAAGTGTACCTACATGTATGCGTTATTGAATAATATTGCTAAAATTAAAAAAGACGGTGTCATAACTTTGACGGCAGAATAAAGAAACCGGCTCAACCCAAGATGTGTAGGTGTAAACCAAAAGTGTTTACACCTACACATTAGTGCGTTTAGTCAAAAACATAGTGAAATTATTCAGCTTGGAATGTTTTGCATTAAGTAGATATAAAAAAATACATGTTGGTAAACAACGGCTGGTTATCCGACCAAATTCGATTGTCTACAAAAAAAAACGATGGATTCGTACTTAACGATGACCTTCTTTATTGGACGTAAGCTGTTGTCTACTATTTGACCCTGTATATTATTAAAAGCTCTATTATTCCCGAACCTAAACAAATATCAGTTGTAAGGAGGCACTATGTGAAATCAGCTGAGTGCCCGCTAAAAGTACCTACCTCCCAAGTACCTTCCAGAACGCTGTTGGCACTCAAGTTTGTCGGTTAATGTTCCTAATGTACCTGAGTAGGTAGCTACGTTAAGTAATAAACAATGTAGGTATAGCAAGCCCATCTTCCTGTATCTTCATTTGTTTTCCTTCGTCTAACATATCCATTAGATAAGCTATATGTTTACGAAATAATAGGAAGTGGAATAAAGGATGATTTCCACCAAACGGCTCGCATCGCATCGGATCGGAAAGTATACGACATAACGTACGGATGCGGCGACAGCCGATCGCGTCCGGCAGGATGTCGACGCATACGATCGGGTCCGTCAATTCCGTCACTTGCGAACGTATCCGTTTCTGCGCCTAGTCAAATAGTTTCATTCTGTGATGAGGTGTTCTAATTTTTGAAAATGGTTGAAATTGACGTAGTATTGTTGGTTATTGCATTAGAAGAAGAAAATAATCATAAAACACAAAAGAGGAAAAGAAAAATTTGGATTGATTGAAATTTGTATTCGATCGGATACGATGGCAGGCGACCGGAGCCGATCGCGCGTCGCGGCATACTTTCGGCTACGATCGCGTGTCGCGGAAGATGCCCGTGCCCGCGGTCAAGCTGCTGAGCGCGGCTTTGTAATATAGACTGTACACGATTTATCGTTTATAGATAAAATCCGTTCCGATTCCTATCCGACGCGATGCGAAGCGGTTTGGTGGAAATCATCCTTAAGTAGATATTTACTTACGTCGTAGGTAGGTAACCAACAGCCAGAATTTCGCCGTTGGCAAGAATAAATTCTTAGAAATGTTAATGTTGCGCTTTAAAATTCCTGTAACCGGAACATGTTATCGTGCAACGCGATAGTTTAAATGTGGTGCAACTCATACCTAGATAGATACAGTCGGGGAATTAATTGTTAAGCAACATGATACCCTACATCAATTTGCCGTGTAATAGCCATTTAATACTTACAACTATCAAAGAATCACAGTACCTAAGTTGTGATTTACGGACACTAAAAGTTGGTAGAAAATTTGATAAACAATTAATTTTTAATTTAAAGCGGGCGCGACAGGCATATTGCTGCCTGTCGCGCGATATCGCGCTAGCCTGTATGAGCCTTTAACAATCTAGTAATGAGTTTCTAATACAAAGAACTTCTCGATTCTGTTTCCTCTTCGCAATGAAATCCCGCACAACTTGAGCTAAGTTATGAAAATTAGGTACCTACCGCTCAGTTTCTAGGTAGGGTAGGTTACGAGTAGATATGCGGTCAGCCACTAAAGGCAGTTAAAAATGTTACTTTTACGTAAAATCTACATAGACACAAAATGTTTCGATACTTTGGTTTTCTTCAGTACCTACTTCATATGTTATTTTGGGGTCGCGGGAAGGTACTAATGTGTCACTGAGGCCCCCGCAACACAGGCAACGGAAGGAATACGGGTGGGTTTTAGTCAGTAAGAGTCTGACACACCCAGCTCCACCCAGAGCGGGAGAAGTTATTTGATGATTTTCCATCCAAAAAAAAAAAAAGTATGTTATTTTAACCCCTCGAGTCTGGATTTTTGCCCGGTTGATGGTAATAGGCTCGCCCCCTATTACATGGAACTTAAAATCATAACTGACGAAATGTGGGTGTACTACCTATACTACTCAACCCTTCGGGGAAACAAGGCGTGATATTATGTTATTTTACTTTATCATTAAGTTATGATTTAAAAACTTACGTCGCTGACCGTACCCACCTGTGTAGTTAATCTTAATGATAGCTAATCAATGTACGACATTGCTATTTATTACAGGACTGGTGGACGACATCTCGTTTCTCGCTGTACTACCGTCGCTGGAACCGCGTGGTTCACTCCTGGCTGCGCGACCACATCTACCTTCCCCTGGCACCGCATGCAGGACGACCTCTGGCTACATTCACCGTATTCCTTGTAAGGAAAAATAATATACAAGATAATATTAAATGCAGATCTACAGGTACCGTACCGGTAGGGTTGCCAGCCCTACTATGTAATATAGTATCCTGCTTTATTAGCCTAAATACCTACTATGTTTGAACAAAAAAAATAGATTAGGCGAAATTACTACCAATATTTTCATTTCAATAGAAAATGGCGAGACGACCGCAATAGGGCCTGTATTAATCTCATAAAAGCTGAATGGTATTTTGTAACCTTCATTTAATAGTGTAATAATTATTCATTAGTAAAGACTTATGAGAAATTTATAAAAAAATAAGAAACCGTTTTAATAAAGGCTCAAAGTAACTAACACATGCATTTAAAAAAAAATATTTTCGAAATACGTACCTATACCTACCTACTATTTTTCTTTTCGCCTTCTACTATATTTTTCAGGCAGGCTTCAAAATACTACATTTGATATAAAAAATGTTGGCAACCCTACGTACCGGTATCTTGGTACAAACAGATCGAGAAAAAGGTACCAACCTTTAGGTAGATAAGTCTTACCTAGGTACCTACAGGTACTACCTACCTCCTTATAGAAGGTATGTCTTATTTTCCGGTAATGCAATGTAGCATTGATTTCTCTGGACTTCTCTATGTATGTGTGTGTGTGTGTTTATCTGTAAATAACAGAGATCATTTATCAAACTAATTGATATAAGATCTTGATCCGGTGTTAGTAATTCAGCTCTAATTGAACGTCGACCTACATGAACTGCTAATTAGATATTAACGAGGTCAACAGCCGGGCTCACTTTGTACCTACTTAGACAATTGACAATAGTCATTGTTGACTGCCCTGGGATAATAACGGGCCAACAATGAACCAATCATACACCAAAATATCATAGCAATATTTTGCGAATTTCAAAACAAACAGAAATTCAAAAAGAAATAATCAGTTCTAATAACAAAAGATGAAGCGAAATGCTTTTTCCTCGACAGTCAAAAGATAAACAAAAGATCCCTGATTCACGTCGGACACAAACGGCCGGTCGGCCGTGCATATGACAAGATAAGAGGCTCCCTGCTGAAAGACCAGCTGAGCCGTCTTCGCATCTGACGTTTGCGAACAATGAACGTACCTACGATTAAACGACGTAAACAGTTTTGTTATCTCGCAAATTTACCGAGGCACTTGCGATGCGTGAACAAATCGTTGTCATCAATTTTGCGTGTTTTTGTTCGACGAGACACATAATATTTTCCATCTTTTATAGGTATCATCAGTAGCCCACGAGATCATTCTGGCGTTGTCATTCGGCTTCTTCTACCCAGTGCTGTTGGTCGAATTTGGCGTGCTTGGAGTCATAATGGTGCCACTCACGGCATCGGCTGGACGGCGCTTCCCAAATGCCTTAAACTTACTCATGTGGCTGAGTTTCTTTATTGGAAACGGTAATTATAAAATAACAATTAGGTAGGTACCTACACAATGTGTAACCCAATGAATGCACATTATACTTTGTTCAGAATCGCTTACTGAATCGATTTCTGTAATGTTTTATAGGTAGGTACGAGTAGGTAGATAAAGGTCATTTTTGATTCCAAAAATAATGATTTTACGTACCTAATTACAGTCACAGTTCCGCTGTACAGTCAAAACAAACTTGGTTAGCAAACTGAGTGCGTGCGTAGATATATTGTAATGAGCCACAATTTCCCCACAATCAGTATAACTTATTTAATAAATAAACAATGTTTTATACATAATAGTAAAAATTCAGTGTAGGTACCTATGTATTATGATTATAACAATATTCTAATTGGGGTCTTGGTAGTGTTTTTCTATAATTATTTATTTCCTCGTAACAGATTACCTAGTTTATTTTAGGTAGGTAGGATTATACGCTACTTAAATGTATACAACATTCTGCGTGATTATCAGACATGGATAGGCACGGTCTGCAAGAAGAATCGATTAACTTTTACATTAACATAGGTAGGTAGATAGGTTCTGCTGGTGACCTACTGTTTTTCAGTATTTCGTGAAATACTGAAAAACAGTAGGTCACCAAAAACACAAATTCCACCTAACTACGTGTAGTTAGTTGGAATTTGTGTTTTTTTTGTTGTTGTTAATATACCTAATGATGTTCCTTGCTTTATGATTTAAAAACCTTAAGTGTAAACTTCCTTTACTGTCTGTACCAGACGGCACCCAGCCACAATGTTACACAATGTGTACAGTAAGACTCTGGCAAGGCGCGTTGTACCTCCCTATCTACCTCAACTATTTACACAAATCAATTCAAATAAGATAACTTGGAACTGACGTTTCATTTCCGTAATCAGTTTTTGCTCATACACCGGAATAGAATAGAGCTTCTTTGAGACTTACGTCCTTTTGCACAAACACTAGGCGACACCTAAATAAAAGCGCGCTTTAAGTTCCCAATCCTGTCGCAGGAAAGTACAAAAGGGTTACTGAGGCCCCTGGTAACACAGGCAACGGAAGGAACACGGCTGGATTTAGAGTCTGACACATCCCCCCGCTCCGCCCAGAGCGGGAGATTATTTAATAATTTCCGACCCAAAAAAAAAAAACCCAATCCTATGGCCGAGTTTTACGTGGTAACAAAATTATTAAATTAATAAATATTTCAGGCATCCTGTGGAGTCTATACCCGATGGAATTCTTCGCTCGTCGGAACTGCCCGCCTTCAGAAAACGATAGCTTCTTCATACCAAAGTCATGGACGTGTCCTGAGGTTATATTGAAACCCAACTGGAAATTCCAGAATCCTCTACGGGTTTTTTACGCGTAATATTAGTATAATACAAATATATAAAGTATACATGTGACTGTGCGTCTGCTCCTAAATTACCATAGGCTGATAAAATTTTCGTTTTTCCTAATTAATGTTAAGATCGGCTTCACACGAAGCGACGCGCTCTTTACTTGTGGTAACCATAACCAACACACGCTGTGAATGTGATGTGTGTTTAAGCGCTTTGTCACAGTTGGTCGCAGTAACTAAGCTAGGGCACCCCGACCAAATGGGTTAGGTTAGAACTGTCTCGGTACCGTCCGTGTGTTACGTGCTGACGCTACTCGTCTTCACGCACACATTCACAGCGTGTTTGTGCAATTGTTCACACAAGTAAAGCGCGCGCCGCGTGAGATAAAAATACTATACGTTCGAGTTTTATTTTTATTATATACTTTTATAAGTAATATATTTTTCAATATTTGTCTATAACAGCTTTACCTTCCTATAAAAGTAAGTAGGTACCCCGAATGAGAAAAGCAATTGAATAGCAACCGGATACAAATTTTACCTGTTACGGAATTGTAAACTGTTCGGATTTCACCTCATTTCAGGAAATATAATTATGGGTTCTGACTTCTGATTAACTTTTCTTGAAGCCGCTGCTGATTGGCTTAAAAATGTTTAAAATTCAGAAACTACCCGGGTTCGCACGGGTGCTTTTTTTAGGCGACGATTTTTTTTCGCGCACTGTATTTTCATCACTGCTTAGCGCCGAGAGTTTAGAATCCAACAATGTGTTTTCGTGACGCACTGGGATGCGCTCAGTTGGATTCTGACTGCTCGGCTCAACACGGAGTTGAAAATTCAAATACAAACCTAGTGCCCAAAAAAAAGGTTGCGTAAAAAAAGCGCTCGTACGCACTGGGCTGGGCTGAGCTGGGCTTATGATTCCTAAAACCAAGGCCGTAATATTATTGGCCACTTTGACGGAACAATTTCCGGTTTATTGCCAAGCGTCACGTATGTAATTTGCGAAAGAGCTAAACTTTTATATGTTACTAGCTTTACCCGGCCCGGCTTCGCACGGGTAGCACTAAGTATCTACCCTACCTACCGCCAAATTTCATTCGAAATTTCAGTTAATTTTATATAAGTACTATACAAAATACAAATAATATGCATGCAAGCCTAGTAAATTTTGTGCCAAACTACAGCTAGCTGCGCCCCGCGGTTTCACCCGCGTAAGTCTCGATTCCGAGGGAATATCGAGATGAAATATACTTTACGACCTATTCTCAGACCTACTGAATATACACACAAAATTTAATAAGAATCGGTCAAGCCGTTTCTTTTCAAGATTTTTAAATGATTCATATTTAAATAAGCAACTATTATACAGGAGCTTTCATTTAAAAATACATTTATTTTCGAAATCATTTATTGAATATAAAAAATATTAAAATACAATAAAATTCGACGTCATAGTAATCAAGTAAACAGTTATCGAGTTTACTTCCAAATATTATGTAATTTGGAACCAGTTGTTTAATTTGGCATTCATTTGAATAATGTACCTACAGAAACAAAATTAACCTATGCATAATAAAATAAATTCTATGGCCGCATAATAACTTAAATAATAACAAAATCGATTGAATTTTATTCTTTAGTTGCTAACATCAAGTATTTTTATAACTAATAAATACATAATACTTTACTAGGACTATGGAAATAAGTGTAGGTAATGGGCAAAACAGGAATGTAGCCAGTTAATCCTATTGAAGCTATAGGTACCATACATATATATCATCACATTTAAGGAGGGAATCTAAAACATACAGTATTCAATTGACCTAAACAATTTGTTATTTATGTAAATATAGTAAAAATATTACGAACAATTACCTTCAGCTTACCATCTCCACCATAAGATTCACATTTCCATAGATAAGCACCGTGTTAGCAGGAAATGCACACGACACACCTTTCTGTTATTTGCACTTCAATGAAACCGCATTGGCATCTCTTCACAGCCCTTACTGACTATTACAAGCACTACAAATATAACGATAGTACACTTAAACATAAAAATAAATCTAATCATTGTATATGTAAATATTTAATTGCATCTACATAGATTCAAAACTGTGCCAATTTGTGTGTCTTTAATTTTAATAGAACTAAGATTTGTGACATGTAAATATTTTAGATCGAAAGGTAACATTTAGAGCAAAGTCCGTGTCATGTGCAACAATATCAGACTTTTTGTAATAGTTTATAAATGTATGTATAAATTTTCAATGTTTTATTAAATGCATGGCAGTTGGGAGACTTTGCTTATAACAACATATAAATCTTTGTTTAAACAGCGGGAGTGCGATCCAATTCCTTGAATAATGTTGATGACATTCTGTAAAAGATAGTATAAATAAATTAATTGTGCAAACAGAATCACTTTGAGAGTTATCAGCAAATATACATGTGACAGACATTAAGATAAACTATTTCCCATTCATAATGATAATAGTTGTTATAATAATATTAATAGGAAATAGCTGGCTTTGTTATTACGAGAAAAATATAACAGCCACTGTTTGGGAAAAAATGGGTTTTATAACAACAGCGATGCACAGACCACGGCCCGCGGGCCGCATGCGGCCCGCTGTCAGTACGCGTGCGGCCCGCCAACAAAAAACAAAATGATAAAATAAATAGTGCGGAAAATAAATATCTATAATATAATAAAATAAATAAACGATCGGAACTGTTTGGGGAGCACTTGAGTGAGTTCGGGCGAGAGGGGAAAGGCTCGCCGCGCAAAAAAATTTGGGCACATTATGAGTAGAGATCGGATATTCGGATGCATATTCACCTAAAGTTGAGATGTTGGCTAATATGGAAAGCGCTTTTGTATCCTATATGTAAAAATCCCGCGGTTCCGGAATACAATAGTGTTTTTTTATAGAATTGGATACATATCTCTACCTACCTAATATTGTAATGTAAAGTAGGTAGAAACATAAATTTTAAGTACATATACAATCCAAGAAACCTGGGTATTTTTTTTAATAAATATTTTTTAGAAATCGCTTCCATACTACTCGTATACACTCAACTAGTCTATGCATTGCCAGTGTGCCTGGCTTCCCCGGATTTTTAAAAAACATATGTATATTCTAAGAAGCCGCTTCCATACTTTCATAGCTAAAAATTAACTTTAGGTAAATATGCATCCGAATATCCTGTCCGAAGTGAGGTTAATGGATTCTCCTCCTAGGCAAATGTCATACCCAGACTCTGGCCAATGAAACTAGCAGCTAAATGTGAGAAACTGATTGCTGTGCTGAGCAGTATATAAAAAAAAAATATGAGCCAAAGCCGCCAGGCCCACTTTTAGCTCATAATGTGTCTGAGTGGTCCCTATTCTCTATAAGTCTGTGCATCCCTGATTTAAAGGATCATACGTTGTTATAAAACCAATTTCAAAATTTTTCAGTCATAGATATGTACTACTGGTATTATTTTATTAATAAGCATAAAATATTGCTACACAATAAAATAATTACTCACTTGCTTATCATATGCTGATATATGTAGCTTGGAATTATTGTGATGTTTACAACAGATGGACTGGCTTCAATAACCCTAGATATTTCCTTATCTTTCATGCCCACAACGTTTATAGTGTTTATTTCTAATATCTGGTGGTCAGTCAATAAGCCGTTACGAGCTGCCGAAGAGTCCTTTACCAAGCCAACAATCTTGCCATCCTTGAACTGGAATCCAACATGGCCAAGAGAATCTTTGTGGAGGGTTATTGTCCTCTCAAATGGTCTGAAAACAAAAAGAAAATAGTAGTTTTTTCTATGTTGAAGTAGTACAATTTTTTCAAAATTATTTGATAAAATTAATGGAATACAATAAACAAAGAATGATTGAAAACATAGAATAGATTTTTTTATTTTAATATATAGTCTAAAACATACAATGTTTTAAATTGTAATATAGTCTAAAATATACATTACAATATAAAACATTCATACCTATCACGAACAGCCATAGAAATTCCGTTGGCAGGAGACTTTTTCAGTAATCCATGGCATTGGTCCATTGTCATACCAGCCAGTGCGACATTGTTAATCTCCAGAATTTGGTCTCCGAATCTCAAGCCAGCAAGTGCAGCAGGACTGTTGGCAGCCACATAGCACACAAAGACTCCATTATTGACCGAATGCAGCCTAACACCACACTTCCCATCTTTGTCCTTGCACAGTATAACTGGTCTTATGGCCCCAGTTACCGTAGCTTTTGCCAAAGTTGTTGACTGAGATGACAATGGCGCTATCAGATTACTTATGGTTCCACGTGGCTGCACCTGTTGGTATTTAAAAAAACCTGTATTCATAACCGTGTTACCTACATTATAATACTAGTTTATTATTCATATTAGATTGTACGTGTGATATATTTATATACTTTCTCAACAATTGCACAACAAACTGGTAAACTAAATAAATCTGGAAAAACTTTCCATAGAAATTATGATAGTTATGGCTCATCATTATCCCTTGAGGATAGCTAAGCTTCGTAATGATCGTCGTAATGAGACGCTTTAGCTATATCTATTTTAGATAATGCTAGCTATAAGATAAAACATACCGTTTGGAGTTGGTATTCTGGCATATTCAATGCAATAACATCACTAGACAGTTCAAGGCCCATGTAATCTCCTAGCGAAGGATATACATGAGCCGAAGGGGCGCTGGCTGGCATGGGAACAGCTGGTGGATGGCTGTACGAAGGTACGGCCTGATGATGAGCCATCTGAGCCCTCGCCATCGTGTCCACCTTCATGTCCTCTAAGGATGGGTACAAAGACATCTTGGCTATCGAAAATTACACTTTTTAATGCACAAAACAAGACCCGTCAATCGTTATATCAACGTACGCGTTAACACTATTTCTGTGAGTAATTGGAAACACAATGAATCATAACAAAAAACCCCAATTGATAAAATTGAAACGATTAGTGATGTGATCAGTGATGTGTCGTGTCGGTGCCAGAAACTAAATAATTGACACAAATCATTAGTTACTTGATAAAAGATCGATTTTAATTCAATTTGGAGTATTCATCGGTTACATTAAATTATTTGATTTACCAAAGTCCAATTTTCCTACATGGCTCACATTTGAGATAATAAATGATCAAGAAAAATCCAATAAGTAAATACAATTTAAACTAAAAACAGACTTGAAAGCCTATTTGCAGAAATACATTCCCATTGTTTATGGCTCAAAATATTAGTCGACGTTCAATCGCTTCACTACTGACAAGTGACAACAGAATGTCAAAGCTGACTGATGTTACACCGTGTCACTCACTATCACTAATGTCAGTCAATAATAATCTGGTGATTATGGTAAATTTGTTGTATTGAGTTAAATTTTTAGTTAATTATCTGAATAATGTTGTTAACTAAGAAATAAATGAAGTCATTTTAATAGGTACTAGTTTTCAGAATTGTTTCTGAACTATGGAAGCAATAAACAGTAAGCGTACTCCAAGGTAAAGTTGTATTTCTGCCCTGACAATATAAAAAAAAAACCATTGTTTACTTTTACAAAATAATTTTATTGATTATCAATAAATTATTTCTTTTCAGCCGTTGTCGGGAATGGGAACGCGCTAGACGTAATAAATTTAACGAGGCCATAAATAAACTTGGTGAAATTGTCAAAGCAATACATAAGAGTAACTGTCCAGCAGAAGACAGTGAAGATGTGCAATATCCGAAGATTGAAATCATTCAAAAAGCTATAATTTACCTCAATAACTATGTTCAAGAGAAAACTCTATTGAGTAAGTTGATGAAGAGGTAAAAATGCTATATGAGTGTTTTTCACAACTGTCTGAGTGTAAGCACCTAGTCTAGAAGCATGCATGTTTTGATTAACGAAACAAAGGTTGTATAAAATTATATGTAATACCTTAAAGTACCTAGTGGATTCCAATTTAAGTAACAGTTTATAGTAGATTGTTTTCATTATGATACAAATAAAACCACTTTAGTAGAGAAGGTAGCAGTAGAATTTTTGTAGTATATAGGTACTATAGTCAGACTTAATTAACTGCAGTAAAAGGACACACTGTCATTTTGTTAAAAAATGTTGCATAATGACGAAGTTACACTAAGAAGTGTCATTTTACTGCAGCTAATTAAAAATTCCTAGTGTAGTATGGCATTGACATACCTATTGTTTAGTTAAATTTGCTGTCCTAGCATTGCTTCTCTAATAATATTGCTTTGGTTAAACCATAAACAAAATATTTTATAATGTCGTAAATTATCTTTTTTACTCAAGAGATATTTATTTCTGGCATTTCAACCTCAAACCTTGATTTTGAATGTTTTATCTCAGCCTCTAGTGTTGATTAAACTCTAGAAATTATGTATGTTTTATAGACAGTTATTTACCTACAAGAATGTCAAAAAGCGAGTAACTAATGTATAAAATAGATACAATTCTCTTAAAGTTGAGAGTAGGTACAAACTTACAGAACCTAACTCAAGGCTCAAGCATTACTTAACACTAGTTTCAAACCAATCAAATGGCTTCAAATGAGTTTTAATTTATGCTTGAGTTTTGAGTGAGAGTCTGTAATATGGGCCTTACTGTTCAATTGAAATCCTATGACTGTTTAAGTTAAACTAAGTCTGATATAACTTTATTTACTGCAAGTGGAAGCAATTTCATAATCTTCTTCACCTTTCAATTACAGAAGCAGAAATATTAGCCTTACAGGTGGAACTAGATACAGAGAAGAACAAGAAAGGGAAGGGTAAAGATGTATCAACTCAAGTGAGTCTGACTAAGAAACGTAAAGGTGAGAGCGGAAGGTGGAATCTTGAGAAGTAAAAATAGTAGCGATTTTAAACCAATAATAAAACTGCAAAAAATGAACTTTAGTGCATATAAACATCAGTACCTAGGTATTTAGATATACATATTAAGTCACCATGTTACATAAACACCATCAAAATACAGGAAGTACTGTAATTTCCCATGTTTCCTCTTGTTCAATGACAATCAACATGTAGATAGTCATTATCAGTGATTGTGAAATATTTATTTTTAATGTATTGCACAATATCTGGTCAGCTTCCTAAATACTTATACAGTACATAATTTATTTTTCAGACAGGAAATATGCAAAACGTTTGATGTTGAAGAAAGACAAAAAACAAGATGACAAGCCTGAAACGAAAAAGTCTCCACAGACTGCAACCCAAAAGAAATTACCCTTACTCCTTCCAAGATCACATTTCATAAATAAAAAAGGTAAGATCATAATAATTCATAAAACAGTAGAGTATTGTCAATGGATTACCTTGCCTTTAGAGTTTAGATGTTTGGATAAAGCAATGTTTTTGGATTATATTATCAAAGAATAATGGAATAGCTAGGTAGAATATGCAGATTTCAAATATACCTATTTTTTGTACATTAATTACTCATGTTATTATAAAATCAAAAGTAATTTATTTAAATTTCGCTGAGAATCAGCACTTTTCTATAAAAACTACACTCAAGCAAAAACTTTAAAGAATTATTAATTCAGCAAGGTTAGTACAAAACCGCCTAGGCTGTGCCAGGCCTGCTATTTAAGGCTAGACCATGTGATAACCGCATCAGGCTAAACAAAACAGCTTTGTGCGGACCACTTGTCCTCTACAAATAGGCCGTTGAAGCTGTTTTGTGGAATGGTTCATACAAAATATACGAAAGTGATTTAGGATTTTTTTTTTAATACGTTGTAGCTGCGCGATGCGCCAATATAATTATGTTCATAAAGTTCTTATTTTAAAACTCTGAAATGAGACAATAAAATAAATACACGGTTTTGGATATTGTTTCAGGTTCAGAAAATACAATAGTGGTATTGCCGGCAGCACCATACATTTTCCCTCAGAGACCGCTATTGTTCCCGTCTGTACCGCCTGCTATAGTTTTAATAGACCAAAATTTACAACCACTAAATAAATCATCTGTTCCTATAGTTAATAGAAATAATGGAGATATCACCAAGACCACTATGGTTAATATTCTACCAATATCTGCCTACTCCCGTCCACTATCAGCTACCAAAAGTAAAAAGAATAATGTTAATAAAAAGTCAACAAAAAAACTTAAAGCAGTTGTTAGTAATGTTAAAGAAACTTCAAAAATTACGGAGATAAAAGACAAGCTAGCGGTGGTTGAGGTTACTAAGGAAAGTAAAAGCACTGAATGTCCTAATAGCGAAAATAAGAAAAACGACAAAGAAATCATAAGTGGTAAAAAGACGACCGAGAGCGATAATATCTTAACTAAAGACCAACCAGCTAAGATAGACCACGTGGAAAAAGAAGAGAACACAAAAAATAAGAAACCTGATAAAAACGCTAGTGCTTCTGATAAAATTTGTAAAAAAACGAAAAACAATGAAGTTCCTGTAGACGTTGATAAACCTAAATGTACAGAATCGATCGTAAAAGTAATACCAGATCCTGTGGTTACTCCAACTACGACCATAACAAATACAGAAAATATCAAAACAAGTAATGAAATTACTAAACCTAGTAAAATGTTGAATGGCAAAGAAACAATAGCAGAAAATAAAGATACTAAATTGCCCAGCATTTTACCTTTAGATACTACATTATGTGATACCGTCGCTGACGGAGGTAATGCACGTCTTGAACTGGCGGAAGAGTTTCTAGCTACTTCACCAACCGCCGCATTTCTTATGTCCTTTCCACTAGTTAGCGGAAATAGGGCAGATAGCCCCGCCGAAGAACATAGCCATAGCACTGCCCAAGCCATCCCGAGGGATAATCAAAAGAGACCCGAACTGGTGCCTCCGCCTATACCATATTTTGAAAAATCAAATAATACCGATATGAAAATAAAATCAGTAACAAATAAACTCCCCGAAACATGCAATCCTACAAATAAACCAAATGAACAGCAAAAATGTGCCGTTAACGTCGTAACTAAAGAATCGAGTATTATTACTGCTTTAACTAAAAGTTCCAACACAGTGACGTTGCCAAACGTTTCCAGTGAAAATCCATTTTTGAACTTATCAGTGCCTTCAATAATAACAACCAGCTGTTCTTTAGGAGATACCCCATTCGGATTAGATTTTGATTGCAATATCGGTAAATCCGTACCGAGTCAGTCCACTGGTTATGGTAGCAGCAATAATTTCTTCTACAAAGGTGATCCATTTACCAAGAGTGCTATTTACAGTACTAGCAGTATTACATCTAGCCATGAATTTAATGGACTTGGCTTATACCCCTGTGCAATGGAAAAATATACCTCGAAAAATAAGTCAGATTATTCAAGCGTGGATGACAGTCTTATGAAAATTGGATCGTCAAGATTAACGTACGATATTGACTTGGGCTGGTCACACAAGGGCTTGGATTTCGTCAATTGCACAACAACTACAAACACTTTAAACAAGGACACCATTTTAACGACAACCGCTGCGCCATACACGACATCTTATAATCCATTCAACCCAGATTTTCATGTCCCGTTAGTTGCAAATACTAATAAGAAAGATAACTCGACCAAACCGACCTCTTCGTTTGCTGAAACTATTAGTAGTTTTTACTCACAACCTGCTAATCTATGGACTGAAGACGTACCGTTCTATACCAATAATAATATGCCTAAAACATTAACAACCAAAAACCAAAATTATACAACATTTGATCCAGTGTATACTAACGTCAATTTAAAAGTAAATACTAACAAACATTACGAACCGAAACTGGCAGAAGTAAGTGTGGAAAGTAGCATAAAAGCTGGCAATAATATTGTGACTCAACATATTCCCGAGAAGTATACCAAAAAATCTCCGAGTAAAATGCACATCAACTGGATGACATCTGAAACGAGATCTGTTCAAAATAACTGCAACCCGATACATCCTCAGATAAAAGACGCTCACAAAGCGACCTACAATCAAACAGATCATTTGGTTAAAAAACAAGACCACAATGAAAGTAATTATTTTCCTATATCGATGCATAATTTTACAACACAAGCAGCTCAAGACGAGTTTCAAGTGTGGCCTTCTACTAGACCTTTGGGAACCACAGAAATAAGTATAGATCCTCCGCCTATCAACTTGCCCACCTTAGTTGGTGATCTAGCACTAGGCCCACATGATAAAAACAGGAAAATAGACGTAACGAATCGTGGGGTAGCACACGCTGACATACAAAATTGTGGTAATTTTCTCTCAGTCACGCAGCTTATGAACCGTTCAACCGATAATATGCCTTCGCGATATCAGGTTCCAAACATCGACACATCGAAGACAGTTCCTGGAAAGCAAAATATTAACCACTTTACAAACGAAAGTAACCGCAAAGCTATGTCGCATTTGGATAATCACATGTCACAACCGTGTTATGTTTTTAACGAACCTAAATTAGTAAACTCATATGAAAGTATGGCACATAGTCAGTTTCCGCCGACTAAACCGAAATCTAATAGTAAAACGGAAAAATCTTCTAAAACTCAAAAGAACAACAACTATTCTACTGAAGCATTACTAAGAGGTGCAAACGGCACACAAAAAATTCAAGACAGTAACAGTGGAAAGTTTATGATGCCAACCCAGAAGTATACAGATTTCAGTGCCCCCCAGGACAGTGCTGTAGCTCAGGTCTCACATTTTCCACCTATTTTGGATTACTCTGATAACAGCTACGCTACCCAACAGTTTTCTGGAACAACTTTATACAACACCACTACTAATACCATGTCAAATTCATTTTACTCCAACTTCATGCCTGGCAGTAGTAATCTAATGTCAAGTAATTATGCCAGTGGACCGTTTACTGGCGACTTCATTGATTACAATCAAACAGCTGAATGCAATTACGGGAACCACAAATATGAAGAGTTGAAAATGAGAAATAACTCAACTGTGTTTCAATCTGAGAAAGTGCCGCCTACTTACAAAAGCTCAAGAAGAGATTCGGCAACTAAACATAAACTGGAATGTTCTAAAAAGGAATCTAGTAAAAAGTATCAAAGCAAAAAAGCTAAGATTAATAACGAAACTGAAGAATGGAACGATCCTCATTTGTTTTGGCAGAACAAGGCGTTAAATAAGAAGCATCCGAATTTGGTGTCGGAAGAGTTGCCATTTCCGAACTATGTGGGAAATCAAATGCCGTCACAGTACCAGGCTGATTTCTTCAACAGCCACCTAATGCCTGCCAACGTGCAAGGTATGGGACACAACGTGGACAGATCGTTGGCCAGTTTTCCTGTCACGTCCCGCGCCAATTTCAACTTAAGCACCATATTTCCAGAAATTACTATGGTGAGTGTTCAGTATTATTCTCATAGTCTTTATTTTGCTACTTATTTACTGTTCTTACAATCTCCTCGACAACCCTGTCTCGAGGTATCCCACACGCTGGTTAGATCTTTTGTAAACGTAAGAAATGTCTAGACTGCTAGATTTTTGAGCACATTGTAGAATTGTGCTGAATATAGACGTGTCTAACATAGGCTGTAAAGGCGCGATTCCACCAAAATTGTGTTCAGCACATTTGTTCACAAACATTTTGTGCTGAACTACAACTCTCCAACTCAGTACTCCACGTACTGAGCTGCAGATCCGTTTCCACCGGCAAAGCTGTACGAAACGTTTGTGACCGTACAATGCAGCACAATAATTGTAACTGATTACTTGAGTGTGTCCACCGAAAGAAATACTTGTGCCGTACACTGTGCAGCACAGTGTCGCTCAGTGCCGCACACTGGCGGAATAGCGCCTTAATAAAAACTAATAACATCCGTTAAGAGGTAAGAGATTCCAATGTCCAACGCAGGGCGGGCTTGCGGACGGTGAGCAATGGGTATAGCTCACCGTCCGGTAAGGACCAGGCCCGGGTCGACGGCGCGTTGTATTCCACGCGCGCCTCAAAGAGATGTCGTCAGCACAAGTGTAGGGGTCCACCAGGGCCGATGCCTCCGGGGTCGCGGAAAGGTACTAAAGGGTTACCGAGGCCCCTGGCAACACAGGCAACGGAAGGAATACGGGTGGGCTTATTCAGTAAGAGTCTGACACCCTCCCGCTCCGCCCAGAGCGGGAGAAGTTATTTGATGATTTCTCATCCAAAAAAAATAAGGGACTAGCGTTGGACATTGGAATTGAAAACAGCACAGAAAGTTACCTCTAAACCACACCTACTAAGCTTAATATTTTAGCTTCTTGCTAGGACCGGGTAAACGTCAAAAGTGAAACGACACGGAATCGAACCTACGACCTCTTTACTCGCTAGTTCGTACTTTAACCGTCGGGCCAAGGCCGCTTTAACTAATGGCCAATGTGATGATTTTGCCTTTACCAACTGAATAAGAGCCTGGTTTATATGTTGTAAGATAGTGAGCTCTCCACTCCTTTCCTCTCCTGTATACTCAGCGAGACATTAAATAACTGTTGTAAAATATTTGTTTCAGAAAGTGCAATGATAGTTAATGTGATCGCAACGACGCGCCGGGTGTAGTGATGTTGCGACGTTTTTATACTAAGTATTAAAAAAATGAAATATTTTATAAGTTAATACATTTTATGTGTAAATCTATTATAATGTTATACTTATTATACGAATTTATTATAATGAAAACCTGTTTTTCGTACTTACTAGATTATAGATTACAAAAGATTTACCAGACGTACAAAAACACTAGGTAAGTAATCAATATCATAAAACAGAATTATTTGTTTGTTCAGATATTGATTTGTTTCTTTGACATATTTAATCATGATGTTGTTTTCACTGGAAATCGAACATGGTTCATAAAACTAAAAATACTGTTGCTTTTAATATAAAGCGGTTAATGTATAATGTATAACGAGGTATACGATCTACAAGCGGATAGAAGCACAGATAATGTATTTTTGTTTCCGAACGAATCACATGGGATTACGGTTGTCTTAAAATTAAATCATGATCCAGCACTCGTGTAGATAAGCTGTTCTCAGCCATAGCCACAGTTTGTATCGTTTACAGATCGCTTGCGCGCTGAAGTTCGAACATCTGTGATGTTTTAACCGATTTGAATAAATAAATTATGATTAAAATATAATATCACTAATTTTTGCGTGTGGCCACGCCCGCGTGGAGGTCGGAAATGATCCCACGGGGACGAACTACCGAGATAAAAAATATCCATATGTTAATCCAAGTTAAAAACTATCTGTGTGACAAATTTCTTCCAAATCCGTTCAGCTGTTTTTGCGTGATTGAGTAACAAACATACAAACTTTCACATTTATCATAATTATTACTAGCTGCGCCCCGCGGTTTCACCCGCATAAGTCTGTCGGGATCGAGACTTAGGCTGCCTGTCAGAAATACTAACCAATAGGATTTCAAATCAAATCAAAAGTCATTTATTCAAACTAGGCTGAAAATCAGCACTTTTCGAACGTCAAAGTTACATAAGATAGTCCCCCAAAAATGCCCGCCCTTCACCACTTCCTAGTGCTTTAGCTGGGAAGAAGAAGTGGTGGAACAAACTCCCCAAACTTGATTCTATACAAATCGTATGCAAAATAATTAACATTACGAAACACAAAACATTGGATTAAATTACACACTTGCCATATGTTAGCTAGCACACGCCAGTATACCAACAAAATTTCGGATTGCATAAAATCTCGGAGTGGAGATTTTATGCAATCCTATTGGTTAATATTTCTCCGTTTCTCCGCTCCGCAGCCTCGCTCCGCTTCAATAGACAGGCAGCCTAAGTCACGATCCCGTGGGAATATCGGATAAAGGTAACCTATGCCCTACCCCAGGCCCTTGGTCCATGTGCCAAATTTCATCCAAATCCGTTCAGCAACTTAAGTGTGAAAGCGTAACAAATAAACTTCACATTTATAATATTACATAGAACTATACTAGCGCCCTGCGGTTTCACCTGAAAAAGTCTCGATCCCGAAGGAATATCAGGATAAACAGTATCCTATGTGTTAATCCAGGTTATAAATTATCTGTGTGCCAAATTTCATTGAAGTCCGTTCTGCCGTTTTTGCGTGATTGAGTAACAACATACAAACTTTCACACATACAATTTTATTTTATATATGTATTATACTAGCCTCTGCCCGCGGCTTCGCCCGCGTGGATATCGGAAATTATCCCACGGGAACGTGTTATCGGTATAAAAGTATCCTATGTCCTAATGGCCTATCCGTAAATCTATCATCCAAATCCATTCAGCCGTTAAAGCTTGAAAGGTGACAGACAGATAATAAATAAAAATAATCTCTTTTTTTAGGGTTCCGTAAAACTGTACTGTCAAACTTAAATATTAAAAAAAACAAGTATGTATTAATTATTAAGCAGGTATAGTAATTTTATTTGATTATACAAGGTGTAGTTTTGCAGCCTCGTCAAATTCAAGGGGGTAACTGTGCTAATGATTCTCGACACGAATCAATAATAAAATAATTAGGTTCTTTTTTTCGTTTTTTTTCTAATTTTCGGAAACTGGCATGTGTGGGACACCCATGTTAAAACGCGGCCCGTGTGATACCGCACTGTAACTGCCCTTTTACACACACACTACCGCTTACGCAACGGGGTGATTCTGTTCTGTGAAAGTGGTGTATTCCAAAATACTGTCAAACTTAAATAACTATAAAAACAAATATGTATTAATTATTGAGCAGGTATCGTAATTTTATTTGATTATATATGATTTTCATAGCAGCCTCCTGAAATTTGACGAGGATGCAAAACGATACCTTGTAGGAGGCATGCCTTTTAAGTTTTGTCTATTAAAGAAAAAAACACAACTAGAACCTTATCTTAGTACTTTTTAAAAGTATTCACCACGTAGCTTAATACACTTTTCCATTCGCTCAAACCAGTTATTATAACATTTATTCCACTCTAAAGTGAGGGTGTTCAAAATGGCTGACTTGAAAGCGTCGACTGCTTCTTCACCGGACTGGAACCTTTGACCACGAAGACTTTTCTTAATTTTAGGAAATGTAAAGAAATCGTTAGGGCTTAGGTCAGGACTGTATGGAGGATGGTCAAGAATTTCTACTTTTTCCTGCTTCAAATACTCAATCGTTTGACGAGCGCTGTGTGAGCTTGCGTTGTCGTGGTGCAGGGTGATGCGTCGCTTTGAGTTAGATTTTCGAAGTTCGGCGATGACTTGTGGTAAACAAACTGTGGTATACCACTCTGCGTTAACCGTTCTACGATCTTCAAGTGCAATAGTCGCAACATGGCCGGTTTTTCCAACGAACGTGGCCACCATCTTCTTTGAAGTGCTTCGAGAACGAACAACTTTAGTCGGCTTTGGCTCGTCTAGAAAGACCCAGATTGTAGATTGTTGTTTGGAATCAGGATCGTAGGCATAGATCCAAGATTCGTCACTACTGATGATGTCGTCGACGTGATTTGACTCTCCTCGGTTGAACCTTTGCAGAGTTTTCTTGCACCATCTGACGCGGGCCGCCTTGTGATCGTCGGAAAGCAGATGCGGTATCCAACGGCAAACTAGCTTTCTCACACCAAGCGCTTCATGCAAGATCTTCTGAATGGTTGTCCCTGAGATGCCTAATAGAGCCTCTATCTCTCGATACGTCACATGACGATCTTCGAGAATTAGTTGTCTCACAGCAATGATGTTATCTTCAGTGAAGGCGGATTTTGGGCGTCCTTCGCGAGATTTTTCACTAACACTAGTATGTCCACGCTGGAATTCTAAATACCAGCGTTCGACAGTCCGCAGACATGGGGCTTCATCACTGAACACAGATGTTAGCTCTTCAAAACACTGAAGCCGTGTCAGGCCTCTTCTAAAGTTGTAGAAAATTATTGCACGAACATTTTCCTACGAAGATTCATTTTCGTACGTAACCTAACAGATTCCAATCGACGCTGTGACTAAGCAATAGCATTAATCCTAATACTTTCAACTGTTTTGAGATTCAAAATTTAAACACATTCGAATATAGAACAGTTCCAAATTCAAAATAGCCGGGAAATATGGAAACGAAAGAACTTAAAAGGCATGCCTCGTATGTCTTTCATAGCAGCCTCCTGAAATTTGACGAGGATGCAAAAAAACTACACCTTTTAATCACGCCGACAAAGTGCTAAAATAAAATCTGAAAGTTATTAAATATGGAGGCCTTGGCAGAGAGTACAACTTTGTACCCTTTGGCGTCGAGACCCTCGGTCCGTGGGGTCCCAGTATGCATAAGTTATTTGCGGAAATCGCGAAACGTCTAGTTGATGTAACTGGTGACCGAAAAGCTGGCAGCTTTCTCGCGCAACGCATCAGCATTGCAATTCAGCGAGGAAATGCCGCCAGCATCCTCGGTACAATGCCCCGAGGGCCTTTTTTGAGCTTAACATAGTTTTAATTTAATTTAGTTAATGTTAATAATCATCTTGTAATTTGGTTATGTAAATAAATATATATTAAATAAAATCTCGAAAAAAAAATTTTTTTAGCGTACCACGCAATGTGGGAATGATATTTTTTACTCGTTTACCCCATGGTGTGGGGTATCGTTGGATAGGCAAAAATATTGCAGGTCTGTGAACACCACTTTTCGATTCAAGGATCCACTTGCGTAATATTAAGCATTAAAGTCATTAAAGTGCTAATTTTTGTTAGAGTCAAGTATTCGTGTATTCCTTGATCATCAAGTTGTCATGAATAGCAAGTCATAAAGTATACTAATTACACGGTATCAAACATAAAAGAAGATTATTCACATTAATAGGAAAGGAAAAGATGTTCACCCCATGACGACGGTTTGACAAGAGGAAGATACAGATAATAAACTTTTTATAGAGTGAGAACTATCCTCTATAATCTGTGGACTAATAATTCAAGCGGATCATGCATATTATTTCATCAAATAATTATTTATTTCAAATTAATGGTAAAAGGCGATCGACGGTAGAGATCTCTCGCGTCCGGCCCTGGTTCTGGCCATGGTACGGAGCGAGAGGGCATGGGCAGCCGTCACCTCCTGCGAAGCAGTAATGCTCGCGAAGGAGAAGGCAAACGGTTGTGGAAGGGACGGCAACGGACGGTTGAGGGAAAGGCAAATTTCGCGCCCTCTCGCCCCTAGCCGCCGAAGGAGACGCCCTGGGCGTCGGGAATCCCGGGCGGATTTCCGACCACCGTAGGCTTGCGTACGGTGAGCAATGGGTAGCCTACCGTCCGGTAAAAACCAGGCCCGGGTCGACGGCGCGTTGTATTCCACGCGCGTCTCAAAGAGATGTCATCAGCACAAATGTAGGGGTCCACTAGGGTCGATGCCTGCCGGGGTCGCGGAAAGGTACTAAAGGTACCGAGGCCCCTGGCAACACAGGCAACGGAAGGAATACGGGTGGGTTTTAGTCAGTAAGAGTCTGACACACCCTCCTGCTCCACCCAGAGCGGGAGGTTATTTGATGATTTCAAATCCAAAAAAAAAAAAATACCTACATACTTATATTAGCTAAGTTATTTTATAACTTTAAATTTTATTTATTTTTAAGCGGGTGGACCGATTTTAATGAAAGAAATATTAGGTATCTCAAGAATCTTATCGGACTTTGGCTATAGGTACATATTTCCAATTCCTTTAATCTCTTAAATGGAGGTACACAATTTGTTTTATAATCATGTGAATTTTAAAATTATCCCCTATTTTATCCATAGGAGCTAATTTCACGAAAACGGTGATACACGTATTTTTTATTTCTTACCAAAAACATAAATTTGAATATTCATATCCCTAACTTAAGAAATGCTAAGTTTTCCATTCAAACTTTCATCCCCTGTAATACCCCCTTTAGGATTATTTTTTAAGACAAAAGGAAGCATATGTCCTTCCTCAGGATGACATGTATCTGCTTGCCAAATTTAATCAAAATCCGTAATTCAGACAGAGTTACTTTCGAATTTATAATATTAGTAAAGTAGGCACTAATTACTTTAATCATTTCGGAGTCTAGGGACGTACTTATTGATGGCCAAAATCAAACCCAGAGTGGCTCATAAAATGTCATAAACGTCAGCATTTTTAAATACCTAGACACAAATGTGCCTCATTTGCTCTTTTTCTAACCGTGGTTTAAAAGCTTACACTAGAGTCGTGAGTGAGATCAGAGACATTGATACCATTATAATGAGATCGTCTGTCGTCTTTGTAGACAAAATACTAGCATGTTTTGTTTTTGCGAACTCATTGCAAACTGAAATCTTTGCCTTATTCGTCGCTTTCATTGGGTTCATTAAACAGTAAACACTAGATACTTGTTTTTATAAAAAAAATACTTTTCTCGATTTTCCAGACTACTTTGAATTTCTTCCTACAGGATCTACTAATATCTCAAACATCCAACGGTAGAATCAAGACATTGATACATCGTAAGTAGGTAGGATAAGGAAGTGATTCTAATTCAAAGATTAATATAATCCAAAAGAGTTTAACGCCTGAACGAGACAGGCTACTCACACCTACTTTGCTGCTTTGAAGCATTTTAGACAGAACATTTTAGTCGGAGTGTGTTGAACAAATGCAAGACAGCTGCTAGAGTTCCATTTATCACATGTCGGTAAGCTACAAACAGCTATTTCACTAAAGACGACACAAACTAAATTAAAAATAAAACAACACTCTTTAACACTAAACAGTATTTTACCTACACAAAACTAATTATTTATTACTAAGATCAGAAAATGTACCAAAAATCACACCAATAAATGAATTTGAATTTGAAAACATGTAACAGAGAGTATTCAAAATCACAAGTGCGCCAAACGCTAAATTGGTTTCATTAAACGCTGAATAAAAATTTTTGTTGCACAGTAGGTACCTACCCTACACGTACACGGAATCCCACTTCGCCTGTTGAAAGCTAGTGCTGCCACCATCAAGTCACGCTGCGGTGACACGCCGCGCACAGAGCACACAAACTCCCCGTGGTTTAAGGACTTAGTTAGATCAAATGGGATAAAACTTCCTCCTCTCGGCGCAGCTGTTATTAGGAACAGCAGGCTTAGCATGAAGCTTTCTATGTCTACTCTACTTTAGAATAGATATCGCTTATCTACATTTCGCGGTAGAAAACTGTCAACTGTCTACACGAGAACGTCATTTTTGTCTACTCCTCCGTCGACAAAACGCTTCTCTACGGTTCTCGTGCTAAGCCTGCTGGACACAGTGCTTATGACCTAGCTAGCTAGATTTACACTGATACCTTGAACTACGTTAGGAAGTTTTTAATTCGAACTTTTTTTTTCCCCTGCCAGCTAAATGGTTGTTTATGTAGATGTGAAAAAAATCATCGCAGTAGTACATATAATAAAATTAAAAGGAAAACTATCACCGCTAAGTAGGCTTTATAAGTTAACGAGTTATAGTCGACCAACTTAAATTTGCAGTTGGAGAATTGACCGTGGCATATATCGATGTATGGGAGGACAGGTTTTTCAACTACAATGTTAAGTTTGTTTTTGGAATAAATTCGTCCCAAGTAATCCCAGCTACGGAACCCTTCATTGTGCGTGGTCCGACACGCACTTGACCGGTTATTATGTTTCTATTCTAATGCACGGTTTAGCACTGTTTTGCTGTCTGTATAAGAGCCTGATAATCTATCCCAGCGCCACAAGGCCACAACCCTGCTTCCTGTCTAAACGAGGTTATCATAAAGTTTAAGACTCATAGGAACATTGATTGCAGAGCGACAGGTAGGTACTTATTTTTAGGCCAAAGCCTTATAATATCTATCAACTCGCTCAATCATTCTCTGAACTTTAATCTCTCTCATTGAACCTAAGTTAATGGTGAAAATAAAAACTTGACATTCTCGTAACTGCTTATAAATGCATTTAGGGCACCATCTGAAAGCAATCGTGATAAAGGCTGAAAGACATGATTAATAGCTATAAGATCTTCCTCTTTGTCTTAAGTTTTTGGAATGAACCCAGCTGATAACGATTTTTTCATTAACCCGTCGCTCCGTATCCGCCCAACTGTGAATTTGTATCATTTGGCAGCCGAACAAAATCGACTCTGAATCATTCCGTTATCAGTTAATGCTCATTTTCCTGCTACCTGGCAGGCCAAGACCGTCAAGAAATGCTTTAAATCTTTGGTAGGTACCATATTGTATGCAGACATTGTAAGTATTTTGTTAGACGTATGTCGTATTCTTAAAACATGAAGAGTGAAACGTGTATAGCATCACAACCATGGAGGTCCCTAGTACTAAGTAGCCTAATAAATAAAATTCTAGTGTCTGTTTGTAATATTAAAATAACCGCTTTTTACTATATGCATATGAAGTATATATGTACGGTACGTATAACAAAAAAACAATTTTTAAAATTTTTGTCTCTGTTTGTTACGGCTAATCTCCGAAACGACTGGACCGCTTTTGACGGGACTCACTGGCAGATAGCTGATGTCATAAGGAGTAACGTAGGCTATTTTTAGAAAAAGCCACGCAGGCGAAGCCGCGGACAACAGCTAGTTTGGTATTATTTTAGACTTCGATTCTACAACCGTGAGGATGAGTAAGAATTAGAGTTATCCCCAAATGCCACAGGGGATCCATAAAACATGGGGGAATTAACACAAAAGTTTTTTCAGGTGGCCAAGTAGGAAGATGCTAAAGTCGATTATTAATTAACTGGAGTAATCTGCAACGTGCTAGCTGTCACTTTGTGTAAAAAAATGGTCATATTTATTGTATTCTAGAATTTTACACGTATATTTATTTTACACTTAATTAAATAAAACGATTAAACTAAACGATCACCATTACAATAAATATGTCCATTTTATTAAACAAAGTGGCAGCTAGCACAAGTCAGATTACTTTAATAATTCGACTTTACTTACCTACATGTCCTTACAGATGGGAAAAGCACAGCAGTTTATCTACTTCAATTGCGAGACTTGCGACGACTAGTCTCTGATCGCAATTTCTGGACATACCGTAGAGGCACCAGTGCAAGAGGAGAGGTGCAATGTAGGAAAGGCTTGCAGTTACCAAAATATCTGCCCAGGGTTGTGACTACTTAAGGTAGGTACATACAAGTTTAGAAGGCTAAATTATTGTTTTAAATGTGTTTAAGAGCTGATTCTCTATCGTGACATAACTTTTAAATTTCTTTTAGATTTTTATGCTTTTTAGGGTTCCGGAGTAAACAAGGAACCCTTATAGTTTCGCCAAGTCCGTCTGTCTGTCTCTCTGTCCCCACTGTAGCTCAGAGACGCTTAGTACTAGAAAGCTGTAATTTGGCATAGGTATACATATTAATCACGCCGACAAAGTGCAAAAATAAAAACTTGAAAAAGTTTTTTATAGGGTACCTCACTTGCAAGTAATGTGGGGATGATATTTTTTATTTGTTTGTGAATGTGAATGATGTCACATATTGTTTGTGTTAATGTTTTGCTAACATAGTTTGTAAGTATTTTGTTACTAACACTTTGAGTCTTGTTACTTTAATTAAATGATTATTATTATTTATGTAAGTAAGTACCTAACTTACCTATTTATAGAAAACTAGCTGCGCCCGGTTTCACCCGCATAAGTCTCGATCCCGTGGGAATATCGGGATAAAAAGTATGCTATGTCCTAATTCAGGTCATGGTACCCATGTGCCAAATTTCATCCAAATCCGTTCAGCCGTTTTTGCGTGATGCTGTGACCAAGGGAAATAGGAATTCATTTTTATATACAAGGTGTCCTTTTGCATCCTCGTCAAATTCAAGGAGGTAATGCTTCTCGATGCTAATGATTCTCGACACGAATCAATAATAAAATAAGTAGGTCTTATCGGTTTTTGGAAATTAGCATGTGTGGGGCACGCATGTTAAAACGCTGCCCGTGTGATACCGCTCTGTAACTACCCTTTTACACACACACTACCGCATACGCAACGGGGTGATTCTGTTCTGTGGTGTAATCTAGTATACTGGCAAACAAAATAACTAAAAAAACATGTATGTATTAATTATTGAGCAGGTAGGTACCGTAATTTTATTTGATTATATATATCTTTCATAGCAGCCTCCTGAAATTTGACGAGGATGCAAAACGACACCTTGTAGGTAAATAGAAGATATGTCAAACGGTCATAATCTTTTTATAAAATATTTTTATTATAAAGTATTTGGTTTCGGCTGTTCTATTAAAAGACAAATAAATATCCAAGAATTACCTGTGATTGTGACAGGGTCCTGATTGATGGTTTGTGCGAACTCCGTAACTTAACTATTGGCTTTTTAAATTCCGGTAACTATCCAAAGGTGAGACCAGCACCCTCATTGTTTAACACACTATCAATCACCATCTGAATGATTTTGAAGTATATTGCTAATCCATTGCTTCATATGTTCGAAACATTTGTCTGCTCAACAACGTAAATATCGCAATGAATATTGTTGAACTGTCAAAATAAAAGCCATTGCTACTGATAATGTGTTACTCTGCCTACTTAGATATTTGCAGATAAATCAGGGAAAGAAAGCAAAAAATAATTGTGCTTGTTTTTTCTAATATGTTAAAATCTCATAACCTGACTACGCCGTACGCCGTTTTCGGGTGACCACTGAAAATCAGCGCTATGCTGTGGGTCGCCCATAGCACAGCATCATGCTGAGTGGAAGCCTACTTGTCACAGTCACGGCATGCAGTGGCCGACTATATGTATATGTTCTGTGTCTCTCTGTGTAAGTCCCTTAGCTGTGCTATCAATTTTAACCTTTGAGTAAAAGGTGAGAAGCCCTTCTGGCCCCACCGAAGCCCGTTGAAGCAGGGAAAGGTCCACGTGACCCTTGCAATAAGCCAAGTCCTAAAAAAAAAAATCTCTGTGTAAGACTGTTTAGTTTTATTATTTAAGTATAAGAATTACACATAGATTTTATGTGCTCGTGTTTCTGTGACAAATAAATCTATTTTTATTTCTTTCTAGATAAAAGAGGTACACCCTACATCACATTAACCTACAAGGTAACTTAATTTACAGTTAATGACGCGTTGGTATACCTATCTATTTACTCACACGTAGCATAATGTTGCAGGTCGGTACTTAATGTACTTATACATGTAGTGCAACAAGCATGCTCGCCTTGACCGCACTCCGGTTATGTAAACCTAATGTGTTCCATTCATAATGCCATGCTGATGGTAAAATATTCGTAATCTTTGGACAAGTTCACAAACGGAAGTCCAATGAATTTTTATGAGTATTTAGATAAATTCGAGGGGCTTGTGGCTAAGTAACAGCCGCACGGGTCGATCGATCAGGTTAAGCTGCGCTTGCCGCGGTTAGTCCGTGGATGGGTGACCATATTTACATACCAAGACCCCTTTGTGCCTCGGAAAGCACGTTAAACCGTTGGTCCCGGCTGTCATTTGTAGATCTTTGACAGTCGTTACGGGTCGTCAGAAGTCTGATAACCAGTCTTACCAAGGGGTATCGTGTTGCCCAGTAACTGGGTTGTGGAGGTCGGATAAGCAGTCGCTCCATGTAAAATAGGTACTGGTATTCAGCTGCATCCGGTCAGACTGGAAGCCGACCCCATCATAGTTGGGAAAAGGCTAGGCAGATGATGATGATGATAAATTCGGAATATCTTTATTCGGTCGCTAAGTAATTTTGGTTTTGATTGTACATTGTGATTGCGTGTAGGTACCTAGTAGTCCGGCTATCGCTGAAAACCAGCTCTGGGGCTCTGTCTCGCATAAGGTCGCAGCATTATGCTGAGCGTTGGCCGTTTTGCGTGGACGTGACGCATAATCTCCCTCAAATTGTTTCTTTTTTTTATTTGTGTTCCTTCCTTGCGTCATGTTTACCGCAAATAAATGTATTTTCTTTCTTTCTTTTCTTTCTAGTTATACAAAATAATTAGTTTAAAACTATCTACTTAACTAAAGTTCTAAAAATATATTAATCAAATTGTAATTTAAAAGCCATGGAGGTATACTACTTACATAGTTTGATTTAGCAATTTGAGAAAACTTTGTACTTAACTAAAGCTTCACATTTGCTAAGTACTAAGTGGTTGCAGATTGTGGATTATCCCAAAAAGGATCAGTGTTTCGCGAAATGAGTCAGAGCAGAGCAGTTCTGACGACCACAGATCAACGTCATCACAATTTCACCTTACCAGTCAGTCAACTCGAAAACTCGATGTAGTCTGTAGGTATTCTGTAGCCCGAGCCCGCCAGTCTATTACTGTCATTCGTGGACGACAGACGCGCCTATTTCTCCGACTCGCGAATCGCGTGTCAAACTTTACGTAATGGCGGGAAAATAATTATATACTGGATAAAACTCTGAAATATGAATAAAATTGATTGTGCCTTGTGAGTAATGGTAAAATAAATTCTAAACGATTTAGTGAAAAAGTTACGAACTTGGACATTATGAAGTTTTTAACTTGGATCACGGTAAGCAAGCACTAAGATTTTTTTTTTCAGTTTATCACTTTTTATTATGTAGTAAGTAAGTATTTATTCTTAATAATAAAGTAACGGGTTGTAAAGAATAATAAAGAAACCAACCGACATACAGAAATTTTATTTCAATCCTCCATGATATTTTTCAAAACTACTTACTCGCTTCCTTAGTAAAACTTTTGAAAAAATAATACCTACTGAGAGTAAAACTAACATCTCGCTTAGTTCAGCAACTAGGTAATTTAGTCACAAATAAAAGATTTAGAAATTATTTATGAGCTCTTTCACTTAAGACAGGTACGTAGGTATTGAACTACTAGCATCGTTAATTAAACTGTTTTTTATTATGATAGCAGGCTACGATCAATAGCAGGCTTGCGGACGGTGAGCAATGGGTACCTCACCGTCCGGTAAGGACCAGGCCCGGGTCGATGGCGCGTTGTATTCCACGCGCGTATAGGTCCACTAGGGCCAATGCCTGCCGGGGTCGCGGGAAGGTACTAAAGGGTCACCGAGGCCCCTGGCAACACAGGCAACGGTAGGAATACGGGTGGGTTTTAGTCAGTAAGACTTTGACACACCCTCCCGCTCCGCCCAGAGCGGGAGAAGTTATTTAATGATTTCCCAACCAAAAAAAAATAAAACAGGTAGTAAAACTATAAATAAATAATACCAGCCTATTCTTGTCCCACTGCAGGGCAAGACCTCTTCTCATACACCGAAGGCTCGAGCATTGATCATGAGCACGCTTGCTCAAGACTTCAAACTGCTCAAGAAATTTTGAGTAGTTTGAAAAGTCTTGAGCTTGAATGATTTTGATTTCAAACTTATATTGTCTACTAGCTGCTGCCTGCGGCTTTGTCCGCGTGGCTTTTTCTAAAATAAAAGTAGCTTACTAAAAGCTACTCCTTATTATAACATCAGCTATCTGCCAGTGAAAGTCCCATCAAAACCGGTACAGCCCTTTCGGAGATTAGCCGGAAGAAACAGACGGACACAATCTTTAAAATTTGTTTTATTGTTTTGTACCGTATACTTTCATATGCATTTAGTAAAAGGCTGTTATTTTAAAATTAAAAACAGACACTACAATTTTATTTATTTGTATAGATACTCGTAAGTCCAGGTTTCGTCACGATGTTTTTCCTTTACCAATGTCAGTAACATGTAGACTTTAAAGTCTACAATTTTCTATATAAAATAACAATAAATATAGTTATTTACTACTTGTACCTACTTATAATTTGGATTTTTAAGATATTATATAGGTCTAGGTACTTACAGTAGCGGCTTCAGCCTACATGGCTTTCCCCCATGCAACCTCCAGCAATATTTTTTTAATATGTTTATTGAGATAAACACTACTCGTATTACATATTTAAAAGGAAAAAATATTTCAGCGTCAGCTCTCCGAGCTAACAGCCCTTTAAAATAAGTACCTAGATTGATTGATAGGAATAATTTACGAGATTAATATATACCAAGGTAACACGCCATTTATAAGATCAGATATTACTGCTATCAAAGTTACAGTACCGGGACCATCAATAAAAGGCATATTTGCTTCTAAGTATGAAATAGTTCCACGTGCGCCTCAAAGAGATGTCAAGATAAGTGTAGGGGTCCACTAGGGCCGATGCCAGCTGGGTTCGCGGGAAAGTACGAAAGAGTTACCGAGGCAACACAGGCAACGGAAGGACACGGGTGGGTTTTAGACAGTAAGAGTCCGACACACCCTCCCGCTTCGCCCAGAGCGGGAGAAATTATTTGATAATTACCTATCCAAAAAAAAATATTTATATGAAATAGTGTTTATCTCTTAATTGCATGCCATTAACTTATAACGTACGCGGATGTTGATTACTAAAGCCATGTCGGATAAAGCCTCTACAGTAGGTACGCACCTTCTAAACTCCTCATTATTCGTTGATGGTCTCGGACTGACGACAATTAAATGGAAGCTATAAGAACTTCTTGAAAAATAATTGCTTATTTTCTAGATAACTAGAACACTGGGAAGAAAAACCTACCACAAAGGAGAAGCATAAAGATAGAGTGCTTATTATCTAAGTGTTATCGAATATCATGCTGGCGCCATCACACTTCCATCAATTTTCTTCCTTTTGAAATTCATTAAATTCATGTTTCAACACCGCGAAGAAACACTTTATACCTACTTATTGTTAACCGGTCAAGCCCCGCGCGACACCGATTCGGAGTCAAACAATAGAAAATCAATTGTCTCATTAGCCGTCCTTGACAAAAAACTAAAGCTAACTTTAGACTTCAGCGGTGTTATTACAAAACAAAGATTTCTTTTGACATGGTTTAAACCATCGAACCAGTTTTCGTAATAATAACTTTACTATGATTGAAATGCAGTTCTTTATACAAAACTGACTATTTAGTCCGGTACTAAGTTGACAGTTTTTCATTAAGAACTTTAATGTAGTCGGAATAAAGTTCTAAATTCAAAAATGGCTCAATTATTTAAACCTGTGTCTGAAGATAATCCTTGTTTTGTAATAAGACGGCAGAAGTCTAAAGTAGGAGTCATCAGCAGCAACACTTCAGAAATCGATAATGCAGTGATCAACTGCCCTAGGGAAGGGTGCTGTTCACTCACCTTACTTAATATAATTTTCTACCGGTCGTAGCAGGTACAAGATCGTTTTAATATTTACTAGCTAGCCATCTAACAAAATGTTCCCAAACCTGATTATGGTAATTATTGAAGAAAAGAAAATAACTCTAAAATATTCTGATAGTCGTCAAAATGGATCAAAAGATGATATTTTCTAGGCGTCTTACACACGCTCACAAACCTGATTATGATAAATATTTGAGTAACTTAAAATAACTGTAAAACAGCATTGCAATTCAGCGAGGAAATGCCGCCAGCATCCTCGGTACAATGCCCCGAGGGCCTTTTTTAGGCTTAACTTAGTTTTAATTTAATTTAGTTAATGTTAATAATCATCTTGTAATTTGGTTATGTAAATAAATATTAATACTGTAAAACATTCTTAAAGCCGTCAAAAAAGATCAAAAGCAACTCTAATTTAATATTTATTTCATTGAGAGAAACGATTTACTATTTCCACGAATGACTTTACGTTAAATAAACAACTTACTAGGTACACACGGCTACACATCAAGCTATAAATTTCCAGTATAAGCTGATCTCGCATTGTATAGGATTGCCGTACAATGCGAGGTCAGCGTAAACTGGAAATGTATAGCTTGATGTGTAGTCGAGCGTACTTCTACTCACTGAAAATCAACCTCGGCAAATGGATACAGAATTCAATTTACTATTCTCCGGAAACCATTGAAATGAATGTTATTAACATCTAACTAGAATCCTCCATTTCCTGTGATAACAATCGCAGAACTTAATATTATTGTTCCTAGAAGTATACCTACGGACGATCAGTGGCTTCTAAAGGAAACCCCATCAAGCATTTCCGCTGAAAACAGTGAAAACCTTTTTAGTAGCGCTCGCGTAGAGATTTTTAAGATAATAAACTGCTTCGTAAATAATTCTTGTTTATTATTAAAGTTTCCAACTAAAAACTATACAAGAATTTTCAACTACGAGTATACAAGGTTTTGTAACAGGTAGTCAGTAGGTTTTAAAAACGTCGCCTGAAATATTTAAGATTTTTCAATGACCAACTTAATTTAAAAAGGTGTTTCTTAGATATATGGTTGACCTACTTATTTCTTTTAAAGATGGCAAATAAATATAATAATAAAATACGTACAGCTACATAAAGTAGGTCGTAGGTACCTACAACACTTTGAAGATACAAGATTACAAAATTACTTTCACATTCAACTTTAACGATATAGGTCGTAAAATCAAAAATGGTAATCCCAATAAAGATCTTGTTGTTTTATTTATTTTTATTTACATAACAAAACATTACGCCTGTAATCTCCGGAGGGTTAGGCAGGGGCTATCTACTACACCTACATTTCGGCACAAATCCAGACTCCGGACTGCATCTGAGAAATTCCTGATGGATACCATATAACACTTTGTCTGACCTGGGATTCGAACCCAGCACCCAATAGACCAACGAGGCAGTCAGTCCTGTTATTTTTATTTGTTTAATAAAATTGCGCGCAAAACAAACTCACTAACAAAACAATCTGGACATAGGCTATTTGAGTACGTACCTACACGTACTCAAATAGCCTATGTCCAGATTTTGTGATGAATAAATATATATCTACTAGTAGGTTTGTTCCACAAAACGTAGGAATTTAGTAGGTCCTCGTGTCATAACCCAAAATCCGAGTAAAGGAACAAATAAACTAATTAGATATTAATTAATTTTTAAAGGACCTGCGGTATTTAAATCCAATAGATAGTGTCAGCACTCTACCTGAGCACAATTACGTCGCAATCGTGACGTGATTTTCCTAACAGAGCACCCATGTACAGGTAACTCGTTTTCCGACCGGGAAGTGAAGTAACGATGATCCCACCACTAATGAGGCAGGGAAAAATAAGAAAGGCACGGATTACAGAATAGTTTGCACGCACTTGGGATAAATGTAACTTGCAAAGCATAGGCTGGGACTCGTCTCTACATAGCGCAGTTTTGTTTTCGTTCAGAATTCCAAAGGTAACAAGAATACCGGGTTGCTACGACCTTTTAAGTGCATTTAGTGTGAATTTTCTTCCTTCATTTCGCAAAACATTTACAAATACTTTAGTGATGTGATGTAAGAGAATGACTAACCCTTTGTTCTCATGGATATCAAGTTTATCAAAAAACTTTCAAATTGGGTGTATTTTTCCGTTGTTGTGTGCCGATGTAGGGTAACGGTTACATTAATCTAATTTGTCTAAACATGCGGGCTAAGAAATACATAGATACCTACTTTAAACATACGTATAACATTGTCCTATTTTCGGAACCGGCATTATCGTAAATCGGCGACCGCATAAATTTGTAGTAATTAACGGTTTTATCATAACGTTCACGCTTCATAATATTTATTAAGTTTAACTTTCGTGCGTGACCTCACCCAATTTGTGTAACAAAAATGAGAAATTCCTGTAAGTATGACGAACTGGTTATTTATCACATGAATGACATGATACAACAATGTAAAACATGGCATTAATATGTATCAGGTGAAGTGTCAGACGACTGCGCCCGCGCCCGGCACGCCCGGGATCTGACATTGTTTTTCGATGATGCGGGCACAATCGATGGTTCCGCAATGTACGGGCCCACCCCGACATGCATACAAATGCTCACTTTTCACCTACACTAAAAATGTTGATAGTATCGATGGCCTTTCAAATAATACTGAACCGAAAATCGTGTGATAAGTATACATACGTTTTTAGAAACCACTGACGCCAGATCGCTCCTTGAATGAAGTTATTTTTAAATTGTTCACGTAATCTTACAATAAAGTACCGCATTTTATACTACCATGTTGACAGCAAGAAATAAAACTACATAATAAATAGTTACTCGTGTTTGTTAAGAATTTTAAAAGGAACCTACGTAAGTTATTGGCGTTCACGTTACACTGGCATTTAATTAAACAAACTAGGAGCTTTCCCCTAGCCATTCACGGAGTTCGGTGTCCGATACTGATGTACCTAATTAAATAGCTATCAGATGGTTTAGATTTCCTTTGTTATTAAAACACGAGAACTGAAGAATGCGTTTTGTCGACGGAAGAGTAGACAAAAAAGTCGATTCCGTGTAGACAGTTGACAGTTTTCTACCGAGAAATCTAGGGTAGCGATTTCTTTCCTGCTGGAGAAGCACCACCATATCTACATAATTCTCTACGGCCAAGCAGTGTTATTGTGTTCTGGTTTGGGATGTCGGCGTAGTTACAGGCACATGAGAAATTCAGCTTTGTCGCTGAAATGGTAACGCATCTGCGATGCCTCTGGTATGGGTGGTATAGCATTCCATAGGCGACATCGGGTGGGACGTCGGCGTCGGCTTGTTAGCCTTGTTTGCTGTGCAATTATTATTTTTATACTTACATTTTTTTCCTCTGTTGGGCTAAGGATATCCAATAACATAAAAAACAATATCTTTAGCGAGATATTTTGAAAAATATAGGCAAATTTGAGTGCGCCTGAGTCGCGTTCCGCGGGCCGTTGACGCCATGACGCGATGACGTGGTAACGCGGCAACTATGTCAATGCCGCGCCCGCGTGTCGGCTGCACTATCGCATAATTCTTATCGACCTCTTCGATACATTGGAAAACATCATTGCTATTAAACACAGATCCGCTCGTTGTCTATATAATAATCAAATACAAAAGCTGATTTTAAAAAAATGTTGGGGATCCACCAATATCAAAACAAGGAAAAATTGCAAGCAAATATCTTTTGAGCCCACGCCCAGCCAACTTAAATGAATTAATTTCACAAGAAACGGGCTTGCACCTACTTTAGCAGCCATAACAATTAACAGCTTTCCATTTTGTATCTTACAATAAAAATAAACGCTACGTTCTTTCTAACTCCCCTAAAAGAAGTGGCTTGACAATACATACCTACTTACAAACATTGAAAGCGTCAATATTAGGGCCATTTGGCTAAAGTGGAAAATTCGGAAATGGCGTTAATTGAACGTAACCACCCATTCTGCCATATCCTGATAGCCGGACCACTAAAGCGAGGGAGGACTCCTCCAATAAATCGCCGATATTTATTGCATTTTCCTTTTATTCTGATGGAAAAGATTTAGATCCCTGTCTGCATCTACTCAATGTGTCTTACCGCAATTTGTCTAATGTTTTCCTTTGTCTAACGTACGTCTCGTAACGTAACCTACGTCTGATGCTCTAGCAAAAATAGGAACTAGTTCATGCTTTGAAAAAATAACGAGCTTCTTTGTATAGAAGAGAATATATTCTCGCAAACTAATTGTACACAAAAGATAAGTATTTTTTACTAGAGATATTAATAAGTTAAGCTATTCAACGCAAATTGTCACGATAGCTGGACATCTCTATTCTGTTGAGTCTTCTTACCCATAAGCAAAGAATAATGGCCAAAACATACGAACATACACTAGAACTTATTACGCCAGTAAGGCTTTTACTTAACATTGTACATTGAATAAATAACCGATTAATCTACGGGGCTTTGAAACAAGTTTCAAAATACACTGATTAATAGTGGGTATCTATGTACGCGATACGTAGACACGAACACGTAATCAACCTGTTTCTAAGACTACATTATTTTGACGTGTAGGTTAACATGGTCATTTATTTATGTCCGTTTGGATTGAGGAGCCATTTCACATTCACATTTTAAAAGGAAACTTACCCACTTATTTAGGCCAAATTCTGAAATTTGTACTAAAGTATATCCAAAGTTATACGAATGTAAATGTGGCTCCTCAAACCAAAGGTCTGAATTGAGGAGCCACCTGGAAGCCACACGGAAAGTATTTAATGAATATTTTTGTAAATTTTGTACCATTTAGTAGTAATTGTGTATAGTAGGCACTATACACAATTACTACTAAATGATACAAAATCTTAACTAACAATCTGAGTCCAAACTGTTCATATTCTTTCTGTTGATATATACAATACTTTTAATGTGGCTCCTCAGTATATACATAAGAGCGTGAATTTCCATGAAAGATTGTCAAAAAAAATAGTAGTAAGTGTGTTCGAATTTGTAGAATACAGAGAAAATAGTAAAACTGAGTAAATTTAGTAAATAAACGCATTTTATTTGGCTCCTCAGTCTTGACGTTCTGCATAACAAATAGTTATTGATTTTATCTACCTGAGATCACAACGGTATCAAAAACCAGAGATATTAATATTTAGAATAAATGTCTACTAAATACGTATGTACAAATCAACATTGTATATATTTGGTATCTGAAGAACAAATTACTTTTCGATATTCATTATGAATTCCCTATTAAGGGTGACCATGTTGTGTGTGTACCTGGGACAAACGGTCAAACTAGTTAAGGCCAACTTCGTTACGTTTCAATGATATAAACAAGGCTAATGGGGACATTTTAAAATCAAGTTCTTAAGAGATAGTTAAGAAAATTCGGTCACTACTTTTAATGTTAGGATTTTGTAGTATCTCAGCATATTTAGTAAAAACTTGTTTTTGATCTTCAAGATCCACACTCGATTTGCGACCTTTCGGCATAATAGTACTGAAACAACAATATTACTAACATATATACCATTCTTTATAAAGTTAACTAGTAATAATCGAAACAAATATAATGTTAAATACTAACATTGCAAACAGGAAATCAAACTGAAGTTAATTATCAGTCACTTATTATGCACTATTACAGTAGCAAATAGTATCCCCACAACTCAACAATTATGGCGTGATTAATAACAATATACTTCAATAATAGAACTGTAAGTTATTATCTATAAAATTTATTTTTACGTCAATATGTGCGCAAACAAGTGAGCTTCATCGCTAATGAATGTCAGATTACTAAATAATAAAGTAACGACATTAATTTGTAGTTACCCCCAAATAATAATAATAAAATAAAATAGATTTGTGTTTCTATAAGCCACGAAACAAAGATTTTATTTTTAAATAATGCATTCATCTGTGTTTATATGATCTGTGGTATTCATGGTCACCCTTTAAAACTATTTCATAAGAAATTAAAGAATAGCTAAAAACTTTGTAGATATGTACTTTTTATGGCAGCTTTTTTATACGTACATTTAGTAGAAATTCATACTTAATATAGGTGTTTTTCGTTCCAAATTTCGTCACAAGTATAAGTAGATTAGAGGCAAATCTATTTACCGAAGCATCTCAATTGAGGAGCCACATTAAATGTTCTATATCTCCCAATTTACAAGTTTTTTAATACTGGCAAGAGTCAGTAATCAAAAATTTTGTAAGTATATTAATAATAGTAGTAAAATATAATTATAGTAGTAAGTAATAGTAGTAATTTATTAAGTATATTAGATTTGTAGGGTAAGAACCCTACAAATCTAATATACTTACTACTAAATGATGAAGAAATTGCACATTAATTGAATTACTGCTTCTTTGAAAAATGACGAGTCGTATGTGTATGGTCTGAGGAGCCACATATGTATAATGTATGGTAACTTTTAAATTTTAATACTACTAAGCTCAGATTTTGTCTACTAACTACTCACAAATGCTACTAAATCATACCAAATTATGATAAATATTCATGATGTTCCTAGTTCTGATGTGGCGACTCAATCCAAACATTTAGATTGAGGTGCCACCTTTAAGTTCATATAACTTTTGAAGTATTATACTACAAAATCGAGGATCAAACCTACATCATTTTTAAACTTACTACCAAATAAGTATTTAATTTCATTAAGATACGAAATGTGGCACCTCAATCCTTACGGACATATTTATTTAAAGCTGTTTTGACAGGATTGCGATATTGAACTAATATGGTTATCGCAATTTACATAATTAGTGTGATTTCAGTGCACATGCTGATACTTTAGTTACGAGTATAAAGCGTGCCCTTTTTAGGGTTCCGTAGTAAACAAGGAACCCTTATAGTTTCGCCATGTCCGTCTGTCTGTCTGTCTGTCTGTCTGTCCCCGTTGTAGCTCAGAGACGCTTAGTACTAGATAGCTGTAATTTGGCATAGGTATACATATTAATTACGCCGACAAAGTGCTAAAATAAAACCTTGAAAAAACATTTATTTTAGGGTACATCCCTTGCACGTAATGTGGGGATGATATTTTTTTATCGTCTACCCCATGGTGTGGGATATCGTCGGATAGGCCGAAAATATTGGGTGTCTGTGAACACCACTTTTCGATTCAAGGATCCACTTGCGTAATATTAAGCATTCAAGTGCTAATTTTTGTTAGAGTCAAGTGTACCCGAACCCAGACGCTAAATGGTTGTTTATGGAGATGTGAAAAAATTCATGGCACTAGCATATCATCATCATCATCATCATCATTTCAGCCGAAAGACGTCCACTGCTGGACGTAGGCCTCCCCCAAGCACCGCCACTTCGACCAGTTTTGTGCTTCCCGCATCCAGCGGATTCCTGCGGCCTTCACAAGGTCATCGGTCCACCTTGTAGGAGGCCTTCCAACGCTACGTCTTCCGGTACGCGGTCGCCATTCCAGAACCTTTCGGCCCCATCGGCCATCTGTTCTGCGAGCAATGTGCCCTGCCCACTGCTACTTAAGTTTGGCAATTCTTCGGGCTATGTCGGAGACCTTGGTTCGCCTACGGATCTCTTCATTTCTGATTCGATCACGTAGGGAAACCCCAAGCATAGCCCTCTCTATTGCCCTTTGAGTGACTTTTAGCTTTTTTATAAGGCCCATTGTAAGCGACCACGTTTCAGTGCCATAGGTCATCACTTCCTTCTGCGAAGCAGTAATGCTCGCGAAGGAGGAGGCGGGACGGTTGAGGGAAAGGCAAGTTTCGCGCCCTCTCGCCCCTAGCCGCCGCAGGAGACGCCCAGGGCGTCGGGAATCCCGGGCGGATTTCCGGCCACGGTAGGCGCGGGCTTGCGGATGGTGAGCAATGGATAGCTCACCGTCCGGTAAAGACCAGGCCCGGGTCGACGGCGCGTTGTATTCCACGCGCGCCTCAAAGAGATGTCGTCAGCACATAGTAGGGGTCCACTAGGGCCGATGCCTGCCGGGGTCGCGGGAAGGTACTTATGGGTCACCGAGGCCCCCGCAACACAGGCAACAAGAAGGAATACGGGTGGGTTTTAGTCAGTAAGAGTCTGACACACCCTCCCGCTCCGCCCAGAGCGGGAGAAGTTATTTGATGATTTCCCACCCTCAAAAAAAAAAAAAAAAAAATAGGTCATCACTGGCAACACGCACTGGTCAAAGACTTTCGTCTTGAGACACTGTGGTATGTGGGACGAGAAGATATTGCGTAGCTTCCCGACGCTGCCCAACCGAGTCGGATTCGACGATTGACCTCTTTCTCGAAGTTGGACCTACCTATCTGGACAGTTTGTCCTAGATAAACATACCTGTCCACAACTTCGAGCGTAGCGTCTCCAATTTTCATGTAACGGTAATGGGTGTAACATGGGCATTTGACATGATCTTTGTCTTGTCCATGTTCATTTTAAGACCCACTCTTTCGGAAGCTCTACTGAGGTCATCGAGCATTGTACTGAGGTCCTCCATAGTCTCAGCCATGACAACTATATCGTCGGCAAACCGAGGGTGATTGATGTACTCGCCATTGATGTTGATGCCTGGCCCTTTCCAGTCCAGAACCTTGAAGACATCTTCCAGTGCAGCGGTGAACAGTTTCGGAGAGATAACGTCTCCCTGTCTCACACCTCGCTGCAGAAGGATAGGTTTCGAGATCTGGTCCTGGAGTCGGACTGACATAGTGGCATTTTCGTACAGACACTTAAGCACCTCGATGTACCGATAGTCGATCTGGCACCGTTGAAGAGACTGCAGTACAGCCCATGTCTCGATCGAATCGAAGGCTTTTTCGTAGTCCACAAACGCTAAGCAGAGAGGCAGGTTATTCTCCTCGGTCTTCTTTATAACCTGCCGCAGCGTATTTATGTGGTCTACAGTGCTAAAGCCTTTACGGAATCCGGCTTGTTCGGGAGGCTGGAAGTCGTCAAACCTGCGCGCGAGACGGTTCGTGATGACTCTTGTAAAAAGCTTGTAGACATGGCTCAGAAGTGAGATGGGCCTATAATTCTTAAGGAGGGTATTGTCGCCCTTCTTAAAGAACAGTATCACCACACCTCTGTTCCATGCCTGTGGCGTTTTGCCCTCGAGTATGACGGAACCAAACAGCTTCTGGAGGGTCTTGAGAACGGGTTTTCCACCGGCCCTCAGAAATTCAGCCGTAATTCCGTCATCACCCGGCGCCTTGTTGTTTTTGAGCTGCTTCAGAGCCATCCTAATCTCGTACAAGCTGACGTCCGGGATATCTTCGGTGTAGTGTCGGGTCAATCTAGCTCTTGGGTCGTTTGCCAGATTAATACCAGGGTTGCCTGTTGACGTGTATAACTGTCCATAGAAACTCTCGATCTCTCTCAACAGCTCATGTTTGGCGGATACGATCCTGCCATCATCGGTCTTCAGTTTCACAAGCTGGCTCTGCCCAATAGACAGATCTCTTATCAAGACCTTAGAGCCTTTATTCCGCTCTATCGCGTCCTTAATGCGCTCTGTATTAAAGCGGCGAAGGTCGCTTTTTAAGGACTTAGAAATCCGTCTATTGAGCTGGCGGTACTTGAGCGCATCAACTGAAGACTGCAGGATCATCTCGCGCCTCTCCTCCATGAGCCGTATAGTAGGATCAGAGAGCTTCTTATTTCTATTTGTACGACGGGTTTTGAAGATCTTAGACCCGACCGTATGGACAGTTTCCACGAACCCATTGTTATAATCGTCCACGGAGCTCCCTAGGCACTCGAAACGATTCTGAAGTTCGAGCTGAAAGCTCTCGGGGTTTTGGACTTGGATCGGTGCTGGGCGGAGCGTAGACTTCATCAGTCGAGATCTTTCCAGCTTGATATTTAAATTCAATGTGCCTCTTACCATTCGGTGATCACTTCCGGTTTTCACCGCGTTGATCACAGAGACATCATTGAATACTTGCTTCTTCGTCGACATAATGAAGTCAATCTCATTTTTTGTTGCACCATCAGGGCTCTGCCAGGTCCACTTTCCGTGCTCACGTTTTCTGAAGAAGGAGTTCATCATAAAGAGGCCTTCCTTCTCCATAAAACTGGCTAGTAGGAGGCCTCGGTGGTTCCGACGTCCAACTCCAAATTGCCCCACTCGCAGCTCATCACCGTTTCGTTTGCCCAGTTTCGCGTTGAAGTCCCCCATGACAACGGTGAAGTGAGTTTTAGAGCCATGCATGGCTCTGGAAATATCCTCATACTCTTTTTTTCTTTTTGATTCTTAGCACCCCTTGCCTCACCGTAGCCTTGACCGCTACCGTAGCCAAGGTTAGGCGGGCCGCCGGGTACTAGGGGCCGTATTTTTTTAATGCTTGTCATTTAGGGGGGGGGGGTTGCCATAATCGCCACGCTTGGCAGGCGGGTTGGCGATCGCAGTATGGTGTTAATAAGCATAGAGAACGCTGCTGCCCATTCTCTAGTAAGTCCCTTAGTCGCCTTTTACGACACCCACGGGAAGAAATGGGATGGTACTATTCTTTACGTCCGGCACCACACGGAGCACTAGCATATAATTAAATTAAAAGGAAAACTATCACCGCTAAGTGGGCTTTACAAGTTAACGAGTTATTAACGACCATCTTAAATTTGCAGTTGTAGAATTGACCGTGGGATATATCGATGTAAGGGAGAACATGTTTTTCAACTACAATGTTAAGTTTGCTTTTGTGATAAATTCATACCAACTTCCCAACTACGGAACCCTTCATTGTGAGTGGTGCGACACGCACTTGGCCGGTTTTTTTTAAGCTATATTTAGAACATATTTTTATGATTGTTAATTTATGATTATAAATTCAGTACCTATCTACCTCGATCACTACAAAGTAACTAAAAAGTGTCAGCCAGCCACTAATATTGACATTGAGCAACCTACATGAGTTGCTAGGAATATTTTCAGTTTCAATAATTTTAGGATTGTGAAAAGGTGGCCACTTATTAACAAACGACCTTTACAATAATTTTAAAGAGATAAAATCGATATAAGTTTAATACCGATCGGTAGACAGCCGATCTGCTGGTTCTACCTACTTAATGGTGGTCAGATCGTGAATGATAGATAATAAACAACTTTTACCCACTTTATTACTGCCCGCAATTTGTAGTTAATTTTTTTTGGTCAATTCTTCTTTTATGGTAGGGTTAATACTTCGTGGGTCAAACTTATTTTCTTACCAAAGTCCTGAGCAAACAATGTCGGTATTCACTCCAACATTCCGCCGAAATCGATGTGTAAAAGGTTACTATGTCTACAGGCCTATAAAATAATCATAAAGTGGAATCAACTCCAGGCTTGTGCGAAATTATCAATCATCCTTCTTCGTACTTTGAGCAGCCGTTAAATAAATGTTCGAAGATGGATGCGAAGTTCGACAACGCCTCTATGAGTAATTACTGTAGCCGCCTGTTACCAACTTGTTATTTTGTTCTGAACCCATTATAGCTTTTGAACTATCCCATAAAATATCGCAGCATAGCGTACCTACATTATTATTTTCCTAATATTATCCACTAGGTAGATATATGACTGTGGTCTATCTGGCGTTTTTCTAATGATAAAATATGTTTTGTGACTTACAGAAATAACAGTATCCTCAATAAATGAAGGACTGTCGAAGCTTCGAAGGTTTCTCTTCGCAGAAATATTAGGCAATAAACACAGCAGGAAAATAATTGAACATAAAACTATTACTTAACTGCGATATTGCGCTTAAAAAAAAACGATAATAGACACATTCAGGACAAGATCATTGACGATCGAGACGGTTTTAATTAAAGATACACTTTTAATACAATACGAAAGGAGATTCGGTCTAACGCAAGTGCAATGAAGCAGGCAAGGGACGGGTTTATGACACTCACTCACTTAACCCGGTCATAGTTACATAAATATCTCCCACGGGAGCTATTTTTAACAACATTGTACACAAAACGAGAGCCCGTCTAGTGTCGGCCGAATGTGTGTTCAACTGCTGACAACGCTGTCATGCTGCTCATCTACATCATTTTTTAATACTCCCAATAGCTATTAGTCTACTTTATGTACGCTATCAGCTAATAGAGATGTTTCTTCAAAAGAATTGAGAACAAGTGCTGCGAAATTTTATACACTCATAACATCAATTCGCAACAACTCGACTTTGAGGCCTTGATAGTTTATTTTGACATTTGTTTATAATATATGAACGGGAGGGTCTATAATTAGATTATATCTCATTCCAGAATCAGCACCCGTTTTTCTGCTTAAAAGAATCCATATTTAAATTAAAAACAACTATTGCTTTCTTATAAAAAAACATTTCTCTTACAAATCAGATGCCACGTGTGGGTACTTAAAGGCAATTTGCGGATGGTAACTTTCACAATGTGAGGCAAATTGTATGCTTCACATACGGTCGTGTTGCCTTTCGGTTGTACCTGTCGCCGACAAGTTTTGTGTACCCCGCTACATTCGAGGCGTTACGTAGGTAAACACTTGAGGGAATACTTAATTATTATGCGACCAAATGGTCATTCTAACAATAATAGAGGAAACGTACGCTGAATATTAAATAGGGAATGTCTTGCTAAACTGTCACTTTTGGAGTACTTGGTAAATTCACGAGCGACTTTGAATGTTATCGCTAGTAAACTTATTTTAGCGAAAAATAATATTTAAAAAATCTTAACTTTAAAGTGTTTGTATTCTTATTAGGCAGCAGGGAGACTCAACTGAATGATGAACGAATCAGACACTGAAGCATACATTCTATAGCGTACCTATAACAGTTTCAATAAGCCAATAATTACAGTTAGGTATCTCTTTTGAATTCACCGTTATGGGTTTTCTAGTTTGATGGCAAAAAACCTCCGGAGCTCACACACCAGTGTGGGTAGTGTGGGTCTAACTCCCACTCTACCCACACTGATGTGTGAGCAGTACGGAAGACCCTACTGCTCACACATCAGTGTGGGTAGAGTGTGGTTCTGATTTTGCCGATATAGGTAAGAACCTATATCGGCAAAATCAGTACCAAAATATATCTGAATTTCTGAAGTGAGTAATATGAAATTATCGATTACAAAAAAACGGTTTTCCTACGTAAACGTTTTAAACGTTAATCAAAATTTCAGAAATAATACAACATCATAATCAATATATTTTATTTCACAAACCTACATGGGCACTTATGAAACGTCAGAAGCTAGGTGCACGGATCCAATTGGTCGTTTCCTATGGAGAAAAACCGGCAAGAAACTCCACGGTTACTCTTTTAAAAAGAATTGGCTTTTACAATGTTTTAAAATCACAGTGTTAATAGGTATGGGCTTACAGTGTAGGCCTGTCAAGAACTACCAGGTACTTAACAAAAAATAAATGGTCTACATAACAATGGTCTACAACGTTGAGCAACACCGTCACCTAGGTACCTTACTGGTCAGATTCGTCAGAACAATAAACTTTCCCTAATTCCCCTATTATATGGAAATTCGGCACTTCGCATTTCAAGGATATGACGTTGACATCCCCATTAAGCTCAGTAATAGAACGTCGTTATTAAATCTGGCGCTGTTATGTCGCAAATGTCTACAATTTGGGATAATAAAGATTAGTAAGCTTGAAAGGCTGGAGCGTGTGTTTAAAGTCCGTGCCATCCACGAGCCCGGCCATTTTACGAGCTGGCAATATTGGAAAAATGTTGGCGGCACGTGCACTCCAAACGATTTGCTGCCAGGTTTTTTTTTAATTGTTGCTTAGCTCCACTTCACTTCCGCGTCCCATTTTTCCGGGATAAAATATTGCTTACGTAATGTAGAAGAGATAGCTTTCATCATATTTGGTCCCACGCTAAGTGTTTTTTTCGTTATAAAAGATCATCATCAGCCTAGCCTTTTCCCAACTACGTTGAGGTCGGCTTCCAGTCTAACCGGATGCAGCTAATAACAGTATTTTTAACCCCCGACGCAAAAACGACGGGGTGTTATAAGTTTGACGTGTTTTTCTGTGTGTGTGTGTGTGTCTGTGGCATCGTAGCTCCCGAATGTATGCACGGATTTTGATTTTGTTTTGTTTTGTTTGAAAGGTTACTTAATCTAGAGTGTTCTTAGCTATGGTTCAAGAAAATCAGTTCAGTCGTTTGAAGATTATCAGCACTTTTCTGGTTGGTATTTAACTTGCTCACCAACTTACAGCTTAGGTATCGTGTTTGGGCTCATTGTACTAGTCTTAATGAATAGGTTATAGCTAGATGGTGATCAGGGTCTTTTTTTTTTTTTGTGTGGGAAATCATCAAATAACTTCTCCCGCTCTGGGCGGAGCGGGAGGGTGTGTCAGACTCTTACTGACTAAAACCCACCCGTATTCCTTCCTGTTGCCTGTGTTGCCAGGGGACTCGGTGACCCATAAATACCTTCCCGCGACCCCGGCAGGCATAGGCCCTAGTGGACCCCTACATTTGTGCTGACATCTCTTTGAGGCGCGCGTGGAATACGAGGCGCCGTCGACCCGGGCCTGGTCCTTACCGGACGGTGAGCTACCCATTGCTCACCGTCCGCAAGCCCGCGCCTACGGTGGCTGGAAATCCGCCCGAGATTCCCGACGCCCAGGGCGTCTCCTGCGGCGGCTAGGGGCGAGAGGGCGCGAAACGTGCCTTTCCCTCAACCGTCCCGCCTCCTCCTTCGCGAGCATTACTGCTTCGCAGAAGGAGGTGACGGCTGCCCATGCCCTCTCGCTCCGTACCATGGCCTGAACCAGGGCCGGACGCGAGAGGTCTCTGCCATCGATCGCCTCCACGAGGACACGGCGGTGCTCTGCCCAAGCCGGGCAGACCTCCACCGTATGCTCCACCGTGTCCTCCGGGCGATCCACACAGTGGTGACACCCGGACGTTTCCTCCCGCCTTATCCGACACAGGAACCTCCCGAAGCTGCCGTGTCCGGTGAGGACCTGCGTCAGGCGGAAGGTGAGGACGCCGTGGCGTCTCTCCAGCCACTCCTCAAAGAGGGGACTTATCGCCGCAATCGTGGCGTGCCCAGCACTGGGTTGTGACAACCGTACTTTCCATGACGCCATGAGATCCCGCCGGAGCTCCGTCCGTTGTGCCGCGATTTCTCGCGGCAAGGGACTTACGCCCCGGCGTTTCGCCTCCTCGCGACACTCCCATACGTGCGCGAGGACTTTTGCCTCCAGATCCCATTGCGGCAATCCGGCAAGGAGGCTCGCTGCCTCACAGGAGACCGTGCGGTATCCCCGGACCATCCGGATGGCCATGACCCTTTGGGCCGCGCTCAACCGGCGGGCTGGCCGCAGCGCCAGAGAGCGCGCCCATACAGGAGCCCCGTAGAGGGCCATGGACCGCACGACCCCCGCGTAGAGCCTCCGGCAGGAGGCGTTTGGACCCCCTAGATTATTATAAGATCAGGGTCTGATGATGGAGAAAGAAAGAGAAATGAGGGTAAATTAGTAGGTACCTTCACTTTGGCAAAAATATCTATAGGGGCGCAGATTTCAGTGAGGTACGTATCGGTGGCAGCGTGTCTGACCTACTAATATATAAAGTTTAAAAAGTAGGTAATAAAAGTTAAATTTTAAATTTATAAAACCCCCGACACTAACAAAAACATCTAAAAATAACAAAATAATACGTATTGGGCCCTTTCAATTTAATATAAATTTAGGTAATATTTTGAGCCAAGCGTCGTCTAGTCGGGGGACGGCTAATGAAAATAGGAAGTTAACAGCGGCTATTCTTTCTACACGGCTTTCGGCTGTTATTACTTAGCCACAAGCCCTCTCTATAAAAGAGCACTGACTATAAAATACCGTGAGGCAATGCGTCCTGAAAACAATACACGAAGTTTACTCATGAAACGACGTTTAATCATGAAACCACCAAAGGAGCAAGATAAATAAATTGATTGTGCCTACAAGTTTCTCTTCAAGTTTCCCAATTAAAGTTAACATCATGTAAAAGCCAATTAACTTGCATAACGTTTTGAACTTTAAACCTTCCTTATCAATCACCTCCAGTTTGGTCGACCTTACAACTTCAAATTACTTTAGAACCTTGCAAGCAGCAACATTTAATATATTACTTGCAGTATTGTCTCCTTCCCCTTAATCCATCTTAAGGTTGTCTTTAAAAGATCGCTTTTACCGAAAAGACCGCCCATTGTGTCTCCCCTTGTAAAATTTCTACATTTATATCTGTAATTTTTATGGTGTAGCGTGTAGGTACCGGTCTCTTTATCTATCTATTACCAAACGACAGAAAATTTTATTTTCACTTAACCATTTCATTTTGTTCGCAGTGGCATTGGTGTTGGGGCTTACTGGTGATATCATTGAAATATTCATACGGAGAGAAATTCACACTTGGTTATCTGACCGGCTCCGAACGACGGCCGGGAGACTACAGCTACCAGAGACCCGGGAGAGTCATTTCAGGTACAAGCTAATTTATATGAAGGCATAAAGACGAGACAAATGACTAGCAATGAGACTTTATAATAAATACGCACTTAAAACTTCAACACGTAAGTTTGCATACCAACTAACCAAGTTCTAAAGTAAAATATCCCTCCAAAACGTCTCGCCCGTTCTGTGCAACTTTAAGAGCTTTACCATGTCGATAAATTTTCCATTAACGTCAACACTATCTTTAGTGACTCAAGTTTTTTGTAAAATAGTTCTTCAGAGAGATAGTTCTTCATGAAGAACATATTAGCTACCTCTTACTATACTATAATACATAAACAAGATCGTATTTATATTATACTGAAGCCATCAAATGTGCATTTGTATATTCTGACTGATAAATCGAATTGCCTCAATAAGATTAATGGCGGAAACACTTGGCGCTGAATCCACTTTATGAAATAATTTGCTATTGCAAATAAACAATCGTGTAACACAAATAATGACGTTACTATTTCGTAAGGTAAACATATTCTGTTATAATTTTATTTGTTTCGTTTATAACAGGTGCTATTTCGATGGCGATTGATGAGGTGAACGAAAAGCTGCTTGGCCCAATGGGTCACTCTCTAGACTTCGTCGTCGCAGAAACATTTGGACAAGAAGAGGTCTCCATTCGGCAGGTGTGTTCCCTTTCAATAAATAACTTTTTATTGCCCTCATGGACGTTAATTTGAAATCTGGAGAAGAAAATCTTGTGAAAGTATTCCAATTTAGTCCGTAGATACTTTTTTCCAATCGGTTGCAAAATTACTTGGGAGTTCATTGGGAGTGCCCACTCACTCGGCGACCATTATTCTTTCACAGGTTGTGAACACAGATTACTCTCGGGAAATGTTATATTATTGGTGATATCTTAGGGAGCTACTTTATTCTCCTATACTCTCTCGACACGATATCATTTTATCATCCAAAAGGCTACGGAATACCCAACGATTTTTCATAGCTAACAAAACTGTTCTAAATCATTGTAGCTGTTAAATTGTTTCCCGAATATTCAGAGCTCGTATTTTATTCTTCGTAAAAACTTCGCGTCGTATACAAAAACCTGTCACCATAATTCACACCAAACTTTATTACATATTGAATTATGGATAATTCTATGCGACAAGAGGATACAGTCGATATTCGATAACATTTACGATATGACAAGCCAGATATTGTAAGCATAAAAATAAATGGCCATTGCTAAAACTTGTACTAAGATCATCATGCGCGATTTTATGACAATCCGTAATAAGTATACTAAATAAACAAAACTAAAAAATAGGAACATTGAAGCGCTTCATTGCAACTAACCAGTGAGTAGAGCAAGATAAGACAGTCACACAACGCGCAGTAAGCATAAATTTTATGGGCAATAGACCGAAGTTTAACAATCACCATAACTCCATGGCACTGAATGTTCGCTTGATCCGATATCATTCGAATTAAATCTACGATTTCTCGAAGAAACAAATCCCATTGAATTATATTAGCTTTAGACCTTCGCATTGCTACTGGTACCGATTCCCTTGTTCACAAACTAAACTAAATTTAAGTTCAGTGCATCTTTTTCTTTGTATTTAATTAAGAAGAGAACAGAAGATAAATTTTAGTGTAGTTCCGTCAAATTAATCAGCGCCTGTCACTACTCCATACAAGTTTAGATGTGATTAAAAACTTGCCTACTAAAATTACGTCAATTTACGTCAAGCGCTGATTAATTTGACAGGACTAAACTGAAATGTATCTTCTGTCCTTTTATTAATTAAATAGAAAGAAAAAGATGCACTGAACTTAAATTTAGTTTAGTTTGTGAACAAGGGAATCGGCACCACTGTCTCATGATCCTCACGAATGAGGTTATTGCTCATCTTATTTTCTTATCTAGTAAAAGGGCTACTTAGCTGTTATTGCATGTTTATTCTTTAATCCACTTAAACATTCAATCTCATTAAACTAAGCAGCAGCAGTATAAAATACCTTGATTTAAATCTGTACTTTGTTGCAAAGGCCAGTGATAAACGAGGCTTATCTATCTGTGAAGCTTCAAGCACATGATATTATTATATCGGATGCATCAACCAGAAATAATTCCATGGTTATTTCTGCAAAAAGCAATGACCCAGTAATGGTGGCCATCGAAATGCAAAACACGTGCACGTCATTGAAGCATCTTATTAGTTTAATTCAAGCCAGTCTTTGTATCAAACTACTTTGGCGCTCGTATGTACGTATATTACCCACTTACCTGCTAATAGACATTACTAGTCGTTGTAGAAATAACAATGAAGGATAGGTATTTATTTATAGGTATATTAGTTATACAGGTAACAAATGTTACATCTGAACAAGTTTAGAGATAGACAAATAAGCCGATTTCACGCAACTAACCCGAATCAGGGATGTGAAACGGTTTTCGCACCACATAAAGTACTGTGACTTCTTCAGGGATGAGGAAAAGGGATATTCGAGGGATAGAAGACTTTTTTGTTCAGTTAAAACGTCTAGTTAAATTGCCCGTAACCGCTACGGCAGGACCTTGATATCCGCCAAATAAAATGTGGATCCCAGTCCAATATGGAGCATAAAATAGAATACGGCCACAAAATCTTTTTACTGTGTATTGTAAGTAAAGAAGATTGGGTCACCATTAATGCCACCCTCAGTTCGGAGCCTGACGTATCAACCCGCTAACGCATAAAATGGTAATCGTGGATTCCTTTCCGACTCACTGAGATTCTTGTAAACGTATTTTATGCGGAAAACTTTTATGAGTGCTAGATGTTTTCCGATACTTATTTCCGAACCGATAAACGAAAAGTTCTGGGAAACGAAAAATACATCAACTGACAAGATATTTCAATAATTTGTAACAGCAAAAAGTAGCGTTCTCAGATAGAGATGAAAGAGAAATCGCTCAATCTTTCTTTTGATCTTGATTTGTTTATACAAATGTATATCGTCCCAACTCTGTATAAGTAGCTGCATGTAGAACAGGAAACATCGAACATAAATTTCGCTGTTACAGGAAACACTATCTTTACAAACTTTTAGGGGTATTTGTCTGCGAAATTGATGTTGTCGCGTAAAGTTGACAGTCGCGGGACTCGCGGGCTCGTCGAGGGTTCCGTAAAAAACGAGAGCATCAGTCGCTGTCTCTCGCATGCTTTGCCATGTGATGACATGTAGGATTTCTGGGCACAGTAGGTTGCCGACGGAGAAAGTCATAATAACCATGACCATACACGTTGTAACGACATGTTATTGGTGTGCGTGACTATACGACACCATGACACTAGATTGGAAAGTGGCTTTGTTCGCTCTTCAATACACAACGCAGGAATTAGAGTACCTCTACCTACACAATGTTATTACGTTACTGATTAGCTATTAGCTGTACACGTCTAGGTACAAGTAGAACAGTACGTCGACTAATTGCTACAAGTCATTATCGGTGTCCGTGTGCCCTCAATTGTAAATAATAAAATATTCTGTTCCTCTAACCGGTAACTCATTTCTTGACTAATGACTACTACTGGCCGGGTTGTTTCCCTCTAGAATAAATATTCAAACTTTTAACAGATAATTTGGTTCCGTTTACTTCGAACAGCTTGGCATACAGAAATGCGGAATATATTAAGTTACTTGAGCCCTCGGAGGTTGATTGTGCGATATTAATTAATAAGAGTTAACTGCCAGTAATTAATTAACTGGATGCGGAAGGAGGAGGACAGGGTGTTGTGGCGCAGCCTGGCAGAGGCCTATGTCCAGCAGTGGACTGTTATAGCCTGAGTTGATTGATTGAGACGGAAAACTACATAACATAACATAACATCACGCCTTATTTCCCCGAAGGGTTGGGCAGAGGTGTACCTGTAGTAAACCCACATTTCACCAGTTATGTTTAAGTCCCATGTACCTAATAGGGGGCGAGCCTATTGCCATCAACCGGGCACAAATCCAAACTCCAGGCTGCTACTGAGAAATTCCAAATAGAAAAACCCAATAACACTTTGCCCGACCCGGGAATCGAACCCAGGACCTCATGCTCAGCAGTAGCGCTTGCAACCTCTAGACCAACGAGGCAGTTAAAACGGAAAACTAAGAACTGGCATTAGGCAAATGTGGCCATAAAACGCTTGATAGATAAAAATAAACATTTACGAACAAGGCTTTTCGACCATCTGTTACGGAACTCATGACAGTCTTTCCTGACATTTGTTTGGATTTCTCCTGGCACCAGTGCTAGTTTGTAGAGAGGGTAAAACCACCCTGAAATGCAATTATCTACCGATCATTTTAAACAACTTTATACTGGTCATGAAAGTAAAGCTTAAGATGATATGTAAAAAAATAAATTATAGTGAACTGGGCGAGGCATAAGAAAGTGACCGTCAATTACTTCCATGTGCGAAAAAGAAACGCAACAATGCGTTAATCCTTGGAACCGCAGTTAAGGGTCGGACCAGAAGGACAAGTGAAGACGAATGATGTTATAAGGAAGTGTCCGCTTCCTGGTCCGAATGCGAGAGGGAGTCCCGATGGCCATAGGTCGGCTGCTAAACGGGAACGAAGTGTCGGTAGACAGGAACCAAAATAAAACAACGTAAGAACACCAAACCAAATAAAAATTGTTTAAAAATAAATTAAGCTATGTATCAAAAATATTTTCAGCCAGAGTTTTCAATTACCTACGCACATTTTGAATGCAAATTTGCTATGAAATTACTTAAGATTTAAGAATTACAGAAAAAGGTTTTAAAAAAACTAGAGGTCTTTTCGGAATTAAATTCTATCGAGGAAATTTAACCCAATTGCATTTTCCTGCAGTCAGAGTATTAATCAAATAGTCAATAAACATATATCCAAAAAATCAATCAAAACATGCTATAATTGTGAATAAATCGTTACGAAAAACGGAAACGCCCCAAATTTATTTTGGTATCGCCTTAACTGCATGCACTCACATGCACCTGAACAATTATTTAGAATAAATTAGTTTACGTATAGAAATAAAGCCTATTTCGAATGGTAACCGTAGTCTCTCTGATCTCTAAGAGAGTAAATAAAAATGAGTAGAAATTAATTCGCATTGTGTACGGTGCGCTGTTCCAATCTGGCACAATACTGGTTTACTTCCTAAAGGTAGTGCTTTAGGAAGTAAGTAAGGTGTTTCCAAGCGCACCAAAAATGCACCATCTGTTTTTATTATTTAGCTTCCCGCACATTAGGACAGGGCTAAAAGTAAAAACCACATTCGGCTTTTCCTCATACACAACATAAAGACACTTTAGCAGATACTGACCGGAATAAGTTGAAAAGTTAATAGCCTCCTCGTTTTAAAGTCGGTTAATTAACACAGCCTTTAAAATGAAATTGTGGCGACGATGTTGGACATTTTAAAGTTGCATCGTTAAGTTTTACTACTGCAACAGACGGCTTATGATAAAACTTATATTTACGAGCCGCAAGAAGTTCCGCGACTTACGAGTTGTAGGTCGTAGGTTCGAACCCAGACAGGCGCTTTACTTTGTGTAAATTATTTCATCACCACTGCTCTCAAAACGGTGAAGGAAAACATCGTGAGGAAACCGACATGTCCTAGAACCAAAAATTCGAAGACATGTGACATCTACCAATCCGCACTGGGCCCGCGTGGTGGATTACGGCCCACTCCCTCTCACAGAGAGGAGGCCTGTGTCCCAGCAGTGGGAACAATATAGGCTGATTATGTAAGAAGTTCCGGACGGGGTCTTCTTGCTGCTCGTAAAACAGACCAAAAATGAAAACTTATTTTAAACAAGCTGGATGCCCGATGGGTTTCCCATCGGCAAAGATGGGGATCTGCTTCAAAAATTTTCTTCCCCTATTTAACCCCTTATTTGTAGCTCGCCGTCCGATAAGGACCTGGCCCGGATCGACGGCACGTTGTGTTCCACGCGCGCCTCAAAGTGATGTCAACACAAGTGTAGGGGTCCGCTAGGGCCAATGCCTGCCGGAGTCGCGGGAATGTCCTAAAGGGATACCGTGGACTCTGGCAACTTTTTTTTTAGGTTAGGAATTTATAAACGGCTAAATTTCAAGCAGTTTTGAAAATCAGGTTTAAGCGGTGCGTTGTCTGTCAGTGAAAGAAATAAATTTTTCTTTTTAAGTTAATACACGCCAGTATTCTTGTCCCTCCTTATATCTACAGCCTATTAAACATTCTGTGGTGTAACCAAGTGATTGCGTCCTACAGGTGGCGGCTTTGTGGGCAGCCAACGTGTCGGCGTTCATCGGACCGCAAGAGACGTGTGTCCACGAAGGGCGCATGGCCGCAGCTTTCAATCTTCCCATGGTTAGCTACGTAAGTACCCTTCGCTTCCATTAACTAAAGCTACGTTCACACGATGCCCCTTTAATTAACGTAGACGTAAGAGTTGTAACGTATGTTGTTAGCCAAAACATCGTGTAAACTAGTCCTAATTCCTAACCTCCTAACATTCTCTGAAGTTCTGAATTTCTGTGGCAGACATTGACATGACATGAAAGGAGTTTTATTTTCAAACGCTAATGTTGTTAACCATCCATTACGCTGTCTCGTGTTCATGCTCCATCAGTGTTTGCACAACTTGATTGATCAACTGTCAAAATGCAATTTAGCTTTTATCGATTCATGTATTCACACACTTTACCTGAATCATGACAAGGTTATCGTGTTTTAAAAGGTTTTGGCATTAAGTGGTTCTAGAAGTATGAATGAATGCTCCCAATACCTACTTAAACAAACAAACTACTGATAAGCGAAACAGCTGAAATGGCTTAAAACACTTAGTGGAATTAATCATTTTATACAATTCCAAACTGTGAAATATGCAGACATCAGACACCCTATAGGAACGATATTCAGCTGCGGTTAACAATGAAACTTGACATCTTCAATAGGCAGACTGCCAAGAGTTTGCGTGCTAATTGGAAAAAGAACAATATACCTACCTACGTTATTGATGTCGAGTTGAAGGCAACGAAACTGCAAATGCAGTCAATGTCTTATGTTAATCACATTAACAATCGAGGGACTTACAAATTTCACGAAGTAGAAAGATTACGGTACACTGCATTTAGTATTTGGCGAGAGCAATAAAGCTGGGTTGTCTGTTACAATTATCACATGACGATTAGCGCTCGTTGTAATCGCTGTAAACAATGTGTATAATTTGGGTACTTACCCGTAGTCCATTTTCGGATTGTGTTTAATTGCTGTAATTCATATTTTATACTGGCTTACATAAATCATTTGTCATAAGACCGACAAGTTTGCTGAAGGGTTTTTCCGCCGCTTTTAATCCTTTCAGCAAAAAACTGTTTGCAATGGAGCAGCCATTTTTGGGGTTGTCTTTTATAACCCTGAGGAATTGTAATTAATCATTTTGGGTCTTTATCTTGTCACGTGGAATTTAGCCCGCTTGCGTGCCTAACCCGCATGCGTGAGTTAGCGCACTGCTACACCCGCAAGCTTTGCCTTGCGTGCCGCGTGCTTGTGTGAATGCATGCATGACCGGAGAATTATGTACGCAACAATGGGATGCAGGCGGTGCGCATACGGGCCCGTCACGCATGCGGACACAAATTCGCATGATAGGAAAAAGGCCCTTATTATAATTCGTTTCTCTGTTGTGTCCCCCACAGTACTGCCGCGATGTTGCCAGCTCCAACAAGCGCGTGTACTCCACGTTCGCGCGCACGAAGCCCTCGGACATCGACATCTCCCGCTCCGTGGTCGCCGTGCTCACGCATTTCAATTTCATGCATGTAAACATTATAACAATACATTTCACTTAGCTCATTTAAAAATGGGAATTCTATTCCTAGAGGCCAAGAAAACATTTTATTTCGACATATCCTTTTGTTAATTATCTTCAAAAGGAGAATGTCCGAAAATGTAAAGGCAAAAAACCCACAGTCGATAGAAAAAAACGTACTTTGGGTAAAATGGCATCATTTGTAGATAACAAATATGAAATTACTTTCTCTAAAAATTATCCCCATGATTGGCTATGTATGTTTTTATTTTTTTATTATAGGTAATAATTTTCTTGCTTTCTCCGTGTAAATAAAGTTTGTTAGCAGTATATAGTATATAAAAAGACACATGTAAAAAACGTAGGTAGTTATTTATTAGAAACAATACATCGCTTTTATATCGGCTGATTTTTTTTATCGTCTCGAAAAACATAGGGTATATACAGTGTGAGTCTTTATAATCTGCACATACTGAATCGAGGGAATCTTTGCTTAATTATATCGACGGAAAAAATGATAAAAAAAATCTAAATATTTTATTGAAATTTTTAATGGATTTTTTATTTATTTTTTCGCTTCTGTGACTCCAGTGTATACAAAACGGTGTAACTTTTTAACTCGATGTTTTATCACGATGAAACAAACTCCATAATGATTGGAAGTAATTAGGTGTCCGCATTAAATGAAAATTGTGTAAAAAACTGCCACCAATTAAAAATTAACACGTTTTTTTCCGCAAAAATCTGATTTTTTTTCATCAATTTTTGCAATAATCGTAAAATTTCTCAATAAGATGCCCCGATTACCTTCATTTTTTATTACTTTAAATTATTCCTCATCGTATTAGCTACCTAATAATAAAAATTGTATGCTTTTAGCTCAGACAAAACACTTTCTATCAAGTGTTAAAGATGGCACTTCGAACGCGCTATTTTTGTTCTCTTAAGGATGATTTATTTGGGTTCAATGAATGAAAAAGAGTTCAATTAAAACATTTATTATTTTAAAGAAAATTTAATGCATTAGGTTCTCAAAATGTCCACCTCGTTGTTGTAGGCACAAAGCCGCGCGAACTAAAATTTGTTGTGTCGCTCTCCTTATCATTTCGGGATCATTGCGAATATCATTTGCACAGTTAATTATGCGATCACGCAAATCGACCTCACTGTTGATGGGAGTACTGTAGACGCGTTGCTTCATGGTCCCCCACAGGAAGTAATCAAGGGGCGTTAAATCGGGTGAACGCGCAGGCCACCCTACAGGTCCTAGTCGTCCAATCCATTTATCACGATAATTTTCGTTTAAAAATGATCTCACATTTGTGGCATAATGGGCAGGGCATCCGTCCATCTGCAGAAACATCCTTCGACGCAAAGACAGTGGTACATCTTCCAATAACTCAGGTAGATCGTCAGTCAACAAACTTAAAAATCTTTCACTGTTCAAAGTTCTCGGCAGTATGACTGGTCCAATCAACATGTTATCGATAAGACCAGCCCAAACATTTATTGAAAATCTTACTTGAAAAGTCGATGAACGTTTCAATTTCGGGTTTTGACCTCCAGGGCACCATCTGTGTAAATTTCTACAGTTAGTAATACCATCTCTGGTAAATGTTGATTCGTCCATCCATAGTATGGTTTTCGGAAAGTTTGGGTTTGCTCTGGTATTTCTTTGAATCCAGGTGGACATCACACACCTTGGACGCCAATCTACGTCTTCATGTAGATGTTGCACTCTTTGGTAGTGGTAAGGGTGCAATCCTTCTTTCTTTAAAATACGCCACGCTGATTTTTGTGATATTCCGTGACGAAGAGCCAGTCGTCTAGTACTTATGGATGGATCAGCAAACAAATCGCTCAGTACTGCTTGTTCCAGAACCACATCAATAATTATTTGAGGCGGCTCGCGACGATCTCTACTTGATTCAAGTCCAGTGATCGACAATCTTCTGTGAACTTCCTGGAAGTTGCGGGCAGATGGCACTGGTTGCCTGTTAGGAAACGCAGCTATGTAAGCTGCGCGCGCAGCTCTGGCACTTCCTCGTCCCATCCCATAGTAAAAATGAATGTCGGCAATGTGTGCCGGGGAGAATTCACTTAAGCACGGCATCACGTAGCAGCGAACGAAAGTCACGAAACTCAGGTAGCAGTGAATGAAAGTAACGAAACACATGTAGCAGCGGCGAATAATTCGGAGCGACTGCCTGTCTGTCATCCCTTCTGGTCCCTTCAGCTGGCCCTACCTCCCCGCACCCCGACCCGCGCACATTCTCAACAAAAAAGGACGTCTACCTGCTAAACAATTAGTGCGTAGCCGTGCTCTAGGCCTTTCTTTGGCTGTTGATAAGAAATGATGGGATTGAGTTAAACCCTTGCAATTTTTACTATTGGATAGCTAATACGATGAAGAATAATTTAAAGTAATAAAAAATGAAGGTAATCGGGGCATCTTATTGAGAAATTTTACGATTATTGCAAAAATTGATGAAAAAAAATCAGATTTTTGCGGAAAAAACGTGTTAATTTTTAATTGGTGGCAGTTTTTTACACAATTTTCATTTAATGCGGACACCTAATTACTTCCAATCATTATGGAGTTTGTTTCATCGTGATAAAACATCGAGTTAAAAAGTTACACCGTTTTGTATACACTGGAGTCACAGAAGCGAAAAAATAAATAAAAAATCCATTAAAAATTTCAATAAAATATTTAGATTTTTTTTATCATTTTTTCCGTCGATATAATTAAGCAAAGATTCCCTCGATTCAGTATGTGCAGATTATAAAGACTCACACTGTATAGTAGGTGAACGGAGTAGAAGCCTATGGCATAGTCATTTTTTTTTCCTTCAACCTGTAAAGAAATTCATTTATCAATAAATAATACCCATTTGAAGTAAACTTTTCATAATAAAACAAAAAAACAGAAAAAAAAAGAATAAATCGATGAAAAAATATCGAAATTCAAATCATACGCACCCTGTATGATTAATATATTTATTTACATAACCAAATTACAAGATGATTATTAACATTAACTAAATTAAATTAAAACTAAGTTAAGCTTAAAAAAGGCCCTCAGGGCATTGTACCGAGGATGCTGGCGATTTGAATTTCGATATTTTTTCATCGATTTATTCTTTTTTTTCTGTTTTTATTGTTTTAGTATGAAAAGTTTACTTCAAATGGGTAGTATTTATTGATAAATGAATTTATTTACAGGTTGAAGAAAAAAAAATTTACTATGCCATAGGCTTCTACTCCGTTCACCTACTATATGAAATGTATGTATCGTTCCCTATGTTTTTCGAGACGATAAAAAAATCAGCCGGTATATTATCGTGATCAACCAAGAAATAATATAGAAAACTAGCTTGCTGGTTGTTGCATAGTGTCTTCATGCCTAGCATAGGCAAGATAACACAACATGCTGATTACATGCGCACAACTTCCTAAGGTACGTCGATAGTTTTTTTTATTTTTTTATAATGCATGAGGCTCCCTATCTGGCTAGGGTTCTTGATATGTATTAATGAAGGCTCCGGCGCACAGTGGAACGAATGTATGGGAGCGGTTGGACGTAGACATGTCCGAAAAAAAAGAGTAAAATTATGCCAAACTAATGATGCCATCTTATTCGATTACTTAATGCCTTCATAACTTGTGGTGATGAATTTCTTCATAACTCCCATATTTCGGGAGTAATTTGAGAAAATGTGAAATTTTACTATGAAAATGAGTGTATCGAGCTCTCTCCCTCCTGATTCCGGGCTTGTTTCAAGTAGAGGTCTCTAATATCATAATGCTAATACTAAGAGCTATATTTAATACTAAGACACATAGTGCGCCAAATGTGCACTTTCTGGGATAAAGAGTGATGTTTATTTTATAACACAATTTTTTTATTTTTTGTTTATTTTGTTGATTAAAACCGTTTTTCTAAAGGTTTACCTTATTACAATAACATTTCTGAGCAGCCAATTAGAGAAGATATAAGCTAATTAGGATATATAATTAGGGACTTAAGGTTTACATATAAAACTGATGCACTAATGATTACTGATAAGAACATTGCTATTATTTAATTACTAAATGGCTCTTAATACACTAATTTAGCATGCATCATTTACTAATTATCACAATAACTAATTACCTTGCAATATTTAACAAAGGATACCTGGGATACCTGGATTTTATATAAATAGGTCACTATTAGTAACTTTAAAATCAGTGTTGATTTACACCTCGTTGTATCCAAGCTAATCTCGCAATGTATTTTCCAAATTTTAATACAAATCTTGATATTCACGTTGCTTTATGCGCACGCGCACATAAAGATTTACGCGACTTTAACTATTTGTTCAGTGTTTTAAAAGATAACAGTTGTGTTCAGTTATGTGAAAGTGCTGAAACAAGTTTAAAAGACTGGTGTCGTCGATTTTGCTACCGCATTTATGCAAAATGGACACAGTCTGGAAGAAGCACAGATAAGTTTCGGAAGAAACATGAGATTTGGCTACAGGCTGCAATTCAATGGCCGGAATTACAGAATGAAAATATGGAACCTTCTACAGAAAATATAAGTGACGTCATCGAGCCCATAATTTCTCCTGCTAAATCTGATGCTTCAACTTGTACACATCCTAGTCCTCGTAAATCTTTTGAGGACCTTAGTAACCGGCAAAAAAGAAGACGCACTGAAGATAGTCTTTCATGCAGCAGTAGCAGCGCTGAAATTATGTTTTCGGCCGAAAGGGCGCTTCAAAAGGCAGGACAAAGCGATACAGCTTATGTTATGAAATACTTGACGGAGAATCCAGAAGAGGCCTCAAAAATCAAAGCCTTCATTGAAGGTAAATCAATTCAGGTACGGGAAATATCCCCTTTGAAGGCATTGGCTCTTTATGTATCGATGAACTTATCGAAATGGCGCTATAACACTCTTCGGGATTTCAACACTCAAGAAGGAGCTCTTCAATACCCGAGTTACTACATGTTGGTTAAAGAAAAAATTAAGTGCTATCCGGCCAAAGAAGATCTCACAGTTACAGAGAGCTCTGCAAAAATCAAATTACAAGCCTTGATGGATTTAACCTCAAGAAGACTTATTAGGTCGTTAGAAACCCCTGTTGATCCCAATCAACAGCTCGTATTGACCAGCAAATGGGGTTTTGACGGATCATCTAGCCAAAGCATTTATCATCAAAGGACGAGTGAAGATGAGCAAATCGATCTTGCTAGTAATTTTATGATTAGTCTTGTACCACTGCGGCTCGTCTCAAAAGGTGTAACAATTTGGGAAAACGAGCGACCATCTTCCACTTCATTTTGCCGGCCAATATTGTTTAAGTTTATAAAGGAAACCAAAGAAAATGTGCAGAGAGAGATGGCTGAAATCGAAGCAGAGATTGAAGCCTTAACTCCATCCACCATCACTGATGGAATTAGTGTCAAACACCAACTGCTGTTGACAATGATTGATGGTAAAATTCATTCCATTATATCCAATACAGCAGCTTCAGTGTGTGACATATGCAAGGCTTGTCCTAAAGAAATGAATAATTTAGAGTTAATCAAAGATAAACACGCAAACGAGGACATGTATAAATATAGCTTAAGCACCCTTCACGCTTGGATTCGCTCAATGGAATGCTTATTACACATTTCCTACAAATTAGACATAAAATCATGGCAAGTAAGGGGTGATATAGCAAAAAGGCAAGTTGATGACAGGAAGAAAAGAGTTCAAGAGGCTGTAAGAAGAGAAACGGGCTTACTTCTCGATGTTGTGAAACAAGGCAGTGGATCCACCAACAATGGCAACTAGGCAAGGAGATTTTTTGAAAACTACACTAAATCTGCTGAACTGACCGGAATAGATGCTATGCTTTTAAGAAAAATCTGTGTGATCTTGCAGTGTATTTCATCAGGAGAGAAGATCAACGTAACTAAATTCCGAGAGTTCTGCTTTGATACTGCTAAGCTTTACGTGGAGTTATACCCATGGTATTATATGCCTTCTTCACTTCATAAAATTTTAATGCATGGGCCAGACATAGTTCAGAACATGTCAATTGTGCCCATTGGTTTTCTATCCGAAGAGGCATCTGAGGCTAGAAATAAAGATTTTAGAAAATATAGAGAGGGGCATTCTCGAAAGCATAGCAGTATCTCATGCAATGAAGATATTATGCACAATCTTTTACTGTCTTCTGATCCACTTGTTACAAGTATCCGTCCAAAAGGAAATAAGTTTGTAAAAAAATCTTCTTTTAAGGAATTTTATGAGCTTACGGATTCTGAGAAAAGTGATATCGAATTTGTTAACATAAATGATTTAGCGGACATCGATTCTGAATTTGAATTAATTGATGATGATGATGATGACGAAGATAATTAAATGATGTTATTGTTATAAAATGTGTAACTTAGTAAATTAGAGCTTACATCTTAATTATTTATTGTACTTTTAATGAAACTAGGTAATTTATTATCAACTTACTTAAAAGTCATACTCTCATCAGTTCTTGTGAATATTTTTGTTAATATATATTTCTGTATATATATAATATATTTATAGACCTCTTAATAAGTCTGTCTGCGGTTTAAAGTAAATACAAATGGGGAAAAAACGTTTTTTTTTTTAAATTTTCATTTCCTTTTATCCCAGAAAGTGCACATTTGGCGCACTATGTGTCTTAGTATTAAATATAGCTCTTAGTAATAGCATTACGATATTAGAGACCGCTACTTGAAACAAGCCCGGAATCAGGAGGGAGAGAGCTCGATACACTCATTTTCATAGTAAAATTTCACATTTTCTCAAATTACTCCCGAAATATGGGAGTTATGAAGAAATTCATCACCACAATTTATGAAGGCATTAAGTAATCGAATAAGATGGCATCATTAGTTTGGCATAATTTTACTCTTATTTTTCGGACATGTCTACGTCCAACCGCTCCCATACATTCGTTCCACTGTGCGGCGATTCTAAAGTCACTCATTGCATTCGTCGCTGTTTTGTTGAAATAAATGTTATTAGCACTCTCAGTGCTTAACTAACTTTCGTTACGTTGTTTGGATGGTGAAATATGTGCAACATAACCGCATGGTGCACTACCTATCTCTTTTTTACCACAGGAAACTCCTTATTGGACGCTTGCAATGTTGCCGCTTTGTGCACGCTGTGGCACTTATGTTGATTATTTTTTGAGAAACTAATTTCACGTCTGATATCTACCTTGTACTAGCGTACATATACATTTTTTTGGATCGACGCTGGTTTTTTTTTGGGGTATTCTCCTTTTGTTCATGTATTATCCTGTTCCCACTGTTAAGAGATTTGACTAACCGTAAAATTGAAACGTTCCTTTATATCATTTTGTTTTATCGCTTCATAAACGGCAGGATAAATCCACCTTAGAATACTCTACAAACTCAAACCAATCTATCTTTCATTTCCGCAGGTAGCTTTCGTGTACCTAAAAGCTCCAAACCACGACTTTTCACGTTTAGCGCTTGCAATAATAGCGGCAGCGAGGGAAAAACAAATATCAGTCCGCACCGTGCAAGTGTACAGACAGCCTTATTACTACGAAAACAGACGGGAGAACTTCACTCGTAACCCGTTCCTGGACATCGTCCGCGAAACGTACAAGGATACCAGAAGTACGTCGTCAACTTATAATTATTTACATTGAAAATGAGCTCTCTGAAACATTTTCCAACTAAAATATTGTGTTTTGTTGCAGTATACGTCTCCGTTGGATATTATCACGATCACATCGGATTAATGTTGGCTCTGGATGCTATGCAGCTGCTGGATTCGGGTAAGTGAAATTTATACGCGGTCCTCTTTCAGCTGGCTTGGTAAAAATTTTAGGGATGAATGGGTAATTATTAACTTGTAAAAAGAGCAGACCAACCTTAGGGTATGGACCATTACAAATTATAGCTACATATCTATGTTGGTAAACATTACGTCTACGATATATTCATCGTAGACGTAATGTTTACCAACATAGATGACACGTTAGTGCTACCATAAGTCGCGGGAAGGTACTTATGGGTCTGGGTTTTAGTCAGTAAGAGTCTGACACACTCTCCCAATCCACCCAGAGCGGGAGAAGTTATTTGATGATTTCCCACCCTAAAAAAAAAAGTGCTACCATAAAAACGTTTTTAACTTAGGAATATACGTAATTGAGAATTGCATCCCACCGGTTCTTACGATAAATCTTTTACAGTTCAAGCAGTACGGTTGTGGAATGCTTTGCTCGTGTCGATAAGGCGTGCTCAATCTCTGTACATGTTTTTAAAATTATGGTAACAAAAAAGCACTATCTCTCTCCTTAAACATATTTTTTATTTTCTTTGTTATTTGCACCTGTTTTTGTTCTTAACACTTGTTTCATGATTATTATTGAATATTTATATAGAACATTTTAATATGTTTTATGTATTTATTGTATATATGTAAATGGTACACCACAGACTACCTGCAGTATTGTCTCTCCTTTCCCCCCTAATCCATCCAAAGATTGTCTTTAAAAGATCTTTTAGCGATAAGACCGCCCATTGTGTCACCCTATGTAAAATTTCTACATTTATATCTGTAATTTTTAAGGTGTACATGATAAAGAGTATTCTATTCTATTCTAGACATATAAATTTTAGAAATATGTATAGAATAGAATAGAATTAGTTACCATGTTTTCCTAAATCTCATCCTACATATATATTTTTTTATATTACCATCAATCTTACTCTCCCTTTCCCTATGTGAATAAAACATTTTCATCACAAAGAACACGGGATTCATATCATTATATTTATTGGCATCGAAATCAAAAGAAAAGTTCCTTGATTACTGAAATAATATAAAACCATTTACCGAAGCTCGGCAATATCAATACGGCTAACCTTATCCTACACTGAAACAAAAGAAAACTTTTACAATATTAAGGCACCTCTGGGAAAAGAAAAATTTTGTAGAAGAATCCAATTGTAATCTATATCAATCAACTCAGATCAATCCCAGATGACGCTGATAAGACCTACTAAGTAAAACGCATGTGCTTCCTCGGCCATTATGTTCTTAAACACATGCTGAATATTGCTTAAAGAATATGTTTCTTCCTTAAGACCTGTAGTTGTGTAAATCTATTGCTACGTTACACACAAAGCACCCTAATAGCTACCCACTCACTCTTTGATATATATATATCAAAGAGGGAGTGTGCAAGTGAATATCTTAACTACGTGGGTGATTTCCATAAGCTCGCGTGTGATACTCGTATATTTGTCTAGATCTTCTCTTTGTTAGCCTGACACCAACGCCCCATTATTCGACGAGAAAAGCCTTTACCCGCGTTATTCATCCTCGCTTTTCATGGTACAGTCGCCAGCACATCAAGTTACCCCAAACTGTAAAACTTTCTCATTTGATTTTGAACTTATTCATCATCATTTTTAGATTTAATGTTTTTTTTGAGAAATTTGATAGTTCTTAGTAACTTCATGTGCTGGCGACTGTCCATCCTAACCATGCGAAAGTGAGTTTGTTTGTTACGGTTTCACGCTAAAACGGCTGAACGGATTTGGATGAAGTTTTGCACATGGGTAGACCATGACCTGGAGTAGTATATAGGCTACTTTTCGTCCTGGATCGCAGACGAAGTTGCGGGCAACAGCTAGTTGACAATGAATATTAATACCTACATGCTCTAATAATAATCTATCCTTAGCTTTAGTGTAGGTAGATTAGCGTTTATACAACCAGGGTCTCAACTGAATCACATCTATCTAACTGTTTCTTCGATTATTGATATTCAAAGTTCGTATAGAAAGCTTAATCTGCTACCTGGAACCGATCTTTTACAATAAGATATCTCAATGGAAGCAAAATTATTTTTCACTATCACTAGGTAGGTATCCTGGAATTTTGTATCAAATAAACAGAACCAGAACCTATACAAAACGTAAAAATATTCATTCAACTGAAAATATTAAAACATGGCTAAAAAAATATTCCCGACACTGTATCAGAGCTATTTTAAGGTTTTCCACAAACATATAACACGAAAATAGAAAATAGAAGCTTTCATGTTTGTGACAGATAACAAATTTACACCGAATATACGTATGTATTCGAACACATTTTAATGACATGTTTTTTGTATTAATATGCGTCTGAAAGTAGACCTGCGAAAAGTAGAGTCACAATGATGGACGACGACGGAAAAGAGATTTTCTTTTCAAATTATAAAAGGCTTAGGTCAGATAATAGGAATGTAATAAACTTAAAGATCTTAGTGAACTATTGAATAGGTTATTCGAGGAAGCATTGCGGGTCGTTGAAGCGAGCACTATTTGCCTCGCGAGAGCACATCCATCACGTGACGAGCAAATATTGTAGCTCTACAGAAGCGCTACTATTCAATTTACACCCGCGCCACTATTATGTGAGGATAATATATTATGGATGTATTAACAGTAATAAATCCAATAACACTATATTTTTATTAAAACTCATCTTGTTCCACTGTTTTATGCATCATGGCGTGCTAATCATTATGCAGTGACACGTGTAATAAGCCTTGGGAAGATAAACAATGGTTACAGCTCTTATCATGGACCGCCAGATAAGTACTTAATCCATAAAACGCATGAACTATTTTTGACAACTAGATATTTAAAAATCTCAGCTAAATAAAGGCTCATTTTCAGTTTGTTAAGTACAAAACTCCGAAGTATTACGCAATAAGTTTTATAACGTCATATTTTGTTTCGCGCGCAGTTTCCACCACAGACATTAGTGTTAATACGAGTATCCAAATATGGCGGATTTTCATGTGAAAGCACCAACTGACAAATAATATTTGCACAAACAGTTTTCGTGCGCATAGCGGCTATTACAAGAACGAATGCTAAATGGATTATTACATTTTAAATAGAAGCTAATCTCGGTGTAAACACGAAATAAAGGAATACCTACGTCTTTTGTCTTTAAATTATACGTAAATCCAGATGAAGTTACAACAACAATAGCAGCATGAGATGGATGATTAAATTTGATATTAAACGTGTCTGGGACTGTTAAATCCCGACGTTGATGCTAAACAAAATACTATGATTTTCTACTTTAATACTAAAGGAAACAAGCGATATTTTTTTTCATAAAACTGAATTTGGGGATTACTTTTGCTTCACATTGTTCAATCATTCAGGCCCCTCTTTTTCTTTCTCCAATGCCTGTCTCATATTCCGCCCAAGAGTTAGACAGTAGGATGTTATTAACTTTTAACTTATGTTTGCTATAACTTGGGAACCTTTTTTTTTGTTTCGTGGTGGAAAATCCTCATGGTTTTCCTCCGGCCTGGGGCGGGCGGAAGGGTCTGTCAGACTCTTACTGACTAAAAGCCACCCCGGTGTTCCCCTCCCACACTTGCACCGGGGATCGGGGTTCATGACTTCCACCTCAGGTCCACGGGGTGAATGAGGTGTAAGACTCCCCCCGCGACGTACAATAGGGGCGCGCGTGGAATACTACGCGCCGCCACCTCGGGTCCTGCTGGAGAACCTAACCCAATTAAGGCCTTTAATCGTGGGCGTACATGGCTCTACCAATGACCAATTTTCTGTATCTTCTTCTTTAAAAAAATAACAAAACTCTAATCTGCCATAGGGGAATACGCTGCCATCGGCGTGGACGTGGACAAGTACGAATCAGAGGAGGCAATCCGGTACCTATCGGGTCCTCTTCGTAAAGAGCCAGGACACCGGACTCCACAAGCATTTCGGTCGTACATGGCAGTGGCGCCGTCACCCTCTCCATCGTACCCAGTCTTCGCAAGAGAAGTGAACAGAAGACTACAGATGCCGCCTTTCAATTTCACCAACCCCTTACTTGCTTTTGGTGGAGGCAAAGTGGTGAGTACCTTGTTTGTACAAGTTTAACTGGGCGTTATAAGGAAAATTTCAGAGTTCCTATAATTTAAAAGAAAATTTAATAATCGACTCGTTTTCGCTAAATGATTATGTTACTCGTAGGTGATGTGTTTCTAATTAGAATTGTAGAATCTGTTTTCACGTCCGTAATAAGGTGCTGTAAAAATAAAGTCAGTGATTTTAACCAGAATTCACGGCTAATTAAAACGAAATGTAATAAAAGATATGAGGAAAAAAAGTCGTTATGTCGTTCGTCATTGTTTAATTTAAAGATTTACTTTACTGTTTCTTGGCAAGGGAAACAGACTGCTGTTCCTGACGTCGTTAACACAACTTTAGCATTAACATAATACATTAACGTAATATTGTCCACCTAATTATACAGGATCCGTTAATTAAACTTGCATCTGACACATTGGCAGTATCTACGTATATACAGGGTGCTATAGTCACACGAACATGGAAATGACTACATTTAGAGCAAATTATGCATCGCGTCCATTGTTCCCTTTCGTAATTAAATCTGCATCCTCAAAGTAATTAATTCAAAGGCAAAGAATGAGCTCGTCCTCGCAGGAGGGACGTTTTAATCTAATGAATCCACATAAAGGCCGACTTCCACACTGTTGCGTGATGTTCATTCATTGAAATTTTTGCAATGTGTTTTTATTTGTTTTGTAAATTACTAACAAATACAACGGCGAGCAACAGTCCGTTCACCAGAAGTGATAGCTATCAATCTTACTCCGGATCAACAACCCATCTGATTTTGGTTTCTCTATGTTCAAGAAAATTATGGACTTGGGGCTCGGATTACCTTTTTGGTAATAAAAAATAAGCAGATGTGAATTTGACTTCTAACAAACAATATAGTTTGTAAATAAGGAGGTAAATCGGTAGATTAACACCTACAAAGTCGAATTATTAATTAACTGGAGTTATCTGACATGTCCTAGCTGTCACTTCGTGTACCTAATACTCGTACAATGGTTATATTTATTGTATTCTAGAATTTTACACTTATTATTATACATTTATTTCACACTTATATTTACACACACCCTAATAATTATATTGCGCGCATTTATTTTCAAGTATGATACATTTCCGTTATGATTTCCGTTGTGCAACACGTCAAAAATTAGGTCCTGACCCATAAATCGATTAAACTAAACGATCACCATTACAATAAATATGACCATTTTATTGCACAAAGTGACAGCTAGCACATGTCAGTTTACTGCAGTGAGTTAATAATTTGACTTTAGCTTAATTTGTGTTTAGATAAAGCCACCCGGAAATTTTACAATCGTACACATACAATCGTAGAAGGTAGGCACTTTACCTGAACACTGGCCCCGCCCGGTTATCTGACCCTCTAAATGAGTTTTCGTTATTTCACTGCTTTTTGACCGGCTATTCGACCCCTAAATTAATTCTCCTAAAGTTGACACCAAGCTTAAGCCGGGCTTACCGCATGTGAAAAAAGGTCGCTTTCGGACCATTAATTTAGATTTTAACTGAAGAAGTTTTAACTTAATTACAAGGCTTAATTATAAGACCTGAAACTTGAAAAAAGTACGATATTTAATGTAACTTATAAACAGGCTTGGATATGAATGAAAATTAACACAAAGTAGTTTTATCTCACGAAACGACGCCAACGCGCGCTTTACTTGCGGTAACCAATTGTACAAATACGAACGTGCGTGAATACGAGTAGCGTCAACATATAACACACACGCACACACTTCCGACTTCGCCCGTGTCTCAGACGGTACCGAGAGCACACACATTCACAGCGTGTTCGTACACGTTACCACAACTAAAGTGCGTGTTGCTTCGTGAGATAAAAATACTCTAATCGTCCTTACATTACAATAGATCCCAGTGGAAGCAGCATGGCTACACGACTCCGTTTGGGTGTATGCACGTGCACTAGCAGAAGCGCTGACGAGCGGCGAAGGACCGCGGGATGGTAGGGCCATAGCAGCAAGGATGAGGAATACCACCTATCATAGCGTTATGGGGTAAGCACATACATACATACATACATAATCAGTAATGTTCCCACTGCTGGGACACAGACCTCCTCTCTGTGAGAGGGAGTGGGCCGTAATCCACCACGCGGGCCCAGTGCGGGTTGGTAGATGTCACATGTCTTCGAATTTTTCTAGGACATTCCTCACGATGTTTTCCTTCACCGTTTTGAGAGCAGTGATGATGTAATAATTCACACAAAGTAAAGCGCCTGGGTTCGAACCTACGACATACAACTCGTAAGTCGCGGCCGTTACCACTGGGCCACCACTGCTCCAATCAGATAATGTATTTATAAATTGATAGTCGTTTTTCTTAAAAGGACTATGAAAGTACTGAAAGAATAGTTTTTCAGGCATGGCATTAAATTAGTCGGCGTTTCAGTGATGAAAATGTGTTATCGATCAAATTACTTGAATGTTCGCAATCAATCAACAATCATGCATTGTTGAAAATTAACGTACCTAATTTTCAGCTCCAATCAGAGATAAAAGCGGTCGCCTGTAAATCCGTCCAATTTCTTCTACCACGAAGTCGGATAACAAACTGGCTTACCTTCTGGTTAGGTAACTGCGACGTGCTTCTTTTGTGAGACACATCTTGCCGTTTTTGGATTATGTAACAGAATTAGAAGCGACCGAGCGCTATAGCCGATCGCTTAGATTGCCGAAGGATCAGAAAGCGAATTCTATTAGTAACGCTAGAGAATTCGGAACCAATTTACTTTAGGGACACATTTATATTGATAGATATAAGTAATTGAAAAGGCCAAAAACTGTTGCATGTAATTCGTGCCCGTCTTGTCCTATTTCCCTGCGTTTGAAACAAAACTGTCACAAGTTCGTGCCACACCACGTTTCACCTACTGCGTGTTTTCGTGCAGCGATAAAAGAGTTTTACACCGTCTCCTCTTACATTAACTTACGTTGATACTAAACGGTCAAAGCTCGGCCTATGTTTTGTTTGTAATCTTTATTTTAATTAGCTTGACCTATTAAGGTTTCTAATCGTTAGAAGTCACGTTTATTGTTGCCGCAATAAAAAAAAGAAAAGATTTTTAATTACTTTTTGATCAACCGTTTTTCTGTTTCTTTTTTGCATCACAGTTCATCTGTCGTGAAATATAATTATTAAAGAGATTTATAATATAAAAAGACTGTCATGACTTCATGACCAACATTAACGGTTGCAGATAAATAACACGACATTGATTCTGACATCTTTCAAGTATCTATAATGGAGTTATCAAAGTGACGAGTTTTCTCTAATGTTCAGGTACTGGGTGCACATGGACGAGCATGGCGATGCGGAGGGTAACTACACACTGCTGTCCATCGACCCAGCAAGACCGGCAGGCCTTTATCCGCTGGCAGTCCTACACAAGTCCGCACCGGTAATGTACACTATACTCATACAACCCTTTATACCTTCAAATTGTCCACTGAACATAAAATCCAAAAGTATAAGACGAGTTGCATAACGATATCGCTCTCATATGTCTCTCGATCTATCATAGTGCATTTTCCGGAAAACTTTTATCTATCTTCTATACTAATATTATAAAGAGGAAAGTATTTTTTGTTTGTTTGTTTGTACCGAATATGCTTCGAAACTACTGGACCGATTTTAAGCATTTTCTCACCAATAGAAATTTAAATTATCAGGAAATAACATAGGCTGAATTTTATTTTCAAAAAAATTAGAGATCCCTGTGAAAATTACAATAACGTAACCCACGGTATCAAAAAATTGCCTATAAAAGTCACTATTTAGCGTGCGTGCGCTGCGAAAACTATTAATGATACATAAAAATAATGTACTACATGTTTATAGTACCTACTCATCATTACCCACAAAAAAGTCCGCGGAGTATATGTCTAACTATTATAGTTAAGTCACAACAACCGTTTTTGTTCAAAATAGTCAATAACGGGTAAAATCGAAAGATAACGCGCGATCATCTCTGAAACTGTCAATCTGATTTGAATGATTCTTTTTTTAATTTTATAGCCTAATTCTTGAGTAAGGTTAAAGGCTATTTAACATCACGCAGGCGCTACGACCGAAAAAAAAGCAGCCGGATCCGAGCAAAAAGAAAAAAGTCAGAAAGAACGCAAAGCGAAAACGATCATAGCGCGGGCGGGCGATGCGATGCGCCGCGGTGGGCGGGGGCTGAAATTTCACGCGGATGAAGGCGCGGGCTGAAGCTAGTACAATATAATTATAATAAAATATAGTAACGATGACAAAACATCGCATATTACAAAAAAAGTAATTACTACGAGGTGCGCGAACGAGTCTGATGCCAAAAATATAGTTTTTATAATTTTCTCCCTTTTTCTGTTTGTCTGGATGTATGTTCCGGATTGGCGCAAAAACGGCTGAACGGATTTGGATGAAATATGGCACACAGATAGTTTGAATAACACATATGGTACTTTTAATCCCCATAGTGCGTTCATGTGGGATATTTTCGACATTAACGTGGGCAAAAGCTAATTAGGTATAAAATTGGAAAGATGACCGGTGACACTAGAATCGCTAATCGGTATCTAATCAATCAATAAAGTAACAAATATATAATAATCACAGAGACTTTTATATGACAGGTTGTCAGCTGTTTGGATAAGGCATAATTATTCATTACGGCCATTACCCTAACAGACAGGTGATAAGTCGCAACTATTCATCACAGTACGAACTAATTTAACCTCGCAAATAGTTGAAATTACTTACTAGAACTGTTCCCGCCATGCTAATGGCCGTTTTTGAAATTCTTAATTTAAATTTCAAAGATTTATTGGATATGTGGTGTTATTTCCGTTAACGCAAAAGTTTTTAACATATTGTGGTGTAATAAGGCCAATTTTATAAATATTCGCATGATAACACTTAAATCTACATGTAAATAGATTCGTTACCAAGTATCCGAAACACGTACGCACAACGATACTCGACGTGCCCCGAATAAACGGCATCTTTTAACCGTTTACGTCACATTTTGGCTTGGGAGATGCACTTTGGTGCCAACCGACGTATGGATTCAAATCTGAAGACGCTAAGGTCCTTTAAACTGGAACAATCTGTAATCCTACAAGCGTTTGAAATATTTACGCACATGAACGTAATTTATATTCGCAACTTATTTCTACAGCAATCCGTTTGATCTACGAGGAATTTCACAGCTATTCGTTTTACACAGAGAAAAATGTTGGTTCGAGGAAATATTAAAAATATTTATTTCATGCAGGAAGTGCGATTTCTACGGGGGATGGAGTGGCCAGGCGGCCAGGTGCCTCTGTCCGAACCGCCTTGTGGATTCAGAGGAGAAAAATGCGTCAGTAAGTAACTGTAGTTAAAGCTTTTTATAACAAAGAACGCCTTCACAGGCCACCCGCTGTCGCGAAAAGTGTATTCACTTCCCCTTAATGCGCAATGTATGTTGGAAGCTAATAGAATCAGCAAGTGGGCTGGAGCACTCCATTACCAACGGCCGGCCGAACGGACGCGACCATTTTGTTTACTGGCGATCTAAAAAATTAATATGTACCTACTGTTAGAGCTCGGTTCGGCATTAAGCACAAGGTTTGTAAGCGACAGTAAGTGGGGTGGGTCGTAAAAGCGTCGTTACGAGTCGTAGTGAGTCGTAGCGACAAGCAATGCGGAGCAGCAGCCATCGGGCGCACGCGACGCCCGCTGCGCCGACATAGCCGCCTAACGCTTACACATAAGTACACAGCTCCACATTACTTAGGTACTAACATTTGCGGGACCTACACAAAGAGCCTCCTAAGTTGGTCTTAAACAAGGTTTTTAGGTCAAGCCGGAAGTCTTTTAAGTTTCATGGTACACCGCATTTTTGTAGTTGTATAATTCGTATTTGTGTTAAGGCTTCTGCAGACTGGGGCGATATCGCGGGCGCGACAGGCATATTGCTGCCTGTCCCGCATATCCCCGCATATACCGATATCGCCCGAGTCTGCAGAAGCCTTTAATTGACCATTTGACCATTAACAAAGTGGATATGGATAGGTAGATAATAAATAAAAATACCCTTTCATTAAAATATAGTTTAAAGGTTAGGTAAGTTAAGCCTTTTAGGTAGTAACAAATATATTCCACTAGGTACGCCCCGCGGGTTCATCCACATAAGTCATGATCCCGTGGGAATATCGGGATAAAAAGCATCTTATGTCCTAACCCAAGTCATGGTCAACCCATGTGCCAAAGAAGATTGTTCTGCATCCATACATCTTTCGCCCCAAAATCAGCAACGAAGAAGAATTACTTTGCGTGTTCTTAATAACAAGTACCTATAAGCCCATGCAGACAAAGTTTAATGACGGACAACTTGCAGAGAGCATTTATAAAAAACCGTCCAATTGCATGTCGCAATTAGTATAATAAATTACATTTATTTCGTACGTCAGATGTTTGTTGGTCCTAGGGTCATTTATGACGATGTCCTTTCAAATCCGTTCAGCATGTCGATTCTGTAAAAATCTCACCGTGAAAACTCGCGTGGAGTGAGCTGTCAGTGTCATCCCAATGATGCTAAGGAGTGACCAATCATTACATTTATAATCATAATCGAGATTTTAATCATATTTTTATACTAATTTTATTGATCATTTTATATTATTTCGAAACTAGTATTTAAGTGTTGAAACGTTACTATTAAGGGGTTTTCTAAATAAAATAGCAAAACAGAAATTCAGTCAGAAATTTCAATTTGGTTTTTTATTCCAAAAACGTTTGGAAACTTTCGCAGCCGCCATCTTGCTTTTTAGATTTGATCTCACTATCGGCTTTAACACTCCCGAAAACCACGAAAACGACACCCATGATGAAAAATTTGAACATTTTCGCAGCCGCCATCTTGGTTTTTAGATATGACCTCACTATCAGCATTAACACACCCAAAAACCATGAAAACGACACCCATGATGAAAAATCTGAACATTTTCGCAGCCGCCATCTTGCTTTTTAATTTTGACCTCACTATGGGATTTAACACCCCAAAAAACCATGAAAAAAAATCAGAATATTTTCGCAGCCGCCATCTTGCTTTTTAGATTTGACCTCACTATCGGCTTTAACAATTTAACACCCCTGAAAACGACACACATGACGAAAAATCTGAACATTTTCACAGCCGCCACCTTGCTTTTTAATTTTGACCTCACTATCAGATTTATCACCCCCGAAAACCATGAAAACGATACCCATGATGAAAAATCTGAATATTTTCGCAGCCGCCATCTTGCCTTTTAAATTTGACCTCACTATCGGCCTTTAACACCCAAAAACACCATGAAAACGACACCCATGATGAAAAATGATTGTAGCCGCCATTTTGGATTTTGATATAAAGGTGGTAAGACCAAATTTATGTCTGTCGCGCATTTAAAAATAAAAAACGGCAATAAAGAAAAACTCAACTTGATATTAATAACAGCGCCTCACGCGCAAGGGCGGCGTATTGTTATGACTTCACCCGATTCTCGTAACCATTGTAACCACCCGCGCCGAAGTGAATCTGCTATTTGAAGTGAATCGGTAAGCGCGACGCGCGAGTGTCGTGATCTTATCACTTCACTCGATACTCGTTGCCATAGCAACATCACTTCACTTGGGCTGGATGAAGTGAGCCTAGCCGCCCGCCGGCCGGTGCGCGCGCTGCGCGAGTGTTAGTTGAACTGTTGAATTTTGTTATACTATTGATGACGGTGATTTTATGAATAATATTTTATTATTGGCAACGCTTATTTATTTTATAATTGGTCGGTACAAATTTAATAATAATCTATAATAAAATATTAGAAAGGTACTTATCTATTAAATACACACATCGTTTAGTTAGGTTTCCACATAGTTTGTGAGGGGATTAATTCTATGGTCCGTCAGCCAGGCACACTTTTAGTACTCGATCACTTGACACACTCGGTTATCTCTTCTTATTGAATAGATTTGGGTTAATAACAACGCTGAATAACGTCGCACAGTCTTTAGTCGACTCAGTCCACTATCGCTTCTTCAAAACACATCACCGTTGGGTCATGGGATTGCGTTTATTTAATCAGTTAACTGCTTATGAATTAGCATAAAAATATTATTAAAATCTCTAAAGATTATGATTGTAAATGTAATCCTTGGTCCATCTCTAGTATCAGGTGGGATGACACTGACAGTTCACTTCACAGTCTACGTTCACTTCACATAAGTTTTCACGGTGAGAAGGTTACAGAATAGCAATACCATTTTAGCGTAAAAGCGTAACAAACCAACTCTTGTTCGCATTTTTATTATTAGTTAGGATTGGCTAGCTGATTTCTGAGTAAATCGTGGATTCCTAATAACTATGTTAATTAATTTAATAACTAACATACAGTCTAATTACATTTTGTTAGGCTATACCAATACAAATACTCTACGTATTTCAGGAACTTTGTTTGAAAGCTCTCTAGTTATAGGATACTTTAGTTAATGGCGATCAAACCATCATACCAAACGTTTCATTTTGCAATTAAATATGTGTTCTCATCATATTCCTGTGAGGACATTCGTTGATAATAGAATTTCCATCCATAAGTCGGAAATAATAAATTCCGTTTTTCTGCAAAGAACTTTGTGTCCATTTCAATTTGCAGAGTTTTATTGACACAGAGCCTTTTCTTGAAAATAAATTGCAAGACGACGACCCTTCATTCTATTAAGCGATAGTAGAGTAGCTAGCCAGTAGCCTGGGGTGTGGGTAATAGTGGCCGCAGTGCCTTAATTTCTTTGTGCCTCTATTCCCCTTGAGAATGCAAACCGAAGGCTATCAAACGATACGAGGGAAATAAGTGGTTGGTTACATTTAATTAAAATCCAAACAAATTTTGATACCTTAGGAATTTCATTTATTATTGCTGTGGATTGGGTAGTAGGTAAAAGCTGGTAGGTCGTTGTTTAAAAAAACCGGTGAAGTGCGTGTCGGACCACGCACAATGAAGGGTTCCGTAGTTGGGATGAATTTATCTAAAAAAAAAAACTTAATATTATAGTTGAAAAACAAGTTCTTCCATCGAGAGAACTCCCTACGTAATGTGGGGGATGATATTTTTTTTCTCGTCTATCCAAGACGACAAAAAAATATCATCCCCATTTTACGTGTAAGGGAGATACTCTAAAAATTTTTTTCACGATTTTATTTTACCGTGTATTCCCGTTCGTCCCACCGACTTTCGTCCCCGTCGTGGGACGAACGGGATTTACAAATACCACTTTGTCGGCGTGATTAACATGTATAGCCAAGAAAATGACAGCTGTCTAGTACTAAGAATCTCTGAGTGAAGTAACTGACATACAGACAGACAGACAGACAGACGGACATGGCGAAACTATAAAGATTCCTTGTTGACTACGGAACCCTAAAATAGTATTTCTAGAGAGGTATAGTATTTTTATCTCACGAATCGACGCGCACTTTACTTGTGGTCACCAAGCGTACAAACACGGTGTGAATATGTGCGTGAAGACGAGTAGTGTCAGCACACAACACACACACACACACACACACACACACACACACACACACACACACACACACACACACACACACACACACACACTTCCGACTTCGCCATTGTTTTGGACGGTACCGAGAGCGCCTGCGCTTACATACACATTCACAGCATGTTTGTACTTTGTACACTTGATAACAACAAGTAAAGCGCGCCTCGCTTCGTGAGACAAAAAACTGTAGTATTAATTTCTAAGGTGCTACCTAGTACCTATCTGCCTACGTTTGAAGCAATGAGAATTATTTCCTTTGCTCTGAGTCTTTCAAACGTACTTTGTAACGCGCTACAAGGAATCCAGCTCCGTTCCTCGAAACTAGCGATAAATTTAATACAAACGTTTATTAAAAACAATTAAAATTCTACAAAGCAAACTGTTTCCATCGTTAAATTGAATTCTGAACTTCATTATGACGTTAAATTCCGTTTTTGTTTCGCTAATTCACTAAACAACAATTCGAGTTAGGATTAAATGTTTGTAGCAAAGATTAGTCATGTCATTCACCTCGGCGTTGTTTTGAAGTGTACTGTATCTTTCAGTCAATCTGGTGATCTACGGACTACTTACGAGTAGTTTGGTAGGACCTGACTGTCTTTAACGACATCATAAACTGAACCTAAAGTCCTGTCATCAAGTACACTAACTATAACTTGTCTAACGAAGTGATCAAAATAGACGGAAGGCCCCGCAAGGGTAAGGGGTCGCGGGAAAGTTCGAAAGGGTTACCGAGGCCCCTGGCAACACAGGCAACGGAAGGAACACGGGTGGGTTTTAGTCAGTAAGAGTCTAGATAATTACCCACCAAAAAAAAAAAATCAATTTAGTCCAGAGTCCGTACCTAACCTTTTGTTATGTCTTGTAACAGGCAGGGGGGCAGTGACTAGTGTGATAACGATATTCACTTGAGAGATCATAATAATATATTGAGGACTACACTTTTGTTACATCGTCTCGTCCATCTTGTCGGATTGTGTCCTAAATCAGACCACATACATAATAATGTTACCATATTGAAAATCCACGGCATAACCATACGCTTAAGTTAGTTTTTCCCACTCAGGTCACTTCGGAGCATGGGCACTTGGAGCATCAGGAGGTACCCTAGCACTCCTGGCCTTGGCTGCCCTCGCCCTGTACCGAGGCTGGCGCTACGAACAAGAGCTCGACTCTCTGCTCTGGAAGATTGACTTCCGCGAACTACACCTGCCTGACGATGAACAGCGAGCGAACAAACTGAGTAGGTAAACCGAACTTATACATGTTGTTTGCATGCGCTTACCCTAATATAAAAAAAAATAGAAACATGCAGCAAAGAAGATTGGAGTGCAGAGCGACTGAATAAATATCATGGTACCTACATGGATACGCAGTCTCACTGTGGATAGGCAGAGACTTTCTGTTGTTCTCATTGTAATCTGCTATTTGTTATACTTTTATATGCAATTCCCTCTCTTTTGTATTTTTCACTCAGCATGCTAAGAACACTGTCAAAAGGTATGATATATACTGACTGCCTTACTCTGGGTACTTATCTCATGCCGACCGTACAAGCTATATAAAGCGAAATACATTTTCTCTCGCCTCCAATCTCATGCTGTGTTAAATTGTTGATATAAACTATTTCAAACCAATGCTTCAGCGAACGCTTTCATACAGAAGTCAATAGAAATAGATTTTATAAACATAATTTTAGCTTCCATTTAGGAGTTCCGGACTATTAGCTTAAGGAATAGAGTTCAAAATAGGAAAATATATGTTGGTTACCGCAATTTCCTTCGAGAATAAATCACATCTGGAAATTATTAAAAGAAACCAAAAGTAAATATTGTGTTGAGTTGACGCCTGTTTCTATAAAAAAAACATTTTCGTCAGTTGATAGGTGGGTACCGCAGAGGCATAATGTCCCTATTTTTTGTATTATCGGTTCTTCCGGACCGAATCATTACTGCCTACGATCTACTGGAAACAAAATATGTTGGGGAAAAGAAAAATAGTAGGCGGAGATCGAAAACTTGACAAAAGTACCTTTAATGAAGAATGAGGCGGAAAATATTACCGGAAAACCACTGTCGTGTTGATTTTTGGGTTGGTTCTAGTTTCATCAATGCTATTTGTTCCAATGAAAAAAAGGCAGTCATGGGGACTGCCGACAGAAGTAAAAACATAAAACTATTAACTATCAGTGGTTTTAATAAATTTTCGAATAAATTGTTGATGTAACAAAAATAAAAACTATTAATTTGTAAATTAAAATTATTAACATTAGTCTGGTTTTCACTCTGAGCAACAACAAGCGCATCACGTCACATCACTCATAGCTACAGATATACTATTAACTAGCATGTCGGTGACACGAACCCATACGATTTTCCCCTACCAAAAATCGCTCAACGCGACTAAAGAAGTTTTCACTTTTATAAGCACAGCTCTGCTCTGCCTTCGTCTGATTTACCCTCTCCAAAATCTGCTACGGCTTTTAGTTGAAGACAAAAATTCATTACGAGTTGATCAGAGCTGAATTCTTCCAGCAAGATAGCAGTGCGGGCGGGAACGTCACCACATCTACCAATGCTGTGGGGGGCGAGAAAAACGGTGGAGGCAGTACCGGCGGGGTCCGTTCCAGTCAGGTGTCTCTCAGTTCAAATCCGGACCTGGACTTTCGCTACTCCGCCATCTTTACCGAGGTAGCGTTCTACCGCGGACGCCTGCTCTCTGTCAAACGAGTTCGGAGACACCACATCGATATCAACAGGGAAATCAAGAAGGAGCTAAAGATTGTAAGTCAATTTGATTTGAATAACTACCAGTGCCAAATCAATCGTATAACTACAATAAATTATAACTTACCTGCTTAGTTTTCTTTCGTAGACTATTCAACTACGTAGGTCCAACTCAAAGAAAAAGATTTACCCAAGTTATAAATAGTCTTTGTAATTTAGTTTGATATATCCTTACGGCATTACATGAGGATAGCTCGAAGCCTCCCCTCGGGCCACAAAACAAACAACGCATTTCTCTTCCAAGCCGTGTATGATGGAGGCACCGACTGAGACAAATCGCTTTAATACATTCGGATTTACTGAACTGACGCCGGTACCTACACAATACCTAGTAGAATAGAAATAAATAGGTGGGTTTATCCTGCGATGTATGTTTCGCAATAATCATGTTTATGAACACCTTTCATCGTAGCGCATTCGGTTTAATAACATTCCTCTTGTTATTATCATTTTGTTTACTGTTCGTTTTATCTGACACATCGCACAAATAAAGCGATTCTTCGCTGGCAAATTATGAAATTAAATCTTTGTAAAAATTAAGTACCTACTAAGTTTTTTTTTTGGATGGGAAATCATCAAATAATCATAAAAAATCAGTACTTGAAGAACAACTTAGGAGAACTTAAAATAAAGATTACATTGTAAATAACGTGAAGCACCAATAAAGGGCGTTTGTTCAGGTTGAATAAATACCTTCGTAGTTCGCACTAACTTACACCTGTTTGTTCAGAGTTTATTTGAACGTCCAATTGCAAAAATTGTAATAAAAATATTGGAACTGCTCAACTTTCCTTGTAACAAGTCGGCACGACGACATTAACCTTTAGCCATGTTATAGTTCAATATGTGACGAAATATATTATTCCGAATTTTTAGCGGCCGGCGTGTGGGCCCTGCGGCTCTAAGCAACCGTATTAGCATTCCTAACAACAAGAGAAATATCCTATCGAATGCTTACATATTTTTATTTCTACAATATGTATCCAAATACCCTTATACTTTTGGTAAAAACGAGCAAGTAGGTATACTTGCTCATTTTTAGGGTTCCGTAGTCTCCAAGGAACCCTTATAGTTTCGCCATATCGTCGCTTAAGTTCTAACACCGCGGAAGTCAAAATACGCAACTTTTCAGGAGAGCAAAAAATCCGTTTTATTTAGCCTCAAACAACTGTTCATATTTAGGTTTATTCAATATAGAAATTAAAATATGTTTAATTCATGTAGACACATCCAATTTTAAAATTCGTCAAACGATGCGCCTTGCGATTCTCTATCGAATGACATACAATACGTATTTTGTCAAAAAAATGACTTCCGCGGTGTTAGAACTTAAGCGACGATATCCGTCTATCGGTCTGTCTGTCCGCGGCTTAGCCCAGAAACACTTCCAACTAGAAAGCTGTAATTTGGCATGGGTGTACATATTGATCACGCCGACAAAATGGTAAAATAAAAACTTGTTTTTTATACCTATAAAAAAATATTGCGGGTGCGTGAGATTGTTCGATTCAGAGATCCGTTTCCGTTCACAGCTAAGTAGGCTTTACAAGTTAACGAGTAGTAAGTCGACCAACTTATTGAATTGGAGTTGGAGAATTGACCGTGACGTATATGATGTATGGAAAAACGTGTTTTTCAACTACAATGTTAAGTTTGTTTTTGGGATAAATTCATCCCAACTATCCTCAGCTACGGAACCCTTCATTGTGCGTGGTCCGACACGCATTGGCCGGTTTTTGTTTTGGTATGGGAGGAGTAGCGGAACTCTGAACTGATAACGTTAATTTATTACGTTACCACACCCCAAAATCACGCAATTTTTACAGTTTTATATTGGTGAGCAAGAACAATGCGTGTTTAGGTAGGTATATAACTGAGGATAGTATAAAACAGCCATACTTAAAGTGTGCTCCACGGAGCCCTAAGGCTCCGCAGTCTCCGTGAAAATACTGGTCAAAAGGAAAAAGAAAATACTAAAGGGGTACTAAATTTTATTTTACTCTGCAACCTAAGTAAAATACAATTTATCTAAATATTCCAACATAAAGTAAAAAATATACAAATATTAATGTCAAGTAATATGATTATTAATAAAAAATACACATAAAACTATTTTTGCTTAGTTTAGGACTCCGGCAAATATTTCGTTTTCCAAAAGGTAATTAGCAATATTAGTTCTTTAGATCTAAGCACGTACCTACTAATCACTTCTGGGAACCTTGCATCAAATTTACAAACCTACGTGGGCCGGACAGCTTTAACTCTATTTTGGAATCGTGCCCGCTCATGACATTAATGTTGACTATCTGATTTGTGGTTAAATAAATGACCTACGTCTACTAAATTACGAAAGGTTTCAAAATCGGTTTACCAGATGACCTACACACCAGTCACAGGCGATTTATAATATGTGGCATTGGCTTCCAATCTTAATAATTGAGTCTTTGTTTCACACAAAGCCTGCCTTTTAAAGTCGGTATAGATAAAACATTTCGAAGTAGCCTAGGGCAGTAGGTATTCAGTAACGGCACCCATCCCTCCAAATAAATAAAACAGCAGGAGTCTCCGTCTCCGCTTCATTTATATTCTGTATATTCGCAATACTCGTAACATGCAGCGGTACCTATCTACGAACTATTGTTTCTGCAGTTTGTACCGAGTACCTAATAAAATGTGTGTGTCGGCAGATGCGGGATTTGCAACACGATAACGTGAACGGGTTCGTTGGCGCGTGTATCGAGCCGCCGAACGTCTGTGCCCTATCCGAATACTGTACTAGAGGCAGCCTCAAGGTAAAATACGGCAATAAATAATAATGCAAAGATTTAAATCTTTGGCAACAAACTGTTCTTATTATTGAATGCTTTGCGTTCCACAGGATATTCTCGAAAATGAAGACATCAAGCTGGATAACATGTTCATCGCGTCTCTAGTTGGAGATATAATTAGAGTGAGTTACACATCCATTTTACTTTCACGATTGTTTCGGACTCCGGTGGCTGCAGTGTCAACATATGCCGAATTCGGTCGTAAAGCGATAGCTATCTAAATCGAGACTGCAGCCCCAGGCAGGCAGGGTCAAACATGAATCGTTTAAAACGGTAGCCAATTATGAGCTTATGAGAGTCTTATTCGATTTTGCCCGTCCTAAATAACTTCCGATCAGCAAATCATATGAAATGTTTTGTTAGAGCGGCCAATCCGATTGGCCTCAGATGGTCTTTGGTAATTTACCTACCGGATAAACAGACAAATGCCTCAAAGACTATAAGACTACCCTCGGTGTAAATTTTTGCCTTCACTGCACCTAGGCAGGTACTATTTTTTTTAGACCTTTTATACTTACCTAAGTCAAAGCTGTTTTTTTTATTTTTATTTAGAAGATTTAATAAAATATGTGAACGTTGTGTATTCCTGTAAGGTCTATACATCAGAACTGATACCTATAACTTTTATTACTTAATGTAAAATGTATATACTATTGGCGTACCTATTTTAAATAAATAAATAGGTATCTGTTCACTCTTGTCACCATTGTTTCTTTTTCCTTTCTAGGGTATGATCTTCATCCACGAGTCACCGCTGCAGTATCACGGCGCACTGCGACCGTCTAACTGCTTGGTGGACGCTCGCTGGGTTGTCAAACTGGCAGACTTCGGACTGAAAGAGTTCCGGAAGGATGAATTGCCTCCATCAGAGTCTAATGCATTGAGATCTCATATTGAAAGTAAGCAAGGACTTCTTCTATTTATATTTTCATATAAAATTATTAAAATTAAAAAAAATAAATAGTTTATTTCTGTAACTTTCGTGTACAATATTATTCTGTGGCTAGAACCTCCCAGGAAGCATGTAGTAATGCTTGTATTGGGTGGTTCTGCTCCTCCCTCGGATCAACATATTTATTAGGTAACTAGATAACTAAACTATTTTAAGTAATTACAAACAAGAACATAATGAATAAAAAGTTAGAGATACTGGTGTGACTTCTCTTTATGTGTGTGTGTGCGCGCGTGTGTGGAGTGTATGTGTGTGTGGGTGTGGTGAGTGTGTGTGTGTGTGTGTGTGTGTGTGTGTGCCTTATGATATTTAGAACATACCATTTCTCGTATAGGCTGTGTGAATTTGACTCCTAATTAGGAGACTTCTAGCCCTATGATGTAATGGTGCCGATTCCCTTGTTCACAAACTAAACTAAATTTAAGTTCAGTGCATCTTTTTCTTTCTATTTCATTAAGAAAAGGACAGAAGATACATTTTAGTTTAGTCCTGTCAAATTAATCAGCGCTTGACGTAAATTGACGTAATTTTAGTAGGCAAGTTTTTAATCACGTCTAAACTTGTATGGAGTAGTGACAGGCGCTGATTAATTTGACAGGACTAAACTAAAATTTATCTTCCGTCCTCTTCTTAGTGAAATAGAAAGAAAAAGATGCACTGAACTTAAATTTAGTTTAGTTTGTGAACAAAGGAATCGGCGCCAATATCTTGGGATCGGGAAGTACCACTAGAAGTCACAAATATTGTCTAGAGTTCGTATTTAAATAATAAGTTCTCTATATCAAAGTACCCAAGCCGCTCGAGCTCGTGAACGATTGTTTTTTTTACATTCGTGGAATTGAAGGTTGAATATTGTATATTGGTTGTGAAGCTTATTATATAGGTAGGCAGAGTGGGCTTGAAATTGACGCCTGGCAAAAAGAGTTCTACAGCGAGGAGCAGTGGCCACATTACATTTTCTTCTACCCGTTTGAGCTATATGAAAGTAAGGTAATGGTGCCGATTCCCTTGTTCACAAACCAAACTAAATTTAAGTTCAGTGCATCTTTTTCTTTCTATTTTATTAAGAAAAGGACAAAAGATAAATTTTAGTTTAGTTCTGTCAAATTAATCAGCGCCTGTCACTACTCCATACAAGTTTAGACGTGATTAAAAACTTGCCTACTAAAATTACGTCAATTTACGTGAAGCGCTGATTAATTTGACAGGACTAAACTAATATTTATCTTCTGTCCTTTTCTTAATGAAATAGAAAGAAAAAGATGCACTGAACTTAAATTTAATTCAGTTTGTGAACAAGGGAATCGGCACCAATGTTTTATGTAGTTTAAGTACTGAGTTTATAATATAAAGTTTTCGAAGTGACAATATTTTATGATTTAGGTATAGTTCGTCAGTAGGAAATCTAAATGGCTTAAAGAACGTTGTTTTTATCAAGCATCTCTGGGCTCTTTCTGCTTCAAGGAATTTAATTTTAGTGGCACCACCCCAGATGGAAATACAATAACACATAACTGATTGTGCCAATGCAATATAAATACGCTTTAGGAGGTCTTGAGAGGTGACATGTCTCAACTTTTTAAAGACCCATATGAGTTTACGGATCCTATCATTTATAGGTTCAATTTGTGGGTGCCAGGAAAGTCAGTGGTCCAGGATTACACCAAGGTATTTAGTGGATTTAACACATCCAATCTCTTCGCACCCACATTGCGTAGTATAAGTGAAGTCACAAGTATGAATCCTCAATACCAAGTTTGGGGGGGGAAGTGTACGCTTATTTATAGCAAAGTAGATGTAATTTGTTTTGGCGATATTTAGGGTAAGAAGGGCAGACCTGAGCCAGTTTGCAACCTTATGGAGACCATGCTCAGCAGCTTCAAAAACGGAGTTCCAGGAAGTACCATTAAATACAATGGCAGTATCATCCGCATATGAGAATACTTGCCCTCTCTCAATTTCGAGATTAGTTAATTCGCTTCCCTGGGGCACGCCGTACTCAATTTTAGTGTCAGAACTAGTGAAACTGTCAATTTTTACGCTCTGGGTACGGTCTTTTAGGTAATCAGTTAAGATATTTAGTGGCATTCCCCTTATGCCCATATACTCCATCTTTTTCACAAGAGTGGGGACAGAAACAGTGTCGAATGCCTTTTTTAGATCTAGGAAGACTGTCAGACACTTTTCTCCACGGTCTAGACACTGAGTTACCAAGGAGGACAATCCTGAGATGACATCTTCTGTAGATTTTGCTTTTCTGAATCCGAATTGTGAACTGGATAGAATATTAAATTTTTCGAGATAAGTAATTAGCAGTGATAGGAATAGGTAGTGCCTATTTGCCTAAACTTCGAAGAACAGAGACAAGAAACGGAGACTTCCTTAGGACTAACTTTTTTTCCGAGACATCTGTCCCGAAATTTCGAGACAACACATAAATACATTTAAAAAAAATGTTATTTGGAATAAGTAATTCGTCTATATTTACCTAAAGTTTACGACTAGATATATCATAATAAATAACATACACAGTCGTTACAACCATAAAATTTTCTAAATTTTTTTTTTGAGAACATTTTGTAAATGACTTGTTGATCGTAATACACAATGAATCACAATGTTTGAATAAGAAGCCGTACACGTTTCGAAGTAAATATCTTCTTTCTAGCTCACTCTCGGCTACGTTTAATGAGATTTCTAAAGTTCAAGTGTAAAAAAGGCATTATATGTAACACATAATATGATTTAAAAGAGTGTCCATGGAGTTTCTTGCACGTTCTTCTCCATAGAGACCTACTCTTTGGAACGTGCAATTTAGCTTCACTTTTCTTGGACTGACCGACATTTGACTATTCAAAAGTGCCCGTAAATGGTCTATTTGAAATAAATGCTTTGATTTTGATTTTATCGGTATTTAAAATAAATAAATAATTCATTTATTTGCCAGAATGTAGGTATACAAAGTGGTATGATCTTAATATTAATGAGGTCCCTTTACATTCTACCGTTATACATGATGTGCAAATATTTAGTTACAAATGAAAATACAAATACCTTTTTTTCTTTCATCTTAATGAAATATATTTCTAAAGTATATTTAAAAATGTGCATGATATTAAAATAATTGCATAATAATGGTATCACATTATCACATTTTACGGCAGCGCGTTTCGTTATCTATTCTTAGAAATTACAAAAGGTAACCGCCATGGTCGCATACCTGTGCGGCGCGGGGAGGGTCTACATACCCCCTTCCCCCCTACTCCTTACCGCCCCGCGTGCGCGCAGGTTACCTTCACTTCAATCCTGTACTTCGGTTTGTTAAGTGCGCATCTTCCTGTATTGTTTTTGTGAATATTGTTTTTCACCCTCGCTCGTTTTTTGGTTCATTGGATCTTCTTAATACGACTACTTTGGCTTGAATTTATGGATTACGATTTGCTGCAATAACATTGTTCCTGTCTGTCTACATCAAATAATACGGTAAGTCAAAATTTTTTATTTTTAATGTTTTGGCTAAAGTTATTTATTTTATTTCTTGTAGGGAAACAAACAGTAAATTAGATATAAAGAAGAACATTAATGTATATATTATTTTATCTTAAACTAGCAATTTGACAGTCTAGATTGATATGCAATTGTATGAACTTGATATTTTTAGTGGAGTTTTTAAGATAATTATTGTGTATGAAACGTAGTTAAAGAAAAAAAACATACGCATTTAACTTTTGGTTCAAATATAAAAGTGAACTTCAATACTACCAAGCATAGTAATGTTATATCTTTGGTGACATAAAGAATTGCTAAGGTGGACGAATTCTATCAAAATATATTATTTTTCTGGCCGGTTCTTTTAATATTTGAACCAAAAAGGAATATGTCTTTTGCGCATTGACTAAAATGCGAAAAAAATAACAATGATGTTACGCGTGTTCATATTATCTAACCGTTTTTCTTTATTAGAGCGTAAAATGAAAGAATAAAATCTTTAAATCGATACAATCGATGCACCTAGCTGGAATGCGCGCACCTCTCCCGCTTTCCTTTCCACCTCCCTGTATCTATAAAGGTTCGTTATTCCTTTTGAGGCATGGAAAACTTAAAATTTTATTTTGTTTTAGGTACTTGCCATCGTACATCTTTTTGGAGACCAGTAAGATTGGAGATGTCGAACAAGCCTAAGAAAGCAACAGTACAAAGTTGGATTGGACTTCATCCTGAATTATATTACGACCCGGCCAGTAATTTGATTTACTGTTCTAAGTGCGAGAGCAGTATAACAGCTAAACTTAGTAGTGTCAAGAGGCACGTTAAATGTCCGAAACACGAAGGGACAAGTAAAAAACCAAATGAAGAATTTTATTTGGACCTAGTACAATTTCTCATATTATGTAATATACCTTGGATTCAAGTAAACAACCCCGCTTTCAAAAAAAATCTTCCATAAATATATTTGCTGCAATTGTACAAATCGACAAAAGCTTCCTGAGCAATCATTGCTGAGAAAAGTTTATTTAGATAAGATTTTTAAAACTAAAATTGACTCGATTTATGAACAAATTGCAAATCAAAAGCTGTGGGTACGATCTTTAGACGAGACAACTGATTTTTTAGGCAGATACATGGTACATTTACTTGTAAAACCTTTAAATGCGATCACACAAAAACCATTTTTAGTTGCTTGCAAAGTACTAGAAATTGCTAATGGGAGCACAATTGCCCAATTTGTAATAGACTGCTTTGAAAATATGTGGTGCGATTTGTATGAATCCAAAGTAGGAGACGTTGCTGTATTATGCACTGATAGTGTAGCATATATGCTAAAAGCGGGACGTGTGCTGAAAATTTTTTGCCCAACATTATACACGTCACTTGCTTAGCACTGAATCTCGTGGCAGAAAAAATACGATACGAATACTCAGATGTAGATGAATTAATTTCAAACGTAAAAAAAAGTATTTTTAAAATCGCCTAATAGAGTGCGCTTGTTAAAAAACACCTTTCCCCACATGCCGCTTCCTCCAGAACCCGTTATTACAAGATACCCCATCTTGTAATAACGGGTTCTGGAGGAAGCTTCTGGAACTTGGTTGGAGGCAGTGTCATATTATGCAAAATATTATGATCAAATTAAAACAATTGTAAATCTTTTAAGAAGTTCCGACGCGCTATCTATTAGGTGTGCCAAAAATGTTCTTCAAAAGGAAAACTTGAAATCGGACTTGGACTACATTGAGGAATATTTTAAAGATATACAAATTGGATTAAAGAAATTACAAAAATCGAATTTAACTCTAACGGAATCCTTTGAAATATTTGATCACGTGAGAACTGTGCTTAGCTGGTGTTCATCTGAGCTTATAAAAAAATAAACTCGTAAATGTCATGGACAGAAATCCCGGTTTAGATAAAATTAGAGACATATGTGAAGCGATAACAGCAGGAAAGGATGAGCGATCATACTATATGTACGCGCCTTTAAACTCAGTTGATGTTGAAAGGTCATTTTCAACTTATAAATGGATTCTTAACATAAAAAGAAATCGCCTGACAGTTGAAAATATAGAAAAAATTATGATTGTGTATTTTAACTTAGATGACTCATCTGACAAAGAAAATTTCGGTTCTGATACTGAACTTGACGAATCGAATCACGATGATTAAATTAAAATCGTTCTTTATTTTTTATGGTATTTGTAACACAAATAAAGTTTTTTAAATTCTTAGCAATTTTTGATGCATCAAGTTCTTTATCAAAACCGAACAGTTAGTAGTTCAGTATTAAAACTGATTGTCCTAAATGCTTCAAATATTAATTTGTAAACTTCAAAGGTTAATTTGTACTTTGATTTGAGTAAAAATTGCATCCCTCAACGTCAGTAAAATAAATATGACATAGATATTTAAAGATAGATAAACATAAATTTGTTTCTTAAATCTTTCCTTCTGTACATTTTGTTTCATGGTTTCCAATTACGTCATATTTTAAAATAACATAAATATACATAAATTTGTTACAACAATATTCTATGTATTTTATTTTTCCTTTAGAGCCCATTAATTATTTAATGAACCTAGAGCGATATCGACCGGCGATTTTTGAGCATTTTTTCTTTCGTTTTTTTTTTGCATAGAAATCTCCAAAAATCGCCAGACAATATCGGTGGTGTGAAAGGACCCTTACGTTTTTTTTTTAAACTAGTTAATGCCCGCGGCTTTTCCCGCGTGTACTATTGTTTTTGTATCCCATGGGAACTATACTTTTTTTTTTTAATAGGAAGTAGCATATGTGCTATTCCACACCTTAATCTATATCACTACCAAAATCAGCATTTTCAGTGGCATTGAGTAATGGACATCCATACAAACTATCACATTTATAGACAAACTTTAGATAAATATAGACGAATTACTTATTCCAAATAACACATTTTTTTAAATGTATTTAAGTGTTGCCTCGAAATTTCGAGACAGATGTGCCGGAAATAATTTAGTCCTAAGGAAGTCTCCGTTTCTTGTCTCTGTTCTTCGAAGTTTAGGCTAATAGGCACTACCTATTCCTATCACTGGTCATTAGGCGTGAGTTGATTAGCTTTTCAATAACTTTAGAGATAACTGACAATACCGAGATAGGTCGATAATTATTGATATCTCTATTATCACCACCCTTGTAGACGGGTGTAACAATAGATTTTTTAAGCAAGATCGGGAATATACGTTTTCTGAAGCAGAGGTAAAGTATAGGTCCAAGTCGCTTTATGATCCACCAGAAAAACTAGGGCTTTCTCAAAATGCGTAATGAACAACCTCGGTTCTCCTACATTTAGCGGTTGTGCACCTTTCTGTATGACTACATCTTCATAATCTTTATCTCTTGCCATACACTGGTAGAGCATAAAACCCATTAAATCTCATTAACTTTAGCCAACTGTCGATAAAAAGTCGATATATTTTCACAGGTCTAGCATATTTATCACCGGAGTTGCTTCGGTCAGCGGGCTGGGGCAAAGAGACCACCAACATGACAGTCGAGTTACATGACGGGTCTCCATACTCTGACGTATACGCTTTCGCATTGGTGCTGTACGAATTACACACAAGACGAGGTCCCTTCGGAGGCGACGCGTTACCAGTGCCCTCTCTGCTACACAGGATAGCATCGCCCGATCCTACGACATACAGGTAGGTATGTGTCTGAGCAGGCAATGTCACTTTACTAACCAAGACAAATAAGGCCTGCTCAACTGGACCCATGCTTGCTAGACACTGGCGCCGATTCCCTTGTTCACAAACTAAACCAAATTTAAGTTCAGTGCATCTTTTTCTTTCTATTTCATTAAGAAAAGGACAGAAGACACATTTTAGTTTAGCCCTGTCAAATTAATCAGCGCTTGACGTAAATTGACGTAATTTTAGTAGGCAAGTTTTTAATCACGTCTAAACTTGTATAGAGTAGTGACAGGCGCTGATTAATTTGACAGGACTAAATTAAAATTTATCTTCTGTCCTTTTCTTAATGAAATAGAAAGAAAAAGATGCACTGAACTTAAATTTAGTTTAGTTTGTGAACAAGGGAATCGGCACCACTAACAGAAAGCACCTAAAATATTCGCTATTTTTTGATAGTCTACCTATTCAATTATTGTTGCCAAGATTTTGTACTGAGTCCAGACCAGTCGAATTTTAAAGACAATGATCAAGTTTTTTATTATTTCTAGGCCTCCATTGGACGCGCTGACAGGTAGTTTTGATTGTGTACGAGAATGTTGCACCGAGTGTTGGATAGAAGAACCAACAGCTCGACCAGACTTCAAAGCTATCCGCACTCGGTTACGACCTCTGCGGAAGGGCATGTGAGTGTTATTACAGCCCGACTCTAACTTTATGGCGGCTTGGAACATGAGGCGAGTCGCTGCGCAGTGACGAATTCATGTGTCAGCGGTGACGGGTACGCTACAGCGCAGCGAGTAGCGCTCTTCAGAGCCGCCATTAAGTTGACTCGTACTATACCAAGTTGTTACAGATACAGTAGACTGACAATCAACTGTAACTTTCCCATGTGTATCGTTTCAGGAAACCAAACATTTTCGACAACATGATAGCAATGATGGAGAAATACGCGAACAATCTCGAAGCTTTAGTGGATGAGAGGACAGATCAATTACAGGAGGAGAAAAAAAAGACTGGTAAGTTCTCTAAAGACCTGACAATATTTTCTAAACACAAATATGGATTATTCTGATGTCCCTAAAATTGTTTTTCAGAGGCTTTATTAGAAGAAATGCTACCAGCACCTGTGGCCGAGCAATTGAAGCGAGGTCGTCGGGTTATGCCAGAGAGCTATGATTCCGTGACTATTTACTTTAGTGATATTGTTGGCTTCACAGCCATGTCAGCAGAGAGCACACCATTACAGGTATGTACAAGTCAGACCATAGTTCCATACTAAATTTTATCTCAGAAAAACTGCAGTCAAGCGCTTTCTAAAAGTTGATATCAGACGATAAATAGAACATTATTTTCTTTTTTTTTTTGGACTGCCTCGTTGGTATACCTAATATTTGACGGAGCCCTAAAATAAGTAATCAAAAATGGTTACTGCTGAGCATGAGGTCCTAGGTTCGATTCCAGAGTCGGGCAAAGTGTTATTGGGTTTTTTCATCTGGAATTTCTCAGTAGCAGCCCAGAGTCTGGATTTGTGACCGGTTGATGGCAACATGCTCGCCCCCTATTACATGGGACCTAAACATAACTGGCGAAAAGTGAGTGTATTACGGGTACACCTCTGGGTAACTCTTCGGGAATTACAGGCGTAAGGCGTGTTATGATGTTAAATGTGTGTTCTTTTTTACAGGTGGTTGATTTTTTGAACGATCTTTACACATGCTTCGATTCAATATTAGAAAATTTTGACGTGTATAAAGTGGAAACTATAGGAGATGCCTACATGGTGGTAAGTATTATTTAGCACAACTTTCTTCATCTTTGGATTCTAAAACCGAGATTATTATTAATGCTTATCTCAGGTATCGGGCTTGCCGATTCGCAACGGTATACTTCACGCCGGTGAAGTGGCATCAATGGCTCTGGCGTTATTGTCTGCTACACGAGCATTCCGCTTGCGACACCAGCCTGACCATCGACTTATGCTACGTGTCGGTCTACATTCAGGTACATAATAAACTGTTTTTCATATTATATCAGATTATCAGGCAACTAGTTTAGAAATATTGATGTGGCTAGTAGCCGCCATCTTAAGGCAAGAAACTAGAAGCTCATCGTCATCTTTACGTTTCCAGGTCCAGTTTGCGCAGGAGTAGTAGGACTAAAGATGCCTAGGTATTGCCTGTTCGGAGACACGGTCAACACAGCCAGCCGCTTCGAATCGACTGGGGCGCGTAAGTAACATAAAGTTATAAGTTAACATACTAACAAACTATTAGTAACAAACTATTTGGTTTTCATTTGGTTCAAATTTTACTCAAATGTAACGTTTTTTTAAGCTTTAATTTTTTTTCTCTGCCTTATACTAGCTCCATACTACCTACCGGGCCGAACGGTACCTGCCAATTTAACTTTCGTTGTATAATTTCAGCTTTAAAAATCCACTGTAGTCAAGCGTGCAAGACGCTGCTGGACCAACTAGGGGGTTACATTCTTGAAGAGCGGGGCATAGTCTCGATGAAGGGCAAGCGTGACCAGGTGACATATTGGTTGCGGGGAGAGGAACCCACAGCTGCCGCAGCCCGCGCCCGGCGCCGCGCGGCCAGGGACAACGTGCAGCCGCCCGGCACAGACAAGCGAGGACAACGCAGCTCGCTTAAGACTAGGAGCTGGAAGAACCAAGTCGGTGGACTACATAGGTAATGTTGGACCTTATATTTTTTTGACGTAGAGCCGATTATATCTTGACAAAATTCAAAGTTTTTAGGTAATGTTGGACTTTATATTTTTTTTACGTAGAGCTGATTATATCTTGACAAAATTCAAAATTTTTAGGTAATGTTGGACTTTATTTTTTTTTTACGTAGAGCCGATTATATCTTGACAAAATTCAAAGTTTTTTGAGTTGATTGAGTCCATTAGTTAATTTGACTAAAGTTTTAGCCAGACTATAATATTTTATCCCCCGTAATTTTTCTACAGATGTTGCAGTTTAGAATCTCCTAAAAAGTTGCGTTTCGCTTCCGGAAATCATTTGGAATCGCACACAGACGGTGTTCTACATCACCGCAGCGATGAGTATCTCATGGAAGTAAGTAGATATCCCTCTAAACATCTTGAAAGTCTTGATAATCTAGTCTTGAATGAAGCAGAAGTAATAATTATTTATTTTAATGTTCTCAGGTGGTCGGTGAGGGAAGACTAGCTCCAACGCAACGGTGTGACCTATTAGAAGCACCCAGCCTCCGGCATGAGTACACGAGCGTGTCGTGTCCTATCATAGAGCACACGGAATGTATCCAAACCCCACCAGCCCCCACCCCCGACACGCCACTACTGGTGCAGGCCACCTCGCAGTGTGATACCCAGCAGTGCGACATCAAGCTTGTGATCAACGGCTGCTCGTACAACGAGCGTGACGGCGCCGGCATTCCACTGCTCGCGGACGCGTAATACGTGCATTTGCACTTACGATGTAATCCTAGTCAATGGCAGCGACATGCATCTCTAGCTGCGACATCAAGCATAGCTCGATCGGAGTCGCAGTAGTTACTATACGTGCGAGAACAGTGGTCTGGTGAGCTACAGCAGAGTTGTACCTAAAGGTTGGAGGTGAACATCGTATTGAATCCGCCTGGACCTCACGTTACCAGAACCGCATTTCTCGCTTTAACGACACTTAATGTAATTGTGATCTACGTCAGTATTATTAAGAGCCCTTGTTCAATAGAAATTATTTAATAACATTAAACTTATTTCACAATTGACGGTAACATCGTTTTACTTACACATATTATTTACAACAGCTCATAACGTACACCTCAGACGGCGGACTCGGTGTCCAGCAGCGGCGGCGCGCGGCGCTCGGGCTCGCGCGCACTGAACAGGCCGAGCAGCCACGACGGGATGGCGAAGCGGGCCTTGCGCGCGCCCTTGCCCTCGGCCACGTTCTCCAGCGAGCGCCAGCGCTTGTAGAACTCGATGTAGCTGGCCTCGGGCGCCTTCCGCCGCGCGCGCTCCTGCTTGCACGACAGGCTCGTCTTGCGCAGCAGCGGGCTGTCCTCGTCGCGCGGCGCCTCGTCCGTCACGAGGCCGATGATGGTGCCGTTGAACACGGGGTCGCCGCACACCGTGGCCACGCCCACCTCGTGCTCCAGCGAGCGCGCCGTGTGCTGGCGGCGCATGCGCACGTCGCGCGCGGGCAGCAGGTCCAGCGAGTGCGCGCGCAGGCCCCAGCGCGCCGCCGGCTCGTCGGGCGAGCCCGAGCACGCCGTGGACGACGCGATCGAGCTGAGCGCGTGCCTGCCCACAAGATCGCACATTACTGACTGCCGCGCCGCAGGGCTGCGTCGGCCGGCGCGGGGCGCGGGTAGGGCGCGTACCTGGGGCGCGGCGCGGCCTGCTCGGCGCGCGGGCGGCGCTGCGAGGCGGGCGAGGCGCAGCGCGGCGCGGGCAGCGAGCAGCGCGAGCCGCGCGCCCAGTCGGCGTCGCGCGCGCCGCTCCACACGCGCTGCCGGACCGTGCTGCCGCCGCCACCTGCACATACGGAATCTATATTATTGACAATTAAATTAGTTCAGAAACGAAATCCAATTTCACATTTCTGCAGTGTGGTAGACGAGAAAAGTGAGATACTGTAAATACAAACATTTAAACGTATCAGATGAGGTAACCACACCACAAAAATGTGGATTTGCATCATAAACGGTTCACCACCAAGAAAATACCTGAAAGTGAAGGATGTCTGGAATCTGTCAATCTGGGGCTTCGTCTGGGTCGACGGAACAGCGGACGCTCCTCGCCCTCGACGGCTCTCTTCTGTATAGCCTTCTCTGTGGCACTGACCAACCAGTATGTCTGGAGCTGTAACACAGAAACAAGAGTTAGTATCCTATTATAACTCCCAAAAAAAACTTAGTAGTCCAACGTGGATATAGTGGTTGGTCACAGTTCTAACCTAACCTAACCCATTTGATCAGGTGCCCGGTAGCTTTGTTACTGCGAGCAACTGTGACCAAGGCTAGAAAGAAAGTTAAAAATGAGGCTCAATTATTAAAAAAAACCGTCCAATTGCGTGTCGGACCGCGCATAATGAAGGGTTCTGTAGTTGAATTGAATTTATCCCAAAATAAAGCACGGTCCATTAATGTTGTCTTATCGCCACCTCCAACCGAACGTGATAATTTTTCCTTAGTCATGTCAAAATGTGACAAAATTTTAGCAAATAAGAGGTATGCCACGTTGACACAATCAAAGAACGCTTGGACAAAGTAGATTTGACAACTACTTGCATGTTTTTTTGATCGTGACAACACTGATCAAAGCGCATTCTGAAGACGGCGTCCAAAGTGGACAAGGACCGCGTTCAACTTTTCATAGCCTGCGTTGTCAAATCTACTTTGTACAAGCGTACTTTGATTGTGTCAATGCGGCATAAACCGTTCGAGTTGCCAGACTGGGAATTCCAAAAGATTTTCCGCCTAGCAAAGCCTATGGTGATTGATTTGTGTGAAGAACTGCGCGTGGACTTACAGCCTCTTAATAAGGTGGATGGTTTGCCCGTTCACATCAAAGTAATTATATTTTAATACCTATATTATTACAAAACTCCATTGATGTATTTTTGACTTAAGTATCTACGAGGTGCATTCAATAAGTACCTAGCCTCATCGCCAGAGGGCGCTGTAGTTTCAAAAGAGTTTTACCACAGTGTAGCACATTCTTTTTTAATTATTTTTTCAAATTTTCATTCCAATCCCTTCATTTGTTTTAATTTGACAACTTATGGAAGCGCACGTGTCGATCGGTTTTACAAAAATGGAAAAAGAGCAATATCGTTCGGTGATTCGATTCCTATTTTTGGAAGGGAAAACGCGCATCGAAATCAAAGAGCGCTTGGATGCTGTGTACGGTGACTCTTCTCCATCGATGGCCACCGTCAAGAATTGGTTCAACGAGTTTGCACGTGGCCGTACGTCGGTTTTTGATGAACCACGTCCAGGTGCACCGAAAACAGCTGCTACGGAGGAAAACATTAAAAAAATCCATGATTTCGTATTGGCAGATCGCCGATTGAAGGTTCGGGAGCTAGCTGAGACTGTAGGCATTTCAGAAGGAACAGTGCATCATATTCTTCACGAGGAACTCGGCATGAGAAAGCTGTCGGCGCGATGGGTGCCGCGTTTACTCACACCAGAAAACAAGCGCAACCGTGAGACCACATCGGAGACGTGTTTGGCGCTGTTTAAGCGGAATCCAGCGGAGTTTTTGCGTCGTTTTGTGACCGTCGATGAAACCTGGATCCACTGGTACACACCAGAGACCAAGGAGCAATCAAAACAATGGATCCAGACCGGGGAACGTGCTCCAAAGAAGGCGAAAACTGTAAAATCGGCCGGAAAAGTTATGGCCACCGTTTTCTGGGATTCACAAGGTGTGATCTACATCGATTACCTCGAGAAGGGTAAAACAATTACAGGGCTTTACTATGCCGATTTATTGGGCCGATTCGACGCCGAATTAAAGAAAAAACGACCCCATCTGGCGAAGAAAAAAGTGCTGTTTCACCACGACAACACACCGGTTCACACGTCTGCCGTTGCCATGGCCAAATTGGTCGAATTACGCTACGAATTGTTGCCCCATCCACCGTATTCTCCAGATTTGGCCCCTTGTGACTTCTTTCTGTTTCCTAATCTGAAAAAATCACTCGCCGGGAATAGATATGGATCGAATGAGGAGGTCATCGCCGCCAAGGAGGCCTATTTTGCAGAGTTTGACAAAAACTATTTTTCGGACGGGTTAAAAAAGTTGGAGCATCGCTGGGCTAAGTGTATCGAACTAAAAAGAGACTTTGTTGAAAAATAAATTGCCACTTTTCCAAAATTTTCGTTTACTTTTTGTAGGCTAAGTATTTATTGAATGACCCTCGTACATGTCTAACTTTCCCATTTTTCAGGATCTCACATGTATAAATCACGGGCGATGGAAGCTACCAAAGACATTTTCACAAAATCTACAAACCAAACAAACAAAATGAAAGTCGTCCGCGTGTCAAAACTGAATCAGTTCCGAACAAAATTAAAAAATTGTTTAGCTGTAAGAACTGCACACTTTTATAGGTATTATTTTATTTGGTCGCATAATAAGATGGTCATAGACATTTTTATTTCTTATTATATCACTCTATGAAGTCAGCAACAAGGCATATCGCGCCTGTAGATTATTTCACATGGTTGACCCGTGCTACCATTTAAGACAAATTGTAAGACATTATGAATTGTGCTCGCCCCGTTGGGGAAGGACACAAGATACTTTTTATCCCGTTAGTAAATTCGTGTGGGATAATTTCTGACATCCACGCGAGCAAAGCCGCGGGCAAACGCTAGTACTTAATAAATTATTTGTAACTCAAATTACCCTACTGAATGACTATTTCATGAAATCATGACATTTGGGCCAATTCTAAGTTAGAAAGTCGTATTGATGATTACTTATAATGTTTATATTATGTAAATACATCATACTTTGATCAACATACAGCCTAAATCTGACCTGTAAATTGCAAAAAAATAAAATTTCTCGGCCGTCACTGGCTAATTAAATTCGTCATTTCACAAACCTGCCCTTTCCCCTTGATAGGAATAGTGCCTCTTGGCTCGACGATGTATCCGCCAATCTTGTCGAGTGCTTGCTTGCAGCTTGGAGATATGTGAATCTTGAGCGGCTCGCCGTTGGATTCCATGCGGGAGGCCGTGTTCACTGTGTCGCCGAACAGGCAGTAGCGCGGCATTGTGAGGCCGACCACACCTGCTACTACTGCGCCTGAAATACAGATATTTTAACAAGAATTAGACGATTTAAATAATTATAATTAAGTAAGGTAAAACGAAACCATTATAAAATCACTTTTTTTTTACTTGTAACACTGTATATAACATAATATATACTTTGTAATACTTGATGCGTCATGATTTCAACTTGTGGGCACTAATACATCAAAAATATTAAAATGGATTAGAATTTCTATGAAATAACCCGTAGGATAACTGAACCTAATACTCGTATATTGTTTGGAGGTAGTAAAACAAATATAAAACTTACCAGTATGAATTCCTATCCTAAGCTTCAGTGTTTCATTTGGTCTATGAGATATTTTGTGACTTTTGACTGCATTCAACAATTCCAGCGCCATCGATGCGATCTCACCCACGTGTCTGTCGCTGTTCCTTATAGGGAGACCAGATACCTAGAAGACACACGATATATTAATTTGAATACCTATTTTATTAAGTATTGAAGCTATAAAATTTATAAACATCGAAAAAAGCGCGTCATGCGCCAAAAATATAACTTACCACCATGTACGCGTCCCCAATAGTCTCTACTTTATAAACATCATAGCCTCTAATTATTCTATCAAACACAGTGTACAGATCGTTGAGGAAGTTCACGACCTGGAGCGGAGTACTCTCCGCTGACATGGCGGTGAACCCGACGATGTCACTGAAGTAAATGGTGACCGAGTCAAAGGACTCCGGCTCGAAGCCCTCGCCCGTGGTCAGGCGCCGCGCCACCGACCTGCAACAATCACCCCATGTACACCGCCCTTAACACAGAGGCCGAACCATCCACACTTATACGACATCCTGACGAAACACAATATCACTCCAACTTACCAACTAAGTGCTTCAAATCATGCTGCTACTTTTACTGTAAGCTACGGATAAAAACATAACACTAAAATCCTTACAGATATGTACAGTTCAATGACAAGCACTAGAGTAATAAAATCTTAATTTAAAAATAATTATTAGAAAAAAACTACAATATAACAGTTTGTACTTAGACAAAAGGTACTTAAATTATACCTACGTTACTTGTAATGTTAAGCATGCTGATCTACAAATAAAAATAATCTAAAGTGCACTGTAATTTGAAAGAGTCCACTTGAGCCCCAATACTGAAGTTCACCATAGTAACGCTACAAAATCACTTGCAAAAGCTATAAAACCAGTTAACTACTGAAGAAAACTGCCATCACCGACGACGACGTCACGCTAAACCGCCACAGAACCCAAGCAAGCTCTATTACTACTCAAACTCTGTTAATGAAAGGTGAGCCACGTGTATCACAATGTCGGAACATTTCAATGAAGATTGTGACGTGAGCCTGCCACCTGTGTGTGAGGCAAACCATATTAAACTACAATCACCAATAGGGAGTTAATTACCTCAAGACATTTTCACGACATTTCTATAATGGATTCAACCTCCACATCTGGAAAAGAACACAAGTACAACAAAGTGAATACATTAAATTTTTAGACGACGTACCACTGTTTTACATCAAGTCCATGTCGATGTTTCATATGTTTTTGATGAATGAACTATATTATGTGTATTAGTGTATTTATAGTACCATTATCAATCTGAGCTAATACTATTTAAAGCGTAAATAATGCTCATGATTCAATATATACTAAATAACCTACAGTGTGGTTTCTTCTACACATAAATCACGCCAATGTTTGTAAGATAATACACTCCCGTTTTAATTTACAACACACTCTTTACATAACAATAAAATATAGTGACGTAAAGCGAACCATTTTTCCTGCAATAAAAACAGCACATTATTACTGGTCGACTGGACTGTTAACAATTTCGTGTACCTACTTGTGTCGAGATTCACAAAACGTCTAAGTTAGTTATCACATAATAGCGATGAGACTTGGACTAAATGTAAACCAGTACGCACACTGCGGTGACATCCAGGTATGTGATACAGCTTGTTGTATTTGCGTCTTCCTCAACTGTGCTCACATTTATATTATTATTATTAATTACACCGATTACATTACAAACCTTCAAATTAGTTATAATCTAACGATTAGATGACGCTAACATATAACACCAATGTACACAGAATATTAATGACATGTACATGCACATTTCACGATGGTCACCAGTCGCGACTGGGTCGTGAATAAACATAGTAAAGCTTTGTTTCTTTTAATGCATTCATAGACACAAAACTTTATACTAACGTTTAATGCGCGAATGGTAATGATATTAACTGATACGACATCAGTTTTAATATACAAAATTTAACTTGGATAGAAATGGTATTTGGTAAAAAAGTATAGTAATTTCGAATAATATAAAAGGTAACTTACTTTGGTAGCATCCTATGTAATAAGTCTTCGGTTTTCTGTTTCTCTTCGATCAATAGCCTCGTTCTCTCGTTGACTAGTTCTTCTAAATTATTGGCATATTTCTCCATCATATCCATCATTTGGTCCATTATGTTTCTTGATCTGGAACAGTCAACCAAAACGTTTACATAACATATACAGATTACAACATATAAGGTTCAAAATCGTCCTCATGATGTGAAAAAATTGCAAGGACAGTTCACTTACTTTCCAGACTTCATTTTCTTGAGGCGGCTTCTGATAATGGGGAAGTCGGGTCTCAAGTTGGGGTCTTCAGTCCAGCAGTCTTTCATGCACGCGACCACGTAGTCCTCAGGAGCAGGGTCCAAAGCGTCTGTGTCAGGCCGGAACATCTCCTCACCATCCAACTTAGGTCTCTTCAGACGCTCGACTATATCTGAAAGAATAACCGAAACTTCAACATCGGCAACTCATAGATATTCTACAGAAATAAGACTTATAAAACGGGGAAACGGTGATCATATAAGCAGGTAAGCCCTCTACGCAGATGCTTAGAGGGCTTATCTGCTTACGGCTAGCGTCGGTGATCGTCGAACGTATACGCTGCGCTATCGGAAGATTAAAGCCGCGTCAACGCGACATTAGTTTTAATAGAAAGAACAATGGTGCCGATACCCTTGTTCACAAACTAAACTAAATTTAAGTTCAGTGCATCTTTTTCTTTCTATTTCATTCAGAAAAGGACAGAAGATAAATTTTAGTTTAGTCCTGTCAAATTAATCAGCGCCTGTCACTACTCCATACAAGTTTAGACGTGATTAAAAACTTGCCTACTAAAATTACGTCAATTTACGTCAAGCTCTGATTAATTTGACAGGACTACACTAAAATTTATCTTCTGTCCTTTTCTTAATGAAATAGAAAGAAAAAGATGGACTGAACTTAAATTTAGTTTAGTTTGTGAACAAGGGAGTCGGCACCAATAACGTTTATTGGGACACAGTTCGGGACCACAAAATAAAAAGTGAAAATAAAGTTTTAACAACAATAGTGGTGTGTGCCTAACGGCTGCGCCAAAAAGGTTCATTTCAGCATTAATGTCAGACAGATGCTCTCTGATGCTGGTTTTGTAATGAACCTTTAGGGACAAGTGACGGGGAGTACAAACAGTTTCAACATACCTAATGCTAATTTTTACAATACAATCACATCTACATCAATCACCAGATACAAGGCACCCTAAAAGGCGCATACAATATTCCCTTACCCTTAGGTTCCGTCCCCGTCAAACCAAAAGGCCCTCTTCTAGCTATTATTTCATAGAGAATGATTCCAAATGCATAGACATCGCCCTTCTGCGTACCACCAACCGTGCCGTTGGGGTTGTCCATCTCCCTTAGCAACTCCGGAGCCTTCCATAATAAGCCTGAAACAACAACACACGTTAATACATAAAGTATTATATAAAATTATTCCGATGTTATGAAATGTCACGTTTTTTGTTTTCATACCTCTATAATATTGGTGCTCTCCTATAAATTCGTTTTCAGCACAAGCTCTGAGTTCGTGTAGACCAAAATCAGCAACCTGCAATAAAATTAATGTTTTTTTTTTTATGTTGTACCATCGCTTAGGCAGTTAGGCGTTGACATTAGTATAATTTCTCCGATTTAAATTAAAACGTAGAATAAATAAACTGACCTGAAGCATCCACCTGGACGTAACAACACAATTCGAGGATTTGAGATTTCCGTGAAAAATTAATGGCGAAGTATGAATGAACATCATACCCTGTAACAAAATAACAGCATGTAAGCATACGATATTGATAAAGAAAATGTGTTAAGGCGCTGACAAGACCCAATAGGCCAAAATAGGCTTCTCTTAAGAAAAAAATTGCCAAATCTGTATAGTTTGTGGTAGTGGAAAAAATATATGTTAATTTTGAACATATTTCCCAGAACTTGGTTGTTACCAAAACACGTTTTGAAAAAAAATCTCGATAACTAACTAACGTTAAACTAACCTCTTACCGTGAGTTCTAATACAAAATATCTGTATTAAATATCAACATACATTACGTATTTAATTAATAACAAGAACGTCTTATTTGAATGCAGAACTTGGTTGTTTTTTATTTTCGATTACTCAACTCAATTTTGAGTAAATAGATAATTGCTTCATATTTTGCAGTAAATTACAAGCGTTGTGTCATCGCGCTTCTTTTTCTTTTCTATGCAATCTGACAGTGACCGCGGATTAGGTGTTGTCAGCGTCTTAAATATCAAATTAAACGTACCTTTATGAGATCATGAATTAGCGAAGATATGAACATTTTGTCCAACTTTATATCTTCATTTTCGATTATATCCTGGAAACAACATCGTATTTATTATTATTCATCTATCCCGTGACATTATACCGTTTTGAATACAAATAGGCACACAACATACAATAGGCTCGCGCCTTAATACATGGGACTAAAAAACATAACTGGCGAAATGTGGGTGTACTACAGGTACACCTCTGCCCAACCCTTCGGGGAAACAAAGCGTGATGTTACGTTATGTAAATACAAATGAAGTTTCATTCAAACGTAATTTGGAAGACGATTTCTAATTGGTATTAAATCCATGTAATACTCACATACAAGCTCCCTTTGGCGCAGTAGTCGGTGAGTAAAAGAACGCGCAGCGGCTCCACCACGGCTCCAATAAATGAGTTCAAGTTGTCGTGACGCAACTCTCGCAGCAGACGCATCTCCTTCATTATCTCACGTGGAATGTCCTAGCAAACATACGCTACTTTAATATACCTATGCACTGCACATAATATCATACTTAGAAACTCTGTGCGTAATAAACTAATTATAAAGTAATGGCAATTTTAAAAGGTTAAGGAGAAATGATTAAAGAAAATGATCGATGCACTTACTTTCTTTTTGGAGAACTTGAGCTCTTTGATCCTGACAACATTCCCCTTAAACTGCGCAGTTGTCGTGAATATCTGCGTGCAGCATTTGCTCTCGCACGATATTCCGCTCGCTAAACTCAGCTGCAACATAAACAATTTATTCGAGGAACGCCGATTTTTGACCATCTAACAACCACATAATAGCACATAGAGTCTGCACTGTTTTCACAAAAGCTAGCGCTTGCCTGCGCGTCTATTTCTGGTAAGGGGTTACCTTACTAGGCGACCACACGAGCCCACTGCCCAAATATCCAGCTATTTCTTGTGGGTCTATCTTCCAGAGGAGGCCCTCGATCTCTTGCTCGATCTTCCACTTGCGGTAAATGCTGATGGTGACGACGAGCGCGCAGAACAGAGTCACGGCTAGCGTGCCCGCTACCACCAGTGACGTTATTTGAGAATCGTCTTTGGGACACTTCTCGTTGAGAAACCCACATGACGGTTCGTCTTCGGGTTTTACACTGTCAGGCCAGTCGATTGGTAGACGAGGGTTTAGTTTATATTCCTGAAAAAATATTCATTTTATTGTATCAGTGTCACAAAAGGTCATGCTCCAATGTATACCTTATTACAAGGATACATAGGAGTCACATGACGTGAGTTGCATTTTCTATACTATCTTGTGAAAGAATGGTAGGTGTACTCACAGGAAACTCTCGTTTGTTCTGATGCTGGAAGTGTCCCACAGGGATCATACTGTATGTACAGTTGACGTCTCCGTCGCGGTACTTGGTCGGCTTGAACGCGAGCACGGAGAAGTTGCCCTCCGAGTCCGCTCGGTCGTCCAGACGAATGGACATACCCGATATACCTGCAGGAAGTGCCATATTCTAACAACCTAATAATTGGTATTTGTGACATCAATTAATATTTCGATGATTTTCGCCGTATTCAAAAGGTATCTTGTATTAATGGAATATTTAAAAAGAACAAGATTTATTTTGTGATTTATTTTCAACATTTTGAATCAAAGATGGAATTTGCATTAAGGATACCAAGTCCTGCTTATTTTTACTAAGAAAATTGTGGTCAGCGATATACTTACTTTTATATGGTGAACTTTGAATCATCTTGAGGACGATACGCGTTCCGTTCGTGGCGATAGCATTCAGTTTAAACATCGTCAACATTTCACTTCGAGTCTCTTCCTTTATGATTTCATCTAAAGCTTTCGCGTAAAGTTTCACAGAATCATATAAGTATGCAGCGTAGATGGAAACAAACTGTAAATAGAAAATTATGTTGAGATACACGTTATTGGTTTATTAATTTATATTTAGCTAAAAGTTTAACGTTATTTCTCAAATAAAGGCAGCATTTTTAGGTACAGTCGAGGAATAAAAAGGCATCTTAGTGGCCATTTATATTTGCACATTGCATGTGACTTGATTATGTTTTCGAGATGGTGAATGCAAATGATAGGTCAAATAGGCGACACGGTGCCCGCGGGAAATGACCATTGCTTAACCTTTTTATTCTCTTATTGTACTCATCTAGAGGCACACTCACACATGCTTCATGCAAATATGGTTCTAAGCTCCCAGAATTAAAACAACTACCTTATTAAATTTGTTCCCGAATATGGAGTCTTTGAACTTGAAGGGTTCCATCGTGTTGTACTTGCGCACTTTGTTGGTGAACTCCTCATAGCTGCCGGACGGCTCGGACGAGACCACCACCAGTAGCGACTGCGCTCGCTTCTTGAACTCCAACGTGTTCGGACATGTTAGCTTCGTTCGGTCCTCCGTTTCTGTGAAGTTGTTTTATTTAAAAGTTAAATCTCATATAAGTGAACTGTATCATGTTCTTATGAGAAATAAAGATTCTTTAAACCTAATACATAATCACAGGATGTTCCTTATTGTTTGTGTTCTATAACCATATAGAGGTGTCAAAGTCACCTTTGTTCCAATGCAAAAAAGGGATGGCATCCTCATATCTCTTTTTGACACTGGAACAATGATCCCCTATGGTTGATGGAATCCGGGCTGTTCACTTCATCGTGAACAAGATACGCAGCCTCAATTTAAATCATGTTTATATAGTTCGTTTTTATACTTGTTCCGTCCCGATATTAAAAAGGCGCGACGCGCGGCGGTTAGAATAGCTCAAAATATAAAATTGTGAGCTCATCGTAAAAGGTTCTCCTTTTACGATCTACAGTACTCGACAAGCACATTACGACCTATGAATACGACACAACTAACGCAAGAATGCAACAAAAGTGAATGAAATTACATGTAACACCCTCGTGTCCAAAACACATAAATCAGAATAAATACAGCCATATACATCATTTCTGTTTCAATTAGAATTGCAATTGTAATGTTTACGCCAGGCGAGCAATGTGACGGCGGTTTACCTAAAACAATAAGGAAAACAGAACTATTTAACAGTATTGACAAATACGCAGAAATTATAGTAGTTAGTGTTACGTTACCCTTTTTACTGTTCAGCGAAAACATTATAATTACACACTTATTATAATTTACTCACTTATAAGATATTTCAAGGCTTCTTTAGGCGAATATGTCATCATATCCACAAAAATGACCATGTATTCGCCCTTGGAGAATAGCTGAAGTGATTCCATAGCCGTCATCATTTCTATTAGGCCAGAAGTAGAGCCCAAGAACACGTATACTGAAAATAAATGGGGATTTGTTACTTACTTGTTGTTTGTTTTGTAACAAACTACGTGTCAAATGACATGTAGTTTATGGGACACATATTAATAGTCAACTAACATAAACCAACAACAATGAACACATAACATAACATCACGCCTTGTTTCCCTGAAGGGTTGGGCAGAGGTGTACCTGTACTACACCCACATTTCGCAGTTATGTTTAAGTCCCATGTAATAGGGGCGAGCCTATTGCCATCAACCGGGCACAAATCCAGACTCCGGGCTGCTACTGAGAAATTCCAGATAGAAAAACCCAATAAAGGCTCCTACATACTGGCGCGACTTGTCGCGCGACGCGACGCGACACAAAGACACCGCGTGTAGCGCTACACGCGGTGCCTTTGTGTCGCGACGCGTCGCGCGACAAGTCGCGCCAGTATGTAGGAGCCTAAACACTTTGCTCGACCCGGGAATCAAATCCAGGACCTCATGCTCAGCAGTAGCTCTTGCAACCACCACACCAACGAGGCTGGCAGTCAGAGGAAAACAACAATGAACATAAGGAAAAGATAAATTCTGCAGATTCCGCTTCCTTTTTTAGTCTGCTCTTTCACAGGTGCCAAGGAGAGGCAAATAACATTAAATAAATACTGAGCTCTACTATCCCCTCTTTCCAGTCATGACGTCAAGCTCCAATCTACCGGTGGTGCTTTAGGTATAACTATAGTTGTTCATTCATGTAACTGTGTATGTAATTGTATTATCTGATAATAAATTTATTTCTTTTTTTTTTAGGTCTATGAACATAAACTAAGCAAAAGGAGTATGTAAGGAGCGTAGCAGGTGGCGTTCTATAGTTTCTGCCTACACCCATGGGAAGAAGGCGTGAGTTTATGTATGTATGTATGTATGTATGTATGTATGTAAATTTATTTATTCTATTTCTATCTAATTCACTCACTTCTGGTCTTATTCTTGGTATCCTGTATGAACTGGTACCAGAAGCCGGGCGCGCAGCAGGTCATCTTCTCCTCGCAGCACTTGAAGCCGTCTATCACCGGCCGCTGATGGTTCACCGTCATGTTGTTCTTCTTTGCGTGGTTCTCCAGCGTCAGCGCCACCGTCACCCACGACTCCTCGTACAGAATGGAGAACTTGTTCCATCTGTAGTACCGGAGGAGCGATATTACGGATTTTGTCGCCTGAAATTAAATAACTGAACATTATATTATGTTCTTCATGCTAGTAAAATCATCATCATAATTTCACCCGAAAGGTTCAGGTTCTATGCTTCTCGCATCCAGCGAATATCTGCGGCCTTCACAAGGTCATCGGTCAACTTATGGGAGGTCTTCCAACGCTAAGCCTACACGCTAGTAAAGAATGTGGTCATGGAATCTAGAATCTTTGTAGAGGATAACAGGGCTTTATGTATGCGTCCATTAAATAAAAAATGATAGTGACCTGCAAAATTTGACGTTTATTTTACGATTTATGTATGGATTTCGGAAAACTAAACGACAACCACGTCAATGAATTGTTAATCAATGTCGAACCAGCTCAGCCACGGTAATATTATCTATACAGTATTCCAACTTCACTACAAACGGACGAAGCGCGAGCTATGCCTACGCGCCTCGATCTCGGCATGCGCTCGGCATGCAGACAGTCGCGACTGTGCCGCAGTGACGAACGGACAGTGTGTTGTTTTTTTAACAATAACCGCGCTATTTTTTCACTAAAAATAAGTTCAAGTACATATTTAATATGACGAGTAGGATATATTGTTGGTTGTATGAATTCGTCAATAACGCATCCAGAGATAACTTCTTTTAGATTACCTGGAAACTCTGAAAGGTAAGACTATAAAATAATTTTACTTACTAGTAGTTAGGTACATAATGTGTGTCTTTTTAATGGATAAGTATTTCCTTTTATCTCCCGATAAATCAAAAAACAACACGCATTTTTATTGAACACTTCCTATTCAATTCACAAAGTATTTTATTTGTTTGCATAAAAAAAGTATATTTACAATCACAAAACTAAATAGAATCACAAAGTAGGCAAATGTAATTAAAATGCTAGAGGCGGGCAGCCCTATCGCATGTTTACGTAACGCTCGGCTGTAGGCATTTATTTCAAAATACGGCCGAGTTACAATGATAATATTACCGTGGCTCAGCCATTGTCCATTCAAAAGTAAGCGGTAATAATCCACATAAATATCCTATGCGCCCGATGGGATTTCCCAGCGGCAAACATGACGATTACCTACAAACTTTCATCCCCTAAAGGGGTTTAGTAGGGGCTTTAGGGGATGAATTGTGAAAAAATCTTCCTTGTAATCTTCATTATTCATATAAGAAACTCTTGTGCAAAATGCCATGCTTTTATACAGGCTGTGCGTTGTCTGTCGGGGCTTTAGGGGATGAAATGTGAAAAAACCTTCCTTAGTGTCTACCTTCCTTATAACCTTCATTATTCATATAAGAAATTCTAGAGCAAAATGTCACGCTTTTATACAGGCTGTGCGTTGTTTGTCAGTAAGTTAAAAATTTTTACTAAGTAGATTTTATCGATGAGTAATTTTGTTACTTATGTAAGTACGCAGATTCAAAATAAAATAAAACAATGTTTCCAAATTAGTGTTCATAGGTATGGGAGGACAGTGTAGGCCTGTCAACAATTGATTAAAACAACTTGTTGCATACCTGAGCGCCAGGCGGCTCCAACCTCGCAAAGTTCGACAATGTCGAAGTTTGGTAATCGGAACATCTCTGAAACAAACAAACAATAACATCAATATTTTGACAACTGCTAGTATCATACCAAGAGTTTAGTCCACTAACACTGTTATCAAAGATATTTGAGACATCGAAGATTGAAGACACGTTGAAGGAATTCCATGCACACAGCATTCCAAATTGATAAAGCTCATGTCACATAGTATGAAGCTATGGAAAAAAGTAATAGAGAAAAGACTGCGAGAGGAGAGTGAGATTATCCCGAACCAGTTTGGGTTTATGCCAGGTAGAGGAACAGTGGACGCCACGTTTGCACTCCGCCAATTGTGCGAGAAGTACAGACGTGCGTACAAGAACTTGCACATGGTGTTCATTGATCCGGGATGTGTTGTGGTGGGCTTTGAAAGAGAAAGGTTTGCCCGGGAAGTATGTGGAGTTAATTCGTGTACGTCCGGTCGGCTGCTGGCAATACCGACGGGTTCAGTGTAGCTGTAGGCCAAGGGTCGGCGTTAAGTCCTTACCTCTTCCTGTTGATTATGGACGCTCTGACGTCGGACATACAGGAAGAGGCACCCTCTTTTTTTATTTTTTTTTATGTGGGAAATCATCAAATAACTTCTCCCGCTCTGGGCGGAGCGGGAGGGTGTGTCAGACTCTTACTGACTAAAACCCGCTCGTATTCCTTCCGTTGCCTGTGTTGCCAGGGGCCTCGGTAACCCTTTAGTACCTTCCCGCGACCCAGGCAGAGGAAGAGGCATCCTGGTGCATGCTGTTCGCCGATGACATTGTTCTTATCGGTGAAAATGGACCTGAGATCCAGAGCAGATTGGAGAAATGGCAACAGAAGCTGGAGAATGTGGGCTTGAAAATCAGCAGAACCAAAACTGAATATATGTTCTGTGATTTCGGCGGTCTCTCCAGTTCTGGAACCATAGCGCTTGATGGCGTGCTTCTCCCAGTCTGTTCTGACTTTCGGGATCTCGGTTCACTCGTGCAAAGCGATGGCGAAGCAGATCGGACGGTTAAGCACTGGATTGATGAAATGGCAGCAGGTCACGGGAACAATCTGCGACTCCCGCATTCCCCTTAATCTTAAGGGGAAGATATATGTATAAAACAATGGCAAGACCTGCTGTCTTGTGTGGATCAGAATGTATGATTCATCCCTTTTGTAGCCCACTTCAAAAGGGATGAATGAAAGGCAATTGCATGCAGTTGAGATGAGAATGCTAAGAGGGATGTGAGGTGTGACACGAATGGATAGAATAAGAAATGAGTACATGAGAGGAAGTCTGAAAGTGGCACCGGTGACTGAAAAGTTGTGCGGTTGGCATGGTATATGTGATGCGGAGGAATGAGGAAAATGCCGTGAGGAAAGTCTTGAGTATGAATGTCGATGGCTATAAGAGTAGAGGAAGACCAAAGAAACGATGGATGGACTACCGAGATGACAACTAATAGAGAAGTATGGAAGAAAGGGACATGTTGCGCCGACCCCAAATAAATTGGGATAAGGGCAGGAGAATAATGATCATTGCAAACAAAAAATATTCATCAATGCGGACGATTTTTGTGACGCCCTATAATTCCTTCCCTCATTTTGATAACCGTAAATATTGTTATTTTAATTTTAAGACTTGTAAATTGCCTTGATATGGCTTGTGACTTATGTATATAATTATATTTGTACTTAAAAAATTAAAAATCTCCTAGAAGTCAAACATTGATACGAAAGAAATCATAATTTAATCACCTCTATTTACAACATGTTACTTGAACGACCATATTCATCATCTAGTTTTCGATAAATGATTGAAAACTTTTTTTTATGGCTTTAGGCTCTAAGAATTTTACCATTATCAAATGGTAAAATTCTATGGTAAGGTTGCATGCATTTGAACCGGATGGTAGATCATTATTCGGCCGGCTTCCGGATTTTAATTTAATTACGATGTTTTCTTACTTTATTTATTTCATATTTCAGTACTTCACCTCAGAACAGTTTATTTCCGGTCGCATGTCCGGCCTATAGGATGGCCGGATATACTGTATACGGCGAAATCCGAATCCGAATTTGCTTGTGCTAAGGGGTTGGTTCGCATACACAAGAGAAAAATATTTACTCATTTTTTAGTATTAAATAGTAGGGACCTGGTACAGAATCTAGGGAGGCGGGTCAAATCCACGTTTCGGATGAACTATATATGTATAACTCTAAAAACGTAAAAAAGTATAGTTTTATCGTTATGCTTACATAAGAGATCATGGGCAAGTTTCTGGACTGTGCGATGATCGCCTCAGTGTGGCAGCGGCCCTCGGGCCCGAAGAAGGCGACGACGCCCGAGCAGCTCATGTCAGTGAGCAGGCGTGTCGCCGTCACCGTGTCGAACTTGGTGTCATGCCATTCTAGGGACAACTCCACGTCGGGCAGCAACTCTGTGTTGTTGTTCAGCTGGAAGAAAAATGAGGCTTATTTAAACATACCAAAATATTATTGAACAATAAATAGATATTATTAGTATTACAAAGAGGGGCTTGTGCCTAAGTAATAACAGCCGCACGGATCAATGGATCAGGTTAAGCTACGCTAGCCGCGGTTGGTCCGTAGATGGGTGACCATCTTTACATACCAAGACCCCTTCGTGCCTCGGAAAGCACGTTAAGCCGTTGGTCCCGGCTGTCATTCGTGGATCTTTGACAGTCGTTACGAGTCTTCAGAAGCCTAAAAGTCTGACACCAGTCTTACCAAGGGGTATCGTGTTACCCAGTAACTGGGTTGTGGAGGTCAGATAGGCAGTCGCTCCACGTAAAATGCTGGTATTCAGCTGCATCCGGTTAGACTATAAGCAGACCCCAACGTAGTTGGGAAACGGCTAGGCAGATGATGATCTTTTATAAAGAAAGAAACACTTAGCGTGGGACCAAATATGAAGAAAGCTATCTCTTCTACATTACGGGTTAAGCAAAAATAACTGGGATTAATGTCCTATTTCCCCTTCCAGATACGCAATATAAGTAAACCTTCCGGTTTTTTAACCGGAGGCTTCTGCTGGTACTTTCATAGCCTAAGCTTGAGAAAATAGGGATAAAGGCTGGGATAACTGTAACCACACAGTAACGCATCGATATTTATAGGATATTTATTTATGTATCAGAAATTCTAAAAGTTAACTCAACTTGTTTGCCCCTGAGCTAAAAATAGCTACGGAAGTGTAGATATGATTTTGCGCTGATCAAACAAAGTTTTATCATTGTACGAGTCCAACCGAATTTAAAGTAACATTTATACTTCTTAAAAGTAGTGAGTGTAATAACATCGCTTGGAATTTAAACATAAATGAATCATTCGTAACCGCATTGAAATCAGTTTAACATTACAGGCCGGTACATGTGATTTAATGTGATACTCAAAATATTACACGGTATGCGAGATGAGGCTAATGGAAAAATCCACAGCGTGGATGACTAGATTTATTTTAATGACTATAATCCTATCGGGTATTATCTGAATTATGGTAATGGGTAGTTATGCCAGCAGACCTCCTCGAGGGCAATGGAGAGTGCTCCGGAGATAGTGAGGCCTTGTCGATCGCGCAGTTCGCCGGTGAGGCAGGGCAGGTAGCCGATGGTAAGGTTGAACTTCTTGTTGGCGGCCAGCGAAGGCTCGGCCAATAGGCTCAGCGCCGCGAGTACCAACACCCGCGCGCCGCGCCACATGCCGTCGCCTTCACCACGACACGCTCACCTAGGGCACACAAACAAATACATTTATTAAACGATAGATACTAGGATTCACAGTAAGATGTAGTTCTGTGAGGGGTGACATGGGAATCATGGGATAAACGACGTGTTTACCCAGACCAAAACTGGAGGAGGATAATGGCTGGAAATATGACTAGCCAATGCAGGGCAATCTGATAAGAAAACTACAAATTAAATGTAAACGTCTGATGTGTATATTCTACGAAAACAAGCTAAGGGAATTCACCCAAAAAAATGCCTAAGGAAAACTGATAACTATGGTTCGTTTTTTAATCCCAGAGACTAATTTGAAATTTCAAATGATTGTTGTTCGTTTTTTCAATTTGGAGTTTGACATTTGCGTGTGTCAATATAGTCTCCGAGATTAAAAAAAAGACTAGATGTCATCTAATTAGAACAACTAGGGTATTTCATACAGTGTACTTGCTTGCAGAAAGCATTTTCCCTATGGCGACATCGTATCAAGATAAACCCTAGTAGGGGTTTCATAAAACTTCAGAGTCATTGTCCTATTGCGATAAGAGGATGATTGGTTGATAACAGACATTCTGAAACAGTATGCGCTTTGATCTCGCACAGCAAACGTAGTTATTGTGATAGCAATTAAAATTTATCATGATAAACATAGTTATGTATTTGACGTGAACTTAAAGAAATGAATAATTACAATCTAATAATAAACACTTTTTAATTATTCGTTTGCCGCGAATATTTCTATAATCTACTGGCGAACGAGAAAACAACTATAAATTATATTCTCTACATTGCATGATTGCATCATAGTAACCATTTTATATTGTATAAAGAGATTAGAGTCGCAATAAAATCACAATGTTATCTTCTAAATAACTTTTAAAACCTGTGAGATTTCACGGATTGGAATTTTATTGTCTTTTATATACCACAGCCTCAGACCAAATAAAAAATCAAAACATAGCGCTTCGAAAAATACAGTGAAGCCATACCAAAACTACACCTCGCTCTGCGCATACACGCTCACACGCACACATTTACAACCCATTTCAACAAAACTACACCTCACTAAGTGCAAACCGGCCTCACGTCACTGTTGACAGCTAAGTCATGGTTTTTTATTTGGTCTGACAACACAGCCATTGAATAATAAATATTACTAGAGACAAACTAATACACACAGTTACCCCAAAAACTCAAACACAGCTCTCTTGTTTGGACAAAACACAAACAGTCACTTGAACATTTATATTTCCTCTGAATCTGACAAAAATAGCATTAGATAAAACTAAATAACTGTATTTTTAAGTCCACTAAAAATACAGGCTGGATTTTTGAAAAGGGGCAATAAGGGCAGGTGCTTGAACCGTTGTCGCTACAAGAAAATGGTCTTTGGAGACTGTCCTTGACTTTTTGAGATATTATGATCTGCATTCATAGATTTTGAAAAATGGAGAGACCGTCGTTAACTTATTGAGACATTTAGATCTGCATTCACAAGTTATGAAAAAAAAATACCGTCAGCAAGAATATAGGCAGTTTTCACAAAAACTTTTTTTGATGCCAATCGATCCTGCTTCTTATAATGACCAAAACACTCTATTGGACCAACTGAGGTTTGAGTACTAGAAAAGTCGGAAATTGCAATAAACTATTCCCATACATTTTGTAGGAAATGAGACTCCAACCTATTTTTTTTACGATGGATAGCCGAAAATAAACAAAAAAAGATTAACTTCAAATTTCGAACGAATACTCGTTATAATTTAATTTGGTTTGAGCTTCGATCAATAATAGTACTAGATTAAGAATCAGGAACAAAAATAAGTCCCTCAAGTGGCCACGTTTGCGCACGTTTATATTTATTTCTACGAAGTATAGAATAGAGTTGAATGATATTAACAACTTCAGTTTATTATAAACCTTAAGACTCAAACATAAAGTCTAATGGCACCATGGAAAAATATTAATATTTAAGTCCTTTTGTCATCGGAGAAAGGTTATAAGCAATAAATTTAAAAAGTCGCTTGAAAATAAAAAGTAATTTTTATTTATGTACAAAAATATTTATTATAAAATGAAACTTAAAATATAAGCAATAAGGTTAACACTTTCACCGCTAAGTACATAGAATACATACAAATTGGCATGCCATATAATGTTTATTGCAAATCTATAACAATTCAATCAACAGAAGTCATCTGAACAGAAGTCATCTTTAGCTACATATAGCGACGACTCGGATGCGAGTTGTGGGCACACGAACGAATTATTTTTCGACCCATATGCTGGGTGCTTGGCATAGAAAGTGTTAAAAACAATTTCGAACTTACTCTATTTTGGAAATAGACGTAGTTCTTGGTTAACATTTCAATGCTCAGAACACAGTAAGTATTGAAAAACGTAGAGTTTCAGATATATTATTTTAGGCGAAGGTTCGTTTTGTATGGTGGCAAATATTTTTACCGATTTAAAAAACTAGTAGGACTAAAATAGTACAATAGTTATTTTTATATGGGTTGTATAATACTTCTCCTCTTTCTTTCGCAACAATACATACCCATTCTGTACATCGAAATGGGTCACTATCTACAAACAAAAATAACAATCCTACTCCATGAATTCCCTGTTCCAGAACAGTAAAGTTTGTTACAAAAATTGGCGTGATGTCGCAAACATTGGTCAAACAATCTTAGTAATATGCTAATTAATTTTATTTACTATTTAATTCTGTTTTTATTTTATGAAAAACACTTACATGATATAAACTTACCGAAAAACAAATATTACTTCTAAAATCTTGGTGTTACGGTGGTTATTTACACAATTTTTGGATGCGCACTGCGGCATGTTGAAGTCTTAACGTTGGCTATGATTGGACCATACTAATTTGAAATAAGACCACAAAAGTATTTGTGCTCTTATTTTTCGGGCCGTTTTTGAAGCGCTCGTCGGGAATCTAGTACTATTATTGATCGAAGGGTTTGAGAACAATATTTACATAGTTTGTTGCTTTTGAAAAACTTTTCCTATACAAAGGTTGCTATTTCTGAATTTTGTAGCAGACAGGCTTTTTTAACGTTTCCCATATAAGTCTGAAAGTCATAATTTATTTGAGGTCGTTTTGTTCTCGGAAATCACAAACTATCTTGTTCTTATAGCAAATAAATTTCTAACGCGTATTCGTTCGAGGTATAAAAAGTAAGTTTGAGTTTCTTTCCTACGAAATATATGGAAAAAGCTTTTTGCGATTTCTGACTTTTCTAGTATTCAAACCTCTGTTGGTCTGATACAGTTTTTTGATCCCCGTAAGAAACAGAATCGATTGGCACCAAAAAAGAGTTTGTGAAAACTGTCCATTTTCTTGCTAACGGTATTATTTTTTCAAAACCTGTGAATGCAGATCTAAATGTCTCAATAAGTTAACGACAGTCTCCTAAGACCGTTTTCCTGTAGCTACAACGGTACCTGCCCTTACTGCCCCGTCTCAAAAATCCACCCTGCAGGTATAATAATCAGCTTAAAATTTGCATACGCATTCAGAATAGTGTCTAAAATAATATGCTAAAATTCCCCAAGCGTCCGCCGCTTGCGTCTTGAGATATAGACCCCTCTCCTGAAGGTTAGTCCAACCTCTTGTATGGGAGCGCTTGAATTCAGTCGGTTGTTGGCATTGTTTTGGTAATGTCGTGTCATATACAACGGTACGCAGGCGCCAGACCTCTCAGACCTTTCAGTCCCATCGGCCATCCGTTCTGCGAGTAATGCCGGGGGCATTACTCGCCTACTGCCACTTAAATTTGGCAATTGATCGGGCTATGTCGGTTACCTTGATTCCTGATTTAATCACACAGGGAAACTCCAAACATAGCCTTTTGGGTGACTTTCTAATGAGGCCCATTGTAAGAGACTACGTTTTAGTGCCATAAGTCATTACTGGCAATACTCACTGGTCAAACAAAGACTTTCGTCTTAAGACTGCGGTGAGGCTGAGACGAGAAGATATTACTTGACTTCCCGAACGCTGCCCCACCGCGTAAGATTCAGCGATTGACCTCTTTCTTGAAGTTGGATCTACTTATAATAACTGGACTGTTTGTCCTCAGTAATTATAATCGTCAACAACTACGAGTGTAGTGTCCGACTCACACCTCGCTGCACAAGGATAGGTGCGTTTTCATACAGACATTTCAGCACTTCGATGTATCAATAGTATCAATAATCTGGCACCGTTGAAGAGACTGCAATATAGCCGAAGTTTCAATCGACTCGAAGGCTTTCTCGTAGTCCACAAACGCTAAGCAAGCAGAGGCAGGTTAAAATAGTTCCTAGAGGGCCTTAAGAACCGGTTTCCACCGGCCTTCAGGAGTTCGGCCGTGATTCCGTCATGGCCCGGGGCCTGTTGTTGTTTTTAAGCTGATTCAGAGCCATCCTAATCTCGTTCAGGCTGATATCCGGGACTTCGGTATAGTGTCGGGTCAATCTAGCACTGGGGTCATTTCAGATTGGCAATTGGGTTTACAGGTTGACTTGTACAACCGTCCATAGAACCTCTCGATCTCCTTTCAAACGTTTTTAAAGATTCTGCCATCATCGCTCTTCAGGTTCGTAAGCTGACTCTGGTCAATAGACAAATCTCTTGCCTATTCAATAACATTGGAGCCGTCTATCACGTCCTTAATACGTTCAGTATTAAAGCAGTGAAGCCGATAAAGGTCGGTTTCAAGGATTTAGAAACGTCTATTGAGCTGCCGGTACTAGCACGTATCGTCTGAAGACGGCAGGATCATCTCGCGCATCTCCTCCATGAGATTGATAGTAGGATAGGATCGGAGAATTACTTATTTCTATTTGCACGACGGGTCTTGAAGATCGACCGTATGGACAGTTTTCACGAACCTATCGTTCGCCTGACCATAAGGATAATAAACCTTTTTAATTATGTAATCATAATAATAAATGTTTCTGTGACTTGATTTTTATGTTTTTCCACTGTTGTCGCTGAAAGATAGACGTTGCTGTCATTAAAAAGTTAAAATATAAATTTTGATCAGAATTCGCCTTTACATCCACGCTAACACCTGTACATCTCGGGTTGCAAGAGGAGGAGGTTTGGGGAGTTTTAGGTAATAATTCAACACCACATACAGAATCCCATTAGAGATAGATGTTTAGTCATAAAAAAAAATGAATACGAATTTAGATCAGAATTAACTCTGTCTGCAACTGTAACCTTTTCACGCCTAAACCACTGAACGGATCGTTATGAAATTTGACAGATAGGTAGCCTGGGACCTGGAGAAGATATATTATAGGCCACTTTACATTCAGGATCACAGACCAAAGTCGCGGGCAACAGCTAGTAGGTAATAATGTTACAATTTATCGAAAGACTACATGATGGCGACAATGAGCGTGTCTATTTCTGTAACTCAATAAAGGGAAGTCTTCCTGCAGCGCGTTTTCCGCCCTCAAATGTAGGAATTGCTTCCATGCTGTCAAGTAAGTAATTGGCTCGCAGCCGGCGACCGATTAGACCAATTGACGTGCCGCTGTTTTGACAACATGCACCTCGTCTTCTAAAAACTTATCTTCAAGACATGCCAAGTAGGTAAAACAATATTTTGAGGATTTCTTGCCAATTGACATTTTATTTATTATTTCATATAGGTAGTTAGCTAGTGATGTCTTATGCCAGATAAGTATTCCAGGTGGTATGTAGCAGCATAAATTTCACGTCTGTCGTATACATAAACGCTATCTACCCCCAGAGTCAATAACCACACTTAGCCCTCGTTGCGCGATGCCACGGAGTCAGCATGTTGGTGGCACCTAGCAGGCTAGGCTGCCCGCGCGCACACCGCACAATGTCAGGCTAGCCGCAGATCATTGGAGGCGTGTTCATAGCCCACACCACACGCACGGCCGCCAGCGCCTATGAACCACGATTTCGCCATGAGATAACTCCCACGATAACGTTTTCCATAGCTATTTTTAGAACTTAATAAAAAGGTAATGTGATTACGATTACATTTCACGCAATGGCATACGCTTCCCGCATAACGTTAAGTTGGAAGTCAAACGGTGGTATTTTACATTTAAATATACGACCGAAAACGCTGTTCTGGCTGAATAGCCGTCTAACTGTAATCAGTCGAGTTTCATTAGCTAACTACTTGCTTTATTTCCTGGAGCCCTTTTTATGCTTAAGTCGGCCGTGCCAATTGTCGTTATTTTTGCAACGTAGCTAGAATCTACGAGTAATTGGTTTATTAGAAGACATTAACACATGTTACTTAAGGTTTTATATTATAACCAACAGTTTTGTTTTAAGTTTAGGTCAAGTACTCCTTGCAAGTGACCCCATCTACATATTAGGTTGGGGAAAAAGTCTTTTCGCATTATAGTATGTATGAACTTGTAATGAAATCTCTTTGGGTATACTATTTGTATCTGGCTGATTCTGGTATCATTGAAAGTTAAAATTTTAAAGAACATAATTCCAAATTCAAATTAGGAAAATGTGTGGATTTTCATATGTTTTTCGTACCGTCAAGATGAGTGAATCTAATGAAGAAATTCGATACATTTTAAAATTTTACTACAAAAAAGGTAAAAAAGCAAAGTAAGCCGCGAAAAAAATTTGCGATGTTTATGGACCTAGTGCAGTGTCTGTGAGAGTAGCACAAATTTGGTTTAAGCGTTTTCAATCCGGAAATTTTGATGTCAAAGATGCACGTCGCTCTGGTCGCCCTATTACGGATAAAATGGATGCCATTTTTTAAAAAATGGAGCAAGATCAGTAGTTAAGACGTAGCTGAAGAACTGGGAATTGACCACAAAACAGTTTTGGCGCATTTGAAAAAAACTGGGTACACGAAAAAGCTCGATATTTGGGTACCTCACGAGCTCACTGAAAGAAACCTAATAAACCGTGTACGCATTTGTGATTCTTTATTACGACGTAATGAAACCGAACCATTTTTGAAGAAGCTGATAACTGGTGATGAAAAGTGGATCACGTACGACAAGAACGTGCGAAAAAGGTCGTGATCAAAGGCCGGTCAGGCTTCACAGACTGTGGCGAAACCCGGGGTAACTCGCAACAAGGTGATGCTGTGTGTGTGGTGGGATTGGAAGGGCATTATTCATTATAAGCTGTTACCACCAGGCAGGACCATCGATTCTGAACTCTACTGCGAACAACTGATGAGATTAAAGCAAGAAGTTGAGAGAAAGCGGCCGGAATTAATCAACAGAAGGGGTGTGGTTTTTCATCATGATAACGCTAGACCTCACACATATTTAGCCACTCAGCAAAAATTAAGAGAGTTTTGCTGGGAGGTGTTAATGCATCCGCCGTATAGTCCTGACCTTGCACCTTCAGATTTCTACCTGTTTCGGTCTCTTCAGAATTCTTTAGGCAGTGTCAGGTTAACATCACGAGAGGACTGCCAAAACCACTTGTCGCGGTATTTGGTCAGAAGTCCCAAAATTACTATAGCAATGGGATCATGTCCCTACTTACAAGATGGCAAAAAGTTATCGAACAAAATGGTACCTACATACTATAGTTAAATGTAAATAAACTATATTAAAAAATGTTTTGAATTTTCTTAAAAAATGCGAAACTTTTTCCCCAACCTATTATATGTAGACTCTTTCGTATTGTGCATCGTCAGACGTTCCTTGGGTAGTGGTTGCACGTGCATAAAAATATTCAAGAAGCTAAATAATTCGGAACTTTTCATTCGCGAAATATCGCTAACACGAAGGAGTCAGCTATAAGTGATATCGCTGTCGCGCGCGGTATCGATACTGGTTTGCCTTCTAGTTAGTCACTTTGAACCAGTATCGCTACTGAACGCGACAGCGATATTGCTTATATCTGAAAAGGCCTTAACACAGCAGAGCAGCGCAGCAATAACGCAAACGAAAAGAGCAGTTAACGAATGAAGGGTTAGCTGTAGGTAGATAGGTACCCACACTACCCATTGAGGTCGCAACACCACAGGTATCAATTACTGTTAAAATGGCTAATCGAACAATGCAGTTCTAAACTCTAACCTGAAATTAAGTTTATTATAAATGAATAGAAGAAAAATTGCTGTAGACACCAATGCAAAACGTGGCAAATAGACAGACAAAATTTAGTTTATTCAATGAACGCACCTGGTGAGTTCATCCACAATAGTTTTGGACAAACCACCTTATTTATGTGGGGTCACTCGTATACTTAAATGTCACGATAATATTGTGTCAAGATCATAATGAGCCCTTCCAGCTGTGCCGGCCACGTTTTTCCCGAGGAATTCTATGTTGTTGACAGCAAAATTATCTTTAGGTACTATACATTTGTCTCCAATAGTTCCGAAGAATCATTTTTTCAACCCAGTTTTGTGCAAAAAAGTTATTTTGATAGTCTACTTCTTGAAGGATTTCAGTGTAGGAACAAACAAAATATTTACCGGAAGCAAGACTCATGAATGCTGCGAATGACACATCGAGTTAATTTTCTTGACTTTACTGGAATTAAGTGCTTCCCATTTTTGTAACCCTAAATTCTTTTAGTGATTCAACTAGTGTTGGTTAATGTTTGCCCATCATTTACCAACACTAGTTGAATCACAAAAATAACTAGGAAGTAACTAGAACTTCAGAACATGACTTTTTTTTTTCTACGTGAAAGTTGTAAAAACTGTATATTATATTATCGGTTCTTGTGGTATGGTTGAGGTTATTGAGTGGTGCATAATAATAATGACAAAACACATGTTTATTGGGCCGAGAACTGAACCCTGTGGGACAGCACTAAGTATGGTCTAAGTCTGATGGTGCAATTTATGTAGACCATAGGTGTCGGCCAAATGCTTCTCTGTAGAACGCTTTGGCCGCCGCCTTTGGTCTACATAAATTTCTCGTCGTCACAATCGCATGAAGTATTAATAACATATTAAACAGATCAGCAGATACATCAATAAAATATGAGCACAGAAATCATGCCAGCGGTTATCACAGCTATGTTATTGCACTTATTAAAAAAAAACTACGGATAACAGACAACAGCTGTCTAAATATTATTTAAACCAGTACCTAAATAGAACACACATGGTATATACCAAAACACCAGGTTCTAACTAGAAAAATAATGAGTAATAACCATTTCTTTCTGACTAATGAAAAGACACGACATAAATCGTTATTATTATCCCTGGTAATGTGCGCCGTATGGTCCATTACGTCACACATTTATTCAAGTTAATATTTGTAACCTCGACTTTGGTTACATATTTGCCAAGTTATTAATAGTACGCCAAATACATAAGCTAGAGGCTGAATCAGCAGACGGATAACTCAGATCCAGTATTTACTACCAGTGTGAACTTGGCAAGTAGACATTTGAAACTAAGGCCGAGTTAGACTTAGTTGTCCCAGTCTTTATCTTGCACTTGTGGCACGACAGTGGCAGGAATAACGCTTAGCCAAAGTAACGCTTATAGATCAATAACATAGTATCATTCTCCCAGATCCCTCTACCCTTCGTTGGCGACAACATAAATATTGTTGCTTAAACAGCAAGGTTGAGGACATAAATCTTTTTTCTTTTTATATTGCACACCCACGTTTTGAAGATATTGTTTTAATTAATAATTTACTTAGTAATGAAAACGGCCCATTTTGTCATGGGAGATTTTAATTGTCATCACTACCGTTGGGGGTCGGATTCTGCGATAGTACTGGTGTACGCATGGTGGATATGTTGAACGATTTTGACCTATGTATTATTAATGCCTTTTTACCCGACTGCCTCAGGAGGGTAATGTTTTTCGAGAGTATGTATGTATGTCTATTTCTTTGGCACGCTCTGTAGCCTAAACGGCTTGATGGATTTTAACGTCTGAGGTGTCCTTAGATTCGTCTTAATCGTGGGAGTGACATAGGCTATATAATATTTATGAATTGCATCTGCAAATACAAAAAAAGGAGGGGTAGTTTTTTCTTTTTATTAATTGCAACAATATTGGTATCAAATAAAAGCTAGTAACGAGTAATTTTCAAATATATATATTAAAAAAACTAAAAAGCTTGAAATAAAATACATTATTTAAAAAACAAAAAACCCGACTGCAAAAACACATAACTGAAAAGGGAAACACAAGCATTATAATCTATAGAATTTTGGTCTTGCAGGCGGGAACAGTCGAATAACCTGAAATAAGGTGTAAATTTTGATTGTCCCCGCCTGCGATACCAAAGTTCTATAGATTACTAGCTGACCCGGCAAACGTTGTTTTGCCATATAAATATTTTTTAAGTAAAGGGGTATGAAAAATAGATGTTAGCCGATTCTCAGACCTACTCAATATGCTCACAAAATTTCATGAGAATCGGTCAAGCCGTTTCGGAGGAGTACGGGAACGAACATTGTGACACGAGAATTTTATATATAAGATAATGCTTGTTTTTCTCTTTTCAGTCATGTGTTTTTGCAGTCGGGTTTTTTTATTTGAAGTCGTTTGAATAATGACCTATGGGAATGATCTATCCCATCACAGTTATAATTCCCTCTAAAAATCTTCCTGATAAAACCTTCCCTCCCTTACTTAAAGTACCAGCTTAACTCTGTGGATTGGGATCAAAAATTTTAGAACTACGTATTTCCTCCGTGCCATCCATCAATGCTGAGAATGCTCAAGATTGCTTTGTCTTTTTCCAACACCATATCCGCTACGACTGATGATTGCTTTCCTTCAAAAAAATCATCTACGGGCAAAATCCCTTCAAGGGATAGGGATGCACTACCATGATGAATTAGGCGGAAGAGACTTTAAACCTTGAAATTAACCAGGATAATCTTCTCGCCTTCAATAAAATATAGGCTATGTCCAGGAAATTAAAAAGAAAAGAGCAGGCTGGGAATCGTTTTGTAGTTCCGTGAGTCCATCCACCCCAGCGTCGGCGGTGTGGCAGAGAGTGACAATTTTTACTGCGGCTAGGATTATACAGATCATCTGCACCAATCTTTCAAAGCCGCACTCTGCAGCTGAGAATTTCAGGGGAAAACTCTGAGCAGAGGGTAAACTGGCGAGGCTTACCTCAGGGATCCCTAATTAGTCCCATACTATATAATATTTACACTTCAGATCTCCCTTCATGCTTAAATTATAATTGTAAAATCCTTCAAAATACTGCCGCAATATTGGTCTCTGGCAGTTTCATAGAGGATGCCGCTCTATCTTTAAATGTCCCTTTATCTTCATTAAACCAATAGGTACCTACTCGATCACGGACATTCACGGATTGTCTTTGAGGGCTCCTAAGAGTACAGTTATTTTTACTCGGAGACGTTTATTCCCTCAGGAAGATATTAACATAGATGGTCAAGTTATCCCGATCAAGGAAAACGCCAGGTTTCTGGGAGTTACCCTGGACTCCATGTCGGGTGTGGATCACATCAACAATGTAAACAATATGAGCGCTCAGTATCAGTCCTAAAGACTTTATCTGGAGTCTGGTGGACAGAGCGCTTAAAAACCTCTCCTCACCTGTTTGTCTAGTGTGATTTTGATCGAGCCATTGACTGGTACTGGAGGGACTGGAGTCTATTTTACACAGATGCGACTAAATTAACTCCAACGTGTATTGTGTATTCCAATGTATTGGCATTTTAGAAGCAATTAATTTCATAAAAAATCATAATATTCAAAATTTGGTATTTCTTTCATTCTCGCAGTAGCATTCAGGGTCTAGATCAAAATCAAATAAAATCAAAAATTCACAGTAATATCATTATAGACATTCAAAATTTACTCTTCACTTGCTCCAACAACAGTTTAAACATTGATATAGCTTGGGTTCCCACTTCGCAGCCACTCGGGTATAGGTGGTGGTTACCAGTGTGCCGTTTCGTTGGCACAATTTGCTACATCAAACCCTGTGTGTTCAAAAACATTATGTCGTCCATAGTTACGACTTACGGGCTGACAGTGACACCAAACTTAAATTGCACAACTCTTGGTCAATAGTGTGGCAAAAAAGTTTAAAGCCCAAGGGGGCGTACCACGCCAGTATCCAACCCGACATGGATGTCGGTAATTTCGACAACTTGTCGAAACGGTTTCGAATTGTCGGTAATTTTGTGTGTCACAAAATTATTCAAAAAAACCTGTTTCATCCTTGTGTAGAAAGACTTAAGACTGATAGACTCGTTCTCTGCTGCAGTCCAGTATTCCAGAATAAGATTCATGTTCGTGACAGTTCCATGTGCGAATGCGGTCTTGACGGTGGCACTCTGGACTACATCATTTTTTCATGTCCTTCAAATTCCCAATATTTTGATTTGTACCATTATGTTCCCAAAATGAAAATCACCCTTTCTACTAATTTCCATTCCGTCTTAACTAACTTTCCCCTAAACTAATCCAAATCAAATGAACATTTTTAAATGACAATGTTATTAAAATGTAGTCTGCTGTGTAATAATAATTATAACTTTGTAAATATCTGAGTCGTTTTATAGTAGAGTAATAATTATTATATTTATATAAACAACAAAAAACAATAAATCCATGTTAGCTAACAAAAGTTGTCTTGTCCTTTCAGCTACTAACATTAACAACTAACAACTACCAGAACGTGCAAAGTTCGACGGCTCATCTTGCTGTGCTGCAGTCACTACATGACGCTGGCAGAATAGTCAGCTCAGTTGCCAAAAAAGAAAAAAAAATCCTTTGTAGATCTCGGCCTAAGTATTAATACTAAGTGTTTGTTCATTAAGAGGAGTATTAGAAGCCAAAAAAGCATCAGATACGATTTTATAACGCAATTAAGTCAGGTAGTCATGTTCGACAGATTTTTCAATTATAATTGACGGAGAATCCCTAACCTGGTGTTTGATGCCCCAAATATATTAGGTTGGGGAAAAAGTCTTTTCGCATTATAGTATGTATGAACTTGTAATAAAATCTCTTTGGGTATACTATTTGTATCTGGCTGGTTTTGGTATCATTGAAAGTTTAAATTTTAAAGAACATAATTCCAAATTCAAATAAGGAAAATGTGTGATTTTCATTTGTTTTTCGTACCGTCAAGATGAGTGAATCTAATGAAGAAATCGATACATTTTAAAATTTTGCTACAAAAAAGGTAAAAAGGCAACGGAAGCCGAAAAAAAATTCCGATGTTTATGGACCTAGTGCAGTGTCTGTGAGAGTAACACAAATTGGGTTTAAGCGTTTTCAATCCGGAAATTTTGATGTCAAAGATGCACGTCGCTCTGGTCGCCCTATTACGGATAAAATGGATGCTATTTTTGAAAAAGTGGAGCAAGGCGGCATATCAGTAGTTACGACGTAGCTGAAGAACTGGGAATTGACCACAAAACAGTTTTGGCGCATTTGAAAAAAACTGGGTACACAAAAAAGCTCGATATTTGGTTACCTCACGAGCTCACTGAAAGAAACCTAATGAACCGTGTACTCATTTGTGATTCTTTATTACGACGTAATGAAACCGAACCATTTTTGAAGAAGCTGATAAGTGGTGACGAAAAGTGGATCACGTACGACAAGAGCGTGCGAAAAAGGTCGTGGTCATAGGCCGGTCAGGCTTCACACACTGTGGCGAAACCCGGGTTAATTCGCAACAAGGTGATGCTGTGTGTGTGGTGGGATTGGAAGGGCATTATTCATTATGAGCTTTTACCACCAGGCAGGACCATCGATTCTGAACTCTACTGCGAACAACTGATGAGATTAAAGCAAGAAGTTGAGAGAAAGCGGCCGGAATTAATCAACAGAAGGGGTGTGGTTTTTCATCATGATAACGCTAGACCTCACACATCTTTAGCCACTCATCAAAAATGAAGAGAGTTTGGCTGGGAGGTGTTAATGCATCCGCCGTATAGTCCTGACCTTGGACCTTGAGATTTCTACCTGTTTCTTCAGAATTCTTTAGGCAGTGTCAGGTTAACATCACGAGACGACTACCAAAACCACTTGTCGCGGTATTTTGATCAGAAGTCCCAAAATTTCTATAGCATTGGGATCATGTCCCTACCTACAAGATATCAAAAAGTTATCGAACAAAATGGTACCTACATACTTTAGTTAAATGTAAATAAACTATATTAAAATATGTTTTGAATTTTCTTAAAAAATGCGAAGAAACTTTTTCCCCAACCTATTATTTACTTGAGAACACCGAATAGAACATTTAGACTCAAGACTAACAACTAATCCTAAACTATATATAGGATGTAAAAACGGACCTTGTGTACGATTTATTTATGGAAACTAATATCCTTACATTGTTATCTACTAAAATAATAACCGTAGGTTCGTAGTTAGCTAAACTAATGGGAAGTTCCTTGTATTCTGCGGTATATCTATGTGCGTAACAAAGTTGGCAGTGGCACCCGTTAGCCATTAAATAAATTACAGTAGGTACTTACTAGAGATTAGCAAAATAGCAACACTAAAGGATGCGGTAATCTCATAAACTAATAGGTAGTTAGGCTAGGCCAACTATTTCCCCGAATATAATAAACCGCCGTATCTCTACGCCCCACCGTCGTATCTCTAAGTACGTTGACGTCGTGGTGGGGCTTGCGCGCTCCTAAACTCTAGGTAGAGCCGGTAGAGTTTACTTTGCCGAAACAGGTCTAGGGTGAGGAGTCAGACCAAGAGAGATACAGAAACCCGCAGGGCAACATGTGGCAAACTGTTGGGGAGTAGCCCGCGGACCCTATCTCCTGGGAGAAGCCGTGTTTGGCCGCCTTTATTAGCCGTTTGGAGTGAACAATGACGACGAACAGAGCTACCACCTCTTTCTTGCCTTTACTGGCCGGCTTTGGCTTTGGCCTTTATTGAGTGGAAATTCGCAAGAGCAAACTTGCTCGGAGCCAGGAAGTATTCCAGTAAGATGCTGGTCTTGACCGTACTTCCGGGACTGTCCTGATAGCCTCTCCACTCACCATAAGCACCTCAGGACATGTTGCACCATTGTCGCTACGACACTATGTGCTAGCGACCGTTTTCGGGGGCCCATAATTGAGGGTGCAAGTCACCCCCCGCCATTTTATCTGCGTATTTTATTGTATTGTATAAAACATTGTTCACGCAGCGGCCAAAATCTTTCTATAGTAGTAGATAACCAGTTCACTTTAGCCTCTTAAACCCACAATCCTATATCTTTGTTTCCATATCCTGCAATAGTCTTACACCAACCAAAGGTTGTACTTGGGTGCACTTGCATAGTGCGAACAGGGATAATCCTCGGTTGGTTTCTCATTTCATTAGAAACGTCTAACGAGCCTCTGCGAAATGGCTTCGGCCCCTCGTACGCCTTCCAAAGGCCCCGGACCTCAGGGTCCCGAGATATGTCAAAGACACAATAATAATAATAATAATTTATTTAATAAGTATAACGTTTACAAAAAGTGTACATTTAGATAACAATAGTAAATTTCCTATACAATTATAGTGCCTAATAATAAGCGTAAGCTAAAATATTTTTATTACAGGTCCAAGTAATGATGGTTCGGAATCTCACAACAAACAGTTAAATGGCTTGAATCTTATACAAACTGAGTAGGAGAGATCAAAGAATGGAACGACACGGTTTATTGCAAAAAACCAGACATCTTTTTACGAAACATGAACTTCTTTGTTTTTGTAAATTTTTCCGATGTTTTAATACTTATTCTGCTATTCGGGGTGGAGACAAATCTAACAAATCAAAGTTCATCAAAATCGGTCCAGCCGTTCTTGAGTTACAAATGGTGTAACTAACCTGACATTGTTTTATTTATATATTTATATTTATATAAAATATAAAGGATCGGGTAATCGCCGTTGACCTTGGCCATACAAAACCGCGTCGCGCGCACGTCGCGCCGCCGCCGTTTGGTCTCATAGGAAATATTTATTTTTAGTATCGAAAATAAGAATATTTGAAAAAATCACAGATACAATTAGGTATAGGCTGTTCATACAAAATTATCTTGAAAATATCATAATGGTAGGTAATTTAATTAAGGATAAGGGTAAGGTAGTTTGAAAGTAAAATCTTTTTTATGCTTTGGGTAGACATTACTTTCTGAATTTATTTCAAAGTATTTTGCTACAGTACTTAAATATTCACATACATAATTGATGTGTAGGTATGCATTCTAGTTTAACATACATTTTTTTGCATATCTTACTTGCATTATATGAAGGCGTAATAATAGATTTAAAAGTCACTAAAATCATATATCTGCGCCATAATAAAATGGTCTGTGCCTCAAATAAAATGTTATGGTAAAATTTTGACGAAATACCTATAATTCTACAAGAATATAGAAGCAGATTTGGAATAAATAGTAGATATTAGTCAATGGTGTAAGAATTTAAGTATGATCTAGCATAACAGCAGAATTATTGTTTTGGACAATTTTACCATCCACATGATGACGAATAAAACTTCCAACCCATAGTTTTGAGACAATAGCTTCCAAGTTATCAAACCCGACCGAGACTAGGTTGTAACTCGAAGAATAACCGAATATTAGCAACATGCGCTTGACTACAATAAAAACATGGTGCGATTTGGAATGTCTCGCAAGCGGAATAGTCCGTAACGATATCGATCTGGACAAGGCGATGTTTGGTCTGCCACTCCCGACCGCACCCACCCTAAGTTAATAAAAAAATCGACCACCCCTCGTCTCCGACGACACACTGACACTATATTGTTTTACTTATAAGGTTGCGATCCGCTGTACATAGTTCATATTGTCGACATCTACATCTATAACACTATCTTACACCTACAAAGTTTTTCCTTCATAGTGCATAAGAAAATATTGAAGTTAAGACAAAAGAAACGTGGTCACAGAAAAGAGCTTTGTCAACTTTCTGAACTTTTAATAGAAAAAAACCCGACACTTTCCTTAAAATAAAACTATTTGATCAGTTCCATTTCTATATAAATTTAGCACACTCAATGCGTTATATTTTAGTGAAATAATGGAAATATTATTATTATGTTTTCTATGAATCTTGACTATTATATTCTTGAAACCCAGATTCAGGGCTACAAAACTTGTCCCACCAGTAGCAACGAAAGTATCAAATAGAAATCAAATAAAATCTTAGACAGAGCCCAATGCCTTTTTTTTTTTTTTGAGTGTGGGAAATCGTCAAATAACTTCTCCCGCTCTGGGCGTAGCGGGAGGGTGTGTCAGACTCTTACTGACTAAAACCCACCCGTATTCCTTCCTGATGCCAGTGTTGCGGGGGCCTCGGTGACCCATAAGTACCTTCCCGCGACCCCGGCAGGCATCGGCCATAGTGGACCCCTACCTATGTGCTGACGACATCTCTTTGAGGCGCGCGTGGAATACAACGCGCCGTCGACCCGGGCCTGGTCCTTACCGGACGGTGAGCTACCCATTGCTCACCGTCCGCAAGCCCGCGCCTACGGTGGCCGGAAATCCGCCCGGGATTCCCGACGCCCAGGGCGTCTCCTGCGGCGGCTAGGGGCGAGAGGGCGCGAAATTTGCCTTTCCCTCAACCGTCCCGCCTCCTCCTTCGCGAGCATTACCGCTTCGCAGAAGGAGGTGACGGCTGCCCATGCCCTCTCGCTCCGTACCTTGGCCTGAACCAAGGCCGGACGCGAGAGATCTCTGCCGCCGATCGCCTCCACGAGGACACGGCGGTGCTCTGCCCAAGCCGGGCAGACCTCCACCGTATGCTCCACCGTGTCCTCCGGGCGATCCACACAGTGGTGACACCCGGGCGTTTCCTCCCGCCTTATCCGACACAGGAACCTCCCGAAGCTGCCGTGTCCGGTGAGCACCTGCGTCAGGCGGAAGGTGAGGACGCCGTGGCGCCTCTCTAGCCACTCCTCAAAGAGGGGACTTATCGCCGCAATTGTGGCGTGCCCAGCACTGGGTTGCGACAACCGTACTCTCCATGACGCCATGAGATCCCGCCGGAGCTCCGTCCGCTGTGCCGCGATTTCTCGCGTCTGCGGGCTTACGCCCCGGCGTTTCGCCTCCTCGCGCCACTCCCATACGTGCGCGAGGACTTTTGCCTCCAGATCCCATGGCGGCAATCCGGCAAGGAAGCTCGCTGCCTCACAGGAGACCGTGCGGTATCCCCGGACCATCCGGATGGCCATGACCCTTTGGGCCGCGCTCAACCGGCGGGCTGGCCGCAGCGCCAGAGAGCGCGCCCACACAGGAGCCCCGTAGAGGGCCATGGACCGCACGACCCCCGCGTAGAGCCTCCGGCAGGAGGCGTTTGGACCCCCTTGATTGGGCAGGAGCCGCTTCAATGCAGCCCCTGCCCGCTCCAGTTTGGGAGCCAAACGTCGGAAGTGCTCCACGAAGTTCCACCGGCTGTCGAGGACGAGTCCCAGGTACTTCATCGTCGACTCGACGCCGATGGAAACCACTCCTACCGTTATTTGGGACCCCAACGGTGGCGCGTTCCGAGGACCATGAAAACACATGGCCTCGGACGGAGCCCAATGCCTAAGCTGCGACTTCGCTCTCCATTGATGAGAATAAACCTTTCGAATTAAATATAGTCGGCCAGGTGCTTAATAAAACAGAAGAACAAACAAGATTGGAAAATTCGCGTGGATCCAAACCGTTTGGGCGAGGAAAAACTCTTGTTTGGATAAAAAAAAATCAAGTCAGCTTATATTCAGCTGGTATTTTGTCCTAGTCCTCCGCTGACCACACCATCAAACTATAAGTAATCAATTCTTTGATCAGAAATTCACAACGCTAAATGTTTTGTAATAAATGTCGTGGTTCTCTTCATAACTTTGCCCATACAGATTACCGTGAACTGTTCTGAATCGAAAGATGGTTTTCTCAGACCCGCAATATTGTTGAACGGCCTATCCAAAGATATCCCTCATCACGGGATAGACGAGAGAATATCATTCCCACTTTACGTGCAACAAGTGGAGGTACCTTGCACGTATCATACAATTTTTTTTTTCTTGTTTTTAGTATCCACTTTGTCGGCGTGATTAATATGTATACCCATGCCAAATTACAGATTTGTAGTGCTAAGAGTCTCTGAGTTAAGCCGCGGGCAGACAGACGGACATGGCGAAACTATGTATAAGGGTTTCTTGTTGACTACGGAACCCTAAAAAGTGATCAGATAAAGGTTCCGTTTTTCCTTTTAAGGTCGGTATGACGATTTAAAATGTTTCGACAAACCCATCGTCCATAAAAAAATCTACAGGAAAAGCGATAGTAAAATTGAAAATCTTAAGTCTTAGTCTTGAGTCGATTTTGCAAAGTACCCAGACTTTTGAAGAGTTGGCCACGTTGATGCAATTGTAGAATAAAAGTAGCAAGTGAGTGGAACGAATACGTGATCACGTGACCTACGTTTGTTAAACACGCACGGACGGACAAACAATCTTGAAGGAGTAACAAGCTCATCTGGGCGCCCCCTAAATCCCGGCCTTTTTCGGGACTCGGGAGTTCGTAGTTTGTTTTTGGGTCAGCTGACGGTAGACTACTTTTGCTAGATACGGCAGTGATTAAGAGCGTGTACGCCGTACGGATATTTCATACAAATTTTTAAGTCCTTATTTTTCGATATGACTGAACCGATTTTAATGAAACTCCGGCCCATAAGCAGGATAAATAGGTTTAAAAAGTTAGTAGAAAACATTTTTGAAAAATAGCGATTTTAAATTTTCCATACAAACAGAAATTTCCAATTATCTTTTTTTAAATAGGACATTTCGAAAATGTTTTCTACTAACATTTTAGACCTATGTATCCTGCTTATGTGTGTGAAGTTTTATTAAAATCGGTTCAGTAATTTCGAAAACTAAGGACTTGAAAATTTGTATGAAATACCGTACGTACCGTACACGCTCTTAAATTAAACTACTTTTTCTTACATAACTTACCAACATATTCATTCATATTGGTTGTATTTGTTGCATATCCATTTCAGTTTTCCAAGAACACGTGTTTATATACAGATGTATTAAAATAGGATAGTTTAACTCATGAAGTACCATAGTCATTATTAGTTTACATAAAAAGCTTTACTTCATACAATCACTCCATAATTAAATTGTATGTTATTAGGATTATTAGGTGTATCAATCCATTAGTTTGTTACAAATTCGTGTCATAATTTTCCTTGATTTGTTTATAAATAGATAATTAAAATAAAACAATAGAACAATAAGTTAGTGGTTTAAAAAGTAATAATTTGTGACAAATTGCTAAGTTATGGTTTACTGAATGTTGAAACAATATTTTACCAGTCTTAAATATATGCTTCGAGTTTGTGCAAATTCACAAAATTATTTTAGGATTAAATGACAATAGTATTGATGACAATATTATAAATGGTTCAGACATCGTAAACGATAATTTCATTAGCTTTTACATAACGTGCGTCGTCTAACGGTCTAAGCCGTGCCCCGGGTTGTCCTCCGTGTCCTGTAATTGATGACAATGGGTACAACTCGATTTAAAATAATAATTTAGGAATAAATATTCGGCAACTATCCAGTATCCGGCTCAATTTTACTACCCTTAACCGGCCTAACTTCACTATCCGGTCGATTACCGGATAGTAGGCCAATATGGCTAACGGATATTCAATAAATTATGTTGTTGTTGCGGCATCTACAGCGCCACATACGAACTACGCATCACACTGACGTCACGCAAAAATCCTGCATCGCGCAAGCAGAGTTTACCGCGCAACTAGCATATATACAACATCCCGACATCAACCGTCGGGCAGTAGCCCACCAGACACGACACCCGTCTGGTCGGAGGATCCTCCCTTTTCTATGGAGGATGAGTGAACTTTACACCCTGTTCCTCATGCCTCTATATTGTCTTATACTTGACATCATTTAATTCATGTAATTCATTCAAACATACGACATGGTGATAATAGAATGGTTTCACTACGTTAATTTATTTTACATGCATGTAACATTATAAAACACATTACCCTCCTTCTTTGGTAGTCTAGTAAAATAAATAAATATTCTCTTAAATTTCCCGAATCTACCCGATCCTCCACGATTTCCACGAATCAATCCACCTCCAAACGCGCTCTCAGATCTACAGACCTGTTAAGGGTCGGGTAATCGCCGTTCACCTTGGCCATACAAATACGCGACGCGCTCACGCCGCGCCGCCTTTCGGTTTCATAGGGAATATTTAGTTTTACTAACGAAAAAATGAATATTTGAAAATAATCACAGATAAAATTACAGATAATAAAATAATCTGTACAAAAAAAAATATCTTAAGTGGTTTGAAAGTAATACTTATCGTTTTTTATGCTTTGGGTAGACATTACTTCCTGATTACATAAATTTTACTACAACACTTAAATATTTACATAGAGAATTGATGTGTATGCATTCAGTTTAACATACATTTTTTGCATAACTTACATACATTATATGAAGGCGTAATTACAGATTTAAAAGTCAATAATATCATTTATCTGCGCCTTAAGATATGATCTATGGCTATGTTCGCCGAATATTGGGTGGCCGGGAATAAGCCGCCATTTGTTTCATCTGTAATATTTAAAACTATTTTGTTATTTTTTTTTGTTATATTTGTAACTTTAGGCACAAGTAAAAAAAAATTTTGTACAAAGGCGGACTTAATGCCGGAGGCATTTTCTGCCAGTCAACCTTAGGGTGATGCAGATACAAAAAAACATGGCAGGTGCAACGTAAGGGATAGACATTTTGAAAATCGAAAAAAATATATACTAATACATAGATACATACATACCCATAAACAAAATAAAAGTGTCAGGGGAAATAACAATTGGCAGAGGAGAAAACGAATAAGCACTGGGATGATTCTGCCAACTTCTTACGAATATATTCCCGCGTTTAAATGGTAATAGACAAAACGCCTGTACAAAGAAAGAAGAGTGAATGAAACCAGAGCGGAGAGAAGGACATCGTAAAAAGCGATTGTTGATGGAACGAAGATTTTTACTATGGGCAGAGCACAAGTATTGAATATGGGAACGGGAAGTGAGGTAAGAAGGAGAAGTGGGTTTCTCGAGTAGGGAAAACCACACAAAGCCCTCAACTCTCTGCGCTGACGAATGGGCAACCATTTTAAAACCAATCGGTGCGCGGACACGTGCAGCAATGGATTAAGAATTTCCTTCAACAACCCTTCGCATAGTTAACGAAACTGTGTTACGCAATTTAGGTGTTTCATAATACATTTTATTAACTTTGCTTGAGTCGTTTTTGACTAGCAACAATAATAGGTTTTAATCCAGTTTGTCTATGTTGTATAAAACAACACAACATGTGCTTGTGGCTAAGTAATAACAGCTGCACAGTATGATCCATCAGGTTAAGCTACTTTTGCCAGGGTTGTTCCGTGGATAGTTAACCATCTTTACATACCGAGACTCCTCCATGCCTCGAAAAGCTGTTGGTCCCTACTGTCATTTAGTGAATTTTTGATAGTCTTCTTAGGTCGTCAGAACCACCGAAAGTTTGACAACCAGTCTTATCAAGGGGCTTTTAAAGCGCAAAAGCGATCCATCAGAGCCATGTTTGGACTACAAGTAACAAACAGTTGTGAACCATACTTCAAAAAATACAAAATTCTGACACTCCCGGCTTTGTATATTTATGAAACTGCCTAATGGAATAGTATTTTTTTTTTCCTTTACTTTGACATCTAACTCTTTGATACTCTGACAATAAATTATACTATAAAATCCTCAATAAATTATTTTTAATTGATAAACCTCAACTTGACTTGCACACCCAATAATGGGTGGGGGCTCCAAAACCTAAACCCTAGAACATAGTGACGTATTGACAAGGGGCAACACTTCCTGAGGTGCTTGAGGAGTGGAGAGGTATTCCACGGCTATCAGGACAATCCCAGAAGTACAGTCAAGATCCCAACCAGCATCTTACTGGAATACTTCCTTCCTCCAAGCATGTTTGCTCTTGCGAATCTCCACTCAAGCTGGCCAATAAAGGCAAGAATGACATGGGAGCTCTGTTCCTCGTCAGTGTTCATGCCAGCCGGCCAATAAAGGCAAGCCAGAGATGAGGACCAAGACTTCTCCCAGGAGATAGGGTCCATGGGGTCACTACTGCCCAACAACTCGCCACATGCTGCCCTGCGGGTTTCTGTATCTCTCTTGGTTTCGCTCCTTACCCTAGACCTGTTCCAGCAAAGTAAACACTACTGGCACAGACCTAGAGTTTGAAGAGCGCAAGCCCCACCACGATGTCAACGTAGAGATACGGCAGTGGGGTTATTATTATTATTATTGTGTTAACCAGTTACTGGTAACACAACTCATCACACAGCATCCGCTTAGACTGGAATCAGACCCCAAAATAATTGCAAAAGGCTATGCAGATTTATTGATATTAATATTTTACTTAGATAAAGCACAGAAATCTTGATGTTTGACATGTTATTTATTTAGTTGCCACATCATTATATTGTATCCATGTGGTGCAGGGGCGGGTCGCCGATTTTTAATAAAGTAAAATAATGTATCATAATTCTACTAGACTATCATCAATATTACAATTAAAGGTAAGTAAAGGGTTGTAATAAAATAGGAGCTTGAAGAATGTTTGCAAACCCATCACACTAGTCCCCGCCACTGCATCTCCTGAAACTCAGAATCAACAGTGGCAACCACCAGAAAAGCTTTGAGGCAATGAAGATCAACAAGTCACATTTTTAATTTCTCTTTTTGGTTTTGATTTATTTGTTGAATACAAAGCTTTTAGCTATTTGTATTACTTAGTGTGGTAGTGCATGTATTTAAAGTAGTGTTATTTTAAAATGTGTGTTGTATTAGTGTAGAACAAATAACTTTTATTTTTTTCACTTTCTAGAAACCCCAACGATGATAATCGGAAAATAGCAACAGAGTAAGAACGAAAAAGTGATGAATGTAAAGAAAACCAGACGAACTTAAGTTACTTAGGCAAACTGTCTGCCCAAGCTCTAAATGTGCCACAAAAATTAGCTTAATAAATTCAGTAAAGTAGAACAAAAAAAAAAATATATATTTGTGATATTTATGTGGTCCGACTTTCTCCATGAAAATGAGGATATGTACTGTAGTGGTGAGGTAGAAAACATACCAGTTTTGATCAAACAAATTTTTTTGTACACAAGGAATCATCAACATGAATGTATTAAACCAAAGTCCAAGTAATGAATCACAATAGAGTACAACTAATAAGTTAATACACATTACTGTATTACAAATCATTGGTTTATAAAAATCTAGAGCAAAGCTATGCCATATTTTCATCATAAATTATTATTGTTTTATAGATTAGAAGATGCACCTTTTTAAACCCAAAATAAAAAGCATTTTAAGAAAATATTAGGGCAAATAAGAAGGCATTACTCACCATGAATGTCAAATTATCCTGTTTGAATTGTCTTGATGTATCCTTCATAGGATCATATTTAATCACAGTATTTTAAGAGTCATTCAATATGTAAAACCACTGTTTATCTATATTTCATTTCACATGTACACAAACTGAATATAAACTTCAAAAATGTTTACAAAGGAATCAAGCTTGAATAGCATAGTAGGTTGGATTCTAAAAATACATCAACATGATAAAACAGTATGAATGTGTTAACATAAAGCAACAACAGTATGAATGTGTTAACATAAAGCAACACAATGATGACAATATGTAATATGGATTGTGAATCCGGATTAACCGCTTCACGTGCGTGATAGGGTAGTAATAGTGATAGGCTGGAGCTAATGATAATACCAAAATAGATACATAAGCACAATGGAAAAAAATAGAATTGCAAATCAAAATTTTTGTTTGTTAAATTTAATAACATCAAATAATAATCATTATTAGCGCTGTATTCACAGTTATTCTAAGGTACAATCGAATTAAACAAAATAATAACACTGATGTTTTAATCGAGTATAATTTAACACTGGACTTTAGAAAGTCGTAGGTACTCATGAATTGACCTGTATACTCAGTTAATAAGTTATGAAATTACTCTAACGATGTACAAAAGAATCCAAAACCTTTTAGACGATAAAATCACTGTATTGCAACGAGAAACGCAAAAACTTGTAGCTTAGCAAAGTATACAAATAAAATATCTTCCCATCCACCATCACATAACCACCACTACTTGACAAGCACAGCACCATACATACACAACCATACACAAAAGTATCGGTAAAAAACGAGACAACACTACACAGCCAATAACCGTAACTTAGTGGTACCGATCGATGGAGTCGATTAGTTGATTTTGGAAAATACCGTTATATCAGGTTATCACGGTTATACTTATCATCATCATCATTCTGTTGCCCTTGTCCCGATGTATGAGTCGGTGCAACATGTCTTTTCCTTCTCTACCGAGATTACGATTAATAGAGAACTATGGAGTCTCCCCCTTTCCAGCCATATCGTCTTTCACACAGTCCACCCATTCCTCCGTTAGGAGCACAGACTAAGTGACTTTAATAATAATAGGAAAGGTTATATGTGTTCTGTGATAATAGTAATCTGTTCTGCTACTCTGCTAATTTTAGTTACTATACTCTATAGTCTGCTGTACTGGGTCCTACTCATTGAGATAGGAAAAACAATGTCAATGGTCCTACTGGTCCAAGTATATAGCAGGGTTGACAATCTTAGTAGTGGCAAACGAGTAATCGTTCTCCTATATAAGTATACAAAATAAAGTTGGACTCCAAAAGTATTGCCTACCAATACATAAAACTGACATTTTAATTTGATTTCATATTATAGGAAACTGTCTGGAAAAACTAAAGGAAACTGTCTGAGAGATGGCGTTCTTCATGATTTGTGAATACGTAGTCTTACTCAGTACGCTAAATGGCGTGAAAAAAGGCACCATTTCCATTTAAAAAAAAGTACTCTGTCTGTGGTATGGTATATAGTTATCTGTGACTGGGTCGTACGTTAGTTAGTAGCATAGCTTGCTACATACATATTAGTAATCTGTGGTTAGTAGTACGTAGTACAAGGTTTGCGTATTCTTGTGAAAAATAAACTTAATTGATAATCTTCACTAATTAAATAAACAAAATGGGTAAAGGATTCAATAATTACATGTGTAAGAAGTTCTTCCATCCTGCTTCAAGAGATAATTTGAAAAGGGTAAGTAATGTAGCTACGACATTTTTTCATTGTGTTTACAACAGCTTCTAATCAGCTGTATTTTGTTTAGCTTCGTAGTAGTTTGCTATATTTAAATAATCATCGTTTATTTTAATCGACAGGTATGGATGGCAGAACAGAAAACAGAGGCTTACAAAAAGAAACAAGAAGAATTACGAGTGCAATATGAAAAGGAACAAGAACTTCATGAAAATAAGTAAGTAATAGTCGTGTTTATTATCCTTATTCTAAGAACTTTAGCCTTTAAATAATTAAAAACATACTTTTACTTTAAGGGCATTGCTGAGCAAAGACAGTAAGGACAAATTAAGTTTGAACTTTATGTATGAGCCACCTCCTGGTGTTAAGAAAGAAAGAGAACGTGAAGATAATGAGCCTGAATATAAATTCGAGTGGCAACGCAAATACAACGCGCCCAGAGAGAGCTACTGCAAAGGGGATAATGAAATAAGAGATCAGCCTTTTGGAATACTGGTCCGAAATGTCAGATGCATCAAATGCCACAAATGGGGTCACATAAATACAGGTGAGTTCTTTATTTCTAAATGCAGGTTTACTGCTTCTGACAAGGTTCAGAAATGTAATTAAAATTTATGTTTAAGTGGTTTGTAATAAACTGAAGTACATAATTGGTATTTTAGAAACCTTTTTCTACATGTCATAGTAAGTTGAGTGATGTATAACAGATTCTTTATTTAACTATTATTGATCTTAGCCTAGACTCAGCCTAAAATATTATTAAAATGGATGCATCCTTTTTACAGACAAAGAATGTTCAATGTACTCTTTATCTATGAGCGAGGCCCGTGCCCTGCAAGCTTCCACATCAGCTCCTGAAGAAGAAGAGGAGAAACCAGATGTACCAACACTGATGCAACAAATGAGAGATACTGGTCTTGTGATGAAAGCTGGAGCTCTGCCTCTGTCTGCCACCAAGTTTGAAGAAAATGACTCATCTAATCTCACAGAAATGGACCTAATTAGTCAATTAACTAAAAAACAGAAAAAGAAGTTGTTAAAGTAAGTTGTTACAAATTAGGCAGCCTAAAACCGTCTAACCTAGAATTTAAATAACATCATATTCATAACATACTTAGGAAATCAGTATGTACAAAAAAATATTTAGTTTTTTCTATTTACAGGAAGTTGGAGAAAATGGAAAAGAAGAAGGAGAAGAAACATAAGAAATCTAAGCATTAAGAACCTTCGCGTGTATTAGACAGCCAGTTTGTGATGGTCAGCATATAACCACACTGGTATGGCTTGTGGTCAGGCATTGCTTCTAGTCAATTCCGGCTATTCAAACCTCTCAGATCTCAGCAGCCTGAGTGATCTAATGCGCGCATGCTTACAATTTGTAATACTTATAATAAATTAATAATAGACAATGACCAAAATGTGTTGGTCCTTGGTATAATTATATTCTCTGATTTCATTTGATTGATTGATTGATAAATCAAACTTTTTGTACAATGTATTTTGTTTGATTTCACTCAAATTTAGATAAGGCTGATGCCCCAGACCAAATAAAAAACCAAGACTTAGAGCTGCTAATAATACAGTGAAGCATGACAAAACCACGCTGCTCTATGCTTACACACTCGCATGCACACATTTACAACCAAACTACACCTCACCAGAACACATTACGTAAACACCGTGTTTACGAAACCAGCCTCACGTCATTGTTGACAGTGCTGTCTTGGTTTTTATTTGGTCTGAGGCTGATGCATATAAAACTGTTTCCATGTAAACCAAGTTTCTCTCATGACAATTAATAGAAATGTTTTTAAAGATGAGCCATTTTCATTGTTCATGAACCTTTAGCAAGTTTAAAGTAGTGCACATTAATTAGTTTTGCTCGAAAGAATTGTATTATTATATCATAAGTGTTGTCTTCTTTTGTGAAAGAAACTTGTTTTAAGTAACGTAACTAACTAACAAGTACATCATCATCTGCCTAGCCTTTTCCTATGTTGGGGTCGGCATCCAGTCTAACCGGATGCAGCTAAGTACCAGTATTTTACATGGAGCAACTGCCTATCTGACCTCCACAACCCAGTTACTGGGTAACACAATATCCCTTGGTAAGACTGGTTGTCAGACTTTCGGACTTCTGACTCCCTGTAATGACTGTCAAAGATCCACAAATAAGAGCTGGGACCAATGTCTTAACGTGCTTTCCTAGGCACGGAGAGGTCTTGGTATGTAAAGATGGTCACCCATCCACAGCCTAACCGCGGCAAGAGTAGCTTAAAGTGTTGGATCGACCCGTCCGGCTGTTATCACTTAGCCACAAGCCCCTAACTAACAAGTACTACATATAAACTTTAATTACCTTTGATCTTCAAGCATGTGAGTCTTTATTATTTTATTTGAATTGAGAGGTTGTGAGACATTCTCCGTGTTGACCTAGTTTTCTTTTTGAAAAATAAATATATACAAATAAAAGTATCAATTATTTTATTTTTACATACACTTCCTTGTTAGCATTCAACAGTCATCTTCATAATTATATCACAGTAACTTGATCAATAACTAACAATAGATTCTAAATCGATAAGGTTCATAAATTCAAACTGTCTGATTCTAAATAACTATAAATGTAAATCCCAACAAAGAACAAGATTTTTAGTAGATCACATTATTTCTTACAAATAATTGTTTTTAATTAGGTACCTAGTGATTATATACAACGCTAAACTAACTAAATTACAAAATTAAATCTTAACATAAGTCTTCTCATCAACTTCTATAATATCCTGTCTGTCATTTCTCTCCTTCCAATGCAAGTACAAGACACACCCAGTGATAATAACTATGATAGCAGTCAATACAAACACACTCTTAAGAATAACTTTGCTAGGTGTCACAAACAACTGAGCCTTCCATTGTGAAGGGTCACTAGGTGGAGCTGGAACCACTACAATTTGAGAATTTGGCATTATTTGAGTCCAACTTTTAGAAAATCCTGAGAGGCCAACGGTTAAAGTATCAACAAAATTTGGTGTACGATCCAAGCCAAATATGGAGTAAGGTAATTGAAGAGCAAAGTATGCTGACTGTGGCAGTTGAGCACAAACGCCTGTCCTGTAAGTACCTTCTTGAGACCATGTGTTGTAACCTATTTTAGGTCCAGGGAGATTGGTTCCTGCAAAAAGAAAACATATAAATACTTGTGAAAGTAAGCAATCCGGAGAAACTGATTAAATTATAATAAACTGCTTACCAAATGTAAGTTTTCTATTATACAAAGTTCTATTATTGACTGGTATTCTTTCATTGGTCAAACCAGTAACAACAATGACTTTGATGAAGTTTGTGTCATATTCCAATTCATTTCTGAATGAATTCATTGTATATTGTTGTGTTGTTACATTTTTCTTGACATATATTATGTCAAGAACACCGTCCATGTAGAAATCATAGAAAGTGGCCATTATAACATCATTACCAAATGAATCAAACCTATCCCACTGCACTTCAAATGTTCTGTAGAACTTGCATCCTGGCAAGTTGCATGGTCTGTTGTGAAGCAGAAAAGCCCTGGTTTCATTACTATTGACAGGACTTAAAGTCATCAAGATGTCTGGGTAACCATCCATGTTATAATCTCCACTTCTCATAGTGATTGTATCTAAATACATTTCATTTTTTGGTGGCACAAATCGCCACAATGTTCCTTTGCCATCATTGAAATCCACATGCAGGTCATGCCACTTCTGGTTGTCATATATCAATATAGTGCTATTAAAACACTGTATATCATAGCATACAGGTATTACTAAAAAGAATTGTCCAGAGAGAGCAACATCAAGAAACAGAGCTTGGCCATAGATAGTTGGATGGCCCACTAGTAGTTCAATACTGTTGTTATATCTAAATCCTTCTAATTTATCATTCAACCAGACTTCAACATTAGAAGTAGTTGTAACTAGAAGATCTGCAGCATCATCTTCATTAACATCTAAAAATGAGTGTGAATGTGGCAGCTTTATCATCTTAGCCATATCATCCCCCATCTGTTTTTCAACAGGAGTTGTTCTAGACTTGTCAAATACCCAAAACACCCTTTGATTTTGTGTATTCATGCCAAAAAGGTCAAGAATCATATCTCGATTATAGTCCATTACTAATGGTTGACCTAATGAGATGGCCTTTATATACAAAGCATCAGAACAGTTTAAAGTGGACTCGCCACCCCATAATATTCTAACAGTATGCAAATTAGAAGTATCATTTAAACTTTGAGTGGTCAGCATTATGTCCATGTATGCGTCTCCATCGAAATCACCTGGTACGACACTCGTTATTAAAATGTTACTGAAATTACAAGCATATACCGAAGGCCTCATAAAAGGTTCCTTGTCGCAAGCAAGATAAACTTCCACGCTTGAGTAATTTTTAATGACAAACGCATCAGTTAATTCATCGGAATTGAAATCTCCAAATGCAGCAATAACACCCTCTTTATGTTTTCCAAATGAACTCTCGGTCATATCACTTATTGCATAACTACCAGTGGTCAATAAAACACTTAAAAATATTCTCATTACTACTTTGAGAGACATATTGCTTCGATAACTTTAGAAAAGTCCTAATTTAGAAACAAAACATTTTCTCAAGATGATCTGACAGCCAGTGACGTCATTGACATATTTGACATTAATCGACATGACAACAGTGTGACCATCTTAAAATTATCGATACTGCCTTAGTTTGGTCTGAAACCTGCCCAAACCTGCCAAAGACTCGAGTAAAAATTGCCAAAAAACTGCCGAGTTTGTTTAGCGTCGTAAGTAGTGGTAAAAAAATACACTTTGTTTTACATATCATATTTTTATTATTAATTAGGTCAAATGTAAATTAAACATTGCCATTAGCCTCATATTCTTCATTTTATATTTTTTTACACATGGTTTTATTCACACGATTTAACATTTCTTTCTTTATTATTTAAGTATCTACGTCTATAACTGATTCAATGAAATAACCAACCATAAAATTACGTATAGAGAATTCTCGTTTTACGATTGTCAAATGTTTAACCGCTCAGGCCCGTGGCCGAATAACGTCATCTCTCAATCTCAAAAAAAACTTTTTTATTCGATAACTACTTTCAAATCGCGCGCCGCGAGGGCTCCTATTCGGAGCCATTGGGGCTTTATCGGTTAAGGCGCTGACAATACCTAATTGACCAAAATATGCTTCGCTTAAGAAAAAAAATTGCCAAATCTGTATAGTTTGTGGTAGCGGAAAAAATATATATTAATTTTAAAAATATTTCCCAGAACTTGGTTGTTACCAAAACACGTTTTGAAAACAAAGTCTCGATACAAACTAACGTTAAACTAACCTCTTACTTTGAGTTGTAATCCAAAATATCTGTATCAAATTTCAACATACGGTACGTATTTAATTAATAACAAGAACGTCTTATTTTAATGCAGAACTTGGTTGTTTTATATTTTCGATTACTCAACTCAATTTTGAGTAAATAGATAATTACTTCATATTTTGCAATAAATTACAAGCTTTTTGTCATCACGCTTCTCTTTCTTTTCTATGGAATTTGACAGTGACCGCGGTTCAGGTGTTGTCAGCGTCTTAACCTAACCTAACATAAACAATAAAAGTTAACTTATTTTATACTTCGTCACCATCAGAATCCACTTCAGAATCAGGCTCTACAATAGATATAACTTCTAAGAACTCTGTCGGAGCTTCCTGATCCTGAAGTTTCAGTAGTTCTACTGTTTCCTTAAAGTATGTCTGCCTCTTGTGGGCATTTAATTTTGGTCTTGTGGAAGAAATTAGAGGATCAGAAGAGACGATAAGCATATTGAGGATATCCTCGTTTGATGCTTGTCTACTCTTTTTCCTCGAATGGTGTTCTCTGAACCTCCTAAAGTCTTTGTTTCGGGCCTCTGAAGCTTCTTCCGAAAGACTTCCAATTGGTACAATAGCATTTTCTGCAATTATGTCCCCTCCGTGAATCAACAATTTGTGGACGGTTGATGACATGTAGTACCAATCGTACAGTTCCATGTATTTTTCAGCGGTTGTTCTAGCGTATTCTTTAAATTTCGGCACGTCTACAATCTCTCCAGATGTGATAGCTTGCAGAATCACAGCAAATCTGCGTATTAGGTCTTCATCTAATCCAGTGATCGCTGCAGTTTTATCAGGAAATTCAAAAAACCGCCTTGCTGTGTTCCCGTCGTTAGTTGTGCCTGATCCTTGCTTAACGATGCCAATCAAAAGGTTGAGATCATCTTTGAATCGATCTTGAATGAGTTTTTTTCGTGAATGCAATAACTCTTGATGACCAGAAGGTCAGAGGAGAACCTCTTGCAGACCACTTTTTGAAGTCGAGACGATACGCTATGTGTAGAAGACATTCCATCACATTAATGCGGGCATGAAGTGATGATAATCCGAACTCATACACACCAGAAGAAATGGTTTTTGACGCAATGACATCTAACTTATTCATTTCTGTAGGCTTAACCAAACACAGGTAGCATGCCGCATTTGACTTAGCTTCAGACAGATATGTACAAATTTTGCCGTCAATCGTCGTCATCATTAATTTGTGACTAATTTCATGTCCTTGACATTTTGAGGGAACGAGAGCTTCAATTTCAATCGTTATCCATTGCAGTTTTTTCATTTATGACAACGTCTTTGGTTTCTTTCACAAAACTAAACTGGACTGGACGGCAATACCTAGGTGAGCAGGGTTTTGGATTCACCCATACGGTATCACCGTCAGCTGTCAACTTTAATGGAACCAAAGAGGTCATAAATATGCTGGAATCATCTTGACCACTCTCTATGTTTTGCTTATATCTACTTTGGTTAGATGCACCGTCAAATCCCCACTTTGATATTAATATCAATTGTTTATCTTGTATCGCATCAGGACTACGAATAGTTTTAAAAATTCTGTTCACTGTTAAATCTAGTAACGCTTGTAGTGCAATCTTAGCAGATGAATCCGTTACAGTCACAAATATCTTCGGAGGGTAGCACTGTAGCTTATCTTTTTGCACTTTATAGTAAGACGGATATATCTCCTTTGAACCTTCTCGAATAGTCGTTTCCCTTAATGTGATATATTGCGATTTCGATAGTTTTAATGAAAGTAGCAAACCCAGTGCTTTTCCTGGTGAAAATATTGTTGAAGGAGCTGGTTTGTTCAACATTTCCTTGATTTTTGCTGCTGCTTCTGGATTTTGGAGCATATGTTCAATAACAAATGCAATATCCTCACGACCATCTCCTTTCAAAAGTGCTGTAGCTGAATAAGCTACTTCATTAGGGTCATCGCCTATATGTTCATCAGATCGTCTCTTCTTCTGCTTGTTACTTAGATCTTCAAACGGCTTTCGTTGATTTCATTGTTGAAGTTGATGGTACAGGTTCAGGTACAGGTTCAGTAGAAATATTTTCACTTGTTGATTTTTGAATGAGCAAATTGGTTTGCACGCAGTTTGGCCAGTCAATATTTGCCTCAAGCCAATTACTGTAATCACGTCTAAAAACTTCACTTTTCCTGTGGGATCGTAACCATCTCTTTTGAACTGCCCGTGTAAATCTTCGACAAAATTCTTTCACGGTAACACTGTCTTCATCTGAAAGGCTAGAGCCCAGTCGAATAACAAGTGTGATGAACAATATTTCATGATCGAAAGACGAAGCATCCTGATTGCTCAGAATAACAAACAAATCCAAATTTGTAATAATGCTTTCCATTATTCACGATCACTGAGTAAAAAGACACGGTAGGATAGATGTTAGTATTAGAAATGCTCTAAATGAACTGAAGTTGTGAATCCAATGTTTGACAATTTATTGTTATTGACTAATGATGGTATCACATTTATCTAATTACTTTCATTAAATTAATCCTGCACTAATTGCTAAATTAGCGAGTACCCCAAATTATTTTGATACGTATCCTTTTAACTAGGTATATAGGTATTAAGTTTTATTAATCATTAGCTAATGTGGACTTGAGGCATTAGACAAGATTACGTATTACGTAATTCATAATTACCATGTCATTTCAAATAAGTAGGTAATACGACTTTGTGATTTCTTAGAATGTTTTGGTCTAAGCATAAAAAATATTGTAAATTACACTTGGTATAGCCATATTTAAGCATTAAATGTATCATATACTCTTTTAATTTTGAAGATTTAAAAAAAAAAATCGCAAGTGATGCCGCGATATTAAGTATGTCAAAAATTCACAAATAAATAGTACTATAACAGTGTGCAAGGATATAACGGCCAACCTTGCGATTCCAGAGATATCCTCATTTTTCATGTCAGCTCCATACATTTTTTTCTTATAAAAATTATAACTCTTCCATTTGTGCACACAATTACTTCATATGACATTTTATAGAACAGTAATGATCAGCAGAAGTCATTTCCAGCAAAAAAAATAACATTTAAGAAATCGAGATCCTATGTCTTCTACAGCCGATTTTCGATCCACCGTGCGACGTCGCCAACACCTGTACGTCGGCAGGGGAGAGGCCGGCCACTGAAGAGCTTGGGACTTAGGGGCCATCCGGCCCCGAGCCGGATCCCCGCTGCCGGTGGTTGTGTGCAGCGCATGAGATGTACTCAGTCTATGAACGAGAACATCATGCGCGCATATTATGGGTCTACAGAGGGGGGAACTAACCTCACTGCGTATCGTGTTAGAACGCTGTCTCTGTTTCAGGAACTAGAGCCAACCGTCAACGTCTCGGCCCAACGATTATCGGATCAGGTGCGGGTCATCCAACGCAATCGTAGGTTGGACGATGCCGCACTTGATAGGCTGCGTTCAGAGGTACTGAGCAACAATATCGTATCGACTCCGGCACAAACCGCGGCACATGCCCAAATTATTGATGTAATCCCGCCGCGGTTTGATCACAGTGTTGAAGAGGAGGATGATAGGGCTGCCACAGTAAGTAGCCAGTGCAACCCCTGATTGAGGAGCCTCCTGGAAGATGCGTTTCGCGAGTATAGGTCCACTCCAACCGAACTTAGACCCCGACAACCACGCTTACCCATGCACAAGAAAAATAGGACGCTGGTGTGTGCCTTGGACTCGCAGCTTAAGGATTTTTTCGAGAGCAGCGAGGATCTCGTTGATACACACTCGATCCTGTATTGCGCGGCTGTTGCGGCATGTCGTTTAGCGAACGTTAAGTTCCCAAACTGTGACGGAGCTACTCGACCAAAACCAGCCGTACCGGCTTGGCAGTGCAGGATCCAGCGTCGTATCGATGAGACCAGGGTACTCATCGGCAAACTATATTGCTTCAGGGAGGGCAATACACGACCACGAGTAATGCGCTTTGTGAGGCGGGCATTCTCGGGGACTGGAATCAGCCATCAAGAATACATATCCCGTGTCACAGAGCGCATCGACTTCCTGAAGCAGAAAGTTTGTGCATGGGCGAGCCGTATTCGGCGGTATAAACGGAGAGTGATCGATACACGCAAAATCGCATGTTCCAGAGCGATGAAAGGTGGGTATATAGAGCTTGGGAGCGACCTGAGCAAAATGTGACAGACATGTGCCGCCCGGATGATGCCGACACGAGTGCATTTTGGCGCAGCATCTGGTCGGTGCCTGTCTGTCACGCTTAGGCTGACTGTATGCGGGATGTCGAGCGAGTGTGTAGAACTATTCCAGAAATGGAAGTTGTAGTCATTAAGCCATCAGACATAGCCAGTGCGGTCCGTCCGTTACCGAATTGGAAGTCTACGGGACCGGACGGACTGCACAACTTTTGGCTGAAATGGCTAACTAGTTCACAAACATGCCTGGCATCTCAGTTCCAGTCATCCTTAGAATCTGGGTCGCTACCGCAGTTTCTAACAACAGGCGTTACCCACCTGCTCCATAAGTCAGGTAGTCCCGCGGAACCCAAGAATTATAGACCGATCACATGTTTGTCGACGGTCTATAAACTTCTTACATCCATTTTGAGAGCGAAAATTAATACTCACATTAACAATAATTCAATTATGTCAGCCTCTCAAAATGGTTGTAGGAACGGGTCTCGCGGTACTAAGGAGCTACTCCTTATCGACATGGCCATTAGCCAACAGGTTCGTAGATCCCGCAAGGATCTGTCGACTTGCTGGATAGATTACAAGAAGGCCTACGACTCGGTGCCACATACGTGGCTCATGAGGGTGCTGGAGTTGTACAAGATAGATGCAACTCTACGCACCTTCCTTGAGTCGTGTATGGGGCAATGGAGGACGGTCCTTCGCTATCCAGGATGTCGACAGATCCAGGGAAATGATGAGCCTGTATGGATTAAAAAGGGAATATTTCAGGGCGACAGTTTGAGTCCACTTTGGTTCTGCTTAGCCCTTAACCCTCTAAGCACATTGCTGGAGGATTCAGGTCTAGGCTATCGGTTGAGGAGAGGTGGTCAGGTCATATCTCACCTTCTCTACATGGATGACTTGAAACTCTTTGCCCCCAACAAATTGCGACTGATGGAGCTACTGAAGGTAACCGAAACTTTCAGTGGCGCCATCAGAATGGAATTTGGTGTGGACAAATGTGCAATCATGCATGAGAAGCGAGGGGAAATTATGGAATCCGAGGGAATTCAACTTTCGGATTCCATACACCTTTGATCCCTCTCTTCATCCGAAAGCTATAAGTATTTGGGTATGTCGGAAGCGTTAGGCATCAACGTTACTGACATGAAGCAATCGTTGAAGGAGCGCTTTTTTGGTCGCCTGAAGAAGGTTTAGTCTTCTTTAGTCTTCTTTCAGGCGGAAACAAGGTGCGCGCCTTCAACGGTTGGGTCATGCCGGTTTTGATGTACTCTTTCGGCATACTCAAATGGACTCAGACCGAACTCGACGCCCTGGATAGGAAGGTCCGTACACTGTTAACCGCAAACCGGATGCATCACCCACGATCATCGGTGATGGGACTGTACATCCCGCGGATGTGCGGAGGTCGAGGCTTTTTAAATGCAAAGACCCTCCACAACCGCGAGATATGCAGTCTCAGGGAATATTTTTTGAAAACCGAAGTGGGTATGCACCGTGATGTGGTTGCAGTGGACAGGGGGCTCACCCCACTTTCCATGGCTAAAGAGAACTGGCGCAAACCTGTAGTACTTACCACGGATGATCGCAAGGAGATATGGCAAAGCAAGGAGCTACACGGGCGCTTCTATCGGGCTCTTCATGAGCCCGATGTAGATTTCTTAGCGTCCGTATCCTGGCTACGTTTTGGGGACCTTTTCGGGGAAACTGAAGGTTTTGTCTGTGCACTTATGGACGAAGTTATCTTGACGAATAACTACCGGAGACATAGAAGGACGGGACGGATGACATGTGTCGGGCATGCCACCGTCCGGGTGAGTCTATCAGACATATTATCTCTGGTTGTTCTCGTTTGGCTAACGTCGAGTACTTGCACAGACATAACCAAGTAGCTAGGATTATTCACCAGCAACTTGCTTTGAAATATAAACTTGTGAACTCTGAGGTACCGTATTATAAGTATGTGCCTGACCCAGTTCTCGAAAATGACCATGTCACGTTGTACTGGGATCGGTCTATCATTACTGACAGGACTATTGTCACCAATAAGCCTGATATAGTGGTGATAGATCGATTAGCGCGCCGCGCAATGATAGTCGATGTTACCATTCCACATGACGAAAACCTCGTGAAAGCTGAGAAAGAGAAACAAATAAAATATCTCGACTTAGCACACGAGGTTGTTGACATGTGGAATGTGAACTCGGCTATTATTGTGCCGATTGTCGTAACGGCCATTGGCCTGATGGCCGAAAGCCTCAACGAACATCTCTCGAGGCTCTCGTTAGGTGGCTGGATCAAGGGCATGATTCAGAAGGCAGTACTCCTCGATACGGCTCGCATTGTGAGGAGGTTCCTATCTCTGGAGCCCTAACCACCGGTAGCTTGGACCCTGCTCCCGACACCGGCGGAACACTATTTTTTATATTTTTAAATGTTTTTTTATACCTTTTTAAGAAATATTTAAAAATATATTTTATATGTAAAAAAAAATGAATAAACGACATAATAATAAAAGTTCAAAAACTGCCGAATCGGAGGTGACATGGTCACCTCCGAAAAAACAACAATAGACTGTGCGAAAAATATGGAAAATTGGAAGAATGATGTTGACCAGATCTGCTGCACGTAGAGCACGCCCACCACCTCCGGACTCTTCGCTCAGCTCCGCCTCGCCGCCGCCGGTACCCAGCCCCACTGTGAGTGCTGTGACGACACCGGCCGCGGTAGTTGCGTCGAGCTCGAGCGACGAGTATTTCTCTCCGCCCACGACGCCACCACCGGATCGTCGACGGGGAGGACACCGGCCGCCGGATGGCTTAGGATCTCGAGGCCCACTGGCCTCTGATAGGATCCCAGCTCCCGGCGGAAGTGTACAGCGCATGCGATGGACACGATCCATCAATGAGAACGCGCTCATACGGGCTCGTATGGGGCTACAGAGGGGGGAAACAATCTGACCGCGTACCGTGTTCGGATGCTCTCTCTTTTTCAGGTGCTTGAGCCAGCTGTCAACGTTTCGGCACAACGATTGTCGGATCAGGTGCGGGTCATCCAGCGTAATCATATGTTAGATGACAATGTACTTGATCGCCTGCGAAGTGAAATGCAGAGTAGCCATATCATCAACCCCCCGTCGCAGACTGTTGTAATTTCACCTCACTTCAATCCAAATCAAGCTGGCGAAGGAAGTGATGACAGGGCTACAAACGTAAGTACCCAGTGCAATGAGGAATTGAGGAGTGCTTTGGAGGATGCGATTTGGGAATATCGGTTTATGTCACCCGAACCTAGACCACGCTTACCTCGTGTGCCCATGCATAAGAAAAATAGGGCACTGGTGGCAGTTTTGGATTCGCAGTTGTCAAAACTATTTTGCTGACTGCGAAGACCTCACTGATACTCATTCGATTCTGTACTGCGCGGCTGTAGCGGCATGTCGTGTAGCTCACGTTAAATTTGCTAATGATTATAGAGTTACACGACCGAAACCAACCGTACCAGTTTGGCAGTGCAGAATTGAACGTCGTATTGGTGAGGCCAGAGTGCTCATCGGTAAACTCATCTGCTTCAGGAAGGGCAATACTCGCCCTAGAGTGATGCGCTTTGTGAGGCGAGCGTTCTCAGGGACTGATATCAACCCTCAGGACTATATTTCCCGTGTCACAGAGCGCATCGACTTCCTGAAGCAGAAAGTATATGCATGGGCGAACCGTATTCGTAGGTATAAACGGCGAGTAGAGCGATACACTCAGAATCGCACCTTCCAGAGCGATGAAAGGTGAGTTTATAGAGGTTGGGAGCGACTAGACCAAGGTGTGACTGACACGCGCCTACCGGATGATGATGCCATGTGTTCTTTCTGGCGCAGGATCTGGTCGGTGCCTGTCAGTCACACCGAAGGTGATTGGGCTCGAGAAGTCGAGCGAGCCTGCGATCCAATACCAGGAATGGAGGCTATTACTATCTGCCCCCAAGATGTAGCTCGTGCAGTCCGTCCGTTACCTAACTGGAAGTCCCCAGGGCCGGACGGGCTGCACAACTTCTGGCTCAAATGGTTTTTAAGGTCGCATGCTCGCTTGGCGGCTCAGTACCAGACTGCTTTAACGGAATAAATTCGTTGACAGTTCTCTTATTTCCTTAGGAATCTATATCTTTACTGCCATCCGACTTGTGTTTTTATGACAAAATGCTGTTCTACACCTAGGCATTGCCAATTTGGTTGGATCCCTAGTTTTTACCCATTTTATAAAGATTTTCGCTATCCGCTTTACTAAATATCCCATATCTAGTATGTATAAGCACGCTAAAGTTAATAATTTATGCTCTTTTAATAGGGGTCTGCAAGATTTTAAGATTCTAGTGTCAAATATAATAAGGATAAAAACTGCGACTTGCTCACTTCAGATGTCGCTGTTATCTAACGTCTAGGAATTCGGCTTGTCACTTTCTATACTTTTTTAGTAAACAAGCAACTTCTTTTACGCGTAATTAATTTATAAGCCCCGTTGCGCAGCTGTTGACTGCAAATATGCGGGGACCCATGTATTTGCCAAAGACGTTAAAAAATGAATGCTGAGAAAGAAAGCTCTCGAAAAAAAAATGGAAACTCGATATTTCTTCGAGACTACGTGATATCCTTTCGAAACCTGAATATTTTTAAGGGAGAAATTCGCACACAGGTGATGCCCCAGGAGAACTAACTCTGTTTTACAGGCACTTGTGATTTGATATTATGTAAATTATAGTAAAGGTGTTGGGCGTTTTGTATTATCATATTAGATCAGTGCTAGAATTAACGTATCTTCAGTTTTTCAATCAGGAAGATCATCCTTTATATTATCCGTTATTTCTGTCATACGCGTCCAATCTTCAACAAAAAAAGATCTTATACTCAACCATTATAAAATAACCTATGAATTATAAAACATTCATAGTTTACTGACTTTTCCACTACAGCTGCTTTTTTACCAGTGGTAGACGCTACCCCTGTCCTTAGCTCGTCTTTTTAGTGTGGTACACTCCAAGTCGCATACATATTTATCTAGTTTTCGTTTAATTTGTGATGTACAGAAAAGTAAAAATAAACAAAAAAATGGCGGTTTGTAGACGGACAACAGTGCTGCGACTGCCTATGACGAGCTTTCAGTTTTTAACCCCATTGATACGAATCAAAATTTTAGGATATTTTGCGTCGTTCTGGCATTGATCCGTCCAACACATGATCAATATAAAACACGAATGAATATTGAACTAATGCCATGCCAGCAGCCAGATTGATCGTTTAAGCTCCCTAGGGCTAAATAAATATCAAATAATGCTAGATACACACGCAGTGACTTTAGTCACCACTCACCGGCGATTACAAAATATCACGTCCACACACATTTGGACAGTAGATTTGGCGCTAGCGTGTTAAAAATTAAGTGGCAACATTCATTAGTTCCTGTTTTTGACACAGAAAAGTGTGTGGCGCTAGACGTATTGAGATAGAATCATTATCAGAAAAAATCGCACTGGAATATTTTCCCTCCCCGAAGTCCGAATGTAAAGGAACATAATATTTGCTCTGTAATCATCTAATGTATATATAAATCAGCCTGTGGCATATTCATTAAAATATAACAGAAGTGTACTCCGTGTCAAAATGAACTGTGTAATCTGTGGTCTATCTGTGACATCTGTCAATAATAAAAAAGCCCCGCCATGTAGCCGTCATCTGCCGTGTTTGATTCCAACCAATAAATCTATCCTAGTCAGGGTGATCCCCACGAACTTTCAATATAGCGACGTCAAAATCTGTGTGTGTACGTGAGATTTTAAAATAGCCAATAAGTCACTGCATGTGACTTGTTGGCTACCAAACAACTCACTGCATGCGATTTGTTGGCTATTCAAACAGAGACGTTGAGTAAACTATCTGCCACCAATAATAATAATATCTTTATTTCCCAAAAATACAGATAGAGAACATTTACATAAAACATTTGCCACACCATTGCCACCCGTCTTAACAAGACATGAACATGAACGCATTGTAGAATTAATTCGTTTAAAAACCGGTTATATAAAACTATAGAAAGCAATGAGAGAGTAAATGAGCACATCACTAACAAAAGCGAAACCATGAGCAATTTAAATTGCTTAATGTGTCAAAAAAATTGACAACTAAAAAACGTAATGGCGTTAGCGAATAAGCGTCAAATGACAACTATTTTATAAAACAAAGTTTCTATAAACGTTAGTATTCTAAAGTAATCCTAAAGCCACATTTAACCTGCTGGAATATTTTTTTTATTTGTAATCATCTAACGTCCCATTTGAAATGGCCGTTGAAGCTGTTCAAATATTGAGACGAAATCGACCCGGTTCGAAAGCAAAGGTATAAAAGTGTTTTGCTGAAAATCTTTAAGTCTTCCAATAATATCCATATCTATTTATTTTCATGCGAATATAATACCTTCTTGTAGGATTTTTGTCGCTGGCCAGACGAACCCTTTGAGGAAATGGACAGCACCCTCGCTGTCCAACAATTTATACAACAAACCATACGACGAGATCCCTCCAATCTTGAAGCTATTTTAAAAATGCCTGAAGCTCAAGATGAAGGAGTTTGGAAATATGAACATTTGAGGTATGTTGTAAAATTTACGAAATAGGCAATTAGTTTATTGAAGGTATATAACACTCTTATTTACTTTCAGACAATTTTGCATGGAACTAAATGGCCTGGCAGTTAAATTACAAGCTGAATGTAAGCCAGAAACATGTACACAAATGACTGCTACTGAACAGTGGATTTTCTTATGTGCGGCCCATAAAACTCCTAAAGAATGTCCTGCTATTGACTACACAAGACACACACTTGATGGGGCTGCTTGCTTGCTCAACAGCAACAAATACTTTCCTAGCAGGTATGGTTGTTCTCTGTCATATAATAATAAAAAATCTTAACTGTATATTGATATTAACACTCTTGTTACAGGGTCAGCATCAAGGAATCCTCAGTAGCTAAACTGGGTTCTGTTTGCAGACGAGTTTACCGAATATTTTCTCATGCATACTTCCACCACAGGGCAATATTTGATGCATTTGAGAAGGAAACTCATCTGTGCAAAAGATTTACTTATTTTGTCACAAAATACTCTATTATTTCAAAGGAAATTCTGATTCTGCCTAAACTAGATGATGAAATACCAGTGGGTGAATCGGAAGCATGAGGTTTAAAGAAATAATTTGGTTGTACATTATGAACCAAATTATAAGACATTACTGACTGTTGTGTTCACATTGATTTGTGATGATAACTGAAGTATTAATAATGTTTACTCTTCGCATACCCAGTAATAAGGTATCCTCTTAAAAATTCCTGACTTTGAAGTGTCTTCTGTTTTAGTTGTCAGTCATGTATCTATTCTGTTTTAGTTGTCAATAATATCTAGGTAAATAATTACAATCCAAGATAACCAAGCTACTTTTTAAAATCTATGATATCAAAGTATATTCTTACTTAAAATAGGATGGAGATAATTAGATGTATGTAATCATTGCATTTACTGCTTAAAAGTGTAGATTTATTATAGATGTCTAAAAGTATAAATCCCTATTAACCTCTTGACTGCCCCTGTCAGATTAATATGGCAAATTTTTGTGTACCTGTACTGCTTCAGTAGTATTTTTATTGATTTTATTATGTACAAGCAATAAAGTACGTAGGAGCATAGGGATACATAGGGTTCGCTTTTTTATTTCATTGCATGACCCTATACGTCAGATATTTATTTGTTGATTTATTAGCTGCTCACTGGGAGCACAGCTGTTGATATAAAACCAAGCGGTCAATAGGTTAAAATGTATAGTACCTAGTATTTAAATTATGTATGTGACTAAATCATGTTTATTATTAACATAAACATGCAAATATGCTCTCAAATATTAGGATGTGTAATATTTCATGTATCAAGTATTTAACTATGTGTTATTTATAAAAAAAAATAGTCTTAAGAAAAATTGTGAGTTCATTTGTAATCTCCAACCATCTTAATTACTATGCACAATAAAACAAGTTAATTAAAAAGTATGTGTTTATGTTTTCTTTTGTTTAAAAGGTTTCTTAGATTTATATGATTGGTGTTGCTTAGAGTTGCTGCTCTGTTCCTTTTGCCAAAACTTCTTTCCTTTTAGAGTTTGGTACCTGTAAAATAGAAAAAGAGAAATCAGGATTACAAATGTTATGAAACCTACATGTTTTCTCAAAGACTGAGGAAATGAAAAATAGAATAAATCGATCATGTTAATTACATCAGCCTAAATTAAAATGAATAACTCTATTAATATCATTCTTGTAAATATACATATTTTCATTTGAGCTAGCGTGTTGTCTCAATATTTTTATGAAAGCTTTGTTATAAGTTGGACTGGTTAAGTCAATAAAACATACCCAGATTGGTTGCTATCTGGGATAGCATCCACTGATAGTAATATGTGTATGATAGGTATTTGTCTTTTTACTACTAATGTTTCAAGACCATCCACTTTCGGCTCCCAAAATTCCTCCACCCTGAAAGGAGTAAGATGTTAATATCAACCTGGCTTGACATTCGTATTTGTAAGGGATATGAATTTGGTTCTTACATTTTATAGGTTAGTTTAGTTACTTGATGTTCAATAGAAAACTGCCTTTTCAGTATTTCAGCACATGAGATAGCTTTAGAGATAGCAGCACCTGCCCCACTCCACACAACTGCAATGGCTGCCTTATCTTCAAAGATACCGGATGCATGGGATAACAAATTTGTCATCTTGCTCCCACCTTTCACCTTAAAAATAAACAAACATATTTGAAGGTATTTGCGTACATAAACATTACTAAGATTGTTCAATACCAGTGAATACAAGTTTACAGCAGCTATGCATGCCAACATCTACCAACCCGCACTGGGCCCGCGTGGTGGATTACGGCCCACTCCCTCTCACAGAGAGGAGGCCTGTGTCCCAGCAGTGGGAACATTATAGGCTGATTATGTGTATGCATGCCAACTATTACACCATTTATTTATTTATAAAGCAACACCTAGGCTATTAATATTGGACATTAGTATTACTCTACATCCATATATGGATTAAAATTTTCAATATATTCAGGAATATATGTAAGAACTCACTTGCATCCAAAGGAAATTCTCTGGCAGGTCCTTGATAGGTATTTTGTCACGTTCTAGTTCCTCTTCTACATTTTTGCCTTTGCTATAATTCTCCATTTTATTTACAACATTACATTCAAAGGCACATATTTTAGATAATAAACCAATCTGGAAAAATAAAGGAAACAATTTCCTAACCTTTGTTACGCTTGCAGTGACACTTGACTGACAGTAGTGACAGTTGACTTTGACGTTTTTGTTTTGACGATATGATTTTGACACTTGTCTGTAACCAGTGTAACCACAACACGTCAAATCATGCTTGGCTGTGCTGTGCTGGGCATACCCGTTCTATGTAGAGTATAACAACATCTGGTCTAATGCTAGGTACACATGCAGCGACTTCAGTCATCAGCGATGGCAAACCAGCTGTAAACGTCTGCGCGTGGACGTGAGATTTTGAAATCACCAGCGAGTCTCCAGCAACCAAAGTCGCTGCGTGTATCTAGCTCAGAGAGATCAGCATATCATAAGGTCTATACAAGAAACTCTTACCAAACTTAATCGAGAACCTCGGCCTCGATACGGCCGGCATAGTAAGAAGATTCCCAACTTTGGAATCGTAATCACATGAAACTTAGACCCTGAGTCCCTGACCCTCATACCTATGATTATATTCCAAAGGTTTTTTTTTTTGTTTTATACAACAGGTAGTTTTTTGTATTGTTGGATGGAAAACAGGCAAATAAGCCGACAGACGCTCGCCATGGTGGGTAAGTAATCGTAGAACTAACGAATGGAGATTCGAGGTAATTATTATGATATTCAAAAGTTAGTCGCTAACGGATTTCCGGTCCAGTAGGTAAGCTTTTTCAGCAGTGAATTTTAACTAAAATACATTATTGTCATTGTCACCCCGGGTCCCCGGCTTTTTTTTTTTTTTTTTTGGGTGGGAAATCATCAAATAACTTCTCCCGCTCTGGGCGGAGCGGGAGGGTGTGTCAGACTCTTACTGACTAAAACCCACCCGTATTCCTTCTTGTTGCCTGTGTTGCGGGGGCCTCGGTGACCCATAAGTACCTTCCCGCGACCCCGGCAGGCATCGGCCCTAGTGGACCCCTACTATGTGCTGACGACATCTCTTTGAGGCGCGCGTGGAATACAACGCGCCGTCGACCCGGGCCTGGTCCTTACCGGACGGTGAGCTACCCATTGCTCACCGTCCGCAAGCCCGCGCCTACGGTGGCCGGAAATCCGCCCGGGATTCCCGACGCCCTGGGCGTCTCCTGCGGCGGCTATGGGCGAGAGGGCGCGACACGTGCCTTTCCCTCAACCGTCCCGCCTCCTCCTTCGCGAGCATTACTGCTTCGCAGAAGGAGGTGACGGCTGCCCATGCCCTCTCGCTCCGTACCATGGCCTGAACCAGGGCCGGACGCGAGAGGTCTCTGCCGCCGATCGCCTCCACGAGGACACGGCGGTGCTCTGCCCAAGCCGGGCAGACCTCCACCGTATGCTCCACCGTGTCCTCCGGGCGATCCACACAGTGGTGACACCCGGACGTTTCCTCCCGCCTTATCCGACACAGGAACCTCCCGAAGCTGCCGTGTCCGGTGAGGACCTGCGTCAGGCGGAAGGTGAGGACGCCGTGGCGCCTCTCCAGCCACTCCTCAAAGAGGGGACTTATCGCCGAAATCGTGGCGTGCCCAGCACTGGGTTGCGACAACCGTACTTTCCATGACGCCATGAGATCCCGCCGGAGCTCCGTCCGCTGTGCCACGATTTCTCGCGGCAGCGGACTTACGCCCCGGCGTTTCGCCTCCTCGCGCCACTCCCATACGTGCGCGAGGACTTTTGCCTCCAGATCCCATGGCGGCAATCCGGCAAGGAGGCTCGCTGCCTCACAGGAGACCGTGCGGTATCCTCGGACCATCCGGATGGCCATGACCCTTTGGGCCGCGCTCAACCGGCGGGCTGGCCGCAGCGCCAGAGAGCGCGCCCATACAGGAGCCCCGTAGAGGGCCATGGACCGCACGACCCCCGCGTAGAGCCTCCGGCAGGAGGCGTTTGGACCCCCTAGATTGGGCAGGAGCCGCTTCAATGCAGCGCCCGCCCGCTCCAGTTTGGGAGCCAAACGTCGGAAATGCTCCACGAAGTTCCACCGGCTGTCGAGGACGAGTCCCAGGTACTTCATCGTCGACTCGACGCCGATAGAAACCCCTCCTACCGTTATTTGGGACCCCAACGGTGGCGCGTTCCGAGGACCATGAAAACACATGGCCTCGGACTTGTGCAGGGCCACCTCGAGTCCCAATTGCCGGATCCTATCGACGATTGTCGCAACCCCGCGTGCCGCTAATTCGGCCGCCGCCTGGTGCGACCTCCCCTGCGCCAGGACCAACGTGTCGTCAGCGTAGCACACTACGCTGACGCCGCTAGGGAGGTCGGCGCGCAGCACCCAGTCGTATCCGATGTCCCACAGATGCGGCCCCAGGACCGATCCCTGTGGGACACCGCACGACATCGGGTCTCCGGCTGCGGATGTAATTACGAGGGCTGCACTAAAAGTATCGGGAATGGAATATTTCCACTGTTCCTGTCATATTAAAATCTTTTTAATTGAAAACTCCGTGGTTTTAAAAATCGAATACCATTTAGTTATTTTAAAAAAGATTCTCGGTCTTGTCACAAGGTTTTGTCAAACTTGTTTAGTCGTTGAGAAAACGGAAATGACTCGAGAAAATTCAAGAGCGATGATTTATTATGACTTTCGAAGTGGTTTAACACAAAAACAGTGTGTTGACCGGATGATTTCTGCATTTGGTGATGAAGCCCCATCCAAAACCATAATAATTTATCGCTGGTTTGCTGAATTTGAACGTGGACGTGTCAAGCCCAGTGATGATCCCCGTCAAGGTCGTAAAAAACTGCAGTCACCCAAGAAAACGTTGATGCTGTGCGTAAGCTGATTGAGGAAGATCGACATGTGACATACCGCGAAATTCAGGCAACTTTAGACATTGGCATGAGTCAAATACAAATAATCTTGCATGAACAATTAGGTGTAAAAAAGTTGTTTTCCCGATGGATATCGCATTCGCTCTGTGAAGAGCAAAAAGCGGCTCGCGTTACTTGGTGCGTCAGAACTCTCGAAAGATTCCACGAAGGATCCTCAAATGCTGTATACAACATCGTATTAGCTGACGAATCCTGGATATAAGCGTACGAACCCGAAACAAAAAACCAGTCACGAGTTTGGGTGTTCGAAAATGAGTTAAAGCCAACAAAAATTGTTTGTTCACGGAGTGTTGCAAAAAATATGGTGGCCACGTTTGTCTCCAAAACCGGCCATGTTACGACTATTCCTCTTGAGGGACAAAGAACGGTTAATGCAGAATGGTATGCTAGCATTTGTTTGCCACAGGTCGTTTCTGAACTCCGTAAAGAGAACTGCAACCGCCGCATCATCCTCCATCACGACAATGCGAGTTCTCACACCGCGCACAGAACAAAAGAGTTTTTAGAGCAAGAAAACATAGAATTATTAGACCATCCGCCGTACAGTCCCGACCTAAGCCCTAATGATTTCTATACTTTCCCTAAAATAAAGAATAAATTGCGTGGACAGAGATTTTCATCACATGAAGAAGCTGTGGACGCCTACAAAACGGCCATTTTGGAGACCCCAACTTCCGAATGGAATGGTTGCTTCAATGATTGGTTCCATCGTATGGAAAAATGTGTCAAATTTCGCGGAGAATACTTCGAAAAGCAATAAATACATTTTTAAATAGTAGGTAATGTTGTGTCACTTCCTTGATTCCCGAAATTTTCAATGCCGCCTTCGTAGTAACCCTTATCGCACTTTCAATCACAATCCCAAAAAAACAAGAAAATTGCTAATCCATTATTGAAAAAATCATCTACTAGCCAACGTAAATAACGCAATTAATGTTGGTGAACTGTCAAAAAGAAAGGCATTATTGCCGTGTAAGTGTGTTAGGAGAAATCTGCCGGTGGGTACAGTCAACCTCTCATCAGTGATAAATGTGATAATACTTGCGCTACGAAAATCAGCCTTAATGCGCCAACGCGACGCGCGACGTAAAGGTTCTGACAATATGAAATTGTTACCATTGATGTGCGGTTGGCAGGGCTGTACGTGTGAAAAATCTTTCACACAACCAAATTTATCCATAGACCGTCGCGCAGCCGGCACCGCCCCGGCTACCCGGCCGCCTGAGCGCGTGAAAAGGGACTTGAAATTAAACGGAATGGACCAGTACACTCGGAAGTTGAAGCTTCCGCTTGATTTTTCGGATGATAAGAGAGGCTTTATGGATATAACTATTACAATATTATCTTTAAAGTTTATTGTTAAGTACAAGACTTTCATCTTTAGACTTACAAAAAAATAGTGTTGCATCGAAATTCTCAAAAACTAGGTAGCGGTGGAATTTCATAGGCTTCATACAACTGTGTAGAGGTGCCTGCTACCAACTATTAGTCGTAATGTACCTACTAAGTAACCTACTAGTGTAGGTAGGTGGATATAGTCACCAGCCCATCAAGTTACCACAAACGTCAAATTTTCTCATTCGATTTTGAACTTAACCCTCAACATTTTAAGGTTTAAAATCATTTGGAGTAATTTGACAGTTTGTGGTAACTTTATGTGCTGGCGACTGTACATACCTGTGGTACATACGCACCTGGGGCAAGTTTGTACCTTTGACAGGTAGATGGACTAAGATAGTGATGAGGAAGGCCGTGTTTGCTTAATTTTTATGGTTCCGTACCTCAAAAGGAAAAAAACGGAACCCTTATCGTGAGTCTTTCTGTCTGTCCGTCTGTCACAGCCAATTTGCTCCGAATCTACTGGACCGACGAAGTTAAAATTTGGTACACATATGAATGTCTGTGACCCAAACACGGACGTGTAACGTAAATAAATTAATTTGGAATATGGGGTCACTTTTAGGGGGCAAATAAAAAAAATAAAAATAAAAGTTAGGCAAACTGTACCGTGTGACATACGAGGGCGACACTTAAAGTTTTTAGAACTGGCCACTTGTAAACGATATAATAAAAACAACAGATCAAATTTTGAAAATGGAACTCTTTGCCAGTATTATTGTGTATGTATTTTATTCATTTGTCATTTGTGTAGATTTAGCGGCAAATTGAAAAATGTCTGTGTCACGTCAGCATGAATTTTTAACGCGAGAAAACTTTCGTACAATGGTTTTTTATGACTTTCGATCTTATTTAAGTCAACAAGAAATTTATGATAGACTTCGATTGTCCTTTCACGATGAAGCCCCATCTCGTGCCACTGTTTACAACTGGTTCAATGAGTTTAAACGTGGTCGCACTAATCTCACCGATGATCTGCTTGAGGGACGGCCTTCTACGGCGACGACTGAAGATAACATCAGTGTTGTGCGGCGTATGATAGAGACTGACAAAAGAGTGACTTGTCAGCAGATTCGGACAAGCTTAGGTATCGGTATGAGTCAAGTGCAGGAAGCTTTGTGCCCAGTGGATACCTCATAATTTGACAGAGGCCCAAAAACTCCGTCGTGTTGATTGGTGTCGTGATATGGTTCAAAGATTTAACGGAGGTGACACAAATGCTTTTTTTTTTTTAGAGGGTGGGAAATCATCAAATAACTTCTCCCGCTCTGGGCGGAGCGGGAGGGTGTGTCAGACTCTTACTGACTAAAACCCACCCGTATTCCTTCCTGTTGCCTGTGTTGTGGGGGCCTCGGTGACCCATAAGTACCTTCCCGCGACCCCGGCAGGCATCGGCCCTAGTGGACCCCTACCTATGTGCTGACGACATCTATTTGAGGCGCGCGTGGAATACAACGCGCCGTCGACCTGGGCCTGGTCCTTACCGGACGGTGAGCTACCCATTGCTCACCGTCCGCAAGCCCGCGCCTACGGTGGCCGGAAATCCGCCCGGGATTCCCGACGCCTTGGGCGTCTCCTGCGGCGGCTAGGGGCGAGAGGGCGCGAAACTTGCCTTTCCGTCAACCGTCCCGCCTCCTCCTTCGCGAGCAATACTGCTTCGCAGAAGGAGGTGACGGCTGCCTATGCCCTCTCGCTCCGTACCATGGCCTGAACCAGGGCCGGACGCGAGAGGTCTCTGCCGCCGATCGCCTCCACGAGGACACGGCGGTGCTCTGCCCAAGCCGGGCAGACCTCCACCGTATGCTCCACCGTGTCCTCCGGGCGGTCCACACATTGGTGACACCCGGACGTTTCTTCCCGCCTTATCCGACACAGGAACCTCCTGAAACTGCCGTGTCCGTTGAGGACCTGCGTCAGGCGGAAGGTGAGGACGCCGTGGCGCCTCTCTAGCCACTCCTCAAAGAGGGGACTTATCGCCGCAATCGTGGCGTGCCCAGCACTGGGTTGCGACAACCGTACTTTCCATGACGCCATGAGATCCCGCCGGAGCTCCGTCTGCTGTGCCGCGATTTCTCGTGGCAGCGGACTTACGCCCCGGCGTTTCGCCTCCTCGCGCCACTCCCATACGTGCGCGAGGACTTTTGCCTCCAGATCCCATGGCGGCAATCCGGCAAGGAGGCTCGCTGCCTCACAGGAGACCGTGCGGTATCCCCGGACCAACCGGATGGCCATGACCCTTTGGGCCGCGCTCAACCGGCGGGCTGGCCGCAGCGCCAGAGAGCGCGCCCATACAGGAGCCCGTAGAGGGCCATGGACCGCACGACCCCCGCGTAGAGCCTCCGGCAGGAGGCGTTTGGACCCCCTAGATTGGGCAGGAGCCGCTTCAATGCAGCGCCCGCCCGCTCCAGTTTGTGACTCAAATGCTGTGTTCGACATACCTACTTACGGGTGACTAAAGCTCTATTTATTGTTATGATCCTGAAACTAAGAGACAGTCTGCTGTCTGGGTGTTTCCTTCCGAGGAGTTGCCGACTAAAATGAAGAGAGGTCAAAGCGTGGGAAAAACGATGGTGGCCTCGTTCTTCGGAAGAACAGGTCATTACGCAACAATTGTTTTAGAGGATCGAAAACAGTTACTGTAGAGTGGTACACTAACTATTGTTTGTCACTTGTCTTGGAAAAAGTTCGGGCGAAACGACCTCGCAGTAGGATCCTCCTTCACCACGACAACGCCTCGTCGCACACTGCCACCGCCAAGCAAAAAATCGACTACTTGGCGACGTCAGACGTGGAATTACTGGGTCACCCGCCCTATAGCCCCGACCTCGCACCTTGCGATTTTTACTTATTTCCGAAAATAAAAGAAAAACTTCGAGGAAAACGTTTTATGGACGCCGAGGAAGCAGTGGCTGCGTTTCAAAATGCCGTCGAAGAGACCCCTAAGGACGAGTGGGTAAAGTGCTTTTCTCAGTGGCTCCATCGGATGCAGCGATGTATTGATGTTATAGAGGCATGAGGAACAGGGTGTATAGTTCACTCATCCTCCATAGAAAAGGGAGGATCCTCCGACCAGACTGGTGTCGTGTCTGGTGGGCAACTGCCCGACGGTTGATGTCGGGATGTTGTATATATGCTAGTTGCGCGGTAAACTCTGCTTGCGCGATGCAGGATTTTGCGTGACGTCAGTGTGATGCGTAGTTCGTATGTGGCGCTGTAGATGCTGCCACATCACTCCCCTCCGGAGACCGGAGGTCGATAGTGGGCTGAGTCGTGTATCTTGCGATGCTTGCCAGTGCCAGGTGGGGTTCCAGTGGGTCGGAACCGGTTGTCGCATAGTTCGCGGTGGGTCGGAACTGTCTGCGGTGATGCCCCAGTGAGTCGGGGTGGCGCTGCGTTATGCTCCAGTGAGTCGGACGTGGTACAGCGCCGGTTTGAAGGCTGACTGCTGGCGTCGACCAGGAGAGCGTTGAAGAGCTCTGCTTGTTGACCGGCCGAAAGTGCAGTGTGCTGTGCCAAGGTTGCTGATGAGGCTTAGGGTGATGACCAGGTATGCGCGGTCGCTGCATGCTGGTGGTCAGGATACCCGTTGAAGCCGTGGGTGCTGGCTGGCTGTGTGACTCGCCGCTCGAGAGCTTGAGGAAGTGTAGATGATGACGTCACGCTGAAGTAGTTGCACGAAGGCTGCGCTGACGTTCATATTCGGGGTCACCAGTATAGAGGTATGAGGAACAGGGTGTAAAGTTCACTCATCCTCCATAGAAAAGGGAGGATCCTCCGACCAGACTGGTGTCGTGTCTGGTGGGCAACTGCCCGACGGTTGATGTCGGGATGTTGTATATATGCTAGTTGCGCGGTAAACTCTGCTTGCGCGATGCAGGATTTTGCGTGACGTCAGTGTGATGCGTAGTTCGTATGTGGCGCTGTAGATGCTGCCACAATGTAAATGGACACTATTTTGAAAAGATATAATAAAACTAATAACTTGCTAGTTTGTTCAGTTTTTGATTTTCTAAGAACTTTCAGTGTCACCCTCGTATTAAATGAAAGGGCTATTTCAGATATATTTTTTTATAATTTGAAAATAAATAAGTACATTTAAAATTATTTAAGAAAATTGACCATTCCCCATATCTCCGAAACTACTGAGCCTAAAATATTGAAAAAAAAATACAGATAATAGTTCTTTACAGATTACAGGATTAAAATTATGTATTAAAATAAGATAAATAAGGTAAATCTCTCACTATTATACGTACAAACTTACATGTTCAGTTGGAATGTGTGACATTCTTTTCAACTACTATGTTAAGTTTGTTCTTAGGATAAATTCACCCCAACTACGGAACCCTTCATTGTGCGTGGTCCGACACGCACTTGACAGGTTTTTTATTATTTATTATTTAATTTACCTTCTGTGTACAGTCGCCAGCAAATCTATATTAATTATACGAAAATGGTGATGGTTAAGTTCAAAATCGAATGAGGAAATTTGAAAGTTTGTGGTAGTTTGATGTGCTGGCGACTGTACCTTCTTTGCAAAAGACGAGTCATCTCAGACGTCTCAATATGCCATCTTGTAAATTAATAAAATGTTACAATTATTTGATTTCATTAATTTCTATAATTAACGCCGTAATAATTACAGAACAAATGCCTGAAAAATTTTTATCATTGAAATAGATTGAAAAAAGAACATTTTCGACAATTTCAATGATATTTTTTTCAAGCCTCGCTTTGTGAATTCCCTGCCTCGGGTATCTCCTTTATGAATGAATCTGTATTCTATGGAGTTTTAAAAATTCTATTTTGCGCGGGTCCCCGAGCAGCCGACCAACCTACTCGCTATTTTCAATTTCAATGCATCAGTATTGTAGGTACTTACTTATAGGTAAGTATAGAATTTTCGTTGAGCTGGTGTACCTACCTACATATACGTAATTGAGCTTGGGAAACATCCAAGGGACATTTCTAAATTATTCGATTTCAATAGTTCCTAGTTCCTACGTACGATAAAACACGGAAAACCCCTAATGATAGATAAATACTTTGAAACCTCTACGTATTATAAAGACGTTCTCAATTTATTTATTTAATTTAAAGAAGTGGACTTAATGCCATGAGCATTAGTCTACCAATTTACTTTTACCCCTTTAAATAGATAGGTACCTACATATGTTTGATGATCTCTTCTTAGTTTCAACGTTTCACCTTCAAACATCATAGAACTGTAACATCAAACTTAGACATGTTTGTTTCGATATAAAAGGGGAGCATTATTCATTTGCCGCTCTAAGTACATAGCGAAAGGTTATCTCTTGCGATGTAAATGCGTATTACAAGTCATGGCTAAGCAGATATCTGTAACTCAACGTACGAATACCCAGTGCAACTAGTCGGTATAGGCTGTAACGTTATATTTATCGGACGGTAGTTAGTATTAATAATAACAATGTCGAATATCTCGACTATTTACCTGCTTTGTTTTTCGTTCGTAGTAGCAAGCGCTCGAAATGCGTTTATTATGGACGATCGCTTTGTGTGCACTGTCAAAAAGGCTTGCTTCGAGTGTTTGAAATTATCTCAATGTTCATGGTGCCCGACGGAAAACAAATGCTTCTCAAAGAACCTGCCGAAGTTTGGGGAATTCTGCTCCAATAACACCATTGTTCACGTAGATTACGGCTGTGAGTTTAGAAAGATACTTTTGATCATATTATATACCTATTATTTATTCTTGTATTGAAATTATTAAATTATATATATAGGTTTGTGTATGTACTATACTTGGTAAATTAACTTTATCATTATGCAATGGTATAGTTAATTTAAACATTAACCAAGTATCTTACGCAAGATGGACAGTGCTTCTTATTCTTCTTCTCGTGTCGATGACTTATTATAAGTAATTTTGCTAGCGAACTGGACGGCTCTTTCGTTTCATCGTTTTTCGTTTGTTTCGTTCGTTTGGAATACGATGATATTCCTCTACATTCGATCGGATAGACTCATAGATATGTTTCCTGAAAAGCGTATTTACAGTTTCACCGGTAGGTACACTAAAGCATGTAGCTATTTAAGTATGTACCTAGTACACTTAGTTTTTAAGTCAAGAGAAGATTTTCAATGAAACACTCTTTGCACTCTACATTATTGTCTTCTTATTCCAGTGAGTTTCGCAGAGAACGCAGAGTGTTCATGCAGCAAGGGCGATGTGGGGCGGAACTGCTACCCGCCTGGTGTCACAGAGGGTCTCGAGTGCTCCGGCCGAGGCACCTGCGTGTGTGGTCAATGCGTCTGCAACCCAAACCCTGATCCTAAATTTCCGACCAAGGTAATACTGACTGGGTACTGGGTAATTTACTTGGTACAGAGAATTGTTTTATATGGTTTACAAGAATTTCTGCAACATAAAGATAAAAATATATTTTATTTTTCCTATAATTTTGTAGTGTGTGTTATACTTTGAACTTCAAAGATGTTTTGTTACCTAAAGAAAATGTTATTTTAAGGATTTAAGTTTTGTTATGTCATATTACCTAATTGTAACTTATTTTTTTTCTTTATTTAAATATCCTATTAGAACATAGGTATGTTTCTGTTTATCTTAGTAAAATAAGTAGATACCTATTAGGTATTAATTTAAAATTAATTTGCATGCCCTAAACAGGCAAAGTATGGACTATTCATTAAAACCATCAACTTTTACAACCTATATTTTCTGCAAATTAATAATTCTTATTCTTGAACTATTGGTCGATTCAAGCATGTATGTTGATTATACTTTAAAAAAAACCGTTAATTTTTGGCGGTTCTTGTACTTAGGCCTATAATGATCTGTATATTTTCCGGTCATTTTATCTGTTATATATATGTATCTGGTAGGTAATAAAAGCCTCTAATCTGTTTCTAACCAAAACTATCTTCTTTCAGATGGTGATGGGCGAATACTGCGAGTACGACAACTTCTCGTGTAACGATCCGAAATGCACCGAAGGACCATATTCTCTGAGCAACCCAATTGTTGCGGAGAGCCCTTCTAAAACTGCCGACGTTGACATCCCAGCCTCATAACGATGAAACGAACGCACATTAATTTAATTTTAAACTGTAATTAAACATTAAAGATGTTTTATACATAATAATAAGAACTTAGTTAAGTTAGATTAAAGGTGTAGGTATGTATTCATATATTGTGTTTATTGCGTCTGTGGATAAATTTAGAATTTGTAATCATATTCGTGTTTGTTATTCAGTCACAAAGTATCTATTGCGAAAGGTCTCTGCGTATGTATATCAAAGTAATATGTGTAGATAACAAATAATGACATTTACAAACAAAGCTGTAAATAAATGGTAGCACATAAACCGTGTACCTACTATCTTAAACCATCCCCAATTGTAAAAGAAAAGAATATATCTCAACTACGTGACTGGGTTGAGTCGAGATTTCTGTATGGAGCGAAAAGTTCGCAGAATTTCTTTATAGCCAGCTATGCGTAGTTATATTATGAAGAATGCTCGGGTGGATGGCTGTGAACCGCGGCGGAGGCAATGAGGTTTTCAGGAGAAGCGTTGGAGCGAAGAAGCCGCGGCTCAATTAAGAAATTGATATGAGCCGGGCGTCTGTCGCGGATGGCTCATCGTTCTCAAGTACTGCCCGTTATGGTTACGCGAAATTAGATTTCAACGAGTCTATTTTCTCTTCCACAACGAGTTCACCTTTTATTTCCTCGATATTTATTGAGCGACTGCCCCAGATGTAGGACTCGGAGACTCTCGTATCATGGTTTGTATAGGCACAGCGTTTTCAATTGAAATGTGATAATATAATAGGTGGGTTTAATTGGGTAGGTACCTTCTGATTCCAAACACAATAGATTTTGTAACACAACATGTAATCAATGGTAATAACCGTGTTCATGGGCGCCGGCAAGTTTTTTTTCAGGGGGTGCATCTTCAGCTCCACGAAGCGAGCATTCATACAAGGGGTAACTTTACTTTGTCGACATATGCAGGAATACTTATGTTATTTGCATCCCTAAAAAAAAAGAAGCCTAAGAATTATGAAACGTAGGATGCAAGAGCGAGCAAAGAGTAAAGCAAGCTCGATAATGTTAGCACCGCCTAGGCTCGATTAGATTTTCGGATATAGAAGTTCGGTTATTTGTCGACAAATCCACTGAAGCTTTACAACATTTTAGGATCTCGCCTCGCTCGAATAGGTTAAGTTCTCTATTAATGTCTCAGATTATATATATTTATGTATTAGGCGTTTTCGGATACTTTTATAGTTCTGAAAGTTTTTAAACCTTTATTTTATTTTGAAGCCAGGGAAGTGCAAGCCTTGCACCACGCTTCCGTATCCTATGGCCGTGTTCGTTATTTTGATACTAGTTGCTACATACTAGAAATCTGTAAATTTCGACAACCAATATTAGTATTTACTTTAGGCCCTATAGTCACTTCCATTTTTAACCGACTTCAAAAAAGGTTGGCGTTATATGCACTTCTTATGTATTTTTTAATGTATATTATGCATTGATATTTTCGTCAATTGTGGACCGATTTTGCTAATTCTTTTTGAGTTTATAAAATACATAGAATTTGGTTAATTTATTCTCTTTACAGCCAACGAACATGAATATTCTCTGTAAATAAGTACTAAGTAATAAGTATACACAAATATTCGAAAGACTGTGCGGCTGACAGAGTATGTTTTCGATCTAATCGGTATCTTTCATCTGGTCCAATTCAGGTCAGTCGCTACGCAGCGGCACAATAACGGTTTTTTCTTCTCGACTTGCAGTTGCGACTGACCGCAGTCCAGACAGATGGCAGAATAAGTTCAATAAGTTGTCGGAAATCGAAACTTTGCGAACAAAACGGGCGTTACTGATGGCTGTGGTTTTGTGGTCATAAACTCACTGACAACATGACTGGGGAATTTCCATCCTAGACAAGAGAAGCGTTTATTTATAAAAAGAATCGATAATCTTTTAAGAAAAAGGGAAAGTCGAATTTTCTTTTAAGAAAAACTTTGTGGGTAAACGGCAAAATATACTCAATACCTTAAATACCTCCTTAATAAAATAAAACTGTCACCACCGTAACCGAATTTGTGTTCAATAATTGTGGCGGAATGCGGCCCTCGAGGAGCTCGGAGGAGATTCGATTATGGGAGGAGCGCTTAAATTGTTTTAGTGTCGATCAGCATCATATACAAGACGCTAGGTCGGTTGTTGGTACCACGTACTTCCTGTAAATTACACTACGTCCATATGGAATTATTTGAAATTAATATATGCACGTGTCGGAGAGAAATATTGCATGATATTGCTTATTGAATTCAGTAATGGCACAAAACAAAAAGTAGACGACGTCATTACAAACTGTTAAAATTGACTTGAACTACCGTTGAATTTGTTCGAGAATGGTGCCGATTCCCTTGTTCACAAACTAAATTAAATTTAAGTCCAGTGCATCTTTTTCTTTCTATTTCATTAAGAAAAGGACAGAAGATAAATTTTAGTTTAGTCCTGTCAAATTCATCAGCGCTTGACGTAATTTTAGTAGGCAAGTTTTTAATCACGTCTAAACTTGTATGGAGTAGTGACAGGCGCTGATTAATTTGACAGGACTAAACTAAAATTTATCTTCTGTCCTTTTCTTAATGAAATAGAAAGAAAAAGATGCACTGAACTTAAATTTAGTTTAGTTTGTGAACAAGGGAATCGGCACCAATATCTGATCACTTTGATTTTTGATTAATAAAATTGTAATGTACTTTCAAAAAATTAAATAAGTAGGTATAAAAAAGAAAATGTCTGAAACATTCAGCTGTGAATGTCTAGGACATAGTACGTTGCAATAGATAGATCTGACATTGTGGATTTCAGGAAATTGTTTTCTTAAAACTCAATTTGAAGGCTTTATAGGTAATTTAAGTATTGTCATCCAAATAATATTCCCATCGTCATAAGGTCGTTATTTCTATATTTATTAGTCTATGGCGTAGCACGTGGTAAAGGTAATTTAATTATATAAATTCCTTATTAAACCATCTTGAAGCTATCATTTTCAGACCTAGTAGTAGTAGGTCAAGTTATTGAAAATTACGTAGGTATTACAGTCAATTTATTATAGTGTCTAAACACATTTTGATGTGTACAGCGGGCGTAGCGTGTCACGAGCACTAGCTTAACCTTACTATAAGCGCAGTCTACTACCGTACATTTAGATTTTGCGGGAAAGACCGAAATGGATACCGTAACCTCTGGCAACGCACAGGCAACGGATGGAACACGGGTGGGTTTTAGTCGGTAAGAATCTGACACGCTCGGCATAGAGCGGAAGAAGTTATTTGATAATTTCCAAATAAAACAAAAGAACAGGTATTATTTTCCAATTTAATTCACTAATGTATTTTAAACACAAATTTTGTACCTATAAAAGCTATCGTGCAATGCTCACTTCAAGTAAATTACAAAACGATCTTACCAAAAATCTTGAATGTCTACGGCGTAGCACGTAGCAAGGTCACTATAGGTCACTCGAAAATTCTATGAACCTATGTGGTATGCATAAATACATATTTTAAAACTTTTTGTAGCTTTGGAATAAAAACATGGGTTCAAAAATAAAGTAAGTTAGTTTCGAAAACTAAATGTCTATGGCGTAGCGCGTAGCATGACGTAGTAGGGTAGTCCAATAACTCAGGAATAACTTGAATTTTCCAAATTCCTGTAACGCAGCCATCATCACTAGAGCAAATAAAATTCTAAAGTTAGACATCTAACAGACTGAATAGGTTAAATATCTGAAAACGAATTTTACTATTGAATAATTCGCGCGGAAACGTGATCGGACTTTCGAGCACGGAATAAGATGTCAATGGAGGCGGGCGGTGGATATATATTGCACAATAGGAGCCGAGATCACACATAATAATATGGCATTGGTATTCTGGAGTGGGGAAGAATGCGCGTTCCGCCGACGAGGCGGCGACTTCTCGGCGTGCCGCGTGCCCCGGCGCGTCAGCGACGGCCGCGGCCCGCGACCCCGCATCCCGCATCGCACCACCCTTCAGTCTTCACTTCCTAATTGTTGCCCACGCGAATCTACTTATGAAACTTATGAATTAGTCACCATTGACCTTAGTTTACTTACATATTTGTAAGGAAATAATGAAACCATCATGAAATAAATACTTTTTACCATTCAGCGTTGTGTAAAAATACACTGGACATTGGACGAACGATTGGGTCGGCTACGTGTTTATTTGGAATGGAAATTGATGAGACCCAAAAGATGATGGAAAAGACAAAGCCACGAAATTGAAAAACGATAGTTTAATTTTGCATTAGTTGATGAATAATTTGTCACCAAGAGCATTGAACAAGCGTTAAGTTTATGGGAACTGACATTATAATATTATTATATGCAGAATAATTGCTCTCAGAAGACCTTTTCAGCTGGTGAGTCATTGAAAGGAGAGGCAACTTCACTCCTTTCATGAAAATCTAATGAAACAATTGAAGCTGTTTTCCTGAGTCATCTTTGCTCGTTCCCCGCTCATAATCATATTAAAGTGTCACCTCAGAAGCCACAAGTAGAAACAAGTGTCAATCTCGGAGGCACAATCCTGAGGAATATTTAGAACGGAGGGATGAACCTTGAATATTCATGTGGCCGCACTCGTTGCCTCTTGAGCGACAACGAGTTCTCTTTCACCTATTTGGCATGATTTCAATTATTTATAACAAACCGTGCGGCCCGGCCACGCAGCTTTCCCCTGTAATTTGGTAAGCGTTTGTACGAAGCAGCCAACATGCGAGCCACGTAGGGAAGTATCATTTTTAGGGTTCCGTAGTAAACAAGGAACCCCTATAGTTTCGCCATGTCCGTCTGTCTGTCTGTCCCCGCTGTAGCTCAGAGACGCTTCGTACTATAACGCTGTAATTTGGCATAGGTATACATATTAATAACGCCAATAAAGTGCTAAAATAAAATCTTGAGAAAAAAAAATTTAGTGTACCTCCCTTGCACGTAATGTGGGGATGATATTTTTTATCTCACCTACTCCATGATGTGGGGTATTGTTGCATAGGCCGTTCAAAAATATTGTGGGTGTGTGAACACCACTTTTCGATTCAAGGATCCGCTTGGGTAATATTAAGCATCAAAGTGCTAATTTTTATTAGAGTCAAGTGTCCCCCCGCTGCCTGGGTCGCGGGTACAAATGGGTTACCGAGGCCCCTGGCAATACAGACAACGGAAGGGACACGGGTGGGTTTTAGTCAGTAATAGTCTGACTCACCCTCCCGCTCCGCCCAGAGCGCGAGAAGTTAATTGATAATTTCCCAACTAAAAAAAAAGTGTCCCCCCCCCTCCCCCCTGCCAGCAGTTATTTATGGAGATGTGAAAAAATTCATGGCAGTAGTACATATAATGAAATTAAAAGGAAAACTATCACAGCTAAGTAGGCTTTACAAGTTAACGAGTATTAGTCGACCAACTTAAATTTGCAGTTGGGGAATTGACCGTGGCATATATCGATGTATGGAAGAACATGTTTTTCAACTAAAATGTTAAGTTTGTTTTTGGGATAAATTCATCCCAACTTCCCAACTGCGGAACCCTTCATTGTGCGTGGTCCGACACGCACTTGGCCGGTTTTTGCTGCTGAACATTCTATTAATTTTAATACATTATGAATAATTTTGTTTAATAAAGGCGACAGAAAAACGGCTTTTAACTCCTTTGGAGTTTGTTTTTATTAAATTCATAATTCAAATATTTTGTTAGGATAAACATAATACGGGTACTTACCGCATGTATTGATTTTTAGGGTTCCGTAGTCAACACGGAACCCCTATAGCTTCGCCATATCCGTCTGTCTGTATGTACACTGCTTATTATAGCTCAGATACTCTGTACTAGAAATTAGTACTAGAACGCTGTAATTTGGCATGGGTATACTACTAATCACTCCGACAAAGTGCTAAAATAAAACCTTGAAAAAAAAAAGGGACCCCGTACGTACAGATGGGATGATTTTTTTTTCTCGTCTGTCTCATGGTGTGGGGTATTGTGAAATAATTTTTTTTATTCAGGGATCCATTTGCGTAATAGTTATTTAAGACGCTGACAACACCTAAACTGCGGTCACTGTCAGATTGCATAGAAAAGAAAGAGAAGCGCGACGACAAAACGCTTGTAATTTATTGCAAAATATGAAGTAATTATCTATTTACTCAGAATTGAGTTGAGTAATCTAAAATAAAAAACAACCAAGTTCTGCATTAGAATAAGACGTACTTGTTATTAATTAAATACGTAATTTATGTTGATATTTAATACAGATATTTTGGATTAGAACTCAAGGTAAGAGGTTAGTTTGTATCGAGATTTTTTTTTTCAAAACGTGTTTTGGTGACAACCAAGTTCTGGGAAATATGTTCAAAATTAACATATATTTTTTCCGCTACCACAAACTATACAGATTTGGCAATTTTCTTTCTTAAGAGAAGCCTATTTTGGTCAATTGGGTCTTGTCAGCGCCTTAAATGGTTGTTTTCGGATATTTTATGTGAAAAAAATCATGGCAGTAGTAGTTTAGGGGGCGTCCCTCGACTTTGCCTTTAAAATTTTGTTAAAAATAATGACTAGGATCTGTACTAATGGACAAATGAGCAGGCTTTCTTTTTGGGTGGGAAATGAGCAAATAACTTCTCCCGCTCTGGGAGCGGGAGCGTGTGTCAGACTCTTACTGACTAAAACCCACCCGTGTTCCTTCCGTTGCCTGTGTTGCCAGGGGCCTCGGTATCCCTTCCGGACTTTCCTACGACCCCGGCAGGCATCAGCCCTAGTGGACCACAACACTTGTGCTGACGATAGCTCTTTGAGGTGCGCGTGGCACATAACGCGCCGTCGACCCGGGCCTGGTCCTTACCAGACGGCGAGCTACTCATTGCTCACCGTCCGCAAGTCCGCGCCTACGGTGGCCGGAAATTCACCTGGGATCCGAAACATGCCTTTCCCTCAACCATCCCGCCTCTTCCTTCGCGAGCATTACTGCTTTGCAGAAGGAGGTGACGGCTGCCCATGCCCTCTCGCTCCGTACCATGGCTTGGACCAGGGCCGGATGCGAGAGATCTCCGCCGCCGATCGCCTCCACGAGGACACGGAGGTGCTCTGCCCAAGTCGGGCCGTATGCTCCACCGTGTCCTCCGGGCGATCCACACAGTGGTGACACCTGGGCGTTTGATGAGCAGGCTTAGCACGAGAAACGTAGAGAAGCATTTTGTCGACGGAAGAACAGACAAAAATGACGTTTCCGTGTAGACAGTTGACAGTTTTCTACCGACAAATGTAGACAAACTATTTCTATTCTACAGTAAAGTAGAAATAGAAAGCGTCATGCTAAGCCTGCAGATGGGCTCCGAGATCCCCAGATCTAACCCCATTACATTTTTTTTATGGAGTTATGTAATATATTTAGTTTACAGGTACCAGTATGAGAGTGTGCAGGAGTTATAAACTGAACTTAGAAATATTATTTTAAACATTCACCATGATAAAATAAAGAAATCAACGGGAAGCGAAATTATCAACAAAAATACATTTTTTTTTGCACATGGGAGGGAGACATTTTGAGCATTTAATAAATTAAATTGATTGTAAGTTGCCTCGTACCTTATTATTTTAAGTAAATGTTAAATTTCATGGTCTTCCTTTTATTTTAGATGCTATGTTATTTAGAAGCAATACATGTATATGATTGAGCCTTTCGATCGGCACAGTAAAATAAGGTATAGGTTTATTTTCACATTTAGGGGGGTTCGATTCCCGGTCTAGACATGCGTTTATTTTAAATTCTTTGAATGCAGTTCGTATTGTTTTTAAAATAAAATGAAGTCTTCATTCAGTAATTTTTTCTATCTACAGTATTTAAGGCCTTCCATGTGGCAAAGTCGTGGGACGCCCTGTATATAACGAAGTTAAAAGAAAAACTATCACAACTAAGTAGGCTTTACAAGTTAACTAGTAATAGTCAACCAACTTACATTTGCACTTCGAGAATTGACCGTGACGTATATTAGCTTGTTTTTGGGATAAATTCATTCCAAGGACGAAACACTTCATTGTAAAAAAAAAATAGATAGCAATCTTCTAGAGCTAACGATCTACTCAAGCTTAAAGATTTTCTAGAATTTTAAAACTCAATGTGTGACAAAGATGAGTCACAAAGCGACGTCTCTTATCTGAGATTTCAGTGTTTGGTGCTTGAAACTCTTCTGTTCCGTACAGCGAGCAGTGGCAGTAAATTGCAAACTTTTGCTATCCATACTTGTAGCTTACTATTAATTTCAGTTATTTTTCTTAGGGAGTATTAAGTTATAATCCTGGGACAATATTTAACACAACATCCAATACCCATAGATAGATATTTTTCGGAGGTGCACCTATGGCATAACTGGGGGGTAACCATCACCTCTTATAGCAGTATTATTTCAATATTACTTCAGCGTCAGAAAGGGATGGAATCCTGTATAGCTCCATCACTTTCCCACTGTGAAGTAATATTGTAATAATATTGCTATAAGAGGTGATGGTTACCCCCCTGTTTTGACGTTCGAAAAGTGCTGATTCCCAGCCTAGTTTGAATAATTGAATTTTGATTTTGATTTTCTACCTACCACACAGGCTCCTATATATTTACTTAAAACCCGGAGAAAATTAACTTGCATTCAAATTAGGTACAATGAACTTTAATGATAGTAGGTATCATTAAAGTTAATTGCACCTAATTTGAATGCCAACTATTCCATAATGAATATATAATGCTTCAGGCGTTACCTATACTCGTATCTCGATTAAGTAACAAAAAAATACTAGTTTCAATCAATCTAATTACCTCATAGAGCTCATTTCTTGTATGAATAGGAATTCCTATTCATTATCTTATAAGAACCAACACTGCATAGGGATGCTGGCTGAAGAAATACATATATCACATTTAGATTTTTTCGGCCTCAATTTAACTTGTGTAATGACTTAATGAGTGATCGATAACCCATTATGACGTGACGAGGAAGGTGTTTAAGTAGTACTTAGTTTAACAGCAAACCGTATGGTACTTAAAGCGCCTTTGTTCGTGTCATCGATCAGCTGCACCGCCTGTTAGAGTGCTTCGTCGGTGCAGGTTTGATTCCATTATCCTTGCACTTCCACTTGCTCAAATTACAAGATGAAATTGATCATTACCTATTGACGTACAAACTGTCAGCTAAGTAGCTTCTTTTGCACATACTTATTTATTATAGAACAAGCCATGTCATGTGATGGGGAAATCCGGGAAATCCCACCGGGCGGTGGGATTTCCCCATCGGCAAACATGACAAACTTTCATTTTCTTTTGAGCGAATTTTCGAGTGCAAAATTTCATGCTTCTTGACTCACCGGTTTAGGCGTAATCTGTCAGTGAATGAATGTTTCAAATTAATCAATTTGAGATTTTTATTAAGTAGAAAATGGCTGAAAACGAAGAAGAAGAGTGGTGTAATTAACGTAGCTTGTAATACATAATGACAGGTACAAAAGAGGTAGATACTTAAGCCATAAATTGGAGTCTGAGATTACCAGATTTCATCGTGGTCAAACCATATCAATGGGTCAAACGTATAACACCTTCAGAAAAAAAAGTTTCGATGAACTTTTTAAACTTTTTCCTAACTTTAAAAGACTGCACCTGGCAACTAAACTTAATGAAAAACTCTGATATGTATATTTCATAGTTGAAGTCGATCACTACTTAGATTTAGAAGGAGCGTGATCGTTCAGCTACCACAATGAAGTGGAGGGTGGCACGGCACGACTTGCGACGTATCATTGGTCGCGGCGGACGTAGGACGCGGTCTGAACGTACGGCGGATGGCGGAATCGAAAAGTTCTTTTAGTCTGAAACAATAATGGCTGTAGAACTAATCCCAATCAAACTTCACGCACATTTATCACATGATCTTTAGAGTAGATATGTACACTACTAAGTACTAGGTAATGAAAAACATCTATTTTAGTTGTTTCGTGTTGGTTACTGAGTTTGGATTGTGTCTCCTTAAGGATTGAGGAGCCATGTCTAATATTTAAACGCGGGTACCTACTACCAATATTTAGTAGTAAATTATCCGATTTTGTAGGCCTGATCCTGGAATTTATAGTAAGACCCTTAAAAAGTTACAGGACGTTTAAGGTGGCTCCTCAATCCATACGGACACTAGATCGTGGGTCGGGAATAGTGTTGTTCGGTTTTTCCACTAGGAAAATCTCAGCAGCAGCTTCTATCAGAAGGGGCTCAATCAGAACTGGTGTAACGTAGGTGGTCCTCTGCTTACCCCTACTAGGAATACCTTCTCGTTTTTGTATTTCAGGTAATAGGCATAATACCTGTAGTGTGTTCTGAAAGTATCGGACGAAAGTGTAAACAAACCCTGTTCAGGGTAAGTCCTTAGGCAATCACTCACTAAAGTAAGTTTAGAATAAGTAAGGTTTCAACTTTATATCTCACCACTTTTTCCAACAATTATTGTCTAAATAACATTATTAAAATGTAATCGAAAAATCATCGGTCAAAATTGAGGTTATAAAATTAACCTCACTTGTCAAATGAAAAACATTTAAGGTGACTTAAAATTAGAATAACGGGCTTAAGTATTGTAATTATCACATCAAAGCACTCGATTTATAAGTGGCACTACAAATTGGCCTCCACAGCCCACATGTACTATTCTGATCCATTTGTTTACATGTTCAGTAGGTAGAACTTTTGGAACAGACCATCTGTACATTTGAGAATTTATATTAAAAAAATCCATAATCAACCGAACGTGTAATAACCAAATCGCTAATCGTGTATATCAGAGACACGTTCGGAATGACTACGAGCGAAAGCCTTCACGCTCGCATCCGCACCCCCCGCGCGCCCCCGCCCTCTCCTTCCTCTCAAACGCAAGAGTGCTGCGGGCGTCGAGTCAGCCGGAGGCCGCCGCTCCGCTGACATCGCACCGTCTCATGCAACACCACTCGTTGCTCTCACAACCGAAGTTCTGCTAAGTGACTACAGCAACTATGGACGTGGAAGAGTTCCGTATTCGCGGTAAGGAGATGGTGGACTATATCTGCACGTATATGAACACGCTGCAGACCCGACGCGTGATACCGTCTGTGGAGCCGGGCTACTTGAGGGCTGCGCTGCCGGCGGATGCTCCACACCTGCCTGAAGCATGGGACGACGTGATGAGCGACGTGGAGAACAAGATCATGCCGGGGGTCACACACTGGCAGCACCCTCGGTTCCACGCCTACTTTCCGTCCGGCAACGCTTACCCTTCCATCTTGGGTGACATGCTGTCTGCTGGCATCGGCTGCATCGGATTCTCTTGGGTATTTTTTTATAATATGCCTTAATTTCTAGATTTAGCCCCAAAATACCCGAATTATCAAATTAGTTTCGAACAATGACATTGTCTTGTCATATTTAACCGTTTTAAAACCCGGTAGAAACTTATTGTTGAAGCGATCTTTCGAAACTGATTGACAACCGAAACAAACCGCAAAATGCTACACCGTAGTAAGTAACAACTCTACGTTTCTTGATATCCTTAGTAAAGTAACATAAACCAAGAAATCGAAAAAAAATACAAAAACAAAATTTGTGACCTGTATGGTTAGTGTTCAACATTTCCAAATAATTTTAATTTTTTTTTACAACAATTAAAGATTTTTCATTGTGAAAAGTTTTTGTTATTTGATTAACGCAAAAAGTCTTATGTTTACTTTGTTCACGTAAATTCTCATATTATTGCTATCAAAAGCAGTTACATAATCTTTTAAAATTACACGAGAATTACTTAAAAATAACTGTATTAAGGCGAAAACGATCGAAGTACACATTAAAGCAATCGACAGATTTGATTGGCGTGCAGTGAGAATGATGGATCGAATGATAATAAAGCGACGCTATCATTAGATCGATCTAATTTACTTGATTACTCTTATTCTAATCTGCTGGTTAGGTACATAAGTATTAAGATTAGAGATAGGACTTGCTGGACGAAAAAAATGGCATTAATAATACCAGCCTATCAATGTCCCACTGTCTTTTGACCACGCTTGCTCAAGCTGGGCTGGCGATTTCAGACTTAAGTATAAGTCCACCTCAGGCTTAGTACGACCATCGTTTTATCTGCGGAAGAAAAGACAAAAATTACGTGTAGAAGGTACGACGACAACAAAGTAGAAAGAGTCAACTGCACATTTTACGAAATTCACTCTTTTACTTATTTCGACTCACAATTCTTTGTTTTGTCATACGATTTTTTTCTGTTTGATTCTCTTTTTTACTGATATTAGGTCACGAATATAAAGACAATTACATCAATTTTTAATTTTAATTACAAAAATATGTATTTAAAACCAGCCAAGTGCGCGTCGGACCACGCACAATGAAGGGTTCCTTAGTTGGGATGAATTTATCCCAAGAACAAACTTAACATTTTAGTTAAAAACATGCTATCCCATACATTCCAACTGCAAATGTGAGTTGGTCGACTACTCGTTAACCTGTAAAGTCTACTAAGCTGTGATAGTTTTCCTTTTAACTTCGTCATATAAGCTATTGCCGTGATTTTTTACACATATCCAATAACAACTTTTTAGCTGGCAGGGCCAGAGACACTTGTCACTTAAACACTATTAGCACTTTAAAGCTTAATATTTCGGAAACGCCAAACGGTTCCCTGAATCGAAAAATGGTGTAAACACACTCGCAATATTTTTGAACGACCTTTAATGACATCCAACACAACGAGAGAACGAGAAACAAAAAACATCCCCACTTTAGCTGTAGAAGCGGTACCATAAAAAAAACAACTAAGATTTTATTTTACCACTTTGTCGGCATGATTTGACATATGCCAAATTACAGGTTTCTAGTACTGAGAGTCTCTGAGTTAAGCCGCGGACAGACCGACAGACGGACATGACAAAACTTGTGTTCCTTGTTGACTACAGAACCCTAAAAATACATTATATTTAGTAGATTTAATTCCTTTTCATGGGTCCTATCGCTATCAACAGTTAAATGTGGATGGTTGTCAAGCCATCACTCAATGTAGTTACAGCGTTATATTGAACGAAAATGTAGTTTTAATTAGATTTCTTTCGAGCTATTTTCAGCTTGAATAGTTAAGTAAAAGTTAAATGTACAACATGATATTTAGAAGTAATAGTAAATTATCATTATGTTAGTATACCTACGTATAACGGATATAGAACGGGCTGAGTCAAAGACACCGATTGCAACAGTATTGATTGTCCTGTAATTGGTGTTTTAAATAACTTATGGCCACTGCTGACCTTTTTGAGCCTAAATAAACTACTTACTAGTTTCTTTTAAACGCGTAGTAACATGTAATTTCTATTACCCACGTTGATTAGATTTTACTTTTGTAAAAACTGTGGAAACCACGGCAATCTTTTTTGTTCATGGTTTCAAATTAATTGAGTATTGATTATTATGATAAATTTACGCAAATACAGCTACCGTATTATACCAATGGTACTAAAAACGGGCACAGCTGTATTTTCGCCATAAGATAAGAATCACCTAAATAATGACCCAATGTTCTATAAAAAAACTTTTAACTTTTTACAAAAAAACAACCGACTTCCAAGAAAAACACTACAAAGTGAAAAATAACTTTAATTTCGGAAGTCAGTGATGAATCGATGGCATAAAAATTTAAATACAGAATTTTTTTGCCATCGATTTATGAAATTAAAGTTATTTTTCACTTCGTAGTGTAATTTATCTAAGTTACAATACAATATCAGCCTCTCATCACCTTTTACCAAAATATTGCTTTTCCCGATGTAGGGACAATAATTGTTGAGGAGTTGTCCTCGTATGAACCAGGAGAGCTGGAGCTGAATGTTAAGTCACCATCAAATCCACTTCACCATATGCATTGTGACGAGCTTACATTGCTTAGCAACTATATTAAAGGACCTATTCGAATTGCAATCCGTGAAATACGTATTATTAAGTAGTTCCGGTAGCCATCTATGGTCTTCATCACCAGTTCCACTTCACCGAATGGGGCTTTCCAAGAGCAAATGCACGAGTTACTATAAAAATTAATACCCAAATCGCTATAGGTGTGCCTATTAAATTTGAGGATTTCCCTCGATTTCCATTGGATCCCCTCATCAGATTCTGACTTTGTGACAATGGGACCACTTTAAGAGCATACCCTTTCAATAAAAAAAAAAATCAAAATCAGTCCACGATTATTGATGGAGACATGGTGAACATACGTAAAAAAACCGGACACGTACGAGTTGAACTCGCGTGGTGAGGGCTCCATACAATGAATATGTTATCTACCATTTGTTTTTATCCCAAGAACAAAATTAACATTGTAGTTGAAAACCATGTTCTCCCATATATTCCAACTGCAAATGTAAGTTTGTACGCAGAATATTGAGAGATTTACCATGTTATTTTAACACCATAGACTTCTTATCGGTTTTCCTGTAATCTATAAGTGTATATTTTTTAAAGTTTAGGGTCTGTAGTTTCGGAGATAATACCAATTCTGTCTGATCAATTTTGTCTTTTTTCTTAACTAACTATAAAACTATTTATTTTAAAATAATCAAAAATATATATTTGAGACCTGAGGGTCTCAAATATATTCGGCTTATAAATATATAAGGCTTCGGCTTGTTATGAGCAGCAATCACTTTCATTTAATATGTCACACGGTACAGTTTGAAAGACTATTTTTTTACATTTTCTAATTTGGTTCCCAAAAGTGACCCTCATAGTCAAAATTCATTTATTTACTTTACACGTCCGTGTTTGGGTCACAGAAATTCATATATGTGCCAAATTTTAACATAATCGGTCCAGTAGATTCGGAGCAAATCGGCTGTGACAGACGGACAGACAGACAGAGAGACAGACAGACAGACAGACAGACAGCCAGCCAGCCAGCCAGCCAGCCAGACTGACGGACAGTAGCCAGCCAGATAGATAGACAGACACAAGAGTAATCATATAAGGGCTCCGTTTTATCCTTTTGAAGTACGGAACCCTAAAAAAAATACATACAGACAAATATAAAACCCCATCCATTTTTGGAAGTCGGTTAAACGGAACAAATAATTTAAAGAGCCTGTTTGAGTTGGTAGGATAGGCAAAAACATCTACTTACTAGAGAAATAATTTAAAAAGAGGAGTAGAATTTGTATGAAGTAATCTAGTATACTCGTACTTAATTAAGTAATACTGAAAGTTTCTGGATTTTGATAAATAAGACCAGATACTATACACTATAGACTTATGATATTTTTTTTTTTATCTAGTATACTTAGGTAATACTGAAAGTTTCTGGATTTTGATAAATAAGACCAGATACTATACACTATAGACTTATGATACATTTTTTTTCAAAGTATATGCCCACCCCACATATATGTATTTTAGCATTCGCTGGAACCATTGTAAAAAGTAGTTGGACCAGTCTTCCTTAGGGACCTCTTCAATGGATTCGTGGAATGCATTCACCGCCGATTCAGGGCTTGTAAAACGTGTGCCTTTTAAATTTAAGAAATAAAAAGAAGTCGCAAGGTGCGAGGTCTGGGCTATATGGCGGATGCCTCATCAGTTCTACACTACTACATTTGAAGTCTTCAAATACGTCCGTAACTGACTAAAAAAATTACTTGTCAACAGACAAGTAATTTTTTAAATCATTTGTCGTACGGTATCAACATTGGATTCTGTAAGCGCTGTCGCCTGTCGACCTTCACGTTCATCGTCATGAAGATGATCAAGTCCATGTCTAAATTCTCCGAACCACGAATACCCAGAGCTGCGACATGGGGCTTTATCACCAAATGCCAATTGGAATCTCTGGCAACTCCCTTGTTGACTTAAGCCACAGCGAAAATCTTTAATCATTATTGAGCGAAAAATTTCACGAGATAAATTCATTGTAATAGCGACACAATTTTCTAAAGGACCCCACAGTGAACAAATCAAGGAATCCAATTTCCATCCAAAACTAAACAAAGCGAAGCAGAAGTAGATAGAAGAATAATAACGACATGGCAAAAGTTTTGGAGCCCAAGGGAAATTCTAAAGAGTCAGATGCCGATGAAAATCAAGATCAAAGTCATGGACTCATGTATTTTACCTTCGTTAACCTACGCCTGTCAAACGTGGAAGTTCACCAAAAGAGTTATGAATAAAATTACGTACTGCCAGTGAAGAGAGAAGTGAAGAGAGAAGCATGGAAAGAAGTGTCGCAAAAATCAGGAAGTGTCAAAAAATACGCCACACTACCATCGGGCAAAATCAGGAGTAAATGAAAGAGGAAGACCTGTAACTAGATGGGCTGACGCCATCACACGAGTCGCGGGCAAACATTGGCTGACAGAAACCAAAGAATTTATGATTATCATTGTTCTAATTTAATTTATACAGTTTAATTCTATTATTATTATATTTTAAATTTAACTACTATCGGAAACTAAAAACAAATGAAAGGATGTTATGGAAATTATTAATTAATTATTATGAAATGATAACAATAACTAATGTGACAATTCTTTTCAAATAATTACATATTTTTTAGTACTCAAACCTCAGTTGGTCCGATTGAGTTTTTTATAAGAAACAGGATCGATTGGCACCAAAAAAGTTTTAGTGAAAATGGCCGATTTTCTTACTGACATTTTTTCAAAATCGTTGAACTATTTCTCTATGTCCAGAGCGGGAGAAGTTATTTGATGATTTCCCACCCTAAAAAAAAAAAAAAAAAAAAGCTTTATAGAATACCGGCTTAACTCAAAAAGTAGATTTCTGCGAAATCGCCGTTTAATGTTTAGCAATTGGGATCTAGTCGGCTTGTTAACAAATATAATAAATATGTAATTTACAGTTAAATATAATACCTACTTTTCAAAAACCATTGATTAAATCTGTGACAAAAAAAAAATGCAGATGTCCTAACTTTGACTCAAGCTCTAATAGGTCAGTATTATATTAATCGTGCGATATGTTATTCCAAAGTTTTTAGTTTTCACTTCTGTCGGCAGTCCCATGACTGCCTAATTTTTTTTTTCAATGCCTACATGTAATAAAAGGCTTTTTTATTTTTATTTTATAATCTGCGATAATTTAAGTCTAAGATAAGTTATCTAGCTCTTATCTAAATGTGGTGAAACAGACCATAAAATTGAGATATTATTACCCATTGTAGGCATTCTGTAACATTACCAATAGGATATTTTATAGTTACGAAGAGTTAAAGCAAATAAATATTTGCGGTAGACATAATAATTCAAGGTTCCAAGGTTAGCGGTGACTGCAGACATCGAACTAGTAAAGAAGTGCTGATAGCTTGTAGAAGGTCGGTTTGAAACTAAACTTTGGACAATGATATTAAATGACAACTTGTTAGTATTCGTTAACAAACTAATAATAATAATCTTTATTACTAGAACAATGGGTACAGTAAATCTCCTGAAAACAAATTGGGTCGTATGCAATGTGTACCTACTTAGGCGTCAAAGGAGTGCCAAAGCATGGCACTCGTACCTGTTTCACGAATGCCATCACCTTCCATCGGACCTACTTGGATAGTTCTTTAAACAATTATTACATTTTGAATAAAAAAATCAATAAATTCTAAACAATACAAAAATACAATTAACATAAACAATGCCTAATGGTTATGCTTAAATCACCAAACAAATTGATTCAACTGTAACTGTCCTATAATTATTGATAGGTTTTTAATTGTGCCTAACCGTGTCTGTTCAGGCTATCAAAGTACAAGTTCTATGCCCAACAGTCAGCTCTAAGAAACGATGCACATTTGTACTTATATAGCACAATAAACATGAATTCCAAAAAAAAAATGTTTTTGTGTTTTAGCATTTTCTATTTAACCATGGTAAGTCCGCAGTCAGAATCTCACAAGCAGTAAACACAGACACCCTACGTTCTACTCGACTCGTAGCCGTCGTAGCAAATGTTCCTGTTCTACGGCGTAGCAGGTTCGATTCCCGCAAGCCTAATGTTCAGGCACCGTAGACCGTGCCTAGCTTTCGATAGTGGCGATGTTTCAATTGCTTAATGCAGGGTATTATAGATATAGGACTAAGGGTTAAGACTGTGACGAGTTAATACTTTAGATGAATTCTTATCTAATATTTGAAAATGCCTAACAGTTATTAAACTTGGTGTTATGTTTCGCAGGCAGCAAGTCCAGCTTGTACAGAACTAGAGATTATTATGCTGGATTGGATGGGTACGTACATTTACTGATTTGAAGAAAAATGTATATTTTGAATATTTTTTTTTTATGTAGATAGTAAACGAAATGTTGATTTTGGAAAAACAATCGCTAATCTTTAAGTAACTTAAAACATAAAAGTAGATTTATAAAAAAATGTCACGAAAATACCTTAGTGACTTAGGACAGTTAGGACTATAGTCATTAGTCATGTCTCTTTAGTTTTGTTTATCCCGTAGCAATGCGTGCGTAGCCCCGTAGCACGCGTAGCCTCTGTGCCCGTAGCACTTAATTTGTAACTGTAAATTGGGATGTTTCACGCATCTAATATTCAGATATTAGTTAAATCCGATTGTGTGAGCTGCAGCCTGGGACAATTAATGATTAATTCATTTAAGGTAACCAAACAATAGTGTGAGCAAAATAAGCAGCAACTTATACTAATCTACTTTGCGATTTTATTTTTACTCCTAGCTGAAAAGGTCCGATAACGTTGAAAAGTTTATAAACGAACTAATGAAATTCCAGGTAAAGCAATTGGTTTACCACCAAGCTTTTTAGCACTCGAAGAAGGAAGCAAAGGTGGCGGCGTTATAGAGGTAAACAGGCATTTCATAGCAACCATTAATTATTTAAAATAAATTAATGTCTAATTATCAATATCATTTGTAGGGATCGGCTAGTGAGTGTGTGCTGGTCTCAATGCTAGCTGCTCGAGCCAATGGCATCAAACGACTCAAGCATCAATTTCCTAACGTAGACGAAGGGCTATTACTCTCCAAATTAATCGCCTACTGCTCCAAGGAGGCGCATTCCTGCGTCGAAAAAGCTGCCATGATCTGCTTTGTTAAGCTACGCATCTTACAACCGGATGATAACGGGTCTCTTCGAGGAGACACTTTAAAAGAAGTAAGTTGTAGATTGTCGAGATCAAATTGATCTTTTCATATCATAAACGTTTGTAATTATTTTGTTTGGTTAAGTTCTCGTCAGTTAATATTGGGAGCATCAGCATAACGAAATAGTTATTTCGTTATGCTGATGCTCCCATAACTTAACTCGAAAAATGTGCAAACAATTAACCCTAGGTCCTAGTTCGAAATTAATCCTAGGCACTAACGAATATTTGAATAGGAGAAATGAAAAAAAAACATAAAATAAGTTACATTCCAATGAGCAGTACATTATTTGGCTTCTATTATTGTTTTTAAATGGAATTGGGCCATGCTATGGAGTGCAGGCTATGCGGGAGTGGAGATAGGCCAGCGGTAATTGAAGAAACAAGACGGCACCGAGCGCATGGCGGCGAGGCGACGACGACGGTGTCCCGCGTTTAATGACTCGCCCGTGGATGCCGGAAATACGTAGCGAGCCGAGCGGTAATGGAGCCGCATTGTGTGCCACTTTCTATGCCGCAAATATTGAAATTTCACGATACTACCCTCTTATGAGAGGTCTCTTTAATTGCGAACTTCAGAACACGTTCAATACTTTTAAGAATGCCTTTTCTTCGAATTACAGGATATCTATTCAGTTTTATATATAGTTGGTAGCAAATAAGTTTACTTATTTGTGTCTATTAACACTGATTGTATTCTTATAGGCTATGGAGGAGGATGAAGAAGCCGGCCGTGTTCCGTTCTTCGTTTCGATAACTTTGGGAACCACATCGTGCTGCGCCTTTGACAATCTCCCAGAGATCGGGCCCGTGGCCCGGAAATTTCCAAGCGTCTGGCTGCACGTAGACGCTGCTTATGCTGGCAGCTCTTTCCTATGCCCTGAACATAAATACCATCTCGCTGGGATAGAGTACGCAGACTCCTTCAACACTAATCCCAACAAACTTATGCTCACCAGCTTCGACTGTTCTCTGCTATGGGTTAATAACCGATATCTATTGACGTCGGCCCTTGTCGTCGACCCACTTTACTTACAACATTGCTATGACCACACGGCCATCGATTATAGGCACTGGGGTGTGCCATTGAGCCGCCGCTTCCGTTCACTCAAGCTGTGGTTTATGTTACGTAGCTACGGCATCAGCGGCCTGCAGAAGTACGTACGCCGTCATTGCGAACTTGCTAAATATTTTGAAAAACTCGTGAAAAAGGACGATAGATTCCAAGTCTGCAATCAAGTTAAGGTAAGACGTTTATCAATCTTTAGTGCTTGATAATATTATAAATTAATGCCGCTCGTGCGGACACAGTAAAGATAGGGCAAGGTAAGTTCAAGCAGAGCGATACACGATTGTACACCTTCTTACTTAGCAGGTAGGTCCTATTAGATATTTTAACAATAAAATCTTGAGAAATACACGTAGCACAGTTCATTTGAAATCAATCCTTTGTCTTTGTAATTCTTGTGTAAGTTAATCTTAATTAAATATTTCTGATTTTCAGTTGGGACTGGTTTGTTTCCGTATTGTGGGGAGTCCCGAGGATCCGGGAGAACAAATAGACGAGCTCAACAAGAAGTTGTTGACCAACATAAACGCGTCCGGCAAACTGCACATGGTGCCGGCTTCGGTCGGCGATCGATTCGTTATCCGCTTCTGTGTTGTGCAGCAACACGCCACGCGTGAAGACATCGGTAAGCGTGGGCTACTTATAGATTTGTAAATACTTTATTTGCGACTGTTTCACCTACATGGAAAAGGTTAGCAACTGTGTAGGTACCTACATTTTTCTTATGACTGACTTTATGCTTCAATTAAGTCTCATCCGTCAACGGCCAACCTCGACTATTGTGACCACTAACCAACGCGGCATTGCAACTTATTATTGCGGTATAAAAATAGGTAGATACATACCTACCTATTATTATACCGCAGATATAAGGTACGTCCTGTTTCTGAAAAGCATTTTAATTTCAGAAATAGCATGGGATATTATAAGCGACTTCGCTACGGAGCTTCTGGAAGGACCTGACAAGGAACGGGTATGTCATGATAGATTAATCTCTATTGAATAAGTCGTGAACCTAGTTCTTAAGTGTTTTGAGGAAACTGAATGCGGGAAATAAAGTGAATGGTTTTATACATGCGATTGTGACCAACCGGTCGATGTTCAAGAAGGCTCGACTGGCTGTTCACAATGGTGTGCTGGTGCCTACGCTTAGGTAGGTATTGAAGAGAATGTTGGGTGTGGCATAGAGGCATGAAAGTAGGTAAATGCTGTGGAAATGCGTTCCTTGCAAAGTATGATTGGTTCAACTGTAATTGATAGATAAATTGAGGAATAATATAATAAGACAACGTTGCGGTTTAACGAAGATGTAGTGACAAAGAAGGGCGAGTTATAGAACTCGCGCCCTGAGAGTTCCGTCTCAAAGCTGTGCCCGGCTGCCTGCGGCTTTACTAAACATTATAAATAAAGTCAACGAATACCCAATCGCCACAAATAAAAGGAATAAGCACCGCTTGTGTAATGCTCCAAACTGCGATAAACCCTGCCTACACCAAAAGCCCGTGCCCCACCTGTGTGGCTAGCGTCTCGCGGTACGATCTGCGTCCTGCAATCAGTCAACAACTCCATTACCCGCAGCGGGGTACATAGCATAAGCATAATCAGCCTATAATGTGAATTGCTGCGACAAAGGCCTTCTCTCTGTGAGAGGGAGTGAGCCGTAATCCACCACGCTGGACCAGTGCGGGTTGGTGGCTGTCACATGTCTTCGAATGTTTACTCCTAGGACATGCCGGTTTCCTCACGATGTTTTCCTGCACCATTTTGAGAGCAGAGGTGGTGAATTAATTTACACCAAGTAAAGTGCCTGCCTGGGTTCGAACCTACGACCTACAACTCGCAAGTCGCGGCCGTTTCTACTGGGCCACCACTGCTCTCGCGCTACCTAATCAGTTATTTATTATTTTATTTACCTACTAGCTGAGGCTGCGACTCTATGACCGCGGCTACACACAACTGCCTAGGAGGGAAGTAGGAACCTTTATACCTAGAAACCAATCAATATACGACCGAGATGAACGACGTTTGGATCTCTCTTCTACGGAAAAACGTTTTAAACGATTCAAAAAATAGCGTCGTTTGCATTAACATCTATCGAGTACACTGGTAAATTCAAACTCTCTGCTCCGCATCACGGTAGTATTTTCAAATAAACTTTTTTAAATGAAACTGGGTTTTATGATTAAATAAAAAAAAATATCTAATAATATGCTTTTCATGGGTGACAAATGCTGCAAATTATCAAAGATAATATTCATTTAGATATAAATATACCACATGTAGATATACAGATAAATATACACGTCAATGCTGCTTAGTAAGTAAAAGCAGGTAGCGATGGTTCTTATGTACCGTATCGTACTGATGGTTGTAAGGTAGGGTCTTATGTACCTTACAACCTAGTAAGGTACATAACACCCACTATAAGAACTTACATACCAGGGTAAGTACCTACTTTCACCAAACATGGCTCTACTAACGACAAGGTAAGTCCGATAAGGGCCTTCTACTGACTATTGGTGATGTTCTTCAGGCCCGTCAGGTCAATGTAATGACCACTCTGGGCAAGCGCTCAGGGCCCCGCGGTCCATGCTAGTTTCTGCGAGCGTTGTAGCTAGAGGCTATCAAAAGCAAACCTAACTTATCCCGGGCAGGGTGCTATACATTTCTAGGCTAACTTATCCCGGGCGGGGTGCTATACATTTCTAGGGGTCAGTGGCACCACTATTAACAATTTAAGCTATGCTAATGATATGGTGTTGCTGAGTCCTTCAATTAAAGGTTTACGGAAGCTTGTTAGGAGATGTGAGGAGTACGCCGTTGCCCATGGGCTCAGGAACAAAGCGATAAATATAAAATACTGTCACCATCTTAGTTTGGGTTTAGGCGGGAAAAGTCTACTGAGGATGCAGTTCTGACACTAACGTCTGCTCTGGTAGATAATGGTAGCAAATGTCTAGCTGTTTTCCTTGATCTTAAAAAGGCCTTTGACACAGCGTCTATCCCCATACTTTTACATAGGCTCGAAAGCATCTGCATAAGGGGAGCCCTCTTGAACTATATAAATCTCACCTGAATAATCGCAAGCAAACGGTTAGAATTGGGAAGTACACTACCTCCGAAGCAACTGCTACTTTCGGAGTCGGTCAAGGCAGTTTTCTCGGTCCGATCTTGTTCCTTATTTATATTAATAACCTATGCAACATGAAGATTGATGGTGGGCTCATATTCTCATACGCAGACGATACCGCCATTGTATTTGCTGCTAAGACTTGGGCTGGTGTTAGATGGTCGGCCGAGGGAGGCCTGGCGAGGATAGCAGCTTGGCTAAATCATAATATCCTCACAGTGAATGCCTCCAAATTTAACTACATCTGTTTTGCAAAGTATAATAACCCGCAATCGTCACTAGAATTCCAAATAAAGATCTACCAACTGTCCCAAGCCCCTCAATCCCCAGACTGCTCATGTGTAAAAAAAGACAGGTTACAACATACTAAATATCTAAGTGTTATGATTAACCAGCGCCAGTCCTGGCACATGCACGCCGAACTGAATATGAGAAGAGTTAGGAAAATGATATGCACTTTTAAAACACTGCAACAGTGGCGTCAAATAAACTTCTGAAGCAAGTATACATATTATTAGCCCAATCCATCCTCACGTATTGTTTACCAAGCTGGGAAGGGACAATAAACATTTTAGAACTTGAGATGGCGCAGAGAACTTTGTTTAAGGTCATATTCTTTAAACCCTATAGATTGTTAACTTAATTGTCGAAGGGCTAACTTCACCTAAACTTATACCCTATAATAGAACTAAATATGCAAATTTTAACTCATACACACTACACACCCTCACAATGGCACACTCACCCATACCCGCACACATCACACCAATATGCGCATTTTTCTGTGCATGGCACTTGTTCTTATAGTTTGCTTTTTCTATAATTTAAAACTAACATATTCACTGAGTTTCTTTTTTATATCAATTGTAAATTACTTAATGGTAAATGCTAAGTGGAAGAGCGGAGTCTCCTAATCCTAACACAAGCAATTCTTGCTTAAAAGGTGATCTAATCATGTATGTAAATGCACTTTAATTGAAATAAACATTTTTTTTGTACTATCACAAATATGGTGTACCTATATCTGTAATGGATAAGGTCTGAAATGAAGTTATTATACAGGGTTATTGGTAAAACACTAACAACCATTTAAGGGATCGTTGTACTCAGCATTTTGAACAACTTTTACTATGGGACCAAATCTGAAATCGCGAAAAAAGAATTAGCCGTTCCCTACATTTTGACGAGTTATGCGACCATACCGGCTGGCCATGCGGCCAACAGCTGTTTTTTTCCCGACTTCAGGTTTTACCAATAGCCTTGTATATGTATTTTTTTACCTCCATGGGAAGAAGACGTGAGATTATGTATGTATTATCAGGACTTGAACGAGGAACGTGCTCGGCGCCACAAGGCTGCGCTGGCGCACAAGCGTTCGTTCTTCGTGCGCATGGTCAGTGACCCTAAGATCTACAACCCGGCGATCAACAAGACGCCTCCACCGGCGCCCACCACCCCCTGCTCCCCACCACCATCCGCTGCTGCGCCCGCCACGCCAGATACGCCCATTGATCTGGAGAAGCTTCAGCCATCTACTCCGTGAGTCATCTATCTTTGTCATGATATTTTTATTCGATCGGAAATGAGAGATTAGGTGGTAAACTCCTTTGCATTTACCTAACATCTAGGAGGCCCCTAGTGTGACCAGTGACTACCGTAGCCTTTGCTTATAATGGATTGCTAGTGACGAGATATGTTTGGTTAGCCAGCCAGCCCCAACAGCCCGACACGGCGACTGCCGGCAGGCCTGGCTCTGTGGTCGAAAAATTGCGTGCAAAGCGTGGTTACTGGTGAGTGCTACCTATGTCCAGTAGTCGACTGCGTAGAAATAGGGTAGATACATCTTCATCTAATAGACTTCTATAGACAAAACTATTTAATTTTTTCTTTCAAATATTTAATAATTGCCTTTGTCTTGCAGGAAGCAATCGTCATGGATCAGCTGGCCACTTGGATTCTTCTTCCAGAGTGTGGATAATGATGCTAATGATCTGCCATTGAGGTAAGCGCCAACATTGGATCGTTTTCTATATGACTAAGACACGACCACAAAGGGACCAAATAAACCATGTGGCTGATTTGTTGCACACAAATGGTATCATTGTTCGTTGTTACAATGGAACACCCGTACCGCTTTAAAGTTATAGTTACTCGCGGTGCCCGCACTGCGGCTAATCAATGATTGAAAGCAATACTTTCGTTTTTGAATCGGCGGCGTAGAGTGCTACAAGGATACTTTGGCGCCTGATTGACATAGAGTGGGTGGCAAGTTGTTTGTAAACATTTGTGAAGTGGGGAAGGCCGGATGGCCGGTCAAAGCCATTTGTAGATGGCGTGACCATAGTTAGATCCCTCTGGCCCATACTAAATTTGACATTTCGTTCATTCAATGCCTTTCATTCCATTTCGTGTTCATTCATGAGTTTGGTTTTACTTCACTATTTCGTTATGTGATATTAATAGTTTAAATCAATAAATAATCGACATGGAAAGTATCCGAATTTCTAACCGTAATTATTGTTTATTTCTTGGTAATCGCTTTCTTCAAAATGTTTACGACATAACCACAAACTCTGTTTAATTATATTTTTTCTGTACCAATAGCTTTAAGCCACAATCATCTAATTTCAAAGTCTTTCGAAAAATGCTCCAATTTCGGAGCATTTAGCACACAACAATTAATCATTTTCGCATAAATAAAATAAAGTCACCTTTCGCCTTGTATTGCTAGCTTGTTTTGGGAACTAGCAACGACAGCGCCATTTTGACAGTTGCCTTTCCCACTGCCACAGAAATTGTAACAATACAAAATAAGATGGTGGCGTTAGTTCCGATTTTGACCACGCGCCTAAATATATTGATCATGTCTAAATATTATTGTTCTGCTCCTCAGGTTCCGTCACTTGGACACGATGGTGCGTCTCAAGAGCCCGGGCACGACCAGCCGGCGCGGCTCCTCCCCGTGCGCCTCGCCAGAACGTCGCGCGCCCTCTCCCTACCATTGATCAACCCCATGTATCCCTCACCCACATCACAATCACTTATAGCAGAAATAAATTATTATGTGAGCATTGAAAAGGTTGTGTTACTTATTCTTATTAAAATAACACGGTAAATCACGCAATATTGTGCGTAAAAACTTACATTTGCAGTTGGAATGTATGGGGCAACATGTTTTTCAACTACAATAGGATGGATGGGGTTTCGTGGGATAAGTTCATCCCAACTACGAAACCCTTCATTGTGCGTGGTCCGACACGCACTTAGCCGTTTTTTTTTTTTTTTTGTTTGAATGTGCTTACCTCTCCAACTACCAGTCGGATTTGAAAAAAAAATATATAGCCCATTCTTGAGGAAAGTATTAGTATAGGCTATTTAACATCATGCTAAGACCCTTAGGAGCTGAGCAAGAAGAATAAAAAAACAGAGAGAACGCTAAGAGAAACGCAGTAACCCAAATTCTTTTAAATTAAATGGCAGGTAAATGGGCTTAATCGGATTTTATAATAAAAGTAGTGGACTGTATTAAAATTGGTGTAATACCATGACTTAAATGACAACGTATTCAGAAGACAGTACAAATACATGCCCGTAGCGGCGCGTCTGTGAGCTGAGTGGTGAGGAAGACGCGAAGTGGCCATCGCGTTCGGTACCCCGACACCACGCGGTGCACCATAGTCGCATAAATGGCAGTGAATGTAAATTATCTGAAATTCTAAGGGCACGATGCACAGACCGCTCTTTGACTTTACTAAAGCTAAGTAAGCGTTTCATACAAGTACTTATGAACCTTATTCGTATTCGTTTATTTTCATATTCGTATGAAACGAATGCTTGTGAGCGCTTATAGGAATATATACATTATATGAATATGAATAAGGTTCATACTTGTATGAAACGCTTACTTAACAAAGTCAAAGTGCGTTCCATGAACCTTGTAGTCTTGGCGTCTTGTGTAGTTCGCGAACGAATTAGGTCGTAAGAGCGCTGCCACAGACGAACTAGTTCCCAGATCCCTCACTTCTTAGTTCGTTCGATAAGACCGAGTTGTAACAGCGAGAATGAGCGAGAGCGCGGCGTCGCGCCGTCCGAGCTAGTCACATCACAACCGCTCACTTACTGCATATAATTTATTGCACATGAGCTTCTCATCGTTCGTTCAGTTGCTCGGTCAGTGGAGTGTATTATCTATGGTTCAAGACTGTAGTTTTGTAAAGCTAACAGAGCGCTGTTTAGTTCGCAGCTCTATAGCGAACTAGGTCGTTCTTTTAGTTCGTCAGCTTCACAGATCAACAGACTAAGTGCTACTTAGTCTGTGGATCTGCCTTTCTCTGTTTCAAGACGGGAATGCAGGAGGCCCTATTTTTAACTGACTGCAAAGAAGGGAGTGTCTGAGTGAGATTTTTAGACTACATGGTATAAATCTTTAATTGGTCAAGGACAGCTAATTAGACACAATTGATTTTCTATTGTTTGACTCCAAATCGGTGTCGCGCGGGGCTTAACAGGTTAATATTGCCCATACACAGGTCATGTGCTCAAAGTGAGGAAGGATCCATAATGAGCTGATTCGACTCTACACACCGAAAAATTATCTCCGTGGCAGAAAACATCGACTGCTAGACGTGTCTTCGTGTCGGACAGCAGCCCGTGCTGCGTCTCCCGTACAGCGCGTGTTAATCGCACTAAATAAGCTCATGGAAGCCAACCCGGACTGCGATCTGTACGCTAATAAATGCGCCATTTTTTTTTTCAATACTCAATTCTTTATTTCATTCCATATGTATTAGGTATATACAGGGCGTCCCACCGATATGTCACATGAAGGGAAAGTACCTTGAATATTGTAGATGGAAAATTTTACTAAAAGAAGACATTATTTGAATTTAAAAACAATTTAAACTGCATTCAAAGCAAATTTTGTTCAGAAAAATGAAAAACTGACATTGCTGTAAGGACATACAACTGACATTATCATAAGTACCTATTACTAATAAATGTACCCACTTGAAAGTATGCATCATTTCATTTCGTGTCCACGAGCTACAAGCAGAACTTAGACGTATTATTTTAAATATCTACTACAACAAGACCAAAAAATCGTCGGAGCGAAATAATCAAAAGAGTGCGACTTTGTATTCAACAGGAAGGGACTCATTTTGAGCATTTGATAAATTGATTAATTTTGTATTAAAAATGTTAAAATTCCTGGTCTTCCTTTTATTTGTGACACTATGTTATTTAGCAAAAAATAATCCTTATGATGAAGCCTTTCGATCAGTATGATAAAGCTACAGGGTGATTATTTTTCTCGTGTAACGTGTTCGATTTCCGGTTCAACCATGTAATTATTTAAATATCTATGAATGCAGATTAAATTGTTTTTTAAATTCAAATAATGCCTTCTTTCAGTAAAATGTTCCATCTACAATATTCAAGGTACTTTCCCTCCATGTGGCATATCCGTGGGACGTCCTGTATATAGGTACATAACCATTTAATGGTTATGTACCTACATTTTTGTGAGAGTAATAGTATTTAATTGTTGTTATTAATTTATGTTATGTTTGTAGTTATTATATATACTTTGATTTATGTAATTGGTTTCTTAAACCGTGTAATTCAAATAAATACACTTGTACACTTGCATTGATTGATTGTTATATAACTTTGGCTTGTTTTCTGGATTTGTATAGGTGAATGAACCATCTCAATCATCAGCAAAATGGCCAAGGTAAAATGCATTTCAAGAAAAACCACTTGGATATTTGGAAATAGAATTATATTCTCAAATGCTTTTAACCTGATGATACCGTGTGTGATTTAAGTTCACCATTCCATCCGACAGTGTGGAGCAATGTCTTATCTTCTATATCCCAAGCCGCTCCACGCACATAGTTGCTGTGCATATGTCGATCGTGGTAAATAACTTTTGGTTCAGAGTTCTCCAGTACTTCACAAACTGTTACAATTTTATTGTCACAGCATACGGCCACTTTGTCACCACTGCAACGAAGAAGCAAACAACAAAAATGAAAAAGTGGACTTAAGATTCTGACAGTTACTGCTGTGCAGAAGAAGCAGCAATGAGGGAAATATGAAAAAGTAGGTCTGAAACGCTTTAGTCATGTGAAGTGGCGATAGGCAGAGGCTATTTATTTATTAAAACTTTATGCACAAGAAAAATAAACACTGTATTAACCTGTTGACCGCCACGTCAAAAAAGCAAAGACGCGCCCTCGGCGCCAAGCTCCGAATTATTCCTTAAAATCTGTCATGTAGTTGTGACCGTGGCGTGCTGGGCACACTGTCATCTATACATGAATGTGGCGGTCAAAATGTTAAAGGCCGCACTTAATGCCTAGTAACTAGGACATTTACTACCATTCAACCATAAATGATGATGCAGAGACATAACATGGCAGGTGCTACATAAAAGGTAGATAGCTCGAAAACAATTTATAAGAAAAATACAAGAATAAATTACTCATAAGTATTAGTAATATTATTCTTGTATTTTTCTTTACCCACATAAATAGTACATATAAATAAAATAAACTTTCTCAAGAGATATATCGATTTGGTCAGTTTATAGTGCAGGTTTATGTGTATATTGGAAAGCTGAAGAGCTGCAGAAAGAAATTCACAACCTTATTGGTAGCAGTTAGGTTGGATGTATAAAAATTAAAAAAAACCGTTGACAAATTGAGTATCTATCCAATGATCAAATAAGCTTGTTTAGGGGGAACCGTCAAGGTAGCTCACAAAAGTTAAAATTTCATACGTTTTTACAAATTGCGGCGCTGTTAAATAATTACTAAATTGTAATCATTTACATCATTATAGTTCTCGAAACTATATTTACTGGGAACAAGACTATTTCGTGAAAATATGACAACTTCCAGCAAATATAAAGACTACATTGCAGGAATCATTTTAACTAGGATCACTAGTATAAACTGTTATAAGAAATAGGTCCTTACTCTGGATGCACAGCCAACTTGTGTACTGCAGCAGGAAACTCTGTTATTTTGATATCCGTTTCTGAATTTCTTATATCTAACAAATGCAACACTCCTGCTTCATCACCAACTACTAGGCGGTTCTCGTCCATCCATGACAAACAACGAATGCAGGTATCATTTTTCAATAAATCTGTAACAAACAAAACATTTTTATTAAAACCTGGCCTTTTTCCTCTCTTTCATAGAGCAGCAGATATTTTTTGGCTCGTAGATAATGCCTTAGATCCAAACACTGGAACAGGATTCCTATTTGAACTGGCCAGTAATAGTCTTATGTTCACATCTGGTCCCAGTTTTTTCCTTTTCTTAGATTTTGGATCCTTGGAGATGTGTATCTGGCAATTCATAAAAATTATGGATTGAATGGTTTAATACAAAAGTGTTGTTTTTCTTACCAAGAACTGGTTTATCCATCTTGTCATCCCATAATGTGACATATTGGTCCATAGAGCCTGTTGCAAAGTTGGTGGTAGACTTTGGTCTCACTGACAATGCATTTATCATCATACTATGTGCTGCCCTGTAGTTCCTTATACAGATCATGTCAGTTATATCCCACACCTGGAAATATTGTTTCATTATTAAACAGAAATATTGGTATTATGTTTATTAAAATAACAATGGCTCACATGCAAAATGCTTCAGTGTGTGTTAGTATTAATTCAAATGAAATCAAAAGTCATTTATTCAAACTAGGCTAAGAATTAGCACTTTTCGACGTCAAAGTTACATAAGACAGTCCCCCAAAAATGCCCGCCCTTCACCACTTCCTAGTGCTTTAGCTGGGGAAGAAGAAGTGGCGCAAACAACTCCCCAGCAGCACACCGGTCTGTTTAGTTATATAAACTTGATTCTATACTACTTGTATGCAAAGTAATTAACATTACGAAACACAAAACATTAAATTAAATTACTTGCGATATGTTAGCTAGCACATGCCAATATACCAAGAAAACAACGAAAACTGTACTCAAGCAGATAAAAATTACAACATAAAAACGTAAACAGAACTTAAAGGCTGTGCCCGCTTACATAAGTCTATTGCTGTAACTCTATTAGTTACTTACTGTCGCTCATGAAGTCATGAAATGAGATAGCTCCAAACTCCATGAGAAGATAATTCAGTGGATATTTCATAATTTATAACTTAAAAAGCAAAATTGGATATCTCTGAAGACCATGATAATTCAAGAATAATTTAGAGAAATTAAATGCAAGAATAATTTAGTGTCAATATTATTTTACACATATTACTTTACTTTTATAAAAAATCCTTAAAAAAAACATTTTAAAAATATACATATCTCGGGACCATGGGTCCCGATCCTTTGGAAGGCATACAAGGGGCAACATAGGAGGGGCATGAGGAACCAAATATTATTACTAGGCATATTATTATTACTTTTATCCTGTTTCTTTACACACTTCTGTTTGTGGGCCTGTCTAAGGTTTAAGATCAAAAATAATTTGAGTGACAAACCTTAACATTGCCATCAGCACCAGCAGTGACATACTGCTTTTCAGGATCAAGGCAGTCGACTGCCAAGGCTGCATTATCATGTTCTGCCACAGAAATCTCTTCTTTCCACTGGTTCCATGCATCATTGTTGTTGGACCACACACTTACTGCTCCACTGTCTTCACATGTTAGCACCTGTAGTAAATTCAATTGTTTTTTTTATTTGAACAAAATATTCTACAATTTCTTTGTGATGTTGTACCTATTGTGCACAACTTTACTGGAGCCAAATATTAATCATCTTAAATAAAATTGGAGTGTCTGTTTGTAATATTAAAATAACCGCTTTTTACTAAATGCATATGGATGTATACACGGTACATATACCAAAATAACATTTTTACAATTTTTGTCTGTCTGTCTGTTTGTTCCGGCTAATCTCTGAAACGGCTAGACCGATTTTGACGGAACTTTCACTAGCAGATAGCTGATGTAATAAAAAGTAACTTAAGCTACTTTTATTTTAGGAATTTTATTTATTTTTATTAATTTACATGCATAATATAATCTATACAAAAAAATTAAATTGAAGTGTCTGTTTGTAATGCCAAAATAACAATGTTTTATTAGATACTTAAGAAAGTGTATATGGTACTTATAACTAAAACAACATTTTTAAAATTTTTGTCTGTTGGTCTGTCTGTCTGTTTGTTCCGGCTAATCCCTGAAACAACTGGACCAATTTTGACAGGACTTTCACTGGCAGAAAGCTGATGTTAACGTCGTTAGTAACATAGGCTATTTTTAGAAGAAGCCACTCAGGTGAAGCCATGGGCAACAGCTAGCCTTACATGAAATAGTGAGAAGTATCAAAATATAATGCCTTTATTTTTGCAAGGGGTAGGCAGATGTGTATGGAACAGTCACAATTCAGCTGTTATGTTTAAGGTAATACTATAAACAACCCACTGACCATACTTTCAACTAATGTTAGATAAAATATAAATCAACTTTAATTAATAGGCAAGGCAAGCGTACCTTAGTAGAAGTTCCAATAAAACACCCATCAGCAGTTCCACTGCTCAGGGGAATGCTCCTCTTCTCCTCATTCCGGATACAATGAGCGTTGGCTATACATTTGTACACACTCACTCCACCATTCCAGTACCGACCAGTGAGCTCGGAAGACCCCAGTAACACACTTCCATCTGTAACAGACATTTGAGAACTCTTCAGCAGGTTTTCTATAGGATATAGCAAAAGAATCCCAGTAGCAAAAACGATTTCTCCTACTTGATTTTTTTGTAAACTGAGATTTTTACTACTATACAATAAATACGTACCGGAATGAATGAGGATATAGTCTAAATACGAAAGAGTACTGGTGCCGGTGGTATCAGTTCTGTAAATTTCAGCATTAAGGTGAGGTGGGACGATTTTATTACTATTATCCATGGCTTAAACTTATGTTTTGGTAATAACTTTAATTCCTATTATAATTAAGATATAAAGCAGCAATCACAAAATAGAAAACATGTATAAACAAATCAAATACACATTGTTTTTGCTTTTGCTATTTTCCTAACCTACAAAAAAACTTAGAACTTTTGGCAGTTAATCAGTGCTGCCAATACAAAATTTCAATGTCCCATTTTCCCTGATTCCTTCTAGTTTTTAGGGTTCCTTAGTAATCAAGGAACCCTTATAGTTTCGACACGTCCGCCTGTCCTCGGATTAGCTCAGAGATTCTTAGTACTAGAAAGCTATAATTTGGCACATTCAAACGGTAGAAAAATCAAGTCTGCGGATCTACAGTGGTCTACGGACTACGAACAACCGGTATCGACGGACAGCTGGCAAAAACCGGCCAAGTGGGTGTCGGGGACAACACGCACAGTGAAGAGTTCCGTAGCTGGGATCAATATAAGTTCCTTGACTGGGATATAAGTAAATAAGTTTGGATTTTTAATAATTATTTAATATTGTGCATCTGATCTCTCAATCGAAAAATTATCATTCTATACTCCCAATATTTTTGAAAGACCTATCCAACAAAATCCCACACAATGAAATAGACGAATAAAAATAAAATGGTTGTCTGTAAAGTCGGTCTAAGGACGATAATTTTACGTGATAACGAGAGAGATATGCGTCACAAGCCGAACGCTTAGGCCGATCGTGCCTCTCTATCGCTAGTTCCACGCTGTCGCTTGCACGCTCGTCTAAGGCGGAACGTGACAATGAGTCATGCTTTTTCGTGCGTGCAGCCGGTGTTCATCGATTAATAAGACGTTGACACGTCAAAAATCATCCTGCTTTACATGTGACCTCCCTTACAGGTAAAGCGGGGATATTTTTATTGCCAAAAAAAAATTGTTATAACATTTTATTTCACAACTTTGTAGGCGTGATTACAATGTTTGTTTAATTACTTTGTAGTATTAAAGTTCGCCGAGTTAAATCGCGGACAGACAGACAGACGAACTTGGCATAATAATAATACAATTTATTTATTCAAGTGACATAGCTCATAGTGTTAGTAACAAGTTGACTCATATCTATATTAGTTATCTAAATTATATACAAATAATAAAATTAAACCCAATAACGGGCACATCGTTACTATGCTGCAGGTCCAGCAGAAATTGTTCAGCACCGGTTAACGATCGCGCAATCCAGCTGGCCTGCGATGATTTTTAGGATGCTGTTGGTGCTGCCCCGCACCCTGCGTAGGTACCAGGGATGCGCATCTCTTTCGCATAACTGTATAGAAGCAATCGACGCGGGCTTCTGCAAACGTAACATAATATAACTAACTTTAAGCATAACTTTAGGCATAACTTTAAGGGTTCCTTTTATTGTTTTTTTCGGAACCCAAAAAAAGCCTAAGTCTGAATGTTTTTTTTTCTTCCATTGTCATTTCTCAAATTATCAAACGTCAAACTGTTCAAAATTAAGTGGCAACATTCATTAGTTCCTGTTTTTGACACAGAAAAGTGTGTGGCGCTAGACGTATTGAGATAGAATCATTATCAGAAAAAATCGCATTTGAATATTTTCCCTCAGCGAAGTCCGAATGTAAAGGAACATAATATTTGCTCTGTAATCATCTAATGTATATATAAGTCAGCCTGTCGCATATTCATTAAAATGTACCAGTAATGTGCTCTGTGTAATCTGTGGTCTATCTGTGACATCTGTCAACAATAAAAAGGTCCGTCATCATGTCGCATCTGCCGTGTTTGATTCCATCCAATAAATCTATCCTAATCAGGGTGATCCCCACGAACTTTCAATACAAACACGCGATTGAATTTTTTTTTTAATAATCTTTATTCATGACCATGGATACATGTCCTTCAGTCATAACACACGCGATTGTGAATAGCAGTGTTACCAGTGCCCTGTCGTCAAAAGTTACCCAAGATTGTTCGAAAAGTAACGTTTTCACAAAAAAAGTAACGCTTTTTATTATTTTTTTTGTTTTTTAATACTATTTAAACAATTTGAATTGTGTTTAGAACTTTAACAAACTTCAATCACTATTTTAGCATTTTTTAATGTTTTTTTTAATCGACGGGTGTAATCCTGTAAAAGAAGAAAAATACCTACTACAGTAAAAACAGTAAATTATTGTGGCAGGAATGTACACAAACTTGCATTCATACAACTCGCTTTTTCTGTTTGCTCATTCTAGCAGTGCGAAAGAGAGAGAGAGAGAGACATTCCTTAACTTTAATTTTATATTATTTATTTTTTGTTTAGTTGCAATAGCGAAATGCCAACATTACGCACGCACGCACGCACGGCACGACACTTGTTTGCGTTCCGTTTCAACTAGTTTTTTTATTCAACTCTAAGCAATTAAAATTACTCTGAAAAGTCGTTACTTTCAGAGTAATTTTAATTGCTTAGAGTTGAATAAAAAGTAATGTTTTCAGCCGTGTAACGTAAATGTAACGTAAGGGGTTCGAAAAGTAACGCAAAACGTTACAAAAGTTACGTTCTGGCAACACTGGTGAATAGTGATTGTCTGATTGATTTAAAAGTAAAACGTCACTGTCACTGACTGTTACTGATTAGTTAAATCGTTTCAAAACTAATTTCATTTATAATTTTATTGATAGTACGTATACTCAACACATTTTAACTGCTTTTCTAAAATAATTAAGGTAAGTGAATGTTTGTCTTTAGTATAATTTAACTTCTTATTTCGAAGACGCCTGTAATAAATAACCCTCAAATCTGCCAAAGTGCCAAACAGTTGCCGAAATTGGTTTACCGCTTTGGGTTTATTATTATATTAACTTCATTAACGGGTCTGCATACAAAATGTATTTTGAATTTCAATTTTTGATGCAGTACCTAGTTACATTATAGTTTAAATAAGTGGTTGACCTGTAATTATGTGATTCCATTGTAAAGTGATAAATCATTTTTATTTGAAGAAATGCCCAATTTGGAATTGATACAAACATTGTCTGGCCATAAAGGCATTGTCTGGAATGTGTCATGGCATCCCCAAGGGAAAATATTTGCATCTTGTGGTGAAGATAAAACTATCAAGCTATGGAGCAAAGAAGGCCAGGAGTGGACAATAAAAACTGTACTTGTGGATGGACACCAGCGGACCATCAGAGAAGTAGCATGGTCCCCGTGTGGCAACTACTTGGCTTCAGCTAGCTTTGATGCAACAACAGCTATTTGGGACAAGAAAAGTGGTGTGTAGTTCTTTTCCCTATATTGATAACATGGATATTGTTATAAAAAATTCTAAAATACTAAATACTGTGTTCATAGGTCAGTTTGAATGCAATGCAACATTGGAGGGCCATGAGAATGAAGTAAAGAGTGTAGCATGGTCTCCGTCTGGTCAACTGTTGGCAACTTGCGGCCGAGACAAGTCTGTCTGGGTGTGGGAGGTCGCTGGAGATGATGAGTATGAATGTGAATCTGTGCTCAATGCTCACAACCAAGATGTCAAGAAAGTTTGTAAAGATACCTGTATTCAATATTTTAATTTATTAATAAATGTCATATGTTTATTTATAAATTATTCTTTTTATAGGTAGCTTGGCATCCTTCACTAGACATCTTGGCCTCTGCATCATATGACAACTCTGTCAAGTTGTATAAAGAGGATCCAGCTGACAATGACTGGAGTTGCATTGCAACTCTGCAGTCTCATGAGTCCACTGTATGGAGCTTGACCTTTGACAAGACTGGTGAGCGACTTGCCACTTGCAGTGATGACCGAACAGTCAAAATATGGAAAGAATACAAACCTGACAACCAAGAGGGTGTCATAGTAACTGATAGAGAGTCTGTTTGGAAATGTGTCTGCACATTATCTGGATTCCATACTAGATGCATTTATGATATTGCTTGGTGTCACCACACTGGCTTCCTAGCAACAGCATCTGGTGATGACATCATAAGAATATTCAAAGAAAGTGAAGACTCTGATCCTAATTCACCAACATTTGACCTTGTTTGCACTAAATTGAATGCACATTCCCAAGATGTGAACAGTGTGAGATGGAATCCAACAGGAAACAAAGAACTGCTCTCTTGCAGTGATGATGGTGAAATGAAAATATGGAGTTTTTCTTCTGACTAGATCACATTAGGTTATAAGAATAACTGTTATTTGTTGATCAAGTTACTGCATCAAATTATTGATATATTATTTAGTTGTGTAGGCTTTAAAAATATTGGGGTTTCATAATAAATGAATATGATATTTTCTTGGTTTTCATTACCTCAGGTTGGGATCTGCGGGTTAAAGTTATGGTTTATAAATGGCAAAAGAACCCTTGCGGGAAGCAAGGGCTCTTTTGCTTTTTGCTTATGCTCATTATTTATTTTGATAATATCTGGTAATGGGCTTTTACAATTCTTGTCCATGCATGGATTTCCATTTCAGCTCACATCTGATGATTTTAATAGTAGGAAAACACATCTTCTCACAGAACAATCTCAGAAGGCTTTATACAACATCAACCACCATCAAAATGTCTACGGGAGAGAAAATTGGTGTTCCTCTGAAGAAAGTTACATCAGTTTTAGAAAACTTTGCTTCAAAACAACTGTCTGAAAGTTGGGACAATACTGGTTTATTGGTGGAGCCTTATACTGCAAGGTAAATAGTTGTTTTTACACTAATTTCATTGGTTAATAAGATGATATGAGTTCTCAGCATCAGAAGCAATAGGCATGTTCTATTTTCTTTTCAGGAAAATAACAAGAGTACTACTAACAAATGACCTCACAGAAGATGTAGCACTTGAGGCTAATTCCCATGGATGTGAAATGATTATTTCCTATCACCCTCCTATATTTGCTCCAATGAAATCTGTGGTTCAAAGGTATGTCGTACTCCAAAGCTTAATAGTACCAGTGCATTATTTGAGTAAAATACTGTGATACCGGAACTTGACTTTGTGTATACCGAACATTCGTGTTATTTTGCCAGTACAAAATAGACTATATCTATGAGGTTAATTTTGTACTAGCGAAATAACTCGAATATTTGTACTATTCCGCCCAAATAAAAGTGTGTAAGTCCGTCGTCATGGAAGAGGACTTTTGGCCGCAGGACGTGGTGTTCCGTCGCTTCCGCGGACAAGTGCCACAAGTCAGCACAAGTACAAGCTAGTGAAGTGAAGTGCTACTAACATAGTTTTAAGCTATTTATTAACATTCTTTTCAAGTATATTAAAATATGTATGTTTTTAGGTTATGGTATTTTTTCTATGGGCCTGTGACGCCTGAAATAAATGGTATTATTATAATAAAATATAGAAATAGTAAATATAATATAGTATTTTTTTTAAATACTAGAATGTTAAAATATTCAGTATTTAAATATTGTTAATTCTTTTCAGTGCTTGGAAAGAGCGTATTGTGTCATTCCTTTTGGAGAAACAGATAAGTCTGTACTCTCCACACACAAGTTGGGACAGCGTCCGCGGCGGCGTCAACGACTGGTTGGCTAGTGCATTTAATGTCGAAGAATCAAAGCCCTTGAACCCTGGTGCCCTTAACCCGCAAGTTGGAGCTGGAAGGTGCATTAATATAAAATATTACTCTAAATATATTATTTTTCCTAATACAGGATTAAATTCCTATGGGTATGTTATCATGCTCTCCAAAGTTTATAGGTGTTGCACAGTTGCTTGTGTGTGTGCGTGCGCCTGGCGACTGATGAATGATGACCTAATGACCGGCGTCCACTAGCTTGCGAGCTCAATTGCGCAAGATTGACCTTTTTTGATAGAAAAACTCGTTTGATGACAAGTCAAATTGTTGTAAGCTTTTCCATCATATCATATTACACCATAGGACATTAACTTGCACAATAATACTTGCATATGGATATAAAACGTTATAAACATTATTCTCCACGGGAGCCATGTACTTACAATATCTACATGAAAATGTGATGAATAAATCTGCTTTCATGACGTCACTACAATGTCGGTCAACTTACGTATTTGACCCAGTATAGATCGAATAAATGATGAGATATTCCGCAACAATGGATTACAAAATGTGTTCTACAAATTGTTCTAGGTTGCTGCAACTTAAATCGAGTATTACTTTGTCGGATGCGGTTCTAAAAGTGAAGGAATTGACTGGATTACCGCATGTGCGCTTCGCTATAGGAAAGGGGAAAGAAATGTCGAGTGAAATAAACTCTGTGGCGCTGTGCGCTGGCTCCGGCACCTCAGTGCTGAAAGGAGCTGCTGCTGGTTTATACCTGACAGGTAAACAAGTATATTTGTATGTAGGCAATAGCATAAAAACCCATGTTTACAGCGCGCCGAACTTTTTAACTTGCCGAAAATTGGGGCGAATAAGGAATATTAAAAAAAAAAACATTTAAGAGTCAAGAATAATTTTTTGAATAGCATGTAGGTATGGTTAGAGGTATTATTCGCCAATTACAAGTTTCCACGTATAATAACAGTCCCAAGGTTGAGCCTTTGGGTATTCCATCCTCTACTCTCACTGAGAGTAGGAGAATACCTTTTGACTTCCATCAGTCGGAACCGATGTCAAAAGCGTACCCATTAATTAATAAGAAATTTCGATGTAAATCCAATTACCGCAGTATTAACCAAAAAACCTACCTACTTACCTACACTACTTACCTTACCTACACTACTTTTTGATATCTAACGATAAAAAAATTACAGGAGAAATGCTGCACCACGACGTACTCGATGCTGCACAAAAAGGAATTAGTGTCATCTTAACTAATCACTCTGACTCCGAAAGAGGTTTTCTAAAAGGGTTTTCTACAAATCTTCAGAATTTATTAGATAATGAGGTACAAGTGCTTGTTAGTAAAGTCGACAGAGATCCTCTTGTCACAATGTAAGTCATTTAAGTTTAATATAAATTGCATTTGTTTATAAAATAAAACAACCAAATAAGTTCATTAATTGTACGTTTTATTATTATCTGCATACTGTTATTTTAAATGTTAGATCAACGGAAATACATTTATGTTATTTATTTTTTAATTACAGTTACATGTGAGATCATCGTTATCTTATTCTATCTATCTCTGAACACGAAATTACATAGCGCAAATAATTCAAAATATTTCGTTTATTTCTATGGTTCTTACGACTAGTAAAAGTAGTGTCTACAATACTTGGCAAGACCTTTGTAAATGTACTTTCGTCTTCCATTTCCTATCTGCATAACTCAGTCCGTTTCGATCCTCTCGATGATCTTCTAGCTGCACTGAAATATTTCCATTGTTTAAAGATGTAATCAGTTTATGTTTGTTAGAATTTTCGTTAGAGCATGCACACGACTTACTTACGCGGGGCGAGTTTCTCTACCGCTTTAATTTTAAATTTATCGTTTTGACTATCTTTAAATATATCTTTCGATGATTTCTTCCGTTTTGGTGTTCCAAGGTAAGGAGCTTTTTTGGATACAGAAGAAACGGTTCCGTTTTTATCATCGTAATTAATAACGTATTCTTTACGCATATTTGTTTTATAACCGCTGGGCTTTGTGTCATAATCTTTTCCATTGCTCTTCGAGTTTACTGGAGGGATTAGCACTGTGTAACTTGAGTCTTGTTTTTGTGATGGTTTTATAGTTTCTTTTGTAGACTTATCCCTAGATGAGTTTCTCTTACGATTACTTTTTACACCGTGGTTGTTATCGAGACTATCTTTAACTTGATGTCCTGTTTTCTTAACAATTATGCGACTTAAGTCCTTGGATGTTACTTCGGAGACATCTTTTGTTGTAGGTCTTTGCAATGACCTACTTCTATGATCTAACTTTTCAATGGTCGATTTTTTCTCGTTTGAAGATTTACCTTCTCGAGATTTTCGGGCTTGGCTGGATGTGTTAAGCTCGTCAGTTACCTTTCCTCGGATGTCACTAGCGTGACGCTGTTTATGCCTTTGCTCAGATCGTCTTGAAAGGGAATCTTTGTAGGCAGAGCGTGAGATGGTGTCTTTGTTTACCGAGTGTTTTGTTCGGAGACTACTATCGGTCCCAGAATCCGATCGACGTTCTTTTGTGCGATCACTGTTTCTTACATCAGAAGAATGAATATCTGCTATACGTTCGGTTTTGGGTTTACTTATTTCCGTTTTATGCGATTTTCTTTGACGTGAGTTGAGTGAGTTGGTTTTTAGTTTATGGGTGTCTCGGTTCTCCAACGTGCTGGACTTTTCCTTGTTAACGTTTAGATTGACGTATATTGGATTCTCGTCCTCGGATAAATGTTTGTCGATGGTATAACTCATCTTTTCCACGTCGTTTCTGGGATTTCCTTTTATTGATCGACTTGAACTAAAAGTAATAAAAATAGTTTGTATTTAATAGTGGTCACTAAGTATAATAATTACATAAATTTATTATATTGTACTTTTTAAGAAAATGTTTTGAAATACATACCGTATCGATTGATCTTCGCGTTGATGAGACTTTTCCATTATTTCACGTTCACGTCTATAAGCCTTTGGTGGTGCGGAAATACTCCTACTTGTTGTAACCTCGTCTTGTCTACGAAACTTAGTTCGTCGCGTACAAGATACAACATCATTTGTTTCTTGGCTTTTTTTTTCAATAATCGGTTTGAAAACCTCAATTTCATGTATTTCATTAGGTTTATCTTCATACTTTGAACGTAGTCTTGGGGTCGGGACCGGAGCATAGTTGATATTTAGAGGTATATTTTGATACTCAGGCGTCTCTTCAGAATCATGTTCACCATTACACACGCTGTTTGAGACTTGCCGTATTAACTTGACGGACTGAAATATATTCTCGACGACATCATCATTGCGTCCCAATAAACTTTTAACGTGGTTTCGGCTTTTGTATGAATCTGTTCTACCGTGGTCAACACCGAAGTATGTTAGTTCACTGTCCCGTAGTTGCCTGGTTTTAGGCTTCCTTTCCGCTGGCGACACTTGCAGACCATTGAACTTAGTTTGAACATCGTCGATACGATCTTCAGTGGCCTTATTGATTTTGATATGTGTTACCACTTGCTCACGTTTTAAACTATCTGGATTAGGACCTACAAGATATAAATAATTTAATATTTTAGCATATATATATTTACATTTATTTCTAAAGATTTTTATAAATAAAATGTTAATATTTAAGTTTCAAGTTATTATTTAAAATCTACGATAAACCAGCATGCGATATTACATAATGTGCATAGGTACCTGCTTTAATTGTCCGTAAAACGTTGGGTTTCATTACAGTTTCAACTGCTTCTCTCGGAAATACAGATTTCACTTCAGCGTTGTAGTGTTTCTCTGATTTCAATTGCTTATTTACTAATGAAACTGCCGACAGTACAGAATCATTAGAAGAATCTTCGTTTAAAAGATCTTCTGACATCCCAAATGCCATGTTCTCTCCTAAAAGATATGGTTTGGGTTTCGGAATTTTGTTTTTGAGAATACTCTTTGTAGCTGCTGTATTCTCATCGGATTCACCAAACTCACTAACATTAGTATTTATAGAAGTGCCAACTCCATTGGTCGTTGGGAAATCGTTCTTTTCGCCAAACAATGTTATCGGTTTGTCAATCATTTCTTGCATGGGCACAAAAGCACTTCGTCGTTTTCTAAAATCATTTGAGGGTGGAGGTTTCTCATCTGTTGCAATTATATTAACTATACCCGAATCCGCGGTGAAATGTACTTCAGTTTTGCAGAATTCCACCCTTTTAACTCGTCTGTCACCTTCTTCAATCGTGTGTTTTTTGTAATACTCGTCTCCATTTGCTTCAATGGTAACAGGCAAGGTTATCGACACTTTTCCTGATGATTGCAGAGTTATACTGTTTTCTAATGGGTCTTCCATTACAATATCATGTTCTCGATAAGTCTTGAATTTAGTTCCTCTGTAGTGTGAAGTCGGTCGGTTTTTGGAAAGCCAATCTCTAAAAGATTCTTCATTATTATTCGTCTTTCTTTCGTCTCTAGGAAAATATTTATTATGTGTGTTGTCATCCAATTGATCATTTACAATTTCCGTTGATTTACAAATGCCGCTATCAGTAGAAGATTCCATCGCTAATGTGTCATTACTGTGTGTAATAGTTTCGTCTAGTGGGGATGTGTCTTCAAAACTATAACTTTTTCTTCTTGTGTTCCAATCATTACTGCTGTTTAAAAGTGATTTATATTTAAGAGTGCTTAAAGTTACGGGGGTGTCCAATAGTGGTGAGTTGCGGCTATTATTTCTACTACCAAATTGAATATCACTGCTTTCTGAATCGTAGGAATATTTTCTGTGAAGGTGTCTACCAAGTCTTGAATCAAGATCGATAATACTGGCATTGTCAGTGGAAGATGACTCTTCACTTGGCATCCGAATCGAGCTTCCTTTGGTAGAACCTCTCCATTTCGAAGGTTCCGAGATTTCGAAATCATCTGGTTCGGTTACTTTATAATTTTCTGATTCTGCGATAGGTTCAGGTGATGATTCAAACGGGGTAGATGATATCTCCAACGGTTTCATAGGGGATGATGGTGACTCCAACATGTTAAAACCGGACGATATTACCTGAAAAACAAAGATTGGATTAAAAAGTGCAAGTTAATAAAAATGGCAAAATAATCCTTGCCGCTCCGTCGTACTTAACGCCTTGTGCTAATCGTTATGGGGCTTTTTAATGTTAAAACTGTTTGCTTTACTTTTGCGATTAGTGTGCAAATATCGTTATCTTAGCAGTTATTAACATTGACCCAATATTCTAGAAACAACTCCCTAGGCACTCCTGACTTAGTCATAAGATTATAGAAAGATTTAAGTACTGCTACTTTACATATTTCCGCCGATTTGAAGGGTGCCGATGCCGGTGAGATGTAATTACAGGCACACGCATTATTTCAGCTTTGTCTCTAGAATGGCAACACATAGACGATGCCTATGGTTCGTCCAGGGGACGGTTATCACTTAACATCAGGCCGAAAGATGCCTTGCCATCCAATAACAAAAAGTATAGCATACTCTTCGTGAAGAGTGCAGCATGAAGGAGGCAGCGGGTGCCCCTGGGGCTGCGGACGAGTGGTAGGAGGCACGCATGACACGTAAGCGCGCGCCCGGCCCGCTTGTGTTTAGCACTTCCATCGCACGCGCAATGCGACGCGTCACGCCTCCTTCTGTCACCTGGAATTGATAACAACATAATTTTTACTATAAAAAAGATCGTAACATAACGAAAACCTTCGAGGATTAGAGAGTAGAATGAGCTAGCAGGTTTCGAATCTAGGTACTGATTATGCAGCCATGGAATACTGAATTTTTAGGAGAGCATGGCGTGGCATAAACAAAGACTTATTTACATCTACATAATATAAGAACAAAAATACTGTCGTGATTTAAGATCAGTTCCTTTATAAGGCGTGAACACCTGGGTAGCTACTCGTACTTATATTGATGACTAATCTACCAGTTCCTAAAGTAACCGTGTTTGTGAATGTTCTACAAAATGGAAGTATACTTCAAATATTTAATAGCAACTTGTTGAGTTAATCTTACCGTTGCTTAGCAATTGAACTTTCAAAATAGTGTAAGTATGAAATATTCATGACCAAGCCTGTGATGACCTCAACTGTTATTATAACTGTCCGGCTAGTGGCTACAGTGCTTCGTCGACTTTGTTTGACTGTAGTCAGTAGATTAAAATCATTGTCAAAATGCAATGTGCGTGCCCGAGAACTTCTTGTTTAGTTGACGTGACGAATGTTGTTCGACTACTTTCGTGTCCTGTGGAACGACTCGGGTACTTGTTTTAGTACGATAAATATAATTATATAACTATAATGAGTAGCCCGCTATGTTTTTTAATGGAATGCTTTAAAATCTTACAAACCTTTCAGAACAAAGCACAGAGTACATTAAATATGAACAAAGGCACGATTGTCATAGAGGCTGAGCTTTCTGAGCAACGGGCCGGTCGCGCGGGTTCGATCTTTGCACGAAAATATTTGTCTGGCCTACTGTGGGCCGCCTACAGATAATATCGTCGCAGTACAAAGATACCACGAGGCAAATATTTAATTATGTTCCGGGTCTCGGTGTCTACATGTCAGATTTTTGAACGCACCCAAGACAAAGAAGGCATGAGGCAGCGGTTTTTTACTGTAATTTTTTTAAATTAATGTTACGTTTATTGGTAAGCATTTATTATATAAATACGAAGTCATTTACAAGTTAGTGTGTTACGCACAGTTGTGGCCTTCACAGGCATTAAAGTATGTATTTATCGTTACTAGTGACGTGATCCTTCTTGCGGGGGCGAAATGAAATTGCGGTGTGTTGTGATTGCGATTTTTTAAATGATCAACTCACTTTTGAATACTTAAGTGGGTGTCAGAGACATTTAAATATTTGCATTGTGGCCAGAGAACGACTAAATAAACCTAACTTAAAATCTTTAAAGCTTATTCGGGGATTTGCAGAGGATAGCCATCCATATTGTCGGAAGTATTGCCTGCTTGCCCTTGACTTTGAATAACAGGACAAAAAAGGATCTTGAACTGGCTGAATTCTTTTGAAATCGAGTTTTGGGAGGTCTGTGTTCGAGAGATACCTTTAGTTTTGAACCTCTATTCTATCTAGGTATCATAAATATACCTATATTTATCTAATAGCATATAACCGTCAATTGTAGGTCAACCTATAGGTACTATGCTTAGGCAATACAGTCCCTAGTTATCAATAATATTTGGACAGATGCAGCAATAAGGACAAAGTATGTATTTAGCAAACCTATGGTAATGTGTAAGCGTTCTAAAAAAAACAAAGCCATAAAAAACGACCAAGTGCGTGTCGGATCACGCACAATAAAGGGTTCCGTAATTGGGATGAATTTATCTCAAGAACAAAGTTAACATTGTAGTTGAAAAACTTGTTAACTGCAAATGTAAGTTTGTGCGCACAGCATTGGGAGATTAACCGTGTTATTTTAAGAGCATAGAGTTCCTAGAGGTTTTAGAGGATCTATAAGTATAGAACTATTTTCTGTATTATTTTCAAAATATTAGTAGTTTCGGAGATAAGGGGGGGCGAATGGTAAATTTTCATCTATTTTCTGTATTATTTTAAAAATTATTTATTTTAAATTATAAAAAAATATACTTTAGACCCTCACAGTAAGCCTTTTGACATACGGTACAGTGAGCAAAACTTTTTTTGTTTACGCAACACGTCCGTCTTTGGGTCACAGAAATTGATATGTGTACCAAACTCCAACTTAATCGGTCCGTTAGATTCGGAGGAAATTGGCTGTGACAGACAGTCAGACAGAGGCACGAGTGATCCTACAAGGGTTCCGTTTATCTATCGGAACCCTAAAAAACCTCATTTACATATTAAATTGTTTATTTTATGTAGGCAATTTATCTGATGTTTTTTGCTCTATTATTTCGTTCCATTTAGAGAAAAAGATAAAACCTTATTGGCAGCCTGGCAGGGAGCACTGTCAGTTTGGAACCGCGCAGCCTTTTACTATGAGCCTGATCAAGGTTCATTTAATTCAGAAGATAAACTGACGTAATCTGTATAATCGAACGCCAACTAAAACCAGAAGGTCGCATGCGACCCAGCGAGCGCTCTACCAGTTCTATAATGCTATATGTATATCTAAATCGATACTTGTTTATTTAAATCGATATAAATAGTGGTCAAATCAAATCATACCTAGTTTTTTGATTAATTAAATAACCGTAATTACAAGTTACCAAAAGAGAATCAGTGCCTGTCAATAAGCTTACAACCGGTTCCGTTGCCGCCACGGCCTAGTTTAATTAATTCATGAAGGTAATAGCGAAGTAAAGGTTGTTCATTATTGCTTAGAACCTGAAAACTGATAATTTATTTAGTGTTAGTGTGTTACTAGCTCATCCTAGTAGAAACAAATTGAAATTTATTAATAGTTTTATACACATAATAACGATAGCTGCACGATCTATTGACACCCAGACAGACGATTAACGACCGCACGTGGTTTTTGCACAGTTAACGGTAAACTTGACAGACTTATTAGTATTAATAATCAGAACGCTCGAATTTGTAACAAATGCATGTTTTGAATTGTGAGAATATTCCCAAATGGAAGTCGGAAGGCTTAATTTGGCAAGAGGAGGGGGAGGGTCCGTGACGTTAGCGGTCGTCGACTCTCGCGCGGGCGTAGGCGGGCATCGCGCAATATCGATGTTTTACGAGAAATAATGCGGGAAAACCTGCAAATCTGAACATCTTAGTTTCCTATGATTCATCTTCTCAGTAGTAAGATTGTTTTTTACCGGACAAGTGCGTGTAAGACCACGCACAATGAGGGTTCCGTAGTTTGGCTGAATTTATCCCAAGTACAAACTTAACATTGTAGTTGAAAAACATGTTCCCCCATACAGTCAAACCGCAAATGTAAGATTGTACGCACAATATTGAGTAATTTACCATGTTATTTTAAGACTAGATACTTCTTACAGGTGTTCCTGTAATCTATAAATATATATTGTCTGTATTTTTTTTTTTTTAGGATTTTAGTGTCAGCAGTTGCGGAGATAAGGGTGGTTGGTCAATTTTCATTAATTTTCTTAAATAACTTTAAAAATATTCATTTTATAATTATAAAAAAAAATATTTAAGACCCTCATAACAAATCCATTGATACAGATTGAAAAACTTTTTTTTTTAATATTCTAATTGTTCCCCCAAAAGTGAACCCCATATTCAAAATTCGTTAAGCGTTCGTGTTTGGGTCACAGAAATTCTTATGTGTACCAAGTTTCAACATAATCGGTCCAGTAGATTCGGAGCTGTGACAGACGGACAGACAGACACACAAGTGATCCGTTTTTCCTGTTGAGGTACGGCACCCTAATAAACCAAGTAGAGGACAGGGCGCGTCATAGACTCGTATCGATCAAGTAGGTAAACCGCGATCGTCTAGCTAGCGACGTCATGGATCTTCCTAAAACTAATGAAGGCTGTGAAAGTTTAGCAAGTGATCTCTAATTCTGTTCTTGCTGTTTTTTGTGTTTCCTTTAAAATAGACAAGGTCATCATCAGGTATCATTTTCCGATGGTAAATATCTGATAGTAGCACCTACATAGTTTGACTTGGTAGGTAAATTAGAACGTAATGACTACATAAAAACCGGCCAAGTGCGAGTCGGACTCCGCACAACGAAGGGATCCGTAATTGGGGAAGTTGGAATGAATTTATCCCAAAAATAAACTTAACTTTGTAGTTGAAAAACATGTTTTCCCATACATCGATACATGCCGCGGTCAATTCTCCAACTGCAAATTTAAGTTGGTCGAATATTACTCGTTAACTTGTAAAGCCCACTGAGCTGTGATAGTTTTCCTTTTAATTTCATTATATGCCACTACTGCCATGAACTTTTTCACATCTCCATAAACAACGACGGCCTATATTACCACTTTGTCGGCGTGATTAACGTGATACCCATGCCAAATTACAGCTGTCTAGTACTAAGAGTCTCTTAGCTAAGCCGGGGACAGACAGACAGACAGACATGGCGAAACTTTAAGGGTTCCCAGTGACTACGAAACCCTAAAAAAGTTTTTGCAAATAACGACGCTAACGTGTGCCTTTACGTGAATAACATAATAGTTGCGGAGCGAAGCTCATCATTATGTGACATTCACACAAATGATGATAAGTTGGCGTACACAAATAATACCTACGAGACAAACAACGGATAGCGCTGTGCAGTACAGCCTCGCGGGCCACGGCCTTTGCGCAGGATTTCCGGCAGTCTGCACACGAACCCGAATAACCAAGTTGAGCTAACAACGCTTCGCTAACTTAGGTACTACTTACGGTTTAATGTAGTTAAGTGAGAGCGTTGTACCAAAGAACTCGGCAACTTACTGGTTATAGCAAGCATATTCATTTTCCATGTTTATAATCGTCACTATCCAATGACTCATAGGCTTTATTAAAGTTCACATGTAGAGCCAGATTGTCGTTTTATAATTTCCTGCTTGAATTTATAGGAAATGCGTTAAGCAAAACGATCAGTAGCTTCCTCACGTCTATTTCTTCACTTTCACTGTTCGACAATCAAGCGTTGGGATCGAGATTAATATTGTGTTCACATCAGCTTCCTTTTGTAATAGCATTTGTGATTGCGTTATAAGTTGCAATTATTATATTCTATGTAGGTAGGTGTTGCAGGCTCTCTTATTCAATCAGTTGCTATTCTTCTCAATCTCAGAATATTCATTATTCCAATGTTCTTATGTACCTTAACACATTTACCTAAAGACACTTGGCGTGCATGGCATCCAACCAGGGCCTCAAGTCTGCTATTACAATAGTGTCAGAATGGTCTATTATTGATTTTATAATAATTATTATTATAAAATCAATAATAGACCATTCTGACACTATTGTAATAGCCTATTATTGATTTTATAATAATTATTATTATAAAATCAATAATAGACCATTCTGACACTATTGTAATAGCAGACTTGAGGCCCTGGAATTCGGTCTACCCAATGGTAGCATTGGGTAGACCGAATTCCAAGTTGGATGCCATGCACGCCGAGTGTCGTTCAAAAACCGGTAGGTACCTACGTACCTACCGGTTTTTCGTAATAGATGCAACTGCGTTCCTTTATCTGCACTTTTCGTTCGAATGTCCAGATATTCAAGCGTGTGGATACCGACAGGCTAGAATCTCTGAACATCTTCAATCTATTGATCTTGAACTGCTTAGGTTATAGGTAGGTACCTAAGCAGTGCCTTGCTCACTATACGACATGACTCATACACTTTTCTAATTGGTATCTCTATTTACCCTCAATTCCTTTGCTTCCCATTTTATGAGATGGATTCTAAGACTATATTTTTGTCAGTGCAATTCAATTGCGTTATAAATGCAGCAGGCTAAACGATAATGCTTCGGCTTAGTTTTTTTATTTTGTCTATGCTAGGGCTTGATGTTAAATAAAAGCTAAAACTTCATATAAAAGTAAAATTGAAACTTTAGGTTGAATTTGTTTGTTGCACACATCGTCATAGAACTCGCACAGAATAATGAAAAGCAAGTTGTTACGGAAATGCACAGGAAGCATTTGCGACAGTGACATAACTGTTATATACGGTTTTGCAAGACTTGCATTTTAGTTTATCTCATCCACACGAATTATAGGAACACAACAAAAAAACTTACTGAACTAGCTCTCAGACTGGTTTGTTTGAACATTACCTCTCAACATTATACCTTATGCAGTGCTACACAAGTCTCATTCTTTAAAATTGAATAAATATCCATAATATAGCTCGAACGTCTCGTCGTCCTGAGTTTTAACACCGTAAAAGGAAATGACCACTTTAGCCTTTTGGCAATGACCTCCTGCTAATCGAAATGCCACAATCTTAATTACTTACATAAATCGATAGCTAGGTTCACTTTGTATTTTAACTTCACCTTTCTTTTATATAACAAATATGCAAATTAGAAAGCTTGCGTCACACGATACTGTCTAATTTATGCTACTCTGTAACTTTTCTATAAATAGTGCATTTAAATTATTTGTAAGTTGTTGACAATCTGTGTGAAATTTAAATATTTTACATAGGCAAAGATCAAGCTTTACACTGCTTAGGGGTTGTTTGACCTCACCTTTCCATATTCGGCGGTTCCAGCCCACTCTCGCCGCCATTGATCTGCCACTTCCATGTCAATGAGTTGGTGTGTGTCGTTTTTCGATAATGCAGCTACACTCGGGAGCTCGAGCTCGTTCGATAGAAGCGCACACGCGCACGTCGTTGCTGCGCGCCGGCATGTAGCCCACTGCCAGTCACCTCCACTGCCTTCGGCGAGCGAGACACGGTACAGCCTCAGCCCACAAAATAAATTTAAATATCGCCAATTCGTCATTGCCTTCCGTTGACAAAAACCGTACCTACTTAATGTCAACGCCCACCGTCAGTATGAGGTACCTCTCACGTAGGAAGCGACCCACGCTTTTACGAGAGATAGGTACTGCATTATGGAAACAAATGTATACACTTTGGTTAACTTTAGAATACATAAAATATAGATATGTAGATGTCAGAAAGCTTTTTAGTGATCATAAATCAATCTTATTTCGTTCAAATTCCATAATATTTTTAATGACGGATATTTTCTGACTTTATCCTTAGTCAAACCAGCCTTTATTACAAACCCATATTTGTCTGGTACTGACCGGATTTTCGAGTGACAGACGCTCGATAATCTTCAGGGTTTACAAGAAGAATCCTAAATTCTACCGACAAGCACTACCCACTTTCAAACACTGCAAATGCTACATAACTTTCGACAATTTTAGGTATAGGATTAGCATTAATTAATTCCATAACTGCACGTGTGTGATCATAAGTGTGATACTGATAACTGATAATTTTGCGGTAACATATTTAAAACGGATATTCTGCAATTAATTTACCCAAGTCAATATTTTTTATATCTAAACTCCCATCTGGGCAGGGTGGTGTTTGCTGTTGCTGTCCTTGAAACGATTTAATTTTATCTTCCACAATCTAAAAAGCATTGGAGTGGACAGTAAATGAAGCGAAGGAACAGAGAGAGTCCACAAGATGTCGCTTTTTATTTACTGTCTAGCTGACCCGCCAGACGTAGTCCTGTCCCCATATATACAAAAATCCCATAGAATTTTTCACTATTCCAATTTTTCTTTACCAATAACCTTATTCAGATGTTTACAAAATTCCCAATCGGTCCAGCCGTTCTCAAGTGTTGCACTTAGCGACGAACAGGATTTCATTTTTCAGGGTTCCGTAGCCAACAAAACTGTAGGGAGACTATAAGGAGGAACTCCTTATAGTTCTGCCATGTCAGTCTGTGTGTGTCTGTCTGTCCGCGGCTTAGCTCAGAGACTCTTAGTACTAGAAAGCTGTAATTTGAGACGGGCATACATATTAATCACGCCGACAAAGTAAAATAAAATCTTCAAAAAAAAAACATGTAAGGAACCTCCCTTGCTCGTAAAGTGGTGAATATTGTTTTTTCTCGTGTATCCCGTTTGGATAGGCCGTACGAAAATATTGCGGGTCTGTGTAGACCATTAATCGATTCAGGGATCCGTTTGCGTAATATTAAACTTTAAGCGCAAATTTTTGTTAGAGGCAAGTGTCCCCCACACTTGCCTCTAAAAAATTTGCAGCGTTCCAGCTAAATGGTTATTTTTGAAAAAGTACGTCAAAAATTCACGGCAGTAGTTACAAACGAAGTTAAAAGGAAAACTATCATACTCGTTAACTTGTAAAGCCTACACGTTAACGAGTAATAGTCGACCAACTTACATTTGCAGTTGGAATGTATGGGAGAACATGTTTTTCAACTACACTGTTAAGTTTGTTTTTGGGATAAATTCATCCCGACTACGGAACCCTTAATTATGCGTGGTCCGAAACTCATCCACAGATGAGTTGAACATCGGAGGAAGCCTTCAAGCTTGCTGAACCCTGACGATGGGCCTTGGATAACGTTATCTAGATTATTCGTCATTAATTTCATAATAATTTTATTGTATATTAGTTTCGTGATTTGAAGTCTAATTTCGGACAAACCAAACGACACGCAAAAATAGGGCTCCCCCTATTATAATCTAACCGTTTTCGCGTGTCGTTTTTTTTTTTTCGTTATTTCAATGCCAAAATAATGTATTTCAAGTGTTTTACCAGACCATTTGGGTTTTTTTTGGTAGAAATGTAGTTGGAATTAGAATTAATGTGAACAAGTTGTGATCCAGGATAAGTGCGGGGGGGGTGGGATCGGATACTTTGATTATGATTAATTATTAATAACAGCCATTGACCTTAATTGAAACCTTTTTTATTAAAAATGCACAAAGTTCAAAATCATACACACATTTTATTTTCTTTAGTAAAATTTTAGATTACAGTTACCTTAATTTTGTTGGAAGTTGGAACTCAGTAATGTATATTTAGTACTAGTGGAAATAATTAGTTATGTAATAAAGATAATAATACTAATGTGCTTAATATTCTTACATTCAATAAATTACACATGTTTATTTTTTTATCAAACAAAAGTACTTTGTACAAAAGTTGGCACAAAATGTTTTAATTTCACTTTTTATAAATAACGTATTAGTGTTATTAATTTCATAAAAAATAATATGGCATCAAAAATATGCAAGTCATGATTTAGGAAATTCAAATTATCCACAACCACTACCTAAGCTCACATGGATTATTTATCTGTTAACACTGTACCATAAAGGTTTTATAACAAAATCATAATAAATGAACTATGGTCAATTAACACTTATTTCATTCATGATTGCGGTTCACTTGTTGTCAGACATGTTGCGCCAACCCAAAATAAATTGGGTTATGGCAAGAGAATGATAATTAGTTAACTTGCCAGGAGTTTTATTTCAGAATTACTTCTAAGTTGACTAATATACAAATCTAATAGATTATTATCACATTTTCTTAATTCTAAAATATCAAGAAAGGCATCACTTTTGAACTTGTTTCTCATGTTGACACATCTTCGGTACTTGGCAACCAATACATTGTGCTTTTGGCTTGACATACAAAAGTTATAAAAGATTTTTTGCTCAGTATTATAACTTTTGTTGATTCCATTTTTGAAATATCTATAGAAAAGTTGTTCTTCATAGTTGCACATGTTTTCAACTTCTGTCCACTGTGTGGTAGTCAATCCAAACAGCAGACCGATTTGAGGACCTTTGACTGTACATGTTACTTGTCCTGATCTATCGCTTATTCTTATAGTAGCACATGATGTTACTCTTCCTTTGTAGTTACTGATCTTGACCGACTCCAGGTTGTATTCTGTCAGCAATCCCCATCCCTTTGTGTTAAGTTTAAGCCGTTGAGTTTCAGTAAGTTTCGAAGAAACAACAGAGTGGTAAAAATTATTGTCGACTTCTTTCTGATTCATGGGAATCTTGCTGTTTATTTATTGGAACAAGTGAAGTGAGTAGTCAGTAGTAGTTACTTGCTGAATTCACTTGAAGAGTGCTGCAATACTTTGTGTTTCCGCATTAGCCTCTCAACTTAAGCTGGTTGTTTGACCCACACATCTCAACCATAAGATTTATAGTCTTGAATTAAAAAACTTGCAAATTCGAACAAGTCTACGAATAACATGTATGCACAAGCCGTGCTGCACAGCACAGCAGACTAAATAAAATAATTAATACTTTGCAACTGTTCTGCACGTACAGTCACAGAATTTATGTAGTAGTCCTGTATGACATTAAGCGGACGTTGTCTTGTTGTCACTTGTCACAGTTAGCATGCTTTTAACAGTCAATCAACTAGGTTTTTTTTTTTCTTTGGCTCGCACGCTTTGTGCATTTAGCCAATGTCACGTTTAGGAGTCAACTAGTTAGTAGACTACCTAGGTAACGTCTGGTTGATTGATTGATACAGTGCTGCCAGTGCACTCTTCCAAAACTTTTTTTTTCAGCACATATATTCGTTATTTTTTACGTCCTTACATATCTCGGGACCATGGGGTCCCGGACCTTTGGAAGGCGTACGAGGGACCGTAGCCAACTCGCAGAGGCCCCTTGGACAATTGTAATGGAATGAGGCACCAACCGACGATTATCCCTGTTTGCTCTATGAAGGTGCACCCAAGGAAAACCCCCGGTTGATGCAGGACTATTGCAGAACATGGGAACAAAACATATTGGGCTATGGGTTTGGGAGGCTATAGTGGATCGGTTTCCCAAGACTATAGAAAGGCTATGGCCCCTACCTGACCAATGCTTTATATAAAATACACCGACAAAATGGCAGGCGGTGACTTACACACTCAATAATGGGTCTTCGAAAACGGCCGCTAGCACATAGTGACGTAGTGACAAGGGGGCAACACTTCCTGAGGTGCTTGAGGAGTGGAGAGGTATTCCACGGCTATCAAGACAATCCCAGAAGTACGGTCAAGAACCCTACCAGCATCTTACTGGAATACTTCCTTCCTCCGAGCACGTCTGCTCTTGCGAAATGAGGTGGGAGCTCTGTTCCTCGTCAGTGTTCACTCCAGCCGGCCAATAAAGGCAAGCCAGAGATGCGGAACAAGACTTCTCCCAGTAGATAGGGTCCGTGGGGTCGCTACTTCCCAACAGTTTGCCACATGCTGCCCTGCGGGTTTCTGTATCTCTTGGTTTGGCTCGTTACCCTAGACCTGTTCCGGCAAAGTAAACTACTGGCACCGACCCAGAGTTCGGAGCGCGCAAGCCCCACCACGACGTCAACGTAGAGATACGGCGGTGGGATATTTTATTATTAAACTATATGGCTAATAACAAAAGTATAATAATAAAATAAAATAATAATAAAACCATTATTAAACTATATGGCTAAGGTTTACTTTAACATCCATCGACTTGGGAGTCAATTTTTTTTTTACAGAAAGATCATGTTATTAGAAGCATCTACGTAGACTCAGTTTCGGAGATAAATGGTTTACGTGAAAAAACAGCCGGCCGTGGAGTAGTGGTAAAGTGAAAGGCGCTCGGCAGAGCAGCCAAGGCCAATATGGCTCGCATCAGCTAACCATGTAGCATTTATATTCTCACTCATTCGTGCTAGTGTTCCGCGGTATTTGTTTTTTGATCAGTGTATTGATGTAAATGTTGTTGTTCACTTGATCGTGATAGATAACGATACAGCTAGTGAGTCAAATAAACCGGTCAAAGAGGGAAAAACCAAGAATAGTGCGAAAATATCCGACGAAAATAAGTTTCACTTGCATCATGTTTTCATAAAATCTTTTTTTTTTTTTTTTGTGTATGGCATCTCGTAGTTGACCTTGAGAGGTCGTGACTACTTAACCGGACTTTCCTGTGGCTGCCTTAAGCGAACTCAAAGCCTCCAGCCAGGGGCGAATTTCTTATAGTACTAAGCGACTGCACGCTAAGGGCACCCCCTGTGGGGTACGGACCTCGGCTTAGGGCGTCGCTGGGGGGAGGACAGCAAGATGGGACAGGCTGGATCTGGTTGATATTATTATTATTAATCGGGGAATTTAAAGCTACAGGCTCAGCTGCGGCGCGGGCTGGCACTTCGTCGAGCAAGGGTCGGGGGGGACAATTACGTCGGGGTTTACGCGAGGGACCTCGGCGGCGAGGTCGGAACGTAGGTCGGTGTGATTTGTGCACTGTACTCGTTGCCCTATTGCTTTCCTGGAGGAGGGTAATGGGGTCATCGGGGTCGGAGAGGGTATGCCTTGGACGGCGAATAGAACTAATGGTGGAGGGCCTATAACTGGCGGCCTGCACAACCAGAGGGTTGCGGTGGGTGGTGGCGGAGTCGAAGAAGCGCTTCGTGATGCGCTTCATGAACTGCTTGATGGTGGGGATTCTAAGATCGAGATAGAGGATCTCGTTTCGAACGAACCAGGAGGCTCCCGTTGCCTTTCGGAGGAAACGGTTTTGGAGGGACTGCATCCTGTGGATGTGGTGGGGTTTAGCATGTGCGAAGACTGCACAGGCATAAGTCATGATGGGACGGATGCACGCTGTGTAAATACGTTCATAAAATCACACAATGTTTTATTTATGTATGGCATCTCTTAATTGACCTTGAAAGGTCTATCCTGTGGCCTTCAGCCAGGGGCGAATTTCATACATTACTATGCGACTGCACGCTAAGGGCACCCTCTGTGGGGTACGAACCTCGGCTTAGGGCATCGCTGGGGGAGGACAGCAAGGTGGGACATGCTGGATCATAACTGGATAATTATTATTATCAGGGGAATTTAAAGCTACGGGCTCAGCTACGGTGCGGGCTGGCACTTCGTCGAGCAAGGGTCGGGGGAGATGATTACGTCGAGGTCTACACTAGGGACCTCGGCGGCGAGGTCGGAATGTCGGTTTGTGTTTGTGCACTGTACTCGTGGCCCTACTGCTTTCCTGGAGGAACCCAATGGGGTCATCGGGGTCGGTGAGAACATGCCTCGGACGTTGACCTGAGCTAATAGTGGATGGCCTATAACTGGCGGCCTTCACAACCAGAGGGTTGCGATGAATGACAGCTGAGTCGAAGAAATGCTTACTAATGCGTTTCATATACTCTGCTGGATAATGGGAATTTTGAGGTCGAGATGGAGGATCTCGTTACGAACGAACCAGAGGGATGTCGTTGCCTTACGGAGGAAACGGTTTTGAACTGGCACTGCATCCTATGGGTGTGGTGGGGCTTAGCGTGTGCGAAGACTGCACAGGCATATGTCATGATGGTGGATGCGCGCTGTGTAAATACGCAATTAGCTGCGTGCATTTAAATCTACTGAGAGCGAAAGCGTCACGCGAACACGCCTTCTTTATGTGCTCCGAGAAGTAAAGGTGCTTGTCGAGAGTCCCGCCTAGATATTTGGCTCGTATTGTCGTGGTTTCGAGAAAAGAACCGCCTGACTCTTGTCGGAATTGACTTCGATTCTCCACTTTCTAAACCATGCGCTGAGTTTGTGGACTACGGTTTGGAGAGTGTGAGATATCTGGTCTTGTTTTTACCGGTGTAGTAAATGGCCGTGTCGTCTGCGAACAGAGCCTGCTGTTGGCCTTTTTACTTCTTGTGAAATCGCTAGTGAACAGAGTGAAAATGAGAGGAGCTAACACGAAACCCTGAGGGACGCCTGCATGGATAAGACGGGGGGATGCATAACGTACATCTTTGCAGTTTATATAGTCCGTGCAGAGTGAGTTTACTGGCAGCACTGAATCAATCAATCAGAAGTAACTGACATGACAGACAAAATGACATTTCCATTTTGACGTTTGAAGAATATTTTGGACGTATTGTGATCGTATTGTGCTTATTTCTAGCTTATATAATATAAATACGCTCAGTATCACTAGATTTTACGAGATTTCACTTAATCGGATTCAATGAGAATAGGCTGGATTCACAAATTAGTAAACAAATGGCCCGGGAAAAACACCCTTGGGATGTATAGGTTTCTTCCCATGTTTTTCGTACTTGGGGCCGCTTTAGAGTTTTCTATGATCAACTGGAAAGTCGGAGAAGTAAACTTTTACAGCAGTTTTAAGAGGAGGCAAGCTCATGATATAGTTGAAGAAAAGATAAAGAAATACGCAGCAGCTTAAGATGCCAGCCGGAGTGACTTGGGGCCAATATATAGCATTTTCATCGGCAGCTATGCTGTCTATGTTTGCTGGATCGCAAATTGTGCATCAGCACTACAAACCTTTACGAGATTTAAATGAATACATTAACAGGGAACTCAAGAGTCTACCAGATAATGTACAAGGTAAAATTAGGCAAGAATTGCAAGATGAAGGTGTTTTAAGCAAAAGTTAGAATCAGTTATTGTAGTTTGTTAACGTATGATGTGTATGAAATGATCAGTATGTAAATAAAGTGGTTAAAAGAAATATATCTTTGTTTTCCTTAACCCACATTTCTCTAACATAATATTATTTCATTTAAAATATTCTCATATTATTTTTGAAATTAACATGAAAGTGATGCTTTTGCCACTAACTCTCCTAAGTCCACTTAAGACTACAATCCTTATTTAGAAACATATTTTGTGCTTAACTGAGTTCACACTGAAATGCACGCAAGAAATGTCTTTCTCAGGTCCTTGTAACAAATCTTTAATGAACTCATGTCTCAGTTATGTGTATGATGTTACTGGAAACTGGTTGTGCCAGCACCATACTATTTCACACATTATATAGGCACATCATTTAAATTGAGTTCTGTTGTCTGTCTAAGGGTGTGTTTCCACTGACGCGGAGCAGGGCGGAGTGGAGAGGAGCGGACCGTGAATTGGCCAATCACAGTGCTCGAAATCTGTGGAGCAGAGATTTCAAGCATAGTGATTGGTCAATTCGTGCACCGTGAAGCTCCTCTCTGCCCCGCTCCGCGTCAGTGGAAACCCGGCCTTAACACGGGAATGTGTAACTTACAAAACCAACCCATTGACATAAATAAAACGATTATATTTATTTGTAAAATGTATTATAGCTAGCTATAAATTTTGGCTCCACTCTTAAAATAATATTTACAATAGGTAGGTACATTCATTTTAACAATAAACTTTATATTCAATAAATTATCTTAAAATTTTATAACTACAATAAAATAGGCACTTACAAAAGTCATTTTTTATAGAAATTAGATTAACAACTTAGTTTTCTTACTACAAAATATTATACAGTTACTGACAACTTATATCATAAACAAAATATTACTAATAATAATAATGAAATCATCTTGGTCTCAGTTTATTGAGTATTGTTAATAACATGATGCACTATTTTGACCACATTGCAAATTAGTTGATGTAGTAGTACATCTTAAAGATTGATTACTTACAGTATTCTTGATTTCATCCCATACCCAACAATATTAAACATTTAACTCTGAATCTTAAAATTAGATAAAACACATTTCTATCAATCTCTTTTTTACAATTAGTTTTGTATGGCGTATAAGGAAACTATACACCCAAAGCATCAAAAGCAGTCTTTAAAAATGTAAAATATTGTACAACATTAGGTCATCTTGCTGAATTTGATATAGTTCGTCGAATCCAATCGACATGCGAGCTAATAGAGTCGTATATTCGAGGTCTCCCCAATCCTATTTTTGTACAAGCAATGCGCCAACCACTGACTCCTTCCAGTGACCATTGCTTTGTTTTATCATTGAAGCACATCATTGAACTGCCTGCATATTCCTCCTCCTGCGAAAAATAAAGAGGTCTTATTAAAGAGGCCTTTATTGCTTACATGAGTAAATCGTTTTTTTTTTTTCTGGATACTTACATCACAGTCATCTTGGTCATATAAAGGTTCGGCGCAAATTCCATTCACAGTGGCAATGCTCACATTCTCGCACGTATTCATGGGACTGGTCACCACATGAACCCTTTGCAGTTGGTCTTTATTTCTGGTCCACCCGAGGGTGTTGCAAACATTTCGAGTTGCTTGTTCTGCGCCGTTTTCAGGTAGACATATAGGTCTTACAAAGTCCGTCATCTCTACCGGTTCCTCGAGTCGTACTAGTGCGAGCATACTGCCCTCTACCGGAGAACGAATCATGCCAACTATTCGCCTTTCCTGCTGCCAAGGTGTCGTGCTTTGAGTACGCACTGTTCCAAACCTAGCAATCCATTCAGCTTTTGGTTGTCCCTGTAACCATAGTTTAGATTTTACCTTTCTGGTTACTCAAGAACTGTGGCAGAAAGAATAGTTGTTTACTTGTATTATTAGGGTACTACAGATATACTTACTTGGAAACAGGAAGCAGTAGTGATAAGCCAGGAGGGGTGTATGAGGGCTGCGTCGCAGGCGTGCACGTGCGTGCGCAGGAGCGCGGCGTGCCACGGCCAGTCGCCCGGGCGGGCCGAGCGCGGCAGGCCCTCCACGCCCGCCACCGCACTGCTGCCGCGAGCCGATGTCACGCCACATTCTGGATCATTACAATATTATAAGTACGAAGGTAAAATTGTTGTGGTGGGAAAAATGCGGTTTACTGTAGCATTTAAAATGAAACTTACCTAAATGGTCACAAATGACTCGTATCACTTTTCGTTCAGGACATTCACTTTTAAGGAATGATATTTCTGCAGCAAAGGGGTCCACTATTTCGACATATTGTGGTTTCTCTTTCTTTGGATCAGTCTTTTCGTTCTGGTCCACTTCTTCTGCATCGGGAACTACTTCTGCACTAAATGAAGCCCTGTAATAAAGATAATTAATTTGTCTGTTATTAATATAAGCACACATATTATACACATAAGAGTATGCTTAGTTGGTTTGGTCATGTGGAGAGGATGAATGAAAAACGACTAACAAAAGGTATTTACAAGGCAGATGTGAGTGGAAACGCCGGGAGGGGACGCCCCAGAAAGACATACAGTGACCTCATTGGTGATCTTCTTCAAAAAGGTCAGATGCGTAGTACTCTCAACCGGCATGCGTATATGACCAGATGTATGAACTTAAACGAAGCAAAAGGAGTATGTAAGGAGCGTAGCAGGTGGCGTTCTATAGTTTCTGCCTACCCCAATGGGAAGAAGGCGTGAGTTTATGTATGTATTATAGATATAGGTACCTACCTAGTTATACTAAAGTAATTAAATGTCATTATTCTTGTTTTATTTTTAAATCAAGGTTTTCTGAGCTAATACCTAAATGAACGCATAGATCTTTAAGACTCAAGAAAGAACAATACAGTGATTGTGTTACTACTTCTATCCACCCACAATGCTTTGTAGGTATGAATATAGACAAATACTAATTAGGTAGGTATAAGTACCTCCGGGTAACGTGTCGTTTGTTAGATTTTTTATTAGCGATTCGATGGAATGCGAGAGACCGAAACGCATGAATGGATTGGAACTTGAAACGGTAGGGTCGGTATACAAGACTCTCGAATTTTGTTTATTTAATACCAACCATGCAAGGTGTCATAATAGACTGCATATAAAATAAAGGTGAGGGTGAGAGTGAGGTACTCACTTGAAGGTGAGCGCTTTACAGAGTGAGGCGGCGACACTGGTGAGCGCACGTTTGTCGTGCTCATAGGGCGCCGCGCAGATCTTGCCGTCGCGTCCCCCTTCCGCCCATACCGCGTACCCGCTGCGGCTACGAATGGCCCCCAGGGTTGACTCACTGTTCTCTCTTCGCCAGGATGACAGGGAGCGAGCAATCCAAACTGTGATTGAAAACACATGCGTTTTATTATCTTCTGATACTTTTATCAATATCTACTAAGATTAGTCGAAGCGTAAGAACTAAGGTATCAAAAAGTAAAAAATAAACTATGCCTGTATCTCTGTATCTATATAGGTCAAACAATAGTGCCTTTTGGAACTCCTTTAATTATGGGGGCAAACATGCCTCGTGGTACTCCAATTTCGTGGTAAACATTTTTTTTAACATGGTTTTCGCATTACATATATTATGTATGTCTCAATAAGGGCCCAGCGACAGTGCCTTGTGGTACGCAAATTTCGTGGCGTACATTATTTTTTCCTGAACATGGCTTGCGTAACAAATGTGTATCAATAAGGGGCCAACGAAAGTGCCTAGTAGCACTCCTGCAGATTCATAACAAGCATTTGTTTCGTTAATAATTTGATATTTTGGAACCGTTTTCGCTGTTATATTATTCGAAATAAAAAACATTAACAAAAACAACTTACGGCATCCAGCTTCATCGCTACCATCTGGACAGTCGGGTGTGCCGTCACATCGCAGATGAGCGGGCAAACAGCGTGTGTGCAATGCGCAGCGTAAACCTCCCGCGCCCGCTGCAGAACAGTGCGCGCAATTGCGCTCGTCTTCTGCTCCTGCGCAATCGGGGATTCCATCGCACTCTCGGCGAGATAGGGCGAGCCTTTGCAAGCCGTTAGAGCATCCTGTAGACAAAACATAAAATAATAGTACATTATGATATAAGTGCGGTAAATTGAAAATCACAGCCGAGGCGACATTGCTAGCCCGAGCCGTTAAGTCGAGGGCTACCAGAAAGCAGAGGCTTTAATTATCAAAGCGCACGTATGTCATACTAGAGGTCAAATGTCATACGACGTTTTATAACATATTTGCGAGGAAATAAATAAAACTCGGACTTTCTTATACGAATAAATCTTTAATCACTTGTTAAAGCAGTTATAAAAATTTGAACAAATTGTTTTTTTTTTTTATATGTTGATTATTACGTTACCAGTTGGCATTTTTAATGTTGTCAAGTTTTTATTATTAGTTACAATTTCACCAGTCTCTCTCTCACTCTCTAGAGTGAAAGTAGGAGAAACAAGACCACATAGTTCAGCATTCGGTGGCGGCGACGGAGGCGGCTGCGGCGGCGGCGACGATGGTGGAATGTACGCGTGTGTGCTCGTAGATGGCCGAGAGTCAACACTTGGCTCCAAATTTATATTCCTTGTAATGCGGGAGCTAATTTCTTCTTTATTTCTCATCGAGTCATCTATGTAGCCCTCGGCTACACTGGACCGCCCGGAGGGGGCGTTTTAGTGTCAATAAGTTCGCACCTGAATCGGCGAGCAATGTAGCCGAGGACCTTCTGAAACTGTACCCTGTGGATCATCTAAATTTAAGAAAGTGGCAATTTGTTTCGGCATTGCTCCAAATTTATTTAAGCCAATGGGTTGGCATTTTCCATTTTGGTAATTTTGAAAAAATCTGTTAGAAATCGCTTTTGTTGAACGAACCGCTTCGTATTTCTTCACTATGTCGTGAATAGGCCCTTGTATTTTGAACGATCTTGGAATTTTATCTTTTGGGTTTTTGACCAGGGGGGCAACCATCACCTCGTATTATTTCAATATTACTTCAGCGTGGGAAAGAGATGGAGCTATAAGTCCTGTACAGCTCCATCACTTTCCCCCTGTGAAGTAATATTGTAATAATACCGCTTTAAAGGTGATGGCGGGTTCTCCTTATCCAGGGGGGCAACCCCCTGGATAAGGAGAATCCGCGCGGCACGCCGCGCTCCTGCGCACGCACGTGCACGCCTGCGACGCCGCCCTCATACACCCCTCCTGGCTTATCACTATGTCGTGAATAGGCCCTTGTATTTGAACGATCTTGGAATTTTATCTTTTGGGTTTTTGACCAGGGGGGCAACCATCACCTCGTATTATTTCAATATTACTTCAGCGTGGGAAAGAGATGGAGCTATAAGTCCTGTACAGCTCCATCACTTTCCCCCTGTGAAGTAATATTGTAATAATACCGCTTTAAAGGTGATGGCGGGTTCTCCTTATCCAGGGGGGCAACCCCCTGGATAAGGAGAATCCGCCCATGGTTCTCGACATCATTAAGGCTCCTACATACTGGCGCGACTTGTCGCGCGACGCGACGCGACACAAAGGCACCGCTTGTAGCGCTACACGCGGTGTCTTTGTGTCGCGTCGCGTCGCGCGACAAGTCGCGCCAGTATGTAGGAGCCTTTAGTTGTGATGTTTGCCAACTCTTGACGTGTACATGCACCATTTATACCGAATATTAATACAACCCAAGAGATAAAAACAGCGTACAAAACACCTATATTGTAAAGAAATACGAAAGTGAAAGAAGTTAATAACAATAATTTAGTTTCAACTGACCTTTGTTTCCAAATATCGGCAATCCGGAGCTTCTTTTAGGAAATTTTTGACATTGTCAGCCAGTGAACGGGTGTTTTTTTCCGTTCACTGTTGTCAGCCGGAAATAGGTACTTTCGACTTTTTACTCACATGGCTACTTTTTTTTTTTTGAGGATGGGAAATCATCAAATAACTTCTCCCGAGCGGGAGCGGGAGGGTGTTTCAGACTCTTACTGACTAAAACCCACCCGTATTCCTTCCTGTTGACGGGTGAACGGGTGTTTTTTTCCGTTCACTGTTGTCAGCCGAAAATACTTTCGACTTTTTACTCACATGGCCACTTTTTTTTTTTTTGAGGATGGGAAATCATCAAATAACTTCTCCCGAGCGGGAGCGGGAGGGTCTGTCAGACTATTACTGACTAAAACCCACCCGTATTCCTTCCTGTTGCCTGTGTTGCCAGGGGACTCGGTGACCCATAAGTACCTTCCCGCGACCCCGGCAGCGTCTTTTTAGAAATGCCAGCAAGTTGGAGTATGACTTGATATCAATACCATGTTTTGTTTTCACAGTGCTTTTTCGCATTTAATAGTAGCACCACAATGATCTTGAATTATATTTTTGAGAAAGTTCCATGAAATAGGCTAAAAACACACTTTCTGAAAATGAATTTGCATACTTGCTTGTTTTCCATAGGATGAAATTTTGATACGCTTGTAGGTAAGTATCTATCGGTCGATTTTTCGGGCAAGAGGCTTAGAGTAGCCTTTTTCGCTGCCGAATTAATGAATTCATCATTACTTGACGACATTTTCAAATAAAAACAATACAACGAAAAGAAAAAGCGCGCGGAATAATTTTTACTTGTTCACAATCACAAATTAGCGATGCGCGCGCATCAGCGCTTTTTTTAATGCAAAGGCACAAAAACAGCCAGTATTACTAATAAAGGAAATTAATATTTTGGTTTTTTTGTTACAGATAAATGGCTGTAATTTATTGTCAAAATTAATTAAATTAATGAATTACATTTTTATTTATTATATTTTATCTCCCAAAGTTAATTTTATCCATAAAGTGTTAACCACTTTTCTGACATAAAAACTCTTTGCTAAGATTTAAAAAGTACCGTTCGTTTTATACGGAGCATCTTGATAAACCGTGCATTTTAACTTATTAAAAAGAAACTCGTGCGTTTTACATTACAATAAGCACAATACGTAATGAAATACAATACGATATTGAAATTGGTGAAATAAGAGACCCTTTACGAGCAAATGTGTTATAAAATAATTTTATTTAAATTCGGCTCAGTTTCCCGTAATAATGATTTACGGAAATCGGGATCCATGGTGAGGCAGGCTTTGCAATAATTATTACAATGATTAACTTACAAAATGCAATACATAAGACCAACTAATTCTTTTTTAAAATTTTGAAGTTTGGTTCCAGGTCCCATAACTGTCATAGTGAAATTAATTTCTGTAAGATTTTATCCAGGTATTTTGTTTAGACCTTAGGTATATTAATAAACTCTAAAGCATACCTGGTTCAGGAGCACAGGATCCCTTGCCGAAGTAGTCAGGGAAACGTGCACAATCGAAGTGCGGTCGCAATCGGTCGGGCAGACGCGCCCCGCAGCCCGTGTGGAAGGCTCGGCAGTAGGCACGGCACGGCCGGACTAGACGGTCCTCTGAACAACGTGGCTGGAGCATTTGGCACACGAAATCCTGAATTATAAGAAGATATAGTGAACTGCCTTTCCTCTAAACTTCAAAATTATGGACATCATGGCATGGCTGTGATCTCTAATGAGGTTGGCAGTGTATATGTAACTCTCCGGATCACAATAAGAAATAAATTGTCTATGTGATTGAGCTGCACCATTACATACGTATATACGTGACATGAGACAGTCTAAAAACCGAAGTGTACGAAGCCAGACCTCAAGGTTGCGGTTTGGCCTATAACTCTAAGGTTTCCAAAATCTCGTTATTAGGTAGGTATCAAAGTTTCGGACAGCAATATTTAATAAGGATTTTTTAATGCAATTGTAATCAATCGGTTACAGTTCCGAGCATTCGTCTTATTTCATGCACTGTTGCGAATACAATAACAAAACTGAGTTTTATTGCCATATCGACGAATTAGGTATATTATTGCGTCGGTTTAGAATTCGTGTAAGTTCCCGATAATAATGTCTTTTTGAAGGACTGCCTAATTATCTTTCAGTTACCTGAGCAAGATGCGAACATTCAGCATCAAGAAGTTCTCTGAAAGCCACGAGGTCTTTCATCAGCGCGTCCTTCGACGTGTGTCCCACCAGGTTAGGGTACGAAGTTCTGTTATACGGCAAGCTGGAGCATAATGACAATGTCACTGGGGAGCACTCCCTGACCTCCACCGCATCAGGGGTCACTGCTTCGGTAGTTGGAGCCTCTATGGGTGTCGTATCTGACTCCTTCAGCTGTAACGACGATATTACTGAGTTCTCCTGTAACAAATTAACACAACAGTTAAAGCTAGTAGGTAAAATATCAGTAGCTCGTAATAAGTCATTTACACTGATTATATGTATATCGCTCTATTAGCTTCAGGAAGTCTTGGATCAATAACCATGACAGACCACTTCCAACCTATGTTACTTTGTCAAAATCATTCAGTCGTCAATTCCTGTCTTACAAATATGGACATCCTTGTGAGTCACCCGCTCTAGCTTCTCGGTACCTCCTTACCTTCCAATAAATATGCTCCATTAGTTCGAAGGATCTCGACAAAGAGAAAAAGCCTAGTTAATAAACCATTGGTTGACTGGTAGACAATGCCTAAGGCATTAAGTCCGCCTTTGTACCTTTTTGTGTGTAAAAAGATTACATGAATAAATTAATCAATTAAATTAAGTCATTACGTAACAATCCTTTCAGAATGCAGGTCTATGCTGTCAAAACCTTGACGGTTGAAAACAGTAGGTAGCTATATTTTTTCCATTCTATTAATTTGGCGTATTATATTATCATGTAAATAAGTATTGACTATATTTGTGATATTTAATTTAATATTTATGAGGAGAGTCATTTTATTCAATGTCAAGCCAGGCTGCATACACATTGGTGATCGTAAACCATTTTTCATTATAGGCTCTTTAAAGATGTTATACAAATATACTCGTAACTAACTAAGGATCTATTTGTTTGGGAAGCCGAGGCGTTAAGATGAAAAAATGAAATGAAATGATGAAAAATAATAAAAAAAAAAAAAAAAAATGAATGATGATGGTTGATGAAATTGTATCAAACGATTTAAGTATTAAATCATTTAATTGCCGTTCGATTGATCGATCTGCGAGGTTACACTACGCTTACCGAGGTCAGTCCGTGGCTGGGTGACATTTCTTTAATTAACATCAAAACAACTCCGTACTTACCTCGGAAACATTTTTAACTGTAGGTGCGCTTTGGGTCACGGTGGTTAATTACCTACCTATGTGTCGTCAACATACAAATTCCAGCTACCGCATACCTACGCAATCAAGACTTTCAATCTTACGAAAATATACTAAGGTTCATTGTTCTTTGCAAACAATAAAAAATCGAATCAGATGGTTTTCAAGAGCAAAAAAAAAAATAATTAACGTTAGTTAATATTCGCATGAAACAATAATATGCAAATCTACCTGAAATGAAACTTAATCTAATAAAACTGCGTAACTGTGTAATTACCATCATGTTCGAATATGAGTTTGAAAGATTGCACTTTGTTTAATATTCCAAAACAGGATTTGGCAACAAAAATAACCTACCTATTTCCAACTAAAGAAAAAGGAGAATATAAATTTGTGCCAATAAAGATCACCTAACCGTAAAGACTGTGATGTTTCACAATTAGTTGCTTGCCTTGCTATTTAGCGCTGAAATCTAGTTCGCCATGAGGAATTTGAGATGTTCACATTATTATCTCATTAATAATGTTATACGAAATGGTAAATGAACGAAAAGCAACGTACATAGGTACGTATTTACATCGCCTGTTTTGTTTGAGTATACATACGCCTGTGGAAAGGGGTTTGTTTGATTTGACGGTTACGTGTTGAGAGGGATTTAACTAACAGATTGGAAAGACGAACATGTGTAAAAGTAAAATAAATGAAGTCGGTTTAAAGAAGAGAAATTGGTTAAAATCTGACTGGAGAAGACACTCAATACCTTTTTGTATTGTTTTCATACGGTACCTACCTACGTTACAAACGTTAAACCGTTTGGAACCTATTCAGAGCAAAAAGAGCGTAAAGATAAAGTGGTGTTAAAAGGTGCTAATTGAACCGCTTACCTCAATATGTAGGGTCTCTGGCAATGTGGTTAACTTGCTTAGGAGAGCTGTGGGCACGGCCAGCTCGCGTGCCAACACAGCTGTTACCTCTGCGGTGCTCACCGCGGTGAAGATCGGCTCGAACGACACCTCGAAGTGGACGCGAATGCCTTCCGTAGAACTGGAATGTATATTTTGATTTAGTAGTTAGCCTAGTTATCTAATAGGCAGACAGTACAGTCACCGGTGCGGCACAGCGGTCGCCGACCCGCGTTTATCCATCGGATAGACACCGTGGAATCTAATCTTGATAATGCCTATGTCCAGGAAAAAAAAAGACTGCATGGCTTTACTAAACATGGACAAAGCGTTTCATATCATAATGTCGTCATCATTAGCTTCAGTTTTCTCTCGCGTTAACTTGTCCACTTAGCTTTGCCTTTCGTATGGATTTCTGTTTTGATTGTCTCAAGAGCTTATACTTTAGACTATTGAGTTGTGAGAAACTAGTCACGTCGTCTCATCTTTGCCGAACTTCTGAATTGAGTTTGTGGCAGTTTCCAAGCACTTCAAGGATCTCTAACTACGAGTTCGCTTCAGGCGTCTAGATATTCTAGATACCTACTATTTTGTTATATCATTAGGTTAATTACCGTAAACCTATAGGTAGGTAGGTAGGTAGGTAGGTATTTTTCCCTATTTGTGGCTTCACAAGGTTTTTGTTTACGGTTGTTATGTTAATGCTAACGCTTAAATATTCATTGCGTAACAGTTACGGTCAGTAAATAACAATTATGCTAGAAAACATTAACAAGAGCAAGTGAAGTGGAAGTCACGTAAGATATAATAAAAATTTAAAAATCTGGGACAACTATTGGTACAGAAAATCTTATTGAGTACTTCCGCCAGCAAATCTCAGTGGGAATGAGAATTTCTAATATATATGTAGGTATGTTTGAATAACATTTCAACAGCTTCAAGTTCTCAGGGATGTGCCTATCGAAGCTGCGTGTAAGTTTGTGCAATCGCTTTTACAATTAAAAACTTAATCAAGTCATTACTTCACATCATATGATTCATTTTTATGACTGGAGCCAGTATGTGCCTATTGTAAAAAGAAATTAAATTAACTGGGTTATCAACGCCAATCTAATCCGGGTGGGTAAGTGACCAGGATTTCCAGCAGTGAAAAGATTCACGGCTACCATTGTTACATTACAATTTTCCATTTAAATTCAGCTCGCGAAAAGAAAGGGCCGGAACATAAAACATCGGGAACAGCCTTCAATGTGGATTACCTACATAGTACAGACAACGTGCGCCGCATAGAAAGTACCTATGTACTAACGAAGCTTTGAAACAAAGCACGTATATAACTTTCTTGTGTCAAATACATAGCAATGTAGCGATATGATATCGTACGACACTTTATCTAAAAGGATCGACAACGTTTTATAGTACATAAAAGTAAAAGTTGTTTTATATAAAAATGGTCTCGATTTCTACGACAGCTAATACCTAAGTATATAGCTATACCTACTTTATATGACTAATGTAAAAAATACAAAATTCCTACCAAGTTGTCGAGTTTGTGTCTCTACGCCAATGCTACCGGTAAAATATGAAATGGACACAAAAACCAATAAGGTCAGATACTGATCAAACACCTACTTAATTGAACACGTTGTTGAACACTATACAGCTCAGAATTTTCAATTGACTTAAGGTAGAATGGTTATTTATCAAAGCCATAATGTAGCCGTCTGTTCGTCAAATTAACTGATTGTAATATAACCACCATCATCATAAGGCACAACTTGAAATTGTAGCTTTTTACTAAAACATGGCATGCGCAGGCGCACGCTCCATTACAGACCTCGGAGATTTCGAGAAAGTGTACTTTCTCCATCCATCGGTAAAGACATTACTAGTCAGCACTTATTAACATAATATTAATTTACATGTTAATAAAATGTTGAAAATGATTTTAGCCTGGTTAGCGAAGTAGCTTTTTTAGCCTGATAGGATTTTGTGTTTGACCGTGATTCAAGTTGGCACTGAACAGGTTTTAAATGAAGTGTTTTTAAAGCAAAGACTTAAAAGAGGTCACTCGTCAGTTCGTCACCGCTAATGTTTACTACCGTAATTAATTATTCATGTCGACATGAACTCATTTACATACCTATGTTTCAGTAAGTTTTGCTCGTTTTACGAGAACAAGACGGATCCAAGATAAAAATTAATCAATGTTGAGTTTCGCGAGGCTGCAATTAAAAGCTAACTAATTGTGCTGCGTGTATCGTTTCTTAATCATTAAATTGCATCGTTATTTCTGACCATTTCGATTTTAATAACCTTTTCTTTTTGTTACGACTGTTTTATGATTTTGTTGTCTTGCTAGACTTCTAACTCCCGGACCGTAGCAGTAGATTTATATCTTCTAAGCGGTACCTACCTGTCTGTTACCTACGTCTACTCTAGGAACGGAGTAATGGGCCCTTTCCTTTCCTTAAATTCAACATTTTAGTTACATAAGCCTAATAAATTGCTTTTATAAATGCTTTATACCGTTTATAACTATTTTTTTCTTATACTTAATCATTTCAGTCATCGATCATTTGATGCCGGAACCAAGCTGTGAGACATGCGTGACTTACAAACGGCACACAATAGTATAATCTTACCTGTCCAAAGCCAATATGTCTGCAGAAACAAAACAGGATTTCAATTCAGAGTTTAAATATAAATTGAATAGCGCCTGCTGCAGTTCGTTTTCACGTGTCCGGTTGGCTCTGGACTCAAGGTCGTTGACCTTTGCGCCCTCTCCGTCGCCGGCTCCCCACGAGGTAACGACGAACGAGCCCCGGAACGTTTGCCGGTTAAGGGGATCTCCGAACAGGTACATGTCTGTAAACACAACATTGAACATTAGAAAACTGAGATCCGATATAAAGGCTTCTACATACTGGCGCGACTTGTCGCGCGACGCGTCGCGACACAAAGGCACCGCTTGTAGCGCTACACGCGGTGTCTTTGTGTCTTGTCGCATCGCGCGACAAGTCGCGCCAGTATGTAGGAGCCTTAAGGGTTTAAGTTTCCGATTTAGGAGTTTTTAAAATTATACACACGGCGTTTTTTTTACGCGCCGTCAACGAGCTTCTAACGCAACTGCTTGCTGTTTGCTGTTTTTCAAGGCTAAAAACGCACCGTCGACGCGCATGCGACGCACGTATAATAAAAACTGGCCTAATGTGTATCGGACAACGCACAATGAAGGGTTCCGTAACCCGACAACAAACTTAATATTTTTTTTCAAGATTTTATTTTAGCACTTTGTCAGCGTGTTTACGGCTTTCTAGTACTAAGAGTCTCTGACCTAAGCCAGACAGACAGACATACGGACATGCCTAAACTATAAAGGTTCCTTGTTGACTACGGAATCCTAAAAATGCAGTCTACATAGAGCCTAAAATGGATTGTCCAATGGTTTAAGTACCTAGGTAGTGTTTGTTCTGTTGGATCAATTTACGGTAAGCCATATTATGCTAGGCAAGACTTTGGGTAGCACTCATGTGTATTTTCATTTTTTCGTGCCAAATACTTGGATTTTCTCCAATTAGTATTTTCTGTTGACTGTTGTGGTTCATTCGAGCATTTGGCATAACTAAGAACTTCATAAACTGATAGTATGGGCAGCCAAGAATTTCTGATATTTACTAAAAAAGGTAAACAAGTTGTTGGAAGTAATCTGCAATCACTTGGGACTTAAACGACTAGACTGTCTGGTGGTCTAGTGGTTGCATGAGCTACTGCTGAGCCTGAGGTCCTGGGTTCGATTCCCAGATCGGGCAAAGTGTTATTGTGTTTTTCCCATCTAGAATTTTTCAGCAGCTGCCCGTCTGGATTTGTGCCCGGTTGATGACAATAGGCTCGCCCCCTATTACATGAGAGTTAAATATAACTCATGGCGATCCTCCAGGGAAAAAGCCGTGATATTATGTTATGTTATTTCATGGGCAAAAAAGCGACAGACTGGACTCAGTGGACCCAAAAACGGAGATCAAGGCATCTGCAGCAAAAACAGAGTAGAGCAAACAGACTGCTGGAAGAAACTCTCCACGACTGGGAATGAATATTCAGAGGGTTGGATTTCCATAACCTTGTGTTCACAGAAGAGTTCAACACCACAGATCATACCTATTATATGATCTGTGTTCAGCACCGTTGAAAAATGTAAGCCTCTGAACGTGTGACCACCGGTCATCTGATATAAATGTCTGTTTAGGTAATTATAACCCATATCATTCCTAATAACAGATATATAATAAGAATCACGACACCGCTCTCATGGCATGACGGAGGCAAAAGGAAGTAGGTTGCCTATTCGTTCGAGAGGCACACAACCGTGAAAGCTTGACGATAACGTGATACTGATACATGATTATATAAATTCAATAACACCTATTGATACCAAAATAACAAAGTTTTGAAGTAACAATCACAAGTCACGAAACTCGCGGAAGTACAATCTCTTTTCTTTATCAATCACTCTCAGACTTTAATTGAGGTGATCAAGTATTATTTTCGTGACTTCAGTCAGTCGATATAACATAGGCTTTTGTTGATGTGGCTGGTGTGAATAAAAGTTTTCGTAGGTACCTATATCTATAAACTTGTGTTATCCAAACTGGGTCTAATCAGAAGCAAATTAGATATTCGCCTTCAAGATAATGATCATTTAATATGCCAGCATAGTTAATAACATGAGACCGGTATAAGGAGTGCACTTGTCTCCGCGGCGCGGCGGGCTGCGCATGCGCAAGGCCACACAGCTTACTGGCCTTTGCTCGGGCGGTGACGGGCAAATGTCGCTCAGTTTACGCCTCTACTGGAACTATGAATACCCACTGTTTACTAACAATAGTATCTAAATCAGATGATAGTTATACTGGTCGACCGAAATTCGAAATAGAATTACGATTACGACACTGCTAGTTACTTGCGGCGAATCGATTACTGATTGATATCGATTGGATTAGGTACAATAACTGCACTCAATGAATATTTTCGCTCCATTTTCAAATATTATGAAACGATCTCGTTTCCGCATGTTTTATTTATACTAAACTAAAAATATCCGAAAACATGACTGGTTGAGATAAGTACACCACTGGCTCTAGGCTACACTTCATCTAAGATGTTTTGTAACACGGTCCTTTAGGTCAGACGTTGAGTAATGTTACCATTTATGGTTGCAACGGGTAGACCTAAAATAACTCGGAATGTCTGACAAAATTGCTGCAACATTCGCTTAAATTCAACCATGGCTAATTTCAGTTATTTTAAATTTAAAAACTGCACAATGCAGCAGGTGTTTTATGTTGCTTGGTGAATATTAACGTGTGTAGGAACCCCATCTTATTGCCCACGTTTTTATACTAAACTGGTATAAGAAGGAGTGTGTATTACAAACGCACCTTTAGAAACCATGTTGGCAAAAACTTGAGCTTACAAAAGTAAATATTTACCTAGATTGCAACAGCGAGCACTTGCCGCAGAGAATGTCGATGGATAGAGTAATTTTATCTTTAGATACTCTAGTTATCTAGTAGATAATTTAAGTATGTAATAGTAGAATTGTAGAAGTTGTGTCTCTAACAATCTTGGAGTTCGAGCAGCTCAACTTGCATCCACGTGAACCTAATGTCACCGGCTCACTGCTCACAGTCATTGTCAACTCTATAATGGTACGTACGTCCGAGGTATACTGCCACTGCAGCGAGCAGCAGCAACACCAGCAGCGACGCGAGCGCAGCGCAGCAGCCGCGGCAGGGCCGGCTCAGCTTGCGTCGCGTGAACCTGATGTCGCTGCTCACTGACATCGTCGACTCCGGCGCACGGTGCCGCACACATCGCTGATTGCCGTTCCGGGTCCATCCGTATTCCAGCTGGTGAACATAAACAAATATTAATCAATTTCAAACCAAGGGCAAAACTAAACAAATGTGTCGGTTCTTTTCATCTATTTTACCTACAAGTCTACGGAGGGACGGTAAATTCCGGGAAATGTGAAAGCGTGATATAACAACACATCAAGATAACTTCAACGACCATTATAGTAACACATAATGTGTATAATTAACCCTACCTGTGTAATTTCTCACTACCTATGTGCATATCGCGTCGAAACACAAAAGAACAATTTAATGTCTTAGGTAATTTGTTACTTATGTTACGATCTACTGAAACAAAAGTATATGGATATTACTGAAGCGAATACATATAAATTCCATTGCAATGACCATATTAAATTAGCAAGGTTTGAACTAGCTAATTCTTCACCAGATATTCCAACGAATATCGTAAGATATTCAGCGTTCAGCTTGGCATTCATGATCGTTACAATACATTTCAAGTTGAAGATTGAATGATACGCTCCATCACCTTTTGTGATCTACATCATGTCGAAGCACGTAAGTACTAATTTAATTCTTTGTTAAACAAATTACGTAAACAATCTTGTACAACACTGCTAGAAAAACATGAAACTTAAAATAAATTTAATTCCAACAGTGCCAAAGATTTATTGCGGACACAGTTTTTCAGCAAGAAAGTTTATAACGTAAACAGTGACAGTCTGACACACAGATGAGTGCTCAAACTTAACATAATTACTTCCCATTTCCTGATAATTACATTACAAGACTCATAATTTTGCGTCGTTTGCGGCAGCCATATTGATTTGTCGCACTTATCTCATAATTACTGCGTTACGTGACGTGATATAAGTGCCGAAGTATCTGTTTTAACACAATAGATGAGTGGGTTCTACATGGGACTTCCTAGATGTTTCATCCCTGCTAATAAAAATGACATAACTCGCAAAAAAATTGAATTTATTATGTCAGTAGTGTGTTTTAAAATAATGCATAAAAATCAACAATGAAGTCAGAGTTATTTTCAAGGCAAGTTATTTTCTGACCTACATAATAGTAATATTATAATTAAGGCGTCGTCGCCCAATTTTAGCTACGAGTGCTACGACCTGCGTAGCGGTTGCGGCCTACGAAGACTACCCAAAAAACCTAGTGCCGATAATATTACTTTTAAATTGTAGCAACAACGCAACTTGGGGGAGGGGTGTGTCCAACTGTTTATTTCTATGTTAATTAAACCCTACCTCCCCGTAGGCGTTCCTTTTTCGCAACTAGTCCAGACAGTTTAGGGATAACTAGTATATAAGTTACGTGTCGTGGTGAACCTATCCAAATTGAGATTAATAGACTCTCTCACACAAGGCCCACTAATATTAACCGTTTTTAATAAAATCACGAAGTCACACCATAGGTATGTACAGTAAGTAGGCAGGCAATAAATAACAGTTATGGCATGTATTCGTATCTAATAGGCATGTAATTATTTTTATGTGATTATGGTGTGGCCAAATAGTGTCACGCACATTAATATTATGTTTATTGAACTTGCTTATCGCCATGACGAAGTAGGAATGTAGATAGGAAATGTACATACCTACCTAAGTTGTTCTACTGCGTATTGCCGTAGATAACTGCATAGGTAACTTAATTAAAATAGCAAGATATTGGTGCCGATTCCCTTGTTCACAAACTAAACTAAATTTAAGTTCAGTGCATCTTTTTCTTTCTATTTCATTAAGAAAAGGACAGAAGATAAATTTTAGTTTAGTCCTGTCAAATTAATCAGCGCCTGTCACTACTCCATACGAGTTTAGACGTGATTAAAAACTTGCCTACTAAAATTACGTCAATTTACGTCAAGCGCTGATTAATTTGACAGGACTAAACTAAAATTTGTCTTCTGTCCTTTTCTTAATGAAATAGAAAGATAAAGATGCACTGAACTTAAATTTAATTTAGTTTGTGAACAAGGGAATCGGCACCATTGTCGGCATGGAATAATTTTGTTAGTAAACACTTCCGGCATTATACTACAAATGGTTTGACTTCAAATTAAAATCAATTTTGTAAACTGGAATTGATAATGACAATTATGATTTCCAAATCGTGATCGTCGACTTTTTGTAGATAATCTATGGTCAGGTCAGTTCATTATAAGTATGAACTACATCTACATAACATTTATATTTGTTGCGAATCCTTACAAGGATGAGATGAGCGCACACGAGAACAACCTTGGTTCCTAGGCATGATACGTTCACTATTCACACAAATCTCAAAACATTAGTAGACAGTACACTTACGTAAAATTACTTAATTTATGGTAAGTACTGTAAGTGTTGATTATAATTAATTGTTACAATAAGAAGCTGTTGTAACGCGTTAATAATAATGTAGATTACCGGCGATGCTGTTTCGTGTAATGTCGTAAGGTGCATTACTATTTCTCCGTAGTCTCGAGCACTCGAGCTCTAGATTTCAAACAGCGAGAAAATAGTTCGGTTGCGTCAACGGAATATTGCTGCAGGTTAACATTCGAACTTTAAAATGCCATTTCGGATACAATTACTTACCCCATTGTGTTTATGTTTGTTGTAAAGGTTACTTTAGACAACGTCTATTTACAATTAACATTCAAGTTATTAGACAAGTTATCATAGGCGTGGTCCTAAGGTTACATAGGCATTCAGTAACGTAGGCATTTGAAAAGATAACTTTGCTTACAAGTTATTGTATGTATACTTATTCATTTAATCGTCTCGCCTGATCGCCCTCACAATCTTATTTGACCTTAAAGCAATGCTATGATTGTCTCTATTATGAGCGTAAAGCAAAAAACATGGAAACTGTCGTATTCAATTACTGTTATTTTGCAACTGAAAAGTTCGAATATTGAATACCAACTGTGAAAAATATGGTACTGCCTTGCGACTTTTTAACGACAAGTTTAACGTTAATGTTGCAAGACATATCCAAATTATGTTTCTATGAAAATTATCACAAGATTTTAGGGTAAGTAAGGCTTAGTTATGCGAGCCTGTCGTTTAGGGACCACAAAAGCGTGACAAGCCTGACATACAAATGGCATTTGGACACAAACGTGCAGAACAAAGAGAATATTTGGAAGCATTTCGAGCGAACAGTTCCTTCTCTCAGGCAGTACAAGCAAGGTCAAGCTAGCTGTGTGCGGATGAGGAAAGCTTTATTATGATGATGAAACTTTAAATAACCGATACCTAATGGCAAATTATTCATGTATCAACTAAAGTTTATTACTTATTATCAGTTTTGTAATACAAAATAAGCACTTTATTACCTCCTCTGTGTACATTGTTGTCACTAATTGAAGTCGGTTTGATGCATTTTTTTCAATGGGAGACAAGAATATAAAAAACAGGTAATTACATATTAATTGTGTTGTAGCTTTTTACCTGCAGTTGCAGTTGCTTGTTTTCGTTTCTAGCCCGTGTGCCGAAAGTAGAGCACATGTTTTCCTAACCTATTTTAATTTCTTCCTTGCATGTTTCACTCGTTTTCGTTTATTTTATTTAAGAACGAAAACCGAATTAACCCTTTAAATCTTTAATTGACAAGTTTTATTAGAACGATATTAAGTTAAATACAATTTACTTTAATACATAGATACAGTTGTTTCGCAGGTCCAACTTACTAAAAGCTGGCTAAAAATAAAATATATTTTCATGAAACACTTTGAACATTTTTTATGCGTTGTTCCGCTCGTGCGCCCTTGACTAAAAGCTGCAAGTAATAAATATTCGCACCCCTGTGTTTTATATTTAAAGCACCCTTATTGCGTAACACACTATCAATCAGAATCTGAATGATTTTGAAGTATATTGCTAATCCATTGCTTCATATGTTCGAAAAATTTGTTTGCTAACGTAAATAACGCAATGAATGTTGTTGAACTGTCAAAATGAAACTCATTGCTACTGATAGTGTATTACGAAATATATTTTTTTTTTACACCGCGGTTATTTCAGAACAGCATGCAAGGAGCCCTCCAATATCCTAGATAAAAAATGCTTTTATTGGGGACCACTCTGGACTTCTATAGCGAATAACTTCACGACTGTTTTCCTCGAAGAGTTAGGCAGAGAACTACAAAACGATACGCGATACTTTTGATAATTATTTAGTACCTAGTTTTGCATTTAGAAAAGTCAGAGAACTTTACCTGTATCTACACTCTGTCGACAAGAGCGCGTTCGGCAAAATAAACTAAAAAAATGATAATTGTTGTGGTTCAGGATTCATACTTCAATGCATTATTATCAATTCGGTTTCCGGACTTCTCCATTGTCTGTAATCGCCTGCCGTCTTTGAGGCATTTTCCCGCTACTCTTTGGCGACGCCTACGGCGCGGTTAAATAACGTCTTAGATATCAATTTTATGTTACGTTTAAGTTCGGCAAGTATGTGCATTTTTTTATCAACGCTTAAAACTTTTGATCAGGTTAGCATTGGGCGACTGTGAGGACCAGTCCACATTAATGATTTCCCAGTCATGATCTTTTTTGAGTGTTATTTAAAGTTTCTCAGTCAGGAAACGTTTCTTGAGATTTGAGATCGGCTTCCACTAAGCGTCTCCTGATATTAACTTGAGACATATTAGGACCCTTTTTCGTCAATAGGCCACAACGGATAGATAACCATGGTTTCATTTTTTCAAGTTGTACCATGTTGTTTTTTTTTTCAGCGAGACATTACTCAATTGATAGCGGTGTGGTCGATCGATGTTTTTAAATAGTTGTTATACAATGTGTAACTGAATTAATGCACACTATGGAAGTATTTTGTTCAGAATCGTTTACTGATTCGATTTGTGTATTTTTTAACATACTTACGTAATTTTTTATCTCAAAAATTATTTACATAAATTTATTAATTATTAATTTTATTTCATACATTACAGTCACACTTGCACTGTTCAGTCAAAACAAACCAAAATGGACGAAGTACCTACTATTATATGCTAGACCCTTCGTATACGAGTGCGGCTGTGTGCGTGCGTAGATTTGTGTGGCCACAATTTTCTCCTATAATCTGTATAACGAATTTAAATAAACAATGTTGTATACATAATTATAAAAATCTGTATATGTATTATGATTATAACATAGTATAGTAATTGGTGTGTTTGGTGGTTTGCCTTAATTCGGGACATGTTGTATATCGCTGTATCTACTTCGCCACTAATGCTCTTTTATTTCTTCAAATAAGACGCAGCTTGATCACGCTATATTTTAGGTCCTTTTGGATACGCACAGGAACACCGCTCGTGGCGTCGTCGCTCATGGCTGGAGAAGTACTTTTTAACCTACTTCCAAAAAGGAGGAGGTTATAATATGTTCGTCTGTTTGTTTGTTTTTTTTTTATTTTTTGTATGTTCACCGATTTCGCCGTCAATTATGGTCTGATTTTGAAAATAATTTTTTGTTTGAATGGCTATGCTACCGAGGTGGTCCCATTGTCACCAATCTGATGAAGGAATCCAATGGAAATCGAGGGAAATCCTCAAGTTTTATAGGCATACCTATAGCGATTTGGGTATTTTTTTATAGTAACTCGTGCATTTGCTCTCAGAAAGCACCATTTAGTGAAGTGGAACTGATGATGACGACCACAGATGGCCACCGGAACTAATTAATAATAAGTATTTAACAGGTTGCGATTGCATTAGATACTTTAATATGGTTGCCAAGCAATTTATGCTCGTTACAATGCATTTGGTGAGTGGCAGTTCTCCTGGTTCTTACCAGGAGAACTCCTCAACAATTAACGTCCCTGCATCGGGAAAAGTAATATTTTATAAAGGAGATGAGCAGGTGACATTAGGCTATTGTAACTTAGATAAATTAGAAACTGACCCACTAAAAAGTGAAGAATAAAATACAGATCCAAAGACACCGACGATGCATTCTAGGCAATAATGAGTCCCTCTACTTGCTACGATAATTATTTTTTTGATATTTTAGTCGAAAAGTATTTTTTTTTCTGGTCACGCTCTTGTCCTTCACACTGTATATACCTATATACATACCATGACATAACGTCCACTGAATTAGTATCAGTTAAAATTACTACTTTTAAACCTCTCTTATTCTGGGATTGAAAACGAAAGAACCCAGCGGAAAGAAGCGCCACTCTATTATTCCTGCAGCCGGAGGAGACTGTCTAGCTACAGAATACCTGCCTGAATACTGCGTACAATGCGCGTGCAGCGAGCAGCGTGCACTTGTCGCGACCTACATCCCGCCTCAGCCTCACGTTTTTGCTCGGCGCTGCAACAACAAAGCCGCCTCGAGCTGAGCTCCGCGCACACCGCAGCCTTTTCGCTGGTTTCTATTAAGATCTCTAACTTTAACAATGCGGACGCCCTCACTTTCGTTTGGTACGTGCTCATTTGCCGATAATGGCGCTTGCGACGACCGACCTCTAATTTAAACGTAGATGAGTATCGCCCACGGTGACAGGTGACATCTTGTTGACAGAAAACGGCAAATGTTATTAGATTAACGGAAACCGAACCCACCTAATCGCTTGTTTTATAAATCTGGGGCAAGACTTGCTGCACGGACAGTTCGTGTTATCGCTTCATTCGTAAATTGTGAATACAAAATAATACGCACTAAATAAACTGACACTACCGGTAAAGAAATCAGTAATTAAAACAGAAAGGTGTCTCTGGGAAAGTTGAATAAGTACAATATTGTCACCTGCTGCAAATGCCAGCTGCTTAACGTTACGATCGTTAACGCTATTGATTAATTAATTAATCGTCAATTTACATTACAATGGAAGTTAGTTTAATCAATTTTACAGATATTACAAGCTTATTTAATTAAAGCCATTCCTCTGAACGGGTGTATACTAATAGTAGTATTTAAAGATTTACGAAAAAACCTATTTCTACCATCAACATGCGAAGGAAATGGTCCTCCGAAAACTGTTCATTTCTCTATTTTAATAACATAAACATAACATTACACCTGTAACCCCCGCAGCATTATGCAGAGGCGTTCCTATACTTAAGGCTCCTACATACTGGCGCGACTTGTCGCGCGACGCGACGCGACGCGACGTGACACAAAGACACCGCGTGTAGCGCTACACGCGGTGTCTTTGTGTCGCGACAAGTCGCGCCAGTATGTAGGAGGCTTTAATAATACTTATTTGTCCTAATTCCTAATTTTGTTTTAGTAATATATTTCTTAGAAACAAAGCTCTTTGTGTCGTTAATGCTTTTATCGAAACTATAGGTACCTAAGTGTTGCTGTTTTGGCAAAGCGTTTAACCGACGTCCAGCCTCTACGCTGCGTCTACGCGATTTCCAGTGTCAACACATCCTCTACGGCGGCGTAGGGGATGCGTATAGATGAGCACGCATAGCGTAGAGGACGTAGAGACCCACGCTACGGGCGTGCGTAGCGTAGGTACTCTATAGTGAAATTATACTTTAAATAAGGATATGATATCTATGTAAGGAGGTAATCCAAATATAAAATGGTTAAGAGTTTCAGAAGTCTCTTTATGTACGTGAACTTTGATATTGGAAATTATTATGACTCCACAAGTCTGCGCGTAGCTGTAGCCGGACCATAAAATATCTTCATGGCCTTTGCAACTCGGTAGGTAAGCGAACCTTTTGTTATAAACTAAAAATAAACATTATACTTAATTATAATATAACTAAGTATAACACTGGTCAAACTAGTCCAAGTATTTTTATATATTTTGGCTCACTTGTAGACCTCTTCAATATTTTTATAAATGCAAAATAACTAAAATATACCAAACCTGTGCCATGTTACACAAACATAAGTAAGGGCTCCCGCAGACAGGCGCGACGCGACTCTAGTAGAACTATTTCAATGAAAACTTCATCAAAATTGTTCTACCAGATCCGTTGCGCACAGTCGCGTCGCGCCTATTTGCTGGAGCTTCAATGTAAATAATGATGTTAGCAGGCATCCGCGCATCACTCATCTTAAGCCTCTTATCTGTCTATGTCGCGTGGTTGTAGTTGTAAGTCTTGTAAGTAACCCGACCGCTGAGTGCTGACCAACCGTTTTGAAATACTATCTGCGAGCAACCTGTTTGTGGATCTGTTTTAAAACAAATGGGACGCATATCCGTGTCTGTCTGTCTATTCAAAGCTCACCTAGTTCTCAGTAAGTAATTTCTATCTATGTAGGTACTCATTTAGCATTTCGTAAAATTGACAGAATTTTTGCTGCGTTTAAAATCTTGAAAGCGCTATTAGATGTTGAGATGAACTTCGTGACAAACGAAACTGCAGAAGGTCGTGAACTTTTAGAATTTGTTCACCTTGCTGTTTACTAGTTTTTATAGTAGGTAAGTATTTGAATGTCGTAAGGTAAAGCTCATTTATTTTCAGGTGGGTGTGTAATTTGAATGATGAGTTTCAGAAATGGTGATCTAATGCAAAGAAAATAATAATTCCTCGTACCTTTAAGGGATGGGTAATCGCCGTTGGCCTTCGCCATAAAAAATAAGTGCGTCGCGTTCACGCCGCGCTGCCGTTCCGATTTCATAGGGATTTTTTTTTGTAACGAAAACATGGATATTTCAAAAAATCGTAGATAAAATTATACATAATAAAAAAGTCTGTTCATATAAAAAAATAATGATAATATCTTTAGTAGTTTGAAAGTAATATCGTTTGTTAAACTTTGCTTTGGGTAGACGTTACTTCCTGAATTTATTTCAGAAAGTATTTTACACTTTTTATACTTAAATTGACATGAACATGTAGAATTGTTATGAATGTGTTCTAGTTTAACATACATTTTTTGCATAACTTACTTGCATTATTATGAAAGCGTAATAACAGATTTAAAAGGGCACTGATTTAAAGACGCAGTTGTAAATTGCGGTTTTGGTAAGTTAAAAATTATAAATGGCACGTTTAATAACTAGTTCAGCAGTTAAAACTAAGCAGTAAAGTAAACAAAAATGAGTAATAAAAAATAATGAAATGGATCAGTGAATATACTTATAATTGAGCAGGAAAATAATTAAATGGGCGGTAAAAATTATTGAACGAGCGGTTACATGTGGGCAGTAATAAATCGGAATTTGTCGGTAAGAAATCTCATTCTAAGCAATTCTATAAACAATGAGGTGGTAAACGCCAGTTCGAAATTACCCTGAATTAGAGTAATAGAGGGGATCTGGCATCGTTAAGACGCTGACAACACCTTAACCGCGGTCACTGTCAGACTGCATAGAGAAGAAAGAGACACGCGATGAAACAACGCTTGTAATTTATTGCAAAATATGAAGCAATTATCTATTTACTCAACATTGAGTTGAGTAGTCGAAAATAAAAAACAACCAAGTTTTGCATTCAAATAAGACGTTCTCGTTATTAATTAAATACGGCCCGTACATCATACAGATATTTTTGTTTGGAACTCAAGGTAAAGGGTTAGTTTACCGTTAATTTGTATCGAGATTTTGTTTTCAAAACGTGTTTTGGTAACAACTAAGTTCTGAGAAATATGTTCAAAACTAACATATATTTTTTCCACTACCACAAACAATACAGATTCGGCAAAAAATGTCTTAAGATAAGCCTACTTTGGTCATTTGCCTCTTGTCAGGGCCTTAATGGGCACTGTTCTAACCTAACCTAACCTTTCGCCACCCGCGCTAATAAGCTCCGCCCAACTAACGAACATTTACCTCTCTTTTCAATGAATTTGAGTTCGGGTGTCACCGCTCGCTATGATCTGCCGAACTATATAACAAACCGCTCATTCCATCATTTTTACCGTTCATTCAGTTATTGGACTGCTCAATTATTTTTAGAATTGATTTTTATTACTGTCCATGTTTTACTGTCGCAATAATTAATCAACCGCCATTAAATTAAATAACTGCTCAATATGTTTTTCAACTGATCGTAATAACATCTCGAATATTTAAATAACAGCTCAAAAAAAAAAATGTTCCCATTTAAAAGTCACTAAAATCATATACTTACCTGCGCCATCGTCTAGAGTTCTAGAAGCTATTATAAGAAAGTATCTACGTGGTTTGGAAATATATAATTATTAATGTATTTTCATTATATTATTAAGATACAAATCACCACTCTATGATGGAAGACAACAATCGAAGAGTTTTGTAACTTTTGAAAGTTCATTAATTCATTATTGGCTCATAAAAGTCATAAATTAAGAATTATATATTATTAATAGATAACTTTTTAAATTGGCATCCGAGTCTCAGTGAATACTGGTTTTCAAATTCTAATTTGTAATGTAGACGCTGCCGAGTGCGGTCAGCCAACACTGGCCGGCGGCGACCCGGATCACGGATGACATCGCTGCGCCCGCGCCGTTAATATCAACACTGACACACTTCCCTCTCACTCAATTCGCATCATTCGCCAAAAAGTTAGAAAAAGCTTTAAGTATAGAAAGAAATTCCATATCTGATTCGCTTTCGCAATGGTTCTCGATTTCTAATTCTACTTATGTTACTTTTATTGTTTGAAATATATATTTTCTAATACCTACCTTTTTAGGGTTCCGTAGTCAACAAGGAACCCTTACAGTTTCGCCATGTCCATCTGTGTCTGTCTGTCTGTTTGTCCGCGGCTTAGCTCAAAGACTCTTAGGTAGTACTAGAAAGCTTTAATTTGGCATGGGTATAGGTACATTACATGACATACATATGATATTAATCACGCCGACAAAGTGGTAAGTCATTGTACGTTGGATAGGTCGTTCAAAAATATTGCGGGTCTGTGTAGACCATTTTTAAATTCAGGGATCCGTTTGCGTAATATTAAGCTTTAAACTGCAAATTTTTGTTAGAGTCAACTGTGTCCCCTCCTCCTTGCCAGCTAAATGGTTGTTTTTGGATATGTGAAAAAAATCACGGCAGTACTATATACAAACGAAATTAAAAGGAAAGCTAAGTAGGCTTCACAAGTTAACCAACCAAAGTAAGTCGAATAACTTACTTTTGTAGTTGGAATGTATGTATATCAACTACAATGTTAAGTTTGTTCATGGGTTCAATTCATCCCAACCATGGAACACTTCATTGTACGTGGTTCGACACGTACTTACATAACATCAGCCTATAATGTTCCCACTGCTGGGACACAGGCCTCCTCTCGGCCGTAATCCACCACGCGGGCCCAGTGCGGGTTGGTAGATGTCACATGTCTTCGATTTTTTTTTTTGGTTCTAGGTAGAGCCGGTTTCCTCACGATGTTTTCCTTCACTTACTAGGTCACGTAATTGGCCGGTTTTAATTTTGTTTATTCTATAGAGTTTATCAGCATTCGACAGGATAACACCACACTACGCACGCGTCAGAGAAAATTTTAAACGGCTAGTGGAACATAATTAACTTTATAATATTTTTACATTACAGTGGTAGCCCGCGAAATTCTAATTATCTTAAGTTTTATGCAATTTGCAGGTTCGTGTCAGGTTTTATTTTGATCAAAATGTTTGTGTATTTACAGAATTATAATGATTAGAATTATTAATACATCACTCTAAATTAGATTTGTTTCCTAAGAACTTTTCCATAAGAGATTCTAGATTTCTTCTTATGGAACAAATCTAACTAAGAGACAGGTATTAATGATGTTAATTATTATAATTCTGTAAATACATATTTGTTAATGTCGCGAATCATATATCGATCCAGATACAAACTCACACTTGCCTGCAAAATGCAAAAAAACTTAAGAAAATTTGAATTTCGCGGGCTAGCACTACGGATCCACGTAAAGCACTATACATATGCGAGCATAAGGAGCCTTGTAGGTACCTCCTCTTTATCAGTAGCATAATACAATTTCAAGAAACATATGTTATCTAGAAAAGACATTCATCATCACTTATCAATTTATCATAATACTTATCTGAGTAGTATGCGTTTACATAGGAGTGCATAAAACATGACTACATTATATACTGACATAGAGGGAAACCTAGTTTAACGTTTTTCGAGGCCATTTGTAATCTTAGTAAATCAGCCACAGCATAATTATTTCTAGCCCCTATCAGTTATCGTTGTAGGTGCAAAACTAAGGCAATTTTATAATTATATTACTGCAAAGAGAGACATAGATAAGTACATCTCGGATAGTCGACGCTCGATCACTTTTCCTACCAAAGCTCCTAAGGATAGGTCGAGCTTGTTAACTTACGGTCTCGTCTGTACAACTCGTTTTACCAAGCCATCATCAAAAATTATTATAAGTATTTTGCACGTTTAGAGAGAAAAATTACCTATGTGCAATTTACTATTTAGGTAAGGGTCCTCGTTCACGATACCCTATATTAAATATTTTGCCATCGTAGAGACAAAGTTGAAATGTATCCTAAGCCTGTGATTACTCACATATCCTATAAAACGGAACACAACGCTCTTTGGTGGTAGTACTTCCCCGGATGAGGTCCTTCACAAGGAGGTCTCTACGAATACGAAACCTACTCAAATATGCTAGAGGCCGAAATTAATTTAATACAGACTTCATTACATCTGGATCTACAATTAAGAAACAATCATAATGAAAAGACGGCGCTCTCATAGAGCAGTTTCCTTGTATAAAAACTACATGATCACTTTGCCTAAGCGTCGCAAAAATACAGTGTGTCCCTGGATAAAGTAAAAACGAAAATGGGTGAAACTAGACATAATAATTATTAGACCTAGAATAATTATTACGATTTTTTAAAGATTTTTTTCTAATTTTTTGTCGGATAATTATGGTTACTACAATGTGTACTTTATCCAGGGACACATTGTATATAGATATTCTTTGCTAGATTAATCTGAGACTTATCTAGCTCTCTATTGCTCTAAGTTAATGAAGTAACTACATTTACACTTAGATACTTAGATAAATATAGCAAAAGCTGTCGTGTTTTTCAAGATCTACGTAGTCATTTAGTGAAAGACGGTAAATATAATGCTAGAGAGGAAGTGAAAATACTGAGACGACAGCTGATCTATGCATGGAAAATAACGACATGCAACGCCGATTCCAAACAATTCTAAGACCGAAAGTTTTCCTAAAAGCATAGCTTATTCGATGAGGCTGCCTGAACGAAAGCACGATGATTGCCCATGGGGAAAGCTGTATGTGTTGTAGATTCTATACGTTAAGATTGTTCTTGCAACATTTGGGTAACTATTGAACGTATCACACACATGTAACTAGATTAGACCGAGGATGAGATGATTAAACCGAAGTGCTTTAATTGAGTTTTTAATTAACATACAATGCAGTATTGAAATCTCTCTTGGGAACCGTTTGATGAATACGTATTATTAAGCCATGATAATAATTTTATTAGTGTTATTACGGTCGCTTCCGGCTATTAAGAGAATTTAAAACATTCTTGTACCTATAGGGCGTTTGTGTAGTGTCACTGGGAAGCTATACGTAGGTACATACCTACACGTATTCAGTAAACAATTGTCCCTTTATTTATAAACGTTGCGTAAAGTTTAGAGACGTTACATCAAAATGTATGGTTAAACAATAAAGCGCAGTGGTGGCCCAGTGGTAATGGCCCCGACTTACGATTTGTAGGTCGTGGGTTCGCACCCAAGCAGGCGAAAATCAAAATAAAAAGTCATTTATTTAATCTAGGCTGAGAAGCAGCACTTTTCGAACGTCAAAATTACATAAGACAATCCTCCAAAAACACCCGCCCTTCACCACTTCCTAGTGCTTTAGCTGGGAAGAAGTGGCGCAACAAACTCCAGCACACTCCCAGCAGCACACCTGTCTGTTTAGTTAGATAAACTTAATTCTATACAAATCGTAGGCAAAGTAATTAACACTACGAAACAAAACATTAAATTAAATTACTTGCCATGTTAGCTAGCATACGCCAATATAACAACAAACAATTTTACTTTGTGTAAATAATTTCATCACCACTGCTCTCAAAATGGTGAAGGAAAACATCGTGATTAAACCGGCGTGTCCTAGAACCAAAAAATAGAAGACATGTGACAGACATCTACCAACCCGAACTGGGCCCGCGTGGTGGCCAGCTCAGTCCCTCTCGAAGAGAGGATGCCTGTGTCTAGGGGTGCAGTGGGAACATTATAGGCTGATTATGAATCATTACTCAACGTTAAGCAACATTTATAAATTCCTTCGTCATCAAATTAAGTACTAATATAATAACAATAATATAGCATATAAAGCACAATGTATTCCTAATTCATCACGAACAACTTATGGACTGATATGTCTGAAATAAGATTTTTTATTTATTTATTACTAGCCTCTAAATGTTGATGAAAACCACATCAAAATCCGTTGCGAAGTTTAGAAGAACGACGCGGTCACACAGACGCGAAGAGCGACTTTAATATATAATAGCGCATACGTAGTATTATAATTATTATCTGTGATAATAGGTATGTATAGATATCATGTTGTTTGATCTAGGTACTAACCTATATCAAATTGAGTAATGGGTTAAATGTAAAACGGTAGCATTTTACTTAAATCTTACCGGCAGCCGTATTACTTAAATTGTAAGTGCACGATGCAATGTGGTAACATTCGTTTTCAAATTTTGTATTGGAGTAGGTACCTAATCAAGAAAAGTTTCGAAAAACTTTTGAAACTCCGAGCTTCTAGTGTAGCAAGTTTTCTAATTTTAGGAACCGAATAGAGCCGAATTCAGGGAATTCTTTTAAGTCTTTGTTGTCTTGTGCAGTTCAGTGTTTTTGGGCTATTGCAAACTGCAACTCAGATGTAGCGTCCAAGACCCACAAGTATTTAAATTTGCATACATGCATTATTGAATGCATTCTGTTTTAAAGTGAGACCATTTATATACGTATATCAATTGTATGTTGCCGTTCAAAAGACAATGGACTTAAAAGCTTCGCACAATAAGCTCTTGAAGATATTTGTGACATCTATTAATAAAGGGAAAGTGTTGATTAAATACAGATAACTGTCACACGAATAATTAAGTGAGATGAAATCTATGATACCATAACAATACCATTGATCCCACGCGTGTCAATGAAATTAACCGCTGCGACACATGCATGAGAAATTAGAAATCATGGTTAGTTACACTCACCTCTGACTCCCATGCATCTTTCACGGGTCGCGGTTTACTCTCCTTCATGTTTCCAGAGAACGTCATATCAATGATCCTTTGTTTCGGCCGTTGCACTTCACACTGGTACCCGTCGCACTGGACTCATGGGCTGTAGGCACAACACACACTGTATACACGGTTTTCTGGATAAGCTTGTTATTGAACACTGTCACTTTCTGTTATGTTTTTGCGGGCTCGTCGGTTGCAAGGTAAACATGGCTCGGCGCGTGCGCAGCGCGGCGGTGCGGAGGTGCGGAGGTGCGGAGCTGCGCTCGCGGACTGAGCGCGGCGTGTCGCGGTAACGGGCACGCACTACAGTTAACTTTCTCTCAACCCAGTCGCGCGACCAGAAGTTAGCGCCATCGAAAGTTGACACCGGCACAGCCTCACGGGTCAAAGCCTTCATTAATAGTCATTAAACCTCCCGAAAACAATAGTTCGCTTAGCTTGTGTACACACTTCTTTTGTTTCCATGTTTTAGCTGTATGTGTGAATAGTGATTATTATTTTGTGTGTCTTTTAAAGTATAAAAATAATATTGGAGTTTAAACCAGGGTTGGGGTAGAAACAAAAACAATATTGTATAAAACTTAATGTATAATTATGATATTTACAGACTTACTTTATATAAAACAAGTAATTTTATAGCTATCAATATATACTCATTACAACAAGTCATTAATAATTTACATGATGTTTAAAATAAAAGCAACAGTATACAGATTACTGAAGATTAGCAATTATAAATTGTAATAGCACAAAAAATTATGAACGATATTATTGGAAATGAGAGATTCCATAATTTACATTATAATAAAATTATATACAGACATAATTTTAAAAGAATGTTTATCGATATAATTGCTTTAAAATCACTACCGCAGTACATGGATTATGTCGTAGATAATTAGATGTTAATAATTTTACGGAGCTTACAAATTTGCTCTACCTCTGTCGATCGATTTGAACAATTATGATATCGTGATCTTGACCTTTTTCAAAGATTGCAGATAGTTAATCGATCCGCAAAATAGAACAAATATGTAAGCAAACTTTATCATTTTTAAACCAGCCTGTATGTTTATTCCGCGTCACATAAATATAATAGGGTATATTAAACACTAGTACATTATACGTACACCGTAAGAGCCATACCTCCCCGGGACGCCATGGCGACGTCGCCAGCTCGCGTTGCTAACTAAATGTTGCATACATAAATGTATACAGCTATATAGTGAGTAGCTCACCTGGCGTTGCTTGGTTCCGCAGCCAACCATACATTTTGTTGACGACGCGACCTGGCTGCGCCGCCATGGCGTCCCGGTGAGGTATGGCAAACAAGGAAAATATTTTAAGTCAGCATGTCAACAGTTTGCCTGCGCTTGTTATCAAATTATTAATTACACGAAGAACCTACGCTTCGACGAAACATTGCAGTGTCTGTGATGCTATTTGCATTGTGGAAAAAGATAGTTAAGTATTGATTTATGGTGAATCAATAGAAGTGTTTGCGCTTGCAAGTCTGGCTAACAATTCTTTTTTCGTAGGTAATGATTGAATAACATAGTGAATGTAAAAAATGTGTAATAATATTTAACACTAGAAATAAAAATAATTATATCACATTTGATTATATAAAAAATAATATCGCAATTATACACTTGAGGGGTGTATCGCCTGAGGAAGGCTTATCTTTGCCGATAACTTGATTTTCACATACATACACCGTCGATGTCATAATATGTAAGCTAGTTAAAAGAATTTAGTTGAGCCTTAGATCTTTGGAAAATCTGAATGTCTTATTAAGTAATATTATATATCGATAAACATCTACATTTTACCTTATTAGTTTTAATTGCAAATCTAACAAAAATCGTTTAGAAAAATAAGTCGTCATTTTGGCTTCCACTTTATTCTATAATGGAATGGTCTCAAGAATAACCATTATATCAACATTTTTGTATCTTGCTATAATAATTTTATATAAATGTACTGTAATTACACATTGACTTAACATAACAGAATAATCGCTATATAAAAACACGTGTAATGAAAACACTCTTCAGACTGATGCAAACTTCGTGTTACCAAATTGACTTCAGTACTGGCAACACTAACGTTGACAGTACTAACTTACACGGACTCGCATCGCTCGCAATCAGAACCCGGATGACTTACTCATGAAAACACTTCACACGAAATGGCACCGCTACTGAACAATACATCGCTTTAAAAAATATTTATAACTGATTCCTATCTATTAGTTACTCTAAGAAGAATTAATCTATACAGTAATATAAAAAGTTTTCAACGCTAGTTCAAATGATTTGACTCGTTTGCCAAACAAGCCGATAGCAGTATTATTGCTCTCTGTGGTGTCGAGACGACCGGGAAATAGTCTCGACGTGAAACAAAACGTATCGACACGTTATCAAATAATCAGTTTAAACTCAGAAGGCGTATAATTATGTATTTAATAGCTACAGCTTTATAATAGCTTATTGAATCATTATTTAGTGATTTAGTTCGTTCAACGTTTGAGTAACTTACACTAGAGCTAGGCTAGAGTAACTCGATGCTACCAAGTTGTTCCCGCCGAGGTTGCGCCACGCACACGATGGACATAATAACGCCTAACTATTTAACACGCTTTACATTGAGCTCAATATTCAGTGTTACTTTAATAACAATAGTGTTCTATTACCCCAAGTTCACCGGGGGTATTTTCATAGCGGCGATTTTTTTTCGCACACTGGATTGTCAACGCTGTGCTTAGTGGCGAGAGTTAAAAATCCAACAGTGTGTTTTCTTGACGCGCTGGGATGTGCTCTGTTGGATTTTCAAAGCTCGGCTCTATACCGAAAGTTAAAAATCCAGTACATGAATAAAACTCGCCGCGATAAAAATACGCTCGTGCGAACCTTGGTCTAGTGCGTTATAATCACCGAGTTCTTCCCTGTACATAGGAATCTCATAACTGGACCAGTAGTATTATCGAATAATCACAAATTAATTGCCTCTGTTCAGATGGTTAACGTTTATTTTGCTATATAATTATGGAATTATTTACCTATTCAGTAAATTATATTTTTACTACAATTTATACATATTTGTGGCAAACTATGTCTTGATTATTTTAAAGATATCAAGTAAACTATACAGGAATTAATATTAAGATGTAACTTCGGGAGATAATAGGTGGTATATTAGTGGCAGTAGTACACAATTGTGCGGTTGGCTACGATTGAGCAAACAAACACGGCACGTGTAACGGAAAACTTCAACGAATAGCACTAACGGTGCGACTTTCTTCGCAATTGGAAAAATGTTAAATTTTTAATCTTTAATAACACATTTGGAAGCACTTTAAGAACATCAAATGAACATTCCAAAGTAGTACCTACATCGCACACGCGCTTTTACAAAACGTTTCTAACCAACATAACACCTATAATCACATCTCAACAAAATATTACAAAATCTAATAGAAAATCCAGTCAGTGTGATGAGAATACAAATTATACGTTTTCAAGTTCACAAAAAATGTAAAACCAAATTATTGAAAAACTGTGGTAGTATCTCCAAAGTCCAAACTCTATCTTCAAAGAAATGCCGCAATTTGTAAAATTGATTAAGAACCATTCAACATTTTATTCGGGAAGTATAAAAGATCTGTACTTATTGTAAAATGTTGCATTTAGCGCCGCTTTCGGCGAAAGATTGTGTTGTGATCGAGTCTACCTTATAAAATACGACACACAAAGAAAAAATACAATTTGTGACCGTAACATAATGTAGTATAAATTTTACGCCAAATAAATAGTTTAAAGTTGAAATCTAGCTTAACGACTACGGAGCTAAGAGCTAGCAATATAAGAAAAATCACAAGTTTACAAAAAATACAATATGTTGGATACGTCTCACATATCAAAATAATTCACTTGTAAATGTTACATACAATTCACATAGTTTGAAAGCGCATAATCTCCACCACAATAATCAGTATCACTAACCTTTCTCGAAGGTCAATTCAAAGAATGTATAGTTATGCTTAGAATACGTCAACTTAATTATAATAAACGATACCATAACGACAATAATTGTACTCGGCAATAACTACGATAGGTAAATTATAAAACGAAATTGCACTCTCGGCACGCATGTACAAAACGTAACGTCAAACGGCGGTACAACGCAACTTTAGAATATTCAACACTTTACCGATGCGTTCTGGTAAGTTATTGCATACAAATCTTCCAGAAAACGGAAGAAGTCAATATAAATAACATTAAAAATCACAGGTGCGGCCACGGCCGGCGGTCGGGAAGTCGCTCCGTGTGAGTAGCAGGTGGCGCGCCGCGCCGCGGTTGTGGCGCGACTGTGGCGCGTCTGTGGCGCGTCTGTGGCGCGACTGTGGCGCGTCTGTGGCGCGTCTGTGGCGCGACTGTGGCGCGTCTGTGGCGCCCGGCCTCAGCCGCGCGCGCTCGCGCTAAGCTCCGCTCCGGCTCTAAGGCACAGCCGTCATGGTCTGTGGAATCTGCGGGCACCGACGTCACGGGTCAACGTTGACATAGCACTAACATGTTTCTAGAGAAAACAACCATAGAAACGGCAATCTAATTCGGACGTGCTCTGCTGTTAAAAGCTTCTTGGGCTGAAGTCTGATTTCAATGTTATAGATTAAAATAAGATGAAAAAACGTTGTATGGGGACAAAATTATTTGGTTCCAGGTAGAAATATTCTTAGAAAATAATTACTAAACGGGCGTACCTAGTAAGGTGCTTGCTCTCCTCGTGTACGGCCATCTCCGAACTCTTAAATTCGTTGAGCTCGCGTCTGATGGCGGCCTTGTCCCGCGGAGTCAGGCGGGTCCACGGCTTGTCCGCGCGGCGGTCGTAGTCATGCGCCTGAGAATAGAAAATAATTCCTCATTAATAATTGGAATAAGAAATAATTGAATATTGACCGGCTGGTAGACAAGACAGATAAGAACATGTCCGTAGTTAAACTTAGGGGAAAGTAGTACAAGCCTTCGTCTTATGAAGATTATTTCTATGTTGCCAAGAAGTAAACAAATTATGATGACGAATAACTACCGGAAATATATTGTGAAGGTCGGGTCGGTTGACATCTTTCGTAGATGTAAACGTCCTTTTTGTAGGTACGCATACTCATTTTCTTTAATTCATTTTTAATTCTGTTGGCAAGTGCCAACAGAATTGTATTTCAAATATTGGTTCTAAAATAATAGATTAATTATTATTTCTCCTGTTACTCCTGCTTACATCAACACCTATCTGCCCGTGAACGTCCCGTCAAAAATGGTCTAACCGTTTCGGTGATTAGCGTGTACAAACAGACAGACAGACAAAAAAAAACCGTTTTTTTGTTAAAAGTACCGTATATACTGTCATACGCATTTAATAAAAAGCTGTTTGGACATTACAAACAGTACAATTTTATTTATTTTTATTATGTGTTATTTTATTATGTTATCAAGCTCACTATTTACAAATACAGCAAGCATCAACCAGACCTAACAATTATCTACGCATTGATTAAAAATTATTACTGGGAAACCACTTTTATTTTTGGTGTGCACAACTGTTGTTTACGGCAGTGCGTATTTTAAGCCACGCAAAACACTCTGCTTGGGGCTTGCAACGGTACAGGAGTTGTGGGGTACTTTAGTATAAAGTTAAGTTATACTTATAACAATTCAAATTTGTTTTCATGAAAAAAAAGTTAAATAATAAGTAAACTTTAAATATTTCTGTAACCAGATGGTTCCCAGATATTGTCCATAACAAAAAAAAAAAAAAAAACATAGTGACAGGGTGAACAAGAGACACGGCTTCGTTAAGCAATTTTTTTTAATGATTATTACCTGTGTGACTTCGATGTAATCACTGAAGCGGATGATCTTCTTCTCCTTGAGTTCGTCGACAGTGGGTCGGAAGCTGAGCTTGCGCAGCAGATAGCGCTTCTTCTCCTCCTTTTGTTTCTTCTCCTCGGCGGGCGACTGGCCTGTAACGGTACACTATTTAATAACATGTACGAGGGGAGTGTGTATGTGATATTACTAGCACCTAACACGTTACTCCGACACAACTCTTATTTATGTAAGAAGCAAGTCCCAAAAACAAGATGAGAGATGTAAAAGCTTCAATTCGATTGACTATCTCAAGTTGATCAACAAATCGAAACTGAATAGCTCATCATAAATATTGTGTACAACAAAAGTGTTTTAACAATAGGCCTATACCTTTAGAAGGACAATATTTTCATAGGATATTTCGTATCCAATAATATTATTATTGACTCCTAAATAGAGCACACAGTATGATAGAGTTTTTATGTAACTGTCGAAAAATTTATGCAACGATGAACAGCGTCTTTGCAATTCGTGATTATATATATACCCTTTAGAGTTTAAATGAAGCAAACAACAGGATAGTCCAGTTTCCAAATATCTGATCTCCAAACTCGAAAAGAAGAAGTAATAGTTTAAAGTGTGTGCTTACTTTTGAGTATGTTCCTCTCGACGAGCTCCTCGGCGGTGGGCCGCATGGACAGGCGGCGGATGAGGCGCGCGCCGATGGCCTCCCACGACTCCTGCCGCTCGTGCTCGCTCTGCACCACCAGGATGTTCCTGCGCACACGTCCACATACACAACGAGTCTATTGACTACCACACGCCCGCACTGATCTACTTTCTCCGAACACTAACTACGTTTATTCTCTGCACCTACTCCCGAGTACCAACCTACCGACATCATAAAGCTTACGTGAACCCGAAAATGTTTTCATAATATCTGATTTACATACACACTTGGCTAATTCCCAAGACCCGTAATTTAGCTCGCAGGTTTAATTAATAAATTAGGGTTGTTCTAAAAATTTACAGCTGACTAATATAACGATGTAACTTTACTATAGTAAAATCAGTTTCTACGATAAATGATCTGAAGTAAACATAGTAAATGGTAATTCAATAGCTATTAGTGAAAATTACAACAATGCCAATGCCAAGAGCGAGCTCTTAGAAACAGGAAGAAATAAAACAGTGATAACAATGACTTTGACGGTGCTGCTTAAAATAACGCTCCCAGGCGTGCATTGTTGCCAGACGGTGTGGAGTGGACTATTACTGTGCCGAACTGTGCCTTGCGTAACAACACGTGCATGTGTTGATATTCGGCCCGTGCGAATGTTAATTCACAAAGTAGGTGCCTCTCTATTTAGGTAGCTGTAAAGCCAGTAATCAAAATAGCTTGGAAATGATAATCAAGACACAGATTTTACTTTATACCCTATGTGTATGTATACTCATAATCAGCCTATAATGTTCCCACTGCTGGGACACAGGCCTCCTCTCGGCGAGAGGGTCGGAATCCCGTAATTCCGTGGGCCGTAATTGACCACGCAGGCCCAGTGCGGGATGGTAAATATCATATGTCTTCGAATTTTTGGTTCTAGGACTGGCCGGTTTTGCTCACAATGTTTTCCTTCATCGTTTTTAGAACAGTGGTGATGAAATAATTTACACAAAGTAAAGCGCCTGTCAACGGTGAAGGAAAGCGTCGTGAACCAAAAATTTTAAGAGATGTGACATCTACCAACCCGCACTGGGCCCGCGTGGTGGATTAAGGCCCACTCCCTCTCACCAAGAGGAGGCCTGTGTCCCAGGAGTGGGAACATTATAGGCTGATTATGCAAAAGCGCCTGTCAGGATTTGAAGCTACGACCTACAACTCGTAAGTCGCGGTCGTTACGACTGGGCCACCACTGCTCTATACGTGTGTATACTCACTGAGCCATATTTTTGCGTCACAAACACTTTTTTAATATAGTTTAATTAAATTAAAAATCAATACGCACTTTATCTTTTTATCTAATTGTGCAAATAAACAATAATCAGCATGTAATCCATAATGTTCTATGCGTCAGTGGTTTTTCCTTATTATATACTAAATTAGAATTATAATTTGCAGCTTGTAGCTGCAGCGAGTGTTTTGTTTTCCTTGATTATTTATTAACTAACGATAATAATAATGTATAATGATGTAGGTACAAAAATACAGTAACTGGATTGTGGAGGTCAGATAGGCAGTCGCTCCATGTAAAATGCAGGTATTTAGATACATCCGGTTAGACTCGAATCCGACCCCAACATAGTTGGGAAAAGGCTAGGCAGATTGATTGAAGTAGGTAAACAATATACCTAGTCATAAACATGTCGTAGTAAATATTAAATGAACACGTAATACTGCCAACCCTCATTAGCTAGAACGTAGGTAGTGACATTGACAATGTTCTGACTATGATATCATACAAAGGAATTTGTGTAATTTTTACGTATTTTTTTACAAACTGTATCGTGTGTTAGTATTTGGCAAACGCACCTGAAGTTTTGAATGATTCTGTTACTAATGCAAGTTGACTTCCGCAACCAACTTTCACTGTGGACACATTGACAGCAACTTGACATGCCGAGATCAACCAAAAAAAATAATAATATTCTTTAGCTTAAACTTGCTGACTTTATGGAAAACATAATTAATCAGATGCTTATCCAACCAGCCTCTATCAATGAGCACTATAATGATGTTCCCGGGGTCATTTTAGCCAACTAACATCTGTCTATTCTATTTTTTAATAAATGGCAAGCAATGCCGATTTCGACTATTCTGCCAATGTCTAATGTGAGTTGGAAAAGCAAGTGTGCACGAGAAAAAATCTAACATGTGTCATTATGTTGTCAGTGTGGTGCCAAAACACACATGATACGCCATCAACAGGAAGTCATTTCCAATACAATAGAAACACAGCTAGTTTTACGAAGGTCGAATGCTAGATAGCAAGCAATCGGTCAGTCTGGAAGCCAACCTAGTTCGGACAAGGCTAAGTTATGTGGTAGCTGATAAGAATAGACTATCACGATTTAAAAGGTATTAACTTAATTATGGATTTAGATAAAATGATAATTCTCGACCTGAGACGCATAAGGTCTGATATGGAATTTCACAAGTTTAGTGGAGGGTCTAATAAAAATTGTATAATGTTTTTAACTTGTTAGCGTAATCGAAAATAAACAATAGTTTTATGACACGATTTTATCAAGAACTTTCTTTTGACTCTCCTCTAAAAAATGTGAAATTCCATATCAGACCTTATGCTTCTCAGGTCGAGAATTAATGACGCTGTTTTATCACTTAATGACGTTGCTGATATGACTATCTGTTAATCCACCTCTAGTTTTTTTAGGCATACTGTAGGCCTGCCACAGGTTCTATGCCTCAACCTGTGCCCCTAACGTAGTCTTCAGGATTCATTATCGTTGTATTATTGTCGGAGCGTTGTTGACACATTCAGAGGGTCATCACCATGACACAAATATTAATTTAAAAGTCCGTGTGTTCTAATAATTCATGGGCCTATAAGCAGGGGCTCACTAAACGCCAAGACTTGTTACAGTCGCAGTTATAAAAAGCTCGAGCAGGACAGTGAATATAGCAGGCCTCTCAAATCTCTGCTTTGAGCCTCTTGTCATCTCGCTCCCATGTTTTATGACCGCTGCTGCTACTAACGTTGGCGTATACAAAACAGTCATATTTATGTTTGTTTATTCGTATTTTTAAGAACACTCCGAAATCTCGTAGAAATCAATTTCATACGTAGTCTGTGTACTATGCGAAATTCTAATAAATCCGTACCTAGTTTATCTTCACAAAGTTTTTCGGAGACACAAACATCCGTGGCAAGTATGGTACAGTAACGTGTATTATACGGTTTGCAAGGCACTCATAGTTTTAGAAAAAAGTTCGGCTTTGAAGAGCGGCCACTTTCTCACTCAGGTACGTTATCAGCCGCGTACAAGTCGCGTAACTTAAGACGCTGACAACACCTAAACCGCGGTCACTGTCAGACTGCATAGAAAAGAAAGAGAAGCGCGATGACACAACGTTTGTAATTAATTGCAAAATATGAAGCAATTATCTATTTACTCAAACTTGAGTTGAGTAATCGAAAATAAAAAACAACCAAGTGCTGCATTCAAATAAGACGTTCTTGTTATACTCCTAAATAAAATACGTAACGTATGTTGATATTTAATACAGATATTTTGGATTGGAACTCAAGATAAAGGGTTAGTTTAATGTTAGTTTGTATCGAGATTTTTTTCGTGTTTTGGTAACAACCAAGTTCTGAGAAATATGTTCAAAATGAACATATTTTTATTCCGCTACCACAAACTATACAGATTTGGCATTTTTTTTTCTTAAGACAAGCCTATTTTGGTTATTTGCCTCTTGTCAGCGCCTTAAATCGGAACTAACGCCGCTATGTTGTTTTCACAAAACAATTGAACGTCAACGTCATTCTAGCGTCAAACGATCCCTGTAGCAGTGTTTGCGGTGCACCGTACCTGTTGATAAGCTCCTGGCGGTCCGGGCGCAGCGCGAGCTTGATGTTGAGGCTCTCCTTGCGCGCCAGCTTGGCCGCCACACGATCAGACTCGTTGGACGTCTCGTACTCCTCCCACGGCCGCGCGTTCTCTTTGTTCTCCATCCCGTTGCCCACGCGCACCGGCCGCGTGCTAAACGTAACATACGTGTTAGAGAACGAAGGGTTATAGGTGATAATACTTATGCTACCATGTGCTTTTGCATGTGTAAGCTAATAATGCAGAAAATAAAAGTAATAAGGGGTCTATGACAGGCATTTTTTTTTTTCATTTGAGATTTAAGTATGTTTTTCTATTAGTTTTATCTTTCTCTCCGTTTTAAAGTTATTCTCGTTGAAAGCTGTTTTATAAAAAAGAGAGATTCTGTGTGGAATAGTGATGAGTGTCACTTATTAGATAAAATATTATTATATTAGCACATTTTTGTAACTGACGACCGTACCAGCACCGCAACCATGTGTGTGTGCTCCACAAAATTTATTGAAATTAGTACCAAACATTGATGAGTTTTAATTATTCTAAAAGTCACAGACCTAGTATGCACTTTTAAGGTAGGCTGTAAGCCTTCTATCATTCATTACACAATAATACGAAGAAAAATATGTAACTGACACATTTATAACTACTAAAGTAAATAAAATTAAACTCAATTTTAAAACAATGAACTAATACTAATTGGGTTAATGTAATGTCCTTCATAAAATGTAAACTAAGAAACAAAAATACATTTTTTTCAAAATAATCAAAAATTTATGATCGTCAAACTATAATGAAAGTACACGTACATGCAACATAGAATAACGACGATTAAAGGCTCCTACACACTGGCGCGACTTGTCGCGCGACGCGTCGCGACAAAAAAGGCACCGCTTGCAGCGCTACACGCGGTGTCTTTGTGTCGCGTCGCGTCGCGCGACAAGTCGCGCCAGTATGTAGAAGCCTTAAAGCAAGAGTACAAGAGAAACCAGCCATAACTTTAACAACAGCACACACGCCTCATGTAGGTCGTGGCTACAAAGATTTCATTCAGGATTTCTGTCATAAAACTGCGGCTCTTTGTACTTTTGTTTGATTTAAACTATTATTTATTTCAAGTTCAAAGCATCACAATCGTATATCATTATCATATGCATCTATAATGACGTTAGTGTGTAGACAGTTAGAGATATCGACAGTTAAAATAAGAGAGAGATGAGATTCGGAGGCGTGCACAGCACGATGCATGGACTAAAGGCGAAGCGGACCGTCGGGAGGTCGGTGGCGATGCGTGGTAACAACATTGGCATAACGTATGGGACTGTTACCATATGCGGATCCTCGGTTTGGGCGGCGGCCGCCTGCTCGCCGACGCATGGTGGAAACAAACGTAACTTTCACAATCACGCCCAACATTTTATATGAACATCAACGAACTGCAGCCGTACTATCTCCTCGCTCACAATTACGCCAAATGATAAGGGCCTTATGACACTGGCGATTCGCGAGGTCGCCACAAGTCCGTAACGTGCTCGTTTGTTTAACGAGCACGTCGAGGCGATTGTTTATCGCCTCGTTGGAAACGCTCGCAAATCGCCAGTGTGATAAGTACCGTCGAAGTAAAAACAAAAGGTCTCAAACTTCAAATTAAACGGCGTGATATCTATCTATCTATTTATTTAAGATCACAGCGGGTGTTTTAAAAGCTAAATAGCTATAATAATCATTTTGACAATATCGTGACCAAAGAGTAAATAATACGTGTAATTTATAACTTCAGATGGATGGTTAAAATTAAAAGCACGGAATTCTGGTGCCGATTCCATTGTTCATCAACTAAAGTAAAATTAGAGAACTCTTACAAACAGACAGTGTCAGAAAAGGACGGCGATAGAATCACGCATTGAACTACGGCGTAAGTAAATTGACAGCTTTTATTAGTGTCAGTCGCTTTCTTTTATTAGAGTGAAAAAGATAGCAATAGCTTCAATTAAGTTCAGTTTGTTTGTTTATTTATTTATTTATTTATTTATTTATTAGTAACCAACTTGTATTCACAACTGAATCGGCAGCAATGGCTAAGTGTCGACACTTCCATATAGGGTACAAGTAGTTTGGGGGTTAAGTAGCAGTAGTATACTGACTTGAAGCTAGTATGGTGATGGTCCTGCCGCGGCGCCAGCGGGGTAGCGGAAGGCGAAGCCGACGGCGCGGGTCTTTTCTTGAGCGCCGACTTGAGCGGGACTGCGTTGAAGATGGGCTCTTTCGGTGGGATCTCCTCCACGCGGGTCGTGTCCGCACCAAGATTAAGTGGCTCTATGTCGTCGTCCTCCTGTTCGTCCTCGTCTTCGGCTGGTGAATGAAAAGGGTAACAATGCATTAACTGTCGAAAAATAGTGTGGTAATTAAATCAACGGCATCTTGTGGTAGGTATGTGTACTGCCTCGGTCTAGTGGTCGCAAGCGATACTGCTGAGCATGAGATCCTGTGTTCGATTACCGGGGCGGGCAAAGTGTTATTGGGTTTTTCTATCTGGAAAATCTCAGTAGCAGCCCGGAGTCTGGATTTGTGCCTGGTTGATGGCAATAGGCTCGCCCCTATTACATGGGACTTAAACATAACTAGTACTACAGGTACACCTCTGCTCAAGCCTTCGGGGAAACATGGCGTGATGTTTATACACCTTGTGATACAGTTGAGTTGGGCCTGTCCGAAGAGCGATATTGAAGATCAAAACCGTAATAGGGTAAGCAGTTTAGTTACCACAGAAACACTCACGCGAGTACGGAAATATTATAAACCTTTGCAGATAACAAGTTTGTAAACAGTCTAAAAATCATCAATACTTACAGTCAGAGAGAGGATGTTGCGCGAGGGGGTGTTGGTTGTGCGCGTGCGCATGCTGGTGTTGGTGTTGGTGCTGGTGCTGGTGGTGGTGGCGCGTGGGGCTGGGCGAGCTGAACATGGGCGGCGGCGGGATGGGCCCGATCTCCGACAGCGCGATGGGCGGCTCGGGCAGCTCGGACAGCATCAGCTGCTCCTCCGCGTCGCCGTGACCGTGGCCATGGCCGTGGCCGCCGCCGTCGGTCGTCGACCCATATCCACCCACTGGAACATTTATGTGAATACAGTCTTTTTACATATTTTATATAAACAGTTTTATTTTTGGATCGGCAAAAATGTCGAACCCCCTTCCGGGAATTAATTTTCAAAAATCATTCCTAAATGCTCAGTTTCGTTACAAAAGGAGCTCTTGTTCAAAATGTTATGCTTCTAGACCCTTCTAGTAATTTGGCATGGATATACATATTAATCACGCCGACAAAGTGGTAAAATTAAATCTTAAAATATAATTTTTTTTTGGGGTTACCGTTCCTACATGTAAAGGTGGGATGAGTTTTTTTTTTCTCGTCTGTCCGTTTGTGTGGGGGTGTCATTAGAAAGGTCGTTGAAAAATATTGTAGGATCCATTTGCGAAACATTAAGCTTTAAAGTGCACATTTTTCAGGTGTTTCCAAGCTAAATGGTTGTTTTTTGATATGTGAAAAAATCACGGCAATAGCATATATGACGAAGTTAAAAGGAAAACTATCACAGCTAAGTAGGCTTTACAAGTTAACGAGTAATAGTCGACCAACAGTTTCTTGCACATTCTTCTTCATACGAAACTACCTTTTGGAAGGGGCGACTAGAATCAATTCTATTTTTTGTAAATTTTGACTTTCTGTGCTTACACTTGCAGTTGGAATGTATGGGAGACCATGTTTTTCAACTACAATGTAAATTTGTTCTTGGATTAAATTCATCCCAACTACGGAACCCTTCCAAAAGGTCCGACACGCACTTGGCCGGTTTTTTTATTATAAAACCTGGAAAATACAGGGCAAATGAGTGACAGTGTCAGTTAATAGTTGCACCGCACATGATTCTAAACCGCTTGACGTTTCGCTTTTTGTCCAATATTGACCTGCTGTAAGATTGCACGACATCAATCTATCTATCTATTTACAGGCTATACCTAATCGTACCACAATTTAAAGTAATTTGGTTCTTATTTACTAATTAGCTAACCCACCTGTAATCCCCAAACGGCTCACATTTAGGCCTTATTAATTACCAATGTATTAAGGCCAAGCCTATGGACTTTTATGGGCCAATCCATTTACACGTTTGTCCGATAAAGGTTCTAAGTACACACTGCATCAGCTGTGTTTAGCAATTTGGAAGGCTTAAGGGCTTTGGGGCGATATCGCGGGCGCAACAGGCATATTGCTGCCTGTCGCACCCGCGATATCGCGCTAGGCTGCACGAGCCTTTATTCCCAGGAGCTCCAAATCTATTGTTCTCCAAACAATTTCTCTCCATATATTGATTCCCAAGAGCTCCATAATTTTATTACCTAAATAATAAAATACTAAAATTGTTCCCAGCGGCTCCATACCAAATGTCGTAAGATCAACTAAACACAAATGTGTTTAGGTTTTGTTGACCTTACGCAATTTGGTTTGGAGCCGCTGCTAACATTAATGCTATAATTTCGTGGTAAATAATATAGTTGCAGTACATAGGCAGACGAGTCCTGGAGTGGAGACCGCGTATCGGCAAGCGTAGTGTGGGACGCCCCCCAGCTAGATGGACCGACGACCTTAAAAAGTGGCTGGGACAGACTGGATGCGGAAGGCGGAGGACAGGGTGTTGTGGCGCAGCCTGGGAGAGGCCTATGTCCAGCAGTGGACTGCTATAGGATTTTTTTTTTTTTTTTTGAGTGTGGGAAATCATCAAATACCTTCTCCCGCTCTGGGCGGAGCGGGAGGGTGTGTCAGACTCTTACTGACTAAAACCCACCCGTATTCCTTCCTGTTGCCTGTGTTGCGGGGGCCTCGGTGACCCATAAGTACCTTCCCGCGACCCCGGCAGGCATCGGTCCTAGTGGACCCCTACTTTGTGCTGACGACATCTCTTTGAGGCGCGCGTGGAATACGACGCGCCGTCGACCCGGGCCTGGCCCTTACCGGACGGTGAGCTACCCATTGCTCACCGTCCGCAAGCCCGCGCCTACGGTGGCTGGAAATCCGCCCGAGATTCCCGACGCCCAGGGCGTCTCCTGCGGCGGCTAGGGGCGAGAGGGCGCGAAACGTGCCTTTCCCTCAACCGTCCCGCCTCCTCCTTCGCGAGCATTACTGCTTCGCAGAAGGAGGTGACGGCTGCCCATGCCCTCTCGCTCCGTACCATGGCCTGAACCAGGGCCGGACGCGAGAGGTCTCTGCCGCCGATCGCCTCCACGAGGACACGGCGGTGCTCTGCCCTGCGGGCAGACCTCCACCGTATGCTCCACCGTGTCCTCCGGGACTGCTATAGGCTGAGTTGATTGATTGATTGACATAGGCAGTCTCAAATCAATCTTATGCTAAGTATGTACCTACCTATTGTAAAATTGAAAACAATAATCTTACACTGTCATCAATTTCATGGACAGCGCGGTAGGGCGCGGGGTTTAGTTATTTTTTTTTTAATATAATATATATTTACAATAAAATTTATAACTAATAAATTTTGTGCAATTTTTACTTTCAGATTTTTGGAGCTCATGGGAAAGATTTTATTTATTATTATTATATTGCATTTGGAATAATGTTTGGGGCTTTCAATGCCGTGTAGACGATGCTTTTTGTGACAATTTTAACGTATGACACTTATTTATTTATTTATGTGACATGTATGACATGACAATACATACCGACATCTCCTTGGTAGCATATTCGTCGTGGGATCTTGCCGGTCAAGGAGTTGGGTCGCTCGGGCCTCATTAGCTCACCACCATTTTCCAATTTGTCCTTCTTTGGTTCTGGAATTAAAGATTTTATTTCTATAAGTAACACATTTGTTTTTCTTTAATTCATAACAATAATAATCTAAAGTACGAGGGCTGCACTAAAAGTATCGGGAATGGAATATTTCCACTGTTCCTGTCATATTAAAATCTTTTTAATTGAAAACTCCTTGGTTTTAAAAATCGAATACCATTTATTTATTTAAAAAAAGATTCTCGGTCTTGTCACAAGGTTTTGTCAAACTTGTTTAGTCGTTGAGAAAATGGAATTGACTCGAGAAAATTCAAGAGCGATGATTTATTATGACTTTCGAAGTGGTTTAACACAAACACAGTGTGTTGACCAGATGATTTCTGCATTTGGTGATGAAGCCCCATCCAAAACCACAATTTATCGCTGGTTTGCTGAATTTCAACGTGGACGTGTCAAGCTCAGTGATGATCCCCGTCAAGGTCGTCCAAAAACTGCAGTCACCCAAGAAAACGTTGATGCTGTGCGTAAGCTGATTTAGGAAGATCGACATGTGACATACCGCGAAATTCAGGCAACTTTAGACATTGGCATGAGTCAAATACAAATAATCTTGCATGAACAATTAGGTCTAAAAAAGTTGTTTTCCCGATGGATACCGCATTCGCTCTGTGAAGATCAAAAAGCGGCTCGCGTTACTTGGTGCGTCAGAACTCTCGAAAGATTCTACGCAGGATCCTCAAATGCTGTATACAACATCGTATCAGGTGACGAATCCTGGATATACGCGTACGAACCCGAAACAAAAAACCAGTCACGAGTTTGGGTGTTCGAAAATGAGTTAAAGCCAACAAAAATTGTTCATTCACGAAGTGTTGCAAAAAAAAATGGTGGCCACGTTTGTCTCCAAAACCGGCCATGTTACGACTATTCCTCTTGAGGGACAAAGATCGGTTAATGCAGAATGGTATGCTAGCATTTGTTTGCCACAGGTCGTTTCTGAACTCCGTAAAAAGAACTGCAACCGCCGCATCATCCTCCATCACGACAATGCGAGTTCTCACACCGCGCATAGAACAAAAGAGTTTTTAGAGCAAGAAAACATAGAATTATTAGACCATCCGCCGTACAGCCCCGACCTAAGCCCTAATAATTTCTATACTTTCCCTAAAATAAAGAATAAATTGCGCGGACAGAGATTTTCATCACCTGAAGAAGCTGTGGACGCCTACAAAACGGCCATTTTGGAGACCCCAACTTCCGAATGGAATGGTTGCTTCAATGATTGGTTCCATCGTATGGAAAAATATGTCAAATTTCGCGGAGAATACTTCGAAAAGCAATAAATACATTTTTAAATAGTAATGTTGTGTCACTTCCTTGATTCCCGAAATTTTCAGTGCCGCCCTCGTAGTAAAATTATTTTTCTAAGGTTCCCATTCTTTATCCAAGATAAGTCTAGATTTTAATGCACCTCAAGTTGGCAACTTTGTAAGCTATAGTATTTACGTAGTTCAATTCTATCTCAAAACAAGAATGAACACAGAACAGATAGAACTACAAAACACCATCAAGTTTCAAGAAGCGTGAAATTGTGAGGCGCCAGCTGAGAAATGCCCTTCGAATCTAATTACGTATATCCCCATTTCCAAAGAAAAACAGTATCTAAAAATAAATATTCCAGTTTTAACGTGTTTAAGAGTGTTTCGTACCATGTCTGTACATCTAATACTGAGCTTTCAATAACAATAATCGATCTGAACATTTTACAAATGAAAGCATGTTCAAATGTGGCAACAAGAATTTGACAGTAAGCCAAGAGCTCAAATGCTCGAAGTAAGGCATAAACATTTCAGAACGTGTGTAATATTTTGTCTATATGTAGTTCACGTCATCGTATAAGTAGTATTGTTTGTACAGCACAAACTAACAATTCCGTCGCGAGTACGAGCGTGAGTGGCGATGAGCAATATAGAATTTCTAGTACACTATGGGTATGTTCTAATAATAGTCGATCAACGAGTGACGGCGAGGCACGCGCCTCCATTCACCGCGCGACGGAGTCGGCGTCGGCCTTGGCCTCGCCATGGAACTGTGTTATCGACGCATCTCTGCTGCTATCATTCCCGAGATAATAGTACGCACCTTATATTGTTAAATCAGCCACGAAAACGCGGTTGCAGGGAATCACCCATAATTGTATATCTTAACAAATTATTACTATTTGCCAACCTTACGCCGACATCCACTACCGAGATAGGTTAAAAGTACCCCATGTGTTAATCCAGGTTATAGACTATCTGTGTGCCAAAAAATCGGAACATACATACAGATAAACAGATATTCTTCGTTACTATTTTATTATATAATAGATAACGAGTATAAGGAGGTCAAAGAAAAAGCACTTAATAAAGAAAACTTTGGATGGAGAGGGAGAGGAAGACCAAAGAAAATATGGATGGATAGTGTGAGGGATGATATAAAAGTAAAAGGAATGAATGATAACATTGACAACTAGGCGGTTGAATCGAGAAAGGAAGAAAAAACGTGTTACGCCGACCTTAAGTTTAATAACCTAGGACAAGAACAAAAGCAGGCAGATGATGACAAAAGAAAAGTTTGGAAGCTGAAACGGCAAGAGCTTAGCTCATAAGTGAAAGAAGATTAGAAAACTGAATTTTAGATAATACACTTGAAACATTTCCATTACCGATCATACAATATTTGCATGTTTACTGACCCTACATGTGCATGTCTACATTGTTAGTAGTACCTACGTTATACATACACAATGAGCAGAGCTATTAGGCCCTCGCCCATGTGAGGCAACATTTAACATAGCGCGCCAGGCACCGCCAGCCTCGCAATTTTCGTGACCGAATGCGGCTTAGTTAGCTATTGCGACATAGATAAACTATGCAAAAACTTCGTTTCAACAGATTCTATGCTTTGTATAAATCTTTTAAAGGTCTTAATAACACATAACATAACATTACGCCTTGTTTCCCCGAAGGGTTAGGCAGAGGTGTAACTGTAGTACACCCACATTTCGCCAGTTATGTTTTTAAGTCACATATAATAGGACTGAAAATAACATTGCGATATAACGCTTTGTGTAAAATGAACTAAAATATTTTCGTGATCAGGGCCTCAAGTCTGCTATTACAATAGTGTCAGAATGGTCTGTTCCGATCTTCATTAATGACGCCATTATATTAGTAGATTACCAAACTTGTCAAAATCAACATTTATAAAATCAATGATAGACCATTCTGACACTATTGTAATAGCAGACTTGAGGCCCAGGTCGCCAGAAAATCTGTAGCAAGAAATCAGATAGATGACCGTGACATCTATGAATGAGTTGAAACATTAGAATTTGGTATATAAATAATACTTTTCGGTGCCATTTTTAGGACATGATAAAATAACGAAATTACTAAAATCAACAAAATCCTACATATATCCTATGTCCCGTATAAATGATGAGTAACGGTTCCGCACCGTGAACGTAGACGTTACTACAAACAGTTAATAAACAATCGTTTACTACCGTTTCTGATTGATTAATGAATTTCTCACGCCAAAGCTGTTGTATTAGGTACACTATTTATATTTTCAATAACGAAATCTACAGTTCAATTTGAATGACTATACAAAGTGCTTGTGGGTGTGGGTGGCCTTACGAAAACTTGAGTTAATTAGTTAATTGTATGTATATCTAATTAAGTTCAGTTCCGATCCAAAACAGACAAAATTAGTTAATTTCATCAACATGTGACTTTAGGAGTTCATTGTTCATCAATTCACCATACTACAACCACTGATAGCTCAAGATGGCACCCTAAGAAAACTTCTTATCCTCTATAAGTATAAGTAAGTGTTTCATTGTCGGCCAAGGTTACACTGATCGATTGTCGCAACCTTCTTTCGTTTATTTAAGCTCAGAATCGGACATGACCATGAAACCCAAGTTGTTAAGCTAACATTTGGTAAATATTTTCATCATAATTGTCAAAATACTTTCAAACGGTGCAAGTTTCTGGAACGTTCAAGAGCAATAATCGCATGCCATAAAGCACGTTCAATTATTGCCATTGGCGCCGATTCCCTTTTCACAAACTAAACTAAATTTAAGTTCAGTGCATCTTTTTCTTTCTTATTCATTAAAAAAAAGGACAGAAGATAAATTTTAGTTTAGTCCTGTCAAATTAATCAGCGCTTGACGTAAATTGACGTAATTTTAGTAGGCAAGTTTTTAATCACGTCTAAACTTGTATGGAGTAGTGACAGGCGCTGATTAATGTATTAATTATAATTATATTTTTTTTTATTTAAACTAAAATTTATCTTCTGTCCTTTTCTTAATGAATAGGAAAGAAAAAGATGCACTGAACTTAAATTTAGTTTAGTTTGTGAACAAGGGAATCGGCACCATTGTGTGATTTCCATAAAATGGCATACAATAATTGAATGCAAGTTTTGCCATTCAATAATTGCATGCGACTTCTGTTTACACCAAGGCAATTATTGCATGCAAGTTTTGCCTCGTGTATACACAGAGCACGTCCTTGTACACTTCATTCAAGTAGTACCCGTATTTGCGCTGCCAAATATTTCAATTTTATTGACCGTCCTCTCAAGATTGATTTAAAATGTTTCGTTCGTAGACATTGTGTTTCCAAGCACGATTTTTTCTCAGAATTTTTGCCTCAAAAGAACAGCAACGATTAACACGCCCTGGCTCATCGCATTCATGTTTGAATGATAGAAAATTTTCGATTTTATTGTATGTGCGATTTTACACCTATACCAGTTTTGAACGGAACGTCGGCAACCAACTTGCCCGAATCGTGCAATAAGTGTACGTGTTGTTTAGACAGTGCCAGTCAATTGTTGCTTCAATTTTATTGTATGCAACAGGAAATAAACTTGCACCGTGTAAATGGGGCTTTATATTTGATTCTGATCTTCTGATCACACGCACGCTCTACAAAAATAATGTTTATGGTTCCAATACTATTGTTATTAAAAGCATAAATTAAGATATTTAATGCAATAAATGCTTAGTGAAATCAACAGGCTTTACAGGAGCAAGAGGTTGCGCTAGCGCTGAGAGACGCGGGACGCGGGAGTTCCGGGACTGGGCGGATCGATACCGCCCGCCTTCGCACCGACGCTCCGAGGACGTCGTTCGCTGCAGCGTTATATAACCTACGACGTCCTTCACTCCCACGGACCACAGCTCTGAAGGTTAACCGCTATCTAAGGCACGTGTAATGCAGGTAACTTGTTGACCAAGAACGATTCAGTACTTTAGGAAAAACGTAGGAGAACGTCTTCAATCGTACCATTAACCCTTCGTACGTGGATCCACGCGAGACACAACGGCTTTTTAATTGTTTCTGTAATTACCGACCATACGTATATTTGATTTGTTCTCTAGGTGCCTAAGACATTGTTTCTAGAATCTGGGCGAGACGTTCTTTTGGAGTTTGTCATTCTAGTTACAAACAAACAAACCACTTAATAAATAAGTTCCAGCACATACAAGGTTTGTAAACAAACATTCTGCCTACACATTAAAGATGCCATGTATCGTCTTGCTCATAATTTTCTTGCCAAATGGGGGCCATTATGTACATTCTTAATGCTGGCGACGTGCAACATCAAATGAACGGGATAGAGCGATGACATCGCTGCAAACACTCACAGACGTGATTGGAATTTTCCCAATTTCGATTTAGGACATATAAAGTTATTCATTTGACTCACGACATTATTTACTGTTTCAGAATAAATCCGCTAAAATATACAGCCCCGTCAAAGCCAAAGTAAATTATGTGCACAACCTAGTAATGTCACAAGACTTTGCTCGTTATCAGCTGCCACCGTTTCTATATAGAAAAACAAAATCTGTTTAATTGCTCTACTTTCAATGTTTTATTACTCGGCTCGCTTGAACATGTGTAAATAATCATCTTATTTAACCTCTATTTAGTCTCTGTATGCATAATTTTGTTATAAAATATGTAGAGCGTCAGCTGTCAATCAACGCGGCCAAAAGGATTCACAGACACCAACTTGTACCACGAAGGTGAACAATGTCAAGAGTACGCGAGGCGGCTACTCGCGAGCTGGCCTCATGCTCGACTTGCTTGTTATGTCGCGTAAAACGACGTGAGACCACACTCGTTAAAAATACATTTAGTACGATAAAAACAGAAAACACTCATCGACACGTCAGGTAGGTATTTGGCCTGTTTACACATAATCTTAAACGAATACTTTATTACACGTTACAGTGTTTTCAAACGCTTCACGCGCCCATATGTATAAAAATAAAGCAATCTTCCATTAAATTAACAATTTGAGAACTTTATTAAATCTTCTATGGAACGGTACACCCTGAATTGATTCTGATGAAAATGGAAAGTACCGAAAGAAAACTGTCCAATCAGCAATACGACAAAAGAAAAGCAGAGTTGTATTTCGAGAAAAACATACTATTGTTAGGGGATATCATTATCTAAGACAACTACACAGAAATCGAGACATATGGTCAAATTATATAAAACAAGATCAACAAACTGGGTCGCACGCGATAGGTACGCGCAAGAGGAATTTGTCCGACGAACATAAGAAAGCATTTGCGACATTGACGTACGTGGGCGGGCGGTGACGGGTGAAATAACATCTCTTTCAGCAATTCTTCAACAGTTTAATAGCAAAATGAAAAAGTTAAGACAGCGTAAACTTCAATAGAATTCACTCGAGTTAAGTCTGACTAGCGTTGTCAAAGTCTCAAAAACAAACGTTAGTTGTAGTTAGATACGCTAAGATTGTTGATATTTAAATCAGTCTATTTGTGCCTAAGATTACTCTTACTCCACGTGGTTGTTTACATGAGTACGTGTTTATTTGGCGTAAAAATATTAAACATAGCAATTATGGATGTCATCAAGCCACTTTGAGCATTTAAGATTGGTCACGGCGTAGTAACTTTCTGCGATACTCGAGCTTCGATTGCTAGTCACACTTACTGGCACAATTAATCTCATCTGACTCATTTTGGTCGAATAGAGTCGCGTGCATAGTAGGTACCTATTAAAGATATTTGAAATGCTCTCATTCGTCACCCACCAATGCCCTACAAAAATGCTGAGTATGAAATGAAACATTATTTTGTGCTCAATTCTAATATAAAATGTAATAGCAAATAATGGTGCAACGCCTAGTCGCTCCAATCAAGAAGCGGAAATCGTAAGCTTATGGTTAGTTGGAACAGAAAATATCCAATGTATGAAGGTATTTTCGTTGTATAACCTACTCTCTTAGAAACTCCGACTTTACGTTAAAAATGCTAACGTGAGAATGCTTATTCCAAAACATAATATTGATTTAAGAACGACCTTTGGAAAATGAAAATGGTAGAGTTTCATAAAGAGAAAATGGTATGTATTTAATGGAAAACAAACAGACATTTAACGATTTCGACATCGGAGTGGAGACGCAGTGCAGCGATAAATGTTCAGTCAGAATCAGCGGCAACGGTAGGTCAAGGGCAGACCGCGGCAGCGGACGCTCGCATTTCAGAAAGCTGCCTTTGCCGAATTCTGCGAATTATTTCTCTCCCCTTTGACGCAATTTCTCTACCTTAAGGGACGGATAAAAGGTATAAGTAATTTAACTTTTATGGCTAAATAGGAAATGCTATACAAACCAATAATTAAATAAAAAAAGAACCTTTTCCGTATTTCTATCTACCAACACGAGGCTAACAGGTTTTGATACGACAACGAGAGGTTATTTTCTTGGTGAAATAGGAAATAAGTGTGACATTGCTCTCTAAATATAAGTTTAGCGTGACTGACGAGGTTATCTATATTAAACGGACGTCATTATTGGAGGAATGTGGTGATTGACATACGATGGTGGGGCAATTAAAATGGCGTGTGTATGTAGCTTGCATCGCCGACGGCTCCGCTCACAGGCACACCGCTGCCGCAAATAGTTACGCAAGGCCACAAGACGCCTTCTCTGTTATTTATCGACATCGACGTCCGCGTCGGCGGCGCCTAACGGCCACGTTACATTCTTACAAACATCCGCTATCCTTCGACACTTTTTTAATACAATCGCAGTTTCCCACAAATTCCACAAGCCTTGTCAGTATAACCGGGTGCGTATACTCGCGTTTCAAAGCAATATTTTCAGAGCTGAATTTTCCGTCCGTTGCCCAATCCATTGACTTCATAATTTGTATCGATTTCATTACGGTTGCCTCTTTGCCGTCTAATATAAATAAATACTCTTAAAACATGAATGTAGAACGTATGACTTATTCGAAATTGTACGAACTTTTGACCCTAATTTCGTGGAACGATAAACATGGATAAATAAATCTATATTCCTTAGAGTGATCGAGGGCCATAAAGCATGAATACCACGACAGATATAATCGTGAACAATGAATATGCAATGTGAAGTCAAATAATAGGTATTACAATATATCTACGTATGATTATCTAGGTATGTTATTTACACATACCGTGAACAATATAGCACTGCTGAAGGTTGTACGATATAGCAAGACTCTGATCGGCAGTGCCTCTCAAAAAGTAACATGCTTAAGCCAATAAAAAGTGAGAAAATAGATCCTACTAATATTATAAATGCGAAAGTTTGTAAGAATGAATGGATGGATGGATGTTTGTTACTCTTTCACGCAAAAAGTACTGAACAGGTTTGGATGAAATTTGGCACAAAGATAGTTTATAACCAGGAATTAACACATAGGATACTTTTTATCCAGATATACCCACGGTGTCAAACTTATGCGGGTGAAACCGCGGGGCGCATTTAGTCGATTATATTAACATGGTTAAAATTTCAATTAAAATAGCTACTGTAAGAATTGAGATAATTCTTTGATTCCAAGTAAATAAGCTGTTCACTTAACAGCTACGAAATCATTTGCAAAAGCCGACTTAAAAGTGTTGGGACACTGAAATCAACGATAACCTTGTCTGTTGCTTCAGACTTTCACTCCGTACTGAATAAATAAGTAATCTAAGTCTAGCATGTTTGACTATGTACGGGCACTTTGAACTTGTATATTTTCATGATTTATATTCCGATAAAGCTGTTTTTGGGATACTAACTTTTGGCATGGCTTTGATGGGTTTACTTAGATTCATCTAAATAAAGCGATTGAAACATCACATTAAGGACGGTCTAAGAAAATAGAATTGATACAAAAAAGCTACTGAATGGACAAAGGTTGAAAAGGAACCAATAGTAATAACAAGATCCTAAATGCCAAACGGTACATGCAACGAGGGGAGCTTGACATTGACATTGGCAATGCACGTGCCGGCGGGCGGGGGGCAGGAGCTGAAGAACAGAACAAGTAGGTGCGTGCGAGCGTGTGCAAGTGCATGCAGATGTCTGGTGCTGGGGTACCATTGTTACGTGCGAACAGCGTAAGGTTCGCGGTGTGTCTTGGGATAGGAGACTTGCGGCGCACGTAGTAGTGGTCGTGGCGCTGGGGCGGCGGCGGCGGCACGAAGGGCGGCGGTGGTGGCAGGCGCGCGGGCCTGCGCCTCGCGCCGCCCGCGAACGCGTCCATGGCGGCGAGCGTGCCGACGTCGCTCATGCTCGCGGCGCGCTCGCGGCTGGAAGACTGCGGCCGGCCGCACGATCGTTACTGCTCCCCCCAGCCCCCGGCTACCGCGCGCGCTCTTCGATCGCCGCCCGCCCTCCGCGTTTGCCGTCCACCCGCCCACGCGCTGCTTCGCTTTGTTTTGAATTTTTAATTTATCGCCATTCATCTAGCACTCCTTGAGAGTATAATAAGAAAATGAGCAACCCTAGGGTTTAAAGAGTGCAATGACCTAAGTTTAAGGGCTACAAAGTCCCCGCTACGTCCTTATCTATCAAGCATGGAATGCACCACGTTGTGCCGGTAACCCCTCATTTGTTATTTTATTTTAGTATTACGTGACAGCGCGTCTATGTAAATAATAAGAAAATAGTTTGATAACAGATAATTACAATACATAAACACTGTAATGATTTGGGCAATTAAAGCATCGGATAAAATAACGTATGTAAGTATTTTATAGACCATATCTTTAAGTCTCCGAGTCCCGAAGTCCGAATGCAGGTAGTTACGTAATTTGAGTTCTCGAAAATCACAGTGAACAATTTTTCAAAAAAGCTTAATTCGTTTTCTACGGAATTATGTAGATTTAATTCTCCTAGGCAGTAACTATAACCGCAAGCCTATTTGTTAAACATCAACACTCCCTAAGCCCTAAGCTTATTCGTACTTTTGAAATATTAAAGTCCTTGGTGGTTAAATATTTAATAGATATTTTTAATTCCATGTGGGCGAAGCTTTGAGTAAATTGTAGCTGCCCAGCTGTATCTACCTACACATACTGTGGTCCAGCGCCTTTGACATTTACATAGGGGTCAAATACAAAATTAAAAAAGGTTTTAAATTTCATATGTAATAATTTTGTTACAAAATTAGCACACAGGTACGTACGGACGAGATCACGTGCCGCAGCTTGGGACGATCCAATGCTTTCTCTACGCTCATATAAAGTATTGTAAACCGACAGTGTGAGGGATCATTCCCTGTTTAAATGGTAGGAAACTTCGCTGAAACAATGGAACTACAAATAACAGTTGCATAAAGTACACAAAGCTACGATGGTTCATATTCATATGTTTTCCCAACACAGGTATCACAGTTTGCTCTGAATGGCAGCAAACTACAAACTCCACTTAATATTATGTATTTATGCATACGTTATCGTGAGCTTACCTAGAAACACAAACAAAGCTGAAAATACATAGGTGTTTGTTCTCATTCATGAATTTTGTTATTGGCTGTTTTATTTCTAGTTTTATGCTCCATTTAACCCCTGTTATCTTGTATTTATGTTTCGCTATCTTTACGATGATGGGAGCATAAATTTTAGACCCATAAATAACCTTTTGATAAAACACGGTGTTGTGCTAAATGTACGGTGTACATTTTCTCATGTGTCACTGTTAGATTTAATGATAACTGGCATGGTTTCAAATTGCTAATACCCCTTAATTCTGGGCTAAAATTCCAAGTTGGGTAAATGATGCATTGGGTTTATCTTTTACCAAAATTATAATTAGTTCTGAGATGACATACCTCATCGCAGAAAATAATGCTCTTCGACTTATCGCGTCATGAAGTAGAAGAAACTATGCTGTGTATGTATGATGTCAAATAGTGTTATTGGGTGATTAAGATAAGCAATCTCAGCGTCAACCCTATCTTACGATCTATAAATGGCAATAGGCTCGTCGATTTCCTAATTAATTGATAAGAGAGTAGAATAGTAAAGCTGTGCCTTGCCTATACATAGAAAATGCTTGTTGAGATGTTTAATGTAGTTAAAAGAAGTGTCAGGAAAATAAATGCTAAGAAAGTTAAGAGGTCAAAAACTTAGGAAAGAAAGCTACAAAAAATGTGAAACTTCAAAACGAGAACTGAAAAAAAATAAAACAGCAACGAGAGTGTTGCAGTTGAAAAGACTTGTTCATTGATGCAGACTCACCGTTTCACTGGAAAATGTCGCCGGAGCTGCGCTCGGCTAAGGCGCAGATATATGATTATAGTGACTTTTAAATCCGTTTTTATGCCTTCATATCATGCAAGCAAGTTATGCAAAAAATGTATGTACGCATACACATCAATTCTCTATGTGAATATTTAAGTATTGTAGTAAAATACTTTATGAAATTAATTCAGGAAGTAATGTCTACCCAAAGCATAAAAAACGATATTACTTTCGAACTACTTAAGATATTTTCATAATTTTTATTTTTATGAACAGACTATTTTATTATTTCTGATTTTATCTGCGACCTTTTTTAAATATTCATATTTTAGATACTAATAATAAATATTTCCTATGAAACCGAACGGCGACGCGGCGTGAGCGCAACGCGGGTTTGTATGGCCAAGGTCAACGGCGATTACCCGACCCTTAACACACAGGATACACTTGTAGATATAAGCAGGTGGAAGTACTCGCATTATCAGCAATACACGGTGAGAAAGTTTATGACAATATACTCAAACCTGGGTTGGAGGTACTTATAAACGCGCTGACACCGATGAAGCATACCGAGTCTACACGGGTTCTTTTAAAAGAATAATGTGTGGGGTGATAAAAATCATATTATAAGTTAAAAATAATAAGCATGCTAATCGACAACCCTTTAGAATCCTGTAAGTGGATAGCGAACCAAAGAAAAATCAATTTTATTAAAAACGTCTATGACTAGGTATAGATGTCAATGTTATAAAAATACAACCTAATAAGAAATTATCAGCGCTCTGTAATTTCTATAATTGTAGTTTGATAAACTTTGTCCGTTGTCCGCGACTATCGTCATATCCTAAAGCAAACGTCATCTCAAGCAAGAGAAACATCCTAAACACGTCATGTGTTATCTGCGACCGCATGGCATGACGTCAGACTGTTGGTAACATCTAAAACTGCATCGTGAACGGTTAAACGCCTCGTAAATTGTTAACTGTGTTGTTAATAGTTGCTCCGCAGAGATAACACAGGTTCTGAATTAAAGTGCATATAGTTTACTGTTTGGAGTTGTTGGAACTATTAAAGATGGTAGCGATTAAATACTATAATACGTCATGTTAAAGATATTTTTGTAGAATAGTAATTATATGGATAGTTGCCCTCGTAATAGTTACTTTATCACATAAAACGACAACACTCATAAAACGACAAGGTCTGTTATGACAAATTATGAAAATGTAAACATCACTGTTACATTTTCTAGGATTTTTTGTCAAAAGAAGACTAATTAAGGTAGAGCAGGGTCGGTCCCCATGTTTTAAGACAACGACAAAGACATTTATTTGTCGGATATGGTAGGTACAAGTTGGTTATCAGTGTTATGCTCAGGACACATCCGCCGCTAAAAGCCGCATACGAATATCTAACGTACAATGGGTATTAAACCTACATGCACCTACAAAATTTATATACTACTTTTACTCTAATAAACAATACAAAACACTTAAACTATATACATAAAAATACATTTATACTTTACTATACAAAACAAAAACATAATAGGTATAAAAATACAACAACGACAACATTTTTATTAACTAAATAAATCTAATTTGTAATTACCATTAAATTCAAAGAATTATTTTACTGTGTAAAAATTATTTTGGAGAACTCATGTTTTTAGATATTTTTTTTTTTTTGTAGAAATGAAATGGTAGTTCTCTTCCAGTTTTGGGATATGGTTGTAAATTTTTATGGACATAAGGTAGCTGTTTCTGTAGTGGAGAGTGCTGTTACAAAATTGTTTTCTTTAACTTGGTGGGGTCTTTTTTTGTAAATCTATTGTTTTCGGCTACTGTGGAGAAGAAGTGTGAATTTTTCCTAACAAATATGCTTATTTCTAAAATATAAATAGAAGCTAGCGTTAACCTTTAACTTTTTAAAAATTGGTCTTCAGCTCTCATATGGAGGCGCCCCAGTTATTGCTCTCAAACGTTTAATTGCGCTTTGAAAGCTTTTTGAATATGTGACGAGTTACCCCATAGGAGTAAACCGTAACGCAGTACAGACGCTACGTAGCTGTGGTAGGCGTTGAGTGCAGCTTCTTCATTCGCTGTTTTGCGTAGTTCTCTAAGCGTATACAAATCTGTTTATTTTTTTACATAGATTTTCAATATGTATTCCCCAATTACAATTTTTATCTAATGTTAGTCCTAAAAGTTTTATACTATTTGTTTTGTTCTATATTTCGTTATTGTGGTTTAATATAATATAAATTATATTTGGGGGTATGGTTAATAGTTTGCAAATTGAATGAATTTTGTTTTAGATATATTGTTTTGTTCTATATTTCGTTATTGTGGTTTAATATAATATAAATTATATTTGGGGGTATGGTTAATAGTTTGCAAATTGAATGAATTTTGTTTTAGATATATTTACTTTTAAGTTGTTTTCATTTAGCCAACTTATTATATCGTTGATAGTTTGGTTTACTTCTTGTTGATGTAATGTTTTGTTATGTTCCGGTATTATTATACATCATCTGCAAATAGTACGCACTTATGGTTTGTTATACTTGGTAAGTCATTAATATATAAAAGGAAGAGAAGAGGCCCAAGGATGCTTCCTTGAGGTACTCCAGACCCATTGAGTTTAAATAAAGATTTGTATACCATTGCAACAAGTTTATCATTAAATCGGGATATTTTAACCCACTGTTGTCTATTGCTGAGATAACTTTTCAGGCATTCTAATGCTGAAGACAACATAGACTTGGAATTGATAGTTACCTTCGACTACAAAACGTCCAAAGAATCCTCTCCTCAAACGAAGGTCTCAAGCAAGCTATGATAATATAGCTTAATGTGAACTTGATTTATCAATTAAACAAAAAGCTTTTTTACAAAAAATAAAAACAACAGACTTCTAAAAAAAAAAACCACTTGAAAAATTACTTTTGTTTTGGCAGTCGCTGGTCTTTGGTTCTGTATTTTCGTTTTTAGCCACGGACTTCCGAAAATAAAGTTATTTTTTTCTTTTTAGTGTTTTTTAGAAGTCTAGATACGAATTGGTGTGACCCGGTAGGTACTACCGCGTCACACCAATTCGTATACCACTACTTGCTATGTACGAGGGCTGCACTAAAACTATCGGGAATGGAATATTTTCACTGTTCCTGTCATATTAAAATCTTTTTAATTAACAACTTCGGTTTTAAAAATCGAATACAATTTATTTATTTTAAAAAAGATTCTCGGTCTTGTCACAAGGTTTTGTCAAACTTGTTTAGTCGTTGAGAAAATGGAATTGACTCGAGAAAATTCAAGAGCGATGATTTATTATGACTTTCGAAGTGGTTCAACACAAAAACAGTGTGTTGACCGGATGACTTCTGCATTTGGTGATGAAGCCCCATCCAAAACCACAATTTATCGCTGGTTTGCTGAATTTCAACGTGGACGTGTCAAGCTCAGTGATGATCCCCGTCAAGGTCGTCCAAAGACTGCAGTCACCCAAGAAAACGTTGATGCTGTGTGTAAGCTGATTGAGGAAGATCGACATGTGACATACCGCGAAATTCAGGCAACTTTAGACATTGGCATGAGTCAAATACAAATAATCTTGCATGAACAATTAGGTGTAAAAAAGTTGTTTTCCCGATGGATACCGCATTCGCTCTGTGAAAAGCAAAAAGCGGCTCGCGTTACTTGGTGCGTCAGAACTCTCGAAAGATTCCACGCAGGATCCTCAAATGCTGTATACAACATCGTATCAGGTGACGAATCCTGGATCTATGCGTACGAACCTGAAACAAAAAACGAGTCACGAGTTTGGGTGTTCGAAAATGAGTTAATGCCAACAAAAATTGTTCGTTCACGGAGTGTTGCAAAAAAAATGGTGGCCACGTTTGTCTCCAAAACCGGCCATGTTACGACTATTCCTCTTGAGGGACAAAGAACGGTTAATGCAGAATCGTATGCTAGCATTTGTTTGCCACAGGTCGTTTCTGAACTCCGTAAAGAGAACTGCAACCGCCGCATCATCCTCGATCACGACAATGCGAGTTCTCACACCGCGCACAGAACAAAAGGGTTTTTAGAGCAAGAAAACATATAATTATTAGACCATCCGCCATACAGCCCCGACCTAAGCCCTAATGATTTCTATACTTTCCCTAAAATAATGAATAAATTGCGTGGACAGAGATTTTCATCACCTGAAGAAGCTGTGGTGGACGCCTACAAAACGGCCATTTTGGAGACCCCAACTTCCGAATGGAATGGTTGCTTCAATGATTGGTTCCATCGTATGGAAAAATGTGTCAAATTTCGCGGAGAATACTTCGAAAAGCAATAAATACATTTTTAAATAGTAATGTTGTGTCACTTCCTTGATTCCCGAAATTTTCAGTGCCGCCCTCGTAAACAACAGTGACAGGAAGTTTTGTAACATCATCAATATACACCGAGTGGATTAAATACGTATTATTGAAGCTAATTCAAAAACTACCCAAACAAAGTTAATAAAATTTATATGAGACCACCGCGCAAGCTTACCAAATGCAAGAATTATAAAAATCGGTTCATAAACAAATGAGTTATGCCCGAACCTACCTATATACCTATGTATATAATATAAAAAGGTATTTTTATATCCCATTATAACTCTAGGGTATGAATGAAACCATATCAAAGATGATTCTTTGTTATGGCATAAGAATTATGTTTCAATTATCATTTTTTTTGTTTTAATTTTTCATAAAAAAATATGTCACGCTTAAATATTAATGTAATACAACCTTACGTGAAATATGACAACGTCGCATTTTCTTAGCTTTAAATAAATATGAATGATTGGGATGAATGAAAACGAATTACTCGTATTTATCAATGAAACTTAAAAACCTACACACATCGAGAGTCTAGCTATATACGAGGGTGGTCCGATAAGTTAGCCTACAAAAGAAAAAACAAATTTTGGAAAAGTGGCTATTTATTTCTCAACATAGTCTCCTTTTAGCTCGATACACTTGATCCAGCGATTCTCCGACTTCTTTAACCCGTCTGAAAAATACGTTTTCTGGAGGTCCGCAAAGTAGGCTTCCGTGGCGGCGGTAACCTCCTCATTCGACTCAAATTTCTGCCAGGCGAGTGACTTTTTCAAGTTTGGAAACAAAAAGAATTCGCAGGGGGGCAAATCTGGAGAATAGGGTGGATGGGGTGTCAGTTCGTAGCCTAATTCGACCAATTTGGCCGTGGCGACGGCGGAGGTGTGAGCCGGTGCGTTGTCATGTGGAAGAGCAATTTTTCTTCGCCAAATGGTGCCGTTTTTTCAGCAAATCGGCGTCGAATCGGTCCAATAATTCGGCATAGTAGAGCCCTGTGATCGTTTTGCCCTTCTCCAGGTAGATCACACCTTGTTAATCCCAGAAAACGGCCATCACCTTTCCGGCCGATACGACAGTATTCGCCTTCTTTGGAGCATGTTCGCCGGGTGAAGTCCACTGTTTCGACTGTTCCTTGGTCTTTGGTGTGTAGCAGTGGATCCATGTTTCTTTGACGGTCACGAAACAACGCAGAAACTCCTTCGGATTGCGCTTAAACAGCGTCAAACACTGCTCTGAAGTGGTCTCACGGTTGCGCTTGTTATCCGGAGTGAGCAAACAAAAAAAAATTATTTAAAAAAACAAAAACCCGACTGCAAAAACACATGACTGAAAAGGGAAAAACAAGCATTATAATCTATAGAATTTAAGTATCGCAGGCGGGCAAACGAATAACCTGAAATATGGTGTAACTGTTGATTGTCCCCGCCTGCGATACCAAAATTATAATGCTTGTTTTTCCCTTTTCAGTTATGTGTTTCTGCAGTCGGGTTTTTAGTTTTATTAATATATATATGTATTTGAAAATTACTCATTCTAGCTATGAGTAAATTTTCAAATATACTTTTATTTGATACCAATATTGTAGCAATGTATTAAAAAAAACCTTTTAACTTTTTTTTTGTATTTACAGATGCAATATATAAATATTATATAGCCTGAGAGACTCCCACAATTAAGACGAATCTATGGACACCTCATATGTTAAAATCCATCAAGCCGTTTAGGCTACAGAGCGTGCCAAAGAAATACACATACATACATACATAATACTCTCGAAAAACATTACCCTCCTGGGGCAGTCGGGTAAATACAACCGAATTGAGAACGTCCTACAGTCGGTGAAAAAAAATTGCTCGGCAGCGTAAGATGAACCTAGAATGCGAATATTCACACAACACACACATACAAGGAAGATAGATTTTTGCTCTCATTGCTGATTCTATCACAAACTTAATAAAGCAATGAAATGACAGAAGATTACACTAGTTTTTCCCCGTTTCTACATTCTATACCATTCCCAAGAAGCCTCAAGTGCACGTCTCTTGGTAACAGGTGTCCTGGGGGGCAACCATCACCTCTTATAGCAGTATTATTATAATATTACTTCACAGTTGGAAAGTGGTGGAGCTGTACAGGACTTATACCTCTATCTCACGCTGAAGTAATATTGAAATAATACTACTATATAACTGGTAAATATAACTGCTATGGTTAACCCCTATCTTTCTGAATTTAAATAGTGTTGTTTTACTTTTAATTTGAGCATCAGAATCAGCCAACGAACGACATTAACGTTTTATTAACAAAAACTGGCCAAGTGCGTCTCGGACTACGCACAATGAAGGGTTCCGTAGTTGGGAAGTTGGGATGAATTTATACCAAAAACAAACTTAACATTGTAGTTGAAAAACATGTTCTCCCATACATCGATATACGTCACGGTCAATTCTCCAACTGCAAATTTAAGTTGGTCGATCATTACTCGTTAACTTGTAAAGCCCACTTAGCCGTGATAGTTTTCCTTTTAATTTCATTATATGTACTGCCATGATTTTTTTCACAACCCAGTAAAAAACCATTTAGCTGGCGGGGTGGGGGGGGGGTTAATTTTTGTTAGAGTCAAGTGTCCCCCACACTTGTCTCTAACAAAAATTAGCACTTTAATGCCTAATATTACGTAAACGGTTCCTTGAATCGAAAAGTGGTGTTCACAGACCCGCAATATACCCCTAGGCCTTTCCAACGATACCCCACATCATGGGATAGACGAGAAAAAATAATATCATCCCCACATTTCGTGCAAGGGAGGTAGGTACCATAAGAAAAAAATGTTTTCAAGATTTTATTTTAGCACTGTCGGCGTGATTAATATAATGTATACCTTTGCCAAATTACAGCTTTCTAGTACCAAGCGTCTCTGAGCTACAGCGGGGACAGACAGACACACGGACATGTCGAAACTCCCTTATAGTTTCGCCGTTTTCCTTGTTTACTACGGAACCCTAAAAAGCGAATCGTCACGTTGCGGTAATGGAACACTGTTTGGGTGATCAACATTACCTTTTAGCTCATAATTAAGGCTCCTGCAAACTGGCGCAACTTGTCGCGCGACGACGACGACGACACCGGTAGAACAATTTCAATGAAGTTTTCATACAAATTGTTCTACTGGTGATCGCTTCGCGCGACCAGTCGCGGCACTCTGCACGAGCCTTTATATTGAGTTCCAAAAGATCCGATTTCATAGTTTTTATATGCATTATAGAGACGTTACCGGTAAATTTAGTTTGTGGACGAAGAAAGAAGCTACCATTTTAAATTAGTTTTTCAAGAAACATGAAATTTTAGGAATATTTACGTAAACCGTCTTTGGTTTGATACCTACACGCTCACAATCTTGCTAGTAATTCCAGTCCGTTGACCGAAAGCTTATTTTGTTGTAATTATTTATTTTTTTATCTTCTTTTGTTTTCGTAGTGGTTTTCTTTTTAAGACAAAGCCAAAAGTAGTGTTACTTTTCCGGAATATATTCCGTAAATGATTGTACTTAACTATAAAGGGTCACGGCTAGGACTATTGTCTCTAATCAATCGCCACTGAGCTTGATCTCAGCCACTTTCATCCCTCAGCTACTCCAGTTCTGCGGCTAATCAAGCTGGTCCATTGCCGGTCAACTAAGGCGGTTCTCAGTGCAATCATCTTTATTCGGATTTAATCAAGACAGACATAACTTTCAACTTTTAGATAGTCCTGCCCTGGCCACGTCACAGCTTAAGACTTATGTGTCAGGAAGTACGTACTGATTCCTTTAACGCTTATTACGCTGCTATACGAGTACCTATATGAAAGTTTTCGCACGGTCCCCGCATAATTCATTCGGCTTTGAGAGTGACTACACTTATTGAAGCGGAATCGCCTTGTGTAGGTCAGAAAGAGCTTTATATCCACACAATAATAGCGAAAAAGACGTCATTCATCTTGGTTCAGACGACGAGACTCGACAACGCGTCGGACTATTCTCTTTAATTGCAGGTCATGCAATAAAGCTCTTCCTGAACGGCTCAAGCCAATTCCGCACCGGTAATTGTGGTAACTCCCTTGCCCAATACCCACATATATTTTCGCTCCCAGGAAAAGTGGCTCACTTAGGTTAATTCCACTCCAAACCACTTGCAAAGTTGTTGACAAAAAATCCAAGAAAAATGCATTAGGTACGAGTAGTCACAAATTGTTTTGAAAATAAAGGATCAAGTGGACTGCCTTCGGTGCCTACACACTGCACTGCTTGAAACTGGAGTGTACGAATCAAAAGTACGAACCTCTCAGGCAGGCACATCCCATGATGAAGCCCATCATGGAGAGGCGCTGCGCAGGCGGCGGTGGTGGCGGCGGCGGCGGCGGCGGAGGCGGCGGCACGCGCCTGCCGCGAGGGGGCGCTCGTGACACCGCGCCAGCTATTACCCACCACTCTTAACCGTCCCTGGCCCGCACATTCTCATTACATCGTACCCCATCAAGGCATTTTAACGATCAAAGAAATGTGAGCAAAGAATACTCCCAAAATGAGCATTGTTTTAATAAAAAGGAATTTGACATTTAATTTATTGTAGTTTACACTCCAAATTGCCTGAAAACAACAAGATACCTAAATGCACTTTTCTGACATTACAACTGCTTCACTGAAAAAACTGGGATGTTGGAAAAAAATGTGTGCGCAATGCGGAAAGGTAAAGGTATATAAAAGGTATCGAGTCCATCATGAAACTTTATCATGACTCAATAGCAATTTAAAATAATTGAATTGAATATTTGATATTGTTAGTGTTCACTGGAACATGTCGTGCAACCGTCGCGGGGCAACGACGCTGATGCAGCGGTTGTATCGCGTGCTGGCGCCGACCCGATCGATACCGCACGCAAAGTTCGCGCCTCAGGTCTAACTACCGACCAGAATTAAAACATATTTCGAGAATACAGAAAATATGCAAACAATAACTACTGCACTAACGAAGAACGAGACGGCCGGAAATCTAGCGTGGCTTACGTCCAAACAATTTATTTCATAAACCCTGAAAGTCCATGGTTTATTTACGTGTTGTCCAGCAGTGATAAACAGTTATTTTACATTTGTTTGTCACTAAAATGATATCTATATACCAGCAGCAATATAACTAATATGTTATCTTTTAAACTATTTATGGAATCAGCTCAATGTGCCATCATGTCATTCGTTATGTTATATATAAAAGATATGGAATAACCTAAGCTACGCCGAGGCATTATTTACTCAAATAGCAAAGGTTTTTATTATTTATTTATAAGCATTAACATAAGACTCATCAAGCAGAACTGTTATTTAGTTAGAGTTGCGATTACAAGCTTAATCGTTATTTCACACCGTCTTTACATTTGATTACAAATTGCTTTGTCTTAATCCTTTGAGCTGGATATTTTAGCATCTATCTTCAACCAAAAACGTTTTACTGTGTCAAATTCATCAATTAAAAACAAACGGTACACTGCACCTCCAAAAAGCTTTCAAGTCATTTCGGTTCAAGTGATACAGCTATGCGCTTGTTGCAATGATCTCAACGAAGGGTAGGTAAGACCGCAAAAAAAAACAAAATTCCGCTTTTCACCGTGTGATTTGACAGGCGGTATATGTGGGCAGCTGTAATCGAGTGAGGTTAGGGCAGCAGACGCGAGGGTCGGTTTGCGGCAGGTCGCGGCCGGCGGCGCGGGCGGGCGCGGGCGCGGGCGGACCGACACTGAGGCGCGCGCCGCACAGCCGCACCGCACCCCGCGCACAGCCGGTACCCAAGTTACCCAACCCCCAGTCGCCGGCTCCTCAAATAATCTAGACTTCGACGACTGCCTCACAAAATCGCCCCTACACTATTTCACCTCAACGTGCTACAAAGATTCTGAACATGCGTATTTCAATGTTAGCCCACCGACCCATTTAGCGCTGACAGAACAGCAGAAAATTTCATAAATAAATTATAATGAGTTATGTAACCTCTCCATCTGTAAAGTAGAGCACCCATTTGTCTAGTTTTGAAATCTCAATGTCATGTTGACTTAGATACTGAACCTACCAATGATATGCGAGAATAAGTCATTTACCAAAATAAACTGAAATTCTTTAGACAAAGTAAAATATTACCAACTGAAATAGAAAAAGTTCGGTTCAATAAAAGTGGCGAAAATATTTTTCTCGCGTGTTTCAAATTGGGTTAGAATAACGGCAACGAATTAACCAAGGCTCCAATTAATAGTAGTCAATAGAAAGTTAATTAAATTACGGTTTCAAATACAAATATTACTTATACTACTTGTAATGTAATGTCGATGAACAATGACGTCACATCATTGCGGTGGCTCTGTGACAGCTAGACAGCTTGTGGTGGGTCAACGTTCGACGCCCGTCCTGTCAGGATGTCGTTAATTCCCGCCACGCGCCACTACCTATGTATTCTAAAATTAAATTTAATCCGATTCAATAATTTTAAGTACAATATAATGAAATGACTAAATATGAAATATAAGATCCATAATTTGAGTCTAGTTCATGAAAGAAACGGTTTAAATTATTTTACAATGAATTTTTTTTCAATAGGCACGGTACCAACACCGGCTATGCGCCGGTGTTGGTACCGTGCCTATTGAAAAAAAATTCATGGGACAGCCCATTGAATATTTTTCGTAATGTCCATCGATATCTGTTCAATTGTTTTTCAATTACATTCAACCACTCAACAGAAACTGGTCCTTGTCGATTGCTAAGTAGGCACACTAACTACTGCAACTTTTAAATCAGTATTAATCCTCGGATACAGTATTTCAAGTAGTAGTAGTTGTAACTTAGCCAGTAAACGATATTTATAACTTGCAAATGCTTGTGGCTCATTGCTTGAAAATCTTAATGTAAAAATAAAAAGAGATCTATGACCAATTTCTACATGCTATTCAGTAGAGTACAAAATGCATGGAGCAAGGTTTTAGTAAAAGTTCGTGTACGAAAACAATTTGATTGATACAAATCTGGAGCAGCTAATAATAATCACAACAGTCACGAATTAGCCAGATGTGTAATAGACGAAAATACAGACAGTGTTGTACGAATGAATACTGACCGGTGCTATGCAAGAGATAATAGCAGATAGACAGTAAATTGTGTTTTATATTGCTCTTAGGCTGGAAAAACCTGATTTAGGCGGGGTTTAACAAGAATCTATGCACTGCGGGGTAAAAGCATAACACATTTACAGTAGCAATGGGTTTCATTTTGACAGTTCAACAACATTCATTGCGTTATTTACATTGTTGAGCAGACAACATTTTAGAACATATGAAGCAATGGATTAGCAATATCCTTCAAAATCATTCAGATTGCAACTGACACTGTGTTACGCAATTAGGATGTTGGTTTGAGAAGGGGATATACTTCTTAAGCAAAAAATGCCAAGCAAAAAAAAGTTAATTGCTACAAATTGGGGATTACAATAGAAGTGATGTGGGTACAATGAAGATTGCACCGAGAGGAATATTATCAATGGTCACAATGCGCACTCCTCCATTTTGTAAATATTCCGAACCCGTGATGATCTGACGAGTAGAGTAAACTTTTCAATGAGGCCCCTGCATGTTTGTTTATACTTATCTTGTCTCGTATCTCAAGTAGCATAATATTTAATAAGCTTTGCATAGCCCTGTACGTGTATACACAGTTTTACGCAGGTGTGTAACTAACAAATAGACGCAAATGCTAATTTATTTGTCATCTGAATATGCAAATGAAATATTACATAACATCCCTGGTAGTTTCCCTACTTCGCGTTGATAATTATATTGTTTTTAGAAATATAGGATATAATCATAATATTATAATCAGTCGTACAATAATTCACGTGTATTGAGTATTAGTTTGTAAATTATATCTTATTACTGATTTGGCTACGTGTCTCCGCTTGGGCGCACCTTGTGTTGCTTCGCATCGGTGTCACTGCGGTGAAGCCGTCGACAGTCTCGGACGCCATGGCCTGTCCTGCTGCAGAAGCGCTGATCGCATAGCACGGCACGCCAGCATCAACGATATTATTCGTCAAGCCCTTTTCACCGCGGCGTACCACCGATATTATAACCAAACGGCTTGGTACGTAACGATGGAGAGAGACCAGACGGCATGACGTAGTTGCCTTGGAAGATGGGTAGGCCTCTGGTTTGGAGCGCAACCTGTGTCGACACCTTTGGGCCAACTCATGTTCCAAGCACGGCTGGCTGTACTGACGCCGCTGCTGCGGCTGCTGAGACCCTCAAGCGGCGCGAATACTGTAACCTTATAGGTAACTATAGTTTTGAGCCGTTTGGGGTCGAAACGCTTGGGTCATGGGGCCCGAGTGCGTGTCTCCGTTTTCTTTTATTTCTCGCCGACTGATCTACACTTCACGTGACCAGATGACTGGTTCGTTCTTTGGCCAAATAATAAGCACTGCCATTAAAAGGGGCAATGCTGCCAGTCTTCTGGACACATTTTCGGATAACAGCGATGCGGACGAGTACTTCGACGCCTAAGTATCCTTTTGTTTTTGTATTTATTTGTTTATTTAGTTAGTCATTTAATTTAGTACCTAGTGTAAATCGTTAGTTGCGTCATATATTATATTGTATATAATCATTTTAAAGTAATTGAAATAATTACATGCAGCACGTTTGTTAAACTATTATATATAATTATTATAGTTCGTAGAACATACACCTTCTGCCATTATTGATTTCTAATTTAAGAAATAAACATGTACAGTCGTAGTTTGAAAATGCTTACCATCTTAAGGTTTATAATTGCATGCACACATTATATGTCACAAGGTCGATGATAGATGTAATTTGATTAGGTATAGAGCATAGACTTTTTATTTACACTTCGTCTAGGATAGATAATAATTATAGAATAACATTTTGTAAAAAAAAACATAAAATATTAGGTCGCACTTATTACAAAAAAACCGGCCAAGTGCGTGTTGGACCAGGCACAATAAAGGGTTCCGTAGTTGAGATGAATTTATCCTAAAAACAAACTTAACATTTTAGTTGAAAACATGTTCTCCCATAGTTCGATATACGCCACGGTCAATTCTCCAACTGCAAATGTAAGTTTGTAATAGCAGTTTTTTTATGTGATAATACTACCTACACTTAACGATTTTCGTACTTTTTCCTTTACTTGTGCTATGAGACTTTGCTTGTTGCCAAATTTCATGATTCTAGGTCAACGGGAAGTACCCTTTAGGATTTGCTTTAAACTCCAACTCAAAGCATTTATTTCAAATAAACCAAGGCACATTTGAATTGTCAAGGGGTCGGTCAGTCAAAAAGATGAAGCTAGTTGCCCATTCCAAAGCGAAGTATACTCTTTTAAATTAAAATATTTTTGTTACAAAAATATTGTTTACATCATTCATGTTGAAATTATACATGTGAGAATAATTTAGAAAGACGTGCACGTTAAAAGTATCCGTCATTAAACGATAAAAACAAAAACAATCGTGGCAAAGCCGTGGCAGCTAAGAAATGACCAGTCCCTACTGACGGCGCCCGTTCACGAACATGACGCATGGATCAGCACCATTCAGCTCAACCACTTTGAAGGGAACTTAATGATCCAACACACACGCCACCACCAGCGAGTCATTTGAGTGAGCATGACATACTCTCAGCCGCCAGGGCACATTCAAGTCAATGAAAGACGTACCCAGTAAGTCGTAGCTTTATAGTAGGTACTAAGTGCTCACACATGTGCCATGCAATTATACAATACTAAGAGATTGAATTTTTACAATACAAAGATAGTTTTTATGATCTTCAGCAGCTCCAACAAATATATTCGAATGCTAATCAATTAGTTTATACGCCCTTGTGGAGCAGGACCAGCGTTAAGCCAAGCATTTTTGTCAGCGATGAAATCCCCCAACTTATAATATGCTTGGCTGCATAGTGTGCGTTTAATACAAGATTAAAATTTCGTTTTATTCAATTGGAGTATGTCCCCACATACTCCATGTATGTGGAGTATTTTATTGGAACATTTTAAACAGCATTCCATGAAGGATTAGTCTACTTTAGCCAGTCTGAAATCTGGTTGAACTATTTGGTCCCTATTTCTAATCCTATAATTGTGTCTTTCACCTCTTTTCCTGAAGATGAAAAGACTTAGATTTTTCCTTACGTACATGATGTTTTCATAGATATATTGACAAGGTACCGTCATGATTTGAATATCTTTAAACAGTTCCCTTATAGAACCGCGCCTGCAGAGGCCATATAATGCTCTGATGGCTCTTTTCTGCAGAATACAAATAGACTCGATATCTGCCGCCTGTCCCCGTAGTAAAATACCGTAAGACATGATACTATGAAAGTAACTGAAATAGACTAGCCTGGCGGTATCTACATTAGTAAATTGACGGATTTTTCTCACAGCATATGCTGCTGAAATTAGCCGTCCTGGAAGAGATATTAAATGAGGACCCCATTGCAACCTTGAATCAAGCGTGATCCCCAAGAAAACAGTTTTATCGACGAATCCAAGTTTTTCCCTATTCAATACTATGGCACAATCAGTACTTTTTACATTCGGTAAAGTAAATCTTATGCATTTCGGTTTTTTTTTCCATTTAATACTAAATTATTAGCAGTGAACAAATTTTGGACCAGCAGTAGGGCATTATTTACGTCGTCAAGATTTGATGCAAATCTATTTATCTTAAAGATTAAGGAAGTGTCGTCAGCATATAACACCATTTGTGGTTGTTTTTTTTAATATATGGGGTAGATCATTAATATATACTAAAAAGAGGAAGTACCCAATATCGAGCCTTGTGGAACACCCATTTTTGCTTTTAAACCGAGTGAATTGACACCATTATTTGAACTTGCTGTTGTCTATCATTTAACTAAACTGAGCGCAAGTTGACCTAGTCCGTAATGCTCAAGTGTCAAGAGCAAGGTTTCGTGATTTACGCAGTCAAATGCTTTGGAGAGGTCACAAAAGACTCCTTGGGCATCTTGGGCTTCCTCCCACGCTGTAAATATGTGTATTAATAACAAAAAAACACAATACGGCCATTAATGCGACATCTTTTCATACTCGCAAATGAATCAAAACCTACAGGGTACTCCCGTTGGCCTAGATTCATGAATTTTGGAAAGAAGCAAGGTCTCACAGCACAAGTAAAGGGAAAGTGTAAAAATCGTTAATTTGTAGTTTTACCATTCTTTTTTTGTTTTGCGATTACAAATTTACATTTGTAGTTGGAGGATTGACCGTGACGTACATCGAAGTATGAGAGAAAATATTTTTCAACTACAGTTTTTGGAATAAATTCATCCCAACTACGGAACCCTTCATTGTGCGTGGTCCGACACGCACTTAGCCCGTTTTTATTATATTGCACACCTAATATTTTTGATAAATGCAATTATGTCAATGTGTCAATTTCTAAATTAAGAAATGAGTTTCCATCACCAAAAAGTCATTAAACTCTTTTTGTTAGAATAGATGCTTCACAACTATTAAAAAGCAATAAGTACCGAGATTTAGCAGTTTAGACTTTACTGTGCACATAGTGTGATAAGGAATTTTATTTTTAAAAGTGATAAACGTTTTTAGACCGCGACTGTACATATTTAATTAACAAAACACCGGACTCTAGTGAGGAAATGCATGTTTCCCCAAAGAGTGTGTTTTGGGAAAATCCCATTACTCATGAACCCAACAAGCTTACCTAATTGAAAAATAAAAATACCTTTTCCAATGCTTGGAGGAACCCTTTTCGGAGGGCTGTCTTTTGGTACAACATTTACAAAAAAAAAATATGTATAGGAAATTGAAAACTGAGCACTTCAAATATCCACGCATTTTGATGTTATTTACAAGCGATAAGTAATATTTTTGTGTGGTACAATCAATCGCACTTCAGAGGTAACGCTTGCACTACGTAAACTATCCTTACAACTAGGACATAAAGGCGCTGACAATGTCAAATTGTTACCACTGATGTGCGTTTGACTGTACCTACACGAGCTGCAGCATCCATTAAAATGTGCACTAAAAATCTAGCCACGGTCAGACTTTCAAAGACGGCTTTCTTAAATCGTATACTTCACACCTTCATAAAACCCACATTGAACAGCACGACACACCACTTCTCGAAGGACCATTAACCTGTTTAGCACTATTGGCGAACCTTCAAGAGGGGTTGCAAGATGAAACTGAAGTGGATGTTCTTGCGCCACGCCTACAGATTTTCACGTCATTGAGCTTTCTTTTCCAAACGGGTTCCTAGGAAATTGTTCTCTACTTATAATTTTTGAGTATGTCTGGATAGCAGCAAATACTTTGACAAATACCGTTATTCTTGCCACTAGGTACATAGGGTTGAGAAACTCTATATAAATTATCGGATATGCCTATAATCTCTCTACAGAAAAGAAGATTTTGGCTTAGTACTAAATAGAATCAAGCACTGACCTATGACATTATTGTTTTGATGGTGGTGCGCGGCAGCGGCGGCGGCGACGGCGGCTGCCATTGCTGCTTGTTGGTGTTGATGCTGATGCTGCAGCTGCGACGCTAGCTGCGCCTGTAGCGCCGCGTGCATGCCCACGAGCCGGTCTTGCGCCGCCTGCGCAGCGCTGACGTCGCTCCGTGCCTCCTCGCCGCTCGGTGGAGACACTGGTTCATCTAGAAGAAAGAACATGTTACTGACAATAATATATATTCGCCTAATTACATGCTTTTGGTTACCAGATATTTTTGCACATAATTATCGTAGTTTATCTTAAGAAAATGGCTTTTTAGACGAAAAGAGCAAGAAAAGTTTGTGGAAATCATCTTGCTTCTCCTGACCCTGAACATTTAAGTTTTTGAGAAGTTGAAAACATTTGACTGTAGTTCTTTTGGGCCCATTGAACCACATCTGTAGTAATTGAATTCGTATTGTTGTATACTTGAGAGCTTGAATGATACCAGATTGGGCTTTCCTTAGAATCGAATGTCAACGTCCCGGTAACATGTTGAATTAGATTCTTGCTGTTAAAATAGGTACCGGTGTGATGTTAAACAGAACTTCGTGATACAGCACAACATTTCCAACATAGGAAATCGATCGATAAGCGATAACGATAAGTACGTAGTAATTTAATATTATGTTATCGTTCAAATTGGTACGGAAGTTAAGTACAACAAAATTAAATTAATTTTTCGGCAAGAAAAGGAAATTTGATGATGTGCATTACAATTAATTACGAGAATAATTCTCGTTACTTAAACAATAAGTAGGTACAAGTTCATTTTTAAGAAGTCCGGTTTTTGTTGTTGTTTGAACGGTACCAGTCTCGGGTGCTACACTAATTAAACATAATTATTATCTACTGTTACTTTATGCAACAGCTCCGTGAAATAAATTGTTATGAATAACACGAATCAAATTCTTTTGATAACAATAAAATTATAAACTAGTTGTTGGCCGTGGTGTTTACTCTTGTCCTACGACATATACTTCATATATCAGGATATAAAGTATTCTATATCCTATCCTAGTCCGATTCGTGTGTATGTTCTGAGCCCATTTCCATTGAAATCTGTTCAATAACTGAGACGTCAAGTAACAATCTGACAAATTCGGATTTTTTTATTACATTGTTTGGACTTTTCTTCCTTCAAATACCGAATGCACTTAAACTTACGTAATATTTGTTAATCAGTTTAATATCTATACTTCCACAATCAAAAGCTTATGATTCATCATATAAATTATCATTATTAATAAATCTTTTGTTTTCCGTAAGCCTCTGGGTTTTCTTAGAACAATAATAATTACATTAAGGAAAACCGACTACAAATGACTTTAAGAGAGAACCATTATCCTGTGTTACCGTTGCAATTAATGTACATTGATTTTGAAAAAAACGGCCTTAGTTCTACTAATACTGCACATATTGATAAAGATAGTATTTATCTATCTCCTAAGCATGTGTCAACTATTTTCAGGACATGCACACTTGAACTATATTTCTTAAAACATGTGTTCGGAGCAAATAAAGACTATACTTTTTTAAATAGGTTATGTATGGAAGTGAATGCTGGTGTGGCAAAAGAAGCATGAAAGTAGAGTAAATGCTGTGGAAATGCGTTCCTTGAGAAGCATGTGTGGTGTGACTATAAATGATAGGCTTAAAAATTATGTGATAAGGCAACGGTGCGGTTTAATTGGTCAAGGACGGCTTATGAGACACAAATACACAATTGATTTTCTAATAATCGTGTGAATGTTAGTGATTTAGTTTGGGTGTTGTTACTGGGCGGATTTGGACGTAATTTGGCACACAGGTAGGTTATGACCTGCACTAAAATATAGGATACTTTTTATCCGGGGTAACGTAATATTTTTTAGGATGTGAGTAAAACCGCTGCCAATAGCTGATTTTATTTTTATTTTGAAGTTCAATGTTTACAACTCACCGACTTCGGGCACAGGCGTGACCGGGCTGTCTGGTAAGAGGATACCTTTCTGCACCAACTCATCTCTATTCGCTCGGACGGATATCTTCCTCTCTAAGGCTGCAAACAGTAAAATAAAATAGTGTAGCAATTTCATAACGTGATTGGAGTTCACTTCTACGATTTGGAATTTAAATAAGATTAGAATGTAATAATATTTGAAGATAATTTATTAAACGACAGTATTTAGTTTGCTTAATCAGCGGGGTATTCGCTTAAATGCTCGTGCAGACTAGCGCGATATCGCGGGCGCGACCGGCAGCAACATGCCAGTCGCGCCCGCGATATCACCCCAGTCTGCACGAGCCTTACCACATTTACAATGGTAATGCGTTTAATTTTGACAGTTAATTAACAACATTCATTGCGTTATTTACGTTTTTGGGCTGACGATTTTTTCAAACATGAAGCAATGGATTAAGACGCTGACAACACCTAAACCGCGGTCACTGTCAGATTGCGTAGAAAAGAAAGAGAAGCGCGATGACACAACGCTTGTAATTTATTGCAAAATATGAAGCAATTATCTATTTACTCAAAATTGAGTTGAGTAATCGAAAATAAAAAACAACCAAGTTCTGCATTCAAATAAGACGTTCTTGTTATTAATCAAATACGTAACGTATATTGATATTTAATGCAGATATTTTGGATTAGAACTCAAGGTAAGAGGTTAGTTTAACGTTAGTTTGTATCGAGATTTTTTTCAAAACGTGTTTTGGTAACAACCAAGTTCTGGGAAATATGTTCAAAATTAACATATATTTTTTCCGCTAGCACAAACTATACAGACTTGGCAATTTTTTTTTCTTAAGAGAAGCCTATTTTGGTCAATTGGGTCTTGTCAGCGCCTTAATAATATCCTTAAAAATCGTCCGGATTGTGATTGAAATTATGTCAAGCCTTTTCATTCATCTGTTGTCATGTCTCATGTCAGTGTACTACCTAAAGTCGAATGATTAATTCACTGGAGTTATCAGAAATGTGCTAGCTGTCACTTTGTGTAATAAAATGGTCATATTTATTGTATTTATTGAATTCTAGACTTTTACACTTATTATTATACACTTATATAAATCGATTAAACTAAACGATCACCATTACAATAAATATGACCATTTTACCAGCTAGCACACGTCATAATAGTCCAGTCAGTTATTAATTCGACTTTACTCATCTGTTTCAACACTTCACAAAATTTAATTTAATAATGATACAAAGCTTGATCAGGCTTACAGAAACCGGGCATTTTTATGGAATGACGGGTCCCTTGTGTTTACCATTATTGATAAGTAAAGTAGTATGTCATGCATGAATGTTGTTTCAAGGTTCAACTCCAGATGTTATCTCAGATATCATAAAAGACCGCTAAGGAGATTTTATTGTGTTTACCGATAAAATTAAAAATAGTTTAGATTTCACTGCACGTATGTGAATCATGTCCGGTTCCGGTTATCATGATGACCGTTTAATCACGTCGTGTGTTAAAATTACAGAGAGTTAAGATTTACTCACTTCTAGAAGCAGCTTCGAACTTTTCTGATTTCTTTTTCCGTTTCCACTTCCATGGTTTGAAAAGTCTACCAAAAGCTGAGAATTTGGACTTGGTTCGCTCAGCCGGAGGCGTGCGCGCGCCCGACCCCAGGCTGTTCGTGCGTACCGCAGAACCATTTTGTTTCTTTGCTGCAACAAAAAATTTTAAATGTCAATCAAACTGGAAACTTGTTGTTAAACAATTCTTGTCTCATCTGTCAAGCCTTATTTAAGTATGCTTATAATTTTCGCCACACAGACAAAAGGACCATTCTCAAAAAGGATGTCTATGTCACGTAGTGGGTAAAATGAATAACTAATGGTAATGATTGTGTCACCAAACTTAAGTGTAGGTATGTATTGGGTAACTGTTATAAAAACATTTAAGTATTTTTTCTGTCAGTTTCTTGTAAGTAAAAAACAAAAGATATCGGCCTGTTAAGGCTCGTGCTCGCGTGCGCGACAGGCATGTTGCTGCCTTATTGTCTCACTGCCGCCCGGGCGAAACCCTCTTTTTATACAATGAAAGAATGAGTAGGCAGGTATTGGACACCACTTTGTGCACATTGAATCCTAATGCTGTATGCATCAAGCAAATGTTCAAGACATATTCGCATGGAGGTCAGAAAACCAAGAGCTAAATGAAACAAATACTTTGAAAGACAACGTTGATACAAAATAGGTACCAGCAAGATCGGTTGAAATAGTACTCACACATTCATGATACATCCACACAATCAATGGCCCCATTATGTCGAGAGTCTATTGTTATGAACTGTCCGCGCCTATCACAACACAATACCAAGGAGAACTAAGTATACCTACAAAAGAGAAATTTTCCCGTCGCCTGCCAAGACCACAAATCTATACATTAAGTACCATTGTATTTCAGTTGCAGATATCAATTCATGTAGAATTGATAAATGTTGCAACATAAAATGAAGAAGACAAAAATATAAACGATGTTGTATTGGCGGTTTCGTGAGGTTATACAATTAATTCCATCTGAGAATAATCAAGAAACAGGATAGAACGATCACGAGAAAGGCAGGACTTACAAGGTATGCATAACAAACTATAGGAACAAGTCATTGATATGCTGCAGGCGTCTCTAGTGCCGAGTCGAAATAACAACAACTTTAATTTTCCAAGAAATACAGAACAAAAAATTGTACAGAATAAGATGATCACTTGGGGAAGTATAATCTTGCAACAATTTAAACGAAACTTTGTGTGTAATGTTCCTACACACATACAATTTAAACTACCTTAACAGCTTCCAATTCAAGACTATCCAGAACACAACATTCTCCACATTATTTAAAAAAATACAAATAAAATATTTCTAATTACGAGACAGTGAAATAAAACAAAATCTAAAAGCGTTGTTAGTGGCTTTTCTTCAACTTATAGGACTGGTAAACTTGGTACCATTCATTTAGCCGCAGTGCGTTCATCATTTATGCGGCTTCGAGATATTATGCAACCTGCACCTAAGATTATGTAACCGCTACCAGTAATCCCGTAACGGAATATATTTATTAACTTTACGTTAGGACGAAGACAACGTACCTAATTGAGCTGATGGCGTTTTAGATTCAAGACGTTTTTAGGTATTTTGAGCGTGATTGTTTACAAACAAATATGATAATATTTCCACCATTAGATATTTTCAAATCAAGCTGCTTGTATGTTTAAGATAAAAATATTTAAAAAGGACGCTACTATGACGAGACAATCTAAAAATATTTGTTAAAGAATCCGGCCCCAGATAAGAGACGATTTATTTTCGACGCTGCCATTACCTTATCAACAGAGAAAACAAATTATCTGTGTACTTAGCAATTTACAGAAATTACACTCAATATTTTTATGTAAGTATGATAAACTTAAAGTTTTAAAGATCCTGAGCTAAATTGTCTGCCAGAAAACATTAAATTAAAACAAGAAGTTATTCAATTTTTTATTGAGTCCTACTTATGACTCTCTTGTTTTTAGAGTTCCGAACAAAACATAAACAGCCTATAATGTTCCCACTGCTGGGACGTAATCTACCACAAAACATATCATCCAACTTATAATTCATAAATTTATTATGAATTACAAAAGGAAAATGTCATGTGGATAAATTTTGTAAATTACAGAACCATCTGCCGGTGAAATTTTCAATTGATCTCACATACCTACATAAACTAACGCCTTCTTCCCATGGGGATAGGCAGAAACTACAGAACGCCTCCTTACATACTCTCTTTCTGTTTTTGTATGTACATAAATGGTTAAATAAATAAATACCCCTTTTCAGGGTTCCGTACCTTGTTGCTCCGAATCTACTGGACCCGTTAAGTTGAAATTTAGTACACATATTTTAACGCTGACAACACCTAAACCGCGGTGACTGTCAGACTGCATAGAAAAGAAAGATAAGCGCGATGACACAACGCTAGTAATTTATTGCAAAATATGAAGCAATTATCTATTTACTCAAAATTGTGTTGAGTACTTAATCGAAAATAAAGAACAACCGAGTTCTGCATTCAAATAAGACGTACTTGTTATTAATTAAATACGTAACGTACGTTGATATTTAGTACAGATATTTTGGATTAGAAGTCAAGGTAAAAGGTTAGTTTACCGTTAGTTTGTATTGAGTTTTTTTTTTCCAAAACGTGTTTTGGTAACAACCAAGTTCTGAGAAATATGTTCAAAATCAACATAAGTATATTTTTTCCGTCACCACAAACTATACAGATTTGTCATTTTTTTTCTTAAGACAAGCCTATTTTAGTCATTTGCCTCTTGTCAGCGCCTTAATATTCTTTGAAATAATTTTTTTATGATAATTTTAAATGATATAAAACAATATTTGAGAAGCTACAGAGCCTACATTTTGGAAAACAATACAGAAAATAGTTCTATACTTATAGATAACAGAAAAACCTAATATAACCTATATTACTATATCTCTCAATATTGTGCGTACAAACTTACATTTGCAGATAGAATGTATGGGAGAACATGTTTTTCAACTACAATGTTAAGTTTGTTTTTGGGATAAATAATTCATCCCGACTATTCCCCCTTCATTGTGCGTGGTCCGAGACACACTTGTTTTTGTCTCTGAATCGAACTCATTGAGTCAAAAATTAATATGTACATACATTTATTAAAGCTTAACTTTAAAAGTTATTCTTAGTTTACTACGGATATTAGATAGTCTATTTTGATATGATCAATAGTGGAATAATATACACATGAATCATCTATGTATTTTGCTTGTTATATATAAATAACGCGCGCAACGTTATTAGAACAGTTTATTAAAAGTTCGCACGATAACGCATGTTAAATACAAATACTTACTCTCTTTACTCAAGGTATTTTTTTATGTTCCATAAAAATAATATTATTACTTTATATTTATAACATAATACTTAATTTCACACTAATTTAGGTCCAAATTACATCTAGATAATGATTGACTCGGAGTCGTTTAGATACTGTTCTATGCTAAAATTGGCAAAACGGTCAGTAAAACGTCTGTCACCATACATCATCATTTCAGTCGAAAGACGTCCACTGCTGGACATAGGCCTCCCCCAAGCACCGCCATTTCGGCCGGTTTTGTGCTTCCCGCATCCAGCGGATTCCTGCGGCCTTCACAAGTTCATCGGTCCACCTTGTAGGAGGCCTTCCAACGCTACGTCTTCCGGTACGCGGTCGCCACTCCAGAACCTTTCGGCCCCATCGGCCATCTGTTCTGCGAATAATGTGCCCTGCCCACTGCCACTAAGTTTGGCAATTCTTCGGGCTATGTCGGTAACCTTGGTTCGCCTGCGGATCTCTTTATTTCTAATTCGATCACGTAGGGAAACTCTAAGCATAGCCCTCTCCATTGCCCTTTGAGTGACTTTTAGCCTTTTAATAAGGCCCATTGTAAGCGACCACGTTTCAGTGCCATAGGTCATCACTGGCAACACGCACTGGTCAGACTTTCGTCTTGAGACACTGTGGTATGTGGGACGAGAAGATATTGCGTAGCTTCCCGAACGCTGCCCAGCCGAGTCGGATTCGACGATTGACCTCTTTCTCGAAGTTGGACCTACCTAACTGGACAGTTTGTCCTAGGTAAACATACTCGTCCACCACTTCGAGCGTAGCGTCTTCGATCTTCATGAGAGTGGGTGCAACATGGGCATTTGACATGACCTTTGTCTTGTCCATGTTCATTTTAAGACCCACTCTTTCGGAAGCTCTACTGAGGTCATCGAGCATTGTACTGAGGTCCTCCATAGTCTCAGCCATGACAACTATATCGTCGGCAAACCGAAGGTGATTGATGTACTCGCCATTGATGTTGATGCCTAGCCCTTTCCAGTCTAGAACCTTGAAGACATCCCTCAGTGCAGCGGTGAACAGTTTCGGAGAGATAACGTCGCCCTGCCTCACACCTCGCTGCAGAAGGATAGGTTTTGAGGTCTGGCCATGGAGTCGGACTGACATAGTGGCGTTTTTGTACAGACATTTAAGCACCTCGATGTACTGATAGTCGATCTGGCACCGTTGAAGAGACTGCAGTACAGCCCATGTCTCGATGTAACCATGCATACATGCTATTTTCTCTGAAAATGTTTGTAATGAAAATATATTTTTAGGGAAGTGGTACAGAATGTCAGATTGGTAGCCTAATTGAACAAAAAGCAATATTTTGATCCTAAAGGTTCATAATTATTAGCGTAAAAGGAGATATTCAAAACACATTCATAAAATTGCATCGTTTGGGGTTTCAAAGAAAAGCATGTTGACGCATGAATTCGAAATGGAAGAAGTTTTTTTTTTGTATACAAATTGGAAACACATCCATCAATTACTATCCCTTTTCTTTAGCTCATCACCTAAACTGACCTTATGTATTGTTCAGTGAAAGAGAAGATATTATAAAGATAGCATTCGTCTACATCTGTGTCCCAGAATAATTTAATTTTAGTCATTGCTTAGTTATTTCGCGCCAATGTATTGGCAATTTACATAACATGATTGAATAAAGGGCTATTTTGATACAGTATTTGTGCAAGACAAGTGTGTGGGTACTAATTGATTATAAAAAAAATCTCATCAACACTGACACAACATACGTGACCAATCGAAAAGTCAAATGAAGGGGTTATGGTATGGGTGTGATGGATGTAACGTTTAATTCGCCAAACATGAGTCACCGGTTCGTGACGAAGTGACTCGCCCACAACAATTGTCAGAGCCCACCAACGCACCTTGCGTCCTCACTTCTCTCACCTTGTTACAAGATTTGAGGTCCTTACCTTCTAAGACCTCGACTTTATGCATGATAGATTATAGATACCGTGACAGGTTTTGACAATCATATCGAAATAATAACTCCCAGCAATCTAATGAATACATCAACCAGTCAATGCTTTTATTCTGAACGTGATCAGGCAGCACTTGTAGTAAAGCATGAAAAGGAAAGTTTTTTTTTTAATAAATGGGTGCAATATTGAAAATAGAGTCGTTCATGGAAAGGGGAATGAAAACCTTAGAAATGTTTGAAGACTGTAAAACGTAGGTAGAATCATGGTATTATAAACGGAAGTACATTACAATCTAGTGCGGAAGTCAGTAATATAACGTGCTTCATATTTGAAGAATGATTAAGATAATGATTGCAGAATAAATACAGAAAAATTCCGTCATAAAGTAGCTTTTATTGCGACTCTATAATTTTCCATTTGAAATTGTAACCTGCGAAAGGACAACATGGACCAATAACTGTCCAAATAAAAACCGGCCAAGTGCGTGTCGGACGCACAATTAAGATATTATCATTGGTTACTTTATAATTGCAATAAGTGAAAATTAAGTGTCCGCACTAATAAACCTTATTCTAATACTGTTTGTTCTGTTCCCGCAGACAAACGTGAAAACGGTTTTGCGGGGCATAGTTCTTAAGTTACGATTTTTATCAACTTTGTTTATGATAAATAAATTTAAAAAAAGGGTTCCGTAGTCGGGATGAATTTGTCCCAAGAAAAAACTTAACATTGTATTTGAAAAACGTGTTCTCCCATACATTCCAACTGCAAAAGTAAGTTGGTCGACTATAAAGGCTCTTACAGACTGGGGCGATATCGCGGGCGCGACACACAGTGGAACGAATGTATGGGAGCGGTTGGACGTAGACATGTCCGAAAAATAAGAGTAAAATTATGCCAAACTAATGATGCCATCTTATTCGATTACTTAATGCCTTCATAAATTGTGGTGATGAATTTCTTCATAACTCCCATATTTCGGGAGTAATTTGAGAAAATGTGAAATTTTACTATGAAAATGAGTGTATCGAGCTCTCTCCCTCCTGATTCCGGGCTTGTTTCAAGTAGCGGTCTCTAATATCGTAATGCTATTACTAAGAGCTATATTTAATACTAAGACACATAGTGCGCCAAATGTGCACTTTCTGGGATAAAAGGAAATGAAAATTTAAAAAAAAAAACGTTTTTTCCCCATTTGTATTTACTTTAAACCGCAGACAGACTTATTAAGAGGTCTATAAATATATTATATATATACAGAAATATATATTAACAAAAATATTCACAAGAACTGATGAGAGTATGACTTTTAAGTAAGTTGATAATAAATTACCTAGTTTCATTAAAAGTACAATAAATAATTAAGATGTAAGCTCTAATTTACTAAGTTACACATTTTAAAACAATAACATCATTTAATTATCTTCGTCATCATCATCATCATCAATTAATTCAAATTCAGAATCGATGTCCGCTAAATCATTTATGTTAACAAATTCGATATCACTTTTCTCAGAATCCGTAAGCTCATAAAATTCCTTAAAAGAAGATTTTTTTACAAACTTATTTCCTTTTGGACGGATACTTGTAACAAGTGGATCAGAAGACAGTAAAAGATTGTGCATAATATCTTCATTGCATGAGATACTGCTATGCTTTCGAGAATGCCCCTCTCTATATTTTCTAAAATCTTTATTTCTAGCCTCAGATGCCTCTTCGGATAGAAAACCAATGGGCACAATTGACATGTTCTGAACTATGTCTGGCCCATGCATTAAAATTTTATGAAGTGAAGAAGGCATATAATACCATGGGTATAACTCGGAATTTAGTTACGTTGATCTTCTCTCCTGATGAAATACACTGCAAGATCACACAGATTTTTCTTAAAAGCATAGCATCTATTCCGGTCAGTTCAGCAGATTTAGTGTAGTTTTCAAAAAATCTCCTTGCCGAGTTGCCATTGTTGGTGGATCCACTGCCTTGTTTCACAACATCGAGAAGTAAGCCCGTTTCTCTTCTTACAGCCTCTTGAACTCTTTTCTTCCTGTCATCAACTTGCCTTTTTGCTATATCACCCCTTACTTGCCATGATTTTATGTCTAATTTGTAGGAAATGTGTAATAAGCATTCCATTGAGCGAATCCAAGCGTGAAGGGTGCTTAAGCTATATTTATACATGTCCTCGTTTGCGTGTTTATCTTTGATTAACTCTAAATTATTCATTTCTTTAGGACAAGCCTTGCATATGTCACACACTGAAGCTGCTGTATTGGATATAATGGAATGAATTTTACCATCAATCATTGTCAACAGCAGTTGGTGTTTGACACTAATTCCATCAGTGATGGTGGATGGAGTTAAGGCTTCAATCTCTGCTTCGATTTCAGCCATCTCTCTCTGCACATTTTCTTTGGTTTCCTTTATAAACTTAAACAATATTGGCCGGCAAAATGAAGTGGAAGATGGTCGCTCGTTTTCCCAAATTGTTACACCTTTTGAGACGAGCCGCAGTGGTACAAGACTAATCATAAAATTACTAGCAAGATCGATTTGCTCATCTTCACTCGTCCTTTGATGATAAATGCTTTGGCTAGATGATCCGTCAAAACCCCATTTGCTGGTCAATACGAGCTGTTGATTGGGATCAACAGGGGTTTCTAACGACCTAATAAGTCTTCTTGAGGTTAAATCCATCAAGGCTTGTAATTTGATTTTTGCAGAGCTCTCTGTAACTGTGAGATCTTCTTTGGCCGGATAGCACTTAATTTTTTCTTTAACCAACATGTAGTAACTCGGGTATTGAAGAGCTCCTTCTTGAGTGTTGAAATCCCGAAGAGTGTTATAGCGCCATTTCGATAAGTTCATCGATACATAAAGAGCCAATGCCTTCAAAGGGGATATTTCCCGTACCTGAATTGATTTACCTTCAATGAAGGCTTTGATTTTTGAGGCCTCTTCTGGATTCTCCGTCAAGTATTTCATAACATAAGCTGTATCGCTTTGTCCTGCCTTTTGAAGCGCCCTTTCGGCCGAAAACATAATTTCAGCGCTGCTACTGCTGCATGAAAGACTATCTTCAGTGCGTCTTCTTTTTTGCCGGTTACTAAGGTCCTCAAAAGATTTACGAGGACTAGGATGTGTACAAGTTGAAGCATCAGATTTAGCAGGAGAAATTATGGGCTCGATGACGTCACTTATATTTTCTGTAGAAGGTTCCATATTTTCATTCTGTAATTCCGGCCATTGAATTGCAGCCTGTAGCCAAATCTCATGTTTCTTCCGAAACTTATCTGTGCTTCTTCCAGACTGTGTCCATTTTGCATAAATGCGGTAGCAAAATCGACGACACCAGTCTTTTAAACTTGTTTCAGTACTTTCACATAACTGAACACAACTGTTATCTTTTAAAACACTGAACAAATAGTTAAAGTCGCGTAAATCTTTATGTGCGCGTGCGCATAAAGCAACGTGAATATCAAGATTTGTATTAAAATTTGGAAAATACATTGCGAGATTAGCTTGGATACAACGAGGTGTAAATCAACACTGATTTTAAAGTTACTAATAGTGACCTATTTATATAAAATCCAGGTATCCCAGGTATCCTTTGTTAAATATTGCAAGGTAATTAGTTATTGTGATAATTAGTAAATGATGCATGCTAAATTAGTGTATTAAGAGCCATTTAGTAATTAAATAATAGCAATGTTCTTATCAGTAATCATTAGTGCATCAGTTTTATATGTAAACCTTAAGTCCCTAATTATATATCCTAATTAGCTTATATCTTCTCTAATTGGCTGCTCAGAAATGTTATTGTAATAAGGTAAACCTTTAGAAAAACGGTTTTAATCAACAAAATAAACAAAAAATAAAAAAATTGTGTTATAAAATAAACATCACTCTTTATCCCAGAAAGTGCACATTTGGCGCACTATGTGTCTTAGTATTAAATATAGCTCTTAGTATTAGCATTATGATATTAGAGACCGCTACTTGAAACAAGCCCGGAATCAGGAGGGAGAGAGCTCGATACACTCATTTTCATAGTAAAATTTCACATTTTCTCAAATTACTCCCGAAATATGGGAGTTATGAAGAAATTCATCACCACAAGTTATGAAGGCATTAAGTAATCGAATAAGATGGCATCATTAGTTTGGCATAATTTTACTCTTTTTTTTCGGACATGTCTACGTCCAACCGCTCCCATACATTCGTTCCACTGTGCGACAGACTTATTGCTGCCTATCGCACCCGTTATATCGCCTCAGTATGCAGGAGCCTTTACTCGTTAACTTGTAAAGCCTACTTAACTGTGATAGATTAACTTTTAACTTCATTATTTGCCGTGAATGTTTTCACGTGTCCAAAAATAACCATTTAGCTGGCAGGGGGACGACACTTGACTCTAACAAAACGTTAAATTTTAAATTTAAAAAACCCCCGACACTAATAAAAACATCTAAAAGTAACAAAATAATACGTATTGGGCCCTTTCAGTTTAATATAAATTTAGGTCAAATATTAAGCTTAATGCTTACCTAGTTAAAATAATAAAAAAATATTTAATATACATTTAGGTAATACATATTTTGAGCCAAGCGTCGTCGAGTCGGGGGACGGCTAATGAAAATAGGAAGTTAACAGCGGCTATTCTTTCTACAATAGGCATACATTCATTATTGCTAGGTATAAGCCTCGTCTGTTTGACGTTTTCTTTAGCCGTCCCCAGACTAGACGACGCTTGGCTCAAAATATTACCTAAATGTATATTAAATAATTTTTAATAAGAAAATAATAATTAATTAATATATAATGCATATATTGCATGATTAATTTATAAATTAGTATTAATGTATCATATATCAAATACAATGTAAATTGTTCCTGATAAAATAAATAAAAATAAATAAATTAATTAATATAATTATTTTTTGTGTTTTATTTTTTTTTTAATTTTACATGTTCTAAACATGTAAAATTAATAATTAGCTGGCTTTGGAACGGTTTAGCATTAAGTATTAAAGCTGTTCCAAAATAAACGTATTATAGCTTACTACGTAAACATCAATTAGCTACTCCTTAGGACTCATTGTGAATTATTTATTTCATGTGTTCGCAAAACAAATGAAAACCCTTCCAAGTGTCGTCAATACAAATCAGTTAACTGGCCAAGTACTTAATTTATTATACATAATATGAGTTTATATTAAAGTTATGGTCGTGTCCGTGTGAACATAAGGGAGTGTTCAAACATCATTCAATTATACTTGCAATGATTCATTCAACAGCACCTTTGCGTAACGAACAGGTACCATAGTTAATATGCTTCTCGAGTGTCACCTGCGGTAACAAAGGATCATTACTAAATACCTGTAGACTGCATGCGAACTTATCAACATTTCGATAGGATCTTGTACTATTATTTATATCAATTCCATGTTTATATATATATATATATATATATATATATATATATATATATATATACAATATATATATAATATATATGTATGGTACTGTGAGTAAAATGCATGCGTGAAAGTGTCTGTGCAGCGATACTCGCCGACCTTTTGATTAGAAATGTCACTGACAAAATAATACAATATCCTCCCAGGAATGCAAATAATTCAATATGAAGTACCAGCTGCGTCCCGATAGTTGGGTTTAAAATATTGCTACTGTTTGTTCATCAGTAAATGAATGTCAACGTTGACTTCAATTAGCGCTGGCCAATCAGCGGGCACGTAGGACGTGCTGTGTTCAGAATCAATTGTATTTCTATACTGAATCGTGTTTAAAAAAGCAAATAGGTACACTATTATCAAGTACTTTAATTGTATAAAAATAAGATCATTAAATTGTAATAAAATTATTCATGTCTAATTATGTATCTTCATAATGACGATAATTAACCTATTTTATATCTCATTCAAACGTTACTAATCCTCCTACTACATTAAGTATTGTTGCGTAATGCAATTTGTCCTTATAATCACAAATTAGTAATATTAAATTAAATGAGAGCAGTGGTGGCCCAGTGGTAACGGACGTGACTTACGAGTTGTAGGTCATAGGTTCGAACCCTTGTGTCAATTATTTCATCACCACTGCTCTCAAAACGGTGAAGGAAAACATCGTGAAGAAACCGGCATGTCCTAGAACCAAAAATTCGAAGATGTGACTACCAACCCGCACTGGGCCCGCGTGATTGATTACGGCCCACTCCCTCTCACAGAGATGAGGCCTGTGTCCCAGCAGTGGGAACATTTAGGCTGATTATGTAAATGAAATGTAAAAAAAAATATTGTTGAATATCGAAAATAAGTTAGTGTGTTATGTGGAGGTTTGGAAATACTGAGCATATAGATATGGCAAATGGATACAGCGAGAGCAACAATGTGACCTCATCGAGCTGTGAATAATACAAGAGATAATCGCTAATATCCATAATGTATTGTATACATAGTCACATACATGGTTATACACAATACCGCATAGCGGTAACACAACTTTTATGGAAATGGTGAACAGGTAGTACACAAAAAAGTGGGTAATTTAAACAAAGTCGAAGTAGGGTCTCGTAAGGGTATTGTGAGATTTCGGGGGTGTCTACCTGCTAACTACGATGGCCATGGGGTGAGATGCTTGAGATAAATTATTACTTTTGGCAGCTAGTAAGTTTGTACAATAGCAAACTCTAAACCCTACATGGAGAATTATTAAATTTTTTATTTCCATCCAAATTTTACTTTGACAAGTGTAATTCTATGATAAGATTGATCATCAGCAGATTCTAAACAATAGGAATTTAGCAATCACTCCTGGATTAACTAATTTCAGTAGAGCTGCTGGTATCTGCACGGATTAAATAAAACAGTTCAACCTGTCTAATGTTAGGTACATCAGAAAAAGGTTGGAGATGACATGGCACAAGGAAAGAAGAAACAAAACAAGTTTTTTTTTATCCTGTCCACTTCATTATGCGCTATGGCGCAATAAGCGAACAATATGTATCTTAACTGTCAACTTGTTAGATTGATTTCTCGTATATCAATCAAGCTGTCAACGCTATTAGTGGCGAACCAGTACACAAAGTTTTAAGAAATGTGTATAGCATTTCACTTTCAATAGACACACCATGTAGATAAAAGCTACGAGAAAACGTGAGTAAAATCAGTCTCCCATCAAGTTGAGCCTCTTTTGTGATCGAGGTGTATAAAACCAAGTATCTACGAAGAAACAAGTTGTTTAAAATGCCATAAATTAGCATTTTCACATAGTAATCATATAATAATTGCGTAGCTTATACTCTACAGTCTACTACTCCATAGAATACAATACATTAAGTAATGTAAATTTATTTTTCATACAAATTTATAACAGGAGCTCGTGGCTAAGTAATAAGTGCCACATGGGTAAATCCATCAGGTTAAGCTACGCTTGCCGGGATTGGGCCGTGGATGGGTGTCCATCTTTACATATCGAGACTCCTCCATGCCTCGGAAGGCACGTTACGCCGTTTGTTCCGGCTGTCGTTCGTGGATCTTTGACAGTCGTTACGAGTCGTCAGAAGCCCGAAAGTCGGACAACCAGTCTTACTAAGGGGTATAGTATTACCCAGTTACTGGGTTGTAGAGGTCAGATAGGCAGTCGCTCCATGTAAAATACTAGTATTCAGCTGCATCCGGTTAGACTGGAAGCCGACCACAACATATTTGGGAAAACGCTAGGCAGATTGTTTGACCGATGTAACATTGTTATCAATTTAGATAACAATGTTACATCGGTTCGCGTTGCTTCAATCGAATGGTCACCTATTTATCTAGCTTTATAGGTGGTTTTACTAGAACATTTTCTGAGATGCCATTTTCGGGTTTGCTATTGAAGTCGTCGTCGTCATCGTTGGTTGGAGGTTTTGGTTTGGTTTTTGTTCCTCTTTTTTTCGCGTTTCTCTACTTTGTGCCGAGAAGATCGATTGCCTTGACCAGTCCGTGTACTACTTGATAAATTGCAATAAAAATATCGGCAAAGTCGACAACATCTTACTTTGAAACTGTTTAAAAAACAACAGACTGACCGTTAATGACATTTTTATGACAATTCACAGGCTTCTTCTGCCAATACAAAAAATGAAAAATGAAATGTTGGAGAAATCGGTGCAAAGAAAAAAGCTCATAACCTCCTCCATTTTTAAATTCAGTTTAAAACTGAATTGAACAGAAAGTCTCTTACAATAATAATATTATAAACGCGAAAGTGAGTTTGTTTGTTTGTTACGCTTTCACGCTAAAATGGCTGAACGGATTTTTATGAAATTTGGCACATGGGTAGACCATGACCTGGATGGAGAAGGACATAGGCTACTTTTCATCCTGGATCGCAGACGAAGTCGCGGGCAAAAGTTAGTGATTAATAAACAATAAATAAGATCAATGTAATTTAACCTTAAGACTGGCCTCAATACTTGCTTTGCGGCATGATTTTCAAGTTTAAACTTACTTCAGGTAAATTCCGAGATCTTTACCTTTTGCCATAATTAACTGCATTGGGCAAAAAAGACAAGACACTATCGCTAATGTAGCAACCCGAAAAAATAAAAAAAACACGCATGTTTTGCTGTTGGCTGTTGCCAATATCCCTGGCAGAAATCGGATAAATATAACAGTCAATGGTATTCTTTCAGGAAAGGACTTATTTTTACTTTTCTGGACGATTTGGTCAATCGAGTGTTGAGAGATAAATTATAAATGGCCTTTGCAAGGGGGTACACATTTTTGTTCTTCATATTCTATTTGATTAAAATGTGTGCCTGTTAACAACATTAAAAAATATATTGACTGACACGCAAGTGCTAATGAAAAATAGGCAGGCTGTCGTGACTCGTGACTAACCCAAACCACTCCTGCAGGTAGCGTGATACCAATAATAATATCATTCATTGTTCAGAGTTAAAACACCGTGGTTTATATAACAGTATCCTGATTTTAGTCAATTTCTAAGGCTGAATACAGATTATTGTTTATTGAGAATTCTTGGGTATCATTGTTTTGGACATCCTCATAAAATAACTGTAGGGTCAGTGATTAACTAAACATAAATGTAAATAATTTACTTTGACTATACTTGTAAATTATTTACATGTTGTGACACAATGTAGGATTGTTGATGCCCATCATCATCCTAAATTTGTCTTTGGGGTGATGGGCATCATGGACACCTTTTCGCTTCTCAAACTTCGTGGGAAGTGATGGGATAGTCCCGGTACTTTATCAACCGAGGCTAATGTAAAATCTAAACGATATTGTAAACACAACATTGTAAGACATAGAAAGAGATAATTTTTGTTGAAACTACATGTTAAAAGTTATAAGTTATAATAAACGTGTGTAGAGTACAATGCTGTGTTAAGCACGATAGTTTTAATTTCGCAAAGCTATTGTTAGGAATGTGCCTGGGCGTAAAGAGACAAAAGGGAAGGGGAACTGACCGGCGACTGCTGCCACCTCCTTTGCCCCGACATGTAAGAAATCAGTAAGAGATAAAGAACTCGCAATCAGTTGCCTGCGCTCCTGAAAATCGAGTTGGTCGAGGCTGTTGGTCCTAGTCCCGCGCACCGCCTGGACGGGCGCGCTCAGCGACATGTCAACTACGCGTCGCCATGTCGTACAGACAGCATCTTCACTATTGTAATAACACCAATTACACTGTCAATGAACACTAAACAAAGGCACACTAAATGTGAAACCGACGCGAACAACGCCGATCACGACGTTTTCATTGCGAAATGCCTGCGCCGCTAGACACGCTCAACGGCAAACTGGCGTGCGGGCGGCCGGTAACGCGGGGCAGAGTGGGGGCCCGGCTGCCTGCCTCTGTCCCTCCTGCATGTTGCAATGCAATCAGCTCGCCTCTCGGGCTGTAGTCGTGGAGAGACGACGGGCGTGTATCTGCCGCGCCGCGCGCCATCACGTCAACACAGACACAACCGGCCTACAACGAACTACGGTTCGTCGCGTCGTGCCGGCGGCGGCGTCAGGCCCGCCGGAATTATGAACGTTTTGCTCTATTTGTATTGTAACATTTGTACGCAGATAATGACAACTTCGATTTATATGATACCTTTGTTTGGTACTGGAGTTTTACATGGAGATAATTATGTGAGCAATCAAGCCTCGAATTATAAATGGTAAAGTCGTTATGAGTTCAAGGTTGACTTGATTATTTGCAGGTAAATTTATGAGTTTCATACTGTGAAGAGTCAATGACGTTGGGTTTCCTTTTAAGTGGTGAAGAAAAAGGTGTGTGTCATGTGTGTGGATACAATGTTGGTAGGTACTTATGCCTTTTAGGGTAGAATGGGATTTAGGCAGACACCAAGAGATTTAGTGGAACTGAACATCGAAGACCTGAAGGTCGAGCGTTCAATTCATTTATTCAATAACAATTTTAAATCGTGTCTGAGTGTCTATATCTAAATACTTATGTAACATCATGCATGCAATCTATATTTAAATCATAACAATTATCGAAATTACATTAAAATCAGAATAATCATAACAATAAAAAAATATTAAATAAATGTCATATGTCAATTCATAAAATTCAATAAAATTTTCATTTCAGATCAATACAATTATGTTACTTTCGACTTTTGTATTAATTTATAATGCCTCAATAGAATATAGACACTTATTTAACAAGAACCGTATAAGCTTATTCTGAAACCCACTTGTGTAGACTAGACTTTTTATTTGTCTGTCGGTAGTTTATTGAAAATTTGTAATGACTTGTGGTAGGCGCTATGCTTTACAACATGCAGGTGAGGTACTTGCTTCATCTGGAGATCTTTTCTTCTTGTACTCTCCCTTTTTTGCCTTTCATCTTCAGTCTCATATTCAAAGATATATTTTGATAAGTGACTAAGTAGGACCAAAATGTACAAGCTTTTTTTTTTTTTTTGAGGGTGTGAAATCATCAAATAACTTCTCCCGCTCTGGGCGGAGCGGGAGGGTGTGTCAGACTCTTACTGACTAAAACCCACCCGTATTCCTTCCTGTTGCCTGTGTTGCGGGACCTCGGTGACCCATAAGTACCTTCCCGCGACCCCGGCAGGAAAATGTACAAGCTTGGAACTGTCAATATATTTAAGTCATTAAAATTTGGCTTGCTTGATTCTTACTGTTGAATTCTAGCTATAGTTCTGACTGCTCTCTGCTGAATTACAAAAGCTTTTTGAGTATTGTAATCATAACTTCCTCCCCAGAAAAGTATGCTGTATCTCAGTTTTGACTCCACTAATGCGTAATAGACCATTTTTAAATGTTTTATGGTCACTTCGTTTCTTAGACTTCTTAGAACGTAGCAGGCAGAGCTGATTGCTTTCTCTAGGTGTGTTAGCTCTTGTTTCCAATTTAATTGGCTATCAATATGAACTCCCAGAAACTTAACCACTGGGACCACGTTCACTATTCCTCCATTTATGACGCAGTCAATGCTATCTTTATTTTTGGAATTTGAACAAAAAAAAAAGCATTACATTGGTTTTACTGGCATTGACTTTAAGATTGTTAACAGTAAACCAGCTGTGGAAGATTTCTAAGGTTTGATTAACTATGGAATTTTGTAAGCCGAAACAACTGCATATGTATCGTCGGCAAACACCACACACTGGATAGATCCCGCAGCTTTTCCACTCATGTGTTGTATGCACATTGCATGCACAGCACATTGTTATGTGAGTACTATGTCCCTACTATAAAGCTGCCATTTACTGGATACGGCTTTCATTGACTTGAATGTGCCCTGGCGGCTGGGAGTATGTTGAGCTCACTCTGTCTCGCTGATGGTGGCGCGTGTGTTGGATCATTTAGCTCCCTTCAAAATGGTTGAGCTGAATGGTGCTAATCCATGCGTCATGTTCGTGAACGGGCGCCGTTAATAGAGACTGGTCATCTCTTAGCTGAACGTTTTGCATCGTTCTCATATGTATAATTTAAAAATGAATGATGTAAGCAATTTTTTGTAACCATAATACATTGATTTAAAAGAGTGTCCGTGGAGTTTCTTGCTTGCCCGTTCTTCTCCATAGGTACCTACTACGCTTTGGAATGGGCAACTAGCTTCATCTTTCTGACTGATCGACCACGTAACAATTCAGAAGTGCCTGTAATTGGTTTATTTGAAATAAATGCTTTGAGTTTGAGTATAAGGTCATTAACATACACGATAAAAATATCGGACCCAGTATGGAGCCTTGTGGTACACCAGTGTCCACAGGAAACTATTGGGACCTATATGTTTCTTCACTTGGACATTTTTTAGCCGAGGAATTTGTCTGTGTCACCACAGATTCCTATCGATCTCCACGAACATCTTCCTGTTTTTTAAAGATGACGTGAGAAGTCTTAATACTTTACCCCTGACACCATAGTGTTCAAGTTTTTTTTAGCAGTAATTTATGATCTACCGTGTCAAATGCTGAACTTATGTCTAAGAAAAGCCTAGTTACTTTCTGTTTGTCGTCCAATCTGCTAACTACGTCCTTAATTAGAATCGATATTACATCTTGTGTCCCAACGTTTTTCTGATAACCAAATTGTCTTCTACTTAAAAATCCATTTAGGTTGAAATGTCTGAGTAGTCTAGTTTTAATTAGCTTTTCCAGAATTTTTAAGTGAATAGGTAGTAATGAAATTGGTCTGTACATCTTTGAGTCTGTTTTAGATTCTTTTTTGTGTACTACTATAAAAATTGCTTCGTCAAAACACTTGTTATAAAAAAAGTATAAAGGTTCCGCTAGTACGTCTATATTGTCCTTTATTACTGATATATGTATGTCATCATAGCCACTAGATTTTGTCGTCCATTTTTTTCAACATATTATTGAATATCTCAAAGGGAGTGACAGGGTGTAGGACAAGATCATTGGTTCCTCTTTTTGCACTTTTACGTAGAATACGTTTACGTTTACGTTCAATCTGGGTGAACTCCAATTCAGCTACTGCCTAGGCAGCAGCTGGTGCGATGATCACAAATACCCGTAATCGAGCCTTTTTGAAGGTGTTTACCATGAAGAGACGTAGTTAAGTGAGGCAAGCTGAAATTAATGTGGTAGCTGATGGCCAAAAGTACACCCTCAATACCGAAGTGAAGCTGCCAGCAGGCAGTCTCAAATAATGAACACAAGACGGTCACTCGAGTGTCGAGATATGGTAGAACTAAAACAGCGTTAAGATCAACCGAGGATGGTATAACAGGAATGCATTATTGTTCCAAGTGTGGTGGATGGCCAAATCCGAAAGTAAAAGAAATAGCGAAAAATATGCAAAGGAGGCCGATTTTGATAAAAATGTTTTGCTTATGCCACGTAGTCGGGCCATAAGTTCACACAGGTAAAATTTCGAATGCAAGCCGAGGAAAATACTCAATACTCAAGACTCAATCATTTATTGCATTCCACAATGTATATGCTTAGGTGGTAAGTAGATATTTTTTGTAACAATTATGGACCCTGTCGGGCACAGCAACAGATTTTTTTTTAAGGATTTTTTTAGGAAATATTATGGGCATCCGAAATTTGAATATTTAAAGAAAATAAAAACAAAGGGTTTCTGGAATTTTGTTCATTTTCTAAAATAGAGTGGACGCGCAAAGAAGACAGAGTCGCAGTAATTGCATTGCATCGTTGTGGTCACGCACCAACTGAGATTTTCAAACTGCTGAAAAATTTTAAAATTCCACTGACATTTATTTATTGTAGGTACTATCAAACGATTCAGGGAAGATTCAAGATTAGAAGATAAACAAAGGAGCGGTCGACCTCGTACTGTTCGCACTCCAGCGGTCTTCAAAGCAGTGAAGGCGCAAATCCAACGAAATCCTGTCCGCAAGCAAAAAATGTTGGGTCTGCAGATGGGACTAAGCAGAACTACAAAAGTTAAAAGGGTGTTAAATGAAGACCTATGACTACGTGTTTATAGAAAACAACAGCACATCTTCTTAAGAGCCATTTCACGTTTTCGCGCGAATATCGCAGATTTCAGTTGCCTAATTTACCATCTTAGGTAATACTCTGACATTGGTGGATACATGTAAAAAATAGACTAATCCTTCTTTTTGACACTTCATGTAACACATTTACAAAAACTTATTTGTTTACTTTGTGGTGATTAATCTCCCACAACCAGTTTACTGAAATATCATCGCCGAGTCAATTTCAAACTCCTATATCTATCATTAATATTTATAAATTTAACTGAAAAAAATACATAAAGCATCAGAAATATAATTTGATCGACACATACAGTACTAGAATATCGATTCTTAATAACATTAATTAGTAAAAAAATAAAGTCTTATGCCAATTTTTAGGTTTTGTATCGCTAATAAATCGTGATTTTTTGGTTTAAATAAAGCGTAATTACATTTTTTTTTATTGGCGTAATATACTATGGTTTTTAACAAACCGAATTCTAAAGTTTTATTAAAATCCCTTCATTTAATTAGACATAATATCGTTATTAAAATCACTCTAAATTAGAATAAATTCCGATGCTAAGCGGGCAACCGTTTAGTACGGCGTGAGTGCCGGTCGAGGTAGGACCTGCGCCAAATTTTCCCGCGTCTCGATTTTCGAGCGCACGTATTGTGAACGAATTATTATACTACGACTACAACATTTTGATTCACTTCGTATTTATTTTGCATAAGGTAAGAGTTTAATTTATTATCAAGTTAAGTATTAGTTTAGTAGTTTGAGAATAATTACATATTTTTGTTTTATTAGTTTTAGCAATGGAGCGAAAGGGTTGTGTATACCATTGTGTCAAAAAAAGGAAAAATAAAAATTCTGCAGCCTTAAAGAAAGCAACAGAAGCGAGATATATATAATTTGCGATTCGATTGCGATATTATGTACACAGTAATCGATCAAATAAGTACATATCGACATGAACTATAAAACCGTAATTACAATTTTAAGGATTTGTATACACTGACACTTCGACATATAAAAATATTGATGTTTTTGATAATCATTTATTGATAAAAAAAAATATTTATTCGTAGATATTGAAACTTGACAGCTATTTTGTTTTCATTTCAGAATGAGAAATCGCATGAATCGAGTAGAGGAGGATAGTACCTTTAGAAGACACGCCACCACCGTACCGGGTACAAGTGGAACGTCAGATTCGATAACAGAAATTGTATGTTTGTAACTTGCTACTTCAAAAAGATACAGCTATACCTCTAAACGAACGTAAACTTTTAAATATCGACCGACTGAAAAGGTTTTACCAAAGTTTTACCAAGATTGTGTATTGCTAGAATTTTTTTTTTTTAGGGTGGGAAGTCATCAAATAACTTCTCCCGCTCTGGGTGGAGCGGGAGGGTGTGTCAGACTCTTACTGACTAAAACCCACCCGTATTCCTTCCTGTTGCCTGTGTTGCGGGGGCCTCGGTGACCCATAAGTACCTTCCCGCGACCCCGGCAGGCATCGGCCCTAGTGGACCCCTACTTTGTGCTGACGACATCTGTTTGAGGCGCGCGTGGAATACGACGCGCCGTCGACCCGGGCCTGGTCCTTACCGGACGGTGAGCTACCCATTGCTCACCGTCCGCAAGCCCGCGCCTACGGTGGCCGGAAATCCGCCCGGGATTCCCGACGCCCTGGGCGTCTCCTGCGGCGGCTAGGGGCGAGAGGGCGCGAAACTTGCCTTCCCCTCAACCGTCCCGCCTCCTCCTTCGCGAGCATTACTGCTTCGCAGAAGGAGGTGACGGCTGCCCATGCCCTCTCGCTCCGTACCATGGCCTGAACCAGGGCCGGACGCGAGAGGTCTCTGCCGCCGAAATCATAGACCCTAGAAAGGCAAAATCAATGCTTTTACGAATTCATATAATGTAAATGATATGTGATTTTTCCCAGTTCATTTTTATTACATACTTTACATAACATATATTTGTGTTTTTTTTATTAGTCTAGAAAGCTTTAGTAGACTGAATAAATAAAACAACTTTTTTCATAAATCTCTAACCATGGTGCATTACGATTATAAAGGCTCAAGACCGTTTAGTCCATCTCAACACTCGCGCTACACTGCTTGCATTGTGTATGTGTGGATAGCTGCGCACACATACACAATACTGCCGTCTTTTACCTAAACTCGAGCGCAATAATTTTGTGAAATGGCTCTTAACGCACAGCTGAAGAAAATCAGACTCGAAAGAAGCCGCCGGAAGGTTTTGTTAAGGCGGTACGCGGGAAAAAAATACCGCGAAATACTTTTTTCGGACGAATAAATTGTTAATGTTGAGGAGAGATTCAACAAAGAAAATAATAAAGTGTATGCACACTCTAGTGAAGAAGCGAGCAGGCATGTGCCACGTGTTCAGCCAGAAAACCAGTGCCCTCGTATATCAAAACACAGTCCTATCAAACATTGTGGAACCTCTTTCACAAAGAATGTTTGAAAACAGGCACTGGGTATTCCAGCAGGATTCTGCGCCGGCTCATAAAGCGAAAAGTACCCAAAACTGGCTCACGACCCGTGGAATCGACTTCATCAGGCATGAGGATTGGCCCTCATCCAGTCCAGACTTGAATCCCTTGGATTACAAAATATGGCAGCACTTAGAGGAGGTCTGCGCTAAACCCCATCGCAACTTGGAGTCACTAAAAGCATCCCTGATTAGTCACCGATATTGACATGAACGTCGTGCGTGCTTCGATTGATGATTGGCCTTGCAGATTGCTTGTATCGAAGCAAGAGGAGGACATTTCGAATAATTTTAATGTGGTTTAAATCTGTATTTTATACCCTTTCATTTGATATATAAATGGTTGCAGTGTGTAACTCATTGTGTCATTTATTTAACTTTCCATATGTGACAAAACTTATGACCAGACTACGTAGATAGATTACCTACTTATAAGGAAAATCTCATCTACCAACCCGCACTGGGCCCGCGTGGTGGATTATGGCCCACTCCCTCTCACAGAGAGGAGGCCTGTGTCCCAGTAGTGGGAACATTATAGGCTAATTATGCTGTAAGGAAAATCTTCCTAAAACAAAATTGACCAATACATTGGTTTGCCAGCTCTTTTGACTTATAACTTTCTGCGTCAAATAATAATGAACTTCGAGACTGGAAAAGCTATCCACAGCAGACTTTTTAAATGACGTCCTGAATTAGCTGAAAATCAATAGCGTTACCAAAAATCCTTTATTTCTTTACAGCTAGTTATTGTAGTTGGCAATTTTGCCGCTAGAGGTGAGACTCTACCAATGACTTAATTCTCTTTGGACTCACATTTTTGATGTGTAACATCTTTCCTCTCGCTTCCTGTGGGAGTAATTTCGTAAAAGGAGACGGAAGTGAGTAGACAGGAAGTGACAGCCTGAGCATGGAATAAGTAAGTACTTTAGCATGGAATTAGTTTACTCATGGAATCAGTAAGTATAGATTGTAAGTATTCGAATTTCGACCAGTGGGCGACCACTAGTAATGAATAATTGATAATATATATATATGATAATGAATAAGTGATAGAATTCAGAGAGTTGATGTTAACGGAAAAAGATCACCCGGATCTGTAGTAAGAATGGGGGTCCCCCAGGACTCAATTCTCGGCCCATTTTTGTTTCTTATTTATATAAATGACTTGCATTGCCTCATAAAGGATAATCATGATATAGTGCTGTTTGCAGACGACACTTCACTTTTATTTAAACTCAAACGTTAGCAGTTGGTTACTGACAATGTAAATAGTGCCCTCGAAAAAGTAGTTAACTGGTTTAATGTTAATAACCTACTTCTTAACGAGAAAAAAACAAATGTATTAAGTTTACAATGCCTAATGTTAGACAAGTAAAAACTAGTGTTCTCATAAAGGGTGAAGAGTTGAACCCCGAAGATACCACTGTGTTTTTAGGCATAACTTTGGATGCCAAGCTTCAATGGGGCCCCCATATAGATAAATTGTCAAAAAAGCTTAGCTCTGCAGCATACGCCGTTAGAAAAATTCGTGATTTAACGGATTTAGACACGGCCCGTTTAGTATACTTTAGTTATTTTCATAGCGTAATGTCGTACGGTATTCTGTTATGGGGAAATGCCGCCGATATTCAGACAATTTTTGTTTTACAAAAAAGGGCAATCCGTTCAATTTATAAATTAAGTCCCAGATACTCCCTCAGAGAAAAATTTAATGAGATTAATATAATGACTGTAGCTTCTCAGTATATTTATGAAAATCTTTTGTACGCACATAAAAATATTAATTTGTTTAAAAAATACGGTGATATCCATAATGTAAATACTAGGAACAAACACAAATTTGTTGTTCCTACAACCAGGCTCAAAAAAATAGGCAGCTCGTTTAGATGCCAATGTATACGTTTTTATAATAAACTTCCTAGCCACATTCAAGATAAATTATATAAGTAGTATAATAAGCCTTAATAAATTCAAATGTTTTATAAAACAGAAACTGTGCCTGAAAGCCTTTTATACTGTTAAAGATTATATTGAGGACAAAAAGGCTTGGGATTGAGCTGCTCCAATAAACTTACAGTGAATGTTGTTTTTTTACTCTTTTTATTTTGCTAGCTATTTATATTTTCTTATTCTATATAAACAATGACATGAATATTTACTTTGTATAGTATTATATTACATATAACATACATAATCAGCCTATAATGTTCCCACTGCTGGGACACAGGCCTCCTCTCTGTGAGAGAGAGCGGGCCGTAATCCACCACGCGGGCCCAATGCGGGTTGGTAGATGTCACATATCTTCGAATTTTTGGTTCTAGGACACGCCGGTTTCCTCACGATGTTTTCCTTCACCGTTTTAAGAGCAGTGGTGATGAAATAATTTACACAAAGTAAAGCGCCTGTCTTTTTTTTTTTTTTTGAGGGTGGGAAATCATCAAATAACTTCTCCCGCTCTGGGCGGAGCGGAAGGGTGTGTCAGACTCTTACTGACTAAAACCCACCCGTATTCCTTCGTGTTGCCTGTGTTGCGGGGGCCTCGGTGACCCATAAGTACCTTCCCGCGACCCCGGCAGGCATCGGCCCTAGTGGACCCCTACTTTGTGCTGACGACATCTCTTTGAGGCGCGCGTGGAATACGACGCGCCGTCGACCCGGGCCTGGTCCTTACCGGACGGTGAGCTACCCATTGCTCACCGTCCGCAAGCCCGCGCCTACGGTGGCCGGAAATCCGCCCGGGATTCCCGACGCCCTGGGCGTCTCCTGCGGCGGCTAGGGGCGAGAGGGCGCGAAACGTGCCTTTCCCTCAACCGTCCCGCCTCCTCCTTCGCGAGCATTACTGCTTCGCAGAAGGAGGTGACGGCTGCCCATGCCCTCTCGCTCCGTACCATGGCCTGAACCAGGGCCGGACGCGAGAGGTCTCTGCCGCCGATCGCCTCCACGAGGACACGACGGTGCTCTGCCCATGCCGGGCAGACCTCCACCGTATGCTCCACCGTGTCCTCTGGGCGATCCACACAGTGGTGACACCCGGACGTTTCCTCCCGCCTTATCCGACACAGGAACCTCCCGAAGCTGCCGTGTCCGGTGAGGACCTGCGTCAGGCGGAAGGTGAGGACGCCGTGGCGCCTCTCCAGCCACTCCTCAAAGAGGGGACTTATCGCCGCAATCGTGGCGTGCCCAGCACTGGGTTGCGACAACCGTACTTTCCATGACGCCATGAGATCCCGCCGGAGCTCCGTCCGCTGTGCCGCGATTTCTCGCGGCAGCGGACTAACGCCCCGGCGTTTCGCCTCCTCGCGCCACTCCCATACGTGCGCGAGGGAAAGCGCCTGTCTGGGTTCGAACCTACGACCTACAACTCGTAAGTCGCGGCCGTTACCACTGGGCCACCACTGCTCTGCGTATTATATTATATTATTTTAATTATTAGGAATGTGAGGACTATGTGGGTCATGGTTTTTTTTTTGTCTCTTAGTTTTAATGATGGTCTGGCAGTTTTGAGTACTTTATGCGGCCTACCCAAATGTCTTTTATTTGGTATTGTTCGTCAAATCATTGAGCTCAGTTTTGAGTTGAGCTGCATGATAACTGACAAATGCGTGCACTGACTGGACAGGTCCACTCAAATCTGTGTGGTCTTTCCTCAAAAGACCATTTCGGACACCAACCTACATGGTCCTTAAATGATCTGACCAAGATTATGTCCGGATATACACATTGACAGTGATGAATTTTATTTATGCAATGACATGAATATTTACTCTGTGTAGTAATTAATATATTGTTTTAATTATTGTAAATGTGAAGACTATGTGGATCATTGTTTAATTTTGTTTTATTCTCAGTTAGTTTTTAACATGGTCTGGCAGTTTTGAGTATTTTTTGCGGCCTAGCCAAATGTCCTTTCTTTGGTATTGTTCGTTGAATCGTTGAGCTCCTTTAGTTATGAGTTGAGCTGCACAACGACTGACAAATGCCTTCACACCAGGACAGGTCCACTCAATCTGTGTGGTTCTTACATCAAAAGACCATTTCAGACACCAATCGACATGGTCTTCACATGATTTGACCAAGATTCTGTCTGGACCTTAAAAAAGAGACTGTGACCTCTGAGTTTGTTTCGGCCTTTCTTCTCAGAGTAGTCAGATAGGAAACGCCGGCTTCATCTAGATTAAAAAAATATGTTTGACGTGTAAAAGTGTTTGTAAAAACCTACTTACAGAAATAAAATCATTTATCATTTATAATTATTCGAATAAATATTTCAGTATTTAGCTTTTTGAAGTTCTGATGTTAATTTCTGTCGCTGCTCAGTTGTTTATTACCAAGATGAGATGTCAGATGTTACACATCATATGCGACTACTGTAAGGCTCGCTCGTTTTTTCATCTTTTTTACATTGTACTAACAGGTATATTAATATTAGCGTGGTAAAAATATGAGCCAGACAGCAAGGTGTAAGTAAGTAAGCGAGGCTGTCTGCCTAAGGTGCGCCCACTGCCAGACGTACATTTTAGTATCGTCGGGCTATTTTAATGCACCCAACTATTTCACACATAGAGTAGGTATGGTACATTGGTACATTGCAATGGTACGTTGTTTTGTTAAGACAAAAACTTACTGACATATCCAATCGGCAAAAGTTAGAAACTTTTGTATAATGTGGAAGGATGTTTTGAAACTTAATTTACCCCATACGGCGTGAGAACTGATGGAGAATCCTAACTATAATAATATTATACATGCGAAAGTGAGTTTGTTTGTTTATTTTTTGTTACAATTTCACGCTAAAACGGCTGAACGGAATTGGATGAAATTTAGCATATAGGTAGACCATGACCTGGATTAGGACATACTTTTTATCCCGATATTCCCACGGGTTCGAGACTCATGCGGGTGAAACCGTGGGGCGCAGCTAGTATTTTTATAAAAATTGTATATGGTGACGCACCTTTTCTAACTGGCGATTTTCTATATGTAATGGTGTGAACATGATGTAGAAAACGAAGGACTAAATGGTGTGGCACAACTTGTGGATAGCGTGGCCAGCCCAGCAGTGGACTGAACTGATAGTTGATGTAGAAAGATAAAAAGAGGTTAACAAGAGTGCCTTTGACTGTGTCGATGTCGTACATAATACGAGTAGGTACCCACATATTGGATAGGCTCAAGTCACGCCGTCACGCGACGTAAATATTTCATGTCGCAATGCAAAATATCTTGGATACACACGCTTAATTCTATTACTCTTGTATGACTTCAGTAAAATAACATTTTAGAGTTCATTAATTTTAGCATCGCAATATACCTTTTACATTATTTTAGTACCTAAGCAGAATTTGTGAAATAGCGTTATTAGTAAAGATATCAATTTAAATTTTAGGAAATAGGCAATTGTTGTGTCAAATTTAAACAAAGCCTACAATGGAAGTCTACTTGTACAAAATGTAAGTAACAAAAGATAACATTTGGTGGTACTAACATTTCGTTCGCCACTTTCGCTGTCGAAGTGTCGACCCGTGACCATCCAACAATAATGACTGGTTGTCTATTTGCCATTACACTAACTATAAACTAAAAAACTGGCACAATTATTTAAGGCGCTGACAAGACCCAATTGACCAAAATAGGCTTCTCTTAATTAGTTGGTGGTAGCGGAAAAAATAATGTTAATTTTGGACATAATTCGCAGAACTTGGTTGTTACCAAAACACGTTTTGAAACAAAAACTCTATACAAACTAACGTTTTAAACTAACCTCTTACCTTGAGTTCTAATCCAAAATATCTGCACTAAATATAAACATACGTTACGTATTTAATTAATAACAAGAACGTCTTATTTGAATGCAGAACTTGGTTGTTTTTTATTTTCGATTACTCAACTCAATTTTGAGTAAATAGACATTTGCTTCATATTTTGCAATAAATTACAAGCGTTGTGTCATCGCGCATCTCTTTCTTTTCTATGCAATCTGACAGCGACCGCGGTTTAGATGCGTCTTAAAAGACTTATTTTGTTTATTTTCTTTCTTTGATTACAATTTCACGTCATCATCAAGGCATATGTGCCTAGCCTTTTCCCAACTACTTATGTTGGGGTCGGCTTCCAGTCTAACCGGAAGCAGCGGAAACCAGCATTTTACATGGAGCGACTGCCTATCTGATCTCCGCAACCCAGTTACTGGGTAATACGCATATGCCTTAGTAAGACTGGTTGTTAGACTTTCGGGCTTCTGACTACCCGTAAAGACTGTCAAAGATCTACAAACGACAGCCGGGACCAACGGTTTAACGTGATTTTCGAGGCACGGAGGGGTCTTGATATGTAATGGATGGTCTCCCATCCACGAACCGACCTCGGCTAGCGTAGCTTAACCTTCGATCGACCCGTGCGGTTGTTATAATTTAGCCACGAGCTACACAATACAACACAAACAACATGTCAGATTTTAAACCAATAGGTTTAAAATTAAATTATGATTCCGGGTACATACTTTCTACTTTTCTGTTATTAATTAATTTTATTTTCATTTACAGATAATAAATCAAAATTTCTTATAAAACATTGATACACTCTCGAGTTAACGCGCACTCAAGTAGTACTGTCTCATTAAACTTCAAGTGTAACCTTTTATTAACATTTCAGTCAGCCTAGAGTACCCTACCTGAGGCGGAGGCGGGTAGGTGTTCCGAGAGGTCTAGATTTCAGTTGCTGTGATTTTTGACACCAAAGAACTTAACGAATGCCTGTCATGAAAATATTTAGCTTGGCAATAACTGTCAATATATGGCAATTTTTATGAAAATATTCAGTTTTTTTTTTATTAAGTAGCGTGTTCCTACCTACTTAATACCTAATGGAATTCCGAAACCGAAGAAACCGCAGTAAAATACATAACTGTAATTTATGACAAACAGATTTCTGGACGAACTAGAAATTCAAAAAGGTAGTTTATTTGAAGTTTTAAAATTATGGGGTAGACTTCTACTTCTTATTTATTTTCAGCGTGCCTAAACTTTATACGAATCCATTGAGGCTGGTCATAGGATTAAGGCTCCCACAGACAGGCGCGATGAGACAGCGCGACGCGACACTAATTTCTATGAAATCTTCATGGAAAATATCGCGCTCGGCGGCGTAGCGCTGTCTGTCGCGCCTGCGATATCGCGCCTGTCTATACGTGGCTTTATTCTTATTTGACGTAGGTTTAGGTAAGTTGAAAATAATGATATTTATGAAAACAATAAATTTAGGTATTGGGCTTGTTAGAAAGGTATTTCATGAATAAGTTATGGGCAGTGGCAAGACCGGTACGTGGAGCATGAAAAACATGCATGTATAATTATGAAGGGTCTTCATTTAAAAAATCTGGCAACTCTACACCCAATCTACTATCTTACATATCGTGTTTAACAGATGTTCGCACATCTGTTGAACACAATTTGAAACATAGTACATCATCAATATTTTAATGTACTACAGTGACATTTCAAAATTTCATAAATAAATTAATAAATGAAATTGACAGTGACATTTTATTTCATTGATAAATTATTCAAAACAGCGAAATTTATATTTGATGGCTATTTACGACGTTCCCAACTATCACAATGCACCCTCTTAAGTCTTAATACAATTTTCAACCAATTACATGGATTTTAAACATAATTGCCGAAATATGGATATTGGATGTAATGTAGATAAAACGCCTGTGCCTAACCCTTCAGGGAATAAAGACGTGATGTTGGTAATACTAAACTTTCAGGGTGACAAATGTCTAGAAGTCGTTTTAACGTTTTATAACTAAGTAAGGAAATATTTTTTATGACGTCCAAGGATTTGGAATAGCTCTACTTTAATATTTTAATTATGATAACGATTCAGGAACTCTGGACTTACTAGATTAGTATAACAGATAAGACAACATTAACATGTGAACAGAAAACAAGTGTTTTCAACTTCAACGCGAGAGCTCCATTAAACCCATGAATGACAAATAAACAACGTATATGCGACAGACAGTGACGACTGAGTTCAATACCAACATTACATTGATTGAGAACATAATTAGCAACTCTTTAAGAGGTGGACTGCAGTATCATCGGAATCGGAAATGAAAATGTCAATGGAATGCAATAATTGAAAAATGTTCGTTCATATCTAATACCGATGGAAAATGCAAAGTTGATTTCAGAAATGTTTACGGTAGCAGAAAGTATGGAAAAATGACAAATTTACATACAATAATATTTAGACGTACACTCAACATTACTAAGGAGGGAATGTGACTTACAGTAAACTTCGTCTATAATTTCAGAATCACTGCTCGTTTCATCGTCTACTGGCCTGTGCCTCGTTTTAATCTTTTGATTTCTAACATCCATATTGTCATGCTGTTGATCACAGTACACTCAGCTGCCCACTGCCAATACACACACACCAAATATTAACATCTTACAATATACTTTGATATCCTAGTTGTACAAAACTTAAAATAACACTAAGACATTACGCATTGAATTCTGAGATTAGATAGCAATTGATAGCATCAACTTATCAAAATGATTTTCTATTGGTGCTTGATCGAATTGATTTCGTCACAACAAATAGCAATCAACTTATTTACAAGGTCAACAAAAAATTATAGGTGTTTATTTAACTCATTAAAACATAATGTACTGTTATGTAATACATACAAGGAAGCAAAAGATGCAACAAGACATAAGAAAATATGATAATTATGATAACCCAAAAATGTTAATATTTCTTTCATTACCTGCTTTTAATTAAAACCCATGCCATATGGACCGGACGACAGACGGCCAGACGCTACAAAAGTAGGTAACAAACTCACAACACGGTTCGCGGTTTTCCCGTCTTACTTTCTGAAATTCAGTTTTACAATAAATTCTAGTGTGATCCTTATATTCTTCCTGTTTATCTTTCGTGAAGCACATTGGCATAAAAAGTCAGTTTAAGTACCACAAAACTGATCAGAATTGACGTGGTAAGTATAAATATGTAAAAAACAACGAGCTTGAATGAACACAGTGTTCGCTTTTGATGATGGGCTCTCGGTTAGATTAAGCGTGCAGTCCCTTTTTATAAATAGATGTAGGTATATTGCCCTAGAAAATAAGCGAACCATATTTTCATGCTAGAAACCTACGTAGCGTTAAATGCAAGCAGTGAAGCTTAATACGAACATAAAATACTAAATACCCTATGTAAGACATACACTCTTAATTTATATAATGAATCGAAACATTTATATGTAACGACTGCCATATTCCTGTTTACATAGATGAATCATTCGTTACATAGATGCATCTTTAAAAGAAGATGTGGAATAGTGGAAAAAGCGGCGATTTAAGATATCGATTACCTAGAACATAACTCTAGGACAGTCCGACGCCCGCCGTTTATTCATCGACGACGTTGTTTCATAAAGCATTAATGGATACCCACTGAAATAAACTGCAGAAAGCTACATTGGATCAGTTGGTTAATCCGAACTTCTAGAAAAAGTATCTCAAAGAATATTTACTACAAATAGTATTAAATAACAAATGCCCTGAGGCAATAATATGATCAGAAAGAGAGGGCACTCTCACCTGCTCTAGTGTACACTGGGAAATCGCCGTCGGATCGACTGTGAGTAAGCATGGGTCCGTAGCACCGCCACGGCGGCGGCGGTCGGTCGCGCAGCGCCCGTGGACCCTCCACGGCCGTTCACCTACGCCAGCCCATCAGCACAATAAACACGGCACTCGGGCCTACATCTACGTAGCACTCTCAGCGTGGCGTCCAGCTCACAGAACTCACGTCAACTCACCGATGGCGGCGCCACATAAACGGCGAGAGCGGACGGAGGCTGCGCAGCGCATCTCCTGCGCGCATCCCTCACCCTTTCTTTTTCTCTAAGCCCGTCACCCGTCACCCACCGCCACGCAGGCCGTCCGTCCCCCATGCAAACACGTGTACTGTGTTAACGTGATCCTTTCTATGTAGTAAACGCCCAATATTATGATATGTCTATGTATAATAATGTCGTGATTTTTTACTTTATACTTAGGTGATGAGATCGTCAAACTCTCGTTCATTATAAGATAGACTAGATAATTACCATAATATTTTTATGCATGTTTAATTTAAAAAAAATAAGAGAAGTTGGGAAAATGTATAGTGCCTACTTGTAAGTAATACTTACAATCCTGACTTTTTTGTCCTTAAATTACCTATTTATTCCTTATTGATGCTTTTTCCACATTTTATTTCTTAAACACCTTTTATTCACCCCCTTCAATTCATGACTCATAAACGAAAAAGTAATAATAATAATACTAATAATAATAATAATATGACGAAAACCTCGTGAAAGCTGAGAAAGAGAAGCAAATAAAATATCTCGACTTAGCACACGAGGTTGTTGACATGTGGAATGTTGACTCGGCTGTCATTGTGCCGATTGTCGTTACGGCCAATGGCCTGATGGCTGAAAGCCTCAACCATCATCTCTCGAGGCTCTCGTTAGGCGGCTGGATCAAGGGCCTGATTCAGAAGGCAGTACTCCTCGATACGGCCCGCATTGTGAGGAGGTTCCTGTCTCTGGAGTCCTAACCACCGGTAGCTTGGACTCTGCTCCCGACACCGGCGGACCACTATTTTTTATATTTTTAAATGTTTTTTTTTTATACCTTTTTTCAAGAAATATTTAAAAATATATTTTATATGTAAAAAAATAAATAAACGACATAATAATATTCTCGTCTAGCTAACGAAGAGTATTTGCATAGACACAATCTTGTAGCCAGGATTATCCATCAGCAACTTGCTCTTAAATACAGCCTTGTAGAATCTGAAGTGCCGTACTACAGGTATGTGCCCGACCCAGTTCTCGACAATGGAAATATCACCCTGTACTGGGATCGATCCATCATCACTGACAGGACTATTGTTGCCAATAAGCCTGACATAGTGGTGGTGGATCGAACAGAGCGGCGCGCAATGATTGTTGACATAACAGTCCCTCATGACGGGAATCTCGTGAAAGCCGAGAAAGATAAACAGATCAAGTATCTTGACTTGGCTCGCGAGGTTGTCGACATGTGGGATGTAGATTCAGCAATCATTGTGCCGATAGTCGTATCAGCCAATGGCTTAATTGCCAAGAGCCTCGACCAACACCTAAGGAGGCTCACGTTGGACGGCTGGATTAAGGGCTTGATTCAGAAAGCGGTACTTCTGGACACGGCCCGCATTGTTAGGAGGTTCCTCTCTCTGGAGCCCTGACCGCCGGTAGCTTGGACCCTGTCCCCGATACCGGTGGGCCACCATTTTTTTATATTTTTAAATGTTTTTATATATTTTTGTATATTCTAATATTTAAAAATATAATTATATTGTGTAAATAATGAAATAAAAGAAAATAATAATAATAATACCTAATACCTTCTGATCCATTTTTGCAATTTATTTTTCTTTTTTTTATTCATTTTTACATATTATGAATTTGTAATCTCCTTTTATTCTATTATTTACATTTCTTTAAGGACAATCTATCAGGAATAAATATGTCAAGCAGTTCAGAAAACATGATGTTTGTTCTGATTAGGATTTCAAGATGTTTTGTATTTCTGTCCTACTCGCTGTTCGATAAAGTTCTCAAGTATTAAAAATATTCTTGCCACAAACAAACCTATATTTTATTAACATGTTCACAAATATTTATCAGACCATACTTAACAGTGCTGCTACAAGTCCAATTAAACAGTGGTTCTGGTAATAAGCAGGAGATTTTCTAGTCATCAGGGACCAGGGATCATTATCAAGTAAACATAATACCACACTGGACAGCATAACCTGGACAAGCCATATCTGTGTGTAAAACCCATTATGAAGAATTTGAAATAAGTTGACAAAAATCTTGTACTCACTTATGTCACCATTAGCTGTTGCTGAATCAAATGGAATAGATAAATGACGACCACCTTTTCCCACAGGATGCACACCCAGATTTGATTTGTCCTCGTTGTCACCTATGCAAAATATATAAAGCTTTTATGTACATATAAAAAGGAAGCAAAAGAATCCTAATTTAGTTATAATAAACTTCTAGTTTAATGAGGTTGAAATTAAAACAATTTTTAAACCTCATTTGATACATTTATTGTAAGTAAGTAATTAAATTGATTTACATACAAGTTAACACATTCATTTACATCCAATTTCAATTCAAATTATAACATTCCACAGTGGATTATCAATGTAAGAAACATAATCTGAATAATCCATATAGTCATGCATGCTTCCAGCTCCTTGATTCCGACTTCTTAATTTCTTGTCCTGCTCCGCAACATAGAGGTTTGTGTACAATTCCTTCCAATTACTGACATCTGATTGAAAATTACATTCAAAATCTCTTTTACATAAAGAATACCACAATCTATCATTTTCAAGTATACCTTTCAGTCTTGTACTTGTTTTACAGCAATTGAGGATGTCCACCACAGACAGGTTGAGCATAATTTTCAAGAACACTTCCTCTGGTAGCCCAATTAAACTTGCACTGGCATAACCGTGGTGGCTTAGAATTGTGCTTTTGATAGCAGATACAGTTTTATTTTTAAATGTTGTTGAGAAATGCTTCAGGTCCCGAAATATCATTGGAATTGATGTAGCTTGTGGTGAAACCACATAGCGACTGATGGGTACACAAATAGAATAAGTATCAAAGTTTAATTCATTCACCACTAAATTCACTAACACAGTCGCTCCCAGTGGACTCATGATTAGTTTCAGTGTGATACTTTTAAATCCAGACATAATGAATGTGGTTTCGTATATTCCAGAGGGCAACTTCCATTTAGATAATTGCCCAATATCAAAAGATTTCAGGGGATCAATCACCTCCATGTCACTATTAACAAGTAAAAATCCATTCTCTAACATTAATACTACGATCAAAACAAATACAAAATCTTTTTGGATGGAATCATAACTTTTGCTCTCAGATAAAATTCGTTTTATAATCTCATGTAACAGCGGTGATATCTTCTCTGTAGTACTTTCCTCTAATGTGATTTCCATGGTTCATCACATCAATTTTACTTTAATTCATTTTGAAGGGAATTATTTAGAACAAACAAGAATTTTCGGGCAAATTAATTTGGCTGAACAACGATTGTTTACCTTAAATGAAATGTCATTGTCGAACAGGCACAGGCAACAAACGTCAAATTTCACAGCCGACAATGACATTACGCGTTGTGTTTACGAAGGTTATGGTGGTTTTTATAAACTCCTAGGATGATAAAACTGTATGACTTATTGGTCAAGAACCACTAATGAGATACAATTAATTTTCTATTGTTAGACTCCGAAAATCGGTGTCGCGCGGGGCTTAACAGGTTTTAAGCACGAATATTTTATTATGGTAGTCCTACCATTGTATTTCTCTGTTGTTTTAATAATACAAAAAAAACTATTCTAATTAAATAAAAAGCGTACTTTGTAAATGCTATGGCTAAGCAAGTTTTTGGTTTGTGAACAATGTGAATGAGGAGTGGTCACATTATTATTTAAGACATTTAAACATTTTATAAATGATTACTTACAAATGATATATATTCAAGTCCCTTACAACAAGCCTAACATGTTATTTTTTACAGAACATGCACGTTTCTGGTTCCAGTAAGGAATCAATGCTACGCTATTTAAATAAAAAGAAGTACATTAAACATACTTCTATGATAGAAGGCTCGCACTACTACTTGGGCTGTTTTTAATTTTGTAGGTTTCTTACAATGTTCAGCTTTCTGTGCAATTAAAACCTGTTTTATAACTGTCATTTCAAACATATGTATTCTTTTTAGAGCATTTTGATAATTGTTGAATGAACTAAATCTGTTACAAGTTCCAATGGAATTATAGTTTGTGTTTGCCTTTTGCAATTAAAACAAAATAATTTTAGATTTGTAGCAATTCTTGGGGGAGGCTTATTATACAGCAAAGTACTTCTTTTGGCTACTAACAATGAACTTCAGTTCAACTAATGCGTAATCTGCCAGAATTTCTTGCTTGTTGGGTCGACTTCCACAAAGGCTAATGAGTAGATTTCAGTATATCCCGAAGAAGTTGAAAATAATGGTAAAATAAGAGTAAAATAAAAATGGTTCAATAAAAATATACTGCAATAATTATTTAATTTTATTAAAGAAGAGTCCTTAAAGTAGCAACTATTTTTGTAATAGTGTAAGCGAGTTAAAAGACTATTCATGTTTTCACTGTAAACACATTAAATAATAGAATATGATCTTCTCGTGTCATTGCAAAATTGAGTTTACATTATAATTGTTTTTCAAATCATAAACATAACATAACATTACCGAAGGGTTGGGCACAGGTGTGCCTTAAGTAGTATGCCCACATTTCAGCCAGTTATGTTTTTAAGTCCCATGTAATAGGGGGCGAGCCTATTGCCACCAACCGGGCATAAATCCAGACTCTGGGACTTTTTCAAATCATAATTATGAAATCAAATACAGCCTACTGAAGTACATAATTTTGATAAATGTTAACATTACATGTTTGATGAAGCAGTTTTTACCACATGGCAGAAATAGGTATTTAGAATTTGTTATTTTAATAATTACTACAAACTTTAATGATGGCATTGACATATTCTAGCAAATAATGTAAATTAAAATCAGGTGGTCTTCAGAAGCTGTCCTAACTTCAAAACCTTAAAACATGTTTTTGAAACTTCTTAGTGAAATCTTATGCAATCATTGTAGCACATAGTATAAATAAATATAGTTTTACTTAAAATCAACAGTAGCAGTGACAGTAATTCAGTAATTGACGAGATTGTAAAGTTTTTATTACTAGGACTAACAATAATGGCAGCACTCTCCTGTCTAACGAGGTTATTAGTAATCCAAAACTTCGCGATCAGATTTCCCAAACCAATAACATTAAATATAATATAATAATAAATAGTGACGCTTACCAATACTTCCACTATTCGCTAGTTTCTTGTTGCTCTTTAGAGAACCATCCAAGTTATGATTATTCGAACGTTTATCGTTGTCACTAGCCATTGAAAGGATTAAGGTGGTTAATGTAACAGATAAAACGTATCACAATCCATCCATTTCAAACATGTTTTATATTTTCACTAGTATGTAAAAACAACTATAAAAGTAAAAAAGCACTCTTTCAGAGGTAAATCATGTTTACACCCTCTGTTTCAGACAGATGACAGAAAGTCAGAAACTAATAACAACAAAAGGTGCGTTCAAATGATAAAAAAACTATCGACAAGTACATATATATACAATAATGCATAGAGCAGGTAATAATCATGATTATAAATAAAAAAAAAAAAATGCCTGTATTAGGATGTTGAGATGTTTACTCATTTCAACATCCTAATACAGGCACTTTTTTTTTTGTGTGGGAAATTAAAAAAACTTCTCCCGCTCTGGGCGGAGCGGGAGGGTGCGTCAGACTCTTACTGACTAAAACTCACCCGTATTCCTTCCGTTGTCTGAGTTGCCAGTGGCCTCGGTAACCCTTTCGAACTTCCACGTGACCCCGGCAGGCATCAGCCCTAGTGGAACCAGTACACATTTGCTGACATCTCTTTGAGGCGCGCGTGGAATACAACGCACCGTCGACCCGGGCCTGGTCCTTATCGGACGGCGAGCTACCCATTGCCCACCGTCCGCAAGCCCGCGCCTACGGTGGCCGGAAATCCACCCGGGATTCCCGACGCCCAAGGCGTCACCTGCGGCAAGGACGCGAAACTTGCCTTTCCCTCAACCATCCCACCTCCTCCTTCGCGAGCATTACTGCTACGCAGAAGGAGGTGACAGCTGCCAATGCCCTCTCGCTCTGTACCATGGCCTGAACCAGGGCCGGACGCGAGAGATCTCTGCCGCCGATCGCCTCCACGAGGATATAACAGGCACTGGTTAATAATACTACGGCTACATGGTCGCGATAATGCGAACTACACGTTGCGCGCTCTCTGTTGTACAGCGAGACGAAGTCGAACGGTGTGCAAAAGAGAGCGCGCGAAGAGTAGTTCGCGTTATTGCGACAATGTAGCCGTAGCATTAAATGCACAATCTTAAAGAGACAAACTGCAATTTTGCCGTTTCATCGATTTATACACCCAACAAATGAGACATCTCGAATTCAAGGCTGACTGCTAACCTACGCTGTTAAGACAAATGACAGATTGATCGTCTACAGTCCCCTATGGCCAGGAGGATTACCGTACGGCAAAAATAAGGGCCAATTTAGCTGCGAGTTCGAAGCTGCCAATTCTGATAATATTCCACATTAATTCAGTCATATACATCTACTCAACATGTCAGCGTCGGTTTTTTTTCTTTTATAATTTTGTTTTATCGACTTACTAATTTTTGAGTGATAGTATTCTTTTATTGTTAACTTGGAATCGATATCGACAGTTTATACTTAATCTGTGTACTTAGTGTTGTATCGTCGCGAATAAGTTTAACACATTCGCAAATTCACTACTATTGTTAAAAAACGAATGCTTGAGAAATAAGAACGAAAAAAATATTTTTAACAAATAAGAACGTTTTCATATAATATCGAACAGCTTTATCTTTTCCCAAAACAAACATTAGGTTTTTTATGCATTTACAATATTCTAAAGAACAGTGGCTGCTGATGTGATATTCTTGAAATGTCATCGTATATGGCTGGTGTTTTTGATTTAGATTTAGATGTGGATACCGTTACTGTTGGGGATTCAGATGAAGACGATATAATTGAAGTTGACGAGGTATTCTTAACAATATATGATATAAAATTAGAGACACCTCATTACTTAACCTAAAACCTTGTTCCATATTCTCTTCATTGTCAAGGATAAATTTCGTTTCAGTTGATTATATTTATTTTCATTGGAAGAAGTTAAAAATGCCATAGGGTTTTAACTTTTTGTTTTAAGTTTATATTACTGTAATTTTTATACCTACTGTCCCTTTTTGCAAATGCTAATTGTTTGTGTCTATGAAAGAGTTATTAGTGTTAACTTATTTTACGGCTTAGTAAAATTATTGGTATAGGTTTTTACTTGATATTAAGTTTTGTTTTCATAGGTGGATTTTGAGCCTGAGCTGCATGTAAATGCTATTGTAGAGTAAGTATAACCTTCACTCACTCTTCACCATTATAATTTCCCAACTTGCATTTATATTCTTAAATATTTCTGAAACTTTTTCTTTCAGGACTGAAGGATCTGAAACTATTCAATTATGTGAAGATACTGTAAATCCAGGCCAATGTAAACGCCTTGGTCCTCAAGACTTTGAATTACGCAAAGTTTTGGGGAAGGGAGGATATGGCAAAGTGTTTCAAGTTCGAAAAATTACTGGTCCTGATGCAAGTGCACACTTTGCTATGAAAGTTCTGAAAAAAGCTTCTATAGTACGCAATCAAAAAGATACTGCCCATACAAAAGCTGAAAGAAATATTTTGGAGGCTGTCAAGGTAATTAAAGATAGAAGTAATATGCTTTGCTCATAAGTACTATACATATTGATATTGATCTATGTTTAGTACTAGAATTTCTTGGTACCTATTATCAAATAATAATAATTTTATAAATATTACAGCATCCTTTTATAGTGGAATTAGTATATGCTTTCCAAACGGGAGGCAAGTTATACTTAATACTAGAATATTTGAGTGGTGGTGAACTTTTTATGCATCTTGAACGTGAAGGTATATTTCTAGAAGATACAGCATGGTGAGTTTTTATTTTTGTGTACTTATGTTTGTTCCAATATAAATATCAATTGAAATGTTAAGTAACTATTTATATTGTTTCAGCTTTTATTTGTCAGAAATTATCTTAGCCCTAGAGCACTTACACAGCCTTGGTATAATTTATCGTGATCTAAAACCAGAAAATGTACTATTGGATGCTCAAGGTCATGTAAAACTTACAGATTTTGGATTATGTAAGGAACATATTCAAGAAGGAATAGTAACTCATACTTTCTGTGGCACAATTGAGTACATGTAAGTAATAAAGTTAGACTTTGGGCCTATTTGTTTCTTGACTGCAAAAAAAAAGTATTTCCATAAACATAATAATCATGTAATACCAACCTCAAAATATGCTAGAATATTTTAATTTTTCCAGGGCACCAGAGATCTTAACACGAAGTGGCCATGGGAAAGCTGTAGATTGGTGGAGTCTTGGAGCATTAATGTATGACATGCTCATTGGACAGGTTGGTGTTATTAACATATAGCTTCTTGTTGTTCTCTTGATGACCTTCAGTACAGGTAGAGTTCTAGTATTTTCTATTAGCTATTTGATCAAGCTAATACTCCTCAGGCATACTTAGGGTGCGTTTATCAGACCTCGCTTACAAACCGCGTACATGCAGCACCCGCAACCGCGTCTTCAAACCGCGAATGCGGCCACCAAACAGCACCATATACTTTAATAATATTACGATATTTCAAGCAGCAATAGCCACACAGTAACGTTTAATCTGCCGAGTGAGTGGTCCTGAGATAGAGATCGATAATACAACATTGAGTTAGGCCTCTCTCGAGTGGATGTTAACTGCCAGAACACAACACAATAACTTTGTGGACCATTTTTCGCTTACTGAGCAATGGTGGACTATGACCGGGGGGCAGGGTGGCAAAAAAAAGAGGCCCCCCCTGTTCTTCTTAGTTTATGTAGGTATTTTTAGTAACATTTTGCAAAAAATGAATAATGAAACAAAAAATAGGTACGTATAACGTGTGTATTAATTATACTCTGTAGTTCGGTGGCCTGGCGTTTCACTGTCGACTTACGCAGAAAAGGTTCATTCAGTGTTAGAAGAATATAGGATGTAGGTGTCACGCTAACATTTTCGAGATCGCTTTGCTCGCTCGCAAAGCGATCTCGAAAATGTTAGCGTGACACCCGCCTCGGAAAGGTTACATTGTCTTTTAACATTCATACATAAATAGGAGTTACTTTGTTGACTCATGCAGCAAGTTTGAAAATTAAGAGAATGTAGGATGCAAGAGCATGCGAAGCGAGCTCGAAAATTTTAGCACACCTTGTGTAGGTTAGGTTTTCTTTTGACTACACAGAAAGAGAATGTTGACTAGAGCGAGCATACCGAGCATACCGAGCTCGAAAATTTAAGCACCCCGCTTTGTAGGTACTTACTAAAAGTTTTAGATTTTTTGACCATTCATACAGAATAGGAGTTACTTGTCGATTTATTGATGTAAAAAATTTTGAGGAATAAGAGAATATAAGAGCGAGCTCGAAAATGTTAACAATTTTCGAGCTTGCTACCCCTACATTTATATTTTGCATACGTAGGGGGCTTGCAACTCAAAACTTCTTCTTACTGAACATATTTAACCTGATTTTGATTAAAACGAACTTCTCAAGATTTTGGAGCCCACCAGGACCGGGGCCTGGAGCGGACGGCCCCGTCCCCCCTTAGTCCGCCAGTGTCACTGAGCCTTTTGTTTCATTGAGCTTATGTCAGTCACAATCACAAGTAGGATGGGATAATTTTGTTATATTTTGTCACTATGTATACAAAGTTAAATATTATATTTCAGCCACCATTTACTGGAGATAATCGTACAAAAACAATAGAGAAAATATTAAAAGGTAAATTAATGCTTCCTGCTTACCTCACACAAGACGCACGTGACTTGATAAGGCGCTTAATGAAACGCTCGGAAACGCAACGTCTAGGAGCACAGGGCGCGGCTGCCGTCCGAGGTCATGCATTTTTCAAACATGTTCATTGGGATGAAGTGTTTGCTAGGAGATTGGAACCACCTATAAAACCCAGACTGGTAAGATTATTTTGTTAATGAATGTGAAATAAAATAAAATAGTTTTACACTTTACACACTTAATCCTTATCTTTCTAATGACCTTATGTGACATTATCTCTTCATAAATTTAGTACATGCAAAACTATCTTTATTGCTATGGTGTACAAGGACTGCTATCAATAGCAGTTAAAGCCTCCTCCAGCCGTTTCCAAGCTGTTCTGTCTCTGGCGATTCTGCAATATTGTCGCTCTATCTTTTGTGTGGTCTACCTGGTCTGCGTTTATTGTTTATTGGATACCAGTTTGTGATGATTTTTGTCCATCTGTCGTCTGTTACTTGTTGGACGTGTCCTGCCCACTTCCATTTTAAGCCCAGCACTTTCTTGGCTGCTTCCTTTGCTTTGGTCTTTATTTTGATTTTACTGTTTTTTAAACTGTCTTTTAGCTTGTGGTTCATGTAGCTCGGCTCCTTTCCTCTTTGGCATATTTTTATTTCTTCCATATTTCGTTTTGTAAGAGCCATGTCTAATAAGTGTATATAAATGTGGGGAGTAAGCATGTCTCCATAGTTTTAGTTTTTAATTTAGTAGGTATCTTGCTCTTGAATATTTATTTTAGTGTCCAGTATTTATTCCAAGTACATTTGTTTCTTCTCTCTATTTCTTTGTCAGTGCAGTCTCCAAATGTAATGAGATGTCCTAGAAATATGTATTCCTCGACGTATTCTAGGTTGACAGATGAACATACAACTGGTGTTTTTTTATGTTTACTTGTCATCAGTTTCGTTTTGGTTTTGGTTCGTATTTCTTAGCCAATTTTTTTGCTCTCTTTGAATAATGACTATCATTGACTTCATTTCATTTGGGTCTTCTGAGAGTAAAACTATGTCGTCAGCAAATCTTAGATACGGAATTTTTTCTGGAATTTTACATGTAGATTTAGACCTTTGTTTTTCCATTTCATCGCTGTAAAGATTTGTTCCACCATGGCTATAAATATTTAAATCGAAAGAGGAGTAAAACAAGGACACCCACTCTTTTTTTGGATGGGAAATCATCAAATAACTTCTCCCGCTCTGGGCGGAGCGGGTCTGTCAGAATCTTACTGATTAAAACCCACCCGTATTCCTTCCTGTTGCCTGTGTTGCCAGGGGCCTCGATGACCCTTTAGTAACTTCCCGCGACCCCGGCAGGCATCGGCCCTAGTGGACCCCTAAATTTGTGCTGACGACATCTCTTTGAGGCGCGCGTGGAATACAACGCGCCGTCGACCCGGGCCTGGTCCTTACCGGACGGTGAGCTACCCATTGCTCACCGTCCGCAAGCCCGCGCCTACGGTGGCCTGAAATCCGCCCGGGATTCCCGACGCCCAGGGCGTCTCCTGCGGCGGCTAGGGGCGAGAGGGCGCGAAGTTTGCCTTTCGACCGTCCCGCCTCCTCCTTCGCGAGTATTACTGCTTCGCAGAAGGAGGTGACGGCTGCCCATGCCCTCTCGCTCCGTACCATGGCTTGAACCAGGGCCTGACGCGAGAGATCTCTGCCGCCGATCGCCTCCACGAGGACACGGCGGTGCTCTGCCCAAGCCGGGCAGACCTCCACCGTATGCTCCACCGTGTCCTCCGGGCGATCCACACAGTGGTGACACCCGGGCGTTTCCTCCCGCCTTATCCGACACAGGAACCTCCCGAGGCTGCCTTGTCCGGTGAGGACCTGCGTCAGGCGGAAGGTGAGGTCGCCGTGGCGCCTCTCTAGCCACTCCTCAAAGAGGGGACTTATCGCCGCAATCGTGGCGTGCCCGGCACTGGGTTGCGATAACCGTACTCTCCATCAGTGTTGGCCCAAAGTTAATCTTATTAACGATTAAAAATTAATGATTAAAAATCATAATCAAAAAATTTGATCAAGATTAATTAATCATAATCAAATTTATAATGATTAAGATTATTAATCATAATCTTTAATCGTAAATTTGATTATTTAATTAACTTTTAACTACTTATTTATTTATTTCATTTCCTTTAATTTATTTAATTTAATCATTTGATGCTAAAAAGAGAGCGGATATGACCATTTCATTTTTTTTGCCGAGGTAAGCCAAGAACGAGAGCTTCTACAAAGTTATCCTGTTATAGGCAAAGTGTTTATTAAGAACAATACACCAATGCCGTCCTCTGGCTCGGTAGAAAGAATGTTTTCTTTTGCAACTATTCTAAATAAACCTAGGTCACACAAATTATCTGACGACTTATTTGAAAAAAAGTAGTTATGAAATATAACTTGAACATCAAGAAATCAGAAATGTAAAGATCGGAGGTTAGTTGATTAAAAATATTCTTCAAAATTAGAATTCAGTGTATTTGAACGTTAGAAATTATTTTTAGTTCCTTGAATAATAAATAAAAATATTTTAGGAAATGTGTGTCATTATTTTCCATCATTTCTTTTATATAGAATTAATAACATTGATGGATGTACTAGTTTAAATAATCAAGTTAATCAATTAATTATTTGTGATTAATGATTAACGTCAATAATGATGATTAAGATTACTTTTTTAATCATGATTATTCTAATCATGATTAATGTAATCTGATTAAAATTAATCAAATTAATTAATTGATTAATGCCAACACTGCTCTCCATGTCGCCATGAGATCCCCCCGGAGCCCACGCTGGTGTCCTTGTTTTACTCCTCTTTCGAATTTAAAACGAATTCTGGGTTGCTCAAGAATAATTATAGAGTTATTATTTTTGTATATTACCTTTATCAGATCGATGTATTCTTTGCTTCTTTGTTTCAGTAGTTCGAAAAAATAATCAGCTGCTCCATTAATTTAGATAATGTGTAATGTAGATATTAAAGTTTTTTATGGGACAACTGATTATTTTTTCGCGATTACGATGTTGGTCCCATGGAGAAAGTTGTACAGGTCTGTATAACACCCTAAAATATGACCTCACATTTCTTATACACGCTGTAGAGTTCACATGATAAATATAATGGATGTAAAAAGCCCATTGCCAAGCCAAGAGTCACATATTCTTCCCTTAGTCATTGCTTGCCATTTTAATAATAAATACGTCACCAGTCACCATACAATATATATCCGACAAATCGTTCAGGCCGATGGCAGATAAGTAAATAATATGTCCAACCGACCTAATGTTCAGTTGCGAACCAGCTTTATGCTCAGCACGCCTGTGCACGCACAACAGTTCTTACGTGCGTTGCATTGCGCGCTACAGTTTACCAAAAAGTTTTTTCCAGCAATTATTTTTGGTGATGGGTCTTTGAACACCTTGTATTAAAATAGTAACAAAGCTCTCTCCTTCCACTTACTACAGTCTCACTAGCATTTCTGCAAGAAGTGTACTCGTAAGTAATAGAATAGAACACTATCATTTTACCAGCGATCCACCCCTGCTTTGCACCATATAGTATATATACGAGGGGTCATTCAATAAATACTTAGCTTACAAAAAGTAAACGAAAATTTTGGAAAAGTGGCAATTTATTTTTCAACAAAGTCTCCTTTTAGTTCGATACACTTAGCCCAGCGATGCTCCAACTTTTTTAACCCGTCCGAAAAATAGTTTTTGTCAAACTCTGCAAAATAGGCCTCCGTGGCGGCGATGACCTCCTCATTCGATCCATATCTATTCCCGGCGAGTGATTTTTTCAGATTAGGAAACAGAAAGAAGTCACAAGGGGCCAAATCTGGAGAATACGGTGGATGGGGCAACAATTCGTAGCGTAATTCGACCAATTTGGCCATGGCAACGGCAGACGTGTGAACAGGTGCGTTGTCGTGGTGAAACAGCAATTTTTTCTTCGCCAGATGGGGTCGTTTTTTCTTTAATTCGGCGTCGAATCGGCCCAATAAATCGGCATAGTAAAGCCCTGTAACTGTTTTACCCTTCTCGAGGTAATCGATGTAGATCACACCTTGTGAATCCCAGAAAACGGTGGCCATAACTTTTCCGGCCGATTTTACAGTTTTCGCCTTCTTTGGAGCACGTTCCCCGGTCTGGATCCATTGTTTTGATTGCTACTTGGTCTCTGGTGTGTACCAGTGGATCCAGGTTTCATCGACGGTCACAAAACGACGCAAAAACTCCGCTGGATTCCGCTTAAACAGCGCCAAACACGTCTCCGATGTGGTCTCACGGTTGCGCTTGTTTTCTGGTGTGAGTAAACGCGGCACCCATCGCGCCGACAGCTTTCTCATGCCGAGTTCCTCGTGAAGAATATGATGCACTGTTCCTTCTGAAATGCCTACAGTCTCAGCTAGCTCCCGAACCTTCAATCGGCGATCTGCCAATACGAAATCATGGATTTTTTTAATGTTTTCCTCCGTAGCAGCTGTTTTCGGTGCACCTGGACGTGGTTCATCAAAAACCGACGTACGGCCACGTGCAAACTCGTTGAACCAATTCTTGACGGTGGCCATCGATGGAGAAGAGTCACCGTACACAGCATCCAAGCGCTCTTTGATTTCGATGCGCGTTTTCCCTTCCAAAAATAGGAATCGAATCGCCGAATGCTCTTTTTCCATTTTTGTAAAACCGATCGACACGTTCGCTTCCATAAGTTGTCAAATTAAAACAAATGAAGGGATTGGAATGAAAATTTGAAAAAGAATTAAAAAAGAATGTGCTACACTGTGGTAAAACTCTTTTGAAACTACAGCGCCCTCTGGCGATGAGGCTAAGTACTTATTGAATGCACCTCGTATATATACTATATATGATTAATTTTGTATGATGTAAGATTAATTAAATTAAATTGTAAGATAAATTATCTAAATTATGGTAAAAACTGCATCAAAATCTGTGGCACGAAAAGCGACTTTTTGTAATTACATATTACAAATTTAAGTCGCTTTTCGTGCAACAGATTTTGATGTTATAGAAGTAGGCGTTTTCGTGTAAAATGTTTTAATAAATAAGCATGTGTAATTACTATTTTCAGACAAGTGATGATGACGTTTCGCAGTTTGATACAAGATTTACTCTGCAGACACCAATTGATTCTCCTGATGAGTCTACTCTTAGTGAAAGTGCCAACCTAATGTTCCAGGTAACTGCATTGTCCATTTTATGTTTAAATCTAGTATAGCTGTCTATAATGAATTCGGCAACTGAAAGTAGTTATCAGCGCAAATGTAGACAAGGCAATAATAATTTCATTATTTGTTGAGTATGATAAAAACACGTTAGCACGTTCAGTACCAGAGGGAGCATTTGGGATGTCGGGTGCCCCGTGAAAGACTCAATTTAAATGTAAGTAAATTGTAAAATAAAATCAGTTATTTAACAAAATTTATTAGTATACGCATTTAAGGTTCAAGCATTTTTCATTTCAATTTCAACCTCCGACACACAGTGGTCTGAAAATCGAGCTCCATACTCATAGAGACTTAAAGTAAGGAATTTAAAAAATATATGAAATGTCTCTGGTATACCTCCCTTTACGTAATATTAACGTATGGATGCTATTAGCAGCTCCACGGGTGAATTGAATAGCAGAATACAGCGTAGCACACTACGCTGACACCGCTAGGGAGGTCGGCGCGCAGAACCCAGTCTATCTGATGTCCCACAGATGCGGTCCCAGGACCGATCCCTGTGGGACACCGCATGACATCTCTTGCCGGTTCCATACATCCTGGTAACCGGGGTTGATGACGGCCTAGTCCATCAGATAGGCCTCGACCACACGACATTGGTAGGTCGGCATCCGGTGGTACCGAAGGGCCTTCCTGATGTAAATCCAGGGCAGGGTATTAAAGTCATTGGCGATGTCTAGAGACATCGCCAAGACGACCCCACCCTGGGCAACAGCATTCCCTGTCGTGAGGGCCCGCACGCATATGATGGCGTCCACCGTAGAGCGCCCCCTGCGGAAACCAAACTGGCTCTCCGCCAAATCCGGCCCCACCCGCACCAGCCGCCTGACGAGGTGGTCTGCAATGACTCTTTCAAAGAGCTTGCCACTTCGTCGAGCAGCACGATGGGCCGATAAGCGGACGGAGAGTCCGCAGGGCGCCCCGGCTTCTTTATGAGGACCAGTTTCCCCGTCTTCCAACGAAGTGGGGACTGGCTCCTCTCCAAGCATGCGCTTAGGAGCCCCCTTAGTCGAGGCCCGAGAGCCTTCAAGGCCGGCCCCAGGCTTTCCCAGGTAAGCCGTCGGGTCCTGGGGCAGTGTTTTTGGCATTTATCCTGCGTACCGCCACTCTCATCTCTACCTCGGTCACCTCCGGAGCATCGTCGTCGTCGTCGTCATCAGCGGTGTGGTCCGCATCGGGCACCGCAAGAGGAGAGGAGCCATAGGCGGGGAGGTGTGTTCCCCTCTCAAAGAACAGAGCGCTCACCACGTCCTCCACAAGCTGGGGCCGGAGACTGCCTCAGCGGGGGAGCCCATGGGCGGAGTTTATCCCGTACCACTTTGTACAGGCGTCCCCACGGGTCCCTGTTCAGAGTCCCCAGCGACTCCTCCCGGGCTAGTCCCCTGGCTCGCAGGATCTCAGCTTGGAGAGCGGTCTTCGCCGCTCTGTACCCCTCGTACAACTCCGCCTGAATAGCTTCTGTATCCGGAGCTCGAATATGGAGCCTGCAGTGCCTGGTGTACCGGCGTCGCGCAGCAACGCACGCAGCGCGCAGAGCCGTCAGCTCCTGCGACCACCACCCTCTAGTCGCATTTGGGATGTCGGGTGCCCCTCGTGAGACTCAATTTAAATGTACGAGGGCTGCACTAAAAGTATCGGGAATGGAATATTTCCACTGTTCCTGTCATATTAAAATCATTTTAATTGAAAACTCCTTGGTTTTAAAAATCGAATACCATTTATTTATTTAAAAAAAGATTCTCGGTCTTGTCACAAGGTTTTGTCAAACTTGTTTAGTCGTTGAGAAAATGGAATTGACTCGAGAAAATTCAAGAGCGATGATTTATTATGACTTTCGAAGTGGTTTAACACAGAAACAGTGTGTTGACCGGATGATTTCTGCATTTGGTGATGAAGCCCCATCCAAAACCACAATTTATCGCTGGTTTGCTGAATTTCAACGTGGACGTGTCAAGCTCAGTGATGATCCCCGTCAAGTTCGTCCAAAAACTGCAGTAACCCAAGAAAACGTTGATGCTGTGCGTAAGCTGATTGAGGAAGATCGACATGTGACATACCGCGAAATTCAGGCAACTTTAGACATTGGCATGAGTCAAATACAAATAATCTTACATGAACAATTAGGTGTAAAAAAGTTGTTTTCCCGATGGATACCGCATTCGCTCTGTGAAGAGCAAAAAGCGGCTCGCGTTACTTGGTGCGTCAGAACTCTCGAAAGATTCCACGCAGGATCCTCAAATATTGTATACAACATCGTATCAGGTGACGAATCCTGGATATACGCGCACGAACCCGAAACAAAAAACCAGTCACGAGTTTGGGTGTTCGAAAATGAGTTAAAGCCAACAAAAAGTGTTCGTTCACGGAGTGTTGCAAATAAAATGGTGGCCACGTTTGTCTCCAAAACCGGCCATGATACGACTATTCCTCTTGAGGGACAAAGAACGGTTAATGCAGAATGGTATGCTAGCATTTGTTTGCCACAGGTCGTTTCTGAAAAGAGAACTGCAACCGCCGCATCATCCTCCATCACGACAATGCGAGTTCTCACACCGCGCACAGAACAAAAGAGTTTTTAGAGCAAGAAAACATAGAATTATCAGACCATCCGCCGTACAGCCCCGACCTAAGCCCTAATGATTTCCATACTTCCCTAAAATAAAGAATAAATTGCGTGGACAGAGATTTTCATCACCTGAAGAAGCTGTGGACGCCTACAAAACGGCCATTTTGGAGACCCCAACTTCCGAATGGAATGGTTGCTTCAATGATTGGTTCCATCGTATGGAAAAATGTGTCAAATTTCGCGGAGAATACTTCGAAAAGCAATAAATACATTTTTAAATAGTAATGTTGTGTCACTTCCTTGATTCCCGAAATTTTCAGTGCCGCCCTCGTAAGTAAGGTTTAAAATACAATCAGTTGTATATTTTAACAACATTTAGGTATTAGTATACGCGTTTAAGGTTCAAGCATTTTTAATTTCAATTTCAACCTCCGTCCGGTGGTCTGAAAATCTAGCTCCATACTCATAGAAACTTAAAGTAAAGAATAAAAAAAAATGTAATATCTCTGGTATACCTCCCTTTACGTAATATTAACGTATGGATGGTATGTAATTGGTGCAGTACCGTTTTAATTAACTATAAATAAAATAAATAATTACGAGGGCGACACTGAAAGTTTTTAGAACAGGCCACTTGTAAACAATGTAATAAAAAACAGTTGAAATTTTGAAAATGGAACTCTGCAAATATTATTGTGTATGTATTTTATTCATTTGTCATTTGTTTACGATTTGGCGGCAAATTGAAAATTGTCTGCACGTCAGCATGAATTTAACGCGAGAAATTTTTCGTACGATTTTTATGACTTTCGATGTCATTTAAGTCAACAAGAAAGTTAAAATTGGCCTTTCACGATGAAGCCCCATCTCGTGGCACTGTTTACAACTGGTTTAATTAGTTTAAACGTGGTCGCACTAATCTCACCGATGATCTGCGTGAGGGACGGCCTTCTACGGCGACGACTGAAGATAACATCAGTGTTATGCGGCGTACGATAGAGACTGACAAAAGAGTGATACCGATGCTTGACCGAATCAGCAGATTCGGTCAAGCATCGGTATGAGTCAAATGCACAAAATCCTCCATGAACATTTAGCGGTAGGAAGCTTTATGCCCGGTGGATCCCTCATAGTTTGACAGAGGCCCAAAAACTCCGTCGTGGTGATTGGTGTCGTGAAATGGTTCAAAGATTTAACGGAGGTGACTCAAATGCTGTGTTCGACATAATTACGGGTGACGAAAGCTCTATTTATTGTTATGATCATGAAACTAAGAGACAGTCTGCTGTCTGGGTGTTTCCTTCCGAGGAGTTGCCAACTAAAGTGAAGAGAGGTCAAAGCGTGGGAAAAAGATGGCCTCGTTCTTCGGAAGGACAGGTCATTTCGCAACAATTGTTTTAGAGGATCGAAAAACAGTTACTGCAGAGTGGTACACTAACAATTGTTTGCCACTTGTTTTGGAAAAAGTTCGGGAGAAACGACCTCGCAGTAGGATTCTCCTTCACCACGACAACGCCTCGTCGCACACCGCCAAGCAAACAATCGACTACTTGGCGACGTCAGACGTGGAATTACTGGGTCACCCACCCTATAGTCCCGACCTCGCACCTTGCGATTTTTATTTATTTACGAAAATAAAAGAAAAACTTCGAGGAAAACGTTTTATCGACGCCGAGGAAGCAGTGGCTGCGTTTCAAAAAGGCCGTCGAAGAGACCCCTAAGGACGAGTGGGTAAAGTGCTTTTCTCAGAAGTGGTTCCATCGGATGCAGCGATGTATAGATGTAAATGGACACTATTTTGAAAATATATAATAATACTAATAACTTGCTAGTTTGTTCAGTTTTTGATTTTCTAAGAACTTTCAGTGTCACCCTCGTAGTAGCTCCACGCGTGAGAAAAGTTTCGTTTTTTTTTTTTTTGTATGGGAGATAACAATTAAAGTACATTTTTAGAACGCGAATGGAACTGTAGGGCTGGTGCTCACGAGTTATTGTACCATACACGGCAATCAAGATAACATACAATTCATGCACCTTTGGGTGCCGCTTTGCGAGTAGCAAAATATTGAAATTTTGAATTTTTGATATGTGATTTTTCAAATCTTTAACGTGGTTAAATGAAGTTGCCGATCGATTTACTTATAATATCGTTAGTTTGTAGCCTGCTAATGGCCTTAATGATGACAATAATTAAAAACGATATTGATTATAAACGTTTTTATTATAAAATTGCATTCCAAGCACTAAGTAACTCATTTGTTAATCACCGTGATTATGGTTGAGTTATATTTAAATACTAATGACATTTTTATTATTTCACGTCACCACCCTAGTAATACATGCAAATAACCTTTAGAGATACTAGGTACATAAGTACAGCGACAAGACCCTCTGAAAACACTATTTAACTACGTTTTACAATGTTTTATATCACGGTTTCAAACCTAATGACAAGAACGCTCGAATGTTCACATCAGCGTACACGTAATGACCGTGACCCTCCTGGAGGGTCCACTGGCAATAATGTAGATGTGGCATGGCATATGAGCTCTATATACAATGGGTGGACTCGAATATGTTAAGAGAGTGCAGTACATTTTCTCTACTACAAGGATCTTTTGGCGCTTGCATAACGTTGACGTTGTTTTGTGAAAAGTATTGAAAAATCAAAACGGCGGCGTTAGTTCCGGTTTTGACTACGCGCCAAAAGAGCTTTGTAGCGCTATAACTTTTATCTCAAATGAAATAATTTGTCAGGGCTTTACCTACGTGGCGCCATCTGTAATGGATGAAATCCACAAACCGCGTGTTATAACTGCACGTTCCCCACGACGCCCGAGACCGCAACACCACCACTTCGCAATACCGCCAGCTTCCACTGCGCACCCACACTCTCACGCTCAACATGAAGACCTCATGGACGTTCAAGGTTTACCTATATAGTAAGTACCTACCCTTAGAAATAATTGAAAATAGATAAGTGTTGTGTTAATTTAACTACTGGTCTGTATTAATGAGAAAAAGCGGGTTTATCCTTCCTGTTAACTTTGTTACATAGATATCCTGAATTACGAAAATTAATCACAATTGTTTGAAGTGTAGAGAGGTAACTGTTACGATTAGAGAGAGTTGTATAAGAATATAAGACCGACTTTTGTGTTTTAATTTCATTCAGAATTAGTATGAACAAATAATTAAATAAGTACATTTTAAAATTTGCGGCATTGATATATTTTGCTAACATTAATTCACTGATTTACTTTAATACCAATTTTATTTTTATACTGCATTGCCTATTACTGTTAAATTTAATAAAGGAATTGTTTCTGATATAAAGTGCCCTAGTTCAATTGTAAAAACCCCTCACGAGACCCGCCAAAACTAACGTTAGTTAATAAACATAGAAAATGAATTAATACATAGGTTATTATAGAGGATATAATTTTAGTATAACACTATAATTTCTTTTATTTTATGTCTGATTTTTGGTGTTATAATAATTTGTCGTCACCAACCTTCTGTTTGATGTTGTGTGTCATTGTTTACTTTTATAATCTGTACAATATTGTTTCGTTTTTATTGTAATTTATATTAATCAAACGGAACTTCCTACAAAAAGCTTATGAGAATTGGAATGCAATAATAATGTATAACTATATTATATTGTAATAAAGATGTGTTTAAGTTATAAGAATGATTGTTATTTGAAAGTGAAATATTAAAGGGTAATACAGAGCAGAGCAAGTCTTAAACATGGATCAAGTGCTGCATCGTATTAGTGATATTTACTGATTGTACAGATTATACTATATGCCTTAAATACATTACACAGAGTTGTTGACTATTACAATTATAGAATTGACTGAAAAGCTTTTATTTTCAGGCCTAGAGTAAATTCATATAGTTGACCATTTTATGCTAAGGATGAATTCAACTACAAAAGATGCCCTGTAATAATATCGGAAAAATGATGGTACTGTTTTATACTACATATTATAATTAATGTACATTTTATACAAGTTACCGTTTAGTCTAATCATTTGGTAGGAATTTATCACATGTAATAAAATGTTCTAACCCCGATATGACAAAATAATAATTTACAATATACCTTGTTACCATGCTTCATGAATTGATTAAAATGTCATTTTTTATTTTGTAACCAGTAGTTTTTTTTTCCTTATTTATTAATAACGAAATAACAAATCAGGTTTCTAAACAAAATAAATTATTTATAAATATTTATCCTCGTAAGGCCCAACGACCTAATTTAATGACAAAAAAAATTTTGACACTCCGGCCCGAGACACTATTTAAAATCATTTAAATTATATATCTAATCATAAAAATATATATCGACCTAAATTTGGGTTGGGCCTTACGAGGCTATATAACAGAATAAAAGCTTTTACATTGTTATTATCAATACACACAGCTGGATTGTGCTATGTAATCACTGCTAGAAGGATACTTCGTAATAAACTGACATCAAATTAGTATTCAGAAGCTATGGAATAATTGGGATTAACTTACAACTAATCAATTTAATTATATCACATGCTTACGTCTACTCTGGTAATAGCTATAATTTTATATCAGTGTAATCATTTAAGCTTTATAAAGTAAGGTGGGAACATTAAACTCCCAACACAGACAAGGGATACTTCTGTGTATACTGTTTAGTCAAAGAAAATAAAGCACTTTGTACTGCATTGCATAGCTCCACTCAAGGATTAGGATTGGGATTGTGCAAATGCTAACAATAAACCTACCCTAAAAAAAAAATATACTCCAAAACAATTACTGAAATTATCAATCAAATACGAACCATAAATAAAGATTGGATATTTCAGCACAGCTGAATACAGAAACAGTTAAGCTGGCCAAGACACTATTTTTAAACTTAATAATATTTTGCAATGGACAGAAAACCAAACAAAAAAAGGAAACTAACAAAACAAGAAATTTAACAACTTATTCTATTTGCCACAAATGGACATTTTTTAAAGAAAATGCCTGAAGGTGTGCTATTTCAAAATATTAAACAATTAATTTCATTTCTGTACAATTTTCACAAATAAGGTAAACATGACTTTCATTTTCTTCTGAAACCATACAAAATTGTGCATCACTACTGCACATAGCATTATGACCATCCACAACACTCAAAAGGGATTTTTTGATTTCTGCTAGTGATTTCTGTGTTCTAATAGCACTGTTGCACTGAGTACAACTCAGATGACCATTTTTAAGCTGGACATTAGTCTTCTGGCACACTGGGCATATAACATTATTATCATCTTCAACTGAGGACCAATCCACATTTTCAAGTTGGCTTTTTTCATATTCTTTGATGCACCTGTAAGGTATTGTTTTAGAACTTTTCATTAGTAACAAGAACCATAAAAGAGTAAGTAAAAAAATTCCTGCTACACATGCAAGGCCTAGGTCATACAGATCTGCTCTTAACTGGTCTGGTCTTAACTTCCACAGTTTGCAGTAAAATAATTTGGGCAAACTTATTTGAAAACAAAGCGCAAGTAAGTATCTACTCTAATGAAGTTATATTTATTTTTGTCTAATTAACCTTTTGACCGCTATGTCTGAAAAGCAAAAATGTGCCTTCAGCACCAAGCTACAAATTATTCCTTAAAACCTGTCATGTAGTCGTGACCGTGGCATGCTGGGCACATTTTAGTTTGTCATCTATACATGACTGTGGCGGTTAAAGGTTATGTGATTTTTTATATAGGATCAAATAATCTGCCTGAATACCAGTATTTTACATGAAGCGACTGCCACAACCCAATAATTGGGTTGTAAGACTGGTTGTAAGACTTTTGGGCCTCTGAATACCCATAACGACTGTCAGTTGTACATATGACAGCCAGGACCAATGTGTTTCCTGAGGCACAGAGGGGTCTCAATATGTAATGGGTGTTCAGTTCACATGGCTATGACCTGACTGCGGCAAGTGTAGCTTAACCTTTGATCAACCCGTGTGGCTGTTATCATTAAGCCACAAGCCTCTAATTTTGATATAAGGTAATGGGGTATAGTGATGATGAGGACATACCATTCCAACTCTTCTTGTACAAGCTCTTTTCTGAGTTCCTCCATAAGTTCATATTCTTCATCATTGATAATATCTTCAGAATAATTGAACATATCCTTGTAAATATCAGTTAAAGTGTTGCATAAATCTTTTTCTATGAATGTCCCCCGTAGTTTATCCATCAACATACCACGGCAGTTTTGAATTTTGTGTTTGTAATTCTGAAACATTATTTCCATAATATTACTTATAGTGATTCAGTGCAGCATGAGAAGATTAATAAAATGATCAAATCTTAATTGCAGCTTTTAACTGTTATGTTTTGGCATAAATAGCCCTAATGTTTTTAAAACAGGTGTTATGTTTACTTGGTTTAGATTTTAACTATGGATACATATTATTGGTCACGCATAATATAATTAATACAAATAGTAAATACATTGGAGCACCATGCGAATAGTAGCAGCCTGCAACCAAAACATTATGAAGTAGGTACACAGTATCTACTAACTGTGGTAACGTAGGTACCAACTTACCTTTCTCATTTTTTCTTTCAACTCTTTTGGAGATTGTTTAGGTCCGAAGCCTAAATTTTTGAATTTCGGGGATGATGTCATATTCAAGAAAGTACAGTAACAGGTTTAATAGTTGTAAAAATCAGAAAGACAACAGCAGTACAAAATTTTACTTGCAGAGAACACAAAATAGTTGGCGCTATTATTTATAAATGTCAATGTCAAAAAAATATCAACAAGTCAACATGACATTTGACAGATTGCTGATAGTGAAGCGAAGAGGAACGTCCAGCAGCTAGGAGTGGGCGTTGCTACGTCGAACCGTTTCCAAAGACCGTTTTACGTCCTGGGTTCAAACAGTCTTCGTTGCTCAAACCAGTCTTCGAATTGAGTTGATCTATGAAAATACAGTCGAGAACGCAATGATTCAACGACGACGACGACGCGACGGACGAGACGAGTGTGATAATATAATATCACACTCCTCTCGTCGTTCCGTTCCGCGTTCGTTTACAAAACAGTCCTTACAATAAAAAGTGAACTTTATGTCAATGAAATACAGTCGATAATGTATTACTAGTTGTCAATGCTATCGTTCGTGATGCGACGGTCGAACCTGTTCAAGCTTATGGTTGTTGACTTGAAGTTCAAAGTCGACTTGCATGAACAATGAAATGGGATATGAATTCTTTGGTCAAATTCAAAGTCAAATTTTATCATCCCAATTCATAGAATAGGGGAACCTATTCTATGAATTAGGATAATAAAGTTTCTTGGAATTCGAGCCGCTGAGCGCGTCGCGTGGATATTATTTATTTAATTATTTGTTTACATTTTTTGGGCCAGTCAGTCAGACTTCAGTATGCAATTCGTTTTATCGATCGACTTTGCTAGTTGATCAATAAAACGAATTATATGTACCTATTTAGTTAACCATTTCATACATTTCAAATCGTTGATAGTTGTAAGAACTAAGAAACTGCAACAATTTCACTCGACGAAAAAGTTGAAAAGACGAAAATGAAATCTGTTCCACGTTGGATAAGTTTCGTCCTATAAGCCGTCTTTAAAGCAGTTGCAACGACGACCGTTTCTTGCAGCCGTTTTCGTCGTCGGGAAAACGGTTGCGTTTCGTCCGTCAAAAATTCGACAACGACCCACCACTACTAATGGCTAGTGTGTGATTAGTTTTACCGTGATTTTTAGCGATTTACAAAATAAAACCTTTGTTCAAAGGCATACTATTCTATCAAAGACTGCATAAACGACAAGAATAGTTGGTCACTGTAATTAACTCAAAACAATGTTTATGGTCTTTCTCCAGAATTAGCATAACTACTGACAGGTTAAATGAGTTTAATTTAATTAATATAATTGTTTATTTTGAATGTTTATGTCAATTTATTTTAATTTAATTTTTTGCCATAATCTAGCTAGCAAGCTCGACAATTGATTATATTATTCTTGCCTGAGTACCTGGCAGCAAGTTTGTCATGCATGCTCCCCTCCCTTAGATGTCACTGCTTACGGCAGCGTCGGTGATGGCTGATCTTTGCGTTATTTTGTTATTTTTATTAGTAAATAACTGTTTATATTTTACTTTGATGGTTCTAGTTTATTTGTGACTTCGAGTTACAGCTTTATGATAAGATAATTATTTATTCGCTCAAACATGAGTACAATACATACAAAATTATCAGCTTGCAAGAGATGTTAACAGTAGAGATAAAGCAGATCAGATCAGATGGCTATATGTAAGCGGGCACGCCCTTTACGCCCGGAGGCTTTTTATTAAGGTAGTTCTATTTATGTTTTTGGTTTTTATTTCTGCTTTAGTATAATTTTCTAAGTTCATTTTGTTAGTATAGTGGCGTGTACTACTGCTACCTGACATATGGCAAATAATTTAATTTAATGTTTTGTGTTGCAAATTATTCTGCATACTATTGTCTAAAATACTTCGTCATCAAGTTTTTGTAACTGAACAGACAGCTGTGCTGCGCCACTTCTTCTTCCCAGCTAAAGCACTAGGAATTAGTGAAGGGCGGGAGTTTTGGGGGACTATCGTAATTTTTACGTCCGAAAAGTGCTAATTCTCAGCCTTTGAATAAATGTTTTTTAGACCAGATAGCCAATAGCCCTGCAGCAGGGCTATTGGCTATCTTTTTCATTGCCAGTGACTAACTAGCTTCAGTTGTACACCGAACTTTGATGACAACTGAGAATTTCATAACATTGGTATTACGTATCACAGTAAGTGGACATCACGTTACGGTGACCAACAGACCGGGATCGGTGCTCATCGTCCCAACACTTGACGCCTCTATTTTTTATCGACGATTATGCGGCTAAGTTGAGTAGCGCCTTTTGAGCGCTAGAATACTTTATTTTAGGGAACATTTTGTATTAAGCGGTTTATATATACTTGAAACGTGAAACTGGCGGTAAATTCAATCTTTTGCATTTTTAACTCGACAGCCTAGCGAAATTAAATAGTATGTTTTTACTTGTGCTAATAAAGTGGACCTTAGTGAAAATAAATCCTCAAAGGAAAGGTAGGTAAATAAAACCACGAAATAGGTAAACAAAACCACGATAAATAATGTACAAGTTGTTAAAGTATTAGAAGATCATTTTGGATGCTGTATATAGCTATGTACATCGTTAGGACTCTAGTATGATGTATGTACCTACATAACTATGTACATATTTCGGGAATATGTTGTAGTTACATAATTACTCGCGTATACCTACTCTAAATATTATTATTACTTCTTATTTTGATTATATTTTTAGGGTTCCGTAGTAAACAAGGAACCTTTATAGTTTCGCCATGTCCGTCCTGTGTCAGTTTGTCCCCGCTGTAGCTCAGAGATGCTTAGTACTAAAAATCTGTAATTTGGCACAGGTGTTACATATTAATACCCAGCCCAGTCCCTCTCACAGAGAGGAGGCCTGTGTCCCAGCAGTGGGAACATTATAGGTTGATTATGATGATTACATATTAATCAAGCCGTAAAAGTGGTAAAATAATATTTAAAAAAAATGTTTTTAGGGTAAGTACCTACCTCTCTTGCATCAAATATGGGGATGTATTTTTTTTCTCATCTATCCCAAGGTGTGGGGTATCGTTGGATAGGCCGTTCAAAACTATTGCGGGTCTGTGAATACCACTTTTTATTCAGGGATCCGTTTGCGTAATATTAAGCTTTAAAGTGCAAATTTTTGTTAGAGTCAAGTGTCCCCCTGCCGGCTAAATGGTTGTTTATAGAGATGTGAAAAAAATCGAGGCAGTAGTACATAAAATGAAATTAAAAAGAAAACTATCACAGCTAAGTAGGCTTTACAAGTTAACGAGTAATAGTCGACCAACTTAAATGTGCAGTTGGAGAATGAACCGTGACGTATAGCGATGTATGGGAGAACATGTTTCTCAACTACAAGTTTGCTATTCGGATAAATTCATCCCAACATTCCCAACTACGGAACCCTTCAGTGTGCGTGACACGCACTTGGCCGTGCCATACTTCTGCCACGACCAAGAATCACAATAAAACAACATAAGAAGTAATATTTACACGCTTAACTTACTATCGGCTTCGGTGTTAATCACTATAATTTATAAAACACTACCTTTGAGTAGTGTCTTTCACGAAAGCCACCACAAACTAAATGATCATCAATTTGATGTCCACTAAGCTTACACAATCGCAATCTTAGCAATATCGATACAAAAACATCTGTCAAAATGTGTTACGGTGGCTATCAGCGGTACTGGGTGCCTATGACGTCATCCTAGTTAGTCACTGAAGTTAGCCAATACGAAACTAACTGTTTGACAGTTAATCGTTAAACACTTTGCCAAGTGATCATCATTATGAACTGTCAACAGAGATACGCAATAGCCCTGCTGGTCATATTATCATCATGAAAAAAAATAAAAATAATTACATCTCTATTATGCAACTAGCAACATTGGCTGTCAGATGAAAAAAACAATGTGTCTGTGAGTGTGAGTGATAAGTAAAAATATGGACAAGTCCATAAGTTGATAGACTTTTATCAAATGTAATTCAATAAAACCTCAAGTTTTAACATATTACTTTGACACACACCAACATTCAGATCACCAAAATGAACGATGTTGAGAAACGGCAGTCCCGACCTGAAAAGGAGACAATACACTCTGGACACTTCATGGTGTCACATTTTGAAGCTGAAGCCCAAGACGACTTTGACGACTTGGTCACGGTTCCCGAAGAAGATGACAAACAAAATGTTCAAAAAGTCACAGCTGTGGCCACCTATATGATGCCTGGAGCGGTGATACCATACACACCTGATAAAGAGGAAAGTATTCAGCAACTTTCTATAGAGATATCTCTAACAAAGTTATTCAAATGTATGACTTTGGCCTATAGGTGAGTCCTCACAAATTTATATCCACATGGTTATAGAATAGACAATTTTGTAGCTGTTAATTGGCATTGATGTTTTCCTGGTACATATTTGGTTAGTTGAACATGCCTTCAAGTAGCTGTTGTTGCATGGTTATCTCAATCATAAACATGTTTCACTATTGTGCTTGGAAATACCTCAAATATTGGTTACGAGATGCATTAGTTATGAAGAATAATTACTGCAAACTCATATAATTTTAGTTTCAATTTATAATTTCTGCTTCAATTTGGCATGTTGAAGTATAAATATTTTGACTATAATTTCATATCTTAAGGTTATTGAGATTATTATATTTTTATTATTATATCAAACATCTTATCAGTAAAGCATCAAATGTTCTCTAAAAATAAGGAAACGGTATGTTTCCATTGGGTTTAGCATTCAAAGATAAGAGGAGGTCATCATAGTCAGTACAAAAGACACAGGTCATACGCTGAGATAACTCAGTCTATGAATACTTACTTACTTATTAATCATTTACTTTTAATTTTATTAGAGCTTTAGTGTTATTCTCCACTATTTTTGTCTATTATATAGTTATATAAATATATGATAAGTGAACAATCCTAATGCTGACTTACTCCTTTCTCTGGATACCGCTTTACTATGCAATAATATGTTGATACCTACTTATACTATGATTGAATCTGTAAACATATTATCATGCTTTGCACTACAAGTGCTTGTAACTAGTTTATAAATATATAAATTTGCATGATGCTTGTGTAATATTGATCTGTTAGTTAAAAGCCGATCATATTACATTTATATAGTTTTCAAGATAAGTATTTACTTAGCTATAAATATGGCTCTCCTGAGTTTATAGAATTTGGTTAAGCAGTTCTTGTGTAATAAGCACATTTATGTACTGAGAGATATTGTCTATCTTTACTATACCATCTAGTATCTATACTAATATTATAAAGAGGTAAAATTTGTAAGTTTGTATGTAGGGGGTAATCTCCGGAACTAATGATCCAATTCTAATAATTTTTTCACTGGTAGACAGCTACATTATTCCTGAGTGCTAAGACTATAAATTATATTTATATCATGCACTAGCTTTTGCCGGCGGCTTCGCCCCCGTGGATGTCTGAAAATATCCCACTATAATGTACTACCGGGATTAAAAGGAAATGAAATCGATTGCATAATAATAATAAAACGGGCTGGTGTCCACAACTCCACGTCAATGCGCGTATTTTTCGTACAGGTGGGAAATCGATTATTCGATCCACCCCAGCTCCTCAAGGAAGGTCCTTGCGGAGCTGTCCACCAGCAAGGTCCCGTTGTTACTGGCAATCTCACGAAGGGTACTTGGGTTACCGAAGAACTTTGCCCTGTATTAGGCGACCACCGGGCAGTTTAGTAGCACATGTGCTGCTGTCTCGTCGTCCTTCATGCAGGCCCTGCACAGCAGACTGTCTGTAACCCGTGGCCTGTTATAGCTACTGTAACAGTGTGCAGCGACCATCAATTGTAGGCAGTGCTTCCTTGGCCTGTCTGCACTCACCTTGGTCCGACCATAACTTGAGGTGTTTATTTCTGGTGCATTTCCTTACCAGAGTGCGTAAGCACCCGAAGGGGAGTGGCAAGATGGGTTCAGGTCCCACTGGTGTCATGCTCGACCCCCTTCTAGCAAGTTCATCAGCTGCATCATTGCCTAGCGAACCGCTGTGTCCTTTAATCCATTGAATGGTTATGTTGTTGAGGCTACCCACCTGGTTGAGGCGCTGGTGGCTTTCGTATACTAGCCCAGAGTCAACTGTGTGACTGCTTAGCGCTTGCAGGACAGCCATGCTCTCTGAGAGTATGCAGAGTGGTCCTTAACTTCCCTGGTCATGATGGCTGAAGCGGCCAGAGAAATACCTATGCACTCGGCCTGGAACACTGTGTTATGGACCTTCTCGGAGGACTTAACATTGTGTTAAGTCCTCCGAGAAGATTCCAGCACCTGTGCCACTACCTGTTTTGGATCCATCTGTGAAGATGCGCAGCTCTGCAGGTCGCAACCCCTCGCATCGGCGATCCTCGTGAAGTTGGATTAAATTTTTTTTTATCAAAGATAAATTGTTTGGGTACCGTCATTTATTGCTTTCGTAATGGGGAACTTTTTATTGAGTCCCTCAAGCAGCGCGGTGTGTAGTGTGTCTCTCTTGCCCCAGAGATTCAGTGCACTTAGGCGTACTGCCGCCATCGTCGCTTCCTGCTGTATGAACAGGTGGAGCGGTGGTAGTCCCAGCATGGCTTCGACTGCTGCAGTCCGAGTTGTCCTCATGCAGCCCGTGGTCGCCATGCAGGCAAGTCTTTGCATGCGTTGTAGTTTATTGGAGGCTGTGACTAGCTTGGTGCGGGGCCGCCCTCCCTGGGGGCAGCCTCTCGCTATTATGGCCAGCTGTCGCTAATGCTCAAGGCGAACCACTCGTTTGCTTTACATGTTTGTATACCAGTCCGTTAGTACCTGTTCTACTCCATGTCTGGAGACGGCGCTGCTGATGCTGGAAAATTTGGTTTTGTCGAAGGCTCCTTCGATGTCTATGAAAGTGCCCAGGCTAACCACTAGATGAAGAGCGGATTCGGTCGACTTACCCGAGCTGTATGCATGTTGGTTACCGTGTAGCGGTATGGTTTTTAGAGCGCCGTCTCTCAACCCCCTATCACACAGCCTTTCCAGTCTTTAGTAGAAAGGAGGTCAGGCTGATTGGTCGATGGCATTTGGCGTTTGTGTAGTCCCCCCTACTTGGCTTAGGGATGAATATGACTTTCACTTCCCTCCGTCCTTTGGGAACGTATCTAAAGGCCAGGTACGCTCTCATTAATGGCACCAGTCTTTGCGACAGAGGTTCCACCTTATTGTGTCAGTCGGAACAGTCCATCGGGACCAGCTGCCTTAAAAGGATGGAAGCTTCGGATGGCCCATTGGAGATTCTCCAACGTGATCACCCTGCGTGCATAATGCCGATCGTTGTCTGATGACGTTTGAATTACATCTTGCCAGTCGATTAATCTTGCTAGTCGATCGCATACCTCATAGCCGAGCGCTGCACCCGCTGCGTCAACCATAATTATTTTGTTACGCGTAATTATGAATCTATGATATCTTTTAAAGCAATTATATAAATGAATGATGTAAAGGCATATTTTAATCTAAATTAAATGCCCAATTTAAGTAACATATTTTATTGGATATGGACTAATTTAATACCAGTTAAAATAGCTTCGGAACCACGCACAATGGCCCGCCTGAAGGACGTAAGTGCGGAAACGAAACCTATCATAGATAGCTTCGGAAATAACAATTAAATTTTTATCAAATTCTGAAAAATATAAAGGTTACTGTGGGTTATTCTTAGAAGATAGACATGCTATCGCGGACTTTTATGGTGAACTTTTTAAGATGTACAATCTTGTAGAACATACATTTTATGTACTTCGTACGGTTGACGCGGCCCACGCCAGAAAAACTCCCAGTCGTCATGATTTTTCCGACATCTTCAACAATAATCGATACATTTCAGCCAAAACCTTATTGAATTATACACATTAACCTTCTTCATGAATTACTCCGTCCATTAGTGAAAACCGTTTGAAAATCTGCTCAGTAGTTTTTGAGTTTATCGCGTTCAGACAGACGGGGGGATTATGTTTTATAATATGTAAGGATATTAGCCGAGCTATCACACTTTAGGTCTAGCAAGTCGGAAATAAATATCTCTTAAACAGAATTATTTTCATGCGCTGCCTAAATAGTTGTATACAGGGTGGATTTTGGAGACGGGACAATAAGATTAAATTATAACGCATATTCGTTCGAAGTTTGAAGTTCATCTTTTTTTGTTAATTTTCGGCCAGTCTATCCATCGTACAAAAATAAGTTGCATTCTCATTTCCTACAAAATGTATGGGAATAGTTTTATGAAATTTTTGACTTTTCTAGTACTCAAAACTCTGTTGGTCTAACATAGTCTTTTGATCCCTGTAAGAAACAGGATCGATTGGCACCAAAAAGTTTTTGTGAAATCTGCCCATTTTCTTGCTGACTGTACATTTTTTTCAAAATCTGTGAATGCAGATCTAAATGTCTCACGGTCTCCTAAGACCGTTTCCTGTAGCTAGAACGGTTAAGGTAGCTGCCCTTACTGCCCCGTCTCAAAAATTCACCGTGTAATTGAAAGCAATGTATGGCAATCTGGTCCGCCTTAATAATTATACAATAAAGTCCGCGACACCATATTTATATCTTTTATATATTTTATCTTTCTTTGATGTTTTAAAAAGTATTGTTCGACATACATACGTTTGGATGATTATTTAAATAACAAAATATTAATACTTATCAAAATAAATTATTTTATGATCATAGAGATAAGATTTGCCCTTTACAGTATGTCAATTGGTCATATAGTTTGGGAGATAATATAAAATTACTGCCAATTAAATGCCGCTAAAACATTCACGAAACACAACTCATTCATACCGCTCTAGAACATGAACATGCTTAGTGCAGACGTTTTTCCCATCCATTTACCCATAGGTGGCGTTCTGCAAATACGTCATAAATAATAAAGATCTCAATCATTATTGCTACCCTTTAAAGGGGGCGGAGGGGGTTGTGAAATTTGTAGGGGAAAGTAAATGCACGCGAACGAAAGCGCGCGTGAAGTGGTAAAAAAAATAAAATAAAAAATATTTTGGTTCAAACACACATATTTTAAAAACCTGCCAAATTGCGTGACGTTTGTCGGCAGGATTAGCGCTCGTCGTTTAACGTTTCTTCTCGTCTTTAGTGAATAACTGACATATCAGAAATTTTGCACGATGTTCATTTTATAATGTAGGGGAGCTCTAAGAAGGGGTTTTTGGAAATTCGACCTTTAAAGGGGGTGAAAAGGGGGTTTTGTTTTGTATGAAAAACTTGAAACTTAGCACAAATAAATTCTTAAATGAATAATAAAGTTTATTATTATTTAGTTTTTAAAAACTAGCCCTCAAAGGGATTTTAGGGGGTGCTAAAGTTTGTACGGAAGAAGTTTAACCTTCCGTCCGGCTACCTCGAATAACAGTATTAATACTTTTGACAAAGAATATACTTAGACAAATTTTGGGTTTTTCGAAAATCGACCAGCAAAAGGTTCTGGGAGATAATTTCACTGAGTGTCTGGATTAAGTTAAAAGTAGTCTAAACATTAAATGACAAAACATATATTGAAGATTTTTCAAAAATCAACCCCTTTCGGCTGAAAATGGAGCAACAGTTTACATGAAAATGTTATTTTTCATTTGATCAATAAATTAAATAATAGGTCTATAAATTAATAATAAGTAAAATGATCTTAATCATTTCTTTTCCAAAACTACAGGTTAAAATTCCAAAATTTAACACCCCCCTTGCACCTAACGCATCAAATTCAATCAACCAGTTCCAAGTATTGATTGAACGGCGGCAGAGATCTCTCGCGTCCGGCTGGTTCAGGCCATGGTACGGAGCGAGAGGGCATGGGCAGCCGTTACCTTCTTCTGCGAAGCAGTAATGCTCGCGAAGGAGGAGGCGGGACGGTTGAGGGACAGGCAAATTTCACGCCCTCTCGCTCCGAGCCGCCGCAGGAGACGCCCTGGGCGTCGGGAATCCCGGGCGGTTTTCCGGTCAAGGCAGGCGCGGGCTTGCGGACGGTGAGCAATGAGTAGCTCACCGGCCGTAAGGACCAGGCCCGGGTCGACGGCGCGTTGTATTCCACGTGCGCCTCAAAGAGATGTCATCAGCACAAGTGTAGGGGTCCACTAGGGCCGATGCCTGCCGGGGTCGCGTGGCAGTCCAAAAGGGTTACCGAGGCCCCTGGCAACACAGGCAACGGAAGGAATACGGGTGGGTTTTAGTCAATAAGAGTCAGACACACCCTACCGCGCCCAGAGCGGGATAAGTTATTTGATGATTTCCCACCCAAAAAAAGAAAAGTATTGATTGAGCGATGATTTTTGTAGAGAGTAGGAGACCCTGTAGATCGGATCTAGCAATACATTTCACGATATAACTTCAATCCATCAAATGTATGCATTTATGAGATGGATAATCTGTTCTCCCAAGCCTAATAATTCACAGTAAGCTGACCATGATATGATGATGGCTTCATTGCGTCGTCGATCTCGTTTGTGTGTTATCACACCTTTACTTTTTTGCGTTTCAAAATTGATTTTATTGCTGTCATACGATGCTCGTATAATACCGTATGCATAGTCCTACAAGAACAATTTTTTATTTTACTAGGTACTTTGGTTATGTAGTGAAATTGTTAGTTAAGTGCGACTAATAAATACTAATAGTGCAAAAAAATTCACCAGTTTTTGGCTAGAAGTCGTGCATTGGTCTCGCGAGCCTCATTGGTCTCGTTGTCGCAAGCGTTCGTTCTCTTCTCAGTCGCCTGATTTCGAAATGCTTTGAGTATCAGTTTTTCAGAGTATCAACCCGCGTTTTCTCAGGCACTGATACCATTGTAGTATGTCCCGAAAAGGATTTATTATAGACACTCTCACGTCTACTTTTACGGAGCTAAGTAAGTACCTAGTTTATTAATTTATTTTTAGTGTGGTATTCTCTGTAGCAGGCTGCTAAAACACAAGAGGCCGATGATAAAGTTAACCTTTTGCCGCGATGCGACTCCTGTTTAATAAAATTGATCGATTTTGTTTGAATGAGGAATGGTTATTAAAAAAACAAGTTGAAACGACTGAGAATACGATGATGATGGGATATGATATGATGATGGGGGTGTAGGTACTTTTGCTTCCATAAATTCTCATGACCATTCCTTCGACTATGTATGAAACGCTATACACACCGACCGCGCTTGGAGTGTGGATCTCCTTAGTCATCATAAAAGTAACTAAAGACTATCCCTCACTCTTGCCGAAAACATGGCAAAATTCTTTGGGTTTCCTGTAATTAATACCTATAACTACTAGGTGTAACTTTTACCTCCATGGGTGATTCCAAGAGGTACCTAAACCTTTACATTTCTGTGTTATTTTATGTACAGAACTCAACAAACGCTAGTTTCTAGAGAAATGTTTTGTTTTGATTTCCATGTTTTTAGGTGTAACTGGAAAAAATGTGGCCATGAAATCAATGAACTTAAACAAAAAAATAAAAGGCTCACACTTATTATGTAAGTACATTAAATTACGTTAATAGGTAATTAAGTAGTAAGTAAATAATTCCGTAACATTATTTAAAGTCTTCCACATTGTATCTGCAATATCACTTAATTAAGAATGAGTTCCTAATTATCTCAAGCATAAGGAAAAACATGAATAATTTCTTAATTGATTGTTAAGAAATTAGTACTAAGGGTTCTGTACTGATGCTCCTTTTATTTTTTAATAGGTGCTTATTTTTGGTTTTTAGCATTTAGCAGTTTGTCTCTGGAGTAAAATACTCAACTACGTGCTTGTTTGCTACACTACACTACTGAACAAAGTCTATGGAACAAGCCAACTATATTAACTTATTTAAGACACAACATTCACAAAAAAAGTTTGCCTGAACCTGCATTAAATAATTGTTCGATAATTTGAGTGTAAATAAAGTTGTTGACCACAAAAACAAATATCTTATATAATGTTAGTTCTTAGGATACTCAAACTAGTAGTATTTTAACCATCACCAACAAACTTGTGATGTATGTTGGCTAAAAGGCTATCTAACAGTATAACAGTCACTCATTCTCAGGTTATTCACCTATGGTTTCCATCTGTTATTGCTTAGCAAACAAGCATGTAGTGAGCATTTTATTCTAGATACAAATCGCTAAACGCTAAAAACTGAAAATAAAAGTTAATTAAAAAATAAAAAGAGCATCAGTACAGAACCCTTAGTACTAAAGTCTTGACATTCAATTAACAAATTTTTCGTGTTTTTCCTTATGCTTGAGATAATTAGGTACTTACACATATAATGTACTTAATTTAATGGTATTGCAGATAAAATGTGGAAGATTTTAAATAATGTTACAGAATTATTTACTTACTACTTAATTACCTATTAACGTAATTGAATGTACATAATAAATATGAGCCTTTTATTTGTTGTTTAAGTTCGTTGATTTACTGGCCACATTTATTCCAATTACGTCTAAAAACCTTAGAATATAGAAAGAACCAGAATCCGCGTTCAACTGTCATTGCAAGCCGCACGCTGTGTCCAAAATCAAGACAAGCGTCCCGCGCCTGCCTCACTTCCCACCCGCGTAATGTTGCTAGCTCGGACATTATGAACCCGTTTTGGGGTATACGTTGAGAGTATTGGTAAGATAATATAAATAATAAAATCACAATTGGTCTTTTCATAGATACATAATTTCATATACCACATACATTTTATACACCCCATGGGCGATAACGTAAAATTTTCGCCCTTGGGCGGAAAAGCCCTACTTTTGCCCCTATTATGGGGGATGGAAATAACCCTTTAAGAGTAGGTGTGACGAAAATAATTTTACCTGTCTCCTTCGTCATATAATTGGTTTGCATTGTTGCACATTGGGTTCATTGGGTGATGATAACATTTTACATCCAGTGGAACTGAAAAAAATGCCGTTTTGTATGAAGACGTAACACTGCTTTACTTATGTTTACTGTGACAGTTCTATGTTGTGGCATGCCACGATACGGCGGCACTGCGTGCCATTGGGCTAGTTGATTTACTCTTTTTACCTATCTATATCCAATTTAATTATAAGTACGTAGATAAATGTGTAATTAATTAAAAAAAAAAAAAAATTATTAAGTTTTTTTTTTATTGTCACTAAAAATGTCAGCGCAATGTATTTTATTAAGAAATAAATGACTTATGACAGATTTTTGACACTAGACGCATAGAATGTGGTTTTTAATTTGCCAACGTAAATTCGTACGTGTCTAATAGTAACAAACTATAGATTTGCTGCATGCGAATCTATAGCTTGTTACTGCGCCGCTGAGGTGTAATGCCGCCCGGTCGTTTGGAATCTATACCTTGTTGCCACTACACGCGTACGAATTTACGTTAGCAAATTCAAAACGAAAGCACTTAGTTTCGCGTTCTGGCGAAGAAACCTTTCTTCGCCAGAACGCGTTAGGTACCTACCTAGGGAACAGTGGCGTGCCTAGGGTTTCAAAATAACGCAAGCCCAATAAAATTTTAACCGATTAAAAAAAAAAGTAAGTTCAGTTTTCGACTGAGTATGTAGGTACCTACGTATGTATCATCGCAATTTTCTCATAAACTACTGGTTAGGTACAATAAATTAAAAGTGAATTCATCCATCCATTTTAGTAAGGCATGCCGCCGGGCTTTTGGGCTTAAGGCTCCTTCAAACAGGCGCGACACGCGACGCGACACAAAGACACCGCGTGTAGCGCTACAAGCGGTGCCTTTGTGTCGCGTCGCGTGTCGCGCTTGTTTGTAAGAATCTTTATATGAAGGTACCGCCACTGCTAGGGAAGCATATGCAGCTGGTATGTAGGTGCCTACTTTGGTACGCATATTGTTTACACGTACCTACCTATATTTTTTTCAAAACGCTTGATTGATTGTTACTAATAAAATGTTATATTATTTGTATAGTTTATTTTCAAATTTCGCTTATAGTGTCTTTTTTTGTATACGAGGGCGGCACTGAAAATTTCGGGAATTAAGGAAGTGACACAACATTGCACACAAAATGTATTTATTGCTTTTCGAAGTATTCTCCGCGAAATTTGACACATTTTTCCATACGATGGAACCAATCATTGAAGCAACCATTCTATTCTGAATTTGGGGTCTCCAAAATGGCCGTTTTGTAGGCGTCCACAGCTTCTTCAGGTGATGAAAATCTCTGTCCACGCAATTTATTCTTTATTTTAGGGAAAGTATAGAAATCATTAGAGCTTAGGTCGGGGCTGTACGGCGGATGGTCTAATAATTCTATGTTTTCTTGCTCTAAAAACTCTTTTGTTCTGTGCGCGGTGTGAGAACTTGCATTGTCGTGATGGAGGATGATGCGGCGGTTGCAGTTCTCTTTACGGAGTTCAGAAACGACCTGTGTTGTCCCTCAAGAGGAATAGTTGTAACATGGCCGGTTTTGGAGACAAACGTGGCCACCATTTTTTTTGCAATACTCCGTGAACGAACAATTTTTGTTGAGTTTAACTCATTTTCGAACACCCAAACTCGTGACTGGTTTTTTGTTTCGGGTTCGTACGCGTATATCCAGGATACGTCACCTGATACGATGTTGTATACAGCATTTGAGGATCCTGCGTGGAATCTTTCGAGAGTTCTGACGCACCAAGTAACGCGAGCCGCTTTTTGTTCTTCACAGAGCGAATGCGGTATCCATCGGGAAAACAACTTTTTTACACCTAATTTCTAATTGTTCGTGCAAGATTATTTGTATTTGACTCATGCCAATGTCTAAAGTTGCCTGAATTTCGCGGTGTGTCACATGTCGATCTTCCTCAATCAGCTTACGCACAGCATCAACGTTTTCTTGGGTGACTGCAGTTTTTGGACGACCTTGACGGGGATCATCACTGAGCTTGACACGTCCACGTTGAAATTCAGCAAACCAGCGATAAATTGTGGTTTTGGATGGGGCTTCATCACCAAATGCAGAAATCATCCGGTCAACACACTGTTTTTGTGTTAAACCACTTCAAAAGTCATAATAAATCATCGCTCTTGAATTTTCTCGGGTCAATTCCATTTTCTCAACGACTAAACAAGTTTAACAAAACCTTGTGACAAGACCGAGAATCTTTTTTTAAATAAATAAATGGTATTCGATTTTTAAAACCAAGGAGTTTTCAATTAAAAAGTTTTTAATATGACAGGAACAGTGGAAATATTCCATTCCCGATACTTTTAATGCAGCCCTCGTACCCACCCATATTGATTTTATAATTAAACATACGTTAATAACACAAATATTCCCTATGTATTATTACCACTAACTAACTTTATAGTAAAAACTACACACACACATAACTATTAAAATCAACAAAATAAGTGGGTTACCTACATACCTACTTATTTTGTTGATTTTAATAGTTTGTTTACAATTTCTAATGGTTATGTCACCAACAAAAAATGCGGGAAAAAGTGGTACAGGTCCGCTTAGCACTGCGTCTCGTCCTGCACTGATTTTTTAGGTGACAGAGGGGTTTCTCACGTGATTCAATGTAGATTTATGTAAAAAATAATGACTAGAAGTAACCAGAAAAGTTATTTAAAAAAATAAGCCGAAGATTCTCTAGGCATTGTATTGTGTAATATCATGATGACTGTAAAAAAACCTAGCGAATAATAGTTTAGAAGAAAAAACGTTTTATATTTCTAAAACAGGGGTTACTTTGCCTGTATATTAATGATATTTAAAATTGTTTTTATTTGTTTTAAAGGGGACATGTTTTGTATTGTGTTGATTAACATATATTTTTTTAAGATCATTTCGGTACGGGTTATGGAGAAAAACGGTTTTAATCTTCTTCAGTTCCGCACAATTCACGTACATCACGGCCTTAACTAACAATTTCACTACATAATCTAAGTACCTAGTAAAAAAAGGTTCTTGTGGGACTACGCATACGGTATTATACGAGCATCGTATGACGACACTATACGGCAATCAAATCAATATTGAAACGCAAAAAGTAAGGGTGTGTTATGATAATACACAAACGAGATCGACCACGCAATGAAGCCATCAATATCGTGGTCATCTTACGTTGAATTATTAAGCTTGGGAGAACAGATTATCCATCTCATAAATGCATTCATTTGATGGATTGAAGTTATATCGTGAAACGTATTTGCTAGATCCGATCTACAGGATCTTCTACTCTCTACAAAGATTTCGTCATAATAATCATCGCTCAATCAATACTTGGAACTGGTTGATTGAATTTGATGCGTTATTTTCATTTCAAGAGATCGATTTGGTGTAATAGCAATATGGATCGATCGACGCTCAACTTTATGATTGTTCAGACCATGCAAATTCAATTGAGTGATGTCCAGCATTTTAGTGTAATACACCCTAAGAACATTAAAAACGTATAACTATGAGTAGGCCTACTTAACCGATTGTTAAGGGGACTACAGGACCTAAACGCAACTTTTATAAGTTTTATAATGCCTTAAAGTATATGATCCACTGCAGTAAACAAAATCAGAAAAATATATGATATTCTTAAGGATATTTATGCTAGGTAGATAGTGTGTTGAAAACATAATATAACCTAATTTGATACGATAGAAAAAAATCACGAAGACACCTCTAAACAAATTCTGTAACGATTAAAAACCATACTAATATACGAGGGCGGGTCAATAAGTCCGTGACTTTTGGAATAAAACACAGATTTTTTGATAAAAAAATAATTTTATTTTTCAACGTAGTCTCCCTTGAGCTCTATACACTTTGTCCAACGCTTCTCCAATTTTTTTATCCCTTCCAAAAAAAATGATTTGTCGAGGTCCTCAAAATAGGCCTTTGTTTGCGAGATGACTTCATCATTGGAGTCAAATCTTTTTCCACCAAGCCATTTCTTCAGGTTTGGGAACAAGAAGTAGTCGCTCGGAGCCAAATCTGGAGAATAGGGCGGATGAGGGAGCAATTCATAGCCCAATTCATGGATTTTTGCCATGGCAACTGCACATGTGTGCACCCTTGCATTGTCTTGGTGGAAAAGAACTTTTTTCTTGGCCAAATGAGGTCGGTTTTTTTTCAAATCGTCATTGAATCGGTCCAATAAATTGGCATAATATTCCCCATTGATTGTTCTTCCCTTTTGAAGGTAGTCAATGTGGATTATCCCGCGTGCATCCCAAAAAACAGTCGCCATAACTTTATTGGCTGACTAACCCACCTTGGCCTTCTTCGGGGCCGATTAACCCTTAGAAACCCACTGTTTTGACTGTTGTTTGGTCTCTGGTGTGTTGTGATGGATCCATGTTTCGTCCACGGTTACAAAACGGCGCAAAAACTCCTCCATATTGCGATTAAACAACGCCAAACCTTCCTGTGAAGTTGTTACACGATTGCGTTTGTGGTCGACTGTGAGCAAACGCGGCACCCATCTTGCGGAAAGCTTTCTCATGCCCAAGTGATCATTCAAAATTGAAACCACTGAGCCATGCGAGATCCCTACGGCTTCCACAATCTCTCGCACTTTCAATCTTCGGTCGGCCAACACCATATCGTGAATTTTTTCGATTGTTTCGGGTGTAGAGACCTCAACTGGGCGTCCAGGACGTTCGGCATCTTCAGTGCTTGTACGGCCACAACGAAATTCAGTAAACCACTTTTTTACCATTGAAATCGATGGTGCAGAGTCCCCATAGTATTTATCAAGCTTAGCCTTGGTCTCGGTAATGGTTTTTTTTCGCAAGAAATAATGCTTAATAAGCACACGAAATTCACTTTTTTCCATTTTCTCCTCAAATTAGTGAGTAGTCTGATAAAAATAGCTGTCAAACACAAACTAACTGACGCAGCAAGTTTAAATTTTGACAGGAGTCAACTGACAGATGCCTGTTGACAGGAGCAGTGTTGCTGTTTCAGTAAAGAGGTCAGAAATTCAAAAAGTCACGGACTTATTGACCCGCCCTCGTACATGCAATCATTCTGATTTGTTGTCAGATTATTCTACAAGCAACATATTAGCATAATAGTGTTTTATTTTTTTTATACAATCTATAGCTTTTTAGTAAATCGATAATTGCTTCATATTTTGCAATAAATTACCAGCGTTGTGTCATCGCGCTTCTCTTTCCTTTCTATGCAGTCCGACAGTGACCGCGCTTTAGGTGTTGTCTAAGTAAATTGCCTATAAATAATGATATGTAAGAGCGTTGGCCGTTATGTGCGTTATGCAATAGGTATTCCTCCAAGCCTGTTGAATCCTATATTTGATATCTATATCAAAGTTATTGTTTCAAATAGCTTTTTTAATATACCTTCTGTCTTTTATTTGTATAAGTAGAGACCGTAGATAAGATAGGCTATGTTTCTTTCTTATCAAACTGTTATTTGCAATAAGCTTAAGATCACATATTGATAGCGATGCTGATAACCAGCTTACCACTTGATTGTCTGACAATTTATTTCCACTGTGCAGCACAGTTTTGCAATATTGTCTACACTTTTGACAAATATTTTTTTACTTTTAATCATGGCTGTTTTAAATTCGTTCAAAGTAAAAATGCTTCTTATTAGTTCGAGGACCTTTATAGTTAACGTTTTTATGAGAGTTAATTTATCTAACATTAGTTTGTGACTGGGTGAACGCGTGAAGAGTATGGTGAGTTTAAAATTTTGTCTCAATATGTTTTTGTTTTGTTTTTCTCAGACAAAAATTAACTTCGCCAAAATGGAATCGTTTTAAAGGTATAAAACTCCGGTGGAAAGACAAGATTCGATTGAACAACGTCATATGGCGGTGCTGGCATATGCAGTGTAAGTGCATTATTGTTTTATTTGAAATATAAAAATCATCAACCATAGGAACATGATACAAACATTTTGACATGATAGAGTAATTGAAATCGGTTTTTACCATCAATACTGGATAGCCAAAAAATAACTTCTTTGTTGACAAAATTGTATTTGCAGAGATCTTTTTGACGAGGTTTCTTGGTGCGTACGTATTGTTTTATTTGTTACTATGCGGCATGTTCTGTAATAGAATTTTTATAAAAAAATTACTCATCTCTCATCGAGTGTCTGCGTGATCGGCTTTCTTTGGTTCGGACTTCAAATTTTTTGAGAGTTCAGACACTTAGGTTTTGTTGCTTTAAATCGAGGTTCGTGTTAATATCTGTAAAAAAACTAAAACCTCGAACAGGCATGCACTAAACCTGCTAAAAGCAATATTTTGATAATGATGCTGATATGAAATTGTTTATAGGCGGGAATTTTCGGACAATAATTCTTGTCTGGGACATTGAACACCTGTAGCGACCGAAGCACCTACATAGGTATAACATACATGAGATAACGGTGACCCCAAACTGGACATTAAAATAAAGACAAGGTTGATTTATATTTGATTGCTGCTACCACGGTGAAAAATTGCGTATTTGGTTACATTAATTTAAATACAAAAAAAAAATATTATGCTGTTTAATTCAGTAATTCATTTGGAGGTCGGTTGATTGGTGTTTTTATAAACAAAAGTTTTATTTTATTTTTATTGTTGGGATAAAGTGACTTAAGTTCTTTTTGCAATGTAAATTAGTTTAAATCAATACGAATCAGTTTGCGGAGTCACATGCATTCGTTTTCTAATAAAATGTTATTTTTTATTTTAATTTGGCTATGTCGAAGTTAAGTATAGCAAGGCACGCCCACGTTTTGAATTATTGAAGGCGTTTCGGTATTACCTACTACGAGGACTGTGTGGGCATTTTATCACATTCATATCTGATTGAGTAATAAATTACGATATAGAAAAGATTTATGCGTGGTGAACCTACGTCTGCGCGATTAAGAATTTACCGATAATGTAGAATATGTAGGCCAAATTATTTATCTAAAATGTATTTTATCTAACAATTTTAAATAGTTGAACAGCGCTTGTCTAGATATTAAAGAAAAACCCCAAAGGCCCAGAAGGTGGTATGATGTAATTCATTACAATGTTAACACAGCGATGTCGTCTATTGACACCTTGAATACCGATAATATTCTACAGTTTATAATATTTTAATATTTTTTGTGTAATTAAATTACAACTGCATAAAATATTTTTGCAGTTATAAAGAAACAGAACACATTGGTATGCCAATTCGCTTCCCCGTTAGATGTTGACACGCACGTAAAACCAGAGGTAATACGAAAATTTAGTAATTATTTTTAATATAAAACGAACGGTATATTAAAATAAAAATACTTATAACATTACATATTTTTAGGCAACAATACTAGAAGGTAAATATTGGAAACGAAGGGCAGAAGCTGTTATAGCAGAATATAAAAAATGGCGCAAGTTTCATATAATGCGACTCCTTGGAAAGGGAGACACTTCCGTTCAGGATACGGTAAGAAACGATTTTAATGACTACATATTCTTTACTGATAAATAAACCTGATGTGGTAATCAATATAGTTTATTTTTGTTTAGATATCGGACATGGACACGGTGGAATCGTTCTCGCAGTGCAGCGACCTTGCAGGCAACATGCTCACGGACGAGGACTATCTGAACTTCATGACTGACACACTCTTCTCCACCATCACCAGCCACCAACCCTTCGCCTTCCCCGACTGTAGAGAAATAGGTAAATTCAATTTTGTAGTGATGAAAATAAGGTCAAAATGCATACGTTAACGTTCGTTTATCACACATAATCAGCCTGTAATGTTCCCACTGCTGGGACACAGGCCTCCTCTCTTTGAGAGGGAGTGGGCCGTAATCCACCACGCGGGCCCAGTGCGGATTTGTAGATATCACATGTCTTCGAATTTTTGGTTCTAGGACATGCCGGTTTCCTCACGATGTTTTCCTTCACCGTTTTGAGAGCAGTGGTGATGAAATAATTTACACAAAGTAAAGCGCCTGGGTTCGAACCTACGATCTACAACTCGTAAGTCGCGGCCGTTACCACTGGGCCGCCACTGCTCTCCGTTTATCGCTCAGCCCTAAATAAATTATAATAATGTATGTTTTCATTTAAAACATTGCAATAATCTAATCCAAATTACGTTTCCAGCCAGAGGAGCAAGTTTAGCAGACTTCATTCAACCAAGTTTAGGCCCACTGCAACCCAATCTTGATGATTTTATGGACACATTGGAACCTCTTCAGGGTAACTGTCATTTTAAATATTAAATAAGTTACCTATCTACCTGTTTCGGTACTAATCTATCAGTAAAATGTTTCAGATTTGTTGACGCCCAGATTATTACCGCCAGTGCCAGAGGAATCTGCGTTAACTTCCGAAGATTCGATGTATCGAGGGGGCATGTCAGTGGACACCTACTCTCCACAGAGTTTTATGAACAGCAGCCAGAGCAACACAGCAGTCACAATGCCGACCAGTCAGATGTCTTTACACGGTACTATTTATAGTTTACACATTTCACGATGACGCGTTAATCATTGCAACCGTCCGCCGTAATCAATGTTATAAAAGCATTCGTCATCGTGTAACGCAAATCATTTATTTATGATGGGATTCATTGAAAAATTAATAAATTACTGAACCCTTTTCTAGGCACAAGCAACAATACTCAAATGATGTCGATGGCAGAACAATCAATAAAGAATGAGCAGCGGATGGGAATGTACGACAATAACAGGCTATTTTCCCAGTCGGAACTACAGAACAATATGATGAATGCTCAAGAAATGCTATCTCCATACCAAGCCATCAGCTACGAACAACAGAACACTTCACAGTCAGACCAACAAATGCACAATGTTTTTGTTGGAAAATCATCTAGGTTACAATATGTTAATACTCCAAAGATTGTTGCGCAATCTGAACCTTATAAATATAATACAGGTAAGTCGGTTACCGGGGATTATTTCTTTCGTTGTTCATTTGCAATAATAAATAAAACTATTACGTTTATGTTTACAGGTGTAGTACCGCCTTCACAAACTGCACCAGAAACTGTATCATTGCTGCAGCAACCTATACAGAATTCTAAGTACGCGTCCACTGTAGTGATTCAGGGGCGGGGTGGGTACGGGCGAGAGAAGCCGCGACAAAGGGTGTCCCACTACTCGGGGCAGGTGCAAAACAATCAGTATCAGAGTTACGGTCAGTCGGGGCCGCCGGTGTCTCCGCAGGGCTACGAGTCCCGCTCTGTGGGCTCGCGCCAGACATCGCCGCAGTTGCAGTACTTGCAGCCGAGTCCACAGGACTCGTATAAGGGGAAGCCCTTGTCGTCTGCGGTGAACCCTCGCTCGTTTAAGATGCCTTCACCGCCACTGGTGCCCGTCACAGCTCCACAGGTGAGATCTGATGAAGTATTTATTGTTGTAAGAGTGTATTTCGTCTATTTGGATGTCGAGTCTTACAGTCTTCTTTGTCGGTTTTGTATGGACAGATGTCGTCGGGGGCAGGTTCGAGTGCGGGTGTCGTGTCGCGCGTCAGCAAGGAGCAGTTCCGCTCGCACAGCCTGCCGCTGGGCTCGCAGCTGAACCCCGACTGGACCGTGAGCGCGCCTGCGCAGGTGGCGCCCGTGCCCGCGCCCACGCCCACGCCCACACCCACGCCCGCGCCCCATGACTTGGCGGTCGCTAAGCACAACGCGAGGGTATGTGATTTTACTACATCACATTTCTTGCCAGGACTATCCGGACGGAAAAGTTATTCCCAAGTAAGATCCCCGGAGTAATTTTTCAACATCCTAACAACCACCACTGCTCCTCCCGAGATTGTCCACGCATCGAGCTTGTCAAGTTTTTAATTGCTGACGTTTTGAAATTACAAATTTGTTATTAAATTTGTCATCGGCCAACTACAAGATTTCCTTTATATTACCCAACAGATGTCTGTGGAAGTGAAGAGTGATTTAATCGCTCGTATCCTCGTGCAATGAAATCTCGGCAAACGCTCGAATCATTTGAAATGGTAAGTACTGGTGTACGTGTAACGTACAAAGTTGACAATTTGCAGGCTCGCGAGTCGAACCCGGGTGGCATTCGCATTCGGTCGCGTTCGACGTCGAGCGGCGTAGTGGAGGGCGGGGCTGGCGGGGCCGGCGTGGCTGGCGGGCCGGCCGGGCCTGTGCGCCGCCCGCCGCCGCTCAACAGCGTCGCGTCCGAGCCCACGCTGCCGCAAGCTAGCGTAATGCTAGCGCAGCTACTCTCAGCGCAACACTGTCAGTCAATATGTTAATTTATTTTTTTACGTCACTTGCTCGCACGCTTTTTATAAGTTCGGTACAGATCGGAATAACAATCATTGATAAAAGTATAAGTCTCGACGACTGTGTTGGCGAAATTAAGACCAAGCTTTCAAACTCCAACGAATGAGATTCGACATTGATCACCAAACATTTTATATTTTCACGATTCCGATCTGTACCAATATAAAAGTCCCTACTAAAACCCGCGACTTCCTCTGACCTCTTTTGTTTGTCCAATTGCAGCTCAAAGCCTGTACAAGTTGACCAGCTGCGAGGAGGGCGCGGGGGCGGACCCCACGCGGTCGCCGAGGCGCGCGCAGCCGTCGCCCATCGGCAGCGACGTCATGTCGCCGCATCACGTGAGTAGCTGGGTAATATAATATGGCCGAAGGGCAGATTCTTTAGACGCACCTCATTATGACTCAAATTGAACATTTTCATCGTACATTTTTTATTTACTTCTGAACTAAGATCACGATGGTTATAGGTAAGTTAAGTGTCTGAAGTGGTTCGATATTTTTCGGCGTCTATCATTAAGCCGACAAAGTAGCAAAAACATATGCCATGTCCTCAACTGCAATTAAGGGTAGGGGTAATTCTTATTGAGTGTATATCAATTGCGAAAACGCTGCCCAAGTGCATAGGCTCACGCTGTAGGTACTAGTGTCACGTTTACAACGCCACAAGGTTATCTTGGCGCGTGGCCGAAATCGGAAGTAACGTCGCATTCTTGTTTTGTCAATACTATTTTTCTGTGACAACACAATTTCACAAACCTCAACAGTGTTGCCAGTGCCCTGTCGTCAAAAGTTACCCAAGACTGTTCGAAAAGTAACGTTTTCACAAAAAAAGTAACGCTTTTTAATTTTTTTGTATTTATTTAAACAATTTGAATTGTATTTAGAACTTTTAACACAATTCAATCACTATTTTAGCATTTTTTAACGTTTTTTCTTTAATCGACGGGTGTAATCCTGGAAAAGAAGAAAAGTACTACAGTAAAAACAGTAAATTATTGTGGCACGAATGTACACAAACTTGCATTCATACAACTCGCTCTTTCTGTTTGCTCATTCTAGCAGTGCGATAGAGAGAGAGAGACATTACTTAACTTTCATTTTAGTTTAGTTGAAACGGCACGACACTTGCTTGCGTTCCGTTTCAACTAGTTTTTTTATTCAACTCTAAGCAATTAAAATTACTCTGAAAAGTAACGTAAAAGTAACGTTTTCAGCCGCGTAACATAAATGTAACGTAAGGGTTTCAAAAAGTAACGCAAAACGTTACAAAAGTTACGTTCTGGCAACACTGCGCCTCAAAATTTATGGCGGCTCTGAAGTAGTCTGAAGTGCGCTACTCGCTGCGCAGTACCGCACCCCTCACCCACGCTGACACGTGAATTTGTTACTGCGCAACGACTAGCCTCATGTTCCGTGCCGCCATAAGTTTGAATTGGACTGTACATGGTTAGATCCAAACTACGTCGCATTGACGCGATGTTAGCGTAGCGTCTCCGCCTATACAATAACCGTTATCTACGTATTCTGTACATCAAACTAAGTAAGCAAAAATGATTGCTGGGAAACGACTTTTATTTTTTGTGTGCGAAATCGCTGTTTACGACAGCGCGTAATGTAACGCACGCAAAATATTGTGCTTATGGTTGCATGCCACGGTACAGTAGTTGTGGGGATATTTAAAGTTAAGTTGTAACATATAATAACCTGTTATCATGACAATTAATACCGGCCAGGTAATGCACGCTGCTGAGAAAAAAAAATACTGAGAATAGAAGTATTCTCGGTATTTTTTTATTTTATGTTAGTCACAGCAGTTCGGAGATAAGGGCGAGTGGTCAATTTTCATCTATTTTCTTTAATAACTTATAAAATAATTATTTTAATATTAAATAAAAGTTATATTTGAAATCCTCATAACAAGTCCTTTAATTTGCTATGTCACACGGTACAGTTTGCAAAACTTTTTAATTGTCTCATTTTTCCCCCAAAAGTGAACCCCGTATTCAAAATTCATTTATTTACGTTACACATCCGTGTTTGGGTCACAGAAATTAATATGTGTACCAAATTTCAACTTAATCGGTCTAGTAGATTTGTAGCAAATCGTATGTGACGAACGGACAGACAGACACACGAGTGATCCTATAAGGGCATAGGGATCCTATTTTTCCTTTTGAGGCACGGAACCTTAAAAAGATTGGAATTTTAATCTTAATTTTTTCCATAGCCAAAAGGTTCTCAGATATTGTCTAGTACAAAAAATATCACAATGACGGTACAAGTGACTCTGGGTTTCGTTAAGCGTCTTTACCCCAAATTATCGCGGGTACACCCGTTAAACACTCACGATAATTTAGGATGTGGCATATCGTGTGTCGCTAGTTAAGGTTTGCGGACCAAGTAAAAACCAAAAAGTATTGAGTCGCTTTCAATAGATACTACTAATAATCATCATGATCTTTGTTACGATGCGAAGACAATATAGTTAACAAAGTTGTATCTCCCAGTCCCTGTCCCCGCCGACGTCGCCGGGCGGGGCGGGCGGGCCGGGCGGGGCGGCGGGCTCGCCGCGCGCCGGCAGCCCGCGCGAGCCGCGCCGCACGCACCTGCACGCCGAGCAGAAGCGGCGCTACAACATCAAGAATGGCTTCGACACGCTGCAGGCGCTCATACCGCATCTCAACACTAACCCCGCCGCTAAGGTTTGTAATCAAACTTACAGTAAAACTAGAAAAGATATGCGCTTCGTTAATCTTCGTGTTTCCGAATTAGCACGAACCGCGCATCACAGAGTAACCCCCGAGTCGGGGGTTACTCTGTGATGCGACGTTCAATAGGTGCACTACTACGAAGCTTCGAGTAGTGCACCTATTATTGCGCGTTTGTTTTATGAAGTTTTCTCTCTGTCAGTTTACCTACTCCGATCGCAGATCGTTATTTAACACACAAAAGTTGAAAAGTTTTTTGGAATTGTATAGAGTTTATAATCTATAATTTTGTTATCATAGTAATATAAAATAGGCAAGTATTTCCTTGGTTGTAACATGGCTCTCACCATCATCGTGTGTTCGTGTTTCCGAAGATAGACGGTAATTCCCGAAGCGCACACTTTACTTGAGATGTCTGTACCATACTAGAGGTCGATACAACCCAATCTGGAGCGAGTCGGGGCTGCCTTGAAGCGGCTCCTGCCCAATCTAGGGGGTCCAAACACCTCCTGCCGGAGGCTCTGCGCGGGGGTTGTGCGGTCCATGGCCATTGTGGCTAGCCCGCCGGTTGAGCGCTGCCCAAAGGGTCATGGCCATCCGGCTGGTCCGGGGATATCGCACGCTCTCCGGTGAAGCGACGAGCCACCTTGCCGGATTGCCGCCATTGGATCTGATTCTATTGGAGGCAAAAGTCCTCGCGTACGTATGGGAGTGGCGCGAGGAAGCGAAACGCCGGAGCGTAACTCCGCTGCCGCGAGAAATCGCGGCATAGCGGATAGAGCTCCGGCGGGATCTCATGGCGACATGGAGAGTACGGTTGTCGCAACCCAGTGCTGGGCACGCCACTATTGCGGCGATAAGTCCCCTCTTTGAAGAGTGGCTTGAGAGCCGCGACGGCGTCCTCACCTTCCGCCTGACGCAGGCCCTCACCGGACACGGCAGCTTCGTGAGGTGTCGGATAATTCGGGAGGAAACGCTCGGGTGTCACCACTGTGTGGATCGCCTGGAGAACACGGTGGAGCATACGGTGGAGGTCTGCCAGGATTGGGCAGAGCACCTCCGTGGAGGCGATCGGCGGTAGAGATCTCTCGCGTCCGGCCCTGGTTCAGGCCATGGTACGGAGCGAGAGGGCATGGGCAGCCGTCACCTCCTTCTGCCAAGCAGTAATGCTCGCGAAGGAGGAGGCGGGACGGTTGAGGGAAAGGCAAATTTCGCGCCCTCTCGCTCCTAGCCGCCGCAGGAGACGCCCTGGGCGTCGGGAATCCCGTGCGGATGTCCGGCCACCGTAGGCGTGGGCTTGCGGACGGTGAGCAATGGGTAACTCAACGTCCGATAAGGACCAGGCCCGGGTCGACGGCGCGTTGTGTTCCACGCGCGCCTCAAAGAGATGTCAGCACGAGTGTAGGGGTCCACTAGGGCTGATGCCTACCGGGATCGCGTGACAGTTCAAAAGGGTTACAGGCCCCTGGGAACTCACAAATCCAGATTCCGGGCTGCTACTGCGAATTTTCTAATGTGTGAACACGATAACGCGTTGGCTCTATCAGAGATCGAACCAAGGTCCTCCTTCAGAAGTCGTGCTTGAGCCCACTCACATCAGAAATGCAGTTAAAAATAATACCTTTGGGAAAAAATTAAAAATAAATTACTTGTTCTCTAAAATAGCTATTATTTATCTGTGAAGGCTTGTTATTAGTAATCTAGTTTGATATTCTTCTTAAAATGTAAAAATAAAATAAAATTAATGAACATTTCTAGATAAGTAAAGCTGCAATGCTGCAGAAGGGTGCCGAGTATATTAAGCAGTTGAAAGCTGAGAGGAACCAAATCAAAGAGGAGATGGAGAGCTTGCGACAACAAATAGAATGCTTAAACAATTCTATCACGTACGTATACACAGTTATTGTTCGTATGATACGAAAGAGCATATTAGTTTATTTAACATCCTACATTCGTGTGGAGGGGCTTGTGGCTAAGTAATAACAGCCGCAGGGGTCGTCGATCAGGTTAATCTACGCTTGCCGCGGTGGGTTTATGGATGGGTGACCATCTTTATATACCAAGACCACTCCGTACCTCGGAAGGCACGTTAAGCCGTTGGTCCCGGCTGTCATTCGTGGATCTTTGGCAGTATCTACGGGTCGCAGATGATGTACATGCTGGCTATGCAGATGATGAACATGCTGGCTATGCAGATGATGAACATGCTGGCTACGCAGATGATGAACATGCTGGGTATGCAGATGAGGAACATGCTGGCTATGCAGATGATGAATATGCTGGCTATGCAGATGATGAACATGCTGGCTACGCAGATGATGAACATGCTGGCTATGCAGATGATGATCATGCTGGCTATGCAGATGATGATCATGCTGGCTATGCAGGTGATGAACATGCTGGCTACGCAGATGATGAACATGCTGGCTATGCAGGTGATGAACATGCTGGCTATGCAGATGATGAACATGCTGGCTATGCAGATGATGAACATGCTGGCTATGCAGATGAGGAACATGCTGGCTATGTAGATGAGGAACATGCTGGCTATGCAGATGATGAACATGCTGGCTATGCAGATGATGAACATGCTGGCTACGCAGATGATGAACATGCTGGCTATGCAGATGATGAACATGCTTTGAATGCAACAACATTCGTGTGTAATTTGGCGATTTAAATAACCGCGAAATATCGCTTCGGCGGCCGATCAAGTATATCCGTAGTATGCAAATTTATAGACATAGCTATCAAAGCGCTCTGGCTTATTCAACAATTTCAAGCATCCCTATTTATCTTGAAATGTGTATCGTTCTATACCTGACATTTCATTGGACAAGGACTGGTTTACGTTTGCATGTAATGGTCATACGCACGTTTAAATCGCCGTCTAAAATAATAAGTTCTGAAAAATAATCGTTTAACCAATTTAAGATTTACGTTATGATATGACTATCATCAAAATAAGCGTCGTGTATGCAAAAAATAAAGAATGCTATTTACGAAAAAACAAGGTACAGGTAAACTAGAAAAAGTATGCGATTCTGTGATCTTCGTGTTTTTCGGAAACAGTACGATTAGTTTAGATCTCATCATCGCGCGTTGTATTTCCGAAGATGACGCCCGAAGCGTACTTTTCTTTGGAAAGCTGTAAGTATGCAACAACCCGTAACGTAATGTTGCAGCAACTGCCACTCGTTGCTGCCTGCGACAGGGGCGCCGGTGTCGCGCGCGCGCTCGGGCCGCCTGCGCGAGATGTTCGCGCGGCACGTCGCCAACAGGACCATGCACAACTGGAAGTATTGGCTCGTATCCTTTTGTACTAATATACTTTAAAATTGACATTATTATCATCACGTAAGTATTTGATAAAACATTTGTAATGCGTGTGTCCTGGTTTGATAACTTCAAATCAGAACTCACATTTTATAAGGAAAGTTTACAAAAATTTGAAGGTTGGTGAGTAAGTTGTTACAATGTAGAAATCTATATAAATAAATAAAAAATAAAAAAAAAAAACATAAATCTAAAGTCATTTATACAAACTAGGTTGAGAAATCAGCACTTTTCGAACGTTATAATTACGCTGGGAAGAAGTGGCGCAACAAACTCCCCAGCAGCATAGCTGTCTGTTCAGTTCAAAAACTTGATTCTATACAAATCGTATGTAAAGTAACACAAAACATTAACTTGAATTATTTGCCATATGTTAGCTAGCACACGTCAACATACCAATAAAACAATGAAAACTTACTCAAGCAAAAATAAAAACGTAAACACAACTTAATACTTAAATGTAACACCTAATATGCCTCCAGGCATAAAGGTGTGCCCGCTTTCATAAAGCTATAGCTGTAACTCGAAGTCACAAATGATAAACTAGCACCATCGAAGTAAAATAAATAAACAGATAATTACTAATAAAAATAACAAAACCATAACGCAAAGATCAGCCATCACCCCTCTCGCCATATTTGAGGGAAGAAGGCAACCCGACGCTACCGCAAGCAGTGACCTCTAAGACGATTATTGTTTACAATCTTGCAATGATTAGTTACCTAAGCTCTGGGTATAATGTTGAATGATAAATTGCATATCATACAGGTTGTCGCAATTGGGTATTTGACTTATCAAAAATAAAGATGAATGAATACTTATTTTAATTGGTCAAGGACAGTTAATGAGACAATTGATTTTCTATTGTTTGACTCCGAATCGGTGTCGCGTAGGATTTAATAGGTTAAAGATGCTTCAGAAAAACACGAATAACACGAATTGTGAAAAAATAATAAATACCGGTTGAAACATAGAAATTATTATTTTTCCTTGTCACGCAAAACGGTCAGTGTACTGAATGGCGCGAAGTTACTATGGCGTTTCTGTATTGTGACGTCAGAACACAGCATAGACTAAACGTGAGATATTTAAACAATTTAGTTTTACTGTGACTTATATTTTTTTCTGTTTCGAGAAATTAAAATGGAACTTTTAAGATTGTGTATAACCGGTTATTTTTAAGGTAAGCTGCTTCCGTTAAGAATTAGTCAGAATCTACTCCTCAAAGAATAAAGATAAAACTTGCATTTGAAAAATAGTACTTTTTTCCTAATTTTGTCTAAGATAACGCTATTTTAAAAACAGCCATTTTTACTAAGCATGCGGTTGCCTATTAGGCAGTCTCGTGAGGGCTTCTGATCGAGGACGCTGACAGATATGTTATCGCACGCATGTTTTGCCGGCGACCTGCACTTTTTACTAATCATCTATGTTTTACACTGCTGGTGCGATATACCTACGTCAATGATAAAAAAAATAACTGATAAAGCCAAATACGGCATGTATTTGGCTTTATCAGTTATTAGATAATAAAAAACCGGTCAATTGCGTGTCGGAACACGCACAATGAAGAGTTCCGTAGTTGGGAAGTTGGGATGAATTTATCCCAAAAACAAACTTAACATTGTAGTTGAAAAACATGTTCTCCCATACATCAATATATGCTACGGTCAATTCTCCAACTGCAAATTTAAGGTGGTCGACTATAACTCATTAACTTGTAAAGCCCACTTAGTCGTGATAGTTTTCCTTTTAATTTCATTATAATTATGTACTACTGCCATGAATGTTTTCACATCTCCATAAACAACCATTTAGCTGGCAGGGAGCAGACACTGTACTCTAACAAAAATGAGCACTTAAATGCTTAATATTACGCAATTGGATCCTTGAATCGAAAAGTGGTGTTAACAGACCCGCAATATTTTTGAACGGCCTATCCAACGATACCCCACGGGCTAAGACGAGAAAAAATATCATCCCCACATTACGTGAAAGCGAGGTACCCTAAAACAAAAATTATTCAAGATTTTGTCGGCGTGATTGCTATGTAAAATTACAGCTTTCCAGTATTAAGCGTCTCTGAGCTACAATGGGGACAGACAGACAGACATGGCGAAACTATAAGGGTTTCTTGTTTACTGCGAACCCTAAAAATGAGTTATCACATGAATACATCATGGGACTAGATATTACCTTTAAGTGGGCTTCTATTTTCCGGATGTCAATAAAGAGGATTACTTCGTCGTATTTCCTATCCGATGAATGGATGCCTGCTCATAAATTTGTATTTTGTAACTTAAGGCTCTAATCTAGGATATTTTATTTTAGATTAGGATTTTATTTGAGATAAATCATGTATCAATCCATTAAAATGACTGTGGTTTAATTTTATTATAAAGTCGTTGGTCATCTAACTTGCGTTACTTTGTTAGTGTAGGCTAACAATATTAAAAAAAATATGTTTATCATCGATTTTTTTTGACAAATCTGTTTTATCAGAATCTGTCACACCAATAACCATAAACATGTAGAGATTGTATTAGTTCAAGATTACAAATGGTCACCAATCAACCACCACCTATTGGCTCTTTCTATTTGGTTTGGTTTTGGGCTTAAGTGCTCATATACACGATCAGCACGTTGCCAAGAATCGCTGCCGTCGGCGCGTGTCGACGACTGCAGTTGCCTCTCTCGTTGGCAACGTGCCGCTCGTATATATATGCATTTAGTCGATAGCGATCTTTATTTCATTCAAGTTCCAAAGGATCGCGTTCATACACAAACAATACAAGTCCTTATCAAGCGCGTACAGTTTAGCATAGTGAGCGCGGCGCTGGTGGAGTCGTTCAGCGCGTGCGTGTCGTGCAGCAGCGGCGCCGACCTCGTGCGCACCACGCTGCTGTGGGCCGAGCAGCACTGCTCGCTCGTCGAGATGCGCCCAGGTAATACTTGACGGGTACTACGGAGATACAAAATGAAGGGTATAGTTGTATCAATTATACCCTTCGTTTTATACTTCCAACATCAGTAGATCGTGGTTAAGTTGGCGCTGATTACCAAAACTGACTTATATGTTCATCATTATTATTCAGCAGAAAGTCGTTCATTGGAAGTAGGCCTTCCCAAGCATCGCCATAATAATTTGTGTAGCATTCAGCCGCTTGGAGAGCAGTCGTGGCCCAGTGGTGACGGCCGCGACTTAAGAGTTGTAAGTCGTAGGTTCGAACCCAGACAGGCGCTTTACTTTGTGTAAATTATTTCATCACCACTCTCTCAAATCGGTGAAGGAAAACATCGTGAGGAAAACATGACCTGGAACCGAAAATTCGAAGACGTGACATCCACTAACCCGCACTGGGCCCGCGTGGTAGATTGCGGCCCACTCCCTCTCACAGAGAGGAGGCCTGTGTCCCAGCAGTGGGAACATTATTGGCTGATTATGTATTCAGCCGCTGTCGTCGACCTTGTGTGGTGATTATAATAGTGTAAAACTCTTATGCTGTATGGTGTGAATAGATAGACTGTGCTTAGTACTTACCACTTACGTTTTCTTGAATGGTCACACGTTACAGTCTACTTGCAGAAGAAAGATAATATTATGTTGGTATTCGTATTTGTCCGCAGCGGTGCTGAACTCCCTCCGCGTGCTGTGCACGACGACGGACATGCTGACGAGCCCGGAGCGCCTGCCCGACGAGGCGCGCGCCGCCGCGGGCGCCGGCGCCGTCAAGACGGAGCCCGCGTAGGGCCGCCCACCTGCGAGCAGGGCTCTCTCGGATAAAACACATTCTCGACAACTTTGTTCTGAGAGTCCTCACATGTCCTCTCCTGCGTCGGCTCGGACCAAAAGTCGGTGCGGTCATTGTTAGTGCGTATCAATGCAGAATGTTACATATTCGACCGACAAAAACATTGAATATAAAAAAAATGCTATACCACATGGTGACTTGTGAGGTCGGTCGTCTTATCTTTGTTGTTTTATTTGTTTTTGTTCAAATATTACATTTCGGCCAACTTCTATTGGGTGTTTCGATCCACGTTTGTATAATGTTATTTTATGAAGCATTATAGGTATATTTTGACTGTTAAGTTGCAAATATTTCCTACTGATAAAAATATGCAAAAAAAAATTGCAATTGAAATTATTTGTAATGCCTCGTTTTTTTATGTTGACTATCATCGAACTGTTGAAACACACACACGGTTTGAAGTGTAAGCTTACATCTAAATTGTTACTTCTTTTTGTGTACTTCACAAAATTTATAAATTGTATAAAAAATGTTGGTTTTCACCAAATTATCATGATTGTTAAAGCCTTGATGGCATCATCATTATTATGGATATAAAGGCTTGTTTGTATAAAACTTAGCTGTGTAATGAGTAAGAAAGATAATATTTTTATTTGCGGTAAACATACCGCAAAAAAGATCACAAGTGGGGGAAAATATGCGTCACATCCACGCAAAACGGCCATCGCTCAGCATAATGCTGCGACCCTATGTGAGACAGAGCCCCAGCGGTGGTTTTCAGCGACAGTAACTGGTAAAATAATTGGTGTAGAATCACAAGAAAGAAATATAATTAAATAAAAAAGTCACGTCAACGTTATCTTTAATGTGGTATTGTGAAACAGGAGCGGTCCAAAATTTGTAGTTTTTATACTAAGACCTGTCGTATGGCTCATTTACGCTAGGCACATAGTCTCGCCCCTCGACGGCCGAGAAACTCCTCGTGTAAAAGAGCCTTTATCGTGAAAATCCGGGCAGACTAACATTGCCCGCGCCTTGTATTTGTGGAGGTTATAAATCAAGTGTCCTAATCTAGTGCCTTGTACGTGGTAAATAAATGTAATGTTATTGTAAATACAGAACCTTTACCTAATTGAATTCGGCGAAGGAGAATTTTGTAGTCGCGAGCAATCATAACCTGACTATCTAGCGTGAATATGTTATTAAGGCGCTGACAAGAACCAATTGACCAAAATAGGCTTCTCTTAAGAAAAAATATTGCCAAATCTGTAAAGTTTGTGGTAGCGGAAAAAATATAATTATGTTAATTTTGAACATATTTCGCAGAACTTGGTTGTTACCAAAACAAACTAACCTCTTATCTTGAGTTCTAATCCAAAATATCTGCATTAAGTATTAGTAGTAGTTATTTAATTAATAACAAGAACGTCTTATTTGAATGCAGAACTTGGTTGTTTTTTATTTCAGATTACTTAACTCAATTTTGAGTAAATAGATAATTGCTTCATATTTTGAAATAAATTACAAGCGTTGTCATCGCGCTTCTCTTTCTTTTCTATGCAATCTGACAGTGACCGCGGTTTAGGTGTTGTCAGCGTCTTAAGACTAGTTAGGATTGCACTAATACTGTAATAATGTTAGTCACACAGGTGAGCATGAGGTTTAGGTCGGCAAGCAGCCTATCGATATTCTGATAGTATTGTTGCTTGCAATGGTAATTTCTTCTGGTTGCCGATGAAATGCCATTTCAATAATTCCAATCATGGGCTGCAATATTTTTCTAAAAATTTTACTAAACTTTATAGTCCTTCAAAGATCCTAGGAAAGGCCTGCAGCAATACCAGCTGCAACTTAACCAACGGGCGCATTAAAGGACATAACTTTACCAAAGATATAACAGCCGCAGAACGCATTGTTGAGCGAGTGCAGTCATGTTGTAAAATATGTGCTGGCGACTGCACATCAAGTTACCACTGACAAATTTCTCCAAATGATTTTAAACCTTAAAATGTTGATGTTAAGTTTAAAATCTAAAGAGAAAATTTGACAGTTAGTGGTAACTTTACGTCCTGGCGACTGTACATATGTGCCCGCCCTCTCCGATAACACGTGAATACCAATGAAGTTCGTAAGAAACAATGAATTTATTAAACTTGTCGAGATTTAATTTAGTATTGTGTAAGTGTATTTACGTAAGTACTTTAAGTAAATATTTTTATATTGTGTGATAACACAAATGTTTTTATATAACTATATATAACTCGGTGCCAACGTAAATATTGTTGTAATTTGTTATGTAGTGATATAATTTTATGAAGTATCGTTGACTCTGGCAGCACGTTGTCGTTTGTTAGCGTCGGCGCCGCGCCGCGCTCGTGAGCTTTAAAAGAGGTTAAGTGCAATTGTTGTTCTATTGGAAATACAATCTGGAAACATACTAACGGCTGTTTTAATTGTCATTTATTTGGAACAAACTTGGTACAATTAAATAATTATTTATTACATCGTATAATAGTCGCGATTGATTACAATCTTAATTAGTTCAATCGTTCTCTTGCTTTCAACAAGTTAGTAGTCATTGCGGACATAGTGTGTTAAAATGGCTAATTGAGATTCAATGTCAACACCTTTATAAATAGCCTAAATTCCTCAAGTATGAATCGTTTATTATCTGACTTTCAGGGTCATATTATAATTGCTTGATATATTGCTTTAATAGGTAAATAGAATATCTCTGCTGGATGATACACTATCCTTGATATAATTATTTAATGTCAGTTTAACTTATGCTTTTCGCATTTTATATGTATTAACACTGACTAACTAAGCATCGGTGCTTAAAATAACTTGTAAATAAAAAAAATGGGTAGGTATAAAAGCCTAGCGTAGAAGAAAACAGACGAAACATGCGCATATTTTTTTTAAATACAATATTGTTACTAGGGAAATAGAATGTCTTTTAAGTTACTAAAATACTGGGCTTTCGAATACAAAGCTATGTCTCCTTTGCTGTGTATCCTGTAGATCAGTCAATATCGGTCAGTGGGTGACTGGGTGAGTCATTTTGAGTACAAGGAACCTTATCGAGTAAGGTTCATCAAGATTTCAGACAACGCCACGCTGCTTTACAAAAACTTGACCCGCATCCTAATTGCGTAAAACACTATTAATCACAATCTGAATGGTTTGAAGGATATTGCTATTCCATTGCTCCATAAATTTGTTTGCTCCGCAACGTAAATACCGCAATGAATGTTGTTTTACTGTCAAAATGTAACCTATTGTTAGTGTGTTACGCAATTACCCCGCTGAGCGCATGCAGATGTCAGATAAAAAATCCCTCTTATTATCCTTTTATATCTCGCTTCCACTTGCGAAATAAGAGTGAGACAGAAGGTGACGCGGTGGGTTAGTTGGGTCTTTGCGCAGCTGCGAGCATGCGCGCGAGGCGCGAGGCGGGCTGCGCGAGCAGAGCGGCCACGGCGCCCTGCTCCACCACGCAGCCGCTGTCGAGGACTACGCCGCGCTCGTACCCGCGCACCGACGAGATGCGGTGCTGCAAAGTTAGGAGAGCATTTTAAATTGAAAGAAAGAAAATTAGTATGTTGATTTTGTCACAGAAACACGTGCACATAAAAAGACAAGTTAGCTTGAATACCTACATACCTACCTATGTATACCTAATCGCGTTGACATACGTCGCGCGCTTAGGCTTTACGTTTGATACGAAAAACCTTATGGAAATGCAAACAAGGTTCATATTCCTAAAAGCGAAGTTTCCCACCAATATGAACATTAAGATAATTAAGGCTCATATTTGTGTGAAACGCTTGCTATACTTACCAGTAGGTGACCGACTTCTATTTCTGTCGGGACCAACCATGGTGATTGTCCATTTTGCTTATGTACATTCAGTCGGTAGGTACTGTAGCTAGCTCTTGTTTAGTGATGCAGGTGGATATTTTCTTTTTCTTATACAGTTCTTAGTAGAGGTCGATGCTCTATAAACTATGGCATAATCAGCCTATAATGTTCCTACTGCTGGGACACAGGCCTATAGGCCTCTATAAACTATGGCATAAGAAAGAGCGGGCCATAGTCGTATATCTTCATAAGCTAAAGTGTATGGGTTATTTGATAAGATAAATTATTACCGCAACTGTGATGATGGTGGTGTGAGGTGCGACTGCCGCCAGCGCTGCCAACAGCGCTCTTTCAGCGGTAGCGTCCAGCGCTGCGGCGGGCTCGTCTAGTAGTAGAGCACCTGCCAGTCGCGCGTGAAGCGCTGCGCGTGCCGCCGCCACGCGGCCCGCGCGTCCTGCACTCCACCCTGAGCTACCGGAGCGACTGCATACGCTACACTCTGCAAAAGTATACTTTCAGAATGTTACCTAAAACTGATCGTTTCTATTCCACTGTACTAATTGGCTTCTTGTGGAGGTTCTTTCAGGGCGCCACTTGCTGACTGGCTAATCTTTTTGCCACAAAGCTCTTCTTGTAAGGTTCTTGTCTTTACGAAAGAAGAATATAGCTACTTAGTAGCTTATTCACAGAGGGGATAAAAGCAGTGTCTTAAGCCACGGGCGCTATATTGACTCCTGAGTGCAGCGAGGGATTCAAGCTCGCTCAAGACGAAGATACCTTTATCTTCGAGGAGAATACTCTACTTTTCACACCTGCGAGGTAATTACAAGCATTTAAAAAAAAATGTTATAGGTACCTACGTAGGTAAGGAGTGTATGTTGATGTTCTAAATTCAAATAACTTTATGGACCAGGGTGTTACAATGAATTTAAGTACTTGCAAAATTATTGCTCCCTCCCCTAGGGCTAATAACTTACTTTACGCCACACTTTAGGCTAGGTTTGTATGATATATAATTTGAGATTATCTAGCAGGTGGTGTGATAATAATGTTAGAAGGTTCACATACCTAATCCTGCAGGCTGAGCGGACACAAAGTCGAACAGCCCGACGGCTCTCAAACTATGCCAAATCTCTTCATCAGTATGTACGGCCAGAGGGTCGAGGTTCTCCCGAAGCGTGCCAGAGAACATGGCGGGATCCTGTGGCACTAGCACGACGCGGTGCCTGAGCGCGCGCAGTGGAACGCGCGTGATATCCTCGCCGTCGATCAGCACTCGGCCACCGCTGATTGTGGTTGCGCCGGCGCAGGTCAGTAACAATGTGGACTTCCCGCTACCGCTCCGGCCACAGATTGCTACCTGATTTTGTAGGAAGTGGTTAAGTACAAATCATTAATAAATTATTTATTGGCATAAACTGGTTACGAGAAAAATGTGCAACCTTCACTGATTTCAGGAACCAGTGACTTCTTCTGGTGAGGTTAAAATTTAGCAAGTATTATGCTACAAAGGTCATAAAATTATATTACTTAAAATGAATATACCAAATGCAGTTTAATATACCAAAGCAAAAAATTAAACAACATTAAAATTTCAAGATTAAAATACATTTGAATAAAAAAAAGAAAGATTATGCTTATAGTATTTTCTAATAGGTTACTACCTATTAGAAAGTCCTAGAAAATACTCAGTATCTTCATAGTATAAAGAGAGGGGAAGTAAGTTATCTTCATACAAACGCACCGCGCGCGGCTTGTATGTGTGCGCCAAACTATATATGCGTCGCCGCACGCACACTTAAACAAAATCTCGACCCGTTTCTCAGTGCGCCAGTCGGGGCTAAAACCGCACGAGGATCGCGCATCACGGCTTTTCGGCACCGCTAAATGAATAAAAAATGTGTGATAATCGCAGGAGAACGTATTTAAACTCTGTTCAGATTACCTATTGAACAGGAAAGGTAAGCAAGTCACATATTCTAGCATATAATTTTTACTTGATGATGAGATACCTACTTACTTATTTTTTGTTGTATTAGTTTTCTATCAGACAGAGGAAGTAGGTAGGCCTTCTTTCCCACTAGAATGTATTAGGTACTTTAATCTGTAAATTGATTTGCCGCTATTGCTTTGTTTACGTTTAGTCATGCCGATTTCTCAGTATTATAGGTATAGTAACTAAGTACCTACTTACAGTTATAAAGTCGTAATTAAAAATAAGTAATTGACTAATTGTGAATCAGATAAATAGAGCAAAGTTCGAATCATAACAACAGAACACACCGCCCCACCGTTTTATTTTATACCTTTTTTTTATAAATAATAGGTACTGCTCTGAATTTCTGTATTTGTTAGGAAAACCATTGTTGAACTTTATTGACTAATGATCACTGAATTAGTTATACAGAGATGTGTTATCTTTGGCAAGGGCCGGGCTTTAAACTAATGAATTGGTGACAGTACTATCAGTAACCTACCGTTTACTCGTGCTCATCACTGCCTCGCGCCGCCCGTCTGCTGGCCCGTCGCTCTTTCTTTCATCGTGAAAGGTTTCATCATCGTTTAGGTAAAACCGACCTGACCACAAACCCTGTACCCAGACAATACAAGTATAAACTACAACTTCCCGACCCTTGCTAATTTATAGGCACTGAATTAAAATTTAGCTAAACGTGACAACCCTGAGACAGTACGCAATTATATCGCGGATTGGGCCGGAGATAGCTTACTTCCCCTTTTTATACTGATACTAATGATATCTTTCAATTTCCAGCTTCAATGTTTTACGTTAGGTACCGAGGTAGATATCTCAATTCAAAATTATATCATTTAAGAGTGAGTTAGGCAAGACTTTGGATTTATATCATTCAGTAGGAAGGTATCGTTTCTTAAAAAGGTTAACTAAGTAGGTATACACAGATATGTGAAGATGGAATCATAATTATGGTCGAATTACCTTTTCACCAGGTGAAATTGTCAGGTTGATATTTTTAAGTATCGATGTCGTGCCCGGTTCGTGCTGAATACTGACATTCTCGAATTCTATTTTTCCATCCCTCTGCCATCCGACTGGTATTGGACCTGAATAGAAACAACAGACAAACGTTTGCTACAACAAAGACATTGAAATTCGTCACCTTATTCATTAACAATTATATTCTCACACGTTTATTTGTATTCTTTGTTCGTTCTTTGTTGTTATTATTTAAAAAAAAAACACGATGACGCGACGTATCGTTTTATCTAGGTAGCTATGCATTCTTTTTTCGATTTGTTTAATACTTCTACACTGTTTTTCTGTTCCGTACTTCTACATGACACAGGGAATCCTAGTGTGGAAGCCGCCATAGTGCTATTTGAATGTGTAATGCGCTCTTGAACAATAAAGTTTTTATTACTTTTATTACATGCATATATTTTTATTTATATTTGATTTAATTTAATTAATTAATAACATTGAAACGATTTTTTTAAAATTTTAATTTGTTTTAGTTAATACTATTGTGTCTTCACTGTACCTTAATTGGTTTTTGTTATCCGTGGAAACGTAGTGGATTGTACTGTAACCATCCTTAGATTTAATTTAATTGTATAATTATGAAATCCTCACTGTACAATTGTTGGTAATCCTAAATAAATAAAATAGAATAAAATGCATGATTTGGATTCGAACGGTTAAAACTTCCAGAAGTACTTAACATATCGCCAATGCAAGATTTACTTACAGTCATCCCTATAATCCTCCTGCGGCACATTGGTATCGTCATGCACGCGCTCAAGCGCTGCCAGCTGCAGGTGCAGGTCGGCGCGGCACTTGGCCAGGTGCGCCAGGTATGCGGGCAGCAGCAGCGCGTACGCACCCGCCAGGCCCGCCGCCGCGCCGCTCGCGCCTCCTTGCAGGCACACCGTCAGTACCACGCATACGCAGCCTGCTCCTACCAAGTCCTGTAATTATCATCATCATTTCAACCGAAAGACATCCACTGCTGGACAGATCTAGGTCCCGATATACGTTGAAAAATAAAACATATGGACTGCTGGCCATATGAGAGATTCGTGGCAGGAAACGAATTTGCGTTCGTACACTACTTAACCGTTGCCATGCCACATTGAGTTGAACCCATATTTCGAAACCTGTCTCGAACCCTAACGAAATGAAACTGTTTATTCTGTAAATAGGATATCAGAATCACTTTTACACGTCATATTAAAAAAAAAAATAATTAAAAAATAAGCTAGATGGAGTCGACATTTCCTATCTGACTACCCCTGAGAAGAAATGACGAAACAAACTCAAGGCCGACCGTTAACCGTTCCACTATTGGCGAAAACCCATAGGTGTGAGCCACTAGCATAGTAAGCTCACCTGAACAGCATTGTTTGAAGAGGAAGAAGAAAAACATGGCTATCTTCCTTTAAATAAGTATAGATTCTGCATTATTTACCAAAGTAAGTCCAAGCCAGCGATTGGCCGAATTCAGCAGAAGCAGTATATTATGATTGGTGTCAAGACTTCGCTGGTACGTGGCGCGCATGCGCGGCTGCAGCCGGCCTGCGCGGATCGTACTGCCGCCTGCGCAGGTCTGCGCGCACAGAGACACCACCACCGCTGCGCTGTGGGCCTCTGCGCACTGAAGCTCCCTGGATTTCGAGCAAATGCTCAAATTATTAGGCTTGTTACTAGCACTAGATACTAAATAAAATAAAAGCCCTAATCTAAATATTTGTTGGAATTCTATAAAGAACCTAGAGGTTTCTAATAAATTAATCATCATGAACTCGTTCGTTTTATGTTTCTTCTTACAAAAAAGGAAGTCCACTTGCAGAAATTCTGTGAGTTATTAATGAACACACAATTTCCAGTACAGTCAAAATATGTATTCATCTCGCAATTCACCACTAAATATAGAGATATTTGGTGGTGAATTGCGAGATGAATTCTCCCTCTTTTTCTTCTCTTCTCTCTCCATCAATTGCCTGGCTTCCTAGCTAATATTTACTTAATGCGTATGTACCTAGCGTTACTCAGATAGACCGACTGCAGGGTGAGGTAGCACAACAGCGCCGGTATCGACGCCAGCAGGGTCCACGGCGCGATGATGGCGTTCACCAGCGCAGCAGCGGTACATAGAAGAGCCAGCTGCGCCCAACGGCTGATTGCTGTCGGCAGTTTCTGAGTAGGGAATGCAAATAAATCAGTGTTTTTTTTTTCAAATCCAGATTATCCAATTTTTACGGATTTTCTATCAAAATAAACAACTCTACCAGTATTAGTTTGTTAATATAATGTTACCTATATTTGTGTAAAGAAAGTTAAAATTTGGGTAAACTCAACTACGACAAAAACGCCAACCAAAAAGATAATATAAACAAGACATCGATATTTTTTTTTTTCGGTTTTCGTATAGCCGTCCCTATATTTGTGTTGCAGTTTCTTTATTTTCAATAATAATATTTATTGACCAAGATAAAGGTAGTACTTTTTTTAATTATGGTGATTCAGCGAATCTAGTTTGAATTCCATCGGAGCTAAGCAAATCACTTTTGTTCCTTTTCGCCTATTTTGACGTATGTACCTAAGTAGATATTAAGAATAACGGGATGTTTTTACCTTATCGATGACCAAAATATCAGCAGAGAACCGATGCAGCGTGTCGCCCAACGGTGCGGTGCGCAGATGATGCGGGGGGGCCCGCAGCGTGGCCCGCAGCAGGCGGTCGTGTAAGGTGCGGCGCGCCTTAGCTGACGCGCACGCACTCGCCGCCTGCGCCGCGCCCGCCGCCAGCGCGCCACCCCCGCACCACATCGCGTATGTGCGCACTCCGCTCCATGTCTGACACAAGTTATAAAATCAATTTCCTTGGTTGTATGAAATCTTGAGAACAGCTATGATGAATGTGTATGTATATCATAACATCACACTGAATTTTCTGAAGGCGTAGTCTGAGATGTATATCACTGGTAGGTAATATAGATAAAATAGGTAAAATGTGGGTGCACCTACTAAGGTACACCTACTAAGGTGCACCCACATTTTACTAGTTTGGTATAGGTACCTACGTATTTTATGTCCCATGTAGTAGGAAACGCTTGTATTGCCATCAACTGGGCACAAATCCAAACTCTTTCCTCCAGACGAACATGGCTTAAAGACAATTTTAATTAAATACCTGTTGATCAGATAGCTCAGTTTCCGCGCTCTGTGTCGTGGTGTGCGTAAGCCAATAGTCTGCGGCCAACGCCAGCGCCTGCGCAGCCGCCGCCGTCGCCCAATACGCGCCACCCCACCATCGACATGCTCGAGCGTATTCCCACCATATCGCACACTGATGAACAAATAACTGAATACGTTAAAAGGTACCAATTAGAGTGTTGGTGGTAGCAACCACACGACACCATTGGACCAATAATGTAGAACTAGGTCCACATTCAGAGAGTCACGTATGCATTTACGTACCAGTTATAAAAAAAAAACAATCGACTTCCAAAAAACCATTACAAAGTGAAAAATTACTTTAATTTCGGAAGTCGGTGGAAAAAAAACGAAAATACAAAACCAAAGACACCAACTTCCGAAATTAAAGTAATTTTTCACTTTGTAGCGGTGTTTTTGGAAGTCAGTTGTTTTAGGGCCCCGTACCTCAAAAGGAAAAAGGGAACCCTCATAGGATCACTTCGTCCGTCTGTCTATCTGTCAAGACCCTTTTTCTCGGGAATGCGTGGAGGTATCAAGTTGTGTGGTCCGACACGCACTTGGCCGGTTTCTTTATTGTAAAAGAGTTTTAATTTTTCACATTTTAGTTGTGGTCCCTACCCCACACAAATAAGTATAGCACTACTTGCACACTTGACAGGAATAAGTTAATATTATCAACATACACTAAGTGGAAAGAACCGGCCAAGTGTGTGTCAGACCACACGCAAGTTGGTCCAACTCGTTCGTACAACTTCGTCGTTGGAATGAATTTATCTCAAGAACAATAATGTAGTGAAACAAAACATGATTTCCCATATAGGTATCCCAATTGACATGGAGAGTACGGTTGTCGCAACCCAGTGCTGGGCATGCCACATGTGCGGCGATAAGTCCCCTCTTTGAGGAGTGGCCAGAGAAGCGCCATGGCGTCCTCACCTTCCGCCTGATGCAGGTCCTCACCGGACACGGCAGCTTCGGGAGGTTCCTGTGTCGGATACGGTGGGATGAAACGCCCGGGTGTCACCACTGTGTGGATCGCCCGGAGGACACGGTGGAGCATACGGTGGAGGTCTGCCCGGCTTGGGCAGAGCAACGCCGTGTCCTCGTGGAGGCGATCGGCGGCAGAGATCTCTCGCGTACGGCCCTGGTTCAGGCCATGGTACGGAGCGAGAGGGCATGGACAGCCGTCACCTCCTTCTGCGAAGCAGTAATGCTCGCGAAGGAGGAGGCGGGACGGTTGAGGGAAAGGCAAATTTCTCGCCCTCTCGCCCCTAGACGCCACAGGAGACACCCTGGGCGTCGGGAATCTCGGGCGGATTTCCGGCCACCGTAGGCGCGGGCTTGCGGACGGTGAGCAATGGGTAGCTCACCGTCCGGTAAGGACCAGGCCCGGGTCGACGGCGCGTTGTATTCCACGCGCGCCTCAAAGAGATGTCGTCAGCACAACAAATGTAGGGGTTCACTAGGGCCGATGCCTGCCGGGGTCGCGGGAGGGTACTAAAGGGTCACCGAGGCCCCTGGTAACGCAGGCAACGGAAGAAATACGGGTGGGTTTTAGTCAGTAAGAGTCTGACACACCCTCCCGCTCCGCCCAGAGCGGGAGAAGTTATTTGATGATTTCCCACCCAAAAAATAAAGGTATCCCAATTGCGAATGTAAGTTTGTACGCACAATATTGAGAGATTTACCATGTCATTTTAAGACCTTAGACTTCTTAGAGGTTTTCCTGTAATCTATAAGTATAGAACAATTTTATGGACTTTTTCAAAGTTTTAGCCGCTAACCAAGCAGCTAAAATTTTTAAAAAAGTCCAGAAAAAAAGAGGAATAGTCCATTTTCATATATTTTCTTAAATAATTTCAAATTCTTTTTAAATTATAATATATATATCATTTATTACATATTATTATATTTATTCGTGACCTTCACTTGATATGTTGCCCTTTCTTTTGATATGTCACACGTAACAGTTTTAAAACTATTTTTTTAAATTTTCTTATAATTTACCTCACAGAATTAACCCCAATTTCAAAATTCAATTATTTCTGCTACACGTCCGTGTTTGAGTCACAGAAATTCATATGTGTACGTCATTTCAACTTAATCGGTCCAGTAGATTCGGAGCAAATTGGCTGTGAGAGACAGATAAACAGACAGACAGACACATGAGTGATCCTTTAAAGGTTCCGTTTTTTCATTCGAACATACGGAACTCTAAAAATACGCATTATTGAAGCTTACTCAAAAACTACCTATGTAAGCAAAGTTAATAAAAGGCGACCGCGCAAGGTTCCTCTACCAAATGAAAAAAGAATTTTCAAAATCGGTCCGCAATAGATGAAAATATCGATGAACATATATAAAAAAAATACATATAGACGAATTTATAGCCTATTTTTTTTTAAAGAAGTCAGTTAGAAACTACAACTAAGTCCCAAAAACCGGCTAAGTACGAGACGGTCCGACTCGTACTTAGCCGGTTAGCGCACATTGAAGGGTTCTGTAGTTGGGATTACTTGGGATGAATTCATACCAGAAACAAACTTAACATTGTACTTGAAAAACATTTTCTCCCGTACATCGATATACGTCACGGTCAATTCTCCAACTGCTATAAGTTGGTCGATCATTACTCGTTAACTTGTAAAGCCTACTTGGCTGTAATAGTTTTCCTTTTAATTTCATTATATATTATGTACCATATTATGCCAAGATTTTTTTCACATCTCCATAAATAACCATTTAGCTGGCAGGGGGGGGGGCTTGATACTAACAAAAATTAACACTTTAAAGCTTAATATTACGCAAACGGATCCTTGAATTAAATACATTACGGTCAAGGGAGGTACTCCAAAAAAATATGTTCAAGATTTTATTTTAGCAGTTTGTCGTGATTAATACGTGTATATTAATGCCTATGCCAAATAACAGCTTTCTAGTACTAAGCGTCTCAGAGCTATAGCGGGGACAGACAGACAGACAGACAGACAGACGGACATGGCGAAACTATAAGGGTTCCTTGTTTACTATGGAACCCTAAAAAACAGCAATCACAATTAAAATGAACTGGTGGAAACAGAAGTAAAAATATCAAATTGCACACTCACCTCGCTAACATCTTCTGGTTTCTGGGATGTATTGGAATCGTCATCACCGATGATGATGTTATTAGTTTCTATGCCATTGGAGGTCAGAGAACTATATGGCGTCGTGTCAACTGTGGAGTCATCGACAACATCTAAAAATAAAATAAGTTTAGAATAGAATTGGAAATTTACTAGCTCATGTTGGAGGTAAAGCGGTACAAACCGGTACTTTGGTTGTCTTCTGGTGCGGTTTCGGAATCTGAGCTTAATAGCCGTCGTAAAGTTTTTGGTGTCCATCTGGAATAAAATTTACTTGTTTTGTTTAGTCAATTTTTCTTTTATATTTGGGATCCAAACCAAATTCTTGATCCAATGAAAAAGAGGGCCATATCTAGATATATCTAACGATAATTGGCTGTTTGAAGCTGGTTTTGATACGCTCTTTAAAACAACTTTCTACCGTTAATTTTAACTTTAACATGTTTAAAACCGGAAAGCACCTGTTGACATTACGTGGCGGCCTCGGCTTCAGCAACCGGCGTAGATAGCTGGCCTCTCTGTGTAAAGCAGCATTAGACTCGTCTGCACTCACAGCGCGTCGGACATCCGGACGCCATCTGTAAGATTATAACCACCTGAACGACTTCTAAACAGACTTCAATTGTTTGGGTTCATGGTTTTCAATTCTGACTCTTAACCCAGACTCCAGCGAATGGTCAGCTTAACATCGCTACAAGTATGTGTTGGCGCTCGAATGGCGTTGACAGAGGGCGCTGTTGGAAAACATAGTTTGTATAATGTCTTGATAAATACAATATGGCCCCTTGTAAAACATAACTGTTTGTTATGCATTAATTTATGTTTATTGAAAAATATTTGGATTTGTTCTAAAATAAGTTTCTCGAAAATGTTACTAAAGGTAGTTAGTACTGAAATAGGTCTATAATTAGTAGGGTCTGATGTAGGTACTACCCGATTTAAACAACGGTATTATTTTACTGTTTTTCATAAGATCAGGAAACTCATCACAGTCAATACAATACCTGCAGTATTGTCTCTCCTCCCCCTTTAATCCATCCAAAGGTTGTCTGTAAAAGATCGCTTTTAGCGATAAGACCGCCCATTGTGTCACCCCTTGTAAAATTTCAACATTTGTATCTGTAATTTTTATGGTGTACATAATAAAGAGTATTCTATCTACAATTGTTAAAAATAACAGCTAAAGTAGGTGCTACAATGTATATAATCGACTTAGCAACGTCCACAGAATTACCCCATAGATCTGCGGTCTTCTTAACATTATTTAACGTGTGAAAGGTTTTAATTACATCTTTACAGGTGACATATTGGAAACTAAATTCTGAATGACAAACTGGAACGTTTTCTATAAGTAAAGACTCTGCGGCAGTGGGTGATGAGTTTAGAGATTTTGTAGTCGATACGGGAATCTCTTTAAAGAAATTTTCAAATGCCATGGCGACTTCAGAATCTGATTTGATTATATTGTCATCAATAGCAAGGCTGTAGTCACTCCTTCGGTTGCATGACCTTCCCGTTTCGCTATTAATTATATTCCATGTCATCTTAAACACATTACCACTATTTTTAATTTTTGAACTCATGTAACGTGACTTGGCCATACAACAAACTTTTTAAATAATTTAGAATATTTTTTTATTTAAATTAAATTCAGAATTGTTAATACTAGTCTGTTCATCATACAACTCATACAGTCGTTTTCTACTTTTATAGTTTTATGTATACCAATGGTGGCCCAGTAACTGAAGGAAGCGATACTATTAACCGAGATTATCTTAGGAATGAAAGTGTTCTCAAATTGTGTGCATATACATATTAAAAAAATCATTATATTGTTGATTAGTATTAATGATGCCCATTAGTTGACAAATAGTGGTCATTTACTCAAAACTTTAGTTTTAAATGTTTCCAAGAAGAGCTTAGTCGTTTTTGGGTTGACAGAGATTTCTTTTTAGTAACTTTTTTGCTTGGATTTGGAACTGTGATAAAGTCCGCAATGATCTGATTCAATTAAATTCATATTTTTTTTTTATGGACTGGTGTGTATATTAGTGAGCAAGATTATATGACTGAAACAAACTTATAATTTTAGTACTAAACCCCGAATTTTCTAATAGATTAACATTAAAATCACCACAAGTGATGATAGACTTATTCGAATTACAGATTTTGTGCAACACAACAACGCTGACAACTCTTTGAGGCGCGCATGGAACACAACGCGCCGTCGACCCGGGCCTGTTCCTTATCGGACGGCGAGCTACCCATTGCTCACCGTCCGTTGTAGCGCTAAAGGCATATTTATGTTTGGAGTTGGCATTACTCAATCAATTTGATTTACCTGCCCATACTGGCCGGTAAAATTACAATAGTTTCACCTTGTTAGTAGGTTCTCTATGAACTTACTTCGAGTTACACATGGATGGTGGCGGTGAGGACAGCTGCCTGGAGAGAGGTACTCGTGGATGAGAGGACACCCGACGTCGCCAGCTGCCGCCTGCACACGTCGAGACTTCTGGCAGTAGGTGAGCCCCCGCCGCTTCACTGATCGAATTGACCTTCGAAGTAAAATAAGTATTAAGGTTAGCGCATATTAGGGTGGGCCGAACCGCGGCGCAAAGCTTTGCAAAGAATCCTCCTTCATCACTTTCGCACATTTTCTATGAACCAACCTACTATTCTCTGAGGAACCAACGCACATTACTGGTGGGCTGCACCGCACTATTTTGTATGATAATGCGTTGTGCTGCGGCCCGTTGTGGCTGTAATATGCGCTTGGCTTTACTTGCTGTAAATCTGACATATTAGGTACATATTTATGTAACAGTTGCTTGATATATTAAGATAAATTTACACCACAGTCGCATGCGCCTTCCGTATCTAAGAATAGGATGAAGATGACTTCATGTTTCAGTACTTAAGTGTTTAGGTATTTTTCAAATATTTTTATTGCCTTTATAGTTTATATTGCTAAAAATGGCTTTGGCTGATTGGCTTCAATTTTAGACACTTACAAATTGTAGGTTGCAAAGTTACAATGAGTGTTGGTTGATTGAGAATAACCGTTAGCGATCTTGTTTTGACACATTTCAAGTTCCGGTACCTACCTAAATTTAGGGGAAAGCGAGCCTTCGGATATAAATCACCTTGGCTACGAGTTGTATTTACCGTGGTCTCTTCAGAGTTGCTGTGGAACCGGGCCCGGCTTAGCGCTCGCACGAGTCGCGACCGCTCCCGTGCCGTGCCCCCGGGCGGGCCGGCGCCAGCGCGGGCGGCCGCGGCTCGTGCCTCGCCGGCCAGGCGCGCCCAGCGAGCCAGCGCGCCTTCACAAGCTACGCCGCGCCCAATGCCGGCCACGCGGCCTTCTTCCATTGCTATTATCTAGGAACATCAAAATGACGTGATTAAATGCATTTGAACGACGGATTGAAAGACATAAAGACGAGATTTTTTTACCTACGTACATGATGCTACTTTATGGTTATAATAGTTTATTTGCAATAAACCAGTTTTGAGTTATTTTCCTCTGACATCAGCGTCTATTCCCTCAATCTTAATATTTATTGTGAAGTCTGGTTCTTGCTATAAGTACATACTTACCTATATCGGATTATGTTTAAATTCAATTTCGATTTGATAAAAAACGAAACGGAATGTTTTTTTTTTGTACACATCGCAAGGTTCAGCCTCTAATAGCCGCAGCTTGATTTGTTTCTTAAATCTCGAAAGAACCTGAAGTTAAAATCTTGATGATTCGGGTGTGTTGGGTCTATAACAATAAACTACTACCGTCCCTATTCTAGAATTATTGTTCAACAAATGCTCTCTCCCACAAGAGCAGTGGTGGCCTAGTGGTAACGAGTTGTAGGTGATGTCTTAACTTCAAATCAAGGCAGGCGCTTTACTTGTTTAAATAGTTTCATTATCACTGCTCTCAAAATGGTGAAATAAAACATCGTGAGGAAACCGGCATATCCTAGAACCAAAAACATCCTAGACTTGTGGTTGGTAGACAACCCGCACTGGACCTGCATGGTAGATTATAGCTCACTTCCTCTCGAAGAGAAAAGGCCTATGTCCCAGCAGTGGGACATTATAAGCTGATTATGCTTATGCTAAACGCCCTCTCTCTCGGGACTTGGAGATGGAACCTACCAAGTCAGCATAATGGAGAAGTTCAAGTCTGTTAGTAGCAACGACGACCGTGCGTCCGGCGCGCGTGGCCGGCACCAGCGCGCGGGCGACCAGGTGGCGCGCTAGTGGCGCATCCAGCGCGGCCAGTGGCTCATCCAGCGCCAGCAGCTGCGCGTCCGAGTACAGAGCGCGTGCCACGCACACGCGGATGCGCTGCCCGCCTGACAGCGGCGCGCCGCGGCTGCCCAGCCGAGTTGCGTCACCCTCTGTTTGGAAACAAGCCGGTCTCATAATGAGTCCTACTATAAACACTCTACACGTCATACACAAATGTATGTAGTATGTTACATACATATCTATATGCATAATAATAATGACCATCATTGTTCGATCGTTCCAGATTAATGATTTCATTTGTAACTGTACACACGTGGCTTGATTCATTCGTTTGCAGTTTGATTATGATCTACGCTGATTGTGTGACAAGGTTGCCTGATGAGTTGATAATAAAGCTAAATCTGTTCAACGTCAATTCTGCTTTCTTGCCTGGTAAAAGCTGTAGGTCGGGTCTCAAGCCGGTTGCTCTCAACACCCGCCCATATTTCCTCAGGCACCACGAGCTGTCCATGACGATGTTCTTGCGCACGGACCCCTCCAGCAGCCACGGCGGTTGTCCCGCGTACCATGTAGAACAGTTTCTGTGTACCAACGGACGATAATAATTAAAACTTATAATTGACCTTCAACCTATGTTTTTTTAAGAACACTGTAATATAACAAGTTAGCTGTAAGTTTCCCGAACAGAATAAAATAAAATACATAAAAATATTACTATTCAACAATAAAGGACATTTAATTTCTCACACCTTATGCAGCTGTGATTGTATATTTTATGAAGTCGTGATCTTGCATTTTTAGTCGAAGTGTATAATAAAATATTTGCTTAATGATAACCGATTAAGTACCTATTCTAGCAGTGGCGGATTAAAGGCTCCTGCATACTGGCGCGACTTGTCGCGCGACGCGACGCGACACAAAGACACCGCGTGTAGCGCTACAAGCGGTGCCTTTGTGTCGCGACAAGTCGCGCCAGTATGTAGGAGCCTTTACCAGCAGGCTGAGTAGGCTTGAGCCTAGGGCGGCAGATTTTAGGGGCGGCAAATTTGGGCCCATTTTTTTTGTAAGGCGGTTTTTGATGTCTTGCAGACAGAAGTGAAAAGAGAGCGAAATTGCAGAAATATACAGGGTGGAAGTGACATCGACGCGCAAAATGTTACCTACGATAATTCTAGACCACAGAGTAATTTTTGTTCTAAAGGAGTTTTTAGAGGTTATTAAAAACAAATTGTTGCTGCATACAAAATGGCAATACCCACACGATCAAAATTGATGAAATGAAGCAGTTTTTTTATAAATAACCGACTAAAAATTTCTACTCTGGGGGTCTAGAATTATGTACTGAATTCATAGTAACAGTTTGCGGGACGATGCCACTGAGAAGAGTGTAAAAATACAGGGTTAACCTGTATTTTTACACTAAATTTATTCTTTTTTACTGTTTGTAAGCGCAATAAAATGTATTTAATTACGTTTACCGATTGTAGCATTATTGTGTAAGTAGCATACTGGCAGACTAATGGGGGCAGCAGGGGCGTTCTGCCCCGGGCCGAGGAGGGCCCCCAAATCTTGAGAAGTACTTTTAATCGAATCCCAAACAAGGCCAAAATAAAAAAAAAGCATTTAATTGCACGGTGGTAAACATTATCTTAATTGTCAGGCTTTTCTGCATATCTAACTCAATAAGTCACTTCTGTTTCCAAAACCTAACCCACACAAGCTGCTACAATATTCGAGCTCGCTTCGCTCGCTCTGGCATCCTACATTCTATTCATTCTCATGGTTTCTTTATAAGTCGATAAAGTAACTGTTTTATACAGTATGAAGGGGCCACGGCGTGCAAGATTTTCGTTCTAATTCTTTAACTTTTCTGCCTAAATCAACAAAGCAACTCTATATGAATGTTCAAAAGAAACCTAAAAAAAAATCGAGCTCGACCTACTCGCTCTTGCTTCCCACAATCTTGCTTTTAGATGAAAATGTGCATTTTTTTTATTGACATTATTCAATTTCTGCAAAATGTAGTTTTGCTGCCTTAGGTACATTACATATTAGTTGTAAATGATTATGCTTTGTTTAGCTCAGAAATGTACCCAAAAACTATTTCTTGTGCCATTTCAATCAAATTGTTGGTTTCTAAAAAACGTGTAACTGACAATTGTGGAGGTAAGGGCGGCAAAAATTTGATAGCCTATACTTGGAAAATGTGTAAATCCGCCATTGATTCTATGTGAATTTTAGATTTCTAGTGGTAGGTATGGCAAGTTTGCAACGATCAGTAACACCTCTGACTTAAGACGAAATCTCAACCTTTATGGTGGGTTTAAGATTATTCATTTATTGTAATTGCAGCATGTTATAAAATTGTGTGAATTGAGGCGATGTGCTCGGTACATTAGACAGTTGTCAGTCGTTCACAAATTTAGCTATGAGATACGTACAACGTTATTGTTTTAATTAAGGTAATTAGTTTTAAATTGCCACGCTATTTTCGTTTACGGATAGGAACATTCCATCGCTTCTCGTCCCAGGAGAGTCGCTAAGCGACTAACACACTAGACGGCGTATATGTAATTAGGTAATAGAGAATACGTTTGTTCCTAATGTAGGAATAATATTCTAATACTAGCTGCTGCAAAATCAATCAAAATCGGTGCAGCCGTTTCGGAGATTAGTCGGAACAAACAGGCAGACAGACATACATTTTAAATATTGATTTTTTGTAATAAGTGCCGTATATACTTTCATATGCATTTAGTAAAAAGCGGTTATTTTAATATTACAAACATACACTCCATTTTATTTATCTGTATAGATAGTTTCCAAGTCTCAGTCTTTGCAGTATTTCAAAGTTCTAGTAAGGTTTAAATCCGTGTGGTACCTACCCTTTGGTATATTTTAGCGGCCATTCCAATGAAGGTTGTATTTCGAAAATTGTTATTCTTACTTGTTATAAACGACGTCACCTCTGTCCAGATACATCTCTCCGAGGATCGCAGACAGCAATGAAGACTTCCCAGCTCCGGTAGTACCAACTACCATAATCAGTTTTCCTGTTACGATAGTGATCATTTTATTGTAAATGCGCCCTTTTATATAAATAAACGATTATTATTACATATATTTTTTAATTTACATTTCTCGGGACCTTGGGGTCTCGAACTCGCAGAGGCCCTGGGGGACAACCTCGACCTCTTATAGCAGTATTATTTTAATATTACATCAATGTCAGAATGAGATGAAGTTATACAGGGAGTATAGCACCATCTCTTTCCCACTGTGAAGTAATATTAAAATAATACTGCTATAAGAGGCGGTAGTTGCCCCCCTGTTCGATGTTTTTAATGAACACCAACCGACGATTATCCCGGTATGCACTGTGCAAGTGCGCCAAGGATAATCCCCGGTTGGTGTAGGACTATTGCGGGATATGGAAACAAAAATAATTATTGGACTATGGGTTTGGGTAGCTAAAATGGACTGGTTATCTAGAATTATGAAAGCACTATGACCCCTGCCTGAACAATGTTCTATAATACATGGATAAAATGCCAGGGGGTGACTTGCACGCTCAAAAATGGGTCCCCGAAAACTGTCGCTAGCACTTAATGACGTAGTGACAACATATCATAGGCATCATATACTGAGGTGACATATCCTGAGGTGCTTGAGGTGTGGAGAGGTATTCCACGGCGATCAGGGACAATCCCGGAAGTACGGTCAAGATCCCTACCAGCATCTTACTGGTGGAATACTTCCTTCCTCCGACCACGTTAGCTCTTGCGAATCTCTACTTAAGCCGGTCAATAAAGGCAAGATTATAATTTCTTTTACTTATTTAATGTTTTTTCATATATTAAATTATTATTAAATATTTCTTAAAAATACACATAACATCACGGATTGTTTCACCGAAGGGTTGGGCAGAGGTGTACCTTTAGTACACCCACATTTCGCCAGTTATATTTTTAAGTCCCATGTAATAGGGGGCGAGCATATTGCCATCAACCGGGCACAAAAATAAAAAAAATCCATGGTCCAGTGCGGGATGGTCTTAAAAATGTAGAAAATAGTGGTCCGCCTGTTTCTCTTTCTCAGATTTCACGAGGTTTCGTCATATGGAATGGTAACATCGACTATCAATGCGCGGCGCGCTAATCGATCTATCACCACTATATCAGGCTTATTGGCGACAATAGTCCTGTCAGTAATGATAGACCGATCCTAGTACATCGTGACATTGTCATTTTAGAGAACTGAGTCGGGCGTATAAATGTAATACGATACTCACGAGTCCACAAGTTTATAATATTTAAAAGCAAGTTGCTGATGAATAATCCTGGCCACTTGGTTATGTCTGTGCAACTCGCCGTTAGCCAAACGAGAACAACCAGATACATATAATATGTCTGATATGCTCACCCGGACGTTGACATGCCCGACTCACGCCAACCATACCGTCCTTTATAATATGTCTCCGGTAGTTATTCGTCAAGATAACTTCGTCCATAATTGCTCAGACGAAATCTTCAGTTTTCCCGAAAAGGTCACCAAAAAAGTAGCCCGGATACGGACGCTAAGAAATCTACGCCGGGCTCATGAAGAGCCCGGTAGAAGCGCCCGTGAAGCGCCTTGCTTTGCCATACCTCCTCGGCCTTTGCATTTAAAAAGCCTCGAATCCCGCACTTCCGCGGGATGTAGAGTTTCATCATAGATGATCGTGGGTGAGCACTATACGGACCCTCCTATCCAAGAAATCAAGTTCTGTTTGAGTCCATTTGAGTATGCCAAAAGAGTAGGTACATCAAAACCGGCATGACCTAACCGTTGAAGGCGCGGACTTTGTTTCCGCCTGAAAGACGACTTATTAATACTTCCTTCAGGCAATCAAAGGAGTGCTCCATCAACGCTTTGCTTGCTTTATTGCTTCATGTCAGCAACGTTGATACCTAACGCTTACGACATACCTAAATACTTATAGCTTTCGGATGAGGAGAGGAATCTAAGGCGTATGGAATCCGAGAGTTGAATTCTTTCGGATTCCATACGCTCCCCCCGCTTTACATGCATGACTGGACATTTGTCTACACCGAATCCCATCCTGATGGCGCTACTGAAAGTTTTAGTTACCATCAGTAGGTCCATCAGACGCAATTTGTTGGGGAGAAAGAGTTTCAAGTCATCCATGTAGAGGAGGTGAGATATGACCTGGCCACCTCTATTCAAACGATAGCCTAGATCTGAATCCTCCAGCGTGTGCTTATAGGATTCAGGGCTAAAGAACCAAAGTGGACTGAATCAAACTGCCGCCCTGAAATATTCCCCGTTTAATCCATACAGGCTCATAATTCCCCTGGATCTTTCGACACCCTGGATAGAAGGACGTCCTCCATTATCCCCATATACAACTCAAGGAAGGTGCGTAGAGTTGCATCTATCTTGTACAACTTCAGCACCCTCATGCATGAGCCACGTATGTGGCACCGAGTCGTAGGCCTTCTTATATTATTTCCAAAATGTCAACAGATCCTTGCGGGATCGACGAACCTGTTGAGTATGGCCATATCGATGAGGAGCAGCTCCTTACTACTGCGTGACCCGTTCCTACATCCATTTTGAGAGGAGGACATTATAGTGTCAATGATCGTATTAATTTTCGCTCTCCAAATGGATGTAAGAAGTTTATAGACCGTCGACAAACATGTCGGTGTATAACTTGGGTTCCGCGAGACTACCTGACTTACCGAGCAGGTGAGTAACGCCTATTGTAAGAAACTGCGGTAGCGACCCACACTCTAAGGATGACTGGAATTGAGATGCCAGTTAAGTGTGTGAACTTATTAGCCATTTTAACCAACACTTGAAATGGTTATTGATTATGATTGCTATTATTTAAATTGATAAATAATTTCACAATCAGCAATAATTATTGTCATGTGTCTACGAACAGGTAGGCACGGCATGAACCACTAAAATAAAACAGGTAATCGACTCTCACCTGCTGGAATTTCTAGATCGTCTATTTCTAACAACATGTCGTTCCTTTTGCCCCAAGTGAAGGCTGCGTTTCTAAATTTAACTAACGAATCTGCTCTACGAGTTGGCATTATGAATACTTCATCATCAGAAAACTGATCAGCACATTCAGCTCCGTCGGGTTCATCGTTATTGATGATATAAGTATCGTCAACTATGTTTCTATCAATAAAAGTTTCTTGGTTTATATCTTCATTGGTAGTTTTCTTTTGATCCTCAATATCATTACATTCATTAAAGTTGTTGGATTCGGGAAGTTCCAAGAAATCTCTAATTCTCTTCGTACTAACCTAGATAACAGAAATATAATCTTTATTTACTGGTAGTTGGTTAATTAGAACTAATAGATCAATTTTGCATAAATTAATATTTATATTTTTTCCTTACCATCGCTTGAATCACCATTAGCACTGTTACAGGCAGTATGAGAAGGGGAACAGTGAGTTGATTAAAAAACGCTAATCCAGCGAATACATTAGTAGCCGTTAACTGACTGTTATTTTCAATAAAATAGTATACCGTAAAAGTGATAACTGTTATCATTATTGTCGATATTTGAGTTGTGAAAGCTGAAATTAAATGAAAATGGTTTACTCCAACACAAATTTCAATATATCCTTGAGTAAAATTATTAAATTATGCCCTCACTTAAAAAACTCCAGTAAACAGAATCCTTATTAAGGAGTTTCAGTTCAAGTTCTCTCAATTGCAATATTTTCTCATTGAACAAATCCTCCCAAACGTAAAGTTTGATAACATCTATGCCATGTAATATTTCCGTCATCTTCGATAATCTATGGTCGGTGCATTTTGCGATATCCTTTGAATTGTCCGATAATTTCTTTCCGATATAAAACTGCAATGGCGTGATTACAAGAACGCTTGCAGCGGTGCCTATGATTGCACTCACACCCAGTTTTGTGTATAATAAATACAATATAACGACTACCTGTAATATATATAAAAGTTAAATAAAAAATATTGAGAAGTTATAGTCAACTTTTCAACTTGATTGCCTCCATCAAAAGTGAAGTGACAGTTTACCTTTAAAGGTATGGCCCAGATATAGTGACAGATCCAAACACATGACATGATATTATACGTGTCCTGTGAGACTAGATTCGTGATGAGACCACTCCTGGCGGAGCTGGTGTCCTCGGTGTCGTGCAGCAGGCGGGTCTCCTCGTCCTCCTCAGAGTCGGTCGAAGACCACGGGGCCAGCCTCATACACTTATCGTACACCATGCTCTGTCAATAAAAAACTGCATAAAATGCAACTATTATATATTACATAGTGAATGTTCAAAATATCACAGCAACAACATTATAATTACAACAAAAGCTGAGATGTCGTAACAAAGAACGAACTTGTAGAGCTGTCTTCAGTCTTGTGCCCTCAACTGTCACTAAATGTGTTGAATTCTGAGATAAGAATGCTTGGCTAATTAGTGCCATCGTAATTATGAGAAGCATTACATAACCGTTGTTAAAGAATTCTTCAAGAGTCACTTGTGTACTGGAGTCATATATTTTAGTCGGATCTTCAATGTACTGGATTATAATGGCCAGTCCTAAAGGAGGCACTACAGCGACCAAATCGCCAAAGAATTTTAATATTCCAGCAATATAAAAGTTTGGCCATACTTTACGAATGTAACATGACCACAGACTGGGGCTTGCTTCTTTTGCTTTAGAATCCTGAAATGTGGAAAAACAATGTAAAAGTAAATAAGTTATGTATCTACTATATTATAGAATACGATGCCAGTAGGTACGTACGTTTAGGTCTTGATATATTTTAACAAATTCCTTATAATATTTAACCGAGCGTTCCTCCTCTGGAAGTTCTCCCAAATAATCTGGTTCCAGTGGTGATTTATATCCCTTTTTCAATAGAGAGTTTAGCCAAAAGAATGTGACTTTGGAATAGAAGTGTGTGTCGTTATGTTTGTAACAAATATTCGGGACGCTTGACTTAAGTTCGTTTCTTAAACGTTTCGTGACCTGAAATATCAAGATTTTAAAGAACGATATTTTAGTAAAATAAATATCAAAATCATTTTCAGATCATGATACTACATTGAGCGACACCACCAAATTCCAGCTTTCCCACATAAAAACATCATCAGCTTTTGATATTATAACATGTGATTTAGTAGAGAGAGGGCTTTGATAGCTATCACGTAAAATGTCGTTCATATTGACCGCACGTGCACTCATGGGAAATGCCATCTGAGAGCGGCGCCAGACGCATTGTGGAAATCGTCTCCTCCGATATGCTTCATGCGCGACGGCTGGCGCCGCCGGCCCGGCCTGACTCATACACCACATACCTATGCTTCTATATCAGTGCACCCAGTTTTAAGCTCAATAATCTGTCATATAATTTAGTTCTATTAAAGAGAAAGCGTAAAGACACGTAACGGTGCGCTACTGAAGGATAATGATATGCGATCAACAGGCACATCTTATTGTTACGCATGTATCACCTCGTCATGTTCGTCACCAATTAACTTGGTGTCTAACTATAACACAAATTTAATTTTAATAAGCAATCGTAAATTCTTACAGTTGCAAGCGAATCATCAACATTAACCTATCTCCGTGATAAGATTTTTAGACGAAATTTTATATACCAATATTTAAATTACAATCAGCTAAATAGGTACACGCTAACTAGTTTAGCCCCGATGAGCCGTGTTAAAGACAACTTATTTGAATAGTATGGAGGACATTTACATTAGTATATACATATATACATAATACAGCCAAAAAAGTCATAAGTTTAAGTGGTAATTCAATATCTAAATTTGCTTAAACTGATGGAAGCATTCGAGCGGTGAATGACTGACTGATGTTTTCTTGTTTGAAAAGAATGAATGAATGAATGATAGCTGGTCAGGCTCCAGACTGTAATATATTTGTTTGCAAAATATTAATATCAAGAGGCTAGTAAGCCTTTATTACAGTTTGTCAATTTGAAAGAGTCATCGGAATACTTGCTCATGTTTGCAGCTCGGTAGGTAAGGTGTTTTTAATCCGTGACTTGCTGAATCGACTGTAGGATGATGGGCTTCAACGGAAGCGGAACGCTTATCAAGTTATATGCGCTAAGTCGATAAGTACTAGCACTAAGGGGATGGGTGGATTAGTTTACCTGCTCTTAGAATCAATTAGCATACCAGCCTACTATAAAGTCTATAACAACAGTTTATCTAAAATAATGCGTGAGAAACGTGTTCACACTATGGTATACACTACCATCATCCGAACGTGACACATTGTCTAATCTTTAATATTTGCTGATACCCAAATGGAATGAAGTGCCAAGGCTAATGGTCACCCCATTCAATTTCACCGCTTTTGTTTAATGATCCATTATGATACATACGCAATGGAACCTTTTTGTTATTGTATGCAGTGCCGGATTAACCACGTAGCAAGAGTAGCAATAGCTACGGGCCCCGCGTATCCAAACCCGCCCGCCCACATCCGCCTGAGCGTATTTTTTTGAGTGAAACGTGCTATATTGACTTTATTTGATGTCACAAAAACGTGAAACGTAACACACCTTTTATGACTAAGACAATCTACGTCAGACAATCGGTGACCAGTTATTTCGTTGGCGAAAATAAAATACAATTTTATACGGTAAACGCACAAGTTCTACAAAAAGGCGCTCGTATATTAGAATTTGAATCGGCTCTACAAAAAGTCTGACGTGTGCGAGCACTCTTACTTGACACTCAGTGTGGACGCGTAGCAAAATTGAAATTCAAAATGTGGAAATTTTCAATTTTTTTTCTTTTATTATCTAATAAAAATATATAATAAGGGGCTTGTGGCTAAGCAATAACAGCCACACGGGTCGATCGATCAGGTTAAGCTACGCTTGCCGCGGTTGGTCCGTGGATGGGTGACCATCTTTACATACCAAGACCCCTTCCTGCCTCGGAAAGCACGTTAAGCCGTTGGTCCCGGCTGTCATTTGTAGATCTTTGACAGTCGTTACGGGTCGTCAGAAGCCCGAAAGTCTGACAACCAGTCTTACCAAGGGGTATTGTGTTGCCCAGTAACTGGGTTGTGCAGGTCAGATAGGCAGTCGCTCCATGTAAAATACTGGTATTCAGCTGCATCCGGTAAGACTGGAAGCCGACCCCAACATAGTTGGGAAAAGGCTAGGCAGATGAGATGATAATAAAAATAATGTTTAGTAAGAAATTTAGTAATCATCCTACACCATTTTTTTTGTTTTACCCTATCTTTTACCACTTCATACTTAAGAACCCATAGCAGATCAAGGGCCCCTCGATAGAATTTGCTACGGGCCCCGCGCTTGCTTAATCCGGCACTGATTATATGAAGTCGGGTTGTAATAATATGTTACTATTTAGAACAGCCTACAGGATGCATACCTAAGGATTAAAATTATGGTATAATTTTACCGTAAAAGACTGCTGGTTTTAAACCATGGTCAGTTCAATTCAGCTTTGAAGCCCTTGGCAAAATATATTAGGTATCCCTATATCTAATTGGCTATAACCTTTGAAACTATTAATATTGCAGTTAGTATGTATGATGGAAAAATTACCTCGTCATAGAAACAAACGCAGTCAACTGCGAATATCAGTAATGTCATCAGTAACGAAACGCCTTGAACGTATAGCTCTACGTGATTATATGCTGCTCCCGTGACGAAGTGTTGCCATAGGATTGTCCCCGCAGAGATGGTGGCAAGCATCCAGTATATAGCGAGGTAGAGGATGGGGGCTGCGGAGCGCCGGGTCCATAGGGCCACGTGAAAGGCGGCCGCAGCGAGCCACGACCATGGGGCCATCAGAGCGGCCACCAGCCGGACGGTGTCCGCGGGGCGGAGCATCGCCGCAGCCGCGTCGCAACACCAAGCCACTCCCAGTACGAGGCTGGCTATTCCACGTAAATTTTGTCCACGCCATCGTTTTGAGTGCCTGCGTTAAATTTTGATGTTAAGGACTTCGCAGTTCGCTCCCAGTAAAGAGAACGAACCAAAGAGATGGTTTCGTTGGAATGGTTAGTGTGGGCCTAGTGTATTTTTTCTAGGCATAAGTTGGGCTTAAGACTTGATCTTCAGAATATATTGCAGTCAAAATCAAAGTTAGTTTAAAATAGTCACGTATGAATAGTATTTGGATAACGTTAAAATAATATAGGTTTGTTTTTATTAGCAAAACAAATATCACGTGGAATTATTAAACATTCAACAGCCGAGTTTTATAATATCATTCCGTATTTGTAAACCAAATAAAGCGACTCACAGCATTCACGATATGATATTTAAAAATAAATAAGGAAACTGTTTTTATTTTATTGATAGAGGTATTTTCACTTCAATCGTTTCTCATTCATGATTTATACGATTTCCGGTTTAGTGATAAACGAAGGCGGATTTGATTTCACGATTAAGTATCAGTGGGGATTACGCTTTACAGCATTGTTGGTACGGCGATAGTATTAATATTTTGCGTATGTACCTGTAGTGCTTGTGTATGGGAGCGCAGCAGCACATGAGGGCGGCGCTGATGGAGGCGCAGTACAGGTTGATGGAGTGCAGCGCGGCCGCCAGCGCGCGCACATCGCAAGCCGTGTCGGCGCGCGCGCACACCGCGTCCATCCCTCCTTGATGACAACTATTTCGGCGATATCACGCACTCTCACTGTCCACTATTGGTTTTACGATAGCTACCATTTGCGTGTAGGCGATTCTAATGAAACACAAATATTATATTTAGTAAGTAGGCTAGATAGTCCATGCCATGTATAAAACCGATTTTTATTAATGTACCTTTTAAGTTGTAACTACTTTAAGCTTTATAAATTGGGCTGGCAGAAGTTGGACCCGGGCCTATAACGCCGGAAATACTTTTGGATTATTATAATATTCAGTACGTAGGTATATCAACTTTCTTACAGCCGTGCAACATTTTAGTAAATAGTGTCATTGTACCTGTAACTATTCTCATTTACATGTTACGCTTTATGAAATTACGAGAGCACTAACTGAGGGATAACAAGTAGGTTGATCAGCGGCATGTATGTACCTGCATATACTACAATATATGTAGTTAATATTGTCCTCATGCAATTGCTTAAAATATTTTCACTTTAGTTCAGACCAACAGTATTTTTTTAGGCTCAAACGTTATTTCAATATTCAGTCAAATAACTAGCATAAAGTATTCAAGCAATGTATAGTTGTTGTTGATAACGGCAAGTTTCTAAACTGTCCCATCACGAACAGAGTAACAACGAGGTATTGTGAAGAATGTTTAATGACTAACTATCCGACTGGATATTGATTTGGTAAGATGATTATTTTGTAAATGGACTACGTCACTCAGCGTCATTCCACTTCGGCCGGTATTCACAACAAAACTCACCTCCAAAATAATTTTTATTCCACCGCAAAACAATCACTGGTCACCATCCGAATGTCACTGTTTAAGAATTTTACGTTCATCCGCTTCCCATTATACTGAAAATTACTGTGTTGGGTTTATGGCATTTTGTGGTTGTTATTATTCGCTCAGTTTGTGTGAATTTGCATCGCGTTTAAAGCGTGGCACGAGCGGCTCGTGATAACAGCCGGTTGCTACTGGCCGCCAGTGGCCGGGTGCCGCATGCCGCTCGAACTGTGCGGAGTATGTCGGGCCGTCGGCTCGCTGAAGTTGCACTGACTCGATGCTGGGCCGGAGCTGGCACGGACCCGACGCCCGACGTCCGACGACCGGCGCTGGAGGGCATCGCGTCTCACCGTGTCGTCTCCCCAGCATTACTATGTACAAGCCAGCATTCTATTCCACAAGCAGTGATTGGACCTGCTACTGCAGATGCTCCCCTTTTTATTTCATAAACTAACTGGTTGTTTTGTGGAACATTTGAAAGTTGCTCCTACTTATATGCAACTTGAGATCAATGTTCTCGTATTGTGGGGGCACATATGTATGTGTCTACAGTTATAAAATCTAGGAGTCTACAAGTGTATCTGACTGATTATATTTAAATTTGTGTAATTGTTACCGAAATATTCTTAGAACGGCTGTGGTAAGCTGTACCTTCTTAGCATCTGGTAGAAGTTGATCTGTAATGGTACCTACTTTTTGTTTCAGGTCTAAAAGTTTTCAGCCCTCGTACTGAAATCGGATCATTCTACTGTAGTCTGAAATTAATTATAATTTAAGCCAGTATTTTGCATGCATAGTTTTTATTTGAGCAAAACCTCTTTTTACGAACCCATACAGGTGTTTGTATTCAAAACCATAGGTACACCATCACATCTTGTCTGTTTATAAGCTTTTTAGGGTTCCGTACCCAAAGGGTGCCAACGGGAGCCTATTACTAAGGCTCCACTGTCCGTCCGTCTATCACAGGGGTGTATCTTTTGAAACGTAATAAGTGGACACTTGACATTTTTACAGTGTGTACTACTATGGCCGCTATAAAAACAAACAATAAAAATAAAATAAAGTTAAAAATTAAAGGGGATATAGGTACAAGAAACGTGTTTTTTACTAAATATAAAAAAAATGTAGGGTTAAATATTGTACGGTGGTACGGATCCCTTCGTGTGCGAGTCCGACTCGCACTTGCCCTTGGCTTTTATTAACACTGAAGGACAGTAAACGAGACACAATAGAAGTTTTATTGATAAGACGTCTATGGGCGTTTACTGTCCTTCAAAGTGTTAACTTGCTTCGTTAGTATTTGTTTCCGGTTACTCTGTTTTTAGGGTTCCGTACGTTCAAATGAAAAAACGGGACTCTTATAGGATCACTTGTGTGTCTGTCTGTATGTCACAGCTAATTTGGTACACATGAATTTCTGTGACTCAAACACGGACATGTCACGTAAATAAATGAATTATGAATATTTGGGGAAATATATTTGTGAAAATTAAAAAAAAAAAGTTGACATAACTTTCATATCAAATGAAAGGGCTCGTTGTGAGGGTCTCACCCACCCAGTTTAGACCAACCGGGATGTATCTCCGAAACTACGGATCCTAAAATTTTGAAAAAAAATCATTACAGGAAAATCCGTTGATCGAGGAAAGTCTATGGTCTTAAAATTACATGGTCAATCTCTCAATATAGTGCGTACAAACTGACATTTGCAGTTGGAATGTATGGGAGAACATGTTTTTCAACTACAATGCTAGGTTTGTTCTTGGGATTAATTCACGGAACCTTTTGTTGTGCGTGATCCAACACACATTTGGCCGGTTTTTTCACATAAACGGTTCACCAGGGGAAACCCCGAAATGGTTCGTTTCGTACATACCTATGCATAATTTCTACTATTAGTAGATTGTGATCTCATCGAGAGGCCATTTTTCGAATATGTTTTTGGTTCAAGTGCGTAGCTTACGCACTCGATACATAATGGCTGTTAGCACTCGATATTCAAATGGCAGTGGTTCGCATAAACAAGGCGACGCGGTGCGCGCGCGCAGTAGTTCACTGGCACACATATGCCGCCTGTTATTCTCCCCACTGACCTTATTCTCATTCCACGGCTTTTCGCGTGCTCTCACGCCATCATAGCCCAGCTTTACCTGCATAACGATGATCGATCAGTTGGCACTTTCCTAATGTCTGTGTTTTAATGTCTAGTGGTAGAAATACACAATTAACAAGTCTTGTCTTAGTAATGGATAACGAAAGTAAAAAATTATTAGTAAAAGAGGTATAAATTTTATGATTAAATATATAAAATACATATAATGATCACTTAAATCTACTTACTAGTGCACTTATAATAACTGGATAATACTATATCCGTAAATATATGTAGATAGGTACTTATAGATAGACTAAACAATCATTAGAATTCAAGTAAGTCATTAAAAAGATGTTTAGAAATCTAAATCCCAGCCGGAAGTTTCGTCTGGTGGCAGTTTATCCTTGGGGTACTTCTCAAAGTTGGCGAGGTCCAGGTCGCTAGCCACAGGCTGTATCAGAGGAGCCTTCAGTCGCCTCTCCAGGAGCCCATCCCAGTCGAAGCCCAGGAACCACCTGCACAGCGGAACAGTCATAATTAATGATAAAACGAAGTCTTGATAGAAGTGCACGTTCGCGATCAAAATATAGGTACATTCATTCAGTTTCCCAAGTGACCAGACTAGTCTAGCTTTCTTAAATACATTCATGATAAATGTTTCATAGCAATCTTGTATAACGATTTCGAAGGGATATTTTTCTTTACCGCTGCCGGTACCTGTGTGTTAAACTATGAATTATACAAATCACGATGTCATAAAATTAACATGACAATAAGAATATCAAGATTTTGGAGTCAAACAATACATAGGAACTCTGTGTCGGATTCTTTGTAGTGTCTATGAGACGCGAAATGAATTTATATAAATTCGTTACATGTCCTACGCATGTAAGCCGTTTTGATGACGATATTATGAAGATATGTAATCTGAACGTACTTATGATTTTTGATGTCTGCTATTCCGTTTTTGAGGTATCCGAGTCGTTCGGCGGGCACAGCCCGGCACAGTTTGCGAATAAGCATTTGTGCAGATTTGGCGACCCGCGGGTGGAACGCGACGGCATCGATACCGCGCAGGATCAGCGTGTACGTCTTCATGTGGTCCCCACCGGGCGCACGGAATGGAGGCTTGCCAACTAACAGCTCATGAATCAGCACTCCTAATGCCCAACAGTCCACAGCTCGGTCGTGGCCCTGCATCGAATGCAAAAGTTAATAAAATGACGATTTATAAAATGCAAAAGATGGCTTTTAGTTATCAACAAACCTTATTAAGCACTATTTCGGGAGCTACATATTCGGGTGTACCAGCAAATGTCCATGTTTTGCTATTTGGTGAAATCCGTTTGGCAAATCCAAAGTCAACCTACAACAACATATCGTTCATGTATTCGACATTGTGAAACTCAAATAATATACAGGGTGTCCAAGAACCTGGCGTCCAACTGGATTCCCACGATGCCCCAAGTTCTAACAGTACTCAGAAAAATATTTTAAAAAATCCACCCCATGTACTTACAGAATTATACTGATTTCAAAAAAAAAGGGGAAATGAGCACCCTGTGACATACTTTTGAATGCTGTGACTGCTAATGCTGATAATTTCGATATTTCTTGGAGGTTTTGTAATCTAGGGTATTGCTGTGTCTAAATAGAATGTAAAAATAATGTACTTATTGTACCATTTTAAAATAAAATATTATTTTAACTAAAGGTGATATGGAAAACTATTGAATTTCGCAACTTTGACCGACTGTAGTGTAAAAAAAATGTACCAAAATAGTATGGCAAGTGACGTCAAATTTTGACGCGTTTATTCCTCTTTTTAAAAAGGTATAATACTTACACATTAATTTGAAAAAAAAAATTTTGATAATATTTTTACTCAACAACCCAATTTTTACGAAGTGCCTACCTACTAACGGTAACTGTCGGACCCTTTCTTATCTTAGAAACTGTTATGTTACTACTATTATTTACTTCGGTTCCAAGAGTGAGCAAGAAGGAAATACACACAGGTAGATGGGTTCCCAGTAGAATAAAAGCAAAGAATGTTAGTTTAAAGATATTTTATTACAATAAATGTTCAAAATGTTGACCACCCGCGGCAATACAAGCTCTCACTCTCCTTAAAAAGGACCGCTTTATGTTTCGCGAGTAACTTTTTTGACGTATCACCTGCACTGCTTGTGTTATCTTCTCACGAAGGTCAGCGATGTCATTAATGGGCTTCGCATAAACGAGCTCCTTCATAGTTCCCCAGAAAAAAAAATCCAGCGGATTTAAGTCAGGTGAGCGGGCTGGCCACGGGATTGTTCCTGATCGCCCAATCCACCTGTTCGGGTATTGCTCGTCCAAAAACTCTCTAACGGATACGCGAAAATGTGCTGGACAGCCGTCGTGTTGGAACCACATATCTGGTGGGGTCTCTTCTAGTAAGTTTGGCAAATCATTTTGAAGAAAATTTAAATATGATTCGCCAGTCAAATTCTCGGGCATCTCAAATGGACCAATAATATTCCCACAGAGAATACCGGTCCACATGTTCACTTTGAACCGGTACTGGGATCTATCTTCTCGCATCAAGTGCGGATTTTCCACATGCCACTCGTGCAAGTTGTGTAGGTTCATGTAGCCATCCTTCTTAAATGTTGATTCATCTGACCACAAAATTTTGTCGATAAAGTTTTCGTCTTCTCGATGTTTTTGCAGGATTGTTTCACAAAACGCGACTCGGCTCGGATAGTCTCGAGGTAAACGACTTTGCACTCGCTGTACGTGGTACGGATGATATTCTTCTTTTTGGAGAATACTGTGTGCTGTGCTCTTCGGTATCCCCGTATCAGCTTCTATTCCTCGCACAGAGATGCTTGGATTTGCCGACACCGCCTCTAAAACTTCATCGCGTATGAAGTCATTTACGGGTCGTCCTTCACCAGCTACTTGATTGGGGAACCGCCCGTCACATAGTGATCTGTGCACATTAATGAAAACTCGATGGTCGGGATATCGCGTAGCCCTCGGATACCTTTCTCTGTAAAGTCTCGCTGCAGCTCGTCCATTACCTCTACATTCTCCATAAATGTAGTGCATATTTGCGTATTCTTGCGGAGTGTAGGTCGCCATGGTAGCACACACAAAACACAAACTGTCCAAACACAGGCAAAGGTCGTCGTAAAGAGTTCGTTTCAAAGTCCAGAGCACAAAGAGTAATCGAGTCCAATAAACAAAGCTTTAAATCGTAGTACGTGATCAATGGTAACAATAAGAGAGAGGTGCGTAGTAACGGCAGGAGGCAGTGACGCGTACTGACCGTACTGTTATCCTAAATAGCACGATCCCAGATAGCGTCACTATCTATCTCACTCGCACCTCTAACCTTTTTCTCCCTCACTCTTACCTGAATAATGGGGTACCATAAAGAAGAACCAGCAAATCGCAAAGATAGTTTCTGTCTTGCTCCCTCCTGTTGTAATAACGAATCACTATGGTGAGATGCATGCACATACCGTCCCTTACGGTCTAACCTGTTTTTTGAGAGGCCTGTTGTTATTTTTATGAGCATACAATAGTAATTCTTTAGAGGTTAGATTCAATTCGTCGTAAATTTTTCTTTCTAAGAATTCTGTAAGACATCGTAAAAATTGGGTTGTTGAGTAAAAATATTATCAAAAATTTTTTTTTTCAAATTAATGTGTAAGTATTATACCTTTTTAAAAAGAGGAATAAACGCGTCAAAATTTGACGTCACTTGCCATACTATTTTGGTACATTTTTTTTACACTACAGTCGGTCAAAGTTGCGAAATTCAATAGTTTTCCATATCACCTTTAGTTAAAATAATATTTTATTTTAAAATGGTACAATAAGTACTTTATTTTTACATTCTATTTAGACACAGCAATACCCTAGATTACAAAACCTCCAAGAAATATCGAAATTATCAGCATTAGCAGTCACAGCATTCAAAAGTATGTCACAGGGTGCTCATTTCCCCTTTTTTTTTTGAAATCAGTATAATTCTGTAAGTACATGGGGTGGATTTTTTAAAATATTTTTCTGAGTACTGTTAGAACTTGGGGCATCGTGGGAATCCAGTTGGACGCCAGGTTCTTGGACACCCTGTATATGTTTGGTTAACAATAAATTTAGGTAGGTACCAATTTAATATATCCTTGTTTGTCGAGCATTAAATTTTCAGGCTTGAGATCCCTATAGATAATATCTTTAGAGTGTAGATATAGGAATGCTTCGACGACACAAGCCATCATGAAGCGAGCAATGTTCTCAGGAAAGTAGCGCTGCTTCTGAAGGATAGTCCAAACGTCTCCACCCAGCACCGGCTCCATAAGGAAGTAAATATATTTATTGTCTTTGAATGTGCGATATAATCTGAAAAAACGAAACAATTTCCAGTAAATCATTGATAATAATCATTTCATTTTCGTTTGACGTAAGTAGTTGCTGTAATTAATAGATTTTTAACTTGGACAAGTGTGTCGTCAGGCATAACCCAGTTATCTCAAGGCACATTAGATAAGGGTGACAAGTGATATTTGCGTTTTATACGGCATATTTTTCTTTCTTGTAAATGTTTCTTAAACGGAAATTATGTAACAATAAACAACATGCCATCGAATGGCAATGCTTAATCAAAAACGTATATGTAGATACCAATTTATTTGTGTGGCAAGGTCACACGTGTTCGTTGTAGGAACCTAATTCTAGTTTTATGTCAAGGCAGGTTCTCCCATCAGCGGTCAACCCCTTTATGGGATGATTTTTCAAAATCCTTCCTTAATGCTAAATTTCATTATATAAGGTACCTACTCTTTTGCATTTCATACGTTTAGACCTACTGGTGCGTTGTTTGTCAGTGACTGAATTTAAGATTTTTATTAAATAGATCTTCCCATGGCCGTTTGGCATGGTTGTGACGTATATTTTCCCCCAACTTGTATTTATTGTGTTTGTGTATCTTACGTTTCCTTTATGCGTCACGTTTAGTGCAAATAAATGTATTACCTTTCTTTTCTTCCTGTCGAATATCTCTATAGGTACGCAGAGTTTTTTAGTTGTTTTTATTCTTATGCTCATATTTTAATATTTAGAGATATACCAGCTGTACTAAAACAAACGTTTACCTGCAAATAAACGGACTTTTGCACGACATCATGATATGTTTCTCATTGTACGCGTGCTCCTGCTGCTGTTGCTGCACCATGTCGATCTTCTTGAGGCACTTGAGAGCAAACGTGAGGGACTTGTCGGGTTTGTACTGCACCAGCTCGACGCGACCGAACCCTCCCACACCCATGGTGCCCACAATCTCCAGACTTTTGAGTGCCACGAATTCGAATTCTGAAAGCAATAGTTGATCGTCCAGTCATCAATATAAAAAACGATTATTTCTCGCGCGCTAAATCATAAATATCCAGGTCAATGACAATTGTAGGTCCTAATCCGCCTAATACGTTTATCTGTGTTGAAAATAATCAAATTACGAAATTCTTAAAGAAGATTCGCAAGCATTTACCCAGTTAATTTCGCCCAATTTGCTTGGTCAATTATCCGACCATCATTTTAATGTTTTGATGTCATCAAAATCAAATTAAATCAAAATCGTTTATTTGCATAAAATGTGGTTAATACAAAAGATGTTAGGTACATATAAAATTCAGTGCAAAGACACATTCCGTCATGCACTGAAGGCATGTAAATATTTAATGGATGTCAGTCAGTTAAACATAATATAAATATACATAATATAATTAAATAATAATAGACAAAGTAATAACAAATTTTAGGTATTAAATTCGAGTTTTAGCATTAAGAATTCTATGAACGAAAATAACAATTTATTCAAATCAATACCAATTTGAATTCAAATTTTAAACACACATTACATATTTAAATAGTAAGCAGGTAACGACGACGTCATTTACTTACACTTAAACTACTAAAAGTGACTACAATGCATCCCTGAAGTGGTAGGACTGACATGATAATTCAGTTTTCAAAACCACGCAGAACTTTTTAAGGTGTGTTTTCTTTTTGTAGTTGTTATATTGGTTCACTCATGTTTGAAAAAAAAACGAATGACAAATGATCATTATAAAAATAACATTATAAAATACTAATAATTTGACAAACATCAATTTCGCGAACATATTACTTTATAAGTAATCATTTGACAAACATCTCATTTCGCAAACATATTACTCTATAGGTAATCATTTGACAAAATACAGATTTCGCAAATATTTTACTTTGCAAATATTTCAAACGTTAAAATATAATTCCAAATATATTAATTTGACCAAGTATTTCGTTTGTCAAATTTGCGATTTTACAAAATGACTGTAGAGAAATTGTTACTTCATAAAATTGATTGCACTATCATTTAAAGTTAGTGAGTAGTTATTTTATCGACGCGTACTGTATTTAAAAATTGATCAAATTTTGAAAACTTAAAATTACATGGTTGCAATTTTCATCTGGGACAGATCATTTATAGGATAGTACTAATTTCATACAAATACTGATAGCATTTGATTGATAATCAATTTAAAAAAGCGACGTGCTGCCCTAAGTCCTTAACCACTACACAACTACTACAAGTAAAATCAGGTAGAACTCGGTTGGTTCGTTGTGGTCGCAACCTAGATTTTTTTTTACCGTACTGATGACTGATGATTTTGTACTGAAAGTAACGTATCCTTTAAGTATACTTTAATTATTATTTTTTATTTAAAAAACTTTATTTTTTATTGCAATGCTTTTTGTCAAAGTTATTGCTTTGCGTTGTTTTACCAATTGATATGATTACAAAAAGATTAGTCTGTCAAATGATGTTTTGATGTAATGTTGTCTTTCAAATATTTGTCAAATGAGTTATTTACAGAAAGAATAGTTTGTGAACTTTATCAAGTATAAATTTACCTAACGGTATTTTTAAAATGGAAATTTATGATTCGTTTTTTGTCAAATGACAGGGGGCATCTGTTATAATCACTCCGTTTAATAGTAATTGGGGTATAGGTGCGGTGTCAAAATAGTTTTAGGCAATGGGCTCAGAACACAGGACCAGAACCAAATAAGATGGAGAAGATCGGGCCCAGTATTGAACCTTTCTGCTCACGTTCGTACAAAATTCTTAGATAAGTAGAAGATACACCGTTTACATTACTTACCACTTTTAATTTGCGATGTTTTCTTTTGTTGCGACGGTCTCGGCACATCATGACGAATTTTCTTCAGTTCTTCTAAATTGCCTAATAATTCCGTGAATGGTCTGTCATATTAAAGGAACACGTTTAGTGACATTATAAACCCTATAAAATATAATATAAATCAACCGATATCTCTTTCTTTAACTCCCTTATCGAGACCTACCTAGTAGGTAATTTGACCTAGAACTTGAATTTCAAGCTAATAAATAAAAGTGATTTCTTGATATCGGTTTCTATTCGTATGTAACCCTTATCCCCATTAGATAAAAAGTACAGAATCTCCAAATGATTTTAAACCTTAAAATGTTGACGTTGAAGTTGAAAATCGAATGAGAAAATTGGTCAGTTTGTGGTAACTTGATATGCTGGCAACTGCACCTAACTACTTTTTTAAAACTTTACGGTTTTTAATTACGCTTTTATTTTTACGAGCACATAATGCGGTGGACACGTCACAAATCGAGATCTCTGTACGAGTTCGACATTACAGTAGTCAGGCGAACCTGACATGAACACGTGAGTAAAAACCGTATAAACGTAATCAGAAATAACCACATTGCAACCTTTTATCAAGAGATTATCAAACTTAAATAATTATTTCAATGAAATCAATTACAGGCACTTTTGCACTTTTATGGAGTCGGTCAGTCAAACGCCAATTACAGGCACTTTGAACTGTCAAGGAGTCGGTCAGTAAAAGAGATGAAGTTAGTTAGTTAGTTTAGTTGATCATCATTTAAGACATTAGTATTTACCCTCGTTCCAGCGTCAGACACTCGACTCCCGGGGGTTGTGCGGTGACGGTGGCCAGCCTGCGGTCCTCGTGCAGCAGCGCCTGCTCGCCAAAGAACTGACCGCGCCCGAGAACCCCCACTCGCTTTTCGCCACTCTCGCCTTCCCGCTTCGTCACCACCACCGTACCACCCCGAATGATGTAGAATTTGTCACCCCGGTCGCCTTGTCGCACAACCGGCGTACCCGCCGAAAAGAATTCCTGAAATATGTAATCATGAGACCACGTCCCTCTTTTCTCATGCTTATTTTATATAATCTATGCAAATAATTATTTCATACCCTCTTGAGGAATTCGGAAATGTTCGAGAGTTCGATAGGATGAATGCCTTGAAGTAGAGGCACTGATGCCAGAAAACGCATATTGTCATCTTGCTCTTGTTGTAGACTGCGCACCATAATCTTTTGAAAAACCCGTCGCTCCAACATCCATACATGTGCTTCTGTTATACCTAATTTGAGAAGAATATAATGTAGGTATTTTGTTAGCTTCAAAAGTTATAATCCATAGAAAAATCCACTTACATCGTATTGAGGCAAAACGTTTAGCTTTGTAAAGAATAGCAAGTTCACCAAATACTTCTCCTTGTCCGAAGGTTTTTACAACCTGTCCGCTTTTGAGGACTTCAAACTGTCCGTTTGCTGAAACATAAAGATGGCTGCCGCTTTCCCCCTCCCTGATGATGAGGCTGCCTGCTGGGAACTCCTGGCGTCTCATCGCTTCGACTACTGCTGCAAGTCGCTCATCATCCATCAAGTTCCTTAAGAAGTCATTAGCCATAACAGCCTTTCTTATTTGTTCAGCTGACCTATTAACAATAATAAATTATATGGGTTTATGCAAGGTATAAAGGTATAAATTAGATAGCAGGTAATACCCGCCTTGATTCTGATATCACAGATATAATCTTAACTTTAATCTTCAATATAATTTATTAAATAGTATTCAAGAGTGTGAGCTAACTTACGTCTTATCCTTTTCGTATTTGTCATACTGCAGATCATTAAGGCGCGAGGGGTCTGTGGGCGTGTGTGGGGCAATCACACCGCTCTTGCGACGCCGCCTCTTCGTCCGCTTCTGCTGCTGCACCAGTTCTGATATAGTCTTACGCCCAGCGCTGCTCTTGCGATCATCAAAATCAGTGTCAGAATCTCTACTATATCTCGACGGGTTTCTACTCTGTGTGCTAAAGGTAGTACTGATCTTTCTGTCGTCTCTTAACGCCACACCATTACTACTATTTCTATTTTCAGTTTTGACAGGCTCATCTTCATTATCATTCGGTAATTCAATTCCATCAGCAATATTGCTGTGAAATGTATCTGTGCCACCGTCAGGTATTATCTGAAAAACGCGATAGTGAAATCAAAACATTATTAAATTTTTGTTGGAATTAAATCGATGACGATCACTAAAAAGTGATTAAAAATAATACAATTATGGCATGTCTTCGTCTCGTAGTAGGTAATTGTCGTCGCTAGTTTGATTATCTCCATTACAGCGAATCGTAACAGAAGGCTACGTTTTACGGCGAATGATTCTGTGGAATAAATACCTAGTAGGTAGATACTGTTGAATTACTATTTCTACAATATTTTTTTGGTATTTATCCTCCATTATATCATTACACATTCATCCTCATTTGTAGATCCCTAGTGGTACATATCAGTCTATCGTTTGAATATTAATCTGAAAATTCTTCAATTTTGACGCAATCGTTGAACGTCAATTTTTTTTCTTGGTTGTGTGTCATACCAGATTGCTTTCTCTATCAGAGATGAGAACCTTTTGAAACCACGACACCAAAATTATATTTTCAAATTCCGTAGTAAACAAGGAACCGTTATAGTTTCGCCATGTCCGCCGCCGGTCTGCACGTAATGTGGGAATAATATTTTTTTTTCTCTTCTATCCCATGATGTGAGGTATCATTGGATGGGCCGTTCAAAAATATTGCGGGTCTGTGAACATAATTTTTCGATTCTTTACTTTTAATCTCTTTTACGATTATTATTTTCTTTTACTTTAAAGTGCAAACTTTTGTTAGAATCAAGTGTCCCCCTCTCCCTGCCAGCTAAAAGTTTATGGAGATGTGAAAAAGATCATAGCAGTAGTACATATAATGAAATTAAAAGGAAAACTATCACAGATAAGTAGGGTTTGCAAGTTAACGAGTAATAGTCGACTAACCTAAATTTACAGTTGGGGAATTGACCGTGACGTATGTCGATGTATGGGAGAACATGTCTTTCAACTACAATGTTAAGTTTGTTTGGGATAAATTCATCTCAGCTCCCCAGTTACTGAACCCTTTATTGTGCGTGGAAAGACACGCACTTGGCTGGTTTCTTTTCCTTAATGCCGTATTTATGTATATTTTATTAGTAGTTGAAACCAGTTGCCGTAGAAACTACGAACGCAAGAATCAAGTGTCAGCCCTGTCGTGATGGGAGTGGCGCGAGGAGGCGAAACGCCGGGGCGTAGCTCCGCTGCGGCGAGAAATTGCGGCACAGCGGACGGAGCTCCGGCGGGATCTCATGGCGACATGGAGAGTACGGTTGTCGCAACCCAGTGCTGGGCACGCCACTATTGCGGCGATAAGTCCCCTCTTTGAGGAGTGGCTAGAGAGGCGCCATGGCGTCCTCACCTTCCGCCTGACGCAGGTCCTCACGGGATATGGCAGCTTCGGGAGGTTTCTGTGTCGGATACGGCGGGAGGAAACGCCCGGGTGTCACCACTGTGTGGGTCGCCCGGAGGACACGGTGCAGCATACGGTGGAGGTCTGCCCGGCTTGGGCGGAGCACCGCCGTTTCCTCGTGGAGGCGATCGGCGGCAGAGATCTCTCGCGTCCGGCCCTGGTTCAGGCCATGGTACGGAGCGAGAGGGTATGGGCAGCCGTCACCTCCTTCTGCGAAACAGTAATGCTCGCGAAGGAGGAGGCGGGACGGCTGAGGGAAAGGAAAATTTCGCGCCCTCTCGTCCCTAGCCGCCGCAGGAGACGCCCTGGGCGTCGGGAATCCCGGGCGGATAACCGGCCACCGTAGGCGCGGGCTTGCGGACGGTAAGGACCAGGCCCGGGTCGACGGCGCGTTGTGTTCCACGCGCGGCTCAAAGAGATGTCGTCAGCACAAGTGTAGGGGTCCACTAGGGCCGATGCCTGCCGGGGTCGCTGGAAAGTTCGAAAGGGTTACCGAGGCCCCTGGCAACACAGGCAACGGAAGGAACACGGGTGGGTTTTAATCAGTAAGAGTCTGACACACCTTCCCGCTCCGCCCAGAGCGGGAGAAATTATTTGATAACTTCACACCCAAAAAAAAGCCCATACATACATACATACATAATCAACTTATAATGTTCCCACTGCTGGGACATGGGCCTCCTCTCTGTTAGAGGGAGTGGGCAGTAATCTACCACGCGGGCCCAGTGCGGGTTGGTAGATGTCACAGGTCTTCGAATTTTTGGTTCTAGGACATGCCGGTTTCCTCACGATGTTTTCCTTCACCGTTTTGAGAGCAGTGGTGATGAAATAATTTACACAAAGTAAAGCGCCTGACCGGGTTCGAACCTACGACCTGCAACTCGTAAGTCGCGGCCGTTACCACTGGGCCGCCACTGCTCTACAATTCGATAACTTAGCCACTATCCTTTATTTAGGAGTTAGTTAGTTAGTTAATTAGGAGTTCATCGTACTACCCAGCCAGCATTTTTTTGGCTTCAACCCTGCCAGCGGAGCAGGTTTGTAAGAATCAAAATTGGAGCGCAGTAGACCATGGAGTGACCCGCATCTTTGCAGCGGACCTCTTTCTTGGCCTGCCCAAGCTGTGCATGACAGGAATCGCTTCCAGATAATCTTTTATTTTACTCCTATGACTTTTTTACTTCTAAATTGATGGCTGCTGACACGTAACCAGAAATTTCTTGGCTTAATTTTTTACAAAACGTTTGCAACGCTTTATAAATTGGCATTGCGTTTTAGGTTACATGTTCGTCTTAAACATACCAGAGTCTGATTGCAATCACACTGATATGACGCATATTGCTGCCTGTCGCGCCCGCGATATCGCCTCAGTATGCAGGGCACGTTATTTTTACCGTCCACCTTAAAACTTGCTCGTTATATAGATTATAACACTATTTGGAACAGCCTATTTATTTGAATACTTATTGTTTAAAAAAAGACATCAATACGTCACTTGTAATACGTATAATTTAAATTATACGTATTACATGTGACGTAATGATGTTTTTTTATTTAATTACGCCACAGTATGTATGTTCACGCCTACAATATAGGTACTGCTGCATAGGTTGTGTCTTCAGGTAGGCACACTATGATGTGTTGACCGTTATTATTCAATTAAAGTCCGCCTCTTCCCTCTTTGAAGATGCATACTGCATAGTAGAGCATTATAGGTAGTACATACTTTTTTTTTTAGTATGATCTTAAAATAATCAAAAAACTTCAGAGTTGTTTTTCTAGTCAATGGTGCCGATTCCCTTGTTCACAAACTAAAGTAAATTTAAGTTCAGTACATATTTTTCTTTCTACTTCATTAAGAAAAGGACCGAAGATAATTTTAGTTTAGTCCTGTCAAACTAATCAGCGCCTGTCATTACTCCATACAAGTTTAGACGTGATTAAAAACTTTGCCTACTAAGATTACGTCAATTTACGTCAAGCGCTGATTAATTTCTCGAATAATTTGTTTTTTTTCAAGCTTTTTAGTTTTATTAATATATACATGTAATTGACTCATTACTAGCTTTTATTTGATATCAATACTGTTGTAATTTATTTAAAAATAAACGTTTCCCTCCCTGTTTTTGTATTTGCAGATATATAAAAGTTATATAGCCTATGTCACTCCCACAATGAAGACGAATCTAACGACACCTCTTATGTTAAAATCCATCAAACCGTTTAGGCTACAGAGCGTGCCAAAGAAATAGTCATACATACATACATACATACATACATACATACTCTCGAAAAACATTACCCTCCTTCTGGGGCAGTCGGGTAATAACAGTTATTTTAACTTCGTTACTACAACGAGTGAATCTGTGAGCCAACACGTTGCATCTGGCTGCTAGCGCCCTTGCCCTGATCTTTGAGGTCCTTAGTGACGAAGAAAAAAACCGGCCAAGTGCGTGTCGGACCACGCACAATGTTCCGTAGTTGGGAAGTTGGGATGAATTTATCCCAAAAACAAATTTAACATTGTAGTCCACAATCAATTCTTCAACTGCAAATTTAAGTTGGTCGACTATTACTCGTTAATTATAACTTATAAAGTTATAACTTGTAAGGTCCACTTAGCTGTGATAGTTTTCCTTTTAATTTAATTATATGTACTACTGCCATGAACTTTTTCACATCTCCATAAGTAACATTAAGCTGGCAGGGTGGGGGACCTCTGACATGACTCTAACAAAAATTTGCACTTTAATGCTTAATATTACGCAAGCGAATCCTTGAATCGGAAAGTGGTGTTCACAGACCCGCAATATTTTTTAACGGCCTTTTCAACAATACCGCACACCATGGGATAGACGAGAAAAAAAATATCATTCCCACATTACGTGCAAGGGACCATAAACAAAATTTGTTTTAGCACTTTGTCGGCGTGATTCATTTGTATCATCAACCTAGCCTTTTCCCAGCTGTGTTAGGGTCGGCTTCCAGTCTTACCGGATACAGCTGAATACCAGTATTTTACATGGAGCGACTGCTTATCTGACCGCCACAACCCAGTTACTGGGTAACACGATACCCCTTGGTAAGACCGGTTGTCAGACTTTCGAGCTTCTGACGACCCGTAACGACTGTCAAAGATCTACAAATGACAGCCGGGACCAACGGCTGAACGTGCTTTCCGAGGCACGGAGGGGTCTTGGTATGTAAAGATGGTCACCCACCCTCGGACCAACCGCGGCAAGCGTAGCTTAACCTGATCGATCGACCCGTGCAGCTGTTATTACTTAGCCACAAGCCCCTATTCGTGATTGCGTGAGGCGTGATTCATATGTATACCTATGCCAAATTACAGCTTTCTAGTGCTAAGCGTCTCTGAGCTACTGCGGGGACAGACAGACAGACAGACGGACATGGCAAAACTACATTCCTTGTTTACTTAAGGAACCCTAAAAAGTGAGAAATTACTGAAATGTTGACCAAATGACTATTTTTTATTCTCCTTATATTCGAAATGAAAAGTAGAGTGTTTACTACGAGTGAAAGTCACCAATTCCTACTCGGACTATAGCCGCCCTCGCTGCACGTCTGCTCGGACGTCTAAATACCTGGTATTATACAGGGATTAATCCCTTTCGACCCTGGTAATACTACTCAACCGACATTGTCAGCGCGTAGTAAAAAAATTAAATTGGGATTGATTTTATTGTATTTTCATTCTTATTTCATTGATTGACTATATTTTGATTGATGGCAATGGGTGTTAATTACCTGCATAAATTATTTCATTACTCTATTTTATTATTAACTAGCGACCCGCCCCTGCTTCCTACGAATTTTACATCAAAACATCGAGATTTGTTTATTATATCTAAGTTTAATAGTAATGTATTACGCACATTAACTTAGTGGAATACATTCCCTAAATGATGGTGAAAACTGCATCAAAATCCGTCACGTCGTTTAGAAGGACACAGACACAAAGACTGATACGAAAAGCGACTGTAATTTTAAAATGTGTAGATATAGATGTTTGGCTGTAACAACCAAAATTTTATTATAACTTGCAATAGCCTAAACCTCAAGACTCGTGTCGTAGCTACCTGCGTAGCATGTAACATCAGTCGTAGCACGTACCCATTTCTATCGTAGCATGTAACCAATATCGTAGCACGTAGCATCAGTTGTAGCAAGTAACGTCTGTCGTAGCACATAACTTGTATCGTAGCGCACACTGTCTGTCGTAGCGCGTAGTGTCCATCGTAGCGCGTAGTGTCTGTCGTAGCGCGTAGCCACTGTCGTAGCACGTAACTAATATCGAAGAACATCTGTGCGTAGCATGTAGTGTTTGTCGTAGCACGTAACTTTCTATCGCAACATGAATTGTAGCTCTTAACATCTGTGTAGGACATTGAGTCTGTCGTAGAACCCTATCTGTAGCGTAACGTGTATCGCCTAAGTGTATAGTTTAGGGCCTAGGTGATAAGCGTTGCAGTAACGTAATTTTTATTTAACAACATTGTTTATCCGTAGGTACTTACTTTTAATGTGTAACATGTTTCCTCTCCCTTTCTGTGGGAGTGTTTTCGTGAAATCGGACGGAAGTGTGTAGACAGGATGTGACAGTTTGTATTAGTTAGTACTATATAGATTGTAAGTAGAGGGAGTCGAATTTCAACCAGTGGGCGACCACTAGTAATGAATAATTATTCGAATAAATATTTCATTGCTTATTTAGATTTTTTAATGTCTGAGGTTAATTTTTCTTGCTGCTCAGTTGCTTATTACCAAGGTGAGATGTCAGATGTAACACATCATAAGCGACTACTGTAAGGCTCGCTCGTTTTTTTTTTTTTTACAACTTCTGGTTTATTTGGTAGATTATGATATTTTCATTTATCATTTTGCTGCATTCGATATTATCGGGATTTTGCCGGGGTTGGGGCTTATATCAAGTCGCCTGAATTTGAGGAGTCTGTCACTGTGGGGGGGGTCAAGAGGGTTTATCTTAAGCGCCCCCATGGAATGTTAGCTGATGGAGCTGCGTCGAAATATTTAAAAACAATCTAAAAATATTGGTAAATCACTAGGTAATGCTTGAAACAGTACTTAAATTTCAGTAGCGTCTGTCAAAATTATATCAGAATGCGTAAAATAAATGCGAAACATACCCGGAGAATTTTGGTTTTGGGATAGTGGCTTGTGGCGGCGAAACATTATAAAATATACTAAAGAGCCTTTATTGGAAATGGTGGAAGCAATAAAATATGATTATATATTAAAGTAACATTTTGGTGTTTCATTGGGTGCAAGAGCGAGCGAAGCGAGCTCGGGTCTTGGGGCACCCCGACTCGGACAGGTTAGGTTCGAAGGGGATGGCGCCATTCCCTTCGTGGTTATTTTTTTAAAACCATTCAGAAATAAGAGCCCCGCATTGCGGGGCTCCGTTGACTATGCCCCGTTATTATTGCTTGCAATCATTATTAGGGGAAGTTCTCCTCCTCGGCAAATTTTCTCAGAAATCAGTCAATAAAAATTTTAACCTTGACATTTAGTATGGGGGGCAACCCTACACCCTGGCCCCCGTATTAAGGCGACTTGATAAAGACCTTACTTTCCCCTTTACCGAAGTAAAATAGTTAGATAGTTTAATATTAACCAATCATCAATGAATAAATATGAATAAGTAAGTATGTCTTTTACACGATTATGTACGCCACAAAGTATTTACTGAGTACCTATCTACACTACAACTTCTCAAAAACTTTTCTTTCTGATTATTACAAAAATAATATTACTTATGATTGAGTTTGGCTGACTGCCTCGTTGGTCTAGTGGTCACAAGCGCTACTGCTGAGCATGAGCTCCTGGGTTCGATTCTTAGGTCAGGCAAAGCATGCTGGTCCTGCTCCACAACCACAACTAATTGATTAACATTTTAAAATACTGTTGGGAGCTGCTACACATTGTAAAACTATCTTTGCATTGTATAAATTCAATCTCCTTTGTATTATATAAATGCATAGCACAGGTGTGAGTACTATATATAATGGACCTACTATTTGCCGGTTAATATGTCTTTCATTGACTTGAATGTGCCCTGGCGGCTCAGAGTATGTCATGCTCACTCAGATTATGTCTCGCTGATGGTGGCGCGTGTGTTGGATCATTTAGCTCCCTTCAAAATGGTTGAGCTGAATGGTGCTGATCCATGCGTCATTTTCGTAAACGGGCGCCGCAAGTTGGGACTGGTCATCTCTTTGCTGCCTCGGTTTATTTTATTTTTTTTATTTTTAAATAGATTTTTATTTGTTTATTTCGCTGAACTATGGACGCGTTTTTTTTACATCGTCCTCACATTTAGTTATAAATTCAACAGTATTTGTACTAATATTTATGTAACAAAATAATTTAAGACAGTGTCCATGGAGTTTCTTGCCCGTTCTTCTCCATACCTATGCGATGCCTACTACGCTTTGGAATGGGCAACTAGGTTCATATTTGTAACTGACCGACTCCTTGACTATTCAAAAGTGTCTGTAAATGGTGTAATTGAAATAAATGCTTTTGAGTTTGAGTTTGAGTATTATTGGGTTTTTCATCAGGAATTTCTCAGTAGCAGACCGGACGTGTACCTATTTCGTTTTACGGGTTCAGTAGGCGACAGTGCCGTCCTGAAACGCGCACGGGTATGCAGACCTTAAAATGTCATGAAAGCATTATCATTTAAACGCCAATAACGCACGGTTTTGAAATTATATTAAATCTCTTAATTCGTGTCCGATAATCCATCTTCCCAGAGACGGCGGGATGAGCCGCGATGCAGAGTCAAATTCAAATTCAAATTCAAATAATTTATTTTCTCTTCACAAACAATGACGTAACATATATATAAAACAAGCTTAAAAACTACGTGATAAAGTTTGTGAGAGACTGGTGTCTGCACTAGGAAAACCTGTATAGCAGATCACCGGGGTCCCACCAGACGGAGTTTAAATATGATTATACAAAAAAAATATATATATATATATATAAACAGTAAAAGTGAAGGAGCTGTGTGCATAACAAAATAAATCAAATGTACATAATAATAAAAACCTAAAAACTAAATCAAAGTGAAAAACTATACAACACAATAAAAGAGATATGGAAAAATGTGAGAAATATTATGAGTAAATTAGAGTAAATTAGAGGGACGGACTATTTCGGATGAGTCAGTAACTCCTCAGTTGCTTTATAATCTAAGTTAAGGAGCCATTCAATTAGAGCACTCTTACATGACTTTTTTGATAGGTGATATATCGTGGTAATGCGATTAATTTTATTGTATAGATGGGAACCTTGGAATGTATAAAATCTTTGAGAGAAGCACGTTCTTAGACCCTTAACTGTATTGCAAACAGAGTATTTTCTGCGTTTTCCTGAGATAGAGACGGGATCAAATATGATGGAGGTGTGTTTCTTGAGTACAGTGTACAGAATAAAAAGTTGCCTCACTGACAAGACTTTAAAGTGTTTGAAGAGATCAACAGTAGGATAGAAATGTGGCAGAAAACAGGCCACCTTTAGTACCACCCGCTGGGCTCTTTCCAATTTCAAAATGTTAGATTTAGGAGCACCCCCCCATGATGTTATACAGTAAGTAAGAAGACACTGACACATCGCAAAATATACCCACCTTATAACCTCAGTGTCCGCTGCGTGACGAAGACTTTTAAACAGAAAGATTAATTTGCGAATTCTAGAAGTTAGACTGTCTATTTGTGGCTGGAAGTTTAAATTATTATCTATTATAATTCCAAGGTACTTAATAGAGGTAGTCTTTTGGAGAACGGGACAGGAGCAAGTGTTAGAATTTGAGTTAATGCAAGAGTGCGCTTTAATCTGGAAATGGGATAACAGTTCATTGCGTTTGTTCGTGAGGGAGAAAGCTAAATACTTGGTTTTATAGACATTAAGGGTAAGGACATTATTTTTTAACCAAGCTAGAACCGTATCAAAACCCTTCTGTGCATAATCGTAGACACCAGCCCATGAGTCTGCTGTAAAAAGTAGTGCCGTATCATCAGCAAAAGATATGATTTTACCATGGGGTAGCTGTAGGTTACAGAGATCATTAATGTAGGCAAGGAAGAGGGAGGGTCCGATCACGCTTCCCTGTGGTATACCAAAAGTAACAGGATGGTCATCACTGACATAGTTACCTATTTTAACCCTCTGGAACCGATCAGATAGGTAGTCCCGGAAGAGTTGAAGTGGGAGACCCCTGATTCCCATGTTTTCCAGCTTGTTTAGTAGGTTGGGTACAGATACCGTGTCAAACGCTTTGGCCAGGTCAAGGAATATGACAAGCGCCTTATTTTTACCATCAAGACTGGTAACAAGATGATCTGTCAGCTCATGAACAGCGTCGGCACAAGATTTTCCAGCCCTGAATCCAAATTGACCTTGTGATAAGAGGTTATTGCGTTCAAGGTATTTGGTAAGTCTGCAGTTCATGAGCCGTTCCAATAATTTGGAAAGAGTGGGTAGAATAGAGATTGGCCTATAATTGTTGACACGGCCTCTGTCCCCAGCCTTGTGGATAGGATGTACAAGTGATTTTTTTAAGGGTAAGGGAAAGGTGCCTGTGTAAAGTGCAAGATTAAATAACTGGGTAAGTGTGGGAACCAAGTAGTTCTTGTAATGCTTAAGAAACCGAGCAGAAATGGGGTCAACACTTTCAGAGCAGGTGTTTTTTAGGCTACAAATGAGGGAGTCTACCTCCTTCTCATCAGTGGGAAGAAAAGCCATTGAATGTGGATGAGTGACGGGAACACTGGTAGGGATAGGAACTTGATGACTTAATATCTTTTCGGCGAGGGATTTACCAATATTAGAAAAGAAGTAATTTACCTCATTGACAGACTCTTGAGGGTTTTCAACATTTATGAGTTCCTGGGCGGGCGGTTTAGGTTTGACTGTGTCAGTAATTTTCCTAATGACCTTCCAAAGCTCTTTGCTATTATGTTTTGCATTACGAATCTCCTCTTTCTCGTATTCTTGTCTGACTCTTTTCAATAGGTCATTACAAAAGTTGCGGTATCTTTTGTATGTGATTAGCAATGCTTCATCATTCGGATACTTTTTCACCTTCATATGCAGGTTGTCCCTATTAATAGAGCATCTCAAAAGTCCTGGAGTGATCCAAGGCTTAATGATACGGCGGCGGTTACTGACAGGGACAACCCTGGTATGAATAGAAATGACATTGGTTAATGTATCAATAAGATATGTAGCTGCTAGGTTGGCGTCAGTCATGGAGTACAATAAGGAAAGATCGAGTCCCTTCATAGCATCATCTAAGCCAGTATAGTCAATAACTTTTATGAATTTCTTGGGATGGGTAGGTCGCGTTGACAAATTTACAAAAAGGGAGGTAGTGTCATGGTCAGTCACTGATGAATGCATTACGAAACAATGCGCGTTCCTCTTGGTTTTTAGAATTACATGGTCAAGGCAGGTACGTCCATGTGTGGGAAAGTTGTGGGCTGGTAGTAGGCCATGAGACGCCAATAAGTTAAGGTAATTATGAGAGCGAGAGTCAGAATTAAGTTCTGTAATATCAATATTGATGTCACCGGCCAAAACAATATTTTTTGTAGATGAATATTTTGAGAGGAGTTCGTTCAGAGAGTTCAAAAAACCAGAGATATTTTTCTGCGCAGGAGGACGGTAAACTGCTATTATGACAGTGTCTATATCAATTTTGACTAAAAGACAGTTTGCATCAGTCAGTAGAGGTTCTTCAACAGATAATTTCAAGCTGCAATTATGATAAATCACCACACCTTCGTTTTGAGTAGTGTTATTAGAGGTAGAGTGTGACGTATAGTTTTTAAGAGTAGGAATGACCTGGGTGTATGGCAGCCAACATTCTGTCAAGATTATGAGATCCCAATTTATATTACTTCTGCTGAGTAATGTTTGGAATGCGGGGAGGTTGCGTCTAATGCTTCTAATGTTTTGGTGAATAAGTGAGAGATACTGTTTCGGTTTAGGTATGTAGGTAGAAATGTCTTCAACGACACTTAAATGAGGTTTTGCAACCGAAACCGCATCCAAAATGGAGTTTATTTCGTCTACATTATCGAATATAAATTATGGGTTTCTGGTAGATTGCTCTGAAGGTGTTGGGGGGAGGACAAAGTTAGGGAGTATAGGTGAAACAAATTAAGAATGTGTGTTTTAGTAAATAAGGGAGTTAACTTACTTGACAATTTAGGAGAGTAGTACAGAACAACTTACTTAACAAGTCTGCTACTACTGCGGAACGTGCGAGCCTGCTAGCTGTGGGGTAAGTGGGAGTCTGTGACTTCATGCACTACCGTCGTCGAACGTAGGCACTTTGTTCGACGAAACCTCTTTCCGCCTCACTGCTTCCTTACGACTAAAAGCTCCATATTATTCTCCTCATCGCTGTCACGGTGGCGAAGTTAAACACTTGGACACCACGGCCTGTCTTGCAGCCGAAGTGCGGGTCGCTTAGCGCGGCACGCAAACATTTACGATATCCGATGAGCTCTTGTCACCGTCGGCGTTCCAGCTGTACCTATCAGAACTCAATGGCTTGGCACGTAACGATGGCAAGAGACCAGACGGCATGTCTTATTTCCATGGAAGGCATGTCTCTATTTCCATGGAAGGTGGGTAGGCCTATAGTGTGGGATGCAACGTGGGTGGATATTCTTGCGACATTCCATCTTCCTGGCTCGGCGTGCTGTGCTGGCGTTGCTGCCACTGCGGAGAACTTCAAGCGGCGTAAGTACAATAACATTGTTGGTAATTATATTCTCGAGCCGTTTAAGGTTGAAACCCTCGGGCCGTGTGGTCCGAGTGCTCATGATCTCTATAATGAAATCTCGAACGGCTAATTGACAATTTCCGTGACTCAAGGGCTGGCTTTTACCTTGGCCAGAGGCTAAGCATTGCCATACAACGTGACAATGCCGCCAGTCTCCTGGGTACGTTACCAATCGACAGCGATGCGGATGAATTTTCGACGCCATATTTTAGTTTGTGAATAGTTTTAGTTAAGTTAGGAATAATTTTGTTATTTTTATTAATTATATTGTATTTATTTATTTATTTTTTTTACACCAACGACAGCCCCACTTTATGTCCAGGCAAATCACTGTCCATCCTATGGTTGCCTGGAAGAGATCGCAGAAAGCGATAAGGCGGCCTATTGTATATTTTGTAGTGTTTGATTTATTTTTTGTCATGTATTTTTTGTGGTGTACAATAAAGTATATATATAAATAATCAGGTTTATGTTGTTATTGTAAATATTTAGGTATTTTAATTCTGAACAACTAAATAAATTATACCTTTATTCGTATCAATTTTGAGCCAAATGAACACGCTGTATACACAAGCGCGTCTGCTGACCAAGGAGTTAAGGTGTTATTCGGTTTTCCATTGGGAAATTCTCAGTGACAGCCTTGAGTCTAGATTGTGTGTCGTCTATAATGGAAATAAGGTCACCCACTATTGAATGGGATTTATCTTAAAAATGGCCATATCGTGATCTGCCTGGCCATTTCACGATACGCCGCCAATTCATGATTTGACCATCTAACATCCGCCATATTAACGCTCAGCGTTCGATGATTTTCCCAGCGATGCTTTAACATTTCGACCCAGTTGCTTATTTTTCGGGACGGCCACGGCACTGTCGCCTACTGAACACAGAAAAGGAAATATGCAGCCCGGAGTCTGGATTTGTGCCCGGCTCACAAATCATTGTATCATGTTATAACATGTGACTTAAATATACATAACTGGGGGTCTACTCTCTTTCAACGAAAAACGAAGTTTCGATCGATTTTCGCGTGTTTCCTACCACGGTTCTATTCGTTCCGAAGTTTCAACGAAGTTTAATTCGAACGAACATTATTTGACATTTAGATTCTCTAAACCTACTCTAATTCATAAATGTTGCGAACGAAAATTTGAATTTGACAGATGATTGTTCGGAATTTTAACCTCAAATTGACGAAACCAAAAGTGTTACCTTTTGATTTTCGTTAATCATTCGGTAGTGTGGATTTTGTGATATATTTTTTTGAAATGGCTACGAGAATGCTCCTAATCGAGGCTGCTCTACGTTAAGAACGTTTAGAGCGTAGAAGGAACCGGCGTCGCCTGCGCAATCAACTTAATATTAGTGAAACTGGTTTAACTGAGACAAACGAAATTTGGATATATTATAGGTAGGTATACTTCTGCCTAACTCTTTGGGGAATGCAGGTGTTACATTATGTTTATGTTATAATTGGGATATTATTTTAGTTAGGTTTAGGTATAGACATGATTTTCGAAAAAGACTGAACCCCTAGAAGCGACTAAGGCTATGCGCAAATCTAGTCAAAAGTTATCTTTATCGTTGAAAAAACAATGTATCGAATTGTTTTGTGACGATATTCGCACCATGATTATTTGCATATAATTAACTTATGAACTGACTTATGAAAGTCTAGACTTGGTAATTGGTATGTGCAAATGCTAAGTAGGTAAGGGCTTATTTCAAGAAAATGAACCTATAACAATAAGCAAAAACTACCAGCTAATTGTGATGTTTCTGGCATTAACTTCAAGTCCCTTTAACCGATAAAGCCCCAATGGCTCCGAATAGGAGCCCTCGCGGCGCGCGATTTGAAAGTAGTTATCGAATAAAAATGTTTTTTTTGAGATTGAGAGATGACGTTATTGAGCCACGGGCCTGAGCGGTTAAATTGCACATTAATTGCCATCAAAACGTTTCTGCTTGAAGTAGGTATACAATTAAGTTAGTAATCATCATACACTTAGCACCAAAAGGCGGTAAAATAAGTAAACTCAGATTTAATTTTTCAATTATAAACAAGTCTAAAAATTGATAAAAACTTAATCCCTCATAATTTTTTCATGATTGCTATCTGCAGTGATTCGAATATTTAATCACACTATTTTATCAAACATTTGATGGCATTCAGATAACCAAAAAGGTAATTATAGATTTTTTTTTTAATTTTTAAGTCCTTTGTTCTAACCGCTGCGCTGGTCTCAATAGGTGCTGGTACACCTAAATAAGTACACTTCATGAACTTGAACTACCAACATCCGCGATTCTACCGAGGGTTCTTCCGTAAACTGTTTCTACTTGCAAAGCTACGTCTACCAAAGACAGATCTCATTTCTCATGATCACTGAATAAAATAACGTGGTGAAGGGTTCCGTAGTTGGGATTACTGGGGATGAATTTATCCCAAAAACAATCTCAACAATCAAACATCGATATAACGTCACGGTCAATTCTCCAACTGCAAATTTAAGTTGGTCGACTATTACTCGTTATTTAATCATATTTTCGTCGTTAATTTGTTAAGCCTACTTAGCTGTGACAGTTTTCCTTTTAATTTCATTATAGATACTACTGCCATGATTTTTTTACGTCTCCATAAACATCCATTTAGCTGGCAGGAGCGGGGGACACTTGACTCTCAAAAATTAGCACTTTAAAGCTTAATAATACGCAAACTGATTTGTCGGCGCAATTATATGTATACCTATGCCAAATTACAGCTTTCTAGTACTAAGCGTCTCCGAGCTACAGTGGGGACAGACAGACAGACGGACATGGCGAAACTATAAGGGTTCCTTGTTTACTACGGAACACTAAAAAGGGTGAAAACCCACAACTACGTATTTCAATGAATTGCTTAATTATTAAGCAATTGATTGAAATACGTAGTTGTAGGTTTAATTACAATGGTATTGGTGCAGACACCACAATCCTTATGACCAGTCAAAATAATACTATCACAGTTACCTACATAGCATATTAGGTATTTAGGTCACGTCAGGAGGAGAGTAGGTTTGTCATAATCGTAGAAAAATAAACAAACGCTTATGCGTCTGAAAAGAGGTACCTACCTAATATTCTATTGGTTTACTTACAAAGATCGTTTCACGGCGTTCATCAGGATTATTTTCAGCAGGTACAGTGAACTTGTACCTCGCTCGAGAAGCCCATCTGAACGGAGGACACAGCACCATTTTGAATTAATTATTTTTACTAGAAATTAAATTGCATAATACACAGCACCGCATAACAGAGTAGCGAACCACTGAGGAGCGCTCGCGCCGGCACGACACTGCTTGAAAGGCGCAACCGCAACTCTTATCGCTCTTACCAGATAATCTCACCATTCCGATTGTTTTAATTATTTCACACTAAAGAATCATTACCTACTATGTGTTATCACTTATCAGGGAGCCTTGCAATCTTATCAACATAATACGATTGTCACCCAACCAGTATTATTCACAAAAGAGCAATTAAATCTGCTATAATGTAAAACAAATATTTGGCAGTAACGGGAATTAATAAAACTGATGCGGAAAATAAAATACAAATATTTTATACTATAATTTATTTATAACGTAAATGAGTACACAATGCCAAAGGCTTTAAAATGATTCACTTCATTCAATATTTTTCATTAGAAAAAAAAAAATATTTACAATTTAAAAGAGAAAATCAGCTTTGCAATCCATTAAAAATTGCCACACAAAAAGGAAAATTCGTATCATTAATTTACTTTAGGTATCACAAATCGTATTTGAGGGGGCTCGCTGTGCACTTGGCTTGAAAAATCTCGGTTAAATAATATTGAACTAGTATTCTATGTAGATCCGTGCATTAATAAAATGTGCAAAGTAGGTATCTATAAAATGTGCCAAACGGAAGACATTCATTATGTAACAAATCTATTGTAGTTTACATTAAACTTCAAAAACATTTTGTCAACATTATACTTACAATGTACAGATACAGGAATTGAGCACGGTATTGTAATAATATTTCAAATACTGGCCGGCTGTAACAGGACTCGCACGCGCACTGTGGCCCACTATGCAACTGCAACGCATACCGATTGTTTTAACTACTAGCAACTTCACCAAAACGTCATCGTTTTATATCTATCTAAGAAGGTACAATGTACAAATTAATGTGGGTCACACAGTAATTTATTATAACTCTTATGACTTTTACACCAGCATTAACGTGAAACTGAGAACGGAAAATATTTGCACATTATACCTAGCCATAGTGATCATTTTTTGGTGATAATGTCACAAGCTACAAACTAGACAAGCCACTAATTAATTTCACAATCAGTATGCGTTACATCATCTAACTATGTACGGGTTAATCGAAACTAAATAAAGTCATAGACGTGACGTGTGACGATGTCGTACGTTACAATGAGTGTCATGGCACGTCTACGACTTTAATGTTTAACACACGGGAGCTAACATTACCCCGCTAATATCTGAATAATCTACAACACCAACGGAACAGCTTTGACGAGTGCAATTGACGAACAAGTGATACTTAACTCTGGCTACTTTAACAATACGAACCCTCGGGTACAGGTTATACGCACAACATGAGGTAACACTATATACAGTCGACCAGCCGCGCGGGCTGAGGCGGGCCTCCAGTGCCGCTAGCACACGTCGCAACTAGCCAACACCACTACTGATATGATTTATTATGCACAATATAACAATTTGCTTTAGATCTAATGAATACAGTATCGAAGCCGTCGATCGTATAAGTTGTGCACAGCATAAAACAAGAGAGTAGTACGAAACTTTAATTTAACATCTCATAAAAACTGAGAAACAAATCGCGTTACAAAATACATATCCTTAATTTTATGATTATAATATTTATAATACATTGTTCTTGATGTTATTTTTTTTTTTCAATCTTATTGTAGCACACTAACCATTTTGTCAGATATGTAATTTAAATTCTGATTTTTCTCCAAGTAACAACAATTTGGCTTATATTATGAACTTTATACAAAACTTAGGTATTTTGCTTTTGTGATTTGTTTATTACATTATCATTAAAATCATACATAAAAGACTTAAAATAACATAATCAAAAATTATGTATCTTTCAGAATGAAGCAAACAAGACAGGTTTTGGTAGAACTTGTTTAAATTATACAGTTACGAATACAATGTTTGTAATTAATATAATTATTCCAAAACAGGTCCTGTTAACTCGTATAAAACTTGATGATTAAAAAATACGCAACTCACAAATATTTGTGACTTTGATTGATAAAAAATACTAAAACTAAACAATAAAATCAAATAGAATCACATGTACTTTTTTCTGTACTCAGATACAAAATCTTGCATTAATCAGACAATTCCTACAAACCTAAGAATTACTTAAAATAACGCATTCACGCATGAGTATTCAGCAGTAAAGCACAAAATATTGTTCGAAGCTGCAACGAGACTACAATAACGTACGATAAAAGTAAATATAACTTATGATATAAAGCCAGTGGCACTAAAAAGGTGAGACTTAATAATCAGTAAAAGGAAAATATGACACGAACCGCTTATTACACATCGTACGGAAAGAAAATAGAATACGAATTGAGACAAAGAGACGACAACTAATTCCGTAAATATCACATGAAACCTTTACGAGTAAGCACCTTTACTATTTTAATAAAAGATTGTGCGTGAAGACTAGAATTCTGCAAGACAAACAATAATAATGTCATGGAAATGCTACAAACTGAGTTAGTTAATCTAATTCTGGTTTCAAGATGACACAACTGGGTGAGAACATCACCTTAACACCTTTAATTAATTAAAGCTATCATCACCAGACGACACCGAGTCGCGCCGCGCCGTGCCCGCGCTGTGCTCATAGGGGGCAGGGCGCCGCGTCTGCACCAGTTGCAACGTATTCGGTACATTATCTCTACTTGCTACGTAAAGGTTTGAAAAATAAACGGACCAAGCTCTAATACGTCGACGTCGACGCAACCTCTCATACAGACACATCTGTAACAATGTGTACCATATTCCTTAGGAATTTACAACAACATGAGAAGATTGACAATCAACTATGAATTAATTAATTCAGATCTTTATATTTATGTATATAGTCATTGAACTACGTTAAGATTAAACTACTCTAGATGGCAAACATGTAGATATGTCCTTAGAAAAAATTACTTAGGTGTAAGTAATGAAAACTTTTAACAAAATGAAGTAAGAAATAAAAGTCTGTTTTTTGTTCTAGTTATCTATCTACACCACGACTTATAGATTTCGTAAGTTTTTCTCACTGAAAGACTATTAAATCTATCGAAAAGAGGTTAATGTCATGCAACACTTCTCCGAATACGTATGAATCGATGGGTTTTTGTGCTTTGGTATAAACGTTGAGCGAATTCATAGATGTTACAATACTTTAAAATCCTAATGCAAATGTTAGACCTAAAATTTACAACTTCTAAAAGGGTTGGACCCGTATGCGTGTTTGTTCTATAAAATGAAAGTCCGTACGCCAGACAAAAATATTAAATAGCACTGTAAAAATAAGACATCGTTAAAAGACAATAGAATTATTGATTAAACATAACTACACACAAGGAGAAAATCTCAATGATATGTAAGAACTCGACGGAGTTCCCTTCTTCCCTTACAGACTACAGCTAAAGCGTTTCGCCTACATTACATTCTGTAAAACATTAGCTTATTTATAAACTAGCAACCGATTATTCGATTTACAACTAACAGGACCTCAAGTAAACACTCCCTGGTCAAAGATTATAATCCGTACGAGAAGCGAACTGCATAGTGTGGCGTCTCATGCGGCTCGCCACCGCACAGGACTGACGAAAGGAACGGGACTATCGACAAGGTAAGCTTCAAGCGTAATGTACGAACCAAAACGACACAATGTTAGTGCTAGCGACTAACGACACAGTTATATCAATATTCAAACTCACATATAAACGCCAGGAGACACTGTTTGCGGAGCAATAGAAGTGGCCGCGAATGTGAACACCGTATAACTGCGCCGTGGGTCACGTTCTCGCGGATAGCCTACAATTATGTGACATAAATTGTATCGGGTACAAGGTAACTTTAGAAAAAATATAACACGTATGTGTAAAAATAACAACCAAACAAATGGCACCACATTAATATCGCACCAAATAACTTGTTAGTCCAAAATAGATGTTCTGAAATTTCTATTGTCTCTGTATATATGTCTACCTACTAGATAATAACGGTGACGTTACTGTAATGATTGTATTCATTCATTGATGACGGTTATGACGTTAAACCACTCGCGTTTATAATCGAAAAAACTCTAACGTAATAATTACGAGTGGAGAATTACCTTTTAAGTTAACGAGTATATTATTATTTAGAACAAGATCGCTGAATATGTATTAAGGAAACAACATTTTGGAAATTTTGAATAAAAAAAATATTGTGACCCAATTAAATGTGTTTCCCGTTTAGTATTTACAATTTTTATGATATGCAAGTGCAAAGCTCACTAAATATATCATTATAGTAAATATTTCTTCTATTGTCAATGATACAAGTGTAACATCTACACTAGAGAGTACGGTACTCTAATCGTAATATGAATTCACTTCTGTGTAATTAGTAAAATTATAGTAACCCTTATAATATCTAAATAGAACGAAAGCACTCACTTTAGCTGCTCGCACTTGTATAGCATTAGGTACACAAATCATTTATATTAAAGTTCAACTTATAAAGTATTTCTGTTAGAAATTTTAATGACTTTGGTATTTCATAAGTTGTGTATGCGCGGCTGCGGCTCCCCGCAGCGAACGCTTCGACGACTCAACGACGCTCGCCCATTACTCGTTAGTTCGCTACCCAAGCTTAGATACTTATACGGTAGTCGGCTAGCGTTTATTATTGATCCTTAAATTTATGAATTATGTTTGTACGTTTACAAAGAGAGTTCATTGTCATGTTAAGGTGAAGGTGACGAAGGTAATATTCGAGTTCATCGTTTCATGATCCACTGGCTTTAGTATGGCGCAAATCTGTTGTATCCACTTCTGTACACTGCAGTCTGTAAGTTAAATATTATCACTATTAGTATCCTTTGTACATAATACCGTGTGTTTGAGAAACTATAGCGCCGACAAATTAAATCAAATGAAGATCTTACCCCGTATCCCGACACCGGTCCGATACCGTGACCTAAGTATGGATCTGCGTATTCTCTGCCGTACCTGCGAAGACGTAACATGTTTTACAAAATAATACTAATGAATTATTTTTTACTTCAGTGCAGAGAGACTACAAGAAGCAATTTTTTTATCTCTATATGTACTACGGTCTACTGTTCTACGCACGCATAACTCCATTGTATTTAGTTAATTGCAGTTATTTAAAAACTACGCTTATTGAATACTTTTCACTTCTCATGCTCTAAAAGTTCGTCTTTATGTCATGCGTAGGCGACACAAAGTCGCTTTTTATGCTCTAGTGCATAAAGTATTTTTTTTTCTAAGACTAAGATAATCAGGCCCAACAGCCACACGCACAATAAAACGTCGCAGATTAAAATTTTATTTAATTTTCTTTAATTTTTATCACTTCCTTGTTTTCTATCGTTAATTTAGTAAAACCAGATAAAATAGTTGTTATTTATTATTTATAAACGCAAAGAAACGTTTTTATTACTTGGCAGTATGAAGCACCCAAGTCGAATGACACATATAAAAAAAAAACAACTTTAAAAAAAAATCGTGGCGGTAATTAGCTATTCTCTTCTTCAATTTTGCAACATTTTTGAACAATGAAAAGTGATTAAACTAAAACAATGTAATATTTTTATATATTTTATGCCTGTTTCATTTTTTCGCAATCGAAGTGAAAAGCAAAGTGCGTATAACTCGGGCATAAATGAGCCACTATCGACCCTCGCCTGCAGTTCGGGTGGATATAAACGTCTCGGGGAAATATGACCTCTTTTATGCACTAGTTATATAATCTACTATTCCAATAACTCAAATATAGTGTACGTCTTAAGGTCCTTAATTCAAATAACTCGTGGTCAAGTCTGTTTTTTTAAACGCGTAACTCAGGTATTTAACATGAACGATAATTCACTAGAGATTATCTTTTCTTTTTTTATGATATGAATTAATGAGTTATATTTAACCAATTTAATTAATATAAATTTACTTAGGGTAATAATGACGCTTAGTGCTCTAATGCACGAGCGGCACGTTGCCAACACCAGAGACAACCACAGCCGGCTGCAGTACAGCACTACGGTTGCAGCGGCAGAGGCAACGTGCCGCTCGTGTATATGAACACTTAAAAGAGGGTCGAGTGTTAGTGTCGGATTGTAGACCGTTATAAGTAATGTTAGTTAAGTCCTTAAAGCTTTGTATTTACATGAGCGACATCAAAGTGTTGGAGGTGGACGTGGGTACTGACGTGGCACCGAGCGGCGCGAGCGAGGGCGCGGGCGCGGCGTTGACGGCGGCGGCGGCGGCGCGCGCGGCGGCGCCGTAGTTGGCGGCCGCCGCCGCCGCCGCCGCGTGCTGCGCCGACGTCAGCGGCGACTTCAGCAGCGGGCCCGCCGCCGCCGCCGCTGCGGCTGCCGCCTGCGGGCACGCCATGCACATGTACCATCCGCTCATCCCGCACACGAACGTTCTCATCCGAACAGTGAGCCCACAAAGGCACGACAACGATCACCTTTTTTCTCCGTCGAAGATTAACGGCTTCTGCGGTTGCTTTTCGAGCGTATTCGATCGCGTAGATAATCTTACCAGTATGTGAAGATCCACAGACGAAATAACGGCGTAAAGATGATTTCCATGTCATATTGAATAGCGATTTGCGTAGCCTTAAATTGAAAGCGAAAACGATGCAGAAAATAGGAACTACATACAAGAAAAAGATTGTGCACGTTCGTAAATACTATTTATTTACATAAAAATCGATCCACATGCAACTCTGCCGGCACACGTTTCTACGATGTTTGGTGTTATATCTTCTGCAAAACCCATCGATTTCAGTTATCGACTTTTAGAATGAGATGCAGACGATAATGTTAATGTGGTCGATGAACATGAACATGCATTTAAAGAAACAATTATGACGGAATCGATCCAAACTAAATCAAAACATCGAAGTATTCTAAATCTAGCTACATATTATTATCGGTGATTGTTAGTATACTTAATAACTGCAATTACATTTGTGGGCTCAATGTTCTACTCGCGGCATGGTATTAGCATCAGATAGATTCAACGTACAGCCTCAACATATGCCTAGAACTAAATCACCCACCACAATACCAACGAACAAGGATCAACTCAACAGAAAGCAAACCGCGCGAGCCGACCGGCCGCGCGTGTGCTAAGTCCGTCTGGTTACCACAAACACAATGTGCACCCGCATTACGGTGGATTACCAACCAATAGGACCATACGAATATAATAAAGGAGCAAACAAAATCCCAGCACTCACTCCATGATGGATATCGAACTTATACTAGCGTGGTGGAACATGAATCAGGAAGCGATAGAAGTACAGATACAGTCGCATATCGAGCGAAACTGAACTCTAAAGACGTGATGTTTACCTCGGCTGCCGGCTTCGCGGCCTGTAACAACACACGCACTGTCACCTGGGCGCGCACTCGACTCGACTATTGACGCGGTGTCAGAGCAGACTAGTCCGTACACTCAATCTTAAGGTACTCAAATATTAATTAATAATGGAACTGACTTTGGAACAGGGAGAATCACAAAAACTATATTTACCTGCAGCCTGTAGTTGGAGTCAGCCGTTGCGGCCGCGGCTAAGAACGGGTCGTAATACACACTGCGAAATAAAATAACATTATACAGAACATTTATATTTTTTGACAAAGCTGTGATATTGTTGCAAATTGATTTCATATTTATATCAAATTATAATTGAATAAAAGTACCTACGTAATTTAATAAAATGTCTAATCTACTTAGTGCAACGAACAGTAATGTTCATTCAAGTGCTATTAGTGCAGAGAAATATGAATTAAGGAAGAAACTAGACAACCGTCATCTACTGGTAGTTGACTAATCAACACAATATTACAACGTTGGGATAAGCATTAAACATAGTTATCTATAAGCTTAGCGAACAATCCAGTTAGAATTAACGTGACTATTGTTAGTTACACATTTACACTCAATAATTACGTGATGTGCTGGTGTAGTTAATTTATTAAACAGAAAATAACTCATACCAAAGTTAGGTGAATCGGGGACATGGGATTGGGGTCTCTGGGAACGTGAAGGAGACTTGCGCCCTGTTGTATAAATGTTGCTGTTAATATTTAACTAATTTAAAAGGTCGAATACTGGTACTCAGCTGCAGCCGGTTAGGCTGGAAGGGACCTCAATGTGGTTGGAAAAATGCTAGGCAGATGTGTATCTATAATTATTATGGTCGATATGAAATGAAATTGTTTATTCTGTAAATAGGATATGAGAATCACTTTTACACGTCATATTAAAAAAAAAAAAAAAAATAAGCTAGATGGAGTCGACATTTCCTATCTGACTACCCCTGAGAAGAAATGGCGAAACAAACTCAAGGGTCAAAGTCTCTTTTAAAGTCCAGACATAATCTTGGTCAGATCCTGTCTGAAATGGTCTTTTGAGGAAAGAACCACACAAATTTGAGTGGACCTGTCCAGTCAGTTTACTGACAAATGCTTGCATTTGTCAGTAATCGTGTAGCTCAACTCAAAACTTAAGGAGCTCAACGACTCGACGAACAATACCAAGGAAAGGACATTTGGGTCGAGTTTACAATATGCAATGAAATGGAACAACATAAAAGTTACGAGGAAATTGTATCTTTCTATCTTGCTTGAAAGTGGTTCTTTCATGTTTATTTTAATACGGCACATATGTATCGATGTTGTCATATTAGCATAATTTTGCAATGCTAAAAAGTTCGGCACATCGTGTCAGCGTGTATACCTGTCGCTGCACGGTGTCAACAAGAAAAGTAGGTTGTACTCAACGGGAATATTTTCCGACGACGGCGACGAAAATAGGTCGCGAGCGCGACGGTATCTGCTCCGTCAAAGCTTCTTTTAATTAAAACTGCTTTTGACTGCATATTATAATTTATCCTAAGACTAGGAATATATTCGGTTCTGGTGGAAACCAGGGACGAATAAACAATTTTTCTACTTGTAAGCACACTATTTTTTTTTTTAATAATAGAGCTTGACCTTGCAGCACAATGTGGAAGGTTTCTGAAATCAGACTGATTGTACGGCCTCAATTTTGAATGTTGTTATCCTTTACCTCATCACCATATTATTACATTTTTAATTTAATTTCTACTGACCAATGTAATGGGCTGCGGACGTTTTTGGAATAGTTTATCGGTGTGATCTGACTTTTGGTTTCGGACTAACAATTTTATTGTGCTCAGGAAATGAAGATAATTTGGCATCGTTAGCGAATTGATGGAAATATTGCAGTTTTGAAGACTGATAATGATCTAATCAATGTAACCTAATTATTTTTTTGCGGATTTTGGCCATATCAATTTTGTTATTAGCCAGATATAAATGCTGTGGTACAATCGGTCAAGATTATAAAGTTTCGTATGACTGCGACTTATAGTCACGGGCAGGGGAGGGGAGGTAGTGCGGTGCGTTTACTCACGGTGCATAGGCGTGCATCTGCGAGGCGTAGGCGGCGGCGCGGTTGAGCACGGCGTGCGAGAGCGCGTGGGGCGAGGCGTGCGGGGCGTGCGCGTGCGGCGGCGGCGCGGCGCGCGGCTCGCGGCGCAGCGCTACATGCAACACACGGGACATGCCTTACCTGCGGCGCTGGGCGGCGCGCGGCGCCAGCACGAGCGGCGGCGCGGGCGCGGCGCCCGGCGCGGCGCCCAGCCACGGCCACGACACGCCCGACACCCGCAGCCCTGCGCACACACGGCGTGAGCTCGCGCGACCCGAGCCCACGTAATACGACGCCCCTCCCGCTCGGTTCGCCACGCATCACAGTGACGTGATGTGTGCGACGATGTCGTTAGGCTCATCTCCTCCCTACTGAGTCCGAGCAGGTGCGGGGTTCGAGTGCCAGCACTGATGCGGCGGGGCTGCAGTCACCGCTGAGGGTGCTAGTATTTATTGGATTCGATTCGACAGATAGGGGCAAGAATCTAAATAACAGAGTAATCCCACCACATTGAGTGAAGGAGGTTCATGCTCGAATGATTGTTATGGTAATGTAAACGCGAAAGCTTAATTTAGTTTATCGATTAAATATCATACCAAAATCGTAATGAAGGTTCTCACCTTCCGGCCACTGGACACACACTGGAACAAAATAAATATGATATTTATATATAAACTTCACAAGTTAGATGGAGGATTTATCTAGATCTAAAACAAAGAACATACCTATAAGACATTCTCTACAACAAAATTGAAATATGAATATAGTGCATTACGGAAGTTGCATTCATTCCAGCAAACGTCAAAGTATGAACATTCATGTGTCTTGTAATAGCTGTACAAAACTGTGTCAAGTTATCTAGCAAGCTGACTAGTTGACGGTGTCATCCGTTTATTAATACAGTGAGTTAAGTTCGCCAGGCAATGCGACGCCGGAGACAGCCTTCTGCAACGTTCGGATATATTTGTCTGCAAAACTGAGTAAGTTCATGTCTGTATAATGCGACTGAAATGTACCGCGTGTGAAGAGTGCTCGAGCGAGGTTGTCTCCGGAGCTGACAGTGGACTCATTCTCTAATTAGCATTCACCTAGGAGCATTCAGACAACGGAACTAGCCACATGTAGGAATAAGTAAGTACATTAACATGGACAACACCGATGTTACAAGTTCAGCTCTCTCACCCAAAGTGGGAACTGATCCATTTCTAGCCAGAATAACTGGATGGATTAAAAAGAGAAAATCCCAAGATGCATTATGTTTGTACAGGTGTGATACAATAAGGTATTGTTATTTATAGTAATGTGTGAATTTTGAAACTTTATTTTGAAATTTTAATGTAATTCATTGAATATATTTCATGAACGATCGTTGGGTTACTTACCGTTAGGAACGGTTGGAGGTTTCTTTGTCTGCACTCTCGCTGTCGCATTATTAACCTGATTTGAAGTAAAATCTATATGAGAATACGTTTGGGTTTATACCAAAAACAAAAACATTGGCTGATTTTAAATAAACTGAAAACAAAAAAGAAATTGAACAAGGATTTTATTTCACAGAATAGATTATATAACTGCAAGGATATGGATAGTATTTAAGAAGCAATTTATTCAAACTCTCCAATCAGATTATTTGTGAGATTCGAACCCACTTCAGCTTCTTCTCTAAAAAAAGGAACATAAAAGTAAAAGTATTTTGTATGAACTTCTAATGTGAAAATCAGCCAATTGGATACCAGATGTCGTACAGATAGAAAAAAAAACAAAAAATTAACTTATATGAATAATGAAATATTTAAAAGTTTAATAGTTAGCCGCAGACATCTGATACGTGAACATATAATAAAGGAAACTTGGGATTTACTTCTGACATTAATAAGGGATATTTAAGAATATTAAAGTGAGCATACTTTTCCACTCTTAACCACATTCACTCTCTTCCTCGGCGCAGACTGACTCGTCTACAAGACCACTTTTCAGCGCTTCTATTTTAATTTAAAATGAATAGATAGAATGGAACTAAAATTTGTTTAGCAATCTTACCTCTGCGGCATTGTGACGATACGGTTCGTTCTACATTTCTCTGTGAGACACTCTCTCTTTCGATCGGCATATTAAATGACCGTCTAGAGAGTAAAGGGATAAAATAAATAAGGTTTGTTTGTGGATTAGACGCCGGATACTTAGTGCTAATATGCGGGACCGCGGCGCGGCACGCTAGCATGACAGTAACTACAGAGCAGACGAGCGCAGGTTGCGGTGGGCGGTGCGCGTAGGAGCGGGATGTTATAAGTTACATAGTGCTACGGATGGTATTCATTGAGTCATGCACACCTCTATCTTTCTGCCCTCAACCACGGTGCCGTGAAGACGCTCTCGTGCTCGCTCCGCATCACCACTATTTGCGAATGTTACAAAACCGAATCCCTGCATGCAAGACAGACAAAACATGCATTAAAAACAGCGTCGCTCAAAAAACAACGTGCAACAAAAATTAACATTTATGCATTGCATATTCTTTTTAAATATTCTAGTGAAATATCGAGAAAATATTATCGAGTCGATTACGTTGATACTTTGAGCGTATTCTAGCTGTATGGGTACACATAAGCGTTTGGATCACAGTAATAAATTAATGTAACGTCGCTCGACCTAGTAGTCGGTACTGCACTATTGGTAGGAGAGTTTGTGTCACTGTATACAACGAGTCTTAAGGATTGTTCGACACTAATTCATAGACACTACTTACTTTAATCAAAATGACAAGTCATTGTGTGAGATGTTAGCTGCGATTTGTACTATACAGAAAACTCACCGATCATGCAGTGGCTAAGATGAACTAATTGGATCTAGGAACACAGGTATACCCAAACGGACTTGATATTCCATTCCGGAGCAACCACAGTACAAAAATCAAACATCGATACAGTACTTATTTTACATTTAGATACTATTATTAAGTAAAAATAAACTAACTTTGGAATCATACCAATATTACACCTATATTATTTTACAATATAACATTGTGCATGTACTTTACAGTGCCCAAAACTAACACGTTAAACATAAGCGATACTTAGATTTATTAGATATTGATAAATATACACCTGGTACATCCTAATTAATTACAATAGGTGAATCACACAAATTACTGTTAAAATTGTCGTAAATGGCATTCAGTACGCGTTATACAATTTCGTTCAATATTATTGAATCAATAGATCGTGCTCAGACAAATGAAACTACTTACTTTCAATAAATGGTGATAACCCATAGATACAAAAAGCAGCTAGCACAGCACACAATACAGTGGAAGAGACGAGTGTGAAAGTGGCAACAAGTTGCTGATTGTACGAAACGCTTACACTTATAAAAGCAAATGACAGCTCTATTATTACCATTCTGAGTGCAAATACTTAACGTAAACATTAAATCTGGGCAGAGAGAAAGAGAAAGAAAAATAATTTACGAAGAGCGGTACCCGACCGGGCTGTAACACAACGCACACAGTGCAACAAGCTCTCAGTATGTTGACAGACACAATCGATCCGACGGACGAGGAAGACACAAGTAACGTACAGCTCGGGGACATTACGTTCATCTCGACTCGGAGCATTCTAAACCGGTTCGTTTGTTTACATTTATTTACCACTGAATGTTGATATCTTATAAATATTGTTATTTTAAAACAGTTGGATGTTTTCAAGATAAATCTTCAATACAATGATCGAATATATAGAAATAAATAAGGAGAAAAGAGTTTTAAAATTATTCTAGTCATAGCTACAGAATGATTTTTTTTAAATAATTTTTGTAAATATATATTTGCAAACACAACAGCAACTGTAAGAACAAATTATGGGTTATATTAGCCAAAACCGGTTAGAATTTTCCCAAATGAAAACGAAATGTTACCGAAGTTATACGAGATAAAGCCAAACTAAGTGATGCACCCTAAAAGTTACTTCTAGGAAAATAACTTACATCATATAGTCACTGCGTTACATTATATAACATTGTGTTTCCAGGGTTCAGCAAAATATACATGCCCAAAACTAATAAAAATTATATTCCCTTGTTAGGAAGCATATGACTGAACGAATTTTTGTATTATTTATTAATAACATAGTGGACAGAAAATAGTAAGTACACTGTCAAACTAATAGACTAAATACATCAGAATGACTCATCATCCAAACTACAACATAGATGCATTAAAAGGTTTGTACATAGCAGTATATAATCATGTCAGAACCATAACAAAGATATAAGAAAATACAACAATATAAAGATCGAAGCAGTTTGGACGATTGTAACAACCTCATTAGTGATGAATAATAGAGCTGTCCTGAAAATATGACTTAGGGAATCAGCTGTTATAGTGACGATGCATCATTCTCTAATACTGCATATCCCAATGTGAGGCATTGAAGTAAAAATAACTTGGAGCTATTATTTAAAAGAGTAAAATACTTGTAGACATGAGCGAGCATGGACTACTTTAGGGGCGGTCACCAAACTGACACAAGGAAAGCAGTAAACACGAAAAAGCGTTCAATCCAATCAATTATTATAAAAATATTTCGATAATAACTCTTTAAATTTCATGGGAATTATCATTTACAGTGAGTTGTTTTTTGAGTATATTTGAAATGTAAAATTAATGTTGCTAAATATCAATATATTGCACCAATGACTTACTTCAGGCACATCATTTTACGAAAGTAATGAAATATTCTTACATTTGAACCAATATTATAAAGTTACTAAAATGATACAATAAGTATGTCGATAGTGCAATCAAGTAAATATAGTTCAGATTTATTCAAAATCAGAATAATAGACATTATTATTCAATGATAATATACAATGCAATTAGAGATACTGCACCAAACATTAAAACCAATATGCTATGAGAAAGAAGTTTGTTTTAAAACACAATTATGATTATTTTTAACTAAGCCCATTTGCCTTCAAATTTCTGTTAAGCAAGGAATAATTAATCAAATCGCATGACTTGAAGAGAAGTAAAACTTTAGAACATATTATTAGGAAATATTTGTATAAAATCGGCAGTTACTTTGGTTTGGGCAGCGATAACTAATACTTGTTAGTAAGACCTCTTAGCTACTGCACTTCTGCTTGCCGTTATATGGATCATTACTAGTCATTTATCAATGTTAATTTAGACCAAATGTGGTAAAGTCTAACAATACAAGTATTACAAGTCAATAGCTATGAAGTGCAAGATTGGTATATAAATTAAAGGAATCATTTTTTTTTTGTTTAAATTAAGTATATTAATTCCGAAATTATCAAAAAGTTGTCAAAATTATTAAAAGACTTGTAAATTTTAACCCTAACTTGCTTTAACGAGGTTATTAAATGTCCAGTTCTGAATTTAAAACGAAAAAGATAGTATAATTTCGTCAGGTCTCACCTTGGCAGATGGCTTTGCCTAGCATGTTGAGTAGAGGTACCGCGGTAGCAGTGCGTGAGACTAATAAGTAAATAACAAGAGCAATAATATCTGCTTGGTTAACCTTGTCAAACATACTCGACGAGTCTGTCAGGCAAGGGAACCTCACTCTTGCTCTACTGCCTTGTTTGGACTTGGAAACATATAATGACCTCGTTACAATGTTATAGCTATTAATTATTCCTTTAATTCACTTCAAGATTTGTAGAGAAACAAAAAGAACACTGTATTAAACTGATCTTTCAAAACTATTGTTTTATTTTGAGTCGAAGTAATCTGTTACCAAAAAATGTAGAGGTTAACAATTTTGTGTTTTTTTTTTATTTCTGAACATAGAGACACTTTTAAAAAGTGGCCACAGTGAAATCTGTGTATTAACAGATTTCAATGAGCCACTTGATTTTCAGCTTAATGGCTGAAAATATTGCTTACCTTCGAGCCACGTTCATTGAAGATAATTTCTACATCAAGTATTGTGCCATATTGCTGAAAGGTAAAAAGGTTAGAAATTAAACAGCTGGTCATTTACAACGATAACTGGGTTGGTTTTGCCATGCTTGAAGGGTATACAAGTAGAAGTGAATACGTACCCCAAACATATTTCTAAGATCAGGGTCCCTAAATCTGAAGGGTATATTGGAGACGTGTAACCGCTTGGGCTGCGATGCTTGTGAGACAGGCACGAGTGTCTTTTCCGGCGAGGCGGCGGCATTGCCGGCGGCGACGGCGGCGCTGACGGCCGCGGCCGCCGCGTGCGCAGCGGCAGCTTGCTGCGCGACCACGGCCGCCGCTTGCTGCGCCACTACCGCCGCCACACTCACCGGTGTGCTCTCTTCATTAGATTCGCCTTCGCTTTGCTGGGGATGGCAAATATTTGACATGAGTAATTATCTTTGTATTTCTTTTTGATCAAGAATATAATTGAGTACAGCAGCCTGTGTTAGACAAGCTATGAAATTACCTATGTTTAGGAGCAGTCTGTAATCAGCAATAGAAAGTGATTTTCTCAATAATCACCATGGTCGAGCATTGAACTTGGTCGCGAGTTATTGGAGATTAGATTAAAACCGAATGTTCAGCAGTGGACGGCTTATAGGCTGATGATGAAGAATCATTGATTATCAGGTGATGAAGGACCAACAGTTGTGATCAGAACTTCTCAAATAATCGCTAAACCGTCGACCAATACGACCTACATTGGAACTAATCATGTACTAATAATACACTGGCAAAACATTTAGCCACGAACTAAATGAGTCTAGATGCCCCAGGGACCGTTCTTTGTGAACCAAACACACCACTCTAATCAAGTATATGGGTACCTAACTATAAAAGAAAAATTCTGAAGTCACTATACATACATTACACCTACGACCCAGTATTTATATGAAATATTGTTATTGTTAGTTGACGCAGAAACAGTTTGGTAGTAGGTATAAGTATTTACAGACATGGGTCAGTTATCGAAAATCATCTGTCACTCTCCGGCAACATACGAATGTGCCGCCCTATTTCACACAGCTGAGCAGGACATGAGATATTATGTTTCCCCAACCGAGAAATGGTATATACGCGTATGTAGTCGATCGATCGTAGAAATGGCCATACCGTGATCTGCCTGGCCATTTCACGATACGACCTTTTCAGGATTTGACCATCTTACATACGAGTACGCCACATATCGTTCAACGCTTAGCGTCCGAAGATTTGCTCAGCGATGCTTGCGCATATCGACCCAGATATGCGTAAAAAAGATAACATTGTCTTTGCTGCCGCGCAGTCGAGCTATAGTTCCTACTCAACCCCCACTCGAATAATTCCTATTTTAGGATCCTAAAAATACTAAATAGCCAAGTACTGCAACCAACTTGGAGGTGGACCATCTTGGTTGGTTCAGCGCGGTTGGTCACAGTTCTAACCTCGTCTAACCCATTTGGTCGGGGTGCCACTAGCGGCGTGAAATATACGAGTAACTACTTTGCGATATGCCCAGTGGTCAGCTGGGAATATCGATAAATAGGTTGCTTTCATCGATCCGCCAGACTTTCGATTAGGTGCATCGTAATATAACCAGCCAAATCATGACATGGCGGTTGGCGGTGTATCGTGAAATGGCCAGGCAGATCACGTTATGAGCATTTCTACGATCGGACCACGACATAAACAAGTGGTCATATTTTTATACGTTTTTCCTTTCTTTATGTAAGTAACTACACCCGGACCTAAGGACCTTTTCAAGTCTTGGATAACGCAAACACTGTTTACCTACAGGTAGTTACAGGTAGTACAGGTAGTCTATCTATCAATCATTATTTCTTTGCAATCTTACAAGCTCAGTATTCAGGAGAGTATACAAAAAGTATTGTTATCGTTATCCATAAATACGAGCACATTGTGAATGACGCTTGGGCGGGTTTGTCCCAGAAACAGACACTGCTTCCCTTGAGAGCAGTATCTAACAATGTAGTTTTTAGGGTTCCGTAGTAAACAAGGAACCCTTATAGCTTCGCCATCTCAGTCTGTCTGTCTGTCCTCACTGTAGCTCAGACACGCTTCGTACTAGAAAGCTGTAATTTGGAATATAATTACGCCGACAAAATGGTAAAATAAAATATTGAAAAAAAAAATTTTTGCCCTTGACCGTAATGTGGGGATTATTTTTTTCACCCCATGGTGTGAGGTGTCATGGTGTCGATGGATAGGCCGTTTAAAAATATTGCTAGTCTGTGAACAACATTTTACGATTCAAGGATCTGTTTGGAGTAATAGTCGACCAACTTAAATTTGCTGTTGGAGAAATGGCCGTTTTAGTTGATCTACAATTACAAAAATAATTAATTTAATTAAACTTACTGAGTTGTTATTTTGATTTTCTATTGCATTCTGGGTGTGAGTCTGTGGCGGCGGTTGAGGTGAGAAGTTAGCTGGCGGTAGCGGCGCAGGCGGTGGCGGTCCTTCGCTCTTGACGAGCGGGGGTTGTGGCGGGGCCGTCGGGCCCGCAGCCTCGGCCTTCACTCCCGCGAGCGCGTCGCCGTTGGCTGCGAACTGTGCAGCGGCCGCCGCAGCCGCCGCCGCCGCAGGGAACGGGGTCGCCATACCCGTCCCCACCATATGCTGAAATTAACAAATAACACAACGCTATAGAAACTGTTCAGTGTTCACCTATAAGTACCCATATATGTGTCAGCAGAACAACATTGATCATCACAGAATTCAGAGCTATTTATCTCAGGGACGCGGTCTAGGTAGCTTATGTACTAATTCTGTCATAATAAATGAACCCGCTTATAGTTGACGTTTCTGGGCTGCGAATCGAAATATTGACGCGAAGAACTCGTGCCAAAACACGGGCCGCTCTGCACTAGCTCCTTCACAAACAGTAAATTCACATAGTGCCAGGGCCGCAAAGTGTATAGACCCTAGTTAACATAGATAAGAAACTTCTACCAGAACCTTATTTTGAGAGGTAAGTTCTTAATTCTTTCAATATTACCTAACTCACAATTCAAAGAGTTAGGTTACATTAAGATATCTAGAATCCTGAACAACGCACCTGCCTGTATTAACTTGCCAGTTACTAAAGAGTTAATGCCATCGTTACAATGGCAATTATTTACACACGTTAAAATACATTCAACGTATGTAAACCTATATTGTTTTTAATTAAGTATTCATTAAAATTAGAAGGAGTTAAAGTCGAATTTCCAACATGGTTACACGGCCTGTTGTTATTTTTATTTATAATACACACGCTCTCGCCCTTTAATTTTATTTTACGTCCCAAAAGCCTGGCGGTCGATAACAGAATTAAATTCCGAATGAAATCTCACAGAGAACACCTTGGCCAGAGGGTGGCTCGTCGCCGCTGAAAAGCTGTGTCCCTGGGCATTAAACATAACGTTTTGAGCTTTGATCCCTTTATTAAAAGTTAAATCCATTTACTTTATCATTCATAGTAAGCTAGTTTTTAGTAGCGTTGTACGAGGTTGTATTATATACTACATTGAAGCAATTTAACAGAACGGAATACAGCAAGTACCTTCTATCTACGTAGCGCAGCGCCGGATACGAGAAAATTAGGAAGTGGCCATTGGACACAATTGCATAGACTGCCGGCTGACTCCGCGCTCGCTGAATCACAGACCTCGTCGGAAATTATCATATTGAAATGATGTTTTGGTTACGTACGAATAGACTTATATGCCAAGATGTCTCTCACAAATTCGTTCAACCCCGCAGTATTAGATGACGTCCTTTTCCGCAAGTATTGAAATAATGACTATACGGAATCCTGTACGCGGAAGTTGTTTTTTACATACGAGTTAGTAACGTAACGTACACTGCTTTATACACTATTTTACATAATTATGGTAGCCCGCTGCCCCGTAAAAATCTGACTGGTTTTTACCAATTACTAGGTTATGCCCGCGACTTCGCCAGCGTGAAATTTCTTGTTCCCACGACCCACCCCGTCGCATCGCATCGCCTGCCCCCGCTATGACTTCAGAATCAGAATGCTTTATTTGTAAACATAGGTCAAATTACAACAGTGTGAGATGTTACAGATAGGTAGATCTTCTATGTTTTGCCCAGAGGCGTACAAATATATTTAATTAACATTGTCAAATTTTTACTTTTTAACACACATTTTACTTTTAAAATATCATAAAATGGTAGAATTACGTAACTTTCACATCGCTAGTAAAGTCAGTATTAATAGATACATGCACATCAATACAAATTTAAAATACAACCAATTTCAATAAATGTCAAATAGATTAAGTTACATGTCATATTAATGTTAATATCAAACAAAATTCAAGATCGTCAAAATAGGTGAGGTAATGAATATTTTTCTGAGGCAGTAACTATAGAATTGTCGTCCAAATATTCCTTTAGTAAGTAATAGCATTTATTTATCAACATTTTAAATAGTGCTTTTTTGAAAGCACTATTAAAAAAAAATGCGTATTCAACGAAAATTGCAATAATGTAAGTTTCAAAAATTTGCCTATAAGTAATTATTTGGCGTGCGCTGCGAAAACTATTGAAGATACATACAATAATGTACTACAAATTTATAGTACTCATCATTACCCGAAAATAAGGCCGCGAGGCTATATGTCTAACTATTATAGTTAACTCACAATAACCGTTTTTTGTTCAAATTAGTCCATCAAAACCCGGGTAGAATCGAAAGATGATGACAATCGTATCATGATATTAAGGCATAACCAACTAAATAGGTAGTTTCATAATCAATAATAATAAGATTAAACGGGGAGAGAAGTCTACTTCAAATACGTACATACAACTGTGACATGCTCAGCTTTATTGGGAGAGATAGACTTTCCTTCTGAATTGAATGAGTGTTGTGATAGGATGTGTTCTTGTGCGGGGCATAGATATCCCGGAAAGCAATCAAGGCGCTACAGGATACAGCAATGTGTAGTCGAGAGTTGCGTTTGGTCGGGAAAGGTAGACATGTGTATGGCTGGCTAAATATGTTGGACATGAAATACAGGCCTGGGATACATTCCAACAATGGAAATGATTAAATGGTATGCCAAGGTCTGGTCCTAGTTACTTAAATATGAAATATAGTAAGAACAGGTATAAAAGTAGATTGAAATATTGTCAAAGTCACAAAGATCCGATAAAGATGGATAATATAGCTCAATAAAATATATAGCTCAAAAAAACTTTACAAAGTAAAAAAAACTTTGTAAATTTTTGGAAACAAACTAATCAGTTGAATCAAAAACCGGGCCTTCTTGTGTGGATTGGGCGACGGACGCAGTATTTTAAAGACCATTTTAGACTGCAGTCCGCGTTGACTCAGGAGCAAAGTGAGACAGAAGTAGGTCTGATTGACTCGGGAGGCTCCTCGGGGATTCACTGCTAAGGATATTAAACAAGTAGTGACTAATTCATCAAATAGGAAGTCTCCGGGGCATTGTGGATTACGTGTAGAGCACTTGCTGTACGCTGGGTCTCTTATATACCGAATACTTGCGATGCTTTTAACATTTCGCGTCCGTCACACCTATCTTCCAGCGGGTTTAGTAGAAAGTGTGGTGCCCGTAATTAAAAATAAAACCGGTGATGTCTCCGACAAAAACAACTACAGGCCTCCTTAGCTACGGTAGTCGGGCCTTCCCAACTACCGTACCGACTTGATGACTGTAAGGTATTAGACGGACAGAAAGACACCAGTTTATGCTGTCTTTCTTGACTTTTCCAAGGCTTTTGACCTTGTATCCTATGAGAAGCTATGAGATCATAGCTCCATAGTTTTTAAATTTGCCTACAGAGCTAGTTAACTTGTTGATGTTTTGGTACAGTTCTCAAACAAATCGCGTCAGGTGGAATAATGTGTCTTCTGAGCCATATTTGTTGGAATGTGGAGTAAGGCAGGGTGGACTGGCCCCGCCTGCTCTGTTTAACATGTACATGAATGACCTGATCTATGAGCTCAGCAGAACAAGTGTCAGTTGTTTAATAGGTGGTGTTATGGTTAACGTCTGAGTTATGCAGAGGATATGGTGCTGCTGAGCCCATCAATCAGTGCTCTCGCCTTACATAGAACGTCAAGAAATCGAAAATTAATGTTGGTTCTCAATAGCAAACATGTATCGTTTGATAACGTTCCTCCTGTGGCTATAAGCAGAACACCATTGCAGCGTGTTGCTCAGTTTAAGTACTTAGGACATGCGGTCACGGAGGACTTATCTGATAATGCAGATTTGGACAGGGGGCGTAGGGCGTTGGCGGTTCGGTGCAATTTGTTATCCCGCAGGTTTGTGCGCTATAGTAAGGATGTGAAGGTGTTAAGGCTTACTGCCAAATCTTCTACGCTTGTGGGTGAAGTATACGCAGAGGACCTACAACGTCCTACTCGTTTAGTACAATAATGGATTAAGGATGTTGATGGGGCTTCCACGCTTGTGCAGCGCTTCGCAATGTTCGCGGAAGCCCATGTCGATGATTTTCATGCCATAAAGAGAAAGAGGGCAGCGTCAATTATGGATAGGTTGCGAAAGCTCCAATAGCATCCTAAAAACATTATATGACTAGGTGGGCAACCCCTTTAAGGCTCCTGCCGTCTGGAGCGATATCGCGGGCTCAACAGGCATATTGCTGCCTGTCGCGCCCGCGATATCGCGCTATTGCAGGACTTTTAATCCCGTTGTACGTTCCCGTGGGATATTTTCCGACATCCACGCGGGCGAAGCCGCGAGCAAAGCTAGTTTTACTGTATAAGTATAGATTCTCTATTATTTTTCAACTCACTACGAATAAAATTGAGAAGTCTCATATTTAGTACGCTCGCTATAATATTAGTAAAGCATTTAATATTAAAACCAAATTAGTGAACTTAAAGTCCCTGGAAACTTGAAATTTTCAGTTAGCTTATGTAAAATTTGTAAAGCGCTAAGTTCAGAGTAATAGTTGTTTATATTTACAACGGTCAAACAACCATTAATGGAAGAGCGGAATTAAAGGCGGGTAGGTAGCGGGCAAATCCCGAGTACGTCCCATAGATTACAATTGTACCCGGTTCCTGTAGAAATAAATACATAATTTTCACGCCTGGACTTTGAGATAGGTAGCCTAGGCATGCTGGAAACAAATTCGTCGCCCTTTTTTTTTTGGTGGGAAATAATCAAATATCTCCCGTTCTGGGCGGAGGAGCGGGAGGGTGTGTCAGACTCTTACTGACTAAAACCCACCCGTATTCCTTCCGTTGCCTGTGTTGCCAGGGGCCTCGGTAACCCTTTGGTACCTTCCCGCGACCCCGGCAGGCATCGGCCTTAATGGACGCCTACGCTTGTGCTGATGACATCTCTTTGAGGCGCGCGTGGAATACAACGCGCCGTCGACCCGGGCCTGGTCCTTACCGGACGGTGAGCTACCCATTGCTCACCACGTAACACCACTTCCTACTGTAAACTTGTAAAGTTTTTAATCTATTTTGTGCTGGTACACAAAACTGAAGAGACTTAATGTTGCTAACTCCACGGTCAAGATTTAGTGAACTAATTTAAAGCTCGGCTAATTGGATTAAAACAATCTTCTGTTATGGTAATAGGTAAGTATAGAAAATAGAAATCCTTGATAGCTGAACTTCAAACTAGTAAGTATGAATACTGGAAAATGTAGGTACCCAATTGATACGTTCGTCACGCGTAGGCCTCCGCACACCGGAACCTCATCAATAATAATGCGACACCTCGAACCTATGTAGAATTTTTTAGGAAATAAATGTAAAAAGTTACTGTAATATTTTCTTAAATTACTTTTCCTTTCGTGTCTTTTCTACATTTATATCCGTAATTTTTATGGTGTACATAATAAAGAGATATTTATCTATGGATTTTACCATTAATAATTTTCTTTTCATGCGAATTCTCAAAGCACTAGTTCATTAAGTGATATCGCACAAAGACCGCCTAACAGCTTCTAAATTCAAATCCCTTTAACAATACGGCGTAATTTCCCCCTCCCTAAAAAATAAATATAACGTTTTGTGAATAGCACAATTCTACCATTGTGTCGCCTTTACAACAGACTGGGGGTCCATTTCAGAATCAGCCGATATCGTTATTCGTTTTCACCTCGACAAAAAGGTCTTATTTTCAGGTATGGAAGTAGATAATGTAACTGTTGTATTGGCGATAGAAATTGCCACTTCTTTTTTCGAAACTTCAAAATCTAACATAACATAACATCACGCCTTGTTTCCATCCTTGAAGGGTTGGGCCCTTCAGGGGTGTACCTGTAGTACACCCACATTTCGCCAGTTTTGTTTAAGTCCCATGTAATTGGAAACTTCAAAATCTATACAAAGGAAACCGCGGAAAAGAAAAAAAAATATTATTGTGTGATATTTATGTACGTTTTGAAACAGAAACAGGCCACCCACTGACCAGAAACATCAAGGGTTTTATCTCTCTTAAGCAACCTGGCTGCTTGGCCGCAGACATAGGGTTGCATCCTCGAAATTCACAAAAGACTTGGAGCAAATTTAGAATTTGCGATTTTTTTATTAAATAGACTAACAATAAATAAGCGAGTGATTTGATACTTGAGGCCCGTTTCTGTCTGAAAATGCAACGCGCAATTTCTTTCAATAAAAGATCCGCAGGCGATACCGATAATGTCAATAGTAACAAACCAGTCAACGGGTGGTAGAAAAAAAAAAAAATATTTTTAATAATGACCCTTTGATGAAGGTTGTACGACTACTTTTATCGATTTTTAACCTCTCCACTTGCTCAGTTGACAAAAATAAAGCCCTTTTTTTACCTTCCAAATACTTCTTGGCGTATAGTAAGTCCTACCTAATATCACACAAGACATTGTTATAGAAATTATTAAGTTAATCACCAATAAACTAACATTTATCTCCAATTAAGTCTTATATTAATAACCTTACCTAGGTTGGGAAAAGTAATAACGTCTGCAATATTTTGGGGAGAAGAAAAATAATAATGTCCTACTAAAGTGTGGAGATACTTATTAAACGATAGTGTCCCAAGCTTACCAGCCAATAAAGCAACGTGACTGTTAGTTATTTTTAAGACGATACGAAACAACATGAAGCAATAGTATAGAGAAGAAAGTCATTGTGCCAAGATACTCGAGACGACATACGCAAGACAGAGTGGAGTGTCTCAGCTCTTCTGCGAGAGAACGAAGGGCACTTCGTTTTTGAGTTCTAATTTCCCAACCGTGACACCGGTCCGAGGCGGACGATGATTTAGTACATGTGTCAAGTTGCCTTAGCACCCTCCAGATCTTGTTGCTATGTATGGCAACACGACGACACAATAGTCGTGACTCATTCCGTAACAGCGAAAGAGGCTACGTATTTATACGACAAGTCAGTAATACTCAACTAACTTCATGCATATTCTAGTCACATGGCCCAACGGCTACAACTTTATTTAAATTACAATACGACTTTTATAGCGTAAAGTTTATGTAAGAGGGCAGATGGTAGCCTGAAGAAGTTACTGAATAAATGATAATTAAGTGCTGACTGCTGATTAAGTAATACAAGTATGCAATACATATTAATTGTGTGTTGACATTAGAGATGAAACAAGATCGACGCTACTGTGTACCCTTTGGTGAATACTTGGAATAAGGTTAGAATAAGCAAAGCACTACACATGTGGTGGACCACCTTCTAGTTGTATCCGGCAGTCATGTAAACAAACTGACTTTTTATAGAGCGCGCCTGCGATTCGTCTCGCACAATCGCCTTGCTGCTTAGTCTCGTTTGCTTCGGAAACTGTATAATTATGTTTGTAAACGGCTAGGCTCAGTTTATATTATCGTGTCTATATATACTCTAAATGGCTGTTACTAAAAGTATAGCCAAAGGTTTCCTAAACAAAGAGCATTTTAGGAGCAAGAAGACCATTTAAGTTTATTTAAATTCCGATATCGTATTGTAGCTGCCACATGTGAAGATCATAGTATTAAAATTGGCAAATCGTTATTCAAAAGTAATTCGATAACGTTCTTACGTTCATAAAATAATATTTTTTAACAAAGATACAAGAAAGCATCATCCAAGTCTGAAAGCAGCATCCACGTTACTGAACCCGTCGTACAAGTTCACGGTTCATGATGTTGCAGTCAGAACTCAGAACGAATGTATCAATTTTGCAACTCCCACGTGTATAATGGTGATATAATGGTTTGGATGGGTACTAAAATGATGGAAGAATACAGAATGACCTAGGTCTTTGCATTATCATAGTGAAATCTGTTATTTATTATTAATATTGTTGTGGTTATTATGCTTTATGACAAATTATGGATAAGTAAGAAGTTCATTATGTACCTACATACACACTTTCATTTTCATTCATTATTGTTTCTGATGGTATGTATTAGTGAATCAGGAACATAGGAACATGCAATGCGTGATATATTCAAGAATAAGAAGCATTACACTTCAAAGACTAGTTACTTCAAATTTTCTATTAGAACAATAACTAAATTGGCTCATACGAAGCATTCAAATATAAACATAACAAAAATGTTTGAAAATGAAAAATTCTAGTTCAGAAAGTTACATTAAAAATTATAATAATGCATGTATTATAATTATTTTAGTAGATGGAGATATCAGTAGCAGAAAAGGCTCCGAATAGGTACACAGAACCATATTCTATTCGACTTGAATGTGCAATGAGATGTCTTGAAATATGTATGTATATCAAGGATGTTCTTTCTGAATAAATCTGAAATTGAATTCGACTAGTCCTGGCATTCCCTGATGCATCATGTCGTAGGTAGAAAGTTTCAAAGAACATGTAGGGAGCAAGTCTAGTCGATCAACCATACAATAATAAATGTCGTTAAAACTGCTTGATAAAAAGCTATCCTTAAAACGTTAATGACCAAATAGGACGAGGCGCGGGCTGATTCACAATTAGGCAATTATACGAGGAACGATTAAATGTAATTGAACACGACACAAGTTACGGGCAACGCTCGGAACGGGGGGACACTTGTTCACAACATGCGTCATCTCGAACAATGTTATACATCTGGGTCTGGACCGCTAGTTTAGATATTTTTGTATCATTCTAAAATAGCAATAAATTCTTTTTTGCGCATGCACACATTGTGGTAACTGAAACGTGCCTGTCCCTGAAATTAAAGTATTAAGAATACGTGGCAATGTTTGTAAAATAGCGATCAATGAAGTTAATTCGTGCAGTTATTTTTAGAAATCGTTAAATTATGATTTACGATACTTCTACGTAGGTTAAATGTTTCATTGCTCCTCAATGTACGTTCTTGTGAATGCAATTTTCAGTTCGTAAATTAATAAAATATGTTTTTTTTTTATATAAACGATTGGATTGCCGGTTTTATTCGAATTGTTTGTACCTATAACCCGAAGATTAAGAAGTAGTCGTGTAAGTATCTTTTCTATTATGCAAATGTACTGATACCATTAAACATCATTCCTATTCATATAAAAACCACACCCCATGACCATTTTAAAATATGACACTTATATAATTTAATTATAAATATGAAGTAATCAACGTGTTTTCCCGCTTACAGAACACCTAAAAACGGGACGTTTAGGATGTAACTTCTCGTAGAGTAACTATAAGGAATGTTAATGTTATTTCTAGTCGTTGTATCTTACTCTCAACTTCAAGCCAATGATACGAATAACGGCTCGTCATATTTCTAGATATATTTTCCCGGCTATTTGCTCCGAGAAGAGTTCAAAGAGTTCAATAAACCTCTATATTTAGCAGATGTAAACTGAACAGCATTAGCGCTTTCTACAACGCGACGATAAGTAAGTAGTCATAAAATTATGCGCTGCTTAACAAAGAATCAGAACAGTGATGCAGCTGCAACAGTCTCCGAGGAAAAAATACATCCAGCTAAGTGCAACTTTCAGTACTCTTTTGATTGATCACCTAAGTTTTGAATGACGATAGTGTGACGAAAACTGTTACGTTTATTCAAAATTGAATATATCCTTGTCCTGAATGGAAGTGGGAACCATTAAGGGGACTACAGGACCTAAACGCAGATTTTATAAGTTTTATAATGCCTTAAAGTATATGATCCACTGCAGTAAATAAAATAAGAAAAATATATGATATTCTTAAGGATATATTATAGGTAGATAGTGTGTTGAAAACATAATATAACTAATTTGATACGATAGAAAAAAATCACGAAGATACCTCTAAAAAAATCTTTTAACGATTAAAAACCATACTAATATAGATGCAATCATTCTGATTTTTTGTCAGATTATTCTACAAGCAACATATTAGCATAATAGTGTTTTCGTTTTTTTATACAATCTATAGCTTTTTTGTAAATCGATAATTGCTTCATATTTTGCAATAAATTACCAGCGTTTTGTCATCGCGCTTCTCTTTCTTTTCTATGCAGTCCGACCAGTGACCGCGCTTTAGGTGTTGTCGGCCTCTTAAGTCATTATTAAATTAACCGATTAGGATATTAACAGTAGTTGAGTAATTAACCTAACCATGCTTTATCATCATCATCTGCCTAGCCTTCTCCCAACTATATTGGAGTCGGCTTCCAGTCTTACCGGATACAGCTGAATACCAGTATTTTACGTGGAGCGACTGCCTATCTGACCTCAACCCAGTTACTGGGTAACACGATACTCCTTCGTAAGACTGGTTGTCAGACTTTCGAGCTTCTGACGACCCGTAACGACTGTCAAAGATCTACAAATGACAGCCGGGACCAACGGCTTAACTTGCTTTCCGAGGCACGGAGGGTCTTGGTATGTAAACATGGTCACCCATCCCTACCATACCGCCCTATATTGTGTTTGTTATCATAACGATGAATTTGACCAATACTAATCGCTACTTCACATTGTGTTCTTTACTCGTTACATCATTATTCGGATCAATTTCCAATAATAATGAACACACATGAGGACAATTCAATCATAATTAGATACCTAGTTATCATGGTAATAATTGTTCACAAATGCGTGGGTTAATGACAAGCCGCTTCAATGAAGAGTGTGGACTGGACTGTGGATGTTGGCGTAACTCCCTGTCCCTCCTTCCTCCCCACCTCCTCACGCTGCGCCCGCGCCCCCCGTACTCCACCCGCGGCCCGCCTACTACCCTGACACCCTCACACTGAACAGATGCTGAGTCTGATCTGAGTAAACACAAACACAGACCCCTTTTAAGCCGCCCCGGCACGATAAAACTAAACAATGAAAATAATGATATCCCTTGGCGTTTAACTGAAATGTGCAATGAAAAAGTTCATATAATTGCTTGTTATTTGATAATAAAAAAACAGGAAAGTAAAAAAACTGTTCAAATACAAATATAATCGCCTTATCTAATGAAATAAGCTAATCTGTAAAATACCTAGCTACATAATTAAAGTTTAAAGGGAATGTTTAACATAATTTTCTTTCTCGTCTACTATAATTAATTAGTTATTTCGGAATATTTTACACCTTGTTAATCTGCGGTATTGGGTGTGATGGGCTATATTTTTTTATTATTTCAGTTACCGCTTCAGGCACAAAAAATTGAAAATGTTGCTTAAGACCTTGTATTTTTTTAATGATCACATGATTTTCTCGCCATAGGTTGTCGTCATGTGAGTCACCATGAGTAATAAGAGTTCATGGAGTTCAATTTGGAGAGCTATTGGCTCGCTGCTAAGTTGCTAACGCTTTGAAACAGAAACATGGCTTGACAAGCTGAATTTTTCATGTTGAGACTTTTCAAAACGAATTAATGAAATGCACCGACCCCAGCGTCGTTAAACCAGACTCTATTACTCGAATGAACCTAAAGATTCACACTAGGCCCTGGAGGCTCATGTTTCATGGGACTATTCATGTTAAGACATTTTCAGAACAGATTTAGTAATAGACCATTTTTCATTCTGTCTGTCACATAATATTTAGTATGGGAATTAATCTACTTATTTCTTCTATGGACCACTTTTCAATACTCGACTTCTGTATTATATTCTAATTTCTACGGAAACGTCTGCAACTTGATGGCGATGTTTTATATTAAATATATATGTACCATCAGCCACATTGTTCATAATGTAGAGAAGGGTAGTTCCGTTTAATATTTCAAATTTTAAGTGCACGTTCCCAGATTTGCGTCCGGGATTCGCCCTCTCAGACATGGATTGAGCTAGGGTTTGAGCGGGATTTCTTCTGGTGAATATTATTTTGTATTAATATTCAACAGTTTGCAGCGGCGCTACGTGACCGGGAGAGTATTTACAATGCTTAGCGAAGCGCGCAACCCAGCCTCCGCCCTGCCAGGCCACCCTAATGCCCGCTACCTACACCGATATTATGCATATGAATGATCTTGACGGTTCGCGATAAAGAATAACGTTATTTAAGCACTGAATTATATTACACTCATTTGCTAGGCTGGAGATAAAAAGCATATTCAATTTTAGCAGAGTTAACGCTTGGGCTACACTGCTACAACATAAATGTAACATCGAATCCTACAAAATGTCCAAATTAGTATTCTATGTGTAGGTATAGATAGTTTGCAAATGCATGCGTTATTCTTGACTTTTTAACCAATTATTTTATCTTAGGATCAAGGATCTTAACTGAAAAGATTCTGTACCTCCATCACTCAATAATAACCTTCGTAGGTACTCATTACTTATCTTCGTACTCAATACTTATAAGTCGTATCTGTATCTATTTTACTGTGTGCACATATATAATACTTAAAAAAAAGAAATATGGAATTGAAAAGGGGACATCTAGTGTGCTGGTGATATTATTACACGATAAGTTTGATTTTTTTTAAACGAATGATGCAGAATCTATGAACAACAGATTTTTGAATAGCTCCCAGTTATAAGCTGTACATATAGATAAGTAGTACAAATTGACTTCACATAATGATAATAAATTACCCGCATTTTATTCTACGGATAAAAAACATTACGTTTCACCATTTGTTATGTTGTAACAAAACGCAGATTGTGTTGGGCGAATGCGACCCGAATCCCGACCCCACTTAGAATGCTGTGCGTACATGTATACAAGGCCGATCTGAGGGCGTCACTCAGTAATGTCCTCGCAACAATGGAGATGGGCATTCAGCGCTCACTCGTAAACGGCGGGAATAGCTCTCTTCCGGGCGCTGCAGCGACGGCAGCCGCTCCACTCCGAGCCAATATCCGTCTGAATATCGCTCCATTATGTTATTTAATATACTACACAGAAAAACACTACCGCTACACTTTGTTGAAGTGAAAATACAGAAACTGTAAAGACAAATTGAGCGCAAAATGAAAACACATTCTGATCAAAATGTGCAAACTTGAAATAAATTGGAAAATTACAAAATTGTTTTTACTTATCAATTTTCAATTTATACTGAAATAAAACTAATTATTAAAAAAACAAAAACCCGACTGCAAAACATACCTAACTGAAAAGAGAAAAACAAGCATTATTATAATCCATAGAATTTTGGTATCGCAGGCGGGGGACAAACAAAAGTTACACTATTTTTCGGGTTATTGGTTTGCCTCCGCCTGCGATACCAAAATTCTATGATGCTTGTTATTCTCTTTTCAGTTAGGTATGTTTTTGCAGTCGGGTTTTTGTTTTTTAAATAATTAGTTTTATTTCAAGATTTTTAGTTTTATTAATATATATATGGAATTGACTCATTACTAGCTTTTATTTGATATCAATATTGTTGTAATTTATTTAAAAAAAAAAACGTTTTCCTCGTTTTTTGTATTTGCAGATGCAATATATAAAAAATATATAGCCTATGTCACTCCCACAATGAAGACGAATCTAGCGACACCTCCTATGTTAAAAGCCATCAAGCTGTTTAGGCTACAGAGCGTACCAAAGAAATAGACATTCATACATACATACTCTCGAAAAACATTACCCTCCTTCTGGGGCAGTCGGGTAAAAAGGGTGTATAACTAGTCGAGCACTAGATTAAATTCTGAAAATGATAACTTCTATAAAAACGAACTGAAACTATTCTAATTCAAAAAGTATAGGTCGAAAACTGAATTACATGTCGTATGAGAGATAAAAGGGCACTGTCAATGTTTTGGTCCCATAAAAGTGTGGGATACTACCTCGAGTGGCAATTTCAGGCTTCCACAGACAGGCGCGACTCTAATAGAACAATTTCTATGGAAACTTCATGGACACCGTCGGCGTCGCGTCGTGGTTGTCTGCGGGAGCCTGTACTCCGCAATGTAAACCGCAACCGCTCTCATGTTTTAAGATCTATCTTCGGTGAATTTAAGGTAACTAGATGGCGTGCATCGATTTTCAAAATAGCGCTCGTGAAGGGATGTTGTATTTGAGCCTAGATTATCGATGTAGGTTTAGTAAATAGATTTTCTAATTTTCATTCATAGTTTTCACAGATCCATAATATTTTTGAACGGCCTATCTAACGATACCCCACACCACTTCACTTTCATGATTTTATTTTACACTTTGTCGACGTGATTAACAGGAATACCCTTGCCAAATCACAGCTTTCCAGTACTAAGAGTCTCTAAGCTAAGCCGGGGGGGACAGACACACAGACAGACAGACGGACATGGCGAAACTATAAGGGTTCCTTGTTCACTATGGACCCTAAAAATCAACGAGAACTTGGGCTTCCGGTAAAAAAATTGACCGTGTTTCAAAATTTTTGAATATTCTACTCTAAAAGGGATAGGGGATGAAAGTTTGTATGGGAAAGTCCGAAATCTACGCGGACGAAATCGCTGGCAAAGTGCTGTTAGGACTTAATCATATTCATAACTTTCAGGGTCGCTTTAGGTCTTGAAACCAAAGATATAATTGTGCAGATTGATGAAAGATAACAGTTGAATAATTGAAAGTTACAAGCCCGAACTGAACGTTTGGGTACAGAATGAATGGTTTGGGTTCACCCCTACTACCGCAGTTTTCGTGTTTGGTTCCACACGAGAATCCCAAAGAGCGGGGATCATTTGACTTGGCCCAGTTCAGTTTGGCTTAGTACCTTCCTCTTTCTGAGCCGGAATACATTATTTCGCGAGCTGGAAAAGCCATTCTAAAATTACAATACGAATTATTGTATGGTTTAAAACATAAACTATCATAATCTACGTACAAAACTGTTAATCTATCAGTAAGTTGCTGTATGTAATTCTCTGTTTTTGTAGGTACCTACTTAAGAAAATTATGTGAGTACAATTAATATTTTCCCGGAGAAAATCATTAAAACTTTAATTATTTTGCTTTACTTATCAAGAAAACTGAACCATATTTACAAAATAAGAAAAAAATATAAGTTATAATCGATTTTAGGGCGAATGGTAACTGCCTCACCATAGGTGCCTATAAGTATATCATCAATAATTCCCATCTCCATTCGTCCCCACACGTCGGCCTGCCGCTCAACGAATTACCGGAATCAATAAATATTTGATTACATTTTGAACGGCATTTTAGGGAGAACAGAATGTGTCAATAAAGATGATTCCAAATTCACATTATTTACTTTAACAAATATTTGTAAATTCTTGCGGTGAATTAAACCAATCCCTGTATCCTTTGTTTAATTTTCACCACAGTTCATTACATTTCTAATAGTGTACTATAACAAGATGTAGTAAAAAAAATAGCGTCTCAATTTTACGACACAACATCAGTCAATAAACTCCATTTCCTTTAGTCCTGTTAATAAGCCTCTATAATAACTAATAAAATATTATGGATCGTGCACTCCCCCAGACATACTTCTTCCGCTGTGCTTTTGAGTGTGACAGAAATGAAAATTAATAATGGATTGGAAGCCACAGGATGAACATAACACGCAGTTAGTAAGCAGTGTACGTGCGCCTGTTAGTTATGTATGCAAATCAGGCACGCGTATGGCAACTTCACGCCAATAGGAGTTGCTATTCACACGTCATTTATGATATCGTTACTAGAAGATATCTATCGACAAAAAGATAATTACCAGTAGTGTCTATTACATTTTTTTACAAGCGCAGATTACTATCGGACACAGTACGGTACAGTTTGCAATATGCAAAATTCATATATTTACGTTACACGTCCGTGTTTGGGTCACAAAAATTCATGTGTACCGAATTTCAACTTGATTGTTATAGTAGATTCGGAGCAAATTGGCTGTGACAGACGGGCAAACAGACACACGAGTCGAGATCCTATAAGGGTTCCGTTTTTTCCTTTTGAGGTACAGAACCCTAAAAATGTATTTACATTACTACAACGTAAGTATTTCAAAGTTTTTATTGTTGTTGTTTACATAATCAGCCTATATTGTTCCCACTGCTGGGACACAGGCCTCCTCTCTGTGAAAGGGTTGGAGGTTGTTGTTGTTTAATTTGTTGAATTAGGCTTGGACCTAGGTCCCAAAAAAGCCCACGCCTGGCTAGTGTACATTATATAGTCCGACCAGGTTCAGGTTGTCTGCAACATTCCTGATCCGAAAGAGTTCCGCTCCATGCCGGGCAGAAACAGATAATATGGCAACCACGTATTCTGCTTTATATTTAGATCAATGTAAAGTAATGTACTGCAATACACGCTTGGCTTTGAGTATTCCTGATCGTGAATCAGACTGAAGACATTAATGGAATGCTGTCCGTACTAACAGGCACCAAACAATCAGATGAGTTCGACCGAATTTCGTTTTCGTTTTTCTAAAACTAAAAGTACAATAACTGAGAAAATGCAGAAAAATGCCTGTTCTCTGTCGCATACAATATAGGATTGATGGCTTATTATCAAGATGTCTTTGAAGAAAAGCTTAAGCTTGTAACGGTTGAGTCGTAAAAGGCGACTAAGGGACTTATGCATTTTTACTTAAGGCATTTTTAACACCATACTGCGATCACCAATTCGCCTGTCAAGCGTGGCGATTAAGGCAAACCCCCCTCCCCCACAAAAATAACAAGTACCAATAACAAATTTTGGTGCTCGGCGGCCCACCTGCCCTTGGCTACGGGAGCAGTCAAGGCCACGGTGAGGCAAGGGGTGCTAAGAATCCCCGGAAGGATCCGGCTACCACAATCACCGAAAACTGGACCGCAACAAACAACACGCGTGCGTGCACTCCAGACCGACGAGAAGAACATCGAAATTGTGCAGGTAACGGTGGGGTATAGTTCGAAGTCGGGGAGAACTCGATAATCCTCAAATCCGAGAATTTGCTCTATTTCTGGGAGGGCGACCAGCAGTCTCAAGGTGGTGTCGGGTTTATAGTCCATAAGTCCCTTTTGAGCAACGTGGTCAAGATCGAGAGTGTGTCGATCAGGGTGGCGTACCTTATACTCAGAATATCCATAACATATTCACTGAAGGTCGTACAGGTTTACGCCTCGACCTCGTCACAACCCGACGATGAGGTGGAGACCATGTATGAGGATATTTCCAGAGCCATGCAGGGCTCTAAAAATCACTTCACCCTTGTCATGGGGTTTCCAGCGCTAAACTGGGCAAACGAAGCAATGATGAGCTGTGAGTGGGGCAATTTGGAGTTGGACGTCGGAACCGCCGGGGTCACCTACTGGCCAGGTTTATGAAGAAGGAAGGCCTCGAAAACACGAGCACAGAAAGTAGACCTGGCAGAGCCCTGATGGTGCAACAAAAAATGAGATTGACTTCATTATGTCGACGAAGAAGCAAGGAACGCGCTGAAAGCCGGAAGTGATCACCGGATAGTATAACCTGCCTTGCCTTGCTGAGCACAACAACATGTTGTTGTGCTCTCATAAAGATCGGAGACACTACACTCGAAGTTGAGGACAAGTATGTTTACCTAGGACAAATTGTCCAGTTAGGTAGGGTCAACTTCGAGAGAGGTCAATCGTAGATTTCGACTTGGCTGGGCAGCGTTCGGGAAACTACGCAATATCTTCTCGTCCCACATACCGCAGTGTCTCAAGACGTCTTTTACCAGTGCGTTGCCAGTAATGACCTATGGCACTGAAACGTGCTCGCTCACAATGTTATTAGAAGGCTGAAGGTCACCCAAAGGGAAACGAGAGGACTATGCTTGGAATTTCCCCACGTGATCGAATCAGAAATGAAGAGATCCGCAAGAGAACCAAGGTAACCGAAAAAGCCCGAATAATTGCCAAACTTAATTGGCAATGGGCAGGGCATGTGCCCTGCTCGCAGAACAGATGGTCCATGGGGCCGAATAGTTCTGGATTGGCGACCGCGTACCGGAAGACGTTGCGTTGGAAGGCCTCCCACAAGGTGAACCGATGACCTTGTGAAGGTCGCAGGAATCCGCTGGATGCGGGAAGCACAGAACCGGTCAAATTGGCGGTCCTTGAGGTAGACCTATGGCCAGCAGTCTTTCGGCTGAAATGATGATGATGATTAATGAAAAAATATCGCAAAAAAAAAAAAAAGAACCTATTTTTATTTTTTTTCGGTTTTCGACCTAAAATGCCTAATCAGGCCGAATTTCGTTATCGACCGAAAAAAAATCTGTGTTCGGTCGGACTCTAACAATCACAGCAATATTAGAATACCTACTGTAATACAAATCGATTAGATACGATACCGCTGGGTATTTCGATTTAAATGCCATAGATGCTAGGAATATTGTTCCGATTTTTTTACAATTGCCGTTGGAATGGAAAATCTAGAACGTTATCCATCGTTGAAGCGTTAAAAAATGATGGTGTACTATTACGGAGGAAAAAAGAACGTTGACGTTGGTTGCATCACGGGGCGTTCGCTCGGTTCGCCGAGCCAATCTCTTTGAAACTGCACCCGAGGTCTACCCTATTTAACGGACCGCCGATCGCGTTAATTAAGCGTTTTCAATTTATATGCCACATTTTATGTACAGCTTACATTTACATAATGCGACGAAAATACAGCAATGTTTGACACATATGAAAAATCACACGATTTATTAACGTGAATATTCAGAAGTGTTTTTGATGAAAAATGTTGCCGTAATTATAATTACTCAATTTTAAAGCCGATATAGTTTTATATGTAGGTGAAAGCTTTTAGCATTATGAACCATGTTCAGGAAATAATGCCTACGCTAACAATTTCAAAATCCGTGCTGTTATAAATAGTTAAATGGTTACATGGAGCTATAAGCATTCATACATAATAACAAGATAGATACTTCTTCGAATGCCATATAATTAAGGAATTTCTCCTGGCACACGCAGGCATCTCACGCGAATGGTCACGCCACGCAACATGGAAAGTAGGTATAGATTTTATCAAATAAGTTTGTTGACGATTGACTGTATGTGCCTATATTAAATAAAACACCGAAATCAGTTCAGGGTTTTTAACAATGCTGACTAAGCAATCAAAAAAATTTAACGATTCAAAATACGTATAAAAGAACTTAACTTTGCCATATAAACTAATTAAAGAGACTACATCGTCGAGATAAACTGCTATAGACAGTAGAGTCTATAGCAGTTTTAGAGACTACATCGTCGAGAAAAACTGCTATAGACACACGTGTCTATAGCAGTAACTGATTTCGGTGTTTTATTTAATAGAATAAAACACCGAACTCAGTTCATAATATAATAATATGTATTAGGATATATAATCAAGCAATGAAAGCAACAAATTGCAGCGACGGGTATCCAGCGCCTACACCTCCTGTTGCATATTTATAATATCAAACTATTCTCGAGTGAACATACTGTCATAGTAGTGTCAAATGATGTAAAGAAATTCCGACAGTGTGACGGCGCCCGTCTTCGTCCGCTGCGGCCAGTAATCCTAGCTGACAGACTATAAGTGGGCCGAGCACCTGGCCCTGAGACAACGATATCACTTCACCTACGGGAAAATATTGATCTTATTTGAGCTTGATTAACTTTGTCGTTGTCGACGATGCTAATAATACCCAAACTCTGGCACTGGTCCAGGCGAGGTCTTAATGGTACTTCGATACACGATAATTTTCAAAGGTGACACTATATATATTTGATTCGATTTGATTCATTACAGAGATAGAGACAACACTATATTTCATAGTATAAATGTATATCCACGCGTATATGTAAATTAGTGACACCCCAATTACCGTTAGAATCTGTGCGTATGTTCGTAGACGCACGCGGTAAGCACGCAAAACCGCCCCATGGGCCTTCTGAAGCCACGAATACAGCAATTAATTCAGGAATTATTACTGAATATAAGAGCTACTTTTGACGATTTTAAATACTATAACGAAGCAGAAAAACATTCAAATGTATTCCAGAATTATTCGAGGGCAATATTCCAATTTAAACTCCGCATACCGAATGTCAACAAAAATATGCATTCGATGCATATGAACTGCATATGTGAAAGGGAAATTCAACGCACTTCTATTATTGTCTGCTTATAAAACCAGATATGCAGGTTACGCACAAAAGGTTCGCGATTAGCAGACAGGTACTACAATCGATTAAATATTTAAAACTTGTTTGCATGCAAAGCGGATACTTAAGTTTAATAATAGTCTTGATTCATATACGAAAACGTTTGGTCGTCAACACTTCTTAGGAATACTGAGTACCTTTTGTTTTTATAATACGCATAATCAAGTCAGTTTATGATTCTTATAAAATACGAACAGAAAAACAGACTATTAACAAAACTGCGTTTGACAAATATTACGTAGCCTACATAAACGACGACATAATAAAAATCGTGTGTCGAAACATCAATAGAAAAGGTAAATAAATAAATGACGAATAAATGTGTGTTATGTAATAAATAACATTACAGATCAAAGCGTGTCTGGTGTCTCGTAGCAGACTCCTGGCCTATATCAATGTCACTTGGAGATTGAGGCAATTTAATGTATTTATTACATAAGGATTTTGATGAGATTACACTAACATGCATGGAATACAGGATGAAATGGAAGCGTTGAATGGACAGTAAGAGTAAAGTCGACTCAAACATTGAAAATTACAGTTTATAATCGGTATTACGCTCTTGTATTGTGTTACCACAAAATATGTATCATTTGAGTTGCTACGGTTAAAGGACTTTTGAAAATTCTACCATAAACAGCAGGCTTAGCATGACGATTATATACGAAGTATTTCTACGGTGGGATGTCAAAAAAGGAGAAACGAAATGTCAGTTTGTATAGAAAGAGCCGTGTCTTTTCTTCGAAGAAATAGAAAGCGTCATGCTAAGCCTGCTGGTACGTGAAAAGAGCATGTAAGAAATATTTTGTAACGCGCCGCACATATTAACCTTGAATTTTACTTGCTCCCTGAGGTCGTGTTCATTTTCACTTAGCTATTGTTAATGTGATTTTCTTATTTTCGTGCGGAGATTTCCTTGATAATAATATTATATACGTTAGCAACCAGCACTCAGACGCATCGCAATTAGTTGTTTTGACACAAATCTACTAGAGAAGATGAACACATTTAGGTTTATCTAACAGAAGCGATACATTAATTCGTTGATCTAAAATGCTTTGATCTACTACCTACTACGAGATCAAAACACTAAGAGGACAGATCTAATAATTATACAAAAAGAAGAATCGAACTGAAAATCATAGATAATTCTAGTGATGCCTTTTTATTGAAACACGAAGTTACAAGGTATAGGCGTTCTAAGGTACTAAATTATTATAAACGATATAAAAGAAAGTTAACCTCTCGCTTAGGAACAAGAAAAGGAAGCTTAAAAGTACTACGACGTTTTAAAATGAGGGTTAGTCGTGCGGTCGAATGAGTAGGCGTTCCTTGTTGAATATAATCGAATTGGCAGACATGAAATGAGATCAGCTAACTTACGGTTAGTAAATTATAAACTAGTAATCATTCAGACATGTTAAATGTGAATGCATCCACATGCGTAAGTAAAGTAGTGCTAAATAATAAACGGTAAATACCAGCAGGGTAGGTGTTCCTGTATCGATGACATTGCCGTTACTCACCTGGAATTAAAAAAAACTCACTAAGTGACTTCTAACTTTCTATTAGGTGATGTATTTCATGTGGTTAAAACAAGTCGTTCATATGACATTGTGATAAATTAACCAATGGAATGAATCGATGACACGTTTTTGTTGATTTTGTATATCATAACTTCTTCAAATAGTTTAATCTTATCAGAGAGCTGACAATAGTGTCTGATCTTTGAGTAAATATCGTTAAGCATCGGCTTCGGGTGGATGTTATGTTATAGAGGCACGAGGAACAGGGTGTACCTAAAGTTCACTCATCCTCCATAGAAATGGGAGGATCATCCGACTGGTGTCGTGTCTGGTAGGCAACTGTCCAACGGTTAACGTCGGGATGTTGTATAATACCTATGCTAGTTGCGCGGTAAACTCTACTTGCACGATGCAGGATTTTGCGTAGACGGCAGTGTGTTGCGTAGTTCGCATGTGGCGATGTAGATGCCGCCACAATGTTACATTATAATCTATTTCAAAATAACTAGAAGTTAGAGCCATTGCACAACTGAGGTACTATGCATGATGTTTTCGCAAGCCCAATAAAGTTGTTAGTCTTTACAGTAGTCAAGTTGAGTAAGTGATTAATGATTACAAACTAACCCGGAGGTGTACGGCTGATAGTGGTTTGACTGGCTGAACTTTAATATTGACCACTTGATAGGACGAGACATCATGAATAGTTTTTGAAAGCGCCAGGTTTAAAAAAATGCCAATTAAGCAAATAATTAAAACTAGGTAACGAGGTAACGAGGAAAAAAAGGGATGAATGAGAATGAGTAGTTACTATACACGACTCGTTAATGTTCGCTGTTGAAAGCAAAGAGATAATTTAAATTTAATCGTGGTTTAATTTAAATTAAATTAAACCACGTTGAAAGCGAGTACCAGCATCATATTGACGGTCGTATACTCGTGTATGAATGTAGAATAATTCCAGAAGAAGCAGTACGCTGGGCAAACAAAGATGCTGGAATACGATCCTCTAACTAAATATAATAAAAAGTTGTAGCCTTTTGCAATATTTCCCCATGGCGAGAATATAAAAATAACGTAACATTCAGCATACCGGAAAATTCGATTGTGTGAACTTTAAGAGTACTAATTAAACACCAACCTTCACAATAACGTGACAATTATTAAGGCTTCTGCAGACAGGCGCGACGCGACAGTGCGACGCGATTCTGGTAGAACAATTTCCATGAAGTATTCATAGAAATTGTTGTACTAGAGTCGCGTCGCGTCTGTCTGCGGGAGCCTTTAAACAAGTCTAACAAAGTACGTACAGTAAAAATATAAAAAGCCAGCTAAATGCAAGTCCTACCTACTTGCGCATTTGTTCTGCGCTATTTATGAAACAATCGTACAACAAACTTCGACGAAAAGCTTTCTTTTATTATGAACGAAAACAACGCTGAAAGGTTATGAGAAAAGGGGACAAATTTATTCTGAAATTGTTTCAGAGAAAATCGCCTTTGACAGGCAAACAATGGAGTGATTCCCTACGAGTTCTTTATTGCTTATTTCGGAACATAACAATACAAAACATTTGAAGCCGCAGGCAGGTGTTTGTATGGTAACCACGAATACGACGTAATGTATTTACTGATTATTAAAAAAATCTACCAAGTGTCTTTCTTGTGGAGATATTAATAAAAATAATATAGGTAACATTGAATTATTAATTAATTGTTAAAGACATTTCGAGTTGAGAGCAAACGTAAGTGATGCACTTTCGACGTCAGGTATTGCATTGCGTTGTCGAGTCCGATGGTCGAGTCAAGGGGCGTCGCGACGCCCGCCGCCGCCGGCCGCGGATCGAGCAACGTTGGCACGCTCCCAAATATTTTTCATGCGCCTCACTCTACACCGGGATAAGTTGCCCTATTCACCTGAATCGGAATACATTTAAATCAAAGTATAGTTTATAGATATATCTCCGATATCGTTGCTCAATTGGTATAGCGAGCGCGCATCGATCTTTTTAGGATTGGTTTCACGTCTGTTTTAGTAGATGGCATGTTTGACCCTGTGATTACGGATTATTCTCATCATTACATTATCCTCAAACATTCGCTAAGTGATCAATAGCAGACGGTAAATAAACAGTTACTGATGCCGATAATAATAATGGCAGAACGTGATAAAAGAAAACTGTATAAATTCTTCATAATATGTTAGTATTCTTATTTTTCATATATTCGACGACGGACAAGGACATTAGTAAATCCTCAGAGTAAATCTAACAACATTAAATTTCGCGGAGCTTCTGAACTATGTACATTCATCATTAATGAAGTGGTGGTTAACTAGAGTTAATTGATAACATGTACTTATAAATCATCCCGAGTATACGGATTAATGTGTATACTCGTACATCTGTTTAGCAGTGAGCGCGTCACGTCAGTCGGTCCTCCACTGGCTCCACTGCACGTTTCCAAACAATATTGCACAATCGTGCCAGATCCATTTACTAAATATTTTTCATACATTACGATGTAAACTCATTTTGTGAGTGAGTTTATACCTAAAATGTAAAACAGAAAATGCTTATTTTTACTTCACTTGTTTACAGCTTCGCTTCTATTTCAGTAGATACCCAAGCATGAAAATGTTTGATGAGTGTTCACCAGATTTGTAAAATATATATTTATGAAAGGTAGACGCATAACTTCGGAGTGGACATGGTAGATACTCTTATAATTATGATTAGGAGTTTTGGTACACATGAAGTTTTTTACTTTTTTGGTCAAAAAAGTACTCGAATCCAGATGATGGCAGTTTTCGAAAGAACTGAAACCTGACTGCATTCTAATATCCCTTCGCAAATTAGTTCTTGGAAGCGATCGATATTTAAGTGATTTTCGATAGAACGACATTTTTTACTTTTGCGTGAGTAATTTTTTCGATTTAGCCTACTAACACGTTTTCGTCACATTGCCCAATCGATGTGGTTCCATACTATTTACGTGTATTAAAACTATGTTTTCGTATATCCTGCTTCTTGTTTCGCGTTTATTTATTATTCAACGCGGTTAATACTACAAACGAATAGCCATGGGTACTGTGAGTAGGTAGCGCCCAGAGTGGGCGTTCCCAGTGTGGATGCATGATGGATTGCTAATACATTTTTTACGATGTTTAATTTCTCATAATCTTACTGAACGCATTTATTTCTTCAGGAACGTACATACTTGCGGTTTCTGTAGCAGGGCCATAATGGCCCTGCTACAGAAACCGCAAGTAATATAAAGTAATATAAGCTAATACACTTTGTAAATTATAATCAACAACAATTAGAACAAATTATCATACCTAGTTAGATACCTACGGATCATTGACAATAGCAGATATAGACTTATTAAATACAAAAACCGGACAAGTGCGAGTTGAACTCGCGTGGTGAGGGTACCGTACAATGAATATGTTATGTACCATGTCTTCTATCCCAAGAACACACTTAACATTGTAGTTTAATAAAATAAATTATTTAAAAAACAAAAACCCGACTGCAAAAACACAACTGAAAAGGGAAAAACAAGCATTATAATCTATATAATTTTGGTATCGCAGGCGGGGACAATCAAAAGTTACACCATATTTCAGGTTATTCGACTGTCCCCGCCTGTAAGACCAAAATTATATAGATTATAATGCCTGTTTTTCCGTTTTCAGTTGTGTTTTTGCAGTCGGGTTTTTGTTTTTTAAATAATTTATTTTATTTCAAGCTTTTTAGTTTTATTAACATATATATTTGAAACTTACTCATTACTAGCTTTTATTTGATACCAATAATGTTGCAATTAATTTAAAAAAAAAACCCTTCCCCTCCTTTTTTTTTGTATTTGCAGATGCAATTTATAAATATTATATAGCCTATGTCACTCCCACAATTAAGACGAATCTAAGGACACCTCATATGTTAAAATCCATCAAGAAAACATTACCCTCCTGAAGCAGTCGGGTAAAAACATGTTCTCCAACTGTTACTTGTTGCACGTTATTCCAATTTTGAAAGATTTACCATGTCATTTTAACACCATTATACTTTGTATAGGTTTTCCTGTAATCTATAAGTACCTAAAGAACTATCTCATGAGTTTAAAAAAAATGGCTCAGTAGTTTCGGAGATAAGGAATGGTCACTCATCATTTCATCATTATCTATTCTCTTAAATAACTTTAAAACTGTTTATTTTAAAATATATATATAAAATATAGTTGAGACCGTCACAAGAAGCCCTTTCATATGATACACTGTACAGGGCCCAAAACTTTAATTGCCACCCAAAAATGACCCTCATATTCAAAATTCATTTATTTACGTTACACGTCCGTGTTTGGGTCATAGAAATTCATGTGTACCAAATTTCAAATTAATCGGTACCGTAGATTCGGAGTAAATCGGCTGTGGCAGACAGACACACGAGCGATCCTATAAGGGCTCCGTTTTTTTCCTTTTGAAGTACGGAACCCTAAAAAGACGCTAGAATTGTAAAACAGTAAATAAGTACCAAGTACTTTTTATGGGTAATTAATCGTTTAATTTCTTTGCAGTTAATACCTTAATAAATTGCCGTTATAAAACCTTTTATGTACATGGGGCTTTGAGAAGGATTTTATTAAGTAACTTAAAACAATTGAGATTTATTTTAATTTCAGATATTAAGAATATAATATTGAAAACAGATGTATTTTAAATTTTGTTGTTAGTTATTTAATGTAGTTAGTTACTCATTTAATTTAGTAAGTGTAAATAGTTAGTTGCGTTTTATTGGGCTTATTGGTCGATTCGCACAAATTTACTCGCCGAAACGGGCGAATTGACACACTTTTAAGTAATATTATTTTTTCTGTAGCCGATTCGCACGAATTTGATTTATTAGTGGGCGAATCGACAACTCCAGAAATATGTATGTAGTTGTGAAAAAGTACACAAGAAACTACATTTACCAATTATGTTTGTGCAAGTTGATATTTTATTCAGAAAATGTTTGAGTATCTATAAGGCTCTTACAGACTGGGGCGATATCGCGGGCGCGACAGGCAGAAATATGCTTGTCGCGCCCGCGATATCGCTCCAATTTGTAAGTCCTTTATAAAAGAAAATATTTTGTGTGCGGGTTGCCTAATACGTATTTCTGGAATTGTCGAATCGCCCACAAATAAATTAATTTCGTGCGAATCGCCTACAGAAAATATAATATTATTTAAGAGTCGGTTCGCCTATTTCGTGTGAGTAAATTCGTGCGAATCGAACAATAAGCCATAAATTGTATATATAATCATTGTAGTTATTTGAAATAATGAATTTGATTTCAAATTAAATTAGAGGTTCTACCTAGGAGATCTATTTTTAACATCAATAATAATAGTTAATTGAGTAAATGCATTTGTTTGAAGCCTAGAAATGCTGTCGTCAAACACACAAGAACGATAATACTCGTATCTGTTTTGTCTGGTATATACATGAGAACTCCAAAAAGATGATTTTACGATCATCATACTATGACCATTTGAAACTTAAAGAATGCTACAAATCGGAATATAGGCTCATACAGACTAGCGCGATATCGCGGGCGGGCAGGCAGCAATATGCCTGTCGCGCCTGATCAGTCTGCGGGAGCCTTAAGTATTGTAATGAAACGAATTAATGGTAATCTTTATTGTGCTACAGACAATAAGCATTTTTTTTTGTTAAAATGTGCTATGGTTTATGAGTTAAGTGTTATTATTAAATTTTGTACCAAAGAGGAAAAACATAAGTTAAAAAGAATGATGCACTTATCAACATATAAACAAACATCAACCCTTCACTTCTTTGCCTTTTCCTTATGCTATTTAAGTTTTTTTATTACAATGACACGATACAAGGTGCAACCGGCTTCGAAATCACAACTAAATGATTCAAACCAATAGGGTAATATGCTATATTACGAGAAAAGATTTATAAATATATTATTGAGATAGTTTAGGCACAAAGGAGTCGGAAAATGTTAGTTTTAGTTCATAAAATTACAAAATAAATTTTAAAATACGATTTCGGCTATTTTGGCCAAAAAATCATGATTCGGCCATAAACCAGCCGAAGCTTCGGCCGAGCCGAAAATCAGAAGTTCGTGAATAGGGTATTTTACTATATACAAGAAAAAAACTATAAATAGATTATTGAGATAGTTTAGGCAAAAAGGAGTCGGAAAATGTTACTTTTAGTTCATAAAATAACAAAATAAATTTTAAAATTCAATTCAACGTTTTCAGGTTTTTTAATCTGTAAAAAAACACCATGAAATAGTAGCCGCCATGTTATTACGTCATACGGCTGTGTAAACTAAAACGTGTCAACTGTCAACTCATAGTTAGATAGTAGATCGGCGCATTTTTTTACATAGCCAAGTGACGTCATGACCACAGAGCAACATGGCATCCACTGCGTCCAGCGTTTTCGTCAAACTTCGCGCGAAATTTGAAAAAGTAAAATTTAAATGCATTTTTATGGCACTTATCGATTGAATATAAATTTTGTGATTTTTTTGGGGCATATTAGCACTATAGAATTTAATTAAGACACTTTTCAAAAATGGGTGTAAGACCCTATTCAGCTTAGCAGCGACCCAGACGAGCGACTCGACCAATCGCACAACAGTGCTTCATCGCGGAAGGTAAACTAATTGTGAACTAAACACATTACACTCCTTTGGGCAGTCGTGTAAAAAATATGGATAGTCTCTGTTATTATAGTTTGTAGAAGCGCTTTATATAAAAATGTTTTGATACAAATATGATAAGTAGATATCATGTAAAAAAAAAATGTTATAATTAAATAACATGTTCGCTCAAAAAGTGATAAGTATACAACTGTTCTGTTTCTGTACCCATATTTGCAATATAAAATATATTTTATCTTTATCTTTTACTTAGTCATGTTAAGTTATTTTAATATAAATTAATCAAATGAGAATTATTCGTATCCGTATATACCTATCCGTTGTTGATCAAACTGTTACATGTACTTATAGCAGCAGGAGACTTACAAAGAATACCAAACGAAAGAAAAAAAAAATGAGTGGAGAGGTGATGTAAAAACAAAAAATGACTAATTTTTGACTTTTCATGTCTATACAAAACACCACAGATATCGAGACAATAAAGATTGAAAAGAGAAAGTATTTCGTCTTGTTGTTCAGAGAAACAAACGAGTCTACAGTGTACAATTAACGTTGACCGTGTATGTAATCTTGAGCCGCTTTCCATTAGACGGTCTATTACACGCACGACGACAGTGCATCGCTCCGATTGAACGATGCTCAAACAGAGGCGGCCATGATTATAAACGGAATGATAGTTAATCTGGTACTGGCAACTATTTACTACATTAGTACCAGTTTGCCTTCAATAGCAGACGCATACCACAGACTGCAACTAACCAAATTATTGTTTAGATACCACTAGAACCATAAACCCGTCCCTTATTGATTTATTCTAAGCGATAAACTGCTGATTAAGCGATGCCATTTGGAGAGTGAGCATTTAGTAGATGCTGGAAATTTCCAATACCTATTAATGATAATATTAATAATACGAAGACGCTAACAGCACAAACAACGCCGATAATAAAGTTATTTCAAGGACTTTCACCCTTTGGGTTGCTTTATTTATTACATTATACGTGGCAATGGCAAACAAGTTAATAACATTGGTTCTAGTAGAGACAATGATAAAGAACAATAAATCGTAAAGAGCGGTCAACTGTGTAAATGTAAGCCTATCATCTTGTGGAAACGAGTCGTATAAAAAAGTTGTTTCGCTGATTCAACATGGTACGAAGTTCCTCGCATAAATATGGGTGGATCAAGGTCCCGTGAGTCCGGAAACATTGGTAACGCTTCCTTTCACCCGTGCAGTTTGACGCGGGCCTGGCGAGGACGACCGCCGGGTGCACCGTGCGATCAGAGCTCGCTTTGCAACCAAATATACAGCAAACACTATGAACTGGTAGTCCAGGTGTACTGCCACGTACGCACTCAAGCCGCACCTCGACACGCTTAATTAACCACACTGAATTGAATCTTATAATGTTGTCATCAGTCTTTGTCTCATGATTGGATACCGACTATTTTGGTGCTGAGGGCAAAGAGTATTCATAGTACAACGCCAAATTTTACACAATACAACACAATATCCCGGTTTTTTAAGGTTCCTTAGTAAACAGGGAACCCTTATATTTTCGCCATGTCTGTCTGTCTGTCTCTCTGTCCCCGCTGTAGCTCAGAGACGCTTAGCACTAGAAAACTGTAATTTGGCATAGGTATACATATTAATCACGCCGACAAAGTGCTAAAATAAAATCTCGAATTTTTTTTTTTTTGCTGTACCTCCCTTGCACGTAATGTGGGGATGATATTTTTTTTTCTCGTCTATCTCATGGTGTGGGTTATCGTTGGATAGGCCGTTCAAAAATATTGCGGGTGTGTGAACATCATTTTTCGATTCAAGGATCCGTTTGCGTAATATGCTTATGCTTTGCTTTAAAGTGCAAACTTTTGTTAGAGTCAAGCGCCCCCCTCTCCCTGCCAGTTAAATGTTTATGGAGATATGAAAAAGATCATGGCAGTAGTAAATATAATGAAATTAAAAGGAAAACTATCACAGCTAAGTAGGCTTTACAAGTTAACGAGTAATAGTCGATCAACTTAAATTTGCAGACGGAGAATTGATCGTGACGTATATATGTATGTACAAGAGAACATGTCTTTCAACTACAATGTAAAGTTTGTTTTTGGGATAAATTCATCCCAAGTAATCCCAACTAGGGAACCCTTCATTGTGCGTGGTCCAACACGTACTTGGCCGTTTTTTTAGATTAGTTATAGTAAAGGTATAGCAAGGCAGTTTATAACGTAGGTGGAAGAATAAGTGAACCAACATTTTGATGATTTTGTTATGAGGAAAATCTGTTTCATTTTCTGCTACATACTCGTATAGGTACCTATTATTACTGGTTTTGGCTTAGGCGGTACATTAGTCTTCCCATTTAGATATTATACGTATATATTTACATTCAAATGAATTGTTATTAAAAACCTTATGATGCTTGTTATCAGCTCACAGATAAATGGTTGACCCCATTATCTGTGTATAAACACGTAACGACTTCCAATCAGTGTCCGAAGACGAAGATACTAACAGGAAGAACTAAACAGTATCATCATTATTATTATTATAATAAACTAGCTAGCTGCTGCGCGCGGCTTCGCCCGCGTGGCTTTTTCTAAAATAAAAGTAGCCTAAGTTACTCCATAAAACATCAGCTATCTTCCATCGAAAATCCCATCAAAATCGGTCCATCCGTTTCGGAGATTTTTGGTTAGAAGTACCGTATACTTCCATAATTAATTATACATTTAGTAAAAAGCTGTTGTTTTGACAATTAAGATTACAAACAGACACTTCAATTTTATTTATTTGTATAGATCAATAGAAATTCTGAAATACAAATGAAGATTAATTTTCAAATTTACTTTATTTTGTTGTTTTTTATTTTTGTACCGCTATTAGAAATTAGAAGATCATTTATTTTAGGCAGCATTTTCTGCTGCTATTTTAAATGTTTTAATTTCAAATTGATAACCAAACATAAAATAAATGATTTGTTTTATTTTATTGATTAATTAAATTAAATAAATAAATACAATAAACAGTATGTCTACCTGGGATTAAAATATACAGCATTTTAATGCAGCAGAACAAAGCTGCGCTGTGTATAGCAGCTTCACAGCGTGGATTCACGTTTAATATGTTCTACCTGGTAAATACAAAGCTCACGGCTCAATGTCATTAACTGAACGCGAACAGCCCCTGATCTGACCTAGCTCGTTTGTCGGTATGTCTCCCAAATAACATGCAATAGAGATCGCAGTTAAAGACGGGTAGGATATCAAATCTAACGTTAAGAGCATTCCTAAGATTTTCAGTTTAAAAATGAATTTTCATATTGTTAAATATGAAAATTGGGTCCAGGCAAAATGGAACAGTAATAAATTATGTTTTGTTCTTAGAACAGTCAGCCAGACTCTGAAATCATCATTTCGCAATGATGTGCAATATAACGAGTACTACCTACCTCTAATAAAAATGGAGCACATAAAATATTTTAGGTACTTATGTGTATCTATTCTAAATTGACACTGGGAGCTGTAACTCATGTGTAATAGCACTCAAGTCGTAGACGGTCGTCTGATACGACGATATTTAAACTAGATACCTAAGCTGTTGGACCATGGCCAATGTATCCAAAAAGAATTTTGAGATGTGTTGATAGCAACCTATAAAGTAGAATCATCACATCAAGATCGGGTGCAAAAAGAACTAATAAACAATTAATGTCACCTCTTAGTTTTACAAAAATAGTCGAGAGACAACCGCAACACGCGCTTAGTGACGAAGTGCGGAATAGAACAAGCGGTTAACGAACCACAAAAAAAACATTACACAGACCATACCACAGCAATGTTTTAAAAGATTGTTCAAACACGACGCTAGAGTGTAATAACATTGTAACTACACAAGTTTCCGTTAACTCCTCCTTACTGATATTAAATTCTCTCTCATAAAAATCTTCAATTTATACGTTTATTCTTCTAACTAAACAACCATTTGCTATAAGTTCAAAGAAATAGGTAATGATTCTGTTTAAAGAATGTAATATCAACTGAAATGAGTGTCATAAATTGTTCGTATTTTTTAAATATTGACGATGCGTCTTCGGAAAAGACGGAATTCAGGCCGTTGTATAATAAATGTTCAAGTTAGCACAAAAGGCGGTCACCTATTGTTATGATTAAGAAAAATATCAAAGCATCATGATGCAGCGGGGTCCCAAAATACCATGGCAGATGTGGCATTTCTAGCTTTTAGCTTTAAAAGATAAGGTCGGTCTGATGTTCAATAATTTTATGTGGAAACGTTTAAAGTTCCATATGTCAGATTTTTAATTTGCTAAATCAAAATGACAACTGCGATCTACCTTTTTTAGGGTTCCGTGTCAACAAGGAACACTTAAGGCTTCTGCAGACTGGGGCGACATCGCGGGCGCGACAGGCAGAAATATCCCTGTCGGGCCCGCGATATCGCCCCAGTCTGTAGAAGCCTGTCAGTCAGTCCGAGGCTTAGCTCAGAGACTCATAGTACTTACTACAAAGCTGTAATTTGGCATGAGTATGAATATTAACCACGCCGACAAAGTGGTAAAATAATATCCTGAAAAAAAAAATATGGAAGGTACCGCCCTTGCATGAAAAGTGGGGATAATATTTTACAACTTAAAATTGCAGTTGTAGAATTGACCCTAACGTTTATCGAATAATGGGAGAACATGTTTTTCAACTACAATGTTAAGTTTGTGTTCGGTATAAATTCATCCCAACTTCGGAACCCTTCATTGTGATCCGACACGCACTTGCCCGGTTTTTTTTTAATAACAGGATAAATAAATAATATTACAGACACAACACGACAACAGTGAAGGTCCTTCTGCAGAGTATGATTCAATAGTCCTTCCGTAACTAGATTATTTACTAAATTATTTTATGTAGACACTTAATGTCATTTTCGTAGAGCAAATTTAAAATCAGAGTATAGTTAATATCTATGGATATTGTAGAAACAATGATCAATTTAGAAGATACTCCAATATTGAATGTTGTAGTTCTATAAGTCGGCCTGTTGATTAGCGAGCGTCAACGAGCGGTCGGTAGACAAATGAACGCGCGCTGGAGACTGCTGCCATCAAAACTACAAAGAAAGTAGGTGGCCTGGCATTTTGCTTGGCGTCGTAACACATAGCTGGTATGTATTTACGACAAATATTTACATCGCACTTCACAACATGTACCGTAGTTATACAAAATCTAAGAATAAACGAAATTCCTGAAAGTTTAGGTCTTTCAGAAGGTATTGACTTTCAGAAGGGATTGAATCAAGATTGAATCGGTATCGGAAATTTAAATGGCTTGTTTTAATTTTTATTACCGATTCGTTTTTAAGCCATGATTATCAGTTTTATTATAGAGAACAAAGCCTTATTTAGGTATTGACATTTTGCACACAGTGATTGTTTGACCTTCTCGTAGAGCTACTGATTGAATGGGGTAAATTTGTACAATAAATGTGTTGATGTGTTGCGCTTTTTCTTTTACTAGTACCTGAATGATTAAGAGTCTACAATACCTCAAATTGCCGCACGGGTCGATCGATCAGGTTAAGCTACGCTTGCCGCGGTTGGTCCGTGGATAGGTGGCCATCTTTACATACCAAGACCCTCCATGCCTCGGAAAGCACGTTAAGCCGTTGGTCCCGGCTGTCATTTGTAGATCTTTGACAGCCGTTACGGGTCGTCAGAAGCTCGAAAGTCTGACAACCAGTCTTACCAAGGGGTATCGTGTTACCCAGTAACTGGGTTGTGGAGGTCAGATAGGCAGTCGCTCCGTGTAAAATACTGGTATTCGGCTGTATCCGGTAAGACTGGAAGCCGACCCCAACATAGTTGGGAAAAGGCTAGACAGGCTATTACCTCAAATTGTTTGGCATGATCCTCCGTTCTATCGAAAATACTGTTGCATTAATTTCGAAATTAATATTTGGTGAAGTTGTACTATGTTTGATGAAAACACGATTTCAAAATTATCTCCAAACCGAACAATAAACCGCTAGTATTAAAAAACTTCCAATTAGATCATGAAACCGATTCGATAATGGTGCCGATTCCCTTGTTCACAAACTAAACTAAATTTAAGTCCAGTCCATATTTTTCTTTCTATTTCATTAAGAAGAGAAGAGAAGATAAATTTTAGTTTAGTCCTGTCAAATGAATCAGCGCCCGTCACTATTCCATACAAGTTTAGACGTGATTAAAAACTTGCCTACTAAAATTACGTCAATTTACGTCAAGCGCTGATTAATTTGACAGGACTAAACTAAAATTTATCTTCTGTCCTTTTCTTAATGAAATAGAAAGAAAAAGATGCACTGAACTTAAATTTAGTTTAGTTTGTGAACAAGGGAATCGGCACCACTATGTTTTTTATGGTTTTAAATTACCATTATTTGACCGTAAATAAATGACCTTAACTATCGGCGCCTTGGAGCCTTCTACTTGCCGCGCTGTCTCGCTTAACCGCGAGCAGTAGTGTGCGAGCGAGATAGAGTGAGGTGGCGCTGAGTTATTATGGACTCTTAATGTGTTTTTAATTCGGGGATTGAGCATATAAGAAAAAAATAGATTAGAAGTCAATTACGTACTGTAGAGATCTATAAAAATGGGTTAAATGTTTTAAAAATAAATTCATAAATGAACGCTGACGCCAGTTTATTTTAATGGCATCAAATTAAACTTTCTCGCTGCTAAAAATAATTTTAATCTTATTAAGAAGTTGTTATTTTTATCAAATCGCACTTTGATAATGACTATTCCTGAACCGCTTCCCTCTGGAAAATAACCAGATAACAGATTCTTGGAGTTTGTAGGCATAGAAGCGTCGTCATTCAAGCTGAGAATCTGGTAGTGAAATTCATCCCATTATACGGTGAATGAGTACACATAGACGCAGGTGCTTTTTCAGCGAGCTGTATTGCCGTAAATAAACCCACTCGGAATTCGTAATATACAGGGTAAGCTGTTTTTCGATGACCGCATAGCGAAACCGAAATGATGAGAAAAGATTTTTCAAAACTCGGGTTCTCGTCGCTTTGGAGAATTATTTGTTTTCTTCATAGTTTGGGGTTTTTGTAAAAAAAATATCACAAAAGCTCACTGTAAAGTTTTACATTGTGTGTATTCCTTTTAGTAAGAAACACAGGGGAAATGACACGGCAGCTCATGATTTTAATTCGCAATTTAAATTCGTCTTCAGTTTACTGCTGGAGGGCATCACGTTAAAATTTGATTCCTGTATAAATAAATATGGTTACTTTGTGACTTATTATAGTTTTATTGATCCAGTTACGCCTTTTACATCTAGGGATAGCAGATATACGAGCAGTCTAAGCGCCAAATACATCAATTTTGCTCATAAACATTAGTATCGAGTGGATCGCTTTGAGATTTCTAATTAAAATAGTCAAGCACCCCTGAAGTTTGATCCCGTTGTGGTCATATTGAGTCACACTTCCTAAAGCACATTCGGAAAAACTTTTGAATGATAAGCAAGATTTGCTTGGCAATGGCGCCGATTCCCTTGTTCACAAACTAAATTAAATTTAAGTTCAGTACATCTTTTTCTTTCTATTCATTAGAGAAGGACAGAAGATAAATTTTAGTTCAGTCCTGTCAAATTAATCAGCGCTTGACGTAAATTGACGTAATTTTAGTAGGCAAGTTTTTAATCACGTCTAAACTTGTATGGAGTAGTGACAGGCGCTGATTAATTTGACAGGAGTAAACTAAAATGTATCTTCTGTCCTTTTCTTAATGAAATAGAAAGAAAAGGATGCACTGACCTTAAATTTAGTTTAGTTTGTGAACAAGGGAATCGGCACCATTACGGACATAAAGGAACGTTACATTTTCTGGAATATGCTCGCGGCCGTCGGCGTCGCACAGCGCATACCTAATTTCCATTCGAATAACGTAATTTAATATTATTTCGGTTTCGTCAAGATGGTATTAGGGTGCTCTGAATAGAATAAAATGCGTGTAAGTAAGTGAAACGGATACAATACAATCAATTTACCGAAATTATATCGAGACAAGACGTATGAGGGTGTCTTTTCCTAAATTGATACAAAACACGATACAAACCTTTCAATTTGGAAGACATTTAAGAGCTAATTCGTAATTTAAACATTCATTTTAAATAGTACCTACAAGTGGTTATAACTTTTAAGTGCCTCTTCAGCATTTTTTGTAATTATTAATCTCATAAGACATGGTTGGGAAAAGCCTAGGCAGATGATGAATCTCACATGACATCTCTTCGAATAAACAAGCTTTGCACAGGCAGAGGCACGATATATTTCTTATATCTTATTTATATTTCGATATAATATATTTCTTTCTAATCTAAACAAATAAAGGTATGTAACTATGTAGGTATGTTCTTACGACATTGATCCCTCCGTATGTGTCATTGTCCTGCTCGGCAGAGAGCTTGTCTTTTGGAGCAATACTGAACTCTCACAGAAGCAAAAGGAATTTTCTTGTATTAATATTCGGTAATGATCGTGTATTACTGACGTAACCATCCAAGTATCTTTGGTATTACAAAATTAGACAAACTTGCAAGGTTTACAAAATTTCTTGGTAATGTTTATATTATGAGAATGATGTATTTGTTCAGCAAACATCAGCGACGGCGAATGTAAAAGAAAGCTTCCGCCAGTAAACAAATGACGGATCGCGTATGGCTCAATGCTGAGTGGCTGACAGATTCTGATGAGAGCGTTTACCAAAACCCGTATGAATTTATCACCAAAGGATTTTTTGGTTTTAAAGTTTTAATGGCGCCGACGGAAATATCGATGGTCAATATTCTATAATACGAGTATAACAATATTTATGTGCCGGTGCCTGCCAGGTTACAGCTTGCTCGCAATTTCTGTTGCAATCAGGGTCTACCACAAAATCTCCGGCCTATAAATCTAACAGCGCCTATGAGCAAGTCATTAAAAGCAAACATTGTTTAGTATTTACGCGACTTCGGAAAGTTGTACGGCAGCTTTATTTACACACACCGACCAATGCGTGAACAATTTACGAATTCAATAATACGTAATGCGCTCATTTCATGTGTACGTTGTTATGTACAGAGAGAAAAGCCGTACCTACACATTTTCTTGACGCGTAAAGATTTAAATAGCAGAAACCAAGCCGTCACCCGACGCAAGATGTGGGACGGAAACCTATTTGCCGTAACGTGGAGAACTAAGTGCTTGTTCTCACGGTAGGGCAAGAAAATATAAGTTCGGTTCACTTTAACTTCTATTAACTTAAAGTTTACGTTTCTTAATACAAGTTACATCTACTTAATTGCAGAATAAATATAATAAAGTACACTATAAATGTTTTATTATTTAATATTACTAAAATTCTCAGTGGCAGTTATAATGATGAACACTGCCACGACTAGTTCGATGTTCGAAAAAGTATTACCTACGCAGAAAACCTACGTAGGCAAGGCAACGTAGCCTGCATTTAATATCATTTTGATTAAGTTCTTCTCTTAGGTAACTATACCAAAAGCTGCGGTTGATTGATAATGGCGCCGATTCCCTTGTTCACAAACTAAACTAAATTTAAGTTCAGTGCATCCGTTTGTGAACAAGGGAATCGGCGCCATTGTAAGTAAATAATGATACAAGAAATAATTGAAAAGTTTATCCCCAAAAGGGCTAGCATAATTAGAATTTCCGTCATCACGATGGAGTACCAAACGATCGAAATAAGTAAAGTCATTAACGGATCCAACAAGGACGACTGTGTTTCGAACATTTAAATTAATTTCTAACTTTCGGGGTCCGAGCACTTACAGATCTGCTATCGTTAGAACCAACCCCGTAACGAAATTAGAAAACTTGAAAGTATTTTTTTATTGTTATTATATTCTGAACATTTATCAAAGGAACTGCTAATGCTTTATAACTTTTCTACGTCGCTGATATCGGTCAAATGTATTTTCATTTAGTGAAGCTGTCACTGGTGCCGATTCCCTTGTTCACAAACTAAACTAAATTTAAGTTCAGTGCATCTTTTTCTTTCTATTTCATTAAGAAAAGGACAGAAGATAAATTTTAGTTTAGTCCTGTCAAATTAATCAGCGCTTGACGTAAATTGACGTAATTTTAGTAGGCAAGTTTTTAATCACGTCTAAACTTGTATGGGGTAGTGACAGGCGCTGATTAATTTGACAGGACTAAACTAAAATTTATCTTCTGTCCTTTTCCTAATGAAATAGAAAGAAAAAGATGCACTGAACTTAAATTTGGTTTAGTTTGTGAACAAGGGAATCGGCGCCATTTTCTTACTTTCATTGCTGTGATTTTGGTTATGTAGTGTTCTTTTGTAGTAAATCAATATGAACACGATATGAAACTGTTTAGACTCAGTATCATGGTTACTTGCTGCCGCGGATTAACGAGCAGGTAATCAAATAATACTTCAGGTAGGCGAGCAATAGACAATATCTCTCACACACTATACAGATGCATCAGAGCAAGCATGGTGTTTATGGCATTGCTGCATTTAGCACAATATGCGTCTGGAGTTTTGGACCATTTATATTATCGTTGAAGTCTCAATTCTTTGTTATTTAGTTTTTGTTCACAGATTGTTGTTGCGGTGCTCCCTACCTAGGTTATTCTTCCAAAGTTAAATACGGTTCAAAATAATAATGAGCCAGTATTAAAGAGGCCACCTGCGATTTGGAACGAGGTTTTAGCTTGCTGCTACCTGCGTGTTCGATGTTTCAATGTTTACTGGCAGGTAGTCGACCCAAAGTCGTGAAGTTAATACATCCATGAACAGGGAGATGTGAACAAAGGCCGGTATGCGAATAATTTGTCCTTAATACGATCACTGGTGGAGTTTCGCGTTCACCTTGAGCCATGAACGGGTTCCTGTAATCTCCCCTTCCGTCGCTGGCAATGGCGCCTCGCTCCAAATATTCAAAATGAGGGGAGCACGAGCAAGCAAGACGCTGCTTTTTATTATATTTTATTTTAAAAATTTTGGTACTTTGTATTGGTATTTTGGAGGTATTTTGTAAGTATTTTGTACATAGTGTATCTTGGTTTGAAAGATGGCGTGGGTTATTGGGCATATTGTTATAAGCAAAAAAGCAATTACACGTGTTTATTTAAATCGATACTTTGGTAGTTTGGACAAATCCCATACGAAATCTATGAATTATTTCTTTGGCTCTGAGCTTAGGTTAGGAAGGTGAGCTCACGTTAGGTTATCCCCGGAGCTTAAGGTTTGTGGGATCATAGATAATAATATGTTTATTCAGAGTATCTGTTTGAATATTCCGAGTAAACATTTTCGTAGCTATTTATGAAAAACGATACATAATGCTACGGCTACATTGTCGCGGTAAAGCGAACTACAGTTCGCGCGCTCTCTGTTGTATAGCGACACGTCGACCCAAGTGCGAGAGAGAGCGCGCGAAGTGGAGTTCGCGTTATCGCGACAATGTAGCCGTAGGGTAACTGACAACTTCAAAACATTTTAGACAGAGTGGGTTAAGATTATTAATAAAATTTGTTTCTCAACATTCAATCCGGTGGCGCCGTGTCGTCAAGAGCAGCGATCCAAACATAGACGTGCTACCAGTACAAAGTAGGTACTCAATACTCAATTCTTTATTGCATTCCATATGTATGTATTACATAGATGGTATAAAAAAGGAAAAGATACCCTACATTTTTTTATCAATTTACATTAAACCTTATATTTATCCAAATAATTTGAGCCTGAGATTTAGTGCTTGACAGAATTTGTGGAATATCTAGTTCGGCCCCAATCCAAAGCAGATAGATAAAAATCCACGTTATTAATAAAAAGCATTTATAATGAAGAACGCACGCCTAACATTATCAATGAGGTGTTAAATTTCAGAGGTATTTCTACCTAGTTAATGAAGCTAAAAGTGCCTAGATATTGGCTTACATTTAAAATCAACGTGCCTATTCGTTCCCTGTTACTATTCGTCATACAGAGAACGCAGCCAAAAGCCTTGTATTCAAGTTATAATATTATTGTTGTTCATTGTTGTTCAAGTGACAAATAAAACGTGGATAAAGATGTTGGACGCGAAAACACGTTTGACAGATTGAATAACAAACACTATCATTGTTATTATTAAACTATTTTTGTCAATACATACATAAATACATTTTAAATAATTGTGTAAATAGGCACGAACGTTCTTTTTATCAATTATCAAAGTAAAGTAGATACGCGGGAAGCTATTTTGTCAAATTGTCAGGTTTGTTCTTCACTGAGTCTGTTGCAAGCAAATTAGTATATTAATAAATAATTGAAGTAGGCCATGACACGATATTTTTTAACGCACAGGAATAAAACAAATGACTGCAAAAATACGTATGTAAACAAAATTAAGTACAAAATAAGAGTACGATTATTGATGCAACATGAGTAAAATGAAAACGTCTCTTTTTATCTTACGACATTTTAAAGGAGTAGAAAAAGACAAATACAATGAATTTCAATTAATTCATGCAACTTCAATGTCAACAGTGGATGGAAGAAGAAATTTAATGATGCGTATTTTCGATAGGTAGGGCAGGTAATTTTTTGTGATTAACAATAAATGCAACAAAAAAACTATACATAATTAAATAGGCACTATACGAGTCCAAATACCTAAATAAAGGTTATATTATTATAGTTTGTTAGGAATTACAATATTTTACTACAATAACAATGGACAGCAATTAACAGTTATGATCTGTATAAGCCAGTGAAACCGTGCAGTAGGTATGTAACGCCATGCGCCATAAGTGCCATAACATTGTGCTCCGCCGTCTGACACCAGGGTTATCTTTATTACGTCCCGGGCTCGAAAACCAAATTATTATCTATGTTCCTATATAAATATTATTTATCGTTAAAGATATTGAAGCGTATACTCACAGGATAGTACATCCCCTGCGGCGGCAAAAAAAAGGCCCCTGATCCCCACAGCTTGCCGTTTGTATTTACTTTGTGTTGCACAAAAATACACTCCACGTACGCCCTTTAGCTGGGCGTAAACTTCCACAACACTAACTTATAAATTCGAGGTAATCATGAGTATTTAATGGTATTACAATGAATAGTACTAAAATAATCAGGGTTGTTTAACTTTGAGGTTATGTGAGTATAGCGCGGAGGAACGCGCTCTAGCACTGAAAGCGGTTAATGTCGATGTGCAACAACGGACGGCTACGAGCACGCGTGGCTACTCAGCGAGTTGCCTCGCCCGTGCGATTCACCATGTGAAAGACAAGGATAGAGAATCGAGTCGGTTTGATTCGACATTCGAAGCGCGACAAGTAATGTTGCCGTTCCTTTTACACATAATTACGGATGGTTTTCAACTTTTCGGTCACAAGCACAACTCTCAATAGCAGCAATTTAAGTAGGTACCGGTGGTCTATTATTTATAGATATTTTACTAGGTATTCGTTCTTTTATTTACTTAATAATATTTCTAAACTCTTTCGCTTACCAAGGTATGTTGAAAATTCTCAAAATAAATGTCGCTTGTGTTCAATATCAAGGTCAAAGATAAATTCCAAGCGAAAAATAAATGAATAATACTAGTGAGTTATCTATTTATCTGCCAAAATAAAGCAATTTCTGTAGTTTTTGCTTTATTCATGATTATGTACAGTAAGCTATATTGAATGGAGTGAGAGAGAAACTGCACGGTAGCGGGCCCTCCCTTTGTTGTCCCTGTCGCAGTGCCGAGAACGGTTCGGATCAATGAATCGTTCCCGGGCCCCCCGCCCGGACCCGGCGTCATCCCAACCTCTATGCTCCGCGCTCCCTCTCGCGTCTTCTCATCTCGTTTCCCATTTATTTACCTACTCTACAGTACTCTCGTCCCACGTTCACCCATGGTTTTAATACAAAAGATATTGTATTTTTTGTTGTATACGGAATTTATGGCAAGTAGGTATTTACCTATTTCTAAGGTTGCTTTAGTTATTTTCGAAACGGTTCCAAGAATCTGCGAATGTGTCCTTAAATCGAAAAACTAGGTAAGTAGTAGATACTCGCATAGTTTCTCACATAATTTATTTGGCGCAGTACCTACCTAAATGATGCCTAAGTTGACGTTGACGGCAAGGCACTGACTGCAATACTAAAAAGCTGCCTACTGGATATAGGTACTTAAAGTTTACTAATTAATTCGTAGCTACCAACTTACACTATTCAAGCCACCTTATGAAATGGGAGCTACCTACCAAACTAAGAAACAATCGAGCTTATGGTACCTACTTATACAAATAATAAAGTTCTCACAAACAAAGGAAGTTGCCGAGTAGGTACATTACAATAAATTTTCGACGTCACAGCTTCTCGCTACTCGACACCAATAAGTTACCACGGATGTTAGTATTTCTATCTCTATCTCGTAAACTGCTAAACTTTTTTGGACAGATATTTACTAGTTTACTAGTTTAGACGTTCGAGTGATTAATGAATGGACAGAATCGTGATCTGCCAGCTCTCTTTTATTACAATTTGTTACAGGAAGTTGCTAGTTAAAATAATTAAAAATGACCAACGGTATGCGTGATGTCGTCCATCTAAACAACATAATTAAGAGCGTCCTGCATCTGTTACATTATATACCAATTAAAACTAATTATAGAATGCGGGTTAACTCAAAAAGTCATGTCATTTTTGAGATTGATAATTTTTCTTACTTTCCAAAAGACTCCGTTCGTAATATTGATTTCAGTACCTACAGGTTCGTAGATGGGTAGTTAGCTACCATAAGTAGTTATGACGTGCTTTACGTCTCGTAGCAACTTTAAAAACGAAATTCATGACGGTATAAGTAGAGAAAACGTAAAATAAGTTGCTTTCATCTGTCTGGGTTACAGATGGACGTTTTTTACCCCGCAGCTGTGTAGACCCCCGACACGACATCACAAGTATGTGTGAGAACTAAAGCGGATACAGTATTTCATTATTACATGAGGGTTTAAAACTCTCAATGTGTGTAAGTCCGTGAAATGTATACTTTTACGTATTTAGGTACACTTACTGTGTTAGCAAAATTTAATAAATTGTTTTAGCCCTCGTTAATGCCACGGACATCTGTTCCAAGTGTTCCAACTCGTAAATAACCTAAGGATTAAATCCCGATCGTACTTTACCTGCTTATAATATTAGAGGGCTTTTCAAAACCACGAAACGTATCCCGAAATTGATTATATAAACAATGGGCAATATTAAATTACATGACTATGTATCGTAACAAGTTTCACTTGAAAAAAGACGTGCAAAGACGTGATTCCCTACTGTTCAAAATGATCAATAAATCCCTTGAAACGAGTTTTAAAATCAGCCATCTCATAAAAGTCGAAAAGTTTAAACAGACAGCGCCATCTGTTGACGTAGTGTGGCATACAAATGACTAGGTCACGGGGCTGGCAACTGCCTGTGAATTCGTTGGTCCATGGAATGTAGTTTATCGTTATGTTCCACTTCAATCGACAGTTGAGGAAACTTTGCACTAGATGTCGGTTAGAAGCTTAAAATGAAACGAATCCGCATTTTTGTTTTGTTTAAAACTTCTCAAAGTTATTGTAAGCGAGGCGCGTCCAGAAATATATTTACCTAAACGTAAACACGTAAGTAATAACAGAAGTAAATGCCAGCGTTTATTTGTTCATTGAAAGTGATACAAAAGTCTGTGGAAATACAACAGATTGTTACGTTGAACGTTAGGTACACGAAGGAATTCAAAAAATAATGGAACCAGCCAAACAAGGAGGTGGAAACAAGAAGACAACAATTAAAACGCTGTTTATGAGAGGATGAGATGGTCTAATGATGGTGGGTTGGTAATAATTCTCTGCCCTCTCCTATCCTCCTACCTATTCCAAAAGGTCTAGGAGTGTCACATTACCAAAAGTTTAAGGAAAAGTCGGAAAAGCTTAAAGCGCAAGCAATTCCGGGACTTCAGCGTGTAACTTGGCCTTTTAATTATTTGTTTCTAGGTGAGTACCTACTTGAGTAGGTATTTTCAGTTGTACGCACAGATAAAACGTTGATTTCAGTTTTAATATTACGGATGTACTCTACACATGAAGAATTCAATTCAACTATGATTGTTGTGGGTAGGTCCCTAAGTATATACTTACCGAAGCTGCTGATTCGTAAAATGACAAGGTTTTCTTTCCTGAAACTGACTTTAGGTATGTGTAGAAGTTCAATTATTCTATTGTGATTATCCAAAAATTTAAAATTCTTAAATATCATGAAATCGTATAATCAGCATTATGAAAACTTTTAATTTCCTTCCTAATACGATCTACGTAGCAACACGTTGATAGTGTAAGTACATGCATAACTTCACACTTTATATGAAGGACTAGCCCGCGGCTTCGCCCGTGTGGCTTTTTAGGGTTCCGAACTAAACGTGGAACCCTTATAGTTTCGCCATGACCTGTCTGTCTGTCTGTCCCCACTGTAGCTCAGAGACGCTTAGTTCTGGAAAGCTGTAATTTGGCATAGGTATACATTTTAATCACGCCAACAAAGTGGTCATAAAAAAAAATGTTTTCCTCCCTTGCACGTAAGTAATGTGGGGATGATATTTTTTCTCGTCTTTCCCATGGTGGGGTATCGTTGGATAGGCCTTTGGATGGTCAAGAGTATTGCGGGTCAGCAGGGCTAACATGACAGGCGCGAGAACGCTCTCTTTCTCGAAATTTGTCTACGATTCTGACGTCATCCGAATGCCTAACATGACGGATAAGCGTGAGTAAACTCGAGAAAGACACTTTGACAGTTCTTTATCTCGCGACGAGAAACCGATGTAAGTAACAAATTATTAAAAACAAATCATTTTTATTTTAGCAACATCGGCTCATTCGATAAATTTTACGCATGGAATTAGTATGTACTATAATGATTTTACATCCACCTCTATTAATTTATGTTGTAATGTTTTGTGTAACCGACCTTTTTTATTAAAATTTAATATTTTTCTATGGCATGCCGAAATTAAAATACAAAATGACGGAAACGAAAATGAGTGAGCCATTTTTGTTAGGGGAAAAACCTGTGGGTTCGCGTCACCAATATGTTAACCGCGTCACCGACATATGAACAGCATCCCTTGAATATGCAATCTGCGTCACCAACATGCTAACTGAGTCACCGACATGCTCAATGCGTCATCAATATGCTCAATGCGTCACCAACACGCTAACCGAGTCACCGACATGCTAACCGAGTCACCGACATGCTCAATGCGTCATCAATATGCTCAATGCGTCACCAACACGCTAACCGAGTCACCGACATGCTAACAGCGTGCTCTACCTGCTAGCAGCGTGCCCGACGTGCTGGCAGAGTCAACGACATGCTAACAGCGTCACCGAAATGCTAGCAGATTTACGAAATGCCAATCGACTTACGCCGTGATAACCGCGTCACCGACATTCTGAAAGCACTTGTTGACATGCAATTTGCGTCACCAACATGCACACCGCGTCACCGACATCCTAACCACGTCACCGACATGCAGATTGCGGCACCAACATGCTACCCAAGTCACCGACATGCTAATGTAACGTGTGCATCAGACTGGCGCGATGGCGTCGCGGAGCGGCCTGTGTACGTACATGTATACGCATATATATACTTATATATGTTATTCCAAAGTTTCAAGTTTTCATTTCTGTCATCAGTCCCCATGAATGCCATATTTTTTTGTATTATAATTTTGTCTACTCTTCTCGTCGTCAAAATCGAGGACGACTAAATGACAGCAGAATCGAAGATTATCTCGTGTTGAATTGTCAAAATACGAGATAATTTAGGTGCCATGTTAAGGTTTGTCGAGAAAATATCGATTTTGACAGAACGAGTCGAGTATTTTGTATGGCAGCGCTGTCAGAAAACGAGAAAATTGACAGAAATAGACAAAAATTACTCACGCGAGAGTGAGTAATTGTCGCGTGTGTCATGTTAGCCCTGCTGGGAACACTATTTATCGATTCAAGGATCCGTGTGCGTAATATTAAGCTTTAAAGTGCTAATTTTTGTTAAAGTCGTGTGTCCCCCCTGCCGGCTAAATGGTTGTTTTTGGAGATATGAAAAAAATCTTGGCAGTAGTAGGTACTTAAAATTAAATTAAAAGGAAAACTATCACTGCTAAGTAGGCTTTACAAGTTAACGAGTAATAGTCGTCCAACTTAAATTTGCGTTTGGAGAACCGAGACGTATATCGATGTATGGGAGAACATGTATTTCAACTATAATGTTAAGTTGGTTTTTGAGATAAAATCTTCACAACTTTCCAACTACGGAAGCCTTCATTGTGCGTGATCCGACACACCTTTGGCCGAATTTTCTAAAATAAAAGTAAGTTACTCTTTAAAACATCAGCTAATCTGGCAGTGAAAGTACCGTCAAAACGGGTCCTGCCGTTTCGGATATTAGCCGGAACAAACAGCAAACAAAAAGACAGACAACAATTTTAAAAAAAAGTTTTTTTTTTTTGTTTTGTATACCGTTTCTTACTTGCATTTAGTAAAAAGCTTTTAATTTGACATTACAAACAGACTTCAATTTTATTTATTTGTAAAGGCTTAAAAGCTAGTTTTTTTCTAAAAATGTTAAAATCGTAACCGATCATAGACGTAATGGGACAATAACCTAAGGATCATTAAGAGTTTAATTAAAAGTAAATAGGTACCTATCTAAAAGATATTAATCACATTCTTTTACGACTGTTGATTTTTCAGGCAAATTAATTTGAAATTTTCAACAAGCACTTATAAAGGCGGCGTCGGATTTTCCCTGTCATCAAAAAACAATTAATCAATTAATGTAGGTACAATAAATTTCGTGATTAATACATACCCAGATACATTTATCAATGTACTCCCAGTCTTGGTACCACTCCAGTAATAACAAACACTTTGTATGCAATGTGTACTTAGAAGTACCCATTTTAGCTAGTAGGTACTTGTGTCTAATTAAATTTAATATTTAACTAACATCATTTTATGACATGAATTTCAAGTTTTTTCGATTTTTAAATGACAACTTATCAAGTTTCAAAAATTCCAATTTCAAAATAAATAAAACATGCAGAACTTAATAAGTTATTGGTACTTAACCAAATATTGTAAAACTTTAGAGATGTATTAGATAATTCATATCGTACTAAAATATATTTTTGTAAACCTACATATAATTACCATAAATTAAATGCGAGATACGGTCGCTATTAAACATTTCTGATTTAGCAATAACTTTTATTGAGTATATTTCTTCAGTGAGCCGGAAATCAAATTATTTCAGGGAAATTCTGAGTTCCTCTTGTAAACTTCGTTATAACATGAATAAGTTGAGCTGAACTTTCTTGTGTTGTATATGAAGCCTTGGCAGGGGATTTTATATCATTTATTCTGTCAGCTCTTACCCACGAAGTTTTCCTTCAGTTGCTAGTCGGTAGTAGCATGTGTTGTGGTTAATATAACACCGCTCCATTAGGATCCGTTTTCTTTAAACTCATGCCATTTAGTTTCTTGCGTTACTTAAAAAGTTTTCTGTTTTCATTCTCCGTTTGAAACTACGGTGCGGAAATTAAACGAGGCTTATTTTTATCCAGACTCTATGGAATTTAATAAATAACTTTGAAACATTAGCACGGCAACTGGTTTTGTAATAGACTCCAGTAGGTTCTACTCTTGATGATCTTAAGTAGCATTTATATTGTTCCTCCAATTCTCTAGTACTCAACAGTATCTCGTATTTCTGGAAAAGCGAGAAAATGTTGGAGCAATAAATAGGTCATTATGACGATCGCCTCCTTCGAACTGAGAATTTATTTGTGACTAGGTTCATTCCGCGACTCCATTCGTGCCAATCTCAAATATTCGGCCTACGATTGCCTACGAACGCATTCAATTCACCAAACTACCTCGTAACTCGATTCTATAAATAAGAAATCTAAAGTTTAATGTCTAACACGGGTACATAAATTGGAATGATTATTATAACATTACCTACGCCAGTAAATATAGTTGGTTTTGGTGGCACGAAGTTTTCATTAAGTAACATTTGAATTTTCTATAGCGTTTAGCTGGCGAGGAAGACAAGCAATTTATAACCACGTAAGTTCCTTTCATCGTTGTATACTCAGAGATTGTGACATTATTGATTCATTTCTATCGATCAAATCGAAATTTAGCGCAAGGAAGACACTAAGCCGTTTGCTGAATGTGATCAAAATACGATTTAAGTTTTCGACACAAACATACAGACGTTGACTTCACAGTTAGTATAATTTCTATTATAAACCTACCACTTAACGCAGGTCTCGAATGGTCATTGAAGAAACAGAAAGTATTTAGGTCGTTTTAAATTGGCATCGCCAACGGATTTAGCAGTTGGATTTTATGTGGATATAAAGGGACAGTGAGTCGAAGATGCCTATTTTTTTATTTAAACTTATTGATAACTTTTATTAGACGAATAATTCAGTTTCAATTATTGGAAATCTTTAAAATTCCCAGCTAATCAGCGACGCTATTTCAGAACGTCCGGTTAGTACCTACCTACCTCTGGTCAACTCCTAATGTTGCTGTCTGGTCCTGCACGAGTTAATTCTCATATTACTTGTAGATGTCATCAATTAACTGAAAGTAGGCCTTGTACAAACACGATAAGTTGAAAGTTTGCTGAAAAAATTAAGCTGAAATGAAAATATTTATCATATTTAGTGGACACAGGACAAAGATCCAACATTATAATGTTGGATCTTTGTTAACACGGCATATAAAGTAATGAAACGCATAAAACAAAATAACATAACATACATACATAAAATCACGCCTTTTTCCCCATGGGGGTAGGCAGAAACTATAGAACGCCACCTGCTACGCTCGCTCCTTACATACGAGTACCTACTCTTTTTGCTTCGTTTACGTTCGTACATCTAATCATACACGCACGTAATAATATAACATCACGACTGCATTTCTCTATATACAGTACGTGAGTCCATTTTACCCAATAAATGGCCTTTACCATTTAATAGGGGGCGGGCACAAATCCGAATTCTAAGCTGCTACTGAAATATTTTCTAATCCAAAATCCAGCACCGCCGGAGCAGTATTATTACACTGCCCGACCTGGGAATGAAACCTAGACCGAGGACAGCAATTGCGCTTCTAGTAGGTACCTACATAGACTGGACTAAAAAGACAGTCAAAAAAAATAAAACCCAAAACCAATTAAGCCAAAATTAACCAATTAAGTCTGTTGATAAGGTTAACATTAAATAATAGAGTGCAAATCACGTAGATACATTATGTTACCCAGTATATTTCCTAATTATGTTTGACAATATTCTTCTTGATTGATGAGTGTTGTTCCACACAGTTTCGTGGAACTTTACTATCCTTAAAAGAGATCTATTTAACGAAGGAAATTACGGAAGTTTCGTTACCGATAAGTGCCAGCCAGTCGATTCAGAAGTTTGTTTATCTTTTAATCAAGGCAAATAAAATTACCTACCTACACATAAGGAAAGTTGGAGGCAGAACTCGGTAAGTGTAGAGCTGTACTCTACCTTACTTACCGAGTTTAAGTAGGTAATTGGCCTAATGTGGAAACAACAATAGAAAGAATACACAACTTTATTCTTAAAAAAAAATAAGTAAGTAGGGATTTTATTTTAGTACTGCGTAACACACTACTCACAATATGAATGATTTGAAGTATATTGGTAATCCTTTGCTTCATATGTTGGAAAAATAATCTGCTCAACAACGTAAAATAACGCAATGAATGTTGTTGAACTGTCAAAATACCCAATGAGGGTGCTGGGCATACTATGGCAAATACTGGGCAGATACTATGAACGCAATCGAAATAAAAGGAGTAGGTATGTATGGATCGTAGTACCAGGTGGCGTGGAGGCGATCGGCGGCAGAGATCTCTTGCGTCCGGCCCTGGTTCAGGCCATGGTACGGAGCGAGAGGGCATGGGCAGCCGTCACCCCCTGTTGAAAAGCAGTAATGCTCGCGAAGGAGGAGGCAGGTCGGTTGAGGGAAAGGCAAATTTCGCGCCTTCTCGCCCCTAGCCGCCACAGGAGACGCCCAGGGGCGTCGGGAATCCCGGGCGGATTTCCGGCCACCGTAGGCGCGGGTTTGCGGACGGTGAGCAATTGGTAGCTGACCATCCGGTAAGGCCCAGGCCCGGGTCGACGGCGCGTTGTATTCTACGCGCACCTCAAAGAGATGTCGTCAGCACAAGTGTAGGGGTCCACTAGGGCCGATGCCTGCCGGGGTCGCGTGGCAGTCCAAAAGGGTTACCGAGGCCCCTGGCAACACAGGCAACGGGAGGAATACGGGTGAGTTTTAGTCACACACACCCTCCCGCCGATAAGAAGAGAGCGTGTGTTTATTTAGTGTACGTATGTATTTTATTATATACGTGAATGAGTATAAAATCCAAAGGGATATCAACCAGTCTAATGGCATATATCTAGGTAAAACCTACGTTATAGTTTCTAGATCCGTATCGAACTAATATAATGGTACATAAGTACTGAAAATACAGCGCGGTAGCAACAAATAAAACATACTTAGGACATGAAAAGTTTGAATTTGTTGTCCCTAGTACAATAATACTTTCAAGTAGGTGTGAGCTGTGAGTATGTCTTCTTCTTCAGAAGAAGAAAACATAATTATTCTCTCCAATATACACCCTGTATATTGGTGAGAATAATTATAAAAAAAGCTAAAACTATACACAAACTAAAACTCAAACTAAAACTAAAACTCATCGAAAAATTCATCCACATCGCAGTCGACTGGTAATGTACCCAAGAGATTGGCGGCATTGCCACGTTGTATGGCAATGCTTAGCCTCTGGCCAAGGTAAAAGCCAGCCCTTGGGTCACGAGAAGTGACAACCAGCCGTTTGGAGATTTCCATAGAAAGGCCGTGAGCACTCGAACCCCACGGCCCGAGGGTTTCAACCCCAAACGGCTCGGAAATATAATGACTAACAAGGTCTTACGCCGTTTGAGGTTCTCTGCAGCCGCAGCAGCAGCACGCCGAGCCAGGCAGATGGGATGGCGCAAAAGTATCGACACACGTTGCATCCCACACTAAAGGCCTACCCACCTTCCATGGAAATAAAGACATGCCACCCGGTCTCTTGCCATCGTCGCGTGCCAGGCCATTGGGTTCTAATATAGCTGGAACGTCAACGGTAACAAGAGCTCGACGGATGATGTCGTTAATGTTCGCGTGCCGCGCTAAGCGACCCGCACTTCGTCTGCAAGACAGGCCGTGGTGTCCAAGTGTTTAACTTCGCCACCGTGACAGCGATGAGGAGAACAACATGGAGCTTTTAGTCGTAAGGAAGCAGTGAGGCGGAAAGAGGTTTCGTCGATCAAAGTGCCTAAGTTCGACGTCGGTAGTCCATGAAGCCACAGACCCGACTCCCATTTACCCACAGCCAGCAGGCGCGCACGCTCCACATTAGTAGCAGACGTGTTGAGTAAATTGTTCTGTACTACTCTGCAGAGCGGCTCATCCTACCGTCTCTGGGAAGATGGATTATCGGGTAAGTCTGTGTTCGGGCAAGCGAGTCTCCGGGCATCTATAGCCTCGGTGAAGAACGACACCTCAAAATCAATCAGTGAGGCTAGTATTTTCCTGATTAATTTCTCAGTGCCGTGGACCGAGGATATGAAAGCCGGTAAACTAATCCTAGAAATTTTGCGGACGCCGAGGCCTCCCATACGAATGGGAACAGTAGCTTGTGCCCAAGCTCGTCCATGGCCACATTTAAAATCGAAGTTAACGTATAATTTGGTCCATTTTGTCTAAAAGGTGGAGTATGCTTCCATAAATGGGAAGCGCGAAGGAAATATGTTAATTTAGGGCCGAAACAGCAGTAACGAATTAAGGTGATGGCCGAACTGGCCGAATGCATATTAATTATTATCATTTATAACAATCTTTCCGAAACATTTTGGTAATTTTGTATTTTTTCCTCAACAAAAACGGGAAAGGAATTCTCAAAGATTGGAGACCCGAGGAGACGAAAAACAGACTCTCTTCGTCTCCTCGCGTCTCCAATCTTTTTTTGATAATTTTAATTTCTGGAGCTATTGCGTTAAATTTGGGAAGTGTCAGCTGTCTGTCAGTACTGTCCGCTAAATATAGTTCACATTTCGAAAGGTTAAGGCCAATGAAATTAAGTTCAGTTTTTATGAAGCTTAGGTCATTTAAAACAGTTTCTACATCGCCTCCAAAGGTTCCATCATCAAGATACCAAACATTAAATTTGGAATTTAGCTGTCGAATAATTGTATGAATGGCTAAACTAAAAATCACTGGCCCGAGAGGGTCACCTTATTGACAGCCAACAGCAGATTTGAAAAGGTTGTTCCGATACAGTAATTTAGATGGGTGTCTGTAACATTGCCAAAGGAAACTTATTCTATAAGTACTGTGTTCTATACTGGTATATTCTGTTTTTTAGTTTCTGCCAGCAAGGTGTCCCTATGAACTGAATTGAAGGCATTCTTTATGTCAACCTTCAGGATGACCTCTCCTTTGCCAGAATTCAGGTAGCCTCACAGCCCCTTTGGAGCCGTAACCTAGCTGCAGGGGCTGATTTTTGATTCTACCAGATGGGATATATCTCTTGAAGAGGTACGAGTATATCTCTGTGTTGGTAATTTTGAATCCAAATTAATAGACGAAATATTGCAATACCTTTTATAGCAGAACTTTTTATGTCATAATATTATTTTGCATACCTAACAGCGGACATAAACTTCATTTCGCAGAAAATCGATTGCCAAACACTCAGTTATTTATCATACATACAAAACTCATAATTTTGTAAATCAGAATCATCTTTAGGCATAAATTTTATATCCATAATAATTAAAAAGTAGAACCATCATATCGCAGAAAGTTCCTCAGAATCGTCTTTTGGCATACATCTCATATAGTCATTAAAAGGCAGAACTATCAGAAAGAAAGTAGAAGTTATCTCAGAAAGTTTACAGTTAGAATCATCTTCATCACTCCATGCATGCAGCAAGCATGCAGCATGCAAACATGCAAACAAGCATACGCCAAGCTTGCTGTACCATGCAAGCAAGCATGCCGCATGCGGCGTTGCGGGGCTTCGGTGGTCCCATGCCAGCTTGTCGTCGCAGATGGTGCACCTGCTCCTAAGCTCGCGGGCCATCTCGCCCCTCCTCGCCTAGGCGGGCTTAAATTACACTCTAGGGACAATACTTCGAGACAAGACTTCGTGGTTTTCCAGCAATTCGTTTCTGTCACTAACTTTTGTAGTAAGACATATTGACTTTTTAAGACAATATTTTAAGGTTAAAAATGCTATTTTATAGAAATGGCAATTTGCCTATTAAAATTACTCCAAATGAAATTCTGCCATCTTCACAGTAGGCCAAGTGAAATTGTACCAAATAATCGTCGCTCTAACTAAATGAACGTTATCCTAAACGAATTTATGCGGAATATTAACTTTGCCAAAGGTAATTATGCCAAATAAAATACTACCACCTTAAAAGTATGCCATTGTAAATTCGGACATATAAACATTCGGCCAAACACTAATTTTACGAAAAATACTTTCAGTCAAAATGACGGATGCGCTGTATATATTAGACCTTCTATGAAACACGATGTTATACTCGTAGAACCCCATTTTGTTGATGCCAATTGTCTTATCGTTCTCCTTCCTATAAAAATATCATAAATTTCATTGAAAGTCTGGATAAAGTGCTGGCGCCCTCCACACAGACGGTTGTTTTGATTAGAGATATTAATATCGATATCAAGAATGGACACAGCGACAGACGCTCGGACAAGTATTTATCATGTGCTGCCACGCACGGACTCCTCCCCACTCACCCGTCTCCTACACGGCCCTCAAATTTTCTGGATCACATCCTCTTAAAAACGAATTTATCCCCCACAGCTATTGTCATTGAGTCGTCTATAATTGATCATGAAACTCTGCTACTATTTTTGCAAACAAATAATAATTATAGTTCTTTACCCCGAACCAAATGTAAAATTAACCACAATGCAGATTGTAGAAACTATCAATGGCAAAGACTCTCTTATCTTGTCTTCGGTGTTGGATCCAAATAGAGTGGCGGAAAACTTAACAGGAGGTCTCTCTACAATCATAAAGAACAACACGCATGAATAGACAGTCCCCAGGAAGCTACATTTGGCTTGCTGCGCTGTATCCGAAACCGTGACCGCATACATGTCAAATAAAAAAAAAAATTGCTAATAATGAAATTCTGAGAATAACATATTATATTCGATACCGTAACTTCACCAAGTCATTTTTTAGGAAACTTAAACGTGCGTATGAAAAGGAAGAATTCTCTAAGGCAAAAAATAATATTAGAGCAACTTGGGATGTGGTGAAAAAAGTATCTGACCTTCGTTCACACTGTCCTCCCCGGTCGAACTCTTACATCTTTCTGACTCTCCAGGGTCCTCTCTTAATAAGGTCAATAACTTCGTTGCAGACATTGGTAAAAGCCTTGCTACGAAAATTAAACCTGTGTCCGTCAACAATATCACACGAGAAAGCATTTTCAAAGCTCAAAAACGCTGCCTGAGAGCTATATTTGGTCTTAAAGTAACATACAGTTGGGTACCTATATGTAAGTCTCCTAAATTATTAACCCTCTCATGCCTTTATATTCTTGAATTAGCAATATTTGTAATAACAAGTCGATACTGTCGGAGATTTCTTAAATGATAATTTTTTGTAAATATTTTTTTTGCCCTCTACTCTACATTTGCATGCTATAATAAGGCAGAATGTACATGGATCCTATTATATAATTTAACAATTTATTTTTTATGTAGAATGTATTCTAAGCAAATAAAGACCTATTCTATTCTAAACAAGAGTCTCGTCAGTTTCCTCAATGGTATTAATCTTTTAGCCAATTTGGTTTCCGGAAGGGAAACTCATTGTACTAAAGATGCAGTAATAGGTCTGTCTGACTGCGCAGTTAGGACTATTGACAACAAGTGAAAGTGTCTTGGTATCTTTCTTGATTTATCTAAGGCCTTTGATACTGTTTCTGTGCCGGCCTTGCTGAACAAGATAGAGGGCTTTGTAATTCGAAGCTAAGTTGGATATCTTTAGGGACTACCTGATGAATCGCACTCAGGTTGTTAAAATCGGGCATTATGGGAAGAGCTTCCCATTGCACTGGTCAACTTGTATCATTTGACCTAGATAAACAGTTACACGTAGATAAAACCATATATGAAAAAGTTTTTTTTGCGATTTCTGACTTTTCTTTTACTCAAACCTCTGTTGGTCTAGTAGAGTTTTTTGATCCCTGTAAGAAACAGGATTGATTGGTACCAAAAAAGGTTTTTGCGAAAACGGCCTATTTTAATTTTTTTCATTATTTGTGAATGCAGAAATGCTAAATGTCTCAAAAAGTTAAGGACGGTCTCCTAAGACCGTTTTCCTGTAACTATAACGGTGGTAGTTATGTATATGTATATTCTAGTTTGCCCCCCAAAAGTGACCCTCAAATTCAGAATTCATTTCATGAAACAGACACACGAGTGATGCTATACGGAACGGAACGGAACCCTAAAAACGTCAATTATTACGTTGTTAAGGCTCCGTACTTGAAAAAGAAAAACATAGCCCTTATAGTCCGTCTGTCACAGTCAATGTGCTCCGAATGCCAATTCGGACCGATTAAGTTTAAATTTGGTACACATATGAATTTCTGAGACCCAAACACGGACGTGTAAAGTAAATAAATGAATTTTGAATATAGGGGTAACTTTTGAGGGCCAATAAGAAAATGTAAAAATAAATAATTGCAAACTGTACCGTGCGACATATCAAAGGGCTTGTTGTCAGGGTCTTTTTTTATTATTTTAGTATAAATAGTTTTAAATTTATTTAAGAAAATAGATGAAAATCTACCACACCCTTATCTCCGAAACTACTGATTCTATAATAAAAAAAAAAAAAACAGAAAATAGTTCTTTACATAAAGATTACAGGAAAACATGTATTAGGTCTATGGTGTTGTTAATAGATAAATTTCACGTAGATATCTTATGTTTTGTGAAACCCGGTTAAGACCGGATAGGATGTGGTTTAATGTAAATATTTTTTCAGACAAGGAAAGGAAGGATATCACTGCACTGGAAGCAATCTTTCAACAGCTAAATTTGTTTCACAAGACGGTAAAACGATAAACTACGGTACACTATTTTATACAGTTTGCCCAGAATTCAATAAAGCGTTTCCTGTGAAAAAAGTTACAATCAAAATATAATGAATGGAACAACAGCTAGTTTTGATTCACAAGACCCCAATATAAACTATCGTACATTATTTTCTTCAGTTTGCCAAGAATTCAATAAAGCCTGTCCTGTGAAAAAAGTCGCAATCAATACTAAACCAAAATTTAATGAAAGGGCCACTGCTGGCATTAGAAAATAACAGATATATTTTATAAAATTTGTACTACGAGAAATCATTAACTTCTGATCAAGCCCTTCATAATTATGTCAGAAATTATTCTAAGATATTCAAAAGAGTCTGCGCTCAAGCTAAATCTAAACTAATAAGTAACAAAATTAGTATTTCTAATAATAAAATAAAAGCTGTGTGGCAGGTAATTAACAAAGAAACTGGAAACACAAAACAGCGAGATCAGAATGAATTGTCTTGTCCTGTGAAGCCCCGCGCGACACCGATTCGGTGTAAAACAATAGAAAATCAATTACGAAATCTCTCCCCTCATCATCTATTTATATATTAGCTGAATCTCTTCTCAAAAAACAGTTATCTAAGGACATTCCAAGTTTTGAATTCAAGCCCATTTCTATTGTCACAATTAAGAAGGGATTCAAAGTCTTAACATAAAGAAAACTGAAGACTTATGAGGGATTTCCGTTAAGGTTCTTGGAGATATCATTGACACAATAGCCCCTATCCTAACAGGCATATTTAACCAATGTTTAGACAGCGGTACGTTTCCTGATTAAATGAAACTTAGTAAAGTAGTACCAATTTTCAAATCGGATAGTAAGAGTGATCCCTCTAATTATATACCAATATCTGTGCTACCAACATTGAGTAAAATATATGAAAAAAACATGCTAGACCAGAGGCTGTCACATTTCAATTCAAATCGGATTTAACATAGTCGCCAGTTTGGTTTCACGAAAGGTAGGTCGACGACTGACGCTGGAGTAAAACTCATCAGCCACATTTTGGAATCCTGGGAGAAATCCCAGGATGCCATTGGCATATTCTGTGACCTCTTAAAAGCGTTTGACAGTGTTGAACACAATACACTGACCTGTAAATTGCACCACTACGGAATTCGTGGACAAGCTGTGCAGTGTTCTTGTTCTGTTCTATCTATCAGACAGGCAGCAAAGAGTAAACGTTAACGGGGCGACGTCGTCGGGGTCTCTAGTAAAGATAGGCGTGCCCCAAGGTTCAATTCTGGGCCCTTTCCTATTTCTAGTTTATATTAATAATCTTCCTTACATGATGGCTAACTTATCGGATATAATTCTATTCGCTGACGACACTTCTCTTATTTTTAAAATAGATGGAAATGATACGGATGTCTTACACGTCAACGATAGTCTGGCTGTTCTTCCGAAATGGTTCGCAGCTAATAATCTCTTACTTAATGCGAACAAAACAAAATGTCTTAAGTTCATTTAAAACTTGATGGCAAGAAACTAGATGGTATTATGGAAACTGTATTTCTAGGAATTACTCTAGATTCGAATATGCAATGAGGTGCCAACATTAGAGCACTTTCAGGTAGATTAAGATCAGCTGCATATGCAGTAAGAAAAATTAGGCAGTTGACTGATATAGCCACAGCTAGGTTAGTATACTTTGCTTATTTCCACAGTATTATGTCTTATGGCGTTCTGCTGTGGGGATCAGCAGCTAATGGAGATTCAATTTTTATTTGACAAAAGAGGTCAATCCGCGCAGTCTATAGAATGGGTCCTCGTGAGTCCCTAAGAAACAAATTCAAAGATATTAATGTAATAACTCTGCCTTCTCTTTATACCTTAGAAGTATTTTGTATGTTCACAAAAACTTAGGTCTTTTCAAAACAAGAAGTGATTTCCATAATATAAATACTCGTAGTAAACATGAAATTGTGATACCCAAATATAGATTAACAAAAACAAGCAAATCATTTGTTATCAACGGTATCCACTTTTCTAACAAGTTGCCAAAGTCGCTTACAGAACTTAGCGATGGAAAGTTCAAAATCCACATTACCCGTGTCCTTATCAAAAACGCATATTATAAGATTAAAGACTACGTTGAAGACAAGGAAGTTTGGCAATAAACTCAAACTCAAACTCAATGCATTTATTTCAAATAAACCAATTACAGGCACTTTTGAATTGTCAAGGGTTCGGTCAGTCAGTCAGAAAGATGAAGCTAGTTGCCCATTCCAAAGCGTAGTAGGTACCTATGGAGAAGAACGGGCAAGAAACTCCAAGGACACTTATGGTTACAAAATATTGTTTACATCATTCATTTTGAAATTATACATGTGAGAACGATGCAAAACGTAAAAGCGTCCGTAATAAAAATATTACAACAAAAACAAAAAGCAATTCAAAAATTAAAGTTAAAATAAGCCGTGGCAGCTAAGAGATGACCAGACTCCACTGACGGCGCCCGTTCACGAACATGACGCGTGGATCAGCACCATTCAGCTCAACCATTTTGAAGGGAGCTAAATGATCCAACACACGCGCCACCATCAGCGAGACATTAGAGTGAGCACGACATACTCCCAGCCACCAGGGCACATTCAAGTCAATGAAAGACGTATCCAGTAAATGGCAGCTTTATATTACATAGTACTCACATAACAATGTGCTGTGCAGCTATACAATACTAAGAGATTGAATTTATACAATGCAAAGAGAGTTTTTAAAATCTTCAGCAGCTCCAACACTATTTTCAATACCTGATCAATTAGTTTTTGCGCCCTTGTGGAGCAGGACTAGCGTTGAGCCAAGCATTTTTATCAGCAATGTAATCCCCCAATTTATAATATGCTTGGCTACATAGTGTGCGTTTTATACTAGATTTAAATTTTGTTTCATTCAGTTGAAGTATGTGGGGAGGTATTTTATTGTAACATTTTAAACAGTGAAAAAAAACCCCATGAAAGATGAGTCTACTTTAGCCAGTCTGAAACCTGGTTGAACTAATTGGTTCCTATTTCTAGTGATATAATTGTGTCTTTCACCTCTTTTACTAAAAAGATGTAGATTTTTCCTTACGTACATGATGTTTTCATAGATATATTGACAAGGTACCGTCATGATGTTAATTTCTTTAAACAGTTCCCTTAGAGAGTCGCACCTGCGGAGGCCATATAATAATTCCTTCTACACACGTGGCTTCCCTGGTACCTCATAAACGGCATAACTATGTAAATGTCTATTAACTACTCCCAAATTACGATGTTTATTTAAAAAAAAAATGTATACATACTTTTTTGACGCAATATTTTTCATTATTTGACATTATATACCTACAATTTTGATATCAAACTATTAATTATTAGTGGATTTTGTGGACAGGACTTGTTACAGTTGTAATGTCAAACATGTCCTCCCCTTACTGCCCCGTCTCAAAAATCAACCCTGTATCTATATAACAGCAGGGAGCTGTAAGACTGAGAAGTTCTTAGAAAGATCGGAGAAATAAAGTATTCCCGTTAAAATAAAGTTTAGAACTACACTACGTAGCTAGAAACTAATGTCGAGCATTGGAGATCGCGGCTGTTGGCAATCCGATACATTGCCTTAGGTACTTAACTATATGTTTGTATGTAAGTACTTACTTCACTGAATCCTGTAGAACACACGCCTGAAGTTTAAATCTTATAGGAGTAAACTAAAACTCAAATATAGCATCGCCTGCCCAATAAGTACCTAAGTAGTTCGGAGATTGCAAGGTACATAAGCTCCAAAATTCAAGCCATTAGTTTGTTTACATACGAACGAGGTGTTAATTAACGAAGTGTGGCTATATATACAGCACGTACGTTTATATGAATATGCTCCAGCATATTCATATATAAACGTTATAAACGTTTTGGTCTGACTGAGGTTATGTGTAGGCGTGCGTGAGATTTTTAACGAACGGTCGGAAAATACTTTATTCTTTTAACAAATTAAATACGTTTTCAAACGCTACGTTGCGCAATGAAAGCATTTCATCATGAACATGCTGAAATACATATTGAATTTATCATTACTCTGTTATATATGTTCGTCTTGAAAACTATCATATTTCATTAAAAAAAAATCGCGCTTTACTGAAATTTACATGATTTTTTTTCCTTTTGAATATGAAAAAATCTCCTTCTGTAGTCTGTTCGGATGTCCAAGTAGTTAAGTTTAAGTGATGATTAAAAATATACACACATACTTTCGATACTTTTTATTTCATTTCATTAAGTACCTACATCAGTTATACTGTCATAACATAACAGAACGTATAATTCTGTATTACGAAATAAAACGTATACATATTGTTTACAGATTTTAGATCTACTTCTGCAGGTGCATAAAATAAGCCAAAAAATGCAGTGTTTCTTTCCTGTGTAAAGGATACCTGCATAGCTATTCCACAAAGTTACGATACGCTTTCGCGCCGTAAAGAACGTCAACGTTATCGACGAAGTTCTAACGCTATTCACAAATCCGAAATCGTACGATTTTGACAGTTCATATACGTTGAAGATATCAATTCTTCCGACAGGTATTTGCTGTCGAAAAAAATATCGAACAACAAATATTGAAAAACAAAACTAATTTAGGCACTATCTGAAGTAAGGTAAATACATAATGTAGGTATGTAAAGTTTTATTATTGTTTTGACCGCAGCGTAGATCCAAGCTAAGTAGCTATAATTGGTAAATACGTATATTACTTTAAATGTGATATTATTTGTAATAACAATATTTTAATTCCTATTTACTTGGTTTATTATTTTAAATCATCTACTACTCATATTCGTCTAAGTCGTTGTGCCCGACGCGACAGGGTGCCATGTGATCTTTATAATAATAATTATTAAGACCTTGTAAACACACGTGTTATGCAATAAAGATTAGAATTTTGGATTTGAAAGTATATTTATTCCACAATTTAAGTGTTACTTACTTAAGGCACTGACAAGACCCAATTGACCAAAATAGGCTTCTCTTAAGAAAAAAAAAAATGCCAAATCTGTATAGTTTGTGATAGCGGAAAAAATATATGTTAGTTTTGAACATGTTTCCCAGAACTTGGTTGTTAGCAAAACACGTTTTGAAAAAGAATCTCGACACAAACTAACGTTAAACTAACCTCTTACCTTGAGTTCTAATCCAAAATATCTGTATTAAATATATGTTATGTTACGTATTTAATTCATAACAAGAACATTATTTGAATGCAGAACTTGGTTGTTTTTTATTTTCGATTACTCAATTCAATTTTGAGTAAATAGATAATTTCTTCATATTTTGCAATAAATTTCAAGCGTTGTGTCATCGCGCTTCTCTTTCTTTTCTATGCAATCTGACAGTGACCGCGGTTTAGGTGTTGTCAGCGTCTTAAATTTATTCTAGGCTTTGATTTAAATTATTTGGGTAGATGGAGTACGTGATTTTATGTTGACGACGTAATTTTAATTTTACGTGGTTAGTCTAGTAGATATTTTTTGTGCGGGCTGCGTCTGGTCCTAAGACATGGCCCTTTTTTTTTGTTGGGATATTATCAAATACCTTCTCCCGCTCTGGGCGGAGCGGGAGGGTGTGTGAGTGTGTCAGACTCTTACTGACTAAAACCCACCCGACACGGGTGGGGAGCGAGAGGGTGTGTCAGACTCTTACTGATTAAAACCCACCCGTATTCCTTCCGTTGCATGTGTTGCCAGGGGCCTCGGTAACCCTTTTGTACCTTCCCGCGACCCCGGCAGGCATCGGCCCTAGTGGACCCCTACACTCGTGCTGACGACATCTCTTTGAGGCGCGCGTGGAACACAACGCGCCGTCGACCCGGGCCTGATCCTTACCGGACGGTGAGCTGCGGTGCCCGGAAATCTGCCCGGGATTCCCAACGCCCAGGGCGTCTCATGCGGCGGCTACGGGCGAGAGGGCGCGAAATTTGCCTTCTCCTCAACCAGCTCGCCTCCTCCTTCGCGAGCATTACTGCTTTGCAGATGGAGGTGACGGCTGCCCATGCCCTCTCGCTCCGTACCATGGCCTGAACCAGGGCCGGATGCGAGAGATCTCTGTCGCTGATCGCCTCCACGAGGACACGGCGGTGCTCTGCCCAAGCCGGGCAGACCTCCACCGTATGCTCCACTGTGTCCTCCGGGCGATCCACACAGTGGTGATACCCGGGCGTTTTCTCCCGCCTTATCCGACACAAGAACCTTCCAAAGCTGCCGTATCCCGTGAGGACCTACGTCAGGCGGAAGGTGAGGACGCCGTGGCACCTCTCTAGCCACTCCTCAAAGAGGGGACTTATCGCCGCAATTGTGGCGTGCCCAGCACTGGGTTGCGACAGTCGCACTCTCCATGTCGCCATGAAATCCCGCCGGAGCTCTATCCGCGTGATTTCTCGCGGCAGCGGAGTTATGCCCAGCGTTTCGCCTCCTCGCGCCTCTCCCATACGTGCGCGAGAACTTTTGCCACCAGATCCCATGGCGGCAATCCGGCAAGGAGGCTCGTCGCCTCACCGGAGACCGTGCGGTATCCCCAGACCAGCCGGATGGCCATGACCCTTTGGGCCGCGCTCAACCGGCGGGCTGGCCGCAGCGCCAGGGCACGCGCCCACACGGGAGCCCCGTAAAGGGCCATGGACCACGCGATATTATTCGAGCACTATATCATTCAAAAATAGTCAGTCAGTCTTTGTGTTGCAATAATGCCCTGGCAGTAAGCTGCTTGGAACAAAATTGCCCTGATTGCAAAGTCAAAACTATTGAGTGTAATGACTTTGTTAATAACGATACTATAGTATTGTTATCAACAAAGTCATAACACTAGGATATTATATCCTACGAGAGAAGGCTAACAAAAACTGTATCTAACTGTCGTTATAAAGGGAGAAGGAAAAGAGTGGAAGAAAACTATTAAAGAAAAAATACAAACCAAAAATTAACATGTTGCATATGTGATGTATCAATTCCAGCCCATTAAAAATATAAAATCACAATTAACGCCAATAGACGGACTTCTCCATATCGATTTTTCAGGAAATTGTCAGTGCAAATACGGTCAAGAAATACAATCACAAAAAACACTCACTTTGAAGATTCAAAGATACAATTGTCCTAACATATAACTTCCGTCTACTACTCTACCCAATTATTCAGAAAGTACATCCTTATGCATCGTGTCAGAAAATGTTGGGCATGATCCAGTTCCCATCTGTGTTCATTTGCAGGCATTGGTAAATAGAATAAAGGAGTTATCTCCATATTTTAAAACTTGCACATTTTGAACGTCGGGCCTTCTACACAATATCGAATCAAATCCATGTTTTACTTGATAGCATCTTACGTAGGCATATAATTGATAATAATAACCCCACCGCCGTATCTCTACGTTGACGTCGTGGTGGGGCTTGCGCGCTCCAAACTCCAGGTCTGTGCCGGTAGAGTTTACTTTGCCGGAACAGGTCTTGGATAAGGAGCCAAACTAAGAGAGATACAGAAACCCGCAGGGCAGCATGTGGCGAGCTGTTTGGCAGTAGCAACCCCATGGACCCTATCTCCTGGGAGAAGTCTTGTTCTTCATCTCTGGCTTGCCTTTATTGGCCGGCTGGAGTGAACACTGACGAGGAAAAGAGGTCCCACCTCATTCTTGCCTTTATTGGCCGGCTTGAGTGTTGATTCGCAAGAGCAACCGTGCTCGGAGGAAGGAAGTATTCCAGTAAGATGCTGGTAGGGATCTTGACCGTACTTCCGGGATTGTCCTGATAGCCGTGGAATACCTCTCCACTCCTCGAGCACCTCAGGAAGTGTTGCCCCCTTGTCACTACGTCACTATGTGCTAGCGGCCGTTTTCGGGGGCCCATTATTGAGTGTGCAGGTCACCCCCTGCCATTTTATCGGTGTATTTTATATAAAGCATTGGTCAGGTAGGGGCCATAGCCTTTCCATAGTCCTAGGAAACCGATCCACTATAGCCTCCCAAACCCATAGCCCAATATGTTTTGTTCCCATGTTCTGCAATAGTCCTGCATCAACCGGGGGTTGTCCTTGGGTGCACCTTCATAGAGCAAACAGGGATAATCGTCGGTTGGTGCCTCATTCCATTACAATTGTCCAAGGGGCCAGGAGCCTCTGCGAGTTGGCCTCGGCCTCTCGTACGCCTTCCAAAGGTCCGGGACCCCATGGTTCCGAGATATGTAAGGACATAAAAATAATAATAATAACCCCACCGCCGTATCTCTACGTCGACGTCGTGGTAGGGCTTGCGCGCTCCGAACTCTAGGTCTATGCCAGTAGAGTTTACTTTGCCGAAACGGATCTTGGGTAAGGAGCCAAACCTAGAGAGATACAGAAATCCGCAGGGCAGCACGTGGCGAGCTCTTGGTCAGTAGCGACCCCACGGATCCTATCTCCAGGGAGAAGACTTGTTCCTCATCTCTGGCTTACCTTTATTGGCCGGCTGGAGTGAACACTGACGAGGAACAGAGCTCCCACCTCATTCTTGCCTTTATTGGCCGGCTTGAGTGGAGATTCGCAAGAGCAAACGTGCTCGGAGGAAGGAAGTATTCCGGTAAGATGCTGGTAGGGACCTTGACCGTACTTCCGGGATTGTCCTGATAGCCGTGGAATACCTCTCCACTCCTCAAACACCTCAGGAAGTGTTGCCCCTTGTCACTACGTCACTATGCGCTAGAGACCGTTTTCGGGGCCCATTATTGAGTGTGCAAGTCACCCCCTGCCATTTTATCGGTGTATTTTATATAAAGCATTGGTCAGGTAGGGGCCATAGTCTTAGGAAACCGATCCACTATAGCCTCCCAAACCCATAGCCCAATATGTTTTGTTCCCATGTTCTGCAATAGTCCTGCATCAACCGGGGGTTGTCCTTGGGTGCACCTTCATAGAGCAAACAGGGATAATCGACGGTTGGTGCCTCATTCCATTACAATTGTCCAAGGGGCCTCTGCGAGTTGGCTTTGGCCCCTCGTACGCCTTCCAAAGGTCCGGGACCCCATGGTCTCGAGATATGTAACAACGAAAAAAAAAAAAAATAAAAATCATTTTTGAAAAGTGTCTTAATTCAATTCTATAGTGCTAATATGCCCAAAAAAAATTCACAAAATTTTTATTCAATCGATAAGTGCCATAAAAATGCATTTAAAATTTTACATTTTCAAATTTCGCGCGTAGGTTGACGAAAACGCTGGACGCAGTGGACGCCATGTTGTTCTGTGCTCATGACGTCACTGGGCTATAAAAACAAATGCGCTGATCTTTTGTATGATAATTGACACGTTATTGTTTACTAGCCGTATGACGTAATAACATGGCGGCTACTATTTCATGGTGTTTTTTAACAGATAAGAAAAACTGAAAACGTTGAATTGAATTTTATTCTGTTATTTTATGAACTAGAACTAACATTTTCCGACTCCTTTTTGCCTAAACTATTTCAATAATATATTTATAGATTTTTTTCTCGTTTATAGTAAAATACCCTATTAAGCGTTACAAGAAGCCATGATGTGGCTAGTTTGGATGAGATGATGTATTGTTATAATAATAATATGTCACGACGAACAATTACCGAAGAGATTTATTGTGAAGGACGGCATGGTTGACATGTGTCGCGCAGCCACCGTCCAGCGTCCGGGAGAATCAATCCGACACATTATCTACGGGTTTTCTTGTCTAGCTAACGAAGAGTACTTGCATAGACACAACCTTGTAGCCAGGATAATCCATCAACTTGCTCTGAAATACAGCCTTATGGAATCGGAAGTGCCGTACTACAGGTATGTGCCCGACCCAGTTCTCAAAAATGGAAATATCATATTGTACTGGGATCGATCCATCATCACTGACAGGAGTATTGTTGCCAATATGCCTGATATAGTGGTGGTGAATTGAATAGAGCAGCACGCAATTATTATTGACATAAAGGTCCCTCATGATGGGAACCTTGTGAAAGCTGAGAAAGATAAATAAATCAAGTATCTTGAATTGGCTCACGAGGTTGTCGACACGTGGGAAGTGAACTCAGCGATCATTGCGCCGATAGTCGTATCAGCGAATAGCTTAATTGCCAAGAGCCTCGATCAAAACTTGAGGAGGCTCTCGTTGGGCAGCTGGATTAAGGGCTTGATTCAGAAAGCGGTACTTCTGAACTCTTGCTCTCTAGCTCGCATTATTAGGAGCTTCCTCTCTTTGGAGCCCTGACCGCACGCAGGTCAGTAGCTTGGACCCTGTTCCCGATACCGGTAGGCTACTACTTTTAAATATTTTTTATGTTTTATATTCTAATATCCTACTAATATTAAAAATGCGAAAGTTTGTAAGAATGGATGGATGTTTGTTACTCTTTCACGCAAAAAGTACTGAACGGATTTGGATGAAATTTGGCACACAGATAGTTTATAACCAGGAATAACACATAGAATACTTTTATCTCGATATACCTACGGGGTCAAAACTTATGCGGGTGAAACCGCGGGGTGCATCTAGTAAAAGATAATAATAATATACCTATATTTTATTATCAGGCTTCGAAGGCTCATAACACAAATTACTTAAAATCTGTGTTAGTACAAAAATTACGCACACATACACAATCAGGAGTATATAACCACGTTTCATAAACTAAACAATATCAGCTGTTTTTACACAGTGCGCGCACACCGTTCACAGACCATAATTAAATGTTAATAACGTTCATTGCCTTTGTTCTTCCATCGTGCATCGCTAACAAAACTAGTAGTATTTATGTCTTCTAGTATCTATGTCTATAAAGCGCCGAAATGTGACACCGTCGGGCCACAACTTGTCTTCTAAGAAAATGTCTAACTTACATTTTGTTATTCTTGGGAAACTATTGTAAGGTAATTGAAGTTTATAGGATCAATTAATAACTACCCAACTAACATTATTGACATTGACATTAACATTTGCCAGTCTATCCATCGTAAAAATCTAAGTTGGATTCTCATTTCCTACAAAATGTATGGAAAAAGTTTTTTGCGATTTCTGACTTCTAGTACTCTAGTAGTACTCAAACCTCTGTTGGTCTAATAGAGTTTTTTGAACCCTGTATGAAACAGAATCAATTGACAACAAAAAAGGTTTTTGTGAAAACTGCCCATTTTCTTGCTGACTGTACGATTTTTCCAATATCTGTGAATGCAGATCTAAATGACACAAAAAGTTAAGGACGGTCTTCTAAGACCGTTTTCCTGTAGCTATAACGGTTAAGGTAGCTGCCCTTACTGTCCCGTTTCAAAAATCCACCCTGTATATTCTAGTTTGCCCCCCAAAAGTGACCTACAAATTCAGAAATCATTTCATGAGACATGCTATACGGAACGGAACGGTACCCTAAAAATGCCCCATCTGCCCCATCTCAAAAATCCACACTGTATAAGATTTTGCATCCGACAACGGTTATCTTACGAAAACCGTTGGATTAACCGAAACGTTTATATGACCAATATATTGTCCAATAAACGTCATGACTGACATAATTTTACGACGTCGTATAGGTTAGTCCTGAAAACGCTCACTCAACAAATGCACTGACACCATTATAGGACGTCGTATAAGTTAGTCGTGAGAACGTTTACTCAACTAATATAATAAGACATTACAGTCACGCGATTGTCATCTTATGATGAACACGGTCTATCTAACGTAATAGTTAGCTAAATACCACTATATAACCGTTATATAACATGCAGTTTTATAAGACTGGAATCATACGACGTTTTAGCTTGTTGGGTAGTTTCTGAAATTCAACAAATAATAGCACTACACGACCTTTCAAAGGTTCGTTTGTTATGTGCCCCTCACCAGATATGTTGACATTACGAAATGGTTCGAATCCAAATAAACCACATAAGGGATTCGATAATGCCTAACACATCTAGAACCATAGCCACTCTTGTATCATCCTTCTACGATCTGACACCTGATTGCCCTGAAAGATCAGCATCACCAGACTTCTCATCTGAGTATTTGCCTATCCGTGATTCTCCTGTGGCTCCAGTTACTCCTGAGGGTCCGACTGAGCCAAATTCACCAGGACTGTCAGATACACTGATACCAGATCTTTCTATAGAAATATATTATTGAACCAAAAGCATATAGTCCCCAGAAGAAAAGAACCAATTCAGACGACTCTTAAGCCTCTGAAGGATCACTACAGAAAAAAAACTTGTACTGAATTAGTAAAGATTTTTGATTATGACTTGTTTAGGGGTTAAGGTGAACTATTCTTGATTTTATTCATATGATTTTATAAGGCCCATTTTTGTTCTCTTCTGTAGACATAAAAAAACGATTTATTCCTAAAATACCCAAGACTGATACTCTAGTGATATTATTGTAAGAATATTATTATACTTTAAATAAATATAACGTTCATAACAATTCGTGGAGTTTTGTTATTTATATTTTGTATTGTTCGCTTTATGTGTATGACCCATAACTTCCATTAATGTTATTAAATTTGAAAAATCGCTCTTCATGAGCTCACTGTAAACGATACATAAACGATACTCGTATTTCCTCCGTAAACTCCTCCAAAGTTTTCTTCAAAATGTGTTTCGGTTAGTATAAACATTTTGTCTGTTTTCTTTCCTAACAAAATGATTTCCTAACATTGTTAAAACAACTTTCCTACTTATTAACATTGTGTTAAAGCCCGTATCTGAGAAATTGTAACAACTTAAATCATAATGAAACGAAAAGATTGATGTTAAAGTAATATCTAGCGGTGCCTGTATAACATTGTTATTGAAGTTATCCTTTGTACTCATAGCTCGATGTTGAATCAATTAACATGGCTCTGATTGGTAAAGTTATGCTTTTGCGTGAAAGCGCACTATAGGTGGCTATACCTATAAGTGGGTACATGTATGTATGTGTAGGTACACATACACATCATAACCAGCATCACCATCTCCGTCAACTACCAGCATCACCATCTCCGTCAACTAGTGTCAGACTTCCAACAGTGCAGTGACACTCATGACCAGGCATTGAAACGCATATCAGGCCTTGAAGCGGAATTGTGCAAAGCACACAACACAATTTCCACCATCAATTCTCTGAAAGCCAGCGAACAGGTTGCCAACACCAATAACCTTTTCAACGAGCTGCTTGGTAGTGTATCCGGACTGGAGTGTGAAAAGCCCACCATCACAATAGACCTGACTGGGGAAGATACCTTAACTAAATGTCCTATCCTAACTAGTCATAATAAAATTAAGAAATATATTAAACTCAGTAAAAATATAAAAAAATACAAGAAACTCTTGAAAACACATAATGTTTATAAGTGTAACATTAATCTTAGGAAAGAGCGTATCAACTTACAGACTCAATTAAATGTGTGTAATCATAAGTTGGAAAGTTGCAGACAAATGTATGATGTGGACATACAGAACCTTCAGAAGGAATTATTGAGCAGGGAAAATTCATTAAAGGAAATCCTTTGTAAGTATGAGTCTAGTCAACAAATGTTAAGTGAGCGCTTACAAGGGGCATGTGAGTTGGTGGACCTGGTGAATCACAATGCAGTGATGTGTGAGTCACTGACTAATAATCTCACCTGTAATTGTGCTCCCACTCTGCCATCTCTCTTGTCACAGTATGTTGTTCCTACAGCTTTACCCATCTTAACTCATACATTAGAAACCGTCAACCCCACTCAAAGTAATGTTTTAGTCTATTCAGATAGAATAGGTTCAGGTTTTGGATCATTGTTAAATAATCGCTCTAAACATACTATAGTTAACCGTTGTTACCATAACCTGCATTTTAATGAGCTTGTTTATAAAATAAAACACACACAAATGAATGAGCAGACTACTGTCGTTCTTCTAATTGGAAATAGTCTGAGTTTAAATAAAAGGGACATAGTTAATGGTGTCGATACCCTACTTAAATTAAAATTAGGTAAATTAATATTATGTGCATTGCCGTATTCAGATAATTTGCATGATGAAGAAAACAATTACATTTATAGTTTAAACAACTTAATGCATATTTTGACATGTCGTCATAGTGACCGTTTATTGTATTTTGATACTAACAATTTTGTTAGAGATTTTGTTTTAACTCGGGAACATATGTTTCTTCCCAAGAAAAGTCAACATGTATTGGCTACTTTGTTAGCTTACAGTATACACGCAGTTATTAATAATTTAACTGAGACTAGGTTAAGTGACGAAACAGTATTATCTAGTACTTCTAATGATACTGTGATAGATTCTTTAAACTTTTAGACTCGACAAAAGAGAAGCATAACAAGAATATTTTACTGTATCACCAAAATATAAATCGTTTCTCTGGCAAAATCCTAGACGTGGAATTGTTAATAGATAAATATCATATGGATATCTTATGTTTTTGTGAAACCTGGTTAAGCCCGGATAGGATGTTGTTTAATGTAAATAATTTTTCAGTTGCCAGTGCGTACAACAGGTCCTCAATAGGGGGTGGTACCTTGATATTATGTAAAAGTATTTTCAGACATAAGGAAAGGAAGGATATCACTGCTTGCTCTGTTGATCGCTTATGTGAGGTAGCATGTGCAGAGGTTGAAGGCCATACTTTCTTATGTGTTTATAGACCACCGGCATCAAACTTGTCATCATTTTTAATAATTATGGAAGAAATACTAGGCAAACTTTTTAAAGATACTAAGTTCGTTTTTGTTTGTGGTGACCTAAATATTGATCTATTAGTTAATTCAGTGGATAAAAGTAAGCTTATATCATTGTTTAAATCATTCAATTTAAAGTGTATATTTAAAGAAGCAACTAGAATAACAGCAACCTCAGCTTCGTGCATAGACAATGTATATACTAATTGTAAAATAAAAGACTCTTCCTTAATTAGTGGCGTCAGGTCTGACCATACTGGTCAACTTGTATCATTTGACCTAGATAAAAAGTTACACATAGATAAAACCATTCAGTTAAGACACCTCACTAAAAATAAATTGAAAATGTTTAATAATAATGTTCTTAGTAATCTTTCAACAGCTAGTTTTGATTCACAAGACCCCAATATAAACTATCGTACATTATTTTCTTCAGTTTGCCAAGAATTCAATAAAGCCTGTCCTGTGAAAAAAGTCGCAATCAATACTAAACCAAAATTTAATGAATGGGCCACTGCTGGCATTAGAAAAAGCAGAGATATTTTATATAATTTGTACTACGAGAAATCATTGACTTCTGATCAAGCCCTTCATAATTATGTCAGAAATTATTCTAAGATATTCAAAAGAGTCTGCGCTCAAGCTAAATCTAAATTAATAAGTAACAAAATTAGTATGTCGAACAATAAAATAAAAGCTGTGTGGCAGGTAATCAACAAAGAAACTGGAAACACAAAACAGCGAGATCAAAATGAATTGTCTTTAAAAATTAATAATGAAACCATTACAGATAAGTTAAAAGTTGCTGAGATACTAGAAAATTTCTTTACCGAAATCCCAATAGAGGTTACGAAATCTCTTCCCTCATCACCTATTTTAGCTGAATTTCTTCTCAAACAACACTTCTCTAAGGACATTCCAAGTTTTGAATTCAAGCCCATTTCTATTGTCACTATTAAGAGGGCATTTAAAAGTCTTAACATAAAGAAAACTGAAGACTTATGGGGGATTTCCGTTAAGGTTCTTGGAGATATCATTGACACAATAGCCCCTGTCCTAACAGGCATATTTAATCAATGTTTAGACAGCGGTACGTTTCCTGATTTAATGAAACATAGTAAAGTAGTACCAATTTTCAAATCGGGTAGTAAGAGTGATCCCTCTAATTATAGACCTATATCTGTGCTACCAGCATTGAGTAAAATATATGAAAAAATCATGCTAGACCAGATGCTGTCACATTTCAATTCTAATGGGATTTTACATAGTCGCCAGTTTGGTTTCACGAAAGGTAGGTCGACGACTGACGCAGGAGTAAAACTCATCAGTCACATTTTGGAATCCTGGGAGAAATCCCAGGATGCCATTGGCATTTTCTGTGAAAAGCGTTTGACTGCGTTGACCACAATACACTGACCTGTAAATTACACCACTACGGAATTCGTGGACAAGCTGCTGATCTTGTTCTGTCCTATCTATCAAACAGGCAGCAAAAAGTAAACGTTAACGGGGCGACGTCCTCGGGGTCTCTAGTAAAGATGGGCGTGCCCCAAGGTTCAATTCTTGGCCCTTTCCTATTTCTAGTTTATATTAATGATCTTCCTTACATGATGGCAAACTTATCGGATATAATTCTATTCGCTGACGATACTTCTCTTATTTTTAAAATAGATAGAAAAAATCCGGATGTCTTACACGTCAATGATAGTCTGGATATTCTTTCGAAATGGTTCGCAGCTAATAATCTCTTACTTAATGCGAACAAAACAAAATTTATAAAGTTCTCACTACCAAATGTACCCCAAGTGGCTCTAAATTTAAAACTTGATGGCAAGAGACTAGATGCTATTACAGAAACTATATTTCTAGGAATTACTCTAGATTCAAAATTACAATGGGGAGCCCACATTAGAGCTCTTTCAGGTAGATTAAGTTCAGCTGCATATGCAGTAAGAAAAATTAGACAGTTGACTGATATAGCCACAGCTAGGTTAGTATACTTTGCTTATTTCCACAGTATTATGTCTTATGGCGTTCTGCTGTGGGGATCGGCAGCTGATGTAGATTCAATTTTTATCTTACAAAAGAGGGCAATCCGCGCAGTATATAGAATGGGTCCTCGTGAGTCCCTTAGAAACAAATTCAAAGAAATTAATGTACTTACTCTGCCTTCTCTTTATATCTTAGAAAGTATTTTGTATGTTCGCAAGAACTTATGTCTTTTCAAAACAAGAAGTGATTTCCATAATATAAATACACGTAGTAAACATGAAATTTTGATACCCAAATTTAGATTAACAAAAACAAGCAAATCATTTGTTATCAACAGTATCCGCTTTTATAACAAGTTGCCAAAGTCAGTTACAGAACTTAGCGATGGAAAGTTCAAAACCCACATCAAACGTGTCCTTATCAAAAACGCATATTACAAGATTAAAGACTACGTTGAAGACAAGGAAGTTTGGCAATAATTCCTTCTGCACATGTGGCTTCCCTGGTACACCAGAAACGGCATAACTATGGAAATATCTATTAACTGCTCCGAAATTACGATGTTTATTATTATTATTTTTTAGACATACATTTTTGACATTATACAGGGTGTCCAAGAACCTGGCGTCCAACTGGATTCCCACGATGCCCCAAGTTCTAACAGTACTCAGAAAAATATTTTAAAAAATCCACCCCATGTACTTACAGAATTATACTGATTTCAAAAAAAAAAGGGGAAATGAGCACCCTGTGACATACTTTTGAATGCTGTGACTGCTAATGCTGATAATTTCGATATTTCTTGGAGGTTTTGTAATCTAGGGTATTGCTGTGTCTAAATAGAATGTAAAAATAAAGTACTTATTGTACCATTTTAAAATAAAATATTATTTTAACTAAAGGTGATATGGAAAACTATTGAATTTCGCAACTTTGACCGACTGTAGTGTAAAAAAAATGTACCAAAATAGTATGGCAAGTGACGTCAAATTTTGACGCGTTTATTCCTCTTTTTAAAAAGGTATAATACTTACACATTAATTTGAAAAAAAAAATTTTTGATAATATTTTTACTCAACAACCCAATTTTTACGATGTCTTACAGAATTCTTAGAAAGAAAAATTTACGACGAATTGAATCTAACCTCTAAAGAATTACTATTGTATGCTCATAAAAATAACAACAGGCCTCTCAAAAAACAGGTTAGACCGTAAGGGACGGTATGTGCATGCATCTCACCATAGTGATTCGTTATTACAACAGGAGGGAGCAAGACAGAAACTATCTTTGCGATTTGCTGGTTCTTCTTTATGGTACCCCATTATTCAGGTAAGAGTGAGGGAGAAAAAGGTTAGAGGTGCGAGTGAGATAGATAGTGACGCTATCTGGGATCGTGCTATTTAGGATAACAGTACGGTCAGTACGCGTCACTGCCTCCTGCCGTTACTACGCACCTCTCTCTTATTGTTACCATTGATCACGTACTACGATTTAAAGCTTTGTTTATTGGACTCGATTACTCTTTGTGCTCTGGACTTTGAAACGAACTCTTTACGACGACCTTTGCCTGTGTTTGGACAGTTTGTGTTTTGTGTGTGCTACCATGGCGACCTACACTCCGCAAGAATACGCAAATATGCACTACATTTATGGAGAATGTAGAGGTAATGGACGAGCTGCAGCGAGACTTTACAGAGAAAGGTATCCGAGGGCTACGCGATATCCCGACCATCGAGTTTTCATTAATGTGCACAGATCACTATGTGACGGGCGGTTCCCCAATCAAGTAGCTGGTGAAGGACGACCCGTAAATGACTTCATACGCGATGAAATTTTAGAGGCGGTGTCGGCAAATCCAAGCATCTCTGTGCGAGGAATAGAAGCTGATACGGGGATACCGAAGAGCACAGCACACAGTATTCTCCAAAAAGAAGAATATCATCCGTACCACGTACAGCGAGTGCAAAGTCTTTTACCTCGAGACTATCCGAGCCGAGTCGCGTTTTGTGAAACAATCCTGCAAAAACATCGAGAAGACGAAAACTTTATCGACAAAATTTTGTGGTCAGATGAATCAACATTTAAGAAGGATGGCTACATGAACCTACACAACTTGCACGAGTGGCATGTGGAAAATCCGCACTTGATGCGAGAAGATAGATCCCAGTACCGGTTCAAAGTGAACATGTGGACCGGTATTCTCTGTGGGAATATTATTGGTCCATTTGAGATGCCCGAGAATTTGACTGGCGAATCATATTTAAATTTTCTTCAAAATGATTTGCCAAACTTACTAGAAGAGACCCCACCAGATATGTGGTTCCAACACGACGGCTGTCCAGCACATTTTCGCGTATCCGTTAGAGAGTTTTTGGACGAGCAATACCCGAACAGGTGGATTGGGCGATCAGGAACAATCCCGTGGCCAGCCCGCTCACCTGACTTAAATCCGCTGGATTTTTTTTTCTGGGGAACTATGAAGGAGCTCGTTTATGCGAAGCCCATTAATGACATCGCTGACCTTCGTGAGAAGATAACACAAGCAGTGCAGGTGATACGTCAAAAAAGTTACTCGCGAAACATAAAGCGGTCCTTTTTAAGGAGAGTGAGAGCTTGTATTGCCGCGGGTGGTCAACATTTTGAACATTTATTGTAATAAAATATCTTTAAACTAACATTCTTTGCTTTTATTCTACTGGGAACCCATCTACCTGTGTGTATTTCCTTCTTGCTCACTCTTGGAACCGAAGTAAATAATAGTAGTAACATAACAGTTTCTAAGATAAGAAAGGGTCCGACAGTTACCGTTAGTAGGTAGGCACTTCGTAAAAATTGGGTTGTTGAGTAAAAATATTATCAAATTTTTTTTTTTCAAATTAATGTGTAAGTATTATACCTTTTTAAAAAGAGGAATAAACGCGTCAAAATTTGACGTCACTTGCCATACTATTTTGGTACATTTTTTTTACACTACAGTCGGTCAAAGTTGCGAAATTCAATAGTTTTCCATATCACCTTTAGTTAAAATAATATTTTATTTTAAAATGGTACAATAAGTACATTATTTTTACATTCTATTTAGACACAGCAATACCCTAGATTACAAAACCTCCAAGAAATATCGAAATTATCAGCATTAGCAGTCACAGCATTCAAAAGTATGTCACAGGGTGCTCATTTCCCCTTTTTTTTTGAAATCAGTATAATTCTGTAAGTACATGGGGTGGATTTTTTAAAATATTTTTCTGAGTACTGTTAGAACTTGGGGCATCGTGGGAATCCAGTTGGACGCCAGGTTCTTGGACACCCTGTATACCTACAATTTATATTTCAGACTTAATATTATTAATATTATTTTACATGGATTCTTGTGTACGTTGTGAATGTGAGAACGTTGTAGGCTTAATAGACTAGATCTTTTTTTCTTTAGACCGTTTCCTTTTCTCTTTTTTTTTTTGTTAAGTACTTTTCGACAGGCCTACACTGTTCTCCCATACCTAATTTGTGTAATTTGAAAACATTGTAAAAGCCAATTATTTTTAAAAGAGTAACCGTGGAGTTTCTTGCCGGCTCTTCTCCATAGGAAACGACCAATTGGAACCGTGCACCTAGCTTCTGACGTTTCATAAGTGCCCATGTAGGTTTATGTGAAATAAAAATATTTTGATTTTGATTTTTTTGATAACTATAGGTACATTATTTGCTAATTTTGTATCTCTGTTCGTTTTTGTATCGCTGTAATTACCTATTTACGCTGTAATTTTATTTTCCGTGTAGCTAGACGTTACTAGATTGTTCATAATGTGGTTCTGAGTACAAAGAATGAGGCACTTATTAACAGCGACTATTACAGCATCATCAAGGATTCTGTTTGAGTCGCGCGGTGAGAACCAGCCAAGCATCAGCTTTATAGGTTGTCTGCGGTATGGTCATAGAAAAATTTGAAATTAAGTTTGTAGGTAGTAGAAGATTGTCTGCCTTTTGACGGTAAAACAAAAAGCAATAAGGCATGTACTTACGTGTATGAAAGTCACTAAATTGGCTACTGCAGATAGGTACTCAACGATAAATTCTTAAATAATAAAGATACACAGATTTTCTAAATGCCTAAATATTGTCTTTCAATTATTACTTAAGCCCTAATGTCTTCTCCAAGGACCGACGTAACCAGTCCTTGTATGTTAATGTTCCAATTAGTGACCGACCGAAGCTTCGTTTTCGTTTTCGGCTATTTTGGCCAAAAAATCAAGATTCGGCCATAAACCACCCGAAGCTTCGGCCGAGCCGAAAATCAGAAGTTCCTGAATAGGGTATTTTACTATATACGAGAAAAAATCTATAAATATATTATTGAGATAGTTTAGGCAAAATGGAGTCGGAAAATGTTAGATTTGATTCATAAAATAACAAAATAAATTTTTAAATTCAATTCAACGTTTTCAGTTTTTCTAATCTGTTAAAAAACGCCATGAAATAGTAGCCGCCATGTTATTACGTCATACGGCTAAGTTAACAAAAACGTGTCAATTACTCGTATCATACAAAAGATCAGCGCATTTGTTTTCATAGCCCAGTGACGTCATGACCACAAAGCAACATGGCGTCCACTGCGTCCAGCGTTTTCGTCAGACTGCGCGCGAAATTTGAAAATGTAAAATTTTAAATGCATTTTTGGCACTTATCGATTGAATAACAAATTATTTTTTTTTTTTTTGGGACATATTAGAACTATAGAATTTAATTAAGACACTTTTCAAAAATGGGTGTAAAACCCTATTTTGTATAGGTTGGCAATATCAAGCGAGATTATGTTGTATTTTTTCTTCACGCACATAAATTAATGGGTAGGTAAGCAATATACATAGTTACTTTTATTTGTGTTTGACTTTTTTTATTTATTTCCGATATAAATAGGTATTGAACTTTTTCACTCAAATTGACAAAGGTTTGTGAAATCTGTGATTATTTAAGTATCGTTGTATTTCTTTTAAGGCTTATATTTGCTCTTAATTTCCCTAGGTGTAAAAAAAAACAAATAAGATTTCAGTGTAGCTACAGCGGAAATATTAATAATTGAAATATCTAAATCATTTTCGTTTTCGGTTTCTTTTTCTGCCGAAATTTTTTGGTCGGACACTAGTTCCAATGTATTTGCATATAAATTAAATACACACGGATAAGTAAGTAAGTCACTGTCTCATGTCGATTTCAATTTCGCCGCTCGTTTGAAGACATCATTTCTGATCGAAATCAAACAATTCTATTAAGGTCCTGAAATAACAAGCTGCCCTTCGATAATCCGAAGGGATTGCGAACCTATCAGGTATGATGATTGATAGAGTTCTAAGAAAAATAATAAAACTTCGACCGTTCTATTTTTTAAGGGACAGCATAAAGTAAGTATAACATGATACCATTTATGATTGAGAATTTCTAAAAGGTAAGCTTAATTAAATTTAAGAGATGATACTTCACGACATGAAGCAAGCTATCCTGAGTACAATCACACAACACAAGGACCTGCTGATATTCCTGTTTGAATGTTTTCTTTTCGTTTCTCTTCGTTGTCCGTCTGTCTGTCAGTCTCTCAAGACCCTTCTTTTCAGGATCGCGTAGAGGTATCAAGCTGAAATTAATATCAATACATAGGTCTACTGTTCCTTTTTTTAGTTTTTTAATTGCCTTGAGTTAGATCAAGGCAATAAAAAAATACGGCCATTAATGCGACATATTTTGATATTCGCAAATAAATTAAAACCGGAAAACTTCCTGTTGACCTAGAATCATCAAATTTGGCAAGAAGCAAGGTCTCATAGTACAGCAAGTAAAAGATAAAGTTCCAATATCGTTCATACACTTACATTTGCAATTGACCGCGACTTAGGTAGGTAGGTATATAAGGGAGAACATGTTTTTCAACTAAAATGTTAAGTTTTTTTTTTGGGATATATTCACCCCAACTAAGGAACCCTTCACTATGCGTGGTCTGACACTCACTTGGTCGGTTTTTTACCTTTAGTTTACTGCTGTGTTCTTCACTTAGCAGTAAACTGAAAGATATACTGCCATGTGCCATGCCACCATTTTCAGAAGAGACGTTCATGTTACTTATTTTCAAAGCATACACAAAACAAACACAAACAATCTGCAATAAACATTAACACGTTAACCTATGTGTTCTTTTTCACAAGCGGAACATTTCAAACGACCACAGGCCCTATAGATGCTATCAAAAACAAATCGAATGATTCGCTAACATCGCATCGACGAGCCCGTGCCGATGCCAAAGCTTCCCGGAAATTGAAACCATGACACTGCACCGCCCATTCATTTACGTACAGTCACGGACATAAATACCTTACAATTACGCAAAATTCAGAAGCGTTTTTCTTGTGAAATAATAATTGCAACTTTGAGTAAACACCTATTTTATAATAGACTACTAGCTGTGTCCCGCGGTTTCATTGGCATAAGCCTGGATCCCGTGGGAATATCGGGATAAAAAGTTTTCCATGTCCTAACCCAGGTCATTGTCTACCCGTGGGCTAAATTTCATCCAAATCCGTTCAGCCGTTTTAGCGCGAAAGCGTAACAAACAAACTCACTTTCGCATAAGTCTCGATTCTGTAGGATTATCGGGATAAAAAGTATTCTATGAGGACTTATGATACTTTTATAGAGATTACTGGATTAAGAAATCCAGGTCATAGTCTACTCATGTGCCAAATGCCATCCAAATCCGTTGCTGTCTTAACGTAAAAGCGTAACAAACTAACAAATTCACTTTCGCATTTATAATATTAGTTAGGATTTAGTAAGTTTGGATGGTTTCAATAATACTAAGTTCGTAACGCCATAACATATCGATCAATACTTTAGGAAGAAAATCACTATTGAATGTTGCGTCAGTGTAACGTATTTATGCTCGTGACTGTACAACCATCGCAGTCATCGCAAAACCAGGCCTGCCGCGCCCGACCTTAATAAAAACTTATAGCTTATAATATGTAGGTACACCTTGTTATTGACAAACAATTCCGTAGGTCGCAGATTATGTTACGGAGTATCGGTATCAATGTCTGATATTTGTGTTGGCCGGATATTAGGTACATATTTGTTACCTACCTACGCAAAGAAAAATTGATTTTGTTGTTCTATCTTGTTATTACTATTTATTATTAGACCTCACTTTCATCGAAGTGACGTATGTAGGCTGTTTTAGGTCATTAGTCTCTCCGTAATTGGCCTCTGTGTTTAATTCTTATACTGTTTCTAAAAAAACAAGGTTTTAAGTGTCCACATGTTTTTAGTTCGTCACACCAAAACTCATAGCGAATTTTATTGATGCTACAATTCATAGATGCAAGCGTTAAAATAAATCGGGGAGTACTAACCCCTGGGGTTCTCATTCCTGCATTAGCATATAGAGAGAGGAATGAAACCGTCCTTTAACTTTACTTTTATAGAGATTAAGTTCAACTCTTTCCGACTAGGTTGTGTATCTTTAAGACAAATACATAGGCAGAGATGATGAGATGTGAGCCTTTATAGCTACATTTCTGCTACCACGAGGGCAATTTGGCTAACAGGAGGTAAAGCAGTATTTCCGCGCGTGCGTTGGATGCGTGGCTGGTTTTATTACAAACTAGCTGACCCGAAAGACGTCCTGTCCAAATTTCAATAATTAATACAAAAGAACGTTCAGTTTTTTCCGAATTTGAAGATTTTCCGGGATTTGTTTTCAATTTTTCTTTCCATAATAAAAAAAACCAAATCGGTCCGGCCGTTCTCAAGTGATACGCTTACCAACGCTGAACTCATGCTGAAATGAACTAGTTCGCACAGCTATTGGATTCACATTTATCCTTAAATGATTATTACGATGATTCACAATTTGTAAATTTAGCTTCATTGTGCGGTCTATGCGCTGGGGCAGGGCTATGTTCGAATAACAATAATTTTTAAAATAATTGGCGTAGAGTCAATGTTTGGTATCATTTTGTAGGTTGAATTAAATACTTTTGATTAAAAATAAAAACATATGCAACATACTTTTTTTTTTTGGATGGGAAATCATCAAATAACTTCTCCCGCTCTGGGCGGAGCGGGAGGGTGTGTCAGACTCTTACTGACTAAATCCCACCCATATTCCTTTCTGTTGCCTGTGTTGCCAGGGGCCTGGGTGACCCTATAGTACCTTCCCGCGGCCCCGGCAGGCATCGGCCCTAGTGGACCCCTACACTTGTGCTGACGACATCTCTTTGAGTCGCGCGTGGAATACAACGCGCCGCCGACCAGGGCCTAGTCCTTACCGGACGGTGAGCTACCCATTACTCACCGACCACAAGCTCGCGCCTACGGTGGCCGGAAATCCGCCCGGGATTCCCGACGCCCAGGGCGTCTCCTAGGCTTCCGGCTAGGGGCGAGAGGGCGCGAAATTTGCCTTTCCCTCAACCGTCCCGCTCCTCCTTCGCGAGCATTACTGCTTCGCAGAAGGAGGTGACGGCTGCCCATGCCCTCTCGCTCCGTACCGTGGCCTGAACCAGGGCCGGACGCGAGAGATCTCTGCCGCAAACTGCCTCCACGAGGACACGGCTGTGCTCTGCCTAAGCCGGGCAGACCTCCACCGTATGCTCCACCGTGTCCTACGGGCGATCCACACAGTGGTGACACCCGGGCGTTTCCTCCCGCCTTATCCGACACAGGAACCTCCCGGAGCTACCGTGTCCGGTAAGGACCTGCGTCAGGCAGAAGGTGAGGACGCCGTGGCATATGCAACATACTGGGGTTATTTTTGCACTAGAGTAGAAAATGTAAAAAAAATAAATAAATTTTGTGTAAACTCACGTAATTTAATTTTTTTGGGCTCTTTTGGATCACTTTCGGGGGACTACTGAAAATCAGCGCTTTGTTGTGGGTCCCCCATAGCACAGCATCATGCTGAGTGGAAGCCTACTTGTCACAGTCATGGCGTGCAGTTTCCGACTATATGTATATGTTCTGTGTTCATAAGCAAAAATCGGTTTTGTTTTATTATTTATAAGAATTACCCATAGCTTTTATGTGCACGTGTTTCTATGACAAATAAATATATTTTTCTTTCTTTTGCTTACTTTTCAGGATTTATTTAGTTTTTCAGTAGCCTCAACGTTCACCTTTGCTATTAAGGTAATTTGTATATACCTTTACTATTAAATAATTGCGGGTCTGTAGTCTCATAAGTAGATTCAAGGATATTATTACCATTTTATTGAATAACTCTATTTCAGTCGATTAAAAAAATAAGATGGCTGCCATTTGGAAGGTGTTGGGTTAGGAGTATTTATAAAAGTGCGTTTGTCGATAAAAATGATAATATGCTCTTAAAATATTGGTAACCGTTCTTCAAACACACTGTATTGTTAAATGGGTGCTCGAGCAGTTTTGTTAGAAAGCCATAGCTTTCCTCCACAACCAACTTGTAGAAACAATTTTTTTTCCCCAAAAATACCATAGTTTCTAGTCAGGTCGAAGTCAATCACGCGGTCCGAATCTTAAAATAACTGACACGACTTATTTTTGGGAAAAAAAAATTGTTTCTACAAGTTGGTTGTGGAGGTCAGGATAAGTAAGGTTCTCTATAGAAATAATAAATTATTAAGTCGAATCTTGTCGTCTGGAAGGAAACTGGCCCTAATATACTCTTGAGAATACGTTAGGATGAAGACATAATATGCAGGTATACCTAATATACCTAAAATATGTAACGCTAAGCAACATTTACACTCCTCTGCTCCCCTTAATCGATATTACGAAATCGGTCAAGGGCCACTAATGTGATACGGAAACTTGTGTACCGGTGTAGGGTGAATCGTATAGATGAGCGATAAGAAAATAACGCCATTAGCTGTAACTGTATCGAGTTAGTCGTACTGATATTATGCTACACGAATTTTTATATTCAAAATTTTTGTGTCAAATTGTATGTGTATACCTACTTAGTTATTTTTTATAAATTATATAGCCATTGATTTAATTGCATACCCATAGAGTTCATCATCTTCATCGTCCAGTATTCCACAGTTGAAGAAAAAAGTTACTTCTTCTTCTTCTCTGGTCGCAAAATTCATGAGAAAAGATTTAGTTCTTTACGTGTATTTCGCTAGCAATTTCCATATAAGTAGCTATTAAGATACTTATATTGTCTTGTCTTGTATACTTCCAAATACGTTCACATGACTCTCAATATCTGTATAAAAATACATTTTCCTTTCCATAGCTCCACCAAAACGTTGAATATAGTAACGTTACTATGTATTGTTTCATTAGTGACTGGTGTCGATATATAACTTCGTTACCGGCACGGGAGACTACACCTGCGGTGACACACATGAATGCACCTATCATATCATTCTGCTGATATAGCGTTGAACGTTGGTCCGACCGATAATGACCGGTGGTTACGAGTTAAGGCCATAATCAACACTTTAACAAACTGATTAGTAACTGCGCTTTGTACACATTTTATTGTTGTTTTAGGACACAGAAGGACAATATTCTCTCGTTATTATGTTTATGTTATCCATGTAGCAAGCAATAGCTTGCTTACATAGTAACTCATGTCTGGTTGGTAACAAACTAGGCTTCGTAGCAAGTTGCTACGGACGTGCTACGGAACGATACAAAACTTTTTTGATGTGTGATCTTTCCTCTCGCTTTCTGTGGGAGTGATTTCGTGAAAAGGGACGGAAGTGAGAGCTTGAGGGTGGAATAAGTAAGTACTTTTTAATATCATGGAATTAGTAAGTACTTTATAATAGCATGGAATTAGTGTACTCATGGAATTAATAAGTACTATAGGTATGTATAGATTGTAAGTATAGGGGGTCGAATTTCGACCAGTGGGCGACCACTAGTACTGAATAATTTTATTCGAATAAATATTTCAGTATTAAGCTTTTTAAATTCTGGGGTTAATTTCTGTCGCTGCTCAGTTGCTTATTACCAAGGTGAGATGTCAGATGTCATTATATGCGACTACTGTAAGGCTCGGTCTTTTTTACATAAACATAGTAGTTCTCTCTTTAACCGTGAAAGGGTTTTGTACAAACCAATACAAAATGTATGAACGTAGTTAATAATTCCCTCAAGGCAACATGTTTATGATAAATAAAAACTTCTTGAATGTACATACTTCTACATGTTAGAGCGAGGTATCGTACTTATTTATATCAAAGACTGAAGGCAGATTTTTCCTCGTATTTATTAAAAAACTTTTTCTTTTATTACAAACGTGTTTTCTTTGAACAGGTTTGCGGGAAATTACAGCGGAGACGTAGAGCTGAGATAAAAAAGTTTTTATTACATATAGCTACAGATCAATGGCGTCAAACATAACGAAGATACCCAGTGCATGATGGGCCAAAAGAGGGTTCCGTGATCCTTGATAGGGAAAACAAACACTGGGTTTTAGACCCCGAAGTAATAGTAGCTAAGGGGACGTAGCCATAGTTATTATAAGTAAATTCAAAGACATATGTGACATCTACCGACCCGTACTGAGCCCGCATGGTAGATAATGGCCCGCTCCCTCTCATACGAGGAGGCCTGTGTCCCAGCCCACACATAGGCTGATTATGCTAATTAGTAGCTACCCACCAAACAAACTCATGGTTAGTGACATTTATGGTCTGTTTTGATTTATTTTTGATTTGGCACCTGATAAACTCATCTGGCATATGATTTCATCCAAATTCTGTACTAATATTTTTATTCAATATTCCCTTTTCATTCGAACACTGTGGAACAGGACCATAGGTCTATTTCTTCGTTTATTGCTCTAATATTTTACAAAAGTGTACAGGCCCTAAAAATCGCTACATTTGATGTCGATTTCTTATCAAGTATCTAAACGAGCGAACATTTGCGGCTACAGTCTACAACAACTTTAATGGAAAACATAATCATATTCATAACTACTGTAAGCTGTAACTCAAACTAAACACAATCAAATTAATCTTAAATTATGCATATATTTGGATTACGGTTAACTTAGGTTAAACTTAAGCTTGCGCCTATTGTGTACATAGAAACAGTACATATAAATTGATGTTCTAAATTATTATAGAATGTAGATATTGTATTATTACAGAATGTAGATATTGTATTTTGACGTGCCTACGTCAAAATACAATATCTACATTCTGTATGCCTATACAGCCTTTCGTTGATGAAAACATAGTCATGCACGGTTCGTAGCTATCTGCGGCTTCGTAGCACGTCGCTACGACGTCTATACATCCCGATCAAAGTCCACCTTTGTATACAATCATTCTCACTTGTGCTTAAAATTTTAATTAATAAACAAATTCAAATTTATTTATTCATTTTGTGAGCATAGGGTAAAATTATACAGATTATATTATATAAGAAATATGTCCGGCCCAAAGGCATACAAAATAGCTTTTTAAATAATCGAATGTCACATTAACAGAATGAAAACAAAAACAATAAAGTCAATAAGTAAGTAAATGTCACAATAGGGTTTTACACCCATTTTTGAAAAGTGTCTTAATTCAATTCTATAGTGCTAACATGCCCCAAAAAATCACAAAATTTTTATTCAATCGTTATGTGCCATAAAAATGCATTTAAAATTTTACATTTTTAAATTTCGCGCGTATGTTGACGTAAACGCTGGACGCAGTGGACGCCATGTTGCTCTGTGGTCATGACGTCACTGGGCTATAAAAACAAATGTACTGATCTCAATTATCATACAAAATGATAATTGACACGTTTTTGTTTTCTAGCCGTATGACGTAATAACATGGCGGCTACTATTTCATGGTGTTTTTTAACAGATAAGAAAAAATGAAAACGTTGAATTTAATTATAAAATTTATTTGGTTATTTTATGAACTAAAACTAACATTTTCCGACTCCTTTTTGCCTAAACTATTTCAATAATATATTTATTAATTTTTTCTCGTATATAGTAAAATACCCTATTGCATGCCAAACAGTAATATGTACGTAGTTAATAATAATATGTCACTAAATTAAGCCAGCACATAAACAAATAAGTATAGGTATAGTATTTAGTCAGAATTTTGTACACAATAATAAATGAAATAAAAATGTCAATAAAGAATATGAAGACCTAGGTAAAAAGTAATTACTATGAAACGTTATGAAAAACCTGACAGCTTTTTTATAAGTAGGACTTTCATTTCCTTTAGCATTTGTTGCTTTCAGATAGTTTTGTTGTTTTCATTTCGTAATTAAACGTTTTATAATAATTAATAGTGGGTACAGACAGCCTCTTTCAGTCTCTCACAGGTGGCCTTGAAATGTAGGCCAGACTGTTGAATAGGTACGCAGCAACAGACAAAGATTGATGATTGTTTACTCCTTTTAATCACGCGCTGCTTTAAACAGTGACTGAAAATCTATGTAAATTATTTTGAGCTTTTGGTCGCCACTTTGTATGAAAATATAGTTTTGACCCCTTATAATTTTAATAACTTAGGGACAGGGGTCCAAGCCAAGTAGAAAACCAAGAAAAACATAGATTTTTGCTTGTTTAATAGAAATTACTTGGTGAAATAGCTGCTTTCAATTTTAAAATGTCATAAAAACCAAAGGTTTGCTAGCGGTACGACTTAAACTGAACAAGGAGGGTGTTTCGACTGACAGATCCTCGGTTTATTTACTAAGTAGTCTATTCAATTAACCAGCCATACACGAGTAGAAAGCTGCAAATCAACATATTTATTATTCAGGTGAACATAATGGTTCGGCAATTAACCGCGTTGGCGATTTCAAACTATTGCTAATTAATAATATACCTACAGTGAGATACCGACATTGATAGTATGCGTTCCTGACACCTACCAATAGGGTATTTTACTATGTTTGAGAAAAAATCTATAAATATATTTTTGAGATAGTTTAGGCAAAAAGAAGTCGGAAAATGTTACTTTTAGTTCATAAAATAACAAAATAAATTTTAAAATTCAATTCAACGTTTTCAATTTTTTCTAATCTGTCAAAAGAACACCATGAAATAGTAGCCGCCATGTTATTACGTCATACGGCTGTGTAAACTAAAACGTGTCAACTGTCAACTCATAGTTAGATAGTAGATCAGCGCATTTTTTTACATAGCCGAGTGACGTCATGACCACAGAGCAACATGGCGTCCACTGCGTCCAGCGTTTTCGTCAAACTAAGCGCGAAATTTGAAAATGTAAAATTTAAATGCATTTTTATGGCACTTATCGATTGAATAAAAATTATGTGATTTTTTGGGGCATATTAGCACTATAGGATTTGATTAAGACACTTTTCAAAAATGGGTGTAAGACGATATTGGATGTTTTTCGTAAATATAAAGATCAAATTCGCAAAACACATTCGTTAGTATGAAACTGAAAGTTATCAAGAACGCATTTTCTCGACGGCCGGACTGTAATGGTTTAGAAGTTATTTTCTCATAAAAATTCCTTAACTTCCACTTCTCTGAAGATTTTAGTGCCTAATTTACCTACCTATAATTGTTGTTCAATTTGGAATCCCACGACTACTTATTAAGAGTCCACTTACCTACGAAATCTAAGAGCGTAATTATGTTAGTAAATTACAATCAAATTAAGCTCGAAGGCTCTCGACACCTTAATTATTATTTCTAACTCAAACCCTCTTTGTTGAAAACAAACGATAGAATAGAAGGCAAGAGCTTATACGTCTTACTGTGTGTGCTAACAACATAAGACGGAGTGCCTGCTTTACGTGAGCAACACATGTTAGACAAATCCCTTCAATTCCACTAGCATAACATTAGGGAGATTAACCTCCGAATACAAAATTGACACATAATTATAAGACGTTTTAATAGAAATTGTGTCACAAGGGACCAAAATAAGGTCGTGCGGTCCATGGCCCTTTACGGGGCTCCTGTGTGGGCGCGGTCCCTGGTGCTGCGGCCAGCCCGCCGCCCTGTTGAGCGCGGCCCAAAGGGTTATGGCCATCCGGCTGGTCCGAGGATACCGCACGGTCTCCTGTGAAGCAGCGAGCCTCCTTGCCGGATTTCCGCCATAGGATCTGGAGACAAAAGTCCTCGCGCACGTATGGGAGTGGCGCGTGGAGGCGAAACGCCGGGACGTAACTCCGCTGCTGCGAGAAATCGCGGTACAGCGAACGGAGCTTCGGCGGGATCTCATGGCGACATGGAGAGTGTGATTGTCGCAACCCAGTGCTGGGCACGCCACAATTGCGGCGATAAGTCCCCTCTTTGAGGAGTGGCTAGAGAGTCGCCACGGTGTCCTGACCTTCCGCCTGAAACAGGTCCTCACTGGACACGGCAGCTTCGGGAGGTTCCTGTGTCGGATAAAGCGGGAGGAAACGCCCGGGTATCACCACTGTGTGGATCGCCCGGAGGACACGGTGGAGCATACGGTGGAGGTCTGCCCGGCTTGGGCAGAGCACCACCGTGTCCTCGTGGAGGCGATCGGCGGCAGAGATCACTCGCGTCCGGCCCTGGTTCAGGCCATGGTACGGAGCGAGAGGGCATGGGCAACCGTCACCTCCTACTGCGAAGCAGTAATGCTCGCGAATGAGGAGGCGGGACGGTTAAGGGAAAGGCAAATTTCGCGCCCTCTCGCCATGATTTCCCACACACAAAAAAAAAAGGGACCAAAATAATGTATTGAGGGCGAGAGCGACTGTTTGAATCCAGAGCGACGCGAAGGATTCTAGAGTAGTATCCTAAGCGTAGCGAGGGATATCTATTTACTCAAAATTGAGTTGAGTAATCGAAAATAATAAACAACCAAGTTCTGCATTCAAATAAGACGTTCTTGTTATTCATTAAATACGTAACGTACGTTGATATTTAATGCAGATATTTTGGATTAGAACTCAAGGTATGAGGTTAGTTTAACGTTAGTTTGTATCGACTTTTTTTTTCATAATGTGTTTTGGTAACAACCAAGTTCTGGGAAATATGTTCAAAATTAACATATAATTTTTCCGCTACCACAAACTATACAGATTTGGCAATTTTTTTTCTTAAGAGAAGTCTATTCCATTGTGTCTTGTCAGGGCCATAAACGTCATGCAGTTCTTAATACTTTTTATGAGGATTTTACCTCACAAAAAGTATCATGAACTGCATGAGACTTGATTTAACATTGAGTTGCGTTTGAGTATTCGCCTGTAAGTTTATATTTGTTAGGTATTAGAGCTTAATAGGTAGTTTTAGCAGACCTATTAGCAGATAATTGGGTTCCCTTGATGAACCGATCTGATACGCCAAAGACGAAGGGATCGCGTGATGACGAGAATTGCCAGGGAAAAAAAGCGTTGGTCGTTTGTGGCCGACGATTGGCTTTCCTCAAAATTGGATTCAGCTACATTGATCATCAATTAAGTCCAGGTTTAAAATGTAATAGCATAGCGTGGTCACTACAGTTAAATATTGTAACATGAATAATTATTATTCGCGTGGTGTAATAGAGTTGGAATAAAAATAAAACTTGCATTGCTTATAACTACCATAAACAATAGGAGGTCTTAACCTAGCACCGAGTTTATTATTATGTGATAAAACTAAGTTTTAAAATGTTAGGTGTTTTAAAATCTTCATTTACATAAATGTAAAAGTGGTATTACCGTCACCGAAAACTTGTCGACCATAAAATAAAATTATTCAAATAATATCAAGTAAATGCCATAACAACAGAAGGATACATAACACTGAAGAAACTAACAAAAAGAGTCAAGGAGTAGAATACGTACCCGAATGTCCTAATATTCGACAATGACCGACCGCAAGCATCGTAGCGTAGCGTCGCTACACAACCCTACAAGTGTAGAGCGTAGAGCATTGTGATTGTAGGCAAATAGTCATCGCGTGCCTCGCACTATTACTCCTGCCCAGACTTCGGATAATCATTCCATAATACCAGTTAAATACCACCCTTGACCCGACAGTGCATTAAAACACCTATTAAATGAATATTTGCAATTTGTTGTAATGGCTTACAAGTTTACAAAAGCTCGTTTATTTAATAAATTGTATTACAACCTAAGCTACGTGCTAGCGCGTTAGTAAGATCCAGCGGAGCTTACGATAAGGTATCTTGCCGAGGATTGCACGCAACACATAGCGTTAAGGAAAATAGAATTCCATTTTATATCGTCTAACAGCGATAAAAGTTCTCTATTGCAACTTTAATATTGCTAAGTTTAAACTTGGTCTAAGATAATATCAGAGATCGACGTTTGGACTTTTAATATAAATTAACGTGAGTTTTGGGTCATCAAAATCCCTCGGGGCTGAGGGTCAGTCTGTCGCATCTACAGGATTATGATTACTTTACAAGTTTGAGACATACGAGTAAGTTGGAGATAACGAACCGCTATCAGAATTAACTAACCACATCATGGAGATCTATGTGTTTTGGGCTTTTGGCACAGTAAGAGGATTAGCTTATTTTTAGGAGGAAAATTCTTACTTTGAGGCTCCCGCAGACATGCGTGACGTCGCGGCGAGGTCGCGTCGCGCCTGTCTGCGGCGGCCTTTACGAGACGAAGCTCTAAATTGTTATTTTAAATAACAATGCCCTTTATTCGAATTTCTAAACACCACTCTACAGCATCGATCAAGCGATTTCAATTAAGTCCATATTAAATGTGTCAAAGTGTTCAATATGAAGTGAGAAGCAAGTAGTCAGCAATACAATAGTGTTGACGTGATTAATGACGTGACCAGGGTACAGGGTTCAATTGAGTGGAGCAATATAAAATGAGCATTGTGCGCCCCCCCGACACCCCGCCCCGCCCGCATGCCCCCGCCGACAATAAACACCCCTTATGAACTTTCGCCTGTGTATTGGGAAATAATAGCGAAAAAGTTGTTAAGGTCTTTTAATAATAACTTTCCTGCATCGCGTGTACAAACTATTTCTATAAGTTGATCGCTTATACTATTTTTGCACAATTCTTACTTTTATTTACTATTATTTACTGCTGGCTGACCCGTCCTACTGTGAAGCTATAAGCTATACATTTATGGAGAATTTATTTTTATAGAAATGTAATTTAATTGGCTAGAATAAAATACGCTGAATATTAAGTCAAAATCTTTCACACAATTGAAACGCCTTTGACCTAATATACCGTAGGCGCCACATTTTCATATTCATCGGTTAATACTTATATTATTTAAACCCAAATGGAATCTTACTAAATTAACATGTCGCTGTCGCCACTCACAAGCTCGCCATGCCACTGAGGAAATGTCAAACGAATTTAACTTTTAAACCGTTTCGCCTGTTGATTCTTGACCGATTTTCCTCGGCGTCTCTCATCCCAGTTTTCTGTGAATATTCAAGTGAATATGGAATTTAATATCTCCGAGCCCGTCGAAATACACTTCGAATTTCCTAGTAACGTGCCCGCCTCTTGTAATTATAGCAATTAGCGAGGTTATTTAAAAATAACCTAGTTACGTTGAATAATTAAATGAATAAAGGATATTAAAGGACGTAAAATATTCATGCTGAAGGGGGATGGCCGAGAAAAATAAATTCTCAAGAGCTTTTGTTCCCGCGAAGCTGTAACGACTGCAGGAAATAAATTACTGCCCCGAGGGCGACCGAATTTAGGAAATTGGGAATATCATTTTAAACGTCTGTGTATGTGTCTTAAATTAATATTTTTGAAATTCGTGTCTATTTTAGGCGTATAAAACTACATAATAAACACCGAAGTACCTAATTGCATGTATGGCTCAATTATTTCTTTGTTTTTTTAGCTTTTCAACGTTTTACTAATTGCGATTTGTTATCAAAAGGTTTGAAATTACGAACGGAAGCGCAGCCAACAATTACTTGGTACAGCTCCGGACGGCACTTTCTGTGGCAAGGTCAAGACTTGGCGGTAGGTGAGCAACCAGCCCCGTGTTTATGCCCCGCCTATATAATACGTACAAATAAGAACCAAGCTATTCTTACAAGTAATTGAACCGGAGCCTACTTTTCAAATCGGCTTAACAAACCGCGCAATTCCATTAACAATGAGCAGCTTTTGAATAAATGGGAGTTTTCTGCTTCATCATTCTTTTGTAATTTAAAAAAAATATAAGCAAAGAAGCTTATTTATTGATTCGTGGTCGCATTATTATAGTCACGAACTCACAACTGAAACAGTTTTCATAGCTCGGGACAGGTGTTGAGTATCTGGCGGCCGGTGTCAAAGCTAACCCTTTAAGGGTGGTGGCATAACAACTGAAGAGATGCTATTGAAATGGATAGCTAGACTCGACTCGACCTCGCTAAACGCTTCCTGTAACCAGTAATGACGAAAGTTTCGGTCATGTTGGGGTTTACATTGAAACTCGACAGTAACTATTAACACGGACGTGGTAAAGCAAATCTTAACAATGAAGTGCAGGAAGCTGTACTCGTTCAAAATACACAAGCTTTATTAAAGAATAGAAAAGAAAGGCACACGTAAGTACTTAGGTATTCTTCTGCGAAGCAGTAATGCTCGCGAAGGAGGAGGCGGGACGGTTGAGGGAAAGGCAAATTTCGCGCCCTTTCGCCCCTAGCCGCCGCAGGGGACGCCCTAGGCGTCGGGAATCCCGGGCGGATTTCCGGCCACCGTAGGCGCGGGCTTGCGGACGGTGAGCAACGGGTAGCTCGCCGTCCGATAAGGACCAGGCCCCGGTCGAGGGCGCGTTGTATTCCACGCTCGCCTCAAAGATATGTCAGCACAAGTGTAGGGGTCCACTAGGGTCGATGCCTGCCAGGGTCGCGGGAAAGTTCGAAAGGGTTACCGAGGCCCCTGGCAGCACAGGCAACGGAACGAATACGGGTGGGTTTTAATCAGTAAGAGTCTGACACACCCTCTCGCTCCGCCCAGAGCGGGAGAAGTTATTTGATAATTTACCACGCAAAAAAAAAGGTACTTAGATAGGTATGAATATTTAAAGATCAGAAACACGAAATTGTACGAATTTCACAACAATTTCAGAATCCAAGGTTTGCAATTCCCATAATCCCATTACATATTTACCTGCTTACGTGTATAATTCATAAATGTGCTAAGTAAATCTCTCTAATTTAATTTCTTGCCGTCTGTGAGCCCGTTTTGACTTAATTATGAATTTAATGTGCTTATGTATTCTCTAGGCTAGGCAGATTACTTGGAACAGTCTACTGAACCTTTGCAAAATAACACTATATTATGACAGGATACGTTCTTAATTTGTCACAGGGCAGACATGGCGAGGCGCGTCCAAATGTAGAGCTTGCCTTAGCTACTTGTAAAATCTAACTTAGTGACTAGGAGGTACAAGATAAATATAGGTATAACCTGTAATATATGTAGAGTTGTAGACAAAGACTGAGCCCTGCTACTTTTGCATAAATATAACATAAAACATAACATCACGCCTTGTTTCCCCGAAGGGTTGGGCAGAGGTGTACCTGTAGTACACCCACATTTCGCCAGTTATGTTTAAGTCCCATGTGATAGGGGGCGAGCCTATTGCCATCAACCGGGCACAAAACCAGACAGCTATTGAGAAATTCCAGATAGAAAACCCAATAATCCGGGAATCGAACCCAGGATCTCATGCTCAGCAGTAGCGCTTGCAACCTATAGACCAACGAGGCAGCCTCATAAATACGAGGGCGACACTGAAAGTTTTTAGAACTGGCCACTTGTAAACGATATAAACAAACAGTTCAAATTTTGAATTTTGCCGATTTGGCGGCAAATTGAAAATTGTCTGTGTCACGTCAGCATGAATTTAACGCGAGAAAATTTTCGTACAATATTTTTTTTATGACTTTCGATGTCACTTAAGTCAACAAGAAAGTTATGATAGACTTAGATTGGCCTTTCACAATGAAGCCACATCTCGTGCTACTGTTTACAACTGGTTTAATGAGTTAAAACGTGGTCGCACTAATCTCACCGATGATCTGCGTGAGGGACGGCCTTCTACGGCGGCGACTGAAGATAACATCAGTGTTGTGCGGCGTATGACAGAGACTGATAAAAGAGGGACTTATCAGCAGATTCGGACAAGCTTAGGCGTCGGTATGAGTTAAGTGCACAAAATCCTTCATGAACATTTAGCGGTCAGGAAGCTTTGTGCCCGGTGGATACACGACGGAGTTTTTGGGCGTCTGTCAAATTATGATTTGACAGAGGCCCAAAAACTCCGTCGTGTTGATTGGTGTCGTGAAATGGTTCAAAGATTTAACACGTTAGCTGCGGCACCAATTTTTGCATACTTTCCGTTCCTGCGGCACGAGGTATAATCGGCCCGTACCGTGACCAGACGTTAGGGCGACACGCGGTCTATTAGACCCCACCTCCTTTTACAGACTAAAATCCATTTTCTGGCGCGAAATCAAAGATAAATGAGAATTTTGGTCCTTATTGATATAGACAGTGAATTGATAAACCCTAATCCACCGTCGCCCCGGGATCTGATGGCTAGTTTAGGAATTATTAGCAAAACAAAATATGGGATCTTATACACCTCGTAACGCACTGAAATAGGGCAAATTTTCGCTGCGATTAGTGATGGGAAAAATAATATCGACGTTTTTAAACTGTCTTAACTACGCAACGACTTGACCGATTTTGATCAATTATATCTCATTAGATCGTTTTAACCGCTCAGGCCCGTGGCTCAATAACGTCATCTCTCAATCTCAAAAAAAACTTTTTTATTCGATAACTACTTTCAAATCGCGCGCCGCGAGGGCTCCTATTCGGAGCCATTGGGGCTTTACTGGTTAAGGGCAAAACCTGGCAAAACAACACAAAGCTATCAAAGGATACATTTTTTTTTAAATAATCTAAATTGTGCTTGAAGGCGCCATAAAGAAAAAAAAACCGGCCAAGTGCGAGTCGGACTCGCGCACGAAGCGTTCCATTCTATACCATTAAGAGCCACCTATTACAGACTTATTATTGGAAAATAATGGATTACGGTTTATGCATAAGGTATATCTTTCTATTTGTATATGAAAATCTTAATGCGGTTCACAGAATAGAAAAAAAAGGCAACCAGAAGTAGAAAAGAAACTGTCCTATTTATTCTGCCTCGGGCTTTAAAAATACAATTATTAGAACTTGAATTAACATTAAAAAATCAGTATCAATATACTTTTTTTATAAAAATCTCAATATATATGTTGTTAGATGTTGATAGACATGTTCGGCGCTGTAAAAGGACGTGCTCTCCAATCGACGTGATGCACAACACTGGTCGCGGGAAGCTCGCGTTGAGTGCGGTACGAGGTCAGGGGGGATATGGGACGTTTTAGCCTCGTTCCGCACTGCATTAAAATTATATTAATTCAGTGCGGCACGAGGCCTAAGACATCCGGTACCAAGGTAGGTACACCACCGAGTCCGGAACCATTAGTGATCTCAAATATATATTTATCTCTTTCCTACACTGGACCAAACCAAAGCTATGCCATTCGCACGACAGAGAAATTCACTTTTTTGCTTGCCGCACCACAGGGAAGTTGCATCAGGGGTGATTTAGGCCTCGCTTCGCACTTAACGTGTTAACGGAGGTGACTCAAATGCTGTGTTCGACATACTTACGGGTGACGGAAGCTGGATTTATTGTTATGATCCTGAAACTAAGAGACAGTCTGCTGTCTGGGTGTTTCCTTCCGAGGAGTTTTTTTTTCAAAATTCATTTATTCTCTTTTAAATAGAGTAAGTACAATCGGTGGTTTAACATGTTACAATTATTTGGTCTTATTTTCTATTTAGCCTTATTATGTGATATGTGACGTTTTTTGGAAAAGAATAATAATAATAAATGAAATAATCTTAGATAAAAAAAGAATGGGTATGTCATGATCAATTCATGTCTCTAAAATTCAAAGTACCTAATGTCAAATGTGTCGCTTAACTTCAAACTCGGATAAATCCACTCTACCCTGTTAGGAGATATTTAAAAAAAAGTGTTAATAGTCTTAATTTCATGAATTAAAACACAGTATTTTTTTTTATTATGGCAACATTATTGAAGAAAACGATCCTGTTTAGCCAATTCAGTATTTAAATCACTCATTCTTTCAAAAATGTAATATTTAAGTTGGATTTACCTTCATTTGATATAATGGAATGCAATTTATCTATCTTTGAAAAAACTCAGTGTGGATTTATAGAATTTTGATTTAATGGATTCGGATTTATCTGGATTTGAAAAAACACGATTAGAACTAGGGATGTGGTAGTGGCGAAGTCACGGTATACTACAAATTAACTGTCGATAGTTAATTTGTAGCAGCTAACTGAATAAAACTAAAATAATACAAACAAAATAAGGAAATCTAGTTTTATGTTACAAAAATAGGAGGTATCTAATTTAATCATTTTAAACAAAATTCAATATTTCTTCCGAGTCATCTTCTTCAATTTCTTCTTCGTGCATTGGTCGCCCTATCACGTTCTCACTGTTAAGCACTTTTTTATAATATTTCAATTCCACCAATGATGCCCACTCTTGGCCAAAGTGCGTTTCCAGCAATTTGCGAACATCACTCAGTTTTGCTTCATTTACTGGAACTCCAATTGGCAGTCTCTCTGGACTAAAATTTTCAAACGATTGGCCGCGTTTATTGATTATTTTAGCAACACCTGAAATTAAATTCTTTATTAAAAAAGGAACAGCATATTTACAAACGAATTACCTAGTTAGTAAAATGCGATAAATTTCTTGTCAAATAGGTACAAATTTACAGATAATAAATAAATAAGAATGTCAATTTTGTTTATGAATACCTGTATCAGAATAGTAAGATATTTCACCACGAATTCGGACTTCTCCTCTATGGAAAGTTATGATAAATCTTTTACATTTTGTTATTTGAAAATGAAAGCTTTGGGTCGACTTCAATACATTTCTGCTTTGTGTCTTAAAATCAAATATCGGAATGTCTGTTCCTAAACGCAAAATCGTTGCGTGTTCTTTTAGGACATCCATGTAGTCTTCGGGAGTTAATATTGTTTCCATTTTCCTGATTTTTTTTTCAGTTAACGCGAATACACGGTCTGCTGGCAGAAAAGAATGTCCAGTAACTGGGAAAATGATTTCGACACTTTTGATGTTCTGCGAGTTCAAATAAAGCCAGTTCATCAGAGCACTCAACAAAATGGAATTCTTGTTTTGGCCTCCGCAACCATCGGCCATGAGACGTATCTTCTCAATTCCATTTGTATTGAGCTTGTTCAGACAGTCAATAACGGCAGAACAAATTTCGTTTGACCCTTTATATGCAGTTTCTTCTGTCCATGTGTACGAATACACGTTGTCTATACCGATATTGTTGTGAGATGATCCTCTAACGATGGTAAAATTGTATAAGTACAACTGTCGTGAGTAGTAAACGGATTGGTCGGGTATTTTGGGCAGTGGTAGATTTTTTTGACAGTCAAAAGATAACAGTATCTCGTTATCTTCTTCTTTTTGGAGGAGTTTAAAAAATGCCTTTGCACGAAGCTTATGAATCCTCAATTCCGTCATAAGTCTCACTTTTTCACTATCATTTTTTTTTACTTTTATTTTTTCCCTCAGTTGGAGGCACGTGGAACACACGTCCTGCCTAGGACTTCCAAATCCAATATTAAATCTTGTTACAAAAATTTTGCGGAAGAAACTGAAACTAACTGAAAAGCCAGGCAGTGCTTCATCAGAGTACATTTTCCATAACCTTTTTATATTTAGCTCTGGATGTAAATATTGCCGTTGCCGAACTTTGTCCCGGCAGTAGTGAATTTCTAAAGGCTGCAAAGTCTGAATATACTTTTCAACAGCTTCTTTGCGTGAACGATATGTGTGCGTTTTTTTATCTCCCCCACGATTTTCGACAGCCATTGTGCCAGTAACATAATGACGCTTTGCAACACCATCTACTCTGCCCTTTTTTAAATTCAGAACTCCTAAAAAGGCTTTTTTGCAAACAGGGATCAATACTTTGTCTTTTTTCTTGCGAATGAAGTATTTAAGAGCCATGAACCTTCCTGGTTTGTTTCCAGTCTTTGGGCGTCTTCTTTTTATGGCGGAAGATACGACATGCTTTAAAATAAAATTGTCCTGTTTAATTTTATCATTTGTTGCATAAAATGCTCTATTAAAGAATAAGATATCGTTTGAGTTAAGTTTGCTACATTGATAAGCTTTGGTTTTATGTCCGCATGTCGGTTTTATTGGTGGTTGATTGGTTGAATATCTGAAAATACATCAAAGCTTTAGTTTTAAAATTTATTACGTAACGCAAAATGCGACCAGGCAAGACCAACCAAAAAATAATGCAAACAAAAGTAAAAGGAGTTTATTTATAAGACAGAAATAATTTAAAACGAAGCTAAATGCGATGCGAGAGACTGTTTTGAAAATGAAGTTCAGTGAGGTTATTTGCCCCAGAGTTAAAATTTAATAAAAATATTAATGTTAGTTTATTATATCATTTAAATAAATAAATATTCTCGGACGTTAACAATTATATTTTTAATTATATAACGTGCATAAAAAAATAAGCAAAATTGCAAAACATATCAACGACCAACTCCACAAACCACTTATATTTTAAAACTTACATGATCCTGTATACCTACACAAATCTGATCGGTGAATATAATTAATGTACTCAATATTATATCCTTACATACCTACTTATTATTATATCCAAATCATTCTGTAACAGTAGAACAACAAAATAATAATAATCGATAATGATTATGGTTAACACAACACTAGTGCCAACCCAAGATTCCAAACGACGCATAGGTATAGGAATTTCAAACTTACCGAATTTTCGCTCTTTCCTCTTTCTTACGGCGAAGTTTTATATTAGGTCGCTTGCGGGCCTTACTTGGTGACACAATTTTAATGGAATTATCCATGGTAACTGTCCAAATAATAAAAAGAAACAATAAAGAGCGGGAGTGAACGGTGTTACTGTCGCAGAGTTTACGTGGACTGACGGCCATGTTGAACAAACGCAATTACCTGATTGGCTCTCATGGACTTAACTACATTTGAAGAAAACTGTCTCATGGATCTATCTGACTTAGATAAAATATTATGATTTTAGGGTTTATTTTCTCAAAAACCATGCGGATTTATACACAACTGATAAAATTGTTTAAAAGCATTTCTTTTTCCGTTTCTTTTGACACCAAAATCTTAAAAAATCTCAGAATTGGATTTATCCGAGTTTGAAGTTAAGCGACACAAATATCTATATATTTGACATTAGGTACTTTGAATTTTCTGAAACTAAGAGACAGTCTGCTGTCTGGGTGTTTCTTTCCGAGGAGTTTTTTTTCAAAATTTAAAATTCATTTATTCACTTTTAAATAGAGTAAGTACAATCGGTGGTTTAACATGTTACAATTATTTGGTCTTATTTTCTATTTAGCCTTATTAGGGCATGTGACGTTTTTTGGAAAAGAATAATAATAATAAATGAAATAATCTTAGATAAAAAAATAATGGGTATGTCATGATCAATTCATGTCTCTAAAATTCAAAGTACCTAATGTCAAATATATAGTACCTGGCCAAATACACACTGTATTTGGCCAGTACCAGTAAAAAGTCAATTTTTTTACGTTAAACACTGTCAGATTTATACAATAAAAAAAAATAATAACAATAATTAATAAAATTGAATTATTCCTGTAACCATTCATTCATTGAGTAAGTCATATTTTTAAGAAGTAGCTCTTTAAGCTTTATCTTAAATTTTGGCAGACGGAGATCTTGGATGGCTGTTGGTAACCTATTATAAATTTTAACACACATAGCTGAGCAATTTTTTTTAAACACCAGTACATACATACTTAATCAGCCTACAATGTTCCCACTGCTGGTACACAGGTCTCCTCTCTTCGAGAGGGAGTGGGCCGTAATCCACCACGCGGGCCCAGTGCGGGTTGGTAGATGTCACATGTCTTCGAATTTTTGGCTCTGGGACATCCCGGTTTCCTCACGATGTTTTCCTTCACCGTTTTGAGAGCAGTGGTGATGAAATTATTTACACCAAGTAAAGCGCCTGTCTGGGATCGAACCCACGACCTACAACTCGTAAGTCGCGGCCGTTACCACTGGGCCACGATACGATACGATTTACGAGGATAGGTATTGTCACGTGTATAAATATCACGAGCTTTCACAAATAGGTTAGAATTCGATTTTACAAACCCACAAATTTCGAAAATGTACATACTCGGTAGGGGTAATATTTTGAGTTTATTAAAGTGAGGTTTACAAGACAATTGCTCTATTGCGTTTTTGGGATAGAAACGCCCGCTGGTAGTCTGTTGAGTTTCCCCACAGTATTAACCCGTAACGTAACACAGAAGCCACATAACCATGATATGCCAACAATACCGTACGTTGTGTTGATGTAGTTCTCAATCTATTTAAAACATAAACGAAACTATTAACTTTCTTGCAGACCCCATCAACATGTGCTTTCCAATCTAGGTACTTGTCCATGGTGAATCCTAGAAATCGCACATTGGTAGATTCATTGATTTTTGTACCGTCATATGAAATATGCCTTGGAACGATCTTTGATCCACGGGTTTGGAATTGCATAAAAGTCGTCTTGCTGATATTTACCCGTAAATTATTCCTTACTAACCACCCTATGACTAGGTCAATAGTGTTATTTATATTAATGTTAAAATTATTATTAATTATATTGTCGTATGTTAATACTATAGAGATCAGTCATCAGCAAATAATATACATTTATTAGTAATAATGTCAGGTAAATCATTAATATATATAAGAAAAAGAAGCAGTCCGAGAATACTTCCTTGTGGGACGCCGTAACTGTTGACAATATACTCAGACCTCTCTTGTTTTACTACTGCATTTTGCTCACAAGTTTTTTCGGCACATTGTTCACGATTATCCAAGTATGTTTCTAACCATAATAACGCTGGGCCTCTGATACCATAGTTATGTAATTTTTTTACAAGTAGTTCATGAGGAACAAAGTCAAATGCTTTTGACATGTCAAAAAATATTACCATTGTCTGCTTTTCTTATCAACATTTACTAGGATACTATGCACTAAATCAAATGCGGCAAGTGTCGTTGGTTTTCCCTTTTGAAATCCATATTGTTCCTTTTTAATAAATTTGTAATTATCCAAATACGAAGATAATCTATTATTCATACCCTTTTCAAATATTTTAGAGATAATAGGGTTTAAGGTTATGGGTCTATAGTTGCTCATTTCTGTTTTATCTCCTTTTTTAAGTCAGTAGTCAATGGCTTGACTACTGACTTCTTTAACCGGCTAGGAAACTTCCTTGCTCGAAGGCGGTGTAAGAAATATACTATTATTTGCACGGTTTTTATTTGTGTTTTCTATGTTCCCATTATCGCTGTTCGATAATTGTATTAAGTAGTTATTGAATTTGTTCGCTATTGCATAAGGATAAGTTACCATACCACTATCAGTTTTTATTTCATTTATGATTTCTTGACGGGCATTACATTCTAACTCATTGTTGATGACTTTCCATGCAGCTTTACAGATATTCGTAGATTTATTTATAAAATTATCATTGGAAATTTTTTGCGACTTTGATATACAGCGCCGCAGTAAATTTGAGTATTTGTGATACGTAGCTTTATTCTCTTTTGTTCGTTTTTTTCTAAAAACTAAATCTTAGATGTTGTTTGGTTTTACAGCTAAGTCCCTTAGTGATCCACTTTATATTACGGTACTTTGTGATAAGCATTTTTCTAATCCTTGAAAAACATAGTTCAAAAAATAAACATAGATCTTCATAAAAAATATTTAAAGCTAAATTCAGGTTGGATTGTTTGTAAACACTATCAAATGTTAAGCTTTCTAGACTTTCCCGAAATTTCCAAATATTTTCCTGACAGAAATCTCTCTTTGGTATATAATATTTTGATGACTTTGGTTTTTATTGTTAAGTCTTACACCTGGGCTGTGTCGTGATCGGAAAGTCCTAGTTGAGTTGAGTTGCCAACTAAAGTGAAGAGAGGTCGAAGCGTGGGGAAAAAGATGGTGGCCTCGTTCTTCGGAAGGACCGGTCATTACGCAAAAATTGTTTCAGAGGATCGAAAAACAGTTACTGCAGAGTGGTACACTAATAATTGTTTGCTACTGGTCTTGGAAAAAGTTAGTGAGAAACGACCTCGCAGTAGGATCCTTCACCACGACAACGCCTCGTCACACACCGCTAAGCAAACAATCGACTAGGTACTTGGCGACGTCAGACGTGGAATTACTGGGTCACCCGTCCTATAGCCCCGACCTCGCACCTTGCGATTTTTATTTATTTCTGAAAATAAAAGAAAAACTTCGAGGATAACGTTTTATGGACGCCGAGGAAGCAGTGGCTGCGTTTCAAAATGACGTCGAGGAGACCCCTAAGGACGAGTGGGTAAAGTGCTTTTCTCAGTAGTTCCATCGGATGCAGCGATGTATTGATGTAAATGGAAACTATTTTGAAAAGATTTAATAAAAGTAATAACTTGCTAGTTTGTTCAGTTTTTGATTTTCTAAGAACTTTCAGTGTTACCCTCGTATAAACTTCATAAAGTTAATTAAACACTGCAAAGGATTACAAAGCAATTTTACATGTTTGGAGAAATAATCTAATTAAATATTTTGTTTTGAAAATGGAAACGTCCACTAGGTACTTAATTAAATGTCCACTTAAACTTGGCATATTAAAGCTCTCATAGACCCATAAAACTGACTAGCAGGGTAATTTTGTAACACTATCAGTAGCAATGGGTTTCATTTTGACAGTTCAACAACATTCATTGCGTTATTTACGTTGTTGAGCAAACAAATTTTTCGAACAAATGAAGCAATAGATTAGCAATAGGTAAACTTCAAAATCATTCAGATTGTGATTGATAGTGTGTTACGCAATTACGATGCTGATTTAATAATGGCGGTGCTTTTCTGCTAACAAGTGAGAATTTTATCATACAGCCAAATAAATGAATGAGATCGAAATGGTTACAAAATTTACTGATAAGTAATATGTTCATGACTATTGCGCCCAAACGGACGATAAATTATTTGATAATATAACGGCACTGATGTGGATAATCCAAAGGGATTACATGATTTCCCAACACACCGCACTCTATTATAATCCGGACAACCACATCACCCAACTAATATTAACAATTTAATTGGTGGTAATAATACGAGTATTTGGCCTGTGTAAACGATTTATCTATTCAAGCAACCATTTACATAGGCCTAATTTTCAGAATACCTATTCTATGAAAACTCAAGTGCTTCCAAGTTATATGGTATAAATCTGAAATGCGGTTAAAGAACGAGGTGCGCTTTAAGCGTCGACACTATACTTAAACTATTGGATATTGGCACAAGTCGTAAGGAAGTCACTTATGGTATTGCGAGCGCCAACTGAGATAAGCCTGGTCTAAAGCGAGCCGGGTGAACTTGTCGTGAAATTCCAAACTATTTCCGTGCTATCTCTGTTTCGTGTAGCGCTGCAGTCGGCAGCTCGGCGGCTCGGAGGCGTTCTACCTACAATATACCAGCTTGTATAACCGCTTCTGATAAGGGACCTAATTTGACGCGAAAGTCCCCTTTTTGTTGGTTATTTGTTTTATTAAGATTAATGTTTGCACGCTTCAGAACTTCTGTGCTTGTTCAGATGCGGTTCTTGTTTGTGTGTTTAATCGTCGGCACATTTAGGTACCGCTTTTACGTTTTATTTATGTCTTGGCTAATTTTACTTTTAACTCAGGGTTTTGCTGAATATGTAAGACATGTTAAAGATTTTAATTCGCTGCATAACCTTTTTGATCCTACGATGACCATTTTACAAACAACCTTTGTGAAAAACTACCCCCCAAAAACTTCAATAGGGGGTCACGTCTATAACGGTAGTACGAGAAACGTCTATAGCCGAGGTAAACACTTGCCATTTGTCCAACTAAATACAAACAATTCTGCGAGCAAGTTGTTTTCACACAACGTGATGGAATGTTATGCGATTCTCCTCCGTGTAACCTGCACGGGAGCTCGCCAGGAGCGCGATCTCTCTCAAACATTGTTCAGAATGCTGTACTTGGGAATTCGACCGCATAACTCGTGAACTATCTGCCTCGACCCTGCTGTAAATATTATCACTGTCACTCTGATTCTGTAAATTGTTATTACATAAATGAGTGTAAACCTGTAATAGTCCGATGAGGCATGGCGGTTTGCGTTAATTTTATTGCCTGGCAAGTATTTAACTAAATGATAAATACGCCAACATAACCACCCACTTGTTATTTTCATAAGTTACTTTCGAAGTTGAGGTAATTCACTAAAGTGTGGGCAGATTTGAATTTTGTGAAGCTTGAACCATATAAAACGAGGTAGGTACATAGAACAGCAATCTAATTCTGAACCAATAAGAAAACGATAACTTAATAGAGCCTTGCGGATGTTTTTGTAGGGAACCGTTAACGCTTGTGGTAGAAATTGTTACCATGTAATATGTGGGTAGGCAAGTAGGCACCTAACCTACCTAAGTACCTAGTTAGAGTCGTTCGTAGGCAGACGAAAGACTTGTTAGAGAAACAGCCTCCAATGGGACTAATGTTTATGTTAAATAAAGCGAACACTAATGTGGGAATTAACCTACAAGAAAAAACACTGGAGGGCAGTTGTAACTTTTATACATAACTAGCTGCTGCCCCGACTTTTACCACGTGAAGTTTCTTGTTTTAATATAAAACATATACTGTGTCACTCAGGGATAGTTAGTAGCTTCCCGCCTTCCCAACAGTGAATATTTTTTTCTGAATCGGATCAGTAGTTCCGGTGATTACCCCCTACATAAACTTTACTCTCAAGTAGGTAAATCACACATAAGCGCGCCGAAGTAGCTCACTTTAATATTCTTTTTTAGTTAAGGCTCCTACATACTGGCGCGACTTGTCGCGCGACGCGACGCGACACAAAGGCACCGCTTGTAGCGCTACACGCGATGTCTTTGTGTCGCGTCGCGTCGCGCGACAAGTCGCGCCAGTATGTAGAAGCCTTTAAACGCGCGAGATTACACGAAAAGCACCAAGAGTGTTCGCACACACAAACACCCGTCTATTGTATTTACCTGTGAAATAAGTAGCTACTTTAGTAAGATTAACAATGAGTGGTGACGGTTCTAAATTTTCCACGAAAATAGGTGAGCAATATAAAAGCTGGCGGAGACAGATGGCTCCTCGCGGTTACAAGAAAAAAAACTGAGCATTCATTTGCTATGACAATGACTTATCTGTCTGAATTCTTCTCTTTATAGATAAGTACTTATTCTCCATTATCTAACGTTACAGAATGGTGATGAAATGTCGATGGGCAATTAAGATTTAAAACATTGTTGAACGGTATGTACTTAATAGCAGATACATTAATGTAAAATAGTGAGTAAATACCAAACTTTATCCGACTATTAGGCAATTTATTTGGCATCGATAAGCGAAGACGTGTCCGCATTTATCTGAACGACTCCAAGCCTATTCGTAGTGACGTGTTTAGTCGTCGCCGTCGGTTTGATCGAATTTAAGACCGGTTCCGGCACTTTGTGCGTTGAGTGAAAATAAAGGTACCGGCCAAATTTAATTTGGCTAGAATGAGAAACCAACGTAAGTGAGTAATATTTTAGAAGAATAAATGGACTCTAATGTAGCTGCGACTTTTCATGGTGACTATTATGTAATCGCAAAATGCACTAAGAAAAGGCTTGTATAAAGTTCCAGAAAATTCTTTTGTTTTTGTGGGATGTATAAGGAAGGCAACTACTTATTAAAAAAATGTCGTTAGGTACTCCGTCAATGAATGCAAAACGGTTACACGTGCGGTGATAAGGTACAACATGAGACCGCCTTCCGCAACCCTGGTGGCATTTCGACCACAATCACCACCCGCCCCCCTCACCTGCGGCGAAACACCTCCCCGCTGCATACTTTTTGTGAAATCAGATTTATGTCTTCCGCTCGTACGGTACCTAGTTGGTGTTCTTTTTCAACAAGACTGACTTTGCCGCTGAAAAATTGTTTGAAACGTGAAAGGAAAATTGTTACCAATGTGAAACTACAATTGTAGCGCTGGCGTACAATCATATTGTTTCCAGATGAAATCGAAATAAATATTTCCTCAGTTTTATTTTTCTGCTGTTAAAAATAGGTTGGTAACGTGCACAATCTTAAAAACACATGTGTTTATATGATCTGTGGTAACGTGTGTATAAAATCATTAATGTTTGATTTATAAATTGAAGATGGTTTAATCGTGTGTTTAAAATAATCCCTAAGTATAATAATAATAATAAGAGCGAAAATACTTTGTTTAGTTTTTGTAATTAAATTTCAGTAATCGTCTATAAAGTAGGTACTTAGATATGTACTTTAAATGTATACCTACGTATTCAACTAAAGAATAAATGCACCTCTCTATTGGCAACTGGCCACAACCAGCAGTCATATAAAATGATTATTGATTGCTGGTCAACAATTAACGCGAAAGTTTTCAGCGTGTCATTCATTCCACAAATGGGTGCGGCACGCGGTGCGCGGGGCGTGATATTGGACCGGCTGCCGAGTGGTCCCGCTAAAAGCACACTACAAATGTTACAATGCTCTCCGTTGTAGTCTCGAGCTTTCCACCATTCATTCACAATAAACGTTCCCTGTGAAGACAAAAAATCTGATACACACTGTGACTAGGAATAGAAGAATATCTACGAGCAATATTTTACATGAAAGGAACGCTACGCGCATGAAATCGTGTCAACTACGTACCTCAGTCTAGCTAGGATTCCTTTATATTTTATTGAAAGCACCATGTTGTAGGTAGTAACTGCATTTATAATTGAAATATCCGCACAACTCAACATATCGTACGTGCAAATAAGGTGCAAATGTATTAATTAACGTATGTAAACAGAAAACATCAAAGGAAAACTTTATTAAAATAATCCGGCTTCCCTAATGAAAAAAAAACTGCATTAATTATTTTCGTTAAATGACGCAATGAAATACACTTAAGTACATCGGAATGTCCGTGAGGCGTGTTGCGAGCGTGCATTGCTAATGGTTTACTACGAATAACCAACTCGTCTCGAATAACACTCCACGGAAAGGGTTCCACGATGAAAATATTTGTTTCTCTCCACGACCGCGAAATAAACATCAATCTCAATAAGTGACATTTACGGACTTCGTACATCGTATCGGGGGCTAATTCGAAAATAATTGTTCACAAATGGAACGATAAAATAAAATTGCTGTCGAAGAAAAGTGCACCCAAGGTAGGTGTTGTTTAGAAAGCGATTAGCCTAAATGGTAGGTGAACATGTAAGTCTACGAATAGATTACACGCGAAATACTGTTACGTAATTAATTAGGAGATCAATAAATATACTGCGCAGCTATCCATCATGTGTTAACTGCTAGAGTGAGCATGCACATTTCATAGTAAATTACTTCTTTTTTTTTATATTGACTGTTTTGCAGTGATCCCTCGGGGCCTTAGTGCTTCAGAAGGGCCTCTCACTTAGCTAAAAATAAATAATTAGGTAGTGTTCATTGTTGGTAGATACTTAGGTAGTCTAACAATTCGTAGAATTTGATATGAAACAGTTTTGGCGAAGAACAAAACTTGCAATGTAGTTGAAGCCGTCTAAAGTTTGAAATTTACTTTTAAAAGTACTTTGTGCTCATGATTCATGAAGCTTTTGCGGTAAATGCTTATCATTTATATCTAGATACTTGGGTACTTACTTGAAGTTTTGTTTTATAAATTAATTTCACCTTACAGAGTGGCGTGTACCTACCTAAACTTTTGCATTTCGCAGCGACCGTTCAATCATGGACTATCTCAACGTCAACATCAACGTAGTTCATTACTTATCTATAGGTTAATTTACTAATTTGCATTATTATGATAAGCATCAAAGATAATTAGTATGGTGATTATGCTAATGAGTTTTGTTATTAACAAGGATGCCTATTGTTTATCCCAGATAACAAGCAAAAGGAAGTGTCTCCTAGAAACGTAATAACAAAAATGGTTTATTTCTATTTGCCCAAAAGAGAAGTGGACGAATTACAAAGGCTTATCCACTATGAAAACTTCGGGTAGTTACTAATTAAAAACAAAGTATTAAAGGGGGAAATGCTGAGTGTTGTCTGTGGCTAGGCTCGGAGGCAGCGGCGGGCGCGGGCGCCAGCTAGGGCAGCAGTCACGTCGATATGCATTGCTAGGCGTACATAATCCTCTGACATCATTACATCAACTGCACTATGTGAACACAAACACGCTGATTAATTCGTTCACTGAACACCACACAGCTCTCTGAACTTGCTTGTTTTCGCCGCCGCTGCAGTTTGCTATTACTTTTATACGGCTTCATTTGAGTTTGAGGTATCACAAATCATGGCTCTGGTGTATCTAACTATGGCATCTTGTTTAATGATAGGCAGCACCACTAATTAAAGTAGTATTCGGTACCTACATTTTCAGCTGTATTAGCTACAGTACCGTAAAACGACGTGAATATGGATGCAGGTGTGAATCGGGACGAAACTTTAAAGGGATCTTAAGGCGCTGACAAGACTCAATTGACAAAAATAGGCTTCTCTTAAGAAAAAAAATTGCCAAATCTGTATAGTTTGTGGTAGCGGAAAAAATATATGTTAATTTTGAACATATTTCCCAGAACTTGGTTGTTACCAAAACACGTTTTAAAAACAAAATCTCGATACAAACTAACGTTAAACTAACCTCTTACTTTGAGTTCTAATCCAAAATATCTGTATCAAATATGAACATACTTTACGTATTTAATTAATAACAAGAACGTCTTATTTGAATACAGAACTTGGTTGTTTTTTTGTTTTCGATTACTCAACTCAATCTTGAGTAAATAGATAATTACTTCATATTTTGCAATAAATTACAAACGTTGTGTCATCGCGCTTCTCTTTCTTTTCTATGCAATCTGACAGGGACCGCGGTTTAGGTGTTGTCAGCGTCTTAACAATGAAACAATATAGTTTGTTGCCAAAAAGGAATCTAACGTGTTTACAGTATTATAATTAACAATTAAGTGTCCGGGTTGGCAACAAAATATATTATTTCAACGTTAAAATCCATTTTAAAGTTTCATCCCGATTCACCCCTGCATCTCTATTTACCCCGTTACATGGTATATAGGTAGGTAAGTGGTGTTTAAAAATGATCTGCTTAAAATCAACAGTCACTAGTCAAAGCTATAAGCGTAAGTAATGAATAGATAACCTAAAAAATAAATATTTATTAAAACGGCGACAGTCAAGGTTTTGAAAAGCACATTTAAATAGTTAAAACCTATTTAAATGTGCTTTTCAAAACCTTGACTGTACAAAGTAATATTCTTCGCACTGGCCGGTACAGACTAAAAAAAATTGGAATCTTTATTTTCAAGGAAAACCAAATTACCTACTTAGTCAAAAAGAAAACTTTTATGGCATCATTATTATTTTGTGTTCAGGCGGCTAGTACTTATTACTTATTTTGAAACTATAAATAACTCCAATAAGGCTTTATCTTTAATATTAGGTAAATTAGTTAATAACGCTTAAAAAGACTATGCTTCGCCTTGCATGTTTAATTATACAAACACAGTGTTTACAAGGCAAAATTAATAAATCATACACAAGCTGATGTATTAAGCTTACCTACCTAACAAACAGGTATTAACGGATCCTATGAAAATCGTTCAGAATCTTTTAATAAAATGACAGAATGGTAACCGTATTTTACATAAAATAACCTTTCAAATTCTTTGTAATAAAACTTAATAAAAATATTTTAAAATATTGGACGTTTTGACCCATTTTCCTGTGCAGGAACGGAGTTTAAAAGGATTTTTGTAAACCGAGTCTCTATTCCGTAAATCAGGTTTGTTTTAGAAAAGGCTCACAACATTTTACTTAAAATGTGCATGTAGGCAATTTGAACTCAAAAGTAGTAGACAATAATTAATAGGTAGCTTTTTAATGCAGTTAGTATCAGTGAGTCGGTTATTTCGAGAAATATGTTGGATTTGTACGAGCTTATGGGTAATAAATAAATACCTTTTCTTTTTTACATAGGTTAAGCTCACCACTACACTCAGTTGTATTGTGGGAGTGTGTAGAAAAGGGGTGCAGGTACATAATCTAATTTTATGTAACGCACAACTAATAGTTGCAGACCACACAATTGTTTAGTACGGGGAAACAACCTGCGACCTTTTGTAAGTGAATATCTAGAGCATTACAACATAATAGATATCATAATCAGCTTATAGTGTTCCATTGCTGGGTCACAGGCCTCTCTGTGAGAGGGAATGAGCCGTTATCCACCACGGGGCCCAGTGCGGTTTGGTAAATGTCACAGGTCTTCGAATTTTTTGTTCTACGACATGCCGGTTTCTTCACGATGTTTTCCTTCACCGTTTTGAGAGCAGTGGTGATGAAATAATAAAGTGCCTGGCTGGGATCGAACCTATGACCTACAACTCGTAAGTTGCGGTCGTTTCTACTGGGTCACCGCTACTCTCACACAAAATAATAGCGTTAAGTATAAGTATAAGTTTTTGGTCCGCGAAAAGGACTGCAGACGCAGTTAATCTCGGTGATTGACTGAAAAAGTTGACACGAAGCAAAAATATCTGGGTGTTTTCTGGACCTAGACAAGGCGTTTGACACTGTCTGTATTTCAAACCTTGTGACCAAGTTAGAAGATGCTGGAATCCGGGGAAGAGCTCTAAGTATATTTACAGACTTTCTCAATGACCAGACACAAAAGTGAAGATTGGTGAGCTCATTAGCAATTAACCCAAAGTTGATTATGGTGTGCTTCTGGGTAGCTGCCTATCCCCGAGTCTTTTCCTGCTCTATGTGAATGACCAATGCCAGCAGTCTCTTAGAATTGGTAAAATATTTAGCTATGCAGACGACACCGTACTAATATTTATAGAGACGTTGGGACGCAGCACGGCAATTTGCAGAGACAGGCTTACACAAAATAATCCACTGGCTGGGAGTTAACTTACTAACCCTTGATAACGAACACCACATTTCTGCAATTAACTTTCGCCAAAACTAACCCTACAGTAACAAGCCTTACAACACTCCTATGATGACCCCAAACAAGACAAAAACAGTCTTCCATGATCATATCTTCCAATTACACAACAAAAGACAAGTACTTGGCTGTGATTCTGGATGAGGGATTTAGCTGACGACCCCACATTGAAAATCAAAATCTTTTACTTCACATAAGCATAAGCTAGATGCACGGTTTCAATTGGTCGTTTCCTATGGAGAAGAGTCGGCAAGAAACTCCACGGTTACCCTTTTAAAAATAATTGTCTTTTACAATGTTAAGTTACGGTGTTAATAGGTATGGGAGGACTTTGTAGTCCTGTGAACAAGTACCAGGTACTTGCCAAAATAGAAAATGGTCTACAAATATACATAACACTCTACAGTCTATTAAGCCGTTCTCACAATCACAAAAAATAAAAGAATTTGGATTCGAGATAAAAAAAATAAAATCATAATATTTAAAAATTAAATTATATTTTCATATTAAAAACCAAATGACATGATTGACATTACAACTGTAACATATCTGAATTAATATCCTATCCACAAAAAGCAACTACTAATAGTTGAAATGTCAAGTAAGTACCTATGTAAAAAAGTAAAATTAAAATAAACATCGTAATTTGGGAGCAGTTAATAGAAATTTATATACGAGTAGTGTGCCGTTAATGAGGTGCCAGGGAAACCACATGTGCAGAAGAAATTATTGCCAAACTTCCTTGTCTTCAGCGTAGACTTTAATAAGGACATTAAATAAGCAAATAGGTATATTAATTAAATTAATTTATTATTAATTACTATTTATATTCTTTTCAAGCCGCGTTTGCACGTGAGGCGCTGTCATTAATATCACATTGAGTATTTTGTTTTAATTTGCTTTTTTAAAATTTAAATGTGCGTCAAACAAAAATTCGGTTTTATTGTACGTAATATACGATAGTGATGTCAAAATTAAAAACAATATGACGGCGGCAAATATTTTTTCTTTTTTATCATGGGTGTTTTTTATTTATGTTATACTTATCTATGTTTAAGAGGAACTTTGTTTTATGAGATACAAGTATCTTTTTACTTAGTTCAGGAGTCAGCTGTTCAACCTGATTTTGATCTCCACTTGTACAATCATGTTTAGTGTATGACTAATTCTACTTGCTTCTCTTTGTGCAATAAACTTATTATTATTATTTTTATTATGTCCTTACATATCTTGGGACCATGGGGTCCCGGATCTTTGGAAGGCGTACGAGGGGCCGAAGCCAACTCGCAGAGGCCCTTTGGACAGTTGTAATGGAATTTGGCACCTACCGACGATTATCCCTGTTTGCTCTATGCAAGTGCACCCAAGGACAACCCCCGGTTGATGCAGGACTATTGCAGAACATGGGAACAAAACATATTGGGCTATGGGTTTGGGAGGCTATAGTGGATCGGTTTCCTAAGACTATGGAAAGGCTATGGCCCATACCTGACCAATGTTTTATATAAAATACACCGATAATGGCCCCCGAAAGCGGCCGCTAGCGCATAGTGACGTAATGACAAGGGGGCAACACCTCCTGAGGTGCTTGAGGAGTGGAGAGGTAATCCACGGTTTTCAGAACAATCCCAGAGCCCGGAAGATGGTCAAGATTCCTACGAGCACTTACTGGAATACTTCCTTCCTCCGAGCACGTTTGCTCTTGTGAATCTCCACTCAAGCCGGCCAATAAAGGCAAGAATGAGGTGGGAGCTCTGTTCCTCGTCAGTGTTCACTTCAGCCGGCCAATAAAGGCAAGAGATGAGGACCAAGACTTTTCCCAGGAGATACGGTCCGTCGGGTCGCTACTGCCCAACAGCTCGCCACATGCTGCCCAGCGGGTTTCTGTATCTCTCTTGGTTTGGCTTCTTGGCAGGTCTAGACCTGATTCGGCAAAGTAAACTCTACCGGCACGGAGCTAGAGTTCGGAGCGGGCAAGCCCCACCACGAAGTCAACGTAGAGATACGGCGGCGGGGTTATTGTTATTATTTTTATGTCTCCTGACATTTCTCGGGACCCTGGGATTCCGAACCTTTGGAAGGCATACGAGGGGCCGAAGCCAACTCGCAGAGGCCCGTTCGACGTTTTTTTATGAAATTAGGCACCAACCGACGATTATCCCTGTTCACACAATGCACGTGCACGCAAGGAAAACCCCCGGTTGGCGTAGGACTATTGTCCTGAGTTACTTGTGAGGAGTGAAGAGGTATTCCATGCCTATCAGGACAATCCCAGGAGTACGGTCAAGATCCCTACCACAATCTTACTGAAATACTTCCTTCTTCCGAGCACTTTCGCTCTTGCGAATCTCCACTCAGGCCGACTACTTAGTTCAAAATCACAAATTGAGTACCTATGATTTTCTGCCGGGGTCGCGGGACCTGCCGGGGTCACGGGAAGGTACTAAAGGGTCACCGAGGCAACACAGGCGAAGTTATTTGATGATTTCCCACCCAAAAAAAAAAAGTACCTATGATTTGTCCCCGTCAATAGAAATCGAAATGCTATTTATTCTAACTACTACTATTCAAAATCACACATTTTTCATCATTTGGAATGGCAAAATACAGTCTTACTGATTACCTTAAAAATAAGCAATATCTTAACTTTATAGAAACAACCCTTACTTACACTTGTTTGTTCCATGGGCTCCGTCTATAATTTTCTTTTAATCTGAGAGTAATCCTAAAATCTTATTTAATTTGTAACAAATCGTGTAAATTAATATGTGATTTACAACCCGATTTCTTCTAGAAACAATTAGTAATATCACTGTTCATTCCAAGGTTGAAGGAAGAGATCGCAGGAAGGGATAAGGCGTCCCATTGTATATTTTGTAGTGTTTGTTTTTTTATGTATTTTTTTGGTGTAAAATAAACCATATATCTACAATAAATAAATAAATATATATAAAAAAAATCCAAACAAATATTTTTATACTTTTATTTAAACACTACCTATATACTAAGTCCAACGATACCAGCCCGAGTTACATTTTACTTAGATATACATTTCTTTCTTTTCTAAACAAATATACGAGTAAATTACGAGCATACCTACCTTCACAAATGAGTAGAGGGCAGAATCCAGCAAAATTTTAGACTAGTGGAATCTGCCCTACCAAATCGAACTAGTGGGGCAGATTCCACTGCAACATTTTTGGCATTCCTCTTTGCCCCACCAGTGGCCTGCGGCTGAGTGGGCATAGTGGAATAATTCATCGTTTTTCATCATACAAATTATCTGAATATGGCAACAGAATGACTAATATGAATTTACCTAATTTTAATTTAAGCAGGGTGTCAACAACACTAACTATGTCCCTTTAAGTTAAGCGAACAGACTGCCTGAGTGTTAGGAAACTTATATGGGCGTTTAAAAGACTACGGCAAGTGGCCGAATTTAAGCTTCTCCGTAAGGTGTTGGTATCTAGCAATACCGCAGTCAATCGGTAAATAACATACGATTGACTGTGCTTGTAAAACCCATATGATAACTACACCTCGAGAGAGCCCAAAGATCTCTGTTAGAATCAATGATATTTAAAACTATAGATACGTTGTCCGCACTCTAAAATGACAACATGAAATGAAGCCAATTGGCCACATCGCGCTTAGTTACGCACCAAACTGTCGCGCGACACTACGTTTGTTTTTAATTTATATTGTGTGTGTAAACCTGTGCAAAACATAAAAAAACATGCCGTCGCGTGTTTTCAGACGATGTACAAATTATACTCCAAAAGTTAAAGACAAAAACGTGTCGTTTCCCTTTCTTCACGCGTATAAGTAGCTATCTAGTATTTTCGCCGTTTTTAAGCGCCGCGATGTTGGTTCATGACGTGTCTATATATGTATAATACGTCATTGGTTAGAATACATAATCAACCTATAATGTTCCCAGTGCTGGGACACAGGCCTCCTCTCTGTGAGAGGGAGTGGGCCATAATACTCCACGCGGGCCCAGTGCGGGTCTGTCTATTAAAATACATGACCTTAACCGTACCGGTTCCCTACAAAAACCCTGTATAAAAGTTGTCAAGTACTTACATTGACACAACTACCCAGGCCACTCAGAAAGTATTGCGAAAAAAAGTTTTTATATAAGTATGAGAGACTGGCTAGTTACAATCTATTTTATTATTATTATTATTATTATTCATTTATTTCGGACAGAATCCATATATGTTAGTAAAAATTTTCTAAATATCTATGTTAGTAGGTACATAATCAAAAAAAAGTATTTCTATTTTACAATTTCCCAGTAACTATTCCCACCCAGTGTGCCTGTATGGGACAGTCGTGACGGGATGCAATCATTTGCAAAATGGTGTTGGGGCTACCGCGTAGTCTTTGAAAAAATGACGCCACTTTTTTACGCACTATAGTGTGGAAACCGTCAACGCGCGCATTTGCGAACATTTGCGACGCACTACAATGCCGCGGCAACCCCAACAGCACTCTGAAAGCATTATTATACTGAATACGCAGGGCGTTGTAGGCACGTTGCGTATACCGAACCCACAGGCCGCTCGAGTAAAAAGATTGGCAATAGGCCCTAAAAAGTGTTACCTTAACTTCTTTGGTACATCGAGCGAACCTACGGGCCAGCATATTGCTCCGTACATATTTTGAAAATATAATATTTGTAAGTAAAAATAGGTACGTTCCAATTTCAAAGTTTTCCTCCACATTGCGAGCTAATTTAAATTATCGTGTCTCATTAAAAAATGGATCTCGCCCTATGATTTTTTACGATTTCAAGGGTCTCCTGAAACCGGTCGAATTGTACGATAGACTTCAAATGGCATTCATAGATGAAGGCCCTTCTAAGGCAACCGTGTATCGTTGGTATAACGAATTCAAGCGCGGTCGACAAACTTTGGGGGATGAAGAAAGAAGTGGTCGCCCTTTGACGGCTGTTACGGAAGAAAACGTGCTAGCAGTGAAAACATTAATCTATTACAATAGGCGAGTTACGTACCTATCGTAGATTCAGCACATACAGCAGGTTGGATCGGGAAGCCTTCACGAAATTCTACACGTGCATCTTCGCGTGAGGAATCCTCCTCACGCGAAGATAACAATCATTGCGCACCGCTCTACTCGATCCACCACCATGCTATATATATCAGGCTTATTGGAAGCAATAGTCCTGTTAGTGATGATGGATCGGGTCGGGCACATACCTGTAGTACGGCATTTCCGATTCCACAAGGCTGTATTTCAGAGCAAGTTGCTGATGAATAATCCTGGCTACAAGGTTGTGTCTATGCAAGTACTCTTCGTTAGCTAGACGAAAACACCCGGAGATAAGGTGTTCACATTTCGATTCACCCCCACGTCGCCTTCGAGTTCAGTCTGAGTTTATTTGAGTATGCCGAGAGAGTACCGGCATGACCCAACTGTTGAAGTCGCGCACCCTAAAACTAACACCCCCCCCCCCCCCCCCCCCCCCCGCGAAAGCATTTTAATAGTCTTTAGAAGACTATAAATACTTTCTTCAGGCAGCCAAATAAGCGCTCTTTCAACGATTGCTGACGACGACGTACCCAAATACTTATAGGTTTCGGATGCGGAGAGGGCTCTAAGGTTTATGTATGGAATCCGGAAGGGGCTGGGTTCCCACGGATTCCAGAATCTTCCCTCACGTTACATACAACAGCAACACGACCGCATTTGTCCACATTAAATTCCATCCTGATGACGCTACTGGAACGCGCTTTCAGTTACTTTCAGAGAGTTTTACGTCATCCGTGTAAAGGAGGTGAGATATAACCTGACCACCTTTCCTCAGCCAATAGCCTAGACCTGAATCCTCCAGCAGTGTGCTTAGAGGTTTCAAGGCTAAGCAGAACCAAAGCGGAGTCAAACTATCGCCCTGAAATATGCCTCGCTCGACCCTTATCGGTTCGCTATTCTACTAGATATTTCGACATCCTGCATAACGAAGGACGGTCCACCATTGCCCCATACACGACATCAGGATGGTCAACAGAGTTGCATCTACTTTATACAACTCCAGCACCCTTATGCTCATGAGCCATATATATGGTAGTGCCACATAAATTGGTGCCACTGTGGCACCGAGTCATAGGTCTTCTTATAATCTATACAACAACCACGACAGATCCTTTCGAGAACGATGAACCTGTTGGCTGATGGCCATATCAATGATGTACCTCCTTAGTACCGCGGGACAAATACATAAATTTTGAGAACTTATGTTTGTTAATTTTAGCTCTCAGAACGGATGTAAGATCTTTATAGACCGTCCATATACACGTGATCGGCCTATACATTTTTAGATTTCGCTGTGCTTATAAAAGAAATATTCATTATACTTTGTAGCTTCGTTGCATGTATTTACAGACAAATGACATTCGTATTTAAATTACCAATAATTATTTAATACAAGCCTGATTTGATTAATTCTAGGAAAAGCGCATCGGATATTATCACATCGTTGCTCAGATGGAAAGAGATTAATCAGTATGATTATGATTGTGTTGGTTGTGAATATATTGAATTTTATTTAGGGGAAGCCCGGGCAAGACGCATATGTTAAAGAAAAGTGTAAATAAAACCACAAACTGATAATCAATAGAACCCTTTGTACTTTTAATTTGTACTATGTTTAATCATAATTCGAAAACACTATTTAAAATTATAAACTTTACCAAATTCTGTAATAATTATGAGCATTAACATAAAGTATCAATTATCTGTATTGCCCAGAGGGGTCGGGCAAAACGGATACGCACCAAGGGCAAAAAGGATATCTTGATTTAGTTTAGATCACACTTCGCATAAGAAGTGCATTTTTCATGCACCCAACTCTTGCACTACATTAAATTCTATCTTCCGTTGGTGTGGTTCAGTGTACCTATTTGTCAGCGCACACTAAACAATAAAAATGTTGTTTAGGGTTTTTGTTTTGCGGTTTTCCAAGAGATCTTTTATTTTTTGCATTGCTATCTATTTTTTTTAAACACAGCTCTTCTTCTTGTTCTGGATTAAAAACAGCTGTAAACCCCCTAATTTGTTTTACTTATTTCCGGTCTTCACGTGTCTCGGTAAAGTTGTAAACTTCTTTGCGGTCGAATTAATTGATTGCCCATCATCTTTTAGAGCTCCTACTGCTCTGTTTAATGTGGCTTCTGACCAGGCTGCCTGATTAGTTTTGCGTTTATATATTAAATATCACCTACTTATGAAGGAATAAATCAAATAGCTAAACGGGCAAAACGGATACCTATCCATTTTGCCCTTATCCGTTTTGCCCAATGCGTCACTTTTAGAAAGAAGGTCGAGACGTGAATTGTTGTTAGTAGGAATAAAAGGTAACAATCACAAATTATACTTAAATAAACATGCAATTGAATAAATATAACTTATGCATGCGTAACTGGTTGGTAATATAAAAAGTTGGTATACAAATCTTCACATAAATCGTAAAAAAACAATGAAAATCCTTTTTTTTAATCTCCGCAACTAATACAGTCGCGTATTGTTTTGGTTGAACTGTCATGGCGTCGCCGGTCCCACGTGTCACGACTTGAGCAAGTATAATAACGCTATCTATTATAGATTTTTGGAAAAATCAGTTATTCTTCTTACGGGGAAGCCCGGGCAACAAGCATAGTGCGGACTATGCTTGTTGCCCGGGCTTCCTCTAACTGGTGAAATGTGGGTTTTGGGGTAGGTAGGTACACACACCTGCGCCTAGCCCTCTGGGAAGAACAGGCGTGCGTGATGTTATGTTATTTAGAATATAATAGTAGATAGGTAACTTTTGCTTTGTTTATAAAGAACTAAAACCAAAAACCTTTGTGTAGTACATTTTGTAGGTACATACATAAGGGCTTTCGCAAAATACAAAAAAAACAGCCAAGTGCGTGTCGGACCACGCACAATGAAGGCGGAAAACCCTTTGGTATGAATTTATCCCAAGAACAAACTTAACATTGTAGTTAAAAAACATGTTCCCCCATACATTCCAAGTGCAAATTTAAGTTTGTACGCACAATATTCAGTGATTTCCCATGTTATTTTAAGACCATTATTTTAAGACTTCTTATGGGTAAGTATAGAATATTCTCTGTATTTTTTTCAAAATTGTAGGTTTGTTTCGGAGTCAAAATTGACCATTCCCCGAATGGTCCGTTTTCTTTAATGACTTTAAAACTAAAATTAACCACAAAATTTAAAAAAGTTAAATTTTGAAATATTTATTCATTACCAGTTACCGCCACTGGTTAAAATTCGACCCCCTCTATTTACAATCTATATAGTACTTACTAATTCCATGAGGAGATACTAATTCCATGCTATTAAAAAGTACTAACATATTCCATGCTCAAGCTGTCACTTCCTGTTACACACTTCTGTCCCTTTTCACGATGTCCTCTTGCTTTCTGTGAGAGTCACTCCCACAGAAAGATGATGAGATCCCCAGAGAAGATGTTACACTTCAAAAACCTTTTCTTATTTTCTTTTTCATATTTTTTTCTACTCGGTAGGTACTCCCATCGATGACGTGAAGTAATATTAAAGATCTAGACCATACATGGACATAAAAGACAACTTCAAAGAGATTTAAATCATAAACTGTAGGTACTTCCTATCTAAGTAATAATGAAGGTAAATAAGTAGTTGCGTTTACCATGAAAGATACCTGACGCCTACTTAGTTAACATGTAGCCAGCGCAGCGGACTTAAAGGTAAGCCCTAATGACTAGACGCAAGCTTTCATTTTGCATACAGAATAGCAGGAGACTACCCATGCCGTTACAACTCATATCATGGACTCAAATCTTGTCAGTCTTAAATTAAAACATCAGAAACATGCACTTTAGTTTCATAGAACAACCAATTTTCTAGATCGTTTTCCACTTGATAACGATCCGATGCACAACACAGCTTGTTATTCTTTCATTTTGCATAGTGATGCATTGAACAATCAAATATAGATAAAGCTCTTCCGCGAATTTTATAGATTGCACAACGAAATAGATATTTTTTCCCCAGAATTTTCCAAGCGAATTGAGTTGGTTTCAATTTCGTTAGTGAACTCATGTTACAAGTTCTTGTTATGCTTCTGACGCGTATACTACTGTTCTGAATAATATTGTTTCCGAGAATTAATTAGGGCATACAAAGTACCTGTCTGCGGAAGCATGCGATATTTGTTTATTTTACAATATGTGGGAACCAGAACACATCCAAGTTAAACCATCTAGTGCCTCATTGAGTATAAGTTCGGCGGCCGAGGCAGGCTAGTATAGGTACGAACTCACAAGTTTCAAAGCCTGTCAGTTAAAAGGTTAGAAGTCTGCGTACATTCTTGTGGATTTAAGAGGGCAAGAATTTCAATGTTTATACTTTTTAATATCCATGATGACTTAGATGTACCTAACTCTACGTTGTAGTTATAGGTACTTACTTTGGACATTGATATCTCCTGCCTTCACTGGCCTTTGTCGAGCTATGAAATGCGATAGGCCTGAGTACTGTAGTACTATCTAGGTACCTACCTAACGTACTATGTTTCATAATCATGGCAAGCATTGATGATTTCTGCGAAATCACTCAACGTTTAATTATGAACTTTTCTATGCGTTGGTACATAAGTTCAGTGGCGTGCCTAGGGTTTCAAAATAACGCAAGACCAATAAAATTTTAACCGATTTCAAAAAAAGAAAGTTCAGTTTTCGACTGAGTATGTAGGTACCTACGTATCTACGTATGTATCATCGCAATTTTCTCATAAACTACTGGTTAGGTACAATAAATTCTCTATCGAGCATTTTAGTAAGGCATGCCGGGGCTTTTGGGCTTATATGAAGGTACCGCCACTGCATAAGTTGTTTAAGTTGGATAGCTGTTGCGCTGAGATTTCTGATAAAACATTTTAATGATTATGTTTCAGTTCAGACTCACTGGAACAAAATACCTACATCTTTGTAGCTTTGTACGTGCAAGCATGTTAATCTGTACTCAAGTATTTAGCTCTACAACATACATGAGCTGTCAAAACATATCGAGATACCCAAGTATTTAAGTAGGTTTTTCCTTAATTAGACGAAACGAGAAAGAGCTACATCAAAACAAGAAGACGAGCACCGAGCAAACAGATAAATTATAATATAAGCGTATTGACGGCACAAAGTTCTCGGCGCGTGAGTCAAAACCACGTAAATAAACGGACATGACACCATCACTGCCCAATGTTAAGAATGTTCTTGTTAAATGATAAAGTACAATTTAAAGTCTCGGTTACCAAGCATACCTTTTATTTAATATTTTAATTAACAAAGGCTGTCTCTGCCATATTCATCGCCCTTTGTTGACGTCCAAATCTCCTATTGTTATACCTAAGCAGTCTTATCAATTCCTTCGTCCATCGTACCGAGGGTATAGTGTGAAAAACTGTAGTATTCTTTAAACAAAAATTACAGAACTTTTTTTTGTGCTATGATGATGCTTAGAATTTCCACAAATTCCATTAAAAGTATAAAGTAGATACATAGAAAATCGAAGAATAAACAACGATATAATTGAAGCGCGATATTGAAAAGTTAGCCATTTAAATGTAAGTTAGGAAATAAGAAAGTACGAAGTTTCTTTGTAAATTGAATCAAACAACTTTCGAAGAAATGAAACTGTGTTCAACAGGTTGGGTTGGTTACCTGATAAAAGTAGAAACTTTCCGTCTTGTACTTTAACAATACAACACAATTGTTACATGAAACTTTTTAACATAAGTTTACCAAGTTTAGGTACTGTCCGCAACTTTGAAGTGCATGGTGCAAGTATACATGACCGCTTGCAGCCTTGTAATTAAAGGAATATCATTGACTTAAGTATAATTAAAGTGTTAAACTCACCTTTAGTGACAGCTTAAGGTTTGTTGTTTATAAGTTGGTAGGCAGGTCGGTGGACACGCGTGGCGGGGCTGGTGCGGGGCGCGGGGCGGGCGGGGCGTGCGTTGTGGCGCGGCGTCGCGACGGCACTACCGCGCGCCGCCGCCGCCCGCCTGAGCGTCCGCCCGCCCAAGCGTCCGCCCGCCCCACGCGCCGACGAATTCCTTGCTGTGATTAATCGTCGAGCCACCTGCGGAGCCTTTTGTATATCGTTAATGTGTTCTTGTGGCTTGGTCTCTATAAACAATTTTGAATAAGAATGAGGTATATACGACATTTTCCATCAAATTCACATTAACTCTCTACACGTATTTTCATATGTACGATACCACCTTTATTATAAGGAAAACTCGTCAAGAAAATATATGTCAAAATATTAAATAATGCAAAAATAAAATACCCACTTACCGATTAAGTTCAAGGGTGTATTATGAGTATAAAATAAACAGCAAGTAGTCGTATCCGCACAAAGATTGCTTAGCATAAATCCTGAACACACTAAAATAAAGCTTTATAGTATACTTCATACAAAACGAATAAAACAAAGTCGTGTCTCTTAAGACGCTGACAACACCTTAACCGCGGTCACTGTCAGATTGCATAGAAAAGAAAGAGAAGCGCGATGACACAACGCTTGTAATTTATTGCAAAATATGAAGCAATTATCTATTTGCTCAAAATTGAGTTGAGTAATTGAAAATAAAAAACAACCAAGTTCTGCATTTAAATATGACGTTCTTGTTATTAATTAAAGACGTAACGTATGTTGATGTTTAATACAGATATTTTGGATTAGAACTCAAGGTAAGAGGTTAGTTTAACGTTAGTTTGTATCGAGATGTTTTTTCAAAACGTGTTTTGGTGACAACCAAGTTCTGGGAAATATGTTCAAAATTAACATTTTTTTTTTCCGCTACCACAAACTATACAGATTTGGCAATTTTTTTTTCTTAAGAGACGCCTAATTTGGTCAATTGGGTCTTGTCAGCGCCTTAGTTGGCTGAGTAATGAATGACTGTGGAATGAGAGGGGATGGCGAACGGTTTTACTCGTTGCACAGACTCGTAACTAATAGTAATCTGTGTGGTGGAGGAACGGAGCCGATGAATGAGCTTACGATGAGACAATGACAGCTTCCTAAAGCGAGCCGGTCTGGACAGGACGCGAACGGCCTGTGCGGGACCTATTTCACTAAAAAGATACTATGACGCATTCGTTATTATATCGTTTTATAGTATCGTTTTAGTGAAATAAATACATAACAACACATAATCAGCCTATAATGTTCCCACTGCTGGGACATAGGCCTCCTCTCTGTGAGAGGGAGTGGGCTGTAATCCACCACGCGAGCCCAGTGCGGATTGGTAGATGTCACATGTCTTGCCACTGGGCCAGCACTGCTCACGAAAATAAATAAAAATAGTGAAATAAATAATACATTAATAAAATAATAATTTATGATGCTACGCAGATAAATTATTATTAATGTTGTTGTCTTAGCTGTAGATCACGTAGATTGAAATTCATAACACTGCGCACTGTACATTTTTCTTTCACTGCCTGCCACGGTGGTCTATCTACATATAACTCACAAACGCGACTTCTGGCTGACCGGTGGTCCTAAATTTAATTTCTCGGTCGGGCATTATTGGATCTTTCTTCAGGAATATCTCAGTAGCAGCTCAGAGTCTGCAACCATACCCGGTTAGGGGCAATAGCATAATTGAAATGTAGCTAGTTACATTACACTTCTCCCACTCCATCGGGGTATGTTATGCATTCACTAAGCGCGATTGCACACGGCATACTTTTTGTAGTTCCATTCTAGGACCCACAAAAAGTATGCCGTGGGCGATCGTGCGGTTAGTATTTTTTTTTTTTGTGTGGCCTACGTTTTGTAGAACGTGTAGGTTCTACGCTCTACTAAAAAATTGGCCACCGACTGTATGCCGTCTGCGAACGCTTTTAGTCTTCATATTTCATTTACAAAGCCCCGAATTTGGTCGAACAAAAACAGCCTAATTTTGGCATTAACTCGCTGTGGCGAGGTGCACTATATGATATGAAATCATGCACGGCAAACAAACCCGCTTATGAGCTGCCGAACAGATAACGACACATTTACGAGCGCGCGTGGAAATTGAATTTCTAAACGAATTTTTGGAAGTGTCAATGTTATGCAAACAAGTTTGATAAATCGGAGGTTATTATTAGAGCTATACTTCAACTTAGGAAACGATACAGATTATTGAAATGTATAAAATCGATAACCTAGCTAGACGATTAGTACGAGCGAGTCCTGAAGAAACAAATTGAGTGGTGAGTTCGATTCCCAGATCGATTAAAAAGTTTAATCGATTACTAATGATCTGTAACTATGGATACAGAGAAAAAACAGTGTTTAAGAGTGATGTATGCAGGAATCTACTTATTGGCATTTAAAAAGTTAAAACAATATTAAATTAAAATTAGTAGGTACATTCCAAGTCAAAAAACCGCAGCCTTGTACACCTCGAGGCGATCACGACTTTCTTTTATGAATTTGTTTACCACCAGAATTTCTGTTTTTAAGAGAGCTCAGCTTTGCCTTAATATCCATAGCGGAGCTTTATTATATTAAACGGATGATAGCCGTTTGTCTGTACCTAATCTCACAAAGGGATTGGGTAGGGTAGGTGGAAGCGTCTTTGACGTAAAACGCAATTTTACGTTAATTTCTAGGTATTACAAAAAAGTTATTTTAATTTTAACTATGTGACAATGACAAACCAGCATTTGCAGTCCACAGCTGGACATAATGCTTCTCCAATGACAATAATATATTCATCTCATTCCTCGGTTTCTCTAATCCAGCTTATCGTCGCTTCCTCTAGCCTGAAGGCGTCTTAGCCTAAGTTCTACGGCTTGCTCATATAGAGGGCCTATTCATGGCCTATTCCCACTTCAGCTTGCTTATTTTGTGCTTAGCTTACTTATTTTGACCACTCTCGTTCTCGGTCATAGCAATGTGAAAAACATTACTGCGGGTTCATATCAAAACTGTGATGGTGTGATAGTATGTTTTATATGTACGTACCTACCATTGACATGATTGAATACACATATTTGTAAATATCCATAGGTACCAATACCGAACTAAAATCTTAGGGTTGATTCATACTAGCGCTGAGTCGAAGCGCAGCGAAGCGTCAATCTATAAGATAATGTAGAAAATTCACCCATATCTCTACAATGTAACGCGCCGTATCCAGTCAGCGCGGGTCGCTCGTATTCCGTAGAAGGCGCGCTAATTAGCGCGTCTTTTTTATCTCGATATAAATATGTTCATGAGCGTCATCTCACACCGAGACGCGACGCGACGCGCACTTTTTATGATGGCAAAACGATTTCGAACGTATTTACTACAGCCGTAGGTTTCATTTTAGTGAAAGCGCGAGCGCGTGTCGAGATACGTGGCGATGCGCCGCGCTGTGCAGCGCGCGTGTCCTTTATTTTGTAGTAGTTAAGTTCGATTTTGGATCGCATTCTTAAAATGTGCGCGCAGCGTTGCGTCGCGTCTCGGTGTGAGCTCACCCTTACGTTGTAGAGAAAAGCCGCCCACGTCCGATACCTAATCGGCGACCGATTTTTGTAGGAGAAAAATAGAGCGTTCTGATGGCAATAGTGCAACGCACACGTCGTACAAAAAGTCGCTCGTATAAATGTATAGAATTTGAATAGACTACAAAAATTCTGAGGTGTGCGAGCACCCTAAGGGTGAATTTACTTTGTTGTCTTTTAGATTGACGCTTCGGTGCGCTTCGACTCTGCGCTAGTATGAATCGACCCTTACATGCTCTACGGTTGTACATAATATCAAGCAAGCACGAGTTTCTATGGATACCACCTCACCTATTGATTACCTACTCATGTGCCTAATGTGTAAGAAATTCATTCGATTTTGGGTACATCAAAGTAGCGACAGAATACAAGCAGTACCTGGTTAAATCGTCGTATGCTTAACATTTGTGTTGGGATCGTACCGTATTCCTTGTATAACCATTCTATTTCAGGTTGAGAAGTTTCGGAGATGTAAATACTCAATCGAGCAGTGACGCCGAAATATCCAACTTGAATGAGTTCCGCTTATGTTAGGTAAGCCTATGGTAGGCTTATATCCTCTTATGAGTAATGTGAGTTCTATTTTTTAGGATTTTCTTTCTTATTCCTAATTACTATAACGAGGCATATACCTCAAGTTGTTCAGGTACGTATTCGTTAAAATCACCACACCAAAAGCATCGTATACACGGTGATGTTGAATTCACTATTAACCTTTCAGGAAGTAAAAGTAGCCATGGTTATAAACAACTTTTACTAAGGGACCAAAAACGAAATAGCCAAAAAAACATCAGTTTCATACATTTTCATTGGTTGGCCAATGAAAATGTATGAAACAGATGTTTTTTTTTGTAAGAAACAGCTGATACTTTTTGCGATATTTCAGAGTTTGTCTCATAGTGAAAGTTGCTCATAATCATGACTACTTTTACACCCTGAAAGTTTAACAGTGAATTAAAAATCACCGTGTATTATAGTATAACTATGATTAGAACTTGATACATCCCTTACCTACGTGTGGGAAGCAGAATCAGTCAATAGTAGTTTCTGTTATTGAAGCTAGGTATGACAGCCGCCATACTGTTTGACCACAGTAGGCGGCTCCTAGAAGCCCATTCAACATACCACAGTATTTCAGAGTCCTAATAAAGGAAGTATGTACTTAAATGAAAAATAAATATTTGTGTTAATATTTATTAGCTACTATTAGAAGCCACAATTAGCTTATGATCTTTTTTGAATATAAAAACCGAAATATTTACAATCAAAGGAAAAGAAAAGAATGTAAAATAAAGACATCGACATAATATTTTTCGATGATTGTAAAAACTGTCAATGTTGAATACGGGTTCAATCATGCCTCACAAATACTTCAAGAGACATTTTCCTGCTACCATAAATATCCCATTACTTACAGACACAAGTATTAGCGTCGCTATTGGCTATATATTGAAAACGATTAGGGAGGGAACAATAAGGAAAGGCGATACAGCATTGTTTTTATCGCCCTCTTGAGTCTTTTCTCTAATTTTAAAGAAAATTGTACGTGTAAATCTTTTTAAAACTCCAATTGTGTGTTTTCCATGACTAACAACATGTAAAATAAAACATAAATGTATTTGTAAAAAAGGATGTCAAAACTAAATCTTATTAAAAAAAACTTACAACACTAAATTACATTAATTTAAGTTTCTACATATTATATCAACTTTAATATTTGAAATAAATAATATTTTTCTTTTACACTCTATAATATTAGTAATGGCACTAGTTATTATTCATGTTATAACAAGGCACAAGGGCGAACAAGGGAAGCTGTAGCAACGTCGTACATACGACGTCGACGAGATTGACTGAGATTAACTCAACGAATCTGTACATAATATACTTTATTTTTGATAAGAATACGATTATTAGTAAGATTATTACACTCCTGATCTTTGAGAGTATTCGACGTTTCGTCGTAATAAATTGATGTTCTCAGAACTTGACTGAAAAAGTATATCCGAAATACGTGAGATCACTCATAACATCAATTTCAGACTTTCCGCCTACATCATTTATTCAACTTACGTCAAATTATTTACAATCAAAAGGCTGATTACAATACATCTCACTTTCTGCCTTAATATATGAATTCTATTTATAGCAGTGAATAAATTAGTTATTTGATCAGACAAAACCACTTTATTGATACTCTCGCAGTTATACGTTTAAAATGAGTATATAATATTCGACGATCATGAGTTTTAATTCGAATATAATATTGTACATATTTACGTAAACTTGTAATATTATACTTACGATGTATTAATATTAGGTTACCAAATTGGCTCAACACATTGACTTCATACACAGATTTTTCATAAAAAATTACGGCAAAATTAGGTTTTACATTGCAGATAAATGAAGTAAATCGCTTAAATGTATTAAATGTTATTCCCGATTTAGTCAGTTTGTAAATTAGGATTACCATCGTCAATAATAATAATTGTAAAACATTATAAAGCTCTAAACTACAACCTATCGAACGCAATATTTATGGTCTTAACATAATTATGAAAAGAGTGTTTATCTTTAACACGTTCGATTTTACGAAACTACACACAAACACATAAGTACATACGACATACATTCACACATAAGTACAAAAAGCGTACAATATACATCCTGAGATTAAACAGACCTTCTGATAATTATATAAAATTAATTATAAAATAAATGTAAGGCATAAATACAGACTGTTTGCATTTGTATTATATAAATATTCCTACGACAATGTAGACAAATATGATTCAAAATATATACTGAAACGTAATCAAGTAGGCAGTTAATAAATATTTTAGCATTTTGCGCTTTCTTATGTAGTCATTTAATTTAATCACAGTTAATATAAAAATCTATTGAAAGGCACATTTTTAAGGCAACTTTCTAAACAGTTCTCGATATATCATGACTGTAAAAACTACGTTTGAATAAAAATTCTAAAAACCACGAAATTTTTTTGAATACTGACTTTATCATTATATACTTAAATGCGGCATAAATTATTGTATATTTTGAGACTACGTTACGTTTCTGACTATTTATACACAATTTTATTATTTTCCAGCATACGTAGGGTTTTTGAAAGTCGACGTCGCTTGCTTGTATATGGGGTTCTCGCCCTAGGAAACAAAAAGGACACAGTGAGAACCAAAAATATGAACAAAAAATAACCCTTCTTTGCAGTCGGGTAAAACATACAACTTAATAGTGACGAGTTCGAAGATATGTGACATCTACCAAGCCGCACCGATCCCGCGTGGTGGATTACGGCTTCTACGTTTCACAGATGAGGCATGCTAAGTCACAGCGGGAACATAGGCCAGTTATGTTGTAGTAGTATCGAACAAAACAAATGATATAGCGGTGATGTCCTTCTCAAAGCTCATCAAGCGCGCAGTTCCTGAAACCGTCGCGTATGGGTATCACCAGGTGTATGAACGTGGACATAGCAAAAGGAGTACCCATGTAAGGATCGTAGCACGTAAGTCCTGTTGTTTTTGCCTATCGCCATGGGCAAAGTGAGCCGCAAAAATGAAAATGTTCCCAAAATGTGCAATGTAAAACCCAGTTTTTTTGGGCTTTGTATGACCCACTATTGAATTTTTTTGGAAGATATTTATTCCGAAATTTCATGCGCAGTTTTTCTTACCGTGTCCCACTTGGCCATCATGCGTTCCTTCTCGAAGCGCGCGAACTCCCTGCGGTCGTGGATGGTGGTCGCCATCTTCCACAACATCAGTAACGCTAGACCCACAAGCACGATCGCCGCGATCACACCGAGCACAATACCCAGGATAGGCACCTATGAGTTATGAAATAATAGCAGGTTAGGTGAGGTAGTTGGATAAGGTGGAAGAGCAGTGATGGCCCTGTGGTAAAAGCAATACCACATGTAGCAATGGGAGATTGGAGATAGTGACGAACTGCGCAAGTGCTCCAGCACCCTGGCCAAAGGTAGTCAGTAAGAATCTGACAAACCCCTCCGAGTCACGCAAAACATCCATGAGGATCTCCACAGTAAAAAAAAAAACGAGCGTAGGTTACGGGTTCGAACACAGGCAGGCATGTACTGTATGTATGCAACTGATTTCGTCACCACTGCTTTTAAGAAGGGGAAGGAAATCGAAACCAGCAGGTTTTGGAGCCAAAAATTCGAAGACATGTCCACATACCCGCACTGGGCCCGAGTGTCTCTCCATTTTTTTGGTTTTTGCTCTAGGGTGGTATCAATGGCGGAAAAGGATTTGTGTATGGCATCCCAATGGTATGAGAAAGTCTAACTTAAGCAATGGCCGGTCATAAGCTAAAGAACAACAAATAATATCACGAACGCAAGTATTAATTTATTTTTGCGTTGAATTGCGAATTTTCCCTTAGGTTCCCTTGGTTGTTGGAATGCTTTTGTTCAGTAGTGAATGTTTACATGCAGATATGAAAATGATAGGTACCTATATTTATTGTTCTTTGAGTTCAGCCATATCTATGTATTTGTAAACTTAATTTATAAATATAAATGGCTATGACTAATATCCTGTGATAAAAGAAACAATAACACTTGAGAGTGAATTAGCTTCAAACATTACATTAATTATAAATACCGCTAATTAAAGTGTTATTCTCCATACCTTCTTAGGGCATTCTCGTTCCTTCTGCGCCCTAATAAAAAGTTGCTGGTTCTCGTTGTAAGAGTAGACATACACATACAAACAGTCTTCCTCGTCGTAAAATGAGCAGAGATGTTCGTTTCGAGATTCGTTGGCTGAAACAAATGACAAACATTAAGGCTCGTTTAGGTCACGCGCAGGTAATGTGCATGATACGATAATGATTCAGTGCGGATGACACACTAGACGTGTCAATGAAGATGTTGACGACACACTACACGTGTCAATGAAGATGCTGATGACACGTCATACTCATACCTTTATTTCTAATGCTGTATGTAACTGTTGGGGTCGAACTTTCAACCATTTCCTCGCTACAATTATTGACCGAGCGAGCGAGCGAAGCGTCTCTACTTCAAGTCTGGCAAAGTTTGCTTTCCTCTGTCAGTTTGTTGGTACTCCTCTACAGGTCGTATTTTACAATCTTTTATAGTTTGTTTTGTCGTCGTGGATTTTTGATTGGAGGAGTACTTGAAGGGACAAAAAGAGGTATCTCCGCGATTTCGATGAGTTATTTTTTTATTTAAAAGGTAGGAAGTTTAAGTTGGTCTCAGAAATTTGGTGAAGATCTGATGAGGATCTTAGACGTGATGAGCAGAACAGCTCCTCAAAACGCAGTAAATTGCTCACTTTAGATTTCTACCAGTGAAATCGGTTGGTATATTAATAGTTGCAAATTTGTGCTCGCGAGGTGTACTGTTCTCAGAACTAATAGTAATTAAGATTATTCCCTTAGATGAGTGAAGTTTGAAATTATAATTTTTGTGGTGTGCAATTACGAAAATGTAATCATTTTGCTTATCTTATTGAACTTATGAAGAGGTCGTAAGGTTAATAAGATAAGCTCGCTATTTTGTGCCTTATCCGACGTCGTTAAATCATTTTTACTGTTTTTATACATTTTCCTCGAACAAGTAGGTAGTGGATATTTAAATCCTTTATAGTTGCGATGCCTCACCTTCAATCTTGCCTTCTTCTACGATAGGGAACAGCGCACAATCACCACAGTTGTTAGTATCGGGGTTGTACAGCGGGCCTCGTTTATGTACCTCGCACAATACACAGTCTTTGAACTCGCCGCAACGGCCGGGACAAGTCTAGAACATATTGATAAAAGTTTTAGCAGGGTCTTGTTGGGACTTAATTAATTAAGAAATAGTATTTTAATCCTTACTGGCTTCTGCCTGCGACTTCGTCTGCGTGGACTTCAGAATTGGGTCCAGAGAGAAATGCAAAACGCAAATAGACATAATATACTGTTGCTACAGTTTAATAGATATTTTTTAAGAGGAATAATTACGTAATGCATTGTTTTCATATAACTCTATTGGTTTATGCGGCGCACGCCAGTAATGCTCCCAGTCGGCATGATTAGTTCCGACATCTTCAACAATCATCGTCATATTTCAGCGAATTTACACAAAAGCTTAATGAATTATACACCTAAACCTTCCTCATGAATCACCCCATCCATTGGCGACAACCGTAAGAAAATCCGTTCGGCAGTTTTTGAATGTATCGCGTTCAGACAGACAGACACGGGGGAGGGGGGGTTATTTTATAATATCTAGTGATACGGGTACTTACAGGACACTTTTCACAGTATTTGCCAGAGTAATGACGGTCATCATCAACATTACACACACATTGACCGCACACACATTTCCCGTTTCCACTGCATATTTCGTTGTTTTCTGTAACAAACGTAATGATTAGTGCCTTGAAATTGAAAGTGTGTATTACATTCAGTTATCGATAATTACCACAATCATTAAGACACAATTATATACAATTACTGTACTGTAAACGACACGCCAAGCATGTTTTTGTCGCAAAAAAACAAAGCTAACGGTTTAAACGCCGTATAATGTTCATGATTGCATTAATAGAATGCATTTTTTTTTCACCCTTCGAACAGTAATGACTACTTTGAATGCTACTAGCAAATCCTGCGTTTATTTCATGAAGGCAAAATGAGGCTCCGCGTCTGTAAAAGTTCATGGCTTCGAAAGGTACGGTGGAATTAAAGTAAACTTCGTTCATGTAAAGTCGGGGAAATTAATTGATAAGCAAATTAAATACCAATTTAAATTGTCGTATATTCAAATCACAACTGAGAATCTGTGACAGTTGTATGAAATAGCTATCACACGGCAAATTGACGTAAAGTATGAACAATTAATTTCCCAGACTGTATATCAATATTCTTCTCACCTGGCGACCGGCAAGGCGTCTGATCTTTCAAACACTGGCAGGCTGGTCCAGTGTACTCGGGTGTACAGCTACACTTTCCACACACACATTCACCGTGCTCGAGACCGGAGCATAGTAAACCTTTGTTCATGTCACATGTGAAGTTATCACACTCGCAGAATGGGCCGGAGATCACCTGGTGGAAAAGTCGAGTTAAAGTTGCTATTTGTATTATTTTTTTACCAAAAGTTCATTTATTTAAGCACGAGTTTACATGGAAATTAAAAACAATTTATAACAGAGCCCGTAAAGGAGACATTGGTGCCGATTCCCTTGTTCACAAACTAAACTAAATTTAAGTTCAGTGCATCTTTTTCTTTCTATTTCATTAAGAAAAGGACAGAAGATAAATTTTAGTTTAGTCCTGTCAGATTAATCAGCGCCTATCACTACTCTATACAAGTTTAGACGTGATTAAAAACTTGCCTACTAAAATTAGTTTGTAAACAACTACTAAAATTTAGTTTGTAAACAAGGGAATCGGCGCCATTGGCGCCGATTCCCTTGTTCACAAACTGAACTAAATTTAATTTCAGTGCATCTTTTTCTTTCTATTTCAATAAGAAAAGGACAGAAGATACATTTTAGTTTAGTTCTGTCAAATTAATCAGCGGTTGACGAAAATTGACGTAATTTTAGTAGGCAAGTTTTTAATCACGTCTAAACTTGTATAGAGTAGTGATAGGCGCTGATTAATCTGACAGGACTAAACTAAAATTTATCTTCTGTCCTTTTCTTAATGAAATAGAAAGAAAAAGATGCACTGAACTTAAATTTAGTTTAGTTTGTGAACAAGGGAATCGGCACCATTATATAACTTGCAAGAATCCAATTTGCTTCTTTCATTGGTAACCTCCTTAAATTCCCCCTGGGTAAAGGTCATGTCTCACACCGAACAAGACGACAATCCGACATTCTAACGAGATCCCATCAAGGATCCATAATACGTAACGATTAAAAAAAGTCACAAATACCGAATATTTCTTACCTTTTGAGAGTCTTCCATCTTGTTACACTCGCAGACACCACAGATACATGTCCCTCTGTTAGAGCACAGAGGTCCGGAGCTCGCATTAGTGGGCCTGCAGCCGCGTTCCTGTTCGGCTGATACGCCGCCGTGGGCCGAACATTCGCAGTTCTTGCCGAAGCGGCCGGGGTGGCACACGCATACTCCGCACGCTGAGACACCTTCTCCGCTGCAGACTAGGGGACTGTCGTTATAGGCCTGAGCGGAAACGAAATAATTATTGATGTACTTTTTCAGATGTTTTTGATATGGCTGCCTTGGTTCAGCATAGGCGTTCGTTGAAAGTATACGCTGCGTAGACGTAGCGCGAACGTGACGTTAAGACAGTGTCGATGCGGCATCTTTATATTATAATCACTAATCAGTATATATGTAGTGCAGCGTATTTACGCGGCGTCAACGTCTATGCTGGACAAACGCGACGTAATTTTTTAGGCTGCAACGGCAAATTTATTTTAACCTTTTGACCGCCACAGTAATGTATAGACGACAGACCAAAATGTGCCCAGCACGCCACGGTCACGACTACATGACAGATTTTAAGGAATAATTCGTAGCTTGGCGCCGAGGGCACGATTTTGCTTCTTTGACGTGTCGGTCAAAGGGTTAAGTATAGACAAATATAGTGGTATCTCGCATATTACATGATATTTTAATATATTTATTTACATAACCAAATTACAAGATGATTATTAACATTAACTAAATTAAATTAAAACTAAGTTAAGCTTAAAAAAGGCCCTCGGGGCATTGTACCGAGGATGCTGGCGGCATTTTCTCGCTGAATTGCAATGCTGATGATGCGTTGCGCGAGAAAGCCGCCAGCTTTTCGGTTACATGATATTATATTGAAATAGAAATAATAGTTATTTTCATAAAACATGCTGTATAAAGTTGTTTTAAAAATACATTATAGAGCATACATGTTTTGCTTATAATTATCATGTAAATATTATAGGTTACATTATAAAATGTTTCCCGTCATTTTCAAATCTTATATGCTGTAAAAATTGATTAGTGTTTAACCATTTCAGTAGTTTTTTTTAAACAATCTGAGATCAAGTTTTTAAATCACTTTTATTATATATCAGAATACACATAATACAAGAGATACCGGTAACGGTAGAATACACCAGATGCACCGAAAGAGTGTTGAAGTTCTGATTCACAAATGTTTAGAAACTTACAAAGTGGAATTTAAAGAAATTAATGTGTGAATAACTCACATAATGATTAGGCTGTTCGCAGGGACAGTCGCAGACCATCTCGAGGTCAACGGTGAGGCTGTCTGAGATACCAACGGGGGAGATATCGAAAGTCTGCTTCCACTTGTTGCGGTCCTTGGGGCATTCTTTGAGGGTGATTTCAGCTGTGAATTCTACAACATCTCCCACCTACAAATTATGAACAAATTAGTACATAAAACCCAAAAAATAAACACTATAAAAAAAATGTTTGGGTACTATACCTTTAACCCGTCGCATTTGTTTGTCTGAGTGAGCTCTTTGCCGCTAAGACAAGATGAGTAATACACTATTTGTACGGCATCACTCGATGAATCTTTCATTTCCACCGCTGACGTAATTTTCTGCAAATACATAATCATAATGTAACCTTTATTTTTATATCTGCAATAAAAAGACAGGCTATTATCAAGAAAATCAAAACGCTCTTTGCCAAAGTAAGGATTTTTACATATTTTCATACTCCTATGGTTGTTGTTAAATCTTATTATAATTTCATAATATCATTATGATGTTTATGATTGATTAAACTTGGCATTCGATCACCTGTGTTGTTACACATTTATTCAGTAGCTTTAGAAGCGTTTTTAAGAACTTAACGATTTATTCTTTAAGACAGTTTTTACAACAAATACATACAATAATGTTATGCTATTGTTATGTATGGTATTAATTTAATACATACATACATACATGTATAAACTCACACCTTCTTCCCATGGGGGTAGGCAGAAACTATAGAACGCCACCTGCTACGCTCCTTACATACTCCTTTTGCTTCGTTTACGTTCATCGTCTCACATGTATAATTTCAAAATGAATGATGTAAACAATATTTTGTAACCATAATACGATGATTTAAAAGAGTGTCCATGGAGTTTCTTGCCCGTTGTTCTCCGTAGGTACCTACTACGCTTTGGAATGGGCAACTAGCTTCATCTTTCTGACTGACCGACCGACCCCTTGACAATTCAAAAGTGCCTGTAATTGGTTTATTTGAAATAAATGCTTTGAGTTTGAGTTCATACATCTGGTCATACACGCACGCCGGTTGCGAGGACTACGCACCTGACCTTTTTGAAGAACATCATTAATGAGGTCACTATATGTCTTTCTGGGGCGGGGGTCCCGGCATTTCCACTTACATCTGCCTTGTAAATACCTTTTGTTAGTCGCCATTCATTCATCCTCTCAACATGACCAAATTATTAGTACCTATTAATTTAATCGTTATAATATTACGAAGGCTGACCTATAATGCGTAACTAGAACACTATAGGGAATTTTCCGCAAGCTTTAAGTAGGACCGATAATAAATAACATAACATCACGCCTTGTTTCCCCGAAGGGATGGGCAGAGGTTTTCCTGTACTACACCCACATTTCGCCAGTTATGTTTAAGTCCCATGTAATAGAAGGCGAGCCTATTGCCATCAACCGGGAACAAATCCAGACTCCGATAATAAATAAGCAATTAAAATAAATAATATGTAATATTTAGAATTAAATAATGAATTTAATGTCTTGCGCCATTAAGTCCGCTTCATATACCACTACGGTACATGAAGCTTAAATAAATAAAATGCATCTGCATGGAAATAGCCTCCACAAGTGGAGATACTTATATTGGTTCATGGGTTATCCTAGGCAGTCAACCTTGCTCCTAACTTGTTGACTGGATTTACCACAGCACAAGCTATTCTTCGTACACCTCGAACCGATGCTCGTTTTTTTTTTTTGAGGTACTTACTTAAATTTCTTAAGTAATTACTAACACAAATATGGCTGGCTGTATGTCATGCGGTATTGGATAGTCCAAAATAAAGTTATTATTATTAATATTAAAGAATAAGGGTAGCTAGTGCTACTCACGTTATACTGTTCCCGCACAAGGTCCACGATGTTATCAGAGTCGTTGCTAAGCACTCCGGTACTTGATCCCTCGATGTGCTTGCTCAGCTGTTCGTATACGCTGATCTGTTCCGCCGTCACCGCGAAGATCACGTTGATGGCGTGTTTCTTTACCTATAAACATACAATGTGACATGCAATTGATCATGTGAATGGTGATAGAGCGGGGTACGTATCGGAAGGCCCATGAAAAACTAGCTTGATGAAATATTTCAGCTTAGCGGAAAGAATTGGCGAAAAAGGGAAGGCGTCGATGATAAAAATGCCTGTGCGTCAGAAAACGTCATACATAGGTACGTTACAGCCTGCTATGCATGATTTTATAGGGAAAAACACATTGTCCGTTTTAAATACTGAAATTCTTCATGAGGTTCAGAACGAGTGAATTGGAAAAAAAAAATACCGTTGGACGATACATCGCCAAACATTAGGCACTCGACTAATTTCTACAATTACGTCAATTTAAGCCAATTTATATGAATCGTTTGAAAATGTAATAATATTATTTGTATATAATTGTAATAATTGCCCTAGAAGTACAATAGGAAAGTGACCTATTCCTAATATATAGAGACCTAAGGTAAGATGAATCAAAAGTCGTGGTGATACTATAACAAATTGAAAACAAAATACAAACCTTATGATTAATCTGTGAAATACTGGGGTAATCCTGCAACGTTGAGTGAGTGTAAGTATTGTCCGTCATGTGACATTCGCCATCGTTGGGTTGAACGATACCACCGAGCTGCAATTGGGCAAACACTTTTATTAACAAGCATTAACTTAACGTGTCGTGCCATCTGTAATGGCAACTTTTATTAACGTATTCTTGTAGTAAACGACAGTTGATCTCCATGATGACAATATGCTTCCGAAACCCTACTTTTTTTAGGTAAGTTAATCGACAGCCATGCACTGGCTGTCGATAAAAAATATCAGACCAAATAGGGTGTTTTTCAAGATTTCTACGAGTTACAATCGACTATTATCTATATCCTCTCGAAATAATAATATAAGGTACCTTTCCGTCTCCAGCGTAATGGAAGCCAGCATCTGTTGAGAAGACAAGTAGTCTGCGGGCCTGGTCGCGCCAGCCTATCTGTTGCTTGCACACAACCGCTTGCATGATCGCGTCGAAGCCTCCTTCGGGGGCGTCCAAGTTACCTGATACGTCTGCTTTAGCTACCGCTTTCTGTGGGATGAAAAACAGTCAAAGACACATGAAGTAAACAAAATAGTACTAAGTAACATGCAGTAAGTACGCGTTTTATTTCAAGAAAATTAAAAGGATTTCTGTCTTACTCCTACATGTTGTAAAAAGCGGCAATTTATAGACATTTCTCTGTCTATGGGAGGTCAATGTTTAGTAGATGGTGTTTATTTGATAGTATGATGAGTGGTGATAACCTACCTCGAAGAAAGCAGTATCAGTGCTGAGCGACATCTGATTTTGGTATCCATAAGGCGCGGCACATCCTAAACAGGGCGATATTAAACTGAAAAGAATTACATTTCTATTATCTGATCCAATACAATTTCTAAGCTATCTACTTAATAGCATATTTTATTACTTACTTCTTGGGCACAGTAGATACGTAGGGCATGACTAGTTTATCTACAAATGAGCCGAAACCGATTCTGAACATGGAAGTCATGTTCCTCATAGTAGCAGAGAGCAAACTTCCCAGTGTACTAAGCTTCTCTTTGTCATTCTGCATAGATCTACTGAGGTCCATAAGATAGTATAAGTCGACGGGATAATCTTGAGCCCTGGAGTAAGCAAATGTGAGCTTCTGCATTTGATCTGTGAATAAAATATTTAGATGTAGGATTAGCATAACGAGTCAAATTCATCAGGACATTGTGTCATAGATAATTATAAAATTAATTAATCCATACAACTCGGCGATGACATTGAACGCGAACCGTTTATCATAACTAGTTGAGTTATGACTGATTAGTGATTACTTAACTTCCCACACAGAATGGTATGAAAATAATGTACTTACTCATTCTTAAGTTGAGATTCACTTTCTGTGGTTTCATCTGTACTAAGCTCTCGCCGCCAGCGGCACCAGCGGCACCTCCGGCCGCTGCTGATGAGGACCCTGACGCTGAGAAGCTGCTTCCCTTCGAGCTATAAGATTCTTCGAATGATGATGAACCTGCGGCCATCCCCATTCTGGACTTTGCTGAAAGCAAAAGTACCGCATGTAACCAACTTGCTGGGAAACGGGGGGAGAATCATTAGATTAGTTCCTATTGTTGTCTATATCTGTTACCTCTACTCAGCTCAATATTGTACTTGGGATCGACAGAGCGCTGGTTGTCCGGATTGAAGATGTAGGCTTCATCGCATCCTGCGGTTCCACCCCTCTCCATGGCTGGATTGAAGCACCTTGGGCCATTGAACTCTGCCGCGAAGCACCAAGCACAGCTGGCAGTGCGAATGCAGTCGCTGCAAGTCGTCTTACTGGAGCAGGGGTTCTGCGCCAGGAGTTGTTCCGCCCGCTGCCCCCAACACACCGCCAGCAGGCTCACCCACAGACATAGTCGTAAAACAGTCGATCGTTGTTTGTTCATTTTGTAGTTAATCTATAGATTCGTTTTCAGATCAAATTCTGTAACAAGGACAATTTTGATATTAATAAAAGTCGGTGATTTAAACTAATTTTACGTTAGTGGGTAATATGCTGCGGTTGCAGATTAATTGTTATATTGTCCTGGTATACATAAAACAAGCGTTTCAGCGTGCTTATATAAAGTCATAACTTTCTACTTGCGTGACCCAGTATTAAAGGCCAGAACGTCAAACATATTTTAATCTTGAACGCAATATACTTTTGTAATTTAGTACATTACTGGTATTACATAAACTCGTGCAAGCGTCATATAAACTGCATTGCAAGTAGACGCAATGGATTATTAGTCTCTCATAAATTATCAACAATAATAACCTACCTAACGATCGAGCCTTATAACCCCCGACCGGAATCCCTTATGTGTACCTATAATTATGTATTTACTATCGGTCAGCCACAGTAGGTACTTCGATACTAATTCCTCTGATACTTAATTAATATGTTTTATCAATGATGATTGGCTTATCACCATACTACATACACACTTATGTTTATGTTATATATGTAGACAATACTCATTAGTTTGATAGGTACTTCTTTAAAACTTAGTGCTCCTGCTGACTATATAACTGAAGATTGCATCGGTACTGTGGTGTTCACAAGAAATCACTTGTTGGGGGTTTTGGGAACGTCTAGTTGCCACAGGGGATAGAGCGGGACTCTCTTGAGGCGATACCATTGAGTGGTGCGCTACTTTTAATAGTATATCACAGGTACCCAACGGTTAGTTAAAAGGAAATTCTTAGAAACGCAATAGGCCAAAGCCAAGTTGTATTTAATACAACTAGATCAATGAGACAACTAAAAGGATAATTTTGTTTACAAATTCATAGAACAAAGCAGCGTATGTAGATGAAAACGGTGGTATAAATAAAGATTGTTTAAACCCAGTGACGAGGATTTAGACCGCACTATTAGCTGTAAGTAAAGTATGAATGATTGTACGACGCCGTCATCGGCTCACAGGTAGTAAATAGCGTTGCGTAAACGTTATGATACGGTTGAGACATATGGCCACCTGTGGGCGGCGGTAGCGAGTGAGAAAGGGCGCCGCCCACGCAAAGTCGTATCCAGTCCGCCTCGTCTATTTTATGCCATGTTCTGAGTTACTGACCAACATTATAATGATATCGGTTGTTTAGAACCTATAGGTATGTAGCTATAGGTAAATATTACAATTAATAAGTTAGGCATGTATCTAACTTATTAATTGTAAAGTTAATATACTTTTCCCTGTATTATTACATTTTCTATATAAATAAGTCAGTAATTTACACACTAACGTCACACACAGCAGTGTCTAAATAAGGCCATGTGTTCACCTTGTTGTCATGAATTGCAAACAGCATGTTTACTGCCATAAATGCTTATCTTTCCGCATAAGATGTAGGAGTCAAAAAAATAAACTGGGTTGCTTTGAGATGTGACGCTCGTGCGAGTACACGACTACAGAGTGCAATTATTAGAAACAAACTTATAAACAGAGTAAGACTAACAAATCCCGCAGGATGTCAGATATCCAAAGTTTCGTAATTAGGAACGAATAGACAATAAACTGTTCTAAATCCTCAAGACGTTATTTAAATGATGTAAATACCTACGTAAAGTCTGGTATTTCCTATGACTTAAAAATTAGAAGTTGGAAATTTTTAATACCGACCTAAAAAAGAAAGGCAAGGTACTCAAAAGAGACATTTCAGTAATCAGTGTTTGTATAAGCTGATCTTGTTTACACTTACATATTGACACCGGCGACTTGATAAGTCACTTATCATATCACTGGGTTAACTCACATACCTTGTATTATCATCACAGTTGTGTACTCTTCAGTCTTCACAAAACTGTTTAAGTAAATAAAAATATTTTTTAAACTAATATATTTATATCACTTGTAGCTTTTAGCTCCTTTGTTAACTCTACAGTTAAACAAATAACACATCACATAAAGACATAAAATGTTTAAATTTAATTCACCAAACAAAACTATTTATACTCAAATTATGGGATTTTTATCATATTTATAATTATTTTAATCAGTCTCAGTAATTTCTACAAATTATATTTGTAATATTGCTTGAAACACAGCGCGACGTGCGCCCGCGCCGGATACACGCGTGACTAATTGTACAGAAAATAACTTCGTCAGCGGGTGATACAGCGAGCGCCGTCACAGTTTCTTCTCGGAATCGATACTCAATACACTCATCAAAACATAACTACTACGACAGGACCGGCAGAACTCATAAAGCCCTGCGAATATTTAGGTCATAGTCCTTCAGATTATCCGTACGAATGCGAACCATATTGATCACGAAACTTAAGAAAACAGTTCCCTGTTTAACTTACTAAAACCGTACTTGGAAGATAGCCATCACGTAGTTCATGACACTATGTAAAATCATATCGTTCAATGGGTGTTCCTCAAGGTTCAATACTGGGGCCAACCATTTTTACGCATGACCGCGCATAACATAGTGTTATGTGGTAGGTAGGAATCATGTGCGTTTGTAATTAGTATGTTCAACATCACATACCTTCTTCGAACATGATTATTTGTTTTAAGATCCACCAAAAAAAGACGTAAATAACGCTATGCTTCAAGAAGCTCCATACATCAGTAAACGCTATACCGAGCGAGCATACAGAGTTGCTATAAATCAATAAAAGTTAATAGCTACTGAATTAACTCATTGCAAATAACTTAGGCACTAATTGAAATGGAAACATCTTGTAGTGCTGTCTGTATAAAACGATATTACAATGGTAATTAGGGAAATGAACGATAGGATTATTTACAGTAATGAAACCAGTGACTTAAGATGGGGTCTATTTTACAAGACCCCTTTTAACTTTACCTATTCAGGATCAGTCAAGCTAGAGTACAATACCCCAGGGACTTGATTAAATAAGGTTGCCACCTTTTTTTTTAAGTAAATAGAGTATATCAAATAAATAATACTTTTTTTACCTTAGAAAAGTAATTTCTAAGGTAAAAAAAGTATTATTTATTTGCCCTGCGTTTTTTATTCATCAATTCATCATACAAATATTTGTTACTAGTGAATATCCTAACGGCAATTTTACAGTCTTGTCTAAATTTAAGTATATACATAATTATTTTTTTAAATTTAGGGACTGTTTCGTCCCGCCACTTATCATTCATCAGAGAAAAACTCTCTCTGTAAATGCTGAAGTGGCGGTAATGGATCTTAGCAGAAATGTCACAATTTTGTATATTATATTCATTTTGACTTTTTTTGCTAATTCTGTGATTCTAATAGCTTTGCAATTTAACAATATTGTATCTTCCGTTACACGCAAAAACAGCTTAACTTTTATTTGTTTCTTTTAGTAGGTACCTAAACAATTTTAAAAAATCTTCAGAAGTAAAAACATTAAATAAAGTATTTTTACGTACTTTATTGCCCTCACATATAATAAAGTACGTTTGCCCAAATTAAGTACCATACTTTATTGTAAAGTACTGGTGGTAATCCTAACCTTGATCCACATTCGTTCTTAGTAAGAAGCGGTACTCACAATTGAAAATTAACTAGAAATAAATAATATGTACCTGAATGACTTTGAAGAGTGCTGTTTCGTCGAACATCGCTTGTGATAATGGATCACTGGATGGTCCACAGTGGATTTTGTTAGTGAATAATGTTTACTTACGTAAAGTCAAAACAAAACCTCAGGGTTATCAAATTTGTACCAACCACTAAAAATATGATATTTTACATACATGTAAGATGCACTGTTGAGGCTCGTGCAGAGTGGGGCGTTATCGCGTGCGCGACAGGCATATTGCTGCCTGTCGCGCACGCGCTATCGCGCTAGTCTGCACGAGCCTTTACTGTATTGGGTGGTTTGGTTATTGGGTTTTCTCCATCCGGAATTTCTCAGTAGCAGCCCGGAGTCTGTATCTGTGCCCGGTTGACGGCAATAGGTTCGCCCCCTAACTGGCGAGATGTACCTAGTACTAGAGGTACACCTCTGCCTGACCCTTAGGGGAATACAAGAGTGATGTTAGATGCATTGTTACATCTTCATTATTAGCATCGTGAACTTTCAAGAGTCAATCGTTAGTGTATCACAAGATGACCTCCAAGTTTGAAGACAAACCGGTGCTTCTGTAGGTCGAGTAAATTACGTCATTAACAACTCTGACCGAGCAAACGATGATTCAAGTTGTGATAATGTAAGCATTCTTTCGCTTATACAGTCACATTTGATGGCCATAAGAACATTTAAATCATCAGTAGCTCGCAATTGTGAGTAAGCGGAATACAATCGATGAACAGAGCTATGAGGAAAAGAAACTTTTCTACACAATCGACACTTTTCTATTGAATAGACTGTGCCTACCTGTTGTTAGGTACGTAGGTAGGTACTTTGTTTGATAACAAATTTTGTTTAGACGTAAACTAAACACAGACTTCCGAAGTATTTGTAACGCAGATTACGTCATATTTTAAGAAGTCGCGAATTACGAACGGGACTCATTTATAACATGATGCGCTTTCCAGGAAATTGATTAGCTAACAAGTATAACTGAACGCAGTTGCTACAAAGTTCCGCAAAACCCTTAAGCGGGTTTCCTTATATCGACGATAACGGTTAAGGGGTGTACCAGCCGGGTCATTGACCGCTCCTGCTTACTTTGGCGGGCGCGGCGCCGGCACTATTGCCCCACGACATGGAACGCCATATATGGATGAGAATCCCCAATTAAAATGTTGCATGTGTTTTTACTATAGGATTCTGCTACGTTTTTAAATTCTTTGCTGGTCTTCTTAGAATTTTACATTGTAGGTTGCATATATTTCACTTTTTTTGCATAGAATACCAATAAGAGTGAGATCTACAATATTGAAAATATATGTATAGAAATGAATAATAATAATTTTCCTTAAAGATGACTAAAGGCACGAATTAGATCATAACTTTTCAGGTGAAAATATGAGCTCTTTAAGTTGGATTCGCAATGGTAGTAGATTTGTTCCATAAGAACTTTTCCATATAAGATTTGTTCTTATGGAACAAATCCAACTAAGATAGATGTATTTTGATCAAGATACAACCTGCATGACCCCTGCAAATTGGAAAAAAACTCAAGAAAATTTGAATTTCGCAGGCTACCACTATGGATTAGAGATGGGCCGAATGTGGTTTGAACCGAATCCGAACATTCGGTTAAAATAAAAAGTTCGGTTCAAGAGCTAGACAGATATCTCAATAAAGTTCTGCTACTCAAAGACCTATGTCCATATGGCTGGTGGGCTAAGAATAAAGACAAGTTCCCTAACTGAGTTATTTGGCTCGAATATAATAATCGTCTCCTGGAAGGTCTGTATATTCTGAGCGGCTCTTTTCGCAGGCAGGAAACGTATACGAACAAAAACGTAACAAACTTCTGCCAGATAAGGCAGAGTCTTTGGCGTTATTGCACCATAACCTGTCTCTAGTAAATTTCAAATATGAGTGAGTAGATGAATGAGAAAAGTTTAGTTTAATTTGATTGTTGAAAAAAATACCCTTTCATCATCATCATCTGCCTAGCCTTTTCCCAACTATGATGGGGTCGGCTTCCAGTCTTACCGGATACAGCTGAATACCAGTATTTTACATGGAGCGACTGCCTGTCTGACTGTTACTGGGTAGCACGATACCTCTTAGTAAGACTGGTTGTCAGACTTTCCAGCTTCTGACGACCCGTAACGACTGTCAAAGATCTACAAATGACAGTCGGGACCAACGGCTTAACGTGCTTTCCGAGGCACGGAGGCGTCTTGGTATGTAAAGATGGTCACCCATCCACGGACCAACCGCGACAAACGTAGCTTAACCTGATCGATCGATCCGTGCGGCTGTTATTACTTAGCCACAAGCCCAAATGAAAAAAATACCCTTTAATTGTAATAAAAAATACTTGATGTTAATGAATGTGTAGTTTGTGAAATTGTGAACCAAAAACGTGATTTTTTTTTATTCAATTTACGAATTGTAATCCAGATGTTTGTTAGAAGAATACAAAGCTTACATAAAAATTAGACATACCTACTATTACAAAAATGAAATAATTTTTGTAATAGTATGTCTAATTTTTATGTCAAGTTAATTAGGCAGAGTTCATATAATTGTTTATTTTATTTGACTGTATAAGTCAATTTATTTTAAATTTTATGTTCGTTTATTATTGACATAATCTTCTCATTACAATGTTTTTTTGAGTTGTATTGCAATATGTGGTTAGCTAGCGACCTCGATAACTGATTATATTATTCTTACAACCGGCAGCAAGTTCGTCATGCTCCCTTAGATGTCACTGCTTGCGGTAGCGTCGGGGGTCGGGTTGCCTCCTTCCCTCATATATGGCGAGGGGGTAATGGCTGATTTTTGCGTTATGCTCGTGAACGGGTGCTGCTTGTGGTGACTGGTCGTCTTGCTGACCATTGTTTTGTTATTAGTAATTAACTGTTTATTTATTTTACTTTAACGGTCCTAGTTCATCATTTGAGACTGTTACGGCTGTAGATGTATGTAAGCGGGCATGCCCTTTATACTTGGAGGTTTTTATTTAGGTTTTAAGTTCTGTTTACGTTTTATCTCTGCTTTTCTTTTTGCTGGTATAGTGGTGTGCTAGCTGACATATGGCTAATAATTTAATGTTTTGTGTTTCACGTGGCGTAAATTGTTTTGCATACTATTGTATAGAAACCATTTTTTTTCTCTAACTGAACAGACAGCTGTGCTGCTGGGGAGTTTGTTGGCCACTTCTTCCCAACTAAAGCACTAGGAAGTGCTTCGCCACTTCCTAGTGCATTAGTTGGGAAGAAGTGCTTTAGGTGGGCGTTTTGGGGGACTGTATTATGTAATTTTGACGTTCGAAAAGTGCTGATCCTCTGCCTAGTTTGAATAAATTACTTTTGATTTTGTTTTTTTTTTGATTTTGCAGAGATTTTCAAGACTAATAAGATTTCATTTATGGTTTACATTTACAATGTCCCTAACTAAAATAATGACCATGAGTGAGAAAAAGACAATTTTATTTTACTAATGTAATGCTATTCTAATTTTATTAAATTTCAGTAAAAATAGTGGAAGTAGGCATTATTTTTCTTTGTGCCGAATGTTCGGCATCTAAGCCGAATTTCGGTTCAAGCTGCCGAAATTCGGTAAAACCGAATATGAACCGAATTTCGGCCCATCCCTGCTATGGATCCACTTTAAGGAAACTAAACATGATATTGTGTTGAATTAAATTATATGAACACAGTAATTATGACCATTCATAAATAATAATCATTCTAGCATGAAGATAATAGGAAAATAATTTATTAAATGAAAGTTAAATTAAACGGAAGAATCGAATTAATTACCTATCCTCGTAAGGCCCAACGACCTAATTTAATGACAAAAAAATTTTGACACTCCGGCCCGAGAGACACTATTTAAAATCATTAAATTATATATCTAATCATAAAAATATATATCGACCTAAATTTGGGTTGGGCCTTACGAGGCTATCAGATGCATCATTAATATGGTTAGTAAGTATGTAATATCTTATGAAAGCCCAAAAAATGAATAATTATTAAAAATAATAAAATTGTGAGCCAGTACAGTTACTGGGATTAATATTTTTAAAGTTCAGTTTGATAAAGATGTTATTTGCATTTGCACAGCTGATTGGTGTGACTTATAAACTAAACATTATTATTACAGGATAAAAATAAACTGATAAGCTCAGAGTTACCAAAGCATATCTCATGAAACAAATAAATATGTGCACTATTGTAAGATTTACATATCATAACATCACACCTTGTTTCCCCGAAGGGTTGGGCAAAAGTGTACCTATAATACACCCACAATTCACCACTTATGTTTAAATCCCAGCCTACTGCCATTAACCGGTCACAAATCCAGACACCGGGCTGCTACTAGTAATATTGTGTTATCATATCCCATATAATCATGGGACTTAAACATAACTGGCAAAATGTGGGTGTCCTATAGGTATACCTCTACACCCTTCGGGGGAACAAAGCGTGATGTTATGTTATTGTATTCATTCTTTAATATAGGTTTAATATCAACATTAAGCAAGTTAGGTGTACTATTTTTTTGTTTTTTTCACAATATTTGTTTGTGAAACCTAAAACATCAATTAAAAGAATATCAGGCTAGTATTAGTATCAATATTGAATGCATATCACTGTGGCACATTCAATTAATATACATAAATTTAAGACTTAGCACTAAGGCAAGTCCTAATTATGGCCTAAGATTTTCAGAATAGAGCTTTGCCTAGGTATTCCTTCCTCCTTAATTAAGATTAACTTAGCTGTTTGCTGTCAACCAGTGTCTATAGCAATAATATCCTGGATTTAAACAAGTCCCCAAGTAGGTACATTAGGTTTGGTTGACATGTTCATGTTTAATTTTAACTCCCTCATTTGTGTACTAAAATCTTTTTTGCTAACTGATTTTGACCAGTGTCATGTCATGGGGCAGGAAATCCGAAAGGTAAATATTTTATTTATAATTGGTTATCAGCTTTTTAATGAGTTTTGAACAAATAGGGATCATGTTGATAAAAGTTTATTTATTGTTGTTAGTTGATAAAAGTTGAAACCAGGTGGTATTAAACTTCGAGACAATTAAAATATAAGTGTTAACATTTCTCCTAAGTCTGGTTTTGTAAAATTACATTGTTTTAGGGCGAAATAAATATAATTAGGTCGCTCGTGGGCTGACCACTCAGCTGAAGTTTACATAGTTTCAGATCAATACGGAATACAAATATGATTAATAATTACAATGCAAGTAACACTTACCAGTGCTTTCCCGTTATACACGACGCTATATTATGGTCAAACACATTTTAATTCATTTTAGTTTTATCAAACAAATAATCCGTAAAGTTCACAAAATGTACAAAATATATGAATGAGTGATTGAAGCAAACAGAAAAATTAGTGATGAGTCCCTCACTCATGAGGTCCCTCGTTTGAGGTCCTCGTGATCGCAAATTGAAAGAGTTACTCGATTTTCAACAATGAACCACCTCATTACCTCACCTCACCTCATTCGTTCACGCGTCCTCAAAAATTGACATTGACAATATAAAATTGTGGCGAGGGGTGAGGCGAGCGAGGTGAGGCGTGAGGCGTGACTCGCGAGTGAGTATTGAGTGGTTGAGTGATGAGCTCCTCAACGAGTGAGCGAATGAACCGATTTAAAAAATTGTATAGAATTAAAGAATGAGTGAGGTGAGGTCTGGTCTCGAAATTTTGGCAGTATAATAAACATTAACATTATGATTTTGGTATGTACCTAATGAAATAATGTACCTAAGTATGTAATGATGTTAGTTGTGTCATGTGTGTGTGGTGAGTGTGATACTGATGTTTGGTAGGATAATAATTATTTAGATTAAAGTACGAACACAAACAAAACAAAAGTCTACGTAATTGTTACAAGAAAATCACGTGCACCTCCAAGGTCAACATTACGTAAACTGTTAAAATTAGTATGTAATATTATTAGTCAAAACGAATTATTATTAAACGGTTAATTATTATGAACTCTAAAAAGCATCAGCATTAGATTGATAATCAAGTGTCATTGATTCGTTTATTTTGGCGGTCTAAAATTTATGAGCGAAAGAAAATGATATGTGTGAGAGGTGAGAGAGATTTGCTTAATCGGACGAAGAGTCGTGAGTACTCGTGAATGTCGTCGCGCCCGCCCGCCTCGCTCCCTCGCACGTTCGGCTGAGTTCGGCTCGGGCTCACGACTCGTGAGGTGAATACGCCGTTGAGGATACCTCAAATCCTCACCTCAAATGAGGGGTACCTCGTGAGGACCTCACGAGGCAAAATGAGGTGCTCCCTCAACCTCAAATAAAATTGATGAGTTACCCATCACTAAGAAAAATCATTCACAGGATTACTCATCATTCGTTCGGGCTAAGGGCAGAAAATTATATATTCATTCAATTGTTTTACTGAAGTTCAGAAACTACGTTTACAAAGGATTTAAAGCTTCTTCATGTGAAGTTTTTTATGCCTTGAATAAACCATGATTGATATTTTTAACATTGTAGACTGCCTGGAATTACATATTTGGTATTTTCTAACCTAATCACAATATAATAAGTAATCAGAAGGGATTGACTTGACTATGTTAGAGGTATTGAACGCAACGTAGTTCCAAATCGATTTTGTTCCTTTATGTTGGTTGCACGTCGATCGTTCAGCCAATCAGACACTTCTGGCCTTTCTTCTTCGAAGAATATGGCCGACATTTTGATATTGCTGTCATGAAGATTTTTCAGTGATTAAATTTTAACTTTGTAGTTCTTCATGCACGGTTTTATGTTCCCAAATCGTTTTATTTTTTAATTGCTTAGACGGAGTGTAGTGTAAGCTATTTTATTTTTTGAAAATGGCAGCTGATCGCGAGATTGCTGCTGAAGACAGCATCAGAGTGGTTTGCCGATTTCGGCCACTGAATGACTCTGAAGAAAAAGCTGGATCTAAATTTATTGTGAAATTCCCTTCAGGGCCCGACGACAATTGCATTTCTATAGGGGTAAGTGCAAATAATTCTAATGTCATTTGCTTTCCCCTATCATCGCCCTAAATTAGATCATGATGACTAATACATTACGAGTTGTTCACCTGCTACGAAATGGCCTTTCTTTTTCATTCCGCTTCGATGGTTATGATTATGATCGTGTTAATTTAAAGAATCTTGCCGAATATTCTCTGCATAAGGACAAACGTCTTTGTTTTGCCGAAAATCAATACAAATACCTCCTCGACCTTGACCTGAGTTGGTATACCACGATATTTTATGGTTTTATTTTGTGTTATTATTTTAGCTTATTACCTACTTCCAATTTCAAGATGAACCAAATATGAATGCTTGCTCATTAACTCTCATAATTACCCTCTTTTTATGCACAAGATCATCTGAATATGTTCATGCTGAAGAATCTCTTAAAATGACTGTAGTGCAAGTATAGAAAATATATCGAATATTAATATTGATTTTCTCCTGTTAGTATATTGATTCTTATTAGAAAATAATTTAGAATAATAATATATATAAATATAATTTATGTATCAAATACCTTGTGTTTATCAAAGATATAAAGCTAAATATATCAAGAATAGTTGGCCTCACTGACCCTATAATTATTACATAATTTATAGCATCCTATAAAGTATGTAATTAGAAGGACTAATTAGAACTGGATATATTCACATCCAGTTATGATTGAAGCATGTCTAATAAACATTTCAGTAATTATTTTCGCATCCACTAAAATCAAAATCTAATAGTTACTGGCACCTTACAAAAGAAACCAGGTAAAGATAATGAGGGTCATACTCATTAATAAGCGGGTAGTCTTAGGGATCTTCAAAAAATCTAGTCAGAATTTGACAGGCAGTAATGCAATATGTATTTTTTTTATTAAGTAAGTATACCATTTATGTATTGAATTTTGTGATGTATGTAACAACATTATTGCTAATTTTTTATATATTTCAAAAATAAAATGTGTAACTTTATAAAAATAGAATAGCCTGCCGAGCATAAGAAACGGTCCAAACCAAAAGTAAATAAGTATTATTATTATGTTTTCAAGAATTTATATAGAAAGCAGATTTGTTCAGCATTAATTTTGTCTCAAAATGTAACAACCTACAGTAATTTATTGCCTGTCTAGGTGATGATGTCAGATACTTATGTTGACCTGATTCATCTTGGGATAAATATATATTCTATCTATAGTATGTTTTTGCTTTAGACTACACAGGAAATATTTGCAAATGAGGAATCTATAAATAAACTGTTCAATATGTCTACCAACACCAATAGGTACATTGAACCTTTTTGCATTATATACAACAATAATTAAAGAATGATGTTTCAGAAAATTCTCATGCCTTTTTTTATTGATCAACCACATATCTGAAGATATTTCAGTATTTTTGCATCATAATAAAATTCTTCAAGTGAATCAAGTAGAAGTCAATAACCGACAAGAAAGATGACTATGACTGGAGATCCTCTTTTTAATAGCAGGGTTACATCAAGTACAGAAAAAGTTAGCCTTGGAAGTGAAGTGCTAGTTTAACATCTAATTTTGAAGAACATTAGTTAAGTTAACTTCAAAGTTAATCATATTTTAGGTATATTAATTTTGAATGGATTCAGGTATTTTCTTACAGGAAATGATAACATTAGAAAATAAACAATCTTGATATTTTTATGTATGAAAGCCTTTGGCCTTCATGCTACATGTTGTAATAAACACTGTTTTCTTTTTCTAACTTCAAATGGTTTAAAACAATTTAATATTTCAAGTTATTAAGCACATACACAACATCCTAATGTGTAAAATGTTGAGAATGTTTTGAACATTGTAAGGTCATTTGTATAATGAAATGCCAGCAAGAGACTAACACTTGAACAAGTAGAAGTCTATTAATCTTACAAGAGTAGTATTATCTACAACAAGTAGGGTATTTTAGCTTTGTTAAATTGCTCATAGTCTTCAAGCTCAAATTGTAATTCCGTGTTTAGGTAGACTAAACTCAGAATTACAATTTGTGCTTGAAGACTATTGAATAATTCATAATGTAGTTATTATATCATACATCTTATACATAGGTAATAAATATTCTTTACAATGTCTCGCACTATACACAACAGTTATTTAGAATGAAACTTTCATACTAGTATAGTATGAATTGCCAATTCAATTACTAAAACACAATATTATTTTCTAAAATAGATGCAATGCGTTTTTGCTCTATATAAATTTTCCAACATTTTTAGGGTAAAGTATACTTGTTTGACAAAGTATTCAAGCCAAATGCAACCCAAGAAAAGGTCTACAATGAAGCTGCCAAGAGTATTGTGTCTGACGTACTGGCTGGCTACAACGGCACTATTTTTGCATATGGACAGACCAGTTCGGGAAAGACACATACTATGGAAGGTGTCATAGGTACGAGTATGTAGTGTCTTTATATCTTAAACATTAAATTCATATTCTTGAATTTATTTTTAATACTTACTTTTCTGTTTTGCAGGGGATCCAGGTAAACAGGGTATTATTCCACGGATAGTAAATGATATATTCAATCATATTTATGCCATGGAGGAGAACTTGGAGTTTCACATTAAAGTCTCATACTTTGAAATTTACATGGACAAGATCAGGGACTTGTTAGATGGTTGGTAACTCAATTATTTAATTCTTTAATATCTTGATATCTACTGGAAGCATGTTGATGTCTGACTGGTAAAATGGTTATTTTCAGTATCAAAAGTGAACCTCAGTGTTCATGAAGACAAAAACAGAGTCCCATTTGTCAAAGGTGCTACAGAGAGATTTGTGTCAAGTCCTGAAGAAGTGTTTGAGGTTATTGAGGAGGGAAAATCAAATCGACACATTGCAGTCACAAGTAAGTATTAAACATAATTCGAAGTAAAAGTAAGTTATGTATGTTCAGTTATTAACCAATGTTTTTTACTTCAGACATGAATGAACATTCATCTAGATCTCATTCCGTCTTCCTCATAAACGTTAAACAAGAAAATCTTGAGAATCAAAAGAAACTTTCGGGCAAGTTATATCTGGTGGACTTGGCTGGTTCTGAAAAGGTACTTATTATTCTAATACTGAAATTATGTTTATGAATCGACCTTCACTAGTTAATGCATATTTATTACATTATTACAAGGAAATATTATTTATTATTTTCCTGGTCCAGTAAACCATAAATCCCTTATTTCGAAAAGGTACTTATTATTCTAATACTGGAATTATGTTTATTAATCAACCTTCACTAGTTAATGCATATTTATTACATTATTATAAGGAAATATTATTTATTATTTTCCTGGTCCAGTAAACCATAAATCCTTATTTCGAAAAATGTTTTAACAGGTATCTAAAACTGGTGCTGAAGGTACAGTCCTTGATGAAGCTAAAAATATTAACAAATCGCTATCGGCGTTGGGTAATGTAATTTCTGCATTGGCCGACGGAAACAAATCACATATACCGTACAGAGACTCAAAACTGACGCGTATCTTACAAGAGTCGCTCGGTGGTAACGCTAGGACTACGATCGTCATCTGTTGTTCCCCCGCATCGTTCAACGAGAGCGAAACCAAGAGTACACTTGACTTTGGTAAAAGGTATGTGTCAAAGACATTGAATTTTTGCTTTACCAAAACAATGCCATGCAGTAATAAGGAAATTTAATTCAATATCAACAACAGTCACCAATCAATTCTATAGAATCACCCATAATCACCCCACAAACATTTAGAAAAAAAAAATGCATTGATGTTCCATTTCTTTTGTTACAATTAATCATATTATACTACATTTATGAGAACAGTGGTGGCCTAGTAGTAACGGCCGCGACTTACGAGTTGTAGGGCGTAGGTTCGAACCCAGAAAAGCGCTTTACTTCGTTTAAACTATTAAGTCACCACTGCTCTCAAAACGGTGAAGGAAAACATCGTGAGGAAACCGGCATGTCCTAGAACCACCAACCAACCAATTCGAAGATATGTGACATCTACCAACCCGCACTGGGCCCGCGTGGTAGATTACAGCCCACTCCCTTTCACAGAGAGGAGGCCTGTGTCCCAGCAGTGGGAACATGATGATGGGAACATGGCAGATTATGTACTACATTTATATTTCCTTTGTAGAGCCAAAACCGTCAAGAATGTCGTCTGTGTCAACGAGGAGCTCACTGCTGAGGAATGGAAGCGCCGGTATGAGAGAGAAAAGGAGAAGGTGGGCAGGCTGAAGGGCAAGGTCAGTAGCATACAAAAACAACCATTACGTAGTAAAATTACTTCGACAGTAGAATTCTTTATTCTGATGACTTATTCAATTTATTAGGTCGAAAAACTGGAAGCAGAGTTGAACCGCTGGCGTTCGGGCGAGACCGTACGGATCGAGGAACAAGTTAACTTGCAAGAAATCGAGGCCGTCACTCCTGTTACGTCATTCATTGAAGAGAAACCACCTGCGGCGGTAAGCGATGATTCACTATGAACTATTCCAAACTATATCAAGATATAGGAATTCGTGTAACACAGATGAATGGTTTCAAATTAATAACAACTATTGTTGTAAGACGCTCTTTTATTCTAAAGAATTTTCCATCTTGACATGGTTTATGCCATATACATAATGTTCATAGACTTCAAGTCCCATAAACTTCGAATAGAAGGTCATATACCGACCTTATTCGTGACGTCCTTCGAAAAGGTCAGGTGCGCAATATGCGCCGCCTGTGAGCATGTATCAATAGTTAGAAAGAAAGAAAGTAAATACATTTATATTTATCAAATGGAACATAATAAATAACAAGCACTTTCTACAGCTTTTGCTTGTGACTTTTATGGTGTACATAATAAAGAGTATTCTCTCTTATCTATCAAGTATAGTGTAACACCTGTGTTTATTTAATCAAGATTGTTTTTCTCAGCCCGTGCCAGTCGCCGTGTCTAGCGCAGTCGAAGATGCGGCAATGCAGGGCAAACTGGAAGCCCTGTACCAACAGCTGGACGACAAAGACGAGGAGATCAACCAGCACTCGCAGCTGGTGGAGAAACTCAAGGACCAGATGATGGAACAAGAGGAACTCATTGCTTGCACAAGGTAATGTATAAGCGCGATAGTACAAAATTAAGAAGCATTGACTCTGGCGCGAAATTCGTGCTAATTCGGAAACATGAATGTTTACCGATGGGCTTACCTTTTCTGGTTTACTTGTTCTTATTTGGATCAATGGATCTTCTCGTGACTGTTTTATTTTGATCTGCAATATTAAAATATAAACCTCCTTTTGGGCTTCACCGCGGTCGGGTAATGATTCCTCATTAATACATTTTTAGCAGTCATGCTGTCATACGTGATGCAACGTCATTTAGATTTGCGATTAACAAGGCGACATGTTTTCCACATACACTGATAAAAACGTGCTGATACCTGAAAATACTTGAATATCTTTTTATAGATATGTTTAATTACATCCAGATGGTGGTACATATTTTCTTGAATGATGAGTTTGAAGAAAGAAAAATGGAGACTTTGTTTTCATTACTTGAGATTTATATTAGAGATACAAAAAGCGCTGATTAGGACTAGTCGGCTTGTTAATTTATTAATATTTCTATGCTTAAAAAAAACAGGGTGATCGGAATGAAATTGGTAATCTTTATTGTTTCATTTTATATTTAGAATTAGCCTTAAAATTTGTAATTTAATTTAGGAATAGGAACTCTTTCTTTGGTAGTCAATAATTAAACTTAAATAAGAAAATATTATTATAACAAAATAATAATATATAAACGAGAGCTTCCACAACTCTGAATAAAGTATGTAAACTATTGTTTAATATTTATTTTAGAATCACAGTATCGGTTTTGTACCGGTTTTTTAGCAATCAACTAGTCGGCCCATATCTAATTTATATTCATCCAACAATATTTTCACAACAGACGCGACTATGAAGCCCTGCAAGGCGACATGAACCGTATCCAGCAGGAGAACGAAGCCGCTAAGGAGGAGGTCAAGGAAGTGCTGCAAGCCCTCGAGGAGCTCGCTGTCAACTACGACCAGAAGTCGCAGGAGGTCGACAGCAAGAGCCGCGAGTGCGACCAGATGTCTGAGGAGTTGCAGACCAAGCAGGTCAGTTGCAATGATAAAAGGATAGGAATTAGTTGTAATTAGAGTCCGACCGAATTCCGTTTTAATTTTCCGAAAAATATTAAGTTCCGGCAAATCAATACTTTCAATTCATTTAATCAGAGAAAATTCGATAGGAACAACAACTAACAGCACAATAACTGTAAATGCGGAATTTTAACATCAGCTTGTTTGATAGCCTTAGAGAAAATTATAAAGTTTCGTGTGACTTAAGTATAATTATTAAAAGATTGACACTTAATTTAGTAAACGTCGAAACATACCAAAGAAGAACCTATCAACAAAAAAATAAAGTTAAAATTGACATTCTACCGTATAAATTCGCCTGATAAAGAAACATTTGCGGTCAGAATAGTTGTAATTCAAAACAGCAAGTCATCAAAGGACTACAAAGTTGAAATAATCAGGCGAGCCCGAAGGTGTTGTATACTAAAACACTTTCTTGTTTCAGAGTGCCTTGGCCAGTGCGACATCCGAACTCCAACAACTGCGCGACCTATCAGCTCACCAACGCAAACGAATTGCCGAACTACTTACGAACCTACTTAGAGATCTCGCAGAGATCGGTGCTGCTGTCGGAGGCTCTGAACTGGACTTCAAACTAAACGTGGACACTGTGGGCAAGTTGGAGGAAGAGTTCACGGTGGCACGTCTTCATATCAGCAAGATGAAGAGCGAGGTGAAGAACATCGTGCAGCGGTGCCATTCACTTGAGTCTGCCAACATCGACGCTAACCAGAAGGTCAGTGAACATTGTCCTCCCACATTATTATTGCTTTTCTTGTAGAAACATATTACAATGAACTGTTTACACTTACACAACACACATTTTTCTCAGGCTTAAACTGAATTTCTTTAGCACACTCTATGGCCCTTTGTACATATACAACACTGACGATCGTGCCTACACACGGCGAATAAACCGTAGTTTTTCACGGCAAGAAAAACGTGTGTGTACAAAGGGCATACATAACAAGTGTAAGCTCGCAAAACTGAAATGAAGTCAATTGTCGATTTCTCGTAAGGCATGTGCATGCATGCATGCACGATTTTATTCTTGTATGTGTACCCATGTTTGAGCAGATAAATACGGCATTTTTTTTTAAATTACACTTGACAAGAATGACTAAGAAAAGAGAATTCAATTCAATCCTCCTCCCAACAGATCGAGGAGTACGAACGCACGCTGGGTGAGTGCAGGCTCCTGATCTCCCAACACGAGGCGCGGTGCGCGTCGCTCGCGGAGTCCATGCGGGAGGCCGAGAACAAGAAGCGGCAGTTGGAGGAGGCTGCTGACGCTCTGCGCGAGGAATGCGCGCGTTTGCAGGTGTGTGGACCAGAGTTGTTTCGATTCCGACTCTGAAAGTTTGGATATTACTTTTACACATCATTTTGATGCACGCAACTGGAGCGCGTACAAACAAGTTTGTACTAGTCGCCCGGGTAATTTTTATACACGCTCTCGAAGTCTCAGTTTATTGTTTTGTGTATGTCAGACTTAAGTTTACAGCTATTATGTAGTGTAATTGTTATGAAAGTTTATTTCAATATGAAGTCCTGCTAGTACGTGTTATAAAAGATGTACTTTACGACAGCCAAAAAAACGAAATATTTGACTGTGTACAGGCCGCCGAGCGCGTGCAGCTGGCGGCCGCGGAGCAGCGCGCCGACTCGCAGGTGCGCAGCGCGCTGGAGGCGCAGCTCGAGCAGCTGCGCAGCGCGCACGCCACGCAGCTGTCCGCGCTGCGCGACGAGCTGGCCGCGCTGCAGCGGCACCACCAGGAGCTCAAGGAGTCAGTACCGACACTGATACACGTGTTTTGAACCTAACTCGTACTTAATCTGCATAACGTTACACTATTGCACGTAAAGCGTTTCCCGTAATTGAAAACGTTCAAAATCTTGTCGCAATCTCATCTCAGCGAAAATCAGTGTGAAATAGAGGTATTTTTGACAGATTGAATTGACTGTCCCTAGAATGCGAACATTCTTAAAAATACGAGAATTGTTCCTCTGACCTCTGTCCGGAGGTGTCGGATTGCCGTTCCCTCAGGCTATGAGAGTAAAGGAGCCCACACTTGTGCACTATAATATCGTCTACGTAGTTGCCTAGTCTCCGTTGAGATTGGCCGCCGTGTCCAAAATTCGATCAGAAGGAATATTCACAGTATATAATATTAATGTATAATATTCACAGTAGAAACCTATTGACCATCGCTAAAGTCCCAAAGATATGAATAATACTCGTCAGTTAGACAAAATACTAAAGTGTTTTTGTTTGTTTGCAGTACCTACCAGGAGCTTACGCTGGCTCGCCAGCAACTACAGGACGACTACGAGAAACTGAAGCGCGAGGAGGCCGACAAGTCCGCCAAACTCAAGGAACTCATGTTAGTGTCACGTTCGCCGCGACGTACTCTCGATAAATCCGAGAAAGAGGTTGTCAATCAACAGATGATGTTGAAAGAGGAGAGCGATATCTTTAGGGATTACATCATATCGCCGAAGAGGGAGAAACTAGGATTTGCATATGGAATGGGCCTTGATATTGAAAAAGCTTCCGCCAAAGAGGAGAAGTCGCTCTCGGCAATCCCCAAGTCCCCTGTACCCCGCCACTCCTGCAACATCCACCCCCTCCAACTGCATCTACTTATATCTGTCACCATGATCCTACTCACCCATCGTTACCCACAAATTGTTGTTTTGGTTTAAGCTTTGTTTCATGTTTCCTGTGATATAAATGTGGATCTCTAGACACCAGACAATATTTTTTGCAGTGCCTTTAATGACATGATCAGCAATTATTGAATAGAAAATCGGAATTGGTTTTAGTTGGCATGTTATTTTATTGAAAATATGTCGAACGGGACCAGCTCAGATTACTAATTAAATTCTATGTATGGATTGCTGAATGGAATGTTGAATTTAGCTCAGTTTATTCATTTAGTGTGTGTGAGAGATCCATGTATTCATTTGACGTAATAATAACGATGCTATCACAGTTGCAACTGGCTTACATTTTGAAGTATAGCAATAGTACAAAATACCTAGGTCGGTTATAATGTAATTTGATGTAAGCCAGTTGTATTTATTGTTGTTTTGATATTCAAAACGATAAGTTCATTTTTTTTTATGCATTTATGACGCTTGGCTTTAAAGACTAATCGTGACACTAGTCGATAAAGCATTTAATGCCTAGTCAATCATAGATTATTTTATAATGATTATTTTGCTTGTAAGATACTTAAAATATTTGAATGTTGTAGTTGTTTGCTATATTGTAGCATGTTCTATTTAATTAGCATGAAGTTTTTCGTAAAAATACAGTGAACACTGTAGTAGTATAACCGAAGCTACAATCTCTAATACATTTCGTTAGGAATAATCGCGTTGTGATCATTTCGGTTGTTATTATGATATAGCGTAAATGAATGGTCGCGCCTTCTATGCTGGTATTAAGTCACACTGCCTTACTGCGGTTTAAACAATGAAGTATTTGTACAGTTGCAAGTTAACCTCTATGGATTTCGTTTTAAAAACTGTGTTCCTAGATTTATTTACACTCGAAATAGCGTAGTTATGAATAAACATTTAGTCGTTTGTTAGAACAGCTTGTATCGCTGTAATACTTAAATAATCAACTCGTATTGTATAGATCGTCGTTGATGCTTGCACAAATTATTAGTCGCAAATATATGAAGCAGCAAATTAGAATGATAACGTAAAATAATATTTTCATGTAAATATAGCTGTAAATAACCCTGAGTGTTTGTATAGAGAGTCGGCGGGTAATATTTTTATCAAAATATTTTTTTATACAATTTGAAAAACCGTTATAGCTAACTTCGCATGGATATTATCGTGTTTCCGAACAATAGTGTTCACCTTACTGTTTGTCCAAATAAGATCTCTTATACTTAATCAAAGTTATTAGAGGCAATTTAGATGATAAATATATGTAGGTATTTTAAAGTTATTGATAGACAACAGGCGATATGGAACCATTTAGTAATAATTTCGTTTGAAACTGCCATGTCTGTTTTAAGGCATTTACTATTAAGAGCCATTTTAGCATTCCTTCAAGCATTTACCACATAGGATTGAATCGCATTTAACTGATAATTTAACATTGCATGAAACATTTTCATTCCACTCTAATACTAGCCATCAATTCAGTATTCGATTGCATTTTACCGCATTATATTGTTCCTAGTGTCCATGTCACTTTCCCTAGTCTGTGTGCACTCGAACTGCCGAAGAGTGATTGTCGCCTCCATGTGTTTAAGATACCGTAAAAAAACTTCTCAAGTTTGTGAACTAAAAGCGAATATTTTATATGCATGTTCTTAAACACACCAGGCGTACTTTTGGTCTAGCAACTTAATCGATGCAATATTTAGAACATTCCTATTTCAATACACTCTTCTAGATTAAATTGCTTGAAAGAAGCGACAAAACGTATGTGTTACACATTGTTATGATCGATGTAAGTACGATGTAGACGTAGTGCGAGGTCTTGTAACGCCTTACGCTTTTTACTTTTGAGTTATCATTTTATTCCGCACGTATCCCATTCATATTCATTCTGCCGAGGGTTGGCATTTTCTAAAACATACGGCCTAAGTACAAGGAGCGGTGATGTATATGGATGGGTGCGTGCTGGGAGTAGATAGCTCACATCTGTTCGCAGGTAATAAGGGGTGACCATTAACTATCATTGAATTATTTAGTATTTTAGTGTACTAATGAGAGACCTATTGTTATGTGTAGTCAAAGCGTGGAGCGGCGTGAACAAGCCCGTGCTGACCTCAAAGGATTGGAGGACACTGTGGCCAAGGAGCTGCAGACACTGCACAATCTGCGCAAATTATTTGTACAGGATCTGCAGGCGAGTACAATCAATATTGGAATTGGTTTGATTGAAATTTAAAATATATTTTTATGCATCACATTATTATTAACATCATTGTATTGCACAGGCAAGGATAAAGAAATCCAACAATTCGGAAGAAGGTGCCGAAGAGGAGGGCGGCTCGTTAGCTCAGAAGCAGAAGATATCGTTCTTGGAGAACAACTTGGAACAGCTGACCAAGGTGCACAAGCAACTTGTACGCGACAACGCGGACTTGCGCTGCGAGGTGCCCAAGCTCGAGAAGCGTCTGCGAGCCACTATGGAGCGCGTCAAGGCGCTGGAAACAGCACTCAAGGTACATTTTATTATTCAAACTGAAAGCATTTATGTCAATTACCATTTACAGGCACTTTTGAATTGTCAAAGAGTCAGTCAGACACAAAAATAAAGCTAGTTGCCCATTCGAAAGCGTAGTAGGTTCCTATGGAAAAGAATGGACAAGAAACTTCTCAGGGACACTCTTTTTAATCAACTCTTTTAACGGTTACGCTAGTTACGAGAAAAGCATTGCGCTTGGTGGTACGCGCATGACTGCGAATTGAGATGACATCGATGTGCTAGTTATTTTTCTGGTACAATCTGTCGCGGTTTTTACTGTTTCTCTGACGCTTGTGATTTATTTATATTGATATCACTTTATCAAGAGTTAGCTCCTAATCTTGTGCGCAGTTTATTTATTAAGATTGTTAACTAATTCTTTTATGTTGTTGGATTTGCAGGAGGCAAAGGACGGCGCCATGCGTGATCGCAAGAGATATCAATTTGAAGTTGACAGAATTAAAGAGGCTGTGCGTGCTAAGAACCTCGCACGGCGAGGCCCTCAAGCCCAAATTGGTAAGTAGAATTTTATAGTGATATACATATATTGTGCTACAAGGGATTACAAATATTAACATTGCGATTTTTTCCAGCGAAACCCATTCGTGCTGGTGGTGGTCACCTAGTGGGCGGCGGGGCGCCCGGCGTGGTGCGGCCGGCGCCCGCGCAGGACATCAAACGGAAGTCTATCATTGTGGGCGCGCGAGGTAACTATATGTGAAAATATATGTCTACCCGTCGTAACAATGAATGACAATTCATTTCTAAATAATTATGCACTTGTTACAGATGAGAGTTGAAGAGATAGCCGTTACATCATAGAGAATTTAAATGAAACTTCATAGATGTACCTTACAGGGGCGACGAAAATAATTCTTTTAATATCATAACCATTATTATAACTATGTGTTTATGGAAAGCCTAATAATAAGTGCAACAAAAAAATATGAAAAATATTGGTAGTGTTCTCTTAGGCTTAATGTTTTGAGCTACCTAATATTAAAGTCTATAAGTGCACATGGATTTAGAACAGTTAATAGCTTTCTGCGATAAAATATATCAGGTTTCATATAAATTCGATTTAGTACCAGTTCTAAAATAAAAGTATTACGGTTTGAGCTGACCGAAGCTTCTATGGTCTTTTGATGTTGCTATTTTTAAATCAGATATAATATTTTTATGAAATGACAAAAAGTATTAATTTAGTTTCTCATTATGGATGCTTAAACTCGATTAAATGTTCGATAAACTTAGAGATTATTTATCTGCTTGAGAAAGAAATGCGGCCAACTGAGACGTGAGCAATCATTCAGTACAAAGACATACCGAGCCAGTTACCAATTTGTGTGAAGTAGACGGGATATACGTGCCCTCATTTCTTTCTCATATAGATATAAAACTGATTTCCAAGATGCAATATCTCGTTATCTTTAAGAATATGCTGTGAATTAATTGCAGAGTTGCATATGCTGCCGCACAAATAAAATAAAAACAAAAAAAGTAAAAAAAATATATTAATAATAATATGTATGTTACTGTCGGCGTTGTTATCAATTCCACGTGTGGTGGCAAATGCAGAGCAGTGTGCATCTTCAATGTGTAGTTGTAGTTTAAGCTTCTTTAATATATATATTTTTATATATTGTGATAAGCGTTGATATGCCGACATGCGAGCATTTATTTAGTTACGAAACGAAAACATTTGGTATATGTTCACAAGGTGTCATGGGTGATAACGAGAAGGTTCATAATTATTCAGATACATAAAGCTTCAGGTATCCGCTCATACCCGGTGAGTTTGCATTGGTTTCACGTGCGTGTGCCTGGACGACTTGCTACTACAAGCAAGTTCACTGTCACTAGGCACGGTCTGCGCCAGATTGACGTGCGATTCGATATTAGTGGGTGATTTTTGTATTCAGTCATGAATATGAAAATCTCTTTCAACTAATCACATTTAGCTCCAGTGACTTGAAATATTAAACTGTAACAGTACGTTTGTTACTGCTTGTGAAACAATAACACACACATAGTTGTTGCATATTGTAGGTTATCATTCATTGCACCCTTCGCTTAGTCTCCTACTGCGCGTCACCTTCACGTTAGCTTGTGAGCTGTGATGTTTTTTTAGCAAATATTTTACTTTTGTATTGCGTCTTTCTTGTAACTGTCTCAGTAGTAATTTTAGTCACTAAGTTACAATATCGGCTCTTATAATATAGTCCGTAACCATTAAGCAAGTATATTTTAATGAAATGTATGGCATATTTCACTTCAGATCATCGTCTGCATCTTTTCACAAGAGAAATAAATAAACTTTGGAAAAATAACAGCGTCTAACATAGTATGTTTTGATTGGTTAATAAAGTTCTCTATTTGCTTTAGGATGCATCAGCTTCGCAGTAGATCTGTAACTTATATAAGTACTTATGAATTAATCACGACGGATCGCAGTCCAGCATAGGCTTGCTGCATCTAGACACGGAGCAGTGTAGTGCCCATGTGGCTGCGTCCAATGAGGAGTTATGGAACTATAGCCGACTCAATGTCCAGAAAACCAAAGAAGAATCACAAGTTTTAGATTTATTGTTCGAGATTACTTACCAGCTGAAATTTAATGTAAGCCCCGAATTACTCAATGGTTCCAAAGCTCCTTAGTGTGTTGCAATACATTTATATCGTTTAGATGTAAAGTTGTAGTAAATTATTTCACACTTAATTTAGATACATGATTTTTATTATATTTTATTTATTGTATTACATAAAACTAAATTATCTCGTTTTTTTTTTCACTTGTAAAGTGTAATAAATGCGCTTTTTATATACCTCTACTTACATTATTTTAAAATCATGATCAAATACCATATATTTTGCATTCAAAATTAGAGATGTCTACAGAGATGCATTCCACCAGGAAAGCACATTGTATCTTTGTTAATCTTTATTTTGCATTCAAAATTAGAGATGCCTACAAAGATGCATTCCACGAGGAAAGCACACTGTATCTTTGTTAATCTTTAAGATAGTTGTTTTGTTAAAATGTAGTTAAAGAGGCTATCCTCGGTTTCCACTCGCCTGTTGCATAGATAGCTCTAGCCGGAGGTCGACGCGCCTCGGACGCGCCCGGAGGTGGGCAACCCCAAACCGACAGGCTTGCCTTTGCACCAAGTGATTTAGTTTGTATTGACATCTTTTGTATCATGTATTTTAATATATGGAAAATTCTCGGAAAGAGTGTTTTCTTGATTTTTTTTATTTATTATGAAAATAAAATCATGAATTTATTTGCTAAAGCGTTTTTTTAATGAACTTGACCCTATAACTATCTATTGTATAATAATTCTGATATTTACTATGTTTTATGTGAAACTACTCATATGTTGAGTGTGCCGAGAAGTTACTCTCGTCCTAGGCGATTAACATAAGTTTGCCATATGAGCAGTGGTGGCCCAGTGATAACGGCCGCGACCTACGAGTTGTAGGTCGTAGGTTCGAACCCGGACAGGCGCTTTACTTTGTGTAAATTATTTCATCACCACTGCTCTCAAAAAAGTGAAGGAAAACATCGTGAGGAAACCGGCATGTCCTAGAACCAAAAATTCGAAGACATGTGACATCTACCAACCCGCACTGGGCCCGCGTGGTGGATTACGGCCCACTCCCTCTCACAGAGAGGAGGATTATGTATGCCATATGCTTAAATTTATTACACACAATAAAAACAAATATATGAAGTGTAGGGAAATGTGTAGCTATAGTTTGCCTGTACTTATACAAAAGGGTCGTTTTCAAATTTGGGGCCAAAAAGGAAGCAATTTCATGATTTTAAAATTGTATTTTTTTTTCTTAATTTTCAGGTTCAGGAGGGTTGCTTAATTAAAAAAACACATATTAATCAATTTTTCCACAAGTTTTAATCAAGAATACACATAAATTCGACTTTTTGAGCTACACTAATGATTCGTATAGTTTCTCTAATGATAATTTGTAATTTACTGTTGAGATCACAAGTTGCACTAATGATATTAAAGTTTTTACTTAAAGTATAATCAACATGATTAATATAAAACTTAAAAAAATAACGTTTTTATAGTTTAATAACTTTGTAGACTTTACATAATCAATAATTAATAACAATTAACATTTATTTGGAATGAAAGTGCTAGGGTAGCCTGCGAAATCTAAATTTTCTTACGTTTTTAACAACTTGCAGATAGGCGCCGGATTGTTTAGGGTAAAAAAAAATAAACACAACGTTACTTTATTATATAATATAGTAAAAACATATATTTAGTAAAAACGCGACGTCTGTGGCTAATTATCACTAAAGTAGAGATATATGGACGATTGTAATGATATTAAAAAAAAATATTAATAAGTACGTATTCGTTACTGACGCTGTTTTATAAACCCGGGCTGCAAGTAAATTTTAAATTTCGCGAACAACCTTAGTGCCACCCCTTTTATAATTATACTTATTCATTGGTATACGTTTGCCACTTCAGTCCTTATTTCTAATTCAATAATTAATCAGACAAATTACTATCAGAAACATTTCCGTCCTTGTTACTTATAAATTTAAGAAATTCTTTCTCATGCCCTGATGCCTTGGTATGAGCTCCCACAAAGGTTTTGTTTGTCCAGTCTCGACGTACGCTGCGAAGACTCGTAGTTGGCAGTGTAAAGGTTGCTTTAACATTCAAAAGTGACGTAGAGGGTAAAACTTGCTGATTACCATGGCTAATTGTAATATCGCTAAGTATTCGGATTCTTTTGTTTTCCGGTATAACGCTTACATTATTTATTGCAGAATCAATTGGAGTTTTATATACTTTAAAAAACTTGATATGTTTATCATGTACGCAAGCGTTAACTAAGCATTCAAAGCAACTTTGCCTTCTAAATTCCAAGTATGTAGAGTCTGAAGACCACACGACCTAAAAAAATATGATCATTAAATGTTTGTTTATCTTATGCATCGCAAGAAATAATTGTTAAATTAGATTACCCACCTGATGAACACTCATAGTGCCCTTGAACGTTGCGATGTCTTTGGGAAGCATTATTTCCTTCGCTTTTATTTCATGCTCCTCGACAATTATAATTTTCACATTTTGTACATTCTTTTGAATGACATCTATAAATGTATCAAAGGTCCCGACGTCCTTCCTACATTTGATTTGATAATCGGCAGTCCTTTTTATGGTGGCCCCAATGCCGTCTGGGGCACCCTTTCCGTGCCCCGCTTCTTGATAATTCCACGTTATAAGTTTCAGTTGTGGGAAATCATTTTGTAGTTGTGTTATAATGTAAAAACTTTATTTATTTCTATACTGGCTGCTAGGGCCATCAGTCAATATGTGTATGCGCTCAGTTTGTGTTGCTTTATCAAATATAAACTTCAGTAAATGATTCAGATGTGCCCAGACGGCCGCAGCATCATGCCGAGTGCATTCGCTAGCCGAACATATAGAATAGGTTTCAATCGCACGCATATTATTTTTCATATAAACAACCGCTGTATGAAGGCTTACTTGACCACGGCTGCCACCAAAGTGCATGCTCTGAACTTCTTCTGAAAATTTGTAGGCATAATTTTCGGAAAAGTCCATATGAATCAAGGATTCGTTATCACATAGCGATTCTTTCAAAATTTTAATGGTATTGTATTGGTTGATAATGTTTGATGTGTGTGCTAAAAAATTTGGCAACATATCTTCTAATTTTAAAATCAAATTGCGTGGATTCGTTTGTTTTGTCTTTTTTTTTATTATTTTAATTTCTTTCCTTTCTAATTTCTTAGTGTCTCGCTCCCATTCTTGATATTTTATCTCTTGGTTATTTTGGAATTCTTTATATAAAATTGTCCGTCCTTTACAAACACTGCATTTGCGGCTGACGCAATCCAAGTTGTACTTTTCACAACATAATTCAGTAAGCAAATTGAGGTGATCCTTAACATGGATAATATTATTTTTATTGAGTGCTGATATCAATAGGTCAAAATTTGTATGCAGCGTACAAGCACATGTATCGCGATTGTCGACTGGAAGAGAAACCCAAAAAGGCCGAAGCCTTGTAAAAGTGGTATAACTAATGTTTATATTAGTATTGTCTTTCAAGAATTTACTGTGCAAGTTTTTCATTGTATCTAATAGATATCGTGTTTGTTTGACTATTCCATGTTTTTTTTTGTATTGTTTTTTTCCGGGAGTAATGCGACTATTGATGTCATCTTCATAGAAATTCTGAACCAATTGTTGAACATTAATACTCTCATCGCGTACTTTTTTCTTAAATCTTTTTCGAAGGCACACTTTACGAAGGTCAGTAGAAACTTTAAATTCTTTGAATCTCTTTCGGTCAATTAAGTTTGTGATAGTCTGTTTTTCCTTCCTACTTTTAGTCGTTGCAAATCTCCGTGTGATTTCGCTACTCAAAAGTTTGTTAAATGTTTGGTTTTTGTCCTTCTCACTAGCATCTGTTGGCTGTTTATTAACTTCATTACTCAATTTTACTATTTTATTTTGCAAAATCTTAATTTTATTTCTGTATCTATTAATTAATGACATAAAATTTTGTTTTTCCTTCCTGTGCTGCAATCGCATTGTCTTTATTTTTGTCAATAATTTAACATTAGGTATCTTAGTTTTTTCTTTGGTTTGTTTAACATTCAATGGGTCTACATTAGGAATTACATTCATAGCTTCATCTGCATCACTAACTGTTACAGTTTGCACGATTTTTTGGCTGACCTTTTTCTGTAGTATTTTTTTGAACTTTCTTTCCATTTTCTTCTTTGTACCCGTTGTTCGCGAGGGCTCATATCCGTTATACTTTTTATTTTATTATCCTCCTTCCGTTTTAAATAATTTTGTCTTTTTTTAGCCTGTTCAGCAGCATACAGTTCCGGATTATTTTTAATTTGTTGATACTTTTCTCTACGAGCAATACGTCGTCTTTCACGTTGTCTTTCTATCTCCTCTTCAGTATTTTTTTTCGATTTTGCCATTGTATAATCAAGCAAACTACTGCCGACAAAAAAAAAATTGTTGAACTTTTTTGTCATTAGTGTACTACTCGATATCATTCGTGTGACTCGAGAATCGACACGAATGAGAGTGACACGAATGGGATTTTGAGAGTATTTAAGAAATACTGGCGCTATGGAACGTTCTAGAATATTGAATAACCTTAAAAACGTATTCATTTATTGGCACCTAACTAGTCAAATAACACAAAAAGAAAACAATAAAGTACTAATCACGATATATGGATAAATACTAATGACAATATTTTGGTCATAAGTAAAAAATCTTACCTGATAATGGTTTTTTTCTTTAAATAACACAGTACACAACCTTACACTAGACGCGCTTAGGGACGACTGAAGGGCTACGATGTCCGCGCGGGATAAGAGGCAGGGTAGCTAGTAAATATCTTTGGAGTAATGTGTTCGGAATTAGGGTTACACAAATGTGATTTTAAAAATAAACTTTTTGAAAAGAGCTAAGAAAACATATTTTTTTATACTTTTACTTTGCCGCAAAATACAAATTAGCTTCCAATTGGAATATAGTTTTCAGTTTAAAAATAATATTACAATTTCATACATAATTTTTCGAGTTACAAAGCATCATCGGAAAAATTTGCCTTTGGCATCGGTAACACTACTGATAAACAGGTTAGTTATGTCAGTCTACCTCTTCCATCTACAATGCTAGGAAAATAACTGCATATGGACCGGATAGAAGCCAAAAAGATAGATAATTGACAATAGTTTTATTTACATTACGAGTTACGATACTAAAGTTATACCACTAATTATGCTTTTGGCCCCAAATTTGAAAACGAGCCAAAACAGCTTGTTCGACTGTACCAAAGATCACAGGATCACGAGATGTGACGCACGCACACTACATCAGCATGTCGATTCTGTAAAAATCTCACCGTGATAACTCGCGTGGAGTGAGCTGTCAGTGTCATCCCACTGATGCTAGGGAGTGACCAAGCATTACATTTATAATCATAATCGAGATTTTAATAATATTTTTATACTAATTCTATTGATCATTTTATATTATTTTAAAACTAGTATTTAAGTGTTGAAACGTTACTATTAAGGGGTTTTTTAAATACAATAGCAAAACAGAAATTCAGTCAGGAACTCAATTTGTTTTTTTTTTATTCCAATAGGTTTGGTAATTTTCACAGCCGCCACCTTGCTTTTTAGATTTGACCTCACTATCGTCTTTAACACCGCTGAAAACCATGAAAACGACATCCATGACGAAAAATTTGAACATTTTCGCAGCCGCCGTCTTGCTTTTTAGATTTGACCTCACTATCGACTTTAACAACCCCAAAAACTATGAAAACGACACCCATGATGAAAAATCTGAACATTTTCGCAGCCGCCAAGTTGCTTTTTAATTTTGACCACACTATCGGATTTAACACCCCCGAAAACCACGAAAACGATACCCATGATGAAAAATCTGAACTTTTTCGCAGCCGCCATCTTGCTTTTTAACTTTGACCACACTATCGGCTTTAACACCCCCGAAAACCACGAAAACGACACCCATGATGAAAAATCTGAACATTTTCGCAGCTGCCATCTTGCCTTTTTAATTTTGACAATTTTGACCACACTATCGGATTTAACTCCCCCGAAAACCATGATAACGATACCCATGATGAAAAATCTGAACATTTTCGCAGCCGCCATCTTGCTTTTTAACTTTGACCACACTATCGGCTTTAACACCCCCGAAAACCATGAAAACGACACCCATGATGAAAAATCTGAACATTTTCGCAGCCGCCATCTTGCATTTTAATTTTGACCTCACTATCGGATTTAACACCCCCGAAAACCATGAAAACGATACCCATGATGAAAAATCTGAATATTTTCGCAGCCGCCATCTTGCTTATTAACTTTGACCACACTATCGGCTTTAACACCCCCTAAAACCATGAAAACGACACCCATGAAGAAAAATGATTGTAGCCGCCATTTTGGATTTTGATATAAAGGTGGTAAAACCAAATTTTTGTATGTCGCGCATAAAAAATAAAAAATTGCAAATAAAAAAAAAAAACTTGATATTAATAGCAGCGCCTCACGCGCATGCGCGGCGTGATCTTATCACTTCACCCAATTCTCGTAACCATAGCAACATCACTTCACTTGGGCTGGATGAAGTGAGCCTAGCCGTCCGCCGGCCGCGGTGCGCGCGCATCGCGAGTGTCAGTTGAAGTGTTGAATTTTGTTATAGTATTGATGACGGTGATTTTATGAATATTATTTTTTTTATCATTGGCAACGCGTAGGTCGGTTTAAATTTACCTACCTATAATAAAATATTAGAAAGGTACATATTAAATAATCCGCACGTTTTTTATTCAAATGGCATAGGTATATACATACACAAACATCGTTTAGTTAGGTTTCCGCATAGTTTGTGAGGGGATAAATTCTATGGTCCGTCAGCCAGGCACACTTTCTCACTCGATCACTTGACACACTCTGTTATCTATTCTATATATTATTGAATAGATTTGGGTTTTAACAACGCTGAATAACGTCGCACAGTCTTTAGTCGACTCAATTCACTATCGCTTCTTCAAAACACATCGCGGTTGGGTCATGGGATTGCGTTTATTTAATCAGTTAAAACACATCGCAATTGGGTCATGGGATTGCATTTATTTAATCAGTTAACTGATTATGATCATTATAATTAGCATAAAAATATTATTAAAATCTCGATTATGATTGTAAATGTAATCCTTGGTCCATCCCTAGTATCAGGTGGGATGACACTGACAGTTCACTCCACGTTCACTTCACTTAAGTTTTCACGGTGAGAAGGTTACAGAATAGCACTGCAGGATCACCAAGTCGTTTTATTGGGCGTCCATTTTTTAAAATATTGACTCGCGGTCCGGTTTGGTACGTTGTACTAGCAACTAATATAAAAATATCAATTAAGAAATAAAACGTTAAGAAACATGAAGTATGAATATATATTATGTACAAACTTCAATATTTATCGTCCATTAAATAAACAACTTGCACGTAATATATTTTCATTTATTAGATACATATTCATAGGGATGTTCAGAGGATAGCCGTGGTCGTATTCACTTTGCCCTAAAGCTTTGGTTATGATCGCTTACGAGGGTGACACTGAAAGTTCTTCATCTGCCTAGCCTTTTCCCAACTATGTTGGGGTCGGGTTCCAGTCTTACCGGATACAGCTGAATACCAATATTTTACATGGAGCGACTGCCTATCTGACCTCCACAACCCAGTTACTGGGTAACACGATACCCCTTTTTTATGGGAAATCATCAAATAATTTCTCCCGCTCTGGGCGGAGCGGGAGGGTGTGTCAGACTCTTACTGACTAAAACTCACCCGTATTCCTTCCGTTGCCTGTGTTGCGGGGGCCTCGGTGACCCATTAGTACCTTCCCGCGACCCCGGCAGGCATCGGCCCTAATTTGTGCTGACGACATCTCTTTGAGGCGCGCGTGGTATACAACGCGCTGTCGACCCGTGCCTGGTCCTTACCGGACGGTGAGCTACCCATTGCTCACCGTCCGCAAGCCCGCGCCTACGGTGGCCGGAAATCCGCCCGGGATTCCCGACGCCCAGGGCGTCTCCTGCGGCGGCTAGGGGCGAGAGGGCGCGAAATTAGCGGCTGCCCATGCCCTCTCGCTCCGTACCATGGCCTGAACCAGGGCCGGACGTGAGAGTTCTCTGCCGCCGATCGCCTCCACGAGGACACGCGATACCCCTTGGTAAGACTGGTTGTCAGACTTTCGAACTTCTGATGACCCGTAACGACTGTCAAAGAGCTACAAATGACATCCCGGACCAACGGCTTAACCTGCTTTCCGAGGCACGGAGGGGTCTTGGTATGTAAAGATGGTCACCCATCCACGGACCAACCGCAGCAAGCGTAGCTTAACCTGATTGATCGACCCGTGCGGCTGTTATTACTTAGCCAGAAGCCCCTCTGACACTGAAAGTTCTTAGAAAATCAAAAACTGAACAAACTAGCAAGTTATTATTTTGATTATGTCTTTTCAAAATAGTGTCCATTGACATCAATACATCGCTGCATCCGATGGAACCACTGAGAAAAGCACTTTACCCACTCGTCCTTAGGGGTCTCTTCGACGGCATTTTGAAACGCAGCCACTGCTTCCTCGGCGTCCATTGAATGTTTTCCTCGAAGTTTTTCTTTTATTTTCGGAAATAAATAAAAATCGCAAGGTGCGAGTTCGAGGCCATAGGGCGGGTGACCCAGTAATTCTACGTCTGACGTCGCCAAGTAGTCGATTGTTTGCTTGGCGGTGTGTCAACAAGTGAGACAAGTGTGACAAGTGGCAAACAATTGTTAATATACCACTCTGCAGTAACTGTTTTTCATAAAACAATTGTTGCGTAATGACCTGTCCTTCCGAAAAACAAGGTCATCATCTTTTTTTCCCACGCTTCGACCTCTCTTCACTTTAGTTGGCAACTCAAGGAAACACCCAGACAGCAGACTGTCTCTTAGTTTCAGGATCATAATAATAAATCCAGCTTTCGTCACCCGTAAGTATGTTGAACACAGCATTTGAGTCACCTCCGTTAAATCTTTTAACCATTTCACGACACCAATCAACACAACGGAGTTTTTGGACCTCTGTCAAATTAAGAGGTATCCACTGGGCACAAAGCGTCCTGACCGCTAAATGTTCATGGAGGATTTTGTGCACTTGTCTCATACCGATGCCTAAGCTTGTCCGAATCTGCTGATAAGTCACTCTTTTGTCAGTCTCTATCATACGCCGCACAACACTGATGTTATCTTCAGTCGTCCTCACGCAGATCGTCGGTGAGATTAGTGCGACCACGTTTAAACTCATTAAACCAGTTGTAAACAGTGGCACGAGATGGGGCTTCATCGTGAAAGGCCAATCAAAGTCTATCATAACTTTCTTGTTGACTTAAATGACATCGAAAGTCATAAAAAATCATTGTTAGAAAAAAAAACCATCTGACTAACTGAGGTTTGAGTACTAGAAAAGTAAGAAATCGCAAAAAAAAAAATTCCGATGCAAGCTTACATTTCATAGGAAATGAGAATGAGATGAGAGAGAACAACAGTGTATGACACACATACCAGTACTTATCAACATTGGAATTATTCCATTGGGCTGAATAGGGAACGAATATAGCAGACAGTCACAGCCTTATGGTTATCATCACGCTATACCTTTATGGAACTAAGCAGTCAATCATGACATATAAGTATTATAATTGTAAGAACGGACACTTTAGTCAACTTTCAACAAAGCAACTAATAGCTTAGCGGTTAGACGACTACTTCTTATCACCGTGCGTGGGGTCGAGTTTGACCATTCGGAACAGTGTTTATTTTGTTGTCTTGGTGTCCTTAAATAAAATTGCTAGAGCTGTACAAGGCTGGGGCGGTCTAGGCCTATGTACGCTCCGGATCCCAGGCGAGCGAACCCGTCCAAGCTAATCTGGTGAGATCTTTCCATATCTGTTAGGGATCTGCTGAACAGTCCCGCTTTAACTGTAATAAGTGTGTGTCAATCTAATACCCCTTAATCATCTTTTTAATCCTTGAATCCTCAACATTTCCTCTGGGGTGCTGTTGGATGATAATACAACTGTTCCAACCTTCGAACAATTATTGATCGAAGGTTCTAACTAACTGAGTTCTTCTATTTTATAATCATAACATTAAGATAAAGTCCCAGAGAATACTTTAAACTAATTTACTTTCTCCTCCTACAAAAGTCACCAGTTAAGCAAATTACCGATTCTTTTGAAAGGTCGTAAATCAAGATTTATTAGATCCATGTGCGCCGGACGGCAAAGGCCCTGTCGAATTCCAGTAACAGCAAAAAAATCCCGTCATAACAAAATACATCTCTTCACAAAAACAAAGCTCTTACAAATGCTAGCCAGTGCACCCGGTGCGCCCCGTTGTTTCACTGTGTCCCAAATCCGCACGTGCACCGCTCATTTACGCCAAATTTATTACCCAAACAAAAGCTTTTAAAACGGCAACAATTGTTCCCATGGAACGGGACGGTAACTGCTTATTCAGAGCAATAAGTCACCAAATTAATTCCATAATGGGGCTTACCTTCGACCACTTGTCTATACGACGAGACCTTGCTACATATGTTTCGGTGAACCGAGGTGGCGACAGAATTCACTTAGCACTTTTTAACAATATTCAAGACTTTCTTCCTAACAGCAATCTTTCCCAGGAACAAAGGATAGCAAAATACATAACGGCACAGTTTAACGGAATGTTTTGGGGAGGAGAGGATAGTCTGGTCGCCGCGGCCGAATTTTATCTTGTAAATGTGAACGTGCACATAAGTAACGTGAACACCCTGGTGTATTCACCTGCCGGCGAATCAGAACCCGGCAACATACACGTGTTCTGTAAAGACCAGCATAGTGCTGGTCTTTACTGTTTACTTTACTGATAGCTGGGTCACACACGAAGTTGAACAATACAACAATAACACGCTAACTCCAAAGCAGGAATTCATCAACGCCAAAACACCACAACCCTGGCTCAAAAAACATAGCCCCCAAATAATACCGCCCGAACAAATAGCATCAACATTACGCTCACCGATGTCAGATGAATTCGCGGATGAGACGGGATACACAATACTCAGAAATCCACCTACTGCCGCAATTAAGTACACTTGCCCAGACTTGCGTATTGCAACATGGAACGTCCGAGGGGCTTCGAAACCGGCCGAAAAAGATAAAATAGATGCTGAACTTTATCAAAGGGGCGATTCATGTAGCATGCCTACAAGAAACAGGGATGAACTTAGGAACATTCAACTCCACACACTACGATTGGCATCTATCTGGACCCACAGGCAAAGCACACCGGGGACTTGCAATTCTAATTAGAAAAGCCACCCAAATAGGAACGAAAAACAGGAAAAAAGATTCAAACGCGATGTCGATTACTCTTAAAGCTTGTATGGGAAGTGACAAGCATGCTTCTCTTTATATAATCAACTCTCACATCAACAGCTGTACTTCTAGTGCAACCGGATCTTTCACAGGTGTATTAAACTTGATCAGACAAAAACCTAGGACATGCACGTAGTAATCCTAGGCGTTAAAGTCGTAACGCCCATATTGGACAAGATACACAAAGTTTCCAACGCAAAGGGCTAATTGACCAAAATCTCCATCATGACTATTCCAACTACAACGGGGAAATGTTTATGGATATAACCAACAGGGAAAAATTGCAAATAGAAACGACAAAAGCGAGATCATCATGCAGGACAACATGGTCGAAGGGCACTCAGAAATCCCAATTGGAAAAACTCTTCCACTTCATTAGAGGTGAATGGGCCAATAGGGGCACTTCCGACCATAAAATAATCTGGGGACAGCTAAGAACAAGTCGAATCGTAAACAAAAGCGAAGGCACCAAACAAAAGAAACCGCAAGCCACAAAAGCAACAACCATCGAGGCCAAGAATTTCAACCATAAGCAATGCCATTATGCTGCTCTCAAAAGCAAATATACCAAAACAAAATACCAAGATTGCATAACCAAAAAACTAGGAAATATAGGAATCAATTGGAATTGAATTGAAACGGATGAAAACATCGAAATACCATGGCGTACCATAACTGAAGTATTAAAAGCGGCTGCCCAGGAATCCCTGATTATTCAACCGATTCACTCCAGGGATCATCCCTTTGCCGGAGGCTCTACGCGGGCGTCGTGCGGTCCATGGCCCTCTACGGGGCTCCAGCCGCGGGGCCGCAGCGCCAGAGAGCGCGCCCATACAGGAGTATGGGCGCGCTCTCTGGCGCTGCGGCCAGACCGCCGGTTGAGCGCGGCCTAAAGGGTCATGGCCATCCGGATGGTCCGGGGATACCGCACGGTCTCCGGTGAGGCAGGGAGCCTCCTTGCCGGATTGCCGCCATGAGATCTGGATGCAAAAGTCCTCGTGCACGTATGGGAGTGGCGCGAGGAAGCGAAACGCCGGGGCGTAACTCCGCTGCCGCGAGAAATCGCAGCACAGCGGACGGAGCTCCGGCGGGATCTCATGGCGACATGGAGAGTACGTTGTCGCAACCCAGTGCTGGGCACGCCACGATTGCGGCGACAAGTCCCCTCTTTGAGGAGTGGCTAGAGAGGCGCCACGGCGTCCTCACCTTCCGCCTGACGCAGGTCCTCACCAGACATGGCAGCTTCGGGAGGTTCCTGTGTCGGATAAGGCGGGAGGAAACGCCCGGGTGTCACCACTGTGTGGATCGCCCGGAGGACACGGTGGACCATACGGTGGAGGTCTGCCCGGCTTGGGCAGAGCACCGCCGTGTCCTCGTGGAGGCGATCGGCGGCAGAGATCTCTCGCGTCCGGCCCTGGTTCAGGCCATGGTACGGAGCGAGAGGGCATTGCAAGCCTTCTGCGAAGCAGTAATGCTCGCGAAGGAGGAGGCGGGACGGTTGAGGGAGAGGCAAATTTCGCGCCCTCTCGCCCCTAGCCGCCGCAGGAGACGCCCTGGGCGTCGGGAATCCCGGGCGGATTTCCGGCCACCGTAGGCGCGGGCTTGTGGTCGGTGAGCAATGGGTAACTCACCGTCCGGTAAGGACCAGGCCCGGGTCGACGGCGCGTTGTATTCCACGCGCGCCTCAAAGAGATGTCGTCAGCACAACAGTAGGGGTCCACTAGGGCCGACGCCTGCCGGGGTCGCGGGAAGGTACTAATGGGTCACCGAGGCCCCTGGCAACACAGGCAACAGGAAGGAATACGGGTGGGTTTTAGTCAGTAAGAGTCTGACACACCCTCCCGCTCCGCCCAGAGCGGGAGAAGTTATTCGATGATTTCTCATCCAAAAACAAAAAGGGATTATCCCTTACCAACCTTCAAAAGACTAAATTCTTACAAAGTAGGCAACCGGATAACCCAAATAGACACAATCGAGTAAAATAATGTCAGGCAATACTTCAAAAGGTCAAATACCAAGAAGAACAAACAGCATGCAGGGCCTTTTTTCTGTGGTGTGTGTGTGGGTGTTTCTGGGAAAGAAACACTCTTCAAAACGCATGCAAGTATTTTACTTATTTTACAGTAGCGACAAACTACAAACAAAAAGCCGGAAAAACCCGCTTATATACCGATGACCAAATGCGAGGAAATCCTAAAAAAATCCGAGGGCCCACCCATACCCACGGTTAATATAACAAAGGCACAAAGCAGATAACAGACACACAAAATACGGGACCCACTTTGGACGACGTAACGGGAATCATTAACAACATGCGAAACGACCAAGTTGTAATCGAGCTATTCAAAGCGATGCCCCAAATACTACAGATAGCCGTCACCAAACATATGATCAAAACTTGGGCAAATAACGAAGTACCTGACACGTGGTTAGAGACAGTGCAGGTACTAATTCCGAAAAACAGTAAACCTAAAGCTACGAATGACTATCGCCGCATATCGGTCTGTAATACGGGTTACAGAATTTACGCATCCTACATACTAAAAAAAATAGACGGAACAATAAAAGAATTAGGTAGGTAATTACCAGGCTGCCTTTTTAAACAATAGGTCAACAGATGACCACATCTATACGCTTAAAAGGGTCTTGGATGAAGAATGGCGTGGAGGAAAAAGGATTTATGTACTCGCTCTCGACATAGAAAAAGCTTTTGACCATGTCGACCTCAACGCACTGCGAGATATTTTAATACAACGAACTAACAAACCACTAACCAACAGGATAATCAAAGTTTGCATGAATGAACGAACATGCATAAAATGGTGTGGCCAGCAGAGCAGCTGGATTAACACAGGAAAGGGACTCAAACAAGGTTGCCCGTTGTCCCCTCGTCTCTTTACAATTGTTATGGAGGAGGTCCTTAGAACCCTTGAAGAGGAAACTCAATTAATCAAATCGGATCAGGATCGTGCATTCTCACTCCCCCTGGTATTATCATTTGCGGACGACCTTATCTTCATTACAGATGGCATTGAACGGCTACAAGGAATCCTATACCATATTAAACCCCTACTTGCTAGTGTCGGCCTCCAAATAAATGAAACAAAAATACTAATTAGAGACCCCATAGCTAAAAAGAAAACGGCCCATGTGACCATTAATGGAATAAAGCTACCTACAGTCGATGAGATTAAATACCTAGGCACACACATCTTCTGCATTAAGCAGGAAAAGCACAATTAAAAAACGCTGCGAACAGGCCACTAGAAACGCAAAATCACTATTACCATTCATAACAAACTCAAAGCTGGATTGGAAACTAGCCAGACTCATGTATCGAATGGTGATCGTGGCCTGTATGATACACGGTTTGAAAGTATCGGCACTCACTAAAGCTAACAGGTCAAGATTGAGAAGGTATGAGAGAGTTATCATGAGAGACTCGATTAACCACGCTAGGAATAAACCAAAGGAAAAGAAAATGCATGAAATCTTGGACGGAAAAACTGTAACCAAACGCATCAAGAACCACAGCATGTGCTATCTTGCACATGTGCACAGGCGGGGTTGTTCCCGTTCGTCCACACCCCGTTGTCCACACTGCGGACGACTGGGAAAGATGTGTTCTGTTCGTTCACAGTGTAGACGAACAAAACGCAACATTCCCAGTCGTCCGCACCTCGTTTCATGCCTAGTTTAAGAGTCAGTGGTGCCGATTCCCTTGTTCACAAACTAAACTAAATTTAAGTTCAGTGCATCTTTTTCTTTGTATTTCATTAAGAAGAGGACAGAAGATAAATTTTAGTTTAGTCCTGTCAAATTAATCAGCGCCTCCATACAAGTTTAGACGTGATTAAAAACTTGCCTAATAAAATTACGTCAATTTACGTCAAGCGCTGATTAATTTGACAGGACTAAACTAAAATTTATTATCTGTCCTTTTCTTAATGAACTAAAAAGAAAAAGATGCACTGAACTTAAATTTAGTTTAGTTTGTGAACAAGGGAATCGGCACCATTGTAAAGAAATTTTAAATTAAATAAATGATTTAACGGTTTAATTAATTTTTATTCCCGGAAGCGTCGTCAAAACTGATAAGCAAAGACTATCTTTTGTTGGAGGATCGACAGGGTGCAGGAATTAGTTGAGTATATCCAGGCGATTGAAACTTTAAAACTTTCTACATATTAATTGCATTTAAACTGATATTGATACAATACCCAATGTGTAAAATTAAAATGTGAAACATTCTTATGCTATACATTTAGTATAAAATACGCAAAAAGCTTTAGATTTACTAGGTATGTACTTTTAAAGTATTTGCCTTACTAAAGTAATAAAGCTAAGTACATAATATTTTAAAAGTACCTGTATAAAAGTACTTATATATGGAAAATACTATCTAACTCTTAGACTAGACGTGAGATGACGGGGTGTGGACGACTAGGAATAATGCGTTCTGTTCGTCCACAGTGTAGACGAACAGAACGCAGCATTCCCAGTCGTCCGCAGTGTGGACGACGGGGTGTGGACGAGCGGGAATAACTCCACAGGCGCCGCGAACCACATCTGTTACATGCAGCAATGCAGTATAAGGCCAAATCCAAGAAAGTCGGCCGACCTATTTACACCTGGAATGACAACCTAAAGCAGGACATGAAGTATTTCGACATGGAAATCAACTTTTGGATGGACACGGTCGAAGATCAGGAAGGCTGCTACCGTGATTTACAAGAAATCAGAAATGGATAGTACCGAGACCACAGATGAAGACATTGGAAACAGCAACGTGCAACACAGCTTAGCAGTGACACACACAAAAAGAGTCGAGAAAGCAACTGGAGCTGAGCCAACCTGGCGGCGACGTTGTTAAAAGATGCCCCTCCCATAGATAAATCACCCGTCTCTCCACTATTCCATTGCTTGCTCAAGGATGCATATCCGGTAGGCTCTAATAATCCTTCCTATCCTAAGGGCACGTCTTCCTGACCATTACCGCGCGCCTCGGTCTACTCTTTGATATGCAATGGCCTCTGTAGTCCCATGAAACATGAGACTCCAGGGACTAGTGCGAATCCTTGGGTTCATTCGAGCAATCGAGTCTGGTTTAACCACGCTTTTTTTTTTTGAGGTTGGGTAATCATCAAACAACTTCTCCCGCTCTGGGCGGAGCGGGAGGGTGTGTCAGACTCTAACTGACTAAAACCCATCCGTATTCCTTTCTGTTGCCTGTGTTGCCAGGGGACTCGGTGACCCATAAGTACCTTCCCGCGACCCCGGCAGGCATCGGCCCTAGTGGACCCCTACATTTGTGCTGACATCTCTTTGAGGCGCGCGTGGAATACGACGCGCCGTCGACCCGGGCCTGGTCCTTGCCGGACGGTGAGCTACCCATTGCTCAGCGTCCGCAAGCCCGCGCCTACGGTGGCCGGAAATTCGCCCGGGATTCCCGACGCCCAGGGCGTCTCCTGCAGCGGCTAGGGGCGAGAGGGCGCGAAACATGCCTTTCCCTCAACCGTCCTGCCTCCTCCTTCGCGAGCATTACTGCTTCGCAGAAGGAGGTGACGGCTGCCCATGCCCTCTCGCTCCGTACCATGGCCTGAACCAGGGCCGGACGCGAGAGATCTCTGCCGCCGATGGTTTAACCACGCTGGGGTCTGTGCATTTCATTCATTCATTCCTTCATTCATAGAGTAACGGACACAGTTAGGACATAGTATACTTTTAATCCCGGTAGTATAATCCCGTGCTAGTACTGTATAAGTCTAAGGACATTGTTATAAAGGAAATAATATATGTTAGCTATATATATATGTATTATGGTTTACTGATATATAACATTTCTACATCCTAAATAACATGTATAAAATATTCATTACATTATCTTGTGTAGCTCATTATGGAAACCTCGAGATAATTATGTACATAGCGAGTTACTTGGATGTAAAATATATTATGTTACTTTTCCCTATGTGTCATATTTTTATTATATACAATAAACACACTATAATATAATTTCATTTTAATATCTTACGTTATTTTATTAATAATACATCATAAATAATACGTCCAAAACAGCTATTTGCTACATAAAACAGCTCTAGGTTTCCAGCAATGAACGAACACCTGAATACATACACTTACACATTTTATAAAATTAAATTTTTATTTACACAATATATTATTTTATTATCTTTGTAAAAGATCGGCTTCTATAATACGCAAATATAACATTACAAGCCCGATCAAAAACTATGAATAAGGTATCTTAGTCAACCTTCTATACACACTTACAACATTTCATTTCTAACATAAAAATAAATTATATTTTTGTAGTGTTAGTATCTTTAGCTTTACTGTGCATAATATCTAAAATTCAAGTTATCTTAGAAACTGGTCTAGAATGTACTCATTTGTTTGGAAACGTTACGGCCTGTTTCACCACCTATGGATAAGTTCCGATTATCTTACAAATTCTAGTCTACTCTTGAATTTATCTGACGGATAGTGACTATCTGGAAACTGGGAAACAGGACCATAAACGTATTTACGAAAGCAGATTGGCATCAAAGTGCATTGTATGAGGAAATAGAATCATTCGATAGTTGGCGATCTAGTGTGTTATTTAAACCATTCTCCTTAGCAGTAGACGAAGTTCTGTAACAAAAAGAAAATATTGAATGGACATTCATTGAAACGAAAAAGCACCTTTAGGCTGTTTGTCCACCGCCACGTCAACGGCACAACAACGAGAACGAGATGATGGCGCCGAAGTAGCGATACATACATTTACTATGGCCGCGAGTCCACTGCACGTCCGTCAACGGGACATCACGTTTGGTTCGAATAATCTCGATTCTCGTTGACGTCCCGTTGACGGTGGCGGTGGACAAACAGTGTAAAAAAAGGGACTGTCGTGCAGTTAAGAGTGACGGAAAGAGAGACCAAAAGCCGAAATTTACGGAAAGAGAGACCAAAAGCCGAAATTATAATAAAACACCACACGTCACATAAACTGCCGCGTTCGATATGAAGGTGTTGTATACGAACCCAAAGAAAGGTAGCAACGTGATGAGTTGTGCGCGGTTGGTGCAGTCCCTAAGTTCTGGGAGCACGAGTAGTATGTGTCGCAGATACGCCTGGAGAGCAACTCGCCGTTGTTCAACTAAATCAGCGTCCTATAACAGAAACATTTTTTCACTTCTCATGCTCTAAAAGTTCATCTTTATGTTGTGCGTAGGCGACGTAAAGTCGCTTTTTATGGTCTAGTACATAAAGTATTTTTTTTTCTAAGACTAAGATAATCAGGCCCAACAGCCACACGCACAATAAAACGTCGCAGCTTAAAGTCGTTATTTTTTTTTCATCACTTCCGTGTTTTATATCGTTCATTTAATAAATTCAGATAAAATAGTTGTCATTTATTATTTAAAAACGCAAAGAATCGTTTTTATGACTTGGCAGTATGAAGTACCCAAGTCGAATGAAAATAATAATATGTTGAAAAAAAAAACTTTTAAAAAGTTTCGTGAATTTAGCTATTCTCTTCTTAAATTTTGCAACATTTTAGAACAGTTTATGCCTGTTTCATTTTCTCGCAATCGAAGTGAAAAGGCCGAGTGTATAACTCGGGCATAAACGAGTTATTTTACCCCTCGATTTAACTTTCCATACCACTCCTAAAATTCTCGGGGTGAAATGGCTTCTTTTATGCACTAGTTGTACAATCTACTATTTTATAGCATCACCTTTATCCCGGATGCAGCCAAATAATAATTAATTTCGCGGTAAAAAAAAACTGGAGTCTGCATTCGTTGTTATGACCATAGATAAGACAGATTGATTTTGTCAATGATAATATGGCTAGAAAAGAGGTAAACATTGGAATAAAGGCTGATAGAGATAAAATAGCAGAAAAGCATACAGCACCAACCCGAAATAAGGGCTAAGAGCTGGAGGATGATTAAGCAGACCAGCGCCAGCAGACGTTACTACAATGAACTAAAGTTAATACTGCCACAATCACCATTGGTAACCTCTTTGTTTTTTAAGATAAATATATATCCAGCCTACAATGTTCCCACTGCTGGGACATAGGCCCCCTCTCTTCGAGAGGGAGTGGGCTGTAATCTACCATGCGGGTCCAGTGTGGGTTGGAAGATGTCACATGTCTTCGAATTTTCGGTTCTAGGACAGGCCGGTTTCCTCACGATGTTTTCCTTCATCGTTTTGAGAGCAGTGGTGATGAAATAATGTACACAAAGTAAAGCGCCTGCCTGGGTTCGAACCCACGACCTATAACTCGTAAGTCGAGGCCTTTACCACCGGGCCACCACTGCTCTGTTTTTTCGGGTGTTTGCTTTTTAAGGAACTATGTAACTTACCCGCTTTCGTAATGTTTTCTTTGGAGGAAACTTATACGTCGCTATATCAGGATGACATTTTCTTAGCTGCATGTGTAGTTCGTGAAACTTAGCATATCTATGATAAACGTTCCACTCCTCTTGTCCTATCTTCAGATAGATCTGAAAATCAAACATTCATGATGATTATAAAGGACATCAAAAATTGCTATAACACCCGACCCAAGTTGTTACAGTAATTTTCAACTTTATTACAATCAGCGCAAGGTCGATATTTGTTTGGCGGAAATAATCGTGCTGAGCTGCACTTTGCATGGTCTACCGGCCCTCAAGAGTGGCGCGTGGGTGGAAAAAGCGTTAAATTTACCTGATAAACATGATATGAATGCGTTTTCTTGCCAACAAGGAATGCGCTGGGTATATGAGCCTTAACATTCGACTCGGGAAAATCCAACACTTCCATAGCCGATATACTCTCGTATTCTTTGAGTCGCTTCTGGAGATAGGTATTGAACTCCATAAGCTCGGCGTGCATCTCGGCCACCTACAAATATATTAAATAAGGACGGCTTTCGTATTTCACTGTTTTCGTGTTACTAATGAAGTGCGTTTGACGCGTTTACCTGGACTAGTTTCCTTTCATACTGATCAACTTCCGCACTATCCCCGGATTCGTGTTTTAAAGCTTTCCCAATTTCAACTGCCGACATGTATTGTCGTAATTGGTCTTTTAATCGGTCATTTTCCCTAAAAAAAAACTTGAGTAAAACTTGATGAATACAAATTGGGCTTGACCACACCGTTAGTATACAGGATGTCCCGTAAAAAATGGATACCTTTGAAATAGCATAATATGAATCATCAGAAGCTGGCAGTATCATCATAACGGTAATGTTTTCCCATTGTTTTCTTATCAGTTTAGTATATTCGTGTATTTATTTGGTCTTATATTTATATATAATTAGGTATATGTATTATATTTAATGTTTAAATAGGTATATGTAAGCATATACTTATATTTGAGAGCAGTGGTGGCCCAGTGGTAACGGTCGCGACTTACGAGTTGTAGATTGTAGGTTCGAACCCTGACAGGCGCTTTACTTTCAGTAAATTATTTCATCGCCACTGCTCTCAAAACGGTGAAGGAAAACATCGTGAGGAAACCGGCATGTCCTAGAACCAAAAATTCGAAGACATGCGATATCTACCAACCCGCACTGGGCCCGCGTGGTGGATTACGGCCTACTTCCCTCTCACCAAGAGGAGGCCTGTGTCCCAGCAGTGGGTACATTATATAATATTTATTCCACAGTTTTCGTTATTGCACTTACCACTGTCTGTCTCTGCATCACCTAAAGGTTGACTGGTAGAAAATGCCTATGGCATTAAGTCCGCCTCTGTACATTTGTGTGCTTAAAGTATTAAATAAATAAATAAGAGACCTTATAGCCATTCTAAAAAATATACAAAAAAGTATAATATCCTATGTAGTATCCAAGAAATAATTTAAAAAGTTATTTAAATGTATTTACTGCCTCTCTGTCGGCATAATAAACATGCAACATTACAACAACAAATAACCAATGAAACTCATTCAATTGTGGTTGTGGTGAAGAAGAATGTAAAATAAGGTAAAAAAGTTAGTTAAAAATCATAGGTACTACTTGGGATATATTATGAAATATATTTTTGTGTTTTTTAGAAAGGCCTTAAGTTCTATAATATGCTATTTCAAGGTTATCTATTATTTACGGGACACCTTGTACATTCTGAAGATATGTTGTCCTATGGTACACCCACATCCCACATGTTTTACTTACTTGCTCAGATCTAGTACGACATTTTCCAACTTTTTAATTTTTCCCTTACTGGCTACTTCCATTTGGGTGAATTTCATTTGCAAGTTTAAATACTCTTTTTCCTTATTTTCTAAAATCAAACTTAGTGTCTTATCCTCCGGTACACCTTCGTCTTCTGTAAAACAAAGCTCTAAGCATGAAGTACTTCCATCAATACTTCCTGCAACCTCTTCACTGTCACTTTCAGATATTTTTAAATTATTTATACTTAATTCAGATATGTCATCTTTTACAATGTTATTTACATCAATACTGTTTGAAGATGAGAATATTTCCTTTGCACATTCTGATAGTTTCGATAGAATTTGTGAAGGACTGTCCATAGCTTTTACACTGTCTGGAAAGAAGTGTCTCAGACTACTCTTGTATTCTGAGCTAGTGGGTTCACTACTTGAAGCAGCCTGGGAAACTATTTTAGGATCTGGTGAGTTGAGGCAAGTCGCCGGTGCACTGTTCCATGCGGAGTTATCTCCTTGGTCTGTAGCTCCAAAAGATTTTCTTTTATTTGCATTGAGATTTTTTTGTTCATTTTTATCAAAAGAAATAACTTGGCGCAAAGGCCTTCGTTTTAAATTACTAGATGATTTCACGGGCATTGGCAAAGGTATCACATGTTCTGCTTTGTTAGAATGATTAGCTTGTTGTGAGTCATTCAACTCTGGTCTGTCAATTGATAACGCAAACAAGACCGTTGATACGCCTGAAATAATAGATACAAATTATTATTAGTATTTTATTCCTTTTTACAAAATACTATACTCATGTAAACTGTCATCAGCTTTCGTGGGGGCTTTAAAAAAAATCTTATCTCATGCATTGAAATTAATTATGATAAATATTTAACCTGCAGCCATGCTTGGAAGAAGATGAGAGGTATCAGGATCTCTGACCAGAGCCCCTTCCTCATAATATTCCATTAGCAGACCATGAGCTACCCAGCTTTGAAGATACCTAAAAAAAATGTTATTTCTTTTTTAGATTACCTATTGAAATATTTACCTGCCTACCTAATACTGGTATTCAGATGCAACCAATTAGACTGGAAGCCGACCCCAACATATTTCGGAAAAGGCTAGGCAGATTGGTTTTTGATTGAAGTATTTTTACCTGTCAAGAGATCTCTCATTCAAGGTTGCTCTGAGGAAAGCTCTGAAATATCCTAATGGTGTGTTGATGTTTGTGAGAATTTTAAATCTTTCCTTTTCATGTTTCGTTAGATGTAGGCAAGTGTAACTCCAAAGAGAGTTACCTGAAACAAAACAATACTTACAATGAAAATCCATTGACATCTTGATAAGAGATTTGTTATAGGTAAACATTATTAAGCATTTGTTACTGAATGCGAAACTATTTCTGAGTAGGTATATTTTTTTATTTTAAAACATTATCTTACCAACATTAACAATATTAAAAGTGAAGTTTAAACCTGCTGTAACCAAATTCTGAATTGCCGAGTTTGATAAATTAGTTCTAATGCCATGGCTAAGCAATTTCTCCCATTTTTCGCATAGTTGTGCTATTCTGAAATAATCGCCTAGTTAATATTACATTTGCTTAAATATTCAGTCACATAATAGAGCTAAATTTTATTTTTATCACCTTATATCATCTTCTGTGGCTAACTCAGATTTTCCTCCAAAACGAGTTTGACAATTTTGTACACAGTTTTGTAGTTCCTGATAAATAATTTTACCATTTTCGATCCTTTTCTTTAACTCCTCTCTATTGTCTATAGCATTAGCTATTGTGTTTAGGATTTTGCTATTCTGAAAAATAAACTGCTGTTTTAAATTTCAAATGTGTAAATAACACACAGGGAACTATAAACTTCATCGAGATTGACATGTAAAAGTGTTTTGTACAAACCTACTTACTGAAATAAAATAATTTATCATTGTTTTAATTTACAGTATAATTTGTTAATCCTCAAAGGTAAACATATTACTTCTTTTTGTACCATGCTAATACAACATACCTAATAATTATGAAATAGTTGCTTTAATTATCACATTTCTTGGTGAATGAAGAACCATGAGATAATTGATGTGGTATGAAAGCTTACACTTGATGTTAGTGGGTGATCATTGGTAATAAGAGTGGGCCCAACACGGGTAAGTGTGGAACCCACTATTTTAACACATTCAGAATAATAACACATGTGCTTCAATTATAAACATCATAAGAAGTTTATGGAAGACGCCACATTCTATTATACTCCACTGCTACCTTACAATAACTAGACAATAACATTGGACTGTCCAATTTTTAATTCTTGATTGAAAAATTTAACACTTAATTGTATGTTAAGAAGATAACATATTATTCACATTTTCATACATAGACTTACCCCATTTCTAAAAGCTAGTTCAACTCATGGTAATCTCATACAAATTTGCTAATCAGAAACTTGATGACACTTTCAGAAACCAATGGTCACTTTGTTTACGGAGTCACACTATGCACTAATATCTCTCAACTCATTACAATGCTAGATATAGCTTCATCTATTTGGTCCTTAGAATATGGTTTGGATGTTTAATGTTTGCTAAGCGTCCCATTTCGACTATTAGGTCCACTTACATCAAAGCATGATTTAACAAAACAAAGCATGGACATACACAAGGAGTTATCAAATATGTTACTTTGATACCTGCTAGCTTTTTAAAAGCTGGTTGTTTAGAGTTAATAAGTAACTATTCTAGCGAGTATTTAAAACCGTTAGTATGCAAGCTATCTTCTTCTTTATTTGTGACCTGTATGAAGTGAAGTGGGTAGGTATTCATGTAACTTCAGTTCAAAACTTAAATACGACAATTGAAATACCCTTGAATGTTTGCATGTAAAATTAGGTCATTCTAGCAAGCAGTGTGAAGTATACATCCAATAATATCATACTTATTCGTAATTACATTAGTGAGTAACAGCGGTCATTTCTTACCATTTTATTGGGCCCCCGTAACTCATAACATTATTAGAAATTTAGATAATCAATTGTATCACATATTCCTGTAAAATCTAACAACTACAAGTTACTTCTAAAGGTAAACATTAAATATTTTGATTTTTGTTTTAGTTGTCTGACAATTTATAATTTTGAAGGATGACAACTTGCTAGTGGTGTTCAAAGTTGCTTTATGGCAATCACTTGCTTAATGCTATATGCTGTTTATTTTAAGCATACTATGTTATATGCTTTATTTTAAGCATGTACTTGTTACGACCAAACGGGTGGGCGCGAATAAAACCAACGCGGTGTTGTCAGAGCGGAATATTACATCGCGTTTATGAATTTATTACGGAGCAGTTAAAAAAAACAATGAACTTTCCTTCATACTTTCCAGGCTTAGGACTGTCTAATTGATTAAGTGTTATTAGGAAATAAAGTATGTTAGTATTTAAAACCATTATAGGCGTATTTAAAAGTTCAATGTTTCTTCTAAACATTTTCGTCCGTTAAATACCTACACACAAAACAACAACACGATACCTCACTCAATCAATCGTCCTTACTTACACAATTAGTTTTTATTTACATAATCAATATTGCGTATCCTATCACTGTTTATTTACACTAAAAACGTACGAAGCAAAACAACATTGTTTATAATTTGCTCCGATATACAAATTGTAACGTGTAACTGTTTTTTGTCCCTAAATAAATAAATAAATAATATTACGTTACGTAAGTGAGCCGCCTGAGATCGCGATAACACAAGCGGTGCCTAAAACGATTACACACGCGACCGAAAGCAAACGCTTAAACGCTAGCATGCGACGACTAGCCACCCGGCGGCCGGCACCCGCCGCTTTGCTATGCCTGGTTGCTTATTACTACATGCGCTTGCGATGTGCGACGGGCAGAGCCAGAGAGTGCGATGTAAAGCAAAAAGCAAATAGCAACAAGTGAGAGCCACGATAGCATTTCCTTTATGTTATTTGTGACAAGCAAGATGCTTTATTATGCTATATGCTTTATTAACCACCACTACATCTTGCTTTGCTTAGTTTGCTTGGAACAATAGTCAATCTGGTTTCTACAAAAAAAAATGGTTTAGTATCGAAATGTGACTATTTCCATAATAAAGTATATTGCTAATGATTTCGAATATTGTCGATGATTTTTTTAAAGCAGGGAAATAAGAGATAAACGTCTAAATACAAAAAGAAATACAACTTTTGCAGAACGCAAGATAATATGTCAAGATATATCTTAATTATGAACGCTGTCGTAATTTACGTTCCTAGAGATGTCCAAACTGTACTTATCTAAAGTCTCAAACGATTTTATTTCTAAACTAGCTGCAGCCCGGGGCTTCACCCGCGTGCTTTTTCTAAAAATAGCCTACGATACTCTGCTATCTGCCTGTGAAAGTCCCGTCGAAATCGGTCCGGTCGTTTTGGAGATTAGCCGGAACAAACAGACAGACAGACCGACAGACACAATTTTTTTTTTTTTGTTATAAGTACAGTATATACTTTCATATGCATCTAATAAAAGTTGTTATTTTGGCATTACAAACAGATACTTTTTTTTTTTTTTTGTATGTATAGACAATATAATAAAAATAAATAACATTTCTAAAATAAAAGTAGCATAAGTTACTCCTTATTAGATCAGCTATCTGCCAGTGAAAGTCCCGTCAAAATCGGTCCAGCTGTTTCAGAGATTAGCCGGAACAAACCGACAGACGGACTGACAGACAGACAAAAATTGTAAAAAAAGATATTTTGGTATATGTTATGAAGTTATAAACTAGTACTTTCCCGTGACTTATTCCGCGCGAATTTCATACTTTCCGCTACAAACTCCAGTAAGGTCATGAAAATTAATCATAATATAATTATTACATATATTTATTTGGGTACGTATTCGTGCCATGTTTAAAGTTTATAAACCTAAGTAATACGATAATTAGGGTTCTATCATCAAAAAGGAACCTGTTGATCTGTCTGTCTGTCCACGGCGTAGCTCAGAGACTCTTAGGTCCGTATTACAGAAGGTTCCTCAAGTCTAGTTTGAGCGTCAATCAGTCGATCACTGTTTAAGTATAGAATCAGTACTCGAGCATCGGTCATATTCCAGAACGGTAATCAATCTCTATTCAGCTGAATCGAGACTCAAATCGAACCTCAAGCAGAGAATTGTATTGTCTATGTATCAGCCTGTTTTCGTTTACGATTTATTTTATTTACCAACTTTGTTTTAATCTTCACTGGATTAGAAATATTAAAATATACCACAAGCGCCCAATTATTTAGGAAATCAGCGTTATTAGTTCGGTCTAGTTCGGTCCTGAATAGTACAATTCCTCATTTATTTAAATAAAGTATAGTAATTTTATAAGCATAATTATTGTAAGGCTTAAAAGACTTGTATCTATGGCCTACATAGGTACGCTATTTAATAAAAATGTCAGTATTGCAAACCAAGGAACATATTTACTCTAGGGAGTTGCAAACAATCTAAGCAAATGAAAACATCGTAGATATTATGATTAGTTTTGTTATTTGTTTTGCTGATTATTATTTATTCTTATAACTTTTTAAATGGCAGGACGAAAGAAAAATAAAACACACAAGAATTTGCAATTCTGGGGCTAGGGGATGCCCACGGTTATGTGGTTTTCTTAAATCGTGGTCTATCATAGGTAGAATTAAATATTTTACCACGCCTTGTGAAAACCTGTACCTCTTTATGAAGTTTTCACAATTATATGGGTCCTGTGTATCTCTTAAATATCTAAGAGGAACGCTAAAGTTCAACCTTCTATTTGCATCATCATTGAATAAATTATTGTAATGAACTACTTGTTCAAATATATCCATTTTGATATTAAAACTCGACAACTTAAGGCTCCTACATACTGGCGCGACTTGTCGCGCGACGCGACGCGACACAAAGACACCGCGTGTAGCGCTACAAGCGGTGCCTTTGTGTCGCGACGCGTCGCGCGACAAATCGCGCCAGTATGTAGGAGCCTTTACGCTTGAAACAAAAATTGGCATGACAATTCTATGCTCAAGCGCGGTCTCGACCACACTTGGGCGATTACAGATCAAATCACTGCTTGGGTTCGCTTTACGAACTGAGTAACGTTCTAAAATAAAGCGTATCTCAGCTGAACTATGATCAATGAATCTATGCTTGAGGAACGTTCTAAAATTAAAACTTGACTTAAAACTAGTTTTAAACAGAGATCAATGCTTGAGTTTCCTTCTATAATACGGGCCTTAGTCCCTCCCTAGAGTAAATATGTTCCTTGCTCTTAGTACTAGAAAACTGTAATTTGACATGGGTGAATGAAATTTGTAGCGTACCCGTTTTGCACGTAAAGTGGGGATGATATTTATTATTATTTTTTTTGTATGGCATCTCGTTGTTGACCTTGAGAGGTCGTGACTACTTAACCGGACTTTCCTGTGGCTGCCTTAAGCGAACTCAAAGCCTCCAGCCAGGGGCGAATTTCTTATAGTACTAAGCGACTGCACGCTAAGGGCACCCCCTGTGGGGTACGGACCTCGGCTTAGGGCGTCGCTGGGGGGAGCACAGCAAGATGGGACAGGCTGGATCTGGTTAATATTATTATTATTAATCGGGGAATTTAAAGCTACAGGCTCAGCTGCGGCGCGGGCTGGCACTTCGTCGAGCAAGGGTCGGGGGGGACAATTACGTCGGGGTTTACGCGAGGGACCTCGGCGGCGAGGTCAGAACGTAGGTCGGTGTGATTTGTGCACTGTACTCGTTGCCCTATTGCTTTCCTGGAGGAGGGTAATGGGGTCATCGGGGTCAAAATATTTATTTTCTCGTTTGTCGTGTTATGTACTCTAAGCGTCTATCCCATAGTGTGGGGTATCATTGGAAAGGCCGTTCAAAAATATTACTGATCTGTGAAAACCATTTTTCGATTCGTTTGCGTAATATTTAACTTTAAAATGCAAATGTTTGTTAGTCAAGTGTCCCCCCCCCCCTACCAGCTAAAAGGATGTTTTTGGTTACGTGGAAAAATTCACGGCAGTAGTTTATAAGTATAACGAAGTTAAAAGGAAAATTATCATAGATAAGTAGGGTTTACAAATTAACGAGTAACAGTCGACCAACTTTTAGTATTTGCAGTTGGAATGTATAAGAATAAGAATAAATTTATTTCGCTAAGTTTATATTTAAGGGAATCGAATTCATATACCTCCCATTAGGATTACATGTGTTGTGAGATCCAGGCCACTTTTTTTTTTGGTTGTGAGGTCATCAAATAACTTCTCCCGCTCTGGGTGGTGCGGGAGGCTGTGTCAGACTCTTACTGACTAAAACTTATATTATATAAACATATATAACAGAACGTTCTGTTATAATGCCATAAATGTGTAATGATATAAATATTAAATCATGGTACATTTTTTAAACTTAAAATAGGTATAAAAAAGAGTGTATGCATGGTGGTGTGATTCGTGTCAGTTGTGTTGGTGTTGCAAGAGAGTGCACGTGTATTGTCAATCTGTGTACTGTGAGTTTTTACTTAAAATAAGATACTTTCTGTCTATATGGGAGAACGCATTTTGCAACTAAGTTTTTTCTTGGGAGGATAAATTCATCTTAACCACGAAACCCTTCATTGTGCGTGGTCCGACACGCAATTTAATATTGACGAATTCCTCCTTTGACCCCCTTAAGCCTTAAGGGTTAATTTTCGCAAAACCTTTCTTTCTGCACGCCTCCGTTTCAAACTACAACTACAACCCAATTTTTTTTTATATTTTGGGGTTTGGGCTGTGCGAGAGCCTAAAGGGCCCAAAACGAACAATTGCTATTGTCAATGTTTTGTGTGTTTATTGTCAATCACTTCAATTGCATTTTGTAGACGATCATTTTGCGCATCAATGACATCAATGTATATTTAGTAAAACGTAAAAATGTACAATTACAATTGATCGTTTCAGGGACCCCTTACAAACATGAATACCTAAATACTGTTTAAATATTGTTATATAATTACACTATTCTTTACATATATTTTGATTTGTCTCAATCAGATGCTGCCCAAACACAATGTTCTATAAAAGATAAGGCAAAAAGGCTTTCTTCCAAATTGCTAGATTGTAATGCCATAATGAAAAATGGTTTTAATAAGGTGTTTAAAAAAAAAATCCTAAACAAAATGGCGTTAGCAGCGTGAGTGTATAGAATTTGTAATTCGTTCGTGTGTAATTTGCATTTGGTATTTTGCTCCTATTTTATTAACTTAGAACTTATTTAAATTACTCAACTTTATAATTTGTGGTTCCTCTTTCGTTGTGTACTTTCAAAAGTGAGATTAGCTATCGACATAAAGAAGTTGTATCATGAGTAATTACGAAGATGATCAAAGCGAGGATGGAGAATTAGCGCGTAGCCCTACTCAGGATGAAATGGATTTTAGGTAAGTAATCATCAAATTTTGCAATGTAATATAAATGTTGTGAAATATCATGTCTGTCAAACATTGTGTATCCAGTTCAGTCGTATTGCTTTTCTTCCTTGTTCAACACTTCAACAATTTGTTTTCACACCTGCATAATAGTACCTGCTATTTACGTCTTCCATCATCTTCCATAATTTAATGATAAATCTTCCTGTGAGCTGGGATGGGTTTTACCTATCGCCATGCGTATGAGGAAAATGGTAGTGCAGTAATGCTTATGTAGAAGAAATGAAATTCTAGTTTCGTGTCTGCCTAACATAATGTTATTTCACAATTTATGTTTATAAAAATAATATGCATTGCGTTACATTGGAAAATAACTTTTTTCTGTCACAGAATGTAGATTTCATTTCACATCAACTGTTTTTGCCTTGGCAAAAATTACCAGGTTGTCTGTATGTAGTGTAAAGATATCTAGGTCAGTAGTTAAGTATTTGGCCACATCAAGTTATCCACTATCCAGAATAATGAGTATTTATACAAGTATTTTTCTTTTCATATTTAATTATACTCTGATATTTATCTGACTCTTATGGTAATTTTATAGTTTATCTGACGAAGATCGTGACAATGCTGATTCCTTAATTATCAAGCCTCCCCAAGCTGTAATACGTACAACACATCGGGACAAAAGGGGTCATAAAAGAACTGTCAAGGATAGATACAAAGACAATGCTAGGAAAGAAAAGAAACATCTCTACAGGTAATTCTTTTTTAAACAATATTTTTGATTGATTAATTTACTTCTTGTAATATAAAATGCTTTAATTTACTGTTATCAGTATTGAGATTTTATTGCTTTTGGTTTATATAATTGTTTTATGTTTAGATAGATCTGAAAAAGAGTTATCTTCATTTTGCATCTTAGACAAACAATAGTAATATCTAGTTTGCTGTGTATATGAACTTCAAAATTAGTTGATGCAGAATTTGAAGGAATATTAATTGTGAAGTATTTATATTTTAAAGTTTTAATTTATTTGTTCAATGCTTAGTGAGATATTTATCCATTCTTCTAATTTTTATCAACTTGTTTATAACATGTTTATAAATCTAATATTATGTGCTTTAAGGTCTGACATCCTACTGACATTGGGAATGTTATAGATCAATCATAAACCTTTTTCAACAGGGAACGAGATAAGTCTGACAAATCAAAGCGAGATATTAATAAGAACCCTGATCGTGAGGATATGGCCAAAGAGTACTATAGAGAAAAGCAATATTATAGGGAGAAGGAAATGTATCGAGAAAACAAAGAAACATTTAGGGACAAGGAAGCTTACAGAGAGAAGGAGGCATACAGAGAAAAAGATATGTATAGAGGAGATGGTAAAGATAACATGTACCGGGATAATAAAGACATTCGAGAGAAGGAAATGTATCGTGAGAGAGATATAAGAGAAAAGGAAATGTATAAAGAAAAAGAATTGTATAAAGAAAAGGAAATGTATAAAGAAAAAGAAATGTATAAAGAAAAAGAAATGTATAAAGAAAAAGAAATGTATAATAAAGAAAAGGAAGTTTACAGAGGTGAAAAGGATCCATATAGAGAGAGGGAGCATTACAGGGAGAGAGAAATGTACAGGGATCCATCTTTCAGAGAGCCAACTAGGTCTAGAGAAGCCTACAGAGAAAAAGATATGCCATATAAAGATAAGGACATGTATAACAAAGAGAAAGATATGCAGAGGGAGGCTTATCTTGGCCGTGACAGACAGTATAATAAATATGCTGAACAAGAACGAAAACGTCCTGACAATGAAAGAATAGAATCTAGATTAAGATCATTAGCCGAAGAAGGCCACAGTAATCATAATAACGAGAAAGAAAACAGAGATAGGACATCTGGAGATAAAGAATTGGAGGATTTAAGAACTAGACTACTAAATAAAAGAATAACCAAAGAGTTACAAGGCCAAGATGGAAAGAAAAGTTCTGAATATTATGAGAAAGAGAGTAAATCCTCATCTCGTCACTCATCACTAGACAAACATCAAGAACATAGGAAAAATAAAGTTTTGTTTGCAGGTAATAATTGTAAATATACTTAGTAATATTGTTTTATTTTGGATAGAAAATTGCTGTTTAGTTTATCATAACCTACTGTAGTACACTTATATGCTTCTTTATGCACTGTAGCAACAAATAGTTAAGTATTATGAGCATCTCATAAAAATTAAAACTTTGTTTAAGATAAAGAGAGGGAAAAAAGGAAACATGAATCCCGTACAGAGTTAGAGGCTAGAAGACAGGAGCACCGTCGTCGCGGCAAGAAGCGTTCTGTGTCGCCCACTGAGACCACCACAAAGAAAACTAAAACCAATTCACCAAACTATGGTGATTCTGTAGTTACTGTATCTGATTCTAGTGATGTCGAAATGAAAACTGATTCACTGCACTCTGAACCTGAAGATGGTAAGTGATAATCACTGAATTTTGATACAAAAGTATTATGTAAACATTTTCGATCAACAAACGTAAATTTTCGTCGATTTCATCGTATTACGTCGTACATACGAAACCTGCCTGAAAAATCAGAGCACAAATAAGACTTGGTCTTATTTCAAGATAATATGGCCCAATTTAAACCCTAGCCCAAAAATTTAAAAACTGCTTACACCACCTTAATAAAATACTGAAATAACATTATTAAAATAATTTTAGGTGAGCACACTAACAGTGAAACAGAGGAGGATAGCTCATGCACAGAGTCGGACTCTGCAGCCGAATCTAAATCTGAGGGAGAAGAAGAAGAGGAACATTTGGATGACAATAAGTCTGACAAAGAGGAAAAAGAGCAAGAAAGGATCAATGATAAGACTAGACCTCCATCTAAGTCACCCAGCCCAAGCCTGTCCAAAGCCAAGCCTGAGTCCCTACCATCATCTCATGGATCACACTCACACAGGTAAATCTCTTTATTGATTTCTGATTTTGTGATAGGATAATGTCCGTTTCACGTGAGGATGGTAAATTTAGGCATCCAAAAACTTTTAATTCACTTGTCAAATATTTGGTTCTCCTTTGATATTATACCATGTTAGTAATTTTTTGCAAAGTATATATTAATCCACTCAGCCTATCGTAGTTCACTGCTGGACATGGGCCTCTCTCGGGCTGCGCCACACCAACTAGTCCTCCGCATTTCGCATCCAACATAATATATGCTAATGTTGAATTACTTTTTCAGGTCGCTGTCCAGATCTAAGAGTAGAAGTAGATCACATTCCTTTTCACCTCCTCCTCCTGGAGAAAATGGAAAGACTACTGTAGAAGAAAAACCCAATGAAGATGATGAGGAAACGAGACAGAGAGAGGAAGCTATTAATGCTCTTCCTCCTTACTACCCTGCTTTACAGGTAATTATCATTTTATATTTTGGTAAACAAATAAATGAGTCAGAGGTACTGCTCAGTGAGTGTTGGCGCGTTTAATTTGACGAATTTATTTCGCTCGCGACCATGTTAGCCTGCTCATGTCGTCAGCGCTGTCTCTTCCTGTATCAGTGTGCTAAGGTGGGACCATGTGCTATGCTATGCTTATGCTGTGTATACACTGTGCCCCCTACAATGCCCCTTTAAAACATTTCGAAGGCAATGAAAAATTGTTGTTGGTTGGAATGTATCACTTAAAAATGCCCATTAAAGCTTAAGTTTTAAGGGGCATTGCCTTGAATGCCCAATGTCTAAGAAAATATCTTTTATTACTCTGTTTGATCATAGAAAATCATTGTTTGCTTGCAGGTTAATGATAAGTATCATGTAAAGTTATGCCTCTATTAACCTTTTATTATTAGACTAACCATGATCATTTTATGGAAAATAATAATCAAATAATAACATTTTATAGGGGTGTCGATCTGTTGAGGAGTTTCAATGTCTCAATAGAATTGAGGAAGGCGCGTACGGAGTCGTTTACAGAGCGCGTGACAAAACAACAGACGAAATTGTTGCTCTCAAACGACTTAAAATGGAAAAGGAGAAAGAAGGATTCCCCATCACCTCTCTGAGAGAGATTAACACATTACTCAAGGTAAGATCACAATCTTTAATTTTGTTATTGTAAGCTCACTTGAGCCATCACAATGCATCACTGCTCTTTTCTTGAAGGTATTTTATTTTAAAACTATTTTGTTTACTTTACATACGTGCTAGTGTTTGAGCCCCGAGCTGTGAAGCACTCGATGGCTCCTGTGTTGAATTCATTTCATTAATGCCTTGTATTTTATTCCTACAGGCCCGGCACCTCTTACCTGCAAGAGGGTTGTGCTAGAGGTGTGACCCGATTGCAAGGGTTAACAACTCCGATACGGGCGGGCTAAAAGTATCTTAGGAATTTATTCCAGGGGGACCAACCCTTCAATGCTTTCTTGTTACGTTCTACATCTTCGAATTTGATGGTCTACAAAAAGTAATTTTTTTATATACAATGCTTAAAATACGAACATCGAAGGTTACTATAAGATAATGATGCAAGTTTTGATTAAGATCATCAAGAACATCATCAGGTAAATTTAGGGAATATTTTTAAGTCCTGCTGAAGTACTTCGAAAGTAATGTAAGAAAAGTGTTTTTTAATCAATACTTTTAAGTCTCACATATTTTAGGGACTAGGAAAACTCATGGCTTTTGTACTCTTTATATCTAACAACTTTGTTCTACAAATTGTTAGCTGTTTGGCAACATTTTATGGTTTCTTTTTTGGCTAAGCTGTGAATCAATGGTTGATAGTATAATGAGTAAAAAAAAATTGGAAGGTTTACTGTGTATGCTGATATGATAATGTTATAAGAGTCCGCTAAATAAATTCATCTTCTGTGTTGCTACAATGGCCTGGCAATTCATTCATAAATACATAAGTGCATAATATGCTCAATTATCACTTGAAATTTAATTCCCACATAAGGCAAAAAAGCATGACAGAACTTAAAGTAAATGTGTGCTGATAAATATATTCCATACTTATACATTACTAGAAATAAACTTAAATAAGCACTCATATCGTTCTTACTTAATGCAAGACGATCATGTTTACAATTAAACATAATTGTCTTGCAAATGTGTCATGACACGTTTTATGTTTCGAGCACAACAATTTGTTTTTATTTCTCAGAGTTCAACAACAGCTGTTTATATATTCACTTTTAGAATGCTATGGGACGCTTGACGCGGCTAATGCCCCCAAAAGTGACGTATACGCACACGTCTGACAAACGTGTGACATTGAGACGGACGGCAAAACTCGACAACAGACACGCTTCTCGCGCGCACGACTGATTCTTGCTTAGCATTGATATACAGTAGATATGAGTAATAACTATGCTTTAATTTTACGCTAACAGGGGCAACTAAAATCCCGCAAACATTGGCAATTTCTATACAATCTTGGTATCACCGAAACAACATCGTTGACCCCCAATTATCAAGAATTGCTCTATTTATTTGCCAATGTAAGCCCGCATCTTATTAAAATTAAAAATCGTTCTGGTTCTGATGTGTAAAAGTAGTTCACTTTTGGCGTGTTTTCTGCATTATGTATAGAAGTCGTTGATACCAATTTTTTTATTTCAAATCTGTACTAGTTTAGCCGCACAATAAAATCAGGGGCATTTTAATCTAAAATCGGCTAAATATAAAACTTTGTGCGCGATTGCACTGTTCTTGAAAGATGAAGATTGAGTAAATTAACACGTTAAGGTTCACTCAAACTGGCGGCGCACACTTGAATTACTATAAACTACTAGCGCGGCTTATGCTCAGGTAAGCCCGCCACTAAAATATGCATTCATAATGCATACAGGATTTTTCATTACTATACATGGTCAAATTAAACTCGCTGGCAATACTTCACATAGATAACCGTCAGTGTGAAGTTCCACCAGCTAATTTCATTTGCAAATTGCCTGTATACTTTCATATAATCAGTTAACCCAGCCTGTTACAGTCTACTGCTATACCCATGCGTCTCTTAAAACACTGGAGAAGGTAAACGCGCATTGTGGTCAATATTTGATCTTCATTCTTCCGAACCCAGAACTGCTAGCTTACTCAAAAGCAAGTTAGCTAGCTGTCAGAGAACCTAAATTGAATCAAATATTATTCAGATTACTGCCAACCGAATAAAGTGCGGGACGCCCCCCAGCTAGATGGACCGACGACCTCAAAAGTTGGCTGGGACAGCGTGGATGTGGAAGGCGGAGGTCAGGGTGTTGTGGTTCAACACGGGAGAGGCCTATGTCCAGCAGTGGACTGCGATAGGCTGAGTTGATTGAATAAAATAAAGTGCCCATTTAACTTCAACGCTAAACAAATATGTGTTAAATTGGCACTAATTTAATACAAATCTGTGCCCTGTTTGACCCAAATTCTGAACAATTGTTGCATTATATTATCAAAAATGTTCAAACATATTAGTGGGAAATTGATTCTATTAATTCGATCAATCTTATTACAATTGGATTGATCAATCGAATATGATTTCATTCAAACTCTATAAGGTAATCCCTCTGGATCGCATTTGTTCACTTTAATTTATTTATGTTGCGTGCGTAAGTGGGGTGGGGTGTCTGCGACTGGCATCGCGTGCCTCTATACATTATCGTAAATATTTGATGTCCGCCTCGACAAGCATCACTATAAAAAACACTTGGACATTTTCCTCAGTCATGTCGTCGAATAATTATATTCCAACAAAGCGGCTGTGACAATATAAACAGTTTGAGATTTTTTTAATAGTGCTCAGATGATTCACCTGTATAAAAGAAACTGCAGCAATTAAATTTTGTAATTATGTATTTCATTAAAAAAAACTCGGGCTTATCTTTATCTTCAGGCTGGTAATTGAGATTGGCCAGTATGGGCAGACTTTAACTACTGTAGTTAGTGGAAAACATTCTTAAGAGACCATCCTTAAGGCGCTGACAGGAGGCAAATGACCAAAATAGGCTTGTCTTAAGAAAAATATTGCCAAATCTGTATAGTTTGTGGTAGCGGAAAAAATATATATTAATTTTGAACATATTTCTCAGAACTTGGTTGTTACCAAAAAACTTAAAAATAAAAATCTCTATACAAACTAAGGTTAAACTAACCTCTTACCTTGAGTTCCAATCCAAAATATCTGTATTAAATATCAACATACGTTACGTATTTAATTAATAACAAGAATGTCTTATTTGAATGCAGAACTTGGATGTTTTTTATTTTCGATTACTCAACTGAATTTTGAGTATTATGTTGGATTGGTACTCAAGGTAAAAGGTTAGTTTACCGTTAATTTGTATCGAGATTTTATTTTCAAAAAGTGTTTTGGTAACAACCAAGTTCTGAGCAATATGTTCAATATTTACATATATTTTTTCCACTACTAGAAACATTTATAGATTGGCAATATTTTGTTTATAAAGACATGCCTACTTAGGTCATTTGCCTCTTGTCAGCGCCTTAACTCTGAGAGTAAGTACTGCAAAACCTTTGACTAAATGTTATGAATCGTCCTAGGAAAGCTGTTCTTGTAGCTCCAATGGTGAAGATTGGAGGAAACTTAACCATTACAGATACAAGAACAGCTCTTACTGCTCTATCTCAAATTACCACCCTGATTGGATTTTCTTGTTTCACCAAGAAATACTGTCTTTTTTTTTTCACAATTTGCTGTCACATGTCAAACAATTACGACTAGATTGCGTGAATGAGGTGAATTCTGTAAGAAATATCGATCTATACATCACAGTCATGACCTTCTGAGCTCCGGATCGTCCGTTCCTTAGCTTGCTCTGACGTACACGAATACAGAGCTCAATCGGCCCGGAGCCCAGAAGACCCTGACCCAAAACTTTGACGATAGAGCTTTATAGTTATATTTCAAGGCCAAACACGTTTATTGCACCTTTTTGGTACAATAGAATATCAACAAATTAGTTATGTGTTGCGAGTACTTTGTTAGTTTTACTCCTTTGGTACAAAATTAAATGAGAAAGGAGGTACAAACAAAGCAGGGAATGTTTTACAATCTGTAATTTTGCAGTTTCCAACACGACGCCATCTTTTTCTCCGATTCTGCGACGAAGTTTGGAGCGTCTACGGCATAATGTTTTTCTTACAAAGTTCAATGAAGTCCTGTTTGCTGATCATGAATCTAAGACAACGAACGCCACGTGAAGATTGATTATCTAGATCAGGGTGCCCCAACCTTTTCGGCCTATCGGCCTGGATTATAAATATTCTTTAATTAATTATTTATTAATTTCAGTGAAAAAAATTACAAGTGACTTTCATCATTCTGGTGACATTCATTGTTTATTCTGTGGACTATTCAAGCTGAACAGTCACTGAATAATTAAATTAATTACCTGAATTGTAAAGGTGGCTAAACACATTTTACTACAGGCTTGTCATGTCTGTAGTTACGCAAGTAGCCGCCTTAACTGGTTGTTTTCTTCACCATGTTTTTTCTCCGGAAGGCGTTTTCCCCTGGTCTAGATTATCTTCAACATTTTTTACAATATAACTAATCTGCCCTGCTTTTTGCCTGTAGAGCTTAGTGGAATATCGATTTCCGTTTATTACCATGCTGTTTTTGAATTTGAAGAGCCGATCACTACTACTTCCAACTTATCAGGATTGAACATGTTGGTATATCCTGACTGGTTGAAAATATCAAACGCCCCGAAAGTTGTCCAAATAACGCTAGTAGTCTACAGCTTCTAAACGAAGTGCTTTTTCATTTTCTATACTTTAGACAACTTTGTTAAGTGCTTTGTAGTGAAAAAATATTCTGAAGTTGAAAGAGTGTAGGTACACTCTTTCAACTTCAGAATATTTTTAGTGATGTTCACTGATTTGAAAGTGATAAGTATTTTTTTCAATTTGCATCCTCTTGAGAACTAGTTTCGCATTAGCATAAGCTTAATATAATAATGATCCCACTGCTGAGACACAGACCTCTCTGTGAGAGAGAGAGTGGGCCGTAATCAGTCTCTCTATACTGTTAAGCATTTTAATAGACGGTTTTGCATAATGAGACAGTACGTCAAAATTTTTAACAGGACATTTAATAACTCGAACAGTATAGCGAAACTGGTTTTCAATGTTTTTCTTAACATACGTTTCCATAGTTCTGTGTAATCAAGCGGCTATCTTTCAACAGATATTGATTGATTTGCTTTATATCAAACCAGGACCTTAATTGCGTAACACACTTCCAATAACACTCCTTCAGAGTTTGAAGGAAATTCCGAATCCATTGCTTTATATGTTTGAATAACATAAAAAGTGAACTTTAAAAAATATGGAAACCATTTGACCTATTTATAAATAAAACTCATGCAGTTGGAGGCCTTTATTGTTAAATTTAAGAAGATGCCTCCGACTGTCATGATTGTTTATGTAAATATAGAAATAGGTCATCTTGTTTCCATCTTTTTTTAAGTTCACTTTTTATGCAGTCGGGTTTTTTATTTTTTAATTAACTGTTTATTTTACACGTTTTAATAATTATTTTCACGTTAATAAGACCTACAATTATATAAGAACTTTATCACAGCTTTATAAGTTTTGAAAATTTAAGTGAGAATGGTTGCTAACCAACTTTAAGCCGTTAGAGATCCTAACTGGTCATTCAAAATGAAAAATTATTACAGAAACTTAAAGACGATTTTCATAGATCTATTCAATGATACCCCACTTGACATAATTCGTCGGCTTTCATTTTTTCTTTTTCACATTATGACGTCGGGTTATCGCCATATTGAATTTTGATTACTGTCACGTCTTTAGTGACACTCACAAGATTAAGACAAATCGATTGACGTCAGAATCATCAAAATCGGCTCACGCGTTTGGTAGCTAGAGCGCCACAAAGCAACAATAGACTGATAAACACATTAGTCTCCTTTGCGTCGTCCTCTGCTGACTACGTATATTATGCAATTAGGCTCCTGGATCTTAAGTTAAGTAACATACCAGAGGCCATTGACCCAAAAATCTTCATTTCTTTTTGTTTTGCTTTATTATTTTTAATACACATTGAATCGTTGAATAATTAAAAATCTGATGTATAATCTTTCCCCGATGTTACCCGGCCTAGAGATATGATCGAATGCGTTTGAAGCTGGATGAAGGTGCTCTTCCGATGGCTATCGTAATCGCAAACCGCAGTAGCAACGCCGCCCAATCGCAATCACACCGCAGTGACACGACTGGTTTCCAAGTCTATGAAAACGGTGACGTGCGGTAATGTGGCCATCTTCGCAAACGTGTTCATAGAGTTACATAGAAACCGGTCGGGTCGCTGCGGTCTGTCATAGCGATTGGGCTGCGGTTGCGGTTAAAATAAAGAGTGGAGATTCACTAGTCTTCATTGTCCGCTTAGAACGGCAAAACGATTGCCTATGAAGACTCGAAAACTCGCTACTTTATTTTTACCCGACTGCCAAGAACTTGATACATCCTTGCCTCCAGTAATTAATATATAATTTCAGCCACTCGCTACTGATAGATGCACGAAGTATGAATTAAGCTATATTTTTATTTTGATAAAATCATTTTTAATTTAAAGCATCTTAGAGATGTGCCATTGTTGTTGTGGCAATATTGGTGTAAGACCACAGCATTATATTTTATTAGGCTTTTTGAACTGCCCCGTCACCAAATAAAAGAAAAGTTCTATCTATACTAAAATCACACTAAAACCGCATCAGTAAATCGCTTGGGTTTTACTAAACATGCAGATTACTTATTTAATTGACAATTCACCCGATTATGACTATATTTTCGTGAAAAAATGTCGTTTTTAATGCATCGTTATTAGCCCTCGATGTTCGTAATTTTCTGCCATCAAATTCTATTATGATATTCGGAAAAAAAAAATACTATGCCAGTTCGAATAACAACTGGCATTGCAATAAGTAGACTTGCGCCCATTTTGCAAACTTTAGCATTATCTTGAAGAAAATAACCACAAAATAAATGATTGTGTAATAAAAGTTTCATCTTGATATTCTAAGGTGAATTTAATGTTCCCATAAGTTATTAAATTCGCCTTAAATGTTCCATTATCATTATTCATTATTGTATTAATTGTTTCGTTGGAAACTGTATCTATTTTCTAGTCAGGATTGCTACATAAATAAAACATCGGTAAAGAAGAAATGAGATAAGATATAAGATAGTTATGTTACCATATAATATTTATATTGTCTCAGATTTGAAAGCATCAATGTATTACTTTGCCCCAGAAGTCCCAATTTAAATAGTTATTTAATAAAAAAAATATGTGTAGTATTTGATAAAACCGTCATTGTTATTATCAAATCCTACACTCTACCTTCAATTTAAATTGTTTCAGGACTGGGGCATAGGTATATCGAAGTTTAGTATATCGAAGTAGTATTTTCTAAAAGTATCGCTATGGAAATTATCGCAATATATGTTAAAAAAATTGAATAAGTCGAATTGCTTACGATAATTTTTATAACCGAAATATGTATCTGTGTCGTTCTAGTTTATGTTGTACAAATACTTACTGTAAAATATTTGTAAGAAAACTTTGGTTGATACTTTCGTAAATTAAAATCACGTATTTTTTAGTGATTGTGCAATTGCACAATCACTAAAAAATACGTGATTTTAATTAAGGATTTTTTTTATATATAAATCTTTGAAGGCTTTTTATTATTAAATTTAATTATAAAAAGCCTTCAAAGATTTATATATAAAAAAATTGTACTAACACGATAACCTGCGTGATTTTAATTATTAGAAATCGGGATTACAGATATTGTTATCTACGGTTTGATTAAATAAGTACACCTATAACACCTGTCACAAGTGTTTGTATCTGACTATTATTGTCAATATTTATTTTGTTTCCGTGTTTGTTTTAATTAAACTGTAGATTAAACAATTACTCATCGTAAATGCCACAGAACTCGATGTGTTTCTGTTTTGTTGTCAGAAATGTATTTTTTTTATATTTCTCATTCTTATAACATAATATTTTGTTATTTTTTTAGTTTCAGAAGCTAAAGCATTATAATGAAAAGTTAAGAAACATATCGAGTTAAAAAAAAAATACGTTTTAATGTAATTTTATACCTCTAGACGCATTTTAATTAACATAATTTATGGGCCCAATTTTACAGTGTATAACTTTCTTCAAATCGTTGTTGTAAAGTCATACTCGTATCATATCATATCTGAAAATGTTTTCTTCGCAAAAAATATTATGTATTTTTTAAGGCAAAGTGGCTACTTTAGTAAGTCACTTGTTTGATTTAGCCACTTTAATTTTTCAATTTTTATTACGTCCTGGCATTTTACATCTCTCCCTAAAACAAGCCGGTTATTAAAGATAACAACAATTCAGCAACACTAAAGTGTAACTTGAGTTTCTTTCCTTTTTTGTCTAAATTCAGTTTGCCTGAAATTTATTTTACGAGTCTCGAGTATTGTCGAGTGATTTTGTTTATAAATCAGGAATAAGCATAATGTGTATTTATGTAGTAGTTTGGGTATATTTCTGGAGTGCACGGTATGTATTTATTTACTCAGTATGTCTACGGAACCTTAGCAATGTTTTGCTTTATATAAATTTAATTTCGTAATTTATTAGTATTGCTCATTATTTTATTGTTATTATATTACTGGGGTCCATGCTAAAGCCATATTTATCTACGCGCATATAGATGCTTTATCTTCGTCAAAAGGTATTTTATACAGGCGTGTTTCTGCAGTTCTAATAAACTTGTAGTATTATGAACATCTTCAGTCATGATTTTCACAATACATTCGTTCGATATTGTTGTTTATCAAGGGTGTTTGAACTTTTTTCTATAGAAGCTGGCATAGTCACCCCATCGCCATTTTGACTTTACTGCAAAGTAGCGGCGCACAAAGAAACTGGTATATGTGGGTAGAGGACACACACAACCAAACAAGAAATGTCCATACATGGTAGTATCACCGTGCATCGCAACTTTAAATAAAAATCTAAATGGCGATGGAATGACCGTGCTTGTGGTTCTACTCCCTTAACATTTGTATTACAAAGAATATAGATGCGAAATACTTATAGCTGCCACTTCATGATGTACCCAAACTGTTACAGCGGCATTAGTTGACAATAATTCATCATTAATATCCCACGATGCGGTGCGTGTTTGTTTTGTTTAAGACGTGCATTTACAGTCCTCAGCATTATTCTATCTCCCATCAAGTATTGTGAAGCATTCATTTTCAGATAATTTGTATTTTCGATCGTATGCGCGACAACTTAGGTTGGACGATGATATGAAGTGCCATAACTTAAGAATGGTCCGCCATGGCTTCCGTACTAACACGTCGCACATTCTGCTCTATTGTTGCAGGGCCAGCACCCGAATATAGTCACAGTGCGGGAGATAGTCGTAGGCTCCAATATGGATAAGATATTCATTGTTATGGACTACGTAGAACATGACTTGAGGAGTCTCATGGAGACTATGCGTGGAAAGAAACAAGTATTTTTACCAGGTAATAATATTGCCCAAAATTACATTTTTATTTTATTCGTAATCTTCACTATAAAGCCTTGTTCTGCCCTTTACAGGAGAAGTAAAATGTCTAATGACGCAACTACTCAAAGCTGTCCATCACCTGCATGACAACTGGATATTACACAGGGATCTTAAAACTAGCAATCTTTTATTATCACACAAAGGCGTATTAAAGGTTGGTATCATTATTGAGGATGTTTTGCTTGAAATTTAAAGAAAGAATTGATATATTCTAGTAATGTAGTAAACATTACTAGAATATTTCAATACATATATATATATATATATACTATTTTTTTTATATACATACCATTGCTCAGTATTCAAAATTTTTGTTTTTCAGGTGGGAGATTTTGGCTTGGCCAGAGAGTATGGCTCCCCGCTGCGCCAATACACCCCGATCGTAGTGACGCTGTGGTATCGTGCGCCCGAGCTACTCTTGTGCTGTAAAGAATACTCTACTCCCATTGATATGTGGAGTGTAGGGTGTATATTCGCCGAGTTTATAGCAATGAATCCTTTGTTTCCTGGAAAGTCCGAGGTGGATCAATTGAATAGAATATTTAAGGTATATTCTTGGCCTTTAAATCGAATACTTTATTAAAAGGAAAGAGAAGCTTATTCACAAGTATTGTGTGATTTGTTTACAGGATATGGGTACACCTTCAGAGATGATTTGGCCCGGCTACAGCGAACTGCCTGCTGTACAGAAAATGACTTTCGCAGAGCATCCGTCAGGTGGGCTGAGACAAAGAATAGGTTCCGATCTACTTTCGGAAACGGGATTATCTTTACTGCAAGGTTTCCTAACATATAATCCAGCTAGAAGAGTGACAGCGGACGCCGCGCTAGAACACGCTTACTTCAAGGTAACTATGAATGCTTTTATTTCACAGTTCCCAACTAATCATTTTAACTACCAACGTTATATTTGTCAGGTCCGAAAATGCTCAAAATACTGCAACTCAAAGATGTATTATGCCTAGTGTTGCGAGGAATAGTATACCGAATATTCGGCTAATCTATTCGGCCTGATTAATGCATGTTCAAAAATTAGCGTGTAATGACTATGCTTGATAGTGTTATGATTTTTGCAAGTATATGATAATATTCATAACATGATTAACTACGCGATGTAAACAAATATTTTTTGTTGTTTTATTGATGATTTAATGAGAGATTTGTAATAGACAAAAAAATACCCTTTCTAGAACTAGCAATGCATGTTCAGCATTAATCAAAATAACATTATTAATTTATTGTGTTTTTGTTATTTTTTACTTCATTTTTTAAGCGTTCGGCCGAATAGTGATTCAAAATTCGGTGTTCGGTGGAATATCAAAAATTTACCAAATACGCCGAATACCGAATATTCGTTGCAACTTCAATCATGACACTAAGTTTACTGGTATAGACTGTATAATTTTTTACTTGAATCTAAAATAGTGTCGTGTTTGCTGTACAGGAGCAGCCCGTAGCGATCGAGCCGGCGATGTTCCCGACATGGCCCGCCAAGTCTGAGGGCAACCGGCGCACCACTCACAGCCCGCGCCCGCCCGCCGGCGGCGCCGCCTACGCGCAGTACGCGCGCGCCGACTCCGATGAGGCGCTCGGCTTTCAGCTGCATCAGCGCTCGCTCAACGTCGCGCCAGGCTTCTCGCTCAAGTTCTAGCGACGGCCTCTCGGGCGACGCTCGAATCTATAGTCTTAATACTAACTATTACTGTGTAACATCGTATAATCTAGCTACGTAACATTAGCCGGACGTAGCTCTAGGTACTTTAATTTCCAAACAAATTAGCCGCTAAAGTACCGCAACTGCTGCGATGATGAGATTTTGGTTGCCATCTCGCTAGATGCCGTCGCCTTTTAAGGCACAATAAAATAGAACATAATATGCAGGGGAATGACAAAATCTTTACACATCACACGATGTTTTTTTTTTAATTTGATGTAATTGCGCAAATCAGAATTTCAAGGAAACTGCCATTTTGATAAGTATTCTGTATATTGCAATAAAATCATGCGTTACAACAATGACTAAAAACGTTAAATAAAAACCTCATGTATATAATATAAAATGTTATTTGTGTACTTATGGAATACATAACAACAATTTATAAAATTAAATATCTCATTGTGACTCTGCCATTGTTGATGTATGATGTATATGTAAAATAGCATAAAATAATATTTTTTCATTATTGATGTAATCGTGTATGTAATTAATGTATTGAGAGTCTAACGCTCAAAAATAAAACGGATTGAGTAAATAGCGTTCGACCTCTGATATTGGTCATTTAAGTGTTGAATGCACATAATGTTACAAACTATTCAACGTTTCTGTGAAGTTACAGGTTACACTGTGTAAATACCTCTTAATTTTAGTGGTGTGTACCTCAATGAAGGTGGAATTAGCGTAGAATTAAAAAATATGGTACAATAATTATATGTTTTCAACAGATATGGTATTATTATTTTAATTGTCCTCATGTACCTATAAGATACTTACAGATAAAACAGGAAATTAAACTGGTGTTCTAGCAATCTAAATTTTATTTAGGAATACAGTTTTTGAATTTTTAATCTGGCATACATCACCAATGCATAAGGTTTGATGCATGAGATTTGAGTTGCAGCGGATTTATTTAAACTGACTAGATCAAACTTCTCTCGTTCATTTTGGTAGATAATAATTATCACAATAGTATTATTAATTTAGCTCGATACCGGACTAACGGCCGGCGTCGTTCATGCCTTTGGGCAACGCCAATAGTGAGTTTATCAAGTCACCATTGCGTTTCCACGTTTTGTACTTTGTGTCTACCAGAGCATTTGTTTCAATCACCATTCGCCGGTCCAGGACGTCATCTCTATACGCGTTGATCATTGAATGAATGTGCCGGATGTACTGAAAATAGAATATTAATTTATTATAAGGTTTGACAGAAGTAATCGCTACACCAAATCGCATCCTGAATCTTGGGAAGTAATGTAGTTTTTGGTGCAGTTGAAAGTGCGAGTGAATCACTAGTCTGCCGCCCCAGAGAAGAGTTGAAGTTTCCGCAGAGATTGATTTATGAATGGCTACAAACAAAACAAATGGTTCCTAACATAACATCAAACCTGTATTTCCCGAAGGGTTAGACAGGGGCGTACCTAATTTACATCCCCATTTCAAATGTTTCTTTATTTTAAAACGGACCACTGGTTCAGACGCGTAGTGTATTCGAAACCCACGTGTTGTCATATGACGTGTCCACGTGATGTAGGGAAACTTAATAGCACTAGCTTTATTAAACTTAAGTGGATACTTAGAGGGATTAACTCCTGTTAATCCCTCTAAGTATCCACTAGTAATGTGAACCACAGTGCAAGTAATCATAAAAAATATAAGTAGCCCACCGACTGCCTCTCGAGTTATCTAATCTGCTGATGAAGTTTCCGAGGTGGCCACTTGTGAATCATGTACCTACCAGCGGATATCGAAACGACTTGTTACCCCAAATGAACACATGCTATGTCACCACTGATGCGTTACATAACCGTCAAATCCATATCCGGTGATAATACATATTAAACACTTATCTGCAGTAGGTACCTACGTGGTCGTTAATACGTAGGTAAAGTTCGGCTTTGTCATAGAGCGTCATCTCTCGTTACTAAGGCTGCGGGTACGAAACCAGCGTTTAGTCCCAGTCGCCCCCACAAGGATTGCTCCCAGGTGGCAATTGGGAAAAAAAATCCTAGTAGACCCCGGGTGGCGAATGGGACCTTATTGCCCCCACTTCTAATCGCTGTACATTACGGCGTGGATCGCCAAACTCCCTCATCGCTGTCTGTTTTACGACCGCGACCGCCAACCAGGTGACGGTCACATTTCCAATGTGGTTTTATTAGTAGATAAGTGATATTGTTTGAGGGACATACAAACAAGATTTTCTTCATTGTAGTTGCTTTTAATCACTTATTATTATTAATCATAGCGGCTAAGAGCGATGAACAAGCACGGCGGTGCGGTATTCCTATGGGTTATTTTGTCATATGGGTTTTTTTTATGAATATCTGCATACTCTTGCAGTTGGTTCGGATACGAGCGCTGCTTGCTGCATTCTACAACGTACAATTACTTTAATTCATCGCTTATTCACAGTCCTAAATCGCGCAAAAAAAAAAATACACTACCTATTAAATAAGATAACGAAAGCTCTGAGCTCAAAGATTCACCTTTCTCAACAAGGGTGCGGGTTCGAAACCGGGCAAGTAGACTTCTTAGTGTTACTACCTATTTCAAATTCATATCTGTTACTGTAATTTTTAAGTTAATTTATAATGGGCCAATTATAGGACTACTAGCAGACCTATGTGACCTTATGGTGAAATCTGTAGGTCTATAAGTCTATAAGTACTTAATTGGAAATAACTGAAAACCCGAAACGAAGTAGGTACTAAGTACCTACTTATTATTATGAACAACTTTTACCTACGACAGGTATGAGACCAACCCTGAAATCACGATAGTAAAACTGCTGGTCACATGTTTACATAACTCAACAAAATGTATGAAACCGCTTTTTTTCGCGTTTTCAAGTTTGGTACCTTAGTCAAACTTGTTCTAAAAACAGGATCTTAATGAGAGTTTTCGGTTTTCAATTACACTTTATAGTGTGGAAATCGATTAATTCTAATAGTATGGTATGCAGGGTCGGACTGGGCCGGAAAGGCCCGAGTGGCTCCCCATAAGCCCGGCTCGAGATTGGATAATGGTAGATGGGATAATATCGGAAAACAATGAAATATACAAATTATTCCCAGTCTATTTAAACGAATTACCTCTAGAACGTGTCTCTCAGTTTAAGTACCTTGGGCACATAGTGACTGAGACCCATAATGATGATACAGATATCGAGCGGGAGCAAAGGGCGTTGTCGGTGCGTGCTTATATGTTGGTGCATAGATTTGCAAGGTGTATAGTAGACATAAAAGTGATACTGTTCAAGGCCTACTCCCAAAACTTTTACACCGGCGCTCTATGGACCAGCTACACCCAACGGGCCTACCACGCGTACAATATAATAATGCCTTCAGAATTCTGGTGGGGCTCCCACGTTTCTGTAGCGCCTCAGGCATGTTTGCTGATGCAAGGGTTGACGATTTTTATGACATAATGCGTAAAAAAGCAGCATCTCTGATGTGTAGGATCTGGGGGAGCGCCAACACAATTCTGAAGATGATATCAGAAAGCCCGAAGTCTGCAGTGCTAAGGAAGCTTATTCGGCTTCACGTGACGAGATGACGCAATGTTTTTATTTTTGGTTTTATCTTATTATTTTTGACATTAATTGTTTTCTTTTATTGGATTTTATTTTATTTATGCGAATTTATTCGGGAATGCTACAATAAGAATACTACTTAAGACCTTTGTTAAAAACATTTTATGGACAATTTTTCACATTATGTCTGAAATATAAGTATTTTATTTTTTTATTATTAGGTAGTTAACGATATATATTACAGTTCCAATTAAATGCCATTTAATAAATATAAAGCTAGCCAATCAACATTTTTTTAAAAGAGGAGAACTTTCATCTAAGCTGTTAATAACTCTCCAAACCCCTACATTAGATTATCTTAAAGCTTGGGGGCTCATCAAAAGTTTAGATATATTTGCGAAGACATTTAGATATTTTTGATGAAGTTTTCAATGCTGCAAGTTTATTTGCATCCGCTGTCCAATGTTTTCGGTGTGCATTACGCCGAAAACATTGTTAGCGACATACAAACCACATTACCTTTACGAAGAATTTAAAACCGAAAATAAAAAAAAAACCGAAGAAACACGACGAGTTATGCCAAGACCCAGAAGGATTCTATTCTATTTCTGTCTACAAAGTAATTATTAATACCGCTTTAGTTAAAATAAACGAAAATTTATCTGCAACGAAGATTTAATGAAGGATGCCGCTTGTTTGGACCCGAAAAACTTCAATGAAATCAACAAAAATGTGATTCCTAATGACGCACTAAAGTCTCTCGCTTCAATTGCAAATGTCGATCGAGAATTGCTGTCAAAAGAACTGGAATCTTTTCCAAATAGTTTTAATTCTCAGAGTTAGGAAGAAGACGACGTAGATGTCTTAGATCAAACAGCAAAGGACGCCGTGTGTTTTTCCAGAAGTGGTTTGGACGCCTGTCAAAGTTGCATATTATACCATTAATGTAAACCTTTTTATCAATATAACATGCATATTAGCACGTACACCACCTTAAATATGTTGCATATTGTGTAATTCTCACAATTTCGGAAAGTGACTTGTGAAAGACGATTATCAGCGTTGAAGCGCATTAAAAAGAGATTCATATTCTTAAATGTGCTGTTCATACACACGAAAATATACACCAGTGTGCGTAAATTTATGAATGGGATTTAGGCCAGCCGAGTGCCTGCCTAATATTCCTAATACTTAGTGTGTGCTCCGTCGAACTGTGAGTTACGTCACACGGCGGTTGCAACAAGTTGCTATAAGTGTTATAACTACTTATAACAGGAGTGTTACTTCTTTTTTAATATTTTGTATTATTGTATTACATAGTTAAAATAAATGCATTTGGCGTTGTTGTTAGGGTAGGCTAGGCCTAATTGCCTCTATGGACGGCACGCCTCTGCTACCGGCCACTATGGCGTAACAAAGCATGACACTTTGTTCCAGAACATTCTATGTGCGTTAGTATGACAGGACCATATGATTTTTTACCCAACTGCGGGCCAAGCCCAGAAGACTTGCTTTCTATGCTCCGTGGTTGAGCCATTTTCAAGTTTTTGCGATATTAAAGCACGGCAATTGATTTTTATATACTGGGTCAAATAATATATAAATAATCCTTTATTTTAATTAACATATATGTATATACATTTTTTCCCAAAAAAAAACAAAATTATATCCTAACTTAACTAAAACGACAACGACCTCTTGTAGTGATGTTCCTTGAAGTATAAGTTGAGAAAATCTGTATTTTATTGTTTTGTTGTGTTTAAATGGAAATATATGGAAACTCATTACATTTTCAAGTTAAATATCAGTATAAAGTAAACACTACCTGTGGCTGATGAGCCCTAAAAACAACCACATCAAATTCATTTCTTGTTTGTTTTATCATCTTTAGATATACTTATATTTATTTATTATATTATTATTGACCCATCGCGTCTGCGGAGTTTCGCTAGCTAATTGAATTTGACCCTGTATTAGATTATCTACACCGTGTAGATATATTCTTCTTACTTTTCGTAATTTTCATAGAGATTTTTGTGACACGTGCGACCTAAGCATGATGTTCCGGTTTCGATAGTGGCGTGCAATAAAAACTGTAAATTGGGGGAGCACTTTATTGCCACCATAATTATGAAAACAGTTAACACCTAATCGGCAGATTTTTATCAAAAGTGATATCAGTACGTATGTAGGTACTAAACTTTACATCTAAATATTTACTTATTTTTTCGAAATACATATGTCTTGGGACAGGGGGCAACCTGGGGTCACCTCTTATAACAGTATTATTTCAATATTACTTCAACGTGAGAAAGAGATGGAGCTATAAGTCATGTACAGCTCCATCACTTTCCCACTGTGAAGTATTATTATAATAATACTGCTTTATGAGGTGATGGTTGCCCCCCAGGACATGGAAAAACTTTTAGCGATAATACAACAGGTATTTGCATATCTAAAGATTTAAATGCGTTTTTCGCGTAACCACAACTTCGTAAGTACCTACGTCCGTACTTAGGTACCTACTGCATATTTTCACAGCAGTAGAATTGCAAGGGAAATTAGGAAAGCTGAAAAATTTAGAACTTTTCAAAATACAAGTGTGTCACTAATTCAGTCTTTGCAATGTGCAATGCTCGCCGCATTGCACATTGCAAAGACTGAATTAGTGTCACTGCGATCTACACTACAAAATTACCTTGTCATTTTCCACGTAGGGTATTACATCGGCTAATTCTTCCTCTCCATATGATTCGATTTCAGGCTCCTCGATGTAGTCGCTGGCAAATACTTCACACGTGAGAACCAGTGCCATGAAGAGAAAAACCACGCGCCGGATTAGGTTTAACATTCTGTATCACTACAAACAAAAATGCGAAGTTAGTCTATCCACTAATTCAAATCACTCATCTGTAGAATTTATTTACTGCATTAGTGGACTGAGCATTTTGCTATCCCTCATGTGTGCACCCATGAGAAATAGGAAACGTATGCCACAGAACAGATTACTCTTATAATGAGCACTAGAAAATATCGACTATGCATGAATGTAAATAAACATTTAACATTCAACCGCTAGGTCTTTAAGCTTAAATTGATAAGGCAGGTTTACGTTATCACTATCAGGTAAGCTGGGATTTTATAATATACCCTCCATAAAACTGATGCCGTAACCCGTGGGTGGAGGTGTGCTGCCTACTGCTGCCGACTGTTTCGGTACAGAAATTAATGAGGAAGTATAAAAACTAATCCACCAACTCCTTTTTATTAGTTTAAATTAAATAATTTTCGCTACTAAATACAGTCCTATCAAAAGAACAACGATGCAGAGGTGAAGCATTAAGCTTTCTTAAATTTGCAGTCTTCAATTTCTTTTTCTGTCGGTACGTTGACATAAAATAAACGGCTTAAACTGAACACGTTTACATTAATTATAAGAAAAGCACTTCTTACGTAGTCTACCTTACCTTAAACTAAAATTAATCCTTCAGTTAGTTTTAATCCGAGGTCTTAGTAACACAACACTAAAAGTAGAGTCAGCAAAAGTACACCCAAGTCCGTCGAATTGCCAAGCAATGATTTGTATTTGATGGTGACCGCCTGCTTTTCGGAATGGCAATGGAGGAGTGTGTAGCGTCGGTTAAATGGGCAAGCAATGGTGGGCGGCCGGCCGGGGGGCGAAGTTGTTTTTCCTGGCAGGGTCGCGGGGCGCGCACTCGGGCGGAACCGGAGCGACGGCCCACGGAGTGGTGCGACAGACAGCTCAACCGCACTCTGCAACCCTTCGCCGTATCTGTGCTTGTCAACTTAACTTACGTCATATTTTATTTTTACTTGAACCATAACGTTATTGGCATTAAATAGAATGACAATCGTAGACCTACTTTATTTTTATGAGGATTCTAGTTTGTTTCATGAATTGTGGGTCAAATATGTAGTAGGAAAGGCTCGTTTACCTAGTTACCTAGTATTCGTTGTTACCTACCTTGTAGCATTTTTCTGTGTTACGATGTTTTGGGACTGTTATGTTGAAGATTGGCTAAATAGTTTTAGAAAACTTCATCTTCGTCTCACCCTTATCTAAGCAGTGACGTGACATGACGATGATGTAATGCACGTGCCTTGGTACTGCAGACAGAATTATGCAAGTTTCATGGAACGTAAAACTAAGTTATGAGGACGAGCTATATATTAGCATATATAGCTCGTCCTCATAACTTAGTTCTACGTAGTAGTAGGAAATAGTGCCTCCCTATGACAGCTCATAGGGAGGCACTATTTCCTACTAACCGCCTTGCCCTAAAGCCAGAGGGTTCATAAATCTCGTGTCTTTTGAAGTAAAACTAAATATTTTGTCGTTGGCCACATTTCGTCAGTTTTGTTTAAAGTCTCATACACCTAAGCGGGATACGGAGCTGGGGCGAGTATTTTGCCACCAACTGGGCTTATGCACATATCCAGACTCCGAGTTTCGGGAAATCTAGTCACTCTGATAATTTTCGTTTTGCTCCTCTCCTCTAGTTTAATCGCTTTCATTTTTACGTGTAGTTAGCACATTCACGTTCGTGTCACGTGGGAGCTCGCGTCATGAAGTTAGATAATTAGCTAAGCACGTCATATTTTTTAACAGAGAAATAAACAGTTATGTGTTTCCCACCAACGTTATCAAATGGTAGGTCCATTTTGATTGTTTGCTATATTTATAAATAGGTATGATACATTTTTTTAGGCAGATACTCGATTTAACCTTTTAATCTAGGCGGTCATTCATTTACGTGACCAATCGTCTGAGCCTGATTGGGTTTCGTTTTACTTATTTACTTTATTTATTCTTAACCTATATAGGTCAACAAAGGATGTGTGATACCGAACGTGATCCATTGACATTGGCTCTAGGAAGGTAATAAATAGGTAGGTAATACAAAGATCAAGCTATAGAGCTTTGTCTTGAAAAAATATAAACGACCTAGCTTATGGGCACGGCAGTACCCCCGGCAAGTCGAGTAATTACAAACCAAAGGCACAGCCGTACCAATCTTTTTTCGAAGTCAATCAAGACATTTTCGACCGGGTAACTTCGTTGTGGATTAATCTAGAAGCCTGAATTTTCAGTGAACAAGAGGGCAGTGGTGGAGCAGTAGTGGCCCAGTGGTAACGGCATTGACTTACGAGTTGTATGTCGTGGGTTCGAACCCAAGCAGGCACATTTCTTTGTGTAAACATTTTCATCACCACTATTCTCAAAACGGTGAAAGAAGACATCGTGAAAACCGGCATGTCGAGTTTTTGGTTCTAGACCAAAAATTCAAAGACATGTGACATCTACCAACCCGCATACCGCGTGGTGGAATACAGTCTATTCCCTCTCGATGAGAGGAGGCCTGTGTCCCAGCAGTGGGAACATTATAGGCTGATTATGCATATTATGCAAGAGGGCATAATTTAACAAGGTATATTCCCAAATAACATTCAATTTGAACCTGTAGTTTAAGAACGACTGCAAGTCCAATTTCATTAATTTTGTCACTGACACATTTACTCACTCACTTACTGATTATCAAAATTCTAAGGTAGGTCTGTACTTCTAGCAGACACACAAGCTTCAAATTTTGAACACAATTAGTGTTTAGCCTTTTTGGGATGCGCTAAGGTAGCCTGCGAAATTAAATTTTCTTACGTTTTTGCAATTGGCAGGTTAGGTCAGGTTGTATGCCCGTCCTTGTCGAGTTGGGTGCCGTCGTAGGCCGACTCCACCCTCACCCGGTGCTGTTGCTAGGGGATCTCAACGCCAAGTCTGCGGCGTGGGGATCTCCGGTGACCGATGCCAGGGGTGAGGCGCTGGAGGAGTGGGCGGTCACGTCTGGCCTGGTCGTCTTAAATCGGGGCTCGGTCCACACGTGCATGCGACAGCGGGGCGGGTCAATAGTGGACGTCTCGTACGCTAGCCCTGCTGTCGCGAGCCGTGTCCACGACTGGCATGTCGCCGTGGAGGTGGAGACGTTGTCGGATCACCGATACATCCGATTCGACGTCTCCGCCCAGACCACCGGCGGCCGTAGTCCATCGGCCCCGCGAAGGGATGGTCCGCGCTGGGAGCGTAAGCGCATCGACAGGGAACTTCTCGAGGAGGCCGCTATCATCCAGGCCTGGATTCGGGAGTCGGCGACGAACGGACCCGTCGACGTCGAAGAGGAGGCACTTTGGTTCCGCGGGGCGATGACGCAAATCTGCGACGCGTCCATGCCCCGCGTCAGCAACCACCCAGCAAGGCGCCAGGTGTACTGGTGGTCTGCCGAGATCGCACAATTACGTGTCGACTGCGTAGCGGTCAGACGCCAGTACACCCGATACCGGAGGAGACGTCGTCGGGTCCCTGACGAAGAAGCCGCGCTGTATGAGGTGTACCGCGCGGCAAAGCAGGCCCTGTGGCTGGCCATCGGTGAATCAAGAACGCGAGCCAGGGAGAAGATGTTGGTGACTCTCGACGCAGATCCGTGGGGGCGCCCTTATCGTGCAGTTCGAGGGAAACTTCGAGCCGCAGCGCCTCCACTCACGGAGACTCTCCAACCTGAGCTGCTGGAGGAGGTAGTCGCAGCCCTCTTCCCGGCAAGAGCGGAGCGTGCTCCGCCGCCGTTGGCTTTGCCCACAGCCGCAGAGCCTACGGAAGAGAACGCCATCAGCGTCCCAGAGGTGACACAGGCAGAGATGGGGGCGGTCGTGATGCGGCTCCGGGCCAAAAACGTGGCTCCGGGGCCCGACGGGATCCGGCCAAGCGTTAGCCCTCGCTCTGAAGGAGCTAGAGCCCTATTTGACAGGACACTACACAGCGTGCCTTTCCCACTTTGTGGAAATCTGGTCGCCTGGGCCTGCTCAGGAAGGCGGGGCGCCCAGCGGACTCACCGTCCACGTACAGGCCCATAGTGCTGCTAAACGAGGTGGGTAAGATGTTTGAGCGTATAATCGCTGCCCGCCTCGTCAGCCACTTGTGCGGAGAGGAGCCCTCAACAAGTCGGAGGCCATGATCTTTCATGGCCCCCGGCGGGCGCCGCCGCCGGGATCACACATCGTGGTCGGGGGGACTCAAATCGCTGTCGAGTCCACCATCAAGTACCTAGGATTGGTGCTCGACAGCCGGTGGGATTTTGGCCCCCACTTCCAGCGGCTGGCGCCCAAGTTGTTGGGCGTCCAGCGGCTGGCGCCCAAGTTGTTGGGCGCGGCTGGGGCGTTGTCAACGCTGCTTCCCAATCTGGGGGACCCGAGTGCCGCCTGTAGGCGGCTCTACGTGGTGTTCGTGCGATCGATGGCCCTGTATGGGGCCCCGATCTGGGCGGCTGACCTGACGGCCGGCAGCATTGCTGTCCTGCGAAAGCCGCAGAGAGCGATGGCCGTCAGAGTCATCAGGGGATATCGCACGATCTCCTTCGAGGCGGCTTGCGTACTGGCCAGATCCCCGCCCTGGGACCTCGAGGCGAAAGTACTCGCGTCGCTGTACCGGTGGCGCGAGGAAGCGAGGGCGCGGGGCGAGTGGCTGATGCAGCGACATACGGAGTTGCGTCGGTCACAGCTTCGCATAGCCCTGGTGGCGGAATGGCGGGACAGGCTTTCACGCCCTACCGCCGGCCTCGCCACTATCGAGGCGGTCCGGCCAGTGCTCGAGCCCTGGCTCGGGAGGAGGCACGGCTCCCTGTCGTTTCGGGTGACGCAGGTGCTCTCGGGGCATGGTTGCTTCGGGAAGTACCTGTGTCGCATAAACAGGGAGCCGGACGCCCGGTGTCACCACTGCGTCGACTGTCGGGAGGACACGGCGCGGCATACGCTGGCAGAGTGTGCCGCTTGGGAGGAGCCACGCCGTGCCCTCATCTCAGGAGTGGGCAGTGACCTGTCGCTGCCGGCCGTGGTCGAGTCGATGGTCGGCAGCGAGGAGTTCTGGGACGCGGTGGTATCCTTCTGCGAAACAGTCGTGTCGCAGAAGGACGGCTGCGGAACTAACGGGCTGCTGAGGGTAGCTGCGGAACGGAAGCGAGAATCTCTTCCGCTCACCCGGCCCGCAGCAGGCGCACCGGGCGTCGGCAGAGGGCAGACAACGCCCTCTTCCAGCCCCCCTAAATGGGTCCAGGGACGGCGAACTTGGGGACGTCCGCCGCCCCCCATCACACTGGACCCGAGGTGGCGGCGTGTAGTGTTCCACGTCGCGGGGAGGGTTTAAACACCTCACCCCCCCAGACTTGAGGTGGCCCGCAGAGGCGGGCCGGCACTAGCCGGGGATTGTGGAAGTCGCATTAGATCCCATAATCCCCGGTGCTAGTGTGGGAGGGGAACACCGGGGTGGTTTTTAGTCAATAAGAGTCTGACAGACCCCTCCGCCTACCCCAGGGCGGAGGACATCCACGAGGATTTGCACCCCGGAACAAAAAAAAAAAAAAGGTTGTATACCCGGGATCCGGGAGTCGGCAACAAACGGTCCCGTCGACGTCGAAGAGGAGGCGCTGTGGTTCCACGGGGCGATGACTCAAATCTGCAAGGCGCGAGGGCGCGAGCCAGGGAGGAGATGTTGGAGACTCTTGACGGAGATCCGTCGGGGCACCCCTATCGAGCGGTTCGAGGAAAAGTTCGAGCCGCGGCGCCTCCACTCACGGAGAGTCTCCAACCTGAGGTGCTGGAGGAGGTAGTCTCAGCCCTCTTCCCGGCAAGAGCGGAGCATACTCCGCCGCCGATGGCTTTGCCCTCAGCCGCAGAGCCTACAGAAGAGAACGCCATCAGCGTCTCAGAGGTAACACAGGCAAAGATGGCCGTGATGCGGCTCCGGGCCAAGAACGTGGCTCCGGGGCAGTGTTGCCAGACGCAGAAGGCGTGTCCTCGTACAGATATGGTCTGAAATATCGTATTTTGTCAACACAACCTCGTACATACCATTTATTTAATAAATTGCTGTAAATCTATTGATTTTCTTGTCAACTATCTCATAACCAAGAACTCTACAAAGCAGTTTCGTCAAAAAGTACTACAGAGCAGTTTGTACAAGTTATTCAAACACACCTTACATCCCGCTCTGGACAATCTAGTGTCCACGGTCGCAGGTGGCAGGTCGTACAACCGGAATTTTGCTTTGGATACTGTATGTAGTATCCGAACTGTACCTACTATAGTGGACGTGGAGTAGAGTGGAATTAACATAGACATAATATTTTCTACGTTAACAAAGAAACAATATAAAATAGTAAAATGAATGAAATGAAACCTTTCGTACGTACGTTTCGTACACACCATTCATTAATTTCGTATAGTCAGAGGCGCGTTCCAAAATATGACTTGTATCAATGAATCTCGTACAAAATCGTACGAGGAGGGATGTAAGCTCGTACCTCGTACCAAGACCACTAAATCTCGTAAATGTGTACCTCGTAATAAGTACCTTTATAATACCTCGTAATAAGTACCTTTATAATATTTTATTTTAGGTAGGTAAATTTATACCGACCCACAGTATGTCCCGTAGAACAAGCTAGCAGGACAAAATACCGAAACATCAAGTGTTATTTTTTTTAAATGAACCCTACTACTCTAAAGATAAGACTCCGGTTTACCTTAAACGTATTACCGATACATCCCTACTTTCTGGGTAGGTGCTCAGGCAGCAGGCAAACAATAGGTTGCGACGAACCCTTTTTTGCCACCCGTCAGTCTGCCATGGAACTTGTTGTGTACTGAGACTATCGCGCATGCTACATAAAAAAATGTGTTGTTTGGAGATTCTTCTAGATTTGTACTTTCCAGTTATGAATTTTATTTTTATTTTCTAATAACAACATTGAAGAAAACAATTTTTAAGTTTTGAGGTAGTTTTTCTATATGTATATTTCAATAATAGAAAAGTTGTATAGCCGAGTCCAGTCGAGTTGTAATTCATTTTTTATTAAGTTGTTATGATATTCTTCTTTCGATAACGAATAGTAGTTTCATGCGGAAACATGCGACTTAAGAGATTTTTTTTTTATGTGCATTTATTCAAAAGCAATGCAGCGAAGGGAACTCTTTGAAAAATGGATACAAGTGCCTCAGAAAGATCGTGTTTCTGTGATTGCGGACCACGTTTTAAGACACTATAATGTGGACAGTGTAACAACTGTTTTAAAAAAAGCTTTTTAAGTTTATTGCAAAAACCAAATCTGTAAATGATTATACTTGTCTATTATTATTCTCCATTATTTTATTGTTCTATTATTATTATTAGCTATTGTTTAGATGATTTAGAAGCTACTGTAAACGGCCCGGAGCTAACATGTGTTTTTTTTTTACAATAAATAGTTATAAATTTTATTTTTCGTTTTATTTTCTGAAAATTTACGATTGATTCCATAAACATACAAAACTGATCTTCCGTAATGTTAAAGGCGATCGATCACGATGTAATATTACTTAAAATAGTAAAATATTAATTTAATAATTACTCAGTATTTTTGTCCAGCTAGCTTGTCCTACAGGACAGTCTGTGCGACCTACGCGTTGCCAATAATAAAATAATATTCATAAAATCACCGGCATCAATACTATAACAAAATTCAACTCTTCAACTGACATTTGCGCACCGGCCGCGCGGCCGGCGGGCGGCTAGGTTCACTTCATCCAGCCCAAGTGAAGTGGTATTGCTATGGCAACGAGAATCGAGAGAAATGATAAGACCACGACACTCGCGCAAAATTAAATCAAAATCAAAAGTCATTTATTCAAACTAGGCTGAGAATCAGCACTTTTTGAACGTCAAAGTTTTATAAAACAGCGGGTCGCGCTTACCGACTCACTTCACCTAGCAGATTCACTTCGGCGCGGGTGGTTACTATGGTTACGAGAATCGGGTGAAGTGATAAGATCACGCCGCGCTTGCGCGTGAAGGCTCCTACATACTGGCGCGACTTGTCGCGCGACGCGACGCGACACAAAGACACCGCGTGTAGCGCGACAAGCGGTGCCTTTGTGTCGCGACGCGTCGCGCGACAAGTCGCGCCAGTATGTAGGAGCCTTGAGGCGCTGTTATTAATATCAAGTTGAGTTTTTAAAAAACAAGATGGTGGCTGTGAAAATGTTCAGATTTTTCATCATGGGTATCGTTTTCATGGTTTTCGGGGGTATTAAATCCGATACTAAAGTCAAAATTAAAAAGCAAGATGGGGGCTACGAAAATGTTCAGATTTTTCATCATGGGTGTCGTTTTCAGGGTTTTCAGGGGTTTTAAAGCCGATAGTGAGGTCAAATCTAAAAAGCAAGATGGCGGCTGCGAAAATTACCAAAACCTTTTGGAATAAAAAAAACAAAATTTAGTTTCTGGCTGAATTTCTGTTTTGCTATTTTATTTAAAAATTCCTAAATAGTAACATTTCAACACTTAAATATAAGTTTTTAAATTAAATTAAATTGAAGTCTCACAGGTGGTGAGCCGCATACGGCAAATAGGCCTGGAGGTGGCCCTCAACAAGTCGGAGGCCATAGTATTTCATGGCCACCGGCGGGCGCCGCCACCCGGATCACACATCGTGGTCGGGGGGGCTCGAATTGCTGTCTAGTCTACCATGAAGTACCTGGGATTAGTGCTTGACAGCCGGTGGGACTTCAGCCCCCACTTTCGGTGGCTGGCGCCCAAGTTGTTGCACTCTCAACGCTGCTTCCCAATCTGAGGGGCCCGAGCACTGCCTGTAGGCGGCTCTACGGGGCCCCAATCTGGGTGGCAGACCTGACGGCCGGTAGCATCGCTGTCCTACGAAAGCCGCAGAGAGCAATGGCCGTCAGAGTCGTTGGGGATATCGCACGAACTCCTACGAGGTGGCTTGTGAATTTGACGGATCCCCGCCCTGGGACCTTGAGGCGAAAGTACTCGCGTCACTATATCGGTGACGCGAGGAAGCGAGGGCGCGGGGCGAGCGGCTGATGCAGCGACAAATGGAGCTGCGTCGGTCGCAGCTTCGTGCAGCCCTGGTGGTGGAATGCCGGGACAGGCTTTCACGCCTTACCTCGTCACCATTGAGGCTGTCCGGCTGGTACTCAAGCACTGGTCCGGGACGAGGCACGGATCCCTGTCGTATCGGGTAACGCAAGTGCTCTCGGGGCATGGTTGCGGAAAGTACCTGTGTTGCCTATACAGGGAGCCGGACGCCCGGTGTCACCACTGCGTCGACTGCTGGGAGGACACGGCGCGGCATACGCTGGTAGAGTGTGCCGCTTGGCAGGACCGTGCCCTCATCTCAGGAGTAGGCAGTGACTTGTCGCTGCCAGCCGTTGTCGACTCGATGGTCGGTAGCGAGGAGTCCTGGACGCGGTGGTATCCTTTTGCGAAACAGTCATGTCGCAGAGGGAGGCAGCGGAAAGGCAGAGGGAGATGTTTTCCACTCACCTTGCCCGGAACAGGCGCAACGGGCGTCGGCAGAGGGCGGACAACACGCTCTTCCAGCCCCCCTAAATGGGTCCAGGAACGACGGACTCGGGGACGTCCGTCGCCCCCCACATAGCAGGACCCGAGGTGGCGGCGCGTAGTGTTCCAAGCGCACCCCTATTGGACATGGCGGTAGGAGTTTACCACCACATCCCCCTCGCGAGCTTGGGGTGGCCTGGCACTAGCCGGGGATCGCGGAAGTCGCATTAGATCCCATGATCCCTTGTGCAAGTGTGGGAGGGGAACACTGGGGTGGTTTTTAGTCAGTAAGAGTCTGACATACCCCTCCGCCCACCCCAGGGCGGAGGACATCAATGAGGATTTTCCATCCTGGAAAAAAAGGTTGTATGCCCGGAGGACACGGTGGAGCATACGGTGGAGATTTGCCTGGCTTGGGTCACCGCCGTGTCCTCGTGGAGGCGATCGGCGGCGGTGAACTCTCGCATCCGGTCCTGGTCCAGGCCATGGTACGGAGCGAGAGGGCATGAGAAGCCGTCAACTCCTTTTGCGTAGCAGTAATGCTCGCGAAGTAAGAGGCGGAATGGGTAAGGGAGAGGCAAATGTCGTAGATCAAGCAAGTGTCGGGAATACCAAGCCGATTCCCAGCCACCGTAGACGCGGGCTTGCGGACGGTGAGCAATGGGTAGCTCGCCGTCCAATAAGGATCAGGCCTGGGTCAACGGCGCGTTGTGTTCCAAGGGCGCCTCAAAGAGATGTCAGCACAACTGTAGGGGTCCACTAGGGCCGATGCCTGCGGGAAATTCCGAATGGTATCTGCCGGGGTCGCGGGAAAGTCCGAAAGGGATACCGCGGCCTCTGGCAACACACAGGCAACGGAAGAAACACGGGTGGGTTTTAGTCAGTAAGAGTCTGACACCCGCTCCGCCCAGAGCGGGAGAAGTTATTTGATAATTTGCCAGCAAAAAAAAACCTGACACTGACCTGCCAATTGCAAAAACTTAAAATTTGAATTTCGCTTTCTATCCTGACGCGACGCTTTCGCCTTAAAGCAAGGAAAAACTAAAACACCGCAATTTCAGTCCCGTTTTCTAGATGTACGAACTGCACATTTATTAGTAATCCTATAAATGCGAAAGTGAATTTGTTTGTTTCGCTTTTACGCTAAAATGGCTAAACAGATTTGGATGAAATTTGACAGATAGGTCGGCTTGGATCTGGAGAAGGACATAAGCTAATTTTCATCCAACGAAGTCGCGGGCAACAGCTATTCCTATATAGATAAATATGCTAAATATGAGATAAATATGTTATTCCTATATAGATATATAAAGTTAGGTACTTTCGCAGTTCATATTATTGTTCGTCAATTACACTACCTAAATAATAAAAATAATAGACAGAACACCCTGCTCTAAATTTAGACCCAGTTTGTTTACCTGTTTCCGACAGTCCAAATTCTACCCCATTCCATTAGTTACCTAAAAAATAATGTGCCGGTTGTCAAACGAGTCCCGCGCGGCGCCAGGATCTCCGTCGCGAACCACCTTTCAGGCCTGATTAAAAAATGTGTGGAGCGCAACGAAATTGTAGACTGGCATAATCTGTTCCTTTTTTCCTATACTACTTTGCACGTCAAAAAAGATGAGGCTATTTCTTTAACCCAAAAAATCAAAAATAATTGTTTGACAAATACATCTCCACCTGTTGCTTCTCCCAAGAGGGGAGCATTATCTAGAAATAAATTAATTGAAGGCAAAATTGGCGACGGGGATCTCAAAAGCGCCGCACGTCTTCTTTTTACAAACGACGTGTTGTCGCCTGATACTCCTGATACCCCTGATACCTTTTTACCCCCGGCTCCCGCGATCCCGTACTTTTTCGACTCTCCTACAGCAGACCAGGCCTGCCTCGAAATTGAAGGCAAAGAGGTTACTGACGCAATAATTTCTTTTAAAACCGGTTCAGTGGCCGGCCTAGACGGAATCTCACCACAACATTTAAAAGATTTAACTTCTTTTCTGTGGGTGATGCAGGTAAGCAGCTTATTTGCTCTATTACAAAATTAATAAATTTTATGTTTTAACTATATCAATACCTGCTTACCTGCTTTTCAGACCCTTCAAAATTAATTTATCGTTCCCATGAACTTTCTTCGGAGGTCGGCTGTCAGCAGGGCGATCCTCTCGGGCCAACAATTTTTATCTTGGCTAATAATCTGATTTATAATCCGATTATTCAAAATTTAAAATCGAAATTGAACGTTTGGTATTTGGATGACGGAACCCTGGGAGGCGATGTCGACACTGTGTTGTCTGACGTATCAGATATTAAAACAAATTTCGAAAATATTGGTTTAGAATTAAATTTTAGCAAATGTGAACTTTTTATTCAAAAAACTTCTTTCGGTTTGGATAATTTAAAATCCGAATTAAATTTTCTGGCACCCAATATAAAATTAGTAGACAGAAAGTCACTTTGCGTCCTGGGTTCTCCCATCTTTGAAGAATCTTTTCCTGGTTATATTACTAACACTATTTCTAAATTCCAAATTCACACAAAATTAAAAAACTCGAAATTATCGCAAAACCTCGAAATTAGTACTCATTATGCTCTCGTAATTCTAAAGTCTTGCCTTTTTGTCCCTATATTTACTTATGTGCTTCGCTGTAGCCCTTTTTGGAAACATCCAAATTTGCTTTCACCAATAGACGATTTAGTCAAAACTAGTTTAGAAATGATTTTAAATATTCAGCTCAATGAACCATCTTGGTTATAAGCATCCCTCCCTATTCAGTCGAAACTGAATTAGAATTAGAACGGCTTAGGAATTCGCAAAATTTCGAGTGTTGCTTCCCCAGCCTTTTTGTCGTCCACCCATAGCCCGTCACGTCTCATAGGTATTGTCCTAAGTCCACAAACTATGAGACTGCGGGCTTGGAGGATGCCAAGAATCCCTTTCAAATTGCTTGCCCGGGTAAAGAATTTCCAGACAACCCAAAACCTCAAAGGAGCTGGGACGATATTTATTGCGATTTAACATACAAATCGATTTTGAGCCGTAGTTCAGGTCCAGATCGCGCAAGACTTTTGGCGGTCGGAGCCAGAGAGGCCGGTCATTGGCTACATGCCCATCCTTCTCCATATACCGGTACCTTCCTGGATCCGACCTCGCTTCGTTTGGCGACTGGTCTGCGGCTTGGGGTCACGGTATGCACTCCACACACATGACTGGGTCACCACGGACTTTGTTGTCAAAAAGTGCAGGCCGCTTTTCAAGACATGCGACACTTACTCGTAATCACATAATCCGCCGGTCTCTTGCCAGCATCAATGTGCCTGCTCTTCTTGAGCCGACTGGCATTGATGAGATGATGGCAAAAGACCTGATAATGTGTCTTTGGTTCCGTGGAGTTTGGGACGGATGCTTGTGTGGGACGCAACCTGTGTAGACACACTGGCACCGTCCCACCTCCAACGGACTGCTTCTAAAGCGGGTGCAGCGGCAGAAAATGCCGAAAATCTGAAAGTTATTAAATATGGAGGCCTTGGCAGAGAGTACAACTTTGTGCCCTTTGGCGTCGAGACCCTCGGTCCGTGGGGTCCCGGCGCGCATAAGTTATTTGCGGAAATCGCGAAACGTCTAGTTGATGTAACTGGTGACCGAAAAGCTGGTGGCTTTCTCGCACATCGCATCAGCATTGCAATTCAGCGAGGAAATGCCGCCAGCATTCTCGGTACAATGCCCCGAGTGCCTTTTTAGGCTTAACTTAGTTTTAATTTAATTTAGTTAATGTAAAATAATCATCTTGTAATTTGGTATAGATAGATAGGTAATATAGGTTGGTACAGTAAGTCACAGACGATGTCTCCTTTAATATACCTACTAATTACTATACTTATACAGCCTCCCGCAAACAGGCGCGACTCGACTCGTAAGTACAACAATTTTTATGTAAACTTCATGGAAATTGTTCTACCAGAATTGCGTAGCCGCGTCGCACAGTCGCATCACGTCTGTCTGCGGCGCAACGTGTCGAAGGCAAGCGATGAGATTGAGATCTTAGCGATTTTTAGTATAGCAGGCTAAATTGAGTTAGGTATTTGATTTGATTTTCATAAACAAACAGTTTGCCCGAACACAGACCTACCCGATAATCCATCATCCCAGAGATGGTGGGATGACCGTGCGCGCTTGCTGGCTGTGGGTAAATGGGAGTCGGGTCTGTGGCTTCATGCACTACCGTCGTCGAACTTAGGCACCTTGTTCGACGTCACTACTTTCCGCCTCGCTGCTTCCCTAAGACGCTTCTACGCGACGAAGCTTCTTGTTGTGCTTCTCATCGCTGTCACTGTGGCGAAGTTGTCAACAGTCTCGGACACCACGGCCTGTCTTGTAGCCGAAGTGCGGGTCGTTTGGCGCGACACGCAAACATTAACGACATTATCCGTCGAGCTCTTGTTACCGTCAGCGTTCCAGCTGTATTAGAACCCAATGGCATGGCACGCGACGATGGCAAGAGACCGGACGGCATGTCTTTATTTCTATGAAAGGTGGGTAGACCTTTAGTGTGGGATGCAACGTGTGTCGATACTCTTGCGCCATCCCATCTTTCTGGCTCGGCGTGCTGTGCTGGCGCTTCTGCTGCGGCTGCAGAGAACCTCAAACGGCACAAGTATAATTGTTGTTCATTATATTTTAGAGCCGTTTGGGTTGAAACCCTTGGGCCGTGGTCGTCCGAGTGCTCACGGCCTTTTTAAGGAAATCTCCAAACGGCTGGTTGACACTTCCCGTGACCCAAAAGCTGGCTTTTACCTTGGCCAGAGGCTAAGCATTGCCATACAACGTGGCAATGCCGCCAGTCTTTTGGGTACATTACCAGTCGACAGCGATGTGGATGAATTTTTCGACGCCCTATTTTAATTTGTGTATAGTTTTAGTTATTTTTATTAATTAATTAATTAGGTATATTTGTTTTTTTTTATGTACGGTTTCTTATTTATCATGATTTATTAAATAAAACAGTTTGTATAATTATTAATCACCTGGCGCTACCTCTATTTTATTAATATATATAAGGATTAGGTACCAACATAATGGAACAAGTAATATAAAGGTTGGTACAATTTATTGGTGTCTTTTAAAGATCACTTGTAAAATGGCCAATATCATAAATAAAGTCAGTTGGCAACGTTAGTTGTCAATTGAATTGCAATGCAATTGAATGAAAAAGCAATAATAATTAGGTTTAACAACCTTTGGGACAGGGTCTTCCAAAACCGTGTATACGTCTAGTATCTGGCGTCATACCAAAACGAACAAACAAAACGCCACTCTTCTTCTGCCCAACTTTTGTGTCAAGAGCCCATTGTAAACGGGCTCTGCGATTTCGGGCTCAATAGGTGGTACACGTAGCGGCCTTCGGGAACGGAGATTGACTACATGCAAGCGATTTCTTATGGTCTGATCGCTTATTAACATCCCTGAAGAGAGATGAATCCTCGTAACCAACATCATCGCGGTCACTGTACGATTTCGTCAAGCAGTAATTTGTATGCATGTAACGATCTTGTCTGCGTGTGGTGATCCAAGCTCGTCCTCCATGTCGCTCTGCTACGCTGCCAGTGTTGCAGTAAAGTCGCGTCGTTACATATATACATTCGTTATATGTGGACTTATAATCTGCGTAGTGCACAGAGCGATTGCCACAGCACGTTGCCGTTGCCGAGAACCAGCTTCCAACATTCCCACGGCTCTGATCATTTCTTCACGGCTCTAATGACGTCTTCTCTCCATAATAACGTTCTTTTGTATTGATTCTATTCAGAAGTATGGCAGTATTTTTTTTGGCCTTGAACCTGTTGCAGGTTTATATAAGAATACGACTTGACAGAAGATTTTCATCTTAAGGCCGAAATTCAAAAACTATTCCCTTTTCAAATTACGAAATTTACTAAAAACTATCCATAGGTAACCAGCAAAAACGTGCTTGATCCCTAGACACTTTTGATGTGTGTAAGTTTAGAGATCAAACTATCCGATATTTGATATAAGTAAATCATCATTCTCCTGCCCTTATCCCAATTTATTTGGGGTCGGCGCAACATGTCCCTTTCTTCCATACTTCTCTATTAGTTGTCATTAGTTGTTATTTGATATAAGTAAATTGGATATACTTATATCGTGTATAAAAATGTGTCGTGTATGTTTGAGTCACTGATGAATCAATGACTTAAATTAATAAACTACTCAACCAGTCTTACTTATTAATCAACACAGCAAAATTAAAACATTTATCATTATTTTTATTGACTGATCAATTTTTTTTATTACAGTACCTTTTATACGTCCGTTTAAATTAATCAGTCAACTTCAGGGTCAGCACAGGATTATAAGTGGGACATTATCTTCTGAGTCCCAGTCTAGTCGAGTTTCGGACTCTCCCTCAAACTTATAAATTTGTGCTATGCCCGTCGCTTTGGCATTGGCATCCCAAACCAGACCGGGTTTACTGTACTGGGTTGTGTAAACTGTATTTTGGTGTATCTTTGTTCTGTTCACTTGTTTGTTCTGTTTTCCTTTGCTACTGGTTCAAAGTCTTGAAGATATAGACCAACTTATGGACTTTCTTGGTTCCTAATCGATTACGTATCTAATGATCGCTCCAGGCCGAAGATAGAAAAAACTATTTCCTGACCCGACGTTGATGCTATTGCTGACAGTAAGTGTTCACACGGTATTTGGAATCCCCTTTTTGCCATTCCATTGGGCCATCGAGAATATTTGGTGTTCATATTCAGGAGCTTCCACCATTTCAATGGCGGGGTCTGCTCACATTGTGGTCCAAAAATATATTTAGGAAAAACTGGTGATTGTGTCAGCAATGTCACAAAGGCATATATTTATTATTATATTAGGCCAATTAATGAACAGAACCCAACGCCATGTCCCGTCTAGCTTTAAAGGAATCTTTAATTTGTTTCTTTTCCAAATAATTTTCAAGCCAGTGCCATAATTATATAGTGCGCGTCTGCGCGGCAGTACCAACACTATTCTCAGTGTGTTCGCAGATCGGTGGGATTCACCGATAATGCAGAGGTGGATGCAACTCCACGCTGTAGTGTAGCTGTATGTTTTAGTTTTAGTTGTATATTTCTGTACCTACTAACACTAGTAGTTAAGTAAATTGTTACTAACCCTATGGACTTTGTCTGAAATAAAAGATGTATTATTATTATCTTTTATTTCATTATTTTCACAATAAATTATATTTTTAAATATTAAAAAAATATAAAAACATTTAAAAATATAAAAAATGGTAGCCCACCGGTATCGGGAACAGGGTATTATATTATTATTATGTCGTTTATTTATTTTTTTACATATAAAATATATTTTTAAATATTTCTTGAAAAAAGGTATAAAAAAAAAACATTTAAAAATATAAAAAATAGTGGTCCGCCGGTGTCGGGAGCAGAGTCCAAGCTACCGGTGGTTAGGACTCCAGAGACAGGAACCTCCTCACAATGCGGGCCGTATCGAGGAGTACTGCCTTCTGAATCAGGCCCTTGATCCAGCCGCCTAACGAGAGCCTCGAGAGATGATGGTTGAGGCTTTCAGCCATCAGGCCATTGGCCGTAACGACAATCGGCACAATGACAGCCGAGTCAACATTCCACATGTCAACAACCTCGTGTGCTAAGTCGAGATATTTTATTTGCTTCTCTTTCTCAGCTTTCACGAGGTTTTCGTCATGTGGAATGGTAACATCGACTATCATTGCGCGGCGCGCTAATCGATCTATCACCACTATATCAGGCTTATTGGCGACAATAGTCCTGTCAGTAATAATAGACCGATCCCAGTACAACGTGACATGGTCATTTTCGAGAACTGGGTCGGGCGCATACTTGTAATACGGTACCTCAGAGTTCACAAGTTTATATTTCAAAGCAAGTTGCTGGTGAATAATCCTAGCCACTTGGTTATGTCTGTGCAAGTACTCGCCGTTAGCCAGACGAGAACAACCAGAGATAATATGTCTGATAGACTCACCCGGACGGTGGCATGCCCGACACACGTCAACCGTCCCGTCCTTCATAATATGTCTCCGGTAGTTATTCGTCAAGATAACTTCGTCCATAATTGCACAGACGAAACCTTCAGTTTCCCCGAAAAGGTCCCCAAAGCGTAGCCAGGATACGGACGCTAAAAAATCTACATCGGGCTCATGAAGAGCCCGATAGAAGCGCCCGTGTAGCTCCTTGTTTTGCCATATCTCCTTACGGTCATCCGTTGTAAGTATTACAGGTTTGCACCAGTTCTCTTTAGCCATGGAAAGTGGGGTGAGCCCTTTGTCCACTGCGACCACATCACGGTGCATACCCACTTCGGTTTTCAAAAAATATTCCCTGAGACTGCATATCTCGCGGTTGTGGAGGGTCTTCGCATTTAAAAAGCCTCGACCCCCGCACTTCCGCGGGATGTACAGTCTCATCACCGATGATCGTGGGTGATGCATCCGGTTTGCGGTCAACAGTGTACGGACCCTCCTATCCAGGGCGTCGAGTTCGGTCTGAGTCCATTTGAGTATGCCGAAAGAGTACATCAAAACCGGCATGACCCAACCGTTGAAGGCACGCACCTTGTTTCCGCCTGAAAGAGGACTAATCAATACCTTCTTCAGACGGCCAAAAAAGCGCTCCTTCAATGATTGCTTCATGTCAGTAACGTTGATGCCTAACGCTTCCGACATACCCAAATACTTATAGCTTTCGGGTGAGGAGAGGGATCTAAGGTGTATGGAATCCGAAAGTTGAATTCCCTCGGATTCCATTATCTCCCCTCGCTTTACATGCATGACTGCACATTTGTCCACACCAAACTCCATTCTGATGGCGCTACTGAAAGTTTCAGTTACCTTCAGTAGCTCCATCAGTTGCAATTTGTTGGGGGCAAAGATTTTCAAGTCATCCATGTAGAGGAGGTGAGATATGACCTGACCACCTCTCCTCAACCGATAGCCTAGACCTGAATCCTCCAGCAGCGTGCTTAGAGGATTCAGGGCTAAGCAGAACCAAAGTGGACTTAAACTGTCACCCTGAAATATTCCCCGTTTAATCCATACAGGCTCATCATTCCCCTGGATCTGTCGACACCCTGGATAGCGAAGGACTGTCCTCCATTGCCCCATACACGATTCAAGGAAGGTGCGTAGAGTTGTATCTATTTTGTAGAACTCCAGCACCCTCATGAGCCATGTATGTGGCACCGAGTCGTAGGCCTTCTTATAATCTATCCAGCAAGTCGACAGATCCTTGCGGAATCGACGAACCTGTTGGCTAATGGCCATGTCGATGAGAAGTAGCTCCTTAGTGCCACGGGACCCGTTCCTACATCCATTTTGAGAGGCTGACATAATCGAATTACTGTCAATGTGTGTGTTAATTTTCGCTCTCAAAATGGATGTAAGAAGTTTATAGACCGTCGATAAACACGTGATCGGTCTATAATTCTTGGGTTCCGCGGGACTACCTGACTTATGGAGCAGGTGGGTAATGCCTGTCGTCAGAAACTGTGGTAGCGACCCAGACTCTAAGGATGACTGGAACTGAGATGCCAGGCAAGTGTGTGAACTAGTTAGCCATTTCAGCCAAAAGTTGTGCAGTCCGTCCGGTCCTGGTGATTTCCAATTCGGTAACGGACGGACCGCTCTAGCTATATCTGATGGCGTGATAATGACTACATCCATTTCTGGTATAGTTTCACACACTCGCTCGACATCCCGCATCCAGTCAGCCTCAGCATGGCAGACAGGTACCGACCAGATGCTGCGCCAGAACGCAGTCGTGGTGGCATCATCGGGGCGGCACACGTCGGTCTCGTTTTGTTCCGGTCGCTCCCAAGCTCTATATACCCACCTCTCATCGCTCTGGAACATGCGATTTTGCGTGTATCGATCAATTATTATTATTAGCCCATTCCTTTGGGCTTTAAGGCTCTAGCAATTGGATCGAACCATGACAGTAGCCGAATTGTCATCATCTGCCTAGCCTTTTCCCAACTACGTTGGGGTCGGCTTCCAGTCTAACCGGAAGCAGCTGAGTACCAGTACTTGTGTTGCTGTATAACAGTAGCTGAATTGTGTTGTTTGTAATTTGGTTAACGATTTTATTAATTCAATTTTTATTATTTTGTCATATTTGCACCAATGTTCCTCCATTAGCAAGGTACGACCAAATCCATCTCTCGTAATATTCCATCGAACAGTAATGGGCAACACCAACTTTTTAACACCTCATACCAAGTTACGGGAAGATTTTTGTTTCTGAAATATTTAACTACTTTGATTTGTTTCCAGAAACGCCTTGGATTTCCACATCTGGCGCCAAAAGATTTAAGACATGCGCACAACAACCATATTTAATGATGTCATCTTTATCTTTAGACAATTCGTGTCCCACTTTCATGACATTAGCGATATTATCGGTAACGAAGCTCCTGACTTTGACTTTGAAGTTTTGGTTAATATTTCTTATTGTGTCCGTGGCAAGTTCTTCAGTATATGAGGGTGGCCTGCCGTATCGATGGTATCAACTAATATCGTATATATATACCTAATAAATATACCTTCAAGTGTAGTTATGCTGCAGCAAATTATGGAGTCATTGTGGATGTTAGACCAACCATCTAAGGACATGGATACGTAGCTGTCTTCCTATTTTGCGAGATGCTCGTAAAAAAGGCGTATTACTGGTATCGAAAGTTTTAGATCGCCATAATTATTTGTTTTTGTTTGTGGTTTCGATGTTAAAATTATACTTTTTCCAAATATAGGTACATATAATATTGTTACGGCAGTAGTATATCAGCGCTTCGTTGTTGCCACATACTCGTACCTATTCGTTTAAAATGCCACTTGACGTCGTGGGTTGTGCAGCATGACTAGAATCTGTAATTGGTTCACTTGTAGATGAGCTAGAAGCCCCTGGGCCTGGACATACAGTTACATGTTTGAGGAGCCGCCCAGGGATGCCTTGAGGCTCTTTCTTACATTTTTTGCATTGCGCTTATTTACCACTGGTAGGTAGTTAACATATTGGGAATAACGTTAAAATTGGCCCAAACAGGGTGCGCATGTTTTGGCTATGGCTCATGTCCTTTTATGAACTGTGAAAAATTAAATATACCACGTTTAGCAAAGATAAAAATAAGTGAAATAATGATATCAAAATAAGCTTTCACACTCATAAACTTTGAGAGACTATCAAGAACCGAGAACAAACACGATCTGATATGTAACTAAAATAAATGCATGCCCGGGGCAGGAAACGAACTGAAGACTCACAGGCAGCCTGCCGGGGTCGCGGGAAGGTACTTATGGGTCACCGAGGCCCCCGCAACACAGGCAACAGGAAGGAATACGGGTGGGTTTTAGTCAGTAAGAGTCTGACACACCCTCCCGCTCCGCCCAGAGCGGGAGAAGTTATTTGATGATGATTTTCCACCCTCAAAAAAAAAAAAAGCCTAACAGGCAGGTGTTTTTACGTGCACGGTGGTGTTGTCATAGACGTTTGCTTGTTGGAACAAATGTAAATTATAATATTAAACATTGAATTTTAGCTCCGTCAGAGAGTAGTTGGAACAAATGTAAATTATAAAATTAAAAATTGAATTTTAGCTCCGTCAGAGAGTAGTAGGTACTCGAGCTAAAGTAGTTAGCATCAAACTTTAAGAAACTCGTGTGGATATTAGTTTGGATATACGATATGAACAGGCCACAAAAAACATTAATATGTTTTTCAATGTTTTTAATGTCAAAAACGATAATAAATGAACAGTTGTAATAGCATTCAAACGGTACGCGTGAAGGGAAAAATATTAACCATCGGGGAATACCATTTATACTAACGTAACCTATTATGTCGTAGGCATATTGTATTAAAAAATTGTAGCCGAAATACATAAAAGCGTTTTTTAGGGTTCCGTAGTCAACAAGGAACCCTTACAGTTTCGCAATATCCGTCTGTCTGTCTGACCGCAACTTAGCTAAAAAAAAAACCGATGCCAAATTACAGCTTTCTAGTACTAAGAGTCTCTCTCTTAGTACTAGAAAGCTGTAATTTGGCAAGGGTTTTTGATGGGAAATCATCAAATAACTTCTCCCGCTCTGGACGGAGCGGGAGGGTGTGTGAGACTCTTACTGACTAAAACCCACCCGTATTCCTTCCTGTTGCCTGTGTTGCGGGGGCCTCGGTGACCCTTTAGTACCTTCCTTTATACATATTAATCACGCCGACAAAGCGGTAAAATAAAATCTTGAAAAAAATAATTGTAGGGTACCTCCCTTGCACGTAAAGTGGAGATGATATATTTTTTTCTCGTCTGTTCCATGGTGTGGGGTATCGTTTTATAGGCCAAAGATATTGCGGGTTTGTGAAAACCATTTTTCGATTCAGGGATACGTTTGCGTAATATTAAAAGCTTAAAAATGCTACTTATTTGTTGTTAGAGTCAATTGTCCCCCCCCCGCACCTTATGTGTAAAAAAATCACGGCAGTAGAGTATATAACGAAATTAAAAAGAAAACTATCACAGCTAAGTAGGCTTTACAAGTTAACAAGGAATAGTCGGCCAACTTACATTTGCAGTTGGAGAATTGACCGTGACGTACCTATATCGATGTATTCAGACCATGTTTTTCAACTACAATGTTAAGTTTGTTTGTTATGTTAAGTTAAGTTTGTTTGTTTTTGGGATAAATTCATCCCAACTACGGAACCCTTCATTGTGCGTGGTCCGACATGCACTGTCTGGTTTTTTCTATTACGGCTGATTGATGTTCAGTCAAAATGTATTAAGTACGACTAAAATAAACCTAACCAAACGCATATAGTCAGGGTGCCACTGGACACGCCACAATTGCGGCGATAAGTCCCCTCTTTGAGGAGTGGCTAGAGAGGCGCAACGGCGTCCACACCTACCACCTAACGCAAGTCCTCAGCGGACACGGCAGCTTCGGGAAATTCCTGTGTCGGATAAGGCGGGAGGAAACGACCGGGTGTCACCACTGTGTTGATCTCCCGGAGGACACGGTGGAACATATGGTGTTGGTCTGCCCGGTTTGGGCAGAGCACCGCCGTGGCCTCGTGGAGGCGATCGGTGGCGGAGATCTCTCGCGTCCGGCCCTTGTCCAGGCCATGGTACGGAGTGAGAGGACATGGGCAGCCATCACCTCCTTCTGCGAAGCAGTAACGCTCGCGAAGGAGGAAGACTGACGGGTGAGGGAGAGGCAAATTTCGTGCCCTCACGACCCTAGCCGCCGCAGGAGAGGCTCTGGGCGTCAGGAATCCCAGGAGTATTTCTGGCCACGCGGGCTTGCGGACGGTGAGCAATGGGTAGCTCGCCGTCCTATAAGGACCAGGCCTGGGTCAACGGCGCGTTGTGGGCCACGCGCATCTCAAAGAGATGTCAGCACAAGTGCAGGGGTCCACTAGGGCCGATGCCTGCCGGGGTCGCGGGTAAGTCCAAAAGGGTTACCGCGGCCCCTGGCAACACAGGCAGCGGAAGGAACACGGGTGGGGTTTAGTCAGTAAGAGTCTGACACACCCTCTCTATCCGCACAGAGCGGGAGAAGTTATTTGATAATTTTCCCACCCAAAAAAAAAAAACGGTTCCACTTAGGGTTGACTAACCCTATCTCCCGGGAGTAGTCTTGTTCCTCATCTCTGGCTTGCCTTTATTGGCCGGCTTGAGTTGAGATTCGCAAGAGCAAACGTGCTCGGAGGCAGAAAGTATTGCAGTAAGGTGCTGGTAGGGATCTTGACCGTACTTCCGTGATTGTCCTGATAGCCGTGGAATACCTCTCCACTCCTCATAAGCACCTCAAAACATGTTGCCCCCTTATCGCTACTTCACTATGTGCTAGCGACAGTTTCCGGGGGCCCATGATTGAGTGTGCAAGTCACCCCCTGCCATTTTATGTGTATACTATTTAACATTGCTCAAGCAGGGGGGGGACATAGTCTTTCCATAGTTCAAGGTAACCAATCCACTATAGACACCCAAACCCATAGCCCAATATGTTTTTTTTCCATGTTCTACAATAGTCCTGCACCAATCGGGGGTTGTCCTTGAGTGCACTTGCATTAGTGCAAACAGATAATCATCGGTTGGTGCCTGATTGCATTTAAATTTGCCTTAGGGGCCTCTGCGAGTTGGCTTCAGCCCCTCGCATGCATTAAAAAGGATCGGGACCCCATGGTCCCGAGATATGAAAGTATATAATAAATAATAATAATAACCTTTATTTCAGGCAACTAAGGCCCATAAAAACACAATACATAATATATAACTATAAAAACAATAACTTTAAACTAATAGTACATTATGATATAAGTGCGGTAAGTTGAAAATTACAGCCGAGGCGATATTGATAGCGCGAGCCGTAGGCGAGGGCTACAAGAAAGCAGAGGCTGTAATTATCAAAGCGCACGTATGTCATACGAGTTTTATAATATATTTGCGAGGAAATAAATAAAACTCGGACTTTCATATACGAATAAATCTTTAATCACTTGATAAAGCAGTTATAAAAATTTGAACAATTTGTAAAATTGATTATTACGTTGCCAGTTGGCATTTTTTAATGTTGTCAAGTTATTTTTATGAGTTACAATTTCACCAGTCTCTCTCTCACTCTCTTGAGTGAAAGTAGGAGAAACGAGACCACAGAGTTATGCAGTCGGTGGCGGCGACGGAGGCGGTTGCAGCGGCGGCGACGATGGTGGAATGTACGCCTGTGTGCTCGTAGATGGTCCAGAGTTGGCTTGGCTCCAAATTTATATTCCTTGTAATGCGGGAGCTAATTTCTCCTTTATTTCTCATCGAGTCATTTAAGTAGCCCTCGGCTACACTGTTCGACAGCCACCCCCTCCGTGGCGTTTTAGTGTCAATAAGTTCGCACCTGAATCGGCGAGCAATGTAGCCGAGGACCTTCTGAAACTGTGCCCTGTGTATTCATGTGGATCATCAAAATTTAAGAAAGTGTCAATTTGTTTCAGCTTTGCTCCAAATTTATTTATGCCAATGCACAGTGGTTCCGCGCCCTAAGAGAGGCGGTCATAGGTCATCGCGAAGGTAATGACTGTCGTTATCAATACTAAATATTATCATTATGCTTTTTGTAATACTTCATGTTATAATAAAATGAAAAAACCGAATTAATGTTAAAAAACTTATTTTATTAGAATAAATAATGCATTTATTGTACTTGACGAAATACTTACTAAAATACAATAAAGGAATTGGAACTTAATAACTAATAAACTTAAATATAGGTATACATTTTTATAATAAAAATAAAGTAAATACCTAATTATTACCTAACTACAAATACAGAAATGGACAAAAAATATATTATTTACATGTTAATAGTAACATAATAGGAGCTGTATCTAAAATAATGTAAATCTAGTGTTTATTATATAACTATATACATTTATTCTATACCGACAACAAATTCAACACCTCTTTAGATAGAATAGACTTCTTCTTCCGTGGTAACGTTCTCAAACCAGAAATATAAGGATCCGAATTAAGAAGAAGTCTATGTATCAAGTCGGTGTTTGTGACAACCCGGGACATTTTCCTCGTGTTGTCGCGCCTAAACTGTTTATCTAACTTATTGCAAGATTCGGCGGCCTCTTCCGAAAGCTCACCTATTGACAATAATGCGTAATCAATTACTTCCGAACCATGAATGAGGACCTTATGTACAGACGAGGGCAGGTTGTACCATGGATAGGTAGCAACAAGCTTACGTGCTGTGAGCATACTCTTTAAAAGCCACGTTATTAATTTTGTATTCCGACGAAAGACACTGCAGCAGATTATGACATCTGTCAATAAGGTCTTTGTCTAATCCAGTAATTTCCGCTGAAATAGCTGAATTAGAAAAAAACCTTCTGGCAGTGTTTCCATCGTTGGATGTGCCACTTCCTCCACTTCGCGGTTTGTCGACTATTAGACCAAGTCGTCGCCTAAACTGTTGCTGGACATGTTGTTTTTTCTGTGCAAGAAGAGCTTTATCGTCTGAAGAATGCGCCTGCCATTTTTTGAAATCTAATCTATAGGTAACGTGAATAAAATATTCAAAGAATCGGATATGCGAGTGAAGAGGAGATAGTCCAAATTGATATTTACTACTGTCTACAGTTTTGCTACATGATTTATCTATATCATTCATGTCTTTTGGAGTTAAACCACAAATATAGCACCTACTACAAGATGTATCACTCAGAGCACTGCACACTTTACCATCAACCATGGTTAATTGTATACAATGCCGCACCTTTATTTCACATCCATTGTGAGTGAAAGATGATGGCTGTAAACTGTCAATTTTAGTCTTGAAATAAGCTTCTTCTTGCACGGAATGGTCTTCCGATTCTTTGGCAAATTGGTATCGAATAGGCCTACAATACCTGGTGGAGGAAGGGCGCGGGTTTTTCCAGACTATTTGGTCTGGGTAGGAAGTATTTGACTTACAAACTAATTGGAGAGGACAATATGAAGTAAGAAACATACTGCCATCATCCTCGATACCAGAATCACCAAAACACTGTTTATATTCGCTGTGCCCCGTACTCCCATCGAAACCCCATTTTCCAATTAAAACAAATTCTTTATTAAGGTCAATATTATTTAAAACGTGTTTTTGGGATTCTAGTATCCGGCATGCAGTATGGTCTAACAATGATTGTAATTCTACTTCAGCCGATGATTCCATGATAAACTCTTGCGATGGATAACACCGCTTCTTAGCTTCCAACACTTTTGGATAAGATGGTAATGCATTCGGTGATTTTGCATTAATGAACTCTTTCATCATAAGATACTGATGTTTAGTCAGTTTAGTCTCAGTTATGAGAGACAAGACTTCATCAGTGTTGAAATTTAAAGAAGCGTAAGCGGCGTCAGATCGACTTGAATCATCCAACAAATAATTGATCGCGGAACTGTCTACTTTACTTAACTCTGCAAGCCTGCGGCGTTATGATCTCTTGCTACACTCTTCGAAGTCCTTCCTGTGCTGATGCTGTTGAGTGCTCGTCGAAGCCTCTGCTGCTGGCCGTTGAGTGTCGTGGCTCCCTGCTGCTGCACAATTTGACAGAACGCAAACTTCAATTTCGTTCAGCCAGTCTCCGTACTTAGATACCATGCGAGATTGATTGCGAGAGACTTGCTTCAAAATAGCTACAAATCTAGTACAAAGATTAGCAACTCTTTTTTCTAAGTCATCAGCAACCAAATTCTCAACGTCAGGCAGTAACTGTATCAGGGCTTGAAAAACTCGACGCCACCGTTGCAGTTCGGAATTGCTGTCCTTCATAGACAGCCAAGTATCTAGTACAAGCATTCTTTTAAAAGAACACTCAATACTAGTACCTAAAACAAAACAACAAACAGTTAAATGCGGATCAAAAACAATACATATTTCGTAGCAAGTGCTACGCGCCCAGCCGCTCGGCGTAGACCCTGGCTGCACCTTACAGATGCAGCATGCCGCTAGTACTTTTTTAAATTCTAGTAGTAGAGATTTTAAGCGACATTTTTATACCTAATTCAATGGCACAAGTAGATACAAACATAAGTAAAAGCTTCAATATAAAAAAAAATACAGAAATAAATACGCAAGAAATGCTGCGGCGTAGCACTCTATTTAAAAAAAATGGTGTATTAAAAATGCAAAATAGTAAAGTAAATTAATAATACATACCTGTACCTTGAATGTCCATTGCAAAATAACAGGTCACAAACAAGTTCGATCTTGAAAACACGCGTCGCGTCTTAGGGTAATTAGCGCTTGGTGATAACACGGTTGATGAATGTTGCGAACAATAGATTACAAAACCTTTTATACCCTCAGGTAGTATGACAACTAGTGGGTAACTGAACCAGATATAATGGCTTAGCTCAGTCATTGCCATTGGAAGCCTATGACCTACTAACGGGACCACAGTGCAATGGGTTGACTAGTGCATTTTCCATTTTGGTAATTTTGAAAAAATCTGTTAGACATCGCTTTTGTTGTGTCATGTCGTGAAAAGGCCCCTGTATTGTGAACGATCTTGGAATTTTATTTTTTTGTGTTTTTGACCTGGACAAGAAGAACCCGCCTATGGTTCTCGACATCATTAGTTGTGATGTTTGCCAACTCTTGACGTCTACATGCACCATTTATACCGAATATTAATACAACCTGAAAATAGATAAAAACAGCGTACAAAACACCTGTATTGTAAAGAAATAGTTGAGAAGTTAATAACAATAATTTTGTTTCAACTGACCTTTGTTGACAAATATCGGCAATCTGGAGCTTCTTTTAGGAACTTCTTGACATTGTCATCCGAAAATACTTTCGACTTTTTACTCACATGGACACTTGAGCGTCTTTTTTAGAAATGCCAGCAAGTTGGAGAATGACTTGATATAAATACCATGATTTGTTTTCACAGTGCTTTTTAACTCCCGACGCAAAAACGTCGGGGTGTTATAAGTATGACGTGTCTGTCTGTCTGTGTATGTGTGTGTGTGGCATTGTAGCTACCGAATGCATGGACCGATTTTGATTTTGTTTTTTTGTTTGAAAGGTGACTTAACCGAGAGTGTTCTTAGCTATGGTTCAAGAAAATCAGTTCAGTCGTTTTAAGATTATCAGCTCTTTTCTAGTTGATATTTAACTCGCTCACCAACTTACAGCGCAGGTATCGTGTTTGGGCTCATTGTACTGGTCTCAATAAATAGGTTATAGCTAGATGGTGATCAGGGTCTGATGATGGAGAAGGAAAGAGAAATGAGGGTAAATTAGTAAGTATCTTCACTTTGGGATAAATACCTACAGGTGCGCAGATTTCGGCGAGGCGGGTATCGATGGTAGCGTCTCTGATCTACTAGTTATATATAAAAAGTTTAAAAAGTAGCTAATAAAAGTTAATTTAAAATTAAAAAAAAACCCCGTCACTAACAAAAACCTCTAAAAAGTAACAAAATAATACATATTGGGCCCTTCCTGCTTTCAGTTTAATATAAATTTAGGTAATATTTTGAGCCAAGCGTTGTCTAGTCGGGGGACGGTTAAAGAAAACGTCAAACAGACGAGGCTATACCTAGCAATAATTAATGTATGCTATTGTAGAAAGAATAGCCGCTGTTAACTTCCTATCTATCGGTCGATTTTTCGGGCATGAAGCTTAGAGTAGCCTTTTTGGCTGCCTCTGAGACTTCTGGCGGTTTCGAATTAATAAATATTCATCATTACTTGACGACGTTTTCAAATAAAAACAATACAGCGAAAAGAAAAAGCGCGCGGAATAATTTTTACTTGTTTACAAATTAGCGATGCGCGTGCATCAGCACTTTTTTTTAATGCAAAGGCACAAAAAACAGCCAGTTATATTACTAATAAAGTAAATTAATATTTTTGTGTTTTTGTTACAGATAAATGGTTGTAATTTATTGTCAAACATAATTAAATTAAAGAATTAAATGTTTATTTAATATATTTTATCTACCAAAGTTAATTTTATTCATAAAGTGTTGACCACTTTTCTGACATAAAAACTCTTTGCTAAGTTTAAAAAAGTACCGTTCGTTTTAGACGGAGCATAGTGAGAAACCGTGCGTTTTACCTTATTAAAAAGAAACTCGTGCGTTTTACATTACAATAACGCACAAGTACGTAATAAGATACAATACGATATTGAAATTGGTGAAATAAGAGACCCTTTACGAGCAAATGTGTTATAATACATATTTTATACAACAAACCTAAAAACAACAGCACACGACATGACGGCGTCGTGTTAAAGTGCGAGGTGTTGCGTAGCCAACCGTGGAAACACCGATACAGCACACCTTTTGGCTAAAACTCTTCCTTGAAAAAGATCACCAAATGATCAAGTCGGAACACGCACCATGAACGACTCGAAATTGAATCATTATATCACACGGTACAGTTTGTAAAACTTTTTTTTGTTTTTCTAATTCGTGCTCCAAAAGTGACCCCCATATTCGAAATACATTTATACTCGTATGTAAGTATACATTACACGTCCGTGTTTAGAAATTCATATGTGTACCGAATTTCAACTTAATCGGTACCTACATCAGATTCGGACCAAATTAGCTGTGACGGACGGACAGACAGACAGACAGACAGACACACGAGTGATCCTATAAGGATTACGTTTTTTATTCGGACGTAGGGAACCCTAAAATTTTAAAAAACATATTAACATACCTAATTTACTTATCTTATAATTAAATTAAACTTTGGTAAGTAATCAACGCCAGTTATGATACAAATAAAACAAAAATTGAGCACCTTACTCTTATTGGATTTTGTATTTTACGGATCACGGCGTACCTTCTTGGTAGTTGGCAGCCGTGCCGTGCGGGTCCGTGCGTGTCGTACTGGCAAATCCAGTATACTCATAACGATATGAAAAAAACTATTAAATAGGTGTTCGGAATACGGGACATACATACATTCATACATAATCAGCCTATAATGTTCCCACTGCTGGGACACAGACCTCCTCTCTGTGAGAGGGAGTGGGCCGTAATCCACCACGCGGGCCCAGTGCGGGTTGGTAGATGTCACATGTCTTCGAATTTTTGGTTCTAGGACATGCCGGTTTCCTCACGATGTTTTCCTTCACCGTTTTGAGAGTTTTGGTGATGAAATAATTTACACAAAGTAAAGCGCCTGTGTGGGTTCGAACCTACGATCTACAACTCGTAAGTAGCGGCCGGTACCACTGGGCCACCACTGCTCCTTGTGAAAAATGGTGTGCACGACTTGTTGAATACGGGACAGTAAAGTCTAATTACTGGACACGGAACAAGACGCAAAATTCCGGGACATTTCCGGATTTCTCGGCCATCTGGTAAGCCTAGTGCCACTAGCTGCGATAGGGCTAAAGGTTGGCCGCCGTTTTGGTGAATGTATCATCTCGACATTTTGGCTGAATGTCAATCAGTCGTCATAGAAAAAAACGCACAAAGAAGGGTTCCGTAGTTAGGATTACGTGGGATGAATTTATCCCAAAAACATAAAAACATGTTTTCCCATACATCGATCGGTCAATTCCAACTGCAAATTTAAGTTGGTCTACTATTATTCGTTAACTTGTAAAGCCTACTTCGCTGTTATAATTTTCCTTTTAATTTCATTATGCCATGAATTTTTTCACATCTTCACGGATCCTTGAATCGAAAAATGGTGTTCACAGACTCGCAATATTTTTGAACGGCCTATCCAACAATATCCCAAACCATGGGATAGACGAAAAAAATAATTATCATCCTCACATTACGTACAAGGGAGGTCAGCAAACATAAAAACAAATTCTAGATTTTATTTTACCACTTTGTCGGCGTGATTAATATGTATATCTATGCCAAAGTACAGCTTACTAGTACTAAGCGTCTCTGAGCTACAGCGGGGACAGACAGACAGACAGACAGACGGACATGGCGAAACTATAAGGGTTCCTTGTTTACTACGTAACCCTAAGAAGCGCCTTTATGTATTTCGGCTAGATGTTTTGTAATACGCCGTAATAAATAATTTGGCTGCGGCGTATACATATATTGCCAAGTCATTCTATTTATTCGAGAAATAAAGATGTCTAAATTGATACGGTCACTTGTTGTTAGTTAACTACTTAATTAGGTAACAATTTATGACAAAGCTGTTGGATAGGCGTTCCCCTAAATATTACTTTATTAGTACTGAGTAAATTAACCGACTTGATTTTAAATTAGATCTCACAAATTTATGTGGTAGAGGAACTGCGTTCGAGACTCGCATTTTTGAACATGTTAATATTTTTGATGGGATTACTCATTTTCTTACCGCTTTATGTTGTATGACTGCACGACTTGTGATATATTGAATATTTGTGTTACAGGTAGCGATGACGAACGTAAAACTCATAGTTATGTTTTATTTTATTACTTTAATTAAAACATACAATTACTGGCAACAAAACCATTACTTAGAGCAAGTGAATTCTGTCTGTACCCCAATCCATGAGCGCAATGTCTCAAGTTGATAAACCACGGCACAGCGCGCGGTCCCTCCCAAGCTAGTGTATTGTTCCACACTCGTCTCCCATGAGAAAATACTTTGAAGTTCCTCCTCTGTTCCAAATTCAGGGCTATAATAGAAAAAAACACGTGGTCAATTTAACTTCACTAACTCCTACTACAGCATGTGCACGGGTATGTCGGTGACGCGAACCTTTAAGTTTTTCCCCTACCAAAATCGCTCAACGCGCCTAAAGAAGATTTCACTTCAAAAATGTTGAGTCGGTGGTTTTACTTGCTCGACAACGTACAGTTTACTCTCTTGAGTTGAAATTAAAATAGAGTCATGTTGGGGATCGATAGCCTGTGTCGTTGACTCATAGTTCGATACCAATCTGTTTGAAGATACCCACAACTTCTCTAGTTGTGGGTAAAGGCGGATAATCAGTCAGCTCCTACTTTACTAAGAGAAATAGTGTAGGTACCAAATGTCGTGGTATTCCTGATAAGGCAAGTTTTTGAGGTCGACACCGAGGGCTGATGCGCGTCGCAGGGCTGCCCCCACGAAGTGATGTGCTCGTCGGAAGGGAACCCCGCGACGGACCAGCGCATGGGCCAGGTCTGTCGCTAGCATACCAGGGTCCAGGGAACTTAATGCTCTTTCACTATTCACCTGAGGACAAAGATCGACATCTTAGTAGCATATACATATTTCCGGCTTTGTAAATCATTATGAAGAAGCCAACTTACTTCCATGGTTGCAATAGTTCCAACAGCAACTTTCAAACAATCAAGCAGTCGATCATAAGATCTAAACAGGAGCTCCTTATCTGATTGCAGATCTTTATTATAAGTGCTCGGTAATCCTTTGATAACGCAACTGAATGCAAACGCCTCTCCGAGCAGGAGCCCCGCAGCTCCTCGAATCAGTTCTAATCCATCCGGATTACGTTTCTGTGGCATCAGACTTGATCCCGTCGAGAACTGGTCAGAGAAGCGAACAATTCCGAACTCTTGAGAACTGTAGATAATCAGATCTTCTGCTAATCTACTAAGGTGCAGGCCACTTAAGGATGCCCAGTTGAAGAATTCCACTGTAACAAAAATTACTGGTTTAGGAACACCCATATATCAGTTACAGATGGACGTGAACTGGATTACCATAGTTACCTACCCAGATGATCTCTGGAACTGACGGCAAACATGGAGTTAGGCGTCAGGTCTTCGAATCCTAGATTTTGAGCCAGCCTCAGTCTATCGATAGGTAGCGCACAACCGGCAATAGCTCCACTGCCTAGAGGACAGCGCGAAAGGCGGCTCTTTTGTTGTTCTAGTCTCGTCACATCGTCGTGGAGAGCCCAAGCATGACTGAAATTTCAAGTGAAATAGTAAACAAAATGGAGTCTTCGAACTCATTTATTGAGGTGGTTTGGTAATGGTGTTTTAGTTACCTCAGGAGGAAGTGACTCCACCGCACAGGTTGAGCGCGTTGAAGATGGGTATAACCTGGTGCAATTATATCTATTTCGCTGCTAGCTCGGTTCACCAGGACCTGCAAACGTTGGTTAGTACATCAAATTAGAATGACAACGTTCTCGATTCGTGCTGTTAGTTGTATAAGTTGGAAATAAATACCGTGATCAGTTCTTTGAGGGCGGCGTGCAGTTTAGGTAGGTTACCAAGCATCCACAGTCTAGTATCGGTGGCTGATTGGTCATTGCGGCTTCGAGCTGTGTGCAGGCGCAGCGCTGCATCACCTGCGTGTTTGAACAGTCGCCGCTCAACTACTGAGTGGATGTCTTCTTCGGGATCATTCAATCGCCCGCTTTTTATCATTTCCTCTTCAATGTCCTTCTCCACCTTTATGGGTAGTCATTTTATAATAAACGTGATTGTAAAATCCTGATTTCACCATTGGTCTAGTCGTAGAAAGTACAGTGGAGCCAAAAGTACAGGGACTAGGTAACTGCTGAAATGTGATTGTCACATACACCTCTAAGGCGTGATAACGACAAAAATATTATTTTAAAATTAACGGTACCTACGGTGTACGGTATTCGATAAAAGAAACTTACCTCGTTAAGTCCCTCCTGTATGGCTTTATTGTCATCTTCAGAGAGATGTCCACTTCGATGTAGCTCGGCAGCCCATTCGCGACTGCCTTGTATGTCCTCTCGGAACAATCGAGCATCCACTGCTAGCGAGTCGTTTAATCTCCGCAGCACAGCCGACGGTTCCTCTTCGAAGCATCCTCCCCATAGTTGATACCTGTCCTAGAAAATTAGTTTAAAAATGTTTTAGTGTAATTGATATATTTTTCGGATACGTATGTACCACAGTCCCCCCTATAAAGAGTTTCAGCACAAAATTCATGTGTAATAGTTATAATTAGTTCAGTATATCCCCAAACAAATAAGATGTGTACTCACGGTAGACATTATCTTGAAAGAGTGACTACTAAGATAATTAAATGTTGAGGCACATGATAGTTCAGTATCTTTCATGTGCTCTCATATCTACGGAGGTTAAAAAGGTTAAAAACAAACTAAAGATACTTTATACATTCACTGTTGTCGGGAAGTGTTTTGTATATTTGCATCTACCTATGTACCTATGTAAGTGTCGGCACGAAGCACTATATAATACTGGTAGGTGTCGGAGTAGCACGCGAATAAAGAGTCCACTCTACAAATCCATCGGACCTGGACTCATAAAAGCCGCTTCGGTATTTATGTTAGGGCCATGGGATTGGGGTATCACGAGCTCGTCCGCCCTAGGATCTGGTGGCTACTTCCTACCGGTGGGCCCCAAGGCTATGTTCTACCCATTAAAAAAATATGCTATAAGCTATTATATGTGTAAACATGTGAAACATAAGAAAGTCCATCGCCTTTCGATTGAATATAATGAATGATGAAAACTAAACGTAAAACTATTGATTTACGTTTTGTTCCTTTGCAGTACTATTGATTTGACAAGTTGTGACAATGACACTGACATTCATTTGACAACGAATACAAAAGCATAACCTAAAAATCAACGTTCTTTAAAAAAATATTAATATGTATTAATTATATTGTGTAAAATAATATTTAAAACAGAGGTTTGTTAAAAAAACGTTACAATAGTGTCGATAAAATAGACAGATAAAGTGACCACACGTGTTTCGTAAACTTCGTAAAGTATGGTCTAACTTTGTTTTTTGATGAAAATACAGTCAGATAAAGCTTTAAAATGGATAACGCAGAAGCAAGTTCTACGAAAGATGACGTGAATGTAACCAAGGAACAGGAGGAAAATAATTTTCCGCATTATACACTATTTGACATTACGATAGATTCAGGTTTGCAAGACGATGAGGGCAACGAAGTTCCGAGACCTTTTACCAAAAATCAAATGCGCAAATGGTTAAAAAAAGTGAAATGGGAAAACCGCAAAGCGGAGAAACGAGCCAGAGAGAAAGCAAAAGCTAAAGTAAGGAGAAGAGAGGCACGGGAGGCCAATATTGATCTAGGACCAAACAGGAAAGCATTAAAGAAAATGAAGTTAGAACGACCGAAAAGAAGTACTGCAATAGTAATAGACCTAAGTTTTGATCATTTAATGATGGAAAAAGATAGGTTTAAAGTAATAAAACAAATTCTCCGCTGTTACTCAATAAACAGGAGATCAGAAACCCCTGTTCAATTCCATATTACTAGTTTTGGAGAAAAAGCTAAAAGTGATATGTCTAGGCATAATGGATATGAACATTGGGATGTAAGTTAGATTCCAATTGTAAAAATGCTTTGCTTGTTAGTTTTGTCATTTTTATGCATAGTTTTGTCATCATCTCTAAATAAGATTATTTTTATTTTATTCCTTGATTAGAGTTATTCACAAAGTAAGTTCTAGATGTGTCCTGTAAAGGTTAGATGGGGAACTGACTAGTAGTCTCATTTTATAGAAATCTAGATGAATGGGAAATATGAGCCTACAGACACTAGATTTTGTTTGAATGTTGATGCATCAGTCCTTTTTAGCAACATTGAAGTCATTTTATAACAACCAAAGGTTTAGTTACTGCCAGCCAACATCCCCTAAAATAAAATAATTTATTCATGTTTTCAACTTGTAATATCATATCAAATCTTGTACATAATATTGAAGCATTAAATAACATAACTATATATTAAATCACAAATAATATAATAAGCAATAAATAATATATTTTTAATAGTAAAATATCTCTAATGTTTTACAGATAAACTTCCATGAAGCACCATATCTTGAAGTATTTCCTAAGGAAAATATAGTATATTTAACAAGTGAATCTGATAATATCATTGAACAATTTGAAGAGAACACTGCCTATATTATTGGAGGTCTAGTTGATCACAATAAGCATAAGGTAAAGTTTTATATGCCGCAAAGTTAAATTAATACCTATCCTAGTCCGAACACTCCTTGTTTTTGTGCTTACAAGACTGCAAAATAAATCATATAAATGCTAGGCATCAAATGCTGGGCATTTTCTTTGGTTTTAAGTTGTTTAAAAGTACATGTTAAATAAATATGTCAGTGTTATCACAATAATCATAAAAACAACAATTATACATTGAACAAATTGGCATTATAAATATACAATTTTCAGGGTCTCTGCCATAACATAGCAGAAGAGCAAGGCATTCGACATGGACAACTGCCATTGGACAAATACATTAATATGAAAACTAGAAAAGTGCTGACAATTGATCATGGTAAATATCTTGTTTTAAAGACACCACACATTAATTATGGAATTGGGATAAATCAATCTAGAAAATAAAACAATAATATCTTTGTTTTTTTTACAGTATTTGAGATTGTCCTAAGAGCGTGTGAAGGAGTGCCCTGGCAAGAGGCACTATTAAAAGTTCTTCCACTGAGGAAAGGTCCCACAGCCCACATTTCTGACAATGTTAGTAATAATTCTAATTCCAGCTTGGACATTTCATGTACCTAACAGTGAACATTCAATCTAAATTATTCATATTAGGTATTATGTATAGTTCTTGTTATGTTTACTTGTGTAACAATAAACATTTTTTTTTTAACATTACATGCATGTATAATGTCGTATTTATTTAAATACTTATCATATTAGCCCCGCGCGACACCGATTCGGTGTAAAACAATAGGAAATCAATCGTGTCTTATTAGTTGTCCTTGCCAATTAAACACAACAGTTATTGTTGACTAGAAGACATTTTATGGTATTTATAACTAGAAGCACTTTTTCATTGCAGCTATTAACAATACTTTAATATTATAATCAGAAAAATATTCATATTTTGAGTAACTGTTCATTGAAGGAAAGCCTTAGATCAAGGGTTCTATTACCTATTTATGTACTTACACCGAATATTCTTAACAATTATAAACCAAGTAAAGAATGCTTTGCATCAAATTCACAGAAATCAATATCTAACTACGATGCATATTGTGTAACAGTAAAACCTAACTTGAGACGTAGTAAGTCAACACTTTTTTTGTATATAATTATCAATATGCACAATACTTATTACGTCTCATCTGCTTTACGGCATTAAAAGCTAATTAAGCTGGTATATAAGAAAAGTTTTTGTGATTTGTGGACAAAATGCAGTAATAAATAAATATGAATAATGTTTGTGATGTAATAATATCATATCTAACGCGTTTTTTTTTTCTTTTTTGTAAATATCTAACGCGTTTCTTTTTCTTTGTTGATATCTAGCGCGTTTTTTTTCTTTGTTGTTAATATCCAACGCGTTTTCTTTTTCTTTTTTGTTAATATCTAACGCGGTTTGTTCTACACACTGCTACCTAACAAGCTATAATTTTCCAGTATAAGCTGACCTCTCATTGTACGGAAATCCTATACAATGCGAGATCAGCTTATACTGCTTGCTTAACGTAAATATCTTCACTACTCTAAGTAGTGAAGATATTTACGTTAAGCAATTCAACTGAGTTACTTTGTACGATATATTCGAACATTTGTTTAGTACGAGTATAACGCGAACGAGTGCAGGTAATAATTAGGTAATCATCTTAGAAACTTTTCACAGTCACTAAGATGGTAGGTATGGAGTAAATAATTTTCAGAAATTTTAATATTTTACAAGCTTCAAATAATTAAGTTATGCTTTTTAATAAAATTTTTAACAAGGGGGGCCACTAGTTCAGGATTGTTTAAATGTACATGATGTGTACCACGAACAAAATGAAATTCGTAGTTTTCATTGGTTTGATCTAAAATTTCGCGCATTTCTATAGAATACGGGTCGGCCGAATAAGGAGAGTCTATCGCTTTGACATATAAGGTTGGACATTTCAGTCTTCTGACGAGAGCTTCGACGAACTTCTTGTCTTCCGCATTAAATAATGAATACTTCAATCTGGAGTCACGTGAGAAAAAGTATTTCGTTGGATCAGTACTTGACTGCTTTGCGCCCCTTTTCAGTAGGTGGGGAACACTTTCTAAGGCTACTGACTTCCTAGTTCCCGTATGCCATATTTTAGTCATATCTTCTAAAGTATATAACGGAGGCTCTTTATCTAACCGTGTTTGTGCAACTAATCCTTTTCGCATGGTTTTAGAAATTCTTTCTATTACTGAATTTAAATCGTAGTCGTCGTAAATAAGACTATCTATTGCAATATAAAATTCGACCTCTTCTGGGAACACAGTCGCAAAACGCATGGCTGCTATTGCTCCCATAGAGTGAGACAGTAATGCAACTTTCTCCATCTTGAAGTACTCCTTTAGATATAGAATAATTCTCGGCAATTCCCATTGATAGTACAGCATACCTGAAAAAAGTAAATTATAATTAATAAAGGGTGTGTAGGTAACCGTACTTTTATAAATACGTAAGTGCAATCGGTATACCAGCCACATTAAGGTGGATCCGCAGTTGTAACAAATATGTATTTAAATAATTAAAATCAATAATACATCTATCTAAGTTAGATTTGTTCCAAAAGAAATTTCCATAAGAGACTAACTAAGAGAGATGTATTAATGATTCTAATGATTATAATTCTGTAAGTACTACATAAAGTCATTTGTTATGCTCCAACCAGACAATGGTACCGATTCCCTTGTTCACAAACTAAACTAAATTTTAGTTCAGTGCATCTTTTTCTTTGTATTTCATTAAGAAGAGGACAGAAGATGAATTTTAGTTTAGTCCTGTCAAATTAATCAGCGCCTGTCACTACTCCATACAAGTTTAGACGTAATTAAAAACTTGCCTACTAAATTTACGTCAAGCGCTGTCAAACTAAAATTTTCCTTCTGTCCTTTTCTTAATGAAATAGAAAGAAAAAGATGCACTGAACTTAAATTTAGTTTAGTTTGTGAACAAGGGAATCGGCACCAATGACCTGCAAATTGCGACAAGAAACGTAAGAAAGTTCGAATTTCCCGGGCTACCACTGCGGATCCACCTTAATTAAATAGATTTAAGGGGACTACAGTACCTAAACGCAATTTTTGTAAGTTTTATAATGCCTAAAAGTATATGATCCACTGTAGTAAACAAAATCACAAAAATATATGATATTCTTCAGGATATTTGCTAGGTAGATAGTGTGTTGAAAACATAATACATCTAATTTGATACTATAGAAAAAAATCACGAAAATACCTCTAAAAAAATATTTTAACGATTAAAAACCATACTAATATACATGCAATCATTCTGATTTTTTGTCAGATTATTCTACAAGCAACGTATTAGCATAATAGTGTTTTATTTTTTTTATACAATCTATAGCTTTTTTGTAAATCGATAATTGCTTCATATTTTGCAATAAATTACCAGCGTTGTGTCATCGCGCTTCTCTTTCTTTTCTATGCAGTCCGACAGTGACCGCGCTTTAGGTGTTGTCGGCCTCTTAACAACTAAAACAAATCGTGAACTCACCAGGGGGAATCCACGACGAAAACCCATGCCCAGGAAAGTCCAGAGCTAATATCGGTCTATCTTTGATAATCATCGGTATCAAGGGGTCCCAGGTGCCAGCGTTGTCTTGCCAGCCGTGTAGAGCCAGGATGGGTTGTTGATCGCCACTGCCCCATAGCTTTCCCGCGATGTGCCCAAACTTTACTGGGATCTGTATTTCTTTAGTTGGCACCTGTCGAAGCAAGTAGATTTATCATTAAAGTTACTTAATCATCACTAGAATTTACTTTTTCGAAAAACCTTTGCGGTAATCTGCTACATATTTCAATGCATTGATGTTATTTCAACAGACTAACGCTGAATTATAGGGACCTAATTAATTTATTATTCTTACGAGATCATAATCTGTAAATCTATTAGGTATTCCTTTGTTAGAAACTGCAAACAAATTAGGCCCGAAGTTTGTGAAAAAAACAATGACACTAATACAGTCATTAAATAGTTCTTTGTAGTTAATTATAACCTGTTTAAAGAAAAATAGAAATAAGTACCTACTTGAAACTGTAAATTAAATGTAGTCTAAAACACGCGATTAGGTACACTATAAATAACTAAAATAATTATTTACTATTGGTAAAAAAACGATTAAACAGGTCGATAGATAGAAACAATGAGTGGACTAGACGAAGAAATGGACTTGTGTTTTATTCCAAAGCCTTCACCAATACCTACAGATAAAAGTTTACATAATTAAAATAAACCCGCCGTATTCCATAGTTGGGATGAATGTATCCCAAAAACAAACTTAAGATGAAAAACACGTTCTCCCATGCATTCCAACTGCAAATGTAAGTTGTTTTACTATTACTGGTAAACTTCTACCTAAAGCCTACTTAGCTGTGATAGTTTTCCTTTTAACGTCGTTATGCTATTGCCGTGAATGTTTGCACATCTATCAAAAGAACCATTTAGCTGGCAGCACTTGAAATCATCACTTTAAAAGTTAATATTTCGCTAACGGATCCCTGAATCGAAAAATGGTTTCACACACTCACACTATCTACTACTAACGACCTTTCCAACGACACCACATACAATGCGATAGACGAGAAAAAAAAAACATCCCCACCTAACGCGTAGGAGAGGCACCCTAAAAAAAAAAGATTTTATTTTACCACTGTCGATGTCGTCGGCGTGATTAATATGTGTACTCATGCCAAATTACAGCTTTCTAGTACTATTAGTCTTTGAGCTAAGCTGCGGACAGACAGACAGACATACGGACATGGAGAAACTTTAAGGGTTGCTTGTTCACTACGGAACCCTAAAAACGAACTTTATTTTTGCAGCAACCTTTCAAGTGACTGCACTGAATTTCAAAAACAATTTAACGATTATAAATTAATTAATTAATTTTATTTGGCAATTTAGGATGTGATGATGATGACAGAAAGGTAAAAAAAAAATAACTCACCTGAGTATGCAGTTTTTTACTGAGGATAGGCAGAGACGACTTTAAAGTCGTTCCACTAGAGCTCAAAATCAATTGGGATAGCAACCGCTTAGCCATGTTTCAGGTTTAACTGCACAACTTTTGGGTATAGATAACGAGAACACGGTCAAATAATATTCGCATTTGTTTCCTACTGCTTTATTTGTGTCTAATAAAAATAATACGATGACATGTTAATCACAAAGAGGTTAGATTTATCGATCCGCGAACCGTCACGAAATGTTACCGTGATTTAATTTTAGACCAAAGACAAAATAGAGTTATCACTTATCATATACTTTTTAGAATAATATGAAGTTTACTCTAGTTATGTATTTTATTTCACAGTAATTGAAAATATTTCACTAAAACAGCGCGGTTTAACGTAACGCAGTGACGCACCGCGCAAGAATAGCATTGCCAAGGCCGGGCTCACAGTTATGTAGGATTGAGTGTTACACTCAGACTCGGAGAGAATGAACTTTGGACGCATAGTACCAGCCATTAATTATATTATAATGGGGATTACTGCATCATCACATTCATCACTATAATATATATTATTGATAATAGTATTTTAGTCATTTATGTCAATGACTATTTTCTTTTTTTATTAACAAAATGTAGTAGACCCGCGGTAATCCGACAAACGTTTTGCAAGGCGGTGTCGAATGATCGATCGAATTTTTTGGACTGTAGAGTACCTTCTTCCACCGAACCCTTGTAGTCCGGAACTTATTGAAAAGGAGTAATCACATTTTTACAAATATAAAAATGTCTGTCCCCGCTGTAGCTCAGAGAAGCTTAGTACTAGAAAGCTGTAATTTGGCATAGGTATACCTACATATTAATCTCTATTAACTGATCCCAAATTACGATTTTTTTTTATACTTAATTATTGACATAATGTTTTCTTTATTTGACATTATATAGTACCTACAATTTTGATATCACTATTTATTAGTGGCTTTTTGGACAGGATATTAATTCAGACTTGTTACAGTTGTAATAGCAAACATGTCATTTGGTTTAAATAGGTTCTAATTTTTATTATTCTACATACCTAGATTATTTTGTATTTTGTGAATGTGAGAACGTTGTAGGCTTATTAGACTAGATTTGTAGACCATTTATTTTTTGTTAAGTACTGGTACTTCTTGACAGGCCTACACTGTCCTCCCATACATATTAACACTGCGATTTGAAAACATTGTAAAAGCCAATTATTTTTAAAAGAGTAACCGTGGAGTTTCTTGCCGGCTCTTCTCCATAGGAAACGACCAATTGGAACCGTGCACCTAGCTTCTGACGTTTCATAAGTGCCCATGTAGGTTTACGTGAAATAAAATATTTTTGATTGATTGAAAAAATCACGGCGACAAAGTGCTAAAATAAAATCTTGATAAAATTTTTTTAGGGTACCTCCCTTGCACGTAATGTGGGGATGATATTTTTTTCTCGTCTACCCCATGGTGTGGGATATCGTTGGATAGTCCGTCTAAAATATTGCGGGTCTGTGAACACCACCTTTCGATTCAAGGATCCGTATCCCTAATATTAAGCATTAAAGTGCTATTTTTTGTTAGAGTCCGGAGTCTCACCGCCTGCCAGCTAAACGGTTGTTTATGGAGATGCGAAAAAATCATGGCAATAGTACATATAAAGAAATTAAAACTATCACAGCTAAGTGGGCTTTACAAGTTAACGAGTAATAGTCGACCAACTTAAATTTGCAGTTGGAGAATTGACCGTGGTATATATCGATGTACCTATGGGAGAACATGTTTTTCAACTACAAAGTTAAGTTGGTTTTTGGGATAAATTCATCTCAACTTCCCAACTACGGAATCCTTCGTTGTGCGTGGTCCGACACGCATTTGGCCGGTTTTTTTTCTATGTACTTTTATAGGGAGGAGGGGGGGGGGGGGTTCAGGATTACCGCGGAACAACTGTATAAACAAAATATAGATAGCCCACCAACATTGGGAAAAGGACCTAAGCCATCGGCAGCCAGACCTCTGTAGGAAAGAACCTCCTCACATTTAACGTACCCCATCTTGGCTCCATAGCCGCACTATGAGAGCCTGCTGAGTAATTCCGTAACTACTGTTTGTATGGTAGGTACATACAACTAACGATTTCAGAGTCTACGTCTCACATGTTGCCAAGCTAATGAGGCAACCCAAGATAGCTTTGATTTGTTTCAATCTCGACTTTCATGAGATTCTCATTCGTGAGGTACAGTGACCAATCATTGTACAGCGCTCTAGTCGTTCTATCTTCTATCACTACCATACAGGTAATATAAATAGACTTGGTCTATTTATCATCTTTCTGCCAGTCTTTTGTTTTTTTTTTTTTGGGTGGGAAATTATCAAATACCTTCTCCCGCTCTGGGCGGAGGGGAGGCGGGAGGGTGTGTCAGGCTCTTACTAACTAAAACCCACCCGTGTTCCTTCCGTTGCCTGTGTTGCCAGGGGCCTCGGTAACCCTTTCGTACTTTCCCGCGACTCCGGCAGACATCGGCCCTAGTGGACCCCTACACTTGTGCTGACATCTCTTTGAGGCGCGCTTGGAACACAACGTGCCGTCGTCGACCCCGGCCTGGTAATTATCGGACGGTGAGCTACCCATGGCTCCGCAAGCCCGCGCCTACGGTGGCCGGAAATCCGCCCGGCATTCCCGACGCCCAGGGGGGTAACCATCACCTCTTATAGCAGTATTATTTCAATATTACTTTAGCGTGAGAAAAAGATGGAGCTATAAGTCTTGTATAGCTCCATCACTTTCTCACTGCGAAGTAATATTAAGGCTCCTACATACTGGCGCGACGCGACACAAAGGCACCGCTTACGCTTGTAGCGCTACACGCGGTGTCTTTGTGTCGCGTCGCGTCGCGCGACAAGTCGCGCCAGTATGTAGGAGCCTTTATAGTAATACTGCTATAAGAAGTGATGGTTACACCCCAGGGCGTCTCCTGCAGCGGCTAGGGGCGAGAGGGCGCGAAATTTGCCTTTCCCTCAACCGTCCCGCCTCCTCATCTTTCTGCCTGTCTGTCACTCTTATTGAATGGTTTTTTATTTGGGGTGCAATTTGGAATGTATTTTTGGTGTAGGTACTTACATGGATAACACACTAACAATAATTTAAAAGAAATATTCATAAACTTAATTTATTCTTTTCTATGAACTTTTTAATCAATGGTGCCACTCTTTCAGGGTTATTTAAATGAACGTGATGTTTGCCGGGCACAAAATGAAATTCGTACTTGTCATTCTGCTCTTCTATAATTTCGCGCATTGAAATAGAAAACTTGGAGGTAGAGAACGGAGAGTCTGTCGCTTTTAGGAATAACATTGGACACTTCAGTCTTCTGACGAGAGCTTCGACGAACATTCTGTCTTCAGGAATAAGTATGACGTACTTTAGTCTCGAGTCCCGCGAGTAATAATATTTATTGGGATCAGTTTTTGATTGCTTTGCGCCCCTTTTCAGTAGGTGTTGAACACTCTCTAAGGCTATAGACTTCCTCGTTGCTAAATGCCATGTTTTAGTCATTTCTTCTAACGTATACGTTGGTGGTTCCCTTTCCAACCAAGCTTGAGACACAAAATCCTTTTGTAGCAGTTTGGGATATATCGTGTTTACTAATTGATTTGAATTTTGGTTTTCTAATATAAAACTGTCTATTGCTATAAAAAAATCGACGTCATCAGGAAACACGCTCGCGAAGCGCATACCAGCGATTGCTCCCATAGAGTGAGACAGTAAGGAAACTTTGTCCCAGTTGAAGTGCTCTTTTATATATAAAATCATCCTCGGCCAGTCCCATTCGTTGTAAGTCATACCTGAAAATGAAAAACATATTGAACTCTTCGTTAGGTAGTCAATACACGATCTTTGAGAACGCAAAGAAAGCCGTTCTTTGCGTTCTCAAAGATCGTGTATTGAGTTATTATGTAAGTTTACGAAGGGAAGGTATCATTTCTTATTGAGAAGCTATGATTGCGATAGATAAGACCCACAAGTTTAATTGTAATTACGTATGTGTACCGGGAGTCCACGACGAAAACCCATGTCCAGGGAAGTCCAGAGCTAATATGGGTCTATCTTTTATGATCATCGGTATCAAGGGGTCCCAGGTGCCTGCGTTGTCTTGCCAGCCGTGTAGAGCCAGGATGGGTTGTTGATCGCCACTGCCACATAGCTTTCCCGCGATGTGCCCAAACTTTACTGGGATCTCAATTTCTTTAGTTGGGACCTGTCGATATAAAACAATAAATTAATAATCATGACCATCTAGCCGGTATTTTGATTTTTAACGACTTTGTAGCAACAAGCTTGGTGTCGGTTCTCATAAGTCGCGGAATCATAAACACCTTTAGGTTACATTATCATATTTAATCGCTACTACCACCTATATCTAATCTCTCGGCAACCGTAGTTACAACTCATCTATTCGATTACACACCAACACCTAATAGCCCATTAGGTACCGCCAAGTCAGTTTTTCCATTGCCTGGGTACCAATCAATAATCAACCTTAACCGTTGTAATTAAAGTAGCCCAATTTATGAAAATCAGTAACATGATCGTAAAAATATTAAGCAGGTCAGTATAACAATCAGTTTCGAAATTTACGAAATTATCGTTTCCGGGCTTACTTCGGTCATTATCCTTAAGATAGCATAATCAGTATATAATGTTCCCACTGCTGGGACATAGGCCTAGCTGCTTGTGAAGGGGAGTGGGTCGTAATTCACCACGCAGGCCCAGTGCGGGTTGGTAGATCTCACATGTCTTTGAATTTTTTTTTCTAGGACATGCCGGTTTCCTCACGATGTTTTCCTTCACCTTTTCTTTTCTTTATGATAAAGTTTACCAATTTTTAACCTTAAATAAACAGAAGTCATAGTGAAACTTACTTGAGTGTTTAGTTTTTTGTAGAACACAGAAAGAAGAAACTTGGTTTTCGGCACATTATTGGTGAAACCCGTGTAGAGTTTGGCCATGTTTCGGGTGTAGGTACCTAATTTTTCAAATAAGTAGGTAGTTGGAGTAACTTTCAGGAACTGAGTAAAAAATTATCGCTTAACATTTACCGTTTTCTTATTTAATTTGTAGAGGATATTCACTTGTTATGTATTTCTACGATCATGTATTTAGGTAACACACGAAGGCCATTGATCTGTGGATTTGGCTAAATATTTTGATTCATTATGTTTAGAATGTAGGCACAAATAAGCAATGGCCACTTTTATTAATTAGTTGAGACACTTTTTCGTTTATTACTACGATCCGCGCAAATATTGCCAAAGTCGTGCTCCGATAAATGAATCAACTGTTAAACTGAATGGAGTTTGGACTTAGGTACCTAGATACCTAATCAAGTTTTATTAAGAAAATATCCAGTAGAGTATTTAGCGAAGATACCATATCAATTGGTCTCACGATTACTTATTTTATTTTATATCCAGGATATTATATCCATATAACTTTTTCGCACGGGTCGATGCCCTTGGCTAGCTTTTTACAAAACTGGTATAATCGTAATCACACGCTGGGTTTTGCACTTTGGACTTGACAACTACTTAAACTGTATTATCGTGACACAGCATGTAAATTATTCATAAAAAAGGAAGAGTCACGACAACGATCACTGCGTCTGATGCAATCATGTACCATTCATTACTATTATTATCGTGATCGTAAGGACTTGTAAGCGCTAATAAAATTAGACGAGATATGTATGAAAATCAATGGTCGCCTATAATTTTAAACGAACTTGTGAGCAGTGGCTAGACAAGAATAAACTAAAATATATTTTGCTGCAATTCTTCGAAATCGTACGTCAGAAAATCTGACTTGTCTATAAAATCATATTACAAAGACAACCCGACAGTTAGACACACATCCGAGTCAAATCTATTCACAGTATTAAGTTGTTTTGAAAACGTTCGTAGATTATTCGATTTAGTTTAGCTTGATGTCAGAACGATGTGTACTTAAACATAGTAACTCGTCATAGGTGCTATGCCGGGAATGTCACTCAACGAAAATACAATATAACTAGGTAACATAGTCGAGTTTTGCTGAATGCCTGCAAGTGTGTGTTAGATCTTTCCTGCAGGTCAATATTTACATACAATCGTTTTAGTACCTCCTTAATAAGCATATTATTATTAATACGTAGGTAGTTTATCCATTATAGGTAGGTACCTATTACTCAATAGTAATAGGTACCTACTCCATTGCATTAAATTGCATTAGAAATTATAATTGTAGTTGCAAGATCAATATTGGACCTACAATACTACCTTGGGGTACACTTTTTAAAACTTTCCTAGTTAGTAAATGTCTATTCTTACAAAAGCTTGGAATGTCTAATGTCCACGGTAAATTAATTATAGGTCATGCATTGATCTTCATTAAATAATATATAAAATAAATTATTTAAAAAACAAAATACCCGACTGCAAAAACACATAACTGAAAAGGGAAAAACAAGCATTATAATCTATATAATTTTGGTATCGCAGGCGGGGACAATCATAAGTTACACCATATATCAGGTTATTCGACTGTCCCCGCCTGCAAGACCAAAATTTTATAGATTATAATGCTTGTTTTTCCCTTTTCAGTTATGTGTTTTTGCAGTCGGGTTTTTGTTTTTTAAATAATTTATTTTATTTCAAGCTTTTTAATTTTAATAATATATGTATTTGAAAATTACTCATTACTAGCTTTTATTTGATACCAATATTGTTGCAATTAATTAAAAAAAAAACCCCGCTCCTCCTTTTTTTGTATGTACAGATGCAATTTATAAATATTATATAGCCTACATAGGCTATTGTGGGAGTGACACCACTCCCACAATGAACACGAATCTAACTACACCTCATATGTTAAAATCCCGCGGGCTTGCGGACGGTGAGCAATGGGTAGCTCACCGTCCGGTAAGGACCAGGCCCGGGTCGACGGCGCGTTGTATTCCACGCGCGCCTCAAAGAGATGTCGTCAGCACATAGTAGGGGTCCACTAGGGCCGATTCCTGCTGGGGTCGCGGGAAGGTACTTATGGGTCACCGAGGCCCCCGCAACACAGGCAACAAGAAGGAATACGGGTGGGTTTTAGTCAGTAAGAGTCTGACACACCCTCCCGCTCCGCCCAGAGCGGGAGAAGTTATTTGATGATTTACCACCCAAAAAAAAAAAAAAAATATGTTAAAATCCATCAAGCCGTTTAGGCTACAGAGCGTGCCAAAGAAATAGACATACATACATACATACATGCAAACTCTCGAAAAACATTACCCTCCTGAGGCAGTCGGGTAATTATTCAAAGTAGTTGTATTTTGAGTAGGTAGTACGTATAGAAATGGCACGAACAGAGTCTAACGCTTTACGCTAATATTTATTGTTATTCAGCATAGTATTTTGATAGTCGATTGTAATTTATGTGTAAAATTTTGCATGTCCAAGTGACGGCAGAGCATGGAGAACATTATCAAAACATGTATAACATCTAACATACCTCTACCGATGTTGATAAAAAAATAGATTTGATTTGCAAAAGCACTAAGGTACTAATGGGTCACCGAGGCCCCTGGCAACACAGGCAACAAGAAGGAATACGGGTGGGTTTTAGTCAGTAAACAGTCTGACACACCCTCCCGCTCCGCCCAGAGCGGGAGAAGTTATTTAATGATTTCCCAACCAAAAAATAAAAAGACCGTTGTATGTAATTGTTTCTTCAAGATTTTTTCATTCTAAGTAAAATGATGATGAGCCTAGGCTCGAATACCAAGTTACTTTTAAAATGCATGCCTTTCCTTAACACTATCCCTGTTAATGTTTGAGACCATCAAAACAATATTATGCAGATGCCATGTGCCATTTTATGCGATGTTATCTTTATCTGATTGTCATGTAGCCAAGGCATTCAGAATATAATGTAGTTTCCAAGGTAGTTTGCAGTGGCAACAAGAAATGAGGAAGGATAAATATAATGTTTAATTCATACTAGGTATTTCCCATAGATTCAGTACGCTAGTAGTAGGTACGAGGGTCATTTAATAAATACTTAGCCTACAAAAAGTAAACGAAAATTTTGGAAAAGTGGCAATTTATTTTTCAACAAAGTCTCCTTTTAGTTCGATACACTTAGCCCAGCGATGCTCCAACTTTTTTAACCCGTCCGAAAAATAGTTTTTGTCAAACTCTGCAAAATAGGCCTCCGTGGCGGCGATGACCTCCTCATTCGATCCATATCTATTCTCGGCGAGTGATTTTTTCAGATTAGGAAACAGAAAGAAGTCACAAGGGGCCAAATCTGGAGAATACGGTGGATGGGGCAACAATTCGTAGCGTAATTCGACCAATTTGGCCATGGCAACGGCAGACGTGTGAACCGGTGCGTTGTCGTGGTGAAACAGCACTTTTTTCTTCGCCAGATGGGGTCGTTTTTTCTTTAATTCGGCGTCGAATCGGCCCAATAGGGCCTCCCACACAAAACTGCGAATTCGCATCGCATCGCAAAAATCTGCGAGCTCGATGTCAGTTTTTCATAATAAAATGACAACGAGCTCGCAGATTTTTGCGATGCCATGCGAATTCGCAGTTTTGTGTGGGAGCCCATAAATCGGCATAGTAAAGCCCTTTAATTGTTTTACCCTTCTCGAGGTAATCGATGTAGATCACACCTTGTGAATCCCAGAAAACGGTGGCCATAACTTTTCCGGCCGATTTTACAGTTTTCGCCTTCTTTGGAGCACGTTCCCCGGTCTGGATCCATTGTTTTGATTGCTCCTTGGTCTCTGGTGTGTACCAGTGGATCCAGGTTTCATCGACGGTCACAAAACGACGCAAAAACTCCGCTGGATTCCGCTTAAACAGCGCCAAACACGTCTCCGATGTGGTCTCACGGTTGCGCTTGTTTTCTGGTGTGAGTAAACGCGGCACCCATCGCGCCGACAGCTTTCTCATGCCGAGTTCCTCGTGAAGAATATGATGCACTGTTCCTTCTGAAATGCCTACAGTCTCAGCTAGCTCCCGAACCTTCAATCGGCGATCTGCCAATACGAAATTATGGATTTTTTTAATGTTTTCCTCCGTAGCAGCTGTTTTCGGTGCACCTGGACGTGGTTCATCAAAAACCGACGTACGGCCACGTGCAAACTCGTTGAACCAATTCTTGACGGTGGCCATCGATGGAGAAGAGTCACCGTACACAGCATCCAAGCGCTCTTTGATTTCGATGCGCGTTTTCCCTTCCAAAAATAGGAATCGAATCACCGAATGATATTGCTCTTTTTCCATTTTTGTAAAACCGATCGACACGTTCGCTTCCATAAGTTGTCAAATTAAAACAAATGAAGGGATTGGAATGAAAATTTGAAAAAAGAATTAAAAAAGAATGTGCTACACTGTGGTAAAACTCTTTTGAAACTACAGCGCCCTCTGGCGATGAGGCTAGGTACTTATTGAATGCACCTCGTATATACTAAATCTATGGTATTTCCTGTATGTTATACGTCACTTCAACGTTTGTGAGTAGGTATTGTATTTTCATAAGCATTCTCACATGATAGTGTTTAAGAGTACCTCTCTACAGAGACAAAGTAAAGAGGGCGATCAGTTGAATACGTCTCAATAATACGTTTTTTTTTTGGTTTAGGGTGATGATGAAAAAGTCAACAATCTAAAAAAAATGTTATCGTTTTATTATCATTATCAGACAAGACAAAACATGAAACAAGAACCATTTAGTAAGGCTAAGAACTCACGGAGCGGTTTTCACCCGCGCCCTCCGCGTTTGCGGGCCCGCAGCTTTTGTAGGATTTAGATTTATATGCAAAAAGTAAGAGCACATTTCACGACGCGTTTTACACTCACGGCGCGCGCGGTTGTTTGCGGGTCCCGCGGCACCGGCGGGCAACTTGTAGAATCGCGCGGGCGGCAGACACCCACCGCCTCGGCGGGTTGCGCCCGCGCGCTCTGCGATCGCTTGGCGGGCGACCGCAGTAGCTGGCGGGGCGGGGGGTACAGAAATCTTGTATAATAACCGCCCGTCTTGCGATCATCGCCCGCCAAGTTTGCGGGCGATGATCTCAACCGCGACGGCTGGCCGCGCTAATCACCGGTCTCATGAGTTTAGAAATAAAACCGCAGCTCCAGCACCACGGCGGGCACGGGACAAAACCGCTCCGTGAGTTCTTAGCCTAAGGGTTCTTGTATGACACCGTCATTATATTCATTGTAAGTATACAGTTGTGGTAACTATCTATTCCATATAATACAGTATTGGCTGTAAGTTTTGATATCGATAAGGATACCGACATATAAAAGTTGTGATTTTCTTTGCCTAATAATTCAGTTAAAGGACTTAATTCCTTGCACTTTTACTTAAATCGGAAATTCGAAACAACCAGTTTCGAAAAATATAATAAAATACATATTACTTATTTACCTACTCCTTACTTAAGCGAAAGCGTCAAGTAAAAATCAAGGAATATACAAAAACGACGACATCTGTAGAACTATCTACGTATCAAAAATATCACATTGACGTATCTAAGTATCTTAATTTTTTACCTAAAATTAAGTCTTATTATAAGCACCCACATGACACAGTCTCATAATCGGTACTTTACACAAAGAAGTAACCGTTTTAAAATTATAGATAGATAGAATACTCTTTATTATGTACACCATAAAAATTACAGATACAAACGTTGAAATTTTACAAGGGGTGACACAATGGGCGGTCTTATCGCTAAAAGCGATCTTTTACAGACAACCTTTGGATGGATTAAAGGGGGAGGAGAGACAATACTGCAGGTAGTCAGTGGTGTACCAGTTACATATACAATAAATACATAAAGCATATACTATACATAACATATATCATACATACATACATATATATATATATATATATATATATGCCATAAACATGAAACAAAATCAAGAACTATATAACTATAAGTAATGATGATATTTAGGGAGAGAGAAAGTGTTTTTTTACCTGAATTTTAAAAGTGGACAAAGTTTGTGCACGCCTTATCGACACGGGTAAGGCATTCCATAACCGTACTGCTTGAACTGTAAAAGATTTGTCATAAAAGCTGGTGGAATGCATCGGCATCTCTAGTTTTAAGTTTTCCGATGACCTCAGGTATCTATTATGTGTGTCATGAAGGAACTTGAAACGTTATAATTGCTGGGGTAGTTCCTGATGGACCCCATGTTTTACGCAGCAGGTGCGCACAGCTCTAGGGGTAGGTCAGGTTCGGTGAGACCTCGTCGCATGGCGTTCAGCAGCGAGCAGTGTCCCCGCGCGTCCAGGTCGAGCGCCCACAAGGCAGCACCACGTGCGCCCGCGCGCCTGGCCGCTGCGCTCGCGCCTCCCACGTCTGCCCCACTCAGGTACGACGCCCATTGCCCACCGCGAACGCTGAACGTACCCGCAGAACTTCGACTCTCCTTCCACTGATGCGTCGCTAAACCATCTGCGACCTGTGTCAAGTAAAATAACATTAGCTGGAATATGGCTCTGGTAGGACGTAGTCTTCGCAGAATCATAAGGCATGATAATTTCAAGTCGTGTTCGCTATGAATAGTACCCAATTACTATGTTGTGTTTAATTCCAGTTTTCCTAGATTTGGACACGTAGGTATCTTAGATTCACAAAGTGCACCCAAGATGGTAATCTTGACTCGACATAATAATGTCTGCTGGTCATGCCAGTACCGTATTTTGCACCATCAGTGGAATCGAACCCAATCTAATCATGCGGATCTATGCTTCAGTGCTACGTCATTTAACATGTTACATTCACACGATGAACATTGAAGTATTTACTGTATTTCTTATCAGCAGATAGGAACCGTGTCGCGTGATAGTACAAATAGTATAGTTATGTCTATTATCTGTAGCGGAAAATGGTTTCAGGTTGACCTTGCTAGACCTTCCGCAATTTCATTTGATTATTATTTTTATAAAATGAAATGCCCTTATAGTTTTAAAGAGGCAATTATGATAAAGAATGAAAGAATGTGAGTATAGCGAAAACTTTTATGTTAAAATATTGTTATCTTGACTTGAGGAATAAATTTAAAAAATGATTCCTTTAAAAAAATTAAGAAACGATTCGACAATGCAAAAACTGTAAAACTAAGCATAGGTTCCGACTCCTAGCATAACCAAGTTAACATTTTGTTGTGTGTGGACCTCTTTCTCTCTACTAACCTCATAGTAGGCCAAGAACCCAGGCACTCGAGTGTACGGTCCAGGTTCTCCGGGGCCGGTGACTGGGGCTCCAAGCCCAGCGTTTGCAACGCTGCGCAGGCTGTAGGACCGCGCATACGCAGGAACTCCCAGTACCACGTGGCGAGGTGGTAAAACGCTCATCCAGTATGATAGGGACGTGTTCTGTAGAAAACAAATTACATTTATTTATTGTTAAAGATTCCCCAATAACTTCTGTATACAGTATATCATATTTATATGAAGGCAAAATCACCAGATTTCTATAAATAATTAATTTACGACTCATGGAAGAGAAGCCATATTATTAGAGCGCATTCATCGCACACGCGTTTTTAGTGAAGGGCTTATTTTTTTGTAATAAAAGGTTATTCAGATCTGTAATGTCAATTATCTTTGCCGCGTTTTGAGAAATGGGATTCCAACCTCCTTACTTCTGCCTTGCTTCTATTTCTCTTCTTCTTTCCTTACTCCTTCGAAAATTAATAGAATATTTAATTTTAAAGCAACACTTACCAAACTATTGACTCCTCTAACATGACTAGATTCTAGGGGTACTAAATACGACGTCTTTCCAGTCGACGATGCATAATAATCATTAGCAGCAATCGCGACCCAGTCTAACTCTGCGGCTAGAACGTAAGGCTTGTACGCTAATTGAGCTATTTTTGGGGAAGCGGAGACCATAGCTGATAGCTCCAAGTCTTGAGGACGTAGGGTCCTTGATAACTCTGTCAGTAATTCAGCGAAGTCAGAAAATCTGACTTGTCTATAAAATCATATTACAAAGACAACCCGACAGTTAGACACACATCCGAGTCAAATCTATTCACAGTATTAAGTTGTTTTGAAAACGTTCGTAGATTATTCGATTTAGTTTAGCTTGATGTCAGAACGATGTGTACTTAAACATAGTAACTCGTCATAGGTGCTATGCCGGGAATGTCACTCAACGAAAATACAATATAACTAGGTAACATAGTCGAGTTTTGCTGAATGCCTGCAAGTGTGTGTTAGATCTTTCCTGCAGGTCAATATTTACATACAATCGTTTTAGTACCTCCTTAATAAGCATATTATTATTAATACGTAGGTAGTTTATCCATTATAGGTAGGTACCTATTACTCAATAGTAATAGGTACCTACTCCATTGCATTAAATTGCATTAGAAATTATAATTGTAGTTGCAAGATCAATATTGGACCTACAATACTACCTTGGGGTACACTTTTTAAAACTTTCCTAGTTAGTAAATGTCTATTCTTACAAAAGCTTGGAATGTCTAATGTCCACGGTAAATTAATTATAGGTCATGCATTGATCTTCATTAAATAATATATAAAATAAATTATTTAAAAAACAAAATACCCGACTGCAAAAACACATAACTGAAAAGGGAAAAACAAGCATTATAATCTATATAATTTTGGTATCGCAGGCGGGGACAATCATAAGTTACACCATATATCAGGTTATTCGACTGTCCCCGCCTGCAAGACCAAAATTTTATAGATTATAATGCTTGTTTTTCCCTTTTCAGTTATGTGTTTTTGCAGTCGGGTTTTTGTTTTTTAAATAATTTATTTTATTTCAAGCTTTTTAATTTTAATAATATATGTATTTGAAAATTACTCATTACTAGCTTTTATTTGATACCAATATTGTTGCAATTAATTAAAAAAAAAACCCCGCTCCTCCTTTTTTTGTATGTACAGATGCAATTTATAAATATTATATAGCCTACATAGGCTATTGTGGGAGTGACATCACTCCCACAATGAACACGAATCTAACTACACCTCATATGTTAAAATCCCGCGGGCTTGCGGACGGTGAGCAATGGGTAGCTCACCGTCCGGTAAGGACCAGGCCCGGGTCGACGGCGCGTTGTATTCCACGCGCGCCTCAAAGAGATGTCGTCAGCACATAGTAGGGGTCCACTAGGGCCGATGCCTGCTGGGGTCGCGGGAAGGTACTTATGGGTCACCGAGGCCCCCGCAACACAGGCAACAAGAAGGAATACGGGTGGGTTTTAGTCAGTAAGAGTCTGACACACCCTCCCGCTCCGCCCAGAGCGGGAGAAGTTATTTGATGATTTACCACCCAAAAAAAAAAAAAAATATGTTAAAATCCATCAAGCCGTTTAGGCTACAGAGCGTGCCAAAGAAATAGACATACATACATACATACATGCAAACTCTCGAAAAACATTACCCTCCTGAGGCAGTCGGGTAATTATTCAAAGTAGTTGTATTTTGAGTAGGTAGTACGTATAGAAATGGCACGAACAGAGTCTAACGCTTTACGCTAATATTTATTGTTATTCAGCATAGTATTTTGATAGTCGATTGTAATTTATGTGTAAAATTTTGCATGTCCAAGTGACGGCAGAGCATGGAGAACATTATCAAAACATGTATAACATCTAACATACCTCTACCGATGTTGATAAAAAAATAGATTTGATTTGCAAAAGCACTAAGGTACTAATGGGTCACCGAGGCCCCTGGCAACACAGGCAACAAGAAGGAATACGGGTGGGTTTTAGTCAGTAAACAGTCTGACACACCCTCCCGCTCCGCCCAGAGCGGGAGAAGTTATTTAATGATTTCCCAACCAAAAAATAAAAAGACCGTTGTATGTAATTGTTTCTTCAAGATTTTTTCATTCTAAGTAAAATGATGATGAGCCTAGGCTCGAATACCAAGTTACTTTTAAAATGCATGCCTTTCCTTAACACTATCCCTGTTAATGTTTGAGACCATCAAAACAATATTATGCAGATGCCATGTGCCATTTTATGCGATGTTATCTTTATCTGATTGTCATGTAGCCAAGGCATTCAGAATATAATGTAGTTTCCAAGGTAGTTTGCAATGGCAACAAGAAATGAGGAAGGATAAATATAATGTTTAATTCATACTAGGTATTTCCCATAGATTCAGTACGCTAGTAGTAGGTACGAGGGTCATTTAATAAATACTTAGCCTACAAAAAGTAAACGAAAATTTTGGAAAAGTGGCAATTTATTTTTCAACAAAGTCTCCTTTTAGTTCGATACACTTAGCCCAGCGATGCTCCAACTTTTTTAACCCGTCCGAAAAATAGCTTTTGTCAAACTCTGCAAAATAGGCCTCCGTGGCGGCGATGACCTCCTCATTCGATCCATATCTATTCTCGGCGAGTGATTTTTTCAGATTAGGAAACAGAAAGAAGTCACAAGGGGCCAAATCTGGAGAATACGGTGGATGGGGCAACAATTCGTAGCGTAATTCGACCAATTTGGCCATGGCAACGGCAGACGTGTGAACCGGTGCGTTGTCGTGGTGAAACAGCACTTTTTTCTTCGCCAGATGGGGTCGTTTTTTCTTTAATTCGGCGTCGAATCGGCCCAATAGGGCTCCCACACAAAACTGCGAATTCGCATCGCATCGCAAAAATCTGCGAGCTCGATGTCAGTTTTTCATAATAAAATGACAACGAGCTCGCAGATTTTTGCGATGCCATGCGAATTCGCAGTTTTGTGTGGGAGCCCATAAATCGGCATAGTAAAGCCCTTTAATTGTTTTACCCTTCTCGAGGTAATCGATGTAGATCACACCTTGTGAATCCCAGAAAACGGTGGCCATAACTTTTCCGGCCGATTTTACAGTTTTCGCCTTCTTTGGAGCACGTTCCCCGGTCTGGATCCATTGTTTTGATTGCTCCTTGGTCTCTGGTGTGTACCAGTGGATCCAGGTTTCATCGACGGTCACAAAACGACGCAAAAACTCCGCTGGATTCCGCTTAAACAGCGCCAAACACGTCTCCGATGTGATCTCACGGTTGCGCTTGTTTTCTGGTGTGAGTAAACGCGGCACCCATCGCGCCGACAGCTTTCTCATGCCGAGTTCCTCGTGAAGAATATGATGCACTGTTCCTTCTGAAATGCCTACAGTCTCAGCTAGCTCCCGAACCTTCAATCGGCGATCTGCCAATACGAAATTATGGATTTTTTTAATGTTTTCCTCCGTAGCAGCTGTTTTCGGTGCACCTGGACGTGGTTCATCAAAAACCGACGTACGGCCACGTGCAAACTCGTTGAACCAATTCTTGACGGTGGCCATCGATGGAGAAGAGTCACCGTACACAGCATCCAAGCGCTCTTTGATTTCGATGCGCGTTTTCCCTTCCAAAAATAGGAATCGAATCACCGAATGATATTGCTCTTTTTCCATTTTTGTAAAACCGATCGACACGTTCGCTTCCATAAGTTGTCAAATTAAAACAAATGAAGGGATTGGAATGAAAATTTGAAAAAAGAATTAAAAAAGAATGTGCTACACTGTGGTAAAACTCTTTTGAAACTACAGCGCCCTCTGGCGATGAGGCTAGGTACTTATTGAATGCACCTCGTATATACTAAATCTATGGTATTTCCTGTATGTTATACGTCACTTCAACGTTTGTGAGTAGGTATTGTATTTTCATAAGCATTCTCACATGATAGTGTTTAAGAGTACCTCTCTACAGAGACAAAGTAAAGAGGGCGATCAGTTGAATACGTCTCAATAATACGTTTTTTTTTTGGTTTAGGGTGATGATGAAAAAGTCAACAATCTAAAAAAAATGTTATCGTTTTATTATCATTATCAGACAAGACAAAACATGAAACAAGAACCATTTAGTAAGGCTAAGAACTCACGGAGCGGTTTTCACCCGCGCCCGCCGCGTTTGCGGGCCCGCAGCTTTTGTAGGATTTAGATTTATATGCAAAAAGTAAGAGCACATTTCACGACGCGTTTTACACTCACGGCGCGCGCGGTTGTTTGCGGGTCCCGCGGCACCGGCGGGCAACTTGTAGAATCGCGCGGGCGGCAGACACCCACCGCCTCGGCGGGTTGCGCCCGCGCGCTCTGCGATCGCTTGGCGGGCGACCGCAGTAGCTGGCGGGGCGGGGGGTACAGAAATCTTGTATAATAACCGCCCGTCTTGCGATCATCGCCCGCCAAGTTTGCGGGCGATGATCTCAACCGCGACGGCTGGCCGCGCTAATCACCGGTCTCATGAGTTTAGAAATAAAACCGCAGCTCCAGCACCACGGCGGGCACGGGACAAAACCGCTCCGTGAGTTCTTAGCCTAAGGGTTCTTGTATGACACCGTCATTATATTCATTGTAAGTATACAGTTGTGGTAACTATCTATTCCATAATAATACAGTATTGGCTGTAAGTTTTGATATCGATAAGGATACCGACATATAAAAGTTGTGATTTTCTTTGCCTAATAATTCAGTTAAAGGACTTAATTCCTTGCTCTTTTACTTAAATCGGAAATTCGAAACAACCAGTTTCGAAAAATATAATAAAATACATATTACTTATTTACCTACTCCTTACTTAAGCGAAAGCGTCAAGAAAAAATCAAGGAATATACAAAAACGACGACATCTGTTGAACTATCTACGTATCAAAAATATCACATTGACGTATCTAAGTATCTTAATTGTTTACCTAAAATTAAGTCTTATTATAAGCACCCACATGACACAGTCTCATAATCGGTACTTTACACAAAGAAGTAACCGTTTTAAAATTATAATTGCTGGGGTAGTTCCTGATGGACCCCATGTTTTACGCAGCAGGTGCGCACAGCTCTAGGGGTAGGTCAGGTTCGGTGAGACCTCGTCGCATGGCGTTCAGCAGCGAGCAGTGTCCCCGCGCGTCCAGGTCGAGCGCCCACAAGGCAGCACCACGTGCGCCCGCGCGCCTGGCCGCTGCGCTCGCGCCTCCCACGTCTGCCCCACTCAGGTACGACGCCCATTGCCCACCGCGAACGCTGAACGTACCCGCAGAACTTCGACTCTCCTTCCACTGATGCGTCGCTAAACCATCTGCGACCTGTGTCAAGTAAAATAACATTAGCTGGAATATGGCTCTGGTAGGACGTAGTCTTCGCAGAATCATAAGGCATGATAATTTCAAGTCGTGTTCGCTATGAATAGTACCCAATTACTATGTTGTGTTTAATTCCAGTTTTCCTAGATTTGGACACGTAGGTATCTTAGATTCACAAAGTGCACCCAAGATGGTAATCTTGACTCGACATAATAATGTCTGCTGGTCATGCCAGTACCGTATTTTGCACCATCAGTGGAATCGAACCCAATCTAATCATGCGGATCTATGCTTCAGTGTTACGTCATTTAACATGTTACATTCACACGATGAACATTGAAGTATTTACTGTATTTCTTATCAGCAGATAGGAACCGTGTCGCGTGATAGTACAAATAGTATAGTTATGTCTATTATCTGTAGCGGAAAATGGTTTCAGGTTGACCTTGCTAGACCTTCCGCAATTTCATTTGATTATTATTTTTATAAAATGAAATGCCCTTATAGTTTTAAAGAGGCAATTATGATAAAGAATGAAAGAATGTGAGTATAGCGAAAACTTTTATGTTAAAATATTGTTATCTTGACTTGAGGAATAAATTTAAAAAATGATTCCTTTAAAAAAATTAAGAAACGATTCGACAATGCAAAAACTGTAAAACTAAGCATAGGTTCCGACTCTTAGCATAACCAAGTTAACATTTTGTTGTGCGTGGACCTCTTTCTCTCTACTAACCTCATAGTAGGCCAAGAACCCAGGCACTCGAGTGTACGGTCCAGGTTCTCCGGGGCCGGTGACTGGGGCTCCAAGCCCAGCGTTTGCAACGCTGCGCAGGCTGTAGGACCGCGCATACGCAGGAACTCCCAGTACCACGTGGCGAGGTGGTAAAACGCTCATCCAGTATGATAGGGACGTGTTCTGTAGAAAACAAATTACATTTATTTATTGTTAAGGCGCTGACAAGACCCAATTGACCAAAATAGGTTTCGCTTAAGAAAAAAAAATACCAAATCTGTATAGTTTGTGGTAGCGGAAAAAATATATGTTAATTTTGAATATATTTCCCAGAACCTAGTTGTTACCAAAACACGTTTTGAAAACAAAATCTCGATACAAACTAACGTTAAACTAACCTCTTACTTTGAGTACTAATCCAAAATATCTGTATCAAATATCAACATACGTTACGTATTTAATTAATAACTAGAACGTCTTATTTGAATGCAGAACTTGGTTGTTTTTTATTTTCAATTACTCAACTCAATTTTGAGTAAATAGAGAATTGCTTCATATTTTGCAATAAATTACAAGCGTTGTGTCATCACGCTTCTCTTTCTTTTCTATGGAATTTGACAGTGACCGCGGTTTAGGTGTTGTCAGCGTCTTAAAGATTCCCCAATAACTTCTGTATACAGTATATCATATTTATATGAAGGCAAAATCACCAGATTTCTATAAATAATTAATTTACGACTCATGGAAGAGAAGCCATATTATTAGAGCGCATTCATCGCACACGCGTTTTTAGTGAAGGGCTTATTTTTTTGTAATAAAAGGTTATTCAGATCTGTAATGTCAATTATCTTTGCCGCGTTTTGAGAAATGGGATTCCAACCTCCTTACTTCTGCCTTGCTTCTATTTCTCTTCTTCTTTCCTTACTCCTTCGAAAATTAATAGAATATTTAATTTTAAAGCAACACTTACCAAACTATTGACTCCTCTAACATGACTAGATTCTAGGGGTACTAAATACGACGTCTTTCCAGTCGACGATGCATAATAATCATTAGCAGCAATCGCGACCCAGTCTAACTCTGCGGCTAGAACGTAAGGCTTGTACGCTAATTGAGCTATTTCTGGGGAAGCGGAGACCATAGCTGATAGCTCCAAGTCTTGAGGACGTAGGGTCCTTGATAACTCTGTCAGTAATTCAGCGAAGTTGTCCCTTTCTTTTGCGTCCACTGTAGCATTTGTGCATGGAGTCTGAAATGAAATAATTTTTAAATAAGCGAATATTTAATCAACAACGTCGATTTCATGTGGGACATATTTATTTATACTTTGTTCTATAAACTAAAATATCTGCTTTGAAAAAGTAAAATAAATTACCTGTTTACATCCAGGATATTGCCAAGCAATCTGAACTCCATCGAAGTGCCATCTTTGTAAGAATTTCAATACGGAGTCTACAAACGTTTTTCTGTTTTCTGGGCTTGATACCATTCTGCTCCATTTTCTGCTTTCAGAGTCCGTAAGACCACCAGCACCAATAATAACTTTGACCCCTGTTTGCTGTAATTGAGTCAACTTGCCGTAGAAGTCTGGAAGAAGGAAATAATACATTATAGATTTACACCTTTTTTTTTGAGTGGGAAATTATCAAATACATAACTTCTTTCGCTCTGGGCGGAGCGAGAGGGCGTGTCAGACTCTTACTGACTAAAACACACCCATGTTCCTTCCGTTGCCTGTGTGTTGCCAGAGGCCACGGTGTCCCTTTCGGACTTTCCCGCGACCCCGGCAGGTATCGGCCCTAGCGGACCCCGTCAGTTGTGCTGACATCTCTTTGAGGCGCGCGTGGAACACAATGCGCCGTCGACCCGGGTCTGGTCTTTATCGGACGGCGAGCTGCCTATTGCTCACCGTCCATAAGCCCGCGCCTACGGTGGCCAGGAATCGGCCTGGGATTCCCAACGTCCAGGGCGTCTCCTGCGGCGACTAGAGGCGTGAGGGCGCGAAATTTGCCTCTCCCTTACCCATACGCCGCGCCGCCTCCTTCGCGAGTATTACTGCTTCGCAAAAGGAAGTGACGGCTTCCCATGCCCTCTCGCTCCGTACCATGGCCTGGACCAAGGCCGGACGCGAGAGATCACCGCCGCCGATCGCCTCCACGAGGACACGGCGGTGCTCCACCCAAGCCGGGTAGACATCCACCGTATGCTCCACCGTGTCCTCCGGGCGATCCATACAATGGTGTTACCATTGGCGCAAGGTTGCTTCGGGCGTTTCCTCCCGCCTTATCCGGAACAGGAAACTCCCGAAGCAACCTTGTCGGGTGAGGACCTGCGTCAGACGGAAGATGAGGTTGGCCGTGGCGCCTCTCTAGCCACTCCTCTAACAGAGGAAGCCGCAATTGTGGCGTGCCCAGTACTGGGTTGCGACAATCGCACTCTACTTGTCGCCATGTGATCCTGCCGATAGTTTTACACCTGGGAACTAATAAAATCAGCAAATATTTGTGCTACAGGTAGTTAGATATTTACCATTTTCAAGATCCAGCTCTGGGTTTCCAGGCACCAAATTGAAGGAATTGTCATCAAGATGAGCCCATGCGTATATCATATGTGTGCAAAGTGTTGGGTTTACTTGTTCGGGTCCAAAGCTGCCTTTGCCGGGCCTGTGGACAAAAATGTTTTTTTTTAAATATTTTATTGCTATATGTGCTGTCATCCACCAATTGATAATGTGTTGTATTTACCTATAAAAGGCCCAGTTAGTGAAGTAGCATCCTACGATAGGTTTGTCATCTTGCGTCTCTTCGGGTTCTAATCCTGCTAGTCGCAGTGCAGACTTCGTTCTGCATTGGGCCTTCTCTGGCCAGTCGCAGTGGTTCTATATAAACAAATTCATTAGATAGTATGTTTTAAGAGTACACGTAACTATTTGTGTAAATTACTACTTTTAATTCCACCTTATGTTGAAATGCATCTATATATCTTGCAGTGAATGTTTCTGATTAAAGAACTTTTTTGACGTTGAAAATATACCTTATGCCAGTGTAGCGGTGCGGGACACTCCAGTTGCATCCAGTGACCGTTGAGACACAAGTAATATTTGCTGCATTTACTCTCGTCAGCTTTGAATACGTTTCCAGTACACGATTTGCCTTCAAGGCTTGGACCCTGTCAACATCACAGTTATTATAACAATGTTACATAATTATTCAAACCTTTAGTAAGCAGTTAAAGCTTTTTAGGGGTTACTTACACTGTCAGTGTCTAAGTCCGTGTCGGTGACAATACCAGCATCAGTATCAGTGTCGGTGTCGGTGTCAGTATCAGTATCAACTTCTTCTACAGGTATCATTACTGGGATATCATCCGTTTCCTCAATGTCCGGAGTGGGAGTAGCACTCGGTATCGAGACTGGAATGTTCATATCAGTTTCTGTATTATCTGCTTGCACTGTTAACATAATGTAAAGTGTTTATTACTTTTTGTTTTGACTATCCTGATTTTTATTACCGACTGGCTCACACATCGAGATTTGAACGGTTATATTTTGTCAATTAAGTGATAAGGTACAATTTGATTTCAAACTTACAATCTTCAAGCGAGCACCTCGGGGGTGCTTTACTTCCACGCAGCACATGATTGATGGTAGCGAGGAGAGGTGACTTTCCACAGCCGCAGTTTCTTCCACTGAAGTCATCAAGGTCGAGGGACCATGCCATACTGCCGCCCAATCCCATGGAACGGACATACTCTGCCTTGTGGCGTACCATAAAGTCATCGTCGAATGACACCCATTGATCGTCGAAGCTGGCGTACGGACCCATACGGCCTCCTGGGTCACGGGAGATTTGCCAGCCCTTCATTCTGATGCGGTCGCATATCTGGGGGAGAATAGATAAAATGTCATTACCGTAGCAGAAACCGGCAGGTGGGTACCACATTTAAATATACAAGGTGTCATTTTGCATCCTCGTCAAATTTCAGGAGGCTGCTATGAAAGACATATAATCAAATAAAATTACGATAGCTGCTCAATAATTAATACATACCTACTTGTTTTTTTAGTTATTTAGTTTGACAGTACTTTAGAATACACCACTTTCACTGAACAGAATCACCCTGTTGTGTATGCGGTAGTGTGTGTGTGTAAAAGGGAGTTACAGTGCGGTATCACACGGGCCGCGTTTTAACATGCGTGTCCCACAAATGACGATTTCCGAAAATTTAAAAAATAGAAAAACAAAAACAACTTATTTTATTATTGATTCATGTCGAGACTCATTAGCATAGTTACCTCCTTGAATTTGACGAGGATGCAAAACGACACCTTGTATACAATAAATTTTGATTTAGTTGCTTTAGCTTTCGATTCCTTTAAGAATATTAAGTCAAAAGTACATATATATATATTCAGTGCATTTTTCATATCGAGCACTCCATTAATGCGGTGCCTTTAACCTAATGGGAATTTGGTAACTTTGCATAATGTACTTCAGTACGTAACAGCACAACACAATAAAGGTTATTCATGATTTTCACTATGTTATAACTTACTTCGTAGAATGACAAGAAGCCTCTAGCTCTGGTCTCATCACCAGCTTCTCCACCCGCGTAGGAAGGTACTCCGAGGCCACTTCCTGCGTTTTCTTCCAATGAAAATGATTGGCCGTAGAATGGCACACCTAGTATGAGCTTCTCAGGAGCTGCTCCTTTGTCGATCCAGTAGTGCACTGTGAAGTTCTGCGGGAAAATACAGTTGATATTATTAAGGCCTTTGACACAATAGCCATTTCTAATTTTAGTTTCTGGTAAGCACGCTTACAGTGTTCAACGTTTTGTCTATATCTCCGTCGCTAGCATACATTGGGGATACATGTCCAGTTTTCTTATCCCATTGACCGTGGTAGTCGTACGTCATTAGAGAAATCCAATCCAGATTGTTGGCAAGCGTCCCTACATCGTAACCTGAAAAATGAAATAAATCAAAATAATAATAAAAAATATTTGATTTCGGACCCATTTGGTTAGTATACTTACACACGTCTTAGAAACTAGCGTTAGTACTTACATCTACCAGAAAAACAACACAAACTATTCATTACTATTACGCCACAGTAGTAAGTAGGCGTATCCAATGTCCTAGTATGGGGCTATCCCACCTATCAGCTATAGTTTTCAAGATGCTGTCGGGGCTGACGCGTACCCTGCGCATGATGGCGTGAAAGCCATTTATTCTTTAATACATATCAACATGCTGAATCTAAAGTATTAACGACATAAATTATTGAGGGCTGAGAAAAATCGTGTCTTACCAGCATCTATGACTCGTTTGCTGGCTGAGACAGCGGCGGAGAGCAATAAGCCGCGAGGCTTGAAGGCCGCTCGTAGTTCTTTCACAAGACTAGCAAAGCCTTGTTTGTCGGAGCTCGGGCCCTTTTCACAGTTCACCTAGAAAATAAATTTCCTAAGTTATCTTTGTTCATTTGCAATAAGGATCAGAAATAACTTTTGATATTATTTGTAACACTTACCTGCCAGCATTTAGGATACTCCCAATCGAGGTCTAATCCATCGAATTCATATTGTTCGATAAAGTCTAGAGCGTGAATCACGAACTTCCTTCGCGCTGAGGGACTGTTCACCATTCGTGAATACTTGTCACTTGCCGAGTCGTCCCATCCTCCAATTCCAAGGACCACTTTCACGCCTTTCTCTTTTAGAGACACAACCTTTTCATAAAATTCTGTAAAATGGAAAAAAGTAGCCAGTTAGTTATTAGAATATTATGGTATAATATTATGGCAGAAATAAAATACTAGAACTTGTTTTAATAACTACTTACTGTTTTCCACATCCAACCATATGTCATGTGGTTTGATCACTAGGCGCTTTGTGTCGAGGACAGCAAACGCGTACACTATATGGGTGCAAAGCGACGGATCAATGTCGCTAGGTGTGTATTTTCCTGGACCGGGTCTGGAAATAGTTTTAAATTTGTAAAACTTAAGAAGACCATACAATATAACTAATTCATGTTTTTTTAATCTCCATGTGAGAGCATAAGAACACATAATTAAGTTAATTACCTGTACCAAGCCCAATTAGTGTAATAGCAGACGACCTTGTAGCGTTCTTCCAAATTGGTACTGACTGCAGTCGTGGGTGTTTTAGTCGTCGTGTCTACCATGGGTTGTTTATGCGTCGTTATTTGTGTGGGCCTTGGAGTCGGCTTCGTGACAGGCCGCACTTGAATATCATCCAGATCTTCGTCTATTTCATTTGGAGGATCAATTATTGGGTCAAATAATATTGGTGTATCTTCATCTACGCTAGGATCCAGTAAACCATTCTTGATTGCGTTGACAAGTGGATACCTACCTTGACCACATCTAAAGAAGATAGGAAATTGTTCAATATGATTGCGAATCGTAGGTTTGTACATTTCCAAAAACATATCACATTTATATGGGTTAAAGATTTACTCATATAACTTTTCTAATTACTTACCTATTTTTAAAATCGTCAAGATCAAGAGCCCAGACCATGCCACCAGCGAGGTCTAATGATTTTATGAAGTTCACTTTCTTTTTAATGATTTCTATATCATCGAACGACACCCATTGGTTTCCCTTGTATGCGTATGGACCCATTCGCTGGTTAGGATCCTTTACTACCGTCCAGCCGTTATATCTGATGCGATCGCAAATCTAAAATGAGCAATGTTAATAAATTCATGATTATCCTTTTTTTCGTCGATGAGCGATCCATTATGGTATTTGTGGTTCCTTACCTCATAATAAGACAAGAAGCCATTAGCTCTAGTATATTCTCCTGATTCACCGCCGGCTGAAGCTGGAGCATTTAAGCCATTAGCTTCATTGCCCAAACTGAGGGTCTGTGGCGAGTCATTGTCGGCTCCCAAAGTGAACGTCTGTCCGTACATTGGCATACCCATTATCAGCTTATTTGCTGGCGCTCCCTTTTGCATCCAATAATGAATTGTGTAGTTCTGTAATTAAACAAATTGTTTTATTAGAATGGTATTATTATTCCGCGATCGTGATCGAGAAAAGAACTTTTTACGTCTCACTGTCGGTTTCATTCAGGAATACTCTGAACTCATTGTCATGTATTTATAAATTCTTTGTTTGGATAAACTTACAGTACGTTCTTTTAATCAAACAAATTATGCCATTTGGCGGTTATGTAAATAGTAAAGTCCGTACCGCATTGAAGTAAGTGGTGCCGTCTTCCGGGTGGTAGTACAAAGGTGCTACATGACCAGTCCGCTTGTCCCACTGTCCGTGGTAGTCATAAGTCATGACAGCAATCCAGTCGAGGTGGCGAGCCAGTACTGGCACGTCATAGCCAGCGTCTATGACTTTCTTGTTAGGAGATACGGCTGCTGATAGAAGTAGACCCTTAGGTTTGAATTTAGCTGATAACTCCAGGACCAGATCGGCGAAACCTTCCTTGTCTGAATCAGGACCCTTTGAGCAATCAACCTGCGGACAATAAAATAGTAGGAAATGTTAGTAAGAATAATAAACTGCAAAGTCGTCTTAGTTGATGCATCAAGTTCTGTCTGTAACAATTTTAAGTAGGTAGGTACGTTTATGCACAACATCCGGTTATTCTGTAAAACGATTTTTTTGTCTCTTGCATGCTATGCATTTACCCTATTAAGTTCAATATCTTATTATTTACTGCCCAATGGTTTATATTTGTTTTTATTATTCATTGCCCTCGCTATTAAAAACACAGGATTTTTATTGCGGATGTTGCTTTTAAAATTTAAAATAAAGAGAACTAGTGCAGCAAGAGAGGACAAGTGTATGATCTACATAGTTTTTAAAATTTATTGCAGTGAAACGTGTTAGAAAATTCTCACCTGCCAACACTTAGGATACTCCCAGTCGAGGTCTAAACCATCAAATCCGTATTTCTCGAGGAATACAACGACGTGTGAGACGAATCGAGCACGGGCCGCGGGGTCATTGGCCAGCTTAGAGTACTTGTCGCCTGCTGAGTCATTCCAACCGCCGATAGCTAGAGATACCTTGATACCATAGCGTTTGTATTCTACAACCTTCTCATAGAAACCTGAAAATATTGAGATCATTAACATTAAAGTCGAATGTTTGCTGAAAACTGCATCAAAATCCGTAGCGTATTTTAGAAGAACAACGCGGTCACAGGGACAGACATTTGTGTCTGTCCGTGTGATCGCGTCTTTTATAATATTTAGACATGTCTTAGAATGTCGTATATCAAACTTACTGTTATCATAGTCTGACCAGGAGTCATGGGCCATAATGAGACCATCGTCGCCGAGAACAGCGAAACCATAGACGATGTGGGTGCAAAGACTCGGGTCGATATCCTCTGGACTATACTTGCCGATACCAGGTCGGTACCATGACCAGTTCGTGTAGTAACACACCAGTTTATAGCGAGCTGGAAAATAATTAACGTCATTTAAGTTTGCATTGACATTAAAAAAACTGATGTGTATGCAATTATTACTTTATTATTAATAATCTTTAGTATTATTAACGAGTACAAAACCTACAGTTTAGGAGTGCAGGCTTGGAGCTAATATCGGGCTGTGTGACGCTAGTTGAAGAAACCATTGGCTTATTTGGTGCTGGTTGCGAATGATCGTGTCCGAGGTCATGTGTGTGATCATGCACGTGGTCGTGTGTATGATCATGTCCGGGATGATCATGTCCTGAGTGATCATGCTCGGGCATCACGTCCATTTGGGCTGGGCGGGATGTGGTCGTTGTGGTTGTAGTACTGGTAGTTGGGCTGGCCTTACGTTTGCATTTAGCATTATTGGGCCAATCGCAGATCACTTTCTCCTGGAAAACAAAATAACAATGTTCAGATAACTTCTAACTTATCGAATAATTATGGAGTATGCATATTCTGTACTATCGTTACCTGATTCCAGTGTAATCCTGCGCTGCAGGCAAATTCTTCGAATTTTCCAAACAAGCAATGTAGGTATCGAGTGCAGTCGGTGGGCAATTGAGCATATGTACCAGTTTCACAGTATTCTGAAAGATTGTGTTATTTATACAATTTTGAAGATGTTTAGAAATATCAATAAAATGCAATGCAGGCCTTCTGAAGAGAACTTATAAGCGGTAATAACGGAAATGCTTGTTCGTCCGTAAGAGTTTATATGGAAAGAGGCTATCGACACAGAAGTGCAAACAATGTAACAACTTACTGGGTGGTTCTTCATTGAGCTGCTGCATCACAGTAGACTGGGCGTTGGAGTCCATCACGGGAGCACCGTTCTGTCGCTTGTCAGTGCAGGACGAGGCGGAGGGGAAGTCGCACTGGCTGCGGTCGGGACGCCACGTGAGGCCGGGCGCACAGCTCTGAGCTATCAGGACCCCATTCACGCACACGTAGAACTTCTCGCACTTGGGATGAGCGTGGTATGTGCCCGTGTTGCAGCCCTAGAACATAATGAGGTAGTACATAATTTTTGATCAATTAGAAGAAATTAAAGCTGTTGCTGTAGCTAGTTGTTCCATTAAAAATCCCGTCAACAAAAGTAAACAGATGTTTTAAGTACATGAACAGAATAAGTTGGTTCGGTCGCTGACATATAGGAAAATGAAAGCTATTGCTCTATAATAAATTATTATTTTTATAACTACCTTGCTAGGCACTTGCGGTTCATCAGCGAGTGGTCTCTTAGTAGTAGAAGACGTAGGTCTCATCGGTCTTCTAGAAGACGTCGTAGGCCGTTTTGTAGTGGTGGTAGTGGTACTAGTGGTGGTCGATGTGGTTGTCTGTGGCATCGGAGATTTGGACGGTTTGCCCACTGTTGGAACAAGTGCAACAACATATTAGAAAAAGATTTGTAAGTAGAGAAGCTGATGGTGCTGTTGGTCTTTTGAAGAACCATTAACTATTGATTTGTCAAAAGTCGAGTTTTTGCAATTATTTCCACGATGACGATTAACGGAATACGCAAGCCAACTTGTGGATCTAATGGGGACTAGAGAATTAATTTGGGCTCAGTTTTCCGTTATTTAGTACAGCCGTTTCTGAATAAATTAAGAAAACGTTATTGGTGTTATTACCTTCACACATAGCGAACTCGACCCAGTCACAGCGTCTAGTGCGCCTGTCCCAGTGAAGGCCAGGGGGACACAACTGCTTGCGCCAACGTCCTCCAACACAAAGCAAGTACGAGTCGCAAGTCGTCGAGGGCGCATGCACGTCGTTGCCGCCGCATGATGAGTCCTCGGATGGAGAACCGGATGAAGGAGCTGTTGGGAAATGGTCAGGTCCTATTCGATATTAATTTCTTTATTGCCTTCCGCAGTGTAATATATGTTATATATAATGTAATGTTATATATAATATCTATAGGAGAGGTTGGATTGGTTGTTATCTTTGCATAATTCTACTTAAGTTTTAAGTTTAGAGAAAAGTTTTACTCAGATGTTCATAAATAAATAAAAAAGTAATTATGCTTTCAACCGCAACTAGTATGATAGAAACTGTGATCGATACGTAATATGGACTCAGTCTCAATATTTTTGGAGAGTACCTACATCAAGCAAAAATATAAAAAAAATATCTATATGGAACCAGTGATACTCATTCTAAGTGAAAAACATTGTACGAGTATTCTGGTTTTACCCATAATTCTCTATTAGAGATCCAATAAATAAATAATGTATAGAAAACAATAGGTAAAATTTGCGGATTGGGGTGTAAAAGACGATTATAAAGATAAAGGGTCCAAATAAGACTTGCCTTTTGTAGTTGTCGATGTTGTTGTAGGCCTGGTTGGCCGTGTTGGTCGTGTTGGTTTAGGAGCAGCCGTCGTAGATTTAGGTACTGTAACAAATGCAAATCGATTTTAAGTCTACAATAATTGAAGATTAAGCAATATTTTCTTTTAACAAGCAAGACAGCTTAAAGAGCAGCACAGTCGAAGATTGTATCTTCAACTGTGCTGCTATTGAAGCTGTCTTTTTCCGCACGAAGTGCTGCTATTTATTTTTGGTTTATTTTAAGGGCTTTATCGCTGAGCCATAACGTCGCCCTGTAACATGAACAAAATAATTAAAACTAAAAACACATAACAATCACTTAAAAAAAAAAAAATCCAAGTTTGTGTAGAGATTCTGGCTTGTTCCGATAAAGGACAAGCCAGGTTTGCATTACATTCTCCAACGTCATACATTTTGGTTGATCCAAGTAAATTAAATCAGCTTCATTCCGAACACACTTCATCAAAACATGTTGAACATCTTCGGGTATTCGACATTCTTCATAGATGGGTGAGGTGCCGAAACTTTTTTCATCAGGAAACCAAATTTTTTTGATAAGTTGAAGAGTATTCACCTTCGCACTTGGCGTACTTGGGCCAGTCGCAGTGCTTCTGTCCGTTGCTCCAGTGCAGTCCAGGCGCGCAATGCTGCATGTGCCACACGTTGCCATCACAGTGTAAGTACGCGTTGCAGTCGCCGGGAACCGAGTTGTACTGTTCGCCGGCACATGACTCTCCGTCTGCAGGACCCTCTACTGAGTCTGTGGGAACTGGGAACAGATAGAATACTCTTTATAGCACACCAAAAATAGGAAAATCTAATAAATTACACTAAAATAATGGAAGTATAGGAACGGGGGGCAGGAAATAGTATTTAATCTTATCGCCTGTTGGAATGGCACCTTGCAGGTCTTCATGCATAGTGCCTTTAGGGACCAACATAGGTGTAGTTAAGTATTTTTCTAAATATTGGGGCTTATTCTTTTCATCTCGTTTTGGTAAAGGTTCATAGTAATATCAGTCGTGATATTTACACTGACTAACATTTCTATGTTAGTCAGTGGATTGATTGTCTAGACTGGGCTAGGCGGACTTAAGCATCCCCGTGATAATTGCTCTTAAGATAGAAACTTTGTTTTAGTTTTAATATTGGGTGATATATTTACTAGATTGAGCCGGCACAGTGGTGGGTTTAGTGGTAGGTCGCTGTGTAATGGTGGTGCTTGTGGGTCGTCTGGTGGTGGTGGTGGTCGGTCTCAGCGGAGGACGTGACGTCATCGGCGCTAGAGTTGAAGTTGCAGTGCTGGCTTCGCTACTTGCTGTTTCTAAAATACAAAAATTGACAAGTTGTACCTATTTTACTATGACTGCAATGAAGCATTTTAAATATGCTATAGGTTGTTATTTCTAATGAGCTGCACCAGTTTGTTTATATATAAAAGCAGAGAAGGAACACAAGACCAAATTAAACAACAGCAGCAACAAAACGCAGCAAGAAAAAGATACCAAATGTCAGACGTTCGGCATGAAGATAATTTATGATGTTCAGCTGTATCGTTAAACTTATAAAAATAAGGTTACCAGTGCACTTGGCGAAGCTCGGCCAGTCACAGCGGTGGACGGTGGAGGCCCAGTGCAGGCCGGGCGCACAGCGGTGCTTGCGCCACGCGCCGCTCTCGCACTGCAGGTAGCCTTCACAGTCGCCTGAGGCGGAGTGGTAGTCGCCTGCGTTGCATGATTGACCTTCTATGCTGCCTGTAATGGGTAAATTGGGTATGAGTAAATAGGGTCTTACACCCATTTTTGAAAAGTATCTTAATTAAATTCTATAGTGCTAAAATGCCCCAAAAAAAATCACATTTTTTATTCAATCGATAAGTGCCATAAAAATGCATTTAAATTTAATATTTTCAAATTTCGCGCATAGTTTTACGAAAACGCTGGCCGCAGTGGACGCCATGTTGCTCTGTGGTCATGACGTCACTTCGCTATGTAAACAAATGCGCTGATCTATTATCTAACTATCAGTTGACAATTGACACGTTTTAGTTTACACAGCCGTATGACGTAATAACATGGCGGCTACTATTTCATGGTGTTTTTTAACAGATTAGAAAAACTGAAAACGTTGAATTGAATTTAAAAATTTATTTTGTTATTTTATGAACTAAAATTAACATTTTCCGACTCCTTTTTGCCTAAACTATCTCAATAATATATTTATAGATTTTTTCTCGTATATAGTAAAATACCCTATTGTTTCTTATGTACCTAAGAATTATTGACTTAATAAAGTAAGTTACTTTTGGCTTAATGATTTTATGAGCGGTTTAATCCGACCAATAATACAACTGGGTGAATTCTGGCCTCCTAGCCCGTTAACCTTCCTAGGCCCAGCGTTAGTCTAAACCAGCGGTACTATAGTTCGTACCTACCGCATCCGTACCAGGAGGACGATGTAAATACACCTACCTATCCTACTAGGCATAAAATATTGAAAATAAGGTACTTAGCCGACCAATTTAATTAGGCAACTGTAAATCTACGTCACGATTGACAGTTACCTAATTAAATTGGTCGGCTAGTGGTGCCGATTCCCTTGTTCACAAACTAAACTAAATTTAAGTTCAGTGCATCTTTTTCGAACAAGGACAGAAGATACATTTTAATTTAGTCCTGTCAAATTAATCAGCGCTTGACGTAAATTGACGTAATTTTAGTAGGCAAGTTTTTAATCACGTCTAAACTCGTATGGAGTAGTGACAGGCGCTGGTTAATTTGACCGGACTAAACTAAAATTTATCTTCTGTCCTTTTCTTAATGAAATAGTAAGAAAAAGATGCACTTAACTTAAATTTAGTTTAGTTTGGTTTGGTTTGTGAACAAGGGAATCGGCACCATACCTGTTTTTCAATATTTTATGCCTATCATTTTAGTAAAAGCGCTACGCGCGCCGTTGATAACGATTTCAGTTGACAAATTATATTATTGATGTTATTCCACTTACCGGAATCAGCTGGAGGCTTTTTAGTCGTAGTGGGACGCTTCGTGGTGGTGGGTCGTTTCGTGGTAGTGGTAGTAGTGGTCATGGGAGTGGTTGCTGCAGGCCACCATGTTTGAGTGGTGCTTTGTGTTGTGGTGGACGGGTTCCAGCTCGGCCAGGTTGTTGAAGATTGATCATGGTGATGGTCGTGGCTGCCACCTCCGAGAGATCCTGGAATGAGGAAGTTGAGTACAATAAAGTAACTGGTAACGATCGAAAATTAAGTAATACGTACAACGTACTAACAGAAAAAAAAAATGTAAGTACCCAAAGTATGCGTATGCGGTGCGCGATGACATTGAACAAACTCATGTCATCGAACAAAATGTGTAGGATTTAAAAAGAATATGCTTATTGCCGATCTTAAAATTTTAATAGTAGCTATAAATTAGTAGTTGTATTTAACTGACCATCAGCAGCAACAGTGGTAGTAGGCGGTGAAGGCGTGGCGGGTTCAGGCGGTCTTTCACAGGCCGTAGTTGGTGGCGAAGGTACACCTCTACCGAGGGCGCGACCGGCAGCACGAAGCAGTGGCGACGGCTCGGCGCAGCAACGGTTGCTGAAGTCGTCCAGGTCTATCGCCCAGGCTGTGACACCACCCATGTCTTGACGTAACGCCCATTCCACCTGCATATAATTCGCATATGAGTTCCAGGTCAAGCTAGTAGCTGTACTTATACTGGTAATACCAGTATACATGAGTAATAATGAAGAACTAAAAGAACCCTGAAATTAACATTATTTTGTGGACGCACAAGCACTTAGAAAGTAGTTATTCGAAAGTAGCAACAGCACAAAGTAAGTATATTCTGTATAATAAGAATAAGTATAACCAATAGGGCCTTACACCCATTTTTGAAAAGTGTCTTAATTAAATTCTATAGTGCTAATATGCCCAAAAAATAAAATCACAAAATTTTTATTCAATCGATAAGTGCCATAAAAATGCATTAAAATTTTACATTTTCAAATTTCGCGCGTAGTTTGACGAAAACGCTGGAAGCAGTGGATGCCATTTTGCTGTGGTCATGACGTCACTTGGCTACGTAAACAAATGCGCTGATCTATTATCTAACTATCAGTTGACAGTTGACACGTTTTAGTTTACATATGACGTAATAACATGGCGGCTACTATTTCATGGTGTTTTTTAACAGATTAGAAAAACTGAAAACGGTGAATTGTATTTTAAAATTTATTTTGTTATTTTATGAACTAAAACTAACATTTTCCGATTCCTTTATGCCTAAACTATCTTAATAATATATTTATAGATTTTTTCTCGTATATAGTGAAATACCCTATTAGAACCAATAAACAAAATTAAAGGCGACAACTGAGTTCAAACTGCGGTTTGGGATTTCAATTGAAATGCATTGCATTGAAGCCATAATTAATTTACGGAAGCAGCAAAAAAAATGTACACAAACCTTTTCAGTGATAGATTTGGGGTCATCGTATCCAACCCATTGGTTGTCGGAGTATGTGTAGGGTCCTGCATTGTCCTGTCTGCCTGTCTTCCACCTTAAGTTCTTCACTATAATAAAAATACGATTCACATATCATTTTTGAGGTATTCCACTGATACGAGTAGCACTGATTTCAACAGCACTTGACCGAACCGCACTGAAAATTGCGGCTTGGTGGAACAGTTTATTAATATTATTTTCAGGCCATGAACGGCACTTGTGTGCGGTTAGTGGAAGTGCTAAGGCGTGGTTCGGTCAAATGCTGCTGAAATCAGTGTTCTGAGTGGAATACCTCTTATTTTTATCACTGCAAGCAGTGTACTGCCTATTACAATCCAGTTATTGACACAGAGTAACGGCAAACTTGGATACTGAGATTTTAGATAATCACTTCATTTGCAAAAACAAAACACAGTCGTGACGGGTGAGTGAAACTGACCTCGGTAGCATATTTCATAGTAAGCCAACATTCCAGGTTGCTTGGTGAACTCTCCCGGCTCGCCAGGTCCGGCAGCTGCAGATCCTGGTCCCTTAGCTCCATCCACGTCTGCTAGTCTGTACGACTGACCATAGAACGACAAACCAAGGAGAAGTTTCTTGGGGTCTGCTCCACCACTTATTAGAGCTTTGACAGCATATTCCTAAAAAAATATTCTATTTTAGAAACAATTCAAATCAAACGATTAAAATAGTATTGAAAATGTCTTTACTTACGATTGAATAATAAGCTAGAGTGTCACTGGGTGATGGTACTAGCGGAGTATGGTGTCCAGTAGCCCTCTCCCATCCGCCATGGTAGTCATAAGTCATGGTGCTGAGGAAATCAGCCGCCTTCGATAAAACTGGTAAATCATACGCAGACTCGATCACTTCTTTGTAACCAGAGAGAGCAACACCAAGTTCCATATTAGCTCCATGTAAAGCTTTGGATAATTCCTGCAATGAAGAAAAAAAAATCACCAATAACTTTGCCACAACAGTATTCATTCGAAGAACAGTGAAATAGAGTATTTATTTTATACCTGAACGAATTTAGCAAAATTAGCTTTATCAGAAACTGCACCCTTCTTGCAGTTGCTTTGCCAACAAACTGGGTAGTTCCAGTCCAAATGAAGGCCCTTGAAGTTGTGCATGCGCAAGAATGGAATCAACTTCTCTATGAACTTGCTGCGATTTGCCTCAGAGGATACCATTCGGGAATATTTGTCGCCAGCGGAGTCCGTCCAGCCTCCCAACCCTAGGATGACTTTGACGTCTCTCAAGGATGTTATACGCTCATAAAGATCTGAAAAGAGACATGGAATTATTCGACTGCCCTGCTTTTTGACTGGATCTTTTTCATGACGATATGCTTTGTACTGAGTGTTCACCAGAAATATTATGTGTGGCTAAAGAGTCTGGCTTTAGTTGAAATTTTTCTACAATTATCTTTCGGACCCTGGCCATAATGTGTAACTTTTACTTACTGTTGGTGACATCAGCCCAAGGATCGAACTCCTTAGCGACGAGGTCATCCGGAGAGAGCGAAGCGTAAGCGTAAACCACATGAGTGCAGAGCCGTGTGTCTATGTTTTCAGGAACGAATTTCCCATCACCGCGACGGTAGAACGCCCAGCTTGTCATGTAGCATACCACGAGTTTGTCGCTTTGTTTCGCTACAAAATAAGACATACATTAAGTATTAATAAAAAGAGTTTAGATTTCCATCCGATTTTTGGAAATAATGTTAGCAGTTTATCTTACTTTTTTTGCTATCCAACTCGGCAATTAAACGCTCTGGGTCTTTACTTGCTGCGATTTCTTTGCTAGGGTCACTCCACTGAAAATACAAATCGAAATTATTTGGATATAAAAGATACTTGTAGAAAGAGTAATTACATGCAAATGCTTCTAGCTGAAGTTATGTATGTATATATATGAATGTACAAAAAGTATTTCATAGAATATTTTCACCTGAGACCACACTTACCTCAAAATCATTTTCATATGCTTGCGATAGAAACCGAGCTGCCTCCTCAACGCTGATTCGTAGGCTTTGTCCTGGCATACATTTTGCAACGTCTTGGTGGCTGTTGAAAGATTAAAATATTAAAGACTGATTTTTCATTAATTAGACAACTTTTGCATTAAGTCCGCCTCTGTACATTTGTGTGCGTAAAGTATTAAATAAATAAATAAATAAATAACACAGTTTCACATAATATGTATGTTTTATGCAAAAGGTATCAAACCGCAATATTTATTCCTCAGAAACTGAATATTGAAAAACCAGCGCTTAGACAAAAGTACCACTAACTATCATCGTTTGATCGATGGGTATGTCCATTATTTCAGTATCCTTATTTAACGTTATCTTACCCGCAGAATCCAGTAGAGGGATCATAAAGGCGTTCGTCTTCGCAAGACATTCTGTAACTGATGTCTCCGGTGCAGAAGTGGAAGTGTGCGCAAGAGTCTTCGTCAGATGCTAAGTAAGCGTTCTCAGATTCACAGGATCCTATCTTCAATGAGGACTGATCGGTTTGGACGGCTTCACCTGTATAAAAGAAAATGGTTGTGAGTTTTACTTTATTAAAGGTTTTAATAAGACGTCTTTGGTTTAAAGTAAGGAAGTGTTACCGTTCAATGTGGTTGAAATAGCGCTCAGCATTGGGAAGGGTTTACCGCACAGTCCTCTGAAGTCGTCCATATCGATAGATGACGCTGCTGCTCCTGCTAAGCCCGTGGTAACCACAAACTTCATCTGTTCGGAAATATTTTACATTAGAAATGTACTCTACGATCGGATTATGAACACTCAGACTCAAAATAGCCGCAATTTAAACAACAGTAATTTGTTGCTATTACTAAATTGACGATGAACACGAATATTTATAGGTACCTTCTCTAAGACAGTGGTTGGAGTATCGTAGGTGATCCATTGGTTGTCGAACAACGCGTAAGTGTTCCCCCCTTCATCTGTACCACTCGGTCCTTTACCTTCGCGTTCAGCCATACATATCTGTAAATAGGAGAGCATAATTAGAATCACTAAATGTTACATTTTCATAATGATTCTTCCAGAACCGTATTAATTTTGAATACACCAGAAAGAGAAAATGCAAGGAGTTGCTGCATACTCTTACAGGAGAAACTGTGATGACCCCGTTATTATACGAAGGAATAGGGTCTTACACCCATTTTTGAAAAGTGTCTTAGTTAAATTCTATAGTGCTGCCCCAAAAAATAAATCACAAAATTTTTATTCTATCGATAAGTGCCATAAAAATGCATTTAAATTTTACATATTAAAATTTCGCGCGTAGTTTGACGAAAAATACAAATGCGCTGATCTATTATCTAACTATCAGTTGACAGTTGACACGTTTTAGTTTACATAGCGGTATGACGTAATAACATGGCGGCTACTATTTCATGGTGTTTTATAACCAAAGATCGGATATTCGGATGCATATTTACCTAAAGTAAATTTTTACTATGAAAGTATGGGAGTGGCTTCTTAAAATATTTTATTAATAAAAATCACGGGATGCCAGGAACACCGGGCATGCATAAATAGTCGGATGTATAGAATGGAACCAATATCGGATTGCATATTTATTTAAAATTAAGTAGGTAGATATGCATCCGATTCTAAATAGTCAGAAAAAAACACTAAATTTGTCGATTCCGGAATGGCAAGCGGGAATTTTACGGTCGATATAAAAGTGCATTCCATATAAGCCAAAATTTGAAAGTAAGTTAATATACATTCGATTCTGTAATCAGAAACCTAAATTTGTATTTTCGGGACCGCGGGATTTTTTCGATACAAAAGCGCATTCCATATTAGCCAACTTCACAACTTTAGGTGAATATGCATCCGAATATCCGATCTCTATTTATAACAGACTAGACAAACTGAAAACGTTGAATTGAATTTTAAAATTTATTTTGTTATTTTATGAACTGAAAATAACATTTTCCGACTCCTTTTTGCCTAAACTTTCTCAATAATCTATTTATAGATTTTTTCTCGTTTATAGTAAAATACCCTATTAACAAGATTACTTTCTATATTAATAATGATTGTAATAATGCTTGTCAAAAAGTGATACTTACTTCGAAGTAAGCCAGTAGTCCTTTAGTCTGTGTATAAGGCCCTTCCTCGCCCCACCCACTGACAGCGGCACCAGGTGCGGGTAGGGTTGACGGCGCGAGAGTGTAAGTGCGCCCGAAGAACGGAACGCCAAGCACTAACTTTTCAGCGTTCATGCCGTGACGCAGGATAAATTTCACCATGAATTCCTGTGGAAATTATTAAGTAGGTGACGAAGTCAGGACATTCAGGAATTACTGAAAACATTTTACCTAATGAATTGAGTTAAGATATAAACAAGATCTATTAAAATATGTGAGACCACTTTGGGAACTTTAGTCTGAGAGAGTAGCTAAGCTTTTATTAGTTACCTATAATTAAATATTATGTATGGAATTTTTTTACGAAGTAGAACAACCGACTTCCAAGAAAAACACTGCATAGTGAAAAATTACTTTAACTTCGGAAATCGGTCCCCCTACATATTCGTATACTACTTGTTATGTAAATATTATTACAGTAAGTTAAACATCATCATCATACACAATGTGGAAAAATATTAACTATCTCAAAAACTACCCAAGCAAAATTAATACAATTTAAATGGGACCACATGCGCAGGCTTCATCTACCAAAAGAATCACGCTAATCGCCCCAGTAATCACGGAGAAATCAATAAACATACATAAAAATATCCACAGACGAACGGCGTCGTCATTTAAAAAGAAGTCATTAGTCAATGAGGAAAAACTGTATTTATTTTAGCTTAATGGATACTAATCTACCATAATCAAAAGTCCATGAATCATGCACATCACATCAACCCTGCAGTTCGTAGTGTACTTACAATATTATCATATCGCTGGTCCCGAGTGGCCGCTCCAGGGTCTCTATGTAAGGGACTGTGCTGTACGGCCCTCGAAGGCGCTTCCTCACGCTGGGCGTGAGTCATGTCCCACGCCTGTAACACTGTGTAGTCGGTAGCTCCGCTCACTGCGCTTAGATCGTACCCGTCTTCTATCTGATACCTGATGATGATATAGAGTTTTTAAAATTTATTTTCACTTAGTTTTCAACTTTTTCCTGTTAGTGTTTTTTCGTATTTTTCATTCAAAGTATAATTTGGTACTAATTGTTAAGTTTGTTTTACTATAATATGAAGGCCGGTTTGTGTTACCTGAACGGAGGCAGAACAGTCGAAAGTAGGAATCCATAAGACGAAAACTTCTCTCGGAGCTCGTAAAGTAAAGCCGTCAAAAGTTCCTTTTCTTTTTCGTCTTCCCCTGAAATTTTTCATCAGCATTAGTACATGTTCCTTATTTCAGAAATGGCACATACTTGGTACTTACTCAACCGTCGTTTAGGTAAAGACATACCTGGGTATACCCAATGGAGATCCAACCCATCGAAGTCGTGCTCTTTCATGAAGCTAACAGCGCTTTCAATGAACATGCTTCGTCTATTTGGTTCTTGTACCATTTCGCTGAACAGGCGATCTGTGCCTTCACCTCCTACACTGATCATAACTTTCATCCCGTGAAGGCGACGTTTCAACCCGGTTGCTATGCGGTAACCACCTGTAAGAAATTACCTCAATGATTTGAACAGTTCCAATTATTTAGTAGAAACATCAGGTATTATAATTGCTTGTTCCAAAGAATATATTCATGGTCTCTCTATTGGTAGTATTTCGAGACTTTTGCGTGTTTGTGTCGATAATGTGGCAAAGGTAACTCAAAACGGAACAACATCTAAAGTATGTCACCAATAACTTCTCTTACCTTTAATAATATCATAATCTTCATTATTGGGAATAACAGAGTAAGTATGGGGATGCATAGTGGCGAATGCGTAGTGCAGATGTGTGCAGGAATTGGGCACCAATCCAGCGGTGAAGGCCAGCGGAGGGGCCCTGTATGCGGCCCATGACTCCATGTAGCATACTACCAAGCTGCGTGTCCTGGGGCCCGGCATCGTCTGCTGCATCGCTGGACAAACAAACAAATAATATAAATATAGAGAAACTAACAGTAAATGCAAATATTGAGAAATGTCATGGAATCGTCTGTGTTACCTTGTAAGTTCGCATTTCCTAGCTGCAATCTCTCATCATTGCGAGTGCTGCTGCCAAGAAAATATCGGATTTAGTTATAAACTTTACTATTTATACATCAGAAGTTGATTACTGTTATTTGAATGCTCTTACTTATTAAGATAGCCAGCAGCTCCGTAATATTTCCATGCACCCAAACTTTCTTCATCCGTAATGACTTCAGCATCCTAGGGACAAGTCAAATTCATTACGATCGAAATCAGATCATGTTTCGTACCTCTTACATTATGTTTTAGCTGAACAATATTTACCTCTAATAATTTAAATGCCGACTCTGGTTCTATCAGTGAGATCGGCCGTTTTTCCACAGCGTCACGTAATGGCAGTCTTTCGTCTCCTTCATCACGAACACTCCTATAACGTAAATACCCAAATCAATTCTGGTACTTTGTATGTGCATAATAAGACACCGTTTTAAAGCATTTTTATTCTATTTACCTTAACGGTATACTTTCGACGGAGGCTCGTATCGGTGCAGCTATGGGATCGTGCTGCGGGACCGTCTCGACGGCACTTCGTGAGAACGTGAAGCCCGCGCGAGGCGACGCTAGTGTGTACGCGCATAGCGCTAACGCTAAAGCGCACTGCAAATAAATAAGTCACATGGTAAAATCGGTTCAAATTACAAACAAATAAAGAGCCGAGTAAGGTCTTTTGTTTATTAGCAAACCTTCGAAAACATTAGCACTTTGGTATCGGTTTCGTGTTTCGTTTACTTTTCCTTAATTTTTTATTCTCGACAAGAGGCAGCTATCGTGTGTCGCATTAAATTCATGGAATAGATGACTTGAAGGCTATCGACCTTTATCATAAAAAAATGTTGACATCCATAACAATAGAAATGGTATCAATTATCTGGCGACATTTAAATTAAAGGTTATAGGGAATACCGTTAAGTGTAGAGATTGTAAAAAGCGCTTACAAAAACTTTACTCTACTAACAATGTCTTTGTTGTGAATCAATTGATGTATTACAAAGGAACCATTAATAAAGATTGAATGTTTTTCTATGTGCGGCGCCCGAACTGAAACTATATGAAGTGTAGGCGATAGCGGTCAGTGACCTTTCGATCATGTATGGCACTGCTTCTTTGCGTAATTTACATAACTTGACAGACTCAAGAATTAAGATCAACACTTGAGACTGGTTCACCAAAGTTTGTGTATATTTTCATTTTATTGTGGTGACGATGTCAACGGCCGCAACTTGTTTAGATGATTATATCGGGTTATTTGTAAAATATTTAGTTTGACATAAAAACACAAACATAGGTGTAGTTGTTTTAATGCTAATGCAAAAACATAAGAAAGATACCACCCAAACCTTTTTTTTTTTGTTGGGAAATTATCAAATAATTTCTCCCGCTCCGGGCGGAGTGGGAGGGTGTGTCAGACTCTTACTGACTAAAACCCACCCGTGTTCCTTCCGTCGGTTGTGTGTTGCCAGAGCCACGGTATCCCTTTCGGACTTTCCCGCGACCCCGGCAGATACCATCCATACCTAAGCCGCAGCTTCATAAAGGCTCCTACATACTGGCGCGACTTGTCGCGCGACGCGTCGCGACACAAAGGCACCGCTTGTAGCGCTACACGCGGTGTCTTTGTGTCGCGTCGCGTCGCTCGACAAGTCGCGCCAGTATGTAGGAGCCTTAAAACATTCCTATTTCCTTCTATGAAAATATTTCGTTAAAGCTCGCGTTAAAGGAAATCTATTGAAACCGTCTATGTATGTGCCTGAACTCCTACTACTAGCACGTAAGCCGAAACTGAATAGGCATATCTTTTGTAGTTCGCGTTATTTTCAAACTGTACGAAAATCGTAGGTATATTAGGTAAAACCGTAATCGCATGAAACAAAGATAAATAATGCCTAGAGATCGTCTACTCTACATAAGCAGCGGTTATTCTCAAAATCCTGCTTTACTCGTTAAACAGGTAATTTTGGACCACCGGAATAGCTGATTATTTAACGCTTTTGCGATGTATTTTGGATGTGGAGAATCGATCTAATAAATTACTAATAAACGATTTCTAGTACATTGACTCGGGACGTTCGGAAAACAACACAATTTGCATACAGGCATCAGAGGCAGGTAGCGGCCCGGCTACCCGCGGGGTCATCGTCATCACCCCAACCAGTCCATGATGTTTTCGCGTGACATTTCGCCAGCGATTAGGACCGGAGCGTTTTTTATGTTTTTTGGTCTCGATATTTGTGATAACTGAAGTATAATATAAATCCTACCGTCCCAATCCCCAGCTTAATAACTTCACGATCAAGATAAGTGCATTCAATTTGCATTTAAAGTCCGATCTTATGCAAAATGCCTTCAATAAATAATGTTGATTAGCTTTTGTCAAAATGGAACACGAATTATTTTTATGACTTACCGCCTGGCTGTAGAGGTCTAATAGAGTTCAATTAAGTGATCAACACTGAGATTAAAATAAATACCCCTAGATGATTAAAAAAATATAGATGTTCTAGGAAACTGGAGTGACATTGTGTTGATATGAAGGCCGAAGGAGCGACGCACCAGCTTGCGTCCCCGTGCGTGCATCGCATACTACCGTATAAAATAGTGACGACTATGTATAGTATGGTAATATTTTACTTTAAAATACCTGTAGGACGTGAAGACACGGTCATTATCTACATTTTTGCTAGCTGCTTAATAAAATAGAGTTAATGGGTCCTACCTTCAATAGCAATTTACTCTCGGGTTGCAGTTGGAGATTATTATCTCCAACTGCATACAATCTTGAGCTTTTATTATTTACAAAGCTTATTCCAGTAGGCACTGAACTACCACACAACTCAAGAAAACGTGCGATAGTCCATATGCGACGGTTTCCATGTAGTACCTATAAAGAAGTATTGTATAGTTGCATGGCACATGTGTGTGCACTTGGTTCCTACTATAAAGCTACCATTTACTGGGTAGGTACGTCTTTAAGGCGATACCAAAATAAATTGGCGGCTTTTTCGTAACCATTTATTTCACTATTACAGCATGTATGGATTTAATTTTTGGATTTAAGTTTATTGACTATTTGATTAATACTCTGACTGAAGGAAAACGCAGTTGGGTTGAATTTCATCGATAGAATTGAATTCCGAAAACACCTCTATTTTTTTATATATTTTTCTGTAATTCTAAAATCCTAAGTAATATCATTGCAACAATGCGTTCAAAATGTGCGTATTAGGTAATTGGAAACTCTCACGCTTAATTTATTTTTAAACAATTTTTATTTGGTTCGGCGCTCTTACGTTGTTTTATTTTGATTCCAGCGCATTGTTGCGCTCTCTTTTTCCGCATGTGGAAGTAATTGACTCTGTCACTCTCTTATGCCCGCCCAGTTCGCTATAATTTATTTTTTACGTACTTATCACCTTAATTGACTTGAATGTGCCCTGGCGGCTGAGAGTATGTCATGCTCACTCAAATGTCTCGCTGGTGGTGGCGTGTGTGTTGGATAATTGCGATCCCTTCAAAATGGTTGAGCTGAATGGTGCTGATCCATGCGTCATGTTCGTGAACGGGCGCCGTCAGTAGGGACTGGTCATTTCTTAGCTGCTTACGGCTTATTTTCATTTTTCATTTGTTTTTCTTTTTATTACTGAGAATTTTAACGTCCACGTCTTTCTACATTGTTCTCACATGTATAATTTCAACACGAATGGTGTAACCAATATTTTTGTAACAATATTTTAATTTAAAAGAGTGTCCGTGGAGTTTCTTGCCCGTTCTTCTCCATAGGAACCTACTACGCTTTAGAATGCGCAACTAGCTTCATCTTTCTGACTGACCGACCCCTTGACAACTCAAAAGTGCCTGTATTTGGTTTATTTGAAATAAATGCTTTGAGTTTGATAAGAGATATTTTTGCTAAGACTCTTTGGAAATTTGGCACTTAAACTAAACGATAATTTCGCAGAACCCATTTTTGGTACGCACTAATTCACATCTTTGCTGTACTCTACAATGGTTTTATTGCGCTTTAGAATTAATAAGAGATAGACAAAATTAAAATGTTTTGCTTATGGTAGGTACCTAAACATTTCACTTTTTTAATAGCAAGTGTTTATGCTTATTAGCAGGTACCGTCCATAAAAACAATGGTCAATTAATGTCAATGAGTCACGATGAGGATATAAAGCCTGTACAACGATGTCACTTCTTCAAACTTAACATGAAATTAGTCATTGCTTGAAGAACGCTTTTAAACCACAGTTAGCCGAGCTTTGTCAATAACACGCGTTTGTTATTTGCGTATGCTCTCGTGTTGTAGTGGTAGGTACTTGCTTGATAACTAACTAATGTTGTTTTGATGATATTTCAAGACTCTTCTATACAGCATGTAACAAAAACTCTGTCCGATCCGAAAGGGGCACATAGGTACTGCAATAATATTAACAAAAAGTAATAAAAACTAATATTATTATTGAAAATAAAAAAGTTATTGCTATTTAAAATTCACATTTTTAGTGCCAAAATTACCCCAATTCCATGAAAAATATGCAAATTTTCAATAGAGGTCATAAGTTATGAGTTGAAGACACCCGCTAAACGACGGCCGCCCGCGAACTTTGATATAAACCGGCAAAATTCCCGATTAAAAAAAATTACGGCGATTTTTTTTCTTTTTCTTGCAATTTACCACTTTAATAGACTGTTAGTACGATACTCAACAACACCCTCACGGATCGGACAGTGTTTTTGTTACAAGTTGTATAGGTAACTACCGCTATTGCGTCTTAAAAGATTCTTAAACTAATCACTCGACTAAACATATTAAGCACCGCGCGACACCGATTCGGAGTCAAACAATAGAAATAAATTGGCGCCGATTCCCTTGTTCACAAACTGAACTAAATTTAAGTTCAGTGCATCCTTTTCTTTCTATTTCATTAAGAAAAGGACAGAAGATCAATTTTAGTTTAGTCCTGTCAAATTAATCAGCGCTTGACGTAAATTGACGTAATTTTAGTAGGCAAGTTTTTAATCACGCCTAAACTTGTATGGAGTAGTGACAGGCGCTCATTAATTTGACAGGACTAAACTAAACTTTATTTTCTGTCCTTTTCTGAATGAAATAGAAAGAAAAAGATGCACTGAACTTAAGTTTAGTTTTGTTTGTGAACAAGGGAATCGGCGCCAATGTCTCATTAGCAGTCCTTGACTAAATAATAAAGACTGTTACATGTTACAATATTGCCGGCCTAGTTATAACTTTTGTATTTAATTCAATAATGATTTGGGGTTTACTGTAAATATTCGAATAAAGGCTCCTACATACTGGCGCGACTTGTCGCGCGACGCGTCGCGACACAAAGGCACCGCTTGTAGCGCTACACGCGGTGTCTTTGTGTCGCGTCGCGTCGCGCGACAAGTCGCGCCAGTATGTAGGAGCCTTTATAATTCAAATTCAAATTTATTTTAATTGTCGTAAATTAAACGGTTTCTTTTTTATTTCACAGAATATACCGCTATAAACATAAATATTCAAGTTGAAAACACTATTATACATTTAGGTAAATAAATAAACAACAAAGTTAAGTTGACCATCTTTTATGCAAAAGGACAAAAATACAAAGATTAACCGGTTTCGTACTAAAGTACTGCCCTGGTTTACCCTGGTCCCGACCTTGCTCCCGACCACGTGTGCCCCACTGCCTCATATAATGCAGGCGCTGCAGTTAACTTTCTCATATGACTTTATATATAAGTGGGCATTCATGTCGTGCATATGGAATGAGCCAAAGAGACACTTACTTATTTCACCGAAGCAAATTTTGGGACAGTATTCAAATAATGTATTAACAGTTAAGTGTCAGGAACCTGCCAGGCATCTGTATCTTCGTTACGTTTCTACTATTTTAGGAGTGTCGAAATTCGCTATCTTTTCTCGAATTTATTTTTGTGTTAATATAAGAGTTCATTAAACTTGACCCTTAAATAATAATCGTTTTTCCTATTAGCTTAAATGTGGTGTTAATCATTGTGATCGAAATCTACTAATGCCTAATTGTATGACATGCTATAAACTCACATTTATTTAGATGAAACATGTATATGTTTAAAGGAAATATAATTTATGACATTTTAGGTACAGGCTTTTAATTATTAATGATATGTTTAAAATTATTTACCGCTAAACCAGCACCACATAAAATAAAACTTTTAAACTTTCGCATAAAATAAAGTGAATACTATAACTTATCACTTACCCAGACTGTAAAGTTATGCCCCATGACGGGGAGCTTTCAACGATACTTCGAACTTATAACTGAAAACAAAAAAAAACAAAATAATTTCTGTTTCTTAAATTATCGGCATTTTCCTGTATGCACTTTAAATACCATATTGTTTATTTTTATTGTTTTGCCGGAAATGGATGAAATCTTATTGCAATGTTAAATTATTTTATAAACGTACCTATTTTGTATTGTCCTGTGTCACTACAATAGGATATAAATAAAACACTACCCCTGTGTTGTGAAGCTGCGCGTGCGCGGGTTTGGTGCGACTGAGCGGACAGCGCGCGCGTCACCTAGTGTTAAATACCCCGGTGTCATCGAGCCGAGCTTCGCGTCGCACCCACGTTTGTGCACAAGAATCAGAGATGCTTAGGGACATGTGCTACAGAGGAAACAAGCTCAAACGGAAACAAAATCTCGGTACTTTTTCAGCTCTACCAATGGCAGTATCGACGAGAAGTAATAAACAATGCACCATCGAAGGAACAAGGGTTTAATGGCTGGACTACAATAAAATCCAATTGTCTTTGAAGTACCCTATAAGTTAATTACTCATGATAAAACCAGAGTCTTTATCACAGTTCATCCTACTATTTTTACAATCTTTTCAACAGAGCCTACTGCACCGGTTTGTTTCGCGCAATCATGTCTCTACCTATCTATTTACAGTCACAAACTCATGGTTACCCTAAGATGAGATAAAATGTTATTATTTTAAACTACCGGTTAATTTGTAAGCTTTTTATCCCGATAAGCGATTTGGTAAGCTCTTTATTAATAGAATTACTTGACTGTCAAAGCTTTTACAGTCTTTATTATTCTTTCATCATCACTGAGAGCTTTGCAAAGCTTTTTAGCTTAAGACGCTGATAACACCTAAACCGCGGTCGCTGTCAAATTGCATAGAAAAGAAAGAGAAACACGATGACAACGCTTGTAATTTATTGCAAAATATGAAGCAATTATCTATTTACTCAAAATTTAGTTGAGTAATCAAAAATTAAAAACAACCAAGTTCTGCATTCAAATAAGACGTTCTTGTTATTAATTAAACACGTAACGTATGTTGATATTTAATACAGATATTTTGGATTAGAACTCAAGGTAAGAGGTTAGTTTAACGTTAGTTTGTATCGAGATTTTTTTTCAAAACGTGTTTTGGTAACAACCAAGTTCTGGAAAATTGGTTCAAAATTAACATATATTTTTTCCGCTACCACAAACTATACAGATTTGCCAATTTCCTTAAGAGAAGCCTATTTTGGTCAATTGGGTCTTGTCAGCCTTAAGTCAATCTATAAATCTCATCAGAAAAGAAAAACTTCTGCGATTTTGAATCGATGGAGCACTGAAACGCGCCAGTACACTGTGCATTACTGTGCGTTCATGTTCAGAAATGGGTTTTTTATTCGAGTGGTTTTATAGTCCAGCATCAGATTTGATCCACCAACCCGCACGTGGATTACGGCCCACTCCCTCTCAGATAAAGGTGGCCGGTGTCCCAGCAATGGGAAAATTTTAGGCTGGTTATGCTATTATGCTATCAGATTTGATAAATTTCAGGTTTTTAATGAGATTGTAATCAGTGAGCGTTCCTTTCTTTCGAAGTATTTTAGAAAGAAGATAGGTAGTTGATGGATAGAGGTTTTTAATTATATATTTCAACATTTGTATCTGTAATTTTTATGGTGTACATAATAAAGAGTATTCTATCTATCTATCTATCTATCTATCTAAAGACAGATATTATTATTTTCCTTTCAGATTATATTGTCAAATGGAAAAATGTGGGAGATACTATATTTTACTTAAATAAAACATCTTATAAAAACGTATAATGAAACCGTTATTCAAGTCTAATAAAATTAATGAGCCACACATAAAAAAAAAAGAATGAATGGACCATGAAAAAAATGTCAATAGCTAAAGATTTCCATAAAGTTGGTTATTGACTCTTGGTAATAAATTGTTTAGGTATTTGTTAAAGTACGATTATTAAAAAATATAGAGGAGCAGCCCAACCGCTCTCCAACAGTTGCTTTTTAACCGACTTCCAAAAAGGAGGAGGTTATATTAATTTGTTTTGTTGGGTTAAAAAACAGCTGTTGGAGAGTGGTTGGTTGGGTTTATATTTTTTTTAAATAATGTTATACTTAAATAACATTATTAAAAAAAAAAATGTTATACTTACAACGTTATTTAAAAAAAATATAAACCCAACCAACCACTCTCCAACAGCTGCTTTTTAACCGACTTCCAAAAGGGAGGAGGTTATATTAATTTGTTTTGTTGGGTTCAGACAAAGTAGGTACTTTATTATGGGATGGTACACCCATTGAACCAACGCAAAAAGTGTGGGATCCATTATTTAATTTTTTAGTAACGTTAGGAACGCTTTTTCCTCCATAAAAATTACCTATTTTGTTCTATGATTTTTAATTGACTTAAACACATTCTAGTTCTATGTTCGTCTGTATGTATTTTTTTTTTGTATTTCTTTATTAGTAACAAGATTTAAGTATGGACTGGTTTATATTTTTCAATAATGTTATACTTAAAGCTTAATCATGATGAATTATCGATATGAGATTTTGAATCATCAGACTAGCAAATAATTATAATTTGCACATATAACGACGGTTTGTGTTTATGACCTAAAAATTTATATACTAACCTGTTTTAGGATCTTGTTTGACATGACTTGATCTCGTCAAGATTTGCCAAATTTTTTGCATAAGGTAGTCTAAATTAAGGTACCTACGTACCAGAATTATAAGCTGTGAAATGAAGTTGTTTATTCTGTAAATAGGATATTCGGAATCACTTTTATAAGTCAAATTAAAAAGAAAAGTAAGCTAGATGGAGTCGACATTTCCTATCTGACTACCTGTGACAAGAAAAGACAAAACAAACTCAGGGGTCAAAGTCTCTTTTAAAGTCCACACATAATCTTGGTCAGGTCATGTGAGGACCATGTAGATTGATGTTTGAAATGTTATTTTGAGGACAGAACCACACAGATTTGAGTGGACCTGTCCGAACAGTGCAGGCATTTATCAGTAATCGTGTAGCTCAACTCAGAACTTATCAACGACTCGACGAACAATACCAAAGAAAGGACATTTGAGTAGGCCGCATAAAGTACTCAGATTGCCAGACCATCAAAAAACTAACTGAGAAAGAAAAAAATACCATGGTCCTCACATTCTCAATAATTAAAGTAATTTAATACTTTACAAAGTAATCATGTCATTTTGTATATAATATTCATCATTGTCAATGAGTATATAGAGAATATATAAAACTGGTAATAGATGATTTTTCATAATACATAATTAAAATGTCAAGTTTTACGGTTTTGTCACAAGGCTTAGCAAAGTGAGCAACTCAATCCCAAGCATTTTTGTCTTCTAAATAATCTGAAATGTTATAAGTATCCTTTTTACCCGACTGCCCCAAAAGGAGGGTAATGTTTTTCGAGAGTATGTATGTATGTATGTATGTATGTATGTATGTATGTATGTATGTATGTATGTATGTATGTATGTATGTATGTATGTATGTATGTATGTCTGTCTGTATGTATGTATGTATGTATGTATGTATGTATGTATGTATGTATGTATGTATGTATGTATGTATGTATGTATGTATGTCTATTTCTTTGGCACGCTCTGTAGCCTAAACAGCTTGATGGATTTTAACATAAGAGGTGTCGTTAGATTCGTGTTCATTGTGAGAGTGACATAGGCTATATAATATTTAAATATTGCATCTGCAAATACAAAAAAAAAGGGAGGAGAAAGTTTTTTTTTTAAATAAATAACAACAGTATTGATATCAAATAATAGCTAGTTATGAGAAAATTCCATATACATTAATAAAACTAAAAAGCTTGAAATAAAACAAATAATTTAAAAAAACAAAAAACCCGACTGCTAAAACAAATAACTGAAAAGAGAAAAACAAGCATTATAATCTATAGAATTTTGGTATCGCAAGCGGGGACAAACCAATAACCTGAAATATGGTGTAACTACCTACCTACCTACTGATTTATGCAGTATCCTAAAATCAGGCGTTAATAATATTAATAACTAGCTGCTGCCCGCGGCTTCGCCCGCGTAGCTTTTTCTTTAGTCATCATTTCAGCTATCTACCAGTGAAAGTTCTGTCAAAATCGGTCCAGCCGTTTCGGAGATTAGCCGGACCAAACAGACAGACAAACAGATAAAAATTTTAAAAATTGTTTTTCTGTTCTAAGTACTTACAGTATGCTTATACGTTCATATGCATTTAGTAACGGAGGTTATTTTGGGCAATATAAACACACACTTCAATTTATTTTTATTTGTATGGAATAAACACACGAAATAAAGTTCGCTCTTCTTTAGATTTTTACAGGTCTGAAGTACCAGCTATCTAACAGAATACTTATATCATTGGTACCACGCAACCTGGGCCTCAAGTCTGCTATTACAATAGTGTCAGAATGGTCAAAATCATTGATTTCTTAATTGTTGATTTTGACAAGTTTGGTAATCTACTAATATAATGGCGTCATTAACGAGGATCGGAACAGACCATTCTGACACTATTGTAATAGCAGATTTGAGGCCCAGGGCCTCAAGTCTGCTATTACAATAGTGTCAGAATGGTCTATCATTGATTTTATAATTGTTGATTTTGACAAGTTTGGTAATCTACTAATATAATGTCGTCATTAATGAGGATCGGAACAGACCATTCTGACACTATTGTAATAGCAGACTTGAGGCCCTGGTATAGGTTGTGATACCAAGGATATAAGTATGTAAGTATGTATGGATAGGCAAGGTCCAAAAAAAAATACCTATTTTTCGTTGCGTTGTAGGTATTGAAAGTATTTGAACACAACATTCACAAAATTAAACTCAAATTTCACGGTTTTTCCACATTTCACATTGCAATATTAGCATTGAAAGGAACCGCGCACTCCTTGATGTCCGTTTGTGTATCGAATGCTTTGCTAGACTTGCAAAGGGATCGTCAACTGGTGGTTGAGTTTGTTACGAATTTATCCTCGTTTACAGCACCGTGCCTCACAAGAATGAAGCTAGTTTTTATGTGACTAGTATACCAAATCTTATTAGACTACACTCGTCAATATTTTCATAAGTTGTATAAATATTATACAACGGAGAGTCGGACGTCAGGTCCTGTGCCCGGACTCGCACTTTGCTAGCGTACGTGTTGTCGAGGTACGTTGGCGCACCGGGCTCCTCCATCATTACTATGCACGGAGCGTTTCTTCCTTTCTGTCCGCCAATGTCAATCGCATTGTTTACCGGCACGACGCTGTCGCCATCGGCACACCACCTAACTGTACACACACGAACTAAGTGGACCCTGAAATTGGCAATGCCCTTGTTTTCAAGTAGTTCACCCGAACGAGTGACCTAGGCTAGCTTCTTAGGAAGTTTTGTTCATGTAGATGGTGTTATTATTCGCATTTACCTATGTGGACCTGTGTGAGCGCGTAATGAGTTGATGCTAGAACAAGACTTTTTATTATTATGTTATTAATGGCTCGCTCGGAATCTGGATCATCCTGCCCTTTGGAAGAAGGACAAACCGGAACCGGTATGTGTTTACAGTTTACTGAGTACTTGTGCACTAGCGTTGTGTCTGCCGCGAGGCCCTTTGGTGGTGGCGGGCGATGGCCTGGAGCACCCCGCGTGCTGCGAGCTCTGTTTCAAGGCGAAGTTCAAGGCAGGCCGTTGGCATTTATTGAATGATTCGTCAACATTTGGTGTCAGATGCTCCGCGGCCCGCGCCCACGCCCAGTATGGGTTCACAGTTTAAAATGAAATTAAATTTAAAATCAAATTATCTATTGTATAAAATCACAGTTCATTGTGTATCACTATTATTATGACTAAATAAGTAACAATGGGGACAGAAATTAAAAACGTTTGTTACAGAGCCGTTATTATTTCATTGAGTAGGTACATCAAAGCGATTATTGAAAAATTATCATTAGCAGTGGAGTCTTCGGAGGGGTTAGCTTCTTATTTAAGACGCTGACAACACCTAAACCGCAGTTACTGTCAGATTGCATAGAAAAGAAAGAGAAGCGCGATGACACAACGCTTGTAATATATTGCAAAATATGAAGCAATTATCTATTTACTCCAAATTGAGTTGAGTAATCGAAAATAAAAACAACCAAGATCTGCATTCAAATAATACGTTCTTGTTATTAATTAAATATGTAACGTATATTGATATTTAATACAGATATTTTGGATTAGAACTCAAGGTAAGAGGTTAGTTTAACGTTAGTTTGTATCGAGATTTTTTTTCAAAACGTGTTTTGGTAACAACCAAGTTCTAGGAAATATGTTCAACATTAACATATATTTTTGCCGCTACCACAAACTATACAGATTTGGCAATTTTTTTTCTTAAGAGAAGCCAATTGGATCTTGTCAGCGCCTCAATCACCTTTTATCATGTGATGTATAGATTTTTTTTTTTTTAATAATATGTTAGTAGGTGCATCAGTATTTCACATAAAAGGAAAATGGTTAAGTAGGTAAATAGAACTCTCAGATGCGACAAGTCCCCGCTTGCTCAGTAATCAGTAGCGCCCTAAGCCTAGGTTCGAGTCCCACTATGGGACGCCCTTATCTGTGCTACCTAACTAAATATATTTTAGGTAGGTGAGAGGCCCTACTGGCCCCACCGAAGCCCGGTGAAGCAGTAAAGGTCCCCCGAGGGACCACAGCAACAAAGCCAGTATAAAAAAAAAAATATAAATACATAGATATACAGCATACAAGTAACCATTTTTACTCTTATCGAACATCTTTCGTCATCTTTATCATTATCGTGCATTTGTTTGTTTACAATGGTCACAAAGTATTCACGATAACAGAATCCGCGAGTAGCGCGTGGTCATGAGATCAACAGTTAGTCGTAAATTATACAGCGGTGGTGTTAGACGCTCGTGGTTCGATTAGCATAGCTGTTGCCAACCGTGTAGCGATGGCGTCGTCTGAGCGTCACTTGTTTTTGAGCAAACAGCTAGTCACTGATAGCGGTGTCACTGATGGCGGTGTGCTGGTTGATGAACGCGGTATTATCGAACAAATTGTTACTAGGGAACAGGCAGATAAAATTGTAGCTGAAAGCGATGGAAAAATCAAGGTACCTAACACGTTATTTTACAGCTCTCAACTACTTAAACTTTGCACCTCGTGTGAGACACATCATTTTCTTCAAATTAATTAGTTTCTGGTGAGTAATTTGCATTAACGTAGGTGATCTATGGTGCACTTCTATCGTTGACTAAGAACTAACTTCCAAGGTAACGTTTGTTTCAATCTTATTACCCATGTTTCAGGTGGTGGATGGCGGGAACCTGGCGCTGCTGGCCGGTGTGGTAGATTCCCATGTGCACGTGAACGAGCCTGGTCGCACGGCATGGGAAGGGTTCCGTACAGCCACCAGCGCTGCAGCCGCTGGGGGCATCACCACCATCGTCGACATGCCCTTGTAAGTTGAACAAAGTTTTGTTTTAGCTGGAAGGAAGAAGCAAATGCTTGGCCTGGTGAGTCTGTTTTAAGTGAGCAAATCTACACAACTGTAATGGAAAGAGCATAAATATTATAAAATTTAAAAGGTGGGCGAAAGCGGCTGGCATAGAAAGTACCTGATGTTGACGGTAATCAGAGGTCCGCAGGCTATAGACATCACATAGATCACAAAGTAGTATTGTTCGATTTTGTTTATGTTTCTACGTGGATTTGGTTGTAATATGGAAAAATCAAATCAAAAATATTTATTTGCTAGAATGTGGTAAAACAGAATTTTGTTTACATTTCACCAAACTCATAAGATTCGGCTGAACCAATGATTTGGCTAGTTATGTACTTAACTGTTAATCGACACATAAGCGAAGTGCAAGCCATTAAATCTTGTCTACCACCGACTATCACGAAAAGTAATTAACTATCAACATTGAATAGTGCGAAGCATTGTTCTGATCACTAATTGGCACTAATAATGACATCACACAAATTGCATACTCATAATGTAACGATCATTAATTGATGAATCAAAAATATTGCTGAATGCGGTGGAGTTAATCTAGTTTCTACTCACAATTAGTAGCTATTTGTTCTACTGACCTCATTTATAAATCGAAGAGCCTAATGTGCATATTAATACTTATACGATAAAACATTACCCTACTTTTACTCGAGTTGTGGCTATATATCGCTCATTGATAACTGGAACTAAGCACGATAGTTAATCGACTAACTACTTTTTAAGGTTCGGTACCCAAAGGGTAAAACGGGACCCTATTACTAAGAGTCCGCTGTCTGTCTGTCTGTCCGTCTGTCACCAGGCTGTATCTCATGAACCGTGATAGTAGGACAGTTGAAACTTTCACAGATGATGTATTTCTGTTGCCACTTTATCAAAAAATACTAAAAAACAAAATAAATATTTAAGGGGGCTGACCATACAACAGACATGATTTTTTTGCCGTTTTTACGGAACCCTTCGTGCGCGAGTCCGACTCGCATTTGGCCGGTTATTAAATTAATTCTAACGTACGTATTTAAAATATTGCACGCCTCACAATCACAACGCTTCAGCGTTGTCAAAATTTTCCAGCATGGAATTCATATTAGCACGGAAGTTTTAAAAACAAGAGACTTGACATTATAAGATTATTATATTTTTAGATAGATATACCTTGATATACCTAAGTATATAACAAAACTATTATTAAAAAATTACATGGAGTGCTTACCGTTGGGAAGTGTGTCTGTTTGTCGTCACGATTCACGTCCTGATCACACATAATGGATTAACCTAAATTTTATTTTTATTGATTATCCTATTGATTTTCGATAGAAGATATTAACAAAAATCGATGAGTTTTCTTAGATATTTTTCCGCAAAATGTATGGTCACCACGTTTCTGTCAGGTGTGCACTTTTGGATTTTCCATTTTTTTTTATTTATTGTATCGTATGTTTTCATAGTTACCCATGCTACCTTCTAATTTTAAGAACTAGTTAATAAATACTTCTTTTTAAACAATCATTTATTACAAGATGATTATTAGCGTTAACTAAATTAAATTAAAACTAAGTTAAGCCTAAAAAAGGCTCTCGGGGCATTGTACCGAGGATGTTGGCGGCATTTCCTCGCCGAATTGCAATGCTGATGCGTTGCGCGAGAAAGCCGCCAGCTTTTCGGTCACCAATTGCATCAACTAGACGTTTCGCGATTTCCGCAAATAACTTATGCGCGCTGGGACCCCACGGACCGAGGGTCTCGACGCCAAAGGGCACAAAGTTCTACTCTCTGCCAAGGCCTCCATATTTAATAAGTTTCAGATTTAGTATAGTTATATAATATAGTTCTTTAAGTTTTGAGTTATGAATGTGGAGAGCTAAATGAGTAGAGGAAGACCAGATAAACGATAAATAGAAGGTGTGAAAGATGATATGTCTAGAAAGGGGTTGACTACTGAGAAATATATAGAGATATATGGAAGAAGAGGACACGATGCGCCGATGCCAGATGAATTGCAATACCGGCAGGAGAATGATGATGATGATGAATATTTTTTCAATCAATCAGTCAATCTGCCTAGCTTTTTCCCAACTATGTAGGGGTCGACTTCCAGTCTAACTGGATGCAGCTGAATACCAGTATTTTACATGGAGGGACTGCCTATCTAACCTACACAACCCAGTAACTGGCTAGTACGATACCTCTTAGTAAGACTGGTTGTCAGACTTTCGGGCTCCTTACGACCCGTAACGACTGTCAAAGATCCACGAATGACAGCCAGGACCAACGGTTTAACGTGCTTTCCGAGACACGGAGGAGTCTCGGTATGTAAAGATGGTCACCCATCCACGGACCAACTCCGGCAAGCGCAGCTTAACCTGATGGATCGCCCCGTGCAGCTGTTATTACTTAGCCACGAGGTCCTTTGTCTTCCTCATCTTTTCAATCAATAAATCAATGTATTTGATAGTGTACAGTGAGTTCCAATGATGATTTGAAATCTTGTTCTGCAATCACTTTTAGCGAAATAATCAATAAAAATACAGGTATGTTAATTAACGAAACGCGTACCCGTTAATCCGCAATAGTAAAGCGTCCATACATGCAAAAAAATAAAAAATAAAATAATTAAGACGCTGACAACACCTAAACCGCGGTCACTGTCAGATTGCATAGAAAAGAAAGAGAAGCACGACGACAAAACGCTTGTAATTTATTGCAAAATATGAAGTAATTATCTATTTACTCAGAATTGAGTTGAGTAATCGAAAATAAAAACAACCAAGTTCTGCATTAGAATAAGACGTACTTGTTATTAATTAAATACGTAATGTATGTTGATATTTAATACAGATATTTTGGATTAGAACTCTAAGGTAAGAGGTTAGTTTAACGTTAGTTTGTATCGAGATTTTTTTTTCAAAACGTGTTTTGGTGACAACCAAGTTCTGGGAAATATGTTCAAAATTAACATATATTTTTTCCGCTACCACAAACTATACAGATTTGGCAATTTTCTTTCTTAAGAGAAGCCTATTTTGGTCAAATGGGTCTTGTCAGCGCCTTAACTGATACGTAAAAGAAATACTCTGTACACGTGCACTTGTTTGTGGCACTTGCCTTTCCACGTTGAAAAACTGTAGTATATAAACTATACTAGATAGTTTATCAGTATTTATAACATATCATAGTATCGATGTCCTGCTAAGATGATTTCTATCTTTTCTATCAGACAAGATATCACTAGGTATCTAAGATCTGCTACGAAATAGCTCAGCGGTCAGCGACACTTTTATATTTTTTCGAGAATTGTTTAAATATTATATTATTTTACAAATTAGCTTTCATCTTTTTCCAGGAACTCAATTCCACCAACCACGACTTTGGAAAATTTGAAAACTAAAGCATCTTCCGCCGAAGGAAACGTCTATGTGGACGTAGGATTCTGGGGAGGAGTTATTGTAGGAAACGATGTAAGTATGAAAATAAGTGAATATAATTAGTGAGCTTGAGGATGAGCCTTCGCATTGGACGCTTGTTCAGCTCAGACGACACGACTACGCCATGTTTTCTCACCGACATGTAACGTCTACATACAATGGTGATTTTTTGAGAGTGAGTTTTTTATACATAGGTACTCAGAAAATAGCATAAAATACTTAATCAATTTCGGTTGCCTGTTTTCTTTTTTTTCTCATCTTTCGTGTGCACAACATTTTTATTTTAAGCAACAAATCCATAATATTGTTTCCCGTCGGGATCAATTATTGTATCAAAATGATAGATCGTTCCACCCAAAGCCTTTGTACCATCTTTGCCGCGCCTATGCTCCTACGTTGCGCCTATTATACGTTCCTACGCGGCTGCTACGCCGCGTCTACGTTCCAATGCGGCTGCTACGCCGCGCCTACATTCCTACGCGGCTGCTACGATGCGCCTACGCTACTACGCACTTGCTACGCGGCGCTTTAACGGCGGCTACGAGGCGTCCGTATATTACGCTGTACATTACGTCCAACCCTCTATGCGTCCAACTAACTAAAGTCTGTTTTTTAATCTCGGAGACTAATTTGACAGGTGCAAATGTCAAACTCCATATTGAAAAATCAAACAACAATAATTTGAAATGTCAAATTAGTCTCTGGGATTAAATAACGAACTTTAGGCATGCGCAGGACAGACGCTGTATGCGAAGAGACGGGACTCGTAGGCATTTATTTAAAATATCCATTATATATTATTATAATGATTTTAGTATCTAACACGAAAAGGTAGGGTTTCCGACGGTGATCGGTACATTTTGTCCCCATATCATAACCATTATTGACTTTTTCATTGGACATATTTTTACCTATTTATATTGGGTAAAAGAACAAGTTTTAAATATTATGAGTTTAGTTGCACAATAATAATGAAGCAAAATAAACATAAAGAACGGAATTAGTTACAAATGTTTTTGCAAAAAATATACCTAAGTCGCGTTTTTACATAAAACCTAGCTTAGGTTATTCACTCTTAGAATAGGTAAAACGACAAATCACTTCCCGTAGTTAATTTTAATTTATTTGAAGCGGAGGCTGGTGTTGTATCATTAATTCTTCTCAGTCATTAAATAATAATAATGACTTAGATAAAATTAGAAGATACCGAAATGAATATTTTCTTATTTTTAGGGTTCTGTACCTCAAAAAGGAAAAACGGAACCCTTGTAGGATCACTCGTGTGTCTGTCTGTCTGTCTGTCACCAATTTGCTCCGAATCGATTCGATCGATTAAGTTGAAAGGATGGAAAAAAAGTTACAGAAAATAGTTCTTTACTTATAGATAACAGAAGTCTATGGTCTTAAAAAAAACATAGTAAATCTCTCAATATTGTGCGTACAAACTTACATTAAAATTTTCAGCTGGAATAATAAAAATAATAATAATTTTATTCACAAGTTCACGTAGAAATTACTATAAGTTACATCATTACAAAGTTACATATTAATATTAGTAAGAAAATGTTAAACTATGTCTACAATAAATCTAGTGTATAACATAAATAGATTGGTTAGGGGTCTAATTGAATACAATAGCGACCTGCCTGATGTAGGTTTATTCAAACCTGTGTTTCAGGCCATCACTTAACAACGCTGAGTGCTTCAGTGGACAATATGTTACTGTACATAGAGCTAGCATTGATACATATTAATTATATTTAAAAATAAATATTAATTTAACACTAATCTTATCGCATTACATCTAGCAGTTTTGTTATGTATGAGGGATAATGTTTTTGGGATAAATCCATCCAAACTACGGAACCCTTAATTGTGCGTGGTTCAACATGCACTTGGCCGTTTTTTGGTATAACATACCTATTCCTAACTTTAAATTATACGTGTTACTTTTCAGGATTCACTGCGAGACCTTGTGAAGGCTGGCGTGGTGGGTTTCAAATGCTTTCTTTGTCCGAGTGGTGTCGACGAGTTTCCCAATGTAGGGCCTGAAGATTTGGAAAAGGCATTTGCTGCCTTAGAGGGAACAGGATCAGTGCTGGCGGTAATTATAAGAACAAATACCTTAATGATGTTTTTTATGGCTATATTTGTAGAGATAAAATATGCCTCGTTGGCCGCAGGTGCTCCTGTTGAGCATGAGATCCTGGGTTCAATCCCTGGGCCGGGCAATGTGTTACCTATTGGGATTTTCCATCAGGGATGTCTCAGTAGCAGTCCGGAGTCTGGATTTGTGGTGCCCAGTTAATGGGAATAGACTCGCCTCCGATTACCTTCATCGGACTTAAACATAACTGGGTGCGATACGTGGGTGTTCTAAAGGTACACTTCTGCTTAACCCTTCGGGGAATACAGGCGTGATATTATGTTAAGTTGTTATAAAAAAAAAATATGTTTTAGTTCCATGCTGAACTTGAAGATGACAGTCCACCCAGTACGAAGAAAATGAAAAAGAAAGGTACTTAGATCAATTCTATTAAGACGCTGGCAACACCAAAGCGCACAACACAACGCAACACAACACAACGCTTGTAGTTTTTTGCAAAATAATGAAGCAATTATCAATTTACTCAAAATTGAGTTGAGTAATCGAAAATAAAAAACAACCAAGTTCTGCATTCAAATAAGACGTTCTTGTTATTAATTAAATACGTAACGTATGTTGATATTTAATACAGATATTTTGGATTAGAACTCAAGGTAAGAGGTTAGTTTAACGTTAGTTTGTATCGAGATTTATCAAAACGTGTTTTGGTAACAACCAAGTTCTGGTAAATATGTTCAAAATTAACATATGTTTTTTCCGCTACCACAAACTATACAGATTTGGCAATTTTTTTTCTTAAGAGAAGCCTATTTTGGTCAATTGGGTCTTGTCAGCGCCTTAATGTGACAAACGGCTTTTTACGCCAAAAGGAATGCCATGTTTAATTGTGAATTGTAACGATCCAACAGTGAACTATTAAGTAAAAAGCTGCTAAGCATCGATTTTTTAAATAAATTAACGTTGTTGTGACGGTATCTACAACGCCACATACATCAAGGACCTGACTAAATAAATCCTGCATCGCGCAAGCTGCAGAGTTTACCGCGTGACTGGCATATAATTAAATTTATTTGCATAACAAGATGATTATTAACATTAACTAAATTAAATTAAAACTAAGTTAAACCTAAAAAAGGCTCTCGAGGCATTGTACGGAGGATGCTGGCGGCATTTCCTCGCTGAATTGCAATGCTGATGCGTCGCGCGAGAAAGCCGCCAGGTTTTCGGTTACCAGTTACATCAACCAGACGTTTCGAGATTTCCGCAAATAACTTATACACTCTGGGACCCCACGGACCGAGGGTCTCGACGCTAAAGGGCACACAGTTGTACTCTCTGCCAAGGCCTCCATATTTTATACTGGCATATTATATACAACATCCCGACATCGACCGTTGGGCAGTAGCCCATCAGACGTGTGTTGTGTCACTCATCCTCCGATGAGTGAACTAACCCTGTTCCTCATTCCTCCATATTGTTAATCACAACTTATCACCTTGGCCTTAAAGAGGCCGACAACACCTAAAGCGCGGTCACTATCGGACTGCATAGAAAAGAAAGAGATGCGCGATGACACAACGCTGGTAATTTATTGCAAAATATGAAGCAATTATCGATTTACAAAAAAGCTATAGATTGTATAAAAAAAATAAAACACTATTATGCTAATATGCAACATATTAGCATAATAGTGTTTTATTTTTTTTGTAGAATAATCTGACAAAAAATCTGAATGATTGCATGTATATTAGTATGGTTTTTAATCGTTAAAAGAATTTTTTTTAGGTATATTCGTGATTTTCTTCTAACATATCAAATTAGTTGTATTATGTTTTCAAAACACTATCTAACCTAGCATATATCCTGAAGAATATCATATATTTTTCTGATTTTGTTTACTGCAATGGATCATATACTTTTAGGCATTATAAAACTTACAACATTTGCATTTAGGTCCTGTAGTCCCTAAGCATTTAAATTAAATGAGTTTATTGAAGTTGAATAACTTACTCACCAACAATTTAACCGAAACAAGCGATCCTTTTGTCATGTTCGTTTGAACAAGACAAAAGGTTGTTTTTGGGGTTCCGTAGTCAACAAGGAACCCTTATATTTTCGCCATGTCCCTCTGTCTGTCTGTCTGACGGCGGCTTAGCTCGGAGACTCTTAGTACTAGAAAGCTGTAATTTGGCATGGGTATACATATTAATCACGGTGACAAAAAACCATGAAAAAAAATGTTACGGTACCTCCACTGCTCGTAATGTAGGGTTGATATTTTTTTCTCGTCTATCCCATAGTGTGGGGTATCGTTGGATAGGCCGATCGAAATTATTGCGGATCTATACGAACCATTTTTAGATTTAGGGACCCGTTTGCATAATATTAAGCTAGTGCTCATTTTTGTTACATTCGAATGTCCCCCCCGCCAGCCAAATGGTTGTTTTTGGATATGTGGAAAAAATTACGGCAGTAGTATAGAAGTTAACGAGTAATAGTCGACCAACTTACATTTGCAGTTGGAATGTATGGGAGAACATGTTTATCAACTACAATGTTAAGTTTGTTCTTAAGATAAATTCATCCCAACTACGGAACCCTTCATTTTATGTGCTCTGACACGTACTTGGCCGGTTTTTCATTCTTTTGTTTGTTTCAGATCCCGAAGAATATCAAACATATCTCGAGTCAAGGCCGCCTAATATGGAACTAAATGCGGTGTCGCTAATTAAAGATTTTGTTGAAAAAACTGAGTAAGTTAAATTATTGGTGTTTAATTATTGGTACAAGTGCAATAAATGTTTGCCAGACTTTTGAGGAGAAATGTTGATCCATTGCATTGCAGTGCTCTGGGGGGTAACCATCACCTCTTATAGCAGTATTATTTCAATATTACTTCGGTGTAAGAAAGAGATGGAGCTATAAGTCCTGTATCGCTCCATCACTTTCCCACTGTGAAGTAAAATTATAATAATAATGCTTCAAGAGGTGATGGTTACCCCCCTGGAGTGGAGTAGACTGCCTCGTTGTCCTAGTAGTCGCAAGCTCTACTGCTGGGCATGAGATCCTGGGTTCAATTCCCAGGTCGGGCAAATCGTTATTGGGGTTTTCCATCAGGAATTTATCAGTAGCAGCCCGGAGTCTGGATTTGTGCCCGGTTAACTACAATAAGCTCGCCCCCTATTTCATGGGACTTTGTTTAAGTCCCATGTAACTAGCGAAATTTGGGTGTACTTGGTACACTTCTGTCTAATTCTTCGAGGAATACAGGCGCGATGATATGTTATGTTATGTCAAATGTACTTACTTTTAGAGTAACTCACTTTCTGAAAGGTCACATTAGTATGTACGTATATACAGATTGTTAAACTCATGTCAAGTGTTTATGTTGTTAAATTCCCTATCTGTTGTAATATCGGCCAGCCAATCACCGCAGTTAACATGAGTTTGACAATGTATCAGCTTGTGTTAATTATTGGCCTTTGAAAACTGGGTGTAAGGTAACTAGGTACCTTTCGTTCTTTTTAGTAAGGGTTCCGTAGTCAACAAGGAACCCTTAAGACTCTAAAGGCTCCCTCATACAGGCGCGACACGCGACGCGACACAAAAGCACCGCGTGTAGCACTAAAAGCGGTGCCTTTGTGTCGCGTCGCGTGTCGCGCTTGTTTGTAAGAGTCTTTACAAACAGGCGCGACACGCGACGCGACACAAAGGCACCGCGTGTAGTGCTACACGCGGTGTCTTTGTGTCGCGTCGCGTGTCGCGCCTGTTTGAAGGAACCTTTTTAGTTTCGCCATGACCGTCTGCCTGTCTGTCATTTCGCGGCTTAGCTCAGGTATTCTAAAATATAGCTTTCTAGTACTAACTAGAAAACTGTAATTTGGCATAGATATACATATTAATCACGCCGACAAACTGGTATAACAAAAACTTGAAAAAAATTATTGGGGATACGTAAAGTGGGGATGATATTTTTTTTCTCGTCTATCTCATGGTGTGGAGTATCGTTGGATAGGTCGTTGAAAAATATTACGGGTCTGTGAAAACCATTTTTCGATTCAGCGATCCGTTTGTTTAATATTAAGCTTTACGAGTGATATTATTTTTGGAGTCAAGTGTGGACCCTGCCAGCTAAACATTTGTTTTGGTTTTTGGATTTGGTTTTGAACGAAGTTAAAAGAAAAACTATCACACCTAAGTTGGCTTTAAAAGTTAACGAGTAATAGTCGACCAACTTGCATTTGCAGTTGGAGAATTGACCATGACGTACATCGATGTATGGGAAAACGTAAAATATGTTTTTCAATTAGAATGTTAAGTTTGTTTTTGAGATAAATCATCCCAATTACGGAACCCTTCATTGTGCGTGGTCCGACACTCACTAGGCCGGGGTATGTTGTTTTATATTTTCCACCAACTTGTTCTTTCTTGTTTGCATAGTATAAAGAGAGGAAGTAAGTTATTTTCATACAAACGCACCGCGCGCGGCTTGTATGTGTGTGCCAAAGTATCTATGTGTCGCCGCACGCACACTTAAAAAAATCTCGACCCGTTTCTCAGTGCGCCAGTCGGGGCTAACACCGCACGAGGTTCGCGCGTCACGGCTTTTCGGCACCGCTAAATGAATAAAAAATGTGTGATAATCGCAGGAGAACGTATTGCTGTGTGTTTGGGTGTCTTAATAATTCATCGATTCTAGAATTGTCTCACCTCACAAACCCTGTACCCAGACAATACAAGTAAAAAATACAACTTCCCGACCCTTGCTAATTTATAGGCACTGAATTAAAATTTAGCTATAAGTGACAACCCTGAGACAGCAGGCAATTATATCGCGGATTGGGCCGGAGATAGCCTACTTCCTCTCTCTTTATACTATGTTGTGTTTGTGTTCTTTCTTTGCGTTAACCTCAAATAAACGTATTTTCTTTCTTCTGTTCTTTTCTAGTTCATCAGTATTTATGACCAGCCTATTATTGTCGCACTGCAGGGCAAAGGCCTCTTCTCATTAGGGCCTCTTCTCCTTATAAGCATTGATCACCACGCTTTAAATTGATTTCCAATGTTCCAAATTTAAAACTCCAGGCGATCACGATGTTTTCCTTCAATGACGTTACACTTAGAAATGATATGAATTGAAAAGTCACATTGGTTCTTGCTCGGATTTAAACCCGGAAAACCAACCGCGTGTATAAGAGACGAAGTCTTAACTCTCTCCCTGGGCCTCCACGCCTCTATGACTAAAATTCGTTAATTAAATTTATTTTACCACCAGCGTCCGAGTGCACGTAGTCCACGTGTCTTCTTCGGAGGTGGTTCCTCTACTTGTTGAGGCAAGGAAGGCCCGGCTGGCGAAGGGACACGAGGGCTGGCGCGCCGGGGTCACCGCGGAAACCTGCCACCATTACCTCACCTTTAGCGCCGACCAGATTCCGAAAGGACGGAGCGAGTACAAGTGCGCTCCACCTATTAGAGACAAAGAGAATAAGGTATTTTATTTCGACATTTATTTCCCCGTTGTGGCTTTATCACTCTCTACACACACAGCTGTGTCGGACTCAAGCCGACTAAAACTCGTCGTTGTTCCTCCATCCTGCTATCATGAGTTAAGAGTCCGGAATAAAGGTAGGTAGGCATATGCATGGCGTCCAAGTTATTCTGATCACAAAATGATCGGCTACCAAAAATTATAAGCGATCGGAAATAAGTTTATACTTAGCTTTTAGATTTACAATAAGTGATGAGATTTGCATGCTTTATGTCAATGCTTCAAATGATTTAACTAATAAAATATAATTAAATATCGTTAAAGTTTTTCAAAATAAACCAATAGTTAATTAAATAATACGTAATATATTTTGTTTCTAAAAAAACTGCAAACCACATTCGAAATTTGAAAATTTCTATGATTTTCAACAAATTCTTTATTTATTTTGTCAACTGCCAGTCTTATTCGATGCCTAGATATACGATTTTTTTTCATAATTATTCTGGTTTTTTTTGCTAGAATCGTGATTTGCATTATTTTGTAAGAATGTTCAATCCCTATAATATTAATTAATGTTTATTTTTATAAATTATGACTTCGTTCCGGAGATCCCATTGAATGGTTGTGCTGCATTGATGGGCAAAGTTACATCTCCCAACTCCACGGAATGTAATGTGGTCGAAGACGTTTTTCATATTATGGTGGAGTGTGTCTGGAACGGGCCCGGAGGATATTTGATTCGTGACCAATTTAATAGGTATAAATATTTGTCAATAGTAGCATGTAGTGCTAATCTAGCTTTTGGAACATCCAAAGCTGCTAGCTAGAATATTATATAAATTTATTATTATAAATGCGAAAGTGAGTTTGTTTGTTGGTTATGATTTTACGCTTAAGCGGCTGAACGGATTTGAATAAAATTTGGCACATGTGTAGACATAGGATACATAGGCTTGTATCCTGATATTTCCACGGTGGTGCGGATGAAACTGCGGGGCGCAGCTAGCTTCCAACATTCCCACGGCTCTGATCATTTCTTTTCTCAACTTACGTCTTCTTTCCATAATACCGTCCTTTTATATTGATTCTACTTAGAAGTAAGGCAATTTTTTTACTGATTTGGCCTCAAACCTGTTTCAGAAATAAATAGGAATACAACTTGACAGAAGATTTTCATCTTTTGACCGAAATTCAAAAACCCTATTCCCTTTTCAAATGACGAAATTTACTAAAAAGTTAGTAATAGGAGTTACAATAAAACCTGTATTTTCAGTAAGTAGCAAAAACGTGCTTGATCCCTAGACACTTTTGATGTGTGTACTTCCATATGCATTTAGTAAAAAAGTTGCTATTTTGACATTACAAACAGACACTTCAATTGACACTTTCTTTAAGTTCTAGTTTATAGATAATGGCGTCGTGCAAGTGTAGCTCAACGGTTACTCAATAGAGTAGACATTTATTTAGGTATACTCCGGCAATAGAAAAAGGGAAAATGTAAAATATTTACAGGAAGGAAGCAATAAACCAAATAATTATTCTATTTTAACTGTTATTTATTAAAACAAAGTACGTTCCTACTTATTTAATATTTTAAAACATTAATTATTTGTGTATTTGCTGCAGGAAAAGCTATGGGAATACTTATTGGAAGATAAGTTAGACCTGGTGGTGTCAGACCACTCTCCTTGCACTCCGGACCTCAAATGTTCAAATAATTTGGAGGCTTGGGGCGGGATCTCATCTGTACAATTTGGTACGTTAACGTTTATTACTATTTCAGTTTAAGATGTACAAAACGTGCTACCTACTAAAGATGAGACTTGACACACCACGTGGTTTGACTTGCGCAGTAGGCGATAACGATATTAATAACTATTTCGAACAAACCAAATATATAACTATTTCATACACAACTGTACCTGCCCAGGGGGACACTACAGACGCTCGTCAAGTCTCATCTTTCGTGGCGCGTATTGTACTTCTTAGTGGCTTTTTATATCACATAATACGAGTTGCTATATTTTACATAGGTACCCGCAGAATTTTATTTAAGTCCATATATAGGTACCTTCGTGACTCTATCTTTGTTAGAGACAAATTAAGATTCAAAAACCGGCCAAGTGCACAATGAAGGGTTCCGTAGTTGGGAATTTGGTGTGAATTTATCCAAAAAACAAACTTAACATTGTAGATAGAAAATGCTCTCCCATACCCATGCAAATTTAAGTTGGTCGACTATTACTCGTTAACTTGTAAAGCCTACTTAGCTGTGATAGTTTTCTTTTTAATTTCATTATAATTATGTACTACTGCCATGGTTTTTTTCACATCTCCATAAACAACCATTTAGCTGGCGCAGGGGGGGGGGGGGACACACTTGACTCTAACAAAAATTAGCACTTTAAGCTAGATGTGTTCGGCGTTTCCTATCTGACTACTCTCAGAAGAAAGGCCAAAACAAACTCAGAGCTCACAGTCTCTTTTAAAGTCCACACATAACCTTGGTCAGATCATGTGAAGGCCATGTAGATTTGTGTCTGAAATGGTCCTTTTGAGGAAAGAACCATACAGATTGAGTGGACCGAGTGGTGGATGATGTTGCCACATTGCCATTGTAAAGTAGTACTAAGTTTTTTTTTTGGAAATAAACTATTATTATTATTTTATATACCTGTCCAGTCAGTGCACTCATTTGTCAGTAATCGTGCAGCTCAACTCAGAACTTAAGGAGCTCAACGATGCGACGAACAATACCAAAGAAATAACATTTGGGTAGGCCGCATAATTTACTCAAACTGCCAGACCATGATTAATACTGAATGAGAAAAACAAAAACAACAATGACCCACATAGTCACGCAAGCGGATCCTTGAGTTGAAAAGTGGTGTTCACAGACCTGCAATATTTTTGAACGGCCTATGCAACGATATCCCACACCATGGAGTGGTCGTGAAAAAAAATATCATCCCCACAATGCGTGCAAGGGAACCCTAAAAAATTTTTTTTAAACATTTTATTGCACATTTTGTTGCATATATATTTTACCACATTGTCGGCGTGATTAATATAGAAAGCTGTTATTTGGCACAGGTATACACCTATGCCTAATTACAGCTTTCTAGTACTAAGCGTCTCTGAGCTACAGCGGGAACAGCTAGACAGACAGACAGACAGACGGACATGGCGAAACTATAAGGGTTCCTTGTTTACTACGGAACCCTAAAGACGATTAAGTTATCGTTAACTTAACACATCAAAGGACAAAAGCATGTAGGAAGTAATAAACCCTTACAGCAAATGAGCAAAGTATGAATAATAATCTTTTTTTTATGTTCTAGGTTTATCACTATTCTGGACGGCAGCGAGTACCCGCGGCCTCGACTTGACCTCGATCAGTAAATACATGAGTTCAGGGCCGGCCCAGCTATGCGGCCTTCAGAACCGCAAGGGAGCTCTGAGGCCTGGCCTTGATGCTGACCTGATATACTTCGACCCTGAAGCCTCCTTCACTGTCACCGCTGAAATTATACGACACAAGAATAAGGTAGACGATAAATTTTGATCATCGTAAATAACAGTAAATGCGGACATTATGTGTAGTGCAGTAAATATCTTTTATTGTTATAATAGTTTACTTTTATGGGCAGAGTGCCTGCCCTGGGCCTTTCTTTAGAAATCCATAACTCTTTTTGGTAGTTATTTAGCGACTCTAAGATGCCAGCAGCCACCGTTGATTCGTAAATCTTTATTAAATGTCGGACAGTAACGAGTTTTTACGTAAGTTTTTTAAAAACATCCACTAGTGGAATTAAGTAGGAAGTGCATACAGCAACTTAATAAAGTTAACACTATCTAAAGTTTAGGTACCAATGATTGAAAAAAAAAAAAAAAAAGTTACCCATGACTGAAAGCTTTTCTTTTTTTGGGTGGGAAATCATCAAATAACTTCTCCCGCTCTGGGCGGAATGGGAGGGTGTGTCAGACTCTTACTGACTAAAACCCACCCGTATTCCTTCCGTTGCCTATTGTGTCTTATTCAGTGGGTTTAGACTCTGAACCCAATTCTTTCTCACTCTGAATTTCAGTGTTCGAAAGAATTGATTATTGTCCATGAATAAATCTATCTTCTATAAAATATAATTGAAATGTTGTGCGATGGTAAGCGAGAGACTTGAACAGCTGGAGAGATTTAACATGTTTTTTTTTAATGTTCGTTATTTTCCGAATTACTTAGATTTTTATGGAAAGAAAAACTGGAAAGTCTGCTCGGAATATTGCAAAATTCGGGAAAAACTGAAAGTGTTTTTTTGTATGAACTCAAGACCGTATTTTGACAAGACAACGTCTGACGATTCAACTAGTAAACAATAAAATTAGGCTTTTCCAAGTTATGAAAAAGATTGATAAAAAATAGCCCATGATTAAGGCCCTTACGAAGTGGGTAACGTGATTAACGCACTGAGTACCCTTCGATCATTATTCTCCTTAGCAAAAAAATATGAAACTCCATTACCTACAGCTTAGCCCTTATCGCTAGGCTATAAAGTACCTACTTACTTATCGGATAAAATGATTCTCATTTCTTTGTTTCAGTTGACGCCATACATCGGTAAGCAGTTGAAAGGCGTCGTGAAACAAACGTATCTGCGCGGGCGCCAGATTTACGAAGACGGAGAAATTGTGGAAAAACCTAAAGGAAAGCTGTTATTAAATGATGTTTAAATATTTAGTACGATGTTATTATTAGAAAGTTTTGATTATTTACACACTGAAAAATATAGAAACGTTAAAACATAGTGTATTTCAATACCATCAATAATAATTATAGATTATTCATCTTTTCTTCTTTTATGAGCATTATTTTATTTTATGTTTAGTAGGTAAGTGTTTGTAGAAGGTCATCTACAGTTACAAAGAAAACGAAATACATTGTCGCAGCTAAAGAACAACGCAATAGAGTAGAGTAAGGTTGCGTAAGTCGTAACATCTAACGCTCAAGTCTCAACTGTTGTAGTTTTTAGGTTAATTTAAATTAATCAAAATCTGTTGCGTCCACTGAATCTTTATTTAACCAGCATTCACAAAAACGCAAAAATCTACTAAAATCTTTTATCATAATGGGTTTCTTAACGTTACTTCGGTAGGTACGTAAGGGTACCTACCGAAGGAACGTTAAAAAACCCGACGAATCAGGTAACTACTAATGCATACCACCTATAGCCTAAAGGCTCGTGCAGACTGGGGCGATATCGCGGACCCGACAGGCATATTGCTGCCTGTCGCGCGCGCGATATAGCCCCAGTCTGCAAGAATATTTAGTCGTACAGTACGAATAAGGTGTCGGAGACGATTCATAAATCTAAAAAATAATAATACACGACGTCATATTAATATAAATAAAAAACTACAAACAAATAATTTCTCAGACGATCAAGTAGAATTCTTCTCTATTTGGAGTCATCAATATAGTACATAAAAAGAAAGAAAGATATAAAGAAAGAAAAATATTATATTTGGCACACGCATAGAAAATAAAACAGTAAAAAAAAAAGTTAAGTATTGATTATTTTTCTCAAAGTTCTAAAAAGTTAGGAAGAGACTACTTAGACTCTCAATTACCGGACACGGCAGCTTCGGGAGGTTCCTGTGTCGGATAAGGCGGGAGGAAACGTCCGGGTGTCACCACTGTGTGGATCGCCTACGCGCCTGGAGGACACGGTGGAGCATACGGTGGAGGTCTGCCCGGCTTGGGCAGAGCACCGCCGTGTCCTCGTGGAGGCGATCGGCGGCAGAGACCTCTCGCGTCCGGCCCTGGTTCAGGCCATGGTACGGAGCGAGAGGGCATGGGCAGCCGTCACCTCCTTCTGCGAAGCAGTAATGCTCGCGAAGGAGGAGGCGGGGCGGTTGAGGGAAAGGCAAGTTTCGCGCCCTCTCGCCCCTAGCCGCCGCAGGAGACGCCCAGGGCGTCGGGAATCCCGGGCGGATTTCCGGCCACCGTAGGCGCGGGCTTGCGGATGGTGAGCAATGGGTAGCTCACCGTCCGGTAAGGACCAGGCCCGGGTCGACGGCGCGTCGTATTCCACGCGCGCCTCAAAGAGATGTCGTTAGCACAAAGTAGGGGTCCACTAGGGCCGATGCCTGCCGGAGTCGCGGGAAGGTACTTATGGGTCACCGAGGCCCCCGCAACACAGGCAACAGGAAGGAATACGGGTGGGTTTTAGTCAGTAAGAGTCTGACACACCCTCCCGCTCCGCCCAGAGCGGGAGAAGTTATTTGATGATTTCCCAACCTCAAAAAAAAAAAAAAAAGACTCAATTAATTAAATGTTGTTTTAACATAAGTTATCGTCCACGTCTACTGTGTACTCGTACTTATGTCATATTGATAAGTCTTTAAAAAGTTGTTTTGTTTTTGCTTCTTTAAACAACTGACATAACTTTAAAAAAAATACGGTTTGGATTTGCTTAAATGAATGTTGGAATACCTCGAAAATAGCCATGAACAAAATAATATCTTCATATTCTTTTCAGAAATAGGTAGTTTACAGACGTACATGAAATTTGAATGCAGACAGTAGTAATTTCTTAACACGTAACATAACATCACGCCTGCCCCGAAGGGATAGGATTCGCAAGTTATGTTTAAGGGATTACTCATGTAATAGGGGGCGAGCCTATTGCCATCAACCGCGTACGACGGGTTGACGACGGCGCGTTGTGTTCCACGCGCGCCTCAAAGGGATGTCAGCACAACTGTAGGGGTCCGCTACGGCCTGCCGGGGTCGCGGGAGAATACGAAAGTGATGCCGTTCGGGGCCATGACCCCCTCTGTCCCGCCCCCCTCTACTCTACGCCACTGGGCGCTGGTATACCCTACTTATCTATTCAACTCGGAACTCAGCTCATACCTACCTGGCTACCTGTTGGTTCTAAACAAAAAAGCGAAAAAATAAAGAGTAGGTAAGTATGATCCAATAATATCGTGCACATCGTGTTACCCTAACAGGCTTGTTGAGGTTAGATTGGCAATCGTTCCTTGTAAAATACACAGCAGCTGCAAGATTGCGAGGCTAGGCAGACGATGAGAGTAACTTATTCTTATGAAATCAAAACTTAATTAAAATCTATATAAATCTATGCATCGCTTTTCGTGGCTGTCTGTATGACCGCGTTGTTTTTCTAAACTACGCAACGGATTTTGATGCGGATGGAAGCGGATGCACCATTATTTGGAGAACTTATTCCGCAAATTATAAGTGTATTATAACTATAACTATCTTCTGCCCGCGACATCGTTCGCGTGGGAGTCGTAAGACACTAAACCATACTAAAATAACAGCCACATTTTTATACAACTTCCCTGTATAGGTCCTACGTTTTTGATTTTGATCTCAGCATCCAAAATATAAAGAGAGTCAGGACTAGTGACGCGGAATGTGGTAAGTCGTTTACACGTAGTCCGTGTGAGAAGCAGACCGTCCTGAGGTCGACATCCGCAGCCTTCAGTAGCAATTTCCCATTGCTTGCGAAGTTTTCGTTTTTAGTGAATTCATGAACGCCTGGTCTCCTGCATATAAAACCTAATAACACAAAACCATAGATATAATAAAGAAGGAGATATGTATACCCGGTACTTCAAAATGTATCGGAACCCGGAGTCTCCAGTTTGTCCCTACCACTCGCCACATCTACTCATGCAGTTCGTTCACAGAACACATATAAGTTCGTTAGAGCAATAGATACGAAGTCGCGCACACACTCGCAATTAATAAATCAGAAAGTACTACACAATCAATTAAAAACCTTATCCTATCAAACACAGCGTGCATTTACCATGCACCATACATCTTACTCATATGATAACATCGGTCGCTCTCGTTGTGCTGTGCAAAAGCCATTTATTTTACGACTACCTACATATACGCAAGTAATTGACTAAATCGGAAAGTCATCAATTCTTCCATTTATTAGTATTAAAAATGTTGTGGAGTCCTGAAAATAAAATAAATAATAAACAGTATACAGACACTAATATAATACAAATAATCAATAATGTAGGCTCTATAAAAATATATTATTAAGTTAATGAAAAAAATTAAACAATATGAGACAATCAAAATGAGTAAAAAAACATTATTTTACATGGGTCTTCAAAACTACTAAACTATAATAGTAATATATTCATTAGGCAATCGACATTGTTGTCGAAGGCCTAAGTTAGTGGATCTGCACAATCAACTCAGCCTATCACAGTCCACTGCTGGACATAGGCCTCTCCCAGGCTGCGCCAAAACACCCTGTCTGCCGCCTTCCGCATCCAGTCTGTCCCAACCACCTTTTTAAGGTGGTCGGTCCATCGAGCTGGGGGGCGAACCACACTACGCTTGCCGATACGCGGTCTCCACTCCAGGAATCGTCTGCTCCACCGGCCATCGGTCCTTCAACACACATGGCCAGCCCACTGCCACTTCAGCTTGCTGACTCTGCAGGCTATGTCGGTAATTCCGGTTCTTTTCCGGATAACTTCATTTCTGATCTTATCCTTCAAAAGACACTTCGAACATAGCCCGCTCCATGGCGCACTGAGTGACCTTGAATTTGTGGACCAGCCCGACTGTCAGTGTCCACGTTTCGGCACCGTATGTCATAACGGGCAGGTTGAAGACCTTAGTCTTCAAACACTGCGGGATTGGCGACGAGAAGACTTGACGAATTTTTCCAAACGCTGCCCAACCCAATCGGATCCTCCTGTCGGCTTCTTTCTCAAAGTTGTGTCTACCGAGCTGGATAACTTGTCCTAGGTAGACGAACTCCTTCACAATTTCGAGAAGCGACCCTTCGATGTGGATTGGACTCGGCAAGACGTGCGAATTGTACATGACTTTCGTCTTGTCCAAATTCGCATCTGGTCTAACTGTTCCAGCGTCTCTGCCATTATGACGATGTCGTCGGCAAAAGAAAGGTGTGAGATGTACTCGCCATTTACATTGATACCCTGTCCACTCAAGTCCAGCGTCTTAAACACGTCCTCCAACGCATCGGTGAAAAGTTTCGGATATCACATCCCCTTGTCTCACCCCCCTGAGCAGTTGGATAGGGCTGTTTTTTTCATACTGGATTTGGACAGTCATCGTTGCAGCGTCATAGAAACGCCAGTCAATTCGGCATCGTTGCAGAGAGGCCAGAACTGCCCATATTTCGACGGAGTCTAAGGATTTCTCATAGTCCACACAGCGGCTGGTTGTATTCTTCGGTCTACTGTACAATCTGCCGAACAGTATGGATGTGGTCCACGGTACTGAAGCCTTTTCGGCCGGCTTGTTCTGGTGGCTTGAACTCGTCAAGTCTCCTGGCGAGACGGTTCGTGACGACCCTCGAGAACAGCTTATAAACGTGGCTCAGAAGTGAAATGGGTCTTCAGCAAGGTTATGTCGCCTTTTTTGAAGAACAGAACCACCGCACCTCTGCTCCACGCCTCCGGCGTTGTGCCTTCTTGGATGACGGAGTTGAAGAGACTCGCTAGCTCTTTCAGGTCTGGAGCCCCGCCCGCTTTAAGGAGCTCTGTCGTTATTCCGTCATCACCAGGTGCCTTGTTGTTCTTTAGCTGCTTGAGAGCTACCCTAATGACTTCCGTGTAGTGGCGTGTTAATTCAGCTCGATGGTCATCTTCACTATGCCCCGCTGGTTTCGCCGTCCGCGTTGAGTACAAGTGCCCGTAGAAATCCTCGTCTTCCTAGAGTATCTCGGACTTCGAAGTCACGATCCTACCATCCGCAGTTTTCAGTTTCGTCAGATAAGACCTCCCTAAGTGCTGAGCGAACACTTTCGACCCTCGGTTCTGCTCAATCGTGACCACCGAGTGTTAGAGCACCGAAGGTCGCGTCGCGTCAGCTTTCTAATTGTTAGGTTTAAGGCCCTCTTTAAATCTGACGAAGACGGCGGCGTGGATGGCAACTCTCGTCTTTCAGTCCGAGAGTCTCCGAGGAAAGTTTGGACACCTTACTTTTTTGTTGCGACGGGAAGAGTCTGCGGGACACGACGCGTAGTGCTTTGACCACCTCGTCGGCCTTCTCATCGATAGTGCTTGTGGTTTCCAGGAGGGCAAAACGATTTTGAAGTTCCAGTTGGAACTTTTCGGATCCTAGAGCGGCTTGAAGCAGCGTAGGTCGGAGAGTAGGCCTCATCATGCGGATTCTCTCGGCTCGAAAATTGATATTTAGAGTGCCTCGGACAAGCCTGTGATCGCTTCCGGTATTAAAGCTGCTGAACACGGAGACATCTCTAAATATGTATGTGCCTCTTATCCGTCATGATGATGTCTATCTCGTTCCTTGTCACGTTATCGGGGCTCTGCCAGGTCCACTTCCTTTGGGGTTTCTTCTCGAAGAACGAATTCATCAAGAAGAGCCCCTGAGACTCATAAAAGTTGACCAGCATTTGCCCCCTGTGATTCCTGCGCCCCAAACCGAACGGTCCAACTTTCGTTTCGCCAAATTCTTGTACTCCCACTTTGGCATTAAAGTCACCCATACCAACGTTGTAATGGGCCTTTGTCGTACTGTGCATTGCCTTGGCAATGTCCTCGTACATGGCCTCGGCTGTCTCGTCAGAGCATGTCGAAGTCGGCCACGTACCTGAATCACTTTCAAGTAGTACCTGTCAGTGAGTTGCAGTACAAGGTACGCTACCCGTGTCGACACACTACTGATTTCCATAATGCTGCTAGTGGGTTCCTTGTTGACAAGGAAGGCACCGCCTTGGGAGAGCTGATCACCTTTGCGAAAGTAGAATAGGTGACCTGACTCCAGGGTTATCGTATCCTCCCCCTGTCTTCGGACTTCAGATAACCCCAGTGTATATGCCAGTTAATGCAACCTAACTCTACCTCGAGTTCGGCAAGGTAATGGTCCAGCCTCATCTAACGTCTATTGTACGTCGCCAGATGTAGTCGTCGTTGGTAGCCTGCCATAGCCCGGGGATTCTTCGCACCCAAGCGGGTTGGTGACCGCAGTGCCAATCCTTTCGCACCGATGACGCTGCTGCCCGTCATCGCTCTGGAGAATTTAGATTGGCTTTTTGGATGGTTATACTGCCATCGGTCGGTCGTCAGCGCCTTATCCGTCAGTGGCAGGGTGTAGCGCGCGCAGTGAAGTTGACATTTGGGGAGTCCGGATGTTGTGTGCTCCCCCTTACACCCCGATCTGCACAGCACATCATTAATTCGTCGCAAGACACAGCGACCGTACTTCGCGATGCATCCGCATAAGTAAAGTATCGTTTTGTGATTTTTACATTGCTTATCCAGTGACTTAGCGACATACTTAAGGTAGCGGCAAAGGAACAATGTATTTACAATGGTACAGTCACTGTGATATTTGAAAACAAAAATAACGTAGTAAAAGCAAGAAATATTTTATGATTTGTTGTTTTTCATAATTTTAAAGACAAATACAATAAAGTACTTGAACTTACTTATGGTAAGTGATTCCATGATTTACAAAGTTTTTGTTTTGGCTTCGGTTTTTACAATAAACCAGTGAACAACACGGCATTCTTATATGTTATCACGATCACGGTCTAAAACTCACTAGTTCGCGGAGACGACCATTTGACATGAGCATTTTGATCATGTCGCGCGCACACGGACACGCCCCCTTGCCACTCTCCTGTTTTTATATTTCTATGCACAAAACTGATACACTGACTGAAGTATTCTTACAGATTATTCCTGACCAACGGCTATCACTAAAATAATATAACAGTAGATTGTAAACATCACGTAATCATCAACATTTTACAAATCTGACTGGTAGTGCCAGAGATTAGCGCGTTGAAACAAACAAACTTCAGCTTTATTATTAGTATTGATAGATAACTATAGATGGTCATCTATAGTTATATATAAGTTTAGGTCTTTTTTTTTAGGATGGGAAATCATCAAAAAATTTCTGTGTCAGATTCTTACTGACTAAAACCCACCCGTATTCCTTCCTGTAGGCTGTGTTGCCAGGGGCCTCGGTGGCCCTTTAGTACCTTCCCGCGAACCCGGCAGGCATCGGCCCTAGTGCCTACACTTGTGCTGACGACATCTCTTTGAGGCGCGCGTGGAATACAATGCGCCGTCGACCCGGGCCTGGTCCTTACCGGACGGTGCTACCCATTGCTCACCGTCCGCAAGCCCGCGCCTACGGTGGCTGGAAATCCGCCCGGGACTCCCGACGCCCAGGGCGTCTCTTGCTGCGGCTAGGGGCGAGAGGGCGCGAAATTGGCCTTTCCCTCAACCGTCCCGCCTCTTCCTTCGCGAGCATTACTGCTTCGCAGATGGAGGCTACGGCTGCCTATGCCCTCTCGCTCCGTACCATGGCCTGAACCAGGGCCGGACGCGAGAGATCCCTGCCGCCAATCGCCTCATAAGTTTAGGTCTAAACGTGATGTTTATCTGTGTACGTTCTACGAAGTACAAAAAAATTAAAAATTAGTTGTCTGTTAAGTCGGTTTACGGACGAAATCGAATTGGATCGAATCGAATTTTACGTGGAAACGAGAGAGAGATGCGTCACAAGCCAAACGCTTAGGCTGATCGTGCCTCTCTATCGCTAGTTCCGCGCTCTTGCTTGCACGCTCGGCTCAGGCGGAACGTGACACTGTTTCGTGCGTGCAGCAGTTCATCGATTTATAATACATTGGCGCCGATTCCCTTGTTCACAAACTAAACTAAATTTAAGTTCAGTGCATCTTTTTCTTTCTATTTCATTAAGAAAAGGACAGAAGATAAATTTTAGTTTAGTCCTGTCAAATTAATCAGCGCCTGTCACTACTCCATACAAGTTTAGACGTGATTAAAAACTTGCCTACTAAAATTACGTCAATTTACGTCAAGCGCTGATTAATTTGACAGGACTAAACTAATATTTATCTTCGTTCCTTTTCTTAAAGAAATAGAAAGAAAAAGATGCAATGAACTTAAATTTAGTTTAGTTTGTGAACAAGGGAATCGGCGCCAATATCACGTCAAAAAAAGAAGGGATCACCAAAATATCAACAGTTGGAAGTGAAACTTACAAACACAGGTTTGTAAAGCAGTCATGGATCCGCCAAGCTATTTACTTTTTTAAAAGTTGACTAATGTAGCCGTTCTATATAACGTCATGATTGACCGCATAGCCCCATAAAGGCTCTTGAATACTGAAGCGATATCGCCCCGATCTGTAAGAGCCTTAAAGATGATCGTTAAAAAGAGGTATAATCTGTATTTTTCCGAGAACCGTTGTTCTTATTTGAATTATTTTACATTAAAAATATACTAAATTCTGACTTAAAACTAATATAAAAACCCTATACTATATAAATCTAATATTTCCTACTTGAAAACCTATATACTAAACAAATTACAATCGTATCCTACTTTAACATACTTTAACTACCTACCAAGGGTTGGTATTTCGAGTACATAGTTGCATTACTAATAAGTAAAGTAGCATTTACCTGAAAACATTAGTAGTACATCATGAGGTTTCTGAGTAATATATTTCATTGTAGTTTGTACAAGTGACTTTGGCCTGCACTTGATAGAAGGACTCATTCCTTCAACTACATTTCGTCACTGGACTCTTTAGTTAACACTTTCTAACATTAAATCACTTTTCTAAACCCTGATATACAGGTTTGCACAATTAATCAGATCAATATTTTTTTTTTTTTAAAGTTCACTGAAGATAAAATACTATACTTAATTCTTGAAAATCACTAACAACTTTCCAACGTGACGTTTAAACTCTGAAACAATAAGAATCTTCATGATCTAGACCATATATGGGCAACAACCGGCCCGCGGGCCGGATTCGGCCCGCTGTAAGATATTATCCGGCCCGCGAGACATTTTGAAAAAACCCAATTTAAAAAATATTACATTAGGTACTTATACTCACGGGTCTTGCAGTATCCGTTCATTTTTACTATCCTGATAATACTATACAGAATATCCGGATAATGCAGATAAAACTGATATGTTTTCGTTTTTATTAGAAATAAAACTAATAAGCTTTTATAACACGTTTTAATCAGTATCTCAAGCAAAATGACAAAGAAATAATAAACTATACCAATATTTTAAGTAACAATCACATAAAAGATACTAGTTCACTTTCTAAAATCATACAATAAAACACCGATACCGCACAAATAATTTGTATCTATTCTTCTCGGACTAAAAACAATTCTAATTAAAAATGGGATCTTACATTTATCACAAATCACAACATCCCAATCAAATCAACCTATTTAAAACATAATAATTAAATAAAGATATCACTTTTTCTGGCAAATCAGCTTAATTATTAAACAACAATAGCTTATGTCAAATAAAATAAAACAAAAATGATCAAAATAATCAAATAACCCTTTAAAATATAATACTACGTAATTCTTAAATTATTTTTTATCCAAATTCTGGTAATATGATCTTAAAAAGCTTAAACTATCTAATGAATCTTCTTTCATGGAAGTTCTTAAATGGTTACATAAATATCCTGTAGCAGAGAACACTCTTTCTGCTTCATCGCTAGTCGGTGGTATTGATAAAAGTAGATTGTAAACCCTTTCTAAATTGCTGCTTCTCTGACCATTCTCATCAAATAGTGCCATCTCTACTCGAATTGTGGTGTCTAAATCATTTGTTGAAGAAGTCGGTCGCTGCGCAGAAGATGGCTGACTCATAAACCGGATGATTTCTTCTCGTATTCGTGTTTTAATTGATACGCTTACAGTTGAGGAAGAGCAACCTTCTGTACCTTGTGTATTGTCCGCTGAATTTTTGACTATTTGATCTGATTGTTGTGTGTCATAAAATGTAGAAATAATTTTAACAATGGTAAGTCTCACAGATTCGTTTGAGGGATTTTCAAAAAGAATAGTTGTGTGTACTTCGCTCTTCATAAAAATTGTGAGGGTTGTGCAAATATGCCATTGTACCGATTAGTTCTGGAACTCGTCGTTGTGATATTCTTCTTTTGAGTGATACTAGAAGTTCATTACTGATAATGCTATCTTTTCGCGATAATTTCTGAATCATGAATCTTAACGCTGTGTCAGCAGTCAGTAAGTTTGCATCTTCTTCACAGATCGCTTCTACCGTAGCTTTAATTATATTAAGGGATTCCGAAATTTCTTTAAGATGTTGTAATTCCGTATCAGTAAATGATATATCAGATTTAAAATCAATTAATGCCTTGAATACAGAATCTTTTAATAATAAAAACCGATCCATCATATTAGCAAGACTGCTCCATCTTGTTTTGCAGTCTAAGATAAGACGAATATTCTTTTGTTCTCCTTCTGCGGTGTATTTATAAAGCACCTCAGACTTGGTCGGTGATTTTTTAAACATCTTGACTACTTTTCTAACTCTTTTTATTATTTCGTTATAATCTTGGTTTCTTAAACAAACTTCAGTTCTACGACCGGTTGCGTGTACATTACTTGTAGCTACAATTAAACTTTCTTCACTATCGGAGTCCTCAATTTCTTGTACATCTGTATCTTCTGTACTGTCTTCATTATCAGTATTGTCTTGTATGACAACAGCAGGCTCTTTTTTACTATACAGAACGTCTAGGACTCCAAGCTGAATCCCGTGTACACTGGTGTTATTTTTCCTAGAGCACACATCACCGAAGCGCCATCTGTCACCAGGCAAATAACATTATCGTTCAGTGACAGACCATACTATGTCAACTTTGATTTGAGAAGGTTAAGACAATTATCCGCCGTACCTTTGCCTGACATCAACGAGAGTCCTAAATTTCTAAATGATTTGTTTTTAAACTCTGTAGAGTGTATATTTACGTTCATAAATCTTTTATTTTGAACTGATGTCCATTCATCCAGACTTACTGCAAAATTGCATTCTCTCGATTTCAATCGATCCAATTCTTTCTTCAGGTCTACCTTTAAATCTTCACAATGATTTAAAACAATCTTTTTAATTGCGTGGGGTGATTGTGGCAATTTCAACCCACTTTAAAAAAAAAGTTTACGCAATGTCTGAGATGTACAGAAAGCACTGAATGCAAATCCGTCTAGAGCTGCCAATTTAGAAATCATTACTTCCATACTCTCGTGCTCATCAGACTAAAAATAATCGACTATTTTGGCTTTTTTATTCGGTGTCACATTTTCTTCAGAATAAGACGTGGATACTTGTGTTGTCATATTAATTGAACTACTTGGCTGGCCAATCGATGTGCCTTCTGGTCTTGAAGTGCTTTGATTTTTAACATTAATTTAATGTTTTGATCGAAGGTGATTATGTAAATCTGATGTCGATCCTGCGATTTTCAAAATTTGTTTGCAAATATTGCATTGTGCCTGAGCACCATCAACACTGCGTTTAAAATGCTGCCAGACTGAGTTCTTCATTTACGAACATTTTTTGTATTCAAAAATTACGTTTTATGCCATTTTTAGCAAATCTGAATATTTTTAATCACATAAATCTGAAAACAAAGAAAAGCCCTATTTTATTTTGAAAATTTGAAAAGACGTATTAAATAACATTGACACATTGAACATTGACACTATACGAGTTAATACGAGTACGTACAATGTACATTACTAACAACAGCCATAGCGAAAGTGAAGAATTAAAGTTACTTACATCTGACTGCATTGACTTTTTACACAAACTTAACACAACACCTCTCTACATGGAATACAACTGGTTTATGAGTGCGCGAAGGGCCGTACCGCCGCTGGTTGACAATAACAATGAGGGGCTCAGCGTGGGTGATGATAAGTTTAGATGAAAAGGAAACACGGTCGCTTCTCACTTAAAAAACTTTTTTAAGTGAGAAGCGACCGTGTTAATACAATCTTGAAAATGCGTGTAGTATGGATGTGAGTTTAACATAAAGTTAACAAGGTGGCCAATGTTATTATGATCTCTGTCACTTATTGTGATTTCCGAAGTGAATAAATAATTGCAAGAGTGATTAACTATATTAAAATAATAAATAACGTAATAACAGTTATGTACTTTTCAAATGACAGCTTTTTATTTAATAATAAAAAGAAAAATAAAACTATCCGTAAAATCCAAAAAATCCGGATGGTGATGGAAGTAAAATCCGGATTTGAAAATCGGCGCATGTCCCGATAATATGGATATCCGAATATCCGGAATGCAAGCCCTACTCACGGGAGTGACAGTGAGGCGCCAAACATCAAATCCTTTGATGTTTGCCGCCTCACTCTTTGGAATCGCCGCCACTCGGCTTGCTCGATCAAATTCTTTGAGGTTTGCCGCCTCACGGGCGACACATCAAAAGATTTATTGCTTCTCAATTATTCTAAACTAGTTTATTCCAGATTATTCCTTCATTTTGCCTATATAAGTGGGTGGATGGCCCGAACGTTAGTCCCTGGCTGGAGGCTTTGAGTTCGCTTAAGGCAGCCACAGGAAAGTCCGGTTAAGTAGTCACGACCTCTCAAGGTCAACTAAGAGATGCCATTCACAAAAAAAAAAAAAAACTAACGTTAGTTCACTTCTATTTGAGCTACCGAGGTGATAACTTGGACAAGCGATATCCTAGCGAACTGCTCGAGCCGTCAACATGCTTTGTGACTTTGTGTGCATCTCGAGTGGTTACTAACTATAGTTTGTTATTAAGTTTATTGAACGAAAAGTAAACAAAAATGATGTCTGGTGGAAAGAAACGAAAAGTAGATACAGAGGGTCGCCAGTTTCAAGAAAAATGGACTGAAGAATTATTTTTTATCTTGCACAATGCCTATTTGTTTGCTGTGTAATAAATCCATTTCAGTAATGAAAGAATTCAATATAAAGAGGCATTACTCAACTAAGCATGCTACGCTGCACTCACTGACAGGACAATTAAGAACAGATAAAATCCAGAAGCTTACCGCAAATTTGGAAAAACAGCAACAAGTTGTGTTCTTTGTTTGTTTCATAAACAAAGAACACAACTTGATAGTGGCGCCGATTCCCTTGTTCACAAACTAAACTAAATTTAAGTTCCGTCCATCTTTTTCTTTCTATTTCATTAAGAAAAGGACAGAAGATAAATTTTAGCTTAGTCCTGTCAAATGAATCAGTGCCTGTCACTACTCCATACACGTTTAGACGTGATTAAAAACTTGCCTACTAAAATTACGTCAATTTACGTCAAGCGCTGATTAATTTGACAGGACTAAACTAAAATTGATCTTCTGTCCTTTTCTTAATTAAATAGAAAGAAAAAGATGCACTGAACTTAAATTTAGTTTAGTTTGTGAACAAGGGAATCGGCGCCAATATCGTACAACCTAATTATACAAATAATACAATTTATAATACCGCAACTAAAGTGAGTTGCGGTATAGTTGCAGGGATAGCCGTGTCGCTGGCCACCAACCCTGCTGACGTACTTAAGACCAATATGCAGTACCCAAACAAGTTTTCTAATGCCTTCAGTGCCGCTGTATATGTACAGCAGACATACGGTGTAAGAGGGTATTTCAAGGGTGCAGTACCAAGAATGTTGCGGCGCACTTTAATGGTCGCGATGGCGTGGACCGTCTTCGAGGAAGTCACCAGAACTATTGGCTTGAAATGAGATTCTATACTTTCTATAAAACTTTTTTGTGATTCCGTTTGAAGGAGATCTTATTGGTATATGTTCCTAGTTTTTTCATCTGCTTAGTTATATTCGAATATGATCTATGCTTTAACTTAGTTTAATAATATTTGTTTTTAGGGTTTTTACCTTGTGATATGTACCCTGTATTCGGTTTTTATTGTTATCTAATTTACCTTTTGTATTAGTATATTTTAATTGTTATCCAATCCATAGCCTTAGCCGATAGGTCAATAAAATTGTATTGTATAGATTGTTCAGAATATTTGTGACATTGACGCTGATTCTATTGTGCACAAACTAAAAGTATTGTTATCCTTTTCTAACAGACGGAGCAAGAAAGAGGCGTTGACTGTTTACAGCTGCCAAATTAGTTTTAGACATGTCAGCTTGATCTGACGTTTTCTCCTTGCATGGAACCTTTTTTAAACTTTTAGCTTTTATCTACTTCTGCCTCGTTTTTGTTTTATTTACGAGGGAGATTGCAATAATAATGTAATTGCCTCAGGGTTTAGAAATCCCTTTTATTTGTATGCCTTGTATGATGTAGAATTTTTAAACAAGGAAGCAATACTATAATATAAGGAAGCAATATGTTACTGCACATAAGTACCAGTGCCATTATAAGATACAGTTGTAAGTTTACAATGTACATATTATTATTGTTTTATTGAAAGAAATAAATTTTATTTAAATATTTAAAATAATATATATAGTATATTTATTGATCTAATTAATTGTGCAAACCTGTATATCAGGGTTTAGAAAAGTGATTTAATGTTAGAAAGTGTTAACTAAAGAGTCCAGTTACGAAATATAGTTGAAGGAATGAGTCCTTTTATCAAGTGCAGGCCAAAGTCTCTTGTACAAACTACAATGCAATATATTACTCAGAAACCTCTTGTACTAGTAGTGTTTTCAGATAAATGCTACTTTACTTATTAGTAATGCAGCTGTGTAATACCAAGCCTTGGTAGGTACACAAATTTACAACGTAACAATATGTTACTTTAACATTTAAATAACAAATTCAATCCTATCCTATTTGAATAAATAAAAAAACAGTCTTACTTATTTAATACGTTCGGCATCCGTTACACTGTTTACTATCCGCAATGTTCTTACAGTTCGGATTTTGAGGATTTTCAGTAAACTACAAGGTGTCGTTTTGCATCCTCGTCAAATTTCAGGAGGTTGCTATGAAAGACATATATAATCAAATAAAATTTACGATACCTGCTCAATAATTAATACATATCTGTTTTTTTAGGTATTTAAGTTTGACAGTATTTTAAAATACACCACTTTCACAGAACAAAATCAGCTCGTTGCGTATGCGGTAGTGTGTGTGTTAAAGGTCAGTTACAGTGCGGTATCACACGTGCCGCGTTTTAACATGCGTGTCCCACATATGCCGATTTCCGAAAATTAGAAAAAAAAAAATAATAAGACCTACTTATTTTATTATTGATTCGTGTCGAGAATCATTAGCATAGTTACCTCCTTGAATTTGACGAAGGTGCAAAACGACACCTTGTTTATAGGAATACAAACAAATCCCCCATAGCAAAAAGCGTGATAATTTATAGCCTACTGACAGACTGGCCAGATTTATAGGGAACATCTATGCGGAATTTTAACATAATATAACCGGTAGTATTTGCGTGATGGTAACATTCAGACAAAAAATCGAAAAAACTTTATTTACGGCATTACAACCGTTCCCAGACCTTGTAGCATATTTGTATTCCACGCGCGCCTCAAAGAGATGCCGTCAGCACAAATGTAGGGGTCCACTAGGGCCGATGCATGCCGGGGTCGCGGGAAGGTACCTACTTATGGGTCACCGAGGCCCCTGGCAACACAGGCAACAGGAAGGAATACGGGTGGGTTTTAGTCAGTAAGAGTCTGACACACCCTCCTGCTCCGCCCAGAGCGGGAGAAGTTATTTGATGATTTCCAAACAAAAAAAAAAAATACCTCGTAGCAAATACTTTTTTTTTTTAAATATTGAATGTACAGTTTTGACTTCGCTACGATTTTACACTCCCGCCCGGACACGAATCAAACCACGTCTCTATCTTTTGAATAATGGTAGTACAAAGAAAAAAAATAAGGTTTTAAAGATTCACTTTAATTTCTGTTTGGAATACTAAAAAAAACCAGCAAAATCAAAGCTTGTTGTTTGCTACCACGGGAACCGCCGGCGACCCAAAAAAGAATTGTTCAGTAGGCCAATGCACATTTCTTAATACTTTTATTAGCGGGCCGTTAACAGCACGCCAGTAGTTGTAGAAATTATTTGAATTCGGGAGGTCAGGGCGGATCCCACGGCGTCTTGAAAGTTTTTTTTTTGGACCCGCCGGCGGCTCTCACTGCCTCTTGTAATAATTTTAACTTCTGGCTCACGGTGTTCACAATCAGCAAATTTGAGACCCGCCGGCAACCTCCATGGCCTCCTGAACTTAAAAAGTTTTATATATTGTCGGCAGGGAGAGTGTTAAGAGCGACCAAACTCCAAGTTTCTTCTATTTTTCAAATTCGTGAATTCAAACTTGGAACAACAGTGATACTAAAACGATGACCAGTATGTCAGCTCCAAAAATACATCAAAACTTTTTCTCTGACTTATCATTATTTTTAGGTTTTAGGCCTATACACATAAAAATGCAAAACTCGGTTTAGGAGTGCGGGAGTGTATTATTATATTATTATGTTTAGATTATATTAAACTTATATTTACACGTAATAAACAAATCTCGATGTTGTGTGATGTCGTCCGTGCGAAGCAGGGGGTCGGGTCGGTCGGGTCTCTAGACCTACTAATATAAACTATGTTTTATGCTCGCGATTTCGTCCGCGTGAATTAATTTTCCCACCGACCTACCGCGTCGCATCGCATCGTTCGCCCGCGCTATTACTTCGTTTTTGCTTAGTGTTCTTTCTTTCCCCAGATAATGATAATTATCCAGATATGATCCAGCCTGTCCCACCTTGCTGTCCTCCCCCAGCGACGCCCTAAGCCGAGGTTCGTACCCCACAGGGGGTGCCTTTAGCGTGCAGTCGCTTAGTACCTAATGTAAGAAATTCGCCCCCGGCTGGAGACTTTTGAGTTCGCTTAAGGCAGCCACAGGATAGTCCGTTTAAGTACCTAGTCACGCCCTCTCAAGGTCAACTACGAGATGCCATTCATAAATGCATTTTTGCTTGCGGGGAGCAATGGTAGCGTGATGTTAAATTGTCAGGAACTGGGCTATCAAATTCAAAATGATTTTTTTCAAATCCGACCGGTAGTAGAGATTAATTAGAACACAAATTGAAATTTGGGACACAGATAGTTTACAACCTAGATTAACACATAGGACACTTTTAATCCCGGTTGTACGTTCCCGTCGAATAATTTCCGACCTCCACGCGGGCTAACCGCGGGCAAAAGCTAGTTAAAAATAAAATAAACTCGGAACTGTACAATATAATTAGGCATTAAGTCCGCCTTTGTACCTTTTTGTGTCTAAAAAGTTTTGTGTATAGATAAATAAATATTATCGGCAGATTTATGTAGAATAACTGAATGTTATCATCGTTGTTATTGCGCCTGCACAGGCCTACGCCACAGCTGGGTCGCTAGATATCACGCTATAATAATTTTAGCTGTTGCTAAGCGCATAGAAACTGAACATCGCTTATCTTTCACAATGGATTTTCTAATCAACTGTAAACAACTAGTTTTAGCTACTTACTTGAAAACTAAGTACCAATATTTAAATGCCTTAATATACAATTTTTTTGAGGTCGGTTTCGATTGTATGTAGATTTCGTTTTTGTTGGTTAATTCGTGTCCATAAAAAATAATATTTTATAATTTTGAGTTACCTACCTAATTTCTTTTTAAAGTCGATATTTACCAATTTTTTTTATTTAATTTTTTTGTATTTGTGTTCCTTCTTTGCGTCATGTTTACCGCAAAAAAACGTATTTTCTTTCTTTGTCTGGTCGTTTGTTACAGCCGGTTTGCTTTGTATCTACTGGATCGATTAAGTTGAAATTTGGTAGATATATGAATTTCTGTGACACAAACACGAACGTGTAACATAACTTAATTAATTTTGAATATGGGGATCACTTTTGGTGGAAAAAGTTGAAAAAAAAAAGTTTTGCAATCTGTACCGTGTGACATATCAAATTAAAGGACTTGACTTTATGAGGTTATTAAAGAAAATAGATCAAAATTCACTAACTCAATTTTTTTTTTATTTTGGCTCAACAATTTTGGAGATAAGGGGGGAAACCCTTATCTCCAAAATTGTTGAGCCAAAATAAAAAAAAAATACAGAAAATACTTCTATACCAATAGGTTACAGGAAAACCTGTAAGAAGTCTATGGTCTTAAAATAAAATGGTAAATCACTCAATCTTGTGCGTACAAAGTTATATTTGCTGTTGGAATGTATGGGGAACATGTTTTTCAACTACAATGTTAAGTTTTTTCTTGGAATAAAATCATCCCTACTAGGGAACCCTTCATTATGCGTGGTCCGACACGCACTTGGCCGGTTTTTTATAAAACCTGTCTTACCTGCCTTTAACTACGACAAATTCAAGAGGTCAAGCAAGAATCTTTGATGCAGGTTCAACGTTGAGTTATTACATGCAAGATGATCCTAAACAAAACCGGTATAAAAATGCCAAGCAAAAAACACTAAGCAGTTTTTGGAGGTCAAATATTAAATAAGTTCAAGTTCATGTTTTGATTGTTTTTATATAGTCTTCTAGACTGATGTAGGTTAACGATAGCGATCCAATTTAGCAAGCAAAAATAAAAAAATGCAGATTGGGTTTGTTTATTCATCTGCCAGAGATTTCAATACATTTTCGTCGATAGATCATGCTTGTCTCAGCATTTAGCCCGAGACTGCAAACAGTTATCTGAATAACATGAGTGACGAGTTACCAAGGTTTCAAACCCATTGGTAAACAATATCAACCTAAATAAATATCCCATAAACCTGATTCTGAATAGGTGAAATCTTGAATAATATCTGGTGATAAGGTGTCTTGATAAGCAATTGTCTGATAGTATGTTTTGGTCATATTCACAAAACACATTTCAACGCTCTTTCGACAACATTACTTTTAGTCGAAAAACGTGTTTCATTACCAACAAATTAGGTTTTACACGGTCGCGATTGTTACCTGACTGAACAGATAATTGCCTGTGTCATTGAGGTAAAGAACAGCAATAAGTAAAGGTGCTCCCGTCTTAATTGTTATTCAGTTTTTCCTAAGCAGCGGTACAGTATTGACCACTATTATGTTGCTGCCACACATTTTATTCGCAACCATATTATTGTGTAAGTTGTGTGCAAACATAAATTGCATTGATTTTATACTACATAAGTACACGTTGATAATATACTTAAATAATTTTATTTGCAGCGGCAGTTACCTGTTATACAATCGGGCCGCCAACAAAACCTTCAGAAAAGAAATTATTCTTAAGTCGCCAGGTGGTTACCGAAACCGAGCAGTTTGTAGGAGGAGTCCTGGTTGACGAGAACGGAGTCATTGAAGCTGTTCTGAAGGAAGAATCTGTTGATTTGTTACTGGGTTCTAAAAAAAGCAAGGACTGGCAAGTAAGTGCAACTTCAATAGTTTTTTTACTTCGACTGACCGTTAGGATGATAAATGTAAGGAGACTAATTATACAGTAGGTAACTAACACTAGGAAAGGCGAAAAAAACCCTTGTGGAACAATTAACTAACCACCTACGTCTACGTGAACTATTAAGTCATAAAATACAATAAAAACTTATGGAATAATTAACTCACCGCCTACGTCTACATCTTCGTTCACGTAGACATAGGTCAGCGATGCACAGACCACGGCCCGCGGCCCGCTGTAAGTACGCGTGCGGCCGCGGCCCGCCAACAAATTAAATAAATGCGGAAAATAAAAGAAAATTATAAAATAAATGTTGACTATGTTGTATACCTTTTTTTTATCGTGTGGAAATCCTCATGGATGTCCTTCATCCTGGGGTAGGTGGAGGGGTCTGTCACACTCTTACTGACTAAAACCACACGGTGTTCTGCTGCTACCTTTAGCCGGGGCGCTAGAGTGCTTGCGCATTTCGTCACGCTCCCCCGGCTAGGTGTTGGGCCGCATTACTTCATGCAGACCCCGTCACCCTCACCTACTCACCTATACCTAATTACCTACTTTATCAAGGTCGTGTTGCTTGCGATCGGAACTATTTGGGGAGCACTTGGGTGAGTTCGGGCAAGAGGGTAGGGTGCCGCCCAAAAAAATTATCACAGCAATGCAATGCCATACATCAAACTAAATATTTGAGTTTCAATTCTTTTAAAACGTTTACCTAGTTATTTATCTTTGATTGTTAATTTCCATAAAGGCTCCTACATACTGGCGCGACTTGTCGCGCGACGCGTCGCGACACAAAGGCACCGCTTGTAGCGCTACACGCGGTGTCTTTGTGTCGCGTCGCGTCGCGCGACAAGTCGCGCCAGTATGTAGGAGCCTTTATGAGCCAAAGGCGGCCGCTAGGCCCGCCTTTGGCTCATAATGACCGAGTGACCCCTATTCTCGCTTCCCTGACGGAGGTGGTTAGTTAATTATTCCATGTTTTTTTTTTCGCCTTTCCTAGTGTTAGTAAACTGTATATACAGGGTGACATTGAAAACATGCGACAAATCGAAATGGGAGATTGTACTCATCATTATGAACAACTTTTACTAAGGGACCAAAGCTACAATCCCAAAAAAAAAACTGCTGTCCCCTACATTTATGTTCGCAATACCTCATCAAAATGTAGGAAAAGCAGATTTTTTTTTTTTGGATTACAGCTTTGGTCCCTTAGTAAAAGTTGTTAATAATGATGTATACAATGTCCCATTTCAGTTTGTCGCAAGTTTTCAATTTCAACCTGTATAGTGTTTATTAATTCATCTTTTGGTATGAATAAAGTCGACTCTATACTGAAATTTCGATTAGGTCAGTTATTTACTACTAGCTTACCGCTTGGAAGCCCCAATGACAAAATGATCGCGGCCTACGTTTACAAAAAATTGAACTCAATGTCGGGAAATTGTACCTATCTATACTATAGGTACCCTCGCTTCCATCATCAGTGTAATGGCCTAGAGATTATTGGCGTGACGGTCTCACTGTTACATGTTTTGGTTACCTATTGTATCGAAACATTATTTGTCTCAAGAGAGAATTTGAGATTATTCAAACTGACAAGGTCCAGTTGAGTAGAGACAAAGAAAATTGAACAACTCTGTTTTTGTTCCATTCTAGCTAATAGATGGCGGATCATGGGCCTTAATGGCAGGAGGAGTAGACTCCCATGTGCACGTGAACGAGCCCGGCAGGACCTCCTGGGAGGGATATGTCACGGCTACCGAGGCCGCTGCGACCGGAGGGATAACCACCATTATGGATATGCCTCTGTATGTCAATATTTTTCTTTTCTTATATTAGAAGTTGGAACGAACTAGATATAACACAATAGCCGCAGGTCATACCTTTGTAAAATTACTAGTCAGTCAGTAAGGATGTGATGTTGTGAATGCCCCAGACTACGCGAGATCGCTAGTTAGGCACTCGATTAATCAGTCACTCTGATTACAAATATCCTTTAAGAGGCTGACAACACCTAAAGCGCGGTCACTGTCGGACTGCATAGAAAAGAAAGAGAAGCGCGATGACACAACGCTGGTAATTTATTGCAAAATATGAAGCAGTTATCAATTTACAAAAAATCTATAGATTGTATAAAAAAAAAACACTATCATGCTAATATGTTGCTTGTAGGATAATCTGACAAAACATCAGAATGATTGCATGTATATTAGTATGGTTTTTAATCGTTAAAATATTTTTTTAGAGGTAACTTCGTGTTTTTTTTTTCATCTTATCAAATCAGTTGTATTATGTTTTCAACACACTGTCTACCTAGCATATATCCTTAAGAATATATTTTTCTGATTATGTTTACTGCAGTGGATCATATACTATAAGGCATTATAAAACTTATAAAACTTGCGTTTAGGTCCTGTAGTCCCCTTAATCAACAATGTTAGCTTGCCTTTATCTTAAATATGGTTAGGTATTGGATGCGGTCACTATCAAGGGTTCGTTTGTGTGTTCCGTTCTATGATTTGCAATGAGGCTTATGGGGTAGAAAAATTTGCCTGTGAAGGGTACATTCTACTTCAATATCCTGCTCTCTGAATGAATTCACAAAAATAATATTGTATGTGTTATGTTATTTAAGATAGTTCAATTAAGAGCCACGCTACCGCATTAGGAATTTCCTGTAATGATAGCAGTGTCAGTGATAAATAAATAAATAAATATTACAATCCAATTCAATGGTGGCCCGGAACATGAGGAGAGTCACTGCCCAGTAACGAATTCATGTGTCAGCGGGGGTGAAGGGTGTGGTACTGCGCAGCGAGTAGCGCACTTCAGATTCAGAGCCGCCATAATGTTTGACGCGTTGTATGTAGGTACTTACCTAATTAGGTCATTTAGCAATTTCTAATCAAGTATTAGTCGTAAGGTCATACCTATGTTATAAGCGGAAGCGGTAAGCGGGCATGTTGTTGTTGGCCTGCTGTATTTTTCTTTTCTTTTGTGTTTTTAAGAAACCAACAAGAATACATGTACATACCTACTTAGTTAAGTATATATTATATTAACTGAAAGCTTTTAATCCAAAATTCAGAAACTCCATACCCCCTACAACGACTCTTGAAAACTTGAATATTAAAGCCAACATTGCAAGAGAAGAAATATTTGTTGACGTTGGTTTCTGGGGAGGCGTTGTCCCTGGAAATGAGGTAAAAGTATTATTCTTTATAGTAGCGTAAGTACTTACACCAAAAGGGCAGAAAGAGGAAAGTAAACCAATATACCTACAGAAGCACAGTAGCACAGAATACATAATAATATAATCATTGCAAGAGAAGAAATATTTGTTGACGTTGGTTTCTGGGGAGGCGTTGTCCCTGGAAATGAGGTAAAAGTATTATTCTTTATAGTAGCGTAAGTACTTACACCAAAAGGGCAGAAAGAGGAAAGTAAACCAATATACCTACAGAAGCACAGTAGCACAGAATACATAATAATATAATAGGTAGGTACTCGCCCCAGTCTGCACAAGCCTTTATGCAAGAATAGATAACGTAGGTAATGAATTTGTTCATTAATATTTGCGTTCATCACAGATCTTTTATAAAATAGTCTATAGAGTTAAATGACGGGGATTTGGGAGACCGCATAAATGTAGTGGCGATGAAAATAGCTGAGACAGTAACCGGAAGTTTCAATGAATCCTACCACGTACCTACATTTTCCTTAAAGGCTTCTGCAGAGTAGCGCAATATCGCGGGCACGACAGGCAGCAATATGCCTGTCGCGCCCGCGATATCGCCTCAGTCTGCCGAAGCCTTTAACAATCTCGTCCTTTTGCGAGGCCAATCGTGTCTGAAAAAAACTGAGATGGCGTAATTTAGTAATTAAACACTAAGTAATGTATTGTATGTATTATTTCCTCCTCTGTATGTTTTCCTTTTTTTTTCAGGCAGAGTTACAAGACATGGTAAAAGCTGGTGTAGTGGGTTTCAAATGCTTCTTGATCAACAGCGGCGTGTCTGAGTTCCCTAATGTTACACCAGAAGATTTGGAGAAAGCCTTGGTCTACCTCAATGGCACTGGAACCGTTTTAGCTGTAAATATTAAAGATTACCTTATGTTATTTGTTCTTGGCCTTGATAATAGATAGGTGTGCTAAAAATTAAAATATTTTCAGTTCCACGCTGAAGTACAAATTGGTGATGAGCAACCCGAATGCACCGGTTCTTCATGTCCAGGTATTATAATGGGTTACAAACTATCTAGTTATGATTATCTATATACATAATTACGAATCGACTTTAAATGTGTTTGTGAACAGCGTTGTGGGCTGCAATATTGTCTATTATGTTTTGTGTATTTCTTGTTTCTATGTTTTATATTGTAGCTGTTTGTTGTTCCTTTTGAATAAAAATAAAATAAAAATGCTATAAATTTAATAAAAACTTGATCAATATTTTATATTTTAATTTTTCTTGAAGGTAGGTACGAATTAAGCTGTTAACTGTTAATATCGAAGGTACCTAGTAACTACCTACCTATTATAAATATAAAAGTGTGAGACGAGATAGAAAGAGATTGACTGGTTCCAGATTTATGCTAATGCTTTAATGTCTGTGTTGGAAACCTACAGACTTACCGTTAAATTAAATAAACCTACCATTTCAGATCCAGTTCTGTACGACACTTACCTTGCATCCCGTCCCGAAACAATGGAGCTAGAAGCGGCCTCATTAATCGCGTCACAGTTACACAAAACTGAGTAAGTAATTATTTCATTATTCGAATATTATACAAAATTCTAGTCGGCTTACAGGTCGTTGAATATTTTATAGAACAAGAAGCGGTCATGCAAGTTTTTTATAATAAAAATGTTGACGACCCTATCTAGGAATAAATACCTAGTCATTTAGTGGCGAAGAATAAATTACGTAACCGTTATGTATGTCACCGTAAGATTGTGAGAACCGTTAGTTTATAATCTATCGGTATTATTTCCGTTAGATTATAAACTGTTGAAAAATTGTGAACTGGGTGAAATGGGTTAGGTTAGGTTAGAACTGTGACCAGGCCCAGATTTCTCCCTAGGCCTGCAAGGCCCCGGCCTAGGGGCCCAGCCAGCCTAGGGGCCCCACTCACCCAGCTACCCCGACCAGGAACCTTGCTTGCCTGACGGAAGATGCTAAAAAATTTCGTGCTTCATAGTTTATCTTATTTCCTCCGCTTTTCTGAATAAGTCGACAAAGCAACTCCTATTTCACAGTCATATTCATATCTTTCATTGCATTACATAATGCAAATATCATCCATCGTCATCATTTCAATTCATTGCTGTTTTAAACTGTCAAAAGCAATCTAACATTTCCGAGGCGGTGTGCAAAATTTTCACGAGCTCACATCGCTAGCTATTGCATCTTAATTACTCTTAATTCTTAAACCTTCTTGCATAAGTCGATAAACTCCTATTACTGTAAGAATAGTCAAAAGAAACCTAACCCGAGGTGCTAAAATGTTCGAGCTCGCTTCGCTCGCTCTTCCACCCAAAGGTCTCCTATAAAGATCATTCAGCGAAATATTTTTTAATCATGTAGGTTTTTACAAAAGTACTATAATTAGTATTGTTTGAAGATAGAAGTTGGGTCAAGTACTTAGGTAACTTGAGTGTTAAAGAGGAAAAAACGTCTTTGTTTAAAAACGCCGATTTATGACGACCGTTACCGTAACTATGGTGATGTACATTATGTTATGTACGTCACCATAGTTGCATTATTTCTGCTGTTTATTTATAGTAATTAAAGTAGGTTAAAAAAATATTTTCGATTGTTTTTTGAAATTATGCACTTGGGTAGACTGTCTAACCCAGATTGGGTTAGGACAAAGGATACTTTTTATCCCGAAATTCGAAAGTAACTCGGTCTGTCTCTTACCTTTTCACGCATAAACCACTGAACGGATTTCAATAAAATTTGGCAAGAAGATAGATTGCATTCCGGGGAAGGACATAGGCTACTTTTTGTCTCAAAAGTATCCCTAAAGGGGGATATAGGGGATTAAAGTTCCTATGGGATACCGTTCATTTCTTAAGTTAGAGATATGACAATTTAAATTTATGCTTTTGGTAACAAATAAAGAATTAGGGAAATACGTGTTTCAACGTTTTCCTAAAATCATCCCTCAAGCGGGTAAAATTATGGGATGATTGTAAAATTCACATGTAATATTGTAATTTTTTATGATGCATTATTTATGATGTTTTTTTATAGTAGAAATTAAATAATAGTAATTAAAGTCAAATATAAATTTGAAGAAGTTCAACATTTCCTGTACTTACTAGTGCATTTTATTTACAAAATTTCAAAAATGCCTTCGGAATGGCCTCAAATTTCGAGTGCCTAGGGGCCCTGGGTTTCTAAGTCCGGGCCTGACTATGACCAACCGCATGTGAGCCGAGCGAGCGAAGCGAGCAGGGCTGGATTAACCATGTCGGGGCCCCTAGGCTTTGCAATTCTCAGGCCCCTTTTTAGCCGTTTTTGAAGATCATTACCTCTTTTCAAGTTGATGAAGGGATGTGTTCCAGAGATCTGATCGACTCTAAATTTGGTATCCTCTCCTGTTCTGTTACTTCAATGTGTGCAGTGATATGGCAACAACATAGGCTATCTCAACCTGATGCTGCATCATCAGCAGCATCTCTGACTAATGCTTAACTTCCCAGGTACCTACTTACAGCGAAGATTTGGGCTCATTGAAATGGTCTTAACGAATAAGTAATTATCCAAGTCTCATTAGGTATAAGTATATGAGATGAGACCGTTTTAAGGGCTCATGCTAGAGCAGGAAAGAAAAATGAGACGCGGTGTTTTAATTTTAACTGTATTCTTGTTCAATGCAATAAAAACAATCAACGAAAGAAAATAGTTTTATCAAATTACACCAAGTTTAAATACTCGTATTAACTTTTCTAACTTTTTTGGATACAAAATCGTTCATATCGTCACGAAAGTTGACCAATCATTTTCATATAAATTAAAAGAATTATTACGATAAAGCGTAAGTATTATTGATTATTATTGTTAGCGTAGGTATGTTAAAAAAAAATAATAATATCAACATTCTTGAAAAGTCGTCATTTATTACTATACCTAATTATTAGAATTATTATTATATTATTACTCAATAATTTTGAGTAATAATAGTAATAATATTTTTTTTTAATTTGTTTATTCAGCTACATCCGGTTAGACTGGAAGCCGATCCCAACGTAGTTGGGAAACGGCTAGGCAGATGATTACTCAATACTCTTGAGTAAAAATATGTAGCATCATTAAACGGCTTATAACTGAAAATTTATTTTCATTAAGTGTACATTTATAATATATAAATGTATATATTATATATTTATAATATATAATGTAAGTGTACATTTATAATATACATATAAATGTACACATAACGAAAACAAAACGCTACTCCCAAGTTGGTCGCGGCTAGGCAGGCTATTTAGTAATAGCGCAAGGTGCATTACGTCGGTCGCAAGCAAGTTTGATACCAGTTCACAATTTGCTTAAGATTTCTTTTCGGTTTCCCATGGATAGATTATAAACTTATTGAAAAAGAATGCGTTAAAATGTAAATGGTTTTTTGCAGTTCACAAATTTTCGTCAGTTTATAATCTAATGGAAATAATACCGATTGATTATAAACTAACGAAGTTCATAATTATACGGTGACATATAGATAGGTACACGCTACGAAATAAAAGAAAAAAAAAACAAATTCGGTGAAAAAAAAACTGCTTTCGCTTAATATATCCATCCATTTCGCTGGCAAAACAGCTTGCCCAAAACAGATTGTCACTTGAAGACTGAATGTAGAATTTTAGACCTACTACTTATTCAATCAATCAACTATGCCTATACGTTTTTCGACTACTGAACATGGGCCTCTCAAGTTGCGCCACAAGACCTGGTTCTCTGCTTTCCACATTCAGTGCCAGCTGCCTTGAGGCTGACCTCATCAAGGCAGCGAGCTGGAGGGCGTCACACGCTGTGTTTGGCGATACACAGTCCAACTTGAGGTCTCATCTGCTCCAACAGCATTCTTCGAAAGACATCGGCTTCTCACTAATTAGCATAATCAGCCTATTCGTTCCCACTGCTGGGACACAGGCCTCCTCTCTGTGAGTGGGAGTGGGCTGTAATCCACCACGCAGGCCCAGTGCGGATTGGTAGATGACACGTCTTAAAATTTTTGGTTATGGGACATGCCGGTTTCCTCACGATGTTTTTCTTCATGGTTTTGAGAGCAGTGATGATTAAATGAATTTCACAAAGTAAAGCGCCTGCCTGGGTTCGAAATTACGATCGATTCGTAAGTCGGAGCCGTTACCACTGGGCCACCACTGCTTAAGCTTGCCAAATCTGCAAGCGACGCTTCCAGTTCTTTTCTATTTATTACCGTTATTTATTTTCACAGTGTTCATGTCCACGTGGTGCATGTCTCGGCGAGGGGCGTGGTTCCTATCCTGGAGGCGGCCAGGGAGGAGAGAATCAAGGGTGGTTACAAGGGTTGGCGGGGAGGTGTTACTGCGGAGACGTGTAACCACTACCTCACGCTCAGTTCGGATCAGATCCCTCCTGGACACTCCGAGTATAAGTGCGCGCCGCCTATCAGGAACATTACGAACAAGGTACCCTGACTACGAGAACCTCAATTTTGTCGGAATGCCTTTTCTTTGGCAGAGAACTTTAGCTTTGCTTTGAATAACTCAAACACAAACCATTTATTTCAATTAAACCAATTACAGGCACTTTTGAATTGTCAAAGAGTCGGTCAGTTAGTCAGAAAGTTGAAGCTAATACACATGTCGCGGTAGAACTTGGTTGAGATTTACGTGGTGGGTAGTCAGCGATTCTTTACCGAAAGTTCTAGCAATCTCCCTATGCCTCGACGTTCCTCGGTACAGGTAGAACCTACTGATTATAACTAATATTTTATTTATAGCAAAAGTTATGGGAGTATATTCGAGATGAAAGATTGGATTTAATCACATCCGATCACTCACCCAGCGTTGCGGAGCTCAAAGGACCAAACTTCATGACAGCCTGGGGTGGAATATCTTCCGTTCAGTTTGGTAATAATATTATACAGGATGGATTTTTGAGATGGGATAGCAGTAAGGGAAAGTATCCTTACCGTTTTAGTTAAAGGAAAACGGTCTTAAAAGACTGTCCTTAACTTTTTGAGTTTAAACAAAAAGTTAAGGCTAAATAACTCATTCACAGTTTGTTTTAAAATTGAAAAAGAAATCTTTTTTGAAACCAATCGATCCTGTTTCTTATAAGGATAAAAAAAAACTCTATCGGACCAACTGAGGTTCAAGTATTAGAAAAGTCAGAAATCGATAAAAACTATTCCCAAATATTTTGTAGGAAACGAAACTTACTTTTTTATGATGGACGTCTTGGCAGCTATAAAAGTCAGAAATCGCAAAAAATCCCATTAAAAATCTCATTCCCATACTAAACGTTCTAAGTTATTTGAGGACATTTTTCTCATGTGATTTCTTTTTCAATATATCAATAATAGACAGGAATATAAACCCAAGAAAAGTATCAAAAGTTAAATCTTGTTGCTCAAAAAAAAAAAATGTAACTACAACAGTTTTCTACTACAGTTCAAACGACCGTTTCTGTCGCGGGCATGATGTGACGTCATTTACCAAGAATCTTCTTCGTTTACATTTTCATTTGTAGCCGTAAAATCATATAAATTAAATTATTTGTTGTGCTTTATTTAAGCAGAAATCGAACTTACTTACTTACCTTAGTGAGATTTCAAGCACTTTGCTAGGAATAGATTTTTTCTTTCGTCACTTCCGGCACTGTCGAAGACGACGCGGTTTGAGTTTGCGTTCCGTTCCATCAAAAAAACGCAACATATTATAAGTAACACATTATTTTTTTTAAAGGAATAGGAATTTGTTTCTTGACTCCTACACAATGTATATTTAAATAATTTCCATCATTTATTTATATTTATTCGTCGAAAAAAGACTTTTCTAGTGGGTACCTGGTAGTAGCCCCGTCTCAAAAATCCACCATGTATTTTAATATTAAAAACAAATTCATTAAAACTTAGGTACCTACTATAATTACTAGTTCTTTTAAAATAGGAGAGGTACCTATTTCATGAAAATCATAATTCTTTCCTGATCATTTTCCAGATCTCTCATTATTTTGGACGGAGGCGAAAGCCCGTGGATTTTCATTGAGTACCCTGAGTCACTATTGGTCTGCGGGCCCGGCGCGCCTGTGCGGCCTGCAAGAGAAGAAGGGCTCACTTAGGCCCGGCCTTGATGCTGATCTCATTTTCTTCGATCCTAACGCCTCATTCGTCGTCACGCCTGAAATCATAAGATACAAAAACAAGGTGACTATAGTTATTTTAATACAAGTCAACATTTCTACTAGACTTCCTATTAAAGAAAAACCTTTTATTTCGGACAAAGTAGGTACCTATCAGGTATAGTTTTCAGGATGCTGTTGGGGCTGGCGCGTACCACGCGCATAATTGAAACGCAGCGCTTGCGTATGATGGCGTGAAAACCATCTAAGTATTCTTGCCTCTGCGAACAAGCACTGCACGGCAATCCCATCAACACCCTGATAGCATTATTGAATTGTACGCTCAGAGCGCTGTATGCCCCTGTGTGTAGTTGACCCTCAGACTGCATGTATAGAACGACCGACAGTACCTACGCTCTAGGGCCTATAGCCTTTACTTCAGTCGTGCATTTTGCAAATCTGCGAGCCAACATACTGCAGCCCACAGCCAACGCCCTGCACTCTCGCTCAATGTCCAGACTGTCTTTTAGGTCTTCGGAAACCCAGTGGCCTAGATACGTGATATAGAAAGTAGTGACTTGCCTTGCCTTGACTTGACTTGACTTGATTTAGATATTTCTTAGGCATAGGCATAGGGGAGGGGCGGGGTTACCGTACACTTAAGTGAGAACTCTTATTACTCAATAATTAAAAGCCTTAATTGGTTTATCAATGCGTTAAGCATTATCTTTAGAGAAAATATCTGACTACTAAATGCTCAAACAAAAATAAAACCAGATAATTACAAATATTGCATTTATTAAGTTTTATAAAAATACAAAAGTACGGAATCATCCGACACCTTCGGATGATTGCGTACGTTTTAGTTCCCCATTTTCCATGACCAAACCCACACATGTAACCATCAGGCACGTCTTTATCGCTGCACAATGCATGAACCCATTGCCCACACACTACAGCGATACCAGAGCCGTCGATCTTTTCCAAATTCACCACAAATTAGACAAAGCTCGTTTGTAACACCCGTTTCTCCTTCAGCATAAAAGACATTGTCGTTGTCATGACTCTCGCCTTGAATCTAAGACTCATCATCAGAGCTCGAGCTGTTTAAATTTTTTCTCTTATGCGACTGCTTTTTTTTTCTCTACTTTAGATGTTTTCGTTTTCTTCTTTCTTTCTTCCTTCCCTCTGCCTTTTCCTTTCCCTTTTTCCAAAATTGTATCTCTCTCCGAGTCTTTTTTCTGCGGCAGGGCTTTTGAACATTCACCCTAAGAAACATGGACATCCTCTTCGACTTTTTCGAGATCATCTGATTCTGTTACTTCCTGCGCTGTTTGCTTTGAGGTTCCACTAGTTGAGGGTATTGACTCTGTCTTTTCCGCTGGTTATTTCTGATAGGTACTGATCAGTGTGGAGAATCTCTATAGGTGCAGCGCAGTGGTCAGTGAACATTTGTCATGATCCACAACATTTTAGATAACTTGATCAGCTCATTCCGGATCTCTGCGTCTTGCTCGGTAGTAAACACAGGCTTCGCGCCTAGTCTAGGTATATATATATTCAGAACCCTTTTTTACGTGATCGTGGAGTCATTACGGGTACTCCAAATTTCTCTTACGTAATTTGGAGACCGCTTTTACTTCTTCCATAGCGAGTCTCATTTTGCAAGGAGACCAGGTAAGCTTCTTTCCTCGAGGCATCTGAAAATAAAGATAGAACAGTAAAAAACTAAATCAAATCAAGACCTGCGGGTGATACCGGACTTGCGGGAGATATCGTACAAAAATGTACGAACCGACCCGAAGCCGCTATTTTGGGAGAAATGTTTCAAAAAATAAAAATGATTCGTAATTCCAATGAAGAAATAACAGAAGCATAAATCAATATCGTACAACCTAATTATACAAATAACACAATTTGGGTAAGGCCGCCAAAAAATAACCATTTTGATGAATGACTCAGAGTCCGGCATTTTTTTTTAGAAATATACAATTATACTATCATATTTTATTGTTTTCCTGGCAAAAGTATCATTTTTACTAGTGTTATAAATACACAAACGTCTGTAAAACTACTTATTTGTATTTAATTATGTAGTATTTACTACGATATTACAAATTGCTCTAGAACAAATTAAAGTGTCCCAAATGATCCCCCATCATAGTTGGAATGATTTTAATAAGTTTCAGTTTATTCCACCGGCAATAATAATATTTTTTTTAAGGAATCACGTATTTTAGGCAATGTTAAATTATTTTACGAAAATTTAGCTTTTAAAATAATAATTATTTTCGTATTTTAACATCACGTCCCAGTATTTTAAGCTTTTATGTTACTGATTTTAAGTTACCACAATTTTTACAATTATAGTAAGAATTGAGCAGTAAGAATATTTTTTATAATTGGCAAGTCCAGAATCTAACTTGTCTATGATATGTCACGTACTTGTCGGCCATTGGTGAGATGTTATGTCAGTTAGTTTGGCCCACATCGTGATTTTGTCCGGTACAAAAAAAAGTTTTAACTGATTTTAAGGTAAGTTTGTATCCTTTTGTTTAAATCGAATGATTATTTAGTAAATTTAATGTTTAAATAAGAGCTTTAAGCTATAAACGTTGTTAATTATTCATCATAGTGCCCTAGATTCGAGCATCTTTGGAAAAGAGGTTAGGTTTTATGTTACTTTTAAGATACTTTTATGTTACTTGTGTTACCATTGTTGTTTATTTTTAAGTTACGTAACATAAAAGTGATGTAAAGCTTAGTGCACATTTGGAACTGAATAATAAAGCGTTAATAAAATGATAACATTATAACTTCATTTAATCTTTAAAAAGAAATGCTTTGTATTTAATATTATGAATAATGTAATAAGAATTACTAACGAAGTCACATTTTTTTTCTGTGACAGATGCCTCTCACTCCAGCCCAAAAACAAAAAAGATACCGCGAAAAACTGCGAAGAGAAAACCCAGAGAAATATGCACAAATGAAAAAGAAAACTGCGGAATGCGCTTTACGTTATTATAGAAAAAAAACTAGTACATATACAGAACAGGATAAAGAAGAGAAAAGGCAAAAATGGCGAGATGAAAGAAAAAATCTAAAACAAGGTCATCATGATAAAGTAAGAACTGAACTGAGCAATGACCGTAAAAATGTTGAAGAAGAAAAAAATCATGAAAAAATGCTTCGTAAGGAAAATCAAGAACTAAAAAGAGAAATAATTACATTGCGCAAGAGATTCGAAGCATTAAGAAAAAAACATTACCGGAAGTCAAAAAAAATTGTCGATTTAAATATAGCTTTAGAGGAAATTAATAACAAATATAAACAAATCACTACAAGACTTAAAAAACAAGACTCTGAGAAGACGAGTAATGAAAGAAGTGAAGGGATTAGTAATGACGATACAGAAACACCTATGAAGCAAGCCGAAAGCTTCATAAACGAAAATTTAATGAATATTGACGACTCGCAAAAACAAGTAGTGAAAAGGATGCTTTTGGAACACAATGTTTTGTCAAAATCACTAAAGGAAGAATACAAAAATTCTGTTGGAACGGAAAAGAAAACTTTGAAAAAAATAGTAAGTAGCGAAATAGTGAAAAAATACAAATTAATAAATAAACTTACACATACACTGGGGCTCAAAACTAACATCAGATACAATAGAGACAGAAAAATAAGGAAAAACGAAATCAATAAATTTTATAACAGAGATGATAATAGCCGTGCAACGGCAGGAAAAAAAGAGTGTAAAACTAAAAATAAACTAAAATTACAGAGAAGATATCTATTGGCTACTATAAAAAAAACTGCATCAAAAATATCTTTCTGAAGGTGGAAAGGTTTCATTAAGCACATTTAAAAAATATAGACCATTTAATATACTCACACCTAAAATCGCAGGCCGTCACACATGTGCTTGTGTAAAACACTCTAATATGTAATTTATGGTAAAGAAACTTAAGCAGTTGGGAATCCTTGAAAGCGATGACCTCAATGATATTACGTCGAAATTGGTTTGTGACCTATCTTCTAAGACTTGCATGTATGGTGTGTGTGAATCTTGTAAAGACAATATCATTATTGCTAATGAAACTGATTTTAATCTAAAGGATAAAATTGTATGGCCTGTGTGGATGGCAAAGAAACACGAGTATGGTGAAGAGGGTAACAAAAAAAACATCAAACAAAATGACAAAAACAGAAAAAGAAGGATCTTTAAAAGACTTAATCAACGCAACTAATTCAGATATGAAAACATTTCTGAAGCACTCGTACAATATTTCACATCAGTACAAAAATTATAAATTTTGCATAGCTAACTTGAAAGAAAACGAAACCGTCATGCACATAGATTTTTCCGAAAATTATGTTTGCAAGATGCATACAGAAATACAAGCCATGCACTTCGGTTCATCTAAGGTTCAAATCACTCTGCACACTGGCGTGCTTTACATAAAAAATGAACACAAACCTTTATCATTTTGTTCAATATCTCCAGCAAATATACATAGTCCTGAGGCCATATGGGCACATCTAAAACCAATACTACAATATTTGAAAGAAACATATCCTCAAGTAGATACAATACATTTCTTTTCTGACGGCCCGACATCCCAATATCGCAACAAAAATAATTTTTATTTTTTTAGCCAAATTCAAAGTTTTGGCTTCAACCATGCTACTTGGTCTATATTTGAAGCAGCTCACGGAAAAGGTGCTGCGGACGGTATTGGCGGTGCAGTGAAGCGAACTTTGGACTCGAAAGTAGCACATGGAGAAGATATCCCCGATGCCAAAACCGCCTTTGAAGTCCTTTCCAAAACAGATTCAGTCATAAAAGTATTTTATATTCCTCCCGAAGACATAAAACCACTTCAAGAAGAAATAGTTAAAAATCTACGTCCACTGCCTAACACATTAAAAATACATCAAGTAATATTAAAAGAAAAAAAATCAGTAGGCTTTCGTGATTTAAGTTGCTTTTGCAAAAATATGAGTGGTAGATGTGATTGCCATTCTATAAAAACACACAGATTTGAAATTAGCAACGAAAACCTACCGAAAAGCAGAAGAACATGGAAAAAATTTACAAAGAAAATGAATGAAGGGAATGTAATAAAAAGGAGGAACAGTTCATCATCAACCACCAGCGCCGAGAGTTTTGAAATAGAATATGACGACGACAGTGATGCCACACATTTTTCTGAGCCTAATTGTGGAGAAGAATATTTAGAAGAAGAATATTTAGATGATGTAGAAAACGGACAAAACTTGAATAAAGATTTTGCCTTACAAAAAGAAAAAAATGAAAGAAGCGTTTTAGAAGCAAAACAAGAGAGAAAGTCGGCTGCGCAAAAAGGAGTCACAATATTATCAGAAATTCGAAATTTACCATGTAACAAGATATATTTTGACTTAAAACAATTTCATGGACAACAATTTCATAAATTGGATCCAAATTTTGATCTTTTTTCTGCCAAAAAATCATTAGACGATGTCATAATAAGTACAGAGAATGTTGATCCATACAAAAACCCGGTAGCGAGTACTTCTGGAATTAATAAAAGCAGTGGTCTTAAAAAAATTACGTTGGCTGACTGTAGCCTAAAATACTTAGATTTGAGTACTAAAGAAGCTAAACCGGATTTAATTACAGTAAAAGCTAACGAAAATGAAAAGACTGATGACTTAGAATACAAAAATGAAACAAATATAAAAAATATTGAAATAAACCAAAATGTATTAGTAAGATATTATATTCGTAACCATTGGAAATACTATATCGGACGTGTAGAAGAAATAAATATTACAGAGGATACATACACGGTTAATTTCCTGAAGACAATAAAAAACCCTTCACTGAAATTCGTTGTCACGAAGAAAATAGACCGAGACACTGTTCCTTGTCTCGATTGTAAAACCTATAGAATTGGTTACACATGATAAAAAAAACGAATATCTCTTAAGCGATAATTTTGACTTCATTTACTTTGAAGATAAGTGATTGTTTGTTTTTTTTTAAATTTAGAATGATTGTTTGTTTTTATTTTGAATAATAGATAAAATAAATCTTTAAAAATAAAACTGAGTTTTATTGAAGATAGTTCAAAAAAATAGAATTTATTAAATTTTCTAAAAACGAATGTTTTCTTACATTGTAGATATGCCCTTAGAAAAATTTATGTTACTTTTAAGTTACCCGGTAACTTATACTTTTATGTTACATGAGGCCGATCTAACGGCCTTACCCATTTAAGAAAAAAAAATAGTACTTACAGCGTAAATTCTTCACCTCACTTTTTATAAAAATTGGCGCGAAAATGTGACTTATGCTTTTCTCGCGAAACCTTGTCAGTATATTATAATGTACTCTGTGCGAAACCTGACGCGTCACTGGAGCCATGGAGCGGGCGGGACAACGCAGTAGTACCGTGAACCATGTAACGTGTTGCGACCGATAGACAAGGATAGACCTAATTTCTCATCATTCGGTCTCTATCAAATACAATGTACAGTATCGTCCGCTGTACGGAATGTGCCTCTGCTCCCCTAATATACTATGATCGAGGTAAATCTTCTACATAAGTACATTCTTTTTTATATTGAAGTACTAACCCATTAGAATCTATCTACTAGAGTAAGATGTAAAATTCATGAGTTGCTTGTTTTACATTTTTATATCGATTTTGTTTCGTCAGAGTTGGAGTAGATAGGTATGTACTAGATTAATATATCACTATAAAACTTATTTATAATTATACTAATATCTTAATAATAATGGTTGTCGATAAAATTAAACCTATTGATTAAATCAGTTTAAGTCGAGGCCCTTAACTTCAGGCAGATCCGAAGACCTCAAAATTCACTTACGTTTTTTGCTTTTGAATTTCGCGGGCTACATTGAAGGAATCAACTTATATTAGTCCAATAATAATACCATTACATCAGCAGCTGTAAGTGCTACTGAAATAGCAGACTCTTATACTTATTCGGGTAATTTAATACTTTTCTCTAATTACAGATTAGTCCTTACATGAATAGAGTGTTAACGGGAAAAGTAATGCAGACGTACGTAAGAGGACAACTCGTCTACTCCGATGGCGAGCTGATTGGGGGACCTAAAGGACAGCTGTTGTTAAATGAATGATGATTAAATAATTTAAAAAAAATAAGTATATACAATGTTTGTTCCCCTGAAAGCGAAAGCCATCCTACCCATAATCTCATTGCCACCCATTGACATATAAATATATGGACTGGAAGTACCTACAAATAAAAGGTGCATACCTACAACTCGTTATTGGCGCATAAAATGGCTGCCGTTGCTAGGGTTGTGTCAATTAAGGAACAAAGGTGTTACTATAACTAGTATCGATACTAGTCTTACTAGATAAGTAGATATCACGTTTGGATCATAATTATTACTTATAGTCCGTTGTAACAGAAAAACATGAGTAGGTTAACTTACGTTCTGTTAGCTGAGAATAAAATGTATGTCGTGTTGTTTTCTGCACAGAAATAAAAAACGCTTTTTAATAGCATCACGTTTACGTATTTAAGTGAACAGCAGGAAGAGATAGATCCGTTGGAAGGCCATAGCCCAGTAGCTTCTGTTACGTATGCGGAGCCTAATGAAAATTCTAGTGATTATCTTGTTTTTCATTAGGCTTCGCGGCTTTCATTATCTTCTCTCTGCAGGCTTAGCGTCATGCTTTCTATTTCTTCGAAGAAAAGACACGGCTCTTTCTACGAAGAAGGATTTCTACGGTGGGATGTCAAAAATGGAGAACCGAAATGTCAATTTGTATAGAAAGAGCCGTGTCTATTCTTCGAAGAAATATAAAGCGTCTTGCTAAGCCTGCTGGCGGGATAAGATAATGTTTATATTATGTGTTAATGAGTAGTGGATTAAAAATTAAATAAGAATTATTTTTATACCTTTGTTTATTGGTGTGGTAATGATAATAGTATAACGTTTGATTAGAAAAGTAAGCTTACACTAGTACATTATAATACAAGTGTGTAATGATCAATACAAGCTAATGATCAATGCAAGGAAATGTGAAATATGCACCATGTCCACAATTTGATGGGGTAACTGCAATAGAGGCATTACAGTAGATGTACCAGAAACATCAGATTTTTAATGTTGCTTGTTTCACACAAAACATATGACTCTTGATATTGTATTTTGGCGGGCACCTGAAAAAATTTGGTACCTACTAATATTATGATAATCACATTTATTTATTTCAGGCCAAAGGGCCGGGCTATTATTAATCAATCATTTAAATAGACACTTACCGAAAATACCAAGTTTTCTACTGAAACAGCTTTCTTCAAAGTGAAGTGAACACAGGTAGGTACCATTCTTTATTTCGGGGATTAATATTTTCTTCACCAATAGCCTCTAGCCACTTTTTGTTTAACCCTTTATTTTTAGGAAAGCTATAAAAAAGGCAAGTATTTGTATCAATAATTCATTTTGGTTAGAGCTGCGGAACTAAACAAATAACAAAATGCTGACGTCTTGTTTTAGTATCACATATAACACTGTGGGGCAGTCTCTCAGACCATAAACTACGGGCCGGACCTAACAAGGTAACTCGGACCGATTAAGACACGCAGAATAATTTCTGTTAACATCGCAGATTATAACCGATATCGTTTCAGCGGAGGAACTAGTTTCGGAAAGTATTACGGTACGGCGTCGCCACGCATCGGTACAACACCATTCCACTATGACATATTATTGTAAACAAACGAATGAAATAATAAATATTAAAAAGGTCTGGTATAGGGAAATAAACCCAAATATCAATACCTTAGCTATAAATACATGATCCCGTAACATTTTTTTCATGGAAGGTGTATTATTGTATGTACTATTGCATGAAAACCGGCTACTAACCTGTGTAAAGATAATCGACGTTGATTTTCATTCTTTCTTTCACTACACTTCACAAAACAACACACAGGCATGTTGAATTGCTGTTTTCCAACATTCAAATGCAGTTTTAAAGGTAAACTCCTCAAATTTTTCTCGCAACTCTCAATAATACAAAAAGTAAACAACCATTTGACAGCAAAGCTACCACGCAACTTGGCGCATAAAATGGCTAATATGCCACCTACCTACAACAGTCACTACGTCACGACAAAATGTTACCATAATGAGCAACAACTTAAATATTGTTGTCTCTTTTATCAAACACGATTATTTTATTAGAAAGTATGAGACAAAACGATATTTCACATTCTGTATCGTATTTCACTCATATTTGTATAAGCAAATGTATCTATAGAATAACGCGGCGCCTCTATGTTTTTCTTATTTCAATGTTGTCACCATTTTAAAGTACATACTAATTCCATGCACCTGAATGACAATCAGTGGATACAATATCACATTTCACGATTCATCCATTAATTTAAACGTCGACAAATTTAGGTGATAATTTGTGGAAGGCGAAGGCGAGGTGTAATATACAAGTGGCAGCACAAATATGTTATAGTGTTGGCTATCGGGGGCCCAGGGCGGTAAAGCAAAATGAGCCCCCCCGTCTTCTCAGTTTATTAAAGATATTTCTATTAACGTTTTTCATAAAATTAATAATAAGAAATTATATCTAAATACTCTGTATACAACGTGCCTCGCACCTGGCATTTTGATCTCCACATGTGCTATTCATGGACATTTTCATTGAAAAGCATGTGGAGAGAAAGAGTGTGGGATGCAAGAGCGAGTGAGGCGAGCTTGAATTTTTTTCAGCTCGTCTCGGAATACTCAGTTAGTTTTTTTTAACATTCGGAAATAGGCGTTGTTTTGTAGACATAAGCAGAAAAGTTAGAAAATGTGAAGAACATAGGATGCAAGATCCCGCCTTGGAAAGTTTAGGTTTTCGACTTATGCAGAAACCGTGAGAATGAAGAGAATGTAGGTGGCAAGAGCGAGCGAGCTCGAACATTTTAGTACACCAGCTTGTGTAGGTTAGGTTTTCTTTTGACTATTCATACAGAAATAGGAGTTACTTTGTAGACTTTGGTATTTAAAAAAGCCTGACAATAGCCTGATAGCGTTGACGAGAGCGAGAAAAGCGAGCTCTTAAATTGAAGTACCGGGTTACTAAATCGACTTATGTACCTATACGGTTTTGAGGAATAAGAAAATTTAAAAGCGAGAGAAGCCCGTTTTAAAATTATAGTAACCTGCGTTTATTTATTTTACATATAATGCCAGAAAAAAACTTGCATAACTTAATCTAGTTATCAATGTAAAACTAATAGATTGACTTAGCAATCAATTGCGAAAATAGAAACAGATCGAGTGACTATAGTGGGGTGTCAACAAGTTTAGTTCAAGGAAATGTTCCCAAGCGCACTGTTCTATTGCTATTATGTGCTTTTCAGTTGGTAGCATTGTTTGTCGTCTAACCGTCGCGCTTCTTTGAATGAGTCTTTTATTTGTTATTGTAGTGTTTGTGATTTTTTACGCATATTGTTATTGGGGGTTTTTAAATTCAGTTTATTATTTGTCAATATTAAATTACTCAACTCTCTTAGTGGCTTTCCGAGATTAATTTTAAAAGGTTAATTAATTATAGTGTCACTTTTGACAGATAAACTAACCTAAAAAGTAAAATAAAAATCTTACAAAACTAGTCCAAACTTTGTTATAATTGTGTATTGTTATAAAATGCTGTTTTTAGATGCCAAGTGTAATAAACAATAGTATTGACGCAACACGTCCGGCAGACGGCACGAAAATGCAACTAGAATCATTGGAATTGGCTGGTTGCACACTAGACCGGTATATTAGTGCTGATAATTCGCGCCCTTCGTTTTTAGAGGTTTGTTGAATCATTCTTACCTCCTCTAAGATCTTTTACTGTGTATTTATCTAATTTTAAGCGTGCAACTAAACTTGTGTACTAATGTCAAGTAATTGTTTTTGTTACTTTCTAGATAACTGGAATAGCCTCTCAAAGAAGTCCAACATGCAGCGGTCTGAACGCAGGAGACTACAGGAACCTTGCTGCCTTAGTGAATCACCCCAGCTTGTCGCAATTGAAGATATTAAATAAAGTTCCACTGCCACCAGAAATTATGGAACACTTTGCCCGTATCCTTTACAAAACATTCAATCATGTTATTATGCTTGGCGCCACAGTTATGAAGAAATTAGTGTTGATTAAACCAGTTATAATACGATTATTTATTAAATTCTTAAAGAATCTAAAGAAAATAATTGTTTTGGAACAAGTATACTGGACAATTATTAACAAAACAATAGCAATCTATTGTGTTGTTAATAATTTGTCCACACATGTTTTGACATTAACCTATTGTTATAAAATTATGAAATACATTATATTTTCCTTATAAAAAACATCAGATATGCAGTGCCACTGTCTAATGGGAGTCTTTCCAGAAATTAGCAGAGTCTGGCTTGCCATAGACAGCAATATATATGTATGGGCCTTTGAACATGGAAGTGATGTAGCATACTTTGATGGACTCGGCGAAACTATAGTTAGTGTGGGCTTAGTGAAACCCAAGGCTGGAGTATTCCAGAATTTCGTTAAATATTTATTAGTCCTTACAACAACAGTTGAAATAGTTGTCTTAGGTAAGAATAGTTTTCCATAATATGAATATAAAATCTGTGTAAGACAGGCTTTCAGTATTGTATTAAATAAAGCTTGTGTAAACAGAAAAAAAAAAAAAAATTTTTTTTTTTACTACATCTCATACAAACCTCAAGAATATGAATCTAATTGAATATTTGTGTTTCAGGGGTTACATTTTCTTCCAGTAAAAACGATGGGTCTGGTGAATTACAAGAGATACATCTAGTGCCCGAGCCAGTGTTTGTGTTGCCTACTGATGGTATTTCTATGATGTGTGTCAAGTCCACAGCCAAGGGAAGAATCTTCATGGGAGGCAAAGATGGGTGTCTGTATGAAATCACTTATCAGGTATATTATACATACAAAAAATAAACAAAATGAACATGCAATCATTGTTAACCTTACTTAACCTACTCCAAGGAGATGTATCACTTTTCAAAAACTATAGTTGGAAACATCCAACAATAGTTGCGACATTGCTCCAACATCCAACATTGCTGGAACACCAGCAGCTATAATTGCTACAGCCTTTTTTTAACCGGTCAAGACCCGCGCGACACCGATTCGGAGTCAAACAATAGAAAATCAATTGTGTCTCATTAGCCGTCCTTGACAAATTAATGTCACTATTTCTTTAAACATGTTTTTCTTTTTTTATATGTATATTGGCATCTTGTTTTTATATATATTCCTTTAATTTGTTATCCATGAATTGTGCTATTGTGTGTTGTGCTATGTCTTTTGTGTGCACTGAATAATTGTTTTATTTATTTATCTATCTATCTATCTATCATTATTTAAATCTAAATGTTTGATAAAATGTAAGATATTTTACAAAATCTAATAATTCTTTCAGGCTCAACTAGGGTGGTTTGGAAAACACTGCAAAAAAGTGAATCACTCAACAAGTACACTATCATTCCTGGTTCCTACGTTCCTCAGTGCGGCCTTGTATGATGAGGACCCTATAGTTAAGATTGAAGTAGACGATTCAAGACATATTCTATACACTTTGAGTGAAAAAGGATGCGTAGAAGTGTTTGATTTAGGAGCCGATGGAGAAGGACTAAGCAGGGTTGTGAGACTAACGCAGGGGAAAATTGTTTCATCAGCTTTTGATATTGTGAAGTAAGTTATATGACAATTAATAGACCACCAATTATTTTTGTGTGATTAAATGAAAACTGCTTATTATACATTTGATGTATGTATGTATTACTTCCTACCCTAATTTAATTTATTATTCTAGAACATTGGAACCCAGCAACTTTAAACCAGTTGTAGCTATATCAGCAGTAGAGGAATCAGAGTCTGATCATCTTAATTTAGTTGCTGTTACCCAGACAGGCGCTCGTTTATATTTTAGCACTGGAAGTTCAGAGTAAGAAAATATTCTTTTCAATTTGATACACATGTGTTGTATGTTTTAATAAATAATAATACATTATTTTACGTGTTCAGTGCGACTCAGGGCGGGCCCCTCAGACCGCAGTATCTAACGTTACTGCATGTACGATTACCACCCGGATTCACACCTAACTCTTCAGTATTGAAGCCTAAACAAGTTCATAGCGCCGTTTATGAAAATGGTGAGGAAATATTTTTTGCTGTATATTCTTTAGTTTTTTTTTTAAGTATATGTCTCATATCTGTATCCTGTATAAATACCTACTAGAATAGTTAATTAATATGTTAATTGTGCAGGATCGTTAGTAATGGTGTGTTCTGCTGGCGGAGGTGGCGAGGCGGAGACCCTGTGGTGCCTCTCCCGCGTGCTTGCATCCACGGCCACGTTCAGCGAGGCGCATACACTGCTGGCGCTCGATGGACCAGCCTGGGCACTTACTGCGTTGCCTCATTATCACTCTAAGCACCTCTCTCAAGCTATGCTGTCCAAAAAAGGTAATATTCACAGTATAAAAAAAAAACTATACAGTTATTTACGGGTTCAATTAAGTGACATGGATTTCATCCAAAACAGTGTCCACTAGCCAAGAATAATAACTATATATTATCTTTTGAAGAAGTCTTCTTACGATATATATATATATAAATATTGGTGTATTCCTCTTACTGGTGTAAACATGGTAATTATAGATATTGCGGAGTTATAAACCTCGGAGGTCGTGTGTAATGTGAAAGTGACTTTATATTGTATGTGACAGAGGTGTGGAGCGTGTCTCGGTGGGCGGTGGTGACTGGGGCGGGTGCGTGTGTGGTAGAGGCGGGAGCTGCGCCCGATCTGCTGCGGGCATTGCTACGTGACTGTCGCGGACCTGACGCACACCCCGTCAAGGACTTCTTTCAGGTATTTCCACTATTACTTTATTCGTCTTCCTTACTGCTACTTTGAAATCAGTGACATGATGAAAATATCTGAAAAAGATTGCAACAAAACTTTTCTCCAGCTATTTTATAGTTGTGTAAACAATAGTAATCGTGGTTTTTTAAACCAATCATTTTATCAGACTATCACACTCTGCTGAACTTAAGACTCAGTCAGAATATTTCCCTAATCCTGATACATATTCATTCCACAGTTGTACAGTGTAGAACAAGCGTGTGCGTGCGCATTGTTCTTAGCCTGCGAAGATATAACAAGTAGTGACCTCTCTATCAGCGAGTGGGCGACCCGTGCCTTCTTCCTATACGGCAACCAGCTGTCTCCGTCGCCTATGTTCCAACAGGCTTCACAGATGCCTTCTGTTATCAGTAAGTAAACATATTATACAAAAAAAGAAAATGCAGTAATAAGTCTGAAGAATGACATACTTACTCTCTATTTATTTCACAGATTCGCCAAAGTTCTCTCCGCGCCAAATGTCGACCCCAATGTCTATGAGAGGACCACAAGGACAAATGCAGCCAGGAAAACTGATCCAGTCATACCAACAGGGCCCTATGAACCAATCCTTCCCTGGATCGCCGAACCAGTCTATGATGCCTCAATCCCCATTCCACCAGAGCATGATGAGTCCAGGGTTCAACCAGCCATCGTTTGTGGGCAATATGACCCAACAGCAGAGGGACCCTAACTTTCCGATGCCCATAGAATATAGCGCAAAGCATAATGGTCTTTATATCTACATTGGCAGAATCTTGGCTCCAATATGGGGGTTGAAATGTGTTTCGATGTCGCTGTCACCTGACCACAAGGAATTCGTAAGTAAAAATAATGTTGTTATTTACAGCACCTTTAATTTAGCATCTAAAAGGATGTTCACTGTTCTGTTTCTTTATCGAGTTGTTATATAAAATCTTTTCAACTAACTAATTGATAAATAATTTGCAATCACTTATTTCACACAGATGAGTAGCAAAGTGACGGGTGAGGACTGCGCGTACATTGTTCAAAAGTTGCAGCGTGTTTCTGCTTTCATGCAACGAACACTCGCACCTCCACATTCCGATGAGCACACCTCTCTGCACGCACTTAAATTATTTATTAGTAAGTATTACATTCTTATTTCTGTGTATTGTTTTAGCTACCTATTGAAAGGAATTGTTGTCAATGTCGAAGCATATATTCCAATTATCATAACATTTATAGGGTATTTTTTTAATGTCTAAAATTGTTATTTAGTCAGAGAATTATAGCTTCAATTTGATGTTAGCAGTTTGACAAATTCTATAGTGGTTAGTTTCAAATGTATAAACTTGTGTTTTGTTTCCAGCGATGGCTATAGAAATGTTAAGTTTATGGAAGGTGCTCTGTGAGCATCAGTTCCACGTGATTGCTGCTAGTCTTCCGCCCGAACAACAAAATGCGTTACAGGCAGCTAGTTATAGGTATGAAATCTTTTATGTAATCTATGCACATTCAGAAAATATGATGAAGAATAGCTTCGAAGTAAATTATGACTATTCATTCTAGCTAATCTAAATCTGGAAATATTTTAATATTTTTTTTATGTTTTAAAGGGAATTGTTAGTAGGTGGACAAGAAGTAGCATGCTTACTCCTCGGATCTCTAGTCGCCGGATATTTAAGAGACAACGCATCAGTGGATGGCATCTCTCAAAAATTGAGACAGCTCTGTCCCACACTTTATAGGCAAGAAGATGCTACTTGTTCTAAGGTAATAAATAAATATTTTGTTAGTAATAAATGTATGATAAAAAGCATCAATAAGAGCTTATTTATAATTATCGTTTTATATTTCAGGCCAACGAATTGTTAATATTTGCAAAACAGCAGAAGAATCCAGCTGAACGAGAAGAAATGCTTCAACATGCTCTGAAACTATGTAAAGTGAGTATATTGTACCATAGAATATAAGTTGATACTAGGCGACCAAGAGAATGAGAGAACAAGATACAATACGCCCACTTACAGCTTCAGGACCATGTTCAACTATCGTTCAAATCTGTCAATTATTTGCGAGTAATGCCACAATTGGTTGTTTTAAGTTATTTTTGTATTAAAAACTTGATCTTTCTTTTTCTAGGATGTAGCACCAAACGTGAATCTTCCATTGGTCTGTTCAAAATTAGTGTCAGCCGGCTTCTACTCTGGAGTTGTTGAGTTGTGCGTGGCATGTGCGTCTAAACTAGACCCGCAGGACAAAGCAGTACATTATTACAAAAGCGATCAGCCTTCCCAGGATAGGGAAGGGCACTTTATTTATTATAGAAGGTAAGATACTCTCTATTATTTTAAATTGGGTGTTTTAGTTTGTGTGTGTACAAAAACTGTCTTATTGAATATAATTAAATATTTGATTGATTCATGTTAAAGTCACGTGAGATTTCACAAAAGATTTATTGGAATAGGCAGGCATCTAAAAACTAGGGGTTATTTTATTTTGACAATTAACACTAAAATGTCAGATAGGTTTGTCAAACTTTGGAACCTTAACTTCACATGTTACTTCAAAATCACTACGAAATAGACTGGTTTCACTAACAAGTTCTCCTGATATTGTTTAGAATGGAGATATACCGTGAAGTGTGCTCTGCTCTAGAGCGTTTGTACGAGCGTAGTGCAGAGGCGTCGAGCAGTGAACCTTCACCACTACGGTCACAACCTACCAATGACAACATCCTCACCATGTCGCCTGCAGACGCTAACTACCAGGTAAACTAAAAAAAAAGTTATTAATTGTCACAATCTTTACATTCAAAAATAGCGTACTTTAAATGTAGATATACCTACATTTAAGCAGTAAATCGTCGCTTAAGTTCTAACACCGCGGAAGTCAAAATACGCAACTTTTCAGGAGAGCAAAAAATCCGTTTTATTTAGCCTCAAACAACTGTTCATATTTAGGTTTATTCAATATAGAAATTAAAATATGTTTAATTCATGTAGACACATACAATTTTAAAATTCGTCAAACGATGCGCCTTGCGATTCTCTATCGAATGACATACAATACGTATTTTGTCAAAAAAATGACTTCCGCGGTGTTAGAACTTAAGCGACGAAATGTATTGTGCCAAAGGTACTGAACCCTGTCTCCCAAAATACAAGCTGCAGCTTGTATTTTGGGAGACAGTGTTCAGTCGTAGAATATGACATAGAGAGGATAATTACAGAAAATTATATAAATAAACTGCCGAAATTATCGGTATTGATTCGATAAAAGTTTATCGATCTCTATGGCACATTTTTTATTAATTATGTTTTTGTTTGTAGGGAAGAAAATTGGTGTGGGAATGCCTATCCCGAGATGACGAACTGTTACACGTTGCGGTGTACGAGTGGCTGGTATCGAAAAATCTGGGATCAGGTAATTTACACATTCTTTTACTAAACGAAACTATTTCCTGAAAGGACAATGACCAAATTACTATGGGAAGTGGCGCATTTGGTTTTATACCGCGGCCATCGTTAAAACCTTAGTCGGTATTGGAAAAACCTATCACAAAAATGAATTGATAAGCAATTTTTTTACAAATGCAGTCTGAGATGATATATTTTAACTTTATTCTTTATGTAAAATATAAGCTCTTAAGCTGTACAAACCTGCTTTTAGTTGACAAATAATTAAAAAAAAGAATTTTGATTTTTTATTATCAATATACTCGGTTCAGGCTGATGTTAGGTTATGTTACTGCATATTATCTTTTGTTCGTTATATTATTGTGCATGTAATTAAGTCAATCTTAATTTTCTCATTGAACACTGACTACATTCAGTTTTAAATGGAGATTGTGCCATTATATAAAATATCTAAAATCAAATGATATTGTTTTACATAAATGGATACAACAATAAATAAAAATTACCTAGTAAGTACTTAAAGGCTCTGCGGGAGCCTTAAATGGTAAGTAATAATGTTTGATAAATGGTTGCGAAATAAATTAAAATTGCACCATTTTTGGTCATTGGCTTTTATCAACTCTTCGTCTCACGTTATGAACATCGCCATGAAAGAGAATATTTTTTTTTAAATAAAACATAATATATCGTCCCTTTAGCTAACAACAGCGCATAAGTCATTTTTACCAACTTCACAGGAGACGAAAAACTTGTGCGGTGTTTAGAGGCCAAACGACTTGCGTGCTGTCACTACTTTTCGAATTACGGCTTCTGATTGGCTGAAATCTATATCATGTGGCCAATGGTTAGACGCGCAATGAGCAGCTCCATCTAAAGGCATTCAAATGTGTAAACCGCCAATTTTCGACTTGAGCGGTGTTGTAAGCTAAGGGACGATATGTACAAAACGTGTCACTAAAGATGAGACTTGTCGCACCGCGTGATTTGATTTGCGCAGTAGAAGATAACGAAATTTATAACCATTTCGAACTTTAAAATATAATACTAATTATTTTGTATAACTATGTCGTATAATAACTATTTCGTACACGACTGTACCTGCGCAGGCTCCCCACTACTGACGTTCGTCAAGTTCATTTTTCGTGGCGCGTATTATACTTATAATACGCGCCACGAAATTCATCATCACGCTCATTCATCCACGGACCAACCTACCGATCCCGATGACCCCATTACCCTCCTCCAGGAGAGCAGTAGGGCCACGAGTACAGTGCACAAAACACACCGACCTTCGTTCCGACCTCGCCGCCGAGGTCCCTCGCGTAAACCCCGACGTAATTGTCCCCCCCGACCCTTGCTCGACGAAGTGCCAGCCCGCGCCGCAGCTGAGCCTGTAGTTTTAAATTCCCCGAATAATAATAATTCTGATCAGATCCAGCCTGTCCCACCTTGCTGTCCTCCCCCCAGCGACGCCCTAGGCCGAGGTCCGTACCCCACAGGGGGTGCCCTTAGCGTGCAGTCGCTTAGTAATGTAAGTTATTCGCCCCTGGCTGGAGGCTTTGAGTTCGCTTAAGGCAGTCACAGGAAAGTCCGGTTGAGTAGTCACGACCTCTCAAGGTCAACTACGAGATGCCATTATCAAAAATAAAAAAACGGACCAACCGCGGTAAGCGTGGCTTAACCTGATCGATCGAGCCGTTTGGCTGTTATTACTTAGCCACAAGCCCCTCATTATATCATTCAAATGTGTGTAATAAAGTAAATGTCTATAACAAAAAATGATAGCTCAGTGGTTAAGGCCTCGCCTCTTATGCACGACACGAGGGTTAAAATCCGGGCAAGTACCAATGTGACTTTTTCAATTCATATGTACTTTCTGAATTTATTTTAGACATTACTGGCGTCGGTGATAATGATAAATGATTTATTTTCTGTAAGTAAATCGGTGGTTATCGTGTTATCGTAGTATTGAGTAAATAATCAAAGGTAATCTTTGTTTTTAATTAAATAACACTACTATATTTATGGGTTTTAAATGTTGTAAACATTTAAAACCCATAAATGAAACTAATATGTATTAATAGTATAATTAGCCCTATGTTGGATAGTGAAGTGAAAAAAAAAATAGGACGTCAAGTTTTTATGATATGATTACTTTTTATTTCACAATGTTTGCATATTTAGGCATCGATATATCTTTTTTTTATACTGTTTTGTCACTGAAATGATAAAAAATTGTGCATGACAAACATGTTTTTATTATCGAGTTAACCTACTGTTATGACTCTACTATGTATTATGTACAGGTAAACTAAAATGTGTAAAAACTTATATAAAAATCGTAGGTCAAAATTGATTATGAATATACCTACCTATATATTTATTATTACTATGAATATATCTACTAGAAAAAGGTAGGTATATTCGTAGGAAAGAACAGAGAGTAATAAAACCGAGAAATAACAAAGCACACAGGTGCGGCAGCGCGTCGGAGTGGCGCGCGGCGCACTTCTATTGTTATAATTTATAACAATATGTAGGTTCCATAAATAGAGATAAGCGGCGCTCTCTTATTGCGATTTCTTACTGACATAGTGAACAAGTTGCGGAGATAAAGGTAAAGTACGTAATTAAAATGTTAGATATACTTCTTGTTTTTATTTTTATTCCCCATGTTGTTCACTAACAAAACCAAACAAACGAAAAAAAACAAACTGACTTTTTCCACTATGTTAAATGACAGAATAGTTCAATAAATTAGCGGGACAGCCGTGCGCTAGGAAATCGGACATAGGTCGTACCTTGTCAAGGCCTGGCGGGCGACTGAAGCGCCGCGGCGACGTACGCAAGCCGCTATATTATATAATATTTTATTATTAAAAGAATTAAACTATTTTGCAAAACGTAACCACACATTATTCTTCTATATGTTATTAACTATTCTTATAATTTTTTTGGAAAGAATGCATTCGTATACTTCAAGAATAATAAGAAAAACATAAAAAAAGTCGAATTAGCCTCCTCTTCCGATTTTTTTTTTGATCTAGTGAAGTTTTCGATATCATGTTTTGAATCACAAATAGTCAAAGTACATATAGTCAACTACAATATACATTTTTTTGGCTTTAAGCAATCACTATTTCTTTGTTTATTATTGAATCAGAGTAATGTAAAATTGGGAATACCTCGTTTTAAACAACCTTATTTAATTTACTTTCAATACGATAGGATGCAGAATGTCTTTAAAAATACACTTATTGCATTCTCATTTCGATTTTTTCCCTCTAATCTTGGAATGGTGAGTGACGAACAAGGCGAACGCTTTCATCAAAACATTAAAAAGGTAGAAGAGCGTTACCAAGGGAGATGGAATGCTAAATTGTTAGCAGATTACTGTTGGTTCGTTATTCAAGAAGATTTTACAATTCATAAGAGGAAAAGTTAGTTGTCATTTTTGCTCTTAAGCATATAGTTTATATACGTAGCAATATTGATATAAAATAAATATTTCTAAATTAAAATTAAAATCAAAATGTAGATGCCTTTGTGCCCTTTGGCGTCGAGACCCTCGGTCCGTGGGGTCCCAGTGCGCATAAGTTATTTGCGGAAATCGCGAAACGTCTAGTTGATGTAACTGGTGACCGAAAAGCTGGCGGCTTTCTCGCGCAACGCATCAGCATTGCAATTCAGCGAGGAAATGCCGCCAGCATCCTCGGTACAATGCCCCGAGGGCCTTTTTTAAGCTTAACTTAGTTTTAATTTAATTTAGTTAATGTTAATAATCATCTTGTAATTTGGTTATGTAAATAAAGATTGTATAGTTATTAAAAAAAAAAAAAAAAAAAAAAAAAAAAAAATGTAGATGAACTTAATATTAATCGTATTTTATCCTGATGATTTGTCAGAATTTTAAAATGGTACGATATACACGAATTCCGTTTATAGGTTCTTATTCAACATGTCAATATTGACTGAGAACAGCTATTTAATTAAATCAATGTCAGAAAACAAAATTTAAAATTTTCACAGTGTTATTAATTTATTACTTATACTAAAATAAAAACTCTTTGTCCAGAGCTTCTATCCCTTGGTACGGCGCCCCCGAGTTCGCTGCGCACGTACCTGCAGGCGGCCGCGCGCTCGGCTGCGCCGCCTGCCGCCCTGCACTTGCTGGATCTGCTGTGGAAGGTGCTCGAGAAGGGCGGAGATCACCTCGCTGCCGCTAATGTGCTGGAAGGACTTGCTACCAGACCTGAGTAAGTTCGATATTTGTATTTTCGCGAGAGCCCTAGCCTAAGCCAGTCTAGGGCTCAAATAGTTCATTCAATAGGGTAATTTGAACTTAAAGGGCTATTTTGATTATTGAAATGATTATAATTCCGTAAATACATATTTGTTATGGTTGTGAATTATTTTCTTAATCAACATACAACCTGAGACTGACCTGCAAATTGAAAACTAAAAACGTGTGCGGGTGGACCCCCATCAGGAACGAAGTTCCTTCTCACGTATGATTGTATGAAAACAACGTATGAAAATAAAAACAAATTTTCGCAGCCGGGATTTACATTTTGACCTCATATCGGCTTTAGCACCCTCGAAAACTATGAAAACGACAACCATGACGAAAACTTAGAAAATTTTCGCACACGCCATCTTAGATTTTTATTATGACTTCACTATCGGCATTAGCACCCTCGAAAATTATGAAAGTGACATCCATGACGAAAAAGCAGAAACTTTTCGCAGCCGCCATCTTGGGTTTACATTTTGACCTCACTATCGGCATTAGCACCCTCGAAAACTATGAAAATGACATCCATGACGAAAACTTAGAAAATTTTCGCACACGCCATCTTGGATTTTTATTATGACTTCACTATCGGCATAAGCACCCTCGAAAATTATGAAAATGACATCCATGACGAAAAAGCAGAAAATTTTCGCAGCCGCCATCTTGGGTTTACATTTTGACCCCACTATCGGCTTTAGCATCTTCGAAAACCATGAAAACGACACCCATGACGAAAAATTTGAAAATTTTCTGCATCCGCTATCTTGGATTTTACATTTTGACCTCACTATCGGCTTTAGCACCCTCGAAAACTATGAAAACGACACCCATGACTAAAACTTAGAAAATTTTCGCACACGCCATCTTGGATTTTTATTATGACTTCACTATCGGCATAAGCACCCTCGAAAACTATGAAAATGACATCCATGACGAAAAAGCAGAAAATTTTCGCAGCCGCCATCTTGGGTTTACATTTTGACCCCACTATCGGTTTTAGCATCTTCGAAAACCATGAAAACGACACCCATGACGAAAAATATGAAATATTTTGCAGTCGCCATCTTGGATTTACGGTTTGACCTCACTATCGGGTTTAGCACCCTCAAAAACTATGAAAATGACACCCATTATGAAAAAGTTGAACAAATACGCAGCCTCTTGGATTTTCAGTTTGACCAATTTAAAAGAAGAAAGTCGCAAGTATGAACGCTTTTTCGCGTGACGATTTCTGCCAGGTTACTCCTACCGCAAGCTGCGATAGAGAACTTCGTTTTAATAAAACGTTAGAAAAGATGAATTACGCGAGCTATCCTGGCGTTTCCGCCAAAGAACAACAATAATAGGCCTGCTTAACACTAAATCATATAGAGAGGTAACCCTTCTCCTATGAACGTCGACGTTATAATTTGTGAAGAGATTTCAGTAATTTAATTTTTTGGACGCTACAGGTCAGGCGCCACCCTAGCGCAGCGCATGTGCTGGCTGTCGGCGGGCGTGGTGTGCGTGCGCGGAGCGGGCGCGGGCGGCGCGGGCGGCGGCGAGCTGCTGCGGCGCCTGGAGGAGGCGGCCGAGGTGGCGCGCGTGCAGGCCGCCGTGCGCGCCGCCGCCGCCGCGCTGGCGCCGCGCCTGCAGCCGCACCCGCTGCACCTGCAGCGCCTGGACGACGAGCTGCTCGAGATCACGCAGGTAACGCACCAATAACAAGTTTCACATTCTTCAGACTCATACGGACCTCAGTAGCGTGCGGTAACAATTTCACAATGATAGCGCCTTTATTTCGTAGACGGTAGTACAGTCCCCGGCACGTAAGTTGGCAAGAGTCGTTAGATGCGCAGAAGTCATATTTTAGGTCCCTTTGGGACGCGCGCGGGACGCGGGGTGTGAGGCAGCGCCGAGCCGAGCGCGTGATTGGTTCATCAGTAGACCCTTGCGCCTCGCATTGTATCTACGTCCCGTTCGCTCCCGAATGCCACTAAGTGTACGATGCGCGAACTTACCCCCACTATGCCAAATCCTTGCCAAGTTACGTGCCGGCTACTGTAACACCCGGTATCTGATTTGTGAATTTGAAGTTGAGACCTTGTCAAACAACTTGTGCTCGCGAAATTTCTTACGTCTCTTTCAAATAAAATTTTAATTCCGCGGGTGTCCCTTATAGTAATGCTAAATTAGAGTTTGACAAGTAACTTCAAATTCAGAAACGGGGCCTAAATTATTATTACTAACGGGCCATTCTACCATTGTTTGTTTACCAGCTTTACGAGGAATACGCAGACCGCTATAACCTATGGGAATGCAAGCTCGCGATCGTGCAGTGTTCGGGCCACAACGACGCGCTATTGGTCGAGAACATCTGGAGCAACATCCTGGCCGAAGCGGAGGCCGTCGCTAGAGGCCTTCCTACGCCTGACGAGAGATTGGCCTCCGTGCTTAGCAAGCTCACTACTCTCGGCAGGGAGTATGTTAACACAGGACACTGCTTCCCATTGTGTGAGTATTCATTCTGTTGATAGAGTTTGTAAAATAACTAAATCAAGTCATAAATTGTACATATTTTTCATTAAAATTATAATTCATAAATTGCAGTTATTTGAATGTAATTTTCACTATCAGATTTCATCGTGCGTCAACTAGAAATCATGAGCTGTAAACTACAAGCGGACCGAGGGATGGTGTTTAGAACAATTTTAAATATCGGCGTATCAATGGAACAAGTGCTGGACATCTATATCAAGTACGTAATCCTATTGTAACTTTTTAATTTCCTTCATGAATTTTGTAACATTTTCTTGTCAATTGCCAGATTTCAGGTACTTCCTTATCTATACGTTGTTCACTAGGTAATCACAGTATTTTCTCCACAGTATAATGTTATCCCCTGAACTGTTATAATTCTCCAAATCGACATCCTGTCACGATGCTACGATAGTCGGTAGAATTGACACGCGAGCGTTCACTAAAACTACGACAACTCAGAAAATACGCATCGTAGCTCTACAAACCCCTAGTCATTGAAGTTGTTATATGAAATAAGCTACCAGGTAATATAGGGTTTAGTGCAGTTTCACCTTGCAATCTATTGCTAATTCGAAGTTGAAAGTAGCGTGAGCGACTTTTTCGTACAAATATCGTCATATTTATAAAACAAAAGCAATAAGTCCAAAAGATAATATGTAACTTTCTTAAAACCACACTTCTTTACAATACTCTAAGAAAGAACAGAGATCTCTATGCGTTTTTTTAAATGACAAGCTTATCAAAAAATAACCTTATTGCAAAAAAAAAGGTATGCTTACACAATTATTCCGGGAACTCTGTAAGCCCCTTAGCTTCGGTTCTTATCCTATGTAAAAATATTTAGTTTTAAGTCCGCAATAATTGGATCCAGGCTTGGATGCAGTATGCAGCACCGGCCTGGGAGCCCGAAAAAAATATGCACATGCAGAAGATGCGGTTATTATGGTGCAACATACAACTCAAATCTAAATTCGACACGTATTTTGCCACTCCACGGGGCATCCTCAGGACATGTTGATTAGTCGACTTAGGGCGGTAGGGAGGTGCTGCATACTGCATCCTAGGCTACGGCTGGATCTAGTTATTGCGGAATTAAAACTAAATATTTTTACATAACTCAAACTTAAATAATTTATTTAAATTAAACCATTCACAGGCACTTTGAATTATCAAGGAGTCGGTTAGCCAGAAATATAAAGCTAGTTGCCCATTCCAAAGCGTAGTAGGTTCCTATAGAGAATAACGGGCAAGAAACTTCATGGACTTTTCTTAAATTATATTGTTACAAAATAATAGTTACATCATTAATGCTGAATTTATAATTATATATGCGATGTAAAAAGACGTACACGTTAAAAGCCTCCGGAGTGCGGCAAATAAAATATAAAAAAAAGCAATTAAGAAATATAATAATTAAAATAAGCCGTGGCAGCTAAGAGATGACCAGTCCCAACTGACGGCGCCCGTTCACGAACGTGACGCATGGATCAGCACCATTTAGCTCAACCATTTTGAAGGGAGCTAAATGAGCATGACATACTCTCAGCCGCCAGGGCACATTCAAGTCAATTAGAGACATATTACCCGGTAAATGGTAGCTGTATAGTACATAGTACTCACACCCGTAATTATGTAATACAAAGGAGATTGCATTCATTTATACAATTCAATGATAGTCTTACAATCTTCAGCAGCTCCAACGATATTTTCAAATGTTAATAAATTAGTTGTGGTTGTGTTGGGGTTTCAGAGATGTAATCCCCCAACTTATAACGTGCCCGCCTGCATAGTGTGCGTTTTATACAAGAAGTCAATTTCGTGTCACTCAGTTGAACTATGTGAGGAGGTATTTTATTGTAACATTTTAAACAGTACCCCATGATGAGTCTACTTTAGCCAGTCTGAAGCCTGGTTGAACTAATGGGTCGCTATTTCTAGTAATATAATTATGTCTTTCACCTCTTTTACTAAAAATATGTAGATTTTTTCTCTAACACAACATTATCCTATCATGGATTTCCGCAAAGTAACGCCTGATTCCATGACTTATTTTAATCGCAGATTGGTAAGTGTGAACGAGCGTGTGTGGCTGGGCTGCGGCGACGAGAGCCACGTGTGTCGCGCGGCGGCCATCTTGCTGGAGAGCGCGCGCGCCGAGCTGGCGCCGCTGCCGGGCTCGCTGCGGCGCCGCGCGCTCGCGCGCTGCAAGGACCTGCACGAAGCTGCCTTGTCTGCGCTACAGGTTTGTACAACTCGACGATGCCTTTAATAAGACGAAAGCGCCAGGGTAGCCCGCGACATTCAAATTTTCTGACGCGTTTTGCAATTTGCAAGTCAATGTCAGGTTGTATGTTGATCAAAATATGATTCGCGACATTAACAGAATTATCATTAAAATCATCAATACAGCTCTAAGTTCAGATCACCCGTTTGAATGACTATTCATGAAATAATGACATTTGAGGCCAATTCTAAGTGCATCCCCCTTGTTCAGTTATCCAGCGCATAATAATGCTTGTCACCAACAGAATATGTCAGTCTGTCGAAAATCTTATATTGTGGATAGTCGGATAACTAACTAACTCAGACTAAATTGGGGCCGATGCCTGCGGGGGTTGCGGGAAGGTAGTAATGGGCCCCGGGCAACACAAGCAACAGGAAGGAATACGGGTGGGTTTTAGTCAGTAAGAGTCTGACACACCCTCCCGCTCCGCCCAGAGCGGGAGAAGTTATTTGATAATTTCCCATCCAAAAAAAAAAAACTAAATTGCTAAAAATGATTCACATGATAGAATCATATTTAGCAATTTTATTAGATAAATCTTGTAATAAGGAGGACATTCTCGATTCGACTTTTCATGATCTGACCTCATAACTCCTCCATTCTTGTAATTTTCGATGATAACATAATTAAATTGTCTTCAATATAGGCTTGTTGTTTCTTTCCAGTCGCGGCCAAACACTCAACGTCTTATCGATCGACTGTCCGTGGCGCAGGCACACTTGGACCGCATGGATTGAAACTAGTTATATATAATTTGTAGCTTAAGGTATTATTTAAGTTTATACATGTGCACATTACTTCAGAACAGAAAGATTTCACAAGTCTTACTTGTGATAACTTGCTTCATAGTGGATTAACTTAGCCATTATGTATTTGTTTATGTATTAATCAGAAATATGTATAAAATATTTTTAACTAGTAAATTTTAGGTGTGCTTAGATAATATTAGATTGCAAAACAAAAATCAAACTACACATTGACTGACATAATTTTTTATTTAATATTTTAATAAATTACTACAAACATACAAAAAGTCATACAGTAATTATTAATAATTATATAATTTGCTAATATATTAAACTATTGTCTGTTAACATAATATTTGAAGTGGCAGTGACATACAAACATTCTCCTCATACAATTATGTCAAATGTACAAATATGTTGAATCATGTGCATAATTATAAAAATATAAGTGATTATGCATCAAAAGGCACTATGAAAATGGTTTCTATTTTTGTAAATAAACGATGATGATTTAAGAACAATACTGACTTTGATTTATAAATCCTCGTATAACGTGAAATGCTTCATGAGATCTAATATTTAAATTGATCGTAAATTAAAATGAGTTTATTTAGTATTTACAATCCAGATTCCCTAGGGGTGAAATAAGTTTGGAAACCGCCAGTAGTACTCAGCGTGTCCTTTAAATTAACAAAAGTTTGATATTAATGACAAATGAATGGCGTGACTATGAGGAGTCTTCATCGAAAGGGTTTGTATTTACCTGATGGCCTGGGTGATGGTCGTCATCTGGGTAAGAGTACACTCCGCCGTGCTGTCCTCCACTGATAGTGGGCAGTCCCACTGTATTCATTGGAGATACAGCGTTATTATATTGCTGTTTAGTAGGATCCCTCCCCGTCGAGTTTTTTCTTATAACTGTAGTGTAAGTAGGTGCTGACTTGATCGGCATGTCTTTAATTCTGGTTCCTGCGCGGTACGTGCCGAATTCGTCCGGAGGAGGCGGTAGCGAAAATCCATCTGAAGTTTGCGTTATTTCGGAAGTTTCATCACTTAGTTCCTTTGCGAGTTTATGACGCATTTTTCTAGGCATCGTGTAGAACGTGTTCATCTGGAAGTAGGTACAAAATGACAGAGTTATAATAATTTGATTTATATAATTAATTTCAAAAGATGGAAAAGACGCTTTCACCTACCGGTCTTGGAACATTGTAATTCGTCTCTGGCGGTAGATGCAAAACCAGATGATCGCACAATGCGTCCATTTCTCTTTTCCTGCTAATATTTTGCAAGGAGTGCACCCTGCAGGTGGTGTGTCGGGGCATGTCGCACTTGTTCGCACTCTCCTGTTCGGCCATGTCGTGCATATAGCGCGCCGAGTGGAACGAACTTGTTCGTCGTACATCGAAGTTCTTTGAGGGGCGTCGCGATACTGCTCGCCGGAACGAATCGGTTCGTCGGACGTTGCACTCGCTGCCTTCATCGCTGTCGTGAAATGTTTCGCAGTTTGACTCTGGAATTCACAACAAAATTTGTATCAATAATTATAATCTGTCGGGACTATTCTCAGGGTTCATGCCAAGGTTTCTGTCCGCCAGTTTCCGAAAGTCGGTTTCCGAAAGCAGGTTACTATGTAACCTAAAGTGATTGGTTGAAAACAAAAGGCAATCGAGTCACTTGACCTAACTTTTGCCTTTTTGCCAACATATTCACACGCATCCATTCCGCTCATTAACATTCTAGGTTATTTTATTCCTAGGCATTGACATCCTAGGTTAAACCTAGGATAGAAGTTGAACGTGTCTTCTCATAGGTTTATAAAACCTGATTGTTGGCCCTGTTTTTATTTGGTTTGCTTGTTTTACCTTCAGTGTTATAAGCGCAGAGCGGCGGGTCGGCGTGGTCGCGCGGCAGGTCGTGCCGCGAGCTGCGCTCGTACGTGCACAGCACGAGGCCGCACGCCGCCAGCGCTACTAGCGCCACGCCGCCGCACAGCGCTAGTGCTAGGCTTGTTATGTTCTTCACACTGCTTGCGGTTACCTCGGGAACTAAACATGAAAGATACAATACATGAAAGAGTCCTATTAAAAAAAAAAAACTACGAGGCAGAGTGAACGTCTAATAAGTACGCAAATATGTACGGAGAAGAGAGTTAAAGGGATAAGATATTTACATTCATATGAATGTAAATTTATTATTGTTCAGAATCTGAATGACTTATTTGTAAAACATAGATTAAAGGTCAAGGTCTTGTATAATGATTATGTTTCGCTATGTTTTGTCATTGATGAATGACATACAAATATCAGTGAAGATTATATAAAATAAAGACAAACAAAATTCACAATATAAAACAAATAATCCAAAATTGTTATCCCTTTAACATATTTAAAATCTCTCATACTGTGTTATTAAAATCTCAAAGGGCAATAAGACTTCTGGAGGAACACCTCTAGAAGTCTAAATTGCCGGTTATTGGATGACGTGGAAGGAGCCTAATTTTAGCATAGAACTTGACGAGCAAATGTAAATGAGAACTCACCAATCTCTTCACTGACTATGCTGTCCTTATCAATTTCTACGACTTGGCTGTCTCCTTTATCGTTGAAAGCGATAATAACGAATTTGTAGCTTTCTTGACTTGGCTCTTGTATCATGAATGTCGGTTCTAAGTTGATTATTGATACTAGTTGCTCTTCAGTGTCTACTGCCTGCACGAGGAATTTGAATTTCTGGAACACAAAGCCACATTTAAATTAAAATATTTTGTTATTAAACTTTTCGAAGGCGCAAAATATCAGGTATATGTATAATTTGTGATTATTGCCAAATTTTTATATACGAGTCCTTGCATAGACAAATAAATATGTTAGTATTGTCAAGAAAGCGTTATAATTGGCAACACTGTTCTATAAAACTAAATTATGCCCCTAGAACAAAATACTAGAGTAATACAAGTTTAAAGTCTGGATCTGGCTATTTCTGATACCAATTTATGGATTTGACTATTATTGATACTAAGACAGTTGGATCTAGCCACATTTGATTTTTAACACTTAGGAGTTGACTGATTCTAAAACATCATATATCCTACTAATATTATAAATGCGAAAGTTTGTAAGGATGAATGGATGGATGTTGTTACTCTTTCACGCAAAAAGTACTGAACGGATTTGGATGAAATTTGGCACACAGATAGTTTATAACCAGGAATAACACATAGGATATATTTTATCCCGATATATATACCCACGGGGTCAAAACTTATGCGGGTGAAACCGCGGGGCGCATCTAGTACAACATAAAGCTAGGACAGAGATCATCAACTGTGGAATACAGTTGGTAAGAAGAAAATGAAATCAGTGATGATAACTGAGAGGTTGTTTCTTTGACTAAAATGTTACATTATCCATTTTTAAAGTAGTAAATCAATTTAAATTCGCCACGAAACAAGTACAGACTCAACACTTTACCAACACTGAAAAAGATGGTAATTTTAAATTTCTGTCAGTTGAAATAAACTCGGGGTCCTGATTGACCGACAGGATTTGACGTCTCGCTCCTGATTGTCTGAAAGGATTTGACTAAATTTGTTAATAAACTTCGAAGGATTTGATTGATTTAGATAATGACGTATGTTTTAAAACCGGTTTTTATCTTAGTTTCAAGTGGATTTGACTACTTTTGTAAATGACAACCGATAAAAGACTTTTTGATGTTTAAAATAACGTTCATAACTTATTTTCTTTATTGTTTGGAGATGACCAAATTTGATTCCAATCGACACATATGTTATAGTAAATATTTATGTATGTGTACTTTAAGGTTATAAACTATTTATGTACTTGTTACTATTTAATTTATAATCAATTTTTAAAAATCTCATTGTTCCTCTCAAACAGAGCACCTGCCATCTAGTCTCTTCACCACCCTTTGTTGACTGTAGAGAATGCCTAAGGTATGAAGTCCGCCTTTGGACCTTTTTGTGTGTAAAAAGTTTAAATAAATAAATTCGCTTGCTCCCAGTTGCTCCATATGTATATTTTGACCACCTGTTTGTTTCGATGAGTTTCTACCAGTACCAAAACTAAGATTCAAATTGACTGCCTCACCTGAGGTAATCCCCCGTCATGTCCCTTCTCACACGTCACAATGATATCGTCCAAAGTATTCTTCTTAGCTTCACAATTAGTTGGTGGTCGCGGTATAGTCTCGTCGGTCACAAGGAAGGTGCACGGAGTGTGCGTCAACCCTTTTGTAGGCACTTCGTTTTGACCCCAACAGAATATTGTGCCTGGAAAAACGAGCAGTGATAAAGAATCATGTTTGAGAAGCTTTCGCAATAACCGGCGCGTATATGAAGTTAACAAATGCCAAAAAAAAATATTGGGCGAAAATGAAAACATATTGACATCTCGCTAATGCTACGGCTACACTTTCGCGATAACGCGAACTACACTTCGCGCGCTCTCTGTTGTACAGTGAGAGAGAGCGCGCGCAGTGGAGTTCGCGCTATCGCAACAATGTAGCCCCACCATAATGGAAGTAACGGAAACAGAATTTTTTATCCTTTGTCATTTAAATTCAGCGACATGTTAAGACGCTGACAACACCTAAACCGCGGTCACTGTCAGATTGCATAGAAAAGAAAGAGAAGCGCGATGACACAACGCTTTTAATTTATTGCAAATTATGAAGCAATTGTCTATTTACTCAAAATTGAGTTGAGTAGGTAATCGAAAATAAAAAACAACCAAGTTCTGCATTCAAATAAGACGTTCTTGTTATTAATAAAATACGTAACGTATGTTGATATTTAATACAGATATTTTGGATTGAAACTCAAGGTAAGCGGTTAGTTTAATGTTATTTTGTATCGAGGTTTTTGTTCAAAACGTGTTTTGGTAACAACCAAGTTCTGGGAAATATGTTCAAAATTAACACATATTTTTTCCGCTACCACAAACTATACAGATTTGGCAATTTTTTTTCATAAAAGAAGCCAATTATGTTCAATTGGGTCTTGTCAGCGCCTTAACGATAATATTACCCATATTGCCAAACACAAAGAAATTCTCCAAAGACCAGCAGGCTTAGCATGACAGTCTCTATTTCTTCGAAGAATAGACACGGCTTTTTCCATACAAAATGACATTTCGTTTGTCCTTTTTTTGACATCCCACCGTAGAAATCCTTCTACATAAAAAAGGACCTAGACAAAGACCGTTAGAAACGAAAGACAAGATGACAGATTGTAGAAGGATTTCTACGGTGAGATGTCAAAAACTGAGAAACGAAGTGTCACTTTGTATAGAAAGAGCCGTGTCTATTCTTCGAAGAAATAGAGAGTGTCATGCTAAGCCTGCTAATCAAAAGTTTCAACTCACTAAAAGCCGTCCCATTAGGTCGTTCATACAGCAAGGTTCCCTCCTCAGTCTCAACCGTCTCGTGCGGGTGGTTCCTCAGAGTGGTAATGTTAACTGCCTCGTTGACTAACACCCAGCGGAACGACGCAGGCGCAGGGTTAGCTTTCACGCTGCACGTCAAGTTTATCGCTTCGTTCTCACCAACGCCGTATTCTACTATGGCTTCCTCTTCGCAGTAGGCCGGATCTGCAATTCGTATTTGATAAAAAAAAATCTTTTATTTAGTATCTTGCGACATATTTCACGATTCGCGACAAAAATAAGGTTAAATACTAGGATTACTTTTATATCGGTCCCTCATTGTTGCGAATCGTGACTCGTTCTAATTTGTGTAAATGTGGTTTGCGGCTTGATGGAGCACTTTCAACGGCACTTCATCTCAGTTTGTTTTTAGGGTTCCGTAGTCAACAAGGAACCTTTGTAGTTTCGCCATGTTCGTCTGTCTGTGTGTCTGTCTGTCCGCGGCCTAGCTCAGAGAATCTTAGTGTTAGAAAGCTGTAATTTGGCACGCCGATAAAGTGGTAAAATAAAAACTTGGAAAAAAAATCTAGGATGTTTTCTCGTCTATCCCATGGTGTGGGAGTATCGTTGGATAGGCCGTTCAAAAATATCGCGGGTCTGTGAAAACCAAGTTTCGATTCAGGGATCCGTTTGCGTAATATGGCTTTAAAGTGCTCATTTTTGTTAGAGTCAAGTGTCCTTAATGGTTGTTTTTGTATATGTGAAAAAATTCACGGCAGTAGTACCTATATATAATGAAGTAAAAAGGTAAGCTATCACAGCTAAGTAAGCTTTACAAGTTAACGAGTAATAGTCGACCAACTTACATATGCAGTTGGAATGTATGGGAGAACATGTTTGTCAACTACAATGTTAGGTTTGTTCTTGGGATAAATTCATTCCAATTACGGAACCCTTTACTGTGCGCGGTCCGACACGCACTTGGCCGGTTTTAGTCTTAACTGTTATTTTTAAGTTTGCTCATAGGAACTAAATAAAAAAATATGTATGAGGCCGACGTAATAAAAAATAAAAACCGGCCAAGTGCGTGTCGGACCACGCACAGGGATGGGTTCCGTTACCGGTTCATGCCATCAACTGGGCACGAATCCCATATTACCTACATGGAACTTAAACAAAACTGGCGCTATGTAGGTGTACTATAGGTAGGTTCATCTCTGTCTAACCCTTCGGGGAATACAGGCGTCATGTTGTGTTATGATATCTAAAATATTTTATTTTATTTCCAGAATCTTACAAGTGACATCAACGTTGATTGGTTCGCTGTACGTGGATCCCTCGTTATTGTTAGCGACGCATGCGTATTCGCCCCCATCATCTTCTGTTACGTTCTTCAGTTCTAAAAACTGCTGAATTGTATCTTTACCATCTTTTTCCGTATTTCCTACCATGTCTTCCTAGAAATGAAATGAGAATAATTAAACGATTTATTAATAATTCAAAAGTATCACTGTTATTCTTTGCACCAATTAAACTGGAACTGAATTACTTATATCTTTTTTTTATCTGATAGTAAATTACCTTGTGAAAGAAGAGTAGCTCATAAACAGCAGGGTTGGCTTGATAGCTGCAAGCCAGTGACAAATTGGAACCCTTAACCACAGCCACTGTATTATTTTCTACATCTGCATCAGTCACGACAATTTCTAGTATGGGTGGATCTGAAATTATCACACAGTGAGTTTCATTTACGCTACCTTCTTAAAGTGTGTGAAAGCTGAAGTATGTGGCAAATAAACAAACAGAGCCGTATCTCTGAAAATATGTACCCAACTATAAAAAAAAAATGTTAACATTAAGTTCATCTTTAACCGCAATCATAATGTTAATAATTTTGCTGTCGTTACAAAAAGCCGTCTAACTAGTTATGCTTCTATTTCATACTTATTATCACGAACACAGCTTTCGCAGAAACTTTCCATAATGTTAACGCTACCGTTTTCCTCATAAGCCATTACTCACATAGCACGGTGAGGGGTAGCGGTTGTGCGCACACGAACTGCTCTGAGTTGCGGCGATGCGACGGCGCACAGCACGTTATTGTTGACTCATCGTACTTCCGGTCTATCGTCAGCTGGATCTCGCTTGCCACGAGCCGTTGGGATGGCTCCATCTGTGTGGGTTACAAAATTATTAAAGCCAATTATCACGATTAACGTCAGCGGTGTCGAGATGACTTTGTTACCAACTCATTTATTGGGACTGCAGAAATTATATGATTTTTGTAGTCTTCGCTTAACAAATAAGTCGATAATGCGCCAATCGTGACATTCTCCATAGTCTGCATAAATTAGGTTTACAGAAGTAGTTTAGTCTGCGTCTCTGCGATGAAACAGCTGAACGCTTAAGGCTCGTGCAGATAAGCGCGATATCGCGGGCGCGACAGACAGCAATAAGCCTGTCGCGCCCGCGATATTGCCCCAGTCTGTAAGAGCCTTTATTCTCAGAAGAGACAGGTAATAAGTACCTAGGTATGCAGTTCTCATTTTGCAGATTATGGCTTGGAGACCGTAATTGGTGGCGAGCTTTTGACCAATTACCGGCCAAGATTACAAATTCCAGTAGGTACCTACATAACAGATACTATCATCTTAGCTCTAAACAATCTGAAAATACCCGATCAAAATATCATTCATAATCATGTTATGACATAAATAAACGCATCAAGCGCATGTCACTCACTGTAATTTTCTGCTCTAAGTTGAGCAGCTGATTGTCGGCGAGCCGCCACGCGATGGGCGGCAGGGGGCGCGCGCCGAGCACGCGGCACTGCAGCCGCAGCGCTTCGCCCGCGCGCACCCGCCCCTCGGCCCCGTCCGACTCCGGGCCCTCGCTCCGAAGGGACACCAAGTCGGGCGGCACTTTGATTGATAATGTTATTTAAATTAGGAGAAGAAACAGGGTTAACAGAGTAGGGGAATTACCGTATGGCAAGTGATGTGCAGGTCGAGGTAACAGTTAATAGTTGAAGCACACAAGGTACAAAATCGCTTGACAGTTTACTTTTTCGATATTGAACTGCTTTAGGAGTGTATGGTACCCGTGGTTCATGAATTAAGTATAAGTACAGGGTTATTTTAAATTGGCTATCTAAGCTCCGCAGACGCCATGGATATCGATACCTTTCTAAACAAGATAAAATAAAAAGATTTGATGTTTTTTTAGGGAGGTCAACATGCAACCGCTGTTAGTGTTGTTACTTGAAGTATGGTAAGAGTAGGGAAAAACTGTTTTCTTATGTTTTATTGTGTTTAGATATCGATAACCATCACGTCTGTGAAGTTTACACAAAAAAAAAACAGATTTATAAGTGACTATAATAACAGCGGTCGATGACCTTACAAAACAAAAAAAAATAGATACCTATGGATTACCCATCGCGTCTGCGAGATTAGCAAGACAATTTAAAATAACCCTGTATAAACCTAGTGAATTTTAAAATCTCTTGTTTTTCCGAAACGTGTAGTTGAAACCGAGCAACTAAGGAATACTCGTATACTCGTAATGATAAAATGGTAAGTAGGAACTAAGAACAATTTCTGGGAATGCAATAAACGGCTCGATTCGGTCTTTTTCTTTTCTTTTTTTTTTGTAGTATAGTGTGCTAGCTGACATATGGCTAATAATTTAATGTTTTGTGTTTCACGTGGTGTAAATTGTTTTGCATACTATTGTATAGAATCCATTATTTTCTCTAACTGAACAGACAGCTGTGCTGCTGGGGAGTTTGTTGGCCACTTCTTCTTCCCAGCTAAAGCACTAGGAAGTGGCGAAGGGTGGGCGTTTTGGGGGACTGTCTTATGTAATTTTGACGTTCGAAAAGTGCTGATCCTCAGCCAAAGAAGATATCGTCCAAAGTATCTAGTTTGAATAAATGACTTTTGATTTGATTTGATTTGATTTGATAAGCCGCTTGTAGTAGGTACCTACAACTTAGCTGGGTGATAACAGGAATATGCAGTATTTATAATATAGGTAATAATTACTTACAATACATATCGATCGTGATATCTATAGACAGCGGTGTAGTTTTTTCGTTATTTTTAGCTAAACAAGTGAAGACTCGGCCGTGGTCCTCGCGCTGTAGCGGACCGTATATGAGGTCGCTGCGCACGCGGTGTTCCGACAGTGGAGTGAGGGTGTTCTTCAGGAGCCGTTGCTCTGTCCACCATGACAGTATAGCCAGCGGTTTACCTATCACATTGAAGAATTACATTAAGGATTGGAAACTTCTGGTAAATGGATACTTCTGTGAATCAAAAATGTTTCGGTGCACAACAGAGAGCATGCGAAGTGTAGTTCGCGTTATCGCGGCAGTGTAGCCATAGCATTAGAAACGTTATAGGTAAGTACATAGGTATCAGCTGCATCTAACAATTTTGCTTGATGCAGCTGATACCTAAATACAAAACTACCTATCTTAATGTGATGTCTCTATGTGTTATTGGAGAAGGAACAATTTTCCATTTTTGCGCTTTTGTGCAATTACCGCGACACCACATCACGAACGCTCCATTAAGATCGGCGAGTTGATTACATAATCGCTGAATTGACTGATGTTACTACACATTGAGAGCTCGAGCAGACGGACATCAGTCAATCGTTCCACGTTCATTCATGAATCATGCGCACATACGTAGGTAGGCGAGTTACTGATTCCGTTGACAGCGGTCAAACCATCCGGTATCGAAGATCGTGGAACGTATCGACCGTTCTCTGTCTGGACATAGAAAAAGAAATAATACCACGTACCACGTTTATAATGTAAAAAAATCGCTAATATAAAATGTAGGCTAATCGTTGTATTTTTAACCCTATCAGAACTGTGAAATCAGTGAGCATTGTACGGGGTAGGTACCTACTTATAATTCTAACTTGTTGATGCTGGTGTCGACGGTACATTTTTAACGCGTCAGGCAGAAGTTTCGCGTCTACACAAAATACTATTTATCTTTCCATGCTCTAGAACTCTAGGGTCATTATGTACAACAAACTACAAAAAGATATAGCCTTACCTCCATAAGCCACGCAGGCGAGATGAACTGTGTCCCCTACATAGAAAGGCCCCACGTTCTGACTGGTGTTGACACCAGCGCTGGCCTTGGCCACTTGAGTGCCGTTTTCATGTACCACCCAGAGATGACGCGGTGGTTCTAGAATTTTAATGGATTAAGAAGATTCCTCCTTATTTTCTACTTATAGATTATATATACTCGTATATTATATATATACTGGTCATAAAAAAATCGACCCACCCACTTTTTGTTTCACAATGATCGATTGTTTCACACGTTTGTTTATTATTTTGAGGGTCGATATTATGATGATTGACTTGTATAAGATATATGACAAATATGTTATTGCACTTGGAGGTAAACATTTTTTTTTATATAGACAAGCTGTTGAATGCTAATTTGACTGTTCACATCCGAGCAAATCGACTCGTTTTTTCAGTCAGAAATAGATTTTTCAGGGGATTTCTTGTTAATATCGTTAAGTTTAATTGCTGAGGCTGTAGTTTTGACTAATTCTGTCTAAAAATAATGGGCACTACTGAGGCGACTCAAGTTGTGGCTTTGCTGCAACAAGGTTTTAGTCAACGTGTCGTGGCCAGGAGGTTAAATCTCAGCTTTTCTGCAGTTCGGCGAGTTTACCAAAGGTTTCTGGAGTCTGGGCAGTATCGAAGAACATCTGGATCTGGAAGACATAGGGTGACAACTCAAAGGGATTACCGCTACAAAGCGGTATAAGCTTTACGAAATCAACATCTTTCTGGCGTTGATCTCCAGCAACGCTTACGTAAAGATCAGGGTGTGGCTGTATGTGACAGCCTCGTACCTACTGTCAGGAGGAGACTACGTGAGCAGAATTTAAGACCACACAAGCCAGCAACAGGGCCACAATTGACCACACCTCATCGACAAGCCAGACTTCAATTTGCGCAGAATCACTTCAACTGGACTATCGGCCAATGGGAGTCAGTTCTTTATAGCGATGAGAGTCGAATGACTTTATACCGTTCTGATGGACGCCGTAATGTCATGCGATATGCTGCATAAGAGGAACAGTCAGTTATGGTGGGGGCTCTGTAATGTTTTGGGCTGGGATAATTTGAATTATCCCAGCCCAATATTAATTTGGTTAGATTCCGTAATGCAGCCCCTACATCCCTAGGAGACCAGTGGAACCCGCTATCAGGGAAGAATGGAATCGAATCCCTCAAGATACGATCAAAACCTTATTAGGTCACTAAAACGGCGAATGCAGGCCGTCATTCGAGCAAGAGGGGGGAAATACTCAATATTAAGCTGCAAAAAATGTGTTCATAACATTTAAGACTGAAAAATTAGAGCGTGTTTAAGTCCCGCGCGACACCGTTTCGGAGTCAAACAATAGAAAATCAATTGTGTCTCATTAGCTGTCCTTGACCAACTAAGATTAATAAAAAACAGTGTAAAATAATTATTTTTATTTTTATAATACTTTATTTTTTATGTTTATATTGTGCTAAAGTTGGTGTAAATAATCAAGTCAAATTAAACATTAGTACTTACTAAACCATTTTGTTTTGTTTCACCAAAGAAAAAAAAACTGCCGGTGGGCCGATTTTTTTGATGTGTGCCAGTGTATATAAATAAAAATCAATGTTTGTTCCTCTTTGGACTTCGAAAGGGCTGGACCGATTTTGATGAAACTTTGGTGAGTTATTCTGCATACGCCCGCGAACGAACTCTCGCCGGGCAGCTAGTTACTTATACTCGTAAAACGAGGTTTAATGATAAAAGTGACACTGACAATAGACTTAAGCCAAAAATATGGTAAGCCACCTTTTTACAGTGATGGATTTCGGCTTCTGACTAATGCCTAGGTCTAGAAAAGAAAAAGCCTTCCAAAAGAAAAGCCGAAGTCGAAAGCCTAAGTAGGTAGATCCTTAGAAATGTTGAGAAATAGGTACCGTTTTATCTACCTACATGATAAACTATTTACCACATGTCTGCCTAAACGAGTATAGCTAGATTAGTTATTATAAAGTTATTCAACAATATAGTGATGAGTCTAACCCTAAAATAGTGTAATATCTGTAACCTAGCTAATTATATTATGCTATTAATGATGTAGTGTTTACGTCGCGCAATTGTTTAATAAATGGAGCGAGCAGTTCCGGCGCAGTCAGCTTCCTCATTAGCCTCGCGGACCAATTAACTGAGCCGCGGCTATTCTGCGGGATAGGTAAATTTCAGTTCGGCTCGTTACAGAATGCCTTTGTTCCGTTCATGTAAAACGAAAAAATAAGTAAATATTGTTCTCGCGTCTACTGCAATAACTAAAGTGAGTTGTTGACACGTCTATATGGAATATCTACAAGATTTGTCATAATTATTTGCAGGACTTTACAATGAAATCTCTCATTTGCTTCTAAAGTAGGGAGACCGACCTACACTACCTAGTTGAGTTGCAGAAAAAACTGCACGGTATCATATAGATATTTCGTCAGATAATGATGCACTATGACTCATCTGACATGAGTTATGTGACATAGCTCACTCGTCCACATTGATCATTTATAGTCATGCAGCTAAGTGCATGAGCAATTTGCAGTCACATGCCACGGAGATCAGCGCATAAAGAAGTTAACAGTTCAAACCGTGTGTTACGTTAATTTCAGAAATTGCTACGGTACTCTTTAAATCATATGTCCTTCACTCTGTTCTTATATTGCATAATTCTAATCGAATTAATCAGGGAATTTCGGGCCAGAGAACATCATTTTTACCACTCTACAGTTACTAGCTGCTGGGGCTCTGACAACTGATTAGCCTACCAAATGTACCATGTTCATTACCAGTCAGCCAGATTCGAATAGTCCAAAGGGGTTGTGGGTGTACAGGAACATCGGTCCCGTATGCACTAACTGAGAAATCCACAAAGCTTACAGTTTTTTGAATACCAACATGACTTCATTGTAGATACTATGAAGTCCTCAAGACCTCAAGTCATTAAGCAGACCAGATGGTCTGCTTGATGACTTGAGGTGTCAGTAGGACCACAGCCTCTATGATCAAGTACTGCACAGCTTACAGCTAAGCTAAGCTTACAGCTTTTTGAATACCAACAGGACTTCATTGTAGATACAATGAAGTCCTCAAGACCTCAAGTCATCAAGCAGACCAGATGGTCTGCTTGATAACTTGAGGTGTCAATCGGACCCCCGCATCTGTGATCAAGTACTGTTCCAGTTTTGCCTTTACCAGAAATTGAAGAAGCAGGAAAATAAATATGAATGTACTTACCGATAACAGCGAGATGAACGTAAGTTTTATGCGCAGGACTGGCAGCAAAGTCTGCGAGACAGGTATAGACGCCGGCGTCCGAGGGTCGTACGGTGACTATCTGAAGTTTGTCCTCCCCTTCGGTATCGCCCGTCACCAGTCGATAGCGGCCGCCTCCCGACGAGGTGGTGCTCTTGTCGCCATCGCGGAGGTCGCGACTGCTGATGCAAACCACGTTAACGGTCAAAAGTTCATACATAAACTCAAATAAGATTCAGAATGTCACTCTTACACAATACCTAAAACTAGTGGTAACTATGTATTCCTCCTTCGGGCCCAAGGATATTTAAAGTTTAGAATACCTATCTGATCGGGTATCCGGCAGGAAGATTAGAAGTGGAAAAAGGCAGAAGCATGCACTCGATAAAAAATGTGAAAACAGTGACTAAATGATGCCGTACGCAAAGTCGGCTCATTACGATTCACAGTTCAGATAGATATGTGATACCGTAGAGATGATAGGTAATGTTCTTTAGCAGTCGATGGTTTATCTTAATCCAGCTGGAAATATTTCACGTTTTGTGAGTAGCGATAACTTCTAGCCTCATCAGATCTCAGGCTGAATTTTATTGAAATAAATCAGTAATTACCTGTAGAATGCGGTTGAAGAACCGTTTTTGTACCAGGCTAGAATATTAAGCTTGTCGTCGTCTTTCTCCGCGGTGACGTTGCATGGCAGCTCCACACTCTGGCCCACCACGCCGTCCACTAGAGCCACCAACCAAAAATACAAAATGGCTGAGTAAGATCTAGGTTTCTACATAGTCTTTTAACCAAATGTAAATTTCATGGACTGCCTCGTTGGCTAAATAGTGGTCGCAAGTGCTACAGCTGAGCATGAGGTCCTGGGTTCTATTCCCGGGATCGGGCAAAGCGTTTTCCATCCGGAATTTCTCAGAGCAGCCCAGACTCTGGATTTGTGCCCTGTTACATGGGACTTTAACGTAACTGGCAAAATGTGGGTGTACTGTAGGTACACCTCTGCCAAACCCTTCGGAGAATACAGGCGAGATTTACTTATTTATAGATTTACCGTTTTATAAGAAAAGTTGTAAGATCATGGTCAATTTTAGCAAAGTGGTTTTTCGTCAAATTCTTTACAACCCACCTACAGAGATAGGATCACAATTTGCGAGATGTTAATTTGATAATCAAAGTGATCAGAACATTATGTAAAATATGTACCTACCTATTTATTAATAGTTTCAATCGGTAATTAGGGACGTACGGTACTCTTGGCTGCTAACCGCATTAATTCATTAATATGGCTATTACTTACAGATCCTAGAATTGTACTGAAAGCTTATTTATGAATAACTCAGCTTTCAGTAGTAATTCCCTACAATAACACTTTGAAACTAGTTAGGTACGTATGCTAGGAAAATGATTGATATCCGGAAAAATACTCAGGCGTCGCTTTACTAGCGAGAAATAAAACTTCATAAAGGCACAACTGATTAGGTTGCTACTTCATTACTTGTTATTAAATATTTTAGGAAAACAAAACAATTCTGAAGACATTTTTTCTTCTACCTATATATCATCAAATATCATGTGATCCCATTTATTGATGAATTCTATGGTTTATTTCAAAGTTAAAGATATTATTTTGTAACTGAAATATTTCAAGTTCTGAATCGTAAATATAATGCATTTTTTTACGATCCAGTTTTTGACCTACGTGAACATAATAAAAAGTTTTTGGGAAGATATAAACAGGTACGGGTACTTACCCTTTTCATAGATTTCTTGCGCACATAAACAATTCAATAATGAAACAAACACCGTTAAATGTATAAAACAATTCATTTTTACACAAATATTATAATTATTTTATTACACATTACAAAATTCGTAGTCCGAAATTTCACAAGTCGAAGAGGGCACGTCCCGATTGGGCGCAACGGACACGCGTTTCAATTGGCGCGCTCGGCCGCAATAACGATATCGCCGGTCCAGGGAGCGCGGGACTCCGCTACCGGCCGGCGTGCGCGGTCCCCGAACGCTTCCGGAGCGCCCGCCTGTCCCCGCATGTGACGTCACGCTCGCCCTGCCTGCCTGCCGAACCATCATTTACCTTACACTTTTTAATTGGGGAGGTCAAAACAATTGGGTCACTTCATCTGGATTTATTTACTGAACAAACTGGGAAACATTTTAATTCTGGTAGTTATGCTGTTTCCGGTTTGCGCTGACCCTATATACTCCTTTGTGTGCATTTATTATCGGCCGAATGACCGTGTAAATTACGAATTTGCAGCCGGTGTATAACCGTGGGGACTGTACGTCAGGACCGGCGCGCGACGGAGCGAATGCGTTTTTCAATTCTACAACGACAAAAATTGTGTGTTAACAGCAACTTTAAAAGAGATAGAAAGGATTTTGGACTTTGCAAAGAAAAAATACTTATTTAAATATTTTTAAGTTTTTTTATTCCACAAAACAGCCTAGTAAGACTTTCAATGGCATGTTTTAAGTAAGTATATTATAGAATGTACAAAATTGGATTCTGAGAACACAGAACGCACACAGAAAACAGATACATTAAGGCTAGGAGGTAGTTGTTTTAATGTTAGAACTATACTAATCAAGTTGTTTCAGGGACCGAGCAAATAATACTGCCAACATAGCAATAACAGCGCTACCAATTGTGCCAACTAGAATCTTCTTTTTTGTACTGCGTCTTTTGTTTGTCTTCATCTGAAAATAAATTGTGAAATCAATCAATCAATAGTAACACTCAGTTTGGCATTTACCCAAAAAAAGGGGTCCATATTATAGGGAAAAAATTACAATGAACACAAGGCTAACACTAGTAGTAAGAAAATATGACTAACTAACTAACTAAGACTAACAGTAACACTAAATTTGATTTGTAAACTTAAAGCATGGAATAAAGGAGCTCCCATAATTATAATGCTTAGTTTTAAGTAGTATGTGCTTTTAGTGAATTTTTTGTTCAATGTACATTTCAAAATTTTACCTTCAATTGTGCGTGTACTGCATTGTCCATCGAGTTTAAAATGGTGACAATTTCATTTAAAGTGAAGAGTGCTATGTTAGATGCATATTTGTCTTTGAAAAGCAAACAATCTGATATTCTCTTCGTTTTGGCCAAAACCATATTGCTGGCAACCATGCTTAAATGTATTCTATGGAGAAGTAATGCACACTCCTCAAAAACCTCAACTATCTCCATTGGACCAAGATTTGACCTGAGAAAGATTAAAGAAATATTTCTTTATTATTTGTGAAAAAAATAGTTAATGTAGTAATTTTAGTTAAAGTTTTATTTCGATTTTAGGTATAAAACTAATTAGGTGTCGTAATTAGTTACCAAATAAATATTATTCAAGAACTAATAATGGATTGGAGTTTACTGCACTCCGTCTACATATTTTCATGTTTTTAATATAACAACGTCATTGTTCCATTATATGTTCATACTGAAGGATTTTGGCATAAGGAGTTAGAAGTCCACAAAATGCAACAGATGTGATGAATGAACCAATTACCTAGAGACAGTGCAAAAATATTAATACAACACTGGGTCAGTTTTTATGATGATATTGTGTAGATTTTCTAAATTATAATAAAAAAATTGGTACTTACGTGCAGACAGCAGTCTCATCGTATGCAGGAATTAATTTGGCACGTTCAATGATTTGTTTTCTTATTTCTGGTTCAACAATACCCAACCTCGTTAGATCTTCGTCTGATAATTCTGATAATCCATACTGGTCAATATCTTGTTTTCTGTGTGTAAGAAAAGTAATCAAAAGCAAGATTAATTAAATCAAAATACTAAATAAGTTTGATTGTTGAGCGATCTTACTTAAATATATCGATATATTTTTGAGCGCCTAGACCGCATAGTATCGAGCTTACGGTCTCTTCAAACTTTGCGGAATCTATCTCATCAGTTTCCAGTACTGTTTCTGTTTTCTCAGACATGTTTTTACTTTTTTACGTGAATATTTTGTTTATTTTTGCGACTGGGTGAGATAAAAAATCAATTGTCAATAATTTTTGACATTGACGTTTGAGTTGAGTTCGTTCCGCTTGTCATATTTTGACAGCAGTGTTGCCAGATGTGGTGAGCTCCAAGTAGCCAAATTTTTTGGCTGAAGTAGCCTAATTTCGCTGAATTATAAGTCTTATGGGTAACATGTCTGAAAATATTAATGAACCACTTTAAAAGGCTGACAACAGCTAAAGTGCGGTCACTGTCAGACTGCATAGAAAAGAAAGAGAAGCGCGATGACACAACGCTGGTAACTTATTGCAAAATATGAAGCAATTGTCTATTTACAAAAAATATATTGATTGGATAAAAAAATTAAATCACTATTATGCTAATATGTTGCTTGTAGACTAATCTGACAAAAAATCAGAATGATTGCACATGCAATCTGATTTTTTCAGATTAAGTCTACAAAAAAAAATGATTGAAAACCAAACTAATATACATAATAGGTTGGGGAAAAAGTCTTTTCGCATTATAGTATGTATGAACTTGTAATAAAATCTCTTTGGGTATACTATTTGTATCTGGCTGGTTTTGGTATCATTGAAAGTTTAAATTTTAAAGAACATAATTCCCAATTAAAATTAGGAAAATGTGTGATTTTCATTTGTTTTTCGTACCGTCAAGATGAGTGAATCTAATGAAGAAATTCAATTCCTTTTTAAATTTTACTACAAAAAAGACAAAAATTAAACGCAAGCCGCGAAAAAATTTTGCGATGTTTATGGACCTAGTGCAGTGTCTGTGAGGGTAGCACAAATTTCGTTTAAGCGTTTTCAATCCGGAAATTTTGATGTCAAAGATGCACGTCGCTCTGGTCGCCCTATTACGGATAAACTGGATGCCATTTTTGAAAAAGTGGATCAAGATATCAGTAGTTACGACGTAGATGAAGAACTAGGAATTGACCACAAAACAGTTTTGGCGCATTTGAATAAAACTGGGTACACAAAAAAGCTCGATATTTGGGTACCTCACGAGCTCACTGAAAGAAACCTAATTGTGATTCTTTATTACGACGTAATGAAACCGAACCATTTTTGAAGAAGCTGATAACTGGTGATGAAAAGTTGATCACGTACGACAAGAACGTGCGATAAAGGTCGTGGTCAAAGGCCGGTCAGGCTTCACAGACTGTGGCGAATCCCGGGTTAACTCGCAACAAGGTGATGCTGTGTGTGTGGTGGGATTGGAAGGGCATTATTCATTATGAGCTGTTACCACCAGGCAGGACCATCGATTCTGAACTCTGCTGCGAACAACTGATGAGATTAAAGCAAGAAGTTGAGAGAAAGCGGCCGGAATTAATCAACAGAAGGGGTGTGATTTTTCATCATGATAATGCTAGACCTCACACATCTTTAGCCACTCAGCAAAAATTAAGAGAGTTTGGCTGGGAGGTGTTAATGCATCCGCCGTATAGTCCTGACCTTGCACCTTCAGATTTCCACCTATTTCGGTCTCTTCAGAATTCTTTAGGCAGTGTCAGGTTAACATCACGAGACGACTGCCAAAACCACTTGTCGCGGTATTTTGATCAGAAGTCCCAAAATTTCTATAGCAATGGGATCATGTCCCTACCTACAAGATGGCAAAAAGTTGTAGAATAAAATGGTACCTACATACTTTAGTTAAATGTACATAATCAGCCTATAATGTTCCCACTGCTGGGACACAGGCCTCCTCTCTGTGAGAGGGAGCGGGCCGTAATCCACCACGCGGGGCCAGTGCGGGTTGGTAGATGTCACATGTCTTCGAATTTTTGGTTCTAGGACATGCCGGTTTCCTCACGATGTTTTCCTTCACCGTTTTGAGAGCAGTGGTGATGAAATAATTTACACAAAGTAAAGCGCCTGTCTGGGTTCGAACCTACGACCTACAACTCGTAAGTCGCGGCCGTTATCACTGGGCCACCACTGCTCTAGTTATATGTAAATAAACTATATTAAAAAACTTTTTAAATTTTCTTAAAAAATGCGTAGAAACTTTTTCCCCAACCAACCAATATTAGTATGGTTTTCAATTATTAAAATATTTTTTAGAGGTATCTTCGTGTTTTTTTTTCTATCGTTTCAAATTAGTTGTATTATGTTTTCAACACACTCCCTAGCATATATCCTAAAGAATATCATATATTTTTTTATTTTAAGTTTACTGCAGTGGATCATAATTATACTTACAGGCATTATAAAACTTACATTTGCGTTTTGGTCCTGTAGCCCCTTAACGAGGCCTCACAAATTGCGTTCTGAAAGATTAAGCAGTAGACGCATCGAATTGTGTAGTAATTTGGCAGTTTTAATTATGTTTATTTAAAATTTTCCCTTTTTTCTTTTTACAATCTTTTATATTAAATTTTATTTCTTATAAACGAACGGTTTTTCTGTATAAATTTTGCGTAAAAATATTAATGTAGTAAGGAAAAATGTAGAGTTAATTCTGAGCTGATTAAATAAAATCCCGTTGAAAACCATAAAACTTAGGAGTTTTATGCTTTTTACGGGATTTTATTTATAGATATTCCACACATATTTCAAAATTCTGAGGCCACTGTGAATTAAACCACTATTTAATAGATATATTATTATATATATTTAATTTCGTTGGCTTATAGTACAATAGTTCAATCCACGTGCTCAAAAAAGTGCCGTCGCGCATTTTATGAACAACTTGTTTCGGAATTTTGGCGTTAAATAAATAGATAGGAAAAAAAAATGGGAAAAAGGAGACCGCTATAAATTATACTAATAACTATTCTCCACCTAAACCATTAAATTATACTAATAAATAAGTAAAAGATAATATTTCTCAACATAATAACGTCAAAGTTGGCCATTTGACGCAATAATCACGCTCGAAATGTAATGTGTATTGTGCAGTCTAGACGTGAACAAGGCCAGCGGGCCTGACGGCATTCCGGCGAGAGTGTTGAGGCAGTGTGCGCCTGAACTGTCTCCTGTGTTGACACGTTTGTTCCGCCTCTCTCTTAAGAAAGGAACGGTACCAAAATCCTGGAAGCTTGCAAATCTACAACCAGTGCCCAAAAAGGGCGACCGTGCAGACCCTGCCCATTACCGTCCGATCGCCATTACCTCCATTCTGTGCAAAGTTATGGAAAGGGTACTGAACAGTAAGTTGCTGACCTACCTCGAAGACAATGATCTCCTCAGTGACCGTCAATATGGCTTTCGCCGGGGACGGTCAACTGGTGATCTTCTTGTGTATGTCACGCACTGCTGGGGCGAAGCCATCGAAAAACATGGTGTAGCACTTGCTGTATCGCTTGATATCTCGAAGGCTTTCGACAGGGTCTGGCACGCTGGTCTGCTCAGCAAGCTTCCTGCTTATGGCATCCCAGCTGATTTCTGTAGCTGGATATCAGACTTCCTTAGTGAACGGTCGATCAGAGTAGTCGTTGACGGCTGCTCCTCTGACCTTATGGCTATTGATGCCGGAGTTCCTCAGGGGTCTGTTCTCTCTGCAACTCTTTTCCTACTGCACATCAATGACCTACTACAGACTGGTATTGTTGGGTACGCGGACGACAGTACTGTTTCAGAGAGATACTTGTCCAGCGCAAAAACCAACGGGGCCGCAGTTCGTTCCTTGAGAGAGGCCTTGGTAGAGCGGACAGAGTTGACGTTAAGCCTTGTCTCCCAGTGGGGTGATGATAATCTGGTCACTTTTAACGCCACCAAAACACAGGCGTGTCTTTTTACCGCAAAAAGGAGTCGTTTCGACCTGACTCCTACTTTTCGGGGTACATCGGTTCCTGTAACTGATCGGCTCGAGCTCCTAGGCACGGAGTTGACATCTAACCTCAACTTCGGCGCCACCATCGAGTACAAAGCCCAAACTGCGGCCAAGAAACTGGGCATCCTAAATAAGGTAAAGCGATACTTTACGCCTGGACAGCTTTTGACCCTTTATAAAGCGAAGGTCCGATCCTGCATGGAGTATTGTAGCCACCTTTGGGATGGCTCGGCTAAATACCAACTTGCCGCGCTTGACTCGGTGGAACGCAGAGCTAAGAGGCTCATTGGCGACGTAAATCTGGTGGATGCCAAGCTTCACAGTTTGGCCCATCGTCGCAAGGTTGCCTGCTTGTCGGTCTTCTATAGATTGTACTTCGGAGAGTGTGCCCAAGAACTCCACGACCTCATTCCACCGGCCCCCTTCTATTATCGGTCATCTAGGCGCACTTCAGGTTACCATCCCTTCCTGGTGGCTATCCCACCAACTCGCACTAAGCGTTTCCAAACTTCTTTTATAATGCGCACAGCAAAGGAATGGAACTCTCTGCCTGCGTCTGTGTTTCCGAACGCATACAACCCTAATCTCTTCAAAGTGAGAGTGAACAGGCTTCTTCTGGGTAAGCTCGCTCCATCGTCGACTTTGTTTCTGTCACCTCTGACATAGACTAAGGTCAAGAGCAAACCCATCAAAAAAAAAAAAAAAAAAAAAAAAAAAAAAAAAAAAAAAAAAAAAAAAAATAGGCCTCTTATTGAACCAGCTTATTTAAAAAATCTGGTACTTTTCCATTCGTCCCTGTATTCTTTGTTATATTTTCGGCGTTTTCCCATTTTGATATAACAAGACTACAACCTAACAATCATACACTCAAATCACAAGAAAATTCTCTCACGTATGCAGAAACTTTAATTTTAATTGATTCGTAGCATACCTATACAAAATCTACCATTTTTGTGTATTTGAATGCAATGGTACAATTTTTAAACGTACCTAAACCAAAATCTGGCGAAATTTATGAATGTTTAACTGACATTAGTCAACACTTTAGAAGTCAAATGTCAACTTTATTTTGTTCGATCAAAACAGTACCTATTTGATATTTCTCTGATTTATATTTTATATTTCCCTCTCTGATTGACTTTAAACATGGTGATGTCATATTTAAGTAGTACCGGACATTTCCATCGTTCCTCAGATAGTCTGGATGGAGCCTAATATCACCAATTTTTTTTCTGAGATAGTGTAATTGGCGACTGTTCGCCGATTGAAAAAATTGGCCGCCCCGATACCGTTCCAAGTAGCCTAACTGGCGATAAGTCACCTAATCTGGCACCACTGTTTGACAGTAATAATTCACACATGTATATAAAGAGAAAAGAAAAAAGTAATCATTCACGCTCCAATCCGTGCACATTATTATTTATTTGTGCTTTGGCAATATCCATACCTCCTGCACTGTGTGATACAGTGATTCGAGTTCACTACTAGCAGATCGAATTGGGTAAAGTATACAGGCAAATCTGCGTCAGTTCATGTTTCTCCTTTGAACGATATGCTTCAAGTATTAGTCGTTTGGCCCAATAAAGGCCGACATTGAACTAAGGCATATCTGGCGAGATATGGATCTTTGTGCACTATTGCCTTCTGCCTACCCCTTCGGGTAATAATGGCGTGATATTATTATTTATGGTCGCTCTGACCGCCGTACATGGTTAGTATAATAATACTCTAGTTAATATCGACTTTTGTCGCTTACTGTACCTACCTATCGAGTATGGCGTGCCTTACACCGCCGCCGTAAGGTAAAAGGAATATGAGGAGTCAGGAAACAGGAGTCAAGACCGAAACACATTGGCGAAAACGTCGCAGGTCTACCGTCACGTAACTTACATAAAAGTACTTACTTTTAAAACTCTACTCTCAAATTAAAATAGACAGCGAAAGGCCACAGACTTGATGGGTATCGGAATCTAAACATGATATCATCTTCAAACTATTACTTTTTTATTATTATAATTAATTGGACCACCAGTACCTATACAGACACCGCCGCAAATGGGTAGGCCATTTGAACGAAGATGCGATAGGTACTGCCAATACTAAACCAAGATATTAATTACGCGACGACGATGGTTTCGGCCCTTAGAATTGTAAAAAAAAAACAATTAACTCAAATCTCCATTTATTATATTTTGCTACTTACTCAGATACACTGATACATACGCCTTATCGTAACATGAGCGTTCTTTGTACAAACTTTTTTCTACTCGTCTACATTTAGTGCATCAAAAATTTTCTTAAAAAAACTAGTGATTTGTTAATGTCAGCATTAAGTGCTTAATAAATGCATAGCTTTTTCTATTTTTTTTTGTATCAGCCCGTACCTAATCGTTCACACTGATCACGGGCCTTCTAACACACCATTACCTACGATGACCGCAGACCAGAGCCTCAAGTCTGCTGTTACAATAGTGTCAGAATGGTCTGTTCCGATCCTCATTAATGACGCCATATTAGTAAATTACCAAACTTGTCAAAATCAACAATTATAAAATTAATGATAGACCATTCTGACACTATTGTAATGGCAGACTTGAGGCCCTGTACTAATCACTTCGTTAACACAGTTTGAGCAGTAGGCAAGTTATACCTATGAAAATATCATGTTGAATCTTTGCGGAATAGTGAGATTTTTTCATACTAAGTCTTCTCCGTGTAGCTAATGTAGTTTCGAAAAGAGTTGGAAATATTTTATCTCCTTATTGGTCAGGATAAATTAGTATTTTCCTTATTTTTATCTATTAGCGATGTTTGTCAACGTATTATGGCAATAAATAATAAATAATAAATTATAAAATCGAAAAGTATGGTTTGTATAAATTCTAAATAAAATCTAATTGAGCAACTGCCGAGGCGTATAAAATTTAAATGTTGGTACTTATAAATTATAAGTAATGTTGTTTATCCAGGACTTAAGTTATCAACGATTGCTTTGACAGCTTGCCAGGTTTCACGAGCCGTGGACACAATTTGGGACCCCGGCAGCAAGAAACCGTATGGACCGAATGAATCCCTCAGGTCCACATGATATGAGAATTTGATCCCAGCGCGTGCTTTCGCCCAATCATGAGACATTCCGGAAGCAGGCTGTCGTATTTCAGCGGCTGTGCCAACCTGCAAGATAAAATACACTGATGACATAGCGTACTAACCTACATACTCCTAGTAATACAAGCATAGCATACTTTGTAAGGTAAGGACTGAAATTCTTTTAAATGTAGAACCTACTCATGGTCAGGACCCAAATTACCAATTTCTAGGAAGGTACTCATTCTAGAAATTGGTAATTTATTAGTCCGCTCAACTAGCGTGGTTACCTTTTTAAGAAAGATAGGCTGGTCCAATTAAGGTTCTTCAGTAGTGGCATAGGTTTGCTAGCGACAGATGGAACAATAATAATATCTACAAAGTAACACAGGGATAACTGATCAACATTCTATGATTAGAATCTTACTTGATACTTGGTGCCATATAAGTCTGCAAGTGCGACGGTGGCCAACTTGCCCATCTCGGTGAGCATGCCATCGTCTGCGAACGTCGCATGCGCGTGTGAGCTCGGCACCAACCACGCCTGCGAATACGCGTGCAGCGACAGGTACAGCTGTGAATCAACGTGCCATTATGCCAATTAAAGTTTGTAGGTTTATAATAGAAAATGACGCTACCTACTTATTGTTTAATCTAAACGACACTAATGTGCAGTACTTGTGCACGCAAGAAACCGCTAGTTGCTCTATCGTTCCCATCATCAATTTACAAAGCTCTTGTCATTTTGTAGGACCGTTAAGACCATATAGCCTGTAATCCATTATTAATATAGAACTATTTTCAAAAATATAATTTCAGTAGTTTCGGATATAAAGTCCCGAATGGTCAATTTTCATATTATTTCTTAAATAACTTTAAAACTATTTATTTTAAAATTATTAAAAAAACATGAGGTCCCCCATGGTAAGTCCTTTCATTTATTGTGTCACACGGTAGGTATAGTTTGTAAAACTTATTTTTTTAAACTTTCTAATTTGTCCCCAAAAAGTGACCTCTATATTCAAAATTCGTTTATTTACGTCACATGTCACAGGGGTCACAGACATTCAGAATGTATACGGTCCATTAGATTCGGAGAAAATTGACTGTGACAGACAGACACGTTTTCACACGAACGATCTTATAAGGGTTCCGTTTTTTTTCATTCAGACGTACGGAACCAAAACAAAACCGGCCAAGTGCGTGTTGGACCACGCACAATGAAGTGTTCCGTAGTTGGGCAGTTGGGATGAATTTATCCCAAAAACAAACTTAACATTGTATTTGAAAAACATGTTCTCCCATACATCGATATATGCCACGGTCAATCCTCCAGCTGCAAATTTAAGTTGGTCGACTATTACTCGTTAACTTGTAAAGCCCACTTAACTGCGATAGTTTTCCTTTTAATTTCATTATACTACTGCCATGATTTTTTTCACAACAAGCGAAATGGTTTTTACCATTTCGATGGCGGGGACGACGACGACGACGACACTTGACTCTAACAAAAGGCGAACGGCAGGCTTGTGTGGGTATGTCGTACCGCTAATAAGCAAGCCCTTTTTAAATTATTGGATTTTTAGAACTTGGGACGTAAAACTTATAACCAGTTTTATTTTTTTAGGTTATGTACTAGTGTACCATTGCAGATTGTTACATAAAGGCACAAAAACATTGTTTCGGTAATAAAGTGTATAACTTCTAGATTGGTTGTCGCTATTTTTGTAGTGTTTTACTTACTATCAAGTAGGTAAATTGAGATGAGGATCGTAATTAATTAATTAATTCTTAATATTACTTCATCTAAGAGGTATTACTTCATCTTCATGAGGGTATGACCCGACCTGCCCCCTGGCAGGTCGGGTCATACCCTCATGGCGAGCATACATAACTGCGTTTAGTTTACGACTAAATTACGTGTACCTAGTTATTAAAATCTTTTTTTTTTATATAATTAATTAATCCGAACTTCTAAAAATAGTACACTTATATGAAAATAAATGGCTTAGTTTCCTTAATATGTGGTACAAATTCTATAACAAAACAACAAAAAAACTAAGCGGTACGAAATCTGCCGTTCACCTTTTCACTTTAATGATAAATGATTTTATTTCTGTAAGTAGGTTTTTACAAACACTTTTACACGTCAAACATATTTTTTAAAACTAGATGAGGTCGGCGTTTCTTTTCTGACTACTCTGAGAAGAAAGGCCGAAACAAACTCAGAGGTCACAGTCTCTTTTAAAGTCCAGACATAATCTTGGTCAAATCATGTGAAGACCATGTCGATTGATGTCCGAAATGGTCTTTTGAGGAAAGAACCTTTTGAGGAAGACCTGTCCAGTCAGTGCACGCATTTGTCAGTTATCATGCAGCTCAACTCAAAACCCAAGGAGCTCAATGATTTGACGAACAATACCAAAGAAAAGACATTTGGGTAGGCCGCATAAAGTACTGTACGCATAAAACTGCCAGATCATCATTAAAACTTAACTAAGAGACAAAAAAAACAACCAATGACCCACATAGTCCTCACATTCCTAATAATTAAAATAATATAATACTTTACAAAGTAAATATATCATTGTTTATATAAAATGTTATATAGAATAAGAAAATATAAATAGTTTGCAAAATAAAAAGAGAAAAAAAAAACAACATTCACTGTAAATTTATTGGAGCAGCTCAATCCCAAGCCTTTGCTTAGTGCTTAATATTACGCAAACGAATCCTTGAATCGAAAAGTGGTGTTCACAGACCCGCAATATATTTGCCGGCCTATCCAACAATAACCCACACCATGGGATAAACGAGAAAAATAAATATCATCCCCACATTACGCGCAATTACCCTAAATTCTCATGATTTTATTTTCGCACTTTGTCGGCCGTAATTAATATGTATACTTACTACCTATGTCAAATTACAGCTTTCTAGTACTAAGCGTCTCTGAGCTACAGCGGGGACAGACAGACAAACAGACAGACGGACATAGCGAAACTATAACGGTTCCTTGTTTACGGAACCCTAAAAATGAAGTCCGGTATGATCATGAACTTGACTATTGTAAGTAGGTAATCTGAATAATTTACGTGTATCTTGATTTCTTGACCCAACATACCTTGCATAAGAAGTAAAACTTAGCAAGCGTAAAGATTAAACGAGCTTAGTTAAAAAGTGTCAGTGGACACGCAATTCTGATTGCACATTGATAACACATCTAGCATTTATACCTGTCATTCTTTCTTACTAAATTTAAACGGAGCTACAGACCACATTTTACAACTTCATACTCTCTTGAATATCAGTACTTTTGAGATGTTCGTTTTAAAGTGTAGTAGAAAATTTTTTGAAAGTAACAATGTTGGCAAATACCGTATTCTGTCACAATTTACAGCGATAGACGTGCGGTCTACCTTTACGGTTTTGAACGAATGATAAATTGCTATATTTAAAAGCGGTGGAAACCATTTCTGATTTCTATTCAGTGAGTACAGGTTTTGACTGCATGCAGTCATAAATTTTAGTGAATGTGTCATTCAGGAGATTTATATCTACCATATAGTTATCAGCTCTTTAAAATATGATGTTATCACTTTGTGTAATAAAATGGTCATTTTTATTGTATTTATTGTATACATTTATTTTACACTTATACATACAAAATATAAATAAATCGTTCGTATAAATCGATTTAACTAAACGATCACCATTACAATAAATTTGATCATTTTATTACACAAAGTGACAGCTAGCACATGTCAGGGGGGTAACCATCACCTCTTAGAACAGTATTATTATAATATTACTTCACAGTGGGAAGTGATGGGGCTATACTGGACTTATAGCTCCATCTCTTTCTCAAGCTGAAGAACACATATTCGTTCGCAAAAAAAAAGAAAAAGATCGCATATTATCATGTCTTGGGTACTAGTATGTAAACTAATAAGATCTAAAGTGAAAACGAATACTACGAACCCATTACACCCGGCAATTATAGGTACTAATTACACATTTACATGAACACTGTAAATGGGTAATAAGTGTCTATAATGACGTATATCGTTGTGTGCATCCGTCACGCGATAAAAACACTGAGATAGAAAATAAGATTACTTACTTAATCTTCGGTTCATATTGGCAGATTACCGAGGTTTACCTACACACTCGTAGGTACAACAGTTTAATATATGGCCATAAATATTTGCAATAAATAGTGGTAAGTATGTATTTGAAATGAAACTAAGTGACCTTAGAGACAACCTTTTGAAATTGATCAATAAAGTAAGCGTGTCATGCATTAATACTAGTGAATTTTCAAGTCGATAACGTATCTTAGCATAATTAAAGTTTCCAATATTTTCCGACAAAAGAGGGACAGTTTATAGGTACCTAACTTAAATAATTGCCTACCTTGATCTGTCCTCTATGTTCGGATAAAAACTCTGAAACGGCTCTTGTCTCTGGCTCGCTGAAGGGATGTGGTCCAGCGTAGTTGTCCGAACAAGGGTCCAGTGACGAGTCCTTTTCACTCCAGTGATAGTCCCAGTTTCGGTCCGCATCCACGCCAACACACTCAGTCTGACCCCAGTTCCATGGAAACCTTCGTGGGAAAGATTCTTCTTAGTAGACATAAATACACTTGGTACATTGGGCCGGAATTTTACTTCCTAGGTGTTGCCTTGATTCCACTGACACGGCCCATTGAACCATCCAGTCATGATCGCAGTCCTGGTTGTCTTACAATTATTAATAATATTGAAGGAATTTTACAGGCAGTCAGAAACACGGAAGTTTCGAAAACCGGTGGAAAGCTTGCATTTTTCACCGGTTCCAAACTTCTACCTAAAGGTACCAAATATGAATTCGGCCACATTTGGTCAAGTGGGTAGTCAGTTTTAACCGAGCAATTAAATTCCTATATAAACTCACGCCTTCTTCCCATGAGGGTAGGCAGAAACTGTAGAACGCCACCTGCTATAATATGCTCCTTACATACTCCTTTTGCTTTTTATGTTCTCACCTTCACCTGACCTTTCTGAAGAACAACACCAATGATGTCACTATATGTTTTCCTGAGGCGTGGGGCTCCCGGCGTTTCCACTCACATCTGCCTTGTAAATAACTTTTGTTAGTTGCCTTTCATTCATCCTCTCAACATGAGCAAACCATATAAGTATACTCTTTTCAATTTTTGTCACTACATCTTCCTTTAAACCGCACCGTTGCCTTATCAGATAATTTTTTAGCCTACAGTTTATAGTCAAGCCACACATGCTTCGCAAGGAACGCATTTCCACAGCATTTATTCTACTTTCATGCTTCTTTTGCCACACCCAACATTCACTTCCATACATAGGCGAAGGTACCAGCATACCACTACCAATCGAGCCTTTTTGAGCATTGACTGGTTGGTCACAATCGCATGTAGAGCACCATTCACTCTATCTTCCGCATTTACTCTCCTTTCCACATCTTCATCAATCTCTCCATCCCTTGTAAACAGACTCCCCAAATATAAAAACTCACTTGCTCCACACTCTTATCATTTATTTTCCAATCACACACTGATAATTATCTATATCCACTTCTCTTTGAAACACCATGACCTTCGTCTTATTCTCATTTATATTCATCCCTTTCATCTTATATGCTTCATCTATCACAGTCACCATGTCTTGCATTTGATCATCTGCGTAAAGAAGGCATTTGACAGGCACCTCATTCATTCTCAATCCACACTCACCCTCTTTCAAATCTATCAGACAACTATCCATGTACAAGTTGAACAGGTGCCGCTACTCAACCCTGTTTAGCAGCCCTTGAGATGCAGAACCAGTCCCGAACACAAGCACTGGATCCATGTATAAAGATTAAGTAAAATTACTGCTGATGAAATTTTCTAATAAAGCCACGGCTGAAGATAAGTTGGCTCGCCCCCTAATACATGGAACTTAAACATAACTGGCGAAATGTGGTTGTACTATAAGTAGATATAACTCTGTCTAACCCTTCGAGGATTACAGGCATATGTCATATTATGTTATGATAAAATTTGCTACTCCGCTACACTCACGAGAAATCTTTCCATTATTATTATGAGTGACATATCCGGAAACTATAACACAAAATGTGATTAAATAAATTGTCATTGTTTAAAAAAAAAATTAAATTGTCATTAGAACATTTCCCCTGCACGAATTAATAGAGCCCTTCGTGATTTATGTTACTTTGATAGGCCGTAATAACATCGTTGTAGAAAGTCTTTTGCATTCGAGTAAGTCAAATTAGATTGTAAAACCTTCATTCTGTAATTCATATAATTATATACAGAGTGTTTTGTTTGTAGGATGATATGACACTTTACCAGGCAACTATATACTGTCAAAACGATTTCACTCAAAGTTTTCGTGCTTTTCGTGAATATGTTGAGTAGGCATCTTATTCTTGATATACAGGTTGAAATTGAAAACTTGCGACAAACTGAAATGGCACATTGTATACATCATTATTAACAACTTTTACTAAGGGACCAAAGCTGTAATCCCAAAAAAAAATCTGCTTTTCCTACATTTTGATGAGGTATTGCGAACATAAATGTAGGGGACAGCAGTTTTTTTTTTGGGATTGTAGCTTTGGTTCCTTAGTAAAAGTTGTTCATAATGATGAGTACAATCTTCCATTTCGATTTGTCGCATGTTTTCAATGTCACCCTGTAGTGTAACCAGAGAAACACTAGGTACAACACCCTAATTGCGTAACACAATCACAATCGAAATCATTTTTGAAGTATATTACTAATCCATTGCTTCATATGTTCGGAAAATTTGTCTGCTCAACAATGTAAATAACGCAATGAATGTTTTGAACTGTCAAAATGAAAGCCATTGCTACTGTGAGTGTGTTACCCCGCTGTTACGATGACTCGTAATCCTAAAAAGGCATGACGTGATTTATGAACATATCTGTGACTTTTTATAAACCAAGCTTTCACTACAAACTTGTATTGTTGGTTGTAAGTATTATACAAATAATAAGATAATGTGATGTGATAGCTGTGGCGAGAATTACAGCAAAAACCAAACCTTTGTCGGTAACGTCCCTTGCCTTGAGCAGTGTACAACGTTATTTCATATACCTACAGACTAACTTTCTACAAACTAAAAAATATTTTAAAATAAATACCTTTCAAAGTTTCAAAGATTCTAATGATTTCATTAAAAATTTTCTTTTCATAAAAAGTAGACCATAAGTGAGATGTGCCAGCTAATGGTAATCGTAAGTGGTCACCGTTGCCAATGGAAGCTTTCAAAAGAGGTTTATCTACAGTTAACTTTTTGTTTGTTACTTTTGTTAGTAAGCCGTCTGCAAAAAAATACCTTGTGGTGAAGTTTTTGGCCAGCGCAATTACAGATTAATAAAAAATCTTACCTAGCTTTTAATTCGTCATAAGGCGCAATTACATGATTTTATTGACATATAAATCCGTTATTACGCCTTCATATAATGCAAGTAAGTTATGCAAAAAAAAAAATATGTTAAACTAGAACGCGTACACGTCAATTCTATATGTGAATATTTAAGTATTGTCGTAAAATACTTTATGAAATAATTTCAGGAAGTAATGTCTACCCAAAGCATAAAAAACGATATTACTTTCAAACTACTTAAGATATTTTCATGATTTTTCTATTATATTATTTATAATTATATCTGTGATTTTTTTCACATAGTCATATTTTTGTTATTTAAAATAAATATTCCCCTTGAAACCGAACGGCATGTAGCGCGGCGGCGTGAGCGCGACGCGAAGTTGTATGGCTAAGGTCAACGGCGTTTTCCCGACCTTTAAGTCGCTCGTCACCGAAAGAAAAGAATGGGGTCTTTCGGCATTGCGCGTGTATTATCAAGCGTGCTCTTACAAAGGTCAAGTCGTTATAAATCAACATTTACCCGCACAAGGTTGTTCAATCAAATCAAATGACTTACCATCCTACATAATAGTCGTCGGAATGGTCAGGCAGTCGTGAACGTGTTTTCCTCCAGAGCCGGTCGTGAGTGTGCGAGTGCTCGTAACCGTCGGGGTTCAACACCGGCATGATGTAGAAGTCAGCTTGCTTGAGCACTTCGTACTCCGCGCCTATTAATAGATACAACAAACAAGTTTACTTACAAAAATATCAATTGGCTACACTAAAGAAAGCTTGCACTTGGGAAGTTTAGAGAAAAGTTGTGCATATTTTTATGATTAAGTAATAATTGTTGTAACCTGTGTGCCTGTTGTGCCTGTGGGTGAACTTTACGCAAAGGGCATATAGTGGCCTGCGCACACAATATAACAATACGTTCCGGGTGTGGATGGGGCTGCCGCGTTTTTGTAGCGCGTCCGGCATGTTTACCGACGCGGATGTCGATAGTTTTTCGACCATCATGCGCAAGAGATGCGCATCTCTGCTAGGCCGTGTTCGCGCCAGCCCCAACACCATTCTTAGAACTTTGGCTGATAGGTGGGACTCTCCGATCTTGGGGAGGTGGATACGACTGCACGCAGTCAAGTAGACATTCCCCAGGATCGGCGTGCCTCACGCAGCTTAGAATAAATGTTTTATAAGTACACTAACACTAGTTTATACGTTTATATTGTTACTAACAAATATGGAAGTGATTCTGAAATAAATGTTTTATTATTATTATTATAATCTAACCTAGGTCTTTCTCCCCCTCGACGAGTGCATGTATCATCCACGTCGCGACGGCCGGCGCTATCCACTCGCGCGCATGCGAGCCGCCATCCAACCACACGGCAGGCTTCATGCGCGAGCGCAGTTTCCACTTTTTCTTCTCTTTTCCTTTCATCACAGTCTCATTATTTGATACTGAAATCTGAAAACAGCAAGACAGATTAGCTTAAATTTTTAAGTTTTATTTTTTTACGCGGCAGTCTGGCTAGTTATACAGATCAAGGATTTACCTTTACTGCAACAAGTGGTAATCCTTCCGATGATCGACCCATTGGTATGAGCTCTACTAAGTCAGAATGCGAGTGCTGTAGATACTCTAAATACCGGAGGATATCTGCATATCGATGATATCTTCGCCAAGTCATCGGGTGACCACGTAACTGCTCCAACTCAAGTCTCTGTTTCTTTGACAGCCGTGGGTTCTCGTAGGTTATGGCTTTCTATGATAACAATTAAGATAATTTAATTCAAATTCAAAATAGCATTTCATCACAAAAGTCTATAATTTTAGCTACCGTACCTGCAAATCCCAAATTACTATATCGAAGTCTATGTTATTTGATTTGAGATGATCTTTGACGTCTAGGAGAAGATCAGGAGGTACAAGCAAGTCGGTGGATCCGTTGAGTGACGGTGAGGTCCACCACATGAGCCCCGAGCCCTGAGCCTCCTCCTGCAAGTCCAGCATCTCGTGCACCTTCCACTGAACGTCGGGATACGTTCTTATTAGCTGGAATCCTTTGTAGTTCTTCTTCAAAGACTTTGCAGATTTTTCTAGTGTGCGATATGAAACGGCAGTTAGAACATTTTTTGCCAAGTCAGCCACATTCAGACAAAACATGTGAGAAAGTTGTACCTAATAGTAGAAACATTGACTATAGAAAGTTGCAAACGGTGTTATTGTCTGGGGCCAAAACTGCTGAGGTAGGCAACGTGAACTAGGGTCCGGTATGGATGGATATAGATATTTATAGGATGCTTGTTTTTTTATACCCTGCTTACTACGAGGGCGACACTGAAAGTTTTTAGAACTGGCCACTTGTAAACCATATAATAAAAAAAACAGTTCAAATTTTGAAAATGGAACTCTTTGCCAATATTATTGTGTATGTATTTTATTCATTTATCATTTGTTTACGATTTGGCGGCAAATTGAAAATTGTCTGTCACGTCAGCATGAATTTAAGGCGAGAAAATTTTTGTACAATGTTTTTTTATGACTTTCGATGTCATTTAAGTCAACAAGAAAGTTATGATAGACATCGATTGGCCTTTCACGATGAAGCCCCATCTCGTGCCACTGTTTACAACTGGTTTAATGAGTTTAAACGTGGTCGCACTAATCTCACCGATGATCTGCGTGAGGGACGGCCTTCTACGACGACGGCTGAAGATAACATCAGTGTTGTGCGGCGTATGATAGAGACTGACAAAAGAGTGACTTATCAGCAGATTCGGACAAGCTTAGGCTTCGGTATGAGTCAAGTGCACAAAATCCTCCATGAACCTTTAGCGGTCAGGAAGCTTTGTGCCCGGTGGATACCTCATAATTTGACAGAAGCCCAAAAACTCCGTCGTGTTGATTGGTGTCGTGAAATGGTTCAAAGATTTAACGGAGGTGACTCAAATACTGTGTTCGACATACTTACGGGTGACGAAAGCTGGATTTATTGTTTTGATCCTAAAACTAAGAGACAGTCTGCTGTCTGGGTGTTTCCTTCCGAGGAGTTGCCAACTAAAGTGAAGAGAGGTTGAAGCGTGGGAAAAAATGGTGGCCTCGTTCTTCGGAAGAACAGGTAATTACGCAACAATTGTTTTAGAGGATAGATAAACAGTTACTGCAGAGTGGTACACTAACAAATGTTTGCCACTTGTCTTGGAAAAAGTTCCGGAGAAACGATCTCGACAATGACACATCGCACACCGCCAAGCAAACAATCGACTACTTGGCGACGTCAGACGTGGAATTACTGGGTCACACGCCCTATACCCCCGACCTCGCAACTTGCGATTTTTATTTATTTCCGAAAATAAAAGAAAACACTTCGAGGAAAACGTTTTATGGACGCCGAGGAAGCTGCGTTTCAAAATGCCGTCGAAGAGACCCCTAAGGACGAGTGGGTAAAGTGCTTTTCTCAGTAGCTCCATCAGATGCAGCGATGTATTGATGTAAATGGACACTATTTTAAAAAGATATAATAAAACTAATAACTTGCTAGTTTGTTCAGTTTTTTATTTTCTAAGAACTTTCAGTGACCCTCGTATAAGCTATGAAATAGCCTTTGATTAAACGAAGTTCAGCGAAACAATCGAATATTTTGATAGTGAGTCTAGGAAGAAATGCGAAGCATCAACACGCGCAGCAATGCGTTATTAAATGATAAATGATTTTATTTCTGTAAGTAGGTTTTTGCAAACACTTTTACACGTCAGTTATATTTTAAAAACTAGATGAGGTCGGCGTGTACATTAGTGTCTGATATGGTCTTTTGTGGAAAAAGCCACACATACTTGTGTTAGGTACTCTAGGCTAATCTAGAGCCTCAACTTAAAATTTAATTTAAAAAAAAACAAAGTAAATGTTACTATTATTTTAAACTAAATGCTCAGTTTCTTCTCATGAACCAAAAAATAGACCTGTTTACCAGACCAGAACGTCCGCGTCATTAACGGCAGTTAACTTTGTATAAATTAAAGTAAATATGAAAAAAATCGCTTTTGAAAGACTACCGGTATCTACTCGACTACTGACCAGCAAATTTTTAGGAAAAGCGTAAGTATTCTACTGAATTTTATTTTTTTAGCATTTCTATTCTTGTTAGTAATAGATCACCGGGGTACTCTTCCAATATAAACGCGTTCTTATAGGGGATTAATAATGACGAGAAAGTGTTGGCTTTACTATAATGCGCTTTCGTTGCTTTATTACCTATCTCGTACAACCATGCCATGTACGTATATACCGTATATAAAATTGAAAACAAAATCCCTGCTGATGTTATAATTACAATTTATTATTACAACACAGTATTTAATACTAAATAGACTATTGTATTATTATCTTTGATTTAACTTCGTTAACTGCCTTTTAATAAAATAAACGAATTAATTAATTAAGCAATAGGTAGTTATTCTTACTTATAGTAATATCATTGGAGATGTAACCGCCGTCACTCTCTTCTGTATCCAGTAGCGTTTGGAACCAGCTGCTTGGTGCTGTCGTTAAGGGTCGACGAGTAGTCGTGGTGATCGGTTTCTTTGGCGAAATATCCTCAGAAAACCAGCTGCTGTCAAACCATGATGACTTGGATTGCATAAACCATTTGTATATTGAAGAAAGAAATCCTGAAAAAGAAAATGTTGTTTGAAGGAGAATTTTCAAGCGAAAATGGATCTCTGGAAAATGGGATTTTTTATGATATTAAAAAAGATCCCCAGAGAATGAATAAAGAAATCTACATATACATATAGGAATTCATTTAAAAAAAATATGTATCAAATAGTTGATACATAAAATGCGATCCGTCGAGCTATGCAGCGTGCATAAGTATTTCCAGTTTGTTGCGTGGAACTGCTCAATAATTCAATAGGTACCTATTCTTTTTATCGGAAGCTTAGTCCAGTAGTTACTATATTTATGGTGAAACTTTTTTATGTAAGTGGGGCAAGAGTATCGAGCGAGAGCTGGTAGCCGGTGCGCGAGCGCATTGCGTCGTGCGCTGAGCCTCTGCGGCATTCGTCAACTTCTCCGAGCATTTCCACTGGATGACTGATACCCATTATGTTAATTACTCCATCTTCTAGTTTACGATTGTTCTCACGTTATTTGAACGTCATCACTGAGAATTGGAACGTAATAAGTTATCATACTTTTGTGAGAGTCGAAAGGCTATGTCGAAGAGAAATTTCGATGACTTTATTTTATTATGGCATAGCAGATAATCATAACGATCAGCTCAATACGACGATGTTAAGAAATAGTATAAGAGAATGTCAAGTACCTGCTATTTGAATGATAGACGGAGTTATAGGCATGAGGAAAAATTGTTACGTGTTAAGCGACTTTGTAATCATTAACAACTTTAACAACTTTTCCTATTATGATTTCTACTTGATATAAGAACTTAAGGCGAAAGTGTCAGGGTGGCCCATGAATTTCAAATTTTCTTAGATTTTTTTCAATTTGCAGGTAAGTATCAAGTTGTACGTTGATCTAAATATGATTCGCGGCTCTATCAAAATATTCATATATAGAATTATAATCATAAAAATCATCAATACTCTCTAAGTTTTTATAATCCTATTGAATGACTATAAATCATGGCATTTAAGGTCAATTCTGACTTACGAAGCCCGGCGCGCACCCCTTGTGGTGCCAAACAATGGAAAATCAATTGTGTCTCATTTGTTGTCCGTCTCTAAAGCCATATTTGTTACAGTCGCGAATAATATTTTAATCAACGTACAACCTGACACTGACCTGCAAATTGAAAAAACTTAAGAAAATTAAAATTTCGCGGGCTACCTTAGCGCATGCCCCTTAAGTAAGTCAGTATAACGAGAGATATACTGATAATCTCTTAGATTATCAGTATATCTCTGTTTAATTTTAATTTTCTTACGTTTTTGCAATTTGCGGGTCAGTGTCAGGTTGTACGTTGATTAAAAATGTAAAGCATTTTTTGCTTTAAAGCAGTTGAAGATTATGTAAGTAAATTATAGGGACATGAATTTGAAAAGCAGTATCTTTCTATAATTATTATTATAAGTATTTCTCCTAATGATTTTAAACCTTAAAATATTCATGGTTAAGTTCAAAATCGAATGAGAAAATTTTATAGTTCGTGGTAAGTTCATGTGCTGGCGACTGTACATAATTAGCGACCACCCCTGCTTCGGTTGGACGGGTGCAATGGCGAGTCATCGAGATTTCTGTACTATAGGTAATCTAAGTTTTTATTTTTTTCCCCATGATTTATTTAGTTATTCAGAAATAAAATAATATGTAAGTAATAATTAATAAATCACGAAACGTCTAGTTGATGTAACTGGTGACCGAAAAGCTGGCGGCTTTCTCGCGCAACGCATCAGCATTGCAATTCAGCGAGAAAATGCCGCCAGTATCCTCGGTACAATGCCCCGAGGGCCTTTTTTAGGCTTAACTTAGTTTTAATTTAATTTAGTTAATGATAATAATCATCTTGTAATTTGGTTATGTAAATAAATGTATATATGTAAGTACATAAATAACAACTAAAACCTAATCCTTACTTCCTTACTAATATTATAAATGTGAAAGTGAGTTTGTTCGTTAATTTGTTTGATACGCTTTCACTAAAACAGCTGAACAGATTTGGATGAAATTTGGCACATGAATAGACCATAACCTGGATTAGGACATAGGACTTTTTGTCCCGATATTCACACGGGATTGAGATTAACGCCGGTGTAACCGCGGGGCGCAGCTAGTTAATTAATAAAAATAACAATAATCTAAGTTATTTAACTTAGATTATTGTTATTTTAAGAATGTTTTATACACACATACCTTCGGGAATAAATGCTCTAAATGGTGAAGTGATAACCGCCAATCCATTGTGTACTTTAGAAGATCAAAGCGGTCAAAGCAATTTTGTTTTTTAGTGTGTAGGTAGGTATATGTATAGATATAAATGTTAAACTAGCGGTGCCATTATTTCTGAAGTGCTTTATGTAATAGGTACCGATAATTTTTAACGATACTTGCCGATTTAACGGTCAGGTAATTGCCGTTGACCATACAAATCCGCGTCGCGCTCACGCCAGGCAGCCGTTCGGTTTCATAGAAAATATTGTGTTTTAGTTTCAAAAATATGAACATTTAAAAAAAAATCACACTGATAGAATCATAGAAAATAAAATAGTTTGTTCATACAAAAAAAAATCATGAAAATATCATAAGTAGTTTGAAAGTTATATCGTGTTTTATGCTTTGGGTAGACATTACTTCCTGAATTTATTTCATAAAGTATTTTACTACATTACTTAAATATTCACATAATTATAATTGATGTGTGTTCTAGTTTAACATACATTTTTGCATAACTTACCTGCATTTTATGAAGTCGTAATAACAGTTTTAAAAGTCACTAAAATCATATATCTGCGCCTTAACGGAACATTATGTCTTAGTTATTGCTTTGGTTCTCAAACATTGCATGATCCCAAAAATAAGTACCTACCTTCCTAGTGCTGATCTACAAACCTAAATATGGCCACTTTATAATATTGCTTCATGCACGGGAATATTATAGGTATAATTATTTAATAATGATAATAACGTAACGTAAGGTAACGTATCGTATGCATGCAAATAGGCAGCGGCGTAGTGTCTAACTAGATTAAGAAATTTTATGCTTGTTCTTTATATATTACCTTGCCATGTAATCTAGTCCTAGTTCAACAATAAATCTTATTATATTATATTAGTGTGGGTTTTAGCCGCCCGGGGCCGACCGGAAATTTGCCGCCCCCTATTTTAATTATTGGTTACTTAAAGTTTAAATATTTTGTTCAACGGATCTAATATCGTACAACTTATTGCAAGTCAAGATAAATTACCACTGCTTCAGAAGGAAAATACATCTATGAGAAGCAATGGCGCAAGACAGCCACAGGAATATTATTTTTTTAAATGTCTAAATTTTATTAAGTTAACGCTAGGTATACACAACAATAAATAACAAGTACTAAATCCGTTTGTTCTTTTTTATCGATAGTTTATTCTTTTCAAAGTCTATTTTCTAACTCTTTCCATTTGCAAAACATTTTCGTTATGTTGTGCACTTGATTCATGATTGGCTACCTTGTTTTTTTTGTTTTTGAGTGGGAAATCATCAAATAACTTCTCCCGCTCTGGGCGGAGCGGGAAGGTGTCTCAGACTCTTACTGACTAAAACCCACCCGTATTCCTTCCGTTGCCTGTGTTGCCAGGGGCCTCGGTAACCCTTCAGTACCTTCCCGCGACCCCGGCAGGCATCGGCCCGAGTGGACCCCTACACTTGCGCTAACGACATCTCTTTGAGGGGCGCGTGGAATACAACGCGCCGTCGACCGGGGCCTGGTCCTTACTGAGCAATGGGCAGCTCACCGTCCGCAAGCCCGCGCCTACAGTGGCCGGGAATCCGCCCGGGATTCCCGACGCCCAGGGCGTCTCCTGCGCCCCCGCAGGAGACGCCTAGGGGCGAGGGGGCGCGAAATTTCCTTTACCCTCAATCGTTCCGCCTCCTCCTTCGCGAACATTACTGCTTCGCAGAAGGAGGTGACGGCTGCCCATGCCCTCTCGCTCCGTCCCATGGCCTGAACCAGGGCCGGACGCGAGAGATCTCTGCCGGCGATCGCCTCCACGCTCTGCCCAAGCCGGGCAGACCTCCACCGTGTCCTCCAGGCCATCACACAGTCGGATAAGGCGGGAGGAAACGTCCGGGTATCACCACTGTGTGATGATACCCGGACGTTTCCTCCCGCCTTATCCGACACAGGAATCTCCCGAAGCAGCCGTGTCCGGTAAGGACCTGCGTCAGGCGGAAGGTGAGGACGCCGTGGCGCCTCTCTAGCCACTCCTGAAAGAGGGGACTTATCGCCGCAATTGTGGCGTGCCCAGCACTGGGTTGCGACAACCGTACTCTCCATGTCACCATGAGATCCCGCCGGAGCTCCGTCCGCTGTGCCGCGATTTCTCGCGGCAGCGGAGTTACATGTTACATGAGTCATGGGATTTGGAGGCAAAAGTCCTCGCACCACTCCCATACGTGCGTGAGGACTTTTGCCTCCAAATCCCATGGCGGCAATCCAGCAAGGAGGCTCGCTGGCTCACCGGAGACCGTGCGGTATCCCCGGACCAGCCGGATGGCCATGACCCTTTGGGCCGCGCTCAACCGGCGGGCTGGTCGCAGCGCCAGGGAAATGATTCGCTACCTTGGGATTGAATTTCCACCAAGTATTAAATATCCGTCGGAAGACCAAAATTTCGATGCATTTGAGATTTATACATATATTTTTTATTTGAAAACCCCAATTCAGGGTTTTCAAATAAACGACAACAGAAGCAAAACAATGAAGCTTTCGTAGGAGAATATGCCACCAAGAGCGTAAAACTTTTTCGCCGTTTGGCAATATGTGATAAAACCAAAGTTAGTCAGCCGTCTCGATACTACTTTTGATTTTGTAGAGTCCATGTCTGACTGAGTCGTGCGTGATACTGTTGACTCTTCAGATAAATTTGTATTCATGTGTTGAATGACTTCCTGTTATTCTCCTCCTTTGCTTTCTTCTTATTCCAATAATATACTCCACTTTATAAAAAAACGAAATCATTTTTTAATATTATTTACTGGCCCTATAATAATGTATTCTTAGGTTTAAAAAAGTGTTTCTTTATTCAGATTCTATAGTAATTTAATGAAAATGCTCTAAAAACACGAAACGTTTTTTTGACAATTCTCAAAAGTTGCATTTTTTTATTCAGCCAGTATTTTATTACAAGTGCGACACCGACACATTACCTATTTTTTTATTAAAAATACACAAGCAAGTAACAAACTGCGAGAAAATTACTTCCACCGTAGTTTTTTTATTTATCTATTAGACAATTGTTACGTCTATTTTAACGTTTTAAATCGATAGATTTTACCGACTCCCATCACAAATAAGAAGAAATTTAAATTATTGTAACATAAGTCAACTGTACGATTATGGGACGCCATGCACTTATGAGGTTAATTTAATAACTCGTTACGCAAAGATTTATAATTACTAAATCTGTCAGATGTCGAGTCAATTTAAATCTCACTCAAATAAGTTTTTTTTTTCTCAAACATGTAATAAAATATTTTCGTTAAATTCCTTATCCGCCGCCCCCTTTCGTATGACGCCCGGGGCCATGGCCCTCCCTGCCCCCCCCCACGCTACGCTACTGCAAATAGGTTGCAAATTTATTAGGGTTCCGTAGTAAACAAGGAACCCTTATGGTTTCGCCATGTCCGTCTGTCTGTCTGTCTGCCCCGCTGTAGCTCAGAGACGCTTAGTACTAGAAAGCTGTAACGGCATAGGTATATTAATTTAAATAACAATTATATTAATCACGCCGACAGTGCTAAAATAAAATGGATTTTCTTTTTAGTGTGAATCTCTTTACGCGAGATTAAGCGAACTTAAAAGTAGGATCAAAACGAAACGTAGGTTCTTAATCCTACTGCTGCAGCTTCAATGGTCATGGTGGTGGGTTTTTGCTTCATAAAAGCCAATTTGATTACGACCTCGAACTGTATATATACATATATATTTTTAATCCACGTGCTAAATCGCTTCAATACGCTTTTAATCGTACTTTGCAAGTAACATTGACGATGAGGACCATTACTGGAACTGAATCAATTGAGTGCAAAGCAGAAAAATCTCAAATATTATCTTTTCATAACGATTTCGATGATTCCGGTTACATTTTATAAAGAAAAATACCATATTAAGACGCTGACAACACCTAAACCGCGATCACTATCAGATTGCATAGAAAAGAAAGAGAGGCGCGATGACACGACGCTTGTAATTTATTGCAAAATATGAAGCAATTATCTATTTACTCAAAATTGAGTTGAGTAATCGAAAATAAAAAACAACCAAGTTCTGCATTCTAATAAGACGTTCTTGTAATAAATGAAATACGTAACGTATGTTGATATTTAATACAGATATTATGGATTAGAACTCAAGGTAAGAGATTAGTTTAACGTTAGTTTGTATCGAGATTTTTTTTCAAAACGTGTTTTGGTAACAACCAAGTTCTGGGAAATATGTTCAAAATTAACATATATTTTGACCGCTACCACAAACTATACAGATTTGGCAATTTTTTTTCTTAAGACAAGCCTATTTTGTTCAATTGGGTCTTGTCAGCGCCTTAAGTGATGAATTGGTAACTTTTTTAATGAAAAATGAAAGTTTGTAAGGAAGTTCCTCATTTTTGCTGATAGGAAATTCCATCAGGCGCATGGTTTGTCAACAATAAAATTAATAAAACTGTAATAATGTGATTAGAAAATATTATTAGGTAATATTCGGAATTTCCGTGATACCTACTATCAGCATGAAATTGTTGTTTGTGTAGGTATTTATTTATATGAATCAATCTTGATTGATACCATACCTGCAGCCTAAAGGCTCGGGAGCAGACAGCACCATGGAAATTCTTCTACCAGAATCGTGTCGCACAGTCGCGTCGCGCCTGTTTGCGGGTGCCTTAAGACGGGTCTGAGATTAAGCAGCTTACAAAGACGTAAACTTAGGGTCCAGCACAAATAAAAACCGGCCAAGTGCGTGTCCGACCACGCACAATAAAGAGTTCCGTAGTAGGGATGAATTTATCCCACGGACTTGACTCTAAAAAAAATTTACACTTTAAAGCTTATTATTTCGCAAACGGATTCCTGAATCGAAAAATGGGTTTCACAGACCCGCAATGTTGGCCTATCCAACGATACCCCACACCTTGGGATAGAGATTTTTTCAAGATTTTATTTTATTACTTTGATTTATTACTTTGATTTGAGTAATATAATAATAGAAACCCCACCGTCGTATCTCTACGTTGACGTCGTGGTGGGGCTTGAGCGCTCCAAACTCCAGGTCTGAGCCGGTAGTTTACTTTGCCGGAACAGGTCTAGGGTAAGGAGCCAGATCAAGAGGGATACAGAAACCCGTAGGGCAGCGTGTGGCGAGCTGTTGGGCATTAGCGACCCCACGTACCCTATCTCCTGGGAGAAGTCTTGTTCCTCACCTCTGGCTTGCCTTTATTGACCGGCTGGAGTGAACACTGACGAGCACAGAGCTCCCACCTCTTTCTTGCCTTTATTGGCTGACCTGAGTAGAGAATCGCTAGAGTAAACGTGCTCGGAGGACGGAAGTATTCCAGTAAGATGCTGGTAGGGATCTTGACTATACTTCCGGGATTGTCCTGATAGCCGTGGTCCTGATACCTCTCCACTCCTCACAAGCATCTCAGGACATGTTGCTCCTTTGTCATTACGACACTATGTGTTAGCGACCGTTTTCGGGGTCCATTATTGAGTGTGCAAAGTCACCCCCTGCCATTTTAATCGGTGTATTTTATATAAAACATTGGTCAGGCAGGGGCCATAGTCTTTCCATAGTTCTAGATAACCAGTTCACTTTAGCCGTCCAAACCCATAATCCAATAAATTTGTTTCCATATTCCGTCCCCCGGTTGGTGTATAATAGTTCTACACCAACCGGGGGTCCTCCTTGTGTGCACTTGCATTGTGTAAACAGGGATAATCGTCGGTTGGTGTCTCAATTCATTAAAAAACGTCGAACGGGCCTCTGCGAGTTAGCTTCAGCCTCTCGTACGCCTTCCAAAGGTTCGGGACCCCAGGGTTCCGAGAAATGTCAAGAGACGTAAAAATAATAATAATAATCTATAGATAAAAGCATAAAAACTATAACTATAATACCAAATAACCCCATGCAATTACAGCTTTCTAGTACCTAGAAACCTGCCTACATATAAAAAAAAATGAACAGCGATGAAAAAGCTGTGTAAAATCGTAATCAATGCATTAATTACGATTGAGGATGTGACGTAGTTCTTTTAACACCAGCATCCTCTGAATGCGTTCGCTTCCGTGAAAGTAAAAGTTAATTTGTGTAGACAAATGAATAAACATGGAGCCATTGCGGATCAAGTACCTACATAGATAGGCGAACGCGTGCCCTGTGTGCCTTTGTTCGACGGGAACTCTAATCTCAAGCAATTTTGTAGGTGTGTGTGCAATTAACTGCACAATGTGTATATTATGCAAAATCGACACGAAGCAGCTTAATGTGGCAGGCTCTTGAATCTAACAGGTAGAATTAACTTACCGCTGAGAATACAGATGTTATCCAAGCTATCAATATAAGTATATATGCGGCCTCCATGCGGGCGAAGCCACTGGCAAAGGCTAGTCCTTAATAAAAAATAATAATGATTATTATAACCGTGTAGTCTTCAGTATAACTGTTTTCTTGTGTTAATCGTGGATTTTATGGCTTCATTCAAATCATAAATCGAAATATCTAAGAATCTCGCCTACTATTCGACTGCTACCTGCTGCTTGCCAATCAATTTTTGCTATTAAATGCAAATTTTATGTATAAAAAGTTATTAATTGAAGTGTTGTAGGTTACAATTAATATGGATGTCTAATTTGAACTTTGACCTCCAGCTTCAATTTTAGCCAAGCTGTATTTTTCCGATGTCAACTGATCTAAAATTGATTATAGATCAAATTGCAGATGGATCTTATTGAGGGTGGAAGAGGGACTCGTAGCTAATCCATTACATATCGCGACCCCTCCGTGTCTCGGAACGCACGTAGGTATTTAAGCATGTCATTCGTAGATCTTTGAAAGTCGTTACGTCAAAAGCCCGAAAGTCTGACAATCAGTTTTACCTCGGGGTATCGTGTTACCCAATAAATGGTTTGTGGAGGTCAGATAATGGCGAATTATTAAAGGCTCCTTCAAAGCGACGCGACATAAAGGCACCGCGTGTAGCACTACAAGCGGTGCCTTTGTGTCGCGTCGCGTGTCGCGCTTGTTTGTAAGAATCTTAATTCACTGGAGTAATCTGACATGTGCTAGCTGTCACTTTGTGTAATAAAATGGTCATATATTGTACTCTAGACTTTTACACTATTGTATATTATATTAATTATTATACTTATATTATTTTTTTTACACTTAGGAACCTATACATATAAATCGATTGAACTAAACGATCACCATTACAATAAATATGATCATTTTATTACACAAAGTGCAGTCGCTCCATGTAAAATACTATTATTCAGTTGCATTCGGTTAGACTGGAAGCCGATTCCAACATAGTAGGGAAAAGGCTAGGCAGATTGATAGTAAATGGATCTTATAACACTAGCAGGAACTGTGTGCTTAGTGGTAATATATTGAGCAATTTATAACCTAAGTTGTAGGCATTCACTGAGGGATACATTTAAGGATATAAACATAATGACAGTTGCATCTCAATATGTATATGAGAACCTGATTAATGTCAAAAAGAATATTAACCTATATTCTAAACACAGCGACATTCATAGCATAAATACTAGAAACAAAGACTTACTTATTGTGCCCAAGACTAGGCTCCAAAAAATTAGTAATTCATTTAAGTGCCAAAGTATACGTTTTTACAACAAACTCCCAAGTCATGTCAAAGAACTGAGCCTCAATAAATTTAAATCATTTATTAAACAGAAACTCTGTCAAAAAGGTTTCTATAAAGTTAAAGATTACTTGGACGACAAAAAGGCTTGGGATTAATTAAGCTACTCCAATGTACCCCCAGGCAACAAACTAATTTTATACTAAATCTATTTTTATACTAAGTGTGACATTGATGATTTTGTTATACTTATACACTATGACATTAATATTTACTTTTTGAAGTATTATATTCTTTTTTAAATTATTGTGAATGTGAAGACTATGTGGATTATTGTTTTTATTATTTCTCTCAGTTAGTTTTCATCTTAGGCCCGTATTACAGAAGGAAACTCAAGCATTGATCTCTGTTTAAAACTAGTTTTAAGTCAAGTTTTAATTTTAGAACGTTCCTCAAGCATAGATTCATTGATCATAGTTCAGCTGAGTATCGCTTTATTTTAGAACGTTACTCAGTTCGTAAAGCGAACCCAAGCAGAGATTTGATCTGTAATCGCCCAAGTGTGGTCGAGACCGCGCTTGAGCATAGAATATTGTCATGCCAATTTTTGTTTCAAGCGTAAGTTGTCGAGTTTTAATATCAAAATGGATACCTATATTTGAAGAAGTAGATCATTACAATAATTTATTCAATGATGATGCAAATAGAAGGTTGAACTTTAGCGTTCCTCTTAGATATTTAAGAGACACACAGGACCCATATAATTGTGAAAACTTCATAAAGAGGTACAGGTTTTCATAAGACGTGGTAAAATATTTAATATCTACCTATGATAGACCACGATTTAAGAAAACCACATAACCGTGGGCATCCCCTAGCCCCAGAATTGCAAATTCTTGTGTTTTATTTTCCTTTCGTCCTGCCATTTAAAAAGTTATAAGAATAAATAATAATCAGCAAAACAAATAACAAAACTAATCGAAATATCTACGATGTTTTCATTTGCATAAATTGTTTGACATACTGACAATTTTATTAAATAGCGTACCTATTTATGGCCATAGATACTAGTATTATAAGCCTTACAATAATTGTGCTTATAATTTAATTAATTAAAAAAAATATATAATTTAATTACTATACTTTATTTAAATAAATGAGGAATTGTACTACGAGTATTCGGGACCGAACTAGACCGAACTAATAACGCAGATTTCCTAAATAATTGGGCACTTATGATATATTTTAATATTTCTAATCCAATGAAGATTAAAACAAAGTTGGTAAATAAAATAAATCGTAAACGAAAACAGGCTGATACATAGACAATACACATCTCTGCTTGAGGTTCGATTTGAGTCTCGATTCAGCTGAATACAGATTGATTACCGTTCTGGAATATGACTGATGCTCGAGTACTGATTCTATACTTAAACAGTGATCGACTGATTGACGCTCAAACTAGACTTGATGAACCTTTTGTAATACGGACCTTAGTCTGGCAGTTTGAGTCATTTATGCGGACTACTCAAATGTCCTTTCTTTGGTATTGTTCGTCGAATCGTTGAGCTCCTTAAGTTCTGAGTTGAGTTGCACGATTACTGACAAATGCGTGCACTGACTGGATAGGTCCACTCAATCTGTGTGGTTTTTTCCTCAAAAGACCATTTCAGACACCAATCTACATGGTCTTCACATGATCTGACCAAGATTATGTCTGGACTTTAAAAGAGACTGTGACCTCTGAGTTTGTTTCGGCCTTTCTTCTCAGAGTAGTCAGATAGGAAACCCCGAGCTCATCTAGTTTTTTTTCTAAGTATGATTGACGTGTAAAAGTGTTTGTATAAACCTACTTACAGAAAATAAAATCATTTCATCATCATTTCATCATTTCATTTCATTTCAATAGGGCCAGCCGGTCTATTCTGTACAAATCTCACCGTGAAACCTTTGGTGAAGTGAGCGTGAAGTGAGCTCTAATTCCACCTTGTGCTAGGGATGTCACTTAAGTTTTCACGGTGTTACTATTACAGAATAGCACTGCAGATCTACATACAACATTAAAATATTTGGTCATTTTAAGTCTAGGTCGTTGATTTTGGGCTTTATTTGCAATGCTATTTTGTCTAATGAAGGGTCTAAAGGTTTGTTCAGACTGGCGCGATATCGCGGGTGCGACAGGCAGCGCGACTGTTTTCATGAAGTTTTCATAGAAATTGTGCTACTAGTGTCGCGTCGCGCCTGTCTGTAGGAAGCCTTAGTCTGTCGCCGAAACATCTGCGTCTTACATTAATAGGTATTTATTTCTTAATCCGATACTAAAATTTTATGATCATATTGATCATTGATCATTGTGTGATCAATTAATGCAAAATTTATTTTGAGCAATAAAATTCTGACATTTTTATCTAAAAGCACTTTTCAATGTCGATTATTTTTACGACTTATCTCCCCCAATTTCGAAGATAGATTCTGTCAATATACTGTCATTTAAAATATCGATTAGTATAGTGGTTGCATATCGATTGTGACAGATAGCTCTTCGAGCTGTCACCTTTTTGCTGCTGATGTTTCCGGAGATAATGACTAATCGAGCGACTCGTACTGTAGCTTTCTACAAGGTTAATGCACTTTAAAAACAAAACGAAAATAATTATCAGACTCTTTAGTTTTTAACCGTTTCGTTCTAGAAGCAACCATCTGGTATTATTTTGTTTTGATAGTTTGTTTGAAAACATGCTACAGTCATTATTGTTGTAAGTTAACGTCTTGTACGAAGTTATATCCCTCCGATACAGTGGCGGCCCAAAATCAACCGAACAGAGGGTTTTAAAATACTTAAGTAAAACTTAACTTTAAGATTTAAGTGCACCATAATTAAAAGGCTGCCTAGGTTCGTAAACAGATGTTCGTGAACAAATATTCAGAATGAATATTTTCTACATAAGTCGACCAAGTAGCTGCTATTTCTCCATGAAAGGTCGAAAGAAAATCTAACCTACATGTGGGAGGGTGCTATTTTCGTTGTAAATTGACTGTCAAACCTGTGGTAGCACATGGGAACCAGCTAGCGATCAAGAAGTGTGCCACAAACGGTAGTGGGAAAAGTAATTCCGAAGAAAACACCAACCTTAGATTTTCAAACAAAATTATTTTCTATTATTATTTCTCATCTGTACAACTTATTACCTAAGCAGGGCAAGCGCAGTGAGGTTGTCGAGCGCAGAGTAGTGCGAGCGGGATGTACAATATTTCTTTAGCGGGAATGAGCAGAATAACTGCTACGTCAAGCGCGACAGACACCGCTGTGCTTGCCGAACCAGGCACAACTGTAGATATTTGATAGGTCTAATACAATACGGATAAGCAATTGCATAGTATAAGAACACTAAGGTTTTGTATTAAGAGGGCGCCACTTTGAGATCTCGCACCACCTAACAGAATTATCTACTCTTAGTACCTAGGTTCATAAGAGTCAACGACCGGGAATCAAAAGTTTTTACACATCGGTTGGTCAAATAGAAAGACGTTGCGTTGTCAGGTGGTTGTTGTTATCTCAAATAAATTGGGATAAGGGCAGGAGAATGAAGATTGGTCTGACCGGATGAGTGCGCATCGAAACGACCGGACTGTTTAGTTTGTACGACTTAACTTGCTTCTAATAGATACCTAGCTAGTTCCGGCCGTCGAAGTCAGTCGACCATGCGGCCATGACAGCGCGGTACGGGTTTTAGTTCAGATCAGACGGATCTGGAGGTAAAACTGATCATGATAGTGTGCCCACGTGTTGAGGAACAAATAAGTACGTACTTGCAACATTTTGTAATGTACCGGACCGAAATTGTGCTCGGAAACCCCGATAATACTGCACTTATCTGGTGATGACGAGGTGTTTAAAACGTCATCATCGTATGAAAATCCTCCTACTGCTAACTCATGAGCGGTGGACCTTCTTCCATTGTGTCGAACTTCGTAACCTAACTGATTAAGGACTCCCACACAAAACTGCGAATTCGCATCGCATCGCAAAAATCTGCGAGCTCGATGTCATTTTTTCATAATAAAATGACATCGAGGTCGCAGATTTTTGCGATGCGATGCGAATTCGCAGTTTTGTGTGGGAGCCCTAACCGCGACGGGATATTTGAGGTGCTGAGATTGCTCAGCACCTCGAACTTTCTGATCCGTATAAGAATCAGGATCAATTAGCATCAAAAATTTTGTGTAAACTACCCATTTTCATGCTGACTATATATATGTATATATATTTTTATTTGTAAATGTAGATTAAAATATCACAGAAACGGACAGTCTCCTTTTTTTTCTTTTTTTTTTGGGTAGGAAATCATCAAATAACTTCTCCCGCTCTGGGCGGAGCTGGAGGGTGTGTCAGATTCTAGCTGACTAAAACCCACCCGTGTTCCTTCCGTTGCCTGTGTTGCCAGAGGCCATGGTATCCTTTTTGGACTTTCCCGCGACCCCGGCAGACGGACAGTCTCGTAAGGTCACTTTCTTGTAGCGATAACGTTTAAGGTACCTGTCCTTACTGCCCCATCATATATTATAAATTCGAAAGTAACTGTCTGTCTGTATGTTACCTATTAACGCCTAAACCATACAGCGGATTTCGATACAATTTGGGAATGAAGGATGTAAGCTTATTTTTGTTTTAATAATAATCCTGTAGGGGGTGATATAGGGATGAAAGTTTGTTTGGGAAACCCAGCATTTCTTAAGTTAGGGGTATAATACGTGAATTCAAAGTATTCATAAGGTGTTACGTGTTTCAGCGTTTTTGTACCCCCATTAGGGCGGGCGGGTGAAAAGGGGATGATTTTAAAATTCACATAAATACTATTAAAATTGTTGTGTAGGTACCTCTTTTTAAGAGGTTTAAGGGATTGAAAATATAGTTATAGTATAGCTATATTTCGTATCTTGAGGTAACATTAAGTCTTTATTTCATAAAAATCGTTACACTCGGTGAAAACTTATTGCAATATAAATCCATAAAATAACTAGGCTAGACTAACGTGTAGGTACTGTATACGACAAGAGCATAAATTTAAAATAATTTTAACTTTCGACTAATAATTTTATTTAAAAAATAAATTATTGTAGCAAGTAGAGGTACTCATTGCCTAGAATGCATCGGGGCAGAATAGTCCTGTTTGTACAGTAGGTTTTCAGGAAAAGCCCTTCTCCCGCGAGTGCCGCGTGCGCAGCGCTCCGTGGGCAGCGGGGTAGTTGCGTAACACACTCACAGTAGCAATGGTCTTCATTTTGACAGTTCAACAACATTCATTGCGTTATTTACGTTGTCGAGCGGACGAATTTTTCAAATCTATGAAGCGTTGGATTACCAATATGCTTCAGAATTCTCGGATTGGGATTCAAACTATGTTACACAATTAGGGTACTGACCAGAGTAAATTCAGTAGTATGTGTCTCGCTAAAGAAAAAAGCAACATACCTACAACTTTAAAACATCATCATTCGTTATGGCCAGAAACTATTGATGAAAAGGTCTAATATGTCTCAATATATTATTCAGGAAACGGTTAGATATTGAAAGCCGATCTCTAATATACAAGTATCATCAAAAACTCGTTCTTTACACATTAAAAATCCGGCCTAGTGCGTGTACCACGCACAATGATGGATTCCGTAGTTAGAATTAATTTATCGTAACTTTAATATCTTATAATAAATCAGCCAGCCTGATGCAAACCTGATTTAAAGGTTGACTGTGAGGGTCAGTCTAAAAACCTCTATAATTGCCAGGCCATTTTTTTTGTTGTTTTATGGTTCCGTACCTACCTCAAAAGGAAAAAACCGGAACCCCTAAATAATCACTTAGTTGTACGTCCGTCTGTTTGTCTGTTAAGACCCTTTTTCTCAGAAATGCGTAGAGGTATCACGTTGAAATTAATATCAAATACGTAGGTAGGTCTACAGTCCCTTGGAGCTCTAAATCAAGCTTCTAAATCGATGCAATAAAAAAATACGGCCATTTATGCGCTATACTTCCTTATTTTGATACTATCAAATAAATCAAACCTATAGGGTACTTCCCGTTGACCTAAAATCATGAAATTTTGCAAGAAGCAAGGTCTCACAGCACACGTAATGGAAAAAGTTAATTTGTAGTTTCATCACACAATTTTTTTTTGCGTTTACAAACTTCATACATTTGCAGTTTGAGAATTGATCGTGACGAATATCGATGTGTAGGAGAACATTTTGAAGCACGAAGTTAAGTTTTTTCTTGCGAAAAATTAATTCCAACTACGGAACCCATCATTGTGCGTGGTACACGCACTAGGCCGGTTTTTTAATGTGTAAAGAACGGGTTTTTGATGATACTTGTTTATTAGAGATCGGCTTTCACTACCTAAATGTTTCCTGAATAATATATTGAGACATATAGGACCTTTTTCATCAATAGTTTCTGGCCATAACGAATGATGATCGTGGTACCTGTTTTAAAGTTGTAGGTATGTCGCTTTTTTCTTTGGCGAGACACATACTACTGAATTTACTCTGGTCAGTACCCTAATTGTGTAACATAGTTTGAATCCCAATCCGAGAATTCTGATGCATATTGCTAATCCAACGCTTCATAGATTTGAAAAATTCGTCCGCTCGACAACGTAAATAACTCAATGGACGTGGATGAACTGTCAATATAAAACCGATGACGATCAATTGTCATTGTACGTGTGTTACGCAATTGCCCCTCTGGTCATGTTGTTGAACTGTCAAAATGAAGACCATTGCTACTGATAGTGTGTTACGCAACTACCCCGCTGCCCACGGAGCGCTGCGCACGCGGCACTCGCGGGAGAAGGGCTTTTCCTGAAAACCTACTGTACAAACAGGACTATTCTGCCCCGATGCATTCTAGGCAATGAGTACCTCTACTTGCTACAATAATTTATTTTTTAAATAAAATTATTAGTCGAAAAGTAAAATTATTTTAAATTTATGCACTTGTCGTATACAGTACCTACACGTTAGTCTAGCCTAGTTATTTTATGGATTTATATTGCAATAAGTTTTGACCGAGTGTAACGATTTTAATGAAATAAAGACTTAATGTTACCTCAAGATACGAAATTTAGCTATACTATAACTATATTTTCAATCCATTAAACCTCTTAAAAAGAGGTACACAATAATTTCAATAGTATTTATGTGAATTTTAAAATTATCCCCTTTTCACCCGCCCGCCCTAACGGGGGTACAACAACGATGAAACACGTAACACGTTATGAACACTTTGAATTTACATATCCCTAACTTAAGAAATGCTGGGTTTCCCAAACAAACGTTCATCCGCCTATATCACCCCCTACAGGATTATTATTAAAACAAAAATAAGCCTACATCCTTTATCTATCTCCTTGCCAAATTGTATCGAAATCCGCTCAGTGGTTTAGGCGTGAATAGGTAACATACAGACAGACAGTTACTTTCGAATTTATAATATACGATGGGGCAGTAAGTACAGGTACCTTAAACGTTATCGCTACAAGAAAGCGACCTTACGAGATTGTCCGTCTGCCGGGGTCGCGGGAAAATCCGAAAAGGATACCATGGCCTCTGGCAACATAGGCAATGGAAGGAACACGGGTGGGTTTTAGTCAGCAAGAATCTGACACATGGAGCGGGAGAAGTTATTTAATAATTTCCTACCCAAAAAAAAAGAAAAAAAAGGAGACTGTCCGTTTCTGAGATATCTTAATCTCCATTTACAAATAAATAAATATATATATATACAGGTTGGAATTTTGTAATGCCACCTGGAGGGAAAGTACTCTTAATACTGCAGATAGAAAGTTTTACTCAAAGGAAACATTCCTTTATTTTTGAATAGAAAGCAAACTGCATTCAAAGATTTTCGAAAATTCTCTTCTCCCACACCCGGGAATCGAACCGGCTGAAATCTGAAAAAAATATACCCTGTACTTTTATTGCATCGATCGTTAGGGTCAATTATAATGATGAAATCTCTCTAACAAACATAAATTAAATGAAAGGAAAACCAGGAAATCTTAAATTAATTTAATTATTTACAAATAATGGTAAACTAACTAATTAGTTGCTCGAAATGGGCTCCATTCTCTTGGATACACAAATTTATTCTTTTAACGAATTCATTTCTAGTAACCTTTAATAAAGTGTTGTGGTGAATATTATAAATCGTATTCTGAACTTCAACTCTCAACTCGTTGCCATTCGCATAAGATTTCATGTAAATTTGACTTTTTACATATCCCCACAAAAAAAAAATCTAATGGGGTGAGATCTGGCGATCTCGCAGGCCATCTGATTGTGCCGTTTGTACCAATCCAGGTATTAAAATGGTTATTAATGTAGGCAGTAGTGATTCTGCTGTTATGTGGTGGAGCACCATCTTGCTGTAGAATTATTTGGTTTCGCTCTTCCTCGGGGAAACCATTTAACTCGTTTCTTAAGAGATCCAGTATTTCAATATACTTGACAGTGTTTAAATGACCTTCGTACACGTGGACTAACACTACATTATTTCTCATAATTCCGCACCAAACGTTGAAAGAAAATCTTACTTGATTGTTAGTTTCATGAACACGAACAGGATTCACTCGAGACCAATAATGGTTATTGCGGCGATTGTACATGCCATTATTGCTGAAGTTGGTTTCGTCAGACCATACAATGTTACTCAAAAAATTAGGGTTTCAAAGTATGTTAAAACATCTAGTTCAAAATCGAAATAGTTTTGTTGAATAGTTTGCCGTCTCTTCTTGAAACCACCCGTATTCTTTAAATTTTCTACCATTCTTTTCAATACGAACCGAGTTGGTGCCTGTCGGTCTTGATATCTCTCTCCATACCACCGCAGAGCTAGATTCACGTTTTTGTTATTTAAAAAATAAGCTTCCATTAAATCAAACTGTTCTTGATAAACCATTTTCACCGTGAGACAAAATGTGAAATGAGTTGTAAAAACAATCAAATGTGAATAACAACTATGACAATCTAATTTTCAAATTTTAATCTAACATTCCATATTTAAATTACCTCATACACGCAGCTACGAGTATGTCGCAAAGGAGTCTGCATTACAAAAGATGGATGTTAGTTAAAGAGCTTTAACTTGACTCATTGAATTTGTAACTTCAGATTTCCTGGTTTTCCTTTCATTTAATTTATCATGTTTGTTAGAGAGATTTCATCCTTATAATTGACCCTAACGATCGATGCAATAAAAGTACAGGGAATAATTTTTTCAGATTTTAGCCGGTTCGATTCCCGGGTGTGGGAGAAGAGAATTTTCGAAAATCTTTGAATGCAGTTTGCTTTCTATTCAAAAATAAAGGAATGTTTCCTTTGAGTAAAATTTTCTATCTGCAGTATTAAGAGTACTTTCCCTCCAGGTGGCATTACAAAATTCCACCCTGTATATATAGTCAAATACGTGTGGATCCTTAGGTTACAACACAAATTTAAATACTTGATAAATGATTTTATTTCTGTAACTAGGTTTGTACAAACACTTTTTCACGTCAATCATATTTTTTTAAACTAGATGAGGTCAGCCGGCATTTCCTATCTGACTACTCCGAGAAGAAAGGCTGATACAAACTCCGAGGTCAAAAATTTGCATATGATACTATCCCTATTATCCATGCATATAGCGTGATCAGCCTATAATGTCGCCACTACTGGGAGTGCATGTAATCTACCACGCTCGCCCAGTGCGGGTTAGTAGATGTCACATGTCTTCGAATTTTTGGTTCTAGAACATGCACCTATGTTCTAGAACCAAAATATCGAAGGTGAAGGAAACCGTTCCTTCACCGTTTTGAGAGCAGTGGTGATGAAATTATTTACACAAACTAAAGTGCTTGCCTGGCTTCGAACCCACGACCTACATACAACTCGTAAGTCGGGGCCATTACCACTGGACCACCACTGCTCTGATATATACGAGTATATACGTATTAACCATACTTCAATATTGTTCGTATCTATTTTTCCATCCATACTTTTGAGACTAACATTATAAATGTGAAAGTGACTTCACATTTATATATATATATATATATATATATACCTTTTCACGCCTTAACTGCTGAACGGATTTGGATGAAAGGCATAAGGATAGACCATGATCTGGGTACATGGGGTACTTTTATTTCGGCAGTACGTTCCCGTGGGATAATTTCCGACATCCACGCGGGCGAAAATCATCCTATTCCTCAATACGAAGGCACGATAAAGCCGAGGACAGTGATGGATAACGAAAATTGAAGATCATAATAATAATGCCTTAAAGCTGTTTTTTTTAAGATATCGACATTGTGGGGTGCTTCCAGATTTCGTCATTGTCCCAACTTCTTCCCAGAAGAAAATCCATAAGTCAAACAACAACAACAAGCTACGCCATTTACAAAATAGGTTGGTGGAGCCGCAGCATCAGCTTGTATCCGTTAGTGTCATTCATTATTTTTAAGTCGAGTGCTATGAAAGAAAGTTGCACATAATAACGTAAAGTATGTACCGGGGAAAGCTATATAGCGCTCTAATACAAAATACGTCCAAGCGTTAATTTAAGCGGCTTATGTATATAAATTATGCTTTTCAAAATGACGTTTTAACCTTTTTTTCACAAGTATACCACATTATCTTTATGAAAATTATACCTTCACGATATTTTACTAATTTTCATATTATTTCTCAATATAAATAAAAGTTATTTAAAAAAAAATTAATCGACTTGAAAAAGAAATTAACTAAAATTTATGAAATAATATTTTTATATTACACAATATTAACCAACAAAACAAAATCGAAAGTAGGTACGAAACAAATTACGGGCCTACAATTTTTATGAGGTGCCAGCTAAGCTATCGAATATAAACCTTATCAAAATACCTAGAAACGATACATCCGACACAAAACGGAGTTAAAAGACATTTTACTTATCACCTAATTTATGTAAGTACATCTAGGAACAAAATTTCTTAATATTTCTTCTAAGAAGAGATTTCCGTCACCACAATGATTATTATGAAGCAATAATAACACACGTCCGTCGTTGCGAGTAGACTTTTCGATGCGATTTTTTATTGTGATTTGAATGCACTTAGTCGTACTTGTATCACATTATTATTATATGTACCTACGTGCATACCTACTTAGCTGTGTGTAGTATTTGTACTAGTTTTTTTTCTATAACATAGTTGTGCATTTGTTTTTGTTAATTTTGCGGATTTCTCTTCGATCTTTTTTATATTTGTAAGGTACTTTCCTTGAGTGCTGCACTAGCTGGCACCGACGTCAAAAAAAATTGTAGGCTCCTAATTTGTTTAGTACCTACTGTTGATTTCGTTTTGTTGGTTAATTTCGTGTGTACTAAAAATATTATTCATTATTATCCATAATTTTGTGTTAATTGTAATTAGATGTATGAATTTTAATGATTGCAAAGTAATAAATAAAATTTTATCTGGGAGAAGACCAGTTGATGATGAAGAAAATAAAGTACAAATGAGAGCTAAAAAATATCATGGTAAATGTTTTAAAAGGAAAATGTACATGTTATTAATGCATACCATATTTTTCTCGTTAGGTAAGTAATATATACAATTATATATAATTTTAATTGTTTAATATTTTTTTTTATATTTTTAATTTTATTGCGTTAATTTATTTTTGAAGTCGATTTTGTAATTTTAGTTTAAAGTAAAAACTGGAATATTTGTTTGTTATATTTGTATAGAGTTATGTTGGTAATATTTAAAGATTTTGTTGTAAGCAGTTTTTTTTTAGTTTAAGCTAGTATAGTTTTTGCAATAAGTAGAACAGTTATTTTTCATAAGTATTTAGGGGTGTTTTTTGTTACTTTTCTTAATTGCTAGTTCGCATCGAATGGCCTGGCATTCTTATTCATTTTTAGTTCTCGCCGCGGATTTGTACTGTGAGGCCAGTTTCGTTTCGGCTGATTTGATTTTTCTTATGATTTTTTACATGTACTAGAATTTGACCAAGCTTTTGAGATTGTTTCCCTTTGACACCACACCCGTAGCTCGTATCAATAAGCCAGGCCGTCACACTCACACATCTTAAAAATCATCCACATCTTAAAAAATAGTAAACCTATAGTGATGATACATGTACTGTTCCCTAAAATGAGGTTAATGTAGTCATCATCTGCCTAGCCTTTTCCCAAGTATGTTGGGGTCGGCTTCCAGTCTTACCGGATATAGCTGAATACCAGTGTTTTACATGGAGCGACTGCCTATCTGACCTCCACAACCCAGTTACTGGGTAACAGGATACCCCTTGGTAAGACTGGTTGTCAGACTTTCGGGCTTCTAACGACCCGTAACGACTGACAAAGATCTACAAATGACAGCCGGGACCAACGGCTTAACCTGCTTTCCGAGGCACGGAGGGGTCTTGGTATGTATAGATGGTCACCCATCCACGGACCAACCGCGGCAAGCGTAGCTTAACCTGATCGATCGACCCGTGCAGCTGTTATTAATTAGCCACAAGCCCCCATAAAATGAGGTTAATGTAGTAAGCCAATAAAAAAAATGGTCACAATCCGATTTACAGTTTCGGAGATTTTTTTTTTGCATATTTCTTTGGAAGCCCTCATAGATTATCATGCGAATATATTGCAGTTCCAATAATATTACATACATACGTATCGGATTGATAACTTCCTTTTTTTGAAGTCGGTATTACTATCGGTAAATCGGATCTCTGCAAGTTGCATGTAAATCTTATAAGGAGTTATTTAAAGTTCATAATTTAGAGCCCAGACTTAGCATATTCACGTTAGATATACGTTTTAAAGCGTGAAATAAAACATTAGAAAGCACATAAATAAAAACGCATTTTTCTATCTTAGTGAGTCCGCAATGATTCGGTTCGTCTCGTCTGCGTTTCATAATGATGATTTCGACAGAAGTTCAACTTTTTAGAGAAACTCCTTTACATATGCTTGTGGTCATGGTTAGCGCTTTGACTATCATTAGGTATCATTACGCAGAAGTTTCCTTCCCGCAACATCCGGTCTAAATTCAAAAGGCACACTCGTATGGACACTTTCAATCATATCACATAATTTATTTTTGTTGAGCCGAACTTTTCTACTAACGTCTGACCTACCACAACGGTTATTGGAGATTTTGCTTCGCTAGCGCGTAGTGTTTTCAAATATCTCTTCTTCTTCTTCTTCTTCTGTTTCCTAATTTTACCTTTCATTAATATTTTAACTTTGTTAGCTTAGTTGTTAACGTTATTGTGCAGGCTGTGGTCTCCTATAAATGAAGGAGTACACCTACTCAATACCTGATTTTGCCCTTTATTTATGTGTCATGTATTGTGTACATCTTTTGTTGGAGATCCTAAATAAATAAATAAATAAATAAATATATAGTTCTCTTGTAATTCAACTTGGAAGAAATGTCTTAAGTAATTATAAAATAAAAGTAGACCTACCTACAAACCAACCTGAGTTTGCTGGCTTTTCCGGAACCCCCTTTAATTTGTTTTCTTCGAAAAATGATGACAACCACCCAGATTGTTTAGGTGGACAAGTAGTTTTCTTCTTGGAATACGGTGACTTGGTTGTTTTAGTAGTGCGTCGCATAGGCCGGGTCGTGGGTCGGCGTGTCGAGGACGGTGGTCGGCGTGACGTGCTCGGCCGCCTGGTCGTCGACGGTCGCCTTGTGCTAGGCCAATCCACCTGCTCCATGTCAGGAGATTCCATTAACACGTATTGATCTCCTATCTGAAGAACCGGAAGCCCTGTCTCGGTATTAGGCTTTCCATGTGGTGGTTTAGCTATAAAATTAGTATGACTTTCTATATTAATATTAGTTGTCTTAATTACTTGTTTTTCTTCAACTTTAGCGTTTTTCATAGTCACGTTCACTTTGGGGATTTTTCCCTTGAGTATCACTTTAGCACTTAGTGTGGTCGTGCGCGTTCGTGGCGCAGGTGTGGTTTCGTACGAGTCTTCGTATTCGTCCCACACGGAAAAAGGATCTAGGGATTCGGAATCGGAGATGTCTGCGGAGTGTCTGGGCGGGTGGCGGACGGCCGCCGCGCACGCCAGCAGCGTTAGCAGCGCCAGGCGACGCGCCATGTGTCGAGCGTGTGCGCATGGCGAGGTGCGCGCGCACTGTAAACCCTGCGGCCGCCGCCGCAGTCGGCCGGACCACCTTCCCTGCCACTGTTATTATGCGTCGATGTCGCTTTCAACGCACCCGCGACCACTAGGTCAGCACGCCCGTGCCCGCTCGACTTATCTACGTGGTACGTGCCCGCTTCCTCGGTACATCTTTGTATTGTCCAACTCTTCACATCTTTTATTAATTCACCACTTTAATGTTTGTTATGATGTTTCTAAGAAAAAAACCTATAAAATCTTTACCAATAAAAAGCGCTGAACTTTACCAGCATCGTGAGGGTTTGTTTTAGGGGTTTAGAAAAAGGAACCTATTTTCAATCGGTCAGTTGTAATCAGAAGAAAATAATTTATTATTTATGTCGTTTACCTATAGTTATTTCTATATAAGAAATACCTATATAGAAAAGCATTCAAATCGATTTTGAAAAGTTTACGTTGAAAATATTGCATTAACCTTCTAGTCTAGGACGTGAATAAACCACAATTATTATTGTACTTTATTCAGTAGGGAGGGGCAAGTGGGGGGCACTTCCCCCTACCTACTGAATAAAGTGAGAGAGATTCAAATAAAATTTAAGATTAACCTTTTTAATCATGCTTTAATATTTTCTCAAAAGCTTGAGGCTTATCTTAAAGTGTAAAAATGACCACCACGCCTCAAGCTTTTAAGAAAATATTAAAGTTCTATGTTTACTTAAGTTGTATTTATTTATTTTTAGTTTATTAAAAGCTTGTTTTAAAAAGGTTTTTACTTACATTTTATTTTGTATTTCTTAGCATTAAAATTTGTATATCTGTTATCATATGACATGAATATTTACTTTGTAAAGTATTATATTATTTTAATTATTGTGAATGTGACCATGTGGGTCATTGTTTTTTTTTTCATTTTTTCTCTCTCACTTAGTTTAAATCAGCAGTTTGAGTAATTTATGCGGCCTACCCAAATGTTCCTTCTTTGGTATTGCTAGTCAAATCGTTGAGCTCCTTAAGTTCTGAGTTGAGCTGCACGACGATTACTGACAAATGCGTGCGCGGACAGGTCCACTCAATCTGTGTAATTTTTTCTTCAAAAGACCATTTCAGACACCGATCTATATGTTCTTCACATGATCTGAACAAGATTATGTCTGGACTTTAAAAGAGACTGTGACCTCTGAGTGTTTCCGCCTTTCTTTTCAGAGTAGTCAGATAGGAAACGCCGACCTCATCTAGTTTTTAAAATATGATTGACGTGTAAAAGTGATTGTACAAACCTACTTATAGAAATAAAATCATTTATCATATTCACTTGAAAGGTACTTGTAAAGACAAATCCAACGAACCCAAACGCGTCTTAACACAAGTTATGGTGTGAAGCCAACCGAGTTGCACTATACAAGTCATGCCATACTTTAGAACGGGCTATCATAATTGAATATATAATTTTGTTGTTTGTGCTGTTGACCGCTGAGGAGTTTCCTCGTCTGGAGCCAATCCTGGGTGCAGAAGCCAGATCATGGTGGTTTTTAAATTATGTCTTCAAATCTGAACCAACATATAAAATTTCAACTCCGTAGGATCAGAGGAAGTGGTTTTAATTCAGCTTGCAAGTTTTGACCCATACATACTAACTAACCAGGCAAGTTTAAAAGCTTGTAAAAAGGATCTCACTCGACCACTTTATTGTTAATCTTGTAATTTTCAACAACAAAAAAATGTACACTCATTTATGGCCAGACTACCTATTTGAGGCATTTGGCATTTTGGTCCTATTTTCTTTTTATTCTATTTTTTTAATAAATATAATAACTTTTTTTACAAGTTTTATTTATTGTAAAGTTAAGAGCTCTAAACATTTTTGGTACCATACTTATAATAATCGCCGTAGAGGTAAGACTCGCACTTAAAGTGTAAATCGTCATGTGCTCTAGACGGTACCTACAGTTCATACTTTTCCCATTCTCTATATATCAACTTGCTCCCCCCCCCCCCCCCCTCCACTGGGCCATCGACTGGCGACGCCCTTGATGAACCAATTAACGCCGTAACCTTTATCGTAAAAGTAATGATCAAACGATATATATTATGTATACAGACAGGCCAAATCAATCAGATTTCTAGTTGATCTAATGAAAGTTACAAACGCAGCAGGCGTAACAAAGTGGCGAGCAAAGTAAACAACAAATCATATTGTTTGGTATTAAAACATATGATTTAATTTCTATCGTTTATCATCACATATGAATAGACAACGCGTGAAATGTAGTTCAAACTGCATGGTTCGTTTAGCGCCGGTGCGGTGCGGCCGCCGTGACGCGTGTGTGGCTTAGGGGTGTCTACTGCATAGCAATCGCATTTCACTCGGATTTGTTCCATAATTCCATTGTGCTATTTAAAATTACTATCCGTCAAGCTTTCCTTTTAAATAATAATGTATGAGGTTTCTAAAGCGGAGGAAGTTGGAAAATTTTACCTGCAATTTCTCTTTCCAAAAATACTCTATTGAACCCAGTGATATGAATACCTGTAGGTAATTGCCGTTGGACCTCAAAGTAATGTCTAATTTATGACCGTTTAGTAATTTCTGCAAAATGGGAAACTCAAGTTAATCATTGTAACTAATATGCGTGAATAGTTCATGGTATCTACTTCGTGTATCGGTTTTTCATTAAGATAAGACAATGAAGCGGAAGTCGATCTTTCTCGACCTAATTTTTCCAAAACAAAAGGTGTATTGGCAATTATTGTGAGAAACGTGATGCACTATGATGCATGTAGAGATTACGTAGGCATTATGTTGTAAGAAAGAAAGCATATGTTTCACTTCAAGTTGAACTCTCCTTATGTGAATCGGGTTTATCCACTTAACCGAAAATACGAAGGCATGATAAGTATCTTAATAGTGTGAGAGGCAAAGATGCGTGTGTCAATATTTTTTTTGTGAGTTTTATATTAAGTACTCTTTCTTATCCGACTTCAAAAGGTTTTTATTATATATTAAAGGAAAAGGTAACACAATTTGGAAGTAGGGTCCAAAAACAAGTTAAAAACACTTCCGTTTCACAAAACAGTTTCGGAAGTGCCTTGGACTTGGTTCATCAATAACAAAATCATGAGCTGACGATGATTGAATTGAATAATGAGACATCAGTATCACAATCAACATTTGAATAAATTCGAAGGAGATATGAATTTATTCAACGTCATGTCATAGTTGTCATACTTGACAGATTGTTGTCTCTGTCCGTTTTAACTTCACCATGAACGTGCGCACACGTCTCTTGTGACTGATATTAATGTACCTACAAAGTGTAAAACAGTGTTCTGAATAAACAATAATCAAGCGTAAAGAAGTGGTTTTCATCAAGATCCCAAACATTCACGTTGATTGTGATACTGTTCACAGAGTTTTTACCAAGAGCTTATGGAGTACGTAGGTAGAGTACCTACAAAGCAACTTTCAATAAATACAAGTGTTTATTATTTTATTGCGTTCCTAGTCCATCTAATCTACTCTTAGTATTAGTAATTGCTGTAGCCTTCTACTAATAGAAAGCTACGCTATTGCCGAGTGCCATAGGATATCATGAGCACCGTTTTGTCAACGGAAGAATAGACAAAATTGACGTTCCGTGAAGACAGTACGACGGCAGCAAAGTAGAAAGAGTCAACTGCACTTTTTACAAAATTCACTCTTTTACATAATTGGACTCGGAATTCTTTGTTTTGTCATTGGATTTTTCTTCTGTTCGGTTCTCAATTTTTACTGATATTTAGACACGTACATAAAGACAACTACAACAATTTTTCTCAAAGTGTCGAAGTACCGTATTTTGGAACAAAAAATATTACGTATACTAATATTGGCCTTAACCATTTTCTTGGTAATTAACTAACTAACTAAATGATATAAAGTAGGAATAGCTTTTTTCTTCTATTAATTATCATAGTTTTGCGTTCAAAACGCTCTCCTGTAAAATCATGATTAATAGATAACCGAATATACTTTATGGCCGTCGAGTAGAAAAATGCAAATTGTCTTCACTACCTTAGTCAACTGTCAGTTGTCAGTGTGATTTTGACAGTTTGGGATAGAAAACTTTCTTCTGAAATAGTCTACATAAAAAAGGACCTAGACAAAGATCGATAAAAACGAAAGACAATATGACAGATTGTGAAATGATTTCTACGGTGCGATGTCAAAAATGGAGAAATGAAATGTCACTTTGTATAGAAAAGAGCTGTGTCTATTCTTCGTAGAAATAGAAAGCGTCATGCTCAGCCTGCTGCTTAGTAGTTCCGAAGATTACCTCCTACATACAAACTTATAAATGTTACCTCTATATAATATTAGTTTAGTTAGATGATGTTTGTTCTGCGAAGAATAGGTAGGCTTTATCAGTATCTACTCAGTTTATTGTAGAACCGATTTTGCCACTTCCACCTGCTTTAGCACGTGAAATATCTTTTAAATAGGCAAATACAAGACAAAGGATAATGAAAATATTTTGAACTAACGTTATGTAATATTTTTATACTTTGAAATATCATCCTCAACTTGTGATCTGTCATCTGGCACCATATTTGATAACAATTGAAAGAGTTAAATTATCTATTAACGTGAAAATGATGAGATATCGATTTCAAAGATACTTATTTAACTGAAAGAAAATTGCATCGATCTATAATTATGATTAAACTGAGAAGAGAAAGGAATAAATAAAAGAAAGAATATAATTTTATTTTGTATACGCACAGGAAATACAATAATAAAAAACCGGCAAAGTGCGTGTCGGACCACGCACAATGAAGGGTTCCGTAGCTGACGACACCCATGATGAAAAATCTGAACATTTCCGCAACCGCCATCTTGCTTTTTAGATTTGACCTCAGTATCGGCTGTAACACCCAAACCATGAAAACGACACCCTTGATGAAAAATGTTTGTAGCCGCTATTTTGGATTTTGATATAAAGGTGGTAAAACCATTTTGTTTGTCGCGCATTTAAAAATAAAAACGGCACATTTAAAAAAAAAAAACTCATCTTGATATTAATAACTGCGCCTCACGCGCAAGCGCGGCGCGATCTTATCACTTCACCCGATTCTCGTAACAATAGTAACCACCCGCGCCGAACTGAACCGGCTAGGTGAAGTGAGTCGGTAAGCGCGACGCGCGGGTGTCGTGATCTTATCACTTCACTCGATTCTCGTTGCCATAGCAACACCACTTCACTTGGGCTGGATGAAGTGAGCCTGGCCGCCCGCCGGCTGCGCGAGTGTCAGTTGAACAGGGCCTCAAGTCTGCTATTACAATAGTGTCAGAATGGTCTATCATTGATTTCATAATTGTTGATTTTGACAATTTTGGTAATCTACTAATATAATGGCGTCATTAATGAGGATCGGAATAGACCATTCTGACACTATTGTAATAGCAGACTTGAGGCCCTGTTGAATTTTGTTATAGTATTGATGACGGTGATTTTATTAATATTAATTTATTATTTATATCTATTGGCAACGCGTAGGTCGGTATAAATTTACCTACCTAAAATAAAATAGAAACGTACTTATTAAATAATCCGCACGTTTTTATTCAATTGGCTTATGTACACAGACACACACATCGTTTAGTTAGGTTTCCACATAGTTTGTGAGGGGATAAATTCTATGGTCCGTCAGCCAGACACGCTATTATCACTCGATCACTAGACACACTCGGTTATCTCTTCTTATTGAATAGAATTGGGTTAACAACAACGCTGAAAAACGTCGCACTGTCTTTAGTCGACTCATTCCACTATCGCTTCTTCAAAACACTTCGCGGTTGGGTCATAGGATTGCGGTTATTTTATTAGTTAACTGATTATGATCAATAGAATTAGCATAAAAATATTATTAAAATCTCGATTATGATTTTAAATGTAATCCTTGGTCCATCCCTAGTATCAGGTGGGATGACACTGACAGTTCACTCCACGTTCACTTCACTTAAGTTTTCACGGTGTCACAGGTTACAGAATAGCACTGCTTATTCTTCATCATTCCTCTAATAGTTTTCGGAATAGAGAACCTATTCTAAAAAATCTCAATTTTGGAAATCCACTAACCGATCATATTTTATACTTCCAAGCAACCTTTGAATGGATTATATGTAGAAAGTGTTTTAATTTACGGAAGGTCCAAATTTTTGTTAGCTTTTTGAAAACGAGAAGCTGTTGCTGAATCTTTTCCAAAAGTGCGTTCAGTCTTGTTGAGAGCTAAGCCTACTTTTTTTTCTTTTTTTTTTTTCTTTGGCTTCGCACGGTTTGTGCATTTAGCCAATGTCACGTTTAGTTTTATTTAAAGGTAGGGAAACAACATTATTATAAATATTTTAACGGGATTTAGGATAGGACGGAACAATTGGATCAGTATAATTATAAGTAACAAGGATACCATATGGATAAATGAAAACAAAAAAATTACAACTTGATATTATTTAGAATAATGAATGAGACTATACATTTATAAACAAGAGAGCTATTTGTACAAAGTAAGGAAAGTATTGAGGTAGGAAAAGGAGTACGGAGGGATAAGAGGTTACTAAGAAAGGAAGAACGGTCATTTAAGGGACAGGAGAAAAAAATATGATCTAAGTCGCCTACATCTGTGCCACATAAGCAAATGGGATCGTCGCTGATAGAAAGTTTGGCAAGATGGGCTGGAGAACAAACATGACCCAGTCTCATCCGTATTAATATGGAGGTCTCTATCTTGCCAAACTTGGCCTTGCCAAACCATGGTTTTTCTGGTATATCAGGTTGGATAAGTGAGAAATAATGTCCCTTCGATTTGCTTCCGATATCCCAAGCTACCTTCCAGGTTTCCCGAAGAAAACTCTTTAGTAACGACGCGAGATCATAACTAAAATTTATATATGGAACTAAGTCCCCACACTGCACCGCATCACCGGCAAGTTTATCAGCTACTTCATTGCCATGGATTCCAGCATGGGCCGGAATCCACACAAATTGTAGTGAATTACCCTCAGAGATGGTCCTGAATGCAAATTCTCTTATTAAATAAATGATAGGTAACTGCGATTTGTGTTCGAAAGCAGATTTATTAATGGCTAGAAGAGCACTTTGAGAATCAGTAAAAATTATAGATTTTTTGAGCTTCAAAATACGGATATATTCTATGGCTTTAAAAATGCCAAAACATTCCCCGGTAAAAACAGAAGTCTCCGGAGGTAGTTTTATTTTTTGTACGATGTTGTATTGAGAATGGTAAGTACCTATCCCAACACAACCCATCGGAGAAGGCTTGGCAGCATCCGTAAAAATATAAGTGTTCTGACAGAAAATGATTCAAACTTAAATGACAATCGGGATCTAATTTACTTACACAGTTATATTTTATAGAGGGACTGAAATGTAAACTCTCATAACTACTGCTAAATAGGGGAAGTTTATTGGAACGGAAAATAGGAGAAGAAAGTGAAAGAAATTTTTTATAACTTACAACTAAACAAGGAGCACGTTTATGGGACCAGTAATCTGAAGATTCAATCTGCAACACTAAAGCGTCCAGTTTAGGAATGAGAGGATGAGTTGAGAATTGAAGAATCCGGAACAAATATTTGTCAGATAGGAATTGTCTTCTAAGACTTAAAGGAGCATCCCCGCATTCCACTTGAAGTGCATTAATGGGACTAGACTTCATTGCACCTGAAATAATGCGTAATGCTTTAGACTGGATGCGATCCAATTTTTTAAAAGCCTTTACACTACCAGGTTCTAGAGCGAACAATCCGTAATCCAGAGTGCTTCTGATGATTACGTTGTAAATGAGTTTCAAATAAAAGGGATGTGCACCCCACCACACACCAGAGAGGCATCTAAGCATGTTTAGGTGATTTTCGCATTTGTTGACAATATATTCACAATGAGGGGCACTACTTAATTTACAGTCAAGTATTATACCTAGATATCTGAATTTATCTTTAACTGGAATAGGTATTTCCTTATAAAAGAGATTTACTAAGGGAATATTTCTCTTCCGGGTGAATAAAACAGCCGCGCTTTTAGATGTGGATAAATCCAAACCGTTTAGATGTAACCATGACTCCAAAATAGATAAAGCAGAATTGATAGCAGAGCTAGCTTGCTCAACAGATTGACTTGAAGAATATAATAATAAATCATCGGCATATTGAAGAACCGTAACGTGACTAGTTAAGGATAGATCTAAATCAAACGTGTAAATATTGTATAGAAGGGGACTCAGCACAGAAAGGGTTCTGTGCTCAGTCTCCTTCTATACAATATTTACACGTTTGATTGGGAGACCCCTCCATACAAGATGTGATATCTCATGGTCTCCTATTAACATGTTAACAGAGCGTTCAGTCAAGATATTAATAATGAAATTCGACAAATTCAAAGGAACTTGTAAGGCTTTTAATTTATTTTGTAAAACCGATAATACAACATTATCATATGCCGCATTTATATCAAGGAAAACTGCAACGGTGGGTTGGTTATTAGAGAAGGATAACCGAATATCAGATGTTAAAATACATAAACAGTCAATTGTACTTTTACCCTTTCTAAAGCCATATTGTGATTCTGCCAAAAGACCCTTACTTTCAACATACCATTCTAGGTGATTTATTAAGTGTTCCGCTAACTTCATCAGAATTGAAGACAAAACTATGGGACGATAGGAAGAAGCATCAGAAGGAGTTTTATTTGGTTTAAGGAATGGCAACACCTTTTGACGTTTCCATTCAACAGGGATGTTCCCTGTATACAGAATAGAATTAATAAGTTCTAAATAATAGCTGAGGATGTCATCATTTAAATTGGAAAAAAAGGAATACGGGATGCCATCCATGCCTGGTGCAGAATCATTAGTCTTAAGAATAACAACCTTTAATTCAGTGAGAGTGAATGGAAGATCTAGCGTCGTATGAGTGTCTTGGTTATTGGATACGCGAGACAGGCTATTATTAGTACAAATAGCCTCAGGAACCCAAGGCGGAGCTAATTTATCCAAAAATTCACTGGCTAAAGAAACAGGAATAGGAGAAGAGTTGTTATAAATGGACCTAAATCTACGAATGTTGCGCCAGACAATCGTAGGGTGAGTATTCGGTGAAATTCATAAGCAAAAGTTACGCCAAGAATCAAATTTTTTCTTTTTAAAAAGTTTGTATGTTTCATTAATTAACTTAGTAACGATATCAAAATTAATATCAGACATATCAAGGTTATAATTATATTCGGCCTCTTTACGTTTCTTAATCAATTCAGTGCACTCAGAGTCCCACCACGGAGGCGAGGGAATTGTACTAATGTTTTTATTTTTACAGGAAAAACGTCATCTGCCGCTGCAATTAATATGAGTGCTAAAGCTTCAGCACAACTATTTTCATTGCCATCAAAAATTACAGGCAAGGAGCAAAGCTTACTGTCAACAATGTTCCTAAATTTGTCCCAGTCAGTACTATTTCTATTAGGTAGTTTATATTTTACGTTTGATTTCCATAATGGTGAATTTGGTTTGGAAAGAGGATAAGAAATAACTATTGGAAAATGGTCACTACCACAAGTAGAGGTTAAAGTATGCCAAGTTAATGAAGAGGCTAAGTTTGGAGAACAGATAGAAAGGTCAATTGCGCTTTGGTTCTGATTAGGATCTGAACGACGTGTGGTAGCTCCTGAATTTAAAATACATAAGTTATGTAAGTCTATTATATCTAGTAACTCATCGCCATAACAGGTAGAAGTTGCACAACCCCATGATTGGTGATGGCAATTAAAATCCCCCAGTATTAATAATGGCTTTGGAAGAAAAGAAACAAGATTATTCATCTCTTGAAGAACAGAAATAGAAGGGTGAGGAATGTAAATAGAAACAAGACAAGTATGATGCACTTTAATAGCTACAATAGAAATTTCCTCACTATGAGGAGGTAATGTAATGGTGGAGAAAGGGATAGAATTCTTGACAAGTATAGCTACTCCACCATACCCATCAGATCTATCCTCTCTAATGGTTAAATAACCATTAATTTTAAAACTATGATTAGATTTGAGCCAAGTCTCTGCTCTAGCAAAGGCAAAGGGCTCATATTTATTTATAAGATATATAACATCACTCTTTTTGTTTACTAGACTGCGGCAGTTCCACTGGATTATTTTGGATGTGTTGTCCATTATGAATGGATTGAGATACATTGAAAGATGGGGCAACGTTGGACGGTGAAATGTTGAACTGAGACCGAAGATTGTGTAATGCAGAAAGAAAATCGTTTATGGAAAAACTTGCTTCAATTTGTCCATTATTGTGATTAGAAAAAGCACAACCATTTGCTGGTTGGGGAATGTTGAAATCTTTAATAATGGCATTGTGAGCCTCTTTATTATATCCTTGTACAGGTTTGGGTGGTGAGCGTGGTTTAAGGAAGACAGTTTTTTTATAGCTATTTGAAACAGGTACTCTATTAGTTGAAGAGAAAGATGGAGTATCTGCAAAGTTTTTGGAAGGAGAAGATAAAAGTGTATCGGCATACGATTTAGTAACTGGGGGATACATTTTTGCCGCTTCAGCATAAGATACTGAACTTTGTGCCATGCATGTTTTAATTAATTTTTGCATAGACATTTCTGGGCAAGATTTATTAGTAGCATAGTGAAAACCAGAGCAAAGGCAGAAAGATGCACTTTCTTGTTCTCTTTCACAACTGTCCCCAGTATGTCCTTGGCTACATTTATAACAACGTGGTTTGGACCTGCATTGAATTTTTGTGTGACCAAAACGACAGCAACTGAAACACTGAACAGTAGGAAAAATATATAAATCTACAGGTAATGCATTATAACACATAAAAATTATTTTAGGCAGAATCTGCCCATCAAAAGTAATAACTATAGATTGGGATGGTTTCCAAATGGTTGTACCATCAACAACAGTTTTAAAATTGAGGCGTCTGACTTTTAAAATTGTACCGCAACCAATTGGAACTGTTATATTATCAATAACTTCCTCCGGAGACCGTTCCGCAGGAACACCACGCACTAAACCCATTCTAGTGACATTAAAAGTAGGTATAAAAGCTTTATAATTATATGTTTCAAGGCTATTATGTGTAATGAAAGAATTTGCGTCCAGGAAATTGGCAAAGGAAATAGATATTTATTTACGCCCGATTTTTTTGACGCTACCGTTAATAATATTTTGGAAGGCGTTGTGTTTTAGGAACTTGCCAAATGTAATAGGGTGCAAAGACGTTCCATCATCTGGTGATACTAATATTTTTTGTACATGAACAACGTATGGCGCGCTGTCAGTTTTATCATACGTTTTTCGACCAATCTGAGTGGGAATAACTGCAGGCGGAGCAGGAATATCCGGAATATCTTTACAAGCAATTATTTCAGAGCTTTTAGGTTCCTATAGAGTTAGAGAGGGAGGTGTAGAGTCCAAGCAACCACAACCCAAAGACTCAGAACCCTGGTTTTTTCGGGTACGACAGCGTTTATTGCAATTCTTGCACACATGCACAAGGCTTCTTTTTAGATGGCGAGCCGACGACGACCCATCAGTATCCATGCCCGATTCATTAGAAATTATAGTGACATAATTGCCTGCCAGGGGAACAAAGTCCCCCGGGTCAGGCAGGTCTTTCATTTTCCCGCTATAAAATAAAGTATAAAAAACTTACCCTACTGAAGAAAATATACAAAACTAAAATTAAAATAAAAGTGAAAGAAGATAAAACACTAAAACTACTACTACTGATCCTATAATACAAGTTAATTAATAATTTTCAATTAAGGTAAAAAAGGACACGTCCACAAAGTTAAGGTTTCCCGCGCTTTTTTCGCTAAGCCTACTTGTCTACATGCGTGCGTGGAAGATGTATTAAAAAGAAAGTTTTTTTTTTTGTTTTGTATTTGAATATAAAAGAAGTGACAATCTGCAAAGGTATATACTTATATCATAACTAATACAAGTCAATTTAATTATTTAATGATGTTTACTACGTGATAAAAGCGTGTTTTGTTAGTTTTTTTTTAAACTACATATTTTTATTTTTTACTTTTCTAATATGGTATATTGAACATTTAGTTAAAAAGTCTAAAATCAACGAAGTTATGACGTGACCGGTTTACTACTAGCCACTGAAGAGTTCCACTATCCACCTCCTGTCTCCATCATCAGACTCTCGACCTTTTTAGGGTAAACAAGGAACCCGTATAGTTTCGCCATGTCCGTCTGTCTGTCCCCGCTGTAGCTCAGAGACGCTTATTACTAGAAAGCTGTAGTTTGGCATAGGTATACATATTAATCACGCCGACAAAGAGCTAAAATACAATCTTGTTTTTTTTTATAGTGTACCTCCCTTGCACGTAATGTGGGGATGATATTTTTTTTTCTCGTCTATCTCATGGTGTGGGGTATCGTTGGATAGGCCGTTCAAAAATATTGCGGGTCGTGAACACCACTTTTTGATTCAAGGATCCGTTTGCGTAATTTTTGTTAGAGTGACCAAAAATTAGAGTACGTAGATAAATTTAAATATTTAGGCCTAACAATAGATAAGAATTTTAACTGGAAATTACACGTAAATGACATTTGCAATAGGCTAAGAACGGTGCTAAGTAAGTTTTACCAATTAAAAAATGTATTGAACAAACAGACGTTAAGAATTGTGTATTTTGCAATTGCCGATTCGCTGTTAAGTTATGGACTCCTTGTGTACGGGCGAACCTTTATTACATATTTAAGAGATGTTAAAGACATACAAATAAGACTGATAAAGTTTCTAGTCAGTAAAAATGTTAAAGAGAAATGCAACAAAGAGTATGATAAGCTATTTCCCATCTGTAAAGTTTTACCCGTAGATAAAAAACTAGATTATTTGGTAGGTCTGGAATATTATTATAATGAGGAGTATAAAGTTAATGTTAAAAACAAGTACAACACACGTAGGGTTAGAGAAAATAAATTGGTTCAACCACAGATAACAAATTATTATGGTAAGAGAACATCTAAGTATTTGGTACCTAAAGTATTTAACAAATTAGATTTATTAAGAGAAAAAGTAAAAATTAGTAAAGGATCACTTAAGAATAAATTAAAAAACAGTATACAAGATAGCAAATAGAAGTAAAAACATTGTTAATATATAAGTAGTTGGTATGTGCGTAAGGTGGTGCATTGTTATGTAAAAGAGCGCCTCTCGCCATCAAACGTAAAAGTTTGGCGAGTTTAGAGTTATGTAACACCTCTGTAATATGTAATATCATTTAATAAATAAATAAAAAAAAAAAAAAAAAAATTGCATTTGGAGAAATGACCTTGGCATATATCGATTTACGGGAGAACATGTTTTTCAACTACAGTGATTTCATAACTCATTTGTTGGGCTTGGTATAACTTTTTAACTAGCAGGCGCACCGGGCGTCGGCAGAGGGCGGACAACGCGGGCTTGGGGACGTCCGCCGCCCCCCATCACACTGGACCCGAGGTGGCGGCGCGTAGTGTTCCACGCGCGCCCCTATTAGATGTCGCGGGGGGGTTGAAACACCTCACCCCCCAGACTTGAGGTGGCCCGCAGAGGCGGGCCGGCACTAGCCGGGGATCGTGGAAGTCGCATTAGATCCCATGATCCACGGTGCAAGTGAGGGAGGGGAACACCGGGGTGGTTTTTAGTCACAAGAGTCTGACAGACCCCTCCGCCTACCCCAGGGCGGAGGACATCCATGAGGATTTTCCACAACGGAACAAAAAAAAAAAAAATTGTATAACTTTTTATAAGCTACCCTCTTCTTTGCTAGATTTGCCTTTTAATGCGTCTAGAGGTAAAGTAAAATCCAACCAATTCTTTTATTTTTATTTTATTTTATTTTATTAGGGACAACAAACAGCAGTATATTAAATATTACACATGATTGACGTACTAAACTAATAGAATTAACAAATACACTACTCACGACGTTATTTCACAGATTACCATATAAAATACTTAGCATAGTTACTTGTTCAAAGGCATACTATTCTATCAACAACTACTTAGACGATAAGAATTGTTGGTCGCTGTGATTAACTCAAGACAATGCTTATGTTCTTTCTCCAGAAGTAGTTTACCTACTGACAGGTTATAAACATACATAACATTAAGCCTGTATTCCCGAAGGGTTGAGCAGAGATGTACCTATAGTACACTCACATTTCGCCCATTATGTTTAGGTCCCATGTAATAGGGAGCAAGCCTATTGCCATCAACCGGGCACAAATCCAGACTCCGAGCTGCTACTGAGAAATTCTAGATGAAAAAATCCAATAACACATTGCCCGACCTATAGGGGGCGGCGGTGGCGTCAGGTCATCCTAACTGTATTGTCACCAGAGGACTACATAGGCTCGCCAGCACATCATGTTACCACCGACTGTCAAAAAAGGCGAACGGCAGACTTACTATCATATAGGTAAATTGAGATAGGATCGTACCTACTCAGCGGAGTGCATTAGGAGATACCTATGTCCAGCAGCTGACTGCAACAGTTTGATAATGATGAACTCCTGATGGGGTTTTGAGTGTAGTTAAATAAAACAATACAGTTAATAGTTTTTTTTAAGTACATTTGTTTCATTTATAATTAATTAATGAATTATTAATTATTATTTTATTTATTTTGTTTTATTTTTTGCTGATGGTTTTGTGGCTAAATAATAACAGCCGCACGGGTCAATCGATCAGGTTAAGCTACGCTTGCCGCGGTTGGTCCGTCAAGACCCATCCGTGCCTCGGAAAGCACGTTAAGCCGTTGGTCCCGGCTGTCATTCGTAAATCTTTGACAGTCGTTACGGGTCGTCAGAAGCCAGAAAGTCTGACAACCAGTCTTACCAAGGGGTATCGTATTACCCAGTAACTGGGTTGTGGAGGTCAGATAGGCAGTCGCTCCATGTAAAAGACTGGAAACCGACCCCAACGTAGTTGGGAAAAGGCGGGCAGATGATGATGATTTTATTTATAATTAATTAATTGTTAATATTACTTCATCTAAGTAGGGCGCAGGTCGGGGAATACCCTCATGGCGAGCATAGCTAAGATACCAAATAACTGCGTTTAGTTTACGACTAAATTACGTGTAGTTATTAAAATATATTTTTTAATATTATTAATTAATCCGAACTTCTAAAAATATTATACTTACATGAAAATAAATGGCTCAGTTGCCTTAATATGTGGTACAAATTCTACAACAAAACAACAAAAAAAGTAAGCGGTACGAAATCTGCCGTTCACATTTCTCCAAATGATTTTAAACCTTAAAATGTTGATGTTTGAATGAGATATGTAATGTAAATAATTCAAATTATGAACGGAAACTGAAATCGAACCCAAGACGAATAAGAAGGCACATTTTTGCGACGAAAGTAAGGATGTTGGCTTATCGCACCAAGACAATTTTAATGATTTTATTGAAGTTTTTTTATTAATTCAAACTTCATGTTTGATGTCCTAACCTAACCTTACCTGTAATAATTCTTAGTTGCGAAAATGGAGGGGTGGCAAATATAGGATTTTCCCCGGCTGGCAGAAATGATGAAAACGAATCATATGACCCGAAACTAGAAGGGTTTACCAGTAGCCACTGAAGAGATCCACATACTTGCTCCATCATCAGACCCTCAACACCAAGTGCAATATATTGGACTCATCAAAGCGAATCATATGACCCGAAACTAGAAGGGTTTACTAGTAGCCACTGAAGAGTTCCACCATCCACCTCCTGTCACCATCATCAGACCCTCGTTATCAAGCCCAATCTATTGGACTTCCCAAACCGAATCATATGACCCCAACTCGAGGGGTTGATTAGTAGCCAGTTAGGAATTGCACTATCCTTCTCCTGGCTTCATCATCATCAGGCCCTCGTTAATTGGCCTCTGTCAATTCATTTATGAAAATATTATGTATGTATGTAAGAAAAAATCTACATCTTTTTAATAAATTATGTGATATACATAACATTATTAGAAATAATAGTTAAATAGATCAAATTTTTCAGATTATCTAAAGTAGGTAGGTAGGTACATACATCTTTTATGGGGTACTATGTTAAATGTTACAACAACAAAATAACTTGCGATATATTGCAATTAAATAAAAGAAAATTTAAAACTCATGTTAAAAGTACACTTTGTAAACAAGCATATTACAAATTAGAGGAAGAATTAAAGAAAAAAAAATTCTTATCCAAGATAAGAATGCTTGGTAACATGCTGGCCCAACTCCATAGGACAATCTAGAGTTTAGACAAAATCAAACTGGTTGCCATTTTATTTGTATAATTTATTATTTTCATGACATTGATTTTACATTCTGTGATTACCTTAAATCACACACTGACCTATTACTTTATTTCTTTTTAGGAAAACATGTACTTTAATATATAATATGTGAGCACCATGTATCATATAATTAATGTATCTGTCATTGCTTCATTTTTAATAATTTTTACCTATTGGGTTATAGTAATTTTATACTAGATGCATCGTCTTCACATATAATTATATAATTAACGTATGTATCTATACAAAATATTGTAAAACATTTATAAAAGAGTAACGGTGGAGTTTCTTGTCCATTCTTCATACGTAATTACCTTTTGGAATGGGCGATTAGAATCAATTCAATTTTTTTATAAATTTTGACGTTCAAAAGTACCCTCTATGTGCCTATTTGAAATAAATCATTTGAATTTGACTTTCTTAATAAGAAAGTCAAATTTAAATGATTTACAAATTCAACCCAATGTATTGGACTTGTCAAACCGAATCATATGAGCCCAAACTAGAGCGGTTTACTAGTTAGCAGCTACTGAAGAGTTCCACACCACTTGGTGCTATCATCAGATCAGCTCCAAGATATCAAATTATAGTATTGTCATCTAAACTACATATACATACAAAGTGTCATTTCGATACGACAATAAGAAGTTCGTGAAAATTTCGTTGAAAGATTCCGCAGCTCGCAAAATACTTATAAAATTATCTAAGAAGTGGAAAAGTATTTAAGAAAGACATCTATAGAAACGAATATTTACGAGATTTATCTATGATTTATTTTAACATATTTCATGAATAACTTATCTACTTATTTAATTAATTATTATGAATAAATTGAATATTTAAAGTGTAAACACCAAAAAGGTTAATTGCCATCAATTTATCTTAGGTGTCCCAGAGACAAGTCTGCTTTTATCACATTTTATTACTGTTTTGGATTCCGTAGGTACCTCAAAAGGAAACCGGATAGGATCACTTTTTTGTCCGTCTGTGTCTGTCAGTCTGACAGAGGGTCAGACCCTTTTTCTCAGGAACGCGTGAAGGCATCAAGTTGTCAAATGTATGTCAAAAAAAAAAAAAATTAAAGGTCTCGGTCCCTTAGAGCTCTAAAAAAGTCGAGCTTTTAAGTCAATGCAATAAAAAATACGGACTTTTAAGCGAATTATTTTGATACTCGCAAATAAATCAAAACCTACATGTTAATTTCCGTTGATTTAGAATCACGAAATTTAGCAAGAAGCAAGGTCTCACAGCACAAGTAAAGGAAAAGGTCCGAAAATTTGTGGTTAAATCACATTTTTTTTGCGATTACAAACTGTAATTTGCAGTTGGAGAATTGACTGTGGCGTATAATCAGAACATGTTTTTCAATTACAATTTTGGGATAAATTCATCTCAACTACGGAACCCTTCATTGTGCTACTTCATTTTTTCTTTAGATATTTCTCAGTAGCACCCCAGATTTGGTTGATGGCAATAGGCTCGCCTCCAATACATGGAACTTAAACATAACTGGCGGAATGTGGATGTACTATAGGTACAACTTTACATAACCCTTCGAGGATTACAGGCTGTTATGCTATGTATAATTACCTTTTTTGTTTTCTTTTGTTTCGCTTGCGGAGAGCAGATCATAATAGATAATAGATCACTAATCCACTTGCTACCTATTGTTTTTTTACGAAGTAGTATGGAGTGGTGAGTATGGAGTATAGCAGGTGGCGTTCTATAGTTTTTGCCTACCCCCGTGGGAAGAAAGTGTGAGTTTATGTATGTGTATCTATGATACCATAATTACCCATGGAGATAAAACTGCCACTTGCTCACTTCAGATGTCGCTACTATCACTAGTCCAAGAAATTGGCATACATTTTTTGGAAACAAGCGATTTCTTTTATGCATAATTTAATTAATGATGGCTGATTAAATGCCGGGAACCATGTATTTTCCAAAGATGTCTAAAATACGAAAATTCTGGGAGAAAGTTCTCCGAAGAAAAAGTTGGAAACTCGATATTTCGTTGAGACTATGTGGTATCTTTAACTTTTATGGGAGAAATTCGTATACAGGAGATTACCTAAGATAACTAAATTTGTTTTCATTATCACTTGGCACTTGTGGTGTAATATTATGTATAAGGGTGTGTGTGTTTTATTTTATTTATTTAGGGAACCAACATCGGTATGTTGGTTCCCTAAATAAATAAATACATATAGTATGTTACAGAGAGAATACATATAGTGTATTAGAGTATTGTATGGCTAATAATAGCTTTCCCTGTGTAACTAGGATATGTATATGACATGCGAACAGACCACTAAGAAATATTTAAATTCAAAAGGTGCAATGAGAACATTGCAACTTTTTTTGTTTAATATTTAAAAGTTTGAATATTAAGAGATTAGTAGTTTGTCATTTGCCTTCGTTCATGGTTTTTATTATTTGGTTTTTTTTTAATGTAGGTTTGTTACAGTTAAATATATTCACTTGAGAGAAATCCGTGTTATAAATTCGAGCAATACGAGTCAATACACAATTTTTGGCGTAATTAGTCGAATGCTGACGCACGTGTAGCATCGTAGTGTGACGAGTGCGCCGCCGCCGTTAGGGAGTGTTAAAACATACATACCTGTGCGACCAACTGCGGGCAATCGAGGCGTCCATTAAGTATGTTCTATAGCAAACACTTTGCTCCTTTCATCGAGTGTTAGCAGGGTTATCGAGGCCCCTGGCAACACAGCCAACGGAAGGAATACGGGTGAGTTTTAGTCAGTAAGAGTCTGACACACCCTCTCGCTCGGCCCAGAGCGGGAGATTTGATAATAATAAAAATAAAAAAAAGACCATGTGTTCGGCTATTTCCATAGGCCATCGGAGGTTTACAGAGGCAATAGTTAAGGCGTCTAATAAATTTGCTTAAATTGCCAATTTGGCAACAAGATAGTTATGATAGTCTTCGATTGGCCTTTCAAGATGAAGCCCCATCTCGTGCCACTGTTTACTTACTGGTTTAATGAGTTTAAACGTGGTCGCGGTAATCAAACCGAACTGGCTAAAACATAATCTTTTGACGCTGAATATAGAAAAAACCAAGGCAATCAACTTTGCTATTTCCGAACGTTCTTCCCCTAACAGTGTATCTTGGTTACGGCTGCACTCTTGTATTGATTCCGATCAGTGTTCTTGCCCTAACATCGAACAAACCGACTCTATTAAATACCTAGGAGTAGTTGTAGATAACAGATTGACGTGGTCCGCACACCTGAGTGCTTTAAAGGGCAGGATTAGAACAATGCTACGTATATTTAAGCAACTAGGTAAGATTGATGATGATTCTGTCCTAAAGATGATTTACTTTTCGCTATGTCAGTCCATTCTTAATTACTGCATATAGTAGCATGGGGCGGTGCGGGCAAGACCTCACTAATTAAAGTAGAACGAGCTCAGCGTGCTTTACTAAAAATTGCCTATAGACGTCCTTACCGGTACCCTACGAATAAACTCAACACTGAAGTGGGAATTCTTAGGGTGAGACAGCTTTACATACTGTCTGTCACCCAGCGATTTCATAAAACAGCCGTGAGCACTTGTGTCACTTCAAGTCGAAGGGTAAATTGGGATAAAATCCGATGCCGTAAAACAATCGGCAGAAGGTCTTACGGTTTTATGGGACCTCACCTATACGCACAACTTAACGGTATACACAACGTACTAAAAGTAACACAAAAAAAAAATGCAGAGAGACGGTAACAAACTGGCTTCTTACACTGGACTACGACATGACAGAAAGTCATAAAGTCATAGCTTAAGTACACACATTTGACATTTCACAAATATACGTGCACTCACTGACATACGTATAACTTACATACTCGTACACTCTCTTACAACACCAACACAACTGACTCATATCTCACCACTATACATACACTCTTTATATACCTATTTTATAATGTACCTTAATTTTTAATTTATGGATAAAATTGTAAACGGAACGAAGGAGCCTCGATCTCACAACACAGGGAATCCTAGTGTGAGGTCTAGGAATTCAATCCACTAGAATGTAATCTTTGCAAAATAAATTTATTCTTGATCTTGTTCTTATCTGCGTGATTCGTATCTTCTACGGTGACGATTGAAGATAACATCAGTTTTTTGCGACGTATCATAGAGACTGACAAAAGAGTGACTTATCAGCAGATTCGGACAAGCTTAGGCATCGGTATGAGTCAAGTGCACAAAATCCTCCATGAACATTTAGCAGCCAGGAAGCTTTGTGCCTGGTGGATACCATAATTTGACAGAGGCCCAAAAACTCCGTCGTGTTGATTGGTGTTGTGAAATGGTTCAAAGATTTAACGGAAGTGACTCAAATGCTGTGTTCGATATACTTACGGGTGACGAAAGCTGGATTTATTGTTATGATCCTGAAACTAAGAGACAGTCTGCTGTCTGGGTGTTTCCTTCCGAGGAGTTGCCAACTAAAGTGAAGAGAGGTCGACGCGTAGAAAAAAAGATGGTGGCCTCGTTCCTCGGAAGGACAGGTCATTAAACAACAATTGTTTTAGAGGATCGAAAAACAGTTACTGCAGAGTGGTACTATCAATTGCTTGCCACTTGTCTTGGAAAAAGTTCGGAAGAAACCTCGCAGTAGGATCCTCCTTCACCACGACAACGCCTCGTCGCACACCGACAAACAAACAATCGACTACTTGGCGACGTCAGACGTGGAATTACTAGGTCACCCGCCCTATAGCTCCGACCTCGCACCTTGCGATTTTTATTTATTTCCGAAAATAAAAGAAAAACTTCGAGAAAGATGTTTTATGGACGCCGAGGAAGCAGTGGCTGCGTTTCAAAATGCCGTCGAAGGACGAGAGGGTAAAGTGCTTTTCTCAGTGGTTCCATGGGATGCAGCAATGTATTGATGTAAATGGACACTATTTTGAAAAGATATAATACCTAAAACTAATAAATTGCTAGTTGGTTGAGTTTTTGATTTTTTTATTTTTTAAGAACTTTCAGTGTAACCCTCGTATTACTGCATTCAGTTAAAGTAAACCTGCGCTTGAACGAGTAAATGTTTTCAGCCATTGTTATATGGAGTAACATAATAAACTGTATTGCTACAATCTTGTATTCTTTTTTTTGGGTGGGAAGTTACGAGTATCAAGTAACTTCTCCCGCTCTGGGTGGAGCGGGAGGGTGTGTCAGACTCTTACTGACTAAAACCCACCCGTGTTCCTTCCGTTGCCTGTGTTGCCAGGGGCCTCGGTATCCTTTTCGGACTTTCCCGCGACCCTGGCACGTATCGGCCCTAGTGGACCCCTACACTTGTGCAAACGACATCTCTTTGAGGAGTGCGTGGAAACTCACAGCGCACCGTCGACCCGGGCTTGGTCCTTATCGGACGGCGAGCTACCCATTGCTCACCGTCCGCAAGCCCGCGCTTGCGGTGGCCGAAAATTCGCCTGGGATTCCCGACGGCCAGGGCGTCTCCTGCGGCGGCTTGGGGCGTGAAGGCGCAAAATTTTCCTTTCCCTCAACCATCCCGCCTCCTCCTTCGCGAGCATTACTGCTTAGCAGAAGGAGGTGGCGGCTGCCCATGGCCCTCTCGCTCCGTACCATGGCCTGGATCAGGGCCGGACGCGAGAGATCTCCGCCGCCGATCGCCTCCACGACACGGTCACGGCGGTGCTCTGCCCAAGCCGGGCAGACTTATGCTCCACCGTGTCCTCCAGGGGAACCACACAGTGGTGACACCCAGGCGTTTTCTTCCGCCTTATCCGACACTGGAACCTCCCGAAGCTGCCATGTCCCGTGAGGACCTGCGTCAGTGCTGCAATCTTGGCATAACAATACTTATAAAGAAGACTAGTAGTGCAATAGAGCAATGTTGCTCCATATTGCTCCACTTGCTACAATTATTGCTAGTGTAGGTAAGCGCGGGTTAGTAATATGGCTTTGAAAAAGATGTACGAATTTTTGTTTTTTGTATTGATAAATTGATGTTGATGATATTTTCTGACCTTCAAAAAAGTTCTTCGTCGTATTATAAATAGTTAGTATAAAATAATTCTCAATTTAATATTTAAATACGACAGTCATACTCGTGATTAAGAAAAAACTTATCTACTATCATGTTCCTACTATTTTTAAACGGCTGGCGGACGTGGTATTTTTTTTAGGGTTCCGTACCCAAAGGGTAAAATGGGACTCTAGATTACTAAGACTCCGCTGTCCGTCTGTCACAAGGCTGTATCTCATGAACCGTGATAGTTAGACAGTTGAAATTTTGAAACAACAAATACTAAAAAAAGAATAAAATAAATATTTAAGGGGGCTCCTATGTAGTGATGGTTAACTCATCAATTTTATTTGAGGTTGAGGGAAGACCTCACTTAACCTCGTGAGATCCTCACGAGGCACTCCTCATTTGAGGTGAGGAATAAACAATTTCATTTGTAGTGATAGTTAACTCATCAATTTTATTTGAGGTTGAGGGAAGACCTCACTTTACCTCGTGTGATCCTCACGAAGCACTCCTCATTTGAGGTGAGGAATAAACAATTTCATTTCATTTCAATCGTCAACGGCGTATTCACCTCACGACTCGTGAGCCCGAGCCGAATTCAGCCAAATGTACGAGGGAGCGAGGCGGGCGGGCGTGTCGACGACTCACCAAGTACTCACGAGTCCCTACTCACTCGCGACCAGCGAGTACTCGCGAGTCACGAACTCGTTCGCCTCACCCCTCGCCACGATTTCATATTGTCGATGTCAATTTTTGAGGACGCGTGAACGAGTGAGGTGTGGTGAGGTGGTTCAATGAGAAAATTTGAGTAACTCTTTCAATTTGCGATCATGAGTACCTCAAACGAGGGACCTCATGAGTGAGGTACTCATCACTAGTCCTATGGGAGCCCTTTTAAATATTTATTTAAAAAACGGCAAAAAAAACATGTCTTTTGTATGCAACAGACACGATTTTTTTTGCCGTTTTTATAGATAATGGTACGGAACCCTTCGTACGCGAGTCCGACTCGCACTTGGCCGGTTTTTTTAAAATTAGTCTATACAAATAGTGCATTAATTATCAGTTTTTTGTGTCCCTTGCCAAGCAAAAAGGAACACAACTCATACGAATCGTTCCAGTGTCTGTCTATCAGAATCGCTTTTCACACAAACGCTTTGACGTTCAAATTTAAAAAGGAGGACTTGGCCTTTTATACATAAGTCCTTCTCACATGCAGGTATTCAAGAGAAACCTCTACTGATCCTAGTCAGCCAAGCATGGCTAGCACCCTAATTGTGTAACACACTATCAATCACAATCTGTATTATTTTGAAGTATATTGCTAATCCATTGCTCCATATGTTCGATAAAATTGTCCGCTCAACAACGTAAATACTGCAATGAAAACCATTGCTACTAATAGTGTGTTACGCAATAACCCCGCAGGAATTCGAAATTTCAAATGTGAGTGATCCTCCCCGGTGATCAAAACACATGATTAATAACCACAGTAATCATGTGTTGAATAAACATGATTAATGAAAATATTTCGATTTTTAAACATCTCTCCAAATACAAATAATATATTTTTCTTAACAATATTTGGATTTTTCTTGAAACTTTTAATTATGAATAATCAAGAAACATACCTACACAAACTTGGATTTTATTTATATGTGCATTTTATCTCTGTGAAAATACTTTCAATACTTTTAAAATATAGTGATGAAAAAAGATTAACTTTTCTTGCTGAATCATATTGAAAGCCGTTCATCATTTTTGATTTTGAGTTGTAAAGGCATTATAACTTTCTATTTTTTTCTAAAAAAGTATTTTAAGGATTTTATTTTTTACTTGTCTACATCTGAAGTCAAATCAGACAACTTACTTAGGTTTTTTCTTACACTTGAACTCAATACGGACCGGTTTACAAGAACTCATGTGTTAAGTTTTTCTAATATAACCCAGATATATTCTATGAACCTATTACAGCTGACCTGTTTTATTTGTACCACATGTGCGAGTGGACATATTTCATTATTAATATTAGTAATTAATATTAATAATGAAATATGTATCTACTTTGGCCTCTACTACTGTGTGAATAAACACGACCCCCCAAACAATTAAACTTCGTCGTCTTCTTCGCTTTGCTCTTGACAGAGCGGTCGTGGTCAAGATGAAGTGTGTCCAATCGCAGGTGTAGTCGTTGCTCGCCTCACGATCTCTCTCCATGTGATTCTGTTAGTTGACAGTCTGGTGCAGTGCAGTCTGGTGCAACCGCGGATTTAATTTGGACGGTCCACCTCATCGAGACCTCCGGCGTGGTCTATTACGAGTACCCCCTACTCTGCCCTGCACCACTAGACGTTCTATGGAGTTCTTATTCCGTCTCGAGACATGACTAAACTTACCTAGGTGCTTCATATTGAATGTCTAGCTCTAGATTTGACTTTAAATTGCACGCTCCAATTTTTATGCTAAGTATCGTTTATTAGCATTTATATTACAATCACTTACATTTTTTAACCTGAAAATACGCAAAAGTAGAAGTAAAAGATGTCTTTAATTATTTCAAAGCATTTTACTTCGTCTTTTATTTTACTAATAACGGAGAAACTGTGTTTGTTTAAAATCATGGCCATGAATGAAGAATAGGTAAAATAAAAATGTTTTATAAATTTCTTAATCTGGTACCTACCGGTCTGGTAATAAGTAGTGTAGAGGTTCTATGACAATGCATCATCCTAGCCGCTAGTTGACACTTAATTTAAAATCAGAATATAGATTAAAAATGATGAATTGTCATAGAGACAGTCTTGAATGAACTGACAAACGAATGTGTATTGGATTTTAAAAGATAAATATAATAACAGTTAACAAAAAGGAATATTATTTATTTAGTGTAGCACGTCCCCCACACTACAGTACAGTACTTACTAAAAAACGGTAAAGGCTCGTGCAAACTGGGGCGATATCGCGGGCGCGACAGCCACATTGGTGCTTGTCGCGCCCGAGGCACGACAAGCACCAATGCACGAACTTTAATGCTTAAGACGCTGACAACACCTAAACCGCGGTCACTGCCAGATTGCATAGAAAAGAAAGAGAAGCGCGATGACACAACGCTTGTAATTTATTGCAAAATATGAAGCAATTATCTATTTAATCAAAATCGAGTTGAGTAATCGAAAATAAAAAACATCCAAGCTCTGCATTCAAATAAGACGTTCTTGTTATTAATTAAATACGTAACGCATGTTGATATTTAATACAAATATTTTGGATTAGAACTCAAGGTAAGAGGTTAGTTTACCGTTAGTTTGTACCGAGATTTTTTTTCAAAACGTGTTTTTGTAACAACCAAGTTTTGGGAAATATGTTCAAAATTAACATATATTTTTTTCCGCTACCACAAACTATACAGATTCTGGCAATTTTTTTTCATAAGAGAAGCCTATTTTGGTCAATTGGGTCTTGTCAGCACCTTAATGTAATTGTATATTTGCAGTTAATGGTCTTCCTGCAACACGGTACACAATTATGTCTTCGTTGTCTTTATCTAATTTAAGATTCAGATTACAAAAGGAAGCCAATGTGTTTATTACTTTAATAATACGTAGGTACCTACTTACATTCTAAAGCGTCGTACTTTTCCTTATTCATTTTATTATTATTCCTTACTGCCTCGTTGGTCTAGTGGTCGCAAGCGCTACTGCTAAGCATGAGGTCCTGGGATCGATTCCCGGGTCGGGAAAAGTGTTATCGGGTTTTTCTACCTGGAATTTCACAGTAGCAGTCCGGAGTCTGGATTTGTGCCCGGTTGATGGCAAAAGGCTCGCCACCTATTACATGGGACTTAAACATATCTGGCGAAATGTGGGTGTACTACAGGTACACCTCTGCCCAACCCTTCGGGGAAACAAGGCATGATGTTATGTTATTATTCCTTATTCATTATTTACTATAAGTTATACAATAACTTCCTATTCATTATAATACACTAAAATGATTGTAAAATACTGACCTGTAAAAATTATTGTCCGCAGCGTGTAGACGATTATAAACCATTGTTAACTTTAGTCCAGGGTTTCGTCACGATGTTTCCGTCACCGCTAGTCCATGATGTCTAAGATTAACTTCGAAAATACAGATGAAATTGAAAAGCCACATTGGTACTAGCATCCTACATGTTAAGGCTCGTGCAGACTAGCGCGTTATCGCAGGCGCCTGGCGAGCCTGCGATATAGCCCCAGTCTGCACGAGCCTTTATTGTCTCATTATTTGTAGGATTATAAATGGAAAGGATTTTTATTTCTCGAATACTGTGTCTTATTCTGTGCTGAAAAACCCAACTATTTGGTCAAATAATTATGTAATTTTAAAAGAACAATACTGTGTACCTCCTAATTACCTACTTTAACATTAATTTAAGTAACATGTATAATAATTATATACAGTAATAATTTTAAAGCGGACTTAATAGGCTACTTTGGGGCATACTCGTACCATACACTTTGCCCTGCTGTGGTTGTATTTTTTTTTTTTTTTTAATCTTATAGAATAAATGAGTCATTAATAGAGATCGGATATTCGGATGCATATTCACCTAAAATTGAGATGTTGGCGAATGTGGAATGCGCTTTTGTATCGAAAAAATCCTGCGGTTCCGGGATCAACAAGGTTTCTGATTATTGAATCAGATTAGTATTATAATCAGTACTACATATAACTTACTTTCAAATGTAGCCAACATTTGAAAGTAAGTTATATGTAGTATTTAAGGAATGCACTACAGTAAAAAAAAAAAACCCGCGATTCCGGAATCGACAAATTTTGTCTTTTTTCTGACTTTGTAAGCGGATGCATATCTTCCTACCTAATATTGTAAAGTAGGTAGGTAAATACCAAACTGCCATAGCAAATAACGTTAATATAAGATAACAGACTACATAATATATTTAGAATAATTGATGTAGCTACCTATTGAAACAAATAGTTAAAAATTATTGTGCTTAGTGAAATTCTGTTAAATTCCTTTCCTCTCCACATACTTAGCGAAAAAAACAGTATAATTATGTTAGCAACATTATAATAATAGAAAACGACGATAGGCATTTTGCGAGTTTGTATAACTGCTTATGCGCAAGTAGCTACCCCGACAAATAGTTCTCTTAGTATATTTAATTACAATAATTGCATTCGTCGCTGTGCTTGCCATGCGTTTGGGTGTTTTTTTTTGTTTTAACTAACACACACCACCCCTCCTCTTTCGACTGGCTATGCATTCCCGGTGTTCCTGGCATCCCGTGATTTTTTTTTACAAATAAAAATATTTTAAGAAGCCGCTTCTATACTTTCACAGCTAAAATTTAACTTTAGATAAATATGCATCCGAATATCCGATCTCTGGTCATTAATGCTGTCACTCAAACCAACCTAGAAAAAAAACTACTAGGTAACTCATTTTCAACCCAGAAAATACGACCTTTAACGATATAAATACGAAAATTACTTAAGCAGGCCGCAATACAAAGTCCTACAGACCTGCTAAATCACTTATTCGATAACTAATTTATGATCACGTTTTATTTTTGAAGTTTCATTATTTATCATGATAACCGAATTTCTTTAATTTAAATTGTATTTTATTTACCTGAAATGACCCCGTGTAGTGTTCTCGCAAACCAGAGTCAGTCGTGATCGTGACCAGCCTGAAACAATCTTAGCTACTATATTATACTTAGCTTACGGTGAAGACCACAATTATTTATGAATTTAATTATTTTAATTAGTGTTAGATTTCAAACAGTTTCTATCCAGTTGGCAATCTAGCTAAATAAATTGAATATGAGTTTTTTCATTTAAGTCCAACTCTAATAAATTAACTCTGTGTCGTATTCTTCACAAATCGTTGCATGGCTCCGTAGTTTAAAATTGAGCCCTTGTCTCATGTTACTTGGGGTCGGCGCAATACGTTTTCTTCATCCATTCTCATTTATCATTCACTCCCTTCTCATTCATATCATTCCTCACACAATCCATCCCTCTTTTCTTTAGTCTTCCATCCATCAATTCATCACTCTTTTAGTCTCATGCGTTTCCTCCCTCCTCACAATATAGTCTACTATATACGATACGTTTTTAGAGATTGGAACTAACTGTTAACTTGTAATTAACGCTTGGAATTTACTACACATCTTTTCATGAAGGCTGAGCAGACTGATAAAGGTATTTAGTAAGAAATCTAAACATGATATTAAACAATACCATGGTTTAGGTAAAACACGAGGAGTTCATCTTTAATTGTTTATTATGACTACTGACAATTGCCCTGCACATACCAGAGGAAGGTTCCTATTACGTATTATGAATTGCATTCATTCCATACATGCTAACGAATAACAATATTCGTAGGATACATGATTTACGACAAGACATAACCTCTAGAAGTCTAGTGTTTAGAACTTCACACTGGAATACCTTTAATTCCTGACTTCCTTTAAAAGTATAATTGAAGATAAAACTGTTCACGAATACAAACTCTGTACTTTTACATATTTTTCATCAGCAGACGGAAAAAAAATGTCAATAAAAATTTGTTTGGGAGTTTGCCATTGTTCTTTAGATGGAATTACGACTTGCTGAGTAGTTTTGTTTTAATGGAACCGAAAATGATTTTCGCAATCATTTTGGGGTTTTTTACAGAATTAAAAGTAGATAAGTAATAGTAAGTGTGTAGGTATTGAAGATAACATAAAGAACATATACCTATTGGAGATCTCCAATTTACGTTTGTTCTACTTCTCATTATATTACGGCAATAACTGACAATATTTTTCTCATTTTATCACATCAGTGTTTTTCAATCAGCTATCTCTGAATTGTGTGTTAATTTTATAGTTCCTACACTTCGAACACTTTAGATCATTGACACCTCTAGTAAACGTAATCCCATCTCCTCCGATAGCGTGGACTCTAGGGAGGCCAAGTCCTATCTAATCTGTTAACTCAGCGGTATCCCTAAGTTCACTTTTGAAATATGTGTCCTAGGACTGTACCGTTCTACAGGGATGTCTGCCCTGTTTGTGAGTCTGTCAACATCGTCAATGATTGTGGCTATAACATCTTTGTCGGTGGGAGCCCTCCTGTTCACCGCTGATGGTTCGCATGCTGAGACACCCAGCGTCAGCTCAGTTAGTTCAAATCTCTAAAAACGTATCGTATATCGATACGTTTTTAGAGATTGGAACTAACTGTTAACTTGTAATTAACGCTTGGAATTTACTACACATCTTTTCATGAAGGCTGAGCGGACTGATAAAGGTATTTAGTAAGAAATCTAAACATGATATTTTTTTTTTTTTTTTTTTTTATTTGTGATGGGTTTGCTCTTGACCTTAGTCTATGCCAGAGGCGACAGAAACAAAGTCGACGATGGAGCGAGCTTACCCAGAAGAAGCCTGTTCACTCTCACTTTGAAGAGATTAGGGTTATATGCGTTCGGAAACACAGACGCAGGCAGAGAGTTCCATTCCTTTGCTGTGCGCATTATAAAAGAAGTTTGGAAACGCTTAGTGCGAGTTGGTGGGATAGCCACCAGGAAGGGATGGTAACCTGAAGTGCGCCTAGATGACCGATAATAGAAGGGGGCCGGTGGAATGAGGTCGTGGAGTTCCTGAGCACACTCTCCGAAGTACAATCTATAGAAGACCGACAAGCAGGCAACCTTGCGACGATGGGCCAAACTGTGAAGCTTGGCATCCACCAGATTTACGTCGCCAATGAGCCTCTTAGCTCTGCGTTCCACCGAGTCAAGCGCGGCAAGTTGGTATTTAGCCGAGCCATCCCAAAGGTGGCTACAATACTCCATGCAGGATCGGACCTGCGCTTTATAAAGGGTCAAAAGCTGTCCAGGCGTAAAGTATCGCTTCACCTTATTTAGGATGCCCAGTTTCTTGGCCGCAGTCTGGGCTTTGTACTCGATGGTGGCGCCGAAGTTGAGGTTAGATGTCAACTCCATGCCTAGGAGCTCGAGCCGATCAGTTACAGGAACCGATGTACCCCGAAAAGTAGGAGTCAGGTCGAAACGACTCCTTTTTGCGGTAAAAAGACACGCTTGTGTTTTGGTGGCGTTAAAAGTGACCAGATTATCATCACCCCACTGGGAGACAAGGCTTAACGTCAACTCTGTCCGCTCTACCAAGGCCTCTCTCAAGGAACGAACTGCGGCCCCGTTGGTTTTTGCGCTGGACAAGTATCTCTCTGAAACAGTACTGTCGTCCGCGTACCCAACAATACCAGTCTGTAGTAGGTCATTGATGTGCAGCAGGAAAAGAGTTGCAGAGAGAACAGACCCCTGAGGAACTCCGGCATCAATAGCCATAAGGTCAGAGGAGCAGCCGTCAACGACTACTCTGATCGACCGTTCACTAAGGAAGTCTGATATCCAGCTACAAAAATCAGCTGGGATGCCATAAGCAGGAAGCTTGCTGAGCAGACCAGCGTGCCAGACCCTGTCGAAAGCCTTCGAGATATCAAGCGATACAGCAAGTGCTTCGCCATGTTTCTCGATGGCTTCGCCCCAGCGGTGCGTGACATACACAAGAAGAAACAATACCATGGTTTAGGTAATACACGAGGAGTTCTTCTTTAATTGTCCATTATGACTAGTGACAATTGCCCTGAACATACCAGAGGAGGGTTCCTATTACGTATTATGAATAACATTAATTCCATACATGCTAACGAATAACAATATTCGTAGGATACATGATTTACGACAAGACATAACCTCTAGAAGTCTAGTGTTTAGAACTTCACACTGGAATACCTTTAATTCCTGGCTTCCTTTAAAAGTATAATTGAAGATAAAACTGTTCAGGAATACAAACTCTGTACTTTTACATATTTTTCATCAGCAGACGGAAAAAAAAAAATGTCAACAAAAATTTGTTTGGGAGTTTGCCATTGTTCTTTAGATGGAATTACGACTTGCTGAGTAGTTTTGTTTTAATGGAACCGAAAATGATTTTCGCAATCATTTTGGGGTTTTTTACAGAATTAAAAGTAGATAAGTAATAGTAAGTGTGTAGGTATTGAAGATAACATAAAGAACATATACCTATTGGAGATCTCCAATTTACGTTTGTTCTACTTCTCATTATATTACGGCAATAACTGACAATATTTTTCTCATTTTATCACATCAATGTTTTTCAATCAGCTATCTCTGAATTGTGTGTTAATTTTATAGTTCCTACACTTCGAACACTTTAGATCATTGACACCTCTAGTAAACGTAATCCCATCTCCTCCGATAGCGTGGACTCTAGGGAGGCCAAGTCCTATCTAATCTGTTAACTCAGTGGTATCCCTAAGTTCACTTTTGAAATATGTGTCCTAGGACTGTACCGTTCTACAGGGATGTCTGCCCTGTTTGTGAGTCTGTCAACATCGTCAATGATTTTGGCTATAACATCTTTGTCGGTGGGAGCCCTCCTGTTCACCGCTGATGGTTCGCATACTGAGACACCCAGCGTCAGCTCCAGGTGCGCCCGGCGATCGCCCCCAGGCACCGACCCTATACGTTTACTTTTCGGTCGTGTCTCCATTTTTAATGGGATTCCAGAGCCACTTTAGTCACGCCAGTAATTTCTCATTCGTGTGTCCCTACGTGATTAGATGGTCAATTAGGACGTGTGGTTGTTAAGGAGACGTATTATTAATACTATTTCTATATTTGACATTTCAGGACCCTGGGTCCCAGACCTTTGGAAAGCGTACGAGGGGCCGAATCCAACTCGCAGAGGCCCATTTGACGTTTTGAATGAAATGAGACACCGACCGACGATTATCCCTACATGCACTATGTAAGTGCATCAAAGGACAATCCCGGTTGGTGCTGGACTATTGCAAAACATGAAAAAAACATATTGGCCTATGGGTTTAGGTGGCTATAGTGGATTGGTGACCTTGAACTATGGAAGGACTATGTCCCCTGTCCCCTGCCTGATCAATGTTATAAAATGCACAGATAAAATGGCAAGGGGTGACTTGCACACTCAATAATGTGCCTCCGGAAACTGTCGCTGGCACAAAGTGACGTAGCGACAAGAGGGCAACATGTCCTGAGGTGCTTGAGGAGTGGAGCGTTTTTCCACGGCTACCAGATCAATTCCAGAGCCCGGAAGATGGTCAAGATCCCTACCAGCATTTACTGGAATACTTCCTTCTTCTAAGTGCGTGCTCTTACGTATGTCCACTCAAGCCGCCCAATACAGGCAAGAGCTCTGTTCCTCTTCAGTGTTTACTCCAGCTAGCCAAAGGCAAGCCAGAGATGAGAATTAAGACTTCTTCTGGGGATCCTTGAGGTCGCTAATGCCCAGCTCGCCACATGCTGTCCTGTGGGTTTCTGTCTTCTGTATCTATCTTGGTCTGACTCCTTTTAATTACTCATATGTAAGTTTTATATCAATGTATTACATGTAACCTATCGAAATAAATTCTCTAAATGGTGGTGAAAACCGCATCGTAATCCTTTATATAGTTTAGAAGAAAAACGTGGTCACACAGAAAGATAAGAAAAGCGACGTACTTTATAATAGGTACCTATGTGTAGAAGGACAAACAAACTCCCTTACCTAAACGATATTCATTTTGTAATATTGTAATTTTACAAACGCGACCTAAATGCATTACTGCGATTTTTTTTGGATAACCACAAAATGGAAATAAGAGAGTGGAGAGGGAGAAGTATTTAAAACGTAAAATAAGTATTTAAAGTGAATAAAATAATATGAATTGTTTTTAACATGAAACTGAAAATAAGAATGTCTGTAAAATATAAAAATGACTAATTCCGAGGCAAGCAAATATGTACCTACCTACTCAAATAATACGTAGTAGTATTGTAATTTTCAGTTATTATAATAAACGTCTGGCGTCTGGTAATTTGATTCGTTTTGTTCCGTTTGTTAAACAACGGATTAAAGTTTTGTAACAATTATTTCCTATTGTTCCGGGGGTCATTTGAATTGTTGGGCATTTAATTAAGCTGATATTTATTCTTTACAGCACCCCATTTGCTTATCACATTTTCTATCACAATCTGATAGATTTTGAAGGAAATTCCTAATCTATTGCTTCTTAAGTTTGAAAAATTCGTCTGTTCGACAATGTAAGTACCTATCGCAATGAATGTTGTTGAATTGTAAAAAAAGAGTCATTGCCATTGATTGTGTGTTACGATTACCCACTCCGCTGGTTGCACGGTAATGTCACGTTTGCCGTGACTCTCGTCCGCATTGGGACGTTGGTTAGTAATCAATGTGAGTACCTACCTCAGTTTAATTTATTTTTATTATAATTACTACTTATTTTTAATTCACTTTATGTTTTGTTTTATTTTGTTTATTTCAAATTTCAAAAAAAAAGGGTTGGTATAGATTTCGGAATGTATGTGTAAATAACAATAATAATAGCAGGGTTACATTATTGTCATAGTTTACATCGCCTTTCATTGGACATTTTTCTTTTAGAAAAATAGAAGCAATTAAAATAAATTAACAACAAGTTTCTTTTTTTAATCAAATGCATTAATTGCAACCACAAGAGCTTTCGCGAAAAATAATTTGTATGGTGAATCTGGCCAATAAGATTAATTTATAATTTACAAATGCCAAATTTAAAAATTACGTCGCAAATAAAAAACTTTGGAAAGGAATGAGAAGAATTAATATGTGTATTAATAAATTATAAAATCTGAATGACATTATTTAACTGTTTGTTTTTCAACCTCGAATCTTGCTTGATAAGTCTTAGCTTTGTTAAAAGTGTTGTATCTGTAGGTACTACATCACCTAAGAATTAATGCCACTAGATATGAGAAAGTTACTTTCTTATAATTTGTAGATCTGTTATCTGGCTAAGACACATTCTTGCAAAGCGCTAAAGAGAAAAAAAGTGTTATTTGTATAGGTCCTACCATGTAGGTATAATAAATTGCCAGACGTAATGAAAAATTATACAATTAAACAATTTAAAAAGAAATTAGAGGGCTTCCGAATAGAAAAATGTTGTTATTTGATTAATGTTTTTTAATTGACAAAACTTTTGAATCAGCAATGTGTATCATAAGTATAATTAATAGATATTATCTGAAAAATATGGATCTAATATACATTAATTTTAAATTTTATTATAAAGTAACAATTTAATTTTTATTTTTTAAATATTAATTAATGTATGTATAATTGTAATAATTAACTAACTTTAACATTTTAATTTGTAATTATATTTCTAGATTTCTTCTTAACAATTTGTATAATTTTTGCGTGCCTATTTCCAGGCAGAATGTACATGGCTCACTCTTATCTACTCCACCTGTATTTTAATTTAACCTACATTCGTTGCAAATAATTGATTGATTCCTTTTTAGGGTTCCGTAGACAACAAGGAACCTTAATCACGCCGCCAAAGTGGTAACATAAAATCTTGAAAAAAAATCATTTTGACTTGTAATTATTATTTTGTTAGGGTACCTTCCTTGCACATAAAGTGGGGATAATTTTTTTTCGTCTATCCCATGTTGTGGGGATCGTTGGATATGCCGTTCAAAAATATTGAGGGTCTGTGAAAACCATTTTTCGATTCAGAGATCCGTTTGCGTAATATTGAAGAAGTGCAAACTTTTGTTAGAGTCAAGTGGGGGACTCTAACAAACATTTGCACTTGCAAGCAATTTTCTTTTTGTAAAAGAAAAAAACCATGGCAGTAGTATTAGTTTATCGAAATTAAAACGAAAATTATCACAGCTGTAGTAGGCTTTATGAGTTAACGAGTAATATTCGACCAACCTACATTTGCAGTTGGAGAATTAACCGTGACGTATATGTTGATGTATGGGAGAACATATTTTTCACCTACAATGTTACGTTTGTTATGGGGATAAATTCATCACAACTACGGAACCCTTCATTGTGCGTGGGCCAACATGCACTTGACCGGTTTTTTTTGTTATTGATTTTAAGAGCAGAAGTGGAACAAGAAATGATTTTGTAGTCTATACAGCGCATCATTTAATAAAGTGTTGGCAGACAGATGGCTTAGTTTTTGTATAGTGATAAGTGTACCAGCAAGATAGTTTTTATTTACAGTTGGCTTGGTTACAAACTAAGTTAGTGGTTTTCTCCTAACTACGCAATTATATCTATCTATGTATATGTATTTAAATAGAATAAGTCTTAGTAATGTATACTTACTAAGCCAACAAAAAATATAGTCGCAACATTATTGATTGTCGTGTCCATCGTTCTTTTAAAGTCTTTAATTATAACCAAATGTTAATCTGCATACTTAAATAAATACGTAGCCAGTGATAGCTATTTTAAACTTCACGACCTGCATACTTTCCGCTTGTCTCTATTTGCAGCGCATAAAACCGGCCATTTATAAAGAATGACATTAACTGTCATGCTTTATAAGTAGCCGGTTTTATAAATGTACCTATGTCTTAAAGTCTTTGAACTGCGCGCACCATTTACCAAATCACAGTACTGAAACCCGCATAGACCTATTTCCGTGGTACGGCCACGAGCAAGAATCCCTCAACAATAGGTATGCGCCGTGTCCCGGACACTCCCGGAGTACCGCTTTCTGTGTCTAACGAGAGCCTCTATGAACTTAATTATTCCTCATTAAGAATTACCAATAATTCACTTTACGCCACTGACTGTAATGACTATGGCACAATAAGCAATCGCTGAGTCAACATCCCACATGTGGACACGCTCGTCAAGGTACTTGGTTTCCTTATCTTTCTTGGCTTCCACAAGAACCTTGTCATGCAACACTGTGAACAATCGTTTTGAGACGCTCTATCTAATTGATTATTTATCACCGCAATCAGACTTTTTAACAACAATAAGTGAAAAAATGATCAAATTCATAACATAAACATCAAAATCAACTTCATTTATACTCCGTTCGTCGTTCTTCTTAGATTTTTTTTTTTTAACTACGCTTTGAATCGGCACTTTTCGAACGTCAAAATTACAAAGGACAGTCCCCAAAACGCCCGCCCTTCACCACTTCCTAGTGTTTTAGCTGGGAAGAAGTAGGCGCAACAAGCTACCCAACAGCACACCTGTCTGTTCAGTTAGGAAAACTTGATTCTATACAATAGTATGCAAAATAATTTACACTACGCGCAACACAAAACATTAAATTATTTGCCATTAACATAACATGACGCCTGCAATCCTTCAAGGGTTAGACAGAGGTGTGACCCATGTAATAGGGGGCGAGCCTATTGCTATCAACCGGGCACAAATTTAGACTCCAGGCTACTACTGACCTGGGCGTCGGGAATCCCGGGCGGATTTCAGGCCACCGTAGGCGCGGCTTTCCGGACGGTGAGCAATGGGTAGCTCACCGTGCGGTAAGAACCACGCCCGGATCGACGGCGCGTTGTATTCCACGCGCGCCTCAAAGAGATGTCGTCAGCACAAGTATAGGGGTCCACTAGGGCCGATGCCTGCCGGGGTCGCGGGAAGGTACTAAAGGGTTGGCGAGGCCCCTGGCAATAAAGGCAACGGAAGGAATACGTGTCTTACGATTATTCAGTAAGAGTCTGACACACCTCGCTCCGCCCAGAGCTGGAGAAGTTATTGAAAATTACACGCCCAAAAAAAAAAAAAAAAGCTGCTACTGAGAAATCCCTTAAGAAAACATATAAAAATTTGTTCGACGTGGAAAACCAACCAGGATCTCATACTCAGCAGTGGTGCTTGCGATCACGAGACCAACGAGGCAGTCACATAATGGTGAAATCCGATCGTCGTCTTTTAATTTTACTTTTATTGTTTTCTTTTCAGATTGCAAAATGAGGATACAATGGGGCGTGTTCGTAGCTGTATCATTAGGGACCGTTATAAGCGGGCCCTTGACGAAGGCAGACGCTTCCGACGTGCTTGATCCAATGGTCGTTCAAGTAGAACATAAGCGAAATGAGAGACTTTCAGAGCCAATTTCAAAGGTAACTTACAATAAATTTATATGTTCCTGCAGTCAGAGTATCATACAAATGCAGTATGAATATAATATGTATATAACAAGTTGTTTCAAAATTTTCCAACTTATCTACCAGCAGGGCTAATATCGTTAATTTGGAAAACCATCAACATAACTGCTACTTTTGAAATTTTACAGGAGAGCGATTTAAAGTCAATATTTTTTTTTTGTAATGAATTACCGTCTCGTTATGAATACCCTTGCCTATTTTTTTAATACTTAAAATGTGGCTACACTAATGCAGTTTTATGAAATATTCAATTAAGTAGAATATTTCTAGTGGTATTCTTATAAATTAAATAAAAAATGTCGGGTATCTACAATTCCGTCATTGTTTCCCAAAGATTCAGTAAAATACGCAGAGTGCCGCTCATACAATTGTATGCTTTTATGAAATAATGATAGACCACATTGTTTTAAAGTAATCAAAATACGCAGTTATTTCGAATAAAAATTGTAATAAGCTAAAAACATCTGAGAAACTTAGTTTAGAGATCATTGTCATTTACAAACTAAACTTTAAGAATTGACAATCACAGCTTCGTTAATATCACGCCTACTTACACAACATATTTAATTTAACGACTACGTAGTTTAATTTGGACAAGTACCATTTAAAATATTGTCGTAAAAACTGCAACAATATCTTGGTAAAATATTTTTTTTGTATTCTATTTTGTATATCACACTTCTTATTTTGAGCAATCACTATTTTGCCACGACACATAGATTTTAGTGTTAGATCATATAAGTCTCTTGCGTCACCCTTTTTTTCTTTTTCTTTTATGGGTGGGAAATTATCAAATAACTTCTCCCGCTCTGGGCGGAGCGGGAGGGTGTGTCAGACTCTTACTGACTAAAACCCACCCGTGTTCCTTCCGTTGCCTGTGTTACCCTTAGTTGGTCTGGAGATCTGTTACGGCTTCTATCCAGTCTGTCCTTGTATACAATTTTAAATCTATAAGTTCCAGTTTTCTTTTGAAACTGAATCGTTTTGGTATCATTAATTTTAATTGTGTTTGCTTGTAGGGCTTTTGCGGTGTTTAGTCCAATTACTTCAGCTGATTATTGTAAATACCCTAAAAATAATTTGTAAATCGCGACCGCGCGTCATGTGACTTTTATTTGCATTATCATAAGGTTTAAATTACAATGATTGACGCGCACTAATGAAATGCAACAAATATCTATACTAATATTATAAATGCGAAAGTTTGTAAGAATGGATGGATGGATGTTTGTTACTCTTTCACGCAAAAAGTACTGAACGGATTTGGATGAAATTTGGTACACAGATAGTTTATAACCAGAAATAACACATAGGATACTTTTTATCATGATATACCCACGGGGTCAAAACTTATGCGGGTGAAACCGCGGGGCGCATCTAGTACCAAATAATACAAACTTTAAAATAAATTATTAGATAAACAAAAACGGTACTGCATTTTCACTTTCATTACATCTTGTTTTCATCTTTTCAGTTCGGTTTTTTGCAGTCGGGATTATTGTTTTTTTAATTTTAAGCTTTTTACTGTTATTAATTAACAAATTGTTCAGTACTGTATTGGTAAGTAAATAATCTATATATATGGTAAAGTAAGTTATGCAAGATAGCATATCATGCATAGGTTTTAGAAAAGGAAATATACTTTTTTGTAGTTTCTGTCAAAATAGTAGATTAAAAGTGTCTATATGTATATTTAGAATTGGCTATTTACTAGCTTTTATTTGATACCCAGATTATTATAATCACAAAAAAACCCCTTCTTTTTTGACTCGCAGATGCCATAATATGTCACTCCTGCAATTAAAACAAATCGAATGATACCTCATATGTTAAAATCCATCAAGCCGTTAAGGCTACAGCGCGTGCCAAAGAAATAGTCATGCATATGCATACATACATTGATGCATACACTCGAAAAACGTAACCCTCCTTCTGGGTTTATTGTTCCCAGAAAGAACAACCTGAAATAACACAAAACACATCTCAGTTTTTTCTATAATAATTATCTTAATATTCTTCATCAAAACATTGCAGGACTTATAAATAAAACGGCTTTGCTGATTGTAAAACTAGATGAGCTTCAAAGTAGCGGAACCAGAGTGGATATGATTTGTATTACAGAGCATTTCATTGACACAGGCAACGAGAATGTATTACATATACCTAATTTCTGCCCAGCTGCCTTCTTCACTAGAAATGTGAAACGTGGTGGTGCTTGCATTTTTGTTAGAATAGGACTGCAGTATCGTGAACTGTTGGATGTTGCTAAGCAATCAGTGACAGGTACTTTTGAGTGTTGCGGTGTAGAACTGGCATCTTCTAATGTCATTATTATATGTATATATAGAATACCCAAATACAATTACAACATATTTTATGAGAGACTAGACTATATTCTACGAAAATATTGTTCATTCGGTAATAAAAATATTATTTTAGCTGGAGACTTCAATATAGATGTGTTAAAAAGAAATAAAATAACATTAGAATTCGAAAACACTCTGTTGCAATACCATCTACAATTAGAACTATATGAACCGACTAGACTGAGTAGTAACTCCTGCATAGATAATTTTGCTCACACCTACCGCAAAAACTGTAAAGCTGAAATAATGGACTTAGTTCTTTCAGATCATACGTCACAATTATTGAAGTTTCCTGTTTAAAAAACTTGTATATTAAAATACTGGAAAACAAATAAACATGATATCACACCAGACAACTTAGAAAAAATTAAAAACCATCTTAAATGCTTATCTTTCTCACAAGTATATAAAGCTAAAGACGCCAATGAATCTTATGATCTTTTTATGGATGACTTTTCTTTGCTATATAATTTATGCTTTCCGAATAAAATTGTTACTGTGTATACCAATAAAAAAAATAAGTGGATATCTCGTGGAATAAAAATTTGCAGTCAAAAGCAACGGCAGTTACTTTGGACATATAGATTCAATCCTAACACAAAAAATAGACTTGCATTTAAAAAATACTCTTCAATTTATAGAAAAATAATAACATTAACTCAAAAAGCTCAAAATAACCACTTCATTAATACCTCAAAACATAAATCAAAAGCTGCTTGGCAAGTCATTAATAAATCTAAATTTAATTTACCTCAAGAACCAATACTGTCAATTAACAAAGATAATATGACTCTTACACATCCTTTGAGTATTGCAAATGAATTTAATAATTATTTTATAGAGGCCATTGAAAATAATATTAAAACTAAGGGAACTTTTAATAATAGTTATAACATTTAAAATTCGAATTCTCAATCACTATTTATGCTACCTGTTTCAGATTCTGATATAATCAAAATAATTAGCAGCCTAAAAAACACAAACACGGTAGGATTTGATGGCATATCAACTAAAGTAATTAAATACGTTAAGGAAATTATAGCGCCTGTACTGGCTCATATAATTAATCTTTGTATTTCAAATGGTGTATTCCCAAGTAGCCTAAAAAATGTCATTATTAAACCGCTATATAAAAAAATGATAAAAGTGATGTTCAAAATTATAGACCTATTGCTAAGATATCGATATTTTCAAAAATAATCGAGAAGGTAATTTATAATTCAATTTATTCTTATTTAGAAAACTTCAAACTTCTTTGCAGTCAACAAAAAGGTTTCAGGAAAAATATTAATATTAATATGGCTTTATTTGACCTGATATCTAGTGCAATTACATCTGTAGATAAAGGTAATCCTGTGTGCGCTATTCTAACAGATATGACCAAAGCATTTGATTTCGTGGACCATCAAATTCTGCTGCAAAAATTACATGGGTATGGCATAAGAGGAAACGTCTTGAAACTCTTAGAATCATATTTGAGTGACAGAACTCAATGTACAGAAATTACTAGAATCTGTCAAATTACTAAATTGGAGCGAAAATATGTGTCTAAACCAAGATATATAAGATATGGTGTACCTCAAGGTAGCATAATGGGGCCACCATTATTCTTAATATATATTAATGATCTCCCTAAAACTATAGATCATAAAATGGTACTATTCGCAGATGACAGCACGGCCATTGTGGAATGTACTAATCCTAATAATTATCAAAATGACATAAATAATTCTCTGAGTGACATTATAAATTGGCTTGACAAAAACAACCTTATAATTAATTTAAATAAAACAAAAGTTATTCACTTTCACCAGCGCTGAAAGCATTCACCAGTTAACATTGCCTACAATAACTCTGTGATAGAAGAAGTTACACATGCAAAAGTCTTAGGTATCACTATAGATAGTAAACTAACTTGGAAACATCACACAGAGGAAATCTGTAAACGCCTTAGTAAATCTGCATATTTATTATTCCAATTGTCAAGGAAAGTAAATACTGACACTCTTTTAACAGCCTATCATGGATTGGTCGCTTCTACTTTAAGATATGGTGTTATTTTTTGGGGACAGTCAACTAATAAAGAACTTATATTCAGGATGCAAAAAAGATGTATACGAGCAATGTTTGGTCTAAGAACAACGGATAGTTGCGTAAGTTACTTTAGACAATCAAAAATTCTAACTTTACCATCTTTGTACATTTTAGAAACAGCACTTTTCGTAAAAGAAAATCCGCAATTTTTTCAGAAATTTTCAGACGTGAAAAGAACCCCAATTCGTTCTCAATATCAGAATTTGTTGTGTCCAATCAAGTGCAAAACTGCCTTACTGAAAAAGAGCTTCTTTGGTAGGGCACCCATTATCTATAATAAAATACCTGATGTTGTTAAATGTTTACTTTTAACCAAATTTAAAAAGTCCGTTCAGGGGTTTTTACTGGAAAAGTGCTATTACAGCGTAGATGACTTTTTGAATGATAATCTTCTGCAATAGAATTTGGAATGTGTACCTGTGTTATTATATTTTCTAATCTGTAGTTTACTTGAATTTAAATTGTTGACATTTTAATTTAATCCTGTTTTTTTTTCCTTTGTTAGTCATTTTTTTTAATCTGTATTTTACTTAAATTGAATTTAAATTGTTGACATTTTAATTAAATCCTATGTTTATTTTTTTGTGAGTCATTGTTTTAATTTATTATTAACGATTTTATAATTATAATTTGTAATACTTGTCTTAATGCGACTAATTTTGTACGCCATGATTGGCAAAACATGTAGCTACCTCTTATTATTTTTAAGACCTGTATAATTCTGCACTCATGTTTTACAAAATAAATATCTTATATCTTGTATCTTGGGACAGTCGGGTAAAAAGAAAAAAGCGTGAAGTCGCTTTTAAAAGAAAAAATAATTCTACGTAAAATAGTTTAAGAAGTTAGTAACAACTTTAAACTGTTACTCACTTATGATCATTTTATTCTTTTGAAATCAGTTTTTACCCTTTTTTAAAGATTGTTTCATTTGTCTATTTTGAGTGGCATACACAATACATGAACATCCGATTATAGCAACCGCGAGTGATTCGCTGTTATCTATTGAAGAGTTCCATCGTCTATCTCACATCTATCGTCTATCGCAGGTCTTCATCGGATCGTCACTTAATTTACTACAAAAAAAAAAGAATCATACAAATTGGTGCGTGTATGTGTGTGTATGGAGTTATGCCCCGACATACAAACTCAAAAAACTCAAACTCAAAGCATTTTTGCATTCAATGTAGATTAAAATAATCTAAAAACCACGTTTTTATGCGCCTTAAAAATAATAAAATAACCCTCCGGGACTCATGATGACTCAAGAGGACATACACATGAAAAACACACAACATCACCACATACAAGCATGTATGTGGTGATAATGTGTGTTTTTTTTAAAGGTGAAGTCGAATACTATTCGTAACTCGTGGGGCGCATCTTTACTACTTAAGATATTAAAACCTAAGCTTTCATGCTCATGCATGAAGTTTCATGCTTCTTTAAACATAATACTGTCTCTCTCTAACGGGACGTATCACAGTGGAACGAATGTATGGGAGCGGTTGGACGTAGACATGTCCGAAAAATAAGAGTAAAATTATGCCAAACTAATGATGCCATCTTATTCGATTACTTAATGCCTTCATAAATTGTGGTGATGAATTTCTTCATAACTCCCATATTTCGGGAGTAATTTGAGAAAATGTGAAATTTTACTATGAAAATGAGTGTATCGAGCTCTCTCCCTCCTGATTCCGGGCTTGTTTCAAGTAGCGGTCTCTAATATCGTAATGCTATTACTAAGAGCTATATTTAATACTAAGACACATAGTGCGCCAAATGTGCACTTTCTGGGATAAAAGGAAATGAAAATTTAAAAAAAAAAACGTTTTTTCCCCATTTGTATTTACTTTAAACCGCAGACAGACTTATTAAGAGGTCTATAAATATATTATATATATACAGAAATATATATTAACAAAAATATTCACAAGAACTGATGAGAGTATGACTTTTAAGTAAGTTGATAATAAATTACCTAGTTTCATTAAAAGTACAATAAATAATTAAGATGTAAGCTCTAATTTACTAAGTTACACATTTTAAAACAATAACATCATTTAATTATCTTCGTCATCATCATCATCATCAATTAATTCAAATTCAGAATCGATGTCCGCTAAATCATTTATGTTAACAAATTCGATATCACTTTTCTCAGAATCCGTAAGCTCATAAAATTCCTTAAAAGAAGATTTTTTTACAAACTTATTTCCTTTTGGACGGATACTTGTAACAAGTGGATCAGAAGACAGTAAAAGATTGTGCATAATATCTTCATTGCATGAGATACTGCTATGCTTTCGAGAATGCCCCTCTCTATATTTTCTAAAATCTTTATTTCTAGCCTCAGATGCCTCTTCGGATAGAAAACCAATGGGCACAATTGACATGTTCTGAACTATGTCTGGCCCATGCATTAAAATTTTATGAAGTGAAGAAGGCATATAATACCATGGGTATAACTCCACGTAAAGCTTAGCAGTATCAAAGCAGAACTCTCGGAATTTAGTTACGTTGATCTTCTCTCCTGATGAAATACACTGCAAGATCACACAGATTTTTCTTAAAAGCATAGCATCTATTCCGGTCAGTTCAGCAGATTTAGTGTAGTTTTCAAAAAATCTCCTTGCCGAGTTGCCATTGTTGGTGGATCCACTGCCTTGTTTCACAACATCGAGAAGTAAGCCCGTTTCTCTTCTTACAGCCTCTTGAACTCTTTTCTTCCTGTCATCAACTTGCCTTTTTGCTATATCACCCCTTACTTGCCATGATTTTATGTCTAATTTGTAGGAAATGTGTAATAAGCATTCCATTGAGCGAATCCAAGCGTGAAGGGTGCTTAAGCTATATTTATACATGTCCTCGTTTGCGTGTTTATCTTTGATTAACTCTAAATTATTCATTTCTTTAGGACAAGCCTTGCATATGTCACACACTGAAGCTGCTGTATTGGATATAATGGAATGAATTTTACCATCAATCATTGTCAACAGCAGTTGGTGTTTGACACTAATTCCATCAGTGATGGTGGATGGAGTTAAGGCTTCAATCTCTGCTTCGATTTCAGCCATCTCTCTCTGCACATTTTCTTTGGTTTCCTTTATAAACTTAAACAATATTGGCCGGCAAAATGAAGTGGAAGATGGTCGCTCGTTTTCCCAAATTGTTACACCTTTTGAGACGAGCCGCAGTGGTACAAGACTAATCATAAAATTACTAGCAAGATCGATTTGCTCATCTTCACTCGTCCTTTGATGATAAATGCTTTGGCTAGATGATCCGTCAAAACCCCATTTGCTGGTCAATACGAGCTGTTGATTGGGATCAACAGGGGTTTCTAACGACCTAATAAGTCTTCTTGAGGTTAAATCCATCAAGGCTTGTAATTTGATTTTTGCAGAGCTCTCTGTAACTGTGAGATCTTCTTTGGCCGGATAGCACTTAATTTTTTCTTTAACCAACATGTAGTAACTCGGGTATTGAAGAGCTCCTTCTTGAGTGTTGAAATCCCGAAGAGTGTTATAGCGCCATTTCGATAAGTTCATCGATACATAAAGAGCCAATGCCTTCAAAGGGGATATTTCCCGTACCTGAATTGATTTACCTTCAATGAAGGCTTTGATTTTTGAGGCCTCTTCTGGATTCTCCGTCAAGTATTTCATAACATAAGCTGTATCGCTTTGTCCTGCCTTTTGAAGCGCCCTTTCGGCCGAAAACATAATTTCAGCGCTGCTACTGCTGCATGAAAGACTATCTTCAGTGCGTCTTCTTTTTTGCCGGTTACTAAGGTCCTCAAAAGATTTACGAGGACTAGGATGTGTACAAGTTGAAGCATCAGATTTAGCAGGAGAAATTATGGGCTCGATGACGTCACTTATATTTTCTGTAGAAGGTTCCATATTTTCATTCTGTAATTCCGGCCATTGAATTGCAGCCTGTAGCCAAATCTCATGTTTCTTCCGAAACTTATCTGTGCTTCTTCCAGACTGTGTCCATTTTGCATAAATGCGGTAGCAAAATCGACGACACCAGTCTTTTAAACTTGTTTCAGCACTTTCACATAACTGAACACAACTGTTATCTTTTAAAACACTGAACAAATAGTTAAAGTCGCGTAAATCTTTATGTGCGCGTGCGCATAAAGCAACGTGAATATCAAGATTTGTATTAAAATTTGGAAAATACATTGCGAGATTAGCTTGGATACAACGAGGTGTAAATCAACACTGATTTTAAAGTTACTAATAGTGACCTATTTATATAAAATCCAGGTATCCCAGGTATCCTTTGTTAAATATTGCAAGGTAATTAGTTATTGTGATAATTAGTAAATGATGCATGCTAAATTAGTGTATTAAGAGCCATTTAGTAATTAAATAATAGCAATGTTCTTATCAGTAATCATTAGTGCATCAGTTTTATATGTAAACCTTAAGTCCCTAATTATATATCCTAATTAGCTTATATCTTCTCTAATTGGCTGCTCAGAAATGTTATTGTAATAAGGTAAACCTTTAGAAAAACGGTTTTAATCAACAAAATAAACAAAAAATAAAAAAATTGTGTTATAAAATAAACATCACTCTTTATCCCAGAAAGTGCACATTTGGCGCACTATGTGTCTTAGTATTAAATATAGCTCTTAGTATTAGCATTATGATATTAGAGACCGCTACTTGAAACAAGCCCGGAATCAGGAGGGAGAGAGCTCGATACACTCATTTTCATAGTAAAATTTCACATTTTCTCAAATTACTCCCGAAATATGGGAGTTATGAAGAAATTCATCACCACAAGTTATGAAGGCATTAAGTAATCGAATAAGATGGCATCATTAGTTTGGCATAATTTTACTCTTTTTTTTCGGACATGTCTACGTCCAACCGCTCCCATACATTCGTTCCACTGTGCGTATCAGAAAGTGACAGCATTACTTTTAATTGGGAATTAAATTTAATGAACTTACGTGCAACTAGCGGTAAATTTTAGTACAAACGGAAAAGACTTAATTGCTATTCTCTCAAACATTGTTTTAGGTATATTGCTTTAATTTCTTATTTACGTAGGTAAAAGTAGTGGAATGTAGCTTCATAATTAACAGCTAAATGAATGTGGAGCTTAAGTTTAAATGATAAGTAATTTAAGTGTTCATGAGCATTATTTTATTTAGCAGAGCAAAGATGATTGTGCATGAATTGTGACTAAGAGAGTTATTAATCAAAATCAAAATATTTTATTTCACATAAACCTACATGGGCACTTATGAGACGGAGAACATTTTTCATTATAAGGTCATATTAATAATTCGTCATTGCTACCATCACACCTTTTTTACACCTGGTTTGTGGTTTTTTTTGTTTGATATTTTTCATAATATATTTATAATATTTTTTTAATAAATGCAGGCGTGACGTTATGTTTTGTTATTTATAGACATACATCACATTGGTAAATGGTTAAGTTTAAAATAACAAAAGTAACCAAGTCAAATAAATGTGCTTATTATGAAAATATTAGCTTCTTTTTCGTTGTTTCCTCAAAACACAGGCAGAACAAGCAAGCCGCAACATCAGTATAGTTGGAAGCCACTTCATGGTCGATGGGAAGCCGCTACGCATCGTGTCGGGATCACTGGACTACTTCAGAGTGCCTGCCCCCTACTGGAGGGACCGCTTGCGGAAGATGAAAGCTGCTGGGCTTAACTCCATTGCCACGTAAGAAACTGTTGCAATTCAGATTTTATCATGCCCCACAGTGGAACGAATGTATGGGAGCGGTTGGACGTAGACATGTCCGAAAAAAAAGAGTAAAATTATGCCAAACTAATGATGCCATCTTATTCGATTACTTAATGCCTTCATAACTTGTGGTGATGAATTTCTTCATAACTCCCATATTTCGGGAGTAATTTGAGAAAATGTGAAATTTTACTATGAAAATGAGTGTATCGAGCTCTCTCCCTTCTGATTCCGGGCTTGTTTCAAGTAGCGGTCTCTAATATCATAATGCTAATACTAAGAGCTATATTTAATACTAAGACACATAGTGCGCCAAATGTGCACTTTCTGGGATAAAGAGTGATGTTTATTTTATAACACAATTTTTTTATTTTTTGTTTATTTTGTTGATTAAAACCGTTTTTCTAAAGGTTTACCTTATTACAATAACATTTCTGAGCAGCCAATTAGAGAAGATATAAGCTAATTAGGATATATAATTAGGGACTTAAGGTTTACATATAAAACTGATGCACTAATGATTACTGATAAGAACATTGCTATTATTTAATTACTAAATGGCTCTTAATACACTAATTTAGCATGCATCATTTACTAATTATCACAATAACTAATTACCTTGCAATATTTAACAAAGGATACCTGGGATACCTGGATTTTATATAAATAGGTCACTATTAGTAACTTTAAAATCAGTGTTGATTTACACCTCGTTGTATCCAAGCTAATCTCGCAATGTATTTTCCAAATTTTAATACAAATCTTGATATTCACGTTGCTTTATGCGCACGCGCACATAAAGATTTACGCGACTTTAACTATTTGTTCAGTGTTTTAAAAGATAACAGTTGTGTTCAGTTATGTGAAAGTGCTGAAACAAGTTTAAAAGACTGGTGTCGTCGATTTTGCTACCGCATTTATGCAAAATGGACACAGTCTGGAAGAAGCACAGATAAGTTTCGGAAGAAACATGAGATTTGGCTACAGGCTGCAATTCAATGGCCGGAATTACAGAATGAAAATATGGAACCTTCTACAGAAAATATAAGTGACGTCATCGAGCCCATAATTTCTCCTGCTAAATCTGATGCTTCAACTTGTACACATCCTAGTCCTCGTAAATCTTTTGAGGACCTTAGTAACCGGCAAAAAAGAAGACGCACTGAAGATAGTCTTTCATGCAGCAGTAGCAGCGCTGAAATTATGTTTTCGGCCGAAAGGGCGCTTCAAAAGGCAGGACAAAGCGATACAGCTTATGTTATGAAATACTTGACGGAGAATCCAGAAGAGGCCTCAAAAATCAAAGCCTTCATTGAAGGTAAATCAATTCAGGTACGGGAAATATCCCCTTTGAAGGCATTGGCTCTTTATGTATCGATGAACTTATCGAAATGGCGCTATAACACTCTTCGGGATTTCAACACTCAAGAAGGAGCTCTTCAATACCCGAGTTACTACATGTTGGTTAAAGAAAAAATTAAGTGCTATCCGGCCAAAGAAGATCTCACAGTTACAGAGAGCTCTGCAAAAATCAAATTACATGCCTTGATGGATTTAACCTCAAGAAGACTTATTAGGTCGTTAGAAACCCCTGTTGATCCCAATCAACAGCTCGTATTGACCAGCAAATGGGGTTTTGACGGATCATCTAGCCAAAGCATTTATCATCAAAGGACGAGTGAAGATGAGCAAATCGATCTTGCTAGTAATTTTATGATTAGTCTTGTACCACTGCGGCTCGTCTCAAAAGGTGTAACAATTTGGGAAAACGAGCGACCATCTTCCACTTCATTTTGCCGGCCAATATTGTTTAAGTTTATAAAGGAAACCAAAGAAAATGTGCAGAGAGAGATGGCTGAAATCGAAGCAGAGATTGAAGCCTTAACTCCATCCACCATCACTGATGGAATTAGTGTCAAACACCAACTGCTGTTGACAATGATTGATGGTAAAATTCATTCCATTATATCCAATACAGCAGCTTCAGTGTGTGACATATGCAAGGCTTGTCCTAAAGAAATGAATAATTTAGAGTTAATCAAAGATAAACACGCAAACGAGGACATGTATAAATATAGCTTAAGCACCCTTCACGCTTGGATTCGCTCAATGGAATGCTTATTACACATTTCCTACAAATTAGACATAAAATCATGGCAAGTAAGGGGTGATATAGCAAAAAGGCAAGTTGATGACAGGAAGAAAAGAGTTCAAGAGGCTGTAAGAAGAGAAACGGGCTTACTTCTCGATGTTGTGAAACAAGGCAGTGGATCCACCAACAATGGCAACTCGGCAAGGAGATTTTTTGAAAACTACACTAAATCTGCTGAACTGACCGGAATAGATGCTATGCTTTTAAGAAAAATCTGTGTGATCTTGCAGTGTATTTCATCAGGAGAGAAGATCAACGTAACTAAATTCCGAGAGTTCTGCTTTGATACTGCTAAGCTTTACGTGGAGTTATACCCATGGTATTATATGCCTTCTTCACTTCATAAAATTTTAATGCATGGGCCAGACATAGTTCAGAACATGTCAATTGTGCCCATTGGTTTTCTATCCGAAGAGGCATCTGAGGCTAGAAATAAAGATTTTAGAAAATATAGAGAGGGGCATTCTCGAAAGCATAGCAGTATCTCATGCAATGAAGATATTATGCACAATCTTTTACTGTCTTCTGATCCACTTGTTACAAGTATCCGTCCAAAAGGAAATAAGTTTGTAAAAAAATCTTCTTTTAAGGAATTTTATGAGCTTACGGATTCTGAGAAAAGTGATATCGAATTTGTTAACATAAATGATTTAGCGGACATCGATTCTGAATTTGAATTAATTGATGATGATGATGATGACGAAGATAATTAAATGATGTTATTGTTTTAAAATGTGTAACTTAGTAAATTAGAGCTTACATCTTAATTATTTATTGTACTTTTAATGAAACTAGGTAATTTATTATCAACTTACTTAAAAGTCATACTCTCATCAGTTCTTGTGAATATTTTTGTTAATATATATTTCTGTATATATATAATATATTTATAGACCTCTTAATAAGTCTGTCTGCGGTTTAAAGTAAATACAAATGGGGAAAAAACGTTTTTTTTTTTAAATTTTCATTTCCTTTTATCCCAGAAAGTGCACATTTGGCGCACTATGTGTCTTAGTATTAAATATAGCTCTTAGTAATAGCATTACGATATTAGAGACCGCTACTTGAAACAAGCCCGGAATCAGGAGGGAGAGAGCTCGATACACTCATTTTCATAGTAAAATTTCACATTTTCTCAAATTACTCCCGAAATATGGGAGTTATGAAGAAATTCATCACCACAATTTATGAAGGCATTAAGTAATCGAATAAGATGGCATCATTAGTTTGTCATAATTTTACTCTTATTTTTCGGACATGTCTACGTCCAACCGCTCCCATACATTCGTTCCACTGTGTGCCCCATGCATTTTTATTTTTGCATGCATTGTATCGGGACCCTAAAAACGTGCTTATGGCAGGAGGACCTGCCATAAGCACGTTTTTTAGGGCCCCGTACCTCAAAAGAAAAAAAACAGAGCCCTTAAAGGATCACTTCATTGTCCGTCTGTCTGTCATGACCCTTCTTCTCAGGAACGCGTGGAGGTATCAAGTTAAAATTAACCTGTTAAGCCCCGCGCGACACCGATTCGGAGTCAAACAATAGAAAATCAATTGTGTCTCATTACCTGTCCTTGACCAATTAATACCAAATAGGCAAGTCTACGGTCCCTTGGCACTCTAAAAAATCAAGCTTCTATGTCAACCCAATAAAAAATGCGGCCATTTAAGCGGCATATTTTTATACTCTCAAATAAATAAAAACAAAAAGGGTACTTCCCGTTGACATAGAATCATGGAATTTGGCAAGAAGCAAGGTCTCACAGCACAAGTAAAGGAAAAAGTCCGAAAATCGTTAATTTGTAGTTTTATCTATTTTTTTTGCGATTACAAACTTACATAAATTTGCAGCAGGTGAATTGACCGTGACGTATATCGATCCATGGGAGAACATGTTTTTCACCTACAAACACAACAACCTACAATGCTAAGTTTATTTTTAGGATAAATTCATCCCAACTTCGGAACCTTTCATCGTGCGTGGACTGACGCGCACTTGGCCGGTTTTTTTCTTTCACACATTTTTTATATAATGTATCTTTCTTTTTTCTTTCTCACACTTTTCGTATTAGCTGTCGTCTCAGGATTTACTTTTTTCCCAGCCATATCATCTGCTACATGATCCATGTATATTTTTATGGTCTGTCTCTTATCGTATAGTCATCCACGCAGACATAGCTATCTTTCTTTATCAAATAGCCTAGAATAGAGCTTATCAACTGATGTAAGAAAACTAACCTGCTTACTATGTTTCTTAATAACGTAGTATGAGGTTTTATACTTCTTTCAACTCTTTCCTAAACAATGTTGTTTTATCATCCATCAGATACGTAGAGTGGAGCTTCCACGAGCCAGAGGAACGACAATACTCTTTCGACGGCGACCGCGATGTCGTCAAATTCATCCGCACAGCTGCAGAAGAAGGCTTTTATGTGCTGCTTCGAATTGGCCCCTACATCTGTGGTGAAAGGGACCTGGTCAGTAGCCATAAATCTTTGACAATTTAATTAAGTATATTTTTCTAGCAGTATCATATAATATCTGACATTTTAGTTGATATGTCACAATTAACATACAATTGAGTAATTGCACAACATAAATTTTATTACTTACCGTTATAATTACCTATTACTGACATTTTAAATTATCGTGTTATGGTAAAGGAGACTGAAGATTTTTATATGGAGCCTGTCATACCTGATAACTGTCCTCAATTTTGTTTTTTTTTCAATTTGGTGGCATCGCATGAAACCTACATAAATCGATAGCTGACATCAATGCAAACAAAAAATATAATAATACTAAACCTCGTAAAGTGTCACGTTTCCGAGATATTAACGTTCAAAGTTGATCACGTGATATCCATATTTTTTGAACTTTCATCTTGTTGCGTTTTTGAAATAATCGTTTGAAGTGACGTTTGAAATAATCACTTTGAATGTTTAAAGTAATCAATTTAGAAAAATAATTTCGCAAAGAGAACTATTGACAGCAATTGAAAGTTTTGAGGTGGAGGAAAGATGAAGTTTGGATAAACTTACTTTTAGTATCATCCTTTCGATGGTTATAATTTTAGTTTTGCTTGCTCCTCCCCAAGTTGTGAAGCAATAACTGATTATTGTTTGCACCAAAGCTTCATAAACCATTCTCATTTTCTGTTTCTCTGCTACATCACGAAACTCTTTAAAAATGCAAGTAAGCTTACCTATGCTTTTGGATAGAGATTGAATGTGATTTTCAAAAGTCAAATTGGCATCAATTTCGATTCTAAGATATTTGAGACATTTGGTGAGACTGATATTAGGACAAATACCGTTTGGAGCAATGTTACATTTATGTGCACAGATATTATAATTGGTAAGGTTAGCTTCCATTATATTATGAATTGAGAATAGAAGGTTTTGGTTTGGTCTTCATTTCGAGTGAGAGAATTTGATGATAGCCAGTGACGCACCGTGTTAAAACCATGTTGCGCAAGATTAAAAAGCTCATTTCACGAATCTGCAAAAAAGGTTAAAGCACTGTCAGCAGCGTATGCGGACATGCGACAATTTTTAATCTTAAGTGTACATAGCTCATTTATGTAGTAGAGAAAAAGAGTGGGACCCAATACATTGCCTTGCGACAATCCCAATCCAACGGGAAGTTCGTCACTAATGTGATCTCCAATTCTTACAGATTGGGTTCTGTTTTTTTAATAATCAGATTACAATGCGAGTGGAATGCCCTAATACAATGGTCTTCAAGTTTTTGCACAAGGAGTGGACCAGAGACAGTGTCAAAGGGTTTGGCAAGATCAAGAAGTATAGTCAGATATTTATTTTTACTATTTAATTTCTTAAACCAACTTGCACTGGGCCCGCGTGGTGGATTACGGCCCACTCCCTCTATAAAGAGGAGGCCGGTGTCCCAGCAGTGGGAACATTAATGGCTGATTATGTATATAATTTGTTAACAACAACAAGATCAAGTACTGCATTTTCTGTTGAGCGGCCTGCTCTGAAACCATATTGCGTATTAGAAAACAAATTGTATTCTTTTAGGTATTTTGTTAGCCTGTTGTTGATTATACGTTGAAATTTCTTCGATAACGTTATTAGAATCGTGATTGGCCTATAGTTGCTGACATTGTCTCTGTCACCCACCTTATGAATCTGGTGCACCACAGCTTTTTTTAATACATCGGCAAATATTCCAGAATCAAAACAGTGGTTTATTAAATTGGTAAGAACAAGTGTTATAGAATCGGATTAATACCTCAGCACTAATCTGATCCCACCCAGGAGAGCTGTAACTTTCAATAGTTGACTCGTAGTTTCAACTTCTTCAACGTCAGTAGGAAGGAGAACGAACGAATTTAGTGGCGGCTTAGAGACTTTCTTTAAGCAATGAATATGTTGTGGAATTATGTTTGATAGTTGTTTACCAATATTTGAAAAGTATTCATTTGTTTTATTGATTGCCTCTTTAGGGGCTTTATCTGTGGTTAATAGTTGCAGTGGTAAATGGTTTATATTATTATTGTTGGTGATTGTTTTAATGGTAGACCAAAGCTATTCAGTGTTATTTTTCGACATTATTATTTAATCTCTCTCAAACTCATTTTTCCGTTTTTTAATAAGTTATTGCAGTAAATACGGTACCTTAAGTACAATATTTTTACTATGACGTCACTTTAATTAATTTTTAATTTCTTGTGCATTCTGTTCCTGGTTCAGATACAACGCATGTACCGGTATGTTACCGATGCTTATCCAAGGTTTAATTATAAATTATTTTTAATTCAGTTTTTTGCAATTAATAGTTGTATTGTGTTAATGATATTGTTCACAGCGATAATTAAATTTGGTTCCTGATATAATTTGTCAAACTAAGCTTATGACATTCGCATTTTAATTTGTCCTTGTCAATATTATAATGTATTTTCCTTTTCATAGTTTTAATTTTGGCAACGTCGGTTTTTATACAGAAAAAGACTGCTTCATGGTCGGTAATACGGAAAATGTAAACGCCTTGTCTTTAATATGACATGGTTCAAACATGACTTACCTCTAGTGGCAGTATTGATGGCAAGAAGAAGTCCATGGAAGGCAATGGTATCCAGATACGCGGTAATCTCGTAACTAGTTCCTATGAGGTCAATATTTATATCACCGACTATGATAAAATTTTTAAATGAAAATATGCTCTCTAATAAGTTGTGTAACGAATTTATAAAAAAATCTGGATACCTAAAACTAGGTGGCCTGTAAATTGCAATTTTGTATCATTATTAATTTTAATCGTCAAACAACTTGCTTCCAATAGGGAAGGTTCCTCCACTTCCTAATTGCTATTGGCTTAGCTACACCGTCATTTTGATTTTAATTATCATTCGTTTTGAATGATAATGATGATTCCTCGAAGTAATGGTAAACTGATAACCAACACCCTACCTACCTACCCTACCTACCTACCCTAGCCACCTACCCTACCTACTTAGGGTAGGTAGGTAAGGTAGGTAAAATCCCCAGCAGCACAGCTGTCTGTTCAAAGAAAAGTGTATACAATAGTATGCAAAAATAATTTAGCAGTCACCGAAGTACACCTTCAGGTCACACCATCAAGTTCGGAGGTAAGGTCTCATCATAACTATCAAAACGAGCCCAAACTCGGCACCCCTAGTTCTACTGGTCGACAACTTCCAGTAGGAGTCACCGAAGTACACCTTCAGGTCACACCATCAAGTCCGGAGGTAAGGTCTCATCACAGCTATCAAAACGAGTCCAAACTGGGCACCCCTAGTTCTACTGGTCCACGAGTTCCAGTAGCAGACACCGAAGTACACCCTAAGGTCACTCCATCAATACCGAAGGTAAGGTCTCATCATTACTATCAAAATGAGCCCAAACTCCGCACCCCTAGTTCTACTGGTCTACGAGTTCCAGTAGCAGACGAAGTACATCTTCAGGTCACTCCATCAAGTCCGTTGGTAAGGTCTCATCATAAATATCAAAACGAGCCCAAACTCGGCACACCTAGTTTTACTGGTCGACGAGTTCCAGTAGCAGTAACTGCAGTACACCTCCAGGTTACTCCGTCAAGACCGAAGGTAAGGTCTTATCATTACTATCAAAATGAGCCCAAACTCCGCACCCCTAGTTCTACTGGTCCACGAGTTCCAGTAGCAGACACCGAAGTACATCTTCAGGTCACTCCATCAAGTCCGTTGGTAAGTTCTCATCATAACTATCAAAACGAGCCCAAACTCGGCACCCCTAGTTCTACTGGTCGACGACTTCCAGTAGGAGTCACCGAAGTACACCTTCAGGTCACACCATCAAGTCCGGAGGTAAGGTCTCATCATAACTATCAAAACGAGCCCAAACTCGGCACCCCTAGTTCTACTGGTCCACGAGTTCCAGTAGCAGTCACTGAAGTACACCTTCAGGTCACTCCATCAAGTCCGAAGGTAATGTCTCATCATAACTATCAAAACGAGCCCAAACTCGGCACACCTAGTTCTACTGGTCGACGAGTTCCAGTAGCAGTCACCGAAGTACACCTTCAGGTCACGCCATCAAGTCCGGAGGTAAGGTCTCATCACAGCTATCAAAATGAGCCCAAACTCGGCACACCTAGTCCTACTCGTCGACCAGTTCCAGTACCAGTCACCGAAGTACACCTTCAGGTCACTTCATCAAGTCCGGAGGTAAGGTCTAATCATAACTAATAAAACTTGCCTAAAGTCCACAGCCCACATCTCTCTACTAGTAGAGGGCTTCCAGCGCCTAGGAATCACTGAAGTATTTGTATGTAAGAATTATTTAGTAAAATTATAAAGAGCAATACGAAACATTTTTTTCGTACCAGTTGCTCAAAAAAGTGACATTCTGTGCCACAAAAAGCGAACATAACAATAGTCATTTTTAATCTGTTAAAAACAAGGAAAGAAAATTGTACTGAATTTTGTTCATCCTCTAGGGGGAGAATGTGATTTAAATTTGGAATACTTACCGAAATTTATACTGAACTACATCTGTGTTTACACCATTGAGTTTGTATATAAAGAATTATACATCTTTTTGAAATAGGAATACGCATTTATTATGCAGTTATGATTAAATAAAATTACGAAAACCGACGAGGCCGTATGAGCTTGATGCCTTTGCTTTTCCGACAAAAAAATATTAGTCTAGGAATTTGCCGCGTTTTTGTTTTCTTCAAATACCTAAACGTTAAGTTTATTTTAATTTATTTTTATAAATAAGTTAATGTTCTAAAAATACGTTACGATGTTAAATCAAAGCGACAGTGACAGTGAATTGTCGGATTCCATCAGTGCAAATGCTGCCGCAATTATGAATAATTTGCTTCCAACAAAATCCAAGAAATATGTGGAAACCTAACTAAACGATGTGTGAGTATGTGTACATATGCCATTTAAATAAAAAACGTGCGGATTGTTTAATAAGTACCTTTCTAATATGTTATTTCGCGTTGCCAATAATAAAATAATATTCATAAAATCACCGTCATCAATACTATAATAAAATTCAACAGTTCAACGGCGGGCGGGTAAGTTCACTTCACTCAGCCCAAGTGAAGTGGTGTTACTATGGTTACGAGAATCGGGTGAAGTGATAAGATCACGCCGCGCTTGCGCGTGAGGCCAAGTTGAGTATTTTTTTTAATTTGCCATTGATTATTTTTAAATGCGCGACAAACAAAAATTTGGTTTTACCACCTTTACATCAAAATCCAAAATGGCGGCTACAAACATTTTTCATCATGGGTGTCGTTTTCATGGTTTTCGGGGGTGTTACAGCCGATTCTGAGGTCAAATCTAAAAAGCAAGATGGCGGCTGCGAAACTGTTCAGATTTTTCATCATGGGTGTCGTTTTCATGGTTTTCGGGGGTGCTAAAGCCGATAATGTGGTCAAAATTAAAAAGCAAGATGGCGGCTGCGAAAATGTTCAGATTTTTCATCATGGGTGTCGTTTTCATGGTTTTCGGGGGTGTTAAAGCCGATAGTGAGGTCAGATCTAAAAAGCAAGATGGCGGCTGCGAAAATGTTAACATTTTTCTTCATGGGTGTCGTTTTCATGGTTTTCGGGGGTGTTAATGCCGAAAGTGAGGTCAAATCTAAAAAGCAAGGTGGCGGCTGCGAATATTACCAAACCTTTTGGAATAAAAAAACAAAATTGAGTTTGAGACTGAATTTCTGTTTTACTATTGTATTTAAAAAAAAAACTAAATAGTAACGTTGTAGCACTTAAATACTAGTTTTGGAATAATATAAAATGATCAATAGAATTAGCATAAAAATATTATTAAAATCTCGATTATGATTATAAATGTAATGCTTGGTCACTCCCTAGCATCAGTGGGATGACACTGACAGTTCACTCCACGCGAGTTTTCACGGTGAGGTTTTTACAAAATCGACATGCAGTACTTCTTGTCTATTTTGATTATTTATCCAAGACAAAGAATCCGAATACACTTTGGTGCATACACTCAAAACTGAAAGCTACAACAAGCATTAAACACAGCATTGAAATAAATAGATTCACGAAATTACTGGCTTCTTTTAAAAGAAAATCAGAAGGGCATTGCGCAAAGAAGTCTAAAACTTTTACGACTCAAAATGTGGAAAAATTTCTTAATGAATCTCCTGACGAAATTTTTCTGGCCACAAAAGTAAGTATACATGATTTAACTATGAATATTTCGTATCTTAGTAATGGTAATTATTCTATATATTTACCTGTTTTTTTATCTTTGTTATAAGGTGGCCTTAATTTTTGGACTCAATGGTTGCCGCGGATGTGAACTTGTAAACTTAAAGGTGGAGAACGTTGAAAATCATTACAATGTTTTCCAGTTGCTGCTGATTAATGTAAAGGAAACTAAGACAAAGAAAAATCGGTCATTCATTGTACAAGGACAATATACTAAAATCATTCATAAATACCAAGCATTACGTCCCACCAACATGGAAAACAATAGATTTTTAATAAACTATCGGAATGGGAAATGTACTGGACAAGCCATCGGCAAAAATAAAATAGCAACATGCCAAAGGAAATTGCTAAATATTAAAAACTTAAAGATGTTGAACTCTACACCGGTCACTGCTTTAGAAGAACTTCGGCGACTTTCTTGGCGGATTCAGGGGCGGATATTACGTCAATAAAAAGACACGGTGGTTGGAGCTCTGATGGAGTAGCTGAGGGTTATATCGAAAGCTCAATGGCGAATAAAACCATATTAAGCAGTCAAATTAACAAAAATATAAAACTTAATCCATCAGAGCCACAACCATCAACTTCCCGCATCTTATCTTCGTCCGTAACTCACGATGCACCACCACCACTATCTCCGACGTATACTATCTACAATGAAACGCAAGTTCCTCAGACGCAAGAACAGAGAAATACTGAAATCAACTCATCAACAATAAATGTACCAAACAAAAATGTAACTCTCTCTATCAATAATTGGACCAATGTTTCGAATGTTAACTTTTACTTTTAATTGTCATTATTTTTAATAAATGATTATCTCATATTATTATTGTGTTAATTTTTTCGCAAATGGTACGAAAAGTAGAGTATTTTCCTCGGTGATAAAGCTGTCTTAGTCTTGGGTGAACTTAAATCCCTCGCTACACTCAGGACTCGTCTTAAATCCCTCGCTTCGCTCGTGATTTAAGTTTTTAACACCCTCGCTACGCTCGGGAGTAAACCTCGAGTCCTTCGTTACGCTCGCGATTTAAATCGTCACCCGCGACAGAAGACACTGCTTTATCCCTTTCGTTAATAATCTACTATTGTAAGTACCTACGAATTATAACGAAATAAGAAAAAAAATACTCAAAGGATCCAAATTAGTTCACTTGACTACTACGAGTATTTCCATAGCTACCCGTGCGTACACTTGTGTGTGTGACCCGTTAGTTGTTTACCTATAAATTTTACAAATGCGTCCTTAAAAACGAATAAAATCGTGTTATGGTGGCTCAGAGCGCCGAGCGTTAGCGTCTACCCGTGACAGTGGTCAGCGATGCACTGCCGCCCGTCACCAGAAAGAGCCCCCGCTTCAACGCGCACCAAGTTTATTCGAAAAAACAACCCACCTTGATTAATCAAACACAAAACAAATAGAATACGTATACTAAAATTTGAGTAGTTAAATTGTCTTTTAGATGGTGAAAGTTTCATGAAAATACGCCCGTTATTTTTTGCATAATAGTCGTGTTTTTGTCCGCGTTAGACATTACTTTACGTTATTATAAATATATTATTTCAAATATTTATGTATCTGGTGACCGAAAAGCTGGCGGCTTTCTCGCGCAACGCATCAGCATTGCAATTCAGCGAGGAAATGCCGCCAGCATCCTCGGTACAATGCCCCGAGGGCCTTTTTTAAGCTTAATTTAGTTTTAATTTAATTTAATCATCTTGTAATTTGGTTATGTAAATAAATATAGATATATATAAAAAAAAAAGAATATTAGAACAATATGTCAAAATTAAACCATACAATGTCAAGGATAAGAAAAACGTTAACTACTATCAAATACAATGTCAATGGTTATTAATTATAATATCAAAAATTATGAAATACAATGTAAAAAAATATGCAATACAATGTTATACAAATGAAATTCCATTTAATTATTTATTAGGGACACAAAGGTGAGTCATCGTCTAATTTAAACTTTGAATAACATTTTTCATTGAAATATTTTCTCTCATTTGTTGAGTAGTAATACTTAGGCAATAGGAAGTTAAATTATTTATTTTTAAATGTTTTAAAAACTTTAGGTAATTTATTATAAATACGAATTGCCATACTCATGTGAACATTATTAGAAAATAGTTTAATTCTTTGTTGGGCTACTCATAATTTGTAGGTATTTCGACTTTTTCATAGTACAACCTCATTATGTATTTGAAATAATGCTATGTTTTTATGTATACACGCCGATGTACAAAGATACAGAGTTCGAATATACATATATAAAGATAGGAGAGGTATTTTTTTTTTAAGTGGGACACATTTTTGTAATGTTTTAGTTATTGATCGAATATCCACATTTTTTTTGAGCTCGGAATTCTTTATTAGTATCAAAAAAAATTCTCCATATTATGATACCGTAGCTGAGAATGGATGCTAAGTAACCGTGATGAGTTACTACTTCTCTTGTTACTTATTTATTGTAACTCCTTTTTACCTGTTTACAGGGTGGTTTCCCGTATTGGCTGCTCGGCAAATATCCAAACATTAGGTTTCGATCCACTGACAAAGGTGAGTTTATCGATCAAATGTTAAACGTGTGAATGTTTTAATTCATCTTATGTTGAATTACTTTCTCTCACTGTTTTATAGTAATAATGCTTTTTAGGGTTCCGTAGTAAACAAGGAACCCTTGTAGTTTCGCCATGTCCATCTGTCTGTCTGTCTGTTTGTCTGTCCCCACTGTAGCTCAGAGACGCTTAGTACTAGAAAGCTGTAATTTGGCATAGGTATACATATTAACTACGCCGACAAAGTGGTAAAACAAAATCTTGGAAAACTTTTTTTTAAGGGTACCTCCCTTGCATGTAATGTGGGGATGACATTTTTTTTTCTCGTCTGTCCCATGGTGTGGGGAATCGTTGGATAGGCCGTTTAAAAATATTGCGGGTCTGTTAAAACAATTTTTCGATTCAAGGATCCGTTTGCGCATTATTAGGCTTTTAAGTGCTCATTTTTGTTAGAGTCAAGTTTTTCGCGGTTTTGTAAACAAAAAACCCGAAAAAACCTTTTTTTTTAAACAACCCGGTTTTTGCATGCCTCACGCCGACAAACTGGCAAAATAAAATCTTGAAAATATTTTTTTTTTGTTTATGTCCCTTGCACGTACTGTGGGATGGTTTTTTTTCTCGTCATCCCATAGTGTGAGGTTATCATTGGATAGGCCGTTCAAAAATATTGCGGGTCTGTGAACACTATTTTTCGATTCAGGGATCCGTTTGCGTAATATTAAGCTTAAAAAGTACTAATTTTTGTTAGAGTCAAGTGTCCCCCCTGCCAGCTAAATGGTTGTTTATGGAGATGTGAAAAAATTCATGGCAGTAGTACATATAATGAAATTAAAAGGAAAACTATTACAGCTAAGTAGGCTTTGCAAGTTAACGAGTAATAGTCGAGCGACTTAAATTTGCAGTTGGAGAATTGACCATGACGTATATCGAAGTATGGGACAACATGTTTTTCAACTACAGTTTGTTTTTGGGATAAATTCATCCCAACTTTCCAACTACGGAACCCTTCATTGTGCGTGGTCCGACACACACTTGGCCGGTTTTTGTTACATTTCGCAGATTACATGGCAGAATCCGAGATATGGCTAAACAAATTCTTCGAGCAAGCGTCTCAGTCACTGTATGCGAACGGAGGACCTATTATTTTAGTTCAGGTAAAATAGTAGAACCTAATTATCTAAAAAGCTTAATGATTATATTCTTTGATTAAATTAAAATGTTTCCCAGGCCTACCTACCTACTCTTACCTATTCTTGTTTACTATGAACTTTCGATTGGTTTTGAATGCATCCTGATGTTTCTCTCTCTATCTGACAAGTTCGAAGCATCATGTGATCCACAACATGCTTTTGATTGAGTCCATTTGCCTTTAATAAACACAAACCAAAAAATGTAAAGCTTCAACGCATTAGTAACAGCTTCGTGAACAAAGGTTAACCACCACGAACACTTACAAACGTTCATGCTGAGAAAGCTTTGAACTTTGACCCCTTTTCCTTATATTTAACGCCAAGTTATCTACATTTCTAATTAGTCGCCCTAAAGAGAAATAAGAATCATTAAAATTCAACGGACAGTTCTCAATAAAAGTTAACGGTAACGTAATATGTCGTGGACCTTAAAAGGGTCAAGCTTTTTATTTTTATTTCTATAAATTTGTCCAAAGAAACATTGTTACACGTCAAAAATTAATTATGTTTTAAAACTGCGTGAGTTTGGTGTACTCTGAGAAGAAAGACCGAAACAAACTCAGTATCTTAAAGTCCAGAAATAATGTTGGTCAGGCCATATGAGGACAATACAGAGTAATGTCTGAGATGGTCTTTGGATTGAAAGACCTACCTTCTTCAGAGTCCACGATAACTCAAATTGCTTAGCACGATCCTCCGTTATATCGAAAATACTGCAGCATTAATTTCAAAATAAATAATTGTGGTAATGTTGAGAATTAATGTTAAGTACTATATTTGACAAAATCACGATTCCATAACATTTTATCGGTTGAAAAAAAATAAGGTTACCTCCAAACCGAACAAATAAACCGCTAATATTAAAAAAAATATTTCAAATTAGATCATGAAACTGCATAATAACTGAACGAAATATAAAGCAGATAAGATTTTTTTAAGTAATTATCTAAACTATCGGCGCCTTAGAGCCTTCTCTCCGCAAGCAGTAGTGTGCGAGCGAGATAAAGAGTGAGGTGGAGCCGAGGTATTATGGACTCTTAATGAAGCATGTTTTATTTTAGGTAGAAAACGAATACGGGAGCCATGGCAACGACCGGGAGTACCGCCTGCAGGTCCGCGACATGATATACAAGCATGTTGGCTCTAATGCCATCCTCTACACCACTGACGGGAATTCAATGTCCTTCTTCAGAGGCGGAGCAATTCCCAACACTCTCACTACCGTCGCCTTCAGTGCTTACCAAAGTGGGTAAACGATTTATTTTATTTATTTAACATAATATAAGATTTTTTAGATACTTATTATAAAAAGAGTTACAACGTCTCGTCTTGTGGACCCACATTGCTGGTCTAACTTACCGAAAATTAATCTGCGGTTGCATCCAAAAGTAATTAATACATATATAATATACATTACACATACATATATAAGTACACATAATAATATAATATAATATAATATATATAATAATAAAAACTGACGAGGAACAGAGCTCCCACCTCCATCTTGCATTTTTTGGCCAGCTTGAGTGGAGATTCGCAAGAGCAACGTGCTCGCAGGAAGGAAGTATTCCAGTAAGTGTTCGTAGGGATCTTGACAATCTTCCGGGGTCTGGGATTGTTCTGAAAGCCGTGGAATACCTCTCCACTCCTCAAGCACCTCAGGACATGTTGCCCCTTGTCAATACGTCACTATGTGCTAGCGACAGTTTCCGGGGGCCCATTATTGAGTGTGAAAGTCACCCCCTGCCATTTTATCCGTGTACTATACATTAATCAGGCAGGGGACATAGTCCTTCCATAGTTTTAGGTAACCAATCCACCATAGCCTATTGTCTTAGCCACCATACCCATAGCCCATTATGTTTTAGCCCATTATGCACGAAGCCTATCTCCCGAGAGAAGTCTTGTTTCTCATCTCTGTTTCCCCGGCAGGCATCAGCCCTGGCGGACCCCTACAGTTGTGATGACATCTCTTTGAGGCGCGCGTGGAACACGACGCGCCGTCCACCCCGGCCTGGTCCTTATCGGACGGCGAGCTACCCATTGCTCACCGTCCGCAAGCCTGTGCCTACGGTGGTTGGGAATCGGCCTGGGGTTCCCGACGCCCATGGCGTCTCCTGCGGTGACTAGGGGAACAGCCCTACGCTTAGTCTATTAGTTACCTACATATTTTATTTTTTGTAAACTACTATGTAGTTTGTAATAAATAATAAAGTTTTTTACAGAGCAGTGGTGTCCCAGTGATAACGGTCGCGACTTACGAGTTGTAGGTCGTAGGTTCGAACCCTGACAGGCGCTTTACTTTGTGTAAATTATTTCATCGCCACTGCTCAAAACGTTGAAGAAAAACATCGTGAGGAAACCGGCATGTCCTCGAACCAAAAATTCGAAGACATGTGACGTCTAGGTAGACGTCACATGTCTTCGAATTTTTGGTTCTAGGCCGTAATCCACCACGCGGGCCCAGTGCGGGTAGGTACCCGCACTGGGCCCGCGTGGTGGATTACGGCCCACTCCCTCTCACTGAGCGAAGGCCTGTGTCCCAGCAGTGGGAACATTATAGGCTGATTATGTATCTAATAAAGTTTGTCATGATCATATTATAATAAAAAAAAGAACGCAATCATTTGTTTTCGGAAACTATCTTTTAAACGGTATGGAGAGAGTGTTGAACTTTATAGGCGGAGATACGAAATCCACACGGACGAAGTCGCGGGCGAAGTGCTAGTACATTACATACATGACATAGTAATTTGCGAAGTGCTAGTACATTACATACATGACATGTACATAGTAATTTTCGATTGCAAGTCGGTAGTAACACTATCTCGTACACTAAAATGGTGTGAAACTGATATTAAGTCGATTTTGCCAAATATTTTAACCCATATTTCTCTCCGCTTGCGCTTTCGTTTATTTTGTTCTGCATGCAATAATTTTGCTAACAAATATATTAAGAAATATATTTGTTAGCAAAATTATTGCATGCAGAACAAAATAAACGAAAAAAATAAACGATAAAATGAAGACATCAGAGCTATTTAAATCCATGTCTCAGTTTAAAAGTACACGTATTAACACATCAGAAACAAAACTTGGACTGCGAGAAACTAGATGTAATTCGCTTTTGTAGAGCTCGGCTCCGAGCGCATCCGTCCAGCTCCAAGCGCATCCGCTTTAACAGTGCTCTTCCAGCCGGTCTATGTGAAACGGCTTGGTCCGGCAAGTTCCAAGCGGATAACCCGCGCTGGTCTCTGTGAAAAGAAGAGCGCCGTCCGATGCTCTCCGAGCTGGTCTGTATGAACGGATACTAATCCAGGCATTGGGTGTCCATGTGCCGAATTTCATACAAATCCGTTAAGCCGTTTTAGCGTGAAAGCCTAAAAAACAAAAAAACTCACTTTCGCATTTATAATATTAGACAAGATATTATATTTTTTGAAAAACTTACAACTAAGCATTACAATAGTGCATTGTTAATAACACGAATGTGACCAATTACAAGTTTCCACATATAGGTAAACAAATAATTGTGAGTTAATGGGTAGTAGACCGTGTTAAATATTATGGTTTTTTACTTTAACAAAAGTTAAGACAATATTTTTTTTCGTTTATTTAGATCTGAACAAATCATTTGAGGAACTGCGCCGGTTCATGCCGGAGGGTCCTCTGATGAACTCGGAGTTCTACACGGGCTGGCTCACCCACTGGGGCGAGAGCTTCATCACCTTCAGCGCCGAGTCGGTGGTCTCTACGCTTGGCCAGATCCTCGACTACGGAGCCAGCGTCAACTTCTATATGTTCGCTGGTGGCAGCAATTTTGAATATACTGCAGGTAAGTTTCTTAGCGCTAGCGCTGCGCAGCGCTTTGTGCTTCTAGCGTGGTTATCAATGCTCGTGCCTTCTCTGTATGGGATTTGCTTTGCAATGGGACCATAATGAGCTGGTATTATTATTATTTCCTCTTATTTCATTTACTTTATCAATTTATAACACATATCATTAACATTTTTTAAATATTTTTAAAAGAAACGAAAACAAAACGTTATACTTATAAAAATGTTGCCCATCGACATCAAAAACAGGGTACAAGCTAGCGCTGGTCAAGCCTTCGTTATTATTATTGAGAATTAATTATAACTTTTATGCGGACTTAATGCTACTAGGCAATTAAAAAAAACTATGATGTTTTGGATATCTTACTCCATTTCCTGTAATGTACAGGCTTATAAATACAGTTACGATGAAAAGTGATATCGAGTATCTCAAATCATTCAATTAAAACTACGAAACTGGCTAAGAAAGTAACAAAATGTAAAATGTATTGAAACTTTTTTTATTTTTACAGGAGCCAACTACGGGGGTACCTACCAGCCGGACATCACTTCATACGACTACGATTCGCCTCTGTCCGAGGCAGGAGACCCTACTCCCAAGTATTTCCTTATTAGAGACAAATTGAAGCAGGTATCTATCTGACGTCTGTTTCATATCACATTTAGGCATGGCTAAGTACTTATTACCCAAAAAAAAATATTTACAAAAAAAAAACAACCGAATTCCAAAAAACAATGAGCGATCCTTAAGTAGTCGCATATTTCGGCCCATCGTGCTGCTCGACGAGGTGGGCAAGCTCTTTGAAAGAGTCATTGCAGACCGCCTCGTCGGCCAGCTGGTGCGAGTGGGGCCGGATTTGGCGGAGAGCCAGTTTGGTTTCCGCAGAGGGCGCTCTACGGTGGACGCCATCATGCGCGTGCGAGCCCTGACGACGGGGAATGCTGTTGCCCAGGGTGGGGTCGTCTTGGCGGTGTCTCTAGACATCGCCAATGCCTTCAATACCCTGCCCTGGAGTTGCATCAGGGAGGCACTCCAGTACCACCGGATGCCGACCTACCTCTGTCGTGTGGTCGAGGCCTATTTGACGGACAGGGCCGTCATCTACCCCGGTCACCAGGGAGTGTGGAACCGGCAAGAGATGTCGTGCGGTGTCCCACAGGGATCGGTCCTGGGGCCGCATCTGTGGGACATCGGATACGACTGGGTGCTGCGCGCCGACCTCCCTAGTGGCGTCAGCGTAGTGTGCTACGCTGACGACACGTTGGTCCTGGCGCAGGGGGCGTGCCGCTACTTCGGCCGCCGCCTGGTGTGACCTAGGCGGCGGCCGAAGTAGCGGCACGCGGAGTTGCGACAGTCGTCGAAAGGATCCGGCAATTGGGACTCGAGGTGGCCTTGCACAAGTCCGAGGCCATGTGTTTTCAGGGCCCTCGGAACGTGCCACCGTTGGGGTCCCAAATAACGGTAGGAGGGGTTTCCATCGGCGTCGAGTCGACGATGAAGTACCTGGGACTCGTCCTCGACAGCTGGTGGAACTTCGTGGAGCAATTCAGACGTTTGGCTCCCAAACTGGAGCGGGCAGGCGCTGCATTGAAGCGGCTCCTGCCCAATCTAGGGGGTCCAAACGCCTCCTGCCGGAGGCTCTACGCGGGGGTCGTGCGGTCCATGGCCCTCTACGGGGCTCCTGTATGGGCGCGCTCTCTGGCGCTGCGGCCAGCCCGCCGGTTGAGCGCGGCCCAAAGGGTCATGGCCATCCAGATGGTCCGGGGATACCGCACGGTCTCCTGTGAGGCAGCGAGCCTCCTTGCCGGAATGCCGCCATGGGATCTGGAGGCAAAAGTCCTCGCGCACGTATGGGAGTGGCGCGAGGAGGCGAAACGCCGGGGCGTAAGTCCGCTGCCGCGAGAAATCGCGGCACAGCGGACGGAGCTCCGGCGAGATCTCATGGCGTCATGGAAAGTACGGTTGTCGCAACCCAGTGCTGGGCACGCCACGATTGCGGCGATAAGTCCCCTCTTTGAGGAGTGGCTAGAGAGGCGCCACGGCATCCTCACCTTCCGCCTGACGCAGGTCCTCACCGGACACGGCAGTTGCGGGAGGTTCCTGTGTCGGATAAGGCGGGAGGAAACGTCCGGGTGTCACCACTGTGGGGATCGCCCGGAGGACACGGTGGAGCATACGGTGGAGGTCTGCCCGGCTTGGGCAGAGCACCGCCGTGTCCTCGTGGAGGCGATCGGCGGCAGAGACCTTTCGCGTCCGGCCCTGGTTCAGGTCATGGTACGGAGCGAGAGCAGCCGTCACCTCCTTCTGCTCGCGAAGGAGGAGGCGGGACGGTTGAGGGAAAGGCAAGTTTCGCGCCCTCTCGCCCCTAGCCGCCGCAGGAGACGCCCAGGGCGTCGGGAATCCCGGGCGGATTTCCGGCCACCGTAGGCGCGGGCTTGCGGACGGTGAGCAATGGGTAGCTCACCGTCCGGTAAGGACCAGGCCCGGGTCGACGGCGCGTTGTATTCCACGCGCGCCTCAAAGAGATGTCGTCAGCACATAGGTAGGGGTCCACTAGTGCCGATGCCTGCCGGGGTCGCGGGAAGGTACTTATGGGTCACCGAGGCCCCCGCAACACAGGCAACAGGAAGGAATACGGGTGGGTTTTAGTCAGTAAGAGTCTGACACACCCTCCCGCTCCGCCCAGAGCGGGAGAAGTTATTTGGTGATCTCCAACCCTCAAAAAAAAAAAAAAGTAGTCGCATATTTGTATTCCACGCGCGCCTCAAAGAGATGTCGTCAGCACAAATGTAGGGGTCCACTAGGGCCAATGCCTGCCGGGGTCGCGGAAAGGTACTAAAGGGTCACCGAGGCCCCTGGCAACACAGGCAACGGAAGGAATACGGGTGGGTTTTAGTAAGTAAGAGTCTCACACACCGTCCCGCTCCGCCCAGAGCGGAAGAAGTTATTTGATGATTTCCCAACCAAAAAAAAAAAAGTAGTCGCTTAAGATGTGTAACATCTGACATCTCACCTTTGTAATAAGCAACTGATCGGCGACAGAAATAAATCTCAAAATAAAAAAAAAAACCCGCCAAGTCGGAACACGCATAATTAAGGGTTCCGTTATTGTGAAGTTGGGATGAATTTATGCCAAAAACAAACTTAACATTGTAGTTGAAAAAAATGTTCTCCCTTACATCAATATTCGTCACGGTCAATTCGACAACTGCAAATTTAAGGTGGTCGACTATTACCCTTTAACTTGTAAAGCCTACTTAGCTGTGATACTTTTCCTTTTAATTTCATTATGTGTGTTATTGCCATGATTTTTTTCACATCTCCATAAACAACCATTTAACTGGCCCCCTGCCAGCTAAATTGTGGGGGACACTTGACTCTAACAAAAACTAGTACTTTAAAGCTTAATATTACGCAAACGGATCCCTGAATCGAAAAATAGTGTTCACAGACCCGCAATATCTTTGAACGGCCTATCCAATGATAACCTCACACTATGGGATGACGAGAAAAAAAATCATCCCCACAGTACGTGCAAGGGACATAAACTAAAAAAAATATTTTCAAGATTTTATTTTGCCACTTTGTCGGCGTGATTAATATGTATGTATACCTATGCCAAATTACAGCTTTTTGGTAAACATCTCTGATCTAAAGCGGGGAGAGACAGACAGACAGACAGACGGACATGGCGAAACTATAAGGGTTCCTTGTTTACTACGGAACCCAAAAAAACATCGTAAACTATACTCAAGCAGAAATAAAAACGTAAACAGAACTTAATACAGCCAGAACACACTTAATAACAGAAATTAATAAAAGCCTCCAGGCATAAAGGGCGTGCCCGCTTACATACGAGTATACTCGTAGTTATAGTGTAACTCAGTCACAAATGATAAACTAGGACCATCGAAGTAAAATAAATAAACAGCTAATTACTAATAACAATAACAAAACCATGGTCAGCAAGACGACCAGTCACCACAAGCAGCACCCGTTCACGAGCATAACGCAAAGATCAGCTATTACCCCCCTCGCCATATTTGAGGGAAGGAAGCAACCCAACCCCCGACACTACCGCAAGCAGTGACATCTGTCGCGGGAAGGTACTAATGGGTCACCGAGGCCCCCGCAACACAGGCAACGGAAGGAATACGGGTGGGTTTTAGTCAGTAAGAGTCTGACACACCCTCCCGATCCGCCCAGAGCGGGAGAAGTAATTTGATGATTTCCCATCAAAAAAAAAAAAAAAAGCAGTGACATCTAAGGGAGCATGCTGCATGCGTTACAATTTAAAAGCAGACGGTTGTTGGCAAATAAATTACAAACCTCATAGTTTGTATGTTATGCACTTACATATAACTTGTATTATTTCAATTTTCAGTATAACTTTGTAGACGAAAGTATTCCAGTGCCCACAGCAAGTCCGAAAGGTGACTACGGGCCCATCAATGTTAAACCAACAGTAAATCTAATGAGTCCCGAAGGTCGTGCGCGCTTAGGCAAGAAATACGACGACTATACGGGCTCAACTCTGCCTACCTTCGAACATCTGCGCCAGCGAGGAGGTCTGTTGCTATACGAGACCACGCTTACCAAAGCTAATAATTTGCTGTACGTCAACAAACCACGAGATATGATTTTTGTATATGTTGATGGAGTTAGTACCTATTTCTGCAAATCATAATAATTATATTTTAGAACTAACACTTTGAGTACAGCACACATTGTGAGCAGGTTTCTCACTCTGGATCCCTAACTACCTTTAGCTTGGGTCTTACCTCACTGCGAACGGAGTATTATTTTGATACATATTTTCCTCAGTATTACTTGGTGATTTGATATAAATAATATACTAAAATATGTAAAAATAAAGAATAAGTACTGGGAATAGTATGTTGGATAATGTAATGTGCGCTCGACGACAAGGCAACTGCTACCCGTCTACGAACGCCTACGAGACTCCTGAGCTGCGGCTTCGCCACGTAGCGGGTAATACGCTGTGGTGCTTACGCTACGTCGCATCGCGTTACTGACATGTTATATCCTTTATTTATACCACTTTGAGCTATCCCACCGGGTCATACCAAATCCCTTTAACGTTTTAACTGGCGCTCTTTTAGGCATCGATGTGTGCTGCATTTTGACGAATAAAACGGTCTTAAAGCAATCTTGCTGGTAATATTTTTTTTTTTAGAAATTTATAGGTCGCTTCAGCAGAATTCACAAGATCTACAGTCTACCTCTGTCTGCCAAGAATGGTTCAATATTATCATTGCTGGTGGAGCCTCAAGGCCGTATTGGCTTTGGCAGTCATATCCACGATTTCAAGGTAATCCTTTTCTTTCTTATATTACTTACAAATAAAAAATTCTGATTCTGATTCTGGTTCTGATTCTTACTTATCAATATATTTTTCTTGGTAAAATATTTTTTTTGATTATGTGCCTATTTCAGTGAGTGCGTTGGTCAAATTCGACATTCACTAGCTCGAATGTTTTCAACCTGCTAGGGCTGAAATGATATGTTTTTTATTTATGCACAAGCCAAGCAAAAATTACGTACTTCCATATAAACTTTCATTTAACCTGTTAAAAATCCGTACCTAGTGCTCATTTTTGTTATTTAAGGAACTCTTATGCAAAACTTCAATTTCCTCGCTAGACCCAGCGGTGTATTAGGCTGTGCACACAGCCAGTATATTCACAGTCAGTAAATCTAAGACTTTTACATAAGGCTAAGATTCCTCTATTTCTTACTCTGTTAATGTTTTATAATAATGTGTTTCATGTTAACAACCGGTGAATTACTTGATACCTATTTCTATTTTTATTGGCCTTATCAATGTTGGTCGTGCTTTCCGTTGTCTATGAAAACCCAAATATTCATATCCTGGTTAAACTATCTACTTATCAATGTGGTCGGAACATAATGCCACGTCCTATGTAGCTGTGATCAGTTGTTTTTGCACTTCATTATGTATGACGGAGAAGGTACGTCTCGCTCGTTATCATCAGCCATATTTTAACTACTGTGGGCGTCCAATGGGAAGTGTTGGTTATTGCACATTAGAAAAACTGTTTAAATTTTAAATCAAATTATAATTTACGATCAAATAATCACACTGGCTATTCACACACTGTAGGTACACGACACGACTATACGGAACGCGCGACAGTTTCTAAACGTGTTCACTTCTTGACCGCCTCCGACAAACTGTACTTATCCCCGGTCAAGCGTTATGTTGTAGACTCTGTCGAGCGCCGCTTGGTGGCGCTGGCGTCTCGATTAGTCAAACGAGTGACTAACGTATTTCCGACATGTAGATACCTCATTTACCGTTCAGATCATGGTTATTGTATGGGAATTAATTTATTTTTCTGCATTTCTTGTACATAGGTTACCTAGTTTTGTGTATTTTCTATCCAATGTTACGATCATTTCACGAGTCCAAATGCCAGTTTATTTAACACTTATATATTTACAAATTTAAACAAAGACACGTCATCTTAACCTAAATACTACGACGTAGTAACTGATAACTGATAAGTAACACCGGTCTACAGCATTTTTGCGCACGGGTTATACGTACCTTATTTTTATTGCTTTTATACCTAGAATAAGAACAAAAATAGTTCTGAATTTGCTTTTATGTGTAAAAAATGAAAAAATAAAAATCAATAAAAATACATAAAAATGGACATAGAGATGATTTGTTAAATTATACCCAACACCCATTTATAATTCATTCTTACAATAGAAGTTTTAAAATAGAGTCCAAATGTTTAAAAATGAACAGTTTTACTTTTCCTGTCATGTTCAGTAGAATATAGTCCAGAATGTATCTGCAAGAGTTACATGACACATGTGGAGCCCATTTTTGTCTTGATTTTTAACAGGTAGGTGTAGGTATATGGAAGTAAGCTGGATATGCCTTGCAAATTTGTACTTATCATACTTTTTCTCTGTCACTTTAATAAATTCGCCGCAAATATAGCAAAACGAGTCAGCGTCTCGTTTACAACTTTTCGAAGCCATTTTGTACAGGCTTATACAGCGAAAGAAATGAAACGCGTTATTCCTCTGTAATATACAAACACATACTGTCATACACAACGCAAGACGCAAGAAACACTACCCCCCGCCCTCTTACCTCTTTTTCGACAGCAATAAAGACACGCGACGCGACACAAAGACACCGCGTGTAGCACTACAAGCGGTGCCTTTGTGTCACGACGCGTCGCGCGACAAGTCGCGCCAGTATGTAGGAGCCTTAACGCGCAAAGACCGACATTAACTGGTCAACACTTGGCTCCAAATTTATATTCCTTGTAATGCGGGAGCTAATTTCTTTTTTGTTTCTCATCGAGTCATCTATGTAGCCCTCGGCTGCACTGTTCGACCGCCACCCTCCGTGGCGTTTTAGTGTCAATAAGTTCGCACCTGAATCGGCGAGCAATGTAGCCGAGGACCTTCTGAAACTGCGCCCTGTGTATTCATGTGGATCATCTAAATTTAAGAAAGTGGCAATTTGTTTCGGCATTGCTCCAAATTTATTTATGCCAATGGGTTGGCTAATGCATTTTCCATTTTGATAATTTTGAAAAAATCTGTTAGACATCGCTTTTGTGGAACGAAGCGCTTCGTATTTCTTCACTATGTCGTGAAAAGGCCCCTGTATTGTGAACGATCTTGGAAATTTATTTTTTTGTGTTTTTGACCTGGACAAGAAGAACCCGCCCAAGGTTCTCGACATCATTAGTTGTGATGTTTGCCAACTCTTGACGTCTACATGCACCATTTATACCGAATATTAATACAACCAGCAAAACGATAATTTAAAAGAGATAAAAACACGATGATTGAAAAGAGATAAAAACAGCGTACAAAAAAAAAATACGAAAGTGAAAGAAGTTAATAACAATAATTTAGTTTCAACTGACCTTTGTTGCCAAATATCGGCAATCCGGAGCTTCTTTTAGGAACTTCTTGACATTGTCAGCATTGTATGACTTGATATCAATAACATGTTTTGTTTTCACAGTGCTTTTTAGCATTGAATAGTAGCACCACAATGAGCTTGACTTATATTTTTGAGAAAGTTCCATGAAATAGGCTAAAAACACACTTTCTGAAAATTAATTTGCATCTTTGCTTGTTTTCCATAAGATGAAATTTTGATACGCTTGTAAGTATCTATCGGTCGATTTTTCGGGCAAGAGGCTTAGAGTAGCCTTTTTCGCTGCCTCTGAGACTTCTGGCGGTGTCGAATGAATAAATTCATCATTACTTGACGACATTTTCAAATAAAAACAATACAGCGAAAAGAAAAAGCGCGTGGAATAATTTTTACTTGTTCACAAATGAGCGATGCGCGCGCATCAGCGGTTTTTTTAATGCAAAGGCACAAAAAACAGCCAGTATTACTAATAAAGTAAATTAATATTTTTGTGTTTTTGTTACAGATAAATGGTTGTAACTGATTGTCAAAATTAAAGAATTAATTGTTTATGTGTTATATTTTATCTCCCAAAGTTAATTTTATTCATAAAGTGTTGACCACTTTTCTGACATAAAAACTCTTTGCTAAGATTTAAAAAGGTATCGTTCGTTTTACATTACAATAACGCACAAGTACCTAATGAGATACAATACGATATTCAAATAGGTGAAATAAGAGACCCTTTACGAGCAAATGTTTTATAAATATTATAAAGAAACAACATATCCAAAATCGTACGTCTGTTCTCCAGAGGAAGTATAGGTATTATGTTTATTCTATTGGTACTATAGTAGTCAGATAATCTATCCAAGTCATTTTGTAGCTTCTCACAATCATCCTCATTCCTAATATTCATATAAATCTTGGTGTCGTCTGCATACATCAAAACCTTGCGTTGAGAATATGTGCTCCCACGAGTCTGTACGATGTGAGGCGCCAAAATTGAGCCCTGTGGTACACCAGATTTGAAGAAGATGCTCTTCTATTAGAGTAAGATATTCTTGTATTCAATTAAGGAAGATATATTGGTGAAAAAAATATTTCGCATTGTTTGGATTTTAATTTCTCATGTAGGTAACCTAAAACGAAAAGTCCTTTTTATTACTAACTATTTTCCCAAGGGTATTTGCGGTTAGATAAAACAACTCTGTTCAGTAATCTTGATAGAAATCACAAATACTCTAATAATCTAAAAAAAGTCCTTACTAACTATTTAGACAACAACATTTCCTAAAATGATTTGTAATTAATATGTTTTTAAAATAATGTTCGATACATATAATTATTATATTAATTATATTTTTGAGGCAAACAGCGCACGCTTTTAACTATCAGTTGCGAAAGATAAAGCAAGAATTAAAATAAACCGAGCGGTTAATGTGTAAAAGTACCTATTAACTATGGAAATGGAAATGCTTCTGATTCTGTCAAAAAAAATTTTGGCTGCTGTACAGTCAACCACAGATCAGTTGTAACAATTTCACATTGAGAGCGCCTTTATGTTGTAGCAATAATGGCGATTTTTGTAGTGCAAGTGTTACCACTGATGTGCGGTTAACTGAACCTGTGTCTTTCATTATAATTTAGATACTTGTGTGTTTCAATTTTGAAAGGCTTTCCTTCGAGCTCCTATTTCTAAACTTCGCAATCAGTGAAACAGTGACTTATGTGGTTCAGTTAAAATCCTTCTGCCGGGGTCGCGTGGAAGTTCGAAAGGGTTACCGAGGCCCCTGGCAACACAGGCAACGGAAGGAATACGGGTGGGTTTTAGTCAGTAAGAGTCTGACACACCCTCCCGCTCCGCCTAGAGCGGGAGAAGTTATTTGATAATTTCCCACCCAAAAAAAAAGGTAAAACCCTTAGATAACACTGTATTTGAGCTGCAGCTCAACAATCCAATTGAGGTCGTATAGAAAGTCAAGATCCCTATTCTTTTGCTTGTCGTTTATATTAGAATCTGTCAAAAAAATGTGTGTCTCTTCGAAGACTGATTTATTGGCAGAGTTTAATCTATACTGATGTCCAAAGCAAGTACGGTTTAAATAGGCCAATCACGTCTGCGGAGTTCCGCTAACTAATTTAATTTGACCCTGTATATGTGTATCCCTAATAAGTTATAGGTAAAAAACGGCCATAGATTTTACTGATATTTTCACAATTTTTTGTTACTATTTCAGGGAATACTAAGTCCGGTGGAGTTCAATGGTATGGCTTTAGCCGGAAAATGGAAGATAACTGGATTCCCTCTAGAGACATTCGACACATCATCAGTAAGGAGACAAAATATAGCGCGGCCCACTTTTTATGAGGGTAACTTTACCTTACCAGCTGGTCAGGCGCCGCTAGACACTTTCGTCGACACTAGTGGATGGGGCATGGTGAGACCAACATCGAATTCAATGTGTACAATGATTTTTGTTGAAATACTGAAAAACATTTTAATTTGGTTTAGAAAAGTGGTACGAGTAGGTGCAGGTCCGCTTAGTTTTCATCCGATCTAACTTTGAGTCTGACTACATTCTAAATACTATATCCAGCTATTGAATTCTAGGGGTCCTAATAGGGATCAGTCATAACAAGTAGACATGTTATGCCAGAATGACCCAACCAACATTCCCTCAATGATAGTTCTGGTAATCACGCCAAAGTATCCGAAATGCCTCAATGCAGGCAGGAAATGCAGGATTTACTCAGTTAGAATCGGACATCATGTGGGCAGAAGATGGGTTTCGTGCAATGCAAACACACTGGGTGCGATACACAGCGTTTATTAAAATCAGAAATTAAAACAATAATTACAAATTACAATTAACACGATAACTGAGCACAACGAATCGAGTACAGTTTCGCGACGTCTTAAGTCTGATGCGATCAGACACTGAATACGAGTATCCTCCTCCCTGTGGGCTTAAAACATCACGAGTCTGCAGAAGATGCGCTGTAGGTGTGGGTAGATCACCCGATGTCGCCAGTTGACGCGCTTGCGATTCATTTCGTGTCCGTACTAATGACCGCATCCGACACGGCCATTCTGCGATGCACACGTTCTCGTGTGTTGTTAATCTGGAAAATAGACCAGACAGGATCCGACACACACATACATTATAGCATAAGCATAATCAGCCTATAATATCCCCACTGCTGGGACACAGGCCTCGTCTCTGTGAGAGGCACATAAATTATATTTTTAAATATAAGCATATACAAATATTTTAAAATACGAGGGCGGGTCAATAAGTCCGTGACTTTTGGAATAAAACACAGATTTTTTGATAAAAAAATAATTTTATTTTTCAACGTAGTCTCCCTTGAGCTCTATACACTTTGTCCAACGCTTCTCCAATTTTTTTATCCCTTCCAAAAAAAATGATTTGTCGAGGTCCTCAAAATAGGCCTTTGTTTGCGAGATGACTTCATCATTGGAGTCAAATCTTTTTCCACCAAGCCATTTCTTCAGGTTTGGGAACAAGAAGTAGTCGCTCGGAGCCAAATCTGGAGAATAGGGCGGATGAGGGAGCAATTCATAGCCCAATTCATGGATTTTTGCCATGGCAACTGCACATGTGTGCACCCTTGCATTGTCTTGGTGGAAAAGAACTTTTTTCTTGGCCAAATGAGGTCGGTTTTTTTTCAAATCGTCATTGAATCGGTCCAATAAATTGGCATAATATTCCCCATTGATTGTTCTTCCCTTTTGAAGGTAGTCAATGTGGATTATCCCGCGTGCATCCCAAAAAACAGTCGCCATAACTTTATTGGCTGACAAACCCACCTTGGCCTTCTTCGGCGCCGATTCACCCTTAGAAACCCACTGTTTTGACTGTTGTTTGGTCTCTGGTGTGTTGTGATGGATCCATGTTTCGTCCACGGTTACAAAACGGCGCAAAAACTCCTCCATATTGCGATTAAACAACGCCAAACCTTCCTGTGAAGTTGTTACACGATTGCGTTTGTGGTCGACTGTGAGCAAACGCGGCACCCATCTTGCGGAAAGCTTTCTCATGCCCAAGTGATCATTCAAAATTGAAACCACTGAGCCATGCGAGATCCCTACGGCTTCCACAATCTCTCGCACTTTCAATCTTCGGTCGGCCAACACCATATCGTGAATTTTTTCGATTGTTTCGGGTGTAGAGACCTCAACTGGGCGTCCAGGACGTTCGGCATCTTCAGTGCTTGTACGGCCACAACGAAATTCAGTAAACCACTTTTTTACCATTGAAATCGATGGTGCAGAGTCCCCATAGTATTTATCAAGCTTAGCCTTGGTCTCGGTAATGGTTTTTTTACGCAAGAAATAATGCTTAATAAGCACACGAAATTCACTTTTTTCCATTTTCTCCTCAAATTAGTGAGTAGTCTGATAAAAATAGCTGTCAAACACAAACTAACTGACGCAGCAAGTTTAAATTTTGACAGGAGTCAACTGACAGATGCCTGTTGACAGGAGCAGTGTTGCTGTTTCAGTAAAGAGGTCAGAAATTCAAAAAGTCACGGACTTATTGACCCGCCCTCGTATAAAAAATGGTAGATAGCCCACCGGTATCGGGAACAGGGTCCAAGTTACGGCTGTCAGGGCTCCAGAGAGAGAAACCTCCTAATAATGCGAGCCGTGTCCAGAAGTACCGCTGCCTAAGGGCTTGATTCAGAAAGCGCTAGTTATGGACACTGGATTGAGATTGAACTGGATTATGATCCAGCTGCCTAACCAGAGCCTCCTTAGATGTTCGTTGAGTCTCTTGGCAAGTAAGCCATTAGCTGATACGACTATCGTCACAATGATTGCTGAGTCCACATCCCGCATATCGACAACCTCGCGAGCCAAGTCAAGATACTAGATTTGTTTATCTATTATTGGGCTTTCAAGAGGTTCCCGTCATGAGGGGCCGTTATGTCAATAATCACTACGCGCCGCTCTATTCGATCCACCACCACTATATCAGGCTTATTGGCAACAATAGTCCTGATAGTGATGATGGATGGATCCCAGTACAATGTGATGTTTCCATTTTCGAGAATTGGGTCGGGCACATACCTGTAGTATGGCACTTTCGATTCCACAAGGCCATATTTCAGAGCAAGTTACTGATAGATAATCCTGGCTACAAGGAGCAAGTACTCTTCGTTAGCTGGACGAGAACTGCCAGAGATAGTGTCGGATTGATTCTCCCGGACGATGGCATGCCGGACACACGTTAACCACGCCGTCCTTCACAATAAATCTCCGGTAATTCTTCGTCATGATAACTTCGTCCATAATTGCATAAACAAAACCTTCAAAGAGGTCACCGAAACGCAGCCAGGCTATGGACGCTAGGAAATCTACATCGGGTTCATGTAGGGCCCGAAAAAAGCGTCCGTGAAGCTCCTTACTCTGCCATACCTCTCTGCAATCTTAAGTGTCAAGCACTACAGGCTTGCGCCAGTTCTCTTTAACCAAGGAGAGCGGGGTGAGGCCCTTGTCCTCCGCGACGTGACCACATATCGATGCATCCCCACGTCAGCTTCTGGGAAATATTTCCGGACTCTGCATACCTCGCGATTGCGTGATCGCAGTTAAAAAGCCTCGACCTCCACACTTTTGCGGGATATATAGTCTCATTACCGATGACCGTGGGTGATACATTCGATATGCAGTCAGCAGCGCACGGACCCTCCTATCCAGGGCGTCTATATCGGTCTGAGTCCATTTGAGTATACCGAAAGAGCACATGAAAACCGGCATGACGCAACCGTTGAAGGCGCACACCTTGTTTCCGCCTGATAGCAGACTATTAAAAACTTTCTTCAGGCAGACAAAAAAGCGCTCTTTCAACGATTGCTTCATGTTAGTAACATGGATGCCCAACACTTCCAACATACGCAAATTCTTATATGGATGTCACAATCTCCACTCGCTTGACCACACCTTTTTTTCAAATTCCATCCTGATGGCACTAATGAAAGTTTCAGTTACTTTCAGTAATGATAAATTAATAAATGATTTTATTTCTGTAAGTAGGTTTGTACAAACTTACAGAAATAAAACAAACAAACTGAGAGGTGTGACCTCTGAGTTTGTTTCGGCCTTCTCAAAGTAGTCAGATAGGAAACGCCGACCTTATCTAGTTTAAAAAAAATATAATTGACGTGTGATTTTAAATCATTTTTTAATTTATCATTACTGAAAGTCTCTTTTAAAGTCTAGACATAATCTTGGTCAGATAATGTGAAGAGCATGTAGATTGGTGTCTGAAAAGGTGTTTCGATGAAAAAACCACACAGATTGAGTGGACCTGTCCAGTCAGTGCGCGCATTTGTCAGTAGTTGTGCAGCTCAACTCAGAACTTAAGGAGCTCAACGATTTAACGAACAATACCAAAGAAAGGACATTTGTGTAGGCCGCAACAATACTCAAACTGCCAGACCATCATTAACCTGCCGGGGTCGCGGGAAGGTACTTATGGGTCACCGAGGCCCCCGCAACACAGGCAACGGAAGGAATACGGGTGAGTTTTAGTCAGTAAGAGTCTGACACACCCTCCCGCTCCGCCCAGAGTGGGAGAAGTTATTTGATGATTTCCCATCCAAAAAAAAAAAAAAAAGACCATCATTAGAACTAAATAAGAGACAAAAAAAACAATGACCCAAATAGTCCTCACATTTTAATGATTAAAATAATATAATACTTTACAAAGTAAATATTCATGTATATATATATAAATATAATAATGACTGTTCTATAGAATAAGAAAATATAAGTAGCTACAAAATAAAAACCGGACCGGGCCTGGTCCTTACCGGACGGTGAGCTACCCATTGCTCACCGTCCGCAAGCACGCGCCTACGGTGGCCGGAAATCCGCCCCGGGATTCCCGACGCCCAGGGCGTCTCCTGCGGCGGCTAGGGGCGAGAGGGCGCGAAACTTGCCTTTCCCTCAACCGTCCCGCCTCCTCCTTCGCGAGCATTACTGCTTCGCAGAAGGAGGTGACGGCTGCCCATGCCCTCTCGCTCCGTACCATGGCCTGAACTGGTTCAGGCCATGGTACGGAGCGTCGCGTCCGGCCCTGGGGCCGGACGCGAGAGATCTCTGCCGCCGATTGCCTCCACGAGGACACGGCGGTGCTCTGCCCAAGCCGGGTCTTGAATGTGGCTAGTCGCTAAAACATATGCATTGGCGTCTAAACGAGCTGACAATTTTTTTGAGCCTGGTTGTAGGAACAAAAAAATTGTGTTTGTTCCTAATATTTACTTTATGGATATCACTGTATTTTTTAAACAAATTAATATTTTTATGTGCATACAAAAGATTTTCATAAATATACTGAGAAGCTACAGTCATTAAAAACTGTTGCTGAGGTAGTGTCTCGGACTTAATTTATAAATTGAACGAATTCCCCATATTTGTAAAACAAATTGTCTGAATATCGGCAGCATTTCCCCATAACAGTATACCTTACGACATTACGCTATGAAAATAACTAAAGTATACTAAATGGGCTGTGTCTAAATGAGTTTAAATCACGAATTTTTCTAACGGCGTATCCTGCAGAGCTAAGCTTTTTGACAATTTATCTATATGGGGGCCCCATTGAAGCTTGGCATCCAAAGTTATGCCTAAGAACAAACGAGAAAGAAAGTTCTTTCTCGCTACAGTTGCCCCAGCATATTATACCAAACCTCAAAACAGAAACAACTAGATTGTGGTATGCTATCAATACTGTCTGAGTGTTAACTTTTCTTGATAAACTATATAATGCATAAGCAGCTGAACTTAGTTTTTTGCATACGTCATCTGCTTGAATTGTTCATGTCAGTCGGCTATCTACTGAAATTCCTAGAAATATTGCGCCATTGACCTTATCTATTGTTTGTCCATTATAATTTAGTGTCTAATATTCCTTGATAGAAATGCATTACTTTTGTTTTCTCTAAATTTATGATTAAATTATTTTTATTTAGCCAATTTATATACTTTTCAAGAGTACTATTGACATTAGCTTCATAAGATTCTTTATTATGACATTTAATTACCAAAGTGCTGTCATCAGCAAAAAGGACCATTGGATTTGGCATTTGGCTTGGCAAATCATTTACATACAGTAAAAATTATAAAGGGCCGATTATGCTGCCCTGTGGGACACCAAATTCGATATTTCTTCTAGAAGAACACGCACAGACTCTAGATATTTCTGTAAACTGTTTGCGTCCTTTTAGGTAAGTTTTAATAAGATTAAGCACGTTTTATTGTATGCCGTATGTTTCAATTTTATTTAAAAGATTTACATATTTTGATAAATCAGTGAATAAGGCACATATAGGTATTTTTTTATCACATTTGGCATTATAATATTCAAAAAGTCGAAAATAGCCATATTAATATTATTATTTTTTCTAAAACCCTTCTGCTCATAACACAAAATATTAAATTTTGTCAAAAAGGCGTATATTGAATTGTAACTTACTTTTTCAATTATTTTGGAAAAAATCGATATTAAGGAAATTGGTTTATAGTACTTTGGCGTTCTTTTATAAAGTGGCTTACCCATAACTATTTTATGTTTTTCTGAAAATTTTCCAGCTGATATACTCGTATGTACATGCGTTAATTACATGAGCTAGAGGGGCAGCTATAACTATAACTAACGACATATTTTATGACCTTTGTAGAAACACCGTCATAGCCAAAGCTTTTTTGTCTTTCAAGGATTTAATTATGTGTATGATATCATTATATCTTGAGGAATTACTGGATGTAAAAAAAGGAGTGTGGAATTTTCTTTATGACATTATTAAACTAGCGTTGTGATACTGCAGCGACTTGATCTACGAAAAAAATATTAAAATATTCAGCTAAGTCATAAGGATCAGTTAATACTGTATTATTGTATTTTATTTGAGAGATACGTTCACTTATACTTTTTTGTTATTTATTATTTGCCAAGCTGTTTTAGGTTTATTTTTAGACTGATTAATTAAGTAATTATTTTGCGATTTCTGAGTCAAATTTAACATTTTTTTTAAATTTACGTGAATAATCAAAGTATAATGTCTTATTTTCTTTTGATGATTTTAATCTCTGTTGCCAAAGAAGTAAGTGTCGTTGTTTTCTGCTACAAATACGTATGCCTCGAGATATCCAAGTAATCTTTTTTTTCAGATTTTATTGGGACTTTTTTAAAAGGAAAACGATGATAGGTAATAATTGAAAAATATCCATGAATTACGATTCAGTATTGTACACGTCATATAATGATAAACTTTGGAGATGATTTTTAAAAGTTTCAAGATTTTCCTTGGAAGTGTCCCTTTGCATGGTGTGCCAAGATTTTATCAAGCAAGTTTTGTTTGTTTTCACATTTATTATTTGTGCATTGTGATCTGACAATCCAAAATCCTTTACTTTGTATTGACAACTTAGTTTACAGTTGTGAGCAAAATTATCAAGGCAAGCATTGCTACTCGTTGCAAGGCAAGTTGCTTCGTTAATGTGTAACTTTAGATTGTAGCTTATGAGAAAGTATTTGAAGTCCAAAGTATGTCTATTATATTTTTAAATATCTATATTGAAATCCCCCCATATAATTAGTTTTTTTTATTTTTAATACAAAGTTTTTTCAAAATGAAATCTAAATTTTTATAAAATTTATTTACATTTGTAAACTTAGAGGGTCTATACACACATATAATAATCAGCTTCTGTTGCGTAAGTTCAATAGCGCAACACTCAATTATTCCCGCTATAGAGAACTTTGCTTAGCTTTGTACACTCGTTTTTACTTGTCTAACATGAAGTATTGTAATCTTAATACATTTGGTTTTTTTCTCGTTAAGAAGTAGGTTATTAACATTAAACCAGTTAACTACTTCTTCGAGGGCACTATTTACATTGCCAGTAACCAACTGCTGACGTTTGAGTTTAAATAAAAGTGAAGTGTCGTCTATATCATGATTATTCTTTATGAGGTAAGGCGAGTCATTTATATAAATAAGAAACAAAAAAGGGGCCAAGAATTGAGCCCTGGGGGACCCCCACTCTTACAACAGATCCGGGTGATCTTTTTCCGTTAACATCAACTCTTTGAATCCTATCACTTAAATATGAAGTAAGAAGATCCAGAGAGACGTTTCGGATTCCGTGCGCAATTTCCTGATCAAAGTTTCATGAAGAACGCAATCGAATGCCTTGGACAAAACGAAAAAAAATCCCAAAGCATCGCATTTATCCTCCCATGCATTATGAACATGTCCTAAAAAAAAGAAAAATGTTATGCTAATTTTATAAATGTGGAAGCTTGTTATTAGCAATTGTCAGCTATTACTATTTTTTACCATTTACATATCTGTAAGCTTTCTTTAAAATTGTAAGAATAAATAATAAATAAATAAAAGTTCAACACTCACTGAAGTCGAACGACCCTTGTAAAACCGAACTGTTTGTTAGGCATTAATTTATGTTTATTAAAAAAATCTTTGGATTTGATTTAAAATCAGTTTTTCAAAAATTTTACTGAAGATAGGTAGCACTGAAATAGGTCTATAATTAGTAGGGTCTGATGTACTACCCGATTTAAACAACGGTATTATTTTACTGTTTTCCATAAGATCAGGATGACCGTGGTGAGTCCACGGTCAATACAATTATTAAAAATAACAGCTAAAACAGGTGCTACAATGTTTATAACCAACTTAGCAGCGTCCACAAATTACCTCATAGATCTGCGGTCTTTTTGTCATTTAACGTGTGAAAGGTTTTAATTACAACTTAACAGGTGACATAGATATTGGAGATTAAATTCAGAATCACAAACTGGAACGTATTCTTTAAGTAAAGACTCTGCAGCAGTGGGTGATGAGTTTAAAGATTTTGTAGTCGATACGGGAATATTTTGTAAAGAAATTTTGACAGGCCATGGCGACTTGAGAATCTGATTTAATTATGTTGTCATCAATAGCAAGACTGTATTCATTACTTTAGTTGCATGAACTTCCCGTTTCGCTATTAACAATATTCCATGTTGTCTTAATCACATTACCACTATTTTTAATTTTTGAACTCAAGTAACGTGACTTGGCCATACAACAGACTTTTTAAAATAATTCTTAACGTATAAATTAAATTCAGCAATGTTTATACTAGTCTGTTCATCATACAACTCATATAGTTATATATGTATCGTTTTCTACTTTTATGTATACCAATGGTGGCCCAGTCACTGAAGGAAGCGATACTATTAACCAAGAATGTCTTAGGAATGAAAGTGTTCTCAAATTGTGTGCAATACATATCATTAGTTGACAATAGTGGTAATTTACTCAAAAGTTTAGTTTTAAATGTTTCCAAGCGCTTAGTCGTTTTTGGGTGTTTTGTGATTTTTTTTAATAACTTTTTTGCTTGGATTTGAAACAGTGATAAATTGTCCGCAATGATCTGATTCTATTAAATTGATATTTTTTTTTGTGGACTGGATTAACGGATGGAGTTATTCTAGTGGGCTCTAAAAAATGTTGAGCAAGATTGTATGACTGAAACAAACTTATAATTTTAGTACTTAACCCTGAATTTTCTAATAGATTAACATTTAAATCAAAGTGATGATAGACTTATTCGAATTACAGATTTTGTGCAACACTTCATCCATAACCTTTTTAAAACAATCATACAATCCTGAAAGAGGTCTGTACACATTTAATATAATGAACTGCTACAATTTTATACAGGCTATTTCAATTGTCCGCTCAACAGAGAGGCTCACAATGTCCTTGCGGTATTTAAATCTAAGCTGGTTATATATTAGAATTAATGAGCCTCCATGTATAGCATTTACTCTGCTGAACGAACTACCAACCTGGTGATTACTAAAATTGAAAAACATGAACTGGTGGATTTTAAGCCAATGTCATACAAATAATATCTATATTGTTATAATTCAGGAATAATCGTACTTCTAAATCTATGTTCAAAAACCCTTGAATGTTTTGATGCACCAGGTTGATTTTATTTTTGTTTTTTACACTTACATTTGATTTATTATTTACTTCCATAACATTTTTGCAAGAGGTTGACTCTATTGGCCTATTTTCTAATTTATATGATAATCAATGTCATTAATTGTGACCAAATGATTAGCAGAATAGTTTAAAAAGTCATTGTATTGCTCAAAAAAAGCAATTTGTTTAGCCAAATCTTTGGCTGAAATAGAAAAAAAATATGATAGCGACACAGTTATCTGTCTTTTGTGAAAGTTGGAAAGATAGTATATTATATCTATCTTTAATGAAATACAAATTATTACCAACATAACAAAAATGGGGGGGGGGGGAACATGACTACTCTGCATTTCAATTCGCAGGTGATCAGGTACAGTTTCATCTAACATAATATGATTACGCTGGATGACCCGCACCTGATCCGACAGTCGTTGTGCCGAAAAGTTGACAGCTGGCTCAAGCACCTGAAAATGAGAGCATCCGAACACGGTACGCGGTCAGATTGTTCCCCTCTGATGGATCGTATCCATCACCAGGTCCGAAAGTCCGAAAGGGATACCGTGGACCCTGGCAACACAGGCAACTGAAGGTTCATGTTCATCACTTCCCTCATTTTTAAAATTGAACGACTGCTGGTCAACTTTGAACATGTTAACGATGCACTCTCTAAAGTTGTCCATTGGTTTAATGTAAATAATCTTCTCCTGAACGAAAAAAGACTAAACTTATTAAATTTTCAACGCCAAATGTCAGGCAGCTAACTACCAATGTTCAACTTAATGGAATAGAGTTGGACCCTGTTGAGTCGACAGTTTTTCTTGGAATAACTATTGACGCTAAATTACAATGGCGCCCATACATAGAAAAATTTTCAGGAAGGGTAAGTTCGGCCGCCTATGCTGTTAAAAAAATTCGACAGATAACCGATGGAGATACGGCCAGAATTGTTTATTTTAGTTATTTTCATAGTCTTATGTCATATGGGATTCTTCTCTGGGGAACCTGTGCGGACATTAATACCGTCTTTGTTTTACAAAAAAGGGCTGTTCGAGCCATTTACAACCTAGGTCCAAGAGATTCCCTTCGAGAAAAATTCAAAGAAATAGATATTCTGACTGTAGCCTCTCAATATATATTTGATAATCTTATATAAGTACACAAAAATATATCAAATTTTAAGAAAATGTCCGATATCCACAGTTTAAATACCAGGAATAAACATAATCTTGCTGTACTTCACACGCGCCTCCACAGAGTAGGCAACTCGTTCATGGGTCAATGTATACGCTTTTACAACAAACTTCCTATTGCTATTCGAAATTTACGCATTAAACGATTTAAAAGCTGTATTAAAACCAAACTTTGTAAAAAAGGGTACTATAAAATTTCAGATTATTTAGAAGACAAAAAAGCTTGGGATTGAGCTGCTCGCTCTGATAAGCTTTGTGCTAAAACCATAAAATTTGATATTTAAATTATGCAAAATCATCATTATATACAACTATATGTACATATTGACATTGATGAATATTATAAGCAAAATTAAGTCAATATTTATGTACCTTGAAAAGTATTATATTACTTTAATTATTGTGAATGTGAGCACTATGTGGGTCATTTTTATTTATTTGTTGTTGTTTTTTTTTTCTCTTAGTTTTAATGATGGTCTACTTTTGAGTTCTTTAAGCGGCCAACCCAATTGACCTTTCCTTGGTATTGTTCGTCGAGTCGTTGAGCTCCTTAAGTTTTGAGTTGAGCTACACGATTACTGACAAATGCTTGCACTGACTGGACAGGTCCACTCAAATTTGTGTGGTTCTTTCCTCAAAAGACCATTTCAGACATAGATCTACATGGTCCTCACATGATCTGACCAAGATTATGTCTGGACTTTAAAAGAGACTTTGACCCTTGAGTTTATTTTGCCATTTCTTCTCAGGGGTAGTCAGATAGAAAATGTCGACTCCATCTAGCTTATTTTTTAATATGACGTGTAAAAGTGATTCTCATATCCTATTTACAGAATAAACAATTTCATTTCATTTCATTTCATGGGTGAGTTTAGTCAGTAAGATTCTGACACACTCTCGCGTTCCTCCCAGAGCGGGAGAAATTATTTGATAATTTCCCACCCAAAAAAAATAAGGCTGTTACCAAGAAGTTCCAGATGGAAAAATCCAATAACACTTGCCCGACCCAGGAATTGAACCAAGAACCTCACGCGCAGCAGTAGCGCTAGCAAGCGCTAGACCTACGAGGCAGTATCAACATCATCTGCCTAGCCTTTTCCCAACTATGTTGGGGTCGGCTTCCAGTCCCACCGGATACAGCTGAATACCAGTATTTTACATGGAGCGACTACCCATCCGACCTCCACAACCCAGTTACTGGGTGACGCGATACCCCTTGGTAAGACTGGTTGTCAGACTTTCGAGCTTCTGACGACCCGTAACGACTGTCAAAGATCTACAAATGACAGCCGGGACCAACGGCTTAACGTGCTTTCCGAGGCACGGAGGGGTCTTGGTATGTAAAGATGGTCACCCATCCACGGACCAACCGCGGCAAGCGTAGCTTAACCTGATCGATCGACCCGTGCGGCTGTTATTACTTAGCCACAAGCCCGAGAAGTAGTAGGGAGGCAGTATCGGGGTCGCGGGAAGGTACTAATGGGTCACCGAGGCCCCTGGCAACGCAGGCAACAGAAGGAATACGGGTGGGTTTTAGTCAGTAAGAGTCTGACACACCCTCCCGCTCCGCCCAGAGCGGGAGAAGTTATTTGACGATTTCAAATCAAAAAAAAAAAAAGGGAGGCAGTATATTATATTATAATAATATTATTAATGATATATTATAGCTGAAGTGTTAGTTTGTTGGTTTGAACGCGCTAATCTGCATTTGATAGCCCAATTCTTGAGAAAGGATATTTAACATCACGGTACGACCCTTAGTAGCTGAGCAAAAAGTAAAAAAGTCAGAAATAATGCTAAGCGAAAACGAAGTAGCGCGGGCGCGCGATGCGACGCGACGCGATTACCCGGGACCCGAAATTTCACGCGGACAAAGTGGCAGGCATAAGCTAGTACTTGCATAGTGTGGGTTGATTCATTTTTGCATTATTTTTCCCCATTGTGTATTTTCTCATTTATGTAAAATATACAATAATCATAGAGTTATATATGTTTTATTTCAATATTGCAGGGCTACGTTTGGGTGAACGGGCACAACCTCGGCAGGTATTGGCCCGGCGCTGGTCCCCAGATTACGCTGTACTTGCCCGGGCTATGGCTGAAGCCAGCACCAGAGAAGAATCACCTTCAAATCCTGGAATTTGACAAACCTCCCCAGGTCGCAAGTACGTCATCAATGGCATCTTTTAACACCGTTGCCGCCAGGTTGGCTCCGGTCCAGTACTGAACAAGTCAGAGGCTATGGTCTCTCATGGCCCCCGGCGGGTGACGCCACCCGGATCACACATCGTGATCAGGGGGGGGGGGGGGGGGCACGAATCGCAGTCCCCGCCCTGGGACCTTGAAGCTAAAGTACTCGCGTCACTGTATCGATGGCGCGAGGAAGCGAGGGCGCGGGGCGAGCAGCTGATGTAGCAATAAATGGAGTTGCGTCGACTGCAGCTTCGCGCAGCCCTGGTGGCGGAATGACAGGCTTTAACGCCACACCGCCGGCCTCCCCACCATTGAGGCGGTCCGGCCGGTACTCGAGCGCCAGCTCGGGAGGGGGCACGGCGCCCTATCGTTTCACGCAGGTGCTCTCGGGCGTGGTTGCTTCGGGAAGTACCTGTTTCGCATAAACAGGGAGCTGGACGCCCGGTGTCACCACTGCGTCGACTGTCGGGAGGACACGGCGCGGCATACGCTGACCGATGGTCCAGGGCCAGTAGGGACAAAATAAACTAGTGACTTAAAATGACGGACCTAACAATCTTTGCTGGCTGCCAAACGCCAACAATACTACTTAGGCCAACATGGCAAGGCGTGTGCCTTGCAGAGTGGAACAAATCCCTGAAAGATATGGAAAGATCTCACCAGATTAACCTGCCCGGGGCCAAGGCCTGCCGCACCGGAGCACCTCTGTACCGCTTCAGTGTAATTCGGTTGGCGAAAGAGTCAACACCACACCAAAACACAAACAATGTTCGATTGGCAATGCCAACTTGCAACATGTGCTTAGCAAAAACTGACAGAGCGCACACGAGACGACCGCTCGCCTCAACGTCCTCCGATCCTCTCGTTGTAGTCGTGTTCGTATTAATATAGTTATTAGTTATGTATAGAAGTATGACTCACCCTAGGTGCGTGGTATGCTCACATGTTTGTGAGATCATTTTTTAATGGGTACGGCTAGTGAGAGCTATGTAGGAATTATGATTATTGGCAAGAAGTAATTTCGTACTCACAACTTCTGTTTGGTTTAGAAAATATATTATTGGTATTGCTATATTAAATAAGTGGGTATCAACTTTCCACAAAAATATAATAATTTGGAATTAGGAATGTCAAACAACAAATTATGTCTATTCTATCCACTTTAATATTTACCTCTCTCCGACACATGGCTATGCTCTGTCGGGTCTATACATTTAGTTATTTATTAACACTTTCACTGCCTCCCCAGTTTTCACGACGTCCTATGCGATGTCGCCAGACAAATCGCAGCGAACTCGCTAGGTGCGTTGACCGGCACTGCATAAAGAAGTTTTTTTGTGTTTTATCGGCGTGAGAGGGACTTGTTACTTGTGCAGTGCTATTGGAAAGTAAATAACTACATTTAAATGTGTTTAAACTTGGGAACAATAATATTAAAAAAAAACCAGCTAAGTGCGTGTCGGACGACACACGATGAAGGGTTCCGTAGTTGGGATGAATAAGTCTCAAAAACAAACTTAACATTGTAGTTGAAAAACATGTTCTCGTGTTCATCGATATACGTCACGGTCAATTCTCCAACTGCAAATGTAAGTTGTTCGATTAGTACTCGGTAAACTTGTAAAGCCTACTTAGCTGTGCTAGATTAATTTCGTTATAATTTTTTTCACATATCCAAAAACAACCATTTATCTGGCAGGGGGGAGACATTAATAATAATAATAATAAATAATAAAACGTTTATTTCGGAAACTTGCTCCATATTTTGTTAGTGATACAACTTACGTAACTATGTTAGTACTTACTTATAATTAAAAAACAAACAAAATAAAACCTACAATACAATACAATTTAATTCATGTATTTTCCTGCAGTATCAGACCCGTAGCTGTGCATACGGGTCCAATACTCCAAGAAAACGCCGTCCAGCCTATCCCCGATCACCTTCAGTATGCCGTTGGCGCTCCCACGAATCCTGCGTAACAATGATGCCGTTCCTTTCCTCATGATTGCTGAAAAACTATCTGTAGTAGATTCAGCAAACATGGCTGATGCGCTACAGAATCGCGGTAACCCCAACAGCACCAGGAAGTCGTTGTTGTACTGGACCCGAAGAGCGTTGTGTGCGTATGCTTGACCCACAGGCTGCATGTGTAAAAAGACTGACAATAAGCCATGAAAAGGGTGATCTTGACCGGTCTCGTACATCTTGCAAACCTACGGGCCAACATATTGCATCGGACTGACAACGCTCTCCGTTCCCGTTCTATGTCCTGGTCATCATTTAGATTCTCGACTAGTTTGTGTCCAAGGTATTTAAAACAAGGCACTCTGTTTAGAGCAACACCATATAAGTACACTGGCGGCACTGCCCTATGACCCTTTGCAGCAACCCCAAACACCATGAACACACTCTTCTTCACGTTGTACAGGAGGCCGTGAGTCAAGGCGTATCTCTCACAAACCTCAAGCAATCGTCTGAGTGCCTCAATCGAGGGACTCAGCAGCACCATGTCGTCCGCGTAAGATATGCTATTTATGATTTTACCATCTACCGAACATCCAACCCCTGTGCTGCTGAGTTCCCCGATCAACTGATCGACATACAAGCTGAACAGCGCTGGGGAGGTCAGACCACCCTGCCTTACACCACATTCCAGACCATACGTCTCAGACCAAACACCCGACCATCTGACCTGGTTAATCTGGTGATTATACCAATACCTGAGAAGCTCAACTATCTCCTCTGGTTGTTCCCGGTCACGCAACTTTGTCCATAGGACGTTATAATTAACCAGGTCAAATGCCTTCGAAAGGTCTAAAAATACAGCATACACAGGTGTGTTCCTGCAGGTGTAGTAACTGACCGTGTGCTTGAGCGCCAAAATAGCTGTTTCTGTAGACAGCCCAGCTCTAAAACCGAACTGTGCGTCATGTAAATTGAGCTGTCCAGACATCCTACGCCCGAGCACACTATCAAGCACCTTTGCAGTTATAGTAGCCAATGAGATTGGTCGATAGTTCTCCTTGTCCGAGACGTCGCCTGTCTTATTTTTCACTATAGGTACAACAATCGTCCTCATCAACTCAGCAGGCAGGTATGAGTGCCTAATACAAAAGTTATATAACATAGATAAGACCCTAGGAAGATGCGGCATGTTGGAAATGTTCTATACTAAGGTTATCATGACCAGGAGACTTACCCCTAGTCATGGTTTTTATAACCTTCCCTATCTCCTTTGACGAGATGTAAATCGGGCTAGACGACCCAAGTCTCTCCCCACCGCACCCCTCCTGCCTATTGACTTGCAACCGTGGTGTCACAGAGAAATGCACTCTAAACATGTCCGCTATCCCCACTGGTTCAGACACGCCATTAACGCTCAAAGGTACAGCAGGTCTGGTGTTTAACTTCTGAGTTGACTTCCAAAATTTATTGAACTGCTTTTTCTTATGTTCTGAAGCTATAATATCCAACTTAATTTGTTCTTCGTTGTCCTGGCAGTATTTAAGTTTTTGTTTAAAGACTTTTCTCGTTTCTCGCATATCTATAAACAACTGACCAGATTGAGGTCTCCCGTGCCAAACCCAGTATTACGGTTGTCGCAACCCAGTGCTGGGCACGCCACGATTGCGGCGATAAGTCCCCTCTTTGAGGAGTGGCTGGAGAGGCGCCACGGCGTCCTCACCTTCCGCCTGACGCAGGTCCTCACTGGACACGGCAGCTTCGGGAGGTTCCTGTGTCGGATAAGGCGGGAGGAAACGTCCGGGTGTCACCACTGTGTGGATCGCCCGGAGGACACGGTGGAGCATACGGTGGAGGTCTGCCCGGCTTGGGCAGAGCACCGCCGTGTCCTCGTGGAGGCGATCGGCGGCACAGACCTCTCGCGTCCGGCCCTGGTTGGAGAAGGTGGAGAGGGCATGGGCAGCCGTCACCTCCTTCTGCGAAGCAGTAATGATCGCGAAGGAGGAGGCGGGATCAAGCAGAGATGAGGGCAGCCGTGGTGCGGCTCCGGGCCAAGAACGTGGCTCCGGGGCCCGACGGGATCCACGGCCAAGCGTTAGCCCTCGCTCTGAAGGAGCTAGAGCCCCACTTGACAGGACTCTACACAGCAGGCCTTGAGCAGGGCCAGTTTCCCACTTTGTGGAAATCTGGTCGTCTGGTCCTGCTCAGGAAGGCGGGGCGCCCTGCGGACTCACCGTCCGCGTACAGGCCCATAGTGCTGCTAGACGAGGTGGGTAAGATGTTTGAGCGTATAATCGCTGCCTGCCTCGTCAGCCACTTGTGCGGAGAGGGGCCTAACCTGGGCGAGAGCCAGTTCGGCTTTCGGCACGGGCGCTCCACCATCCACGCTATATCGCGGGTGAGAGTCCTGGCGTAGGAAGCGGTGTCCCGGGGCGGGGTGATGTTGGCGGTGTCCTTGGACATCTCCAACGCCTTCAACACCCTGCCCTGGAGCTGTATTAGGGAGGCATTGCGTTATTATCGGGTGCCTTCCTACCTCCGCCGCATAGTTGGGGCTTATTTAGCGGAGAGGTGTGTCACCTACACGGGACGTGATGGCGGAAGCCAGCGCCGAATGTCGTGCGGTGTTCCACAGGGCTCGGTCGTGGGCCCGCTCCTGTGGAACATCGGGTACGACTGGGTGCTGCGGGGCGAGCTCCAGCCGGGCGTGGACCTGACGTGTTATGCAGACGACACACTAGTCACGGCCCGGGGGAGCTCGTACAGGGAGGCAGCGTTGCTGGCGACGGCTGCGGTCTCGCAGGTGGTGAGCCGCATACGGCGCCTGGGCCTGGAGGTTGCCCTCAACGAGTCGGAGGCCATGATCTTTCATGGCCCCCAAAATTCATGGCACTTTTAATTTCACTATATGTACTAATATAGTGAAATTAAAAGTAAAACTATCACAGCTAAGTGGGCTTTACAAGTTAACGAGTAATAGTCGACCAATTTTGCAGTTGGCGAATTAACCGTGGCATATATTGGAGGAGAACATGTTTGTCAACTACAATGTAAGCTTTGTTTTTGGGATAAATTCATAATAACCCCACTTCGAAAACGTTAACAAATATTTATGGAAAATGGCGCGCTAGTTTTGTTTTTTCTGAGCGCCGCGCTAACGATGCGCGCGCAGGTGTAAATAATGGCACTGGCAAAACCGCTAAACTGCCTATATAAAAAAAAAAATATAAACACAAAACAATGTTTTGAATATGCAAATTAAGGTTAACCTTAATTTGCATTTTAATATGTAGTGAAAAATATATAATTTGATGAAATGATGATAATTTTGATTGAATGATTGATAATAATATCATATTGTAACCTAAAATAGTTTGTTTATTCACATAAACATTCATTGTTATTAGACAAAAACTCTTTGCGGAGATTGGGAAAAATATGTAAAGTAAAAAACACGAGCTGAATTATGAAATTCAATGCGTTGCCATAAGAGTCACTTTTGTAAAGTGACTCATAAGGCAAGTGTTTTGAAAAGTATTTCGACCAGATTGGAAAATTTTGCAGCCAATGGCTGCTATTATGCCTTAGTTTTTTAGCTATACTACATAATCATATCTTCTTTCGTTCGTTAGATATGACATGAGCAGCTGGGGTGACAGAACTCCAGCTTACACACAGTTTTTTGACCGTAGTTTCAACAGTTTTTAAGTATTATCGTCCAGTTTTTTCCTTCTTTGTACTGTTATTAAGCCTTATTTTTTCTGACTATAGTCCAAAATCCTAACCTCACTGGTTTCCTGCACTGCATGAGTAAGCTGTGGTGACGTCGTCTCTCCAGCTAACACACAGTAAACGGCTCATATTAACGAATTTTTTGTGGCTTCTAAATTAAGACTTGGAACTTTGATTGCTGGAATTATGCCGTAAATATTGGCATAGTTAGAATTATTTTATCACATAATGAGGAAGTACTAAAAAACGTGCGGTCGCCTCGAAACAAGTGGATCGACAGACCGACGCAGTAGCACTTAGCAGCGTGTGCGTCGCGGCTTGATTTTTTGTTCTTTCGTTCAAAAGCGCGCAATATGTTAAAACACGTTGTGTTTTGAGATCCCTGACTATCTGGGTGTTTGGAAAAAATACAATAACCAGATCACATGAACTAAAATTAATACTTTTTGCGCACCTAGATTGCAAAAAAGGACGTTCGTGGGTCATCGCTATGGACTTAATCGACCATCCTATACTCAACCGAACTGGGAATATCAACCGGTGGAGATTGCAACCGAAACGAACTCTTAATACTCGCAAAAAAATGTACAATTAAAAGTAAAGTTCATAATATTTTTTTTACAATAAAGACTCGTTAGTTTTGTCCTCTTTTTATTCCTTGTCAAGTGTTTCGGTGTACAGCGGTGCTATTCTGTAACCTTCGCACCGTGAAAACTTAAAGGAAGTGAACGTGGAGTGAACTGTCAGTGTCATCCCACCTGATACTAGGGATGGACCAAGGATTACATTTATAATCATAATCGAGATTTTAATAATATTTTTATGATAATTCTATTGATCATAATCAGTTAACTAATTAAATAACCGCAATCCTATGACCCAACCGCGATGTGTTTTGAAGAAGCGATAATGGAATGAGTCTACTAAAGACTGTGCGACGTTTTTCAGCGTTGTTATTAACCCAAATCTATTCTAATTATAAGAAGAGATAACCGAGTGTGTCAAGTGATCGAGAGCTAAAAGTGTGCCTGGCTGACGGACCATAGAATTTATCCTCTCACAAACTATGAGGAAACTTCGTGTCTGTCTGTGTATAAAAACGTGCGGATTATTTTAATAAGTACCTTTCTAATATTTTATTTTAGGTAGGTAAATTTATAACGACCTACGCGTTGCCAATAATAAAATAATATTCATAAAATCACCGTCATCAATACTATAACAAAATTCAACAGTTCAACTGACACTCGCGCAGCACGCGCACCGTCCGGCGAGCAGCTAGGCTCACTTCATCCAGCCCAAGTGAAGTGATGTTGCTATGGCAACGAGAATCGAGTGAAGTGATAAGATCACGACACTCGCACGTCGCGCTAACCGACTCACTTCACCTAGCCTAGGTGAAGTGATAAGATCACGCCGCGCTTGCGCGTGAGGCTCTGTTATTAATATCAAGTTGAGTTTTGTTTTTATATTGGCCGTTTTTTATGTGTGCCGTTTACATGCGCGACAAACAAAAATCTGGTTTTACCACCTTTATATGAAAATCCAAAATGGCAAACATTTTTCATCGTCGGTGTCGTTTTCATGGTTTTCGCGGGTGTTACAGCCGATAGTGAGGTCAAATCTAAAAAGCAAGATGGCGGCTGCGAAACATACCAAACTCTTTGGAATAAAAAAAGCCAAATTGAGTTTCTGACTGAATTTCTGTTTTGCTCTTTTATTTACAAAAACCTAAAAGTAACGTTGTAACACATAAATACTAGTTTTGAAATAATATAAAATGATAAATAGAATTAGCATAAAAATATTATTAAAATCTCGATTGTGATTATAAATGTAATGCTTGGTCACTCCCTAGCATCAGTGGGATGACACTGACAGCTCACTCCACACGAGTTTTCACGGTGAGATTTTTACAGAATCGACATGCAGGTGCTCCTGCTTCGAGACTTTGTAAAAAAATAAAGTACAAAATTTAAATATATCCTTACAAAAGGTTACAAAGTCCTATTCCTACCAATAGGCTCACCCCCTATTACATAGGAGTTTAACATAACTGGCGAAATGTGGGTGTACTATAGGTACACCTCTGCTTCTGCTTCTGCCTTCAGGGATTACAGGCAGTGATTTAAAACTTGAACGTAGCGTTATCTCTATAATATAATGAAGTTACAGTTTGTTTATTATCTGGCCGTCGACATTGACTATCGAAGTCAGAATCTCTCAATAAGTTGTAACCTTTTTTTTTTGGGTGGGAAATTATCAAATAACTTATCCCGCTCTGGACGGAGCGGGAGGGTGTGTCAGACTCCTACTGACTAAAACCCACCCGTATTCCTTCCGTTGCCTGTGTTGCCAGGGGCCTCGGTAACCCTTTAGTACCTTCCCGCGACCCCGGAATAAGTTGTAACCTGTGATGTAATTTGCTTGTATTTCCAAAATATTGAACACTAAATTTCAATTTTTTTAATTGTATGTCGTTTGCCTCATTATGGATACGACATACAAACATTTGATATATTTTTATTTTTATACACGTACAGGTCCTAAGGGAAAACACGGAAATTATAAGTAAGTAATATGGCTATTTTCTTATTAGCTAATCTTCTTTTTAAAATTGAAGAGGAATTGAAAGGATTTGAATAGGAAACGCCGGGAAGGGGACGCCCCAGGAAGACATATAGTGACTTCATTGGTGATGTTCTTCAGAAAGGTCAAGTGCGCAGTGCTCGCAATCTGCGTGCGTGTATGACCAGATGTATGAACGTAAACGAAGCAAAAGGAGTATGTAAGCAGCGTAGCAGGTGAAGTTCTATAGTTTCTGCCTACCCCCATGGGAAAAAGGCGTGAGTGTATGTATGTATGAAAAGGAAATCAAAGGAATAATAAAAATACATAGAACGATTACTTATAGGTATAGATAAGATATATGTATTTGCTCAAACTTGAATAAAAACGTGCATGCAGGATAACAAAAAATATAGGTTCAGACATGTTTGCCACGTATTATGGCAAATATGAATAATTATGATTGTTAATAATCTAGTCAAGTCAATATAATTAATTTACCTCGAATTTATCAAACTAATTTATAAATTTCAACAGTAAATAAAAATAATTCATAAGATCTATGTCAAAATAAATGTTTCTATCAGAAATGTCTTAATATTATAATAACATGCTTTGTCAGTTACAAATTACTGTAGTTGTTTTTCAATTGTACATTATTAAGCTCCCCCGAACTTCACGGTAACTTATTGTAAATAATGAAGACACATTTTTACGCATAAGTGCAGTCCTACTACTATGCAGACAGAGCTGACTTTGATAACACCTGTTTCTGGGAAATTTATCTGCCATTCGCGAAAATGACTTACTATTATTTCTAACAAACATGACTGATTCCAGAATATAAAGAGATGCCAATGTCAATATTTTATAGCGTATGAAATAGGGCTTACAACTATCGGTAGTTTTTAAATTAAACATGGTTCTGAGGCATCTCTTTTGTGCTTAAATGCAACTTCTTTATTAGTTGAGTTACCCCAAAAGATAACACCGTATCTTAGAACAGATTCAGTTAGACCGTAGTACCTAAGCAGTTAGTAACGCATCTGTTTACAGTGCGTGATAGAATGTACAAGGCGTACACAATACTGCTTATTATTTTAATCAAAGCGCATGCAGAGGCATGCGCCTTCCAATTTAAATTGCGATCTATTGTAAGTCCTAGAAACTTCGTTGTATTAACTGTGTCAATTGTAATGTCATTGTATGTTATGTCAATATTGGGAAGAACCAATGCGCGCTGGCTAGAAAACTTTATTACAGTCTTATTTAAATTAATTTTTAAATGATTGTTGTCTAACAATTCTAATGTATTATTTATATCCTCTTTATAAAAAAAATCTTTGATTACTTGGAATTGTTATTGTACTGTCATCCGCGAACAGTGTCATAGGATGTTTAATTGCCATTGGAAAGTCATTAATGTAAAGTGTAAAAAGCGGTGGTACTAGTATACTTCCTTATGGATCTCCATAAAAACATTTCGTTCCTCCTATAAAAAGATTTCTTCTCTTTTGGTACTTATATTTCTGCTTATTTCCGTTATTTGTTTTCCACGTTTAAGTACGATTTTATGAGCTAAAGGACATTTCCTCTTACACCATAAGCATCAAGCTTTTTTAGTAAAATATTATGTTGCTCAAAAATGCCTGGGTCATGTCACAAAATATGGCACATTGGAGTTTTTTTTATCCATATTTGTTGTAAAATTATGTAAAAAGTCATAAATAGTTGTTTTTGTCGTGCCATGCTTATTGTCTTGTTTTTCCTAAATCCTTTTTGGTCGTTGCAAAGAATATTATTAGCTTCTAAATAAAAATTAAGTTCTTTATGAATATACTTTTCAATTATTTTTGAGAAAATTGGTATCAATGAGATTGGCCTGTAGTATTCCATTAAATCTCTATCTTGTTTTTTGAACAATGACTTTATTACAGATTTTTTCAGAGCATCTGGAAAAATACCTTCACTTATACACAAATTTATAATAGAACTTAAAGGCCAACAAATTTCCTCGGCTACCGCTTTGAGTATTTTTGTACAAATGCCATCTTAACCTACACTAAGTATTTGTATTGTTAAAATAATTTTTAATACGTCGTTTGGTAAAGTTGGAGCCATGAACATAAAATCCTTCCTGTTTAAAATATGTTTTGTGACTGTCTTGTTGCATAATGGGCTGAAGTCTATCAATAAAATATTTTTTAAATACATTAGAAATACATTTTGGATCCGAGATAATTTCAAATTAATCTGGGGGCACGGCAGTGCCTCCGCCAAGACAAGCCGAGTGAAGCGCAACGGCACTACCTATCTTTTCTCGAAGAGCTTCGTCGTTTTTTTGAACCTAGAACTTGGGTTTGGATTATACCAGATAAACAAAACTCTCGGGATATGATTTCAATAGTAGACTTATTAAACTTATAAAGTTTCAATAGCATAGCTTTTATACTTTAGATTTTACGATTTTACGTGTAAGTATTGTAGCGTGTGTGGAAGGATTCAAAGGAAACACTCGCGACATTACACATGTATAATTTAGTAAATATAAAAACACACAAGAATTCAAAAAAATAACAAAAATTATGAATGATAGATTAAATCACACGTTTAAAAAAATTCCTCATGCCTTTGGATAAGTTAAAAAAAAAGTTTTACATAACAGAATTAGAACTTAGAGCACACTAACTAGAACTATGATAACTTCCCTAAAAATAATTGTAAGCGCTTGAATGATTGAGTTTTTAAATTACGTCAACGCAAAAAAGTGGTGCTAAGCTCTAAACCTTATTCGTGGTCCTGACTTAACTGAAACTGGCAAAATTCAGTACACAATCAAAGAAAGTAATAATTAAAGAAGTTAGCTGGTAGCTTTCCAGAAGCAAACGTGGCGTAGATTTCGCTGGATCACCTCGGGTTACCGAAATCACGGCGAATAATAGCTGCTGGAACTACGTCCTCCGATCGGTCAGCTTAGCAGCAGATCATTAAATTCGTACCAAAGTCACTTGGTAGATTCAATAGGGGAATAATATAAAAAAAAAACAGAAAAAAAGCCTGGCCTGGGGACTTCTTTCTATAACAAAAAAGAAGCGAATAAGTCACCAAGTCACGTTTCTGAAGATATAAAGTGAATGGGATAAGTAATAAGAAAAAATTGCATACCAGTCCCTTAATTCGACAGTACAGACTCCTGACTGCACATCACATCTTACTCACATCACAATTATTCCTGTAATGATTATGGACATGACCAAAGCGTTTGACTACGTACACCATGAAACATCTTTGAATAAACTGTACACATACGGAATAAGGGGCACAATGTCCATATAGATTATTTGAATCTTATTTAAGTGATAGATATCAGGTTGTCGAAATAAATGACATCAGCTCTTTAAATGACACAGAACAAAAACATCAATCTAAACCTAAAAAGTACTATACGGTGTACCACAAGGTAGCGTGCTAGGGCCACCCCTATTCTTAATTTACATTAACGATCTGCCTAACGTCACACAACATCCTATGATCATTTTTGCTGATGACAGAACAGCTATTTTTACTGGTTAAAATATGGATACTTTTGAAGCCGACGTAAATAATACCCTTAATTAATGTAATAATTAACTGGCTGACAAATAACAACCTGGTCCTACAAATTAAAAAAAAAACTAAATTAGTCACATTCCCGCGAAAGAGTAAAAAAAACTTCAACATTCAATATGATGGTACAGTAATTGAACAAGTCAGCTGCGTAATTTTTTTAGGACTGTGGATAGATAATGATATGACATGGCAAACACACATTGACACAGTATGCAGTAAACTTAACCAGTACTCATATGCTCTATACAAATGATCTAAAGTAGTCGATCAATCAGCTCTATTAACTGCCTATCATGCTTACGTATCATCAACCCTAAAACACGCTATTATATTCTGGGGCAACGCCGCAAATAAAGAATCATCAGTGTATAAAGCGCAAAAAAGATGCGTTCGCGCAATTGCTGGTATCTTTGTTCCTGAATCTTGCGTGATATTTTAAAAAGTTTAAAATTTTGACCTTTCCATCAGCTTATATCTATGAAGTTACAGTATTTGTTAAAATAAATAAAATCTATTTGGTGAACTAAAATCAAAAAGATACACACTTAAAATATCTACATAGTATACCACATAATATAACTCTTCTGGGCAAAAGCTTTTTTGGAATGGCATCTAAAATTTACAATAAAATACCTGTAAACACCAAGTAACTCCCACAATTCAAATATAAATTGCGTATTTTTTTAATTGACAAAGCCTACTACACGATCCAAGATTTTCTTAATAATTAGTACCTGCTACAATCTATCACCAATACTACAATCTGTCACTAATTCTTTTTGATAACCAAATTTTGTATACTGCATGTTGACATAATTTATTATTGTATGCCTACTAGGCAGGACATAATGGATCTGTAATTTACCTAACATCTGTATAAAATGTCCACAGTAAAAAGATTTGATTTGATTTTATTTGAATTAAAATACATATTTTATGCCTTTCCTACTGTGATTGATCATCACTTATGTTGGTGCTGCAAAATGTATTTCTCGTTCGCTTAAATTTGTTATTCTACAAGCTAGGCACAATAACATCGGCTATAATGATAACGAGAGTGGGCGCTGATACTTATAATTACAAGATATTAAGTTATCTTAGCTTAGGTATTGGCTGCAACTCTAATATGCAACTTTACTAACCTTAAGGCCTATTTTTATTGTAAACCATATTTTACTTGAAGATGCAAATAAACTATTTTTATTTTTATTTTATTTTTTTAATTATTTTATTCATATCTAAAAAAGCCCCGATTTCGTCACTGACACACTTACTGATGATCATCAAAATTGTTAGGGTACTTCCTGAAGTCCTAGAAAGCTGAAATTTGGTATGTAAGCTAGTAATAGTACACAAACAACAAAAAAATCTAAAACTTGGCTTGGCCATTTCGCTACATTCACATGGGCGTAAGGTGAATCCATTTATTCACTGTTAATTACTTTTCTGTTATACAATAGTTCTTGTAGTAACGAAACAGCCAAGCCACATATTTTGACTAGGGTGTAGAGTTTGTGAAGTTAGGGCTTGTAGAGCTAGGGCGTGTAGAGTTAGAAGCTTGGCTCTACATGAGATTTGATAACTTTTTGACAGTGCGAGTCATGGGGTCTCGTCTTGCCAACATTTTACATGAAATTGTTTTTGGTAGGATTCTAAGATTATTAATATTATTCTTTGGTATATTTAACTTTGTTTGATTCATAATTTGCCATGTCGTTTTGGATTTACTATTTGATGTCTTTATTTTACTGTTATTTTGAGTTAAATTAATAAACCTTTTAAAGAGTTTTGTGTAATTTTTAAATCGCGTTTTATTCTGATGAGTAGGTTTTAATCGGAATGGCCACAGTAATTACCGTTTTTCTCGCTGCATTTTTTGATACCACGGGATACCCATTTTTGTTTTTATTGGGCATTTCAGTAACTGGGCTGTGTGATCCTGTAATGCTTTGGTGCAAGATGTATAGATGTTTAGTCAAGAAAAATATGGTCTCCGGTATTATCAATGTCATTCACATTGTGATGTATGCCAACGTTTTGCATAGTGTCAGTAACTAAGTCCAGTAAATCCTTAAATATAGTAAGTAGTCCAAGTTTATTTATTTTGCCAGAGTATTTATTAAACATGCTAGTCATATTCCAGATTCAGATTACTATCCAAAAAGATTACCACATTTCACATACACATATTCGTATTGTTTTGCTCACGCATTCCATACGATATCAATGAACTTGTTCGCGAACTTGAGGTATAAATACCTATAGGATCAAACTTGCATTTCGGCATATCATAATATACGCATTGTTGAGGTTTAATGAAAATAAAATGGCCTTTGTCTTGTCCATGTTAATTTTAAGACCCACTCTACTGAGGTCATCGAGCATTGTACTGAGGTCCTCCATAGTCTCAGCCATGACAACTGTATCGTCGGCAAACCGAAGGTGAGTAAAGTACTCGCCATTGATGTTGATGCCTAGCCCTTTCCAGTCCAGAACCTTGAAAACATCCTCCAGTGCAGCGGTGAACACATTCGAAGAGATAACGTCTCCTTGCCTCACACCTCGCTGCAGAAGGATAGGTTTCGAGGTGTGATCCTGGAGTCGGACTGACAGTGGCGTTTTCGTACAGACACTTAACCACCTCGATGTACTGATAGTCGATCTGGCACCGTTGAAGAGACTGCAGTACAGCCCATGTCTGGGTCGAGTCGAAGGTTTTCTCGTAGTCCACAAACCCTAAGCAAAGAGGCAGGTTATACTTTTCGATCTTCTGTATAACCTGCCGCAGCGTATGTATGTGGTCTAAGGTCTCCCTTTACGGAATCTGACTTGTTCGGGGGGCTGAAAGTCAAACCTGCGCGCGAGACGGTTCTTGAAGACTCTGGAAAACAGCTTGTAAACATGGCTCAGAAGTGAGATGGGCCTATAATTCTTAAATCGAAACCGGCGCCAATACCCTCCGGTATTGGTGCCGATTTCCTTGTTCACAACCTAAACTAAATTAAAGTTCAGTGCATATTTTTCTTTCTATTTCATTAACTATTATTTCACTAAGATAAATTTTAGTTTAGTCCTGTCAAATTAATCAGCGCTTGACGTAAATTGACGTAATTTTAGTAGCCAAATTTTTAATCACGTCTTAAGGCGAACGGCAGGCTTGTATGGGGCTTTCGTAAAGCTAATAAAATTTCGTGTTTTGGGATTTTTTTTGTTTTAATTTGTAGTTAATACGATAGACAAGCCTTTTTTAAATTCTTGGATTTTTAGAACTTGGGACGTAAAAGATGTAACCAGTTTTATTTTTTAAGGTTAAGTACTAGTTTACCAATGTAGATTGTTACTCATAGGCACATAGGTATACATTGTTTCGGTAATAAAGTATTTATGTTCTAGATTGCTTGTCGCTATTTTTGTAGTGTTTTACTTACTATCAAGTAGATAAATTGAGATGAGGATCGTACCTACTCAGCGGAGTGCATTATGAGATACCTATGTCCAGCAGCTGACTGCAACAGTTTGATAATGATGAAGTCCTGATGGGGTTTTCAGTGTAGGTAAATAAAACGATACAGTTAATAGTTTTTTTTTAAGTACATTTATTTTATTAATAATTAATTAATTCGTAAATTACTTCACCTAAGAAGGGGGCAGGTCGGGTAATACCCTCATGGCGAGCATAGCTTAAATACCAACATAACTGCGTTTAGTTTACGACTAAATTACGTGTAGTTATTAAAATCTTTTTTTAAATATTATTAATTAATCCGAACTTCTAAAAATAGTACACTTACATGAAAATAAATGGCTTAGTTGCCTTTATATGTGGTACAAATTCTATAACAAAACAACAAAAAAAGTAAGCTGTACGAAATCTGCCGTTCACCTTTGTATGGAGTAGTGACAGGCGCTCAATAACATCAGATATGCATGCATAGCCATCAGGCATAATCAACCGGTACATACTATTTACATATTAAGCTTCAACAGCAAGCTTACTATTATATTCTTTATATTCAGAATAAACAGCCATTCTTAACAAACTTTACTTGGCCACCATTTTGTGGAATTTGAACTACAGACAGCAGGTTGGCAGCAAGTCCAGGCGTATATTACACATTAGTAAACAATATTTAATTTTGTTGACCTCTTTTGGATTTACACTTGAGACTTTTATGTCCATACTTGTTGCATACAGTATTTTTCTTGTTTTTATTGTTTAACTTCTGACTTATAGTAAATGCTGATGAATCACTTTCAGTTTGTTTTACAACTTATAATTTTTTTGCCTTCACTAAGTCAAGAGCTAATCGTTATACCTGAATTTTCGATCAGTAGGTCGTCTTAGGGATGGTTCGATGGCTAGTATCATTGGTTTGTAACTTTCGGGCAGACCGGAGAGCCACTCATCATCCACTTTGAAGCCAATGTTCCGTTATTTAAATGTGCTGTCGTCATTATTTTGTTTACATATTCCTCTACATTTAGACATCCAGCTAGTGGAGTATTGCTTAAGTCACACAGCAGACCAATTCGTCGTGTTAGCCCGGAGTCGTCAAAAGCGCGGGATAAGTTTGCCCAAACGTTTGTTTTGCAGTTCTTGCTTCTTGTAAATGGACATAATTTATCGGAACGACAAGAAGCTTTGTTTTCGCTTTAGTGTCGCAAGTCGCCACTTTACTTGGTTGTGTGCATTCGAAGCAGTCCCACAACTCTTCATGCAATAGATACGTTTTGACAGCAAAACGCCATGTGTTGTAGTCAGCACGGACCGTTAACTTTTCAGTTATTGCTGTTGGCTGGGCTTGCTTTCAATGAAAATAAGATAGTATTGTAACACAGTGGTTAAATAATGTTATTTAATTTTTGTAAAAAAATTAATTAACTTCACCTGTAAAACACAGACATGAACATAACAGTTGCTAGGCAACAACTAAAGACACAGCTCTTATAGCATAGTGCATTAAAATCTTCATGGCACAACACCCCCAGTTAACCCACTATGCTGTGTGCAGAACACATGTTTCTCCTTACCAACTCCCTTTGTCATCATATCAGCAAGCATAAGGGCAGTCTCACAATATTCAACACAAATTGCCCTTTGCTCTGCTAACTCCCTAACGAAATGATATCTTATATTTATATGTTTGGAACGTTTTCCAATAGCAGGAGTTTAAACTAGCTTACTGGTACTCTGACTAACACTAAAAATAGTAACAGCAGTGTTGTGACGGCCACTCAGTTCAGAATATAAAATATTTACTGATATCACTTCCTTAGCGACCTCACAAATTGCGATGTACTCAACACAACGCTGTTTTAAACACTGCCAAGACACCGCAGAACCACCGAAAACTAGGCTGTAACCAGAGAAAGATTTCCCATCAGGCCCATTTCCCCAATCTGCATCTGCATAGGCAACCAAAGGCTTATTATTTTTTTTTGTAATACAGCGATAGTTCCGTTGTCCCCTTTAGGTACCTAAGCACCACCGCCGTGTCCTCGTGGAGGCGATCGGCGGCAGAGATCTCTCGCGTCCGGCCCTGGTTCAGGCCATGGTACGGAGCGAGAGGGCATGGGCAGCCGTCACCTCCTTCTGCAAAGCAGTAATGCTCGCGAAGGAGGAGGCGGGACGGTTGAGGGAAAGGCATGTTTCGCGCCCTCTCGCCCCTAGCCGCCGCAGGAGACGCCCTGGACGTCGGGAATCCCGGGCGGATTTCCGGCCACCGTAGGCGCGGGCTTGCGGACGGTGAGCAATGGGTAGCTCACCGTCCGGTAAGGACCAGGCCCGGGTCGACGGCGCGTTGTATTCCACGCGCGCCTCAAAGAGATGTCATCAGCACAAATGTAGGGGTCCACTAGGGCCGATGCCTGCCGGGGTCGCGGGAAGGTACTTATGGGTCACCGAGGCCCCCGCAACACAGGCAACGGAAGGAATACGGGTGGGTTTTAGTCAGTAAGAGTCTGACACACCCTCCCGCTCCGCCCAGAGCGGGAGAAGTTATTTGATGATTTCCTATCCACAAAAAAAAAGGTACCTAAGCACTCGATTCAGTGCCGCCATGTGAGTACAATCATTGCAGTTATTAAACTGACTTAGCATCGTAACTGCATCGTCTTGTACCTACAACATGCCTGGTACATTAGTGAACCGATAATTTCCTGATACCACCAGTTGTCATTCTTTTTACCAGATTTCAGGCAAAGATTCACTTCAACTGGTGTACTAACTAGTTTGCAGTTCAACATTCCAAATTTCACCAAGATTTATGAAATGTATTTGTTTTGAGACAAGTGGATTTCACTTACACTCTTTCTCTCGAACCGGACTCATACGGTATGGAAATTATATACCGTATGAGTTTCTCCCGCTTCGGAACCATATTTTGAGCGGTAACGTCTCGCACTTTGCAAATTTTCTGCAAAAGGACGCTCTTCGTGGATAGAGCCGTAAAAATTCTCTCCAGAATCCGATCTCGTCAGTGAACTAGCCCTCGCTGTATAAGATGCACTTCCGGATTCTTCTTGATTCACATTCGAACTTGCCACCGGAATCACAACAGCAACAGGACCATCAATCCTTGGAACCTCTGATTCAGTAGTGGAACGAATAACTTCAGGAATGTCATACTGTAAATCAATGACCACAGCATCCCTCTTAGAAATAGGAACAGCGGCTTCTTGTGTCTTTTTAGTAGGCACGGAAACATTTTCCATAATTTTTCATAAAATCCTCGTTGGATCATCCTCCAAATATATCTCTTTGGAGGATGATCTGACGAGGATTATAATCGGTACGCCTTCGAATTGGTCGAATACCCAGTCATTATCACTTAAACCGTCTTTGGATCAAACTTCTTGCCACTATGATCCTGTAACTAAGCTCTTCATCTCTTCATTAATATTTTCAGATTCGATAAATCGACTCTCTCTCTAGTAAAAACCTCGTCTGAAACTTTATCCTTGAGGGCATTTGTTGGAGATCGGTTCTTTAGCTACACGACACAACCAACAGTTTCTCCCCAGAATCTTTTGTCCAAACCAGCCTCGTGCACCATACATCTAGCCTTCTCAGTTATTGTGCGTATCGTTAGTTTCGCCACTCCGTTCTGTTGAGGAGTGTAATGTACTGATCTCTGGTGTTGAATCCCAAGTTTCTTCAGGAAATCTTGAAGTTCTCTGTTGATATACTCAGTGCCATTATCGCTACGAAATTTCTTTATCTTTTTTCCCGTCTGATTTTCAACTAGTGCCTTGAATTCCATGAATTTAGCGAAAACTTCGGTCTTGGATTTTAACAAATAGCCAAATGTTTTTCTGCTGAAGTCATCCACAAAAATCATGTAGTACCTACCACCCCAGGATTCTACCTCCATATGGCCCGCTAAATCCGAATGCACGAGTTCAAGAAAGTCTTTTGCTCTCTTGCTTTTACCTTTTGGAAACATTTTGACGCACTCCTTCCCATAACAGCACCCTTCACATGGTTCCTTGCTCACCTCTCTAAAAGTCAGACCATCTACCAAACTTTTCAGCTTCATTATTAGAGCTCCACTCAGGTGACCTAGTCTTCTGTGCCATAAATTAAAACGTAAATATTCTGGAGGACACGTCAGAACCATCGCTGCTTCTTTATCTAAAACATGTAACCCCTGTTTCGTACCCGAGTTTACGTTTCTTCGTCCACCCTTGCCCCTCTCACCTCTCCCGCGGCCTACCTGCAGCGGTCGGCGAGCCGTAAGCGCGGCGTCACCTAGCCGTATCCGAATCGACGTATCGGAGTGCTGATCCGCTTTGTTTACGTGCTTACGTTAGGTTGACGCTGGTTTGACGGCGAGGCGACAGGCGATACGGTGACGATCCATTTCCGAATTGATATGTGTGCTATGTATGACCTTTAATCTGCTTTCATCTTCAAAACTTCAAATAACTCATTGGCATTTGTTCTACCATGAAGGTTTTAATGTACATACTATAAAAGAGTCTTCATTGGTTCATCATCATCATCATTTCAGCCGAAAGAAGTCCACTGCTGGACATAGGCCTCCCCCAAGCACCGCCACTTCGACCGGTTTTGTGCTTCCCGCATCCAGTGGATTCCTGTGGCCTTCACAAGGTCATCGGTCCACCTTGTAGGAGGCCTTCCAACACTACGTCTTCCGTCTTCATTGTTTGTTGCATAGTTATTATACTCTTTGGTTGTTGCCTAGCAACTGTTATGTTCATGTCATCCTGTGTTTTTCAGATGAATTTAATTTTTATTTTTATAAAATGTAAATCAGTTTATTAAACAACTGTGTTAATGGAATCCTATTTTCATTGAAAGGAAGCTCAGCCAACAGGTTACTGGCCCACACGTGATCTGGTGTGAAATCTGAGCGGAAAAGTATCTGATAACAAGCTTTTCTATGAGTACCTACCTGTTGAGAGATTGGCAGGCCAAGCTAATTATGGTACGTGGGCATTATTGCTATGGAAATGTTCCTGACTGGCCAAGGTATCAAAACTTTACCTATAAAAGTCGTTATTTGGCGTGCGGTGCGAAAACATGTTTATACGTAGTACCTACTCATCGCTACCCACAAAAAAACCGTGAGGTTATATGCCCGCTAGGGAGGTCGGCGCGCAGCACCCAGTCGTATCCGATGTCCCACAGATGCGGCCCCAGGACCGATCCCTGTGGGGCACCGCACGACATCTCTTGCCGGTTCCACACTCCCTGGTGACCGGGGTAGATGACGGCCCTGTCCGTCAAATAGGCCTCGACCACACGACAGAGGTAGGTCGGCATCCGGTGGTACCGGAGTGCCTCCCTGATGCAACTCCAGGGCAGGGTATTGAAGGCATTGGCGATGTCTAGAGACACCGCCAAGACGACCCTACCCTGGGCAACAGCATTCCCCGTCGTCAGGGCTCGCACGCGCACGATGGCGTCCACCGTAGAGCGCCCTCTGCGGAAACCAAACTGGCTCTCCGCCAAATCCGGCCCCACCCGCACCAGCTGGCCGACGAGGCGGTCTGCAATGACTCTTTCAAAGAGCTTGCCCACCTCGTCGAGCAGCCCGATGGGCCGATAAGCGGACGGAGAGTCCGCAGGGCGCCCTGCCTTCTTTATGAGGACCAGTTTCCCCGTCTTCCAACGAAGCGGGAACTGGCCCCTCTCCAGCATGCGCTTAGGAGCCCCCTAAGTCGAGGCCCGAGAGCCTCCAAGGCCAGGACCCAGGCCTTCCCAGGTAAGCCGTCGGGTCCTGGAGCGGTATTTTTGGCATTAAGCCTGCGTACCGCCGCTCTCATTTCTCCCTCGGTCACCTCCGGAGCATCGTCGTCGTCGGCGGTGTGGTCCACATCGGGCACCGCAGTAGGCGGAGCCATAGGCGGGGAGGAGTGTTCCCCTCGCGAAGGGAACAGAGCGCTCACCACGTCCTCCACAAGCTGGGGCCGGAGACTCTGCGTCAGCGGGGGAGCCCATGGGCGGAGTTTATCCCGCACCACCTTGTACGGGCGTCCCCACGGGTCCCTGTCCAGAGTCCCCAGCAACTCCTCGCGGGCCAAACCCTTGGCCCGCAAGATCTCCGCTTGGAGGGCGGTCTTCGCCGCTCTGTACCCCTCGTACAGCTCCGCCTGAATGGCTTCCGTATCCGGAGGTTTCATACGGAGCCTGCGGTGCCTGGTATACCGGCGTCGTGCAGCCACGCACGCAGTGCACAGAGCCGTCAGCTCCTGCGACCACCAGTACACCTGGCGCGAGGCACGTCCAGGTTGGACCCGGGGCATTGCCACGTCACATATGTCGGACATGGCCTCCCGGAACCACTCCGCCTCGTCGTTGATGTCGGCAGGCCTGTCCGGTGGTGACACCCAGGCCTGCACGATCGAGGCTTCCAGGAGGAGCTCCCGGTCCAGCTGCTTCAGCGCCCACCGCGGACCACTCGGAGCCCGTCGGACCGGCGCGTCCGAGGTCTGGGCGGAGAAGTCGAACCGGATATACCGGTGATCGGAATAGGTCTCCACCCCCTTCATGACGCGCCAGTCAACTACACGCGGTGACAGAGCGGGGCTGGCGAACGAGATGTCCACCATTGATTCACCCCGCATCCGCACACACGTGGGGACAGAACCCCGGTTTAGGACCCCATTGGCTTAAGTTGCCAATTTGGTAGTCTATGAAACACTCGTTTTTCAACTATAGAATGTAGAACGTTTTAACGGTTATTACCGCATTCAGTCAAAGTAAAGCTACGCTTGACGAGCAAATATTTTCAGCCATTAGGGAATTTACGGCTTTAATTGCAGGAGGTAATGCAGCATAGTGGACGTGGAGTTATAGAAGCAACTTAATACTTAAACTGCTACAATCTTGGTATAGAAATACTGAATAGTAGAGCAATATGGAGCAATGTTGCGTATATTAGATTCTAAGTTATATTTTGCAGTGATACTCGTAAATTGATGAAGATGATATTTTCTGACCTTCAAAAAAGTTCGTCGCCATATTTTGAATGGTCAGTATAAATTATCTTCAATTTCATATTTAAATTCGACTACAGTCTTAATTAAGAAAAAACTCAATTTACTAACAAGTTCCTAGTACTTTAAAACGGCCGGCGGAAGTAGTGTTATTTTTTATTAGTCTGTACAAAAAGTGTATTAATACTCGGTTTTTTGTGTTCCATGCCAAGCAAAAAGGAACACAACACATACGAATCGTTCCAGTGTCTGTCTATCATAATCGATTTTATCACAAACACTTTGACGTTTAAATTAGAAAAGTATAGAAGCACTTGGCCTTTTTACAAAAGTCCTTCTCATATGTGAAGTTTAAATTAGAAAAGTATAGAAGCACTTGGCCTTTTTACAAAAGTCCTTCTCATATGCAGGTATTAAAGCACGGCCAGGTATTCGAAAATCCAAAGGAGACGCCTAGAGGCTCCCTGGTGAACAAAACACATGATTAGATACGAGTACGATACGATACGATACCTACCTATGATTACTTTGGCTATGATTATATTCTAGTTTTAGTCTATTGGACTATTGAAATATTTTGTAGATTTTAAAACATCTCACCAAATACAAATAATACAAACAATAATTGGATTTTACTTAAAAATATCAAGAAACATACCTACAAACACTTGGATTCTACTGTTAAGTGTATTTTATCTGTTGAAAGAGTTTCAATACTTTCGAAATACATGTCCCTGCCTAGTGGTGAAAAAATATTAACTTTTCTTGCTGAATCATATTGAAAGCCGTTCATCATTTTTGATTTTGAGTTGTAAAGGCATTATAACTATCTATTTTTTCTAAATAATATTTTATATACTTTATTTTTACTAGTCTACATCTGAAGTTGTTTCTTACACTTGGACTCATTGCGGACCAGTTTACAAAAACTCATGTGTTAAGTTATTCTACTGTAACCCAGATAAATTCTATGTGCCTATTACAGCTGAACTGTTTTATTTGTACCACATGAGCGGCAATTAATATTAATACGAGTAATTAAATATGTATCTACAGATAGTGCAATTCACGAAGACGCGCCCCACCAATTTTCGGTTGAGGGGATCGCGGGGTGCGGGGAGTTTGCTCCGAGCGGCAGTCGCGAACCGTCAGCGGTTCGATGCACACGAATACTACACTCTATGCTGTGAAAATCCAGACTCGTCACGAAAGTTGCTCTACTTTATATATTTTTAAAATGTCGAGAAAATCTCAGCGTGTTGTTCTTAAAAGCCAGGTATGTAAAGAAGTTTGAAGTTACTAAAACACATGAAATAAGCTAACGAAATTAATTTAATTTTAATAAATAGCAAATTTTAGTAATTGTAGTGTTCATTTCATTTTTAAAAATAAGTAAAACTATTTGATATTTTTTTTATTTTAGACAAGAGAAATTATTTCTAAAGTTTATGATTTTATGAAAAAAAAAAGAACACAGAAAATTACTTAAAGTGGCTAAAGGAGAAACTAATACCAAATCTCCCAAATGATGCCGTGGTAGTCTTGGATAATGCAGCCTATCACAATACTAATTCGGAAAAAATACCAACATCCAACTCCAACAAATTAGTCATGCAGACTTGGCTGAATGCAAAAAATATCCATTTTGAACCAAGCTACAAAAAACCTGAACTTTATGACCTTATATTAAAAAACAAAGAAAACTTCCGCAAGTACAAAGTTGACGAATTATTGAAAGAAATGGATTCACAGTGCTTCGGCTGCCACCTTATCATCCAGATTTAAACCCAATCGAAAACATTTGGGGTATTGTAAAAAACGACGTTGCTAGCCGCAATATCAATCAAAATTACACTTCGATTATGCCCATTTTAAATGAAGCATTTGATCGAGTAAATAAAGATGTCTGGTTCAATACTTGTCAGCACGTGGAAAAAATAGAAGACGAATACATGAGACATTGGTGCCGATTCCCTTGTTCACAAACTAAACTAAATTTAAGTTCCGTGCATCTTTTTCTTTCTATTTCATTAAGAAAAGGACAGAAGATAAATTTTAGTTTAGTCCTATCAAATTAATCAGCGCTTGACGTAAATTGACGTAATTTTAGTAGGCAAGTTTTTAATCACGTCTAAACTTGTATGGAGTAGTGACAGGCGCTGATTAATTTGACAGGACTAAACTAAAATTTATCTTCCGTCCTCTTCTTAATGAAATAGAAAGAAAAAGATGCACTGAACTTAAATTTAGTTTAGTTGTGAACAAGGGAATCGGCGCCAATGTGATCTTGATTTTAGTTTTATTTTAAATGTCGGTGATACATCAGACTCTGAATCAGATATTTCTGAAACGAGTGATTGACGATTTTCATTTCTCAATAAAGTTCAATAAAACTATTTCCGTATTTCATTTATGTCTATTATTACCTCCTATTATAAAAATAGTAATATTATCGATATTAATTAATAATCACATAAAATATCCACACCTAAAAATTAAATTAACATAACCTTTTCCTTGCGGTCGGGTAAAAAATATAAAATTGAAGTAGAGCATCTTTCACTTTGACCATGACGCTCTCTTCTGATTAGTCTATTCATTGTAGTGTGCGTGTGCACTCATAGGTAATTAGTGTGTACCGATAACACTCAAACATTGACGGAAGCTTGCACACATATACTATAAACGGTTAGGAGGAATAGTGGGGCGCGCGGCACTTTGGTGTGAGGTGTGAATAAAGACGACCCCCCAAACAATTAAACTTCGTCTTCTTCGCTTGGCTCTTGACAGAGCGGTCGTGGTCAAGATGAAGTGTGACCAATCGCAGGTTTTGTCGTTGCTCGCCTCACGATCTCTCTCCATGTGATTCTGTTAGTTGACAGTCTGGTGCATTCATTGAATGCACCAGACTGTCATAAAAATTGGAGTGTGAAATTTAAAGTCAATACTTTAAATTTCACACTCCAATTTTTATGCTAATATCGTTTATTAGCATTTAAATTACAATACATACATACATTACATTTTTAGGGTTCCGTAGGCAATAAGGAACCCTTATAGTTCCGCCATGTCCGTCTGTCTGTCTGTCCGCGGCTTAGCTCAGAGACTCTGTGTACGAGAAAGCTGTAATTTGGCATGGGTTTTTTTTTTTTTTGGGTGGGAAAACATCAAATAACTTCTCCCGCTCTGGGCGGAGCGGGAGGGTGTGTCAGACTCTTACTGACTAAAACCCACCCGTATTCCTTCCTGTTGCCTGTGTTGCGGGGGCCTCGGTGACCCATAAGTACCTTCCCGCGACCCCGGCAGGCATCGGCCCTAGTGGACCCCTACTGCGGCCCCTACTACGGCATGAGTATACATATTAATCACGCTGACAAAGTGGTAAAATAAAATATTAAAATATTTTTATTTTGGGTGCCTCTCCTACACGTAAAGTATATTGTGAGTGTGTGAAAACCATTTTCCGATTCAAGGATCCGTTTGCGAAATTTTAAGCTTTAAAGAGCTAAGTTTTGCTAAAATCTAAAATCAAAATATTTTAATTGGCATTTATATAGTTATGCCATTAATAAGGTACCAGGAAAGCCACATGTGCAGAAGGAATTATTGCCAAACTTCCTTGTCTTCAACGTAGTCTTTAATCTTATTAGAGTTAGAGTCAAGTGTCTTCGTCCCCCCTGCCAGCTAAATGGTTGTTTTTGGATATGTGAAAAATTCATTGCAGTAGTATATACAGGGTTACTGGTAACTCGACGTATTCCTTGCAGGACGTCATAGTAGGGTTAAAATGCAACAAATTAAGCCACCAAATGTTCTACCGAAATTCAGTAGTTTTTGAATTAGTTAAGAGTTTTAGTTTTTTAATGAAAAATCCCAGATTAAACCATTTGAAACCAATTTCAAAATGATTTACGGCGCGACTGTACTGAAATTTAAGTTATTATCATAGTTGACGACGTAGCAGACCTTTGTTAATAATTAAAAGTTCAATAATGCCTAAAACTTTGGCAAATATCACTAACAAAACATTTAATTTTTTGTAATTTTTGCTATTACTTACTTCATAAAAAATGTAGTCTAGTGCAAAAAAAAATACTACACCTGGTGTACAAATTACTAAGAAAATATCCTTGTCTTATCAGCTATCCAAAAAGGTATGAAAGTTAATACAAAATCATGGACTACATTATGAAAATCGTTTTTGATTTAGTACAGGCGTGCGTTTCACAAAAAGGTGATTATTCGAAAAATCAAAAACAAAATCGTGAACATTATTATTCTTTTTAATCAATATTAAAAACTTTAATTACACACATTTCACACGTCTTGTTCGATGTGCTGCCCTCGGTTTCGAATACATGTTCTTATTCGCTTCCTTACTTCGGTTTTTGTTATTCTTGAGGTGATTGTTGCCCTCATCTGGTCCGCCGCATTTGTAATTCTCTCCCTTAGTTCTTCAATTGAATTTACTGGGGTCACATAAACTAGATCTTTCATATGACCCCAGACGTAAAAGTCTAGCGGCGTCAGATCAGGGCTTCGTGCAAGCCACGGAATCGGCCCACCGCGCCCTATCCATCGGTTTGGATAGTTTTCATCCAGCAATTGTCGAATTGTGATTCGGAAGTGGGCTGGACATCCGTCATGTTGGTAAATCATGTTTGCTCTTCTTTCTTCCGGTACATCCGTGAGCAGTGCTGATAAATGATTTCTGAGGAAATCTTCATAAAGTTCCCCATTTAGTGTTCGGGGTAAAAAATGTGGGCCAATTAATTTGTCGTCAATAATACCCATCCAAACATTAAGCGAGAACCTTCGCTGGGATGCGGTTGGTTTCAGTTTTTTAGGGTTTGCTTATGCTTTCGGTGCCCAGTAATGTAAGTTGTGGTAATTTGTGATACCATCACGATCAAAACATGACTCATCGGTCCACAGAATGTTTTTTAAAAAGTTTTCGCTGTCGGCGTCGGCACTTAGCATAAAACGACAAAATTCAAGCCGTCTCGGTGGATCTCCTTCTTCTAATGACTGGACTGGTTGGTAATGGTATGGATGTCGGCCTGACAAGTGAACTACAGACCAGACTTTCCACTGTGACATACCAAGCTCACGCGCTACGATGTTTGTCGATGTGTTAGGATCGTCAATAAAACGTTGAAGAATAAGCTCCTCGTCCTCAGCCGTGTATCTCTGGGAACGACCAGTGTCAACTTGCCTGCTTCTTTGGACACTGCCAGTTTCAGATATTCACCGATAAGTCGATCCGAAGACACTAACGTGGGGGAGTCGGCGGTCGGGAAAGCGAAGTTGATATTCTAGCCGCGCCTCAGCAGCGTTACCGTCACAAAGTCCGTAACAGTACATTATGTCAGCGTATTCAGGATTAGAATATGCAGCCATAGTCAGCGCTTATGAAGGCACAGCACAGCACAAGAGCAAGATACGCAGCAACAGTTAGGGAAATAGCCAGTAACAAAGCACGAGCTTGCGCGACGTAGAGTTGAAACTAACTAACGCTGACGACCAAATTTTGCAAAATCGCACCCCCTGTCATGCCGAGAGAACAATAGCGACCAATCACAAAGCTCCCCGAGTGGTTGGAGTTCAAGCGCAGGTAAAAACTACGAATAATACGAATACGAAACAATAGGTTGAACGTCTCGCAATTTTACCTGCCCCCCATAAAACTCTTCTCTTCCCTGGCACACATGCAAAAGTATTGACAATCATACCTTTCTGAATAACTGATAAGACAAGGATATTTTCTTAGTAATTTGTACACCAGGTGTAGTATTTTTTTTTTTGCACTAGACTACATTTTTTATGAAGTAATAGCAAAAATTACAAAAAATTAAATGTTTTGTTAGTGATATTTACCAAAGTTTTAGGCATTATTGAACTTTTAATTATTAACAAAGGTCTGCTACGGCGTCAACTATGATAATAACTTAAATTTCAGTACAGTCGCGCCGTAAATCATTTTTAAATTGGTTTCAAATGGCTTAATCTGGGATTTTTCATTAAAAACTAAAACTCTTAACTAATTCAAAAACTACTGAATTTCGGTAGAACATTTGGTGGCTTAATTTGTTGCATTTTAACCGTACTATGACGTCCTGCAAGGAATACGTCGAGTTACCAGTAACCCTGTATATAACAAAATCAAAAGGAAAACTATCACAGCTAAGTAGGCTTTACGAGTTAACGAGTAATAGTCGACCAACTTACATTTGCAGTTGAAGAATTAACCGTGACGTATATCGATGTACGGGAGAACATGCTTTTCAACTACAATGTTATGTTTGTTTTTGGGATAAATTCATCCCAACTACGGAACGTTTCAGTGTACTTGGTCCGTCACGCACTTGGCCGGTTTTTATTGAAGTGTCGACTATTTATCATAATGGCTGAATTACTTTATATTAAATTGCATAATTATTTACCTGAAATGACCCCGTTTAGTGTTCTCACAAACCAGAGTCAGTCGAGATCGTGACCAGCCTGAAACAATCTTAGCTACAATAGTTAGCTTACGGAGAAAACTACGATCATTTTAAATTAAATTATTATAATAAGTGTTAGATATCAAAAAGTTTTTATCCAGTTGGCAATTTAGCTTAATAAATTGAATATGAACTTTTTCATTTATGTCCAACTCTAAAAATTAATTCTGTGCCGTGTTCTTCTCAAATTGTAGCATGGCTCCGCAGTTTAAAATTGTGGCTCCTTCCAGTCACCATCATCAGCTTCCTGTCCTTATCTCATGTTACTTGTGGTCGGCGCAATTCGTTTTCTTCTCCGATTCTCTTCTGTCAACCGTCACGCTATCATTCTCTTTCATATCATTCCTCACACGCATACATATTTTCTTTAGCCTTTCCTCCATCAATATCTATATTCATCACTCTTTTAGTCCAATACGTTTCCTCCCTCCTCGTAATATAGTCTACGATATACGATACGATTTAAGAGATTGGAACTAGCTGTTAAATTGTAATTAACGCTTGGAATTTACTACACATCCTTTCATGAAGGCTGAGCGGACTGATAAAGGTATTTAGTAAGAAATCTAAACATGGTATCAAACAATACCATGGTTTAATACACGAGGAGTTCTTCATTCATTGACGATTATGACTATTGATAATTGCACTGAACATACCAGAGGAGAGGTTCCTATTACGTATAATGAATTGTATTCTCGCCTAAAGGCTTACGACTAACATTATTCGTAGGATACAAGATTTAAATCTATTTACCAAAAAACTTACTTTAATTTCGGATGTCGGTGTCTTTGGATGTATATTTTAGTTTTTTGCCGCCGACTTCCGAAATTATAGTTATTTTTCACTTTGTAGTAATTTTTTCGAAGTCTGTTCTTTTTATTTGTAAAAAAAAAAAATATTTTTCTCCTTTTAGTGGGTCACTTTGTAATTTATCTAAGTTAAGTTTAGCCTAATGTCAAATGTTTATCACCATATACAAAATTTGGTTTTCCCCATGCAGGGACCTTAATTGTTGAGGAGTTCTCCTGGTAAGAACCAGGAGAACTGGAGCTGATGGTTAATTCACCGTCAGCTTCACCATCATCAGCATAAAAAAATATAAACATATATTTTATTTTGAGACCTATGGAAAAAAGTGGTTCAGATTGCGGTATCTGATAGCTGAATATACTGTGTAACAACCCGTTTAACCACTATTTACGCCACACTCTGTTGGTAGATACATACATACATACAGGCGAAGCTAATAAAAGCGTGTTAATTAAAAATACCCAAATCGCTATAGGTGTACCTATATAAAAACTTTTATTTTTTTAACTATATAAAAACTATATAAAAACAATCGGACGGAAGTCGGTAAAAACAACCAGCACCAAAGACACCGAATTCTGAAATTAAAGTTATTTTTCACTTTTTAGTGTATTTTTTTGGAAATCGGCTGATTTTCTTTTTTGTAAAAAAGTTTTTATTTTATACTTTTTAGTTGTGGTACCTACCCCACACCAATGCGTATACCATTTGCTATGTAAACAGCAGTGACTGGAAGTTTTAACATCTTCAACACACACCGAGTGGATTAAATACGTATTATTGAAGCCAACTCAAAAACTACTCAAGCAAAGTTAATAAAATTTATGTGGGACCACCGCGCAAGCTTCCTCTACCTAATGAAATAATTAAAAAAATCGGTTAATAAACAAATCAGATCTGACTTACTAACAATGGGACCACCTCGAGAGCTTTAAAAGAAAATAATAATTTTCAAAATCGGTCCGCAATTGACGGAGAAATCGGTGAACATACGACACTCAGAAATATTTGCACTCAGAAAATGACACTCAGAAAGATTTGCACTCAGAAAATTAAAAAAAAATGTTCTTTGTGTAGATTTTTTTTTATTAAATCTTTTCAAAGTGCTCTTCACTAGGCTCTTTACAAAGTTTCATGCGTCTGAACCAGTTTTCGAAACACTTTTTCCAGTCCGCCGCAGACACCTCGTTTACGGCCTGCTCGAACGCTGACATCGCATCTTCCGGCGACGAAAATTGTATCCCTTTGAGCAGATTTATTATTTTCGGAAGTCACACGGTGCTAGGTCAGGGCTATAAAGAGGGTGACCTGCTCACAACAGAGAAAATTTCTGCCAAGCATTTGGTCATTTGGTAGTATACCATTCAGCATTGATGCTACTTTGGTTCCGTAGAGGAATTGACACCAAGTAGCCAGTCAAATTGAAAAAGCTCGCGATCGCGTAGTGATAAATCCAAGTTTCATCACCTGCAATAATGTCGTAAACAAGCCGAGACGAGCCTGCTTCAAATTTGTTTATCATATCACGGCACCATTCCACCCGGGCCTGCTTCTGAGCCTCGGTGAGGTTGTGCGGCACCCCGCGTGAAACTATCCTCCTCACGCGAAGATGCACGTGCAGAATTTCGTGAAGGCTTCCCGATCCAACCTGCAATATGTGCTGAATCTCTTGATACGTAACTCGCCTATTGTCATGGATTAAATTTTTCACTCCTAGCACGTTTTCTTCCGTAACGGCAATCAAAGAGCGACCACTTCTTTCTTCATCTCCCAAAGATAGTCGACCGCGCTTGAATTCGTTATACCAACGATACGCGGTTGCCTTAGAAGGGCCTTCATCCATGAATGCCATTTGAACTCTATCGTACGATTCGTCCGGTTTCAGACGACACTTGAAATCGTAAAAAGTCATAGCGCGAAAATGTTCCCGGTGCAAATCCATTATTTAAGACGCTACACCTAAACCGCGGTCACTGTCAGATTGCATAGAAAAGAAAGAGAAGCGCGATGACACAACGCTTTTAATTTATTGCAAAATATGAAGCAATTATCTAATTACTCAAAATTGAGTTGAGTAATCGAAAATAAAAAACAACCAAGTTCTGCATTCAAATAAGACGTTCTTGTTATTAATAAAATCCGTAACGTATGTTGATATTTAATACAGATATTTTGGATTAAAACTCACGGTAAGCGGTTAGTTTAATGTTATTTTGTATCGAGGTTTTTGTTCAAAACTAATGTTCAAAATTAACACATATTTTTTCCGCTACCACAAACTATACAGATTTGGCAATTTTTTTTCTTAAAAGAAGCCAATTTTGTTCAATTGGGTCTTGTCAGCGCCTTAATGAGACACGATCATTTAAATTAGCTCGCAAACAATGTGGAGCGATTTGGCTCGAATGTGCGAATGTGGAGGAATTTTGAAATTGGAACGTACTTATTTTTACTTACAAATAATAATATTTTCAAAATTAACAAAACATTGATAAAAATAGATTATAACTGGCCAGTCTGTTATTAATGTATAATTGTTATGACAGCTCCTTACAAATACATACAGTCTTCTTTGTTCTTATGTTTCTGTGATGACAGTTAAAACAAAGGGGAACCACAAACCAAAACGTCATCTGTGTACATATTTATTTTTTATGTTTTAAAAAAAGCGCTCAATCCATTTCGATAAAAGTCAAGAATCATCAAAATCAATTCATAATTGGTGGAGTACTAGGCCTCAACTGGACCGCTTCAAAACGGTAGAGTCATCATCGTCATCATCATTTCTGCCACAAGATGTCCACTGTTGGACTTAGGCCTCCCCCAAGCGTGGACACATTGGCCAGGCCTGTGCTTTTCTCATGCAACGGATCCCTCCGGTCTTCACAAGTCATCGGTCTACGGTCAGACGCTTTTGACCTTCCACGGATATGTTGTTGCTCAAAAGGGACTTTTGGGCCATAATCCCGATAATGCCTTGGGACTGCTGATTGGCCTCCTGAGATAGAGGAAGTTTCCGAATTTGAGGATTATCGAGTCCTTATAATCCTACTACTATACCTCCTAACCTCCTCAATTCTTCCTCGAGTTCGATGATCTTCTCGTCGGTACGGATTGTACGCGTGTTGTATGTTGCCAGGTCCAGTTTTCGGTGATCGTGGTAACGCCTGGCACCACATACTTACCACGAATATTTAGAAGTAACAATCGGGAAGTGGGAACCCCCACTATATTGTAGATTTGAAGGGATAGTCTTACGTATAATAACAGAGCATTATGAAGATATGGGATAGATAACAATTGCGTTTGTTTCATCATCCATCCAGTTTATTCCACGATGTTTTGAAATTAGTACTTACTAAATTCCAAGGAGTTTTAGATATTAATATGGAAATTTATCTATGCTCCACAATCAAACAATAACGATTTATTCATAGCATAAGGCATTAAAACCTAATTACAATTTGAAAGAAATCCTCTCAGAGTCAATAGTCCATGTAAATTCAGCACATTAACTTCCATACAGTCCCTGTTCTGTACAGCGCATCAATTCCTGTATGTAAGTACATTGAAAATGCTTTAATTTGGTGTGCTACTATCACTTGTAAATGCTAAGGATACAAAGGGGGGGTTTCTGCTGTACCATCATTGTCGTGTTTCGGTATTTGAAAATAAATAGATTATCTGGAAAGTACTACAGCAATAGAATAACGGCGAGTTCCTTCGCTGACGGAGGTAAATTAAATATTGTTATTCGATTAGACAGGTACTATTCAACAAACCAACAGTCTACACCGGTTTTGTTGATGTGGATCGGGGGGCCAGCAGGATAGAAACACATCTGCTCAGCGGCCGCTAAACAGACTTTGTCGTATATTTTATATTTGTTCTATCTAAGCGGTTTAGTAGCGTTTGTTTATTTTTGGTTGGATCACAGGGCACGGAGACGCCTCGGCGTCCGTGCTCTGTGGGTTTGATGCTTTAGAATCTGAAGTTAAAGTGCTGATCTAAAGTGCCATATTTTTTTTCTCCTAATCGTCTTTGTCCGAATGATAACTTGCCCGAACTTAACGTCACAAATGAAATGAAATGAAATGAATTATTTGTCATAAATATTACAATCAATAATATACAAAAGACATAAAATTAGTTGTGAACATGGGATTTTTTTTTCCCTGTAAGCATGCAAACAAGCATACACCATGCATGCAGCGAGCATGCAGCATGCAATGAGCAAGCAAGCAAGCATGCAGCATGCAAGCGAGCATGCAAGCAAGCATGTAGCATGCAAGCAGCATGCAACATGCAGCAGGCATGTTTTCTGTCACGGCTCCGGCGCTGCGGGGCTCCGGGACGGTCCCATGCGAGCTTATCGTCGCAGATGGTTTAACGCTCACCACCGCAAGCGGCGGCAAGCGTTGCAACCACTTGCTCCTCAACTCGCGGGCCGCCTTTCCCCTCCGCGCCTACGCGATTCTAAATTACACTCTAGGGGTAGGGCATGTCGCGGGAAGGTACTTATGGGTCACCGAGGCCCCCGCAACACAGGCAACAGGAAGGAATACGGGTGGGTTTTAGTCAGTAAGAGTCTGACACACCCTCCCGCTCCGCCCAGAGCGGGAGAAGTTATTTGATGATTTCCCACCCTAAAAAAAAGGGGTAGGGCATACGCGCCTACGCGATTCTACATTACATTCTAGGGGTGGGGCATACGCGCCTACACGATTCTAAATTACACTCTAGGGGTAGGGCATACAAGACTGCGTGGAGTCGGATTTACAGCGATTTGTTTCTGTTACTAAAACCTATTTTTTAGCAAAGGTAAAGAATTTTATTATAAATGAACATTCGGAATAATACACATTATATTATAATACAATACTTAGGACATATGACTTTATTTCATGAAAAATTTTATAGTACCTACTCGATATTATAACAGAATAGTTTTAGAAGTAAAGATATTTATGAAAAACAAAATGTCAATAAGTCCTTTCAGCCGGGGTGGCAGATGTGTTCGGAGCCCACCTCCTACACCTGTGCCCTGTGCCGTACCCACGCCTGCAGGTGAACCTGCACCCGAGCCCGCACTCTGACCCTCAACCACCTAGCAAAAGAGAAGAGGTCAAGATGGAAGTCACACCAACGCCGGAAATTCAGAACTGGATGTCGTATGCTTAATGAAGTATGCTCTATTTCATCAAAGGGCAAATTAAACATGGAGCAAAAACTGCGTACGAGTCTCTATGCCGGAAAATTAGTCACGTCACATCGCAGATGGCCGTCCATTACCAGTCCCTTAAGATGAGAGCCGTCCAGACCACTCCACTGTCCAAATACTCGAAGACCAAATTGATAGACCTTAAGCTGTCAATCAGAGCTTCAATTAAACCAGCTACGGGAACTTCCTTTTCTGACATGGTTAAAAAAGGTTCCAACAATTTTATACAGCCGATAAATTTAAGCTCAGTGGCCATATACCCTAACGACAAATTGAAGTCGAGCGAGGAGACAAAAACACTTGTCCAAAAAATTATATGCCCCGAGCAAATGAAACTTCATGTAAGAGGACTACGAAAGACGAAAAATGGCGATGACATTATCAGCACTGAAACAAAGGACATTATTGAGAAGGTGAAAAAATCGATACAGCTATTAAAATTCAGGCCTAACAGTAGACGAGCCCCCAAAAAGGAAGCCTAGAGTAGTAGTTATCGGAGTGCCCTCATCCATGCAAGAGATGGAAGTTTTTTAATAGAAGTATCTGCGTAAAGCCCTAATATCTAAAGACAGAGTTTTTGTAAATTGGTCGTCATGCCCTGTGAGAGACTTTACTTTAGTCACACGCTGTTATAAGTGACAGCAGTACGGACATGCAGCCAAATCTTGTCGGGAGACCACCTATACCTGTGGCCACTGTGGTGAGCAGGGTCACTCCATTAAGGAATGTACAAAGAAGGCTGAGGAACCAAAATGCGCTACTTGCTTGCACTTCAAAAAGCCGAGCAATCACAAGACAAGCGCTTCTGAGTGTCCAGCGAAAATAATGGCTGAAAAGAGGTATATAAATTCTGTTGATTATGGAGGCGCCTAAGAGCGCCGCTAATTACTTATTTTTCTGGTCCTTGTAATTGTTTTTATAGTTATAATTATGATTAATAATTTAATTAATGACATAGATAATTTCTCTGTATCTGAATCCCATATTTGTGACGTTGAACACTGTAAACAATATCTCTCCTCCCACACTAGTCCATTAACCATACTAACACAAAATATTCGCAGTATTTTTAAGAATTTTGACAACTTTAGCATTTTTCTACAACGTCTAGACATAAACTGTGACGTTATTGTCTTAACCGAATGTAGGCTTTCCAAACAATATAACATACCACTAATTCCGGAATATAATATGTATAAAACTAATATAAACTACAATCAGAACGGTGGGGTGATAGTTTATGCAAGAAATCACCTTAATTTGTCTGTCGAGGAACCTAATATGCACGATTGTAATATATTGTTAATTAAAATTGGATCAGATCTAGCGATACTTGCCTTATATCGACCCTCTTTTAGAAATATAAATAATTTCACAGACTCTCTAAACGATACCTTGCAGAACCTGCCATCTTTCAAAAATACCATTTTAATCGGAGATATTAATATCAATATTATTCCAGAAAGTGCAGACGCATCCGCTGAGGAATACCTTAACCTATGCGCCTTCCATGGTTTGCTTCCCGCTCACACGCTTCCTACACATCAAAGTGGCTCTTGTTTGGACCACATAGTACTCAAGTCGAACTTCCCTGCACTAGCCCTTGTAATTAATTCAACAATAACCGATCACAGTGCTAACCTACTTATTTTAAATTGTAAATTACCTAAAGTAGCCACTCGCACCATTTCTAGTCTAAATGTAAATAAATTTGAAGAAGACTTACGTAATATCAATTTTGACTCAGTATACATTTCCGCTGATCCGCAGTTTTGTATGTTGTACCTAATCAAAAATGTACAACACGCAATTCAGAAGAACACGGTCATATCTCGGCTAAATAATAAAAACTACAACATAAAACCATGGGTCACGACAGGGCTCATTCGTTGTATGAAAAATAGAGCTAAGATAAGATATAAATTGCATATGAAAGCCAAATATAATCCAGATAATTTAATTTTGCAGCAGTCGTACAAACGATATCGTAACTTTTGTAATGATCTCCTAAAAAAAGTAAAAAGCAACTACGATTAAATTGCGCTAGAAAAGGCTGGTACTAACAGTAAAAAAATCTGGAATTTTATTAAAAGTGCAACGTACGTCTCTAAACAAAATCAGTCACCTTCAGGTTTATTACAAGCACACTCATCACAATTAACATCTGCCAACAATGCAAATATTTTGTTGGAAAGTGTTTAGCTGAAATCACAATATCTAACAAGCACACCATTTACGTGTAGCACTATTTTATCATCCTTTGCGTTGCTAGACACTGACCAGACTGAAATAGAAACGATAATTATGAGTTTAAAGGACAACTGTGCGGTTGGCTGAGATAACATATCTAATAAAATTATTAAAAAGTTCAGGCACATTATGGTACCGCCATTAACTTATATTTTCCAAAAATGTTTATCTACAGGTATTTTTCCCGAGTGCCTGAAAAAAGCTGTTGTTGTCCCTGTTTATAAATCAGGCAGTAAAAATCAAGTGACAAATTATAGACCTATTTCCTTACTGCCTTCCATGTCTATAATATTAGAAAAAATTATAAATAAAAGGCTTTATAAATACTTAGAGGATAAATCAGTTTTATCTAAACGGCAGTTTGGATTTAGGCCTAAAATGTCAAAAGACGATGCCGTCCACCATCTGACTGACTATCTAGCACAAGAACTTGATAAAGGTAACCACACAATAGGAATCTTCCTGGACCTTGCCAAAGCTTTTGACACGGTTTCGATTCCTGTTCTGTTGCACAAGCTTGAAGCCATTGGTCAGAGGCACCCAGCTGAAACTATTTAAAAGCTATCTAGAGGACCGTACTCAACGTGTAAAGATTGGTAATTTTCTCAGCGATAACGAAAAAAACACGTCCTTTGGTATTCCTCTTGGAAGTATTTTAGGGCCTACACTATTTTTGATATATATGTGACAATCCGCGGCTAAAGGTACCTTATGGACGTTTATAGTTTCGAAGATATTGAATGTTTTGTAAATTTTGCAAGAAATATAGATTTTTTTTTATTGCTTGTTCGAGGTGACTGAACTTAAAATGTCTGTTTCTCGAAATTGCACAATTTCGAATATAATTAAAAAAAATTATATCTCCGTAACAAAACATCGTAAGAGGTTGATCTTTTTTGATATCTACAGCGTATTAATCGCAGATTACTAACGTATGCATAACTCCATATCGACCACAAGGTACCTTTAGCCCCGGATTGACGATCTATGTAATCTAAATCTAAATCACGGCCAAATTGTTTCTTATGCTGACTGCACTGCCCTTCTTTTTTCGGCTGACTCAGAAAAAAATGTCTACAACCTTGCGCAACTTGTATTCAATGTTGTTAATAAATGGCTTCAAAGTAATTCACTAACATTAAAAGCAGACAAGACAAATTACATTAAGTTTTCGATGCGCAAGCAAACATCACCTACAACAACATTATATGCTCATTATTGCGCAATTCCAACACATAACCAATGTGTTTGTCCCAACATTAAAATGGCAAATATGACAAAATACCTTGAAAGTGTTTCATAATAGATGAAACACTTTCGTTCAAACAACACATAGAAGCTTTAAATAATAGAACCTCACTAAATAAAACTAGAAACTCACAACGATAAGTATCTATCAAATTTAGAGATAAGCAACTCAACATAATCATAATTTAGTGTTATTTTAGTGTCTATTGTCAACTTTTAGATTATTTATTAATGTTATAAGACTATTTTAAGCACTTTTCGCCTGAAACACAGGGTTACCTAGTTCAGGCTCGTAAGTCTCGTATATTTAAGCAAAACTGGTCTAATTTTTATGCCTTAGAATTTTTTGAATAAATATTATTATTTGTTGGTATACATTTTTGTATCTCGGCACTGATCTGCCGGTTTTTTTGGGTAACACGGGCCAAAGCCAAGTGCTACCCTGAGTGTACTAACCTAAGTGGTAATTGATGATAATATATGGCGTGATGATATTATGTTTTGGCTTTGTGTTGCAGTGGTGAATGTTGTTTGTGCGTGTGATATTTGTGGGTCATTGTCACTCTGCAGGAATTTTCGGACAATTCTGCAAGTGTTCAGGATAGCAGCTTTTTGTAGGGTTTGGTAGGTGGAGGGAGCAACGTCTAGTGTTTTTAAAGATTGATGCAGTTGTTTTGGAATGACACCGGTGGTTGAAAGTACTACAGGAATAATGGCAACGCTGCCTAATCGCCACATTCGGCTTATTTCTATTTTTAAGTCTGCATATTTTGACAGCGTTTTATGCTACAGTGTTTTGTAGGTTGTGTGTGTTTGGAACTGCTATGTCAATAATTTGCGCGGTTTTATTAATTTTGTCCAGTAAAGTTATGTCTGGTCTATTATAATGTGTTGTTCTGTCTGTGAGGATGGCTCGATCAAAGTATAGCTTGTGTGAGGTTTTCAAGAACCGTTTCTGGAGTATATTTGTAGTAAGGTACTAGAGGTTTAGCATTTAATTTAAATTTAATGGCAAGTTTTTGATGGATTATGTTGGCTATTTGATCGTGCCTGTGTTTATAGTCAGTCTGAACTATTGCTTTACATGCTCCAGTAATGTGTTGAATAGTTTCGGAAGAACTATGACATCGTCTACAAATGTCTGTTGGAAGAGGGGCTCGCATGATGTGCTTTTGGTAATTACGGGTTTCAATAACTTGGTCTTGAATTGCTGTCATGAACCCTTCAGTCTCAGGGAATAAATCTCCGCACCTGAGCCATTCGTTCGACGCTAACTTGTCGACGTTAGATTGACAAAGGTCTTGGCGATGTCTTCCATGGAGTGACTTCTGGGTCCATTCCGATATTTTAGTCTGTCTGTCAGTCTGTTTCTCATTAATTTGAATAGTTTTGTCAAACATGTTTAGTGGGGTTAATTTTCGATCATTATAAACTATTGCTTTGTGTAAGGTAGAGGTTGTGCTTTTTGTGTTAAAATATTTTCTTAGAGTACTGATTTGTTTATTGTGTAGGTTCGTTATATCTATTATTCCTCGTCTACCTTCTTTCCTGGGTAGTGTTAATCGCTGTACGCAAGATCTAGGGTGGTGTTTTCTATATTTGGTCAAACTAGTGTTAATGACGCGTTGTAGGTTTTTAAGTTCCGTTTTGGGCCAGCTTATTATACCAAAGGAATATGTAAGGATGGGTATCGCATAGGTATTTATGGCTTTTATAGTATTTTTGGAATGCAATTGAGTGTTTAAAATTGATTTTAATCTATGTTTAAATTGTTGTGTAAGTTTATTTTTATTGCCTTATTTTTAATTTGTTTCGCTTAAATATATCCTAAGTATTTGTATGTTCCGTGTTCATCTAAGGATTCTATGGTGTCTCCTGAATGTGTGTTATATGAGTGTTCGTATGTTTGACCTGCCCTAACTGAATTGATTTTACACTTATCAATTCCAAATTCCATGATGAGAGACTTGATTAACCACGCTAGGAATAAACCAAAGGAAAAGAAAATGCATGAAATCTTGGACGGAAAAACTGTAACCAATCGCATCAAGAATCACAGGATGGGCTATCTTGCACATGTGTACAGGCGCCGCGAACCACATCTGTTACATGCAGCAATGCAGTATAAGGTCAAATCCAAGAAAGTCGGCTGACCTATTTACACCTGGAATGACAACCTAAAGCAGGACATGAAATACTTCGACATGGAAATCAACTTTTGGATGGACACGGCCGAAGATCGAGTTAAGATCAGGAAGGCTGCTAGCGTGATTTACAAGAAATCAGAAACAGATAGTAGCGAGAGCTCAGAGGAAGACACTGGAAACAGCAACGTGAAACACAGCATAGCGGTGACACAGAAAAGACTCAAAAAAGCAACTGGACCTGAGCCAACCTGGCAGCGACGTTGTTAAAAGATGCCTTCCCATGGATAAATTACCCGTCTCTCCACTATTCCATTGCTTGCTCAAGGATGCATATCCGGTAGGCTCTAATAATCCTTCCTATCCTAAGGGCACGCCTTCCTGACCATTACCGCGCCCCCCGGTCTACTCTTTGATATGCAATGGTCTCTGTAGTCCCATGAAACATGAGACTCCAGGGTCTAGTGCGAATCCTTGGGTTCATTCGAGCAATCGAGTCTGGTTTAACCACGCTGGGGTCGGTGCATTTCATTCATTCATTCATTCAAGGTGTTGATGTAATTATACAGAAATGGGTGAGTGTATGTCAATTTTTTATACCAAAAATTGTGAATGTAGTCTGAACCAGGTGCTTTCGAATTGTGTAATTTTTGAAGGACGTCATGAAATATATCTATCGGAACTTATTCGAACTCCATTTGTTCCGTGTGCATATGGTTCTGGTTCTGGTGTGCTAGTGGATACTTGGGTCAGCAATATGGACTTATTGTAAAGCCTAGTTTAGATTCGGTTATTAAACCTAAGCATTGTTATTAGATACATAATTAAAGAACATTATGATAGTTTATGTTGTAAGTCTCTAAATGCACAATATTCTGCTCGTACGGATGGTTTTATGCAGGTGCAGCCTTTTTTTATTCGCAAGTCGTTACCTTTTCAAATTCCGTATTTTATCAAAAGTTTCAATAATGCACTTGGAGTTGATCGCTATCGCTGAAGCTTTGGCATATATACAATCTTTGGACGGTGATCGGTTTGTAATTTTCACCGACTCGAAAAGCGCTCTTTTTCATCTGATGAGATGTACGAATACTCAACTTTTCAGGGGGCTTCCACTGGCGTATAGTATTTTAAGAACCATCAGTTAATTTGTTGCCAAACATAAAACAGTTGTATTGCAAAGGATCCCTTCGCACGTTGGACTGGATGGTAATGAGGTGGTTGATCGTTAGGCAAATGAAGCCGCGTCTGATGGGGAATTGTATGTTTGTCGTCGCGCACGTATGGGAATGGCGCGAGGAGGTGAAACGCCGGGGAGTAACTCCGCTGCCACGAGAAATCGCGGTACAGCGGACGGAGCTCCGGCGAGATCTCATGGCGACATGGAGAGTACGGTTGTCGCAACCCAGTGCTGGGCACGCCACGATTGCGGCGATAAGTCCCCTCTTTGAGGAGTGACTAGAGAGGCGCCACGGCGTCCTCACTTTCTGCCTGACGCAGGTCCTCACCGGACACGGCAGCTTCGGGAGGTTCCTGTGTCGGATAAGGCGGGAGGAAACGCCTGGGTATCACCACTGTGTGGATCGCCCGGAGGACACGGTGGTGCATACGGTGGAGGTCTTCCCGGCTTGGGCAGAGCACCGCCGTGTCCTCGTGGAGGCGATCGGCGGCAGAGATCTCTCGCGTCCGGCCCTGGTTCAGGCCATGGTACGGAGCGAGAGGGCATGGGCAGCCGTCACCTCCTTCTGCGAAGCAGTAATGCTCGCAAAGGAGGAGGCGGGACGGTTGAGGGATAGGCAAGTTTCGCACCCTCTCGCCCCTAGCCGCCGCAGGAGACGCCCTGGGCGTCGGGAATCCCGGGCGGATTTCCGGTCACCGTAGGCGTGGGCTTGCGGATGGTGAGCAATGGGTAGCTCACCGTCCGGTAAGGACCAGGCCCGCGTCGACGGCGCGTTGTATTCCACGCGCGCCTCAAAGAGATGTGGTCAGCACAAGTGTAGGGGTCCACTAGGGCCAATCCCTGCCGGGGTCGCTGAAAGTTACTAAAAGGTCACCGAGGCCCCTGGCAACACAGGCAACAGGAAGGAATACGGGTGGGTTTTACTCAGTAAGAATCTGACACACCTTCCCACTCCGCCCAGAGCGGGAGAAGTTATATGATGACTTCCCTTCCTTCCAAAAAATGGCATGCTGAACTTTTACCCCTAGTTAGAGGTAGATGTATTCAATCTTGGTCAGAATATTTTGATAAATGATCATTAACAAAGGGCATTTGGTACAGGACGATTCAGCCATCTCTTTCACGTATGCTTTGGTTCAGCGGGAGCAGGATGAATAGGCAAGAAGTTGTGATGGCGTTGAGGCTCCGATCCGGCTACGTCCTTCTCAATAGTTCTGGTTTTATGATGCGCAAAGTTGATTCACCCAATTGTGCTGTCTGAGGAGTCATAGAAGTTGTGCATCACATCTTGGCGGAATGCGGGTGGGCTAATCTGTTATACTTATTGTATTCAATAACCGGGGTGACATATTCTGTATAGAGAAACCCTTTATATAAATAAACACACGTGGTAGACACGTTAGCGGGTGTAAAAAACAAAATGGAAGCGCATCGAAATCGTTGATTGGAAATGCAATTTTACAACCAGAAAATACAGTGATAGGGTAATTCAAGAAGTAAATCTCAAATTAACGTTGAGACGGAGAAACCCGTTGCGGCACCGGTACGATCTATGTCTACTAGCGATGGCGGAGATTACTTCAACAACACAGACCCCCATCCCGAGATAAAATCCTTTGCTCAAATTGCAAGTGAAGAAGGTGTGTGGAAATTGGGAAATGAAGAAGGAGAATGGAAAACAAAGCTGAGGAAAAGATATAGAAATACAGTTCTTAGTTCCAGGGGAGAGGCTAGCTTACAACCAGAGCAAAAATTCAAGGCACGGACATTAAAATTCCGTTGTATATTAATAATGTTGCCAAAGACGCATCACCAGAAGATATTTCTAGCTATTCGGCAGAAAATTGGCGTACAAATCTCCTTAAAGATGATAAAATGTGAAGAGACAAAGACGATTATGACGCGTATAGTGTTTGTCCCTAGACTAAAGTGAAATGTCTTCATGGATGCAAAACTATGGCACGATTTTTTTTTTTTTTTTGAGGGTGGGAAATCATCAAATAACTTCTCCCGCTCTGGGTGGAGCGGGAGGGTGTGTCAGACTCTTACTGACTAAAACCCACCCGTATTCCTTCCTGTTGCCTGTGTTGCGGGGGCCTCGGTGACCCATAAGTACCTTCCCGCGACCCCGGCAGGCATCGGCCCTAGTGGACCCCTACTTTGTGCTGACGACATCTCTTTGAGGCGCGCGTGGAATACGACGCGCCGTCAACCCGGGCCTGGTCCTTACCGGACGGTGAGCTACCCATTGCTTACCGTCCGCAAGCCCGCGCCTACGGTGGCCGGAAATCCGCCCGGGATTCCCGACGCCCTGGGCGTCTCCTGCGGCGGCTAGGGGCGAGAGGGCGCGAAACGTGCCTTTCCCTCAACCGTCCCGCCTCCTCCTTCGCGAGCATTACTGCTTCGCAGAAGGAGGTGACGGCTGCCCATGCCCTCTCGCTCCGTACCATGGCCTGAACCAGGGCCGGACGCGAGAGGTCTCTGCCGCCGATCGCCTCCACGAGGACACGGCGGTGCTCTGCCCAAGCCGGGCAGATTTCCACCGTATGCTCCACCGTGTCCTCCGGGCGAAAACTATGGCACGATGGAATTTCTTTCCGTTGCTTTGTACACATTGCAAATAAAAGGATTAGCGATAACGAAACTACAAAAAGAGTTCAATGCAAAACAAACAGCGTGTCATGGTTAGTTATAACTGTAAATCAGTCAAACGATCTATAGATAGTGAGGATATTATGTGAGTCAGCAGAGATCAGCACTGCAGGAAACTTGGCTTATGCCACATGACCTGGAATGGCTTGGTGGAATTGAGTCTGGTTTTAGTCACACCGGGACATCGGCGGTGGACACGTTAGCGGGCTTACTACATGGCAGGCCTTATGGAGCGCGTTTTCGAATCAGTCATTGATTATGATTCGGTGCGCATATCAACAATAAAAATTGTGTTATGTATGTGATAGATTAATCTTGTTGTTCAGTGTTTATATGCCAACCTACTGTTCAGAGAACCTGAGTGAGCTCACAGAGAATATATACATATATTCTCGGTGACTTTAATTCCCATCCTAATGAACTTTTAGGTAACGAGTTACACAGTTTTTGTGCAGAACAAAAGTATGATAGAACAGAAATATGATAGGTACTGACTTGTACGTATACGTTCGTGAGCGAGGCTCGTGGGTGTAAAAGATGGTGTGGAGTCTGCCTTTCAGTCAGTTACTAATGTCAATGTAAAATATGATGTGACATGGTCAGACCACTTTCCTTTAACTGGTTATTGTAATTTGAATGTCCGAATTTAAATCCTATGAATAACTGTATCAGTAAATCAAATATAATCATATGGCGTAATAGACATTTGCAACAGTTGACCTTTTAGAATGTATTAGGTAATGATTATTTAAAATTTGTTGACTATCCTGATGACTTCCGTAATTGTTATGATATGATTTGTGATAAATTAGAACATCGTTTAGTAATTGATAAATTGTATCACAATTTAATAATGATTCTGAGCAACGCTGCAATTGCTTCATTTGATGGACTGGACGGCCTTGCAAAAGAAAGGGAGGTTATATTAAGGGATGGAATGCATGTTAGCGGGGCTCATCGGGAGGCCAGACTTAGTTTTCTGTTATTGGTGCCAGCGGGTAAACCTTCACAAGGTAAAGTGATATGGTGAAAACAAGAACTGTGCTCAAATATGAACTAAATTGGTACCAGGACAACCAAGACCAAATAGTTATGGATCGGATTGCATCACATCACAACAAAAATAATTTTCGGGATTTTTGTAAATGCACTAAGAACATGAACCATGCAACTGTCCTCCCGGTGAGTCGATGGACTGTCTGACGTCACTGACGTGTAACATGTTTGAAGATGTTTTTGTAATTGATTCACCTCTGGGACCGCCGCCGTCGTCGGGTGACGTTGCATTTAGTACCGCGCCGTCAACACTGAAAAATCTTACCATAAGATATACAGCTAAAGACATAAAAAATGCAATAAGTCAGATCAAACGTGGTAAGTCACCCGGAAACAAGAAGCTTAGTATTGAGCATTCGAGATAAGCTGGTAAGCATTTGCCCCGAGTCTTAGCGTTGCTGTATAACTTCTGTATGTCGCATCCTATTTGCCCAGTGACATGATGAAAACTGATAAGTTACCTATTATAAAAATAAAACTGCTGACATATCGGACAAGTCAAACTGTAGACCGATCTCTCTTGCAACGATTGCCGCTAAAGCTTTTGATAGTCTATTGAACACCTTCCTACAGAAGAATATTGACATGACATGATGCTCAGAACGGTTTCCGCCAGGGACTAACAGAGACTGCTATATTGTGCCTAAAAAAGGCAGTAAGCTATTACGTAGATAATAATCAAGAAATTTGTCTTTTCTTGCTTCCTTGATATTGTTTAACCTATATATACATAATCAGCCTATAATGTTCCCACTGCTGGGACACAGGCCTCCTCTCTGTGAGAGGGAGTGGACCGTAATCCACCACGCGGGCCCAGTGCGTGTTGGCAGATGTCACATGTCTTCGAATTTTTTGGTTCTAGGACATGCTGGTTTCCTCACGATGTTGATGTGATGATGATGATGTTGATGTGTAACCTATATACAGGGTTACTGGTAACTCGACGTATTCCTTGCAGGACGTCATAGTAGGGTTAAAATGCAACAAATTAAGCCACCAAATGTTCTACCGAAATTCAGTAGTTTTTGAATTAGTTAAAAGTTTTAGTTTTTTAATGAAAAATCCCAGATTAAACCATTTGAAACCAATTTAAAAATGATTTACGGCACAACTGTACTGAAATTTAAGTTATTATCATAGTTGACGCCGTAGCAGACCTTTGTTAATAATTAAAAGTTCAATAATGCCTAAAACTTTGGCAAATATCACTAACAAAACATTTAATTTTTTGTAATTTTTGCTATTACTTCATAAAAAATGTAGTCTAGTGCAAAAAAAAATACTACACCTGGTGTACAAATTACTAAGAAAATATCCTTGTCTTATCAGCTATCCAAAAAGGTATGAAAGTTAATACAAAATCATGGACTACATTATGAAAATCGTTTTTGATTTAGTACAGGCGTGCGTTTCACAAAAAGGTGATTATTCGAAAAATCAAAAACAAAATCGTGAACATTATTATTCTTTTTAATCAATATTAAAAACTTTAATTACACACATTTCACACGTCTTGTTCGATGTGCTGCCCTCGGTTTCGAATACGTGTTCTTATTCGCTTCCTTACTTCGGTTTTTGTTATTCTTGAGGTGATTGTTGCCCTCATCTGGTCCGCCGCATTTGTAATTCTCTCCCTTAGTTCTTCAATTGAATTTACTGGGGTCACATAAACTAGATCTTTCATATGACCCCAGACGTAAAAGTCTAGCGGCGTCAGATCAGGGCTTCGTGCAGGCCACGGAATCGGCCCACCGCGCCCTATCCATCGGTTTGGATAGTTTTCATCCAGCAATTATCGAATTGTGATTCGGAAGTGGGCTGGACATCCGTCATGTTGGTAAATCATGTTTGCTCTTCTTTCTTCCGGTACATCCGTGAGCAGTGCTGATAAATGATTTCTGAGGAAATCTTCATAAAGTTCCCCATTTAGTGTTCGGGGTAAAAAATGTGGGCCAATTAATTTGTCGTCAATAATACCCATCCAAAAATTAAGCGAGAACCTTCGCTGGGATGCGGTTGGTTTCAGTTTTTTAGGGTTTGCTTCTGCTTTCGGTGCCCAGTAATGTAAGTTGTGGTAATTTGTGATACCATCACGATCAAAACATGACTCATCGGTCCACAGAATGTTTTTTAAAAAGTTTTCGCTGTCGGCGTCGGCACTTAGCATAAAACGACAAAATTCAAGCCGTCTCGGCGGATCTCCTTCTTCTAATGACTGGACTAGTTGGTAATGGTATGGATGTCGGCCTGACAAGTGAACTACAGACCAGACTTTCCACTGTGACATACCAAGCTCACGCGCTACGATGTTTGTCGATGTGTTAGGATCGTCAATAAAACGTTGAAGAATAAGCTCCTCGTCCTCAGCCGTGTATCTCCGGGAACGACCAGTGTCAACTTGCCTGCTTCTTTGGACGCTGCCAGTTTCAGATATTCGCCGATAAGTCGATCCGAAGACACTAACGTGGGGGAGTCGGCGGTTGGGAAAGCGAAGTTGATATTCTCGCCGCGCCTCAGCAGCGTTACCGTCACAAAGTCCGTAACAGTACATTATGTCAGCGTATTCAGGATTAGAATATGCAGCCATAGTCAGCGCTTATGAAGGCACAGCACAGCACAAGAGCAAGATACGCAGCAACAGTTAGGGAAATAGCCAGTAACAAAACACGAGCTTGCGCGACGTAGAGTTGAAACTAACTAACGCTGACGACCAAATTTTGCAAAATCGCACCCCCTGTCATACCGAGAGAACAATAGCGACCAATCACAAAGCTCCCCGAGTGGTTGGTGTTCAAGCGCAGGTAAAAACTACGAATAATACGAATACGAAACAATAGGTTGACCGTCTCGCAATTTTACCTGCCCCCCATAAAACTCTTCTCTTCCCTGGCACACATGCAAAAGTATTGATAATCATACCTTTCTGAATAACTGATAAGACAAGGATATTTTTCTAGTAATTTGTACACCAAGTGTAGTATTTTTTTTTGCACTAGACTACATTTTTTATGAAGTAATAGCAAAAATTACAAAAAAATAAATGTTTGGTTAGTGATATTTGCCAAAGTTTTAGGCATTATTGAACTTTTAATTATTAACAAAGGTCTGCTACGGCGTCAACTATGATAATAACTTAAATTTCAGTACAGTCGCGCCGTAAATCATTTTTAAATTGGTTTCAAATGATTTAATCTGGGATTTTTCATAAAAAAACTAAAACTCTTAACTAATTCAAAAACTACTGAATTTCGGTAGAACATTTGGTGGCTTATTTTGTTGCATTTTAACCCTACTATGACGTCCTGCAAGGAATACGTCGAGTTACCAGTAACCCTGTATAGACGGACTCATTAGGTGAGCTTAGTAGCTTGCCTCCAGATGTTATATAGATGGAGTAGTTTAATAATGTCAGCTACGCCGAAGATGGCACTATTGCACCGTCAGTCTCAGGCCTGAGAAAGCTGTTGGATGTTTGTGAGAGGTACGAGTATGTTAAGGAACACGGTTTAAGATAGAATGCCAAAAAGAGTGTGGTACTCATCTAATTTTTGAAGCAAAGTCCAATGAAAGTATTCCTCCTATTAAACTAGCAGGTAATATCTTAAATCGTGTTCAACAATTTAAATATCTTGACCATATTGTCACCGCGGGCATCAAAGATAATCATGTAGAAAGGGAACTAAGAGCATTGACGGTTACATGCTTGTCCGTAGGTTTGCTCGTTGCACGTGTGAAGTGAAAGTGACGCTGTTTAAAGCATATTGTCAGAAATTTTACACGTGCAGCCTGCCAAATGCATGTAAAAATAAATTATAATTAATTAATTATTTATTAATAATACATTTAATTGACATTATTTTACAATTTGATGAGATATGACATTACTAGCCTTTTAATATAATTTACCATTGACATGCATGTAAAAATAAGTCATAATTGATTAATTACTATTAATAATACATTTAACTAACATTATTTACTCGAACGTGACTTTTTATTGTATAGATTCAGACTCCTTACTAAAAAACTAATATATTTGTACACCCAATTTGATTGGTAGGGCTAGAGCTCGACTAAAATGTATACAAAAGACCTTTATTGTGATACCTGTGTTCATGAAGAAGGATTGATTGATTGATTGGACAAGTTGTACGCAGAAAGCCATCAATGTTCTTGGAATTCAATACAACAATGCATTCAGAATGCTACTGGGGCTTTTTTTTTGTGGTTGGGTAATCATCAAATAACTTCTTCCGCTCTGGGTGGAGCGGGAGGGTGTGTCAGACTCTTACTGACTAAAACCCACCCGTATTCCTTCCGTTGCCTGTGTTGCGGGGGCCTCGGTGACCCATTAGTACCTTCCCGCGACCCCGGCAGGCATCGGCCCTAGCGGACCCCTACATTGTGCTGACGACATCTCTTTAAGGCGCGCGTGGAATGCGACGCGCCGTCGACCCGGGCCTGGTCCTTACCGGACGGTGAGCTACCCATTGCTCACCGTCCGCAAGCCCGCGCCTACGGTGGCCGGAAATCCGCCCGGGATTCCCGACGCCCAGGGCGTCTCCTGCGGCGGCTAGGGGCGAGAGGGCGCGGAACTTGTCTTTCCCTCAACCGTCCCGCCGCCGTCTCCTTCGCGAGCATTACTGCTTCGCAGAAGGTATGCCACTGGGGCTGCCACGCTTCTGCAGTGCGTCGGAAATGTTTGCTGATGCGCACACAGGGATTAGACATAAGCGTGCCGCGTCGCTGATGCAGAGGGTCCTGGGCAGTTCCAATAGTCTCATGAATGCCATTGTGAAAATTTGATTGCCCGCTTGTCCGCTATTTCTCCAACCTGCACTGTTTACTAGTTGTTAAGGTTACTGTTTACTAACAAATTATGGATGTTTCATCTGAAATAAAAATATTATTTGACAGTCTTTTACACATTTCGGGACCCTGGGGTCCCAGATCTTTGGAAGGCATACGAGGGGCCAAAGCCAACTCGCAGAGACCCGTTAAGATACTTTTAATGAAATGCGGCACTATCCGACGATTATGTCTGTTCGCACTATGCAAGTTGTTGTAGGACCATTGCAGGATATGGAAACAAAGATATTGGAGTATGTTTTTGGATGGCTAAAGTTGACTGGTTTCCAGAACTATGGAAGGACTATGGCCCCTGCCTGATCAATATTCTATACTTACAAATCATGGATAAAAAGGCAGGGGGTGACTTGCACACTCTATAATGGGCCCCCGGAAACGGTCGCTAGCACATAGTGACGTAGTGACAAAGGAGCAACATATCCTGAGGTGCTTGAGGAGTGCTTGTGGAGGTATTCCACGGCTATCAGAACAATCCTAGAGCGCGGAAGATGGGAGATGGTCAAGATCTCTAACAGCACTTACTGGAATACTTCCTTCCTCTGAGCACGTTTGCTCTTGCGAATCTCCACTTAAGCCGGGTAATAAAGGAAAAAATCAGGTGGTTGCTCTGTTCCTCGTCTGTGTTCACTCCAGCCGGCTAATAAAGGCAAGCCAGAGATGAGGAAAAAGACTTCTCCCGGGACTTGTCCGTGGGGGTCGCTACTGCTCAACAACTCGCCACATGCTGCCATGCGGGTTGCTGTATCTCCCTTAGTCTGGCTCCTTACCCTAGCTAGCCCTATTCTGACAAAGTAAACTCTACCGTCACAGACCTAGAATTCGGAGCGCGCCAGCCCCGCCACGACGTCAACGTAGAGATACGGCGGTGGGGTTTATTTTATTATTATTAAAGAATATAAGTCGGTTCTATAGAAAAGCCAAGTAGCCAATATTTTTTTTTAAAGTTAAATCAACAAACAGAATTCGCTTAAATAATAAAATGCAGAAAGAGAAGTCACAGGACGAAAGCTTGTCTAAAATAAAACAGAAGAGTTCTTTTTTTGAACTGCTTATCATACTGTACAAGTGAACTTAGGGGTTACCGCTGAGTTAATAGATTAGATAGGACTTGGCCTCTCCAGAGTCCCCGCTATCGGAGGAGGTGGGATTACGACCTGCTGAGTAGTTTTGTTTAATGAAACCGAAAATTATTTTCGCGATCAATATGGATTTTTACAGAACTAGAGGTAATAAGTAACAATGTGTAGGTATTGAAGATAACATAAAAAAACATATACCTTTTGAAGATCTCCTATTCATGTTTGTTCTACTTCTCATTATATTACGGCAACAACTGACAACATTTCTCATTTCATCACATCAATGTTTCAGTTAGCTCTGAATTGTGTGTTAATTTTAATAGTTCCCACACTTCGATCACTTTAGATCATTGACACCTCCAGTAAAGCGTATAGTTAACTGTACAATAAAGTCCAGAGCATCGGTAATACCCGTCATAAATTATGTAGAGACAGTACTCACTGCCCGTTGTGAGAATTTAATTATAAACTTGATTTTGTGACTGAATCCAGTGGAAATTATGAACATAGCGCTAAGTTGTTCATCGTGGATGTACCTCATTAACTGTTATGTGTTGCGACAACACTTTTACTGTAATAAATCTCCTTTTACTCAGCCTCCAAGTTTCGCTGTCATAAAATATAAATCTTAAACTTATTTATGTTGTTCGCAAAGGAGTAATAGAACATGGTGAGACTAATCCGCAATTATTTTAACTTTTTCGAAGTTTGGAATAAAAACAACAATTAAAATACTCGTTTTACTAGCAACCTGTAATTAAGCATCAAAGTCATTGAATTTAAGTTGACTCAGACGAGTCGTCATTATTATAGTGACCTTACTCTTTCAATAAAAAGCATTCGGTCAACCTCCAGGCCAGACGTTATCGTTTTTTTGGCGCTTAATTCGATAGATAGGTATATCATTAGCGACGACATGCGATGCGCCAACGCAGCCACTGACATGCACAGAATGCATATTTTAATTGTTTACAGTCCATCTATACTCGTACAAGGAAAACAAAATCAAATACCTACGTAAAGAAGTTAAACCTGTTTGAACTTTGAAGCACATTGCTTCTATTTTCTTAATGTCACTCGGCAAACTTCGTGTTTCGTCACTCTGGATTTCTATCTATTTCTATTTCTTTGCCCTTTGCAACTTATATAAAATTCAGAAATACTTGTTCTGAATTCTAATTATTATACACCATAAATCTAATAATTAATGGACATGGAAATTAGCATTCGTTTGTGGAATGGAAATGTGATAATTGCCGAGAGACATTAAGAAAATAGAAGCACTTAGTAAAAAATATTATCTGCGCTTATCACATCATTTCATAAGAATACATGCCAATAGCAACAAATTACTTGTTATTGTGTTATTTTTAGTTATAATAGATACGAAATTTGTTTAACAAATCAGGTCTATAATCTGCATTCTAAACAATATATGATTATATGTGCCCGTGCGGTCACAGGTTCAAAATCAGCAAGCGAGTGTCAGAAGGAGTGCCGAGGCGAGCGGTCGTGCAGTGGCGAGCTGTCGAGTCCATCGTGTAAATAAAACACGATATTCAAAGGTACTTGCGCGTTCTAATAACCTACCTAGTAACTGAACCACAGGCGGGCGATTGCGACTCACTCCTCGGGGTCAAGACAGTTCACTGCCAGCTCTGTGTGAAGCCAGCGAGGGTCATTGCCGCCACACGAGCCCCACTATCAGACAGGTACACGTATGTCTATTCTGCATGCCGACCATGTTTGATGAGTCATCCACGAAGAAATGTCTGATTGATTGACAACATGCCGGTTTGTTTACTCTCTCTTGCACTACCTTTAAACCACTAAGCTTACTGCTCACCCTGTGAAAGTCACGTATTTTCTACGCACAGTAGCGAAACTTTAAACTGGTTTTGTATTGTATCGGTTTTTTTAGATTTTTTAAAGTGCGATTCTTACAGCATTCAATTTTGGATTATTTCATACAAGTCAGAATGTCAGAGGTCATAATATTATCATCTCATAATACTCTAACTTTGTGTTGACTTTAAAACAAAAAAGTGGTTTGCTAAATTCGTTTATCTATTTATGTGAAATCATGCAAAACGTAGCAGTAAATTAAGTACGTATTACCAAAATGCCAAAATGTAACGCACTCCAATTTGACAATCATGATTAAAATTACGTAGGTATTAACGTTAACGTTTTTAGGGTTCGGTAGTCAACAAGGAACCCTTATAGTTTCGCTATATCCGTCTGTCTGTCCGCGGCTTAGCTCAGAGACTCTTAGTACTAGAAATTTGTAATTTGGCAGGGGTATACACATTAATCACGCCGACAAAGTGGTAAATTAAAATCTAAGTGGGGATGATATTTTTTCTCGTCTATCTCATAGTGTGGGGGTATCGTTGGATAGGCCGTTCGAAAATATTGCGGGTCTGTGAAAACCGTTTTTCGATTCAGGGATCCGTTTGCGTAATATTAAGCTTTCCAGTGCTCATTTTTGTTAGAGTCAAGTGGTAGCTCCCCGCCTGCCAACTAACTGGTTGTTTGGATACGTGAAAAAAAACATGCCAGTAGTATACATAACTAAATTAAAAGGAAAACTATCACAGCTTTACAAGTGAACGAGTAATAGTCGACAAACATACATTTGCTGTTGGAGAATTGACCGCGACGTATATCAATGTATGGGAGAACATGTTTTTCAACTACAATGTACCACTTTGCATGTCAAAAAAGATGAGGCTACTATTTCTCTAACCCAAAAAATCAAAAATAACTGTTTAACAAAAACATCTTCACCTTTTGATTCTCCCAAGAGGGGAACATTATCTAGAATTAAATTAATTGAAGGCAAAATTGCCGACGGGGATCTCAAAGGCGCCGCACGTCTTCTTTTTACTAACGACGTGTTGTCGCCTGATACTCCTGATACCCTTTCGGCTTTGCATTCGAAACATCCCCCGGCTCCCGTGATCCCGTATTTTTTCGACTCTCCTACAGCAGACCAGGCCTGCCTCGAAATCGAAGGCAAAGACGTTATTGACGCAATAATTTCTTTTAAAACCGGTTCAGCGGCCGGCCTGGACGGAATCTCACCCCAACATTTAAAAGATTTAACTTCTTATTCTGTGGGTGATGCAGGTGTGCAGCTTATTTGCTCTATTACAAAATTAATAAATTTTATGTTTTCAGGCAAAATCAACGCTGATATTGCCTCACTTTTATTTGGTGCTAATTTGATCGCCCTAACTAAAAAGGACGGAGGGGTGAGACCCATTGCTGTGGGGTCAACTTTAAGACGTTTGGCATCCAAAATTGCGGTGAGACATATCAAATCTAAATTACAGTCTGTTTTCGAACCTATACAATTAGGATTTGGCACGAAAGGTGGGTGTGAGGCAGCCGTCCATGCCTTAAGAACCTACCTTTCGTATGATGATTGCGAAATTGTAGTCAAAATTGACGTCAAAAATGCTTTCAATTCAGTAAACAGGGATGCCATGCTGACAGAAGTTAAGAACAAAATTCCGGAACTCTATCAATACCTGCTTACCTGCTACGCAGAACCTTCAAAATTAATTTACCGTTCCCATGAACTTTCTTCGGAGGTCGGCTGTCAGCAGGGCGATCCCCTCGGGCCAGCAATTTTTAGCTTGGCTATAAATCCGATTATTCAAAATTTAAAATCAAAATTTAACGTTTGGTATTTGGATGACGGAACCCTGGGAGGCGATGTGGACACTGTGCTATCTGACTTATCAGATATTAAAACAAATTTCGAAAATATTGGTTTAGAATTAAATTTTAGCAAATGTGAACTCTTCATTCAAAAAACTTCTTACGGTTTGGATAATTTAAAATCCAAATTAAATTTTCTGGCACCGAATATCAAAATAGTAGACAGAAAGTCACTTTGCCTCCTGGGTTCTCCCATCTTTGAAGAATCTTTTCCTGATTACATTACTAACACTATTTCTAAATTCCAAAGTCACGCAAATTGTTTACTCGAAATCAGTCCTCATTATGCTCTTATAATTCTAAAGTTTTGCCTTTTTGTCCCTAAATTTACTTATGTGCTTCGCTGTAGCCCTTTTTGGAAACATCCAAATTTGCTTTCACCAATAGACGATTTAGTCAAAACTAGTTTAGAAACGATTTTAAATATTCAGCTCAATGAACCATCTTGGTTACAAGCATCCCTCCCTATTCGGTTTGGCGGTTTAGGAATCCGCAAAATTTCGAGTGTTGCTTCCCCAGCCTTTTTGTCGTCCACCCATAGCACGTCACGTCTCATAGGTAATGTCCTAAGGGCTTTGCCCACAAACTATGAGACTGCGGGCTTGGAGGATGCCAAGAATGCTTTTCAAATTGCTTGCCCGGGTAAAGAATTTCCAGACAACCTAAAATCTCAGAGGAGCTGGGACGATATTTATTGCGATTTAACATACAAATCGATTCTGAGCCGCAGTTCAGGTCCGGATCGCGCAAGACTTTTGGCGGTCGGAACCAGAGAGGCCGGTCATTGGCTACATGCCCATCCTTCTCCATATACCGGTACCTTCCTGGATCCGACCTCGCTTCGTCTGGCGACTGGTCTGCGGCTTGGGGTCACGGTATGCACTCCACACACATGCCCTTGTGGCACGGACGTGGACCGACTGGGTCACCACGGACTTTGTTGTCAAAAAAGTGCAGGCCGCTTTTCAAGACATGCAACACTTAATGACATAATCCGCCGGTCTCTTGCCAGCATCAATGTGCCTGCTCTTCTTGAGCCGACTGGCATTGTCAGAGATGATGGCAAAAGACCTGATGGTGTGTCTTTGGTCCCGTGGAGTTTGGGACGGATGCTTGTGTGGGACGCTACCTGTGTAGACACACTGGCACCGTCCCACCTCCAACGGACTACTTCTAAAGCGGGTGCAGCGGCAGAAAATGCCGAAAATCTGAAAGTTATTAAATATGGAGGCCTTGGCAGAGAGTACAACTTTGTGCCCTTTGGCGTCGAGACCCTCGGTCCGTGGGGTCCCAGTGCGCATAAGTTATTTGCGGAAATCGCGAAACGTCTAGTTGATGTAACTGGTGACCGAAAAGCTGGCGGCTTTCTCGCGCAACGCATCAGCATTGCAATTCAGCGAGGAAATGCCGCCAGCATCCTCGGTACAATGCCCCGAGGGCCTTTTTTAAGCCTAACTTAGTTTTAATTTAATTTAGTTAATGTTAATAATCATCTTGTAATTTGGTTATGTAAATAAACTACAATGTTAAGTTTGTTTTTGGGATATATTCATCCAATTACGGAACCCTTCATTGTGCGTGGTCAGACACGCACTTGGCCGGTTTTATTTAGCTGAAGTGACATCCATATCATTCAACTTATGACAGTAACACAATTTACTGACTTAAATTAAAGCTAGCGACTCGCCCCTGCTTCGCACGGTTTTTACGACTTGAATTTTTTGAAGTCGTCAAATCTCTTCAAAAATCTTTCCAAAATCCATTTTTTTTTTATTATTTTCTCTTCTTTGTCTTTAATGTAAGTATCGGTGTTTTCATCGACATTTCTTTATTACTCATATAATATACTTACGTTTTATATCAATGTATTACATATTGAACCTTCCGGAATAAATTCTCTAAATGATGGTGAAAGCCGCATCGTAATCCGTTGCGTAGTTTAGAAGAACAACGCGGTCACACAGACAGACCCGAAAAGAGACTTTAATTTATAATAGGTACGAGTATGTGTAGAAGGAATTATTTTATTCCATTGCTTGAATGTCTTTAGGATTCAATGGAACTTAATTTTACAAACGTGTCAAAAATGCATTACTGCTTATGTATTTTTTTTTGTATAACAAAACAATGGAAATAAATAAAGTTATTTGGTACTTGGTTATGATTAGCTGATTTTTAACACATTTGCATAATTTGAACATAGCGATGTTTGTAAAACGTAAAATAAGTATTTAAAGTGAACAAGAGAATATGTCTCGTTTTTAACATGAAACTGGAAATAAGAATGTCTAGAAAATATAAAAATTAATAATTCCGAGGCAAACAACCAAGTACCTACCGACTCGAATAATAGGTATTATAATTTTAAGTAATTTGATTCGTTTTGTTCCGTTTGTTAAACAACGGACTAAAGTTTATAGTAATTATTTCCTGTTGGTCATTTTAATGTTGAGTGTAATGTACCTGATATTTATTCTTTACAGCACCCCAATTGCGTACCACACTTCCTCACAGTCTGATAGATTTTGTTGGAAATTCCTAATCCATTGCTTTTTATGTTTGAAAAATTCTGCTGGTCGACATTGTAAGTACCTAACGCAATGAATGTTGTTGAATTGTTATAAACAAAGGCACTGCTATTGATTGTGTGTTACGCAATTACCGCGCGGGTTACACGGTAACGTCATGTTTCCCGTGACTCACGCCCGCTTTCCCGATTTTTACGAAGTGAAGTTGAACCATTAAGCTTTTGATCCTCAAGCATCACTATAGACATACGAGTACGTACAAGTTAGTCTTCTCCCTCTCTATTTGCTCCTGTTTGTGGCCGGACAAACATATTAAAAGTCTTATCTGTCATGAACATAATTACCTACTTCATATTTAACGTTGTTCAAGCAATTAACACAAGGTATTTTTTTTACATTGTTATCCTTATTAACGATTGGTTTGGTAAATAAGTACGAGTAGTCTGATGAGTGCCTACCTGTAATAGGTACTTAAACACTGCTGTTTGGTATAATATAAGTACTTAAGTGACCGCATTTATACGCGACAGTTGCATTGGGACGTTGGTAAACCAATGTGAGTACCTCAGTTTAATTTATTATTTTACTTAGTTTTCTTGCCGGCTCTTCTCCATAGGAAACGACCAATTGGAACCGTGCACCTAGCTTCTGACGTTTCATAAGTGCCCATGTAGGTATACGTGAAATAAAAATATTTTGATTTGATTTAACAAGATATTAGGTATTATTTTTAATTGTAGAATGTTCACTTTATTTTTTGTTTATTTCAAAGGGATTCGTATCCGTCCTACTTATTTACACATACATATATGTAAATAAGTAGGACGGATACGTTATTTATATAATTTAAATCAGCTTTCATCGGTGTTTTTTTTTTAAGTAGGAGAATTTGAAATAAATTAACAACGAGTTTCTTTTTTTATCAACTTAATTAATTACAACCACAAATGCTTTTGCGAAAAATAATTTGCATGAAGAAAAAGGCCAATAAGATTAATTTACTAATTATTTTAATATCATGTCAAAAATAAAAAAAAACTGGACAGGAATGAGACTACTTTAAAACCGTTAAACTACTAACTATAAAACTGACATTGTTTTTCAACCTCGAATCTTGCTTAATTCTTAACTTTGTTAAAAGTGTTGTACCAGTAGGTACATAACCGATTAATCCCACTAGATATGAGAAAGTTACTTTCTCAATACTCAATACTTTATTTGCATTCCACAATGGATACTTAGGTGGTAACTTAAAATTATATATGATCATTGTAGAACTTGTCGGGCACAGCAAAATAATAGGAGAGAGGAAGCTTTGAAAAACTTAGCTTATCAGTCTTCTGAACTAAATCTAATATTATTATATTAAGATCATAATTATATAGTACTATAGTAATCCTTATAAGGTTAAATAGCACTTATACTCGTATTTTGTCGTTTAAGTATTCGTTTATACTATAATAGCATTTTCTTATTAAAAACTGTTTGTTTTCTTAACTACATAATTATAATTAAAAAGTGTTGAACATTTTAATTCCTGTCTCCGCGATCTGACGTGTATTCAATGAGATTGTAAAAGCATTTTTCTTTTAACCATTGCGTTACCTTTTTCTAAACATGGTCAAAGGTAAATCTTTACAAGCGTCCGCTTATTTGTTATATACCTTATTTCTTATAAAACTCGAACTTATTTGTTATATACCTTATTTCTTATAATACCGCAATGCAGGCATTGCGGTAAACAGAGCTCATGTTTATTTTTTTTTATTTCTATGAGTTACATTTCGTTTGGTTATATCTTTGTGTTTAGTAAAATATTTCGGATGTCTGTGTACAAATAGCATACTTTTCTAATGTACATACACGGTAATGGCAGGATATTGTACTTTTAAACAAGAGCTTACAACTATCCGTATACCAGGCTCACATTTTTACATATACTTATTACTATATTTTTTTGTACTCTAAACGTTTTTATAATATCAACTGATTTACCCCACAACAAGAGACCATAAGCGAGTACGGAGGAAACGTATCCATGATATGCACAAAGAGCCGGTTCTATTGATACCGTGACTTTAATTAAATCTTTTTATTGCATAGACAAATATGTCGAGTTTATTACAAACGTAATCTACGTGTGTTTTCCAGTTGCAATTCTGGTCGAACTTTATACCCAGAAATTTAGTACTTGCAACTTGTTCGATGATAGTATCGTTATATTTAATATTTAACGTTAATGGCTTTCTTTTATGGGTTTGGAATTGTTAGAATGTGACCAGTGTATGTCGTTGTTTATTGCTTTGTTTATGTCTATGTCATATGTGTCTACATTTTCACATTTCACAATGAGGGTTGTGTCATCATCAAACAAAATTGTGTTATGGCAAGTGATACTAGGGAGATCATTAATAATATGAGGAATAAGAAAAGAATATATTAGAAAAAATACACTGCCCTGTGACACTCCAAAATTATTTTGTCGTAGTCACTTCTAACACCTTTTCTTTCTTATTTATTTTAGAGATTAATTTCCAGAAATTGTTTTCTGTCATCTCTTAACTAGTCGTAGCCAGTGATAGCTATTTTAAACATTACGACCTACATACTTTCCGCTTGTCTCTATTTAAAGCCGATGATAATGTCATGCTTTATAAATGTACTTATGTCACAAAGTCTTGGAACTGCGCGCACTATTAACAAAATCACAGCACTGAAACCCGCAATAGACCTATTTCCGTGATATGGGCACCCCGAGAAAGAATCCCTCAACAATAGGTTCGCGCCGTGTCCCTGAGTAGGTACCGTGTGGTTTATGAGCTTTATTGTTCATCATTAAGAATGAACCATAATTCACGTTTCGCAATTCACTGTAACGACTAATAGCACAATAGGCAATCGCTGAGTCAACATACCACACGTGGACACGCTCGTCAAGGTACTTGGTTTCCTTATCTTTCTTGGCTTCCACAAGATCCCTGTCATGCGAAACGGTAAACAATAATTGTAAGTCGCTCTAATTGATTAATTATTTATCACTACTATCAGGATTTTTAGCAACAACCTCTAGGTGAAGAAATTATCATATTCATAACATAATATTACATCACGCCTGCAATCCCCAAAGGGTTAGGGGGGGGAGGGGTTACCTATATAACACCCACATTTCGCTAGTTATGTTTAAGACCGATGTAATAGGGGGCGAGCCTATTGCTATCAACCGGGCACAAATCCAGACTCCGGGCTGCTACTGAGAAATTCCTTATGGAAAAACCAAATAACACTTTTTCCGACCTAGAAAAAGAACCCAGGACCTCGTGCTCAGCTGTGGTGCCAGCGACCACAAAACCAACGAGGCAGTCAAGTGATGACCAAATCAGATCATCTTTATTAATGTTATTATTATTGTTTTCTTTTCAGATAACAAAATGAGGATACAATGGGGCGTGTTCGTAGCTGTATCGTTATGGAGCGTAGTAAGCGGCCCCTTGACGAAGGCAGACGCTACCGACGTGCTTGATCCAATGGTCGTTCAAGTAGAACATAAGCGAAATGAGAGACTTTCAGAGCCAATTCCAAAGGTAACTTACAATTTATAGGTTCCTGCTGCAAGAGTATCATATAAATGCAGTATTCAAGGTGTTTCAAAATTTTCCAACTCGTCTATCAGCAGGTCTAATATAACACACGCGACAATTACTCACTCTCGCGTCGAAAATATTTGTATATTTTACTTTTCTCGTTTTTCCACCAACGCTGCCAAACAAGATACTCGCCTCACTCTGTCAAACGTGATATTATGTTCTCCACGTAAGTTATATCGTCGGTGATCTTCTGAAACCGCGGAACAGTGTTTAAAACCGCGTAAGGTAAGTGCAGTGAATTTTACAGGAACGAGGAAAAACGTAATATTTACTAAACCACTTGACTTTCTATTGTTTAAACTTTTAAATTGATAAATTCCTCTTAATATTGTAAGCGTTACATAAGTAAAATATATATTAACGAATTAGAAAATCCAAAATCTCGATTTTGTTACTTTTGTAAATACGCGGTTTTAAACACTGTTAGTTCCGCGGTTTCAGAATATCACCGACGATAACATCGGCAGTTCATTTTCCAAAGGTGGTGAAGTCAAAGTCAAAGTCAAACTATTTATTTCAAATAGGCACATAAAAGGCACTTTTGAACGTCGAAATTTACAACAATAAATAGAATTGATTCTAGTTGGCCCTTCCAAAAGGTAGTTTCGTATGGAGAAGAATGGGCAAGAAACTCCACCGTTACTCTTTTAAAATGTTTTATAAAATTTTGTATAGGTACATTTTAAAATTATATGTGAAGACGATGCACCTAGAATAAAATTACTATACCAAAATAGGTAAAAAAATAATGAAAAATGTAGCAATGACAGATAAATTATTTATGTGATTGGGCTTATATGAAGGTACCGCCACTGCTCACATATTAACAAACATTTTAAAAGTATACGTTTTCCTAAAAGTAATAAATAAAGTAATAGGTCAGTGTGTGAGTGGTTAACAACCAATAGTGTTAATGGTTAAAATAGCGACATCAATTCCAGCTGCATGTTTATACAGTTATTTATTATTACATTACATACCATGACATCACGCCCGTAATCCCCACGGGGTTAGACAGAGGTGTACCTGTAGTACACCCACATTTCGCCAGTTATGTTTAAGTCCCATGTAATAAGGGGCGAGCCTATTGTTATCAACCACACAAATTCATTGTTAGATTATTGGATTGATTGATTGTGATTATTATTTAAACGTCAATCCTTTTACTAAGTGTGGCTATTAACAAAACTTCCAATAAGTAATGGTTTTATGGTGATTATTACAATTTTCTAACTTCACTTTATCAAATTGTGATTGGCCCATTTGGCATTCATGGCGCTCTTGTATTATGATTTCAGCATCATATTTGTACAGAGGGCCTTCGAAAACCATGACCGCCATCTTGAATTTTGACGGACCTAATTTTCACAAAAAAATGTACAAACATTTTTTTGTGAAAATTAGGTTCGTCAAAATTCAAGATGGCGGTCATGGTTTTTCAAGATTGTATAAAATTTTAATTAACAGGACAAAACCTTGGTTGATTGGTTTTGTCATGTACCAATACCATGGAAAACATTTAATTTAATAAAGCCGGTTACACAAATACTAGGTACGCCTAAATTAAAAGAGATGAGAACGTACAATCAAATAAACGAAACAGAACCTTGTTGTTTGACAGATTTTGCTTTGATAAAAATCATTCGTTATTAGCGTTCCGTAATCAACAAGGAACCATATATGTAGTTTCGCCATGTCCGTCTGTCTTTCTGTCTGTCCGCGGCTTCGCTCAAAAACGCTTAGTACTAGAAAGCTGTAATTTGGCATGGGTTTAAAATTAATCACGCCAAAAAAGTGTATTTTTTCCCTTGCACGTAAAGTAGGTATGTTTTTTTCCTCGTCTATCCCATGGTGTGGGATATCGTGATATCGTTGGAAACGTTTAAAGTGCTAATTTTTGTTAGAGTAAACTGCTGCTGGTCTTGGATACCTATTTGAAAAAAATCATGCCAGTTGTATATTTTATATAACGAAAATAAAAAGAAAACCATCTCAGTAAGTAGGCTTTACAAATTAACGAGTAATAGTCGACCAACTTACTATTGCAGTTGGAGTATTGATCGTGATGTATGTCGATGTATGGGAGAACAAGTTTTTCAACTACAAAATTAAGTTTGTTTTTGGGATAAATTCATCCCAACTACGGAACCCTTCATTGTGCGTGGTCTGACTCGCACTTGGCCGATTTTAATAACTTCCTATATCGGTATCTCGTCGCGAGATAACGTGCCTTCATAAGTGTCAAAATGTCTTCTTGAATCGTAGACAAATCTGGACAAACCGTGAGAGAGAACGTTGCCGCATGTCATGTTACCCATGAGAATTCATAACCGTTTTGTTCTCCAACACGGATGACAGAACAAAACACTATGTCCATAAAAAGGGATAATGATTACATTCGTGATATGATCGTCAGATAAATATATAAGTACTCAAAAAGTTACTAAATATATCATACTGAATCATCTCCTGGATTACATTAGAGGTCATTAAATGTCAAGGCTTCACCAATTGACCCACTGATCATTAACAATTTAACGAATGGAAAACAGTCCAATTATAGCAGAGCGTAGCGTTTCTTTACAAGTAATATTGAATATACATACGTAGGTATATTTTTTCAAAGTAGAACTTATTCAATTTACGCAAAACATTATGAAGGGGGAAAGCATGCGCTTTCCCCCTTCATAATATTTTCATACCGTAGGTAGCAATAAAGTATATATTAGGAATTTTCTCAGTTTCAATGTGAAAACATCACATTTTCAAGGGACATCTATGAATAGTCTATATACGCTAATTATAATACCTAATACAACCTTTCACTATTTAAGCAAGATACCACATCCATCATAATATCGTAGGTATTAGTTAGCGAATATTTGAATTATGAACTGTCCCTACAGACCGGTATCATAAAGTGATTTTTTAAAACACCTAATAAAATAATTATGGGCCGACTATGGGTTTTGCCAAACTTGGAATAGCTATAATGCTATATAGCTGTATTGGGTTACTTTGTTTGGATAGCTATAGTGACTAAACTATTGGGTATCTTTGTTTGAATAGCTATAGTGGCTAAACTATTGGATATCTTTGTTTGAATAGCTATAGTGACTAAACTATTGGGTATCTTTGTTTGAATAGCTATAGTGACTAAACTATTGGGTATCTTTGTTTGAATAGCTATAGTGACTAAACTATTGGGTATCTTTGTTTGAATAGCTATAGTGACTACACTATTGGATATCTTTGTTTGAATAGCTATAGTGACTAAACTATTGGGTATCTTCGTTTCAATAGCTATAGTGACTAAACTATTGGGTATCTTTGTTTGAATAGCTATAGTGACTAAACTATTGGGTATCTTTGTTTGAATAGCTATAGTGACTAAACTATTGGATATCTTTGTTTGAATAGCTATAGTGACTAAACTATTGGGTATCTTTGTTTGAATAGCTATAGTGACTAAACTATTGGGTATCTTTGTTTGAATAGCTATAGTGACTAAACTATTGGGTATCTTTGTTTGAATAGCTATAGTGACTAAACTATTGGGTATCTTTGTTTGAATAGCTATAGTGACTAAACTATTGGATATCTTTGTTTGAATAGCTATAGTGACTTAACTATTGGGTATCTTTGTTTGAATATCTATAGTGACTAAACTATTGATATCTTTGTTTGAATAGCTATAGTGACTAAACTATTGGGTATCTTTGTTTGAATAGCTATAGTGACTAAACTATTGGGTATCTTTGTTTGAATAGCTATAGTGACTAAACTATTGGGTTACTTTGTTTGAATAGCTATAGTGACTAAACTATTGGGTATCTTTGTTTGAATAGCTATAGTGACTAAACTATTGGATATCTTTGTTTGAATTTTCGTATGCAGAATGGGAACGCCATCTTAAGCAGTTTAATTTATTGTCGTATTGTCGCCTCCACCTTGTATATTTTCTTCTTTGTTGTGGTATCTTTGCATATTAATGTGTCAGGTAATTTGATCTACTTTTGTATTGAATGTAACAGTGTTATGACTAACAATAATAACATAATCGCGCCATATGGCGTTAAACTCTTTATTATCATGGAAGTGCATATACTATTGACTATCAATACATACATATATGCAGTAGGTATAACGCAACAAAATCGACTGCATGATTGGACATTATTTAGCCACATGTTCGAATAAGGTTCCTTTTATTAATTACTGGCGACCCACCAATGCTTCGCATGATTTTTACGCCTAGATTAAACATTGAGATTTATTCCAATTACGAGTATAATATGTATAGAAGACCCACAAGTTAATCAAAAGAATTAGGGACCTTGTAAAATATAGAAGGTCCATAAGTAATTCTTTTGACTAACCAATAGTCTTACTTAGTCGTAGATCTTGTGAACCGTAAATATGCTTTTCTGAAAATAAAGTTTATTATTTATTTATTTATTTATAGTTACGATGGAACTAGGCTAAGTATAAAGTAATTTTACTCCTTACATCAACTGAAGTCAATGTTTGTTTTCTACTTATATTTACCTACGTGGTTTCTGCCTGTCTGCCTGTTTGATAGAATGCTTTGTATTATTCAAAACGTGTATTTTCAATAACATATTTATATTATTAAAATCCTAAGTATACTTAAATAAGTACCTAAATAAATTTTCGTTTTGTTATTTTAATTTTCCGCTACAAATCAGTGTTTTATGTGAGACATTAACAATAGCAACAATTCATAGTTTTGTTACCAATATTTAAATGCAGCGTTAAAGTACAATTCGTTTACAATTTAGATCTACATAATTACAACAGTTATTTAAAGTAACTTGTTTTTATTAAAGATACTTTATTAAGAACAAAAGAATATATTAATAGGCAGGTACACTGGCTTCTGTTTATCGAAGCATTGGATTATTGTTTCACACATCTATTATTGTTATGTTTTTTTACGATTTATTAATAACACGTTATTACAATATACTTACAATAAATCATTAGTAATAAAATGACCCATCGAACAGTTTCTGACTTTTATAGTATTCACTTAGTGCTTTCAAAGGCTGTAGACTTATAAAAGCTTGTAATAAAACAATCTCTGTTTTATGTAAATCAAATCAAATCATTTATTTATTTCGATCAACACTATTGTTAATCGAAGTTTATTTTTTTTCAATATATAGGGGTAGGTACATGAGGAAATATATACAACAAAAGTTATTTGTACCATATCCTACATTAACAGGTGTGCAAATATCTATTATAATTAAAATATTTCTTACATTCATCATAAATTAATAATTCGTCATTGCTACAAAAACCCACAAAACAGGTGTGGTGGCCTGGTTTGTGTTTTTTGTTTGAAATTTGTCATAATTTATGTCTATAGAAAGACACTTACACCTAATGTATGTATTTACATGACTAACAACTATTAGATAAGTAAAAAACCTGCCAATTTCGTGTGACCACGCACAATGTGCCCTTCATCCGTATTTGGGATGAACATTTATCACAAGAACAAACTTAACAATAAATTGAAATATAATCAAAATCATTTATTTACGTTACAAGTCCGTGTTTGGGTCACAGAAATTCTTATGTGTACCAAAGGACCATGGGCAAAAATGTATGGACCCTGGTCCAATATACCAACAGTGTTACAACCTATGCCAAATGAAAGGATTTGAAGAGTAAAATATTTCATGCTATAGCGCCAAGCCGAAATTGAGCGCGATCATGGTGTTTAAAACCTAACCTTATTTTATTTAAATATTTTAATAAAAATGGTCAAGTATTTGATCACAGTTTCGCCTGGTGGTTAGTGTCGGTATTTTCAAGATTACTTATATATTACATAATTTTTAGAGTTCGGTATTTCCAGCAAAGCAGATGGGTAGAACTTAAAGTATAAAAGAAACAACAAATGTTATATTGTAGCTTTATTAATAGTTCTGTATTATCAGTGTTATCTCTTAAAATAATTACAAAAATAGCTTAATATAATATTATAACTAAATAATTATTCAACAATAATCTCATCTAAATGTAGTGCCGGTCTATGAAATCCTTCCAGTCTACCCAGCCCCAAGTACCATATTATAGAGATTACATGCGCACAGCTCCCTATAGTGCGTCTACCCGTAAGACATGTACAATAATAATGTATTATCGCTTCTCGGCCTACTTGATCGCGGTCAATTAATGTGTAAGTGTAATATGTTTTTGATCTAACGTGTCGAGATTGTACTCGTCCCCTGAGTAGCCATACGTTAGTTTGCATAATATTACATTGCTGCAAGTCGTGCAAGTTACTCTGCCGATATATTTCTATTGTATAGAGACCGCGTTCACGCAAGTGTTCGCTAGCGTACGATCGTGCAAGCTTAAGCTGATAAGTGCCAAGAGCAATGAGAATCAAATCATCTATGGTTAATACGGGAAAGTCTTGCAACTGGGGAAGATTTGCTTCCATTGTTTCAAACGCGACTCGCTGTCTATTAAGATTTTTTAATGTTACGTACTCATATAAAAGGTTTGAAGAGTTCATCTTTATGTTTATTATGCTCAAAATGTCACGAGCAAGTCTATTATCAGTAGCTACTGTATAAAACGCATTAATAAGCGCAGCTGCAATTTTAAAATCAACAAACTTGTGAGGCAACGCTCTATTAAAATAATCTTGCCGTAACAATTTGAATCGGTTCTTAAACTTGCCATTAACCACTTCCACCACCCAACGAATGATAGTCACTAATCTAGATTTATTGGCCTGCTCTGTCGTCAATTGGCTTTCATTCCTATCCTTTGTTGGAGGAAAATGTGTTTCATATCCTAGCGATTCCAGGTCCATGATTCAGTCTGTGAAGCCTCGATCCAAAATGAATACATCATTTGGTTCAAAGAACATATGAAATGCATGAGTCTCGTCTACACACAAGTTGGTTATAATCGTAGCATCACTGGTTGTTGCGGCGTATGGACCAAGGACATCTATTATGTAACTGTCACTGCAAACAATTAAAAAGGGTTTCAACAAGTTTTAAAACTTGTGGTGACTGTATGTTAACTTTTGAAAAAGAAAGTTGCTACTTTTTCAATGTAGACATATGTTCCATCACAAATGACTATGACTGTTGTGTTGTTGTCATTACCAAAAATACTCCTCGGTAAAAACAAATTCCTATCCAACATATTCTGTCTCGAAATATTGTTCATGCCTAAGTGAGTACTTACAAAATCGGCCGTTAAATGTTGTCTGGCTAGTGCTTGTTTCCTTTCCAGGGTTCTGCGTGACATATTAAACAGGCTTGATAGTCTTTCATTAGACTCACCTGTACGCAATTTCGATAAATATACGCCAATTATAGTACGAGGATGACTAGTCACTGGTGTCAATGAAGGAGTTTCTTGTAAAAGCACATCAAATTGCCCAGTAGTGAGTCCAGTCCAAAAGACCATGTCATTGACACTTAACGATCCCAACAATTCAAATTCGATCCTAGCTCCTTGATTAAGAGCTGATATTCATATTAGACATATCTGTGAAAAAGTCAACCGAAAAATCGTGCGACACGTTACAGTGCTCAAGTAATGAATCCCACACGTTACCTTCCAAATGCTCTTGACAGACTCTTGCACTAATCGGAATGTACAAACGCTGTGTACGTAGAACATATAATTTAATTGTGGTGGGTATTCTTTTTCGTTCAATGTTGTGACAATAGTTGAAAATGCAATGATTTGCTGTGTTTGGTGCTCTAATATATTCGGGGGAATAAAACATTTGTTCAACAGAAATATTCTCCGCCGCAGGTTCCACGTCAGCCACCGCAGGTTCCACGTCCTCCACCGCAGGCTCTTCAAAGTTTTCTTCTGCATTTTACATTGCTGCAAAAGCAGCATTAATCCTTTGCCAGCAACGATGGCATACACATCCTGAAAATAAATATGCCAATATGAGAATAGTTAAAGACTGCTGAAATATGACATTTATCCCACCGTGGTTTTTGTTTAATAGGCTTGCTTAAACGGATAGTGGTTAGAGCGTAGTATTCTTATTATAACATAACATAATGGATAGTGTTTTCTTTCGTTATAAAGACAATTTGCTATAAGGCATAATAGTCAAATTGCTCCTGACTGAATAAGAGTGTGTTTCTGTGTTTTATGACAGCAATGACATATAAAAAATACACAGATTTTTAATATAATATCTAAAAATATATAAATAAGCCCATACCTCGACCAAGGCGTTTTGTCGCACATATTCTGAAAACTGGGGTCGACGTTGTGGAATATTTGCTCCCAAAATATGCCTTCTTGTTCGTACTACGCGCGAGCGCAGACATAAAACATAGCGGGTATCTGCCATTACACTATTCACCAAGAGCGTTTGCTAAAATCGTGTTCAATTAGAAGTCCGATAGTCACATGTACGTAAGCAATATCGAAGTCAAATAAAACGGGCCGGGGTCAGAAAGTCGCAAAACAAGCCGATAGTAACACAAAAACAAGGAGCGTAAACAAGGTGCGAGCAAGGACTGACTTCACATTGCTTTGTTCGGACCGCACAAATTGCGGGCGGGCGAGGGGTATGAGAGAGGGGGAAATGTGTGCATACCGACGCAACGTACGCGCAGGTACAGAAATAATAGAACAAAAAGCTTTTGTATAGTTTATGATGCTAAGAATTTTTATGCTTTTTTGTTTACAAAATGTATCAAAACACCATGTTCGCGTCGGATATTGACTTAAGCGTCGTAGTATAAAATAAATTGTACACCAAAACCGTTCATTTGGTATCACATCCAACGTTGTTGAGGGATTGGACCAAAATTACTCAATGTCCTTTCAACTTAATCGGTCAGACAGACAGACATACGAGTGATCCTATAAAATATTGATATTTTTATTTTTAGGGTTCCGTTTCTCAAAAGGAAAAAACGGAACCCTAAAAATAAAAATATCAAGTCGATTATATGTGTTTATTACTAAAACAATATGCAACAGCTTATTTTTCGTTGATTCCTCAAATCACAGGCAGAACAAGCAAGCCGGAACATCAGTATAGTTGGAGACCATTTCATAGTCGATGGGAAGCCGCTACGCATCGTGTCGGGATCACTGCACTACTTCAGAGTGCCTGCCCCCTACTGGAGAGACCGCCTGCGGAAGATGAAAGCTGCTGGACTTAACTCCGTTGCCACGTAAGTAATGTTTGGAGTTTAGATTTTATCTTGATCCTGCCCATATAAGTACGTCTTTCTCTTTTACACAATTTTCATACATATCTTTTTTTTTCTTTCTTTCGCTCAATTTTTGTATTAGCTGTCATCGCAGTATTCACTTTTTCCCAGCCATATCATCTGCTACACAATCCATGTATCTTGTTTATGGTCTGCCTCTTAACGTACATATACATACCTAGTAATCCACACTAACATGTCTATCTTTCTTTTTAAAATAGCAACCCCTAGAATAAAGGCTCGTGCAGACTAGCGCGATATCGCGGGCACGACAGGCAACAATATGCCTGTCGCGGCCGCGATATCGCCCCAGTTTGTAAGAGCCTTAAAGCTTGTTAATTGATGTATGAAAAACAACCTACTTACTATCTTTCTTAATAACGTAGTATGAGGCTTTACACTTATTTCAAGTCCTTCCTAAGCAATGTTTTATCATCCATCAGATACGTGGAGTGGAGCTTCCACGAGCCAGAGGAACGCCAATACTCATTCAACGGTGACCGCGATATCGTCAAATTCATCCGCACAGCTGCAGAAGAAGGCCTGTATGTACTGCTTCGACTCGGCCCCTACATCTGCGGTGAAAGGGACCTGGTCAGTTTTTTTTCTACCTAAATCACTTAAGGTGCAGATATATGATTTTAGTGACTTTTAAATCTGTTATTACGCCTTCAATTAATGCAAGAAAGTTACGGAAAAAATATATGTTAAACTAGACCGCATACACATCAATTATATCTGTGAATATTTTAGTATTGTAGTAAAATACTTTATGAAATAAATTCAGGAAGTAAGGTCTACCCAAATATAAAAATCGAAATTACTTCCAAACTACTAAAGATATTTTCATGGTTTTTTTTTGTATGAATAGACTATTTTGTTATCTATAATTCTATCTGTGAATTTTTTCAAATATTCATACTTTTATGACTAAAAATAAATATTCCCTATAAAATCGAACGGAACGGCATGCGGCGCTCTGCGCGGGCGACGGGCGGCAGTGTACCGCTGACCACTGTCACGGGTAGACGCTGACACTTTGCGCGACCGCTGTACTTACGTATTTTTTCGACAATATGGGTAGAACAACTAAAGTTCTGAAAGAGAAATGACGTATACATGAAAGAAACAGGATACTGAGGTAAGTTTCTCATATATTATTATAATATAATGAGGTTAGCTAAATGTTATTTTGATAATAATTTGTGCGCGAGTATAACCATTATTTACGAGTAAGTTCAAACATAACTTTAGATCCGTATCAAATATATTTTTTTTTTTTAGGAGGATAGGAAATAATACAGTTTCCCGAAACGAAAATGCGGAGAGCAAGTAAGTACCTACCTAATAAATTGTAGGCTACCATTTATTATGGTTTTTTGAGGACAATCCCGTTACAGCAGGTTTGAAACTTACCTAGCTTAAAAAAAAACAGGTGTAGTACATTATTAAGATTATGTTTTACTATTTTAGTTGTTGCGACCCGACGGAAGTAAATAATGATAAAAATAATGAAAGAACTGACAATGATTCCCAACATGAAAAGCGGAGACAAAGTGAGTATTAAATTGTAGATTCTAGGCATACCATTTATTATGGTTTTATAGGGACAATCCCGTTATAGTAGGTTAGAGACATGTCTAGTTTAAATAAACAGGTGCAGCTCATTAATAAGGTTATGTTTTAATATTTTGGTTTTTGCGACCCGACGGAAATAAATAATGACGAAAATAGTGAAAGAACTGACAATGGTTCGTTATTTATTATATACCATGTAGATTCACAGGTTTTTTTTTATATTTCCAGGACCATCAACTGGAATGGAATCAATGATTTTGGTTGAAGGCAAAATATAGACAAAGAAGAGACAGAGAAACAGGAAGATCAAGACACTCGACAAGAGGAATATTTCGAAAAATGACTACATTTCTACGAAATGTAAAAAAAATAATTAGTACAAACAAATTCACGCCTTCTTCCCAAGGGGAAGGCAAAAACTATAGAAGGCCAGCTGCACGCTTCTTTTAAGGCGCTGACAAGACCCAATTGACCAAAATAGGCTTCTCTTAAGAAAAAAAAATGGCAAATCTGTATAGTTTGTGGTAGCGGAAAAAATATATGTTAATTTTGAACATATTTCCCAGAACTTGGTTGTTACCAAAACACGTTTTGAAAGAAAAGTCTCGATACAAACTAACGTTAAACTAACCTCTTACCTTGAGTTCTAATCCAAAATATCTGTATTAAATATCAACATACGTTACGTATTTATTTAATAACAAGAGCGTCTTATTTGAATGCAGAACTTGGTTGTTTTTAATTTTCGATTACTCTACTCAATTTTGAGTAAATAGATAATTGCTTCATATTTTGCAATAAATTACAAGCGTTGTGTCATCGCGCTTCTCTTTCTTTTCTATGCAAACAGACAGTGACCGCGGTTTAGGTGTTGTCAGCGTCTTAAACCGCACCGTTGCCTGATCACATAATTTTTCAGCCTATCATTTATAGTCACGTCACACATGCTTCGCAAAGAGGCATTTCCGCAGCATTTAGGGCCGATTTTTCAATCATCAGTTAACTTCTATGCGAGGAATAAATATAGCGCTTTGACATATTTTCTATACAAAAGCTGTCAAAACGTCAAACATATTCTTCACATAAAAGTTATCTGGCGATTGAAAAATCGGCCCTTATTCTACTTTTATGCTTCTTTTGCCACACCCAAAATTCATTCACTTCCATGCATAAGCTTAGACACCAGCACACCATTATGAACAGCCAGTCGAGCCTTTTTAGGCATCGACTAGTTGGTTACAATCGCATGTATAGTATTCACTTTATTTCCCGCATTTACTCTCTTTTCCACATCTTCATCAATCTTTCCATCCCTTGTAAACTGACTCCCCAAATATACTAACTTACTCTGGGGGGCGATTCTACTAACAACATTGTTCTAAAATGGCAATTGAATCTCAACTCAATCAGGGTTTTCAAGCGTTTTCATATTTTACTTATGAACAACGTATGATACTTTTTGCTATTGTAGGCATACGTAGGTACCTACCTAGGTACGCACCGGAATATTAATATATTTGATGTTAGAACTAATATTATACGAAAATCATTGAATACTTATCACATCACACATCATACCGTGATACCTACTGATCCTAAAATTATTTCTTTGTTTCAAGGACATGCAACAGTGATCAGCGACTATTGGCATGGCCACCATGCCATGTAGTATAGTAGTTAGTATAATATTCCATTCCCACTGTTTATTTTCTAGTAAAGTAAATCTATCCGACATTTAAAATCCGTTTCGTTTTACGCGATTCGAACCGCCCAGACTGTTTCTCTTAAGAAAATCTGCTAATTTACAATTATTAAAATATACGGAAAAAATCATTTACTTTTCGTGGTAAATATAACGGAAAATAAGTTTTAATGGTTTTATTATTCGTATTAACTTTATTTGTTATTTAACCATTTTTGTTATAGTAATATTATAAACTTACTAATTGAACTATAGGTAACACTCATTCATTAACAATAACTAACTATTGACGCTAAATTACAATGGCAATGGAATAACTATTGACGCTAAATTACAATGGCGCCCACACATAGAAAAATTGTCAGGAAGGCTAAGTTCGGCCGCCTATGCTGTTAAAAAAATTCGACAGATAACCGATGTAGATACGGCCAGAATTGTTTATTTTAGTTATTTTCATAGTCTTATGTCATATGGGATTCTTCTCTGGGGAACCTGTGCGGACATTAATACCATCTTTGTTTTACAAAAAAGGGCTGTTCGAGCCATTTACAACCTAGGTCCAAGAGATTCCCTTCGAGAAAAATTCAAAGAAATAGATATTCTGACTGTAGCCTCTCAGTATATATTTGATAATCTTATGTATGTACACAAAAATATATCAAATTTTAAGAAAATGTCCGATATCCACAGTTTAAATACCAGGAATAAACATAATCTTGCTGTACTTCACACTCGCCTCCACAGAGTAGGCAACTCGTTCATGGGTCAATGTATACGCTTTTACAACAAACTTCCTATTGCTATTCGAAATTTACCCATTAAACGATTTAAAAGCTGTATTAAAACCAAACTTTGTAAAAAAGGGTACTATAAAATTTCAGATTATTTAGAAGACAAAAAAGCTTGGGATTGAGCTGCTCGCTCTGATAAGCTTTGTGCTAAAACCATAAAATTTGATATTTAAATTATGCAAAATCATCATTTTATACAACTATGAGTATAAATGTACATATTAACATTGATAAATATTATAAGCAAAATTAAGTGAATATTTATGTACCTTGAAAAGTATTATATTACTTTAATTATTGTGAATGTGAGCACTATGTGGGTCATTTTTATTTATTTCTTGTTGTTTTTTTTTTAATTTCCTCTTAGTTTTAATGATGGTCTGGCATTTTGAGTTCTTTATGCGGCCAACACAATTGTCCTTTCCTTGGTACTGTTCGTCGAGTCGTTGAGCTCCTTAAGTTTTGAGTTGAGCTACACGATTACTGACAAATGCTTGCACTGACTGGGCAGGTCCACTCAAATTTGTGTGGTTCTTTCCTCAAAAGACCATTTCAGACATAGATCTACATGGTCCTCACATGATCTGACCAATATTATGTCTGGACTTTAAAAGAGACTTTGACCCTTGAGTTTGTTTCGCCATTTCTTCTCAGGGGTAGTCAGATAGGAAATGTCGACTCCATCTAGCTTATTTTTTAATATGACGTGTAAAAGTGATTCTCATATCCTATTTACAGAATAAACAATTTCATTTCATTTCATTTCATTTCATTTCATTTCATTTCATTTCATTTCATTTCATTTCATTGCCATTCATTCCCGTAGTGATTGAGTTGGGTTTCTACTTGGTTACAGTCAGTTACAGTTTCAGTTATTGTCATAAAAATTGTAGAATAGATTTATGGGGGACGAACGAGAGCCGAACGAAACCGAACCATTGATGAGACGGTACAGAGCGTATAACTTTGCAAGTTAGTAGAATCGGCCCCCTGATCCATACAGCCCATTCCCTCTCTAAATCTTGCTGCACATCTCATATTTTCTCATCTGTCACTAAAGAAATTAATTGTTTTATTTTGGAATTAAATTTATTTATTTAGATTTTTGGCTTTTCATTTCACTTTATATTTTTTCCATAGCTAAAGAGCTCGTTAGTCGCATCACAGCCGCACGGGCCGATCAATTAGGTTAAGCTATTCTTGCCGCGGTTGTTCCGTGGATGGGTGAGCATCTTTATGTACCGAGACTCATCCGTGCCTCGTAAAGTCGCGAAAAAAAATCTGCTGTTCTCTACATTTATGTTCGCTTAATTCGTTAAAATGTAGGGAACAGCTGATTTTTTTTTTCGCGATTTCATGTTTAGTTTAAGTTACTTCATGTTGTGTCCAATATAGTAAAAGTTGTTTATAATGATGAGTACAATGACGAGAGAGGCTGATGGTGTTTAAAATTACACCCTGTTTAAACCAACTTATTCAATGCAAACTATTAAAATAATATAATATATTACAATCTTATTTTATTATCAGAATATATTATTACCTTATTTATGAACACTACATAAAAAAAATTGGATGGTGATAAAAAATCAGGCAGGACAGTCCACACAATCTGAAACGTATGGTTACCCTACGTTACGTGCGACGGTTGCGGGGTCGCGGGGGGTGACGCAAGCTCCTCCCACTCGCTCAAGGTCGCTGGCATTTACCGTCCTCTTAATATCTTACATTTGAGTAGGTAACTATCACAGTTAATGTAGTAATGTGGAACTATACAACATACGTCATATCGTGTTATGTTAAATTTAAAGCCTATCGCTATGTAAATCCTATCTTCATATTTTCTCTAATTTAGCGAAAATAACTATGCATAATTTATTATTTTAATTAGCTGACCAGTCCGTTACTATTCTAAAACCTACATTTTGTCGTTTTTAACCGACTTCAAGTTTTTTTTTTTTTTTATGTGTGTTCGCCGATTTCTCCGTCAATTGTGGACCGATTTAAAAAAATAGTTTTTGTTTGAAAGGGTATGCTCCCGAGGTGGTGCCATTGTCACCAAGTCATAATCTGATGAGGGGATCCCATGGAAACCGAGGCAAATCCTCAAATTTTAAAGGCACACCTATAGCGATTTAGGTATTTTGTATAGTAACTTGTGCGTTTGCTCTCGGAAAGTAACATTTGGTGGAGTGAAATTGATGATGAAGACCACAGATGGCCACCGGAACTACTTAATACGATGTATTTAACGAGTTGCGATTCGATTAGGTACTTTAATATGGTTGCTAAGCCATTTATGCTATTCACAATGCATAAGGTGAGTGGCAGTTCTCCTGATTCTTAGCAGGAGAACTTCTCAACAATTAAAGTCCCTGTATCTAGAAAAGCAATATTTTGTAAAAGGTGATGAGCAGTTGACATTAGGCTATTGTAACTTAGATAAATTACAAACTGACCCGCTAAAACGTGAAAAATAAAAAACTTTACTTTTTTTGTAACTATAATTTTTGCTCTCTGCAACAACTTTTACTTGCTAATGCAAGTAAAAGTTGTTACCTAAATCAGTATTTACAGTTAAAGTAAACAAGCGTACTCCATGGTAACGTTAGAACATTACCTTCACGCATTTTGAGCTGTGGACCTAGGGGGGTCCGCTAAGGAAGGATACCTACATAGGTAGCTACTTGTGTCTATAGTTCAAGCCTTCTTATACTTAGGACCAGTTCCCATAGTCTTCCATAGGTCAGTAATATTAACTATCAACATATTGATCATATTTTCTAGATTTGAACTCAGTATTTTTTCAAAGTTGTGCACTTACGTTTCACTGACTAAGCCCAGACTGAAGAAGTACCACAGCTTGCGCGGCTATTTCAGGTGTATAATCCTATATAATACTCGTATTAATTTGGACGTCAGAATGGATAAAAAAAATAATTTCGGTACTCTTTTTACGCAAAACAAAAAAATAACGAAATAACTATTTTGACCTAAATGTTTTAATCAAAGCTTGTTGAGAGCGACTAAACTCCAATTTTCTTCTCTTTTTCAAATTCGTGAATTTAAATTTGGAACAATGGTGATACCGCAATGATGGCCAGTGTGTCAATCAAAACTGCATAAAAACTTTTTCTCTGACTTATCATTATTTTGATGAGGCCTATAAACATAAAAATGCACGGAGGCTCGATTTAGGAGTCTGGGACAGTATATTTGTATCCATACCAACCAGGTTGCAGGGTCAGATGACAATTGCACCGTGTCAAAAAGTGCATTGATTTCTTTTTTTAACTGAAAAGACTAGACATTTTCTGCAACTTTCTTGCTCCTATTGACCTTTCTTTTTAACCTCACCTCACTTTCAAGCTAAAGCAGATTTTATATGTAATTTGGCACATGCGTAGACCTGGGTGAGGACATAGGATTTAGGACTTTTTATTCCGGTAGTAAGTTCCCATGGGATAATTTCCGAACTTCACTCGAAGCTGCGGGCATAAGCTACTAAAGTGTAAAAAAAAACATTACTGACTTACTACAACAACTTTAACTTACTTATTTATAACTCTTTGTTTACCTATTTACAGGGTGGTTTCCCGTATTGGCTGCTCGGCAAATATCCAAACATTAGGTTACGATCCACTGACAAAGGTGAGTTTATCGATCAAATGTTAATCGTGTGAAAGTTTTAATTCATCTCATGTTGAATTATATTCTCTCGCTGTGTTATATTATAATGCTTTTTATTACATTTCGCAGATTACATGGCAGAGTCCGAGATATGGCTAGACAAATTCTTCGAGCAAGCGTCTCAGTTACTGTATGCGAACGGAGGACCTATTATTTTAGTTCAGGTAAAATAGAAGAACCTAAGTAATGTGATGATATTCATTGATTAAACTTAAATGTTTCTCAGGCCTGTATATTAAACACTCTCGTTTATAATGAACTTTGGATTGGTTTTGAATGCATCCTGTTTTGGTTATCTAACAACTTCAATGCATGTGATCCACAGCGTACTTTTTGATTGAGTCCATTTGGTTAATACAATAATTTATACAAAAAATCATCTATCGCTTCAACGTATTATTAACAGCTCAGTGAACAAAGGTTAACCACCACGAACTCTTACAAACGTTCATGCCGAGAAAGCTTTGAACTTTGACCCTTTTTCCTTATACGAGTATTTAACGCTGAGTTATCTGCATTTTTAATCAGTCGCCCCAAACAGGAAGTAAGAATTAGAACTTTTATTGAGAACGATAACATATAACGTTGACCATAGGGTTAAAGCTTTTTTATATTTATTTCTATAAATTACTTCAAAAACACATTTTTACACGTCAAAAATAAAGTATGTTTTAAAACAGAACGAGTTTAGTGTATTCTGAGAAGAAAGACCGAAACAAACTCAGTCTCTTAAGGTGCAGAAATAATGTTGGTCAGGCCATATGAGGACCATACAGAGTAATGTCTGAGATGGTCTTTGGATTGGAAGATACTACGTTCTTAAGAGACTACCTCGAATTGCTTAGCATGATCCTCAGTTATATCGAAAACATTGCAGCATTAATTTTGAAATAAATATTTTAACTTCTTTGATCATTAAGTTTAATTTTAATGATCTAATTTGAATATTTTTTTAATACTAGCTGTTTATGTTTTGGTTTAGTTTTTTTTTTCGAGAAAATTTTAGAAATATAAAGCAGATATTGGCGCCGATTCCCTTGTTCACAAACTGAACTAAATTTAAGTTCAGTGCATCCTTTTCTTTCTATTTCATTAAGAAAAGGACAGAAGATCAATTTTAGTTTAGTCCTGTCAAATTAATCAGCGCTTGACGTAATTTTAGTAGGCAAGTTTTTAATCACGCCTAAACTTGTATGGAGTAGTGACAGGAGCTGATTAATTTGACAGGACTAAACTAAAATTGATCTTCTGTCCTCTTCTTAATGAAATAGAAAGAAAAAGATGCACTGAACTTAAATTTAGTTCAGTTTGTGAACAAGGGAATCGGCGCCAATGTTTTTTTTTTAATTTCCGTTATTTTGCCCGTAAAAAGAAATTACCTTAACTATCGGCGCCTTCGAGACTTCTCCTTGCCACCCGGTCTCACTTGCTTGCGTAACCGCGAGCAGTAGTATGCGATCGGGATAGAGTGAGGTGGCGATGGCGCTGAGGTAGCTATTATGGACTCTTAACGAAGAATGTTCTATTTTAGGTAGAAAACGAGTACGGAAGCTATGGCAACGACCAGGATTACCGCGTACAGGTCCGCGACATGATACACAAGCATGTTGGCTCGAACGCCATCCTCTACACCACTGACGGGAATTCAATCTCCTTCTTCAGAGGCGGAGCAATTCCCAACACTCTCACTACCATCGACTTCAATGCTTACTCGGGTGGGTAAACTATTTATTTTATAGCAGATTTATATAACACTAGCTGCGCCCCGCGGTTTCACCCGCATAAGTCTCGATCCCGGAAGAATATCGAGATAAAAAGTACCCTATGTCCTAATCCAGGTCATGGTCTATCCATATGCAAAATTTCATCTAAATCCGTTCAGCCGCTTTAGCGTGAAAGCGTAACAAATTGAGACTTTTTTTTTTCTTCATTCATTAAGATGTGAACAAATCGTTCGAGGAGCTGCGTCAGTTCATGCCGGAGGGTCCTCTGATGAACTCGGAGTTTTACACGGGCTGGCTCACCCACTGGGGTGAGAGCTTCGCCACCACCAGCGCCGAGTCGGTGGTCTCTACGCTTGGCCAGATCCTCGACTACGGAGCCAGCGTCAACTTCTATATGTTCTTTGGAGGCAGCAATTTTGAATATACTGCAGGTATGTTTTTTAGCGCTAGCGCTGCTGCGCAGCGCTTTGTGCTTCAAGCTTGGCTATCAATGCTCGTGCCTGCTCTTTATGGGTAGAGGCATTTGCTCTGCAGTGGGACCATAATAGGCTAATATTATCATTTCTTCTTATCTTAATTTATATTATCTTTATCACACATATCATTTACATTTTTTTATTATTTTAATAAAAAAACTAAAAAAATAATATATATATTTTTAATATTATTATCATTATCACTTAGATCATTTAATTTTTTTATTATTTTTGTAAAAATACTATAGGTACTTATAAAAAATAAGCCCATCAGGAACATGGTACAAGCAGCTGGTAGTCAGGGCTTTGTTATTATTATTATTATTATTAATTATTACGTCTTTGCGGACTTAATGCAACTAGGCAATTTCAAGAAACTTACGTTCTGGAAATATTAACTTCTCGATCCCGAGTTCAGTAATGGACAAGCTTATAAAACAGTTACGATGGAAAATGATATCGAGCATCTCAAAACTCTACGAAACCAGCCAAGGAAACAACAAAATGTAAAATGTATTGAAACTTTTTTTATTTTTTACAGGAGCCAACTACCTTGGTACTTACCAGCCGGACATCACTTCATACGACTACGATTCACCTTTGTCGGAGGCCGGAGACCCCACTCCTAAATATTACCTCATTAGAGACAAATTGAAGCAGGTATCTATCTGATCTCTTTCGTGTCACATTTAGGTATAGCTAGGTACTTATTAACCAAAAAATTGCTTTTAAGGACAACTTTTTATGTATGCCTTGGTTAGGTTAGAGGTTCTTGATTTTTTGTTGTAACAAAATAAATAATTTAAAAGCAGACGGTTGTTGGCAAAGGAAAAGGATAGTAATCGAAATTACAAACTATGAGTATGCAGTTACATATAACTTGTATTTTTTCAACTTTCAGTATAACTTTGTAGACGAAAGCATCCCAGTGCCCACAGCAAGTCCGAAAGGTGACTACGGGCCTGTCAATGTTGATCCAACAGTAAATCTGATGAGTCCCGAGGGTCGTGCGCACTTAGGCAAGAAATACGACGACTATACGGGCTCAACTCTGCCTACCTTCGAACATCTGCGCCAGCGAGGAGGTCTGATGCTATACGAGACCACGCTTACCGAAGCTGATGATTTGCTATACATTAAGAAACCACGAGACATGATTTTCGTATATGTTGATGGAGTTAGTATTTCTGCAAATCATAATAATTATATTTTAGCACTAACATTTTGGGTATGGCACACATTGTGAGCAGGTTCCTCACTTTGGATCCCTAACTACCTTAGCTTGGGTCTTACCTCACTGCGAACGGAGTATTATTTTGATAAATATTTCCATACATTATTAATTAGTGATTTGATAAAAATAATATTATACTAAATTATGTAAAAATAAAGTATAAGTACTGGGACTCGTATGTTGGATAATTACATATAACGTTCGCTCGACGACAAAGCAACTGCTACGCGCCATCTACGAACAGGACGAGACTCCTGAGTAGCGGCTACGCCACGTAGACGCTACGTAGGCAAGGTCTACGCTGTGGCTTACGTTGCGTCGCGTTACTGACACAATTAATCCTTTATGCTTGAGCTATGCCTCCGGGACATACTTTGTCCCTTGAACTTTTTAACTGGCAAACTTTTAAGCATCGATGTGTGCTGCATTTTGACGAATAAAACGGTCTCAAAGCAATCTTACTGATAATTATTTTTTTATTTTTCAGATATTAAAAGGTCGCATCAGCAGAATTCACAAGATCTACAGTTTACCTCTGTCTGCCAAGAATGGTTCAGTATTGTCATTGCTGGTGGAGCCTCAAGGCCGTATTGGTTTTGGCAGTCATATCCACGATTTCAAGGTAATCCTTTTCTTTCTTACATCAATATATTTTCTTGGTAAAATATATTTTTTGATTAGCTGCCTATTTCAGTGAATGCAATGTTGCTAAAATTCGACATTCAATAGCCCGAATGTATTCAACATGCTAGGGCTAAAATGAGATGTATTTTATTTATGCACAAATTATGTAGTTCCATATTATAAACTTTCATCTCTTATTTCGCCCGTCAAAAATCCTTACTTAGTGCTCGTTTTTTAAGGAACTTTTATGCAAAATTTCAAGCTCCTAAACCCCCAGCGGTGTATTAGGCTGTACGTTGTCTGTCCGTGAATTATTTTACCTAAAGCTGAGATTCCTCTATTTCTTACTCTGTTAATGTTTTATATGAAGGTGTCTTCATGTTAACAACCTGTGAATTATTTGATACCCATTTCTATTTTTAATCGACTTCCAAAAAGGAGGAGGTTTATATGTTCGTCTGTATGTTTGTTTTTTTTATATGTATGTTCACCGTTTTCTCTGTCAATTATGGACCTATTTTGAAAATTATTTTGTTGTTTGAAAGAGTATGCTCCCAAGGTGGACCCATTGTCACCAAGTCAGAATCTTATAAGGGGATCCCCTGGAAATAGAGGGAAAACCTAAAATTTTATAATCTATAGCGATTTGGGTATTTTTTAAAGTAACTCGTGCATTTGCTCTCAGAAAGCACCATTCGATGAAGTAGAACTGTTGATGAAGACCACAGATGGCCACCGGAACTACTTAATAATAAGTATTTATCCGGTTGCGATTCGATTAGGTACTTTAATATGGTTGCTAAGCAATTTATGCTCGTCACAATGCATAAGGTGAGTGGCAATTCTCCTGGTTCTTACCAGAAGGAGTCTTCGACAGATAACGTCCATGCATGGGGAAAAGCAATATTTTGTAAAAAGGTGATAAACAGTTGATATTGTAACTTAGATAAATTACAAACTGACCCAATAAATAGTGGAAAATAAAATACTTTTTTAGAAAAAAAAAACAATTGACTTGAGCACTACAAAGTAAAAAATAACTTTAATTTAGGAAGTGGGTTGCAAAAAACGGATAATAAGTGTTTTTATTGGCTTTATCAATGTTGGTCATGCTTTCCGTTGTCTATGAAAACCCAAATATTCATATCGTGGTTAAACTATCTACTTATCTAACAATGAGGTCGGACCAATATCACGTCCATAAAAGTGACGTCCTAATTGTGACCAGCTGTTTTTGTACTTCATTATATTATTTAGGTACCTCATTGACTATTCAGCTCATGGTTATTGTATGGGAATTAATATATTTTTCTTCATTTCTTGTACACAGATTAAGTACCTGGTTTTGTGTATTTGCTATCCAATGTTACGATCATTTCACGAGTCCAAATGCCAGTTTATTTATCACTGAAACCTAAATATTATGACGTAGCTGATAGGTAAACTGTGGGTATCCAGTTAACTATCAATTGCGAAAGATAAAGCAAAAACTAAAATAAACCAAGCGGCTAATATGTAAAAGTACCTATTAACTAATCTCGATGGAAATAGGTCATCTAAAAAGAATACCTATTAGAAATATTTTGTGGCTGCTGCAATCAACCACAGATCAGTTGTAACAATTTGACATGTCAAATTACGCCAATTAGGGGAGAGTAGGGTAATGGGAGTCAGCGGGCAATGGGAGTCACCCACACCACCACGAAACACAACATGAGACCGACGCGTAAACAGCGTCCTCAGCCCCCGCTTCGGGCCCCACGAACGGGTGGCTGCGCCACGAACGGCTCGTGCCAGTCCGCTCACGCGCCACTGAGAAACGACCGTGTTTTGTTTTTGCGCTCCGCTGATGTAATTTTTCGTAAATGCAAATTAGAAGGTAAGTACCAAATATCTTGCAGTATGCGATTATGACATTTACACTTACTTAGTTAGACGTTTCAAATTGTGATGTGCAGTTCAGATTATATCAGTGTATTAAAGTTTTTTTTTTATTTTTTACTCATTAGTGTAGTTGTGGGTAATGAGAGTCAGGTGACTCTGACAGGAAAAAAGACTAAAGTACAGAAGAAGGGTCCTGAAAAGGCAAAGCGCCAAGTATTACAAGAACAGAACGAAACTTCTGTATCAGATGTTGGCACTGACGACTTATGCCAGGACGATGAGGATGATGACGCAGAAGATGCTGGGAACAGATGCCTAGTATGCGACGAATTCGGAAGAAACAACGAGATGTGGTACAGGTGTACCTCGTGTGGACTATGGGCTCACGCGGAGTGCACTGGATGGGAGTCAGCTGAAGGTTATGTTTGCGACGTATGCTAGATTTTATTTGACTCCAATTGCCCCCAGGGTGATCACCATTACCCCTACGTTGGTGTAATGGGAGTCAAATCTGTTTTTTTTTTAAACTCTTATAATTTCCAAAGTTGACTGCCAAAGTGACTGAAATTGATCTCTAATGATAGTTTAATAAGCAAATTATGTTTATACGCAGTTATAATAAATACTTTCTTTTTAATTAAAATTTTATTTGAGTTCTCGCTTAAGTGACCCCCATTACCCTCTTTTACCCTACGCCATTACTGCTACAGCATAAAGGCGCTGTCCATGGACAGCGCCTTTATGCTGTAGCGGTAATGGCGTTTTTCGTAGTGCAAGTGTTACCTGATGTGCGATTGACTGTACCTGTGCGTTTCATTATCATTTAGATACTTATGTTTTTCAATTTCAATATTGAAAGGCTTTCCTTCGAGCGCCTACCGTCTGAACTTCGCAATCAGTGAAACAGTGACTTTATGTGGTTCAATTAAAACCCTACCTATGGTTTTGAGCTATAGCTCAATCATCCAATTCTGGTCGTATAGATAGTCAAGTACCTCATATTTTTGCCTGTTATTTATATTAGAATCTGGATAAAATATGTGTGTCTCCCCAAAGACATCCAAGTTAAGATACGAGGGAAAATAAAAAGTTATAGGTCACTCTGATTTATTGGCAGAGTTTAATTTATACTGATGCCAAAAAATAAGCAAAAAATATATGTAATATCAACAACGTCCGTGCAGAAATCATCTTCTTCGGTCAAGGACAGCTAATGAGACACAATTCATTTTCCATTGTTTGGCACCACATGGGGTACGCGCCGCCGGGCTTCATAAAATCATAAGTTAATAATAGAAACTTTTTACAAAAAAAAAAACAACCGGGTTCCAAAAAAAACACTACAAAGTGAAAAATAACTTTAATTTCGGAAGTCGGTGTCTTCGGTTTTGTATTTTCGTTGTTTGCCACCGAGTTCCGAAATTAAAGTTATTTTTCACTTGTAGTGTTTTTTTTTTTTTGTATAAAGTTTTTATTTTTTTCTGTCTTGTTGTGGTTCCTACCCCACACAAATTTGTATACCACTAACAGTGACAGGAAGATATTATGACATAATCCAAATAGACTAAGTGGGAAAAATACGTATTATTGAGGCGCACTCAAAAACTACCCAAGCAAAGTTAATAAAAAATATAGAGGACCACCACGGAAGCTTTCTCTACCAAGTGCAAAATTAATTTCAAAATCCGGTCCACAATTGACGAAATAAATGAAAAAAAGACATTTAAAAATAAAATACATTCAGACGAACGGATCTATGTTCGTCTGAATGTATTTTTTTTCAAATCCCTTTGATCAATATATTGATCGAAGATGCCTCCTCCTTCGGTTAAAAATCAGCTATCTTTAATTCATCATTCATTCACTGACAGAGCAAGCACAGCCTAAACCGCTGAGCCTAGAAGCTTGAAATTTTGCGCAAGAGTAGTTCCATATATAAAGAAGGATTTTTGATAATTCATCCCCTAAATGGGTTAAATAGGGGATGAATGTTTGTATGGAATTAAGGATTTTTTGCCACTAGGAACTCCCATGGCGTGGCTTGTTCAACGATAAATTGATGACATAACATTACATCTTCCGAACCTGAAGCAAGTGTTAAGCATAGAATAATCAGCTTATATAATGTTCCCACTGCTGGGCAGGCCTCCTCTCGGTGAGAGGAAGTGGGCCGTAATACACCACGCAGGCCCAGTGCGGTATTGTGTTATGTTGGTCAATTTCTTATCTCGTTATAGTAATCCTTGAGTCAGACAATAACCCAGACAGACGACTCGCTATAAGATTGTTATCGACACAATTATAGTTCACTAAACTTCCAAATATTTATTTTATCTAACCTTTTATAATTCTAATGGCCTTCTTGTCGCTTTGAATTAAACGCTTTGTATCTAAAAATCCACGATATTTGTGGCTCTAAAACAACGAGAAGTAAAAAGTGTTTTTAACCGACTTCAAAAAGGAGGTGGTTATCAATTCGACATGTTTATTTTTTTTTTAATTTGTATGTTCGCCGATTTCTCCGACAATTGTGGATCGATTTTAAAAATTATTTTTTTGTTTGAATGGGTATGCTCCCAAGGTGGTCCCATTGTCAATAAGTCATAATCTGATGAGAGGATCCCATGGAAATCGAGGGAAATCCTCAAATTCAAAATCCTGCATCAAGAAAAGCAATATTTTGTAAAAGGTGATGAGCAGGTGACATTAGGCTATTGTAACTTAGATAAATTACAAACCGACCCAATAAAAAATAAAATCGTTTACAAAAAAAACAACCGACTTCCGAAAAATACTACAAAGTGAATAATAACTTTAATTTCGGAAGTCGGTGACAATAAACTAAAATACAGATCCAGAGACACCGACTTCGGAAATTAAAGTTATTTTTCACTTTGTAGTGTTTTTTTTTTGGAAGTCGGTTGTTTTTTGTTTTTTGTAAAAAGTGTTTTGTGTTATGTTAGATTTGCAAAAAACATTGACCCTACCTAGAAGTTTATCCTGTCTCGTGAACAGGTAGATAATTTGAAACGAATAGTGATGTAGCTTGTACTTATTATTATCATCATCTGCCTGCCTTTTCCCAACTATGTTGGGGTCGGCTTCCAGTCTTACCGGATACAGCTGAATACCAGTATTTTACATGGAGCGACTGCCTATCTGACCTCCACAACCCAGTTACTGGGTAACACGATACCCCTTGATAAGACTGGTTGTCAGTTTTTCGAGCTTCTGACGACCCGTAACGACTGTCAAAGATCAACAAATGACAGCCGGGACCAACGGCTTAACGTGCTTTCCGAGGCACGGAGGAGTCTTGGTATGTAAACATGGTCACCCATCCACGGACCAACCGCGGCAAGCGTAGCTTGTACTTATTAAATTTGCTAGCAAAACTCCGCAGACGATCTGATGAGTATCGAATTCTACACGATAAAACAAAACAAAAAAAATATGTTCTTTTGTTTAGGATCAACGACCGCTGGTAGTGTAGTTTCTTGAAGTATGTCAGTTTTTTTGTTATATCGATACCAATCACATGTACGGAGTTCCGCTAACTAATTTAATTTGACCCTGTATATGTTTATCTCTAACAAATTATAGGCAAAAAGATCGGCCGTAGATCGATTTCACTGAATTTTTCACCGTTTTCACAATTTTTTGTGACTGTTTCAGGGAATACTAAGTCCCGTGGAGTTCAATAGTATGGCATTAGACGGAAAATGGAAGATAACTGGATTCCCTCTAGAGACATTCGACACATCATCAGTAAGGAGTCAAAGTACAGTGTGCCCCACTTTTTATGAGGGTGACTTTACCTTACCAGCTGGTCAGGCGCCGCTAGACACTTTCGTCGACACTAGTGGATGGGGCAAGGTGAGACCAACATCCAATTCAATGTGTACAATGAGTTTTTGCAATTGGGAATATGCAGACATTTTAATTTTGGTTTAGAAAAGTGGTAGGAGCAGGGTCCGCTTAGTTGTCGCCCGACCTAACTTTGATTCTGACTACATTCTACATAATATATCCATCTAGTAAACTCTAGGGGGTCCTAATAAGGATCAGTCATAACAAGTAGACCTGTTATGCCAGAATGAACCAACCAACATTCCCTCAATGTTAGTTGTGGTAATTACGCCAAAGCATCCGAAATGGAACTCTCTGGAACTACTAGTTGGATTTGAAAAAGTATTATTACATTTGATAGCCCAATTCTTGAGGAAGTCTACTTAACATCACGCCATCATCCTTAGGAGCCGAGCAAAAAGTAAAAAAGTCAGAAAGAACGCGGTCAGAAAAAAATAGCGCGGTCGGGCGATGCGATGCGACGCGGTGGGTCGGGGCGAAATTTCACACAGACGAAGTCGCGGACATAAGCTAGTACTTGCATAATGTGGGTTGGTGCGTTTTTGCATAATTCTGCCCCATTGTGTATTTTCTCATTTAGCTAAAATATACAATAATCGTATAGTTATAAATGTTTCATTTCAATGTTGCAGGGTTACGTTTGGGTCAACGGGCACAACCTCGGCAGGTATTGGCCCAGCGCTGGTCCCCAGATAACGCTGTACTTGCCCGGGATATGGCTGAAGCCAGCACCAGAGAAGAACCACCTTCAGATCCTGGAACTTGACAAACCTCCCCAGGTCGTCGCCATGGACATAATCGATCGTCCTATACTCAACCGAACTGGGAATATCAACTGGTGGAGACAGCAACCGAAACAAACTTAATATTCGCAATATAATGTACAATTACTTAAGTAAAATTCATAACATTTTTTTACAATGAAGGAACGAGTTTTGTCCTCATTTTATTCCTTGTCATGCGTTTCGGCGTGCACCTGCTTGGAGACTTTGTAAAAATATTAAAGTACAAAATTTATATATATCCTTACAAAAGCTTACAAAGGCGTTTTATTCCTACCATCTCCGTAATTTATTGTAGTTACCCGAGAACATTTTGTTTATGTATCACTATTTTCAGTTATAGATTATCTGGGCATCGACATCGGCCATCGAAGTGAAAATCTCCCAATAAGATTGTAACTAATTTTCGTGTAAGAATAGCATTTGTATATTCAAAATATTGGGGAATGAATTTCAAAATTTATTTATTTATTTATTCATTTGCATAGGTAATGTACACTCAGTTACAGGCTAGGCTAAAACAGATGAGTACATGACCCTGTTAGGGCGCAGCAAGTATTACATATAACGTATACCTAGGTTAATAATTATTATTATTATTATTTATTGGACATCAGAGGTCCATGGGTTAGTTACAGAACACTTATAAACTATGTTAGTAAAGCACACATGAATAGAATAAATCTTAACATTATTCTTGCCTCACCGGTATTTCCATGAAGTGTTGCAGAAAAGGTGAGTCGAGTAAGTCAAGATCTTCAGAATGCCATTTGAGCCCAACCGCGCCCTTTGCAAGAGTGAGGCTGTCTTAAGTCGCATCATGGCATAAAAGTCATGGGTGTGAGCCTGTGCGAACATGCCCGAGGCACTACAGAAACGCGGCAAGCCCAAAAGCATTCTGAAGCTGTTATTGTACTGGATTCGCAGTTTATCCAATACTCCAAGCGTATAACTGACCCACACGCTACTCGTGTAGAAAGTTTGGCAATACGCTTTAAACAAGGTTAGTTTTACCTCTCTACTACAACGAGCAAACCTGCGGGCCATCATATTCGCTCTCACAGCAAGAGCTCTGCGTTCCCGCTCAACATCTGCATGATCCCTAAGGTCGTCTGTTACGAAGTGTCCTAAGTATTTAAATTCTGTCACTCTATGCATTACCTGTCCATTGAGTGTAATTACTGGCTCAAGAGATATTTTTTTGCCAACGGCCTTAAAGATTATGTAGACACTCTTTTTACTGCTGTACAGCAGACCATGGCTTGCAGCGTATTTGGTACAGCAGTCTAAAAGTTCCCGTATTGAGCTGGCAGTTGGGCCCAGCAGCACCATATCGTCTGCGTAGCTAAGGTTATTGACACAAGTGCCATCAATCCAACATCCGATACGCTTGCTGCTGAGCCCAGCTATCAGCTCATTTATATACAGATTGAAAAGCTTTGGTGAGGCAAGTCCCCCCTGCCTCACCCCGCATTCCAGTCTGTATGCGTCAGAAAGCAAGTTTTGCCATCTCACGTTATTCACTTGGTTGGACTACCAGTACTGAATCACACGAACCACTTCAGCAGGTACGAGTGCCTCCCTGAGCTTTTTCCACAAAATGTCATATGACACAAGGTCAAACGCCCTGAACAGGTCAAGGAAGCACGCGTACACTGGTGTGCGTCTATCAGTATAATATTTGACTGTTTGCTTTAGACTTAATATTGCGCTTTCAGTGGAAAGTCCTGGCCTAAACCCGAACTGAGCGTCATGTAGATTTAAGAATTTATCCAATATGCTGTCCAGCAAACCGTCAAATACTTTGGCAACCACAGTAGCGAGCGATATAGGCCTATAATTATTTACGTCTTTGATATCACCCGTCTTATTCTTTATAATGGGTACCACTAGCGTTTTCATTAAATCTGGTGGTAGATAAGAGTGACTGATACTTAAAGAATAAAACATAGACAACACCCGAGCACAATGGAACCCCGCATATTTTAGGTGCTCGATGCTGAGACTGTCATGTCCTGGAGATTTCCCGCCCGTCATGTTTTGTATAACGCTAGATATCTGCTTGGCTGTAAATCTGATAACAGGGCTACTCTGACTAGTCTCAGCATCGACCACCCCACCCGAAGGGTCCAGCGGCGAGACTCGAGTCTTTAAAATATTCGCTATAACATTAGCTGTGCTACAGCCCGCAACTGGCACCGGAAGGGCTGGCTTGAGCTTGAGATCAATACTAGTTGTAGATTTCCAAAATCGGCTAAAGTTCTTTGATGATCTGTGAGAAGATATTATGTCCATTTTTATTTGTTCTTGTTGATTTTGACACCATGTCAGTTTTCCTTTGAAAATCTTTTGGCTTTCTCGCATCTCATCCCAAACTCTGCCGGAATTAGGTTTATTACAAAGAATCCACACCCGATACTTCTCCCTTGCCTCCAAGTGCGCAGCGCGGACGTGCCTGTTCCACCCAATTACGCGTTTTTTACCTGGCGGCTGGTCACCTTTATACCTTTATACCGTTAAATATTTAGTAGTGATTATTAATATTTACATTAGAATAAAGAATTACATTAATTAATCCATCCATCCATCCATTACATTCCATACCTACTAGATAGTAATATCACAACATTAATTATTATTACTAATATATAATCGCTTAAACTCTTATTTATTTATATTAATTAAAGTAATTTGAACATACATTCTATAAATACACACGTAGTATACGTAGGTACACGTCCTAAGGAAAACCATGGAAATTATAAGTAAGTATGGCTATATTCTTATTAATTAATCTTGTTTTAGCTTTTAATTACAATTCCAAGAAGGAATTAAAAGAAATAATAAAAATTACATTTATCGTATACTAATCGGTATACCTACACACATTCGCATTGTTTTCCACGCGCATTCCATAGGATATCAATGAACTTGTTCGCGTACTTGAGGTATTCGGGGCATTTAGGCGTTTTATAATATGCGCATAACCATAATGCATAACAATAACTAACTTAACTCTAGAAATGTAAAATGCCAAATTCGAATCAACTTTAAATCATTTTGAGATGTCCCGTTAAAAAATGTTTTAGCACAAACAGGTATCAATCATCATGACAGGAACCAACCAACAAAAGAGCCATCAACCCTACAATTGGTTGCGTTTTCGGAGCCAGTTTAAAATCTCAATATAGAAGCATAAAGAACACAAACAGAACAATTCACACTGTAAACCCATAACAAGTGACATGAAAGAGACGGATGTAGAGAAGTCATTGAAGTGTGAAAGAGTCAAAGGCAGGTAGATTCATTGTGTGTGTGACGGAGTGTGATAAGGAGTAAGTAATGGGTGAAGCGAGCCTGTCGTCGTGTAGCTCGCGACAGCGCCGGACCGTTCTTCACCGGCTTTATAATAAACCACGTGGCCGGCTCAGCGAACCTACAAAAAGTGAGTAAAACTAGGGTTTATTGACCGATACGTAGGTTAATAACTACAACTTTGAACCTCAATATATACTTACGTCCCGTCTGAAGCCGCCAATACTAATTCATTTTGTTCTGCGTCTTGAGCTATTGATGCCCGTAATTCATGAAGTTCGAAACGAAAAGTTTGTTTTAGGTTCTTAATAAAAAGTTGGTTGTTTTTGTATAATTAGTAATGCTTTTAATTCAATCAGTTAATTTATTTGGTTTCTAAATTGAACTCTTATGCAAATGTATTTTTTTTAATATGTTTTTTTACCACAATTACCTTGAAATCGTTTTAATTTGTGTTCTCTGTTATTTCTATGTTTACCGGGCTATGTATGAATGTATATGTATGAATGGTTACCTATTAATAATTTGTTTGTGTGTGTTTTTATATATACCATAGCCGCAATAGATAGGTAAGTACCTACATACAATCAATTCATTGATGCAATAAGTAGGTCCTAAAAACAGAATATTCTTTCATTAATTGATGACATAATTTTTGCTGTTTTATGCATATAAACAAACTTACTTATTGAAAAAGCGGTGCCTTCAGCTTGCTTTGTGAGTTTAAGAATAAGTACAAATAAGCCAAAATCTCGTGTAGAAACTAAGGCTCAGCTGTTTTTTAAGTAGGTTATTATTATTATCACCGTTACAATACAAACTACTATCGATATATTGTTATATCACCGTTACAATACAACGATGCCCCGTTAAATGCAAAAAGCTGTTTAATTTATAACGGAGGATTAGAATCTGAATCTGAATTAAAGGGATCTGGGTAGGATATTAATCATATCTGTAAAATTTATGACAAATGCTATAATTTGCGTAGGTACACGACATTGGCCTTGGCCGTTCTATGTTAAAATTAAATAAATAAATAAATTCGATTAGTCTTCTAGGTAGGGAGGTCATGTTCCAGTTATTGTGTTAATTATAATCGTTTAGTATCTTCTCTGTCGTTAAGAGGTAGAGGTTGTAAAATGAGATCGATGTCCATTAGGTATTTGTTTTGACTACCGCGTATTTCAATAAAGTACTACTCCGTATGTATTTCCATTTCATGAAGAACCATCAACTCCGCGTACAATTAAAAAATAAGTAAACAATAGAATTAATGGTTAAAGGCTCCTACATACTGGCGCGACTTGTCGCGCGACGCGACGCGACACAAAGACACCGCGTGTAGCGCTACAAGCGGTGCCTTTGTGTCGCGACGCGTCGCGCGACAAGTCGCGTCAGTATGTAGGAGCCTTAATGGTGCCGATTCCCTTGTTTACAAACTAACCTAAATTTAAGTTCATTGCATCTTTTTCTTTCTATTTCATTAAGAAAAGGACAGAAGATAAATTATAGTTTAGTCCTGTCAAATTAATCACCGCTTGACGTAAGTTGACGTAATTTTAGTAGGCAAGTTTTTAATCACGTCTAAACTTGTATGGAGTAATGACAGGCGCTGATTAATTTGACAGGACTAAACTAAAATTTATCTTCTGTCCTCTTCTTAATGAAATAGAAAGAAAGAGATGCACTGAACTTAAATTTAGTTAAGTTTGTGAACAAGGGAATCGGCACCATTAAATAGTTTAAAATAACTTCATGTTTATCAATCTTACAATCAGTGAAATGGAATGGTTATATTATATTGAATTAATTTGATACACATAAAAAAAAACTCAATAGCATCGTCAGTTCATTGGTGGCGTTTAGACTGCTGAGTACTGGGTTCGATGCCCAGGTTGGGCAGACTGCTCGCTACACAACTACTAGGTATAATAAATAGCGAAATGTTGTACAGTTGCTTACTTCTTCGGAATAAATAAAACGTTTCTGTTGCGTTTCTAGATGGTGGCAGATGATTTGAGCTGTGAGGTGGGACCGCCCTGCAGCCTCGTCTTAGCCGATGGATCGGTCTTTACAGGACGGAGTTTTGGGGCCCAGGTGCCTGTAGATGGAGAAGTTGGTTAGTACATCAATTAGCTCCGATTACGTCAAAACGAACCAACCCGCAAGCTCTGGCAATCATTCTGTCGAATTAATCCAATATTCCAAATGTGCTGTCATGTCCCTACCTACTTTCCAGCAAAAACAATACAATATGTAACTCTTAAATTTCTATGCTCTAAATACAATCACCAAAACAACTATCCAAAATCTTTAGAATTACCTTCTTCGGAAAGGAGGTGGGTACCTACCTATGTGGCATGGTTAATTTTGGTATAAAGGCTCTTGCAGACTAGAGCGATATCGCGGGCGCGACAGGCAGCAATATGCGATATCGCCTCAGTCTGCACGGGCCTTAACTGGGCCTGTTTTTAGATGGCTTCAACCCTTGCTCGAGCCAGCCCGCACCGCTGAGCTTTAAATTCTTCCCAAATTAATGTAGCCTGACCCTTGCTGCCCTCCCCAGCTTAGGGGGACTTAGCGCCCTTAGCGTGTAGTCGCTCAGTTTTTAAGTTTTATGCCCTGGCTGGAGGCCTTAAATTTTTGAGGCACCCATAGGCAAGCCCGGTTACGCAGCCGACAACCTCCTAGGTTGACCTTCGACATGCCATTTATAAAAAAAACCGGCCAAGTGCGTGTGCGACGGAACCCTTTATTGTATGTGAATGAAGGGTTGGGAAGTTGGGATGTATTTATCCCAAAAACAAACTTAACATTGTAGTTGAGAAACATGTTCTCCCATACATCGATATACGTCACGGTGAATTCTCAAACTGCAAATTTAAGTTGGTCGTCTATTACTCGTTAACTTGTAAAGCCTACTTAGCTGTGATAGTTTTCCTTTTAATTTAATTATATGTACTACTGCCATGAATTATTTCACATCTCCATAAAAAAACCATTTAGCTCCTTCTCGGAAATCCTTGAATCGGAAAATATTTGAATGGCCGATCCAACGAAGGAAGGAAGGAAGGCGCCTATGTCTGTAACACAACACAGTTTATACTAGCACAGACACAGTCGTTCACTCTGTCTCAAAAATGCATAACGTTGTAGGTACTTCTATTTTATTTTTATTTCTTTGTTGTTCGATTGAGATGGACGAATTGTTCGGTTTTTGAAATAAAGATTATTATTATTATTATTATTAACGATACCCAAAACCATGGGGCAAACGAGAAAAAAAAAATATCAACCCCACTTTACGTGCAAGGGAGGTACGCTAAAAAAAAATATTTTTCAAGATTTTATTTTACCACTTCGTCGGCGTGATTAATATGTATACATACATACATAATCAGCCTATAATGTTCCCACTGCTGGGACACAGGCCTCCTCTGTGAGAGGGAGTGGGCCGTAATCCACCACGCGGGCCCAGTGCGGGTTGGTGGATGTCACATGTCTTCGAATTTTTGGTTCTAGGACATGCCGGTTTCCTCACCATGTTTTCCTTCACCGTTTTGAGACAGTGGTGATGAAATAATTTACACAAAGTAAAGCGCCTGTCCGGGTTACCTATGCCAAATTACTTTCTAGTACTAAGCGTCTCTGAGCTACAGCGGGGGGACATGACAGACAGACAGACAGACGGACATGGCGAAACTATAAGGGTTCCTTGTTTACCACAGAACCCTAAAAATATAATGGCTTTAGCAATTAAGTACAAATAATTATTTGTTTGTACCAACTACTTGGCGCCTAAAAGAAAAAAGAAAAAATATATTGTACTTATATAGTTAGAAAAAATGCCGTTGTGTTGATGAAAGAAACAGCGCTTGGTTGAGCGCACCTGTGTCCCTTAGCAATAATTGGTAACTACAAGTATTAAAAAAAATCACCGTTTTCCAGTACCTAACTGTCTAATCATAGTGTTGTTGATCAGTATTTCAGACGGGTATGGTCGGGTACCCGGAGTCGCTGACAGACCCGTCGTATCACGCGCAGTTGTTAGTGCTCACATACCCGCTAATCGGCAACTATGGCGTCCCCGACGAAGACGAACGAGACGAACATGGAATACCCAAGTAAGATGTGTTACTAGTAGCCAGCCACTACCTAACAGCACTGAAAAACATTAAAAAAAAAAGTGTTTTGTGATGTCAGTAAGGGCAGCTGATCACCTGATATTAGCCGCTATAGCTAACGGCAAACATTATATTAGGAGATCATCTCTCAGTAGATAATTGCAGCAGCAAACTGCATTCACAAAAATCTAGCTAAAACTGCAAACACAAAAGCCATCTTACAATGTCTAGTTTGAAGTTAAAATAATAACTGTCCATTCCCTACGCTACGTTCCAGGTGGTTTGAATCCAACCGCATATGGGCAGCTGGCTTGATAGTGGGTGAGGTGAGCACTCGCGCGTGCCATTGGCGTGCTAAACGCTCCCTGGGTTCCTGGCTAGCAGCCCACGGTATCCCAGGCCTCTGTGACGTCGACACCAGAGCCCTGACCTTCCGTCTCCGCGCTGGTATCACTCTTGGACGTATCATTCAGGGAGTCCCGCCATTTGGACCACTACCAGCACTATCAGATCCAAATGCCAGGAATCTGGTTGCTGAAGTGTCTGTTAAGGTGAGCCTAAGTATTTTTATAAATAACTTTTATCGACCTTTAGTATATCCATACACATATCGCACCTTTAGGACGAAAACGACGTAACTCAAAAAAGCAACTTTTGGGGAATTAGCAAAACAAGTTTTAAAATTTTGACACCTCCGCAATCTTTCGTCTATTATTTCGTGATTATTTAAGTCAGTGACTATGTTTATGCTGCAAATTATAAAAAAGTCATTCAGCTAATATTGTATCATAAAAAAACATAATTATTAAAATGAATAATAAAGAAAAAAAGGTTATTTATTTTATCAGTCATTTTTGGACCGAGAAAAGTGATATAAATTTGACGGTTTAGGAGTTGAGTCTTTTTTCGGCCGAAAAAAAGTCTTAAATGTGAAAGTTTAAGAGTTACGCCTTTTTTGTTTTTAGAACAGTATGTAATTTTTTGACGTTTTCCGACTTAGGTCTGTTTTTTCCTAATATCTAGCACATTATGCATAGCAAATTGGAAAATGCGTCATAGGAGCAGAAAAAAATAAAATAAAAATGAGATTTTTTAATGGCAATGTTTGAATTTAAACATAAACGAAATTGGTCTTAATGGTTATGTTAAGCATAATCCTTTGAGAGTAACATTAAAAATCTAAATTAACACTTATAATAATTAACCGAGATCTTTGTTCATTAGGAACTCTTCTTAGTAAACATAATACAAATTTGTTAAAATAAATTCTAATACGATATGATAAATAAACACTTAAAAAGAAATAAGCAGAGATCTTTTCCATTACAAAAGTATGTTAAAACATTTTTTTTATTGTTATTAATTCAATAATACAACTTTAAAAAATAAATCAAAATCTTCGTTCATTAGGAACTTTCTTAGAAAAAATGTAGTCCCGTAAGAAAATGTAAATGTAAAACTCTAATTAAAGCAATTAGCAACAAAAAGTAAGTTCTGCAATAATATAATAGACTATAAAATCAATAGTAACCACCCAAATAAAATATTCGTTCACTAGGAACTTTCTATTCTACATCAGTCAGTCATCTTAATCATCTAATAAAGATTTGTAATAATCTATATAAAAACCAGGTATTAAATTTTTCCGTAGCAATTCGCTTAGCCCCTTCTTTTTATTTTCACTTAATTTTATTTTATTTGTGTAAACTTTCGGGATTGAGACGTCTTCAAGGTTAGGCATTCGTTTTCGTTTGTTTCTCATGTTAACACGCTTAAAATTTTCTTGCGTGTAAGATATTTTAAAGGAAAACACAAAAGGTTCGTCTTTCAAGAATCTCAATATCTTAATATCGTTCCAAGACACCTGATTGCGCTCATCGTCTTCTTTAAAATTATAACCCCACTGATCTTGTAGGGACTTCAAATCAATAAAGAAGTCATAATTTAACTCCTGGACCTTAAAAGGCTTTCCAGACTTCTTGGCACTTTTGGTCAGGGCAACATATTGATGAGAAGTGTAAATTGGTCCAGATTTTAGGTTTTTTTTTCACTTCCTTTTCAATTAGGCTGTGTACGTTGTCACCCTCGTTCTGTGTGTGTCCACGAATAAGAAATTTGTGAGTTATACTCATTATATTTGGAAAGTTGGACACAATAAACAGACATGCAATGAACCTGTTTTTATCTTGCCCACAGCAATTATCTGAATAGAAAATTATATTCAGTGGTTTTTCAGGATATTTTTCACAGATATTTTTTATATACTCAAATAAGCACGATCCTATTTCGTTTGCCCCCCTTTTTCCTTGTTTTTTATCCCAAAAGTAATTATATACATCCCCATAGGCGCCTACAGTTTCTTCTTCATTTCTATCTTCTCCGTCGTTTCCTTCAACTTCCTGTCCTCTTTTTTGGTTTTTATTTGTTTTTTTGTCGGATTTCTGAGCCAGCTCAGCCATAGTAAAATTTAGGCAGTTGAGTTTTGATATGTAATAAAAAGAACTCGAGTCTCCCAAAGGGCATTGCATGACTGCTTGCAAATCATATAGGGTACATATATTTCCTTCACCAATGTTTCTGCGATCGTTCTTCTTTTCAAGGCGACAAAGGTCTTTCTCTTTTAAGTGGATATCGAATTTTTCCTTCAGCTTTGCTTTGTGATCTACAGATGCCATTTCGTACTCCAAACATAGACCACATTGATCTTTTTTAGGCTGAAAGAATCCCAAATTGAAATTGTTATTAAAAATTTGATTGTATAGCCAGTAGTCTACCCTGGGTTTAATTGGATCTCTTACTTCTGAGAAGTCTCTCCAAAGATCTTTTACGGTCCTGCCTCTTTCAATGAACTCCCTAGATGTAGAGGCCCTTAAGTAGTGTGATTCTATCCTTGGGATTGAATTGATATGGTTTTCAATGTCTTTTATAATGGTCTCGTCAATTCTCTTTCTATTACTGTGCTTTCCACTTTGATCTTCAGCTATGAATCCGTTTTCATTGGTTTTTTCTTTTGTAGTTCTTATCTGTCTTTCTGTTATATCTAAAGTGTTTATCAAAAACGTTTTGCAAACTCGAATTTTCTGATTGTTAACAGTGAAGAAAAACGCATTATTTGGTGCTCTGGGCTTTTCAGCATTCGTTAGGTAGGTTATAGGTTTGACTTCCATCATGCAAGAACTGATGAAGGATCTTTTAAGTTCCATGCTTGCAAGGTTCCAATACGATCGACGAAAATCGCAGTCCTTTGGACTTCATTGATTTGGTCAGGACATTTTAATCGACATGGAGCGCATGGGTTTTTCATACAACGGGCTGGAACTTCTTTTCTAGACTTCGATAGGGAATTGTAAGATTTTCCAGTGTTGCGCAATAGCTTACTTATATTTTGCTTCCATGATGCGGGATTACGCTGCCTTTTTCTTGACTTTCTTTGAGTCCTGTTCGATTCATTGGCGTTAATTATCTCAGGTTGTTGTATGTCATGTTGCGGTGCTTCAGGTTGTGAAATGGAGTCTGTCGAAGAAGATGACAAACTTCTAAGACGCGTTGAAATTTCGATGGGTCACTATCACTTAAATCGGGGTCACTTTCAGGAGCATTAATAAGTGATATACAATAATTCGATTTCGGGATAGCTCTACCACTTCTTGTAGCTAATTGACTGGTACTCGCGACATCCGCATTAATATGAGAAGTACGCACGTTAGATTTCACATTTTGTGCGTTACTCGAAGAAGATGAACCGGAACTTGAGGAGCTAGAACTTGAGGAGCTGGAACTTGAACGAGATGAACTTGAATAAGATGAAGAAGATACTCTTTTTTCCTGAATTGGTCTTCTGGTGAGTGTGTCTCGATTATGAATTGACTCATTGTCGAAAGTATCATTCTGCTGCTGAAAAAAGAACCAAACCGCTAGATAAGTAAAGTAGATTATAATTATATTATAGTAAGATATAATTATATTATAGTAAGGTATAGAGACATTTTTACTTACCGTTTCTGTGGACTGGCTGAAGTTAAAGTTCGCTGCTATTTACACGCGTCTTTATACACTCTGGGGAGTTTTCAATGAATGATGAGGAATTAGAATATAAGTTCTGTACCATATCAATGCTGATTGAAGATTTCTGAAATCATAAAATCGACGATAGTTTTCTTTTGTATGTAACTTTATTTTGCTAGATAGTAATTGATATATTATTTTACTTACAAGTTCACTCGGATAACTGACAGCAATATTGCCGCTGTTTGTCATTTTAATTAGTAATTCTTCCGTAGCTGCGGAATTTGGATTGAAGTTTTCTTAGTGGTTTTTCATTTTAGCAGCCGACGATTCCTGGCGGAAGATAAAATGTTAATGATATTAACAGTATAAACTTTAGTTGTTAATAATATTAACATTACTGAGAAGTTAGACTAAAGTGGGTACGGTCAACTGTAGAACTGTAGCACATCAGTGGCAACACTGTTAGACTACGAAAATTGCTCTTATTAAAACAAAATAATGGCGCTTTCAAGGTCAAACTGTTTCCACTGACACGCAGTCGTCTGTACCAAACTAAACTAAAATTATTGCTTACCAAGTCAAGCTTATCGACGACATAAAAATTGTTACTCTCAGTCTTTTCTTTTGTAAAATTGAGAATATCTGTGGAATTCAGAGACAAATTCTCTTTTATTTTGCTATCCAGCTGTTCCTGACAAAAGATAAACACAGTGATGGTTAAAATGTGTAAAATAAATAAAAACTTCACAGTGTAAAGTGCACAGTATACATTTGTATATTATGTACATGTTCATACTTCGGGTTCGTTTCCTTTGTAATTTTTCACATTTTTTAATGCATTGTCCATTATAATGTCCTTCCTTCTTTTCATTGTATAATCTTGTAGGTGACTTTTTATTTTAAAACTTGCTGGCTCAGTAATTGTGTAGTGACACATTAACCAATGCGTCTCCTTTTTTATCTAGAAATAAATAAATAAATGGCCTAATAATTAATGAGCCACAAACGATAATACTTTGATAAATAAAAAAACGACTTGATTTCTAAGAGGTCAAATTTAGTCCCAAAACATTCATCGTTATTTACTATTAACACGACACAAACTTAAATCTGTCATTGGAATTATAAGTGTCTTAAATATTAAAATGCCACAAACCTGAATAAGTCACTAATATTATCTTACAAATCGGAAGAAAACAATCACAAAGCTAAATTGGTCGTTTCCATACTAAAAATCGAAAGAGAACTTACCAATTGTTTCGGAATAAAAACGACGTAATAAGCTTTGGGTCACTACCCGGCTGAACGCGCGACGTCCTGCACTTAGCGATGCGAACACAATACTAACTGCGTCGTTTCCCCCCCGACTCAGACCCGCATGTCGCCGCGTAAGAAAAAGACCGATATAACAATTTTGTCCTGTTCCCGCTCGAATATGGCTATGTTTGAACTATTGTTAGATTGAGAATTTCGTTTTGAGTCATTTTATGACGATAAGTCAATTTTCGTTTTTTTTTAATTGTGTCGTTTTCGTTCTAAAGGTGCGATATATCCACACATATCCATTATAAGCTGACCTCTCATTGTACGCAAATCCTATATAATGCAAGATCAGCTAATACTGGAAATGTATAGCTTGTTATGTAGCCGTGTGTACATGTGTATCGTAACGAACATTTTTTTGTCTTGAAAAACTATGAGATGCTCCCTGCAGCTATAGAAATAAATAAAATTTAAGTGTTAGTTTGTAATGCCAAAATAACAGTTTTTTACTACATGCATATGAAAGTACACGGTACTTATAACATAAACTTTTTATTTTATTTTTGTATGTCTGTTTGTTCCGGCTAATGTGCGAAACGGGTGGACCGATTGCGACGCGACGCGTTTCACTGGCAGATAGCTGATGTTATAAGGTACTCCTTATAACATCAGCTATCTGCCAGTGAATCGCGTCGCGTACATAGGTTACTTTTATTTTAGAAAAAGCCACGCGGGCGAAGCCGCGGGCGGCATTTAGTCTCATAATAAAATTAAATCCACTCGTTGCTCATTTTATATAGAAAAAGTTTTTACTGTCTAGAGTAAAATAGTCATGCTGTTATTGCTACCTATAGTTAATCTGTACAACATTGCATTGTTACCTGTTACACAATGTGTATGTTTCCTCTTAGAGTTTTCCATCAAGATTTGTTATTTAGATCACATTCTAATGTACTCCTTATCAGATCGTATAACATGCAATTACCTTAAAAAAAACAAAGATGATCATAAATTTAATTGAATAATGTTGTATTTATTTATATATACTTTATTGTACACCAGATTTAAAAAAAGTAAGTTACCAACTTATTTTTCAGGAACCAAAAATATACAACCCTAATGGCGACGTTACAATAATGGCTGTAGACTGCGGGTTGAAGTACAATCAAATCAGATGTTTGATCAAACGAAACGCTAAGGTTGTGTTAGTACCATGGGACCACAAGTTGGACCCCAGCCAGTACGATGGCCTGTTCGTCAGTAATGGTCCAGGTGACCCGGTCAAGTGTAAGAAGGTGGTGGATAACATGCGCTCCATCATTGAAGACAAGACAAACGTAAAACCGGTATTTGGCATCTGTCTGGGACACCAGTTACTATCCACTGCAGCTGGCTGTAAAACTTACAAAACCAGGTAAATAACGAATTATTCATTTTTTTTTCTCATTGACACACTTGAATAGCACATAAGTACAACTCATTTTATTCTTTATTATTTTATTACGAATTTTAATGTTAGTGGCCTCGTTGGTCTAGATAGTGCAGTAGTCGCAAGCTCATCCTGCCAGCGTGTGGTCACGGATTCTATTTTCAGGTCGGGCATTAATATTGGGTTTTTGCATTACGAGTTCTTCAGTATCAGCCCGGAAAAATCGTACTTTATTTTCATACTGCTGTTATTTTATTTCAGTTACGGTAATCGGGGACACAATTTACCTTGCACACATAACGGCACCGGCCGATGTTTTATGACATCACAAAATCATGGATTTGCTGTCGATGCGGACTCACTGCCGGAAGGTTGGAAAGTTTTATTCACCAATGAAAACGATAAAACTAATGAAGGTATTATTCATAAAACTTTGCCATTCTTCAGTGTTCAGTTTCATCCAGAACATACTGCCGGGCCCACGGATTTAGAATGTCTTTTTGATGTATTTGTCGATGCTGTGAGATCTTACAAAAATAAGAAGTCATGTAGTATAGATGGCATCATTACTGAAAAACTAAAGTTTATACCGACTTTACATGAAAGGCCAAAAAAAGTACTCATCCTTGGCTCTGGTGGCTTATCAATAGGACAAGCTGGCGAGTTTGACTATTCAGGGTCGCAAGCGGTGAAAGCTTTACAAGAAGAAAAAATACAAACTGTATTAATCAATCCTAATATTGCAACTGTACAGACTTCAAAAGGCCTAGCTGACAAAGTATATTTCCTTCCTATTACACCGGAATATGTAGAACAGGTTATCAAAGCGGAAAGACCCACAGGAGTACTTCTCACATTTGGTGGTCAAACAGCCCTAAATTGTGGAGTCGAGTTGGAAAAATCTAATATTCTAGAGAAATACAATGTAAGCGTCTTAGGTACTCCTATTCAGTCTATAGTTGATACTGAAGACCGCAAAATATTTGCTGAAAAAATTAATGCGATTGGCGAAAAAGTTGCCCCAAGTGCAGCTGTGACAACAATTGAAGAAGCACTGGTAGCTGCACAGCAAATTGGGTATCCAGTCATGGCTCGATCTGCATTTTCCCTCGGTGGTTTAGGATCTGGTTTTGCTAACAATGAAGACGAACTCCGAATACTCGCACATCACGGACTTTCACATTCCGATCAACTTATAATCGATAAATCTCTTAAAGGATGGAAAGAAGTGGAATATGAAGTGGTAAGAGACGCTTTTAATAATTGCATCACTGTTTGCAATATGGAAAATGTGGATCCTTTAGGAATACACACCGGAGAATCAATTGTAGTAGCACCTAGCCAAACTCTCTCAAACAGAGAATATTACATGTTGAGAAACACTGCCATCAAAGTTATTCAACACTTTGGAATTGTAGGTGAATGTAATATTCAGTATGCATTGAACCCAAATTCGGAAGAATTCTTTATTATAGAAGTAAATGCCAGGTTATCTCGAAGTTCAGCCTTGGCAAGTAAAGCAACAGGCTATCCATTGGCCTATGTAGCTGCTAAATTATCACTGGGTATATCGTTACCTGTTATTAAGAACTCCGTGACCGGAGTGACGACTGCTTGCTTCGAACCAAGTCTCGATTACTGCGTTGTCAAAATACCAAGGTGGGATATGGCTAAGTTTACTAGAGTAAGCACTAAAATTGGTAGTTCTATGAAAAGTGTTGGAGAAGTTATGTCAATAGGCAGGAGCTTTGAAGAAGCTTTCCAGAAAGCATTAAGGATGGTAGATGAAAATGTTAACGGGTTCGATCCAAACATTAAAAAAGTTAATGAAGATGAATTGCGAGAACCGACTGATAAGCGAATGTTTGTCTTAGCCGCTGCTCTAAGGAAAGGCTATACTGTGGATAAGTTATACGAATTAACCAAAATTGATCATTGGTTCCTCGAGAAGTTCAAAAATATAATAGATTACTATCAAATCCTTGAGGCCGATCATCATGGTTCAATTCCTTTCGATGTCTTAAAGAAAGCAAAGAAAATTGGATTTTCTGATAAACAAATAGCTGCTGCTATAAAAAGTACTGAAGTCGCTGTTAGAAAGCTAAGGGAGGAATATAAAATTATTCCATTTGTTAAACAAATCGACACAGTTGCAGCCGAGTGGCCAGCTACTACAAATTATTTGTATTTAACTTATAACGGTACAACGCATGACCTAGAATTTCCTGGTGGTTTTACTATGGTTTTGGGATCAGGTGTATATCGCATTGGAAGCTCCGTTGAATTCGACTGGTGTGCGGTTGGATGTCTAAGAGAACTTAGGAAACAAGGCAAAAAGACAATCATGATTAATTATAACCCCGAAACGGTCAGCACTGACTATGACATGAGTGACAGGTTGTATTTCGAAGAAATTTCCTTTGAAGTTGTTATGGATATTTATAACATTGAACGCCCTGATGGAGTTATTTTATCTATGGGAGGACAATTACCAAATAATATTGCAATGGATTTACATAGACAACAAGCAATTATTTTAGGTACGTCTCCTGACATGATTGATAATGCCGAGAATAGGTTTAAGTTTTCAAGAATGTTAGACCGAAAAGGTATAATGCAACCGAGGTGGAAGGAACTTACAGATTTAGAATCAGCTACACGTTTTTGTGAAGAAGTAGGATTTCCATGTTTGGTACGCCCATCGTACGTTCTAAGTGGTGCAGCTATGAATGTTGCAAATTCAAACCAGGAATTGGAAGCTTATTTAAAGTCTGCTAGCTTAGTAAGCAAAGATTATCCAGTGGTAATATCTAAATTCATAATGGATGCAAAAGAAATAGATGTAGACGTAGTCGCTGCTGATGGTGCCATTTTCTGTATGGCGGTATCTGAACACGTTGAAAATGCGGGAGTCCATTCCGGCGATGCAACATTAGTTACTCCGCCACAGGATATTAATGATGAAACTTTAGAAAAAATAAAAGGAATCGCCAGAATTATAGCTGAGACGCTAGATGTAACTGGACCCTTCAACATGCAACTTATTGCAAAAGATAACGAACTCAAAGTCATTGAATGCAACGTCAGAGTTTCAAGATCCTTTCCATTTGTTTCTAAAACGCTAGACCATGACTTTGTTGCAATGGCCACTAAGATTATCTTGGGTCTACCGGTGGAACCAGTTAATGTAATGACTGGCTGTGGAAAAGTTGGTGTGAAAGTACCACAATTTTCATTCTCTAGATTAGCTGGTGCAGATGTAACTTTAGGAGTAGAAATGGCATCTACCGGTGAAGTAGCATGTTTCGGTGAAAATCGTTATGAAGCCTATTTAAAGTCGTTAATGAGCACAGGGTTTAGAATACCCAAGAAAGCTATTTTGCTATCTGTGGGAACATTTAAGGTAAGAATGAAATACTATAAAATTCTAAGTCTTTTTAGTTCCGAGTTTATGCAACTTCGTTCATAAAACCTTTTTATTTTCAGCACAAAATGGATTTACTTCCGAGTGTTAGAATTCTACATAAAATGGGATATAAATTGTACGCCAGTATGGGCACAGGCGACTTCTACACTGAGCACGGAGTCGAAGTAAGGCATTTATATTCATACTTTTGTCTCTCCTTTTACTCGTATGAAACCTTTATTGATTGTTTTTTTTTTATTATAGGTTGAAAGTGTTCAATGGACATTTGACCATATAGATGATCCAGAGGATGTAAGGTCAGAAGGAGAACTGATGCATTTAGCTGACTTTATGGCGAGACGTGAATTAGATTTAGTCATTAATTTACCAATGCGAGGTGGTGCTCGACGGGTGTCTTCATTCACTACTCATGGATACCGCACTCGCCGACTAGCCGTGGATTACGCTGTGCCTTTAGTTACTGATGTGAAGTGTGCTAAACTATTAGTTCAGGTTTGTTAAGCTGTCTAATTATTTATACCGATATTTCTGTAGGATTTTTTTCTAGGCTAAAATAAAACGTTAATATAATATATTACAGGCTATGCACCTTTGCGGTAGGGCTCCTGTAATGAAAACACATACGGACTGCATGACATCACGCAACATCATAAAGTTGCCAGGTTTCATTGACGTACACGTGCATGTGCGTGAACCCGGTGCTACACACAAAGAAGATTTTGCGACTTGCACTGCGGCTGCTCTCGCTGGAGGCATCACAATGATATGTGCCATGCCAAACACTAATCCTCCAGTAATTGATCGCGCTGCTTACGATTATACTGCTGCTTTAGCTCGCGTTAGTGCTCGTTGTGATTATGCACTGTATATGGGAGCTTCATCCACCAACTTTGAAACTGTTTTTGAAATGGCTCCTCAAGCGGCTGCATTGAAAATGTATCTTAACCAAACATACAGTACTCTTACATTAGATGATATGACAATCTGGCAAAAACATCTCCAGAACTGGCCAAAGAAAATGCCTGTATGTGCTCATGCGGAGCGAGAAAAAACTGGAGCTGTAATTTTAATGGCATCTCTACTCGACAGACCTATCCATATTTGTCACGTAGCTAGGAAAGAGGAAATTCTTATAATTAAATCCGCTAAAGAAAGAGGCCTGAAGGTAACTTGTGAAGTATGCCCTCATCATTTGTTCTTAAGCACAGCAGATGTTGAAGGAATTGGACAAGGCAGAGCTGAAGTGCGGCCAGTATTGTGTAGCCCGGAAGATCAAGCCGAACTTTGGAAAAATATAGATATGATTGACGTTTTTGCGACAGACCACGCCCCACACACTGTGCAAGAAAAGAATTCAGAAAAGCCACCTCCTGGTTTTCCCGGATTGGAAACAGTTTTGCCATTACTTCTTAATGCAGTTCATGAAGGTCGTTTAACTTTGGAGGATCTGATAAATAAATTCCATCGTAACCCTCGTAAAATATTTAATTTGCCGGAACAACCAAACACATACGTGGAAGTCGATATGGATTACGAATGGACGATCCCACAAGCTATGGAATTTTCGAAATCTAAATGGACACCATTTGCTGGCATGCAAGTTTGTGGAGCAGTTCACCGAGTAACATTGCGAGGTGAAATTGCGTATGTTGAGGGGCAAGTTCTTGTACCTCCAGGCTTCGGTCAAAATGTACGAGACTGGCCTACACCCAAGAAACAAACATACTTTACTATTGAAAAAATGGAAAAAGAAGTCAGTCGACCAAATTCTGCTCTTGATATACATATATCTGCTGATTTGAGTAGAGTTAGTGATATTGATTTTGATCAAATCGATAACAGGCCTGAGGTACAATCCAAGCCTAATGTTCATTTCAGTGAAATTGCAGCTGCAAGGTGTTTATCACCACTACCTCAGATGACTAGACAAAGATGTGATAGTACGTCTAATTATAATCCCCCTGCAATAACAGTTTCTCAGAGACAACGTAGCGACTTATTCGGAAAAAGTATACTAACTGTTGACTTGTTTAGTAAAGATACTCTCAATGATGTATTCAATCTAGCGCAGTTCATGAAAACCAGTGTCAACAAAGGTCGATACCTAGATGATATTTTACGAGGCAAAGTTATGTCATCAATGTTTTATGAAGTCAGTACTCGAACTAGTTGCAGTTTTGCAGCAGCAATGCAAAGACTGGGTGGTTCTGTTATCCATACAGATGCTACGAGTTCATCAGCAAAGAAAGGTGAAACTTTGGAAGACAGTGTTTCAGTAATGGCAGGCTATTCTGATGTAGTGGTACTGCGACATCCTGAGCCCGGTGCAGTTGCGGTAAGTTATATTATCCTAAATTATTACCTAACCGTAAAGTTATAAATATGATGTGTTGTTGCCATGCCAATTTGAATTTTATTCTTCAGCGTGCAGCTCGCCATTGTCGCAAACCTATAATTAATGCGGGAGATGGCATTGGAGAACACCCCACACAAGCTCTGCTCGACGTCTTTACAATTCGTGAAGAAATCGGCACTGTTAACGGACTAACCATTACTATGGTCGGAGACCTGAAGAATGGTCGAACTGTTCATTCTCTTGCACGGCTTCTAACTCTCTATCAAGTACAATTGCAGTATGTCAGCCCTCGAGGACTAGGCATGCCAAAGCATATCACAGATTACGTTGCCTCTAAAGGTATACCTCAGAGAGTATATGAGAGGTTGGAAGATGTATTAGAGGACACTCATGTTTTATATATGACTCGAATTCAGCGTGAAAGATTCCAAAGTCAAGAAGAATATGAAAAGGTAACTATTATTATTTATTCTGAATCGTCACTTTTTAGTTACATTCCTATCGAAGCAAATTTCAGTCCCATTATACGAGGTATAGTGTCGTCATAATTACTTAGATTTGCTTCAACGATATTTTTGTTCGCTAGCCAATTAGTTCAGGCAAGTGCCACCATATCCGTATTCTCAAATGTATCAACTCGTATTCCAGACACGAGGGCTGATGGTGGTGACTCCTCAGCTGATGACGCGCGCTCGCAGGCGAATGGTAGTGATGCACCCACTGCCGCGCGTTGACGAGATCTCCCCAGACTTCGACTCGGACCCACGCGCCGCCTACTTTAGGCAAGCCGAGTACGGCATGTACGTGCGGATGGCTCTACTCTCCATGGTGGCTGGCGTGAATCCGCTCATTTAGAATCATTGTGCCATTTGCAACGCGTTATATATTTCCTAATCAGTAATTAATTAATCTACTGAATCAGCCACGATTTTGCAATACTGAGTTTCCGCTTGATATGTAATCAAAACGATAGAATCTTTTGAATATATCTAAAATCAGAAGCGTATTACATGTGTGCCGTCGTTTGATGTTACTGAACCGTATCAAAGAAGGATTACACATCTAGCTACTAAACTAAGTACAGTACGTCATTCGATACGTACTTACTCGCATCTACGTCAAATAGATTAGACATTTATTGGAAACAATAGTTCTATAATGCAATTATTGTTTGCATTAAAAAAAGTATATTTACTAATCAACTTGGTTCAAATCAATACGAAATGTATTATTAAGTGCTATAGTTCAATCAGTATGAAGGTTAAGTAAAGTATAATTTCTTATGATTTTACTAGTACCTACTAACTCACATAAATGCCGTTCAAGAACGCCGACCATTCCTATTAAATAAAAAATGTTATAAGTTATAATCAGATAGTTTATATTTCTTATACTACAATACTTTAGTAGACATTTAAAAATAAAGTAATCAGTAACAAACTGGCGTTCATTATTTTACCTGCTTTAAATAAGATTGAAAGCATTTAAAAGATAGTCAATAAAACGCGCGAGATTCCATACACTAGAAATTATAACGAATTCCGAGAACTAGACAAGAGTTTATATCACACAAATCTTATTTACAAAATTATTATGTACATTAAATTTAACTTTTCTTAATTAAAGTGGTTTACAACTTGGATTCCTCTCCACTGATAAATTCATTAAATCTCATATGATCGTGACTTGAGGAGTTTTCAACGTGTACATCAACAAATGTAAATGCTGATATACCAGGATTATCAGTCGGTGAATCGTGAACTTCCTCAAACTTTGGACGCTGCTTGCGAAGCGGTTTTTGTTGAGTTCTTTCAAGGTTGCTTTCTCTTCTCGTTGGTAACTTAAAACCACCTTGGTTCGCCAATTTTCTCTGACAGTCTGTCAGTTTCTCACGAACCACATCTAAATACTCATTGGCTGTCATATCTCCTCCTGGCTCTTCCAACAGCAATTTGCAGAGTCTCTGAGCCTGCTCCAAGTATATTAGTGCTTGTCTTATAGCTTCAAATCTTTCGCTAGATCGCGCCATAGCGATGAAATGAGGAATAAAGAATTCGAGAACTAGTCGTCGGCGCTCCGTTTCCATCTTTGATGGTATCACAAACTGTAAGAACAAAAAATAAGTTTAGTAACGTAAGATCGACAATAATCTTTTCGTTTGTAATTTTGTGTATGCCAAAAAGAAACCGTGCAGTAACCCCCCTAATCCGCATCGCTCACGATTTGATGCTTACAAACCATGCAATAATGATTACTACGTCTATTACAATTCTTTATGAACCATAAGTTGTGAATTATTTCAAAATAACATTATAATAAAAATACACTATTTTTTACAAACTCACACTTCACACTTCTCATAATAACCAAAAAATAGCAGCTGCGCGCCTGTTATTTTTTGGGTATTATGTGATAGGTGGGACAACCCCATGCTGGCTCACTGGATACGGCTGCACAAGTAGGTGTCAGCCGTTTCAATGTTGTATTTAGAGTGTGGTTTTACTAACATTAGGTTAAGACTAACAACATATGAATCCTATAATTTGATCTGAAATTCATTTATTCATTCATTCAATTCATTTATTATTTTTTACAAAATAACTTACTATTTCCCGTTCCTTTTTCTCTGATCTTTGCTTTTTTGCATAAACTTGAGCATTTCGCCTTTCTTGTTGCAGTTTGTATTGTTGTTTCGTCCATTTATAGTTTTTGTCTCGGTCTTTGTCCCTATCCCTGAAGTTTGTTTGAGTATCGTCATCACTATCAGAACTGTCTTGATAACTGGACACAGCCGGGGGCAAATATGGATTGATAAGGCGTAAAGGATTTTTACACGTTAGTATATCATACAGCCTTTGGCTGTTGAACGCCGGATAAAAATCTTTCTTAGTATATTTTATCTTTTGGAGCGCATTCAAAACATGCATCACAGGAGCCTCTAGGATTTCTGCAATTTTTTTTTGTTGTGCGTGTAGCAATGGTTGCGGTATGTTTTTAACTTCATTACAGCTTTCTACAAAATAATTGGGCATTCTTTTTTTCACACAATTCATGTAAAAGCTTCGCAAAAACATCCTCAAAGATTCGCCGAGTCGATCTTCGGGCCATTTTGCGTAATTATCTTCACATTGCCAAAATAGATGGTTTTTAATATGACTGACATCTAGACCGATTTTGGCTGTTTCATTTTCCAGAAAAGTCTTATGTAACGCTAAAGTGAACAAATAACAACGTATATGAGAATGTGCTAAACAACTTTGCAGATAACGTTCTGCGGCTGGAAATATGATTTTCCACTGTATATTCTGCTCTGGATTTTGGCCTCTTTTGTTTCTATATCCTATAGGTACTAACAAGCATCCAAAACCTATAGCCTTGCTTACCATATCTTTTTTGGGCCATTGATAAGAGAAATTCGTTCTGGGATTTTGTATTATTCTCCTTTCTCTAATGATCCACTGGTTAGCTGCATTGGGCCAAGCCGCAACAAAGGCAGGAAATATTTCATAACCGATTTTGGAGCCATTTTTAATTGAGTCACAATAAATACTGGCGCCTTGAGTTAAAGCAGAATTAATTTCTTCAGTAGTCAAACCTAATCCAGACCCTAAATTGATTATGAAGTTATCCACAAAGTTGTTCATAAATCTCAAAGAATTGAGGTAATAGCATCTTTCATATAAGTTAGGCGACTGTGAAGATCTCTCAGCAACTTCATCGTCGTCATCATCGCTCCATTCGTCCAATGCTTTCACATCCACGGCTGTCCACGTCTCATCTGGCAACGCCCCTGATGTGAGCGAGTAGTTAGAATGCAAACTGAGTCCTATTTTTTTTGGTGTAGCGGCCTTAGTTATAGTAGAATAACCATAATCAGATTCAGCTTCGCTAGAGTTCGACTTGTAACCAGAGGTCTCTGTATCCTCGGCTAGATTTCCTTCTGAAGAAGCTGCGCGCATATTAGTTTTTGGGTATTTGTGAAGATCCTTGGTTGAACTACTTAACCTTCTGGTATATTTTAATATTGATTTTCTCGGAGCGATAACGTTTTCATCTTGAGGCCCTTTCTTTTCATCTATAAAATTATTGTTAGTTTCAGACTCATCCTGTTCTTCGGGCAGTAAAGCATTGACATTTCGAAGTCTGTTAATGTTTGAAATATTACTTTTTGTTACTTGTAAACTAACTTGTTTTATCGGTCCACTGTATCTTCTACCGACACCCCCATTTCTATTGGAAATTATTTTGTCTTCGGAGGCCAAGAATGGTTCAGTGTTCTCCAATTTAGTTTTAATTTGTTGTAAAAGTTCTTCGCCCTTACTAGCAGTGTATGGAAATTCATCAGAGTCATTTGATTCTTTTTCAGATTCCGTATATATGCTATCATTAGAATCACTTTCATTCATAGTACTCACTTCGTTTTCTTTTTGCAGAGTGCTCTCTAAAACTTCCATTTGCTTCAGTTTTACATATCCTGAAAACAGAGACTGAGTTATTATGTGTTTCTTGTTTTAAAATGTTTTTTAACACGTTTACGGAAAAATATTGTTAAAGTTAGATTTATCAGTGTTATTCTTTTACCTGGTACTTTACCGTCCTCTATACGCAATTTGTAAAAAGGTGCATCGAGAACTGCGCTGTAATCGGAGGTATCTCCTGGTTCACTAGCTTCCACATTGTCATAGATAACAAAGAGCCTTGGAGCTGACAGAGGCTCCTTTTGCCCTCGGTTCCTCTGGAAGCTGATGTGTTCGTGAACGGACTCTTGTAATCGGTCCGCGAAAAATACATGTTTGTTTTGTCGCACCATTGCTTCGTTGATAAAGTGCTCACGGTCGCTTATTGGATTGTTTTTTATTTGATGTACTTCCCTGAAATCAAGCATGAAATTGATTTTATTTTTATATCTCTTCACTTGATTACTTTTTTAATTAACCTACCTAAACCTACATATTAAAATTTTCACGTATTAACATTAAGCAGGTGATAAGAAAGAATTAAAAAATAAAATAAATCCCGCTAACATAACTTAATAAATATGTAGATGCGAAACTTTATCATATAATACCAATCTCCCATTATCATATCTGTCGGCACGATCGTTTTAATGCCGTAATAACAAAATTAAATTAAATGCTTTGAAGTAAGTAGGTACCGAATGCAGTACCAGATAGGTAGGTCCTATCTTATTTAATCAAACAAGTATTAGCGGATAATGGTTCAGGGATAAAAGCTTTAGGTACTTCTAATTGTGCTAAAACGATTTAAACCATGTACTTAGTACAGGCAGTGCTCTATATAACCCGACCCCTTTTCCCATCTTCTTCTGTGTAAGAAGGGTCAGGTAATACAGAGCACTAACACCAGCAACTTTACTCCAGGGTGGTAACCATCACCTAGTATTATTTCAATATTACTTTAGCGTGAGAAAGAGATGGAGCTATAAGTCCTGTATAGCTCCATCACTTTCCCACTGTGAAGTAATATTATAATAATATTGCTGATGGTTACCCCCCAGTAAAGTTTTTAACTACAGATTTCATTGTTATTTGCGTATTTAAGGAAGATTATTTTATAATTTATTGAAGCAAATCCGCTATCTGAATGATAGTCAAAGTAAGGGACTTTCCTTGTGCCTCTACTACTGTTAAGGACATACATGACTAGGATTGCCAACCCTACTATATCATATAGTATCCTGGTGTATTAGAGGCCTAAATACTAAAGAAAAAATACAGTAGGTGAAACTACGAGTACCTACTATATCTGTATATCAATACAAAATGGCGCGAGGTTGCAATAGGGCCAGTATTAATCTCTGACTAAAAGCTAATTTTAATGGTATTTTCTAACCTTAATTTAAAGTGTAAAATTATTTACGAGACATTTAAAAAAAACTTTTGAAAGGTTCGTAGCAGCAAAAAATATGCATTTAAAGAATAAAAATGTTTTTTAAATATACGTACTATATTTTTTTTCGCCATCTATATTTTGAAAGGCAATGGCTTCGAAAATACTATATTTGATATAAAAAGTTGGAAACCCCATACATGACACCAATTTTACTCATATTCATAATGAGCTATACAAACCAGATAAATGGACACAGTAACCCAAAAACAAGGATTAATCATGGAGTTCCTCATGAAGTTATCGATTTGCGTAAACTTACTTCACCTAACAGAAAATTGACTCCATTATATTACCCATTTTTGACATTGCGCGTCAAAACTGGATCAAGAGTGTTATGATTGCCTCGTATATAAAAAATAGACACAAGTTTGAAGTAGGTACCTATCGTTTTAAATTTAAGTTTTTTAATTTAATTTTAATTTTCTACTTTTTAGAAATATATGTGATTTTGAAACTAGCTAATAAACTACTGTCACGTAAATAAGGTCAGTTGGAAAGTGGGACAGACTCCATACAAAAAAAAAACATTGTCATTTGTTTTACAATAAAATGATTCAAAAATCTATCTTCATCTATTCTTGTCTCTATCTGGGGAAGTCAGGTAAAAAATGGGCACGTTATCGTAATCTGTGTTTTAAGAAACAACAGTTTGTTTGTCTTTCGCCTTTTTTATTCATTATTTACTTAAAATAATTAGAATTGTACAACATTTTAAAACGTAATGAATATTAGGTAGGGGGAAGTCCCGTAGCGCCGGACGGCACCTACCGCCGGACACTCGTCCTATTCAAGCAAGTATAAACCGGTTCGATTCAAAGTACAAGTGAAAGGGGCGCGGGGGGCACACAGCAACAGGATCACGCGCCGCGGCTCGCCAGTGACACGCAAGGCGACGGCAGGAGCGGGAGTTTGCTGCTTTTGGCGGGAAATCACGGCGTCAAGTAAAAATCGATGTAAGTAATTCTGGCACATTTATGCGTTTACATTTTAATGGTATTCAAAAATAAATGTAGTACTTGATTGTTATCCGTAAACTGATAGAATGTTATTAGATTATTTAACTAATTTTGGTAGGTACCACCTAATGTACGAAATCATCTGTCCCTTAGTACCGGACACTAAGTCATCCCTTAGCACCGGACGGTAAACATATTGATATATCTCGTAAGAATTAACGTTATTCATTCTAATTGTTTAATTTTGTTTTAGAACATAGAAGAATGAATAGAATTGAAATGGAAGAGAAGAAAAAGAAAGGATCGTGGGAGCCACAGAGCTTACAAACTGCTATCAATAAAATTTTGTCCAAACAATTGAGTGTACGGCAAGCTGCAATGCGATACAATATTCCAAAAAGCACTGTACATGACAAAATAAAGGCGCTAAATCGAGGAGAAGAAGAAACGCCGTACAAAAAAGTGGCAGAAGAAAAAGAAAATGAAAAGAACATGAGAGACAAAAAGAAGGAATTAGGATCTAAGTTTAAAGCAGTAATTGGAAGCAATGGAAAGCAAACCAAAGGAAAGATCGTAGATAAAGGAAAAGAAGCGGAAGACGTGGAGCCCACAGAAAAAATGGAAATAAAGTGGAACCATTAACTGAAACATCTAAAACAAACACAACAATTTGCGTGGTTTGTTTAGAAGACACTGAGGAAGACCGGATCCAGTGCTCCTCCTGTCTTGGGTGGGCACATGCAGCATGTGCAGACGTCCCAGAGTCAGGAGATGGCTACATATGTGATTGATGCAGGCTATACTGAGATGTCCAGTGCTTTTGGTATGGCACAAATATCCGTCCGATACTAGGTGCCACTTTTATAAATTACATTTTTTGTAACCAAAGTCTGATTAATGGTGTTAATTATTTTTAAGCAGAGGTTGTGTTTTTTGTAGTTTAATTTGATTTCTAACTTTGTTATCTATTGTAAGTCATAAATAAGTAATCATTCCTTAAAATATTTTTTATTTTATTTCTAAAAAACCTTAAGTGTCCGCCACTAGGGGACTTCTCCCTATGTTGTAGCTACCCAAATACCTAGTTATCTAAAATTTAAATTTAAATCTGTACATGACGATTATCATAATATTTTATTGTAAATATACTAACAACAGATTTAGATTGTATTTAAGGACACGTTTAATATAAATATTCTTTATCAAAGTCGCACTGTTATTGAATTCCATGAATGCGATTAAGTAAATTGGACAATGACGAAAGCAAACATGTCGATTAAAGGCATTGTTGATGATTGGCCGGATAGCAATTGGAGCAACGCAACGCATTGCTTAAATCCTCCTCGAATCCATACATTTTGAACCAACGCGCACTGCAGGCGCACTATGAAAATGCGTTGCACTGCGGCCCATCTCGCTGTAATTTGCGCTTAGGTTAAAACGACATTTTCATTGGGTATTAAACTTACCGTTCGTAGTTCTCAAAGAACTGCACGGAGAGGAGAATATTATTCAATAAGAATGCATCGGAGTCATTCTGCAGCTGGAAGCGCATGCGGTCCAGCGCCTCCTCGTCGTAGTTGCGCGCGTGCTGCTGCAGGCATGGCGCAGGGCCGGGGCTGGCCGGCGGCTCCGCCAGCGCGTCCGGCAGCAGCGGTACCTCGTGCTTGCCCACTCTCCTGTTTGTCGGGTTCGCCTTCTTCTTCCGTGTCTCCTCTCGCTTCTGCTCCTTCCATTTCTCCCGTTCAAAAAACTTATCGGGCTCCTTTTGAGTTTTCTTTGATTTACAATTGCCCATTGAAAAACTGCACTCGCTAAATAGATTACGATAGGTAAGATTATTGTCAGAATAGGTACTCAGACCATACAAACTTTCGCGCACATTTCAGTTCTGAATATTTAAACACGTAAAATTAAATTAAAAATGCGTATTGTCTAGTGTTCCGTGTTTACGTCTGCACGAGTAAACAACGCCCGCAGCACTGACAAAGTGATTCTTACAAGTCGATCGGTGAAAAACTGTTCTTATCAGGCACCAATGATGATTGATATAGTTATCGTGCTTAATCGATTAGAGCTGCAGTGCTATGCACGGAATTTCGCGATGGCCGAAGTCACAGGGTATTTTGACAAGTGGTGCATGCTGCCAATCAGACCTCGCCTGTCGGTCTCGCACGGTGGGTGCGCACATTGTAGAATCAGTCAATAGGAAAAACTGCATTCCTTTTGCTCAAGACACGCTATTACGTAAACTGAAACACACGTTACATAAATTATCTGTATCCTGTCACTTTTGTTTTAGTTGAATTTCTTACAATACGATTCAGAAGTAGTAAAATGATAAAGTAAAATAATTTATTTTATCATTTTACTACTTCTGAATCTTCTTTCTGTTTAGAAAACACAAAAAACCTGACTGCAAAAACATATATCTGAAAAGAGAATTTGTATTGCAGACAGCAGGGATAAACCAGTACCTAACCTGAAATATGGTCTAACTCTTGTTTGCCGGCCTGCAATAACAAAATTCGGGTATTTTTGTTTTTTTTATCAAATTAACTTTATTTCAAGCTATTTAAAGCTTTTTTAGTTTTATAATATATTTGGAATTGACTAATTACTAGCTTTTATTTGATACCAATATGTATAATATGTTGTAATTTATTTTTTAAAACCTTCCCCACCCTTTTTTTGTATTTGCAGATGCAGTATATAAATATTATATGTATAGCCTATGTCACTCCCACAATTAAGACGAATCTAAGGACATCTCATATTTTAAAATCCATAAAGCCATTTAGGTTACAGAGCGTGCCAAATAGACAAACAAACATATTTACATACATAGTCTCGAAAACCATTACCTCCTCCTCGATAAAAACGGATAGGTGTGTACTTGGGACCTATGCCTGTCATAACCAAATTATAAGTACTTACTTATTGTTTAAATCCTTTTCCATCCACCGCTGAAGAGACAATCGACATTCACCCCTTTTGGTATGCGGAATGGTGATAAAATCACAGATAGCGTGATGGTGTACCCAGTGGCGTAGCGTGCCATTTTGGCGCCTGGGGCGGGAGACCCACTTTGCCGCCCCCATTCTATAGGTGCTTAATTAAAATTAAATTGCACAGGCAATGAGATACTTTTTATTGAAGAAAAAATTGGATGAGCGGTTTTACAAGCGGATTCTACGAGCCTTATGAGCAGCGAAGTCAGAAATAACTTTGTCAAAATCAATATTAGCAGCCAATTCTTGTTCAATCGACAATATAGCCAAGTTTGATAATCTAGCGGAGCTCATAGTAGATCTGAGGTAATTTTTTATTAGCTTCAACTTCGAAAAACTTCTCTCACAGCTTGCCACACTAATCGCCAAAGTCAAATATATACGAATCAAGATGACTATATTTGGAACCGAAATTCCGAGATTCAGTTTTTGAATGAACTGGAGGAGCTCCAGTGGTCCTTTACCACTTATATCTTCCTCTGATTCAGAACAGGCAATAAATTGCTGGAGACGCTTCCGCTCCATCTGAAACTCGTCCTTGTCGATGTCTTCTAATACATGGGAAAGATCACACTCGAACTTGCTGTCCAAAAGTTTTGCTGGCATCAAAAATCCGAACTTGTCCGATATTTCTTGAATTTGCTGGAATCGAGTCGTCATTTCTTGAATGATCTTGTCCAATGATGCGAACACCTCTCGACGGATTTCCTGCTCGTGAGACAAAGCTGCATCTGCAGAAGATTCATCGCCATGCATGCGTTTTTTCCTGCAAATTCTTCTCGTTTTGAGTTCGATTCCGAGTTTTTCGCAAAGAGTCTTAGCAAAGTCAATTGCTTCTTGCACTAAACGGTCTCTACTTTCCACTAAGAGGGTTTTCAAAGCGCAGAGTTTCTGAGCACACTTATCCACACTTAGTCCTCGTTGCTGCAGGTAAATCTGTGCGTCATCTACTTCAGGTAGCACTGCAGCCCAAAAGCCAAGAAAAGTTAGGAAGTTAAATGACTGCATGGCTGTCAGGAGAAGACTGGCTCCCGATCTTGTTTCGGAAGTTTGAGATGAATCTGTTAATTGTTCCAGTACCTCAAGAACTCCCTCAAACTTATTTTTAAGCATCTTGACAGCTACATGTCTAGCGCTCCAACGCGTTTCAGTGACTCGTTTCACTGCTTGACCTGTGACGGCAACCAAAGCGTTCCATCTAACAGTTGATGCAGAAAAGAAGGCAAATAGCTTCTCTAGAATTCCAAAAAACGTCACCGAATTCACTGATTCAGAAGCAGCGTGTACCCCAGCCAAGTTTAGTGAGTGGTTTGTGCATGCAACGAATAGAGCTTTCGGATTTAGCGCTTTAATCCGGGCTTGAACTCCATTGTGGATCCCTGACATTGTGGCAGCATTGTCATAAGCCTGTCCTCTCAGATTCTGTATGTCCAGTCCGTCTGATGTTATCTTCGCGATTATATCGTTGCTGAGATCTTCTGCATTTTTTCCTTTTGGTTGGAAGAAGTCAATGAAAGATTCTACCACAGCGACTTTTTCTCCTTCGATATGTACGTATCGCAGAACTTGGCTCATTTGGTCATTGTGGGAGATGTCTGGTGTACTGTCGAAGATTACGCAATAATATTTAGCTTTTTGAATACGACGGATGATGGTGGATCGAACTTGCTGTCCCAGTAAATTTATAAATTCATTCTGGGTTTCTGGAGACAGATATGAAACTGACACTCTTGCTCCCAGCTTTATCTTTGTCAGGTGTTCCATTAGAAGAGGATCGTATTTAGCTAGGAGGTGCACTAACTCTAGAAAGTTCCCGCGATTGCCACTATCATCTCCTCGAATGTCTTCTCGATGTCCTCTGAAGGCCAGATTCTGTTTGGCTAAGAACTGGATAATATTCAGCAACCTGTACAATACATCCCTCCATTTCTTCTCCTCACTTTCGAAAACTTCTTGTTGTTTCTGATCGATGGTTGCTTTACAGTTCAGGCGAACTTCCAACTCCTTCCATTTCAAGAAGCTCTGTTCATGGCCCAGGTTATTTTCATGGTCTCCGATTCTTGGATTTAGCTTCCACCATTTGTTGAATCCTTCTTCAGATGCGAAGTTCGAGCCGGAATTGCCAAACAGCTTGCAAGAAAAACAATACAAAGACTGCTTCAGAGGCGAGTACACCAGCCATGTTCGGAGAACCTTTTCGCCATTAGATAATGGTTTGTAGAACCACTCTTTGGTTAGTTTTCGGGTACCGCCTTTCGTTGAAGTCCCTGAGCGAACAACATCGGCAAATTTGGAATCGATGTGCTGTACTGAGTCAGACCCGCGACGTACTAGAAGCGTTCTGACTTCGTCGGTCATAGGAGAAGGCCAGCAACCTACATCGTCGAGATTCACATCTTTGACTTCGGCAGGAGCAGAAGGCACGATTTCAATTATGTCTTCTTTGGCAACATTCACTTTTTCTGCAGGCTTATGACTAGATGCTTGAGGCACATCTGGTGAGTCGACTTCGTCTTGACCCTGCTCTGTGGTGGGACCAGAACTACTTCCAACTGCGACGCCAGGCACGTCTTCTTCTTGTGCCTGTAAAATAAGTTATGTATTCCCATGAATATTGGCTAGAAGACACGTTCGAATTTCAAATAAGTATTTTAACTATCACAAAACAAAAGTGGTTTTGGTGACGGCGCGGCTAAATGAAAAATTATGTTACCTACCATAAATAATCAAGTGATCAAAAAACAAAGAAAATATTCCTAGACATTTACAAAACATTCCCAATACAAAATTTCATCTTATTTTGTTTAGCGGCTTAGGCTATAGAGCTGACAACTAAAAACAAACGCACATACATACACATTTTGATTTTTTACTTTAGATAAAGAACCTTGCAATTTATTGCGAGCGACCCAGCCAATAAAATGTCTAAAATAACTGGAGTAATTCTAGGCCACACACGATTCTAGATGGAGGAATCATATATCTACTTACACTGGAATCACTTCCGCTGCTGCAGGATGCCACCGAAGACGTTAACGTGGCTTTCGAACCAGAACTAGAACTGAAATATTTCAGTAATGCACCTTGAGACTTTTTCGCATCTGCTGCTTTCTTAGCCCTTTTTTTGCGGAATTCCGCACCGCTTTCTTTGACTCTTTTCATTTTCAAAAACTAATTCAAAGATTGGGTAAAGATCTAAATGTTTAGTTTTAGAAGATTCAATAGTATTTAAAAGATCGAAACACAATCAAAACGACTTTCGTTCCGTATCCAAAACTCTCGCAAAACAAACATACGAGTAATGCGTGATTGCGTAATGGCACTTCACGATGCACTAAAACAAACAAAGTACCTACAAATGAATGCGTAGTACTAATTCAATGAGTGCGAAAGAGAGGCATCGACACGGGCCGACTCGTAAAACAAAAGATTTCAGATTCAGATCAACTCGGTTCGCGCGCGTTGCCTCGCCGGCGCGGCGGGCGGGCGGCGCGGCGTGATGCGATGTTGCCGTTCGTATGTAAACAAACAAACCTTATAAAGAGCTCTGTCAGTAATTTAGCAATTTTTCTTTTAAATAAATTTTAAAAAATCCTTTGTGCGCAAAATTTTATATAAAAATGGAAAATTATACTGTGTAATGAAATGAATGAATCATAGATCAGATCTCAACCCGCTTCAACGGCGACATTTTGCCGCCCCCGCGGGCTGCCGCCCGGGGCGGGCCGCCCCCTCCGCCCCACCCACGCTACGCCACTGGGTGTACCTACATGCGGTTGTCTCCGAGAAATCTTTGCAAGCAGGTAGATACATAGATACATTTACGGAAAAAATGTAGTCTGCAATAACACAATTTTCAAATTTTCGGAAATCGTCATGTGTGGGACACGCATGTTAAAACGCGGCCGGTGTGATACCACACTACCGCATACGCAACGAGTGTTTCTGTTCTGTGAAAGTGGTGTATTCTAAAATACTGTCAAACTTAAATAACTTAAAAAACAAGTATGTATTAATTATTGAGTAGGTATCCTAATTTTATTTGATTATATAATAATATGTCGTTCATAGCAGCCCCTGAAATTTGACGAGGCTGCAAAACGACACCTAGCCACCACAGCGGCCCCGTGCTGCTGCTTTAATAATATGATCTGATCTTTGTCATTGGTAGTAGTTAGGACTTGATTGATACCCATCGTTTAAAGAATTGTTTAAGAGCCTTCATAATTCCTCCTAATGTAACTTAACTATCACCTTTAGGTAAAATTATGTTTTTGAAAAACTGAGGAACAACTGCGTAACACATAAAATGACAATTGATCACAATGGGTTTCATTTTGACAGTTCACCCACCTCTACCGTTATTTAAATTGTTGAGCCGACGAATTGTTCAATCCTATGAAGCAACGGATTAGCAATATCCTTCAAAACTCTCGGATTGTGATTCAAACTGTGTTACGCAGATTAAACTTCAGAAGTGTCACCTGAGTCAGAAAACAAAAAAAAATAATTAAGGTTTGATCAAACGCGCCGAAATCGACGAAATCTTCAAGATTTCCATCCAGATGCTATCGTTGGTGCTGTTATCGATAATCAATCTTTCGGTCTACTGACATCAACTAATACTACAAAGCAATCGGGACCGTTGCTTTTAATAACAACGAATCAAAAGTAAGACAATTCGCCAATTAAAGACAAATAAAATCCGTCGATGAATTCTAGTTTTTTTCTTTTTGTATGACACACAAAAGTACATTTAGGTGACCCATTGGGCTAACTAAATCCTTTTTTAGGGTTCCGTAGTAAACAAGGAACCCTTATAGTTTCGCCATGTCCGTCCGTCTGTCTGCCTGTCTGTCCATCTGACCCCACTGTAGCTCAGAGACGCTTAGTACTAGAAAGCTGTAATTTGGCATAGGTATACATATTAATCACGCCGACAAAGTGTTAAAATAAAATCTATATTCTCGTCTACCCTATGGTGTGGGGTATCGTTGGATAGGCCGTTCAAAAATATTGTAGGTTTGTGTCCACTTTTCGATTCAAAGATCCACTTGAGTAATATTAAGCATTAAAGTGCTAATTTTTGTTAGAATCAAGTGTCCGCACTGCCAGCTAAATGGTTTTTTTATGGAGATGTGAAAAAAATCATGGCAGTAGTACTTAGGTACATATAATGAAATTAAAAGGAAAACTATCACGGCTAAGTAGGCTTTACAAGTTAACGAGTTATAGTCGACCAACTTAAATTTGCAGTTGGAGAATTGACCGTGGCATATATCGATGTATTGGAGAGCATGTTAAGTTTGTTCTTGGGTTAAATTCATCCCAACTTCCCAACTAGGGAACCCTTCATTGTGCGTGGCCCGACACACACTTGGCCGGTTTTAGTACTTATAAGTGAAAACTTCTTTAGCCGCGTAAAGGCTCCTACATACTGGCGCGACTTGTCGCGCGACGCGTCGGCGTCGCGTGACGCGTCGGCGTCGCGACACAAAGGCACCGCTTGTAGCGCTACACGCGGTGTCTTTGTGTCGCGTCGCGTCGCGCGACAATTCGCGCCAGTATGTAGGAGCCTTTAAGCGATTTTTGGTAGGGGCAAAACTTGTGGGTTCGCGTCACCGACATGCTAATGTGACGTTTTGTGCCAGACTGGCGACGCCCCTGTGTACATGTATACGCATATTAGGTATACATAATATGTTATTCCAAAGTTTAGTTAGCCAACTTCGCTTCAAATCGCATTTTTGACCATAAAGTCCTCACCCGGAAACAGTGGTGGCGCACAATTGTCAAGATTTGGAACGTAGTCTGCTAACTTGTTCGCAGGTGCCAAATGTTAACTGTACCCACATCCAGAAAACCCAGCGTAGAACAAAAAAAATAGTTTTCTAGTTTGCATCTGGCTTCCTTCGGTCTTTCTTTCTTGGTTACCTGTCAATCTTATATACCCGCTAGTACAAAGTAGAAGTTATCGATGATGTAACTGTGTTTGAAAAATAAGGTGCTTACTTCGTCTGCATCTGCATTCTGTAGTTGACTTTTCGACAAACTGAATTATTTCCGAAGGGTAAAAAAGGGTATTAAAAAATACTTCAATTTATACCGTTACTTATTTTCATGTATGAAAGTTGTACAGTACAAAAATACTTAATTTATCTAAATCAACAGTTTCTTGGTCATAAATATTAAAAATATTCCTTCAGTTATTCGATTTAATATGTTAGGAAATAAAAAACAAACCATGGTTTATAAAATATCGGTAAAATAAAATTATATCACATCATAAGATTTTGCTTATATGTATAAAAAAGACCTTTAAAAATAATTTTACTAATCTTCCACAATCTTGGGATCAATTGCTAAAATATCATAATAAGATTCAATTCATTCGCCTACTTATAATTAATATGTACACGAAGGTTAGACTTTGGCCAGAACATAAAGAATAACATAATAGAATAATTACACATAATAATATCACAAATAAATTGAAACTCCGGAAAAACTACTTCAAAATACATAGTTACGTGGCAAACAAAAAATTAAAATTTAACTTGATTTGTGACCTAAAACAAATCAGTATAAGTTCACCTACTGTAAATGCAAAAATTGGAATTCACTTCGTAGCCTTTACGTCCTTTTAAACAAGTTGTTGATATAAAATATATTATTTTTACATGTATCCTGGAATTTATTTAGTGTACCTAATATTAATGGAAGACATTGTTCGGCTCTGGTGCCGCGAAGATACTCAAGTACAGAGTGCCCTGGCAATGCTATGGTATATGCCGCAAGGCTTCAGCCGGGGCCACGCTCATGCCTGACTCCTCCATGTTGTTGGCTATGCTGGCATCGTCTGCTTCAGGAGTCGTGTTCACTCGTCTGCTAGTCTTCATGCGCTTAGCCTCACCCATTTTCTTTTCTAATAATCGCCTGAAAGATAAAACAGGAAAGTTATGATTTCATTTCAATAACTCGATTAGTGAAATGTCAGAGATTACGTACATCTACGCTAGGCAATCTCTGACGCTACTACGGCGTAGAAGCAGATACTTCGATGGGGATGTCGGAGAGAAGTGAAAACAAAAAGAGTATTTTTCCGGTTCAAGAGTTGGAACGTGCCATTTCATAACAACCGTTCGCACACGTGCACAACTCGCTGTCACATTATTTAAAGATGAAAGAATTCATCATTAAAAAAAAATGTGGTGCGGTCGCTGGCGCGCTCGGTTGACATCTGTCAAATTATTCTTTCGCTTAAGAACGGGACTTCACGATGACCGATATGGGCCTCGTATAGTCTCGGCATAGTGCATACAGTACAACACAAATTTAGAAGGGGTTTATTAGATAAGGCAATCCAATACACTTGTGTAGGTTGATTTTCTGGGAAGGGTTGGGATGCAATGAGGACGTTATTACTTCACATAATTAAGGATCGGACGTTACTAGGCATTATTTGCATAAATGAGACGCCTTATTAAACATTATCTACTGATAAAACTATATAAAACTGAAAACAAACAACAGTGTACAATATGTATCTTTACTGCCACGATTTACTATTAATAGGATTAATTATCTGACGTTAAGGCTGTTATATCGCCTAATCCGCAAGCCTTGGACACGAATGGATTCTGGCTAACTAATCTTCTGGTATTTAATTCACACTACACACTTTCACTCTTATCAGCAATGGCATTGTAACGAATACCAAACATTTGGAATAATAAAACTTCCAAGGTGATTATGTAATTTCATCACTTCTTCCGACGAAATGACGATGTCAATCATATATCACAAAGTTTGCGAAGTATTGTCGTAAGTTTTTCCTCAACGTAAGCAATAATGTAATTAAAGAGAACCCTAATTTCTTTGTCATGAAATTGTTTGTAAACTGTAATATTAACATGTCCAACTTACTGTTGCCTGCAATCGATGAGCACTCCGAGAATGAATACTGCGAGGATTGCTATGAGCATTACCACCGTCATCCCCACGATGGTTGTCACCGTGAGGGCTGGCAGCTCCTCGGAAATCATCGCCACCGTCAGGTTGGGATCTGCCGTCGGCACCACATCTGAAATAAAATCACGGACTTAACACGAGGTGATCATTAAACAGTCAATTATAATCTGATCGAAATTGACACCACGAATCATAATATTTCGCGAAGCAATTTATCAAGCCATTAATCTGGCATGAATCTTACAAGGTAACGGATTTACTGATGCCTAATTGAACGACTTATGAACTCTCAAAGTACCATTGAGCATAGACGTATGCGTCATGCTCTTTCCGGACATTTCATAAGGAATTTCACAATTTCGAATTTTTTGAAGAAAGCATTTTAATGTTTCACTCGATAAGTACTTTTATTGTTTAATGCATATGCAATTCTCTCCTAAGTACCTACATACTAAACGCTGAAACAAAATTTTATCGCCGTAATGTTCTTCTTGTATATTTTTTTTATTCAGAGATTATGAGGGTGATAATAATCACCCTCAAAATCTCTACACTGAATTTTTCTAAAGGACGGACGACAGGAAATGGCTTATCAGTGAAAAGAAAAAGCCGCAAAAACCATAATTATGTTAATTTTATCATAGACAGAGTACCCAATGTACCTGATGTGTTACGATATCTAATAATAGATTCTACACGTCAGTGATTGAAAAGTGATAAATTTTTAGATAAAGATTCGTATTTCTACGCAGCACAACCTTCATTATAGGGGACGCAAGATTTTAGTAGTTTGAGTAGGTACTTTTGATACAAAATACGAACAATATAGCATCGAAAACCATTATTGATGAGGAAGCTAACGAAAGGATTAATATAACAAACCATAATAAAATAATTACAAATCTTTAGGTACATAATAAGTGTTTTATAGCCGGGAATATAGAGGTACCCAGAAATAAAGAATCCGAGAAGAAAGTAAATAGATCAGCAGAAAGAGGAGACCTATAAACAGCTATCTAAAGGAAAATTACCATTGCTAATGCTATCGCGATATCACTTCAGTTTCGGGAAGGGGATAAAAGTCTAAGTAACAATTATTGTTTGTAAGTCAAGCATAGATTGTTAGAGTGACGCATATGACTGTTTACCTTCGTCCGGCCAATTCATTGACTTGTCTCCAGGAGAATCCATTTCTCTTAGCTCTTCCCTTGCAGATGCAACTGTGAAAAAAACAAATATGATGTAACTAGCTGTTCTTGCGACTTCGTGAAACATTGCAATTCCCGTTTCAGTCCCCTAGGGGTAGATTTTCGTAAAATCCTTTCACCCGTCATGAAAACTCCTACTAGCTACGCCCTGCATAATTCTCGCTCCCGTGGGAATATCGGGATGAAAAGTATTATATGTCCTAACCATGTTAGGCCATGGTCTACCCATATGCCAAATTTCATTTAAATCCGTTCAGCCGTTTTAGCGTGAAAGCGTAACAAACAAAAAAACTCACTTATGCATTTATAATATATTTATAGTTAGGATTAATACTCATATTCAAGCTTCGGAGATTCCGTGATCTCCAGAGAAGTCTCGTTAAGTCTTTCAGTGAGTGGTATTTGGAAAGGAAGATTATTTAGAAATAAATCCAGAATATAGTTTTATTAATGCGTCACGCTTTTTTTTTTGGGTGGGAAATCATCAAATAACTTCTCCCGCTCTGGGCGGAGTGGGAGGGTATGTCAGACTCTTAGTGACTAAAACCCACCCGTATTCTTTCCGTTGCCTATGTTGCCAGGGGCCTCGGTAACCCTTTAGTACCTTCCCGCGACCCCGGCAGGCATCGGCCCTAGTGGACCCCTACACTTGTGCTGACGACGTCTCTTTGAAGCGCGCGTGGAATACAACGCGCTGCCGACCCGGGCCTTGTCCTTACCCATTGCTCACCGTCCGCAAGCTTGCGCCTACGGTGGCCGGAAATTCGCCCCGGATTCCCGACGCCCAGGGCGTCTCCTGCGGCGGCTATGGGCGAGAGGGTGCGAAATTTGCCTTCCCTCAACCATCCCGCCTCTTCCTTCGCGAGCTGCTTCGCAGAAGGAGGTGGCGGCTGTCCATGCCTTCTCGCTCCGTACCATGGCCTGAACCAGGGCCGGACGCGAGAGATCTGCCGCCGATCGCCTCCACGAGGACACGGCGGTGCTCTGTCCAAGCCGGGCAGACCTCCACCGTATGCTCCACCGAGTCCTCCGGGTGATCCACACAGTGGTGACACCCGGGCGTTTCCTCTCGCCTTATCCGACACAGGAACCTCCCGAAGCTGCCGCGTCCGGTGAGGACCTGCGTCAGGCGGAAGGTGAGGACGCCGTGGCGCCTCTCTAGCCACTCCTCAAAGAGGGGACTTATCGCCGAAATTGTGGCGTGCCCAGCACTGGATTGCGACAACCGTACTCTCCATGTTGCCATGAGACCCCGCCGGAGCTCCGTCCGCTGAGCCGCGATGTCTCGCGGCAGCGGAGTTACGCCCCGGCGTTTCGCCTCCTCGCGCCACTCCTATACGTGCGCGAGGACTAATGCGTCATGCTGGTGTGATGAAATAGATACAGTGTAAGATGAATACATAGCAGAATCACCAGAAAAGGAAACAGATCGAGAGGTGGACCCAAAGAGGAACAATTTTGGCCATCTGGAGAACAGGTTATATAGGTTCATTAAAACACAGGCCCTAATTTGTATTACTGACGGTAAGGTTCCTTGTAAAGTTCCACGTAAAGCCATCCAATAAAAATAACAGATTTCTATGTCCTAATTCATAAATTCCTAATCATTAGCTTTTATGTGCTTCCGATGCCGCGATAGTTTGGTCTACAGCTGTATAGGTAGTACGAGTATAATTAAATTAAACGGAAAACTATCACAGCTAAGTACAAGTTAACGAGTAATAGTCGACCAACTTAAATTTGCAGTTGGAAAATTGACCGTGACGCATATCGATGTATGGGAGAACATGTTTTTCAACTACAATGTTAAGTTTGTTTTTGACTGGTTTTTTATAAATGACATGTCGAAGGTCAACCTAGGAGGTGGTCGGCTGAAATTTTGAAAGATATAATAAAACGAATAACTTGCTAGTTTGTTCAGTTTTTGATTTTATAAGAACTTTCAGTGTCACCCTCGTAAGTACCAGTACCAGTCTGCAAAAACGATGTTTTTGTTGAATTGATTGTATTGTTACATACAAAGTACAAACCCAAATCAGGCTTAATTTACAAAGACGCTTATTATTCTACACAATTGTAAGTAGTAGTTCATATTACCGAATCATCAAAGGGTAAGGTGCCGTAGGGCCTAGACAAATTGGCATTATATCAGCGATATCGATGTTGGGAAAGTCATAAATGTATTGGCCTAACATAAGCTACCGAAAAGCAGAAGTCACAACACGAAACGGTTTGAAAAGCGATTGCCACTTGTTCCCCCTCCTCCTCCTTGTTCCTCCACTTGTTGTTGTTGGCCCTCTTGTTGGTTATCGAATCCTCGCGAAACACTATCAGTAGCAATGGGTTTCATTTTGACAGTTCAATAACATTCAATGCGTTATTTGCATAGTTGAGCAGACAAATTTTTCGAACATAATTATGAAGCAATGAATTAGCAATATACTTCAAAATCATTCAGATTACGATGGATAGTGTGTTACGCCTGTCAATATTATAATTGAAATTTACTCGGTTTTTTCAATTTGCAAATTCTTTCCTTGTATGATTATAAACTCATTATCAGCCGCTGATAAAGCGATTCTGTTTAAAAGTAGATGGTTTCGATATTCATCATTCCTTACGGGTTTAGAAAACAATTCCAAGAAGTAAAATAATTGATATGACGCAAATCAATTATGATCAAAGATAACATTTTGGATATTTTGGTCTAAAATGTCATAAAATTACATGTAGTAGCAAAGATTTGTAATCAATGCCGCTATCAGATATTCACATCTCAGATTATAAAATTTAACAAGGAGCCGCCCCTGACATTGTCCGCTGGAGCGTTGTACCCACTAAGTTCAGAAACCTAATTTATGAGTGGCATTTAATGTTCGATAATGATATCCATTACTTAAAATCTAATGCTTTTAAAAATCTTAATCACTAACGTTTACAGGTAACACAAGCGACTAGTATTTACAATAGAATAAAAATAGCTGCTTCTGGACACAGCCGTGGGGGGTCTTCGCTAACGCTTTGTGTTGATGCTACTTGATGTAGTTACATCGACTGACAACTTCTTAACAATCAATGGTAATTTAAACTGACCCATGAGCACATCTTAATAACCGTATCATGACAATATACAACTGAAGGTTTCATACAACCTTCCAAGTTGAATCTGATGCATATAACATTATGCAAATGCAATGAATTTGCGTCAGCGCAACAGTAGCACCGGATTATCGAATGTAACAATTTGTGTACCTACCTTTTCACGTACCTACTATAGCGCCGTACCCAGTTGTGTTATCTTTCCATACAATTTTTACACCACAATGTCGTATGTTCGAGACGGACAAGATTAAAAGTTTACTTCTTCTTTCTGCAGCCTTTAAATACCCCAACACTCAATAAGTCGGGTCATTTTTAAACAGATGCCGTGTAAAGCCTATTATACTATTTCAGCGTGTTTTCAAACACGTGAACTTCAATAGTTGTGTATTGCTACTTCACTAATATACTATTGTTGACGTCAATTTCGTTTTTAGCGATGGTTTTTTTACTTTCAGGTATTATTGTCACTGCCATGGTCATCATCATCGTTCATTTCTAAAAGGTAAAACGTTGTTAAGTAAATACCTACTTATTTATTGTGATTATTCTGACTGACTTTGGATATGGATAGAATTAGAAATGAGTACATATGAGGAAGCCTGAAAGTGGAACCCGTGACTGAAAAGTTGTGCGGAAATAGGTTGTCATGGTATGGGCGGAGGAATGAGTAAAATGTCGCGAGGAAAGGTTTGAGTATGGATGTATGGCTATAATAGTTGAGGAAGACCAAAGAAACGATGGATGGACTGTGTGAAAGATGATATGACTAGAAAGGAGGTGACAACCGAGATGACAACTAATAGAGAAGTATGGAAGAAAGGGACATGTTGCGTCAACCCCAAATAAATTGAGATAAGGGCAAGAGTTTAATAATTCTGACGGACTTTTCAAGCATCTCTTAACTATGCTTTCTCTTGCCAATAATTTTGGAAAGCTTGAATATTCATGCTAGAATTGGTATTTAGCCTGTATAACATTGGTAAAAGGCCATCCGCATCTTACGACCTTCGAAAATTGTTGCCTGCACGTTCAAAGGTTCACTCTAACTTTAGACCTGTTATAAATAATTGAATCATTTTCCTGGTTTATTTTAATCTAATATAGATAACATTCAGATCGGAAGTATTAGCTACTACAATGCAAATACGTCAACAAATCGTTTTTCCAAATTGTTTTGTTATCAACGAATTTAAAGCTTAAAGTCCGGTTGGAATTATGTTTATAAATATAATCATTCTAATTATTATGCAGCATTTATCAATATTATAAGAACTGCTATTGTTTTTCTAGGAACTGCCACTTTATCAAAAAATATCCGTCTCTTGAAATAATGAGGCTTCTTTCCTGTTTGTTCTTGTGTTACAATTTGCAGAATCAATTAATTCATCATCATCATCATGATTTCAGCCGAAGGCGTCCACTGCTGGACATAGGCCTCCCCCAAGCACCGCCACTTCGACCGGTTTTGTGCTTCCCTTATCCAGCGGATTCCTGCGGCCTTCACAAGGTCATCGCTCCACCTTGTAGGAGGCCTTCCAACGCTACGTCTTCCGGTACGCGGTCGCCATTCCAGAGCCTTTCGGCCCCATCGGCCATTTGTTCTGCGAGCAATGTGCCCTGCCCACTGCCACTTAAGTTTGGCAATTCTTCGGGCTATGTCGGTAACCTTGGTTCGCCTGCGGATCTCTTCATTTCTGATTCGATCACGTAGGGAAACTCCAAGCACAGCCCTCTCCATTGCCCTTTGAGTGACTTTTAGCCTTTTAATAAGGCCCATTGTAAGCGATCAAATCGGTGCAGTAATCAATTAATTATATTATTTTTATTATCTTTTTTGTCCTTACATATCTCGGGACCATTATTATTATTATTATATATATTATTAATTATATTATTTTATTATTTATTATTTATTTATAATCAATATTTATACTATATATATACTGCTGTAGAATTTTGTTTCATTATTGGTTATAATTAATGCTTTGGTTTAATTCATAGTTACCTAACTATATTTTCTACTATACTTAAATGAAGTACTTATTACTAAGTAGGACCAGTATATATCTACTGGAAACAATAAATATTGTTTTCGGTAGATGTATAATTTCAGCCAGTCGACCAACTTGGCATAATCCAGTTGTGAGTAGTGCTCTTTAGCAAATGCTTTGCGACAAGTTCAATTAACTCAGTATATTCCCCCATGACTCAACTGAGCTGAAAACATGGACCTGCTCTCCTAAATTGCTTCAATCCACTCGTATCCCTGCCTCGCTAAGAACCGAATCCAGTCCATTTAGGTATTCAACCAGACTGGTGAATTTCTAACTGTAATGAATACTCTGCCAGTCTGAAACTAGATTCTAACCGGTCTAGTGCAATGATCACATCTACCTTGTTGTTGTCGCTAACGACTCCTTTACCTTATTTAACCGTTGTGACATCTACGTTCATTAGTATATGAATGATATACGGTATCAGTCCTCGGTGGGAAATACATAATCAGCCTATAATGTTCCCACTGCTGGGACACAGGCCTCCTCTCTGTGAGAGGGAGGGGTGGGAAATAGTTGGGATTATATTATTCCCAGGCAGAGATTTCGTTTTAATCTAGTCGTAGTTCGTTTCACTGCATATTTCTAAATGCATTTAAAGGTAGATATTACCAATATAAAGTTTCCAATCATTACTTTATTTCTTTACCCCGTGGATTTCATCATCATCGTCAACATCAAACTCAACTGCTGCACTAACTTCTGCAAGAATAACATAACATGACGCCTTGTTACCCCGAAGGGTTGGGCAGAGGTGTACTTATAGTGACACCCACATTCCGCCAGTTATATTCAAGTTCCATGTAATAGGGGGCAAGCGTAGAATCATAGTACTCGCTTATTAATCTAATACGTATTTAATTGATGTTTGGCTGAAGAACCCTCAGTGCGTTGATCCCAATGAGCTTTATTTGAGGTTTCTTGATCACGATCAATGACCACACATTTAAATATCTCTGATATCTATTATAAAACGATAACCGCGGTAAAGTACCCGCATGTTTGATGGTCGCTTTTAAAATCCTTGGTTGCCTGGAAGCAACTTATCACTTCCGCGATACCACGTACAAATATTATAGCGATGAATCACTGTGTCGCCAGTCACAGGTGGAAATAACTACCGAACTACACAATGTTAAGTCAATTTAATATTTAGAAATGTATTAATGTTTCTATTCACACTAAATTTCAAAATCAGAGTTCAATTATTTTTTATGACTCTGATTTGAAGTGCTTGAAAAGACTAACTGAAATTATCAATACACTTGGGTCCAGGGGGGCAACCACGGCCTCTCATAGCAGTATTATTTTAATATTGCTTCACTGTGGGAAAGAGATGCAGCTATACCCCCTGTATAGCTTCATCGCATTCTCACACTGATATAATATTAAAATAATACTACTATAAGAGGCCGTGGTTGCTCCCCAGTGGTCTTTATCACACACCCATGAGTTTAAATTCAATACCTATAGGTAATTATGAAAACACTTGCATGTTGTGAAGCATTGTTATATCGATCGTTATCGATATTAACGTCAATATCGATTGTTTAAATAAATTGTTTGACGTCGTCTTCAACACCGCTTGACTCGAATGGTATACCATACGAGTATCTACGATTAGTAAGATTCTTCAAAAACTTAGATTTTTTTTTTGCTATATTGTGTCAAGTAGGTAGTTACCATTTGTATAACATTGGTATAAAAATGAAGGTAATAAACAAACTTATTTACTAACACCTGTGTCATTACTGCATCGTCAATATTTCTTCACAATATTTGAATGAGAAAAAGTATCAAAGAATGCATAAGGAATACACCTGACTAAACAAAAAGCTTGCCTGCATAATGCATATACCTGCAGAATAAAAAGAATTCCGCAGTGACTTTTGTTGCACCTAATCACTCGACGTGTACAAAATTATTCTGCAATGCTCCTATAACCAGGTATTTCTTGACTATTGCATGAAATGCATTACCTATATCAAAACTTCTTCGTGTAGGTTCAAAACTATACCTATTGTATTTTATCATTAATTCTACAATACACTAGTATATAACTGTTTATGCATGATCTGCACTACGCATAACAAAACTTCTTTATATAGGTAGGTACCTACTTAGTACTAAAGGGTCGGGTAATGGTCGGGGTTCGGTTCCAAACAGAATGTTTATTTTTAGTAACAAAAATATGAATATTTGTAAAAATCACAGATATTAAAATTGTCTGTTCATACAAAAAAAAATCTATCTTAAGTAGTTTGAAAGCAATATCGTTTTTTATGCTTTGGGTTGACATTACTTCCTGAATTTATTACATATAGTATTTTACAATACTTAAATATTCACATAATATATATAGATTGATTGTTTGTGTACGCGTTCTAGTTTAACATACATTTTTTGCATAACATACTTGCATTATATGAAGGCGAAATGACAGATTTAAAAGTCATTAAAATCATATATCTGCGCCTTAACATTGCTAGGTCGTGTGTTTGCTCAGTATGAGGTCTAATGGGGCCGTAAAGATATTCAAAGTAGACAAAAGATAAGCTACATGCAGCCTGCACATACACACATAATTACCTGAAAAACTTAAAAAGATAACACGAGCATATTGCGCAGGATTAGTATCAAGGTTGTATTCGTTTTTCAAAAAGTATCGTTGAGTGTACCGGATGGAAGGACATCGACCAAGGTTTAGTAACGGAACAGGGAACTGGGTCAAGATCGAGACCATCGTAGGCGCATCGATAAGCAATCCGTACTTCACTAACACAACTGTGAGACTTAAGGAAACGTCATGTCAGTCACGTCAGTCAAGAAATGTAGAAGGATAACTTGATTTACATTTTATTAATTTTAATAAAAACAAGACAAGTTTTTTAAACAAGTTATACATACTCATCTTCCACTTAGACTATTCGTTAGATCAACATTCAAACAATGTTTCTTTTCTCACTCACACTTTATATTGATAGATAAGGACGAAACATGTTCAGCTGATTGTAAATTTGGACGTGCCAAACATTTATCCAACCTTCAATTGTCAGGTATTTTCCGCCAATACTCCTAGGTAGAACGCAAAAAACAAAAACGGCAGGTAGGTTTTCACTTACATAAACACGCAGACGTGGACAAGCTGAACCTTTCACTTGGAAAAAAAAACTAGTTTTGTTATACTCGATTTTACACACTCTAAATACTTTGGCACTGTTTGATAGTTTATTATCACTTTTGTGTTTATGTTCGAATATCACAGTATGTGCGCGCGTCGGCGTGTTGTTCGCGCATGCGCAATGCTCCACGGCGCGTCTCTCACTGTGGTGTCCGTAGCAGCGAGATCACTTCACTATAATGTCTTGTGACAAAACCTTTTGCTAGACAATAGTTGTTCGGTCACAGCGGTTACAGCCTATTATTGCATCGCCCGCTATTGTACTACACTGGGAACGACAACAATCATCTATGCCTTATAAAAACACTGATTCAATTTCAACTTTACATTTAAACCGACTGACGTCTAAACCGCCCCCTTTTACACAGATCCTATTAAACCAGACGTTGAACATAGATAAGTTATCGATAATAGTAAATGTGTCGTCGATCTACGTTGAAACACACAAGCATGTACTGTGAGTCATCAACACGAGTTACTAAGAAATAGATTACTAATATATAGATGTTCATTATTTACATGTAAAGATTAACTACGATAACATGGCCCGCCTCTCCAAAATTCAAAACGTTTGAAAGTATTTGTGAAAGTATTTACAAAACGCCCCCAAGACTCACAACGCGTGTGTGCGTACTGAGACAGTCAAACAAAAATTAATAAATTAAATTAATTCGTAAGGATGTGACTACAAAGAGTGCATGCAGCGGAGATGCGAATGTTGAGAAGGATGTGTGGAGTGACGAAAATGGATAAAGTAAGAAATGAATATATAAGGGGCAGCTTGAAAGTGGCGCCAGTGACAGAAAAGTTGAAAGGAAGTCGTTTGACTTGGTATGGGCATGTGATGAGGGGGATGAAACGCATGTGACTAAATGAGTGATGAATATGAATGTTGATGGGTGGAGAGGGAGAGGAAGGCCAAAGAAAAGATGGATGGATTTTGTGAGGAATGATATGAAAGAGAAGGGAGTGAATGATAGCATGACGGCTGACAGGGGAGGATGGAAGAAGATAACGTGTTGCGCCGTCCCCAAATAACATGGGACAAGGACAGCAAAATGATGATGTAAGGATGTGACTACACACATTGCACCAGTAATTTGGAGGGATGCGCCATAATATGTTATCGTAGTTCATCTTCTAGCACCTAATGATCACATAAGTACTTAATAAATGGGTAAAGTAGCTACGTGAACAATAAATAATTAAGATACAAACAGCCGTTGATTCTAAAGCCTCTCTTCTTTAAAAAAATCAGACACCAATGTTTTTTCAACACGCCGCTGTATGGACGGCGCGGTGTCAAACAAATTACATAAGCAACTTGTTTCGCATTTCGATGATTCGCTCTTATAATTTCAGATATTGGTTCAATCCATGTATAATTTGCTTTCATACAGCGAAGTGAACGTACGACGCGATCACGTGACTGTGCAGTCGACTCCGGCGCAGGTTGTTTACACAACTTGGAATCTGCGCTCACAAATTCACAACGGATATTACAAGACATTATTTTTTGTTCTACACCTCGAACCTCGATACAAGCCTGAGATTTCAACATATCCGATAGGTAGCGATGACAATTGATTTAATTACTTACAGTAATTCTGCTAATAATCCATTTATTTACATAACCAAATTACAAGATGATTAACATTAACTAAATTAAATTAAAACTAAGTTAAACCTAAAAAAGTCCCTCGAGGGATTGCACCGAGGATGCTGGCAGCATTTCCTCGCTGAATTGCAATTCTGCTAATTAATAATTACCTAACAGATAATTCTTATACTTGTAGTATGCATAATTGCATATGCATAGTACCCCGGAGTCTGGATTTGAGCCTGGTTAATGGCAATAACTAGAGCAGTAGTGGCCCAGTGGTAACGGTGCCGACTAAGGAGTCGAGGTCGTGGGTTAAAACCTAGGCAGGCGCTTTACTTTGTGTAAATAATTTCATCACCACTGCTGTCAGAACGGGAAGGAAAACATTATGAGGAAACCGGCATGTCCTAGAACCAAAAATTCGAAGATATGTGCCATCTACCAACCCGCACTGGGCCCGCGTGGTAGATTACAGCCCATTCCGTCTCTAATAGAGGAGGCCTGTGTAAGCAGTGGGAACATTATAGGCTGATTATGCTTATACTAATGGCAATAGGCTCACCCCGTACATGGGACTTAAACATAACTGGCGAAATTTGGGTGTACCTACTATGGGTACAGCTCAGCCTAACCCTCCGGGGCGTGATGGCGTGATGTTATGTGTAATGCATATTATGTTCGTGAATAACATTGTCATATTCGTAAAAACCCAATAATATCATAGTACTTAGCTTGAACATTTATTATAATGTAATGCACTTAACTAAATAGATAATATTCATAATTATGACTTTTGACTATTGACTGATTAATTGTTAGGATAATAATTAAGCAGTTAATTACCAGAAAATAGTCTCTCGTTCCATGAACGACTTACGAGCTGTATTTATTATTTATTTAATACTGTAAGCACACAGATGTTCAAAAGCGGACTTACCATAGGCATTTTCTACCAGTCAACCTTTGGGTGATGCAGAGACAAACAGTGGTAGGTGCAATAACGAAAATTGTGGAATAAATATTTATTTAAATACAAGCATACTGTACTCGTAGATCGTGGATTCGAAGCCATGGGCATGCTCTTTACCATGTGGAATTCATTTCATCACCTCTCAACTCATTTCATCATTTCAAAACCTAGTAAGGGACACTTTTTACAAAAATCGTTTTATTGCATAATCTTGCTAATCTAATTTAGATTAGCAAGATTATGCCAAAATAAAATATAACGATTATATAAAGCATAAAACGATTTCAACTCTCAAAAGTGTGAAGGAAAATATTGTGTGAAAACTTTGAAGACATGTGACTCACACTGTGTCCTTGTGTCCTGTGATTATGGCATATTTGCTCTAACAAAGAAGAGATAAGTGAATAATGATGGGAAATTATATATATGTACTGTACCTAGTTACATTATATGTATACTTTACTACTTTAGCGGGACATTTTTTTTACGTCCCGCAATGTGAAAAGTTTAAGAATAATAAATTATAAGTAATTAATCTAAAAATGTGACATCATGAGAAGACAATCATACTACACCGGAAGAGGAAATACAATATGTTGTGTTACATAATCGCTTTAAAGTTAATGACAGTCATTTTCAATTTAATGTCTTTTAACTAGTTTCTATGAAACATAACACGGAGTTACTATCACCAATATAATGAATAGGAAATCAAATCCGGGCCGAAATTAAAATGGATTGACGGTTGGTCTACTTAGGTAATACAAACTGTTACTGAACCATGACCAACTTCTTTTTCAATGTGGAATGGTTTTCGTATTTATAAAGGTATCTGGAGTACCTACAACGAAACAAATGACATTTATATGTATAAAAAAATATTAGAAATCTTGTTATTTAACAATAAGAATCAATTGAGAGAACAATCATCATCTTTATCCTCCTGCCCTTATCCCAATAAAATCTAATTAGGTCAGCTATGGGACACTACGACTCGATGACCGGCCGTCCTGACATCAGAACGAACGGTCACCCTTAAGAGGCCGACATCACCTAAAGCGCCGTCACTGTCGGACTGCATAGAAAAGAAAGAGAAGCACGATGACACAACGCTGGTAATTTATTGCAAAATATGAAGCAATTATCGATTTACAAAAAAGCTAAAATAGATTTAGATTTATAAAAAAAAATAAAACACTATTATGCTAATATGTTACTTGTAGAATAATCTGACAAAAAATCAGAATGATTGCATGTATATTAGTATGGTTTTTTATCGTTAAAAGAAATTTTTAGAGGTATCTTCGTGTTTTTTTTTTGTATCTTATCAAAATTAGTTATATTATGTTTTCAACACACTATCTACCTAGCATATATTCTTAAGAATATCATATACTTTTCTGATTTTGTTTACTGCTGTGGATCATATACTTTAAGGCATTATAAAACCTATAAAAGTTGCGTTGAGGTCCTGTATTCCCCTTATTTCCTTCTAGAATACGATGGAAGTAATTGTTTGAGAATAGGAAGCCAATAGGAGCAATAGGGAAGCAATTCTTGGGCATAAATTCAACGTTAAATACGCCTAGTGACCGTTCATCTTGACGGAGACGGCACAGTATACCTTTTTAATTAGTGACCGCGGTTTAGCTGTTGTCAGCGTCTTAATTAATAAAAAAATAATTACGACGCTGACAACAGCTAAAGCGCGGTCACTGTCGGAAAGCATAGAAAAGAAAGAGAAGCGCGATGACACAACGCTTGTAATGTATAGCAAAATAAAGCAAAATATTTTTTTAAAGGTATCTTCGTGTTTTTTTTTCTATCGTATCAAATTAGTTGTATTATGTTTTCAACACACTATCTACCTAGCATATATTTTATCCTTAAGAACATCATATATTTTTTCTGATTTTATTTACCGCATTGGATCATATACTTGTAGGCATTATAAAACTTGCGTTTAGCTCCTGTAGTCCCCTTAAGCAATAAATCAAAATATAAACAGAAACATCACAATAACCTTAAATAGGTTTGTCTGAATGTTGAAACTATGTCTTCTTCTGCCATACATCTCTGTCAGCCGTCATGTCATCTCAGTAAAGAAACACTCCCTATAGTCGAATTATTCATTCAGTAGAGTTATCTGACATGTGCTAGCTGTCACTTGGGTAATAAAATGGCATATTTATTGTAATAGTGATCTTTTAGTTTAATAGATTTATATAAGGGTTAAATAAATGTATAATAATAAGTAAAAGTCAATAGAAGAAGCCGACAGGAGGATCCGATTGGGTTGGGCAGCGTTTGGAAAACTTCGTCAAGTCTTCTCTTCGCCAATCCCGCAGTGTTTGAAGACTAAGGTCTTCAACCAGTGCGTCCTACCCGTTATTACATACGGTGCCGAAACGTGGACACTGACAGTCGGGCTGGTCCACAAATTAAAGGTCGCTCAGCGTGCCATGGAGCGGGCTATGCTCGGAGTTTCTTTGAAGGATAAGATCAAAAATGAAGTTATCCGGAAGAGAACCGGAGTTACCGACATAGCCTGCAGAGTCAGCAAGCTGAAGTTGCAGTGGGCTGGCCATGTGTGTCGAAGGACCGATGGCCGGTGGAGCAGACGAGTCCTGGAGTGGAGACCGCGTATCGGCAAGCGTAGTGTGGGACGCCCCCCAGCTAGATGGACCGACGACCTTAAAAAGGTGACTGGGACAGACTGGATGCGGAAGGCGGAGGACAGGGTGTTGTGGCGTAGCCTGGGAGAGGCCTATGTCCAGCAGTGGACTGCTATAGGCTGAGTTGATTGAAAAGTCAATACAATAAATATGACCATTTTATTACACAAAGTGAAAGCTAGCACATGTCAGTTTGCTCTAGTGAATGAACAATTCGACTTTATATGCCTATAGGGAGAGTTCCTTTACACATTCAGTCGTTCATCGATTCTCTTTCCTTCTATTTCCCGTTTAATTACCACAGAAAGAAAATCAAATGACGTCAAAATCGTCACAAAAATTTTACTTTTTCCTTCCATAAATGACGTTTTAAAATGAGTAGGCATTAATTACTTAGGCCCTGATTATCTTGCACCTACACAAATATTTTTATGACACGACTAACACATGAACACAGCAATTCATAATCAACCCAATTCCATTACCAATAAGGTGTATATTAAATAACAGGATATCTAAAATCTCTTATCGTGTAAAAATGTTTAATTTCAAACAATACATTAAAAACTATGAATCAAAGATTACTTAGATTAGTCATAGAGAAAGTGTCTACACCAAAATAAAATAGATGTTATCCTTAACGTGATTGTTTCTGCTATCATTAGAATAAAATATCAAGTCATTATATTTATTCGTAGAAAATATTAGAAAGATTTAGGTTCGCCTTCTTAGGATTTATTTTGGTAGAGATTTAAACCAAAAACAATCATCAATTTCCAGTTCTTGAAAATAGGCTGATCACATAACTTAGTACATTCAAATACCGAAAATGAAGTAGTCTTGTCTGGGCCACAGCTTCACCTAAGCACGGCCTTCAATAAAGAGGAAAACAATTAAATCTCCCACAGAGAGGCGCGACTCTATTACAGAATCGCGTCCCGCGTCGCACCGTCGCGCGTGGTCTTCGCGTCGCGGGAGCTTTTAAATGAGGTCTTCGTACATGTGACCAAAATTCCATCCAGCGTGTTCTAGACAGTTCCTCATTTAAACAAATGATAATCATCAACGGGTACAAGCCGAGATTGCTACCAATACGTATCTATTATATTACCTACATTATTATCTCTATGGCTTGCATTTGAACAACTGATAACACTAACACCGAATAAACCCCAGCACAAATAAACAACAACTAGATCATGATTGTTTTTATTTATTAATTATACCTATTTATTTTATCTTGGTACTTTGAAGGTACTACTTTCGTGGTGATGCGTAGTCTTGGTTCGTGCTCTTCCGGTATTAGAATTACTTTTATTAATTAACACCACACTTTTTATAGTCAATGGTAAGGATGGCTATGACTATCACTCACTCTTCACATATGTAAAAAGTGCTGATTCTCAGCCTAATTTGAACAAATGACTCTTAATTTTGATTTTTATAACCGAGTCAATACCGTAGCTTAGAAAAAGCAGGATGCAATGGGCAACAGGCAACAATACTTTTGCACCAGGAAAATACAAAGACTATTACAGTACCTACCTACTCTCAGGAGAATTCAAAACTAAAAACTGATGCGATATCGCGGACGCGACAGGCAGCAATATGCCTGTCGCGCCCGCGATATCGCCTCAGTATGTAGGAGCCTTTAGAACATTTTAAAAATCTTTCCATTGATTGATCACACTATAGAGAACCGAATCATGATATTATTTATTTATTTACACACAGTAAAATACATAGAGATACGACATAATTATAATTTTAACACAAAGGTACTGCATTTCTTAAGAAATTTCTTCCAGCAAACCTGCGAAAGGAGAAATGAAAAAAAAATGTAGATATTAGAGTGTGAGAATAAGGAGAAAAAAAAAATTGTATACGAAGTCTTTAAATAAAATGTTATATGTATATACCTACACGTATAAAGCATTTATTTTAGATATTAAATAAATACGTAAAGCATTTATGTACATATAGTATAAATACTCACAGTTCAAAGGAACGGTATAGTACTTTTACTCGATATTTGAATAGAGAAACAGTTTTTAAATCACGAATGCTAGGCGGAAGTGAGTTCCACAATCTTATTGCATGGACAGAGAAGGCATAAGAATAGTAACTAGCTAGTTTCATGAGGATGAGATTTAAGGAGCGGTCTAAGGTGTGATCCACACGGTGCGTCGCTTGCCCGAGCGTATAAAAAACGCCCACACAGGTAGGTAGGCCTCGATGTTGAAGAGGAGACATAAAATCCTAGAGTGTTCCTGCGAAGGCGAATTGGGAGCCACTTGAGTTCCTTACTACGGTATATTATTATCTTATTTAAAACTTCGCTCGAGAAAGACCGCAATGTTTCCGTTGAGGAAAACACACAAACATAACATAACATCACGCCTTGTTTCCCCGAAGGGTTGGGCAGAGGTGTACCAGTAGTACACCCACATTTCGCCAGTTATGTTTTAAGCCCCATGTAATAGGGGGCGAGCCTATTGCCATTACCCGGGCACGAATCCAGGAAATTGAGGAAAACATATCGTCTTATTTCACGACTCTAAATAAAATAGTAATATCACATTTTATAATTATCAGTGAATAAACTCGTCTCATGTTACCTTTTAGGTCTTTGCGTAAAAAAAAAAACAAAATTCATAAAACTGAAAAGTTTCGCAACAACTGCTGCTTTCGATTGAATTAAACAAATAATCCTTATGACCAATTTTGGATGCATGACCTACTCCGTCGACATGGGAGATATGAGGTGATATTATAGTGCACAAGTGTGTGCGCAAACACAGGGGCACTCTCTCTCTGTTCCTTTACTCTCACAGTCCGACGGGACGGCAATCCAACACGGCCGGAGAGAGATCAGGCGCAGAGCTAACGACTTAACGCGCTCTCCGAGGCACAGGGATATCATATCACTAACTTCCAAACACGGAGAAATTCCTAACGCAAAAATCCAGTAACAATTTCCCTGTCCTGGGAATCGAACCCAGGACTCCACGCTCAGCAGTCACGCTTGCGACCACGACACCAACGGGGCAGTTAAACAAATATCAATCAATCAAATTAGCCTATAACAGTCCACTGCTGGACATAGGTCTCTCCCAGGCTGTGCCACAACACCCTGTCCTCCGCCTTCCGCATCCAGTCTCTCCCAGCCACCTTTTTAAGGTCGTCGGTCCATCTAGCTGGGGGGCGTCCCACGCTACGCTTGCCGCTACGCGGTCTCCACTCCAGGACTCGTCTGCTCCACCGGCCATCGGTCCTTCGACACACATGGCCAGCCCACTGCCACTTCAGCTTGCTGACTCTGCAGGCTATGTCGGTAACTCCGGTTCTCTTCCGGATAACTTCATTTCTGATCTTATCCTTCAAAGAAACTCCGAGCATAGCCCGCTCCATGGCGCGCTGAGCGACCTTTAATTTAAACGAATACGTCACATACAAACAAAAACAGGTAGATATTAAAATGGTGAACGACTTTAATACACAATAAACAATAAGTTAATTTTATCACTTGATTGCCAACCCTAGATGTAACGTTTTTACCAATTTTCATTTTAATTGCATTGTTGTCTGAAAGTCAAAACATCTTGTTTTGACTTGCAAAGATTTCAGTACTTCGCATTGTTCTGCTGAAATAAATGACGGTAGTCTTTATCTAGCCACGTCATAATCATTTCGTGCGTATATACGCACACCTTCGAAATGTGTTCAGTCGGTGTAGTCATTCTATTTTGTAATCAGATATTTTGCATAATCAGCCTATAATGTTCCCACTGCTGGGACACAGGCCTCCTCTCTGTGAGAGGGAGTGGGCCGTAAACCACCACGCGGGCCCAGTGCGGGTTGGTAGTTGTCACATGTCTTCGAATTTTTGATTCTAGGACATGTCGGTTTCCTCACGATGTTTTCCTTCACCGTTTTGAGAGCAGTGGTGATGAAATTGTGTACACAAAGAAATGTGCCTGCTTGGGTTCGAACCCACGACACACAACTCGATTAGTCAGGGCCGTTACCACTGGGCCACCACTGCTCTATCAGATATTTTGCTAAATATGATTAGGCATGCGGACCTTACGAAATGGGTTGATATAAGGTGTAATAAAAGAGACTTTCCTTACATTTAACAATGAAACTTTTCGGAATCTTAAGTAAGTACAAAGTAATTTTACAAAAAACAAATTATTTAAAATACAAAAACCCGACTGCATAAACACATAACTGAAAAGAGAAAAACAAGTATTATAATCTATAGAATTTTGGTATCGCAGGCGGGGGGGATCTTTTCAGTGATGTGTTTATGCAGTCGGGTTTTTTGTATTTTAAATACAAAATTTACAGGCTACAGAAAATAAACATACATACATACATGCTCTCGAAAAACAATACCCTCCTTCTGGGGCAGTCGGGTAAAATAATAAAATTGTAAAAATATGTCCAGCATGGCTATGGCCCGACCTACATATTACTACAAATTGTTTCAACCCTTCTGATATGAAAAATACAGGGGCTGAGGGGCTTGTGGCTAAGTAATAACAGCCACACGGGTCGATCGATCAGGTTAAGCTACGCATGCCGCGGTTGGTTCGTGGATGGGTGACCATCTTTACATACCAAGACCCCTCTGTGCCTCGGAAAGCACGTTAAGCCTTTGGTCCCGGCTGTCATTTGTAGATCTTTGACAGTCGTTACGGGTCGTCAGAAGCTCGAAAGTCTGACAGTCTTACCAAGGGGTATCGTGTTACTCAGTAACTGGGTTGTGGAGGTCAGATAGGCAGTCGCTCCATGTAAAAAATACTGGTATTCAGCTGTATCCGGTAAGACTGGAAGCCGACCTCAACATAGTTGGGAAAAGGCTAGGCAGATGATGATATGACAAATACAGGTAATTAAACATTCTAATGAAAAACGTTGAAACGAATACATACGTGCACGAATACGGTGCCCGCGTAAACACCCACATACATTTCACGATAATTTCAGTTATCAAATCCGATAATCATGATAATTTATCGTATAATCAATTTCTCATAAAATTAATACTATCGATGATACACATCCGCATTAAAATACGAGATTTTTAGATAAGAAATGACTGATTGCAAATATATTTCTAGCTTGAAAACGTATGTCGGTAGAGTACCTATGACTATAGACTTCACGGTGGATCTTCAAATCACTGTCAGCTTCTAAAACACAAATTCGGTGCCGGCGCCGGGTACATAATAAAACATTTTAATTATAGCAATGAGAAATACTTATCACAAATCTCAGATAATATTAATTATCATTACCTACCTATATATATGTATAATTATATCAAATAATTCTTCAAGAATGTGAAACACAAAAGCCGATCAGTGGACTGTGATTGGTCGGTTTTTAAGTAAGTATTAGACTAGAATCTTCTAGAGTTTTTAGATTATTTTCAGTTTTAAAGAGGAAAAGCAAATTTATGTTTTACATTTACACCTTCCAACCGTCACGGTGGTTTTTCGCATAGGTTTAAGTGAACCTGAAAGGCTGTCACCTAACAGCATCGACGACTTTCATCGCATATTCCATGAAAAGACAAACAATCAACCCATTTGCCATTGCTGACTGGCTCATCTTCTAAATGAAAGTGGAAGAAGTAAGTTTTAATGAGAAAGAGAATTACTCCAGAATTATTTACTGCCAAACTGTATGCTCATATTAGCCAGTAGATACAGGACAAAAGAGCATACAGTTTGACCGGAAATACAAGGTGTCGTTTTGCATCCTCGTCAAATTTCAGGAGGCGGCTATGAAAGACGTATAAAATCAAATAAAATTACAATACCTGGGGGCCAACCATCACCTCTTATAGCAGTGTTATTTCAATATTACTTCAGCGTGAGAAAGAGATGGAGCTATAAGTCTTGTACAACTCCATCAATTTCCCACTGTGAAGTAATATTATAATAATGCTGCTTTAAGAGGTGATGGTTGGCCCCCTGCTCAATAATTAATACATACTTGTTTTTTTAGTTATTTAAGTTTGACAGTATTTTAGAATACACCACTTTCACAGAACAGAATCAACCCGTTGCGTATGCGGTTGTGTGTGTGTGTAACAGGGCAGTTACAGTGCGGTATCACACGCGCCGCGTTTTAACATGCGTGTCCCACACATGCCGATTTCCGAAAATTAGAAAAAAGAAAAGAAAAAAATGACCTATACTTATTTTATTATTGATTCGTGTCGAGAATCTAATTTAGATTCTAATTTAGAATCTAATTTAGATTCTCGACACGAATAATTAACGAATAATTACCTCCTTGAATTTGACGAGGATGCAAAACGACACCTTGTATAGCAAATTAAGTTTTAGAAAATGTTGAATTTTTTAGAGCGTCGTCTCTGCCACCTACCTGTGAGATAATCTGTAATATTTACACCCCTTCAAAGTTCTACTTTTCATTTCTTATAACTGGACACGATTTTAAGGGTTGGGTAATCACCGTTGGCCTTAGCCATACAAATACGCGTCCTTCGGTTTCATAGGGAATATATATTTTTAGTAACGAAAATATGAATATTTCAAGAAAATCACAGATGGAATTTTACAGATAATAAAATATTCTGTTCATACAAAAAAATCATGAAAAGTGGTTTGAAGGAAGTATCGTTTTTTTTATGCTTTGGGTATACATTACTTCCTGAATTTATTTTATAAATATTTTACTATATTACTTTTTTGAGGGTGGGAAATCATCAAATAACTTCTCCCGCTCTGGGCGGAGCGGGAGGGTGTGTCAGACTCTTACTGACTAAAACCCACCCGTATTCCTTCCTGTTGCCTGTGTTGCGGGGGCCTCGGTGACCCATAAGTACCTTCCCGCGACCCCGGCAGGCATCGGCCCTAGTGGACCCCTACTTTTGTGCTGACGACATCTCTTTGAGGCGCGCGTGGAATACGACGCGCCGTCGACCCGGGCCTGGTCCTTACCGGACGGTGAGCTACCCATTGCTCACCGTCCGCAAGCTCGCGCCTACGGTGGCTGGAAATCCCCTAGGGTACTATATTACTTAAATATTCACTTAGAGAATTGATTTCTATGCGTTCTAATTCAACACATATTTTTTTTTTATAACTTGGTTGCACTATATTTGTAATAACAGATTTAAAAGTCACTAAAATCATATAACTGCGCGTTAATCAGTTTTAACACTTCTTCACCTTTAACCGTTTGTAGCTTGTAGCAATAACAGAACAGTTAGAAGAATTCTACGTTGCGAAACGCTCATCTATTAACCGCGATAGCCGGTTGACACTGTTTGTTAGCTGTGAAATGTGTGCACTTGGTAAACACTAGGAGAGAAGAACAGCTATCTAAAACGATGTTGGGCGAGGGAAGGCATGATGGCGGCCCACTTAAAGTGGGCCACTTTCCTGTCACTAGAGCTCACCGTATGTCGAAAGCTGTGTTGAAAGGCGACGTGATGTCGCCGTTGAGATACCTGCCTCCGTTTCCGAACTAGATGGAACTAGAAATGCTTTGATATATAAAAACTTGCATTACACTTGCATGCAGATATTTTATGTATACCTACAGAAAAGATTATTTTAAGATATGACTGCGGTCGTACATTACGGTAAATATTTAACGGGAATTTACAGTGTTTTTACAATGACAAGTAGGTAGTTACTTATGTATGTGGGTAAATTGATTAAAAAATACAAAACACGTTAATTAAACAACCCATGCAAAGAAAATATCGTAGATCCAAAGAATTCAACGCAATAGAATTGATTGAATCTCGCTTTGTACAGTCATGGTGTTAATGTTATAACCGGTAATTTAATTCTACGAATATTTCAGACATCACGCATTCGCGCATTTTTGACTATATAAATTGCCTTACTTAAATACTGATTGAAAAACAATACTTTTTAAATGAGAGTGGCTTGTGACGAATTGCACTTCAAAATTGGATATTTGTAATGAAAACTAACCTTACCACGGAAATTACTAGTTAAGCAAATTTACATCCTACGTGAATTTTCCATATTATAGCCATGTCATACAACTATCACGGGGAAGTCCGAAAGGGATACTGTGGCCTCTGGCAACGCACAGGCAACGGAAGGAAGACGGGTGGGTTTTAGTCAGTAAGAGTTTGACACGCTCCCGCTCCCGCTCAATCTCATGTCATACAATTATCAAAGAATGGCAGTTACATTGTTACGTAACTGTCAAGATGAACAGAGGAGTATACATGGGGCTTAAACATAACGGGCGAAATGCGGGTGCATTTCGCCCGTTATGTTTAAGTCCCATGTAATAAATAGGAAGCGAGCCTATTGCCATCGAACGGGTGCAAGTTCCACTTTGCCCGACCTGGTAATCGAAAACAGGACTTCAAGTTGGTTAGTCTTTTTCCTTTCAAATTAATTTAAAGTAAATTTTACTCTTATACTTTTATACTTAACTTACTCATTATAAACTGATGCAAGTATGTAAGCCGAGTCGTCAAACAAAGTGAACATCAAAGAATAGTAATAAAATATTGATATGCCGCCAAAACATTGAAGTATAGTGATTGCTTAAAATGTGATTAGATTTTTTTATTTACCGAGCGTCATAATATAATAAAATTTTCTTTTATGTTTTATAGTTCAATGTTTTGGCAATAAAGGTTGTGCTTCGTAGAACTGAAAAGTAGAGCACGTGGTCGTTATCGAATATTTTATCTAAGGTACATAGGTACGAGCAGTGGTGGCCCAGTGGTAACGGCCGCAACTTACGAGTTTTAGTTCATAGGTTCGAACCCAGACAGGCGCTATACTTTGTGTAAATTATTTCAACCACTGCTCTCAAAACGGTGAAGGAAACCAGCCGCGGCATGTCCTAGAACCAAGAAATTCGAAGACATGTGACATCTACCAACCCACATTTGACCCGCGTGGTGGATTACAGCCCACTCCCTCTCACAGAGAGAAGGGTTGTCCCAGCAGTGGGATCATTATAGGTTGATTATGTATGTACATATGTACAGGTTGGTTGAAGGTTAGTAGAGATCAAATAGGCAGTCGCTTTATGTAATATACTGGTATTCAATTTCATCCGGTTAGACTGGAAGCCGACCCCAAGAAAATGGGGAAAAGGCGAGGCAGATTGATTGACAGTAAATAATAATATCCTTTATTTCAGGCAACTAAGGCCCATAAAATACAATACATAAATAAGTATAAAAACAATAAAGTCTATAAACTAATACATATTTTCTACAACAAACTTAAAAACTACTGCACACGAAGTGACAGTGTCGCGTTATGCCGCTGCGAGGTGTCATACGTAGCCGACCGCGGAATCGCCGATACAGCACATCTTTCGGCCAAAACTCTTCCTTGAAAAAGAGTGTTCTGACTTGTTCTGACTTCTTTGGTGGTCACCAAATGATGAGTCGGAACACGCACCACAAACGACTTCAAATTGGTGTTATGGCGCGCCTCCAACTTCTCCACCCTCAAGGTCCAGTTGGTCTTCACCCGTATGTACTCTACAATGTCCTCAGTCTTCGTAGAGTGGTGTCTTCGTAGGTACTGCAGGACGTAGCAGCACGTTAGTGCCTGCAGGCGCTGTCCCACACTGATTAAAGCTGCTAGTAAAGTAACTATGAAACCAATCACAATGAAATCCAGCCAATAAGTACTTATTATGCTCAATTTTCTCTGACCAAAGTTCAACCGAATCCTGTATCGGTAGCCCATAATATTTATTTATTAAAACTTTATGCACATGTAAACAAAAACTGTACAAAGGCGGACTTAATGCCATAGGCATTTTGTACCAGTCAACCTTTGATGCAGAGAGGCAGAGACAAACAGTGGCAGGTGCAATAAGGAAAATTGCGGAATAAATATTTATTAAAATATACATATACCTATTATAAACTTTAGATATAATATGTATACCTAATTATGTATAAATATAAGACCAAATAAATACACGTGTATTTATTTGGTAAATCAGATAAGACAAACAAAGGGAAAACATTACCGTTGTGATGACATAATGCCTGATGTTGGTCCCGTACTCGTATAATTAGGGACAGAAACTTCAAGGATGTGGTCCAAACACGATGGTTTTTAAGGGAAGGTGAAAATCTTCCCTGAATCTTTGTATACCTACATAAAATCTGGATCCAGATCTGGATTCTAGATCACTCCACACACTAACACGATATACGTATAGCTTTCAATTCAACAAGATCCTTCTCGTCAGTCAAGATTTAAGAGGACGAATTTTCCATGCATAGTTAAGACGCTGACAACACCTAGACCGCGGTCACTGTCAGATTGCATAGAAAAGAAAAAGAAGCGCGATGACACAACGTTTGTAATGTATTGCAAAATATGAAGCAATTATCTATTTACTCAAAATTGAGTTGAGTAATCGAAAATAAAAAATAACCAAGTTCTGCATTCAAATAAGAAGCTCTTGTTATTAATTCAATACGTACCTAACGTATGTTGATATTTATTACAGATATTTTGGATTAGAACTCAAGGTAAGAGGTTAATAAAAAAGTTAGTTTGTATCGAGTTATTTTTTCAAAACGTGTTTTGGTAACAACTAAGTTCTGGGAAATATGTTCAAAGTTAACATATATTTTTTCCGCTACTACGAACTATACAGATTTGGCAATTTATTTTCTTAAGAGAAGCCTATTTTGGTCAATTAGGTCTTGTCAGCGCCTTAAGTGTAGATAGATGTTAATGGTCAAAATTCTTTCGTGATTTAGTAATGTAAGTAGTACATTCATCTTTCATTTGCCTCGAGTTATCCGCGCAACTAATATCGCATCACGACTGTAATCCCTGACGGGTTAGGCAGAGGTGTAGGTACCTATAGCTATAGACCACCCACATTACGCCAGGTATGTGTTCCATGTAATAGGGGGCGAGCCTAGTACCAACAACCGCTCACCAAACTCCCGACCTGAGAAATCCTTAGAAATACCTAATGGAGAAAACCAATGACACTGAGTGACCTTTGATCGAACCCAGGACTTCATGATGAGCAGTAATGCTTGCCACTAAATAGTCAAGACTTCAAGAGTCAAGTGGCACTTAATTCATAAGTACTAATATCTTATGGCATCGAGCAGTGGTGGCCCAGTGGTAACGGCCGCGACTTACGAGTTGTAGGTCGTAGGTTCGAACCCAGACAGGCGCTTTACTTTGTGTAAATTATTTCATCACCACTGCTCTCAAAACGGTGAAGGAAAACATCGTGAGGAAACCGGCATGTCCTAGAACCAAAAAAAAAAATTCAAAGACATGTGACATCTACCAACCCGCACTAGGCCCGCGTGGTGGATTACGGCCCACTCCCTCTCACAGAGAGGAGGCCTGTGTCCCAGCAGTGGGAACATTATAGGCTAATTATGTATGGCATCATTTATAGCCCTTTTTATGGCTAGAGCTACAGCATATTAAGGATCCGGTAATCGCCGTTGACCTTGGTCATACAAATGTGCTTAGCGCTTACGCCGCTGTTCGGTTTCATAAGGAACATTTTTATTTTTAGTAACGGAACTATGAATATTTGAAAAAATCACAAATAGAATCATAGATAATAAAGTAGTCTGTTCATACAAAAAAAATCATGAAAATATCTTAAGTAGTTTGAAAGTAATATCGTTTTTTATGCTTTGGGTAGATATTAATTACTTCCTGAATTTATTTCAAAAAGGTTTTTACTAAAAATTCTTAAATATTCACATAAAGAATTAATGTGTATGCATTCTATGTTAAAATACGTTTTTTGCATAACTTACTTGCATTATATGAAGGCGTAATAACAGATTTAAAAGTCACTAAAATCATATATCTGCTCCTTAGGCAGTGTACTTACTGTACTTGACCTTGACTGGCCTCTACAACTTCGTGTTGGCGGTCTTGACCGTCACGTTATGAGTTATGTTACGTTCCAGCGCTAATCAAGTACTATCGGTAAATATCTTCATTAAACCCTGCAAACGTATAGATCCTGCATAATTATATCACTGCCGCTGAGCATTGAATGAAATTTTATATCTAAAATCAAACAATACAATAAGTAGATGGATTAAATATGCTAAACACCTTATTATATTATTATCTAAGCTCCCGTGATTTTTTCACATATTCATAAACAACCATTTAGCTGGCAGGGACTCTAACAAAAAATAGCACTTTAAAGTTTAATATTACGCAAATGGGTCCCTGAATCGAAAAATGGTTTTCACAGACCCGCAATGTATTTGAACGGCGTATCCAACGATATCCCATATTATGGGATAGATGAGAAAAAAAATATCATTCCCACAAGGGAATTACCCTACAATAGTAGATTGTACATCTAGTGCATAAAAGAAGCCATTTAGCCCGAGACGTTTATGTCCGCCCGCGGCTCGGACGGATATTTAAAAAAAAGTTTCGTATGCAAATAAAATCTTAACAATAATGATACTGATATAAAATAAATCAGTTATTCAATGAAACTTGTACGCTATTGCAGATTCGCAGCGTGCGGTGACGCCGACGCGACGCGACGGTCGTACCAGGCACGGCGCACGCGCACACCGCCGAATGAACCAAACAGAATAACTAGACATCACAATCCGAACTTAAAATACTTTACTAAGTAAAAAACTTTTTTCGGACAGGAACACAACAAATTGCACACAACTTGTGTGCAATTTGTTACTTAGTTAACTAGAACAGAGTAGTATTTAGAACTAGCTTTAGCCCGCGTCTTCACCCGCGTGGAGATCGGAAATGATCGCACTGGAACGTACTACCGCGATAAAAATCTTATGTCCGGTCATGGTATATCCGTTTGCTATATTTCATCCAAATTCGTTCAGCCATACAGAGAGGGTTACTTTCGCATTTATAATAATTATCCGTAAATAACAGTAACAAACAGGCCAAGTGCATGTCGCACCACGTTTAATGAAGGGTTCCGTAGTTGGGATGAATTTATCTCAGGAACAAACTTAACATTGTGTTGAATAACATGTTCTCCCATACATTCCAACTGCAAATGTAAGATGGTCGACTTACATTACTCCTTAACTTGTAAAGCTCACTTAAATGTGATAGTTTTCCTTTTAACTTCGTTATTGTATATACTGCTCCCGTGATTTTTTTCACATATTCATAAACAACCATTTAGCTGGCAGGGACTCTAACAAAAAATAGCACTTTAAAGCTTAATATTACGCAAAAAGATCACTGAATCGAAAATTCACAGACTCGCAATGTATTTGAACGGCCTATCCAACGATATCCCATACCATGAGATAGATGAGAAAAAAAAATATCATTCCCGCTTTACGTGCAAGGGAGTTACCCTATAAATAATAGTAGATTGTACATCTAGTGCATAAAAGAAGCCATTCTACCCCGAGACGTTTATGTCCACCCGCGGCTCGGACGGATATTAAAAAAAAAAGTTTCGTGGCGGGATTTTGCTATTCTCTTCTTCAATTTTGCAACATTTTTGAACAGTGAATGAATAGAGATTAAACTAAAACAATGGCATAATTATGTGACTAAGAAATTACGCTCTCGCCTAATCACACTAATGGAGCAGAATGCGAAAAACGTGGTTGAAGAAATATTACCGCCGAAATCCAAGCAACTTTATCTCAACGCGTTCGACAATTTCATGCGTTAGAGATCAAACAAACAAGTAAATACCGTTATGTACTTTATGCCTGTTTCATTTTCTCGCAATCGAAGTGAAAAGCAGAGTGTATAACTCGGACATAAACGAGCCATTTTATGCACTAGTTGTACAATCTACTATTTTTTAAATATTTTATAATACCAATTTTCACGGCTTGATTAATAATATATATCTACCCATGCCAAATTACAGCTCTCTAATAGGTGTCTCTGAGCTAAGCCGCGGACAGACAGAGAAACAAACGGACATAGCGAAACTATAAGGGTTCCTTGTTGTCTACGGAACTCTAAAATCTGGAAAATATGTGTTTTCTGTCATTTTGTTATTATTTGGTAGTACACAAGTCGACAACCCACCAAAGTGTTCTCACCATCTCACCAGCCTAAGGCAATATTCAGATGCATACTGACGCCGTTTTGACGTTCGAAAAGTGCTGATGCTCAGCCTAGTTTGAATAAATGACTTTTGATTTTTGTACCAATGACTAAGCTGAAATGAACGTGTATTATTATGCTTGTGATTCATTACTCCTGCATGCATGCAGTATACTCTAAACGCAGCATTCAACAACGCTGCTTGACGGCATATAGTACTTCCCCGTAGAGCATGTGGTACATTTTCTTACTGAAATTATCAAAATATCAAAGCCCTCAACTACTTAGTTCAATAAAATATTCATAACACAGCAAAAAGATAAGAAGTAGGAAAGGTAATTCCATAATCCTTAATCCTTTTTGATAGGTATTGTTAAACTCTTATCACAAAATCTAGGGTAAGTCCCGTCGACCTAGAAGGTTTCACGATAAGTTGCAAGCTCATAGTAAAAAAAGCCGGCCAAGTGCGTGTCGGACCACATACAATGAAGGGTTCCGTAGTTGGGAAGCTTGTATCAATTTATCCCATAAACAAACTTAACATTGTAGTTGAAAAACATGTTCTCCCATACATCGATATATGCCACAATCAATTCTCCAACTGCAAATTTAAGTTGGTCCACACCATGGGGTAGTCGAGAAAGAAAATATAATCCCCACATTATGTGCAAGGGAGCTACCATATTTTTTTTTTCAAGATTTTATGTTAGCACTTTGTCGACATGATTAATATGTATACCTATGCCAAATTACAGCTCTCTAGTACTAAGCGTCTCTGAGCTACAGCGGGGACAGACAGGCAGACAGACGGACATGGCAAAACTATAAGGGTTCCTTGTTTACTACGGAACCCTAAAAAACCGGACAAGTGCGAGATGAACTCGCGTGGTGAGGGTTCCGTACAATGAATATGTTACCTATCATGTTTTTATACCAAGGTAATTTATCCCAAGAACAAAAAAATATCAAAAATCTTGAGGCTTATCTTAAATTGTACGAAGGACGTTCACGCCTCAAGCTTTTAAGAAAATATTAAAGTTCCATGTTAACGTAAGTATTTTTTTGTAATTTTAGTTCAATAAAAGCATATTCTTAAAAAGATTTTTACTTATATTTTGTTTCCTACGTTTCAGCATTAGAATTTGATAAAATATCTGTTCTATTACCTTCACTTATAAAGTACTTGTCAAGACAAATCCAACAAGTCTAACACAACAGGGCTATCTTGTAAAGATAAGGTGTTCCCGTGGCCACCTTCCGGCACTATCATCAGACCGACCGACGGACTACAAACTCATGAATGAATGAATGAAATGTAGCGACCCCAGCGTGGTTAAACCAGACTCGATTACTCGAATGAACCCACACTGGAAGGATACACACTAGTCCCTGGAGCCTCATGTTTCATGGGACTACAGAGACCACTGCGAATCAAAGAGTACACCGGGGGGCGGGCGGTAATGGTCAGGACCACGTCTTTCTGACCATTACTGCGCCCTCGAGGACGCGAGTACTTTCGCCTTGAGGTCCCAGGGCGGGGTTTCGGCCAGGGGGGCAACCACCGCCGCGCCTCTTATCTCATTCTCAAACTGATGTAATATTAAAATAATACTGCTATAAGAGGCCGTGGTTCCCAGTACACAAGCCGCCTCGTAGAAGATCATGCGATATCCCCTAATGACTCTGACGGCCACCGCTCTATGCGGCTCTAGCTATGCGGCTTTCGCAGTACAGCCATGCTACCGTCCGTCAGTTCAGCCGCCCAGATCGGGGCCCCATACAGGGCCATCGATCGCACGATCCCCAAGTAGAGCCGCCTACAGCCCCCCCAGATTGGGAAGCAGCGTAGATAGCGCCCCAGCCGCGCCCAACAACTTGGGTGCCAGCCGCCGAAAGTGGGGGCCGAAGTCTCATCGGCTGTCGAGCACCAATCCCAGACACAGAGAGCCTCACCTGCATCAAGTCTAGTGCGAGCGCGATGTCTTTTTCCACATGATTTCTCGCAATGAGTACACAGCCACCTAGCCTATTACGTAGTATTAAATTATCTGTGCCTATGCGAACTTATAATGATGGGAAGATTTCGTGTGCTAATGGCGCCGATTCCCTTGTTCACAAACTAAACTAAATTTAAGTTCAGTGCATCCTTTTCTTTTTATTTCATTAAGAAAAGGACAGAAGATCAATTTTAGTTTAGTCCTGTCAAATTAATCAGCGCTTGACGTAAATTGACGTAATTTTAGTAGGCAAGTTTTTAATCACGTCTAAACTTCTATGGAGTAATGACAGGCGCTGATTAATTTGACAGGACTAAACTAAAATTTATCTTCTGTCCTCTTCGTAATGAAATAGAAAGAAAAAGATGCACTGAACCTTAATTTAGTTCAGTTTGTGAACAAGGGAATCGGCGCCAATGTAATTCCTTCGGCAATGTTATGTTACATCTAATAAAATTCATAATTGATTAGCTACGTACTGCTATATTAAAGTCAAGGTATTCGCCAGGGGTTACCTTAAGCTACACTCTACGAAGGTCAGTGCTACGTTTGTGTGTTATCCGTAAAATAATCAGATTTTCATGTTTATACAAGGTGTCGTTTTGCAGCCTCGTCGAATTTCAGGAGGCTGCTATGAAAGACATATATAATCAAATAAAATTACGATACCTTTAATACATACTTGTTTTTTAATTATTTAAGTTTAACAGTATTTTAGAATACACCACTTTCACAGAACAGAAACACTCGTTGCGTATGCGGTAGTGTGTGTGTAAAAGGTCAGTTACAGTGCGGTATCACACGGACCGCGTTTGAACATGCGTGTCCCACACATGCCGATTTCTGAAAATTAGAAAAAAAAAAGAAAAAAGTCCTACCTATTTTATTATTGATTCGTGACAAAAATCATTAGAATAGTTACCTCCTTGAATTTGACGAAAAAGCAAAACGACACCTTGTATTATAGGTGAGTTTATTTTTATTGCTAACTTGTTCACATTAATTTATTTAATACCTATGATGGTAGGTACATAATAAAGTTACCGATAACGTAGCAACTAATCTAACAAACTAACATTGAACAAGTTTATCATTGGACAATTCCTTGTCTGAACTAAATGAAAGTAGTAAAGAGTCCCTTTTTCTAACAAATATCCGATTCTCGAGAGCAGTAGTGGCCCAGTGGTAACGGTCGCGACTTACGAGTCGTAGGCTCGAACCCGGACAGGCGCTTTACTTTGTGTAAATTATTTCATCACCACTGCTCTCAAAACGGTGAAGGCATTTCCTATAACCAAAGATTCGAAGACATATGACATCAACAAACCCGCACTGGGCCCGCGTGCTGGTTTAAGGCCCACTCCCTCTCACAGAGAGGAGGCCTGAGTCTCAGTAGTAGGAACATTACAGGCTGATTATGTATGTTATTATGTATCCGATTCTTGCTGGAGGTGGTAGGTATTGTACACAATAAAACAGTTAAATAATAAAATAAATCAGATAAATGCTTTATTCCACATAAATTAGGTATACAATACCGCGTTATAAATAGTAATACGCGTTGTAACTTGGATCGTTGTACTTGTATCTTTACAAGTATCTACGACACTTAAAACAATGGTTAGATAATAAAAATACTTTGTAAGAAGAAATAAACATAAAATCATTTATTGGAATGAAGTGTTACACAAAGAATTTCGAACATTCTCGAGTGGTAAGCTTTGACTCACAATTGCAATAGCTTCAACATTTCAACATTTGCAAAAAGCCTTCCCTCTACACAGTTAGCCAATCGCAATGATAATTATAGGATTATCAAAAATATGAGATTGCGAGTGTGCGATGAGAGACCAAAACGTCTCGTGTTCATGGTAAATTAAAACTGTTGCACAACATTGTTGCTGCAACATGTTGTTTGTGCACCTTGAAACACGTTTGCAAACAAAACAAAGATCATGTTGCTTCAACAAAATCGCGCAACTTTTGTTGACTTACCATGAATACGGGGCTTGCACACTCTGTTTCTTATATTTAGGGTGTTTGTTTCGTTTACCGGTATCCCTTGAGATACTTGTACGACAAATATGCGTCCACGCCATGGAGGATCCCGACCACCACGCCGATGTACTAGAAACATAAATAACGATCGCATTATTTTATAGCCCTTCATAAAACATAAAATAAAACACGAAAACGTAATAAAGTTTTTGTGTTGTTAGGATTATAGTGGGTGTAAAGAAATTATACGATAAAGAAATAACATTTTAATTGTTCAAGCGAAGAAGACAACGCTTTGTCGATGTTTGTCGTCAAGCGCTCTTCAGGTCTGCTGAAAAAATCCTGATGAAATAACTTTGAGCTTTTTAAGCGTTGTGCTCTATTACTTATCTCTATGTAGATCATTTTGCATTAGTCCTTAGGTAATCAAATAAAGACTCGTACAGACTGGGGCGATATCGCGGGTGCGACTAGATTATTGCTGCCTGTCGCGCCCGCGATATCACGCTGGTCTGCACGAACTTTAAATCAGAAGAAACAACGTAGATATTGTATTGTTAAAAAAGCAAAAAACGTGACCACATTTACCTACTGTATTATCTAGTTATCATGACTACCTATGATTAATTCCGATTATTTTGTTTTTAAATGCGAAAGTGAATTTATTTGTCCCACTTTCACGATTCGTCAGTCAAGTTATCGCGATGATCCGCATGTTTATTACATGCAAAATGAATCAGGAAGTCTTCAAAAGTTGCTGAATTCGTTATTTTCATAACCTCTGCTGCTGCTGTTCTTACAACCACATACAAAAAAATGTAGGAGTATCGTAGCACGACAAAATTAAATGAATCTGAAGTAGAACTCGAAAGAATACATCCAATTAGTACCATACAACTGTCAAATATTATGTATATTATATAATATCACTGTCTTAGGCTTGTGGCTAAGTAATAACAGTTGGTCCGTGCATGGGTGACCATCTTTACATACCAAGACCCCTCCATGCCTCGGAAAGCGCGTTAAGCCGTTGGTCCCGGCTGTCATTTGTAGATCTTTGACAGTCGTTACGGGTCGTCAGAAGCTCGAAAGTCTGACAACCAGTCTTACCAACGATTATCGTGTTACCTAGTAACGGGGTTGTGGAGGTCAGATAGGCAGTCGCTCCATGTAAAATACTGGTATTCAGCTGTATCCGGTAAGACTGGAAGCCGACCCCAACATAGTTGGGAAAAGGCTAGGCAGATGATGATAATGGTGCCGATTCCCTTGTTCACAAACTAAACTAAATTTAAGTTCAGTGCATCTTTTTCTTTCTATTTCATTAAGAAAAGGACAGAAGATAAATTTTAGTTTAGTCCTGTCAAATTAATCAGCGTCTGTCACTACTCCATACAAGTTTAGACGTGATTAAAAACTTGCCTACTAAAATTACGTCAATTTACGTCAAGCGCTGATAAATTTGACAGGACTAAACTAAAATTTATCTTCTGTCCTTTTCTTAATGAAATAGAAAGAAAAAGATGCAATGAACTTAAATTTAATTTAGTTTGTGAACAAGAGAATCGGCACCAATTTATCACTGTCTTAATGCTTAAATTAAATACATACTTTAATATGTTCATCGGTATAAACTACGTATTGAACTATGATCCTACGAGTAAGTATACCGGAATCCAGACTGGCTCGAAAGTGCGCAAAAACTGGAACCAAACCAGCATCGTATAATGCCATCTTGTACTTAAATAGTTAGGCATAGACTTACATAGACAGCTGTCATGGCGGGATACGCGGCATACATGTTTAGGAGCGCGTACCGCGGGTACAGGTAGATGTTTACTGCTACGCCCATGTAGGATGATGCTGACAGGTATAGGAAACACGCCACCGCGTTGAACAGGCATTCCTGCAATATTTACATAAACGAAACAGATTAAAAACAACACCTTGGTTGCGTAAGGCACTCACTGGCGCCGATTCCCTTGTTCACAAACTGAACTAAATTTAAGTTCAGTGCATCTTTTTCTTTCTATTTCAACAAGAAAAGGACAGAAGATACATTTTAGTTTCGTCCTGTCAGATTAATCAGCGCCTGTCACTACTCTATACAAGTTTAGACGCGATTAAAAACTTGCTTATTAAAATTACGTCAATTTACGTCAACCGCTGATTAATTTGACAGGACTAAACTAAAATGTATATTCTGTCCTTTTCTTATTGAAATAGAAAAAAAAAGATGCACTGAACTTAAATTTAGTTTAGTTTGTGAACAAGGGAATCGGCACCACTATCTTTGCTGTCTCGTTTATGGCAAAACACAGTCAATGCTTTATGGAAGCAAAAATACCTGTACCAGGGATTGCTGACAATTTTTTTCTGCTTCTGATTCAACAAGAACAGGACCCTATTTCTTATTCAAGGCCCATTATTGAAGATCTGTTACCAGTCGTCGACGTACTAATCACCAACTCTATACTGGAGTCGCTTTAGCAAGGCAATAGCGGTCTCCCTAATATCTCTCCGTAGGAACCCAAATAATAAACTAATAATGTTTGGTTTTTCATTATTGGCACAGTTGAAGATCACGATTGATATTGATTCCGGACGTTAACAGAATTTATTTCAGTTTTTGAATAAGGCTAGAAAATGTAGGTGGGTCAATGACCGCTATTGCCACGCTAAAGCGACTCGGGTATAATTCATTCTCTAATGGCAAAATGTAACATGACTTCTTGTTGCAGCAGAATGTTATGTAGGAGGAAGTACAAACTCAAACTACCGATTATGATCATTAACATAAATATCTAAAAGCTCCTTATTGACGAAAAGATTTCGGAAAATTAATGCTTAAATTTTATGACACTTATATGAACGATTCTTGTAACCGGCCAGCCTCCATTAATTTATTTCAGTTTTTCAAAATTATTCAGGATGACGTCACATCATTTCTACTTACAAAGATAGATTGCCGTATGAGTTGCTGGGTGTTGGAGGAGAGCACGTAGCAAGTAATGAGGAGTGAGGTGGTGAGGAGACAAGCCGACGCCGTCGTCAGGAACCCGTGGAAGGCAGAGCCCATGCTGCTGGCCTCCGACATGCCATACTTCACCAGCAGGCTCTGGCATAGACCGCCTAACATCTGCCGGGAGGAACGCAGACAGGTAGAGTATAGACATAGAACACGATAAAAGATTTCATCTTTAAAAATTGACAAAGATTTACTAACCCCCCGACCGCTCCCGAACCCTTGGGGGAACAAGGCGAGAAGTTATGTTTATGTATGTTAAGTATTTAATAAATAATTTAGTTTAATTGGTCAAGGACAGCTAATGAGACACAATTTATTGATTTTCTTTTGTTTGACTCCGAATCGGTGTCCCGCAGGACAATCTGAGGCTGGCATTTATAACTTTTCAGTGGAGCATAAGCGATCGATGAAACTATTATGCCGTGTCATAGCAGCCCGGAGTCTGGATTTGTGCCCGGTTGATGGCAATAGGCTCGCCCCCTATTACATGGGACTTAACTTACTTAAAACATAACTGGCGAAATGTGGGTGAACTACAGGAACACCTCTGCCCAACCCTTTGGAGAAACAAGGCGTGATGTTGTTATGTTACCAATTTATGGTTACCATCTAGAGTGGAATTTTATGGAAATGAGTCAAAGTATTACGCACTGAGCAAAAATGTGGCGAAATTGATGAAACAGATGAATTAATTACGAAGACAGCTCTACGCTTGACAAAATAATTCTGTTTGCACAATAAAGACAAGTGTTGCGCTGAAACTGTAATTTCATACTGCTGAAACATAAAGGTGAATCCATTTAGTTTTCACTAAAAGGGTTTGAAGATGACTAGGGGGTGACTAATGACGTAACTAATATTTTTGTAACAATATAATTTGAAAGAGTGTCCGTGGAGTTTCTTTTTCGTTCTTCTCCATAGGTACCTACTACGCTTTGGAATGGGCAACTAGCTTCATATTTCTGACTGACCGACTCCTTGACAATTCAATAGTGCCTGTAAATGGTTTAATTGAAACAAATGCTTTGGCTTTGGGTTTATTTATAAACGTTGCTTAAACTTAAGTAATTTAGCTACTATTTAACCATACATTTTTGTAGTTTAAACGCCTTTTTTTATAAATAAAGTAGTATATGTTAAGGTACTTACAGCTTCAGCTAGCTTAATGATACCATGGTGGGAAGTCAAATATCCAAGGTTGAGGCACTCGCAGCATCGACAGCAACAGCACTTTATGCCCTTACCACCACCACCGCCCGGCGACACACGCACTATTGTCGGTCCACGAGTCATTTTAGATAAATAAAACTTCACTGAAAGTGCACTGAACACCGGCTTGCAAGTCCATTAGGAACTTCAACCACACTGTCGAATTCCCCGACAGGAAATAAGGGAGAGTTCAATCCTCTTACACGGTCAGTATTACTCATAATAACGTATATTTAGAAGACCGCATAGTTTTTAGGTGTTTGGGAGCGCGTTCGTTCAACTCTGACCTACACAATAAACAGGAACAACTAATTTGCAGTTCACTCTTCGTAGCAATTGTTTCTATTTTTTAGAAAAACGCAGAAAATGTGTACAGAACTTTTTTCAAACAAAAGACATGTCAGGAACGGAACAAAGTTGAAATAATTTTGAATGAGTCGCGTGCCCGCGCGATGCGTGTGCGCTTATTTACAAAAATAGAGCGACGCACTCGCGACGGGAGGGTAGATTTCTATATCAGGATATTATTTATAAACTCATTAACCTTATTGTTTTGTTTTTTAGGTACAGCGACATATCAACATGTGGTATCTTTAGTTAAAATCTGGTCGGCTATTGTAAACAAATCATGTGTTCGGTACGATTTAAAGTTTTTTTTTATGATAATAAAACGAGTGTGGCCATCTGTCTGGCTGGCATGCTTCCGTATAGTGGAATCTAGCGGTCGGGTTCTTATCGGTTGTTCTCGTTATGTTCACGATATGTATCTAGTGAATACATGCACATATTAAAATTAATTTCCGCTAGGAGCATGCACCAGCAACGACTGTTAGGTTAGGTTACTGTACCCTTAAATAACACTCTCATTCGGTCATGGATCCCCAATAAAGCTGTCGTTAATTGCCCCCTGCTAATTTATAACAATTCATTATAATTATGATGGTTTAAAAATCTTAAAGCTTGCCCCAAATTTAATTACAGCCCGATCATGAAAACTCTGACTAAACAGATTGCTGCCCGTAGGCCCCGTAGCAGAGTAACTTAAGGTACCTATTACTTTAAGTGAGATGGGTTTATATGGTATCTGGGGCTCTGACACTTCCAGGATCAGACTGAATCAAGGAATTAGGAGAGAAAGTAAAAATTGCTGTAAGTATAAAACGAAATAAAACGTCGTAATATACCAAAAGTACAAACATTTATTTTCTTATTTCTCTCTATAAATCTATTTCAAATCTGTGTCCAAATATTCAGCTTTGTGGTCTGGCTACCTTTCACTTGCATACATTCACGTAATAGGTACATAAATTCATAAACATACATAACATCACGCTTTGTTTCCCCGAAGAGTTGGGCAGAGGTGTACCTGTAGTACACCCACACGCGCCAGTTATGTTTGTTAAGTTCCATGTAATTGGAGGCGACCCTATTGCTACCAACCGGGCACAATTCCAGACTCCGGGCTGCTACTGAGAAATTCCTGTTGGAAAAACCCAATAATACTTTGCCCGACCCGGGAATCGAACCCAGGACCTCATGGTCAGCAGTAGCTATCACTAGACCAACGAGGCAATCGAAAATACACAAATTCAATTCATAAAAAATACTAACCTAAATAATTAATTCAAAAGTCATAAACATCACAAACGCTGGGAAAGACCACAGAAAGACATAATAGTGATTAGTGACCTCATTGGTATAGTTTCTGCCTACCCCCATGGGAAGAAGGCGTTTGTTTATGTATATCATAAACATTGACAAAAGAATATCATGTAATACATATCTTGTAACTAGGTACATCTATTATTAATTAATATATAACATTTTCCAAGGCAACATTTTATTCTAAGCATATTTTAATACATTCATTACTTACTGCGAAGTTTTATTATATTGGAAGCTAGTGAAACAAATAAAACCTGTATATTATATAAAGTTACATTGTGCATTGTTTACATTCTCTAAGTAGATTTGACACATTAGATAGATTAGATACTAGAAGGTCTAAGCAAACCTTTTTATTAAAGTTACTGTATGAACTACAGAGCAGAGCATGTGCATGAGCAGACCGCAAAATATGTGATGTTTCCCATGTTTTTACGCGACTGCCCCAGAAGGAGGGTAATGTTTTTCGAGAGTATCTATGTATGACTATTTCTTTGGCACGCTCTGTAGCCTAAACGGCTTGATGGATTTTAACATAAGTGGTGTCGTTAGATTCATCCTAATTGTGGGAGTGACATAGGCTATATAGGTAGGTAATATTTATATATTGCATCTTCAAATACAAAAAAAGGGAGGACAAGTTTTTTTTAAAGTAAATTACAGCAATATTGATATCAAATAATAGCTAGTAATTAGACAATTCCATATATATAATATATTAATAAAACTAAAAAGCTTGAAATAAAACAAATTATTTAAAAAACAAAAAAAAACCCGACTTCTAAAACACATAATGAAAAGAGAAAAACAAGCATTATTAAACCAATAACCTGAATTATGGTGTAACTTTTGTTTGTCCCCGAGCGCGTCCGCCGCGCGGCGCGGCGATACCAACAGTCTATAGGTTATACGAGGGCGGAACTGAAAAATTCGGGAATCAAGGAAGTGACACAACATTACTATTTAAAAATGTATTTATTGCTTTTCGAAGTATTCTCCGCGAAATTTGACACATTTTTCCATACGATGGAACCAATCATTGAAGCAACCATTCCATTCGAAAGTTGGGGTCTCCAAAATGGCCGTTTTGTAGTCGTCCACAGCTTCTTCAGGTGATGAAAATCTCTGTCCACGCAATTTATTCTTTATTTTAGGGAAAGTATAGAAAACATTAGGACTTAGGTCGGGGCTGTACGGCGGATGGTCTAATAATTCTATGTTTTCTTGCTCTAAAAACTCTTTTGTTCTGTGCGCGGTGTGAGAACTCGCATTGTCGTGATGGAGGATGATGCGGCGGTTGCAGTTCTCTTTACGGAGTTCAGAAACGACCTGTGGCAAACAAATGCTAGCATACCATTCTGCATTAACCATTCTTTGTCCCTCAAGAGGAATAGTCGTAACATGGTCGGTTTTGGAGACAAACGTGGCCACCATTTTTTTTGCAACACTCCGTGAACGAACAATTTTTGTTGGCTTTAACTCATTTTCGAACCCCCAAACTCGTGACTGGTTTTTTGTTTCGGGTTCGTACGCTTATATCCAGGATTCGTCACCTGATACGATGTCGTATACAGCATTTGAGGATCCTGCGTGGAATCTTTCGAGCGTTCTGTCTGACGCACCAAGTAACGCGAGCCGCTTTTTGCTCTTCACAGAGCGAATGCGGTATCCATCGGGAAAACAACTTGTTTACACCTAATTGTTCATGCAAGATTATTTGTATTTGACTCATGCCAATGTCTAAAGTTGCCTGAATTTCGCGGTATGTCACATGTCGATCTTCCTCAATCAGCTTACGCACAGCATCAGCGTTTTCTTGGGTGACTCCAGTTTCTGGACGACCTTGACGGGGATCATCACTGAGCTTGACACGTCCACGTTGAAATTCAGCAAACCAGCGATAAATTGTGGTTTTGGATGGGGCTTCATCACCAAATGCAGAAATCATCCGGTCAACACACTGTTTTTGTGTTAAACCACTTCGAAAGTCATAACAAATCATTGCTCTTGAATTTTCTCGAGTCATTTCCATTTTCTCAACGACTACACAAGTTTGACAAAATCTTGTGACAAGACCGAGAATCTTTTTTTATATAAATAAATGGTATTCGATTTTTAAAACCAAGGAGTTTTCAATTAAAAAGATTTTAATATGACAGGAACAGTGGAAATATTCCATTCCCGATACTTTTAGGCCCGTATTATAGAACCTCACTCAAAACTCAAGCATTACTTATTACTCGTTTGAAGCCATTCGATTGGTTGAATGTAGTTTTAAGTAATGCTTGAGTTTTGAGACAGGTTCTGTAATACGGCCCTTAGTGCAGCCCTCGTATTATTATGCTTGCTTTTCTCTTTTCAGTTGTGTGTTTTAGCACTCGGGTTTTTTGTTTTTTAAATAATTTGTTTTTTATTCATACTATTTTAACATTTTAAACAAAGGCACTGGGTTTTGTTTCCCGGCTTTGCCAATCAAACTCCACGAACATTATAAGTTGATGGCATACTCGTATATAATTAGAAGATAAACACTTTTTCGTAATTAGAAGAATAGTAAACAAAAGAAAGCCAACTGGGATAGCTGACAGCGCCAGTCTGGATGTGAAATACCTATATTAAAAATACGCCTTTTATTGACGAGGTATAGCAACCAAGAGCGCTTAGCTCTTGCAGTACAGTCCGAATCAATCTTTATGGCGGCTTTATGGGAACTTGAGGAAATTCACGTATCAGCGGGGGTGAGGGGTGCGGTACTGCGCAGCGAGTTGCGCACTTTAGACCCGCCATTAAGTTTGACGCGTGCTATAACCTAGGTGTTTAAGTAGTGTTTTATAGCGCTGTTCAAGTTTTGTACTATGTAAGTAAAGTTAATGTGTGCGGTAAACAAAAGATGTAGCAGCAGTACCACCTTCATTTAGGTATAAAACGAGTGAACACAAACGTAATAAATTATACCTTGTCATAGCAGAAGAAGGTAGATTGATGAGCACTTAATAAATTAATTTATCATTCCGCAATCATTTCTGCAAACGAAATCCTTTCGGAATTAAGCCCAGTAGTAACGGCCGCGACTTACGAGTTGTATGTCGTAGGTTCGAACCCAGACAGGCGCTTTACTTTGTGTAAATTATTACATCACCACTGCTCCTCAAAACGGTGAAGGAAAACATCGTGAGGAAACCGGCATGTCCTAGAACCAAAAATTCGAAGACATGTGACATCTACCAACCCACACTGGGCCCGCGTGGTGGATTACGGCCCACTCCCTCTCACAGAGAGGAGGCCTGTGTCCCAGCAGTGGGAACATTATAGGCTGATTATGTGTGTTATGTGTGCATGCTATGAGGTTCATAGCATGCATTCTCCTTTCATTCCGAAAGGATGGCGTTTGCAGAGAAATAAAAATACCATCATCATCTGCCTAGCCTTTTCCCAAGTATGTGGGGTCGGTTTCCAGTCAAACCGGATGAGCTGAATACCAGTATTTCCCAACACCCAGTTACTGGATAATACGATACCCCTTGGTAAGACTGGTTATCAGACTTTCGGGCTTCTGACGACCCGTAACAACTGTCAAAGATGTACAAATGACAGCCGGGACCAACGGCTTAAACTGCTTTCCGAGGCACGGAGGAGTCTCGGTATGTAAATCTATACATACCAAGATTCCTCCGCCCATGGTCCGCATGGTCACCCATCCACGCACCAACCACGCGACCCTTGCACCTGTAATTACTTAGCCATAAGCCCATCTCCATAAGCCCTTCCCTTTAATAAAGTTTAAAGTATTTTAAGACGGATGGTGCCAATTAATTCCGTTCCTGCCTACCGAAATGTAAATTTTCAACATCCATGTTTTCTAGTCTAAAGGCTCCATCATACCGAGGCGATATCGCGGGCCCGACAGGCATGGCAGCAATATACCTGTCACGCCCGCGATATCGGCCCAGTCTGTTAGAGCCTTAATGCAGTTTTCTAAAATCAAATCATTGCAAATGCGCAATTATTTCGTGGGTAAACAATCAATCACACATACAAGATAATTTTTTTAGATATAAAAATGCAAATTTTCCTCATTTTTATTTGTTGCTCTGTCAAATGTTTCATCGAATTAGAAAATAAATAAGTGCCTAAGTAAATTCCTTCGGATAATCAAACTACTTAAAAATAAATTGTAAAGTAAAACTTAATCTACAATTACTAATATAATACTTGCTAAATTATGTTAAATGTAATTATATATAAGCATTATCAGTTGGCATCAATGTAGTAAGTACCAATTGAGCCAATTTTGGTTCTGTAAAGCATAAACATTTGACACTGTGAAGCAAAATGCTTATGTTTTACAGGGCCAAATGTTTAACATTTGTCCCTGTAAAACATAATCATTTTTGCAGCGAAGGCAGACATCAAGTTCTAGACTTCAATCCTAAACAAATATTGTAAAGAGATTAAATTGTTTGTTTGTAAGATAGGTAATCTCTGGAGGTACTGATCCGATTGTAAAAATTCTTTCAGTGACAAAAAGCTTCACCATGGCCGAGTTTCATAGAATGTTTTACGTTACAACGAGTTTCACGCGGAACAAGTCGCAGACAGAAGCTACGAACAAGAACAAGCTAGTCAAGAACTTGATGTCTGACTAGCGTTGACTACGTCTCAAAATCAGACACACAAAATAGATACTTAACCTTATTTGGCTAGAGCCACGTCTTGCCTTTGCTTAAAAATATCGCAGGTTTAAAATATTGAAAGTGCAATGTAGGAAGTATTGACGTCGGATTATACATCTTTATCAGTGAATTATGTCGATCATTGTGATTCATAATCGTGTACAAGATAAAACGCACCTGACTTGAAATATTTTTTAAAGTTAAACGTGCAGCGTGCTTGTATGGCACATTGGGTTTCTTGCCCATTCTTCTCTAAAGAATGGCAACTAAACATGTATTTGACATATTGACTTGATTTAAACTACTTAGTTTCAGATACTTTAAATATAAATTCAAAAACATTAGCAAAATAATATAACTTATTATTTTGATAATGTTTTTTCGAATAGAATTCGAAATAGTACTCTAAAAAACCACCAGATTTATAAAAATAAAAGCTATTATAAATATGTATTCAAACACTTGTACAGTACATATTCAAGGTGTATATAATTATATAAAATATAGGCACAATATCAAGCAGAGCACAGTATGCACAGTTGCACTGGTTTTCCGCAATTATGGCCGATACAGGATCAGATCATCTTCTGACTACAAACTGAGCTGATTACCCACTACATGGAGTTCGGCCTCTTTGCTGTTTTGTTGGCGGGTGAGCTACCAGCATTATTTACTGACCTCGCCCTGAGTTGAGGCTCCCGCAGACAGGCGCCGCGCGACGAAAACTTCATGAAAAGTGTCTCGCTGCGCGTCGCGCGGCTTGTCGCGCCCGCGGTATCGTGGCAGTGTGCACGAGCGTTAACGGTAACGGGTAATCGCTGAATCCACAATTGTTTTGTGCCCGCTATATATTCACATTTCACCCCACCCTTATAGTGTCCAGTGCACTTTTAGAAACATCGACAAGACAAAAAGCAGCGATACCTTTATTAAAGCATAATTCGTTAGGTACTGCCATGACTCTCTTTCTGAACAGAAAACTGTAGGAATTCCAAATATTCAATGATATCCAAGATCTGTTACTAATGTCTATTAATAACAGATGTTGATCTTCTAACTTGTAACATGGGATAGTGTCAATCAATGCTTAGATTTTTCATGCGATCAGCGCTACTAGCGCCAGCGGCTGTTTCAGGAAACTAATTCCGTCAAGCCTTTGTTTTCATAGGGGCACCAATATTGTTCATAGTCACTCATTACCTATATTACTAACGCATGGCATTAAATAGCATCTGTTTATATAAAAATAAGTAATAAATTACTAAAAGGTAGTAAACAATGATTCGTTTCCAATATTTAATTAAATGCCTCGGTACTGACGATTTGCTATAAACGTACTGAGCAAATACAGGGCCGCCATGACTAGTCCCATGATCTGAAATAGAGTAACAGTAAATTGTATTTAGTTTCATTTCAGCTTGCCTATAATTGTTAAAGGGGATGCGCCAGGAAACTCCATGGACACTCTTTTAAATTATATTATTACAAAAATATTAGTATAAATAATATTGAATTTATAAAGGCTCCTACATACTGGCGCGACTTGTCGCGCGACGCGACGCGACACAAAGACACCGCGTGTAGCGCTACAAGCGGTGCCTTTGTGTCGCGACGTGTCGCGCGACAAGTCGCGCCAGTATGTAGGAGCCTTAACTCAATGTGAGGAGGATGTAAAAAAGCGTGTCCATAGTGAAAATAGAAACAAAAAAAAATACAATAATTAAAATGCAACCGTTAAAGGGGTTTAACGGTTGCATTTTAATTATTTTATTGTTTTTATAAATTCAACATTATTCAAAATCAAAATCAAAAGTCATTTATTCAAACTAGGCTGAGGATCAGCACTTTTCGAACGTCAAAATTACATAAGACAGTCCCCCAAAACGCCCAACCTTCGCCACTTCCTAGTGCTTTAGCTGGGAAGAAGAAGTGGCCAACAAACTCCCCAGCAGCACAGCTGTCTGTTCAGTTAGAGAAAATAATGGATTCTATACCCTCGTAAGGCCCAACGACCTAATTTAATGACAAAAAAATTTTGACACTCCGGCCCGAGACACTATTTAAAATCATTTAAATTATATATCTAATCATAAAAATATATATCGACCTAAATTTGGGTTGGGCCTTACGAGGATATAATAGTATGCAAAACAATTTACAACACGTGAAACACAAAACATTAAATTATTAGCCATATGTCAGCTAGCACAACACTACACCAACAAAAAAAAAAAAAAAGAAAAGAAAAAGACCGAAAATAGTTTTCGGTCTTTTTCTTTTCTTTTTTTTTTCTCAAGCAGAGATAAAAACGTAAACAGAACTTAAAATATTGAGTTATAAATTCAACATTATTTAAAGGTACTAATATTTTTGTAATAATATAATTTAAAAGAGTGTCCATGTACTTTCTTGGCGGTTCTTCTCCATAGGTACCTACTACGCTTTGGAATGGGAACTACTTTCATAATTCTAACTGACCGACTACTTGACAATTCAAAAGTGTCTGGTTTAATTGAAATAAATGCTTTGAATTTGAATTCAAATTTTCTTAGCCCATAGGCAAAGTTATTCACTGACGCTGACACTGTGTAGACTTATCAATACTTTTTATGAACTCACCGCTGCTGCTAGGTAGGGTTCATAATCTCTTGCATAATATTGATTCTTCGCATGATTAACTTCTATCATCAGAGTGATGCCAGCACACAGGTACAAGATAAATGCCACGCCATGGTATATCACCTCCTGAAAAACCAGAAGTATATATGAAAACACTGAAGTTATTTTCAAAACCGAGTATAGGGACCCAGCAGGTATAGAAGAGTACCTACCTATCTCATTTTTAAGGGTCGTGCAGACTAGCGCGACAGGCAATAATATGCCTGTCGCGCCCGCGATATCGCCCCAGTCTGCACGAGCCTTTACACGTACCTACACGGCTACAAGTATCTGTTGGCGGTCGAATGACATTTACAGCGCTGTTGGTAAACATTTGTGAACGTTTTTTGCGAAATTGTTTTGAAAAAACAAGATGGCGGCTGTAGTTCCGATTTTGGTCACGCGACAAGACCCAATTGACCAAAATAGGCTTCTCTTAAGAAAAAAAATTGACAAATCTGTATAGTTTGTGGTAGCGGAAAAAATATATGTTAATTTTGAACATATTTCCCAGAACTTGGTTGTTACCAAAACACGTTTTGAACAAAAATCTCGATACAAACTAACGTTAAACTAAAATTACAAGCGTTGTGTCATCGCGCTTCTCTTTATTTTCTATGCAATCTGACAGTGACCGTGGTTTAGGTGTTGTCAGCGTCTTAAGGATACCAAACATGAACGGATGTATCATCCGGTTCGTGCCTTATCGATAACTTAAAAATTCATACCATGTGTATGTAACGTCCTCGAGGCCAGCTTAAAGTTACATCGTTTATAGACGCTATTATTATGCTTCTATCGTCAGGCCAACTGACGCAGGTTCGCCTGTTATACATTTTAATAACAAACCGAGTAATAATTTAAACTTTGTATTGAGTACCTTTTAACTTGCCCTTTGCCTTGTTATTATTAACAGTACTTATGCTAAGTATTTTATATGGTAATCTGTGGATAACGTCGTGAGTAGTGTATTTGTTAATTCTATGATTTTAGTACTCCAATCATGTGTAATATTTAATATACTGCTGTTTGTTGTCCAAAATAAAATAAAATAAAATATTGGTGGCCTCTCCATAATTCCCATGGATGTGTTAATTTATCTGTCTCTCTCCGCTTTCTCTCTGGATAACCAACCTCATGACGCGATGACAACACTGTCTTTAATGTTTTACTCACGTAAATAGTTTTTGATATGATAGAAGCTGTAGACAAGGAGACGATGCACGATGTTAGTAGGCAAAATGTGCCTACAAGGCAGGCAACTGCGACGAGTAGGTAGAAGAGCTCTGCCTTGCCGTTGATGCCCGAGTAGCGATGGTCCATGTAGTAGGCCACAACGCCGACGCATGCCGCACCCAGCAACTGGAAACCAAAGAATATAACTCTTCAATAACTAATGTAACATCGTGAGTGCAAAAATTCAGGTATTTTAATGGATTTTAGTCTACCTGTCCCTTGTCCCAAACATTTTGTTAGATTATGTACAGAACTCATTCATATTTTTGGTTACGTTATTACATTTTTAGTCTCCTAATAACAAGCATGCAAGTGGTAATCAAATGATGGGAATTTAATGCACATTTTCCTCTTCTGAGGTTTTATGCCGAGGTAGCCACTCCTGAGTAGTTCTAGTACCTAGTGAGTAATTGATAATTGAATATGTATTAATAGGAAAAATGTCATCGACTAACATATTATTTACGCAAATAAGTTTCCTTATTTTATTAACATTTCGCTGAACCTTGGCAGCGTTGTTAACATGATAGGCTGGGACACAACTCAATGACACACTTCAAACATTTGCAGACAATTGTTCTGCACAAGGTTTTCCTCAAACCAGCGGATTTTATCAACAAACCTCTGCTGCATTGAAATTACAAAATTAAGTATTTTGACGCACTTTCGCGATGCAAATCATCGTTCGTTTGTTTATTCTGGTTGCTCCGAGAATAACCGCACGGATGAAGTCATGGCTACCTCGTAAAATGCGAGGTCGGAGAAAATTACAATACCTTTACTTCATAAATGAATTTTTATTACAGGTCACTTCAGAACCTGGCTGTTTCTGAAATTATTTAATGTACATTAAATGTTATTGTTTCTTCTTTTCATAATATGATAGATCTTATTTTTTTATTAGTTGCAGAGTACCATGAGTATATCAGTGCAAGTTGGAAGACAGAAGCTCACTTCTGAAGAAACAATAACATTTACAATGCTCAAGTAGTGAACCACTTGAGCATTGTTCAATTAATTTGTTGCAATAAAAGTGATTATTGGTCTAAAAGCAGTAACAAGAGTTAATTGGAGAAGTTTACATCCCACTCTGACTCATTTGATAAAGATAGGCTGCTAAACTCATATACCAACACTACTTTATGTTTTGAATATTCTCGCAGACGATTCAATAAACCGCGATGACGCCATTCGTGATATCATCCATGGCCTTTTCAAAGAAATCCGGACGGAAAGCCAAATACTCAACCAACAAAATGCACAAACTGAATACATTAGCATTACCTACAATCGTGACAGCTCATTGACACATTTTAAAGATTTTGTCATTTATCTTCGGTCGAACTTATACTTCCTCTGTTTCAGTTGGGATAGGTAACTGAAACAAAGTAGTTAATCGAATAAGTTCAGTGTAAAAGATCTTATATAGTATAAGTGAAGGTAAATTCTTTGTTCATTTCTTCGCCTTTCCAACAACCTTTGTTTTTTCATTCTACTTTTTAAAGCCAATGTTACATATTTTCCACCTTTCAAATTTTCGAGTGGTTCTAATTTCAGCCTGTCTATTTGTCTCGTAACTTTTATTTACATAATCAGCCTATAATGTCCCCACTGCTGGGACACAGGCCTGAGGGAGTGGGCCGTAATCCACCACGCGGGCCCAGTGCCGGTTGGTAGATGTCACATGTCTTCGAATATATGGTTCTAGGACATTCCGGTTTCCTCACGATGTTTTCTTTCACCGTTTTGAGAGCAGTGGTGATGAAATAACTTAACACAAAATAAAGCGCCTGTCTGGTGGCCACCTACGACCTACAACTCGGAAGTCGCTTTTATTATAAAGTAACTTTTATTTAGATGCAGCATAATTCAAGGAGACTCTTGGTTTAATATATACGACCGTGTTGCCCAACCATGATATTTACGTAACTGAAACTAGGTTACACTTCGGATCAAAATATCTGAGTAGGCAGGAAATATTGTTGATCACACCATACGCTCAGATGCTATACTATGTATTGATAATGGTGCTATTATTTAGTTGCCGTGAACCCGTATCGATAAAAATCCTTTTTTAAGCCACGTAGTATTCCTACCTTATATGGCTTTCCTGAGTTTTGTAGTTCCTACCTATGAGGATTGTAGGTACGTAAGCTATATCTTACGATTGACAAATGTGTTTAAAATCAATTAACGAAATCGATTCCTATAATTGTTTATTTAAATGTTCGTTAACCTATTAAAATCTAACTAGATAAACCGGCCAAGTACGTGTCGGACTACGCACAATGAAGGGTTGAAGAACAAACTTAACATTGAAGTTTTATTTTTTAGTCAAGTGCCAACCCGCCCTTAAATGGTTGTATGGGAGATCATGGTTTTCAACTACAATGTTAAGTTTGTTCTTAGAATAAATTCATCCCTACTACGAAACCCTTCATTGTGCGTGGTCCAACACTCACTTTGCCGGTTTTAGGTTACATATAATTTTTAAAACAATGAGTTTATATCAACACTGCACTACCAAAGTCGCCGACTCTTGCAAGCAAGGGTAGGCGGCGACTTTTGACTTTTCCGATTTCCATAAATCTCATTGACTATCCCAACCCTAGCACTAGTTAGTATCGAGGAGTGGGTAGTGTTGTTGTGTTTTGTGTGTATTGTGCAGGGCCGGATTTAGGGCAGGGCAACAGGGGCACTGGCCCCGGGCTTCCACAAAGAAAGGGCCTCCATTTTAGATAAGAAAAAAAATAAGTACATCGTTCGTGTCCATCAAAGAAAAAAGAGTCCAAAAGTCCAATTGTTTTTGTTCCACATCTTTTTCGGGGCCTCCACTTCTTGGTTGCCCCAGGGCCGCCACAACTTTAAATTCGGCCCTGGTATTGTGAAGTGTTGTGTCCTTACCAATTCTGCGAGCTTCAGGAGTCCAGGAGTGGTGCCCATGTAGCTGCTGTTGATGTACACAGGGGTGCCCGACGTGGCCACCGTCGTCCGAGTGATGGTCAGCGAGTGAGACATCTTGTTTCACTGTAAGTAATATCGTAACACTCGTACTTTAATAATGTTCCTACGGACTGCTACAGATGTAAAAGTTTGGGAAGACCAAAGAAACAATGAATGTATAGTGTGAAAGACGAATTAGCTAGATAATGAGAGAAAAGAGCATCGCCGACCGAAACAATTGCAGAAGGAGGATTCCCTTCGCTAAGGTATAGAAGGCATAGGCATAGAAGGTATCTATTTAACGTAGACGTATATCTGTTTATGCATATTTCTGTTCTGTTGATAGCAAATACTTGATAGGTTCTCATCTACTTGTCGCGATAACGCGAACTACACTTCGCGCGCTCTCTGTTGTACAGCGAAACGTCGCCCGGTGTACGAGAGAGAGCGCGCGATATGGAGTTCGCAATATCGCGACAATGTAACCCCAGCATTACGTTTCAATGCTACGACAATATAGCCGTAGTATGTATCAGCAGCGAGACGTCGAGCGATGTGCGAGAGAGAGCGCGCGAACGTTCGCCTTATCGTCGCTTCTCTGAGCTACAGTGGGGACAGACAGACAGATGGACATGGCGAAACTATAAAGGGTTCCTTGTTTACTACGGAACCCTAAAAATGAAGCATTTAAAAAGAATTAAAGTTATTGTATTTAACGGTATACCTTATATTTTTGAATATATATATATGTATATTTTTTACATTAAAACAACATAAAAAAAACATTAAAAAAACCTGTGCTAGGCTAAAATGGCTCCTATCTCAGCATAATGCTACTGTCAGGCTTGACTTGAATAAAAGTAATGTATTTCAAGAGTCAAGCACAGTCAAGACAAAACTTAATATTATGTCATTTCCGAATAAGGGGGTCGGATAGGTCAACGTGTAGGCGTGTGACGCGTAATGTTTGTATGCCAGGGTCGCCTGCTCTCACAATACTTCACTATACCTTACTTATACATCTATATCATGTGTGACTGAGCTATTCACTAGCTTGCACATCACACATGCAATACTGCATTCGAGCATGCATCTATCAAAGAATGTCTTGGCGCAATCTATGCATCCATTGATAGTGTAATCATCAAGACACTACCCAGCCGTTTTGCCGCTGGTTTATGCGCGGCACAGCTGTTATCAGTTTACATTGGAATATATTGTATAATAAATAGGAAATCCTCTTTAAATAAACTTCCTTTAGTGAAATACGTAATTGGAGAAGTATTGGAATGTTTCTCTTTAGAAAAGTTGCTATCTTAGTCTTCTTTAAAACTGTTTTAAAATGTATGCAAGAACTATATTTTATTCATAATTTGCTATATACTTGTGCAACTTAGATAAAGTAAACAAATGAATAATTGTCTAAAATGTAATTATTTTCCTTTCAGGATTTATTTGACGAAACTATCGTGAGGAAACATAAATTCTGTACTAACATAATTCTACATTAGTAAACAAGAAAATGGTACTTACAGTGTTTATATTCGTCGGGAAACTATGGGAAATGTTTTAAAACAAGTGAAAAGCGCACGTATGCACGAGCGGGCAATGTTGGCACGACTGTGAACTGGGCATCGCACTCTGGCGGTGAGTCACCAGTCGCCGGCGAATATCGACATTGCGCACACAACATACACCAGACAGGCAGCTTTGCGCACCTGGATGCCATCGATGCGTCAGGAGCAGCTAGACTTTTTCAAACACAAGGGAAGGGAACTGACAAATAATACTTCGGTATAAGATGAAACATTACTCCTTTTCCCTAACGCATGCGCACTTGCAACTCTATTAATAATACCAGCCTGTATTTTAAAACTGCAAGTCATAGGCATCTTCTCAGATTGATAACGAGCTTAGATCGCCCCGTTTGCGCGCTGCAATCTGAGACTATAATATTCATATTCAGATTCCTTTGCGAAATTTTCCTTTACCGTCATTCAATGAGTCAATTGCGTGCACCATTGTCGACTGCATCATCATTCAGTGGTCAAACGCGGGACGAAAAAACGATATCAAATAAATACATGGGACCTAAGACACCACACCACCTAAGGAAAAACTACGAAAAGCTATCTTAAAGCAAGACTAACATTGTCAAATAGGGGCAGAAAACGGATTGTTTCTTGTTTTACAAACACCCCACCAAGTCGGTGAAAATAATGGAACGTTTAAAATTTGAGTCACCTCCGTTAAATCTTTGAACCATTTCACGACACCAATCAACACGACGGAGTTTTTGGGCCTCTGTCAAATTATGAGGTATCCACCAGGCACAAAGTTTTCTGACCGCTAAATGTTCATGGAGAATTTTGTGCACTTGACTCATACCGATGCCTAAGCTCGTCCGAATCTGCTGATAAGTCACTCTTTTGTCAGTCTCTATCATACACCGCACAACACTGATGTTATCTTCAGTCGTCGCTGTAGAAGGCCGTCCCTCACGCAGATCATCGGTGAGATTAATGCGACCACGTCAGTTGTAAACAGTGGCACGAGATCCCCCTTCATCGTGAAAGGTCAATCGAAGTCTATCATAACTTTCTTGTTGACTTAAATGACATCGAAAGCCATAAAAAATCAGTACCTATACCTAAACTTTCTCGCGAAATTCATGCTGACGTGACAGACAATTTTCAATTTGCCGCCAAATCGTAAACAAATGACAAATGAATAAAACACATATACAATAATATTGGCAAGGAGTTTCATTTTCAAAATTTGAACTGTTTTTTTTATTAAATCGTTTACAAGTGGCCAGTTCTAAAAACTTTCAGTGTCGCCCTCGTATTCGTTTTTGCTACCAACTTCAGAAATTAAAGTAATTTTTCACTTTGAATTGTTTTTTTTTTTTGGAAGTCAGTTGTCTTTTTACAAGCTTTTATTTTGGAAGTTGTAATGTTCCGATTAGCCGGAGGGCTAATTGTAAGTCACGTGTCGCTTATCCGTACAGATGTGAAAATCATCCACATTACAAGAGAGCGTGTCAAAGTTTGAAATGCTATTTTTTTTCATATAGAAACTAGGTTAACAAAAATAAACAGAATTTTGATAAGTATTTTTATGAGTCTATTAAAAGAAGGGACTTTTTAAGAGTGATTTATGAAATAAAAAGAAAATGGCAAAAATACATATACGACAACGTTATTAGGGATAGGCGATGTTTAACGGACGGCTTCAATTTGGCGTGGCTTGGGACGCTCTGATGGCAGGAAGCAGGATCGGCAGGCAATGGTGGAGCAGGACGAGGACGGGGCTACAGTGCGTTGCTCTGGATCAGGAGGAGGTTGTCAAAATCCTTGTCCAAATCTTGGAGGAAAAGCTTTTTTCGTGAACAAGAGGTTATAGTTTAATAATGCTTCACACTGTGTAGGGCTGTGCTGATGTCTTGCACCACGCGAGTGTAATGTCCTGACATCAGAAGACTTCTCTGTCCAGGAATGGGCAGAAAAGGTCGGCGTTGTCTCACGTCACGCCGATAGAAAGGACAGCGGAGGCACTTTACAGCGCCTCATGCTCAGCAGGTAGAGTGTCTTGGCTCCTACGGCAGGCGGGAGGAGTTTCCCAGCGTCGGAGACCTCAGGGGTGGTCGGCTGTGGCGTTTTACGCCACGCGGCTAGAGTGCCCCCGACATCAAAGGCATTCCACAGACGCAGGCGAGAGGGCCGGAGGCAACGGAGGATCACAGAATTCACACGTTTAGTTTTAAAACAATTGTATTTAGTAGATTCAATTAATACACATTATAACCGAACTTGTACCCACTTAAAACTGAGCTAAAAATGAGGCAGAATTGAAATAAAACCGAAGTCAAACCGAAACTTTTCCAGGACTGACAGCCGCGTATATAGTTTCTGTCCAATATTCTGGAAGTATGTATATGTAAAACAATTCAAACATAATTCGAATTACTTCATGTTGGATTGTCGGCCAGAACAAATAAAACGGCTTACAGTAAGAACCAAGCCTTATCATACAAATTTTACAATATCATGTTAGCTTTATACGAGTAGTATAGAAAAACAAATTCACAGGGGGGTAACCATCACCTCTTATAGCAGTATTATTGCAATATTACTTTAGCGTGAGAAAGAGATGGAGCTATAAGTCCTGTATAGCTCCATCACTTTCCCACTGTGAAGTAATATTATAATAATACTGCTATAAGAGGTGATGGTTACCCCCCAGATGGCAATTTATGATGAAAACGTCAAAGAATAAAAATAATTCTAAGATTTTTACAAAAGGAGAAAATTAATAATATAAAATACAGTTTCGGATGCAAAAACAATCAAAGGTAACTACGGTATCGAATTATATATAAAATAAATACATACCGATAATAAACCTATCAAATTTCAGTTTTTTAACATTAATAGATAGCACCTATGCTAAACTATAGGTACGCTTTATTTCTTCCAGCAATTAAACAAGCATATAATAAAATATATATAATTTAGATACAAATCACTCCTGCCGGGGTCGCGGGAAAGTCCGAAAGGGATACCGAGGCCCCTGGCAACACAGGCAACGGAAGGAACACGGGTGGGTTTTAGTCAGTAAGAGTCGGACACACCCTCCCGCTCCACCCAGTGAGAGAAGTTATTTGATAATTATCCACCCAAAAAAAAAGTTAGAAATCACTAAACTAGTTTTTTAAAATCATAAATACAATAAAGTAAAAAAGTCTTGTTTTTTTTTTTTTTTTTCAACTTTTTATTTATTGTATGTTCCACAGAAATTCGTATACCACTACTTTCTATGTAAACAACAGTGAAAGAAACTTATAATAACATCATTAATACGTATTATTGAAGCTAACTCAAAAACCACTCATCGGACCTTGACAAAATTTATATAGGACCACCTCTGGAGTAGGTACCCCTTCAAAAAAAAAGAATTTTCAAAATCGCTCCACTATTGATACAAATATCGATGAGCATATACGAAAATAATATACACGCAGACGAACATGTGACCTCCTCCTTTTTTGAAGTTGGTTAAAAAAGGAAATAATTGAGAAATATTGACCCTTCAGGCAAAAACGAATTTTAAAAAACGGTCAACAGTTGATAAAAATATCGATGAACATACACGAAAATAAAATACACGAGGCGAACGTGTAGTGTGTGTCAGAATGGCTGGTTGCCTGTGGCTTTGGTCTATGAGAGTTGATTAGAAAATTGCTACATAATTGCTTATATTTGCTACATTTAATAAATAATTGCTACATACTATATATATTTAGAAATAACATATTTTTTTTGTACAGCCATCCTGACGTTTGGTTGGCTGGTCGCCTCCTAGTTTAAAGCCAAGCATGCAGAGTTTCCCGAAATGTATTGCGTCAATAATTGCTACATATTTGCTTCATTTATCTAATTTAGTTGTATCTTCAAACATATGTTAAATAAAGGATGTAGCAATTATTTTAATTATCCCAAGGAAAAGTGCCTGATAAAACAATAAAGGCAAATACTTAGTTATGTTGAATCGGTTTAATCGTTTAGGCTCTGGCAACAGTGATAGTAATGCGATTCATGCGTTAAAAAAAAATATGTACCTACCCTCAATAATCCAATAATTATCATTATAACAATTATTCTTAGTCATTGCTAGTGCAGATATCGTATTGGAATCACAGTCTAGGCTTATTTAATTTTATTCGACAATTTAAATAGATCTATGTTATTATAAGGAACAAGTACCTACCTATAGAACGAATTTTTAATTCGTGTTTTGGTTAACTATTATATAAACTGTGGTTTTGGTGTTTGTGACGATGAAGAGGGGAAGAAAGTTCGTCGTGCCACTCGAAGAGCAAAAAAAGGTTTTCTTGCAATACAAAAAGTATTTTTCAAGTAAGTCAGATTTACCAGCATCTACTGATCCACTGTTTAGTGAAATTAGTACTGCCTTAGACAATAAGATTACGAAACAGGCACTGTACCTTTCGGTGAAGAAAAATTTAGATTATTTCTTTAGCCCAAATGATAATATTTGCTGTGAAGAACCAAGCCCAATTACTTTTTATAAATGTGATAATAGAGAAGAAAAAAAATGCAAAGACGTGAACAACAAATCGCTTGGAAAAACAGTCATTTATGATTTTTTAATTGATACGTATCAATGGGAGCGTCTGCTACCAATAGCTAAACGCATAAAATTAAATAAAGGATCTGAGTCTGTTTTTAGAATGAGAAATCTTTTGCCTAAACATAAGTGGGCCCATCAATTGCGTGAAAAAATTTGGGAGGTCCATCCAATAGCACACACTTGGACATTTAAACAGTATTCTATTTCTATGAACACCAATATAACGTGCATCGGATCTTATAAACAATGTGAAGCTGATGCGAAAGTTATTATTAGCTGGCCTTCGGATAAAATAGCTCAGTGCAAATGCATAATAACTAATTACGACGAAAATTTCATTCATCCTCCAATAAAAAAAATAAAACTATCACCTGTAAAACGAACTGAAATAGCTGAAGAACTTAAACATGTATCCGCTATTTCATATCGTAACTCAATGGCAAATTTAGTTGTTAATTCCGATGAGCCTGAACCTACTCATTTACCAACAACAGGGTGCTTGCGTCAAATAAAACACGAACATAAGAGTAGCTCACTTTTTCATCGAAACCAAATACTTTCATTATGGCTAATGACCCAAATATCGCCTTACAAAGAAGCTATTAAACATATCTCAGTGTATCCATTTTATATTTATTATTGGGACCCTTGCTAAGATCAATATTGCAAAGAATTTAAAAAAGCTGCTAAATTGATTGTTAATATAGCCACCGGTAGCATTTTCAAATCATTTGGCCCTTTAAATAATGTCACAATCACCAAACACATTTTGTTTTATGTATGTGTCATGAAAACATATGAAGGTCACAGTAGTATCCCACTTACCCAAATGGTATCAGAAAGCCAGTCTATGGACACTATATACAAATGGCTGGAAGCATGGCACGTGAGCAATCCAAAACCAGACGAAATCATCGTCAATGAGTCATCCGCGCTGATTGGTGCTTGCGTAAAAGCATTTACGAAACATAACTCTACTAAAGAATATGTTACAGAATCTTACAGAAAACTGGAGGAAGACGAAAAAAGTGACGATTGCTATATTAGAATAGACACTAGTCATTTTGTTAAAATCATTTTCAATTTAACTTGTTTTAAACATGTCGACAATAGAGTAAAATTCTTTTATATTAAAGTGATCTGTTAGCGTTGAAGGAATGCGTAAATTTTGAAAAAGCCAAAGAAATTTTGAAAGATATTATTACAGTTTGTTTGAATGAACACGACGGCATTAATAAATCCAATACTCCTTCTAGGTGTGAGTTGGCTAAGAGTCGATTAAAGACATTGAATCAGTTTCAGACTTTGGATACAGAGATAGTGATTCACAGGTCCTCACCGGACACGGCAGCTTCGGGAGGTTCCTGTGGCGGATAAGGCGGGAGGAAACGTCCAGGTGTTACCACTGTGTGGATCGCCCGGAGGACACGGTGGAGCATACGGTGGAGGTCTGCGCGGCTTGGGCAGAGCACCGCCGTGTCCTCGTGGAGGCGATCGGCGGCAGAGACCTCTCGCGTCCGGCCCTGGTTCAGGCCATGGTACGGAGCGAGAGGGCATGGGCAGCCGTCACCTCCTTCTGCGAAGCAGTAATGCTCGCGAAGGAGGAGGCGGGATGGTTGAGGGAAAGGCAAGTTTCGCGCCCTCTCGCCCCTAGCCACCGCAGGAGACGCCCAGGGCGTCGGGAATCCCGGGCGGATTTCCGGCCACCGTAGGCGCGGGTTTGCGGACGGTGAGCAATGGGTAGCTCACCGTCCGGTAAGGACCAGGCCCGGGTCGACGGCGCGTTGTATTCCACGCGCGCCTCAAAAAGAGATGTCGTCAGCACATATAGTAGGGGTCCACTAGGGCCGATGCCTGCCGGGGTCGCGGGAAGGTACTTATGGGTCACCGAGGCTACCCGCAACACAGGCAACAGGAAGGAAAACGGGTGGGTTTTAGTCAGTAAGAGTCTGACACACCCTCCCGCTCCGCCCAGAGCGGGAGAAGTTATTTGATGAATTCCCACCCTCAAAAAAAAAAAAAAAAGTGATTCAGGATAGTAATAAAATAAATGATCTGCCTAAAGCTGTGGAAAAATCAGTGTTTGAAAATAAAACCAATACCAAATTAAGTGAAGAGAACGTAATGAAGAATATTTATGATTCCGATATTGAGGCACCTACTTCTTCAAATGTCGAATCATATTTTAAAACTATAAAAAGACTGCTATTACATCTAAGCACCAAATCTCACAGACTACGAACAGATGAATTCATTATGAAACATTTAGAATTCTTAAAAGGAGAGATTAAAGTTGCACCGACAATATCGTTTCTGCCGAATCTTACTGTACAAAGAAATACTGAAGCAGATTTTCCTAAGAAGGAAATAAAACGGGATTCCATAACATCTACGCGGAAAAGTAAATTACAGTCTAAGGAGCCTAAGGAAGAGTTTACTGCTGATTCTATTTTTGCTGAGGACCCTACCTTCATCGAAAACTGGAAAGGGAAAGGAAATTTTACTGAAAAAAGAAAAACTTTGAAGCCAGTTATTTTTTTGTCTAACGGAAGCAGGCTACAATATGGTTAAAAATATATTATATTGAGAAATACTTGCGCGATTGATTCGGTATGTCAGGCTTTAGCTATAGCATATATCGATGGCTATCGTATAAGTCAAACAATACATGAGAGTGAAAATTTATTCTGTAAACTTGTCAAACTCATGAGTGGAAGAGATACAGAAGAAGTATACAAAATAAGATCTGAAATGGCGCAAGTCTATTTTTCAAAAGTTGAACAAGAATCTTCTGTGGAAGTGAGATGTGAGTGCAATGTAAATAATATATTTGAACGCATTTTAATAGATTGTATATACAGTGCAGATGAAAGTGAACATTGTACAGAATCAGATTGTGAAATCAATAGAGTTCAGCGTAAGATACCTGTTCTACACGTTGATATAAATTCAACCATTAATGATTTACAAGAAGCCGCAAATACTTTAATTAATTCTCAAGAACTTACAGAATGCCGGCGTAGTAAATGTAAAGGTGTTAAATCATTTAGTGTATCTTTACGAGATCTTATTGCATTTGAATTTCATTCCAATCAATTATTATCAATAGATGATACACCAACATCTCTTTTTTTTACAAGGATCAGAGTTTGATTTACTGTCTATAATAGAATTCGAGCCCCCAGTATGTGAAACACTAATTGGTCACTACAAAGCTCATTGCAGACGAAATTCAGAATGGAAATGTTACGATGACCAATCGAAAAAAGTTACGAAGAGTAAAGCTAATACCACATTGTATAATATATGCGAAAAAATAATATGGAAATTAAGTAAATTAATAGTTGAATATTTTTAAGTAAATTGTAATATTATTAAAATGAATCTTATGAACGACCCGACGTTTTTATTTACGATATCCTTTTAATGTGCTTCCACTTGCCACCACTTCCACTTACCTACTCATAACATAAAATAGCAATAATAGCCTCCTAAAGTAGCAATACCGTTGACTGAAGACACACTGCAACTATTTGCCTTTATTGTTTTATCAGGCACTTTTCCTTGGGATAATTAAAATAATTGCTACATCCTTTATTTAACATATGTTTGAAGATACAACTAAATTAGATAAATGAAGCAAATATGTAGCAATTATTGACGCAATACATTTCGGGAAACTCTGCATGCTTGGCTTTAAACTAGGAGGCGACCAGCCAACCAAACGTCAGGATGGCTGTACAAAAAAAATATGTTATTTCTAAATATATATAGTATGTAGCAATTATTTATTAAATGTAGCAAATATAAGCAATTATGTAGCAATTTTCTAATCAACTCTCATAGACCAAAGCTACAGGCAACCAGCCATTCTGACACACACAACGTGTAACCTCCTTTTTTGAAGTCGGTTAAAAAAGTAAATTATTAAGAAACATTGAAGCAAACAAATATTTTTTTTTTTTTAATAAGGGGCATATTAGAAACAACATAGCCAAAGTAGTTTATTTTTCACAAAAAATGGTTTGCGAAATTGACATCGTACTTACTTTGTCTTCCTTGGTACGAAATACCTAATCTTTTCTTTATTTTATAACCATTGGCTTGAAATTTTATAAATAAAAGAAATGTATGTTAAAATATATTTATTAACTTTTTACAAATTAGATCAATAAAATTAACTATTGTTTAAAAACTTCACATAACACCCGACATTCAACACAACTTAAATATTTCAGTACTTAACAAAAACATCGAAATGTAACTTTAAGAAGTATATTAAATAAGTGTCAGTATTGGTACCTAACTAGGGACAAATGTAGGAAAATGTGCTCGATCCCATTGAAGGCTCCTACAGACAGGCGCGACGCGATACTCCTAAAACAGTTTATATGAAAACTTCATGGAAATTGTTCTACTAGAAACGCGTTGCACCTTTGCGTCGCGCCTGTCTGCGGGAGCCTTTATAATAGACAACCTGTAGACAATATTTATTTTTAGTTACATTTAGAAAAATATTTCCGAGACAGGTACCATATTTTTAAAACTTGTAACTACTTAATAATATATTGGTACAGTAACTATAATGTTAATAACTTCGTAATAATTTAGAAAAGAAGGAGCAATCATTAAAGATCCTGGTCACTGCGATACATAGTTATAATGTATCAGGTACTCAAACTCATACATTAGGTACTTAAGTGCGTATAAAGTTGTATTTATATTTACCATAATATCTCGTCCCAAATTACATTCAAATATATTATTTTACTATTAATTAATTCGTTTTAGATTACACATTGTACATATAACTTTAATACAAACGTACAGATTTTTGTAAGATTTTCTAACAAAAGTAACAACCTTATGATAAAATACGAGTAAATAGGTACAAAGAATTACCTTATAAGAGAACCCTAAGAATGTAGGTACTTTGTCAAAACTGGCCCCACTTTATCCTTGAAATATATTATTTTTTATTTTATATTTAACTAATAAGACGCTTCTGATTCTCGTCGATTTCGTTTTTTAGGGTCACTTCCTTCCTTTTCATTATGAATTAAAATAATGTGCATTATAATTTAAAATAATCTAGTTTTGGTTGATCTTAACACTTCTGCTGTCCTTTATAATCTTTTCACGACAATCTCCGAAATAGTATACAGTTTCCATTAAAAAAAAAATTGTCAACATAGGTAAATTACCTAATATGGCACACTTTTTCTTTAACAACTGGACGAACTGAAACTTAAATGATTTAGCTCCATACTTTTTTGACAGAGGGAATTTTTGTCCTATACTATAATTTACCAATTGTTTAATGTCTGTTCAAAAAATAATTCGGTTGGACAGTGGCTCATTGTATATCATACCTTACCATTTTATATATATTCCTTACATGTACACAATCTATGGCCATTAATTTAAGTATTATTCTATTAATATTAATATAAAACCGTACTGTTTGTTACATGACTTTTAAATATAGTAAAATTATATTATACATTACAAATCTATCTGCATAAAATGCAACCGTTTTGATCAATGAATATAAAGTGAGAAAAATTTCACTCGTTTGCGACAGAATTATCATAGTATCAGATTTAAAAAAAACAACATTTAATATAGATATCTAATAGTTTTAATGTGTAGATCAGCCTGCCAGCTAAAAACACATTCATAAGGCTTTCGATTTTGATATTCTGTAAACAACAAGATATGTAAGTACTTACTCTACACGAAAATATTTCAAAACGTTCATTATAAGTAGGTATATTAAAGTAGTCTCTAGACAAACTCTTTGATAAAATCTTTCTTTGAATAATATTCTCATGAAATAAAATGCTTAACACCAATAGCCGCGTTTTCTGGTATAAAAATAAATGTTTATAATAAGTGCTTATTGTAAAGATCGTGAAAAGTACAGTTAATTTTCGGCGTTCAAAATCGAAAGCGAAACGAATGTGAGTGATACGATAATAGGCTTCCGTTGAGGTTTATGTTAGAGGCGCGGCGCATGCGCGAAAGGGTCACGCTCACGCCGCCTGCACCGTCGTCGCCGTGGCGCGGTACTCCTTGAACAACAGGAACGAGCTAGCTCCGTACGCCACAGTGTTGAAAATACCAAACACCTGTACAAATAAAATTATATTTTTTATTTTACATTTTTTAAACAATAGCCCACTATAACCGCCATGGGATCTGGAGGCAAAAGTCCTCGCGCACGTATGGGAGTGGCGCGAGGAGGCGAAACGCCGGGGCGTAAGCCCGCTGCCGCGAGAAATCGCGGCACAGCGGACGGAGCTCCGGCGGGATCTCATGGCGTCATGGAAAGTACGGTTGTTGCAACCCAGTGCTGGGCACGCCACGATTGCGGCGATAAGTCCCCTCTTTGAGGAGTGGCTGGAGAGGCGCCACGGCGTCCTCACCTTCCGCGTGACGCAGGTCCTCACCGGACACGGCAGCTTCGGGAGGTTCCTGTGTCGGATAAGGCGGGAGGAAACGTCCGGGTGTCACCACTGTGTGGATCGCCCAGAGGACACGGTGGAGCATACGGTGGAGGTCTGCCCGGCTTGGGCAGAGCACCGCCGTGTCCTCGTGGAGGCGATCGGCGGCAGAGACCTCTCGCGTCCGGCCCTGGTTCAGGCCATGGTACGGAGCGAGAGGGCATGGGCAGCCGTCACCTCCTTCTGCGAAGCAGTAATGCTCGCGAAGGAGGAGGCGGGACGGTTGAGGGAAAGGCAAGTTTCGCGCCCTCTCGCCCCTAGCCGCCGCAGGAGACGCCCAGGGCGTCGGGAATCCCGGGCGGATTTCCGGCCACCGTAGGCGCGGGCTTGCGGACGGTGAGCAATGGGTAGCTCACCGTCCGGTAAGGACCAGGCCCGGGTCGACGGCGCGTCGTATTCCACGCGCGCCTCAAAGAGATGTCGTCAGCACAAAGTAGGGGTCCACTAGGGCCGATGCCTGCCGGGGTCGCGGGAAGGTACTTATGAGTCACCGAGGCCCCCGCAACACAGGCAACAGGAAGGAATACGGGTGGGTTTTAGTCAGTAAGAGTCTGACACACCCTCCCGCTCCGCCCAGAGCGGGAGAAGTTATTTGATGATTTCCCACCCTAAAAAAAAAAAAAAAAAAAGCCCACTATAACCCCTACTCAGAAACGTAGATCAGCGTCATCAGTCATCAGTGTTGTTCTACGGTAATTGTGGTCACCGTTCCCTTTACGCAGCGTGGTTTGTGATGACCACAGCTAAAACTTCCATTTAGTGCGAAACCCAAGTCGTTAAGTCCAATTCTGCATCCGGTTTTAACAGTTTTGGAAGGAACGAAGAACCATAGACTTACAATTTACAAGATCTTTAAGCTACTTACAAGTTCAACATTTGGCGGTTTTCAATCATCTACGTAACGCAATACTTAAGATATCAACCATTGGCATGGTCTTAAGTCAAGGCATGGTCTGTCATGAGAAAATGTCACAGTGCTTTTGTTAACATTTTGTCAGACGTAAACATTAAAAACCCCCGCTTTAGTTACTGTTAGTTAGTTACGAAAGTAAGTATGTAGTCGATATGCAAATCAAAAATAGAAAGTAGGATTTGATACGTCGTCGTTCTCAAAGAAAACTACTAAATATACAACTATCTTCATTAGTCTTATAGACTTCACTCATATATTATGTTCTAAATTATTTGCAATAAACCTACTTTTTATTATTTTTCGATAATATCCATCATTTTTAATAGACCTTACATCGTTCAAAGTAATTAATTCATTATTTTCTTGGTATTTCTTTCTAGAGATTCTAGACGTACGGTTTTAAACTTTATTGTCATAACGGTAGCGAAACCTATAAGGCTTGGCTTTGAGGTGTATCTGGGATCTTTCGCGCTAATTAATCAATTTTAATTGGCATATTCTTTACCAAGCAACCATCTTAGCCATCTCGTCATTTAGGGAGCAGACTAATGGTTACTGCGAAAAATGTAAACGGTAATACTAAATTCATTAAGTTCTGCACTTAAGGTTCTACGCGGTATCATAGATGGGAAAAGGCTAACTGATGACACTAAACTTACAACATGAAATTTCACATAAGGCACTAAACATAAGTTAAAGTTCTGAAGAACACGATTCACGAGTGCTATTGACTATAGTTACTGATCAGCCTGCTCCAGACATGGTCAACAGTCTTTTTATGTACAATACATACTACTATTGTGATCACGTAGAAGAAATCAACAGAAAATCATTAAAAGCAGTTAGTGACATTCAAATCTGATACGTCACATTTTAGGCATCTCGGGCTAGTACCTATTACAAAATATGTAATTAAGTAGGTAATCAATCTGAATCAAATTCCTCAATTACAGCATTTACTAAAAATACTGGGGGTCTAGTCAACACACTGGGTTTATCATAATTATCATCAGCCAATAGACCTCCACCTTTACCCCTGTAACACAGGTTTTCCCAGCACGGGGGTCATTAATTTATTTTGTATCAGGCTTAGAGTTGACAATACAAAAGTGCCTGTAAATGGTCTGATCGATATAAATGCCTTGAGTTTGAGTAACTTGCACTCTTAAATTAAGCTTCTTTATGTCAAATAAATATTATGACAACAGTACACTGTTGGACATAACCCTCTCCAATCGCATGCTCTAGGATGATGATGACAATATATAATTATGATGATGGTTTGAAGATACTTACAGCAGCTGCAACATTGGCTCCATACGCATGTGTGTAGTAGCTAGCCGTCGCTGCGAACAGGACTATGAAAGCGATCAGGTACATCAACGTCTCTATGCTTGTGCTGATCAGCTCCTGCAAAGGCAAATATTATATTCGTCAGAACGGAATTTCGTAGACATAATCGCAAACATAAATTTACTTGTTGTTGTTTCATTAAAATGATATGTTCAAATATCATGGGCCACTAGGAAAGTTGTGGTGACTTGGTGAGTAATTTATACAATGGGAGCGAGTCTTTGATTAACACAATTTCCTGCTAGAAACACGGGCATTTTACTTGGTCAAGGACAGCTAATGAGACACAATTGATTTTCTATTGTTTGACTCGAGTCGCGCGGGGCTTAACAGGTTAAACTCTCCTTTGAATTGTTTTAGATATCTATAATCTAGTTCTAAAACTGGTAAATTCGGATATTTACCGAACTAAATTTCAATTAAGTAGCGGAAACCTCGAGGTTTCCAATGGTTATAACAGTTAAACAAGGGATCGACCCTTGTTTAACTGTTATACACATAGGTACAGTCATACATTTCCGTAAGTGAATGATTTTTTATGTTTGAGGATTTTCACAGTTCGGTAGTGTGCCCGAGGGAAACTGGTGCGTAGCTCGTTCTATGAAAGTACTTACAGATAAAAGCCAGTTGATAGGTAATTTTAGCGCGTCCTTAATGCTGAGCAGGAAGACGAAGCTCCACATGAGCGTGGTGATGAAGCTGGTGACTGCGACGAAGACGAACCACGTGGAGTACCATGGCGATGCCAGTGCCATGCACAGGATACCCAGGACCTGGAATAGAAAGAGCAAGCCTGGTTAAATATTATTCGTAAGTTGTTTATTGCTACTCATTATGGTTGGATTTCCAAATGTCTACAACAGTAGCCTCATCGTTCCCCACTCTCTCAATCTCTTCTTTTTTATACTTTTATATTTCACAACGTTTGTATAGCTCTTTATATTTAGATAGTTCAAATAACACATCCTAGATTTACTTTTGTTTAGTTTTAACTTTTAATCCAACTCCGGCAACCATTTTAGCAGATTATCGGACTACGTAAAAGTGAAATTGATTGCTCTCTCAAAAAAACTCATTTGAGTTTAGATGCCAAACATAAATTGCAGATGTCAGGTTATTTTAAATTCCTTAAGAGTTACAATTTAATAAAAACCATCGGACTTTATTCAGTCTTACCAAGGAGTATCGTATTGTCCAGTAACTGGGTTGTGGAGGTCAGATAGGCAGTCACTCCATGTAAAATACTGGTATTCAGCTGCATCCGGTTAGACTAAATGCCGATTCCAGCATAATACATACAACTAATTAAACACATTAATTTATAATAATATTGAATTTCTTGAATTGCGACTTAGCCCTCTTTCTCTCTCCTAATGTTGCTGTGCTCGACAGGGTCCATATTGGTGTTTTACTTTTATACCTACCATCTATGTAATACATAAGGAATGCAATAAAGAATTTTGAATTGAATTAAATTGGGAAAGGTTAAAGCAGATGATGATGATGGCTTTGTTCAGTTCAAATATGGCTTTTTAAAATTTGAGTTAGAGCACAACTACAAACAGAAACTGTTTAGAACCTGCACAAGATAATTTGAAACTTGTTTCCAAATGTCAATAATGTGATATTCTTTTTAGTTACAAGTGTGCAATCTTATCTTCCACCGGTTCTGATAAAGATGATCCCAGAGCATGACGCATCGTTAATTATAATCATAAATTTTTGCTAAGGCGAGCTAAAAATAATCATGCTCACAGCGAGCTGTAATTAAATAAAATATCTAAACGATGGAGGATTGAGCCATGCTTTAGAAAAACAATAGAGCGACATAATATAGCTACATAGTCGGATTAAGCCACTTTCTAAGGTTCCAAACAATATAAGCAAATACCTAGTCAATGACTAACACAGAAAAAGATGTACCTACGTGGCATGACATTGTTGTTTAGATAACGTATTTTTTATCGCAAGACATTCAATATCATCGGTTCCACGTTCGCGGGGATTTCATTTTGCGATATTTCATTTTGATTCATTACTGTAGGTACCTAACTGTAAAGGTACAAATAGATTGCAGTCGATCGATGCCTTCGACGGCATAGATCGATTTATGCAGTGTGGTGCATAGCAGCCGGATTACGAGTACGTTCATCGGTCGACCATGGATTATATTTTGAGGCAATCAACACAGACTCTTCCACGTCGATCGACTGGAATCTAACTGCACCTTAAAGGCTCCTACATACTGGCGCGACTTGTCGCGCGACACGACGCGACACAAAGACACCGCGTGTAGCGCTACAAGCGGTGCCTGTGTGTCGCGACGCGTCGCGCGACAAGTCGCGCCAGTATGTAGGAGCCTTAAGGATTTAGATGTAGATAAGGGTATTCTTGTGGCGTTGTTTGCTGGGACAGCATTTTAGACACACCCTTTTTACCCGACTGCCCCACGTCTACTTCTTTGGCACACTCTGTAGCCTAAACGGCTTCATGGATTTTAACATTATGAGGTGTCCTTAGTTACATCTTAATTGTGGGAGTGACATAGGCTATATAATATTTATATATTGCATCTGCAAATACAAAAAAAGAAAGGGGAAGGTTTTAGAAAAAAAAATACAACAATATTGGTATCAAATAAAAGCTAGTAATGAGTAATTTTCAAATATATATGTATATATTAATAAAACTAAAAAGCTTGAAACAACATAAATTTTTAAAAAATAAAAACACCTGACTTTTTACCTTTTCAGTTATGTGTTTTTGCAGTCGGGTTTTTTGTTTTTTTTTTTTTTTATCAGTGCGGTGCAACTTTTGACACGGGTATTTTTTCCAATGGCGCATTTACTGTATGACTTAAGCTACTGGGAAACAGTTTGTGGCCTTAGATGTTCAGGCTCTGAAGTAGTTCAACTGTTGTAGTTTTTTTTTATTCTAAACTCATTTTACATACTGACCGACGTATTTTTATCAGTTTGTTACTAATTTGGCAAATATTTAATCATGTAACTGAAACTCGTTTCCCGTTTGAGGCACATGATTTCACTAAGCTAATTCGTGTTTGTGTAAAAATAATATTAGCTACTCGGTGGCGCTATAAACAACGTCATGTCGGCGTCGTCTATATCTTTATTTTATTCATTTATTTTACTTTGGTACCTATATTAATAATAATACTTAATAGTCTTTAAAAATTCTCCAATTAATGAATACCGTTCAAGTATTAAATTACTTACAGCTAACTTGCCTTGCCTATAATGTTACTATACGAAGTTAACTTTGTGTAATTTTAAATATGCATTTTTAACCAGCGCAATGTTATAGATAAACTAGCGGTAATATACTAGTACCACTAGGGCAACGGTGTCAGGTAAATGTGAACCATTAGCGTCCATCGAAGAAGGCGGCAATCGCAGGCGCAGGTAAGCGCGCGGCACCGCGAACCGCCACACGACGGCCTCTACGAACCAAAACCGGTTTGATATCGCGCGCGAACACGACCCTCTTTCGCAATGCCCACTAACAGGTGTTGTTTGTAGAAATTCCATCCGATAACCAAACAGGCAAACATTGTCTTACAATATATTGCGACCGTCGCACCGGAACATTAAAATACTCAAGCACTCTCCGTGCACTGAACATAATTAATTGCAAGCACAACTTAGATGACATCCGCTCCACAAGTATAAATGATAACGTACGTCCCTACCTTTCTAAGGAGGGACGGAAATGTGTGTCAAATGAGGCACGTGCACAGTTGCATACAATATGGAGAAAGTGCGACGCCGGGCTCAGCCGCGGGGCAAAGTTGTCGTGTGGACGTGTATGTGACGCGACCGCCATACCGAGCTCTATCAATGGGTTCACAGACCGTCATCGCTTTTACACGTTGCAGTCTCGCTCCAAATAACAAAACGTGGCCGGATTTCCGACACTACTGTATTCCGTATCTACATCTATTGACGAAAGTGCCACAAATAATAGGACACACCCACGAATTTTATATGGAAGTAGGGACAACACACCAATACTGCACAGTATTTGCTCGAATAATTTCTCAAACTATCGTCAGGTTTTCTAGTCCAGACAGTAATTATCAAATCTGTGTCATAATCAAACTATCCAAATGTTAACATCACTCGAAACTCGATTTGGACAGTTTTCACTAATGATTGCCTTCGCATTTAAAGTTCTGTTTACTGACTCAAATATTTAGTGTTCATATAACGTAGGTCTAGCGTAGGCGTTCGTCGAACGTATGCGCAGCTCAGACGCCGCGACAATGCCACGTTTTAACACCGACTCATCTTATCTTTACGGAAATGTTTGGAAAATAAAACAATATCAAAGTACAAAATAATCACTTTCAGGGACCGACAACTTTACTTTTAGCCAGAAATGATGTTTCCATTATTCCATTCCGTCGGGACGGATGTCTACGTAATTTTTACTCAGTTTATGTTTAGGTCCATTTTGAATAATCTGTCAGTGATATTTATACTACAGAATCTAAAATAAATTAAAATGACATGACAATTTTTTCAATAAAAATTACGAACCTACTACTCTGCCTCTGCGTAGCTGCTACGCACCATGCGTAACAACTACGAAGAAGCTGCGTAGCGCTGCTACGCGGAGTCAACGCTGCGTCTAAGGACTTCCTACGCCGTTTCTAAGTAACTGCTACGCACCAAACGTAGCGCCAACTAAAAAGATGCGTAGCGCCGCTACGCGGAGTCAACGCCATTTCTACGGACCGTCTACGCATGTCCATAGCGCTGCTGCGCGCAGTCAACGCTACTTTTACGGACCTTTTAAGTAGCACCGTAGCGATGTTACGGACCCTCTTATACGCAGCTCCGTAGCGTTGCTACGCTTAGTCAACGCTGCATCTACGGACCTTTTGCGCAGCTCCATAGCAACAGCTGCGTACGGTCAAGAATTGTTGAACTCTTCATAATACATATATTAGGTAATCTTATATTAGAGATTATTAGGACTGTCATCTCATAATTGGACATTAATTATTAGCTTTAAGCAAAACTTTTTAAAAAATGTGTGCCCTATAAACTATCTCTGTTGATGTCTTCTTAACCAAAAGTTATATATTCTTTCGATACTATAGATAATGTATATTTTCTCGGTAATATTAACAATTAGTTTGACTCATTACTTAGCTATACTTGCGTGTATTCGGGCCGTTACTCTGCTCCCATGTAAAGGTACAATGCGCAATTGCCCTTGAAGTTAATACCGACCAATTCAGAATGGCGGTTAATTAAAGTGCCTCCATCGATCCGTGCTTTTTCTTAAACCGTAGTTAACGTATTATTATTATTGTATCAAATTACATTCGTAAAAGTTTCTAAATGCCGTTGCATGACTATTGAGACACTTTGTTTGTAGAACAATATCCAGGAAAATAGACACAAAGCGGATAATAGTATAAAAATAAGTGATGAATGCGTTTGTCTGACACTGTTCCGTAAGTGGGGTGTTGTATCGGAGTCGATCCAGCAACACAACGGTTTCAAAGTGAAAATGCAATCAAGTAACATAACATTGGGGTCAATGGGTGCGTGCGGCGTGGCGGCGGCGCGTGGCGTGGTGGCCAGCTTGCCCAAACACTGTCTAGTCAATAGGCGGTTCATTGACCATACTTCCGCATAGGGTTCAAATAGAACTTCGTGAAATGGAAACAGAATAGTTTACCTTTACACTTAACTTTCACCTAACAACTTGCAACAACGATGTGTTTATTAAACTTGGCTGGCTTATTTTTAACAAATAAAATATTCTGTATAGTATAATTAATAATAATTTGTATTAGTGTTTAATAGTATTCAACATCACCACAAAAATGCCCAGTCGTTAGACTTGTCGTTATAATTTTTAATTATTTCGTATTGTGTACTTAAGTATAACGTTATGATCATTAACAAACCAGTTAGACAACGTTCTTATGTAACTTGGACTATTGTTTTAAACGACATACCTAGTCAAGTGCAATTGAATTTTTATTTATTCTTGTAGCGTTAGGAAGACGAATGCTTCCTAGTCGCGACGACAAAATTCAATTATCAGGTATACAATGATGTTGGCCTTGACAGATAATATTATAAAATAACATTAAATATACTCACATACATAACAACATGCCAATCGTCGCCGATTTGACGTTGTGACTGAATTTTAATTTGGTGCACGCTCACGCTCAAGAAAATGACGTAATCCCCAGATGTAGTCAGACTTCGATTTAAGCAAGCCAAGTGCCTGGCCACCAATTGAGTCGTCTAGTTTAATGGTAGCTACGAATGGCATTCAAGTCAACTAGATATACTGTAACAACCTTCGTGCCTCCGCATTCTTCACTGCTTAGGTTTCTTCTATTTCAACTTTATTCCAGCCAGTAGGTAACAATTCAATAACCTTTTTCATATCGACTTTGACCGCAGATTGAACTTTATTAATATTGATTTCTACAAAAGTGCAAAATCCAACACGAACAGCATGATTTTAAAAGAAAGTTTTTCAATTTCGTTGACCTTGATTTCGCAACCGTGACTGTTGAGGGTACGACAACGCAGCATGGATTGACGAAAGCTATGTTTACTAACAGATGAACACAATAACATAAAAACTGGGCTGCTCGCAAGGGAAATAAATAATAGAGAATTACGTTGGATACTCATAAATATTGAAGTCATGAATTACGTGTCTTTTCGTTGTGACCTTCGACAACTAATACGAAAGCTACACAGTTACACACAAACACACCCATAGGTACTTACATATTACATAGTAAATTGCACAAACGAAGCATGCACTGAAATAAAGGCTCTTACAGACTGGGGCGATATCACGGGCGCGACGGGCATATTGCTGCCTGTCGCACAGTGGAACGAATGTATGGGAGCGGTTGGACGTAGACATGTCCGAAAAATAAGAGTAAAATTATGACAAACTAATGATGCCATCTTATTCGATTACTTAATGCCTTCATAAATTGTGGTGATGAATTTCTTCATAACTCCCATATTTCGGGAGTAATTTGAGAAAATGTGAAATTTTACTATGAAAATGAGTGTATCGAGCTCTCTCCCTCCTGATTCCGGGCTTGTTTCAAGTAGCGGTCTCTAATATCGTAATGCTATTACTAAGAGCTATATTTAATACTAAGACACATAGTGCGCCAAATGTGCACTTTCTGGGATAAAAGGAAATGAAAATTTAAAAAAAAAAACGTTTTTTCCCCATTTGTATTTACTTTAAACCGCAGACAGACTTATTAAGAGGTCTATAAATATATTATATATATACAGAAATATATATTAACAAAAATATTCACAAGAACTGATGAGAGTATGACTTTTAAGTAAGTTGATAATAAATTACCTAGTTTCATTAAAAGTACAATAAATAATTAAGATGTAAGCTCTAATTTACTAAGTTACACATTTTAAAACAATAACATCATTTAATTATCTTCGTCATCATCATCATCATCAATTAATTCAAATTCAGAATCGATGTCCGCTAAATCATTTATGTTAACAAATTCGATATCACTTTTCTCAGAATCCGTAAGCTCATAAAATTCCTTAAAAGAAGATTTTTTTACAAACTTATTTCCTTTTGGACGGATACTTGTAACAAGTGGATCAGAAGACAGTAAAAGATTGTGCATAATATCTTCATTGCATGAGATACTGCTATGCTTTCGAGAATGCCCCTCTCTATATTTTCTAAAATCTTTATTTCTAGCCTCAGATGCCTCTTCGGATAGAAAACCAATGGGCACAATTGACATGTTCTGAACTATGTCTGGCCCATGCATTAAAATTTTATGAAGTGAAGAAGGCATATAATACCATGGGTATAACTCCACGTAAAGCTTAGCAGTATCAAAGCAGAACTCTCGGAATTTAGTTACGTTGATCTTCTCTCCTGATGAAATACACTGCAAGATCACACAGATTTTTCTTAAAAGCATAGCATCTATTCCGGTCAGTTCAGCAGATTTAGTGTAGTTTTCAAAAAATCTCCTTGCCGAGTTGCCATTGTTGGTGGATCCACTGCCTTGTTTCACAACATCGAGAAGTAAGCCCGTTTCTCTTCTTACAGCCTCTTGAACTCTTTTCTTCCTGTCATCAACTTGCCTTTTTGCTATATCACCCCTTACTTGCCATGATTTTATGTCTAATTTGTAGGAAATGTGTAATAAGCATTCCATTGAGCGAATCCAAGCGTGAAGGGTGCTTAAGCTATATTTATACATGTCCTCGTTTGCGTGTTTATCTTTGATTAACTCTAAATTATTCATTTCTTTAGGACAAGCCTTGCATATGTCACACACTGAAGCTGCTGTATTGGATATAATGGAATGAATTTTACCATCAATCATTGTCAACAGCAGTTGGTGTTTGACACTAATTCCATCAGTGATGGTGGATGGAGTTAAGGCTTCAATCTCTGCTTCGATTTCAGCCATCTCTCTCTGCACATTTTCTTTGGTTTCCTTTATAAACTTAAACAATATTGGCCGGCAAAATGAAGTGGAAGATGGTCGCTCGTTTTCCCAAATTGTTACACCTTTTGAGACGAGCCGCAGTGGTACAAGACTAATCATAAAATTACTAGCAAGATCGATTTGCTCATCTTCACTCGTCCTTTGATGATAAATGCTTTGGCTAGATGATCCGTCAAAACCCCATTTGCTGGTCAATACGAGCTGTTGATTGGGATCAACAGGGGTTTCTAACGACCTAATAAGTCTTCTTGAGGTTAAATCCATCAAGGCTTGTAATTTGATTTTTGCAGAGCTCTCTGTAACTGTGAGATCTTCTTTGGCCGGATAGCACTTAATTTTTTCTTTAACCAACATGTAGTAACTCGGGTATTGAAGAGCTCCTTCTTGAGTGTTGAAATCCCGAAGAGTGTTATAGCGCCATTTCGATAAGTTCATCGATACATAAAGAGCCAATGCCTTCAAAGGGGATATTTCCCGTACCTGAATTGATTTACCTTCAATGAAGGCTTTGATTTTTGAGGCCTCTTCTGGATTCTCCGTCAAGTATTTCATAACATAAGCTGTATCGCTTTGTCCTGCCTTTTGAAGCGCCCTTTCGGCCGAAAACATAATTTCAGCGCTGCTACTGCTGCATGAAAGACTATCTTCAGTGCGTCTTCTTTTTTGCCGGTTACTAAGGTCCTCAAAAGATTTACGAGGACTAGGATGTGTACAAGTTGAAGCATCAGATTTAGCAGGAGAAATGATGGGCTCGATGACGTCACTTATATTTTCTGTAGAAGGTTCCATATTTTCATTCTGTAATTCCGGCCATTGAATTGCAGCCTGTAGCCAAATCTCATGTTTCTTCCGAAACTTATCTGTGCTTCTTCCAGACTGTGTCCATTTTGCATAAATGCGGTAGCAAAATCGACGACACCAGTCTTTTAAACTTGTTTCAGCACTTTCACATAACTGAACACAACTGTTATCTTTTAAAACACTGAACAAATAGTTAAAGTCGCGTAAATCTTTATGTGCGCGTGCGCATAAAGCAACGTGAATATCAAGATTTGTATTAAAATTTGGAAAATACATTGCGAGATTAGCTTGGATACAACGAGGTGTAAATCAACACTGATTTTAAAGTTACTAATAGTGACCTATTTATATAAAATCCAGGTATCCCAGGTATCCTTTGTTAAATATTGCAAGGTAATTAGTTATTGTGATAATTAGTAAATGATGCATGCTAAATTAGTGTATTAAGAGCCATTTAGTAATTAAATAATAGCAATGTTCTTATCAGTAATCATTAGTGCATCAGTTTTATATGTAAACCTTAAGTCCCTAATTATATATCCTAATTAGCTTATATCTTCTCTAATTGGCTGCTCAGAAATGTTATTGTAATAAGGTAAACCTTTAGAAAAACGGTTTTAATCAACAAAATAAACAAAAAATAAAAAAATTGTGTTATAAAATAAACATCACTCTTTATCCCAGAAAGTGCACATTTGGCGCACTATGTGTCTTAGTATTAAATATAGCTCTTAGTATTAGCATTATGATATTAGAGACCGCTACTTGAAACAAGCCCGGAATCAGGAGGGAGAGAGCTCGATACACTCATTTTCATAGTAAAATTTCACATTTTCTCAAATTACTCCCGAAATATGGGAGTTATGAAGAAATTCATCACCACAAGTTATGAAGGCATTAAGTAATCGAATAAGATGGCATCATTAGTTTGGCATAATTTTACTCTTTTTTTTCGGACATGTCTACGTCCAACCGCTCCCATACATTCGTTCCACTGTGTGTCGCGCCCGCGATACCGCCTCAGTATGCAGGAGCCTTAACGCTGTATTGGTCTGATGAGTCTAGACTAAGTCACATCAGCGATGACTGGAGAAGCTCGCGGGCTGTGGCTGTGGGGAAAACAATAGGCACTCACTGTGTTAAATTCTCAGGGAAATGTGCTCTGTGTGAATTTACAACGTTGCGGTTGGTTGACATCAATCCAAGCAGACTACAGGCCACTGTTGTTAAACCAGAACTATTAATTCAAAAATGTAATTTTAATTCGACATAGCAAGCATTGGATATAGGTTGAAACCTTATTTATGAATGAATGAATGAAATGCACCGACCCCAGCGTGAATAAACCAGACTCTATTGCTCGAATGAACCCAAGGATTCGCACTAGTCCCCGCACTAGTCCCTGGAGCCTCATGTTTCATGGGACTACAGAGACCACTGCATATCAAAGAGTAGACAGGGGGGCGCTCTCTGTGGTCTGTGATATGAATGGTCAGGAAGACGTGCCCTTAGGATATGCAAGGATTATTAGAGCCGTACCGGTTATGCTTCCTAGAGCTCACTCTAGGATGCATACCTATCCGGTACGGCGTTATTTATCTATGGGGGAGCATCTTTTAACAACGTCGCCGCCAGGTTGGCTAGGTCCAGTTGCTTTCCGTATTTATGAAAAAACCTTATTTATGGTGATAAATTCGATCAAGTCACAGTTAATATCCATAGAGTGCTGTGGTGAAACTATCAAAATGCACGAAGCAACATTCAGCTTAAACAACGTAACTGTACCAACTAGCAAAAATATGTTTCTCATAAGACATACCTACATAGACCATAGGGAGGTGAACATAAAAAAAAATTGCTAAGTACGGCTCGAAAACGCCCGAAAAATAACGCTTGACATTGAGAATGTTAAGCGAAATACTTATAATATAATGTTATGGGGAATACCTATTTATATTGATGTAGGTTACGTTTAGCAACTACCTGCAGATCACGTTTTAATATGTACCATAAACAAAGTATATAACATACTATAAGTACCTACCTATATCTAATCATACAAGTGCCTAACGACATTCCTTTTAATTAAAAAATTAAACCCAAGGCTGAGAGGATCAGTAACTCAATAGAGGCGATTTGAGAGGTGTTAGAAGTCAAAAGTCAGAGGTCACAGAACGAATGCTCCGAGGATCTTTTAGACTAATTGATGAAAGTACACGAACTATACAACCATATTACAAGTACCAGTATAACACTGTCTTGTTCTCCTTTTAAAAGTAACATGTTGAAGCAGGATTATGAAAACGTTTTTATTAGTGGTAATACATGGCCTGAAGTATATATGAAAGCTCAGGCTGGTTTCGGAGTCGTGACGGAGTGGCTGCGCAATAATGTTCTCACTTTGAACGCGGAAAAAACCATTTACATGCCATTCTTTCTAAAAAACAATACGCAAACCACACACATGAACTCATTATATACTATAATAGCCCATACATGTATAAATCATAATTTAAGTAACTGCACCTGCACCACGACCATTAAGAAAACAGATAGTGCAAAGTACCTAGGGGTAATATTAAAAGCATATTCATACCCTCAGCAGTAGGTTACGCAAACTTATATTTGTCTTCAAGACACTAAGACATGTGGCAGACGTAAAGCTTATAAAAATGGTTTACCTGGCACTTGCCCAGTCCTTACTAACCTACTGCATAACATCCTGGGGTGGTGCTGCAACGAATACAATGTTGGAACTTGAACGAGTTCAGAGAGCCATTCTGAAAGTATCTTTGTTCCTACCCTTCCGATATCCAACAGTTCTGTTATATAAGGAAGCAAAGGTGCTAACTGTTCGGCAGCTGTTCATATTGCAAACAGTTCTAAAACAACATGGCCTCACTACCTTCAACCCCTCACTATCCCACAATATTAGACGATTTGATCCCATTGTCCGATATCACACCCGGCTCTCGACTGTTTCCTCCAATCGCTTCTTTTGCTACCTTGGTCGCTTTCTTTATAATAATATAAATAGAACAATCCCAATTTATAACCTCACAAGAGCCAAATGCAAAATCAAACTTAGCAGTTGGCTCCGGGAGTTAAATTATGATGAAACCGAACAACTACTTGCTGTCCCATCTTAACCATTTATCTCATTCACACACTCACACACACACCCCCCACTCACTCACAGATACACATTCACACAAACACCTACTAACCATACTAACACCTTGCATAAATGATATTAGGTTTTTTTTTTTTTTTTTTTTTTTTTTAATTCCAGCACTTCCTATTGTACTAGTACATAACTGTAAAATGTAAGTAATACCCAAGGGGCGGAGGCCTGGTGTCCTGAAATACAGACTCACGTCTAGTTTAGGCACCAGTCTCCCACAGTATATTATTTAAGCCTTTATGTATTGATACCTTTCTACTGTACCTATATTGTGGCGAGAAAAATAAATCATTATTATTATTATTATTATTAAAAGTGTATGTTTGTAGTTGTCTATGATCTCCGTGACCCGTTTTCTCGGACGATGTTAACAAGAAAAATAAGAGAACAACAGATGAGCGTCCTCCCAAAATAACCGACCGTGCTGTAGCGGCAGACGAATATAAACTGTTGTATGAACGCGATTAGAGCCATGACATAATGAAAGATAAGACGGGTGATAGCTTTCTCCTACACAATACGGAACCAATGCCGTGAGCCTGACATCTCAGCGCAAAAAAAATGGAACTTCCAAATCTTAGAAACTCCGCAACAACTTTTTATGACCATTGTTAAATGTTACTCATTCGTAATAACACTAATAACATTCATCTAGAGTTGTTAAAATATTATTTAGCACATCATACTGAAATTATAGCATTGACTCTATTTACAGACTGTGCGCTGTGATAATTTGCGCTAAGTGTGTTATTTGGATATCGTAGTGTTTATTTTCTTTTGTAAATACGAACTTACCAAGTTAAGTCTTTCCTGCATACACTGTTGCTTTACATGCATACAGTACAACTGAACTAAGCGGTTAGGTGTGTCGCAAGCTAGCGTATACAATGCGAAAATTTCGAAACACATTTTTGTGTTAGACGTGAGTATGTAACAGGTAGTTATTCAGTTATGTTAACCGTGTTCTTAGATATAGATTTCCACTAACAAGTAACCATGTTTCAGTTTAGGTAATGCCAGTTTAAGTAATGGTAAAGCCAAGCTAATACTTTGTTTGTAGCAACAGTCTTGTTTGGGAGGGGAAACCAAAAGACGTAAGTATAAAAGTTAATTATGGGATTTTAGAAGCCCTAAATGTTGATAACCCTCGTCCTAGCTTGATAATAAGATAAGGGACACTGTCAAATTCTCGTCAGATTATAAAATGACAGATGATGGTGAACTTTTAAGAATGAAAGTAAGCAAAGAGAAAACTTTCCTATCTGAATTGCGTAAGCAACTTATTAAACTTTCAACCTAGACGTAGTCCAGTTGACTTAGTTCTTGAGGTAAACTATGTCTGACTAGTGAAACCGATTATGAGTAGGTACACGCAACTCCACGCAAGTACACGTTATTGAGCGGTTGAAATGATGGGAAAACGACAAGTTGTCACAGCGGCCCGCGTCGACTCAAAGACGCGTAGGTACGACGCTTGCCGGCCATGGCGAACCACATGTTGACAGTACTACTTTCATTTTGATGCCAACTTTCACCCGATGTCGCTCTCGAATAAGCTACGAATGCAAAATTTTAATCGTCAGTTAATAAGCTTGTTATTTTTTTGCTTAATACATATTCCAATCGATATCACTTCTTGTTCCGTTCATTCTAGTGTCTTTCTCCACATTTTCCTGTTCATATAGATGCAACATTAACGCCAAATTATTGAATTCTTTAAATGTTCATAAAGGTGAAATTAATGAACTAAAACCTGAAACCGATATTCTCGAATCCACGAATGATTTGAACAATGGCACATATTGTTTGATAACATGTTTCAACTACTGTATCGTCAAAAGATCTTTTGCCATTATATTTTTATTTACAAGCGTACCTACTTATATACGATAACAAATAAAGAAAATACAATTGGGTTATGATTAAGACGCAGTGGCGCTATCAATATCTATTAGGTGAGTAACGGTTTGTCAAACAAAACCAATCTTGAAAATCTTGGCAATCCCCGCCAGACTTATCATGAAGTGCTAAAAACTTTAAAATACAGCTTTAGTGCTCGGTACTTGCTTGAAAATCCTTCCTTTAAACAAAACCGATAGGTGCCTATAACCCATGCAGCACCCTAATTTATTGAGTATCAATCATAATCTGAATGATTTTGAAGTATATGGCTAATCCATTGCTTCATATGTTCGGAAAATTTGTGTGCTCAACAACGTAAATAAGGCAATGAATGTTGTTGAACTGTCAAAATGAAAGCCATTGCTACTGGTAGTGTGTTACGCAATTACTCCGCAGTTGAATGACGAAGGAAAGTAGCTATAGACTATAATATTGCCCGGCCTTGAAACTAATTGACAGCTACGAATTTATGGTACTTTAAGGGCTCCCACACAAAACTGCGAATTCGCATCGCATCGCAAAAATCTGCGAGCTCGTTGTCATTTTATTATGAAAAACTGACATCGAGCTCGCAGATTTTTGCGATGCGATGCGAATTCGCTATTTTGCGTGGGAGCCCTTAGGGTCTCCAACGTCGTGCTAGAAATGTATGTATCTAGGTTTATTGATAGTCATCCAGAGGCCATATTTATCTCAACTCATAGAAACCTTTAAAGAAGTTCAAAGCATACCTATTGAGATTCTTGCTAAATTCTACACATCAGTCGAGGCATCGTTCATCACGGAACCCTAAAACAATAGAGAAATCTGCCGTGTTTACAGAAATCGAAAGGAATGATACAGACAAAAACCTTAACAACATTAATGCAAAGACCGTGTATATGTGTCATCGTTTGCTTATTCATGGATATTCATAGCATGTTACGTAAACTTTGCAAATATATACATGAAGGCACATTTAATAATACGTAGGTACTGTAGTGAGCGGGACGTACTACATTAATAAATAATATTCCTTTTTGATAACTGTTATGTTATGTTGTTATGTGTGTATTTACCTTTTAAAATTCAATACATATTCCTTTGTGAGTTCATTAAAGACTGTCTCTGTGACAATCCATCATTTCAAATATATCTTCCGCTTTTAAATATTTATTTTTATTAAGTTGCCAGTGTCAACTAGCGGCTAGGATGATGCATTATCTATCATAGAACCTCTACAGTATTTACTTGTTTTTCGTTATTAGTACCAGAATTAACATGAGGGATAAGGCTCCCGCAGACAGGCGCAACGCGATGGTGCGTCGCGATTCTAATAGAACAATTTCCATGAAATTTTCATAAAAAATGTTCTACTTGAGTCGCGTCGCGTCTGTCTGCGGGAGCCTACATGCGTGCTTATCATAAATAATTAATTAGCCGGTAACATTTCCACACAAACCGTTTTTTTATGTTTTATCGCGATTGTTGCGGGTACCTACTTCAACAGCTACAAATTCCGGTTGACGGTTATTAAATTTACCTCCCGCAAGGTTTTTAATTAGAATTCACACTTACAGGAACAGACGGGTGGAGAGACTTCGATAGCTTCCAAATGTTTAAACTAAAACTGCGTTGGCTACACAGACGCGTCATTTGAAACGCTTTGGTTCGTCATTATTCGACTTAAATCCAGAACTACATTGTCAACCTTATGGTATTGTGTATTTCTTTCTATATACAGTTGATCGTCCGACGATAGTGCCGCCAAACGCTAAGGTCATAGTTGAATGACTTTTCTAGCTTTATCTGTAACATAGTTTATAACCGATTGAATTTGAGATAACAATCACTAGCTAATATTTGTTGTTTGATTAGCTGATAACCGATGTACGAATGTTACATATTTTGTTCCAAAGTCCCCATACCATACTTATTATACGTATACTTATAGGTATGTATGGCTAATCGTCGGTTGTCTTGCCTACTTTTACTCGCAACTTGGATTTTTAACAGATTTTGCTTGGATTTGGAATGCCACGTAATGTGAAAGCGAAAGCAACATGTAAGGTAAGCGTAAGTTTTTACTGTAAGAGCCTGAACAGCGGGGTAATTGCGTAACATACTATTAGGGTGCGTTTCCACTGACGCGGAGCTGGGCGGAGTGGAGAGGAGCGGACCGTAAATTGGTCAATCACAGTGCTCGAAATCTGCGGAGCGGAGATTTCAAGCATAGTGATTGGTCAATTCGTGCACCGCTAAGCTCCTCTCCGCCCCGCTCCGGGTCAGTGGAAACCCGGCCTCAGTAGGATGCAGTAGCAATGGTTGCATTTTGACAGTTCAACAACATGCATTGCGTCATTTACGTTGTTGAGCAAACAAATTTTTCGAACATATATATGAAGCAATGAAATAGCAATATACTTCAAAATCATTCAGATTGTGACTGATGGTGTGTTACACAATTAGGGTGCCGCGGTCCACAATATTGTTATTTAACTAAAACCTGCGAAAACTACAGATTCGATTGCAAACACTAAAAATGAATGTCGTCAAATATTTTCCCTTACAAACAATTCAACATTGTGGCTCTTTCCTAGTCGCAATTGTCTGAAGAATTAATGAATTGAATGTTGTTGTTTTCTAATAGTAAGATAACTAGTATATCGGACTAGAAACACTGAGAGGTGGTTGAAGAACATTAACTCCAGAAGTAATTATGGATACATGTCCACAACAGCAGCAAAACAACAAGATATTTCTCTACTTTCATTATATGTATAATCTAGTATTTAATTATTTATATGTCTAGACTCTAGATAGTGACGCGCTGCAAAAAAACACAAACAAGCAGGCCAACTTTGTTATTCTAGTGTGCATGCATTTTGCGGCCAACAGTTGGACGCAATTTTTGTCGACGAGTTCACAGCTTTGACTGTCTATCTAGACATATTTATATCTTTGTCTACAGGATAAGTTAATAAGAGCTCCAATTAGAACAATTAATCTAATTGAAGCCAAAGACGAGCAAGGGGAAGTAAATAATACCTATTACGTGATCTTACTCATCAAAAGCTGTTGCTAGCTTGCATTCGGAGTAATGCTACCATTGCACTTTGCACTTATTCTATTACTTATGTACTGATGATACCTACACTGATTACATGGTAGATTTCATATACAGGTAGCCTATGCTTATTTATACCTACCTACCAAAGATACTTAGCAAATCCTAATGCTTCGCGATCCGTTCATGATTTAGAAGAGCTAAGCGTTACAAAATAGAAATATTTCACCTCTCAGCGAAATAAAGACTGCGTCTTCAAGTGAGCATTGTGTGCTCACAATATTAATCCTCCTCATATGGGCAGCTATATTATTGGAGCAGAGGCAAGGACGGACGATGATATCAGCGTGTGAGTAGAGCTCGAGTAGGCGAAGGCGAACTCACGCCCAGTCAAAATATGACGAATCCTGTGTATTAAGTTCAAATAAGGCAATACTTTTAGTAGTACCTACCAACTAAATATTTATCACTCTGAGAACTGACTAACCATTTCAAGGCCGCAAAGGTGACATAAAAGAATGATAACTGTCAGTGACGTACGGCCTCAGTAATTAACGAGTCACAGGTAGAGAAATGCGCGATGATTGTTTTTCAGTTCTGAGTAGGCATAAGATCCTATAGAAATTAAATAGGTACTAATCTACATACAATGACGAAAGACTATATAGCAGCAGTTTTCCTCCATCCATTAATCAGCGCTCTGGATTGAGCGTTCTTAGCTGCTCTGCATTGTCCCGGCCATTGTGACTAAACGACATTTCACCAATCAAAGTACAATATCAGCAAATACAAAACATTCACAATAAAAATACCAGACATGCTCGCTATGACTAAGGTGACTTATCAGTATCGTACAAGATGGATAGCATTATTATCTTGTATGAAGATAGCAAACATAATCTATCGAATAAACAGAAACACAAAGAAATACTATTACTTACTCATCTAGTTACCTATGTTAACTTTCAACAGACCTTAGAATATCAAGTTAGTGCCCCTTAATAAATAATCAATCAACTTGTAATAATAGAAGCCATTTAAATATATCTATAGCAACGTTAATTAAAAAGAAATTGATGTAGTAATTAGATGTAAAATGACTTCATCTGTGATGAGACGTAATAAATCAGGAAACATCTTCTAGTGAATAACAACAACACATTACAATAATGTGTAGTAAGTACCTACTAATACGTAGGTAGGTAGAGGTACTATTAACTGTAGGTAGGTCCTTATTTACCTCCTGGTTTATTTTTAATGAATGATTGATAATATTCTTCCCGTTACGCTGCGAAAAAAAAATTGGCAATCATTTTTTTTTTCAAATGTATTTTTTACTAGCCTTACAATTACACTACTGTTTCGCTGTACTTAGTTGGCCTGATTTTCAGTTCCATTAACAGTAGGTCCTCACCAGAAAATGTTTTGTATCTTTCTAATAAGTAGACCGGTACTCAATTAATGACTGTCTCTAGAGTTTTAAGGATTTTTGGAGAGCTGCTCTACTTGTAGTACCTACCTACTATAGTAGGTATTACTTGCCTACTATAATAGTAGGAACCACTTCTTACAGACTTTTTATAGAAAATCGAAAGACCGCAGAGCCCATGGCAGAGCTTGTATAGCCATTATGTTCTCCATAGTATGGAACATGTTATCATATCAACTTATCCTAAAAATGTTCCCTGGCAACGTTAATCCCATTTCCTCTTGATTAAATTGGTAACAATTTAATCAATCTGACACTGTTTTCTGAAAGAATATAATATAAAATCATATGCAACAGCACGGCATACAAAAAGCTTTGGATGGAATATAGGTACTTATTCAATATTAGTTGTTTCATAGCGTTGGTGAATGGAGGAGGTTGGATTATCTCGCCTCCTCCGCAAGTGGCTCGGTAGTCATAAGTAGAACCTGCGTCGTCAGTCCCCGCCGGCCGCGCCCCGCCGCCTCTGGCTGCCTACTGACCTCCACGACACCAAAAGCATTCTCAGCGACAATATGCAACATTTTATGGCCTCGATAACTCATAATATGCATAAAATAAATTGAGCTTGTGTACACGCTCTCACGGTACGAGCGTCGAACGCGAGCGCCCGTAACTTTAATGACACACCTAACTTAGGAGATGTTGATTGTTGAATATACAATTACTGTTAGCATAGTTCCTCTTAACACACTTTAAATCCAGCTCTTTGCCGTTAACTAGGCATAGTTTCTATCAAATAAAAGCTAGAACGTATTTAAGTAAGGAACCGGGTAGTTACGGTACTGCACCGATGCCTCCTCGCGACCTCTTACAGAGGTAGCGTTAGTTAATTCATTAGATGACCATTAAAATATAATTCAATGAATTAGTTGATAAGGAAACAGTAAGTAAGTTTAAACATACATAGATAAAAAACTTACATTGTGTAGTTTGTAAGAATTTGTAACAAATATTGAGGACAAACTTAATTTATTTTTCGGGACTTGGCATATACATTTTATAGACAGTCTATTAAAAGTTAATAGAAAGTTTTTTTCCAAGGAATTAATCCGACTTTTAATGCTGCTGTTAAGGCTGTTATTCAGGTCATTTATTTAAAAAACTAGGTACTTACAAGTTGTATTATTTTTAAAAGGCCCGGTGGAGTTTTGAAATAGTTAATGTCGATTTTAATCCAATCCAGCGCGCCGCCTTGCTGTTGAGATGGAGGTGCAGTTGGTTTGTTGTGTTCCGTAGTCACCACTGTCTCGGGCGCCATCATTATTTGAATTAAAGATTCGTTTTAAAAAGTTGAATTCGTGTGCGAAGATCACGAGCACTGCCACTATAGTATTAAATTTAGTACACTGTGGACGCGGCACACATTTTCGTCCGTCGATAGCGAGCGTAGTATCGTCCGTGCAGCGCACAACTGTCGAGCGGAACGGAAAAGTGGCGGGACTGCCGCGGCCGCGGGGAACAAGAATGGTGGTGATGGCGTTTGTGCGCCACAGCCCACAACCTCGTCAACCACAAGTACGACTGCCCCGTGCGGTGACGGAATGCTACGCATATTATTAGTTATGTAGGTGCTCATTTATGTGTGTCGTGAACAGACAAGTAGCTAAATCACTAACCACTTACTAATAATATGTTAGATACAAATAAACTAGCTCAATACTAGGTGTATTGAGCCAGTACTTCCCTGACTACTCATATTTATTTTAATTCCGGTCTTTTACTTCAACATAGTAATGTAAGCTAGGTTCAAAAGACTAACCACCTGGACACCATGGGTCCAAGTATACGGATATAGGAACTAAAGGGTTCTTAATTTCTTATTGAAGAAGTGTAAAGATTAAAAGGTACAAGATCAAAAAAAGAATGTAATGCAAGTAGCTACTCAATACCATGAACACAGAGAGAACACGCAGAGCAGTTTAGTAACTGACACTTCTAAGAGTAGGGCCAAGAAACGCTCAGAAAATTATTAACAAAACAACAACCTTCAAGAGAAAAAAATAAAAATAAACTGGGAACATCGCGGATTGGTTCTATAGGTCCTCCACCTTCAATAGGGCTAAATACCCTCAAAAGAACAAGCGAGTGATTTGATTTTGTCTTAGTCCCTTTTACTAAACACTTGAAGACTCCAACGCCATCTATCGTTGAATCGTAGAACTTTTCTCTTAGAAGGGGTGAAAACGAACAGATTGGCTGTCGGTAATACGGTCAACGAATCATTATATTTATATTAGTCTATGCAACCAATAATAACAGTTGACATGCGCTTATCGATTTTTTGCTCATTTTTGTATAGGACTTTAGTCAAGTCAACAATTTTCTGGGTAGCAAGATCAAGTAGCTATGGCGAGGCGTGTTCGGTGCTATAAAACTAAAGATATTACGAGACCGTAGCTATAACCAAAAAAACCGTTTTTTTATGTTGGTTGTTTTTCTTCGTAAAGTTTATATTTTAGTTGTAGTATCAACCATTTTTATCTTCACCCGACTAGGCAGGGCTTTAAATACCGGTAAATTTTTCATAACGTTATCTCTATTTGACAGCGTTACCGTTAATATTAAAATAACGGTAATAGATTTAACGTTATTTATGCTACATTTTAACGTTAATTGTATATTAACGTTACTTTTATCGTTATTTTTAAACGGGTAAAGTGGAAGTAGCGTGGCCTGAGGCGCGTGGTGGGCCGCCCGCCGCGCGCCCTCGCACCGCGCTGATATCGTGCCGATCAAAACGTTGCCTTGCCTGATTCTTACGCGTGAGAAGTGCTGATAGTATAATGAGCTGATTTAGTCAGTGATAACTGATCAAATCAATTCAATATCAATGAGTGAAGACAATAGTCAAGTTAATTAATGATTCTTATTTATATTTATTACAATAGTCATTTTACACATGCAGGATTTAATAGACTATCGTGCCACCGCACTATGGTCAAGCCCCATACAAAGCCGCCTCAAAACCGTTTCACGTGAATGTCGTTGTTATGGAATAAATAAGCTTACTATTCTCATTTTTTTTTTTTTACTCATAATGTATTGTAAATAGACTTAAAAGCTAATTCTTGTTCAATAACGTAATTTTGACGCAATACGTTACTGCAATTCAATGCCACATAACTCGAAAGTTTTTGGTATAAATGTACCAGTATTTTTGGAATGCTTATAATCTCCTCATAAGGTTTCATAATTAATATTATATATATAATATATTACTATGATAAAATAAAATAACCAATATAGTTTAAGATGGTATGTTTATAAGGATTTTTTTTTAACGAGACATTTACCCTTTACCGCTGCTTGCCGCTGTCGAGATATTTATTGTATTAAGATCTTTATACATTAGTTTACGCAAGAACAAAAAATTACTCATACTTGCTCTTTTTCTGACACGGTGCTAAAACATATCGCGAGATAAAAATTATATTTTTATTTTTCAATTTCATTTTATTTCTCATAAAATCATTTATTATCTATTGAGGTCAAATTGATAAAAAGTTAACTAAAGTGATGATTATTATTAATAGTTCTTTGTGGTTTTAATACAGTTTTGACCACCTTACATATAAAATATGGTCACTATCTATTAGGGTCGAAATAAAAACAGGTTGGTTATGGAAAGAGTGCAAATTATTAGTATCTTATCTTTTTGCACATAGTACTATTTCATATGCCTATAAAAGGATGGTGAGCCCTGTAACATTCACATTTGTTGGTCAAATATTCAGTTGCCCTAAAAAGCAGTTAATACCTATTTTCGACTATTTGCAAAGTTGACTGATTTGAAAAATGGGTGAATCTGTTTGTAGTAAACGAGAGTTGTGCAATTTGTTGATAAATAGGCATAATATAGACGACTACTTACAAGAAAATTTTAATTTGTCACCAGAGGATATGGCTACTGTGGTCTTCTATATTCAAAGAAACTTGGTATCTAAATGTAACGAACGCTGGAGAAATGCATCTCGGATAAAATACCGCTTTGAAAGTAAGAGAGTCAACTGGTTAGATGGTCAATTTCGTGTTCCACTAGAGTCTCGAGTCACGGTTAATGACCCTAATATGCCTGGAAGTAATGACGGCAGACCCTCGAAACCATACGAAGCATCTTCAGAAAAAACAAAACATGGAATTAATACAAGAGTACGGATAAGACTGTGTTCTCCATGCATATGCTCAGGAGCTACTGTCTATGGGTGAGACGGAGGAGGCCGCAATCGTTAATATTATACGAACTGCATCAAAAATGATAAGATTTTTTTTGTTAAATACGTAACTGAGAACTCTGAAGACGTTACATCTTTTTCAAAGGAAGAAGCACTACGGACATTTTTTGACTGAAACCTTAACAAAGAACAGTATGGGAAACTTCGACTTTGTTTGGCGGAAAAAAGCTGCTCAGTGTTTCCTTCTTATCCAACTTTAGTTGAAGCGAAGAAGATGTGTTACCCACCAGATTCGAGCATAACCATTACTAACTTATGTGCAAAAGTCAATCTGCAGGACTTGTTGGATCATACTGTGGCACGTAAATTACTAATTGGTTCAGTTTACAAAAATGGTTTAAGAAAGATGAAACTATTCTTTAAATGGGTTTGTGACGGGTCATCCGGGCAGAGTACAATCAAGTTTTACCCGAAGAAAGCGATTTTATATCAGATGCAAACCTTTTTATTGCTTCACTTGTACCCATTAGACTCATAGATGAGACAACTAATACTGTTGTTTGGAAGAAGAAAACTTGCAGACTTATATTGTTAGAATTTGCCAAAGAAACTCCTGAAAAAACCGCGTCTTTTGTGGCTGATATCAACAATCAAAAACATAATGTCTCTTTCCCTGATAAATAAGAATGAAGAGGTAATCGAAATTACTCATGACCTATATTTACCCATGATTGATGGTAAAGTGGCAAAAGTTTTAACTGAAACTCGTTCGAGCGCTTCTTGTACAGTTTGTAGTGCTAGTCCTCAAATGAATAACTTGGAGGCAGTTAGGACACGAGATGTCAACGAAAGTTCATTTCAATAGGGACTGTCAACACTATATGCTTGGATATGGAGACGATCTTACACATTTCTTATAATTTGTCTTTTGAAAAGTGGTCAGCTACTACACCTGAAAATTAAAAAAAAAAACAAAGATGAAAAGAAAAAATTGGTACAAAAGCGGTTTAGAGAGGACATGGGACTGCATGTCGATAAACCTCGACAAGGCACTGGAAATAGTAATGACGGCAACACAGCTCGGAGATTATTTCAGAATTACTCTTGCTCTGCAGACATTATAGGTGTAGACGTAGAACTTATAAAACGAATGTACATAATAATGTATGTCATCTGGAATGGCTATTAATTCAAAAAAGTTCGGTAAATACGCATAGAGTACAGCAGGATTTGGCGGAGAGCCAGTTTGGTTTCCGCAGGGGGCACCCTACCGTGGACGCTATCATGCGCGTGCGAGCCCTCACGACGGGGAATGCTGTTGCCCAGGGTGGGGTCGTCTTAACGGTGTCTCTAGACATCGCCAATACCTTCAATAAGGGTATTGAAGGTATTGGCGATGTCTAGAGTGCACTCCGGTACCACCGGATGCCGACCTACCTCTGTCGTGTGGTCGAGGCCTATCTGATGGACAGAGCCGTCATTTACCGTGGTCACCAAGGAGTGTGGAACCGGCAAGAGATGTCGTGCGGTGTCCCACAGAGATCGGTCCTAGGGCCGCATCTGTGAGACATAGGATACGACTGGGAGCTGCGCGCCGACCTCCCTAGCGGCGTCAGCGTAGTGTGTTACGCCGACGACACGTTGGTCCTGGCGCAAGGGAGGTCGCACCAGGCGGCGGTCAAAGTAGCGGCACGCGGGGTTGCGACAATCGTTGAAAGGATCCGGCAATTGGGACTTGAGGTGGCCCTGTACAAGTCCGAGGCCATGTGTTTTCATAGCCCTCGGAACGCGCCACCGACGGGATCCCAAATAACGGTAGGAGGGGTTTACATCGGCGTCGAGTCTACGATGAAGTACCTGGGAGTCGTCCTCGTCAGCCGGTGGAACTTCGTGGAGCATTTCCGACGTTTGGCTCCCAAACTGTTGAGACCTAGAAATCGCGAAAAAAAAATCAGTTGTTCCATACATTTGTGTTCACTTAAATCGACAAAATGTATGGAACAGCTGATTTTTTTTCGCGATTTTAAGGTTGGTCCCATAGAAAAAGTTGTTCAAAATGATGAATTCAATGACCCCTTTTAGGGTTTAGTGTAAACAAAAACTAATATTGTATATCAAGTTTGAGAAATAACTCAGAAACAATATCGAAAGAACTTTTAGATGAAGCCAAGGCCCTTCTTGCTATCAACGAAAATCTGTAGGAGCTTCCTGAATTGTGTACTTTATTTTTCTCGTTTGCTTCAATTATTCCATTTTAAGCAAATTAAAAAAGACAAATTTTGTTTTTTTTTTCTTATAGTATGCATGTATTTTTTCAAGTTTTATTTTTGTAATTAATTAATAAACAGAATTTTCAAAATCGAAATATTAAATATAATATAATATAAATATTAAATATTATACATCCAAGAATACGTGTGCAAAATTACAGCTCATTTAGTTTTGAAACAACTGAGATACGGAGTATTGAGACGAAACATACGCGATTTTCCCATAGTGCGGCGGCGGAGTGGCAACACTGTAGGTACCTAAAGTGATCCAATGCTAAGCGAGCGCACAAAATGTAAACCTACGGAACGGCAACGTAGCAAAATTAACGATAAAATTAACGTTATTATCATATTTTACGTTAATGTTAATTAACGTTATATTACTGGTAATGTTATCAATTAATGTTAAAATTTTTGTAACGTTAGTAAGGTATCACATTAAAATTAACGTTACGTAACGGTTATTATTTTGTTATTTGGTAACGTTAACAAGCCCTGCGACTAGGTGAAGATAAAAACATTATTGTATTAAAAACCTATTATTAAATCGTAACTCAAAAAACTTCTATGAAATAAAAAAGAATCAAGTAAATCGGTCCAGTAATCGTGTACGTACTTAGTTGAAAAACAAGAAACAACTTGTCAAATGCATAACCAGAAGTTAGCCGGTTAAAAACCAAGACACCTACTATTTAAATATGGTGCAAGTCGTGGGGTGATGTAAACCGATTGATCCAGAAAATACTCGAATTCTTCTGGCTTACTGGGACACTCAGAAAGTTTTGCAAAAATTAAAAAAATGTTCTGTTGGTAATTTTTTTTTTTATTAAATATTTTCCAAATACGGAGAGTATTTGGAAAAGATTTAATAACTTTTTTTTCCAGTTCGCCGCAGACACCTCGTTTACAGCTTGCTCGAACGCTGACAGCGCATCTTCCAGCGACGAAAATTGTATCCCTTTGAGCTGATTTTTTATTTTCGGGAACAAAAAGAAGTCACACGGTGCTAGGTCAGGGCTGTAAGGAGGGTGACCCAGGGGTATGACCGGCGTGCTGTACAGAAAGTCCCTCGTTTTGAGCGCAGTGAGCGAAGGTGCGTTGTCTTGGTGGAGCAGTAGCCCGCGGAGCCGTGTTTGGTTGCTTGTTGCTCACAACAGACAAAACTTCTGCCAAGCATTTGGTATTATACCATTCAGCGTAGATGTTTCTTTGGTTCCGTAAAGGAATTGACACCAAGTAGCCCGTCAAATTGAAAAAGCTCGCGATTTCTTCCCCCCGTTTCTAGATCGCTTCACTTTGGTAGTCCACGTTTTTTTTTTATTCGTTTTGAAACATACAAACCGTCGACTGGCACTTCGTTTCTGGATCGTATTGAAAATCCAAGTCTCATCACCTGTAATGATGTCGTAAACACGCCGAGACAAGCCTGCTTCAAATTTGTTTATCATAATTACGTTACGACGCGCGACGGCACCATTCCACATGGGCCTGCTTCTGAACATCGGTGAGGTTGTGCGGCACCTAGCGTGAAACTATCCTCCTCACGCGAAGATGCACGTGTAGAATTTCGTGGAGACTTCCCGATCCAACCAGTATGTGCTGAATCTCTTGATACGTAACTCTCCTATTGTCATTGATTAAATTTATCACTGCTAGCACGTTTTCTTCCGTAAGGCCTAGCGCGCACCACGATTTTGTATCATGCAATCATTTTGTCGCAGGAATGCAACGTATGAGTTAGTACGGCAGTGCGCGCACAATCGAGTAATAAATCGCAGCGATTATAAAATTGTGATTTGTCACAATTTGCTGCGTTTGCTCGCGACGCGATTATCGCGAAAGTAAACTGCAGCGTATGGAATTGTATGGTCCCGCGCGCACTGCGACAGAAAAATCGCGCACTCGTGCCGGTCGGCGCCCATTCGTATTACGTTCTTTCGAAAATAAACGTGTCGGCGCCTGCATCTCCACTGCAGTCTCAATACGAAACGAAGCTAGACGTGGAACATTTGATAATCGCAATACAAGAAAGACCACCTTTGTGGAATAAACACTCCAAAGAATATAGTGATCGTGATTTGAAAACGCGTTTATGGCAGGAGGTATGCCAAAAAGTTGTAATGTTTTTGTATTCAATATACCTCATATTGAATACAAAAACATTACAACATTTCTCAGTAATCTGTCAAATGTTTGAATTTTCATTCTATAATAGCCATAGATTTTTTTGGGATATAGCCGAAGATCATTGTATTGCGGATAAAAGAAACCCTTAGTAAATATATCCGCTGTAAAAGGATGAGTCCAGTATTGACGATTATTTTTCTTTTTTCTTCTTTCCCTCCGAAGTAGAATCAAAATAGACCGAGAACCGGGCGCAAACACATCACCACAGACCGTCAGGATCGTCAGTTACTGAGAGAGTCGTAAAGAAATAGGAAAAAAACATCTTCAGAGCTTGCTGCTGAGTTGTCGGAACAATTAAGAAATCAATTTCTGCTCGAACTACTCGTAGAAGACTTCAGGAAGCTGGTCTGAAAGGCTGTAAAGCTAGGATGAAGCCATGGCTCTCCGACAACAATAAAAAAGCTCGGTATAAATGGGCCTTAAAACACCGAACTTTCACCGCTGAAGAGTGGTCAAATGTTGTGTGGTCAGACGAATCAAACTGAGGTGAATAAGTCAATTTAATGCCCTAATAAAATTATATAAAATGGTTTAAAAACCAAACGCATAGATAAAGTTATTTTTTTTTCCGGAACTCAATATTTTTCTCTTTATTGTAGATTTTTGGTACACCTGGTGTGACCTTTGTGCGTCGCCGGGTGGGCGAAGAATTTAAGCCAGTGTGTGATCCAACCGTAAAACACGGCGGCGCACTATGGAAAATCGTAGAACAACTGCTGATTAAAAATGGTTTTTGTCAATGTCGCTACTGGCATGCTTTTTTTATTTTACTCAATAGTTTAAGGACCAAACTAGACTATAATATCAAAAAATTATAAATATTAAATGAAATGATTTTTTTACAACACCACAAACTTTATAGTTTTGACGGACGTCCATGTCAGGCCCGTTCACTTCATCACTTTTAAATTGATTTTATTGTTATACGTTACAGGAAAAGGTATAATGTATTATATATTTCTGGAAACCTCGTCTTTTGAAGAATATGAAACAGCTAATATGTATTTAATGTTATGTTAAGGTTCACCTTAAAATAATTGCAAAATAAAATATGGTGAAAAAAAACTTTTTTTAAAGTTCAACGAGACTTTTGACAGTTACCCACGTTTACCCCTGCTTTACATTTAATGTTGATTTGTAGCCTAACTATCCATAAACATAATCAAATAATAACAGCTGCGGATATTTGCGGGTTTCGGAGTAATTAATAAAAATGTGATAAGAGTCAGAAAACGGAAAACCGCTCGCTATCTATTGCGGTTTGAAATGTTGCTGTTTACATCAATAGTTTGCGGTAAGTTTTGTAATTTATCATTGATAATAGGGCATTTATCTTTTTTGCACTCATGTTGCGTGTGAAAATATTAATCAACAAAATGCACACTACCCTCATATTTCAAATTGTATATAAACCGTGGTTTCATTCCATTGTAAATAACAAAATAGTGGTGAATTAACAGAAGTGTAATTACATTTGTTGACTCTTCAAAATGTCTACTTTCAAGTGTTCTAAACGTGAAATAATACTTTCGTATATCGAAGGAGGAAAATCGTTGGAAGCATTATCAACAGTTTTGCAAGAAAAATATCATGTGTCTGAAGACAACTTATGTTTCATCCTCAGTGATTTTCAAAGACATATTATTCCCGCTTTTAATAAACGCTGGAACGAAGCTTCACGGAACAAGGATACATTTTTAATGAGGAATCAGAATATTCAATAACTTTACCGGACTCTGAAGACGTTACAACCATCTCCACACCATCTACTTCTTCTGGGAAACGTGGAAGACCGTGCGTATCTTATCCAGACTTGTCAGAATCCAGTAAAAGAAGAAAAAATACAATGTTACTTAATGAATATGGATTTGAACACGTCTATAATGCATATCTTCAAGGGTTACGTTCGATAGGAGAAGGAACAGAAGCTAAACTTGTGGAAACATTAAGGTTTGCTGACAGTGAAAATAAGACCTTATTTTCGAGTCTCATAGAAGACGCAAGGCGGACCAAAATGTTAACGGATGAAGAAGCATTGAGCGTATTTATTGACTTGGATTTAACGAAAGCACAATATTTGTACTTGAGAAATTTAACGAACGAACGAAAATGTTTTGTGCTTCCGCCATATTACAAAGTGCAAGAAGTTAAAACTACTTGCTATCCACCGTCTTCAGCCATAGAAATTACAGACACAAGTGCAAAAATAGTAAGACTTCAAGATTTATTAGATCACACTGCAGCTAGAATATTGACAATAGATTCAGTCTATAGGAATGGATTGAATAACTTACTTCTGTATAGTAAATGGGGCTGTGATGGCTCATCCGGTCAAAGCCAGTACAAACAGAAACTGCCAGAAGAGTCTGAACTTATTTCTGATTCGAATTTATTTATCACTTCTTTGGTGCCTATTAAGTTAATTAACGAGCTAACAGGTGATGTTGTCTGGCAAAATCCGGTACCTTCATCTGTTCGTTTTTGCCGGCCTATATTAATAGAATGTTGTAAAGAAACTCCCGAGAAAACTAAAGCCGTTGTGGATGAAATAAAGGGTCAAATAAATTCCTTGAGTCCATCATTAATTAACAAAGAAGGTGAGGGAGTGCAAGTGAAGCATGATCTCTTCCTTACAATGATAGATGGTAAAGTAGCTCAGGTATTAACAGATACGCCTTCGGGTTCCATATGTACAATATGTGGAGCTACTCTACGCCAAATGAACGATTTGACAAAAGTGACAGCTAGGCCTGAAAATGAAGATTCTTATCAATACGGAATGTCTACTTTGCACGCCTGGATTCGTTGTATGGAAATGATTTTACATATTTCCTATAATCTGTCTTTCCAAACATGGTCAGCCACAAGTAAAGAAAAGAAACGACTAAAGTCAGAGAAGAAAACCCTGGTACAAAGGCGTTTCCGTGAAGAGCTAGGATTGATCATCGACAAACCAAGACAAGTAAGTGGTAATTCTAATGACGGTAATACTGCCAGAAGATTTTTTCACAATGCAAGCTGCTCTGCTGAAATTACAGGAGTGGATATAAATTTGATTAAACGACTTTACATAATTCTGCAAGCTCTTTCATCGGGTGTAATGATAAATGCTGAAAAATTTGGCAGTTATGCTATGGAGACTGCTAGGATCTATGTGAGCAATTATGAATGGTATTACATGCCATCTTCAGTTCACAAAATTTTGATTCATGGACAAAGTGTCATAAAGCATTTTGCAGTACTTCCTATTGGTCAACTTTCGGAAGATGCACAAGAATCTCGCAATAAGGATTATAAAAAATTCCGTCTTCATCATGCTAGAAAATGCTCAAGATCCGCTACAAACGAAGATGTATTTCATACTCTTCTTTATACTTCAGATCCTTACATTACCAGCATTAGAAAACCGTATACTAAAAACGTGAAGGAACTTGATGAAGACACCTTAGATCTTTTGAAAGTGAACGAATTAATTTTAGATCCCGAAGTTCATCAAGTATAAATAACAAAACATTTAGTAAACAGTATAATTAATTAATTAATCTGTGTTCGATTTTAATCTTTAACAAAATGCTTTTTTTATTTTATTTGATTTTTATTTTGATGTATTATATGATATTTGGTTTTTGTAAACATTAAAATAATAGTATTCATTGTTAAGAAATAAACATTGGAGATTTTTTATAATTTTGAATTTGTTTTATTTTTTAATTTATTATTTTAAATTTAATCATAATAAATTACATTCTATTTGAAGCCATATACACTATTCTATATTTGTGCAACATTTTAGAACTTACTATTCAGAAATAAAGAAGTTATTGATTTTTAATCAGAAACAGACCATTATTTTCCACAGTGCGGCGGTAGCAGTCTGGGTTTGCAGGGCCGATTCTGGAGTTGGCGAATTGTTCGTGTGTGAGGGCCGCATGGACTCTACTAAGTACATAAATGTAGGTACTAGAAACTGCGTTGCTGCCTTCATTCACGAAACTTTTTTGACGACACGAACATGGATGGTGTTAAATTCCAGCAGGATAACGCGCCAAGCCACAAATCTGCCCGCACTATGACATGGTTTCAGGAAAATAACACAGAGCTTCTTGACTGGCCTGCCCAGTCGCCAGATCTGAACCCCATAGAACATTTATGGGGTTTATTAAAGCGTAACAGGCGCCAAACAATTAACAACAGAGAAGATTTGAAACGCTACCTGCGCCTAGAATGGAACGCGATTACTGCTGGAGACTGTAAAAATCTTGTTAGCTCTTTACAAGAATTTCTGCCGTAATTAGAGCAAAGAGTGGACCCACAAAATATTAATTTTCAATTAATAAATAGTAAAATAAACCTATTTAAAACGTGTTGTTTTATTTCTATTTGATACTCCTCATAAAACTGAAAGATGTCATGGGTGCTCAATACTTTTGGCCAAGGCTGTATAGGACAAGATCCAATACCTTTTCCCAGAAGGGATGAAGGAAGGGAACTGGGGTCCTCTGAACCAAATATGACACTAAGTCTTGAGAAATATTCTAACTTAGTAGCGGAGTCCCATGCAACTAATCCAAGTAGGACGTAGCTCATGAATGCACCACTGGTTCCGTCACACAAAACGTTAACTAGCGAAGGTCATTGACTCAACATTCAGAAAAATGACGTCACGCGACAGCGCCATCTAGTATCGAGGGGCGGCGTTTTGCAGTGTATCTTTTATTTAAAAGGTAGCGCTGGTGAATTAAAAATAGGTTTGCTACAGTACCTACATTACAACTGGTCAGCGTCGTCGCCGTCCCGTCACGCCGCGCCACACCCACTGTGTGCAGAGACCTTTGTTTTCTCTAAGGCGCTACGATATTTTTTAGGGTTTTAAAAAAAGCGCTATTACTTAATTACAAATATTTTCTTAAATCTAAATCTGTCACAAATACGCACAAATTAAGAGCTACTCGATATTTCTCTCTTAGAATTTTCCTGGTGGAACAACGTTACTCGAGCAGAAATAGTTTTTTTCCAAAACGACAAAGCGCACAATTTTTTTATGTGGCGCACATTTACAGCAGATTACGCACTAATTATACGTACCACTCATATCATTCTAAGAGTCACTTTCCTGCTGGGGTAACGTACACTGCCTATCGTTGACAAAGTGCGAAGCACGTCAATAGAAGAGATGAAGGGAGTCTCAGAACACCAAGTAACAAACAGAGTGAAGAAGGGTCAGAAAGTCATCTTAGGTGGGAATTAAGACAAAGGATAATTGAAAGAGAAAGTTAAATTAGGATAAGTACACAACTTTTATCTGAGAAATAAATATTGCAGTTTCACAGCTTGTCCATATGTCAAAAAGCTGTCATATTTCTTCTTCAGATAGACTATTGAAAAATCAGCTTTAGGTGGTAGTAATTTCCCAAAAAAAAAACTAAAGTACAAGTAAAATATGCAAAGAAATAACTGCAGAAACCTCAATTCAATTATTATTGTTCTATAATTAAATATTAATAACAGGAATACAGGATCCAAATGTTTTTGGAATAATTGCAAAATGTGATTCAATTAAAACAACAAATACATTTTCATTTATATTGAGAAAACTTAGAAAAAGAAGCCTAAAATTTTTCCTCCAAGATGTTTCCTTCTGGCTTCTTCATGGTCCATGATTCCACCACTGGTTGTCAGGACCAGGTACCTGAAGACAAGATAAATACAAAATTAGTATTGTTTGTAATTAAACAAAAGGTACACATAAAATGGCAATTCATCTCAATTATAATTTCCATTTTGAGAGTTCAGCCACGTTTATTGCGATATTTGCATTATTGAGCAGATAAATTTTTCAAACCCATGAAGCAATGGATTAGGAATTTCCTTCAAAACCTTGGTTTGTGACTGAAAGTATGTTACACAAAAGTTAAGATTTCCTAAATATCATACACTTGTTCAAAACACCACTAACAATATCTATCAATGTGAAAGATATCAATTTGTGACATTTTATTCAATTTAGCACAACATATCAAATGCCGACCAACAAGAACTATTGGCGATCCGCGGTAGTTATGCAAATATATCACGACTTATTTTACTATGAAACATGGATGGATTTCGATGTTGAATGATATCTTTCAGCACCATTAACTCTTTCATCATATACCGCTAAGCTCTGTGGTTTTAGCAAAGACTAGGGATAACAATATTTACATAGAGATGAAATGAAATGAAATTATTTATTCTATAATTAGGATATCAGAATCACTTTTAAGTAATACAAAAAATAAAATAAGCTAGATTGAGTCAACATTTCCTATCTGACTACCTCTGAGAAGAAATAGTGAAACAAGCTCAGGATGTGAGCCTGGAAATAATTAACTTGATGTTTATCAAAATGCCACAAATGTACTACTATTGCTACTAGCGCAATAAATAAAACATTCACTTTATTACAGTTACTGATCAGTTTTTCTTTGCTGTTACTATTTAGACTTTCTAATATTAGCTAACTTGACCAAGCTATGGTGATAACACTAATTTGAACCATAGTTTTAAGAATAGCGAGGTACCAGAATCATTTAAGATTAAAACATGGTAAAAAACATCTTAAAGTTGGTTGCAAAAAGCTGTACATGATTATAGTGGCATAAGCCTCAAGTCCTCAAGTACTTCTCCTGATCAGTTGTCTGGTCAATACCAGACAACTACTGCCATCTAGGCCAAGCCATTATTTAGCTTGTTTTACATTTATAGCCTGTAGAATAGGATGTAAATAGTATTTCAAAGTAAACAGCTTACCCGAACTGTCGTGACGGTAGCAGGTTAGTCCACCTCTCAATGTCGTTGATGGGAACGTCGAAGCGGGGTGAAATGACTCCACATTTGTTCAGTCTGCCGGTCAGATTGACAACAATCTTTCCAGCTCTGTGGTCATCGACGATTTCAAATTCGCCAATGTAACCGTGCTTCATCATCACAGTTAAAAACTTGACGATGACTTTGGAACAAGGCCGGATTAGCACTTGTCTTTTGCCGCGCTTCTCAGCATTGTGGATTGATTTGAGAGCATCACTCAATACGTTCATACGCACCATGGCTGAAATAACAGAGATGTAAATGAAAAACTTCGTATAACCAATAAATTTGGTAACAAGGAACTTCACATCTGCACGAAGAAACGTCAAAACACCGTGAATCGCCAGAGGTTATCACTGAACATAGATTCTTTTAACCAAAATATTGTGTGGGACGAGGTTCACAGTAACTGCTTTGCAATATTAATTACTTTCTTGCGATTTTATGGCGTTTAAAACAAAGATTACCTAGGATTTAATATCCGCCGCAGCGAACCGAAATGACAGAACACTCAGAAAGAAATATTTTAGTGATGGCTGTTTGGTGGTGTGAAATAAATAATCTACTAAGAACTGATAAATCTACTAAAATAATTATGTTTTAAAATAACAAATAAGAAATCTGTAGAATACACTTCTGTTCATTTATTAGGAGTTGTAATTGAAAAATCTGGTATTTTTGTTATACATTAAATTGCATAATATTTTTGCTTAGACCCGTACTCATACTCGTACTATTACTAAGGTCTATGGACCCGATTAATTAAACTTCATTACAAGTCTCCCAAAGTGATAATAATAAATCTTCGTCACTGTTCGGCAACGGTCGTATTTCCCGAGCGTCGGAAGACGATATGTGTATAGCGTGGTTAAGTGCATTTTCTTCGTGCATAATTTAGTAAAAATATTATTTTTAATATTTAAGTTTCCGGGAATACGACAATTAGCGAAGATCTGCATGCGCATTATTAATTTGGGAATACTGTACCTATTTCAGCTAATCATAATAATATTGTATCATTGTTTTTGTAAATACATAATTATGTACATTAGAAAATAAGAACGCATTCCTATAAATGTACAGTATGTACATAGTTTATGTTTTACTAGATTCTGGCTACGCCAACTCTGCAGAAGTAAAAAAATGGTGGTATTTGATAATCTATAGATGGAAACACCGTCTATACTACGAAAAAGGAATTTGATACTATAAATAAAATGGTCATATTCATTGTAATGGTGATTGTTTAGTTGAATCGATGTATATAAGTGTAAAATAAATGTATGATAAAATCAGTGTAAAGGTCTAGAATACAATAAATACAGTCAATATGACCATTTAATTACACAAAGTGACAGCTAGCACATGTCAGGTTACTCCAGTGAATTAATAATGCGACTGTTGTTTTCTTTTTGTTTTTGATAGGTTATTTTGTTTATATTCTGATTCCTTCCTGATAAAGAATAGTCACTTTAGCACGATGCAGTCTGAATTTGATACAGTTTTGTCATCGGATGGAGGTAGAGCATAGCTATGATACAGGATGAAATTCATGATCCCCGTAACTTTTATATAAAATCTACTGAGGCTAAAGTTTACCAACGCATTATTAATATTTTAGCCTAAATACAGGAGAAGCCACTGCGGATGTCTATGGATATCTTTGAATCTACACAAGGACACTATCAAACTAATTATAGATCATTTTTGAAAGATAAACATAATATTTTTTAGTTTTATTATTATTAGTTTTATATTTATAAATGAAATCACACCGAACACTCATTCATTCATCAGAATCTGAATCTATTTTAGGTTTCAATTCTTCACTTATTCCACCTGGATCTTACAAATACTAAGTACTTGCTTGTTATGAATTTACTCACATTTACTGTCTATAGTAGTTTCACAGTTAGTGATTACCGCATAACCACAAAGTATGTTGTTTTGCTTAATTATGTTGTAATTTGACACGATCTTCTTGCAAACAACATAAGAAACCAGAACGGATTGAGACAAGAAAACGAGCTGCGTAACGTTACTCGAAATCGGTTGCAAAAAGTCTCAAATAATTAAATAAATATTTACAAAATAATCTGCACCCAATCAATAAATTTGGTTACTTAAAACCTAACAAACATGAACAGGCGTATGAGTATTCGAAAAAAAATCTTAGATAAATAATCTATTATGCAAAAATCAAAAGGCCAAATATGAAAATCATTAGATACTACGTAGTACGTACACGTCAACTTTTCGACATCTTATAGACATTGTCGTTCCTGGCATTTTTTTTGTTTTTGGCGTGCCCAGCACTGGGTTGCAACAACCGTACTCTTCATGTCGCCATGAGATTCCGCCGGAGCTCCGTCCACTGTGCCGCGATTTTTCGTGGCAGCGGAGTTACGCCCCGGCGTTTCGCCTCCTCGCGCCACTCCCATACGTGCGCGAGGACTATTGCCTCCAGATCCCATGACGGCAATCCGGCAAGGCAAGGAGGCTCGCTACCTCACAGGGGCCGTGCGGTATCCCTGGACCAGCCGGATGGCCATGACCCTTTGGGCCGCGCTCAACCGGTGGGCTGGCCGCAGCGCCAGGGAACGCGCCCACACAGGAGTAAAGGGCCATGTACCGCACGACCCCCGCGTAGAGCCTCCGGCAGGAGTCGTTTCGACCGCCTAGAATGGGCAGGACCCGCTTCAAGGCAGCCCCTGCCCGCTCCAGTTTGGGAGCCAAATGTCGGAAATGCTCCAAGAAGTTCCTTCGGCTGTCGAGGACGAGTCCCAAGTATTTCATCGTTGACTCGGAGCAGATGTAAACCCCTCCTACAGTCCTTTGGGATCCCGACGGTGGCGCATTCCGAGGGCCATGAAAACACATGGCCTCGGACTTGTGCAGGGCCACGTCGAGTCCCAATTGCCGGATCCTTTCGACGATTGTCGCAACCCCGCGTGCCACTACTTCGGCCGCCGCCTGGTGAGACCTCCCTTGCGCCAGGACCAACGTGTTGTCAGCGTCCTGATCGGTCCCTGTGGGACACCGCACGACATTTCTTGCCAGTTCCACACTCCCTGGCGACCGGGGTAGATGACGGCCCTGTCCGTCAGATAGGCGTCGACCACACGACAGAGGTAGGTGGTACTGGAGTGACTCCCTGATGCAACTTCAGGGCAGGGTATTGAAGGCATTGGCGATGTCAAGAGACACCGCCAAGACGACTCCACCCTGGGCCACAGCATTTCCCATCGTGGGGGCCGCAGCAGAGGTGATGAAATTAATTCCACATGGTAAAGTGCATGCCCTGGGTTCGAACCCACGACCTACGAGTACAGTATCCTTATATTTAAATAAATATTTATTCCGTTTTCGTTACTGCACCTACCACTGCATTTGTCTCTGCATCATCCAAAGGTTGACTGGTAGAAAATGCCTATGGCATTAAGTTCGCCTATGTACATCTGTGTGCTTGATGCTAACAGATTTTGGATAAAAGCGTTTTTGCACGTGAACGCTTCTTTCAAAGTGCATTTACCATTGACTAAGACTTCTGAAAATAATATGTAAACTACCCTATTTATTTATCAGGTGAAATTATACTATACTCATTTTTTTTTACTTGCCGTGGATTTTCAGGAGCAACTTTTGTGAGCCAAAAAAAAGTCTAGTTAGTTATTTGTATCGACTAGTTTAATTGTTAATACAACTAGTATAAATAAATAAATAAATATGTATGCTTTACTATCTCAATTCATATTTTGATTAACGTACAACACAGTGCACCAACTAGCCAGTAAAAACTGCCACTTGCTCACTTCAGATGTCGCTACTATCCAACGTCTAAGAATTTGGCAGCTAGCTGTCACTATCCATTCATTTTTTGGAAACAAGCGATTTCTTTTGTGCGTAGTTAATTTATACGCCCCGTTGTGCAGCTGTTGACTGCGGAAATACGGGGAGCCATTTATTTGCCAAAGATTTGAAAACACCAATTCTGTGGAAAAGGTGTTGGAAAAAAAATGCAAATCCGATATTTCGTTGAGACTGTGCTATCCTTTTGAAACCTGAAGACTTTTATGGGAGAAATTCGTATACAGGTGATGCTCCCAAGGTAACTAAGTCTGTTTTTTTTACCTATAGGCATTTGTAATGTGAAATTATGTAAATTATAGGAAAGGTTTGTGTGTTTTGTATTATCATTAGATCAGTGCTAGAATCTCTGAAGTTTTCAGTCAGGAAGATTATCCTCGATTTGGTTTTTAACTCTGATGAGGTTATTTCTGTCGTACGCTTCCAGTCTTCAACAAAAAAATACCTGTTAAGCCCCGCGCGACACCGATTTCGAGCCAAACAATAGAAAGTAAATTGTCTCTCATTAGCTGTCCTTGACCAATTAAACACAACAAACACAAAATAACCTATAAATTATAAAACTTTCTTAATATATTGACTTTTCTACTACAGCTGCTGTTTTACCAATGGTAGATGCTTCCTCTGTCCTTAGCTCGTTTTTTAATAGTGGTAAACTCCAAGTCGCATCCATATCGATCTAGTTTTCGTTTAATTAGTGATCGACACAAAAGTAAACAAACAAAACAATGACAGTATAAAGATGGACAACTGTGCTGCCACCTATGATGACTGACGAGCTTTTAGTTTTTAAAACCATTACAAAATCACTGGCTACCCAGCATAAAAAATAAAATAGAGTCACCCAGCAAATAAAATGACTTCTGGCAATTTGCTCTAGATCACAGACACAAAGTCCAAAACGCAGGCTATAACAAATCTGCAGCCGACCAATGAAGCCAAACAAAGATTTTTAAAGAATAAAAATTGAATTGTTTCTTTCTTCACTAATTTACTTTGCAGTTTGCTAACTGGCAACAAAATAATCGACTAACATGCAGCCGTAAGTGTGTCTCTAGTCCTAGTCGGTGCCGATAACAGCCGAAGTTTACCGAACACTGCCCAAAAGAAACGAAACAAAAACATATTTTTGCCGTAGGTACCCGTTTTGCTCGTCAAGTCGAGTCGCGTCCTTCGACGATTGTGCAATGAAGTTCATGTCATGAAACTTTCGAAGTTTAAAAACTTTCAAAAAATAATTTAAATATGTTGTTGATATCCTAAGACTTTTTAATAGTGATTTAGTGAATTATAATTATGTAAAAGAGCTGCAACATCCCAGTATTAATATATACAAAGTTGAGTGAACTTATGAAGTTGTGAGTAATCCCTACCTTGTTCATAGTTGCAAGGCGAGCAAATTCCACAGGTGTCTAACGAATGTTGTGGGAACTAAAATCCTAGCAACCGATCTGAAATGATGGAACTCACTCTATAGTTGTATTAAAGTGTAAAGGTGCATAATAAATACTGAGAAAGATGTAGACAAGTGTGTTTAAACACGAACAACGAGATTTAACGTGTCATGGAAGAATTAGAGCGGTGGTCCAAGATGTATTGCAAACAGTTTCGTGTAACTTTTATTATATTGTTTTTCTACTTTGTACATTCTGTATCATCGGTAAATATTACAGGTAAGTCATTTAACGTGATTTTTAATTATTAGAAGTAAGCAATCTAAAACAAAACTGACAAGTCTTTTGTGTTCTGATTTTCAAAGTTTTTATAAAGTTTTAATTTATGGTCCCATAGCAATGAAGTAATGCAGTATTGACCTGTGCTTCTTAGTTGCCTAATCCATAATTCCTGACAAGAGACTAAACAATTTGAAATAGTTAAGTAAAACAAAAGGCAAGTATGTTATTAATAATATGTAGACTCAAAATATATCTTAAAAGTATTTTTTTTTTCTGTCTCGAATAAAATCATACTTCCTCTCTTGAACTACATACCTAAATTGCTTATTATTATAATTAATTTCTTAAATTTCATTGTTTTTGCATAGATAAATTAGTAATTGGTCTGGTTTAAATTCTGACATGCCGATCAAAGTGTTTGCATTAGTAATCTGCTACTATCTGATCACATTACTGCTGCATTTAACTTATAATGTTAAGGTTGTGTGACCTCCCACCTATACCGTTGTATCAGCGGTGATACTTAATACAAGTTGACAAGCAGTAAGTAACAATGTCCAATCATATACTCTCTCTTTTGTTATCTTCCAAGAGATATCAAGAAAGAAGTTGTTAACTCTTAAACACATCTATTAAAACCTCGTTAGGTTCTTTCTTAGTTTATTTTAGACATAAAAATTTGTGAAAATAAGGTTTAAAAAAAACAGCAATGGCATTCATTATACTAACTTCTTTGATTGTATTATATGAATGTCTGTAAGACTAGATATAGGAAGGCCTTGTGGTTATAGTGATCTACAACCTATCTGTCTAATTGGGGATAACTGTCAAGCCGCCCATAAAATATTCACATAAACCTAAGGCCTCTGCACAATACTTATCACTAATTACCAATTAACATTCAACCAGCTACCACTCAATGAAACAACAGGAATTGGAAAACAACAACTGATTAATCATGGTCTATGCCCTGTGTGGGACTGCATGCAATGGAGAGGTCAAGCCGGATCTTGAGATTTTCTCAACCAATCAAGATAAAACAAACCCTTGTTGTTAAGCTAGGCTATAATATAAACATTACAAACGTTTTCGTCATGATAATAATTATGTGATTAAATAAGAAGGATGTACAGGTTATTGATGAGTCAGTATTAGCTAATTGGCATCTGACTAGCTGTTCTTATGATATTGGCTTAACACTTTCTATGCCAAGCACCCAGCATATGGGTCGAAAAATAATTCGTTCGTGTGCCCACAACTCGCATCCGAGTCGTCGCTATATGTAGCTAAAGATGACTTCTGTTCAGATGACTTCTGTTGATTGAATTGTTATAGATTTGCAATAAACATTATATGGCATGCCAATTTGTATGTATTCTATGTACTTAACGGTGAAAGTGTTAAAATAATCTAAAATGTTTTACCATATCTTGTTTTCTTGTATCGACAACACCAACAGAACATTACGCACATCCAATAGTATGACCCGGAAGTGCAAGCGACAGGTCCAGTGAATTCGATTTACGAACCAAACTGCGTTTCGTCTAAGCATCCTTTTGTGATGATAAAGATACAGACAGAAACAAATTATTATAAAAAACAACCGGCCAAGTGCGTGTCGGACCACGCATAATGGAGGGTTCCGTAGTTGGGAAGTTGGGATGAATTTATCCCCAAAAGAAACTTAACATTGTAGTTGAAAAACATGTTCCCCCTACATACATCGATATACGCCGCGGTCAATTCTCCAACTGTAAATTTAAGTTGGTCGACTATTACTTGTTACCTTGTAAAGCCTACTTCGCTGTACTTAATAGTTTTCCTTTTAATTTCGTTGGTTAGACTACTGCCGTGATTTTTTCACATATCCAAAAACAACCATTTAGTTGGCAGAGGTGGAGGACACTTGACTTAACAAAAATGTGCACTTTAAAGCTTAATATTACGATCCCAGAATCGAAAAATGGTAGCTATCCAACGATACCCCACACCATGGGATAGATGGAAAAAATAAAACCTCTCTTACCCTACAGATTTTTTTCTCAACACTTTATTTTACCACTTTGTTGGCTTGATTAATTAATATGTATACCCATGCCAAATTGCAGCTTACTAGTACTACGAGGGCGGCACTGAAAATTTCGGGAATCAAGGAAGTGACACAACATTACTATTTAAAAATGTAGGTATTTATTGCTTTTCGAAGTATTCTCCGCGAAATTTGACACATTTTTCCATACGATGGAACCAATCATTGAAGCAACCATTCCATTCGGAAGTTGGGGTCTCCAAAATGGCCGTTTTGTAGGCGTCCACAGCTACTTCAGGTGATGAAAATCTTTGTCCACGCAATTTATTCTTTATTTTAGGGAAAGTATAGAAATCATTAGGGTTTAGGTCGGGGCTGTACGGCGGATGGTCTAATAATTATATGTTTTCTTGCTCTAAAATCTCTTTTTTTCTGTGCGCGGTGTGAGAACTCGCATTGTCGTGATGGAGGATGATGCGGCGGTTGCAGTTCTCTTTACGGAGTTCAGAAACGACCTGTGGCAAACAAATGCTAGCATACCATTCTGCATTAACCGTTCTTTGTTAATAGTCGTAACATGGCCGGTTTTGGAGACAAACGTGGCCACCATTTTTTTGCAACACTCCGTGAACGAACAATTTTTGTTGGCTTTAACTCATTTTCGAACACCCTAACTCGTGACTGGTTTTTTGTTTCGGGTTCGTACGCGTATATCCAGGATTCGTCACCTCGTGCCACTGTTTACAAATGGTTTAATGAGTTTAAACGTGGTCGCACTAATTTCACCGATGATCTGCGTGAGGGACGTCCTTCTACAGCGACGACTGAAGATAACATCACTTTTGTGCGGCGTATGATAGAGACTGACAAAAGAGAGACTTACCAGCAGATTCGGACAAGCTTAGGCAACGGTATGAGTCAAGTGCACAAAATCCTCCATGAACATTTAGCGGTCAGGAAGCTTTGTGCCCGGTGGATACCTCATAATTTGACAGATGCCCAAAAACTCCGTCGTGTTGATTAGTATCGTGGAATGATTCAAAGATTTAACGGAGGTGACTCAAATGCTGTGTTCGACATACTTACGGGTGACGAAAGCTGGATTTATTGTTATGATCCTAAAACTAAGAGACAGTCTGCTGTCAGGGTGTTTCCTTCCGAGGAGTTGCCAACTAAAGTGAAGAGAGGTCGAAGCGTGGGAAAAATGACGGTGGCCTCGTTCTTCGGAAGGACAGGTCATTACGCAATAATTGTTTTAGAGTTTTAGAGGATCGAAAAACAGTTACTGCAGAGTGGTACACTAACAATTGTTTGCCACTTGTCTTGGAAAAAGTTCGGGAGTGACGACCTCGCCGTAGGATCCTCCTTTACCACGACAACGCCTCGTCGCATACCGCCAAGCAAACAATCGACTACTTGGCGACGTCAGACGTGGAATTACTGGGTCACCCGCCCTGTAGCCCCGACCTTGCGATTTTTATTTATTTCCGAAAATAACAGAAAAACTTTGAGGAAAACGTTTCATGGAAGCCGAGGAAGCAGTGGCTGCGTTTCAAAATGCCGTCGAAGAAGGGTCTAAGGACGAGTGGGTAAAGTGCTTTTCTCAGTGGTTCCATCGGATGCAGCGATGTATTGATGTGAATGCACACTATTTTGAAAAGATAAAATAAAACTAATAACTTGCTAGTTTGTTTAGTTTTTGATTTTCTAAGAACTTTCAGTGTCACCCTCGTATTCTCTGACCTAAGCTGCGGACAGACAGATAGACGGACATGGCGAAACTATAAGGGTTCCTTGTTGACTACGGAACCCTAAAAATGATTGATTCGTGCTCTAAAGGCATTGTATAGACATGTTTGACTTTCGTAAAAAAAAATACAAAATTGCTTTTGTCCGCGGCGATCACGAGTGTTGTATGTCGGAAATACTCCCTACCTACTGTCGTCAACGTTCGCGTTGATTGATGTATAGTATGCAGTCATTAACCAATCCTGGGAGACGTCCACTGAAAACAACTCATCCATAGAATTCAACAATAGTCTGTTCTAGTTTGCTCGCTTCTAATCTGTAAATTTTTCCTCTCTACCTATTAATAGTGTAGATTTCCGTTTTTACGTCAATGAAGCTACAAAAGAGTCGCTGCTCACTGCAGACCCCTTTTTACTCTTTGCCCTGCTCCCTGTAATACGCAAATTCTGATTTCAAATGCGGGAAAATTTGACAAACTGTGAGGGGAAATTAGTTTTCTGTTTTTTCCATTTGAAAACATTTCCGAATATTTACAGCTTAGAGACATGATCATTATTGCTTCTGTTTGTTGTTGTTGTTATAATATACGTTGATGTATTATTACGCAAATATCAACACTACGTTACGTTATAACGATAACTGAGCCATAAACAACAAATGTATATGCAGGAGAACCTCTCAATCAAAGACTTTAATGAACTTCGCTAAGTTAGAGTGGACCTAAAATATTCACTCACGAATTACCGTCAGTTCCCATAACTCTCTTGTTAATTCACAGGCAGGTGGTTAATTAAACGCTTGTCATTTATTAACGAGGAGCTAGAGTAAAATATAAACTTTCTAATATCCTTGTGTTGTCATGCTTTTATTCAAATTGTAAAGGACTATTATAGGAAAAATGTTTTTACGATTACCACAGGCCCAGGAATGGTCTTGGGCCGGATAGTGTAAAAACATTTAGAGAATAGAAATAGTCCCATGGGGCACTACCCATTCTAATTTGTGGTATAGGAAGGTACAATATAATAAGCAACAATTTACCCAAGCAAATTAAAATCGCGTGCGTAGCCGTAGCCTATTGTCAACCTACACAACATAGTGAATCGTGGTCGAAGTCGTGAACGAGTAAAAAAAGGTCTCGTGTCGTCAAGGATCTAAGGACTAGCTGTTTCAGAAATGCATTCATGGGCACGCTCCCATAAGTGCGTCGCGGCTCCAAACTTAGGGTTACCATAATAAATAATGAAGTATTTGGATATCACGTGAATATAGGTACGCCCGGAGGTTCGCGGCGGAAATCGGGGTTGTTATGGTGATCAATTTTCTTAAAAACATATGAAACGCGAATTCAGACCTTCACCAACCTTACGTTTTCCTAACCTCTAATGCACCTCGGTTCGCACCTAGATGTAAGCTGAAATGGCTGACTGGCTGCTCTTTCTAAAATCTGACGAATTAATCGATACAGCTGCTGCTTTCATTTTAATAGTTCGATAATGGTGCTGATTCCCTTGTTCACAAACTAAACTAAATTTAAGTTCAGTCCATCTTTTCTTTCTATTTCATTAAGAAAAGGACAGAAGATAAATTTTAGTTTAGTCCTGTCAAATTAATCAGCGCCTGTCATTACTCCATACAAGTTTAGACGTGATTAAAAACTTGCCTACTAAAATTACGTCAATTTACGTCAAGCGCTGATTAATTTGACAGGACTAAACTAAAATTTATCTTCTGTCCTTTTCTTAATGAAATAGAAAGAAAAGATGCACTGAACTTAAATTTAGTTTAGTTTGTGAACAAGGGAATCGGCACCAATGACTGATTTCAAAATCCTGTGTAACATTAAAAATAGAATCACAGAAGGCCTCAAAGGATTCCAAGAGCTAGAAGTAGGTACAGCTGAAACGCCTGCTGCTAATATAAGTTCCTATCATACGATAATTTGCATACAATGTAACTTTTCCTAACTGTAACCATTAATCATTATGTCTATTTAGTATTTCCTTAGCAGAGGTGGTGAGTGGTGACCCTACTACACGCACACTGGCAAACTTGTATTCTATTGACTTTTGATCAAACCGTGTAGGTTTAACTTATCCTGAAGCCCACATTGAATTCGACGTTAAGGAAACGGAAACCTAGGTTAAAACAATTCACGTTCGCTTTTGCTAATAATTTAACGATTGTCGACTCGTAATTAGAAACAAATGTTCACGAAACTTAATGAAACAGTAAACAAAGTTTATTTCTCCAAAAATAAGTAACACAGCCTCACACCCTTCTAAATCCCCAATTAGATTGAACACTCCCGCCATCGTAAATTGAAATAGCCGACCTCAGTAGCTAGTTTATTTCAAAAAGGAGGTTTTTCTAGTAGGAAAGTTTACCCTCTGAGGCAAAAACCGGCGACGAGGACGTGCGCGAGTCGGCGGTAAACATCATCATAAAAGCTTCAGTCTCGCAAGTAGGTAGCTACAGCAGGAACCTCCTGTATGGGGTTATTAATATTAAAACACTGCGAACCGGGTAAATACAGGCAATGAAGGATCAGGACGCTACATACATAGTCGAATTGCCTCGCCCTCCACTAAGTAATTTCACAATGACGGTTACTGAATCTATTAGTTTACAACTGTTCCATGTTCATGTATTGCATGATCATGTAATACTGTAAACGCTTTGTATTAAAGTAATATTATTTATATGTGATAGCAAGCTATTATGTTAGTATGCACGCAGCACAGAAGTTCACGGTTACATTGAACTTTAATCAAATAAAAACAGTCTTTTAATAGAAGAATGCATTCTACGATAAACATTGTCGTCTTGGCATAATAGTTTTGTAACGCTACTTAATTACACACTTCATTTGATAATGATTACATAACAAACAGTACAGTGGCGGACTAAGCCTGTCGGGGGCCGCCCGGGGCGGCAAAACTAAATGGGGACCCGGCCCAGGAATGAACGTCGAAATATTTAGCACACTGACTCGAAAAGGTTTGGTTTTCTTTTGACTATTGATACAGAAATAGGAGATACTTGTCGACAACAGAAAAACTAGAGCATCAGAGAATTAGAGGATGGTAGAGAAAATTCTAAAAATTTAGCACCCTACGATTTTTAGCATGCGTAGAGGGCCTCCAACTACAAACTGCCTTTTACTTACTAAACATAGGTATTTTGGTCTTGTTTGGAATTTGATTAAAAACTGTTTTGGTCCCCCGGGGGCCCGGCCCGGAGCGGACCGCACCTGCCCCCAGTCCGCCAGTGAAACAGTATTGTATCAATTGTATACACGTACTCATTAGTGTTTTAACGTTTCATGGCCTGTGATCAAACGTGACATTCTATCGGCGATTATGTTGATGGAAAAGTTAAAAATATGTGGGACAGACTTATGCTACCAAAAAACTTGTAAATGACAATCCTGTTGAAATACGAAACGCTATGAATGCTTTGATAACGATGGCCACTTGTCTAGGCCCACAGCGAGGTAATTGAGTAACACACTACCAGTAGCAATGGTTTTCATTTTGACAGTTCAACAACATTCATTGCCTTATTTACGTTGTTGAGCAGACAAATTTTTAGAACATTGAAGCAATGGATTAGCCATATACTTCAAAATCATTCACATTGTGATTGATAGTGTGTTAATTAGGGTTGTGTCTACATTTATTTCGAAAACTTATTTCGTAATAAATAATAATTACTTAATAATTATAGTTACTTCATTGAGACTAAAAGTAAAACATCGCATGCATATACATACATATTCATGGCATGGTGTTGTTGTTAACCAAACTACGATCCGGGATATGAGCCCCAGCAGCATCAAAGTTGATGAGTTACTAGCGGGCATTGTAATAAAAGGAGTTTCTAAAATAATGTATTGTTCACTACAATTTCGCAAACAATTTAAAAAATAATTCCCGATAATTAAGTCATTGCTACTGGTTATGTCAACTTGTTTATAAGGGTTGACTACCGATCTTACCATTCCGAAGGAATATACACTTTCGAACGAATCAATCACTAAATGCACCGCATTCCGTGTAGTAGATACGAGTATAGGAAAGAAGTAGCAAATAGGTTCGGTCCAGACTGTCTTCGAAGAAAGAATTGACTTAAAAATAATTGAGTAATTAAGTAATAGATGTTTGTGAGGCCACCTGCGTTCTTTTATGTTTTTTTTTCGTGGTCCAATTACATAATAGCAAATGTATTTATTCATTTATTCAATTTTATGACGACACTCGAACGAGTGTGGTTGTCAAGTCCCGGAAGATAAAATAGTTTTGGGCGACTATAACCCTAGCGACCCTTATTCATTATTCAAGTTATGCGACGAAATCTTAACTGTATTTGTTTGTAGGGCATAACAAAGACCTAGAGTATTTCGAAAGTATTTATTTGTACAGCAATCACAAAACCCGATTCACTTTTAATTATTAACAAGTGGACCTTAACAAATAATTCTAATTTAACAAACCCCTTTTCAAAATCTCTCATAATTGACATGAAAATGACAAGAAATGAAATGAAATTGTTTATTCTGTAAATAGGATATGAGAATCACTTTTACACGTCATATTAAAAAAAATATTAAGAAATAAGCTAGATGGAGTCGACATTTCCTATCTGACTACCCCTGAGAAGAAATGGCGAAACAAACTCAAGTCTCTTTTAAAGTCCAGTCATAATCTTGGTCAGATCATGTGAGGACCATGTAGATCCATGTCTGAAATGGTCTTTTGAGGAAAGAACCACACAAATTTGAGTGGACATGTCCAGTTAGTGCAAGCACTTGTCAGTAATCGTGTAGCTCAACTCAAAACTTAAGGAGCTCAACGACTCGACGAACAATACCAAGGAAAGGACATTTGGGTTGGCCGCATACATAACATACATAATCAGCCTATAATGTTCCCACTGCTGGGACACAGGCCTCCTCTCTGTGAGAGGGAGTGGGCCGTAATCCACCACGCGGGCCCAGTGCGGGTTGGTAGATGTCACATGTCTTCGAATTTTTGGTTTTAGGACATGCCGGTTTCCTCACGATGTTTTCCTTCACCGTTTTGAGAGCAGTGGTGATGAAAATAATTTACACAAAGTAAAGCGCCTGTCTGGGTTCGAACCCACGACCTACAATTCGTAAGTCGCGGCCGTTACCACTGGGCCACCACCGCTCTCAAATGGCCGCATAAAGTACTCAAAATGCCAGACCATCATTAAAACTAAGAGAAAAAAAACTACAAGAAATAAATAAAAATGACCCACATAGTGCTCACATTCACAATAATTAAAGTAATATAATACTTTTCAAGGTACGAGGTGCATTCAATAAGTACCTAGCCTCATCGCCAGAGGGCGCTGTAGTTTCAAAAGAGTTTTACCACAGTGTAGCACATTATTTTTTAATTCTTTTTTCAAATTTTCATTCCAATCCCTTCATTTGTTTTAATTTGACAACTTATGGAAGCGAACGTGTCGATCGGTTTTACAAAAATGGAAAAAGAGCAATATCGTTCGGTGATTCGATTCCTATTTTTGGAAGGGAAAACGCGCATTGAAATCAAAGAGCGCTTGGATGCTGTGTACGGTGACTCTTCTCCATCGATGGCCACCGTCAAGAATTGGTTCAACGAGTTTGCACGTGGCCGTACGTCGGTTTTTGATGAACCACGTCCAGGTGCACCAAAAACAGCTGCTACGGAGGAAAACATTAAAAAATCCATGATTTCGTATTGGCAGATCGCCGATTGAAGGTTCGGGAGCTAGCTGAGACTGTAGGCATTTCAGAAGGAACAGTGCATCATATTCTTCACGAGGAACTCGGCATGAGAAAGCTGTCGGCGCGATGGGTGCCGCGTTTACTCACACCAGAAAACAAGCGCAACCGTGAGACCACATCGGAGACGTGTTTGGCGCTGTTTAAGCGGAATCCAGCGGAGTTTTTGCGTCGTTTTGTGACCGTCGATGAAACCTGGATCCACTGGTACACACCAGAGACCAAGGAGCAATCAAAACAATGGATCCAGCCCGGGAAACGTGCTCCAAAGAAGGCTAAAACTGTAAAATCGGCCGGAAAAGTTATGGCCACCGTTTTCTGGGATTCACAAGGTGTGATCTACATCGATTACCTCGAGAAGGGTAAAACAATTACAGGGCTTTACTATGCAGATTTATTGGGCCGATTCGACGCCGAATTAAAGAAAAAACGACCCCATCTGGCGAAGAAAAAAGTGCTGTTTCACCACGACAACGCACCGGTTCACACGTCTGCCGTTGCCATGGCCAAATTAGTCGAATTACGCTACGAATTGTTGCCCCATCCACCGTATTCTCCAGATTTGGCCCCTTGTGACTTCTTTCTGTTTCCTAATCTGAAAAAATCACTCGCCGGGAATAGATATGGATCGAATGAGGAGGTCATCGCCGCCACGGAGGCCTATTTTGCAGAGTTTGACAAAAACTATTTTTCGGACGGGTTAAAAAAGTTGGAGCATCGCTGGGCTAAGTGTATCGAACTAAAAGGAGACTTTGTTGAAAAATAAATTGCCACTTTTCCAAAATTTTCGTTTACTTTTTGTAGGCTAAGTATTTATTGAATGACCCTCGTACATAAATGTTCACGTATTTTTGTTTATAATATTCATCAATGTCAATATGTATATATAGTTGTATAAAATGATGATTTTGCATAATTAAAATGTCAAGTTTTACGGTTTTATCACAAGGCTTATCAGAGCGAGCAGCTCAATCCCAAGCTTTTTTGTCTTCTAAATAATCAGAAATTTTATAGTACTCTTTTTTACAAAGTTTGGTTTTAATACAGCTTTTAAATCGTTTAATGGGTAAATTTCGAATATCAAGGGTAGGTAGTATCTAGAGTTCGTAATCAAAGTAGAAGATATAATCTTTTTTTATGAAAGTTCGGATGTTCGCAGGATCATAGCAACAACACACATAATATCACACTTGTTTCCCCCCGGAGGGTTTGGCAGGGGTGTACCTATAGCCCGTCAGTTATGCAACCACCCACATTTCGCCAGTTATGCAACAAATAGCATGTTCTTTATTAATTGGTCAAGGATGGCTAATGAGACACAATTCATTTTCTATTGTTTGACTCCGAATCGGTGTCGCGCGGGGCTTAACAGTACACACACGTGACATCCTTTGAGAATTAATTACACCACTTTGTCCAGGAGGCTTATGCAAGAATCGAAACAGCTTCCTTGCCTATGTGTCGATCACATCAAAAGTGATGCTCCTAAAGTCAGATGAGATCTCTGGCGCAAAAGGCACTATATCCTCATCGGATTCGTTCAGGTTTTCGACTGAGTCCTGCTCAGAATCAGTTAAAAAAAAAGGACATAGGATTGGTTACTGCAACATGTTATCTAGACGAATTCAAAACTTTACAGGCAAACAGTACACCGTACAATGTCGACCACGATTCCATTAACTCGCTATTGTTTGACCACCCCTTTTGATAGATTCGTTCGGCAAAAGACAAATCAGAAGTCTCGGACACAAGCTGTAGTGAATGTTTTCCATTCAATTAATCTTATAAGAATGTACATGTATAACATACAAAATATAAAATTGGTATGTAAATATTAATAAAACAATAAATAGTTCACAGGTATTGAAAAACTTAGTATGAATCAACCTACCTATACATTCGTTTTGTTTGAGTGCCTCAGTTCAGGCGCGTACAGTACTATTTGAGTGATACGTGATACGTATCTGGCTTGACACACTTTTACGAGCCCTGTTCAAACATTGCGATGTTTTACAACTCTAAGATCCCTGAGAAGAATCCTAAGACTTCACTGAAGTAATTCTTCAAGATTTAGCGTTTTCCCAAATGATTAAGTACTCTCTAGCAAGGTAAATGTTGTTTTTTAGGCTCCCACTATCGTACTGGATGTATTTTAGTAGTTTTACTGAAGCGTTTAAGCCTCGCTCCCTTTCTATGTTTTTATTATGCATAGTCATCATACCACCAAGTTTTATAGGCGACAAATACAACGGGGTTGCTTTTATTTTTTTTGTAAAAATTGTGAAAAACTTTAAAACAATAATGTTGAATAAGTTTTGTTAATTAACATAAAACAGACAAGCAATATGAATAAAAGGGCCTTTAGATATTACGCAAAGCAGCACAATTATGATAAAAAACATTTTGTAAACTGATGAACAACCAGAAATACTTTAGACTAATGCCTCTGTGGGGACAGTAAAAAGCATTGAAAAAACCATTACGCACCGTATTTATGGAGCCTAACGCGACACAATTAGGTATAAAATATACGAACATACTTAAGTTATAATAAGTACTATGGTGTATTTACACATAGGTAAACTCATTTCCCTAGTACGGTGGCGATGACACTCCCGAGGGTACTTAATGAAAGATCTTAATGCTGGAGTTTATCCACCATCTACATACATTTGTGGACCACTACAGAAGTACCTTCACCAGCCTCTTACAATATATTATTATCTAGTTGGTAATCTATATTATTATTATTTTAACTTGTGAAGCCCGTATCCTATTCGGAGCCAAACAATGGAAAATCAATTGTGTCTCATTAGCTTTCCTTGACCGACTAATCGGTCAACTTTTATAATAATACGTAAATAACATATTCCAAAATAAAGTTTTATAAGTATTTTATAATAATAAATATTATTTAATATCTAGTAATTAATCTAACAATCTGAATACCTAGTGCTAACATTCACTTATTTTTGTGGAAACCCGAATGTGTGCTTAGCGACACTTGTTTCCAAAATACCAACACACGCTGCGCAATTAACGATAAATTAATCATAAATCACAAGTCAGCAAGAGTTAAGCTTTCTCAGTTAATTTTCGCGTGTTCACTTTAACTGTGGTGTAACGTCGACTGCCTCTTGCTTTAACGTTACGCGCAAATTTTAAGTGATTAATTTTTATACATCCTTTAAACAAATCAGCCACTAAATAAACAAAGTTAATCCACTCGGAAAACAAATTAAGTAACCGTTGAGCGAGCAGTGGCGAAAGAGTGATACTCACAACAGTGCCAAGTTAATGGCCAGGAAACACCTGAAACATATAGGACCGGCGACACACGGCACTGCAACTCGGCGTAGTGGACCAACCCACGAAACATTTGTAAGCCACGGGCAATCCTGTTTTTCTTTAAAAATGTACTAAGTTTCTATTTATACGTTATATACGATTCTATTACACAAGACTTGCTTGAATTTGAAATAACATTAATTTACATTCCCGGACACCTGAATCGAGCAACCTTGCATATTTTTGTTTAAAGGTCTTTATCTTTTTAAATTATGGCAAAGATGAAAAAAAAATGTGGTTTTGAAGCCAGTCACTCGCTATCATTTCCGTTTATCATTGTTCCAAATTGAAATCGGAATAATTTTAATTGCAATAAGTCGTCTTTTCGCGTTTCTCATGGGCAAAATGTGCGAGGATTTAAAAAAAAAAACAATGGTTTACATAAAGAAAACGTTTACTTAGTAACTTGTGTTACCTCCAAGAGCATTTACGACGGTGGCCGACATGCGGTTCGGTATGGAATCATTTAATGCCACTATGAAGTGCAGTGGAATGTTCTCCCATGCTTCCAAGATGGCAGTTGGGCAGAGCACCGCCGTGTCCTCGAGGAGGCGATCGGCGGCAGAGATCTCTCGCGTCCGGCCCTGGTTCAGGCCATGGTACGGAGCGAGAGGGCATGGGCAGCCGTCACCTTCTGCGAAGCAGTAATGCTCGCAAAAGAGGAGGCGGGTCGGTTGAGGGAAAGGCAAATTTCGCGCACTCTCGCCCCTAGCCGCCGCAGGAGACGCCCTGGGCGTCGGGAATCCCGTGCGGATTTCCGGCCACCGTAGGCGCGGGCTTGCGGACGGTGAGCAATGGGTAGCTCACCGTCCGGTAAGGACCAGGCCCGCGTCGACGGCGCGGTGGTGGTAAACATAAACCGATCTTGTCTTGGCCCGGTTTCGTGGTCCTCCTGAATGGCGCGCGAAGCCGCCAGTCTCCAGGTATCGATGATAAATTCTTTGAACGGCAGAACGACTTACATGAAGTTGTGCACTTACGTTTCGCTGATTAGGCTCAGACTGAAGAAGTGCCACCGCTTGCATGGCTACTTCTGGTGCAGTTTCCATAATTTGAACGTCAGAAATAGTCAGAAGGTATTAAAAAAAGAAAAACAAATTTCGATACTCTTTTAATGCAAAACAAAACAAATAACGATATAACTATTCACTTATAGATGCTCTAGTGATCTAGTCAAAGCTTAACGACCAACCTCCGATTTTCTTCAGTCCAGTACGTTAGCTTCAAAACTGCATACAAACTTTTCCCTGACTTGTCATTATTTTGATGTTTTAGGCCTATTTAAATAAACATAAAAATGCACTGTGGCTCGATTTAGGAGTGCATATCAACTCATTCTTAAATCCATTCAGAAACCCCGTAGCCCCAAAAAAAAAAACGATTTTTTGCAATCCCTATGTAATATAGCAAAAAGCATAAATAAACCATTACATCATTTCATTGACAAAAAGTGTCTGAAAGTCGTAAGATCATGTCTTAATAAGACCCCTCGAAATACTAACCAACTCACACTGGAACGGTTTTATTACTGTAATACCTACGCGAGGCTCAGAATTACATAACACAAATCACTTGGGATTTTGGGATATATTAGAAATCCCAACAATTTTACAATCTTGGAGCCCTTTGAGACCACGAACCCATGTGCTAATAATAGATAACTTGGCTAAAAACTATATACTTCACTGAGTTTGACATACGTGTTAGAAAAGGTCGGGTTCCTGTTGGGTACCTGTTGATGATGTAGCGAGCGGCTGACACGAATAAAAGGATCGATTAACTTCTATTTTTACTCATGGTCGTGCGGGTCGGTAGCTTAACGCTCTGCTGACTGGGCTCTGATAAACAAAGGACACCGGGAACGTAGGACGCCCAACAGCATTTTCATGTTCGCGCAATGTCTCATCGTCACAACGACATTAATCATTGATTGTTCAGGATTTATTGACGAAAATATTAGCGTGCGATCCGCACATGAGCACTGTCGGTATTTATCTGCCTTGTATTTTGTTCTTATATATAGGTCTCCAGGGTTCAAACGCAAAGGTCCGTTAACGCCTTCTAATTTCTCACACAAAAAATAAAAACAAAGGGTTCAAAGGTCCGTTAACGCCTTCTACATGAAAGGGCTTTTTTTGTCTTGCTAATATTGTCCCCGAAGTCCTTGCAGGTACTTTTCCTGCGCCACTCCGAACAAGTACGTTATTGTTAAAATATCGATTTAAAACCCAAATTAAAAATGACGATGATTGCCTCCTGATTTTAATAGAAAATTAATTTTCTATTAAAATCAATGCAACCAACTTTGTGTTATTTATGGTTGAATTAAATAGTTATCATAAATGTGTCTACGTGAGTCCATCCGTATGTTTCATTTAGGGGTTTTTGTGATTTTTCGGTTCACCCTGTCTTATAAAACCTACGAACAATTAATGACTGCCTTTTTCAAACCGTGAAATACAATTGCATATTTACACCGGTTAAATACAATCCTAAATAATGCTAAGTACGATCCTTAAAAACATATTATAATGTAAACTCTTAAAATCTAATAAAAATAATCACTGCATAAGTTAAACAAAGGCATAGATCACCCTAATCAAAAGAAATTACCGATAAATTACAGAATTTTTGTTGCAAAGTATGATTTTCCTTTGTTTATTGCATAAATTCACTCATCATGTCTTCAATAAAGAGTACCGTTCCCATCAACAGTAATACTTTCTTATAACCTGAACCCCTTCCTATTTCCAATCCAACATCATCTGTTCAAGAAGATTAACAATGAAAGAAATCACAGTAGAACAGTGACCTACTTAGTATGGGCATTTAAGTAGTTTCCTGGCAATGGCATTTTGTAGGTATTTTAAAACCGTGGTCAGAAAAACGTTAAACACCATGCTACTCATGTTACAACACACGCAAGTTTCAGTTCTGTGTACCTATAGGTCTAAATTCAAGTAGTACGGTGTTGCAATAAAAGAAGCCCTTAATTTCATAGCATTGTGTGTGAATGTCTGTATTTATGTTCTGGGAAATGAGCCGTTTTATTCGCTATGGTGTTCGTTGCGTCGGCGTCGACCGGTTACTGCTGCGGTGCGCTGTGGCGATGGCGTGCCGTTTGTGGACTGCGGTCAAACTGCACACATACTTCAACAATGACAACGGACTCGCTGAGAGAGTAGAGCAGCAACATTTAGAAGGACTAAAATACTGTCCATTCTTTGTGACTCAGCTCATTTGAATCCACCAAACGGAAGTACAATCTCGCTTTGAAATTGACATGGCCAGATTATAGCAGCTTCTGACCCCGGTGAATCGTTAAACAATCGACTATTTACATTGCTGAGCCAGAAGTTTACAGTTAATTACGAAATCAACCAGTGCAATCTATTCTAGAAAAGCAAAGCTTCTGCTGTTTATAAATCGTGGATGGGCTGCAAATATGTAAACTGTGGATCAGATATAATGCACACTTCAACTATACATTTACAGGGGCAAATGAGGCAACTAATTTAGCTGATATTATGTCCGTATGTACCGTACTCTCTATTCCTTTAAAACGGCACTTGAAAGTCTTCGTTATAAGGGGACCTAAAGCTAATCGAAGGGTTTCCCGTACATTGACGTATGAGTAAATACATGCTCGCAGTCCATATGACCGCCGTTTGTGGTACAAGCTTAGGTTACCGCCTGTTATTGCAACCGACAAAAAACTGGAAACAAACTAGATATAACAACAAATTAGTATAACGATACGATACCAATTTTAATTTATTGTAGCATTGAATTGACGTTAAATGCGACATTGTTTGTGATTTGTGGTTGTAAAATGTATTATAATTTTGTTAATACATTTCATTTTTATAACCAGACTTATAGGTACCTAATACATTTTATAATAAGGGGCTAGTTGACAGATTTTACCAATTAGTAATTCTCCTAATCTTAATAGTTTATTTTCCTCAAAATTTGAACATATCAGCGAAATATTAACATGAACAAATTTTTATACGCGTTTTTTTTATTTTCGTCGAATCAGCTTTTTTTTTATTAAGATTAAACTAAATCACCTGAATTCAGGTAAATAAAAAGCCTTTAGAATCGAAGTCGCTTATTAGTATGTTAGTAGTCGCGGGCTTCAACTAAACGTGCCATAGGTGTGAGTCACGTAACGGAAACGGTTCTTTCGATATTGATGTGTCAGGTTGATGCGTTCCCATGTTTTACTTTTACATAACCTCGCTTCTTACTTTGCGAAGTAAATGAACAACTGTAATATTGAATACTTTTTATTACTGTTTATATTTCAAATCCCTTTATTGGCAAACATCTGCGCGTTCGAGATACCCGAGCGGAGCACGTAAATTAAACTTAGCTAAACGAGCATTTTATACTTTATGAAAACTCTTAAAAACCGTCTGTAATAAATGAAATATAAGTATTCCCATTCGCTAGGAATGGGAATACTTTTATTTTATTGTGATCTAAAAACGGAACGTTAAATAACTTTGATATAACGTCATGCTTGCTAAAGATAAAGTAACAGCAAGAGTTCTTTAAAAATTAGATAAGTGTACTACTAAGTACACTTATCTAATTTTCTAAACTAAACTAAACTAAACTAGACTAGACTAGAGGTGGTTTTTAAACTAGTTAAAAATGTACTAGATAACTATATCTAGTACATTTTTAACTATATACAACTAAACCTTCCTCATGAATCACTCCATCCATTAGTGAAAACAGACAGACAGACGCAGCGGGGGACTTTGTTTTATATGTATGTAGTGATGTAGTACCTTAACTTCATAAATGTTAAGCCTCGTATCTGATAGGTAGCATCTAGAAACACTTGCTCATTTTATCATTTAGATTTTTAGAAAAAAATAATTGATTGATGATTTTAAGAAAAATAAATTTTCACTTTGTGATTGATAGATAAGGCAATGAAAATTGTGTGCTAGTTGTTCCAATGACCCACCTAGTAAAGGTAGGCGTTATCTTATCAGTTTATCAGCTTGGATATTGCCAAATTAAGATAGACGAGTGCATAGCCTCTTTTACAGACTGACACGTAGTAAAGCAATTAAAATGGGAGTTTACTTCTCTCTCATATTCAAAGACATTGGTGCCGATTCCCTTGTTCAGAAACTAAACTAAATTTAAGTTCAGTGCATCTTTTTCTTTTTATTTCATTAAGAAATGACAGAAGATAAATTTTAGTTTAGTCCTGTAAAATTAATCAGCGCTTGACGTAAATTGACGTAATTTTAGTAGGCAAGTTTATAATCACGTCTAAACTTGTATGGTATGGTAGTAGTGACAGGCGCTGATTAATTTGACAGGACTAAACTAAAATTTATCATCCGTCCTCTTCTTAATGAAATAGAAAGAAAAAGATGCACTGAACTTAAATTTAGTTTAGTTTGTGAACAAGGGAATCGGCGCCATTATCTTAAGTCCTTGAACTATATTTTAGAGGAGGTATCTTATTCAACTTACTTGTCTGGCTTTCCTCTGTTCTGTGTGTTTCGTAACTTTGAAATTAACATTTTTTACCCGACTGCCAAGGAAGGGTTATGTTTTTCGCGCTTATCTTGTATGTATATTTGTTTGTAAATTTCTTTATTACCTCGTATCTTCGAAACGACTGGATGGATTTCGATAGTTAAGGTATCGTTATATTCGTCTTAAAAACCCAGGAGTCCTGGAGATAGCTGTTTCAAAAAAAATGTGGCGGATTTGTAGCGCGAAATAGTTACGTTAATTGCTAAACTTAATACGGGTATTTAACTTAGGCTCATAATAAAGTCGAGTGTAAGTAAGTAGTTTTCTTTGATAAGTGGTTATTTAAATTTTGTTTTCTATTCTCAATCTTGTTTCAGTCTTTTTAGTGCATTACTTTTAAATTGTCTTTTTTGCAGTCGGTTTTTTGATTTGTTAAATAATTTATTTTATTTTATACCTAACTATATCCGGCTATATTCAGCTGTATCCGGTTAGACTGGAAGCCGACCCCAACATAGTTAGGAAAAGGCTAGGCAGATGATGATGACCTAACTAATAAATATATAAATAATAATAAATAAATAAAAAAAAAAACGTCAAAGTGCGTGTCGAACCACGCACAATGACGGGTTCAATGAAGGATTGGGATGAATTTATCCCAAGAACAAGCTTAAGGTGCAGATATATGATTTTAGTGACTTTTAAATCTGTTATTACGCCTTCAATTAATGCAAGTAAGTTACGCAAAAAATGTATGTTAAACTAGACCGCATACACATCAATTGTATATGTGAATATTTTAGTATTGTAGTAAAATACTTTATGAAATAAATTCAGGAAGTAAGGTCTACCCAAATATAAAAATCGAAATTACTTCCAAACTACTAAAGATATTTTCATGGTTTTTTTTTTGTATGAATAGACTATTTTGTTATCTATAATTCTATCTGTGAATTTTTTTCAAATATTCATACTTTTATTACTAAAAATAAATATTCCCTATAAAATCGAACGGAACGGCATGCGGCGCTCTGCGCGGGCGACGGGCGGCAGTGTACCGCTGACCACTGTCACGGGTAGACGCTGACACTTTGCGCGACCGCTGTACTTACGTATTTTTTCGACAGTATGGGTAGAACAACTAAAGTTCTGAAAGAGATATGACGTATACATGAAAGAAACAGGATACTGAGGTAAGTTTCTCATATATTATTATAATATAATGAGGTTAGCTAAATGTTATTTTGATAATAATTTGTGCGCGAGTATATTATCCATTATTTACGAGTAAGTTCAAACATAACTTTTGATCCGTATCTAATTTTTTTTTTTTTAATAGGCTAAAAAAATAATACAGTTTCCCGAAACGAAAATGCGGAGAGCAAGTAAGTACCTACCTAATAAATTGTAGACTACCATTTATTATGGTTTTTTGAGGACAATCCCGTTACAGCAGGTTTGAAACTTACCTAGCCTAAAAAAAAACAGGTGTAGTACATAATAAGATTATGTTTTACTATTTTAGTTGTTGCGACCCGACGGAAGTAAATAATGATAAAAATAATGAAAGAACTGACAATGATTCCCAACATGAAAAAGCGGAGTATTAAATTGTAGATTCTAGGCATACCATTTATTATGGTTTTATGGGGGCAATCCCGTTATAGTAGGTTAGAAACTTGTCTAATTTAAATAAACAGGTGCAGCTCATTAATAAGATTATGTTTTAATATTTTGGTTTTTGCGACCCGACGGAAATAAATAATGACGAAAAAAGTGAAAGAACTGACAATGGTTCGTTATTTATTATATACAATGTAGATTCACAGGTTTTTTTTTATATTTCCAGGATCATCAACTGGAATGGAATCAATGATTTTGGTTGAAGGCAAAATACAGACAAAGAAGAGACAGAGAAACAGGAAGATCAAGACACTCGACAAGAGGAATATTTCGAAAAATGACTACATTTCTACGAAATGTAAAAAGAATAATTAGTACAAACAAATTCACGCCTTCTTCCCAAGGGGAAGGCAAAACTATAGAAGGCCAGCTGCACGCTTCTTTTAAACCGCACCGTTGCCTTATCACATAATTTTTCAGCCTATCATTTATAGTCACGTCACACATGCTTCGCAAGGAGGCATTTCCACAGCATTTAGGGCCGATTTTTCAATCATCAGTTAACTTCTATCTGAGGAATAAATATGGCGCTTTGACATATTTTCTATACAAAAGCTGTCAATACGTCATACATATTCTTCACATACAAAACTAACTGGCGATTGAAAAATCTGCCCTTTTTCTACTTTTATGCTTCTTTTGCCACACCCAAAATTCATTCACTTCCATGCATAAGCTTAGACACCAGCACACCATTATAAACAGCCAGTCGAGCCTTTTTAGGCATCGACTAGTTGGTTACAGTCGCATGTATAGTACCATTCACTTTATTTCCCGCATTCACTCTCCTTTCCACATCTTCATCAATCTTTCCATCCCTTGTAAACTGACTCCCCAAATATACTAACTTACTCTGGGGTTCGATTCTACTAACAACATTGTTCTAAATTGGCAATTCGAACCGCCCAGACTGTTTCCTTTAAGAAAATCTGCTAATTTACAATTATTAAAATATATGGAAAAAATCATTTACTTTTCGTGGTAAATATAACGGAAAATAAGTTTTAATGGGTTTATTATTCGTATAAAATTTATTTGTTATTTAACCATTTTTGTTATAGTAATATTATAAACTTACTAATTGAACTATAGGTAACACTCATTGCCATTCATTCCCGTAGTGATTGAGTTGGGTTTCGACTTGGTTGCAGTCAGTTACAGTTTCAGTTATTGTCATAAAAATTGTAGAATAGATTTATGGGGGACGAACGAGAGCCGAACGAAACCGAACCATTGATGAGACGGTACAGAGCGTATAACTTTGCAAATTAGTAGAATCGGCCCCCTGATCCATACAGCCCATTCCCTCTCTAAATCTTGCCTGCACATCTCATATTTTCTCATCTGTCACTAAAGAAATTAATTGTTTTATTTTGGAATTAAATTTATTTATTTAGATTTTTGGCTTTTTATTTAACTTTATATTGTTTCCATAGCTAAAGAGCTCGTTAGTCGCATCACAGCCGCACGGGCCGATCAATTAGGTTAAGCTATTCTTGCCGCGGTTGTTCCGTGGATGGGTGAGCATCTTTACTTACCGAGACTCATCCGTGCCTCGTAAAGTCACGAATAAAAAATCTGCTGTTCCCTACATTTATGTTCGCTTAATTCGTCAAAATGTAGGGAACAGCTGATTTTTTTTCGCGATTTCATGTTTAGTCCAAGTTATTTCATGTTGTGTCCAATATAGTAAAAGTTGTTTATAATGATGAGTACAATGACGAGATAGGTTGATGGTGTTTAAAATTACACCTTGTTTAAACCAACTTATTCAATGCAAACTATTAAAATAATTTCGAATCGAATATCGAATATTACTTTATTTGTGAACACTACATTAAAAAAAATTGGATTGTGATAAAAAAATCAGGCAGGACAGTCCACACAATCTGAAACGTATGATTACCCTACGTTACGTGCGAACGGTTGCGGGGTCGCGGGGGGTGACGCAAGCTCCTCCCACTCGCTCAAGGTCGCTGGCATTTATCGTCCTCTTAACATTGTAATTGAAAAACATGGTCCCCCATACACTCCAACTGCAAATGTAAGTTTATACGCACAATATTGAGTGATTTCCCAAATATTGATAAGAGGGAATGGTTAATTTTCATCTGTTTTCTTTAATACCTAACTTTAAAACTGATCATTTTAAAATTATAAAAAAAAATATATTTGAAAGCCTCTTAACAAGTCCTTTCGTTTGATACAGTACAGTTTGCAAAACTTTAATTTTATCATTTTAAATTTTTCGCGAAAAAATTAAAATATTAATATTCAAAATTCATTTATTTACGTTATAGGTCCGTGTTTGGGTCACAGAAATTCATATGTGTACCTAATTTCAATAGGCCGATTTGCTCCGAATCTACTGGAGATTCGGAGCAAATGGACCGTGACAGACGGACAGACAGACAGACATACACACGCGTGATCCTATAAGGGTTCCGTTTTTCCTTTTGCGGTACGAAACCCTAAAAACCGGCCAAGTCCGTTCTTGGAACGAATTTATCCTAAGAACAAACTTAGCATTGTAGTTAAGAAACATATTCGCCCATACATCTATACACGTCACGGTCAATTCTCCAACTGCAAATGTAAGTTTGTAATCGCAAAAATATTTTTTTTTATGTGATAGAATTTTATGCGATTTTCGGACTTTTTCCTCTAGTTGTGCTGTGAAATCTTGCTTCATCCCAAATTTCATGATTCTAGATCAACGGCAAGTACCCTATAGGTTTTGGGTATTTGCGCGTATCAAAATATGTCCCATAAATGGTCATATTTTTTATTCCGTTAACTTAGGAGCTTGATTTTTTTAGAGCTCCAAGGGACCGCAGACCTACTAATTTGATATTAATTTCAACGAGATACCTCCACGCGTTTCTGAGAAAAATGGTCTTGACAGACTGACAGACAGACGGACGGACGGACAACAAAGTGATCCTATAAGGGTTCCGATTTTCCCTTTCGAGGTACGGAAATTTAAAAATAAGGAAGAACAATAAAATTACTCATAGAAACAAATCCGCTCATCGCCAAAAATGCTCATGCTATATAGGTAATAATTATGTTAAACAAATAATACAGAACTTACAGCAATGCTGTCTTAACTTAAAACTTGATATTTTATTATAAATGCCTTCAACTTCAACCTCACTGTTTAAATTATGTTACGCATTTACTTAGAACCAAACTCAGAAAGCGTTATTTTACTTATCCACCCCTTACGCGTTATTAGATTTAAATAACGACCGATATTCAAGCGGCAGTCAAACTTCAGAGTTTGTTGGAGAACGTATTAAAAGTTTGCTTGAAATCGTTTAGCAAATGTGAAAGCAAAGTCAAATGTATTGTACCTACAATGTATTCAATTATACAAACAAGAATGACGTCTGAAATAATACGTATAATACATCATCTGCCTAGCCTTTTCCCAACTATGTTGGGGTCGGCTTCCAGTCTTACCGGATACAGCTGAATACAGTCCCCGGCACGTAAGTTGGCAAGAGTCGTTAGATGCGCAGAAGTCATATTTTAGGACCCTTTGGTACGCGCGCGGGACGCGGGGTGTGAGGCAGCGCCGAGCCGAGCGCGCGATTGGTGCATCAGTAGACCCTTGCGCCTCGCATTGTGTCTATGTCCCGTTCGCTCCCGAATGCCACTAAGTGTACGATGCGCGAACTTACCCCCACTATGCCAAATCCTTGCCAAGTTACGTGCCGGCTACTGTACCATTTCCATTCATTCCAGCGTTGCCGTTGGCGTACACTTTCCACATTTGACGTACCTTTTAAGCCTCCCATGTGTAATGTGTAATGGGGTCTATTTGACGTACCTTTTCAACTTACCATCCAATATTTGAAACCGCCGCCACAACGACAAAACGAGATAGATCTTCAGCGAGAGAAGCAGTAGTGAGTGATTTTAGTAAAACCATTGCTGACGTACCTTTTTAACCCAAAATGTACCTTTTCAGCGCTGGATTTGTACCTTTTGGGAACTCAGTTGCGGCAACCCTGATTCATTCATTTCCATTTCCATTTTACATGGAGCGACTGCCTATCTGATACCCCTTGCTAAGACTGGTTGTCAGACTTTCGAGCTTCTGACGACCCGTAACAACTGTCAAAGATCTACAAATGACAGCCGGGACCAACGGCTTAGCGTGCTTTCCAGGCACGGAGGGGTAATGTAGCTTGGTATGTAAAGATGGTCACCCATCCACGGACCAACCGCGGCAAGCGTAGCGTAAACTGATCGATCGACCCGTGCGGCTGTTATTACTTAGCCCAGTACAAGCCCCTCTCCCGTATTTTTTTACTTTACTATGAAACTGTATTTTTAAGTATGTATCAAAGTATCCACTTGAACATTAAACGATTTATAATTCAACTAGCTTTTGCCCGCGGCTTCATCCGCGTGGATTTCGGAAATTATCCCACGGGAACGTAATACCGAGATAAAAACTATTCTATGTCCTAATCTAGGTCATGGTCTAACCATGTGCCAAGTTTCATTCAAATCCGTTCAGCCGTTTTAGCGTGAAAGCGTAACAATCAAACAAACTCACTTCGCATTTTATAATATTAGTTAAGGCTCGGGTAATCGCCGTTGACCTTGGCCATACAAATGCCCGTCGCGCGAACGCCTTTCGGTTTTATAGGGAATATTTATTTTTATTAAGAAAAAAAATAATATTTGTCAGTTCATACAAAAAAAAAAATATCATGAATTTATCTGAAGTAATTTAAAAGTAATATCGTTTTCGATGCTTTGGGTAGACATTACTTCCTGAATTTATTTCATAAAGTTATATTCACATATAATAAATTGATGTGTGCGTTCTAGTTTAACATACAATTTTGTATAACTTACTTGCATTATAAGTAGGCGTAATAAATAACGGATTAAAAAGTCACTAAAATCATTTAGCTGCGCCTTAAGATAGAGATACAGGCTGACACTGCAAGGTATTTTCCTGCCAGTAATTGCCTTTATATGCCAGTAAATATGTTACTTCTATATCAATTACCAAATATCAATTACAAAAACATTCAACAGCTCGATTAACAACACCAACATAAGCTTCTAATGTTTTAGGGTTCCGTAATAAACAAGGAACCGTTATAGTTTCGCCATATCCGTTTGTCTGTCTGTCAGTCCCCACTGTAACTCAGAGACGCTTAGTACTAGAAAGCTGTAATTTGGCATAGGTATACATATTAATCTCGCCGACAAAGTGCTAAAACAAAACCTAGAAAATATTTTTTTTTAGGATACCTGCCTTGCACGTAACGTGGGGATGATATTTTTATTTCTCGTCTACCCCATGGTGTGGGGTATCGTTGGATAGGCCGTTCAAAAATCTGTGAACACCTGTGCTTTTTTTGTTAGAGTCAATTGTGTCTTCCCCTGCAAGCTAAATGGTTGTTTATTGAGATGTGAAAAAATCATGGCAGTAGTACATAAGGAAAACTATCACAGCTAAGTAGGCTTTACAAGTTAACGAGTTATAGTCGACCAACTTAAATTTGCAGTTGGAGAATTGACCGTGGCATACATATATGTATGGGAGAACATGTTTTTCATCTACAATGTTAAGTTTGTTTTTGGGATAAATTCATCCCAACTTTCCAGCTACGGAACCCTTCATTGTGCGTGGTCCGACACGCACTGGGCCGGTTTTTACTAGGTAACACGGGCTGGTGTCCGCAACTCCACGTCAAAGCGCCTATTTTTTTAACGAACAAAAATAATGACTTACTTCCCGTAATGCATTACAATCATAACAATATTTACCTAAGATTTTTCATCTCTGCGTCTGCGGTGGTCGCTCGCTCGGTATCAATTAACCTATTGTGTATATTTCCTACTTATCTCCGAGAAATGTTTTGGTAAACTTTTAACTGTTCCCGTTTAGGAAAAGGCTAATGTACGCTAACTTCAACCGTCGGTATGATACTCAACACGTGTTGACTGGTTGGTAACTGGGTCAGTCACTGCAGTCAATCAAGAGCCGCGTAAAAAATAAACAAATTCACTGTTTCTTAGAATTGCATCACAAGAACATGTTCAACATTATGATTTTGATTAAACTTGGCACAAAACGAAAGGATTTATATTGTTAAGGCTCGTGCAGACTGAGGCAATATCGCGGGCGCGACAGGTATATTGCTGTCTGTCGCGCTAGTGTGTACGAGCCTTTATTAGAGAAGGCTTTACCTACCCAATTGAAGGTATTCAAAGGGCACGAAAACACGTTAAAAATCATCACTCCACTTTAACTCTTTATTATTTCAAACCTCATTATAAATTCACCGAACGTCCAAAATAGTTAACAATTGCTTACACGATTGTCAACGACTTACTAACTTATTAGTAGTCCCAACAGTACCACCATAATGTTCAACATGCGTGTAGGTTGAAACGGAAGTCTGGATTGCTCAAAATTATCTTTTATCAAACCTAACTATGAGTAAATACTAGTGGTTATAGGAACACCAAAGGATTTGCCGAAATTTATACGTGGGCAGCTTAATGATCCCATAGAGACAAGTACTAACGAAAAGGGTCCAGAATAGAGGTCAACAATATGTTACAATCAATGTTAAATAAGTGTCATCTATAAGGATTTTTCTGTTAGCAGTATTGACGTGAAAAACTGACTCCAACTTTTATCTTCGAACAAAGACAAGGACTCCAGATACAACGTATTTTCGGAGCTTAACTAACACCTATCTGTCAACGGCTTATTCGACGTGTTTAGTACCGATTTATTTCTTTCTCCTAGATACTCTAATCGTTGCGCAGTATTTTTATCCATCTGTTTTATCGTGAGTTCCCATTACTATTTCGACCGAGGAGTAGCTTACCTCGGTTAAAATATGTGTGTAAGTGCAGGAATTTATGTTAGCCAGTTAGGTACCTATTCTAAAATATCTGGTGTGGAAACATTTTTTTTTCTGAAATTATTTTACGCGTTTTCATCCGTAAATGTACAATACAACTAAACTTTTAGAATAGGGTCTTACACCCATTTTTGAAAAGTGTTTTAATTAAATTCTATAGTGCTAATATGCCCCAAAAAAAAAAAAATCACAAATTTTTATTCAATCGATAAGTGCCATAAAAATGCATTTAAATTTAACATTTTCAAATTTCGCGCGTAGTTTGACGAAAACGCTGGACGCAGTGGATGCCATGTTGCTCTGTGGTAATGACGTCACTTGGCTATGTAAACAAATGCTCTGATCTATTATCTAACTATCAGTTGACAGTTGACACGTTTTAGTATACATAGCCATATGACATAATAACATGGCGGCTACTATTTCATGGTGTTTTTTAACAGATTAGAAAAACTGAAAACGTTGAATTTAATTTTAAAATTTATTTCGTTATTTTATGAACTAAAACTAACATTTTCCGTCTCCTTTTTGCCTAAACTATCTCAATAATATATTTATAGATTTATTCTCGTATATAGTAAAATACCCTATTATGGTAAGAGGTACCTACCATATTGTATAAATATACAATAAATAATTACGTTCTCGTTTTGGGGCTACGATTAGAATTCCGTCTTCCTACCATAAGGTTCACAGTTAAAAAGACTTCCCTCGTTCAGTCACGTTCAGTTTGTTGTCCGTCAGTGCGGCTTGGCTGGAGGGTTCGTAATATCGGGTATGCCTTTAGTTTTGCTCTCGGCTCTCGCTGTTAACAAAGCGGAAATTAGCCGGTCAGTGATACGTCCTAGAAAAAAGGAAGCAGCTTTAATCAAGACAACCATCACTCATTAAATGTTTTAGGATACCCACGGGAGCGTAAAAACAGAACAACCAACTTAAAACAACAACAACAAAAGTTGTCTCATCGCAGCCGCTATCTGGTTCATCCACCCGGAAAAGAGCGATACTTTAATTCAATTATTGTATTTGTTCTAAGTTTTGTAAATGACACCATGTAAAAGGTTTCGAAATTGGATTCATGAGTTGTTCCGCAACGAGCTTCGACCATCCGCAGTAGCGATTTGATGGGGAGATAAATTCGGTCAATGAGCAACACGCCTCCCACAATATTACTCAGGCTGGTTCAAATATAAAGCTATAAAATTGAATCGGAATTTCTTGGTTCACACACAAAGCTGATAAGCATACCAGCAGGAAATAATCATTAGAAATTAGGCATTATGGTGACCGGACTAACTGAAAAGAACTATTTGCTGAACGATAAACATCTGTTCTTACTAGGAAAAATACTTAAAACAGTTTTTTTTCTCTTACAGTACAAATGCAGCCACCGCGGTTTAGTATGCAACCTTCATCTTCGAATAGTGTAGTCAGAGAAGGAACAACAAAAATCTTACAGTGTTCTGCGATGGGTAAGTTAATTTATTCCTGGGCGGCAAACTCGAATATGTACTCACCAAAGCCCGATAAATGTGGCCCGAGCATAAATAATTATGTTGTTTCGCTTATCATGGGTTATCACGATACAGGGGACTTGCTTCTTCGGCTGGTACACACGGCTACATATCAAGCTATAAAATTCCAGTATAAGCTGACCTCTCATTGCACGGAAGTCCTATACAATGCGAGATCAGCTTATACTGGAACTGTATGGCTTGATATGAAGCCGTGTGTACGTACGTCTTAGTGCAAGTCCATAACTAATTATACTATAAAAGTCTCATAAAGTATAATTACAAACTCTAACGAAATAAAAAAAAAATGTTATCCTCGTCCTAAGTAATTCAAAAATTTGAACTCCCTGAACAATATAATTATGCACATTTTAGGCATACCACAACCAATGTACAGATGGTCGAGAAACGGTGTACCGCTCAGTGAATATTCATCAGAGTCGTTTTATAAGATTCATAATACCCAGCGGCAGGATGCCGGAGCATACCAGTGTATAGCGAAAAATGACGTCGGAGCAATATTCAGCGAAAAGAACAACATTGTCGTCGCGTGTAAGTAAACTTTCATACGTCTCTTTGTACTTTCATGTGTCTCTTTGTTATGTAGGCGGAATAATCTTGGAGAAAAAATATGTCTACCGTCCTGGAAACAACTTTTTTGTATAAAAAAGAAGTTTGTCAACCCATAAACATCTGAATGCGAAATTTTTTTGGTATTCTAGTATAATAGGTAGGCTCAATGCTCAATTGCTTAAAAAAATGTTTGTTTTCAGATATGGGTGTATTTGAACCTATTGCTGAAACAGTAATTAGTGCTGAATCTGGTAGAGCGGCATTAATAGCCTTTCCGCAGATAGAATCTGAACCACCACCGTCAGTCATATGGCAGGACGAGAATGGCGCTTTGCGATATGATCAAAAATACGCTGTTACTGACAAACATGAACTCGTCATACTGTGTACTTCACACGAGGATGAAAAAGCATACAGGTTAAATTCTATCCTATTCTCAGTTGTGCCATTGGTTCCATTAGTCAATGAAGAAAGTGTTTTTAAATAATCTTATATTTCAGAGTACGTGCCATAAATACACAGCTAGGAAAAGAAGAAAACAGCCCTTACATACAACTTAACGTTTTTGGAAATGATAGCAAGGAAATACCACCAGAAATAATTATAAAACCGGAAGACACGAAAATAGTTAAAGGACAAGAATACACGAGTTTATATTGTATTGCAAACGCTAGGCCTCTACATGAATTAGAAACCTTATGGTTTAAAGATGGCATAATGATTGACTTGGCTGGAATCACATTCGACCTAAACGATCAATGGAACAGAACCCTTACTCTTATATCAGCTAATCTAACGCACACTGGACAGTATACATGTCAAGCCAGATTAAAAACAGGAGGGTACGCCACTGACTCAGCTTCTGCTTTTGTCACGGTGTTAGAGAAACCAGTGTTCCTATCCAATTTAAAATCCGAAACATTTGGAGAATTCGGAAGTACTATAGTTCTGGACTGTAATGTTCAGGGAATTCCTTTGCCTAGTATTACTTGGTACAAAGACGCTAAAAAGATCGCGAGTGTCGGTGCTGGTGCTGAAGAATCTGATAACCCAGATGTTGACGACGGCGGTGGCAGATACCGGGTGGAAGTGGACCGTTCACTCGTCATTAACAAATTAAAAATGGAAGATACTGGAATATACCAGTGCATTGCCAGCAACGAAGCTGGAGAATCTTCAATCTACACATGGCTAAAAATAAAAAGTAAGTGGATCACTAATTAAAATTTTAACAACGCCATGGGCATACGAGATTGTTAAAAGTAAAACAGTGCATGCGAACTGATGTTTAGATGTTTAAAAATATGGAAATTAAGATCATGATTATATTTCGTTTCTGGAATTCGTTCTCCGGCGCGTAATACGAGTCTACTAATCCGTCAAGCTCTGTGTCTCAGGGTTGTTGTGATGTTGTATGTGTGTATTTAGGTAAAATAACAATACTGACTAATTAACGTATGCCACTATCGTGCAGTGAAGGACAATAGGCGGCTTCCGCGAAGTCACATGAAATTAATAAGAATGAGGACCTCCGATAAAAAAGCAAAAACCTTCAGATTTGACACCGGCAGTAAGAATTAATTACTTGTTGTCATTTAATAATTCACTTATAGCATAGATGATTTTCTTTTTCAGCACAGAGTGATGATTGCTTTATGTACTTACCAATGTTTTTATTCTCTTGCCTTAGGTGATATGCAATATTTGAATTACTTTCACGTTTTTTTATTTGATTTGTTCTTAGATTATACTGATTTATTAGAAACATTCCTGCATTATAAGATTAATGCGTAATCCGTAGATAGATCATAGATATATATGAAACAATGTAGATTATTAGTTTTAAATACACTTTTAAGTCACTTTTATGGAGCCATATATTAGTATGACAATATTATTAACTAAAATAATCAATATCAGATCATTTTCTAAGACACGTAAATAACTAACTCGGGTGGAGCTAATGTAGGTAAAATTCCTACTTTTATGTGGTAAGGAGCGTGTAAAACGCAAGAATTTAACGCACATCCTTTTAAAAAATTCATTCATTCCCAGCAAAATTATAGTGGGCCACGAGACACCTGTGCGGTTTACTAAGTGTCGGCGCTCAATACTGACCATTTAAAGTAATGGTGGTTATACTCCACCATGAAATTAATAAATGCCAAATGATTTCATGCTGATTCCTTTTTTAGTTAATTAACCCATCGAGGCATTGTTTATAAAACAATTGAAGAGATACTTATATTGTGTTTTATTATTGGCAGCATGTTTATTAGTGTTTATTGTATTTTAAACAAATCACAATATAAAATTATATTGAGCACATCAAGTATATATTATATCTTTATTAAAATATAATCGCATGCGCTTTTGACATAGAGAGGTGTTACCGATTTGTGTGTTATACTAACATTAGTTAAAGAAGATTTCGTACATAATTGAAATAACCCGCTAGTTCGGCTCGTGTTCTAACTGTGTGCGTGTGGCTTGTAGCGTCCCCGCCCATAATGCAGACTCCGCCGAACAACCTCACCGTGCTGGATGGCAAGGACGCCACCGTCACGTGCCGCGCCGTCGGAGCACCCATCCCCAACGTCACCTGGTATTTCAATGGTTAGTAATCCGGACACTTCTGGCATCTGTTAATACTGTTAACTAAACGTCAGCCCTTTACCAGAAGAATTACTGCTTAATTATAGTGGCAGACTATGAACGATCTTTTTTTTTTAATTACAAATAGTAATTAAAATAATATTATGTGTCCTTAAAATATTAAAAATCTTCTACATAGGAATTTGCGACAAAACTATACTATAGCTAAAAGAATCCTGTCGTCAATAAGAGCAAGAAGTCACATTTAGGTCCCTATTCTGCAAAAAATTACTGACATGATTTTAAAAACTCCACAACTGTTACAGATTCTTTAATCATAAACTTATCGGCAAGACTACAAGCACTCGAAGAAGGCGACCTGCTAATCACAAGTACTACAACCGCCGATAGCGGGAAATATACCTGCGTACGATCAAACGATGCTGGAAACGTATCCGGGGAGGCTTATCTCACTGTACTAGGTGATTACCTCATCTGTTATATCTACGTGTTATTTGAAAGTTTATAAATAATTCCGTTACATGTCAAGAAATTCTCGTTAATAGTTAATTTGTAATATTCCTATAATTGATAAGCTATAAATTGTGGAGGTAGCCGATAAGATTGGATTTATCAACGCATCGATATCATCAATTTTTACTTTACTTTCAGTTAAGATGTTGTGGTATTATGTTATTATATCGCTATCATGATTGTTATCACCGCTGCTGGGTTAGACATTTTTTTATTATTTTAACGAATCAGTTCAGTTTAATTAATATAGGTCATGTAGTTATATTATGACGAATCATTGCTGAAGGCTGAAAATATTGTCAGAGAATTTGTTAGGATAGGTAGTCCGCCCGATCTATAATTCCGCCGATATTGACGTAGCATTTCTGTGGTTTATTTATTTACCTTTTACCATCTGGCAACGTCTGCTGGTTTCTGCTCCACCTGACAGGATTTACTAGTCTACGTTATGTAGTTTAGATTATACTCTACCGAAGCCAAGGATAAAAGTGTAAGCGATCCCGGATTCGCGCGGCATTCGGTGGTAGATCGAATACCCACTGCAGTAGATTTGTGGGTACGAGTCCTACTTATTCCTCGGGTTTTCACTGGGAGGTGACTACCTACCAATTTTTCAAGAAAAATTAAACCCGATTGTCAACCATATTTTTTCTTAAAATAAAACTAATATTATAAATGCAAAAGTGAGTTTGTTTGTTACGCTTTCACGCTAAAACGGCTGATCGGATTTGGATGAAATTTGGCACATGGGTATCCCACGGAATCGAGACTTATGCGGGTGAAACCGCGGGGCGGAGCTATTATAAACATAATTAGCAATCACTGTATTTGCTTTGAATTAATACTTGGGTATTAAAAGAAGCTCTACGTCAAACTTTTTTTTGAACAACTTCGAAGACAAAGGGTTGGGATATTCAACATTCCCTTTTCAACGTCATTTTACTTGATGAGATAGAAGAGTATTTTTTCAGCCGATATTAGACCGCTTTTGGTATTTGATGGCATTTACATACCCCTTTTGTATACCTACTCAAATCTTTTTAATCCATCCTACGTACTTAGCAACGTAAAATTGTACTGAGCGATATTATGCGGTATTTACATTTCCACTCTCAAAATAGAATTTCAGAACAAATGCTGGTTTCCGTTTCCTATTTTTGACACGGAACCCTAAACGGGACTTTTTTTTTTCAGTGAGAACGCAAATTATTGCCCCACCTGTGGATACACGAGTTTTATTGGGTCTCACGGCAACGCTACAATGCAAAGTATCGAGCGACCCGAATGTGAAGTACAATATCGATTGGTTCCACAACAAACAGTGAGTTGGGAAACAGTTACTATTATTGCTTTGAATAAAAGCTGATGACGAGTTAACTATATTATTGGTTTTTTTATAGACCAATGACAGCTGGTACCCGCGTATGGGTGTCAGCAGATGGGGCGCTGCAAGTGCAGGCCGTGCGAGCGAGTGATGCGGGCGAGTACACGTGTGTAGTGACGTCGCCGGGCGGCAATCACACGCGCCATGCGGTTCTGGCCGTCATCGAGCTTCCGTTCGCTCCTACAAATGTACGTGCCTTCAGACTCGAAGCTGCGTCACAGCGAGCTGTTAATGTTTCGTGGACCCCGGGCTTTGATGGCAACTCCCCTATACAAAAATTCATCGTACAACGACGTGTTGTTCCCGAGTTTGGTAAGTCAAGCAGTCGACGCAGATGACCACAAGACTGCAAAAACATGTTTTCATTAACCCTCAATTATTATTATCACAGGTCCTACACCTGACCCGTTGCTAAACTGGGTGACAGAGCCGATGAATGTATCAGCAAACCAGCGTTGGGTTCTCTTGACCAGTTTAAAGGCCGCTACATCGTATCAGTTCCGAGTATCAGCTGTTAACACCGTGGGAGAAGGTCCTGCTTCTGACCCAACTGATGTCTTAACATTACCTCAGGAAGGTATGTAAAATGAATACCTAATAAACTTCAAAAGGAAAATTTCAATCATTTTACACTGAGGAAACATTTTTGATAGTCTAGCGTGGAAATTCCATTTCCAATTTTCGGTGGCGGCAAAGTTACGACCGAATGCAAGCGCTAACCATTCTCTATACAATAAAAGAAAGCTCCATCACACATTGTAAATTAAAGAAAACGGCCAAGTACGTGTCGGACTACGCACAATGAAGGGTTCCGTAGTTGGGATGAATTTATCCCAAAAACAAACTTAGCATTGTAGTAGATATACGTGACGTGACGTGACGTGGTCAATTCTCCAACTGCAAATTTAAGTTCGACTATTACTCGTTTACTTGTAAACCCTACTTAGCTTTGATAGTATTCCTTTTAATTTCATTATTGTACTACTGCCATGATTTTTTTTTCACATCTCCATAAACAACCATTTAGCTGGCAGGGAGAAACTTGAATCTAACAAAAATATCACTTTAAAGCTTAATATTTACGCAAACGGATTCTTGAATCGAAAAATCGTGTTAGAGATCCGTAATATTTTTGAACGGCCTATCCAACAATACCCCACATACCAATAAATATCATCCCCACATTACGTACGTGCAAATGAAGTATTCTTTTTTACCACTTTGTCGGCGTAATTAATATGTATACCTATGCCAAATTACAACTTTCTAGTACTAAGCGCTTCTGAGCTGAAGCGGTGACAGACAGACAGACAGAAGGACATGGCGAAACTATAAGGGTTACTTGTTTACTGCGGAACCCTAAAAATAACCGGCAAAAACAAAACAAACAGCGTCGTGGCGGAACGCAATTCCGTCGCGGATTTACCGATACCGACAGCAAGCTGGACATCGGGAATAGTAAATTATTTAGAATGACGGACGGCACTGTACGCTGCGGCAAATCGGGGCAGAATTTGCACTCAGTGTGACTCCTGCTTTGCACTACATATTAAATTGATTCATATTTAATTTCACATTATCTGTTGTTAACTATTAGCACCATAAATGGTAATCGCACTTTAAACATTCTGTACACCTCTGACTAATTATTTGGAATCTTGACTTAAAACTTAATTTTATGTCTTGGGCAGGTAAGATATTTTTACGAATGTTAAATATCATAATAAATTGTATTCTCTTTGCGATCAAGCAGCCAGTGATCTTATATGCTGCCAAGGTATGCGGAATATTTTGAAACATTAGATTGCATTTTCGTATTCTATTTTAATTTTTTTTATTGCTTTAATAAGTAGCAACTTGTTTAAACATAATTTAAATAATGTTCGTGTTTTTCTTCTTTTACCTATAAATAAAGTTTCGCTTATGAATAGAAAAATCGTGTGTAACTTGTGATGTTCGATAGAGGTATAAGTATTGTGTATCGTCTGCATGAAACGTGACTTGTCTATAATGATTACAAAATGTATGTCAGTAGTTACGAATGTTTGATACCAATTGCAATATTCCTCAAATGCATGGAGTGCATGCAAGTAAATCATATTTATAAAATTATAATTAATTTTTTTTTCACTCCATATTTCTTGCTCGTTAAACTGAAATGCAGTCATTGCATATTTTTTCTTAAAAATCCTTACTAAATAATTAATAATGCAATACTTATTAAAATTTTATTCGCCAACAAGAAAAAACAGCATGCTTTTGGGTGAGCAATCTTTGCGTGAGGAATACTCATCAAGTAATCATCCTATTAGAAATAGACTTATTATTATGTTAATTGTTCATGTTTCCAGCACCGTCCGGTCCCCCCGTCGGCTTTATGGGCTCTGCACGGTCTTCGTCCGAAATCATAACACAGTGGCAACCACCTCTGGAGGAACACAGAAACGGACACATTCTGGGCTACGTTATCAGATACAGACTCCGGGGTTACGACAACAGTCCGTGGACAGATCAGAACATCACCAATGAGGCTCAGAGGAACTACCTCATTCAGGACTTGATTACATGGAAAGATTACAATGTACAAATTGCTGCGTACAACGACAAAGGCGTCGGTGTTTTTTCGGATAGCTTCATGATAAAAACAAAAGAAGGTGTGCCTGAAGCGCCTCCCGATAGTGTTCGCTGTGAGCCATTCAACTCCACGGCATTAATTGTGTGGTGGACACCGCCCAATCCACAGAAAATCAATGGCATAAATCAGGTGCGTACTATTTAGCACAAATGAAGGTGGTGATTTAGTACAAGCTTCCTAAAATACGTACTAATATCCAATATTACATTTTCACAGGGCTACAAAATGCAAGCGTGGATCTGGGACGAGATAGGGGGTGCTAACGTTGAACAGAAACTTGTTAGCGTCCCGCCTAACCTCCTGGATCCTCTGACAGAACAATCAGCTGTTATCAGCGGCCTCGAGAAGTTTACTGAGTACAACATAACAGTGTTATGCTTTACGGAACCCGGCGACGGACCCCGGAGTGACTATGTGCAAGTTAGGACGGATGAAGACAGTAAGTACGACTCCAGAAATAATATTATTGCGCAAACTTAAGTCACTACTACTAACATATTCGCCATCGTGTATGTTTTAATTGGATTATGCAAGTAAAAATAGACATACAAACCTTCACCCCTCTAAAAGCTATAATAAGATTACATTCATGTAAGGGTTTCATCATATACATGTTTTTTTTTAAATTCTTTAGTTCCGGATGAAATAGGAAGTCTACTCTTTGACGATATATCGGATCGTGCCGTGAGGGTGTCCTGGACGGCGCCAAAAAAATCCAACGGAATTCTAATGGGTTACAAACTATCTTACGAGATGAGAGATAGTAACGAAACGATACGAGAGGAGGTGCTACCACCGAATGTCACTAGCATTAGGGTGGAACACTTACAGGTATGTGTATGCAGCAGTTTTAGGGCTTCGTACCTCAAAAGGAAAAAACGGAACCCTTATAGGATCACTCGTGTCTGTCTGTCACAGCCGATTTGCTACGAATCTACTGAACCGATTAAGTTGAAATTGTATCTGTGCCCCAAACACGAACGTGTAACGTAAATAAATGATTTTTTTACATGAGGCTCGCTCACCTTTGAAGGAAAAATCAGAAAAAAATGGCAAACTGTACCGTATACATATCAAAAGAAAGGACTTATGAGGATTTCAAATATTAGTTTTTTTTTTATAATTTTATAAAATAATTAGTTTTAACTATAACTTTTAGTAAATTTAGATAATAACTTTTTGTTGTCCATAAACACTTGCAAACATTGCTCTTGCAAAATAACTTTGGTGTGGAAGTACCTGGTGCATCCACACAGAAGTTACTTTTTGTGGAGCAACGTTTGCAAGTGTTAGTGGGCGAAAACGGATAACAAAAAGTTATTATGTAAATTTCCTAAAAGTTATAGAAAGTTACATAATGTTATCAATGGTTATCATGTTGCAAAATTTTGCCTTACAAAAAGTAACTTTTGTGTGGATGCACTTGAACTTCCGCAGACAAGCAACTTCACCAAGAGCTCTACTACGCCAAAAAATCATAGCTTAGTAATAAAACTTCAACATGTGCTAACAGCATAATAATCTTGTTTTTAAGGCTAGTACTCATTACAAGTTCTGGCTATGCGCCATGACGGCGGTCGGCGAAGGACCGGCTAGGGCCGCCGTAATCCAGTCCGGTGTAGAACCAGTACTTCCCGATGCTCCTCGCAACCTCGCACTCTCCAATATCGAAGCATTCTCAGTTCTACTACAGTTTACCCACGGCTTTGATGGCAACTCTTCTATATCGCTGTGGACAGTACAGGTAAAATTTTGCATGGTGTTTTTAATACTACCTCTAGTGATATTAGCATTATGCTCATTATAAACCTCTTATATATCGCAAAAGGAAGCTTTCTAGCCTAAGGTATTGTGATAGCGATAAAAACAAATTTTAGAAGACTACAACACTTGGATGTCTTATGCCAAAACCCCTCAACTTTCTAATCACCAATATTCCTTTTTTTAACTCCCAACAGGCTCAAACCGCACGAAATTCATCATGGGTATCGATCTTCGAAGTCAACGCTCCTGATGCCCAGTCTATACACGTGACTGGTCTCATACCATTCACAACGTACAGACTGCGACTGATTGCTACCAATGTGGTGGGCTCGTCACCACCTTCGGAGCCTTGTAAGGAGTTCCAGACCATTCAAGCACCACCTCAACACCCGCCTAAGAATGTCACTGTTCGTGCAGTTAGTGCCACCAATCTACGCGTCAGATGGATTGTAAGACATTTCATCAGTATTTTTTAAATATTATCTTGCTTATTACTTGCATTTGCCCGACTATTTTCAACCTCTAACGGAGCTCATGCGATAAAAACGCTTTATTAATAAGTATAATTAATCAGGAGGACATAATAATAGTGACCTTATGGGTGATCTTCAGAATGGTCAGGGTGTGTAGTACTCGCAAACGGCGTGCGTGTATGACCAGATTTATGAACGTAAACTAGGCAAAAGGACTATGTAATGGTCGTAGCAGGTGGCGTTCTGTAGTTTCTGCCTATGCCCATGGGAAAAAGGCGTGAACTTATGTATAATTAACCTATGATTTTAGCCTCTACAACAAAGCGAATGGTACGGTAATCCGAAAGGATATAACATAACGTACACAAGAAGCGATAGTAACGACACACTACATAGCATTATTGAGGACCACACGGCGAACTCACACGTACTGTCTAATTTAGAAGAATGGTCAGTGTATGAAATACGAATGACTGCTATCAACGAGGTAGGGACTTCAGTCGCAAGTCCCACAGCTATGGAAAGGACGAGAGAAGCAGGTTAGTTTCAGGAAATACTTTTTTGGTTTGTCTTGTCTAAAGTTAAAAGAAAAACAAAACAATAGGGTCTTACACCCATTTTCGAAAAGTGTCTTAATTAAATTCTATAGTGCTAAAATGCCCAAAAAAAAACAAAATTTTTATTCAATCTATAAGTGCCATAAAAATGCATTTAAAATTTTACATTTTCAAATTTCGCGCGTAGGATGACGAAAACGCTGGACGCAGTGGACGCCATGTTGCTCTGTGGTCATGACGTCACTGGGCTATGAAAACAAATGCGCTGATCTTTGTATGATAATTGACACGTTTTTGTTAACATAGCCGTATGACGTAATAACATGGCGGCTACTATTTCATGGTGTTTTTTAACAGATTAGAAAAACTGAAAACGTTTGATTGAATTTTAAAATTTATTTTGTTATTTTATGAACTAAAAGTAACATTTTCCGACTCCTTTTTGCCTAAACTATCTCAATAATATATTTATTGATTTTTTTTTATCGCATATAGTAAAATACCCTATTCTGTTATAACTTTACAGTTCCGGCACGAGGTCCCACGGACGTATCAGCTAATTCCACATCTTCAACAACAGTAGTTGTTCTTTGGGGTGATATCCCACCGCCAGAACAAAACGGTTTGATCGAAGGATACAAAGTGTGTTACGCGGCAGTAGTGCCACCGCCACGACCCGAGCAAAAGAAGGTCGAGTGCCAAGCAGTGCCGTCGAACCAGACTCATACAATAACGCTTACAGAGCTGAGGAAATATGTTGTGTATCAAATACAGGTGTTGGGATACACGCGATTAGGAGATGGAGCCTTGAGTGACCCGCCAGTTACAGTCAGGACTTTCGAAGACAGTATGTATAAAGTCTTATCAAATGTGGAGACGAGAATAAATTTAGCTTCGTATATTTAATAACGTTCCTAGTCTGCATATAAAAAAAATTCAATGAAATATTAATTGTTTAGGCGGCTGATCGGCAAAACAAATAGTCAGACCATCACTACTATTTAGAATTATTGAAAGAAAACATTGATATTAGGACCTATTTTATTGTTTCGTAATACATGCACTACAGCATGCCAGTTTCTTCATTTATTGTTGTATAGAGGTATGAAGGAACAGGGTGTAAAGTTCACTCATCCTCTATAGAAAAGGGAGGATCTTCTGACCAGACGGGTGTTGTTTCTAGTTGGCAACTGCCCGGCGGTTAATGTGGGGATGTTGCATATATGCCAGCCGCGCGGTAAACTCTGCTTGCGCGATGCAGGATTTGTGTGACGTCATGTTTTTGTTGCGTAGAACGCATGTGGCGTTGTAGATGCCGCCACAGTTGTATTGTCGTTTCCAAATGCAGTGTAGCTGCTTTCCCAAATAATTATTTAATGTAACTAGTACTTATTAACTTTTATTTCGCTTTCAGCTCCCGGTCCACCATCTAACGTGTCGTTCCCTGACGTGACGTTCACTACCGCCCGCATCATTTGGGATGTACCAGAGGACCCTAACGGGGAGATTCTGGCGTATAAAGTGACGTATCACCTCAACAGCACCACACAACACGTGTTTTCTAGAGAGTTCCTGCCTTCGGACCGAACTTTCAGGTAAGAGCTCTTTCTACTTGGATTTTACCGAATATAGGTCGACTCTAAATAATGGTGGATCAAACATATCCTCGTAAGGCCCAACCCAAATTTAGGTCGATATATATTTTTATGATTAGATATATAATTTAAATGATTTTAAATAGTGTCTCGGGCCGGAGTGTCAAAATTTTTTTGTCATTAAATTAGGTCGTTGGGCCTTACGAGGTTAACATCTACCATGGAATTGGTTGGCTTTTTCGGCATGAGCTGCTGAATCATTAGTTCAGTTTTTGTGGTGCATTTTTTGTCCATTCTCTACGTTTTAAGATACTTTATTTCACTCAAAAATAATACAATAGGGTATTTTACTATATAGGAGAAAAAATCTATAAATAGATTATTGAGATAGTTTAGGCAATAAAGAGTCGGAAAATGTTACTTTTAGTTCATAAAATAACAATTTTTTTTTTTAAATTCAATTCAACGTTTTCAGTTTTTCTAATCTGTTAAAAAAACACCATGAAATAGTAGCCGCCATGTTATTACGTGATACCGCTATGTAAACTAAAACGTGTCAACTGATAGTTAGATAATAGATCAGCGCATTTGTTTACATAGCCAAATGACGTCATGACCACAAAGCAAAATGGCATCCATGCGTCCAGCGTTTTTTGTCAAACTACGCGTGAAATTTGTAAATGTATAATTTAAATGCATTTTTATGGCACTTATCGATTGAATAAAAATTTTGTGTTTTTTTTTGGGGCATATTAGCAATATAGAATTTAATTAAGACACTTCAAAAATGGGTGTAAGACCCTATTATCCACTTCTATTAGGAAAAACAATAATTATTCAGTTAAGACGGTCTCGCCCGATGATAAAACTAAAATTAATACTTTGTAACGGACAGCATTCCGTCTTGGTGATTGATCACAGCATTATTTTGGAACAGAGCCACAGAGCTATCTTCGGAGCGCTTCTACCAGTTCAGCGTGCGCGCGCAGACACGCCTGGGCTGGGGCGCCACGGCGCGCGTGCTGGTGCTGAGCACGGCCAACCGCGCCGCGCCCGCGCCGCCGCCGCGCCCCAACGTGGCGCGCTCGCTGCTGCAGCCGCATCACATCACCTTCTCCTGGACGCCTGGCGACGATGGATATGCGCCACTCAGGTACTACTATCACCCGACGAAGGTCTTAGGGCGATGCGCTAAGGTAGCTCGCGAAATTCAAATTTTCTTACTTTTTTGCTATTTGCAGGTCAGTTGTATGTCAATCAAAAAATTATCCACAACCGTGACAAATATTAATTTACAGAATTATAATTATTTAAATTATCAACACCAATACAACTCTCTAAGTTAGAACCTCATGTTTATCTCTACTATGTCGGCTGTTTCAGTACTTACCTTAGTTACCTACATCATCGAAAAGTTGAAGAAATACCAATTTCCCAACCTCAGGGATAGAACCCATGGGGGGTTGGCAGATGGTACAGTCAAACGCACGTCAATCGTAACACCTGAACTGCGAAAATCACGCTAAAACATAAAGCCGCTGTCAATGTCAAATTGCTACCATGGATCTGCGTTTGGCTGTACTTCGAAAAGGGCGTACATCTTTAGATACAGTATTTTCACACAATGTGTACAATTTAATTTTTTACCAGATACTACACTGTGCAACAAAAAGAAGATGGAGGAACTTGGCAAACGATTCCCGAGCGTGTGGATCCGTTCGTGACGTCATACACGGCCGAGGGTCTGAAACCGTACACGGCGTATCAGTTCCGAATTCGAGCGACCAACGATATCGGACCCAGTCGGTACAGTAACGCAACTGAAACTGTGAGGACACTGCCCGCTGGTAAGTTACTTACTAATTCCGGTTTTTAGTGCTACTTACTTATAAAAGTAGTACTTATAAAAGCAGTTCAATATTACAAAAACAAATCTCTTTGAAATTCATGTGTGCATGTTTATAACCTGCAGGCTTATTACAAAGAGATAAGAGAAGAAGAGTAGACATAAATCAATGAAAGAGTAGAAAACTGTCGACATGGTGTCGACAGTTTTCTACCGAGAAATGTAGACAAGCGATTTCTTTTTGTAGAAATAGAAAGCGTCATTTTAAGCCTGCTGATGGTTTTATTTCAACCTACATATATAAGAAAAAATTAAAAATTAAGCCATAAAACTTCGCCGCGCGCCTTTGACAGTTGCTTTGATTATGTGGTGTTCAGTAGCGCCATGTGCTGTCTCAGCTTTGCGTAAGATTCTCTATTGTCAAGAAAATTATCGTCTAGTTTTGGAGTATTATTAATATCGTGAGAAATGAAGCACGTCTTTCGAAAGACGATCGATCGCTTTACTTAGGTGCGATTTACGACGTTATTTTAATACTTTTTTTTTGTTGAGTTTGACAGTATATTGCATTTTTATTCCATGGGAGTTTACAGTATAATTATTTATGTAAACAGTTTAAATGTTACCATAGCGTAAGTCCCGCTACCACTTTGCTGATTGAATATTTTTACCACGGCATGACATGCTCTATTCAAGCCGATACGAGAGAAGAAATATCTTTAACCATTCATACATACAACATAGATATACGCGAGATTTATTATTATGACAAAGATTGTGTTAATGCTGTGAATATATTTAGTTGTAAGTCTTTTTTATAAATAAATAATATTCCAATTACCATTTCGCAGCACCAAGCAAAGCTGTAGAAAACCTCCACGTGGTTCCAATCACGCCAAGCAGCGTGCGCGTTCACTGGTCGCCGCTGGGCGACGCGCACTGGAGCGGCGACACGCGCACGGGCGGCTACCGCGTGCGCTACCAGCCGCTCACCGACTTCCCCACCGCACTGCAGCAGGCCATGAAGCAGGAGGTGCCCGGCATCAAGGTGAGATATCTTTTTTTCTTTTGATTGTGTTTTGGTTTCACTATAAAATGTCCGGTAGTTCAGCGTGCCTCTTCTAGGTTCGAGTCCCACTATAGGACGCCCTTAGCTGTGCTACCTAAACTTTTATATAACTAGGTGAGAGGCCCTTCTGGCCCCACTGAAGCCCGGTGAAGCAGTCGAGGACCCCCGAGGGACCACTGCATAAAAGCCAGCATAAACAAAAACGTGCCTCTTGTCATAACCGTCCTCTAATATTTTCCGCTGGGTTCTGTCTCGAGCCTTCTCCAATGTCGTCCAGGCGTTAGTTTTAAATTATCTTGCCATCTCGTATGTTGGCGTCCTCTATTACGCCGTCGAAAATAATTTCTCTGTACCTTATAGTCTGTTCCAAAAGTATCTGATGTAGGTAAACAAACGTAAACAAAATAGTAGATCACGAAACGTACTTGTGGATGCCAATTTGTGGTGCCACTTACACATTGAGCGATTGAATGGATTATTTGAATACCCTAATTGGTCAAGGACAGCTAATGAGACACAATTGATTTTCTATTGTTTGACTCCTAATCGGTGTCGCGCGGGGCTTAACAGGTTAAAGTTGTTTTTAATTTGTCCTTTGCGGATAATTTTATAACTACAATTTTCGTCGCTGATTTTCCAATTACAATTTAATAATGTGATTCAAACAATAATTGTTGGAAAAAACGGTGAGATATACAGGTGAAACCTTCTTAATACAAATAAATGTGTCACTAATTCGGTTTAGTGAGTGATCGCGTGAGAAATTAGCTTGAACAGGGTTTATTTACACTTTTATCAGATGCTTTTGGAACAGTCTTTACATCAATAATGCTTTACTATTTTAAACACGATATTATTCTCTAGTTCCAGGGCGTACGGACCATTTCAAGCAGTTAGCATTAGAGTCTGTAGAATCCTGACTGCTTGAAAGGGGGGGGGGGGGGGGGGGGGGGATACGATCCGAACTTGTTAGCCAACAGTAACAAGAAATGATAAGCCCAATTTAACTTGAACTACGAATATCGCCCTTACGAAATAAAGGTGCTGTACGAGTAATAGTGTCAAAGGCAAATTGTTGGCATGCAAGTGTGGTTTGCTGAACGAACTATTGTCTGTCACATTATCATTTTACAAATCCTGTGTCCATTTCAGAGCGAGGAAGTAGTCCTAACGGACCTCGCGCTGGACCGCAACTACGAGATCAGCGTGTGCGCAGTGAACTCGCAGGGCGCGGGCCCGGGCGGCACGCCGGCCGTGGTGTGGGTGGGCGAGGCCGTGCCCACGGCGCCGCCCACGCGCAGCGCGGCGCGCGCCCTGTCGCCCACCGAGGTCACGCTCTCCTGGACGCCGCCCACGCAGGCGCAGCAGAATGGCGACCTGCTGGGATACAAGGTATATAATAGTACCAGCCTATTATTGTCTCACTGCAGGGCTTAACCTTATATACCTTACCTTACCTGTAGAGCAGCGGTGGCCCAGTGGTAACGGCTGCGACTTACGAGTTGTGTGTCGTAGGTTCGAACCCAGACAGGCGCTTTACTTTGTGTAAATTATTTCATCACCACTGCTCTCAAAACGGTGAAGGAAAACATCGTGAGGAAACCGGTATGTCCTAGAACCAAAAATTCGAAGACATGTGACATCTACCAACCCGCACTGGGCCCGCGTGGTGGATTACGGCTCACCCCTCTCACAGAGAGGCGGCCTGTGTCCCAGCAGTGGGAACATTATAGGCTGATTATGTATGTATGTAAGCCTTACCACTCCTGCCGGGGTCGCAGGAAAGTTCGACAGGGTCACCGAAGCCCCTGGCAACACAGGCAACGGAAGGAACACGGGTGGGTTTTATTCAGTAAGAGTCTGACACACCCTCCCAATCCGCCCACAGCGAGAGAAGTTATTTGATAATTTCCCACCCAAAAAAAAAAAGCCTTGCCACTGGGCCATCACGACACATCGTCAATAAACCTTCTTAATTTAAAGTAATTTTCCTTGGCAGATCTTCTACTTAGTGACTGATTCTCCCGAGGATCCCGAACCAGGGCGTCGCGTAGAGGAAGAGATCGAGGTGGTACCCGCCACGGCTACCTCACACTCACTCGTCTTTCTCGACAAATTCACGCAATATCGCATACAGGTATTTAGTTATGGAATGTATTTAATGGAACATCAAATAATTCCCATTTTGCTATCCTAAAAATATTATTAAACACTCTAATATAAATGAATGCGCCTCTTTTTGTGAACCTCAAATAATTTTTAATTTGGGGTCCTAAAACTGATGGTTTATATATATACAATGACATGAATATTTACTTTTTAAAGTACTGAATGAATGTGAAGACTATGTGGGTTATTGTTTTTTCTCTCAGTTAGTTTTAATCTTGGTCTGGCAATTTGAGTCATTTGAGCGGACTACCCAAATGTACTTTCTTTGGTATTGTTTGTCGAATCGTTGAGCTCCTTAAGTTCTGAGTTGAGCTGCACGTTTACTGACAAATGCGTGCACTGACTGTATAGGTCTACTCAATCTGTGTGGTTCTTTCATGGTCATGTTCATGGTCCATGGAAGATTATGTCTGGACTTTGAAAGAGACTGTGACCTCTGAGTTTGTTTCGGCCTTTCTTCTCAGAATAGTCAGATAGGAAACGCCGAGCTCATCTAGTTTTGTTTGTGTTTTGTACAAACCTACTTACAGAAAATAAAATTTTTCATCATCATTTCATTTCATTACTGAATAGCCAAGCAACTGCGATAAACATGGATGTAGAGCTCGCCGGCCGCTACCGCGGCACCCCTCACTAGGCTCGCACGCGGTTGCCCACACTTCTAAGCTTACCTAACCCTTTTGGTTGAGGTGCCCCAGCTTAGCGACTGCAACCAACTGTGAGACTTTTCTCACAGTTTGTTGGCCAGAAAGTTAAAAAGGAAATTTTTAGGGATCAGTATATTTCGCTATAAGTCACTAGTTAATCATCTAATGTGAAATAATTTCACGACCGATTAGCTTTGAAAAACCAAAAGTTATTTGTTTGTACTAAATTAATTATAATACTCGTGTTTAAACAAATTTCTCCAGGTACTAGCATTCAATGCTGCCGGGGACGGTCCTCGATCCACCGCAGTGATGGTCCGCACACTACAAGGCCTTCCATCAGCTCCACGCAACATCACCTTCACCGAGATCACGATGAACAGCCTCGTCGTGACGTGGGAGCCGCCCTATAGACGCAACGGACTCATACAGGCCTACCTTGTAACTTACGAGACTATAGAACAGGATGAACGTGAGTTTTATATGTTAAGTCAAATTGAGCTTAAATTATCAAAATAGATATAGATAGATAGATAGAATACTCTTTATTATGTACACCATAAAAATTACAGCTATAAATGTAGAAATTTTACATAGGGTGACACAATGGGCGGTCTTATCGCTAAAAGCGATCTTTTAAAGACAGCCTTTGGATGGATTAGGGGGATAGATAGGAGAGACAATACTGCAGGTAGTCTGTGGTGTACCATTCACATATATACAACAAATACATACATACATACATAAAATATATTAAAATTATCTATAAAATATATTCAATAATAATTAATCATAAAACTAGCGCTAAGAATCAAAACAGGTGCAAAGAACAGAGAAAAATTAAAAAAATATCTTTAAGGAGAGAGATAGTGTTTTTTTACCATAATTTTAAAAATGGACAGAGATTGAGCATGCCTTATCGACACGGGCAAGGCATTCCACAACCGTACTGCTTGAACCGTAAAAGATTTATCATAGAAACTGGTGGAATGCATCGGCATCTCCAATCTCAAGTTTTCCGATGACCTCAGATATCTATTATGCGTGTCATTTAGGAACTTGAAACGTCCCTTAAGATAAGAGGAGGTTTTAGGATTAAACAGAATACTGTAGAGCTGAAACAAGATATGAGAATTCCGGCGAAGACGTATGGGAAGCCACTTGAGCTTTGTACGAAATTCGGAGACGTGATCATATTTATCTAGCTGTGCCTAAGTGAGATCGATATAACTAACATCAGCGTAGTCAAGGATGGGAAGTAGAAGAGATTGTGCAAGCGCAGTTTTAGTGGCAGTTGGAAGAAAGTTCCGCAATCGTCTCAGGGACTTGGCAGATGCGAAAATTTTGCGACTTACGTCCTGCAGTTGGGGACCCCAAGAAAGATGTTTGTCGATTCAAATCCCAAGGTTTTTGACTTTGTCGCTTACCGGAATAGCAATTCCGTTAAATTTTATCTGGGGAAGCTGCGACCAGTTTATCTTGGAGATCATCCTTGAGCTGCCAACAACAATGACTTGAGTCTTCGACGGGTTAACCTGCAATCCGTGTGCCTCACTCCACTCACAAATTGAAACCATATCCTTGTTGATCATATCAATTGCATCAAACAAATCTGAATATGCAGCTTGTTTGTAAATTTGCAAATCATCTGCATAAAGGTGGCAGGAAGAAAGAAGTTTTTCGGAAATAGATTTTATAAAAATTGCGAAGAGTAAAGGAGATAAAACGCCACCCTGAGGTACACCCGCAGAAGTATAACACAAAGAAGATCAAGACTCTTCTATGCATATACGTTGCCGGCGCCCATACAAGTAACTACGAAACCAGTCAATCGCCGTTGGAGATATGTTAAGTGAGCGAAGTATGCCAAGCAGGATATCGAAATCGACAGTATTGAATGCATTACTGAAATCCAATAAGCAGAGAACCGTCAGATTTCCTCCCTCCATGCCTAACCGTATGTTATCGGTAACGTTCACTAAGGCTGTAGCGGTACTGTGACCAGGACGAAATCCGGACTGGAAAGGATTCAGCAGGCTATTCTTACAAAGAAATGCACTAAGCTGATTGTGGACAAGGCGTTCTAGGACTTAGGAGAGGATAGGCAAGATATAGGAGATAGGACGGTATTCCGAAAAAGAAGCAGGATTAGAATTTTTGGGTAAAGGGGTGGTTTTGGCCTCTTTCCACGTCGACGGAAAGACGCCATAGGATATGGAGTAGTTTAGGATATAGCATAGAATAGGGAGAATTTCGTCGAGGACAGGGAGTATCATTTTCCGACTTACACAATCACTACCAACTGCGTTAGACGTGATTGAAACAACACTCTTCTTAACATCACAATCAGAGAATTGACTAAAAATAAATGGGGGGTGATCCAGAGTTGGAAGGTTTGAGAGATAGTTTACAGTGGCTGCTTTCATGGCCACATTACAATAGGACGAAGATGAGAAATGTTGATTTAGCAAATCAACATAGATAATGTTGATTTAGTAAACCAATATCTAAGTCTTTAGGAATCGCTTCTTGGCGTGATTTTCCAACTCCCATGGTCTTAAGAAATTTCCAGACTTTAGCTGGATCTCCGCTAGAAATATAGCGTAACAACTACAAAATTAGATTTAGTAAATTCTTCCGTTCTTAAAAATCATAATAATAATTTATTGTTTATTCAATTATACGAGAATTTGCTGTACTAACAGCAAAAATTAAATTGTTATCAATTTCAGTCAGTGTATTGTATAGTTCACCTTTGCTTTATCTTTTCGTGATGTTATGCTCGGTTTGTTTCATATTATGTGACTCAGTTCACGTCTTTCAAAGAACACTTTTAGCGATAAGACTGCCCACTGTGTCGCCCTATGTAAAATTTCTATAGTTATATCTGTAATTCGTCCGGCCCCAAAGATACAGACTAACTGTCTAGTTTGGGCCTCATTGGTGAAGATTCCTTTTTCACAAACTAAACTAAATTTAAGTTCAGTGCATCTTTTTCTTTCTATTTCAATAAGAAAAGAACAGAAGATAAATTTTACTTTAGTCCTGTCAAATTAATTAGCGCCTGTCACTACTCCATACAATTTTAGACGTGAAATGAAATGAAATGAAATTGTTTATTCTGTAAATAGGATATGAGAATCACTTTTACACGTCATATTAAAAAATAAGCTAGATGGAGTCGACATTTCCTATCTGACTACCCCTGAGAAGAAATGGCGAAACAAACTCAAGGGTCAAAGTCTCTTTTAAAGTCCAGACATAATCTTGGTCAGATCATGTGAGGACCATGTAGATCTATGTCTGAAATGGTCTTTTGAGGAAAGAACCACACAAATTTGAGTGGACCTGTCCAGTCAGTGCAAGCATTTGTCAGTAATCGTGTAGCTCAACTCAAAACTTAAGGAGCTCAACGACTCGACGAACAATACCAAGGAAAGGACAATTGGTTTGGCCGCATAAAGAACTCAAAATGCCAGACCATAATTAAAACTAAGAGAAAAAAAAAAAAAAAAAAACAACGAAATAAATAAAGATGACCCACATAGTGCTCACATTCACAATAATTAAAGTAATATAATACTTTTCAAGGTACATACATAAATATTCACTTAATTTTGCTTATAATATTCATCAATGTCAATATGTACATATAGTTGTACATAATGATGATTTTGCATAATTTAAATATCAAATTTAATGGTTTTAGCACAAAGCTTATCAGAGCGAGCAGCTCAATCCCAAGCTTTTTTGTCTTCTAAATAATCTGAAATTTTATAGTACCCCTTTTTACAAAGTTTGGTTTTAATACAGCTTTTAAATCGTTTAATGGGTAAATTTCGAATAGCAATAGGAAGTTTGTTGTAAAAGCGTATACATTGACCCATGAACGAGTTGCCTACTCTGTGGAGGCGAGTGTGTAGTACAGCAAGATTATGTTTATTCCTGGTATTTAAACTGTGGATATCGGACATTTTCTTAAAATTTGATATATTTTTGTGTACATACATAAGATTATCAAATATATATTGAGAGGCTACAGTCAGAATATCTATTTCTTTGAATTTTTCTCGAAGGGAATCTCTTGGACCTAGGTTGTAAATGGCTCGAACAGCCCTTTTTTGTAAAACAAAGACGGTATTAATGTCCGCACAGGTTCCCCAGAGAAGAATCCCATAGGACATAAGACTATGAAAATAACTAAAATAAACAATTCTGGCCGTATCTACATCGGTTATCTGTCGAATTTTTTTAACAGCATAGGCGGCCGAACTTAGCCTTCCTGACAATTTTTCTATGTGTGGGCGCCATTGTAATTTAGCGTCAATAGTTATTCCAAGAAAAACTGTCGACTCAACAGGGTCCAACTCTATTCCATTAAGTTGAACATTGGTAGTTAGCTGCCTGACATTTGGCGTTGAAAATTTAATAAGTTTAGTCTTTTTTTCGTTCAGGAGAAGATTATTTATATTAAACCAATGGACAACTTTAGAGAGTGCATCGTTAACATGTTCAAAGTTGACCAGCAGTCGTTTGATTTTAAAAATGAGGGAAGTGTCATCTGCGAACAATACAATCTTGTGATTATCCCTTATGTGATAAGGTAAGTCATTTATATAGATTAGAAACAAGAATGGACCTAGAATTGAACCCTGCGGAACGCCCATAGTGACCGCAGATCCTGCAGATCTCTTGCCATTTATATCAACCCTCTGAATTCTATTATTAAGATAGGAAGTCAGAAGGTCGAGAGCCCTGTCCCTCATACCATAGTGGTGCAGTTTCCTGATGAGAGTATCATGATGGACGCAATCGAAGGCCTTAGACAAGTCGCAGAAAATGCCAAGAGCATCCTGCGACTCCTCCCAAGCCTCGAAAATGCTCTTCAGCAATTCCACGCCCGCGTCTGTAGTTGAACGACCCTTCGTAAAACCAAACTGTTTCAGATGAAATAAATTACATGAATTGAAATGTCCTAACATTTGTTTTAAAATTATTTTTTCAAAGATTTTGCTCAATGTAGGTAATATCGAAATAGGCCGAAAATTCGTGGGATCAGTTGTGCTGCCAGATTTGAACAGTGGAATCACTTTGCTAAGTTTCATCAGATCAGGAAATATACCAGATGCAATACAAGAGTTAAAAACAATTGCTAAAAAGGGTGAAATAACATCAATTATTGAAGACATTGTATGTACTGATAATCTCCAAAGATCAGTAGTTTTTTTTACATCAAGTTCTTTAAAAGATTCCAAAATGTCTTTAGGGCTAACAACTGTGAATTTAAAGTGTTTATCACATTCTGGTACACATTCTTTTAGTATTGAGTAAGCAGAAGTGGAGGACGACGATGACAGAGTTTTGGTTGTTAAAAAGGGAATATTAGTGAAGAAGTTTTCAAACTCTGTTGCCACCTCCACGTCTGCCCTAATATCTGCATCATCGATTTTTAGATGGAAGTCACGATTCCGTACTGTCGTTCTTCCCGTTTCAGAATTAATAATATTCCAAGTTGTTTTAATTTTATTTCCAGAAGATTTTATTTTATTTTTAATGTGTATGGCTTTTGCTGAGGAACAGGCTCTTTTAAAAGTTTTAGAATAATTCTTAACAAATTCTTTAAAAGTTTCATCATGGTTATATGTTTTTTCATGATACAGTTCATATAACCTCAACCTACTTTTGTAAATACCTGGTGTTGCCCAGTCACTAAATATAACGCGATCATAAACAGGCAATGTTTTTGAGGTGAATACCTTCCTAAATTCACAATTGATGAGGTTAAATAGTAAAGTATATGCTTGGTCCGGGTCAGTGTGATAAGGCAAACCCGGTAGTTTTTCCATTAAATTATTTTTAAATTGTTCTAAGCGACTTGTGTTAACAGGAATAAAACTCATAAGTTTTCTTTGAACTCTGATTATTTTCTGAGGGAAAGTGACCAACTGGCCACAGTGATCAGAGTCCAACTCATTTACAATTGAATGGCTAGAAGGTCTTAAATTTGTAAAAATATTGTCAATACAGGTAGCGCTAGTGGCAGTTATTCTAGTTGGCTCAAAGAATGTATTGTACAAATTATAGGATTTTAATAAAGTTATAAATTTATTTACTGCAGCAGATTTTTCCAATATATTAATGTTGAAATCTCCACAGACAACAAGTGTTTTATTACTGTTACAAGTCTTTAATAATACTTCTTCCATATATTTCTCGAAAATATCATATGAAGCACATGGGGGCCTGTACACGCTCATTACAATGAACTGCTCAAGCTCAATGCAAGCTATTTCAATAACTCGCTCAACAGAGAGGCTCACAATATCCTTACGTTCTTTAAATTTCATATTGTTACGAACAATTATTAGAGAGCCACCACGTATCATATTAACTCTGCTGAACGAGCTGGCAACCTGGTGGTTGTTAAAGCTGAACATGAACTGGTGGACTTTTAACCAATGTTCAGTTACACATAGGATATCAATATAATTACAGTTCATGAACAGCTCCAGTTCCAATTCCTTACCTATCACACCCTGTATATTTTGATGAACGATTTTTAGAGTATTATTATTACATTTATTTAGGTTACTGCAATTTGATGGGTGTGATATTAAAGAACTTTGTGTAACATTAAGATGATTTAAACCTTTATTTAAATTATCTTCATTTGTTAAGCAAGAGGTTTCCTCTATTGTCCTAATTTCTAATTTAAATGATAATCAATGTCATTAGTTGATGCCAAATGATTGGCAGAATTATTTAAAATATCATTGCATTGCTCAAAAGAAGCAAGTTGTTTAGCCAAATTTTTGGCTGAGATAGAAAAAAAATATGATAGCGACACAGCTATCTGTCTTTTGTAAAAGTTAGAAAGATAGTACATAATAATATTATATCTATCTTTTGTCAAATACAAATTACTACGTGAATACGTGATTAAAAACTTGCCTACTAAAATAACGTCAATTTACGTCAAGCGCTGATTAATTTTACAGGACTAAACTAAAAATTATCTTCTGTCCTTTTCTTATTGAAATAGAAAGAAAAAGATGCACTGAATTTAAATTTAGTTTAGTTTGTGAACAAGGGAATCGGCACTATTGGCAATCAACACTAATGTAACTTAGCTAGATGGTAATACTTAAAGAGGATTATGTCTATCTTTCTTCACAACGCAGGTTTTAGCAAGCAAGTAAAACAGAAGGTGACAGAGCGACGGCTAGCGGTGGGCGGGCTGGAAGAAGAAGTGGAGTACCGCTTCAGCGTGCGCGGGGTGACGGAGGGCGGCGGCGCGGGCGGCGCGGCGGCGGCGCGCGCGCGCACGGGCCCGCAGGCCGGCTCGCCCGCCGCGCCGCGCGCGCTGCAGCTGCAGCCCGAGCCCGCCGCGCTGCGCCTGCGCTGGCGCAACGCCGCGCCCGGCGCCGGGCCGCTCAAGGGATACTACTTCGAAGCTCGCCGGAAAGGTGCGTCACTGTACTCGCTACATTGATAGATCATCATGCTGGGTCAAATTAAATTAAATGGCGAACATTAAAAAAAGAATCACAACCGTCCGCCCTGTAAAGTGACTTTATAAAAAATACTGCTATTGTTTACCGTTACCCATCACGTTTGTTTTTCGCCAACTAATTAAAAATACCATGAATAGCAAACTAGGAAGTATCATCGATACGACAATTTCGTGGCCAACGAGTACATGAATGTTATATGTTTAATGCAGCCAAGGAGTCGTGGCAGGCCTGTAAGTTTATCAGTTATTGTGTACACCTTGTAGAAAATCCTTTCACAAAAATATTCAAAATTAGAGCCTATCACTGGTGCCGATTTCCTTGTTCACAAACTAAACTAAATTTAAGTTCCGTGCATCTTTTTCTTTCTATTTCATTAAGAAGAGGACAGAAGATACATTTTAGTTTAGTCCTGTCAAATTAATCAGCGGCTGTCACTACTCCATACAAGTTTAGACGTGATTAAAAACTTGCCTACTAAAATTACGTCAATTTACGTCAAGCGCTGATTAATTTGACAGGACTAAACTAGAATTCATCTTCTGTCCTTTTCTTAATGAAATAGAAAGAAAAAGATGCACCAAACTTAAATTTAGTTTAGTTTGTGAACAAGGGAATCGGCACCACTGTAACCTAATATTAGATACAGTTTCCGTAGCGTTATCATAATGGTAACCAAATAAATACATCAATTGTTTTTGCCATCATTTATCACAAAAACACCTTACGTGCACAATTTTTTATAACCATAGTTCCTATTTAACGACGGAACTTTTTTTTGTTATTGTTCTAAATACAGATGACACAAGATGGGAAACGATTACCAGAACCAGCAATGGCATGCAAGAGGAGTTCACAATATCATACCAGAGTCTTCTGCCGTCGACGGCCTACTCATTCCGGGTGATAGCATACAACATGTATGGGATTAGCAACCCAACGTACAGCGAAAAAGTGATCGTAACGCCTTCAAAGCTGTATTTGGAGTACGGATACCTGCAGTATCGACCGTTCTATAGGAGCACGTGGTTCATGGTCGCACTAGCGGCTGGTTCAATCATAATTATCATTATGGTCATTGCAATTCTATGTGTGAAGAGCAAGAGCTATAAATACAAAAGTGAGTTTCTTTTTATTCTTATAATTTAATCCAGTATGCTAGCAGACATCATTGAAGTGGATACGATTTTAATCATTATTAGGTATTTATTAAATATGTACCTATGTGTTACGACCGTGAAACATTTTTTGATAAATATACTACTTGACACTGATCTGCGGATTGTAAAAGACGTAGGAATGTAACGTAGAAATTGAATTTTGCGAGCTAACTTAGCGCCCTCTTAACCTGGTAATATTTTTTCCCAGAAGAGGCGCAGAAAACTCTTGAGGAATCTCTGGCAGGAGAGAGCGACGAGCGCGGTACGCTGGCCATGGAGCTGTACCGCTCGCGCCAGAACTCCGGCGCCAGTGGCGGCGCGGCCACGCTGCGGCGCGGCGCGGCGCTGGCCAAGTCCCCGCCGCGCCCAGCGCCCGGCTCCGTGGCCTACCACAGCGACGAGGAGAGCCTGCGCGCCTACGACGAGAACCCCGACGACTCCTCGCTCACCGAGAAACCCTCCGAGATGAGCTCTTCCGATTCTCAGGTGATTACCATCAAGATCAGCGTCGTCTGAACCCTCGCTCAGAGCGTACGAACACTAAATCCACTTATTTTTTCTCCACCACTCCCTGGAGCGCGTTACGGTAAATATCGACGACTGAGGTCACTACTGCTATCTTTATCATTTTGGACACGCTTTCGACGAGATCAGCACTTTCGTAGTTGTACTTTTATTGGTTTGAGTTAAGTATATTAGACGGGCGCCTTAGCGGCGTGTTAGTGTAATTATGTATTATTAAATAGATTATTAAGAAACATGCTAAATTAAAACCAAATATTTTCTATCTTCAGTATTTGAATTAGTGTACAGTCAACGGTAAAAGTATAACATTTTCTTACTTTTAAAGAACATGGCAATATGAGTGTAAATAAAGATAAAAGTAATATTTGCATGATTGTTGTCAATGATAAAACATCTTTGAGACATAAACCAGTACTTTTGATGCTGACTGTAAATGACATAAATTTAAAATACATTTAAATAAGTAATCATCATTTTTTTTGTAATAAACGTGTCAAAAGTTTGCCAGTATTCGAGATGAATAATAATTAACTTTTATTTTTAACAGAATTCTGAGAGCGAAAACGAGAGTGTGAGGTCGGAGCCCCATTCTTTCGTGAACCACTATGCTAACGTTAACGATACGTTACGGCAATCGTGGAAGCGGCAGAGGCCGGTGCGGAACTACTCGAGCTACACGGACTCGGAGCCCGAAGGCAGCGCCGTGGTCAGCCTCAACGGCGGGCAGATCGTCATGAACAACATGGCGCGCTCGCGGGCGCCGCTGCCGGGCTTCTCGTCCTTCGTATGACACGAGCCCGCCGGCACGGCGCTGCACGAAGCCGTGCACATGTAACTATTCACTGCCCATTCCCAATTATTTAATTAATTCGTTGGCAAATATTGCAATTGTACATATCGAATATAATTTGTAAGCTTTAATTAAATTGGTAAAGTATCTGAAATTAAATTATGTATTAGAGATATTCTTAAAGTATATTCATGTAATTGTAGGTTCAAGGTACATTTTAAATTTCAATTATATATGAGGATTTCCGATTCAATCAGCTTGTAATAAATTATTAATTACAATATTTATGCCATACCACAAATTAGTAATTTCGATAAGAAGCACTATAATAAATATATTTAGTAAATATCTTGACTAATGGCAACTGTAGGATATTTAATAGGACGTAACTTATAGATGGAGATCTCGTTTAGTTAATTTGAATTTCTTTAATTGACTTTTAATAATTTACTTAAGTGACATTTGAAGTTGTTTTGTGCATTGATTTAGTATAATACTAAATCTATGGTTTTGTGAAACAAAAATTTGATTAATAAGATTCACTGCGTGTTTGTATAAAACTGACAGCGTGAATGAATTCAAAAGGCCACATATCAAGTGCCAGAAACGATGTTGGTAATCATCAATCTAAACTGCTCCAAGCTGGTATGCTTCTTACGTTTAATCTTAACCTTCTTTTGGTCAATTTTGAAGTAAGTAGCAAGCGCGAGGTCACAAAGCTTCGCCAATATATTGGTTTTCCAGGTATTCGGAACCCGCCTTCAGCATAGTCTAATATATAATGGTATAATTGACCAAACACCTTGTTTAACGCATTTGCCGTATTCCGGTTGGAAATTAAAGATAATCATCGCCACCGTCATTTATACTAATGAGACTGAAAGAGCTTCCCATGGCTCAATAGCTTGATCGCAGGGAAATTTGTTCCATTTTTATTACCGATTATTTATTTTTGTTGATGACTTGTACTTTATTAAATTCCACAAAAAACAGTACTGCAAGCATGTATTACTGACTACTATAATGTGCATTCATGAAATAATAAAGACTATAATGTTGTTTATGTAATTTCATTAATTAATAATCATCTAATTAAACAAATAGTATAAGTATATTTTTGTTTAACTAAGGCCCGCTTGCACCACAAAACACTAAATACGTTTACCGCTAAACGAATTTAAAACGTCATTCTGTTTCTATGAATTGTTTAAAGTTGACTAAGACAGACTAATGTTATGTTTAGCGCTAAACTCATAGTGATTTTTGGTGCACCACGCAGGCCTAAATGTATTGCAATTTATGATGTTTGCACATACTATCTTACACGTAATTTAATCAAACTTATTAATAAATCAGTATTGATTAGTGCTTAGAAAAATTCATAATCGTAACTCCAGTTTAAAGTTAAGTATATAGTGACGTGTCTGATAGATCAGTACGAATATTCGTAGTTTAGCATTTTATAATACTTTTACAATTACAATTATTATAATATGCAATTGACTGATAGATGTAGTGTCTAACTAATTCTTTACGTGTAAATATATCATAAAATTTTATTACAAATGCATCCATGCATTTGAACAATCTTTGGCACAATTTCTTCAAAAATAACGTGTGATCTAATTATGTATTTGGATTGTGACTTTCTAAACTAAACAAATATATTTTAATATTTCACCTCTATATACAAATACAAGCAAAGAAACAATGTAACAATATAAAATACACATGATGGTGGGGATATTGATTCAGATCATCTTGCTGCCCTTATCCCAATTTATATGGGGTCGGCACAGCATATCTTTATGATATTGATTATTCAATGCATTTTAAAGAAAATTACACAAATTTTATTTGAGAACCAAAAGATTTTAAAATTGGACCAATATGTGTTACTAATATTTGTAAATACTGAATGTACTTAATTTTTTTCGTAAATGATGCTAAAAGTCATCCTGATACAAATGACAACGTCAATTCATTGTAATGACACCCCAATTAATGAATTAAGTCTTGATTAAATGTATTTCAATTTTGTTACACGTGTTTACATTTAATCGACAAAGTTTACCTACAATATCGGCCACATGTGGCATATTATTGTATGCAATATTTTTTAATTGAAGGCATACATACTCCCACGTTCACCGGATAATCAATAAATATACCGTGACTCCGTGTCCATTTGATCCGAAAAGCCGAAAGGTTCCCCAAAAGGAACGCGTCGGTCACTTATAGGATACTGCCGAAGCCTGTGTCCTAACCAAAAGCGACTGTGGCGCGAACACGCGATCGTTTCCATGAATCATGACATCCATACGCGTATTGATTGATCGCGCGAATACGTCATATTAATATAAACGAGCGCAACGATTACGTACTCGCGCGACAGTCGCTTTCGGTTAGGACACGGCGTAAAGGTGTGCCATCATTTCAAAGACTAAATCGACTTTGTCTTTATGTAGTTGTATGGTAGCGCATAAATAATTTTTATTTACTTTAATAAATAGCATAAATAATGAATTACTTGTTTTTTTTTTACTTTTAATTTTAAACCTTTCAGGTGTGTTTGCTAGGTGCTGATTTAAACTGTGGGCCGCCGGTATTACCATTATAATATCACAGGATTGGAGAGGAAGGGAACCAAAAATAATTAAAATACTCAAATTGTCATTTATTCTGGCATAATATAATATTCATAGACTAGGTACATGTTGAATTGAATTTAAGGTCTAGTCTACATAAAAAAATTATAAAAACAATTTGTCGCACTTGTCTAACCAAGGTTTAGAAACGTACTTTGGGACATTCTTCCATTGCTTAATTACATTGTAAGCAGCTACATCCACGATTGAAAAGTCATTTCCGTAAATCCAGTTTTTTTGTTGCAAAAGTAATTTCATAACAACTATTTCTTTATTCTTTTCTGGTGTTCTTTCCAACACGTGGCAGAGGTCAAGTAAGTAGTCAACATGATGATCGTTAGGATTGTATGGAAGAACACTTGGGTAAACGTATGAAAGGTATCGTAATATGTTTACATTGCCTACAATGGGAACATCCAGAGTAGACAACTTCAATTCAGTGTCAGCCGAAACTGTAAATAAAATAGAATGGCATTAATAAAACTTCCACAACAATGAGCTTAGCATTAATCTATGGCCAGGTGTAGCACAGTTTGCAGTCTTAGAAGCTTAGAAGAAATTTTAAGCTGATGCGTCATAAGAAAACCTCCAGTGGGGCAGCAAGTGACCTAAATCAGATTTAAATTCGTAAAAGCAAAATTACTACCATTTTGTATCCTAAATTATCAGATGCATTCTAGCTTCACGGCCGAGACCGAGAGTTATAACAAAATCATTTTCCGAGATCGAAACATTACAATATCCTGGGAAAACATGCGAAAAAGACTTACATAACTTACTTAATAAAATTCTTTTTAGTAATCAAATTTAAACAGGTAGGGGGGTTGGATCTAGTATCGTTTGGCAGGAGTTGGGGGGTAAAAGGGGCTAAAATTGGTAGGGGTTGGGTCCCCGATTATAACGCTACCACTCTTATTAAAAGGTAGGTAATGCATATTTTTCGAGAAATTAATAAAAATGTTTCTAACCTCAAATCAGATATGAAGCGAAAACGAAACGTTAAAATGGGCGATTGACAACCAAATCTGCCCCAGTATCTGTAGTCAGTTTCCAGTAAATCAGTCATGTCGGGCAAAATCGATAACACGGAACGTAAACAAAAAAACATGTCATGCCATTTTTGTTCTCTGCGTTTGTACTCCCACTGATCGTATGTGCGTACAAAAGGCAATGTTACAATAATTTGTTTTTCACAAGAACGGTGCGTTACCTTTTCATGGGAGTGATGTCAGGGGGAAGGGAGCACTACACCCTAACCTCCCCCGCGAAGCGGGGCTCATACTACGGCTTTTTAAGCGACTAAGTGGTTTGAGGTTAGGTTACAATTAATTTGTTTTTCTCAAGAACGGTGCGTTACCTTTTCATAGGAGTGGTGCCGGGGGCACGGGGCACTACCCCCCAACCTCCCCCCCCCACTCCCACCCCCCCTTCTCCTGCCAAACGATACTAGATTTTTACCCAGGTAGGTATAAAAGGCTGTCCTTCTCTACTAACAGCTGTTCGCTGGCTGGGCATGTTGGTGCAGTTCTTTTTTGGAGCAGGGTTTTGATTTCTTAAGCCGATAAATAAATGGCAGTATTCATAATGTTGGCATTTCTTTGAAGCCTTAGCTCTCTAGGAAAGCTACAGAGTGCTTGTTCAAACATCAATCAATCTATGGGGCCTATCTAAAGAATTTAATAAAAATGAAGGAGGCAACAAAATAGACATGAACTTTTCAACTACTTTTAAAGCTTCAGTTAAAAGCCCAACTGTTATGTTTACTTTGTTTTAAATACGAATTGGAGACTTACCACACTTGAATATCAGCCTTAAATTTATTTTACAGTTATTTTTTGATGCTTGAATATTTTTAACATAGTTTTTAATTTTTGGTACTTTCTCATTAGGTACTGAAGAGTGAATATGCCATGAAATATTGAGTGCCACAGATGATTCTTTTAGGATAACATTCAGGTACCAGGGTAAACTGTCTGGACTAAGGACCAATACGACTTCTTCAGGCATAGGTAACTGAAATCAAATATAATATCATTAAATGCATATGAGACAAGTATTTTTTTAAGATGGAGCTTTATGTGAATACAAGGTCAAAATTATGTGAAGTAGAGGAAAGTGGATTCATATACTGATTATTCAAGATTTGTTTACAATCTGAGTTATAAGAGTGTTGTCATAAAACCTCAGTCAGATACATTATGGTCCCATATGCAGTACCAACAGAGATGTAAAGACACTAGCTAAGTAAATAGGCTTATTAAAATATAAATGATTAGCAAACCACCCCTGCTTCACATGGTTTTTATGACTTGACAAAACACCAAGCTTTTTAAGTTTCATATGAACATATTACATGCATAAACCTTTGGAAATAAATGCTCTAACTAAATGATGGTGAAAACTGCTTCAAAATTTATTATATAGTTTAGGAAGATCTAAGCAGTCACAAAGACAGACAGACACGAAAGGCAACATTGTTTTTTAACCTATTGACTGCCACATCAAAAAAGCAGACATGCCCATGGTGCCAAGCTATGAATTATTCCATGATATAAAATCTGTCATGTAGTTGTGACCATGGCGTGCTGGGCACATTTTGCTCTGTCATCTAGTATACATGACTGTGGTGGTCAAAGGGTTAACTGACTTCCAAAAAAAAGAGGATAGAACCTCCTTTTTACCCGACTGCCTCGGGGGGGTAATGTTTTTCGAGAGTGTATGTGTGTATGTATGTATGTATGTGTGTATGTTTGTTTGTATGTATGTATGTATGTATGTATGTATGTATGTCTATTTCTTTGGCACGCTCTGTAGCCTAAACGGCTTGATGGATTTTAACATATGAGGTGTCCTTAGATTCGTCTTAATTGTGGAAGTGACATAGGCTATATAATATTTATAAATTGCATTTGCAAATACAAAAAAAAGGATGGGAAGGGTTTTTTTTTAAATTAATTGCAACTATATTGGTATCAAATAAAAGCTAGTAATGAGTAATTTTCAAATATATATGTTAGTAAAACTAAAAAGCTTGAAATAAAATAAATTATTTAAAAAAACAAAAAACCCGACTGCAAAAACACACAACTGAAAAGGGAAAGACAAGCATTATAATCTATATAATTTTGGTCTTGCAGGCGGGGACAGTCGAATAACCTGAAATATGGTGTAACTTTTGATTGTCTGCGATGCCAAAATTGTATAGATTATAATGCTTGTTTTTACCTTTTCAGTTGTGTGTTTTTGCAGTCGGGTTTTTTGTTTTTTTAAATAATTTATTTTAGTACCAGACTGCCTCAGGAGGGTAATGTTTTTCGAGAGTATGTATGTATGTATGTCTATTTCTTTGGCACGCTCTGTAGCCTAAACGGCTTGATGCATTTTAACGTATGAGGTGTCCTTAGATTCGTCTTAATTGCAGGAGTGACATAGGCTATATAATATTTATAAATTGTATCTGCAAATACAAAAAAAAAGGAAAGGGAAGTTTTTTTTTTATTAATTGCAACAATATTGGTATGAAATAAAAGCTAGTACTTGATGAGTAATTTTCATATATAAACTAAAAAGGTTGAAATAAAATAAATTATTTAAAAAAACAAAAAACCCGACTGCAAAAACACACAACTGAAAAGGGAAAGACAAGCATTATAATCTATATAATTTTGGTCTTGCAGGCGGGGACAGTAGAATAACCTGAAATATGGTGTAACTTTTGATTGTCCCTGCCTGCGATACCAAAATTATATAGATTATAATGCTTGTCTTTTCCTTTTCAGTTGTGTTTTTGCAGTCGGGTTTTTTGTTTTATACTTATGAAAGTAATATTATATAAAAGTCTAATGAATGAATTACACCTAATAAGACGATTTTAAAACCTACGTAAAAGTTTTTCCTTCCTCCAATAATTAAGTAGGTCTTGCAGTTGGGAACTTGAATTTACTATTCGTCAATGTCACTTAGGTACCTGCTATCATATCTTTCAACTTCTATTATTTTTTTTACCTAATTTTCGGTTTGTATATTATAATTAACAGAAAGTGTAGAAAGCACGAATGTATTTCGATCATCCAAACTGTAGATGGTGAAAAACACATGAAAAAATGTGAAAATAGAATAATATCTGGTTAAGACGCTGACAACACCTAAACCGCGGTCTCTGTCAGATTGCATAGAAAAGAAAGAGAAACGCGATGACACAACGCTTGTAATTTATTGCAAAATACGAAGGAATTATCTATTTACTCAAATTTGAGTTGAGTAATCGAAAATAAAAATCAACCAAGTTCTGCATTTCAATAAGACGTTCTTGTTATTAATTAAATATGTAACGTATGTTCATATTTAATACAGATATTTTGGATTTATTACATATTAAATATTTCAGGTTATTCGACTGTCCCCGCCTGCAAGACCAAAATTATATAGATTATAATGCTTGTTTTTACCAGACTGCCTCAGGAGGGTAATGTTTTTCTTCCCTTTTCAGTTGTGTTTTAGCAGTCGGGTTTTTTGTTTTTTAAATAATTTATTTTATTTTTGGAAGTCATCATCTGTAGTCAGTTCATCTGTATTTATGTTCATTTGATACTAGGTTCTCTTTTCATTTGGTAGAGGAAGCTTGCTCCATGGTCCCATATAAATTTATTAACTTTACTTGGGTAGTTTTTGAGTTAGTTTCAATAATAATTATGTATTTTTCCCACTTAGTGGATGTGGATAATGTTATGAATATTATGATAACTTCCTGACACTGTTATTTACATAGCTGATAGTGGTATTTGAATTTAGATATATCGTTTTGAAGCTGAGTGAACCACAACTAAAAACAAAACATTACAAAGTGAAAAATAACTTTAATTTCGGAAGTCAGTGGCAAAAAACGAAAATACAAAACCAGACACCAACTTCCGAAATTAAAGTTATTTTTCACTTTGTAATGTTTTTTTTGGAAGTAGGTTGTTTTTTTTTATCATGTAAAGATCTTACACTTGTCCCTGGTTTGCTTGTTGTAACATCTTGATTATTGGCTTCTTTGCAATGTGAACTAATCGTCTTAATTCTGTCATAGAGGGTATCCAATTTTTTTAACAATTGTTCCTGACGTTGTTCCAATTCAGACATTTTATTTGATCCCTGTAAGATATTTATTTGAATTTTTCATACAAACACAAATATATTTATATACATGTACAAGTAAGAATAAGAACATTAGTGTTACAGTCAACCGCACATCATTAGGGCAGTAAAGTGTAAGTGAAAGTAAAGCTAAAAATTAAAGGTGGCATTCTCATTAAGCTCAATATTATGTTAGATGTCCAGGTCCAGAATGTGTGGGTGTTGACTTGGTGGTGCCCCAACACAACCCTGTAGTATGTACATAGAATTCATACAGTAGAATCTAAGAACAATCCATTGTTAGTTTGTGTTTTAACGACGACGTACACATGTATAAATTAATTAATTTAATAACTTCAGCGACATAAACCTTAAGAAACTTCATAACCTGGTTACAGATATTGATGTCGCTATCATCTTCTTTAAAAATATCTGTCCGATATTTTACGGAATACATGCAGTTCAGCAAAAGGATTTCTTTATCATGAACAATTATTTTCTTCATATGGTACATCATTTTGCAGAGATGATGATAAAAAAATTGCTATTTTATTATAATTCTTACCAAACTGAATTGGAATTGTTAATAATAAAATCACTAGAAATACTCAGCCTGAGCCACGTTTCGTTCGCTTGGTTCGTTCGACTGATTCGAGTCATTCGAGCACTGAGCACAGAACATATACCCTAGAGAACGAGATTGACAGTGTGACCAGATTAAATTTTACGAAAATACCGAGGCACCTCAAAAAAATACTGAAATATACCGACTTACATAAGACAGATATACCAATAAAAATACTGATTTTCTTAACACGTTTTATTTATTCATACTCACAATAAATGTTAGAGTTATATTTTAAAATCCTTTTCGAAGGATTAAAATTTACACAACCTCCTTCATCTATAACACCTTGCTTTGTTTTTAAAATAGCTGACACATTTTTGTTTATAAATCTGTTTCTTTGGTCCGTATTTATTAAAATTATCTGTGAAAATATGCGCTCGCATGCAGTATTCGACACCGGTATACATAGAAGAGATTTACTAAAACTATATATTATATTTTTGTATTTTAACATGCCATCACTGTTAGAAAATTTCCCAACTTCCACCCAAAATTGTTCATACGAGATGGGTGAGTCAGTGCTGGAAGATTGTAACAAATCACTTACTTCGCGATCAAACTTTAGGGTTCTATATTCTTCGTCAATTAACTGCATTTGTTTTGGCTGTACTTCGCATGGGAAAGTTTCTATCACATTTCGTAAACTGCGAAATTCTATATGCATGGCAGTGTGTGGGTCAAGAAATTTCAGTTCTCGAAAAACTGGATATTCAAAAGGCAAACGTGATTTCAATTGCGTGCTCAACTCAATTAAAAATGATTGGCACCTTCTGAAAAACTCAGCAATCTGTTCTTTCATGTTGACATTTTCCCTGTGTTTGATTAATTATAGGCCTACTTGAATACCTAAGTGCATATCTTTCAATGGCAAATAATTTACATTAGACTTTGGGTCTATCCGTAAATACATTGTCCGTACGTTTGATGTAATTAGCTTTCATGAAGCAACCCAAAATCGACAAGTACATACTAGATGCATCATCATACAGTCTATCAATGCACGGATAGTCGCCTTGAAAAATTATGTTAAATTTGTTTACAATCGGCAAAATGTAGTCCAAAAAGTAAAAGTACAATTTGTTTATATCAGTGGTAAAAGAATTTAATAAAAATTCTGATGACATATTGCGATCACTCAAGTATTGGTCTTGAAAGAACAATTGCAATGCCCTCCACTGCTCAATTATTCTACTAATACAGGCATGAAGTGAAAGCCACCTTATGTCGTAATGACGCAAAATTCTGTGATTTTCAGTGTCTGTGAAATTTTAGAACTCAGCAAATTCTCTTTGACGCTTGCTGCTTTGAGAAAAATATCCATATACTTCTTTTACTATTTGTTCTAAATTTCCAGGCAGTATTTTACAGGCGTGGCTAACACTTAATGCTGCAGAGTGACAAACACATTTTATGAAAAAGCACTTTGGGTTTACTTCTTTAATTTTTGCAACAATGCCAGAATGTTGACCAAACATCACATTCGTAGTATCAGCAGTGAATCCTATTACGTCTTTTATTTCTAAACCTAATTCGGATAATTTTGATGACAACGAATTAAATAAATGACCTGCGGTCTCACCACTTAAATCAACTAAATCAAGGAATTTGGTTTGTACAGTACATTTAGTTTCAGAGAAGTATTTAATTACTATTGCCAATACTTTGACTGTTGCAACATCTGTACTCTCATTGATTATAATTGAATATATTGGTTTACCTGAAGGAGATGCAGTACCAAGTATGTCTTCAATCATATCTTTTTCGAAATTGGGTCCTAAAACATTAGTTATAGCGGCTGCTTTGGTTCTCTTGCAGGAAAATTCTTTCGCAATATCGGAATCGGTAAAACACTTCACTAGAACATCACTAAGATGGTCCATAGCTCTAAATGGGATGTTGTGTTCCGACAGAAAACTGCACAAACGCAGCTCAGCTTTCTTGACTTCGTCTTTCAGTGGGGCCTTTTTGAAAAATGTATCAACCTGAAAATTTAAAAAATACTTGGTTGCTTAGTTTTTTTATAATAGCGCCGCATTTCATAGCTGTTACCTAGCTGATTTTGAGAAACAAAACTAGGATGATTAACTTTAAATTAAAATATATCCAAACTCCTTGAACTAGGTAAGTAAAGCGAGTTATGCTTCCCTTTGACTGTCCTTTATATTTTATCAAGTTCGATTTATGCTTTTCAGTATTTGCATGCTGTTTTATAATCTACTTTGCAGTTTCGCATTGCATGCTTTGCAAAATGCGGTGATCTCGTCATCTTTATAACGTGAAAGCCACGAAGAAAATTCCGGAATTTGTTCCCACTTAGCTAAATAACTTTGCTGAAAACTAGACATGCTGTCCGGATGAATGCAACTAAGTAAATAAAAACAACGAAAATCGCGTTCAACAAATACAACACACAGATAATGATGATGACAAAAACATCTCCTATTTTGGGGAAATTCCCGAATTATCGAAAGAAAGTCCTCAAAGATTAAGTCGAATGCAGAAGAGACAATCATTTCACATGAACCGTATTAGACGATTTGATACTAGTAATTAAGTATCTTTTAAGTTTAACTACTACCTATTCATGCAACTGAAAACTTAAAAACTGGACTTTGTTTTGAAAAGATAAACTAGCAGTCCGTCCCGAATTCGTCCGGGTAGACTGATATTCATGAAACACAACGAATTTGAATGTATGCAATCTGGAAATTACGCTCTATCTAATAATTAAAACCGCATTAAAATCAGTCCAGCAGTTGTAAAGTTTTAGGCGAACATACATTCTGCAAGTCTGATTAATACTATGTATTGATTGATAATTGTATATGTAGTATTACAATATTATAACGCCGGCAACGGCCGTCTTTCTTGTCATATCTGTAACTTACTCATCTTTGCTCATAGATAACATGTATAAGTATAAACTAAATCCGGGAAAGTCCCCAATGTTCGCGTTCCGGGGAATTCCGCAAACATTGTCGCAAAGACGATCACTCACTACGGTGCTGCCATAACTTCAACCAAAATATACCCAAAAATACTGACTGCCAGCAATATACCTGAAAATATACTGATGTTCGGAAAAATCGATGAATTATACTGAAAAAGTATTAAAATACTGAATCTGGTCACACTGGAGATCGATCAAAACACCACATTGACAGAAGACACTTGCGTCAACTTGTGTGACACAGTAATGCTAGGTATACACACGTAGATTTTGAGATCCGTAGCTACAAATCGGCCGCCAAAATATCAAAAATGTATCTTCTTCTTCTTTTTGAGATACAATGAATTAAGCCCATAGGTAGCCACACCTTTGTGTGAATGAGTTGACGGAGGTTGCCGGTGATCAAATCAATGCGTGTGTGTCTAGCATTTTAATAAACTAGCTGTGCCCGCGGCTTCGCTCACGTGGTTGGTTTGTTCTTTTAGCATTAGGTCTGTACAAGTTAATGGAAACATGAAGTCATTGTATAGGTATTCGCAAGAAAACGCGATTGAACTGAAACATGTATTCAATAATTATTTTGTCATCACAATCCGCCTGCGTTTGGTCTATTGGTCGCAAGTGTGACTGCTGAAGGTTGTGTTATTTGATTTTACCAGTAAGAATTTGTCTGTCAATGCCCGGAGTCCGGATTTTTGGCAATAGCATGGCTTACGTCCGAGCTGGGATAAAAGCAAAAGTTGTGGGCTTTAAGCAATTGACGTCACAAAATTTATTAACACTGCTGTACATGCCGACGAAATTCTTTCGGCTATAACAACTTACTGTTTTAGTATGCGATTGACTACTGCGCGTTTGGGCTCGTTTTGATAGTTATGATGAGACCTTACCTCCGGACTTGGCGGAGTGACCTGAAGGTGTACTTCGGTGACTGCTACTGGAACTGGTCGACCAGTTGAACTAGAAGTGCCGAGTTTGGGCTCGTTTTGATAGTAATGATGAGCCCTTACTTCCGGACTTGATGGACTGACCTGAAGGTGTACTTCGGTGTCTGCTACTGGAACTCATCGACCAGTAGAACTAGGGGTGCCGAGTTTGGGCTCGTTTTGATAGTTATGATGAGACCTTACCTTCGGACTTGATGGAGTGACCTGAAGGTGTTTAAGAAATACATTTTATATGTAAAAAAATAAATAAACGACTTAATAATAATAATAACCCCACCGCCGTATCTCTACGTTGACGTCGTGGTGGGGCTTGCGCGCTCCAAACTCCAGGTCTGTGCCAGTAGAGTTTACTTTGCCGGAACAGGTCTAGGATAAGTAGCCAAACCAAGAGAGATACAGAAAACCCGCAGGGCAGCATGTGGCGAGCTGTTGGGCAGTAGCGACCCCACGGACCCTATCCCCTAGGAGAAGTCTTGTTCCTCATCTCTGCCTTGCCTTTATTGGCCGTCTGGCTGGAGTGAACACTGACGAGAAACACAGCTCCCACCTCATTCTTGCGTTTATTGGCCGGCTTGAGTGGAGATTCGCAATAGCAAACATGCTCGGAGGAAGGAAGTATTCCAGTAAGTGCTCGTAGGGATCTTGACCATCTTCCGGGCTCTGGATTGTTCTGAAAGCCGTGGAATACCTCTCCAATCCTCAAGCACCTCAGGAAGTGTTGCCCCCTTGTCACTACGTCATTATGTGCTAGCGGCCGTTTTCTGGGGTCCATTATTGAGTGTGCAAGTCACCCCCTGCCTGTATTTTATATAAAACATTGGTCAGGTAGGGGCCATAGCTTTTCCATAGTCTTAGGAAACCAAGCCACTATAGCCTCCCAAACTCATAGTCCAATATGTTTTGTTCCCATGTTCTGTAATAGTCCTGCATCAACCGGGGGTTGTCCTTGGGTGCACTTGCATAGAGCAAACAGGGATAATAGTCGGTTGGTGCCTCAATCAAAGCAGTGGTGGCTCAGTAGAAACGGCCGCGACTTACGAGTTACAGGTCGTAGGTTCGAACCCAGACAGGCGCTTTACTTTGTGTAAATTATTTCATTACCACTGCTCTCAAAACGGTGAAGGAAAACATCGTGAGGAAACCTGCATATCCTAGAACCAAAAATTCGAAGACACGTGACATCTACCAACCCGCACTGGGCCCACGTGGCGTATTACGGCCCACTGCCTCTCACCGAGAGAAGGCCTGTGTCCCAGCAGTGGGAACATTATAGGCTGATTATGAAGTACAACACAACGAGAAAGCATATTGGATAGCGGATGAAGAAACAAAATGGAGAGCGATCGACGAAATGGAATTTGAAGAGACAAAACAGCTAGATTATGTAACTGGTATAGACAAAATACATTATTTCTGGTACAAAAAGTTCACTTCATCACACAAATCTATAGCAAAAAAAAATTACAGATATCATATTAGGACAGCAGAACACACCCGAATTTATCGCAATAGGAATTACCTACATGCCACCTAAAACTGAAAAGTCACCTCATCCTTCACAATACAGACCTATGACATAGGCTACCCGCAATATATAAAATACTAACATCAGCATTTATTACAAAAAAAAAAATCACTCTCACATTGAACGCCACAACATAATTGCAGAGGAAAAAAAGGGATGCAGGCAGGGCCACATGGGGTGCAAACCAATGATGTTACGAATGTCATATTTTAGACATTCGCGAATGCGAATGCGAATGCGAGTGTTTGGAAGGCGAATGTGCGAATGCGAATGCGAGTGCGAATGTTGAGGAGCAAAAAAGAAATATCAAGGTATGATTTTAATCATCGATTTTTATTTATTTAAGGTTATACAGTGTACGAGTATATTTCTAATATACACAAACAAATTAACAACAAACATATTTAATATTCGAATTTCAATAGGGGCAGATTATATTTTAAAAACAAATATTTAGCTGCTTTATCAATCACCCATGAGACGATTTCGTAAAGGCTCATATATCAAGCCAGCTGCACTAAATAATTGCTCACTTGGTACACTGGCAGGAGGAGCGCTGAGGTACTTACGAGCAAGTTCTGTCAATTTGTCAAATTTGGATTTGGATTTCCACCAGTCTAATGGATTTTCCTCAAGAGAGATTTGTTTTTCTTTTAAATATGCTTTTAATTGGGATTTTATTTCACACAGCATCGTGCCTTCTGGTTCACATTCTACATCGGAACCTTCGCCATCACTCGAGGTATTCAGAATTCTCGCCAGATTTGTTAGGAGGCTTTTAGTAGGGTAATTAGCACTTGTAGAAGGCTCATTATCATCAATGGATGTCGTGTTTTTTGGCCTTTTACCACTTGAAATTGAAGTTATACGATCGTGATTTAATAAATCAAGCGCAAGTCGTGAGTCGTTCATTAAATTCCTCACATTTTAAAACAATGCTTAAACGATCATAGTTAACTGTTATACCGTGGCAAGTCAAACTGAGGAGTGATACGTTGGCAGCTGGCTCGGACCAAATGTCGGTTGTGAATGACATGAATTTCAATTCACCCAAGAGTAATTTAACTTTGTTTGCCACTTTTACATACAATTATTGGCTATGCTAAGTAAAAAAATATTGTGGCGACACCAACTGCATTAATCTTCGGAAACCCACGTTCTCAACGAAGTTAAAGGGTAAATTGTCTAAAGCTATCATTTCACTTATTCGGCAATTAATTTTTTGCGACAATGGATGTTTAGCGTATAGATTCTTCAATAGATAATTTTTTTACCTCTTTCAGTGGCGTTTCCGGAAGAATGATAATTTTAGAAGCCTGGGTCTCTGTTTCAGCTGGTATAAACAATTCGAACTCCTCGGCATGAACGGCTTTCAAATGAGTTCGCAGCCCCGAAGTAGTACGCCCAACGCGTGAATATACTTTTCACAAATATTACACTTCGCATGATCTCGATCAATAGGTGTGAAATATCGCCATATTTCACTTTTCTTCCCCGGCGCCTTAATACAAAAATAAAGTTCTAAATAAATATTTATAATAACTTATCCTAACTTAAAATAACCCACAACTCGAAACTGTGTTAATTCACTTAATCACAATACCTGCTTATTGATTGATCGACAAGTGACAACTAGAAACAAATTCAAAGTAACAAACACGCGATGATGACCCACTAAGCTCCGCCCACTTCTACTTGTCTCGACCTGCATACACTCGCATTCGCTAAACATTCGCATTGTTTGATGCGAATGCGAGTGTTGATGCGAGTGTTTGAAATGATGCGAATCATTCGCATATGCGAATGCGAACGCGAACATTCGTAACATCACTGGTGCAAACAACTGATTATAGATTCCGCTATTCATAAACACGCCACCTCAAAAAACAGAAATCTTCATTGCACCTATATTGATTACAAAAAAGCTTTTGGCAGTGTTCCTCACTCTTGGATAATACAAATATTAAAGATCTATAGAATAAACCCAAATAATATTGAATTCATGCGCTATATAATGCTACAGTGGAAAAAACACTCTACAAATAAATAGCAACCACAGCACTGTCATAACTCATAACAAGACAGATATCTATAAAAAAGGTATCTACCAAGGTCTCCAAGGACTCCCTGAGCCCCCTAAGGTTATGTCTCGCCCTAAACCCTCTGTCTCATTTACTGCAGGAAAGCCCTGCAGTAAATAAAAGGGCCGGATACTGCCTCAAACACACTACAGAGGAAACAACAATAGGTATCATATCTTATTTACATGGATGATATAAAATTGTACGGCAAAGCAGAAAAAGATATGAACAAAATAGTAAAAGTTACAGCGGAGTTCAGTGAGTATATTAACATGCAATTTGGTTTAGACAAATGCCTTGCCTCTTAAAACGTGAAGTATTTGAGTGGTGACTGACTATGCAGTGAATGACACGGACACTATTGTTATAATGTCCATGTCATTCACTGCATAGTCAACCCTAAATATTTATACAAGTCAGTCGGTTCCATTGCTGTTGCAATGGAACCGACTGACTTGTATAAATATTTAGGGTACGCGCAACTCAGACTCGATCATGTAAGACTTAAAAATACACTAACTACAAAGTACAAAAGGAGACTTAACGCGGTCTGCAAGACTCAACTTTCAGGTAAACATCTCATTAAAGCCCTTAACACCTTCGCCATCCCAATATTAACTTTCTCATTCGGAGTTATAAAGTGGACCAAAACAGATACAGAAAAACTAGAGCGATCTACACGAACAACACTTACGAAACTCAAGAACGTACACCCTAAATCTGCCATGGAAAGATTAACCATCAAACGACAACATGCAGGGAGGGGCCTAATCGACATCTAGCATCTTCGTCGGAAACAAGTCAGTCGATTAAAAACATTCTGTCACACAAACCAGTAATATACATAAAGCCATAGCAATAAACGATCTCAACTACACTCTACTTAATTTAAACGACCAGATAGAAACACAAAACACTACCAATGATGAAAAACCTGCAGAAACAAAAAATTGAAAAATGGAAGAAGAAAGTACTTCACGGCCAGCACCCTCATGACCTAGAGCAGTCCCACATTTGTTCCCTGAAATAGAAAGCTTTGTCATAGCTATACAGGATTAAATCATCAACACCAAAACTACAGGAAATTTATCATTAAAGACCCTGCCATCACAAACGATAAATGTCGCAGATGCCACAGTCAATCAGAAACCTTACAACACATAACCGGAGCATGCACAACCCTCATACAGACAGACTACACACACAGACACAACCAGATTGCAAACATCATTCACCAAAAACTAGCACTCAAACACAGTCTCATACAAAACTCTAAGACACAGACTACAAGTATACGCCACAAACTATACTAGAAAATTATACGCATAAAATGTACTACGATCGCGCAGATCGCCAGATAGGGACAATCCACTACCTATAAACAGTACGAACAATTCACGCCATTTTTATAACTCTAGGGTATGAATGAGACCCTATCAAAGAATCAACTGGCGTATGAATTATTTTTCATTTACTTATCATTTTTTTTTAGTTTTTTCATACAAAATAATTCGACAAAGTCACGGTTATTAATAATAATTTATAAATAATATTAATAATTAATTAAATTGTATTTTATTTATTTATGTTATTTATTTAAAACACTCTTACGTGAAATGTGACAACGTCGCATCATTTTCTTAACTTTAAATATGAATGATTTGCTTTGAAAGAAAATGAATTGCTCGTATTTATCAATGAAACTTAGATACCGACACACATCAAGAGTCTAGTGTTAGTATTATGATACTTTTTGTTTTTTTTTTTAATTATAGAATATAACCCCAGAGTTATGTATGGGATATAAAAAAAAAACAAGTTGTATAACTGAAATTGTTTAGTTTTTGTAGTATTCTGGATTCAGGTTTACTGGACACACTTTTTATTTTTTCTTCCTGTCTCTAATTTTTCAGTATGTCAATGTCATGCATACCTGTTATTTGCACTGTTACTGAAATGCCGATTTTAGATGTTAGTATGTTTGAAATGTAAGTGACAGTGCTGTTGGTGTGCTTATTTATTATAAATAAACAAATAAATAAATATTAAATGGTAGATACATTAGTCGATCAGAACGCAAAATATGACGCTAAATGTCTAGCAGAAAAAATATCCGTACCTTTTCATTTATTTGTTCACTAAATGTATAGCATCTAGTATTGACAGAAGAAAATAGCAAAATTCTACATTGCGTCGAGATGTATATGCCATTAGCTTTAGATGCTTTATCGGAATTAAGTTAACTTTTAATAGAAATTAGAACCGACGAAAGTTTTGAGAAAATTGTAAGCGATGCCATGAAAGTTGCTGAAAAATTTGGTATCGAGGCTGAATTTGAAACTTCCAGGTCCAGACCCCTGAGACGTTGTAAACTCCAAAGTTTTGATTATGAACACGAAGAACACACTATAAACTACACACTATAAGTGATGAAAACCTCTTTTAAAATATTTTTTTTTATATATTGCATCAAGCTTTATCCTCCGTAGACGAAATATTTAATTTGTTAAATAATCTTGATCACAACGACTTGTTTAATTAGGGTGCGTTTGCAAATCAAACAAAATTGTGCTGTTTTTCGGTACATAGTGGTGCCGATTCCCTTGTTCACAAACTAAATTAAATTTAAGTTCAGTGCATCTTTTTCTTTCTATTTCATTAAGAAAAGGACGGAAGATCAATTTTAGTTTAGTCCTGTCAAATTAATCAGCACTTGACGTAAATTGACGTAATTTTAGTAGGCAAGTTTTTAATCACGTCTAAACTTGTATGGAGTAGTGACAGGCGCTGATTAATTTGATAGGACTAAACTAAAATTTATCTTCTGTCCTTTTCTTAATGAAATAGAAAGAAAAAGATGCACTGAACTTAAATTTAGTCTAGTTTGTGAACAAGGGAATCGGCACCATTGTGAAAAAATTAAACCAAATCAAATATAACTAATCGCTACCACATATAAATTGGTTCTTCATCTTCAAATTATAGTAATGATTTTGTTGAAAATTATAGATTTTTATTATAATGTAAAAACGATTTTGTTCCATTTTTCACAAAATTAACGATACCGGGTTGAGTTTAGGTACATTTTTTGTTTTATTATCAACATATTTTAAGGTTTCTAAAAATACTAGAAGTAGGCAGACATATTCAATTACAAAAGCTAGTAAAAGAAAATATCAAAATGTCACGCATAGTCGCGCAGAATAGTAGATTATTAACCAAGGGGATAAAGCAGTGTCTTCTGTCGCGGCTGACGATTTAAATCGCGAGCGTAACGAAGGATTTAAGTTCACCCAAGACTAAGACAGCTTTATCACCGAGGAAAATACTCTACTTTTCGTACCATTTACGAAAAAATGAACACAATAATAATATGAGATAAGCATTTATTAAAAATAATGACAGTTAAAAGTAAAAGTTAACATTCGAAACATTGGTCCAATTATTGATAGAGAGAGTTACATTTTTGTTTGGTACATTTATTGTTGATGAGTTGATTTGAGTATTTCTCTGTTCTTGCGTTTGAGGATCTTGCGTTTCATTGTAGATAGTATACGTCGGAGATAGTGGTGGTGGTGCATCGTGAGTTACGGACGAAGATAAGATGCCGGAAGTTGATGGTTGTGGCTCTGATGGATTAAGTTTTATATTTTTGTTAATTTGACTGCTTAATATGGTTTTATTCACCATTGAGCTTTCGATATAACCCTCAGCTACTCCATCAGAGCTCCAACCATCGTGTCTTTTTATTGACGTAATATCCGCCCCTGAATCCGCCAAGAAAGTCGCCGCAGTTCTTCTAAAGCAGTGACCGGTGTAGAGTTCAACATCTTTAAGTTTTAAATATTTAGCAATTTCCTTTGGCATATTGCTAATTTTATTTTTGCCGATGGCTTGTCGAGTACATTTCCCATTCCGATAGGCCAGGTGGTTGGGTATAGAAATGTAAAGAAATAACAAACTATCATAAACACAGTATAATTATAAAATTAATTCTTCACAGCATAACACACGGTAGCTGATACGGGTCTACCGTCTTAAAAATAAGGTAGGTGACTACTGTGAAAGCCTACTATTGCCAGCCAGCTAATAATTCAGTAGATAAAGCTACAGTCGTGGGGAGTTGGACATAAACCCAGTACTGTTCTGTTTTAAAAGTTCTAATTTAATATTATTAATTTAAATATTATTGTTTAACCTTCCAGTTATTATGAATGTTAATACTTATTAAATGGGCGCCAGGGACTTTGAGAGTCCCGGATCCTGGAGCCGACGAAGGTGTCCAATATACTTCTGGATGAATATAATGTCGAACCCAAGATCCTCAATTTAAATTTAATTTAGAAAGACCAGTTTCCACTGTTGAAAACCAGACTGCGGTAAACAATTGGTTCCTACGGAAACCTTATTATCAAGTAAGAACTATACGAGGGCTGCACTAAAAGTATCGGGAACGGAATATTTCCACTGTTCCTGTCATATTAAAATCTTTTTAATTAAGTTTGTTTTGATTGTTTAAATTATGTGGTCGATGATTTTGGTGCACGGTAAAACTCTAATGAGTTTATGTTTGCATCAACTTATTATGTATAAAGATGTAAGTACTGAATGAATGAATAAATAAATAAATAAATAAATTGAAAACTCCTTGGTTTTAAAAATCGAATACCATTTATTTATTTAAAAAAAGATTCTCGGTCTTGTCACAAGGTTTTGACAAAGTTGTTTAGTCGTTGAGAAAATGGAATTGACTCGAGAAAATTCAAGATCGATGATTTATTATGACTTTCGAAGTGGTTTAACACAAAAACAGTGTGTTGACCGGATGATTTCTGTATTTAGTGATGAAGCCCCCCATCCAAAACCGCAATTTATCGCTGGTTTGCTGAATTTCAACGTGGACGTGTCAAGCTCAGTAATGATCCCCGTCAAGGTCGCCCAAAAACTGCAGGCACCCAAGAAAACGTTGATGCTGTGCGTAAGCTGATTGAGGAAGATCGACATGTGACATACCGCGAAATTCAGGCAACTTTAGACATTGGCATGAGTCAAATACAAATAATCTTTCATGAACAATTAGGTGTAAAAAAGTTGTTTTCCCGATGGATACCGCATTCGCTCTGTGAAGAGCAAAAAGCGGCTCGCGGTACTTGGTGCGTCAGAACTCTCGAAAGATTCCACGCAGGATCCTCAAATGCTGTATACAACATCGTAACAGGTAACGAATCCTGGATATACGCGTACGAACCCGAAACAAAAAACCAGGCACGAGTTTGGGTGTTCGAAAATGAGTTAAAGCCAACAAAAATTGTTCGTTCACGGAGGGTTGCAAAAAAAATGGTGGCCACGTTTGTCTCCAAAACCGGCCATGTTACGACTATTCCTCTTGAGGAACAAAGAACGGTTAATGCAGAATGGTATGCTAGCATTTGTTTGCCACAGGTCGTTTCTGAACTCCGTAAAGAGAACTGCAACCGGCGCATCATCCTCCATCACGACAATGAGAGTTCTCACACCGCGCACAGAACAAGAGTTTTTAGAGCAAGAAAACATAGAATTATTAGACCATCCGCCGTACAGCCCCGACCTAAGCCCTAATGATTTCTATACTTTCCCTAAAATAAAGAATAAATTGCGTGGACAGAGATTTTCATCACCTGAAGAAGCTGTTGACGCCTACAAAACGGCCATTTTGGAGACCCCAACTTCCGAATGGAATGGTTGCTTCAATGATTGGTTCCATCGTATGGAAAAATGTGTCAAATTTCGCGGAGAATACTTCGAAAAGCAATAAATATATTTTTAAATAGTAATGTTGTGTCACTTCCTTGATTCCCGAAATTTTCAGTGCCGCCCTCGTAATAAGGTATTTAAAAAAAAACCGTCCCGCCTGCGCTATCGCTAGACGGACCCTGCCAACCAACCGCACAGTCGTCTCCGCAAGAGGCTTCGAGCTGACTCGAGGAACGGGTCTCTCGTTCAGACCCCAGATTCTTACTCTACTATACTCTAGATTCTGGCGGCGAGACGAATCTCTCGAGGTGCCTCTCGGTTGGCTTAGGGAAAAAGCACTTGACTGTAAGATCCTCGACTGGCTGGACAGGTGTCTGCGTATGCGCAATTTGGAATCCTTTTAAAACATGGAATAAGTTTTCAAGTATCACTCAAGCGTGTTCAAGGGCAAAATAAAAACTGAACTTATATTTTCACATATTTTGCTATTACGGATGAATCTTAATCGGTTGTGTTAGGGGTTATTTTATTTTTGTTCCTGTCTTGCTATATTGCGCAAACTTTTCGAGTTTCGAATGCAATGCAACGTCAGGCTCAGGGCTCAGTCAGTCAGTCGTAGTAATGGCAATTAATGCGATTTCGAATAAATTTCATTAACATGTTAATTCGTGAGTCTTAGCATGATAATTGCTATTGCTATGCTATTTGCTAATATGACGATAATTGATAATAATGAAGTATGTGAATTTTGCTAAATTCTGCGAATTAAAAAGCGCGTTCGACTTAGGACGTCTCCTAGCGTGCGTTTAGTTTACTCGCCGATAACGTTTTATTTGTGCTAGTACACTTGCTTATGTAATGTGTTAAGATTGATCACATAATTATCAGCATTCTGCACCTGACGCACCTGTACCGAACGGGACCGAATCGGTTCAATTTCGACTAAAAAGTTATTGTAATGGCCAATGTGTTTAAGTTTTAGATGGGTTTTTAAATTGGTGATTGATGTTCAGTAAGAAAGGTTTTTAGAGCACTGATTACAGTTAGCAATTTTATTTTCACTAACAATATTAGAAAAATAATCCCATATAAGATTAATTCGGTGAGACATTGTCACGTTAAAGTCCGTTAAACAGTTTATTTACACTAAAATATTTATATACTAAACTTAAAATTATTATTTACACTTTTATACATGCCACTTCTCACTACACACTATTTCTTACTACCTCCTATTATTTACAGGTAGGTATTGAGTTCACGCTATTATCTATGTAAGTACAATATTATGCACAAATCGAAAGAATGTAAGTACTGTATAACGAATACGTAAACCAAAATCTCACTATCACTTGCCAAAACGTACTGAACGAACACAAAACGACAAATGCTAAATGCTAAATGCTAAATGAGCTTTCGCATGAATACTAATGCTAATTAATCCATCACTTGTCAGTCGCAGTCCGCCCTTGGCCGCCGTCGTGAGTGGACATTGTATCGCCTGTTAAAGAAAAAAGTGTAAATAATAATTTTAAGTTTAGTATATAAATATTTTAGTGTAAATAAACTGTTGAACGGACTTGAACGTGACAATGTCTCACCGAACTAAGACAATATGGGATTATTTTTCTAATATTGTTAGTGAAAATAAAATTGCTAACTGTAATCAGTGCTCTAAAAACCTTTCTTACCGAACCTTCTTAAAAACCCATCTAAAACTTAAACACATTGGCCATTACAATAACTTTTTGGTCGAATGTGAACCGACTCGGTCCCGTTCGGTACAGGTGCGTCAGGTGCAGAATGCTGATAATTATGTGATCAATCTTAAATTACATAAGCAAGTGTACTAGCACAAATAAAACGTTATCGGCGAGTAAACTAAACGCACGCTAGGAGACGTCCTAAGGCGAACGCGCTTTTTAATTCGCATAATTTAGCAAAATTCACATACTTCATTATTATCAATTATCGTCATATTATCAATTATCGTCATATTAGCAAATAGCATAGCAATAGCAATTATCATGCTATGACTTACGAATTAATATGTTAATGAAATTTATTCGAAATCGCATTAATTGCCATTACTACCTGTTAGCCGCGCCTCGTGTTGAAAAAGATCGCTGTACATATACAAAGTATTCGATTAACCAAATTAGATACTTGATACGATGTTTTTATAATCACTGGATTTTATAAAAATATTATTTTTCAGTAAAAGTAAAGAGGATTTATAAATGCCTATTCGTCTCCGACTTGATTAAGTGACCTGATGGTGTACTTTGGTGACTGCTACTGGAACTCGTCGAATAGTAGATCTAGGTGTGCCGAGTTTGGGCTCGTTTTGGTTGTTATGATGAGACCTTACCTCCTGACTTGATGGAGTGACCTGAAGGTGTACTTCGGTGACTGCTACTGGAACTCGTCGACCAGTAGAACTAGGGGTGCCGAGTTTGGGCTCGTTTTGATAGTAATGATGAGCCCTTACCTCTGGACTTGATGGACTGACCTGAAGGTGTACTTCGGTGTCTACTACTGGAACTCGTCGACGAATGGAACTAGGTGTGCCGAGATTGGGCACGTTTTGATAGTTATGATGAGACCTTACCTCCGGACTTGACGGAGTGACCTGAAGGTGTACTTCGGTGACTGCTACTGGAACTCGTCGACCAGTAGAACTTGGGGTGCCGAGTTTGGGCTCCTTTTGATAGTAATGATGAACCCTTACCTCCGGACTTGATGGAGTGACCTGAACCTTCAGGTCACTTCAGGACTTGGTGTGACCTGGAGGTGTACTTCGGTGACTGCTACTGGAACTCGTCGACGAGCGGAACTAGGTGTGCCGAGTTTGGGGTCGTTTTGATAGTAGACATTCCACTTCTTTCTTCTTTTTTTTTTCTTTTTCTTTTTTGTTGATTTTTCTTTTACAAATGATACAATTTTATAACAAACTAGTACTTTATTACGCTATTTTAACTTAAAGTATTTTATATCTACACGAAATAAAAATATTTACGCAAAAGAAATTATGAAACAATGAATTCACAAACAAAACTTTACAAAAACATTAAACAATCGGGGCGGAAATAATGCGGCGAAAAGAACGACACGTCTATATAGCATCAGGCCCAAGGAACATATTTACTCTAGGGAGAAGAATGACAACTACGAACAAATAAAATGGTACGGTTTTTGGCGCCTCCTGGTGGATGCCCCCGAAAACTCGCGAAAGCGGGATATTCAAAATCGCATTTCTTTGAGATACTTATATACAAGCCTGTCCACGAAAGCAGAACTGGGAAACTGTAACCGATGTTAAATTATTGTGCAATTGCACAGGTAACAATTTTCCAGCTCCGCTTTGGTGGTCAAGCAGCCCTATTGATGAAATTAACATAAAAAGGTAAATACGAGAAAATGTATTCTTGCTTGTTGAATACTTTGAACAACAAAATCATAAGTTAGTGGTTGATTTTTAAAAGTCAAAGACTACTAAACGTCGTTAATGGTGAGAATAACACTTATCGTTGCAAAAAGAGAATTCACAAGAAATAACATCTAAAGTAATAGGAGAAAATGTATTCTTGCTTGTAGAAAACTTTGAACAACAAAATCATAAGTTAGTGGTTGATTTGTAAAAGTCCAACTCAACATCGTTAATGGTGAGGATAACACTTAACGTTGCAAAAAGAGAATTCACAAGAAATAACATCTAAAGTAAATAATTACGTTCCTAGATTATCATACGCTTACGCCGGCAGACATTTTTCTTGTGAACTGGGGCTGCCAGGTGTATTTAACAAAATCTTACCCACTAAATTTTATTAAATTAATTTTAGAAAATAAGTAGCCTCCGCGCTCTGCCCGAAGCGTTGCAGTAAATTAAATTAATTATTTATTTCTGTATTGGCAGGATTGGATAACTCTTTTGTCTATTTATAAGTTCAAACTTAGGCTATAAGAGCGTATATCTATTATATTATACATACATTATATTTTTATTTATACAATTTTAATAATATGAACATTGATTACATTAACCGAAATAATAAATCGGCTAACTTGTTGGTTAACAAATAAAACAAAAATGTAGATAAAACTACCAAATGGTAGCTTTTTAACATTTATGAACCTTTTTAGTTTATGTTATGTTGCCATCCTTGAAAACGTCATCATTGAAGACCGAAGTTTTTAGGTCTCACATAATAGAGGTGAACATGGCAACATAGGTCTAGCCCCCGTAGGCATTCCTAAGTTTACCCAATGAGACGACCCCGCCTGATCAGGCCTCGGCCGGCACTGTCGGTACACAGGCGTTTACGCACACATGCGTACGTATTATGCTCGGAAATAAGAATATACGATTTACAATAAATCCATTGATTAGATCAAAAAATTAAAACACTATTATGCTAATATGTTGCTTGTAGAATAATCTGACAAAAAATCAGAATGATTGCATGTATATTAGTATGATTTTTACGCGTTAAAAGATTTTTTTAGAGGTAACTTCGTGATTTTTTTCTATCGTATCAAATTAGTTATATTATGTTTTCAACACACTATCTTCCTAGGATATATCCTGAAGAATATCATATATTTTTCTGAGTTTGTTTACTGCAGTGCATCATATACTTTTAGGCGTTATAAAACTTGCGTTTAGCTCCTCTAGGCCTCTTAACGACATAAGAAAAAAAAACACTCAAAGTATCAAAATTAGCTCACTTGACTACTATTCCCGCAGCTAACCGTGCGTACACTTGCGTGTGTGACCCGAGATATGAGCGCCGATGGTCAATCAATTGGCGGCGGCGCGCCGACTTTTCGAAGTTGGCGGCAGTGGCGTCGGCGCCGTGGCCTTCATATAGCTACCTTAATTTAAAAAAAAACAATAATTTACGTATAATTAGGATTTATTATATATTTGACATGACAAATTTAATTGACAAGATGAATTTTAAAAGAAAAAACAAAATTAGAATTAAAATAGTCTGATATTCAGTAACTTAGCTGTTAATCAATAGGAAATTAGGAACTTAAAACACGCTTACGTTAATAAAAATAAATAATCAACTATAGGACAGTATCTTTCATCTTCAACTCAACGTACATGTAAATATTGTTCATATTAAAATTTGTAAACATTGGCGCCGATTCCCTTGTTCACAAACTGAACTAAATTTAAGTTCAGTGCATCTTTTTCTTTCTATTTCAATAAGAAAAGGACAGAAGATACATTTTAGTTTAGTCCTGTCAAATTGATCAGCGGTTGACGTAAATTGACGTAATTTTAGTAGGCAAGTTTTTAATCACGTCTAACAGGGCCGGATTTAGAGGTCCAGAGGCCTCGGGGCAACAAAGGAGCGGAGGCCCCCTCGTCCCAAATTATTTTCCAAATAAAGTAAACAATTTTTTTTCAGTCGAGTTTTTCAATAAATAATTTATTGTGAAACCAAGTAGATTCCCTTAGTATTGAACAAACACATATAAATATAAACGGAAACAAGAATTATCTGAAATTAAATTTTAGGGTTAACGAACGGAATCTTTCGAGCTTTTTTTGCCGAAAAATCGTTGATGATTTCGTTGAAATCCAGTTCTCGGAGTAAATCGCTTTCAATGCTCAGGAGAGAAAGCTTCGATAGACGGTTTTGTCCCATCGTGGTTCGAAGCCTATTTGTTACCATCAAAACTAAATACATTCTCAATGTGATTTCGAGGTTTGGGAATGTAGCTCTGAAATTTTGATTTTCGAGAATTTGGTAGTAAAAAAGTTCCGGCGATTGATCTGCCCCATAGTCCTTTTCCTTTTTGTATGAGCCAATCAAAGACACAAATTGAACCAACTTATTACAAAGACTAGGCTCTAAATCATCCGGATACACTTTAACCAATGCCTCTGCTGCAGCGTGCAAATTTTCAGAATCCATCTTCTCGATGTGATTTAGGAATCCAAATCTCGAACGAACAGCTTCATAGGCATGCAATCTTTCAGTGAGAGAAACAGATAGCTGGTCAACCACTGGGATGAAGGCGGATACTTTGTATTTCTCCTTGGGTGACAGATTTGCGTCTTGTGCTTTCCCGTAATCGAGCGGATTCAACCTCACATTTCTCGTTCTGGTGCGGGTGCGCGATTGTACATATTCATCAGTATGCGATATTTTTTTGGCTGCTTCCTCATATTTATCAAAATCATTTCGTTTGGATTCCACGAATGATTTCAATGATTCTAGTGCACGCATTGCCGATTCAAGAATCATTTTCGGGTCTTGCAACATCTTGTTTGTAGCGTTGAATCGCTCCAAGATATCGTTCCAAAATGTTGCAAACAAAGCGGTTTCGAGACCACTCATCTTCTGTAGAAGGTTCGTTGCTTCATTCCTCACGATGTCTTTTTGCTCTTTATTGGAAGATATGCTGGTTAGAGCTTCTTCGATTTCCGAATAGCCGTTGACTAAGGCTTTCGTAGATTCAGCTCGACAAGACCAACGAGTGTCGCTGAGCTTTTTCAAGACTAAAAACTGGCCGCTTTTCTTCTCCGATAATTTCTCGATCAGAATTCGGTGTCGCTCTGTACTGGCTGTGAAAAACGTGTACAAATTCTGCACGAAATCAAAGAATTGAACAGCCGATGGACAAGAGTTAGCAGCTGCCTTTCCCACTAAATTCAGAGAATGACCACAACAAGGTACAAACGCCGATAAATGATTTTTCTCCAAAATAAGAGCCTGCATCCCTTTGTATTTGCCACTCATGTTTGCAGCATTGTCGTATGATTGGCCGCGGCAATCCATGATGTCTATTTGATGGTCACCTAAAAATTTGAGCAGAGCGTTTGCTGTGGCTTCGCCAGTATGACCGCAGTTTGGTAAAAAGGTGAGAAACCTTTCTTTTGGCGTCGATCCTTCCATATATCGAACAACTATAGTTAGTTGATCGATGTGAGCTTCGTCGGGAGTAGAGTCGACTGATACGGAATAATATTTCGATTTTTTAATCCTGGATACTATTTCAGTTAGTACCTTGTCACCCATAGAACCGATCAGTTCTTCGCAAATCGTGGACGAAAGGTAACTGACATGACCACTCCCTTTGTTTGCATGCTCTTTCAAATGAGTTGCCAGGATTGGTTCATACTCGGCTAGCAATTCCAAAATGCCCAGGAAATTTCCATTTCTTGGTGAGCCAACAATTTCATTGTTACCTCGAAAGGCTAATCCGCGTTCAGCAATGAATTTAATGGTACTAACGATAATTCTCAGGATTTTTCGCCAATACTCGATTTGTTGAGCCTCTTGCATCGCTAGCTCTTGATCGATGCGTCCTGTGACTTTTCCCCGTTGCACTAAACTCATTACTGATTCCAAATGAGTTTTCGAAATCTCATGTTCATAGAGACGATCGGATGCATGCTTCCAGTCACTGAAACCTTCTCCACTGAGTTTGTTGTTTTGAGGAGACATCAATTTACACGCATAACAATATATTTTCCCCGTAGTTGGAGAAAAGCAAAGCCAGAATCGATTGACGGTCTCTTGATTTTTATTGCGGCGTGTAAACATGTTCTTCGTGCATTTCCGAACAAAGTTGGAATTATCTCGCGGCTGATCTTGATAAACTGAATTTTGCAGAAATACTTGATCGCAATTTTGAAGTTCTGTGGAACCTTTTTTCGCCCAATATTCGATCATTTCCTTTGTTATATTAGCAGGCCAAAGACCGATGTCATTTTCGAAACCGCAAACTTTTGCTTCCTCTTGGGTCTGATATTCACTTATAGTAAATTGTGTGGTGTTGCCTGATGAAACCTCAAAATCAGGATGATTTTGAATACTATCGACGACATCTTCATCTACTGTTGAATCTCCTGTTGTTGTGTTAAGATCCTGAGGGATTTCTTCTTTACTTGACGACGTAAAAAAACTGGTCAATTTCGGTGTTTTAGCTAAAGTTTCTTCGGATTTCTTTATGCGTTCTGCTTGCAATTTCCTCTTCTGAGAGCCACTAGCAAAAACTCGAGGAGTTTTGTGACGATCACTCATGATTCCGCTATAAAATTAAGAAAACATGCGCCTGAAAAAGCTCTTCACCCTTCACCAATAGGAACATAGTCGTGAAGCTGATAGTCGAGAAAAATAAAATATTAGCAGAAGCACCAAAAATAGTTACGAGCAGTGCACATTGAAAATGAAAAGAATAGAGAAGCTGCAAGCAATGTACTGAAACCTGTCGGTCGAGTTATGTGCATGCACTCAAAAAATAAGAGACAAAAACAGAAGTGAATTGAGAAAAAAACATTTTTAAATTAAAATAGGAAACGTCAATTTACCCATTAAATATTAGCATGTGATCACGATATTTTATTCGCCTTAATGATTAAATAATTAACTTACGCAGAACCAAACAAACGCATGATGAACAATAAATCATAACCTCTCCGTAACCGTTTTTTATGTTCTTTTGTTCTCTGCATATATTTCATTATATTCTATTATATGTTAAGAAAAAAAAAACACGTTTTCGTAATTGCACAATCAAATATGACATTCGGTTTATATTGTAGATTACAAGATAACGATGAAAATACTCACGTCGATTTACATTTGTTGCACAATGTTTGCAAGCTCGTAGCTCCTCAGACGCACGAGAATTTACCAAATTCTGGGATTCCCTGCTACAAGCACGCCACTCAGCGGACACTTGTCAACTCTGCGACGGGTCGTACACTCGTACAGACAAAAAACGGGGGAAACAGGTATCGTCGTTGCCGTCGTATCTCGTATCGACACGCCAATACGAAAAATGGGCTGAATAGGCTTGTAAAATCCGCAGAATATACTATAAATTCCCTATCCGAACTGGCAATTTTTGTTCTACTGTGGATTCACATGGACAGGCAGAGGGCAAAAAAAACTCACACTCGCTCGCTGGTTGAAGAAAATTATGCTTTGGAAAAATATATCAATAAAAGAATAGACAACTATATGAAGACAAAATTACGCACGGAAACTTCAATGGACACATTCTTTTCTCGATCATGATTCACGAGTCGCTTATTAATATTAGCCTTTGACTGCTTGTCACGATGAGGTGGGTTTTGTATGACAATCGGAATCAATATTCTTCAATAATTATGCAAATAAATTATTATTGACCGACTATGATTTTTTTCAATTTTTTTGAGTGAGTAAAGTTCGTGAATAATTGATGCCTATTTAATTGTGTCACAATAATAATTATTTGCCTATCAAACTGCATATCTTGCTGCATAAAGAAATATGAAAAAAATTACCAATTAGTCAATAATAATTGATTTATTTAAGAATTGAAGAACACCGATTGTTCATATACTGCAATTAATTTATATGTACATATATATATAAGAAAAAAAAATTGTCGAGACACGGAATCGAATACCCAACCTCCGAGGTTGCGGGCAAGTACCACCCCACTCAGCCATTAAGCGATTGGGGTACTCCCTCAAGATGGGTAGTGATTTGGAAGTGCGTATCAGGGCCATTTGAGATTTTGATATTTCACTGATTGCCTGATTGGAGTGAACAAATATAGATCAATGATTTATGTTATTTAAGATTAATATAATCAAATAATCATGTATGTATAAAGTACTGTAGGCTGTAGGAAAGGCAAAAGAGCAAAAAAAAAAATATCAAAGGAAAAGATGCTTACTAGTGTTAACTAGTTGGAATTTGAAAGATTTTTTTTTCCGAAGTCTCTATTGTGGGGGCCCCCCGTTTGTGGAGGCCCCGGGGCTTTCGCCCCGGTTGCCCTCCCCTAAATCCGGCCCTGGGACTATTAAGTCGAATTGTTACTGGAGATGAAACTTGGGTTCATCATTATGAACCTGAGTCGAAACAGGACTATGCAGTGGCACAAAAAAGGCACACCATCCAAGAAGTTTAAAGTTTCACAATCGGCTGGAAAAATCATGGCAACAGTGTTTTGGGATTCAGAAGGGATCCTGTTGACCGATTCTAAAGATAAAGGCGTTTCTATAACCGGAGAATACTATGCTTCTATCTTCGAGAGGTTGAAAGAAAGCATTAAAAAAAAGAGGAGGGGTAAATTGACCAAAGGTGTCCTTCTTCTTCACGACAACGCGCCTGTTCACAAGAGCCATGTTGCGTTGGCTGCCCTGCATAAGGTGGGCTTCGATATTTTAGACCATCCACCCTACAGCCCAGACCTGGCTCCCAGTGATATTACCTCTTCCCAAAACTAAAAAAAGAACTTCGTGGGAAGAAATTTTCAACTGATGAAGAAGTGAAGGACTAATGCAGGTACCTTTTTCAGTGAAAGAATATTGAATGGAAAATAATAATATGAAAGTCGTAGAGTAGGAACAAAAAGATTAGAAAAATCAATGTGACAGTTTCACTTGACACACACTAATTTTTTCTTTATATGTCACTGCAGCTGTAGCATACCAAACAGTCCATAACACTTTCCCTCAGCTGCTAGTCGACCTTCTAGTCCTTCAGACCTAAGTTCTGACAGAGTTCCTGTAATCTCGGTCTGGGCAAGGCCTTAGTCAGCAGATCTGCCAGCAGTGTAGCAGAGCTAGTCCTTTCGACCACAATTAGATTTAGAAGCACAAGTTCTCTTACAAAAAAGTGTCTCACACGAACATGTTTGGTTCTTCGGTGAAACTCAGGATTATGTGCTAATTTCACCGCAGCTTCATTATCTACAAATAACACAGGGATTTCTTTCTGACCATTTAAGTCTTTGAATAGTCTTTTTAGCCAAAATAATTCTCTTACAGCCTCGCTTGCTGCCACAAGCTCGGCTTCTGTGGTGCTAATGGCAACTGAAGCTTGGCGTTGACTTATCCAAGATATTGCACCTCTTGAAAATAAGGACAATACTCCTGTCTAGGGCTTTCAAATACCGAAGTTTTTCAATACCGGTATTGGAAAAGTCAATACCGTGATCCCGGTATCAATACCGGAAGTCCGGTATTGAACGCAAGTTCAATTAGAACATTAATAAAACCAATAAAATACGCCTTTCTATATTTTCAAATCACTCTTTATTGTTCTTATTTATTGAAAATAATAAAATAAATACGTTATACATACATAGCTTTCTTAATTCTTATATAATAATTTGGTATTGGTTGATTATGTAAATAAGTAGGACTAGGAATTAGGAACATAATGAAAACTTAAACTTAATCTTACTCTTTTTGCAGGAAGGCATTTTACACAGACTTTGTTTGTACAATATCAAAAAAATATAAATTTCTTATTATTACCTAAATGTCATCATGTCTCATGTAAAAATCAATATAGGTATCATTATTTATAGAAATGTAAGTAAGTAAAGTATACCTTAACTAGCTAGTAGCAATCATTTGGTAATCATTTTAGTAACATTCTTAATAATTAAATTATAAAAAAACAATCAAAAGATCTAAAACTAAAGAAGTAACAAAATAAATCAAGAATGAACATAGGTATCATTATTTGTAGAAATGCAAGTAAGTTAAGTACTTATAGTTTAACTAGCTAAGTACGAGGGTGGCACTGAAAATTTCGGGAATCAAGGAAGTGACACAACATTACTATTTAAAAATGTATTTATTGCTTTTCGAAGAATTCTCCGCGAAATTTGACACATTTTTCCATACGATGGAACCAATCATTGAATGGTTATTCCATTTGGAAGTTGGGGTCTCCAAAATGGCCGTTTTGTAGGCGTCCACAGCTTCTTCAGGTGATGAAAATTTCTGTCCACGCAATTAATTCTTTATTTTAGGGAAAGTATAGAAATCATTAGGGCTTAGGTCGGGGCTGTACGGCGGATGGTCTAATAATTCTATGTTTTCTTGCTCTAAAAACTCTTTTGTTCTGTGCGCGGTGTGAGAACTCGCATTGTCGTGATGGAGGATGATGCGGCGGTTGCAGTTCTCTTTACGGAGTTCAGAAACGACCTGTGGCAAACAAATGCTAGCATACCATTTTGCATTAACCGTTCTTTGTCCCTCAAGAGGAATAGTCGTAACATGGGTTTTGGAGACAAACGTGGCCGGGTCATTCCGTGATTTCGTGCAAAAAGCAATTCCAGACGAATTTACCCATGGATTTATTAGAAAAAGTGAACTGATTTTTGCTTAGAGGATAAAGACATAATAACTTTAAAAGTGGTAGGATCGCTAATATTGCATATTGTTTTATTAAATATTAAAAAAAAACATGCAAAACTGTCTGTAAAATCATTCCTCTCCGTTTCCAACTAGGGACTTCGGCAGATCTTCCGATGTTTATTTGTCTAGATTCGATATTATGACTTTAACTAATACGCAATTTTAAAGTTAAAGGCCTGAACTACAATTTATGTATTTAATTTTCAATTTATTGCAATCTATGTACGTAAAAAGCTCCTTTTTCGAAATGTCACAAAAAATACTTCATTACCATCCGTACACAGAAACTTCTTAATTGAAGAGAATACGAGAAGGTCTCCGATACGATTCACGTCAAAACGTGTTTCTACTGGTCAGTCGGCCCTGTTAACAGAGACGAGTGGACGTGCGCGTATTGTGGATAAAATTATTTACGATCTTCGAATTGAAACCAGTGTTTCGTCCATAAATCAGCTCATCACCTTCCTTCGATTTCACAAGGTACCGTAATAAGTAAATTATTATTATTACGTAATATGTATATTTCTTAAAGCCATATTAGTCCTGTTTTAAAATCAAATTTTAAATGTATTCTACAACGAAGTTATCAATAAAAATGGTGAAATTTTTCATTTATCTCCTCTGCATCATCACCATATATCCCCATCATACCATATCACCATCATACCATCCATTCCATCCATTTTTTTGCGGGAAGGTAATTAACAATTTTGGAAGGAAATGAAGAACTCTTATTTTAATTTAAAAGTAATTGTGTTTCAGTATGTATAGTGTATTATCTACATGAGACGTTTTTCGTATAATTTACTAAGTATTTATTTTTAAAATTTCAGCATAAATATGGGTAAAACTCGTAAAAAGTTGACAAGAGAAGAAAAATTGGCTAAAGATCGGCTACGTAAACGAGAAAAATATGCTCAAATAAAAAACGATCCCTATTGTATTCCTTACAGAAAGAAAAAGAAAGAAACAGGTACTTAGTTAGAAAAGAGAAGAATAAGATCTGTAGCATTAAAGACATGACTCCTAGAGCACAAAGGGAACAACGAAGGCGTTGGCGGAAAAATTCTCAAAACTATCTAAAAAAGATGGAAAAAGCATAGACATTAGAGAGAATATTGGTGGAAAACTCACCGCCCCAGAGTGAGTCAAATTTTTGTGTTAATGCCGAACCCCAAATACCAGATCCTTTGATGGTAGCTAAACCAGGACCAAGTACAATCAAGCATAGTAAGTCTACACAATTATCTAAGTTTAATAATATTTTAAGACGTATACGTTATAATCATATGAAAACAGTAAAGATATTGAACGGTAGGATTAAAAAACTAGAAAGAGAAAAGGATGTATTACGTAAAAGAAGTAATATAACTCAAAAAGTCTGTGATACTATAGAAAAGAAGGTAGATGAAGTATTGACAGAAATTCGACCAGATAAGAAGGAAGCAGTAAAAAAACAACTGCTTTTCAGTGAAACTTTATCCCAAAATCTGCAAAACACCTATAAAACAATGACTAAAAAAGGCAAAAGAAATTTTGTAGACGCGGTTATCAAAGATGATACAAAATTAAGAAAATATACGAGTAAGTTACTTCACAAATTGCCATTTGCCCGAAGAAAGAAGAAAACAGCAGTGGAAAATAAGCAAATATTGTTAAATAAAATCCACTCCTTTTTTGAAGAAGATACAAACAGCAGAGTTGCAGCGGCCTGCTGGGGTCGCGGGAACCGGGGATGGACCGAGACACTTGTCAATGCAAATTACATTCTAATGTTAATCTTTTAATTAGGGCTCTTAAAAATGCCCAAATAATCTCTGAAAGTTCGGGAACTCATGTTATAAATAGTCTCTGTTGTGATGTAAAGCAAAAATGTCTCGAACGTTCATGTGAATTCTGTGCAAATAAAGTTTTGAACTATAATGAATTTAAAAATGATAAAAAAATTATATTTCATCAGTGGGTTGTAGAGAAAAAGCCGTATGTGGGAAAAGATGGAAAACAAAAGATTAAAATAGTGTCTATGAAACAAAGGTTTGAAGATTATCCGCGAAACGTTATTTACAAATTAGAGTCATCGTTAGGTACATTTCTTAAGCACAATTTAAACATAACAGTACAGTATGAAGTTATCAAGCAACTAAAACAAAATTTGAAAGACCATGAGATACTAGTGCACGTAGATTTTAGTGAGAATTATTGTTTAAAATATAATGAGGAGATACAATCTTTCCACTTTGGAGGTAGTAGAGAACAAGTTTCCTTACACACCGGGGTTCTTTACTACAAGGATAATGACGCAGGTGTATTTCGGACCAAATCCTTTTGCACAATTAGCGATTGCTTAAAACATGACGCTAGAGCCATATGGGCACACTTATGTCCCATTTTAAAGATGGCACAAACTGCAGTGCCTTATGAAATAGTACATTTTTTATCTGATTCGCCGTCCAGCCAATATAGGAATAAAACAATATTTTATATGATAACAAAATTACAAGATATTAACCCCAATATACGTCGAGTGACATGGAATTATCAAGAGTCCGGTCATGGAAAAGGGGCTCCAGATGGTATAGGAGCGGTTGTTAAACGCACTGCTGATAATTTTGTCAAATATGGTGGAGATGTTGGTACTTATGAAGACTTCTGGGCTTTGGTTACCAAAAATATACCAAACGTATACTTTGATATGATAACTGAGCGCGATGTTGAAGATAAAATAATACCGCCAAATATTTCAGGTTTTAAAGGCACAATGCAAGTTCATCAAGTAATTTGGACTGCTTATAATAAAAAAACTATAACTTTGCGCTGTCTTAGTTGTTTTGAATGTCAAGATTGCTTTATTCCTTGCCAACATAATAAGCATTTAGGCTTTCTTAGTTCAGATTACTACGGTGAAACAGAAAGTGGTCAATCTCGTGATCAGTGTAGTGAAAACGAAGTCACTTGTATCAAAGACAACCAATCCATATGTAGCATAGATACATCTACAATTTTAAATAATTTAGATGAATCAGATGTTTTCAATAATTTAAAATCTTTAGAGGATCCTATCGATTTACAGCTCTCACCTATACTTAATATAGCTACATCTTCAACTGTAACAAGATCTCCTAAAATTAAGATTATATCTGATGTTCGTATAAGTTGGGAAAACCGCAAATTTTATAAGATGCCAAAGAAAAAATTTGCCCCTAAAAAACTAGAAGAAGTATTTATTTCAAAACACCAACGAGAATTCGAGACTTTCATTCAATCAAACGTACCAGAAGAACAAGAGTTAGACAGCAATCATTATGAAAAATCAGATGACAGTGACGATTTAAACATTTTTTAGGATTTTCAATGTTTGTGATTTTATATTTCTATTTTCCTACTACTGTATTTTTAAGAGAAATCTCAATAGTCTTAGCGGTACGTGAATTTGTTTTCGATAGAAAAATCGGTTAATATTAAGATTTTTAATATTGTTTAGATTATTTTATAATAACAATATTTAACTGTTTTTCTTATTGTATACGATAGAAACCAAAAGATTGATTACCTGTTATAGTTTTGTAACACCTATTGTAGAGCAGGTTATTTTGTATAATTGTTAGCTTTTAGAAGTCTATTTTTTACGTTATTACTGTGATTTTGTGTCTGAGACCAAACATTCTAGCTTCTCTTATAACTATTAGTAAATAGTAGAATTATAATATTCAATATTGATTCTTGTACAAATCAGTCCAATGTTGTAAATTTGTTTGGCTACTGGTTGAGAGTCTATAGCCATTAATTACCTAACTAATTAAGAACTGTGTTTATGCTTCCTTCCACAAAGTGTTTTTTGAGACTGAACAGAATTAAAAGTCTGATTAGAAATAAAAGACATGTTGATTACTGTAAATCATTGTTTTATTTGTCTTTATAAAATTACCGTCTATTATGGTTCATTTCTATCCTAGCCCATTTATTACCTTCCCGAGTTATATCATTACCATCTCACCCTAGTTCATTACAATCCATACAGTTTTCATCACCATCCTGTTGTTGATTTTCAGCTACCCATATCTCCGTAAGTAAATAATATAAAAAAGTGCCTTACACTTTTTATGAATGTGACGACGATATTAACTCGAATTATAAAAAAAAATATGTTAAATCTAACATTTTTTTTTTATTCCGCGGATCGTCGCAATTTGCACGAAACGACGGAATCACCCGGCCACCATTTTTTTTGCAACACTCCGTGAACGAACAATTTTTGTTGGCTTAACTCATTATCGAACACCTAAACTCGTGACTGGTTTTTTGTTTCGGGTTCGTACGCGTTTATCCAGGATTCGTCACCTGATACGATGTTGTACACAGCATTTGAGGATCCTGCGTGGAATCTTTCGAGAGTTCTGACGCACCAAGTAACGCTAGCCGCTTTTTGCTCTTCACACAGCGAATGCGGTATCCATCGGGAAAACAACTTTTTTACACCTAATTGTTCATGCAAGATTATTTGTATTTGACTCATGCCAATGTCTAATAAAGTTGCCTGAATTTCGCGGTATGTCACATGTCGATCTTCCTCAATCAGCTTACACACAGCATCAACGTTTTCTTAGGTGACTGCAGTTTTTGGACGACCTTGACGGGGGGGGGGGGGGGGGGCTTGACGTCCACGTTGAAATTCAGCAAACCAGCGATAAATTGTGGTTTTGGATGGGGCTTCATCACCAAATGCAGAAATCATCCGGTCAACACACTGTTTTTGTGTTAAACCACTTCGAAAGTCATAATAAATCATCGCTCTTGAATTTTCTCGAGTCAATTCCATTTTCTCAACGACTAAACAAGTTTGACAAAACCTTGTGACAGGACCGACAATCTTTTTTTAAATAAATAAATGGTATTACATTTTTAAAACCAAGGAGTTTTCAATTAAAAAGATTTTAATATGACAGGAACAGTGGAAATATTCCATTCCCGATACTTTTTGCAGCCCTCGTAGTAAGCAGTGAGAGTAGAATACAAGTGTGAAAATAAGATCACATAATTTTCAGATCTAATGTTTGTAATACCGTGATCACGGTATTGGGGTGTCAATACCGGTATTGTAAAAAGCCAAAATAAAATCCGTGATCACGGTATTACGGGATTCCGGAATACCGGTATTGAAAGCCCTACTCCTGTCGTAGAACGACCTGTTTTCAAACATCCAGCGTGATCAGCATCACTGTATGCTTTGATTTTGTTAGGAGAATCTGCATCATGAACATATATTATTCCTCTCGATAATGTTCCTTTTAAATAGCGCATTATGCGCTTTACCATACACCAATCATTTGAAGTCGGCTTTTCTAAGCTCCTTGAAGCCATTCCTACAGCATAGGCTAAATCAGGGCGAGTGCCCACCATCAAGTATGCGAGCTAGCCTACTACTTCTCTGTAAGGAAATGACTGACTCATTTTCAGCTTTCCCTGTTTCAATAATTCCTTCTTTCTGTAAAGGAGTCGACACTGGATTGCAGTCTCTCATATTGAATCTGTCCAAAACCTTTCTTGCATAAGCTTCTTGCTTTATTAAAATCGAGCCATCTTCCATTTGCTCTATTTCTAATCCGAGATAATATGAAGCTGGTTTGGTTGTGATCAGCAAAATCTTTTTCAAGTCATTGATGAACTCATTAGCAAGGTTTTTATCACTCGCTGCAACTAAACCATCATCGACGTAGAGAGTTATTATGATTTTCTTATCACCCATGGCTTTCATATAAAGGCATGGATCCGCGTCGCTGGTCTTAAAACCTAAAGATTTAAGAGTAAGGACAAAGTAGCGATATTTCGAGTAACTTTCAGGGAATGGTCCACATACATCGGCGTGAACCAGCTCTCCAGGCATACTAGCTCTTTCTCTTTTGCCAAATTTAAGACGCTGTGCCTTCCCATAAATGCAGCCTTCGCACTGTATATCATCTTTGTCACCTAAATTGATTCCCAGTTCCCTCTCAACAAGATCTTTGACGTATTTCTTGATCTGGTGACTAAAACGTTCATGATATAGCTGGAGCAAGCTCGATGGGTTAACAGCATTAATCTCTACAGGTTTCTTTGGTAGAACTGTCTTCATTTGTAACTTATACAGTCCTCCACTCTGCTTCCTGTTTCCAACTGCTAAAATCTGACCGTTTAATTCCAGCCTGCACTCTTTCGTGGTGGAAATAAATGTACTATTTTGCCGTTTGTCTTGTGCAGCTAACATGGATAACAAATTCTTTGTAAGCTTCGGTACATACCAGACTTCACTCAGAGTTAAATTCATTATTTTGCCGTTAACGCTGGTTTGAACTACCACAGACCCTTTCCCTTTTGCAGGAATTACAGTCCCATCTGCCGTTGTAACGGTGTGGTTCGATCCAAAGTCCTCAAAATAAGAGAATATGTCTCCTCTATTGGTAACATGAGTTGTGGCACCATTATCCACGTACCAATTTTCTGTATCGCTTTCTTCAGAGCAAGTGTAAATCATCAACGTTATATTCTGCACTTGCTGCTGCTTGGACAAAGACTGTGTAGGTTTCTTCGGTCTGCCATCATTAATCCACTGTTTGCAATTCTTAATGCGGTGACCTATTTTTGAGCAGTACCTGCATCTTATGTTTTCGTCTCTTAACTGCGATTTATGCTGCACCTTTGAGGTAGAAGCGAGCACTTCCTGAGTCTCCTCAATATGACCACCTAGCGCCCTCTCGTACCCGCACAGTTGTGCTGTCAGTGATTCAATTGTCCTCTCTTGTTTGTTTAGCAGCATCCAACTTGATTTGAAACTGAAAAATTTTTCATTGAGGGAATCTAAAATTTTACAGATCAAGAACATTTCCGGCAACTTCATGTTGGGATCGGTCTTCAAAATTTCGGCATTCAAATTGTTCCAAATGTTTTTAAGTTTCGACATCATGGTAGATGCGTCATTCGCAGAATTACTTTTGAAAATGAAGAATTGCATGCACAATGTGTATGCTCTGTCTTCTGATTGACCGTCAAACAAGCGGTGAAGTTCCTGCCATACTTCGTTTGCTGTTTCAAATCGCATGACTTTCATTAGATTCTCTTCGGTCATGTTGCTTGTTACGATTAGTAGAGCGTTGCTGTCTGCCTTCCTATATTTTAACAATTCTGCATTATAGGCCATCAGTGCACCATCGCCTATTCCTAAAACTGGTTTTCGAAGTTTTCCTTCTACCGCCTCCATAGCACCTTCTGTGCCCCGCAGCATGATAGACACTTTATACTTCCATGTAGCCCAATTCTAGCTACCTACAAGCTGACCGATCTGAATCTTGGTGGTGGTAAAATTTTCCATTTTGACAGCACCAAAAAAAAACTTTTGTTTTTTTTCGCTGTTAATACTTCCTGGGTCTTATCCTCGGTATCCTGGGTGTTCTGGAAGTTCTGGGAGTTCTGGGCCCATAACCTAATGCAGGTACCTTTTTCAGTGAAAGAATATTGAATGGAAAATAATAATATGAAAGTCGTAGAGTAGGAACAAAAAGATTAGAAAAATCAATGTGACAGTTTCACTTGACACACACTATTTTTTTCTTTATATGTCACTGCAGCTATAGCATACCAAACAGTCCATAACAAGGACGCGGTTTCAGCTTATTTTTCGGACAAAGACAAAACATTTTTTTATGAAGGTATACATAAGCTAATTGAAAGATCTGAAAAATGTATAAGGGTAGCAGGTGAATATATTGAAAAAGAAAAATAATTTAGTATTTTTATTTTCACTTCTCACCCTCCAATCCGCAAACTTAAAAACGCCCCCTCGTTTATGTGTCAATAACATAAGTTACGCGGACGACATGGTGTTGCTCAGTCCCTCGATGAGTGGACTGAGGAAGCTTCTCACGATCTGCGAGACGTATGCGGAGGTGCACGGCCTTAAATACAATTTTAAAAAAAGTGAGGTGTTAGTGTTTACGGCACCTAAACAACAGCCCCGTCGTGTACCTCCAGTATATCTCAACGGCGTTGAACTGAATGTGGTAACTCAATTTAAATACTTGGGTCATGTTGTCACCAGTGACCTACGTGATGATGGGGACATAGAACGCGATCGCAGGGCGTTAGCGGTGAGGAGCAATATGCTCGCCGGTAGGTTTGTTCGCTGCACGGCAGACGTCAAAGTCAGTTTATTTAAAGCGTTCTGTCAGTCCTTCTACACGAGCGGCCTATGGGTGTCATATACGCGTCGGGAATGTTTGCTGAAGCACGTATGGATGGCTTTCACGCCATCATGCGTAAGAAAGCGGCTTCCCTACTGCAACGTTTGCGTAGCACTCGGAACGGCATCCTGAAAATGATTGTTAGCAGAGTGGACTGCCCCATCCAAAGGCACTGGGTAAAATTAGGTATAGGTTTATGTTAAATAGAATTAAGTACTAACAACAATAACATAGCATGTAAGCACAGTTTGTTTTAACCACTAACTACGTATGGACTGCTTAGGTCTGAAATAAAGATATTTATTTTATTATTTATTTTATACTCTGCCTCTGCAGTTGGCAATTCAATACAGTTTTGTTTTCTAGAGAACCAAGCTACAATATTCTCATTGTGTTTAACTATCAGGGCCGGATTTAGGGCAGGGCAACAGGGGCCCCAGGCCTCCACAAAGAAGGTGCCTCCACAATTAGATTTTTTTAGATAAGAATAAAATACATTCTTTGTGACCAGCAAAGAAAAAAAGTTCACAAGCTACCTTTTTAGGGTTCCGTAGTAAACAAGGAACTTATAGTTTCACCATGTCCGTCTGTCTGTCTGTCTGTCTGTCGCCGCTGTAGCTCAGAGTCGCTTGGTAATAGAAAGCTGTAATTTGGCATTCGATTCAAGGATCTGTTTGCGTAATATTAACACTTTCCGGGACAGACCGCCTCTTGACGTTATGTCGGTATATCGTTACGTGACAGTACGGCTAAGGGCGGTGAACTTTATTTCATGTAATTTGGCAAACCGTCGATAGCCGTTGCTTGCCCATAGTATTCCTAAGAAGCACATGATCTAGTGTCACATCACGCGACTTCATTTGTTCGTGGGTGTCACGGCAAACTCTTTTCGAGTCATTTTTCAACACACACATACGCAGTGCTTATGCACCAAAACAACACATGCACACCGCCGACAGGCGTAGACTGAGCCATACAAGTACAATGATGTTGATATTTAGTGTCACGGCATACGCGGCGCCGGCGTGTCGTCGAATCGCTGGATGTGGTTTTTGATTTTTGACAGCAAAAGCAAGGTAAATAAAGCTTATTTATACATATATTCTAATTAAGTTTGATTATTATGTGTGTTGCGTTATACAGTAGTGCAGTTTTTTTACTAGTAGGGATAAAAACATGATGCAATAGTAAGAAATTACTAAACATAAACGTAGTGTTCTAATGCTATTTACCTACTATTTTAGCTTCTTACGTTCTTAGTTTTTATTGTGAGTATTTACCTATATTGTTTCGCAGATGGCGTCTAAACGGAAGAAACTGGCATCAAGTAACCGTCCAAGTCTGTTTGCTGCTGAAGACGATGCGGAAGAAAGCCACCACGACCCTTACAGTGACGTAGATGGTGAGTTCGGCTCTGATACAAATTATGACCCTGATGGTGCTCAGGAAGGCGAAACTAGTGAATCAGATTATGAGATTTTCAGTACGAGAAACGTTAGACTTGTGCATTCCACTAGGATTAGTGAAAGCCCACTTCAATCCAGGGATTCGAGTTCAAGTTCGATATCGGACCAGGAAGTAGATGAAAGGTCTTGCAGTGACCATTCTGTCATAGAAAATAGCGTAGAAGATGGAGTAATGGGCTCTCAGGAACCTGAGTCATCTAGTCATTACCATAAAATTGCACAAATAGATCCAAATCTCACCGATATATTACCAAATCAAACACTAGAGACTATCAATGAGCCTTTGCCAACTACCCCAGCTCCGGATGACGCAGAATGGGTAGATATTGTTGCCGATATTCCTGATTTTAGCTTCGATCAAACATTACCCGGCCCACGCGTGCACATTAATCAACCCGCGACTGAAAAAGATGTTTTCGATTTACTGTTAACGCCAGACCTCGTTGAGTATTTAGTGAATTGCACGAATGCATACGGCAACTCATTAGTAAACCAAAACCGGCCGCACACTAGACACTCAAGACACAGAGTTTTTCATGAGACAAATGTAGAGGAGATGTATAAATTTCTTGGTCTTTCTCTGCTTTCTGGACAAATTCATATGCCTGAAAATCGAAAGCTATTTACTCATGCCGACCCATTATATTACCATCCTATTTTCAATTTCGTGATGTCGGGTCGAAGGTACGAGCAAATTTTACGATGCCTATGCGCATCTGAACTCAACGCGAAAGGGCCAGATAAAATAAATGGATTCATAGATCTACTGACTCGCAATTTCCGTCAAGTCTATTATCCTGATAAAGAGTTATCGCTTGATGAATCTATGATGCTCTTTAGAGGTCGATTAATTTTTCGCACATATATGAAGAACAAGAAGACCAAGTACGGAATTAAGTTTTACGTATTAACTTCTCATGACGGATATGTTTTGAACCAAAAAATGTATTCTGGTAAAGCAGACGTTGATGAATACAATACGGGTGGAAAGACCATTGAAAAACTTGTCTTACGTTTAATGAGACCTTACCTGCTTAAAGGTCATGAATTGTACATGGATAATTTTTATAACTCCGTGACTCTCTCTGAGAAACTTCTTGACCTGAAAACCCATACGTGTGGCACCTTGAGAAGTAATCGAAAGGGCAACCCAACACTTCTAGCAAAAAAAAAGCTGAAAAAAGGTGAATATTTTTGGCTACGAAAAGGCAAGGTTTACGTGAGTCATTGGAGAGATAAACGGCAAGTTTTGATGTTGACAACTTTGGATCAACCTGAGATGATAATTTTTCACATGTTGGATGTCGCCGCCTTTTTTTTTTTTTTTTTTTTTTTTTTTTTTGGGTGGGAAATCATCAAATAACTTCTCTCTCTCTGGGCGGAGCGGGAGGGTGTGTCAGACTCTTACTGACTAAAACCCACCCGTATTCCTTCTTGTTGCCTGTGTTGCGGGGGCCTCGGTACCCATAAGTACCTTCCCGCGACCCCGGCAGGCATCGGCCCTAGTGGACCCCTACTATGTGCTGACGACATCTCTTTGAGAGATGTCGCCGCCTGGAACGCGTTCTTCTTGGTCAAAAAATATGTTAAAAAGGACAATGTCAAGAAATACGGATATGTTGAATACAGAGATAAGTTGATAAGAAGTCTTACGAAACTTGGTGATGATGTGGTTGGGAAAGACCTTGTCTCATTTGACGCATGGAGGAGATATCCACCAAAAGCTCCTGAACCAAGCACCTCGACGCCGGGAATAGGCGTTGGTCATTGGCCGATTCGCATTGCTGCGCGTGAGAATTCGAAAAAGAAGTATTCTTTTCTAAACTGCAGAGTTTGCCTAAATCAGGAGCCAAAAAAACGTAGGGAGACAAGTTACCGATGCAGCGGGTGCCCCAAATCTCCTCCACTATGTCCAGAGTGCTTTGAAACCTGGCACAATATTTCTAATACTGAAGTACAATTATGACTAAATTATTTAATTGTTTTCTACAAATTATTTTTGTAATTTTTAATGTTTATTTTATACTTAGCTGCTTAAGTTACTTTACTTACTTTAATATTATAGGATCTCAATTAAAGGAATAAGAAAGACTGATTACTGTCAAAGACAATTAAAGTACAAGTTTGATTTAGCTGTGATTATTATTTTCATACCTGTTTAGTGTAGATAACTTTATAAAAGATCCTCAGTAGATCGAAAGGCAATAACGTCAGGGGCCGTAACCGTCAAAAAACAATTTAAGAAATAACTGTTTCATGACAGACCTCCTCTAGGCGGCACGGCTATTTCAGTATTGTCAATAAGCTTATCAACCGGTCTACACGGAAGGACAAAACGTTTAAAGGCGGTCCCGCCCAACGCCGATATTGCCATATAATACATTAAAGATTAACATATTATGACAGACCGCCCTTAGGCGCTAGCGCCTTATGGCGTTCCGTCAAAATACACCTTTTCAAATGTATGTAATATGGCAGACCGCCTATAGACGGTACCGCCTGTAGCCGCACCGTCTTATTACATTGCTCATTATTAGTAATGGTATGACGTTCCGCCCATAGGCGTCAACGTCTGTGGCCGTATTTGTCATATCAAAAAATTAAAAATATATGTAATGAGGTAGTACGGCTGTAGACGGTATGACAAAATGTATGGGATTTTGAAGTGTCATATCATTACATTTGCAAATAGTCAAGTGTCCCGGAACGTGTTAAGCATTAAAGTGCTAATGTTTGTAAGAGTCAAATTAGCTACAACTATCACGGCTAAACTCGTTAACTTGTAAAGTCCACTTTACAAGTTAACGAGTTATAGTCGACTAACTTAAATTTGCAGTTGGAGAATTGACCGTGACGTATATCGATATACCTATGGGAGAACATGTTTTTCAACTACAACGTTAAGTTTGTTTTTGGCATAAATTCATACCAACTTCTCAACTGCGGAACCCTTCATTGTGCGTGGTCCGACACGCACTTGGCCGGTTTTTTTTTAAATCTGTTCCACACATTTTTCGGTTGTCCTAGGGCATCCACACCTTTAAATCCGGCCCTGTTAACTATACATCCGCGTATACTCTTTCTGCCTCTTTTAGTATTTGCCCAATCTGCATACGAAAAAACTTTTAACCTTAAATTTTGTTTGTACACATTTTAATATTGAAATGCATAATCTTTAATCCGCAAAATTTCTTGTATTAGTTTACCGGCTTTCATATCCTCGGTCCACGGTACTGATAAATTAATCAGGAAAATCCTAGCTTCCACACTGATTAATTTTGATGTATCGTATTTCACCGAGGCTATGGATGCCTGGAGACTCGCTTATCCGAACTCAGACCTACCTGACAATCCATATTCCCAGAGACGGTGGGACGAGCCGCTTTGTAGAGTAGTACAGAACGATTTACTTAACACCTCTACTACTACTGGCTGCGGAGCGTGCGCGCCTGCTGGCTCTGGGTAAGTGGGAGTCGGGTCTGTGGCTTCATGCACTACCGTCGTCGAACATTGGTACTCTGTTCGACGATACTACTTTCCGCCTCGCTGCTTCCCTAAGACTAGGAGCTCCATGTTGTTCTCCTCATCGCTGTCACTGTGGCGAAGTTGTCAACAGTCTCGGACACCACGGCCTGTCTTGCAGCCGAAGTGCGGGTCGCTTAGCGCGGCACGCGAACATTAATGACATCATCCGACGAACTCTTGTCACCGTCGGCGTTCCAGCTGTATTAGAACCTAATGGCCTGGCACGCGACGATGGCAAGAGACCAGACGGCATGTCTTTATTTCCATGGAAGGTGGGTAGGCCTTTAGTCTGGGATGCAACGTGTGTCGATACTCTTGCGCCATCCCATCTTCCTGGCACGGTGTGCTATGCTGGCGCTGCTACTGCGGCTGCAGAGAATTTCAAGCGGCGTAAGTATAATAACCTAGTTGGTAATTATATTTTCGAGCCGTTTGGGGTTGAAACACTCGGGCCGTGGGGTCCGAGTGCTGATGGCCTTCTTAAGGAAATCTCCAGAAGGCTGGTTGACACTTCCCGTGACCCAAGTGCTGGCTTTTACTTTGGCCAGAGGTTAAGCATTGCCAGTCGACAGCGATGTGGATGAATTTTTCGACGCCCTAGTTTGTGTATAGTTTTAGTTATTTTTATTAATTAATTAAGCGGCGTAAGTATAATAACCTAGTTGGTAATTATATTTTCGAGCCGTTTGGGGTTGAAACACTCGGGCCGTGGGGTCCGAGTGCTCATGGCCTTCTTAAGGAAATCTCCAGAAGGCTGGTTGACACTTCCCGTGACCCAAGTGCTGGCTTTTACCTTGGCCAGAGGTTAAGCATTGCCAGTCGACAGCGATGTGGATGAATTTTTCGATGCCCTAGTTTGTGTATAGTTTTAGTTATTTTTATTAATAAATTAGATATATTTGTTTTTTTTATCTTTAGTTGAATTAGGTAAGGTAAGCCGTGATGTGGCTCCGGGCCAAGAACGTGAAAAAATGAGACTGACATGTTACCCACCTATGCTTATTTTTTGTTTTTATTTCATCATCAAGTAATCGTGATTTTATGAACTCCAAAAACAACTCTGAAATAATGTTATATCCTTGCTAATAGTTTCCGTGTACGTTATCTTCATTTAAAGATAATAATAATTATAATAAAAAAATCTCATTGTTCCTCTCAAACAGAGCACCTTTTTTTTTTTTTTGGGTGGGTATGTTCCGTATGCTCCACCGTGTCCTCCGGGCGATCCACACAGTGGTGACACCCGGACGTTTCCTACCGCCTTATCCGACACAGAAACCTCCCGAAGCTGCCGTGTCCGGTGAGGACCTGCGTCAGGCGGAAGGTGAGGACGCCGTGGCGCCTCTTTAGCCACTCCTCAAAGAGGGGACTTATCGCCGCAATCGTGGCGTGCCCAGCACTGGGTTGCGACAACCGTACTTTCCATGACGCCATGAGATCCCGCCGGAGCTCCGTCCGCTGTGCCGCAATTTCTCGCGGCAGCGGACTTACGCCCCGGCGTTTCGCCTCCTCGCGCCAAACAGAGCACCTGCCATCAAATCTCTTCACCACCCTTGGTAGACTGGTAGAGACATTAAGTCCGCCTTTGTACCTTTTTGTGTGTCGTAAAGTTTAAATAAATAAATAACAGACTATCTGGATCGTCTAATTTTTAGGGTTCCGTAGTAAACAAGGAAACCTTATAGTTTCGCCATGTCCGTCTGTCTGCCTGTTTGTCCCCGCTGTAGCTCAGAGACGCTTAGTACTAGAAAGCTGTAATTAGGCATAGGTATACCTACATATTAATCACGCCGACAGTGCTAAAATAAAAGCTTGAAAAACATTTTTTTTTTTTAGTATATATAATGAAATTAAAAGGAAAACTATCACAGCTAAGTAGGCTTTACAAGTTAACGTGTAATAGTCGACCAACTTAAATTTGCAGTTGGAGAATTGACCGTGACGCATGAGAACATGGGTCGTGGGATGTATGGGGACCATGTTTTTCAACTACAATGTTAAGTATGTTTTTGGGATTAATTCACCCCAAGAATCCCAACTACGGAACCCTTCATTGTGCGTGGTCCGACACGCACTCGGCCGGTTTTATCTATATTTTTTGTATTTCAATTACAATGTTTGAAATGTTTTCTTTGTAATTTTAGACTTACCAATCTCTTTTTCAACGTATTTTTTGTAAAAACGCTATTGCGTTGAAATACGCTGTCTAACTACATAAACATTTCTTTTGCGTGCGAACAGTCTTGTATTAAAGATAAATACTTGTCTAATATACTTAAGTACACTGAATAATTATCGCTTTTGCTTTAGAATTCGACCCCAACATAGTTCTACATCTTTAGTCATTTCTATGTCGTCAAAATCTAATATTTTTAGCATCTGTTTATCTTCTAATAAAGATTTCACTCTAAATTTCCAGTTTGAATAATTTCCGCCATTCGATACTACTGCCAAAAAATATAAAATGGTATTCATCATCATTATTTTTTTTTTTTTGTATGTAGGTTTATTTCTTCTTACCTACTCAGTTTATAACCTTATGTTGGGGTAGGTCCTGGGTCGATGGCGCGTTGTATTCCACGCGCGCCTCAAAGAGATGTCGTCAGCACATAGGTAGGGGTCCACTAGGGCCGATGCCTGCCGGGATCGCGGGAAGGTACTTATGGGTCACCGAGGCCCCCGCAACACAGGCAACAGGAAGGAATACGGGTGGGTTTTAGTCAGTAAGCGTCTGACACACCCGGAGCTCCGCCCAGAGCGGGAGAAGTTATTTGATGATTATCCAAGCTCAAAAAAAAAAAAAAATGGTGTAGGTAATAGGGTCATCCTCTCCTTCCGTCTGGTGCAGGTGCTGTCCGGACACGGTTGTTTCGGTTCGTACCTGCACCGAATCGGACGGGAGGAGACGCCGTCATGCCACCACTGTGGCGCGGTGGAGGACACGGCGCAGCACACCCTCGAGATGTGCCCGTCGTGGTCCGAGCCGCGACGCAGTCTCATCGCGGTGATCGGACCGGACCTCTCACCCCGGCTTGGTCAACGCCATGCTGAGGGATGAGAGGTCCTGAGCAGCAGTCGCCTCCTTCTGCGAACACGTCATGTCCCAGAAGGAGGCAGCGGAGCGCGCGCGTGAGGACGATCCTAACGCGGTGCCACTCCGAAGGCGGAGGAGGGGTCGAAGAAGACGTCAGATTGAAAGTCATCTCCGACTCCTCCCAGGTGGAGGCCAGCAGGCAACGGGTACGGCACCCTTGCCTGTATTGCACAGGCCTCCACCAGTGTCGAACGGGAATGGCCAGGTGTTCCCTGCCATTCCTGTAGCCCCCAGCCTGGGGGGCATGGGGGGCCGGCCAGCTAGGCGGGCATGCGCCGGGAGGGTTGTGGATGTAAAGGCTGAACCGGTTTCCCATGGCCTCCCCATCACGGCGATATGGGAACCACTGAGTTTTAGTGGGTATACTGTGATTACCGACAGGAATCCCACATACCCCGACTAGTCCCCCACGAGCGGGGATGCGTAATGCATTTCTCAGCGATAAAAAAAAAGGTGATAGGGTAATAAATAATACAGTAACTTGTTTAATAAATTGTATGGCTATATTACTATTTCTAAGTTTTTTTTTTTCTCAAAAGACATGTTTTATAAAAAAAAAAAAACAAAGAACATCACTTTTCCTGTGAGTAGTCGCATAGACAATTGAGGTTGTATTCCGAGACAAGCCACTTACTTTCTTCGCATTTTATAATATAGTTGCCGGCATTTAACTTGAGCTCTCGGCGGAGTGGTGGGAGTTAGTGTGCGCGTCGTATTATCTCAGGAGTAAGGTCCTAAATCGTAAAGTAATTAAGGATCAGAGCTCAAGATAAATGCCGGCAACTGTACTAAATTATAATACTATAGGTATATGATACTACTACTGTATTATAATACTATTTTATAATACTAAAAGTCAAATTAGTAATTTACTGGAGTATTCTGGCAAAAGACATAAAAGGTTGTATTGTAATGTTAATCGTTTAATACTTATATCGATTTATATAAGTGCAAAATAAATGTACATACAGGATGGAATTTTGTAATGCCACCTGGAGGGAAAGTACTCTTAATACTGCAGATAGAAAAGTTTTACTCAAAGGAAACATTCCTTTCTTTTTGAATAGAAAGCAAACTGCATTCAAAGATTTTCGAAAATTCTCTTCTCCCACACCCGGGAATCGAACCGGCTAAAATCTGAAAAAAATATACCCTGTACTTTTATTGCATCGATCGTTAGGGTCAATTATAAGGATGCAATCTCTCTAACAAACAAATTAAATGAAAGGAAAACCAGGAAATCTTAAATTAATTTAATTATTTACAAAAAATGGTAAACTAACTAATTAGTTGCTCGAAATGGGCTCCATTCTCTTGGATACACAAATTTATTCTTTTAACGAATTCATTTCTAGTAACCTTTAATAAAGTGTTGTGGTGAATATTATAAATCGTATTCTGAACTTCAACTCTCAACTCGTTGTCATTCGCATAAGATTTCATGTAAATTTGATTTTTTACATATCCCCACAAAAAAAAATCTAATGGGGTGAGATCTGGCGATCTCGCAGGCCATCTGATTGTGCCGTTTGTACCAATCCAGGTATTAAAACGGTTATTAATGTAGGCAGTACTGATTCTGCTGTTATGTGCTGGAGCACCATCTTGCTGTAGAATTATTTGGTTTCGCTCTTCCTCGGGGAAACCATTTAACTCGTTTCTTAAGAGATCCAGTATTTCAATATACTTGACAGTGTTTAAATGACCTTCGTACACGTGGACTAACACTACATTATTTCTCATAATTCCGCACCAAACGTTGAAAGAAAATCTTACTTGATTGTTAGTTTCATGAACACGAACAGGATTCACTCGAGACCAATAATGGTTATTGCGGCGATTGTACATGCCATTATTGCTGAAGTTGGTTTCGTCAGACCATACAATGTTACTCAAAAAATTAGGGTTTCGGTCAATTTCTCCAAGCATGTCACAAAATTGTAATCATCTGTCACGATCCCCAATATGCAATTTTTGCACCAACCGACCTTCACGATAGCATTTATACTTATACTTTTTCAGCACTTTAAGTACGCGAGTGTGGGTTGTTCCTAATTCATCGGCAGCATCTCTACTTGAAGCCTTTGGAAATGATTCAAAGTATGTTAAAACATCTAGTTCAAAATCGAAATAGTTTTGCTGAATAGTTTGCCGTCTCTTCATGAAACCACCCGTATTCTTTAAATTTTCTACCATTCTTTTCAATACGAACCGAGTTGGTGCCTGTCGGTCTTGATATCTCTCTCCATACCACCGCAGAGCTAGATTCACGTTTTTGTTATTTAAAAAATAAGCTTCCATTAAATCAAACTGTTCTTGATAAGCCATTTTCACCGTGAGACAAAATGTGAAATGAGTTGTAAAAACAATCAAATGTGAATAACAACTATGACAATCTAATTTTCAAATTTTAATCTAACATTCCATATTTAAATTACCTCATACACGCAGCTACGAGTATGTCGCAAAGGAGTCTGCATTACAAAAGATGGATGTTAGTTAAAGAGCTTTAACTTGACTCATTGAATTTGTAACTTCAGATTTCCTGGTTTTCCTTTCATTTAATTTATCATGTTTGTTAGAGAGATTTCATCCTTATAATTGACCCTAACGATCGATGCAATAAAAGTACAGGGTATAATTTTTTCAGAATTTAGCCGGTTCGATTCCCGGGTGTGGGAGAAGAGAATTTTCGAAAATCTTTGAATGCAGTTTGCTTTCTATTCAAAAATAAAGGAATGTTTCCTTTGAGTAAAATTTTCTATCTGCAGTATTAAGAGTACTTTCCCTCCAGGTGGCATTACAAAATTCCACTCTGTATAATAATAAGTGTAAAAGTCTAACTTTTAAATTGTTAGCGCGCTATTGCGTTTGACACATAATTATTTGAGAACTGCTACACACTATTCCATAGACTAGAGTGTTTCGTGCGACGTTACGGAGTAGGCGCTTCGCGTTCCATGTGCAACTTGTCTACAATTTTCGTCACGCAATGTCAAGTCCTTAACGTGAAAGTAAAAAGCGTGAACGGAAAACGCTTGGATTTTAACCGACTTCCAAAAGGAGGAGATTGATATTCGACATGTTTATTTGTTTTTCTTTTTATCGATTTCTCCGTCAATTGTGATTTTAAAAATTCTTTTTTTGTTTGAAATGGTATTTTCCCGAGGTGGTCCCATTGCCACCAAGTCATAATCTGATGAGGGGATCCAATGGAAATCTAGGGAAATCCTCAAATTTTAAAGGCACACCTATAGCGATTTAGGTATTTTTTATAGTAACTTGAGCATTTGCTCTCGGAAAGCACCATTTGGTGGAGTGGAATTATTGATGATGAAGACCCATCTGTGGTCTTCATCATCAATTCCACTCCACCGGAACTACTTAATAAAAATAATTTAATTAACGAGTTGCGATTCGATTAGGTACGATTAATATGGTTGCTAAGTCATTTATGCTCTTCACAATGCATATGGTGAGTGACAGTTCTCCTGGTTCTTACCAGGAGAACTCCTCACCAGTTCACGTCCCTGCATCAAGAAAAGCAATATTTTGAAAAAGGTGATGAGCAGTTGACATTAGGCTATCGTAACTTAGATAAATTACAAACTGACCCACTAAAAAGTGAAAATTAAAAAACTTTTTACAAAAAAAAAAACAACCGGCTTCCAAAAAAACACTACAAAGTGAAAAATAACTTTAATTTCGGAAGTCGGTGTCTTTGGATTTGTATTTTAGTTTTGTAAAAAGTTTTATAGTCTAGGTCCTTCGACTCGGGAAGGATGTTGTGTTGCGATGTCGAGCGTCTGAGCGGCATCACAGCGCAGTTTAGTGTTGCTTGTACTAAAGTAAACTGACACACCACACTCAACACCGAAACGCTGTGACGTTGTAGTAAGCGGCGTTGCGTTGCGGCACCGCATTGCCCATGTGGCATTCGGTGCGTCGAAATCATAGCGGTGCGACGATGCTTGGCGGCAAATTTAAAAGTTTGCGTGTGTTAAAATCTTCAGCTGGCAACATGACATATAGTCTGAAATGTTATCATAATCCTACATTCCTACTCATATCAACAAAGTAATTAAACCGCCATTCCCTTTTGTCATGACTCGCTGGCCAAACTTTAAACTATACGAGAGTACAGTATGACCGTGCGTGTACAGTGCTACAAGGATTCTTTGCCACTTGAATGATATTGACAAGGGGGCATAATTGGTGCTACAACTCCGGTAGGAGTAAATAGTGTTCTGTGTACAAGGATCGTTTGGCACCTGAATTACATTGACGGGGGGCCTCCAATATTATTCAGGTGCTTGCAAAGACTTTTAGTTTAGCATTTTATTGACAAAACAAGATGGTGGCATTAGTTCTGATTTTGGCCATGCGTTAAAAAAATCTTGTAGCGTTGTGAACATTTGTGAATTTGTATTGAAAAAAGATGGCGGCTTTAGTTACGTTTTGGCCATGTGCAAGAGATGTAGATCAAATATACATGTATTGTAGATATACGGCCTGCTATCTGTATTTTTTTTCTGGTATTTTTTTTGTCTGGTATATAACCGGAAGTACAAACCTTTGTTAAGTTGCATAAAATCAATGATCACCAAAGACAAATTCCATCCCAAGTTGATTATATCCGTTTTACCTTTTTCACAGCGAAACAACAAAAATAATGAATAAATTCTTACAAAAATTTCTACTTAATTATTTTGTAATTTTCAAATTTCAACGGTGTTGTTAATATGAAGAAATGTTAAAATTACTGTTAAAAGAAATTAAAGTGAGTCTTCTGGTCGAATAGTTTCGAAAGAAAGAAAATGGCTGCCGATGTGTTCCGTGCGGCAACTACCACTCCTGCCAGTGTAAACTTCCGATAAATTATTCTGCAATACAGCCCCAACCTGTTATATTTCCTTGTATGAATTATTGCTTGTGTATCAGTTAATTTCAAGGATCATGTTAATTCGTCATACTGAAAATTCAATACCTACAAGTTACGAAAACGACATGGCGGACTGATAATCAACCAATAGGAAGCCAGCATCAAGCGTTTCAGAATTGCATGTACTCGCATTTCGCGTCATTACGTTTCGGTGCCTTCTTTCTCGTATAAAATTTAGTAGGTAATCTTTTGATATCAGTGAGTTGATTGACTTTTCAGTTAATTACTAAGAAGAGAGTGTGAATAGTGTGTTTAAAATTGTTATGAGACGATCGTTTGATGTGAAGCATCCCGACGGCTGGGATCATGACTGCGTTGGATTTAGGATGAACTGAAATGCAATACCATCTTTTTGTTTTTGTAAACAAGACTATGTTTTTACGATACACGTGCGAGACTGTATACAATTGACAGTTGTTTTCAATGATGTCGGGAAGGGGGGCAAAGAAACGCGGAAGGCCTCCAAAATCGGGGAGTTTCGAGAAAAGCAGGAAATTCCAGTATCATTTGTTGAAAAAACCAAAATATTTACTAAATCAACAAAATGCAGGGTCAGCTTCTTTGGTTAGCACACCCTCAGCATCAAGAGCATCGTCTCCTCAAGGGAGCGATGTAAGTAGACGAAGTACACGAAAGCAAAGAGGAGGAAAGACACATAAAAATAAAAGAGGTGGAATATCAGGTTCGTATTCACGAAGAGGATACAACCCACAAGCTGCAGATTATCATGAATCGGAATATCATTATGGATCTGATTTTGGAGATGAATACAGTGATAAATCTGAAGCTGAAGAAGATCGCGCCAGTGAAAGTTCTGATGGCACTGTAGGTGACGCTGCTGCGAGCGATAGTGACTTTTCGGTCAGCAGCTTCAGCACTACCAGTGGTACACCTCGTAAGGTTAATAATTTACTCAGACCACCTAGTCCAGATCCTCTATGGCTTCAACAGGAACGTCAAATTCCAACTTTAGGCCTTCCTCCTTCATCAGATGACTTGCTAATTCCACAGAATTTAATTTTACAAGTTGTGGGTGTTTATGAAGTGTTAAGACACTTCAGGCATCTGGTGCGACTATCACCATTTCGCATAGAAGATCTGTGTGCAGCTGTAAGTTGTGAAGATCAGAGCAATCTACTTGTAGAAGTGCATATGATGCTACTAAAAGCCTTGTTAAGAGAAGAAGATGCTCAACAAACACATTTTGGTCCACTGGACCATAAAGACAGTGTTAATATTACTTTGTTTTTATTAGATGTCATGACATGGCCTGAAGTCCTTAGAATTTACATAGAAAGTGACAAATCGTTTGATCAGAATGTTGTCAGAATTTTAAATGCATGTGAATATCCCTTCACAACAGTGGATGATCGTCTGGCTGTTCTTCAATTCTTATGCAATCAATTTTTAATAACTAATCCAGTTCGTGATGATCTGCTTAGTGAAGGTAAGTTAAATTAAACATGAGTATATACATAATACTTTTGCCATTGTGATTTTACACTGTTGCAATATTGATAGAAGCACTGTACTTTATGGACTGGCGATTTTTTATAGTAGCAATTTTTTTTTTTGGATAATATAGACTCTTTAGTGTATTTTTTTTTGAAAACCTCAAAGCCAGCAAATAACCAACCATAGGTGCCGAGAAAAGAATTGAAAAAAGGTTCCTCTGGCATTGGTGGGATAATGAGTGTATTAAGGGTAGGGAAGATCACGTAGCAGTTCTAAGTTTCTAGGCAATAATAATAAGGCGGTCTTGATGGCCCCTATTTCTGTCCGCTGGATTCAAAGGAACTTAACACTAAGGTAAAACTCATTTGCTCGCTCACTCAAGCCCCTGTCACCCCTTTCGACCCTAACCTAAAGTGATGTTCATCCCGCAATCTACTTCTGGGTCTGCCATTTGCTCCTGTTTAGGACTGTGTGGTTATTTTAGCCCATAGCTCCTCGGGCATGCAACAGATGTGGCCAATCCAGTTTCTTGAATCCTGGCCACAGTAATAATGGAAATACAATTGTGTCTCATTAGCTGTCCTTGACTGATTAAAAATCTACATCTACCAAGCGTTATGGGCATTGTAGGGCAAAAACCGAAAATCGTTTGGTAAAACCTAAATCATAAGTAAGATATTTATTTTGCAGACTCTTTTACCCTTCGAATCACTAGGGAATGTCACTTTAGACATATTCCTTATAGCTGTCCCAGCTCTCATCATGTGATAATTGTGATAAATCAATGTAATTAAATTAGCAGAGGGAATAATTCTAAATAATATCAATCTTCAATTCATTATGATTCTTATTTCTATAATTCCTGTTAGGCTGTTATAAAAGTATTATCAGTTTTAATTCTTATGATACACTCCGAGTTTCTTAAAGCCTATTGTAATCTTACTGCCTCACTCGAAAGACAAATGATTGATTGATGCCTCTCTCTCTTTACAGTTCCTATACATTACGATGATCATTGTCGAGTATGCCATCGTCTGGGAGACCTTTTATGTTGTGAAACATGTCCTGCAGTCTTTCACTTAGAATGTGTGGATCCTCCATTAGGCGACGTACCATCCGAAGACTGGCAATGTGCCCTGTGCAAGCAGCATAAAACAATGGGAGTTACAGATTGCCTCCCAGATGCTGAAAAGCAGGGGTTAATGTGTAGACATGAGCACTTGGGCTTTGACAGACATGGAAGAAAATATTGGTTTATAGGTCGACGTATATTTGTGTAAGTATTCCATAATAAAATGTTAGACTAAAAAATAATGTTATCATGTTATCAAGCGGGCTGTTGGGTGGCAAGTTCACAATGGATATAGTTTGAATCTTGTATTTAAAGTAAATAGAAAGAAATGAAAGAGAAGCGCGATGACAGAACGCTGGTAATTTATTACAAAATAAGCAATTATTGATTTACAAAAAAGCTATAGATTGTATAAAAAAATAAAACAATATGTTGCTTGTAGAATAATCTGACAAAAAATCAGAACGATTGCATGTATATTAGTATGGTTTTTAATCGTTAAAAGACAGTTTTAGAGGTATCTTCGTGATTTTTTTCTATCGTATCAAATTAGTTGTATTATGTTTTCAACACAATCTACCTAGCATATCATCATCTGCCTAGCCTTTTCCCAACTATGTTGGGGTCGGCTTCCAGTCTTACCGGATACAGCTGAATACCAGTATTTTACATGGAGCGACTGCCTATCTGACCTCCACAACCCAGTTACTGGGTAACACGATACCCCATGGTAAGACTGGTTGTCAGACTTTTGAGCTTCGGACGACCCGTAACGACTGTCAAAGATCTACAAATGACAGCCAGGACCAACGGCTTAACGTGCTTTCCGAGGCACGGAGGGGTCTTGGTATGTAAAGATGGTCACCCATCCACGGACCAACCGCGGCAAGCGTAGCTTAACCTGATCGATCGACCCGTGCGGCTGTTATTACTTAGCCACAAGCCCCAATGTTATCATGTTATCGCGCGGGCTGTTGTTGGGTGGCAAGTTCACAACAGATATATAATTTGAATCTTGTATTTAAAGTAAAACAAAATTAGCTAAATATGAATTTAAAACAGCATATTTCAGTAATTTATATTATACCTATGTATGCGTGTATCAAGCAAGCGGCAACCCTGGCGACGTTCTGGTTTCCGAAAGCCGCAGAACTTATAATCGAAATAATATCCTATGTTCCATAAAATTATGGTTATTTAAAAGATTTTTTTAGGAACTGGTGTTTCAAACTTTAGTGAACTCGTAATAAAAATTAAATTATACTTTTAGTGAAGCTGAAAATGGAGATGTGTGGTATTATTCATCACTTCAGCAATTCGAAGAACTATTAAAGGTTTTGGATTCTGATGAGATGGAAGCTCCCCTAGTTCGGGAACTATTGGAAATGAAACAAGAAATTTTAAGACAAATGGACATTACAGAGCGTCTGACAAACCAAGTCAAAGGAAATCGCAAGTCATACTTGGAGATTGAAAATGCTAATATAGTTAAACAGAGAAAAGTCAAAGAGGAGCAAAAACAACAAGACCACAATCCAGAATTAAAAATAGAAGATGATAAGCTTGACAATGTGTCATCCCTTGTAAATGATGGAGATGTGGTAAACGAAGTGACAGTAGTCAGTGAAGACACAACCCATGAAGACCATGATGAATCTATAGAAAATGATGATAATAATAAAAAAACAAAAGGCAATACAGTTAGTAGAGGAAAACTACCCCTTCAAAAAAAACATGAAGAAGGTATAGTAGCAGCTATTAATATTATTTATTTTGGTATTCATTTGTTTAATTAATCATTTATTTTCCAAAGTGCTGCACTCTGAGTAGTGCAGCATACTCCACATGACTTCTGATATTTCTTTGCTCTCTTTGGGTAGATAATACGTCGCGACCCTCACCTTTTACTTTATGATTTTGTCTACCTCAGTCTGCTCTTCTCTCTGATGCCTTGAATATGGGGTTCAATAATTAATCATTTATTGTAATCAACATTTAACTCTTAATGAACAAAGTTTTGTTCATTAAGAGTTAAATGTTGATTACAATAAATTATTATTCTTCAAAAGAGCTCCTTCGAATACCTCACTGCAGAAGTAATATGGAAATCACTAGTCATTTCTCAGTAACCCGGAAGTTTTTGGCGCGACTGAATCTTTGGGGCCCCTCCAAATAGAAAACGACAAAGAGAGACACCATTACCGCTTTTATATTCAAGCTATTTCTGGAGAGCAACTTTCGAGGATGAGATGCATTCTCCAAAGATGCACTCTAGAAATAGGTCATTCAATGCTAACAGTGAACAAAGCTACAAAGACAAATCCTTCCTTTGAGCAGTTGAGATAGATAGAGAGATAGTTTAGTTTTTATCCAAAACAAAATATTGTGATGAAAGTCTGTTTCAAAATAATCTGATGAAAGTGTAAACAAAGTGAAGTTCGACGCAATCGCTCATTAAAGGACACGTTTAGGTTTAGGGCATGCATAATTAGTAACACATTCATCTATTTTTAAAGAAGGGTTTCAACTTTATATCTCAACAATTATTGTATTATTATTATTATTAGATTGTAATTGAAAAATCATCGACGGAAATTGAGATTAGAAAAATAACCTCATTTTTTAATAAAAAACGTCATACAAGGTGATTTAAAATTAGAATTTCGGGTTTAAGTATTCAAATAATCAAATCACTCAATTTGTAAGTGGCACTACAAATCCACAGGTACCTACATTTTCTTATTCATTTGTTTATGTTTTCATCAGATACTTTTGGAACAGACCACAGATTTTCAGCATCTAGTCTTGAACAATAGGAAATATGCATGTATTTATTTTTCACTGATATCAAAAGAAGACACTGACACAAATTGCTTCTTGCTTAAAGCAAATAAAACTCTTACGTTTCCTAATACAGTTCAAACATCCGTTACGATGTGACGTCATTACGTACGATACTGCTTTGATTCAATTTTTTGCCTCAAATTTAGTAAATTGACAATGTTTTTCTGCTTTATTCAAGCATAAATTAGAATTGCAATAAAAACTTAGTGAGATTTCAAGTAGTTTGCAAAAAATAGATGGAAGTAAAAATTGATGTTATACATTTTTACTAAAAAAGGCAAGGGTAAGGAATAAAAAATAAAAAAAATACCGAATTGTTTCTTGACTCCAATAAACCTCATATTTAAACATTGAAAAAGTTTTGAATTATTTTCATAGGTATCATATTAATCATAGTTATCATATTAACATCTTGTGACATAATGTTTTAAATTTCTGAAATACTATCAATTTGAAGCACATTCAACATACATACTTGATAAGTTGTTTTTTTTTTCAGTGACAGAAAGGTTGACAAGATTAAAGTCCAATCAAATCTCTAATGGAACTTACCTGTTTAAATTAGGAAATGAAAATAGTTTTAAAAATTACATAAACCAGTACTCTGCAAATCCTTTAGCTTTAAACAAGCCACAGAGAAATGAAGAAAGAGACAAAAAACGATACATGTCCCATAAGTTTTCTTTGTCTTCAGCACAAGAATTCAAATGGGTAGGCTTGCTAAATGGTAACTATAAAAAAAAAACTTATGTAAGACTAAAATCCGTCATGTTACTTTTTCATGCAATTTGTTTCTAACGATTTTATTATTCTTCAGCTACAAAACCATTACTGGAGGCTACACTTAGACAAACCTTACTACAATTAGAATCAAATATAGTATTACAATTCATGCACCCCAACTGGTCGCTTTTGAGAAAGCCATGGGTACAAGCAGTACAACTTTGTCAAGCACCTCGTGATTTCGCTAGAGCCCTTTGTGTACTACAGGTTCGTATTTTTGTTTTACCAAAAAAAGAGTCTTGAAACTGATGATTGATACTAATTTGAATATTATATGTTTAACAGGCATGCATTAAAAGTGTTGTTTGGGTACCAGCGTGGCATGAACAACTAGGTCACGTTAGGTTATCACGCACGACTGCAACCGAAAGGGAAGAACGCAAAAAACTAGATAAGAGGGAAAAAAAGGAAAGAGATGAGGAAGAAGAACGATATCGTACAGCTTACAATTTTGTGAAATATTCTCTTGGTCTACGACATCAGGTATGCCTAAAAACTAAAATGGTTAATATGGTTCCTTAAAAACCCTACCTCTAAAGGCAGATTTACACAAGGTCAGTAGCTGACTCCAACTGAAGTCAGTGCTGGCACGGAAAACTGACTCACTGTTTACACGCAGTCAGTTGTCGTGGTTATTTCTTCATGGTGTAAGCACGTTATTAAAGTTAGTGGGGAAAAATGAATTCTCAAAAACAGCAGACTTTACTATGGTTAAATATTTGTGGAGAAAGTGTTCCTAAATAATCCATAGAATCGCCTTGGTTGAGTCTGTAAAGGTGTTATAAATAATTATCTGCTGTTGGATGAGTTGACGGAAATGTTAGAAGAAGAGAACTATCTATAGGAGGCTTCAATTTTACATTTAATTTCTGTTTGGGTAAGTCCTTCTATGTTCATTTGCTGAAAAATATTATGCAATGCCCCGTTACATGCATTTCTTAATGACGATAATTTTGGGATTTAATATCCCAGAGGCATTCATTTTCACGGTAACAATAATTTCTAACGCGAACTAACTTTAAAATATTCAAAAGGGTCGGCACTGACGCGACAGCGCAGTACTGACTTCAAATCAATTTACAGGGTCAGCGCTGACATGGTTCTAGTTTGGAGGAGTCAGCTACAGACCCTGTGCCTTAATAGTTTCAGGTTTGTGCATAATAAACCCAATGGACCACTTTGTCGAAATGGTGTGTATGTATATCGAAATTATGTCTTAACTTTTCGAATACTGCAAAAAGTCTCGTAAACACAAAGACAATTTCTCGACTCGAATAGGAGATTATCGAAAAGAGATAAAGTTGATTGGAGTAAATAGTTTTTAGGTTCAATTCACACCGACATGGCAGCAAAGCGGCCTTCAATACTATAATACATAATATTGCTTGAGGTGCTCGAAAGAGTCGCGCTGCAGCCTCGTTGCCTCTGTGTTAAGAACCGGCCAAAAGCAAAGAGCGCGACTTCGCGCAGCCGCAGGTGGTATCGCGCCTCTGCGCGCCTGACGCCGCCGGTGCCACTGCTTGCCGGCTGCTGCCATTTCGGTGTGAATTGAGCATAAGGATACTCGCATTTCAAAAAAAGAGGATCGCCTCAACTTTCAAATATCAGTGTCAGTGTTACCAAAAAATCGTGTTTCGTGGTGTCAAACAAACGTTCGAGAAAATTGCATTGCGAGTCTCGTATGACTTTATACAGGTGTCCGGTAAAGAATGGATAACCTTGAAATAGCATCCAATAGACCTTATGGCCGTTCTATAAAGAATATATACCGAGTAGTAGGTACCTAAAATACCATTTTTTTTTTAATACTGTGCAACTTGTAGTCACCTTATTTACTGCCTCTCTGTCAACGAGAGAGAGACAGTCATCGTAAAAATTATAAAAACAAATAACTGATGGAATTAATTAATTTGTGGTCGCGGTGAAGAAAAATGGTATGTAAAATAAGATAAAAAAGTTAGTATTTTTTCCAAAAAATCTTAGATACTAAAAATTTTCACTTTTTGTATTTTTTTTAGAACGGCCATTAGGTCTATTATATGCTATTTCAAGGTTATCCAATATATACCGGACATCCTGTATATTCCAGTTCTTATGTCTCTACCGTGTAAACACATGAATGCGAATGCGTTTTATCGCCTGGTGATTCTCACCGAGTCTCGACGGTCGTGGAACTTGTAAACGTCGCACGATGTCGGCCCTTGTAAGTATGAGCCATGACTCGCACGCTACAAATGTAGCAATCTACACTGTGGCTCGGCCTTGCTTCAGTGTAAAGCTATCTTTAGCTTCGAAGTAAAGCTATCTTTAGCTTTAACCGATAAATCGTCAATGGTACTTTTTTACATGCCATCTAAATCCGTATAATTCTCACACATTTTAATTAAATTGAATTATTTCAAGGTATGGAAACAAAAAGGAGAAGAGTACAGAATTCATGGACAATGGGGATGGTTGTGGAATTCTTCTACCAGAAAATATAAAAAGCATAGTAACACAAAAGCCTGTCTTTTGAATGGTCCTGCTAAAATAGCAGTGCGAGTAAGAGAAGGCAGTACCATAAAAGTTTTAGCTGTTGAACCAAAAACGTATGACTACCTCATTTCAAAGGAAGGAGAAAATAAAGACGTTATGGAAAAATGTATGTATTACGTTAATTTTCTTTTTATAATATTGTAATTTTTGAGGAGCTTGTGGTTTAGTAAGAGCAACCTGCACAATCAATCGAAGGTTAATGTACGCTTCCCGAGATGGGTCTGTGGATGAGTGAACATCCATTCCGTATCGAGACTCATCCGTGTATCGGAAAGCACGTTAAGCCGTTGGTCCCGGCTGTAATTAGAGAAACTGGCTGTCATAAAATTTTTTTTTTTTCTTGTGAAAAATGAAAATGGTTTTTATCAAAACAAATCTTTTTATTGTGGGCATAGTTTATACAGACAGATGTTAGGTAAATTACAGATCCGTTATGTCCTGCTTGGCAGGCATACAATAATAAATTATGTTAACATGCAGTATATAAAATTTCATAAAGCAGAAGAGCAGTTCTATTGCCCAGAAGAGCAGTTTTGTGTAGTATACTAGATATTTTAAGTGTATATCTTTTTGATTTTAGTTTACTGAATAGATTTTTATTTATTTTAACAAATACTGTAACTTCATAGATATAAGCTAATGGAAAGGTCAACATTTTAAACTTTTTAGGGTTCCATAGTAAACAAGGAACCCTTATAGTTTCGCCATGTCCGTCTGTCTGTCTATCCCCGCTGTAGCTCAGAGAAGCTTAGTACTAGAACGCTGTAATTTTGCATAGGTATACATATTAATCACGCCTACAAAGTGTTAAAATAAAATCTCGTAATGTGGGGATGATAAATATAGATAGGCCGTTTAAAAATATTGCGGGTCTGGAAACACCACTTTTCGATTCAAAGATCTGCTTGCGTAATATTAAGTGTTAAAGTGCTGATTTTTGTTAGAGTCAAGTGTTTCCCCCCCCCCCATGCCAGCTAAATCGTTGTTTATGGAAATATGAAAAAATTCATGGCAGTATTACATATAATGAAATTCAAAGGAAAACTATCACAGCTAAGTAGGCTTTACAAGTTAACGAGTAATAGTCGACCAACTTAAATTTGCATTGGAGAATTGACCATGGCATATATCTATGTATGGGAGAACATGTTTTTCAACTGCAATGTTAAGTTGTGTAGTGTTTTTGGGATAAATTCATCCCAAGTGGCGAACTACGGAACCCTTCATTGTGCGTGGTCAGACACGCACTTGGCCGGTTTTTAAAATATGGTTCGCATGATTCAGGAACAAAGATACCAGCAATTGTGCGAACGCATCTTTTTTAAACACTGATTCTTTATTTGTAGCTTTGCCCTAGAATATAAATAATAATAATAAATAATTAATATATAATATAAATAATTAATGAAGGAATATATTATTAATTTTTATTACAGTGCCACCGTCAATGCGTAATTTAAAAGTTGATAAGGATGAAGATGGTTTTGAAGAAATAGATGTTGAAAAGGCACTAAGCTCCTCAACGAGACGGTACTACCCAAATATTGCCAAAAAAACCAAATTGGATGAGTTTTTAGCTCGACGAACATACTTAAAATTCATGGAGGAAAAGAAGTTAGCCAGTTTGATAGCTAATGTGAAAAAAGAAGATATAGAAGTTAAAAGCGAGGATGATAAGAATATTGATGTAGAAAATGATGATCCGGAACCTGACATATCAACAATTTGTGGCACAGTCAGTGGATGCAAGCAAAAGGATGCAAGCAATACTGAAAACGTAGATGCCCTGAGAGATGAATACCAAAAAATTTCTCAGTTAACAAAAAGATATCAGTGTTACTCACATTGCTGTAACAAAATTGATACATCAAATATTTTACAAAATTCTGGAATACAAATTAGTTGTTATTCACCACTGTGCATTACAAAAGGGAAGCTTTTGACTCAATTAGTGACTTTATTAAAAGGTGGAGTCATAAATTCAAATAATCTAGTTGGAAATTCTAAAGATAATACCAAAATGTCAATATTGGAACAATATTTATTAGGTAAAAGTTCATCTTGTACAAGTTCAAACGAAAACATATTGACTGACCTATTATCGGCAGTTGCGTGTGCTCAAGAATGCGACAATAAAAGCACTGATTGTTATGTTAAGAGGAAATTAAGTGGTGATGACAGCGATGTTATTAATTACAAAGGTGAAAAGGATGATCTTGATGATAACTCTTGTGTAGTTAAATCAGAGAGCACACTTGAAGAATCCGCCGTGCCAGCCGTCGGGAATGAAATGGATATTGACATAACATGCAACAACAGTGAAGACAATGAAGTTGAAATAGGTCCACTGAAAGAGTTAACTGATTGTGAATCCTCAGAACAAGATAATAATACTAGTACAGCTAATGATAGCAAGGAAAGACCGCCTATCCCTAAATTGAAAATAACAAGAGGGAGGGCATCTAAAGCATCTTCTTCTAATACACAAAGTGTCGGCAATAACCATGAAGCAAAGGATTCATCTTATAAATGTTCTGTTACGTCAGCTAAGACTAACGACAAAGCAAAATATCGAGCAATAATCAACAGGAGATTTGGTTCTGCAAAGACCTACAAAAGAGAGGACAAGTCTATCAAAGATGAAAAAACTGAGGGGAATGTAGTAAGAGTATATTCCACAGAGAACCCCTCTGGAAAAGTATATCTAAAACGAGTTCAAACATCAGCTGTGGAAAAGAAAAAGAAAAGGACCCCTGTGAAGTATCCACTGTGTTCAACATTCCATACAAGGAGTAAAGCCAAAACTATAATGGTTTTACCTCATCATGAATTGCGAAAACTCTGCAGACAATCTGGGCATAATTCGGTGGCTGGGTTTAGTCATAATGCAAAACCTAATCAAGCAGTATGGCCATATCCATGTCCTCGGCCATTGTTTAAAACATGTTGGCTATATCGCACTGTAAATCTTCAATGGTTAGCAAGTGCAGCTCTGCAACTTCGTATTATGTGGGCTTGTCTACGTTGGGACGACGTGGCGGCCAAACCTGCTTCTGCTGACGGTAAACATCAGCTCACTACTGATACAGAAATAGTATCACTGGAATTACTAAAACATCGACATATAGGACAGTTTTCGGAGCGAACGCAGTATCTTCGCCGACGGGTAGTAATACCACTCGAATTACCCAAAACAGTTCGTGAAGTGACATCAATTCGTAGTGGTTTAAGGAAAAGGAAACGTGCCGAATCTCCTCAAAACACCGAACCTCAGGTAATTAAACCCAAGTGACACAATTGATAAAAAAAGAAAATAAATTATAACAGAGTATAAAGATTGTTATATGAAAATCATTTATTTGTTAAGGTCTCTGAAGAGTGGGTCGATGAAGATAAACTGGAACTTTGGGAGGTGCGTCAATACGGTGAGCGCACGGAACGCGCTACCCCAGTCACCCGCACCTCCACCGGCAAGCTGCCGCAGCGCAATGTCGCGCCGCCGGCTAATGCTGCCGATCTTAAAGATAAAATGGAGCAACAGCTACGTGAACAGAGAGCTGCCCATCAACAGAAAAGAGCATTAGAAATGTCACAAGGTATTTATTTCTAGCCACTATTGTGTAACAGACCCTATTATTGGTATTATACAGTATTAGACAGTAGCTGTAAAACTAAACAAATTAAATTTATTATTACAGAAAAAGCGAAATCTACTCCAAACCAGAACTCTGGCAAAAGTACACTCACATCTTTACTGACTACGAATGCCACCACTCCGACGGGCCAGAAAACAGTTATTGGCACGAGAAGAATTATTATGACAAAAGGTGCCGATGGTTCAACCCGAGTTATCAGTCAGCCTGTCGCTGGGCCAACAAAATCGGCACATAGCGAAGGAGTTGGTTCGAAATCTAATGTAACGCCTCAGAAAGATGGGCCACAAAAGGTTCAAATAATTCGGGCCCCCGATGGAAAAATAACCGTTAGAGGTTTGCTAGCGGGGCAGCAGCTAATTCAAATGCCTGATGGAAAGTTACATGTAGTAATGGCAGGTCAACAGGGTGTCACGGGGCAGCTGGTGGCAACTTCTCCGGTGAGCAAACCAGTCGAAAGTGGTAGCTCTCCCGCAGAAGTTGCTCAAGTGAAAACCGCCATCGAAGAGCCGAGACAAACGCCGCGCACGGCCGCGTCCTCCGCTCAGCAAGTGGTAGTGCAAGGCAACCGGCAGATCGTGGTACAGCCGGCGCAACAGATGGTCATGCAGCCGCAGCAGCAGGTGCTGGTGGCGCCCGCGCAGCAGGTGCTGGTGCAGGCGGGCGCGCGCGCCGGGCCCGCGCCGCGCGTGGCGCCCGTGCAGGCCGTGCAGGCCGTGCAGGCCGTGCTGGTGCAGGGCCAGCTGCTGCCGCGCGCCGCCGCGCCGCGCGCGCCCGCCGTGGTGCCGCGCCCCGCTGCGCAGGCCCCGCGCCCCCGCCCCGCGCAGGCGCAGCAGATCGTCGTCAATAACCCTGTGCTGGTGCAGCAGATCGCCGCGGGCAAAATACAACTGGCGACGGTCAACGGGCAGCAAGTTCTCATACGGCCCACTGGAAATAACCAGGCGCAGATAGTTGCCCACATCGGGCAGAGTCCGTCGGCCGTGAGCACGGCACCGGTGTCTTCCTCGGCGCCCGCAGCCCGCCCCGCGCCGCCCCCGCTAGCCCCGCAACCCACTCCTCCTCCGGTTCAGCCACAGCCGCAACAACAACAACTTACCGAAGACGAAATTGTAGAGAAAAGACTTTTGGTTGGCCAACCTCCTGGCACTGTAATAAAGACTATAACAGCACAGGTAATTTTGATACGTTAATACAAAGTTGAGTTGAGAGAGAGCAGTGGTGGCCCAGTGGTAACGGCCGCGAGTTACCAGTTGTAGGTCGTAGGGTTCGAACCCGGACAGGCGCATTACTTGTGTAAATTATTTCATCACCACTGCTCTCAAAACGGTGAAGGAAAACATCGTGAGGAAACGGGCATATCCTAGAACCAAAAATTCGAAGACATGTGACATCTACCAACCCGCACTGGGCCCGCGTGGTGGATTATGGCCCACTCTCACAGAGAGGAGGCCTGTGTCCCAGCAGTGTGAACATAGGCTGATTATGTATGTTATGTAATACAAAGTTGAGAGCTTAATTTATAAAAACTAAAACTGCATTGTATCTCTATTAAATGTTTCTGTTATCGCCACGCATTACTATCTATTAAACTCACGCTAATAGTTAAATGCTTGATAGTGAATATGCAAGTAATTGTTTTTATCACAAATCATTACAAGGCGGTATTATTATACCCCAACAAAAGTATTAAATATAAATTCAACTACTAAATCTTTAGAATTAAACAAATTAAATTATTTCCTGTGAACTCGAGCAGAAATCGCAATTACAATTAAAAATAGTGCTTCAGGTCTCCCTAATCTCCAGAATTTTGTAAAGAACGGATGATTGTTTGTTAATATAGATAATTATAAAGAAGAAAGAAAAATAGTTCATTCTGCACAAATTAAACACATTACACAAAATTAAACATTGCTAAAGCCAAAAGCCCAGTATTTAAAAGAAAATTCATAAGATTTCAAATTGAATAGTAGTCTTAAATTAACAATGGTTTAATATATTCAAAGCAGACAATTATTTCTGTTAATGTTTGCTTTAATCATGTTAGGTAGAATTGTATATTAACACGGTTTGTTGACTGTTTTGTAACACCATATGGTCCACCAGCAATATGTATGGTGGCAGTGCATATGAGCTCAATGTAATGTGGGTGGACTCAAATGTATTACAGAGGTTTTCAGTTCTCTATGGGTATGGTATCTTATTGCTATTGAGGTTTGCCTCACCTGCCAAATAATATGTGATTTTAAGTAGTACCTTGTCATGGACCTTGACGAAGTTGTCAAGTTATGAAAATTAACTTTTTCGTCCAGTGTTTCAGCCACACTTTCCATCATTACAGGTCATGCAGACAAGTAGTGGACCTAGCATAGTTCTACAGGGGCTGCATGGGTATTCTTTGACACCACAACAGCTGGCATTAGTACAGCACCAAGTGAAACAACAATTGCTAAAAGGTAAATTAGTACATACCGAGATTTATTTAATTTGTTAAACTTCATGGTTATCCAAGCATTCATTGACTGCACTTTTACAGCTCAAGAGTCTACAGGCAAGCAGGGTATGCTGGGTCCCAGGAAGATGTACCTGGCCGTGCCGCCGGCGCCGAGCGCGCCGCCGCCGCTCACGCCGGTGGCGCCGCAAGCTCTGCACTCTATACAGTCACTACAACCACTACCCGTGCCTACGCATCAGGTAATATATTACTATTAGACGCTCTGGACTCGAATGACAACTATTTACTATGTATGTATGTATATTGCGAACCGAATCATTTTAAACATACATAATTTATTGTAAATGGATAAACCAGGATTCCATACATTGACGAAATACTGTTATCATATTGCCTTACTAAAATCCGCCATATATTCAACATTATTACTAGTGACATGAGAAATGGCGGATATACTAACAGGCTCTGCTCGGTTTCACATTGGGGTGGGATCAAAATGAGCGCTTTATTTTTATATACCTTGAAAAAGCAAATTCACATTTCATAAATAGACAAGTTCAAACGAGGAATTCTGTTTCTGTCGGATGCACTTGTTATGATCAAACCCTAAGTAGTTATGTACAAGACATGTCTGTGCATACAATAATGTATTATAATTTATAAGACTGGCACATATTTATGTTATTAAAATGGTGTGAATAATAGTTACTACTACTATAAGTTATACATGAAAAACACCAAAGATTTTTGTAAATATTAAGTATCCATGTATATTATGATTTATATTTTTAGATAACACACGTTTATCCTCCTCCTCAATATAGGTAGTAGTATAGTTATAAAGTAGCATTTATCTCAGTATTATAAATCTTTACAACCGGTATGAATTCTCTCGTAATATTTTAGAAACTTATTAAGTGGAACAACAGCAGAATATATCCACATCAATAAATGTTGCGGTTTTATTCCAATCTTTCTTTTTCTTGGCTATTGTTTGTGGTTTCTACCCATGTCTGCCCTGCAAAACCTATCCAAATCTTCACACACACCACCTTTACCGCATTCGACCTTAACGGCAATGTCTCGCAAAAGTAATTACCTAATTTTCTAAACCAATAACTTACAAAAAGTGAAGGCGCTTTTCGTCAATAATATTTATATGGACTTTTTTTCTGGTTTAGTCGAAAGTAATATCTATAAAGCCACCGCCAGAATTGACATTCATATTTTCAAGATGCTTAGTTTATAATCTTAGATGAAATTACATCCAAAAATAAGACAACCGTATTAATTTATTCTAAATGTTGTTGTTTTCATTTTGTAAAACATGTTTGAAATTCGTTCTATTCTAAACAGACGTATTCGCCTGTCGCGTCAGCAAGTAAATAATAATAACATAACATCACGCCCTGTTTCCTCGAAGGGTTGTACAACAACCCTGCCCGGGTTGTAGCTGTAGTACACCCACATTTCGCCAGTTATGTTTTTAAGTCCCATGTAATAGGGGGCGAGCTTATTGCCATCAACCGGGTACAAATCCAGACTAATATTAATGTTATTTATCCAAAGTAATACATAGACACAGATTGAGCACTGTGGTAGATATACTAAAATGATACATAGTTGTTTGTAACGTTAAAAGACTACTAAAATCTATAACAAAAAAAAAATCTAAAACCCGACTGCGTAAAAATTGAACTTTAAAAAAGATGGTATGGTAACAAGATGACCTATTTTTATATCCATATAAACAATGTCATGCTGTCGGAGGCAATAGGACTTTATTGTTAAATTTAAGAACATGTCTCTGCCTGCATGAGATTGTTTGATTTGTTAAGTTTACTGTTTTTTATTTTACACTTTTTAACAATTATTTTTCATGTTAATAACTGCTCTTATATACGATTATATAAGAGCTTTATCACAGCTTTATTATCAGTTTTGAAAATTTAAGCGAGAATGTTTGCTAACCAACTTTAAACCGTTAAAGATCCTAAATGGTCATTCAACGTGAAAAATGATTAAAGAAACCTAAAGATGGCTTTTAAAGACCTATTCAATTGATTTACGTAACAATCATCAAAATCGGCTCTCGCGTTTGGTCTCTTAGAGTCATACATACATACATACATACATAGGCTGATAAACACATTACCCTCCTTTGTGTCGCGCAGTCGGATAAAAATATAATTGTCTCTTAAACTAGGAGGCGTGTATCTTAAGAGACAGTGCCTTATATACCTTATTAGTGAGTAAAAAAAAACAACGTCATACAGCTCTAATGAAAATGTGGATTAATTGACAACATTACAAAATGTATAAGCCCCTTAAGACGCTGACAACACGTAAACCGCGGTCACTGTCAGATTGCATAGAAAAGAAAGAGAAGCGCGATGACACAACGCTTGTAATTTATTGCAAAATATGAAGTAATTATCTATTTACTCAAAATTGAGTTGAGTAATCGAAAATAAAAAACAACCAAGTTCTGCATTCGAATAAGACGTTCTTGTTATTAATTAAATATGTAACGTATGTTGATATTTAATACAGATATTTTGGATTAGAACTCAAGGTAAGAGGTTAGTTTAACGTTAATTTGTATCGAGATTTTTTTTTCAAAACGTGTTTTGGTAACAACCAAGTTCTGAGAAATATGTTCAAAATTAACATATATTTTTTCCGCTACCACAAACTATACAGATTTGGCAATTTTTTTTTCTTAAGCAAAGCCCATTTTGGTCAATTGGGTCTTGTCAGCGCCTTAAATAGAAATACCATTTCTTGATTTTCATGTATGAATACCTTTTAAATATTTTTTTACTGCTTAGGTTTTCCAAAAAACTTCCGTTGACGCCATTCAAACGCTTATGGCGCTTATAAATATAACAGATTTTTATAGACTCACTCCATAGTAATAAGGCATATAAGGCACTGTCTCTTAAGATACACGCCTCCTGGTTTACGAGACAGGGTTTATATTTTTACCCGACTGCGCGACGCAAAGGAAGGTAATGTGTTTATCAGCCTATGTATGTATGTTTGTTCATTTGTGGCGCTCTAGAGACCAAACGCATGAGCCGATTTTGATGATTCTTACGTCAATCGATTTGTCTTAAACTTGTGAGTGTCAATAAAGATATAACATGACAGTAACCAAAATTCAATATGGCGACAACCTGACGCCATATTGTGAAATAGAAAAAAAAATAAAGCCGACGAACTATGTCAAGTGGCGTATCGTATTCTTTATATAATAGGTCTTTGAAAATCATCTTTAGGTTTCTGTAATCATTTTTCATTTTGAAAGACCATTTATTTTTTATATTGGTTTAAAGTTGGTAAACAACCATTCTCACTTAAATTTTCATAACTGATAATAAAGCTGTGATAATGATTTTGTGTAATCCTATAATAGGTCTTATTATCGTGAAACATAATTATTAAAAAGTGTAAAACAAATAAAAAAGTAAAGTATGGGCCACAAATCACCAAATCGCTAAATATCTAAGTCGCAATAACATAAAACGACATTTAAAAAAATATTGCATCGTATCATCATACCCGTATATTCCGTATATGACGTTTTTGGCCCATCTGGGGTGCATACGCGCAACGTAGCCAGCCCACTTTCAATTCAGCTTAATTGTTTTATCTCCAACATAATCTAAGTAATGTAATTTACTTACATTAATACATACATACATACATACATAAACTCACGCCTTCATCCCATGGGGTTAGGCAGAAACTGCAGAGCGCCACCTGCTACGCTCCTTAAATACTCCTAATACACTTTCTCTTGAAAATAAACAAAATATTGGAAAGTTGCTGTTATTAAGATAAAACATAAATACAATGTTATGTATATTTGACGTAATAACTGCGTTGCGACACACTTATTTTTAAAAATAATCTCATTTTATTTTTATTTCAATTAGTTCCCGTATACGGTTCAGCGCAGACAAGTCAGCAAGATGCTCGAGCATTTTTCATTAATAAGCGTAAATTGTGAGGCAGCATAATTTCCTATGTATGCGTGACCTGAGTGTGCCGACGTTCCCCAAAGTCGCATTACGAAGCTTTTACCTACAAAAATGGGAATTGCACTGCTTCAGTCGTTCAAATGTATACAAACATGTCGTTGTCATTTAAACAAAGGTACAAATTCTACTAACTCTTTCGTTATTTCGCCGATACTACTAATGTTCCTAAATTGAGTCATCATTCTCTGGCCCTTATCCCAATTTAAATGTTCCCGAATGGAGTATATGTATTAAAACTCTTGTGTGACTAACAACCACACGTGTTTTAATAACCCCCGATAGAGGCACCGTTTTAATGAACTACTGTTGTTGTCAAAACAAATATCATCATCATCTGCCCAGCCTTTCCCCAACTATGTTGGGGTTGGCTTCCAGTCTAACCGGATGCAGCTGAATACCGAATACCAGTATTAAAATTAGTAAGTCAAAACAAATATATTAAAAAAAAATCACACAGCTAGTAACACTATTGGGGGGTAACCATCACCTCTTATAGCAGTATTATTTCAATATTACTTCAGCGTGAGAAAGAGATGGAGCTACAAGTCCTGTATAGCCCCATCACTTTCCCACTGTGAAGTAATATTATAATAATACTGCTATAAGAGGTGATGGTTACTCCTCAGTTTGTTTACATTTGGATTTTTCTATGATGTCAATTTACATACAATGTAAAGTGTAAGATTTCACTCGTGGATGTTATTTAACGTTTTTTTTTACTTTCCTGCTATGTTAGCACATTTCAGTACGCTGCAAACAGTCATTTTTAATAAATGTTCGATAGGAAGTGACATTGAGCAGTGCAAACATTTTACATTCTTTCTTTCACTTACAATTCGCTTCGATTATGGCTAAGATATTTTAGTAGCTCACTTTTCGTTTTCCGATTTGGCTTCAGGGCGTTATAATCCTTAACGCACACGAGCTTCTACGCGAGCGGTGGCGCAAATGTTCAGTGGATTTAGTCGAGCTTACCCACGCAGCTGCCTCTTTGTCTGCGCTGACCCTAAGCAAGTAAAATATACATTAAACTGCAAATATTTTTTGATGTGATAGTGTTCTACTGCTCCTATTAGCTCTTTCGTACATAACGCTACTAAGTTTTAGTCTCTTGTCTAATACAACAATATTTTTGCCGAAAACACATATACGCCTCGCCGAAGTCTCTCGAATGTACTGTTAAGGCTAGCGCAAATTTTGGTGGCCCACCCCGCAACTGAACGCATTACATAAAACCATTTGAATTTCGTATATTTTGTATGAATCGCACACAAAAGGCAGGCCTCATACGGCTTTTTTGTAGTGCAATAAAATGCGCTGCGGCCCAATGCGGCTTTAATATGCGCTTGCCTTTATAGTTGAGATACCTGCGTCGTTTGTATACGAAATGCATAGTGGGAAGTACATGAAGTAACAATAACATAAATTATAATACGCACAACTTCGTGAAAATGTCTCAAATAGAATGTCATATTTGGCAACCGGAGAGAAATGTGCCTGTCTCCTATTTCGTACGGCATGTAAATGCTTTGATTCTTTGATCAATATTATTATTATTGATCGAAGCTTTGATTGCAACAGTTAAAATAGGTATTTTGTGTCGCAATATTGTAAGAATATTCATGGAGTAGAAAAAAGTGCCGGTTGTTATAAAGTTTTAAATGAAAACAATATACCAATGCCCATAGTTATACACGGTGTAAGGGACATCGAGCGCAAACTGATACCATGAATTCAGTACTTATATGATTCTAGACCCACCAGAGTTGAAATTTGCTGGCGGTTGTTTAAAGAAATATCCATACATTTTGACTAGTGGGTCATATACTGAATTCATGGTAACAGTTTGCGCGTCGATGTCCCTTACACCGTGTGAATATTCTTGATTATAGTAACAGATTTGGTATTGATAATTTTCTTTTGTCAGTAACTCTCTTTGATTACGTATATAAATATTAAAAAAATATTATTGAAACAAAAAAAATATTATTATCAATAACAATCTTAGTTCTAGTACTATTGAATTCCCCCCCAAATAATTATTGAAGTATAAGCTACCGGTCTAAAGAATTGCTCATACACCACCTGTTAACATGTATTATAACCTGTAAGTTATTACAACTTGATTCCTTATTAATATATTGATAGTAAATTAGTATCATTTGAATAAAATATTAAAATAATTATCGACTTTTATTTAATCACGACCTGTTTTATTTTATGTAGTTTTTATTTCTTGTAATTATTTTTATCTTACAAACGTTTTGTGGGGGTGTATGGGCAATTTAATGCTACTATGATTGATTTTTTTGAATTAATAAATAGGGATTGTTTATATTTATACTTATAAAACAAATTATTGTTATTACTTTTACTGACATGAACTGATATATTCCCACAAACGGATGTTGATGGTTTTTAGTTTTTCTTTTTTACCATGAAACCCTATTTCTTAATTTGAACTTTCAATAAGGTAAATATTTTCTAGGGAAAAGGAAAGCAGATGATGGTTCATATTTTGACACGTATTACACCTTTTACTTATAGGCTGTAAGTGAAGAAGATCAAATAAAAAGACAAACACTTTTGAATGGTGAAGAAAATGTGGCAGAGGCAGCGAGTCATAAAGAGGCGACACCTTCCAAACCTGAAGATATCAAAGAGAATAACACGAAAACAGATATAATAAATTCGGGCCCAGATGTTCTACAAAGTAATAAATTCGTGTTAACCCCTGACTATATACAACAAAGTAAGTATTTTTCTTTTTTTTACCTTTCATTTTGTAACGAAAAAATCTGATAATTCTCGTGATGCGTTATTTCGTTGTCTTGCAACAACTCGATAATGGATTTACTACACTCAAATAGTAAAGTTCTTATTATAACACGAAAACAGATATAATAAATTCGGGCCCAGATGTTCTACAAAGTAATAAATTCGTGTTAACCCCTGACTATATACAACAAAGTAAGTATTTTTCTTTTTTTTACCTTTCATTTTGTAACGAAAAAATCTGATAATTCTCGTGATGCGTTATTTCGTTGTCTTGCAACTACTCGATAATGGATTTACTACACTCAAATAGTAAAGTTCTTATTATAAATTAAATAGTACCATAATGCCGTATGGAAGTGCAACTCTAATAAAATTAAAAAGTTTCACACATTCCCTAACAAAATAATGCTTTAATGACAAGGTTATTCTCTTTATAATATTAGTATAGATAACACAATGAATTAGGGTATTTTGTTGGTTATGGCGCCTTGCATAATTAGTCATGTGATCACGACCGTCGTTAATAACAATCATGTCGGTACGAATTAAAGGTGTTCGGCGCCTCCACCACATTTAGGACTCCTACGAGCCCTGGTACCAGAATAGATACGGCGTTCTCATTAGCTACAACGCCCGCTCGTCCTTAGGGACGAGGCAATACTGAATTTGAGCTATGTATTTCAAGTGGACGTGGTCACTTTTATTTGACTAAAACAAGAACTGTCTTATTTTAAACCAACCGCTTCTTTTACAATTTTGAAACAGATTAAAAATTAGCTTGAGTGATCGAACGAAGCCAGAATATTTTTTCTGCCAGCCTGCATGATGTAAGGTTCCCCTTTGCAGACAACCTTTACAGGAAATATACATTTACCTTGGCTTTACGTTCAAATCCAAGTGTAATACGAATAAATATTCAAATAATTACCGTGTTAGTAACTTTATATTTACCTACTTACAAACAAAAATATAAGTAGTAGGTACACAACGTTATTGACAATTTACATTTTTAAATCTAACTTAATCTTGTACATTACTAACATTACTTATCCTACTCTAAAATAAATACACCTACAATCATAAATAACAGAGATATGTAGTAGTAGGCATACATAACATCCCTGAGAGTGTGGACAAATTATATCGCTACTCAACGCCTCCAGCTGTGGTTTTTGCGTATCAGAGAACCGTGTCTGACTGTTATTCTAGTAAGCTGTCTGAAAAAAATATGTACGAAACCAAGTCCTAAAAGAATTTTAGTGTTGTGTTAGCTAAGAAACACTCTGGAAATATAAAAACAATATTGAAGTGATTGTCTATCAGGCAACAGATCTTAACATTAACGTGGTAGTCTGGTAGACGCCTTCCCTGGTAAAATACTTTTGGTAGAAAATTGATGGACAATGTCTGAAAAAAAATACTTATTTATTATTACTATTATTTTTATATATTTTACAAATCTCTAGACCGGTCCAGGACCTTTGGAAGGCGTACGAGGGGCCGAAGCGAACTCGCAAAGGCCCGTTAGACAATTTTAAATGGAATAAGGCACCAACCGACGATTATCCCTGTTTGCACTATGCAAGTGTGAGCAGTGGTGGCCGTGACTTACGAGTTGTAGGCCGTAGGTTCGAACCCGGACAGGCGCTTTACTTTGTGTAAATTATTTCATCACCACTGCTCTCAAAACGGTGAAGGAAAACATCGTGAGGAAACCGGCATGTCCTAGAACCAAAAATTCGAAGACATGTGACATCTACCAACCCGCACTGGGCCCGCGTGGTGGATTACGGCCCTCTCCCTCTCACAGAGAGGAGGCCTGTGTCCCAGCAGTGGGAACATTATAGGCTGATTATGTATGTATGCACTATGCAAGTGCACCCAAGGACAACCCCCGGTTAGTGCAGGACTATTGCAGAAAATGGAAACAAAAAATATTAAGCTGTGGGTTTGGGTGGCTATAGAGGATTGGTATCCTAAAACTATGGAAGGACTATGTCCCCTGCCTGACTAATGTTATGTAATACACGTATAAAATGGCAGGGGGTGACTTGAGGACACGGTGGAGCATACGCTGGAGGTCTGCCCGGCTTGGGCAGAGCACCGCCGTGTCCTCGTGGAGGCGATCGGCGGCAGAGATCTCTCGCGGCCGGCCGTGTTTCAGGCCATGGTACGGAGCGAGAGGGCATGGGCAGCCGTCACCTCCTTCTGCAAAGCAGTAATGCTCGCGAAGGAGGAGGCGGGACGGTTGAGGAAAGGCAAATTTCGCGCCCTCTCGCCCCTAGCCGCCGCAGGAGACGCCCTGGGCGTCGGGAATCCCGGGCGGATTTCCGGCGACCGTAGGCGCGGGCTTGCGGACGGTGAGCAATGGGTAGCTCACCGCCCGGTAAGGACCAGGCCCGGGTCGACTGCGCGTTGTATTCCACGCGCGCCTCAAAGAGATGTCGTCAACACAAATGTAGGCATCGGCCCTAGTGGACCCCTGTCCACTAGGGCCGATGCCTGCCGGGGTCGCGGGAAGGTACTAAAGGGTCACCGAGGCCCCTGGCAACACAGGCAACAGGAAGGAATACGGGTGGGTTTTAGTCAGTAAGAGTCTGACACACCCTCCCGCTCCGCCCAGAGCGGGAGAAGTTATTTGATGATTTCCCATAAAAAAAAAAGAAAAGGGGGTGACTTGCACACACTCAATAATGGGCCGAAACCGGTCGCTAGCACATAGTGACGGAGCAACACTTCCCGAAGTGCTTGAGGAGTGGAGAGGTATTCCACGACTATCAGAACAATCCCAGATCCGAAAGATGGTCAAGATCCCTACCAGCACTTACTGAAATACTTCCTTCCTCCGAGCACGTTTACTATGGCGAATCTCCACTCAAGCCTGGCCGGCTTGAGTGGAGAATAAAGGCCAGAATGAGGTGTGTGCTCTGTTCCTCGTCAGTGCCAAGCCAGAGACGATGAACAAGACTTCTCCCGGGAGAGAGGGTCCGTGGGGTCGCTACTGCCCAACAGCTCGCCACGTGCTGCTCAGCGGTTTTCTGTATATCTTGGTCCGGCTGCTTATCTTAGAACTGTTCCGGCAAAGTAAACTCTGCTGGCACAGACCTAGAGATTGGAGCCCACAAGCCCTACCACGCCGTCAACGTATGGCGCGTGGCAGAGGGGTTATTATTATTATTATTACAGTCAAACTATCAATAATATGCTACTTGTCAATTAAATAAATAATATCTATATTATTATACAGATTGTTTGGTTGAACGAAGGGGGGGTTCTGTTACCAAGTATTATGTAATAGTTATTTATGCAACTGGTGTATAATAAGGGGTATTAAAACACGAATGGGTTAGGTTAGTTCGTGGGTCATGCTATAAATCCTCTATAAAAGTTTCTGAAACAGTTCCTTTATTGCCAACATTAAAACAACCAGTGTCATAGTAACCATAATATCATCCAAACGAGTGTTATAATGTTGAACTAAATTTCATTACGCCTTTTTGAAAATAATAGCATTGTCATGCACATGCGTGTTACTACCACAGCGCCGTAATTAAAAAAGTAAACCTTATATCTTATTCGAATTCACGTCGTATCCCGCCATTTTTGTTCGATATTAGTATTGCAAAAATGTATTACTTTGTTGTTTACAAAAATGAGTGATACAAGCTTTGTTATCACACCACCATATATTTATAATGCAGCAAAAGACCTTTCTAACCAATTATTACTAGAAACTTTCCATGGAATTTACATAGTTCTTACAACACTGTACAACATCCTATGGTTTCAGAACCGTTTATAGAGGATTCATATCATGTGTGTAGATAGTCTTGTATGCATTTATACATAATTATGTATTAAAACAATCATGTGATAAACCCATATTTATAATGCAGCAAAAGACATTTCTAACCAATTATTACCAGAAACTTTCCATGGAATTTACATAGTTCTTACAACACTGTACAACACCCTATGGTTTCAGAACCGTTTATAGAGGATTCATATCATGTGTGTAGATAAAGTCTTGTATGCATTTATACATAATTAGGTATTAAAACAATCATGTGATAAACCCACGTTCGTGTTTTAATACCCCTTATTATACAACAGTTGCATAAATAACTATTATAAAGGAGACGATTCATAATGTATCCAGCTGAGGCGCTAATATTTTTACTCCACTTTATAGAGTAAGAAAAGTAGTAATGTAAGATACTATCACCATTGCTCTATCGGGTGGCCCTGACCGTACAGGTTTCTTTTTTTCATGGACCCTAAATAGTCTCCTTTCAACACCATAGGCGTACCTACCAAATAAAAGGTAAGGCAAGGTCTCACAACACAAGTAAAGCAAAACGGCCGAAAATCGTTAATTTCTAGTTTTATTACATTTTTTTTGCGATTATAAACTTACATTTGCAGTTGGAGAATTGACCGTGCCGTATATCGTTGTATGGGAGAACATGTGTTTCAACTACAATGTTAAGTTTGTTTTTGGAATAAATTCATCCCAACTACGGATGCCTTCATTGTGCGTTTTTTTGCATATCCCTATTTTAACCAGAAACAATCGTATACTTAGGCGTTATGAGATAATAATTTATTTTATAAAACGTTTACAAAAACTGTATATTTAGCCAATAGTATCTATTAAACTAAAATATTAATAGTATAGGTGCAAGTAATAATGGTACGGAATTAGAATGTTAGGTAGGGACCCACTTGATCTTGGTTTATGCAAACCTGTGTTTCAAGCTATCACTTTACATTTCAATTACATTGAACATTAGAATGTTAACTAAAACTGATATAAAATAATATATTAAACTATTGACCGCCACATCACAAAAGCAAAAACGTGCCCTCGTCGCTAAGCTACCAATTATTCCTTAAAATCTGTCATGTAGTCGTGACCGTGGCGTGCTGGGCACATTTTGGTTTGTCATCTATACATGACTGTGGCGGTCACAAGGTTAACAACTATGAGAAAAACATATTGGTATACAAATACCTAAATCTAGCCTATGTAAATATACGAAAATAGATACTTACGATACATAATTATCATAACAAAATTTCTAGAAGCTTTTCTGTGTCTGTAATCGAGTATCGCTATATATTCTGATAACGTACTACATTTTTTATAGGTTACACTATAGAGGCTTAGTACCTTGTCGAGCCTATTATACAGAAAAGGTCCTAAAAATACATAACATCGATTAGCAAACGCATGTTTAGTTTGTGGCTTTATGTAAACGAAGTCCTTGTCTACAACATGTAAGAGCCTCATACATTATGAACATTGATTTATCTTTATCATCCGCCAACAGTCTTATGAAGGCAAACTAGAAAAAAATAAAAAGTAATGTGTAAAATACACATACAGTATTGCTACACTGGGGTGTCCAGGCACCCCTGCGGTGAAAGCGTTGAGTTCGTCGCAGCGGCTGCTGCAAAATTGTTTAATCTGCAGAGACTATCACTAAGGGGAATTTACAAAGCTGTATCAGTTTGTGCATCCAAAACATAATTAATGGAATTAAATAGGACACGCTGTGGACTACTCAAGCACCCCAAGTAAACCCTATCTGAGGTGCTTGAGCACTAAGTAATGTTAACATATTAAGTTTTCGTTACAACTTAGAAGTAGTACTAGTCATTCTAAAATCAAATTTGTTGCTACTAACGTAAAATTGATATTTGTTTAAGTGGAAATAACATAATGGAAACAGGGATTTTAGATATTATCTTGAATTAGTGGGAAGGTTTCTATCGTTATTATATGATAATAATATTATTACCAGGGTATAATTACGAACTCCTGGTACTTAATGATGCATTACAAAATTGTCAACCCTAATTTGCACTGCTGACGAGTGGCGGAGCAATAGGCCTTTATTTCGGCGGCATCGCAAAGGTGCACAAGCTTCTTTTCTATACGGTTTTCTATCTATTTCTAAGGCCGAGATTGATTGACGTTACTTAACACGTACTTAGACTAAGCATTATTCTTGTCAATGTCGTATAACTTTCAAAATACAAGTGCAAGCTAAATACTGAAACTTAGGTCAGCCAAAGCATGTACTAAGTAACGTTCATAAATCTCGGCCTAAGCCTTAACCTGCGCCTTATAATAAAATACGCTATTTTAATAATGTTGATGTATGTATGGTTGCAGCTATTAAAAGTGCGCTGAAGCAAGAGAACTTGAATCCTGAAATAGAAGAAAAACTACTACAGCTTCAACGCTACCAGGAGAAACGGATGAAGCCCGAAGTCCAGCCGGAGAGGGAGATTCGGCCGATTGCCGTGGTCGTGCGCTCGCCCACCCCACCGGCGCGGCGCCGCGCCACCTCGTCGCGCCACGACGAAGACGACGACGAGTGGGTGGACAGCAGCCCGCGCAAGCGCGCGCGTGGCGGCCGCCCCGCCTCGCCGCCCGCGCCCGCGCCCGCGCCTCTCCCGCGCGCCCAACCGCGTGCGCCGCCTGCGCCCCCGCCCGCCGCGCCCTCGCCCGCGCCAGCCGCGCCCGCTCTCCCCTCGGGGATCGATGAGCGCCGCCGGGCCGCTTCCAACAATTCCCGTCTACAAATGCTGCTCTTCAAACATAAAGAGATGCTTAAGAAGGACATCATTAAAAAGCGAGGTCTCCTTGAGAAAGAGCTCGGTGTTGAGATCCAGGTAAATATACTTCCTAGACTGCTGCATATTTTCACGTGGGAAGAACTCACTTCAGTATTTAATTTGATCATAATGTTGCAGAAAGAACTGTCTGCGGAATTGGCGCTCCGAACGAGAGCAGAGCGTAGCAAACAGGAGGAGGTTAGGGGTGGCAAGCGTCGTGGAGTGACCGGGCCGTCCACGCCCAGACCTAACAAGAGATCTGTAAAGAAGGAGAAACTACTATGTATATGTCGTACACCATACGACAACACCAAGTAAGCAAGTTTACTGTGTTCTTAATATCTGCCAACTTATATTTATGTCGTTCTCTCTCTCAATCTCTCTAGTAGCCTTTTCCAAACTATATTAACAACTTGTATTATTCCTATAAAGATTTAATTTATTTTTGCTACTGCAATTTCGCAAAATGTGTATGCGCCAAATAATTTAAGTCTCAATGACTCGCCACAATTGTACTGTAACGAAAATCTATATACATTTTTTTTTCACAGACAAATGATAAAGTCCATTCCTTTTACTTAAAGCAACATTTTACTGAAGTCCCGGTCGAATACTCCTCAAACTGCTACAGAAGTTTGACCTGATAGAAACTAGATGACAAGTTAGTTAATGCTGGTATTGTTTCATGAGACGAGTCAGGTGCATTAGTGAATATTTTTACACCGACACACTGGGTTCTCGCCAAAAACTTCAAAAAAAAAACTGTTTAAAGATATTTCTTATCTTCATAGTTTAAGTCGTCGTTAAGTCACATGTGGTCTTTGATACCCTAATGGGAAAGGACAGGCAAAGCTTATTATACAGTAGTTGTAGTTGCCGCCACCCTCGGTGGTAACTGTCAGCTGTCTGTTGAATATTTTCAAGGATACTGATCATACGAGGGTCATTCAATAAATACTTAGCCTACAAAAAGTAAACGAAAATTTTGGAAAAGTGGCAATTTATTTTTCAACAAAGTCTCCTTTTAGTTCGATACACTTAGCCCAGCGATGCTCCAACTTTTTTAACCCGTCCGAAAAATAGTTTTTGTCAAACTCTGCAAAATAGGCCTCCGTGGCGGCGATGACCTCCTCATTCGATCCATATCTATTCCCGGCGAGTGATTTTTTCAGATTAGGATACAGAAAGAAGTCACAAGGGGCCAAATCTGGAGAATACGGTGGATGGGGCAACAATTCGTAGCGTAATTCGACCAATTTGGCCATGGCAACGGCAGACGTGTGAACCGGTGCGTTGTCGTGGTGAAACAGCACTTTTTTTCTTCGCCAGATGGGGTCGTTTTTTCTTTAATTCGGCATCGAATCGGCCCAATAAATCGGCATAGTAAAGCCCTGTAATTGTTTTACCCTTCTCAAGGTAATCGATGTAGATCACACCTTGTGAATCCCAGAAAACGGTGGCCATAACTTTTCCGGCCGATTTTACAGTTTTCGCCTTCTTTGGAGCACGTTCCCCGGTCTGGATCCATTGTTTTGATTGCTCCTTGGTCTCTGGTGTGTACCAGTGGATCCAGGTTTCATCGACGGTCACAAAACGACGCAAAAACTCCGCTGGATTCCGCTTAAACAGCGCCAAACACGTCTCCGATGTGGTCTCACGGTTGCGCTTGTTTTCTGGTGTGAGTAAACGCGGCACCCATCGCGCCGACAGCTTTCTCATGCCTCAGAGCCTCGTGAAGAATATGATGCACTGTTCCTTCTGAAATGCCTACAGTCTCAGCTAGCTCCCGAATCGGCGATCTGCCAATACGAAATCATGGATTTTTTTAATGTTTTCCTCCGTAGCAGCTGTTTTCGGTGCACCTGGACGTGGTTCATCAAAAACCGACGTACGGCCACGTGCAAACTCGCTGAACCAATTCTTGACGGTGGCCATCGATGGAGAAGAGTCACCGTACACAGCATCCAAGCGCTCTTTGCTTTCGATGCGCGTTTTCCCTTCCAAAAATAGGAATCGAATCGCCGAACGATATTGCTCTTTTTCCATTTTTGTAAAACATATCGACACGTTCGCTTCCATAAGTTGTCAAATTAAAACAAATGAAGGGATTGGAATGAAAATTTTAAAAAAGAATTAAAAAAGAATGTGCTACACTGTGGTAAAACTCTTTTGAAACTACAGCGCCCTCTGGCGATGAGGCTAGGTACTTATTGAATGCACCTCGTATGCTCACTACATAGCCTTGCCACTGAACTTGGTTAAAAATTTTTTTTGGCGTAAGTCTTATTTTTATGAACCACTGTTTTCTTCTTTCCTCATCCGCAGGAAAACGGTGTACGACTTTATTATTATTTAGTTATTCAGTGCACTACAATAATAATATTAATAATTAAATAACAAGTAAAAATGTGGCAATCTATGTGACAACACCAGGGACGATGCGACACCTAGCAGGATGAATAGACAGTATCTCGTCCCGTTAAGACGCTGACAACACCTAAACCGCGGTCACTGTCAGACTGCATAGAAAAGAAAGAGAAGCGCGATGACAGAACGCTTGTAATTTATTGCAAAATATGAAGCAATTATCTATTTACTCAAAATTGAGTTGAGTAATCGAAAATAAAAAACAACAAAGTTTTGCATTCAATTAAGACGTTCTTGTTTTTATTAACCTTTTGACCGCCACAGTCGTGTATAGATGACAGACCAAAATGTGCCCAGCACGCCACGGTCGCGACTACATGACACATTTCAAAGAATAATTCGTAGCATGGCGCCGAGGGCACGTCTGCTTTTTTGACGTGGCGGTCAATAGGTTAAATACGTCACGTACGTTGATATTTAATAGAGATATTTTGGTTTGGAACCCAAGGTAAGAGGTTAGTTTAACGTTAGTTTGTATCGAGATTTTTTTTTCAAAACGTGTTTTGGTAACAACCAAGTTCTGAGAAATATGTTCAAAATTAACATATATTTTTTATTTGGTAGCGGAAAAAATATATGTTTTTGGCATTTTTTTTTTTTCTTAATACAAGCCTATTTTGGTCATTTGCCTTAACGTGTTTTATTGTAAATTGAAAAAAATGTGCAAGAAAATGTTTTTCACCAATAATTTTTAAACGCCTTTTTTCTAATAAAATTATTTAAAATATTAACAGAAAAATGCAGTGAGTACTTTACCGATTCAGCAATCAAGTAGTATCGAAAAAATTTGAACCGCATAACAACGATTCTCTCTTCGATTTTCTTGATATTGCCAACCCGTCTTGAGCAAGCGTGGTGATCAATCCTCATGCATTCTCAAGAAGCCTTTGCCCTGCAGTGGGACAATAATAAGCAGGCAATAATGTTATTAAACCTTAGACCAGGGATGCACACACTTATAGAGAATAGTGGCCACTCGGGCACATTATGAGCCAAAGGGCCCGCCTTTGGCTCATAATGTGCCCTAGCGGCCCGCCTTTGAATTTAACTAGATACTTTCTTTTGTAAAACTTACAATATTTAGTTTGATGCACGGCATTGGACCCAAGTGCTACCCGAATAGATCCGATCGCAAGGTCGTAACTCACGCTTGATAATGTAGGTAATTAGGTAAACAACATTGTCAACATTTATTTTATAATTTACTTTTATTTTTTTAATTTGTTGGCGGGCCACACGCGTACCGTCAGCCAAGGAAGTCAACAGACAACTGACAACAGGATCATAGCTAATTTAATTTGCACCCGCGCCCAAAGGACCAGTTTAAGATAACCGGCTTTTTGTCTGACTTCCACTATGTCAATTTTCAACCTTGAAACTTATTCTTTTGTACCCTGTATTTTGTCATATAGCATAATAATAAGCTATAACGTTCCCACTGATGGGACACAGGCCTCCTCTCGGTGAGAGGAAGTGGACGGTAATCCATCACGCATGTCCAGTGTAGATGGTACTGGTAGATGTCACATGTCTTCGATTTTTTGGGTTCTAGGACAGGCCGGTTTCCTCACGATGTTTTTCCTTTACCGTTTTGAAAGCAATGGTGATGAAAATAATGTACACAAAGTAAAGCGCCTGTCTGGGTTAGAACCTACGACCTATAACTCGTAAGTCGCGGCCGTTACCAGTGCTCTCCTCTCTGATTCTGTCATGCATAACATATTATTGAGCAATATTTTGATAAAATATACAGAAACATTTGTTTTTGTTGTGGTCCATGATGGTCCAAAGTACATTTACCATAATTATAGCTCTCAAAATTTATTATTTTTGAGGGAAATGAGACATGAGTGCAAAATCGAAGTTAGAAGAATAGTAGTGTCACACATTTATTAAATCTTGTTTTTTTTTTAGGTTTTATGTTGGCTGCGAGCACTGTAGTAACTGGTTCCATGGCGATTGTGTTGGGGTCACGGAAGAAATGAGTAAGACGATGGAAGAGTATGTTTGCCCGGATTGTCGACGTGCTGAGGAAACACAAGAACTGTATTGTCTCTGCCGACAACCTTACGACAATTCACAGTACGTCTATTGACCTTTATAATAGGTGTAAGAAAACGAAATAATATATGAACCACACATTATTTTTAACATACTTAGTTTAACAAAATTTATTCCGCCTCTATTACATGGACTTGTCACTGGCTAAAGAGCTGCAACCGTGATTTCTTGTTATTAAAAATAATTGTTATAGCATTTCACTGCAAAGGTCTTTCCACTATTATTCCACTTCACTACATTTTAGAAGTAACTTTATAAAAGTATTATATTGTTCTATTTATTTTTCAGATTTTACATATGCTGCGATCGCTGTCAGGATTGGTTCCATGGCCGTTGTGTTGGAATATTACAATCAGAAGCAGATAACATTGATGAGTATATTTGTCCAAATTGTCAAAAAAACAATTCTGTCAATTACGCTAATATGAAAGAGCTTACTCTTAAAGATTTTGAAAACTTAAAGAGACTTGTCAAACAAATACAGCTTCACAAAAACGCTTGGCCTTTTATGGAACCTGTAGACCCCAGAGAAGCTCCCACCTACTACAAAGTAATCAAAGAACCAATGGGTATGTTTTATTTTTCTTTATTATGGATCATTACAATACATTGACAGGCTTTCTAAATAAATATTTTTTACAGATTTACAGACTGTGGAACGAAAAGTGAATGAACAAACATATAGTACTTTAAGTGAGTTTATTGGTGATATGACAAAAATATTTGATAACTGTCGATACTTTAATCCAAAGGACTCAGAATTTTATCGATGTGCTGAAGGTCTTGAAGCCTTTTTTGCACAAAAGATCAAGTACTTTCGTGAAAAGTTATTTGAAACGACTCAATGATGAAAGTGCTAGTGTACAGTGTCTAAAGTATAAAATGTGATGAATTCGGTCTAGAGAACACATAGTTCGCTGTTTTCACTTCTCTATTTTGTTTTTATGATCTGTCTGTAAATTGTAAACTATGTGATGAAAATTACAAAGAATAATTTATATTAAATTTCAAGCTGAAGGTATCTAATAGAGTTTGTCAGTTTTGGTTCTCTGTTAAAGTATTTATTGTATTTATTACACACTATTATATCCCTGAATAAAGCTGACACTCGTTAGATATAACGCTCTTGACGGGAAATATTATTATGTATACATTTTGTGAGATATTATGTTAGCTAATATAAATTAGCAACTTTAGTTACGTTAGTTGTATTTAGAATAAGACAAACGTATTGTATGTAAGTAATAAATTTTTAATAACAACAGCTTGATATCAATTCTGCAAATTAAATCCTACATTAGAAACAATACAATCTTAATGTACATATTTTATTGAAATTGTTTATGGTTGGTACCTATATAACATAAAGTGGTGCTCATAAATGTGATAAATTCTGGATTTTTTGCTGAATAAAGACTGATAACCACTAAAATATTTTAAGAGATGTCAAAGTGCCCTTTGATTTGGGTGCCAACTGAAAACAAAACTAATTACGGTTTTTGCTCAACAGTAAATCCTTATATCGATATTAAATTACTCTTCTCAAGAAAATAAACAGACGCGTGGAGTGACGACGACGAATTATTGCACTCTTCCACCAACATGTAGGTAGCTTATCAATTTTGACGGGACAAATTACACTCGTTTACTCATCGATCACTTTTGCCCCCATTGGGGCTGGATATGCGTAAGGTTTGAGGGTCATTGTCCTGAATCGAGAAACTAATGATAACAAGATTTAGTAGAAAACACAAACTTTTGAATAGGATTTATAAAATGTTTGCATCTTGTAAAAGATTTATAAATCCGATTCAAAAGTTTGTAAAACGAAAATAAAAATAGTTATACCAATTAAGAGGGTGACTTTTTTATTTTATAAGTTTTTGAACCAGTTTTACATTTTTTTTACAGTTTTGAAATCATGTTAACATGATTCGTTTTTGATTCACGATTATGGCCCTCAATCCTACATAGGAATTATTATGCTGTTGATTTTTCACTTCGTCGGCTTCGTCTCCGCCGGGATTTTCTATGGCCCTATAATTTACGGTAAAAAGTTAGGATTACACGTCATCCCGCCTTTTTTTTTGTTTTTGTGAAATGGCTCCTCGCAGGTCAACCTTAGAGGTTGTGTCTGCTGCTTGCGGCGCCCACAGGAAAGACCGGTTAGCCTTTCCTGTGGGTGCCTCAATAAATTAAGGCCTCCAGCCAGGGCATAAAACTTATGTGACTACATGCGAAGGGCCTGTGGGGTACGGACCGCTGCTCTGCTTAGGGCGTCGCTGGGGAAGGGCAGCAAGGGACAGGCTGCGACATCCCACTGTTCAATACAGTTAGTTAAAAACAAATGAAATATGAAAAAGCCGTATGATCCCAAAATTATACAACAAAAATATAGTACTAGTCATCGTCGTATGAACGTCCTGTCTTCACAACTTTCCCGTTTCAATAAAAATAATTTACATATTAGATAATCATGATGCTGCTGTCAGTATGCTTACGTATGCAATGGTATACTTTTGAAATGTAGACGTGGCCGGATAATTCATAACGTTCGCCTCTAGTTACATTTTCTAGAAGCGCTGGTGCAACATATTCGGGCAATAGGTCCGATTTGCAAAACGTCAGGTTGAAAAAATGGTCTCCTTCGTAGAACGTCCGATTCGCAGAACGTCCGGTTTTCTTTTATTACTTTAATTGAAATAATGTAAAAAACTTAGGCGCTAATATTATTGTTTGTAATAGACTTATATAGTTATTATAATGTAAATATGAACTGTAAATGTAAGTAATTACACAATAAAACACATGTTGAATAGTAGTCTGTTTTTATTACAAAAATCCTATTTAAATAAATAAATTATTTATTTGTTTTAAATGATGTAGGAACAATTCAATTAATAATCAGAAAAATCAAACGAAAATAATTGCGCCTAAGTATGATGTTACATTTTTACATTTCAATAAAGCAATAATACAACAACCTCAACCGTACGTCTTGCGAATCGGATATTCTGCGTCAAGACCTCGGATAACATTGTGATTGTACCAAATATACATTTGTTGCTGTTTCCTATTCATCATCCTGCTCTCTTGCCCTTATCCCATTCGTTGCCGTTTACCATTACTACGATACAAAAGCCTCGATGCTCGGCAACTACTAATGCCGCATAGCGGAAACTAAATGAACAAAATATGCTGATGTGTTTTTCAAACAGAGGCGATGGCGGTTGTAATGATATACCTAGTGCGTTTGTGTTTGAATAGCTCCTTAAGGCTCCTGCTATACTTGTCTTAATGTTACCGCCTGAGCCAAACTGCGCCTTAATTAAGACAAAAACACGATTCAGCCATTCAGCTCCAAATGTTAGTGCGCGCTAACCGCTTCAAGAATGGGATTGGAAGCTGCTGCTGTCCCTACTTTCTGTCAGCGCATAGAATGAGCCAGCGCTAATGTAGCCATTGCGGTTTGATGTGTTATTTTAAAATGCTAAGACCCTTAATGTGTCGAAAAAACCGCCACCAAAGCGCGTCCGTAGCCCGCGAAAATCAAAATTTCTTACGTTTTTTGCAAATTGCAGCGCTGCTTTACGTTGTATGTTGATCAACAAAACTCAAAAACTAAATAAACATCAAATAAATTTGAATATAGAATTTCGCGGGCTGCTTTAGCGCCTCCTCCTTAGAATGTTGCACCATTGCCATAGAAAAACAGAATTAATCAAATATAACAGCTCTCGAAATTATATTTGTAGAAAATTTTACAATTTCATCAAAATGTGACAATTTGACGCAAATTCTATTTTTCTAAGGTCCATATTACAGAACGTCACTCAATTCTCAAGCATTACTTAAAACTAGTTTTAACCAATCAAATGGCTTGAATCTAGTTTTAAGTAGTGCTTGAGTATTGAGTGACGTTCTATAATACGGGCCTATGATAGCTTGCGAAATTCTATATTCAAATTTTCTTATGTTTTTTTGCAAGTCATGTCAGTGTTGTATGTCGATCAAAAGATTTGCGACCGTAACATAGCTTTAGGTATTTTTTGGAATAGAGGGAAAATAAATAAAATTTTGGGCCTTGTGGAGATTGGGCATAATGGTGCCGATTCCCTTGTTCACAAACTAAACTAAATTTAAGTTCAGTGCATCTTTTTCTTTCTATTTCATTAGGAAAAGAACAGAAAATAAATTTTAGTTTAGTCCTGTCAAATTAATCAGCGCCTGTCACTACTCCATACAAGTTTAGACGTGATTAAAAACTTGCCTACTAAAATTACGTCAATTTATTTTTCTATTTTCTGAATAAAATATAGTTTGTGAACAAGGGAATCGGCACCATTATCTAAAATACTGTTTGTAATGCAAGGTACACACGCAGTGATTTTAGTCGCTGCATCGCCGGTGGTGACTCGCTGGCGACAAATGGGGGTAAAAATATGGGAATACGACGATTATATAATGTAGATACTGGTACCTGTATTAATTTCTATTGTAGAATAGAAATCGTCAAATTGCTTGTCTACATTTCTCGGCAGAAAATTGACAACTGTACACGGGAACGTCAGTTTTGCCTACTCTTCCGTCGACAAAACGCTTGTCTACGGTTCTCGTTCTAAGCCTGCTGATGTCAAATTTCGCGCCCTCTCGGCCCTAGCCACCGCAGGAGACGCCCTGGGCGTCGGGAATCCCGGGCGGATTTCCAGCCACCGTAGGCGCGGGCTTGCGGATGGTGAGCAATGGGTAGCTCACCGTCCGGTAAGGACCTGGCCCAGGTCGACGGCGCGTTGTATTCCACGCGCGCCTCAAAGAGGTCGTCAGCACAAATGTAGGGGTCCACTACGGCCGATGCCTGCCGGGGTCGCGGGAAGGTATTAAAGGGTCACCGAGGCCCCTGGCAACAGGAAAGAATACGGGTGGGTTTTAGTCAGTAAGAGTTTGACCCTCCCGCTCCGCCCAGAGCGGGAGAAGTTATTTGAAGATTTCCCATCCAAAAAAAAAAAGCCTGTTGATGTATACGTGTGTACTCGGCATAACAAAGATTGTTGATGTTGTTTTTATACGTAGACACTCTGTCTACGTTTTTATAGTAGTATACACAGCAGAGAAATTTAGTAAGTAAATGTGAATAAAAAAAGGACAATTTTTCTGTTATCGGCTTTAGGTACTATTATTACTTATTCCACACCCATAAAAAGAATATTGTCTTTGGCATGCAAACATATCCGAACGCTGTAGGGACAGCGGACAGCCGTGAGGTTATGTTTACTGCATAATTTTGTCGAGTCAGAATTCAGTCGGTATCTAAATTAGGACAAAACTTGCTCAATCATTTAAAACTTACAAAGAAAGTGATCAAAATGTTGGTGACGCTGAAGACACTTCAACAACAAACTTTTCAAATAGAAATCGACCCAGAGGAAACAGTCAAAGCACTCAAGCTGAAAATTGAAGTTGAGAAAGGTAAAGATTATGTTGCTGATCATCAAAGGCTTATTTATGCAGGGAAAATCTTGCTGGATGACGATAAATTAAATACCTACAACATAGATGAAAAAAAATTCATTGTTATCATGGTAACGAAACCGAAATCCTCGGAAATCCCGGCATCAACTACTTCTGCTCCAGAAGCTGGTGAAAGTGCTTCAACGGAAAGCGGTGACGGTAAACCCAAACCTACCGCTGAAGAAGCGCCCAAACCACCTCCCGCTGCAGAACCTGAGCCTGTGGCCACTGCAAATGAACTTGACTTTGAAGCTACAGTCCATAGCATTATGGACATGGGATATAATAGACAGCAAGTGGAACAAGCACTACGAGCATCATTTAATAATCGTGAAAGAGCTGTGGAATATTTAATAACAGGCATCCCAGAAGAATTACTTCAAGAACAGGATGCTGAAGAAGGCACTGATGAAGACCCACTGGCTTTTCTTCGTGATCAGCCTCAATTCCAACAAATGCGTGCAGTAATCCAACAAAACCCTAATTTGTTGAATGCAGTTCTTCAACAGATTGGTCAAACTAACCCAGCGCTGTTACAGGCAATTAGTCAACACCAATCAGCTTTTGTCAGAATGTTGAATGAACCGGTGAATCCATCTGCTGCTGGTGCAGTAGCAGAAGAAAGTGCTTTAGAGATTCCGCAAGTACAACAGCCACAAGTCTCACCACAAGACAAAGAGGCCATTGAAAGATTAAAAGCATTGGGCTTTCCCGAACATATGGTCATCCAAGCATACTTTGCTTGTGAAAAAAATGAGAATCTTGCAGCCAATTTCTTACTTTCACAGAATTTTGATGATTAGAATTTATCTTTCATGGATATCTATAAAAGTGAAGAGACAAAATTAAAAAGATAACACAGAAATGTATTTAATATGTTGTCTACATCAATAGCCTAATATTAGTGTTTACTGCTTGTGTTTCACGTGTATTTTTACACTGAATTTCAAACATTTTGTCATAATTCAATATCTAATAAAATTTCTTATTGTTCAAATATTTATTTTTTGTTTTTTAATTATGTCCTTACAAAACTCTTATCTGTTGCAGGTGCCAGGTGTTCTGATGAGTTGTATTGGAACTATAATCCGACAAAGCTTTCTATATGATGAATGTGGCAAAAACGTTTTTTTTACTGTATTTGAATCTTCCAGTACATTTTCATTTTAGTTCTCTTTTCGCCACGCTCATAGAGAGCCTTATCGGAATATACTCGATTTATCCAAAACAACAAATGAACATTCTAAATACACATTCTACTTTCCCACTTTAACCAAATTATTTTTACGAAACGGGGACAGCATTCTTTCGTTGGTCTATCCAGAATTCCAGACAAAAATCTCTAGGCCTCATAGTTTCCACGTAATAAACAAAAAACAGTTTCCGGGACAAAAATTCAAATTATTGCTTCAGAGGAGCTAAGGAGCGCCGTTGCCGTTCCGTGCGCTACATTAGCAGTTTGGAACTAGATTATAGACTAGGACCCGACTACATGGAATAACTTTAATCGTTATAGGTAAGTATTGAGGTTTTATAGGCATATTGTATGTTTAAACTTGGATCAAAGAAAATATAAAAAGTCTGTGTAACAATTTCATAATTTTTTTTTCTTTAAAATCAGATGTGATCTTATATTTCTATGTAGAATTTCTAAATGTTGTTTAGATAATGTTAATTACAACATTATTTATTTTCTTGAAAAATACGTACCCGTGTCAGAGTTCTACTAAATACATATTAACTAGCAGACCAATTCTTTGATTATACTTCAATTCTAATTATTATAATTCTGTAATTTATTATGTTCGCGAACTTAAAAAAAATAGAATTTCGCGGGCTACCACTGCGGAGAACAAGTCAAAAAAAAAAACATTATAGTAGGTAGTTCTCTCATCGTCTAAAGTTGATAAGAATCTACTTTTTAATATTACATTCATAGTTCCTTAAAGTTCAGTCTGCTCTCAGTCTATATCTTCATTATACAAAATTAAAATAATTTTGAGCGCAAGTTATAATGACTTCTAATTAAATTCTTGCAAAGTGAAAACTTGGTTGCAATAATGTAAGCACGGAATGGCAACGGCGCCGGCGGGCGCGGCGGCGCTCCTTAGCTCCTCCTCCAATCATTTTAATAAACTTTTTGACGCGGAAACTGTTTTTTTGTTTATTACGTGGAAACTACGATGCCGGATTTTGCTGCAGCTATGATGCCCTTATTTACCTTTTAAATCAAAACTCTACGTTTGATAGTTTCATTAATACAACATGTGTAACTAAGCAGGTGTTACGTCTGTCCAGTTTACTCATATTAGACTGTATAAAATTACTCATAGAGTATTTTGACCAGTCATTTGAAAATTTTGCTGCCATTGGCAGTTATTATTTCGTTCGGAAGATATGAGCAGCTGGGGTGACATAACTCCAGCTTACACAGTTTTTAAGTATTATCGTTCAGTTATTTCCTTCCTTGTACAGCTAATAAGCCTTATTTTTCTGACTATAGTCCAAAACCCTAACCTCCATGCCACGGACATGAATAGAAGTTCCAGATTTTCGTGACCTCAGCGCCGGACCTCACCGTATGCTCCCCCGTGTCCTCCGGGCGATCCACACAGTGGTGACACCCGGGCGTTTCCTCCCGCCTTATCCGATACAGGAACCTCCCGAAGCTGCCATGTCCGGTAAGGACCTCATGCGGAATGTGACGACGTGGCGACTCTGTAGCCACTCCTCAAAGAGGGGACTTATCGCCGCAATCGTGGCGTGCCCAGCACTGGGTTGCGACAACCGTACTCTCCAAGTTGCCATGAGATCCTGCCGGAGCTCCGTCCGCTGTGCCGCGATTTCTCGCGGCAGCGGAGTTACGCCTCGGCGTTTCGCCTCCTCGCACCACTCCCATACGTGCGCGAGGACTTTTTCCTCCAGATCCCATGGCGGCAATCCGGCAAGGAGGCTCGCTGCCTCACAGGAGACCGTGCGGTATCCTCGGACCATCCGGATGGCCATGACCCTTTGGGCCGCGCTCAACCGTCGGGCTGGTCGCAGCGCCAGGGAACGCGCCCATACAGGAGCCCCGTAGAGGGCCATGGACCGCACAAGTTAACGCCTTAAGATTGTAAAACCCATTACCTTGCCAGCGTAGTATAATTATTATAAGAGTCGGGTCGAGAGAGTAAATGGTCTAAGCTCGAGACCCCGAGTCCATTTACACTCGACTTAGGGCAAGATTCACAGGCCGCGAGTAAGAATAAAATGACTTTAGTCTAAGCCCTAACTTTCGAGCCAGTTATTGTATTTTTGGACTTTATTCCAACGTACCGTAAAGCTCTTTAAACAAAAACTGACTTTAGAACCTAGTCTAATGTCAATTTTGTACTAAGAACTTTACAAGAGACGGAACAGAGTTCAAAATACATTAACGGGCTCGACGGTTTAAGCTTGAACTAAAATTAGAACTCGTTTTGTAATAAAACTTTTTTGTTCTTTAAAAAGAGATTGTAAAAATGAAGAAGGATGAAAAGGAACAAAAGTATAACAGGAAGTTCTCTGATAACTTCAGGGCTGTTAAGCTGTTCTGGTAACAGGTAAGATTGGCTCGCGGAGTGGCAGGAACATCAAGTGCGAATGTTATAAGAGCTGAAAATGGATGTTTATTAGGCGATGAATGTAAGATCTTTAAACTGATCTCTACTTTGAAAGTTTATTTACTTGTCAGGATAGCAAGGACTGGGCCAGTTTGGAAGACCCACGCTCACATGCAGATGAAGGGAATGAAATAGAAGTAGATGAGATTGTAAGAGCGTTGAAAAGAATGAATAGTGGAAAAGCTGCAGTGTAAGAAAGAGTGTCTGCTGAAATGCTGAAGGGCAGTGACGGGGTGGCAAACCTGTTGCGCCGGATCTTTAATATGTATTGGAGATTTGGCCATGTGCCGAATGACTGGTGCAAGGCCGTAATTGTACCACTATATAAGGGAAAAGGTTCTCAGCACGAGTGTAAAAATTACCGCGGGCTAGTCTTTTGAGTGTTGTCGGCAAACTGTATGCGAAGGTTTTAATAAAGAGAGTGATAAGAGTGACCGATGAGAAAATATGGGATGTGCAAGCAGGATTTAGAGGAAATGGGGTGCATGGATCAGATCTTCTCCTTAAAGTGCATAGCCGAAAAACACCTGGCAAAGCACAAGAAAGTCTACTGTGCTTTCGTTGACTTGGAGAAGGCCTATCGACAGTGTGTGGAGGGAAGAACTGTGGTCGACACTATCAATGTATGGTGTGGACTGGCGCTTGGTACGAGCACTGAAATCTTTATACAAGGATTCCAGTGCTTGTGTATGTTAGGATAAATGAGGCATACACAGACTGGTTCTGCATCTCAAGGGGTGTTAGACAGGGTTGTGTAGCGTCACCGTGGCTGTTTAACTTGTACATGGATAGTTGTCTGATAGATTTGAAAGAGGGTGAGTGCGGATGAATGAGTTGCCTGTCAAATGCCTTCTTTACGCAGATTATCAAGTTCTACTTGCATCGCCAGCAGAACAGCTGCAAGACATGGTGACTGTGATGGATGAAGTATAAAAGATGAAAGGGATATGAATATAAATGTGAATAAGACGAAGGTCATGGTGTTTGAAAGAGAAGAGGATTTATCGGTGAGTGATGTGAAAATAAAAATAAAATATAAGAGTGCAGAGCAGGTAAGTGAATTTGTATATTTGGGGAGTCTGTTTAAAGGGGATGGAAATATTGATGAAGATGTGGAAAGAAGAGTAAGTGCCGGAAATAAAGTGAATGGTGCTATACATGCGATGGTGACCAACCAGTCGATGCCTAAAGAGGCTCGACTGGCTGTTCATAATGGTGTGCTGGTGCCTACGCTTATATATGGAAGTGAATGTTGGGTGTAGCAAAAGAAGCATGGAAGTAGAGTAAATGCTGTGGAAATGCGTTCCTGAGGGTCGGCGCAAACGAGCCACCGATAGCCCAGCGACAAGCAGTTCACATGCTGTTTCATACGTTTTGTATGGATTCGTCGCACACGTGTGGCCGGTGGCGGCCACCCGCTACAGCTGAAATCAACACCGCAGCAAGAGGCGACAGCCACCGGTGGCTATGGTCGGTGGCTCGTTTGCGCCGAGCCTTAATTGAGAACCATGTGTGGTGTGACTATAAATGATAGGCTGAAAAATGATGTGATAGGGCAACAGTGCGGTTTAAAGGAAGATGTAGTCACAAACATTGAAAAGAGTATGGCTTAGATGGTTTGGTGATGTTGAGAGGATGAAAGGCGACTAACAAAAGGTATTAACAAGGCAGGAGTGAGTGGAAATACCGGGAGGGCACGCCCTAGAAAGACATATAGTGACCTTATGGGTGATGTTCTTCAAAAAGGTCAGGTGCGTAGTACTTGCAACCGGCGTGCGTGTATGACCAGATGTATAAATGTAAACGAAGCGTAAGGAGCTCAGGTTGCGTTCTATAGTTTCTGCTTACCCCCATGGGATGAAGGCGTGAGTTTATGTATGTATGTTCTTCTTAAATAAGACTATTTACTTTAAACGCCTGTGATATTTCCACAATTATTAGATTTACCATAATAATGTCCCAAAGTTCTTCCCACTTTAAATCAGAGGAATATAATGAAATAATAAGACCATAATAATACATCAAACAGTTAATATTATTAATTTTATAAATAGCATTAAGTTAACATAAAGAGCTATGTTGGTATAAATTTTATTCATTCTAAGTAAAGGCACTTTCCACAATGTCTATCATTAATGCTAAGTCATTTGCCATGATCAATATATCAGTAACATGGACTCTTAAAAACAACAAGTAGATAGTACATTATATAAGTGATCTCCTTACATATATACCTAGCTATGTGTTCACTACATTAATAAACAATTTAATTGTTACAAACTACACAATCAACATAAAAAGGTTTGTATATCAATCATGGCAAATAAAATATATAAAATCTTACTTTTAACTCTGGTAGTCAGCTAAAATTACCCATTCACAAAAACAAAATACAATGTGTATGTATATTATATGATGTGGATGATAGAACTAGGTACTAGTCGTTTGAAAAATAACATGCGGTAATCCCAATGTGTTTCGAACATTACGACACATAAAAATTAAAAACTGATAGTAATTGATTAAAACAATTCTCTCTCTCATCCACATTATTACACTATTATAATATATACAAAGATTTTTTATACATTCTTTTTTACATATCTTTCATCTATACACAATGTACAAAATTCTTATTCTCATTTATTAAAGGTATGTATCATTTATTAGTATAAGAAAAATAGATAACTGTACATTGCAATATGGATATTGCACAAAACAACTAAAAATATTAACTTTGGCTTATCCATTATAAACACCCTGTGTGGTGTCAAAAGTAAAAGGTAATAATCAGCTTACAGTGTAATGTATCTATCACTTCACAGTATCTTCAATCACAGACGCAACTATGACAATGACTTGTAGCAGCATCCAAACTGTTTGTTTAGGTTTAGATGAAGAATGCCTTATTCTACATAGAGGAAAATTATACAAATATAACACCAATTCTGGAAAGGCACAATCATATCAATGGCAAACAAAGGCACTTGTTCCGCCGCCGACGAGAACGTCTGGCAAGTATGTATTTTCTCGCTCAAAAAACGTAAAAATGTTTGTATGATCTATACATAGTATAAAACAAAGTCCCTCTTTGTGTGTCTGGGTGACCACTTAATAATCAGCCTATAATGTTCCCACTATTGGAACAGGCCTCGGTGAGAGGCAGTGGGCCATAATCCACCACGCGTGCCCAGTGCGGGTTGGGTGATCACTTATATCTTAATTACACATGGATGTGAATGGTTGATACTTCTGTAGACTGTACAGATTGTGTTTAAGCTATGAGAGAAAATACCCGAAAAAGTAGTTGCTTGTCGACTCGTTCCTAGTTTCTAGCAAAGTCGCAGGTTTCTTATCGTCGGTAGCGGGACACGTACTGGGTTTTAAAGTAAATTCGAATAGTAGTTAACTCACCTAGTTTCAGGAAAACAATCATGCGAAAGATATAATAAATTATATTGGAACTCACAATATAATGCACACAGAAATTGCATTTAATTAAAGTAAAAAACGATGATGTAAGAAATGTATCTACTTTAATAATAATAATTTATGTAAAGACTGAGATACAATTGGGCGGGCCGCGCAACATTGTAAAATTTCAAACGAACTAACGCACAATATAGGCGGGTCACAAAGCGGGTTTTTTTTTATTGGAATGCTACGCGTTGGCTGAAAATGGTATAACAAAAAATATGCTTTATTTTCAATAGTTTTTTTCTCGATTAAATGCCTTACTATTCCTTGTAATGACACAATTTCATAAAAGTTACTACTAACTTTTTGATTCCGGAGATTCTATTTTTTTTATACTTCTTTTAATAAAGTTGAAAACTTCGATGGATTTCTAACATCAAATCTTCTATAGAATTTACAAAAAAAAAAAGATACTATTATTCGAAATCACTTTGATCCAATCACTTACAACCGTCAGTAATTTGTAAGATCATCACATATAGATCAATTCAATAATTAGCCGTTTACAGAATTATTCATGGCCTAAAGCGGTCTTTTGTTGTACTGTTTCATTACAAAAATTTTGCATTTTCAGAATCGGTAATTTGTGGTCTGTCACATTCCGAAACCTTTCTAAACATCACGAAAAAGTACCTTCGGAAGAAGAAAAATTTATAAACATCTCGGCATCATTAATAATTTATAGTACTCTTAAAAATCATTTCATCATAATGACATAATTATTATTATATTCCGACTCCAACCATGGCACCAAGTCGAAATTGCTTGAAATGTATGCATAACATTTTGGAATGGTATGTTAAGCTATGACTGAAGTTTTCATTATATTCAACTCATAAGCTTATGGTACTTTTTAACAGTTTAATATATTTAAAATCAAAAGGTGATGTAAACAGCTACTATCATGGTGTCGAGTCTGTTATTATTATACAGCATAAAATCAAACAAATGATATTAAAACAACAATAGAAAATTACAAAACACATTAACAATTCAATACATCAAATCTAACAATACTACTTTAAGAAAATATGGATTGATCAACCAATGCATGAACAAATTGACTTGACTTCAACTGCTAAATACAAATTACAAAATTGCAATCCTTGTGAAGTTGAGAGCCAAATTATGCAATCTGAATGCAGCACTTTAGCACAGACAGTACAGTAACAATGAGTGCCTTTAGGCTCTCTGGCAGGCAGCGGCACACCCGTTAGCCAGCTGGACCTCATTCTGTCTTTTGCTGACAATATAATTCTTTTAGGGATTTTAATTCTTCTATAAGTGCTTTGTTTTGGTTTTCAAGCACTGCAACTCTGTTCTCTAGACATTTAATGTATTCTTTTTTCTTACGACGACATTCCCTTGCTGCTTCACGATTTTTCAACAGCCGTAGTTCACGTTTGCGCGTTTGGTCTTCTAGCATTGGACCTGCAAGTATTGTAACATTTACTGATTTATCAATTTATTTGAATTTGATAATACAATAGATTAATGACGGCTGTGAATACCAACCAGGGACATAAAAATGTTCATCTTGATTTGTAGCATACTGCACAATCGCACCGCCTGCCCCCCCGCCTGACACAGACAGCGTATGTAAACCACTATCTGTCTGGAGAGCTCCAGCTGGAATGACTAAAAACAAATTAGATAATTAATAAAAAGTTAATTCATTTTACACAAAAATGAGAGAAGTTTTTAATGCCACACAATATGATGAATGAAAAAATTATAAACATATAAACCAAAGAGCATTTTAACTGCGAGGTCCTGACAAGGTCCATGCTGGACTTAATCGAGGTACTTGGCAGCGTATTTTAAACGAAATACCAGTAGATGAATTTCTTTACAATAATTATGCATAAAATATCGTATAAAGATTGTGCTTTGTTTTGAAAATTTAAATACAGCAGCTCTGTTTAGATCGAAGTCACAAAAAAAACTAAACAAATAACAGAGACACCGTGACATGGTCAGAAACAAATGATCAACGATTCACCTCATAAATACCATGGTATATAAAAACATTGTTTTAGGGTTCTGTAGCCAAACGGCAAAAATAAAAACCTTATAATTTCGTCATGTTCATCTGTCTGAATGTCACACAGCCATTTAACACGGTGACTATTAGCATTATGTCTATGAAAATTGGAAAGTCGTGTTCTGTGCATCGATAAACAATAGTGTTATAGTGAAATTACGAAAAAGTAATTAGCGGTGGCACTCCATGTAACAAAAGGGATGAAAAACAATCAGCGAACATAAGCGTATGGGGGTATTGTTAGATCCCGTAATTTAAAAGATTATGATGTTTCTAAATGACTTTGAATCGTTTTGAAATATGGGATGTTTTCGATTACAACCGCATCAAATAGCTTTCGTTCCGATAAAATCAATATTGTGCATGCGTAAATATTCATCCCGACGCACGGTGGATCGAAAATCGGCTGTAGAAGACATAGGATCTCGATTTCTTAAATGTTATTTTGTTTGCTGGAAATGACTTCTGCTGATCATTACTATGTACAAAAATGACACCCGAGTTAATTCTGCCCAAAAACGAAGGAAATATATTTTTTTTACGAAAAATTTGTATGAAGCTAGTTTGAAAAATCGAGTTATCTCCTAAACGGCATGTTTAACCGTAATATCCTTGGAGGTGGTCATAGTGCTAATTATTTATGATTTTTTGGTTGCCGATTTGACGAAAAATTTAATGCCGTTTTTTTAAAAAAATCGTCAAAATACTTTTATTTATTTTTACATGTAAAACGATCCCTTTTAGTGTCCAAGTTAAAAAGTTCGATATGTTATTAACACAAATATTAAGAACACACAAAACAAGAAAAATTAAATAAAAAAATTGCTGTTTTTTTGGCACATTTTTATTAATTTAAATAAAAAAAGATTATCAAACTCTTATTTAAGTAACATATAAAGTTATATTATATACAAAATAATTTAATTTAAGGAATTAATACTAAGCATTTGTAAAATAAAGTAAAATAAATAAAAAAAAGACAAAATATCATTAAATATTACAAAAAAAAACCCAAACAGACTCAAATACAAATTTACAAATAAGTACATATATAATTTTTTTACAAATTTTCCTTATCACTCTTGTTGTCAGACTCCAATTCTGAGTCAGCATCCAGATGGATGCAAAATTGGATATATCCAAAAACTCGAACTCAGTTTCCTGAAATTGAATTAAGTCGAGAGTTTCAGCAAAAAAGCTCTGCTTTTTCTTGGCATCTAACTTAGGCCTTTGTGCACTTAGCAAAGGATCCGAAGAAACAACAAGCATATTTAAAATGTCTTGATTGGAATCCTGCCTGCTTCTTTTCCGCGAATGATGTTCTCGAAACCTCCTAAAATCTTTGTTTCGAGACTCTGAGGCTTCTTCCGAGAGAGTCCCAATCGGCACAATATTATTGTTCTCAATTATGTCAGCCCCATGGATTAATAATTTATGAACGGTTGACGACATGTAGTACCAGTCGTATAATAATACGTACTTTTCTGCTGTTTTGCGGGCATAATCTCTAAATTTTATTATATCTACCTGCTCTCCAGATGTAATTGCTTGTAAAATTACAGCAAATCTTTTGATGAGGTCTTCATCCAAACCGGTTATAGCTGCGGTTTTATTAGGAAACTCAAAGAATTTTCTTGCAGTATTCCCGTCATTGGTGGTTCCCGAGCCTTGTTTTACTATATCAATCAACAGATTGAGCTCATCTTTGAATTTATTTTGAATTATTTTCTTCCTTGTCTGTAGCATTTCTTTGTGCTCATCACTTCTCGCTGCCCACCGTTTGAAGTCGAGCCTGTATGCAATGTGTAACAGACATTCCATACAATTTATACGGGCGTGTAGGGATGACAAGCCAAATTCATACAGGTCAGAACACACATTTTTTGATGTTACAGCATCTAAGCGGTTCATTTCTGTAGGCTTTGTTAAGCACAGGTAGCACGATGCATTTGATCTAGCTTCAGAAAGGTAAGTGCAAACTTTAGCGTCGATCATCGTCATCATTAGTTCATGAGTCACCCTATTATTATTATTGCACTCTGTGGGGATAAGGGCCTCAATTTCTTCATCCATTTGTTTTTTCAGCTCTAGGACAACTGCTTCACTCTCCTTTACAAAAGTAAACTGAACTGGACGACAATACAAAACTGAGCATGGTTTTGGGTTCGTCCATAAGATGTTGTCTCCATCTGTCAGTTTAAGTGGCACCAAGGAGGTCATGAAAATGCTCGAGTCATCTTCCTCACCCTCCATTTTCTGCTTGTGTCGGCTTTGGTTAGAAGCACCATCAAATCCCCACTTGGATATCAGCTTCAACTGCTTGTTGTGCTCTTCGTTAGAAAGGCTTTGAAGGATTCTTGTAACTGTGATATCAAGTAAAGCTTGAAGTGTAATCCTAGCCGATGAATCAGTAACTGTCACTGATTGCTTCGGAGGGTAGCAATCAAGCTTAGTTTGTTGCACTTTATAGTAAGATGGATAAATATCCTTAGCACCTTCCCGAATAGCAGCCTCTCGCAACGTAATATATTGCCACTTTGAGAGTTTTAGCGAAAGAAGCAATCCAAGCGCCTTTTCTGACGTAAATATGATTGTTTTCGCTGGTTTCTTAAGCGTTTCATTTAATTTAGCGGCTGCTTCAGGATTTTTCATCATGTATTCGATGACAGAGGCGATATCTCCATGCCCTTCTTCTTTTAAACGTGCTGCAGCTGCATATGCCAATTCACTGGAATCTTCGCCTGTGTGTTCATCAGATCTTCTCTTTTTTTGTTTACTTCCCAGATCTTCGAATGGTTTACGGGATCTTTTCGTCATTGTTCCAATGGACGTTGATGTCGACGGTTCTGGAGAGACTGAGGGCGCTCTTGGTATCTCATCAACACTTGGTTCTTGATTAACTAAAGTTTGCACAAAACTCGGCCATTCAATATTTGCTCCCAACCAATTCTCGTACTTTCTCCTGAAATTATCAAGGAATCGGTTGGATTTCTGCCACCTTTGTAAAGCGGCTCGCGTAAATCTCCGACAAAATTCTTTGAGAACAACACGATCTTCGTCAGACAGGCAATCGCCTATGCGGGATACAACTGCACTGAACAATACTTCATGATCAAATGAAGTACTCTCACTTCGTAGAAGAACAAACAAGTCTAAATTCGTGATTAAACTTTCCATTCTAAGATTTTATAGTCGCAGATTTAGTGTTAGCAGTTACACAGTTGTGAACAAACTAAATTATAAAACAAAACTTTAGCACTTTTATTGCAAAACGCCAATAATTAGGTAACTACCCTCATTAGTTATCTTCTCATTAGCTAATGAAAATTTATAATTGTCACTAACTATTCTTAGAACTCATAGCACTGCTAATTAACAAATTAGCTTACTTATCAGGAAAAGTTGAATGTAATCCATAGTTGGCATTGTCGTGAGATATTGAAAATCATTAAATCACCTATAAAGACTCATTAGAAGACCTAATCAGAACAATAAATACTTAGCCTACAAAAAGTAAACGAAAATTTTGGAAAAGTGGCAATTTATTTTTCAACAAAGTCTCCTTTTAGTTCGATACACTTAGCCCAGCGATGCTCCAACTTTTTTAACCCGTCCGAAAAATAGTTTTTGTCAAACTCTGCAAAATAGGCCTCCGTGGCGGCGATGACCTCCTCATTCGATCCATATCTATTCCCGGCGAGTGATTTTTTCAGATTAGGAAACAGAAAGAAGTCACAAGGGGCCAAATCTGGAGAATACGGTGGATGGGGCAACAATTCGTAGCGTAATTCGACCAATTTGGCCATGGCAACGGCAGACGTGTGAACCGGTGCGTTGTCGTGGTGAAACAGCACTTTTTTTCTTCGCCAGATGGGGTCGTTTTTTCTTTAATTCGGCGTCGAATCGGCCCAATAAATCGGCATAGTAAAGCCCTGTAATTGTTTTCCCCTCCTCGAGGTAATCGATGTAGATCACACCTTGTGAATCCCAGAAAACGGTGGCCATAACTTTTCCGGCCGATTTTACAGTTTTCGCCTTCTTTGGAGCACGTTCCCCGGTCTGGATCCATTGTTTTGATTGCTCCTTGGTCTCTGGTGTGTACCAGTGGATCCAGGTTTCATCGACGGTCACAAAACGACGCAAAAACTCCGCTGGATTCCGCTTAAACAGCGCCAAACACGTCTCCGATGTGGTCTCACGGTTGCGCTTGTTTTCTGGTGTGAGTAAACGCGGCACCCATCGCGCCGACAGCTTTCTCATGCCGAGTTCCTCGTGAAGAATATGATGCACTGTTCCTTCTGAAATGCCTACAGTCTCAGCTAGCTCCCGAACCTTCAATCGGCGATCTGCCAATGCGAAATCATGTATTTTTTTAATGTTTTCCTCCGTAGCAGCTGTTTTCGGTGCACCTGGACGTGGTTCATCAAAAACCGACGTACGACCACGTGCAAACTCGTTGAACCAATTCTTGACGGTGGCCATCGATGGAGAAGAGTCACCGTACACAGCATCCAAGCGCTCTTTGACTTCGATGCGCGTTTTCCCTTCCAAAAATAGGAATCGAATCACCGAACGATATTGCTCTTTTTCCATTTTTGTAAAACCGATCGACACGTTCGCTTCCATAAGTTGTCAAATTAAAACAAATGAAGGGATTGGAATGAAAATTTGAAAAAAGAATTAAAAAAGAATGTGCTACACTGTGGTAAAACTCTTTTGACTACAAACTACAGCGCCCTCTGGCGATGAGGCTAGGTACTTATTGAATGCACCTCGTACTTCATATGACATTTTATAGAACAGTAATGATCAGCAGAAGTCATTTCCAGCAAAAAAAATAACATTTAAGAAATCGAGATCCTATGTCTTCTACAGCCGATTTTCGATCCACCGTGCGACGTCCGACACGCACTGGCACGGTTTTTTACACCTAAAGCTAAATTGAGAAATGATGTTTAAAGATGGGCTTTCGCGGTGTCGATGTTAGAATCATCGCTTATGCATCGAGGCTCGCTCATAATTCAGTTCGATTTCAAGTACTACCGAGTTAACGTTTTCGAGCAAAAGTTATTCGATCAAGATCCCTAGTAAAAAAAAAACACGTCTGTCCAAATACACTTAAATGGCTAAACTAGGCATAGGCTTGCCCTTTGACAAAAATCTTAGCGCCTAGATCAACGACGGCTCCATCCAATGTCGTTTGTTAGTGAATGGTCTTAGGAAATACTGAAACTGTGGAAAAATAGTGCTTCCCTACCCAACCCATTCGTACCATTTGCTGAAACTAACCGGCTAGCTAACCTGAAAGTCTTATTGACCGCCACGTCAAAATAGCAAAAACGTGCCCTCGGCGCCAAGCTACGGATTTTTCCTTCAAATCTGTCATGTAGTCGTGACCGTGGCGTGTTGGGCATATTTTGGTCTGTCATCTATACATGACTGTAGCGGTCAAAAGGTTAAACAGACTCCGGACCCAGGTTGGCCCAAGCAAGGATAACCTGCTCAGCTGGAGATTTATAGATGACCCTCAAAGTCAAATCATTTATCTGAAATAGGCACATGAAAGGCACTTTCGAACGTCAAAATTTACAGAAAAATAGAAGTGATTCTAGTTGCCCCTTCCAAATATAGATAGTTTCGTATGGAGAAGAATGGCCAAGAAACTCCACTCCTCTGCCCTGGAGAATGATGCTGTCCCACAAACAATGTAACACTGGATATCGTGTCCAGCGTGTCCTGTTTTCTGCACGTTACAGGAACTGATAGGCGCTACTGGAGGTACCTAAACTACCTCGTAAACTCGTAGCTAAATTTTGAGCCGACTTAATTTAGATTGTCGTCGACATGCTAAGAAGATAATAGATGTCGCTGCGTGTCTAAATGTAAATATATTAATCGGCGACGACGGCGAATTTTGGGATAGATATTTTTGTAAACGACTGATTCTTGATTTTTTTTTAACAGCGTCGTATTTTTGGACATCCACTTCATAATCAGCCTATATTGTCCCCACTGCTGGGACACAGGCCTCCTCTCTGTGAGAGGGAGTGAGCCGTAATCCACCACGCGGGCCCAGTGCGGGTTGGTAGATGTCACCAGTGAACGGAAAAAACAGATGTCACATGTCTCCGAATTTTTGGTTCTACGACATGCCGGTTTCCTCACGATGTTCTCCTTCACCGTTTTGAGAGCAGTGGTGATGAAATTATTTACACAAAGTAAAGCGCCTGCCTGGGTTCGAACCCACGACCTACAACTCGTAAGTCGGGGTCGTTACCACTGGGCCACCAATGCTCATTCACTTAAACATTATTAAATATAATTGGATAAAAAAAAAAATTTGGTTTCATACGAGGCATGCCTTTTAAGTTCTGTCGTTTCCATATTTCCAGCAATTTTGAATTTGGAACTGTTCTATATTCGAATGTGTTTAAATTTTGAATGTCAAAACAGTTGAAAGTATTAGGATTAATGCTATTGTTTAGTCACAGCGTCGATTGGAATCTGTCAGGTTACGTACGAAAATGAATCTTTCTAAGGAAAATGTTCGTGCAAAAATTTTCTACAACTTTAGAAGAGGCCTGACACGGCTTCAGTATTTTGAAGAGCTAACATCTGTGTTCAGTGATGAAGCCCCATGTCTGCGGACTGTCGAACGCTGGTATTTAGAATTCCAGCGTGGACATACTAGTGTTAGTGACAAATCTTGCGAAGGACGCCCAAAATCCGCCTTCACTGAAGATAACATCATTGCTATGACACAACTAATTCTCGAAGATCGTCATGTGACGTATCGAGAGATAGAGGCTCTATTAGTCATCTCAGGGACAACCATTCAGAAGATCTTGCATGAAGCGCTTGGTGTGAGAAAGCTAGTTTGCCGTTGGATACCGCATCTGCTTTCCGACGACCACAAGGCGGCCCGCGTCAGATGGTGTAAGAAAACTCTGCAAAGGTTCAACCGAGGAGAGTCAAATCACGTCTACGACATCATCAGTGGGTACGAATCTTGGATCTATGCCTACGATCCTGATTCCAAACAACAATCTACAATCTGGGTCTTGCAAGACGAGCCAAAGCCGACTAAAGTTATTCGTTCTCGAAGCACTTCAAAGAAGATGGTGGCTACGTTCGTTGGAAAAACCGGCCATGTTGCGACTATTGCACTTGAAGATCTTAGAACGGTTAACGCAGAGTGGTATACCACAGTTTGTTTACCTACAAGTCATCGCCGAACTTCGAAAATCTAACTCAAAGCGACGCATCATCCTGCACCACGACAACGCAAGCTCACACACGGCTCGTCAAACGATTGAGTATTTGAAGCAGGAAAAGTAGAAATTCTTGACCATCCTCCATACAGTCCTGACCTAAGCCCTAACGATTTCTTTACATTTCCTAAAATTAAGAAAAGTCTTCGTGGTCAAAGGTTCCAGTCCGGTGAAGAAGCCGACGCTTTCAAGTCAGCCATTTTGAACACCCCCACTTTAGAGTGGAATAAATGTATATAATTCCACCACACTTTTCCATTCGCTCAAACCAGTTTTGAGCGAATGGAAAAGTGTATTAAGCTACGTGGTGAATACTTTGAAAAATAATAAAAAGTACTTTATGGTTCTAGTAGTGTTTTTTCTAAAACGACAAAACTTAAAAGGCATGCCTCGTATATGTACGTATTATGGTACGTACATCTAAGAAACCAAACATTTTTTGCCAAATAAAAAGATCTCTATAATACTATTTTTTATTTAGTATACTAGGATTCCAACGATACCACAAAGGTACTATCGGCAAAACTTAAGCATGCTCACTTAAGAAAATATTTCTGCGGCAAGCGCAGCTAGTGACAGACCACACCTCTTCCTGGTTTCGTCCAATTAGAGGCAATATGCATTTGTGTGAGTATTGGGCGGGTAACAAAAAATAACAACAGACATACTAGTACATTATGATACAAGTGTGTGATGTTGGTTACTAACTACACTTGAACCGGTATTGTTCGCGCGAGCCGAAGACGAGCGCGATAAGGGCGCCGAGTGAGTAATTATCAATACACACGCGTTTCATACGATGGTTTTCAACTTGAGAGGAAAAAACAGACTTGTATTGTTATTATAGTTTCGTAGGCCGCTAGGTATTTCTCTCTAGATTTTGGTGGCAAAAGGCGTGTCACTCGCGTTTCGTGCCTCGATTTAATTTCCGGGGGTGGTCAAATCTACGTGTTGCTCTTCGCTCTTCTTCCCTACTTCAAGTCAACATTTTTGATAATAATTAACCACACAACGAAAACGTTAACGAGTATTTATAGAAAATGGCGTGCTGGTTTCGTTTCTTCCGCGCGCCACGCTAGCGATGCGCGTCCAGGTGTAAATAAAGGCACGGCAAAACCGCTGAACAGCCCATATAAAAATATAATAAAAACAAAATAAAGTTTTGAATACGCAAATTAAGGTAAATTCGTAGTGAAAAATATATCATTTGAAGAAATGATAATAATTTTGATGATTGATTTATCATAAATGTATCCTAAAATAGTTTATTTATTCTCAAAAATATTCATTGTTTTTAGATATAAAAACTCTTTGCGGAGATTGAGAAAAATAACTGTAAAGTAAAAATACTAGTGTAATAAACGCTGAATTATGAACCTAAATGCGTTGCTATATTTTATTTATTTATTATAAAAGTCACTTTACAAGCAAGTGTGTTGAAGAAATATTTTGTCATTTTTTATGACCGTATTTTATGGCCCTTCTATTAAGCCGTCCTATTGTTTAACCGGTTGTCGACCAATAACAATGGTACTTAGATAATGAACTTATTTTTATTGCAGTTGCAAAAGTTGCGACAGCAATAAACAAAAATCTCTGAAAAACTGCGTCAACTATTGGTTCAAACACTACTGTAATTTTGCTATTTCAATCAAAACAGAGCAATAAAAGAAAAATATACCAAATGTTGTCAATTTCTAACAAAACTACGTAACTTGCTCCTTTTTAGGGTTCCGTAGTCAACAAGGAACCCTTAAAGTTTCGCATTGTCCGTCTGTCTGTCTGTCCCTGGCTTAGCTCACAGACTCTTACTACTAGAATACTGTAATTTGGCATGGGTATACATATTAATCACGCCAACAAAGTAGTAAACTAAAATCTTGAAAAACATTTTTTTAGGGTACGTCCTTTGCACGTAAAGTGGCGATGATAACTTTTTTCTCCTATCCCATAGGTGTATCATTCGATTGGCCGTTCAAGAATATTGCTGATTTTCAAAGCAATTTTTCGATTCAGGGATCGATATGCGTGATATTAAGCTTTAAGTTCCCAAGTTTAAACACATTTAAATGCAGTTATTTACTTTCCAATAGCACTGCACAAGTAACAAGTCGCACGCTGATAAAACACAAAAATGTCAATATAAACATTTTATACCTTTATGCAGTGTCGGTTAACGCACCTAGCGCGTTCGCTGCGATTTGTTTGCCGGCATCGCATAGGACATCGCGAAAATTGGAGAGGCAGTGAAAGTAATGATAAATAACTAAATTTATATACCCGACAGAGCATAGCCATGTGTCGGAGAGAGGTAAATATCAAAGTGTATAGAATAGACATAATTTGTTGTTTGACATTCCTTATTCCAAATTATTATATTTTTTATGGAAATATTTTATTATTGATACTAATTAAATATAGCAATACCAATAATACATTTTCTAAACCAAACGGAAGATATTAGTACGAAATTACTTCTTGTCAACAATAATAATTCATAGAGCTCTCGCTGGCCGTGCCTATTAAAAAAATATCTCACAAACAAGTGAGCATAGCCCGCGCCTAGTGTGAGTGTCACACTTCTATACATAATTACACTAATACGAACACGACTAAAATAGGCTTCGTGCATCCCATTGGTCAAAACGCTTGCATCGGGCGATCGAGTCGTGAGCCGTGCTATACGATTATCGCCTTAGAGGTGAGCATGCGGAACTTTGGCCGATAGTACCTACATCAAAATCGGTTCAGTTGTTATAAAGAAACTATCACACTTACGTACATACATACATACATACATGAACCCTGAAAACATAACAGTTCTTTTTTTGGGCAGTCTTGCAAAAACGTAAATGAAGCAAAAGGAGTACTGTTTTTTTTTTTTTTTTTTTTGGGTGGGAAATCATCAAATAACTTCTCCCGCTCTGGGTGGAGCGGGAGGGTGTGTCAGACTCTTACTGACTAAAACCCACCCGTATTCCTTCTTGTTGCCTGTGTTGCGGGGGCCTCGGTGACCCATAAGTACCTTCCCGCGACCCCAGCAGGCATCGGCCCTAGTGGACCCCTACTATGTGCTGACGACATCTCTTTGAGGCGCGCGTGGAATACACCGCGCCGTCGACCCGGGCCTGGTCCTTACCGGACGGTGAGCTACCCATTGCTCACCGTCCGCAAGCCCGCGCCTACGGTGGCCGGAAATCCGCCCGGGATTCCCGACGCCCTGGGCGTCTCCTGCGGCGGCTAGGGGCGAGAGGGCGCGAAACTTGCCTTTCCCTCAACCGTCCCGCCTCCTCCTTCGCGAGCATTACTGCTTCGCAGAAGGAGGTGACGGCTGCCCATGCCCTCTCGCTCCGTACCATGGCCTGAACCAGGGCCGGACGCGAGAGGTCTCTGCCGCCGATCGCCTCCAAGAGGACACGGCGGTGCTCTGCCCAAGCCGGGCAGACCTCCACCGTATGCTCCACCGTGTCCTCCGGGCGATCCACACAGTGGTGACACCCGGACGTTTCCTCCCGCCTTATCCGACACAGGAACCTCCCGAAGCTGCCGTGTCCGGTGAGGACCTGCGTCAGGCGGAAGGTGAGGACGCCGTGGCGCCTCTCCAGCCACTCCTCAAAGAGGGGACTTATCGCCGCAATCGTGGCGTGCCCAGCACTGGGTTGCGACAACCGTAAAAAGGAGTACTGTAAGGATCGTAACAGGTGGCGTTCTGTACCCTCTGCCTGCCTCCATGGGAAAAGACTTGAGTTTATGTAACCTTTTATTTTCCTTCTGTAAAATATCCATTATCCTCATATTCGATCCCGTTGAATACTGAACATTCCGTAAAATATGTACATCTAAAGATCCTGCAGATTGTGTAGTAGAACTGTACTATGGTTTATCCGATTTTCACCTGATGTAAAGCGATGATGTAGTCATGATATGGTGCATTATAGATTACCAAAATACATAATTACAAAAACTAAACATTTTACTTTGCCTTTCTTTTATAGCATAAATCGTAGCGAGATCAACAAAAACAATTAGTTTGTATTAATACCTTGACTAACCAACTTTTGATTTATGTTAGCTAAATATACCACATTCTAAAATAAGCAAACGAGTCCTACATAATAAAGCGAAAACTACTGGGTAAGTAGTGACGCTAGCATAGCCGTGTAATCAGAAAAAGGTAGACATATCATAATATTTAAACGCGAATCTGAAATAATTATGAATAAGCAAAGTAGGTTGGTGTAGTATGCCGTCATCATGCCTTCTCACCGCGGATTACGTCACCGGGCAGAATATTAATGAGTCTTACCAGTGATGACGTCATTGTTGTTGGAATTTGTACCTATAACTATAGATTTCTAACTAACATTTAAAGTAAGTAGTTATAAACATGTTTAGAGATCAAGAAGGAAATATTATACAACCTTATGAAAACATTATGCCTTACTTAAATTGTATTTACTCGTACCTACCTGCGTAAAATGAGGAGTTTGCCTACTGTTTACTTCGTCATTAAAAGAGTGATGATTTTAACTAGAATTAGTCACATTATACGTGTAACCGAGGGATGAAAACCAAAAAGTCAGTGCATATAACGAGTGGGGAGTATGGTGGGAACCCATAATTTAAACAAATTGATGATGTTCCTAACTGATGCGCTGCTGTAGTCGATATATAATATATATCGGTGTATATGTCGGTAGAACATTTTGAATAAAATTATGGCAAAACTTAAAAAACCACCTCATTGAACAAAAATATGAATATGATGTTATTGGTTTGAATAAAATATGTCCTGTAGTTTTTGAGATACATGAGATATTTTCGGCTACTTACAATAGCAGAAATAACTTAAGTTTTTCACAGTTATATAATGAAGTTACTTTATTGTGCTGTTTTATAATAATGTTACTTAATCAGCCTATAATGTTCCCACAAATTTGATATAAACTACAAAGTTGATATAAACTAATAATGTTGTCACAAAAATATTCCTGTAATTGATATTTTAAGTCCTCAACAAAGTAATTAATCTAAAGTATTTAATCTATACTAATATTATAAAGAGAAAAGATTAGATTTTTTGTTTGTAATGGATAAACTCAAAAACTCCTGATTTTAAAATTTCTTTCAGCTATAGAAAGCTACATTTTCAGCGAGTATCATGGACTATATTTTTTTTTAAATAGAGATCCCTACAAAAATTACATTTACGTAACCCAAGGTATCAAAAAATTACCTATAAAAGTCATTATTCGGCGTGCGCTGCGAAAACTATTGATGATACATAAAATAATGTACTAGGTACATGTTTATAGTACTCATCATAACCCACAAAAGTCCGCGGGGCTTTATAGTTCAGTCACAATAACCGTTTTTTTTCAAATTAGTCAAAAGTACTAATTTATAGTATAATAACCTGGATTAATACATGACATACGATTTACTACTTTTAATCCGGGTAGTACGTTTCCGTGGGATATTTTCCGACATCCACGCGTGCGAAGCCGCAGGCAAAAGCTAGTTTAAAATAAAAGTTCTAGTGAGCCAGACTGAGTTCTAGCTGAAATCTCATCATAAGTTTAAACGACGAAAAAGTCCCGACTAGTCGCAAAGCTTAAGTTTACTTTCTCTTACTGCTTGAATATTGATACAATATAAAATTAACAATTTAGGCAACATGGAACCAATTGAAGAAATAAGTAATTTTATTTTCTATAGATCATACCTATGACAACATTGGCTTACTGATTTATCATTACCCATTGATGAAACAGTTTAACCTATGCGGTGAGAATACGGACATTAAGATTAAAGCATTTCTAAAATGTTTAATAGAATAATAGCCATTAATAGTGTCAATGGAAAGATAATAAAAAACAAGCCAGAAGTTTAATGAATCAATCATATGACTGGTAGCCCACAAAACTAATCTACCCTAAAGGATATTAATAGTTATTATTATAGTGAGATTTAGTTTCTTATTCAAAACTAAATGTAGGAATTCCTAAAACAAATCTTTATGTGATGTAAAACAAATGATAATGGTAGAGTCCTGAAGCTAGTGGTTATGATCTGTGTACCAACACAATGTACATTAAAGTTATGTATGATGCGTTGTAACAGGTTAGTGACACATGTTGCACACAGAAACAAAGAGTGTCAACGGCGGCACATATAACTGACCTGGCGCAAATGATAAAGAAGATGACAGCGACACTTCGTTCTCGCTTCCTGGTTTAGATCCCATGCGATGTTCTGCAATATCATCAGGTTCTTATACTTATGACTATTTTGGTTAAATCTGTTCAACCTTTTTATGATGTGTGCAAGACCTGCCATTTTAACAATATTTATTGTATCCAAAACCAACATGACCTAAGCAATTGATGAGGAAAATTACTTGTTATTGTATGATCTATTTATTATTTACTTTACTAAATTCTGTTTAGATGAGTTTATTATTTTTTATCGCCGCGTTGGTCTAGCGGTTGCAAGCGCTACTGCTGAGCAAGAGGTCCTGGGTTCGATTGTTGGGTTGCAGCAGTATCAGCAATGTTATTGGATTTTTCTATCTGGAATTTATCAGAAGCAGCCCAGAGTCTGGCTTTGTGCCCACTTGATGGCAATAGGCTCGCCCCCTATTACATGGGACTTACACATAACTGGCGAATTGTGGGTGTAGGCTTGGGCAGAGGTGTACCTGTAGACATCTCTGCCCAAGTCTTCGGGAAACAAGGCGTGATGTTATGTTATGCCATACATTTCCAGTGTAAGCTGACCTCTCATTATATGGGAAGCCTATCCTCGTAAGGCCCAACGACCTAATTTAATGACAAAAAAATTTTGACACTCCGGCCCGAGAGACACTATTTAAAATCATTAAATTATATATCTAATCATAAAAATATATATCGACCTAAATTTGGGTTGGGCCTTACGAGGCTATATAATGCGAGGTCGGCTTATACTGGAAATGTATGGCGTGATATGTCAACGTTTTTGCTAGTTTCTAGTACAGTCAACCTCACGTCCATGGTAACCATTTTTCATTGACAGCGCATACTGTATGTCGTAGCTGTAAGGTCTAAGGTTTTCGTAGCTCAAGTGTTACCACTGACGTGTAATTATTCGTGCTACGCATTTAGTCAATCAAAATTCGGGTACCTTAGTGTTGCGGTGACCATTTTTTTAATTTGGTATCTACATAATTTCTGAAATTATGAAGAAAATCAGAAAATTACAGCTAATTGCGGCAGCAGATAAGCGGTCAGCTTCAGATAATTTAGTTTATTTTTATTGCTTTTGATCATAAGAAGGTACACAGCTACCAATGCGAGTTTGCTATGGTTGAATTATGTTTGATCTTCAAGATTAAAATAATGTTATGCATTGTAATCACAGCACAATCTTTATATCAAGATTTAATTGTATTATTGTTCATTCATTTCATTTGTGACACATTTTTGTATTAATGAGGCTGTGTTATAGACTCACCAGCAATTTCAGCACCACCAAGATCATTCAAGATTTTGCGGTATGAAGGACGCCTGGTCAGCATTTCCCTGTACTTCCGCTTCGGACTCTCGTCACCACTACAACTGTCATCGCTGCATGATTGGCCTTGTGTGCTGATTAATGTGTTAGGTTCAGGTTTAATCTACAAATTCAAAAGTGATTGATTAAATTAAAATAATTTCCACAGATAAGCCATGACCAGTAGATGCTTGCTTGTTTATGAATAAAATACTTATAACCTCTCATTGTCAAGTTCACTGAAACATTGGCCAGTTTCGACAGTAGTTTTTGAATATACCAAACATTTAATGATATTAGACATACTTGATTGTAAACAATTTTCTTATTTTTCAGCTACCTCTATAATATAATCAGCATAAGCAAATGGCTTGCCTTAGCATTAGAATATAAAAAACAACACTCCTTTATATGGGTAGTCTTGTAACAACAAAGTTGTCAAAGTTACGTATTATGAATACTATTACATATTATAATCACCTTCAAATTGTAGTATTAGTAACCTTAATAACTGTGAAAGCATGTTGTATACTTACATAAAACTCAAATGCTGGCACCATTCTAAGCCACTCATTGTGTACAAGAATGTAGTAAATCAATGGGTGTGCAAGGGAGCTATTGCAATGCATTCAAACTCCACAACAACCCATTTCCTTCAGATGACTATTACTTGTTCACTGAAGTATTTCTTTCATTGATTTACAGTCAATATTATAGACATGTAATAAGGACATTTAAGTTCTAATATACACTGGTAGCATTACACATAAGCAGATAATAACATTTGTCTAAGGTAAAATAAAGGAATGCATATGCACAAAAGATGGAAAATTTTGAAATATAAATCACTTCAAGTAATAGTAATAATGTAAATGTAAAGCACATTAATTAAAAATTGACCTTCAATATTTAATATTATGTAATTTATAAATCTTACCTGCAATGTTTGCAAAGTCCCTTGGGTTGTGTGTATTACAGAACTTGGTTTGCTGACAAGAATCACATTCCCTTTTGGTAACTGCACAGACTGTATGTTAGATGCTGTTTGTATAACAGATTGTTGGTTTGGTTGTATTACTGATTGAACCTGAAAATATAAATGTCTTTAAGTTTCTATCATTTAAGAACTGTCATTTTTATAACCAAAAATGTAAACAAATCATATTCATCATTCATTGATGATAATAAACTGTAGGCTGTAATAGATTTTATATAAACTGATTAAGTTACCTACTGATATGATTGCACAAAATATAAACATGCAGGCTGATTATTTCACTAACACTAACTTAGATCTTGGTTGATATATACAAACAACCAACCAACATGTAGGTTATGGGTTACTACTGTAATCGCAACTTGTTGTAAACAGTACAAGAGTACCAATGAAAATAAATAAAGATCAAAATAAACACCTGTGCAGATGGAGCTTGAGTTGGTAAAGTAAGTTGCACAATGCTAGTGACGGCTACTACGTGAGGAGCAGACGCGCCCGCTGAGGAGCCCGCACTGCCCAGCGGATCCGTGGGACCAGCACCGCTTGAAGTGCCATTCTCTTCCACCATTCCATCCATGCCCACTAAGGTCACCTAAAATTCAAGGTCAACTTTCTGTGCATTCCTTGATCTTCAGACATGCTCAAGGCAATATCTTTCGTTGAATATAAACACTCTCTGGTTTTCTGACAAGTTTCTTGTTGGTTTGGAAATCCTAAAACGGAATCATCGCGTCATAGACGGGACGCGGAATTTCCTATTGCGTCTAATACATACGCAACATATTTTTACGATATTTACTAGATTTGAGGATTCCAATATCTTATGGATCATACATTAATAACGAATCCAAATATAAGTAACCATGACAGGTCGCAAGGTTTGTCTTCACAAGCACTCACCAGTTACGTATTCCTCGTCACCGTCTATGCTGCGTCCGGAGTGGGCGAACGGGATGGTACGTAGTAGCCACGTCAACTGCGAGAAGACTCGTCACTGGCGGAGACCTATGATCTTGTATGCGTCATAACAATATGGCCGAAAATTGTCAGACGCATGCGCTAAATGCGCTGATTCTCTATGTTACCCACCTTGGAAAACGAGAAAAATAGAATCGGTGTTTGACAGTTCTTTGTTGTTTTGAAGACTGGCAACATAATTATTTACTAACCGTTGTGCATGGAAGTAGTATGTACTAAAGTCTGTTTTTTAATCTCGGAGACTAATTTGACAGGTCCAAATGTCAAACTAAATTGACATTTAGATATACGGACTGGAAATACCTACAAAAAAAGATGCATACCTACAACTCGATATTGGCGCATAAAACGGCTGCCGTTGCTAGGGTTGTGTCAATCAAGGAACATGGGTGTTACTATAACTATTATCGATACTAGTCTTACTAGATATCACGTTTGGATCATAATTACCAGTGTTGCCGCAACTGAGTTCCCAAAAGGTACATATCCAGCGCTGAAAAGGTACATTTTGGGTTAAAAAGGTACATCAGCAATGCTTTTACTAAAATCACTCACTAGTGCTTCTCTCGCTCTCTCGTAATGAATTCGAGACAGGGAGAGACTGCCTGCTCGCCAGCAGAAGTTCTATTTTTTGGATTATAAGTGTGAGAAAACTTACCTATCTAATATTATAAAAATCTCGTGTTACGGTGTTTGTGGTCGCACTCCTCCGAAACGGCTCGATCGAATTTTATGATTTTTTTTATTTATATTTGGTAGGTATGAGGATAGGACGTAAAGTATATTTCATACCGTTAATAAGAAAAAAAAAATAATTTTGACAGGACAACGTCTGGCGGGTCAGCTCCCCGCAGTTTTATGATAGGTAATAGGTACTCATTGAATTGTTTCTCGTGGTTAATATAATGCAGAAATCACACGATAAAAAAATCGAAATCGTGATTGTGGTTCAAGTTATATTCATAATCTGAACATAAAAAAACATAATATACATAATATGCTCATTATTGTCAGTTAAAACTAAAATAATAAATTAATTATGTTACTAATTCTACAATAAAGTCATGCATTTTTCTTGCAACAAATACCTTCACCAACCTTTAATTAGCCCAGGAGATCTAGGACGTTAGGTTAGGTTAGGTTAGTGTATTAATTATAATATAAACTTGTTAGTAAGAATAATCATTGTTTGAATGACCTGTGGTGTAGCACCACCCCACCCCCTGAGAGTGTCGTAAGAGTCGACTAAAGGAAAAAACCGTAGGATGGGCAGCAGCGTTCTTTCCGCGTACTGTACCACCACACTGCGATCGCCAACTCGCAATGCCAAGCGTGGCGATTACGGCAAACCCCCTAACTTGGGGAGGCCTAAGTCCTGCAGTGGACGTCTCAGTAGTAGTTTGTAGAAGTAGTAATAGAATCAAAGCCCACAGCAAAACACAATGCGACACACACACAAAATATCTAGTAATATTCTCAAGGAAATATTTTACAAATTACTAAGCACCACAGCAGCGATCGAATAAGGCACCGGTCAGCCGCCCGGCGCCGCCACGACCAAATCGAACACAGGATTCGATTAATGGAAATGGGCTTATTCAATTTATTTATTGTACACTTAAGTATACAAGAAAGAAAATCACTTCTCCTTATCGCAGAGACTAATATCTCGCGCGCTTAAAAATACAAAACAAAATGTACTTAGCAAACCTCTCCTCTTTGCAAACAAGCGCCCTGTGAGTAGAGTAGTCACAGAAAAGTTTGTGTTCTGTATCGTATCTGTCTGTGTCTGTGGTACTTAGGACCGAAGATCTATCTTGTTTTGGCGGCGGTTTCAAATATTGGATGTTAAGTTGAAAAGGTACGTCTAATAGACCCCATTATACATTACACATGGGAGGCTTAAAAGGTACGTCAAATGTGTAAAATGTACGCTAACGGCAACGCTGATAATAACATACTTATAGTCCGTTGTAACAGAAAAACATGAGTAGGTTAACTTATATTCTGTTACCACGACATAAATTTTATTCTCAAAATTTATGTCGTGTTGTTTTCTGCACAGAAATAAAAAACGCTTTTTAATTGCATCACGTTTACGTATTTAAGTGAACAACAGGAAGAGATAGATCCGTTGGAAGGCCATAGCCCAGTAGCTTCTGTTAGGTATGCGGAGCCTAATGAAAAACAAGAAAATCTAGTGATTATCTTGTTTTTCACTAGACTTCGCGGCTTTCATTATTTTCTCCCTTGTGGGAGAAGATAATGTTTATATTATGTGTTAATGAGTAGTGGATTAAAAATCAATAAGAATTATTTTTATACCTTTGTTTAGTGGTGTGGTAATGATTATAGTATAACGGTTGATTAGAAAAGTAGGCTTACACTAGTACATTATGATACAAGTGTGTAATGATCAATATAAGGCAATGATCAATGCAAGGAAATGTGAAATATGCACCGTGTCCACAATTCGATGGGGTAACTGCAATAGAGGCATTACAGTAGATGTACCAGAAACATCAGATTTTTAATGTTGCTTGTTTCACACAAAACATTGACTCTTGATATTGTATTTTGGCGGGCACCTGAAAAAATTTGGTACCTACTAATATTATGATAATCACATTTATTTACGGAATATAAACCGATAAATATTCACTATCAAAATGCAAGAGGACTGCGTACAAAAGTAAATATTTTCTGTAAAAATATAGAAGCATCAGAGGCAGATTTATTTGCGATTACCGAAGCGGGTTGCAATGATTCCATACATAACGCAGAGTTGGTACCACAAAATTATAGTATTTTGCGATGTGGCCGGGCGGATGGGCGTAAAGAAGGCGGCGCGTTTCTTGTGGCCGCACACTGGCTCGAGCTGCGCCGAGTTACGCTACCTGAGAATGACGTCGTAATAGATAGATGTACCTTCGAACTGGTTTGTGCCACCGTACATAAAGGTAACAAATATTTGTTTTGTGATGTGTTCTTTACATACCTTCAAATAGTAATGAGAATGAATATATGTTATTGTTTAGACTATTAGAACAATTGTGTGTTAAATATAAAGATGTTGATAAAGTAGGTGATTTCAATGTATAGTACTCTTGTAATGTAAACATAAATAATTATTACGAATATTTTATATCTTTTTGTGAACTTACTCAAAAAAATAAGGTACCAAATTGTACTAATAAGCAGTTGGATTTAGTGCTATGTTCGTTGAGTATAGGAGAGAGTATGTGTTTCAGTGAGGCCGATGAGGCGATAGTGCCAAAAGACACGTACCACCCGCCGCACAGTATTTCGTCTAGTACAAGCTAGCGAGACAAAATTATTTTTTTACTTATTTTAATTGTTTATGTATATTTAAGGTGTCTTTCTCCATTCTGTGTTCTCTGAGTCTAAAGGTGTGGATGCAAGTAGTCACCAAATTTTCTACTTTTGTTTACTGACATCCTTGATTGTTATAATTCACCTAGTCTGCCTACTTATTATGCATCTAAGGCACTACACATATATGTAGTATTTATATACATATATAAACAAAAATGTCTTGCTTTATTTAAAAATTAAAGTCGTAAATATGTGTTAAATAGGTTTTTATTTATTAACTTTATCAAATAAAAATAAAATAATAATCCAAGACAACAACAATTTACCCATACATATAAAATAACTCTTGAAAGAAAATCGTACAAAATTAGAATTATCCGTCTACAATAATGTTATATCTAATATATAAAATTTAAAACTAAATACATTGTTAAAATTACTACAAAATAAAATAATTAAACATATTAACAATAAAAGAAAAATCTGCCTAGTCGAATCTAATAATCATCATCAGAAGTTTCCTCATCACCACTCTCCAATTCGCTAGAATCTTCCGATAATGAATAATCCCCTTCACTAAATTCGCGAACTGATGTTGATTGGGATGGTAATGAAGGTGGGACAATCAACTGCAGAACTTCTGGGGGGTAACCATCACCTCTTATAGCAGTATTATTATAATATTACTTCACAGTGGGAAAGTGATGGAGCTATACAGGACTTATAACTCCATCTCTTTCTCACGCTAAGTAATTTTGAAATAATACTGCTATAAGAGGTGATGGTTACCCCCCAGGTGGTAACGTAGTTAATTTTTTTCGCGGTAATTCTCTGATTGTATTTATAACAGGATCGGACGTAATCAAAAGCATTTTCAGAAGATCCGTATTCGTGGCACAGCGTGATCGTTTCCTGGTATGTCGTTCCCGAAATCTACGACAGTCTTTATTTCTTGCTTCTTGCGCTTCTTCGGAAAGCTGTCCAATAGGAAGAAGGCATGATTTAATGACTTCTGCACTGTGTACAAGAATTTTATGCACAGTAACGGGCATCGAGTACCACGAATACAGAGATATAACTTTCTTGTATCACTACAATACTTTTCGAATTCTAAACAGTTAATGTCATATCCCGATGACAAAGTTCTTAAAATTACATGAAATCTTCGCATAAGACTTACGTCTAATCCTGTAATTTCACTGCTTAATTCTGCATTAGAAAAAAATCTACGTGCTGTGTTTCCATCGTTCGTATTGCCATACCCAGGTTTTGGTTTAATCACAATAAGGCCCATGCGCTCTTTAAACGCTTTTTGGATCTCTTGTGAGCGTTGCTTCACAATAGCTTTATCGTTGCCCCCCCTAACTTGCCACTTTTTTATTTGTAAACGATAGCTGATATGAAGTAAACATTCAAAAGTGCGGATCAATGCATGTAAAGTAGATAAACCAAATCCAAAGCGTTCTTGGTTGCTGGGATAGTCCTTTGACTCCTCGTTCATAGTAGACGGAGTGGCACCACAAATATAACACTTCTGTGTTGAACGCGTGTCTGATAAAGCATTACATACTTTGCCGTCAGTCATGGTCAACAACAAATTGTGTTTAACAGAGATCTGAGTTCCATCAACGTTACATAAAGTGGGAAGAAGCTGACTTATTTCATCCAAAATTTTAGTAGTTTCTTCTTTCGTAAACTCATTTGTCTCCTTGCTAAAAGTGAATTTAATAGGACGGCAATATTAGGTAGAAGAAAGTCGTGGATTTTGCCAAATGCAAGTTTCGCCGTCAAGTAGTCTTAAGGGGACAAATGAGTACATGAACAGAAATTCGTCTTTATTGTTGATGTTTTCAAATCTCTGTTTATATGTACTATGCTCCGAACTCCCATCACAACCCCATTTGCTGATTAACTTATAATATGAACGAGGTAACACACTTCTGATGACTTCCGACTGAGCTTCAACTAATCGTTCAGCCGTTTTATCTAAAATCGCCTGAAGTTTAATTTCAGCTCGAGATTCAGTCACAGAAATATGTTCGTCAGAAGGACAACAAGAAGCTTTGGACTTACCTAGGCTATAGAAGGATGGATACACTTGATGTCCCGCTTTCATTGACCACTTTCTCGTCTGTTTGTACGAGTGAGAAGTAGATTTAGGCCCGTATTACAGAAGGAAACTCAAGCATTGATCTCTGTTTAAAACTAGTTATAAGGCAAGTTTTAATTTTAGAACGTTCCTCAAGCATAGATTCATTGATCATAGTTCAGCTGAGTTTCGGTTTATTTTAGAACGTTACTCAGTTCGTAAAGCGAACCCAAGTAGTGATTTGATCTGTAATCGCCCAAGTGTGGTCGAGACCGCGCTTGAGCATAGAATTGTCATGCCAATTTTTGTTTCAAGCGTAAGTTGTCGAGTTTTAATATCAAAATGGATATATGTATTTGAAGAAGTAGATCATTATAATAATTTATTCAATGATGATGCAAATAGAAGGTTGAACTTTAGCGTTCCTCTTAGATATTTAAGAGATATACCTACAGGACCCATATAATTGTGAATACCTACTTCAAAAGGTTTACACAAGTACCTACTAAAATTTTTCTTTCGTCCTGCCATTTAAAAAGTTATAAGAATAAATAATAATCAGCAAAACAAACAACAAAACTAATCAAATAAATATCTACAATGTTTTCATTTGATTAAATTGTTTGAAATACTGACATTTTTTAAAATAGCGTACCTATTTATGACCATGATACAATTCTTTTAAGCATTACAACAATTATGCTTACAACATTACTATACTTTACATCAATAAATGAGGGATTGTACTATTCGGGACCGAACTAATAACGCTGATTTCCTAAATAATTGGGCGCTTGAAGTCAAGAAAAAAGCGCGGGAAACCTTAACTTTGTGGACGTGTCCTTTTTTACCTAAATTGAAAATTATTAATTAACTTGTATTATAGGATCAGTAGTAGTAGTTTTAGTGTTTTATCTTCTTTCACTTTTATTTTAATTTTAGTTTTGTAGATTTTCTTCAGTAGGGTAAGTTTTTTTTACTAATATTTTATAGCGGGAACTAATAACGCTGATTTCCTAAATAATTGGGCGCTTAAGGTATATTTTAATATTTCTAATCCAGTTAAGATTAAAACAAAGTTGGTAAATAAAATAAATTACCGTTCTGGAATATGACCGATGCTCGAGTACTGATTCTATACTTAAACAGTGATCGACTGATTGACGCTCAAACTAGACTTGAGGAACCTTCTGTAATACGGATCTTAGAGTCTACATAATAAGCTAAAGCTTCGTCTGGACTCAATCGCCTACTCGCTTCAGAACACTTATTTTTTTTTTTAAACTTTCACCGGCCGCGACACTTCGAATTTGTTTGGCAACACTTCGATGCCCTTCTTTCCGAGTTGCTAATTCTGCTGCAGTAATTAGTTCATTTCAAAGAGTAAAGTAATAGTTCATTTGCACTTCGCGATTCTAAAAGATCGTCTACTCTCCGTCTTTTTGTTATTATTGATGACTCATCAAAGGTTTTCTGGGGTCGCCCTACAGAACGAACCCCCGATGATGTTGAAGGGCACGGGTTATTCACACACACTAACATTTCGATTCCGCATCCTTCTAACCAATTTTTATGATGAGAAATTCATCCTTAGTACACTTAGAAGATGGCCACTTTTCGTTTAATTTTGAGTTTCCTCAGTGAATTTTCAGAAGCATCTAGTAGATTATGCTGTACATATAAATTATCAAAAATGCGACTTGTTCGTTCAGTTTTATTATGTTTTAACCATTCTTCGAAAAACTCCAATTTTGTCACAGCTATGGCTCGTTCTGAGTAAATTACTTTTTCTGCGGGCGGTTTCGGGAGCCAAAAACTAAAGTAACCTAAGCCTGAATGTTGTAATTATAACATACAGAAGAATCTAGCACGATAAATTGGGATACAAAAGTTGCAACCCTTTAAAGTTTGAAGTTAAGAAAAAATATGTGGGATTATTTCAACATACTTATAAACTCTAATTACAGCAAAAAGTACATGTATTATTTTAAAAACAAGTCAAAATAGTAAGTACATACCTTCAAGAGTAGAATCCATCACAACAAAATCGTTTCACTTGAGATGGTGTCACAAGTGTGATAAAAATGCAACTTATTTACAACATTGGGAAGTCGCTACGCCCCCGTCAGGGGGCGCGGCTAGCGGAACCGGGGCGTCGCCCCTCGGCCGCGGGAGCAATTCGTTGGCCCGTAAATACGGGCCCCTCATTGTGATTGTCAAATTAATGACGCCTAGATGATTGGGCGCGTTATTTACTGTAACGCGCCCATGTGAGTGATTGCTATTTTGTTACTGTAGGCGCATCACGACGCTAATACTGTTAGCGCCGCTTTCTTCACGACACCCCGGCGGTCAACCCCCGCCAGGTGAGACCCCCGGTTACCCGGGGGAGGCCCAGTGAAGGCGACCAGCGACGTAGGTGCCGACTCGACGCTCCTACAGTATAGGTGTATTGTTCCCGCCCGCCCCGCTTTCAGATCAAGCCGATTACGGTCCGGGCTAAGGAACTGTCGTGCGTGTGTGGGCGGCATTGTAATTGCGTAACACCGCCCAGTGTCTACACATATCGCACAGCCCGCGCTGTACGTATGTGTGTGAGTTTAACTGCCTGTTTAGTGGTGGATGTCTGTGTTTATTACGTGACGCGCCTATATTAACTTAGCACACGCCACGCAATAGATGTATGTTATCTGTAGAGTAATATTGAGTCGAGTAAGCCGCGTGTAACCTGGATGCAGCTTACTCGAGGCGTCCAGTCCGGTGCGATGGGGTCAGTCGTCCGCTACCAGGTCGCGGGGCAGGGGTCTCGCGTCAGGGGGGCGCGTATGCCATGGCGCTATCTGTTTGACATGAGGCCAGTCAGATGCGTCGGCACGCGCGAACATTCCTTTCGCGAGACGCCGCACGTACTCATCCAGGCCCTCGATCCTGAGGTCCCTCCGGATGACATCGTTCCTCACAAAGTGAGGGGCGTCCACTATGGTCCGCAGCGCCAGATTCTGTTGCGCGCGGAGCAGCTTACGATTCGTCTCACTTGTGAGGGCGAACCATGCCGGGGCGGCGTACGTCAAGATAGGGCGCACGTACAGTTTGTACACGCCCATCTTGACGCGCACCGGGATGCGGGATGAGAGCACCGGCCTGAGTAGGTTGCGGGCTACCCTACCTTGGGCGGCGACCTTGCGGACGTGTGTCCCCATCGAGAGCCGACGGTCGATAGTGACACCCAGGTATTTGACCCGGGGCGACCATTCGACGTCGGCTCCTTGTAGCTTCAGGGGTGGCGGGAGGGGCGCAGATCCAGTAACCAGCGCCTGCGTCTTACCCACGTTAACCGACAGCCGCCACTTCGACAGCCACTCGGGAAGCAAGTCGAGGGCGCGCTGCATCTTGACGGCCGCGTACTTTGCGTTCAGCGAAGTTGTAATGTACGCGGCATCGTCAGCATACAGCGCGAGCGTCGAGTCTGTCGTGGTGGGGATGTCGTCGGTGTAACGCGAGTAACACGCCGGCGATACGCAGCTGCCCTGCGGTACGCCGGCCAGCACCGGACGGGCGCTAGATAGCGCCCCATCAACCACCACCCTAAATGTCCTGTTAGAGAGAAACGTAGAGACCACCTGTACAACGCGACGGGGCGCGTCGGACGTGGCCAGTTTGTATAATAGGCCCTCGTGCCATACGCGGTCGAAGGCCTTCTCCATGTCGAGGAATACTGCCACCGAGTATTCCTTCTTGTTGATTGCGGCTGCGAGGTGGTGCAGTACCCTCGACAGCTGGAGCGTCGTGCTATGTTCCGCCCGAAACCCAAACTGCTCCGGACGCGGCGCGATGTGGGGTTGGAGATGTCGCAGCAGGAGTGCTTCGAACACCTTGGAGACTGTCGGCAGCAGAGTGATCGGCCGATAGCTCTCCGGCTTCAGGATGTTCTTTCCCGCCTTGGGCAACATAATGACGCGCCCTTCCTTCCACGAAGCGGGAAAGGTCCCCGTGCGCAGTATCCCCGTGTACAGGCGCGCCAGGGCCGCAACCATACGGTGCGGCAGGTGGCGCAGCGCTGTGTTGGTGATACCGTCAGCACCGGGGGCCTTCCTAGGCTTCGTTCTTAGGATGGCGCGTCTGACTGTGCCAGGCGAGAAGAATATTGGGTCCTCATCGGGAGCTATCGGCGATGCGAAATAGTCCCCTAGGTGTTTCTCGACTGCTGCGACATGTTCGATGTCGTCAGTCGGGTTGGGGCGGAACTGACGCTCCAGGTGCTCGGCGAAGACCTCCGCCCGGTCCTCCGCTACAAACTTGAGCGCCCCGTCGCTGTTGAGTAGAGGGCGCACCGGGGCTGGGGTATTCGTTAGTTGGCGGCACAACTTATGAATCGACGGCCAATTGTCAGTAGTGGCGTCGATTCGCTCCTCCCAGCCCGCGGCGGTGTGCGCCTGTAGTTCGGCCTTCACCTTCTCCGCGAGACGGTTGAGCTGTGTCTTCATACTTGGACATCTCAGCTGTTGCCACTGCTTGCGTAGGCGCCTCTTCGCGGCGATCATTGCAGTGATGCGGGCCGGCAGGGGCGGCAATAGCCCTCTCCCCTGCGGCTGCATAGTGTGAGTCGCCGCTTCTAGGGCGCTTTGGATGCAAGCAGTGACGTCCTTCGCCGTCTGGTCTACGTCCGCGGAGGTGACGATAGGCCGAGTCGGCGCAGTGGTCTCTACTATCTCTCTAAAGGCGTCCCAATCCGTGGATCGACGTGGCGCTTGAGGCTTCAGTCGGGTCGGCATACCCGATAGGACGACGAGTACAGGTTGGTGGTCCGACTGTAACTCGTCGTCTATGACTTGCTGTGTGGCCTGGCAGTGTAGCCCTCGGTGGACTACGATGTCCAGCACATCCGGCATGTACCGGGAGGCCTCGGGGTAGTGAGTGGGCGTCTCCGGGCCGGACACCGTGTAGCCGAAGGCTTCCGCATCCGCAAAGAGTCGTCTCCCCTCGGTATTCATCAAGAACGAATTCCACGCTGGGTGTTTACAATTAAAATCCCCGGCGAGGAGTGTGGCGTGTTGCGTCTTGTTTAACAAGGCCCGCAGCTCTGTCAGGTCCAGTTTGGCCGCGGGCGGCTTGTAGCACGCGTAAATGTTCAAGTCCTCGCCGGCTATGTGTAGCTGGACACCCAGCGCGTAAAATGAGCTGAGTGACGGCAAGGGGACTTCTTGATGGACGACCCTTCGCTTTACTAGTACCGCCAGACCACGGTATCTAATATGGAGAGCCGACCGTTCATCTTTCCTGTAAACGAGATATCCCGGGAACCTAATCCTGTCCTCGGGTCCCAGGAGTGTCTCGCTTATTAGCGCCACGTCGATATCTTGTTCCCGAAGGAGATGGCGGAGGGGGGCGACCTTATCCCTAAGGCCGCGGGCGTTCCAGTGGATCACCCTTAACGACCTAGCCATGGTAAAGCGACAACAGTGTGGCCAGGCCGTCAAGGATGACCGTCTCGATGTCCTGGCCCTGCTTGATGGCCTTAATAAGGTCCATCAATAGTTGTATGGCACAGGCTGTAAATTCCTTCCTTTCTTTAGTGGGTAGCGATGCGCCGGTAGCGCCGCCACTCGTCTTTTTGGGGAACTTTTTTAGTTCCATCTGTTGCCGCTGCGCTGTGTTGGCGCTAGCGTCAACAGATGGTTCATTGTTTCCCCGCGGCGCTATGCCGGCGCCAGCGGTAGTCCCTCCGCTAATCTTGGTAGCCTGTGCCCTCTCCGTAGCAGGGCCAGCCTTAGGGATTTTTTCTTCTTCCTTCGGCTGGGGAGGGGGGTGCTTCTTGCGCTTTCCCTTCCCCCCGCGTTTGGTCTTCCTCCGCCCTGAGGAGGCAGCTTGTCTGTCCGTGGGCCATTTGGCCGCCGCCATCAGCATCGTGCCTTGGGCCTCTGTTTGCGTCTCCTTTGGCCTTTCCGTGGCCATATGGGGCCGGCGTGTTTTGGCCGTGATGGCGGCGGTCCCCGCCCGCCTGTTGTGGATCTCCTGTTGGAAGACGGGGCACCTGATGTTGCACGCGGGGTGCGGGCCACCACAGTTACTGCATGTGGCCGGCTCCTCCCGCGGGCGTGGACAATCACGCGCCGCGTGCTCCCCTCCACATCGTACACAGGCGAGCGGCCGGTGGCACTGATGTGAACTGTGCCGGAAGTGTTGGCATCGGTGGCACTGAGCGGGCCCACGCTTTCCTCTCCAGGCCTCAATCTTGAAACCACGCATGTACATGAACACGGTGGTGTCATAGATGGCCCGGACATCTGGAGTCTTCTTTAGGACCGCGTGAAATACGCAGCCGGGTCGTCCCTGGGCGCCTTTTATATGGCGCACGTACTCCGGCTGGTATCCCAGCGTCCGGAGCTCCTCCTCGATCTCCTTGGGGTCCGTGTGTGCTGGCAGTCCCCGTATGGCGATCTTTAAATTTTTGTCCGCTGGCAGCGAGCACGCAAACCATGAGACACCGCTCTCTTTTTCCAGGCCGGTAAGGTACCTTTGGACCAGCCTGTACTCGTCCTCTGTGTCGGGGGTGAATCTCACCCCCGTCCCATAAGGACGAGCATTCGAGGGCCGGCCCAATTTGGCGCTTATCGCCCGGACTTATTTACAAATGAAAATTGCGCTTCATTTATAATTAACATTAAACCCTCCACAAAATTACTTGTTGAACTAACAAACAAATGATTTCTTAGAATTCCTTACCTGGGAAGGGTTGTTGTTGTTGTTATAACAAGTTGTTATCACAAATTCCTGGAAATGACGTCATGAATTTTGTCCCGCTAGCTTGTACTAGACGAAATACCTACTGTGCGCCGCTAGACATTACTGTACCACAGATAAGCAAACGCTCAGCTTTTAGTGGTTGCACTTTTAAAGATATGCCTGTAAATATGCAAGAGAGCGATTCCTGGCCACAGTGGAATTTTTATAAAGCGAATTACAGTAGGTTGTGTTATAAGATAATGAATCATGACTGGTCGCCTATGTACTCGTATAACAGGAGCGAGCCAGAGGAGTGTTTGAATTATTTTTATGACATAATGTATGGTATTATTGGTGATTGTGTTCCCAGGAAAATACGAAGCCGCCGTGTAAATTCTAGGTACCATTACTTTTTTTTTTTTTGATGGGAAATCATCAAATAACTTCTCCCGCTCTGGGTGGAGCGGGAGGGTATGTCAGACTCTTACTGACTAAAACCCACCCGTATTCCTTCCGTTGCCTGTGTTGCGGGGGCCTCGGTGACCCATTAGTACCTTCCCGCGACCCCGGCAGGCATCGGCCCTAGTGGACCCCTACATTGTGCTGACGACATCTCTTTGAGGCGCGCGTGGAATACGACGCGCCGTCGACCCGGGCCTGGTCCTTACCGGACGGTGAGCTACCCATTGCTCACCATCCGCAAGCCCGCGCCTACGGTGGCCGGAAATCCGCCCGGGACTCCCGACGCCCAGGGCATCTCCTGCGGCGGCCCGTCAACCGTCCCGCCTCCTCCTTCGCGAGCATTACTGCTTCGCAGAAGGAGGTGACGGCTGCCCATGCCCTCTCGCTCCGTAACAAGGCCAGGTACCATTACCCTGAGTGGTACACGGCAGATATTATTCGCGACATAAAATTAAAAGCACTGCTTCATAAGCAGTACAAAATAAGTGGATTAACGAGTGATTACGAAATGTTTTCTCAGAGTAGAGCTAGGGTTAAAATAATGATAGAATTGGCACACAACAAACACCTTGATAATGTGTAATACAATTTCATGAAGGATTCTAAATCCTTCTGTAATGTATTATTAGAGACTGCAGGGATTATTTAACACAACCGCTGTTATGCGTGTATAATGTATGTTTTGAACAGTCATACTTTCCGGAACGCTGGAAAATTACACGAGTAGGTAATACCAGTACCTAAAGGCGAAGCAGGGAATGAAGTTAGTGGATATAGACCGGTGGCGGTGCTGTCGGTACCAGCGAAGGTATTTGAGTCAGTAATCCATCATTGTTTTCAGTCACGTTGTCCGACTCACAGCATGGGTTTCGCCCGGCTCGTAGCACGACTACAAACCTGCTTATGGCATATGTGGTTCCTAGCGTTGATTTGGGAGTGCAGGTCGATTCTGCATACTTTGATTTAAAAAAAAGCTTTTGATTTAGTCGATAATGACATTTTATTGACCAAGCTTGCGGCAGTCGGATGCACTCCTAAATTGCTGAAATTCTTTGCTGATCATATGAGTAACAGAAAGCAGTATGTCGAATATGCTGGGTATAAATCTGAGCCCTATTTTACGAGGTCAGGCGTAAGTCAGGGCAGTAATTTAGGACCACTTCAATTTATAATAATGATAAATGACTTGCCTGAGGTCGTCAAGAATGCTAAGTGCCTGTTGTTTGCTGACGATCTAAAACGACTATTAACTGTGAAAGAACAAAAGGACTTTGAGCGCTTACAGGAAGACATAGACAGGGTTGTTGAATGGGGAAAGAAGAATAAGTTGGTGTTTAATACGTCAAAGTGTTCGGTAATAACTTTTAATAATAATATTGAGTTCTATCCACAATTATCACATCTATCGGAGCGAGAATATCAGATCAAAAAAGGGTCGTTCTAAATAACAAAAATATATCAGATGCACGACTTCAACACCTAGAAACGTATGCAGAGAATACACTTAACCAAACGAATTCTTATATGCAATTAGAACATCACAATTTACTTATAGCAACAGACAATACCCTAACACAAGCACCCACAAAAATAATAACACAGAAACTGCACACGTTAATAATCAAACACATACACAAGAAACATAAGTAGGAAGCGAGCCCAATTTTCTGAATAGTATTCACGTTGGAACCTTGACCACAATTATAAACACAGAAAATAGTACGAAAAACGCTGAAAAAGTCCAGAACTAGAAGAAACATTCTCACATTCACTACAGCATTTCACAAGCATTCATTCCACAACAAGAAATTATATACCTAAACAAAAACCATCATAAACATTTGCACAAATAGTAAGTTACATTAATAACGTCATACTTCCAAAATATGTCAATGCAGACACAAACTTCAAAACCCTGCAGACAGTAATATACAGTGCTGCTTGGGCAGCTGCTAAAGCAAATGGAAGTAAACTTTCTTATATCACCTCTGAGAGTAGAGCTTATATGAATCAGAAAAATAAGAAACCGAAATGGCAGAAAAGATTAGAATTAAGAATTAAAGACTTAAGAACAAAAATCGGAAGACTTACAACGTATATGCAAGGAAACAGAGGCTGGAGGCTTGTTAGAGAGGTACACACAATACTAGAAAACTACAAAATGCACTCAATTCATGAAGCACCAAACACACAACTCACACATTTCTTAGATACACTAAAACAAAAACTCACTCTTATAAATAGTAGATTAAACAGGTACAATAATTGTACACTTCGCAAAATTCAAAATAATAAATTTAGAAACAACAAAAAGAAGTTTTATAGAACGTTAAAAAATTCGACCACAAACCAAACCGCACCCATTAATAACGAAAATAACACAAACCATAGTTTACCGTCAGTACACGAACTACATCAATTTTGGTCAGGAATTTGGGAGAGGCCATTATGACATAATACTGAAGCTGAGTGGGTTAAAATAGAGACAGAAAACTATATGCACACTGAACAAATGGAGTTCGAACAAGTTCCGATAGATACATTTCATGACGTCCTTCAAAAATTACACAATTGGAAAGCACCGGGTTCTGACTACATTCACAATTTTTGGTAAAAAAAATTGACATACACTCACCCATTTCTGTACAATTACATCTACACCTTCATTAACAATCCAACAACGATGCCTACATACATAGCGGAAGGAATTACCTATATGATACCAAAAAACAGTAACGACAGAGCCCACCCAGCAAAGTACAGACCAATAACACGGCTACAAACAGTATATAAAATAATAACATCTTGTCTCACTCAAATCATTTACAAACACCTTGAATTAAATTCAATATTATCCGAAGAACAAAAAGGCTGTCGAAAATTTAGTCAGGGCTGCAAAGAACAACTTACAATAGACTCAGTTATACTCAAACAGGTCCAGCGGAAGAAGAAAGATCTATATACTATGTATATAGACTACAAAAAAGCGTACGATTCTGTCCCACACACTTGGCTACTTGAAATTTTAAATAAGATAAACCCTCAAATCATTGCCTTTTTAAATAACACAATTACACAATGGACAACACGGTTACATCTTACGACACCTACAGGTATTGTTGAGACAGAACCCATCAAAATCCAACGAGGCCTATTCCCAGGTGACTCGCTTAGCCCACCATGGTTATGTCTTGCCTTAAACCCGTTATCACACAAATTGAATTCCCTAATGCCAGGATAATATAACCTCAATTACAATGACAATACAGATGCCATAAGGACGGACAGACGCGACTATAAAATTAACCACTTGCTCTACATGGATGATATAAAATTGTATGCTTCTGCAACAGAGGACTTGGATGAACTCGTAAAAGCTACAGAATTTTTTTCGAGTGATATAGGAATGGAATTTGAAATTGATAAGTGTAAAATCAATTCAGTTAGGGCAAGTCAAACATACGAACACTCATATAACACACAGTCAGGAGACACCATAGAATCCTTAGATGAACACGGAACATACAAATTAAAAATATGGCAATAAAAAATAAACTTACACAACAATTTAAACATAGATTAAAATCAATTTTAAACACTCAATTGCATTCCAAAAATACTATAAAAGCCATAAATACCTATGCGATACCCATCCTTACATATCCCTTTCGTATAATAAGCTGGACCAAAACGGAACTTAAAAACCTACAACGCGTCATTAACACTAGTTTGACCAAATATAGCACACACCACCCTAGATCTAGTGTACAGCGACTAACACTACCCAGGAAATAAGGTGGATGAGGAATAATAGATATAACGAACCTACACAATAAACAAATCAGTACTCTAAGAAAATATTTTACTCTAAGAAAAAATCACAACCTCTACCTTACACAAAGCAATAATTTATAATGATCGAAAATTAACCCCGCTAAACACGTTTGACAAAACTATTCAAATTAATGAGAAACAGACTGACAGACAGACTAAAATATTGGAATGGACCCAGAAGTCACTCCATGGAAGACATAGCCAAGACCTTTGCCAACCTAACGTCGACAAGTTAGCGTCGAACGAATGGCTCAGGCGCGGAGATTTATTTCCTGAGACTGAAGGGTTCATGACAGCAATTCAAGACCAAGTTATTGAAACCCGTAATTACCAAAAGCAAATCATGCGAGCCCCACTTCCAACAGACATTTGTAGACGATGTCATAGTTCTTCCAAAACTAATTAACACATTACTGGAGCATGTAAAGCAATAGTTCAGACTGACTATAAACACAGGCACGATCAAATAGCCAACATAATGCATCAAAAACTTGCCATTAAATTTAAATTAATTATTACTATTATTATTATTTACTCCAGAAACGGTTCTTGAAAACCTAACACACAAGCTATACTTTGATCGAGCCATCCTCACAGACAGAACAACACATTACAATTTAGACCAGACATAACTTTAGTGGACAAAATTAATAAAACCGCGCAAATTATTGACATAGCAGTTCCAAACACACACAACCTACAAAACACTATAGCAGAAAAGCTGTCAAAATATGCAGACTTAAAAATAGGAATAAGCGGAATGTGGTGATTAGGCAGCGTTGCCATTATTCCTGTAGTACTTTCAACCACCGGTGTCATTCCAAACCAACTGCATCAATCTTTAAAAACACTAGACGTTGCTCCCTCCACCTACCAAACCCTACAGAAAGCTGCTATCCTGAACACTTGCAGAATTGTCCGAAAATTCCTGCAGAGTGACAATGACCCACAAATATCACACGCACAAACAACATTCACCACTGCAACACAAAGCCAAAACATAATATCATCACGCCATATATTATCATCAATTACCACTTAGGTTAGCACTTGGCTTTGGCCCGTGTTACTCAAAAAAACCGGCAGATCAGTGCTGAGATACAAAAATGTATAACAACAAATAATAATAATAAATCCATTTATTTCAGGTCCATAAATTAAAAAAAGAAGAAACTAAACACAAAACACATAATGAATACACAAGATGACAGATAAGCATTACAAATTACAATATATTTACATAAAATCATTGCACCGAAATCAATTAAAATTAAAATAACATTCAACTAATATTTCAAAATTTATAAATTAGAAATTACATAAATGAGTCAATTAAAAATGTAAAATAATTAAATCAATTACAAATTAGAGTATACATAAAATCTTAAAATCACTGGTCATTTTAAATCAATTAAAAATAAAATGAAAATTAAATGGATCACTTAATAAATGGTGACGAACTGGCATGCAGGTACATACAACTCTCCAGCAGCGCCGAGTCCCACCGCTCAGACAATACGCTCAGGATACTGTTAGTGTACTGTTAGTGATTTAGTAGGATGAAAATGCCCAAGAAATATGACTATAGAGTGGACAACACGTTATTGAAAAGAACGGAAATGGTGCGTGATTTAGGAGTACGCCTTGACTCGGACCTGGCATTTCGTAATCACATCGTAATTTTTTGTAAAAGAGCCTATAGAAGCCTAGGGTTCGTCCTAACAAGAGCAGAGGGTTTTACAAGCATCGTTGCGCTAACTTCTTTGTACAATGCATTGGTAAGAAGTCAGCTCGAATGTAACGCAATCATATGGGCTCCGCATGAAGCTAAATACAGTCTCATGCTGGAGCGTATACAAAATAATTTTATTAGGTTCCTGTACCTAAGGTGGTTGGTGTATATCCATTTTATTCATTGATGTATCCAACTTTGTTATAGGCATGGTGGGATACAATAAATTGGAAACAAGGAGGGACGTAGCTCTTGCTACTTATATTTTTAAATTATTGCGTGGCAATACTTTAAACCCAGGTATATTGAAATAAATAAACCTGGGGGGTAACCATCACTTCTTATAGCAGTATTATTATAATATTACTTTACAGTGGGAAAGTGATGGAGCTATATAGTACTTATAGCTCCATCTCTTTCTCACGCTAAAGTAATATTGAAATAATACTGCTATAAGAGGTGATGGTTACCCCTGGTCCCCCCGACCCTTGTTCGACGAAGTGCCAGCCCGCGCCGCAGCTGAGCCTGTAGCTTTAAATTCCCCGATTAATAATAATAATATTAACCAGATCCAGCCTGTCCCATCTTGCTGTCCTCCCCCCAGCGACGCCCTAAGCCGAGGTCCGTACCCCACAGGGGGTGCCCTTAGCGTGCAGTCGCTTAGTACTATAAGAAATTCGCCCCTGGCTGGAGGCTTTGAGTTCGCTTAAGGCAGCCACAGGAAAGTCCGGTTAAGTAGTCACGACCTCTCAAGGTCAACTACGAGATGCCATACCTAAAAAAAAAAAAAAAAGATGGTTACCCCCCAATTATGTATTACGAAGGCGACGACCACGTCTATTGGCGGTGCCCAGTAGTAGGACCAATCTACTGAGTAAAGCTCCTATAACGCGTACCTTGCGTGTACTTAATGAGTTGACGTAGCAGACAACATAGATCTTTTTACTTGTTCTCTGAGTGAGTTCACGAAAACCACAATGTACATACTATGTTATGGTAAATAATAAAACGGTAACTATGACCACACTATTGAATTAGGAAATCCCTGTAATGATAGTGATGATGAGTAAATAAATAAATAAATAAATCAATTTATTTCAAGCCAAAGGGCCGGGCTATTATTAATCAATCATTTTAACAAACTTACTTAACCGAAAATACTGTGGGAACAGAGTTATTATGTAATCTCATTACACCAAGTGTTCTATTGAAACAGCTTTCTTCAAAGTGAAGTGAACACAGGTAGGTACCATTCTTTATTTCGGGGATTAATATTTTCTTCACCAATAGCCTCTAGTTACTTTTTCTTTAACCCTTTATTTATAGGAAAGCTATAAAAAAGGCTAATATTTTTATCAATAATTCATTTTGGTTAGAGCTGCGGAACTAATCAAATAACAAAATGCTGACGTCTTGTTTTAGGATCACTTATAACTCTGTGGGACGGTCTCTCAGACCGTAAACCACGGGCCGGACCTAACAAGGTCACTCGGACCGATTAAGACACGCGGGAAGGTACTAAAGGGTCACCGAGGCGTTAGCTATACAAGTTAGGTCCGGCCCGTGGCCGGACCTAAGAAGGTAGAGACCTTGTTAGGTCGGACCGATTAAGACACGCAGAATAATTTCTGTAAACATCGCAGATTATAACCGATATCGTTTCAGCGGAGGAACTAGTTTCGGAAAGTATTACGGTACGGCGTCGCCTCGCACCGGTACAACACTATTCCACTATGACATATTATTGTAAACAAACGAATGAAATAATAAATATTAAAAAAGGTCTGGTATAGGGAAATGAACCCAAATATTAATACTTTAGCAATAAATTCATGATCCCGTAATATTTTTTTCATAGAATGTTTATTATTGTATGTGCTATTGCATGAAACCTATTAACCTGTGTAAAGATAATCGACCTTGATTTTCATTTCCTTTCTTGCACTACACTTCACAAAACAACACACAGGCATGTTGAATTGCTGTTTTCCAACATTCACATGCAGTTTTAAAGGTAAACTCCTCGTAATTTTCTCGCAAATCTCAATAATACAAAAGTAAACAACCATTTGACAGCAAAGCTACCACGAAACTTGGCGCATAAAATGGCTGATATGCCACCTACCATTGACATATTATATAAATATATGGACTGGAAATACCTACAAAAAAAAGGTGCATACCTACAACTCGATATTGGCGCATAAAATGGCTGCTGTTGCTAGGGTTGTGTCAATCAAGGAACATGGGTGTTACTTTAACTAGTATCGATACTAGTCTTACTAGATATCACGTTTGGATCATAATTACATACTTATAGTCCGTTGTAATAGAAAAACATGAGTAGGTTAACTTACATTCTGTTACCTGAGAATAAAATTTATGTCGTGTTGTTTTCTGCACAGAAATAAAAAACGCTTTTTAATTGCATCACGTTTATGTATTTAAGTGAACAGGAAGAGATAGATCCGTTGGAAGGCCATAGCCTAGTAGCTTCTGTTAGGTATGCGGAGCCTAATGAAAATCAAGAAAATCTAGTGATTATCTTGTTTTTCATTAGGCTTCGCGGCTTTCATAATCTTCTCCCTGGTGGGTGAAGATAATGTTTATATTATGTGTTAATGAGTAGTGGATTAAAAATTAAATAATAATTATTTTTATATATTTGTTTATTGGTGTGGTAATGATTATAGTATAACGTTTTATTAGAAAAGTAGACTTACACTAGTACATTATGATACAAGTGTGTAATGATCAATACAAGGTAATGATCAATGCAAGGAAACGTGAAATATGCACCGTGTCCACAATTCGATGGGGTAACTGCAATTAAGGCATTACAGTAGATGTGCCAGAAACATCAGCATGTCGATTCTGTAAAAATCTCACCGTGAAAACTCGCGTGGACTGAGCTTTCAGTGTCATCCTACTGATGCTAGGGAGTGACCAAGCATTACATTTATAATCATAATCGAGATTATAATAATATTTTTATGATAATTCTATTGATCATTTTATATTATTTCAAAACTAGTATTTATATGTTGAAACGTTACTATTCAGGGGTTTTTATAAATAAAATAGCAAAACATAAATTTAGTCTGAAACTCAATTTTGTTTTCGAAAATCATGAAAACGACACCCATGATGAAAAATGTTTGTAGCCGCCATTTTGGATTTTGATATAAAGGTGGTACAACCAAATTTTTGTTTGTCGTGCATTTAAAAATAAGACACGGTAAAGTAAAAAAAAACTCATCTTGATATTAATAACAGCGCCTCACGCGCAAGCGCGTGATCTTATCACTTCACGCGATTCTCGTAACCAAAGTAACCACCCGCGCCGCAGTGAATCGGCTAGGTGAAGTGTGTCGTAAGCGCGACGCGCGAGTGTCGTGATCATAGCACTTCACTCGATTCTCGTTGCCATAGCAACACCACTTCACTTGGGCTGGATGAAGTGAGCCTAGCCGCCCGCCGGCCGGTGAGCGCGCTGCGCGAGTGTCATTTGAACTGTTGAATTTTGTTATACAACTAGTATTGATGACGGTGACTTTATGAATATTATTTTATTATTGGAACGCTTAGGTCGGTATAAATTTACATAACTAAAATAAAATATGAGAAAGGTACTTATTAAATAATCCGCACGGTTTTTATTCAAATGGCTTATGTACACAGACACACACATTGTTTAGTTAGGTTTCCACATAGTTTGTGAGGGGATAAATTCTATGGTCCGTCAGCCAGGCACACTTTTAGCACTCGATCACTTGACACACTCGGTTATCTCTTCTTATTGAATCGATTTGGGTTAATAACAACGCTGAATAACGTTGCACAGTCTTTACTAGACTCAATCCACTATCGCTTCTTCAAAACACATCGCGATTGGGTCATGGGATTGCATTTATTTAATCAGTTAAAACACATCGCCGTTGGGTCATGGGATTGCGTTTATTTAATCAGTTAAAACACATTGCGGTTGGGTCATGGGATTGCGTTTATTTAATCAGCTGAAAACACATCGCCGTTGGGTCATGGGATTGCGTTTATTTAATCAGTTATAACACATCGCCGTTGGGTCTTGGGATTGCGTTTATTTAATCAGTTATAACACATCGCCGTTGGGTCATGGGATTGCGTTTATTTAATCAGTTATAACACATCGCCGTTGGGTCATGGGATTGCGTTTATTTAATCAGTTATAACACATCGCCGTTGGGTCATGGGATTGCGTTTATTTAATCAGTTATAACACATCGCCGTTGGGTCATGGGATTGCGTTTATTTAATCAGCTAACACACATGTAGTTGGTGTACATAATAAAGAGAGCTATTCTATTCTATTATAACTGATTATGATGAATAGAATTAGCATAAAATATTCTTAATATCTCGATTATGACTGTAAATGTAATCCTTGGTCCATCCCTAGTATCAGGTAGGATGACACTGACAGTGCACTCCACGCTCACTTCACTTAAGTTTTCACGGTGAGAAGGTTACAGAATAGCACTGCAGATTTTTAATGTTGCTTGTTTCACACAAAACATATGACTCTTGATATTGTATTTTGGCGGGCACCTGAAAAAATTTGGTACCTACTAATATTATGATAACCACATTTATTTATTTCAGGCCAAAGGGCCGGGCTATTATTAATCAATCATTTTAATACACACTTACCGAAAATACTGTGGGAACAGAGTTATTATGTAATCTCATTACACCAAGTGTTCTATTGAAACAGCTTTCTTCAAAGTGAAGTGAACACAGGTAGGTACCATTCTTTATTTCGGGGATTAATATTTTCTTCACCAATAGCCTCTAGTTACTTTTTCTTTAACCCTTTATTTTTAGGAAAGCTATAAAAAAGCAAGTTTTTTTTATCAATAATTCATTTTGGTTAGAACTGCGGAACTAAACAAATAACATAATGCTGACGTCTTGTTTTAGGATCACTTATAACTCTGTGGGACGGTCTCTCAGACCGTAAACCACGGGCCGGACCTAATAAGGTCACTCGGACCGATTAAGACACGCGGGAAGGTACTAAAGCATATATGAACTCGAACATTCTCAAAAATACTCGAGTCAGCGCCTTTGATAAACAAAAAGCGGAAATAAAAATAGAAATACAAAAAAATGCGTTGTAAACAATCTCGACTTTATGTTTTTGAAGATAGAGCCGAAAGTCGCTTGTTCACAACTATAGCGTCTAATTCAGAGGCGGCTTTTATCAAAGGGACTGCGCGCTCACAAGTATAGGCGCGGCGGGCGGAGTCAAAACGTTCGACCAGTACCTAACCAGAGAGAGGTGTTTTGATTTTTTTTCTAAATTCTTGCGGTGTATCGCGGAACCCTAGGTTTCCGCGGAACACACTTAGAGTACCGCTGTTCTATTATATTCACAATGGAGTTTAAGAGGCCTAGAGGAGCTAAACGCAAGTTTTATAACGCCTAAAAGTATATGATCCACTGCAGTAAACTAAATCAGAAAAATATATGATATTCTTCAGGATATATCCTAGGAAGATAGTGTGTTGAAAACATAATATAACTAATTTGATACGATAGAAAAAAATCACGAAGTTACCTCTAAAAAAATCTTTTAACGCGTAAAAATCATACTAATATACATGCAATCATTCTGATTTTTTGTCAGATTATTCTACAAGCAACATATTAGCATAATAGTGTTTTAATTTTTTGATTTAATCGATGGATTTATTGTAAATCGTATATTCTTATTTCCGAGCATAATACGTACGCATGTGTGCGTAAACGCCTGTAGTGTGTACCGACAGTGCCGGCCGAGGCCTGATGCTATACAGATGTGTCGCTCTTTTCGTCGCATTATTTCCGCCCCGATTGTTTAATGTTTTTGTAAAGTTTTAAGGCTCCTACATACTGGCGCGACTTGTCGCGCGACGCGACGCGACACAAAGGCACCGCTTGTAGCGCTACACGCGGTGCCTTTGCGTCGCGACGCGTCGCGCGACAAGTCGCGCCAGTATGTAGGAGCCTTTATTTGTGAATTCATTGTTTCATATTTTCTTTGCGTAAATATTTTTATTTCGTATAGATATAAAATACTTTAAGTTAAAATAGCGTAATAAAGTACTAGTTTGTTATAAAGTTGTATCATTTGTAAAAGAAAAATCAACAAAAAAAGAAAAAGAGTAAAGAAATGGAATGTCATGGGAAAGAAAGTGAAACCCGTTGCGAGGACTAAAAATTAAAAAAACGTTCATATAAATCAAATGCCGAACTTATGAACGAAATTAAAAGGTAAGATAGAGCATTATATTATTACTAAATATTTATTTTTATAATCATAAAACTATGAATTTTGGAAACGTCTAAGTAAGTGCAATCAGTTCATATGGTCTGTATTTTCGGTACCTCTTTCAAATGATACAGTAGCGAATTTAAAAGAAGTGTCGAATTACAGCCTAGAATGTCTGGGTTCAAATCTCAGGGATTATGTCTTTTATTTTATTTGAATTATTTACTATATTTTGCACTGACTCTAATTTTATATGAAACTGACATCAATTTAATTCATTAATAACATATAAATATTTTATTAATAAATTAAATTCAGGCAAAACATGTTGGTCCGGTAAAATAAATGTTTCCATCTACATGTGCATATTCATGTATCATGTTACACATGTTTGAACAAATAAATTTATCTTTATCTTATTTAAACTACTACGATGTACATATTTATTAAATACATTTCTATAATTAAGTATATAAATAAAAAAAAACCTTTAAAATCGAATTATTTTTACAGGAGCAAAACGGTCGAATGTATCAACACGGAAGTTATTCCAATACGTAAGTATCTCCACCTTATACAGGGTGGCCCAAAAGTCGTGGATAAAACGCAACTAAGGGTTAGATGGGGTCATCAGCTGCAAAAACTTGTTCTACGGGAGGTCCTTAAGGTCAACCCCTGCAGAGTTATAATTTATTTTGTGTTTTTATGAGAAAATTGACTTTTTTTAACTAATTATTATTAAAATTCGAAAAAATCTACATCCTGTATCTTTTTTATAATTTTCACTAGATTGGTACTGATGAGTCCTTGCGTTAGACATGCTATTTATGGTTGTTTATTGGGTGTGTTGAAGATAATATTAAGTTTGACGATTTTTTTTTTCTCAAATCATAACTTTTTATTTACTTCGGACCCCACTGTGAAAAAAAAATACTCTACCGAAAAGTGATCTTGTATTACAAGTTTTGGCGCATTTAATAGGGATTCTGAAAAGGTATTACACATGGCTATACGTGGCTGTGATATCTTTCAAGGACGATTATTCGTAGCAAGGCCAAAGTTAACCCAACCATAAAACTCGGTTAGGCTTATTTAAAAATAAACTGGAACTAATAGAATTAATGACAAAGACTCTCTGCCTCTCTTTTACACTAACCATTTAATCCTTTGTCAATAAAAAGCCGGTTCGCCCGTCAGTTCTGGTAGCGATATCTTTTCTAGGAAACAAAAGGCAGGGCCAGCCGAGGCGGGGGCCGGGGGATGCGCGTGAGCATGTTTCTCTAGAATGTTTAGTGTTCTTTAGTGACTCGCTTCCTGCCTGTGAGTACGCACGTGTTATTTTTCTCGGTTTTACGACGACTTGTGATCAGTTTCTTTCCTTTGACCTACGCTTTGTTTCTCGGACTTGTGACAGATTGCCTACCTGTGACCAGTGCTGTGTGAATCGGACTAGATTCGGAATCGGACGGATCGGCTACAAAAGTGGACAGATGGCTGCTGCGAGGAGAGAATACACCCAACGGGAGTATGCAGAAATGCATTACCTGTATGGCTATTGCGGCGGTAATGCCCGGGCTGCTATCAGGGAATATCGTCAACGCTACCCTAACCGTGATCGTTTTCCGGACTACAGGGTTTTTATGCGCGTACATAATTCGTACATGGAGGGAGTCTTACCCGGTCAGCATGCTCCGAGAGCAGGCAGACCAGTGGTGCAATTTGAAAATGAAGACGAAGTGCTGAGAGAATTACGATTGGATCCTAGTATAAGTCAACGCCAAATATCCCGTAAGCTCGGGATTCCAAGATCGACGGTGCAACGTGTCATTAATAGAAACAAATATCACGCCTACCATGTGCAAAGGGTGCAAGCTTTGCTGCCCGGTGACTGAACCTAGAGTGCGGTTTTGCAGAGAGATGCTAAGATACCACAGAGAGGATCCGCAGTTCTTCAACAAGGTTTTATGGAAGGATGAGTCAACTTTTAGAAGAATGGGAGTATTCAATATCCAGAATCTACATTTTTACTCCAGCGTAAATCCCCATATCATAAGAAATGATCGATTCCAGTATTTGTTTGGTATTAACATGTGGGCTGGTATAATTGGCCAGCACTTGGTGCTGCATGAAATGCCAGCAAGGCTGAATGGTGCTCAGTATTTAATTTTTTTGCAAAATAATTTAAACCATATTCTTAACGAAGCTGAAGTTCCAGTAGAAAGAATAGCAGAAATATGGCTGCAACATGATGGCGCCCCACCTCACTACGCTCGAGCAGTTAGAGATCATTTGAACGAGCGCTTCCCCAACCGGTGGATTTGTCGAGGCGGACATATTGCGTGGCCACCCCGGTCGCCCGATTTAAATCCATTAGATTTTTTTACTTGGGGCTATTTTAAAGACTATTTCTTTAAAATAGCCCCAAGTTATTACCAAGGAGAGAACAATAGCGAACAAGAACTACGACAAAAGCTCGAATTTGCTAGGGTACAAGTTACTAACAATATAGGTGCATTCCGTAGGTTACGTAGGAATTTTATTAGACGGTGCAGATTATGTATTATGGTCAGAGGCAGGAATTTTGAGAATTTATTGTAAAATGTTTTGCTTAATAAAACAATTATTTCACAATCGTTGTTTTGTTTTTTCGTCCTAGAAAGATATTAGAGCCACTCATGGCCATGTGTAATACCTTTTCAGAATCCCTATTAAATGCGCCAAAACTTGTAATACAGGGTCACTATTCGGTAGAGTATTTTTTTTTCACAGTGGGGTCTGAAGTAAATAAAAAGTTATGATTTGAGAAAAAAAAATCGTTAAACTTAATAAATTATCTTCAACACACCTAATAAACAACCATAAAAAGCATGTCTAACGCAAGGACTCATCAGTACCAATCTAGTGAAAATTATAAAAAAGATACAGGATGTAGATTTTTTCGAATTTTAATAAGAATTAGTTAAAAAAAGTCAATTTTCTCATAAAAACACAAAATAAATTATAACTCTGCAGGGGTTGACCTTAAGGACCTCCCGTAGAACAACTTTTTGCAGCTGATGACCCCATCTAACCCCTAGTTGCGTTTGATCCTCGACTTTTGGGCCACCCTGTATAAGCTATAATAACAATAAATAGAAGCTAAAAATTTCAAATGTTTTTGTTTTTTTTCCAGAAAAAGACCTCGGCTTATTTGATAATAGGCATGACGAAATAACTGGTTCATCTGAAAATTGCGATGTTATTTGTCACAAGTAAGAATTTAAATTAATGAATAGGTATTATAGAAAACTTAAATTATTATTGAAGAAGATTTTTCCGCAAACACATTTTACTTAGATTGATTACTTAGAATTCTTGTAGGTTTAATATTTCAATGTTTTATACGAATAAAAATGTATCTTATCTATCAAGAAATTATATTTGTATTCATTTCTTTTTCAGATGGAAAACTATAGGTACTCCTGAAAAGAACATCCAAATTGGACATAGGGTTATTAACGTTTCCCACGTTTTGGCAAAGTTATATGAGATCTCAAATCACGGACCATTAGATAGAAACCTAACAAAAAGCTTGAAATTAAATTTCACATAACGTTAACCTGAAAAAGAGCGTAAAACTTGGTATTTTTTTTTGTAATAAAAATGTTTTTAGTTTAATTGAATCAGTTTTATTTAAAAATAGCTGTTTCCGCGATCCAGGATGAAAAGTAGCCTATGTCCTTCTCCAGATCATGGTCTGCCCATGTCCCAAATTTGATCTAAGTCCGTTTAGCTGTTTCAGCGTGAAAGCATAAGAAACAAAACTCACTTTCGCATTTATAATATTAGTTAGGAACGCATCCTTAATTTTTCAAGTATCACCTAAAACAAATAAAAATAATTTCATTGTCCTATTTATTTTTTGTTAGATCTATACTATCGCGCTATACGCGCAAACTGTAAGAACTCGCGCGTCGTTGCTGCGCCATCTATTAGAATACACGGGCGTAACCTCGCTATGCTGTTGGTTATATCGGCGTCGTCGTTAGATGGCGTTCACGTCGATTGTGTAAATGTGTGCATGCGTTTTTCAAGGACACTTAGGTCTTGTAGTCCTCTTAAGTTACACAAACGACACCTCACTTTGGCGGTCGAATTAAGGCTCCTACATACTGGCGCGACTTGTCGCGCGACGCGACGCGACACAAAGACACCGCGTGTAGCGCTACAAGCGGTGCCTTTGTGTCGCGACGCGTCGCGCGACAAGTCGCGCCAGTATGTAGGAGCCTTTACACAAATGATGCCTCACTATAGAGGAAGAAAGTTTAGGAATTTCGTACAGGAGCGAAACTGAGTGTAGGTATCAAACGTACATAAACCTGTAAATGTATCTGCAGACTCCACCACTAGTTTTACCCTGTTTTATACACCTGTATAAAGTCAAATTATCAATTCACTGTAGTAATCTGACATGTGCTAGCTGTCACTTTGTGTAATAGTTTGGATATATTTATTGTATTCTAGACTTTTACATTTAAGTATACATATAATTCAATTAAATTAAACGATTACCATTACATAAATATGACTATTTTATTACACAAAGTGACAGCTAGTAAATCTCAGATTACTCCAGTGGATTAATAATTTGATTTTAGTAGTCTACTTGCCATGCTAAGGCTCGTGCAGACTAGTGCGATATCGCAGGTGCGACATGCAGCAATATGCCCGTCGCGCCCGCGATTTTAATTGCAGTCTGCCTCTACCTCTATTTCTGATTTACATCAATGATCTCCCAACAATAATTCAGCATAAGATGGTTCTTTTTGCAGACGCCAGCACAGCTGTAGTAGAATGCAATGACATAAGTAAATAATTATGAAAATGATATTAATGAATCTTAAGCAATCTATTTATTTACATAACCAAATTACAAGATGATTATTAACATTAACTTAATTAAATTAAAACTAAGTTAAGCCTAAAAAAGGCCCTCGGGGCCGAGGATGCTAACGGAATTTCCTCGCTGAATTGCAATGCTGATGCGTTGCGCGAGAAAGCCGCCAGCTTTTCGGTCACCAGTTACATCAACTAGACGTTTCGCGATTTCCGCAAATAACTTATGCGCACTGGGCTGGGACCCCACGGATCGAGGGTCTCGACGCCAAAGGGCACAAAGTTGTACTCTCTGCCAAGGCCTCCATATTTAATGAATCTTTAACTAAAATAAAAGCCGGATCCGGCCCGCTGTAAGATATTATCCGGCCCGCGAGACATTTTGAAAAAACCCAATTTAAAAAATATTACATTAGGTACTTATACTCACGGGAGTGACAGTGAGGCGCCAAACATCAAATGCTTTGATGTTTGCCGCCTCACTCTTTGGAATCGTCGCCACTCGGCTTGCTCGATCAAATTCTTTGAGGTTTGCCGCCTCACGGGCGACACATCAAAAGATTTATTGCTTCTCAATTATTCTAAACTAGTTTATTCCAGATTATTCCTCCATTTTGCCTATATAAGTGGGTGGATGGCCCGAACGTTAGTTCGAGGATTAGCTCGTGGCCCGAGGAGCAATATCTACATATAAGTCTTATTGTTTTTAACCCGCGCGGACCGCACAAGTTTTAAAGTTTTTCCTCTGTGTGGGCACAGGCTACTCAAAGGTACCTGTGCGGACACAGGGTGAGCCTGCCGTGCCGCCCGGTGGAGTGGTGCCCGTAGCGGTCGCGGAGGCCACGCCCCCAACGATGCCGAAACCCGGCAAGTGCGGCTCGCTGGGTCGCGGTGCCGTGCCGGGTCGCCGGAAGACCGTCCGGCGTTGGACCGGGCGACGTCGCTGCCAAATATTGGTGACGCGTCGTCCGGTGCGCCGCCAGCCGGACCTCCACCCAAGAAGGAGGGAGACCGCCGCCACCGCGAAGATAGAAGAGGAGGGGGAGGGGGTACCGCTGCAGCCGTCGGCCCTCCGACGACACCGGCGCCTGCGCGCATTGCCGACGCCGTCGTCGAGCCGGCAGCACGTGGTACCTATCCGCCCCGCTGCATTCCGCCCGGTGCCAATTCAGGCACCGGAACCGACTGCTAGCCTGCCGGGCCGCGCGCCGCACGCGCGCGCCCTAGCACCGCCGACGCGCCCACCCGCGCCCGTGCGCGCAGATGCGCCCATTGCGCGCGCTGACGCAACGCAGACGCGGCACGCCGCCGCACTACCAGCACGCCCGCTGGCGCCAACCGCGCGCCCCCGACCCGCGCCTCCGCCGCGGTTTGCGTCGCCGCCCGCGCCCTCCGGGGCCGCGGCCGTGCAGACGCAAACGAAGCAGCAAGCTGTGCCAGCTCCGAGCTCCGCCGGCTCCGTTCCCAGCCGCTCGCTGGCGGGACCGGTAGCGGCTGAGCAGGAGTGGCCAACAAGTGCCGGCCGGCCCATCTTCCCGGCAACGTGCGATGCCTAGGGTGCCCGCCTCGCCGGCGCCCCCCTGCACCTCCGCATACGACTCGCCCGCCATGCTGTCGGCATGCTCCTCCCGTGTGGGGTCGAGCGTGTCGCTGGCCTCGGTGGGCTCGGCCGCATCCCGTCGCGATGACGTGTCCCCGGACACGACCCCGCGATCCGGTCAGCGGCCCAACGTGGGAGAGGGTGAGGACGCCGAGCCAATGTCGCCGGCGTCATCAACACCGTCGCTGGGTTTCGACTTCGAGTTCGCTCTCGAGGCCAGACCCCAGCGACGGAGAAGAAGCTCCGGCGACACCGCGTCGGAGGAGGCGAAGAAATACTGCCTCGACCCGCCGCGGCCACAGTGCGAAAGCGCGCCGCGGGGTCGGGGGGTGCCGAAATCGCCTACCTTCTCCGATGCGGTGCGCCGTACACCGCCGGCGTCACCGATACCGGACCAGACATCTGCAGGGGTAAGTGTCACACGCTCATCCCCTGCCCCCCTGCAACTACAGCGCCCCCTGTAGCCACCCCCGGCACCGTTCCAGCGACTACGTCGACTAAACAGAAGCCGGGGACTAAGAAGCTGCGGTATCCTCCGTTGGTGGTGGAAAGGCTGCCAAACTGGGCCGCCCACTTTAGGGCCATCAGTGCCAAACTGGGCCGGCCTCCTAACGCTCGTCCATACGGGAGTGGGGTCCGCTTCACTCCCGACAGCGAAGAGGAATACAGGCTGGTCCAGAGGTACCTGACTGGCCTGGAAAAGGACAGCGGCGTATCTTGGTTCGCCTATTCACTGCCGGCGGACAAGAACATGAAGATCGCCATCAGGGGGCTGCCGGCCGATACAGACCACCGGGAGATAGAGGAGGAGCTCCGGGCGTTGGGATACCAGCCGGAGTATGTGCGCCACATAAAGGGCGCACAAGGACGACCCGGCTGTGTCTTTCACGCCATATTAAAAAAGACGCCTAACGTCCGGGCCATATTCGACACCACGGTATTTATGTACATGCGTGGTGTCAAGATAGAGGCTTAGCGTGGAAAGCGTGGGCCCGCACAGTGTCACCGGTGCCAGCGCTTTCGTCACAGCTCGCACCAGTGCCACCGTCCGCTCGCTTGTGTGCGGTGTGGAGGGGAACACGCGGCACGAGACTGCCCGCGCCCGCGGGAGGAACCGGCCACCTGCGCCAATTGCGGTGGGCCTCATCCCGCGTGCAATATCAAGTGCCCTGTGTTCCAGGAAGAAATCCGGAACAAGCGAGCGGGGACCGTAGCCATCACGGCCAAACGCCGGACACAGCTGGCCACGGATAGGCCACAGGCGAGTATTTTAGAGGCAGAAGGCACGACGCTGATGGCGGCGGCCAACGGCCCCACATAGAGGACCCAAGCCTCCTCCTCTGGGCGGAGGAAGCACAAACGCGGGGAAAGGTAGGAAACCCAAACCCCCAGCGACCACAGCGACCCAGGAAGATATCCCCGCGGCCGACCCTGCCTTAATCAGAGAGCAGGCTATGGACAAAAATAAAGGCAAGAAACCTACCGCTGGCGCCGGCATAGCGCAGCGGAGAGATGGGGAACTAAAAAAGTTCGCCTCGAAAGTGAGTGGCGCCGCCACCGGCGTAACTGACGCTAGCGCCGGTGTGGAGCGGCGTAAAGTGGCGGAACTAAGTAAGTTCCCTAGAAAGGAGACTGATGGCGCTACCGGCGCCACAACAACAAAGAAAGAGTTCACAGCCTGCGCCATTAAGCTGTTAATGGACCTCATCAAGGCCATTAGGCAGGGTCAGGATGTGGAAACGGTCATCCTCGATGGCCTGGCCACGTTATTAACGCTTTATCATGGCTAGGCCACTGAGGGTGATCCACTGGAATGCCCGCGGCCTACGGGATAAGGTCGCCCCCCTCCGCCACCTCCTGAGGGATCAGGACATCGACGTGGCGCTCATAAGCGAGACGCTCCTGGGGCCCGAGGACCGGGTTAGGTTCCCGGGATACCTCGCTTACAGGAAGGATGAAAGGTCGGCTCACAATATCCGCTATCGTGTTCTGGCGGTCATTGTGAGACGAAGAGTCGTCCATCAACAACTCCCCTTGCGTCGCCCAACAGTTTTTACGCGCTGGGTGTGCAGCTCCACGTAGCCAGTGAGGACATCAAAATCAAAATCAAAATCAAAAGTCATTTATTCAAACTAGGCTGAAAATCAGCACTTTTCGAACGTCAATGTTACATAAGACAGTCCCCCAAAAATGCCCGCCCGTCACCACTTCCTAGTGCTTTAGCTGGGAAGAAGAAGTGGTGGAACAAACTCCCCAGCAGCACGTCTGTCTGTTTAGTTATATAAACTTGATTCTATACAAATCGTATGCAAAGTAATTAACATTACGAAACACAAAACATTGGATTAAATTACACACTTGCCATACGTTAGCTAGCACGCGCCAGTATACCAACAAAACAAAGAAGAAACTGTACTCAAGCAGATAAAAATTTCAACATAAAAAAAACGTAAATAGAACTTAATACCTAAATAAAAGCCTCCAGGCATAAAGGGCGTGCCCGCTTACATAAGGCAATTGCTGTAGCTCGAAGTGAGAAATGATAAACTAGTAACCCCATCGAAGTAAAATAAGTAAACAATTACTAATAACAATTAAAACCATGATCAGCAAGACGACCAGTCACCACAAGCAGCACCCGTTCACGAGCATAACGCAAAGATCAGCCATTACCCCCCTCGCCATATTGGAGGGAAGGAGGCAACCCGACCCCCGACGCTACCGCAGGCAGTGACATCTAAGGGAGCATGACGAGCTTGCTGCCGGTTGCTCAGGCAAGAATAGTATAATCAATAGTCGAGGACGCTAGCTAACCACTTATTGCAATACAACTCATAAAACACACATTGTAATGAGTAGATTATGTCACTAATAAATTAAAATTTAACTAAATTAAATTACATTGACTTATACAGTCGAATAAAAAAATAATCAATTATATGAACTCATATAACCTGTCAGTAGGAAAGCTAATTCTGGAGAAAGAACATAAACATTGTCTTGAGTTAATCACAGCGACATCGACATATATGCCTGCTATAAGCCGCCCGCGGCCCATTTGGACCCGACAGAGCTGCGGGCGCTTATTAGCACGCCACAAGCAACCATCCTCGCCGGTGATTTCAATTGTAAACACCCAGCGTGGAATTCAGCAAACACAACTACCGAGGGGAGACGGCTCTTTGCGGACGCGGAAGCCTTCGGCTATACGGTGTCCGGCCCTGAAATGCCGACTCACTACCCGGACGTATCAGTGAACACACCGGACGTGCTGGACATCGTAGTCCACCGAGGGCTACAATGCCAGATCACGCAGCAAGTGATAGACGACGAGTTACAGTCGGACCACCAACCGGTACCCGATTGAAGCCCATAGCACCACGTCATGTCACGGACTGGACAAGGTTTGAGGAAGAGCTGGAGACCACCACGCCCACTCGGCCTATTGTTACCTCCGCGGACGTGGACCAGATGGCCTGTGACGTCACTGCTTGCATACAAAGCGCCTTGCAAGCGGCGACTACGACGCAGCCGCAGGGGAGAGTGTTATTGCCGCCCCTGCCGGCGCACCTACATGCGATGATCGCCGCGAAGAGGCGCCTTCGCAAGCAGTGGCAACAACTAAGATGCCCAACTTTAAACAGAGAGCTCAACCGTCTCGCGGAGAGGGTGAAGGCCGAGTTGCAGGCGCTCACCACCGCGGGCTGGGAGGATCGTATCGACGCCGCTAGAGATAGCTGGCCGTCGATACACAAACTCTGTAGGCAACTTTCTAGTACCCCAGCTCCGGTGCGCCCTCTGCTTAATAGCGACGGGGCGCTTAAGTATGTAGCGGAGGACCGGGCGGAGGTCTTCGCTGAACACCTGGAGCGTCAGTTCCGCCCTAACCCGACCGACGACACCGCAACATGTCGCAGCGGTCGAGAAACACCTCGGGGACTATTTCGGCACGCCGATAGCTCCCCATCTTTTTCACGCCGGGCGCAGTCAGACGCGCCATCCTGAGAACGAAGCCGAGGAAGGCCCCTGGTGCTGACGGTATCTCCAACGCAGTGCTACGCCACTTGCCGTTCCGAATGGTAGCGGCACTGGCGCGCTTGTATACGGCGATACTGCGCACGGGGGCCTTTCCGGCCTCGTGGAAGGAAGGGCGCGTCATCATGCTGCCCAAGGCGGGGAAAAACATCCTGAAGCCGGAGAGCTATCGGCCCATTACGCTGCTGCCGACTGTCTCCAAGGTGTTTGAAGCATTCCTGCTGCGACATCTCCAGCCCCATGTCGCCCCACGCCCAGATTAGTTTGGGTTCAGGGCGGAGCACAGCACGACGCTCCAGCTGTCGAGGGTACTGCACCACCTCGCAGTCGCGCTTAACAAGAAGGAATACTCGGTGGCAGTATTCCTCGACATGGAGAAGGCCTTCGACCGTGTGTGGCACGACGGCCTTATATATAAGATGGCCACATCGGACGCGTCGTCGCGTTATTAAGGTGGTTTCCAGTTTTCTCTCCAACAGGACCTTTAACCTTTATTCTGTAGGAACCTCGAGTCGGCTCCACTGTCGCTGGTCGTCTTCGTTGGGCCTCCCCCGGGTAACCGGGGGTCTCATCTGGCGGGGACTGACCGCCGTGGAGTCGAGTCGTGAAGAAAGCGGCGCTAATGTACTAGCGTCGTGGCGAGCCTACAGATTTACTTATAGCAATCAGTCACACGAACGCGTTAAAACGCGTCCGACGTTTTTAAACCGCCGATACTAGGCGCACAAAATGAGGGGTCCGTATTTACGGGCCACCGCATACCCTCCGCGGCCAGGGAGCGACGCTCCGGTTCGGCTGCCGCGCCCCCTTACGGGGGCGCAGCGACATCCCCGATGACCGTTAGTTCAGTTCTATTTGAGCTACCGAGGTGATAAATTGGACAAGCGATATCCTAGCGAACTGCTCGAGCCGTCAACATGCTTTGTGACTTTGTGTACATCTTGAGTGGTTACTAACTATAGTTTGTTATTAAGTTTTGCACAATGGTAAGCCTATTTGTTTGCTGTGTAATGAAAACATTTCAGTAATTAAAGAATTCAATATAAAGAGAAATTACTCAACTAAGCATGCTACGCTGCACTCACTGACAGGACAATTATTATTAAGAACAGACAAAATCCAGAAGCTTACCGCAAATTTGGAAAAACAGCAACAAATGTTTCATAAACAAAGAACACAACTTGATAATGTTGTGAAAGCTAGTTTTATAGTTAGCTCAAAATTGGCAAAGGCATTAAAACCATTTGCCAAAGGAAAATTTATCAAGGAGTGTATGTCAGAAGTTTGCAGTATTTTGTGTCCCGAAAAGAAAAATGAATTTGAAAAAATTAGTTTGTCTAGACGAACTGTTGTTCGACGTATAGAAATGTTGGCTAATGATATAAAAACAACATTGACTGACCGTATGGCTGGTTTTGAATCATTTTCCATAGCATTAGACGAGAGCACCGATTTGTCTGACACAGCTCAACTGGCTATATTTATTCGAGGTGTTGATAAGGAGTTCACTGTTACTGAGGAATTGCTTGCTTTACAGCCGCTTAAAGGAACCACTACAGGAGAGGATATTTTTATTGAAGTTCAAAAGGTATTCACAAGTTTTGGCTTGCCATGGTCAAAATTAATTGGAGTATGCACTGATGGTGCACCTTCTATGGTCGGCTTACGTAAAGGTTTCATCGGAATTTTGAATGAAAAAGCAACAGAATTAAATGTGCAAAAAGATGATTTGATAGTCCTTCATTGCATTATCCACCAACAGAACTTGTGTTCTAAGTCCATTCGACTCCAGAATGTTATGAATGTGGTAGTAAAAACCATCAACTTTATTCGATCCCGAGGTCTTAACCATCGTCAGTTCAAGGCGTTTTTGGATGAAATATCAGCTGAATATAACGACGTAACATATTATTGTGAAGTCAGATGGCTGAGCAAAGGAAAAATGTTGAAACGGTTTTACGAGCTTAGAAATGAGATAGCAGACTTTATGAAAATAAAAGATAAACCACTATCTGAATTAAGTGACCCAAAATGGATATGTTACTTAGCATTTCTGGTCGATCTTACAGGCTATTTGAATGATTTAAATTTGAAACTTCAAAAACAAGGACAGTTAGTAAATGATTTGTACAACCATTTGAAAGCGTTTCAGATCAAACTACGCTTGTGGGAGTCACAGATGCTGTCTGGTAATAGTTACCATTTCAACACGCTCTCTGCGTATAAAAATATTGCTTATGCACAATATGCTGAAGAACTCCAGTTACTGTCGGAACAATTTTCGAACAGATTTAGCGACTTCAAAAACATGGAAGACTGTTTCAGTTTATTTGCTACTCCTACAAAATGAAATGTACAAAATGCTCCAATACACTTACAAATGGAGTTGATTGAGATTCAAGGAAACTCACTCCTAAAATCCAAATTTGAAGACGTAGAGTTGTTGCAGAAGACAATTTTCCGCAGCTTAGAAAATTCGCAAGAAGATTGATTTGTGCGTTTGGCAGTACTTATAAATGCGAACAGTTCTTTTGATTGATGAAAGTTAATAAATCGACACATCGTACAAGACTGACTGACGATAATTTGGAAAATTCTTTAAATATCAGTCGAATTAATCCAAATATCGATGGATTAGTTTCCCAAATTCAAGCTCAAGTGTCTCATTGATTTCGGTGTATTTAACTTTCGTAGTTTGTAACAATTGCAAATTTAACGATTTAATTATAATGTACCATTTTTTTTTTAAATTTCATTTTGTTATTTTAATAAATTGTACTATAATAACATTGTCGTATTATTTCATGTCTAACATCTATCGCAAAGAATATGATCATTACTTAAAAATGCACTAAGTACTTACCTACTTTTAAATGCGGCCCGCGAACGTATTTGCACGCTAAAGTTTGGCCCTCAACATGTCAAAGGTTGCCCATACCTGTACTAAAGGGGATGATTTGCCACCCAAAAAAAAAAAGGATATCAATCACTATCCATCCATTTTTTGTAAACGTGTGCGACTTATTTTACGTATCATTAATTTATATGCTCCGTAGCGCAGCTGTAGACTGATACATGCTTCCTATTGCTAAAAACGCACACGGAAAAAAGACCACACAATAAAAAAGAACACAGTTACTGACAAAGTGCTTATTTATGCAATTGTCGTAAAACAACAAACACAAATTGCTAGTGAAGTGATACAATGAGTGGTTTTTAATTCTTAATGCATGAATGAATGAACATAATGTTCATTCATTTAATTTACTTGCACACTTGCCTTATTTCACAAATAAAAAAATACGCATTATTATTAGTGGCCTGCGAAACTACGTAGGTAGCCAGTAATGACAAAACAATTATATTCTAGACTCACAGTTAATATTATACATTTATTTTACACTTATTTAAATCGATTAAACTAAACGATCACCATTACAATAGATATGACCATTTTATGTAACAACTAGCACATCTCATGCTGCGTACAGACTGGTGAAACGTATCATGAAATGTAACATGCAATGAAAGAATTTGCCGTCCACATTGTCGCAATGTATCATGCAATGTAACAGAATTCCCATAGTGTGGACGGCTTGAGCGCACGAACCGTGCTCAATACGCGCACGAACAGAGCATTTCAACTCGTGCGCGCCGCGATCCGCCATTTGTTGGTTTTTTCGCCGATCACAAAGGGGCGCGCAGTGTGCACGAAGCGTCAGTGTGGACGGGTTGTGTGTGTCTGTACTGCGGAACGCGCGCGAACCATGGAAGAAAACACAGCTACTCCGACTAATCGGAGTAGATTTTCGAATGTCGTTGGAGTCATCCTTGTGAAATTTTGATATTGTCCGGTTAGTCGGCCATCAATTGTGCACCAGCTCTCTGACTGTACAACTCTGTGCGCCACCAACGTCGAGGTCTTCGGCGTCTTTATAACACGTGATTGATGACAATCAATGAAGCACCAACAATCAATGTACCCTGTAACTGGTCATCACAATCCATTCTTTTCGCGTGTTCTCGACAGACTGAGCTATGTTCGCCGCGAAACAGATGTGAGTACGTACATGCTCGGTTCGTGCGCGTCCTGCGTCCACACTTATGAAATGCTCCTTTCATGTTACATTGCATGCTACGTTTCGCAAATCTGTACGCGGCATCAGATTACTCCACTGAATGAATAATTCGACTTTAGGCTCGGGAATTCGGGATTTATACTTGAGCCCCGTTCATTAATACGGGCCTAATGTACTTAGTCAAAAAGTAGGAAAGGGTAGAATATAAATAATACAATCAATCGAATTATTTTTATTCAATAAATAAAAAAAAGTTATTTTTATTATTTAATAAGTGTATTTACACTTATTAAATAATAAAAATAACTAAAACTATACACAAATTAAAATAGGGCGTCGAAAAATTCATCCACATCGCTGTCGATTGGTAATTTACACAAGAGACTGGCGGCATTGCCACGTTGTATGGCAATTACCCAATATATTACTTTCCTCTATGATGGCAATGCTTAACCTCTGGCCACAGGCACGTATCCAGACTTTTGGTTAGGGGGGGGACAAACATTGAAACAACCATGTGAACTGTGTGAAAATCGCTGTAATCACTGTACTATAATTTTCACTGTACTATACTATAATTATATAAGTATTTTTCTGTTTCCGCTGGCAGCCATTACGTCTAGTACCATATCAGGATCTGGCGCCAAAGCGGAATGAATAGACAATAGAGCGAGACCAGTAAGCCTCTCGCCCGCCATTCTATTCCTTAGGAAGGATTTTATTCTCTTTAGGCATGAAAATGACCGCTCCACAGATGCCGTTGAAACCGGAAGGGTGGCCAGAATATGTATTAGCCTGTTAATGGTAGGAAAGAAAACTTTGTCACACGTGTCTAAAATTTCCATAATTTCGACTGGTTTCTTATCTGTGTTTTTCCACTTGGCACACCACATACTGTACTCTGCTTTTATTAGTGATTCTCCAACACTTTCTTCCCAATAAATTTTCATATTTTCTAATTCACTTATTTTCCTCTCGTCCACATTTTTCGGAAGAATAATTTCTAAAGAAGAAAGCAGCTCTCTTTGATTCACAAATCTATCATTCATGCCAGATATGAAATCGTCCAAGCACGGTATAAAAATAGTTCTTCTGAAGTATTCTTCAGCAGTATCGCTGGGAGGGTTGCTTCGTGCAGTTTGGTGGGCAGTAACTCGAGGACGCTGAATTTCTATTTGCAAGACATCTTCCGCTATTTTGCAGCATGCGTTATATATTTCTGAGAATACCGGGTTAACATCGTCACGTATCTCTTTTAGTTTTCCGATAATGTCATCGGAAAATTTCATAGCAGAGGCCAGGTCGTGTGTAGGGTTCTGCAAATATGCTGACAGTGGGAGAGTATAACTGAAAAATCTTTCACAGGTTTTTAGAGAAATCAAGAAACTACTCTTTTCCATCGCAGCTATGAGTGTAGAGGCAGTTTGGGCGACAGTTCTGTTTGTGTAGGATAGTTCTCTTAATGTAATGATAATAGGTTCGAGTAACTCACCAAATACATTTATAGAGTCGTGACGTTCTATAAATCTAGTGTCACACATACCGCCGACCAGTCTTTTTTTCTTACTTTCTGGTGTGAGCTTTTCCACATTTTCCTTGAACTGTTTCCCGGCCATTGCATTGTTGCGAAGTAAATTGCAGACTTCCTTCACAACGCCTATTGAATTTCTCACCTCGGGAACTGAAAGAGCTTTTGAAAGAACTAGGTTCAGACGATGTGCTGAGCAATGTACGTATGTGGCCTTAGGAAATTCTTTTCTGATTCTCGTCTGCACACCACTGATGTGTCCTCCCATGGTAGCAGCTCCGTCATACCCCTGACCAACTAGTTTATCGAGATTCAAACCAATCTCATGACATTTCTTTAAAATTTCTGCACTTATATTTTCGGCACTTAGGTCGTGTATTTCAATGAAACTGAGAAAGTCCTCCCTCAAAATACCTTTATAAACGTATCTCGCACATAAAGACAATTGCTCAGTTCCACTCACATCTAAAGTTTCATCGCCAAGAATCGCGAAACACTCTGAACTATTTATTTGTGTCACAACTTTTTTCTGAATTATCTTTCCGCAAGTATCTATTATTTCATTTTGAATAATAGGGCTAAAATACGTTGCATTTTTAGGGGTTGTAATGATATAATCTTTCAGGATATTATCATAGCTTGCTCGGTATCGTAGCAGAGCCCTGAATTTTCCATCTTTACCAAGTGGCTTTTCTAAAGTCAATGGTCCACTGTCTTTGTCTCCACGAAGCGGCAACTCTTGCTCTCCACAGAAGATGATAGTTTCGATTATAGGTTTTAGTGCTGTTCTATTTCTTTCCTTTTCTTTGAGCCTTTGATCATTAAGCAGCGATGCAACGTCTATAGCTGCTGAATCCATTACGCGTAAGAAATTTTCTGCGCATAACTTAGAAAACTGGTGATATTTAGCAGCAGAATGTTCGCGAAATCTCTCTGTTGCATCTTTCCAATTATCAAATGGTTTGCTGACAAAACTTCCAAGTGTTTGGTGGGAACCTTTTCCAGCGGTGCCTGATGAAAAGACAACGCAATATTTGCAGAACACACCATTCCTCCTCGGCGAATATGTTAACCATTCCCATGATCCCATCCATTCTCTTCGAAATCTAAGTTTCCTCTTTCCAAAGCTACTAGCCGGAAACGAAAATGACGCATCTGGGACAAACGGCTGTGTAATAATATTTTTTTTCTGTTCACCTGTGAGTACAAGAGGAGGATACTGTGTGTTATATATGGCATTAGAAACCACGCCGATATCAGGAAAAGTTTCACTTATAATCATTGTATCTAAACTGCACGTTTTTGAAGTTGAACATTCTCCTTCATCTCTACATCTTCCAGCCGGTTCGGCTGAAATCACATTTTTTTCTGTAAATTTTGACGAAGTTGTTTCTAGTTGTCTACTATCAACAGCAGAAGCCATGCTTGGAGTAGGTTTTTCCTCGCTAGTAGTAACAATTTTTTTTGCCACTGGCTTGAAAAAGTTGTCAATTCTCTTCATTTTAGCAGCAGCAATTTATATACGTTCAAACAAGCACAAATCAAGAAGCACTCACATTTCACACATTACTTTACTTTATTTAAGTAATCTGTGATGGATAGGGCGAACGGTCCAACAAATTATGACGTCTGCAGGTCCAAAATTGTCCAACACTATCTCAAGTACGTAACGGACTGGCGATTTGGCGAATCCAATGAAAACAGTGGTTTTGAAGTTTTTTTTCCTTTATTTCACGGCACGGGCAAAGTATCAGGTGAACCAAGTCGGAAGGAATTTACTCTACTCTCTATGAAACTGAAACCAATATCAAAATAAACTGGTCTATTGCACTATACTGTCACTATTGCAGAGGTATTTCACTTTTCTTCTCGCTTGTCGCTCTCGATTCTCACTTGAATCGCTCTCGAAATAAACTGACATGCAGGTTCCCGGACTCCCGCCCCCGCCGTATTTATACTACATTTTCGTATTCTGGAACACTGTGGAATATTGCGCCATCTACTACCTGGTAGCAGAAAGTTATGGAAGCTTCTCGATATTTCGCTACTCAACGCGACGATCTTTCTACTATTAGTTTTTTCTACTCGACGATAGATGTCGTTCATTACTGTTTTCGTTCTCGGTTTCTCTCTAAATAGGTTAGATGGCGCTACTAGTAACGTCGCTTACATAATCAGATCAAGATCTATCTATATTTTTATTTTACCTACTTATTGAAAGAACACGCAAGCGAATAAATAAACAGATGGCTTAAAACGTTTTTTTTTTTCAGTCAGATTTCGGGGGGGATAAATCCCAACTATCCCCCCCTCTGTATACGTGCCTGTCTGGCCAAGGTAAAAGCCAGCACTTGGGTCACGGAAAGTGTCAACCCGCCGTCTGGAGATTTACTTAAGAAGGTTTGAAACCCTCGGACCCCACGGCCCGAGGGTTTCAAACCCAAACGGCTCGAAAATACAATGACCAACTAGGTTATTATACTTACGCAGTTTGAGGTTTTCTGCAGCCGCAGCAGCAGCGACAGCATAGCACGCCGTGCCAAGAAGATGGGATGGCGCAAGAGTATCGACACACGCTGCATCCCACACTAAAGGCCTACCCACCTTCCATGGAAATAATCCATCCTGCCATCGTCGCGTGCCAGGCCATTGGGTTCTAATACAGCTGGAACGCCGACGGTGACATGAGCTCGTCGGATGATGTCATTAATGTTCGCGTGCCGCGCTAAGCGACCCGCTCTTCGGCTGCAAGACAGGCCGTGGTGTGGTGTTGACATCTTCGCCACAGTGACAGCGATGAGGAGAACAACATGGAGCTCCTAGTCTTAGGGAAGCAGCGAGACGGAAAATAGTGTTGTCAAACAGAGTATCAATGTTCGACGACGGTAGTGCATGAAGCCACAGACCCGACTCCCACTTACCCACAACCAGCAGGTACGCACGCTCCGCAGTAGCAGTAGAGGTGTTAAGTAAATCGTTCTGTACTACTCTACAGAGCGGTTCGTCCCACCGTCTCTGGGAAGATGGATTGTCAGGTAGGTCTGGGTTCGGGCAAGCGAGTCTCCAGGCATCCATAGCCTCGGTGAAATACGGTACATCAAAATTAATCAGTGTGAAAGCTAGGATTTTCCTGATTAATTTCTCAGTACCGTGGACCGAGGATATAAAAGTCGGTAAACTAATAATAGAAGTTATGCGGACGCCGAGGCCTCCCATACCAATGGGAAGAGTAGCTTGTGCCCAAGCTCGGTCGTCAATGGCCACATTTAAAACTGAAGTTAATGTGTGTGCCGGATAATTTGGTCAATTTTGTCTAAAAGGTGAGTGTGCTTCCATAAATGGGAAGCGCAAAGGAAATATGTTGGCCGAAACAGCAGTAGCGAATTAATGTGATGGCTGAATGCATATTAATTTGGAACAATCTTTCCGAAACGTCGTTGAAATTTTATATTTTTTCCTCAATAAAAACGGGAAAGGAATTCTTTAAGATTGGAGACCCCAGGCGACGAAGAGAGCTAATCAATCGAATAGACAAAATAAAGTAATAGGTCAGTGTGAATCACAGAATGTAAAATCAATGTTATAAAAATAATAAATTATACAAACACAATGGCAACCAGTTTGATTTTGTCTCGACTCTAGATTGTCCTATGGAGCTGGACCAGCATGTTTCCAACCATTCTTAACACGTTCGCGGACACTTTTCTCGTTTTGTAACCCTATCTTGACACAAGATTTTTGTATGAAAGGCTTTAGCCGTACTGTCACCGGTAAAAAAGGCAAAGTATTTAAATAAGACAGCACCGGCCATAGCCTTCGCCAATGCCTTCTACAATGGCCGCTGCTATGAACGCTGCGTCAGTATGAGTGCGCACACAAATGTTCCAAGTAGTAGTACGTTGGAAACGGTAAAAAGACATGTTATGTGATACCTAGCAATTCGAATAATTTAATTTGGGGGCACTTGATGATGAACTATATGGTAGCAGTATGGAAATTCGTCTGCTAAAGCAGTTGTGCTTCTAGAGTACAAAAAAATATCGAAGGGTATAACCGGCGCGTCATTCTGCGCAAGTTGCTAATGAATGTCATAACCGGCGTGTCCGTCAACGTGTTAACTTGTATATAATCCTCTAATTATTTGTAATTTTGGTAATATGCGTCACAGAACAAAACACAATATAGTATCGCACTACGATATTCGGTATTCGGTTAAAACTGATTTGGGTACTTACTTGTAATACTGCGGTACTGTGTGCGATTGCGATGCACGCGGAGTGATGTTTGTTTATGCGAATGAGCGAAAGAGGAAAGTGTGATAAGCAAATGTTTAATACAAATTTTAAACACTATTTGTAGGAGTATAGAGTTTAATGCCGATTATATTATTTGTTTTCTTATGATTCGCTTATTAGTAATGCAGCTGACTTGAGCTGACACGTACTAATAAACGAAACTTCGAACTTACCTCCTTACTTTTCTCAGGCTTAGGACTGTTTCTAAGCCTGAGAAAAATAAAGGAAAGTTCAATTATATAAGATTAGTACACAGAGTACACACAGCTACATAACAAGCTATACATTTCCAGTTTATGCTGATCTCGCATTGTATAAGATTTCCGAACAATGAAAGATCAGCTTATAATGAAAATGAAATATGCTTGATATGCTCCCTAGAGTAAATATGTTCCTTGTTGATATGTAGCCGTGTGTACCTATATAAATAATTGATAAAAATAAAGTATTTGAAATGCCGAAATGACTGTATTAGTTCATGTCAGAATGTCATATTATCAAAAGTACCAAACAAGACAAACAGTTACGAACAAAATATAATGATGTACAGAAATCGATAAAAAAATCGAAACCTAAAAATCACAGTACCACTTTCGTTTCTCAGAGTTCCGTTTTTTTTTTATGTACCTATGGCTCGTAGTTGACCTTGAGAGGTCGTAACTACACAACCGGACTATCCTGCCTGCCTGATTGCCTTAAGCGGACTCAAAGCCTCCAGCCAGCTGCGGCGCGGGCTAGCAATTCGTCGAGCAAGGGTCGGGGGGGACGATTACTTCGGGGTCTTCGCGAGGGACCTCAGCGGCGAGGTCGGAAGGTCAGTTTGTGTGATTTGTGCACTGTACACTTGGCCCTACTGCTTTCCTGGAAGAGGGTAATGGGGTCATTGGGGTCGGTGAGCGTATGCCTTGGACGACGAATAGAGCTAATAGAGGAAGGCCTATAACTGGCGGCCTTCACAACCAGAGGGTTGCGGTGGGTGACGGCAGAGTCAAAGAATCGCTTCGCGGTGCGCTTCATAAACTGCTGGATGGTGGGGATTTTAAAATCGAGATGGAGGATCACGTTGCCTTTCGGAGGAAACGGTTTTGGAGGCACTGCATCCTGCGGATTTTTTTTTTTTGGATGGGAAATCATCAAATAACTTCTCCTGCTCTGGGTGGAGCAGGAGGGTGTGTCAGACTCTTACTGACTAAAACCCACCCGTATTCCTTCCGTTGCCTGTGTTGCGGGGGCCTCGGTGACCTATTAGTACCTTCCCGCGACCCCGGCAGGCATCGGCCCTAGTGGACCCCTACATTGTGCTGACGACATCACTTTCACGCGTGGAATACGACGCGCCGTCGACCCGGGCCAGGTCCGGACGGTGAGCTACCCATTGCTCACCGTCCGCAAGCCCGCGCCTACGGTGGCCGGAAATCCGCCCGGGATTCCCGACGCCCAGGGCGTCTTCTGCGGCGGCTAGGGGCGAAAGGCGAAACTTGCCTTTCCCTCAACCGTCCCGCCTCCTCCTTCGCGAGCATTACTGCTTCGCAGAAGGAGGTGACGGCTGCCCATGTCCTCTCGCTCCGTACCATGGCCTGAACCAGGGCCGGACGCGAGAGATCTCTGCCGCCGATCACCTCCACGAGGACACGGCGGTGCTCTGCCCAAGCTGGGAAGACCTCCACCGTATGCTCCATCGTGTCCTCCTTGCGATCCACACAGTGGTGACACCCGGGCGTTTCCTCCCGATTTATCCAACACAGGAACCTCCCGAAGCTGCCGTGTCCGGTGAGGACCTGCGTCAGTCGGAAGGTGAGGACGCCGTGGCGCCTCTCTAGCCACTGCTCAAAGAGGGGACTTATCGCCGCAATCGTGGCGTGCCCAGCACCGGGTTGCGAAAACCGTAGCATCCTGTGGATGTGGTAGGGCCTAGCTTGTGCGAAGACTGCACAAGCATATATCATGGTGGGACGGATGCACGCTGTGTAAATACGCAATTTGCACTTAAGGGACAATTTGCTGCGTGCATTTAAGATGGAATGTAGTCTACAGAGAGCGAAAGCGGCACGCGAACGCACCTGCTTTATGTGCTCTGAGAAGGAGAGATGGTGGTCGAGGGTATTTGCAAGGTATTTGGCTCGCTTCTCCCAGGCTAGGGGGTAGGCTTGCCGAACATGGTGAGCTGTCGGCGGGGACGAAGATTTTTCGAGGTTTTGAGAAACGACCCGCCTAACTCTTGTCGGGATTGACTTCGATTCTCTGCGCCAAGCTTGTTGACTTCGGTTTGGAGAGTGCGAAATATCTGGTCATGCACTAAGCCGGTGTAGTAAATGGCCGTGTCGTCTCCGAACAGAGCCAACTGCGCCTTTCTACTTTTGGGGATATTGCTAGTGAAGAGAGTGAAAATGAGAGGGGCTAGCACAGAGCCCTGAGGGACGCCTGCGCGGATAGGATGGGGCGAAGATAGCGCTCCTTCGATGCGATAGTGGAAGGTGCGGTTTGACAAGAAGTCTCGTAAGATGAGCACGAGACGATCGGGCACACCGAGTTTGTAGAGCTTATATAACAAGCCGTTGTGCCAGACCTTGTCAAACGCTTTCGCTATGTCGAAGAATACAGCACCGGTCGTAAGACCACGTTGGAAACCAACGCTTATGTGTTCTACGATGCGGTGGACCTGTTGGGTTCTAAAACCGAACTGCTGGTCGGGGATGAGGCCCTTTGTTTCGGCAAAATCTCTGAGGCGCTTATAAATAAGCCTCTCTTAGACTTTACCGAAGACATTGAGCAGACTGATGGGCCGGTAGCTGGTGGGCTCCGTTTTTGGCTTACCGAGCTTGGGTATTCCGATGACGGTGGCCTTTTTCTACTTTTATGGAAAGATGTTATTGCTCAGGGCACCATTGAAGATGGTGGCCATGAGCATTATCAGGTGACCCCGCTCAACAGTTGGAGCACCTTGTTGTTGATTCCGTCTGAGTCGGAGGCTTTACGAGGTTTTTGACCCTTGATGATATCGTGTGTCTGGAGTGACACACGATAGGCAGAGGATCACGGTCAGTCACGGGAGGCAGAGGATAATCAGGGTCTTCGACGGGCGGGAGGGAGGCTCTACGTTCGACTTCCGCGTCGACCTGGGACAGTGAGCTTGGTCTACTGGTTGAGAGCTGGGTGAGCACTGAGCCTCAAGACTATCGGCTAGGCATTCCACCTTGTCGACGTCATCGAAAGGGATGGTCTTGTCGGGCGCACCAGGGGGGGCATGGAGACGACTTCTTTGGATTTGAGTTTCCTCTGAAGTTCCCAGAAGGCTAAGTGGGTGGGCTCTAACTCGCTCAACATCTTGTTCCAGCCGGCGTTACGCAGCTCCAATAGGCATCTCTTTACAGATCTCTGTAAATAGCGCATAGGGCTTTGTTCGCGTGGCAGGAAAGTTACTGTATGCACGGACAGCCGCGTTCTTTTCATTTAACAATTTACGCACATCGTCCGGAAACTTCCAGCGATGGTCGTCCATCGCCGGAACCTCCCTTGAACAGTCGTTCAGGACTGATTGTATGTGTACCGTGAATGAGTCGATCGCGGCTGTCGTGTCCGCGACAGAGTGGAATTGATCGGGAATGGAGTCTAGTCGGGGGCCTAACGTGGTGGATTTCAGGCAATCACTTAACTTCCTCCAGTCTGTAACTAATTTGGTGAGAGGGGGTCTGTCAGGGTCGTGGAGACCTAGGCGGTGGGCCAGTTTTACGACAACTGAGGAGAGTTCGTCGTGCACTTCTATAGAATCCAACCGTAGGTTGATACTCTTAAGAACCGCTATGTCAAGTACGCCAGGGGTGTGGTTAGGGTCGTGGGGAAAGTGAGTGGGAGTCATCGGGACGATGACGTCGAAGTTGGGGATGGGGCATAGGTCAAACAAGTGTTTGCCTCTGGTGGAGATCCTGGTGCTGTTCCAAGCAGGATGTTTGGCGTTGAGATCGCCCGCTATGATAACGGAGTCACTCAAGTCAAGTAGGACGGCAAGGTCGTCAGAGAGGGGGGTAGGGATAACTCTGATGTGGGAACGGGGGGAAGATAGGCCGATACTAAGGTGATCGGTTGGTGGCCAGTCATGCCTAGCTTACAGACACTTCTAAACGTGAGAGAGGGGGCGGGTCCATTGGCATGCAGTGTCCGTTCTATAATAAATTAGGGTGCCGCCTTTGTGACATTGCGAACTATGCGATAGTTGGCAATTGACGGGTTTCGAAGGCGGGGCTTTAAGAAAGTTTCCTGTAAGAGGAGAATGTCTATTTGATGGTCGCGGAGAACCGCAGCGATTTCATCGCGTTGTCCTTGAATGCCATGGGCATTAAATTAAGCCTAAGGTAGCTTTAGGGATCGGGGTTTAGTTCGCGCTTGGACTCGTATATCCATTACTGAGTGGGTTTCGCGAATTGTTCGAGGGCCTGCGTAATCTCGGGATACGCGTGGAAGATCTTCTGGATCTGAGAGATTGCAGGAATTACGGGCGGCAACGAGTTTTACGCCCATTTTACGCCCCGCGCGCGTAAAATGGCCAACGAAAAAAGATTGAAAAGGTCCCAGAGATCACGCTGAACGGATCTACTGGGTTCGGACCGACCACTGGAGTGGTTGAAGCAGCGACGGGCCGTGTCGCAGCGGCAGCGGCAACGGTTCGGTTTCGCGGGTTGGACGGGTACGGGCGCGGGGACGCGGATGCGGGGATCCATCAGCGCTCTGACAGGAGGCGGAGTGGGTCTCGGCTGAGCCATAGCAGGGAAGGTCTGCCGATGGTTCAGGTAGTTCCAGGGGCTAGGCCCTTTTAGGCTAGGCCTTTGCGGGCTTAGTCTCCGGGGAAGTTGGGAGAGAGTCTGGGGGGGGGGGGGGGAAGAACCCGTAACAGGGGCATTCTCGCTGCTGGCGGGCGTCTGCACGCTTAGCCAGCTTTGAGGAGGTTGATTTGGGGGCCATGGGGTAGCCACGGTAGTTGGCTGCCCCACCACACGGCACGCGGCTGGGTGGTTCGGTGCACAAATTTCCATTTAGTTTTATACTGTAAGAACACAGGAGGGGGTGGGGGAACCTTTTTGGGGGCTGGAATGGCCTGCTTATCCTTGGAAGGAGGATGAAGAGGGTGGAGTCGGGGTGGGGTTAGAAACGGAGGGCGCCACGGGGCAGGGGGAAAGGGGGTAGATACTACCTCCGTGGCAGTGATCTTAGTCGCCTGCGAAGAGGTCGCCTTCTTTTGCTTCTTCTTTTTCCATTTTTCGGTGACGGGCACGAAGCCGTCGTCCTCAGAAGAGGGGTTGGAGTGGGCCGACGAAGACGAGTGCTCTGACTCGATGTCGCTACACGGAGAATGGAGTCGGGCAGCGTTTGTCCTAAGACAAAGCTTCGTCAGTTTCCATGAACACTGAGGGACTTGGAACGGTCGCGGGGGCCAGGGCACCGCTGAAGTCAGCGATGGAGTCGGTTGAAGAGAACTGCTGAAGAGCCGCAACGGCCCTATACCTAACTCCCCGGGTGGATAGGCCCGTGGATGAGTCGCCCTCCCTGTCGAGTGCAGACAGGGAGGTGTGTACCTAATTGCGAGCCCTAAGCTTGTAACCCTTTGCCAGTTTTAATGTGGGGCCCTGAACCAGTCTAGCGCGAAGGGTGTAGACACACCCTAAAGACGCTAGGTGATTAGCTGTGGAGAGAGCTGGTGCACCAGATCCGACTAGGAGATCCCCCAAGGCCGGTTAACTCTGGGACCCGTCCAATTGACTGCCTAGCCCTGAAGGGGTTTGGCGGGTGTATTGGGACAACATCCCACTCGGTTTCGTTGGCACCGTAAGGTATCCACCGAGGACCACGAAACAGTGGTTTTGGTCCAGAGGGGGCTTATGAAGCTATTCGGACAATATTTCGGTTAAAGAAATAATTTGCCTGGAAAAAGGCACTTTTTTTTATCAAGTACGGCCAATTAATAGAATTAATTGAGCGTGGATCGGTAGTAGTCGGCGACTACTGGAGGTTACGGCAGCGTAACAGCATTCCGGTTCGGCGGGAGCGGTGAGCGAGTGCAGCGAGCGGCAGCGGCAGCACGTCCATTCACGGCGCGGCGGCGGGAAGCGAGCACAAAATCGGTGATTCAGAGTTCCGCCAGATTCAGCCAGTATATAGGTATTGAAATATATAGATGCGATATCCGATATTCCAAACCGATACATAGATACGATTTGATACAGTCATACAGTGTAAAAGAGGTATTACCCATGCCTAGCATCTGTACAAGGGAAAAGTTATGGTTGACAATTCTGCTATTGACGCATTGACACTTTCGACAGTTTAGCTTTGTTTATTATTGTGAAATAGCAAAAACCAAATAAAAAATATTATATAATAAATTGTGTGTAGCCGTGGTGAAACCAACTATAATAATGGCCCCTAAAGGTTCTTTTGAAAATCAATATGATGAATATTCACCTGACGTTACAGCCAATATTCTTAATAATTCTCGAGATGGGGTGTGTTTTCATAATTTAGTTTGCTCTGTTCGTTTAATATCTCTCTTGAAAGTATATCCGTTAATTGTATTTTCTTAAAACAATTATTAATCTGTGATGTACGATCATGCTGGTTAGTTTTTTAGGGTTCCATAACATAACCAGTGTAAAACGGGACCCTATTACTAAGACTCCGCTGTCCGTCTGTCAACAGGCTGTATCTTGTGAACCGCGATAGTTAGAAATTTTCACAGATGATGTATTTCTGTTGTCGCTATAACAACAAATACTAAAAAACAAAATAATATAAATGTGTGGGGCTCCCATACAACAGACATGATTTATTTTTTTGCCGTTTTTTAGATAATGGTACTATAGAGGCATGAGGAACAGGGTGTAAAGTTCACTCATCCTCCATAGAAAAGGGAGGATCCTCCGTCCAGACGGGTGTCGTGTCTGGTGGGCAACTGCCCGACGGTTGATGTCGGGATGTTGTATATATGCTAGTTGCGCGGTAAACTCTGCTTGCGCGATGCAGGATTTTGCGTGACGTCAGTGTGATGCGTAGTTTTTGTATGTGGCGCTGTAGAAGCCGGCCACAGTACGGAACCCTTCGTGCGCGAGTCGGACTCGCACTTGGCTGGTTTATACTTTAGACCTAGGTGATGTTAATGGGATTACTATATTATTAATGGTTATTATTATGAATGCGAAAGTCAGTTCATTTGTTTGTTACGTTTTCCCGATAAAACGGCTAAACGGATTTTAATGAAATTTGTCACATGGATAGACCATGACCTGGTCTAGGACAGGGCACCTGTTTTACCCCGGTAGTATGTTCCTATTGGATAATTTCTGACCTCCATGCTGGTGAAAAAGTCAAGTTAGTATGGAAATAAATAGATAATAGATATTATTTTTACTGCTTTAATTGCCTAGATATTGGCTAATAAATGATGAGATAATAGCTTTCCACCCTGTTGTGGTTAGACAGCTATTATTACTTTTATATGATACTAGCTTGTAGGAAGTTATCCCACTGGAACATACTACAGGCATCTATGTTAGAGGGTTTAAGTTTCTGCACTTAGTCCTTCATGTGGACCATTGTGCATGGACCATGGGGGCCATCGGTGGATTTGGGTGTCCCGAGGGTTTCTGTTGTGATCTGGGTGATGCCTGTGTATTCAAAGAGCACATGCGCGTTTCTTCAGCCTCCATGCATGCCCTCCACAGAGGACTGTCCGTTAGTTTGTTTAGAGAGCAGTGTTCTGTGATAGTCCTTGTCATCAGGCGCAGGCCGTTCCTGTCCAAGCGTAGAAGACGCCTGGTTAGCCTGCTATCTAAGGATGGCATAGATTCCCTGGACTGCCTGCAGCCCGGTGTCGAGATCCACCAGTTCTCCCCTTGTGTGTGGGTGAACTCCTGTAGCCACATGCGTAGATTGTTGAAGGAGATGGATATGATAGGTTCAGATCCACAGAGTGACGTGCTGGATGCTCTCCTAGCTAGTTCGTCAGCTGCGTCATTACATAGTGATCTGCTGTGTCCTTTTATCCATTGCAGTGTCACTGTGTTACGGTTGCATACCGTTACCCGTTCCAGTGCATTGTGACAATTAATGCTAGTCTCGAGGTATATTCCCAAGGAATGAAGAACTGAGGCGCTGCCGGAGAGTTTACGTATATGGGCGTCTGTAGCTCTCCTAGCTTCTATGGCGTAAACCGCTTGTATGATGGCTGGATATATTTATGTTAAGATCGTGTGAGAAAACTCCGACTCCGCTTCCGGAGTCGGAGTCGGAGTTTTCTCACTCCTCTTTGATCCGTCGGTGTATACTTGATCTCATCTCTTTTGGGCCTGAGTAGTCACACCGTGTTCTTCTGTGAGTAGTAGAGCTTCTGAAAGTAGTGTTAATTAGCGACAAGGCCCCGACTTGTCGCAGGGTGCTGTCGTCATTGGTTGCCGTTTCATTGCAACTTCCTTTATGCGTGTGTGCTTGACTCTAGTCTTTGCTCATGGTTCCTGATATATAGGGCCTAAAGGCGGCCAGGGCTCCCTCCTCCCGTACGATGAGGTGTAGGGGTGGCAGTACAAGCATTGCCTGTAAGGCGACAGTGGTTGTAGTTCTCATAATGCTAAGTGATTGCTACACAAGCGAACTGCTGCAGTTTTTCAAGATGTCTTTGGGCTGTGGTGGCAGACTAGTGAGCCATAATGTGATAATTGGTTGGATGATATGATGTTAGATATGATGATAGCTAGTAGGTGACCTTGGGGCTAATCCCCCAGTTTCAGCCAATACTACAGGGATTAGAAGTGTCACAGGTCCTAACCCAAGTCATGGACTACCTGTTTGCCAAATTTAATTGAAATCCATTCAGCAGTTAAGGCGTTCCAAGGTAACAAACAGGAGTTATTTTGGCTTTTATAATATTAGTATGGAGTATGGCAACCTACTCTATCAGTGCAGAAGCAAGCAGACAATAAACGTAACTTTTCGTTGGTTATAAGTTCAAATATGGAAGTTACAACCAAACCCTTTAAAGACAACAATCTATAAAAATAAAGGACACGTGGTTTAAGTAAAGAAAATCTACACAAAAATTTGCTAAAAACTGGTTGACTGAATTATCAAAAGCCAATTGGATCAATTGTCTGCCACATTGGTCTAATGCTTGCAAGTACTACATGCTAAGCATGCGGTTCTGAGTTCGATTCCCGGGTCGGGCAAAGTGTTATTGGGTTTTCCATCTGGTATTTCTCAATAGCAGCCTGTAGTCTCTGGTTGATGGCAATAGGCTCGCCCCCTATTACATTGGATTAAACATAACCGGCGAAATGTGGGTGTACTATAGGTACACTTCTGCCTAACCATTCGGGTAATACAGGCGTGATGTCATGTTATGTTAAGTAATTGGATCAATTGACTTGCTTTAATTTTGACATATTGATCATTTTTGTTCTCGAAACCCTGTACCTACCTAAGTAAGAACTTGTACACGGAAAAAAAGGATGTCTTAAATTAAGACAATATCCTTTTGTTCAAGACAAATATTGATTCATGTAAGGGGAAAACAATATATTCTTGAATGAAGTAAAATTTTGTCTTAGTTTTATTGTCTCCTTCGAAGACACTATACTTAAATGAAGAATTATTAAGTTTAATTTTAAGAATATTATTTCTAAAACTAGATATTTTCTTCAATTAAGATTATTATAGTCTTGAGTCAAAAATATTTGCTTAAGTCAAGAATAAAAACCAAGTATTTATTATTCTTAATTTGAGTAAACAGGTTTTCTTGGACTGAGTACATTTACTTACGTTAAGAAAATATTATTTACTTGGATTGAAACAATTTTTCTGAGAATATTGATATTCTTCACTGAAGAGATTCTTTTTTTCCCTGTATTAATTATTAAAATACATCATTAGTTTTGCAAACAAATTTTCCAGTTTTTCTACCTCATCTCATGTTTTTCAGATTCATAAGCTTGATTATTTGGTCTTCCTTTACAGATATCGGAAAAATTTGAAACAAAATTGCTAAAGTTTAAAACTGAAAAATTACACATTCTTAGGATGAAAATGGAAAGTAACATATTCTTTGATGGCACGGTATACACTGGTTCAGCTGGTCTTGCACTATTTTATTTTATGAATTCCTTGAAAAATGATAATAGCCCTGAAACACTAAAGGTTAGTACCTATCTAGTAATTTAATAGAATTCTATTAATAATAATCCCAATTGAGGCCGATTTCAGCTATTGCGACTGATTCGGTTTCGAATTCTAATAGTTAGGTATATCACTAAAACCAGAAATCGAATTCGAGATCAAAAATGTAAACAAAGAGATGTCATTGCCAACAGTTCAGGGGTAGTCAACATTTCCCTAGGTTTTTTATTTAGTGTTTTTGGAAGAGCGCTAAAGCAGCGTATCAAAATTAAAAATATGATAGCCCAAGGTAAGTCCTAATATTATAGGTAAGGTAAACGAAATTAAAATGAAAGATTTATATTCTTATGAACAAGTTGCTCATGTTTATTTGAAATTAGGATTTATATTATATTATGATTTATTCACTTTGTGATTCGGACTCTGATGAGCTTGATGAAGAGTCCGAATCATTTACACTAATTATGAACTGATCCGTCACCCTGTCTATAATGTGATCGAGATCACACATTTTGTCCTCTTGTTTTATTACGTGTTTAACGCAATCACTCCACCGCTGCGGCGTCACTTCTTTTAAACCTTCTTCAAATAATTTGAGGACATCATTTAGCTTGAAGGTTTTATTAATAATAAAACCTGTGCCCAAACCAATTCTATGGGATTTAGTTCACAGTGATAAGGGGGCAATCGCAGGACGGTGACGCCATTTTCTGCAGCGAGTTTATCTACAGCTAAAATTTGATTATTTGATTTATCTCCGCTTCACCTGCGGTGGGGTGGCTGCGGCGTTTGCCGTCACAGGTTGGGCGCGCCGCTTGTGCACACCCAACCTTGTTTTCGTTTTAAACACCCTGCTACACTCCGGACAAGTCCACTCGTCTTCCCCCCGCCCCTACTGAGGCGGAGATCGAGCAAACGGACATGCAAGTTTAAGGGTCGACGCCTCCTGAGGGAAGCCGGAGGTTCGGCCATACATTTCCTTTTCATGATCTTTAGCAACCTTTAATCCTTATGTGGTAGGGCGGCTAACCCTACCACCGCACTATGGGACCAACCGGTATTTTCCATCTCAAAAATCGATAACTCTGTTGTTTTGTGATTTATCTCCTTGATTTTTTTTTTCACGTATTTGTGAATATCTAGGCAATAAAAGAAATCAAACATCATCATTCTAAAAAAAATATTTTTTCCGAAAAAAAATGACAAAGATACGAAAGTTATACGAAATTTCATACAAAAAATCATACAGTTATATTAAAATAGCAATAAAGTTACACTTATGCTTAAAATAAGTTTAAAACTAAATTATTATTATTAAACAAACAGTTACATGACAAAAAAAAAATATTACTTAAACTTATCCTACTCATCACTTTCTATTTCCAACAATTCTTTAGCTTCGTCAAATAATTCTTTGGATATTAGAAAACTTGGTTTATTTAAGCTAGATATATAAGGATCAGATGTATATAACAAAATATGCAGAACGTCTTCGTTTGTTGCTGATCTGGAACACTTCCTAGCGTGATGTAACCTATATTTCTTATAATCTTTATTTCGAGCTTCCTGGGCATCTTCGGATAATTGTCCTATAGGCAAAACTGCATAATGCTCTATTATTTTAGCACCATGTATAAGTACTTTATGGACCGAAGATGGCATGTAGTACCAGTTATATTTGCTTACATATAATTGCGCGGTTACCAATGTATACTGACCAAATTTTTCTGCGTTTATAGGAAATCCCGATGACATAGTTTGAAGAATTACATATAGTCTCTTGATTAATTCTTCATCAATTCCGGTTATCTCTGCAGAACATTGGTAATTTTGGAAAAATCTCCTTGCCGTATTACCGTCATTGCTATTACCGGAACCTTGACGTGGTTTATCAATATGCAAGCCAAGCACTTCTCGGAAACGTGTGTGGACAAATTTTTTCTTGTCTTCTTTAAGTTGCTTGTTTTCTGGAATTGTTGCAGACCACTTCTCAAAACCTAAATTGTAAGAAATATGGAGGATCATTTCCATAAATCTTATCCATGCGTGTAGCGTCGACAATCCGTATTTAAACGCATTTTCATTTTCAACTCTCGTTGTAACTTTTAAAAGATCATTCATTTGTCTGGGAGTTGCTCCACAAACAGTGCAGGTAGCACTGGATGATGTGTTTGTCAACACTTGAGCAACTTTCCCATCAATCATTGTCATAAACAGTTGATGTTTAACTTCGATGACTTTGTCTTCTATTGACACAAGAGTTGGAATCAATTGATTAATTTTGGCTTCAATTTCACTGACAACCGCTGTAGTTTTTTCGGGAGTTTCTTTTGCAAATTCTAATGAAATTGGTCTGCAATATCTAACAGATGAGCAAGTAGGGTTTTCCATATGACCGTAGAAGTTTCTTCGTCTACTAGTCGCAGTGGTACAAGGGACACTATAAACAAATTAGCGTCCGATATTTGTTCGTTTTCTTCCGGTAGAGTTTGTTTATACTCACTTTGCCCGGAGGATCCATCACATCCCCATTTAGTGAAAAGCTTGAGACGATTATTAAGTCGATCCTGACTTTATCCTTATAATACGGCAGACTGTATGGTCTAAGAGATCTTGCAGGTTGATTTTTGCGCTTATATTTGTCACCGTAATGCTGGATGCAGGCGGATAGCAAGCCTTTTTTGCTTCACTTAGTGTTTGATACGAAGGCAATACAGAACTTAAATTCTTATCAACGAGCCTTTTTCTTAGGTACGCATATTGTGCTTTGGTTAAATCAGTTTCAATGCATATACTCAATGCTTCCTCTTTTGTAAAGGAAAGTGCGTTATCTGGATTGAGTATGTTTTGTAGAATAACTTTTTTCTCTTCTTTTTCCTTATTTCTGATAATAGTCACAATCGACGCTTCGTCATTTTCCCCCATGGATCTTAAACCTTGCACATAAGCGTTACGGACATGTCCCATTCCATACTCCTGGACCAGCTCCATATTTTTTCGTTTCTTTGTGTTTTCCGAGCACTCGTCATATTGTTTTGTTGGTCTTCCACGTTCACCAGAAGTATTCAAACCAGAATTAACAGTGGTTGAGGTACTGCAAGAATTCAATGATACTTTAAACTCACCATTTAACCAATTTGAGTATAGGCTCTCGAACCGGTCCGGCTTTCTTTGAGCTTTGGTCCATTTCTGGTTACAACTCGATGTTAGATTTTTTTGAATACTCTCTATTACAGTATTAACGTCAGTTTCCGATAGTTGAAAATTTTCCAATAAATATTTTTTGAGGTCTGAAGTACTTTTCCCTTTTATTATTTGATCACAAAGATCGCGTCGAACACAAACGAATTCACTCATTGTTAGATATTAATGTTTTTTATGCGTTAATTGTTATTGAAAAGAAGTATCTGAACACTTTGATGAATCGTATGCTGAACATACACGGGTATTTAAAGGACTAATATTTTAGTGCCTTGTGCAAAAACCATGGGACAATTGATTATAACAGTTCTCATCGAAATAGTGTAATCAGTACTGATTGTAATTATTTACCACAACAGATAAATAGAACTTCCGCAGCAATATAGTTTATCATACTTGTGGTTAAGGTGACCACCCCAAACAAAATTGCCATGGGAAGATTCTTTCAAATATAATAGCAGTTTTTTAATTTGCAAATGTATGTTTTTATCATAGAAATAGAAAAAAACAATATAGACATCAAAGGATAATAACTAAATATAATATTTCATAATAAAAAAGAAGAACCGTAATTTTCGAGGATTTTTCCCCGATTGACATTATTGCTTCAAAATCACCTCTGGCGCAAAAAACGCGCAAGTTTTTTTTAAATCGTCATATTACTGAGTAGATAAGGTCTCTAATAGAGTAATTAACTTGACACCGGCTGCTTTCGGCAACAACGAAAACTCCAATTGAAATTAACAAAAACTAAATTTTCTTTACTTCACTAAAAAAATATTAAAAAATTAAATAAAAATATTTTTTTTACAAAAACTGAACGTGGTTGCAAAGTGTATATTCTAAGCTATCTACTGATGTATAACACTAATATGTTTCCTTGGTAAACTTCCGAATAATTATGTGTTGAACTCCCTTAACGGTAATTTAATTGGTATGAAAATATTTATGCCCAATGTTTGAGGTTCATTTTATAAACGTAAAACTTTATATTTTTTTATATTTTGTAATTTATTCGTAAGTTCCATCTTTTGAGAGTATAAAACCATAAAACAATCTATGGATTTACGACTTTCGACAAAACCATTTTTGAGATGGAAAATACTGTTTGGTCCCATAGTGCACCGGTTCACCCACAGCTATCGTACGCCCCAGACTTACCAGCTGCTGAATTTGGGGTTTTAACCCCCATTGGGGCTTCTCTGGGAACTTCACCCCGAGCCTGTCCTGGATATACACAGCTCAACTTATGTGTTTGCGCACCTTGGTCTGATTTCATGACCAAGGTCTCCAGGCTCACCGTAACCCTGGACCATTGAATTTCACAATTCGTTGGTCAATGCGGGTAGGTACGTTGGCTCTTACTATGTAGCGTATCTCTAGGACCCTTGACACATGTGGATTGCTCTTTCACCAGTCAGCTGATAGCGGCAGCCGAAAGGGCACACACCCACATCTGTGAGCACTACTGACTCCTTACCGTGCTAAGAGAGTCATGGTTACTCCCGCCTAAAATGATTTACTTCAGTTAACGTTTATTACCTATCTTATGTAAGCAGCAGAATTTTTTATAGGTTGAAAGTGGTAAAGTGTTTTCTACGTGTTATCTCGAAATGGAAAGTAATAATTATGTATTTAAATTATAAATTATGCCACACTTGTAGCAGTGTAGGTACCTATCACAGCATGTTTTATAAAGCTTTGTCTCTGACCCTTTCCTTACTCATGTAATGGTAGCGTTTACCCGTCAGGCAGCTAACTTTTATACTTATATTTATCGAGTCCAATAATTCTTTATTTATTTTGCATTGTTTATTTATTAGTAAAATAGAATAGAATAAAAATCTTTATTTTTTGTTATTACAAGCGAAGCGGGAAAGAAGGATGCATGCGCGCTCGCCCGTTTACATTGCTGCGCATGCCAAAGTAACCTTGAAGTCGTTCTGTGACGTCATAAGCGTACGGGTGTACGCATATGACGTCACTGAACGACTTCTATAGTAGTCCTTGGCACTCCTTGGCGCTCGGAGCAGTGACAACTAACTATTTTGTAGAGATGGGATACAATTGGGGATATAATTATCGACAAGGACTAGTAAACAATAACAACAACAATTTAATTCTGAATCAGGATCTGGCACCGATCTAAAGGTCGAAATTGGTAAATTTTCCCTTTATTATAACGTAGTTAAATAAGTTCATATTTTACTGACGTCAAATTATTTTCGATCGTACCTAGTATTTATAAATATTTCCACGGGCGAAATCAAACAGTGATAACTTTCGCGTCACATCACTGGCCGACTTTGTATAATGTCCTTGGCGTTCTAGAGGCATTTAAAACGTTAGGGGTTTTTGTTTTTGCTGATTTTAAGACAATTAGAGGCTTCTTTTGTAGGGAAAAATAAAAAACAGGGCGTTCGACAGTGCTATATTAAAAATAACAGCAAACAAGGCCTAGTAAATTTATATAAACAAGATAGTTAAAATGAAGAGCTAATGAAGTCGTGGCGCTGAGGGCACAAAGATCTGGAACTTCAATTCATGTCCGTGGCATGGAGGTTAGGGTTTTGGACTATAGTCAGAAAAATAAGGCTTATTAGCTGTACAAGGAAGGAAATAACTGAACGTTACTTTAAAACTGCGTAAGCTGGAGTTATGTCACCCCAGCTGCTCATATCTTCCGAACGAAATAATAACTGCCAATGGCAGCAAAATTTTCAAATGATTGGTCAAAATACTCAATGAGTAATTTTATAACGTTTCATATGAGTAAACTGGACAGACGTAACACCAGCTCAGGTAGTTACACATTTTGTATTAATGAAACTATCAAACGTAGAGTTTTGATTTAAAGGGTAAATGAGGGCATCATAGCTGCCATAGGCAGCAAAATCCAGTATCGTAGTTCCCACGTAATATACAAAAATTAATTTAATTAATAACGTTATTGCTTATTCTGTAATTTAAGAGGGAGAATATACATAGCCTAGCTAGCAAAGTTTTTTTCTTGCGTAACATTTAACTGGTATGCCAAAAAAAATTGAAAACACTTTAAGTTGAGGTACTAAAAAGGTAGTAAATATTTACAAAAAAATCAATTAGACCAGACATCCTGATGTCTGACCACTTTCTTTACGCGTTTTTTCGCTGTCAATCGAGGTACTAAATATTTGAAGTTAGGTATCAAATAGTAACAAAAAGGTTTTGGTATTTTCTAAACATCAAATATCTATCTATTGTATCTAAATGTCTATTGGTCCAGAGGTTCTGTCACTCACAAATAATTATGTCGCATAAATGGTCGTATTTTTTCATTGCGTTGATTTAGCTTGATTATTTTAGAGCTCTAAGGGACCGTCGACCTACGTATTTGATATTAATTTCAACTTGATATCTCCACGCCTACTTGAGAAAAAGGGTTTTGACAGACAGACGAACGGTCAACGAAGTGATCCTATAAGGGTCCCGTTTATTCCTTTTAAGGTACGGAACCGGAACGGAGTTGCTCGCTTCCGTAGGAATTACCATCTTTTCCTTGACGCACACATCTTTACTGAAATGTTAATGTGTGTTTCTATCCTCTGACCGTATGGTCACTGGTATATGATGGTGAATGTAAGCTCATCAGTGGTATTAGTAAGGGCTTGAGTATCGGACCATTTAAGTAGACCATTTCGAGAAATTTCATTAATGGCCAGGTTTTGAGTCGTTTACCAGTCTGTGCGACGCTGTGACTACACAATAGCATTAATCCCAATACCTACTTAGATTCAAAATTTAAACACATTCTAATATAGAACAGTTCCAAATTCAAAATTGCCGGGAAATATGGAAGCGACAGAACTTAAAAGGCATGCCTCGTACGTATGCTTCTTCAACCCAAGCCCTGTGTAAGTTGAGGCGAAGAAGGGATTGGCTTCTGTTTGCACGGAAAAATATGTGCACGCAGCACGGGTGTTGTGCTAAAGAAGCTTTTGGGTAAGCAAATTGTAAATACGCTACGCATGCTTCTTTAACCCAACACATGAACAGTGTTGAGGTGAAGAAGGAAAAGCGTTCTCTTTACTATGAAATACAAACTTAGTTGTGCGGTCGCTTAATTGGTCAAGGACAGCTAATGAGGTACAGTTGATTTTCTATTGTTTGACTCCGAATCGGTGTCGCGCGGGGCTTAACAGATTAAATCGATACTCTGCATGTCTAAATATTCATCCCAACCACGGAACCCTTTATTGTGCGTGGACCGACACGCACTTGGCCGGTTTTTTAAATTATTTGAGCGATGTGGAGCATCTCTCTTACCTGGGCAAGTCTCCCGGTTTTCCCGTATAGGCATGTATTACTATTACTTCATGAGTGATCATTGGGTTTTTCCCCACAAATAATAATATTGTATCTTAGTGGCGCCTAATTAATCCCAGCCTCTGTCAAATTGTATGAAATGAAATGAAATGAAATGAAATTGTTTATTCTGTAAATTCCTATTCATTTCATTTCAAGAGAATCACTTTTACACGTCATATTAAAGAATAAGCTAGATGGAGTCGACATTTCCTATCTGACTACCCCGGAGAAGAAATGACGAAACAAACTCAAGGGTCAAAGTCTCTTTTAAAGTCCAGACATAATCTTAGTCAGATCATGTGAGGACCATGTAGATCCATGTCTGAAATGGTCTTTTGAGGAAAGAACCACACAAATTTGAGTGGACCTGTCCAGTCAGTGCAAGCATTTGTCAGTAATCGTGTAGCTCAACTCAAAACTTAAGGAGCTCAACGACTCGACGAACAATACCAAGGAAAGGACAATTGGGTTGGCCGCATAAAGTACTCCAGACTGCATAAAGCATAAAGTGCCAGACCATCATTAAAACTAAGAGAAAAAAAAAACAACAAGAAATAAATAAAAATGACCCACATAGTGCTCACATTCACAATAATTAAAGTAATATAATAGGTACTTTTCAAGGTACATAAATATTCACTTAATTTTGCTTATAATATTCATCAATGTCAATATGTATATAGAGTTGTATATAATGATGATTTTGCATAATTTAATTGTCAAGTTTTATGGTTTTAGCACAAGGCTTATCAGAGCGAGCAGCTCAATCCCAAGCTTTTTCGTCTTCTAAATAATCTGAAATTTTATAGTACCCTTTTTTACTAAGTTTGGTTTTAATACAGCTTTTAAATCATTTAATGGGTAAATTTCGAATAGCAATAGGAAGTTTGTTGTAAAAGCGTATACATTGACCCATGAACGAGTTGCCTACTCTATGGAGGCGAGTGTGAAGTACAGCAAGATTATGTTTATTCCTGGTATTTAAACTGTGGATATCGCACATTTTCTTAAAATTTGATATATTTTTGTGTACATACCTACAAAAGATTATCAAATATATATTGAGAGGCTACAGTCAGAATATCTATTTCTTTGAATTTTTCTCGAAGGGAATCTCTTGGACCTAGGTTGTAAATGGCTCGAACAGCCCTTTTTTGTAAAACAAAAACGGTATCGATTGATAATGCGACAATCCAACAGGGGCGCTAAACCAGAAGAAACTAGAGGCGCTTTTGTGGTAAAAAATTCGCGGGACGCCTTAGGGCCACACTTCTCTCGTCTGGCACTGTTTTTCTGACAGAATAGGGCAGTGGTAGATGAACTGTTGCTGCAGTTTTTACAACAAACCAATCCATGGAAGAACAGGCCCTGCGCGTGACAACGATCTCTATTCGGGATTCTCTCATTTGGACCCCCCGTTCCCCACCCACGGCCTTGTGTGACAGTGACCCTCGTGCACAGATTAGGTACTATATTATATACGAGGTATTCTACCCCCGTGCCCAGGAGAGCACGAACCTAAAGTCAGTCATCAGTCGGATCTCCACCAAATCTCTCCCCATGTCAGATGAGAGGGGAGTGTATCCAATGGCATTTAGCACACCCACACACACACTTCTGTATAATATGGCACACTAAAACTAGATGCTCAGCTCAGCAAGTATGTTAAACTTCATGATGCTCAGTTTGGATTTCGTGAGAGTTTGTCAACGGAAAGTGCTATTCTGACTTTAAAACATACAGTCGCCCATTATGTTGATAGAAAAACACCTATCTATGCTTGCTTTCTTGACCTATCGAAGGCCTTCGACCTAGTCGATTATAATAGACTCTGGTCTAAGCTTGGGGAGGTCGGGGCCTCTGCTGAACTCATTCATATATTCTCTTTCTGGTATAACCACCAGAAAAACTTTGTCAGGTGGGGGAATGCATATTCTGATGAGTATAAACTTGAGTGTGGTGTGAGGTAAGGGGGGGGCTGACCTCTCCAAGACTCTTTAATCTGTACGTCAATCAGCTGATTGATGAGCTCAGCAACAGCCATGTCGGATGTCACATACATAACGTTTGCGTCAATAACATCAGTTACGCGGACGATATGGTGTTGCTGATTCCATCTGTTGGTGGCCTACGGAAACTACTAGGTATTTGTAAAGCCTATGCTGAGAGTCACGGTTTAAAATACAACGATAAAAAGAGTGAGTATATGCTTATCAGAGGAAAGATTAAACTACCTGAACATATACCACCAGTGTATCTAAACGGAGTATCTTTGGTTCGGGTATCTCAGTTTAGGTATCTAGGGCATGTTGTGACCGAAACCCTACATGATGATGCGGATATTGAGAGAGAGCGGAGAGCATTGTCGCTGCGAGCTAATATGTTGGTGCATAGGTTTGCGCGGTGTACATCACAGGTAAAGGTAACATTGTTTAGAGCGTACTGCCAAAGCTTTTACACCAACAACAACCAACCAACCATGGACTAACAGCTATGGACCAACTACACGCAGCGGGCCTAAAATGCTCTCAGAGTTCAATATGACAACGCCTTTAGGATTTTGGTGCGGCTACCTTGGTTTTGTAGTGCTTCGGGCATGTTTGCCGACGCGAGGGTGGATGACTTTTTTTGCATTAATGCGCAAGAAGTCAGCCTCACTAATTCGCAGAATTCGAGGTAGTGGCAACGGAATCCTGAGGATGATTGCGGAGTGACCAGTATCGCCAGTGGTGGGAAGGCTCATCAGGCTACATGTCTTCTGATGAATTGAATCTAATTTTATTCTATTCGTTAATTTTTGTTTATATATTTTTTTTTACAATATGACTTGACATAATTTGTTGCAATTCAATTTAATTTATTAATTTATTATTTATTTGCATTAGTTAATCTTATGTAAGTATTTCAATTTAATTTATTTTCGGTCTAGTTATTTTAATTTTAAATCCGTATTCATCTGGACTACCTATATAACTGCTACTAACTTAGTCTTAAGATAATTAATTTGTTACTAACAAAATATGGACATTACGTAGTCTGAAAAAAAAAAAATATTTAGGTATATACATTTATTTGTTTATTAAAATACCAAAACTACCAAGAATAGAACATAGTGAACCTATGAAACACATACGTTTAACAATCATCATAATATACCTATACCCCAAGGCCTCACATGCACACACATTACACATTATACATATAAAATTTATTTGGTGCTTAAACTTTTTTACAGACTGCATTGGAATACATAAATATTGAAAATCTAAAAGGACGCAGAATAAGCTTTTTGTGTGGAGATGCAGGGCCACTTGCTCTTGCAACTGTAATATCATATAAACTAGGTTCTAAACATGCGGATATGACGCTGCCGGATTACAAAACTTTAGCTCAAAGGTATAGTGCTATAAAATATTACCACACAACCATTAAAAGAACATCTTGCATTAATCATTACCTACTAGAATTCAAGATATTACCTATTTTCCAAGTTTAGGTATACGAAGATTTCCACACGCTCAGAAAAGAGGAGTGGTAGCTCACGCCAGTATAGCACAATGGGATTCCAAATCGAGAGGATTTTGACACTTTTGCAATAAAGGTAGAATTCCATAGGTGACGGCAGACGACAGCGGCGGGCGGCGTTGCGGTGCAAACAAAAACAAATACGACTTGTCGCTTTGTTAGTACCTAACAGCACCGCTGGTATGCCTACTGCAGTTGCCGCTCAACCGTAGCCGCAAGCGGCACTGTCGCCATCTACGGAAACGATTTTCATTTCAACGAAACGATTTTCATCAACAAAATTGGTACCTACATATAAACTTTCCGAAGTGTTGGTATATGGTTGGGCGGCGTTGTTGCTGCAGTCTGCGGTCTGCCGTTGCCTACGGAATTGTACCTTTACGGATTCTAGCATTATTTTAATTTTTCAGATTAATGTCTCTAATTTCCTTGCTACAAGAATCGCCTGATGAGCTTTTATATGGCAAATCTGGATATCTCTATGCTTTACTATTTGTGAACAAACATATTAGTGGGAAAGAGGTCATTCCGGTAAAGCACATTGAAAAGGTACTTATATTTTATTAAAGGTAGATACTTTTAACAATATAATACTACATTATAATCTCAAACACCTCTACCTAAGTATCTACTACCTAATTAGTGCCAAATCAAAGAAAAAGTGCCTCTTTCGTCACATAATAATTAATATATAAAACTGAGCTTTAGTTTAACAATTAGAGACATGTTTAGTGTAAATGTCATCGTCAGTGGGAATTTTATCCCCGATTATCACCCGGTGGCAATCCATGTGGGGGCGGACTGGGAATATTCGAACTTGACGGTCACGTCAGCGTCCAATGACAAACTCGAAAACGACTCTTTAACAGGACAATGAATTTTTACCCAAAATAACTGCTCTAAAACCCTCCTATATGAAATCTAATAGTTATAATGCTCATAATAGTCATAATTTATAGGAACAGAGATAACTGAACGCATCCTTATATTATATTATTAATCATTTCATTTCAGAATAAACATTCCATAAATTGTTTGTAAATATTAGGTACCTACCTGCCTATGTACACCATACATATCTATGTTACACTCCCCATACATGTAAGCCAGGGATGAAAAAAAAAAATCATGTTCTCTAAAATCATGAGATAAGAAAAAAAAAAGGAAAATTAGGTAAGTACTACAGGTAGTACATGTGTTGCCACTTTCAGGTGATTAGCAGCATATTGAAGTCTGGAAAACAATATTCCGCGGTAATGAGGTGCGCGAGCCCATTGTTATGGCACTGGCACGAAAAAGTATATTTTGGAGCTGCTCATGGAATGGCGGGAATCCTATATATGCTGTTGCAGGTACAAATATTTCCTGGATACTTACCTAAATATTGAAAATGTGGTGCACTAATCCTATTAATTTGTCGTGAGGGTTGCTAGATCCCAATATTTTGTAGCTAGTGATTTGACACAGACACGGAACAGAAATGCGGGAAAAAATAGGGTTTCCGCCAATTGAAAAATCATACGCATTTTAAAGACCTCCACTATTTACAACTGTTCGATTCGGTATCAGATTCGATTGTTAAGGTTAGTTTAGGGGGAACGCTACAAAATGGCAACTTTTTTTTATTAGAAAATGTTAATAAATTATTATTCATTTCGTATAATAACGTAAGTGCTACTATAAAATATACGTTGAGTGATTAATTAAAAAGGAAATCTATGGTAATTTTATAAAATAACATGATATTATGGTTTTCTTATTTCGAAAAACTTTCTAGCACTTACGTTATGTTATGAAACACCTAATAATAAGAATTTCTTTACAACTTAAAAGGAATTCTACCACAAAAAGTGATCATTCCAACCGAACGGTGGTGAATAGCGTATCTACCTACCAATATTTTAGAAATTGTTTAATCAAGGATATTTTCTTTATTTTTTTTATTCCAGGCTCGTTTATTCATCAACGTTATTGAAATAAGAACCTATATTAAACCAGCTATAGACTGGTTACTAAATCAGCGCTTTCCAAGTGGCAATTTCCCATCATCCATGGGGAGTGGCTCGGGAGACAAACTGGTTCAATGGTGTCATGGAGCTCCGGGATTTGTACCCTTGTGCATTCTGGCTTACCAGGTTATTCAAAATATTAATACCTAGTCCCCATAGGCCTTAATAAACGTGAAGTAAGGCTGAACGGTAAGGGGTTTAGGTAAGTTTGGCTTTACTCCGCGTTTAGTAATAAGGCGGTAGTTCTTTAGGCCCGTAGTGACTCAGTCGCTCACAGTGTCACACACAGGCATCACACAACCGCGTGGCCGCTGCGCGTGTTTTCGTCGACGTCCGGGCGTTCTATTCCCTTCCCCTCCCTACCCGCTCAAGGCAGTGCAGTCGCTTACTCGCTCATTCAATTTAAACCTTAGTTGTTAAATAAATAGAGCGCACTTTACTATAAAAGCGTGGTTCACACGGGCGCAACGCAGCGCCGCGCGGCTGCCGCGTTGTTAATACGTCGCTAGACTGCACGCGGCGCCAAGAGCTGCCGCGCGACCTTTTCGACTCTCTCGATACATGCTATGGGTGCCTTGTAATTGCAATCGTGCGACAGCAGAGCGGCGGCGGCGGTTCGCCGCAGTGCTCATTAGAAGCGAGCTGTCGCACGGTGGGCTGAAAATCGATGAAATTGAATGAAATCAATACTTATGTACCTATTGAAATAATTAGTTATAAGGATACTCACAATAAATAAGGGTATACATTAATTTAGCAATTAGTGCAGGATCTACTTAATGAGGGTAATAAGGTAAATGTGATACCCTCATTAGTCAATAACAATAAAGTATTCAAAAATCGGGTTCGTAACTTCAGTTCATTTTGAGCATTTTTACTGCTAACATCTGATAGTTCCGTGCGTCTCAATGATTGTGAATAATGAAAAGCATAATCTTAAAAAAATGGATTTGTTTGTGAGGAACCAGGATACTTTTTCCTTCGATGATGAAATATTGTTCAATTCAGTTGTTATTCGAGTGGTTTCTAGCCTTTCTGATGAAGACAGTGTTACCCTGACGGAGTTTTTTCAAAGGTTCACACAGGCAGTTCAAAATAGATGGTTACGATCCTACCCCAAAAGTGAGATTTTTAGACGTGATTACAGTAATTGGCTTCAGGCAAATATTGACCGGCCAAACTGCGTGCAAACCGATTTGCTCATTCAAGAACCAATAAATGAAAATATTTGTGCTGAACCTGTACCATCAACGTCAACGATGACATCGACTTCAAGGATGACAAAAAGATCTCGAAAGCCGGTTGAAGATCTAGGTAACAAGCAAAAGAAAAGACGATCTGATGGACATAAAGGCGAAGAACCTATTGAATTAGCATATTCAGCTACAGCACTTTTTAAATAAGATGGTCGTGACGATATAGCATCTGTTATTGAATATATGCTCAAAAATCCAAAAGCAGCGGCACAAATTAAGGAAATTATTAAGAAACCAGTTTCTTCACCATTATTTCACCAGAGAAAGCACTAGGTTTGCTACTTTCATTAAAACTATCGAAATGGCAATACATCACTTTGAAGGAAACGACTATTCGAAAAGGTTCAAAGGATATAATAATATCCATCTTACTACCTATAAAGACTTTATAGTAAAATGGATATAATTAAATCCTTTGAATCTTCTTTCGTACTTCTACTTAGTACAAAAGGCTAAGCTGCAGTGCTAACCTCCGAAGACATTTGTGTAACTGTAACGGATTCCTCAGCTAAGATTGCACTACAAGCATTACTAGATTTAACAGTGAACAAGATACTTGAAAGTCTTCCTAGTACTAATGGCATACAAGACAAACAATTGATATTAATATCAAAGTGGGGATTTGACGGTGCTTCCTAACACTAATTGCTAAATTAACGTATACCCTAATTATTTTTTGTGTGTATCCATGTTAACTAGTTAATTAATAGTAGGTAAATAAGTATTTAGTTATATGAGGTCATTAGCTAATGAGGACTTGACCATTAGAGGATATTACATTCAAAAGGTAATTCTTAATTACCATGTTATTTTGAAGTTAGTAAAACGAACTTATCTTAGACTGTTTTGGCCTATAAATATAATATTGTAAACTAGACCTGGCATACTCATATTTAAAGCATTTAAGCATTAAAAATAATCATAAACTAAAAATTTGTTTTAAAAATTTTGACGATTACAAAAAAACAAACCGAACCGCGGTGTCACAATACGAAGTATATCAAAAAATTACAAATAAATAGTACTATATCTGTGTAAGGATATAATAGCCAACCTTATGCTTCCAGAGATAGCCTCATTTTTCATGTCAGCGCCATTAAATTTTTTTCTTAAAAAAATTGTAACTCGCAATTGCCTCATGCGAAATTGTAATAATAATAATAATAAGGAGGAGGTTCCTGTCTCTGGAGTCCTAACCACCGGTAGCTTGGACTCTGCTCCCGACACCGGCGGACCACTATTTTTTATATTTTTAAATGTTTTTTTTTTATACCTTTTTTCAAGAAATATTTAAAAATATATTTTATATGTAAAAAAATAAATAAACGAAATAATAATAAAATTTATTTATTCAGATAACTTTGATCCATAAACTGACAAGAATGAGACATAAATGAATACAAAATAGTAAGCAGGGACTTGGTCCGCTGCACTAACATCCATGTCAGGGGACAAACGTGCCTAGCAGCAATGGCACTTAAGATGCTGTGGCGACTTCCACGCAACCAACTAATGAATGACGCGGTCTTTTTGCGCCATAAAGCTGCAAAGCCAGCTGTGTGTGCATCAGCAAACATTGCTGATGCGCTACAGAAACGTGGAAGCCGCAACAGCGCCCTGAACGCATTATTAAATTGGACCCGCAAAGCATTGTACGCCCGCTGCGTGTAGCTAGCCCACAGACTCCCCGTGTACAGTGAGGTGCAATACGCATTAAATAAAGTAATTTTGACTGCGTTTGTACACCGGGAGAATCTGCGCGCCAACATATTCGCCCGAACTGACAACGCTCTGCGTTCCCTCTCCATATCAAAAAAATATCTTTTAAATCATCGGTCACCCAGTGCCGAGATACTTAAACCTGTATACTCTGCTTAAGGACTCACCATTCAAAAAAAGTGGTTGTACAGGTGGAGTCTTGGGACCTGATTTAAAAACCATGTATACAGATTTCTTTACATTATACATGAGACCGTGTGAAGCTACAAAAGACTCACAAACTGCGAGTCGCTTCCGGAGAGCACCAATTGAGGGGGCCAGCAGCACCATGTCGTCCGCATAACTGAAATTGTTGCAACAAACACCGTCCACATAGCATCCGACATGCATGCCGCTGAGCTCCTCAATCAGGGCGTTTATGTACAGGTTGAAGAGCACGGGTGAGCTCAACCCTCCCTGTCGCACCCCACACTCCAACCCGCTCGCTTCCGAAAGTTCACCCGCCCACTTATAGTAATGATCAGCAGAATCCATTTCTAGTCAATAAACGACCCTTCAAAATTCAATTCTCTGTCTACGAAAGGTGATTTTCACCCCACCGTGCGTCGTCGCAGCGCTGCTTATTGAACTGAAAAAAGAAGTTTAAAATGCTGCGATTATGACACTGTAACTGCCCGCGCCGCAACTCACCTCTACTTGAGGGCTGTATCAAGAATGCTGAAAGCCGTTTAAGTATCTACAGTCAAAAAATAAATCAAAACGCAACTTCAAAGGCAGTTATGATACAACTATAATTATGCTTGTGCTGAGTATAGTTGAGTTTTTGCCAACGCTCAGGGCTTTACTAAACGTGTTTAAAAACGCTACGGGTCACGATTTTACGAACATAATAAATTATTATTGTCAGTGTAGCAGAAACTTGATTATTGTTGCCTGCTGTATTTCTAACTCTGCTGACTGTACTACGGGAACGTTTGAAAGTGGCGCCAGTGACAGAAATGTTGAAAAGAAATCGTTTGACTTAGTATGGGCATGTGATGAGAAGGGAGGAAACGCATGTGACTAAAAGAGCGATGAATATAAAATTAAATGTTGAATTGATGGAGAGGGAGAGAAGGCAAAAGATGGATGGATTGTGTGAGGAATGATGAAAGAGAAGAGAGTGAATGGTAGCGTGACGGTTGACAGGGGAGAATGGGAGAAGAAAACGTGTTGCGCCGACCCGAAGTAGCATGGTACAAGGCAGGAAGATGATGATGATGATGCTGACCGTACTACGGGTTTTTGTTATGTAGGTAATCAAACTAGTATAATAGCGTGATGGTAAGAGGACGGATAGCAGGTATTCATAAATCTGGTAACAATTACATTTTGTCCTCTGTATGATCGGTCATAAATCAAATTTAAATTTATTTATGGATCATCTTAATAAATAAATTTAAATGTTTCAGATTTTTGAAGAAGACAAATATTTGAAAATAGCTTTGCAATGCGGAGATATCATATGGAACCGTGGATTATGTACTAAGGGATATAGTATGTGTCATGGGGTCAGTGGAAATGCATATGCGTTTATACAACTATATCAAGCCACGAAGGTACCTATGACACCTTAATAAAATAATAATTTTAGCACAGTGCACACGCACTCAAGCATTTCAAACCTTATGAACAGTTCAGCAACTTCGACAGCTTAGCACACCCACTTGAATACATATTTTTTTCTACAAAAATATATTTTTATCCTTGACTAGCTGCGCCCCGCGGTTTCACCCGCATAAGTCTCGATCCCGTGGGAATATCGGGATAAAAAGTATCCTATGTCCTAGTTCAAGTCATGGTCTACCCATTTGCCAAACCCGTTCAGCCGTTTTAGCATGAAAAAGTAACAAACTTTCGCATTTATAATAATTATTATAGCTAGGATGACTAATGAAAATTGAGTTGTTCTGTAAATTAGACAATCCGCATCTCACGAATTAGATTTTGATGCCTCAAAACAAGCACTCACTACTACTGGCAACAATTTTTATTTTTCAGAAACCTATGTATCTATACCAGGCTTGTTGCTTTATGGAGTGGTGTGCGGTGGAGCGCTCGGGATCGGAGCTACACCGCCCGGACAGACCAGCATCATTGTTCGAAGGATTAGTAGGCCGTCTTTATTTAGCCGAAGATATAACGCGGGTCTCAGACGCCAAGTTCCCAGCATTTACTCTGTAAGTCATTATGAAAGTAATGAAAAAATATCTCATTGTAAAAATATTTAATAATGTTTTAATTCTTATCCATACTTAAATTAGATTCAGTAATATCACCCAGCTTAAATTATAAATGTAAATAATGCTACCAGGCGGCAGTCAAACAGTTAAGCTTATAATATTATATCCCTATGCATATCATAGATACTTTGTAAATTCTAATTTGAACACATTATACAATAACTGAAAAAAAGAATTATTGGAAGTATTGTTACTTATTTTAAATACGAAACGCAATTACATAAAATATACCAAGTCAATAACATAACATCATTAGGAATATATAGTGTCAATATAGAATAAAAAACTAACCCAGAGGACACAAGGGAGCAAAATTGATTATTAGACCTGTATCAATAAAACGTCATTTAAAAGCTCGAACAGCAAAGTGTCATCTGCATTCTAAACAATACATTTGATCTAAATGATGGCGCAAACCGCATCATATTCCATCATCTGCTGAACGCCCTGATTGCTCAGGAACCGCATGTCAATATATTTATGTATAGCAGTAAATATATGCTTCATGTTTTTTAGGGTACATTCCGAATTAAACCATTTGCTCACAGCGCTCACATCAATCATTTGCGTTCCTAGTGTGCTTGCTCAACGTAAAACTTATAACATAACCCCATACCATGCACAAGAACGACCGATTAGAACGACTATTCGTCCAGTGATAAAGAGGACGACGAAGTGCTGCATATTTATATGCTCCCGGTTAAGATATACCACGAATTAAAAATTACATAGATGTAACAATAACTGAATATAACGCGCATGAGTTTAAAACTCATTCTAGGTATGCAGTTACGTCTTGGATTTTAATGTATGCCACTGAGCCTCTCGTATTGGTCTGATGTGTCCATTGACAAAAATGTGTGGCCCGTTAGGCTCGTCGGCTATATTCAGTTGAATACTCTTGGTTGGATTACAGTATTTATTAGTGTACCTATACACCACAAATTTCTTCTTCTTTGGTTATGTGGCGACTGTAGCGAGAAGCACAATTTCGAGAATGCCACGTTAGTTTAAAGATATGACGCGACTCGAAACAAAACACACGCTCACGGTGATATTAATTTAGGGCATGGTCGGCGTAATTGCAAGATGGCGCGTGTCATGGCACGTCATCTATGACGATTCACGGGACACTGTAGTCGCGCTTACGCTAATTCGGAACGGGTGTAAGCACGCTTAAATCGAGGGCCAAACTTTCACGGGCTACCGCTGCGGATCCACCTTTGCAGCCAGCAATTGTTGTATAAATATCAATGACGTCATCTATGTAGCTACGACGGTAAATAATAATAGGTTAAAACCAATAATGCATTAAAAATTTCCGGCTCCAATACAATGTAGGGCATTTAAATTTAAAGTTTTAAATTACTTGCATGTTCACTATTCTCAAGGCTCATTATCATAAGTCTGTAATACTACTTAAGAAACTTTAGTCGGAGCGATTTATTGATACAGGCCTAGAACTGATTGCATGTATGTTCAATCGCGATATGGTTATCCAATAAAAAAAAAGAAATTGGATAACCATAGCTAATTAACCTTTCCCCCATAAACAATAACTGTTCCCATTTCCATAGTCTACTTTGGAAATTACATTGTTGCATGATATCTACATACATTATACGTATTACGTATAGCGTATTTTTGTATACGTAAGGACCATGAAGTAATATCACGAGCTGCCTTTTACTTCTACCATAATAAAGGTCTGCCGTGGAGAAAGGTATGCCGTGGGCATGGTATTATTCAAGTGTTATTTTAATATCATATCAATACAAAATACAGTACCGGTGCATTAATAATTGGCACACGAAGTTTTAGATTGTGACTGTCACACAGGTATGAGTTACAGAAACTACGCCCAAGACTCGATGTGCAATATTAAAGTCGCGTACATGATTGTAATGGGCAATTCTAGTTGTGTGAACTGTACGACGCTTTACATGCGTGGTCGACGCGTCCTAAACAGTAGTTAAAAATCATAAAAATATTTCGAAAATTTTAGTAGCCACTAGAATTATTGAAATATTTTGGTTTTTCTGTTTATTTGGTATGCAATAAAGAGTATATTCTATCTATTTCAATACCTTAATTTCAGTCAAATTGGTGTTGAGTTTATATAGTGTGCGTCTCTATCTGCTCCACGCTAACACGGGTTCCACCATGTAAGTACTATCGTACAACTGGAGCCGCAGTCTCGACATAGATACGGTTAAAATTGTTTGACAAGCACGTGCTATTTCGTGCTTGTCAAGCAATTTTGACCCCATTAGGACTTTGCGACCGACGAGACTGCAGCCCCTGGAATGCTTACGAGTACCGAAAAGTCGGTCCGGAAAAAGAAATCTATTAGTGAACAGTGGCCATGTGTGCTCGAGGCATCACTACGTAACTTTGTTCCTAGACCATTATTTTCCTACTAATATTCGTAATGCAACACAAACTACGTTTATAGAGTCCTGTCCTATAGTTGAGGCGCCAAGAAGTAGTAAACAAACAGGACACACTTTCGCTATTATGGGTAACTAGCTGCCCACGGTTTCACTCGCATCCTACGGCAACCACGTTATGAACCCCCGGGTATAACGTAACCTGTTTCAATTTAGGACTTAATCACTCTGTGTGCCCGAAATTTCAACCAAATCCGATCAGCTGTTGAAGGACTCGTACGAACTAATAAATATGATTAAATAACTACACTTTCACATTTCTAAAATAAGTAGGAAGTTATAGGATATTAGTATGGATATAACAGTTGTGTAAGAAATTTGGACGAATGACTTTCATATTGTAAATACACGTCACATCAAAAAAAAAAAAAAAACCTACATTGTAAAAATGGATACCTACATGTTGACTGTCGTGTTAACTTGTTTCTGTTTTACCAAAAGTGCGAATAGATTTGTACCTTTGTCCTAAATACTAGTTTTTGGAAAACACAATGGGTAAAAATGGTCCAAATATCTACCACTAACGAGACGAATTTTTAATAAGGCACCCTCAAAAAGATCTGCTGATAAAAAAACTGTTTCTTCAACTATTTTAGCCAAAACATCTTAATTGATTTTAACAAATGAGGTATCGTTAGACTGGTCTTGAGTTCTTGACACCACGATTAGCACTGGCGTATTATAACACGTAAGTACGTAAGTATTGCGAGCAAAAAACAACGTGATGGATTTTAGCCACTATTGAGTTCTGAGAGTATCATTTTTTGTTTTTTGTATAAGTATTATGTATATGACGGTAGTCGCGCGGTAAACTGCTTGCACGATGCAGGATTTTACGTGACGTCAGTGTGACGCGTAGTTCGCATGTACCGTTGTAGAATCCGCCACAAGGCTAAGACAATTGGAAAACAACAACTTTTGTTTGGGGTGTTACCTTACATGGAGAGATATTTTTTATGGGTGTCTTAATAAAAGTTTAATATTATTAGTTTAATATACTATGCAGTGACGTACGTCCCGTTAGTGGTGGACATTTAGATCAAGCCCCATCAATTTTGGCCCAATGTCCTTTGTGATCGCATCGCATCTGCAGTCCGGTGTCGTGTACGAGCTGTCAGAGCAGCGCGGCGCCGGCCTCGGCGCGCGAGTGCGGCAGCGGCGGCGCGGCGCGCCACATGTTGTCGCGCGGCTCGTAGGTCTCGACGCTGGCCAGCGTGGTGCGCGCGCGGTAGAAGGCGCGCTCGCCCGCGCTCTCGCTGTCGCCGCCCGCCACCACCAGCACGCCCTCGGCCGCGCCCGCCGCACAGCCCGCGCGCGCGTCCTTCAGGCTCGCTACCTCTTCCCACGTGCCCTGAAACCCATGCAGACGGTTGGAGCATAGTATGCGTTTGCAGAGAATTTTTAAGGATATAAATGCTAAAAATATAGTTAAAACCAAAATACCAAATTCTCAAGACCTGTCAAATGCATGGGCGTTGAAACACTAACGGATTTTTTTTTCAGAAAGTGTTTAAATCTGATAAGTACCATGAAGCCATGAAAAATGACTATTTTTTATTGCGCGAACAAAACAATTTGTCACCTCGGAACAAGTGACGGGTGAGTATTTAGTCAGTTTACGTAAATTAAAACCTAAAGAAAGGATTATTTAACGATTGCGATATACGGAGAACCTGCACCGCACATTTTGTAGTTGCTTTAACAGAGTAGCACCTAAACAGACGTAGGGGAAACTGGGGTAAAATCAGGACGCAAGTAAATATTTAATAAAACACAAGCTTGAAAGAATATAACTAAACTTTATATAGATTGTTTTATAAATCACATATTTTGCACTCGAGACCACCTTTTCTCTTTTCTAAATACCAAAAAATAATCATTATACGAGGGTGACACAAAAGTTTTTAGAAAATCAAAAACTGAACAAACTAGCAAGTTATTAGTTTCACTATATCTTTTCAAAATAGTGTCCATTTACATCTATATCTTTTCAAAAAAGTGTCCACTGAGAAAAGCACTTTACCCACTCGTCCTTAGGGGTCTCTTCGATGGCATTTTGAAACGCATCCACCGCTTCCTCGGCGTCCATAAAACGTTTTCCACGTCTGACGTCGCCAAGTAGTCGATTATTTGCTTGGCGGTGTGCGACGAGGCGTTGTCGTGGTGAAGGAAGATCCTAATGCGAGGTCGTTTCTCCCGAATTTTTTCCAAGACAATTGGCAAACAATTGTTAGTGTACCACTCTGCAGTAACTGTTTTTCGATCCTCTAAAACAATTGTTGCGTCATGACTTGTCCTTCCGAAGAACGAGGCCGCCATCTTTTTTTCCCACGCTTCGACCTCTCTTCACTTTAGTTGGCAACTCCTCGGAAGGAAACACCCAGACAACAGACTGTCTCTTAGTTTCACGATCATAACAATAAATCCAGCTTTCGTCACCCGTAAGTATGTCGAACATAGCATTTGAGTCACCTCCGTTAAATCTTTGAACCATTTCACGAAACCAATCAACACGACGGAGTTTTTGGGCCTCTGTCTAATTATGAGGTATCCACCGGGCACAAAGCTTCCTGACCGCTAAATGTTCATGGAGGATTTTGTGCACTTGACTCATACCGATGCCTAAGCTTGATTGCTAACATGTTATCTTCAGTCGTCGCCGTATGGGCACGCCACAATTGCGGCGATGAGTTCCCTCTTTGAGGAGTGGCTAGAGAGGCGCCACGGCGTCCTCACCTTCCGCCTGACGCAGGTCCTCACCGGACACGGCAGCTTCGGGAGGTTCCTGTGTCGGATAAGGCGGGAGGAAACGCCCGGGTGTCACCACTGTGTGGATCGCCCGGAGGACACGGTGGAGGTCTGCCAGGCTTGGGCAGAGCACCGCCGTGTCCTCGTGGAGGCGATCGGCGGCAGAGATCTCTCGCGTCCGGCCCTGGTTCAGGCCATGGTACGGAGCGAGAGGGCATGGGCAGCCGTCACCTCCTTCTGCGAAGCAGTAATGCTCGCGAAGGAGGAGGCGGGACGGTTGAGGGAAACGCAAATTTCGCGCCCTCGCGCCCCTAGCCGCCGCAGGAGATGCCCTGGGCTCCGGGAATCCCAGGCGGATTTCCGGCCACCGTAGGCGCGGGCTTGCGGACGGTGAGCAATGGGTAGCTCACCATCCGGTAAGGACTAGGCCCGTGTCGACGACGCGTTGTATTCCACGCGCGCCTCAAAGAGATGTCGTCAGCACAAAAGTAGGGGTCCACTAGGGCGGATGCCTGCCGGGGTCGCGGGAAGGTACTAATGGGTCACCGAGGCCCCTGGCAACACAGGCAACAAGAAGGAACATGGTCGGGTTTTAGTCAGTAAGGGTCTGACACACCCTCCCGCTCCGCCCAGAGCGGGAGAAGTTATTTGAAGATTTCCCATCCAAAAAAAAAAAAAAGTCGTTGCCGTAAAAGGCCGTCCCTCACGCAGATCATCGGTGAGATTAGTGCGACCACGTTTAAACATTAAACCAACCTCATAAACGTTACCCCAGCAGGAAATGTTTTTGTGAAATAACTAAAAACTATAAGTGCAACAAATTTAAAAATGTGCGCAACAATTACAGAAGCTGGGCAACTAATTATCTGTAAGATTCAAATGACTATTTTCGACATTATTTTGCTGGGGTAACGCACACTTTTCAATTTGCCGCCAAATCGTAAAAAAATGAAAAATGAATAAATAAAATACATACACAATAATATTGGCAGAGTTCCATTTAGAAAATTTGAACAGTTTTTTTATTATATCGTTGACAAGTGGCCAGTTCTAAAAAGTTTCAGTGTAGCCCTCGTATAAAGGTTATGTTTTTACGGTTTGGCCCCGTACCTTGTCCAAAACCGGGTATACCAAAATCTCGATTTAGTATTCTTCAAATTCTTCGGGTTATCAACACAGACAGCCTTCATAAATGCAATAATAATAATAATTAAAAATAATTTATAATAATAATTACCCCACCGCCGTATCTCTATGTTGACGTCGTGGTGGGGCTTGCGCGCTCCGAATTCTAGGTCTGTGCCGGTAGAGTTTACTTTGCCGGAACAGGTCTAGGGTAAGGAGCCAAACCAAGAGAGATACAGAAACCCGCAGGGCAGCTTGTGGCGAGCTGTTGGGCAGTAGCGACCCCACGGACTCTATCTCCTGGCCAGAGATGAGGAACAAGACCTCTCGTCTTGTTCCTCATCTATGGCTTGCCTTTATTTGCCGGCTGGAGTGAACACTGGCGAGGAACAGAGCTCCCACCTCATTCTTGCCTTTAATGGCCGGCTTGAGTGGAGATTCGCAAGAGCAATTAATGTGCTCGGAGGAAGGAAGTATTCCAGTAAGTGCTCGTAGGGATCTATCCATCCGATCTTGACCATCGGAAGATGGTCAAGATCGGATGGATTGTTCTGAAAGCCGTGGAATACCTCTCCACTCCTCAAGCACCTCAGGAAGTGTTGCCCCCTTGTCGCTACGTCACTATGTGCTAGCGGCCGTTTTCGGGGCCCATTAATAAGTGTGCAAGTCCCCCCCTGACATTTTATCGGTGTATTTTAATTTAAATAATAATTAATTTAAAAATAATTATAAATGTATTAGGTAGTACCTGATATTACCCCGTACGTTTAAGTGCGTGTCGGCCTTCTCACAATGAAGGGTTCCGTAGTTGGGATGAATTTATCAGAAGAACAAACTTAACATTGTAGTAGAAAATGTTGTCATGACCTCCAACCGCAATACATTTGTTGCACAGTATGAACGCACAACATTGAGTGATTTACCATGTTATTTTAAGACCATAGACTTCTTATACGTTTGGGTCATATGTATGTATACAAAATTTCAACTTGATCGGTCTCTCGGTAGACAGACACACGAGACATCCTATAAGGGTTCCGTTTTGACCTTTTGATGTACGGAACCCTAATAGAGTTCATTTACACTTGTATGCATCCTTAATCTTTGCTAGAGAACAATTTTCACTTACCTTAATATTCTTGAATGAAACACCTGTTATAGAAGGTAATACTATTAACAAAGAAGCAATTGTTCTATTAGAGATTTCGAAAATTTAAAAATCCCAAAGCTAAATTAACTTTTTTAACTTGCAATAGTTTTGTTTAATGTTATGGTTTCATATAACGCGCCGGAATTTTACGTTTCGTTACACGTACTTAGATGTATTATTAGTAATTCATACGACACTAAGTAATATGCTTAAACCTATACAAAATGGCAATCGACGAAATAACTAATTTTCCATGCAAATTAACCGTCTCAATATTTTTAACACTCCTAAACATCATAGTAATCACAAGCAACAAAAAGTTTTCTGTTCTGCGCATACGGAACGTTGCGATAGAATGATATCATGGTGAACGAATAATATTTGTATTCATCTGTGGTTGATATAAAGACCATGGTTCAAATGACGGTACTAAGAAGACCACGGTTTTTTAAAGTTTTGTAATACGGACAATTTTAGACTATGGTTTTGCAGATAAGCCTGGACTTGATAGGCCAGGTTTAAACCAAGGTTTATTTAGTTTTTGTAATAAGACTGAAAAAGTTTTGGAACAATTATTTTGTAATCTATGTATGTGGGGCATACTGAACATTTTTGGATCTGGCCACTTAAATAAAATAAATAAAAAGGAATTACGGAATTCCAAAATTAAACTCTGGGATGGTTCTTTTTTTCCATTGTGGCGTCCTTTAGAAAATTGCGTGTCGCTGTTGCAATCAATATAACTCGTAAAAATTTTCGCTCAATTATATTTTACAATTTTGGCTGTGGCTTAAGTCAACCAGAGAGTTGCCAGAGACTTTAATTGGCATTTGGTGATGAAGCCCCATGTCGCAGATCTGTGTATTCGTGGTTCGGAGAATTTAGACGTGGACGTGATCATCTCCATGAAGATGTACGTGGCCGCGTAATAGAATCTAATATTGATACAGTACGACAACTGATTGAAACTGACAAAAAAAATATTTGTCAGCAAATTCGTACTGTATTACGCGTAAAAGTTTAATGGAGGACTGTCATTGGCTGTCTATAATATCGTGACAGGTGACGAAACCTGGGTGTACTGCTTTGAACCGGAAAGAAAAAGCCAGTCGACAGAATAGGTCTTTCCTTTTGAAGAATTGCCGACGAAGTTAAGAAAAGTCGAAGCATTGGTAAGAAAAAAGTTGCTTATTTTTTCAGCTAACCAGGATATTACACAACAGTGGCGCTTGAAGACCAAAGGACAGTGACCGTTGATTGGTACGTTAACACTTGCTTGCCCAGAGTGATAGTAGAAGTTCGTGAAAAGCGTTCCCGAAGCTTCACCACGATAACGCGTGCTCACATTCCGCTAAGGTAACGGAAGCGTATTTGAAGGCTTCAAATAAACTGATGACGCATCCGCTATACAGCCCAGACCTCGCACCTTGCGACTTCTTTTATTTCCTAAAATTAGAGACAAACTTAGAGGTACACGTTTTACGAGCCTTGAATCGGCGATGAATGCGTTCCACGAAGTCAATGATGAGGTCCCGAAGGAAGACTGGTCCAACTGCTTTTTACAATGGTTCCAGCGAATGCAAAAATGTAGGTATAAATTGTGAGGGCATATACTTTGAAAAACCCAGGTCTTATTTATCAGAATCCAGAAACTTTCAGTATGCTCTAAGTATTACCTCATCAAAGCTGTAACGTTCCACAGACGTGAGAACTGACCGCCGAGGAGCATTCCCACCGATGACATACAGGTAGTTGTCAAGAACGACTGCTGCAGCTTGACTACGAGCATGATGCATCGGTGTCAACGTATTCCATTTTCGAGATGCAGGATGATAACATAATAAATCTCTAGTGTGTCTCCATGTGTGAGTACATCCTCCGACTATGTATATTAGTCCTAAAAAGGAAATGTATTAGAAATTGGAACAGAAAATAAAAATACTTTTTCCTGAAACTGCTACTATACCTTCAAAGTTGATTACGCCCATTCCAAACCTTGGCTCCGGCATTCTGCCCACTAGTGTCCATTCATCAGCGACTGGATCGTACACCTCAACTGATGAGCCCATGTCTGATCCCACCCAACCTCCAAAGGCGTATAAATTTCCATTCCAACCTGTTAGCCCAAATTCACAACGCGCCTCCTTCATTGGTGCTATATTCGACCACTTATCAGTCTAAAAGAAAACTTTTATATTTAAAATAATATATTGATATTTAAAAAAAAAAACAACAAAAACGACCAAGAGCGAGTCGGGTTCTCACAATTAGGGTGCCGAACTGAACTACACTGAGCAGTCGGCTGCTGGTCTGCCGTAATTACTGTAGATATTGAGCGTTTATTTGGTAAAGATTAATACCACCTAGGTCCAAAGGCCGCAAGTATAGCAAACGGCTATAAGTTTGCTGCAAAATATGGCTCAATATTTACTAACCCTATTACTAATCCAAACTTTAGCTTTAGAAAACTAGAAGATAAAGGGGAGAACAGTCAATTCTTTGTAGTTTTTCAGCTATTTCTTCAAAACCACTGGACCGAACGTTATAAAAAAAAAATATTTTGGAACCCATACAGAAAGTTCTTTTAAATGATACCTAACACGATACATGTATTCAAAGTTTTTTTCTTAGGATCGAGTTGATCTCCAAATGAATAATTTCAAAAATGACGTCTTTGACTGGATCTGTGTGCGCGTCATTGAAACCTAACATTATGATTAAAAACACTGTCAAGTGCGTGTTGGACCACGCGCAGTGAAGGATTTCGTAGTTGGGATGAATTCACAGTATTGATTTTATCGGCCGCCTAAATAAGTTTGTATTTCATACTAAGTAATACAAAATAAAATATTATCGCGGTCGTAACCAAAATCTCTCTTTGCCACGGAACCCTCAAAAGGCCAGAACTCAGAAAACCACACAGGGTGTCACTAATATCCTTCTACATAGGTAAAATTACAGGCTGATAAATAAAATAATATTATTAAATGATGTTTCGTTGGTGTAGTAGTGGTCGCTAATCTGACTGCTGAGATGTTCGATCCCCAGGTTGAGCAAAGGTTATAGAACTTATCTAATATAAATTTTCAGAAGCTCTGGCTGGTATAAATGGATTAAATACACACACCGGTAAAATTAGAGGAACACACAAAAAGGTGATTTTTTAAAAACTTATGGGTATTTCGACAAGAGGTTCTGTTATTTTAATGATTACTCCTTTTTTCATACAAAATTAAGGGTATTTTTGACAATTCTCAACATTCTCACATAAATTATACCCTCTTAAGCGCTTGTTTAAAATTTACGCTTCTGAGTGTTATTGATAACCAAGTTGGTTTAAGCAGTCAATGGTGGCCACCATTGTGTAGCTCATTTTGTTTTGTTTGGAGAGTTAACATTGTATTGCATACAAAATGAGCGATTTGTCAGCAACTGAAGTCGCCAGGGCTTAAGGAAGGTCACACCTACCGTTCAGTCAGTCGAACGTTGGGTGTATCAGTATCCGTGATCCACCGTAATGTGCAACGATACAGACAGACAGGATCATACGTGTGCAGGCGAGGCCAAGCCAGAAATCGTGTAACCAGTGCCGTAGACGACCGATTTATAAGGGTGCAAACTTTGAGAAATCGTCGTCAAACGGCTGTTCAGACCCGAAATCTTGTGGAAGAAGTGCGTAACGTACATGTTAGTGATCGAACAGTGAGGAGAAGGCTAAATGAAGTTGGTTTGAAGTCAAACGTGCCAGAAGAAGCGCCTAAATTTGAGGTGAGCCATCAAGTAGCAAGATTAGCGTTCGCTCGTCAGCATCAAAATTGGTCCAATGAGTGGAGTCGAGTTTTATTCTCTGACGAAAGCCGTTTTTGTGTAAATTTCATTGACGCAAGGGAGAAGATGCGGAGATATCGAGGAGAACGTTACCATCAAGCAAATTTTTCCGAAAAAACGTCTTACGGTGGAGGGTCTGTTATGGTGTGGGGTGGTATAAGTTTGACGGCACGCACCGCTCTAGTCATCATCGATGGCGGTTCTCTGACTGCACACAGGTACATAACTGAGATCCTAGAGCCCCATGTTATGTCTTTTTCCCCATTCGTAGGATAAGATTTTGTGTTTATGCACGATAACGCACGGCCCTACACTGCGCACATAGTGTGTGATTACCTTAATGAGATCGGTATAACCCAGATGGACTGGCCAACACGATCGCCAGACATGAATCCAACAGAACATGTCTGGAACATGGTTGGACGAAGGGTCCGGGCAAGAAATCCAGCCCCTAGAAATGTTGAAGAGCTGAAATTGGCGCTGGTTGAAGAATGGGACTTTTTGACTCAGGAAATGATTGAAGGTGTCATATGGATGGTATCCAAGCACGAGCAAGGGCACGTATTTTTTTGTGTTCCTCTAATTTTGCCGGTGTGAGTACTTATGGAGTTAGCAGTCACCCAAAAGCCTTTAATTTCGAAAATTGGATAGTCTAGTTTGTTTTGGTGTAAAAATAATATAGATTTAACACTATACCTGTGGATCGTAAACCTCTCCATTGGCGAGTATTTGACTTCCTTGTTCGCCTCCGACGGCATAGACCCGCCCTCCTAAAGTGGCCACGCCTGGCTGAATTCGTGCTATTCCCATAGGTGAAAGTTCTTCCCATTCTCTTGAAATCATAAAACATCACTTTTTAATACATACTGGTGAAATGGTGTACATTTTTGTAGTTTTGGTTTTGATGCGCGCAAAGGTTTTATGGTAATTATCGCTCCCGGATATACATATAACAATCAGGGACATGTCACATGACGGCAACTTCCAATCGTTGCAATCTGTGATGTACACACAAAATGAACTACGTAAACATTTTAGTACTTATTTAGAGTTAAATAAGATAAACCAAGTTACCGTTTATGAAGATCGAATTTTAGCACCGAAGAGAGGATATTGTCTTGATTATAGTGTGTTGATAATGGTTGGTGCGCCGCTTTGTCGCGGCATGACCCTCCAGCTAAAAGTAATATACGACGCGCGCGTTGACGGGGCTCCACCAACAACGAAACTAAAGCACCACGACGAGTTTTCTAAAAAAAAAAAACAAATAAAGCGGCTTATACCACAACGCATGCAGGGTGTCCAGTAAATAACGAATAATCTTGAAATAGCATATATAATAGACCTTATGGCCGTTCTAAAAAAAATCCAAAAAGAATATCCCAAGTAGTACCTAAGATTTACTAACTTTTTATACATTCTTCTTCAGCACAACCACAAATTAATGAATTCCATCGGGTATTTAAAATAAATTATTCAAATATTGTACACACGGCTGGCAAGAGAGAAACTGAAGAAACCGATTGATGAACTGGTACACAAATATATTATATTTTATTTGATTTAGTTTTATTGGTGTTTATAAATTATAATAACAACCACATCGAAAAACAGAAAATAACATGTTCATAAATTCCTATTTATATACTTAAATCGAGCAGACTTATTACTGATTTGAGATTTCAAGTACACATAGTTGCGGTAATCTTGAAATGGCATTAGTACAAGATTATTTGTACTTTCATCGTTTTTCAACCAACAAAAAAAATATCTATATTATATATATTCTAAATTAAAAAAATAACTATACTATTATTGTTTTTTTTAATTATGTAGGTAATATTTTAAATATTTACAGACGATTAGACGCCTTTGCGTACTTTGTCCCAAATTAGAATTCCCTGTACTATCTTCCTTTCACAAATTCTTGACAATATACTCAAATCGGTAGTCTTTGGTTAACCTCTCTCAGTGTCTATTCTAGACAATACAAAATACGCCCAATAAACATTTCTATTTCTTGCAGTCGGTTTTCATCGATCTTTTTATCGATCAAATATTTATACCAACTCCTCTTCCCTAGTTGAGGCTAGAGTTTCATGTGTGCGTTCAGCGACTGTATCTATATTTTCTAGTGCACATCTACATTTTTTTGCACACTTGCTCAAAAGGGGCGGGCTTTGGAGCAAGTGTGCAATAAGATAGCACAAATGTGCTACGGATCTTATCTTGTGTGCGTGCGAAAAAAGCATCATGTGTGCCGTATCTATTTCTTTTGTTTTTGTGTGATTTTCTGGAGTGGGGAAAATGTGGCGACACTCGAACTTGAACAAATATAGAGCGCCGGATATCTCCGGATATCTATGACTAAGACTGGTGACGATGACATAACGGCATTTTAAACGATATCAAAACGGAATTTGTCATTCAAATCGAGTAAGTTCCAATCGAATAGTGTTCGTCCCTCCCTATTAGGCTTACTTAAAGTTTGTACAGGTATGTTAAGTTAGAATAATCATGTAATTCTTAATATTATCAGACTAATAATAATGGAAATGAATATATCTCTTACCATGTCAACTCTAACTGTTTTTAGAGCTACAGCTATAGATGGATCTTGTACATTTTTGATGGCTTGATCTAAAACTTGTGGTGAGATAAGTGGTAGTCTAACATGACTCAATATTTCGAAACAGTGACGTCTACGACATGCTGGATCGTGCTCTAACCATCGTAGAGCTGCATATAAAACCTGAAAATAGTTTTTTTTTGTTGTGAATAATAAATTAGGTACTTAAGTACTTCCATTGCCGGGGTTGCGGGAAAGTCCGAAAGGGTTACCGAGGCCCCTGGCAAAGGAAGGAACACGGGTGGGTTTTAGTCAGTAAGAGTCACCTTCACACCTTCCCGCTCCGCCCAGAGCGGGAGAAGATATTTGATAATTTACCACCCAAAAAAAAAAGTACCATTTCCAACCTGAGTCTTACCTTAGTCAACACCATGTTGACTAATCTTGATAATTTTGGCTTTTGACACGATAAATAATATTTGCTTGATATTGTAACAGTGTAGTCTTGTAGCGAAACACCTACGCGTCTGGGGCGAATTACGCTTTTCAGTCTTTCTGAGTAGTCAAAGCATGTAAAACAGCCAGTGTTTTAGCAAGTGCCACTACACTGACTACACGAATATCTCGATGTAGATTATTTACAAAATGAATTTGTTTTGAACTTTTAAAGTGCAGTCGGGACTTTTTTTTCTTTTAAAATTTTTCATTTCCACAATAGTCCCTTAGTGCGTCAACTTATAGGTAAATTGACGCACTAAAAGAGACTATTGTAAAAAAAGGAACTCTATTTACCCGACTACGGCAAAGCCAAAAGGAGGTTTTTCTACGTATATGTACAGTCACGAGAAATGAAATGTATCCGTTGACAAATTTTCCAATAAATGTTATTCAAAAATAAGTGCCTCATGGACTGTGCGAATTACGTAACCAAGGTAAAGTAAACAAAACACAATCAGTATATACTAGACACTCGAAACGCTCTCCTAGCTTAATATTATAAATGCGAAAGTGAGTGGGGCAGATCGAGAGAGAGAGAGAGAGAGAGGAATGGTGAGAGAGAGAGGAATGGTGAGAGCGAGAGAGAGGAAAGGTGAGAGAGAGAGAGGAAATTTTTGATATTTCTGACTTTTCTAGTAATCAAACCTCAGTTAGTCCAATAGAGTTTTTGATGCTCATAAGAAACAAGACCGTTTGTTATCAAAAAAAGTTTTTGTGGTTTACCATTTACTAGCTGATAGCCATTCACTGATTTTTTTCAAAATCTGTGAATGGATATCAAGATTTTTTTTTTAAATTAAGGACAGTCTTCTAATACCGTCTTCCTGTAGCTTAGCTAGCCAGTAAGGGTAAGCCACAGGGAAACGGAGATCAGAGGCGGCGTAAGGCGTGGGCGATGAGAGCCACCACCCACAGCCTCGCGGTCCGAGGGGCCTCGCGCTTCGGAGGTTTATGCATTACTTAAAAGCCTCGAAGTTCGCGGCTATTAAATTAAAAATATTCCTAAAGAGCAAATATTAAAAAACTGTCAAGATCTACATAAACCTGGTACCTGGCCCACATCAAATTTAGATCTTGCCCCGTCACTGACGAAGATGACATGGGATGGGGCAGTAAGCCTCATCTCAAAAACCCACCCTGCATAAATGCATCGGTGGTAACGGTATAAGACTCGGATTACCCACCTAGAAATAGCAGCTGATTTTGTTGACGGTGCAAATAAATGGAAAAAATCATGATTTCTTAACATGTTTACATTTTAATGTCACAGAATTGTGTGTACAACACAGCAGCACATCAAGTTACCACAAACGGTCTAATTTCCACATTCGATTTTAAACTTATACATTTTAAAATTTAAAATCATTTGGAGAAATTTGACAGTTTCCTATAACCTGATGTGCTGTTGACTGTACATTGTTCAGAAATGACCAGGATCTAAACGTATTATAACGTGAAATGTGTTCACTAATATAAGATAGCGTTTTGTTTAAAATGAATTGAAAAAAATGTATACATAGTTTTGATACAACCTGATGATTACATAATTTTAAAGTAAAGCTCGTGCACTTTCTTTTTGTATTGTGTAGACATTAATTCGAAAACTTGGCAGCGTATACATTTCATTGCTCGTGACTGTACTTGTTTGATAACATACCTGAGCTTCACTGTCAACTTTTAGTTGTTCCGAAGAAAGCAAAGTTATTAGCTGTGGTAATGGCAATTCTAAAAGCTCATCTCCATTAGATACTATATTCCAATTTGCTTGAACATGCTCTAATGCCTCTTTTACCAACTCTACGCAGTTGTGAGCTTCTGCAAACCTAAAATAATTAAAGCAATAATAGATGCATTAGTGTATATGCTATTATAATATATAAATATAAGGTATAAAAAGTGGCATTTTGTGTCAGTCTTTACGTCCGCGTTGTTCTTCCAAACTACGCAATGGATTTTGATAACGCTTTCAAAATCAAATGTCATTTATTCAAACTAGGCTGAAAATCAGCACTTTTCGAACATCAAAGTTACATAAGATAGTCCCCCAAAAATGCCCGCCCTTCACCACTTCCTAGTGCTTTAGCTGGGAAGAACTGGCGGAACAAACTCCCCAGCAGCACATCTGTCTGTTTAGGCTATCCTATTTCTTTGGATTATCCGTTAGGTAATTTATGTGTACCTATGAAAGGTATATTAATATTAAACTTACATATAATAAATAAATCACGATGTTTTGTCAAGTCGTATAAGCTCTGCGAAGCAGCGGCAGGTCGCTAATTGTCTTTTTGCTTTTTAAGCCGGCTTTTAAAAAACGTCATATAAGACTTCTTAAAAAATAAAAAAATAAGAGGTTTAGTGTGAGAGACAAAGAGAGTTAGAAAGATATAACTCTCTCTTCTCTCTCATGTAACAAAATGTGCCCTAACGTGACGCTTCCTTGAAATATCACTCTTAATTCTCGTCCAATAATCGAATCGCCGCCTAAGAAGTTTACTTCAAAAACACTACATAAGTACTGCAAAAGAACTTTAGTTTCGGAAGTCGGTGGCATTGTTTCTTTATTTTTTATTTTTTGCCCTGACTACTGAAACTTAAGTTCTTTTGCAGTATGTAGTGTGTAACTACTGAAAAAGAAAAACACTACAGCCTTAATAAAAAAAACACTAGGAATTTTTTATTAAGGCTGTACTGTTTTGTTTTTTTATCTAACTGTATTTTTTTTGTAAGCTTAATTTTTTATTTTTTTATTGTGGTATCTCACACAAATTCTTGCTATGTATTTATTTTACTTTGCAAGTAGTAGCTTTATAACTAGTGTCCGACCGAAGGTTCGGTTTCGGCCAAAAAGTGACCGAACCTTCGGCCCGACCGAAACTAGCGTCCATAAGTTGGTGGTTTTGCTAGAGTACAAACGACTGACAGATAGACAATTAATCACACGTTTCAGCGATTACTTTGATGCTGCATCGCTTTTTGGCGACTTGTCCCGTTTAAGTACATAATCAGCCTATATTGTGTTCCTACTGTTGGGACACAGGCCTCCTCTCTGTGAGAGTGGGCCGTAATCCACCACGCGGGCCCAGTGCGGGTTGGTAGATGTCACATATCTTCAAATTTTTGGTTCTAGGACATGCCGGTTTCCTCACGATGTTTTCCTTTACCGGTTTGAGAGCAGTGGTGATGAAATAATTTACACAATATAAAGCGCCTGCCTGGATTCGAACCTACGACCTATATCTCGTAAGTCGTGGCCGTTACCACCGAGCCACCACTGCTCTCGGTTTAAATATTGCGTTTTTTAACGATGCTGAATTGTTTGGCGGAGAGATAAAAGCGTTGTCGCTCTATCGAGCTTTCCAATAACGACTAAAACGCTATCTCAGATGCTAACAGTAGCGTGTCTACTATTCAAAAATCAGCCAAATAAGACTTACTTTGTCAACTTATTTATGAAAATAAGGTTGAGAAATAAAATAGTGTAGAATTTTTTAGCACTCTACACTTATATTTTGTATGCGTACGGGGCCTCCAACTGCAAAAAAACCGCCTTTTACTTACGGAACATCTTTTGGCTTTATTCCCAAATAAAGCCAAACTGATTAAAAAGTACTTCTCGAGATTTGGAGACGCTACCATTGCCCCAACCCAGCACCCCACCGGTAAGTCCGCCAGTGATTTTAAATAATATATATATATATATATATATATATATATATATAAACAATAATTTAACTTCACGACTTTCAGAATAACTTTATTTTTTACAGAATAACTTCATGAATAAACTGTAGTTGCCGATGCTGCTTATAAAAACTACCAGATATGTCAGTTCAAATGACATTTTAAAGACAAGATTACGAGTTGTAGATCGTAGGTTCGAACCCAATCGAACCTTCGATCTACAACTCGTAAGTCGCGGCCGTTACCACTGGGCCACCACTGCTCTCAATCATGTAACTGATTATGACATAATATCCAACTATGTTAACTACTTAACAATACGATTATAAATTACCTGAATATTCCAAGTGCATTAGAGGGGTGCAATTCTCTCCTCAGAAATTCACCACAGCCAGTAACAAGTTCTCTGAGTTGTAGCATGTCAGCAGCAATCAATAAATGCTGTACTGTACTTTTATCGATCATAATTTCACCTTGAACAAAAGTATTACAGATAGGTCGTACTTTTTCACCCTTTATTTTTATGAATGTGGCAGAATTTCAAAATTGTTTTTGAAGTAAAAGAATAGTGAGTAGTAGTTTTAATTATACATCTCTATTTAGCGCGTCAATGTCAATTTCTATCCAGTCGGCCCCGAACTTAGTTATGAGATTTGCAAAAGCAGAGTGTATAACTCGGACATGAACAAGCCATTTTACCACCGTACGCAAAATACGCGCATTGACGTGGAGTTGCGGACACCAGCCCGTATTACCTAAGCCATTTTACCCCTGGACTTAAATATATTATAATATTTAAGTCAATTTGTCTTAAATATAATTTATATAAATGTCTCGGGGTAAAATGGCTTCTTTCATGCACTAGTTGTACAATCTACTATTCTTTTATACCTTTTCGTTTTTTTTTTGCGATATATTATGTTTATTACCTGTGTATATAAAATCTATTATCATAGGTAGGATATCAGGTGGAACACTTGGAAGAGCAACATATCCTTTTTGAGTCTCTTCCAAGCCCACATTAAACATTGCATCAAAATAAGCACAACTAGCTGCAAGCACCACGCGATGAGCCTGAAATGAAAAGAAAAAAACACTTTATTTTTTTAAATAATTAGTTTGTTTAAATAATTATTGTTAAATGTGTTAATTATCTATAAAAATTAAATTAAATGCTGTTTATTGGTAAGCTCATCACTTGACAACAGCTGGACCAATTTGAAGACTTATTACTTCCTATAGATTTTCCTGTAATACTTATAGAACTAATTTCTATATTTTTTTGCAATCATAAATTTTCATCTATTTTCTTAAATAACTTTACAGCTGTTTTTTTTTAAATTAGCGCTGTGCATATCCCTTTTTTTTTTTCTTATTTGTGTCCCAAAAATGACCCCCATAGTCAAAATTAATTTATTATGTAACACATCTGTGCTTGAATCACAGAAATTGATGTGTACCAAATTTCAACTTAATTGGTTCATTAGATTTGGAGCAATTCGGCTGTGACAGATGGACAGAGTTTTCTATAGCCCAACAAGTGGTTTTATAAGGGGTCAGTTTTTACATTCAGACATACGCGTGCGTACATACTGGCGCGTGCTAGCTAACGTATGGCAAGTGTGTAATTTAATCCAATGTTTTGTGTTTCGTAATGTTAATTACTTTGCATACGATTTGTATAGAATCAAGTTTATATAACTAAACAGACAGACGTGCTGCTGGGGAGTTTGTTCCACCACTTCTTCTTCCCAGCTAAAGCACTAGGAAGTGGTGACGGGCGGGCATTTTTGGGGGACTGTCTTATGTAACTTTGACGTTCGAGAAGTGCTGATTTTCAGCCTAGTTTGAATAAATGACTTTTGATTTTGATTTTGATTTTACGGAACTCCAAAAAGGTGCCTGGAAAATTCGGGAATAAGTGAAAGTATTTTTGTAGGAATTATTGAAATTTGGACCAGACAGCCAGCCAGCAGGCTATCTAGTGCAGCTAGTGTAATATAATTATGTCTTTTGGCTGAAATGTTAATGAAATATGTTTTAAAATTAGTAAAAATAAATAATATTTTTACTAATTTGTTCTAAAATATAAATAGTTTTATGTGCATAACCAACCCAATTTGCAATGGGACTTCTTTACCAACCCAAACACACCAAAATTTTAAAAGTTGTAGTTACATAGAAACATGGTGGCTTAGACTGGTGGGTGGATAGTTTTGTTCTAGGATTAGTAGCTACTCTTAAAATGTACTAAATATTTAATGATTATTTATTTTTAACAATTACTTAACATGTAGTTTGTGAGACTAAAGTATACTTGCTACCAGACTAGATAATGGGCACAAAATTGAAACTAATAATTCGTTACTATAAAGAGCCATCTGTTTGGTTTCGGTCACATGAAAGTGATAATTAAGTCACAACAGGTACAGTCTGCAGTGATGAAAATAAAGAGTGGACTAGCATGCACTTCGTTTCTGTATCATACCTTAACTCTCGTTGAGCCTGATATTAAATCTATATCACAAAACCTTCCATCCCTTTTGAAGTGATGTAAGTTTACGGAAATTTTGTTGGCGTAGTCACAACATTTGTAAGGACGAGCCCCATCTTTGGCTGTGCATTTCTCATAAACATTTGTCGTCATGTCAAAAATATAATTATAATTATACGTATCCACCGAAAACTAGATAAAATAGATGACACTGACGGCCTTAAAACTATAACATCATTAGAATCAACACATTCTCCAGAGGAATTTCAATGAAGTCATAATAATTCGTCAAGTTTATATTTTGACTTTTTGTCTACTGGCTTGATTGACACTGACAGCCAAACTGACAGTTAAATGACAATGTCAGTGTTGTACTGACGTAAATTAAAAGACAAGTACTCTGGGTAAAAAAAAAAAAACATCCATCTGACAGTAATATTGAGCATTGACATATAAATATCATCATCATCTGCCTAGCCTTTTCCCAACTATGTTGGGGTCGGCTTCCAGTCTTACCGGATACAGCTGAATACCAGTATTTTACATGGAACGACTGCCTATCTGACCTCCACAGTCCACACACATTGACATATAAATTTATGGACTGGAAATATCTACAGAAAAAAGGTGCATACCTACAACTCGATATTGGTGCATAAAATGGCTGCCGTTGCTAAGGTTGTGTCAATCAAGGAACATGGGTGTTACTATAACTAGTATCGATACTAGTCTTACTCTAGTAAGACTAGTATCGATACTTGTTATAGTTAACGTTATATCTATATCTTGGATCATAATTACATACTTATAGTCCGTTGTAACAGAAAAACATGAGTAGATTAACTTACGTACCTGAGAATAAAATTTATGTCGTGTTGTTTTCTGCACAGGCTTTTTAATTGCATCACGTTTACGTATTTAAGTGAACAGCAGGAAGAGATAGATCCGTTGGAAGGCCATAGCCCAGTAGCTTCTGTTAGGTATGCGGAGCCTAATGAAAAACAAGAAAATCTAGTGATTATCTTGTTTTTCATTAGGCTTCGCGGCTTTCATTATGTTTATATTATGTGTTAATGAGTAGTGGATTAACAATTAAATAAGAATTATTTTTATAGCTATGTTTATTGGTGTGGTAATGATTATAGTATAACGTTTGATTAGAAAAGTAGGCTGACACTAGTACATTATAAATTGTATTTGGCGGGCACCTGAAACAATTTGGTACCTACTAATATTATTTATTTATTATTATTTATTTAGACTTTATTGTACACCACAAAAATACATGACAAAAAATAAATCAAACTACAAAATATACAATGGGTGGCCCTATCGCTATTATGATAATCACATTCATTTATTTCAGGCCAAAGGGCCGGGCTATTATTAATCAATCATTTTAATACACACTTACCGAAAATACTGTGGGAACAGAGTTATTATGTAATCTCATTACACCAAGTGTTCTATTGAAACAGCTTTCTTCAAAGTGAAGTGAACACAGGTAGGTACCATTCTTTATTTCAGGGATTAATATTTTCTTCACCAATAGCTCTAGCCACTTTTTCTTTAACCCTTTATTTTCAGGAAAGCTAGAAAAAAGGCAAGTATTTTTATCAATAATTCATTTTGGTTAGAGCTGCGGAATTAAACAAATAACAAAATGCTGACGTCTTGTTATAGGATCACTTATAACTCTGTGGGACAGTCTCTCAGACCGTAAACCACGGGCCGGACCTAACAAGGTCACTTGGACCGATTAAGACTCGCAGAATTATTTCTGTTAACATCGCAAATTATAACCGATATCGTTTCAGCGGAGGAACTAGTTTCGAAAAGTATTACGGTACGGCGTAGCCTCGCATCGGTACTACACTATTCCACTATGACACTTTTCATATTAAAACAATTAAAACAGAAAAAAAAGAATAAATCGATGAAAAAATATCGAAATTCAAATCATACAGGGTGCGTATGATTTGAATTTCGATATTTTTTCATCGATTTATTCTTTTTTTTCTGTTTTTATTGTTTTAGTATGAAAAGTTTACTTCAAATCGGTAGTACTTATTGATAAATAAATTTCTTTACAGGTTGAAAAAAAAAAAAAGAAAAAAATTGACTATGCCATTGGCTTCTACTCCATTCACCTACTATACCCTATGTTTTTCGAGACGATAAAAAAAATCAGCTGGTATAGGAAAATGAACCCAAATATCAATACTTTAGCAATAAATTCATGATCCCGTAACATTTTTTCATGGAATGTGTATTACTTACGTTACTTATGTACTATTGCATGAAATCCGGCTACTACTAACCTGTGTAAAGATAATCGACGTTGATTTTCGTTCTTTCTTGCACTGCACTTCACAAAACAACACACAGGCATGTTGAATTGCTGTTTTCCAACATTCACAGACAGTTTTAAAGGTAAACTCCTCATAATTTTCTCGCAAATCTCAATAATACAAAAAGTAAAAAAGCATTTGACAGCGAAGCTACCATGAATCTTGGCGCATAAAATGGCTGATATGCCACCTACCTACAACTGTCAGTACGTCACGACAAAATGTTACCATAATGAGCAACAACTTACATATTGTTGTCTCTTTTATCAAATACGATTATTTTATTAGAAAGAATGAGACAAAATGTTATTTCACATTCTGTATCGTATTTCACTCATATTTGTATAAGCAAATGTATCTATAGAATAACGTGGCGCCTTCATGTTTATCCTATCTCAATGGTATTGAGAGACAGACTGACAGACTTGTTACAATGACAAGTCTCGCAGAATCAATCCGCTAGGAGTAATAGTGTTCTGTGCCCAATCTATTACTATACTCTATGGTTCTGTGAGAATCACAAACTCAAGTGCACCCTGGTGCATCCCTTACAATTACTAGCTCTTCACCCGCGACTTTGTTGTGAATGTCAGACTTACTCCTTGGAGCTTCAACGTCCCCTCCATCCTTTAAAGTGTAATTTTGGAAAATTAATGATCTTCTTATCTAGATAAGTATTTTTGTTAAGTTTTCGAAACCGAAGGAATGAGAATTTTGTTTGTGGCTCCGTTTCACCCCAACAGGGGTTGATTTTTTTAAAATCGTTTGAATACGATTTGCCATATACCAATTTTCGAATTAAACAAAACAAGCAGTAAAATCATCCCCTCGATTCATTCAGTTACTTGCAGCAGTTTATGTAACAAATCAACTTTGGGAGAACCGTAGAGATGACGTAAGCGAGCGGACTGTAAGGCGGCGGCTCCTTGAAACTAATTTGGCACCACATAGACAAGCAAGTGGTCCAAAATTAGAAAAGGAACATCGTGTAACAAGATTACGTTACGCACGCGAACACGCACAAAGGGGAGACGAAGAATGGGGAAGAGTAATGTTTTTAACGAATCCAGATTTATGCTGCATCCACATGATGGGCGGCGAACTGTCTACCGACGGCCAAGGGGACTTTTTATTCCAGCTTGTTTTGAGGAAAAAGTGACTTAATGAGCATGTCAGCCAATATTTAATTAATAAGGGTGAAAATTCAATGACAACGTCAGTCCAACAAATACAGCTCAAATTGTAAATGAGTATTTTGAGGACGTTGGTATCAATCGCATGGACTGGCCCGCGAGAAGCCCGGACCTGAATCCAATTGAACACGCTAAGTGTGTAAGAAATCGAAACCCCACCCTAGCTACACTTCGAGACGTGAAACATGCGTTAGTGGAGGAATGGACTAATATCCCTCAACATCGCATAAGAATCTTAATAAGCATGCCCAATCGCCTGGCAGCTGTGAGAAGAGCCCGTGGAGGTAATACAAAGAATTCATTTTGTTTATAGTTCATTTTTAGGGTTCCGTAGTCACCAAGAAACCCCTAAAGTTTCACCATGTCCGTCTTTCTGTCTGTCCCCGGCTTAGCTCCGAGACTCTCAGTACTAGAAAGCATTGGTTACATGTAAAATAAATAATGTACGTTTTACCATTCCTATCCAAAGTCCTTGAATGTTTACAATCAAATAAGCACTTTCTTCTCTAAAAATAATTCTCCTCAACCCTTTCCAGTCTGGCTTCCGTCGTGGTCATAGCACCACTACAGCGCTTCTGACCATTACGGATGGCATAAAGTCTGCCATGGAAAACGGTAATCTAACGGTCTTAGCTTTGCTAGATTCCAGTAATGCTTTTAATACTGTTGATTTTGATGTTTTGCTTGGCATCCTATGCTCTCATAACATATCTCCATCGATAATTGACTGGTTTCGTACGAGGGTGACACTGAGTTTTTAGAAAATCAAAAACTGAACAAACTAGCAAGTTATTAATTTTATTATATCTTTTCAAAATAGTGTCCATTTACATCAATACATCGCTGCATCCGATGCAACCACTGAGAAAAGCACTTTACCCACTCGTCCTTAGGGTCTCTTCGACGGCATTTGAAACGTTGCCACTGCTTCCTTGGCTTCCATAAAACGTTTTCCTCGAAGTTTTTCTTTTATTTTCGGAAATAAATAAAAATCGCAAGGTGCGAGGTCGGGGCTATAGGGCGGGTGACCCAGTAATTCCACATTTGACGTCACCAAGTAGTCGATTGTATGCTGGGCGGTGTGCGACGAGGCGTCGTCGTGGTGAAGGAGGATCCTACTGCAAGGTCGTTTCTCCCGAACTTTTTCCAAGACAAGTGCAGGCAAGCAAACAATTGTTAGGGTACCACTCTGCAGTAACTGTTTTTCGATCCTCTAAAACAATTGTTGCGTAATGACCTGTCCTTACGAAGAACGAGGGCACCATCTTTTCCGCCACGCTTCGACCTCTCTTCACTTTAGTTGGCATCTCCTCGGAAGGAAACACCCGGACAGCAGACTGTCTCTTAGTTTCAGGATCATAACAATAAATCCAGCTTTCGTCACCCGTAAGTATGTCGAACACAGCATTTGAGTCACCTCCGTTAAATCTTTGAACTATTTTACGACACCAATCAACACGACGGAGTTTTTGGGCCTCTGTCAAATCATGAGGTATCCACCGGGCACAAAGCTTCCTGACCGCTAAATGTTCATGGAGAAATTGTGCATTTGACTCATACCGATGCCTAAGCTTGTCCGAATCTGCTGATAAGTCATTCTTTTGTCAGTACTGTCTCTATCAAACAGTGTCTCTATTATACACCGCACAACATTGATGTTATTTTCAGTCGTCGCCGTAGGCTGTCCCTGACGCAAATCATCGGTGAGATTAGAGCGACCACGTTTAAACTCATTAAAACAGTGGCACGAGATGGGGCTTCATCATGAAAGGCCAATCGAAGTCTATCATAACTTTCTTGTTGACTTAATTAAGTGACATCGAAAGTCATAAAAAGTTAATCGTACGAAAATTTTTGCGTTAAATTCATGCTGACGTGACACAGAAAATTTTCAATTTGCCGCCAAATCGTAAACAAATGACAAATGAATAAAATACATACACTAATAATGGCAAAGAGTTCCATTTTCAAAATTTGAACATTTTTTTTTATTATATCGTTTACAAGTGGCCAGTTCTAAAAACTTTCAGTGTCGCCCTCGTACTTACTAACCCGCATTGGGCCCGCGTGGTGGATTACGGCCCACTCCCTCTCAAAGAGAGGAGGCCTGTTTCCCAGCAGTGGGAACGTTATAGGCTGATTATGTAACGTATTTGCATTGGAAAGACCTTGTCTTCCTGGAGTAATACTTCTGCCGGTGTACCTCATGTTATTACGAGCTATCTGAACAGAGTGTGGTTTAGACAGCGAAGCAAATTTAAGCCGAAGTCGTGCGAGTTACTACTAGCACGTGGACAGGTAGCATGCTGTGAGATTAAAGGCTCCTACATACTGGCGCGACTTGTCGCGAGACGCGACACGTGCACAAAGACACCGCGTGTAGCGCTACAAGCGGTGCCTTTGTGTTGCGACGCGTCGCGCGACAAGTCGCGCCAGTATGTAGGAGCCTTAAAACACGGTATCTTCAAGTAACTATTCGTGTATTCCTTGATCATCAAGTTGTCATGAATAGCAAGTCATAAAGTATACTATTGGTTGGTGGTGTCTCCGCATCTAATAATCCAGATTTGGACGAGGACAACCCAGATGAAGACGATTTTGAGATCCTATGAAATATGAACTGTACTGTGTTATACAACTGTACATACTTGTATCTGTGTCCCTGACGTATCAGTCAACTAAAAATATTATTAGCGTTATTCTTTTCTTTCTTTATTTAGTATGTATCCGTTGTTTGGCCCAATAAAACAATTTACTATTTTTTTATGTATTGCTCTAACACTAGGAAACTGATAGGTTCGTGGTTTTTCAATTAAATATTTGTTGAGTTAAAACAACTTTGCTTGATTTGAGTAAGTAGTAGGTACTTTAACAATTCAACAAATATTTTTATATTCGTCATCAGTTAGTTGATTGGTCCTCATTGTGTTTGTCATAATAACATTGTTTACATACTAATATTCCCTACTCAGAAGGTGAATAAGTTGATAATACTGTTGGTGCATAAGTTGACAACTTGGTGAATAAGTTGATAACTCGATGGTGAACGACTTGACAAGTCTATTATTATGCAAACTACGGGTAATTTCGTTTATTTATTGTCATCATTTAAAAGATTGTATAAAATAACCCCTAAAACAACTAAAACATATACTGTAAACTAATTTACCGATTTACCAGAAGAGATCAAACCTTTAAAATGGCTGTCCTGACAAATTGTCATTTTAGACATGTCAACATATTCATGCCAGCCACTGATATAAATAAATAAATAAACGCATTCCCCTCTTTTTCATTACCGGGAGGATTTTCGGGAAAAAAAAATCTTATGCTAGCTACACACGCAGACTCGCTGGCGATTTCAAATTCTCACGTTCATACACAGATTTTGACATCGCTAGCGAGCATTCGGTTGTGTTTGGACGTGGAGATTTTAAAATCGCCAGCGATTAAAGTAGCTGCGTGTGTACAGCACTTTACAGTACTTACTAATGAAATTACATATCAAATGTGATGTCATTGTCAAATGCCAGTGTCAATGACTGAGTGTTGTTGTTAATTTTCAGGGCTACTTGTTTAGGATTGCTAAAAATATATTATTATTGAACCGCAGAATAGGGACTTATTGAAAAATATGTTAAATAAGGTTTTACTTTCTTCCGATGTTGCGTTGGTTTGTGTCCAACATGCGCTGTCTACAGAAAAAGAAGAAATTATGGGCCTCCTAATTGGAGAGGTACATACCTACTGAATTCTATTAATTGTTTCTAAGTATAACAACTTATTACTGATTAAAAATCACCGAATCTTTAACAGGTCCATAACAATAGTACTTTGGTTTCAATTGTGTCTTCCGTAATACTACGACGCTTAGATAAAAAACCAGATCGTGTTGAAATATCTGAAGAGCAGTTGGTACAAGCGACATTGCGTGCCGAAGAGTTAGCAGCTGAACTCAACAGACCCCTACGAGTTGTTGGATGGTACCATTCTCATCCTCATATCACTGTGTGGCCCTCACATGTTGGTAGGTTATACTAAAATTAAGATGTAATTTTGTTTATATTATTTTATAAAATTTCGATATTATAATAATAATTAAAGTATACTATACTAAAATTATGAATACATTTTTCAGATCTTGCTACTCAGTCTATGTATCAAAGGATGGACACAAGCTTTGTTGGAATTATATTTGCAGTATTCCTTACAGATCAAACAACAAAAGCTCCTTCGGTAAACCCCAATTTTACTTATATCTGATGAATATTATACCAGTGTTCATACAGGGTTTCCGGTAAATGGATGACCTTGATTATGAATAGATTACTCATAGAAGGACTAAAATCTCTTGTAGGATTAACAGTTTATATAAATAAACAATTTATTGACTTTGTCTGATCAGTTGTTATATGTTACATTAATAGTGCCAATAGATACGACTGTATGGCTAGTTATTACTTTTGCATAAAAAAAGTGAAATTATCCATTAATTATGGGGCATCCTGTATATGAATGAGCTTCACACACAAGGCCAGTTTACAAGTCATTATACAAAGCCAGAGTACTAAACTGTCCAAATGTATTTGTAGTTGTACATCCTTATGTACAACTGCCGCAGCCAGTGACAGTACAGCACTATCAACTGAACTGACTCACAAACTGGCCTCGTGTCTGAAGCCCGTACACCATGATACTGCCCTTCCATTAAATTTTTTTTTGTTGACCTAATTGTAATGTTATTCCAGATTCAAATAACTTGTTTCCAATCTATAAATGATGGTTCAAGTCAGAGTAGGAAAGAAATTGAAATGGAAATAATAAATAATAATGACTCTTTATTGTCAAATAATTTTGAGGTAAGTACAGATTAGGTTTATACTATTCTTTGTTGTCACACAATAACAACTGTTTTATTGATTTGCAATTTTATCATCAGTGTTTTACATTGCCAAACCTTAGCTAGCCATACTATTGGTTTTGTTTAACCTTTTGACCGCTACATCAAAAAAGCAAAAATATGCCCTCGGCTCCAAGCTATGAATTCATCCTTTAATACCTGTCATGTATTTGTGACCATGGCGTGTATGGTATATTTTGGTTTGTCATTCCACCACATAAGAAAAACTTTCCAGCTCCTGAGTTTAACATTTTGGACCGCCACAAAAGTGTGTCATTTATAAAGTTTTTCATTTATGTGACTATAGTCACATAAATGACAAACTTTTGTGGCGGTCAAAAATGTTAAACTCAGGAGCTGGAAAGTTTTTCTATAGAAAATATTATCTTTGGCTGTAATTCAGTTGTCATGTAATTAATTAGTGTTCTAATGTAACAAATTTAATTTAAAGACTTTAACTCAATTGCCTGCAATATTAAAAGAGGAAGAAGATGAAGCTTACAATAATGAGGCTGGGCCTGACGAAATTGATGATATAATAAACAAACAACATAATGCAGCAGTTAGAACTATTGCAATTGGACACATTGTTGATAAGGTAACAATTATCTTAAAATAAAGCAGGATTGGTAAAACAATTGACATATTGAAGGAGGTGACAATTTATGCTAACATGCAACATATCAGTACATACAGTGTGGAAAGTTGAAGCGGGTCCTGCAGGGGAAAACTCTAAATACAAATTAATACTTTAAAAGCCTTGATTGACTGATTCCTGGTTTAGTCAAGCTGGAATGAAGTTTTGCCTTTGAAAATTGAATACAAAATTGGAAGAATCAATATTTAGTATACTAGTCAATTAAACCCATGCCTGGCCTACCAATTTTTACTCATAATTTTTGTGGTTTTTAAATTTGAATTTGACTTATTGAATGTTGCCATGTTTTTTTATATAAATTGTTGCAAAAAAAAATGCTCGCGATGGCGATGCTGTTGGCAGAACTACTAGTACTAATTTTACGTGATGTCGCCGACCGTACTGCATCAATGAATGGTCGTTTGAAAAAATATTATTTATAGAATTATTTGCTACTGAGCCTACCATTTCAAATACAAAACACAAGCAGCATAAATAAAATAATGCGAACGCTGCCACAATGGTGTCGTCCATTGCAAAGCGAATACTGTAACGCGATGAATGTCGCGACTAGTCGTGAGTAGAAGAGTGTGTGGCTGCTAGGGCAATTGTACGTTACCCCTGCAAGAAAGTGGCTCCTAGAGTGATATGAGTGGTACGTATAATTAGTGCGTAATCTGCTGTAAATGTGAGCCACATAAAAAAAATTGTATGCTTTGTCGTTTTGGAAAAAAAACGGAAGAAACGATTAGCCACCTAAGGGGTAAAACAAAGTCGCTTTTCGTGTCTAGCTGTTGACCGCTTAATTCTTCTAAACTACAAAATGGATTTTGATGCGGTTTTCACCAACATTTAAAGAATTTATTCTGGAAGGTTTGTGTATGCAGTAATATTTCATGACGAAGAAATCTCGATGTTTTGACACGTCGCCACATCAGTACATTGCATATACAAGGTGAAATTGAAATAACCGAAAAAAAAAAAAATTGCTGATCCCTACGTTTTGTCAAGTTACACGAACATGAATGTATGGAGCAGCAAATTTTTTTTTCGGTGAGTTCTCATTTGCTTTCATAATAAAAGTTGTTCATAATGGTGAGTAATAATAATGACCCCTTTCAGGGTTTTAGTTATTGAAGAAACTTGAAGTGTATTTGAATACAGTTCAAGTTTCACGACACTGGTGAAACAAAACAAATTATGAAACTGCATACTACATGATTCGAAATTACCTTTATAAGGCAGGGAGGTTGTGATCTACAGATCATAAACTCCCTGCCTTATAAAGGTAATTTTGCTAGGCTTATAACAAAAATGCTAGTTCCCACTGCTTGCGGATTTTATTGAATCAATCAAAAATTGTCATTTTTGGCACGAGAATCGGTTACTGAATACCCTAAATTTAAATATTTAAAAGCAGCCTGTATTTTGTGCATAATAGTCTACTTAGAAATAAGTATGTGAGTGGATAGATATTTAGGATACTTTTATTTTTTATGTAAATCATGAATCTACAAGGTTAATCTAAAACATTGAGCCTTAAGGACGAACTATTCGAGGTTCGGTTCACAGATATTTTAATTTATAAGAACAGAATAACATAATTGTTAGTTTTTTAAACTGGGTGAATCAAAACTTACACTACTTAGTAATCACAATCTAATATCTAGTATTCTTTCAGATGTCCAGGCCTATGCTAGAAGGTCTTGTAGCAAGAAACACTCTTAACACAATACGCTTGAAAGCATTAAAAAGACAACACCAGGAAATGATGTCTAAGTTAGAAAATATGTCTTGTAATGTTTAAAATATACTCTTCATTTAATGATGGTCGCTGAATTACATTTGAATGTATTTTTTTTTTGTTATTTGGATAATAAAATTGATGAACCAGTAATTAATGATGTATTTGAATGTTTCAATTATTCAATCATCATAAAATGAACAGAGTATAAAAATACTAATTTATAATTATATAATAAATAACTGCTTAGGAAAAATGATATTTTTTCTGTTAACGACTAAGGGTTGAATATGTTAGGTTAAATCGTTCTGATCAATCATTTCGAAACCATCAGATGAGTCTATACTTGATAGTCGGTTCCTTTTAGTTTCAGTTGATTCTGTTTGCATCATATTTGCAACTGCTCCAGTAATATTCCAGAATGCATTATATGCAGTGCTGCTCCAGGTACTGGCTGGTTCTACTACCTTTAAAGTAGATTTAATTTTCACCTGCTCTTTTTGTTGATCTAAAACAATAAAATTAATGCAAAATAACAAAAATTCTAATCTATTTATTTTTAATTTAGTTGGCATTCGCTTGGAACTTCCAGTTAATTGTTACGAAATCAATATTAGTAGTATTTGTTTGAAAACATGCTGAAATTGTGTCGGTATCTTACGGTTTTGCATTTTCTTCATCTACAAAATAATCACTCATAGAACTTGCCTAGAGGTATATATTCATCTTCACTGGTGTCAGAAGAATCTACATCTTTTTCCAGAGTTTGCATTTTTTCCATGGAGAAATTTGTAACTAATGAGCTGCTGTTGTCAGAGCTGTCACTGCACTCAGCCAGTGGGACGTCTTCAGGTTTCCAATAATCTATCAATCAATATAATTTATTAAACTGTGTTACACAGTTTATTCCTGCCAGTGTTTAGTTTAGTCCTGTTTATCAAAACAGGAATTGCTAAGATAAAAATGTTTTAAAATTTAATATTATGTGAAACATCATAATAATTTATTTTACCCAATATGTTTTCATGATACAATCACTACTACTAAATATGAATGATACTAGATCAAAGACATATTATTATTTAATTAATATATCTATGTACTGGATACTGTTTGGATCCAGTGAGTAACCACATTAATCTCATCATGAGTGGTTTTCTTTCCTAATAACGGAAGTGCTAATTCTTCTCTTTTTTACTTAAAAACAATCATCAGCAAGATTCTTATATTATTAATAATATTGTAATAATTGACTGCCTTGTTGGTCTAGTTGCAAGCGCTACTGCTGAGCATGATGTCCTGGGTTCGATTACCAGGTCGGGCAAAGTGTTATTGGGTTTTTCTATCGGGATTTCTCAGTAGCAGCCCGGTGTTTGGATTTTTACAAGTACACCTCTTCCCCACCCTTCGGGGAAATAAGGCGTGATGTTATGTTTGTAATAATTTAACCAAGGGTGAGGTCATGTACAGTCGCCAGTACAACAAGTTAGGTACCACAAACAGTAAATTTTCTTATTCGATTTTGAACTTAACTGTCAAGATTTTAAGGTTTTAAATCGTTTGGAGAAATTTGACAGTTTGTGGTAACTTGTGCTGGCGACTGTACATAATATGTGCCTACCATAAATTTGTTTTTCATCTGTACTTGGAACAGGATCCGGTTCAATGGAGAGTAAGTTTATATTAAGTTCAGACACTTCCGGTATAAGACCTTCCAATTCAAAGTCAGATTCTGAAACGAAATAAAAATAAAAATTGTTACATGTTTAAATTATCTTTCATAATTAATAAATAAGGATATATTTAGTTACCTAAGTCTTGTCTCATATTCTTGCATAATTTAATTACAGGTAATATCACTTTGTAAAAAACACATATAAACATTAGCAATAAGTATGTTAGTAGATAGCCATTAATATATTTCCCAGTAAGAAAAACTACTATCAGGTTGATATTGATTAATAGGAAAGCCTGGAACAGAAAAAAATATGTTCAACTAAAAATTTAATTGATAGATTTGTTACGTAATTTCTTTTATGAAATTACAAAACATCATTTCAGAGTAGGTAACATAAAATAAAACATGGAGTTTGGGCGTGGTATTGTGATTTCCAAGACTGGCAGTAAGTTCAGCAACAAGTTTTTGCTGAACTTACTGCGTGGGGTATCGTAACGCCGTTATGCCGTTCAAAAATATAGCGGGTCCGTAAACACCATTTTTCGATTCAAGGATCCACTTGCGTAATATTAGCATTAAAGTGCTAATTTTTGTTAGAGTCAAGTGTCCTCCTCCCCCTGCCAGCTAAATGGTCGTTTATGGAGATGTGAGAAAAATCATGGCAGTAGTACATATAATAAAATTAAAAGGAACACTATCACAGCTAAGCAGGCTTTACAAGTTAACGAGTTATCGTCGACCAACTTAAATTTGATGTTGGCGAATTGATCGTGGCATATAACGATGAATGGGAGAACATGTTTGTCAACTACAATGTTAAGTATGTTTTTGGGATAAATTCATCCCAACTTCCCAACTACGGAACGCTTCATTGTGCGTGGTCCGACACGCACTTGGCCGGTTTTTGCATTATTATCTTATTAGATTCAAATATTGCTGCTAGCGTGACGCAACGGACTTGGTGACCGTCTTCGCCTCGGCCTGCATGCCGGAGGCGAAGGAGCCGCTCTCGCCAGCCTCGTTAGCAATTGCGAGAGGAGCGGGTTTGAGATTGTCGTTGAGGCCGACACTAACGGTGAGAGCGGGTTTGAGGTTGTCGTTGGGGCCGACACTAACACGGTGAGAGCGGGTTTGGGGTTGTCGTAGTAATTACTAAAACTACGCCATGGTGCAAATACTGTGGTAACATTTAATCTTGCCTACAAGCAAACAGGGCAAGAGAAATACGACAGCTCAAACTACGGATACACTATGGTTAGTGCAGGCAGGCCAGAGGCCGCCAAAAGAGGGCGTAGAGGGTAATTGACGGCCGCTTCAAAACAACAGCTGCGTGGCACACCTAGGAGGGAATGTAATCTCGGATTTCGCGAGATCTCGAGACTTCGAGATTCAAAATCGTGGGAAGAAATCTCGTTCGAGACTAAAGCAAGTTAGCACACTGTGCTTCTCGAGAGGCCATTTTCAAAATAGTAATTAATGGATTTATAGTGTGCGTGATGCGAGTGTACTTATATTAAATAAACGTTGATTTTTTCGTATCGAGATTCTATTGATGTTGTATTATTGTCAAGATATTGCTCCAATGCACTAAGTAGGTGTAGTTTTCATTTGAATGAAGTTGTATGTTTACAAAAACGCATTTTTATAGAAAGCAAGCGTAAACTCGGTTACGAAAATCTCGAAATCGAGATTTCACCAGAATGCCGGGCGATATTTCGAATGGTAAATGATTTTTATTTCTGTAAGTAGGTTTGTACAAACACTTACACGTCACTAATATTTTTAAAATAAAGCTAGATGACGTCGGCGTTTCCTATCTGACTACTCTGAGTAGAAAGCCTGAAACGAACTCAAAACCCACGACCCCAGACTTAAGCACTCGAGATCTCGAGTTGTCAACCTCAACGCGAGATTGCATAATTAAGCTAGTCACAGCCGCCATAACTGGCCACGCCTCATTTAACAAACACCTCTTTTACCTTTTTCATAGGAGCCACAGACAGCCCACTGTGCAGACCCCGCACCACGCATGGAGGAACACAAGACAGCAGTTCACGTGTTTCTAAATTGCCCAAGGGTCACCACACAGTGGCGTAATTACCCTATGCTATGGACAAGAGGGCCATGGCCCGGGGCGGCAGACTATGCCGCCTGTCTTATTTTCTTGATACAATACTACTTATCTTCTGGGCCCCGTAATATCTATATCTGTAGGAATGGTAAAAAAAAAGTATCGAATCTGATTATTTTTAAGAGCGAGCGGAGCGAGCTTGTAAATTTTAGTATTCCGATACTAAAATTTCATGCTCGCTCTTACATCCTAAGGTGTCGTAATTATTCTGAAGCTGAAGTGTATTTATGCTTGACAGTACCTGGGCTACCGAAGTACTTTGCTTGCCCTTTATGTGGCGAAATTGTGTTTTGATTTGGCGCCCGGGCCAATAAGGTTTACCGCCCCTTAACACAGGGTCAAATTAAATTAGCTAGCGAAACTCTACCCGCGTGTTGGGTATCGATATCGAAAACAGATGAAACATGCTACACCCTTACGAGTTAATAAACTTTGTTATCGACGGCATGCTACATAAAATGTTTATTTTATCATGACTTGGGTACAGCTATTTAACGTTCCGTTATCGACTTACATGTCAATTTTGCCATTGATTGGCACTCTTAAGGTGGATCCGCAGTGGTAGCCCGCGAAATTAAAATTTTCTTAAGTTTTTTGCAATTTGCAAGACAGTGGTGCCGATTCCCTTGTTCACAAACTAAACTAAATTTAAGTTCAGTGCATCTTTTTCTTTGTATTTCATTAAGAAGAGGACAGAAGATAAATTTTACTTTAGTCCTGTCAAATTAATCAGCACCTGTCACTACTCCATACAAGTTTAGACGTGATTATAAACTTGCCTACTATAATTACGTCAATTTACGTCAAGCGCTGATTAATTTTCAGTTATGTGTTTTTGCAGTCGGGTTTTTTGTTTATTAAATACCTAATTTATTTTATTTCAAGCACTTTAATTTTATTAATATATATATTTGAAAATTACTCATTATTAGCTTTTATTTGATATCAATATTGTTGCAATTAATTTAAAAAAAAAAACTTCCCCTCCTTTTTTTTGTATTTGCAGTTGCAATTTATAAGTATTATATAGCCTATGTCACTCCCATAATTAAGACGAATCTAATGACACCTCATATGTTAAAATCCATCAAGCCGTTTAGGCTACCGAGCGTGCCAAAAAAATAGACATACATACATACTCTCGAAAAACATTACCCTCCTGAGGCAGTCGGGTAAAAATACAAGAGTGAGCCGAAACGAGCTCGAAAATTGGAGCACCTTGACTTGGATAAGATTTTTTGGTTTAGATTTACTGTGTGAATTTACTAAATGAATGCAGCCTTTGTAAGCCATAAATAAATTACGTAAATTTTCATATTTTCAGTAGGTAAGTGTAGAGGTACTCATTACGGGCCTCTTATCTATACGTGCGTATGCAAAAACTTTGGATAATATTTTACGAATTTTTGCATATACACGTCGCGTCGTAAGGCCCCGCATCATTGATACAGCGGTAGCTACGCCCCAGCCCGCCGAAAATATAACTTCCTCTTTCTTTTGAAGTCTGTTAAAAAGCGGCCAAGTGCGAGTCGGACTCGCACATGAAGGGTTTTATACCACCATACAGTATTTAACTCTACATATTTCTTTAACATCTTGTGTAAAAATATATATATGGTGAAATGAATACTTATTTAGATAAATATAATATATTAAGTGAAGAACAAAAGGGATTTTGAAAAAATAAAAGTATAAATTTGGCTATTTATGAGTTTTTATATAATGTCATGCTAAATGTAGATAGAGAAGAGAATACCAGTCTGTGCCATATTCTGCGACATGACACAGGCCTTTGACTGTGTCCATTATAATTCCCTGGCAGAGAAACTGGAAACCTATGGCGTTAGAGGCAACGTTTTAGAATTAAATATCTTCATAACCGTAAACAAGTTACAGAAATCAGTACAATAAATAGAAAAAGTAAACGTGAAGAAACTTCAAGATCAGAGGAACGCGAAGTTATGTACGGAGTACCTCAAGGTAGTGTATTAGGGCCTCCGTTGTTCACTCTGTATATAAATGACTTGCCTAAAGTAACTGAACAACCGATACTGCTTACTATGGATTAACCGAATAAATTCTTAGATATGGAATCATCTTTTGGGGAATAGCACGGACAATGAAATAGCGTTTCGGGCCCAGAAAAGGTGCATTAGATCGATGTTTAGACTGCAAACAACAGACAGCTGTAAATCTTATTTTATAGAACGTAAAATATTGACATTGCCTTCATTATATATCCTGGAAACAGTAATGTTCATTAAATCAAATTCACTATTATTTCAGTTTTGTCTGATGCTGTCCCTAGGAATAGACGTGACAATTTCAAACTTTGTGTTCACGGCGCTAAAACAACTCTTATGCGTAAGAGCATCTTTTGCAGGGCTCCGACCATTTTTAATAAATTGCCTAAATCATGGAGAACATTAAATATAACTGCTCTTAAAAGTAAATTGAAGAGTTTACTAATTGAAAAAGCATATTACAGTATATCAGAGTTTATGACAGGACAGTTTGCTTCGTTTTTGAGATGACGGTGTTGTATTTTTGACATGTGTTTTGTTATCTGTTATATTAATTTTTTTTTTTGAATAAATTGTAATTTGTAGTTGAAATTTTATGATAGTAATTCATATTTGTATTGACTAATTTATGACTACTTTGACATTTAATTTTTCTAAAAAATATGCTTGCTGTATTGTAATGATACCTAATCTTTAATGAATAATGATGATTTGATAAGTACCATCTCTTCCTGTCAATTTGTATGCCACGATATGCGGCTGAACATGTTAGAACTTCTGTATTTCTTTATTATTTTGAATGCAATGTATCATGTACACCATGTTTAAACAAATAAAATTTTACTTTACTTTATTTTACTTATGGGGACCCGCTTTAATTTAATTTAATTTTTATTATTTGTTATTATAGCGGCCATGAGCAGTGGTGGCCCAGTGGCCAATATGGCCGCGACTTAATGAGTTGTAAGGTCGTAGGTTCGAATCCAGGCGCTTTACTTTGTGAAAATGATTTCATCACCACTGCTCTCAAAACGGTGAAGGAAAACATCGTGATGAAACCGGCATGTCCTAAAACCAGACATTCGAAGGCTATGGTAGTAAAAAAAAAATTAGGTAGGTAGTGGTAGTGTGAAAATTTCAAATGTCTACCTATTGCGGTTCAAAAGATACAGCTCTGTGACAGACAGATGGACGGACGGTCATCAGAGCCTTAATAAAAAAGAGTCCTGTTGACACCCTTTCAGTATGGAAATGGAACCCTAAAAATGAAAAGTTGGAAATTTTATGGTGTTACAGAAATAGTATTCTCGAAACCATACTATTATGAAATAGGTCTTTTCTCAAAGATTAAATCATTCTTTGATGAGAAAATAGCTTTCCAAATGTTACGTAATGCTATTTAAGCTTGTGACTATACTCTCCATGAGATCAGCAGTATCACCTAGGCATTGCTGGACTTTCTTGAGAAGTTGGGGAGGATCAAATGATAAATTTTCCTATCTGTTCCTTAAATATACGCTTTTACATGGAGTTGCAGACACCAAACGGAACATGCGCCTTCAAACTCTTCACTTTCCTAATTTAGAATGGATAGTCCAACAATATTCATTGTGCTGACCGTGGCATGGAAGTTACCTTCTAATAGGTTGCAGATGGATGAGACAGCAAAACAATAATCCATATCATAAAAGTAATACCACGCTACTTAACAAAAATACAAAATGTCTATCATAACCAAATTTTCATTAGAGAATACTTACTTTGGTATGATTTGTTTCTCTTAAATACAAGAAATCATTAAATCTGCTTTGCAACCACAGTTTCAATCGTGTTGCTGCTGAATACAGTTGATCTCCATGACTGGTTAGCCGTTTTAAACATGTAGTTCTATGTTTGTGTTTTAACCAGCTCTCAAATGCATCAATGCTTACCACTGCAGTCCATGAACCCAAAAAGAATTCTAAAAGGTTGATTTGTCGATGAACACTTACACTGACAACAAACAGAATGATTGAAAATACTTAAAAAATACTGAAGATATATCATACATGCTTGTGAATATTGAGTGAATACTTACAAAAATATAATATTAAGAATAAACATAAATGATAAAGACATCCACATTTTTCTCCAAAATAATACATCTTCAAGTAAGCCAATAAATGCTGCCAATATGAGGGATGTCTGGGTATTTTTGGTTTCTGAAGATTTTGTCGCATTCCATTTCAATGCTTTTTTTAATGTCGCTAACATGAGTTCAAAATATTATGAAATATAAAGAAAGAATGTGTTTTGCACCTATTATAGCACAATAGGATTTATTGTTCTTGTATAAAACCACTGTCACTGAGTGCGTAATGTAAAACGAACGAAGCAAGCAAAAGCAAGAGTCAAGTCGAACCAACAAACAAATGACAGATCTAGGCATGTAGAAGAAATATCGATGTACCGATGTTTTTTGGCGATATCTATTATTTCGATATAAAATATCAAGTATCGAAAATGCGATATACACACATCAACACGGTCTAGGGATATTTTTAAAAAAGCGAATTACTATCAATGTGTTAATTATTTATATGACATGTATATATTTAAAAGATACGTTATTTAATATTCTACCATTTTTTAATAATGGTTAAGGTACTTCGATTAAAATTTCAGGATTTAATGGAAAAAAATTAAGCATAGACGGAAACCGTATATGAATTAACTTTTAATTTATGAGTAAAAACTGAAAAAAATAGAAAAATCATTAAATTTGTGTTTATAAACTTGAAGTTAGTAGTCTGAGAAAGCGCCCATGATGTTCATAACACATCGGCAACGATTCGGCATGCTCAGAACAAGGTTGTCAATGTCTTGCTGCGGAATATTGTCCCATGTCCTTCTGAGGTGCGCAAAAAGTTGATCTTCTGTAGTCTGATTTTCAGGAACTTCCTTCAGAGCTCTTCTTTGCAGCATATCCCACGCATGCTCAATGGGATTTAGATCTGGCGATTGAGCAGGCCAGTCTAAGGCCCTAACATTGTGTGTATGTAACCAAGCTGCTACCGTTCTCGCCGTGTGTGCCCGGGCATTGTCGTGCATGAGCAGGAAATCTTGCCCCATTTGTGTTCTGTGGGGCAAGATTACGGGCCCCAGCACCTGTTGGACGTATCGTTCTTCCGTCATATTGCCCCGCACCCAAACGAGATCCGTCCGTCCTCCAAGACGAATTCCTGCCCAAACCATAATTGTTCCTCCTTGGTATGGATGAACTTCCTGAGGGTTCTGAAGACGGCTCCATCGTCCAGGAACTCGCCAAACACGCGTCCTTCGTGAATCTGGATGGAAGCCGAACCTGGATTCATCCGTGAACAGCACATTGGACCATTGCTCACGGCCCCAGTCCACGTGGTTCCGAACCCATTCTAATCGTCGTCCACGATTGCCTCTCCGTAAAGGTGGGACCCGGAGTGGTCTACGAGAGCGTAGATTGCTTTCATGCAGTCGCCTTCTTACAGTTCACAAGCACTTGGTGTTCCACTCGCAGCCTTTGGACCAATTGAGTCGCCGTTGCATTTGGTTGAGCTCGCGCAGTAATTTGCAAAAATCGATCTTGTCTGGGGGTAGTGATGCGTCTTGGCCCCCGGTGCCTCTCCGCTACTTCACCTGTGGCACGATAGCGTGTCCACAATCTTGAAATTACATTTTGGTGGGTCCCTATGGCCTCAGCAACATTACGCTGAACAGACCCAGCTTCCAGCATTCCCACAGCTCGTAACATCTCCGCCCTCGTCAAATGTTGGCGTTGCATGGCTACAATACCTCAATTTTAACTTTATCTTTCGTTTAAAAATGAAAAAAAACTGTAACTAAACGTAATTCGTATTGTTTTCTAAATTTCGCACAAATGAAAATTCCCTCTCCTACACATCAAGACATTTTTATGCCACCGAAAAAAAAGAATAATCAAAAATTTGAATTTGGAATTAGTCTGAGATAAATTACAAACAAATCGGTGTATGAAAGATTACAATGCGGCCAGTACTTTTCGAGTTATTTAATTGAGTATGAAATATCCCTAGACCGTGTTGATGTGTGTATATTACGAATTGCAACAACGTTGTCGCTCGCGCAGTGTTGACTAAACCGCTGGAATTCAGAGCCGTAAAAAAGTAGACATTTATTAATTTATGATTGTAGTCGCCAGCACATCAAGTTATCACAAACTGTCCAATTTATCTAAATGATTTTAAACCTTAAAATGTTGTCGGTTACGTTCAAAGTCGAATGAGAAAATTTGACAGCTTGTGGTAACTTGATGTGCTGGCGACTTTACATCAGAAGTGATGTTCCTTGTTTGGTATTTATATGAATAAAACATAAATACAATAGAATTTCAAATAAAGTATAAATATTTTTTTAGGACATTTTAACCGATATATCGATGTTTTTTTTTCGATAAATTGAAATCGATATCAATATATTTTTGCATATTGATCTATACTAATATTATAAACAGGAAAGATTTTTTTGTTTGTTTGTACCGAATAAGCTTAAATCTACTTGACTGCTTTTAAAAATTCTTTAAATATCAATACATTATCAGCGAGTAACATGGGTTGTTTAAAAAAAATTTGATCCCTACGAAAATTACGGTAACGTAACCCAAGGTATTAAAAATTTGTCTATAAAAGTCACTATTTAGCGTGCGCTGCGAAACATATTAATGATACATAAAAATAATGTACTAAAATACATGTTTATAGTACTCATCATTACCCACAAAAAAGTCCGCGGAGTATATGTCTAATTATTGTAGTTAAGTTACAATAACCGTTTTTGTTCAAATTAATCAATCAAAACATGGGTAAAATCGAACGATGATGCGCGATGATATCTGGAACTGCCAGTCGGATTTGAATGATTCTATTTGCATTTTATAGCCCAATTCTTGAGAAAGGTAAAAGGCTATTAACATCACGCTACGACCCTTGGGAGCCGAGCAAAAGGTAAAAGACAGAATTAACGCTAAGCGAAAACGAAGTATTAGCGCAGGCGGGCAATGGTATGCGACGCGGTGGGTCGGGGGGCTGAAATTTCACGTGGACGAAGTCGCGGTCTGAAGCTAGTACGATATTATATCGACACTTTTGGCACTTGTTCATCCCTAACTTAAACAGATGATGAGATGACACTGATTACTGGTGACTTGAGTTGTTTTTTTTTTTATTTTTTTTTTCATGACCATTGATACAAGTCTTTCAGTCGGAAACATATGGGTTTTAACTTGAGTTGAGGTGACTGTACTAAGCTGACATCGGCACTAATAGGGTCTTACACCCATTTTTGAGAAGTGTCTTAATTAAATTCTATAGTGCTAAAATGCCCAAAAAAAAAATCACAAAATTTTTATTCAATCGATATGTGCCATAAAAATGCATTTATAATTTTACATTTTCAAATTTCGCGCGTAGGTTGACGAAAACGCTGGACGCAGTGGACGCCATGTTACTCTGTGGTCATAACGTCACTGGGCTATGAAAACAAATGCGCTATCTTTGTATGATAATTGACACGTTTTTGTTAACATAGCCGTATGACGTAATAACATGGCGGCTAATATTTCATGGTGTTTTTTAACAGATTAGAAAAACTGAAAACGTTGAATTGAATTTTAAAAATTATTTTGTTATTTTATGAACTAAAACTAACATGTCCGACTCCTTTTTGCCTAAACTATCTCAATAATCTATTTATGGATTTTTTATCGTATATAGTAAAATACCCTATTGCCACAAAGAAAAATATAATCCCATAATGCCAAGTCTCGCAACGCAGTTCTTTCATTACAAAAAGTTGTGAAATCTTATGTAAAACCAAGTCAGTTATTTTAGTTAGATTCAACAACTTTGTTATAAAGTGTTATCTCATTTTCACTTATATTAAGTATAGGTACTTATATTAGAGGAGACATCATCTATGACTTACTGTACCTACCTATATCACCTACCTATCTATAGGTAATTCTTTTTAGGTAGGTACCTAATGTAGTACGAAAAATTGTATGAACTGCAAAAGTAACATTGTAATCGTACTTATATATTTTTATAGGATTCTAAAGTTACTTATGCAGTTCGTATCTAAAAAACATATATTGTTTTTTAACACCAAAACCCCCCTCCGGTCTAACTGAAAATCCGCCTCTGTCCATTAAAAAACAAAATATTATGTTTTTGTGTCTGGTGACACTTAATCACATAGGTAATCCATGGTTCTGTAAAATCAGTTACGGTTAAAACCACCTCTATCACGTACAAAAAGCCAGAAATAATAACAAGTAAGATTTAAAACCTACACTATCAAGTTTCTAAAATGAAAAACCGCGCCGTTTCGACTAGTGGTGGTTAATAAAGCATATAGCATAATAAAGCATCTTGCTTATCATACATAACATAAAGCAAATGCTATCGTGGCGCGCACTTGTTGCTATTTGCTTTTTGCTTTACATCGCACTCTTTGGCTCAGTCCGTCGCACATCGCAAGCGCATGTAGTAATAAGCAACCAGGCATAGCAAAGCGGCGGGTGCCGGCCGCCGGGTGGCTAGTCGTCGCATGCTAGCGTTTGCTTTCGGTCGCGTGTGTAATATTTTTAGGTACCGCGTGTGTTATCGCGATTTCAGGCGGCTCACGTACGTAACGTAATATTATAAACAATGTTGTTTTGCTTCGTGCGTTTTTAGTGTAAATAAACAGTGATAGGATACGCAATATTTATTATGTAAATAAAAACTAATTGTGTAAGTAAGGACGATTGACTGAGTGAGGTATCGTGTTGTTGTTTTGTGTGTAGGTATTTAACGGACGAAAATGTTTAGAAGGAACATTGAACTTTTAAATACGCCTATAATGGTTTTAAATGTAATATTCCGCTCTGACAATACCGCGCTGGTTTTATTCGCACCCGCCCGTTTGGTCGTAACAAGTACCAAGTACATATAAAAAAGCATGCTTGAAATAAAACATATAAAATAGTATGCTTAAAATAAAATATGCAGCAATAAGCAAGTGATTGCCATAAAGCAACTTTGAACACCACTAGTTTCGACCAATCACCGAACAGCAACCATCATGGCCGTACTAGTGTTTATGCTTATTACGCGCAAAACCGCCTCTGTGAATGAATGAAGTCCAAAACCGCCTCTATCTAGGGTTGAGGTGTAAAATCGCTTATATCCACTTTTCAATTGAATGTTATGCATAAGATATTTAATGCTATTGTTATTAAATTAAGTATGAGCGGGAATACACTATATTTTTTATAAACCTAGAAGACATCTCCTAAAATAAGATTTATTAAGCCACGGAATGTTTTTAACTGCTGTGAACATTTTCAGAAACGAGATAAAAAGCCTAGAATTCACACACGGCTTTGCCCGGATCTACGCGCCAAATTAAGCTCGTAGCGTTGTATAGTGTTACAAGTTTATTTTGGCGCTTGGCTGAAATCGGAAGTAACTTTATTAACATTCTACTTATTAACAAATTATCTCAAACATAAAATGGTTTATGTAGATTTCCATGTCCTTATTTGTACAAGTTCTACGCGAAAAACTGCCCTCGGTTTGGTGCTATAAAGTCTAACAGCGTCCGCACTTTGTACAAGATTTAAGAAATATTGTGTAAAAATCTCTATTATTGATCGAAGGTAAAAATACGTTCTCAGAAGGGTGCCGGCCGCAGGGCTTACATAAGGGGTCGTTGGTTGGCCTACACAAAGTCCTCGTATATGCATCGCTGGTCACGTATTTCAGCTGTGTATTTCAGGTCCTCAGTATGATGGCCGCAATTCATACAGAAAAATGATGAGACAGAATTATCCCAATAAGCTCATCACTATAGATTTACTCACCTGTCTCTTTCTATCTTATTCAAAAAGGTCATCGAGGTATTTTAACCAGTTTTTTAGAGGGTCCTCGTTTCGATCAAGAACTAACCTTGGGGCCAACCATCACCTCTTATAGCAGTATTATTATAATATTACTCCACAGTGGGAAAGTGATGGAGTTGTACAGGACTTATAGCTCCATCTCTTTCTCACGTTGAAGTAATATTGAAATAATACTGCTATAACAGGTGATGGTCAGGCACGTATCCAGACTTTTGGTTCGGGGGGGGACAAACATTGAAACAACCATGTGAACTGTGTGAAAATCGCTGTAATCACTGTACTATAATTTTCACTGTACTATACTATAATTATATAAGTATTTTTCTGTTTCCGCTGGCAGCCATTACGTCTAGTACCATATCAGGATCTGGCGCCAAAGCGGAATGAATAGACAATAGAGCGAGACCAGTAAGCCTCTCGCCCGCCATTCTATTCCTTAGGAAGGATTTTATTCTCTTTAGGCATGAAAATGACCGCTCCACAGATGCCGTTGAAACCGGAAGGGTGACCAGAATATGTATTAGCCTGTTAATGGTAGGAAAGAAAACTTTGTCACACGTGTCTAAAATTTCCATAATTTCGACTGGTTTCTTATCTGTGTTTTTCCACTTGGCACACCACATACTGTACTCTGCTTTTATTAGTGATTCTCCAACACTTTCTTCCCAATAAATTTTCATATTTTCTAATTCACTTATTTTCCTCTCGTCCACATTTTTCGGAAGAATAATTTCTAAAGAAGAAAGCAGCTCTCTTTGATTCGCAAATCTATCATTCATGCCAGATATCAAATCGTCCAAGCACGGTATAAAAATAGTTCTTCTGAAGTATTCTTCAGCAGTATCGCTGGGAGGGTTGCTTCGTGCAGTTTGGTGGGCAGTAACTCGAGGACGCTGAATTTCTATTTGCAAGACATCTTCCGCTATTTTGCAGCATGCGTTATATATTTCTGAGAATACCGGGTCAACATCGTCACGTATCTCTTTTAGTTTTCCAATAATGTCATCGGAAAATTTCATAGCAGAGGCCAGGTCGTGTGCAGGGTTCTGCAAATATGCTGACAGTGGGAGAGTATAACTGAAAAATCTTTCACAGGTTTTTAGAGAAATCAAGAAACTAATCTTTTCCATCGCAGCTATGAGCGTAGAGGCAGTTTGGGCGACAGTTCTGTTTGCGTAGGATAGTTCTCTTAATGTAATGACAATAGGTTCGAGTAACTCGCCAAATACATTTATAGAGTCGTGACGTTCTATAAATCTAGTGTCACACACCAGTCTTTTTTTCTTACTTTCTGGTGTGAGCTTTTCCACATTTTCCTTGAACTGTTTCCCGGCCATTGCATTGTTGCGAAGTAAATTGCAGACTTCCTTCACAACGCCTATTGAATTTCTCACCTCGGGAACTGAAAGAGCTTTTGAAAGAACTAGGTTCAGACGATGTGCTGAGCAATGTACGTATGTGGCCTTAGGAAATTCTTTTCTGATTCTCGTCTGCACACCACTGATGTGTCCTCCCATGGTAGCAGCTCCGTCATACCCCTGACCAACTAGTTTATCGAGATTCAAACCAATCTCATGACATTTCTTTAAAATTTCTGCACTTATATTTTCGGCACTTAGGTCGTGTATTTCAATGAAACTGAGAAAGTCCTCCCTCAAAATACCTTTATAAACGTATCTCGCACATAAAGACAATTGCTCAGTTCCACTCACATCTAAAGTTTCATCGCCAAGAATCACGAAACACTCTGAACTATTTATTTGTGTCACAACTTTTTTCTGAATTATCTTTCCGCAAGTATCTATTATTTCATTTTGAATAATAGGGCTAAAATACGTTGCATTTTTAGGGGTTGTAATGATATGATCTTTCAGGATATTATCATAGCTTGCTCGGTATCGTAGCAGAGCCCTGAATTTTCCATGTTTACCAAGTGGCTTTTCTAAAGTCAATGGTCCACTGTCTTTGTCTCCACGAAGCGGCAACTCTTGCTCTCCACAGAAGATGATAGTTTCGATTATAGGTTTTAGTGCTGTTCTATTTCTTTCCTTTTCTTTGAGCCTTTGATCATTAAGCAGCGATGCAACGTCTATAGCTGCTGAATCCATTACGCGTAAGAAATTTTCTGCGCATAACTTAGAAAACTGGTGATATTTAGCAGCAGAATGTTCGCGAAATCTCTCTGTTGCATCTTTCCAATTATCAAATGGTTTGCTGACAAAACTTCCAAGTGTTTGGTGGGAACCTTTTCCAGCGGTGCCTGATGAAAAGACAACGCAATATTTGCAGAACACACCATTCCTCCTCGGCGAATATGTTAACCATTCCCATGATCCCATCCATTCTCTTCGAAATCTAAGTTTCCTCTTTCCAAAGCTACTAGCCGGAAACGAAAATGACGCATCTGGGACAAACGGCTGTGTAATAATATTTTTTTTCTGTTCATCTGTGAGTACAAGAGGAGGATACTGTGTGATATATGGCATTAGAAACCACGCCGATATCAGGAAAAGTTTCACTTATAATCATTGTATCTAAACTGCACGTTTTTGAAGTTGAACATTCTCCTTCATCTCTACATCTTCCAGCCGGTTCGGCTGAAATCACATTTTTTTCTGTAAATTTTGACGAAGTTGTTTCTAGTTGTCTACTATCAACAGCAGAAGCCATGCTTGGAGTAGTTTTTTCCTCGCTAGTAGTAACAATTTTTTTTGCCACTGGCTTGAAAAAGTTGTCAATTCTCTTCATTTTAGCAGCAGCAATTTATATACGTTCAAACAAGCACAAATCAAGAAGCACTCACATTTCACACATTACTTTACTTTATTTAAGTCATTTGTGATGGATAGGGCGAACGGTCCAACAAATTATGACGTCTGCAGGTCCAAAATTGTCCAACACTATCTCACGTACGTAACGGACTGGCGATTTGGCGAATCCAATGAAAACAGTGGTTTTGAAGTTTTTTTCCTTTATTTCACGGCACGGGCAAAGTATCAGGTGAACCAAGTCGGAAGGAATTTACTCTACTCTCTATGAAACTGAAACCAATATCAAAATAAACTGGTCTATTGCACTATACTGTCACTATTGCGGAGGTACCTATTTCACTTTTCTTCTCGCTTGTCGCTCTCGATTCTCACTTGAATCGCTCTCGAAATAAACTGACATGCAGGTTCCCGGACTCCCGCCCCCGCCGTATTTATACTACATTTTCGTATTCTGGAACACTGTGGAATATTGCGCCATCTACTACCTGGTAGCAGAAAGTTATGGAAGCTTCTCGATATTTCGCTACTCAACGCGACGATCTTTCTACTATTAGTTTTTCTACTCGACGATAGATGTCGTTCATTACTGTTTTCGTTCTCGGTTTCTCTCTAAATAGGTTAAATGGCGCTACTAGTAACGTCGCTTACATAATCAGATCAAGATCTATCTATATTTTTATTTTACCTACTTATTGAAAGAACACGCAAGCGAATAAATAAACAGATGGCTTAAAACGTTTGTTTTTTTCAGTCAGATTTCGGGGGGCGATAAATCCCAACTATCCCCCCCTCTGTATACGTGCCTGGTGATGGTTGCCCCCAAGGTCCTCTAAGGGTGGCTGTACAAACAAGGGTGTATGTGTGAGTGTATGCATGAGTTTATGCGTCTGTGTATTGTTTTTGAAATACCTCTGTATTGGATTAGTTTTAGAAGATCTTCAGTCTCCCGGTAATTTAAGTTTAGTAATAGTATTTGTATTTTGCATTTATTTTTTGTTATGTAGGTATGTAATTTATTTTATTAATACGGTTGTAGAGCTCGTCTCTAACTCCGCCCCTAAGACGACCCACTAACCGAGACGAGAACTATTTCTATAAAAAAATCTACTGGCGAGTGCAGTAAAGTTCTTTGCGACTGAATGTCACAAACTGCATAAGTATGTGAGAAATCCTGCGTTGCTGGTCTCCAAAGTCCAACCAAAAAGTTGATTACGTTCAGTAAGGTAACTATGAAACAATTCCAGGTCCGTGCCCCTTACGCTTAATTCCCATCCTTCTAAAAACGTTGGAAGTACCTAATAGTAATTTGGCGTTTTTAGAAGGATGGGAATTGAAACGGTGTCGAAAGCTTTCGACAGGTACAAAATATTGCTTTGGTATTTTGCTTTTGTAAGACTGATTCACAGTTGTCAAATCAATTACAGCGTCTTCAGTTGCCTTACCATTAAATAAATCCGTTTTGGTAAATGATAAATGATTTTTTTCTGTAAGTAGGTCGTACAAACACTTTTACACGTCAATCATATTTTTTAAAACTAGACGAGGTCGGTGTTTCCTATCTGACTACTCTGAGAAGAAAGGCCGAAACAAACTCAGAGGTCAGTCTCTTTTAAAGTCCAGACATAATCTTGGTCAGATCATGTGAAGACCATGTCGATTGGTGTTTGAAATGGTCTTTTGATGAAAGAACCACACAGATTGAGTGGACCTGTCCAGCCAGTGCACGCATTAATTTGTCAGTAGTTGTGCAGCTCAACTCAGAACTTAAGGAGTTCAACGATTCAACGTACAATACCAAACATTTGGGTAGGCCGCAAAAAATACTCACACTGCCAGACCATCTTAAAAACTAACTGAGAATAAAACAAAATTAAACAATGACCCTCATAGTCTTCAGATTGACAATAATTATAACAATATAATACTTCACAGAGTAAATATTCATGTCATTGCATAAATAAAATTCATCAATGTCAATGTGTATATCCGGACATAATCTTGGTCAGATCATTTGAGGACCATGTAGGTTGTTGTCCAAAATGGTCTTTTGAGGAAAGAACCACACAGATTTGAGTGGACCTGTCCAGTCAGTGCACGCATTTGCCAATTATCATGCAGCTCAACTCAAAACTTAAGGAGCTCAATGATTTGACGAACAATACCAAAGAAAAGACATTTGGGTAGGCTGCATAAAGTATTCAAACTTAAACTCTCACTATCACTCTAACTCCGTCATTAAAACTAACTAAGAGACAAAAAAAAACAATGACCCACATAGTCTTCACATTCCTAATTATTAAAATAATATAGTGGTGCCGATTCCCTTGTTCAAAAACTAAACTAAATTTAAGTTCAGTGCATCTTTTTCTTTCTATTTCATTAAGAAAAGGACAGAAGATAAATTCTAGTTTAGTCCTGTCAAATTAATCAGCGCTTGACGTAAATTGACGTAATTTTAGTAGGCAAGTTTTTAATCACGTCTAAACTTGTATGGAGTAGTGACAGGCACTGATTAATTTGACAGGACTAAACTAAAATATACCTTCTGTCCTCTTCTTAATGAAATAGAAAGAAAAACATGCACGGAACTTAAATTTAGTTTAGTTTGTGAACAAGGGAATCGGCACCAATACCTACTTTACAAAGTAAATATTCATGTCATTGTTTATTTATAGTGTTATATAGAATAAGAAAATATAAATAGCTAGCAAAATGAAAAGAGTAAAACACAACATTCACTGTAAATTTATTGGAGCAGCTCAATCCCAGGCCTTTTTGTCCTCAATTATAATCTATAGCAGTATAAAAGACTCAGGCACAGTTTCTGTTTTATAAAAAAAAATAATTTATGAATGTGGCTAGGAAGTTTATTATAAAGACGTAAAGTCAAAGTCAAATTATTTATTTCAAATAGGCACATAGAAGACACTTTTGAACGTCAAAATTTACAAAAAAAAAAAAAATAGAATTGATTCTAGTTGCCCCTTCCAAAAGGTAGTTTGGAAGAATGGGCGTATGGAGAAGAATGGGTGGAAACTCCACCGTCACTCCTTTAAAATGTTTTACAAAATTTTATATAGGTACATAATATAATTATAGGTATGTGAAGACGATGCACCTAGAATAAAATTACTGTACCAAAATAGGTAAAAAAAGAATTATAAATGAAGCGATGACACATAAATGAATTATGTGATAGGTACATGATGCTCACATATTTACAAATACATATTGTAAAAGTAGGTATACGTTTTCCTAAAAATAATAAATAAAGTAATAGGTCAGTGAGTGAGTAAAAGTAATCACAGAATTTAAATTCAGCATTGATTTATTATTTGAATAAAATAATAAATTGTTAACAATTAAAATAGCAACCAGTTTGATTTTGTCTAGACTCTAGATTGTCCTATGGAGCTGGACCAGCATGTCTTCAAGCATTCTTATCTTGGATAAAAACTTCTAATTTGTAATATGCTTGTTTACAAAGTGTACTTTTAACATGAGTTTTAATTTTTTTTTCATTTAATTGGAATGTATCACAAGGTATTTTGTTGTAACATTTGACACAGTACCCCATAAAGCCGCGGGAAGGTACTTAAGGGTCACCGAGGCCCCCGCAACACAGGCAACAGGAAGGAATACGGGTGGGTTTTAGTCAGTAAGAGTCTGACACACCCTCCCGCTCCGCGAGAGCGGGAGAAGTTAATTGATGATTTCCCACCCTCAAAAAAAAAAAAAAAAGTACCCCTTATAAGATGTATGCACATTAGATAGACTGAAAAATTGTTGATCTGTTTTATCTTTATTTCTAGTATTAAAATTATGTCTATCACTTATTTTATTAAAAAGATGTCGATTTTTTCTTACATACATAATATTTTCATAAATGAATTGGCAAGGTATCGTCATACGAGTAATATTAATCTTGTTAAATTGTTCCAGAGATTCACGGCGACGTAGATTATAAATGGCTCTGACAGCTCTTTTTTGCAACATAAAGATGGATTCAATGTCAGCAGCCAGACCCCACAGTAAAATGCCATACGACATAATGCTGTGGAAGTAGCTAAAATAGACCAAATGCGCGGTTTCTACATCTGTCAACTGTCTTATTTTTCTATCAGCATAAGCAGCCGAGCTTAGCCGCCCCGCAAGAGATATATGTAGGTATGTATATGTGCATGAAATAATATAAAATGATCAATAGAATTAGCATTAAAATATTATTAAAATCTCGATTATTTCAAAACTATTATTTAAGTGTTGCTATTTGGCTCCGCATCGCTGCCAATGCGATGAAGGTGTCAACTGCCTCGAACACCATGGTCTATCCTGCAGTAAAAGCGCAGGGCGGATAGCACGGCACGCCAGCATCAACGACATCATCCGTCGCGCTCTTGGCACCGTCGGGGTGCCCGCTGTTTTAGAACCTAATAAAAAAAAACTGAAAAATTGACTTTAATAATGTAAAATCAAATTTGCCCTATGTCGCTTAGTAAATTTTGCCTTTCAAGCGTCGATATATTCGAGCCGTTTGGAGTTGAAACCATGGGGTCCGAGTGCCCACTTAGTTTTTAGAGACATCGCCAAGCGGTTGGTCGACTCCTCACGTGACCAGAGGGCTGGTCTATTTTTTGGCCAAAGAATCAGCATTGCCATACAACGTGGTAATGCTGCCAGCCTTTTGGGTACTTTTCCTGTTGACAGCGATGCGGACGAATTTTTTGACGCCCTATGATATTTTGCCCTCCTTTTATATAATTGTACATAATAATTAATATTATTTTAAGTTTGTTAGTTTTTAAATGATGTAGATATTTTCAAAATAAATGTCATAAACAACTTAAGTAGTTTTAAGTGTTAAAACGTTACTATTTAGGAATGTTTTATAATAAAATAGCAAAACAGAAGTTCAGTCAGAAAATCAATTTTGTTTTATTAATCAAAATTTTTTGGTAATTTTGACCGCCACCATCTCAGTTTTTAATTTTGATCTCACTATCGGCTTTAACACCCTCGATAACCATGAAAACGACACCCATGATGAATTTTTTTTTAAATTTCCGCCGCCGTCTTGATTTTTTATTTTGACTTCACTATCGGCTTTAACACCCCCGAAAACTGATGAAACATTTTTCAGCCGCCATCTTGTGTTTTGATATAAAGGTGATAAAACCAAATTTTTGTTAGCCGCGCATATAAAAATATAAAAACGGCAAGTTTGAAAAAAAAAAACTATTGGATATTTAATAACAGCGCCTAACGCGCCAGCGCGGCGTGATCTTATCACTTCACCCGATTCTCGTAACCATAGCAACACCACTTCACTTAGGAAGTGAGCCTAGCCACCCGTCGCGTCGGCTGGTGATGTACATAATCCTTTATTGTGAAACTATTTAGTTGGGTAAGGATTAATATCATGGTACGAATGTCATCGTCTTTCGATTCTACCCGTGATTTGATTGACTAATTTGAACAAAAGTAGTACACTATTTTAGGTACGAGGTGCATTCAATAAGTACCTAGCCTCATCGCCAGAGGGCGCTGTAGTTTCAAAAGAGTTTTACCACAGTGTAGCACATTCTTTTTTAATTCATTTTTCAAATTTTCATTCCAATCCCTTCATTTGTTTTAATTTGACAACTTATGGAAACTAACGTGTCGATCGGTTTTACAAAAATGGAAAAAGAGCAATATCGTTCGGTGATTCGATTCCTATTTTTGAAAGGGAAAACGCGCGTCGAAATCAAAGAGCGCTTGGATGCTGTGTACGGTGACTCTTCTCCATCGATGGCCACCGTCAAGAATTGGTTCAACGAGTTTGCACGTGGCCGTACGTCGGTTTTTGATGAACCACGTCCAGGTGCACCGAAAACAGCTGCTACGGAGGAAAACATTAAAAAAATCAATGATTTCGTATTGGCAGATCGCCGATTGAAGGTTCGGGAGCTAGCTGAGACTGTAGGCATTTCAGAAGGAACAGTGCATCATATTCTTCACGAGGAACTCGGCATGAGAAAGCTGTCGGCGCGATGGGTGCCGCGTTTACTCACACCAGAAAACAAGCGCAACCGTGAGACCACATCGGAGACGTGTTTGGCGCTGTTTAAGCGGAATCCAGCGGAGTTTTTGCGTCGTTTTGTGACCGTCGATGAAACCTGGAGCTACTGGTACACATCAGAGACCAAGGAGCAATCAAAACAATGGATCCAGACCGGGGAACGTGCTCCAAAGAAGGCGAAAACTGTAAAATCGACCGGAAAAGTTATGGCCACCGTTTTCTGGGATTCACAAGGTGTGATCTACATCGATTACCTCGAGAAGGGTAAAACAATTACAGGGCTTTACTATGCCGATTTATTGGGCCGATTCGACGCCGAATTAAAGAAAAAACGACCCCATCTGGCGAAGAAAAAAGTGCTGTTTCACCACGACAACGCACCGGTTCACACGTCTGCCGTTGCCATGGCCAAATTGGTCGAATTACGCTACGAATTGTTGCCCCATCCACCGTATTCTCCAGATTTGGCCCCTTGTGACTTCTTTCTGTTTCCTAATCTGAAAAAATCACTCGCCGGGAATAGATATGGATCGAATGAGGTCATCGCCGCCACGGAGGCCTATTTTGCAGAGTTTGACAAAAACTATTTTTCGGACGGGTTAAAAAAGTTGGAGCATCACTGGGCTAAGTGTATCGAACTAAAAGGAGACTTTGTTGAAAAATAAATTGCCACTTTTCCAAAATTTTCGTTTACTTTTTGTAGGCTAAGTATTTATTAAATGACCATCGTATCATCAATAGTTTTCGCAGCGCACACCAAATTGTAACTTTTATAGGCAATTTTTTGATACCTTGGGTTGCATTATTATAATTTTCGTGGGAATTTCTATTTAAAAAATAAATAAAATACAGACCTTATTACTCGCAAAAAAGCAGCTATATAAGCGTCGCCATCTGGTCTGGACAAAGGAGTAGACAGATGTTATTCAAGGTCACATGGGTAGACTGAATACTGACTGAGTTTCATTTGAGTGTATATTCTCCGAATTGTATGGCTTATGCGTTGAACAGGCACAAATAAGTACTTTTACTTATCCTAAAGTCCGATGATGAATGTATATGTAACTTACCGACCGTAAAGACCGTAAGGATATTGTGAGCCTATCTGTTGAGCGGACAGTTGAAATAGCCTGTAACGAATTGGAGCAGTTTATTAAGTGTGTCCAGACCCCCTTGTCGCGGGAAGGTACTTATGGGTCACCGAGGCCCCCGCAACACAGGCAACAGGAAGGAATACGGGTGGGTTTTAGTCAGTAAGAGTCTGACACACCCTCCCGCTCCGCCCAGAGCGGGAGAAGTTATTTGATGATTTCCCACCCAAAAAAAAAAAAAAAGACCCCCTTCAGGATTGTATGACTGCTTTGAAAAGGAATGGATGAAGTGTTACACAAAATTTGTTACTCAAACAAGTCTATTACCACTTGCGGTGATTTTAATGTTAATTTATTAGAAATTCAGGTTCTTGTAGTAAAATGATAAGTCTGTTTCAGTCCTAAAATCTTATAAATCTTTTTCTAGAGCCCACGAGAATAACGCCTACTAGTGCCACATGCCTATATAATATTTATACAGATATTATACCAAGCCACAGAGAAATTATAAATTTACTAGTCTCAGATCATTGTGGGCAAAAGATTACTATTCAAAACCAAAACAACAAAGTGGCTAAAAAAGATATCATTGTTAACCCCAAAACTGCAAGTCGCTTGGAAGCTTTTAAAGTTAAACTCATTAATAAATTACCAGTTTTGTCTATTCCTGCTGATCCTAATCATCTATACAATGGTACTGTAAACAATGTCATTCCATTTTTATTCGCAAGACTATCTCGGTTAATAATAACGCATCTTTCAGTGATTGGGCGACCATTGGTATTCATAAAAGTAGAACACGGCTTTGTGAGCCTGTACAATGAAAGGACATACACAAACACTGCTGAATTTAATTTATATGTTAGAAATTATTCAACATTATTTTAAAAAGTTTGTTGTATGGCCAAGTCGCGTTATTTAAGTTCGAAGATTAAAAAGTAATGTACATAATCAAAACGATTTGGAATATTAGTTAAATCAGGTAGTACATCAGACCCCATCAATTATACACATATTTCAGTACTACCTACCTTTATAAAATTTTTGAAAAAATAATTTAAGCATACATTTTTTATAATACATGGGAAGATAAACGCGATGCCTTGGGCATCTTTTTTGATTTGTCCAAGGCATTCGATTGCGTTCTCCATGAAACGTTAATCAGGAAACTCCGCCACTACGGGATGCGGAACACCGCTCTGGATTTTCTTACTTCATACTTGAGTAATAGGATTCAGGGGGGTAACCATCACCTCTTATAGCAGTATTATTATAATATTACTTCACAGTGGGAAAGTGATGGAGCTATACTGGACTTATAGCTCCATCTCTTTCTCACGCTGAAGTAATATTGAAATAATAATGCTATAAGAGGTGATGGTTACCCCCCAGAGCGTTGACGTTAATGGGCAAAGATCTCCAAGATCTATGTATAGTAATAATGGGAGTCTCACAGGGCTCAATTCTTGGTCCTTTCTTGTTTCTATTAATGATTTGGCTTACCTCATAAAAGTTAATCATGTTATAGTGTTGTTTGCGGATGACACTTCACTTTTGTTTAAACTTAAACGTCAGCAGCTGGTTACTGACGGTGTAAATAGCGCGATCTCAAAAGTAGTTCAATGGTTCAATGTTAGTAATTTATTTCCTAATGGAAAAAAAACCAAATGCATTAAGTTTACGCTACCTTACGTTAGGCAGGCAGGTGAAAACTACCGAAGGCGCGGGCTTGCGGACGGTGAGCAATGGGTAGCTCACCGTCCGGTAAGGACCAGGCACGGGTCGACGGCGCGTTGTATTCCACGCGCGCCTCAAAGAGGGCGGGTTTTAGTCAGTAAGAGTCTGACACACCCTCCCGCTCCGCCCAGAGCGGGAGAAGTTATTTGATGGTTTCGCACCAAAAAAAAAAAAGGCAGGTGAAAACTAATGTGTTGATAAAGGCGAAGAATGGAATCCTGAAGATAGCACAGTATTCTTGGGCTTAACTTTGGATGCTAAGCTTCAGTGGGTATATAGATAAATTGTCAAATAAGTTAAGTTCCGCAGCATGCGCTAGAGCGGGAGAAGTTATTTGATGGTTTCCCACCAAAAAAAAAGGTAGGTGAAAACTAATGTGTTGATAAAGGCGAAGAATGGAATCCTGAAGATAACACAAAATTCTTGGGCTTAACTTTGGATGCTAAGCTTCAGTGGGTATATAGAAAAATTGTCAAATAAGTTAAGTTCCGCAGCATACGCTGTTAGAAAAATTCGTAATTTAACTGATATAAAGACAGCCCGTTTAGTGTACTTTAGCTATTTTCATAGTGTAATGTCGTACAGTATTCTGTTGTGGGGAAATGCCGCTGACATTCAGACTATCTTTGTTTTACAGAAAAGAGCTGTTCGATCAATTTACAAATTAAGTTTGAGACACCTCTCAGAAAGAAATTTCGAGATTAATGTAATGACTGTGCCCCCTCAGTATATTTTTGAAAATCTTTTATATGCCCATAACAATATAAAATTGTTTAAAAAATACAGTGATATCCATTTAAATATAAATACTAGGAACAACACATTTTTTTTGGATACATTTTTTGTCGGGTTGCCCGTAAAGTGGGGATATCTTTTTTTCTTGTCTATTCCGTGGTGTGGGGTATCGTTAGATAGGCCGTTCAAAAATATTGGGGGTCTGTGAAACCCATTTTTAGATTCCGAGATCCGTTTACGTAATATTAAGCTTAAAATTACTAATTTTCGGTAGAGTCAAGTGTCCCGGACCATCCCTATCAGCTAAATGGTTGTTTTTGGATGGGCTTACCAACGAACAGCATTTTATTTTTATTTACCTATACAATGTAGATAGAGTTGGATTATGGTAATCACTGATCATTTGGCATCTGTGGTCGACACAGAGGACTTTTTTTTAAATAGGTTGTCAATCAATGTCATTTTATAGATAAAAAAGTCCTCTGTGTACACATTTCATTTCGGGTTTACAAATAATTTTCTCTAAGATTCAACTGTACTTATCTCAAGAACGTACGTATCGCTCACTCTCACTTGCTTAAGTCCCAGACGCAGGTGGGGGTGTCGTCTTAAATTATTATCTCTAACATTAATAAAACATCATCATCATCATCATCATTGGTCACCACTGCTGGAGGTAGGCCTCCCTACGAATAGCGAAAAGGCTGTGACCTAAGTCAATGTCAACTGTTCAGCCTTATCAGCCATCAGTTCTACGGGCAATGTGCTCTGACCCCGAGACTGTATACCACGGTTCTAATACGTTTTGTAATAATTTCTGATTTGATTACGCATGGAAACTCCAGCCTTCTCTATTGCCCTTTGGGTAACTTTGAGCCTTCTTCTTAGCACGTCTCGTACCTTATCTCTGGCAAGAGACAACACACATTGGTTAAAAACTTTCGTCTTGGGGCATTTAGATTGTTTTTGACGAGAAGATAGCGTAGCTTTCCGAACGCTGCTCAAGTACCCAGCCAAGTCTGATTCGGTGAGATCCCGCCGGAGCTCCGTCCGCTGTACCTCGATTTCTCGCGACAGCGGAGTTACGCCCCGGCGTTTCGCCTCCTCGCGCCACTCCCATACGTGCGCGAGGACTTTTGCCTCCAGATCCCATGGCGGCGATCCAGCAAGGAGGCTCGCTGCCTCACAGGAGACCGTGCGGTATCCCCGGACCATCCGGATGGCCATGACCCTTTGGGCGGCGCTCAAACCGGCGGGCTGGCCGCAGAACCAGAGAGCGCGCCCATACAGGAGCCCCGTAGAGGGCCATGGACCGCACGACCGCCGCATAGAGCCTCCGGCAGGAGGCGCTTGGACCCCCTAAATTGGGCAGGAGCCGCTTCAATGCAGCGCCTGCCCGCTCCAGTTTGGGAGCCAAACGTCGGAAATGCTCCTGGTGACATGGAGAGTACGGTTGTCGCAACCCAGTGCTGGGCACGCCACAATTGCGCTCTTTGAGGAGTGGCTAGAGAGGCGCCACGGCGTCCTCACCTTCCGCCTGACGCAGGTCCTCACCGGACACGGCAGCTTCGGGAGGTTCCTGTGTCGGATAAGGCGGGAGGAAACGCCCGGGTGTCACCACTGTGGATCGCCCGGAGGACACGGTGGAGCATACGGTGGAGGTCTGCCCGGCTTGGGCAGAGCACCGCCATGTCCTCGTGGAGGCGATCGGTGGCAGAGACATCTCGCGTCCGGCCCTGGTTCAGGCCATGGTACGGAGCGAGAGGGCATGGGCAGCCGTTACCTCCTTCTGCGAAGCAGTAATGCTCGCGAAGGAGGAGGCGGGACCGTTGAGGGAAAGGCAAGTTTTGCGCCCTCTCGCTCCTAGCCGCCGTAGGAGCCGCCCTGGGCGTCGGGAATCCCGGCCGGATTTCCGGCCACCGTAGGCGTGGGCTTGCGGACGGTGAGCAATGGGTAGCTCACCGTCCGGTAAGGACCAGGCCCGGGTCGACGGCGCTTTGTATTACACGCGGGCCTCAAAGAGATGTCGTCAGCACATATGTAGGGGTCCACTAGGGCCGATGCCTGCCGGGGTCGCGGGAAGGTACTTATGGGTCACCGAGGCCCCCGCAACACAGGCAACGGAAGGAATACGGGTGGGTATTAGTCAGTAAGAGTCTGACACACCCTCCCGATCCGCCCAGAGTGGGAGAAGTTATTTGATGATTACACAACCAAAAAAAAAGAAAAAACTGATTCGGTAGTTGACCTCTTCCTCAAAGTTGTTAATGATTATTTTTGTATTATAAGTTTATTAAAGTCAACAACATCGAGTGTAGTCTCCGATCTTTACGTTATTCGTTGGGCAATGGGATTACCTACATCACAATCATCGCCTTGTTTGTATTTTTTTGAGACTCAATCTCTACTGAAGTCCTCTATAGTCTCACTCAGTCCATTAGGTACCTGCTAGTTATGTCATCGTTAAATCAAAGTGAGTGAATGAGTAGTTACTCTACTACTCGCCATTATGTTGAGGATGTCAAGGCCTAGCCCCTTCCAGTCCTTATCATGTAGACATCCTACAATGCGAAATGCATACTACAATCCGAAACTGTTCACTATCGTGAACAGTTTCGGAGAAATAACTTCTTCCTGCAGAAGCATAGGTCATTAGTCGGTCGTTTTCTACCGACCGATATTCAATTGTATATAGGTCGGTAGAAAACAACCGACTAATGAGGTACTGAGATAATGAGTATCTGCGACGGTGCTTGCAGATACTCAGTACCTATAGTTCAGATCTCGATCGAATCGGACGCGGTACGCTGTATAACTTGCCTCAGCCAGCTAGTTTATTTCACTACTGAAGGCTTTTTGTGTCATTCTACACGCGCGCGAGGGCGTTGATGTGTGGTACTAGTACAGTCAACACATCAGTGGTAACATTTTGTCATTGACAGCGCCTTTATTTCGTAGCAGTAAGGGCAATTCGTAGTTCTAGTGTAACCACTCCGGTACCACCGGATGCCCTACCTCTGATGACCTACCTCTGTCGTGTGGTCGAGGCCTATCTGCCGGACAGGGCCGTCATCTACCCCGGTCACCAGGGAGTGTGGAACCGGCAAGAGATGTCGTACGGTGTCCCACGGGTATCGGTCCTGGGGCCGCATCTGCGGGACATCGGATACGACTGGGTGCTACGCGCCGACCTCCTTAGGGGCTGACGACACGTTGGTCCTGGCGCAAGGGAGGTCGCACCAGGCGGCGGCCGAAGTAGAACGGCACGCGGGGTTGCAGCAATCGTCGAAAGGATCCGGCAATTGGGACTCGAGGTGGCCCTGCACAAAATCAAGGCCATGTGTTTTCATGGTCCTCGGAACGCGCCAGCATCGGGATCCCAAATAACGGTAGGAGGGGTTTACGTCGTCGTCGAGTCGACGATGAAGTACCTGGGACTCGTCCTCGACAGCCGGTAGAACTTCGACTTCAAACATTTCCGACGTTTGGCTCCTAAACTGGAGCGGGCAGGGGCTGCCTTGAAGCGGCTCCTGTCCAACCTAGGGGTCCAAACGCCTCCTGCCGGAGGCTCTATGCGGGGTTCGTGCGCTCCATGGCCCTTTACGGGGCTCCTGTATGGGCGCGTTCCCTGGCGCTGCGGCCAGCCCACCGGTTGAGCGCGGTCCAAAGGGTCATGGCCATCCGGCTGCTCCGGGGATACCGCACGGTCTCCGGTGAGGCAGCGAGCCTTCTTGCCGGATTGCCGCCATGGGATCTGGAGGAAAAAGTCCTCGCACACGTATGAGAGTGGCGCGACGAGGTAAAACGCCGGGGCGTAACTCCGCTGCCACGAGAAATCACGACACAGCGGACGGAGCTCCGGCGGGATCTCATGGCGACATGGAGATGGTACGGTTGAAGCAACGCAGTGCTGGGCACGCCATAATTGCGGCGATAAGTCCCCTCTTTGAGGAGTGGCTAGAGACGCGCCACGGCGTCCTCACCTTCCGCCTGACGCAGGTCCTCACTGGACACGGCAGCTTTGGGAGGTTCCTGTGTCGGATAAGGCGAGAGGAAACGCCCGGGTGTCACTACTATGTGGATCATCCGGCAGAGCACCGCCGTATCATCATGGAGGCGATCGGCGGCAGAGAACTCTCGCGTCCGGCCCTGGTTCAAGCCATGGCTCGTAGCTCGTAGGGAGCTACGTCATCATAATACTAGGTGTTCGTAGTTATTTCAGAACCGAGTCATGTTAAATCTCAAAAAATTAAGTAATTAAGTGTGTGCTTAAGTAACCATAGTAATGTAGCAAAACCGTATTATTTTATAAAACCAGCTATGCTATAATTACAATGGAAATCATACAAAAAAAAATACTGTTAAAAAGATAACGGAAAATGTATGGAAATACGAATAAGTATATCCTAAGTATATTAATTGGGTCTCCCTTGTTTCATCGAAAAGAAATAGCCAAATTATCATTTCCCAGACAATTTTCCGCATAATTTCATTTGCCAAATTATTATTTAGCAAATAATCTCTTCACAAATAATTGTAACGCAACCTAATGTTTGGCAAGTGAACGTTTAAACAATAACTTGTTTACTAACTAGTACTTTTACCAATTTTTATGTAACCAAATATTTCAGTTGGAATTCATTTATTATTACATTTATTCATTTTTCGGAAAATAAAATTTCTACCCCGTCTAACTAGTTCGGATCTTTTTTCTATATAATCTATTCGTTTCCGGTACTCGCCGGCCGCTGCCGCGGCACCGCTCGCTTCGCTCGCTCGGCTCGTGCGTAGGAGGTCACAGTTTTAACCTAACCTAACCTAACCATTGTTTAAAATAATTAACCTAGTCTAACTAGTTCCATAAGTAACCATAAATTTGACTTGTTTCAGGCAAATTCAAGCACATCTCATTCACACATCACATTATCTAAAGTTTATTGTCTAAAGATTGTTTGTCGTAATAAATCATTTGATTAAAGACCAAATGCCTAAATGACGTTATCCTTGATAATATTCTGCCAAGTAAAAAATTGACCAAATGACAATGGCGCCGATTCCCTTGTTCACAAACTGAACTAAATTTAAGTTCAGTGCATCTTTTTCTTTGTATTTCATTAAGAAAAAATGTCAAATTAATCAGCGGTTGACGTAAATTGACGTAATTTTAGTAGGCAAGTTTTTAATCACGTCTAAACTTGTATAGAGTAGTGACAGGCGCTGATTAATTTGACAGGACTAAACTAAAATTTATCTTCTGTCCTTTTCTTAATGAAATAGAAAGAAAAAGATGCACTGAACTTAAATTTAGTTTAGTTTGTGAACAAGGGAATCGGCACCAATGTGCGTCCTAAAATCATTCCAAACATTACATTGGTATAAAAAAGGTTGCTTAAATTTGTTTGGGTAGTGAAATTTTGGCTAAATCTTTTCGGCAGGATCCCTTATTAATTTAAATACTTAGCTCGCTCATTCTAGCAAACATTGGCTGTAATTGATGTAAGTATTTTGGTATTTGGTAGGTAGGTTTAAAGTTAAACCGCATAGATATAAATAGCTATTTGCATGCAAATGCATGTTTTTGTTTGTTTTCTTATTCTTCTTGTTGTGTTAATTTATTATTTTCAGGTACTATCGGCAAAACTTAAGCATGCTCAGATACGTAAATATTTCTGCGGCAAGCACAGCTAGTGACATACAACACCCCTTCCTGGTTTCGTCCAATTAGAGACAATATGCATTTGTGTGAGTATAGGGCGTGTAACAAAAAATAACTACAGACGTAATAGTAGATTATGATACAAGTGTGCTATGTTGGTCTCTCATTGCACTGGAACCGAAGGCGAGCACGATAAAAGAACCGAGTGTGTAATGATTTGAGAGGAAAAAAACAGACTTGTATTGTTATTAGTTTCGCAGGTCGTTTTGAATACTCAAATTATGGTTAAGACATAATGAAAAATATATAATTTGATGAAATTATGATAATTTTGATGATTGATTTATCATTTGTAACCTAAAATAGTTTATTTATTCACAAAAATATTCATTGTTTTTAGACATTAAAACTCTTTGCGGAGATTGAAAAAAAGAAATGTAAAGTAAATCACTACTGTATAATAAGCCAAATTATGAACCTAAATGCGTTGCTATAAGACTCACTTTACAAGCAAGTATGTTATAGAAATATTTCGTAATTTTTTGCGACCGTATTTTATGGCCCTACTATTAAGCTATCCTATTGTTTAACCGGATGTTCTGACGTTCCTACTAAATAACAATGGTACTTAGATAATGAACTTTCGCAACTGTCGCAACTTTTACAACTGCAATAAAAACTATTTTATTGCAGTTGTGAAAGTTGCGACAGCAATAAACAAAAAACTCTTATTACATTTTATAAACTGCGCCAAGTATTGGTTCAAATACTATTGTAATTTTGCTATTTCAATCAAAACGAGCAATAAAAGAAAAATATACCAAATGTTGTCAATTTATGACAAAAATACGTAACTCCCTTGTTTTTAGGGTTCCGTAGTCAACAAGAAACCCTTATAGTTTCGCCATGTCCGTCTGTCTGTCTGTCTGTCCCCGGCTTAGCTCACAGACTCTTAGTACTTGAAAGCTGTAATTTGGCAGGAGAATACATATTAATCACGCCAACAAAGTGGTAAAATAAAATCTTGAAAAAACTACGAACCCTTCATTGTGCGTGGTCTGACACGCACTTGGCCGGTTTTTTTATATTATTGTTCCCAAGTTTAAACACATTTAAATGTAGTTATTTACTTTCCAATAGCACTGCTCAAGTAACTAGCCCTATCTCTCACGTTGATGAAACACAAAAAAAAAACAATATACTTAAACCTTTTTTACCTTTATGCAGTGCCGGTCCACGTGCCTAGCGCGTTCGCTGCGATTTGTCTCATCGCATAGGACAGCGTGAAAATTGGGGAGGCAGTGAAAGTGTTAATAAATAACTAAATTTGTAGACCCGACATAGAATAGCCATGTGTCGGAGTGAGGTAAATATTAAAGTGGAGAGAAGAGACAATTTATTTTTTGACATTCCTTATTCCAAATTATTATATTTTTGTGCAAATATTTTATTATTGATACTAATTAAATATAGCAATACCAATAATACATTTGCTAAACCAAACGGAATATATGAGTACGAAATTACTTCTTGTCAACAATAATAATTCATAAAGAGCTTTCGCTGGCCGTGCTTATTAAAAATGATCTCAGAAACAAGTGAGCATAGCACGCGCCTAGTGTAAGTGTCAACACTTCTATATATAATTACATTAATACGAACTCGACTAAAATACGCTTCGTGCATCCTATTGGTCAAAACGCTTGCATCGGGCGATCGAGTCGTGAGCCTTGCTATACGGTTGTCGCCTTAGAGGTGAGCATGCGGAAGTTTGGCGGATAGTACCTAACAATGTACGGGATCTTCACGATGAGCCCTTTCATGGTACCCATATTATCGTACCTATGTAGGTTTTTTTTTCTGAGACAAAGTGGCATCTTGCGCCTCCTTGTTTACGTTTTTAAAGGTCCGCCTTATCTATCCCATGTAACCTGGCCAATACTTAATATTATTCTTTGCCTGGGCGGACACTTCAAATCTAACGGTACCTTAATCATGAAAATATCCAGTCGGTTTGCAGTCGGGTAAAAAAGGAAAAAGATGTTGAAGAGAAAGGTGTATTGCCTCTCTTTTTCTTTCCCGGCCTCCTTCGTGTTTATCATTTCTTTGCAGAAGAAGTTGTCGTCGCGTCGGGGCACCTGAAAAATCATTAAAACTCAAGATATTACTAACTAATCTAACCAAATCGATTGGATCCTTTACAGATCTACGAGTACAATCAACTCAACTTACCTACAAACAACCCCTCGATTTCGATCGCAGGAGCGTTGCTCAACGTGTGTTAAGTAGGTACGTATAAACCGTCCAACGTGCTAGCGCTTCCAAAATTAACTCTTGTTAATCGCTATCATCGCTGCACGTCGATTTTCGACCTGTAAACGTCGATGGATCGTTCGTGCCGAGCTATTTTCTGTGAGATCGATCCGAGGCCATTTGTGTGCCGATTGATCACTGAAAACATTCGGTTTCGGTTAATTGATTGGTCACTAGATATCTGAACCAATAGCCGATTGATCGTCTAAGGTCCCCTTGTCGTTCAAAGAGATTTTATTTAACTACTAATCTACCTACTTGCAATCACCGATCATCCTTATCCATTACACCAGGGATTGTGTAAGACACCCACACACCGCCGCGGCGCGCCGCCGTGTTATGATATGCGGCCCGTAATGAATGTACATATACGCGGCATGTAATGAATGAATTTTTTAAAATTTGCGTAATTTGTTTATAACATACAAATTACAAGGGCTTCAAGCTACAGGCGCGCTCCAATTCATAACCTCTTGCATTCACTTAGTTAATTCGCACACAAAATCTAACCTTTTGGAGTCAGGAATGTCAGGATGCCCCAATTTACGAGCTCGCATCGCTCGCTTTTGCATTCTCATAGTAAAATAACAATGACAGCTTTACCTATCCGAGTCAGGATGTTCTAATTTTCTAGTTCGCATCGCTCGCTCTTGCTTCTCCTAGTAGATGTATAATAAAAGCTTAACCAATCCCGGTTCAGAATGCTCCATGTTTCGAGTTGGCTTCGCCCGTGCTTGCATTCTCTTAGTAAGGTTACAATGACAGCTTAACTTCCTGAGGTTAAGTTCAATATTGTATAAATAAAATACAATGCCGTCCTTTTGAGCTTCGCCGTAGTCGGGTAAAAAGGGCCTCCAACATATTTTGACACAGGCTCCTTACAGACTAGACTAGCTAAGCCACTGCCGTCGCCCGCGACTTCGTCCGCGAAGATTTCGTACTTCCCTCTACAAACTTCAACACCCCCTTCAATGATCAGTTAATTTGATGTGATTTGGTGTAGCAGTAAACCCGAATAGGTGTCAGGGTCATTGGGAGCAGCGCTGGCCCTGGGCCCTTGATCAGGGTAGAGGGAGATTGTCTTTCGGCGGACTCTTTCACTTCACGGTTTTTAAAATAAATTATCGAGAGAAAGAGTCGCGAGACGTTTTTACAGGAAACGCTGTTTACGGAGTGGGTTTAAGGCTAGTCTAGCCGCTCTAAACAGTCAGATTTAGCTTTTAAAAAAGTCTGTAGATCTACGATTTTTCAGCGTCACCCTACGGATTTTAAAACATCTGATCTGGCAACACTGCTCCCGCGCCACTCAAAAGGCGCCGTCATAATTTTATTTTGCGCTGGAAATAGTTTTTCGCATTTGGCTTTTTTGCGCCCCTTGCCATCTGGCGATGGCGCCTAGAGCGACTGGTCCTGTCACTCTACCCCAGGGCCGGCGCTAATTGAGAGTCCTCGTAGTAGGTATTAGTAAGGTGGATGGTACAATATTGCGACCAGTTCTCTTCAATAGTTCCATTTGGCACTGACGTGAAGGAACTAGGCTTGTACATCGATGGTGCCCTAAAGTGGCGTGCTAAATTCGCTAGCGGTCAGCCGGAAGATTACTGGAACGCTGTGGGCTCTGTACATATTGAAAAATGTATTACCATCGAGTACGAAGACAATGTTTGTGCATTCCTTAATATTCCCTATTATCGGTAATGTGTGCTAGTATGAATTGAACGCAGATGTCTTCGACAAACTTGACCGTTTTCAATCTACGTAAATATAATGATGTCTTTGCGCATCAGCCGCTTCTGAAGTGGTTGCCCAAACAAAGAGCGCTGTCCACTTTGTTTTCGTATCTTGACTCTCTCTCTCTTCCCCTAGTTATCTAGCCCTCCACTTTCAGTACATTTGCACCAACCACAATTTAAATCTACATTCGTCACACAATCGTCTTCTTCAATGTCCCACACGCCGCACTGACTTCATTGGTTCATTCACTCTTCCTTCTTCGTTCAGTCTGTCTCTCTGTGGCATGCACTCCCCCAGGATATCAGGATAGCAACCAATCGATTAGATAACCTTTAGAGTTCAAGTTCGCGAGCACATTCGTAAGAAGCTCGCAGTATCATCACAACGTTAACGTTTTCCCATTGTATGTCTGATTTGTATTAATATTTATTAAATATGTATTTATTAGATCCACATAATAAGGTTCAGTGTTTTATAATCTGAGTTATTAGGTATATACAGGGTCAAATTATATATGATGTGATGGGTATCTACCTAAGCTTGATAAAACAAAAAAAAACGTTGAAATTTTTTTTTCGAGGTCAGCGACCATAGGTAGTGTGTTTACTTGAAATATCAGTTTTTCTGTGTAAACTTGATTCACATGATAAGTATTGATGTCAAAACACGATAAAATAAAAAAACGGAATTTCTCAACTCATTTCAAGTAACTTCCGGAGGAGAGTACCTACTAACCAGAAGTCGTTGAACCCAAAAATTATCATCAAATTATTTTTAGGGTTCCGTACGTAAGAAAAAACGGAACCCTAATAGGATTGTTTTGATGTCCATCTGTGTCTGTCAAGACCCTTTTTCTCAGGAACGCGTGCAGGAATGTAGTTGAAATAATATCAAATACGTAGGTCTTTTTTTTGTTGGGGGGGGGAAATTATCAAATAACTTCTCCCGCTCTGGACGGAGCGGGAGGGTGTGTCAGACTCTTACTGACTAAAACCCACACGTATTCCTTCCGTTGCCTGTGTTGCCAGGGGCCTCGGTAACGATTTTCGGACGTTTTCCTTTACTTGTGCTCTCTCAGCACAAGTAAAGGAAAACGTCCGAAAATCGTTAATGTGTAGTTTGAACACCTAAAAATAGTTTTTTTTGCGATTAGAAACTTTTTTTTGCAAGTGGAGTGTGACGTATATCGATGTATGGGAGAACCTTTTTTCAACTACAATGTTAAGTTTGTTCTTGGGATAAATTCATCCCAACTACGGAACCATTCATTGTGCGTGGTCCGACACGCACTTGGCCGGTCTTTTTCTTTCATGTTCAGATATCAATACCGATACCCATCACGTCTGCAGAGTTTCACGAACTAATTTAATTTGAACCTGTATGTTATATTTAGATTTATTCTTCGTTCGTCCTGAAGTTTTGTCCCACATTCGGATCTTAGTTTGTCCCATATCACTGTTGAATTGTGCTTCGTCTTTAATGGTACAGTCAACAAAAATAAAAATATTAACTTACCTATGACAACCTGGATCAATTCTCAATCACACTTTACACACACTATAACCGGGTGACGAATACTCGTAAGTTGAATGCACTGTGCATCACTGGAGCTAGCGTGAAGCCCGTTTAGCTGATAATAGAAAAAATGAGTCAATACAAGCAAACAAAGGACTCAATAAAAAGGGGTGGACATTTTTTACCTGATTCCAGTGACGTCAGCTGTATACGTATAAAGGCTTCTGCATACTGGGGCGATATCGCGTGCGCGTCACACAGTGGAACGAATGTATGGGAGCGGTTGGACGTAGACATGTCCGAAAAAAAAGAGTAAAATTATGCCAAACTAATGATGCCATCTTATTCGATTACTTAATGCCTTCATAACTTGTGGTGATGAATTTCTTCATAACTCCCATATTTCGGGAGTAATTTGAGAAAATGTGAAATTTTACTATGAAAATGAGTGTATCGAGCTCTCTCCCTCCTGATTCCGGGCTTGTTTCAAGTAGCGGTCTCTAATATCATAATGCTAATACTAAGAGCTATATTTAATACTAAGACACATAGTGCGCCAAATGTGCACTTTCTGGGATAAAGAGTGATGTTTATTTTATAACACAATTTTTTTATTTTTTGTTTATTTTGTTGATTAATACCGTTTTTCTAAAGGTTTACCTTATTACAATAACATTTCTGAGCAGCCAATTAGAGAAGATATAAGCTAATTAGGATATATAATTAGGGACTTAAGGTTTACATATAAAACTGATGCACTAATGATTACTGATAAGAACATTGCTATTATTTAATTACTAAATGGCTCTTAATACACTAATTTAGCATGCATCATTTACTAATTATCACAATAACTAATTACCTTGCAATATTTAACAAAGGATACCTGGGATACCTGGATTTTATATAAATAGGTCACTATTAGTAACTTTAAAATCAGTGTTGATTTACACCTCGTTGTATCCAAGCTAATCTCGCAATGTATTTTCCAAATTTTAATACAAATCTTGATATTCACGTTGCTTTATGCGCACGCGCACATAAAGATTTACGCGACTTTAACTATTTGTTCAGTGTTTTAAAAGATAACAGTTGTGTTCAGTTATGTGAAAGTGCTGAAACAAGTTTAAAAGACTGGTGTCGTCGATTTTGCTACCGCATTTATGCAAAATGGACACAGTCTGGAAGAAGCACAGATAAGTTTCGGAAGAAACATGAGATTTGGCTACAGGCTGCAATTCAATGGCCGGAATTACAGAATGAAAATATGGAACCTTCTACAGAAAATATAAGTGACGTCATCGAGCCCATAATTTCTCCTGCTAAATCTGATGCTTCAACTTGTACACATCCTAGTCCTCGTAAATCTTTTGAGGACCTTAGTAACCGGCAAAAAAGAAGACGCACTGAAGATAGTCTTTCATGCAGCAGTAGCAGCGCTGAAATTATGTTTTCGGCCGAAAGGGCGCTTCAAAAGGCAGGACAAAGCGATACAGCTTATGTTATGAAATACTTGACGGAGAATCCAGAAGAGGCCTCAAAAATCAAAGCCTTCATTGAAGGTAAATCAATTCAGGTACGGGAAATATCCCCTTTGAAGGCATTGGCTCTTTATGTATCGATGAACTTATCGAAATGGCGCTATAACACTCTTCGGGATTTCAACACTCAAGAAGGAGCTCTTCAATACCCGAGTTACTACATGTTGGTTAAAGAAAAAATTAAGTGCTATCCGGCCAAAGAAGATCTCACAGTTACAGAGAGCTCTGCAAAAATCAAATTACAAGCCTTGATGGATTTAACCTCAAGAAGACTTATTAGGTCGTTAGAAACCCCTGTTGATCCCAATCAACAGCTCGTATTGACCAGCAAATGGGGTTTTGACGGATCATCTAGCCAAAGCATTTATCATCAAAGGACGAGTGAAGATGAGCAAATCGATCTTGCTAGTAATTTTATGATTAGTCTTGTACCACTGCGGCTCGTCTCAAAAGGTGTAACAATTTGGGAAAACGAGCGACCATCTTCCACTTCATTTTGCCGGCCAATATTGTTTAAGTTTATAAAGGAAACCAAAGAAAATGTGCAGAGAGAGATGGCTGAAATCGAAGCAGAGATTGAAGCCTTAACTCCATCCACCATCACTGATGGAATTAGTGTCAAACACCAACTGCTGTTGACAATGATTGATGGTAAAATTCATTCCATTATATCCAATACAGCAGCTTCAGTGTGTGACATATGCAAGGCTTGTCCTAAAGAAATGAATAATTTAGAGTTAATCAAAGATAAACACGCAAACGAGGACATGTATAAATATAGCTTAAGCACCCTTCACGCTTGGATTCGCTCAATGGAATGCTTATTACACATTTCCTAGAAATTAGACATAAAATCATGGCAAGTAAGGGGTGATATAGCAAAAAGGCAAGTTGATGACAGGAAGAAAAGAGTTCAAGAGGCTGTAAGAAGAGAAACGGGCTTACTTCTCGATGTTGTGAAACAAGGCAGTGGATCCACCAACAATGGCAACTCGGCAAGGAGATTTTTTGAAAACTACACTAAATCTGCTGAACTGACCGGAATAGATGCTATGCTTTTAAGAAAAATCTGTGTGATCTTGCAGTGTATTTCATCAGGAGAGAAGATCAACGTAACTAAATTCCGAGAGTTCTGCTTTGATACTGCTAAGCTTTACGTGGAGTTATACCCATGGTATTATATGCCTTCTTCACTTCATAAAATTTTAATGCATGGGCCAGACATAGTTCAGAACATGTCAATTGTGCCCATTGGTTTTCTATCCGAAGAGGCATCTGAGGCTAGAAATAAAGATTTTAGAAAATATAGAGAGGGGCATTCTCGAAAGCATAGCAGTATCTCATGCAATGAAGATATTATGCACAATCTTTTACTGTCTTCTGATCCACTTGTTACAAGTATCCGTCCAAAAGGAAATAAGTTTGTAAAAAAATCTTCTTTTAAGGAATTTTATGAGCTTACGGATTCTGAGAAAAGTGATATCGAATTTGTTAACATAAATGATTTAGCGGACATCGATTCTGAATTTGAATTAATTGATGATGATGATGATGACGAAGATAATTAAATGATGTTATTGTTTTAAAATGTGTAACTTAGTAAATTAGAGCTTACATCTTAATTATTTATTGTACTTTTAATGAAACTAGGTAATTTATTATCAACTTACTTAAAAGTCATACTCTCATCAGTTCTTGTGAATATTTTTGTTAATATATATTTCTGTATATATATAATATATTTATAGACCTCTTAATAAGTCTGTCTGCGGTTTAAAGTAAATACAAATGGGGAAAAAACGTTTTTTTTTTTAAATTTTCATTTCCTTTTATCCCAGAAAGTGCACATTTGGCGCACTATGTGTCTTAGTATTAAATATAGCTCTTAGTAATAGCATTACGATATTAGAGACCGCTACTTGAAACAAGCCCGGAATCAGGAGGGAGAGAGCTCGATACACTCATTTTCATAGTAAAATTTCACATTTTCTCAAATTACTCCCGAAATATGGGAGTTATGAAGAAATTCATCACCACAATTTATGAAGGCATTAAGTAATCGAATAAGATGGCATCATTAGTTTGGCATAATTTTACTCTTATTTTTCGGACATGTCTACGTCCAACCGCTCCCATACATTCGTTCCACTGTGCGTCAGGCATATTGCTGCCTGTCGCGCCCGCGATATCGGCCCAGTCTGCAGAAGCCTTAACTTGCTCACTAAGAGCGGGAGTGTGAGTAAAGATAATACGAGTACATTTTCTCTCGCGAAGAAGACAGAGAGGAGCGGTTGTTTTAAATAGTTGATTGATATTAAATATTTAATAATACGTAACCTTTTTTTGCCGATTGTACAAAAAAGTAAGTTTGGCAATAATACAAAAAAATACGGGCCGTAGAAGGAATATAAAATAGGTCGAAGCGGGAATAAAAAATTAAAATTATGTTTTGGGACGAAGGAAGCATATTATTTGGGACGACCCAGGATTTTTTTTTTAAATTAAATTGTAGAATAAATAAATATATATTCTACAGTTTTCGTTACTGCACTTATCACAGTTATCACGAAATGACTATGGCATTAAGTCCGCCTCTGTACAGTTGTGTGCTTAAAGTATTAAGTAAATAAATAAAGATTGTACCTAATGATAAATTTAATTAATTTTTTACACTACCCTTTAATAGAGGATGTCGTACTTTCCTCTTCGAACTTCAACACCCCTGTTGAAGTTTGAAGGGGAAAGTACGACATCCACGCGGACAACGTCGCGGGCGAAGTGCTAGTTAGTAAATACATGAGCATCAACACCCATGAGCATCAACATAGGTACCTACTTAGCTATTTAATTTTTTTTATCTGTTACTTAATTTGCAAATACCTACTTTGTACCTATTCTATTAGGTATAGTAATTTAATTCTAGGTAGGTACTTATGTTCACATATTATAATCATCTATAAAATATAATACAATTTTGAGGAGTTTCGTAGTTCTCCCTTCCAATTTATAGTTTCATACTATAAATTGGAAGGGAGAACTAGATTTAATTCTTCTTTTTCTTGTTAATTTTGCCATTCAATGGTCTAGGTAATTGAAATAAATGATTTGACTTTGACTTGGTAACATCTTGAATTTCGTCCCAAGTCCCAACCTAACCTTGACTATAGATTGTAAGTAAGTATTTATTTATAGGTGTATTAGGTAAGTCGGTGTGTGCCCCGTACACCGCGCCTCGCGGCTGCGCGGCTGTACTCTTCAGAGGACCCATATAATCACTACGTTTACTCCTCCCCGCGGCGCAAACGGATACAGTGCGTTAGCGAAGAGTGACGTTCCCACCGTACTATGGCATTGTAGATAATTATATTGTTGTGAACGGATCAAATTAATAATTACAGTAAAATTTATAGTGACGTGGAAAAGATACAAGTTTTAAGATGTTTCGACGGGCAACGATCAAATCGTCGTTATCACCAGTTGTTTTAAAAGGTATGTTGTTAATGAATATATTATACACTTACTTAGGTATCTCGACCGTACTGAACATTCTACTGAATATTTTTTTAAATAAATTTCGCGTCTTTATAAGATACTAGGTGCCTAAGTGCGGTCAATATAATCGAGGCAATTAACTCCCACCTAAATTAAAGTCATAGATTTTTTATAAATACCTACTACTTAAGTGGAAAATAATGCGAGGAAAAGTTGTCAATATTTATAATAATTAATATTTATAACATATTAATAACGCCTTGGACACTCATCATCTGCCTAGCCTTTTCCCAACTATATTGGGGTCGGCTACCAGTCTTACCGGATACAGCTGAATACCAGTATTTTACATGGAGCGACTGCCTATCTGACCTCCACAACCCAGTTACTGGGTAACACGATATCCCTTGGTAAGACTGGTTGTCAGACTTTCGAGCTTCTGACGACCCGTAACGACTGTCAAAGATCTACAAATGACAGCCGGGACCAACGTCTTGGACACTGGACACCAAAAATACACTCTTGGGGGTCATGCATTTCTTTAGTACAAATAAAAGAAATGTAATAATTAATAGGTAAATCAACTTTAACGTAAAAAACTACACTTCTTAACAAGCGTAAAGTAACTTCAAACTTCAGCAATCCGATTTTGAACAAAACTTTTTTAGTTCAGACATAAACATTAATTTATAAATAATAAATAACAGTCTACCGGCTGTTGGCCGCAATACATATTGGAAGTAGAACATCGTGGACGTTTTGTGAGACAAAACGTGATCAACAACATCCCAACGTTCCATTCCCACGATGTGACGTAACGGGCAAGTCAGCGTCGTCTTAATACCTAGGTTGACCTAGGTATTGGACCACCTGGGGATGGCGGAAGTCGTATTAGATCCCATGATCCCCGGTGCAAGTGTGGGAGAGGAACACCGGGGTGGTTATTAGTCAGTAAGAGTCTGACAGACCCCTCCGCCCACCCCAAGTCGGAGGACATCCATGAGGATTTACAACCCCGGAACAAAAAAAAATGTATTGGACCACAGCGTTGAAGAAGTGCCCCGTAGTCCTCGGTGCGAGAGTGCGAGAGAACACGGGGTGGTTTTAGTCAGTAGAAGTCTTAGATGAGGATTTCCAAACCGTTACAAAAAAAAAATGTATCGTATTGACCCATGAGACCGTGACCAGCGGGGTAATTGCGTAACATACTAAGGCTGCTTTTCCTCCAGAGATGTGCCAAGCTACGTTTTCGTTAGTATGGATGCGTTTGATATCCACCAAATATATTCATTGGTCCACATAGCATAGCACTGGTGGAAATGGGTTCAACTACGCTTTGTTTTTTATATGGAAGGATGCGTGCTATGGATGCATTTGATATCCGGCGCCTCTCACCGCGCCGCAGCCGCTCCCCGTGCCTTGGGATTGGCGCATCTTCCTCGCACAGCTACCTCGCGGCGGCAGATCGTCATAGCACATGTTACTCACTTCGCTACTAGGGTTGCTCTGTTACAGGATTATCATTTCCGGGTTATTTTTTCGATTCATGGATCCGTTTGCGCTTAAGCTTTAAAGTGCTATTTTATGTTAGAGACAAGTGTCCTCTCCAGTGGTTGTTTTTATATAAGTATGAAAAAAATCATAGCAGTAGGTTAACTAACGAAATTAAAAGGAGTGCTATCACAGCTAAGTAGGGCTAAGTAGGACACTAACTTACTTCGGAGAATCGACCGTGACGTATATCGATGTATGGGAGAACGTTTTTCAACTACAGCATTAAGTTCGTTTTTCAGATAAATTCATCCTAACCACGGAACCCTTCATGGTGCGTGGTTCGACACGCATTTGACCGTTTTTAGAATAGAATAGAATACTCTTTAAATCTGTCTTTTTATTTTAAATATTTATCACTGGATTTTGCCATTTTTACGGGTCGCGGCGTACCTACTTGACAGTTGGCAGCCGTGCCGTGCGTGTCATACTGGCAACTAGTTATACTCGTAAAGTTGTGAAAAAAACTAGTAGGTGTTCGGAATCCGGGACAGTAAAGTCTAATTACTGGACACGGGGACAAGATGCAAAATTCCGAGACATTCCCAGATTTCGCGGCCATCTGGCAAGCCTATCCGCTACAGCTAGCTTCTATCTAGCTTAGCATTAGTGGATCGGTCACATAGTTTCGTAGCTTGGCTTTCACATCCTCGCAGCATAGCTGCATAGCACATCTCTGGTGGAAAAGCCGCCTTACAGTTACTAGTAATGGGTTTAATTTGACAATTCAACAACATTCATCGCGTTATCTACCTTGTGGCGGCATCTACATCGCCACATGCGAACTACGCAGCATACTGACGTCACGCAAAATCCTGCATCGCACAAGCAGAGTTTACCGCGCAAGTAGCATAGGTATAACATCCCGACATCTACCGTCGCGTCGGGCAGTTGCCCACCAGACACGACACCCATCTGGTCGGAGGATCCTCCCTTTTCTATGGAGGATGAGTGAACTTTACACCCTGTTCCTCATGCCTCTATAACCTAAAGCAATGGTTTAGGAATTTTCTTCAAACTCCTTCGGATTGTGAAGTAAGGTGTGTTACGCAATTAGGATGCTGTAAGCGGAACAACATTTTCATCCCTTTTTCATTCAGCTGTCTCTTAAGATACAGGTTTACCTAGTTTAAGAGGCAGGGCATACTTGAGTACAGATTTTAACATAGAACTAAATGTATACAATGTACAGTATTTCATAATGAATCGCCTAGGTTCCCATCTGTATTTTTATGACAAATAAATTTATTTATTATTATTATTTCGTTTATTTATTTTTTTACATATAAAATATATTTTTAAATATTTCTTGAAAAAAGGTATAAAAAAAAAAAATATTATTATTATTATTATTATCCCCAGCCTTAGCTTTTCTACAATCGTCCAAAAAATATTAATTAAAAACACATAACAAAACATTTGTTTACAACAGAATTTCGAGGCTATGCTTCGGGGTATTCAACTGAACATAAGGAACCGTCAGGACCTTGCGTTAGAACAGACATTCCCGGTCCCAAATCGCAGGCACTCTTTAAACAAATGGATGCAATTCAGGTAAGCATTTGCACAACGTTCATAACAGTAATAGAACATTATACTTAATTATTGACGTTTATCAGCCCCTTGATCAGACCCTAGGATTGTTTGAATATTTGAATAAAATAATTAAAAATATCTGTCAGACTTATAAATTAAGAATAGGTGAAAAAAAAACCCGCCGAATGTATAACCTGATTTTTTGAAGTCGGCTAACAAGGCGCTTCTACCGCTGTTGTCGGACGTTTGGTAAGGTTGTGTTAGTGCTATCACTGCATAACGCTATCGTTATGCTACTGCGACACCTGCGTTGTGACCTAGTAAGAGCTAGGTTCTGCAGTGCATCCGATCCGAATCCGAGAAATGTCAGTCCGAAGTAGCCATAGTACTAATTGTATGAGGATTTGCGCACTAGATCCGAACTCTGTCCGTCCGAATTTAGAACATTCCTAATATTCGGATTGAACTCGGATCTTGAATTCGGATTCGGATCGGATGCAGTGCATAACCGCCCTACCGCGTAGTTTAAAACGTTAACTGTGACATTATGCAGATGTGGCCAAAATTGAACAAGTTTATTGAGGTGTGGCAATGTTATTAGCGGCCATAACTCGAGTGTCTTTTTACACAACGAAGGGTTTTAGCACGTTCGCACGTACGCATAAAACTGCGTTGACTTACTTTTGGAGCAGAACCAGATTAATGTAGCCACTCATTTAACGTGATTTTTTTAAAGACAGTTAAGGCGCAGTTTGGCTCAAACGGTAACATTAACGCAGGTCAGGAGCATTCATTAAAAACAAACAATTTTATCTCTTTACAAGTTCAGATCGCTTTATCAACATAATTTCGATAGTCGATACGACTATTTTCGATTAAAAATGTATGTCGTACGTTATCTATGCGAATCGAAGGTCAAATACTGCTATCGTGCGGTTCTGAATCGGGGGCAGATTGTTTGTGGTTTTGAGTGGGTACATAAGTTTCCCGTGATAGTTCTCATTGAAAACGGTCGCTGAAGATACACGCTAGCTGGGAAGTAACCTATTCTCTCGAGGCTCCTAAATAATAGTTATCGGTAAACACAGTCTCTGGCAAAAAGATCCATCACTTTGGGCTCCCACAAATATACATCTATCTATACGACCTGCCCACCGGATTCACCAGGCCCGATCCGAAAAGAATGAAAACGGAATGTCAGCGACATAAAAAGAGAAAAAAAAAACAAGAAGTCAGTTGAGATTACAGTCTGACGGTCGCGAGAAAGCTCGAAAGAGGTACAACGGAAGGAACAAGGGTGGGTTTTAGTCAGCAAGAGTCAGACAGGCCTTCGGCTCCGCTCAGAGAGGGAGAAGTTTCTTGATAATTTCCCACCCAGAAAAAAAGGTGAGATTACAGTCGGTATTAATATTTACGCATTCACGTCATAATCTTTTGAATTATGGAATCCATTACAGTTGGAATTATTGTATATGTGCATTGTTTTTCATCCCTCGGTTTCATGTATAGGGAGTACCACCCCGTATTATTTATTCGTATTTTCACTACCTACTTCTTCATTGTTTAGCGATGCCCAGAACCTTTACAATTTTCAACGATATGACGTGAAAACGACGACATCCGGACAGACGGACATATGACGAAAGCATAAGAATATAAGGGTTCTTGCTATTTGGCTACGGAACCCTAAAAATAAATCACAAACTACCCGAACAGTCTTCATATATTTGACATTGTGTATTAAGTTCACAATGTTCAATTGGCAGTTATTGGAAACAATTGCGTACGTCTCTGTACTGTACCTACGTACTTCCAAATTATAATATGTAGAGCTGTTTTATTCTTGGTAATCTACCTTTAATGTGTTGACTTTGCTACAACTGCCTGCTATGTCTGTACAGTTTATCTTATCACTGCGTTTTACGAATGTCCGTAACCTCTCGTATCAATGCAATAATAAATACATTTTTCAATTGTCTTCAAAATAATGGGCAGGTAGTTACATAATTATATACTCTTCTTATTATTTCAGCAATGTGATTCTGTTCAACTGTTTACTGACTTCGAAAAATGCGCTGGAAACTATTTGGCGGACGCTGACGGCAACATTCTTTTGGATGTTTATACGCAGATATCTTCGCTACCTCTTGGATATAACCATCCGCAACTTCTTAATGCTTTCAGCAATGATACTGATATTGTATGTGTAACTGCATTAAACCTTAAGGTGCAACCAGACTGCTGTCGATTGACGACCCACCATCGATGGATAAGGACGATCGTTACTAGTGAATACCGCACCATTGTGCAATGAGCCAACTAACACCCAATGATTCAACGTTGAATGAAAACAGTCGACGTCCATCGACCGCAGTCTCCGTGCCCTTTAGTCGAATTTAATGAATATGCACCTAAATCTGATTATCAAATTTAATATGGTTTCAGAGGGCTTTGGTGAACCGACCAGCACTTGGTGTGTTTCCAGCAGTCGACTGGCCTGCAAAATTAAAAGATGTTTTGTTGTCAGTAGCTCCTTCCGGGTTGGATCAAGTAATGACTATGATGTGTGGCTCCTGTTCTAATGAAAATGCATTCAAAGCTGCCTTCATACGGTATGCTATAAACAAACGTGGGGGCAAAACAACCTTTACTGATGAAGAAATGAAATCGGTTCTCGAGAACAAGCCACCAGGGGCACCAAACTTATCAATCATGTCGTTTAAGGTTAGTACCCTCCATCTTTATGCATGGCTATCATTTTACTTCAGGTACTCGTCTAATTGTTATTATTAGAACCCAGTAGTTAGAAACGCAGGTATCATAACTAGCTTCTTGACACGGATTTCATTTTTTGGATGGGTGAAATGTTATTTTAGCCACTTTAAATGTGAGGGAACTCTGAAGATTACTTACATCTTCCGCAAGAAAGAAAGGGACAGTTTATAGATGACAAATAGGAAACATTGATTGCCATTTTGATAACTACGAGAGAATCTGAGTATTTTTACCTATTCCTTCTGGCATAGAAGTGTGGTAAAGCACATATGATTATTGTTAAGTGCTAAAGATAGAAATCTTTTTATCGTACATGGTGTCCTTGGCTGGAAGAATGGAAGCAATCAATCTCAGTGCAGCAGCGATTGGCTTGCGACTTGCTTTCATACAATAAGGTTATTATATTGAATTTTATTATTTTAGATTGGATATTATACTCACAGACAATACGTTACAACTGTTGTAAAATATCCGATGTATAAAAGGTAGCTCGGAAGATTAGCTTTAGAGTTTTCTACCGAAAGGCTAGGTAGGTACGTATATACAGTGATTCATTTTATTTCTAGAATGATTAATACATTTCAAGATACCCCAGTAAATACTTACCTAGATAGTGTTTTTGCTCATACTTATAGTTTTATAGGAGTAGTTACTGGGTATACGATACTTATCAACGCACCGAAACGAATTAAAATTGGATTCACATTGAACGTTTGTACAATTTGATTGGAGGGTTACGTTAGGCACGTCACCCTTCAATCAAATTGTTCTAAAATCCTTAAAATTAGCGTAATAATAGCAAAGCTGATTTTCCACCGAGAACGATTCGTTCTCCACGTCTTCGGTAGCCTTCGGGTAGTACACAAGAAACAAGAAAATCGATTCCTGTATTTAAGTTATTATTCGATAAAATCGATTTCGAAAGTGTAGTCTAACTTCTGATAATTCCCCTAAAATGACAATCCTTTAATCAGTATCACATTCCTCTAGACAAGCACTAGAAGCGTGTTGTTGGTCTTATGATCTTGTCCTTCTTGTCCCCTTGTACGGCGACGATCACGACCGGCGACCGCCAGTTAACCGGGTTAAATGTTTCAATAACATTGATTTCCGCTGGGCATTGTAATGGAGCACTGATACGTAGAACTAGCGAGCGTCGGGGAAAGTTCAATACCGTGTTACTAGCTCTGGTAAATACCGCGTAAGTGTGGAGGAAGAACAATCTGATTACCTATTTAATTATTTTCTTTGTTGTTTTATGTGCTAATTAGCATAATTATAGCAATTGTTTACACGGTAATGAAGTTATTTTCAATGTCAATATTATTTCACTGCCGCAGTTTTGTTTTATCCATTTTTATATTAACGTGGTGGTAAATTAATGTCAGGTGTAACACGGGTATTTTTATTTATAAACTTAATAGCTCAATCGATGATGAACTGCGATTTGGGCAATTAGGGTTTGCACGTCGAAACCTCTGGGGTCAGCCACTGGTCTCTTGCTGACTCTTTCTTCAGAAACTGCGAGCACAGGAAGAGGCTCTGATTGAGGCCCTAGGTGCAACTAACTCTGAGATTGATTTCGTCATGTCGAAGAAGAAGCAAAATATATTCTATTGAATATATTTTGCTTCTTTCTTTGAATCTTTTCGAGTGCCTAGGGAGCTCCGTGCCATTGTAACAATGAATTTAATGCCATTGTAATGAAGTCTTCAACCGTATATATAAGACAGTTTCCACAAGGTCTCAAGGATCTTCAACTTGAAGATCCTTGGGACCCGTAGTACCTACCAATAGAAAAAATCTGTACCTACTCAAGCTCATAGAAAGGCAAGAGGTGATTCCGCATCTTCATATGATGCGCTTACATATCCGACAGCTCAATAGCACTTCGAGGACTTGGAGCTCCGTCTTCAAGTCCTCGAAGTGCGACCTACGTCGATTACGTCGATTAACAAGCATATTAAGGACACGATAGAGCGGAACAAGGGTTCTTTGCAAGAGATCTTCATCCTCATTGCGTAACACACTATAAATCACAATCTGAATGATTTTGAAGTATATTGCTAATCCATTGCTTCAAATGTTCGAAAAAATTGTGTGCTCAACAACGTAAATAACCCAATGAATGTTGTCGAACTGCCAAAACGAAACCCATTGCTACTGATCGTGTGTTACGCAACTACCCCGCTGTTTAGTGGGTAGCGAAGCCGATGGAAGAATCGTATCCTCCGAACCAGAGCTTTAAAGGGAGGTCAAGTCGAGATGTTCTATGTACAGCTTTACCTGTAAGCCCATTGCGAGCCTCGCTAACCATGCACTCAAAAGCTAGATTGACCCGCAACTGTACCGAAGACATACGATTTCATTGTCAACAACCTTTTTCCATAACATTGTATCCACGTATAAATACAAAACGTAGTATACAATGTATTTCACCAAAACGAAATATACACTTGTACCAAAACCTACACAGGCCGGATACCTTTATGTATTTTTACTATACTACACCCTATTTGGGATACTTAATTTTTTGTTCAAGTGCGAGTTGAGGAAAAATAGGTGCTTACTTAAAAATACCTTTTGATCTTTCCAGTTTTATAATCTTTATCAGATAAAAATTGATACTTAGCTGAATCATATAGTGCTGATAAATTTTTACATTAACACGATTTCTTTTAGATGAGGTTTGGAGTATAGAGAAGGTTTATTAATTACGCGCAGTACAGTAATTATGACAGGCCAGCGACCGTTCCATTACTCAGTGATGTTTGGTTTGTAGTAATTAACATCGCATTGTTTATGTAAATAGCGTCAGCAATTAAAATAAACGATCAAGATGGCGTTACATTAAAAAATAAATAAAAATAAAAACCTTTATTATGTGAGCGCGACTCGCTCTTGGCTAGTATTTTTTATTTCATAATCCCGCCTGTAATAAAAATTGAGTAATTATTCAAGAAATGTACCTATTTCTATTTTCATTATTGAGGTAATCATCTACATTTCTGTATAATTACAATTTTATTTGACAAGCTGGGCCCAATCTAGTCATTACATACTCTATGATCATTATCATTTCAGATTTTGAAAAGTCCTAATAAAAAGCACGACGAAAAGAAACCCGGTCATTATTAATACTTTTTAATCTTTATTTTTTCAGTAAGAGGATTTTAACTTTTATATTTTCTAAAAGAAATCCCTTTAGTCGATAGGTCCGGAAAGCCAAAAAACTGACATGTCCGGACTATCAGCCGGACATGTCAGGGTAGACGTTTGTCGAACGTAGGTCTGTATGCGTAGTTTCTATTCAATATCGTCGTATTCAACGGATCTTCCTGTATACCACAACACCAAGTTGAAATTATCTACATACAAATAGGTAGCAAGTTTTGCTATCGGTTTTTTTATAGGTAACTCTTGTCAATCTATCCGAGTCGGGGTGCCCCAATTCCTGAGTACGCTCGCTCATGCATACTGGGTTTATTTTCCGTCTGGATTAAATTTCCTTCAACGTTTAACATGTCTCTTGGGTAAAACCAAAGATTCACAAAGCTTGCAGTATATTTTACTTATGGATAACAAAAAAGCTCTCTAACTCAAGCTACTGCTCTATCGTGGACGTGGTGGCACTTTCTACCTTTACACAGCTTGGACTAGGACTTAAAATTATTTTATAATGTGTACTTAACCTAGAATAAAACAGGTTTTTATACGAATATTAATACTAAATTCGAAAACAGGCACCACTGTTGCAGGGATGTTTCCATGGACGTACATTTGGCTCGTTGGCGACCACAAGATCGAAAGCAATTCACAAATTAGACTTCCCGTCATTTGATTGGCCAACTGCTTGGTTCCCGAACTACCGGTATCCTCTGGAACAATATAAACGTGAAAACGAACAAGAAGATAAAAGGTAAGACTATTGTTTTAGCTAGCATAATTATCTGTCTTATTATGCTGTGCATAGTTTTTTTTGTAACGCCCATTACGTTACAAAAAAAAATACCTCTTTTTAGCGTCAACGACCTCAGGTAGTGAAAATAAAATACGGAAAATACGAAATTTAAGGTGTATAAACAAGAAGGCAGGCTAAATTGTAGTACGCACTGCGAATCCGTACGGTTTTTATCCGCAAAATCTGTAAACTAAAAAACCACTTAAAAGTGAGCGCACTGCGGGAACAATCGCATGCAGCACTCCGATTGTGTAACACACTTTATTTCACAATCCGAAGGATTTTTAAAAAAATTCCATATCCATCGCTTTATTTATATGTTTGAAAAATTCGTCTGATCGATAACGTAAAAAGGCATTGAATGTTGTCGAATTGTCAAAATTAAAGACATTGCAATAGGGTATTTTACTATATACGAGAAAAAATCTATAAATAGATTATTGAGATATTTTAGGCAAAAAGGAGTCGGAAAATGTTACTTTTAGTTCATAAAATAACAAAATAAATTTTAAAGTTCAATTCAACGTTTTCAGTTTTTCTAATCTGAAAACACCATGAAATAGTAGCCGCCATGTTATTACGTCATACGGCTGTGTAAACTAAAACGTGTCATCTGTCAACTGATAGTTAGATAATAGATCAGCGCATTTGTTTACATAGCCAATTGACGTCATGACCACAGTGCAACATGGCGTCCACTGCGTCCAGCGTTTTCGTCAAACTACGCGCGAAATTTGAAAATGTAAAATTTAAATGCATTTGTAATATGGCACTTATCGATTGAATAAAAAGTTTGTGATTTTTTTTTTTGGGGCGTATTAGCACTATAGAATTTAATTAAGACACTTTTCAAAAATGGGTGTGAGACCCTATTGTTAGTGTGTTACGCATACCCCGCAGGTTTAAATTCTATGGTTTGCTACAGTTTTTTTTGCGGTGCGTCGACCACAGTGCGGTCTTCTAGCTCTAAGTATGACCAGAAGACCAGTGCCCTGTTTATCAAAACTTACAAGTCTACACGTTCACAATTTACGCTTTACAAGGTTTTTTTTACAAGTTAGTGTAATTTACGTTTATCAAAAACAATCTACAGGGTTTCAACGCTTGTAGATTCTACTTGTAAGTTCTAAAATCAAAAAGGTAGGTTTGCTGCCATATTCTTATACCGCCATTTATTGTATGTTTTTAATTGAATACTTAAACGCATAGCTGAATGGTATATTGTCTGCGCCTAATATGGATGTGACGATCAAAAAGTAGTGGCGACAAAGTATTCCCGCCTTATAAAATGTATAATTTGAAGAGTATTCGCGGCAAGGTTTTGCGATTAAACTTGAAAATTTTCTAGAAATAAAGTAATGAGCCATTCCTTTAGAAGGTACCTACACACGGTGGAGCATACGGTGGAGGTCTGCCCGGCTTGGGCAGAGCACCGCCGTGTCCTCGTGGAGGCGATCGGCGGCAGAGATCTCTCGCGTCCGGCCCTAGTTCAGGCTATGGTACGGAGCGAGAGGGCATGGGCAGCCGTCACCTCCTTCTGCGAAGCAGAAATGCTCGCGAAGGAGGAGGCGGGACGGTTGAGGGAAAGGCAAATTTCGCGCCTTCTCGCCCCTAGCCGCCGCAGGAGACGCCCTGGGCGTCGGGAATCCCGGGTGGATTTCCGGCCACCGTAGGCGCGGGCTTGCGGACGGTGAGCAATGGGTAGCTCACCGTCCGGTAAGGACCCGGCCCGGGTCGACGGCGCGTTGTATTCTACGCGCGCCTCAAAGAGATGTCGTCAGCACAAATGTAGGGGTCCACTAGGGCCGATGCCTGCCGGGGTCGCGGGAAGGTACTAAATGGTCACCGAGGCCCCTGGCAACACAGGCAAAAGGACGGAATACGGGTGGGTTTTAGGCAGCAAGAGTCTGACCCACCCTCCCGCCCCGCCCAGAGCGGGAGAAATTATTTGATGATTTCCCACCCAAAAAAAAAAGAGGGTACCTACGCAGAGTCGCTAAGGAGAACCCCTCGTGAAATAGGCTTCCAACCATTTTAAAATTGCTCATTTAACTGACTGTTTCTTAAAGCGCTACTGTCATGGGTGCTTCCGGGCCAATTAGTATAAGAATAGTAAAACTTCGTGTCAGGACCGCACACAACCAAACAGGGTAATGGGAATGATTTCCGTGTCGATCTACGAATACTTCTTCATGTTGGTGTAGATGCATCAATTTCTATCAAGGTACCATCTAGACAGCCGCAAATTTATGGGATTCCTTTCAACACGGGATTCAACATGGGATTCCTTGAAACTTCTGTACAACCTCCTGCATATTATTCGGCCATTTAACGTAGTCGTCCATGTTCTGTGGTCGTAACGGTATGGATGGCTGCTACAACACTATGGACTGCATTGCATACCCTGCCTTTTGTTACACCATGCATGTCAGAAACATTATGGTATTGAACTCCGGTTCCCAATCAATGTAGAGCAAATATGTAGTATTCATTTTGTTGACGGGCTTTGTTTCTGTTTGTATTTCTTTTTAAATATTCAAATTTTTCAGCTTTATGTCGAAACCTTTCGTTAAATTCATAGGTCATCTCCATTCTCCGTATGACCGTAGTTAATTCTTTTTTTATATGTTATCGGTTCCGTTATTCTAATATGTTCTTCATCGCTTGAATCACTTGACCTATTTAAATAAAGAAAATCATTGATTACGGTACTAAGCACGATACTTGTAAACTTGTAAGACGGAATGGAGAGTGGTCGGACACTCTCTGGATTTGCCATGATTTTAACTTAGATTGGATTTTAAGATGAACAAAATCACGAATACAAGTGTAAAAATATACTTGTGAAATAAATAACGACACTTGTAACCCGTAATTTACACGTGCAGTTTTGATAAACACATATTTGTAATAATGATTTTTTTTACAGGAGAAATGCTTGTAATACAAGACTTGTAAGTTTTGATAAACAGGGCACAGCAACCTCATTTACAATATCGTACATTTTTATTGCGTTATTGACGTTGTCGAGCAGACGAATTGTTTGCCGACTGCGCGACAGCAAAGACTATGAGTACGAGTTATGTTCGTCACGCGTATGTATCTTTGTGTTAATATTAATAATACTACCCTCTTGGTATTAATAATACCCTCGAAACATCCTTACCGCTGGATGGATTTTAACACAGGAGATGTCTATCGACCCGTCTCACAGTGGAACGAATGTATGGGAGCGGTTGGACGTAGACATGTCCGAAAAAAAAGAGTAAAATTATGCCAAACTAATGATGCCATCTTATTCGATTACTTAATGCCTTCATAACTTGTGGTGATGAATTTCTTCATAACTCCCATATTTCGGGAGTAATTTGAGAAAATGTGAAATTTTACTATGAAAATGAGTGTATCGAGCTCTCTCCCTCCTGATTCCGGGCTTGTTTCAAGTAGCGGTCTCTAATATCATAATGCTAATACTAAGAGCTATATTTAATACTAAGACACATAGTGCGCCAAATGTGCACTTTCTGGGATAAAGAGTGATGTTTATTTTATAACACAATTTTTTTATTTTTTGTTTATTTTGTTGATTAAAACCGTTTTTCTAAAGGTTTACCTTATTACAATAACATTTCTGAGCAGCCAATTAGAGAAGATATAAGCTAATTAGGATATATAATTAGGGACTTAAGGTTTACATATAAAACTGATGCACTAATGATTACTGATAAGAACATTGCTATTATTTAATTACTAAATGGCTCTTAATACACTAATTTAGCATGCATCATTTACTAATTATCACAATAACTAATTACCTTGCAATATTTAACAAAGGATACCTGGGATACCTGGATTTTATATAAATAGGTCACTATTAGTAACTTTAAAATCAGTGTTGATTTACACCTCGTTGTATCCAAGCTAATCTCGCAATGTATTTTCCAAATTTTAATACAAATCTTGATATTCACGTTGCTTTATGCGCACGCGCACATAAAGATTTACGCGACTTTAACTATTTGTTCAGTGTTTTAAAAGATAACAGTTGTGTTCAGTTATGTGAAAGTGCTGAAACAAGTTTAAAAGACTGGTGTCGTCGATTTTGCTACCGCATTTATGCAAAATGGACACAGTCTGGAAGAAGCACAGATAAGTTTCGGAAGAAACATGAGATTTGGCTACAGGCTGCAATTCAATGGCCGGAATTACAGAATGAAAATATGGAACCTTCTACAGAAAATATAAGTGACGTCATCGAGCCCATAATTTCTCCTGCTAAATCTGATGCTTCAACTTGTACACATCCTAGTCCTCGTAAATCTTTTGAGGACCTTAGTAACCGGCAAAAAAGAAGACGCACTGAAGATAGTCTTTCATGCAGCAGTAGCAGCGCTGAAATTATGTTTTCGGCCGAAAGGGCGCTTCAAAAGGCAGGACAAAGCGATACAGCTTATGTTATGAAATACTTGACGGAGAATCCAGAAGAGGCCTCAAAAATCAAAGCCTTCATTGAAGGTAAATCAATTCAGGTACGGGAAATATCCCCTTTGAAGGCATTGGCTCTTTATGTATCGATGAACTTATCGAAATGGCGCTATAACACTCTTCGGGATTTCAACACTCAAGAAGGAGCTCTTCAATACCCGAGTTACTACATGTTGGTTAAAGAAAAAATTAAGTGCTATCCGGCCAAAGAAGATCTCACAGTTACAGAGAGCTCTGCAAAAATCAAATTACAAGCCTTGATGGATTTAACCTCAAGAAGACTTATTAGGTCGTTAGAAACCCCTGTTGATCCCAATCAACAGCTCGTATTGACCAGCAAATGGGGTTTTGACGGATCATCTAGCCAAAGCATTTATCATCAAAGGACGAGTGAAGATGAGCAAATCGATCTTGCTAGTAATTTTATGATTAGTCTTGTACCACTGCGGCTCGTCTCAAAAGGTGTAACAATTTGGGAAAACGAGCGACCATCTTCCACTTCATTTTGCCGGCCAATATTGTTTAAGTTTATAAAGGAAACCAAAGAAAATGTGCAGAGAGAGATGGCTGAAATCGAAGCAGAGATTGAAGCCTTAACTCCATCCACCATCACTGATGGAATTAGTGTCAAACACCAACTGCTGTTGACAATGATTGATGGTAAAATTCATTCCATTATATCCAATACAGCAGCTTCAGTGTGTGACATATGCAAGGCTTGTCCTAAAGAAATGAATAATTTAGAGTTAATCAAAGATAAACACGCAAACGAGGACATGTATAAATATAGCTTAAGCACCCTTCACGCTTGGATTCGCTCAATGGAATGCTTATTACACATTTCCTAGAAATTAGACATAAAATCATGGCAAGTAAGGGGTGATATAGCAAAAAGGCAAGTTGATGACAGGAAGAAAAGAGTTCAAGAGGCTGTAAGAAGAGAAACGGGCTTACTTCTCGATGTTGTGAAACAAGGCAGTGGATCCACCAACAATGGCAACTCGGCAAGGAGATTTTTTGAAAACTACACTAAATCTGCTGAACTGACCGGAATAGATGCTATGCTTTTAAGAAAAATCTGTGTGATCTTGCAGTGTATTTCATCAGGAGAGAAGATCAACGTAACTAAATTCCGAGAGTTCTGCTTTGATACTGCTAAGCTTTACGTGGAGTTATACCCATGGTATTATATGCCTTCTTCACTTCATAAAATTTTAATGCATGGGCCAGACATAGTTCAGAACATGTCAATTGTGCCCATTGGTTTTCTATCCGAAGAGGCATCTGAGGCTAGAAATAAAGATTTTAGAAAATATAGAGAGGGGCATTCTCGAAAGCATAGCAGTATCTCATGCAATGAAGATATTATGCACAATCTTTTACTGTCTTCTGATCCACTTGTTACAAGTATCCGTCCAAAAGGAAATAAGTTTGTAAAAAAATCTTCTTTTAAGGAATTTTATGAGCTTACGGATTCTGAGAAAAGTGATATCGAATTTGTTAACATAAATGATTTAGCGGACATCGATTCTGAATTTGAATTAATTGATGATGATGATGATGACGAAGATAATTAAATGATGTTATTGTTTTAAAATGTGTAACTTAGTAAATTAGAGCTTACATCTTAATTATTTATTGTACTTTTAATGAAACTAGGTAATTTATTATCAACTTACTTAAAAGTCATACTCTCATCAGTTCTTGTGAATATTTTTGTTAATATATATTTCTGTATATATATAATATATTTATAGACCTCTTAATAAGTCTGTCTGCGGTTTAAAGTAAATACAAATGGGGAAAAAACGTTTTTTTTTTTAAATTTTTTTTCCTTTTATCCCAGAAAGTGCACATTTGGCGCACTATGTGTCTTAGTATTAAATATAGCTCTTAGTAATAGCATTACGATATTAGAGACCGCTACTTGAAACAAGCCCGGAATCAGGAGGGAGAGAGCTCGATACACTCATTTTCATAGTAAAATTTCACATTTTCTCAAATTACTCCCGAAATATGGGAGTTATGAAGAAATTCATCACCACAATTTATGAAGGCATTAAGTAATCGAATAAGATGGCATCATTAGTTTGTCATAATTTTACTCTTATTTTTCGGACATGTCTACGTCCAACCGCTCCCATACATTCGTTCCACTGTGCGTCTAGGTCGCGCAATGGATAAAGCCTGGGTTTTGTTTTTATAAAATCAAAATGGCGGATTACAAACGTCAATAAGAAATGTCTGGATAAAGTAATTACATCATGACCATGTCAAAATAAAGGGTTTGAGACGATTCCATTCCATGACTGCCTCTTTGGTCTAGCGCTACTGTTGAGCATGAGGTTCTGGGTTCAATACCCCGGTAGGGAAAATTGTTATTGGGTTTTTCCATCTGTATTTTTTCACTAGCAGCCTGGAGTCAAAGTCAAATTAAAGTCAAAGTCAAATTATTTATTTCAAATAAGCTCATAAAAGGCACTTTTAAACATCAAAATTAAAAAAAAATAGAATTGATTCTAGTTGCCCCTGCCAAAAGGTAGTTTCGTATGGAGAAGAATGGACAAGAAACTCCACCGTTACCCTTTTAAAATGTTTTACAAAATTTAGTATAAGTAGGTACATTATATATTTATTATATGTGAAGACCATCGTCTTCACATATAATAAATAAGTGCATCCACTTAGAATAAAATTAGTGTACCAAAATAGGTAAACAAGGAATTAAACATGAAGCAATGACAGATAAATTAATTATGTGATAGATTTATGATGCTCACATATTTACAAACATTGCAAAAGTATACGATTTTCTAAAAATAATAAATAAAGTAATAGGTAAGTGTGTGAGTTAAAGTAATCACAGAATGTAAATTGTGCCCGGTTGATGGCAATAGGCAATAGGCTATCATCACATGTCACACTATTTATTCTAGTCTTTATTGAATAAAATTTTGCATACGGTGGAAGCGCGATACTCGTGTGGGCTTGAATTCATCGAAATTGGACTGAGCTAATGCTGATCTAAAACGGCATTTTGAATAGCGCAAGGTACGAGGCGCAAAATCCTAAATGAGCGTGTCGGTCCATTTATGGTAAACATGCATGGGTGAGAATTATGTACGCGTGACAAGCCAGTCCTCACACTGCTGGCATTGTGAATGTCTACCATCAACATGCCTGGAGCAGTTCGGGCGATGTGTGCGGCGATGAAACCCCACTTCTTCAATTAAGCTTCGAGAGCTGGTAATTGCACTGGTATGGGAGGATATTCCTCAACGACGCCTCATAAACGTGTATAGGTACAGCATGCTTAATCGCATAAGATCTGTTTCCAACAGCACTTGGCGGTATTAAAACTGAGTAGGTACCTACTGAATTATGAGAAAATTATATTATATTTGCAAAGACATTTAAGGCTCCTACATACTGGCGCGACTTGTCGCGCGACGCGTCGCGACACAAAGGCACCGCTTGTAGCGCTACACGCGGTGTCTTTGTGTCGCGTCGCGTCGTGCGACAAGTCGCGCCAGTATGTAGGAGCCTTTAATTATACTGTAGGTATATTTGTAACAAAATATAATACTTATTAAAAAGTACTTTTTAGTCACCCATTTGTGAACCGGGGTAATTGCGTAACACACTATTAGTAGCAAAAGGTGTCATTTTGACAGTTCAACAACATTCATTGCGTTATCTACGTTGGTGAGCAGATCAATTTTTCGAACCTAAGAAGCAATGGATTGGCTATATCCTTGAAATTCGTTCAGATTGTGGTTGATAGCGTGTTACACATTTAGGGTGCAGGATTCAATGCTCGGAGTGATTAGGTTCTTAGCGTATTCAATCACATGTCTGGACTGGACTATGATTTTACTCTACATTTGTCAATTTCAACTTGATTTCAACCAGTATCTCTATTGTTACATAGCTGGTTAAATTATTATTTATATACTTAATAATCTCTTTTAACAGCCGCACGGGTCGATCGATCAGGTTAAGCTTCGCTTGCCGCGGTTGGTCGGTGGCTGGGTGACCATCTTTACATACCAAGACTCCTCCGTGCCTCGGAAAGCACGTTAAGCCGTTGGTCCCGGCTGTCATTTGTAGATCTTTGACAGTCGTTACGGGTCGTCAGAAGCCCGAAAGTCTGATAACCAGTCTTACCAAGGGGTATCGTGTTACCCAGTAACTGGATTGTGGAGGTCAGATAGGCAGTCGCTTCATGTAAAATACTGGTATTCAGCTGTATCCGGTAAGACTGGAAGCTGACCCCAACATAGTTGGGAAAAGGCTAGGCAGATGATGATACTTATAAATAATCTCTAGGTTTAGTGTCTTAGTAACATCTTGCGATAAACGACGTTTTTTCACACGTTCTTACCTTTGTAGAGGTTTTTAGGCACTTTATTAATATCTATATCTAAAATATTAAAAAATGTTGATGATATCTTGTTTTAAGGTCAACGACCGTAGATAGTTTAGTTACTTGAAATATCAGTTTTGGAAAAAATCTCTTTTTTTTGTATATTTACTTCACAGACGTGATGGGTATCGATACCTCAATCTGTCTTGGGTTCGCGTCGATAGTTTTGATGAATAGGAAGCCACGCGCCTGTTTGCGCCAGTTTGAACACCTCCATACAAGTTAGTTGACAAAACCGCCGCGAGCGCTTTTCGTCCTGCATCCCGCGCGGGATTGAGATGATCGTCAATTTGGCTAGTGCTTAAGGAAATAATAATTTTATCCTTAATTTTTTTCGACAGAATGGAGCAGCTTTCATTTTAGATGAAGTGCAGACTGAGACACTAAACCTAGTGATTATTTATAAGTATCATCATCTGCCTAGCCTTTTCCCAACTATGTTGGGTTCGGCTTCCAGTCTAGCCGGATGCACCTGAAACCAGTTTTTTTTCACGATAAAACAAAAAAAATACAGATTTGGTCAACTCGTACTTCAAATAACTAAACTACCATCACGTCTGCGGAGTTTCGCTAACGAGCTAACAAATAACATAGTGAGGTGGTACGGCACCCTTAATGCGTGAGTCCGACTCACACTTGGCAGGTTTTTACACATTCACGTTTTAAGAGTTTATTCTGTGATATATGATAATTGATAAATGATAATTTTTAATATATTTATAGTTTATTTTTGGTTTTGTTTTTATTGTTTGTTTTAAGTATTTAGTTTTGTAAGTATTTTAGTTTTATTAAATTACATTTTAATTAAAATTTGTATGCCTTCGCGGCAAAACATAGCGCTCAAATATATTAACCTAAGACCATTAAGTACCTAAATACCTATGTTTAACAAATAAAGATTCTGATTCTGATCCTTAACAATTATTATTCAATTTAATCAATTTATTAAAGTCATATCATACCATAAGGCTCCTACATACTGGCGCGACTTGTCGCGCGACGCGACGCGACACAAAGACACCGCGTGTAGCGCTACAAGCGGTGCCTTTGTGTCGCGACGCGTCGCGCGACAAGTCGCGCCAGTATGTAGGAGTCTTAATAGTTTTATGTGATTATTGTGGTTAAGTTTACGTTGGTTGCACCTTAATTTTATAACACGACTTCTATCGCAATCCGAAGGATTTTGAAAGATATTCCTAATCCATTCCTTCATATGTTTGAAAAATACATCTGCTTGACAGCTTCACAACGTTCCTAAATGACGCAAGGAATGTTGTTGAATTGTCATATTGAAAGGCATTGCAATTGTTACCGTGTTACGCAATTACCCCGCTGATTGCCCAGAAAAAAGGCTAAAAAAGGGAATGTATTTTTAGTATTTTGCTTGTCCCGTGATGAATAAATATATTTTTTTAAACAAACATTCATATATTATACTGTTAGAGCTAAAGTGACTGGAATATCATTATCATTGTAAGTATATTTGTCGTAATTTTAATTTCAGGTGCCTCGCACATGTATGTGAGCAATTCGAAGCATGGCAAAAGAAAAGTCCAATTGCTGCTGTAATTATTGAACCCATCCAGGCGGAAGGAGGTGACAATCATGCTTCGCCGGAATTTTTCCAAGAATTGCAAAAAATTTGCGCCCGTGTAAGTTATTAGTTGTTACACTGTTCTTCTGACTATCTGTCTTTAATTGTTACACTGTTCATCCAATTAACACAAGACAACAAACAAGCCAAGTGCACAATAAGCATGAAAAAACAATATTAAAACAAAGAAAAAAAAATTACAATAATAATTCTATAACAACAATAATTCTCAAAATGTTGTCCCATTTTTTTTACATAATTATGTATACAGGGTGTCCATTACCGACATAAAGCGTAACATGTGACGTGATAGTTTGAGTCATGATAGTTTGGGTCAGTAACTACCAATAGAGCTCAAAGTTCCGCGAAAAGTTACGGTTTCCAAGTTATACATAACTGAAAATTCTCAACCTTTTTTTTTTTGAGTGGGTTTATCAAGTAACTTCTCCCGCTCTGGGCGGAGCGGGAGGGCGTGTCAGACTCTTACTGACTAAACCCCACCCATGTTCCTTCCGTTGCCTGTGTGTTGCCAGAGGCCACGGTATCCCTTTCGGAGATTCCCGCGACCCAATCAGGCATCGGCCCTAGCGGACGCCATCAGTTGTGCTGACATCTCTTTGAGGCGCGCGTGGAACACAACGCGCCGTGAAATTCTCTACCTTGCATCACGTTTTTCACCATCTTTCTATGGACAAAATCTCATCATTGCTAGTATTTTTTTTACAACAGATTTATTATGAATACTTATCTCTTTTAACATCATTTTAAAAATCACCATTAAACTGACGTATTTTTAAATTGGTAGTAGGTATACTCGACCTCGTAATTGCACTCACACACAGTAAATTGAAACTTCTATAAATATGATTGAAACAATCATAGACATAGAGAATGGATTGAGCGTTAGTCTTACAAAAGTGACCGCTCCCTAGAAAGAGACAAAACGACTGCGGCCAATGGCTGTCCCATTTCTGTAAGCCTGTAATAACGCAAATTCACACGGAAATGAAAACAATAAAATACTTAGTTCTGAATTCAAATTACACGATACATGATAAATCTAATCACTGACGGACATGGAAATTATTTATTTATATTAAACGTGTACATAAACTGTTAACAGTTTATGTACACACATATACTTAAACAGACCAGAAGAAAGGAACAGAAAAATACGTACAAAGGTGAATTAGCATTCGTTTGTATTCGGAAATGTACTTTAATTTTCTTAATGTCTCTCGGCAATCATCACAGATTGCCGAGAGACATTAAGAAAATTAAAGCACTGTGTGAAGTGAAAGTGACAGAACAAGGTGTAGTTCAAATCTTTAGAATTAAGTGAGTAGACCCAGCACTGCTGTTCTCGGCATTAAAAAAAATAATACTTAATAAAAAAGTTACTTTGTTTTCCCGCTCGCAGCAACATAGAATTTTGCTCAGTCTTTAAACAGCAAAACCTGCTTGTTGGAGATGCTTTTTTTTTTTGGATGGGAAATCATCAAACAACTTCTCCCGCTCTGGGCGGAGCGGGAGGGTGTGTCAGACTCTTACTGACTAAAACCCACCCGTATTCCTTCCTGTTGCCTGTGTTGCGGGGGCCTCGGTGACCCATTAGTACCTTCCCGCGACCCCGGCAGGCATCGGCCCTAGTGGACCCCTACATATGTGCTGACGACATCTCTTTGAGGCGCGCGTGAAATACGACGCGCCGTCGACCCGGGCCTGGTCCTTACCGGACGGTGAGCTACCCATCGTAGGCGCGGGCTTGCGGACGGTGAGCGTCCGCAAGCCCGCGCCTACGGTGGCCGGAAATCCGGCCGAGATTCCCGACGCCCGGGGCGTCTCCTGCGGCGGCTTGGGGCGAGAGGGCGCGAAACTTGCCTCTACCACAACCGTCCCGCCTCCTCCTTCGCGAGCATTACTGCTTCGCAGAAGGAGGTGACGGCTGCCCATGCCCTCTCGCTCCGTACCATGGCCTGAACCAGGGCCGGACGCGAGAGATCTCTGCCGCCGATCGCCTCCACGAGGACACGGCGGTGCTCTGCCCAAGCCGGGCAGACCTCCACCGTATGCTCCACCGTGTCCTCCGGGCCATCCACACAGTGGTGACACCCGGGCGTTTCCTCCCGCCTTATCCGACACAGGAACCTCCCGAAGCTGCCGTGTCCGGTTAGGACCAGCGTCAGGCGGAAGGTGAGGACGCCGTGACGCCTCTCTAGCTGTTGGAGATGCTGAGGTGAAATAATAGCTTATACAGAAAGTGAAAAAAAAAATAATTTGAGTGACTAAGTTGAATCCCGAGAGCAGCGAAAGATTCTAAATTAGAATCCTAAAACATAAATAAACACACCACGCCTTGTTTCCCCGAAGGGTTGGGCAGAGGTGTAGTACACCCAAAATAAAAAAGAGAATATAAATAGTAGTATAGAATTTATTTAAAGCACTTTTTATCATGCAACAAATTATCCACTATGATTGCTATTAAAGAACGAAATGATTTCGGAGTAAAGGCTCCTACATACTGGCGCGACTTGTCGCGCGACGCGACGCGACACAAAGACACCGCGTGTAGCGTTACAAGCGGTGCCTTTTTGTCGCGACGCGTCGCGCGACAAGTCGCGCCAGTATGTAGGAGCCTTTAGTGTCTCGTTTTCGTCACTGGAAGAACTCATTTTATTATAATTAGTATGTCAATAGATTTTCCAATGACATAAAACAACCATGTTAACAGATAGAAAAGAAACTAACTACAATAGGCGGGTTATTTTTTTAATTGATATGTTTAGCTCTATGGAATAGCTCCATTTAGCCAGCCAGGTACTTTTAGCACGTTTTATTTATTTTTTGTACCTAATTCGAGCTTGTTCCAAATTCAAAATGCTTTTTATTCACTCGGTGATTAAAAGAGAGTTTTATTCACTGTTTTAATTAATACGAGTATGGCGTTGTCACAGTGTTTCATCAGTAAGTACATTTCGAATCAAAATCGATTTCCATACTTGCATCAATATTTTGATGCAAGTGTGGAAAGTTTGTCATTACACACTCAAGGCGAGATTGCAGTCCGAGCCAGAGGCGACGCCACAATGCAGCCAGCAGAGTACAATGACAATTCCACACGAGTATCTAACGACTTTTTTTTAACATAAATAAAACATGAAACAATTACTTTTTTATGTCAACACCATTTTTGATCCCAACCGTGCTTTTTAACATGGAATAAATACTCCTCCCAGGACAACAGCAAGGGGCTGGCCAGGCGGGCGCCTGCCACGAGCGTAAACTTTAGAGGGATACACTTTGCAGACCCATAGCCTGCCCCAATGTTATGTATGAATGGCCAAAGGCTTATCAAATCTATCTGAGATGGTACAATAATATAATATTAGAGCTCGCTTCGCTCGCTCTTACATTATTCGTTCTCACAATTTTATTCTTAAGTTTTTCAGCGTAACTCGACAATATAACTACTATTCTATTTGAATGATCAAAAGACAATCTCAGCCATTCGAGAGGGTGTAAAACGTATCGATTACCTACCGTATAGATTTGACATCACCACACCAAAGTGAATCCCGCACGGGATGCAGGACGCAACTGCGCGCGTCGATTGTTTTGATGAATAGGAAGCCACGCGCCTGTTTGCGCCAGTTTGACCGCCTCCATACCAGTTAGTTGGCACAATCTCCGCGAGCGCTTTTCGTCCTGCATCCCGCGCGGGATTCAGATCATCGTCAGTTTGGCCAGAGCTTAAGGAAATAATAATTTTATCCTTAATTTATTTCGACAGAATGAAGCAGCCTTCATTTTAGATGAAGTGCAGACTGGATGTGGACCAACAGGTAAAATGTGGTGTCATGAACATTTCAACTTACCATCTCCACCTGATTTCGTTACATTTAGTAAGAAGATGATGACGGGTGGATTTTACTGCAAACCCTTATATAAGTAAGTTTTAGCCAAGAATATAACACCATTGTATCAACCTATACTTAACACTTAACTATATAATTCGTAGATTCCGTGTTTCAAGCAAATAACTTCCTATTTTACTAGCAACATTTCGCACACTGAATATCGACAAAAACAAATAGCTTTCTCGTAACGTACCTACCCGTATGCTCTTTTTTGTATGCCACCCATACAAAAAAAACCATTTCTATTTGAATCCATACTGAAACTAGTACCTATCACGTGTCATTTGCATGAATATTTAGCAATTACTATATATTTTCTCCGTCGTTCCTCATTCCAGGCCTCCACAAGCCTTCAGAATATTCAACACATGGATGGGAGACCCATCGAAGTTAATCATGTTAGATCGCGTATTAAAGGTCATAAAAACTGACAACCTTCTGCAATTGGTGCAAAAGTCAGGACATGTTCTGAAAAGTGGGCTTCACGAATTGGAGTGTGAGTTTCCGAATATGATAAATAGCGTGCGTGGTCGAGGCACGTTTTTGGCATTCAACACCAGCACAGTTGAATTGAGGGATAAAATGGTTGCCACTTTGAAGAAAAACGGTAAGCAATTTCCTATTTACTAGTTTTGTAGATTTTTGTGGTTCCGTATCTAGAGAGACCGCTGTGGCGTAACTACTAAGGTACAAACTCAGACCAAATATAAAACCAAGACATTGCGCTGCAAACAATACAGTGAAGCATGCCAAAACTACAACTTCGCTCTGTGCATACACGCTTACACGCACACATCTATAACCTATTTACAACCAAACTACACCTCACTAAGTGCGCACATGTTTACGAAACCGGCCTCACGTCACTGTTGACAGCGCTGTCTTGGTTTTTTTATTTGTTCTAAGGGTACAAAGTGGTATGTGGCACCAGGACCCTCAGTAATTGGGGGCCAACTCAGTTTTATTATCGCACATGCCACAGTGGCGTGCAGTGGTTCTCCACAGAGGGTAGGCCATGCATACTGACACCAAAAAAAAAACTAATTCGCGCAACATCACAGCGCGGCTCTACATACAAGAACTCACCACATTATTCAAGGTTTAAAAAACGATTTTCAAACGATGCAAACAGAAGAAAGATTCGGTCACCTCAAATATCATAACCAAGTGGGTGGGTGATAATTACAGAACACGTCACTTGCAAGATATCCGAAGTCATGAATTATCATATTTTTGGATTAATTCTCGTACAGATGTTCTATGTCACGAAGTCCGTTTGGCTATGAATGTTGTCAAGCGTGCACGTGCACATTGTTTTTGTGTGCGTAACCTCGAGAGCGCTCAGTGTCGATCGGGACACGGTCCGGATCAGTAGTGGTTTTTAGTTCGCGCCAAATTGTTTCACGGAGTAAGGTCAGCGTGGCAACAAAACGAAGAAGAGTTGTCCATAGTGAGGTAATATTTATTTATACGTTTTCAATTAAAATGTTATACAAAGATACTTAATATAGCAATAAAAGTATTTATAAAATGAATGTTTTTTTGTGTTATAAAATGTTTATATTACTTAATTATTTTGATTACATTTTGTTTTAGGGTCGAAACATGATAGCTAGTGTTTATCATTTTCTGAGAGAAGAATATGAATTTACAAAATCATTAATGGAACTCAACTGTGATTTGTCTCATTTACGAGACATTACACGCCGTACAGCTGAAGCTACGGGTGTGAGCCAAAAAACAGTTCAAAGAATATTAAAAGAAGAGAAGGAATTGCCATCCACTTCATCAAAATTCACTTCACCTATGAAGAAAAGGAGAAAGCGAGATAATAAAGTGGATATAGATAATTTTACAGCCGATGTGGTTCGCAGTACTGTACAAGATTTCCATATTGTCCATAAAGAAATTCCAACATTAGCTAAGTTAAGAACAGCATTGAATGAAAAAATCGGATTCGAAGGTTGTTTAGAAACTGTTCGCAAGTTACTGTTGAAATTAGGTTACAAGTGGCGCAAAACAGAGAACAACCGTAAAGTCTTGACGGAGCGTCATGATATACAAATGTGGCGTTTAAAATATTTAAAAAAAATAACAGAGTACCACTCTCAAAGTCGGCCCATTGTCTACACCGATGAGAGCTACGTCCTTTCGACACACGTGCAAAACAACACCTGGGCAAAAAAAAGAAAAGAACTCCGTTTTTTAAAAAAATTAGCACAGGCACTCGCTTTATTTTAGTGCACGCGGGAACCAAGGATGGTTTTATTGAAAATGCTTCCTTGGTTTATAAGGCCAACTCAACAGCTGGTGATTATCATTCAAATATGAGCTATGATAACTATGTAAAATGGCTAAATGAAAAGTTGCTACCCAATTTACTTCCGCGCTCTGTCATTGTCTTAGACAATGCATCTTATCACAACACACGGGCTGAACGACTACCGACGCAATCTACAAAGAAAGCCGATATGCACCAATGGCTCAGGGATAAGGGTATAGCATTTGATGAATCTCTTCTTAAATTGGAATTGTACGATACAATAAAGAAGTACAAAGCCCAACACGTAATCTACAAGATTGACGATTTTATAAAAAGCAAGGGTTTTGATGTCTTAGGCCTTCCCCCTTATCACCCAGAATTAAATGCGATTGAAAATATTTGGGGGATCGTTAAAAATTATGTCGCATCTAAAAATATCGAGCAAAACATGACGAATACGGAAAGACTGATCAATGAAAGTTTGGGCCAAGTTAGCAGTGAAACGTGGCAAAAAACTTGTGCTCATGTTGAAAAAATTGAAAAAGACTACTTGAAATATTTTGATCTCGATTTTGAATTTATAATCAATGTACAAGATGATTCTGACGACAGCAAAACGGAATCGGAAATCGAAAATTTATCTGATAGTGATTGAAAATACTGAATAGTCCTACTTGTTTCGTTTCCATTCTGTAACACCAACGCTTAATTAAATGCCTACATATTCTTAATATTTTTGTATTTATTGCAACCTAATCTAATTTATTTACAAAATGTATATACTTTTAAAACCAAAATTTTATTTAGATTATTAAATCTCGACTTGAATATATATCAGATTTTTATGCTAACGTTACCTACTTTTACACACACAAGCGCGCTTGTCGGGATACGTCACTACTACAATCAAAGCCGAACGGACTTCGTGAAATAGAATATCTGTAATTCGGGCACACATCTACCTTTAGACACAACTTGAATCTTATCATTAAACGACAAGTGCGACTAACCTAACCTAACCAACACATTATCGGCGCAAACTTCACAACAGAACACCATTCTTAGGTAAATAAACAAATAATAACACAACACATAATCTTTACACTACTTTACGTTTCAAAACCAATTACTTATAACTTAATAAGATCTAAAACAGCAAAACATTCAAGATCACATATAAATTACGTGTCACTGTCACATGAAACAAACACTACCAATTAAAATTGTATCACTGTCATACCGTGTTCTTCCACAAAAGGGACTATCATATTTTGCCGGATAACACTGACACACTGGACTGTGTTGCCGAAACTTATTTTCCTAACTCCCCACAAACCAAGCGAAATTTCCCAAATATGAGAAGAAAAATTAGAAATTATTAATTTTTTAATTACTTTTAAAAGGCTTTTGCTATTCCTTACAATTTATAATTTTTTGGAAGGTATAAATTCAACAATACCACCCTTTTTTTTTAATTGTCTCTAGTAGAAGGAAACTTCCCCGCAATTCGGGGAATTGTCCAAAAATTGGGAACCCTGGTCTTCAATATTTTTCATTCATTAAATCTTCACTTTACACACAACCAATGAGGACCAAGCTCCTGCCGCCGGAGTTACGCCCCTAATTTAATCCATTTCACTATTGTGTGCCGTTCATACATACAAAAATATACACGAGTCTGCGTAAATTTTTGAACGAAATGTAGGCGAAACGAATCCTTGCCTTGCGTACGTAAGCTCCGTCGAACTGTGAGTCACGTGGCGTCAGCGACAAGTTGCTATAAGAGTTTTAACAGGAGTTTAACTTGTTTTTTTAATATTTTGTATTATTGTATTACATAGTTAAAATAAATGCATTTGGCGTTGTTGGTAGGGTAGGCTAGGCCTAATTGCCTATATGGACGGCACGCCCCTGACATGCCACCGGGCCCGAAGGTCTGCCTAGGTCAACAAGTAACCGGCCAAAGCTCATTCAAAGAGAAAATTTTCGAGTGCGCTTCGCACGCTCTTGCATGCTACATTATCTTGTTTCTTAAACTTTTCCGCATTAGTAACACTACAGCACACACACAGCAACTCCTACTTCTATATAAATGGTCGAAGGAATCCGAACCCATCCACGACGGGTGCTAAAAAGCTAAATCCCAAATAATAAAAAAAAAGCATTAGTGTACATTAAACTATTTTGTAATTGCAAAACCATTTCTCCATTAAGATACCTAAGGCTCTTGTTCGAATGAAAGTAAAATAATAAGATTTCAATATTAGTACTTTTTCATTTACAGGTGTGCTAGGAGGAACGTGCGGAAAATCGGCAATTCGTCTTCGACCTGCTTTAATATTTGAACCAAAGCATGCACATATCTATTTGGATATACTCAGGAAAACATTACTTGAATTAAAGACAGTAATTGCCTGCTAAGGATGAAGAAGGAACTTTTTGAATGTTTCCTGGGCTGTAATTTATCAATTGTTCAATTTATACATTTGTATTTTATGAGTGTTTTGGCACTAAGCGTATGTCCAGCATAAGCGTTGACGTCGTGATGACGCAGTGTCACGTCGCGTCGCCGACCGAAGTCGCTACGCCGACGGTCTGCATCAAATTTCGATACAATGATGTTCAGAAAATTTAGAATTTCATCACGGTTGGCTTTTTTGTTAAAAATGATTACGAAAACAATAGAAGATAAATGAAGTCTGCTAATTTTTGAACGTGTAAAAATAACCTACTTTTGTTGCTAACTGGATTACTGGACATGTACCTGGGAAAACATGGCTTTTACGTCACGTTAGTGCGTCATAATTATAATAATACAAGCGACCCGCACGTGCTTCGCACGGGAGCGACATGTCAAGATAACTAAGTTATATATTAATTAAGTATGTATATTACACATAAACGTTCTGGAATAAATTCTATAACACGATGGTGAAACCCGCATCAAAATCGAATGTGTAGTTTATAAGAACTAAGCGGTCACACAGACAGACACGAAAAGTGACATTGTTTTATCTATACTTACTAATAATATTATAAAGAGAAAAGATTTCTTTGTTTGTAATGGATAAACTCAAAAACGACTTAACTTTTTTTTTAACCTATACAAAGCTACATTATCGGCGAGTAACGTGGGTTGTTTTAAAAAGAATTGAGATTCCTACGAAAATTATTGTAATTTTCGTAGAAATCTCAATTTTTTGTAAGCCAAGGTATAAAAAAATGCCTATAAACGTCATTATTTGGCGTACGCTGCGAAAACTAGTGATGATTAAATGTAGGTACTACATGTTTATAGTACCTACTCATCATTACCCATAAGAAAGTCCGCGACGCTTTGTGTCTACCTATTATAGTTAAGTCACAATTACCGTTTTTTGTCCAAATTAGTTAATCAAAACACGGGTAGAATCGAAAAATGATGACATTCGTATCATGATATTAATCCATAACCAACAAAATTTTTCATAATCAAGGTGTATTACGTACCCACATGTAAATTCCTCTTGAAATTATTCGAATCGGACTTTTCGTGTAGAAGTTACCGATATAATAATGTTAAAAGTAAGAAAATGCCGCGGTGTGGGCGAACAGCCCTACGCTTCAATAGTTACCTACACATTTTATTTTTTGTACCTACTAAATAAGTAATAAAGTTGGTCATAATTATAATAAATAAAAAAATCGCAATCATTAATTTTCGAAAACTATCTTTTAAACGGGAGAGAGTGTTGAACTTCGTAGGCGAAGTTACGAAATCCACGCGGACGTAGTCGCGGGCGAAGTGTTAGTACTATATAAAGATGTACCCTACATCTTTCTATAGTACTAGCACTAGGCGTAGGCGCCTACGTTGGACTAACGCAAGGTGCCTATACCTACTTGAATATAATTTATTATGTTATGATATTATGATTTGATTATGATGTTATTAGGATAAGAATTTGAATTTTGTTGATGTCCTTAATATAATTGTACCTAAGCCTATTTTATTTTTTCTGTATGTACAGTATTCCCAAATTAATAATGCGCATGCAGATCTTCGCTAATTGTCGTATTCCCGGAAACTTAATTATTAAAAATAATAATTCTACTAAATTATGCATGAAGAAAATGCACTTAACCACTCTATACACATATCGTCTTCCGACGCTCGGGGAATACGACCGTTGCCGAACAGTGACGAAGATTTCTATGCGCATTATCACTTTGGGAGACCTGTACCTATATTTTTGTAGCAATTTAACCATAAAACAGATAACAGATAAACACAGGTGATCCGTTGACATGGGTCAGTTTGGACAGGCCTGAGACTATTAGACATTGAGAAATTTGATCTATGGAACGGTTCCTTAGATCATTGTGGTCGATTCTAGAGTTAAGGAAAAGGGCATTCAAAGATTCTCAGATCAAAACTAACTATACACCACTCGGGAATAAAAGCAAGTTGTTTTCCTAAATTAATAGAATGGTGTTTTAATGGGCAAGGCCACGAAATAGATAAAGATTTCATTTCTTGATTACTTATCAGTTCCACAACTTTTGTAGTCAAATCACACTATCCTGCACCATCCCTAGATACATTAAAAAAAAAGTCTTGAAAATTTGCGAGAGTAACTGTGACATTGACGACATGGTTAAGTGTCAGATTTCCCCATGCTGACCCATCTCAGTTCGCAGCGGATCAAACTGTATATCACTTCAGTATTTTGTTGTAGGTATGTTAGTTTACACACGCAATTTCTTTTAAAACTATCCGATGTAATAATTAGAATTTTAACCCTTATTTATATTATTATATTTTATAATAAGAGTAGAGTAGTATAATACGAGTACTACTCAGACGTAGGTATGTATAGTCACGAGCACTAATGTATACACATATGTCACTAAGCAAAATACAAAAGCGATTTTTTCGTGGAATAACGACTGCAACATTGAAGTAAGACCTATTTCATAATAGCATGGGTTCCAAAATATTATGTTCATAGCGACATATAGTTACAATCAACACAGTAGGAGAAAATAACGTTTAAAAGTTGTTAAGGTATACATATTAGTGCTCGTGACTGTACTAAGAAGGCGAATTTTAATTTGGTATAATTTTTGGTATAAATTGGGCGGGGCGTGTACTGAAAATACAATGTGCACAGTAAAAGGTGTTTAATTTGAACGGATTCAGAGAACCTTAGGTACCTACCTACCTACCTATGTAAAATGTATACTTAGCTACTTATAATATATACAGCTATGAACGTTGTGGGTATAATGAATGAACGTCTAATGTTTATTATAGTAAGGAAAATAGATACTAGTACGACTGATTGATGTCTTCCAAAATTATACCAGTTCGATTCTGAATATTGTTTCTTTTTTAAACCCCTCTCCTACTTCAAATGCAGTTGTCTTTTCAACACCAACTTTACCACTGCAATTAGAACGAACCACGAAGGACAGTCCTCCATGGAATGCACGAACTTTTTAGAGAGCAAGACGACCGCGCGAGCGCGCGAGCGTGACGGTAGACGCAGGTTTGGCTCCAGCATAATATACTTAAGGGTCGGATAATCGCCGTTGACCTTGGACATACAAATACGCGTCGCGATATGAAAATAGTCTATTCATACAAAAAAAAAACCATGAAAATATAGTTTGAAAGTAATATCGTTTTTATGCTTTGGGTAGACATTACTTCCATGAATTTATTTCATAAAGTATTTCCCTACAATATTAAAAATTCACATATAGAATTGAGGTGTACCTATGCGTTCTAGTTTCACATACATTTTTTGCATAACTTTCAATATATGAAGGCGTATTAACAGATTTAAAAGTCACTAAAATCATAAATTATTCTTAAAGTGGGCAACCTCGCAAGTAGCTGTCAGATATTTCGTTGTTTTGATTAATTTGGCAATTTTATTGTATGGAAATATGAGATTTCGCTAACTAGTACCTAAACTAAAATATTGATTATGAAATGCAATAATTCACACCGTAACACCGAATAATTATAAAGTTTTAGATGTAAAAAAAAGTATTTGGAAAAAAGTATTTTCCAAATGCCCTTTTTGTACCTAAAACGGTTACAACATCAAATTCAGTGTCATAATTGCAATTCATTATTAGATAATATTTTAGGTCACTAGTAGCAATATTTAATATTTCCATCCAGGTAAATATTTGACAGCTATTTGCTACGTTGCCAACTTTTAGTAGTACCATGTATTTGCTTATTTTATTATGGTGCACGACTCACACGACGAGGAAGCAGTGGGCGCGGCCCGTTGTCGGCAGACTACTCAATTTGCAAACTTACACGATCATTGATGCCCAGTCTTGGCTAATGTGCAAGATCATAAATACATTTTAACGTGTATGTCGTTCCGTGCAGTATTTTTATGGGTGTTGTGCACAGGTTGACCGGTCTGTCGTCAAATGGTAGGCTTTGAGATAAAATTGATTGTTTAGGTTCTAGTTCGGTTATTAGCCTTTTTTTTAAGTCAATTATCACAATATAGTAGCGATGACCTATTTGCTCTCATCCTTAGGTGAACCTACCTTAAAACAGACGTAAGAACTAGGTATTAATTTAACCTCTGTTTTCTTAAAGGCTTATGCAGATTGGCGGAATATCGCGGGCGCGACAGGCAGCGCGATATTTTCCATGAAATTTTCATAGAAATTGAGCTTCTAGTGTCACGTCGCGCCTGTCTGCGGGAGCCTTAACTCGACATTAAATATGGATTTTTTTTATCTCTCATGACGATTTCGTTACAATCTTACAACAAAAATGAGCAAGAACTTCTTCAATCAAACACATTTACACATGTCTTTCAATTATAGAATTAAGTATCCGAGTGTGGACAGATAAATTGATTTTTAATTTCCTGAATAGGCATGGTGACAAATTTTGAAACACTATCCTATATTGCTCGAAAATGTATATTATTTACAATGAATAACATATTTTTGCACGAATTAAAGCTTTAGCAGTAAAAAAATGATATTTCAGTTTTTAAATTTAAAATCCGCACCAAAACACTTGTTAGTGTCATGGCGTCGCTTGTGACGTCACGTTTGAATAATCACAACTTAAACGCTAGACACTCAAATCAAATCAACTCAAATCAGACACTCATTGAGTAATTTAGTTATTTTGTGTTATTTAATATGAATTCGAAAGGGTTATAGGTGGTGTGCGGTTCTTCTGTGTGGTAACACATCAATAAAAACACAAATAAGCTATTTTTGTTCATTCCAAAAAAGAAAACAATAAGAAATAAGTGACTTCAACTTGTAAACAAAATTGAATCGTAAATAAAACCGAAGTATGGAAGTGTTTAAAAGAAGATGGATGTAGGTGGCTGACTTTATTCTTCAATAAGTTCGGAGTAATAAGGAGGGATCGCACAAGAATTAATGCCTTTGCATTCATTCTTCCTTCAATTGCATGCAATTGAGATGAGAATGCTAAGAGGGATGTGTGGTGTGACACGAATGGATAGAATAAGAAATGAGTACATCTAAGGAAGTCTGAAAGTGGCACCGGTAACTGAAAAGTTGTGCGGAAATCGGTTGTCATGGTATGGGCATGTGATGCGGAGGAATGAGGAAAATGTCGTGAGGAAAGTCTTGAGTATGAATGTCGATGGGTATAAGAGTAGGGAAAGACAAAAGAAACGATGGTTGGACTGTGGGAAAGATGATATGCCTTGAAAGCGGGTGACTACCGAGACGACAACTAATAGAGGAGTATGGAAGAAAGGGACATGTTGCGCCGACCCCAAATAAATTGGGATAAGAGCAGGAGAATGATGAAATAAAATCATAGGATATCAACCAGTGCTGTTAACGAAGTTCGTTTGTTTACTCAAAAGTGACGTCAGTTGCTCTGATTGGTGTTCTACATATCATGGCGGATTGCCGTATTTTGTAGTTTTATTTTATCAAAATAATTATCGATCTCACTCTTGATAAAAAAATAAATGCGCGTTTTGTATTCAATGACTCAAGTTTTATTTAAAAAATACATAATATTAGTGATTTTTAGTTACTCTTATCATGCCTTATCTTACATGATAAACGATATTAAACATTATTAAAATTACGATTCTTATTGTCATTATTTATTATATTATTTGTATTAGTTGCCCAATCTGCTTGTGGTAGGGTATTTTCATCCTTTACCCGTAGTTCGCCATTCCTTTTGGGCCAGTAAAGTTTACCCTTGTTTTCCCATAAGCCGGGTACTTACTTAGCTCAACCCTGCCTTTGCGGCGATTAGCCACAATTTTTAACGGCATTTTCCTGAAAAACAATGAAATTGTTATGGATATTCATGTTCCTATACAGAGCCCTAATAAGCCGTTTAACAGCATTCTAATGGGTGGATTATAAAAGAGTGTTGAGAGTGCTATCCCAAATATATTCTTTTTAAACCACCTTTAAACAAATAATAGAATGATAAGTGGACACATAAAAAAATACTGTTTATTTACATAATCAAATTACAAGATGGTTATTAACATTAACTAAATTAAATTAAAACTAAGTTAAACCTAAAAAAGGCCCTCGAGGCATTGTACCGAGGATGCTGGCGGCATTTTTTGACCTCAATAAAACTAAGCCACAAATCTGGCAGGAAAGATGCTGAGAATTGCAACTATATTATAGAAGTTCCAGCCGTCATTCGTAAAGCCCTCATCACACAGGACAGATTATTTATTAATTGGACATCCTGCCCGGTACGAGACTTCACACTGGTAACAAGATGTTACAAATGTCAGCAGTACGGTCATGCAGCCAAGACATGCAAAATAACTGCCCCCACTTGTGGATATTGCGGTGAAGAAGGGCACACAATCCAAGACTGCGCAAAGAAAGCGAACCCGCCAAAATGTGCTACTTGTCTGCGCTTTAAAAAACAAGCCAACCACAAGACGGGAGACACAGATTGCCCGGCTAAAAAAGCTGCCGAATACAGGTACATTAATTCGATAGATTATGAAGGCGCCTAAGAGCGTTGTTGTTTGTTTGTTAGTTTGTTTGTTTTTTAGTTTTAGTATGGATGATAACTTAATTACCGATATAGATAACACATTTATAACTGTGTCAAAGACATGTGACGTTGAGGACTGCAGAAAATATCTTTCCGACTATCGAAATTCACTAACCGTACTGACCCAAAACATTCGTAGTATTTCTAAGAACAGATAGCTTTAACATTTTTCTTCATAGACTAAACTTTGATTGTGATATAATGGTACTTACTGAGTGTTGGCTATCTAATCGCCACGATAACCTCCCATTAATACCGGGGTACAACTTATTGCATACCACAGTAAACCACAATCAAAATGATGGTGTGGTAGTCTTTGCTAAGGAATCATTAAAGGTCACAGTCGAAGAACATACTCTGCGTGACTGTATGAGCAATTGTTTAGTCATGAAAATTGGTACCACCACAGCTATAATAGCTATGTATAGATCCCCTTCCGCTAGAAACTTAGATCCTTTTAACAAATCCTTAAATCAGATTTTTCAAGCACTAAGCCCTTTTAAGAATGTTATACTAACAGGTGATTTAAATATAAATATTGGCTCCGAAAACTGCGATGCAGGGACCCAAGATTACCTTAATATCTACTTATACCATGGTTTTCTCCCCGCTCACACATTGCCAACTCATCAGAGCGGTTCCTGCCTCGATCATATGATGATCAAAACCAGCCTGTCATATATTACGCTTGTTACTAACTCAACAATTACTGACCATCACGCAGTCCTACTAACTGTAAATTTAACGCTGCCTAAGCTAAATCGCCCTCAGACTATTAGCAAATTAAACACAAACAATCTCGAATATGATTTATGCAACCTTGATTTTAGCCCAGTTTACAATACTGCTGACCCTAATTTGGCTTCATCGTATTTAATAAAACATGTGCAACAAGCAATATTACGTAACACGACAGTTTCTACAGTAATCAGGAAACTTTATAATATTAAACCATGGATTACTCCTGGGCTAATTCGGTGTATAAGACACAGGGATAAACTTCATCAGAAAACTAAGAGATACCCTGATAATGTAATAATACTAAGTACCTATAAAAGATACAGGAATTTCTGCAACAATCTCCTAAAGACTATTAAAAATAATTACGATAAAGACGAATTAAATAGAGCAGGTAAAAATAGCAAACAACTTTGGAAACATATTAAAAATGTCACCAATATGTCTAAACAGCGTGAGTCAAATTCGAGTTTACTGCTTGCTAATCCTTCACCAATCTTATCAGCTAACAATGTAAATTACTTTTTTGTAAATGTTGGAAAAACTCTTGCCGAAGAGATACCGAAATATTGCGACCAACTACCTTTTCCAAACTCAAACAATAGCTGTTACCCGAAATCGTTTGCTATGTTGGACACTGATGAAGATGAAATAACCAGAATCATTTCTGGGCTAAAGGATGACTGTGCAGTTGGATGGGATAGTATAAGCAATAAGATCCTTAAACTCTTTAAGCATATTCTGGTACCTCCCTTAACGCATATTTTTCGAATCTGTCTTTCCGAAGGAATTTTCCCTAGTTGTTTAAAAAAGTCAGTTGTAATCCCTATCTTTAAATCTGGACGTAAAGACTCAGTTAATAATTACAGACCAATATCCTTACTCCCTTCAATTTCAAAAATACTAGAGAAAATCATAAACAGTAGGCTAGTTAATTACCTAGAAAAAAACAACATCTTATCTCCCGCGCAATTTGGTTTTAGAGCCAAACTATCGACAGCGGATGCGGTACATAGCCTGACTGATTATATTTCAGAAGAACTCGGCAAAGGAAACCAGACCCTGGGAGTCTTTCTCGATTTAGCCAAGGCCTTCGACACGGTGTCTGTTTCTGTTCTTCTGAACAAATTAGAGACCATAGGAATAAGGGGAACGCCGCTGAAACTTTTTACTGACTATTTAAATGACCGGTACCAATGTGTAAGAATAGATAATATTACAAGTGATGAACAGAAAAATACTGGTTTTGGTGTTCCTCAGGGAAGTATTCTAGGCCCCACCCTTTTCCTGATTTATATTAATGATTTGTGTAATTTAAATATTAAAGACGGCAAAATTATATCATATGCCGACGACACGGCGTTAATATTTACCGCTAAATCCAGTAGCGAACTGTTTGAAATCGCTCAACTAGGTTTTAATACTGTGACTAATTAATTGGCTTCAAAGCAATTTACTAACATTAAATGCCGACAAGACAAAATATATTACCTTCTCCATGCGCAAGCCTCAACCTAACATTACTAACCCTCATCTATATGCCCATCAATGTGGAAACCGTACAGGCAACATGTGTATTTGTCCTTTTATCCTCAAAACGAGCAACATAAAATACCTGGGGGTAATAATGGACGACACACTTTCTTTTAAAAAACATTTTGAAAGCCTGGTTAAAAGAGTGCGCAAACTAATATATCTAGACGCGGCGGCCAAAAGCACTTAAGTCAATTTTAGCTCAAAATTAAAAAAAGTCACAGCATCCATGTTTTTGTATTATCCGTTGACTGGAAAAAGCACGTAAGTCACCGTCACTCCATTCAGTCGTAATAGTCGACTGTACCATAAAACTTAAGTCGTATCAACAAATCAAGCGGCGACACAAACCACTTAAGTTGACTTAAGTTTTTTTTCCCGGCATTTCAATCTCTTATACATCTTCATCTCTTAAACAGACTGACTTAAGTAACTTGGTAACAGTGATCCGTTTTTGCTGTCGATAAATTATTTTCAAGTATCTACCCTCACTTAACTCGTTTTTTTTGAAGTGCTTGATAAAAGTTGACGAACGTTGTGGGTGACGTAAAATTAAATACGTATTCCCTCATTAGTGTTTTGGTGTGACGGTCGTAGTGGTGTTGTGCATTAACAGTATTTATAATGGATTCAAGAGCCAGAAAGTTAGTAAATCTCGCCTTAAATAATGAGATTAAAGGTAAGTTTTGAATATTTTCCTTTAATTTTTATGCAATATGCAAAACAAATGTATAGTTTTTGTGGACACAATTACAACCCGTAAAAACAAAAAAAATACATTTCACTTTTTTTACAGGCGATGAAGACCCATTCACTAATCCGCAACCAAGTACATCTGGAACTCAAAAACAAATTACTCCTGATGAAGCTGCTATTGACTATTCTAGTGACGATTCTGTTGCTGATCCTACCTACTCTCCAGATAGTCCTAGTTTGCTTACACAACATGAAGATGAGATGGAATCTACTGTTTATGATGCTTCAGTAGATGTACAGATAGCGCCACAAAATGAAATACCTGAAGGTATTGAAGATACGTCATTACAACAACAAAACAAACCTGTACCCTGTAGAAGAAGGAAGAAAGATAACAAAATAAAAAGAAATTTAGGCCAATCCTATGTGACAGCTTCTGGAAAAGTTATCGGCAAACGTCAAATGAAGGAACTGCCTAATTGTCGAAATAAGTGTCGTCAAAAAATAAGTGATGAGCAACGAGCTATAATTCACAAAGAGGTTTGGAATCTTGGGTCTTATGATTTAAGAGCAGCATTCATTTCATCTTTAATTACCATTCGAGAGAAAAAAACCGAGCGTCGTCGAGTCGAAGATCCTAGTTTACAAAAAAATAGACATTGGACTTATACGTATCATTTTAACGTCAATAGTGAAAAAATATCGGTGTGTCAAGGTTGCTTTTTAAAAACCCTATCAATAAGTGATAATTTTGTGAAACTACTCGGTTTGAAGAAACGTGGCACCTCGAGTGGAATTATACCAACAGACAAACGTGGAAAGAATACACCAGCAAACAAACATTCCGAACAGAAAAATCAAGAGGTGATTAATCATATCAATTCGTTTCCACTATATGAAAGTCATTACACTAGACGTAAAAGCACCCGCAAATATTTACCATCGCATTTGACTATATCAAAAATGTATTCTCTATATTCAGAATCACATGAAAATCCTGTAAGTGATAAGATATACCGCAAAGAATTTCATAAATTAAACTTAAGTTTCAAAAAACCAAAAGTGGACACCTGTCACACATGCGACCTGTTTAAAATGAAATTAAATATTGCTACGGACGAGATCACAAAATTAGCCCTTGAAAAAGAACGTGACTCTCATCTGCTAGCCGCTGATATGGCGTACAAAGAGAAGCAGTGTGATAAAAATATCGCAATTACAAATACCGGAATCAAATGCCTGACTTTTGACCTACAGCAATGCTTGCCTACTCCAGCATTACAATCATCTGTAGCCTTTTATAAAAGACAACTTTGGACCTTCAACCTTACAATTCATGACAACGCAACTGGAATGTCAACGCACCACATATGGCATGAGGGTATTTCGGGTCGCGGTGCTAATCAAATTGCCTCTTGTTTATTTTCTTATTTACGAGAACTACCGGAAGAAATCTCAGAAGTGATTTTATACTCTGATACTTGTGGAGGACAAAACAAGAACACACACGTAGCTGCAATGTTCACGTACTTGTTGACTGTAAAACCTTCAATGAAGTTAATATACCACAAGTTTATGATACCTGGGCATACACATATGGAAGTTGACTTAGACCACGCAATCATTGAAAAAAAAAAGAAAAAAACTGACATACAAATTGATCACCCCCACGACTGGATGCAGTTAGTAAGATCGAGTAGCAAAAAATTTACCGTGAGAGAAATGCAACAAAATGATTTCTTTGATTTCGCTAGCTTATTGAAGGGTCCATTAGTAGCCCGAAAAAAAGACGATGATGGAAATATTTTCAAGTGGCATGATGTGAAGTGGCTGAGTTATGACTCTGAGTACGGCGTCATAAAATACAAAACCACTCTTTCTAGAGACGAATCATTTAAAAGTATTAATTTCAAACGGAACACGCGACGAGATAAGGAATTTAATTTGATGCAGATTACTGACAAGCCAGTACCAATAAGTGTTGACAAAAAACGTGATATAATATCACTTTTGTCTTTAATACCGGAATGTTTCCATAATTTTTACCAGAATTTAGTAACCACTGACGATACCAAGGATGTTGATCCAGATATACAAGATTCAGAAGAGAGTGACTGTTAGTTTTCGACTTTAGTGCATGCATTATATTATACAATTTTAATTAATAGTCTTAGTTATTCATAGTTTGTATTAAAATCATAAAATAAAATAAATAAACCAAGTAATTATAGTATGTTAATAAACACCTAAGTCTCAATTTCTTGATAATCAAAGAAACTTAAGTCAGATATTTCAGTAAATAATAAATAAAGCCTAAATAGCCATATTCTGATATGTAACTAGTTCATAATTGTGTAAAAATAAATAATAAAAACCATAACCGTAGTACATTTTTTTCATACCAATCGAATTAAACAGTCTCCTGTAAAATTTTTGCATTGAAAAATAATCGACTTAAGTACTTATGGCTTCCGAGTCTAGATATGTTTTTAAGAAATTGCGAACAATAGCAGATTCAAAATTGATCACACAAGTTTATTTGGCCCTATGTCAATCTATAATTCAATACTGTATCACGTCTTGGGGTGGCGCACCAAAAACTAATTTGCTTCCTCTTGAAAGAGCTCAGAGAGCTATTTTGAAAGTAGCAAACTTCCATCCCTTCTTCTTTCCCACAGATCTGCTATATAAATCCTGCAACGTACTGACAGTTCGCCAGCTTTTCATAATGCACTTAGTATTAAAACAGCACACCATGCTTACCTACAATGCCAACAATACTAACAAGAGACGGAATGATATAGTATGCATATCCAATGCAACCTCAAAACATGTCTTTGTACAAAGATTTTTTACATTCTTAGGCCCATTTCTGTACAATAGATTAAATAAAAAATTAAGTATCTATAAATTAAATTAATATAGCTGTAAGAACATTATACTTAAGTATTTACTAACCATCAATTATGCCCAGACAGAAGATCTACTTGTTGTCTGCAAATAGAACTGCTAACATGCTATTTTACTTTTATTTACCTAAGTTTTATTTTTCGTTGTAACTCTATATTCATTGTTAATTTATTACATTATGTTTTTCTGCACTTTCTAGCCTGAAGCACAGGTCCAACCTAGTTCAGGCAAATTAGCAACTGTGCTCTACTTTAATTGTTAAGGTATTTATTGTAAATGTGCCCCTCTTATAAATAAACGATTTTATTATTATTATTATATTATTATTTCCTCGCTGAATTGAAATGCTGACGCGTTGCGCGAGAAAACCGCCAGCTTTTGCAGTTACATCAACTAGACGTTTCACGATTTCCGCAAATAACTTATGCGCACTGGGACCCCACGGACCGAGGGTCTCGACGCCAAAGGGCACAAAGTTGTACTCTCTGCCAAGGCCTCTATATTTAATCATTTTCAGATTTTTGGCATTTTCTGCCGCTGCACCCGGTTTAGAAGTAGTCCGTTGGAGGTGGGACGGTGCCAGTGTGTCTATATCGGTAGCTTTCCACACAAGCATCCGTCCCAAACTCCACGGAACCAAAGACCAAACCATCAGGTTACATTGATGCTGGCACGAAATCGGCAGATGTCATTAAGTGTCGCATGTCTTTTCCCTGGCGCTGCGGCCAGACCGCCGGTTAAGCGCAGACCAAAGGGTCATGGCCATCTGGCTGGTCCGGGGAGACCGCATGGTCTCCTGTGATGCAGCGAGCCTCCTTGCTGGATTGCCGCCGTGGGATCTGGAGGCAAAAGTCCTCGCGCACGTATGGGAGTGGTGCGAGGAAGCGAAATGCCGGGGCGTAACTCCGCTGCCGCGAGAAATCGCGGCACAGCAAACGGAGCTCCGGCGGGATCTCATGGCGACATGGAGATGGTACGGTTGAAGCAACCCAGTGCTGGGCACGCCATAATTGCGGCGATAAGTCCCCTCTTTGAGAAGTGGCTAGAGACGCGCCACGGCGTCCTCCACTTCCGCCTGACGCAGGTCCTCACCGGACACGGCAGCTTCGGGAGGTTCCTGTGTCGGATAAGGCGGGAGGAAACGCCCGGGTGTCATCACTGTGTGGATCGCCTGGAGGACACGGTGGAGCATACGGTGGAGGTCTGCCCGGCTTGGGCAGATCTCCGCCGTGTCCTCGTGGAGGTGATCGGTGACAGAGATCTCTAGCGTCCGGTCCTAGTTCAGGCCATGGTACGGAGCGAGAGGGCATGGGCAGCCGTCACCTCCTTCTGCGAAGCAGTAATGCTCGCGAAGGAGGAAGCGGGACGGTTGAGGGAAAGACGAATTTCGCGCCACCGCAGGAGACGCCCTGGGCGTCGGGAATCCCGGGCGGATTTCCGGCCACCGTAGGCGCGGGCTTGCGGACGGTGAGCAATGGTTAGCTCACCGTCCGTAAAGAACAGGCCTGGGTCGACGGCGCGTTGTATTCCTCGCGCACCTCAAAGAGATGTCGTCGTCAGCACAAGTGTAGTGGTCCACTAGGGCCGATGCCTGCCGGGGTCGCGTGGCAGTCCAAAAGGGTTACCGAGGCCCCTGGCAACACAAGCAACGGAAAGAATACGGGTGGGTTAGTCCGTAAGAGTCTGAAACACCCTCCCGCTCCGCCCAGAGCAGAAGTTATTTGATGATTTCCCGCCAAAAAAAAAAAAGTGTCGCATGTCTTGAAAAGCGGCCTGCACTTTTTTGACAACACAGTCCGTGGTGACCCAGTCGGTCCCCGTCCGTACCACAAGGGCATGTATGTGGAGTGCACACCGTGACCCCAAGCCGCAGACCAGTCGCCAGACGAAGCGAGGTTGGATCCAGGAAGGTACCTGTATATGGAGAAGCATAGGCATGTAGCTAATGACCGGCTTTTCTAGCTCCGACCGCCAAGTCTTCCTGAAAGTCCTAATAAGCGGCTCAAAATCGATTTGTATGTTAAATCGCAATAAATCGCCACCAGCTCCTTTGAGATTTTGGGTTGTCTGGAAATTCTTTACCCGGGCAAGCAATTTGAAAAGCATTCTTGGCATCCTCCAAGCCCGCAGTCATAGTTTGTAGGCAAAGCCAGGACATTACCTATGAGACGTGACCCATAGCACGGGTGGACGACAAAAAGGCTAGGGAAACAACACTCGAAGTTTTGCGGATTCCTAAGCCGCCAAACCAAATAGGGAGGGATGCTTGTAACCAAGATAGTACATTGAGCTGAATATTTAAAATCATTTCTAAACTAGTTTTGTACACTTATGTAAATTTAGCGACAAAAAGGCAAAATTTTAGAATTACAAGAGCATAATGAGGACTGATTTCGAGTAAACAATTTGCGTGACTTTGGAATTTATAAATAGTTTATAAATAGTGGAATTTATAAATAGTATCAGGAAAAGATTCTTCAAACAAGGAAGAACCCAGGAGGCAAAGTGACTTTCTGTCTACTATTTTTATATTGGGAGCCAGAAATTTGAATTTGAATTTTAAATTTTAAATTATCCAAACCAAGTGGACACATTAGATCTATTATCCAAAAATAAGCAAGGAGACCGCTATGTGAGCAGCTTATATTCAACATAAACGTCCCCAACACATAGCCTCTTTAATAAAAATATAAACGATACAATATCTAATCAAATACTGCGTTTTATTAATAGAACCAATTCTGAAATGGTGCACAGCGTAAGCCACGTTGTTTTTGCACACTAAAATTCACTAAAAGCATTGAAATTTTTTCGCTCATCTAAGCCAGGCTATTATAAAACACTTGTTTACTCCCTGAATGGTAGCTTTATCCTGTGGCGCTTAAAAAAATGCAATAATGATATATGTATATTTAGGCCAATATTCAATAATACACCGATTGCAGAGAATGGCGTGGTGATGAGAGTCACAATGAAATTACGAGTATAATTAAAATGACACAATTTATTCAATGTTATTTACATAAATTATCTCCATAAAAGTACGAAAATAATTTAAATGCCCAATATTGACTGAATATCTGAGTTTGAACACTTGTCAACTGGTCTATTAAAGAGTCATAATAGCTGTTAAAAGGGTAGATAAGCGTTTATACAGACGATATTAAGCTTGTACATTTATTCAGCTAAGTACTATTTTGCTATAATATTGCTATTATACAAATTAAAGCATCTCATTTTGTGCCCTAATTGCTGGAATAACACCTGTGTAAGCGATAATCCAGACATTAACCAGTCAATTATGTCAGCTTGAAGATTCCAGAAACGCTTTTATAAGGTGATTATTCAGCCAATCTGTGTTGCTTGGGCTCCTTCCCAGCAGTGTTCATAATGGTCTCCGGTCGCCATATGGTGTGGCCCGCGGGTGACTCAAAGTTGAATTCAGACTCAGACTGAGTAATTCGAATTAAGAAAACATAATATATTTTTTTTTAAGCCATTTGTTTCCGTTTTTACTTAATCACTCAATGAATATTTTATGATAGTACTTAAGTTATGTTCTTACAAAATACCACATAATCATTCATTCATTTCAATCATTCATCATTTATTTACCACTTGACACATTTTCCACCAATAAAGTTACCATTTTCTAGCGTTCCGCCTAAACGAACCTTAAGACGCTGACAACGCCTAAACCGCGGTCACTGTCAGATTGCATAGAAAAGAAAGAGAAGCGCGATGACACAACGCTTGTAATTTATTGCAAAATATGAAGCAATTATCTATTTACTCATAATTAAGTTGAGTAATCGAAAATAAGAAACAACCAAGTTCTGCATTCAAATAAGACGTTCTTGTTATTAATTAAATACGTAACGTATGTTGATATTGAATACAGATATTTTGGATTAGAACTTAAGGTAAGAGGTTAGTTTAACGTTAGTTTGTATCGAGATTTTTTTCCATAACATGTTTTGGTAACAACCAAGTTCTGTAAAATATGTTCAAAATTACACATATTTTTTCCGCTACCACAAACTATACAGATTTGGCAATTTTTTTTTCTTAAGAGAAGCCTATTTTGGTCAATTGGGTCTTGTCAGCGCCTTAACATCCAACTAACAAGTTAATGTTTAATAATAGTCGAGTTAACGTTAAATGTAAATATAAACGTTTATAAAACGCGAAATAGGCCCGTTGAACGTTATATAAGTACATATAAGTTATTAAAAAGTACAAAGACCGCCTTTACGGTAAAATACTGGTTGTGATGAAACCCATAAGTGACCGCTTATTATCACAAAGCAGGTATAATGATGTTGTCAAACAACTGAAACGTTGACTCAAATATGTATGTATGATAGAATAACAGGAAAAAGTAAATGAAGTCAATTTCCATGATTACAAAATATTTATACTGTACCTACATTATTATTTAAATAAGTAGGTATGATATAATAATAGATGCGATAAACTTTCAGGAAACTTTAGTGTTATATATGTGTTATAGTGAAGTTTTTAATGCCCTGCCTTATTTCTTTGTATTTCAATGGTTTTAGTTAATTATTCAAAATATGTTTTCATAATAAAGCTCCAATCATCTTGTCTAAGTTATATGGCGACCTCTAGAATACACTAATATAACGAAAAAGTAGCATAGACTTTTCCTTGAGACCATAACACTCCAACCATATTAAGTCGCATTTAGGTTTCCTTAATCATTAGTAACTTTTTAATGAAATCACTTTTGTATGACAAAACAAAATGGGAATGGTTTAATGAAAGTGTGGGTATGTAAGGATCTGGGTGCCCTGAGGGTTTCTGTTCTAATCTGTGACGCCTGTGCATTTAAAGTGCACATGCGCAACGGTTGCCTCCGCCTCCATGCAAGCCCTGCACAGAGGGCTGTCCGTTATGCCTATTGTGTGGAAGTGTTTGTTTAGCGAGCAGTGTCCCGTGATGGTCCCCGTCAACAAGCCGGGCCTGTCCAGGCGTAAAAACCGCCTGGTTAACTTACTATCCAAGGATGGCGGCATAGCCTCATTGGACTGCCTGCACCCCGGTGTCGAGGACCACCAGCTCTTCGCTTGTTGTGTGTGGATGAGCTCCTGTAGCCACCTGCGTAGTTGGTTGAAGGGGATAGGTACGATTGATTCGGGTCCGCAGAGTAACGTGCCGGGTGCTGTCCTGGCTAGTTCGTCAGCTGCGTCGTTACCTAGTGATCCGCTGTGTCCTTTTATCTATTGAAGTGTCACTGTGTTGCGGTTCAATACCGTTATACGTTCTAATGCACTGTGACATTCTTGTGTTAGGCTCGAGGTACCGTATCTTTCCTAAGGATTGGAGAACTGAGGCGCTGTCGGAGAGTATACGTATATCCATGATATATATCCATGACTCTCCTGGCTTCTATGGCACACGCCGCTTGTATAATGCCCATACACTGCCTGGTAGACGGTGTTGAACATTCCCAGCAGGCTAGATATGTTTATGTTAAGGTCGTGTGAGAAAACGCCGGCTCCGGTTCCGGAGTCAGTCTTTGATCCGTCGGTGTTTGGTTGGTGGTTTCTATGAACAATACATTGTCCAACATATTATTATGCACTGACACCATTATACGACGTCGTATAAGTTAATCCTGAAAACGTTTACTCAATACATACATATTACATACACAGATGTTACATACATAGTAAGTAAAAGTAAAAAGTTTATTACTCAAAAAGCATTCACAAGAATTTGGTACATAGCTACAATATTCATACCTATAATGATTACATAAGGAAACTGATACCCAAACTAAGCCAGGGCTTGTATTTTGGGAGTCAGTCCTCAAACGTGGAGCATTTTATGTAGATCGTGTCAACGTGAATGTGAATGGCGTGACGTAAATGATTATAATAGCATAATAAGCACTTGTGAGTTGGGTGTGCTTGTGTGTGTGTGGTGAGGTGAAGCTAATTGCTGGGGCCAGCCAGCAACAATGTTTTTAACGCTGTGTCTGGACAGTCCTACAATGCTCAGCTTTTGGTTGATGCTGTCGTACAGTCTAGTACTCAGGCTGCCAAACTGTCTACTAGCGAAAGCTGTTTTACAAGGGGCACGAGGACAAACAGGCATTTTGCTACGTTTGTTTGGGTCGGGTAGGGGCACAGATGGGTGTTTCCTCAGTATAGATTTGAGCACAAAGAGCTGACGAACTGTTAGTACTTTACAGTCCGAGTACAGTTGTGCTGCAGAGTACCTGTTTGGTTTTTTGTTATCACTTTCAGGACCGCTCTCTGTGCTCTTTCCAGACTAAGAAAATGCGTTTTGGCAGCTTCTCTCCACACGGTGGCACAATATTGGATAACCGACTGACATAAGGCTAAGTAAACCAGTGTAAGCTCGTCAGGGGTGCAGACCCCCTCAGGGATTTAATATGTGGAACAAACGCCTCGTTCTTGAGGTTACAACATCTATCTGCTTGTCCCACCTCAGTTCACTATCAATATGTACACCAAGATATTTAACGAATTCCGCACGGTTACTCAACTGTGCGGAATTCGTTAAGCCAAGTACTCACTTGGCATGTGCAATTACCCTGGGAACAACAGATTTGAGCTTGTATAGAGAAATCATGTGATAGCTTTTTTATTTTTGGTGATGGAAAAGGGCACATAGTTGGTTTTAGATAGATAGCGTTAACGGAATTGTTGTTAGCCAGCTCATGACCTGAGATAAGGAGTATTCTGCTCTTTCCTTTACAGTGTGCTAATTAAGACCCCAGACGAACAGAGCACTGTTATCTGCATAGGTGAATATTTTTGTATATGGCAGAGACATTGAGCAGATGTCATTTATATACGGCAGAAAGAGAGTGGGGCCCAGAATGCTCCCTTGTGGAATACACACCATACATATATAATACATGCATACACTACGTCCTCCGATCGGTCAGCTTAGCAGAAGTTCAGTAGATTCGTACCAAAAGACACTTGGTAGGTTGAATAGGGGAATAATAAAACCAGAAAAAAAAGACCTGGCTTGATGGAACTTCAGTTCTACAACAAAACAAAAGCGAATGAGTCACCAAGCCACGTTTCTGAAGATATAAAATGAAAGAAAGTCTTACATACTGTGGTAAATTCCTTTAATTAAAACACTACAATAATTAACACGTTTACACTAGGTATGTACTGTTCAGCTCGACAGGCCAAAATATAATGCCCAGCAAACAGTATTCGATTCACTTGACAGCTCTGCATCCACGTTTCAAAAGTGGGGAAAAGTGCGCGAATTTTAAGTCAAATGTGGACATTAAACTTTTATAAAATGGTAACTATTTATTACATTAATTATTAATGTTTTTTATATGGATTCAAGTTAATTTCTACGTATTTAATCATAACATAATATTTAAACACAGTATTATATTTAATCTAGTCAAATTACAGTTATTAGGCAAGTTGCGTACTAATAAAATCTTAAATTGACATTGAAATATTTTGATTTATTTTGTAATTGCTTACATTCGTCCATTATGACCTACGAGTCGCGCCCTGGCGAAATATTAAAAAAAAAAAGAAATACACTAACCAAATTTTTACAGGAATCAAAACAAATTTACATAATATCATACATTTCTTTCGTTTCCTTAAGAGTAGTAAATAAACAAAAAATATAAGATTCATATTCGCTTGGCCAAAACATCTCGCTATCCTGCTTGCGCGCTCCAACCGCGGACTGCCCGCGTCCGCCCGACCGCAGTCAGTTCGTCTTCCGCCATCGTATAGTGTGCCTGTCATTGCGCACTCTCGCGATCGATACGAGTCGCCGCCGCAGAGTCACAGACACTTTAAACTTTTGAACTCTTTCATTTTTACCCGACTAATCGCGTACTTGCGTGCTGTACGCAACACCCACAATTTAGTGGTCTGTATCCATATCCGAAATATTACCATCATCGTCTTCATTACTCTCGTCCACCGACTGATACACAAGCCAGGGGTAAATTTTATCTACTGAAAAAATTCCTACATATGTTTGTTTACCCTTTTTCCTAGTGATAGGCGTATCCTCTATTTCTTACCTGTCATTCTGTAATACTTTGGTAATGCGATAAGGGCCTAGACATTTTGGAACTAATTTCTTACTCTTCCCTTTCTGACCTACTTCTCTTTCTACCCTAACTAGCTGTCCTACATCAAAGTGACGCGGGGGAATTCTATCCTTATCAAAGATTCACTTTTGTTTTTCCTGAGTGCATACTATTTTGTCTAGTGGTTCGTTTCTAATATCGTTTATGTTACTGATATTACTATCATCATTTTCCTGAACTGGTAAAGCCAGTTCACTCTCAGTCAACCCTTTTAGTCGCAACCCAAATAATAATTGAGCTGGGGTTTTACCTACTGCTTTATTGGTAATATTATTTAAACCCGATTATACTTGTAGCAAATACTCATCCCATAGATTTTTGTCTTTTCCAAAGGTCATAGCCGTTAATGAATTTAATACCGTCCTATTATAACGCTCTCCATGGCCGTTTGCGCGAAGAGTAGCAACCGCATTTAAAATATGATTCACACTTTTTTTCTGACAAAAACTGTGAACTTTGAACTCGTGAAAGTAGTGCCTCTGTCTGTTATTATTCGAGAAGGTACACCGAACGAACTAAAATATTCTTTAAAAACTGAAATAGTTGTGGGAGTTTTCGTATTTCTAACGGGCTTAAAAATAATAATTTTTGTGAACGCGTCGATAATAGCTAATATGTACTTATTCTTTCTTTTGCTCTCATTAAAAGGACCTAGGTCGTAATGTACGGTGTAGAAAGGTTAAGATACCTTCGATATTGAATGAATGAATGAATGAATGAATGAATGAAATGCACCGACCCCAGCGTGGTTAAACCAGACTCGATTGCTCGAATGAACCCAAGGATTCGCACTAGTCCCTGGAGCCTCATGTTTCATGGGACTACAGAGACCATTGCATATCAAAGAGTAGACCGGGGGGCGCGGTAATGGTCAGGAAGACGTGCCCTTAGGATAGGAAGGATTATTAGAGCCTACCGGATATGCATCCTTGGGCAAGCAATGGAATAGTGGAGAGACGGGTAATTTATAAATGGGAGGGCATCTCTTAACAACGTTCGCCGCCCGGTTGGCTCAGGTCCAGTTGCTTTCCTTCTGCGAAGTAGTCGTGTCGCAGAAGGAGGCTGCGGAACGGGAGCGGGAGATCTCTTCCACTCACCCGGCCCGCAGCAGGCGCACCGGGCGTCGGCAGAGAGCAGACAACGCCCTCTTCCGGCCCCCCTAACCATTTAGGGGGCCGGAAGAGGGCGTTGTCTGCTCTGCGGACGTCCCCAAGTCCGCCGCTGGGGTCCAGACTTGAGGTGGCCCGCAGAGGCGGGCCGGCACTAGCCGGGGATCGTGGAAGTCACATTAGATCCCATGATCCCCGGTGCAAGTGTGGGAGAGGAACACCGGGGTGGTTTTTAGTCAGTAAGAGTCAGACCCCTCCGCCTACCCCAGGGCGGAGGACATCCATGAGGATTTTCCACCCCGGAACAAAAAAAAAAAAGGTCCAGTTGCTTTCTTGACTCTTTTCTGCGTCACTGCTATGCTGTGCTGCCTGCTATGCTGCCTAATCTTATGTCGGTCTTCAGCCGTGTCCATCCAAAAGTTGATTTCCTTGTCGAAGTAAGTCATGTTCTGCTTTATGTTGTCATTCTTTTAACACCGTTGCCGCCAGGTTGGCTCAGGTCCGGCGTTACCGGATTTTGAATGAATGATGAATGAATGAATCTTTTGGCGCGATGTAACTGCTTTTTCGAAGCTTTTCCGCCACTGCTATGCTGTGTTACACGTTGCTGTTTCCAATGTCTTCGTCTGAGGTCTCGTTACTATCCGTTTCAGGTTTTTTGGAACGAAATTTTGACGCGGCTTGTGGTAGGAGTTGACACACTAAATATAGGTTAAAGTTAGGTACACTATGTGTATCCATTAACGTTGTAGCGTTGCCCCGATGTAGTTGGAATATTCATGGTATATAGATGGTTTGAATAGTCACTCCTGTGAAAGATCTGGTTCCTTTAGAAATACAACTGTTGATGTGAGAGTTGATTATATAAAGAAAAATATACTTGTCACTTCCCGCACCAACTTCAGTTGGTGTCATTCTATTTGGGTTTTTTTCTAATTAGAATTGTCTAATTGTGTGCTTTCCCAGTGGATGCCAATCGTAGTGCGTAGAATTGTATGTTCCTAAGTTCATCTCTGTTTCTTGTAGGCAGGCTACATGAATCTTCCTTTGTGGAAGTTCAGCGTCTATTTTATAATTTTGGCCGGTTTCGAGCCCCATCGGACGTTCCAAGTTGCAATACGCAAGTCTGGGCAAGTATACTTAATTGCGGCAGAAGGCGGATTTCTAAGTATTGTGTATCTATATCTATACTCTATATGTTGTGGTGTTTTGACGTTGATTGATTACTGCTTTGGAGCTTGCGTATTATCGTTGTATTGCTCAACATTGATTGCGACCCAGCCATCAGAGTGCTGGTCTTTGTTGAAGACGTGAAGGTTGCCGGGCACTGCTTCGCCGGCAGGTGAATACACCGGCGTGTTCCCGATACTTATTCACACGTGCATCTTTATGAGATAAAATTCGGACGCAGCGATATGGATATCTTCTCCTCACCAGCCCGTCTCGCTAAGATGAGCGGTTATGTATTTTGATATCCTTTGTTCCTGGGAAAGATTGCTACTAGGAAGGAAGTCTCGAATGTTATTCTGAAATGTTGAGTAAATTCTGTCACCATCACGGCTCACCGAAACATATGTAGCAAGATCTCGTCCTACAGACAAGTGGACAAGCTTCTGCATGGTACCTGTGGTACATTTTTTGTGAAGAGATGTATCTTGTTATGAAGTTTTAAAATACAGGGTAGGGTTTTTTTTGGGTTGTTACTGGAATTCAACTGACCTTTTTCGGCCTTTCACGCACGGCGCAGATGGGTATAATACAACTTGATTTACGACCTCTCAAAAGGATCGGTAATTTGCTTAGCTAGTGACTTTTTGTAAAGCTAAAGAAGCCAAATAATAAATTTGTTTAGGTACAGTATTTTCTGGGAATTTAGTTCAATGTTATAATTATAAAGTACAGGGAATTCTTTAGTTAGTTGGAACAGTTATATTATCATCCCTATACTGCACAGGCTAAATGTTGAGTGTTGAAGGATTAAAGAATATTAAAGAGTATTAAATTGACACACACTTATCATAGTTTAAGCGAAACTGTTCAGCAGATCCCTAAAATACGTGGAAAGATCTCACCAGATTAGCTTGGACGGGGTCAGGATCGTTCTAAGTGTGCACTGGGTCGCTCGCCTGATATCAAGAGCGCTCACAGGCCTAGTCCACCCTACCTTTGCAAAGCTCTAGCAATTATATTTAACGACACGAACACAGCAAAAACAAAAACACTGATCAAAAACACAAATTTACATCATGTGGCGCGCACGCTGCGCTCAGCTAAAATATTTTTGGAAACTTGACAGAGGACCTCGACACGTTCGTTCACTTCGACGTCCACCGAACGACCGTTAAGATACCTTCGATATTGGATATAAAAACCCGGAACTCTTTCCAGCCGGTACGGCTGGCCGGTGTCGCTGAGGTCTTTCGGTGAGTGCATTGAATACACGTTTGACAATACTTTTTAACAATTTTGTTTATTTTTGGGAACCAGTAAGTTGTTCTAATTTTGTCTAAGGTCTTCTCATAAGAAAAATGACCTCTCATCATGACAACTACGTAACAATTGCCATCTGACACCTTTTGGCACATACCATCTAAGTCCATCGTCCGTTATTTTGTAAACTACTCGACGTTTTAAAATACAATTTTGTTTCATATAATTAATAGTATTTGAATCTTTATCATCTAAAACCCGTTTAATCCTTTGCGTTTCATCATCATTCATTTGGACTGTGGCTTACCAATCTATAGTAATATGCAAAACTTGCAAATCAACGGGGTACGGTACTGAAAGTATTTTCTTGCAAAGGGTTCCTACTTAGTGCATCTTCGTGCATCATAGAGGTACCTGGTTTATAGATTATGTTGAAATCAAATTCCTGGATCATACTCCACCAGCGAGCAACACGCGGAATTATATCCCTTTTAGTAAAAGTGGCACGTTAAGAGTTACAATCAGTAACAATAGTGAATTCTAACCCTATTAAATAACATCGAAATTTAGTCAAACTGTTTACAACCACTAGGGTTTCTAATTCGTATGATGAAAAGTGTTGTCCTTCTGGTGAAGTACGCCTACTAAAATAAGCAACTAGTTTCATAACTTGATCATCTTGTTTCTGTAAAAGCGTACCACCGACTGGCATCCATATGTAATTCTGTAGCAGCATTTAGATTGTACAATGTTAAGATTGGTCGAGATACTAATTTTGCTTTTAACTGAGTGAATGCGGTCTCTTCTTCTTTGCCCCAAGCCCAAGGAACATTTTTTTTAGTAATTGTGTCAATGGTCGAGCTATTATAGCAAAGTTTTTAATAAAGCGCCTCAAAAAACTAGCCAATCCTAAAAATTGCCTAATATTATGGACATCTTTAGGGGTAGGAAATTTATCAACCGCGTCTATTTTACACTTCCCCGGTTTTATATCATTCCCCGAGACTTCGAAACCAAGAAATTCGATTTTTGAACGGAAGAAGTTACATTTCGAGAGTTTCAATGTAAGACCTGCATTTCTAATTTATCGAATACCGATTTTAGTTTTTTAAGACCATCCTCAAACGAAACTGAACACAAGAACGTCATCCATGTATACAACGACCGTGTCAAATCTTAAGTTATTAAGACCATCAATAAAGGTCTTAATAACTTAAGATTAGTTATTTGAAATACCGCTGGTGCATTTGTCAGACCGAAAGGCATCCTATTAAATTCGAATTGCCCTTCTGGTGTGACAAAAGCCATTTTATATTTGTCGCTTTCAGCCAATTATATTTGGTAGTACCCTGACGCTAAGTCTAAAGTCGTATATAGACTATACTCCGCCAACCTATCCTTCTGATCCTCTATCCTAGGCAAAGGTTAGTGTTGTTTAACAGTTTTCCGATTTAAAGCCCTGTAATCTATACAAATGCGCTTCTCGCCGTTCCTTTTTTGTACTAAAATGATTGGACTTGCAAACGGCGAACAAGATTTCCTTATGATACCACATTGTAGTAATTCATCGGTCATACCCCTAACCTCTTGTTTTTCTTTATGAGACAACCTATATGGCCTATAAACTACAGATTGGGGGTCCATTAAATCAATGTTCATCGTATCTACATTAGTACAGCCTAACTCGGTTAATCTAGTAGCAAAACAAGTTCGCTAACGATTTACAACATCTAATAGTTGCAATTTCTGATCCCGATTTAAATTATCGTCCAGAGAAAAGTCATTTAAATGAAAAGGTTCTAAAGGGCTTGCCAAATCAATCTTATTTATAGTAGGACAATTTATAATTTTTATTTGCAAAAATTGCCCTCTAACTGTCAGCTGGTCTTTATTAAAACTTATAACGTTTGACGAAATATTATCTACTAATAGAGGGTTTTTATTCAATTGAAAATGGCAAAGGTGTACCCATTGCCATTTTCAATTGAATAAAAACCCTCTTCTATATTATGTTCTTAATTAGGGATGGATCTATAACTACCGTATACTAATGTGGAACCTGTTATGTTCGGAGACGAGTCAACCTCTAAAAACCTTTTAAAAATAGTTTAACAACGCCAATAGCCTCTGGAAATTCACGGGAGATTATTAATTCATAATCAGTTTTTAAGATTTTAACCCCCAATGCTTCGGTAAATGACAACCAAAAATGGGTACTTCAAAAAATTATCAGGTACAACAATAACATCTAATTCGACAATAACGCCTTGAATTTCCAAAACTACTGGACACCGACCAATCGCATGAACTACCGCTCCACCAAAACCAGTCATTTCCACTGAATAAGTTCTATCCCATTTACCAAGTACTTCTACAGCATCGACGTTTGTAATGAGCGTACATTCGCTACCGGATTCTAAATAACCAAATTTTTCGTGACCGTTGATCAAAACCGTTTGTACATATTTATCTTTAGTTTTACGTTTGTTAATTGAAATTTCTAAGACCGATTTTACATCTTCCTTCTTTGAACTTCCTTAATTGAACAATTTGTACATTTCTTTAATGGTTATGTACACTTACTCATAATATGACCTTCTTCCTTGCAATTAAAGCACCTGTTCGTATTTGATTTATGATTAACAGGTGGTTTATCTTTAGTCAGAAACTTCTTGTTCGAAGATCTTTGGATATTTTCTTTTCTTTTACCTATGCTTTTTGCATTTCTTAAGTATGCCAATAGTTTGTCAGAGTTATCAAATTGAGCTGATTCTGCTCCTATCCTAATGACCCTATCGTCTATGCCAAAGTTCACGCATTCTACTTAGACACATCAACACCGTCTAGGGATATTTTGTATAAAATTCTTAAACTCAAAAAATACTGGCCAGTTTTAAATTCTTTTGAAGAAAGCTTATTTTGTAAACCTTTTTGAACAATTCTATAATATATTTGAAAAAATAAATTATAAACAAAAGATTTACGCGGCATAATGGTAGCGAAGTCCGAAGGTTTCATTAACCTACAGTAGTTTTTGGCTATGTTTTTGTGTCAAATTTAAGTTTTATGATAAGTTATCGGTTAATTTCGAATGTAATGTTATTGTGTGCATCATGCAGCGGCGCCATTTCACGAGAGAGGAAATGTTAAGGGCAGTAGGCATGCTCAAAGCTAGGGCTACTCAACGGAGTATTGCTGAGGAGATTGGAACAAGACAAAACGTGATATAAAGTTTATAGTCACGTTATCGTGCTACTGGTGAAGTGGCTGATAGACAGTCAGGCGGGAAGCGCATAACCACTCAACGACAAGACCGATTTTTGCAAGTTGCCGCGAGAAGACAACCAAATGTTACGGCCATGCAGTTGGTTCAGAGGCTCCAGTCAGAGCACCAGTTGCTTGTAGGTGACCAAACTGTGAGGAGAAGGCGGCATGAAGTTAACCTTCATGCTCGCAGACCGCTTCGTACTCCAGCACTACGCCGAGGAAATCGTGGACGACGACTAGAGTGGGCTCGTGAACATTTGCTCTGGGAAGATAACCAGTGGACTGTAGTGCTGTTTACCGAGGAGTCCCGGTTCGGTTTCCATCCCGATACACGTAGAGTACGTGTTTGGCGAGTTCCTGGTCATGAGAGCCGTCTGCAACATCCTCAGGAAGTCCATTCATACCACGGCGGGACAATTATGGTTTGGGCGGGAATTCGTGTTGGTGGAAGAACAGACCTCGTTTGGATCAGAAACACCATGACGGCTGAAAAATACCGTAACAAGGCGCTAGTACCAATAATCTACCCCCATCGACTACAAATGGGCCAAGAATTCACGCTCATGCACGATAACGTCCGTCCGCACACAGCGAGAGTGGTGACGAGCTGGTTGCAGGAGCACGACGTATTGGTCTTAGGCTGGCCCGCTCAATCGCCTGACCTAAACCCCATAGAACACGCGTGGGACATGCTCCAAAGAAGGGCCGCTTTAGGGGTCTCTCTCTCGTTTCGCGATGTGTAAGCCCCTAAACAAGACTGCCTCGTCTGGTTGTAGAAGGTTACGGGTTTGAGTTTACTAATGGTATTTTTAATGTTTTCCAATAGCGTATGGTTGTCGTACTGTTGCATGTCAGAGATATTGTAGAAATCTCCTGGTAAGCGAAGCGTTTGTCCGTATACGTATTCTGCGGGACTCGTGCCATTGTCGCTTCTTCCTACTGCGCGTAGTCCTAATAATACTGTAGGCAGTTCATTACACCAGTAATGGTTGTTTTCTAGTCGTGCCGTTAATGCTGATTTCAATACTCTATGCCAACGTTCTACAATACCATTACTCTGTGGGTGGTATGGTGTAGTACGCATTTTCTTAATACCCATTAGTTTCATTAATTGTTTAAATAACGCACTCTCGAATTGACGACCTTGGTCGCTTGTAATTCTTTCGGGACAGCCAAATCTGCTAATCCATGTGTCGTAGAATACCTTAGCTACTACTTCTGCTGTGATTTCTTTGACTGGTATCGCCTCAGGCCAACGTGTACACCGGTCAATTATAGTTATTAAGTACCTATTTCCATCATGTGATAATTTTAGAGGTCCGACTATGTCGATATTTACATGTTCAAAACGTTTACTTTCTGAATATTGCTGTAAGTCTGAAACAGTATGTCTAATTATTTTGCACTTTTGGCAAGCTATGCAATACTTTGCCCACCGGGTGACGTCTTTATTGAGGCCGGGCCAAAAGAACCTTTGTGCAACTAACTTGCGTGTTGCCCTAATACCGGGATGACTAACATTATGTATCGAGTCGAATGCAATTTTTCTATAACTTGGTGTTAAATACGGTCTACATGAATTAGTTGAATTTTCGCAATATACAGCTGTTTCGCAATTTGGCATAAAGTATTTCTTTATACATAAATTATCGTTTGATCCTTTCAATAGCTGTGTGAGCTCGGTGTCATTCACCTGAGTTCGTCCTAATTCCGCAAAATCAAGTACAGTCGGGCAGTCGATTGTTTGAATGCGCGATAAGAAATCTGCGCCAGCGTTTTTCTCGCCTTCTATGTACCTGATTGTTGTAGTGAATTCGCTAATGAATAAAAGTTGTCTTGTACGTCTAGGTGTTTCGGAGTCACTTTGTAGTTTGCTAAATGCGTATATTAACGGCTTGTGATCCGTGAATATAGTCGGATTATTACCTTCAAGTAGATATCGAAAATGCTTAACTGCCAAGTAGATTGCTAATAACTCCCTGTCGTACGTAGAGTACTTTTGTTGGGCTTTTGTGAACCTCTTTGAAAAGTAGCCTAATGGTTGCCAGGAGTCGTTAATTTTTTGTTGCAATACCGCGCCTGCACATGTGTCTGAAGCATCGGTCATAAGAGCTACAGGCACATTGGAATTCGGATGAGATATCATGACAGCATTCTTTAAACCTAGTTTACACTGTTCGAAGTCCTTAGTCGCCTTGTCGTTCCAATCGATAATAGTCTTATCCTTTCGTTTAGCGCCTATCAGGAATTCATTTAAGCTTGCTTGGTGACTAGCAGCGTTGGGTATACTCGCCCTATAGAAGTTTACCATACCTAAAAATTGTCTGAGCTTCTCTACCGTTTCCGGTCGTGGATAGTCTAGAATAGCCTTAACTTTACTTTCTAGGGGTTTGATACCCTCTGTTGAAACTTCGTAACGTTTACTGATTGTTATGTAAAAATATGGTACGCGTACGCGTATGTACGCGGCACTCACGACGTTAAAACGTATTGCACTAACTATTTCACTATTGTTCACGTGTAACTTTTAACGCGGGTCACCTCCGTTATTAACGGCATGGGTGTTCTTACTGACTACTGATTTTTCACATAACTGTTAAAAGCAGATTAATTTTTCCTTATTTTTAACTTTTTCTTGAGAAACACTTTCATTGTAACTTTTACCATTATTTCACGTTTTTTCTTTATTTGAATAAAAATTCGTTTACGCAAAAAAAAAATATATGTTTGTATGTTATTTTTAATAAATTTTGAGTAAATTGAGTAAATCCAAAATATCCCTAGACAGTGTTGATGTGTGTATTTGTATGTGTCCTTCATTCTTAACTTAATATTCAACCTTTTTTTTTGGATTCCTATTGGCACAGATGTTTTCTATCGTTCGAATATTAGTATGAAAAATTCAAAATTTTTGACACAAAGGGATAGCTGCAAAAAAAAATTTTTTTTTTCTGCAGACAGATCTGGTTTAATTTTTACAATGATTTGTTTTTAAATGCTGTCTCGATTTTTAATACTTAAATTCTCCGTCTATTGGTACAAATATTTATTCCTACAGCATAAAATTCATATTTTTCATTTCGAAATCTCATCCTGCACGCCATCGAACAAGAGTTCGTATTTACGAGTTTAATCCAAACAATCTATTGAGTTGAGTCCAACGTCGCAGTGGTCGTCGTCGCTTTTTGATTTTGAAAGTCCCGGATTGGTAATTCCATTTTTTAATCATAACCTTTTATCAAGGGAAACCACCGAAGGTACAACTTTGGGCACTTCATTCGCCCAGGCCGAACATCCCTACATCACTCGCCACTACGCTGCGGTCCGTGATTGCGTTACACGCCGCCACACAGCAGTTTTCATTTCCACTCCGCAGCTGAGCTTCATCGCGTGGTCCGAGTCTACGTGTCGTCACCAAACTCGGCTGACTCTGCCACAGGATTTGTACAGATAATTTTATTATTTTTTTTTTGCGTAAAATCACCGTCTTCAACGCACTTCGGGGGTTGGTTGCAGTCAATCGTTTAGGTTGTTGATTTCACCCCGGAAGTTCACACCTGAAGTCCGATCTTTTTTTTTTCATGTACTTTCGCATTCTATCATGGCTAATCCAGAGTGCCCTATTGGTGACACACCTTACCGAGGTAGCCCTATAATTTCTAGGCCAGCTCCGATTCCGCCTAGGGTTTCTAGAACTTCTGTTACTTCTGGCATTCCATCGCCTAATCAATCAGACGACTGTCCAAGTTATTATCCCAAACAGGTCTCCCTTGCTAAGTGGAGAATTTTTCTGGTACTTCGTGCGTACGTGAGTTTTTCATCCCTGTGGAGGAACGTAAAGAGGCAGATAATATTTTAGATCATTGCTTGATTAAGAGGTTCCATGAGCTTTGCTCTGGAGCCGTTTTAAAATATTTTAGATCTATTCGCCATCCTGACTTGACCTACGCTGATCTTAAGGATGCTTTCATTAAAACGTTCGAAGCAATAGATTACGAATTTAAAACTGAACGGTAAGTAAGGAACTTAAAACAAAAAATCTGACCAATCCGTTAGAGATTTCGTAATCTAGGTGTCATACCTAAATGATCTTTTAGCCAGTCCCATTTCTGAAACTAATTTACTTCAGGTAATAACCCAAAACATGCACCCAAAATATTTTCCTTGTTACTCGTATCTATCCATAAGTTTGACTCGATAAATTCACTTATTGACATGGCTCACACTTTGAGAGTTTTTTGCTTCGCTCTTCCATGTCAATATCAGTTGTTACGCCCGACGTACAACTTTGCCCTAAATGCAAAAAGAATATAAAGGTCATACATATTGTAACTGTCCAGATTTTCCTGGTATGTTATGTTTTATTTGTCGGACTCCCGGAGTAATAACCTGTGATTGCCCAAAACGTGTAATCCAAAAAATGTATAAGCCATCGGCAGCACATTTCCATCCGTAGAGTTTCCGGTGTTAAATTCTAATACGTCCGATAACCGTCTCTTTATTGAAATATTACTATGTGGACGTATTGTTAAAGCTCTTCTTGTGCTTCAGGTGCTCAGATGTCCATAATTAGTGATAATTTAATCAATGAATTAGGTATATCTTTAAACTCGAACAATCCACTACCACATTCTATTTCTCTTAATAATTCACCTATTCACCTCTGCCGAGCAGATGAGGGCAGGCACCATCCGTCCTGACTCCACGGGGCTGCAAACCGTTACGGTGAGCTGCCCCGTGTCGGCGGCCAAAAAAATTGCCGGGGAGAACCAAAGGTTATTGGTGGGCTGAGTTTCCGCGCAGGTCAAAGTGCTGGAGCCCAGACCTCTGGGGTGCTTCCGCTGCCAGGTGGGCAACCGCGTGGGGGATAATTGCACCTCGGAGGTGGACCACAGCGGTCTCCGCTACCGCTCTGGTCAGCCCAGGCACAAGGCCGACTCTTGCAGCGCCATGCCGCACTGTGCCGTATGTGCGGCGGCTGGCAAGCCAGCCGGGCACCGGATGGGGGCAAGGCTTGCGCCCCACCCACCAAAGCCAGGGCCAGGGATAAGCCCTCCGCCACCGCCGCCACCGCCTTCACCGCCATCACTGCCGCCACCGCTGCCGCTTCCACCACCGTCATCGTCGCCGCCGTAGCCGCCGCGGCAGGACCTTCGGTTCGGGAGGAGGCCAACATGGAGTCCCAATAAAGACCCCATTACGCCTACTCCAGGCGAACATCAACCACTGCGCCACCGCACTATGGGACCAAACAGTATTTTCCATCTCAAAAATGGTTTTGTCGAAAGTCGTAAATCCATAGATTGTTTTATGGTTTTATACTCTCAAAAGATGGAACTTACAAATAAATTACAAAATATAAAAAAATATAAAGTTTTACGTTTATAAAATGAACCTCAAACATTGGGCATAAATATTTTCATGCCAATTAAATTACCGTTAAGGGAGTTCAACACATAATTATTCGGAAGTTTTCCAAGGAAACATATTAGTGTTATGCATCATTAGATAGCTTAGAATATACACTTTGCAACCACGTTCAGTTTTTGTAAAAAAAATATTTTTATTTAATTTTTTAATATTTTTTTAGTGAAGTAAAGAAAATTTAGTTTTTGGTAATTTCAATTGGAGTTTTCGTTGTTGCCGAAAGCAGCCGGTGTCAAGTTAATTACTCTATTAGAGACCTTATCTACTCAGTAATATGAGGATTTAAAAAAAACTTGCGCGTTTTTTGCGCCAGAGGTGATTTTGAAGCAATAATGTCAATCGGGGAAAAATCCTCGAAAATTACGGTTCTTCTTTTTTATTATGAAATATTATATTTAGTTATTATCCTTTGATGTCTATATTGTTTATTTCTATTTCTATGATAAAAACATACATTTGCAAATTAAAAAACTGCTATTATATTTGAAAGAATCTTCCCATGGCAATTTTGTTTGGGGTGGTCACCTTAACCACAAGTATGATAAACTATATTGCTGCGGAAGTTCTATTTATCTGTTGTGGTAAATAATTACAATCAGTACTGATTACACTATTTCGATGAGAACTGTTATAATCAATTGTCCCATGGTTTTTGCACAAGGCACTAAAATATTAGTCCTTTAAATACCCGTGTATGTTCAGCATACGATTCATCAAAGTGTTCAGATACTTCTTTTCAATAACAATTAACGCATAAAAAACATTATTATCTAACAATGAGTGAATTCGTTTGTGTTCGACGCGATCTTTGTGATCAAATAATAAAAGGGAAAAGTACTTCAGACCTCAAAAAATATTTATTGGAAAATTTTCAACTATCGGAAACTGACGTTAATACTGTAATAGAGAGTATTCAAAAAAATCTAACATCGAGTTGCAACCAGAAATGGACCAAAGCTCAAAGAAAGCCGTACCGGTTCGAGAGCCTATACTCAAATTGGTTAAATGGTGAGTTTAAAGTATCATTGAATTCTTGCAGTACCTCAACCACTGTAAATTCTGGTTTGAATACTTCTGGTGAACGTGGAAGACCAACAAAACAATATGACGAGTGCTCGGAAAACACAAAGAAACGAAAAAATATGGAGCTGGTCCAGGAGTATGGAATGGGACATGTCCGTAACGCTTATGTGCAAGGTTTAAGATCCATGGGGGAAAATGACGAAGCGTCGATTGTGACTATTATCAGAAATAAGGAAAAAGAAGAGAAAAAAGTTATTCTACAAAACATACTCAATCCAGATAACGCACTTTCCTTTACAAAAGAGGAAGCATTGAGTATATGCATTGAAACTGATTTAACCAAAGCACAATATGCGTACCTAAGAAAAAGGCTCGTTGATAAGAATTTAAGTTCTATATTGCCTTCGTATCAAACACTAAGTGAAGCAAAAAAGGCTTGCTATCCGCCTGCATCCAGCATTACGGTGACAAATATAAGCGCAAAAATCAACCTGCAAGATCTCTTAGACCATACAGTCTGCCGTATTATAAGGATAAAGTCAGGATCGACTTACAATCGTCTCAAGCTTTTCACTAAATGGGGATGTGATGGATCCTCCGGGCAAAGTGAGTATAAACAAACTCTACCGGAAGAAAACGAACAAATATCGGACGCTAATTTGTTTATAGTGTCCCTTGTACCACTGCGACTAGTAGACGAAGAAACTTCTACGGTCATATGGAAAAACCCTACTTGCTCATCTGTTAGATATTGCAGACCAATTTCATTAGAATTTGCAAAAGAAACTCCCGAAAAAACTACAGCGGTTGTCAGTGAAATTGAAGCCAAAATTAATCAATTGATTCCAACTCTTGTGTCAATAGAAGACAAAGTCATCGAAGTTAAACATCAACTGTTTATGACAATGATTGATGGGAAAGTTGCTCAAGTGTTGACAAACACATCATCCAGTGCTACCTGCACTGTTTGTGGAGCAACTCCCAGACAAATGAATGATCTTTTAAAAGTTACAACGAGAGTTGAAAATGAAAATGCGTTTAAATACGGATTGTCGACGCTACACGCATGGATAAGATTTATGGAAATGATCCTCCATATTTCTTACAATTTAGGTTTTGAGAAGTGGTCTGCAACAACTCCAGAAAACAAGCAACTTAAAGAAGACAAGAAAAAATTTGTCCAAAAACGTTTCCGAGAAGTGCTTGGCTTGCATATTGATAAACCACGTCAAGGTTCCGGTAATAGCAATGACGGTAATACGGCAAGGAGATTTTTCCAAAATTACCAATGTTCTGCAGAGATAACCGGAATTGATGAAGAATTAATCAAGAGACTATATGTAATTCTTCAAACTATGTCATCGGGATTTCCTATAAACGCAGAAAAATTTGGTCAGTATACATTGGTAACCGCGCAATTATATGTAAGCAAATATAACTGGTATTACATGCCATCTTCGGTCCATAAAGTACTTATACATGGTGCTAAAATAATAGAGCATTATGCAGTTTTGCCTATAGGACAATTATCCGAAGATGCCCAGGAAGCTCGAAATAAAGATTATAAGAAATATAGGTTACATCACGCTAGGAAGTGTTCCAGATCAGCAACAAACGAAGACGTTCTGCATATTTTGTTATATACATCTGATCCTTATATATCTAGCTTAAATAAACCAAGTTTTCTAATTATTTGTCGAAGCTAAAGAATTGTTGGAAATAGAAAGTGATGAGTAGGATAAGTTTAAGTAATAATTTTTTTTGTCATGTAACTGTTTGTTTAATAATAATAATTTAGTTTTAAACTTATTTTAAACATAAGTGTAACTTTTATTGCTATTTTAATATAACTGTATGATTTTTTGTATGAAATTTCGTATAACTTTATCTTTGTCATTTTTTTTCGGAAAAAATATTTTTTTTAGAATGATGATGTTTGATTTCTTTTATTGCCTAGATATTCACAAATACGTGAAAAAAAAATCAAGGAGATATATCACAAAACAACAGAGTTATCGCTTTTTGAGATGGAAAATACCGGTTGGTCCCATAGTGCACCGCTCAGGGTCTGTTGCTCCAGAGCATGGCGCAGTGGTCGATTAACTACTGCTAAATCTTTGCGCGGTTATATTGGCATGTGTTCTTACTATAGCCGTTTTGTACATGGATTTTCTTCCATTATAGCTCCTCTCTTATTGGTAAGAAAAAAGGACGGGATCCTATAGTTTGGGATGACGCAGCTGATCAAGCCTTTATAAAATTAAAAGAGGCTTAATTAACACTTTCTATGCCAAGCACCCAGCATATGGGTCGAAAAATAATTCGTTCGTGTGCCCACAACTCGCATCCGAGTCGTCGCTATATGTAGCTAAAGATGACTTCTGTTCAGATGACTTCTGTTGATTGAATTGTTATAGATTTGCAATAAACATTATATGGCATGCCAATTTGTATGTATTCTATGTACTTAGCGGTGAAAGTGTTAACACTCCTGTCATGGCATGTCCTGATTTTTGCAAGCCATTCTTTTTACAGTGTGATGCGTCTGCCGTCGGCCTTGGTTCAGTCCTTACACAAAAGATTGACAATGTCGAATGAACATCCCATTGCTTATTACTCCCGTTTATTTTCTAAAGCGAAACGTAATTATAGTACTACAGAACGTGAACTTTTATCTGTTCTTGATTCTATAAAACATTTCCGTTGTTGTTTGGATGCAATGAAGTTTTCAGTTATAACGGATCATATGGCTTTGAAATGGCTCCTTACGCTAAACAACCCATCTGGACGTTTAGCTCGTTGGGCTACTATCATTTCCCAATATACTTTTGACATCGTTTACCGCAATGGGACGCAACATGTCGTTCCAGATGTTTTATCTAGAATTTACGTAAGTCCTGTTACTTTCGATCAAGGTCCCGACCATACTAATGATATATGGTATAAGAAAGTTTATTTAGGTGCTCAAAATTCACCCCAAATGTTTCCTGCATACACCATCCAGAACGGTGTTCTTTTAAGGCATGCCTATTACTAGTCCATTGTCCCCAGAACCATGATGTATCGTTTTACCCGCTGAAAAGATTCCACTCGCAATTTGTGAAATTCATAATTAATATTCCTTCAATACATCCTGGTGTCACTAAAACTTATCTCAACATAAAAGAGATATTTTATTGGCCTAATATTTTTCATGATGTAACCGAAACCTTGAGACAATGCGAAGTTTATAAAGCTTATAAAATCGCAAACACTCACGTGGACAAATGTGTTTTCCAAAAGAAGTGTCATTACCAGTTCAAATGATTTCAATCGATATTGGCGCCGATTCCCTTATTAACAAACTAAACTAAATTTAAGTTCAGTGCATCTTTTTCTTTCTATTTCGTTATGAAAAGGACAGAAGGTAAATTTTAGTTTAGTCCTGTCAAATTAATCAGCGCTTGACGTAAATTGACGTAATTTTAGTACGCAAGTTTTTAATCACGTCTAAACTTGTATGGCGTAGTGACAGGCGCTGATTAATTTGACAGGACTAAACTAAAATCTATCTTCTGTCCTTTTCTTAATGAAATTGAAAGAAAAAGATGCACTGAACTTAAATTTAGTTTAGTTTGTGAACAAGGGAATCGGCACCAATATCGATCCGTTACCAATTGCTTACTATGGCTATAGATATATTCTATCCATGATAGACGTTTTTTCGAAATACGTCTGACTGGTACCTCGTAGGAAGGTTGATGCCAGTTCGGTTATTAGGTAAAGCGGAATCAGATATATTTTTCAATTTTGGCGTGCCGCGAGCTATTCTTTGTGACAACGCTACTGTTTTTCGCAATAATCAGTTTTTAAACTTCCTTAGATCCTTTCACATCGATTCACCAACATATACCCCGTATTATAGCCCCTCAAGCTAATACAGTCGAACGTTATAACCAAAGCGTTGTAACTTGTTTAAGTATTTTAGTCGGAGAGAACCAAAGAAATTGGTCTAAAATGTTACCTTAAGTTAAACTTTATCTTAATTCTTGTATCAATTTAGTTACTGGTTATACACCGAATCTTCTAATTTTTGGTCGTGAAATTTTCATTGATTCCAGGCGAACCGACAGTCAGACTCAAGGCGCAGATTTAGCTACGAGTCGGTCTCTACACGCCGAGAACCTATCTTCTCTCACCGATGTTTACACAAAGGTAGCAGATAATCTAGCTTTAGCTTTTCTCCGTAACTCTTAAAAATATAATAAAAATCGATCAGCTGTTACTCTCAACGTTGGAGACACTGTATGGAGACGAAACGTCTCTAGGTATTCTGGAATTCATTACTTTTCTGGTAAACTCGCTCACCGCTTTATCAAATGTCTCGTTACTAGTCATTTCAAGAACTATCTATGTGCTCCAGGACTGTGATTCAGTTCATTCCGGACTATATCATATAAAAGATATCCTAAAATGATTCCTTTCTAATTTAATTGTCTCAATAATAATAATCAAATTTTAATAGTTTCAATAGTTTCACATATAATTCTTCTAATTTTTGAAATTCTTCTAACTATTTTCATTTGCAGTCAACTATGTATAATATGTAGGTATGTTATGTTTTAACAGCCTCTGGATAATGTTTACAGATGACGTTACTTGTTGTTTTGTTTAGATAAGGAAGAATGTTGATAATATTTTTATCAATGTTATGTAATTATGTGTTTCTAACCCATCTTCTCCTTTCGGTTAATTTTTAACCAGTAACTACCCCTATTCTATTATTGCTTATTTTTGTCTGAAGTAATTTCTTCATAATTCTTTCTTAGTTATTCCCTCTCCTATTTTTTTGAGGATCCCCGGGTTTTAATTAGGTTAATTAGGCAAGCTAGATTAAGGTGAGGTGGGGTAAGACAAACATACTTTTCTACCAGACAGTAAAGATCGATTTTTATGGCTAAGTTATTTGACTTACCTCTGAGACAATAAACTCACTGATACCTAAAAACTATACGCGTTAATGAAATAATGAATATATTTCCGTTAATGCATCCAGAACGTACATTCTGAATAAATTGTAAGAAAGTTAAAACTGCTAGTCTTACCGCACCAATTGGGGTAAGAATAATAGTAATGTATTTTAACTCAGAACGTCCACTTATTGGAGTTTCTAAAGAAAAAACGCAAATGAAAGAAGTACTCGTATTAATTTGAATTCTGTCCATAATATTTCCTAACTTCAGGGACAATTGCAACTATTTCGTTAATAGTTAGTGTAGTGAGTTTACTTTTCACGTTTGTCGATAGTCAAATTATATTGAATGTTTTTTTAAGAGGAAAAATAAAAGCAGGATATATGACACCAGTGTTTTATTAAGAAAGATAAGTCTTTATGAAAAGTAGGTAACATAAAAATGACAGTAAAAATTTAAAAAATAAAACAAACATAAGAATGCCTTTTTCCTAAGAAAGAAACTTACGAGTCAGTCTATAAGAGAAGTAACATTTAACAATCACAGTCAAAGTTTAAAAAATAAAACAAACATAAGAATGTCTTTTTCCTAAGAAAGAAACTTACGAGTCAGTCTATAGGAGAAGTAACATTAAACAATCACAGTCAAAGTTTAAAAAATAAAACAAACAACAATTTCTTTTTCCTAAGAAAGAAACTTACGAGTCAGTCTTATGAGAAGTAACATTTAAAAATCACAGAAAAAAACAATCAAATATAAGGTCTATCTATTCATACATGATATCTCTTAAGGGATCATTGTACTAATCATTATGAACAACTTTTACTATGGGACCAAACCTTGAATCGCGAAAAAAAATCAGCTGTTGCATACATTTCGTTGCAATTATTTTTACTCATGTCTGGGGCCGTCTTTAGTACCTACTTACCATCAACCTTTAACTAGTCGAAAGAAAAATACCCTATACGAAAATGTTGATTATAACTGACTTGGAGAAAGACTAACATATGTTCGTCTTACCCCGGGCAAACTGATAGTCTTCCCCCATTTTGATATTTGTAGGCTATGTTTTGGTTTCGTAAAATATTAGAAGAAATCGTTTGTTTAGTATTATAATGATACGATAACTTAAAAGACAATATTAATATGATGCTACTTAGGTTCAAGACTCCTCCATTTAACGTATATTTTTGCCAAAATTGTAAGAAATTCGTCGAGCTCTCTCACGTGGAACAATTTATTTCACAACTGACATTTTCGTTTCGTTATTTTGGCGACATTAACGATCAGAAGTGCCATCTGTGTTTTGAGTCGAGCACGTTTGACGTGCAAAAGTGTTTCTAAAAACCTACTTAGAAATAAAATCATTTATCAATTATAATTTATTTACTTTTTCATCCGAACTGTTTTATTGACATAGCAAATTCAAAAAGAAGGCAGTACTTTTGGAGATATTTGAAAGTGATAGTCTTGCCCCGCTGATAGTCTTACCCCACCTTACCTTAATTAGATTAATTCCAGGTTAGTTAGGTAGATTAACTAGGCTAGTCAGATTAATGTATTCCTTAGATTATATTATTATATTATTTATATCCTTAGTTATAATAGGTCTGGGAGGACGCTCCTCGAACTGAAAGTGAACATGAAGACCGCACAGATAACGCATAAAGTGAGAGTCGACTTTCGATTTTATTCTGTATCTGCAGCGCTTCGTTATTTTTTTTGGTTTGTTAATTTGGTTTAACTCTTAGTTTATTCTGTCTTCTTTCTATATTTCTTTCTTTTTTGTTGGAAAGTACAACAAGTATCCCCCTTGTAGAATTATCATTCTACAATTTTTATTTGTATGTGTTCTTCATACTTTTTTTTTTTGGGTGGGAAGTCATCAAATAACTTCTCTCGCTCTGGGCGGAGCGGGAGGGTGTGTGAGACTCTTACTGACTAAAACCCACCCGTATTCCTTCCGTTGCCTGTGTTGCCGGGGGCCTCGGTAACCCTTTAGTGCCTTCCCGCGACCCCAGCAGGCATCGGCCCTAGTGGACCCCTACACTTGTGCTGACGACATCTCTTGAGGCGCGCGTGGAATACAACGCGCCGTCGACCCGGACCTGGTTCTTACCGGACGGTGAGCTACCCATTGCTCACCGTCTGCAAGCCCGCGCCTACGGTGGCCGGCAATCTGCCCGGGATTCCCGACGCCCAGGGCGTCTCCTGCAGTGGCTAGGGGCGAGAGGGCGCAAAATTTGCCTTTCCCTCAACCGTCCCGCCTCCTCCTTCGCGAGCATTACTGCTTCGCAGAAGGAGATGACGGCTACCCATGCCCTCTCGCTCCGTACCATGGCCTGGACCAAGGCCAGACGCGAGAGATCTCTGCCGCCGATCGCCTCCACGAGGACACGGCGGTGCTCTGTCCAAGCCGTGCAGACCTCTACCGTATGCTCCACCGTGTCCTCCGGGCGATCCACACAGTGGTGACACCTGGGCGTTTCCTCCCACCTTATCCGACACAGGAACCTCCCGAAGCTGCCGTGTCCGGTGAGGACCTGCGTCAAGCGGAAGGTGAGGACGCCGTGGCGCCTCTCTAGCCACTCCTTAAAGAGGGGACTTATCGCCGCAATCGAGGCGTGCCCAGCACTGGGTTGCGACAACCGTACTCTCCATGTCGCCATAAGATCCCGCCGGAGCTCCGTCCGCTGTGCCGCGATTTGTCGCGGCAGCGGAGTTACGCCTCCTCGCGCCAAGGGAAACCACCTAAGGTACAACTTTGGGCGCTTGCCAATCCAATCGCCCAAGCCGAACACCCCTACATCACTCGCCACTACGCTGCGGTCCATGATTGCGTTACACGCCGCCACATAGCAGTTTTCACCACCACTCTGCTGCTAAGCTTCATCGCGTAGTCCGAGTCTACGTGTCGTCACCAGACTCAGCTGACTCTGCCACAGGATTTGTACAAATAACTTTTATATTTTTCTATTTTTTGTGTAAAATCACCGTCTTCAACGCACCTGGGGGTTGGTTGCAATCAATCGTTTAGGTCGTTGATTTCACCCCCGAAGGTCACACCTGATGTCTGACATTTTTTTATCAAATCTAATTGTATTTTTTTTTATTATTATATATTTATTTGCCTCGTACAGCGCGTTTCACTAAAAACACCACAATACATACATACATACATACATACATACATACGACGACGTTTTTGAACGAATCGAGCAATATTTTTTCTAATAATAAAATAAAAATAAAATAAAAAGTCATTTGTTTGTGGTTGGTTGAAGACTTCTGGCCAAAGTGGAAAACATTGAAGTACGCGCGGTTATTAAGTAAGTAGGTATCAGTGCACAAGTCAATCAAGATTTACGGGATACATTAGGAGCAAATGCTCCGCCGTATTCCACAATAGCACGTTGGTGCGCCGAATTCAAACGTGGTTTGAACATCCACCAAAACCAAAACGTGGTTTGACGTTCAAAAGTGCCTTTTATGTGTCTATTTGAAATAAATAATTTGACTTTGACTTTGACACCGAAGATGACCCTCGCTCGGGACGCCCTATGACAGCAGTGACCGAAGAACGAGTTAAAAATGTCGAAAAAATATATATAGTAAATATTTATTTCAATAGGTAGTGTGTGCATAGCATCTTACATGAACGCTTGGAGATAAAAAAAGTATCCGCTCGTCCAGAATGCTTACCTATGCGCAACAACAAACGAGACTAAATATTTCCCGAGTCTCTTTCGAACTGTTGCACCAAGACCTTTTCCTGATCGTTTTTTGGCTCGAGTTATAACAATGGACGTAACGTGGCTTCACCATTACGATCCTGAAACAAAAATACAGTCTATGACAAAGAAAAAACCATTATCTCCAACTCCTAAAACATTCAAGACGATTTCTTCTGCCGGTAAGACAATCATCAATCAATGAGCAAAGATCACTAAATTACCATAAATTTTAAGAAATAACCAAATCAACCAAACCAAATAAAAAAAAAATTAAAAAAAATTAACAATGCAACGTGAAATCTTCAGCGATAAACATCAACATTCCAAAAAATGCGCTCTCCGCACGACCACTCGCAGCGACGTGTGCCCTCATGTACTGTGTGTTGGGGTTGTTGTCTCGTCTCGCTAACATTAACTTCGTAAACGCTCAGCATTTTCCGGCGAAGGCGCCTAACGCCGCCGGGCCGCCCCGCGCGCCGCTACGCATAAAGGCTCCTACATACTGGCGCGACTTGTCGCGCGACGCGTCGCGACACAAAGGCACCGCTTGTAGCGCTACATGCGGTGCCTTTGTATCGCGTCGCGTCGGGCGACAAGTCGCGCCAGTATGTAGGAGCCTTAACGCTTGCTTGTTTGGCGCCGACTCAAAATTACCTAGTTAGACTTACATTAGTTTGGAGTTGAGAGACGTCGTCGTCGGGTTTGGTTCCCTCCCCGTGTTCGTCCTCGGGGACTTCAATGCCAAGAATTTGGCTTGGGGTTCCCGGTTAACGGACACACGGGGCAGGATGGTGGAGGACTGGGCTCTGGAGACAGGCCTGGTCGCCCTAAACCGGGGTTCTGTCCCCACGTGTGTGCAGATGCGGGGTGAATCAGTGGTGGACATCTCGTTCGCCAGCCCCGCTCTGTTGCCGCGTGTAGTTGACTGGCGTGTCATGGAGGGGGTGGAGACCTATTCCGATCACCGGTATATCCGGTTCGACGTGTCCGCCCAGACCTCGGACGCGCCGGTCCGATGGGCCCCGAGTGGTCCGCGGTGGGCGCTGAAGCAGCTGGACCGGGAGCTCCTCCTGGAAGCCTCGATCGTGCAGGCCTGGGTGTCACCACCGAACAGGCCTGCCGACATCAACGACAAGGCGGAGTGGTTCCAGGAGGCCATGTCCGACATATGTGACGTGGCAATGCCCCGGGTCCAGCCAGGACGTGCCTCGCGCCAGGTGTACTGGTGGTCGCAGGAGCTGACGGCTCTGCGCACTGCGTGCGTGGCTGCGCGACGCCGGTACACCAGGCACCGCAGGCTCCGTATCAAACCTCCGGATACGGAAGCCATTCAGGCGGAGCTGTACGAGGGGTACAGAACGGCGAAGACCGCCCTCCAAGCGGAAATCCTGCGGGCCAGGGAGTTGGCCCGCGAGGTGTCGCTGGGGACTCTGGACAGGGACCCGTGGGGACGCCCGTACAAAGTGGTGCGGGATAAACTCTGCCCATGGTCTCCCCCGCTGAAGCAGAGTCTCCTCCCCCAGCTTGTGGAGGACGTGGTGAGCGCTCTGTTCCCTTCCCGAGGGGAACACACCTCCCCGCCTATGGCTCCGCCTACTGCGGTGCCCGATGCGGACCACACCGCCGACGACGACGACGATGCTCCGGAGGTGACCGAGGTAGAAATGAGAGCGGCGGTACGCAGGCTTAATGCCAAAAATACCGCCCCAGGACCCGACGGCTTACCTGGGAAGGCCTGGGTCCTGGCCTTGGAGGCTCTCGGGCCTCGACTTAGGGGGCTCCTAAGCGCATGCATGGAGAGGGGCCAGTTCCCGCTTCGCTGGAAGACGGGGAAACTGGTCCTCATAAAGAAGGCAGGGCGCCCTGCGGACTCTCCGTCCGCTTATCGGCCCAACGTGCTGCTCGACGAGGTGGGCAAGCTCTTTGAAAGAGTCATTGCAGACCGCCTCGTCGGCCAGCTGGTGGAGGTGGGGCCGGATTTGGCGGAGAGCCAGTTTGGTTTCCGCAGAGGGCGCTCTACGGTGGACGCCATCATGCGTGTGCGAGCCCTGACGACGGGGAATGCTGTTGCCCAGGGTGGGGTCGTCTTGGTGGTGTCTCTAGACATCGCCAATGCCTTCAATACCCTGCCCTGGAGTTGCATCAGGGAGGCACTCCGGTATCACTGGATGCCGACCTACCTCTGTCGTGTGGTCGAGGCCTATTTGACGGACAGGGCCGTCATCTACCCCGGTCACCAGGGAGTGTGGAACCGGCAAGAGATGTCGTGCGGTGTCCCACAGGGATCGGTCCTGGGGCCGCATCTGTGGGACATCGGATACGACTGGGTGCTGCGCGCCGACCTCCCTAGCGGCGTCAGCGTAGTGTGCTACGCTGACGACACGTTGGTCCTGGCGCAGGGGAGGTCGCACCAGGCGGCGGCCGAATTAGCGGCACGCGGGGTTGCGACAATCGTCGAAAGGATCCGGCAATTGGGACTCGAGGTGGCCCTGCACAAGTCCGAGGCCATGTGTTTTCATGGTCCTCGGAAAGCGCCACCGCTGGGGTCCCAAATAACGGTAGGAGGGGTTTCTATCAGCGTCGAGTCGACGATGAAGTACCTGGGACTCGTCCTCGACAGCCGGTGGAACTTCGTGGAGCATTTCCGACGTTTGGCTCCCAAACTGGAGCGGGCGAGCGCTGCATTGAAGCGGCTCCTGCCCAATCTAGGGGGTCCAAACGCCTCCTGCCGGAGGCTCTACGCGGGGGTCGTGCGGTCCATAGCCCTCTACGGGGCTCCTGTATGGGCGCGCTCTCTGGCGCTGCGGCCAGCCCGCCGGTTGAGCGCGGCCCAAAGGGTCATGGCCATCCGGATGGTCCGAGGATACCGCACGGTCTCCTGTGAGGCAGCGAGCCTCCTTGCCGGATTGCCGCCATGGGATCTGGAGGCAAAAGTCCTCGCGCACGTATGGGAGTGGCGCGAGGAGGCGAAACGCCGGTCATACAAAAAAAAAAAAATAATACGCGTCGTCTTGAGAACCTCCTCCGTTTTTCCGTCGGTTAAAAATTAATAAACATTTAATAAAAGTTGCATGTAACTTAATTCATTCTCACTTTTTATTGAACGCCCCTCGTATACAATGCACCAGTTCGTGCCTTGCGAATAAATAATATTATATTTTGCATCGCCGCGCCGCCCTCCCGATCACCAGATGTGTCGGTGACACCCATGGAATTAACATGTACTAAAGACGCTATAAATGTCCTACGACAAAAAAGGGAACAGGTGGACGTAGCTTTCCGACAGCTTTTTGAAGGGGAAAAAGAAGTAGCTGAACAAATAGACGTGGAGATTAAATGCCCCAGAATAGTGTCAAGAAAAACCGCTCCGAGCCACCCGTCTTGGGGAGGGGGTCCCTCCAGTACGTGTGGCCCGGAGCGGTTTCCCAAATCTTAAGATTTATACCTTTTATTCAAACTCCAAACATATTCAGTAAGAAGCAGCTTGGAGTTGGAGGCCCTGTAGATACGTATACATAAGACGTATTTACACTAACCAACACCCCAACACCTTTCACTACTCAACACTTACACAAAATCACGCGCATAAGCACACACATGAAGACACACTCATTTTTGTATTCTTTCATTTTTCTGTTTATGAACATTTATTGATGCTTCTTTTTGCATTTCTATGGGGCTAATATGTATTTTTGTCCTTCTTAAGGGGTCTGGCGCTGTATGCCGAGATACAGGACTCGTCCTAGTTCGGCTACAGATGCTCCCATATTATATACTCCCTATTACTAGCCTATAAGTATGTGTAATCCGTTGTATTATTTTTGGTGAAATAAATTATTATTATATTGAGTTCTTTATTTTTCTTCCCTTTTGAGAGAGTATACGACTTTACACACGGGCCGGAACCAAGTGTGTAAGGGAAAATTTAAATTGAAAAGGTGGATGATAATGTCAATCAGGAATTTTCGGTTGATGCGACAGGTATTGTGAATGGTGGCTTTTTGGAGCATATAAAGTGTGTGAGAAGGCACGTGCAGAGTGTTAAGACTTTGTGTGAGAGCCTTCGGCACTACACCGGTAGATGAAAGTACTCGATATGTACGGTCTGTGCTTTCCATTGGGTTTTTATTTCTATGGCGAGGTCTTGGTACTTACTAAGTTTTTCGGATATTGTAGTTTGAATGTTGTGTGAGTTAAGTATAGCTATTATATCTATCAAGTAAACTGTTTTATTTATTTTGTCATGAAATGTGATATCAGGTCTATTGTAATGTATAGTTTTGTCAGTTATTATTGTTCGGTCCCAATAGATTTTCTGATCCCTGTTTTCTAAAATGGTTTCAGGTTTGTATTTATAATATGGAATCATCTCACCTATAAGTTTATATTTGTGTGTTAAATGTTGGTGTATGATTGCGGCAACTTGGTCATGTCGATGTTTAGTCTGTCTGTGCGAGTGTTTTACAGGCCCCCGTTATGTGTTGAATGGTCTCAGAGGCACTGTTGCAATACCTGCATGTGTCAGTCAGCTGATTGGGGTCTTTTATTATGTACTTTCTGTAGTTACGAGTCGCTATTATTTGATCCTGGATCGCAAGCATGATATCTTCAGTTTCGGGAAACAATTCGCTTCGTTTGAGCCATTCGTTCGACTTAATTTTATCGACGTGTGGCTGGCTCATGTAGGCTCGGTGTCTTCCATGTAGCGCTTTTACAGACCATGCTGCAATTTTTTGCTGTGTGCGTATGAGATTTTCATTAATTTGAGTGTTTCTATTTTGTAAGTTGAGTGGTGTAAGTTTTTATCTGCTTCTGTTACATGTTTGTGTAGTGATGAATGTTCTGATTTGTTATAGAAGTAAGATCTGAGTGAAAGTATTTGATTGTTGTGCAAATTGTGTATGTCTATTAATCCTCTTCCTCCTTCTTGGCGTGGTAGCGTAAGTCGCTGTATGCATGTTTTATGGTGATGTTTCCTATGTTTAGTAAAGAGTGTATTGATAGTGCGCTGTAGTTTTCTGATATCAGTTTTAGACTATCGTATAATTCCAAAAGAGTATGTAAGAATGGGTATTGCGAATGTATTGACAGCTTTAACTGTGTTTCTGAAGTTCAGGTTGGTTTTAAAGACCTAATCTTTTATGCGATGTGTAAATTTTTTGAGCATTTCTTGTTTTGTCATCTTTTGTTCTATCTGTCTGGATTGTTTGAAGCCTAGGTATTTGTAAGTACTGTGTTCATCCATTGGCTCAATAGATTTACCTGATCCGAGTGTGTAAATGTTATTTTGTATTTTTCCTTTTACAATTGACAAAATTTTGCATTTGTCTACCCCGAATTGCATACTAATATCGTTAGAAAATTCTTGTATAGTGTCTGTTAAATGAAAAAGTGATTTTTTATCTGCGTACAACTTTATATCATCCATATACATAAGGTGTGTTAAGGTGAATTGTGTGTTATCGTTTGTCAGTATGAATCCTGTGTTCGTTTTATCTAGTAGGTGTGACAGTGGATTGATTGCCATGCAAAACTATAAAGGGCTTAGAGTATCGCCTTGAAAAATTCCTCGTTTTATGTGGATTGGTTCAGTGGACAGGGTAGTGGAGGTTTGGTTTATTTTAAGTACAGTTTGCCAATTTTGCATCGTAGATTCTAAGAACAATCTGAGTGTGGGATGGATATTATAGATATTTAGAACGTGTAACAACCAGCTGTGCGGGACTGAATCATAGGCCTTTTGGTAATCGGTGAACATGGTATGAATATCTTTTTTGTTTTTCATTGCGCTGTTCATAGCAATCGCGTCAATAGTGAGTTGTTCCTTACATCCCTGGCTATTCTTATGACAACCTTTTTGTTGTTCTGCAAGAATGTTATGTTTAGTAAGGTGTTTGTGTACTACTTCACTTACACAGGCTGTCAGGACTTTATAGAGAGTTTGTAAACAAGTGTTTGGTCGGTATTTGGCTGGATCTGTGGTGTCATTCATGTCCTTAGGTATCATGTATGTTACTCCATGTGTCATGTATGTTGGAAGTAAATGTGGTGACTGAATAAATGTATTTAGGTGATTATAGATGAATGGGTGGGTGCTAGTGAATTTCTTATACCAGTAGTTGTGAATACTGTCTGAGCCTGGAGATTTCCAGTTGTGTGTGCGTTTGATGACGTCTATAAATGTGTTTATTGGTATGAGTTCACACTCCATTTCGGGGATTTCTGGTGTTGCTTTATTAATCCAGTCTACGTGATTATTATGGTATACTGGGTTTTCCCAAATGTTCGCCCAAAATTCTCGTAATGCTTCGGGAGGACGTGTCTCTAGGGTTTGGTTCGTGGTGTCTCTATTATTAGATGCAAGGTTCCTATAAAATACTTTTTCGTTGTTGATAAATTTTGTGTTTTGGACTTTACGGTTCGTACATGTGATATATCTTTTAAGACGCTGACAACACCTAAACTGCGGTCACTGTCAGATTGCATAGAAAAGAAAGAGAAGCGCGATGATACAAAGCTTGTAATTTATTGCAAAATATGAAGCAATTATCTATTTACTCAAAATTGAGTTGAGTAATCGAAAATAAAAAACAACCAAGTTTTGCATTCAAATAAGACGTTCTTGATATTAATTAAATACGTAACGTATGTTGATATTTAATGCAGATATTTTGGATTAGAACTCAAGGTAAGAGGTTAGTTTAACGTTAGTTTATATCGAGATTTTTTTTCAAAACGTGTTTTGGTAACAACAAAGTTCTAGGAAATATGTTCAAAATTAACATATATTTTTTCCGCTACCACAAACTATACAGATATGGCAATTTTTTTCTTAAGAGAAGCCTATTTTGGTCAATTGGGTCTTGTCAGCGCCTTAAGTCTTCTGGATGCCGCATTTAATTTTTGTTCTAAAGTGTCCAAAAAGTGATCTATTTGTGTGTTTGAGTCTTCGTGTTGTGCGTGTATTTGATATTTTTTCTTTATTTCTTCTATTGCTGCTATTAGTTTCTGACTTCTACAACCATTAATAAAATGTGTCAGCCCTACTCGTATGTTTGCTCTTAGATTTTCAATTTTCTTTTCTAACCTAATTTGCCATTTTGGTTTTCTGTATATGTACTCGTGTGTGCGACGCTCATTTTGTGTAGAGTGTGATATTTTAGCTCCGTTGCATGTAGCTACCGTCCATGCTGCACAGTAAATTATTGTCTGCAATTTCATGAAGTCGGTGTCGACATTTGCGTAGGTACTTAGGAAGAATGACAGTATTTATATAAGTAACTATGGCAGATAACTTTTAGAAGTTTTTTGCTTATGAATATAAGGACTACTAATGGGGTGTGTATCAGAGAAAAAATGTTGAGCTTGTTGAAACGTGGCTATTCTGAGTTCGTTTCTAAGGTAGCAAGGTTAGTTTGCGTTGGTTCAACTTGCCCAATATCTATGTATGTGGTTCAATAAATTTTCTTCATCTGTATTTATAAGAGTATCTGAGCTATTATTTAGAAGTATATTATTTATTGTGGGGGTGTTTGTATTTGTGTCAGAAATATGAATATTTGTATGTTTATTTATTTATTTATTTATTAAAACATAATGCACAAGTACAAAAAAAAATACCGTACAAAGGCGGACTTAATGCCTGATGTATTTTCTACCAGTCAACCTTAGGGTGATGCAGAGAAGACACATGGCAGGTGCAACTTAAGGGATAGATAACACGAAAATAACTATACAATACAAGAATAGATACGTAGATACACACATATAGACAGAATAAACTTTGTCAGGAGAAATAACGATCGGTAGTGGGAAAATAACGATCGATAGTGGGGAAATAACGATCAGTAGAGGAGAAAACGAATCCAGCAAAATATCAGCGCTGGGATGTTTCTGCCAACTTCTTACGTATATGTTCACGTGCCTTCAGTTTAAAAGACAACCGACTGGTCGCCGTCCTGATGTTCAGAGGGAACGCATTCCAAAGAAAGACAGCCTGGACAAAGTGAGAAGAGTGAATGAAACCAGAGCGGTGAGAAGGACATCGAAGAAGACGATTGTTGGTGGAACGAAGATTTTTAGTATGGGCAGAGCACAAGTATTGAATATGGGAAGTCAGGTAAGAAGGAGAAGTGGGTTTGTTGAGAATAGAGAACAACATAGACAGAGCCCTCACCTCTCTGCGCTGACGAATGGTTAACCATTTTAGAAGCACACGGTGTGCGGATACATGGTCATACTTACGAAGATTGAAAACGAATCGAATGCAATTATTGAGAAGTCGGTCAAGTTTATTGAGGAGATCTGCATTCAGGTCATAGTAACACACATCACCATAGTCAATTATGGGAAAGATTAGGGACTGTACAAGCATTGCCTTTATGTGTGATGGGAGAAGATTTCTCAACCGATAGAGCGACCGCAACGTTCCGGTGACTTTTTTACTAACAGTTGTCACCTGCTTTTGCCAGTCAAGACAAATGTCGACATGCAGTACAAGATCTTTAACATCGGAGCTAAACGGAATGACTGAGTTGTCAAAGATTACAGGTGGCAAAGATAAAGCCATACAGCTTCCTTATGCTGTGGGGGCTCCCTATTATGATAGCCTGACACTTGGTAGGGTTAACCGCCACTCCAAATCGATCAGACCAGTTTTTGACCACACCTAAATCCCGGTTTAGCTCCTCAATCGCATCAGAAATGTTATCAACACTTGCATGGCAGTAAAGCTGCAAATCGTCGGCATAGAGATGATACGCAGTTCGAAGCATCAAAGTCAATTAACACTAAGACTGTAACTTTAGTGTCTTCCATTCCCCGCCTTATATCGTCAGTCACTTTAAGGAGAGCTGAAACGGTACTGTGCCCGGGCCTAAAACCGGACTGAAAGGGACTGATGAGGGAGTTGTGGTGGACAAAGTGGGAGAATTGTTTATGAACACTGGCCTCCAGCACTTTAGACAGAAAGGGAAGGATGGAAATTGGGCGAAAGTGACTAGGAAGAGAGGGGTTGGATATCTTAGGCAGGGGCCGAACAAGGGCTTTACGCCAAAGGGAGGGGAAAACACCGGTGTACAGGGAGACGTTTAAGATGTGGGAGATTGCAGGAAGGAGTTGATCAAGAGCCGTAACGATCATATGGCGGCTGATATTATCGCAGCCCACGGCTTTGGATTTAATGGAAAGGATAATCTTTCTGATCTCTCCCGGGTCAACTGGGGTGAAGACAAAGGGATTAATATTGGGGCGCGTCAGACCAGCAAGGTAGTCAAGGTATTTAACATAATATCATGTGACAGTTCACAAAACAATCAATAATATTAATATCTATTACAACCTTTAATTTCACAAATGGTTGTAATAGACAGTACATACTAAAACCATGCACAAATGTTTACCGTCAACGAGCGAGCGTCCAAAGATCCTTATACCAGAGTACGTATCGTGCAGTCATTAAAACTTGGTTATGAAATGGTAAGTATATACTTAATGTGCACTTGGCACATTATATTTTGTGGTACTCACATACTATTATATTTTTTTTGGGTAAAATAATAATATCATTTTATCTTAGACATCTCTAATGTGCCAAATCAAATTAAGTTTAGCATGATCAGAAGAAAAGTTAACATATAGAAACACTTTCTCTAATGTTGGTTAGTCGTCAATTCTTCATTTGCTTGGCGTGTTTGTTGACTGACTGAGGCCGATTAAAAAACGCCGTTACTTGCTTAATAGTACAGTCGCCAACACATCAAGGTACCTCAAACTGTCAAATTTATCCAAATGATTTTAAACCTTAAAATGTTGGTGGTTAAGATCAAAATCGAATAAGAAAATTTGACAGTTTGAGGTAACTTGATGTGCTGGCGACTGTATAAAACATATGACTAGTGCAATTTAATGGAATCACTCATTTCACGGGTACCTATTAAATACAGTTCCACTGGCCTAGATCACGCGCCAACGAACTAAGGCGACGAAAAGTTAGAAAAGTTCAATTATGAATTTCTCTTTTATTACTACGTATGACGAATTGATTTTTTGTGGTTCATTTTACATAATTATGTAGCATTAGAGCATGTAGGTAAGTCAAGCTGTTAAGTTCGCTCAACTTTTAGTATCTATACAAGCGTACGAGTTTAGAGAGTTGACGGAGTACTACCACTTCGCTGCGCCGCAGACTCACCCCATCAAGGAGCTCCGTAATCCCCTTCGCGCCCTGGTAGAGAACCACCGCTTTCGCTTACGGTAAGGTGTAATGTGTAGTGGAATTAGTAAGTACTATATAGATTGTAAGTAGATGAAGTCGAAATTTCGACCAGTGGGCGACCACTAGTACATAAACAAAACATAACATAATCGGCCTATAATGCCACACATATATATTCCCACTGCTGGGACACAGGCCTCCTCTCTGTGAGAGGGAGTGGCCACGCGGGCCCAGTGCGGGTTGGTAAATGACTATTATCGACATTATTTTGCTGGGGTACCCAGTACTATGGGGTACCCAGCAAAATAATGTCGCACTTCTAGTTTTTTAGTTATTTCACAAAAACATTTCCTGCTGGGGTAACGTTTATAACGTTACCGCAGCCAAACATTTTTTTTTTAAATGGATATATTGAAACAAATATTAGCTATATAATTAGTTGTTTAAACGAGGTAAATGTTGCACCTTATTTTGTATTTTTGTTCTTTCTTCGGCTGCGAAGTTATTCGAGATCCTGCTGGAGTAACGTTTGTGGTTTTGTTGGATCTCTGAAACGGTTAAGCGGATTCTTATTATCTGTTGTACATAACTTCTTAGGAATTAGTTGTAATTAGTTGTGCAATAAAAAAACCAAAATAATGTACCGTTTAAAGGTTATTTAATTAAATATAAAACACTTCAATAGGTCCTAACACTCTAAATAAGAGCTCTAAAGACTTACTTTAAACGTTATTTTGTAGCTTGTAACTGCCTTCAAATGTAGGTATGTGAAGTTTCATTAGTGTCCTGTAAGTAACTAACAAATTATGATGATATTCAGTTCTCCACGGTCACCACGGTCACGGTCACGGTCAACGTTCGTTCACGGTCACAATGCGCGCGGAGTTATTTGGCCACCGATAAACCTGTATGTGGATATATAAACTGAATTTTATATCAATAATTAGTTGCTTAGTTTAGTTTTATACCTGTAAAATTTCAGCGTAGTAGGTACATACAATAACTAACGAGATAATAAAATAAAAGTCATTAGGAAGTGCAAGACCATGATAACCCGACCAAGTTTAGGTGGTTACAATAATTATTGAATTAAATATTTTAGTACTTAGCTTTTTTTTAAATTCTGAGGTCAATTTCCGTCGCTGCTCAGTTGCTTATTAGGTGAGATGTCAGATGTTACACATCTTATGCGACTTTCAACTTCTTTTTTAATTGGTCAGGGACAGCTAGTGAGACACAATTGATTTTCTATTGTTTGACACCGAATCGGAGTCGCGCGGGGCTTTACTGTCTGTCTGTCTGTCCCCGCTGTAGCTCAGACGCTTAGTACTAGAAAGCTGTAGGTAATTTGGCATAGGTATACATATTAATCACGCCGACAAAGTGCTAAAATAAAATCTTGAAAAAACATTTTTTTTAGGTTACCTCTCTTGCACGTAATGTGGGGATGATATTTTTTTTCTCGTCTATCCCATGGTGTGGGGTATCGTTGGATAGGTCATTCAAAAATATTGCGGGTGTGTGAACACCACTTTTCGATTCAAGGACCCGTTTGGGTAATATTAAGCATTAAGGCTCGTGCAGACCAGCGCGATATCGCGGGCGCGACAGGCAGCAATGTCTGTCACACCCGCGATATCGCCTACGGGAGCCATTAAAGTACTAATTTTTGTTAGAGTCGAGTGTCCCCCTCCTGCTAGCTATTTTTTTTTTGGTTAGCCTAGGTTGTTTATGGAGATGTGAAAAAAATCATGGCAGTAGTACATATATATTACCTAATGAAATTAAAAGGAAAACTATCACAGCTACGTGGACTTTACAAGTTAACGAGTAATAATCGACCAACTTAAATTTGCAGTTGGAGAATTGACCGTGGCATATATCGATGTACAGGAGAACATGTTTTTCAACTACAATGTTAAGTTTGTTTTTGGGAAAAATTGATCCCAACTTCCCAACTACCGAACCCTTCATTGTGCGTGGTCCGACATGCACTTGGCCGGTTTTTGATGTATCAACTACTAAAATCGCAATGAAGGCCATTTAATTTGCGAGTTTAGAGAAAAGTAATATTTAATGACGAGTTCTGAGATAATTTCAAAAATACACATTTCTAGGATTTTCTCGAATCCCATAGATTTTCGCCTACATGCATGTGCTTTATTGTTACAAAGGGGTCATATATTATCACGTGAAGGAGTCCGTCAAATTACAATTCACCCTGTGTGTGTGTACCTCTGTATAATCTACTAAATATATGTGCGATTTTTTTAAATCGTATAAACAAATTGAATGTGTTAAATCAAAGGAAATGGCATTTTGTTAATCAAAGTGATTTAATCAAAGTATTTACTCTCATTGTCTATACATTTCTGCCATCTCATGGGAAGGTAATTTAACGCCTGTTCAGACATAAGCAATATCGCTGTCGCGCTCGGTAATGAATCGGTATCGCTACCGAGCGCGACAGCGATATCGCTTATATCTGAACAGGCCCTAAATGACCGCCATGGGATCTGGAGGCAAAAGTCCTCGCGCACGTATGGGAGTGGCGCGAGGAGGCGAAACGCCGGGGCGTAAGTCCGCTGCCGCGAGAAATCGCGGCACAGCGGACGGAGCTCCGGCGGGATCTCATGGCGTCATGGAAAGTACGGTTGTCGCAACCCAGTGCTGGGCACGCCACGATTGCGGCGATAAGTCCCCTCTTTGAGGAGTGGCTGGAGAGGCGCCACGGCGTCCTCACCTTCCGCCTGACGCAGGTCCTCACCGGACACGGCAGCTTCGGGAGGTTCCTGTGTCGGATAAGGCGGGAGGAAACGTCCGGGTGTCACCACTGTGTGGATCGCCCGGAGGACACGGTGGAGCATACGGTGGAGGTCTGCCCGGCTTGGGCAGAGCACCGCCGTGTACTCTTGGAGGCGATCGGCGGCAGAGACCTCTCGCGTCCGGCCCTGGTTCAGGCCATGGTACGGAGCGAGAGGGCATGGGCAGCCGGGGCGGTTGAGGGAAAGGCAAGTTTCGCGCCCTCTCGCCCCTAGCCGCCGCAGGAGACGCCCAGGGCGTCGGGAATCCCGGGCGGATTTCCGGCCACCGTAGGCGCGGGCTTGCGGACGGTGAGCAATGGGTAGCTCACTGTCCGGTAAGGACCAGGCCCGGGTCGACGGCGCGTTGTATTCCACGCGCGCCTCAAAGAGATGTCGTCAGCACATAGTAGGGGTCCACTAGGGCCGATGCCTGCCGGGGTCGCGGGAAGGTACTTATGGGTCACCGAGGCCCCCGCAACACAGGCAACAAGAAGGAATACGGGTGGGTTTTAGTCAGTAAGAGTCTGACACACCCTCCCGCTCCGCCCAGAGCGGGAGAAGTTATTTGATGATTTCCCACCCAAAAAAAAAAAAAAAAAAGGCCCTAAATGACCTTCCCATGAGATGGCAGAAATGTATAGACAATGAGGGTAAGCAATATCGCTGTCGCACTCAGTAATGAATCGGTATCGCTACCGAGCGCGACAGCGATATCGCTTAGGTACATATCTGAATAGGCCTTTATGCGTTTGAGGTAGAACTCTGGGAACCTGGATTCAACAAACTGCGTCAATGCATTTTGTATTGCTTCTTGGGAAGAACTTTTTTACCATGTAAAAAATGGTAGTCGATTGGGACCAGGGCCTCAAGTCTGCTATTACAATAGTGTCAGAATGGTCTGTTCCGATCCTCATTAATGACGCCATTATATTAGTAGATTACCAAACTTGTCAAAATCAACAATTATAAAATAAATGATAGACCATCTGACACTATTGTAATAGCAGACTTGAGGCCCAGGTCCGGCGAGTACGGAGGTTGACGTATGGTTCTGTAGTGTTAAACCGGTTTTTCGAGCAGTGTGAGGTATTGCGTTATCATGGAGCAATACTGGTGAAGATCGGTTGACGAGTCGGAGCTATCGCTGCGAGTTGCACCATCATTGTTCGAAGTTCTGACAGTAGACATCTGCTGTTATTGCTTGACCGGATCTGAGGAATCTGTAGTGAATTACAACATGAAGTGACCACCAAACAGGTACCATCACTTTTCTACGGGTAAGCTTCGCTTTAGGGCATTGTTGCGGCGTTTGACCAGGAGTCAGCCATTGAGTTGTTGGATGATGCGCTCCACTTTTCATCGCATGTCACAATTCACCCCAAAATCCCTTAATTTCTGTACCGGTTCAACAAGGTGAGGCAAGCTTCTCTCTGCAGATCAGTCAAATCATGGGGCGACCATTTTTCAAGCTTTATGTATCTTACCGATTTGAAGCAAATGGGTCAATATTGTGGGTATACTGGGTATGCTAACATCAAATCATGCCGCTAAATCCTTGGTAGTTTGATACGGATCGGCTTCCAGCATCGCATTAAATTCATCTTTATTTACCTTAGTATCTGGTCTTCTTTGCGGTTCATTCTTCAAGTCGAAGCGAAAGCGTTTAAACCAAAAATGCACAGTGCGTTCATTAGCCGCATCCTCTCGAAACACAGCATTCATATTGAGAGCTGTTTCTGCTGCGCTAGTTCCACATCGGAACTCGTATTCAATAATTAATGTATCCATGATAATTTTTAATGTATCCATCTTTACCTTAGAAGTTAAATGAAACAACAATTGAAAGTCAAACAATCGAATGTTGTACATTTTTCAAATTTAGAATGTTATAGTTATCGTGTGAAAAAAGTTTCACTCTGGAATCTCACACCAATGCACCTTTAATCTTAATTCAAAGTGGTCATTTCATATTTAAACCTATCATTTATAAAAGCCACAAAAAGGTACTAATTTTCGTCATTGGCTTTTGCACAATTTCATCAAAATTTACAATTCAAGTCTTGTATATCTTCAAGGAAGATTGAGGGGACGGGGTGGGTAAAGATTTTATGAATCCTGATTTGATCAGACAGGACACAAAACATTTTGAAAGCACAGAAAATTACATTTAGTCACTTGATAACAAAAATTGATTTTGATCAATGTCGAGTTGACATCAGCCTAAAATCTTTGTAATTGCCTTGCCATTTTATGAATAAGATATTAATCTTTTGTTTTTAATTTAATTTTTGAGTATTTTTGAGTGTCTGTCTGTGTCACAGTTTTAATTCGGTGTGATATGTAAAGAAGATGGCTGAATTCCTTATGACAGACAAAGGTAATGTTACTGAAAGGACTGTATTAGAATTCTGAGTTGGTAAAGTAGATTCTTTCGTGCAGTGTGCAGACAAAAATAGCCCATAGGGTGACGAACATATTTTGACTGTGACTGTACCTACTATTGCTACTTCCCCGCTGGTAAGGGTTACGTTAATGTTGGTACCTATCTATTATAGATACCATAGATTTAGTATAAACTACTGGCGTATACACGGTGTTTTTACCCGACTGCCCCAGAAGGAGGGTAATGTTGATCGAGAGTATTTATATGTATGTCTATTTCTTTGGCACGCTCTGTAGCCTAGACGGCTTGATGGATTTTAACATAAGAGGTGTCGTTAGATTCGTCTTCATTGTGGGAGTGACATAGACTATACAATATTTATATATTGCATCTACAAATACAAAAAAAAGGGAGGGGAAGGTTTTTTTAAAATAAATTATAACAATATTGATATTAAATCTAAGCTAGTAATTAGTCAATTCCATATATATATATATTAATACATGTCATCTAAAAAACTTGAAATAAAACAAATTATTTATAAAACAAAAAACCCGACTGCACAAACACATCACTGAAAAGAGAAAAACAAGCATTATAATCTATAGAATTTTGGTGTCGCAGGCGGGGACGAAACAATAACCTAAAATATGGTGTAACTTTTCTTTGTCCCCTGCCTGCGATACCAAAATTCTAAGTACTTATAGATTATAATGCTAGGTAGTTTTCAGTTTTCAGTTTCAGTCGGGTTTTTTGTTTTTTAAATAATTTGTTTTATTTAATTCACTGTTTTCAGGGCGTGAAAGTACTCGGGATTGTAAGCAACTTACATTACGAGACCAACTCTGAAATATTTAAAAACATATAAGCTGTTTCATACAAAAATGCAATATTTACCCGGTGAAAATGTATGAAACAGGTGTATTCTTTTTTATTATTTCGTAGTTGATTCCATAGTGGAAGTTGTTTATAATCATGAGTACTTTCACCTCCTGAAAGGTTAACAGTGAATAAAAAATCACCTTGTATACTAAATCTATGGTAGGTGCACATTAACTGTAATGACAGAATGACTGGGGTACAGTTAAGAATCACTTTAAATTAGAATAAGATAGGATATAAGTTAAATCGTACCTATAATATGATTTATCATGACTGGGACGGGACCTCGCGGGAGACCGCGATATCTGTAACTGCCGATTAAATACCTAGGTACCTATTCAAATAGCTACTACCTAGTTATGAACCTACCTAGGAATGCATTTCTAAAAGGTATTCCAAACATAATATAACTTATCATCACTAGACGTACACAGCTTATTAATAGAAAGTGACGTCACACACGTGATATATTTAGGAAGCAGTAGATACTTACATAGGTATATCTGTCTACTTCTATAATTATACCAACTCTTGCGACGAGCAGAAATAGCCCAAATCTCTCAACCTATCCGAGTAGCACTCTAACGATTGTCTACAAACGTTATCTAGATTTACGCAGGTAGGTTAATCAAAGAACTGTACCTACCTACCTATTAGCTACTTGTGGGTAGATAAGTATATTGTAAAATTATTCCGAAAAAAGAACTAGATGATGACCACCGTAGATGGGTGACCATCTTTACATACCAAGACCCCTCCGTGCCTCGGAAAGCACGTGAAGCCATTGGTCCCGGCTGTCATTTGTAATCTTTGACAGTCGTTACGGGTCGTCAGAAGCTCGAAAGTCTGACAACCAGTCTTACCAAAGGGTATCGTGTTACCCAGTAACTGGGTTGTGGAGGTCCGATAGGCAGTCGCTCCATGTAAAATGCTGGTATTCTACTGTATCCGGTAAGACTGGAAGCCGACCCCGACATAGTTGTGAAAAGGCTGGCAAGGCAGATGATGTACCGTGTACGGACGTCGTACAGTGTTGGTACTATAAAATCAAAGATTTAGTTCGTACATGTACACACTAGTATAACGTCGCGTCGGCTAAATATTCTAACCCACTAACTCCATTTTAGGCTAAGTTGACTATTTGGTATCAAACGAAAGAGAAAAAAATAACGCTAAAGTCAAAAATACTAACTGAGCAAACTAAACCCTAAATTTCGCGCCGCAATCTTTTATGCTATCTTAATCGTCTCAGTATTTTATTTTTAAATCGGTTTTATTTAATTTCTCACATGCAGTATGGATGGGAGTTCGCAATTTAGCTTATTTAGTCGACGATATACTAAATCTATGACTATAATACACATATTAAACCAAAAAGATGGTTTGTATACCAGGTACCGATGCATTAGAATATGCCATAAACATCATCTTTTTTATACACTAGGTAGTTACGCAGGTCCATCGTTTTTCTAAAAAATCTACAACAATATATCTATTTACAGTAAGTTATAATGATTTGGAACATTACGGGAGGTATCACCCACAACGAAGTGCTATTTACGTATTGCGATGATTTAAATAGATTTCCACTGAAATATTATTTTTATGCGTAACATTGTAGCTAGTGTTGTGTTTACTCGCGCTATTAGGGATTTAGAATAATTTTGTTTTTGTTAGCTGCCTCTAAATTCATATATCGTCCCCGTAGAGCGAAAAGTCAAGTATATAGAAATTGACCAAAATGAGATACGAGGCTGGAAGAAAAAAAATCGTAACTTTCATTTGACAATATATATTTCTGAATTTATGATCTGATATTTAATTCAGGCTAAATATTAAAAGAAAATCATTTGTTTTAAAGATAATTAGCAAAGACGAAAGTAAATATTTTTTACCTTTTATCAATTAGTTTATATAAGTTAGTGATTTTTCGATCTGAGTTAGTGATTTTTCGCCCATCTTTAAACTAATTAGATAGAAATTAACTTGATTTAGCTATATTTTAACTTCTTTCTAAGAGCAACATAATATTCTGAAAATAATGACTAAGCATTTTATCAATCCTAGTAGTTACAATAATTGATTGAGGATAGGAAAATCATTTTGTAACCAACCGTTTATTCTAAAATTAACTAAATTGTTTTGGTGAATTTTGAAACAAATAAGACTTTGATTTTGACGGTTTTAACAAAGGAAAAAATAACTAAGGTTAGTAATGGTTCCCCAAACTTTAAGGTTCAACATGTCAACATGACGTGTTTTCGCACAAGCTAAAAGGAAAACTATATAACTTATTGAAATTATAGTTATATGGAAATTTGTCGTTCTACGGGGACGACATGCTCGTGAATTTGTTGCTTTTTCTTCTCTTCCTCCTTATTTCTTATTGTTTCGATGTCGGTATTATTATTTCGGAACAACAACAGCGACCGAACTCTTGCGTGACCTACGGTGAAGCTTATACGTGAAAGACGGAATGAAAGGTAAGTATAATATTAGGTTGGGGAAAAAGTCTTTTCGCATTATAGTATGTATGAACTTGTAATAAAATCTCTTTGGGTATACTATTTGTATCTGGCTGGTTTTGGTAACATTTAAAGTTTAAATTTTAAAGAACATAATTCCAAATTCAAATTAGGAAAATGTGTGATTTTTTATTTGTTTTTCGTACCGTCAAGATGAGTGAATCTAATGAAGAAATTCGATACATTTTAAAATTTTACTACAAATAAAATAAATTATTTAAAAAACAAAAAACCCGACTGCAAAAACACAACTGAAAAGTGGAAAACAAGCATTATAATCTATATAATTTTGGTATCGCAGGCGGGGACAATCAAAAGTTATACCATTTATTTCAGGTTATTCAACTGTCCCCGCCTGCAAGACCAAAATTATATAGATATAATCTATGCTTGTTTATCCCTTTTCAGTTGTGTTTTTGCAGTCGGGATTTTTGTTTTTTAAATAATTTATTTTATTTCAAGCTTTTTAGTTTTATTAATATATATATTTGAAAATTACTCATTACTAGCTTTTATTTGATACCAATATTGTTGCAATTAATTTAAAAAAAAATCCCCTCCTTTTTTTGTATTTGCAGATGCAATTTATAAATATTATATAGCCTATGTCACTCCCTCAATTAAGACGAATCTAAGGACACCTCATATGTTAAAATCAATCAAGCCGTTTAGGCTACAGAGCGTGCCAAAGAAATAGACATACATACATTATATACTCTCGAAAAACATTACCCTCCTGAGGCAGTCGGGTAAAAAGGTAAAAATGCAACGCAAGCCGCGAAAAACATTTGCGATGTTTAAGGACCTAGTGCAGTGTCTGTGAGAGTAGCACAAATTTGGTTTAAGCGTTTTCAATCCGGAAATTTTGATGTCAAAGATGCACGTCGCTCTGGTCGCCCTATTACGGATAAAATGGATGCCATGTTTGAAAAAGTGGATATCAGTAGTTACGACGTAGCTGAAGAACTGGGAATTGACCACAAAACAGTTTTGGCGCAATTGAAAAAAACTGGGTACACAAAAAGCTCGATATTTGGGTACCTCACGAGCTCACTGAAAGAAACCTAATGAACCGTGTACTCATTTGTGATTCTTTATTACGACGTAATGAAACCGAACAATTTTTGAAGAAGCTGATAACTGGTGATGAAAAGTGGATCACGTACGACAAGAACGTGCGAAAAAGGTCGTGGTCAAAGGCCGGTTAGGCTTCACAGACTGTGGCGAAACCCGGGTTAACTCGCAACAAGGTGATGCTGTGTGTGTGGTGGGATTGGAATGGCATTATTCATTATGAGCTGTTACCACCAGGCAGGACCATCGATTCTGAACTCTACTGCGAACAACTGATGAGATTAAAGCAAGAAGTTGAGAGAAAGCGGCCGGAATTAATCAACAGAAGGGGTGTGGTTTTTCATCATGATAACGCTAGACCTCACACATCTTTAACCACTCAGAAAAAATTAAGAGAGTTTGGCTGGGAGGTGTTAATGCATCCGCCGTATAGTCCTGACCTTGCACGTTCAGATTTCCACCTGTTTCGGTCTCTTCAGAATTCTTTAGGCAGTGTCAGGTTAACATCACGAGAGGACTGCCAAAACCACTTGTCGCGGTATTTTGATCAGAAGTCCAAAAATTTCTATAGCAATGGGATCATGTCCCTACCTACAAGATGGCAAAAAGTTATCGAACAAAATGGTACCTACATAGGTACTTTAGTTAAATGTAAATAAACTATATTAAAAAATGTTTTGAATTTTCTTAGAGAATGTAGAAAAGAGATTATTATTTCGCCACATAAAGCTTAGGTTTTCTTTGAACCATTAATACAAATAAAAAAGTTAGTCTTTTGCTTAAGGCAAAAAGGCGTGACGCGACACTAGTAGCACAATTTCTATGAAAACTTCATGGAAAGTGTCGCGTCGTGTCCGCGATATTGCGCCAGTCTGCACGAGCCTTTACGAAGAAGTTTGAGAATTCAGAGAACGTAGGATGCAAGAGCAAGCGAAGCAAGCTCAAAAATGTTTAGCACCCCGGGCCTCCGCTAGGATTACTTTCGCCCATTCATAAAGAAATAGGACAAACTTTGTCGACTTGTGCAGAAAAAATAGAGAACATAAAAAAATAAGATGCAAGAGCGCACGCAGCCCGCTCGAAAATTTTAGCTTCCTACGTTTACATTTTGCATACGTACGGGCCGGTAAGGGGTTCCAACTCGAAACTGATTCTTACTTGCTAAACATATTTTGGTTTTGTTAGGGATGTGATTAAAAACGTGTTAAACCCACAGATGCTTTAGTTCAATTTAAAATTTGGTGCCACCAACTGTATAAGATTGCTTGAAAGTGAGTTAGTTTTCAACTTAGTTTTTAGTTGCAGTCGGGTTTTTGTTTTTTTTTTTTATTTTAGATCAATGATTTTGAAATTGGTGCCGATTCCCTTGTTCACAAACTAAACTAAATTTAAGTTCAGTGCATCTTTTTCTTTCTATTTCATTAAGAAAAGGACAGAAGACAAATTTATGTTAGTCCTGTCAAATTAATCAGCGCCTGTCACTACTCCATACAAGTTTAGACGTGATTAAAAACTTGCCTACTAAAATTACGTCAATTTACGTGAAGCGCTGATTAATTTGACAGGACTAAACTTTTATCTTTTGTCCTTTTCTTAATGAAATAGAAAGAAAAAGATGCACTGAACTTAAATTTAGTTTAGTTTGTGAACAAGGGAATCGGCACCATTGTCTCCTCAAGCCCTCTTAATTTTTATACCCCACACGTTTATGGTGCTGAACATTTTTTTTCAAGACATCTACTACATAAAACAAAACCTATAACCATAGCACGACCCAGACGAGTCGATAGACACCTCATGTATTATTATAATCCATCCAGCCGTTAGGATCTGCCGGGGTCGCGGGAAGGTACTAAAGGGATACCGAGGCCCCTGGCAACACAGGCAACAGGAAGGAATACGGGTGGGTTTTAGTCAGTAAGAGTCTGACACACCCTCCCGCTCCGCCCAGAGCGGGAGAAGTTATTTGATGATTTCCCAACAAAAAAAAAAAGCCGTTAGGATGTCTCGAGGGTAAGAAACCCGCATACAAAGATACTTAGATACGCATGGGAAACATAACCCTGGCTTTGGTGTCGCCCAGTCGGGTAAAAAGTATTTTTTACATTTGGATTCCCAGGACCGTAGGCCCGGGGCGACCGCCCTCGCCGCTCTCCCTTAGTCTGCCACTGCCAGACAGCACAGTATGTGAAGGCACGGTTTATAAGAAAATGAAGGGGCCCTTTATGACCGCCGTCCTACCTTAACACCGCACCGGTACTGTTTGTCTTAGGTTAACTGCTGCGTTATACATTCTCCAGAAATTAAACTTGTAAGAACTACATTGAAGTGAGAGACCTACTTACTTTCGGCTTTGGTACAGTTACAAAAGCGAACAAAGGAAACTAATCATTTTAACAGTTTATAGCATATTGTTTGTCCTATTTCTACATACCACTCATGCGTTGAGGTATCCCAGTACAATACTATTTTCAGGTTCAAATACAACGCGCGCCTACTAACCTATTTGTGTCGGAGCTAGTTTGTTGACCTCGTTGACCAACGACCTGTTCGCGGTTAAATACAAAAGCCACGAAGCAATGTATTGTGCAGTGTGCTATCGTCTAACTTACAACTTGGCATCATTATGCGCGGTTGGACCTACTACAGCGAGCATTGACCCTTTGTATCGTTATTTATGTATGTGAATGTGCTAGTTAGGCCTACATTTTGTAGGTGATGATTACATAAGTGAGCAATAGAGATGTAGGTACCTACGTAGATACGGGTTTTACGTAAATAGTATCACACTTTTATCTAAGTAGGTAAGTATTAAATCGTGGTGTTGAATTAAAATATTTTTCTTTCTAACATTTATAGTAGTACCAATCTATAAATTGTTTCAGCAACAATTTCAACGAGCGCTTCCGGTCGTTCGGGGGAATTAGCAAGTGTTAAGCTGATCCAGCCAACATGATGGGAACGAGGCCTTACAATACTTCGCACTGGAAGTTGTCAGCTACTAAGGAGTTGGTGACATGGCCTTACCCTGTGGATGAATACTTTAAATTCGCCACTTATTTGATCTGTCCGTTTGTCCATTGTTTTCGAAGAATTGCGTCTTAAAAGGATCCAAACTCAAAAGAAAATGGAACCTTAATCACTTTTTTGACCGTCCATCACAGAGGTTTTTCTCAGGATCTATGGAAGCTAGAAAGTCTCTCAATTTTGGCATAATGTTAAGGTATCGTATAAAAGAGCTTTTATTTAGGCATTCTAAAAATCAAAGCTGTGCCCGTCTTACTGCAGCTTTACTCAAGTGTATCCAACCTATGAATTTCCAAATCTGGATTGAAGGACAAACTTAACTTTGCAGTTGAATAAACTATTGATAAAATGTAGAATGGGCCGAATTAAATAAATTATATGACTAAAAGTTACTTCATGATACGGCCTATGGCGACGGACTCGGGGACATCCGTCGCCCCCCACATAGCAGGACCCGAAGTGGCGGCGCGTAGTGTTCCACGCGCGCCCATATGGGCGTCCAATAGTGGACGTCGCGGGAGGAGTTTTACACCTCATTCCCCCCGCGAGCTTGAGGTGGCCCGCGGAAGTCGCACTAGATCCCATGATCCCCGGTGCAAGTGTGGGAGGGGAACACCGGGGTGGTTTTTAGTCAGTAGGAGTCTGACAGACCCCTCCGCCTGCCCCAGGGCGGAGGACATCCATGAGGATATTCCACGCCACAACAAAAAAAAAAAAAATGGTACAGCCAATGAATTTCTAGTTCCGGATTGAAGAGCCAACTTTACAATTGAAAACACGCCAAGTACGTGTCGGACCACGCACAATGAAGGGTTCGTAGTTGGAATGAATTTATCCCAAGAACAAACTTAACATTGTAGTTGAAAAAACATGATCTCCCATAAATTCCAACTGCAAATGTAAGTTGGTCGACTATTAACGGTCGTTAACTTGTAAAGCCTACTTAGCTGTGATAGTTTTTCTTTTAACTTGGTTATAAATGTATATACTGCCGTAAATTTTTTCACATGTCTATAAACAACCATTTAGCTGGCAGGGGTGGACACTTTGGGCACGCCACGATTGCGGCGATAAGTCCCATCTTTGAGGAGTGGCTAGAAAGGCGCCACGGCGTCCTCACCTTCCGCCTGACGCAGGTACTCACCGGACACGGCAGTTTCGGGAGGTTCCTGTATCGGATAAGGGGGGAGGAAACGTCCGGGTATACCACTGTGTGGATCGCCCGGAGGACACGGTGGAGCATACGGTGGAGGTTTGGCCCGGCTTGGGCAGAGCACCGCCGTGTCCTCGTGGAGGCGATCGGCGGCAGAGACCTCTCGCGTCCGGCCCTGGTTCAGGCCATGGTACGGAGCGAGAGGGCATGGCCAGCCGTCACCTCCTTCTGCGAAGCAGTAATGCTCGCGAAGGAGGAGGCGGGACGGTTGAGGAAAAGGTAAGTTTCGCGCCCTCTCGCCCCTAGCCGCCGCAGGAGACGCCCAGGGCGTCGGGAATCCCGGGCGGATTTCCGGCCACCGTAGGCGCAGGCTTGCGGACGGTGAGCAATGGGTAGCTCACCGTCCGGTAAGGACCAGGCCCGGGTCGACGGCGCGTTGTATTCCACGCGCGCTTCAAAGAGATGTCGTCAGCACATAGGTAGGGGTCCACTAGGGCCGATGCCTGCCGGGGTCGCGGGAAGGTACTTATGGGTCACCGAGGCCCCCGCAACACAGGCAACAGGAAGGAATACGGGTGGGTTTTAGTCAGTAAGAGTCTGACACACCCTCCCGCTCCGCCCAGAGCGGGAGAAGTTATTTGACGATTTCACACCCTCAAAAAAAAAAAAAAGGGGGGGACACTTGACTCTCAAAAATTAGCACTTTAAAGCGATTTTTACGCAAATGGATCCCTGAATCGAAAAAAAATAAAACAAGCGATTGCCAAAAAAGTTCTACGTTCTACGTCCATGTGGAAAATTACATTAATTTCGGAAGTCAGGAGCTAAAAAAAACTAAAATACCTATCCAAAGAAACATTTCGTCAAGAAACAAGTCGCTTGGTCACTGTTACCAAATCAGAATCTGATGAGGGGATCCCATGGAAATCGAGGGAAATCCGCAAATTTTATAGGCACACCTATAGCGATTTGGGTATTTTTTATAGTAACTCGTGCCTCGTTCACCATTTAGTGACGTGGAACTAATGATGAAGACCACAGATGGCCACCGGAACTATAATACTTAATAATAAGTATTCCACGGGTTGCGTTTCGGTACTTTATTAAGGTTGTTAAGCAATGTATGATCGTCATAATGCATATAGTAAACTGGACCTGCTGAGGACTTCGCCATCAGCTCCAGTTCTCCTGGTTCTTACCAGGAGAACTCCTCAACAATTAACGTCCTACACGCGTTCCTGAGAAAAAGGGTCTTGACTCTTGACAGACGGAGCGAAAGACTTCCGTTATTTCCTTTCGATACCTCGAAAGGAAATAACGGATAGAACTATAGAACCCTAGAAATAAAATAAAGTTGTCAGAGCAGAATTTTATTATACTTTGTCCTCCTCCCTTCTAGAACTCGAGAAAAAAGCCCACTAAAGTCGAATTATTAATTCACTGGAGTAATCTGCCATGTGCTAGCTGTCACTTTGTGTAATAAAAAGGTCATAATCTGCAGTGGTAGCACTGCGTATTCACACTCGACTATAAATTACTTAAATGGTTAAATCCAATTAAATGGATAGGTACTTGGAATGTACACTGACAGTTAAAACTTCCTTCCTCCTTGAACATGTTGTACCTATTATTAGTAACTTTCACCAATCAGCACCGAAAATGTTTATTTTATGCAAATTAGTTAAAGAAATCGAGTGCGTGGGAAGTGAGAATATACCATGTTATCAACGAGAGTGGCACGCCTCGCGCCTGTGTGATTTTTATTATGATGAAAACGATTCTATGATACTTTTCGATTAGCAACTTGTTTGACAAGTGTGTCATGTATGGTCATGATGAATAGTTGAATCTCGCGGGACACGACAAATCAAGAAACTCGATTCAGAAAGCAATAAATAACGACAAGAGAGTTGTAGTAAAAGTTACTTTTATTTATTTAATGTTACCTGTGCGTAGGGCCGTCTTTGCCATTGGTCACTCTGGGCAAGTGCCCAAGGCCCTGTAATCCTTGGGGCCCCCTAGTTCCTGCCAGCGTTGACAAGAGGTTGTCTAATAAAAGCTAAGTAAATCTCAGATGGGGTGCTAAAATTTTTGAGCTCACTTACCTCACTCATATGTACCTGCTACTTTTTCATAGTTCCCAAACTTTTCTGCATAATTATGTCGACAAAACAACCACTATTTCTGTATGATCGGTCAAAAGAAATCCTAACCTATCGCAGGCGGGATGCTATAAATTTCGAGCTCGCTCTTGCATCCTGTATTCTCCACGCCTCCAATAGGCGTAGTAAGTTACACATAGGTACACAGGTAAACGATGCACTTAGTCTAGGCTCTATGATGGGGATAGTCATTCTATCAATCCGGAGGTACGGTCAACCGCGCGTCTTTAGTAATACTTAAACTGCACATTGCAACGAAATTAAGGTATTTTCAATTATAAATTATTAGCTTGGTCGTACATTAGCACCTTTTATAAAACGTGTAATTTAAATATCTGAAAAGTAACATTGAATGGGACCAAGCCTGAAATCTGCGGTTCCCTACATTTTGTCGAGTTATGTGGACATTAAAATCGACCTATGTGGTAAGTCTTTCATAATGATGAGTGCAATGACCCCTTTTCAGGTTTTCAGTTAAACCAATGACACCTTTTTTGTATGTTAAAGCTCGAAAAACAAACAATTTTATCAAATTCTGATGCAACTAAGCTCTTCAATGTTATGTCTGCGTCGCAATTGATTTGCATTGATTTGATTTTTTTTTTTTTGTAAAATCTGGTTCGTGGTTAACCTATCCTGTAGGTAGTAGGTAAATTGTAGGACAAAATGTGAGGACAACTTTTGCGCCAAGCGAGTTATATTGTCAGGTTATTTTTTGACGTAGAACCCTGAGCCTTAGCATAATCATTTGCAAGGCAGTTTTTTATGTGCGTATGTGGTTTACTGAGTGTATAGTTCCCCATAGGTACCTTCCGACAGGAGAGGTTATTTAAGGACATACTTTGTTTTTGCGGGTGTTACCTGCGAGGGACACGAAACACAAAGAAGCAAAAATTTTAGGAGTTTTGCTAACTTTTTAATTCACATTGTATCGAACTTTAGTGCAATGAAGACGGTCAAGAAATCAAGTGTGAAGAAACTGCTATTGAATATTGGTAATAAATTATGCTAAGCTGTCAAAGGAGTTAAAGTCGGTAGTCTAGCCAACATTAATAACTGTGATAATTCTTAAATAACATAGTCTGTCGTAAGTCTTGGCCGACTTTTGAAACAACTCGTTGGTATTACTGCAAGCGGGCCGCAAAGCAAATTCTTGCAATGCGTTGTGCTCGAAACATTTTACTTTAAAGCTAAGATTAGGAAGATCTAAAAATATATTGCTAATCTCAATGACACCTAGTTATTCGTGACAACACGCCAACTGAGTGTTGTTCTTGTTGTATTAAGGTTCGTGGAGACTGGCGCGACACTTTCCATGTAGTTTTCATAGAAAATGTGTTACTAGTGTCGCGTCGCGCCTGCCTGCATTTACGCGTAAATCTTCAAATTAAATACCTATCAGGATTAGCATCAGAATCTACGAACATTTCCAAACACTGGATTTGTAAATATCTACCTTTCTAGTCGGTAATGCATGTATTCGTAATTCGTATACCAAAAGTACAGTCGCCAGCACATCCACCTACTACAAACTTTGGTTGGGTTTATCAGAGAGAAATTGTCCAACATTACCCATGTTGGACTATTTTATGAGTGTTTAAAGAATCGAGTTTCGCTTTTCCACACAAAATATATCCGATTCCATCTAAGTTGATTTTCTTGGTGCATCTCTATGTCCAACGAAACTTGTCTTCCACATTTTTATACTGTAGCCAAATGGCAAAAACGGAATCCTTATAATTTCGTCATGTCCGTCCGAATGACACACACAGTGGCGTAGCTAGGGGGGTGGCGGCCCGCACCACCGACCGTGAACATCAGTAGTGCCACCTATAAAAATCGTAAAGCTGTGGCAGTTTGCATAACCGCCAATAATAAAATATCGGCGTCGAGTCGACAATGAAGTACATGGGCCTCGTCCTCGTCAGCCGGTAGAACTTCGTGGAGCATTTCCGACGATTGGCTCCCAAACTGGAGCGGGCCGGGGCTGCCTTGAAGCGGCTCCTACCTAATCTAGGGGGTCCAAACGCCTCTTGCCGGAGGCTACGCGAGGGTCGTGTGGTCCATGGCCCTTTACGGGGATCCTGTGTGGGCGCATTCCCTGGTGCTGCGGCCAGCCCGCCGGTTGAGAGCGGCCCAAAGGGTCATGACCATCCGGCTGGTCCGGGGATACCGCACGGTCTCCGGTGAGGCGGCGAGCCTCCTTGCCGAATTGCCGCCATGGGATCTGGAGGCAAAAGTCCTCGCGCACGTATGGGAGTGGAGCGAGGAGGTGAAACACCGGGGCGTAACTCCGCTGCCGCGAGAAATCGTGGCACAGCGGCCAGAGCTCCGGCGGGATCTCATGGCAACATGGAGAGTGCGATTTTCGCAACCCATTGCTGGGCACGCCATAATTACAGCGATAAGTCCCCTCTTTGAGGAGTGGCTAGAGAGGCGCCACGGCGTCCTCACCTTCCGCCTGACGCAGGTCCTCATGGGAGATGGCAGCTTCGGGAGGTGCCGGTGTCGGATAAGGCGGGAGGAAACGCCCGGGTGTCACCACTGTGTGGATCGCCCGGAGGACACGATGGAGCATACGGAGGAGGTCTGCCCAGCTTGGGCAGAGCACCGCCGTGTCCTCGTGGAGGCGATCGGTGGCAGATATCTCTCGCGTCCGGCCCTGGTACAGGCCATGGTACGGAGCGAGAGGGCATGGGTAGCCGTCACCTCCTTCTGCGAAGCAGTAATGCTCGCAAAGGAGGAAGCGGGACGGTTGAGAGAAAGGCAAATTTCTCGCCCCTAGCCGCCGCAGGAGACGCCCTGGGCGTCGGGAATCAAGGGCGGATTTCCACCGTAGGCGCGGGCTTGCGGTTGGTGAGCAATGGGTAGCTCGCCGTCCGATAAGGACCAGGCCCGGGTCGACGGCGCGTTGTATTCCACGCGCGCCTCAAAGAGATGTCAGCACAAGTGTAGCGGTCCACTAGGGCCGACACCTGCCGGGGTCGCGTGGAAGTTCGAAAGGGTTACCGAGGCCCCTGGCAACACAGATAATGGAAGGAATACGGGTGGGTTTTAGTCAGTAAGAGTCTGACACACCCTCCCGCTCCGCCCAAAGCGGGAGAAATTATTTGATAATTTCCCACCCAAAAAAAAGGAGAATCTAGAATGCCCAGAACAAAATATGCTTCGGGAAATTCATACTTCGAAAAGAATAAGCGGGTTTCAGCAGAGAAAAACCAAAAAGGCTAAAATGGATGAAGCTCAGAGCATGTCTTTTGCTATATCAAAATTTACTGACCTTTGCGATGTGGTATCAGAAACAGAACTCCTCTTAGAGATCTAAGACTGAGAAGACATTTAAAAGCGGCCAATGTTACTGTTTGTAATTGGGTGACTCTGGACTATTTGAAATTCATTGTGGAATGGGATTTTACAGAATCTCTTCCGAATCTAATGGTCGCACTTTTATTTATAACAATATCAGTTGCTTCATGTGAGAGGAGTTTCAGCAAAATAAAATTAATCAAAAATTACTTGCAATGACTGAAACCAGATTTAACAATCTTGGCATTTTAACGATAGAACATGAAGCAACACAAAATAAAATATTTGATGACGTGATTTCGGAGTTTGCAAGTGTTCAAGCTAAAAGGAAGAATTTTTATTTTTTTACTACCTAAATTTGTTTCACACGTCGTTGTAATATTTTAATAAAACATAAATTATTATTCAGTACTTTTATTTTTTATTTTAACAGTTTTGGTTGATTTTTGGGGTGACACCTACAATATCCGCACCGGGTGCCACCTATGCTAGCTACGCCACTGTCACACACAGTCACAATCATTTTACTCAAAGACTATTTGGCACTGTATTCTGTATATCGGATGAGAATTGGAAAGAAGATGATATTCTCTGCACCGCTAAACAATGATCTATTGAAATTACGAATTAGGGGTGGGTAGTAACAAAAATGTCGTACCTAAAACTAATATTTTTCGAAATATTTGCAAAAAAATGAGTTTCGAGGCACAGTCGATTTTTTTTTTGGCACATTATGATAATATCTTAGTGGGCTTTTCTTTTCTAATGCCTGAACCAAAATCAAAATATTATACCTACAGAGGCACTTAAGAAACGCCGCGAATAAAAGATTCTGCAGACTGGGACGATATCGGGGGCGCGACACCTATATTGCTGCCTGTCGCGCCCGCAATATCGCGCTAGTGTGCACGAGCCTTTAAGATAACCCCGGTTGGAAGATTGTCCTTTAATTAATTTAACTTATTTCCCTGTGCAGGTGGGTACTGAGAACGATTAGAGGATATGATTTTGCCAAGCTATGGGAAACCTTACGCACCTCTGACCCACCAGCTAATGTTCTATATTCATGAAACTTGATTGCATGTAAGAGAAAACTAACTCAAAAAGTGTTTCGCCCGCATACGACTCATGAGTAACGAGTTAATCATATCATACCAAAGGCAAAGGTACATTCTGACGGTTCATTTTTAGCAAAAATTTTTGGTCGTGCTCAGTGATCTTTTGCTTTCTCGAATGACTAAGTTGAATATTTTAATAATTCGGATTCAACATTATGATGAAGGTGGGCGAATAACCATTCGCCCACCTTCCATTCATTTGTCGAATAATAACCGTTAAATGAATTGAATTTGTTTGTAATTAAGTATGTTTTGTGAAATTTGAGATATTGTAGTTTCAGTTTATTTTACAAACAAGTTAATATTAGAAAAAAATATCTTTGATTCCGATGCTGAGTCACTCAAAAGAAGTTGAATGAAATTTTCTGTCACACAGCTACATTATTAGCATGTAGTGAGTGACGTAAGTGAGTCTTACCGTATCAGCTGTAGTGACTGTACCGCAACCGGTCTCTTGAAGGCCGAGTAATGCTGAACACCACACTTAATGCGTTATCTGTGCGCTTTAGTAATTCACATTTTATTTGCAAGAGATTGTATTAAAGTAAGTAAAAATCCGGTATTTTTATTCATTATTATTTGGTTTAGTTACTCGAAGAGTTACTGATATGAAATGATTCGATATGTACTTACCGACATAACGGTACAAAATAATTATATTCTTTTGGAGTCCAAATTAGGACTCTCCACTCAGATGAGAGTACGTTAAGGTTATCCACCGCTTGTTATGTTGATGAGGTTCATTGACAAGCAATAAGCGAATCTCTGACAAAACACTTTAGTTTCGACTACCTCGATCACGATTCAAGACTTACGCCTAAAACCGTAAGTAAATGAAATATACACAAACGCCCTTTAATTAGTGAAGGGTCTAAAAACTTTAATACGTAGTTAAATGAATTTAAAATAAACACTCATGTAGATTTGTTAAGAGCTACTAGTGAGGCAATAAATGAAACCAAATTCGTCAGATCAATTGTTGATCCCTGAGGTATCCGTTTAAGCCAATGGAGGCAATCCTAACCAAACAATGGAATATCTTAATTATTTTCTTTCTTTACATAAGCCGCAGAAATAGGTAATGCGCCATCGTTCAGGCAAATACCTATCTGTATTTGTGGGTCATCATACTGCTAGGAACTGAGTATTGCATACTTGGAGAATGCAATATCAAATACATTAGCTATTGGGTTTATGAATGTTATACACCTTTATTCTGTCTGTAGTCTTGTCCTTCACGCGCACGTCAGCTGCTGTGCGCTACTAGCGCTATTATTGTGTCGTGTATCCGCTGTTCGTTGCCATTCGTGAATCGTTCGTTAGTATTCGCGTCTTCGAATGTCAGTCGATGGAAAACGTGCGCTCGGATCGTCTGTACTTGTAGGTGCGGTTACGTTACCGCTACCTACGCTTTGTCTTATCGTGCCCACACTGACACCACTGTGAATCTGTGTTTTATCGATTTCATGTGCGAAAACTTTCCATTTGCTTGCGATTTTGTTAACAACGGAACATTTTATTATTGTTTTATTGGTTACTCATGCAGATTGAAAACAAGTGTCATTGGACAAGATCGGTCATCCATTTAGTGCAAGTGTGTTCGACATAAAACGTGATAGTGTCGTTCAATCATTTGAGAACAAAACGAAGTTGCATAAGACAGAAGAAACCGGAGAAGTGCTACGAACGCTGTTTGGCCTAGTGCAGGTGGAGACCGTATTGCTATCCGTGGTTGGCACCAACGTTGTAGTCACCGGAAGAGCCAAATGTTATTTTAAGGTTCGTGCCTATTACCTATCTTAACAGAAAATTAAGATCCGGTGAGACCCAATACAACCATGATCATAGTGTGCTTCTCATTATCTAAGTATGAAACCTTAATTCTCACACAGTCAATGTTGTGTCTATGAAATATGACACTGACGTTAAACAAAAAGTATTGTGCATGCACAAAAGATTCAGAATAGGCGTTAGGCGTGCCTTGCATGTGCAAACCTATAAGATAGCTATAACTTAGCTTCAAAAAGATAACGCGAGCGGATCAGTTGCCTATGTGATGCATAACGTAATAGTCGAAACAATAACAGCAGTTGTAGTGGAAAGTGGCGCCCTCTAATCTGTCTTGCCAGCTTAACTTTGTCCTCGTGGTTAGTTAAATACTATTGAATGGGATTCCCATTAAAATTAGGTTTCGCGCCATTGTAACTTGCTAATAACTAGAATGATGAATAACGTAGATAGACGAATAAAAATCTGAAGCTTTAGTACGACGCATTAGGTATATTCATTGCATTAACTATAGGTAACATCTTACTCGTTAACGGTTTTTACAGTAAATCAAGTGATTATTGACCTCCATTTTTGTTTTGTTATTAGAATTTACCTACACAATTTTGACCAGTATGTTTTGAGTGGTTAAAATTGTGTAGGTAAATTTCAAGTAGTTGTATTTCCGTGCCGGTAATGGCGTCATTGACATGACTATATATTTACCTGTCACCACATGCAGCGTGCAACACAGTGTGGCACAGTATTGTTTAGCAAGGAATTTGTAAACAAATAGATACGCAACTAGATTTCTGGAATTGTTAGAAAATTTTGGTAGTAGGTTAATTTAATTTTACCGTCAACCCTTACAAAAAGCGAAATGAAACTAAGGAATCGACGACTGATGATGACACATAAATAAGTAGGTACTTACAATTTGTTACTTTCGACTAGTTTATAATTTTAATATCAACAGGGATTTGATACCTAAGTACTACTCTGCATTGCATAGTTTATTCATTCCGTTCCGTACCTACTCAGAGTGAACGAAAACAGGACCCTATTCCTGAGACTACGCCGTTGTACATAATATTATATTTTTTTGTGTTAGCTCGTATCAAAGATAATTAACCACTTGAGAGGTGATAGACAGATTTTGTCTAGGCACACGACTCACCACTGCGGGCCGGGGACGAAGAAAATACAACGGTTGTGATTGGTCGATGCAACAACGTCAGGACGAATGTTCCAAACATAGTGATGCACAAGTCAGTTTTGCAACAGTAATATCGATATCGATGAAATCGACGTCTATTAATTCTACATTTTAAGAAAAATTAATTCTCATAAATGAAATTCAAATAATTTATTGTGGAATTAGGATATAAAAATCACTTTTAGACGTCATTATTTAACAAGCTAGCTGGAGTCGACATTTCCTGACTGACTACTCTAATAAGGAATGGCAAAACAACTTAGGGGTCATTGTCTGTTTAAAGTACATCAATTATCAGCTGTGAAATGCCTTGAACCAATTACGCTATATTATTTTGGAAACCAATTTTCCCTGTGAACTGCATTAATACACTTTTCCTTCAGTTCCGGAATAATTGGAAATCTAAAATGTAAACATTAAGTAACTTTTTTACCATTAGGAAACATCTATAATTTTTATAGTAAATATCGACTTCGTTTTGAAATTGTAACAACACTACAGCATTAGTACAGATAGAAAGGGACAGACATATTGACAATACCCTAGTGAGAGAAAGGGACTTTTCAAAAGGACATCAACACGGTGTGACATTTTTGTGGAATTACGTAAACAACCAGTTCAGCTTGAGCCCTGCAATTATTCATAATTATAAATATATTTTACGTACAGATGAAAAGTTATGCCATATTTTTTATAGCTGGATATGTTCTAGACGATTTCCCACACCATCTAATTGAGCAAGAACTCATAATTTATTGTTTTTATTTATGCAGAAACGTTTTAAAAGATATGCATGAGCAGTCAAGAGGCTATTTATGTATAGTCATTGACTCGTATAGTGCAATGTATTGTATTGTATACATATATTGCACCGTAAATAAATAAAAATAAGGTAAACTAAATAGGTAGTGCACAAGTCCGACTTACACTGAAGGTTCCTGCAGACTGGGGCGATATCGCGAGCGCCACAGGCATATTGCTGCCTGTCGCGCCCGCGATATCGCGCTAGTCTGCACGAGCCTCTAGCCGATTTTACATAGTATTTTAAAATATTTATAATTTTTTACCTTTTACCCCGGTCATGCGTCATCGGGAATAAGGTCCAGAGAAGCTATCTAAAGGTATCGCTCACAGTTGCATCTTTACCGAGACTGGAGAGCCTCAGCAGTTCATGTGAGATGGTTTTGTTATTTACTTGCATAACCTACCTATTATTAAATAGTAATGACGAAATATGGGTGTACTATAGGTACACCTTTGCCTAACCCTTCGGGGGGTTCCTGCGTGATGTTATGTTGTTGTTGTAAGTATTGAAGTCTCGAAATCGGAATAATATAATAAACTCTCATATGAGTCTTAGCCGAGACCACAATGTTACTAGTAAGTTTAGGTAGGTGCCACTGCCAACCTACTTTCCTTTTTTTTATATACTTGAGTAAAAAAAAGAGGGAACAAACATACTTCATCAAAGCGGCAGTACCTCCTCCTCTTACGCGTACGTAATTATATCATCCATTCCCTTTACATTGGTACCTACATACGCAAATATAAGGGAACTGACTGAGTAAACAATCCAGATTGGTTCACTCGACCGCACGCCTCACGTGTCCGTGGTAACAAACTCTTTGAACTTGAGCTGATAACAGGCCTGTAATGAACTAATGAGTAAATAACTAATAAAAAAATCAAATGAAAATTATTAACGTAATTTGTTTATGGCTTACTAAGACTTGCATTCATTTAGTAAAACCACACGGAAAATCTAACCTACCTACTAAATCCAAGTCAGAATGCTCCAGTTTTGAGCTTTTTCGCTCGCTCCTGCATTCCTTTATGAAAATCACAATGACAGCTTAACCTAGTATTCCAGTCAGGATGCCCCCGGATTCGATCTAACCACATTAGTCAGGATGCTCCAACTTTCTAGCTCGCTTCGCTAGCTCTTGCATTCTCTTATTAAGACCACAATGACAACTAACCTTCCAAATCAGTAGGTATGCTATTTTGTAAAAAACCATACCCTCCTTTGGAGCTTTGCGCAAATCGCAATCAGGTAAAAAGAGCCCCCAATCAATTTTAATTTAGAGCCCCTTTAGGACTAGTTACCCTAGCTGCAGCTTATATGTACTGATTTTGTTATGTATATAATATTCCTAATACAAATAAAAATGAATGGTACAAATGTATAATAGGTATCTGTTGTAGGTATAATGTATATCTATAAAAAGTGAATTTGTATGGCTTCAAGGTTAGATACAATAACAGTACAGTAGGTACCTACCTAGGTTGTTATTCAGGTAGCTGTTTCTTCTGATTTCTTTTCACTTTCGTTGCAAAACCGTCGACTTTAACGACGATCACGAATTCTAACGAAAATGTAACGAATTCTAACGAAAATGATGTATCGACCGTTGATCCCCTGTCAACGTAATAACTGTATATGAATCAACTAGTAACCTCTATTAATCAACTAAATTCGAGAACAATTCGCAAACAACGAACTGCTAAAATTAAAAAAACTTACGTCGAAAATAACATCATAGATTGCGAGCGACGCGCGACGGTATGTTAAAGAATTTAAACTTTTGAACTCGTAACATAAACAAAAGATTTTTGAAATATTTCTTTTATGAAAAGTATGACGATATTGGTGAAATGGCGCGCGCCGCTTGCCGCCTGAGAGAAACCAGTTTATTTCTTATTAGTTTGTATACGTTTACGAACCAGCGTTGAATAAAAACCGTTCAATGAAGGAACGGTTTACGTTGAAAGTTGACAATACGAGCACGTTAACTCGTTGACGAAATTAACTAGTTGATCGCGTTGTATAAAAACCGTTAAATGAAGGAACGGTTTCCATTGCATGTTGACATGAGCACGTTAAATCGTTGACGAATTTGACTAGTTGATTAACGTAAATCAACATTGACGTTTCGGTAACCGAAAAACCGTCAACGACCCATCACTATGATATGCATTGACATAACACTGTGTTGCCACTTTCGTGCTTTTTAAGGTTAATATTTTAGGGGTTTAACCACTTGGCTTTTACTATATTCTTCTGGTTTTTCTCAAAGTTGATTAAAGCGTGGTGTCAAAAAAATCGGCCGCACTAAATTAATAACTATCATAACATCATTGTTTTTGCTAATGAAGCTAAAGTTTTTAAAATCACTACGTTCCATGTTGTTTCTCCTCTCCTCCAAAAAAAGTTCTTCCTGGTTTTTCCAGAGATATTTTTTTTTTTACTTTCGTAAATTCATTTTATTTTTGACATATGACATTGTCGTATGGAATGTTTTTTTGCGTTTTGAGGTAATTACAAAAAAAGTCACAATAGTTTTAAAATTCTGCCCTATTTCAGGCCCTATTTAACATTTTTCTGGATTTTTACATAAATTATTGTTCGATTAAAACAATTGGGTAAGTAGATTGTGTAGTAACCTATTAGTCTAATGCGAATACCTGGAAATCGAAGTACGAAGCAGTCACTCAAATCGATTTGTATCTCTGTATTTTCGACGAGAAACTCAGACGGGTATTCTGTGTGACTTTACCAAATCGATGGTTATTTCGTTTATGTTTACAATATTTTATTCGCATTATGGTTTTAATTCTTAATGTAACCTGTTAAGAATATGACAATGACCATTTTTCCTTTTGCATATTCTACATTCGATATGTCACTCTTTTGTATGTTAACCTTTTGGCTGTAAATGCCCTAACAACATAAATTAGACTAAATCATTCAGTTCTTTTCTGTGCAGGTAGCTGATATTTCACAAAGGTATAATTATGATTCCAGACCTTCTCACATCCGTTGAGGGAGACCAGCGATGGTGGACTACTACAGGGTACTTGGTGTTACTCGAGCTGCTTCTGAGCCAGAAATAAAAAAGGCGTAAGTTCTATAAAATCAATCAGTTTATTCTAAACGGTTAAAACCTTCAAATAAAGCTCGCTTGTGCTTGTTCTCTTAAGCATCTACACACATTTTTAATTTTCTCTCTTTCCATTGGGTGTACTTAAATAACATAACATCACACCTGTTTACCCCGAAGGGTTAGGCAGAGGTGTACCCCACATTTTGCCAGTTATGTTTTAGTCCCATGTAATAGGGGGCGAGTCTATTGCTATCAACTGGGCACAAATCCAGACTCCGGGCTGCTACTGAGAAATTCCAGATAGAAAAATCCAATAACACTTGTCCAACCCAGGAATTGAACTCAGGACCTTGTGCTCAGCATTAGTGCTTGTGACAACTAGACCAACGAGGCAAAGTTTAATTATAAAAGCATTATTATAATGCTCACATTTTTTTTATTATATACATATTACTAAAGAAAATATTTTTTAGGCAGACTTAAAAATTAGTACTTATTTTTCATGAACTTGCACAGTCCCACCGCTGATCAAAGGTCTCCCTCATACTTTTTGATTTGATTTGCATTTGTGATAATTAAACACATATCAGGTTAAAGTGTTCTCTACATTATTCACAGTTATTTGAGGCAATGCCAGCATTTATGAGAGATTATCCTAATGCAAACAATATTAATTTCAGTTACAGAAAACTAGCATTAAAATGGCATCCTGATAAGAATCCAGATAATGCTGATGAATCTAATAGACGATTCAAAGAAATATCTGAGGCTTATGAAGTTCTTTCTGATGGTGAGTGTGAGTTTATTATTTATATTTTACATGAAAAAATTTAGTTTGTTGGTTTAGCTGGAGTATTCAATGTTGCTCAGTTATCAATGTCTTTAATATGGCTGTTCAGGTAATTTTGTCTTCTAAATTTACTTAGATGCTTTCAATATTGTTTAACTTGTAATATAGTAAACCCTTAATTAATATTTAATTATTAATGTATATACTATTAATACTCAAAAATTTATTATTGTTTATGAATATTCTAAATGTTGTTAACCTTTGATTATGAATACCACAGCTACTCAACAAGTTAGTGAAATGATTATGTGTCTTGTGTTATTGTCTACCATTTTGATATTTTTAGATTGAATGCAGCAATCTTTAATTTACTTATCAAAGGATATAAATATCTACATTGATGTGTAATGCACTATATGCACTCATAATTTTTCTTAATGTAATTTAGTTAGAATATTAGCGGTTGGTTGATATAGAAGTGTAAAATGATTTTTGTTGTTGGGTAGCAACCAAGCGGAAAGTATATGATGCACGGGGATCCAGTCATCACGCACACAGATATCAAAGCAAGAACGGAGTCAATGGGCATCGCCACTTTAACTTCAGAGGGTTTTTTGGAGACACTCCATTCCACCGCTTTTTTGGTAGCTGTCCATTTAATGCAGGATTATCTTAAGAAGTTGTGAATATTATCATTTGCTTATATTTTGTAATTCCAGTATTAGCTTAATTTTTTGTTTACCTACTTTACCCATTAAGTACATAAATGATCTGTAAATTCAGGTTGAGCATATAATAATATTCAGAACAGTGTTGAAAAATTAACCTTAATTTTATTTTGTTTGGGTCCACTTACCTTTTATTACTAACATAAATATGAGTTTTGTGTGAGTTAATCTGACAATGTTTCAAATGGTTGTGCTTAACATTCTTATAGTTGCTTAGGTTGCTTAAGTTTTAACCGAAATATTGGCAGTATTGAATTTACTATAACCTACATTAATAATAAATTAAGAATACCAACACCTAAACTGTTGGACCACGCAGAATAAAGGGTTCCGTAGTTAGGATGAATTGATCCCAAGAACATACTTAACACTGTAGTTGAAAAGCAATGTGCCTTCATACATTCCAACTACAAATGTAGGTTTGTACGCACAATATTGAGAGATTTACCATGTTTTTTTAAGACCATGGGCTTCTTATAGGTTTTCCTGTAATCTATAAGTAACTAAAGAACTATTTTCTGTATTTTTCTCAAAATTTTAGTCTAGTAGTTTCGGAGATAAAAGGGGGGAATGGTCAATTATCACCTATTTTCCTTAAATAACTATAAAAGTATTTATTTTAAAATGATAAAAAAATATATCTGAAATTACTATTTAGACCAAGACCCTTCATTTGATATGTCACACGTTACAGTTTGCAAAACTTTTTTTTTTGTAATTTGCCCCCCAAAAGTGACCTACTTATTCAAAATTCATTTATTTACGTTACATGCCCGTGTTTGCGTTACAGAAATTCATATGTGTACCAAATTGCAACTTAATCGATCCAGTAGATTTAGAGCAAATTGGCTGTGACAGACGGACAGACATGCTCCGTTTTTCCTTTTGAGGTACGGGACCCTAAAAACAACTTAATGGAGAAGGTACACCTTCACAGTAAATTGTGTAATTTAACAGCCTTTAATCATAGGGATCATAATAAGAATTGCATCATTATTGACATGCCATGATAGACAGCAGGACAGTAGAACCTTTTCACAAATGTTACTAATATGTTGCATTAAAAATAGTGTAGTTCGTTTAGTTTCAATTCGTATTAACGTGGCAGTTTTTATGTTAAACATTCATAGGTCATATACCTACAAACATATCATCCTACGCACGAAATGATTCACCTTCTTGGTGATGAATAAAATGGGAACATTACATTATATTTGGCGAGTCATTGTAACGGTGCTTTAGAAACACGGAAGTCTGCTAAAAGCAATTACTACGAAATTGATGCTGCGTTCTGGAAACGTCTAAATTCGAATCCAAAAACAAAAAAAAAAACACGTGGCGATGGAAATTCTAAAGCAGCATTATGTGAACACTTAAATAGAGTTCATTATTTTGTTTCATTTAAAAACTAACAAGTATCATATACTTATCATGACAAAAAAATCTATCAACACATTCTGTTTAAAAAAATGGGTACGGACAAAATGTCTCAGGCTCTAACGAAACAACTCTTTATGAATGAAAGTCACATCATGCTATAAATGTTTGTCCAAAAACAGAATCCTCACACATCCTCAAATCTTCACAATATTTATACTTATCAGCATTCACACACAACAACACAAACATTTTTAGAATCGCGTTCTCATACTCTTCATCTATAAATAGTTTCAAACAATTCGCAAGTCGTATTTCGTGTCTGTCTGTGTGTCCGCTTCGTTCTTCTCAACTACACAATAAATATTAGTGTGGGTTTATTATGTACCTACTTATACTTATACCAAGCACAGAAAGCTCGATATTTTGACATCAATAGATTGCACCCGTGCGAAGCAGGCGTCGGCGTGACACTATACCTTATACGCAAAAAAAATGCACCAGTTGCAATGTTACAATCCTATACAATGGTGCCGATTCCTTTGTTCACAAACTAAACTAAATTTAAGTTCAGTGCATCTTTTTCTTTCTATTTCATTAAGAAAAGGACAGAAGATAAATTATAGTTTAGTCCTGCCAAATTAATCAGCGCCTGTCACTAGTCCACACAAGTTTAGACGAGATTAAATACTTGCCTACTAAAATTACGTCAATTTAAGTCAAGCGCTGATTAATTTGACAGGACTAAACTAAAATGTATCTTCTGTCCTTTTCTTAATGAAATAGAAAGAAAAAGATGCACTGAACTTAAATGTAGTTTAGTTTGTGAACATGGGAATCGGCACCATTATCTCCCATTTAAAATGTAACTTAACTTAAATTTTCTCATTAATACTGACAATAAATTTAACATCTTCGAATTTCAACGGATAATTTGTTTCATACCAAACTTAACCTTGACTTGATTTCTAAACGGTTATCACGTTTTTTATATTATTTTTGTAGTTAGGTACTAAGGCCTTCATGTTGGTACTTACATACTTTGCTTTTTAATGTTTTAATAATAATTTCGAACTAATTGACCCTTTTTTATCAAGAGCTACTATCATATCTTCGTTTAATTTGGGAGATCCAGATAGGTTCAGCCAGCTGGTTAGTACTTATACCTAACCTGTCAGTCTGGTTTACTAATAAAATTAACAACATTTTCCACAGCTTTATTTTGTACGTTTTGTATTTAGTAGTTTGTGAGTAATTGACTAACTATTTGAGCAACCTAATTTATGAAAGTATTTCCTTAGCAAGAACCCCACGTTATGTACCTAGGTAGGTGCTGATATTCAATTACGTGACCTATGTCATAAGTTAATAACCTTCCGGTCACGTATTAAAGGAACTTGTTTGTATTGCATATACCTACACACGGCTACATATCAAGCTATACATTTCCAGTACAAGCAGAACACTGTACGGAAATCCGAGAAATGCGAGATCAGCTTATACTGGAAATGTATAGCTTGATATTTAGCCGTGTGTACCCATATATTTATGGTAAAACTGATTCTTTAACCTTGGATGGTACAAAAATTATTGTTGAAATTAAAATTAACTAGGTACTTACCTTCTAATTTTAAATCACGCCTACCTACTTAGTTCGTGTGCGTTAATAGTTTTTTTTTTCTTTTTGAACAAAGTCGAGACACATAACAGTATGCTACTAGGAAGTTTGCCACAGACGCAGTACCGAAGTTTGTGGTATTGGTGACATTACTTTTTTGTTTATTTCCGCTGCGCTGTGGGTTCGAGATCACGCGTAGACTTTAGTTCGAATTATTGAACAACGAACACACGATGACGTAACATAGGCAAAAAAACCCCGCACATCTCAATGTATGTTAATTAAAGTATAAATACATACCTACGCATTTTTTGGTCTTTATTGCAGAAAGGAAACGGCGAGTGTATGATCAGTACGGCAAAGAAGGGTTGAACAACGGCAGAGGCAGACGTTCCGCCCCCGACGACGATTACGACTTCGGCTACCCTAGTTTCCCGTTCACATTCCGTGACCCTGAAGAGGTTTTCAGAGAATTCTTCGGCGGGTCCCCATTCGGCGATTTATTTGCTGGTAAAAAACTTGAAATAGCCTGACGAAATATTATCTATACATATTATAATAAAACAGTAGAATCCGGTGTGTCTATATAATTAAGAAAAGTAATAAAAATAGATACCTAACTAGAGAAGTGTAATAGAACATAAACCAGCGATTTTTACAATTCTCTTCTGTCTGTTTGTTTGTTCGCGCACATCTCCGGAACTACCTAACAGATTTTCATTTAATTTTCACAGGTAGACAATTAAAATCAGACGTTGCTAAAAAAAGCTTTCGTCATTTTTGGAGTTTACTTTTATACTGATTCCACGCAGAAGAAGTCGCGGGCAACAGCTAGTTGTTAATAATAGAACACATTAGAAATCCATCAACCTAGAAACATAGGCTTGTCCTCGAGACCGTTCTCTTTTCGGATGTTTTGCTGCAATTAAGGTCGATCGATTAATAACATCACGCCAGTATTCCTCGAAGGGTTAGGCAGAGGTGTACCTACAGTACACCCACATTTCGCCTGTTATGTCGATCGATTAAATATCCTATAACTAATCCTACCTACATTCACTTAATATGGCCGGCTAATGGGTGTCACTGAGAATATAGCGACTTTATTTTTGTGACTATTAATGTTAGATACGTTATATTTCCAGAAATCAACGGTCATGGGCACGGTCATCATAGGCACGGTCGTCGAAGCCATCCGAGCACTTCCCTCACGTCATCCCTATTCAGCCCGTTCGGGTTCGGCATGCAAGGACTCGATGATATATTCGCACATGCCGCGTCCAATGGGAACACTTTCACTTCATTCTCTACATTCAATAGTTCATTAGCGGGACCCGGCAGCGCCAACATGAGGAGTACCACTACCACCACGCGCGTCGTAAACGGGAAGAAGATTACAACTAAGAAGTAAGCATGATTTTGTTTCAAAATAACACAAATGTTGCATATTTTGCAAATCAAAAGCTGCTCTCACTGTTAGTACATATAACAGTGCTTTTTTTTTTCATAGTGCTAAATACCTCCTAATAATAATAATAATAGGCCCGCAGAATATCCGAAGCACAACAACGGTGCATTGCGGCCTACACTTTCTTGGCAATTGTCATCGGTCGAAAGAAGCTCGGAGTCTGATTTGCGTAGGCGTAGGTTAGAGACAGCTGTCTGCTTTTATACATAAATTATTAATATCGCATGCAAAATCACCTCTTAAACACTAGGGAATAATGAGCTAACCATCCCTCGGGGTCCAAGCGCGGGCATGGGCTGCATTCAAATGTGTTGTCCGATTACAAGTACACAATATTTTAATAACGGATTAGAGCCAAAGGAAGCTAATAATGCGACTTGAAAATTTTCTCTTACCTTCGGAAATACGAATGCGTCAAGATACTAATTATGAGTGATTGATCTGTTTACCCTTCTTCTTTTTAATGTTATGTAATGTAAAATGAACGTAAGTGAACGCGAGATGTTGATGTCGAAAACACGCTTCCGTAACATGACTACTTTATGGGGGTCTTAATCGCATTCGGCCCTTTTTTGTGTTGTACTTTTACCCGACAATTCCGACAAAATAGCCATGATTTGATTTTATTTATAGCTTCGGTTTTGGTGGACTTTAAATACATTTTCACAAAGCATTTCTGCAAGCAATTTTTAGACAAAGTATATCCAAGTATCTTGACAACCTGCCGGAGTCGCGGTAAGGTACCAAAGGGTTACCGAGGCTCCTGGCAACACAGGCAACGGAAGGAATATGGGTGGGTTTTAGTCAGTAAGAGTCTGACACACCCTCCCGCTCTGCCCAGAGCGGAAGAAGTTATTTGATGATTTCCCACCAAAAAAAAAAGTATCTTAACAATAATATGAAACATGTTGTCGACATGTAGGACGTGGACTCTGCAATCTTCGTCACGATAATCGTTACAGTTAATGGCCTAATAGCGGAGAGCCTCGACCAACACCTCAGGAGGCTCTCACTGCGCGGCTGGGTTGGCTTGATTCAAAAAGCAGTACTCCTGGACACGGCACGCATAGTGAGGAGGGTCCTCTCTCTAGAGCCCTGACCACCGGCAGTTGGGACCCTGTTCCTGATGCCGATGGGCAAATATTTTTTATATTATATGGTTACTTTAAATGCACTACCATTGTACTCAATAATATTATTTTATTATTGCAGGGTGACAGAAAACGGTCGGGAGACAGTAATGTCGTATGAAAACGGGGTCCTGAAATCAAAGACTGTCAATGGCGTACCTCAATCATTAACATATAGTTAAACTATCATATAATAGCTTATAACCAAACTTGATCCAAATGTACTCAACATGTTATGCGATTTATGAGTTCGAACTTATAATTTATAATTTTGCTTTATTTAAACATGTTGTCCAGTCACTGTAAATTTTAGTGGTGGAAATGTCTAAACTAAAATAATGCCTATCTAATTTTAGTTTTATTAGGTTACTATTTGCTTCTATACCTACTTATGTTAACTTTAAATAATTATAATTTGAGTGAGATTTTAGAGTATTGCTCAATGTATAAATCTCGCTCTAGGAATTTTAGGTTCCGTTTGTCGTCGCACGTGCACTGGCCGATGATCTCTGACTCAATAACGAGCTATGTAATTAATTATGAAAATGACACCGCGATCTTACACTTTGTGTACAGCGACGATAATTTAATAATTTGCTGCCAAGGTAAGTTTTATTTTTTTAGCAAATAGGGTATAGACATAATAATCACAGTTACTTTTAATTCCGATTAAAAAAAAAACCGACATACGATAGGAAGTTAATTAAAACCAATTCGAATTCAAAATTCTAAATATTGAATTAACCATAATTACAATTGATGGCATTTTAATTTTGTAGTTAATATTTTTTAAGATTTTCATGTTGATAGAAAAGCTTTAATTGACTGGAAAAACAAGATTTTTCAATATCAATTGCGTATTTTTACTAGGTAGTACTTATTATAATATTAATATAATATCTGTGTAGCAAACATAGCTCTCCTTAACTTATGAAATAGACTCCACCTTAAGAAACGTAAGTAGTCAGCCCAATTCCTTGTGTAGAAATAGTTTGTGTGTCAAATTTTTGTCGTTACCTGCAACACTATTGTCTTTTATGCGTTTGCAGCAAAAAAATATTAAACAATGCAATGTTTCGAAACTAGTTTTATGAAACAAATCCCACAACTTGTTGAATTTGCGTTCCCACTACATGAAACTAAGATAAAGAGAACATGCATGTATTATCAATTTGATACGTTTGGATGTAATGTTTTCAAATCATATAAATTTAATGCCTGACTGCCTCGTTGCTCTAGTGGTCGGAAGTGCTACTGCTGAGCATGAGGTCCTGGGTTCGATTCCCAAGTTGGGCATTGTGTTGGATTTTTCTATCTGGAATTTCTCAGTAGCAGCCCGAAGTCTGGATTTGTGCTCGGTTGATGGCAATGGGTTCGCCCACTATTACATGGAACTTAAACATAACTGGCGAAATGTGGGTGTGATTATAAGTATACCTCTGCCTAACTCTTAGGGGAAATATGGCGTGATGTTATGTGTTATAAATTTAATATTTTTTGTACTTTATTCAAGCAGAAATCGCACTTAAGTACTTACCTTAGTGAGATTTCAAGCAGTTTGCTAAGAACAGATTATTATTATTCACATGGTGTTTTACGTCACTTCCGGCATTGTCGAAAACGAAGCGTTTCGAGTCTGCGTTCTTTTCTACCAAAAACCCACAACACAAAATAATTAATTGTAAATTAATGTATTCAAAAATGTACAAAACAGGTTTTTTGAGTCCTGTACAATGATTAAAAAATGAAAAGATTCCCTATTGTTTTGATAGATTTCAAGATTTGTTGTTGGCTGTGTTCGGACTGATTAGAACCGTATTCAATAGATGTTTGTGTAGAGATTTGTCTCGTTTGACTTTCGCACTGTTGTTTTTTATTCTCGCAACTTGTCTATAGTACATGGTTTAATGTTGCCAAACATAAGCCGGTAAACATCGTACTTGTAGTTCGTACCCTTATAATTATGGGGACATATAGATATATATAGATCTACAACTACATGCACAATTAAAAAATAATACAAATTTGATACTTTTTTTTATTATTTAAGTCCCTTTACTTCTGAATATTCATACAAAGTCATATCATCGGGGATTGAGTGCAAGGAACTGAAGTTTGTCTTTTTCTAAGTCACAATAGGTCTCTATTTTGTCATGTAATCTAAGATCATTTTGACACTCAAAGTAGAAATCTTAAAATTCGGATTAGGTCTCTATAATTATAAGGGTGCGAGTAGACTACATGTTGCAAGATTCACAAACAAATATTCTATTATTAAATCGGTTTGTAAAACACGTCAAGAGATATGAATCGTCAAACAAGTTTCAGTTTTTGACAATGCAATTAATGCGGTTCGAAACATTGACGAAAACGGTTTTCAACATGTTTTTATGTCAATGTTTCGCCAGTGCAAGCGCACAGTTACATTTCAAGACTTAAATATTTAACTGTTTGTGTCAAATTGCACTGACCAAAACCTTATTTGCACCATTTGTAAATATTTCATACTTTAATTGAAATAAAACTAACATAATAATAATGAGGATGTTCATGTCTAGACACAAAATTATGGTTTCTGGGTTTCTTTGGAATCCTTTGATATTTTATTTATTAGTGGTACTAATAGGTACTTCTGCGGTCAGTGTATATACCTAAACTTATATTTAATCGATGTTTGACGTTCCAGTACTGGACGATAGAACAATTCAAATTATGTAGAAGACTGTATCGTAGTCATGCCCTAAATTCAGTAACTCACGTGACACAAAGAGGTAATTTGTGTTTTACTTATCTTTGTATACTTACCTAACATTTTAAATTAATGTGTTTGCCAAAAAATAGCTTTGTAAGTTAGATTGCCAAGTTTTTGTTCAAATTTTGTATTGGGTATATGATGGAAGTCATTAAAATAAACTACCGATACTGTGTTTTATATAGTATTAAAATATATCTCAACTTGGATATGCTAATTCAAAATGTACTTAATATTTCAGTTGCAAAGAACTTGATTTAAATTTACAGTATCATAATAATATTGTAATAACGTAGTGCAACCGATACCGCTTTACATTAGTAAATAGTGCCATTACTAAAAACCAGAGGAAGCAAGCCTAGCACACATTAAATGTAAATAATAATGTTAACTGCAAGATCTCGTTCTTAAATTGTCAGCAACTATTAAGCACTGCAGGAGGAATTATTAATAAATAAAAATAATTTGTATTTTTTATTTTATTTACACAGTATATCAACACATATTTGAAATGCATGCTCAAACAATCCTTGCTATTTTTATTAACACACGCAGATACAAGGTGAAAAAAAGAAATAAATAAAATGTATTTTTCGACATTAATTTTCTGCTATAACTTGTATAGAAGTTTAAAAAAGTGATTCAGCCACACGCAAGTAGACCATTGATGTTGATGATATTATTTCATGTTCAATATCAAAAGTAGTTTCTTGTAATAAAACAAATTATTTAAAAAACAAAAACCTTAAAATTAAAAAAAAAAAACAATTTAAAATACAAAAAGAATTTTTGTATAGCCTAGCATATACAAAAATTCCATAGATTATAAATGTTCATTTCAACCGCGCGGCCAACTCATAAAATTTGATGAAACTTTGCCAGGAATTAGAGGTAATTTGTTACTATACACACCATTGTAGTATAAAACTGTATTAGAGTAATCCCACCCTACTCTAATACAGTTTCATACTACAATATTTTAGTGAATATCTCCTGAAATATGAATTTCACCGTTAGTTTCGCCACATTTATCCAAACTAGGTTACGTTACTTGTCGATTAGTACATTAACTAAGCTTGAGCCTTTTTTTAATAACGGAATAAACGCCATTGTATTTTAGGCATATTGCCGTCCGAGCGGCCAACTCAAATCAACTCTAACAAATTATTGAACCTTTTCTCTAGTATTTTTCTTGTTTATTCGCTGCAACTAATTGTCCATGCACATAAGCCTCTATTAATTTATTATTTATGATGAGATACCTACCCATAATCTGGAAACTAAATATACCTAGCATAACCTTTTGTTTGTTTACGTTTTGACGTTTTTTTATTTTTGCAACAAATAGGTACAACAAATTAAGACCTTTCTTTTGATGTTCCTTTCCAGCCACATGCGCCAATAAGAACTCTACTTTTCAAATCACAAATCATTTTGTTTAATTTTTTTTTCCCTTTTCTCACTAACAAATAACAAAATTGATCAATATCAGTCGATTTCGTGCACGGCCCCTTTTAATTTAATTAAGATCGTCGCGATCATCAGTTTGGCTAGTCCAGCCCGAAAAAATGATCGTGTGTCCTAATAGAAGCGATCGTCGCGATCATCAATGACTCTTTGGTTCAGAAAGCCGGAAGGTGTCGGCACGGACAACCACCCTTTGGGGTGCCCAGAACCCTCTGGGTAACCCCAAAGCGTCGGTGGCGCAAATCGAGTTTGTAAAAAAAAAAAAAATGGTAAATACCCATTTTAAATGTGAGTTTTGTAGGCAGCAACCGCGTTCCTCCAAGCGTAAAATAAACCCTGAATATTACCTAAATGTAGATCACAGAGGACTTTTTTATATGTAGATAGAACTCCCACAAAAATAATTGTCGCGAACACGTCGAGCAAAATAATTCAAAACGGTCGTCACTGTTAGTGATATAATCAATACTATTACCATAAAAAATATGTAATCAAAACCACAATGAATGTGTTAACCGAAACTAGTTGACAAAAATTAAAAATATTGTTTTGTTTAATAAACAAAAATATGTAAAGTTGTACAAAAATCTTAAAATAGCATGCTCGTATTTAGATGAATTTCGATAGTAAACTGTTAATTTTTTTTACAAACTTGAATTCATATTAATCTCTAAGGATCATACTACAATTAGTAGTTTTTACATTTTCGAAATGTCGCTTAGTTATTTTATTATTAATTTTTGTTTTAATTGACGCTGTTTTGAATCATACGCAACGTACACCGGTCGCAAATTCAGTCATAGATGAATTCAGTCCAGACTACGAGGGCTGCACTAAAAGTATCGGGAATGGAATATTTCCACTGTTCCTGTCATATTAAAATCTTTTTAATTGAAAACTCCTTGGTTTTAAAAATGAAATACCATTTATTTATTTAAAAAAAGATTCTCGGTCTTGTCACAAGGTTTTGTCAAACTTGTTTAGTCGTTGAGAACATGGAATTGACTCGAGAAACTTCAAGAGCGATGATTTATTATGACTTTCGAAGTGGTTTAACACAAAAACAGTGTGTTGACCGGATGATTTCTGCATTTGGTGATGAAGCCCCATCCAAAACCACAATTTATCGCTGGTTTGCTGAATTTCAACGTGGACGTGTCAAGCTCAGTGATGATCCCCGTCAAGGTCGTCCAAAAACTGCAGTCACCCAAGAAAACGTTGATGCTGTGCGTAAGCTGATTGAGGAAGATCGACATGTGACATACCGCGAAATTCAGGCAACTTTAGACATTGGCATGAGTCAAATACAAATAATCTTGCATGAACAATTAGGTGTAAAAAAGTTGTTTTCCCGATGGATACCGCATTCGCTCTGTGAAGAGCAAAAAGCAGCTCGCGTTACTTGGTGCGTCAGAACTCTCGAAAGATTCCACGCAGGATCTTCAAATGCTGTCTGTATACAACATCGTATCAGGTGACGAATCCTGGATATACGCGTACGAACCCGAAACAAAAAACCGGTCACGAGTTTGGGTGTTCGAAAATGAGTTAAAGCCAACAAAAATTGTTCGTTCACGGATTGTTGCAAAAAAAATGGTGGCCACGTTTGTCTCCAAAACCGGCTATGTTACGACTATTCCTCTTGAGGGACAAAGAACGGTTAATGCAGAATGGTATGCTAACATTTGTTTGCCACAGGTCGTTTCTGAACTCCGTAAAGAGAACTGCAACCGCCGCATCATCCTCCATCACGACAATGCGAGTTCTCACACCGCGCACAGAACAAAAGAGTTTTTAGAGCAAGAAAACATATAATTATTAGACCATCCGCCGTACAGCCCCGACCTAAGCTAACCTAATGATTTCTATACTTCCCTAAAATAAAGAATAAATTGCGTGGACAGAGATTTCATCACCTGAAGAAGCTGTGGAGCCTCCAAAACGGCCATTTTGGAGACCCCAACATCCGAATGGAATGGTTGCTTCAATGATTGGTTCCATCGTATGGAAAAATGTGTCAAATTTCGAAAAGCAATAAATACATTTTTAAATAGTAATGTTGTGTCACTTCCTTGATTCCCGAAATTTTCAGTGCCGCCCTCGTTTCAGTCGTTCAAGGGAGCTCGGACTATCGGCTCGAATTATCGTTATCGGCGCGTCTCATCGTGGAGGGACGCGCCGATAACGATAATTCGTGATCTATTGTGTACGTATACCTTTTTTTTTGGATGGGAAATCATCAAATAACTTCTCCCGCTCTGGGAGCGGGAGGGTGTCAGACTCTTCCTGACTAAAACCCACCCGTATTTCTTCCGTTGCCTATGTTGCGGGGGCCTCGGTGACCCATTAGTACCTTCCCACGACCCCGGCAGGTGTACGTATACCTTGCCGTCAACAGTTGTATAAAGTAAGCCACATTTTTGTTTTTTTTTAGTATTGACTTATATTTATTATGCATACCTAAAATTTACTTACTGTTTAAATTTTTCTTAAATATTTGTTTTAGTAAACATGGGAAAGCGTAAGGATAGATATTTTAAGACGAAAGTTGGCGTTCATTTCCGAAAAAAAAGCCATTCTCATAAAAAATACGTATTTCTATTTTGTGATATTAGTTCCTTTTAATTTCATTTTTTTCTCAAACATTCGACATGGGTATCATGTGGGTTTTTGGGGGTGGCGATTGTAAATCTGGCATTCAATTTAAAATCCAAAATGGCAGATGCAACTTTTTCTCAAACATTCGATATCATGTAATAGGTTTTTGGGGGTGCCGATTGATATTCTGACATTAATTTTAGATTCCGCGACGGTGAATCATTTTTTCTTAAAATTGTGAATTTATTTTACTTATTATTTTATTTAATTAGAGAAATCATGCCAGTAGCCTGCAACCTGCGCACAACGCGCCACGTGACCTTAATTATAACCTAGTTTATGTATGTACTAACTGCGACCCGCTTGGAATTAGTATGATTAAAGCCTATTTGTTATTCTGAATTCTGATAGATAAGCTATATTACTGTAAAGTTTTAAGATATTTTTCCAGTTCCAAGACATGCTTTATTACCTATATTGAAAACGTTTGTCGTTACAAAATATATTTTTTTATTGTAGATCAATTTTTGGTGCAAATAAAGAAAATGAGATTCTGAAACATTTCTCCGACATTCGTTTCGCCGTTGAACGGTTCACCGACAGAACGATTCACTTTTCATTTTTTTACCGATAGAACGTTTCAACGGCGAACGATTCGCCGACTGAACCTTTCATATGCGTCACTTTCTGGAAGAGTAATATAGGGGATCTGGCGCTCGGCGGTCGCTGCCACGACACGCTCGCTTCGCTCGCTCGCCTTCGCGCGTTAGTGGTCACTGTTCTAACCTAACCTAACCCAACATTATCCTTCGCTATATGAAAGGTTCTGTCGGCGAATCGTTCGCCACTGTAGTTTCTCGTCTATAGTGATTCCTAGGAAAACCGTTTGATTAATAAATTCCAGTTTTTTCCCATTCAATATGAGATCACATTCGCTACTTCTAACATTAGGTAATTTAAATCTGATGCATTTGGTTTTTTTTTTTTTTCATTTAGTACCAAAGTATTTACCGTAAACCAATCTTGGACCTGAAGAATAGAGTTATTCACGTCGTCATGATTTTGTGATCGTCGGTCTATTTTAAAGATCAATGATGTGTCATCTGCAAATAACACCATCTTCGGTTGATTTTGAAGTAATTGGGGTAAATCATTAATGTAAACTAAAAAGAGGAATGGACCCAATATCGAACCTTGAGGAACGCCCATTACCATTTCAGACCCCAATGAGTTTACGCCGTTTACTTGAACTTTAACCTTTCTATCTTTTAGGTATGATCTTAGTAAATCAATAAGTCCATAGTGCTCTAGTTTCAGCAGAAGTGTCTCATGGTTTACGCAATCGAAGGTCGCAAAAGATACCAATGGCATCCAGTGCTTCTTCCCAGGCGTTAAAAATGTTCTTTATTACACCGGCTTTAGTCGTACAACGCCCTTTGGTGAAACCGTACTGTTGTTCATAAAAGATGGAATTTTCATTAAAGTGACGTAACATTTGATTGAGCATCAACTTTTCAAACACCTTACTGAGAACTGGCAGAACTGACACAGGCCTATAATTGTTGGGTTCTTAACTATCACCGGATTTGAACAAAGGATAAACAAAAAGATTCAAAACGTAAACTAGAATCTAAAGAAACTCAAAAGAAAAGCGCAATAAATCGCGTGAACACATTCATACCAAAATTCCTAAGTTAAATTTAGGAATTTTGGTACATAATAGATATGCTCAGTCTTCAGTCCAAGCTGCGAATATGCATGTTTTATACGTGTACGTATAGTAGGTAATTATCCTTATGGTTGGAAATATTAATCATGTTTTTTTAAATGAATGATATACTTTCCCTGTTTTTTTATTATTATATCCCCATACAAATTTTGGTCAGCTGATGACGACTTTGTTTGTAGAATTGAATTTGACTTGCCCTGGAATAAGTTGTTCATTTACATGGGCAGAAGAAATTTTTATACTATGACCACACCTTTACATTACGGTCTGTATAGTAAATATACCACATTTCCCTATGCTTTTTCTATGTTTTTGTAAAATGGTAAAATAAGTAAGGTACCTATAACATTCGGTAATTATAGATTTTTTTTTATGAAATTCTGGTTTTATTATAACAATACCTAACCCTGCCTACCTACTCATCTAGCCTACCTACTTACCCAGTAAAATTACCGGGCGTGCAATCCACAACGCCAAAATTTCATAGCAATCGAGTAAGAGACGGATAATGTAGGTATTTTTCTATATTGTGCTATAGTTATACCTACATTATCCGTTCTACAAACTACAAACGTATTTTTTTATTTAATACAGATTATTAGATTTAATTCTGGGATTTATGTAGTTAACTACATAAAACCATCTAAATAATCAAATATTCGTATTTTTAAGTCACTCAGCACAACGACTCAAATTTTAAAAATCGTAGGTTGTCAACTTTTGTCGTGCAACTGCAAGCGGGCCTCGAGCGAACTTGTCATTGTGTACGTGACGATTCACACGAATAGCGCTCTGCAGGCTTAGCATGACACTCTCTATTTCTTCGAAGAATAGACACGGTTCTTTCCATACAAAGTGACATTTCGTTTCTCCTTTTTTGACATCCCACCGTAGAAATCTTTCTACTTATAAAAGGACCTAGACAAAGATCGTTAGAAACGAAAGACAAGATGACAGATTGATAAGGATTTCTACGGTGAGATGTCAAACACTGAGAAACGAAATGTCACTTTGTATAGAAAGAGCCGTGTCTATTCTTCGAAGAAATAGAGAGTGTCATGCTAAGCCTGCTGGAGTAAATACCTATTTTCCGCCTTGGGCGCCGTCTTAATTTGCCATGAAATTATAAGGTCTACAAAAATACAAAAGTTTTTTTTTTGCTGTCAATCCTATAATATTATTATGATTTGATGAATTACTTTATAATAAGTCATACAGAAGTTTTAGAACGTCAAAAACTACGTGTACTTTCTAAACTACCCACATCAGAAAAAAAACCGATTTTGTTACGTTTACTGTGTTCGCATAACGCCAATTTGTGTGATTATTCGATAATATAATTATGTCGTCGTCTAGGAGCAGTTGTTTAAATAATCAGAATACATTTTGTTACATTTGTAGTGACAAAATTTAGAAAACCTATAATGGCCTTCGGCCTAAAACGGCGTATTATTTGTTTTGTATCAATATCCGGAATCCATCTTGAGTCAAGCACCTGTTTTTTCAGCCTGTTGTCAGCGTTTCCTTTGCCTCTCCGCTGGTGGCGTCCTCTATACTTACCGTTGGTACTAGTATTTTAAGCGCGCATCGGGTGGTGGCCCGATTTACCGCCATTATAGCGTCGTTTTTCGCGCCGTTTAGTTGTTAGCGTTATTTAAACTTCGCGAAATAATTCTACCTATTGAATTCATTTAAAAGTTTGGTAAAACTATGGCAGTTTTAGATTCGTGAATATTTTTACCTCTCCGTTGTTATTATGGAAAATTCTAATAATAATTTAGAGTCCGAAAGTGTTAAGGACGGCTCATTATCGCGAAAACGGGTTCGTTCTCCGACACCAAGTACAAAAGATAGTGATAGTGATTCTTCTACGAGTAGTGGACCCAGCCCTGAGAAACGCAGAGCGAGAAGGGACTCTCAAACCGTGAGTTATACACAATTTGAGTTCTTATCACAACAAGTGGCCTATTTAACAAATCTTTTATCGAAAAATTGCGACGTTGAAAATACAAATTCTAGTGCTAAAAACAATACGTCCAATAACACAAATGAATTAAACCTACGAAGACCTGAAAATTACAAACTTCAGATTTTATCGGAAGTCGGTACAACGGTAAAAGATCCGATTTACCCTAAGGCGAATGAAACATTTCTCAAAAAATTAACGGAACTACAGCGTTTTATGTGTGATGATTGGTATGCCGTTCGGTTTTCGGATGCACAAAAGAAATATTCAGCTACCCCCGGTTTTGTCGAATTAAATGTTAACGACGAACTAAAGCGTTTTGAATCGGATATGTTAAAAGAAGATTCACGCTCATATTTATTAGAACGATCTTTTGCTGGATTAACGAATGCTTTACTTTCTCAAAAAGACGAATTGCATAAAACATTACAATCATTGGTGGATTGGTCAAATGAGTCTAGAGAAACGTTGACACCCAGCACGTTATTCGAAAAAGTGGAGACATTATTTTCGAAAGAATCCGCGTATAGTAAGGTGACGGATGACTTGTTACAAATAGTGTGCGGTCGTAGAGCCGATTTAATAAATATACGTCGTGAGGCTGTGTTGCGCCAGATTTCCGAAGGTTTTCATCGCGACGTATTACATAAAATTCCTCCTAGTACAGAATCACTTTTTAATGACGAGGCAGTTCAAACCTACCTTCAAAAAATTGGCGGGGTGGATAAATTAACTGTATCGACAAAATCAGTACCTCAAGCTTATTCCAAAGATAATTTTTATCAAAATCAAAAACCGTCGACTAGTAAGCAAGCTGATGATAGATTTTTTCGTCGCGACAACTCCAATAAAAGACAAAAACATGGCTCACACGCTTCACAACAAAACAAAAACCGAGCAAATAACCATCGAGCCAAACCTAGGGGAAAGAAATCGCAATCGCAGACTTTCACTAAAAACAAGCGTCGCGAATGACTGTCGGACATTTCAAGGCGGTTGTCTAAAGCAATTTCAGTATGCTTGGAGCAATCTAGGTGCGCCAGACAAAATATGCCGGCTGTTAAACGGTGCACGCATACCCTTCATACTGAAACCGCCGCTAATATTTCCGAGTCCTGAGCCACGCATATTTTCATGTAGCCATCGCACAGCAACATCGCAGGTTCCTGAGATTAAATTATCATCAAGATTTACATCAGCATCAGCTACTTCAAATGACTTGTTTGCCGTTCGGCCTTTCATCCGCACCCAGAACGTTTGCCTCGATAACCAATTGGGTAGCGGAATTCCTGAGGAGTCACAACATCAGGTGCGTCGTATACTTGGACGATTTCCTTCTAGCAAACCAGTCAAAATCGCAGTTGGAAGACGACATCGCATTCACGATAAAGATTCTGCATTTACTGGGCTGGAACATCAACTTCGAAAAGTCTGTACTGGCCCCGACGCAATGCCTCGAGTTTCTCGGCATAACATGGGACACAAAACGCAACGCAAAGTCCCTGTCGGAGCCGAAGTGCCTATCGCTACGCAATGCACTTCACCAACAGCTCCAGACAAGCAAGTGGTCCCTCAAACAGTACCAAGCTCTAATGGGGAGACTCAACTTTGCAACGTTCGTGACTCCGAGAGATCGCCTTCACTGTCGCACTCTGCAATACTACAGTCGACAGCTGTCGGTGAAACACCCGTATCGGCTGATACCTATCCCTCAACCAGCTCGGTCAGAGATGGAATGGTGGTGTCAAGCTATAGGAAAGTCGATGCCGATCCACTTGAGTTCGGTGACACACCTATTGACTACAGACGCATCAGACATCGGGTGGGGGGCACAACTCAGCGATACAAATATTGTGGGAACCTGGAAAAATTCACAAAAGACATGGCATGCCAACAAAAAAGAGATGTTCGCCGTTTACGCAACTATACGTCAGAACCAACAGCAACTCCAAAATGCACAGATACTGCTGCAAACCGACAATCGAACAGTAGTGTCGTATATAAACAAGGAGGGCGGCACAAAATCCAAGAAACTGCTCCAACAAACCCGACAACTTCTTGCTGTTCTAGACAAGCAGAACATTCATCTGACAGCACATTATTTTCCGGGCAGATTCAATGCGGAGGTGGATGCTCTTTCCCGGCAGAAGGCTTGCCCAGAGTGGCACCTCACGAAGACAGCAACTACACAAATCTTTCAAATGTGGGGCACGCCGGAGATAGACCTTTTCGCATCGAGAACAGCTCACATAGTACCAAGGTACGCATCATTGGACGTGAACGATCAAGAAGCACAACACCACAACGCATTTTGTCATCAGTGGCACTACGACCTAGCTTGGTTGTTTCCGCCACCAAATCTGATTCCCAGGGTTCTCAGACACCTAAACCAAGCCAGCGGAGACTACATATTGATTGCCCCGAAGTGGAACAAGGTATTTTGGCAGGCAGATGTTCAACGGCGAGCGCGACATCCCCCATTTCTGATTCCAGATCTAGCCCGCACTCTGATAGACACCAGAACAGGGACGCATCCGCCGCAGGTGCAAGACCTACACTTGGAGGCATGGCTGATTTCGGGTGGCCAGATATTTTGACGGACTGGACAGATCAAGAACAAAAACTCCTTATGTCAAGCTGGAGAGGCTCCACAATCAATACCTACAGACCAGCGTGGCGCAGATGGAAGCGATGGTGTGAGTCGCATTCAGTTAATTACAAATACCCTAATGCGGATCAAGTAGCTCGATATTTAGCACATTTACACTGTGACATAGGTCTTGCTTATAGAACTATTTTGGTACACAAATCTGTTATTTCAACTTTCACACACTTATAACATCAAATATTGATTTGTCGTCAAATTTCTTTATAAAACATATATTAAAAGCTATTGCTGTCGGTCGAGAGAAATCTGCTAAACCACCTATTTGGAACCCTAAAGTCTTATTGCAATACATGAGTACGTACAGTTTTGATAAAAATAATATATTTCATGTATCAAGACATGTGGCTACTCTCTTACTGTTAGCATCAGGACGCAGGGTTCACGATCTTACATTGTTGCGAATTGATAGCACTAGTTTAGTTGATGAAGATACCTCTATTGTATTGTGGCCAGCATTTGGTTCTAAAACAGACAACCATAACCATAGGCAGTCTGGATGGAGGCTTAGAGAACATCCTGATAAAAATTTAAATTTGATTTTTTGGTTAAGACAATTATTACATATTACTCTAAACCGTCGAGGAAATATAAAACATTTATTTATTACAGCTAAAGGCGATATAAAATTTGCGTCTAGAACTGTTATTGGCGGATGGGTGAGGTCTCTTTTAAAAGCTAGTGGTATTGATGCAACTCCGGGATCAGTAAGATCTGCAGTAGCTTCTCTCAATTTTGTAGAAAACTTTCCAATTGATCAAATTCTTGCAACTGGTAACTGGAAAATGATTCATACCTTCCAAAATTATTATCAGAGGGAATTGCAAAATGATTCGAATATTCCCAATAACTCTGTATCATTATCTAATTATTTTGATCCTGTTCATTGAAAGATTACCATTATTTTTCGTTAGTTTTTTATTTGGATATTTAATGCGGCTACAAGAAGTATGTCCTTGATTAATTATTGTAATACATTTACATAATTAAACATTATTATTTTATTAACCCATATTTTTTCTTATATCCTTGTACACATTATAGCGTCTTTGGGTTAAGCGCACCAGGTGATAACAAACACATCACTCAAGATGGATTCCGGATATTGATACAAAACAAATAATAGAGAGTTTTACATAAAATAAAACTTACCTATTATTTTTTCATCAATATCCGGAATCCAGGTAAGGTCTACCTGGTGCATCATGAGTTCCATAATGGCGGTAAATCGGGCCACCACCCGATGCGCGCTTAAAATACTAGTACCAACGGTAAGTATAGAGGACGCCACCAGCGGAGAGGCAAAGGAAACGCTGACAACAGGCTGAAAAAACAGGTGCTTGACTCAAGATGGATTCCGGATATTGATGAAAAAATAATAGGTAAGTTTTATTTTATGTAAAACTCTCTATTTTGATTATCTTGAGATCAATCAAGATTAAGGACTCAAACCGGCCGTGGGTACGAAATATCGTGTGCAAATTTGAATATATCTGTAAAGCCCCGCGCGACACCGATTCGGAGTCAAACAATAGAAAATCAATTGTGTCTCATTAGCGGTCCTTGACCAATTAAGACAGTGGACGAGTGGTAAACGAGCACAATTGAAGTTCGGTGTACCTATAATTTGGTCAGAAACAAAAACCAATTTGATGATTGTTATTTTTGTTTAGCCAAATTGCATGGGCTAAATAGAATAAAAAAATTACATATCCTGTCCTACCGTCTGCGAGACAGCCTTTACCACACTCAGGCGAAGTTAAGAGGGCAGTACCATCAGATTCGTTGGACACAGATATGATGGAGGTCTCTTCGAATGAACAAGACAGTGATTTAGAATCATCAGCGGCGCCCGTACTCTTTACTTAAAATGTTTTAAGTGACTTAATAAGAGACCTTGACCTTTCCAAAAAGAGATCTGAGCTTGACTTTAATTGGCTTGACTTGAGCATCCAGAATTAGATAAGAATTTAATCGCTCCAGGCACGAAAATCGTGAGCATGAAAGAGAATACGAGTATCTTCCATTCTTGTCAGCTGGGTTGAGCAATGATGGCAGATTACTGGATTATTATTATCACACGGGAGGATCATAACAATGCACATTATATAAAAACCAGAAAAAGAAGCTTCCTACCTGTAAAATAATGTAATTAAATGTTTAAAATTTGCTTATTTTGTTTTTTTTTACATAATAATATCTCGTATCTCGAAAACTACACGTAGTATTAAAAATATAAATATGCAGTTGTAATCCGGGAACCCAATATACAAAAAATCTGTCATAGTTTTGGCAGCAACGAAATCACTAGACCTGGTGTAATCAATTTAATTATCGAAGATCGGTGATACCTAAGCTGTTTGTTTGTACCTTCCTACGTAATTCCTGACCAACTAAATTGTAATAATGGGTAATACGGGGTGGTGTCCGCAACTCCATCTCAGAGCGCGTATTTTGCGTAGGTACGGGTGGGAAAATCGGTTTTTCGATCCACCCCAACTCCTCAAGGAAAGCCAGCGACGCACACTGGGGCAAGATTATTAAAATGTGTCGTTCATTCAGAATGATGATTTGGAGACGATATTTCGATGGTGACATGATAAGGTTGGTGAAATAAAAAAGAAAATTGTTTGTATAAGCTTATATGTATAAAGATATATATTATATGTACAATCAAAATAATATTTATAATGTGTTGCATATTAAATATTATTACTACCCTAGGCAAAGACAAAGTTAAAGGTCACTAGGCAAAGCAAAAGGTCATAACAAAACTAATCACTATCAGCGCTATAGTCACTGTCATCGTTACAGTCAGAATCACCTTCTGTATCATCATCCGTAGATTTTTCTCTTGGCGGCTGTAATGATGGTGGTATCAGAAGATCTAGAGCTTCTTTAGGCAGTGAAGTCAGCTTTTTCTTTGGCAGTTTCCTTTTGCTGGTTATGACAGGATCTGATGATATGAGTAACAGATTGAAAATGTCAGTGTTCGATTTCTCGCGACTACATTTACGAGAGTGGTGTTCTCTGAATTTTTTAAAGTCTTTATTCCGGGCTTCTTGGGCCTCTTCGGCTTGTTGGCCTATTGGCAAAAGTGCATTTTTTATTATTTCTGGCCCGTGAATAAAAAACTTGTGTACAGTTGGAGGCATGTCATACCAAGGGTACATTTGCACAAAATATTTGGCGGTGTCAATTGCATATGTGCGGAATTTTTCCACATCAATGTCATAGCCAGATGACATGACAATTAATATATTATGCATTCTTTGTATCAATTATAAATCTAGCTTTGTAATTTCTGCAGACACTGCGGCATTTTTAAAAAATCGCCTCGCGGTGTTGCCATCATTGGTATTTCCAAATCCTGGTTTGGGCTTGTCCACTATCAAGCCTAGTCTGTCTCGAAATTGAGCCTGAATTGTTCTCTTGGTTTCTTCGACCTTCTCCTTGTCTGAAACTCCTGTTACATTTTTCTTGTTTTTACGAGCCTGCTTTTTCTTAATAGGCAGTCTGTATGCCAGGTGCAAAAGACATTCGAAGAAACGTATCCATCCGTGTAACACTGAAATGCCAAACTCCAAATTTTCAGTTTTTATTGGTCTACCAAGCACTTTGGATATGTCATTGAAGTCTTTGGATGTTGCTCCACATATATAGCACATCTGTGTTGATGTTGTATTTGTAATTGCATTACAGACTTTTCCGTCTATCATAGCAAACATCAAGTTATGTTTAACTTTCATAGTGCGCCCATCTTGTTGTATGACACTTGTCTGAAGAGTTTTTATTTGGTCGTCGACCTTTTTTTTTTCATCCACAGAAACTGTGGTGCTTTCTTTGACGAATTCAATTTTTAATGGTCGGCAATATCTAGTCGAACTTGGTCTAGGATTCTGCCATAGGACCTTAGATCCAGATGTCAAGCGTAGAGGCACAAAACATGTTATGAAAACAGCTGCATCACTGGCTTCAGGACCATAAAAGGCCTGTTTATAGGAGCTATGGCCGCTACTGCCATCAAATCCCCATTTTGAAAATAAAGACATATTTTGTAACTCTTCACTGTTCAGTGTAAGCAAAACCTCATTCTGAACTAATACCAAACGTTCAGTGGTAATATTAAGTATTGTCTGCAAATCAACGTGTACAGAAGTTTCACTAACAACGATTTTATTAGGCTGTGGGTAGCAGTCTTTTTTTGCAATCTGCACAATTTTATAAGACGGGTAGATTTTTGGAGATTTTGATCTTAATATATTGTACTGATGACGAGATAAGTTCGCTTCGACTATGAATGCTAGAGCATCCTCTCCAGACATCATCGTAACTGTTCCTAGTGACTGTTTATAGGCTTTTAAATATTCAGTAGGTAGGCTTTGATGGATTTGATAACACATCTTTCATTATTTTTGAAGCTACACCTTGTCCTGAAGCTTTCAGTTTCATTTGCGTAGCATAAACCAGCTCAGATAAAGGTGTATCTTTTCTCAAATCTTGAGTCTTTTGTCGCTTCATCCTGTTTGTGCTTTCCTCAAAAGATATTGTTGGACGTCGAATATTTCGTTTTATTGTATTTTTAGGAAAAGAAATTGATGTATCTAACCAAGTATTATTTTTATTGGAAAATCTATCCTCCATGCGGTGCGCTGCTTCCCATCGTGATTTGTATTCAGTTTTAAAACGATTTATCGTTTTCACAATAACTTTCCGTTGTTCATCGTCACATTTTGTTTTTTTTTTCAATTTCCTTCTGAAGTGACTCTATCTGATCATCAAGTTTATTCTGACCAGAGTTCCTCATAATCATAAGTAGCTCTCGCCTTGTTACAAACAAGGTATTGGAGCTTGTACCTGTGTAAAAAAGGAACAAAGGAATTTAATAAAAAAAAGGAGGTATTTTGAGAATAACGGCTTATCTCACTACTAATATTATTTATTTAAAATCGGGCAATTATGTGCAGAAAATTAAGAAATAATCTTAAATTATAATAGTTACTGGTACTAAAAACATCTAAACGTAACCCCGTTCAGCTCCGGAACATAATTAATTATCTAATTGAATTAATACTTTTTAATTCTGACTTCTTCTATTTTTATGCAATCTTTGACTCACAATTTTACCCATCACAAAAATGATTAAAACATAAATACATTGTGAAATAATAAGATACATACCTACCTGAACTTGACCCTTCCATAATAGCTTTTGGTGATTTTATCACAAGTATTTAAAAAATCGAATGTACACTTCGTTATTGCGCAAACGCACGAATTCACTCGTTTGCTCCACGAGTGTTCGCCTTGGACTTGAGGGCGTGATAAGGAGCGGGGGTTAGGTGGATTGCGTCCGTTTACCTTCGCTGTTATTCCACAAGTACTTGACTCTGCCACAGCATACACAGTAATATGGTAAAGCAAAATAAAATATTTTCATTTAATGTATCAATTTGAGTAATCTTGCCCCAGTGTGCGACGTCTTGGTACCGAAGTACTTGTGTCCGTTTCGATGGCGCGACCATCTGGGGGGTAACCATCACCTCTTATAGCAGTATTATTTCAATATTACTTCAGCGAGAGAAAGAGATGGAGCTATAAGTCCTGTATAGCTCCATCACTTTCCCACTGTAAAGTAATATTATAATAATACTGCTTTATGAGGTGATGGTTACCCGCCAGTGCTATTCTATAACTTTCTCACCGTAAAAACTTAAGTGAAGTGTACGTGGAGTGAACTGTCAGTGTCATCCCACCTGATACTAGGGATGGACCAAGGATTACATTTACAATCATAATCGAGATTTTAATAATATTTTTATGCTTATTCTATTGATCAATCATGGGGTCATGGGATTGCGTTTATTTAATCAGTTAACTGATTAAATAAACGCAGTCCCATGACCCAATCGCGATGTGTTTTAACTGATTAAATAAATGCAATCCCGTGACCCAACAGCGATGTGTTTTGAAGAAGCGATAGTGAATTGAGTCGACTAAAAACTATGCGACGTTATTCAGCGTTGTTTTTAACCCAAATCTATTCAATAAGAAGAGATAACCGAGTGTATCAAGTGATCGAGTGCTAAAAGTATGCCTGGCTGACGGACCATAGAATTTATACTCCTCACAAACTATGTGGAAACCTAATTACACGATGTGTGTGTCTGTGTACATGAGCCATTCGAATAAAAAAATAAATTATTTAAAAAACAAAAAACCCGACTGCAAAAACACTTAACTGAAAAGGGAAAAACAAGCATTATAATCTATAGAATTTTGGTATCGCAGGCGGGGACAAACAAAAGTTACACCATATTTCAGATTATTGGTTTCTCCCCGCCTGCGATACCAAAATTCTATAGATTATAATGCTTGTTTTTCCCTTTGCGGGTATGAGGCCCTTTGTTTTGGCAAAATCTCTGAGGCACTTTTAATAAGCCTCTCATAGACTTTGCCGAAAGCATTGAGCAGACTGATGGGGCGGTTAGAAAGTTGTAATTTGGCGTAAATATTATATAATATTAATCACGCTGACAAAGTGAGAGAACATGTTTTTCAACTAGGTACAATGTTAAGTTTGTTTTTCGGATAAATTCATACCAACTTCCCAACTACAGAACCCTTCATTGCGCGTGGTCCGACACACACTTGGCCGGTTTTTAATAGGTATTTATTTTTTGCGAAATTCACTTGACTTCAGACTTTTATTTTTCACTTTCTGTGTCGTATATATTATGTCGTGGGTTGTTTTTTTAATTGAACATTTCTTCGAAGTGAAAAATCGCGCCTAGCATTGAGCGATTTTTGGTAGGGGAAAAACTCATGGGTTCACGTCACCGACATGCTCGCGCAAAAACGCTGTAGTAGCAATAAGTGAAGTCTGAAGTGAAAACCTGTATGTGAGGTGTTTGTGTGATGTAGTGAAAACTTCTTTAGGCGCGTTGAGCGATAGTTTTCACTTCTGTCGGCAGTCCCCATGACTGCCTATTTATTTTATTTTTTATTATAAATTCTTAAATTGTGGTCTCGATCGATAGAAAATACTGGTGCCAATTCCCTTATTCACAAACTAAAATTTATCTTCTGTCCTTTTCTTAATGTAGGTAATAGAAAGAAAAAGATGCACTGAACTTAAGTTTAATAAATTTAGTTTGTGAACAAGGGAATCGGCACCACTGTCTGTCTAAACATCACCCGAAGTGACTAAAACTTAGATAAACGCTCTCTAGGAAAACTCACAACTACCTTTCATAAATAACGTTTCAGTGACGTCATCCGCCGGTAAATTGCAGACGCTATCTGGCTGCCACCGCTCTCCTAGGAAACCGTAGCTTTAGCGGGTGAACCGACTAATATCGAAAGTAACTTAAAATAAAACCTTACAGCTATGGAACCAAAGGGTTTTGTATAGTTAACTGCTGACTCCAAAACGATATCAGAAGTAAGATCTAGATCAATACAGTCGGCAATTATATCGCGATTCGTTGTTATTATAAGCTATTAGGTACCTACCACCGACTTTTTTGTGACACGACACGATGCAATGGATTTTGTTTGGACACGTAACATTTTGTTGTGAATTGCGAGACAGGAATGTAGGTACCAACACTGGTACATGTTGTTAACACAAATCAAAATGTGATGTTCATTTAAGTATTATCATGGCTTTAGTATATAGCTGCTGCTTTTGGTTTTCATTGCGTTTAGGAGGAATATTGATCGGGATATTTGCATTGGTAAGTTTCAAAATTAGAGTGTTAAGATATGATAATTTTATTAAAAGATCATACACCTTAGGTAGGTACAGTCGCCAGCACATCGAGTTACCACTAACTGTCAAATTTCCTCATTCTGTTTTGAACTTAACCATAAAATCCGACGAAATAAAAATCTGCCGTAACGAAAATCTGTCTAAACGGAAACAACCCAACATTTTGAAGTTCAAAATCATTTGCAGAAATTTGACATACGTACATACTTAATACCAAAAATTAGTTTCAGGGACTCCTGATACTAGTATTTTGTTGCTTAGGATACACTCGGTCTCAATTAGTAAAAGATGAGATTACCAACTGGACAAATGATTACAATCTCATTTATGCAAAGAACTATCTAGAAGACATGCAAGCAGGTGGGCATGATGGGCATACAGGAAGCTGCATATAATGGTTGACTACACAACGTGATAGCTCAAATCAATTATTTATTTTTCAGATCCGGAAAAATATCTTTCACTAGGCATTAGTTGTACAAGCATTTATATGATTGTATGCATTATTTATATCTACGGTGCATACACGGTAAGTACCTATAAAGCACAGTTGGCAACAAAAGACGGTTAAAAATCAGTTCAGTTTTGAATCATACTACACCTGCACCTACTTATTTAAAATAACACAAAATCTTGTTTAGTTATTAGAGCGACAGTGTACGAGTGTACCGACTTTCACAGCTGACCGTACCAATACCTACCAATATAATTTAATTTATAAAAATTATACTAAAAATATGTACCTGCCTTTTATTTCCACGACAGTGTAACAACATGCTTATGGTCCCCTACATACTGATGGAACTACTGCGACTCATTTTGATATCTACTTTAGTTGCAACCTTTCTACTTCTGATCAAGCAAAATACTATGGACATCGGTTTGCTGATAGGAGCAAGTGTTGCAGGCGGATTTATGCTTCGTAAGTTTTCAATTACTATAATTGGTTACCTATTCGAAATAGAAAAACTTTACTATACCTAGGCCGTAACGTATTTCAATGCTAACGCTACGATTTCCTAGAAGACCGGTGGCCGCAGTGGCGGCTGTCATGAAAATAATGGCAACCCTACGGCATGTATGTGAAATTGCGGACGCTATTTGGGCGGCCACCGCTCTTTTAGGCAACCGTAGCTTTAAGGCTCCCGCAGACAGGCGCGACTCGACGTGACTATAGTAGATCAATTTGTGTACGTTACTCCAGCAGGAAAGTGGCTCCTAGAGTGATATGAGTGGAACGTATAATTATTAGTGCGTAATCTGCTCTTTGTCGTATTGGGAAAAAACGATTCCTGCAGCAACGTTACTCCAGCAGGAATCGTTTTTTTTCGTTTGAATCCGTCGCTTTTTTGTAGGTAGTCAATCGAATTTGGTCGGATAACCAGCCGTTGTTTACATGTTTTGTTTTTTGTTTATATCTACATTCCAAGCTGAATATTTATATAAACAAAAAAAAAACAAAACATGTACTTAAACAACGGCTGGTTATCCAACCAAATTCGATTGATGTTTGTTTTTTTGTTTATATCTACATTCCATGCTGAATATTTTCCTGCCGGGGTCGCGGGAAGTTACTAAAGGGTCACCGAGGCCCCCGCAACACAGGCGACGGAAGGAATACGGGTGGGTTTTAGTCAGTAAAAGTCTGACACACCCTCCCGCTCCGCCCAGAGCGGAAGAAGTAATTTGATGATTTCCCAACCAAAAAAAAAGCTGAATATTTTCACTATATATTTTTGTATAAATGCACAAATTTTTGGTTTACACCTTAACATCTTGGGTTGAACCGGTTTCTTGTTTTGCCGTCAAAGTTATGGCACCGTCGTTTTGACTTTTAGTACCTAATATTATTCAATAACGCATGCATGTATACTTTGGAACTTTTCATAGTTATTATAAGCGTCAAGAAGGACCGAATACAGTTTTCAGCGAGCTTATACGTTTTCTCATTTAGACGCTGCGATATTTTTTCGGGTTTTCAAAAAAACGGGACCTACTTGAAAGTTATAAATCTAATTCTGTCACAAATGGGCAGAAATAAAGAGCTACTCGTGTATGTTTATTCTACAGGCGCACATACAATGGTTTTAGATATACACGATTCTACAAAACGTTACTCCAGCAGGAAATGCAATATCTCGAAAACCTGAAGACGCACAAATTAAATTTTCGGCGCACATTTTTGCACAAATATAATCTCTGCCCGTGCACAATTCTATCTCCGATTATTCGTTTAGAATTTTCCTGCTGGAAAACGTTACTCCAGCAGGAATCGTTTTTTTTTTCAAAACGACAAAGCGCACAAATCCTATAAGTGGCGCACATTTACAGCAGGTTACGCACTAATTATACTTTCCACTCATAGTTCCTCTTGTTTCACTCACTCTAGGAGCCACTTTCCTGCTGGAGCAACGTGCACGAACAATTTCTATGAAAACTTCGTGGAAATTGTTCTACCAGAATCGCGTCGCGCCTGTCTGATCCTAACGCCCCGCAATACATCAAGATTGTTCTGAGACTGTAATTAACTATGTACGTAGTAAGGAACTTGATAGTTGTGTAGAACTAGGTACAAAGTTTCAAGTAAAGAGTAGTAGAGACAGTGGGTACCTGCTTACTAATATTAGTGTGTTCTTTCAGTGGGAATGTTCTACTTATGGGTATGTGCTGCCAATCTGCCTATAGTCATAAACGAAATGGAACGTGACGAGCAGGCTGCTATCATCAACAAACTGCAACAACTCCTTGATGTCAACAATCAGAGAACAGTTCCGCGTGCTTTAGATACCATTCCTTTTTCAGCGAAACCCGAAGACATTGTTAACAGGAACGTTTATATTGTCCCCAGAAAAACAGGAGCGTACGTCAGTAACAGAATTAATGGTCCCTCTAGAATTACTAAACCTTCATATATTAATAATTTAAAATAAACTTATTAAAATTGTAGTATCTTGTTTTGAAATATACCCATTCGTAAGTTATGTACTTAAATGTTTTACGTTAATTTATTTTTTTATATAAAACAACTAAAAACTTTATACTCTCCTGGGCAGTCGGTAAAAAATAAAACAAACTTTCTAATAATGTCGTAGGTAACGCCATTTGCTAGCTTGGTGCGGGGCCACCAAACCACGGCCCCGTAGGTGATCATGGGGCGGATCAGCCATAGTATAATTATAGGCCCCACTTCTTACCTATCATTCTCCTGCACTGCCAGCTGATGCAGACCCTGTTTAGCTTGTTGTCTAAATGACTATGTAAATGCTTTTACATATTTTATTTTTCATATAAAACAATTAAAAACACTATAGGTACTCTCCCTGGGTAAAAATATAACAATCGTTCTAATAATGACGTAAGTAACGCCAGATTATATATTTGCTTTTATCGATTGAGTTCGAAAGGGCAGATGTAGGGTATCAAACATATTTTAATAGGTAGGTACCGATATAAAGATAAATGATTTTATTTCTGTAAGTAGGTTTGTAATAAACACTTACACGACAAACATATTTAAAAAAAAAACCGGCCAAGTGCGTGTCGGACAACGCACAATGAAGGGTTCCGTAGTTGGGATTACTTGAGATGAATTTATCTCAAAAACAAACTTAACATTGTAGTTGAAAAACATGTTCTCGCATGCATCGATATCCGACACGGTCAATTCGCCTATCCCTATTAACATTGTCGGATGTGAAAATCAGCAATATTACAAGAAAGTGTGTCAGTTTGAATTGCAATTTTTTTTACATATAGAAATTAGATTGTCAAAAATCAACAGAATTTTAATAAATGTTCTTGACTCCACTAAAACAAGGGACTTTTTAAGAACGATTAATGTAATAAAAAGAAAATGGCAAAAATACATATAGGACAATGTTAATAGGGATAAGCGAATTGTTCAATTGCAAATTTAAGTTCGTCGACTATTACTCGTTAACTCGTAAAGCCTACTTAGTTGTGATAGTTTTTCTTTTAATTTAATTATATGTACCAGGGATGTTGCGGATGCCGATTTTTTCACATCCGCAGATGTGAATGCGGATGCGGATTATTGAAGGCTCACATCCGCGCATGCGGATGTTTAAGATCTTATATAAATATAATATATGAATGAAGAAAGAAAACATTGATAAAGTAATTATTAACAATCTCCTGAATCTCAATTATTAATAACTCCAATTTGTATTTAAGTACTTCACTTACTAATCTTCATATTATTGAGTGAAGCTAATGATAAAGTAATTATCAATATTTTTATTAATGAAAATTAGTATTTAGTATAATGCTCCTATATTTTTTTTAACTTCACTTAGGTACTAATTTTTATATTAGTAACTGAAGTTAAAAATAGGAGCATTATACTTAATAAAGAGTAATATTGCCGCCTTTTCAATTCAAGGCGGTTTCGCAGAGGTTCGTAAATTAATTGTTCGCTAGGAACACTGATCACTGTATCACAATAACATTCATAATCTATCTATACGACAAGTAATCCACAGCGCATACAAACACGTTATGATTTATTTACAATAAACAAATGATGCACCACAACAAACGCGTCGGATCTTGTCCACTGATTTTTTCGCTCCCATTGGTCATTGTCACGTTTTAACGGCACGCGCCACTCGCCAGCCCCGCAATTTCTTTTTTGTCGCAGCTTGTATTACATTCACATCCGCATGAAAATCCGCATTGTTGCTGGTGCGGAAGTCCAAATCTATGCGGAAGCTCCGCATTTGCGGATGCGGATGCGAATATCCGCAACATCCCCGATATGTACTACTGCCATGATTTTTTTCACATCTCCATAAACAACCATTTAGCTAGCAGGGGGGGCGGTGACACTTGACTCTAACAAAAATTAGCACTTTAAAGCCTAATATTACGCAACCGGATCCTTGAATCGAAAAATGGTGTGTCCTTCACCACACAATCCTCACCTTTGAACACTTCATGAAAATGAATTTTTAGAACGCCAAAAATTGTCATAAATAGTCACCAAGGTTAAAAAATAGTCGCATTATGATTCCGAAGTTACCTATAGCTATAAGTTAGTGAGGATTGTGGGGGTGAACATCTCCACAAATACCTAACCTCAGTGCAAGCAAACGGCTGGGACTATCGATCTGGGATCAATTCCAAAAAATTGTTGTAACGCTATGACAAATATCGAAAATAGTCATAAAGGATTCCAGAGATATAAAGTTGTCTTGGTGAGGATTACGTGGTGAGCCTTTCTCGCCACAATCCTTACCTGATTACCGCGGAACGTTTACGTTTTTGTATTTGAATTTGGTGCCAACAAATAGTCAAGAAATAGTCGTCTCCAACTATGATAATTTCGACCTGGTTTACTGTTTAGAAGTATGTTAAACTTCCATGTAGGACACATAATGGTGTTCATAGACCCGCAATATTTTTGAACGGCCTAGGTATATAACGATACCGCACACCATGGGATAGATGAGAAAAAAAAAATATCATCCCCAAGTTACGTGCGGGAGGCACACTAAAAAATATTTTTTTCAAGATTTTATTTTTCTTATGTGCGGCGTGATTGTTAGGTAATGTCTATGCCAAATTACAGCTTTCTAGTACTAAGCGTCTCTGAGCTACAGCAAGGACGGACATACAGACAGACGGACATGGCGAAACAATTAAGGGTGCCTTTTTTACGGAACCCTAACTAGATGTGGTCGGCGTTTCCTATCTGACTACTCAGAGAAATACCGAAACAAAATCAGAGGTCAAAGTCTCTTTTAAAGTACAGACATAATATTGGTCAGATCATGTAGATTGGTGCCTGAAATGGTCTTTTGATGAAAGAACCACACAGATTGAGTGGACCTGGCCAGTGAGTGCTCGCATTTGTCGTGCAGCTCAACTGAGAACTTAAAGAGCTCAGACATCTGTAAACATATTGCGTGTAGTAATAGCGTAGCTGAAAACATTAAATTGAACGGTGATGCATTATTTATTAGCATGTATTGATTTTCTGATAGGTCTATCCAGCTACCTACTTACTATAAAACTTCGAGGTGAGGTGAGGGTGAGAGGGCTGGCGCCGGTCAGTAATGAGCGGCCGGCGACCGCGCAGACGCGCAGATCGATCGAATTTTCGAGGCCACGCTCCGCTACTCGACGTAGATTCACTCAGACCGACAGGGCGACAGCCAAATGCATTTGATTGATTGTGTTGAGCGTTTTGCTAATTTTCGTACTACCCAGTAGGAACTCAGTTTCTTTGGTAAAGAAATGGGAGGTGGAAAATAGACGCGGTTTAACCTTTTGACCGCCACAGTCATGTAAAGATGACAGAGCAAAATGTGCCCAGCACGCCACGGTCACGACTACATGACAAATTGTATGGAATAATTCGTAGCTTGGCGTCGGGAGCACGTTTTTGCTTTTTTGACGTGGCGGTCAATAGGTTAAACAAGGATAAAATAAATAAATAGATGCATAAACTTCTGTTTTATTGTACAGAACGGCTATCAATTTTACATATATATTTCGATTTGGAAATTGAGTGCACTTCCACGTTCACTCTTAAGACGGATGTTGACGAAACTGGAACCGACACCACCGGCGGTGACGGTGGCGATTGCTCCTGTGTGGTCGACGTCCCGAGCTATGACCCCCTGAAATCAAAACATTAATTATTAACCGTTCTTAACCTTTTGACCGCCATAGTCATGTTTAGATGACATACCAAAATGTGCCCAGCACGCCACAGTCACGACTTCATGGCAGATTTTAAGGAATAATTCGTAGCTTGGCGCCGAGGGCACGTTTTTGATTTTTTGATGTGGCGGTCAATAAGTTAAATTAGGCTGATACTGGCGTCGATTCCCTTGTTCACAAACTAAAGCAAATTTAAGTTCAGTGCATCTTTTTCTTTCTATTTCATTAAGAAAAGGACAGGAGATACATTTTAGTTTAGTCCTGTCAAATTAGTCAGCGCTTGACGTAAATTGACGTAATTTTAGTAGGCAAGTTTTTAATCACGTCTAAACTTGTATAGAGTAGTGACAAGCGCTGATTAATTTGACAGGACTAAACTAAAATGTATCTTCTGTCCTTTTCTTAATGAAATAGAAAGAAAAAGATGCACTGAACTTAAATTTACTTTAGTTTGTGAACAAGGGAATCGACGCCATTGTCATGTTATCTTAACCTGGACAATCAACGCATACAAGTCCCGCTATAAAGTTTGTGTCTAATTTTAATTTGTAGGCAGGTAACCATTACCTATAATTTAGGTGCCGACTGGTTTTATTTAATAAGTACACCAAAAGCATAAACCTACGTATAACATATTATAATAATAATATAATAAATTTATTTCAGACTTAGTTTTGTTAGTATTTTAGTGTTTGTAACAATAGTGCTTAAATGAATAGGTTAGTATTGTTAGTTTTTTTAAATTTTATTTATTTTCAGATTTAATATTGTTCCCACCCAGTGTCTCTGAAAGGGGCAGTCTGGTCGGGCAGTCTGGTCTGGCAGCAATCATTTTCAAAATGCTGTTGTCACTACCACGCAGGCGCTGTAGTAAGGAGGCTGCTTTCTTTCGCATGATGGCGTGGAAACCATCTGTCCGAGCCTCCGCGAACATTCCCGACGCAATACAGCTCCATGGCAGTCCCAACAGCATTCTGAATCCGAATGCATTATTAAATTGAACACGCAGGACATTGTAGGCTCGTTGCGTGTATGACACCCACAGGCCGCTCGTGTAAAACGATTGACAGAATGCCTTAAAAAGGGTTACTTTGACGTTAGTAGTACAACGAGCAAATCTGCGGGCGAGCATCCGCTCATGCTCCTTACAGACAAACGCCCTGCGCTCCCTTTCTATATCTCCGTCGTCCTTTAAGTCGCTTGTGATAATGTGGCCGAGGTACCTAAAACTATTGACAATATTTAGTGCTACGCCGTTGAGACTTATGGGTGGAACACTGCGCGGCTGCTGCTTTGGCGCTTTAAATTGTACATTATACTGTTCTAGTTGTAGTGAGAGTCAATTGGCACTTATTTTTCAGAGGTTCAAAATTTCACGATAATTATCAAAACAAATAACGAAACTTAATTCCAATTTTAGGAAAAAACTTTGTAGGTAAGAAATAGACTATATAATAGGAAAATGATTGCGCACATACCTTAATAACTTGCTGCCCGGGATCCGAGTAGAACACTTCCTTCACTCTCTTTTTAAACGGAAAACCCATGTATTCTGCTTTCTGTTGCCATATTAGACGACCGTTGTAGCTAGTGCCAATAATTAGGTCACTTGCTACACATGAAGATATTGCTATCAACACAAAAACACTTAATGCAAGTACGCACTTCATTCTCAAAATCGCTTTGTGTAACTTGAGGTCTGATTAAATGAGTCTCAAACCTTCACACTCTTTATATTTTATATCAGAAAAAAGTTTAGTGTACCTATACTCTTAATGACTTCACACGAAATGTTTTCGTCTTGATAATGGTAACCCCTAAGAGCAAATATTCACAAAGCAAAGATAAGCTAACGAGACTAGAAGCATAAATATCATATCATACAAGTTTGTCCTTATTATTACACTTCTGAGAAAACATTAGTACTGGCCACGGGGGCATGTTACATTATGACGCAATTAATTTATTAGCTACTCATTGCATACAAGATATTTAAGGTTTTTTGCAGTCCTACTTAAACATTTTGAAAAATCTCGATGACTAAACATTTATATTAAATTAAAAACTATTAATTAACATTTAAGACGTTTATTCCGGATAATTTCTGTAATATATTTAAAATCAAAACTTGTAACAAACAATAAAGCAATGTCGTACTAACGTAGCTAATTTAAATCCATACACTGTAACTTGTAATCACTTCAAATATTGCCTTAAAAAAAAATGTGTTGACGTATGTGTACGTAGTCAAGGAACAAAAATGTTAAGCAAGTTTCAAAAAAATCCTGCAAACGTAGCGAGCCGCAACGAAAGCATGACCTTTTCGACCTGTCATTTTAATTCCTTGACTGTTCCTACATGAAAGTTTGCTACCACCTTGAAACATATATCTGTCAATTATCAAAGTAATTTTCTTAAGTGTAAGTGTAAGTAAGTGAACGATTGAAGTTATACAGAACTAACTTGCATTGCCGCAAATCGTGGAGTTGTCTCCATATCCAATGAGTCAGAAGTGATCTGAGAACGTGTATCAGAATTCTCAGTGCTGTTAAGTACCGATGTCATTGACATTTTTTCATCTTTCATACTTCCATTGGCGTCAACAGAAATATCAGTAACGTTCGACTTCTGTTGCGCATCTACCATATCTCCGCCGCCGCCGCTGAGTGTATTCCAAATACCCTTTGAAGACTCCTTGAGAGTAACTTTCTTCTCGCCCATTGTCGCACCTTTGTCTTTACTATCTTTTGTTTTTTTGCCAAGAACTGGAAATGAGCTTAATTTGGGCTTGGAACTCCGGACCGCACCGCCTCTTTGTATGGGAGCGGCTTCCGCTTCAGACTCTTCAGTAATTGAAGTGAGCAAATCGGCCGAATCAGATGGCACTGCTTGTCCGGCTTGTATAGGAATGTCATCTGCAAATAAATGTTGTAATGTGTAAATCATGTACAATCAAGATTTCGTAATAAGTTATTATTTGTGCTTGAATGAAACGTTTACAAAGATACATATAGATAATTAAAATATCTTACTCTGGAATATCGTGTTATTGCTATTAGCAGTGTGTACATTTAGGGTAATGGTTTGTAGCTTGCTTTTCATATTACTACGGTACTATCTATCTACCAACTAAAGGGGCTTCTAAACTTTCACTGTAATATTTTTATTGCAGATTTTGGCCGATAGTTTTTCTGTCTACCCGAGCAAAAATAGCTGATGAAACTGTTTGTGCTACAGCAGCTTTTATAATGTAAAATACAAAAAAAAAAAGGAAAAGGAGGATTTGGATACGACGCTATTTTAACAGGTGTGTAATGATAGACAGCCGTTTAGCCGGACATGGTCGGTTTTAGAAGCGCCGTTAATATAAGCTAGGCAACGTTTACAATACAATGAGTATACCTTTATGGTTGACAACAATGCAGGGTTTACTATTTTAACTTAACAACAAGTGGCTTAGCAGTGACGTTAGATAACAATAATGCAGAAATAATTATGAATGAAGGTTTTTTTAAGGGTCTATGCACGAAAAAATCTCTGTTGTCATTTTTTTTATCTAATTGTGAGAAAGCAAAAAATAATTGAAATATAGGTCTGTGTGACTATGCAAGTACCAACAGTTATCGTAGAGCAAAACTATAATTGCTAGTCACAGCACGTACACACGGCTACATATCAAACTATACATTTCCAGTTTGAGCTGACCTCTCGTTGTACGGCAATCCTATACAATGCGAGATCAGCATAAACTGGCAATGTATAGCTTGATATGTACCCGTGTGTACAGTGCTGTTCTGTAAAAAATTCACCGTGAAAACTTAGGTGAATTGAGTTTGAAGTGAGCTGTCAATGCCTAGATTGGGATAGCGTCAGATAGGATGACAGTTCACTTCAAGCTCACTTCACATAAATTTTCACGGTGAGGTTTTTTTTAAAATAGACAAGCTGATAATAGTTTTAGCACTCTCGAAAATATCGTCGGCTTATTGCAAGAACTCATTAACTGCAAAAATTCATTAAATACGTTTTTATCTTTATTGGACTCCTTTTGACACATTCTACTAAATGCAAAAACTCACTAATTTCTATCTAGTCTAGATAGAAATTAGTGAGTTTTTGCTCACTAATTTCAAAGTATGAAGGGGGTGATATCTTAGACCATTTAGAACGTATTAAGCTAAACTTGTCTTAAGCTGGGTACTGACCGGCGTTACGGGGCGTAATGTAACGTGTTACACAGCGAGCATTCATGCAGTCAGTACGTCGTGTTACGGGAAAACCAGCAAGCAACGAGCCGCTCGTTGCTCGCTTTGAGTGCTCCACCCGGCTGTCGGTTTTTTGGCGAATCCTTTGACTGTTACGCGGTTCAGTCAGTACGCCGTTGCGACTCGTCACGAGCGCACATGATCACCCGTTATTCCTCTCGTAATTATATCAAGTTTCAAGAAGCATGGAGTGGAATAAAGAAAAAACTTTGTATTTTATTGAAAAATACAAAGAAGAAACACTGTTGTGGAACCCAGCTCACCCAGAGCATTATAACAAATTAAAGAAAGAAGACGCTTGGGATAGATTGGCTTCGTTACTCGACAGCGAAAGAGAAGCCTGTAAAAAGAAAATGACAAGTTTACTGGCATCATTGAGGAGGGAAAAACAGAAAACTAAACAATCAACTGGTACTGGAAAAGGTACGTAATTATTTATTAAGTTTAACGCGGGTTATAGTAGGGGGGGGGGGTGGAAATTAGTGAGGGAAGTAGGTGTTTCCAAGCTAGTGTGGGGAAAACAATATAAACTCGGTATTAATCTGTATAGTGCTTCTTTTTATTTAAAATAATTCAATATTAATTACAAATTAAATTTCAGGTGCAGATGAAGTTTACCACAGCACTTGGTTCGCTTACAAATCCATGTTATTTCTACTGGATAGAAATACACCTCGTGACACAACAGATACTGTAAGTCCATTTTAAGCATAATTTTCTTGCCAACTTACAGACCCTTGCTGAATACAGTATTCAGCAACTTCATTACGAATATTGTGAGCAGATGTTGTAGCCCTTCGCGGTCTTATTTGCAAGGGTAACATACTAGTCATATCATTGTTACCTTCTCTCCAGTTTCCTAATCTGACCTGGCCGTTCAATTCTTCGTCAAAACTACCTGCAGGGGTATATACATGAGCATTATTACCTTTTCTTAAAAAATTGTGGAGAGATGTTATTGCTGTTACGACAGATGTCGCGGTTTTCGGTTCTAACAACATTGGTTTCCGCAAAACTCTAAACACTGCTGACAATATGCCGAACACATTTTCCACTACTCTACGAGCTCTGCAAAGTCGGTAGTTATATATTCTTTCTTTACAACCACGTTCATGATATCCTGCATATACTTTCATCATATTTTGGGAAAGAGCAAAAGCTTCATCGCCAACGAAGTAAAATGGAATTTCTTCTGTTCTTGCTGGCAACGCAGTGGGCTGAGGGAGGTTTAGTGCATTATTTTTTAGTTTTTCGTTTAAAACACAGTTGTTGAAAACTCCTCCATCAGATATTCTTCCTTGACACCCAATATTTACATACAAAAAGTTATATTTCGCGTCAACAACTGCCAGTAATACGATGCTGAAGAAACCCTTGTAATTATAAAATTCACTGCCACTGTTGATCGGTGATTGCAGTAAAATATGTTTACCGTCGATTGCACCTAAACAATGTGGAAAATTCCACAAAGTGTCATAGTCATTTGCTACAACCAGCCATTGCTCCGGTGTTTCTGGCGTCTGAAATAATAATTAATATTTATTTTCAGCTACGTGGACATGAAGGTGCTTCAGAACAACTGCCTGATGATTGCCCTCCGTCTGCCAAAAAAAGCGACAATGATTGCCCTCCTCCTCCAAAAAGGAAGAAATCAGTAGCCCCAAGCCCAGAAGAGATAATGGTATCTACTTTAAATATATTAAAAAAGAGAACCGAGCAAACGGAGGCAACTTCGCACAGACCTGACGAATGTGAAGCCTATGGTATGTTTTTGGCAAATAAATTACGATCTTATTCAAAGACAACAAAAATACATGTGCAGCATTATATATCAAATATATTGTTCAGTGCTGATCGCGGAGAGTATGACTATGTTGGAAATGGAATGAACAGCTACAGTTATTCAGGCTACTCTACACGACCAACAACTTCCAGAGCCTCATCGATGCCACAGACCGAAACTCCTGCATCAAATACGTCCCATCAAAATGACTATGAGCCACAGCAAAGCCCTGAAACTCCTGCATCAAATACGTCCCATCAAAATGACTATGGGTCACCAGCTATGAGTGAACAATTTATGTCAGAATTTGGTGATTTAATTTAATTTGATATGTAATGACTACATTTTCTGAATTAATACATACATAATACATACCTTTACATATTCTTTTAATGCTCCAATAAAGGCTTCGCTGACCTCTTTCACTATAAATCCTATTCGTTGTTTTGATATCTTGAAAAGATATTGCATACTAGTATAGGAATCTCCTGTAGCATAAAAACGAAGCGTTAGTGCTAACCGTTCCGTGACACTGATAGCTTTTCTATAATTTGTATCGTTTTTATGTACTTTTGGCCCAATTAAATTCAATAGTTCTTCAAAATCAATCGGAGACATGCGTACAAAGTTTTTATACTGTCCAGTAATCATTTGGTTTTTTAATATTGCTATCAATGACAAACCACCACATACGCCTCTATTTTTAAATAAGTTTGATGTCCAGTAACGTTTTTTCTTTTTCTTCACTTGGATGAAACAATAACTAAGTAGAATCAAAGTTCCCAATACGTCCTCGCTGTCGGCCATTTCGGAGTGAACTGGCGGCGACGGAGCACAGAGTTTTGACGAGCATGTTACGTCGATTTTAAGGACACTGCGTAACATGCTCGATGAGTAACACGCTCGATGCGAATGTTACATTACACCTTGTAACGTTGGTCAGTACCCACCTTTAGACGAAGTCTGTTCCTTGTATTTTTTTTTTTTGAAACTCTAAGGTTTTTAACAATAAAACCCATTTTTTTTCAATTAATTGTTAATAATGTCCAGTAAAAGCTGTTATGTTATTATTTTTATTTATGTAATGTGTGATTACTCAAACAAAATAATTCCCAAGCATCTGTGTCATCAGAGAAACATTCTACGCCATAATCAAGCTTAAGAAACTTTAAAAAATTAAGAAAATGTTTTGTTTACGTCATAATAAAAAAAATAAAAAAATAGCCTCAGTTGTTCAAACCTTTTTAAAAATATGCTTGGTTATTGCCCTTTCTTTTGAGGTACTATTTACGTAGATGTCTCATCAACTCTTGGAATTAGGATGTACAAAGCAAATTGAGGTCGAATATTTAATTTTTAAACAGACCAAAATAATGCAACATTTTTGCTAATGCACTATTGTTTTTTGTTAGAACTGATAACTAATTCATTCTTAGAATTATGGTGCACGCACACCAATCAAATTCTGGAAACTCGCATAACAAAAACCGCCGCGCGACGATAACAAACTTTCCCTTTTACGACTCTCGGGTAGCGTCTAGTGAATTGTTATTATTCAATAGAAATAATATAATAGAGACTGTTTTACAACACATTTCGTCGGCTTTCTGAAGTTGGAATCCATCACGCGGAATCTGGACTCAATCCGGGAAGACATCACCCAAGTGTCGAGGAAGACATTATTGCAGCTTTTGATGCAGATCCTACTACGAGCGTCAGAATAGTAGCTCGAAACCTCAACATTTCGGTATGGAAGGTGTGGAATACGATGCACCGAGAAAACAAATATCCTCACGGCACGGGTGTACAAGGTTTGGAAAATGAAGATCCCCCACGAAGGATTTAGTTCTGTCGCTTTTTATTAAATAGTGACATTGAAGATGCATGGTTTTTAAAATCCATCTTGTGGACCGATGAGTCAAAATTTTCGAAAGAAGGAATTACTAATTCTCATAATCTTCATCGACGGACCGACAAGGACAACAATCCATACTGGAAGAAGCAAGTGTCGTTCCAAAGGAAATTTTCAGTTAACGTGTGGGCAGGAGTAATCGGCCGAACGTTGATTGGTCCCCACTTCCTGCCAGATAATTTAAATGGAGAAAATTACCTGGAATTCCTCCAAAACTATCACCCAGAACTTCTGGACGAGACTGAAATACCAATATTGGCAATGAGAAGACCAATGATTTTTCAACAAGATGGTTGTCCAGCACACTGGACCCTAAACGTGAGAGAACATTTAAATAATTGTTTCCCAGATAAGCTGGATTGGCAGAGACGGGCCCATCCCACCTCGATCACCCGATTTAACTCCTGTGGATTTTTTTGTTTGGGGACGGGCCAAGGAGCTCATCTACACGCACGTTGAAATTTCAATTAGAGAAGAATTAATAGAAAGAATACAAACGGCTTTTCAAGTCATGAAGCAGGAGATGAAATTAAAAATCACCACTACAGAAGTGAGAAGACGGGCACGCGCTTGTATAAGAAACCGCGGTCAACATTTTGAACATGAACAATAAATTATTTTAACAAAAATGTTGCTTTATTGATCTGTTCGAAATAACAATTTTCATACTCAATTTGCTTTGTACACATCCTAATTCCAAGAGCTAATGAGATATCTGCGTAAGTAGTACCTCAAAAGAAAAGGCAATAACCAAGCATGTTTTTAAAAAGGTTTGAACGACTGAGGCAATTTTTTTTATTTTTTTTGTTATGCTGTAAACAAACATTTTCTTGATTTTTAAAAGTTTCTTAAACTTAAATATGGCGTAGAATATTTCTCTGATGACACAGATGCTTGGGATTTATTTTGTTTGAGTAATCACACATTACATAAACAAAAAATAAATAAAAATAATAACATAACAGCTTTTACTGGACACTATTAACAATTAATTGAAAAAAAAAATGGGTTTTATTGTTAAAAACCTTAGGAGTTAAAAAAAAAATACAAGGAACAGACTTCGTCTAAGACAAGTTTAGCTTAATACGTTCTAAATGGTCTAAGATATCACCCCCTTCAGGCTTTGCACCCATCTACCAAACATCCTGTAACACGACATTTCATTAATTTAGGAAAGTACCCAAAAGAACGTTGCTTTTACCTCTAAATCAACGAACCCAATAGCTTTGATTTCTATATAAGTAGAATAACTTTATTTACGCTGAATATCCCTTAAAAAATGTGTAAATCAACAACGCTGCAATGAACATCTAGTTATTTTTTGCCCTTTTTGAAATCTGAAACCGGGTCCCTATCTGCAAGGCACCTATCTCAAGCTTTTCACATATATTTTTGGCTTCTCTCATCACGCCCCAATTAGTCAGCTACCAAGTTTCCGTGTTTAGTTTAGGAGCTAGCGCAGGTTCGCGCAATAGTAATTACAGCAGGCCAGCGATTGTTCCACAGACTGCTCAGTGTAGTTTCGTTCGGAGCCTTAATTATATGAGCCCGACTCGCTTTTGGCCGATTTTTCGGAAAACTTGTTATTACTGTGATTTGGCATTATTATTTGAAAAATCACTTCAACCCACCTGCAAGACGTGAACTTGACTTTTCGAATCACAAAGAATTTTGATTAGATTATTTTTCCTTTTCTTACAAACAGTAAATAAAATTGTCCAAAATGGGTTAATTTCGTGCACGGCCTCTTAAGACCCATCACAAGAATGAAATAAGCTTTCGATCCGTAATAATTACGTACTACTGTGACTATAGTATACCCCAACGTTCGTGGTAGACGAGGTCATAAAATGCGAAGTGAGTTGACACAAAATACGAGTTTTCATAGTTTTTCGAAATCCCGTACGGTACTAATTATTCATATTACCTACATATTATTCGCCGTTCTAATCAAACGTTTTATGACCGCGACTGCTACGAGTCTTGGCGTAAAGTATAGGTTTATTGAAGCAATGGATCTTTTAAAAGTGGTCTACTTATTAAAAAGATGAAGGACGTGTCCCACTAACACACTTTGATATAGTGGATGGAGCTGTGCTCATAAGTTGCACTCCTACAGCTGGACGTCACATGTGCTTCAATAAGTATTTCTAAAGTCCTACAAAAGTAAAATAATGTGATTTATTTTCCTAAATACCTCAGTGTATTACTTGACAAAGATGTTAACATAATGTACACAACATTTTCAATAAAGGTTTTCAGTGATTGTCTAACGGCCGAACCCAATAACCTGTCTGTCGCCAGTTTTGGCATACTGGTGATGTTACCTGTTGTATTTTCACGTCCCAATAATCTATCAAAGATTAAGGAATCTTACCGGCCCACGTCATCGATTGATGGGAGGATCTATCGCTTACTGTGGATAGCTATTTGTATGAAAAAGACAAAGAGTATGCGTCCAAATAACGTGTTGACAGCTATTTGTTTGACAGGACAGTTTATATAGATGACAGATTGGTCTATCCCCGAATTGCTAAGGGATAAACGTATCTAAGTATTAAAAAAAAACAACCCTTTATAAATAATCATATAAAACATGTCCGATGCAAGTGAAAGTACGGTAACCGGAAGTGATTTTGAAATGGTAACAGAAGTTATCAACTCGGAAAGTGATTTTTGGGTCCAATCATTTAGTTCACAGAGAACTTACGTTTATACGTAATCAATCCTCTATCCTCCAAAGCGTACCCTTTAACCTTTTGACCACCACAGTCATGTATAGATGACAAGCCAAAAAGTGCCCAGTACGCCACGGTCACGACTAGATGACAGACTTTTATACGTAAATAAAACTCTTAAAACAACATTGTTTTTTTATTTCCTTTGCTAATTATGTTCCTTGACTCATCCTAAATTAGATTAGTCCAACTTCTTTCTGTATATTTCATGTATATTAACATAAGATGACAAAAACGAATACCCATTATAAAGTTTGAAAAACATAGTGCCCTCAGCGCCACAGTCACCATATCATGACACGTAGTGATGTAGGTAGCAATCATTATAACAAGCATATCGACCTCGACGGTAAACTACGTTATATTAATTTTTTTTTAAATTAGTCCTCAATAAATAAATAAAACATTTGATATTGTAGTTTTTATGATTGAGAAATCATGAAAATTTTATATTACTGAACTCTCTGCTCAGGAAATGTCGGTGTCAGTTGATTATCGATAAATCATAATGACTGTAATTCCCGTCTCCATCACACTGTCATATTGTCTGTACTTGGAACGCCACAGTCATCTAATCATGACAATCCCATGACGTCACACGCGGAAAATTTTCAAATAGAGCTGTTCCTTTATTATTAATAGTAATAACAATGGATGCCAATAATATGAGTACTGATGAGTTAAATAAGATTAAATTTGATGTAACATTCTGCAATACGTACACAGTGTGTTAATTAAGTCTTCTTATTAAATAATAATATCCATACGTACTAATGAACAATGGCATACATTGTTTTAGCTGAGATTAAATTTCTACGTCTTTAAATTAAAAATATCTTCTAATTAGTTTGTGCAAGTATTCAGTCATGAACTTTTGTAGGTTATTTCAATGGGAAATTTTATATTCCAAATTGAGGAAGTAAAACGGCAATAACGCATATATCGTATTTTCCCTAAGTAGTTAATTCATAATGAAATGTCCTGTAAAAATATTGTTTATGGTAGGTAATGCCAGTGGTTCTAAATACTCTTTGGCCTTACTTTATGTATACAATAGGTATCTACAACATGAGCATCACTATGAACCAATCAACAGTCGTCAATAAGCAAACAATTTTTTTTGTGGGTTACTAGTGTTTTTGCTAGTCATTAATTGAAAGTAATTTATTTATTTTTAAACCACAGTATTTTTACCTACCTGCAAGGAACACCTAGAAATAAACTGTATTGTTCATTCATTTACTCCGTTTAATTATAATAACAATCTAAAACAATACAATAATGCTGTACTTACTTTCACTTGGCAGAATAAATATAAAATGGCAACACTAAACGGTAGTGAAAAAATCAAATAACTTTTCATTTACAGTATTTTTTTTTATCTGACCCTAACTACTAGTTTCTACTAGTTAGTACTTTAAAAAATACTTTGAAAAATCGTAGCCAAATAATGGAATTTCTTTCGTCACTTTTATACGCTCAGATTTCGCCGTTCGGTCTCATTAGTGCGCCGCGCTGTCGCTCACCTATTCGTAGACTAGATACCTCCTCGCATAACTAACCACTGACATACTTATCTCTATAAATTAAGTACCTATTTATGACTCGACTCATTGAACATTGTGTATTTATTTTGTACAAATGCATAATGTATCGTTGAATAGGTACAAAACTTTGTTTAGAGGTCTGCTTAGCCGCTCTTATTAGAATAATAACACGACCTGCGAAGATTGTTCGTAAGAATTCTAAAAGATGGCGGTGTTTGTCTGTCTAGTATATTCTAAATTCAATAACAATGCGAATTATTTATGTTAGTTTTGTTGCTTCGCATATTTTCCTCGTATTCTGAAAAGTATAATATACAGTAAATAGTATTTATTTCAGCAAATATATCATCAGTACGTACCGGTACGTTAAGGCATTATTACTGGTTGTTCTTTCAGAGAAACTTAAATTTTATTATTTGACAATGCTGATAGCTGATACTGTATAGAAAATACGAAACCATAAAAATAAAATACCTATTATTATTTCGATATTATTAATAAATATCGGTTGCACACCTCTAGTGCAGAGGCGAGCAAATTAAAAACAGTCGTGCCTGCTACGCCACTGTCATCATATGGTGACAAAAAGTACGTCATGATTGATCATAGTGCTGTGATGGTATTGACTTGATTCAGTCGATTGTTGTTTTTAATTGTGGTTTTAATCATAAAGAACGCCGAAACTGTGACACATATCATTATCATTTCTGTCTTATAAGACAAAGCGGGATGAAATAAAACTCCTGTATTATATATTTCGGGTAAATAGTAACTTTTATGAAAAGATACTATATGTTAAAAAATAAATCGATAGTTTTACATGTGCTTTATCGATATAATTCCGAACTCACTACTATTTTGTAGGTATTAAAGGATGAATTTGTAGCTTGGCGCTGAGGGCATGTCTTTGCTTTTTTGACTTGGCGATCAAAAGGTTAAAAAGGTTTGGTGTTTCAAGTCAAACTGTGCCAGCGTTAACTATTTGTTCAGCAAAATACAGTAAAATATTGTATCGTGTACTACTTACTGAGTTTTATTTTAATATATATACTATAACTTAATCCAGTCATTTATTTAGAATTAAGAAATAAAGAAGTTTTTATAATAAGGCTAATTATACACATTGTTTTTTAAAGTGATGTTGGTTGAAGTATACTGTCATCAATAACGATCTATCTTTCACTGAAGATAGGTTATGGGGTACGGCCGTAAGTTTTTCAGTATCCTTGGTAAGTCATTAATTTCCCCAAGAAGAGGATATTGTGGAGTGATTTAATTGTGAGATTATGTAAACTTATCAATGTCACTGCACATACAATTAATGTTTTTAGTCCACAAGCTACAATCCAAAGTACGAGGCGAGGAGCATGCATTTGGCAGCATACAGTAATGTTCATCTGTATGTAAACCAAAAACATTAAAATACAATATCATGTCCGCTAGGTATTATTTATTATATTGGGAGCAATTCAACAACTGTCTACATACTACTAGAAGAATGTTAAACTAAAACATAATAAAATTGCGGGTAGCAGTATGCTGGATAACAGGTGAACTTTAATTCTCACCTGGTAACTTCTTGGTACGGAATGACGCATTGGTAATCATAGACTTAGACATCGTTACGGTAGTAGTAGCTGGTGACAATGCTACACTAATCCCCATGGGGCCGTCACATGGTTGTCCTGAAAAGTAATAATTAATACCACATTAGTGGAAAATAATAGTAATAGAGAAGAAAATAGCCATCTCACACACTGCAGTTTTCATTTTTGGTGTCATGCTAGACATCCTTATGGATGTCCTCCGCCTTGGAGCGGTCGGAGGGGTCTGTCAGAAACACAGCTCACTGGTGCGGCGCCCACCTCTGCAGGTTCCGTCTGGTCAAGTTGGGGGAGTGAGGTATTTGACACCCTCCACGACGTCTAAGAGGGGCGCGCGTGGAACAATACGCGCCACCACCTCGGGTCTTATATGATACGGGGCAGCGGACGTCTCACACAATGCCCTAAGCTAAGCGAGTGGCAGTGCGGTTTTAGTTTTATGCAAATAGATCCGTTAGTGTGAAATGCACATAATATGCTCCCATGCGCGGGGCGTTTATACAGATCTGCGCGGGGCGTTCATACAGATCTGCGCGGGGCGTGCATACGGAGCTACGCGCTGCCGTGCGTTGCCGGTGTGGTGTGCGAGACGCCTTAAGATCCGTGCGGCTGTTATTACTTAGCCACAACAGAGATATGCCAGAAATTATAGATTTTTGGTTTACTGTACCTGAAGGATTATTTTTTAAGGAATTTATCACAGCACTGGTTACCAGCATCACATCAGGAAATAGTTCATACTGGGCTCTTTGGTCGATATCTTGCACTGCCTGATGTGCCAATGTATAGAATTCATTGAACATAGCAAAATATGCGCCTTCAATCATTTCTAATAAGAAATTAGGTGAAACCGGTATTCTAGAAACTTTAATTCCAGTTGAACCACCATTTTTCTTCTTGAATCCTTGGGTAACTATTCTGTAATAATAAAATATTAACAGATTTCAAAACCTAGAAAGTAAGTAGTACCTTTACATAATTATTAATAACTATTGTATGAAGCCCCATACAGTTAATACTAACTTGTAATAAAACAGTCTAGCTCTAGTAAAATATGATAATGAGATGCCTTTTCAGGAAAATGAATAGAAATTGCCAACTCAAGGGGGGCACGGGCACCCTGCCATTATTTTTTAAGGTTTCATAATGTTTTCATAATTATGTAAAAATGTTTGAACCCTCTTTATGAATGTGTTTAAAATAAAAGAATTTAAATTGGGATAATAGACATTTTACTGTATTCAATTGATTACCTGGATGCAGCAATGCAGAAATGTCGTAATGCCAGTTTTGGTAACAAGCTCAGTTGGCGATTGTAAATAAAGAGCAATGCTGACATCACTTTTAACCGATTCTGTGCATTGATTACTTCAACTTGAGGCAGTGGTCCCCAGTTCACAAGTTTAGTATTACACTCTTCCCATCTCCGTAATGCACTTTCAGTAAGAAACTGGGATCCCAAAGATAGCGGCTGAGAATAAACAAAGAATTGGTTTAAATATTGGCCTTGTAAGCAATTGCTTTTAACTAGTCTAATGATTCAAATAATAAAACATGCAACTATCAAGCATAATATTTCTTTATTAAAATATATTTATACCTCATGATATATGGAAGCTTGAGCCAATGATGGAAGTCTGAACGATACTACTTTGGGCTTGCCTTCTTCATCTACTACTTCAAAGTTATACAAACCTGTAAAAATAATTACAAAGTTGATTAACCCAATATCTAACTTCTAAATGATTAAGCTATAAAACAGGTTTTTTGCATTGTGTTTTACCAATCAATAATGTTTCTATACAACGGCATGTCTTCTTGTTTCCTTGAGCCACTGAGCTCAGATAGTTATATATTAATGTAGGAACAAATTGTAGTGTAAATCTTTGTAACTCAACCTCCTTTGATCTGTAAAAGCTGAATAACTGTGTACAAACATTTTCCATCATCTGAAATGTAACACAAGTATTTTAGTTGTAATTTCCAAAAGAGATAAGTATTATGAGACTTAAGGTGTTGCTAATGTACTGCATTATACTTATTTAATTAGTTTACTGTAAACTGAAGATACCTGTTCAAATTGTGAATCACTCTCTATTTTACCATTATTAGATTCACTTTCGTCTTCATAAAACAGGTTAAAAATGGCAGTAGCTATTTCATGATTGTGTTCATGTTCAGCTGCAAAACTTTTGATTTCGTTTTCTTGCAATGCAGCATACTCATTGAGCCACTCAGATATCAGTTGATTCCATTCTGCCATTATGACAAATATAATTCTCTCTCTTTACACCTGTAGAAAAATAGATTATAGGTACCTTCTACTCAGTAAAAACCAATGCAGAATTTATATTTTTATTTATTTTTTATTTGTTACAGTCTGACTTAAGAGGCCGACAACACCTAAAGCGCGGTCACTGTCGAACTGCATAGAAAAGAAAGAGAAGCGCGATGACACAACGCTGGTAATTTATTGCAAAATATGAAGCAATTATCGATTTACAATAAAGTTATAGCTTGTATAAAAAAATAAAACACTATTATGCTAATATGTTGCTTGTAGAATAATCTGACAAAAAATCGGAATGATGGCATGTATATTAGTATGGTTTTTAATCGTTAAAAGAAATTTTTAGAGGTATCTTCGTGATTTTTTTCTATCGTATCAAATTAGTAGTATTATGTTTTCAACACACTATCTACCTAGGATATATCCTGAAGAATATCATATATTTTTCTGATTTTGTTTACTGCAGTGGATCATATACTTTTAGGCATTATAAAACTTACAAAATTTGCATTTAGGTCCTGTAGTCCCCTTAAGGTGTTCTTTCCTATTTTTATTTTCTTGTTTAAATGGTACTATGTTTTTAAAACATTTAGAAAAAGTAAGAAGCCAGGGAAATAAATTGTTTGGATGTGTTTTGCCACACCCCTTATGCCTTTAAAATCGATAGCATTGAAATAAAAACGTAGTATGTAGTTTTAAATAGTAATTATTACGAGGTCTTGCTGGATTATACTGTAACAAACATAAGTTTTAACTTTGCGTAAAAAATCAATAAAATCAGAGCACTGCGAATGCGATGATGACATACCTGTCAATTCGAGGATTTTTAGTTTTACAGATTTATTACTGTTAAATTGCGTTACTGCACCAAAACGAACATGGTAATAAAATTTCAGTTTCTGAAAATATGTATTAATAGGGTTCTTGTTCTTGGCAGCACAAAAACAGATGATGGTAGGCTTGTAGCAGTGTTGCCAGACGCCGAAGGCGTGTCCTCGTACAGATATGGTCTGAAATCTCGTATTTTGTCAACACAACCTCGTACATACCATTTATTTAATAAATTCCTTAAAATCTATTGATTTTCTTGTCAACTATCTAATAACCAAGCACTCTACAAAGCAGTTTCGTCAAAAAGTGTCCAGGTGGTCGCAGGTGGCAGGTCGTACAACCGGAATTTTGCATTGGATACTGTATGTAGTATCCGAACTGTACCTACTATAGTGGACGTGGAGTAGAGTGGAATTAACATAGCCATATTTTCTACGTTAACTTAACATCTTAAGGCGCTGACAAGACCCAATTGGCCAAAATAGGCTTCTCTTAAGAACAAAAATTGCCAAAACTGTATAGTTTGTGGTAGCGGAAAAAAAATATGTTAATTTTGAACATATTTCCCAGAACTTGGTTGTTACCAAAACACGTTTTGAAAAAAAAATCACGATACAAACTAACATTAAACTAACCTCTTACCTTGAGTTCTAATCCAAAATATCTGCATTAAATATCAACATACGTTACGTATTTAATTAATAACAAGAACGTCTTATATGAATGCAGAACTTGGTTGTTTTTTATTTTCGATTACTCAACTCAATTTTGAGTAAATAGATAATTGGTTCTTATTTTGCAATAAATTACAAGCGTTGTGTCAACGCGCTTCTCTTTCTTTTCTATGCAATCTGTCAGTAACCGCGGTTTAGGTGTTGTCAGCGCCTTAAAGAAACAATACAAGTAAAATGAATGAAATGAAACCTTTCGTACGTACACACCATTCATTAATTTCGTATAGTCAGAGGCGCGTTCCAAAATATGACTTGTATCAATGAATCTCGTACAAAATCGTACGAGGATGGATGTAAGCTCGTACCTCGTACCAGGACCACTAAATCTCGTACATGTACGAGAAATCTCGTATGGATGGCAACACTGGCTTGTAGAAAAAAAGCATCGATGTATCGATATAGTTTGTTCGATATATTAATATAAAATATCAAGTATCTAAAATGTATTAAATACGATATATGTATTTCCAATAGCAACAACGTCGTCGCCACTGACTAATACGGTTGGAGTTCAGAGCCGTAAAGAGTAGGTTATCAATGTAAAATAGATCTATGTTTTTTTGCGATATATCGAAATCGATATAATTTATTTTTTAAATATCGTGACGATATATATCGATACTTTTTGGCACTACTAGCATCCCTAGATTATGACACTGGTGGCATACGATACGTCTTGTCCATCTTGTCAGTGAACATGACCGCAGACTACTAAACATTATGCGACTCGCTGGCGATTTCAAAATCTTATGGCCACACACAGATTTCAACAGCTGATTTGTCGCTAGCGATATCAAAATCTGTGTACATGGACGTGGTAATTTTGAAATCACCAGCGAGTCGCTAGCGACTAAAGTCGACTAGTATATAGTAATCTGTGGCAATGTCCACGCGTTGATGCGTGTGTGCCTAGCATTAGCCAGAAAGTCAGAATACAACAAATAGTCTACGCAACCAGTGCACCGGTGGCGACGCACTATGGGACCAAACAGTATTTTCCTTCTCAAAAATGGTTTTGTCGAAAGTCGTAAATCCATAGATTGTTTTATGGTTTTATACTCTCAAAAGATGGAACTTACGAATAAATTACAAAATATAAAAAAATATAAAGTTTTACGTTTATAAAATGAACCTCAAACATTGGGCATAAATATTTTCATGCCAATTAAATTACCGTTAAGGGAGTTCAACACATAATTATTCGGAAGTTTTACAAGGAAACATATTAGTGTTATACATCATTAGATAGCTTAGAATATACACTTTGCAACCACGTTCAGTTTTTGTAAAAAAAATATTTTTATTTAATTTTTTAATATTTTTTTAGTGAAGTAAAGAAAATTTAGTTTTTGTTAATTTCAATTGGAGTTTTCGTTGTTGCCGAAAGCAGCCGGTGTCAAGTTAATTACTCTATTAGAGACCTTATCTACTCAGTAATATGAGGATTTAAAAAAAACTTGCGCGTTTTTTGCGCCAGAGGTGATTTTGAAGCAATAATGTCAATCGGGGAAAAATCCTCGAAAATTACGGTTCTTCTTTTTTATTATGAAATATTATATTTAGTTATTATCCTTTGATGTCTATATTGTTTATTTCTATTTCTATGATAAAAACATACATTTGCAAATTAAAAAACTGCTATTATATTTGAAAGAATCTTCCCATGGCAATTTTGTTTGGGGTGGTCACCTTAACCACAAGTATGATAAACTATATTGCTGCGGAAGTTCTATTTATCTGTTGTGGTAAATAATTACAATCAGTACTGATTACACTATTTCGATGAGAACTGTTATAATCAATTGTCCCATGGTTTTTGCACAAGGCACTAAAATATTAGTCCTTTAAATACCCGTGTATGTTCAGCATACGATTCATCAAAGTGTTCAGATACTTCTTTTCAATAACAATTAACGCATAAAAAACATTATTATCTAACAATGAGTGAATTCGTTTGTGTTCGACGCGATCTTTGTGATCAAATAATAAAAGGGAAAAGTACTTCAGACCTCAAAAAATATTTATTGGAAAATTTTCAACTATCGGAAACTGACGTTAATACTGTAATAGAGAGTATTCAAAAAAATCTAACATCGAGTTGCAACCAGAAATGGACCAAAGCTCAAAGAAAGCCGGACCGGTTCGAGAGTCTATACTCAAATTGGTTAAATGGTGAGTTTAAAGTATCATTGAATTCTTGCAGTACCTCAACCACTGTAAATTCTGGTTTGAATACTTCTGGTGAACGTGGAAGACCAACAAAACAATATGACGAGTGCTCGGAAAACACAAAGAAACTAAAAAATATGGAGCTGGTCCAGGAGTATGGAATGGGACATGTCCGTAACGCTTATGTGCAAGGTTTAAGATCCATGGGGGAAAATGACGAAGCGTCGATTGTGACTATTATCAGAAATAAGGAAAAAGAAGAGAAAAAAGTTATTCTACAAAACATACTCAATCCAGATAACGCACTTTCCTTTACAAAAGAGGAAGCATTGAGTATATGCATTGAAACTGATTTAACCAAAGCACAATATGCGTACCTAAGAAAAAGGCTCGTTGATAAGAATTCAAGTTCTGTATTGCCTTCGTATCAAACACTAAGTGAAGCAAAAAAGGCTTGCTATCCGCCTGCATCCAGCATTACGGTGACAAATATAAGCGCAAAAATCAACCTGCAAGATCTCTTAGACCATACAGTCTGCCGTATTATAAGGATAAAGTCAGGATCGACTTACAATCGTCTCAAGCTTTTCACTAAATGGGGATGTGATGGATCCTCCGGGCAAAGTGAGTATAAACAAACTCTACCGGAAGAAAACGAACAAATATCGGACGCTAATTTGTTTATAGTGTCCCTTGTACCACTGCGACTAGTAGACGGAGAAACTTCTACGGTCATATGGAAAAACCCTACTTGCTCATCTGTTAGATATTGCAGACCAATTTCATTAGAATTTGCAAAAGAAACTCCCGAAAAAACTACAGCGGTTGTCAGTGAAATTGAAGCCAAAATTAATCAATTGATTCCAACTCTTGTGTCAATAGAAGACAAAGTCATCGAAGTTAAACATCAACTGTTTATGACAATGATTGATGGGAAAGTTGCTCAAGTGTTGACAAACACATCATCCAGTGCTACCTGCACTGTTTGTGGAGCAACTCCCAGACAAATGAATGATCTTTTAAAAGTTACAACGAGAGTTGAAAATGAAAATGCGTTTAAATACGGATTGTCGACGCTACACGCATGGATAAGATTTATGGAAATGATCCTCCATATTTCTTACAATTTAGGTTTTGAGAAGTGGTCTGCAACAACTCCAGAAAACAAGCAACTTAAAGAAGACAAGAAAAAATTTGTCCAAAAACGTTTCCGAGAAGTGCTTGGCTTGCATATTGATAAACCACGTCAAGGTTCCGGTAATAGCAATGACGGTAATACGGCAAGGAGATTTTTCCAAAATTACCAATGTTCTGCAGAGATAACCGGAATTGATGAAGAATTAATCAAGAGACTATATGTAATTCTTCAAACTATGTCATCGGGATTTCCTATAAACGCAGAAAAATTTGGTCAGTATACATTGGTAACCGCGCAATTATACGTAAGCAAATATAACTGGTACTACGTGCCATCTTCGGTCCATAAAGTACTTATACATGGTGCTAAAATAATAGAGCATTATGCAGTTTTGCCTATAGGACAATTATCCGAAGATGCCCAGGAAGCTCGAAATAAAGATTATAAGAAATATAGGTTACATCACGCTAGGAAGTGTTCCAGATCAGCAACAAACGAAGACGTTCTGCATATTTTGTTATATACATCTGATCCTTATATATCTAGCTTAAATAAACCAAGTTTTCTAATATCCAAAGAATTATTTGACGAAGCTAAAGAATTGTTGGAAATAGAAAGTGATGAGTAGGATAAGTTTAAGTAATATTTTTTTTTTGTCATGTAACTGTTTGTTTAATAATAATAATTTAGTTTTAAACTTATTTTAAGCATAAGTGTAACTTTTATTGCTATTTTAATATAACTGTATGATTTTTTGTATGAAATTTCGTATAACTTTATCTTTGTCATTTTTTTTGGGAAAAAATATTTTTTTTAGAATGATGATGTTTGATTTCTTTTATTGCCTAGATATTCACAAATACGTGAAAAAAAAATCAAGGAGATAAATCACAAAACAACAGAGTTATCGATTTTTGAGATGGAAAATACTGGTTGGTCTCATAGTGCGACGACAGAGAATGCTATATGTAGACAAGTTATTACATAAAAAATATAATGAGGCTATCGCTTTCTCATAATATGATAAAGCTAATTCTATCTACGATCATATCATATTCATTGGTCAGTGCAATGCTATGTGGACCAATTAATAATATGATTGATGGATATCAAACGCATCCATAGCAACGTAGCATACCACATCTTTGGTGGAAAAGCACTAGATCCGCAGTTGTAGCCCGTGAAATTCAAATTATCATACGTTTTTTGCAATTTGCAGGTCAGTGTCAGGTTTTATCTTGATAAAAATATGAGTCGCGACTATAATACATGTGTATATACAGAATTACAATAATTACAATCGTTAATAAATCTCTCTAAAATATTATTTATTTACATAACCAAATTCCAAGATGAGTATTACATTAAAGAAATTAAATTAAAACTAAGTTAAATATTAAAAAAAAAACCGGCCATGTGCTTGTCGGACCACGCACAATGAAGGGTTCCGTAGTTGGGATGAATTTATCCCAAAAACAAACTTAACAGTGTAGTTGAAAGACATGTTCTCCCATACATCGATATATGTCTCGGTCAATTGATAACTCGTTAACTTGTAAAGCCTACTTAGCCGTGATAGTTTCCCTTTTAATTTCATTATTATGTACTACTGCCACGAATTATTTCACATCTCCATAAACAACCATTTAGCTGGTAGGGACACTTGACTCTAACAAAAATTAGCACTTTAATCCTGAATATTACGCAAGTGGGTCCTTGAATCGAAAAGTGGTGTACACAGACCCGTAATATTTTTGAACGGCCTATCCAACGATACCCCATGGGGTAGACGAGAAAAAAAATATCATCCCCACGTTACGTGCAAGGGAGGTACCCTAAAAAAAAATGGTTTTTAAGATTTTGTTTTAGCACTTTGTCGGCGAGATTAATATGTAGGTATAAATATGCCAAATTACAGATTTCTAGTACTAAGCGCCTTTGAGCTACAGTGGAAACAGACTGACAGACAGACAGACGGACATGGCGAAACTATAAGGGTTCCTTGTTTACTACGGAACCCTAAAAAGGCCCTCGAGGCCTTGTATAGATAATTAAATCTCCTCGCCATCTCTCTTAGTTAGATTTGTTCCACAAGAACAAATCTTGTGGAAAAGTTTTTATGGAACAAATCTCACCTGTAGTTCGTTTTTTTAATCCCTGAGACTAATTTGACATTTCAAATGATTATTGTTCGTTTTTTCAATTTGGAGTTTGACGTTTGCGTGTGTCAATTTAGTCTCCGAGATTAAAAACTGACTTTAGAGAGATGTATTAAGCTATACATATAATCATACGTTCTGATCTCAATATCAGATTCGTTTTTTCTACTCTAAAATGGCTATTGTTCTTAAAACTAAACGCATACTAGCAGCAAAAGAAATACCAAAAATGAAATACTATGAATATCATTAATTCATTACGCTACTCACTATTTCCATGGATACATGTTGTTGGAGTCAGTTTTTTCGTTTATGTGTATATTTTAGTCGAATGTATTACTTTTAATTTTGAGGCATCACTATTTAGTTGGTTCTGTGCAACTGCAACTTCATGCCACGTAATGGAAATGTCAATGCCAAAATTATTGCGGTTCTAAAGAATTTTTAGTTTGACGAAAATATAATAGAAACTTCAAATATTATAATAAACAATTGCCGGTAATAGGCATTTGCACTTTTTTTAATAACCAATGGGTTCCTCCCATAGTACTGAAGTGCCAGGAGGCGGCTCTGAAGGATATCATGTTTTGCGGGTTTGTGTTGTTAATTTATTAAATTTGTTACGGTTAGATGTTAAATCGCTCATTGCATATGTTTTTCCTTTCAGGTTCAGGATGGATCTCCAGGTCAAAAGGCGAATCTGGAAGCATTTTTCGACTTTATAGTAGCTATTGAAGATACTAGATTGGACCAGGATAATGACACTCTAAAGGAGTTGTTGAAAAAAAATGTCGATAAAACAATCAAAATGTTAATTTATAGTAGTAAAACCCAAACCGTAAGGGAAGTAATGATTACACCTAGTGCTAACTGGGGTGGTCAGGGCTTGCTTGGAGTCAGCATTAGATTTTGCTCATTTGAAGGTGCTAATGAAAATGTCTGGCATGTATTGGTATGTATTAATATTAAAGGAGCTTCTTTTTGATTTTATTGATTAATATATTTAAATCACATAGTTACAATGGTTCATGTGTAGAAAACATTTTGCATACAATATTTTTGTTATACTTTCATCATGACTTGTTAGTCACTTGTGTACTTGGTAGTCTTGATGATCTGTATGTTAATCTTTATTCTAAGATTGTGATTGATTATAACTTGCTCTTCTAAGTATGAATAATATTAATACTTAGAAGTATTATAGTTACAATGCTTAATATTTACGTTTCTTCTTACAGGAGATACATCCATCATCGCCTGCAGAACTGGCCGGTTTGAGGCCATTTTCTGATTATATAATAGGAGCAGATTCTATTATGCATGAGAGTGAAGATCTATTTACATTAATTGAAGCCCATGAAGGCAGGGCTCTGAAGCTTTATGTGTATAATGTAAATGACGATACTTGCAGAGAAGTGCACATCACTCCAAATCATAATTGGGGAGGTGAAGGTAGCCTTGGATGTGGAATAGGCTATGGATACTTGCATAGAATTCCAATAAGAAGTGCTCAAGCTCTGCCAGTGCAACAATCTTATGCAGCAAGTGCACCAATGGTATGTAACACTTGGTCTTCAATGTTATTTTTCACAATTCTGTGGCTTTATTGCATTAAAGGTTTAATCTCATTAATAACTTTTCAGGTTGCACAAACTGTTAATGTTCAGCAGAATCTAGTACCGGGTGTACAAAATCTGAATATAGATGATGATAAAACTCCCTTGATGTCTGCTCCTCAAGTGTCAAATGCTAATGCAGAGTATCCACAAGGTGCACCTCCACCTTTCTTGTCAGGAGTTCCAATGGTAAACCCTGGTAGCTATGCTGGCACTCCTGGGATTGTAGCTGCTGCTATAGCACCAGCTTTTCCACCTCAACAACAAGCTGGTCAACAAATAATCTCTTCTCAGCAGCCTATTTCTCAAGCACAATCAGTTGTATCCAATATGGCAGCTTATTCTAGCAGTAAGTATCTACTATATCTACGTGGTAATATTGAATTTGTAAAAGTTATTCTGTTAATTTCAGTCAAATGTATGGTTTGTATGTTTTGTCCAAGCACAAAATGTGTGCGTTTTAAATAAATATTCTTTATTTCCAGATTTAGCAGATGCAACATTGACTAATCTTGGAAGTATACCATCGGTATCTCATATGCAACCTCCAGCACCACTGCCCAACTTACCTGGTATTCCTATGAACCAGCCTCAACCCTACATACCTATGATGCCTAACTACACTGCATCTCAAGTCCCTACATCTTCAACATACCCTCAAAGTGCACCAAACTTAGTTCCCACTTTTGATATGAGCAACTTTGCTCAGGCACCAATCCCACCACCTCCAATGTCCACTGGACTGCCAGTAGTTACACCTGTTTCGCTACCAGGAATGCCGTCTATCACAGTTAGCGCTACATTACCTGTCTCTACCATGCAGGAAATACATCAGCAGCAATCACAGCAACACCAAGATTTATTATCGTGAAATTATAAAAATGTTTTACTATATGCCTATTTAATATTATTAAGCAGAGAGTTATTGGCCCAAATTTATGTTAGTTTTTATTTTAAATGTAATGCTAAAATTATACACTTGGAAGGCAGGTATAGTGATTTTAGCATTGTATTATTATAAAATATATGATTTTCATTTATTATTGTAACTTTATTATAAACAAGTGCAAATGTTAAAGATATTACCAGAGTTGGGTATTTGACAAATACACTTAAGGTTTCCTTTCAGGTCTGCCTTCAAAGTTATTATAAGTGTACATTCAAAATGATAAATAAATAATAGAAAAAGTAAAAACATTATTTTATTTATTTACTACCATTCGTTTGATATAAATAGTACATTACTGCAGCGGCCTGCAAGAGGCATTGATGGACGAACGTGAAAATCTGGGCCGACGCGAAGCCGAAGCACACACGTGAGTCCATCAATGCCTGGTTGCGGCCAAGGCTTACATAATACTTTTCTCAAATAATGCGCGGAAATTCAAACTAAGTAAATTAATTATAATTTCCATAGGTAATCAATGACCAACAACAATATTTTTCACTCACACACAAAAATTATTGTGTAAAAATTACAGTTCGAAATTTAAATATTTTTTTTGATAAGTGACCATGTTTCTAAGTAAAAGGTTCGTTCTTGTTTTCCATTTCACGATAGATATGAGTTTTCAGAGTAGTTGATTTTCAATACTATCGTTGCCGGCCGCTGCTTGCATGTATTTGACTTAAAGCATTTTGATTTTATCTCGAAAGAAGGTTGTCAAAATAATGCTCGAATTTCCAAGCATTTTTGAGAAAACCAAAAATAGTTAAAGTCACAGCATATAAAACTACATAATACATTCTTTCAGTTTACAATTTAATTTGGTATGCAATATTACATTTTGTATTAATTAATTATATAAAATATATTTTATTTTATGTCAGTGATGAATATTATTCTAATATGATTTATGGGTATTTACAAATTATAGGACTAAACCAACTTAAATACTTTAGGTACTTATTTAAGTTTCCGTCGTAAACATTAATACCGTGCAGAAAGTGTGTTATAGGCACAGGCATAGTAGGTACACACGCAGCGACTTTATTTGAGTTGCTAGCGATCAAAGTCACTGCATGTCAATTTAGACTGTGGGTACAAAATGTCACAAAATTATGTCAACAGAGCATTAGGTTGTGTAGGGGAATAATTTAGGAAAACCAACCGCGCTGACGATCGCTAGAATCTAGATCAATGAGTAACTATAGGTTTAAGACAATCAGTAGGCACCTAAATAACCCTTGCTATTTTCATATATTAGTTATAGGTAGGTAGGTACATGGTTGATTAAAGGCTCCCGCAGACAGGCGCGACGCGACAATAGTAGCACAATTTCTATGCAAACTTCATGAAAGTAGGTACCGCGTTGCGCGTCGCGCCCGCGATATCACACCAGTCTTCACGAGCCAATTTTAGTTATGAAAAACACTGTGAAAAGCTACAAAAATAATATTAATAATCATTTATTTATTTTCACTTCAAGACAAATATCTGTGTAGTCCTGGCTCTTAAACCAGACGTTCTTGTATCACAAGAGCATACCTACCTACATCCTTAGTGTTAGCGGACCTGCCAAATATTATCAGGACCGATCAATATTTATAATTGTTATTGTAGGTACCTACCTACCTACTTAATTCTAGGTACTACAGTCAGACATAGACGTTAGCTGCAATAAAATTGTACTTCTTCCTGTCATTTCGTTAAAAAATGTCAAAGTACCTAAACCGTTTGAATGAATATTTAAATAGTAATTATTTACCTAACTTTAAGTATTCAAAATCAAAATCAAAAGTCATTTATTCAAACTAGGCTGAGAATCAGCACTTTTCGAACGTCAAAGTTACTTAAGACATTCCTCCAAAAACGCCGGGCCCTTCACTACTTCATAGAGTGCTTTAGCTGGGAAGAAGAGGTGGCGCAACAAACTCCCCAGCAGCACACCTGTCTGTTTAGTTGTATACACTTGATTCTATACATTTTTAATTTTTTTTTCTATAATTCACCGTGTAACGATTATTGACGAAACGGCAGTAAGAAGTGTCGTTTTACTGCAGCTAATTAAAAGTCCTAGTGTAGCTAAAACGATTGATTAAAAAGTAGGTACAGCGGTTTCTACATAAGTTTGAAACTATTACTACTTATCCTAACTACAAGAGTGTCGTTATGATGGAAGACGTCATAGATCAGTTAGACAGCTTGCTTTTCAAGATACCTACTGGATTGCCGAATTGCTATTTAAACTACTTGCAGAATGGATCAACAAGTGGATGTCTCTGGCAAATGACTTTCTGAAGAGGGTTCAAATTTAATACTGTTCGATCGGTTATGGTCATCTGGTGGAGGTTTTTCTGGGTCAAGACCAAGGGCGAAATTATCGTAGCCTAGCGTGAGTGTGGGAGTATCGCTGTAGAACACTCCCCCGGCCATCTCGGACAGTCGTCGTCGACGGCGCATGTCTTTGTCGTTGGCCACGCCCGGGGGGCGCACGCTCGAGCTACGACGGCGCTCCGAGCCAAGCCGAGTGGGCACCCTTAAAGCTCGCTATTGTAAATTAGAAATATTTGATTAGTACATCATGGTGTAATTTTTCATCAGTCATTTAGATTCCTCCTCATGAGGAGGAAACTAAATGACCGATGAAAAAGTAACAGACATTGAAAACTTTTTTACTTTGATTGTTGAACTTTCTTCTTTTTGATCTTGATACATAAATTTTCTTCGACATGTGATGATGTTACAATTGTTTATTTTAGTCCAGTTGGGTATATCCTAATGATCCTACCTTTATTCTCTTGGGCAGAGAGTTGAGGAGTGCGACAACAGGCGGTGAGATCAGGTCAATGGGCACTTGCGCCGGGTCGGTGACGCCCGTCAGAACGGAAACGATCAGTCCCGCCACCAACGTAGCAGCACATCCCAGGCCAGAGTACCACAGATATGACACACGGAAAAGCCAAAATACAGCCTCATCACGGTTATCACTGTAAACACCACAGACAGTCAGTTAGGTTACCTTCTAAGAAAATTATTATAAGTAAAGGTAGGTAGTACGTAGTAGCTAAGTGTAATAAGGGTAGTACATAGTGAAGGTAACCTGGGTACCTAGCTTAAAAATTTAATTAAGTAGATATAGGACTAAAATATACTACCTAACTTTCGTTTGGCACAAATTGGACTCTATTATGCGCAGGCGCAGGCGTCTTTATTCATGATAAAGAATGCTTACTCAGGGTTCATAGACATATGCGTGGTCATGTTGTATGGCGCGACGCACCCGTCGGTGGAGGCGGGCAGGCGCGGCATGGGCAGTTGAGCCAGCTGCGCGCCGCCGCCCGCAGCCACCACCAGCAGCAGACCGAATACACCGCCCGCTACTGCACCCTGATAGAGAACATAATATCGTTGAGATATTGCCATAACTCCTTGTTTACTTACATTTACAAAATAAATATGTCGGGTATTCAATCCATAAATGGTAAAGGATCGTAGGTAGGTAAGTACTTGTCACCGACATTAAAGTTTATTTTCTCCGTAAAGTTTGTCTTTTGCAACAGATTAAGAATAATTGTTAAGAATAACTTATTATTTTGTTTTCAAACGAGACCTAAGATGATCAGCAGTGACAGATTGTAGGAGTCCAGGTGTAGGGCCAATCCCTTACACACAAGCGATCGTTCCAGCCAACTAACAATATTTATTTTCTATTTGTTTATATTATACTTAGGTATGTACAGGGAGAATTTTTAATTACCATCCCAACAAATGATAAGATCTTGAAAATAATTAAATAGATGTTTTTAGGGTTCCGTACGAAACGGAACCCTTATAGAATCATTCGTGTGTCTGTCTGTCTGTCCGTCTGTCACAGACAATTTGCTCTGAATATATTAAGTTGAAATTGGTACCTACCAATTTTTGTGACCTAAACACGGACGTGTAACGTATATAAATGAATTTTTAATATGCCCCCCCCCCCCCCATATTAAACACACATTTAGGGAAATAATAAGAAATTAAAAAAATAATTTTTGCACACTGTAAATGTCAACCGTGTGACATATCAAATGAAAAGGCTAGTAAGCCCTTTCATTTGATATGTGAGGGTCTCAAGTATACTTTTTTTACAATTTTTAAATAAAGAATTTTAAAGGTATTTAAGAAAATTGACCATACCCCCTTAACTCCGAAAAACACTGAGCCTAAAATTAAAAAAAAAATACACAAAATAGTTCTATACCTACATAAAGATTACAGGAAAACTTATAAGAAGTCTGTGGTCTTAAAATAACATGGTAAATCTCCCAATATTATGCGTACAAACTTGCATTTGCACTTGGAATGTATGGGAGAACATGTTTTTCAACTACAATGTTAAGTTTGTTCTTGGGATAAATTCATCCCAACAACGGAACCCTTTCAACCCTTCATTGTGCGTGGTCTGACACGCACTTGGCCGGTTTTTATTTAAGTATCACTCAGTACCTGCTAAAATATTAAGATTAATCACAAATTTGTCTAAAACATTCATGGGAACTGCCGACAGAATTGAAAACTTATCGCGCAACGCGCCTAAAATTTAATTTCACTTACCTACTGCAACTACATCATGTCGGCGCGGGCAGGTCGGTGACGCGAACCCGTAAGTTTTCCCCTACCAAAAATCGCTCAACGCGCCTGAAGATATTTTCACTTCAAAAACACGTTTCTTGTTTACACATACAAGAAGAGTTTTTTTCGGCGTTTTTTGCAATTTTTATTTTACTAAAGTAAGTATTTAGATAATAGTAATAAAAAAGCTCTAAAAAAGACTCCATATTAGTTAGACATATCCTCGCGGACTTTTTAGTAGGTGATACTCATCACTACCTACAAAAAAGTAAAATAATGTACTACATGATTATAGTAGCTAGGTACTCACCTACCTATATAGTCATGTAGTCTATTATTTTTTGTATCATCAATAGTTTTCGCAGCGCACGCCAAATAATGACTTTTAATTTTTTTTGATAGGTGCCTCGGATTAGGTACATCATTACAATTATCGCAGGATTCTCAAATTAAAAAAAAATCAAATACAGCCCATTTTACTCGCTGATAACGTAGCTTTCCAAGGTGGAAGAATGTGTAAAATCGGTTAAGTGTTTTATGAGTTTATCCATTACAAAAAGACATACAAACAAAAAAAAAACAGCCTGCGCAACACGGCACGTGACACGGTTAGCATGTCGACGTGAAACGATAAGTTCTTCCCCTACCAGTAGTAGTATACGCTGAAGTGATACTAATTTGGTGAAAAATATTTTATTGTTTAAAGAGAGACCATTTTTTTTTGCAATAAATTTGGATTGTGTTTCAAAAATTATCATGTATCCATATCCAATTGACAAACCTTAGCATTAGCCCATGGGAAAAACATGCCGAGCGAGAACAGCCCGAGGGCTACGCCGCCTGCCATTCCGTTGAAGGACAGCGCCAGTTGTAGCACAGGGCCTAGCCGCTCCACCGCGAACACCAGCCCGAAGGATACCAGACCGCAGGCGAGGACAATCCAGCGCGCGATCTGATCATGAACATTATTGTTAATGGCTTGCTGGCAGATTCGATGAAACCTATCACGACGTAAACATAAAGCGATGGTATTATTAGATTTCCCGAAGTCGATATTTTACCTACTCCGTGAAGTTTCCAGTGACGAAGGGACAAAGATCCTTATGACGGAAGATGTAGCAAACAACATAACACACGTACTCCCCGAAGGGGTAAGCTGGAGTACAGGGTTCATTTAAATATCGCCAGTTATGTTTTAGTCCCATATTTAGTTCACCTTTCAAGCACAAATCCAGACTTCGGGCTCGGCTGCTACTGAGACATTTTTAATGAAAAACCCAATACTTACTAATTTCATGAACAGTTGTGATTTGAATATACGGACAATTTAGTTGGTAGTCAATTCCCTGAGTTTAACTTATATGAAACTTATTAATTAGCTTACTGCTGCTCCTCTCTGTTCTGGCAACGTGATTCCAAGCAGCCCCGTGATAAGGTCTTGACAAAGAATAGCAGCCAGGGAGTTCAGCGCCGACGCTACCGTTCTGCAGATTGAATTAATGTTGACATGAAATTGATCACCAAACAAACCGTTGTAATAAACTAATAATTAATAATCTAAGTAGTTAATCATATTTCGAATTTCCTAGTCTACGACATATTTAGGAGACTACAACATATTTAGTTAGGTAGGTAGGTATATTTACCTACGCAAGTCTTATGTGATCGGTGTCCAAGCAAATAAATTAGGTTTTCAGTTCGCGTATGATTCCCTCAAATTAAAACTAGAAGAGTCCAGTCTGAATACAGTATCCCAACTGGACTTTTCTAGTTTCATCTTAATTCTGTTCCATGGTTGCTCTCTGCGTCAGTTCACAGGACGCTTTCGTGCGTTTCGCAGTGTTGATTTCGGTAGTACCTAATTGTGCAAATTGTTTGACTCAACATTGATTTTAACAATGTTTATCATGAAAATTCTGAGTGCTATTATAACTTGTGTGACGTATACTTTACCCAAGACTGGCTGCGAAGATCCCGGCAACGAAGAAGCCAGGAATCCCGCGTGAGCTACCTAACTGCCTCACCACGTAGAGTGGCAGAAGACGGTCCGATGCGTTGATAACACCAGCCTGAGGTAAACAACTTCATTTACTATAACTATCGTACGTAACATTCATGCTATTAGTACGGCTAATAAATGTTATCATTGTAATTTTTCGGTTGGGTCGACTGGTGATTCAAAGTAGGTAATTTTCTAATCCGATTAAACAGCAAAGGGTGATGATTTTTGCCAATGACCCGTCACTCGTCAGTTTGTTACACTAATCGTATTTATTTTTAGCAGACTATATTTTGGTCACGTAAATGTAGGTACATAGGTACATACTGTTTGCAAATACTGTTTAACCGGAAAATATTCTAGTTGTTATAGTAGGTGTGGTAAACAACCAATAATTTTTGTAGGTGGAACGGATTTTTAAATTTTGTTCGTAATCTATTAAATAGGTAGGTAGGTGAAGATTGCGGTGTCGACATCAGACTTTTGACTAAAAAAACGGTTGTATTGCAACGTTGTGTCAGGGCCACATTGAATTACTTCTTCAGCTACGTGTTTACCTGAATCGGATCACAGTCAGCATAATGGACAGCAAGGACAGCGCCGGTGATGAAATTGACCGAGTAGATGGCGATCAGACCGAAGGCCGACACCCACAGAGCCACCCGGACCTGAGCTATGCGCTCTACTGACAGGTACTTCTGCACTGACGCCTGATTCGCGCAGAACATGCTGACCCAGTACATGGTGCCACCGATGACCACCGACCAAAATGAGTGTCGCACTGTCGGGTCGGGGTTCATGCTAAAAATAATAAACAAATGAGATTAATTATTGGGAGTCAAAGTTACATAAGACAGTCCCCCAAAAACGCCCGCCCTTCACCACTTCCTAGTGCTTTAGCTGGGAAGAAGAAGTGGCGCAATAAACTCCCCAGCAGCACACCTGTCTGTTTGTGTATATAAACTTGATTCTATACAAATCGTATGCAAAGTAATTAACATTATGAAACAAAAACATTAAATTACTTGCCATATGTTAGCTAGCACACGCCAATATACCAACAAAACAACGAAAACTGTACTCAAGTAGATAAAAATTACAATACAAAAACGTAAACAAAACTTAATACCTAAATAAAAGCCTCCAGGCATAAAGGGCGTGCCCGCTTACATAAGGCTATTGCTGTAACTCGAAGTTAGAAATGATAAACTAGCACCATCGAAGTAAACTAAATAAACAATTACTAATAACAATAATAAAACCATGATCAGTAAGACGACCAGTCACCACAAGCAGCACCCGTTCACGAACATAGCGCAAAGATCAGCCATCACCCCCTCGCCATATTGGAGGGAAGGAGGCAACCCGACTCCCGACGCTACCGCAGGCAGTGACATCTAAGGGAGCATGACGAACTTGCTGCCGGTTGATCAGGCAAGAATAGCATGATCAATTGTCGAGGTCGCTAGCTAACCACTTATTGCAATACAACTCATAAAAAAAACACATTGTAATGAATAGATTCTGTCACTAATAAATTAAAATTAAAAATAATTAAAATAAATTGACAGAGTCAAATAAAAATAAACAATTATATGAACTCATATAACCTGTCAGTAGGTAAGCTAATTCTGGAGAAAGAACATGTTGATTGTTTTGAGTTAATCACAGCGACCAACTATTCTTATCGTTTAAGTAATCATTGATACAATAGTAGGTATGCCTTTGAACAAAGGTTGGATTTTACTTTAGTTTTAAACGCATTAAAAGGCAAATCTAGCAAAAAAGAGGTTAGCATGTTATAAAAAGTTATACCAAACCCAACAAATGAATTATGCACCCTATGAAGCCGGTGAAATGGAGCTCGTTATTTGTCCTTATTTCTGGTCTTAATATTGTGAATATCACTGTTTTTAGTGTATAAGTGTATATTTTGCCTCATATATAAGATGTTGGCGAAGATGAATTGTGATGCCACCGTGAGAATACCAATATCTTTAAAAAAATCTCTCAGAGGAACTCTGGCACCATGCTGGTAAATTGTTCGAACAGCTCGTTTTTGAAGAACGAATATATTTTGAATGTCAGCGGCTTTACCCCACAACAGAATACCCTAGGACATAACGCTATAAAAATAAATAAAATAAATTAATCGAGCTGTATCAGTATTGAGTCTTGAGGTACACCTACTGAAGTGGTAACCCGGAAGATTTCACACCATTTACATCTACACATTGGAACCTATTATGTAAATATGCATCTATTGCTTTGAGAGCTTAATTTTGGACACCGTAATGACGTAGTTTACGCAAATGCGTGTCATGGTGCACGCAATCAAAGGCTTTGGAGAGCACAGAAAACTCCAATAGCATTTTGCGAGATCTCCCATGCGTCAAATATGTGTTTCAGTAGTGCAACACCCGCATCTGTAGTCGAACGACCTTTTGTAAAGCCATATTGTTCGTTATAAAGGAGGCTGTTTAAATTAAAATGTCTTTGCAATTGCTTGAGTATTAACTTTTCAATTAATTTGCGAAATGCAAGAAATAGATCTAAAATTTCCAACGTCATTTTTATTACCTGATTTAAATAAAGGTATGACTCTACTACTCTTCAGGAAATGAGCCTAAATCAACACATTTATTAAAATAACAGCGAGATAGGGGGCTACGATTTCTATTATATTGCTTAATAGTTTAATGGAGATACCCCAGATATCACCAGTGTTTTTAGACTTAAGTGTGTTAAAAACATTAACTACATGACGAGGTGTTACATGTTCGAAGCTAAATAAGCGACAACATTTAGACACACTACTATGCAAAAGGGTTCCAGCTTTGGACGGGGACGAATTTAAGGAGCGCGTCGTACTTATAGGTATGTTGGCAAAATTTCATTGAATGCTTCAGCTACGTCAGCTGCTTTATTAACTAATTTGTTGTCGACCATAATCTCAAGTTGTTTTTCTTGCTTATCCGACTTACCCGTATCATTGTTAATCATTTTCCAAGTTATATATAAAATATTACATTTCACCCTTTGTTTACGAGGTGAGTGAACTTCAAGCATAACAAGTTAACAACATAGCATACCGGGGCCTTTTAAAGTCACCTACTTGCATAGATTAGTAGGTAATGCCACAAGAAAATCAGAGTTCTATGTCTTCTTACTATTCCGCACAAGTATCGACTTAACTAAACACACTTAGGTACTTATTTGTACTTATGAACCTACTCGTAAATCGTTAAAAGACTCGATCGATACTTGTGCGGAATAATAGATTTTCTTTTATACCTGATCAGGGTACAAAATCTTTGGTTTTGTAATTCCATAGCGCAATAACTGCAGAAAAAAAGATTAGTTTAATCGACGCTTCCATTTTCAACTCTTGGACGATTCACGAAAGCTCAGTGAATCTTGGTCGGTCTTACTTGAGATAATTGACAGTAAATATTTCCCAGACATTAGGTCTCAGAAGAGCCTAAATCTACATAACACCAATCTTAAATTCATTCACTCACTGACAGATAACTCACAGTCTAAACCTAGGGTCTAGAAATTTTACTCATGAGTTCCTAAAATTTTATAATCAAGGTGAGGAAGGATTTTACAAATTCATCCCATATAGGGGTTAAATAGGGGATGAAAGTTTATAAGCTGGTAATAAGCTGGTCATAAGTGAAAATTAGTTCTTGTTGTACCGTTTTATTCTAATATTAGTAATTACTGTAATGATAATGACTGCGAAAATCTTTAAAAGGTGGCTCCTGAGAAGTTGCAGATTTTAAATCCCATCGGACACATGGCTCGTATTAGCATAATATTCCTACGTACGCCCCTACGACCATCGATCAGGACTTGTCGCACCACCGGCCTCAATCTTGAACAAAACTTATCCGACGACCGGTTGTGCGGCCAAACTTACTTCTTGGTCGTTGCTTCTGGGGCCAAGATTGCGGCCAGTCGTGCGACAAGTCGTAGTCGTGGCCTTGTGGTGTGCAAGATTCCTTAGAGGTGGAAGTATGGGCATCAGCCGCTTTTTGTAAGACTCCTCGAATATCAACATAAATAATGAAAAACGCAAATAGTTACTCAAAAAAGTGTAGTCTGTCAGTTCGCCAGGCGTGATCCCACACCACGTCAAATCCGCCAACTTGTGTTGAAGACATTGCCAGGACCGCTGCCAGCGAGCCGATAAGGACAACCGATTGAAAAGAGTCCGTCATTATTACTGCTTTCATACCACCCTGTAAAACAGAAAAAGGGCTACCTTACCACTAGAGATGGGCAAGGATGCGTAGCAAGGTGTGCGTAGTACCATATTATCTATAAATTTTATTTTTAAAATCTTGCTGCGTAACATACCTGAGTAGCATAGAATATGCAAACCACGTACACCAGAGTGACAGCTAAATATGTATTCAATCCAGTCACTGTAAAAAACAACAAAAACATAACAACTTACTTACTTTATTTAACATTAAAAAAATTGCTAAATATTTTGACCAAAACATGTTTCGTCACAATTGAACTGCGGGGTAATTGCCTAACACACTTACAGTAGCAATGGGTTGCATTTTGACAGTCCAACAACATTCATTTCGTTATAAACGTTATTGAGCAGACACATTTTTCGAACGTATGAAGCAATGGATAAAAATATCCTTCAAAATCATTCATATGGTGATTCATAGTGTGTTATGCAATTAGGGTGCAGGATAGTATCCCTACAATCTACATAAAATCACCGCTAAACCATTGCCATTTTGCTATTGCAGTTTTGCAAGAATAGGTAGGTAGGTACCTACTGTAAAGTGCCAACTCAAAGATTAGCTATCTAACCGCTAATGAAGAGGTTAAGAAATACGGACACCACAAGCTAACATTTAACATTCTAGGTAACCTAGTTAGATACAAAGAGCAACAATAAGAAAGTAGCTAATTTTGGGGGAAACGTGATTGCCTTCAATAAAATAAAAAGTAGGGCTTGCGAAGAGGATCGTCGTCTCAACTGCTGTTGGTGTTCAATTTGAGTTTTCCTGGACTTTTCCTACCTTTTCCATCTTTGCTCACACGGCATTCAGCCTTGGGGTCTTCAAGTTGCCTTCGTTTTTTACTAGCATTTCTATAATTATGTTCATAAATCATGAAAATAACAGACCTCAATTCACCTTCAACCTCAAGCGGCGAAAGTATAATAACCTTATCGGTAATTATATTTTCGGGCCGTTTGGGGTTGAAACCCTCGGGCCGTGGGGTCCGAGTGCTCATGGTTTGTTCATCGAAATATCCAAACTGCTGGTTGACATTTCCCGTGACCCAAGGGCTGGCTTTTACCTTGGCCAGAGGCAAAGCATTGCCATACAACGTGGCATGCTGCCAATCTCTTGGAGTCTTGGGTACATTACCAGTCGATTGCGACGCGGCGGTATTTTTCAACGCCATATTTTAGTTTGTTAATAGTTTTATGAGTAGCTAGCTAGACTAAGTTTAAAAAAAAATCTGTTACCTAGTTAATTTAGAATAAGAAGTTTATCCAGTGTATTTATGTACTTTCGGTAAATACTTGATAAAACCGAACTTCTTAAGAAAACAATACTGTAGGTTATTGAAACGATTCCATGGATGCTTTACAATGTGTGACTTACTTAAGTACCTATAGGTAGTACTTATATGTATGTATGTATTCTTAGGACGTCCATCACCATTGTAGGGTTGGTTCCTGCTTAGACTTATTAAATAAGGAGAATACCTGGGGCCCAAGTCTGCTATTTTTAATAAACTCGTCATTCCAACACGATCCCATTGTCATTTTGCTAAAAGTTCGTAATCTGCTAAATGCATAACGGTCGATCATTGGTCGGTCAATGGTCTCGTAATAGAATCGTGGTAGAATGACATTGTTGTATTGCCATTATTATAAAACCCGTTAGTAGAAATGATTTTCGAAAAACTACTACTTAATTTGAACAGTTAGTCATGCCAGATTTCATTTATATATATATTTACATATTATTTATTGGTGTTCTAAGCAATCTGAAGTAGAAAGAAGTTCGTAAATAGCAAAAACATTAAATTTATGTGAAACTATACAACTCAATAATATTTTATCAGTTTAGCTGTCAAAGTCAAATGTTAAATTACTGCTTACTGAGGTTAATCTGTTTTTAGGGTTCCGTACCCAAAGGGTAAAATGGGACCCTATTACTAAGACTCCACTGACCGTCTGTCTGTTTGTCCGTCGGTCACCGGGGTGTATCTCATAAACCGTGATAGTTAGACAGTTGAAACTTTCACAGATGATGTAGGTACTTCTGTTGCCGCTATAACAACAAATACTAAACAACAGAATAAAATAAATATTTAAGGGGGTCCCATACAACAGACATGATTTTTTGCCGTACGGAACCCTTCGTGCGCGAGTCCGACTCGCACTTGGCCGGTTTTTATTTCTAGCGGTCGGTGTTTTGTTAGTTATTTATTTTCATTTGAGTGTTTTAATTATATTTTTGTTTGTGTATTTAAATTATCTTTTATTTATTTATTACATTTTATACAAAATGGTGCTAATTGATCAAATTTCGGCTCTAATTGATTTTCTGGAAAACCACCAAGAACTTTATCCAAACGATATTGGATGGAGTGCGCCCAAATTTTAAATTCGATATCGGTGGACTGCCCCAATAAAACGACACGGCAGAATGGCGCACTGTAAGTACTTAAATACAGTATTATTTAGTAATAGGTACCTATGCATTATGAAAAGTATCATGATTGTAATTTTTGCACTTTTTTAGTTCTTTATTGAATATTAAAGTAAAATTTTAAACAAAATTAAATCACAGAAGAGTGAAAAAGTGCAACAGGTACCTAAGCAATACTTTTCTTTTGGCAGCCTTGCAGAATTATAGTGGGAAGCATATAGTAATAATTGTATAACTTGCGACGGGTTCGACGACGTCCTTTACATTCCGCCCATCTTCTTTCTCTAGCATCCACTGGGTTAGCTAGCTCGAGAATATTTGTTCGTAGTGAATACATTTCTCCATTCAATATTCCACAAACACGATAGATGGCAAACACTTTTTGACAACCGAGCTATTAAAAGCAATGACTGCACAATGACGTTCCAATGGTAGGTCACTGATCAAAGAAACTGTCAAAATTTTAGCAGATTACCGCATACGCCAATCATTCATTCGTCATTATGTACGAGATTACCATTCATAGTCATTTCTTTCAATGGAGTGTCAGTGGTTGACCATTGGAAAGTCATAATGACGCCATTATATTAGTAGATTACCAAACTTGTCAAAATCAACAATTATGAAATCAATGATAGACCATTCTGACACTATTGTAATAGCAGACTTGAGGCCCTGGTCGGTTTTGTTGATTACAACCTTTTTTATTTATTTTATTTATTTAACAGTTTATGTACACACATATAAACAGACAAAAAGAAAGGAACAGAAAAAAACGTACAAACGTACAAACCTTCTTCTTCTTCTGTAATTAAAACCTTAAGACTAGTAAGAAGGGTTTAATCGAAAAACAAGTGCGTTACAAACGTGCACTAGTTTAATTTCTATAGGTTTTTTTTTGTGGTTAGTTACTTATAGATATGGAATCGGTATAAACATCATCCTCCTGCCATTAGGTAACTACTTATACGTATATACCAATTTATTTCGGGTCGCCGCCGCCGCTGCACGTATTTTTCATACATTCCTGTTAGCCTCCATCTGATCATGTTAGCATTGGATAATTCACTTCCTTCTTAGCCATATTAATATCATCTTTTACATAATTCTAGTCATCATAATTATAGATACCAATCTGAATATCATATAATGACACATAAATCGTTTGACACCAATCGCCAAAACTAAAATGATGGCCACTATTGATTCATTAGAAATCATTACCGATTCCTTACATGGCTTAATGGGGGAGTTATGTAATTTGTGCAATAATAACCGTCAACATGCGGACTTAAGTGCAAAGATGTCATGCACCGAAGCTGGCCGGCAGTGGCCGGTCGAACAGTCTATATGGTCGCTTTATACGACCCATCACTGCCCATCAGTAAGTGTGCTTACCAATAAAGTCATAGTAATAAAATATCGATAAATTAACCAACACTTGTGTACGCTGAATATCTGATTACTTTTCTTTCGTAACTTCGAAGGCCAACTAAAAATCTGAATCGAATATTTATCATTGTTTATTATGAACTAGGTATTATTTCAGTGTTGAATTATTTAAACTTATTTCTTAAATCGTTACGGAAAGATTATTCCAATTCGTTACAAAGGGGACCTAAGCTATGCTAAAAACTTTCACTACCTTTTGAGAAACCCTTTTCTATTGTGGTTATGTGAATAATATCATTGTGACATCGTTTTTCTTTGTCAAGGAGGGTTTCTCTGCACTTGTTCAATCATCACATTTCCGAATACAAACGAATGCCAATTTCCATTTCCATTAGATTTATCGTGTATAATAATTTGAATTCAGAACTAAGTACTTCTAAATTTACTCCGACGAATTCTCTCCGAAATCCGACGACTGACGAAACACGAAGTTTGCCGAGAGTCATTAAGAAAATAGAAGCACCGTAAGTAGGTAACGCAAAAATTAAATACTTAGCTAAAAGGACTGAATTTCGAGAGATATACCTACCTATCGTATTTTTTAAGGCCAAGTTCATTTAAAGTTGTTAGATAGAGATGCTTATAAGTGGTAATAAAAATCAATACCTACATATTTTAATGTACGATTTATAAAAGCAAGCTGCATGCATGATGCATGCACGCTGGATGATTAGTCAATGTTCATCTAGTATGTTTCATGAACGTATTAAAGAGGGGCTTGTAGCTAAGTAATAACAGCCACACGGGTCGATCGATCAGGTTAATCAGGTAATCAGGTGGTCCGTGGATGGGTGACCATCTTTACATACCAAGACCCCTACGTGCCTCGGAAAGCACGTTAAGCCGTTCGTCCCGGCTGTTATTTGTAGATCTTTGACAGTCGTTACGGGTAGCCAGAAGCCCGAAAGTTTGACAACCAGTCTTAAAAAGAGGTATCGTGTTACCCAGTAACTGGGTTGTGGAGGTCAGGTAGGCAGTCGCTCCATGTAAAATATTGGTATTCAGCTGTCAGTTTAACCGGAAAGACTGGAAACCGACCCCCAACATTGTTGGGAAAAGGCTAGGCAGATGATGATGAACGTATTATGGAAATGGCACTCAACTACCCGTAGAACGATTGTTGATTATATTCAATCCGTTTCCTGGCACCTACACGGAAAAAAAGGATCTCTTCAGCGAAGAATATCAATATTCTCAGAAAAATTGTTTCAATCCAAGTAAATATTTTCTTAACTTAAGGGGTCGCGGGAAGGTACTTATGGGTCACCGAGGCCCCCGCAACACAGGCAACAAGAAGGAATACGGGTGGGTTTTAGTCAGTAAGAGTCTGACACACCCTCCCGCTCCGCCCAGAGCGGGAGAAGTTATTTGATGATTTCCCAACCAAAAAAAAAAAAAAAAAGTAAATGTACTCAGTCCAAGAAAACCTGTTTACTCAAATTAAGAATAATAAATACTTGGTTTTTATTCTTGACTTAAGCAAATATTTTTGATTCAAGACTATAATAATCTTAATCGAAGAAAATTTCTAGTTTTTATCTAGTTTTAGAAATAATATTCTTAAAATTAAACTTAATAATTCTTTGTTTAAGTATAATTTCTTCGAAGAAGACAATAAAACTAAGACAAAATTTTACTTCATTTAAGAATATATTGTTTTCCCCATATATGAATCAATATTTGTCTTGACCAAAAGGATATTGTCTTAATTTAAGACATCCGTTTTTTCAGTGTACTTCTATCTGGGTACTAAAATGGGTACTAAAATATGAGCAGCATTATCTATTGCTATTGCATGGTAATATTACCTACATGTTAGCTATAGGTATTGTACTATTGTCACAAAATATCTTCAGATAGTCATACACGGTACAGCACATTATGCTAGCTCACAATACGAGCTCCATTAGATACGATATTTGCCATGGATGTGACTTTTATACAGACTTCACTTTCACTGCGCCCGCGCCGTCTAGAACATACGCAATATGCATGATATTAGAACATTATCCATAAGTATAATGCATTGATGACCTTGTATAACATCGATATCAAATGTAAAAATATTTAGTGAAATGTGTAGGTACCTCAAAGTCAACAATCGTGCGACAGTTACATGTCGACAATTTCCAGCTAGCTAGTTATAATGCTAAGAATCCCATATTTTCTTATTTTTCTGTTTAGCCATTTTAATAATAGCTGCTTCCTGAATGGTAGCAGTTATTATTAGAGTTAAGTATTATATATTATTATTTTAGACAAGTAAAAAAAAACGAGCGAGCCTTACAGTAGTCGCTAATGATGTGTAACATCTGACATCTCACCTTGGTAATAAGCAACTGAGCAGCGGCAGAAATTAACCTCAGAATTAAAAAAAAACCTAATTACTAAAATATGTATTCAAATAATTATTCATTACTAGTCGCCCACTGGTCGAAATTTGACCCGCTCTATTTACAATCTCTAAAGTACTTACTAATTCCATGACTACAATAATTCCACGCTATTATAAAATTCTTGCTAATTCTATGAGTACACTTTTTCCATGCTCAAGCTGTCAATTCTTATCTACACGCTTCCGTCCCTTTTCACGATATCAATCCTACAGAAAGCAAGAGGAAAGATTTTGCACATGAAAAAGTGTCCAAAAGCTTGGGCGGGATGTTTAACTTTGGATGGTCAAGATTTAACCCTCGTAGCAGTTCGTAGCGAAGGGTCTACAAATAGTTTAAAAGGGATTTGATAGGAATCACCCGTAGCATGGGCTGCAGGAGGGAAAGTATTTAGTTATTCATTGAATGTTTGCAAATAATATACTTTTCGTGCTTTTTCTTGATACGGGAACGGGGCAGTACCTAGGCACGTACCTATCTATGTTTCGATTGTGTTTGTTCTTCAATTAACCTGGCGTAGTTTTCTATCGAACGTACTCACGGGTTCAAGGATGATAAAAGTTATTTTGCTACTTGGTATAGGTAGGTACTGGCACCTTCGTGTATTTAGGGTTGTGATGTAACGAAATACTATGGTGCCGTTTGCACGCTATTTGAATTTTAATTCTAATGTTGATTTTCGACAGTAAGTATTGCATACTTTGGAGTAGGTACCACTTGAGAAATAATAAGTAGGCAAAGTTGCCGAATCAAATAATCGTAACATTACTAGAGATCGGTATTACTAAACAAAAATAACATTTTACTTATGTAAGTAGCAAGCAGGTTGGTAAGTGCATAGGTCATGGTTTGGTAAAAACAAAAATAAAAAAATGTAACGTGCCAAAATAAAAAAAAGTGATTTAAATCCAAATCGATTTTTTCAACACGTAAATGTTGTGCACATTCCGCTAAATGAAAACGGAACAAAAATATTTAAACATATTCATCGCCGGGTAATTAATTTAGCGTGGTACCTACCTATGGGGGCTCTATAATCTCAATTCGTCTTAGTAAGTGTCTGCCAGGTTATATAACATAACGCTATTAAAACTAATTGCTCGTTACATCGTTATATTTCATCTAGAAATGGCGATACAGACCTACATGTGATGGTTGAAAATATTTGGCGATCGGTCATGTTTTCTGATGTAATGTAACCTTAATACATGGTACGATTCAATAGCCTTGTTATGTGAAAAGCGAATGCAGTGACATTGAACAAATGTATAGATGGGACAGGAGCACACGGTACCTACCGCTTAACTTGACCCCTTATTCGGCTTCAATACTATTGCAAAATTTCGAATGACATTGACTATGTGTAGGTAGATATGTAAATGAAATCGCATGCGCATCGCTTTCATAACGTTGAAGCAGTTTTGTTCCATAGAAAAAGCATTCATCAGTGATTGCGTGAAGACTTTTCAAGGACTAGAGTTTAGTTTCAAATACCGGTTCAATACGCAAGTAGTTTTTTGAAAACCGAAAACCATTTACGTAGGTAGTAGGTTTCCAGATCATTGTATTGCTGAATATTATTATCTCTTAAGAGTTGCATGTTGAAAATACATAGAGAAAACATTACCTAATAATTTTTGGCGACGACGCTACTTACTCGGTCTCGGTAACATTTTTATATGGTATTAAGACTTCTCAAAAACAGAATACAATTTTATTCGCTTAGAATGCGAAACACTGGTTGCATAAAAATAGACGTTCTTTGAAACAAGTATCGGAACGGTATGTTTGAAGTTAAAATTAGGTAAGTAAGTATAATATTGTTAGTCATTGGCGCCGATTCCCTTGTTCACAAACTAAACTAAATTTAAGTTCAGTGCATCTTTTTCTTTCTATTTCATTAAGAAAAAGACAGAAGATAAATTTTAGTTTAGCCCTGTCAAATTAATCAGCGCTTGACGTAAATTGACGTCATTTTAGTAGGCAAGTTTTTAATCACGTCTAAACTTGTATGGAGTAGTGACAGACGCTGATTAATTTGACAGGACTAAACTAAAATGTATCTTCTGTCCTTTTCTTAATGAAATAGAAAGAAAAAGATGCACTGAACATAAATTTAGTTTAGTTTGTGAACAAGGGAATCGGCACAATTGACTTATCATTACTTATTTTAGTAAAATAAACTAATCAAAAACAGAGAGAGAGAGAGAGAGATCGAGTTTAACAGATTCTTTTACAAGCTTTTATTTAGTTTTTAAATATTTTTACTTGATGTAGACTATGAGTCTATATGACGTAGGTACAGAAACGCAGTTTCTATCAGAAGTACTCGTAGTTGCTTATTGAAAGCATATTTTTATTCAAGTTTATATTTTTATATACGTCGGTATAATTACATACATTTACTTAGTTATGTATGATATGTGGCACGTTACAAAAGATATATTATTTTCAAAATAGCCATACTGAAGATAATTATGGTTATTACAACATGTAAGAATTTTATAGCCAATATATTACCTACTCAAATATAAAGATCCGTTTTGTATTGAGGTTTTCTAATAATTTTGTTTGCTTTATTATTCTCTCACAATCTCTTTTTAAAATAAGAACCTAAGAACTTATCTACTTACATAGCTACCTATAACAATAGGATTTACTAAACTTATGGTAGCCTTTGCAGATATACTTATAGCCTCAAAAAAAATATGGCTGCGGCCACATTGTCGCGCAGATTCGAGTCGAGTTTTCCCAATAAAACTACACTTTCGATCTACGACGAACTATATTGGTCACATTGTAAAAAAACTTGGACCATTGGAAATAAATGATATGATTCATTTTCGCACGGTGAAGAAATGGACTACTTAGGTCACGGAGAAGCGTGGCTTAACAGCGGGTTTAGTTCACAGTGTGCTATAAAATTATTATATTCATTGAATAGATCCGTGAACAAAATATCTAACGTATTTTATTATCAAAGCCATGGCATTGGTTTAAATGGGATTCTTTCTCAACTAAAATTCCGATATGATTGATCAAAAATATATAAAATGTAGAAGCTATTAAAATGTAGTAGGTTATTATGTAGTTACCGTCGGAGAGTGCCAACGCCGGCGCATACACTGCCACTGCAGTGTACAGTATCATCTGCATCAAATACAATGCACTGGCATACACGCGGATTGACTTGCAGAAACGCACCTCCTGTGAACAAATTCACAAGTATCATCAATTACATTCTCATGAACAATTGAACATTGTTGCGGATCATTACAAGGTCGATGTTCAGGAACTGCTGTAACTGTGATGGTGATGCTTAACTCACAACACGTGTAAATTGCAGATGTTTTAGGTATTGAGCTTTTCTGTATGGTAACTATTCTAATTCGGGTGTTTTAGGCTTTGTGTTTTTAGGGTTTCGTAGTCAACAAGGAACCCTTATAGTTTCGCCATGTCCGTCTGCCTGTCTGTCGGTCCGCGGCGTAGCTCAGAGACTATTAGTACTAGAAAGCTGTAATTTGGCATGGATACTTAATTTATATTTATATATTATTAATTATATTATTATTATTATATTATTAATCACGCCGACAAAGTGGTAAACGTACGTTACGTTTACCACTTTGTCGGGAGAGTGGGGATGATATTTTTTTCTCATCTATCCCATTGTGAGGGGTATTGTTGGATAGGCCGTTCAATAAATATTGACGGTCTGTGAATCATTTTTCGATTCAGGGATCCGTTTGGGTAATATTAAGCTTTAAAGCGTTAATTTTTGTAACAGTTAAGTGTGTGTGTGGTGCCAGCTAAATGCTTGATTTTGGAAATGTAAAAAAAAATGATGACAGTAGTTTATACAACGAAGTTAAAAGGAAAACTATCACAGCTAAGTAGGTTTTACAAGGTAACGAGTAATAGTCGTTGAAGAATTGACTGTGACGTACCTACATATATCGATGTATGGGGGAACATTTTTTTCAACAACAATGTTAAGTTTGTTTTTGGGATAAATTCATCCTTACTACGGAACCCTTCATTGTGCGTCTTCACACGCACTTGGCCGGTTTTTTTATTTTATTAACTAGGTACCTAGGAACTTACTCGTTCAATGATTGTCATCTTTATCGATCTAAATCAGTTCTATAAGTAGGTTCATTACATTACCTCAATGATACCTGTCCTACAGATTGCTAAAGCACAATGTTTCGTATTCATTCGCTGCAGTACGTTCAGCATTAGGCACTCTCCTACCTTGAACAAGTCAATAACTTAGGAACATACCAAGTATTCGTAACATGATGTCAATCGTAGCCTCATGAACACTGGCAGGTACAGGTGGCTAGCGATCGGCACCACCAGCACAAAGGCGACACAAATCATCCAGAACTGGGCACCTGCCATGTACATCTCAGCTGGGTTTCCTAACAACTCAATAGCTGTGATGAAACTGAAAACAATCATGGCAACATAACCAAGATATAATGATAAAAAATATTTCAAAGTTAAAAGTCAATTCGAACGGTAAACTGACCTTGCGGCAAGACTTAGGGCCATGGGGAATGTGCCCATTGATGATCCACCAAGCAAGAAGTCGTCGCCGGTGGTCTGCTTTTCCCCAAAATACCCATAAAATACGCCAATCAGGCAAGAGATGAGTAGCATAGCGGCTAGCACGCTGTAGTCTTCCCAGTGAAAAAGAACTTCCGCCACACCTTCATTCTGCGTGGCAACTATATCTATTGTCTTGGTTTTCGATACGTTGAGTGACGCTGACGCGACTGATATTGAACTTAAACTCCAACATAATAAGGTTAGTAATATTATCTGAAAGGAAACACATTATATGATTAGTGAATTGCTCACACAAGTTCAATGTTTCATGTCTGTGTAAAAGTAAATTGTATGTGAGCCTTACTGACAGAGCTGTATATCAAATAACCGTAAGTCCGTAACGTGTTGCGGTGGATCGTTTGAAGAACATGGCGGTGTACAATACAGACTTTCAGTAAATAGTTGCGTGTCCTGCAGGGCAATTACGTAACACACTCAGTATCATTATCAGTAAGGATTTCATTTTAACAGTTCAACAACATTCATTGCGATATTTACGTTGTTGAGCAGATACATATTTCAAACATATGAAGCAATGGATTAGCAATATTCTTCAAAATCATACAGATTGTGATTGAAACTGTGTTACACAATTAGGGTGCTGCTTTTTGTTTAGCTTCGAACAAGAATTTTGTGTATAGCATCCGTTTCATAATTAAGTTTCTTAATAACAGCATAAAAAACTTTTTGTATGTAAAAGTATTAACGAACTATAATAAAAAAAAGATGGCTGGTTTTGTTGAGAAACTAAAAGTTCTAGTCATTTATTATAGAAATATTAAATTTAAAAAACAAAATTTTATGGCATTTCCATTTTCCAATCGTTTTCAGCGTAAGTAGCCATCAAAAATTACATTAGGAAATAGATACCTATGGTCATTTTTAGAAAAATATTTTAAGTATGAAACTAATTATATTAAAAAACAAACATGAGATGATTGTAGGTAGTTAGTAACTACCAGGGCCGTCTTTAATCTATTGGGCCCCTGGGCACTTTAGGGTATGAAGAATGCAGGATGCAAGAGTGACCTCGAAATTTATAGCACCTTGGATAGGGTAGGATTAGTAGGACAGAAATAGTAGTTACGTTGTCCACTTATGCAGAAAATTTTGGGAAATAAGAAAACGTAAGATGTACCTATGAGCGAGCGAAGTGAGCTCGAAAATTTTAGCACCCCGTCTAAGTTTTACTTAGCTTTTCTTTTGACGCTGATAGGAACTAGGGGAAAAGTGAAATTAGAAAACCTGTTTCGCCTGCAATTTATTCAGAGTTTTTGTGTGAAGCTACTTGGGAATTCATGACCCTATTTCAGGCATCTTAATATTGGTAGGTTAATTATGTTAACAGATCATAGATGATCCTTTTATGAAAATCATCATTATTTTCTTCAAAATCGGAAAACAGTTTCCGAAGAGACTAAAGTACCAACCTAACAAACGTATGTATAGGTAAGTGCAAAAATACTCGTACTATGAGTAATGCGAGTAGATATTTGTTTCCATTTGCCCATTTTGGCCATTGCCTACTTAAACGATGTTACCTGGGCAGGACAGTGAACATTCTTTGGGGACTAAACCTCAGTCATGGAGAAAGTCAGCTTTAATTAAGCAGATGCGCATCACTGAAATCGAAGTCTTTAAAGATATTAGTCAAAAATTAAAGGCCAAGACATGGTTTGTCATTCAATCAATTAATCAACTTATTAACCACTCTATTGGAGAAAATAAAAATTTTAATGGATTTTCTGGAAACAGAAAACTCTCAGCTTGATACGAATAATCATACAATCGCTGGGTGCCGTAATACGGTTAGGTAAAGCTAAACTGGGGTACAGTTTGGACTAGTGTAATCTGTGTAATGTAAACGAGTCATAACAGAGGTTACAACAGTGCATAGTAGTGAAAGGTCGCAAGCCCATCAGTTACAGTACCAAACAAATCGTTAGCCTATTTTCTCTCTCTTACAGGGTATAATGTGACATACTTTTACAGTGGAACGATTTTTGTAGAGCAAAACTTTAAAATGCCTAATTTCAGATTTCATCATGGATGTGTGTCACCTGTAACTACGTGGAGCACAAGATAAAGAATGATAAATACTGGTAACTGGCAAAAAAGAGAGACGCTATTTCTGGCAATTTGACAAGGGAGCTATAGGTACGCAATAACTACAAATAATTGTCTGCTTTCTAGTTGGCAGCGTCGCAGTATAGATATAAAATAGCAGTACCTGACTAAGTAGGTACCGTACCCTAAATTAAAACTTAAAGCTAACAGGCACATACTTAAGAGTCCATAGTCCACCTCAGCGACACCTCACTCTTTATTTCGCTCGCACACTAGTGCTCGCGGTCAACGAGCAAGCGAGACTGGGCGACAGGGGAAGGCTCCGAAGCGCCAATAGTTTAAGTAATTTCGTTATACGGCGAAAATAAAGATAATTAAAAAAAAAAAAACAAACATAGCTTTATATTTAGTTCAGTTATTATAAAAAGTTTCAAGATCTAATTTGAAGTGTTTATTATTCGGTTTGGAGTTAATTTTGTATTTTTTTACTGTTGCGAAAATTTTATTTAATCGTGTTTTACATAGTACCTACTTACCATTATAATCCTCAACTTTACCATATATTTATTTCAAAATGAATACTGCAGTATTTTCGATATCCGGGTGTCACCACTGTGTAGATCTCCCGGAGGACACGGTGGAGCATACGGTGGAGGTTTGCCCGGCTTGGGCAGACCACCGCCGTGTCCTCGTGGAGGCGATCGGCGGCGGAGATCTCTCGCGTCCGGCCGTGGTCCAGGCCATGGTACGGAGCGAGAGGGCATGGGAAGCCATCACCTCCTTCGAAGCAAGTAAGCGAAGCAGTAATGCTCGCCAAGGAGGAGAAGGAACCTGTGAGGGAGAGGCATAGTTTGCGCCCTCACGCCCCTAGCCGCCGCAGGAGACGCCTTGGGCGTCGGGAATGCCAGGCGGATTTAGGCCACTGCAGGCACGAGCTTGCGGACGGTGAGCAATGGGTCGCCGTCCGATAAGGACCAGGCCCAGGTCGACGGCGCGTTGTGTTCTACGCGCGCCGCAAAGATATGTCAGCACAAGTCGTCAGCAAAATCGTTCCATTAGGGCCGATGCCTGCCGGGGTCGCGGGAAAGTCCGAAAGGGATACCGAGGCCTCTGGCAACACAGGCATCGGAAGAAACACGGGTGGGTTTTAGCCAGTAAGAGTCTGACACACCCTTCCGCTCCACCCAGAACGGGAGACTGAAGTTGTTTGATAATTTCCCACCCAAAAAAAAAGTACATATTTTCGATATAACGGAAAATCATGGTAAGTGATTTGAGGTAGGTATTGTAGACTCTTAATGCTGGTTTACGAAAGACATTGAAGTTAAAATTTTAATTACTTTGATTCAACATGTTATATGGTTGTGAAACAACGAGGCGCTAGAACGTTAGAAATTAAATTAGCTGTTTTGGTTACGTTGATCTTTACCGTGTTATTGCTGTTGCGTTTTGCATGTAATTCTTGTTCTCGCACATCTCGAGTCTCAGATCAGACATCTACTTTTTAGGGTTCCGTAGTAAACAAGGAACCCTTATAGTTTTGCCATGTCCGTCTGTCTGTCTGTCTGTCCCCGCTGTAGCTCAGAGACACTTAGTACTAAAAAGCTGTAATCTGGCATAAGTATACCGCCGACAAAATCTTGAAAAGTTTTTTTTTAGGATACCGTGGGGTATCGTTGGATAGGCCGTTCAAAAATATTACGGGTCTGACAAAACCACGTTTCGATTCAAGAATCCGCTTGCGTAATATTAAGCATTAAAGTGCTAATTTTTGTTAGAGTCAAGTGGTTGGCCAGCTAAATGGTTGTTTATACAGATGTGAAAAATTTCATGGCAGTAGTACATATATCGAAATTAAAAGGAAAACTATCACAGCTAAGTAGGCTTTTCAAGTTAACGAGTAATAGTCGACCAACTTAAATTTGCAGTTGGAGAATTGACCGTGGGATTTATGCATGTATGGGAGAACATGTTTTTCAACTACGTTAATAAGTTTAACATACACAATGATTTAAGATACTATTGGTCTATAAGAGATGAATTGTACAGTGTAGATGGTGTTATATTTAAAGACAAACAGGTTTTGATACCACATTCTATGCAAAGGGACATGTTAAAGCTTATTCACGAAGGGCATTTAGGGATTGATCGTTGCAAGAGACGTGCTCGTGAGGTAATATTTTGGTCGGGTATAACAAGAGATATTGAGGATTATGTGAGAAGATGTAAAGTATGTCAGGAAACAGCAAACAAACCGTGTAGGGAACCTATGATTCCAGTAGCTGTACCAGAACTGCCATGGAATAAAATTGGAACAGATATTTTTGAGTATGGAAGACAAAGTTATTTAATATTAATTGATTATTATTCTGGTTTTATTGAGGTTGCATATTTGAAAGATACTTCGTCAAACTCAGTAATATGTATTATGAAAGAAAATTTTGCACGGTATGGTATACCGGATACGGTCATCAGTGACAATGGTCCACAATATTCTTGTCGTAATTTTATTAAATTTGCTTTAGAATGGGGTTTTAAACACGTCACTTCATCTCCGTATTATGCTCAATCAAATGGTAAAAGCGAAAGGGCAGTTCAAACAATTAAGAATTTATTGAAAAAATCAGTAGACAGTAAATCCGATTTTTATTTAAGTTTGCTAAGTTACAGAAATACACCGCGGGAAAATTTGAATTCTCCTGCACAATTAATGATGGGCCGGCGATTAAATTGTAGACTACCAGTCCATTCAGATTTATTAAAACAAAAAAGTTGTGATAACTTACAACATCAAAAAATATTGGAAAAACAAATAAAAATTAAAAGTTTCTATGATCAGCATTCTAAACTGTTACCTGAGTTGAATGTGGGCGATGAAGTTATAATGTTAGGAAACACAAATAAAAGAAGTCATGGCAAAATAATGGGAAAAGCGTCGACTCCACGTTCTTATATTGTTAGAAACAGAAAAGGTATTTATCGCCGTAATCGTAGACATTTGATAAGATCCGTAAAGGATCCTGCAGACAATATTTTGTCTGATATTGATGATGAGTATTTTTCGGGGGATGATAGAGATAATGATTATGTGCCAAGCACCAAAATAAATGTATCGTCATCTTACTCGCCACCTCATACCCGTAGTAAGATTTAACAATTTGTATAATTATGTATTTCAATACCTAATGTATGAATATCTAATTATTTACTTTAAGTTTGTTTTTGTGGAATTAATGGATTATTAGTTTGCTTTTTATTATTATTTTATCTTATTTAAGGGGAAGATGTTGTGGATTGTCTATGTACGATTATGAATAAAGCAGTTGTCATCCAGACTTGTCTTTCATTACATTACATGGTAACAGTTTAGAATGCTGATCATGTTAAGTTTGTTTTTGGGATAAATTCATCCCAATTTCCCAACTACGGAACACTTCATTGTGCTTGGTCCGACACACACTTGGCCGATTTTTTAATTACATAGCCTCGAACTCATATCAATCATTTCGAAAACAACATTATCTACCTATATATACGTTATAGGTACATAATTGCTTAATCGGCGAGTGGGTCGATACCGACTGTAGGTACTCAGACAATAAGAAATAATGTCCGTTCTTACAGTGTTTTTTTAATTAAGAACAGACACTCATCAATTGCCTTTTAAATTGTTTAAAATTGTCGTAGTCTTCTAATGAAGGCTAATAATCTAACTGCCAATAAATTGTGTATCGCGAAACAAAAACAACAAACAAACCAGTTAGCTTTTTTTTAATTTTTTATAACTGGACGAGTCCTGTTATAAAAATACAAATAAATATCAAATATTATATCAGAAATACTATTAATTATTTATACCTAGGTGTGACCTAGGTATAAAAAATCCGTCTAGGTATAGGGAATCGCAAGATAACAAACCCACTCACGCCTGACCGGAAGCGGGAATTTTCCGAAGATGATTCTCATAATGAGAAGAACATCATCATCATTTCATTTTCATGTTCATAAGAACATGAAAATGAATAAGTACGTAGTCAGTGCAGAGTCGTAGTGCAAATACTTTAAAAACAGTCATTAGTTCTAAGTAATGCCAAACCTGAACGCGCCTACAGACTTTGATTGAAACGCGTACGCATGTTTGGAAGTAGCGTTACTTCGACCCAGTTTATTTACTCGTGTGTGCTCCAGACAGTTGAGACTCTCAAGAGCACTCAAGAACGACGCATGTTGTGCGACACCGACACGCAAGGCAATGTAAGGGCGGAATAAGCCGGTTTAATACCCGCGCTAGCTTCCTCAAACCGGATAGTTCCGGACTGAACGCTTCAATGAATAGCTCGAAGCCAGCTCATGGGCATGGGACTGGTATTAATGTCTCACCACATTCCAAACAATTAAGCTAGCTGTTGATACATCTTGTTTGTTTTAATATTAGGTACCTACGCATCTAGGAAAACAAGATTCTTAATTTTTGATTCCTGTATTCGATTTCAGTATCGTTTTTTGACTTGTGTAATTATAATAGTTTTTAGATAAGTTCTTGACATTTTTTAACAACGCTGCGTCTACATTTATTTAATTATCTACCGACCGATATCGGTACGGAAGTACTTCCGTAGTAATTTGCGTAGCAATTTTCGTAGACCCTGTCAGGCGTAGTAGGTTACGACGTAGCCACGTAGGGCCTACAAAACAAAAGATTTTTTGCGTAGTTTAATTAATTTATTTAATTTACTTGATTTTAATTTATTTTACCAAACAAATGTATCTACATTTTTACCGTATTATTAATAACCACACCATTATTTTCTTATTTTTCTCCAGATACGAATTGCAAAATCATGCGTCGTAAGTAGCTACTACTTCAAATGATGAACTTTATGTCATGCACCAATCTGAAACGTTTTTGCTGTAAGTAGCTACTGTATACAGTCCCTTCATTTACCTGCCGTGGACTTAATGCATGAAAAAATTAACATTATGCTTTTCAGGAATCTCCGATCGCACACAGTTATGATGTGACTTATTGAATTCATTAACCTTTTATCTATTACTAGCTGCGCCCCGCGGTTTCACCCGCGTAAATCTCGATCCCGTGTGAATATCGGGATAAAAGTATAATATGTCCTAAACCAGGGTCATGGTCTTCCCATGTGCCAAATTTCATCCAAATCCGTTCAGTCTTTTTATCGTGAAAGCTTAACAAACAAACAAACAAACTCACTTTCGCATTTATAATATTAGTTAGGATTCATAACTGCTGACTAAATAACTAAATCCACGGGCATATTCGAAGATCACGTAGGCACAACCGCGTAAAAAACCGAGTTGGTGATGACAATAATGTTTTCTTGTTTACTTAATATAAGTAATCTTGCTCGGGAAGTCCCCATTCTATTATATGATGAAAATACGGTTCCGTAAGTAAGTACCTACTTATTACTTATTCCACAACTGAATAATTATGAATCCTACTTTACTAAACGGCAGCTAAACCAAAATGATGGGGTAGTTGTGTATGTAAAACAATCCTTGAAACCGAAAGTTACGGAAATTGAGCTATCACAAGCGTCCTGTCTTCAACTGGACATTCTAAATAACATAGTGTTATGTACTTACCGCTCCCCCTCAAACACAAACACGGATAGCTTCATAAACTCCCTTAGTACTTACCTAGATAAATTAAACTCTCACAAAAGCATTATCCTTGCGGGAGACATAAATATAAATATTAAACCTAAAGAAATAGAATCGTCTCATGAGCGTAATAATAGGAACAGTTATCTTAATATGTTGTCATTGTATGGAATACTACCTGGACATACGCTACCCACTAGAGAAAGAAACTGCCTGGATCATTTCATGCTAAAAATCAATAAAAAGAAGGTATCGGCATTTATTGCCATACTTCATACCTCTATCACTGACCACTTTACAACATTTTTGTCCCTGTCTAAACTAAAAAACACCCGCATTCCAAAAAAAACCGCTACAATTATTGACTTTGAATTAGCTATGAAGGACTTACAGGAAAAGTATCTAGCCGAATTGCTGTTTTGTAATGATCCAAATCTACTGACCAACCTTCTCATAAATAAACTCACGAATACTTTAAAAAGCAGTAGTACCACCCGCACCATATCAAACAGTAAACAGATTATTAAACCGTGGATTACCAACGGCATACTACGTTGTATAAGAAACCGTAATAAATTGCAAAAACGTTATAAATCTGATCCATACAATGATATTACAAAAATAACTTACAATAGATACAGGAATTACTGTAACAATTTGATAAAAAAACTAAAACGTAAATATGAAAGGGATCTGCTAGCAAAATCTGTTACAAATAATAAGCTACTCTGGAAAAATATTAAAGATATCACTTATTCCACCAAATTAAATAATCACAACTCTGAACTACTAAATATTAAGTCTTCTCCTCTTGAATCAGTAAATTTTATTAATGATCATTTCGCTAACGTTGGTAAACAGTTGGCTCAGCAAATTCTGCCTAGTAATAATTACCCCATAAATCAACATATGAAGCTACCTGTACAATGTAATTCTTTTGTTCTCCTGGATACTGACCCCAATGAAGTTGATCGAATCTTGATGGGTCTTAAATCTGATAGTGCCCCCGGTTGGGATAATGTCTCGACTAAATTTCTAAAGCACATACGAAAGGAAGTTGTTCCAGTAATAACTCACCTTGCAAACCTCTGCTTCCAAAGCGGCATCTTCCCTGACCTACTAAAACATTCCATTATTACTCCCGTTTATAAGGGCGGGGACAGAGACGATGTCAACAACTACAGGCCTATATCTGTTTTGCCATCCATTTCTAAAATACTGGAAAAATTAATTAATAATAGACTAATAAAATACTTTTCAAAATTTAATTTACTATCCCTCAATCAATTTGGCTTTAGACAAGGCTTATCCACTGAGGATGCAGTTACAGCACTCAGTTCTCTAGTAACTGAACACCTTAACACTGGCAATAAATGCCTGACTGTCTTCCTGGACCTTAAAAAAGCTTTTGACACCGTCTCTGTCCCTGTTCTTGTGAGTAAACTGGAAAAAGCTGGAATAAGAGATACCCCTCTGAAATTGCTTAAAGACTATCTCTCGTCTAGAAAACAAAGGGTAAAGGTGGGTGAACTGACCAGTAGTGATGCTGAGGTCACATATGGCGTTCCCCAGGGCAGCGTACTGGGCCCTACACTATTCCTGGTATATTTAAATGATCTCTGCAACATGCATATCAATAATGCAAAAGTTTTTTCATACGCCGATGATACCGCTGTCGTTTTCTCTGGGAAATCCTGGCAAGACGTGAAACTCAAAGCAGAGATGGGCATGGCACAAGTAACTAATTGGCTAAATAATAACCTGCTCACTTTAAATACGTCAAAAACCAATTACATTTGCTTCAGTATTAACAAAAGTAGTCAACCAAGCGAGGATCTCAATCTAAGAATACACACATGCGGTGATACCAATAACAGATACTGTTATTGTTCATGCATAAAACAAGTAACTCAAATTAAATATCTAGGCGTGATAGTCGATCAGCGGTTATCCTGGTATCCACATCTAGAACAGGTCTCAAATAGGGTTAGGAGATTAAGCTGGATCTTTAAAACACTTCGACATGTTGTTCCAAATAATATTACGAGTAAACGAGACCCCCCAAGAAATGTTCTTAATGAGATCTACATGGCTTTGGTGCAGTCTGTCTTGTTATATTGCATCCCTATTTGGGGAGGTGCAGCGAAAACTAATTTTATAGACGTGGAGCGATCCCAACGAGCTCTGATAAAGATAATGTACTACAAAAGTAAAAGATATCCTACTGATATCTTATATAAAATGAGTAATCTGCTTTCCGTAAGAAAACTGTACATTATCCAAATAGTTTTAAAAAAGCATAAAACCCTGCAATATGATCCACACTTATTACGAAAAAGGAGGACCGACACTGTTGCACAAATTCCTAAAACCAAAACCATGTTTGCTTGTAGACAATTTAATAAACGGTCTGCTCAACTGTACAACAAAATAAACAGACATATTAACATATACTCAAAAAAAAGTTATGAATGTAAAAAAACAATAACCAGTTGGATAAAGACACTTACATATGATGAAACGGAGGCACTTTTAGAGCACATAAAGTAGCAGATACACTCACACATACACTCTCACTTACACTTTAACATACACTCCTTACACTCTAACATTCACTCTCATTCACTCTCGCATACACTCGCGCACACACCCCCATTCACTCTCACATACAATTACACATACAGACACACTACGCACTGGTATTCACACTCGAATCACACTCTCACTAACATACTTGTTTTTATTTGATATTTTAAGATATTTTAGGTAGGTACCTACGGAATTGTTTTATAGATTAAGATTATGCTGTACTATGGAAGAGCGGAGTCTCCTAACACAGGCATTGTTTGCTTAAAAGGAGGCTCCAGACATGAAACCCTTTATATGTAAACTGAAGCATAAATAAAAACATTTTAATTTAATAATTTAATTTTAATAATTTCAAAATATAAGTCTAGCAAATCAAATGTTGTAAATTCTAATAATAAAACTGTATAACTTCTCAAGATTGTTAATTAGGTGCATAAATTAGGCACATTGTTATGCCAAAAATATGATTGACATTTACGAGTATGTACGTACTGTACATGCTGTCTAGGTACTCAAAACTTAAAAATGTTGAAATTTCTAAATGTTGCTGTAGGTATCTAGGTACTAGCAGAATTCAAATTTTTGATTTCGTAATTTCCCGAGACGCTATTAAATACGGTTCGTGATGAATTGCAACCTTTCTGTAATTTGGCATACTAGAGCCTTGGGGTTTTTATAAACCGAAACATGGCTATTATGTCGAATTTCGAATACTTGAAATAATAATAGCTGTATTGTTATGTTAGTGGAACATAATGTCCGTGTGCCCTTTGTACTCTTTACGTTTACATAACTTTCTACGTTTTACTACGCTACGTTAGTCGTGGTCCGAAATAATGATATCGAAAACGCTTGCAATATAAATATAATGGTTTTAACAAAGAGACGTTTTAATCAGGTATTATTATTATTAATATTATTACTGTAATTTTCTTTCTAAGTTATAACCTACTTATAACATGGTTATGTTTTAAGTTATCGAGTGGGTAGGTACTTACTATTTTTTCTGATTACATAACAGCGATAGCTACATATTTGCATTTTTAAAGTGAAGTGAGATCAGTTAGAAGTCAAAGGTTATTTCGTGTGGCGGCTAATTATACAAGGCGGGTTTTAAAAGATTATATTTGAAACTGCGATCGCAACACTGAACTTATCCTTGGAAACTTACGAAAGCATAAATGTGGAATGCGTAATTGATTATTAGAATTCAGATAAATACCTTCTGAGTATTTATGTCTAAAAAGTTGATAACTATGTACCTATTTACTCACTATAAGTGTTATAGCGGAAACAACAATTAAAAGACAAGATTGGGCAAATGTCAGCTGATATAAAAGTAATAATAATAGTAATGATTTAATATGCAAAGTTCAAAAAAGATTTTAAAACACACTGCTTAGAGCTGAAATAAATGCATTGGTAAGAATGTACTTGTTATCCTATAAAGTGGTTATCCAATAAAGTGCACCGGAGTTGCAATAACATGTATTTACAGACGTACCTACCTGTCCTTCATCTTCATTAGATATTGCATCAAATATAATAAATGGCCGATGCTAAGCTTGTGTTCGCATCTATTTACTGTACGATTTATGAACGAAGTTGGAACTCACCTCACTTCGGCCGCTAATCTTCAGCCTTAATCTTGTGTAGGCTGAATATAACGCCATTTCTTTTATGCTTATTCTTCACGTCAAATTTTGTTTTCGTCAAAGTTTCTTAGTCACTGATTTGATTAGAATTGTTTACATATCTTCCGATTTATTAGGTGCATAGGCAACGACAGGCAATCCACACTCGTGTTACATGGATACTGGAGGCTGAGAGGTTCTGGTACGTGCCGGATATGTACACCACCAATCAATTAACTAAGACAACGAGCACGGAACAATGCGCTGCACGAGGCGTCACAACTCGAGCTTTTTCGGATGTGTCAACGTTTAGCTCTAAGAATCTTCCTACGACCTCTATAGTTAATTGTTAATCAAGGGCGCCTTCGTCTCCTGGTGAATGAGTGTAATCTTTTATCGATGACGTGTGACTGCGCCTGAGCCTCGTCATGTGCCGAAGCAATCTGCAACTTATAGGCATTAGGCGTTTAATAGTGTTTATAAAACACCGATAAGAAAACTGCATTTGGTGCTAGAATAGTGATTAACTGTTATGTGTGAACATTCGGAAGCAGAATTATCATAAAATCAAATGATAATGTTAAAACATTTTTTCTGATGCTTTTCAGTAATCTTATATAATCTATAAGTTTATTTAAGTATACTGAGATTTAAGTATCTGCCTATTGTACAAAATAATAATGAAGCAGGTAATAATCGCGCAGGGTGTTGATTACTAAGAAGCCATGTCCTAGATAACGCTAATAGTAATCGTATGTATAAATCAACCGGTTTCGTAGAAACAGGCACCGATGCTCGCCTACCTTCCTGGTGTTTCCACACTATGGGGCTAGCGCCGGGTCAGGGGTCAACTATTCCCACTTCGCTTCGACACAACACAAACCGTAAACTATGATGCACTGACAGATTGTCGCTAAGTGCTTTGTTCACACCACATATTACATCCGCAACGCGTCCCCTCAGACTTGTCATGAAACATTATATGTATTAGAATCGCGCACCTACTTCACAATGAACGCGCTACTGCGAAACGAACTAGCGTATCGTGTCGGAAACGATTGCTTAGATGGAATCAATCACAAGTAAACCAGCAAGAAACTGAGCAATAAAAGTAAGTAGGTACCTGCGTTTTAATCAACGTTGTACTACCTCCATGGGCATTTACATTTTGTTTTAAAGTCGATAGCGGGTAGGTAATACCTATACTCTATAGCATGGGGAAAAGTATAGGCTGTCTTCCGTAATTTTAATTTCCGAATAAAGTAACATCTACAGGGTCAAGTTAAATTAGCTAATGCAACTGCAAAGTTTCGCTATCTGTTTAGATCACGGTTTAGATATTAGATAATATACCCATCACGTCTGCTCGATATCTTAACACGAAAAAGTCAAAACTAAAAAATCTTTTTGATTTTCACCACACTAAAAGTGAGGGGTCTAAGTGCAAATCCGCCACTATCCAATTTCTGAAAATGTTTACAGCAGTTAAAAACATTCGGTGGCTTAATAAATCTTCTAGGATATAAATCTTCTAGGTTTATAAAAAATATAGATTTTTTCCAGCTCATTAATTTAATAACAATACCTAGCATTAATATCTTATGCATACAATTCATTGAAAGTGGATAGAGGCCATTTTGCACCTCAACCCTGGATAGAGGCGGTTTTGGACTTCATTCATAGGAAAAGAGGCGGTATTGCACGTATAAGCATAAAAACACTAGGACGGCCATGATGGCTGCTGTTCGGTGATTGGTCGAAACGGCGCTTTTGCATTTTAGCAACTGGATAGTTTTGAATCTCACTTGTTGTTATTTGTGGTTTTTTTATGCGATAGAGGCGGTTTTGTCGGTAACTGATTTTAAAGAACCATGGATATTGTGATTGAGTGGCACTAGACACGAAAAACATATTTTGTTTTTTTTAATGGACAGAGGCGGCTTTGCACTTAGACCCCTTTTCTTTTTTTTTTTTTTGAGGGTGGGAAATCATCAAATAACTTCTCCCGCTCTGGGCGGAGCGGGAGGGTGTGTCAGACTGTTACTGACTAAAACCCACCCGTATTCCTTCCTGTTGCCTGTGTTGCGGGGTCTCGGTGACCCATAAGTACCTTCCCGCGACCCCGGCAGGGCACTTAGACCCCTGAAGTATGAGTTGATAAAATCTGTTTTATTTTATCGTGTTTAGCTATCGATACCCATCACGTCTGTGAAGTTTACACAAAAAAACTGTTTTTAAACTGATATTTCAAGTGACTCACTACCACAAAAAAAAAACTCATCAATTAATTTATTTTTGTTTTATCATTGTTTAGATATCAATATCCATCACATCTGCGGAGTTTCGCTAGCTAATTTAATTTGACCCCGTACAATCCGCAATAATCATTCGTATTCCTAATAGGTATTTATTTAACTTTGGTGCTCCACACGACGATAAGAATTAAGACGCTGACAACACCTAAACCGCGGTCACTGTCAGATTGCATAGAAAAGCAAGAGAAGCGCGATGACACAACGTTTGTAACTTATTGCAAAATATGAAGCAATTATCTATTTACTCAAAATTGAGTTGAGTAATCGAAAATAACAAACAACCAAGTCCTGCATTCAAATAAGACGTTCTTGTTATTAATTAAATACTTAACGTATGTTGATATTTAGTGCAGATATTTTGGATTAGAACTCAAGGTAAGAGGTTAGTCTAACGTTAGTTTGTATCGAGATGTTTTTTCAAAACGTGTTTTGGTAACAACCAAGTTCTGGGAAATATGTTCAAAGTTAACATATATTTTTTCCGCTACCACAATCTATAGAGATTTGGCCATTTTTTTCTTAAGAGAAGCCTATTTTGGTCAATTGGGTCTTGTCAGCGCCTTAAGTACTAAAGATGCGCTGCGAATGTCGTAAATTAACATTTGAACTCGAAGCAAATTGGTATTACTTGGTTACACAGTAAGCGGGACATTTCACTGCCACCATCATACGTAGCTCGGAGCGGTAGGTACTTGCTCAGCACAAGTAATGTTACTTCAGTTATGTGCTAATCATTCAATGCAATCACATCAAAATAACGGAGAACATTATTTTGTCTCAGACTATTTGGTACTTACACATTTAGGTAATATTTATATTTTGATGAACTGCGTAGGGTTGGGGTAACTCAGTATTGCATTTGCAATATAAATATTGGTATATAAATACATAAAAAACTTTACCTATTACCTAGGAAACTAGTTCCTTAACCTTTTGAGTAAGTTGCGACTGCATTCAAAGATTTTGGAATAATGGTATAGTCAGCTAATAAAAAAAACATTAATTTTCACATTTTATTTTTATGATGGCAATCGAGGCGTTTTTGTCTGGTCATCAAAAGAAGACAAAACTAGAAAAGCCACACATCGCAAAAAAACTCTTCATACATTTCGTAAAAATTATCGTGGTTATAACAGTTATAAGTATTAAAAGAAATTCGAAAAGTGGTTTGAATATACATTTAATTTAAAAAATAAATCAGCTGTTTCCTACATTTGTGTTCACATACATTGAAAAACTGTAGGAACGAATCAAAAGATTTCAGGGTTTCTTTAATAGTTTGTTCACAATTGTTCACAATTTTAGGTCAAACAAAAACTAAGCTTGTAAACCTTTCCATATTCCTCCAACTACATAAATATAAAAATAATAACTTCAGTCACATTAGTAAGTACCTACATCATAATATCGTTAGATACGCTCGTTTTCATTTCTTATGAGCTAGAACTAACTGTAAGAATGAGAAAACCAAGGGCAGGCTGACAGTAGATAAGTATCTACGGTAGTATTCCTGCTTAGTATATTCCTTCCTATTATATTAGAAACTCCCATCTGCCCGCGACTTCGTTCGCATGGAATTAGTAAGACACCACAATATACTAAAATAACAGCACAATTTTATAAAAAGCTGCCTCGTTGGTCTAGTGGTCCCAAGCGCTACTGATTATGAGGTCCTAGGTTCGAATACCGGGTCAGGCAAAGTGTTTTTTGGTTTCCCATCTGGAATTTCTCAGTAGCAGTCCGAAGTCTGGGTTTATGGATTAATGGAAATAAAAATGAAAATCTTGAATATATGATAAATAATCTAAACGAAGAGAACATGAAAGTCGGGCTAAAAAAAATACCCGCAAGACCAAAATAATGATGAACACCACAAAATTCAACATCAGAATTAAAGGCGATTCTCTAGAATACGTGGAAGACTAGATGTACTTGGGTCAAGTCATCTCCATAAGATCAAATGACATAAGAAATTAACCTCAGGATTACAAAAGGTTGGAAAAAATAGTGGTCCTTATAGTGAAGTCCAAAGACTTAAGCATGTCAATAAAAAGTAAAACATTTAACACCTGCATCCATCCAATCAACCCGCATGTTAGGTAAGGTTATTACCTAATAACCAGGTCCAGGTTTCGCATCGATCGCAGGTAAGGTACGTACCTTACCTGCGATTGATGCGAATCCTGGACCCTCACAAAAGCATTGAGAGAAAAATTTGCCGTAGCACAGAGAGAACTTGCCGTAGACCGGTTATAAAAGTCAGGATAAGATTAGAAACACTGATCTAAGGACAGTGACAAAACTCCCCGACATACTCATGCGAATCGATCAGCAGAGGTGGAGGTGGGCAGGACATATGATGCGCGATAAAATGGGGAAGTGGAGCAAGACAGTCACTGAATGACTGACGAGGACTACAACACAAAATGTGGGAAGACGAAATAAGACTTAAAGCAGGACCAAACTGGAGAAGGGTTGTCCAAGACAGGCAAAAGTAGACCTCGTTGGAGGAGGTCTTTGCCAATAGGCTGCACGCCGAATTAAGAGACATTTTATAGTTTTGAATTTTTATAGTTTTAGAGTTTAAGTGAAAATGTTAGTATTTCGGAATATAGGGCTTTATTATTATTATTATAATGGCAATAGAATCGCCCCCTATTACATGGGACCTAAACATAGCTGGCGAAATTTTGGGTAAGTAGCGTGATAATATATGGCCAACTGTCCAGTCTTATAAGGAACAGAATCAATCGGGTAGAATTTGCGTGATGCTGGAATTTACATTTAGACAAACAGACAAAAATTATAAAAACTATATTTTAGGCGTTAGAAACGATCCCAGACCTCTTATCAAAAATCAAATCAACAGTCATTTATTCAAACTAGGCTGATAATCAGCACTTTTCGAACGTCAAAATTACATAATTCAGTCCCCCAAAACTTCCGCCCTTCGTACTCGTATATATATTTTTTTTTAAATAAAATACAATTACAGTTTTGACGTCGCTTCGACTTTATTAAAATATGTACCTATAGACTAGTAACCCACCCATGCTTCGCACGGGTGCAATCTACTGGAGTGACGAAATGTCAAAACGTCGAGATTACCGTGACATACGAGTATGTACTTAAGTTTTTTTTTTGTTGAAAATAATGAAGTAATATAATATAAACATAAAAATATTACAACTTGTACCTAATCAAGTTAAATATTAATAAGTATATACACATAAACCATCCGAAATAAATTCTCTAAATGGACCACCATTTAGAGAATTTATTCCGGATGGTGTATTCCAGTGGTGGAAAACTGCATCAAAGATTGCCATTGTGTAGTTAGAATAACTATAAGCGGTCACATAGACACGAAAAGCCACTTTGTTTTTTATAGGTAAGTACTATTTATAGATTATAGAAGATTCATGAAATAATAAAAAAACTTTATCAATCGTAAGCATTTATATACCTACATAATTTTTTCGTTCTGAAAAAAAAGTAATGATGAAGTTAATCACATGCAAATAATATGGATCTCCATCTCGTCTTCCGTATGTAGTATTCTCAAGTATTCTCCACTCATCAATCAATTCGTAATAAAATTAAGAAACACGTTTTCATTTATATAAAAATCGCTTAATATTTCTTTTTGATATGCTTTGCTTACCTGTTTACTTATTTCACATTACTTCATTGCATTTAAACACTGACCTTTTGAAACGCTTTGGGGTCTAGGTCGATCGTAACGATCCGTAAAATAATAATTTTCTTATTTATATCATATATATATATATACCGGCTGATTTTTTTTTATCGTTTCGAAAAACATAGGGTATAGTAGGTGAACGGAGTAGAAGCCTATGGCATAGTCATTTTTTTTTTCTTCAACCTGTAAAGAAATTGATTTTATGAACAAAATTTAAATAATATTAGTTTGCCACCTAAAACGTCTATGTAAAAGCCAAGGATTGACGGCAGAATGTGCCCTCGAGCACGTCACTCGATGCGGCGTCAGTAGGAGGGCGGCGCGTGAGCACCATCTCGTTGCGAAAGGTATGTGAACCATCGAAAGTGCCCCCTCCCCCGGATATGGAGCGCACAACTCTTATAAACACAGGTGGCACCTGGGCACTGGACATAACACTATCTAGCTGCGTCCAATCGCATACCCAGGATGTGTGACAAAACGGTAGGTGCTCGTGACACGCTATTGTGAGGATCATCTCTGATCAACATAGTGACCTGGTGATATTAACAAAGTGCATTCCTGTTAAGATATCAATATCTTAAGGACAATAATAGTGCTAAACTGTGAATTTTCAAACCTTATCGAATATTAATACCTACTTATATAACAACATAAAAGTAATCAACTGTAAAGTATATACACTTTAAAATAGGATCGTAATTTGTGTGTGCAGGTACTTCGATCCCTGGTGGTAGCGGTGGTGGTGGCATGTGCGGTCGCGAGGCCAGAGCCTCCGACGTCGTACGGCGCACCCGCCCCATCCTACAGTGCCCCCTCATCGTCGTACGGAGCTCCCTCGTCATCGTACGGAGCCCCCGCGCCGCAGTACGGGCCTCCCCAGCAGCCCATAGTGCACAAGCATGTGTACGTGCATGTCCCACCTCCAGACAATGACATCCAGGCACCCCGCAAGCCCATCTGGGTGCCTCCTCCTCAGAAACACTACAAGATTGTGTTCATCAAGGCACCGACTCCACCCACTCCCACTGCGCCTGTCATTCCTGTGCAGCCTCAGAACGAGGAGAAGACTCTTGTCTACGTGCTGGTGAAGAAACCCGAGGAACAGCCCGATGTCGTGATCCCGACACCCGCACCCACGCAGCCCTCAAAACCAGAAGTTTACTTCATCAGATACAAGACACAGGTAACATAAGGGGTTGCTTTGCTAATGCGTTCATTTAATTAGGTGTACGTCGTATTCTCAATGATTTTTTGGTTCTTTATTCACCCCACAAGCCGTTAAATGTGTTGATCAAAAGTGTTAAATTGTTTTAATTCCATCATGCTCAGACACTAGGAAAGCATTTAACTAGTCAAAATAATTATTATTTTGGTCGATATTATAGTAATGAATATGATGGCAATATAATATAACGTTTTATTTCACTCAGATATTTTTTAACGATTGTAGTGTCTAGGAAATGTTTTTTTGATGCCGACGGTTTTTTATTGATCGTAGCCAGTAGACAATCATACAACTGAAAGAAAACGTCCATTATAAAATAAAATAAGTATCGTAATCAATATTTAAAAAATAAAACTTCCAATTAAAATTAATTTTTTCGCTTTGTAAATGTAGGTAATCATTGCCTAATTTATCACCATAACTATTTCGCTGTAGACACCATAGTATAAACGAAAAAAAGAACACATTCATAATGTATTTCACGGATCTTGACTTTTGATATTTCTTTACGTTTATAAAGTAGGTAGTCATGTGTCATGGTGATGGCTCGAGGATGCGTCCGCGCTCTACCTCGTGAAAGTGCGCGTAAACATTTCCTACAACATCTAGGAAGTACCTATTATAATATGGCATTATCTGCAAGACCTAGCGTGCTCGGCACTCAGCAGGTACACCTGCTATCATCATTACATTAACGCAACCGAGGATGCCACTGAACTCCGACAACCTGTATTTTCTATGTAACGCAATGTCTCTCGCAATAAGTGGGCTGGTAGATTTTTTGTATCATTATCGCCCGTTGGGGAACCTTCTTCTAGAAATGTCACCAGGATGTTGCGTCACATTGGAGTAAGATATATATATTTTAGGCCCCATTATTATCTACTACGCCCTCAACGTCACTCACCATCACCATTCAAGTACATATGAAGTTAGCACTGGTACTTTGATAATATAATTATTCCCAATTAGAAGAAGGTAACTCCTACCCACTGCTGCAGTATCAACACGGTATTTCCATTTTGATAGGTAGCAGGAACTCATTGGCGCCGATTCCCTTGTTCACAAACTAAAGTAAATTTAAGTTCAGTGCATCTTTTTCTTTCTATTTCATTAAGAAAAGGACAGAAGATACATTTTAGTTTAGTCCTGTCAAATTAATCAGCGCTTGACGTAAATTGACGTAATTTTAGTAGGCAAGTTTTAATCACGTCTAAACTTGTATAGAGTAGTGACAGGCGCTGATTAATTTGACAGGACTAAACTAAAATTTATCTTCTGTCCTTTTCTTAATGAAATAGAAAGAAAAAGATGCACTGAACTTAAATTTAGTTTAGTTAGTGAACAAGGGAATCGGCGCCAGTGCCATATTATTATAGATTTACAATTTATTCAGATTTTCAATTTAGTACCAAAAACAATAGAATCACAAAAACATGAATGAGATTTTTTGGTTGTTTGTGAACTGAGTATTCTGGGCTATTTCTTTTACGTAATGTAAACAACTCGTAATAACGCATTTATTCCAACAAATAGCTTTATAATTGGCAGGTCGTCCGAAGCTCAGAATGGAGCCACGAACGAAAGTATGCGTAGCATTATTACATGGTAACACGTAAAGGTTCCGAACACGTAACATGTCGACGTTGCATGTAGGTCAATTCTAAAGTTACTTAGGATAATTATTAAATTATATTGAATATCCATTCATCTCTAAGCGCGAAATTGTTTGTTTTGAAAGTTTTAAAATTGATTGGTTCAACTGAGTAGATGTTTATGTGAAAGCGCCAACGCGTCATCAGAAATAACTAAGTAATCGAAACTCATAGTTCTTCTACCTAAAGTTTTATAGTTTTTGGTATGCGTTTAGGCAAAAAAAAAATCCTCGATATGATCCAGAAAGTTGAAAATAATAAGTATTTCTATAATAAATAAATCAACCACTTTATTTCAGTAGATAACTCGGTAGACTGAAGTCATGCTAATAGATCTGAGAACATTTCAGCTTTCAAAAAGAGCTCCTTCAATCTTATACGTTAAAGTACCAAAAACACTATGTTGTAAGACAGTATTAAAATATTTGATAGGTAATGTTTCTTGTGTCATTCTTATAAGTCAAGACTCCTTTCACCTGATGACCAACATTTAACCTGTGAAAATATTTAACCTTCAGTGCAATCAATTCGTCTATTAGGTTCAAAGTGCATCTCCTTGCATTCTCCATTTTTTATTCGTTTGGACACTATGTCTAGCGGTTTTATGCAATAGACAACATTTTAATAATAGCATAATATATCTTAAAACACTAATATTTATAAGCTATTGAGTAAGTCATTTACTTGCAAGTTTGCACGGAAGTCGTAATATGATGAATATTTTTGCCATTCAACGTGTACACACGGCTACATATCAAGCTGTACATTTCCAGTATAAGCTGACCTCTCATTGTACGAAAGCCATTGTACGAAAGCAAGATCAGCATAAACTGGAAATGTATAGCTTAATATGTAGCCGATGTGTACCTATTTCCCGAAGGGGAACTGGTGAAATGTGGGTGTACTAGAAGTGTATAATAGTACAACCTAATTTTCCAGTTATATTAGTTCCAATAGGAAGGCGAGCCTAGCACAAATCCAGTCGCCATGTACCGAGTTTCTAAAATAAAACCCTTGACACTGCGAAATCAGGATTATCACGTCTAAGCAGTTTGCACTTGCGACAACTAACCCAATGAGGCAGTCATTCAAATCAAAGCACAAAATCTGTAAAATTGCAAGTAACATTGTAGTGTACTTAACTAAAACATAACTTTACTTTGTTTTTCAGAAACAGGAAGGTTACCCGGCTGCGGCTCCCAAGCCCGAATACGGACCTCCCGCTTCCCAGCCTTCGTCAGAATACGGTGCTCCTTAAGGCGATCACTCCTGACGATCACAAACTAGCTGACGATTAGTGCTCGACCTTCTTCTTTAGGCCTCTTATTATATATCTTATTAATCACGTTATTTACGTAACTTGGTCAACTAAAGGTTTTATTGGTTAGATTTATACTAGTTACACCAAAGTTATATAACCACGAGGGTCTACCCTGCTATATGTCTCCACACGGATATAGCGTGATGGTAGACTCTTTATGCACACAGCGTTTTAGTTAAACAATGAACGGTTTGATAAATTCTTGATAATAGTCTCTATTTTTGAAATAGCATAATGGCATTTTCGCTTCGTATTGAGTTGTTTCGTTATAATCTGAAGCGATTATGACCTTTTTCGTTTTCGAAGATTAATTAGAATAATTACCATTTTCGACAGTGCCTTTGATGTGATATTAAAATGGTAACGTGTGGAACCTTAATAATCTAGAGAAGTCGGAAGTTGGCCGAGCACTTTGAGGGCAGCATGCTGGCGTTTCGCCAAAACGTACTGCAAATGGTATTATTGCATCAAATTGATGTGAATGTTTGTAAATATATTATTTTTATATGATTAAAATGTTTTATAATAATTAATATTGTTGTTTTATTATTAAATACGGAACCCTAGAACAACGATCAAAAGATTCTTCATATTACATCCAGCTTTTTGCTAATCGCTAATGTTTCGAAGGATAAAGGCTCCTACATACTGGCGCGACTTGTCGCGCGACGCGACGCGACACAAAGACACCGCGTGTAGCGCTACAAGCGGTGCCTTTGTGTCGCGACGCTTCGCGCGACAAGTCGCGCCAGTATGTAGGAGCCTTAAACATAAAAAAAGTATTTCGGTGCCTTCAAGTGATAAATATTAAGGCCATATTCAATAGATGCCTACTTAAACGAATAAGATACTCGTTTCGCAACGATTGCTTACTATAACCTGCGATAGTCCTAGTTAACAGTATAGGTAAGCACTATATCAATGGTTGCCGGCCTATCTCTTCTATCCTTCCTCCTTCCAATTAAAGTCAAAGTCAAACCATTTTTTTTAAATTAGGCACTTAAAAGGTAATTTAAAAACGTCAAAATTTACAAGAAAATAGAATTGATTCTAGGTGCCCCTTCCAAAAGGTAGTTTGGTATGGAGAAGAATGCGCGAGAAACTCCACAGTTACCTATCTACTCTTTTAAAATGTTTTACAATATTTTGTATATGTCACCGTATAATTATGAACTTCGTTAGTTTATAATTATTCTATCGGTAGAATTTCCATTATGATTATAAACCATCGAAAAATTGTGAACTGCAACAAACCATTTACAATAGCCTGCCTAGCTGCAACTTGGAAGTAGCACTCGCTGGCCACTGCCGCGGCACCGCTCGTTTCGCTCGCTCGGCTCGCGCGCGGTTAGTCAAAGTTCTGGCCTAGCCTAACCTATTTCACCCAGTTCACATCTAACGGAAATAATACCGATCAATTATAAACTAACGGTTCTCACAATCGGTAATACGGTGACATATAGGTACATTAATTATATAATTATAACAGATTAGTAAATCGTTGTCTATTAATGTACCTAAGTGAAAAGTGTGGGTGAAAAACACATAATTTCGTTTTAAAGAAAAGGATTTCCATATCTATTCTGAAGTGATTATGATTTCACATGAAAATGTCCGCGAGTCCGTTGCGAAAGGTGTTAACGAGTGTCCAACAGGGACCCTGATTAGTGACGCGCTAAAAGCGAAAACATGTTAATTATATTGAAAATAGTTTAAATAGTAGGTATGGAGTTACTTCATATTCTAAGGTCACGTAATACGACTTTTTTGCAAGTAAATAATTATGTAATTTAGAAAAATATATTTTAGCTACTGCGGTTTTTCTTTCCCTAGATGTATGTGTTAGGCATGTAACATTTATATTTGCAAAAACCTCTGGACTGCTGGAAACTATGTGAGTTTATTAAGTTATAACTTAATAAACTCACATAGTTTCTACCTATAATTAATGAGCATGTTGTAAAGTGTTCCCCAATATTATTATCTCTAACCCTCTTAAATAAAAACGTTACTTAAAGTTAAAAAACGTTTAAACGTCAAAAATGTGTTAAACAGTCGCTAATCATTACTTAACTTTAAGCAACGTTTATAAATAAGGAGGTTAATTTCTAAGTACCTAAGCTATGTGTATAGGTTCACCTAAAGCCATGTAGACATACGACTGCTGCGAGCGGGACTCGAACCCGCGAGCTCTGGCGAACCGTGCCGTTGCTCTGACCACTAGCACCTAGTAGTAAGTAGGTAGGCCTAAGTTTTATTTCTAGTATTAGTTAACCAATGAAATGTGCGAGTTAGGTTTTATTTGAAACGGTATGAAACAAAAATGATTTATGAAAACAAAATGTATGTACCTATTCTAAAAGAATCTTTCAAAGATACCATTCGAAAATAAATCATGAAATAAAATGATTGGGCAATTAAGAGCCTATGAAATAGGAAAAAAAACAAATGGTTTCTTAAATCTGAAAAGGGCTCAAGCACACACCTTTAGGCATTCCAAATGTGGGAATGTTCAGAATGGCGAAATGGTATTTTCCGCTGCTTCCTGGCTTTGTTTGAATTTGAAGAAACTCCTTAATTATGTAAGTTGATGTGGAAAGCGAGTCAACCGAGTGTCAGGTTCTAATAGAATTCCTTCCCTGTAAATGACTGATATGCAGCTGCAGCTAAACGACTGGACCATGGACCAAAAGTTACGACGCGACGTCATGATTGTTTTGAGATATTACATTTTTTCACGTTGTTCCATTTATGTGACCACGAACCCCACATTAGGTACAATTTATGCAAGATTCAGAGACACATTAACCTATGTGGGTAGATTATGATGTAATGTGAACAATCACTGGGTCTCTTGAATGTACACAATAGTAAGAAACGTCTCACGGCTCTATTATACTAAAGTCAGCAATTTTACATTTTCACTTTCACGGGTAGTATGAACGTGGTCAATGGTCGCTTCCGTAAACTAGGATTGTCTTCAAAACAATATAGAGTGAGCATCTAATGTATGTCATGCATGCTATCAAACTGGTTTCATTGTACGTGCTTCTATACTCACGTCGCGTAGACCGTAGCAGTTACTCATCCATCCTAATAATTGTTTTGAGTAAAGGCCAATGGTGTTGTGTAACAATGATATCATATGTGGTTCCCGTAATATTACGTGGTTGCTTGGCTACTTGCTACCGAAGAATGCTAAATTAATATGACTTACTCGTACGTGTGGTATTATGACTACTGGAATTGGTATAGAGTTCTACTTTCCACAGGTTAAAATTACAAAACTTCAATAACAAGTAACATTTTCTACCACATGATGATATGATGTTATATGGAAATCTAATGTACAGTTAAAAGATAGATGATACCTCTCTCGAATGGTTTATGACATAACTAGCATTGCATTACGATTTAATGAGCGTAAAGATTTTGTATTCATAATCACAATCTAGAGCTGCATTTTTTTATTTAAGACGTTTTTATTAGCTTGACCTGTATCTACGTATGTAACGGAATCTTTCAACTTAATTTTTACCAACTTTTAATAAAATTGTCGTATAAAAATGAAACTTTTTGAGTATGTATATGTAGTTTGGATGACAATACTATAATTTGGTATCCTGGAGGTGATCTGATGATGGAGCCAGCAGGTAGATAGTGGAACTCTTACGTGGCTACTAGTAAACCCCTCTATGTCGGGGTCATATGATTCGTTTAAATGAGTCCAATACATTGGGCTTGGTAACGAGAGTCTGGTGATGGAGTTCGGAGATGGATAGTGGTAAAAATCTGGCACCCCGATTAAGGCGCCTATGGCCGTCCCATACGTTTAGGTCCAGTAGGTATTGAAGTTTTATATTTCTTTAGCGATTACCTACGGTGTTGTTCCCATGGAGAAAGTCGTTCAATATAAAGATCAGTACCACACCCCTAAATATAATCACACCTTAGCGGCCGTTACCTATGTTGGATTAACCGCCATCTTAAATTTACATAATAATTTAATAACACCCTTGAAAACCATGAAAACGACATCTATGACCTCCATCTTGGATTTACTTTTGGACCTCACGAACGGCTTTAACACCCTCGAAAATTATGATGATGACACCCTTGACCAAAAATATGTCAATTTTCGCAGCCGCCATCTTGGATATTCATTTTGACCAAATTTACACTCTCTATCGAGAGAGAGTAAAGAATGTCGCTCGAAGAAAATCTACTGGCCTATAGCGTAGTACTTTTTTTTTGGGTGGGAAATCATCAAATAACTTCTCTCGCTCTGGGCGAAGCGGGAGGGTGTGTCAGACTCTTACTAACTAAAACCCAACCGTATTCCTTCCGTTGCCTGTGTTGCCAGGGGCCTCGGTAACCCTTTAGTATCTTCCGGATAACGAAAAACCGGATAAATGCGTGTCAGACCACGCACAATGAAGGGATTCGTAGTTGGGATTACTTGGGATGACTTTATCCCAAAAACAAACTTAACATGGTAGTTGAAAAACATGTTCTCCCATACATCGATATACGTGACGGTCAATTCTCGAACTGCTTCTCAAGTTGGTCGACTATTACTCGTTAACTTGTAAAGCTAAGTAGGCTGTGATAGTTTTCCTTTTAGTTTCATTATTTATGTACTACTGCCATGATTTTTTTTCACATCTCCATAAACAACCATTTAGCTGGCAGAGGCACTTGACTCTAACAAAAATGAGCACTTTTTAATATTACGCAAACAGATCCTTGAATCGTAAAATTGTGGTGACAGGCCCGCAATATTTTTGAATGGCCTATTCAACGAAACCCCACACTATGGGATACACGAGAAAAAAAATATCAACCCCACATAACGTGCAAGGTACCCTGAAAAAACGTTTTTTCAAGATTTTATTTTACCACTTTGACAAAAACACAAGCAAAGCAAAGCATAGGCCAAATGACAGCTTTCTAGTACTAAGCGTCTCTGCTCTGAGCTACAGCACAGACACACAGACCGACAGAAGACAGACAGACGGACATGGCGAAACTATAAGGGTTCTTTGTTTACCACGGAACCCTAAAAAGGACATTTGGAAAGTTTCCAAATACTTTTTTACATCTAAAACCAAATATTCGGTGTTACGATATTAATTATTTCATTTCATAATCAATATTTTAGTTTACCACATCGATATTTCATATTTCCATACAGTAAAATTGCCAAATTAATCAAAACAGCGAAATATTTGACAGGTATTTGCGACCAGCCCACTTTCAGAATGCACGTTCTCATACTTTCCGCTTCTGGCATGACTAGATTCGTCTGGAATCGTTATTTTTGTACAGAATGTTCGTAAGATCATTGGACGCCGCTTTAATTTATTTTGGTCTCAATATAGCTGTGGTGTTGTCGGCGCTAGCAGTATTCACAGATATTGAAAGGAGACTGGACGCATTTAATAACAATGATTTACATACTGAGTTCATAAAAGATACAAGAAAACTTTGATTACTTTGCAAACAATGTCACTAAAAATTGAGGTTGAAACAAAAGTTGATTCGGAACCGTGTGTAGTGACTTGGGGCAACAAATTGTTTGTTGGCACTGAAGATGGATTCATTAAAGTAAGTAAATACCTACTAAGAGATACCCAATATTTATTTCCACTGAAAACTTACATAAGTGGGTGCCTACCTACTTTTTATACTGCCTGCTACCGACCTGAGTTAGAGAAATGAGTAACCTACTTTACGTCTCTAACTGTATACAGTTAAGTTCAGAATTATCTAAACAATAATTTATAGAATGTTGTATTTTTAAGTCATTTGATGCAAAATTGACTCCAAAAGAAACTTGGGCTGCGCATGGAGTTCAACCTTTTGCGTTAGCTACTGATGGAGACACCTTATACTCATCGTCGAATGATGGAGGGGTCAGAGTTTGGTCCATGACGGGAGACAAAATCGCTGAACTGCCATCTACGGGAGCTGATGTAGGCACTTTACAAGTGTACGACAAACAACTTTATGCCGGCGACGAAGATGGAAACGTAAGTAAAAGATGAAAAGTCAATCCGATTTTGTAGTAGCTTTCTAACGAAAGGAGAATAGGCACATAGCCGCTGATTATGCAAACGAATAGTTAACAACTTAGGTATTAGTGTAGTCATTAGTTAGGTACTTCCCTAAAAACTTTTTTTTAATTGCTGTAAGATACCTATGACATTTGTAAAGTTTCGCTAGTTAATTTAGAAAGACTGTAGGTACCTTGATTTATGCTTTATTTAAATATGAAAAGCTTTTAAGTAAGTACCACCATAATAAAGTTATTATTATTGTTTTCAGATTATTGTTTATGAAAACAACGCGATTAAAGCTAAATACAATGTTTTGGAAGAAGTGAAAGATTTGTGCTTCAGTCCTCCATTCCTATTCACAGTTCGAGATCTCTACGTTACCGCCACTGAAATAAAGCCAGGTAAACATTTTTTTATAAATAAGTACCTACCTAGGTACGGTTTATGTTTAAAGGCTCGACGCGAAAGTGCAACGTGATTCTAGTTTGTACTTGCCTTAATTTATTGAGGCACCCACAGGAACGTCCGGTTAATAATAACAATAATAACAACCCCACCGCCGTATCTCTACGTCAACGTAGAGAAGCGACGCCAACGTTGTGGTGGGGCTTGCGCGCTCCGAACTCTAGGTCTGTGCCGGTAGAGTTTTCTTTGCCGGAACAGGTCTAGGGTAAGGAGCCAGACTAAAAGAGATACAGAAACCAACAGTGCAGCATGTGGCGAGCTGTAGGGCGGTAGTGACCCCTAGGACCCTATCTCCCGGGAGAAGTCTTGTTCCTCATCTCTGGCTTGCCTTTATTGGCCGATTGGAGTGAACACTGACGCGGAACAGAGCTCCTACCTCATTCTTGCCTATATTGGCTGGCTTGAGTGGAGATTCGCAAGAGCAAACGTGGTCGGAGGAAGGAAGTATTCCAGTAAGTACTGGTAGGGATCTTGACCATCTTCCGGGCTCTGGGATTGTTCTGATAGCCGGAGGATACCTCTCCACTCATGCAACTCAGGACATGTTGCCATTTTATCCGTGTAGTGTATGTATAAAAAATTGGTCAGGCAGGGGCCATAGTCCGTCCATCGTTTTAGGTAACCATGCAGTTCACTTTAGCCACCTAAATCCATAAGCCAATATATTTGATTCCATATCCCCTCGTACGCCTTCCAAAGGTCCGGGACCCCAGGGTCCCGAGATATGTCAAAGACAATCAAAATAATAATAATAAATTAATTTATTTCAGGTAAACAGCACCCATAGCCAAACATTTAAAATGAAAAGACAATCATTAGATAAAACCAAATAAGATGAACTAAAATCAGATAAAATTAAATAAAGTCAAATAAAATAAAAACAAATAAAATAAAATCAAATTTAATGAAGTCAAAATAAATTGAATGAAATGAAATCAAATTAAAATAAATACTTCATCAAAACAATCAAATTAACACCATCCCGACACTGGTTCAGCAACATGTCTGCTCGAACAATGCCGGATGAAGGGGCCGTCTAGTCTTCCTGCAATCATCGCCAGTACGATGTTGGGGCTAACCAGCACCCTTTTTTTTTTGGGTGGGAAATCATCGAATAACTTCTCCCGCTCTGGGCGGAGCGGGAGGGCGTGTCAGACTCTTACTGACTAAAACCCACCCGTATTCCTTCAGTTGTCCGTGTTGCCAGGGGAATCGGTAACCCTATGGTACATTCCCGCGACCCCGCCCTGCACCTTAAGCAGACGACGACCTCCTAGGTTGACCTAGGAGATGCCATTAGGAGGTTTTCACGCCCTACCTGAGGCTTCATCACCCTTGAGACGGTCCAGCCGGTTTTCGAGCGCTGGCTCGGGAGGAGGCACGGCTCCCTGTCGTTTCGGGTGTCGCAGGTGCTCTCGGGGCATGGTTGTCGACACTGCCGGGCGCGGAATACACTGGCAGAGTGTGCCGCCTGGGAGGGGCCGCGCCGTGCCCTCATCTCAGGAGTAGGCAGTGACCTGTCGCTGCCAGCCGTGGTCGACTCCATGGTCGGCGGCGAAGAGTCCTGGGACGCAGTGGTATTCTTTTGCGAAACAGTCATGTCACAGATAGAGGCTGCGGAAAGGGAGCGGGAAATCTCTTCCACTCACCCCCGCAGCAAGAGCACCGGGCGTCGGCGGAGGGCGGACAAGCCCCTGTTCCAGCCCAAATGGGTCCAGGGGTGACGGACTCGGGGACATCCGACGCCCCCCACACAGTAGGACCCGAGGTCGCCACCTACTGTTCACGTAATGTTACACGCGCGCCCCTATTGGACTTCGCGGGGGAGTTTTACACCTCACCCCCAAGCGAGCCTGAAGTGGCTCGGAACACCAGGGTGGATTTTAGTCAGGAAGAGTCTGACAAACCCCTCCGCCCGCCCCAGGGAGGCGGATATCTATGAGGAATTTCCACCCGGGAACAAAAAAAAAGGAGATGTAAAAAACCGGCCAAGTGCGTGTCGGACCACGCACAATCAAGGGTTCCGTGGTTGGGAAGTTGGGATTAATTCATCCCAAAAACAAACTTAACATTGTAGTTGAAAAACATGTTCTCCCATACATCGATATATACCACGGTCAATTCTTCAATTGCAAATTTAAGTAGGTCGACTATTACTAGTTAACTTGTAAAGCCCACCTAGCTGTGATAGTTTTCATTTTTATTTCATTAAATGTAAGTACTACTGCCATGAATTTTCTCACATCTCCATAAACAACCGTTTAGCTAACAGGGGCCCTCCCCTGCTAGCTAGACAGTTACTCTAACATAATTTTCACGTTAATGCATAATATTACGCAGACGGATCCTTGGATCGAAAAGGGGTGTTCACAGACCCGCAATATTTTTGAACACACCACACCATGGAATAGACGAGAAAAAAATATCATCCTCACATAACGTGCAAGAGAGGCACCCTAAAAAAAATCAAATTACAGCTTTCTAGTACTAAGCGTCTCTGAGCTACACTGGGGACAGACAGACAGACATGGCCAAACTATAATTTGAGTTCCTTAGGCCTGTGTTTTAAGGACGGATTTTTATAAAGTAGATATGAATGCAGCTACCTACATTCATATCTACTTTATAAAAATCTATTCCTTGTTTAACCCCCTTAAAAATGAGTTTCCGTAAGCACCTACTTGTTTTTGTTTTTGAATTACTTTTCAATAGCAATAACTACACAAAAGCAGCTTAAAAAATAAAATGTTGGAAGCGCAGGCGCTTATTCCTTGCCTTCAACGACTTTAACTTTTATGTCCTCATTTATTATGTTACTAGGGCGTCTGGGGTCTGTGTAGAAAGATATGCCTAAAAACTTATCAATTTAGGTAGTACCTACGAATGAAAGAAAATTTAATATTAGATAGGTAGGTACTAACTAACGAATGTATTGTGAGGGGAAATACAAAGCTAGACTTCCTTCCTTACTACACATTTGTTTAGGTCTGATATGGGAGCAAACCTAATTGACACTAAAAACAGTATGTTCTGTCAAATCCACTGTTAGACTTCAATGCCATCAAGTTTTCTACATTCTCAATATTTTCTCATTTCAGAGGAATCGAAGACCCGTTTCATGACGCGACACACAATGGAAGGTCGAGCACCATTGCGGAAATCTGGGAATCGACTTGTGTTCATGTCTAGGGACGGCAATAGCTTGCGGTTACATGACGGCTCTATCGACACTAGTTTCAAACCGCTGGATGAAATCAAGGTGACAAAGCCGGATTAACCTTTTTTTTTATTAAACCTTTTACAAAAAAGGTTTTAAGTGCAAAATCATTCGTAACGCACGTTACGAATACTTTTGCACCTTGCACTGATGCATGCAGTATTTGCTGTGTGTCATCTGCGCCATTTTAAATTGTAAACCGTGAAAACAGTTTTTGTGGTTAGAATAGAATAGAATACTCTTTATTATGTACACCATAAAAATACAGATATAAATGTAGAAATTTTACATAGGGTGACACAATGGGCGGTCTTATCGCTAAAAGCGATCTTTTAAAGACAACCTTAGTTAGTTCTTCTTTGGGTATTTATTTTCCTGCCTAATTATATGTATATTTTTATAAAAATCCGTCCTTCAAACACAGGCCTAAGGAACTCAAATTAAAAATGTTTTCAGTTTCATATAAATCTTATGAAGCGTCAGAAGCTAGGTGCACGATACCAATCGGTCTCCTTCTATAGAGAACAGCCTGCAAGAAACTCACACGGTCGTCTACTCTTTCAAAAATAATTGACTTTCACAATGTTTTCAAATTACATGGTTAATAGGTATGGGAGGACAGTGTAGGCCTGTCAACAAGTACCAGATACTTGAGGTATTTAACAAAATAGAAAATGGCCAACAAATCGAAACGTCTATGAGTCTACAAGGCCGCTCGACGTTCTCACATTCACAAATTAGAAAAGAATCTCTATAAAAACTATATAAACCAAATGACATGATTGTCATTATAATAACTGTAATGCCGTATACAACTGATTGGTGAAACGTAACATGAAATGTAACACAATTTAGCCTTCCTAATTTATGCAATGCAACATGAAATGTAATACGACAACCAGGTGAATTTATAATGTTTCACCAATCTGTTCCCGGCATAACACATCTAAGCGGATAACAATGTCCACAAAAGCTACTAATGAGGAGTTGAAGTTAAATAATTCTATACAGTCAAATCAGTTTAAGAATATGACATGTCATACGTAAGTACATTTGGTATGCAAAAATAAGATAAAAGGAAAAACATCGTACTCGTAATTTGGGAGCAGTTAATATACGTTTAAATAATTAGATATGCCGTTAATGAGATATCAGGGAAGCTTCAAATGTGCAGAGGGAGTTATTAAATGATAAATGATTTATTTCTGTCGGTATGTACAAACACTTTTACACGTCAATCATATTTTTTTTAAACTAGATGAGGTCCGTTTCCTATCTGACTACTCTGAGAAGAAAGGCCGAAACAAACTCAGAGGTCACAGTCTCTTTTAAAGTCCAGACATAATCTTGGTCAGATCATGTGAAGACCATGTAGATTGGTGTCTGAAATAGTCTGTTGATGAAACAACCACACAGATTGAGTGGAACTGTCCAGTCATAGCACGAATTTGTCAATAGTCGTGCAGCTCAACTCAAAACTTAAGGAGCTCAACGATTCAACGAACAATACCAAAGAAAGAACATTTGGGTAGGCCGCAAAAAATACTCAAACTGCCAGACCACGTTAAAAACTAACTGAGAAAAAAAATATAAACAAAATTAAACAATGACCCACATGGTCTTCACAATTACAATCATTATTTTTTTTAATTTTTTTTATTCAAGAGGATAGGGCTTTGTCGCACATGTGATTATGCCGGCCGCCCTGGTTGACTTAACAAAATTACACTTATCTCTATTTAACAAAACCTTAGCATAGCTAGTTTGTAATGTCCTCTAGCTGCATCAGGAAGTGGCACAGCTAGAATACTATTTATTACAGTAACCTATCTCTCTAATCCTACAATCTAATTTATTTCTAAATTCCTCATTGCGGGCACACTCGATTAATATGTGATAATTTGATAAACATCATCAACGGAATTAATACAAAAATCACAATTAGTCGTCGTTGATTTCGCCATTAGATATAATAACTTATTACACGGAATGTGTCCGGAGCGAAGTCTTAGCGCGATAACAGGGTGTTAGGTAGAGACAAAAAACAATAGTGCATTAGCAAAAATGTTGCATTATTTTGGTCTGTTTAAAAATTAAATATTCGACCTCAATTTGCTTTGTACATCCTAATTCCAAGAGTTGATGAGACATCTGCGTAAATAGTACCTCAAAAGAAAGGGCAATAACCAAGCATGTTTTTAAAAAGGTTTGAACAACTGAGGCTATTTTTTTAATTTTTTTATTATGACGTAAACAAAGCATTTTCTTGATTTTTAAAAGTTTCTTAAGCTTGAATATGGCGTAGAATGTTTCTCTGATGACACAGATGCTTGGGAATTATTTTGTTTGAGTAATCACACATTACATAAATAAATAAAAAATAAATAAAAATAATAACATAACAGCTTTTACTGGACACTATTAACAATTAATTGAAAAAAAAATGGGTTTTATTGTTAAGAACCTTAGAATTTCAAAAAAATACAAGGAACAGACTTCGTCTAAGACAAGTTTAGCTTAATACGTTCTAAATGGTCTAAGATATCACCCCCTTCAGGCTTTGCATTGCACCCATCTACCAAACACCCTGTATATTCAACAGCTGATTATCTATCCACGGTGAGTTCAAGGGATGCCGTTGGATCGTTTTGTACCAGATTTCTTTCTTTTGTGATCTTTTATTGAAGTACTCCTTCCAAAGCGAAAACCAATCCTGTTTGATATTAGGTATAAAGTTAGTGAAGAACGGAGAAAAGTTAACAGGAATTCCATCACTTCTGCGATCGCAATCAGTTCCGCTTCCAATATAAACACACTGGCATTAATTTGAAATTTTATTGAAATGTCTTCAGACTCATAAAAGGCAGCTCCAATACCGTCACCGTCCTTAGATCCGTCTGTAAATATTTTAAAATAAGTCGAGTATTCGAAAGTAATGTAATCAACAAATAAATTTCTTAAGCTAACAGGATGGTATTGAGTTTTTGGTCTGGTCATAAAACTAACTCCGTGTTTTATAAAATAGTTGCTATCTATCATACTAACCCATGTACTCTGGGAAAACATATCTAGTATAGTACTGCAATGAACTTTTAAAGTGTGTAGTGAGTCATGAACCAAGATTAACAAGGGGATTCTTTTGTTTTGCCAATATGAAGAATTATTACACAATGTGGATAGGTCGGAAAGTAAGTTGAAACGAAAGCCTTGCAGGCAAATAATGGAGGTATCCATTATTTGCCTGCAAGGCTTTCGTTTTAAGCCAAAATTTGCTACCCAAGAATCGACAACGTAAATATAACGACTGTAGGCATAACTCGCTTTCCATCACGTGAATGGGTGTGGTTTTAATAAAACCACCCACTACTCTCATAGCTTGGTTCTGTAATTTATGTTTTTTTTTAAGTGAGTTTTCGCACTGTTGTCATAGAAAAAGCTTCCAACGTCAATACGGCTTCTAATTAAAGATATATAAAGTTTTCTTAAATATTTTGAGTGCACACCCCAAGTTGAACCGGCTAACTCTTTAATATTTTTAATGAATTTAAGAACTTTTTGGCAAATTTCATTGATATGTTATCCCCATCTGAGAGAACGGTCCAACCAGACACCAAGGTATAGAACCGTGTCAACAACCTCCAATCTATTACATCCAATTGACAAGCTAATTGAAAGTATTGTTATTTGGTGATATATTTAGATTCAGGTTATCAAATTGACTACATAAAATATCTACCGCTTTCTGTAACTCAGCGGCTGTTTGGTCGGAGTTATCAGAAGTTATATAAAGTACGTAGTCATCGGCATACTGCGAGATAGATACGGTGCTAGGTATTGCTTTACAGCTTAGCTTAGCTTTATTGGTTTACTTTTTTTTATTGTCCAGTACAATAATGGATTCAGGATGCTGCTAGGGCTGCCTCGCTTTTGTAGCGCTTCGGGTATGTTTGTGGAGGCTCGGGTTGATGGCTTCCATGCTATAATGCGCAAGCGGACCGCCTCATTACTAAGCAGAGTGCGGGGCAGCACTAACAGTCTTCTTCAAGTAATTGCTGAGAAGTAGTCCTCCTTCAAGTAGTACTCGGCAGTCATGAAGGCTTTCGTTCGGATTCTGGCCGGATAGCGTGGCAATATATCCTGAACTCGAGCGAGAGGTTTCATGACTACACACCAACCTTGTATCCTACCTTTTTGTAATTAAATAGCAGTGGCTACAAGGGCTCACTTTGTGCCCAGGCAATTCTAGTTACGGTATTATCTATGCCATAAATAGTTAAATAGAAACTTTAAGAAACTCCTATAGATATCTACAGTATTGTGCTCCCACACCAAGTTGGTCCAAGGTTAACAGAAGAGTTGTGACGTCAACGTTATTGTTAGCGTTATCAATATAAAGGAAACATCTGATCGTGACCAGTTTTTTTAAGAGACCAATTTGTATTTTTGAAGTTAGTAAATTTAAGTTATCCAAATATGAGCGCCCTTTCCTGAAACCTACAGTTTCGTCTGCATATGTCCGAATTTACAATTTAAACTTTTAAGATGGCAGAATTTTATTTGGTATAATTACCTTTGGCAAAATTAAAATTCCGCATAATTTCATTTAGCATAACTTTTATTTAAAGCGACGATTATTTGGTACAATTTCACTTGGCATACTATGAAAAATAGTTAATATGATAGTAACAGAAAAGAATCGTTGCAAAACCGACTCCTTGTCTGCCCTACCCCTAGAGTGTAGGCGCGGAGGGGAGAGGTGGCTCGCGAGTTGAGGAGCTGGTAGTGAGCGCTAGAACCATCTGCGACGATAAGCTCGCTTGGGACCGCCGGAGCCCCGCGCCACCGGAGCCGTGACAGAAACCATGCTTGCTGCATGTTGCATGCTCGCTTGCATGCTGCATGTTTGCTTGCATGCATGGTGTATGCTTGTTTGCATGCTGCATGCTTGCTGCATGCATGGTGTATGCTTGTTTCAAAATATATCCCCTGACCGTTTAACGGACGTTTTGATTTAATGACTGTCGATATGAAATGTATACCAAAAGACGATTCTGACTGTGAACTTTCTGCGATATGATGGTTCTACTTTTTAATTATAATGGATACGAGTATACAATTTATGCCTAAAGATGATTCTGACTTCAAAACTTATGAGTTTTGAATATTATCTGCCAAATGATTTTCTGCGAAATGATGTTCATGCTGTCCGCTGTTTAGCAAAATAATATTATGACAAAAAAAGTTCTGCTATAAAGGGTAGACCCTTATTTTTAGTGTGTTACTCATGATTGCTTTTTGTAGCGCTTGATTCTAATTTCTCTAGTCTCTTGTCAAATTAATTAATATATGCACTTCAAGATCTTCACTACCAGATCTTGAAGTGCATATCTTAATTTCAAGTGCATATGAGGCACTTTTAGATGTTGTAGTTTTCGCGGTTGTCTGTGCAGACAGTGCTCTTTGATTTGTTGTCTGTTTGTCGGTGTTACTAACAATTTGCTTAATGGCAAGGTTGTTGGGTAAATGTGTTGAGTTTTTGTTCTTCATCATTTGGACACATCACAGAGGGTAATTATCTCTGTAATTAGCTGGGTGAGGTAAGCCACAGTTCATACACTTAGGTTTGTCTTGTGCAGGTTTGTTGCAATCAGCTGTGAGGTGTTTACCTGTACATTTAACACACCTTAGCTCTTTTGAGCAATACTTTTGGGTATGACCATAAGCCTAGTATTTCTTACACTGCAGTATTATTTTTGACGTTTTATGCGGGTTTATTTCAACTTTACACCCTAGAATATGTTTAATGCCGTAAATTTTACTAACATCTTCGTCATTCTTGAACGATAATATAAACATGTTCAGCGGCTCTTTTGTTCTCCAGCTTAACTTGTTAATTGCAGTTTCTATCTGGAATCCCTGCGACTTTAAATCATCTTTAATCCGATCCGGTAGGCAGGAAGAATGCAATTTTTTTGCCACTACTCTTATTGACCTGATCTGTTGGTCCTCGTATGAGTGCCATGAACAGTTATTTTCTGTTAAGCGTCGAGCAATCACTCTGTAGGACTCTTCGGTTTTGGCATTTATTTTCACACTATTACCGCTTAACATTTTGGCGGTAAACGTTTCTACTGACTGGGATTCAGTCAAAAAGTCGTAGAATGTTTGATAATTCTTAACACCGTCCACTACGATTGGAGGCGGTGCTAAGATTTTTTTTATGGTTGCCTTCTCTAAGTTTTAGAGTTGCCGCTGCAGAGCGCTAGTTGTAGCTGTTTGTAGTGGTGGTGGAGGAGTGAGTGAGGTGTTTAACGTGAAGAACACAATCGAATGCCTTGGACAAATCGCAAAAATATGCCCAAAGGATCGCATTAATCCTCCCATGCATTATAAACATGTCCTAAAAGTGCAACACTATACGGCGTCAGTAGTCGAACGACTCCTTGTAAAACTGAACTGTTTGTTATGCAGTAATTTATGTTAATATGAAATAGGTCTATAATTAGTAGGGTCTAGTGTACTACCCGATTTAAACAACTTAGTACACTTAGTACAAGTATTATTTTACTGTTTTTCATAAGATCAGGAAACTCACCACAGTCAATAATTAAAAATATAGCTAAAGTAGATGCTACAATGTTTATAATCGACTTAGCAACGTCCACAGAATTACCTCATAAATCTGCGGTCTTTTTAACATTTAACGTGTGAAAGGTTTTAATTACATCTTTACAGGTGACATATTGGAAATGAAATTCAGAATCACAAACTAAGACGTTTTCTTTAAATAAAGACTCTGCAGCAGTGAGTGAGGAGTTTAGAGACTTTGTAGTCGATACGGGAATATCTGCAAATAAATTTTCAAAGGCCACGGCGACTTGAGAATCTGATTTAATTATGTTGTCATCAATAGCAAGGCTGGTCACTACTTCGGTTGCATGACCTACCCGTTTCGCTAGTAATGATATGACATTTTAATCATATTAATACCATTTTTAATTTTTGACCTCTAGTAACGTGACTTGGCCATACAACAAACTTTTTAGAATAATTTTTAGATAAGATAAGATAAATCTTTATTTGCCTTAAACATGGTATAATGGTGTTAGTCTTATTTAAATACAATGTCCACATGTTTAGCTACACAGAATATGTAAATTGCATGCAAAAAATGTACGTCCAAAATTAGTAAATAAGTCATTCAATTATATAGATGGATATAATATTATAATTTTATATCAAAGAAATCATTAATGTCATAGAAATTATGTTCATTCAGCCATTTATACAGCTTGTTTTTAAATGAACTTGCATTATTTATACATTTTAATTCTTTCGGGATTTTGTTGTAAATGCGTACACACATCACAAGGCAGCTTTTAGCGTACTTGGCTGATTTAGGATTATCCTCTGTTACAAGTCTGTTTGGATCCCTTGGACGAGGGATTACTTCATAAGCTTATTTGAACAATCCCTTATTACTATACGCAAAGTTACAGACTGCGTATATGTAAAGTGCAGGAAGTGGTAACAGACCTAGCTTTTTAAAAAATGACTGACAGGATTCGTCAGGACGAAGTCCGCAAATGGCCCTGATGCACTTCTTTTGTGCGATGAATACTCTGCCTTTATCCGTACTGTTTCCCCAAATAATAAGCCGCTAACTTAAAATTGATTCAATATATTCATGGTACGTAGTAATTGCCGTTTTTACATTTGTAACGTTCTTTACTTGTCTGAGGGCGTAAGTGAATTTATTAATCCTAATGCATAAATCATCTAAATGTCCTTTCCAGTTTAAGTCTTGATCTATGAGCACACCCAAGAATTTGGTTTGTGTTACTTCATTAAGTCTGTGAACATTAAGTTTAAAATTGTGTTTGCATGGCATGTTTTGACTTATTCAATGGAATATAATTTGATTTATCTAAATTCATTTTTAATTTATTAGTCTATATCCATTGTAAAATTTTGTCAATAGTATTATTAATGTCTACACAATAATTGAAATGTCATCTGCAAATAGTATAAATTTATGATTAGACACCAGTGGTATGCCATTTACATATAATAAAAACAATATGGGACCTAGTACACTTCCTTGAGGGACGCCGCATTTATTTATCCTAGGTTCAGAGCAGTAGCAAGTAAGTAAGTCTTCATTTACGTTGTCTATAACAACGTATTGCTTTCGATTATTTATGTAACATATAAATTAAATTATCATATAAATTATTATCATAACATATAAATTAAATTCAGCAGTACTGAAGTAAGCGTAACAGAGAATGCCTTTGGAATTAAAGTGTTTTCAAATTGTGTGCAAGACATAATAAAAAGAAACATTATATTATTACAGGCATCATTAGTTAACAATAGTGGTAATTTACTCAAAAATTTAGTTTAAATGTTTCCAAGCGCTTAGTCGTTTATGTCGTGTATTGCCAAACACTGGCGCCGATTCCCTTGTTCACAAACTAATCTAAATTTAAGTTCAGTGCATCTTTTTCTTTCTATTTCATTAAGAAAAGGACAGAAGATACATTTTAGTTTAGTCCTGTCAAATTAATCAGCGCTTGACGTAAATTGACGTAATTTTAGTAGGCAAGTTTTTAATCACGTCTAAACTTGTATAGAGTAGTGACAGGCGCTGATTAATTTGACAGGACTAAACTAAAATTTATCTTCTGTCCTTTTCGTAATGAAATAGAAAGAAATAGATGCACTGAACTTAAATGTAGTTTAGTTTGTAAACAAGAGAATCGGCACCATTGTCTTCGACTTAGTCTTTAATTTTGTAATATGCTTTTTGCAGATACTCTATTTTTTTTTGAGTTGTCTGTGACCCAATCACGGACGTGTAACGTAAATAAATGAGTTTGGATTAATATAAAAAAAAAATATATATTTTTTTACTTTGAAAATTGTTCCGTGTGAGATATCAAATGAAAGGGCTTTACAGTGAGGGTCTCATTTTTTTTATAAATGAAAATTTACCTTTTACAGGAAAATAGTTATGAAGTCTATGGTATTAAAATAACATGGTAAACCTCTCAATATTGTGCGTACAAACTTACTTATTGCGGTTGGAATGTACGCGAGAACATGTTTTTAAACTACAATGTTAAGTTTGTTCTTGGGATAAATTCACCCCAACTGCGGACCTCTCATTGTGCGTGGTCCGACATGCACTTAGTCGGTTTTTTTATGCTGCCAACCTAGTTAGTTAGTATTAACTAATTAGGTAGGTATACGATAGTATACCTAAATTACCTAGACATCTTTCAATGCCATATTTTCAGGTAAGTGACATGATTGTAACAACTTTGTCAACAAGTGGGGACTACGTGTGGACTGGCGGATGGGATGGCTTCGTGCGGCGGTGGAAGATAGCTGGAGAAAAACTAGAACTTACAGGAGACATCAATCTTGGTGGTTGCATTAATTCACTAGTTGCTACTGGCGACACCGCTTACGCAGCTGTGACTGGCGGAAAGTTAGTTCATGTATGCGCTGTATAATAAGATTTAGAACACTATACAGGGTCAAATTAAATTAGCTAACGAAACTCTGCAGACGTGATGGGTATAGATATCTAAACACGGAAACATAAAAAAAAAAAATAGATGATTTTTATTGGGATCAACGACCGCTGGAAGTGTTGTTACTGGAAGTACGAGTTGAAAAAATCTAGAAATTAAAAAAAATTAATTTGTTTCCCAACAAATTAAAATTTTCTGTATGCAAAATCACTGTTTAAGGCTTCCCGCAAACAAGCGCGACACAAAAGCACGACGCGACACTAGTAGGACAATTTTTATGAATACTTCATGGAAAATGTCGCGCTGTCGTGCCCACGATATCGCGCCAATTTGCACGAGCCTTAACGGCAGCGCGCAATGTAATGCTGCGTGCATTACATTGCGCGCTGCCGTTAAGGCTCGTGCACATTGTAAACATTGTGTGGTGTATGCAACGGCATAGGAACTGTAGGGTATATAAAGGTATAAAAAAGATGACAGTTTTTTTTTGGAAAATCTGCATCAGTGTGTGGCAGACAATTTGAATATTTATTGTAATTTATATCGAATACAGTGTCATTAATGTCAAATATGATTTTTTGTTAAACCCATGGTCAGGTACATGTAATGTAAATAAATATTCCAATAAAGTAAATTTTGTTGTTTAACTAAAATTCACACCTTTTCTACACAAATAGCAATAATTCACAATTTACATTAGATACAATAATGAATAATACAATTTTGAAATCGGCTTTACGCACATAATATTTTTAAATAATTGGTCACTTGCGTCTGGATACTTTATTTTTAAGCTACGGATGAAACTTTGTCAAAATGAATATTTTTCACTAATGTTTCCCCAGAACAAACATTCAAGCTGTTTAAAAAAAGACGAGTAATAGTAGTCATACTATTTATTGCTTATCTATCAGCTCATTTAACTTAAATTACTATAACAATAAAAAACTGATAGAATTCTTTAATTTGTGACAAAAAACACCGATTATTATTTTAAAAATCATATGATTTTTGGTATTTTTTGGTAGGTACTACTTGTTTTTTTTTTGTGTTTTTTTTTCTGAATGCCATTAGTTCTACCATGACCTGATGAATTTTAAGGTTATCCATTAATTACCGGATACCCTGTATATTTTTTAATTAGGATATTTTTTTTTTGTGGGGAATGATCAAGTAACTTCTCCCGCTCTGGGCGGAGCGGAAGGTTGTGTCAGACTCTTACTGACTAAAACCCCTGGCAACACAGGCAACGGAAGGAACATGGGTGGTGTTCCTTTCGTTGCCTGTGTTGCCAGGGGCCTCAGTATCCCTTTCGGACTTTCCCTTGACCCCGGCAGAATTAGGATATCCTGGAAGTATTACGAGCAAAACGCGAAAACGTTGAGTCTGTGTTCAAGCAATTATTTTCAGAGGCGGTAGAGAAGCCAAAATGCCTGGATGTAACATTAAAATCCCCACGTACAGTTCCAAGGCAAATAAACAGGTCCAACTATCGGGCAGAATTGGCAGAAGAGTACTTCCAGACGTCAATTTACATACCCCAATTAAATTCCATTACTAATGATTTAGAGCAGAGACTGTCTCTAGAGGAACTCTACTTATTTCAGTTGGGAGTTTATGTCAGCGACAGAGACTGGGATATTCATATGGAAAAATTTTAAAAAGTGGTCCAGATGTACCGGCCATTTATTAACGACGGTGAACTGTAATAAACGAATACCGACTCTGGATGGCCAAATGGAAAAGGGAATATGAAAAAAAATCAGATTCCGTATATCATCGTTGAAACATGCGACCAAGATTTGTACCCCCATATAAAAACTTTCGTAGAAATACATACGAGTAGGTACTCGTACTGGCGACTCTCCCGGTCAGCGTAGCTACCGCGGAGAGATCGTTTTCTACTCTACGCAGAGTAAAATCTTGGCCTCAATGGCACAGAGCTAGGCTGTATAATCTTTCCTGCGCCACACAGGTAAGATTATCCGGCCTAGCTCTCCTAAATATACTCAAAAATGTGAGCCTGGATATCGTTGAAATTATTAATGCTTTCGCGAAAAAGAAACGTCAGTGCAAATTCAAATCAATCAATCAGCTCAGCCAATAACAGTCCACTGCTGGAAATAGGCCTTTCCTAGGGTACGCCACAATACTCTGTCCTCCGCCTTAGCGCATCCAGTCTGTCCTAGCCAACTTGTTAAGGTCGCGGTCCATCGAGCTGGGGGGCGTTCCACACTACGCTTGTAGATCCGCGGTCTCCACTTCAGGAGTCGTCTGCTCCACCGGCCATCGGTCCTTTAACAGGCATGGCCATCCCAATGCCACTTCAGCTTGCTTACTCTGCAGGCTATGTTCGTAACTCCGGTTCTCTTCCGGATACTTTAATTTCTGATCTTATCCTTCAAAGTCTTCAAACACTGCGGGATTGGCGACGAGAAGACTTGATAAAGTTTTCCAAACGCTGCCCAACCCAATCGGATCCTTCTGTCGTCTTCTTTCTCAAAGTTGTGCCTACCGAGTTGGATAACTTGCCCTAGGTAGACGTACTCCTCGAGAGCTGGCTCGGGAGGAGGCACGGCTCCCTGTCGTTTCGGGTGCCGCAGGTGCTCTCGGGGCATGGTTGCTTCGGGAAGTACCTGTGTCGCATAAACAGGGAGCCGGACGCCTAGTGTCACCACTGCGTCGACTGCACACACCTGGATACGGCGCAGCATACCGACCTGTCGCTGCCAGCCTTGGTCGACTCCATGGTCGGCAGCGAGGAGTCCTGGGGACGCGGTGGTATCCTTTTGCGAAACAGTAATGTCGCAGAAGGAGGCTGCGGAAAGGGAGCGGGAGATCTCTTCTACTAGGGTGAGTAGAAGCTCGCAGCAGGCGCACCGGGCGTCGGCGAAGGACGAACAACGCCCTCTTCCAGCCCCCCTAATCGGGTCCAGGGGTGACGGACTCGGGGATATCCGTGGTCCCCCACATAGCAGGACCCGAATAGGGCGCCCATATTGGACGTCACGGGGGAAGTTTTACACCTCATTTCCCCCGCGAACCTGAGGTGGCCCATGATCCCATGTTTAAGTGTGGTAGGGGAACACCGGGGTGGTTTTTAGTAAGTAAGACTCTGACAGACCCCTCCGCCCGCCCCAGGGGGAGGACATCTATCAGGATTTTCCACCCAGGAACAAAAAAAAAAGTTAGACGTACTCCTTTACAACTTCGAGAAGCGACCCTTCGATGTGGATTGAACTCGTACGAATTGTACATGACTTTCGTCGTGTCCAAATTCATGCCGAGTCCAACCCGCCGAGAGGACCATTTAGGCTGTGCAGTATGTGGTCTAACCGTTCCAGCGTCTCTGCCATTAGGACGATGTCATTGGCAAAACGAAGGTGTCAGATGTACTCGCCTTTCACGTTGTCAATACCCTGTCCATTCCAGTGCAGCGTCTTAAAGACGTCCTCCAACGCATTGGTGAACAATTTTGGGGATATCACATCCCCTTGTCTCACCCCTCTGAGCCATTGGATAGGGCTATTTTTTATCCTGGATCTGGACAGTCATCGTTGCACCGTCATACAAAAACCTCAACAGTTCGATGTAGCGCCAATCAATTCGAAATCGTTGCAGAGAGGCCAAAACTGCCGATATTTCGAGAGAGTCGAAGGCACAGCGGCTGGATGTAATCTTCCCACGAGACCCACGAGAGACTCAGGATATACAGCTTCTACGACGCCGTGGCGCCTCTCTAGCCACTCCTCAAAGAGGGGACTTATCGCCGTAATTGCGGCGTGTCCAGCACTGGGTTGCGACAATCGCGCTCTCCATGTCGCCATGAGATTCCGCCGGAGCTCTGTCTGCTGTGCTGTGATTTCTCGCGGCAGAGGAGTTACGCCCCGGCGTTTTGAACTTTTGCCTCCAGATCCCATGGCGGCAAGGAGGCTGTCAGTGTCTGGTGTCCGCGGCTCGTCCACAACCGATTCGAGCCTGTGTCACTGATCCTTGAGCGAAATAGTAGGTACCTACGTAATTGGTAGTTTTAAGGTTAGTTTTTATCACAAACAGAATGTACAGGAGTAGCAGTACCTATATTTTCAAAACTCAAAAATTGCCTTACTTTTTCAATGTCCACCAGAAGAATCAGTTTTTACAGGAGAATGTATTAGTATTTTAGAAGCCATACACCTTAGTGTATGGCTTCTAAAATACTAATACATTCTCCTGGTAGGTAGGTATATCAAATCACATCAAAAAACATAAGCAGGCATTTTAACCGACTTCAAAAAAAGAGGAGGTTTTTCTCGATTCGACCGTATATTTTTTTTTAATGTGTGTTCGCCGATTTCTCCGTCAATGTGGACCGATTTAAAAAAATCTTTTTTGTTTGAAAGGGTATGCTTCCGAGGTGGTCCCATTGTCACGAAGTCATAAGTTCTGTTTCGTAATAGTTCGGTTTCTGGTGAGGGGATCGAGGAAAATCCTCCAATTTTAAAATGGTGCTTTCCGAGAGCAAATGCACAACTTACTATAAAAAAATACCTAAATCGCTATAGGTGTGCTTAAGCGATTTAGGTATTTTTTATAGTAAGTTGTGCCTTTGCTCTCGGAAAGCACCATTTGGTGGAGTGGAATTGATGATGAAGGCCACCGGAAATAATTAATAATATGTATTTAAGGAGTTGCGATTCGATTATACTTTAATATGGTTGCTAAGCCGTTTATGTTCTTCACAATGCATATGGTGAGTGGCAGTTCTCGTGGTTCTCACCAGGAGAACTCCTCAACAATTAAGTCTATGCATCAAGAAAAGCAATATTTTGTAAAAGGTGATGAGCAGTTGACATTAGGCTAATGTAACTTAGATAAATTACAAACTGACCCGCTAAAGGAGGAGTAAGAGGACTCGTCAATGTGCCTAAAAAATAAAAAATATTTCAGTCATATAACCTTGATCATTTATTTTTAGAGCCTACTAGAATAACCGTACCCACCTCAGCTACATGTTTAGATAATATATTTACTAACATATTACCTATTACTAAACAAATTATAAGCCAACTGGATTCTGACCACTGTGGTCAGCTGATTACATTTAGTAAGCAAGATAGAAAAGTGGCTAAAAGAGATATCACTGTAGTGCCAAAAACTGCCGGTCGCTTGGAAAGCTTTAAAAACAAACTTAATAGTCAGTGATGATCCTCATGAACTGTACAATTCCTTTTTTTCCATGTATTGTGAAGAATTTAACTCAACATTTATATCCAAGCAGATCTCAGTTAATGGTTCTGCAACCTTCAGTGAATGGGCAACAAGAGGGATATTTAATAGTAAGATCAAACTTTTTGAACTTTATGAAGAAAGAAATTATAATAAAAGTAAAGAATTTTATCAATATGTTAAGAACTAAGTATTCCAAATTATTTAAACAAGTTTGTAGCGAAGCTAATTATTTTTAATAAATGTATTGACTCTGGTGTTCATTAAGTCAGGAAATATCCTGACTTAATGAAGAGTAGTAAAATAATACCTTTGTTTAAATCGGGCAGCACATCAGACCCCACAAGCTTTAGACCAATTTCTGTGCTTTCCCACCTTTAGTAAAATATTTAAAAAAATTTGAAAAATTGATGCTAGATCAATTGCAAAGACATTTTAATAAAAATAAATTATTAAACAGTAAACAGTTCGGTTTCAGAAAGGGTCGATCGACTACCGACGCTGGTGTGGCACTTCTTGCGCATATTTTTGAGGCTTGGGAGAAGTCACGTGATGCCCTAGGTATTTTTTGTGACCTATCTAAGGCTTTCGATTGTGTTTCTCATGATACATTGGTCAGGAAATTGCATCACTATGGTGTTAGAAACTCTGCCTTTTTTTTTTTTTTTTGGATCGGAAATCGTCAAATAACTTCTCCCGCTCTGCGCGGAGCGGGACGGTGTGTCAGACTCTTACTGACTAAAACCCACCTGTATTCCATACTGCTGCCTGTGTTGCCAGGGGCCTCGGTGACCCATTAGTACCTTCCCGCGACCCCGGCAGGCATCGGCCCTAGTGAACCCCTACACTTGTGCTGACTACATCTCTTTGAGGCGCGCGTGGAATACAACGCGCCGTCGACCCGGGCCTGATCCTTACCGGACGGTGAGCTACCCATTGCTCACCGTCCGCAAGCCCGCGCCTACGGTGACCTAAATCTGCCCGGGAGTCCCGACGCCCAGGGCGTCTCCTGCGGCGGCTAGGGGCAAGAGGGCGCGAAATTTTCCTTTCCCTCAACCATCCCGCTTCCACCTTCGCGAGCATTACTACTTCGCAGGAGGTGACGGCTGCTCATGCCCTCTCGCTCCGTACCATGGCCTGAACCAGGGCTGGACGCGAGAGATCTCTGCCGACGATCGCCTCCACGAGGACACGGCGGTGCTCTGCCCAAGCCGGGCAAAACTCCACCGTATGCTCCACCGTGTCCTCCGGGCGATCCACACAGTGGTGACACCCGGGCGTTTCCTCCCGCCTTATCCGACACAGGAACCTCCCGAAGCTGCCGTGTCCGGTGAGGACCTGCGTCAGGCGGAAGGTGAGGACGCCGTGGAGCCTCTCTAGCCACTCCTCAAAGAGGGGACTTATCACCGCAATCGTGGCGTGCCCAGCACTGGGTTGCAACAACCGTACTCTCCATGTCGCCATGAGATCCCGCCGGAGCTCCGTCCGCTGTGCCGCGATTTCTCGCGGCAGCGGAGTTACGCCCCGGTGTTTCACCTCATCGCGCCACTCCCATACGTGCGCGAGGACTTTTGCCTCCAGATCCCATGGCGGCAATCCGGCAAGGAGGCTCGCTGCCTCACAGGAGACCGTGTGGTATCCCCGGACCATCCGGATGGCCAATGACCCTTTGGGCCGCGCTCAACCGGCGGGCTGGCCGCAGCGCCAGAGAGTGCGCCCATACAGAAGCCCCGTAGAGGGCCATGGACCGCACGACCCCCGCGTAGAGCCTCCAGCAGGAGGCGTTTGGAACCCCTAGATTGGGCAGGAGCCGCTTCAATGCAGCGCCTGCCCGCTCCAGTTTGGGAGCCAAACGTCGGAAATGCTCCACGAAGTTCCACCGGCTGTCGAGGACGAGTCCCAGGTACTTCATCGTCGACTCGACGCCGATGGAAACCCCTCCTACCGTTATTTGGGACCCCAACGGTGGCGCGTTCCGAGGACCATGAAAACACATGGCCTTGGACTTGTGCAGGGCCACCTCGAGTCCCAATTGCCGGATCCTTTCGACGATTGTCGCAACCCCGCATGCCGCTACTTCGGCCGCCGCCTGGTGTGACCTCCCCTGCGCCAGGACCAACGTGTCGTCAGCGTAGCACACTACGCTGACGCCGCTAGGGAGGTCGGCGCGCAGCACCCAGTCGTATTCGATGTCCCACAGATGCGGCCCCAGGACCGATCCCTGTGGGACATCGCACGACATCTCTTGCCGGTTCCACATTCCCTGGTGACCGGGGTAGATGACGGCCCTGTCCGTCAGATAGGCCTCGACCACATGACAGAGGTAGGGTTGATGTCAGCAGGCCTGTCCGGTGGTGACACCCAGGCCTGCACGATCGAGGCTTCCAGGAGGAGATCCCGGTCCAGCTGCTTCAGCGCCCACTGCGGACCACTCGGGGCCCGTCGGACCGGCGCGTTCGAGGTCTGGGCGGAGACGTCAAACCGGATATACCGGTGATCGGAATAGGTTTCCACCCCCTCCATGACTCCATGACGCACCAGTCAACTACACGCGGCGACAGAGCGGGCTGGCGAACGATATGTCCACCACTGATTCACCCCGCATCCGCGCACACGTGGGGACAGAACCCCGGTTTAGGACGACCAAGCCTGTCTCCAGAGCCCATTCCTCCACCATCCTGCCCCGTGTGTCCGTTAAGCGGGAATCCCAAGCAAAATTCTTGGCATTGAAGTCCCCGAGGACGAACACGGGGAGGGAACCAAACCCGACGACGACGTCTCTCAACGCCGCACGGGAGTTGTGGAACTCGGAGAAGCTCTGCCTAGGATCTTCTTATTTGGATAATAGGATCCAAAGAGTGGACGTTATCGGTAAGTGATCGCCGGATTCTATTGTCACTATGGGAGTTCCGCAGGGCTCAATTCTTGGCCCTTTTTTATTTCTCGTATATACAGGTTGGCCCAAAAGTCGTGCATCAAACGCAACTGGGGATTAGATGGGGTCATCAGCTGCAAAAAGTTGTTCTACGGGAGGTCCTTAAGGTCAACCCCTGCAGAGTTATAATTTATTTTGTGTTTTTATGAGAAAATTTACTTTTTTTAACTAATTCTTATTAAAATTCGAAAAAATCTACATAAGATAAGATAAGATAAGATAAGATATATTTATTTGCTCAAACATACAATAATATAAAAATGCATGTAAGATGATATTATATAATAATAATTGTTCTGACATGTTTGCCACATACTATGGCGTGCAAATGTTTTGCATTACAAAATTGTGTTCACCTTAAATAATTATTTTCAGTAACATTAATTTTAATTTAATTTAGCAAAATTATTAATAAATGTCAAAATTTTACATAGCAATATAAAAATAATAATAAAATATAACGTCATAGTTTAATACAAGTCTGTGAATTAAAGAAGTAATAAATAAAATTATAATGTCAAAATCTATGTCACAGTAAATTGTTCTGTCAGAAATTCATTAATGTTATAATATGCTTTGCCAGTTAAAAATGATTTTAGTCTTTTCTTCAATTGTACATTATTAAGCTCTCTCCAACTTTTAGGTAATTTATTATATATAATAGGAGCCATGCAGAAAACACTTTTGCGCATAAGTGCAGTCTTACTCTCATGAAGGCAGAGCTGATTTTGATCACGCCTGTTTCTGGGATATTTATCTGCCATCCGCGAAAATAGGTTGCAATTATTTCTAACGAACATTACTGTTTCTAGAATATAAAGGGAGGTCAGCGTCAATAATTTATAGCGTACAAAGTAGGGCTTACAACTGTCAGTGGTATTTAACTTGAACATGGCTCTGAGACATCTCTTTTGTGCTTTAAATGCATCTTCTTTGTCCGTCGAGTTACCCCAAAAGATAACCCCATATCTGAGAACAGATTCAGTTAACCCGTAGTATGCAGTTAATAAGGCATCTATGTTAACCTTTCGAGATAAGGTGTACAGGGCATATGCACTACTATTTATTCTTTTAGCCAGGGTATCCACGTGCGCCTTCCAATTTAAATTTCGATCTATCGTAACTCCTAAGAACTTGGTTGCATTAACTGTGTCGATTTTGATATTATTGTATGTTATGTCAAGATTGGGAAGAGTCAAAGCGCGCTGGCTAAAATGAATTATTACGGTTTTATTTAAATTTATTTTTAAATTATTATTGTCTAACCATTCTACAGTCTCTTTTATTGTATTATTTATATCCTCCTTATAAAGATCTCGTTGATTACATGGAATGGTTATCGTACTGTCATCAGCAAACAGTGTCACAGGATGTGTAATTGCCCTTGGAAAGTCATTGATGTATAATGTAAAGAGCTGTGGGCCTAGTATACTTCCTTGTGGGACGCCGTAGATAACGTTACGTTCCTCCGAAAGAAAGATGGTTGGTGGATGGCTTCTCTTTTGGTGCGTAGATTTATTCTAGTTATTTCCGTTATTTGTTTCCTATCGTGTAAGTACGATTTCAAGAGTTCAAGGACATTACCTCTTATGCCGTAAGCATCAAGCTTTTTTAGTAAAATATTATGTTGTACATAATCAAACGCCTGGGTCATGTCACAGAAAACCGCGCACACTGGACTGTTTTTGTCCATATTTGTCATAACCGTACGCAAAAAGTCATAAATGGCCAAGTTAATCGATTTGTGCTTCCTAAATCCTTTTTGTTCATAGCAAAGTATATTATTCGCTTCTAGATATAAATTGAGTTCTTTATAAATATATTTTTCAATTATTTTCGAGAAAATTGGTATCAATGAGATCGGTCTATAGTATTCCATTAACTCTCTATCTTGTTTTTTAAACAATGGCTTAATAACCGATTTCTTTAGGGCATCTGGAAAAATACCTTCGCTTATACACAAGTTTATAATATAACTTAACGGACGACAAATTTCTCCAGCTACTGCTTTCAGTATTTTAGTACAAATGCCATCGTAACCTACACTGTTTGTCTTATTAAGACCTGAAATGATTTTGAATATGTCGCTTGGCAAACTTGGCCTCATGAACATAGAGTTTTTTCTACTTGTAATATGTTTTGTGACTATGTCTCCCGAATTATTATTTGGCATAATTTTATCAATAAAATAATTATTAAATAAATTTGAAATACATTTTGGATCCGAGATAATTTCATTATTGTTAATTCTTATTTTATTAATATTATTTTTTGGCATATTTAACTTAATTTGATTTATTATTTGCCAAGTTGTTTTAGATTTATTGTTAGAAGTCTTTATGTTATGGTTTGTACATCCTGTATCTTTTTTATAATTTTCACTAGATTGGTACTGATGAGTCCTTGCGTTAGATATGCTATTTATGGTTGTTCATTGGGTGTGTTGAAGATAATATTCAGTTTTACGATTTTTTTTTCTCAAATCATAACTTTTTATTTACTCGGACCCCACTGTGAAAAAAAAAATACTCTACCGAAAAGTGACGCTGTATTACAAGTTTTGGCGCATTTAATAGGGATTCTGAAAAGGTATTACACATGGCCATGAGTGGCTCTAATATCTTTCTAAGACGAAAAAACAAAACAACGATTGTGAAATAATTGTTTTATTAAGCAAAACATTTTACAATATTTGCTCAAAATTCCTGCCTCTGACCATAATACATAATCTGCACCGTCTAATAAAATTGTTACGTAACCTACGGAATGCACCTCTGTTGTTACTAACTTGTACCCTAGCAAATTCGAGCTTTTGTCGTAGTTCTTGTTCGCTATTGTTCTCTCCTGGGTAAACTATTTCTTTAAAATAGCCCCAAAGAAAAAAATCTAATGGATTTAAATCGGGCTACCGGGGTGGCCACGCAATATGTCCGCCTCGACCAATCCACCGGTTGGGGAAGCGCTCGTTCAAATGATCTCTAACTGCTCGAGCGTAGTGAGGCGGGGCGCCATCATGTTGCAGCCACATTTCTGCTATTCTTTCTTTTGGAACTTCAGCTTCGTTAAGAATATGGTTTAAATTATTTTGCAAAAAATTTAAATACTGAGCACCATTCAGCATTGCTGGCATTTCATGCAGCACCAACTGCTGGCCAATTATACCAGCCCACATGTTAATACCGAACAGATGCTGGAATCGATCATTTCTTATGATATGGGGGTTCACTCTGGAGTAAAAATGTAGATTGTGGATATTGAATACTCCCATTCTTCTAAAAGTTGACTCATCCGTCCATAAAACGTTGTTGAAGAACTGGGGATCCTCTCTGTGGTATCTTAGCATCTCTCTGCAAAACCGCACTCTAGGTTCATAGTCATCACAGGCAGCAAAGCTTGCACCCTTTGCACGTGGTAGGCATGAAATTTGTTTCCATTAATGTCACGTTGCACCGTCGATCTTGGAATCCCGAGATTACGGGATATTTGGCGTTGACTTATACTAGGATCCAATCTTAATTCTCTCAGCACTTCATCTTCATTTTCAAATTGCACCACTGGACTGCCTGCTCTCGGAGCATGCTGACCGGGTAAGACCCCCTCCATGTACGAATTATGTACGCGCATAAAGACCCTGTAGTCCGGAAAACGATCACGGTTAGGGTAGCGTTGACGATATTCCCTGGCAGCAGCCCGGGCATTACCGTCGCAAAAGCCATACAGTTAATGCATTTCTGCATACTCCCGTTGGGAGTATTCTCTCCTTGCAGCAGCCATCTGTCCACTTTTGTAGCCAATCCGTCCGATTCCGAATCTAGTCCGATTCACACAGCACTGGTCACAGGTAGGCAATCTATCACAAGTCCGAAAAACAAAGCGTAGGTCAAAGGAAAGAAACTGATCACAAGTCGTCGTAAAACCGAGAAAAAGAACACGTGCGTACTCACAGGCAGGAAGCGAGTCACTAAAGAACACTAAACATTCTAAAGAAACATGCTCACGCGCATCCCTCGGCCCCGGCCCCCGCCCCGGCCGGCCCGGCCTTTTGTTTCCTAGAAAAGATATCGCTACCTGAACTGACGGGCGAACCGGCCTTTTATTGACAAAGGATTAAATGGTTAGTGTAAAAGAGAGGCAGAGGGTCTTTGTCATTAATTGTATTAGTTCCAGTTTATTTTTAAATAAGCCTAACCGAGTTTTATGGTTGGGTTAACTTTGGCCTTGCTACGAATAATCGTCCTTGAAAGATATCAAAGCCACGCATAGCCATGTGTAATACCTTTTCAAAATCCTTATTAAATGCGCCAAAACTTGTAATACAGGGTCACTTTTCGGTAGATTATTTTTTTCACAGTGGGGTCCGAAGTAAATAAAAAGTTATGATTTGAGAAAAAAAAAATCGTAAAACTTAATATTATCTTCAACACACCCAATAAACAACCATAAATAGCATGTCTAACGCAAGGACTCATCAGTACCAATCTAGAGAAAATTATAAAAAAGATACAGAATGTAGATTGTTTCGAATTTTAATAAGAACTAGTTAACAAAGTCAATTTTCTCATAAAAACACAAAATAAATTATAACTCTGCAGGGGTTGACCTTAAGGACCTCCCGTACAACAACTTTTTGCAGCTGATGACCCCATCTAACCCCTAGTTGCGTTTGATCCACGACTTTTGGGCCACCCTGTATAATATTAATGACCTACCATGCCTTAGAACAGTCATGAAATAGTGTTATTTGCAGATGACACACCACTTTTATTTAAGCTTAAACGATAACAGACTGTTACTGACGATGTAAAAAATGCTCTCTAAAATAGTACATTGAATAAGAATAATAAGTAATAATAAGATAGAACTTTTAAACAAGAAAAAGACCAAATGTATTAGATTTCTGACACCTAACGTTAAGCAGGTAAAAACCAATGTACTAGTAAATGGGGCGGAGTTGGATCTTGTGGACACCACTGTGTTCTTAGGTATTACTTTGAACTCGAAGCTACAGTGGGGCCCACATATAACCAAATTGTCGAAGCGGATAAGCTCTGCAGCCTACTCGGTGTATAAAATCCGTCATTTGACTTATGTAGATACAGCTCGATAAGTAATAAATTATGATATTATATTATGATGTAGAAACAGCTCGATTAGTATTATACTATTTTAGTTATTTTCATAGTGTAATGTCGTACGGCATTTTGCTGTGGGGAAATTCAGCTGACATTCAGGCTATATTTGTGCTGCAGAAACGAGCCATTCGAGCAATTTATAACCTAAGCTGTAGGCATTCACTGAGGGATACATTTAAGGATCTATACATAATGACAGTCGCATCTCAATATATATATGAGAACCTGATTTATGTAAAAAAGACTATTAATCTATACTCTAAACACAGCGACATTCTTAGCATAAATACTAGAAACAAAGACTTACCTACTTATTGTGCCCAAGACTAGGCTCCAAAAACTTAGTAATTCATTTAAGTGCCAAAGTATACGTTTTTACAACTAACTCCCAAGCCATGTTCAAAAACTGAGCCTCAATAAATTTAAATCACTTATTAAACAGAAACGCTGTCAAAAAGGATTCTATAAAGCTAAAGATTACTTGGACGACAAAAAGGCTTGGGATTAATTCAGCTACTCCAATGTACCCCCAAGCAACAAACTAATTTTATACTAAAACTATTTTTATACTAAGTGTCTTAGAATTAATATTGACATTTTTATTTTTATTGACATATATGTGAGGACTATGTGGATCATATATTTTTTTTTTGATAATCTGGCAGTTTGAGTACTCTACATATGTGGCCTACCCAAATGTCTTTTTTTTTTAGTTGAGCTTCACGGTTACTGACAAATGCGTACACTGACTGGACAGGTCCACTCAAATCTGTATGGTTCTTTCCTCGAAATACCATCTCAGACACCAATTTACATGGTCCTCAAATGATCTGACCAAGATTATTTACTCATTGACATTGATGATTTTTTTATATACACATACAATGACATGAATATTTACTTTTTGAAGTATTATTTATTTTAATTATTGTGAATGTGAAGACTATGTGGGTTATTGTTTTTTTTCTCTCGGTTAGTTTTAATCTTGGTCTGGCAGTTTGAGTCATTTAAGCGGCCTACCCAAATGTCCTTTCTTTGGTATTGTTCGTCGAATCGTGAAGCTCCTTGAGTTCTGAGTTGAGCTGCACGATTACTGACAAAAATGCGTGCACTGACTGGATAGGTCCACTCAATCTGTGTAGTTCTTAACTCAAAAGACCATTTCAGACACCAATCTACATGGTCTTCACATGATCTGACCAAGATTATGTCTGGACTCTAAAAGAGACTGTGACCTCTGAGTTTGTTTCGGCCTTTCTTCGCAGAGTAGTCAGATAGGAAACGCCGAGCTAGTTTTTTTTTTCTAAATATGATTGACGTGTAAAAGTGTTTGTATCATTTCATTTCATTTAAAAAGTGAAAAAAAAAAATCTTTTTACAAAAAAAAAACAACCGACTTCCAAAAAACACCACAAATTGAAAAATAGTTTTATTGTCGGAAGTTGGTGGCAAAAAACTAAAATACAGATCCAGACACTGACTTCCAAAGTCCTCGCGCACGTTTGGGAGTGGTGCGAGGAGGCGAAACGCCGGGGCGTAAGTCCGCTGCCGCAAGAAATCACGGTACAGCGGACGGAGCTCCGGTGGGATCTTATGGCGGCATGGAGAGTACGGTTGTCGCAACCCAGTGCTGGGCACGCCACGATTGCGGCGATAAGTCCCCTCTTTGAGGAGTGGCTAGAGAGGCGTCACGGCGTCCTCACCTTCCGCCTGACGCAGGTCCTCACCGGACACGGCAGCTTCGGACATTGTTGTAGCCCAGTGTTCCTGAACAACAACAACAACAACTTCGGGACAATTCCCTATGCGAGTGCGGTCTTGCAGAGGGTACTTTGGATCATACATTTTTCTCCCGCTCCTAGAACACCAAATCCTTTAACCTCTATAGAAAAAATTCCAAATGGAACATTCCTCTCCCAACTAACTTCCATTTCCTTTTATCCCACTTCTCTCCCCAAAATCGCACACATTTTAGGCACATTTAATGAAAATAATGTATAACTTTAACTGGTGCGTAAAATAACTATGTATTAAAGGACAATGCAACTTTTCCTTTGACCGCTGGCCCAAAAAAAATGAAACCTATTGTGCATAACTGAAACCTATGCCAAACGTTAGTAATAACCATCCATGACAACTTTTACTATAGGGCCAAATAAATCTATCCCAGTAAAAAAAAATATACAGGGTAACAAACGTTTTGAAAAAGTGTCGATGTTTATATCACTTACTTATAGGTTTTGTTTGTTTTAAACATTTATAATATCGCCAATTGTAAACATATGGACAATAGAACTCCTAAATAGGGTGTAGGATAGGATATTCAGAATAAAAAATAATACAACATAGTTCAATAGACACAGATAGCATTTATTATTATTAATCATTATCAACTATAATGCTATCCATAGAAAGGGCATGGCGGTGAATGGTGTCTTGGTGTCTGGCCCACGCAAGAAACCATACTATGGTCATTGTATGAGCGCAAACACCAATAGTTCTCCTGCCCGTCAAACAAATACAACAATAGTTACTTATACAGACCCCCAAGTTATCAAAACTACTCCGTATTTGAGTCAGTAATGGAAGATGTTTTAGCAAAATTTGCAACTGGTAAAAAATCGCTAATTATCTGTGGTGACTTCAATATTAATATCTTAGAGAATAGTTCAAATAGCAGTCGATTGTTAAGTCTCTTTAAATCATTCAATTTGTCAAATGTGTTTTCAGAACCAACCCGCATAACTACAAATTCTGCTACATGTATTGATAATGTTTTTTGTTGCTGCGACTACTTAGATAAAGCTATTGTAAATTATCTCCCTTCTGATCACAGCGGTCAAATCGTTGCTTTCAAGTCCAACACACCATTTAAAAAAAATCAGACACAATTTAGACAAATAACACCCAGCAATCTAAATAGATTTAATAATAACTTAATTAGTAAGTTAGTAAGTAGAGTACACCGGGCCATATTAATAGCAGTGTAAATGAATTATATGAGGAATTCTTTTCGATAGTGCGCACCGAGTTCAATAATACTTTAAAAAATAAAACAAAAACTATTTGCCCAAACTTTTTGTTCAGTGACTGGGCAACTAAAGGTATTAGGAAAAGTAGGGAAAATTTGTTTGAGCTGTATGGCCTTAAGCCTTATATTAACTCTGAAACTTTTAATAAATACGTTGCTACTTACTCTAAAACTTTTAAAAAAACCTGCAAGTTAGCTAAAGCCTTGTACATTAGCAACAAGATCAAATCAGCGGATAATAAAATAAAGACGGTTTGGAAAATTATCAACGACGAAACTAACAGGAGTAAAAGTCATAATAATGATTTCACTCTAGAAACTTCGCGTGGTCTTCTAAGCTCAAACAAAGAAGTAGCGCAAGAATTTGTAAATTTCTTTACCAGTATCCCAATTAAAACTACTGAAACCCTAAATTCCTCGTCTTCGCGTTCTATTGATTTATTAAGAGCAAACGTTTCATCCTGCCCGACTGAATCTAAATTCAAGCATATAAACCCCATAACAGTAATAAAAGCTTTCAAGCAAATCGAGATCAAATTAACAGAAGATCTATGGGGAATGTCAATCAAAGTTTGTACCTCCATTATTGAGACTATAGCGCCGTACTTAGCATTACTATTTAATTTGTGTGTTGATCAAGGAGTCTTCCCGGATCTAATGAAATATAGTAAGGTAATACCACTTTTCAAATCCGGGGATAGTAGAGACGCCAATAATTATAGACCCGTATCCGTGTTGCCGGTTTTCAGCAAGGTGTTTGAAAAAGTAATGCTTAATCAAATGCTCGATCATTTTAACACCAATAGAATCTTACACGATCAACAGTATGGCTTCACCAAGGGACGTTGTAAGACTGACGCCGGTGTCACCTTATTAAAACACACATTTACGGCGTGGGAAGAGGCCCAAGACGCAATAGGAATATTTTGTGACCTCTCCAAGGCATTTGATTGCGTCGACCACGAAACATTACTTTTGAAACTTAAGCATTACGGACTTGGAGACCTTGCGCTCAGTTTAGTAAAATCTTATTTATATGATAGACAGCAGCAAGTTCAAATAAATGGTGTCAATTCACTCGGCTTAAAAGTAGAAATGGGTGTACCACAAGGCTCGATATTGGGTCCTTTCCTCTTTTTAGTATATATTAATGATCTACCCCACTTGTTAAAAACCCAACCACAAATGGTGTTATTTGCTGACGATACTTCCTTAATTTTTTAAATTAATAGACGTGCCTCAAATTTTGACGACGTAAATAACGCCCTATTGCAGGTCCAAAATTGGTTCACTGCTAATAATTTAGTATTAAATGGGAAAAAAACTAAGTGCATAAGATTTTCTTTACCAAATGTCAAAAGTAGTATTTGTGAGATAGTATTGAATCAAGAGAAATTAGAATTCGTCGATAAAACTGTTTTCCTGGGGATTACGCTCGACTCAAGGCTTCAATGGGGGCCTCATTTAACTTCCCTTGCAGGACGGCTAAGTTCAGCAGCATATGCTGTGAGAAAAATCCGTCAATTTACTCATGTAGATACCGCACGGCTAGTATATTTTAGTTACTTTCATAGTATTATGTCGTACGGTATTTTACTATGGGGACGGGCTGCAGACATCGAGTCTATTTTTATTCTGCAAAAAAGAGCCATCAGAGCCATATATGGCCTCCACAGGTGCGACTCTCTAAGGGAACTGTTTAAAGAAATTAACTAAAAGAGGTGAAAGACACAATTATATCACAAGAAATAGGGACCAATTAGTTCAACCAGGTTTCAGGCTGGCTAAAGTAGACTCATCTTTCATGGGGTACTGTTTAAAATGTTACAATAAAATACCTCCCCACATACTTCAACTGAAAGAGATGAAATTTAAATCTTGTATAAAACGCACGCTATTTAGCCAAGCATATTATAAATTGGGGGATTACATTGCTGATAAAAATGCTTGGCTCAACGCTGGTTCTGCTCCACAAGGGCGCAAAAACTAATTGATCAGGTATTGAAAATAGTGTTGGAGCTGCTGAAGATTTTAAAAAGTCTTTGCATTGTATAAATTCAATCTCTTAGTATTATATAGCTGCACAGCACATTGTTATGTGAGTACTATGTACTATAAAGCTGCCATTTACTGGATACGTCTTTCATTGACTTGAATGTGCCCTGGTGGCTGGGAGTATGTCGTGCTCACTCTAATGTCTCGCTGATGGTGGCGCGTGTGTTGGATCATTTAGCTCCCTTCAAAATGGTTGAGCTGAATGGTGCTGATCCACGCGTCATGTTCGTGAACGGGCGCCATCAGTAGAGACTGGTCATCTCTTAGCTGCCACGGCTTATTTTAACTTTAATTTTTGAATTGCTTTTGTTTTTGTTGTAATCTTTTTATTACGGACGCTTTTACGTTTTGCATCGTTCTCACATGTATAATTTCAAAATGAATGATGTAAACAATATTTTGTAACCATAATACGTTGATTTAAAAGAGTGTCCTTGGAGTTTCTTGCCCGTTCTTCTCCATAGGTACCTACTACGCTTTGGAATGGGCAACTAGCTTCATCTTTCTGACTGACTGACCGAACCCTTGACAATTCAAAGGTGCCTGTAATTGGTTTATTTGAAATAAATGCTTTGAGTTTGAGTTTGAGTTTATACTATTTCTTCCCTGTGAGTTACCATCTATTAATATATAGCAAAAATATATTCTAGAACTGCTGTGTCAGCTTTTAATTCGCGTTCTCAGTAAACAAACATTCTCAAATGGCAAACTCATCTAAATCTCTTAGTTGCGTATCGGCACATATTTCAATAATATAATCCCTTCCGCGGTCATGCTTGCTATAACAGCTCGCAGCAAGTTTCAGTTGGTAAGTGCCTACCGAGTACAACATCAATTCGTCTTCGGACAATACAGGAAACTGAGGAAGATTAGGCAAATCCCCCGTAATGTTAAAAAAATACCGTTCTCTACCTATTTAAGTTATTTTCGTCCACATAATCTGCCAATCCATTTGGAACATGAACTCGGTTTCTTATTATTTCTAGAAATTCTTCAGCTTGACGATTATCCACGAGAGGGATGTGAAAGGCGTTAATTAGTGCTGCAGCAATCTTAAAGTCCTCGAACATGTGTAACATAGATTTATTAAAATAAGTTTGTCGAAACAATCTATAATCTCGCTTAAATCTCCCGTTTATGTCCTCAACGGGCCAACGGCATATCGTGCACAACTTGATTTATTAGCCTGTACTGTTGTTAATTGCGATGCTCGTCCACTATTTGACTCTGGCATTCCACCTATAAAACCATAGGTTTCTAATTCACTGCCACCTTCTCTCTCTAATAACTCCCTTAAAATAACAGCATCATTTTTGTTTGCAGAGTATGGACCTTCAACCTCTAAAATGTATCCGTCACAAGTGACAATCATGAATGGTTTTAAAAGATTTCTGTATTTATGTGGGCAGTAAGTGTCTTTCTGAAATGCAAAGTTCGTGCATTTTTGGGCGTATATATAAGTAGCATCGCAAATAACAATTGCTTTTGAATAATCCGGCCTGACAAATAACGTACCTATTTAGTAATAGAAGATTTCGCCTTGCAGCTTGTTCGCGGCTTATATGATTAAGACCTAAATGTAGAGGCACGAAATCTTCGCTTAATCATTGCATAGCTTCAATTTCTTTTCTAGATTTTGATGCGTCATGTAAAATAAGGAAGCCAATCTATTATCAGCTTCTCCAGTTCTTATTTTAGACTAAAAAATACATAATACAGTTTAAGGTTTTCTAGTTCTTCTAGACTCTTTGTCTAGAAGAACTAGAAAACCTAAAACTGTATTATGTATTTTCTAGTCTAAAATTTAGGTTTTCAGTTTTAGGTTTTCTAGTTCTTCTAGACAAAGAGTCTAGAAGAACTTCTTCGCTTTTACTGCAGGATAGGCCATGGTGTCCGAGACAGTCGACACCTTCACCGCATTAGCAGCGATGCGGAGCCACGCAAGGAGCGCCCAGACGCAGACAAGTAGCGAGCCGGAAGGTGGTGTCACCCAGCATAGTGCCTATGTTGGGTGACGGTAGCGCCTGAAGCCAGAGGCCCGACTCCCACTCACCCACAGCCAGGCGGGCACGCTCAGCAGTATTGGTGGACGTATTAATAAGATTAGGTATTCCGTACCAACCTGCAGAGCGGCTCATCCCATTGCCTCTGGGAAGATGGGTTCACGGGCCGATCTGTATCCGGGCAAGCCATTTTCCAGGCGTTCACCGCGTCGGTCAAGCACGGCACTTCACAGTCAACCAAGGAGGGGGGCTAAAATTTCCCTGGTTAGCTTTTCAGTGCTGTGGACAGAGGACAGGAACGCCGGTAAGCTAATATTGGTAATTTTACGGACACCGAGGCCACCAAAACGGATGGGTAGTGTGGCTTGCAACCACGCTCGGTCGTCCAAGGCCACATTTAAAATAGAAGTTAATGTATTGCGAATAATTTGGTCAATTTTGTCCAAGAGGTGTGACTGCTTCCATAAAGGGGAAGAGCGTAGAAAATATCTAAAATTTGGGCCAAAACAACAGTATCTAATCAGGGTGAATGCCGAATGTAAATTAATTTTGGAGAATCTGTCCGAAATGAAATTTATATTCTTAGTTTTAAATGAAACAGTTGTACCATGTATGTACCTGCATAGGTATTTATCTACAAAGGCCTTCCTCAGAAGGGGAGGCCTATGTTCAGCAGTGGAAGTTTGTCGGAAGATTTGTGGGATAAACGGAAGAGTTTGTTTGATGTTCGGAATTCTTAACGAAAATAAGCCAGGGGGGTAACCATCACCTCTTTAGCAGTATTATTATAATATTACTTTACAGTGGGAAAGTGATGGAGCTATACAGGACTTCATCTCTATCTCTCGCTGAAGTAATATTGAAATAATACTGCTATAAGAGGTGATGGTTACCCCCCAGTTGGCTGTTGCGTACTTTGACTTCAATTCGTCTAGAAAACAAGTGATTCAATGGAGTCATAATTATGTTACTCTAATGATTGAAACTGGACAGAAGATAAGCGGGACTGGTTTTAAAATAAGTGATAAGTTGATAGAAACTCTACATTGATTTTATGCCTACATTAATTATCTTGTGTATATTATGTTTATTTAAATAAGTGGTAGTGTTGTGTTTATATCAAAATATATCGTCATCTGTTGCCATCTTGTGGTAAAAATGAGTACTATACTTGTCTTATTTCTTTTGAATAAATTCAGTCCTTTTGTCATTGAACGCGTTGTTCCATTTTACGTTTGATACTTACATTTAATTCTTAGTTTTAAATTAAATAATTGTACCATATATGTCGGTACACTACCTGCATATTTATCTACAGTGGCCTTCCTCAGTAGGGGATATGTACCTACTATAATAATGTAGATAATGGTGCCGATTCCCTTGTTCACAAACTAAACTAAATTTAAGTTCAGTGCATCTTTTTCCTTCTATGTCATTAAGAAAAGGACAGAAGATAAATTTTAGTTTAGTCCTGTCAAATTAATCAGCGCCTGTCACTACTACATACAAGTTTAGACGTGATTAAAAACTTGCCTACTAAAATTACGTCAATTTACGTCAAGCGCTGATTAATTTGACAGGACTGAACTAAAATTTATCTTCTGTCCTTTTCTTAATGAAATAGAAAGAAAAAGATGCACTGAACTTAAATTTAATTTAGTTTGTGAACAAGGGAATTGGCGCCATTAGGTATATACAATTTTAAAAGAAAAGAGGAAGAACTCATTGGGCATCAAAATATTTGTCTGTTTAGTGAAACATTGACCATTTTTCTCATATGGACAGTGGTTTATGAGAAAAATGGCCAATGTTTTGTACATATTGGTTGCTACCTCATTTTTGATTCTATTAAAATCAAGTATTAGCACACCTAATGCATTACGGACTAGCTGTCTTTTGCGGATGTTTTTTTATTTAAATATAATATTATACTAGCTGCTGCTCGCGGCTTCGCCCACGTGGCTTCTTCTAAAATAAAAGTCTAAACCTCAGGCAGACATTTTATGGAGTGACCTCAGGGTTACTCCTTCGCGGGAAGGTACTTATGGGTCACCGAGGCCCCCGCAACACAGGCAACAGGAAGGAATACGGGTGGGTTTTAGTCAGTAAGAGTCTGACACACCCTCCCACTCCGCCCAGAGCGGGAGGAGTTATTTGATAATTTTTCCATCTAAAAAAAAAAGGGTTACTCCTTAAAACGTCAGCTGTCTGCCACTGAAAGTCGCGTCAAAATCGGTCCAGCTGTTTCGGAGATTAGCCGGAACAAACAGACAGACAACATTTTTAAAAAATGTTTTTTTGTTAACCTTAGATACTTTCAGATTTGGCGACTACTTAGACGTTTTTTTTATCGTGGCAACACTGATCTAAGCGCGTTCAACTTTTCATAGCCCGCTTTGTCAAATCTACATAATTTGTACGTACAAGCGTATTCTGACTAGTGGTGTTCAAAGTTGCTTTATGGCAATCACTTGCTTAATGCTATATGCTCTTTTTTTTAAGCAAACTATTGTATATGCTTTATTTGAAGCATGCTTTTTTATATTTACTTTATTACGACCTAACGGGCGGGCGCGAATAAAACCAGTGCGGTGTTGTCAGAGCGGAATATTACATCGCGTTTATGAATTTATTACGGGACTATTGGTGTTATTAAGAAATAAAGTAGGTATGTCAGTATTTAAAACAATTATATGCGTATTTAAAAGTTCACTGTTCCTTCTGAACGTTTTGGTCCGTTAAATACCTACACACAAAACAACAATACGATACCTCACTCAGTCAATCGTCCTTACTTACACAATTAGTTTTTAATAATAATAATAATAATGTTTATTTAGTCAAAAATAAAGCATCGTAGTACACGTTAAAAAAAAATACAGTTTTACAAAATAAGTACTATATCTGCAAACGTGTGGGTGAGCACTGCTCTCCTAGCTAGGTTAAGAAAACCTGTGTAAAGGATTTACATAATCAATATTGCGTATCCTATCACTGTTTATTTACACTAAAAACGCACGAAGCAAAACAACATTGTTTATAATATTACATTACGTACGTGAGCCGCCTGAGATCGCGATAACGCACGCGGTACCTAAAAAGATTACACACACGACCGAAAGCAAACGCTAGCATGCGACGACTAGCCACCCGGCGGCCGGCACCCGCCGCTTTGCTATGCCTGGTTGCTTATTACTACATGCGCTTGCGATGTGCGACGGACTGAGCCAGAGAGTGCGATGTAAAGCAAATAGCAACAAGTGCGAGCCATGATAGCATTTGCTTTATGTTATGTATGAAAAGCAAAATGCGTTATTATGCTATATGCTTTATTAACCACCCCTAGCCTGGTTGCTTATTACTACATGCGCTTGCGATGTCCGACGATGTGCGATGTAAAGCAAATAGCAACAAGTGCGAGTCACGATAGCATTTGCTTTATGTTATGTATGATAAGCAAGATGCTTTATTATGCTATATGCTTTATTAACCACCACTAATTCTGACTTCTGAGTCAACGTGGCATACGACTAGCGACCCGCCCCGGCTTCGCACGGGTAGCAGAGCATAAAACATCCCTAGATATTTTTTAAGCCTGTTGCGTCGAGCATATGGGTTAGATTAAAATGTAACTAATGTTCATCCTACTTGGGGTATTTTACATCATCACAATTATTTCAGTCAATTTACACAAAACTTTAATTCATTATACACCTAAACCTTCCTCATTAATCACTACATCCATTGGTGAAAACCGTATGAAATCGGTTTGGTAGTTTTTGAGTTTATCGCGTTCAGACGGACAGACAGACAGACGCGGCGCGCGGCGGGGGTACTTGTTTTATTTTTATAATAATATGTAGGTTGTAATTAGTAAAAATTGATTACTATTTAAACACAAACATATTTTCTTTTACCTAAACCCTATTAATGTACTTACTCTAAGACGGGGTAGCCATCACCTCATATAGCAGTATTATTTCAATTAGAGATGAGATATACCTGCCATTCTCCATACCCGGCCTTTAAAGTATGGGTATCACTAAATACCTGGTACAAATACCAGGTATCAAAATACTTCTAAGTATTTGGGTGTGGTAGGATTTCGATAAGTAAACGTATGCGATAAGTATGGTATGCCTCCAATATAATGTAGGTACGATGTTTCAAGTACCTATACGTAATTATGCATTATGAGATCTGAAATCTTTCCTTCCTACTTTACCAGGCTTAGGACTGTCGGCTAAGAGTATGACGATGGTTATTAATGAATTCTAGTTATTTCTTTATAAATTAATGCAAAATAACATTAATTATATTTTTAAACTGACTAACTAGCCGGCGTAGTTAAAAGATTTCAAATCAATTTATTTACAATCGTAATTTTAATTTGCAATATTTTTTTTTGTTTTGTCAGGTTTTTGTTTTTTTTTTTTTGTTTTTTTTTGTACGGTTTTTAGTGCTTTTTATTTTGCTGCAGGAATATTAATTGCTGGACTTTTCGACTACCAAGCCGCGATCTTCTTTCTGTCAATATATTTCCGGCAACGGAAAATAGCCGTTCACATGGAACGCTGGTGGCCATTGCGTTTAATTTTAATTTGGCCAGTTTGGCTAAGTTAGGGTAAATACCTTGGTTAGCTCGCCACCATGTCAAAGGGTCCATTGCTGGTGGTAACACACTGTCATCTATATATTTTTGTACTTCTATGATAGCCCTACTGTTGGCTGTACCAGTTGGCCGTACATTTTTCATGGTTTTAATATAATGTTGCCAAATTAAACTATTTGATTTTTTTTCTTGGACATCTTGTGGTGCTTCAGAGCCTGTAGTTGTAGGTTGATTAGTTTCTGTTTGTTGGATCATAGATGTTACTAAACCCACAACGTGATGTTTAGTATTTTCTGCTACGGTTGCATTTTGGAAATATAATTTATATCTTGGATCTAAAAATGTAGAGATAGTTAAGGTACGGCTCCTTTCTAAATTTTGAAATCGACTATTAATTTCGGAGAGTAAATCCTGGCGGCACATTTCAACTTCGTCTGGAAATATACTTATATTGTTTTCTTGTCGGTATGTCTCAGTAGCAATTTCCTGCAGAGCATTGGTAAGGCCAACCGTTATGGGAATCACCGAGCTACCACTAACATATTTTTGACCGCTCATTTCTCTGGTAACTTCCTCACATGGACGCAACACCCAAATTAATGATTGACATATATCCCAATCGTAACTTGTTAAACGAGTGCAATTCACTACATCTAAATTGCTCATTGCGCAATTAATTTCATCTTTTAACTCGACAAATCGTGACAACATATAAAATGTGGAATTCCACCGTGTAGGGACGTCTTGAAGGGGCCTCTTCACCACCTTATTGGCTTGCTCTTGGTAAGTCTTCAATTTGTTCCAAGCCACATTACTACGCTTAAAATATGACACTATTGATTTTACTTTACTTAAAGTGTCTTTAATGTAGGAGTTTCCTAATATCTTTTGTACCGCTAGATTTAATGTGTGCGCATAACAGCTAAAGAGGCCCCTTCAAGACGTCCCGTCTTGAAGGGGCCTCTTCACCACCTTATTGGCTTGCTCTTGGTAAGTCTTCAATTTGTTCCAAGCCACATTACTACGCTTAAAATATGACACTATTGATTTTACTTTACTTAAAGTGTCTTTAATGTAGGAGTTTCCTAATATCTTTTGTACCGCTAGATTTAATGTGTGCGCATAACAGCTAAAATGTTTCCACCCTAATATTTGCTTTACAGCATTCGTTATGTTCTCACCATTATCGGAAACTACAAGAAGCACTTTTTCAGATGGAATAGACCAATCCTGAGTTACATTTTTTATCTCCTCGGCCAAATGTACACCAGTGTGACTTTTTTCTAAAACTTTACATTCGAGAAGTACAGATTGTAGAATAAAATTCCTGTCAATGTAATGACCCGTGATCGCCAGATAGGAGTCATTATTTCTCGACGTCCAAATATCGGTGGTTAAGCATATACTGCTTGCATCTTCACTTACAGAAATTTTAGTGGCAGTTTTTACTTCTTCATACAGCCCTGGCAATAAATTGTTTGCAAAATATTTTCTTGATGGTATTATATAATTCGGGAATGCAAACTTGATCAATTCACGAAATCCTTTATCTTCTATTATGGAAAAAGGCTGCATGTCACATACAAAAAGATTCATTAAGTGATCATCAATTTCCTTTTTTATTTTATTACAATCGCGTCTAAGAAATGCTGATATGCTGGACGGATGAGTTCGTACCATACTCGACGTCGTCGCAGTTTGAGAGGAAATACCGGTTGCAGTAGTTTGTGACATTGGTGGGGCATTCATCTGTGCTTCTTGAATAGGTTGATTTTCTAGTTGGTTCAAATTATTATCCCTCCTAACTAAATTTACAGGAAGATGTTTCCTCTGGATATGTTTTGTGAGATTTGTGACTCCGGATTTGTAAGAGAAAACAGCTTTACACATTTTACACTCTGCTTTAAAATCACCTTTATCGGTAAAGTGATCCCATGCCACGCTTTTTTTAGGAGCCATTATTACTAATTTATAAATGATAAGTCCTCTAATATACCTACTAAGAAGAATACCTAACCTAAGTACTATCCAACTAATATTTACACTTTCTTGAATATATTTACACCACAAAGTTGTTACACATAAATAAAAGCTATTATTATTGAATAATTATACGTGTCTACTATACACTTTTCTAGATAAAAACAAACAGGTGTAACGAAATCGCAATCACAACTGACGCAAAAATCAAAACATTGTCGACCTAAGTACCACTAGACAACGTGAACATTCAAACACGTAATAATATTCCCTAACATAAACAAACTAAGGAACTCTTTCACGTCGTGACAAAAAATGTAATTATGCTATTATGTTCCTTATGCACGTAAAAATAAGTACCCATTTTGTCTAACTAAATTAAATCAACCGAATGTCCATAAAGCACGAATGACGTTTCGGGTCCCTTCGTAAGCTGTCGGGTAGCTTCGGGTTGCTTCGGCGTACCGAACTACCGATAAAACTGGGCGCTACCTTGTGGTAACGGTTCGTATCGTACTATGCGTCTGACGTCATACCTTCAAGGTATTTACCCAGTATTTCGGTCCGTACCCGGTCTATGTACTGGGAAGCACATACTTGGTATATATACCTCTACCAGTATATACGTCTCATCTCTAATTTCAATATTACTTCAGCGTGAGAAAGCCATGGAGCTATACAGGACTTATAGCTCCATCTCTTTCTCACGCTGAAGAAATATTGAAATAATACTGCTATAAGAGGTGATGGTTACCCCCCTGCCCGTTGTGTTATTGATCATCTTTTGATGTGCTGAAGGTGCTTTAAACTGATTTGCATGTTATGATTTCGGAATTTTGAGCTTGTATGAAGTTTATGTAGTCTCATTTATATTATGGTAGATTCGCGACCATAATCGATTTGGAGAATTATAACAGTTGAAGGGATAACAAATATATATTTACATAATTCATCATCTGCTTAGCCTTCTCGCAACCATGTTGGGGTCGGTTTCCAGTCTAACCAGATGCAGCTGCGACTGCCTATCTGACCTCCACAACCCAGGTACTGGGTAATACGACACCCCTTGGTAAGACTTAATTTTATATTTACATAATTATAATCATTAAAATCAGTAATGCATTAATTATTGAAATGCTTTAAATACATATTTGTTATGGTCGTAAATTATATTTTGATCAAGATACATCCTGACACTGACCTGCAAATTGTAAAAAAAAGAAAATTTTAGTTTTGTGGGCTACCACTGCAGAGTCATCCTAAACTAGCTTTTGCTTGGGGCTTCTCCCATGCGGATGACTTTTTGGAAATAATCGCATGGGAAAGTATTGGTACCAGGATAAAATTTCCTATGTGCAGTCAACCTTTAAGACGTGAAAACATAACACAAGTCACTTTCGCATTTATAGTATTCAAAGAATGTATATAAAATAATCAAATCAGACTAATGTGCTTGAACTGAAAATAAAAAGCATATTGGTGAAGAACAATTCATTTATTTGTACAAGGATTCACATATTTACAATAAGTTAAGTTTATTCCCCGATAATAATGATTTTCTAACTGCAAAACCATTATTCTACAGTCAGAGCATAGCATCCAGCCATACTATAAATGAGACAGAACCCTGTTGTTGATAATAAATACATTCATTGGAAGTCAAGCATTATTGGATTGTATGGAACTTTCAAATAAAATTAAATAAAAGAAAATTAGATGTTTTAAAGTTTACTACGCATTAATTACATCAGAAATATCTACAATGCAATCATTATAATATTTATACATAATTAAATAATGATCTCAACACCACAGATATCTGATTCTTTGGGAAGTTTCATTAAGCTTGGGTTTATAAAGTTAGGGTCTATTGGGCGAAGTCCTGCCTTTTCACGGCGACGCAGTTCTAAAAACGCTTCTCGCTGAGCCCAGTCCCTCAAATGAGTATCAGGAGCATAGGCCCAGGCAAATCCACCGAAGACCAAACACAATGTAACAGAGAAAAAGAATGAGGCGTTATGCACATTTGTGTCCTCTTGTTTACTGTTGTAGTCGAAGCCATAGCTCACCCAGTTTTTGTCTTTGTCGCTGGTAGCAGAAGGTACAGTTGCAGCGCTATCGCTATTCTTTTTCGAGGTAGAAATATTACGGCTTAACTGGTTCCAAACACATCTCTGTATCACAGGCATTTGACGAAGCTTTATCAGTGCAGCCATTGTTTTAGGTTTTCTCCCGTTCCTTGGTCAAATAACAATCCAGCAACTTATTTTTTCACGAAAAGGTTAAAAAAATGATTATGAAACCCGAAAGCCCAAAGAAACGAAAATGTGTCAGCCGTCTCTTTGACAAAAGTGACACTTCAAATGTCACAAATTCCAAATCATATCCAAAACGTCGAAGATCGATATTCAAAAATCATCATCATCTGCCTAGCATTTCCCAACTATGTTGGGGTTAGCTTCCAATCTAACTGGTCGCAGCTGAATATCAGTCTGTCATTTTTTTTTTTTATGTATTTATTTACATAACCAAATTACAAGATGATTTTTAACATTAACTAAATTAAATTAAAACTAAGAGCTTAAAAAAGGCCCTCGGGGCATTGTACCGAGGATGCTGGCGGCATTTCCTCGCTGAATTGCAATGCTGATGCGTTGCGCGAGAAAGCCGCCAGCTTTTCGGTCATCAACTAGACGTTTCGCGATTTCCGCAAATAACTTATGCGCACTGGGACCCCACGGACCGAGGGTCTCGACGCCAAAGGGCACAAAGTTGTAAAATTATTATTTAAATTTTTTTTTTTTTAGTTTTGTTTTTGATTCGTTATGATTCCTCCCTTTTTATCCGACTGCCGTAATAGATATTATTATGTACACATTTTTTTAGAATTGTATGTACACTTATTACCCGACTGCCCTAGAAGGAGGGTAATGTATTTCGAGAGTATGTATGTATGTATGTATGTGTGTGTGTATATTTCTTTGGCACGCTCTGTAGCCTAAACGGCTTGATGGATTTTAACTTAAGAGGTGTCGTTAGATTCGTCTTAATTGTGGGAGTGACATAGGCTATATAATATTTATATATTTCATCTGAAAATACAAAAAAAGGGAGGGAAAGGTTTTTAAAAAAATTAAATTGCAACAATATTAATATCAAATAATTTTTTAAACCTTTGGAAGATGTCGAAAGGGCCGAAGCCAATTCGCAGAGACCCATTAGGTCTTAGACGCTTCCAATGAAGTGATGTATCAACCGACGATTACCGATTCAGAAATGGTTTTTTCAGAGACCATGATATTGTTATGTATGGCTGACTTAAAGTCATGGTTCGCATCATCCATAATGACGATACATCTCGGTAAATCAAATCAAAATAATACCATGTTAACAGAACGAGAATATTGTCTGAGGGCTCGCAGGGCTCCTATTTTAATTAAGTCGAGTGAATAATGTTTTTTTTCCTTTTTGGAGTACCATCATCAAGACCGCATTCGCACAAGGAACTGTCACGAACACGGTATCGAGTCAAGTGCTCAAACTTACTGTTTTTTTAATAGCGCATTTTTTGTCGTCCGTTCATTTACGTCGTTCACGTCCAGACAGTAACGATGTCGCTGGTTGCAGCGATTAATAGTCATCGCATCGCTAGCGAATTTAAATCACTGCTAATAGTCACGTCCACACACCGCTTTTGAAATCGTTAGCAAGTCACCGCGCCGGCAACTAAAGTCGGTGCGTGTGTATCTAGCATAAAGTGGTGACAGTGGCAGCCTGACAGGACCAAGGCTAAATTAAAATACATACCATAGATAATATAAAGTTCCTGCATGGACCGCATTGACGTTTGATTGACACTTTGACAGTAAACATTAAACAATCTACAACAAGCGAGCGCCAAGCCAGGCAGCCATACAAGCAGCACTAAAGGCAGCAGACGGAAGGCCGAGTTCAACTATATAGCAACACGCTTTGCATCGTATTTGCTTCATAAATCCGAAAAAATGGTTGTGCGTCAATATAATGAAGAATTGAAGTACCTTGAAAAAATCAATCCATATTGCTGGAGAATCAAAAAGGGTTTCCAACCAAATATGAATGTTGAAGGTGTATTTTACGTAAATTCTACTCTTGAAAAGCTAATGTTAGATGAATTGAAGAACGCATGTAGGCCGGGAATGACGGGAGGATTCCTCCCAGGGGTGAAGCAAATAGCTAATGTGGCGGCTTTGCCGGGGATCGTGGGTCGGTCTATCGGCTTGCCAGATGTACATTCAGGGTATGGATTTGCCATAGGTAAGTTCATTTATTTTTACTTGTGTAGGTGTATGTTATTTCATTTCATGTTTACCGTATCGTCTGTCTTTCTATTTAGAAAAGATGTCCCTCTGACCTAAAAATATTTTTTTTTTACGAACCTATACCTTAAAATATATCAAAATAATACATAGGTACCTAAATTGAGTTTCCTTGGTTAAGTTCATCTGGCTATGCCAAGTAGGAAATGTGTGAATAAATTTTTTAATGTATCAAAACTGATGTTCAAATGTAGTAGAAATTACACAGTATAATTAAAGACAATGGGACTCTCTGTACCTTATCAATATCATTAATTAATACACATTTGGGGATGTTTTAAAAACCATTGGTATATAATTATTTATGACATAATCCTTATAATCTCATGGTGATATTTCAAGAAATGATGTAATCTCTGCAGTTGTTTATTTATATGTAAAATTATGTTTCAGGCAATATGGCAGCTTTTGATATGGCTGACCCAAAATCAATTGTATCGCCTGGTGGAGTAGGTTTTGATATAAATTGTGGTGTTCGGCTATTGCGAACCAATCTCCATGAGAAAGATGTCCAGCCCATTAAGGTAATTGGTTAGGCAAAGGGTATACGCTTCATTCCTTAATCTTCTTAAAAATTGTAATTACAATTGATTGATCTATGAATTTTTACGCACAATAGAATCAGAATCCTTTATAAGCTCTAGCTTTTTTACTGGTATCTAAGGCTGACGGCAGACTATTATAATACCTTTTATGGCTATTTGCTTATATTTGAGGAGCTTGTGGCTAAGTAATTACAGCCGCATGCATCAATCCATCAGGTCAAGCTATGCTTGCCGGGATTGGTTTGTGGATGGATGACCGTCTTTACATAACGAGACTCCTCCTTGCCTCGGAAAGCACGTTAAGCCGTTGGTCCCGGCTGTCATTTGTGGATCTTTAATAGTCGTTAAGGGTCGTCAAAAGCAGAGAAGCTAAAAGTCTGGCAACCAGACTTACTAAGGGGTATCGTATTATCCAGTTACTGGGTTGTGGAGGTCAGATAGGCAGTCGCTCCATGTAAAGTACAGCTGCATCCGGTTAGACTGGAAGTGGACCCCAACATAGTTGGGAAAAGGCTAGGCAGATTGATGTTTATTTGCTTATTTTAAAATTATATTGTTCTTTATTGTCTCTGGTCCGGAGGTTTAAGTTACTTCGTCCTCTAATATAGAGAATTGTACTCTATTTCGCGTTAGCGTACTTTATAATCTACAAAAGCAATACTCTGTTTTTATTGACTCAGAGTTTGAATTTAATATCCCAGGCCGGGTGCTAAAATGTTCGAGCTTTATTCGCTCGCACTTGCATTCTACATTCTCACTATCCTCAAACTTTTCTGCATAAGTTGATAAAGATACTTCTATTTCTGTATGAATGGTCAAAGAAAACTAACTTATTCGAATCAGACCCTGCTTCGAATAAGTTAGTTTACTTTGACCATTCATACAGAAATAGAAATTTCGAGTTTGCTTCGCTTGCTCTTGCATCCTGTTTTAGATAGCGGCCCCATTATCCTAAAGTGGCCTTAAAAGAATATCCCTTTTTTTAGTCATGAGTGCAAAGTGGCGGGATGGGAGAAACAGGATTTTCCTAAGCTCTTCATCAATTTGAACTGTGATTTAGACAGTTGTCTATGTAAAAACAAAACCGCTTATAGAATAAAAAATACTGTTTTAAAAATCACAATAAATTATATTCTTATAAGTTAACCCCCCCAAAGTCAAGTGATTCCTCGCTATGGGCCTGCTGTTATCTACTGCTTATCATTAAAATAGCCCCTCGTTTTAAACTTAACTAAATACTGGAATAAAATATTATTCAATTCCCATGTCTTAAAGTAATGTTTATTTTAATTACCAGGAACAACTTGCCCAGAGTCTATTCGATCACATACCAGTGGGTGTAGGTTCTAAAGGTATAATTCCTATGAATGCCAGGGACCTAGAAGAAGCCCTTGAAATGGGAATGGACTGGTCACTCAGGGAAGGTTATGTCTGGGCTGAGGACAAAGAACATTGTGAGGAGTACGGACGCATGCTAAATGCTGATCCCTCCAAAGTTAGTCTTCGAGCCAAGAAGAGAGGCTTGCCACAGTTGGGTACCCTAGGTGCTGGCAATCATTATGCTGAGATACAGGTAGTAGATGAAATCTTTGATAAATATGCTGCTGGTAAAATGGGTATTGAACGCATTGGGCAGGTCTGTGTAATGATTCATTCTGGTAGCAGAGGATTTGGCCATCAGGTAGCCACTGATGCACTTGTCCAAATGGAAAAAGCTATGAAAAGGGACCAGATTGAGACAAATGACCGCCAGCTGGCTTGTGCAAGAATTAACTCTGTTGAAGGTCAAGATTACTTGAAGGCAATGGCAGCAGCTGGTAACTTTGCATGGGTCAACAGAAGTTCAATGACATTTTTGACTCGTCAAGCATTTGCTAAACAATTCAAAATGGCACCTGATGATCTAGATATGCATGTTATATATGATGTCTCTCATAATATTGCAAAAGTTGAAGAGCATGTTGTGGATGGAAAAGTGAAGACCTTATTGGTGCACAGAAAGGTAATTTGTTTGTTTTATTTATAACAGGGCACAAAATCTATTATCTAGCCACAGTCATAATATATTCTGATCTATAAATATAATTCCAGGGTTCCACAAGGGCTTTCCCTCCACATCACCCTCTGATACCTGTGGACTACCAGTTAACTGGACAGCCAGTATTGATTGGTGGAACAATGGGTACATGCAGCTATGTACTAACCGGAACTCATCAGGGAATGACTGAAACCTTTGGATCTACCTGTCATGGAGCTGTAAGTGTTGCATTAATTAATATCTGGTAATGTTAATATTTTTTGGTTGTGGTATGTTATGTGGCAAGAGAAGATAATAAGAGGTCAATAGATAAATTGGAATGCGTCATTTCCTATCTCTAAAGTTATAAACTCACTTTTTACCTGACGTGGATTTTAACATAAGAGGTGTCGTTAGATTCGTCTTCATTGTGGGAGTGACATACATAGGCTATATAATATTTATAAATTGCATCTGCAAATACTCTGCATCTAAAACAAGGGAGGGGAACAGTTTTTCACAATAAATTACAACAATATTGGTATCAAATAATAAATAGTAATGAGTCAATTCCCTACATACATATATATATTTATTAATAAAACTAAAAAGCTTTAAATAAAACAAATTATTTAAAAACAAAAAATCCTGACTGCAAAAACGGGGACGAACCTATAACCTGAAATATGGTGAAATATGTGTACTTTTGTTTGTGGGGCCGCCTGCAATACCAAAATTCTATAGATTATAATGTTTGTTTTTCTCTTTTCAGTTATGTTTTTGCAGTCCGGTTTTTTGTTTTTTGCTTGAAGTCTTTTATGAATTTCTGGTGTTTTAGTGTTAAGATTTTTTACGCTTGCTTTTATTATGTTTTAAGGGTCGAGCTTTATCTCGGGCAAAATCAAGGAGGAATATAGACTATAAAGATGTACTCTCGAAGTTGGAAACTATGGGTATTTCTATAAGAGTAGCTTCACCAAAATTGGTTATGGAAGAGGCTCCAGAGTCATACAAAAATGTTACAGATGTCGTTAATACGTGCCATGCAGCTGGTATAAGTAAGAAGACAGTCAAGTTACGACCCATTGCAGTTATCAAAGGTTGAAATAATTATTGTATTGTGAATTGTTTCTTGTTTATATACAATTAAAATGACTGGATCAGTAGACTGATGAAGTTATGACATTATTTTCAATATTCATTCTTAACACATCTTGTATTTATAATGTAAGTGAATTTACATACATTTGTATGTTTGCATTTCTTGATAAAAATAAAACAAAGTAAATATTTATAACTGTTTATATTATTATGACAACAAATATATTAGCTATGAATAAATTAATACTTTACAACTAACTTTGGAGGTAATCAGAATTGTTCTATTAATGACTTTGCAATGGCTGGCTGTCGAGCATATTTATTAGATAACTTTTAATTTATCTGCAATAATTACTAGAAGCGCCGTGCCGATGAAGAACAGACCGGGAGGTATGACTGCTGTCGTACGGTCCATCTCTTCTGCAATAAACCATTGATAGTTTTAAAATAACTCAGATTTAGTGTAAGTATATGAAAACTACTGAATGTTCAAAGAGAAAAAGAAGTCAAAAAGAGAAGTTGACAAGATTTTTAAGGATATGGAGAAAATACAACCAATTCTAATTCCAACATACACAACAATTTCTTATCATTACACAATAATTATTCATTTTCGAAGTTGATTTTAAATTAAGTGAAATATTTACCAGGGCATATTTTCTCTTTCTCTTCGCTCCCATCCGTATTCCACGCCAAACATTTGTTAAGCGCTTCCTCCCATCGGACACGTCTGATATCGCGTTCTGAAATTAAATGAATGAATACTTATCCTAAAACTATCCAACATGAGCATAAAAAATTGATCTTATTTTTGTATAAAATAAAGCAACAATGAATAACTAAAACCGGCCAAGTGCGTGTCGGACCACGCACAATGAAGGGTTCCGTAGTTGGGAAGTTGGGATGAATTTATCCCAAAAACAAACTTAACATTGTAGCTGAAATTGTACATGTTCTCCCATACATCGATATATGCCACGGTCAACTCTCCAACTGCAAATTTATGTTCTTCGACTATTACTCTTTAACTTGTAAAGCCTACTTAGCTGCGAGTTTTCCTTTTAATTTCATTAGGTATATGTACTACTGCCATGAATTTTTTCACATGTCCATAAACAACCAGGGGAGTGGTAACAAAAATGAGCACTTTAATGCTTAATATTACGCAAGCGGATCCTTGAATCGAAAAATGGTGTTTACAGACCCGCAATATTTTTGAACGTGTGATAACACACCATGTGATAGACGAGAAAAAGAATGACATCCCCACATTACGTGTAAGGGAGGTACGAGGGTCATTCAATAAATACTTAGCCTACAAAAAGTAAACGAAAATTTTGGAAAAGTGGCAATTTATTTTTCAACAAAGTCTCCTTTTAATTCGATACACTTAGCCCAGCGATGCTCCAACTTTTTTAACCCGTCCGAAAAATAGTTTCCTCCGGACCTCAAGGCTTCCGTGGCGGCGATGACCTCCTCATTCGATCCATATCTATTCCCGGCGAGTGATTTTTTCAGATTAGGAAACAGAAAGAAGTCACAAGGGGCCAAATCTGGAGAATACGGTGGATGGGGCAACAATTCGTAGCGTAATTCGACCAATTTGGCCATGGCAACGGCAGACGTGTGAACCGGTGCGTTGTCGTGGTGAAACAGCACTTTTTCTTCGCCAGATGGGGTCGATTTTTCTTTAATTCGGCGTCGAATCGGCCCAATAAATCGGCATAGTAAAGCCCTGTAATTGTTTTACCCTTCTCGAGGTAATCGATGTAGATCACACCTTGTGAATCCCAGAAAACGGTGGCCATAACTTTTCCGGCCGATTTTACAGTTTTCGCCTTCTTTGGAGCACGTTCCCCGGTCTGGATCCATTGTTTTGATTGCTCCTTGGTCTCTGGTGTGTACCAGTGGATCCAGGTTTCATCGACGGTCACAAAACGACGCAAAAACTCCGCTGGATTCCGCTTAAACAGCGCCAGACACGTCTCCGATGTGGTCTCACGGTTGCGCTTGTTTTCTGGTGTGAGTAAACGCGGTACCCATCGCGCCGACAGCTTTCTCATGCCGAGTTCCTCGTGAAGAATATGATGCACTGTTCCTTCTGAAATGCCTACAGTCTCAGCTAGCTCCCGAACCTTCAATCGGCGATCTGCCAATACGAAATCATGGATTTTTTTAATGTTTTCCTCCGTAGCAGCTGTTTTCGGTGCACCTGGACGTGGTTCATCAAAAACCGACGTACGGCCACGTGCAAACTCGTTGAACCAATTCTTGACGGTGGCCATCGATGGAGAAGAGTCACCGTACACAGCATCCAAGCGCTCTTTGATTTCGATGCGCGTTTTCCCTTCCAAAAATAGGAATCGAATCACCGAACGATATTGCTCTTTTTCCATTTTTGTAAAACCGATCGACACGTTCGCTTCCATAAGTTGTCAAATTAAAACAAATGAAGGGATTGGAATGAAAATTTGAAAAAAGAATTAAAAAAAAATGTGCTACACTGTGGTAAAACTCTTTTGAAACTACAGCGCCCTCTGGCGATGAGGCTAGGTACTTATTGAATGCACCTCGTAGGTACCCTAAAAAAAAATATCTTAGAACTTTATCGGCGTGATTAATATACAATGTATACTATGCCAAATTACAGCCTTCTACTAAGCGTCTCTGAGCTACCGTGGGGACAGACGAACATGGCGTAACTATAAAGGCCTGCGCAGACGGGGGGACTTTTGTCCGCGGACTTATTTGTCCGCGACGATAAAACGTATGGAAATCTATGCAATAACGCACACGTAGGACTGTCAGAATTTCCATACGTTTTATCGTCGCGGACAAAAGTCCCTCGTCCTCACCAGGCCTTAAGGGTTCCTTGTTTACTACGGATCCCTAAAAATTGAGGAACTGTTTGTAAATTACATTTATTGTTATTACCTTCGGAATTCATCGCCGGCGAAAAAGTGTCTGCTGGGGGGCTTGGCGTAGACGTGGGCCACACTCGCAGTGCTCGGCCCGCCACTATAGCGGCTCCGAGCGCTGTACTTTCCATCATTAGAGGTCGAATCTAAAAAGTTAATTATCTAGGAATCGTTTTTCTGGGTCTGGGTGTTTTGTTTGTGCACGAAGGTCTGTAAACGCACTCGTAATAGAGCAAAACAAGGAAATGAATATATTATAATGAACATACCACAGGGATTCCCAAAATATCTGCTTGCATTTGCATCAATAGAGTGTTCTGCGCCATACCGCCGTCAGCAAGTAGTCGTCCCAGTGGCGCACAATCCTTTGCCATTGCAGCTGCCACACTACGTGTTTGATGACACACTGATTCCAAAGCTGCCCTGACTATGTGTTCTCGACGTGTCTTTCCACTTATTCCACACATTATACTACAAATAAGAATACAATTAAAATAATTTTATTATAGTGTTGGAAATAAATGAAATAACATTAAACATTACCAATTACCCTCTAGCATCTTTCCTCCAATACGGAGAGTATAATCCATTAAATGCAGGTACAAAACAAATGCTTCCTTCATCATCATCATTAACCTCTGCTGCTAACGCTTCTGTATCTTGTATATCAGTGATAAGCTCCAAGCCATCACGTAGCCACTGTAACGTGTCACCTAGATAAAATATCAATAAAGTCAATCAGTTTGTTCCAATAGGACAGTATCTAGTAATGATTATGATTGTGTGATTTACCTGCAATGGCAATCGATCCTTCTAATGCATAAACAGGTGGTGCATCTGGTCCTAGTTTATAGGCCACAGTGGTTAGAAGACCTTGATGCGAGTGGATAATCGAATCACCTAAAAATCGGGATGTTTTAGGAAATTCACGCCATGAAACTATTTGTAGTGCGATGATAAGAGATTACGTACCTGTATTGTATAATAAAAAGCATCCAGTGCCGAAAGTACATTTGACTTGACCAAATCGCATGCATCCTTGCCCAACTAACGCTGCTTGTTGATCTCCAAGACACTGCAGTAAATGCTTTGTTTTAATTGAATAAATACAATTTGAAATAGTTATGCAAATATAAACTAGCAATTTAATAAAAATATTTATTTTTGAAGTTATAAAGTTACGAAAAGAGTATTGAATCTGAGAATTTAACTATTATAATATTTTTTTTTTTTAAACCAAAATATATAATACACCATATTTCAAGTTATTTGACTGTCCCTGCAAGACCAAAATTATATAGATTATAATGCTTGTTTTTCCCTTTTCAGTTATGTGTTTTTGCAGTCGGGTTTTTTGTTTTTTAAATAATTTATTTTATTTCAAGCTTTTTAGTTTTATTAATATATATGTATATTTGAAAATTACTCATTACCTACTAGCTTTTATTTGATACCAATATTGTTGCAATGAATTAAAAAAAAACTTCCCCTCCTTTTTTTTTGTATTTGCAGATGCAATTTATAAATATTGTATAGCCTATGTCACTTCCACAATTAAGACGAATCTAAAGACAACTCATAATAATATGTTAAAATCCATCAAGCCGTTTAGGCTACAGAGCGTGCCAAAGAAATAGACATACCTACCTACATACATACATACATACTCTCGAAAAACATTACCCTCCTGAGGCAGTCGGGTAAAAAGGCATCCTCCACCCCCGCACAAACACATGTTAAATAAAAATTTGCATTGCGTATAAAAATCGGAAATGGAGTTGAGAAAAAAGTAAATAGTAATTAGAAACAATAGATAAAGTTATAGATAACTCTTTTACACATTTTTTCCACAATTAATTATATAAAGTAAACAAAGTAATAAATAAAGAAAATGATAAGAGGAAAAATAAACAATAAGAGTGTGGAGCAAGTAAGTGAATTTGTATATTTGGAGTCTGTTTACAAGGGATGGAAAGATTGATTAAGATGTGGAAAGGAGAGTAAATGCGGGAAATAAAGTGATTGGTGCTATACGTGCGATTATGACCAACCAGTCGATGCCCAAAAGAAGCTCGACTGTCTGTTCTTAATGGTGTGCTGGTAATGGTAATAATGGTGGTATGGAAGTGAATGTTGGGTGTGGCAAAAGAAGCATGAAGGTAGAGTCAATGCTGTGGAAATACGTTCCTTGCGAAGCATGTGTGGTGTGACTAGAAATGACAGGCTGAAAAATGATGTGATAAGGAAACGGTGCGGTTTAAAAGAAGATGTAGTGACAAAAATTTAAAAGAGTATGCTTAGATGGTTTGGTCATGTTGAGAGGATGAATGAAAGGAGACTAACAAAAAGTATTTCAAGGCACATGTGAGTGGAAAAGCCGGGAGGGGACGTCCCAGGAAGAGATATTGTGACCTCATTGGTGATGTTATTCAAAAGGTAAGGTGCGTAGTACTCGCAACCGGCGTGCGTGTTTGACCAGATTTATGAACGTAAACAAAGCAAAAGGAGTATGTAAGGAGCGTAGCAGGTGGCATTCTATAGTTTCTGCTTGGCATGGCCTGGGAAGAAGGCGTGAGTTTATATATGTACGTAAGTAAACATAGAATATTTTTAAAATACAAACACAGGAAAAACATTAACCTCCTGTAAGCTTCGCCGTAGGTAGTCAGGTAAAAACAATAAAAACTGACCCCAGCTATTGGTACGCCAAGAAGGGATCCTGTTGAAATGTAACCATATATTTCAGCAGAACTTTTAATCTTTGGAAGAATTTCAATTGGTATGTCGAAAAAACGCAACAATCCTTTATCCCATTGCAGACTCCGTAGTGACATAAGCTGTGTTCGTGACGCATTTGTGACATCAGTGACGTGAGTTCCACCGTGACTGCCACCAGTAAGGCTCTGAAAAAGAATGCCTTTACTAGTATTCAAAGAACAAGAAATGTATCATTATTCTCTTTTTATGTGATCTCTAGGTACGCATCCATGACATTTATTTTGAGCATACACTTTTGCTTAAAATTAAGTTTTTACAATGTTATAAATGGACAGTGAAGATAGAAGTTTGGCTGTATTTTCCTGTGAAATCTATGGATATTTTATATTTCCCAAGCTGACTGTGGAAGAAAAAGTAAACTAAAAGAAACATACCCAAATCAACCAGGAATCTACAGTGCCTGCCATACATTCCCCAGCTTTAACCGAATCCTTTACTGCAGATACATTTTGTAACAACCATTTCAGCTTTACAGATGAGAAGTATGTGGACAAAGGAAGTCCACTAGTCTGTGTGACAGCATTAACACATTGTGCACCTTTTGATTTTATCAGTTCATCTACAATATTTGATGTTCTAACATCTAACCATACTGAAATGAGAATTTAGTAAAGTAAGATATAAAAAAATGTTTTATTTGAGAAATTAAACAAACACAATTCTTTCATTTTTTCTGGTTTTATTATAATCACCTATGGCACTGTACAGTGGTTGTCCAGTAACTGAATTCCATATTATCGTGGTTTCCCTTTGATTTGTTATACCAACACCAACCACATCTTCAGGGTTAATATCTAGCTTTCGTAGGTTGTCAGTAGTCACCTGAAATATACAATGAAATCATCTTTGTACACTACCAAGGTCCTTTTCTATAAACAGAAGTTAAAAGTGAATCATTAGCATGTACTCAGCATTTCATAATAAAAATAATTACACCAGTCATGTAAAACACTACCATTTCCATTGTTTTTTTTTTATTAAAAGTACTGGTTGGTTTATGCCTACTCCTATGGGAAGGTGTGAGTTTTTGAAGACAATGTAATTATATACAATACTAGCTGCGCCCCGCGGTTTCACCCGCGTAAGTCTCGATCCTGTGGGAATATCGGGATGAAATATACTTTACGACGTATTCTACCTACCAAATATACGTAAAATCATAAAAATCGGTCGAACCGTTTCGGTGGAGACCAAAACACCGTGACACGAGATTTTTGTAAATTAGATATACTTGTACGTCTGTATTTATCTAATCTGTTGGTTCGGTCTCTTACCTCAATGCATTCCAGTACCGCATTTAGAATTTCAAGAGCGTCCTGCTCAATCCATCCTTCTTGAGGACTAAATCGTTTCAATGTTATTTGGTGATAGGTCAGTACTTCTGATGTGTTTGCTGCAAATACCTGTAAATTTGCTCACATACAGTACTAATTTCAGCCACTGAGTTAAAACTTAGTTAATGAATTCAATTGATACTAAATATTACCAGAAACTTAACATTTGAAGTTCCTTCATCTACAGCACCAATTAAAGGACCAAATTTTCCAAATTCCCGCATAATAACTTTGTTATTACATAGTGAATTATAGTTTAAATTCTAATAGAAAATATTTTCTGCTATAAAGTATAATCAATCAGCTGTTAGTGACATGATCATGAATCAAATGACATAATGAGCTTGACTGCTTGACACCATTTTTAGTAGTTTTTTATTTTTCTTTATGGCAATTAGTACCGATGTTTGTGAAGCTGTTAAGACAACATGAATATATCCCGGTTAGACCACAACGAGTGTCAGTCCCCTCTAATAAATAACTTGATGACCACAAGTGGCTCGACCTTTCCCCATCCCATCACTCAATCTGCCTAGCCTTTTCCCACTATGTTGGGGTCGTCTTCCAGTCTAACCATACAGCTGAATACCAGTATTTCACAGTTACCTTTCCAACAGTCTTTTGGAAGAGGCAACTAGAATTAATTCAATTTTTTACGAAAATTTGACGTTCAAAAATTCCAGTGCCTATTTGAAATAAATGATTTGACATCTGCCCTTCACAACCCAGTAACTAGGTAACACGAATACGATACCCCTTGGTAAGACTGGTTCTCAGACTTTTGGGCTTTTGACTACCCGTAACGACTGTCAAAGATGTACAAATGACAGCCGGACCGAACAGCAACGTGCTTTCCGAGGTACGGAGGGCTCTCGAATAATATCGATTTGTAATGGATGGTTACCCATCCACGAACCAACTGGGGCAAGCGTAGCTTAACCTTCGATCCACTCGTGCGGCTGTTATTGTTTAGCCCCCCTCTAATAAACGACGTGGTAACCACAAGTTGTGGTCATCATCCCATCACCATTTTGCTATTTTGACGCTGTCAGCCTATCTACGGCATCTTAGACAGGATAGTCCAAATAGTAACGTCATGAAAAGAAAAAATATTTCTCATGCCTCATGCCACATGTACAAAAGAATACACAGAGTGAGACAACATTTCAGATGGTTCTGTGTTGTCAGTTATATAAAAGTACTCTGTCTTCTGTGTAAACAAGTCCTATAAAGGCGTGCCCATCGTTCGAAGTAAGGCAGTGATATCCCCAAAAGTAGAAAGGCGCATTTGGCTCTGTTCGCAGACGACGACACGACTATTTACTACACCGGCTTAGTGCATGTCCCGATATCTCACACTCTCCAAACCGAAGTCAACAAGCTTCGCGCATGGTTTAGAAAGTGAAGACCCCGACCGCTCACCATGTTCGGCAAGCCTATCCCTTGGGAGAAGTGAGCCAAATACCTAGGTGTGACCTTCGACCACCATCTCTCCTTCTCAAAGCACATAAAGAAGGCGCGTTCGCGTGCTGCTTTCGCTCTCGGTAGACTCCATTCCATTTTAAATGCACGCAGCAAATTGTCCCTTAAGTGCAAATTGCGTATTTACACAGCGTGCATCCGTCCCATCATGACATAATGTCTGTGCAGTCTTCGCACAAGCTAGGCCTCACCACATCCACAGGATGCAGTGCTTCCAAAACTGTTTCCTCCGAAAGGCAACGGGATCCCCCTGGTTCGTCCGAAACGAGATCCTCTATCTCGTTCTTAAAATCCCCACTAACCAGCAGTTCATGAAGCGCACCGCGAAGCGATTCTTTGACTCTGCCGTCACCCACTGCAACCCTCTGATTGTGAAGGCCGCCAGTTATAGGCCCTCCTCTATTAGCTCTATTCGCCGTCTAAGGCATACGCTCACCGACCCCGATGACCCCATTAACCTCTTCCAGGAAAGCAGTAGGGCCACGAGTATAGTGCACAAATCACACAAACCGACCTTCCAACCTCGCCGAGACCCCGACGTAATCGTCCCCCCGACCCTTGCTCGACGAAGTGCCAGCCCGCGCCGCAGCTGAGCCCGTAGCTTTAAATTCCCCGATTAATAATAATACAGTTCAGATCCAGCCTGTCCCACCTTGCTGTCCTCCCCCCAGCGACGCCCTAAACCGAGGTCCGTACCCCACAGGGAGTGCCCTTAGCACGCAGTCGCTTAGTAATGTAAGAAGTTCGCCCCTGGCTGGAGGCTTTGAGTCCGCTTAAGGCAGCCACAGGATAGTCCGGTTGAGTAGTCACGACCTCTCAAGGTCAACTATGAGAAGCCATTCACAAAAAAAAACGTAGTAAGGCTGTCATCATCATCTTCCTGCCCTTGTCCCATATTTACTTGGTGTTAGCGTAACACGTTTTCTTCTTCCATTCTCCCCTGTCAGCCATCACGCTATCATTCACTCCCTTCTCCCTCTTAATACAGTGGGGTAAGGCGGGGCAGTGTTAAAAAAAAATAACAGCAGGATAAATTATTATTTCCGTACGCACTAGTGCGAAAATAATAATTTAATCAACTTGTAACTGGCATGGATATAAATTTCTTTTTTTTAACATTCCTCACACAATCCATCCATCTTTTTTAACGCTGCCTGTTTCGTAATTCGTTTAGTTGTGGTTCGTAGTAAGGGTGTATGTGCAATAATTGATATGTATTAATATTATTTTGGTAATAATAATAATATGCTTGGTGTTTTAGCGGCAAGGCTGTATCGACAGTAACTGGAGCGGCGAGGAGTATCACTGCAACTGGAGCGTTACCCGGACCATAGAGTTCTTTAGCACTCTCTCTTCCCTCACTCTCACAGTCTTTAGGGACGGCCATCCGACACGACTCCGACACGACACGAACTCCGGGCAGTAGCCCGGAGTTTGGAAGTACGCGGCCTGCGCCTGATCTCTCTCCGGTAGGAATTTCTAATTAGTAACTTAGAAATTCCTAATGGAAAAACCAAAACACCTTATAACAGGTTGATGGCCGGATGAATCCCCGATCATAATCAACGTCGCGAAGGAATATCCAGAGATCAGTAGATTCGGAGCGAAGAGATGTTGTCGTGGCAGAAGTTGAATACTATCCTTGTATAAGTTCTAGAGCCTAGACTAGAAGGAATTGAAAACCACGGAATTCAGTACTAAGAATTCTGAAGTCAGGTCAGTAGTTATAGTACATACTAATTCCATGGGTGACACCTTACGTTTGACAGATTCAAAATTGACAGTCTCTTGACAATGATACTGACAAGTGGCACAGCACTACTTAAGGTAATTTCCGAATTGAAACATAATCGCTCACAGCACTCACATCAATAATATTTGCGTTCCGATTTATATAGCACGATTATGACTGCTGTCAATAATTCGGAACGCTCGTGAACGCGCTAACAGTGCTCGCTCAACGTGAAAACTCATAACTTAACCCGAAACCTTGCACAAGAAAGACCGATTAGAACGACGATTCGTCCAGTGATGGAGACGATGACGAAGTGTTTATTTATATGCTCCCGGCAAAGATTTACCCTGAAGAAAAATATCACGAATTTCAAATTACATAGATGCAACAATAATTAAATATCATGCGCATGAGTTTTAAAACTTATTTCATGTATGCTATTGCGTCTTGGATTTTATGTTTGCCACTGAGCCCTCTCGTAATGCTCTGATGTGAGCATGGCAGAAAGTCGCCCGTTAGGCTCGTGGGCTATGTTCACTTGAATACTTTTGGCTGGATTACAATATTTCTTCCTGTATACACCTCACATTTCTTCTTCTTTGGTTAGGTGGTGACTGTAGCCAGAAGCACAATTTCGAAAATGCTATGTTAGTTTAAAGACATGATGCGACACAAAACAAAACAGCACAACTGTAATTTTTTTTTTTTTTTGTGTATGGCATCTCATAGTTGACCTTGAGAGGTCGTGACTACTTAACCGGACTTTCCTGTGGCTGCCTTAAGCGAACTCAAAGCCTCCAGCCAGGGGCGAATTTCTTATAGTACTAAGCGACTGCACGCTAAGGGCACCCCCTGTGGGGTACGGACCTCGGCTTAGGGCGTCGCTGGGGGGAGGACAGCAAGATGGGACAGGCTGGATCTGGTTAATATTATTATTATTAATCGGGGAATTTAAAGCTACAGGCTCAGCTGCGGCGCGGGCTGGCACTTCGTCGAGCAAGGGTCGGGGGGGACAATTACGTCGGGGTTTACGCGAGGGACCTCGGCGGCGAGGTCGGAAAGTAGGTCGGTGTGATTTGTGCACTGTACTCGTTGCCCTATTGCTTTCCTGGAGGAGGGTAATGGGGTCGTCGGGGTCGGAGAGGGTATGCCTTGGACGGCGAATAGAGCTAATGGTGGAGGGCCTATAACTGGCGGCCTGCACAACCAGAGGGTTGCGGTGGGTGGTGGCGGAGTCGAAGAAGCGCTTCGTGATGCGCTTCATGAACTGCTTGATGGTGGGGATTTTAAGATCGAGATGGAGGATCTCGTTTCGGACGAACCAGGGGGCTCCCGTTGCCTTTCGGAGAAAACGGTTTTGGAGGGACTGCATCCTGTGGATGTGGTGGGGTTTAGCATGTGCGAAGACTGCACAGGCATAAGTCATGATGGGACGGATGCACGCTGTGTAAATACGCAATTTGCCCTTAAGGGACAATTTGCTGCGCGCATTTAGGACGGAGTGAAGTCTACCGAGAGCGAAAGCGGCACGCGAACGCACCTGCTTGATGTGCTCTGAGAACGAGAGATGGTGGTCAAGGGTCACGCCTAGGTATTTGGCTCGCTTCTCCCAAGGGATAGGCTTGCCGAACATGGTGAGCGGTCGGGGGGCGATGAGGTTTCTACGCTGTTTGGTGAAGAGAACAGCCTGACTTTTGTCGGGATTGACCTCGATTCTCCACTTTCTAAACCAAGCGCCAAGCTTGTTGACCTCGGTCTGGAGAGTGCGAGATATGTGGTCGTGGACTAATCCGGTGTAGTAGATGGCCGTGTCGTCTGCGAACAGAGCCAACTGCGCCTTTCTACTTTTCGGGATGTCGCTGGTGAAGAGAGTAAAAATGAGAGGGGATAGTACAGAGCCCTGAGGGACGCCTGCACGGATAGGGTGAGGGGAGGATAGCGCTCCTTCGATGCGATAGCGGAAGGTGCGGTTTGACAAGAAGTCTCGTAAGATGAGCACGAGACGATCGGGCACACCGAGTTTGTAGAGCTTATATAATAAGCCGTTGTGCCAGACCTTGTCGAACGCTTTCGCTATGTCGAAGAAAACAGCACCGGTCGTAAGACCACGTTGAAAGCCGTGGCTTATGTGTTCAACGATGCGGTGGACCTGTTGGACGCAAGAATGTTGGGCTCTAAAGCCGAACTGCTGGTCGGGGATGAGGCCATTTGTTTCCGCAAAATCTCTGAGGCGCTTTAAGATAAGCCTCTCATAGATTTTGCCGAAGACATTGAGCAGACTGATGGGCCGGTAGCTGGTGGGCTCCGTTTTCGGCTTACCGGGCTTCGGTATGCCGATGACGGTGGCCTTCTTCCACTCTTGTGGGAAGATGTTATTGCTCAGGGCTCCATTGAAGATGGTGGCCATGAGCATTATGAGGTGAGCGGGGAACAGTTGGAGCACCCTATTGGTGATTCCGTCTGAGCCGGGGGCTTTGCGAGGTTTTAGACCCTTGATGATATCATGCACCTCGTCTGGAGTGACGGGAGGCAGAGGATAGTCAGGGTCTTCAACGGGCGGAAGGGAGGCTCTACGTTCGACTTCCGCGTCGACCTGGGACAGGTGAGCTTGGTCTGCTGGTTGAGAGCTAGGTAAGCATTGAGCCTTAAGACTATCGGCTAGGCATTCTGGCTTGTCGACGTCATCGAAAGCGATGGTCTTGTCGGGGCGCACCAGGGGGGGCATTGAGACGACTTCGTCGGATTTGAGTTTCCTCTGAAGGTCCCAGAACGCTCGGTGAGTGGGCTCTAACTCGCTCAGCATCTTGTCCCATCCAACGTCACGCAGCTCCGATAGGCGTGTCTTTACAGATCTCTGTAAATAGCGCATATGGGCTTTGTTCGCGTGGTTGGGAAAGTTACTGTACGCACGGACAACCGCGTTCTTCTCATTCAACAGTTCGCGTACATCGTCCGGGAGCTTCCAGCGATGGTCGTCCATCGCCGGAACCTCCCTTGAACAGTCGTTCAGGACTGATTGTACGTGCACTGTGAATGAGTCGATCGCGGCTGTCGTGTCAGCGATAGAGTCGAAGTGGTCGGGAATGGAGTCTAGTCGGGGACCTAACGTGGTGGATTTCAGGCAGTCGCTTACTTTCCTCCAGTCTGTAACTAATTTGGTGAGAGGGGGTCTATCAGGGTCGTGGAGACCTAGGCGTGGTGCCAGCTTTACAACAACTGGACGGTGGTCAGAGGAGAGTTCGTCAAGCGCCTCTATAGAATCCAACCGTAGGTTGATACTCTTCAGAAGCGCTATGTCAAGTACGTCGGGGGTATGGCTAGGGTCGTGGGGAAAGTGGGTGGGAGTCATCGGGGCGATGATGTCGAAGTTGAGGATGGGACATAGGTCAAACAGGTGTTTGCCTCTGGTGGAAGTCCTGGTGCTGTTCCAAGCATGATGTTTGGCGTTGAGATCGCCCGCTATGATAACGGAGTCACTCAGGCCAAGTAAAATGGAAAGGTCGTCAGAGAGGGGGGGAAGGGCTAACTCCGATGAGCAAACGGGGGAACATAGGCCGATACTATGGTGATCGGTTGATGGCCAGTCATGCCTAGCTTACATATGGACACTTCTAAACGCGAGAGAGGGGGCGGGTCCATTGGGATGCAGTGGAGGGACGTTCTAAAATAAATTAGGGTGCCGCCCTTGTGACATCTAGTCCTGTCATTGCGAACTATACGATAGTTGGCAATTGACGGGTTTCGACGGCTTTAGGAATGTTTCCTGTAATAGGAGAATATCAATTTGGTGGTCGCGGAGGAATGCAGCGATTTCATCGCGTTGATTAATCATGCCATTGGCATTAAAGATACCTAACTTTAGGGATCGGGGTTTGGTACGTGCTTTGGGTTGTATATCCATTATTGGGGTTTCGCGAAGTTTTCAAGGGCTTGCGTAATCTCGGGATACGCGTGGAATATACGCTGGATCTGGGCGAGATCGCAGGAGTTGCGGGCGGCAACGAGCTCGTTGGCCATTTTACGCGCGCGGGGCGTGAAGAATAACGCGAAAGTCCCAGAGATCACGCTGAACGGATCTACTGGGATGGACGGGCCGACCACCGGAGTGGTTGAAGCGGCGACGGGCCGTGGCGCAGCGGTTGCGGCAGCGGCCATGGGAGCGGGCGCGGGTTTCGCGGGTTGAACAGGCGCGGAGACGCGGATGCGGGGGTCCATCAGCGGTCTGATGGAAGGCGGAGTGGGTCTCGGCTGAACCATAGCAGGGAACGCCTGCTGATGGTTCATGTAGTTCCATGGGCTAGGCCTTTGCGGGCTTAGCCTCAGGGGGAGTTGGGGGAGTTGGGGGTAATTTTTGACAGCGCTCACGGTGTTAATATATGGCATGGTCGGCGTTATTGCAAGATGGCGCATGTTATGACGTGATCTATGACGATTCACGGGACACAGCATGCTCACGCTAATTCGGAACGGGTAAAAGCACGCTCAAATCGATTACAGCGCAATTCGGAATGTATCCTCCGTGCTGACAAATGACAAACAAGTGACAATTAGACAACTGACAAAACACCGGACAGAAACGTAAACAAAGAATAATTTCGTAATAATTTTGTAACATTTTTAATTACGATTTATGATCAAATAAAATGTCGCCGCAAATTAAACTTACTATAACACAAAACGATAAGTTAATTCAGACAGTCACTAAAACAATCGAAAAGCAACATTTCATTAAGTCGCTTGAGGAATTTCAATTAGACGCCAATGCCGCAATAACCAAGATGATAGAAGAACTTGGTGAAATTGGTGAAGCCTGTAAGTTTTACGTGTTCATGACTCCGATGGTTCTACTGGGTATCAGCCGAAAATCAGTTGTGGATAACCTGCAACACATGCTGGACTCTTAGCTGAACTAGTACCTACTACTTGGTCTGTGGCTGAACTGAAACCTTTAAGTAACACACATAATACAGTAGGCCGCACATCACTTTCATCTTAACATTGATCTTGAGGTGGCTTAGCGTAGTATGGAGTTTCAATAGTGTAAGAGGTAGGGCCGGATTTAGGACAGGGCAACAGGGGCACTGGCCCCGGTTCTCCACAAAGAAGGGGCCTCCAAAATTTGATTCTTTTTAGAAATACAAGTTCACAATCACAAAATACCTTTTTAAATTGACTCTTTTTCACTTGCCCCACAAACTTTTCGGGGCCTCCACTTCTTGTCTCCACGCCTATAAATCCGGCCCTGATAAGAGGCCACCTTACACTGTTATTTTAACACTGACATACAGCTTAGGACCTAGATTATAATAAAACATTTATCACCAAGAAATAATAGATTTTTACCCATGTAACCTTTTTGCCTAAATGTTGTAATTATTCTATAGCATGCTTTTGATTGTGCCTAATTATAATAACCTTTAATAAAAACCTTTCTACTGATCCTGTAGAAAGAAAGGTAAATATGAAATCATTTATATTTTTGTTCAAGTTGGTGATGCCAACATGGATGAGGATGATGATGAGGACACAGATGATGATGCTGAGAGTCCACAATCTACTGGCACGGAATCAAAGGGACACAGTGAATCCAAAAAGAAAAAACATGGTTAAATTTGGCTTGACCATTTGAATGGTCTGTCTATGGACAGTTAAATAATTATGTTTCACTTGTTATCATGAACACTTTAAACACACTGTAGAATTGTTAGTGTAATACTACAAGTATCTGCATGACCCAGTTCTTGTATTAACTAGTATATTTTTCTCTCTGAAGTTTAACTCCAGTTGAGAAATGGGTCCTGATAATGGTGGGCCATTTTTTTTAATATCTTAAAATGGTTTTTGTTATTTTTATTGAAAAATCAGAACATGTCGCACTATAGGTACTTAGTAGGTTTGAAATCTTTATAAAATTAATAGTTTATTTTGTTTGCTATAGTTTTACGTTAAAAATATTATATTGAATTATCATAAAATCCTAATAAAAGACATAACAAAAAAAAGTGGACATAATAAACATAATCATATATTTTCTTCTCGAAAAATCAACTATTAACATAAAGGTAACTTAAAACAAATAAACTCTTATAACTACAACATTATTTGGCATCATTTTCTTACTTTGAGTTGTAATCAAATTCTAGGAAAAGCAGACTTACTTAATAGTCAGTCTTTTGAACTTAGGAACTTACGAACAGTCTTATAAAGAGTCTTATAAATGGTTTCATAATAATCTTTAAACTTATAAACAATAAAATTCTTAGAAAAATCTAATCACACTAATATTATAATGCAAAAGTTTGTGAAATATTTTCATCAAAAAAGGTACAACATAGTCGCTTTACTTTTTGTTGTCATTATAGCAGACGGCAAACGATAGTAGTAAAAAATATAACAATGTGATTATTATTAATTGTTAATTACTATTTATAATAAAAAAAATATCTTAAAATGGTAAAGATCCAGTAAAAAACGAACTTTTACAAAGTTTTATACTTTATCTTAGTAGTTTTTATTTTAATTTAATTTAAGCTTTTGTGACTAATTAATCGAATATACTGTTAAACGTGTTTTCATAATATTTTGGAACTATACTAGCAGTTATTAGTTGTCAAATATCTTGCTTTTTATTGTTCGTAATTGGCAACTTAGAGCTATAAACCTCACTCAAATTAATATCTGCGATATTTTTTTTGCCTGCACGACTAATTTTAATTTTAGCTATGTTCCAATGTTCAGTTTTATATGTGGTTCTGTACAAATAGGTATCAGAATCTTTGTTGAATTTCACGACTTTGACATCAGAAATTCTGATATTTCGCCATCAATATTCTTGCCAGTGTTCAAGCTAATATCGTTAGAAAGTAACTTTAAATCGTAGAAACAATTGAAATTCATTTCATTAACAGTGAAACTGTTACCGGTCTTTTTGGCATTACGGATTAGAGCCACATATTGATCTGGGGTGTAAATTGATCCAGATTTTTTTGCTCGACGAATATTTTTCTCTATTACCGAGTGGACGCTATCCGCTTCGTTTTGCGTGTTTCCACGAATTAGGAACTTGTGTGTTATAGATCTAATTGGCAAGGTTGAAACGGCATAATAATACAAACTAAGAATGTTTTTTTTGTTGGCCACAGCAGTTATCCGAGAAAAAAGTTGTGAGAAAAATGTTTGAATTTGGTTTAGTCGAAGAACATTCTTTAAAAAAATCGTACAAACAAGAACCTATTTCATTGGCTCCTCGTTTACCCAGACCCTCATGCCAGAAGAAGCAGAATGTTTTCTTATCCTTAATATCTGATACTGTGAAGTTATAACAATTAAGTTTACTTTTTTTTTTTTTTGTATGGCATCTCGTAGTTGACCTTGAGAGGTCGTGACTACTTAACCGGACTTTCCTGTGGCTGCCTTAAGCGGACTCAAAGCCTCCAGCCAGGGGCGAATTTCTTATAATACTAAGCGACTGCACGCTAAGGGCACCCCCTGTGGGGTACGGACCTCGGCTGCTTAGGGCGTCGCTGGGGGGAGGACAGCAAGGTGGGACAGGCTGGATCTGGTTAATATTATTATTATTTATCGGGGAATTTAAAACTAGAGGCTCAGCTGCGGCGCGGGCTGGCAATTCGTCGAGCAAGGGTCGGGGGGACGATTACGGCGGGGTTTACGCGAGGGACCTCGGCGGCGAGGTCGGAACGTAGGTCGGTGTGATTTGTGCACTGTACTCGTTGCCCTACTGCTTTCCTGGAGGAGGGTAATGGGGTCATCGGGGTCGGTGAGGACAAGGCAGTACGGCTTGAAGATCGAATATAGCCACAATGCTGTTGCTATCAGGCTTATTACACTCGTCTACATCTTGTTTTTTTTTCTATTCTACTTAGACTCATTTCCTCTTGATGTAGATTAAAGCTGTACAACAACGGTTCTTTATCTACAGCATTCTTAAAGGCCTCACATACGTCACATTGGTCTTTGCGAGGAATAAAAAAGCTGATATTAAATTGGGTATTGAAAATCCGATGGTATGCGTCGTAATTAGCTGGTGTCTTGTTGTCAGATATACGTTTTTGACTATAGTTACGGTGTAGTTCGGCTACAGTCAAACCTCCATCTATATACTCTCTTGATGAATTGGCTCTGATGTAGTGGCTTTTCATCCTAGGGATCGAATTAATGTGGTCACGTACAGATTGTATTATTTCAGCATCCAGCTTTGACTGTTTTCTTTGCTTACCACGTTTATCTGTTGGAATTGCAATTAATATGCTTGCAAATTTATTGTCAGTTACAGTACGTAGTGGTTATTACTTATAGCCAATGTATTCAATAGGAACGTTTTACAAACCCTTATCTCACTACCTTTATTTACAAGAAAGTAGGATGTGTTTGGTTTTCTACATTTTCTATTCACGTCTCCACCTTTTCGAATCTTGATGGTACGGAATTCAGGTTCAACTTGCTTTACACAAGAAGCAAGGAAGTCACGCTGTCTTTGAAAAGAATTAAGGCCCCAGTATGTCTTAAATATTACGTTCCTATCGTCTGTGGAAAACTTATTCGAACAAGTCAATCGGCAGATATTCGTACAAGGTGGACGAATACTTTTATCCGGCATGGCTTTACCTCTAGTTGACGTATATGCTTGACCAGTGTTTTTTAAATAATTTCTCTGGTTTTTTTGCTATTGATTTGGGCTTCTAGTCCTTTTTTTAGACTTTGTTACAATACTTGCTTGTTCAGTATTTGGTTGAATATTCTCAGAGGCTGCATTATGATGTACAATTGACACATTAGTAACACTTTTCGAGATGTAGATTTGGAGTGCTTGGAACGATTGCCAGAGCTAGATGAACTTGGGCTGGATGATCCGCTACTTGAGCTGGAGGAATCGCTGCTAGAGGTGGAGGAATCACGGCTAGAGCTGAATGTTCTACGGATTGGCTGAAAAACTTTCTTTTGTCGCTTTTTTTGCGGTGGTTCATATTCAGATCCATCACTCACGGAAAAATCTTCATTATTATCTGGGTTCATTTCATTGGCATTTGAGATGGTGTCTTGCCTTAGCATATTTTGTGCTAAAGTGTTTTGTGGCACTATATCTGTGATAACAATATTGGAAGAAACTATTTCTCCATCATCTGAAAGGTTAAATCTTTAGCTATATATAGTAATGACTGCATTTTCAATATCTTTCGTTGTGACATTCTCTATTACGGTATTTGGTAAAATTGAATCAGCGTTTACTTCTTGTATTAAAACTGTGTCCACGTCATTATCACATTTTGTGCTCATGTCAGTAACTGATAGTTCATTTTTTGTATCATATGAAGTACTGGAGATATTGTTTATTGAAAAACGAGAGGATTCTAAATAGGAATCATGATCATTGTTCTGATCTTCCGGATGAAATTTCACTAAGCAGGTTTCAACTAATGTATGTATGTATGTATGTATGTTTTCTTGTAAATTATTGTCTTGATTGAACCATAGAAATATTTTTTTTACTTCGGTAATCCACTGCTCCCTGAAATAAAAATAGTTTTTAAAGATATTTGTATAGGAGGGTAATGTTTTTCGAGAGTATGTATGTATGTATGTATGTATGTATGTATGTCTATTTCTTTGGCACGCTCTGTAGCCTAAACGGCTTGATGGATTTTAACATATGAGGTGTCTTTAGATTTGTCTTAATTGTAGGAGTGACATAGGCTATATAATATTTATAAATTGCATCTGCAAATACAAAAAAAGGAGGGGAAGTTTTTTTTTTTATTTAATTGCAACAATATTGGTTTCAAGTAAAAGCTAGTAATGAGTAATTTTCAAATATATATATATTAATAAAACTAAAATGCTTGAAATAAAATAAATTATTTAAAAAACAAAAAAACCCGACTGCAAAAACACATAACTGAAAAGGGAAAAACAAGCATTATAATCTATATAATTTTGGTCTTGCAGGCGGGGACAGTCAAATAACTTGAAATATGGTTTAACTTTTGATTGCAAAATAAATCCTATTTGTAGAGACTGAAGGTTTATTCCCATATTAAGGATATGTGACTTATGCTAGTTTTGACTAAAATTAAAACGACAAATCAAACGAATTGTTTATTTGTGTGAGTTTGGCGACAACGGTTCCTATAGTGAGTTTGTGGCATTGCACTTCCACTGTTTTTTCTGTTCCGTGTTCAATGGTGTGTCAAAGTGGCTTTAATCATGTATGTACGATACCGTAGATATAATACAGTATGCTATTCTCTACCGACACTGCCGCGGCAACGCCGAAACTAAAATTTATTAAAGACAAACTGCTTCGGTCCTCGGCGTCGAGACAGTTTGTCTTTAATGGATTTTCAACTTTATGTTCTAGAGCATAAAGTTGAAAATCCATTGGAGACATACTAGTCTCGGCGACGAGCTCGTCGTAGTCTGTCAGAGAATAGCATTGCTGATCATCGTTATCTTCATCAAAGTAGCAATTAAATAAAAAAACAATGTGGTTTATCTTACATTTAGGTACAACTTAACAAATAAAAATTGAATAAGTAAATGATTATGGAGTAAGAATGTCTAAATTTTGTTTTTAAACTAAACCGCTAGTACTACTAATATTGGACCTTTACAACATTTTTATAGTTTAAGACTTTTTAGATCCAATAGAATAGTTGAAAAAATAATATTAATGAACCTAAAACAACAATTTTTAGTTAGTTATTTTGTAGATTCAATAGAATAGTTGAAAAAATAATATTAATGGACCTAAAAAAACACTTTTTACTTAGTGACTTTAGTTCCAAAATTTTTGTAATTTATAAAAAAGAATTGAGGTCTTAAAAATAGATACGTTTTTTCTTTCGCTCCAATAAGTGAGAGTAAAAATGTTCATAAATACCTTTGCGTGGCTGTAGCTCCAACAACGTCAAAAACTCGCGGGCGCGGGGGTACTACTGTCCAATGAAACGTTGTCGGCCCAAAACGCATGGGAAAACTGCCAATAACCACAAAGGCACCTGCGCCATCTAGTAGAATTTTGATTCGCGGATGTTTTTGTTGCCCCAAGTATAGGCATGGTTCAGAGACAATTTGGCATACTTACCTCAATTTTGCAGTTTTGGCTATTTGTGACTTTGTTGCACCGAAGGTGCGATGTGAATTTGTAAATACACTCGGCGTCACAAAAATCGCACCTCTTCGAAAATAAGTTTCAAGCATGTCCCGCCAGCAACGAATACATTAAACCCAATTAATATTGGTATCAATTGAAAGTATGTTTAACGACCTTTAAATTAACAACAGTTAGAATTCCTAAACACAACAGCAGTGCTATTCTGTAACTGAGAAGGCCGTGAAAACTTAAGTGAAGTGAACGTGGAGTGAACTGTCAGTGTCATCCCACCTGATACTAGTGATGGACCAAGGATTACATTTACATTCATAATCGACATTTTAATAATATTTATATGCTATGTTTTTACAGAATCGACATGCAGATCTCATTAGCACGTAACTTTAAAAAAAAATGTTGTCAAAATACGCATTACAACGGCCACTAATTGCACCTCCCTACAAGGGTATAAAACGGGCGACCCAGGTTAAATTTGGGTTAAGCATTCAACTCACACGTGCGGGCGCAGCGCGGGCTGCGGCGCATGTAGACACTTAACGGCGTTACAGACAACACAATGCCGTTCACACATACACGACAGTCCCTTAGTCCGGACCGTAATCGGCTAGATCTGAGAGTGGGGCGGGCGGGGACTATACACCTATTCTGTAGGAACGTCGAGTCGGCTCCACTGTCGCTGGTCGTCTTCGTTTGGGCCTCCCCCGGGTAACCGGGGGTCTCATCTGGCGGGAACTGACCGCCGTGGAGTCGTGAAGAAAGCGGCGTTTTTAAACCGCCGCTACAGGCGCACAAAACGAGGGGTCCGTAATCACGGGCCACCGCATACCCTCCGCGGCCAGGGAGCGACGCTCCGGTTCCGCTGCCGCGCCCTTTACGGGGGCGCAGCGACATCCCAATGAATGTGGGTCAATCGCTATTCAACCTTTGAAGTGAACACACGTAAACAGTTACAGCAAGAAAAATACCCCAGAAGATGGATACCACTGCAGATGAAGCCGCGCAAGTCATTGCACTACTGCAATCAGGGATGCGGCAATGTGATGTTGCTCGGCAACTGATTTTGAGTCGTTTTTCCGTTCGACGAGTGTTCCAACGCTTCCAAGAGACTGGTGGCTATATCCGAAGATGGATCTGGAAGACAACGGTGCACATCCGAAAGAGACGATCGCTTCATTGTTTCGACGTCTTTACCTAATCGGTTCTCCAATGCTGTTGAGCTGCAACAACAACTGCGATCAGCTCGCAGAACTTCTGTAAGCGTCTCCACAGTTAGAAGAAGAATGCGGGAGAAGAAAATTGCAGCTCACAGGGCTGCTACAGGGCTAAAATTGACTGCACAGCATAGGAGAGACCGGTTGCAATTTGCTCGTGACCATGTGGATTGGACAATAGACCAATGGAGGGCTGTGCTCTTCTCGGATGAGACGAGGGTGTGTCTTTTCTGCACGTCGAAGAGTGTACAGGAGGCAAGGGGAACGATTCGCACAAGCCTGTATTCAAGAGACAGTGGAATACGGGGGTGGCTCGTGCATGTTCTGGGGCGGCGGCATGTCAATAGCTATGTCCACACTGTGCCCTTTTTTGTTCATCAAGGGCATGCGTCATAGCGCAGTCAACAGCGCAAGTCGGGCATGCCCTTGACGCATGCGCAATGACAGTTGAAAGCGTAACGCGCGCTGTGATACACGTCATTCCGCGTCGGATTGATTTCTGTTCCACAAAGCGTTCAACAACAAGATGGCAGACGAAATTACATTGAATTTTATTGAAGATTACCGAAACTTTCCACAGCTCTGGGATCCAAATAACAAACTTTATACAAATAAAGTAAAGAGGAACGATGGTTTACAAGTTTTGGCTACTAAATATAACATGGACATCGATGGTGTTAAAAAAAAGATAAAAAGTCTACGCTCATATTTTTCCAAAGAGCATCAGAAAGTTATGAAGAAAAAGAGTGGCTCTGGATCCTGTGAGATATACGTTTCACCGTGGTTTGCCTATAAACATCTGTTGTTCACTGCTGACTCTGTGACGCCAAGGGAAACTAGAGAAACTAGTACTGAGGAAGAAAAGGTATTTTTAAACGCATATTTGGTGAAATTAATTTATTTCATTCTTCCACAAAATAAATGTTATAAGTATTTGCTTTGAAACGGTATTGCTCCAATATCTGACATGAAATAGTTCATAAATTCCTCTCGTATTTGGTTCGATGTATTTGATGGCCTACGAGGAATTCTTTGAAGTGCCCTGCAACCACTGTCATCTGCAGTTATTGCTCTCCACGACCCGGGAATAATTTCTCCAGTGCGTACATCCTCATTATCAAAACAACCTGGAGGGCAGTAATGACGGGATGAATCTGTTTGCAATCGTAGAAAATTGTGAATGTAAACACAACTCAAAACAATATCAATTACAGTACTGTCGACTTTTAATTCAATTGGCTTACGAAATATTCTAAATACAGATGCAAGCAGCCCAAATGCATTTTCAACCATACGTCTTGCCCTTGATAACCTATAATTATACACTCTTTTTGGAGACCCCACATTTAAATCTGTTGAATACGGTTTCATAGTATAGGTAGATAGAGCAAATGCATCGTCAGCAACTAAGACATAAGGAACTGACATCGTTCTACCACGTAGTGGTTCATTGTGGGGTAAATTTAATTCATTTTTTTCAATTTTCTTATAAAACGCAGTGGATTTAAAAACACCACCGTCCGATATACGGCCCTGACAACCAACGTTAACATATGTAAAACAATAGTTTGCATCTACGATTGCGAACAATACTATGCTATGTGTTCCTTTGTAGTTATGAAATTCGCCCACAGTATTTTCTGGTCTTTGGATGACCACATGTTTTCCATCCATGGCGCCAATACAATGTGGAAAGTTCCATCGCTTGTCAAATTGATTCGCAATAGATTTCCATTGCTGCTCGTTTGTTGGTAACTGAAAAAAAATTGAATTAAGTAAGTAACATTTACATTACATTTCAGGACACGCAAGCTGAAGTACCTATTCAATAGAGAAAGCTCTGCGACTTCGCAGTCTACGTGTATGTCTGAAGATGAGCATGGTTTTACCTTACCATCAATAAGAAAGAAGAGAAATGTTAAAAGTACAAAGATTGACGATAAAGAGGAAGAAGCTTACAAATTTATGAAAAAAGCTACTGAGGAATTAAGTCAAAAAGATGAGTTTACTGTTTATGGACAATTAATAGCTCATAAAATTCGAAATCTTAATCCATTAAATCGACTATTAGCTCAACAGCGCATAAATAATATACTTTTTGATCTGGAAATGCAACAGATGACTGGTGCAGCCGCAACGCAGAATGTTACTGAGATGCGGAATGTGACTGAGATACCGAATGTTATTGAGATATTTAATGATACCGAGATGCCAAATGACTCTCCAGCTAAAACAGAAGCATTTGATATTAATACTGTTTCTGAATTTGTTATATTTAAAAAAATATTATCATTGTGCTAAATATTGTCTATTATATGTATAATATATAAATAAAACTCTTTCTTACCTTAATATAATCCTTTAGTACTTTAATTATGGCTTTCAATACATCTGGTAGCATTGCTGATATGAATTGTTTGGACACCTTGAATAAATATGAAAGAGACATTAAATTGTCTCCAGTAGCTAAGAACCTAAGTGTTATAGCTAATTTTATTTCATTAGGTATTGCTTCACGTAACTGGGTTGACTGCTTTGTAATTATTGGTGTAACCAATTTCAAAAGTCTATCGAAATTTTTTTCAGACATGCGTGTAAAATTTTTAAAAAGAATATCTTTATCTTCTCGTAGTTCTCTCATAATCACATTACTTCGATTATTGTAATAGCCTCGTATCCAAAACTTTCGCTTGGTTCTTTTTTTTCTGGAATTTCTTATGACCAGCAGCACATATAGCAGCACATATTCCACTAAGTAAAATGTTGTCGTCGCACATGTTTCCACAAGCTGACAAACTACGACTGAACTAAATGAATATATTGGCGTTGCGTTCGTTAACGCATTCAATTATTGAAAGCGACAAACGAAAGTTGAATAGAAAGATGAAGACGAAAGTTGAAGATGAAAGTGCATAGTGTGGACATAGCTAATCGACGACAAAACGAACCTCGTGTGTGTTTCTCGGACTGGAAGTGCTCGCGGGTGTGACTGTTCCTAAGTTACCCTAGGCTGATAAAATTTTCGTTTTTCCTAATTCTGTCAATATGACTGTTTAGGTCGGTTCCTCCTTAGGAGGAAAAGTCGAACCCCACCGTAGTGCGACTCTGTAGAGCTCGTCTCCAGACTGGTCACTCTCCCACCGACAGAGATAAAAAGAATTCCAAATATGAAGAAGTCCAACGCCTTGTCTCTTGCCTTGTGTTAATAGAGCAAGGAAAGGATTGAAATATATAGTAAATAAGATTTAGGAATTCATAGTTATGAAGTTGGATGTGGTTTTAGAAAGATAATAAATAATAGAGGGATTCTAAGTATATTATTATATAGATTTGTGAGTAACTCTTACGCTAGCGTAAGAGGTATTTTGGTCACACACACTTTACATCTGTACTTAGAGTACTTAGAACAACACTTCCATAAAGTGACGCAAGCGGCTTTTCTGCGCCATTACGTCGGCATCATGCTCTTTTGGAGACATGGTCCCAAGCAGTTCTTTCAAACTGATAAGCGTGACGAAGCGGCTTTCCCTGCGGCAACCGTGTGGACCGTCCTTGTCTAACAACGGGGCGGCTAGTTTCAGCGGCATTGCGTCGGCATCATGCTCTTAAGGAGACATGGTCCCTATCAGTCCTTGGACTGGATATGAGATAGATGTGGTTTCCCGAACCCCTGGAAGTTCCCCTTTGCACAACAAGCATATCTGCAAGACACGTGTTCATATCAGTCTAACCGAATTATTGGTTTGTGATAAAGAATACAACATTCAAGAATTACTAGATAATAAGAGTTGAGAATCAAAACTCAAGAATTATTAATTAATAGAGCTGTGGATCAACCCTCTTAAAGATCTATAGACAGCCCAAAGCGCCCACCCTTCATCACTTCCTAGTGTTTGAGCTGGGGAGAAGAAGTGACGCAACAAACTCCCCAGCAACACGTCTCTGTCTGTTTAGTTACAACAACTTTAATTACACTATCAGCCTAGGATAAATATTATAACGAAAGGCTCATCCAGTCGCTCCAACAAACACACACACTGTACATTAAGTACTAAATTAGTCTAGTCTGGGCTTTAATCTAACTATAACTAGCTCAGTAACTAAGACTCGCTATCATGCGACAGCCCACTCGGACATGGCCCTTGGTATTCACCAAGCCTCCTAACTTAACTCGCCTAGACTCCAACGTCTGTATCTTTCCGTAGTCTTAAATCGTCGTGTTGCATTCGTCTTGGATAGTTAGGACAAGTAAACGATGTCAATATAAATTAAGGTTGGGAATTCACAGGTTATGGAAAGGAATCTAATTTATATACTTTTCTTTTCATTATGAAAGTTAGAGGACATGTCAGTAATATAAAAGGGTATGTATGTGACACGTAACGCTTGCGTTGTACGAGTATATTACTCTAAGTTACGTTAATGGATTTCTTTACAATAATTACAGACCCACCCCAAGTGACGTGGGACTGCTTTACAGCAGCTGACAGCGTCGTGCGTGTATTGTTAGACCTGAACGCATAGGACCACTAAGGACACTGCTACGATTTTAACAAGCCACGTTCCCTAAGCTCTAGTCATGCCGTACTCAATCCTAAGGCAGAGTACTGCGAAGTTCAACTGTCATTGAGCGAGACACGTTCCAGTAACCACTGGGCGCGTACTAATGTAATGATAACGGCCTAATTACCCGATACAAAGCCAATACAAAACTTGCACAAGCGTACCGCATCGTCGGTCGGTAGTAGAATTATTTACAATTGCTCCTGCTATACGCCGAAGTAGTTATTCCAAATCCTCACTTCTCACTCTCTTAATCTCCCCCATTTCGAGGATGCTTTCAATGTAATTGGCAACCGTGCGACTTATTCAAGCATCGGAGCGTTTCTATCTGGGCATCCAAATGTCGTGTCTCGCTAATAATTTGTGAGAGGCCGATAGCCAGATGTGGTTTAACGAGACACAATTCCTAGCGTTCCTTAGAACGAACTATCAATCCAGTTTAGGAAACTTGGTGGAGCCTACCCCCCTCCCTAAGAGTCTGCATACATCAAGAACAATGTAAAATATCCTGCACTTAGTCAGTCCATAGGGATAAGGTAACGATCACTAGCATTTGGTTTGTTTGTGTTCGTAAACAATTACAAAGTAGCATTATAGCTCAAATTGGCCCTAACGAGTTGCGAGTATTAATTCGGTTCAGCCATCCATAAGCGGTGTGACTGCCGTAAGTGTCATGTCTTGGTTGTGATTGTCTATCGTCTGTTGGTAGAGTAGTCTACCGTCTCTTGTTAAATGTCACACCCAATGGAAGGCTCTCTCCGAGTCCCTAGAACCAAACGCTGGTGTAGGATACCTCGATCGTCATAGAAAGGAATAAGGAGGAATAGAATAGTTAACACTCACCCAATCGTTCACAGATACACTCACTGAGATTCGCGCGCCTTACACACAACTTACATTATACTTGACTAATATAACCTAGTCTAAATCTACACAATTTAACGTATTAAACTGATAACACTCTCGCTATCGCGATCTCTCCAAAGTGGCATTGTGTCATTATTATCGACCTAGTTCTATCTCTCCTAGTCAAGCCTAATTTAACCGCTCTTTCTCGTGGTCTTTTCACGAACTCCCCTAACTTAACTCTCCCGTAGGCCATCGCGTCCGTCTCCTGTCGCGGCTCATCACCGACTAGAGATGAGCCCGATGTCATGTCACATGTTAAAATCATCGATATTTTAAAATCATTATATCATGCAATGACAACGACAAAATCATCAATGCTTTTAAATCATTACTTGAATGAACGCGGACTTCGGTGATTCGTATCGGATGGGCTCGGGCCGTCTCGGGCGCTGCGGTGTGATTTGCGACGTTGCGAAGCTGCGCGATCGGCGATAAAATGACCGGGACTGGGAATGGGCGCACGGAATGGCAACAATGCTTTCACTTGCGTTGTTTACAATATGCGCGGCAAATCACGAATGCTTTCATTTCGCGGCAAATCACGAATGCTAATCATTGTTTTGGTTAGACGAGGACGACCAACCACCCTTACCTAATTTAATTTTACGCATACGAAATACGTAGTGTAGTGTGTTGACTCACTATAATTGGATTTTTGATACGTTTTAGTGAATTTAGTTTGGTGAAGTGTACCATAGATTTTAAAACCAAGTTAAGACATTTGTTTAGGTACTTAGTACTTCGTGCAGCTTGTTAATATAAAAAAAAAAAACGTTTTGATACGTAGACAACGTGACGTTCTACAGTGGGTGTACTTACTTACTATATTTTTCTATCTTATAGGCAAGAAACGTTTAGGGGTAGGTTCTCAGTTTGTATCTAAATATTAAAAAATGGCTTCAACTGTAAAAAATTGACATTTAATGTATTTGTAAGAGCCTCATATCTAGGGCTTTCAAATACCGAATTATTTCAATACCGGTATCAATACCGGTATTGGAAAAGTCAATACCGTGATCCCGGTATCAATACCGGTAGTCCGGTATTGAACGCAAGTTCAATTAGGACATTAATAAAATCAATAAAATACGCCTTTTTATATTTTCAAATGTCTCTATTGTTCTTATTTATTGAAAATAATAAAATAAATACGTTATACATACATAGCTTTCTTAATTCTTATATAATAATTTGGACTAGGAATTAGGAACATAATAAAAACTTAAACTTAATCTACTCTTTTTGCAAGAAGGCATTTCACATAGACTTTATTTGTACAATATCAAAAAAAATATAAATTTATTATTATTACCTAAATGTCATCATGTCTCATGTAAAAATCAGTATAGGTATCATTATTTATAGAAATGTAGGTAAGTAAAGTATACCTTAACTAGCTAGTAGCAATCATTTGGTAATCATTTTAGTAACATTCTTAATACTTAAGTTATAAAAAACAATCAAAAAATCTAAAACTAAACAAGTAACAAAATAAATCAAGAATCAACATAGGTATCATTATTTGTAGAAATGCAAGTAAGTTAAGTATAGCTTAACTAGCTAAGTAGCTAGAGTAAGTAGTGAGAGTAGAAAACAAGTGTGAAAATAAGATCACATAATTTTCAGATCTAATGTTTGTAATACCGTAATCACGGTATTGGGGTGTAAATACCGGTATTATAAAAGGACGAAATAAAATCCGTGATCCCGGTATTACGGGATCCCGGAATACCGGTATCGAAAGCCCTACTTATATCGTGAGAAAATGTTAAACTAAATATTTAGAATAAGATATTGGCGCCGATTCCCTTGTTCACAAACTAAACTAAATTTAAGTTCAGTGCATCCTTTTCTTTATATTTCATTAAGAAGAGGACAGAAGATAAATTTTAGTTTAGTCCTGTCAAATTAATCAGCGCCTGTCACTACTCCATACAAGTTTAGACGTGATTAAAAACTTGCCTACTAAAATTACGTCAATTTACGTCAAGCGCTGATTAATTTGACAGGACTAAACTAAAATTGATCTTATGTCCTTTTCTTAATGAAATAGAAAGAAAAGGATGCACTGAACTTAAATTTAGTTTAGTTTGTGAACAAGGGAATCGGCACCATTTTGTTATTAATTAGGAGACATGACGGACAGTCACACGGGCAAGGGTCGCTGACTGCTCCTCGGTACATAACAGAGATCTTAGAGGAGCAGGTTGTCCCTTATGCTGGTTTTTGGCAGTGGGTTCACGTTAATGTACGATAACGCCCGCTGTCAGACCGCTTTCATTGTAAGAGACTACCTCCAAGAAGTTGGGATCCCTGTTATGCGCTGGCCGGCGCGAAGTCCAGACCTGAACCCTATTGAGCACCTTTGGGATGAACTGAAACGGCGAGTACGGGCACGTGAACCTGCCCCTACCACTCTCCAAGATCTCCAAGATGGAACAACATTCCTCAAGAGACTGTTGTTACATTAATTAGGTCCATGAGAGAACGCATGGAAGCAGTCATCATTAAGTTGTTTTTAAGGACTTTGTTGTAATTTTTGCTGATAAAATAAAATTTAACTTTTTAATCATTTGCATTAGCTTGCTTTTTTTTATTCCCTGGTAAACAAAAAAACAAATCTATTGTTTTATTCTGAAATTTAAATAAATTGCCTATCCAATGTCACCTTATAGTCATATTAATCTAATGGTAGACCCATTGATTAATAGGGTTAAAATGACTTTAAAACGAATTCATAAAGAGGTGCGATTTTTGTGACGCCGAGTGTAGTTGTGTAAGTAAGAGCCTTATCACACAAGCGAGTTGCGAGCGAGTGGAAAGCGGGGCGAGTGCGCAGCGAGCTCGCCGCGAGTTCGCAAAGTGATCGCCACGAGTGCGCAACGTGTCCGTCGCGTTTGCGGAACGAGAGCTAGTGGTGGTTAATAAAGCATATAGCATAATAAAGCATCGTGCTTATCATACGTAACATAGAGCAAATGCTATCGTGGCTCTCACTTGTTGCTATTTGCTTTTTGCTTTACATCGCACATCGCACTCTTTGTCTCTGTCTGTCCCACATAGCAAGCGCATGTAGTAATAGGTAGTGATGGATTAATTAGCATTCGCATTCACTGTTATGAGAATGCTCATTTAGCATTTAGCAAATGAAATGTAGGCGCGAAATTCTGTGAAGTGCGAAGTGAATTTATCGCTTCGTACTTTTTCTATCATACGTCAGAGCGTCGACGCACGCAGCGTTGGCGTGCGCGCTCCGTCGCACTCACGGGAAGTCGGGAATACTAAATCTATCGGTTTCACATGACCGTGACTTCGTTCGCGAGTGAAATTTATTAGCAGGTGCTGCGAGCTTGCGAATAATGGGTTAAGCAATTGTAATCTTATTATCTTTGATTTGCACGTACTTAGGGTTGTATATTGAATGAATGCTTGTGATTGTTTAATTTATTTAAATTATTAGCATTAGCAAGGTGGTGCGAAGAATCTTGTTTAGCAACTATTACCTTGTCTTTGATTTGCGCGTACTTAGGGTTGTATATTGAATTAATGCTTGTGATTATTTAAATTATTAGTATTAGCATTAGCAGGGTGGTGCGAAGAATGATGATTAGCAATTATTACCTGATTTTTGATGTCTGAATGTATTTGATTTGCTCGTATTTAGGGTCGTGTATTGATTGAATGAATGCGTGATAGTTTAATAAAAATTTTGGCACGTGCGTGTCGCGCGTCGTTTTTTGTCAAAGTTTAGTACGTTTTGGATAGTGAGAGTTTAGTTTACGTATTCGTAATACAGTAATTACATTCTTTCGTCTTGTGCTTATTATTGTACTTAAATAGATAACAAAATTCACATACTTCATTATTATCAATTATCGTTATATTAGCAAATAGCATAGCAATAGCAATTTGCATGAATCTCAATCAAGAATTCACATGCTGATGAAATTTATGAGAAATCGCATTAATTGACATTACTAGTAATAAGCAATCAGCCAAAGCGGCAGGTGCCAGCCGGTAGTCGTCGCATGCTAGCGATTGCTTTCGGTCGCGTGTATAATCGTTTTAGGCACCTCGTGCGATATCGCGATCTCAGGCGGCTCACGTACGTAACGTAATATTATAAACAACTAGATACGCCCCGCGGTTTCACCCGCATAAGTTTTGACCCCGTGGGTATATCGGGATAAAAAGTATCCTATGTGTTATTCCTGGTTATAAACTATCTGTGTGCCAAATTTCATCCAAATCCGTTCCGTACTTTTTGCGTGAAAGAGTAACAAACATCCATCCATCCATACTTACAAACTTTCGCATTTATAATATAAATAGTGCATTTATAATATATATAAATAAACGCTTATTGATTATATACATAAAAACTAATTGTGTAAGTAAGGACGATTTACTGAGTGAGGTATCGTGTTGTTGTTTTGTGCGTAAGTATTTAACGGACGAACATGTTAAAGGCTCCTACATACTGGCGCGACTTGTCGCGCGACGCGACGCGACACAAAGACACCGCGTGTAGCGCTACAAGCGGTGCCTTTGTGTCGCGCGACAAGTCACGCCAGTATGTAGGAGCCTTTAGAAGGAACAGTGAACTTTTAAATACGCCTATAATTGTTTTAAATACTAACATACCTACTTTATTTCTTAATAACACAGTCAAGTCAATCAATTATAGACAGTCCTAAGCCTGTAAAGTATGAAGGAAAGTACATTGCTTTTTTTTACTGTTCCGTAATAAATTCATAAACGCGATGTAATATTCCGCTCTGAAAACACCGCGCTATTTTAATTCGCGCCCGCCCGTTTGGTCGTAACAAGTACCTAAGCGTATTAAAATGCTTAAAATATAGCATATAAAACAGTTTGTAGTAGTAGTTAATAAAAAGCATATAGCATTAAGCAAGTGATTGCCTTAAAGCAACTTTGAACACCACTAGAGAGCGGTTGACGTGAGTGTACAAGAGAGAGCGAGACAAGCGAGTGTAAAATATTGTGAAAACGTGGTGAACACGTTGCGCACTCGTGGCGATCACGCTGCGAACTCGCGGCAAGCTCGCTGTGCACTCGCCCCGCTTTCCACTTGCTCGCAACTCGCTAGTGTGATAAGGCCCTTAGATATAAAATGAATAACAATGTTCAATGAGACTTTATACTCTTTTTTCTAACGTGTTTCGTAGGTGTGAAATTCTGTAAAAAATTCAATGGCCTTTTAATTTTTGTTGTAATCAGCTAAAAATAAAAAGTTACAGCTCTGTTACAAGCAAACTGCGTAGCAATGGCCAAACAGCTGTACACATTTTCGTTGCGCCCGGCGTAGGGTCCAATTGGCAGCCCTTGGATAAAAATTCCTAAAAATCAATACCATCATGGGTGGTAGAGGGTCTGGGGGAAAACGCATGAGGGACATCTCAATAACGCTACAGCGCCGCTTTTCCACTTCGCCCCGCTTGTGATGGATAACACTGAGCTTGTAGGTATGTACCACGACACGATTGTGGTCACAGTTCAGAACATCTATTGTAACTACCTTTACGACGTAATTAAATAAGTGACTTATGTTCTGAAGTGATTTGATAAACAAAAAGAAACATAGGCCAGGCACCTAATTGCGTAACACAGTTTGTATCACAATCCGAGTTTTGAAGGATATTGCTATATCCATCGCTTCATGTCGCTTTTGATAAAAATAAGAGTGCCATGTAACTTAAGTGCGCGCTATCGAATGGTTTCAAAGACACAGTGAAATAAATGAAAATGTACTTTTCATTTTCGAAACTTCATTGGTTTTCTCAAATCTTTTCTTTTGCTACAACCAGAGTTATTCCATAAACGTCTCATCGGTCCGGTCGTCACAGACTTGATTGCTGAGCCTGGCTGAGGGCATGACTGGTCCTGGATTCGATCCTCGGGTCGGATAGCGTTATTGACACATTCCCGGCCAGAAATACTTCCTAGTAACGGTAGGTAGTGTCCGACCGAAAACGGATCTTCAGCCGAAAACGATAAATAAGCTTAGGCTTTAGTCTTATTTTCGGCCGAAAACAAAAATGATTTACGACATTAAAAAATATTGATATTTCCACTGTACACTGAAATCTTGTTTGTTTGTTTTAGAGATAATTCAATAATCACATAGGTACCTATTTCACAAACCTTTGTCAATATGAGTGACAAAAAGTTCAAAACCCATTAATTTATGCGCGTGAAGAAAAAATACAACATAACCTCGCTTCATAACTTCTGAGCTGAGTGAAACCACGAGCGGATCCGATTCACCCCGAAATTAACCGAACGTCACCTGATATTGCCGAGCTTTACGAAGTAGGCCGAATGATGCGCGACAATTCACGAACTTCTGATTTTTGGCTTGGCCGAAGCTTCTGCTGGTTTATGGCCGAATCATGATTTTTTGGCAGAAAACGAAGCTTCGGTCGGTCACTATTAATAGGTACTTAACTCACAGTGATGCGGGGTTATGTAGATCGTGATCGTATTTATCACGGACTAGTATAATATACGTATCGACGGTTCCCCGGCTATTTAATATAAGCGACATTTTTTGAGAAATTGAGATAAATACATATTTCGTCGTTTGAGGTGGGTTTAAATTTTTTATGAGCACTTTTTTGGCGTTTGTACCCCTCAGTAACTTTGCCCTCATTTTGATAACCGTGGAATCAACCAACGCAAAATTGGACAACTTTTTATATTAGGTAACTTAAACTATTTGAGCTTATTCTGATTTTTCTTTATTAGTCAGTTAAATTGTTTTGCCTACGATAGTTCGAATGCATACTACGCATTAACTCATTTATCCTTTAGCTAAAATACTAGATTGTGTCGGTTGAATCAATTTGCCCTACTTCAGAATGATGAAATCAGTTGCTTGAACCATTTTGCATGCAATCAAAACCAAGTACGCCGTCGCTTGGGACATTTAGACTTGGCCTTTTTTTTATGTCGAATGATACTTGAAACATTTTTCTTATTTATTTATTTATTTTTTTTTTTTCTTATTTCTTCATACCATTAGTGACAGGTAACGTTGTTTAAGCCTTTTAAACTTTCTATAGGTTTTTTTTAATGTGTTATTTATATCAATCTAATGAATCAAAATTTAAGTTGTTTGAACCCCGGCCCTGGTTCAGGCCATGGTACGGAGCGAGAGGGCATGGGCAGCCGTCACCTCCTTCTGCGAAGCAGTAATGCTCGCGAAGGAGGAGGCGGGACGGTTGAGGGAAAGGCAAGTTTCGCGCCCTCTCGCCCCTAGCCGCCGCAGGAGGCGCCCAGGGCGTCGGGAATCCCGGGCGGATTTCCGGCCACCGTAGGCGCGGGCTTGCGGACGGTGAGCAATGGGTAGCTCACCGTCCGGTAAGGACCAGGCCCGGGTTGACGGCGCGTTGTATTCCACGCGCGCCTCAAAGAGATGTCGTCAGCGCATAGGTAGGGGTCCACTAGGGCCGATGCCTGCCGGGGTCGCGGGAAGGTACCTATGGGTCACCGAGGCCCCCGCAACACAGGCAACAGGAAGGAATACGGGTGGGTTTTAGTCAGTAAGATTCTGACACACCCTTCCGCTCCGCCCAGAGCGGGAGAAGTTATTTGATGATTTCCCAAACTCAAAAAAAAAAAAAAAACTGAACCGTCACAAATATAGTAAGACAGCATTTTCGTAAGTCACAGACAACCAAACATCGTGTTGCACGATGTGTAACGTTGCACGTGTTTGAAGTATTCCCCCGCACGCCGGGCGTTAGTCAGCCGTTAGACGTGAGTAAGGGCGGTTGCGTGTGAGTGCGTGCATTGCACAGAACATTGTTGGCGCGAAACGGACTACTACTGACTGGTTAGTATAACCCTATTTTGCTTATTGTTTTAGATAAAATTGCTATCAAATTAGTATTTTGTCTAATTTTCCTAATGGTATCTAATTGTGGTCAGTTTTAAACCTTATTTGGTAGGTACCTACCGAGTAGACGTATGTATTAGACGTGATATAGTGGTGAAATACTTACAGCCTTGGCCAAAAGTATTGAGTACCCATGACATCTTTCAGTTTTATGAGAAGTATCAAATAGAAATAAAACAAAACGTTTTATATAGGTTTATTTTACTATTTATTAATTGAAAATTAATATTTTGTGGGTCCACCCTTTGCCTTAATTACGGCAGAAATTCTTTTTGGTAAAGAGCTAACAAGTTTTTTACAGTCTTCAGCAGTAATCGCGTTCCATTCTAGGCGCAGGTAGCGTTTCAAATCTTCTCTGTTGTTAATTGTGTAGCGCCTAACTCTACGCTTTAATAAACCCCATAAATGTTCTATGGGGTTCAGATCTGGTGACTGGGCAGGCCAGTCAAGAAGCTCTGTGTTATTTTCCCGAAACCATGTCATAGTGCGGGCAGATTTGTGGCATGGCGCGTTATCCTGCTGAAATTGAACACCATCCATGTTCGTGTCGCCGAAAAGTTTCGTGAATGAAGGCAGCAACACAGTTTCTAGTACATTTATGTAATATACTTAGTAGAGTCCATGCGGCCCTCACACACGAAAAATTCGCCAACTCCAGAATCGGTCATGCAATCCCAGACCATTATGCTGCCACCGCCGTGTTTTACGGTTGGGATCACACACTTTGGCTTAAATTCTTCGCCCACCCGGCGACGCACAAAGGTCACACCAGGTGTACCTTAAATCTGCAATAAAGAGAAAAATTTTGAGTTCCGGAAAAAAAAATAACTTCATCTATGCGTTTGGTTTTTAAACCATTTTATATAATTTTATTAGGGCATTAAATTGACATCGAAGTTTGATTCGTCTGACCACACAACATTTGACCACTCTTCAGCGGTGAAAGTTCGGTGTTTTAAGGCCCATTTATACCGAGCTTTTTTGTTGTTGTCGGAGAGCCATGGCTTCTTCGTAGCTTTACAGCCTTTCAGACCAGCTTCCTGAAGTCTTCTACGAGTAGTTCGAGCAGAAATAGATTTCTTAATTTGTTCTGACAACTCAGCAGCGAGCTCTGAAGATGTTTTTTTCCTATTTCTTAACAACTCTCTCAGTAACTGACGATCCTGACGGTCTGTGGTGATGCGTTTGCGCCCGGTTCTCGGTCTATTTTGATGTGATCCGGTAGCAGAGAATCGCTTAATAGCATATTGCACGGATCGGCGCGAACATTTCACAGTTTTGGAAATCTCTACTTGTGATTTCCCGTTCTCATGCAGAAGCTGTATCTGCACACGTTTTTCTAAAGAAAGTTCGTTTCGTTTTGGCATATTGCAACGCTAACACTTTCAACTTTGAAATAAAATACCAAAGGCGCACTAGATCACTGGATGTGTTCACAACGAGCGATGGTAGCGAACTGATAAATAAATACAAAAATTGTAAAAGACACATTTTATTGCACCCAGGTGTTTTATTGCTAGCTGCGGCGTGGGTCATTGTTTTTAAATCTTTGTAGATGACCGACAAAAGAATATTTCAACAGTAGATTTGGTTTTCTCCCATACTTACCGTGAACGAGCGAAATTTGTAAGGTGCTCAATACTTTTGGCCAAGGCTGTACTTGGTAGAAATTTGTTGCTCGTATTTATGTTTCATAAATATGAAATGAAATACCTCATTCGTATTTAATAGGAGACTAAGTTGTTGTTCTTTACCTATATACCTTCTTATACTCTTTCGTCAAAGTAATAAAATTTGTCATACCTATTATATACAAAAATAAATATTTAAGGTGGTAAATGACCGTTAGTTCATTGGTTACGTTGTTTTTACTTTGTAATAACTGTAATGAACTGTACCTAGGTATATTACTATTAGATATAGTTAAGGTCCACCTTGGTCTCATATCTGGGAAAATTCGTTTTCTCTATTTTCACCCGAGCATAGCTCGATTGACCAACGGGGCAATTGCATAACACACATAAAATGACAATTGATCGTAATTAGTTTCATTTTCACCCAGGTTCATTGCGTTTTTTACGTTGCTGAGCAGACGATTTTTTCACACCTATGAAAGATTAGCAATATACTTCAAAACTTTCGGATTGTGATTCAAACTATGTTACGCAATTAGGGTGCAGGTAATTCAGATTAATTACACTGGTCAACAAAATTTTAACTTTGTCATGCCAAATGGACTTTTTTTGATATTTTTTACTTTAATTGGTGATTGTAAGAAAAAATAAACAGTAAAAAAAAAATTGCTAGACAAGGATTTTATTCTATTGAGTAATTTAAAATATTAAGAAAAAACACAGATCTCGTAAATAAAAGTTTTTTTTTTTATAAATGACTTAATAAATCTAAGATTTTCTTGAATATTTAGCTTTTGGTTGGACCCTTTTAATTGTCCAGCAGTAATCTGCTAACATATTTGGACTCCATTTGCCCTGGTACCGCTTTTCCATATTAGAAATGTCCTGATGGAACCTCTCACCGTGCTCGTTGCTGACAGCCCCTTATTTGTCAGGAAAATAATCCAGGTGTGAGTCTAAAAAATGGATCTTAAGTGACATGTTACAACCCAATGCTTGATATGACAAATATAGCTCGCTAACCAACTCTCTGTAGCTGTCACTCTTGTGGTTACCCAAAAAATTTGCAACAACATTTTTAAAAGCCTTCCATGCAGATTTTTCTAAATCGCTTAATTTTTCTTCAAATCTTGAATCTTTTATTAACTCCCTAATTTGAGGCCCAACAAAAATACCCTCTTTTATCTTTGCATAGCTTATTTTAGGGAATTTTTCTTTTAGATATAAAAATCCACTCCCATTGCGATCCATTGCCTTCACAATTTTTTTTATTAATCCTAATTTGATATGCAATGCTGCACATTATTTGGCTGCACAAGGGGTAAATACTTTACGTTTTTTTTCTTGGAATTTATACCTTTTATGTCAGTGAGACAAAAATAGCAATCTGAAACGTGATCTCGCTGTTCAGTCCATATCATGGGTACAGCAAACAGCATAGGTCGTGCACCTTTCTTCCAGTCAGTTAAATTTTTCACACACGTTATGCAACAGACATGAGGGGCTCAGGATTTGACTTGATGGGCGGCAGAAAAACCAAAACATTGGTGATAACACTCCAACACAAGATTCGTAAAATTTCGTCGTTGTTTTTTGAATGCAAGTTCTCCGCAGACATAACAACAAGAGTTAGGATCATTATTACACTTCCTCGACATGTTCACAGGGTTATTAAATCACAAAAAAGTGATCAAATTCAACGACAAATATTTTCATAACGATTTACTTGTAAGCGTTTCTGTTAATTTATTGCCGTAGTACTAGTTATGAGTATTAGGTACCATATCACAACAAATATGAGGCTAATTGACCTTTGACAACTGTGATTAAATAATGAGGGTAGATTGATAAAACAAAATTAGCTATCAAAGTTCGTGTGGCAAAACCAGTGTTGACCAGTGTTATTATAGGCAGTTAACACAATTAACTCTAAGTAATTAAAACAAACAATTATTCATATATTTAACACCTCATTTTACTATTCTAGTAATATAATAACCACGTTTTTATCACATCATTCAATAATATCGCTGGTACATCTCTAACTCAGCGGCGGCGGGAAAGTTTGTAAACGCAGTGCTGGCCATGCTAGCGACGCGTGACGGTTCCGTCAGTGGATGTCATTACAAACGAGATTAGTGCTGTGACTTTGTTATTTACAATATTTGAATTACCTTTTTATTATAAAATCTGCTCTTATCTAACGTTGTAACCATTGGGTAATGATTGCTCAGCCGGGAAAAAAGGTGAAACATGGGTGAAATAATACAATTCAATGGTACTTATAAGCACTTTTTATTCGTAAACCATGCACAAGTAAAACGTATCGATGTTTTAAAAATATATACTTTTGCCGTGACTATTATGAATGAAGGAATTTGTAGCTTGGCGTAGAGAACACAGATTTTCGTTGACGTGGCGGTCAAAAGGTAAAGCTATAAATTTCTTTCTTTTCAAAACAAATGTAAATTACGAGCATACCTATCTACACAAATTCTAAGGTGCCAACCCTAGTGGGGCAGAATCCAGCAAGATTTTAGACTAGTAGAATTTGCCATACCAAATCAAATTACTTAGTGGGGGCATCTGCTCACTAGTTCGATTCAAATCTAGAAGTGCTTTTGCAGTGGAATTTTCCACTGCATAATTTTAGGCAATAAATTATGTGTGTCAAAGTGCAAGAATTCAAGGCATGTCCCAACTTTTTATGCAGCCACTCTGTTAAATCGCGGCGTAAAATTGTAAGATTTTTTTAAATTTCAGTGATTTTGTAACATGACTTTATACCTACATATAATTGACTTTTCACTAAATTATTTAATATGAGATAAATATTTACCATCATCTGTGATAAGAAACCGGCCAAGTGCGTGTCGGACCACGCACAATGAAGGTAGTTGGGATGAATATATCCCAAAAACAAACCTAACATTGTAGTTGAAAAACATGTCTCCCATACATTGATTTACTTAAGTTGGTTGTTTTTTTTTAATAAAAAGTTTCGCAAAAGTACATTGCTGATTTGATATACATAGGTATACCTTATCGTAATATTTAATTTTGAAATTTTTAAACTGTGTTATAAAGTATACGAATTTTATATATTTTTAAATTTTAATTTAATTACAGCAGCTTCGTGTGCACATACCATCTCTGATGTATGTCAAGTAGGCGACTATACTGTAACAGATATCATTGACTGTTGAAACACCTACATACTTAACTTTTAACGGCTAAGATCAACGAGGATTGCTTATTAAGTTTATTAAGCAATATATATGAAGGCGGCCTAAAGCGCTCGTAATCTAAGTGTATTCATTCAAAGTTCTACTTTGTCTGGCGAAGCACCGCGTAGAAAGTGTAAGATGACTTTATTATCTGAAAAAGAAAAAAAAAATCAACACTACAGAAGTTGTTCACTAGCTGTGAGCCGTGGTGTGGTAGGAGTATATGTACCTTGACGAAAGTGTCGAGCGAGAGCGGGATGACGAGGCCGGCGGCGGGGCGCAGCGGCCGCTTGGCGCGCTCCATCACCAGCACCAGCGAGCGCCGGAACGACAGCCGCTCGCGCCGCCACTCCATGCTGTAGATCGACTGAGACACGCGTGCGCTCTGCCAACACACAACACTCGAGTCACATCAAGCGATCCCTCTCAAATCAGACGTGTTGTAACGTATTGATGTTACCTCGTCGGTAATCTCGTTGCCGTAGTAGCAGTAAAGGAACAACTCCGTTAGGATGCAGCTGATGAATAGAGTCATCGATGCGAACTCTATACTTAGCACGTTCAACTAATTACAAATAACAAACATTGGAATTAGTAACAATCGCAATACATAAAGCATACTAAGAAATGTGTCTGATAAGGGCACTCACACTGACTATCTTATAGGCAGCCATACACAATATCCAACCGCCGATACCGAACTGGATCAAGATCGCCGTGCCGAAAATGTCTTGCAACATCTTCGCAGTCCTGAAAAAGATTCCAGTCAACAATATGCTCCACTTGCACGACATTACACACAAACGCTTCTAATGAGTCATACTGTCATACTCAGTAATCTTCTCATAGTGCACCAAACACTCCTTAAACAGCTGCTTGAGCACCGCGTCGTACGCCTGCCCCCGACTCGTCCGCGTGACCTCCGCCGCGCGTTGTGGAAGACATTCAAAGTTCATTCTGTAACATTACTGACGACGCTCACATCAACTTACGAACACTAAGCACTGCAGTGGTAACAAAACTGGTTTTACACAACTAACTTTTCTTTATTGTTGTTATTAGATAGAAGCAATATTAGCTGCTGAGATTATGTTATGCTTCCAAAACAAGTTTCTGTGACTGTAACTTAAGTCTCCCAAGTAGAGTGTTCTTTTACGAGTACAGTAATTTATGTTAGCAGATGAGTATTATTAGCGTGTGTACACCCACCGCAGTATTCTGAGCTGGGTTTTGCACTGGTTGAGCACGGTGGCCATGAATGCGTCCATCGTCGTGTTGGCGATGCCTACCAGCGTGGTCACGTAGTACGAGTACGCTAGCACCACGGTGAACCTGCAATCAGCTGCGGTTACAACGGCGGCAATACCTAATGGTCATAGCTTGTCATGTATTTTGTGTCTTACATTCTTGGTCCATTATAGTCAACGTTGATCCAAAAGGGGAACTCGACGGGATGTCCCTGTAGGCGGTACATGACGGGGAAGGTGATCCACAGCGTGCAGGTGACCACAGCGCAGCCGGCATACGCGCGCACGAAGCGAGCCGCGCGCGCTGCCGTCACGCTCAGCAATCGCGCGTGCGCTTCCACACCCTGGTTGTACAGTGGATCTGCAATTAACACCACGCTTGGACTCTTCGAACAGAGAACGTCCCCACCCCCCGTATCCCGCACCCCGCACTTACCGTCTAGCCCGCCGAGCATCTCATCAATCCGTTCCGCTCTTATGTGGAACACGAGCTGCTTCGCGATAGACGTAATGTGGCAGAGAAGCAAGAACATGACTCGCGCCAACTTGTCCATATCTTGCCGTACCTAGCAACAACAGATAATACGGTTGTTAAGACACGGAGGGGTTAGCAAGCTGTCTCGTATCGATTGTAGCTGGATACCTGGTAGGCGTAGACGCATTCCTGCAGCAGGTAAAGCGAGGTGAGCGCGAGCGTGTAGGCGCGGTAGAGCGCGTGCAACGAGCCGCGCCACGAGCCGCGCGCTCCCCCCGACAGCTGGCAGAAGCCGCAAATGCGCAGGATGTGCAGGTGTGTGGACACGCTGCCCGATGACAGAGACCTGCGCACCACACATGTTTTCTGTTGCGGAGTGCGGCCGATGCGACACACGTCGGGGCACAAACTACTGCTCCTGCTTGTATCGTATGTTGTTCATATACCATTTGCGGTGAGTAAGCTCTTTATTCAGGTTCAGTGATCACAATTTTATTTTGGCACCTGGGGCCGCAGCTTGCAAGCACTAGCAACGGCTGCAGAACATCTTCTGAACAAGTCAGAAACTATTAGTCCCAAAAGGGAAACGCCCCTAGGGTAAACCGTTGACAACTTGTAGAAAACGACTTGTGGCGGTACGACGATGCCACGATATCAACAGCGTTACAATGTGCTGAGAAATAAATAAATAATATATTGCTTGATAAGACGCTGCACTGTCACACGCTGAAACCATCCTAGGACCACGATATTTTATTGTAGGTAAAAAGATAAATAAAAAACCCTCGACACAATCAAAAATCCCTAAAAAGTAAAAAAAAAAATGTATTTGCTCTTTAAGTTTAAATGATGTTAATGTTTGACGATGGAAGATTTATTTTGGAAAGCTAATGAACGAAAAGAATAAATGGAATGGTGTGCTCAAAGAGGTACTGATAAATATTGGTTTAGTGAGGGAAATTTGCATGGATGAAGGAAGGCAGTTGGAAGTATGAAAAATGGAAAGGCCCAGATGATATAGCAGTAGAAGTATGGAAGTTTTTAAAAGAAGATGGCTGTATGTGGCTGACTTTATTCTTCAATAAGTTGTTGCAAGAAATAGCGATCCCCCAATAATGGTGCAATAGTTCGCTAGTGCCCATATTCAAGAATAAAGGTGATGTTCAGGACTGCAACAACTATCGAAGGAAAAAGCTCATGTCACATAGTATGATGTTTTGGGAGAAAGTAATAGAGAAAAGACTGCGAGAGGAGAGTGAGATTATCCCGAACCAGTTTTGGTTTATGCCAGGTCGAGGAACAGTGGACGTCACTTTTGCACTCCGTGCACACAAGAACTTGACATGGTGTTCATTGATCTGGAGAAAACGTATGATAGGATACCTCGGGATGTGTTGTGGTGGGCCTTGAAAGAGAAAAGTTTGCCCGGGAAGTATGTGGAGTTAATGCGTGCTATGTACAGCCAATCTTGTACATACGTCCGGTTGGCTGCTGGCAAATACCGATGGGTTCAGTGTGGCTAGAGAGGCGCTATGGCGTCCTCACCTTCCGCCTGACGCAGGTCCTCATCGGACACGGCAGCTTCGGGAGGTTCCTGTGTCGGATGAAATGAAATGAAATGAAATGAAATTGTTTATTCTGTAAATAGGATATGAGAATCACTTTTACACGTCATATTAAAAAATAAGCTAGATGGAGTCGACATTTCCTATCTGACTACCCCTGAGAAGAAATGGCGAAACAAACTCAAGGGTCAAAGTCTCTTTTAAAGTCCAGACATAATCTTGGTCAGATCATGTGAGGACCATGTAGATCTATGTCTGAAATGGTCTTTTGAGGAAAGAACCACACAAATTTGAGTGGACCTGTCCAGTCAGTGCAAGCATTTGTCAGTAATCGTGTAGCTCAACTCAAAACTTAAGGAGCTCAACGACTCGACGAACAATACCAAGGAAAGGACAATTGGTTTGGCCGCATAAAGAACTCAAAATGCCAGACCATAATTAAAACTAAGAGAAAAAAAAAAAACAACAAGAAATAAATAAAAATGACCCACATAGTGCTCACATTCACAATAATTAAAGTAATATAATACTTTTCAAGGTATTAGGATACGGTGGGAGGAAACGCCCGGGTGTCACCACTACGTGGATCGTCCGGAGGACACGGTGGAGGTCTGCCCGATTTGGGCAGAGCACCGTCGTGTCCTCGAGGAGGCGATCGGCGGCAGAGATCTCTCGCGTCCGGCCCTGGTTCAGGTCAGGCATGGGCAGCCGTCACCTCGTTCTGCGAAGCAGTAATGCTCGTGAAAGAGGAGGCGGGACGGTTGAGGAAAAGGCAAATTTCGCGCCTTCTCGCCCCTAGCCGCAGCAGGAGACGCCCTGGGCGTCGGGAATTACGGGCGGATTTCCGGCCACCGTAGGCGCGGGCTTGCGGACGGTGAGCAATGGGTAGCTCACCATCCGGTAAGGACCAGGCCCGGGTCGACCGCGCGTTGTATTCCACTCGCGCCTCAAAGAGATATCGTCAGCACAAGTGTAGGGGTCCACTAGGCCCGATGCCTGCTGGGGTCGCGGGAAGGTACTAAAGGGTTACCGAGGCCCCTGGCAACACAGGCAACGGAAGGAATACGGGTGGGTTTTAGTCAGTAAGAGTCTGACACACCCTCCCGCTCCCGCCCAGAGTCGTAGAAGTTATTTGACGATCTCCCACCCAAAAAAAAAAAAAGGGTCGGCGTTAAGTCCTTACCTCTTCCTGTTGATTATGGACGGTCTAACGTCGGACATACAGGAAGAGGCGCCCTGGTGCATGCTGTTCGCCAATGACATTGTTCTTGTGGGTGTAGATCGAGAGCAGATTGGAGAAATGGCAACAGAAGTTGGAGAATGTTGGCTTGAAAATCAGCAGAAACAAAACTGAATATATTTTCTGCATTTTCGGCGGTCTCTCCAGTTCTGGAGCCATAGCTCTTGATCGTGCGCTTCTCCCAGTCTGTTCTGATTTTCGGTATCTTGGTTCACTCGAGCAAAGCGATGGCGAAGTAGATCGAACGGTTAAGCATAGAGTTAACACTGGAAGGAGGAAAAGGCAGCAGGTCACGGGAACAATCTGCGACTCCCGCATTCCCCTTAAATTTAAGGGGAATATATATAAAATAATGGTAAGACCTTAACTTCCTATTTTCATTAGCCGTCCCCCGACGCGACGACGCTTGGATCAAAATATTACCTACAACTTATGATAAACTTAACGAGCAAATACATATTATTTTTTACTTTTGAAGGGTTTTTGATTGTGTCGAAGTTTAATTTAAATCTAAATAACCCCTATTTAGATTTAAATTAAACTTTTATTTCCTGTTTTTTAAACTTTATATATTAAGGCAACCGAAAATGCGGGCGAATTTTATCGATTGTTGAACTTCGATATTTAATAAAAATGTTTATATTTAGTACCCTGCAGATTATTATGACTCTAACCGCTTAGCTTGTATTAATTAGCATGTGCTCGTCAAAAGGCATCGTATGAGCCCAAGCACAAGATAGATGCCTTACACCGTTGAGGAGTTCTTCTGGCGGGTTGGGTATCCTGCAAGATCCTGGTGATGCCTGCGCATCAGGTCAAGGTTATCATACTTTTGTAATATGATTGACAACCTGCCCCATTAACAGGATTTCAAATTTCGAATCGATTAGGCCTGTGGAAGTTGTTTATATCTTTTCATCAAATAGAAAAGCGGTTATGATCTTCAAACGGCTGAGCAGATTTTCTTGAAACATAGCTAGAACACTCTCGATTAAGACCCCTATCAAACAAAAAAAAACAAAATCGGTTCATCCGTTCAGGAGCTATGATGCCACAGACAGACACACAGATACACAAAAACACACTACAAACTTATAGAACCCTCCTTTTAGTTCCCTTTTAGCCTTTTAGCCGGGGGTTAAAAATAAATATTAATAATTAAAACAAATCATTTTAAAATGAGTAAGAATGCGAACATTGTAGGATCCGTTTGAAGGTGGTGCTGCACTGGGAGGTGGGTAACAAATCTGACAACAGTCTGTTTCAGTAATGAGGTAATTATAGTGGGGATGTAATTATAACGTCGGCCACGTTAACAGATTAATAACAGGGTAGCGGTCGGCGGTGAGCGGCACCGCCCCCTCGCGTGCCCGTCACTCCACACTGATTCACTCGCATACCTTGTACGTTACAATACTACGTCATTGTGGCTTTCAATATTCATACAATTAACCGGTTATTATTATTTTACTAAAATGAATCAAAATACTTGGATATACTTACTAGAAGTGTGAATGGTACACCACAGACTACCTGCAGTATTGTCTCTCCTTTCACCCCTAATCCATCCAAAGGTTGTCTTTAAAAGATCGCTTTTAGCGATAAGACCGCCCATTGTGTCACCCTATGTAAAATTTCTACATTTATAGCTGTAATTTTTATGGTGTACATAATAAAGAGTAATCTATCTATCTATCTATCTATCTACTTAGTTACTATACCTACAATACTGAGAAATCGGCATGACTAAACGCAAACAAAGCAATAGCGGCAAATCAATTGATAGATCAAAAGTATACATTCGTATTCATAGTGGGAAAGTAGGCCTACCTACATCGGGTCAGGGTACAGTCGGGTTTTTTGTTTTCTAAATATTTTTTTTTTTGTATTTACAGATGCAATTTATAAATATTATATAGCCTATGTCACTCCCATAATTAACACGAATCTAACGACACCTCTTATGTTAAAATCCATCAAGCCGTTAAGGCTACAGAGCGTGCCAAAGAAATAGACATACATATTTAGGGGTCTCTCTCTCGTTTCGCGATGTGTAAGCCCCTAAACAAGACTGCCTCGTCTGGTTGTAGAAGGTTACGGGTCCATTAATTAAAGTCTTTCGTCAAGTTAATAATGTTTGTATTTATTACATTGAAAACCCTTTAAGACAACCTTCTACGCGGACCGATGTAATGTCACTGGCGTCCATTCATACTTCTCGCTTGTATACCTTTTGCTTATCAAGTGTTCTGCCTTTCATATTTACATTGTGTCCCTACACTACATCCCCCCAAAATTTGTAAAAATAAAATTTTATTTAATTACTATTATCTTAAAAGTAGGTACTAAAACATAATACAATTTATACTTATGAATAGGTACTAGGAATTTGTATCGTAGGGTTATTTATAAATAACGTATACTGTTACATCCTGTAGGGACAGAGAACAACGAATATTAAGGTTACCTTACAACTATGGTCCCTTTGTTAACATTGTTGATATAATAGAAATTTGTTTCATATGAATTGTTTCATTGTTATCTTATATTTATATCTTTGTTCTTAGTATTTACAAAGAAATTGCTTATCGACAAATGAGTACGTGTGACCGTTGATTAATTTAGTAATAATGCACAAGTTGTTCTTTGTTATATTTAGTTTGATCAATACTAGTTATTGTGCGGGCTTTGTTCGTCATTCATTTATTTATTTTAACAATAATAGTCACTGTTGTTTGTTACACCATCGGTCCTTCATTTATTTATTTAAAAGAAAGCACAATGGTCACTGTTATTTATTACAACATCGTACGTTAGGATAGTGTTTACAGGTTAAATCTGACTGGCGGCTTAACAGTACGTCCACTGCTGGTTTTCTTGTACAATATAGACTTCTCATTATTCTTATCTGGAGGTACTATGCTATGGTCTGGATTTGTGCAAACATTGCTAGTTTCTGAATGCTCATTAAGTACATATGCAGGCTTTAACCTATCTATTGATATACCACTTTTCCTGTTTGGTAGCTGAATTACGTATACTTTGGGTGTTCTTTCTATAACGCGATAGGGACCATTGTACGTAGGCGTTAATGGTGGGCGTATGGCGTCATTGCGAACAAATACATACTCACAATTTTTTAAGTCATTATGCACAAACAGTGCGCGTGAGTCTCGTGAAATACGGGGTACAGGTTTGAGTTTACTAATGGTATTTTTAATGTTTTCCAATAGCGTATGGTTGTCGTACTGTTGCATGTCAGAGATATTGTAGAAATCTCCTGGTAAGCGAAGCGTTTGTCCGTATACGTATTCTGCGGGACTCGTGCCATTGTCGCTTCTTCCTACTGCGCGTAGTCCTAATAATACTGTAGGCAGTTCATTACACCAGTAATGGTTGTTTTCTAGTCGTGCCGTTAATGCTGATTTCAATACTCTATGCCAACGTTCTACAATACCATTACTCTGTGGGTGGTATGGTGTAGTACGCATTTTCTTAATACCCATTAGTTTCATTAATTGTTTAAATAACGCACTCTCGAATTGACGACCTTGGTCGCTTGTAATTCTTTCGGGACAGCCAAATCTGCTAATCCATGTGTCGTAGAATACCTTAGCTACTACTTCTGCTGTGATTTCTTTGACTGGTATCGCCTCAGGCCAACGTGTACACCGGTCAATTATAGTTATTAAGTACCTATTTCCATCATGTGATAATTTTAGAGGTCCGACTATGTCGATATTTACATGTTCAAAACGTTTACTTTCTGAATATTGCTGTAAGTCTGAAACAGTATGTCTAATTATTTTGCACTTTTGGCAAGCTATGCAATACTTTGCCCACCGGGTGACGTCTTTATTGAGGCCGGGCCAAAAGAACCTTTGTGCAACTAACTTGCGTGTTGCCCTAATACCGGGATGACTAACATTATGTATCGAGTCGAATGCAATTTTTCTATAACTTGGTGTTAAATACGGTCTACATGAATTAGTTGAATTTTCGCAATATACAGCTGTTTCGCAATTTGGCATAAAGTATTTCTTTATACATAAATTATCGTTTGATCCTTTCAATAGCTGTGTGAGCTCGGTGTCATTCACCTGAGTTCGTCCTAATTCCGCAAAATCAAGTACAGTCGGGCAGTCGATTGTTTGAATGCGCGATAAGAAATCTGCGCCAGCGTTTTTCTCGCCTTCTATGTACCTGATTGTTGTAGTGAATTCGCTAATGAATAAAAGTTGTCTTGTACGTCTAGGTGTTTCGGAGTCACTTTGTAGTTTGCTAAATGCGTATATTAACGGCTTGTGATCCGTGAATATAGTCGGATTATTACCTTCAAGTAGATATCGAAAATGCTTAACTGCCAAGTAGATTGCTAATAACTCCCTGTCGTACGTAGAGTACTTTTGTTGGGCTTTTGTGAACCTCTTTGAAAAGTAGCCTAATGGTTGCCAGGAGTCGTTAATTTTTTGTTGCAATACCGCGCCTGCACATGTGTCTGAAGCATCGGTCATAAGAGCTACAGGCACATTGGAATTCGGATGAGATATCATGACAGCATTCTTTAAACCTAGTTTACACTGTTCGAAGTCCTTAGTCGCCTTGTCGTTCCAATCGATAATAGTCTTATCCTTTCGTTTAGCGCCTATCAGGAATTCATTTAAGCTTGCTTGGTGACTAGCAGCGTTGGGTATACTCGCCCTATAGAAGTTTACCATACCTAAAAATTGTCTGAGCTTCTCTACCGTTTCCGGTCGTGGATAGTCTAGAATAGCCTTAACTTTACTTTCTAGGGGTTTGATACCCTCTGTTGAAACTTCGTAACCTAAAAAGTCAATTTTAGATTTACCAAATTCGCATTTTGCCAAATTTATGGTGATACCAAACTGTCTAAATCTCTCGAATACTTTACGTAACTGCATTTTGTTCTCGGCTATACTATCGCTTGCTATGATTACGTCATCGACGTAGCTGAATAAGAAATCTAGGCCATATAATACATTATTGTTCATGAACCGTTGGAATGTTTGACTCGCGTTTCGTAGTCCGAAGGTCATACGCGGGAATTCGAACAATCCAAATGGTGTGATAATTGCTGTTTTTTCTATGTCTTCCTTAGCTACCCTAATGCAATGGTATGATTTGTTGATATCTAGTTTGGTGAAGATTTTTTTACCTGAGAGCACGTAAGTAAAGTCATGTAGGCGTGGAACGGGGTATCGGTCCGGCTTGGTGATGGCGTTTAGACGCCTGTAGTCACCACATGGTCGGATGTCCCCATTTTTCTTTGCTACTACATGCAGAGGTGTCGCCCACTCGCTTTTGGACGGCCTGCAAATGCCCATCTCCTGCATGCGCCTAAATTCTTCCTTTACCTGGTGATACCTGTTCGGAGGAAGTGGCCTAGCCCGTGCATGTACTGGAGGTCCAGTAGTTTCAATGTGATGGAAAATGTTACAACTATTATTGTCTGTCTCATCATCCTTGAATGGCCTAGGTTTAGTAACGTCTGCATGCTCCGATAATAAATCGTGATACTTATGATTACTGTCTACGATGCTAACTGTGGGTTCTGTGCATTTTACTATGCAACCTATCGTATTCAAATCGGTTCGCTTATCTATTAACTTATGAGCATTCAGATCTACCAATAAAGTGTGATATTTTAAAAAATCAGCTCCGATTATCGGTTGTGTTACATTTGCAATTATAAATGTCCATCTCAATGGCCTTCTTAAACTAAGATTTAATTCTAATGTTTTTGTGCCGTATGTCTGAATTTCAGAACCATTTGCTGCATATAACTTGTACTTATAATTATAATTATCTGTTACGCACCTTTGTCTTTTGGTCACTGGTATTACACTGACGTTCGCACCTGTGTCGATGAGGAAACGTATGCCGGAAGTAATGTCCGTTACACATAGGCGGTGATTTGACGTGTCGATGCAGTTTTCCGCCGCTGACTGCATCGCTCCTAATTTCCCGATATCTGTGCTGACGATGATGATTTCTCCTGTTTCCAGTTGCAGGGCTGTACGCATTTGTTCGCCTTGTCGCCAAAACGGAAATGGTAGTAACAGGCCCAGTGTGGTGTCTGCGGGTTACGTCTTTGCGCTGAAACATTGTACCGTCTGTTTCCCGATTGCGATCGTTGTCTAGCGCCATGCTGCTGCCTCCATGTCGATCTACCTCTCTGTATCTCCTCAATTGTTTCGCGTAGTTTTGCTATTTCCGCAATAATTAGATAGTTGTTACTTGGTGACGTGGTCGTGCTCACTCCAGCTATTGATACATCGGGTTTCGCCATTTCCATCACCTTGTCAGCCATCTGTGCTAATTTATTGATATCTGCGATTTCACTTACAGTCAGTACCGCCCGTACTGAAGCTGGTAAGTGTCCGATCCATAGTATCCGTAGTGTGTCCTCTGGAAATTTGTCTTGTGCAAGATCCTGCATTTTTCGTAGCATTTGTGATGGTTTCTGTTCCCCAAGTTCTATTTCGCTGAGTAATTTTTGTACCTTACGAATTTCCGACTCTTCGTACACGGTCAAGAGCCTTTCCTTTAATGTTGTGTACGCTTTTTCTTCTGGTGGGTGTAGGATTAGATCGGCGACCTGTTGTACGTTGTCTTTGCTAAGTTTTGCCACCACGATATTAAACTTTGTGCGTTCCCCTTGCTTTTGATTCGCCATTATCGCTTCGAATTGACCGAACCATAGTCGTGGTTGGTCTGTCCAGAAGTCAGGAATTTGCGTCTTAAACGTGATTTGTGCTATCTCACTGTCTCCCTCCTTGCATTGCGGTGCCGGTTCTTGACCTGACTGCTGCTCTAGACCCATGTTTACCCGTAACGTTTACTGATTGTTATGTAAAAATATGGTACGCGTACGCGTATGTACGCGGCACTCACGACGTTAAAACGTATTGCACTAACTATTTCACTATTGTTCACGTGTAACTTTTAACGCGGGTCACCACTTTAGGGGTCTCTCTCTCGTTTCGCGATGTGTAAGCCCCTAAACAAGACTGCCTCGTCTGGTTGTAGAAGGTTACGGGTCCATTAATTAAAGTCTTTCGTCAAGTTAATAATGTTTGTATTTATTACATTGAAAACCCTTTAAGACAACCTTCTACGCGGACCGATGTAATGTCACTGGCGTCCATTCATACTTCTCGCTTGTATACCTTTTGCTTATCAAGTGTTCTGCCTTTCATATTTACATTGTGTCCCTACACATACATACATACATTCATACATACATACATACATACATACATACATACCTACATACTCTCGAAAAACATTAGCCTCCTGAGGCAGTCGGGTAAAAATAACTAAGTAGGTATCTCATCATCAAGTAAAAATTATATGCTAGAATAAGTGACTGTTAGCGAGCACAGCAATCTCATTTTGTGAGCATGTACCTTGTACATATCAAGACATGCTCATTACTATGAAACCCGACTGATTGGAATGTTAATTACTATGAAACACCATCAGTCGGGTCCCTTTAGATAATATGTGTATCTTCTAGAACGAACGGAGCAGGTTTTGACCAGAAACAGGACTGGTTGAAACCATAATAATGCATAGTATATGGAATATTGCACCATGATTACTCATATTTAATTATGTTGCAATAGTACGCGACAAGTCACAACCTAATCCGTTGGGAAAGTCCATTTCTACAAGCTCTGTATGGAATAATGCCCGGGGTTCGATATAGGTGCTCCCGCAACTTGTATGTAGGTAGAAAACTACTTAAGGTACACCAGTTTGGTGTATCAATTGAATTGAACCCAACCTATCACCATGTCCGATCAAAAGATCCCATGGGAACTGAAAACCAAATATCTAGGGGTAACACTCGATAATATGTTAAATTTCAACGAGCACGTAAGAATAGCACGCAGCCGTGCGTTCTTTGCGCTCGGTCGCCTCCACTCTCTCGTTAATTCACGAAGCAAATTGGCCCTTAAGTCAAAGGTGCGAATTTACACCACGTGCATACGCCCCATCATGACCTATGCCGGCGACGTGTTCGCACACGCCAAGCCGTCACAAATAAAGAAAATGCAAATCCTCCAAAATCGATTCATGCGAAAAGCCACGGGCAGCCCCTGGTACATACGCAATGAACAGTTACACAGTTACATGTCGAAATAAAATTTGCCAACCATCAGGCAATTTCTTAAAAAAGCAAGTAAACGCTTCTTCGACTCTGCTACCACACACACCAACCCACTAGTGGCAGCAGCTACCAATTACACACCCTCACACATATCACGCATCCGACGCCCCAAACATACAGTAACAGATAAAGACGATGATATCACTCTCTTCCAAGAGAGTGTAAAGTTAGATCGCAAAAAACACTACACACCGACATCCCGTGCTCGACGGCGAGCACCTCAGCGAAGTAAAGTAACAAAATACTCCCCCCGTCCCTTGAGCCCGCCCGCCCGCGCGGCGCAAGCAAACATAAACAATGTCCCTAATAATAACTCACAGATTTATCAAGTCCCCACTTGCTCAGTAGCCGGTAGCGCCCTAAGCCTAGGTTCGAGTCCCACTATGGGACGCCCTTAGCTGTGCTACCTATTTAACCTTTTGAGTAAAAGCTGAGAGGCCCTTCTGGCCCCACCGAAGCCCGTTGAAGCAGGGAAAGGTCCACGCGGACCCTTGCAATAAGCCATGTTCAAAAAAAAAAAAGTGTATCAATTGTATATCAATAGTAAATCAAACAGTAGTACTCAGTTAGCAACGGTGCGTTATGCATCAGATGTCCATCAGCCCTCAGCTGGCATCTGTTCCCATAGAGTCTTCAGATTATAGGACCTATATTTAGGCCCGTATTATAGAACGTCACTCAATACTCAAGCACTACTTAAAATTGAGTGTGAGAATTGAGTGACGTTCTGTAATACGAACCTTAGTTAGGGAAAGTAAAGTATTCGTTAGTAGCTTACGTGTATAAATTGTGTTCTCTGTGTTTTACGTGATAGTTTTAGTGATAATAGATGATTGTTGGTGACTTTAATTATTGTGTATTGTGTGTGCGAATATACCGTCTTTTTAAACCAACCCCTGGCTCATTTGATTTGGCAAATATTTTACCCCGCACCTGAATAGCTTCCACACTTGCTTACCTTTCCTGTTCAATAGGTAAACTGAACAGAGACAATTCTGGAATCGATGAATTATTAAGACACCCAAACACACGGCAATACGTTCTCCTGCGCATTTAGTGGTGCCGAAAAGCCGTGACGCTCGAACCTCGTGCAGTGTTAGCCCCGACTGGCGAACTCAGAAACGGGTCGAGATTTAAGTGTGCGTGCGGCGACGCAAAGATATTTTGGCGCACACATACAAGCTGTGCGCGGTGCGTTTGTATGAAGATAACGTACTCTCTTTATACTATGAGTGTACTGCCTCTTTCGCTGTTATAAATATGCTCTAAGAAAGATATCCGCTCTTTTAAGCTAAGTACACATTACAGCTGCATCTGGCCGCAGGGCATCGCAATTCAATACAATATGCATTTACTTATGTAGGAGGATTTTTGCAATACGGCGCGGCACGCCAAATGTGCGTCAGCCTATAATCTACATTTAATTAGCTGACAGGGTGGACTGTCCACACATATGACGCTGCAGTGACTTGCAAGTGTTAAAACTGTAATTTGGATAGGTATACCATATTAATTACGCCGAAAAAGTGGCAAAATAAAATCTTGAAAATAATTCTATTTTAGAGAAAAAATATATATATGTATATCTATGCCAAATTACAGCTTTCTCGTACGAAGCGTCTCTGTGGGGACAGACAGACGGACATGGCGAATCTGCCAGCTAAATGGTTGTTAATGGAGATGTGAATGAAATTAAAAGGAAAACTATCACAGCTAAGTAGGCTTTACAAGAACGAGTAATAGTCGACCAACTTGTTCAATGGCGCCGATTCCCTTGTTCACAAACTAAACTTAATTTAAGTTCAGTGCATCTTTTTCTTTATATTTCATTAAGAAAAGGACAGAAGATCAATTTTAGTTTAGTCCTGTCAAATTAATCAGCGCTTGACGTAAATTGACGTAATTTTAGTAGGCAAGTTTTTAATCACGTCTAAACTTGTATGGAGTAGTGACAGGCACTGATTCATTTGACAGGACTAAACCAAAATTTATCTTCCGTCCTCTTTATAATGAAATAGAAAGAAAAAGATGGATTGAACTTAAATTTAGTTTAGTTTGTGAACAAGGGAATCGGCACCATTGTCCAAGAAAACGAAATGTTCGCGTTACCCAATGTAAGAAATCTAGGACCCCACATCGTCTTATATAAAGAGGTGCTTGAAACTGTAGACACAGCAGTTTTTCTAGGCATAACAGTAGATGGGGCCCACATATTATATCAAGCCTAGCGGAAAGGCTCAGTTTGGCCGCCTACGTCCGCGTCGTCAGGAACGTACAACAATACACTGACGTGGATAAAGCTCGGTTAGTCTATTTTAGTTAATTTCATAGCTCTATGTCCTACGGTATTTTGCTGGGGAGCAATTATTGACACAGACTGACATTAAACATATATTTGTTTTTCAAAAACGAGCTGTTCGATAGTTTATCAGCTAGGAGCCAGAGTTTCTCTAAGAGATTTTTTTTAAATTTGAGATTTCTCTAAGAGATTTTTTTTAAAGATATTGATATTCTCAGGGTAGCATCACAATCTTATCTTGTTATTTTTTACAGGAAAACGTCATCTGCCGCTGCAATTAATATGACTGCTAAAGCATCAGCACAACTATTTTCATTGCCATCAGAAATTCCAGGCAAGGAGCAAAGCTTACTGTCAACAATGTTCCTAAATTTGTCCCAGTCAGTACTATTTCTATTAGGTAGTTTATATTTTACGTTTGATTTCTATAATGGTGCAATTGGTTTGGAAAGAGGATAAGAAATAACTATTGGAAAATGGTCACTACCATAAGTAGAGGTTAAAGTATGCCAAGTTAATGAAGAGGCTAAGTTTGGAGAACAGATAGAAAGGTCATTTACGCTTTGGTTCTGATTGGGATCTGAACGACGTGGGGCAGCTCCTGAATTTAAAATACAGAAGTAATGTAAGTCTATTATATCTAGTAACTCATCGCCATAATAGGTAGAAGTTGCACAACTCCATGATTGGTGATGGCAATTAAAATCCCCCAGTATTAATAATGGCTTTGGAAGAAAAGAAACAAGATTATTCATCTCTTGAAGAACAGAAAAAGAAGGGTGAGAAATGTAAATAGAAACAAGACAAGTATGATGCACTTTAATAGCTACAATAGAAATTTCCTCACTATGAGGAGGTAATGTAATGGTGGAGAAAGGGATAGAATTCTTGATAAGTATAGCTACTCCACCATACCCATCAGATCTATCCGCTCTAATGGTTAAATAACCATTAATATTTATTGTACGTGAACAACGTATGGCGCGCTGTCAGTTTTATCATACGTTTTACGACCAATCTGAGTGGGAATAACTGAAGGCGGAGCAGGAATATCCGGAATATCTTTATAAACAATTATTTCAGAGCTTTTAGGCTCCGATGGAGTTAGAGTGGAGTTAGAGTAGAGTCCAAGCAACCACAACCCAAAGACTCGGAACCTTGGTTTTTTCGGGTACCACGGCGTTTATTGCAATTCTTGCACACACGCACGCGGCTTCTTTTTAGATGGCGAGCCGACGACGACCCATCGGTATCCATGCCCGATTCATTAGAAATTATAGTAACATAATTGCCTGCCGGGGGAACAAAGTCCCCCGGGTCAGGCGGGTCTTTCATTTTCTCGCTATGAAATATTACCTAGTAAAAAAAACTTAGCCTACTGAAGAAAATATACAAAACTAAAATTAAAATAAATGTGAAAGAAGATAAAACACTAAAACTACTACTACTGATCCTATAATACAAATTAATTAATTATTTTCAATTTAAGTAAAAAAGAACACGTCCACAAAGTCAAGTTTCCCGCGCTTTCAGTTTTTGTATTTATATAAAGCGACTCACAGATCACAGGTTTCGTTTGGAATTGACTGTTCGTCTAGAAATCAGACATTTCAGAATCAAGACAGTTTAGAATAAGTATTAAATCGTATATTAATTTTATATGATGCTACATATTCCGACACGTGCGATTTCCAAAAAATGGCATACTGAATGCAAGTTTTGCCGTTTAATAAAATTGATTTCTGATTTGTTTATTTTGTAAGTATTTCATTTCATTTCATTTATTTGCATACCATAATGTGTATAAAAGATGTTACACAAGACTTAAAGCTAAAGAACAGTTATGGACCCTGTTAGGGCACAGCAATATAGGAAAAACATAAAATTTTAAATTTTAAAAAATTACAATTCTTATAGTATTCTTATTCTTGTTTGAACTTAAATATACGTATTAATAGTTATAGTTAATTAGATAAAGTTAATGTTAGTGTTATTAATATTATTAAAGTTAAATTAGCTAAAAATAAAGGTAATAAATACAAAAGATAAAGTTAAAAACTAGAGTGGTAAAAGTAAGAATAATGTTAATCAAAATCAGTCATGTATAGATACTATTTCATGTAATGATATTATTATTTTATAATCATCGTTTATCATTCAAATAATCATTTATATTATAGTAGTTTTTGCTTAATAGAAATTGTTTTAATGTATTAATGAAACTGTTATATTTATTTGTGTTCCTAATTTGTTCCGGTAGCTTATTAAATAATTTTATTGACATTACATAAGTACTAGAGGAATGCATTTTTAGTCGTGATGTTGGAATGTTTAGTCTGTTTTTGTGTCTTAGTATAATTTTAGTTTGTATATCTTCACTTTTTGTATAGAATTCTGGGTATCTTCGTACTTTACAAGTTTCAAAAATATAAATGCAGGGTAAGGTTAAAACTCCCAGTTCTTGGATTGCATGCGACTTACACAACAAGGACATTCAACACAGAGTATATCTGTGACATGAGTGTATCTGTGACATTGTACTGTTTGCAGATGATACCTCTTCGTTATTTTTAAAGTAAACAGGACAAGATTTTGACGACGTAAACAGTGCACTCTCAATGCTTACGGATTCGGCGGCAGAGACCTCTCGCGTCCGGCCCTGGTTCAGGCCATGGTACGGAGCGAGAGGGCATGGGCAGCCGTCACCTCCTTCTGCGAAGCAGTAATGCTCGCGAAGGAGGAGGCGGGACGGTTGAGGGAAAGGCACGTTTCGCACCCTCTCGCCCCTAGCCGCCGCAGGAGACGCCATGGGCGTCGGGAATCTCGGGCGGATTTCCAGCCACCGTAGGCGCGGGCTTGCGGACGGTGAGCAATGGGTAGAATGATGAAGACCACAGATGGCCACCGGAAATACTTAATAAGAAGTATTTAATTAACGAGTTGCGATTTGATTAGGTACTTTAATATGGCTGCTCAGCTATTTATGCACTTCACAAAGCATAAGGTGAGTTACAGTCCTCCTGGCTCTTATCAGGAGTACTCCTCAACAATTAACGTCCCTGCATCAAGAAAAGCAATATTTTGTGAAAGGTGATGAGCAGTTGACATTAGGCTATTGTAACTTAGATAAATTACAAACTGACCCACTTTCTTTTTTGGGTGGGATATCATCAAATAACTTCTCCCGCTCTGGGCAGAGCGGGAGGGTGTGTCAGACTCTTTCTGACTAAAACCCACCCGTATTCCTTCAATTGCCATTGTTGCCAGGGGTCTCGGTGACCCTTTAGTGCTTTCCCGCGACCCCGGCAGGCATCGCCCTAGTGGACCCCTACATTTGTGCTGACGACATCTCTTTGAGGCGCATGTAGAATACAACGCGCCGTCGACCCGGGCCTGGTCCTTACCGGACGGTGAGCTACCCATTGCTCGCCGTCCGCAAGCCGCACCTACAGTGGCCGGAAATCCGCCCGGGATTCTCGACGCCCAGGGCGTCTCCTGCGGCGGCTAGGGGCGAGAGGGCGCGAAATTTGCCTTTCCCTCAACCGTACCGCCTCCTCCTTCGCGAGCATTACTGCTTCGCAGAAGGAGGTGACGACTACCCATGCCCTCTCGCTCCGTACCATGGCCTGAACCAGGGCCGGACGCGAGAGATCTCTGCCGCCGATCGCCTTCAGGAGGACACGGCGGTGCTCTGCCCAAGCCGGGCAGACCTCCACCGTATGCTCCAGCGTGTCCTCCGGGCGATCCACACAGTGGTGACACCCGGGCGTTTCCTCCCGCCTTATCTGACACAGGAACCTCCCGAAGCTGCCGTGTCCGGTGAGGACCTGCGTCAGGCGGAAGGTGAAGACGCCATGACGCCTCTCTAGCCACTCCTCAAAGAGGTGACTTATCGCCGGCCGCAAAAGTGGCGTGCCCAGCACTGGATTGCGACAACCGTACTCTCCCTGTCGCCATGAGATCCCGCCGGAGCTCCGTCCGCTGTGCCGCGATTTCTCGCGGCAGCGGAGTTACGCCCCGGCGTTTCGCCTCCTCGCGCCACTCCCATACGTGCGCGAGGACTTTTGCCTCCAGATCCCATGGCGGCAATCCGGCAAGGACGCTCGCTGCCTCACAAGAGACCGTGCGGTATCCCCGGACCATCCGGATGGCCATGACACTTTGGGCCGCGCTCAATCGGCGCTCAATCTAGAAAAGCAATATTTTGTAAAAGGTGATGAGCAGTTGACATTAGGCTACTGTAAATAAATTACAAACTGACCCACTAAAAAGTGGAAAATAAAAAACTTTTTACCAAAAAAAAATACCGACTTCCAAAAAACACTACAAAGTGAAAAATAACGTTAAAATCGGAAGTTGATGACAAAAAAAACCTAAAATACAAATCCAAAGACACTGACTGTCGGCGGGATTATGTATACGTATGCCAAATACAGCTTTCTAGTACTAAGCGTCTCTGAGCTACAGTGGGGACAGACAGGCAGACAGACAGACATGGCGAAACTGTTTACTATGGAACCCTAAAAAAAGTCAAGAACACAAAATTAGAAAGCTTCTTCTATTAGGACCTACAGGATCCTGGTCCTCACATAATTAATTGACCAAGATTATGTCAGGACTTTAAAAGAGTCTTTGACCCTTGAGTTTGTTTCGCCATTTCTTCTCAGGGTCAGATGGGAAATGTCGACTCCATCTCCATCTTTTAGCTTATTATTTTTAATATGACGTGTAAAAGTGATTCCGATATCCTATTTACAGAATAAACAATTTCATTTCATTTCAAATGCCGAAGAGCTACTACCTGTCTAGCAAGTTTACCTATAACCTATAGAATTTAGATGTACAAATGATAGTTATGTAAAAGTAGCAGTGTCAATCGACTTTCGTTGCTGCTACATACAAAGGTAATTTACTTAAAATTAAAACAAAATCTAAAAGACAAATTTTATTTTTTCTTCAATTATCTTAAATGCTACGGTAACAAGTTTTATACTTGTTTATTTACAAATAGTTACCTATTTACATTACGAAACAATAATATTTTAACCTTTAAGTATGGACGTGGAGTCTCACAGGCTACTCGATGTTTTCGTTTTCTTAGTTTCACCTAATTCCCCCCACTCCCCGCGATTGAGCGGCTCAGTAGCTTTTGTTTTAGTTGTAAAACTACCAACGAGGGAGGAGGTTGCGTCTTCCGATGAATATCACGTAAGTAATGACGATCAAAATTTTGACCGAAGCCTGTCAGGCTACACGTCCATTGTTGCCCTATGATATATTTTATAAGGGCGATTATGTTTGTTTCAGATTTTTTAGTGCAAAAGTCAAGAAACAATAAAACCGGTACTTCTAAATCAAAACGACCATCCACGAGTTCTGTTCAGTGGCTTCCCCGAAAAACTATGCGTGTAGGAGATCCATCTTTCGAACAAGAAGTGAGTGAGTTGTTGTTAGCTTCGGATCAGTCTGACAATGAAGAGCATATTGAAGAATTTTTTATATTGGAGTCCGAACTGATACAAAATCATGAAAGTGACAATGATGAAGATCAGATCCAAGATCAGGACAAGGACCAGGACCTGGGAGAAGAATCGGGTAGTGATGGTTCGGACAATATTCCAATATCGGAGTTAGTGCGAACTAACTATTACTACGGCAAAAATAGGTACAAATGGGCCAAGACGCCGCCTCCGGCTAGGGTACGTACCCCACAACATAATATTATAACATCTCGTGCAGGTTCTTCGAAATTGACTCCTGAAGATGGTAAAGATCACTACAGTATTTGGAATAAGCTTTTCGATGAAGAAATGCTTCTGTGCATTCTAACTTGGACCAATGTTAGAATTTCTAGTTACAGAACCAAGTTTGTCCGTTATAACAGACCTGAATTGAATGATTTGGACATGGTTGAACTCAAATCTTTTATTGGTCTATTGTTTTACTCAGCTGTTTTGAAATCAAATGATGAAAACACGAGTTACTTGTTTGCTTCAGATGGCACAGGTTGTGAGATATTTAGATGCGGAATGTCAGAGACAAGATTTCTGGTTTTATTATTGTGTCTACGATTTGACAACCCAGATGATCGTGAAGAGAGAATGAAGACTGATAAGTTGGCTGCCATATCCCCTATTTTCAATAAGTTTGTGAGTAATTCTCAACATTTGTATGAATTGAGCGAATGTGCTACAGTGGATGAAATGCTCGTCAAATTTCGAGGGAGAAGTCACATGATATCGTACATGCCAAAAAAACCTGGTAAATATGGATTGATAATACGAGCACTATGTGATGCCAATAACTATTATTTTTATAATGGGTATATTTACTCTGGAAAAGACTCGGATGGTATAGGATTGACAGTACAAGAAAAAAAAATTCTAGTTCCAACTCAGTGTGTCCTACGCCTCACAAAACCCATTCAAGGAACCAACCGTAACGTGACGGCTGACAATTGGTTCTCATCCATAGAGCTCGTAGACGAACTATCATCACGGAAGCTGACGTTTGTAGGGACGCTGAAGAAGAACAAGAGGGAAATCCCGATTGAATTTCAGCCAAAGAAGGATCGAGAAGTAAACTCCACTTTATTTGGATTTACTAGCACAAAAACATTATGCTCATACGTGCCAAAGAAGAATAGAGCTGTGATGCTTGTATCTTCCATGCATCATAGTGACCAGATAGATGAAAATACTAAAAAACCTGAAATTATTATGTACTATAACTCAACTAAAGGAGGCGTCGATGAAGCTGACAAAAAATGCTCGATTTACTCCAGTAGCCGTCGCACAAGGAGATGGCCTATGGTGTTGCTATATCGTATCCTAGACTTGAGTGCCATGAATGCGTACATTTTATATAACATGCACCAATCAAAAGCTGCGGAGAGAGGAGATTTCCTAAAAAAATTAGCGCGTTTTCTTGTGGTGCCTCATGTGCAAAGGCGTGTTATAAATACACGATTGCCAAGAGAGCTGAGGTTGACCATGACTCGAGTTTTAGGTAATGATATGGTTACAGAAGATGTCCAGGATCAGGAAACCAGTCAAGGAACCAGAAGAGCATGTAGAATCTGTCCCGCCAAAAAACATAGGATGACTACCCATGTTTGTGTTGGGTGCAACAAACCTGTGTGCCTCCAATGTTCCAAACCTTTGTGAACTGACTGCCAATAAATTTACGTTATTAGACTGTTGTAATTTTTTTTTATATTTGTTACCTGAAGTAGGTGTTTTGTGTTTTTGGTTTCTTATATATTATATTTTGAGAAAAAAAGACTCATTTTGTTATAGTAATTAGTTTAGCTGTTTTAAATACCTAAAAATATAAATTAAGTAGATTTAAACTGAAAAGTGCCATAATTTTTGATTTTTTAAATTCTTATAATTCTTGAAATAAAAGTTGATTATATAAGCACGTTGTTTTATTGCTAAATCACATAACTTTAATATTCAATCAGTTTTAAAGCGGTCTTATATCAAATTCCAAAAAAAAATGTGTGTGCATATAGGAGCCTGTGAGACTTCACGTCCACAGTAGTGTTAAGAAAAAATGACGTCCATACTTAAAGGTTAAGTTACATTGTACTTTGATTTTATTCAATATTTATTGTATTCATGAATATACCGAGGTATTTTAATTTATTGGTGTTTATTTGTTTCTTTGAGTAGGTACATAGTACCTACCTAGGTCATATCACCTACAAGGTTGGTACATCGTACATTTATTTTTAGTAGACGTTATTTTATCAATTGAGTAGGTAATATCGAAACAGCGCAACATTATCTTAAAGTATTAGAATTTTCCATACCTACCTGAGGTAATGAGATTGTTAACGTGACAGATTGTTTATTTTTTTTCAATTCGAATAATTTTATTTCTAAGAATAATAATGGTATTTACTAGGAATAAATAGCAATTTATCTAAATTATATAAAATACGATTTCTAATGGAATGACTTTGATCACAAAAGTTTTAGGAAACGTACTAAGTAAATACTTATACTAATATTTGTTTTAAATATGACAAACTCATATTGTGTCACATTTTAACTGGATACATAAAAAACTTAATACTGGTTTGTTGGGTTTCTAGAATCTAATACAATTTATTTAGGCACCTATCTACTCACCTACACAAAATCTGTGCTTCGTTTGGACTGAGTTAAAATTAAACGTTCCAATAAGCAGATTATATACATACACAAATAATTGTTTGTACAGCTGTTACAAAACTTTTGACAGTCTAAGCAAAATCGAAGATCGTTTCGGCTACATAAAAACGATATAGGGCTCTCAAAGCGAACACTCGAATGAACGAAACGATGCCAACACTTCTTCATTATTTTAGTAGGTCGAGTGCGGTCCCCGCCTCGTTGTAAATTAATGATAATTATGATGGAATACCGTCTCATTTCATTATCTTATTGTCTTGTTTATTCTTGATATCAAAGTATCATACTATTGTAGAAAGTAGGTATATGTTCTTATTCTCTAAGTTGTTTTCAGACTAGTTGATAGCAGGTTTATCGTCCGGTTGCTCGGACTCCGAGTAGCAGATGTCACAGCCAGTAACACCGCATTCACATAGAGACGTCGGACGTATGGAATGACGCAGTTTCTGGAAAAAATAATGGTTATTTTAAATTATGACTGTATTATCATATTTTGGTGAAAAAAGTGAAGTCTATCAAGAAAGATCACTAAGTAGAACTCATCTCTCTTGAGATGAAACGGTAGGTACCTACCTACCTACTAATTTTGAGAAAATTCTTGATTTTACAGCATTTTGTAGGTACGTAAATACCTACTTACTAGAGATAAGTTCGTTGTTCCATAACAGGCATGTATTTGTGACAGTATGACTGATAAATGATTCTTAACAAATATTTTTATAAATTATCATAGTTAATGCATTTTATCTTGTCAGCACTGTTAATATTTCATTGTTCTGAAACGCGTTGATTGTACTCAAGGGTACATTTTCATAATTAAACGCAGGCAGGTTTTTTTTTTGTAAGTTTAAGTAATGCAATTAAATGGTGGTCTCTTAAGTCTTACCTCTCTCCAATTATTTCCGGGCGACTTAACTACGACAAAGACGGCATACACTGGGATGCAGAGCAACGAGAGAGAAGCTATGATCCACCCGAGCGCTTGAGCCCACGTCGGATACTGGTACTGTCGGTAGCTCGGCGGCGTGTAGTCCACTAGGCTGGCCACCCACAGCGCGATGAGCAGCGCCGGCGTCGCCACTAGCCAGCACACTCGGAAATATAGCGAAGGGCGACGACCTGAAATCCAACATCATAAATAAAATAAATAATATGTGGCATATGGTACCTATAATATTGCAAAGTAACGTCCTTTTTGTAACGGATTTTGATCATAACCATTAAGTAGGACCATTTTAGATTATAGTCAACAGATTGATATTTACTAGCTAGCGACACAGAACGAGCTAGCCTTAATGGCATGCAAATCTGAACTGACCTATCTACTAAGGTAGATAGATCATTATCATGCATTAAGATACAGATTTAGTGATGAGGTAGTTTAGACCCTCAGTTAAGTAAAAACCTGCTGGCGATATGTAGGTAGGTATACGTTCTAAGATATCGTCAAGGGTATCATCATGTCGTGTACTTTAATAACCGATAACATAGGTGTAACAATCACCTGTTTGGGAGTGGCGAATTATAAAGTACGTATTGATAAAGTAACAATACCGATGAGTCATCCCTATTTATACGTTCATCATGGTTAAATGCAAAAAATGTGATTATTATCTTTGAGGGTAACTACAAACAAAAACGGAAGTTGCGCTGTAGGAATGGCAGGACATCCCGTGTGACGTCACCATACAGGTAGGTAGATATTCAATTGCAGATGTGTGCTTATGAACAGGCAAAGAATGCCATATATAATAATATTCATAACAGGTACAGAGAGTAAAGATTGATGACATGAAAAACAATGCAGGTAGAAAAGATTTAATACAATATTATTCTTTAAATAGATAATCATAGGTATGTCTACTAATTTAACCTTAGGAAAAATATACAAACCTGTCATTTGTTTAATATTTTTAGATAGTTTGTCTACGCCGTAAAACCAAGCAATGGCCACTACTTCAAAGAAGGCGAGATATGTAATGCTGAGTGATGCGGCGTAGTAGTCCATCAGTTGGAACACATATATGCCACTGTGTATTATGTGTGGTAACCCGAACACGAGTGACACTCCACACACGCACAGCACTAACAGTTCGTGGTACACAAGTCTTCTGCGTATCATGTCGGGGAACCCATCTTGTATCGACGTCACCACAACTTCAACGATTGCAAACTGGAAAGTTTAGAGACGCAGAGTAATTAGTTTGCCCATTAATTCGAATTAATTGCATGTGTATGTATGTAGTTTTGATTATATTCACCTGGCTATTAAGTCCAAGACAAAGGAACATAAAGAAGAATAGTACCGCCCATAATTGAGAAGCCGGCATTTTTGCAATCGCCTGTGGATACACTACAAATAATAATCCAGGACCTGAAATAAAAGTATTATCATTAGAAGACAGTTAGGTATGTTGCAGTAAATAAATCACAAATTTTGCAAGTTAAACTTACTGTCGGCGATGACATCCTTCACGGAAGTATTTTGTTCAAAGGCGATATTCCCGATGGTAGCAAACGTGAAGATTCCCACGATGAGACTGGTGACTGCGTTTATTAGCGAAACAGCCACAGTGTCGTGGAGGAAATTATTGTCGAATCGATTATATGAAGCGAACATTATCATGGATCCAAACGCAACTCCGATCGAGTTAAATACTTGGGATGCCGCGTTAACCCACGGTCTAGACTGCTTTAAAAGTTCCCATTCTGGCTTGAAGAAGAACCTCAGACCTTTATCAGCTCCATCGAGGGTCAATGAGCGTCCGAGGAAAACTATAATCAGTAAAAAGGGCAATGTTGTGGTGATATAGCGTACTTTGGCGGAAGACTTGATACTTTTCCATAGAGCGAAGTAAACTAGCACCCAAGCACAGACCAAGCAAGCTGCCAACTCCCAACGCATTCCATTCGGGTATTCCATGCCGGCGCTCATGTTCAATACCTTTTTCCTGAAAAATACACAAATAATCAATCAATTTTTTTTGCTTCATGTTTAGTGACTTATGCTCTACATTCACTAGGTATGTGTATGCGATTGTTTTCAGCCTATATTTCTAAACAAAGCAATTACTTTAGCCTATTTTTTAATTTTGTTTTTTAACCAGCTCCCCTTGGATGTTTGAAAAGTGTACTGCCTTGCATCCCAAGAGGATAGATTATTCTCAAAACACCATGTGACCTTTTTTAAGTAGCTGTTAGAGGCTCGTCGATTCGAACTTCGATTCGAATCGATCGATTTAGAACCATTTCGGAGAACTCAATTAACGTTAAAATTTATGTACACATGACCTAATCATTGATAAATATTTATTACTTATCAATAACTACAAGTATGCAATCTTTATGAGCCTTATTGACGAATGACGATCCCTCAGGTATTGGCATAGCTATGTGTGCTAAAGTATTATTCATATCCGGAACTCAATGTGTACCTTCATAATTTTGGCTACCAGGTATTTGTAGTTCCAAAACGTTATCAATAATATGATTAAGACAGGCAATAATAATCGTGCACACGGGAATTGTACATAATATAAGATGTGTAATCCAATATTACATGCTAACGTTTCATCTTGATGAAGTTGTAGTGATGAAAATGAAAGGATAAGATCTACACGACCCATTATATCTTAATAATTAATAAGATAAGATAGGTGCTTAGTATTCTCATTCAATCACCTATGTGAATGCAATATAGAAAACCGCGTGTTTTTCCTTACTCGAAGAATTGTTCGGTGGGTGTTTGCGAGCCGTTGGGTTTGGTCATGTTGTGGTTAGGCACCCAGCACTGTGGCGTGTTCCAGCGGTTGGAACAGCTCGCCCACGGCACCTCCGTCTTGAACGACGTGAAGAAATAGTAGATAGCCCACGCTATTATCACCGCGTAGTAGGTGGACATTAAAAATGAGATCACTACGCTTGCTAAGCCCGCACCTGAAATTATTTCAAATAGATGCTAATATTTTTACTTGTTCGTAAATTTGCAGAAATAAAAAATAATAATCAGATTTTTTAGCTCACCTTTAAAGAGAGGGCATATTTGTGACAGAGCACCAATGGGACCGTGAGCTGTGTACTGGCCCACAGCCAATTCCATGAAAAGCATTGGCACACCGCATACTAAGAGTATTATGAAATAAGGTATGAGGAAGGCTCCTGAAACAATTAAATATTATCATCAGTTTCATTACTAATCATCAAATACTAGTGTTTAAATAGAGTTCAGTATTTTTCCAGTTATAAACAAAGATTCCTAAATGATGGTGGTACATGTACTATTATTCCGTACATCATGAGGAACAACGACATAAGGAATGATGATTACCTGTATAGGTAATCAAATCATCATTCCTCATGTCGTTGATCAATCGTAACTAGTGGTTATGTTTGATTTTTGGCTGGTGAGGCCTTCCCTATTACATGTCATGCCTCTATACATTTTACGGTGAATGACCTACATATGGCCGATGAAGTATCTCTAAATCCCTCCCGCAAAAAACAGCACTTAGGTACTGCTGCAAAAATTCTTAAGTCGCGATATGTAAAGTCTTAATATTGTGTCTACGTAGAATGTCCCTAAAAACATTGTTATGAAATACTTGAGGACTGAGGTGGGAAGTTATTTCTGTAACGTCACACTCATTAGTATCCTTAGACCCCACGTGGGAATAATTGATAGCATGTGGGACGCATATGGAGACAGGCGTCAACAGAAGAAGGAATTTTAGAGGAATGTGCAATTATTTACAAACTAAAATGGGAACCATCAATTTAATTAAAGATATTGTGTTAGTAAGACTACTTCTAATATTATTAAAATAAAGTCATTTTATCTGCAGGCTGACTTGAATACAAGGATAATTTTTCAGGGGGTGTACAAATACTCATGAATATGATTGGTCATATTCATGAGTATTTGTACACCCCCTGAAAAAGTAAAAGTTGGCTTTTACTGTTCGACCAAGTTTAGAATTACAAAGAAACAAAGAACCCCTTAACCCTCCGTGGAGGCGTGAACGGTGCGTGAAGTCTTTTATCAAAGTATTCTAGGTAGTGAACCGGTACAGTCTCATAGTTGATGGTGTTTATAATAATTCAAGAGTACGTGAAAGTACTCTTGAATTATTATAAATGAATTGAATTATTATACTTGAATTATTATTATATGAGGAAGGCTCCTGAAACAATTAAATATTATCATCAGTTTCATTACTAATTATCAAATACTAGTGTTTAAATAGAGTTCAGTATTTTTCCAGTTATAAACAAAGATTCCTAAATGATGATGGTACATGTACTATTATTCCGTACATCATAATCATCATCATCGGTTCATCGTAATGAACCGGTACAGTCTCATAGTTGATGGTGTTTATAATAATTCAAGAGTACGTGAAAGTACTCTTGAATTATTATAAATGAATTGAATTATTATACTTGAATTATTATTATATGAGGAAGGCTCCTGAAACAATTAAATATTATCATCAGTTTCATTACTAATCATCAAATACTAGTGTTTAAATAAAGTTCAGTGTTTTTCCAGTTATAAACAAAGATTCCTAAATGATGGTGGTACATGTACTATTTATTATTCCGTACATCATAATCATCATCATTGGTTCATCGTAATGAACCGGTACAGTCTCATAGTTGATGGTGTTTATAATAATTCAAGAGTGTGTGAAAGTACTGTACCCCTGAAAATTTGCAAATGGTTTCTCGTACTCATCGGATGGTTTTCAAGTGGTCATCGTTGCGCCAATTATATCCTTGATACCAATGAGTTGACCTACAGGAACTGGCGTAATTAGTCTAGTCATTTGCTCTTTCGATTATGTGGGCAAAGGTAGGTGGAGTCATTAGTTCCACACTTTGATGACTAGTGAACAAATTAAATCGAATGACTGAGAGGCTCACTGAGTTTGTTTGTTACGCTTTCGCTACGCTAAAACGGCTGATTAGATTTGGATGAAATTGGCACATGATTAGACCATGACCAAGGTTAGGACATAGAATACTTTTTATCCAGTTAGTAAGTACTAACGGGAAAGTTCCCGTGAGATAATTTCATACCTCCACGCCGCGCGCAAAATCTAGTTATTAGTATTTTGATCGTTTTCGGTGACGCTAGATCGTGACGAGTTATTCACTTGATAACCCTGGTTCTGGACGGGACAAGTGACGTAGCTGATAGGAAAACAAAATAGAGCGGAGAGCAGAAGTAGAACTGGGCTGGATATATGGTGGATCGTTGTGTTAGAGGTCAAGAGCTGCCTTACTCTGCATCTACTTAGTGAGTGGAGAGGTTATGCTTGGAATTCTTGCAGACTAGATATTAATAACCCATTTTGGTTATCCTACAATGTGTCTACGAATGTGATGTACAGACCAGTTTTTGCATCGAAAACAACGGACAAAACCATTGTTAGTTCGGTACATTGTTGTAAGGATATACATATGTACATGTTGTAGAGCGTTTAGGTCACCACACTTGTGACTACAGTATCTGGTACAATACCTACATTTAAATAACCAGATACATATTTGTTTCAACGTCGTTTATTTAGTTTAGTTGACGACTTTTAGAGCTATTGACTTCTAGGAAAGTATTTAGTCATTCCTATTTTATGTTTACCTACCACATACATATACCTAGGTGAGGACCTAGCATACATAGCTAAAATCTTGTTCTTTTGTAGGTATTCTGTTCTTTATTTTTGTCTTATTTTCTGTGTTTACAACAGTTAATTTAATTTAATTTTATTTTATTTATTCAGGAACAATAAACAGCTACAATATGTGGTGGAACAGAGAAAAAAGATAATACAAAATATTAAATATTTGTTTACTCGAAATCAGTCCTCATTATGCTCTTATAATTCTAAAGTTTTGCCTTTTTGTCCCTAAATTTACTTATTTGCTTCGCTGTAGCCCTTTTTGGAAACATCCAAATTTGCTTTCACCAATAGACGATTTAGTCAAAACTAGTTTAGAAATGATTTTAAATATTCAGCTCAATGCACCATCTTGGTTACAAGCATCCCTCCCTATTCGGTTTGGCGGTTTAGGAATCCGCAAAATTTCGAGTGTTGCTTCCCCAGCCATTTTGTCGTCCACCCATAGCACGTCACGTCTCATAGGTAATGTCCTAAGGGCTTTGCCCACAAACTATGAGACTGCGGGCTTGGAGGATGCCAAGAATGCTTTTCAAATTGCTTGCCCGGGTAAAGAATTTCCAGACAACCTAAAATCTCAAAGGAGCTGGGACGATATTTATTGCGATTGCGAACATACAAATCGATTCTGAGCCGCAGTTCAGCTCCGGATCGCGCAAGACTTTTGGCGGTCGGAACCAGAGAGGCCGGTCATTGGCTACATGTCCATCCTTCTCCATATACCGGTACCTTCCTGGATCCGACCTCGCTTCGTCTGGCGACTGGTTTGCGGCTTGGGGTCACGGTATGCACTCCACACACATGCCCTTGTGGCACGGACGTGGACCGACTGGGTCACCACGGACTTTATTGTCAAAAAAGTGCAGGCCGCTTTTCAAGACATGCGACACTTAATGACATAATCCGCCGGTCTCTTGCCAGCATCAATGTGCCTGCTCTTCTTGAGCCGACTGGCATTGTCAGAGATGATGGCAAAAGACCTGATGGTGTGTCTTTGGTCCCGTGGAGTTTGGGACCGATGCTTGTGTGGGACGCTACCTGTATAGACACACTAGCACCGTCCCACCTCCAACGTACTACTTCTAAAGCGGGTGCAGCGGCAGAAAATGCCGAAAATCTGAAAGTTATTAAATATGGAGGCCTTGGCAGAGAGTACAACTTTGTGCCCTTTGGCGTCGAGACCCTCGGTCCGTGGGGTCCCAGTGCGCATAAGTTATTTGCCGAAATCGAAACGTCTAGTTGATGTAACTGGTGACCGAAAAGCTGGCGGCTTTCTCGCGCAACGCATCAGCATTGCAATTCAGCGAGGAAATGCCGCCAGCATCCTCGGTACAATGCCCCGAGGGCCTTTTTTAAGCTTAACTTAGTTTTAATTTAATTTAATTATTGTTAATAATCATCTTGTAATTTGGTTATGTAAATAAATATAATATTAACAATATTGCAGCCCACTACATTATCCGCATATTAACAAAAGAAAATATGATAATGAGTGCCACTAGATAGGTAGTAAATAATTACATCACATTCATAATAATTAATTACATCATGCAAAATAGAGACTCTAATTGATTGTTTGGAAACAGCAATAATTAACACTAAAAACAAATATTTTATAAAATTTAGACTAGCTCACATTCCTAACTAATAACATTATTGGATAATAACAATTTTCATGACATTACATTTAAATGTGGCTTTTGAGCATATAAACTAATAATATAAATTATGGCTGATTATTAAAACTCATAAGTTTTAAGAGAGAACAGGTAATGTTACAGGAAACTTTTCTTAAACTGTATTTTGTGTGTATACCCATTTTCCAATGTGACACATTATGCCGTCATTTACATAGCAATTTATATCATATGATTTCATTTAAATATCTGCAGTGATTTCTAAATATATCTGGCAATAAATCATTTGATATCTTGTCTACGCGGTATCAAGTATCAGTTTACCGTAAGCATCAGCTGTAATTCACACTGCATTGTAGTGTCGTTGGATCGTGTTGGTGCCTCGGTGTCAACCAGCCTGTTAGCACGCCGCGAGGCGCGACACAAACACACTAACGTCGCTCGGACACGATCTCGCACTCGTGTGTACATTACATATTTTACCTTGGTGACTAACTTCTTTCCTGTTATTTGAGATTATGATTGTTTGTGCCATGTATGGCGCTGACTTATTATTACATTTATAACAACCATGGAAGTGGAAATATAAACAATGCAATTATGTAGGAATGTATAAATTTACGATGTTACGAATTAGGAAACGGTTTCAGCGTAGAAATTAATCGAGGCATGACAGTAAATCGGGCAAGTCTTATATCTAGTTCAAATAATTGTGACGTTATTTATGTTAAAACTTAATACATTATTTGACAATCCGTTTTCAATAGCAAATAGGTACAAATGCTACCAATAAATGAAAAATTATATATTATCAAATAGGGTGTGACGTTTTTACGGTCCCGCAGTCAACTAGGAACTCTTATAATTTCGCCTTGTCCGTCTGTCTGTCTGTCCGCCGCTTATTTTTGTGTGGGAAATTATCAAATAATTTGAGCGGGAGGTTGTGTCAGACTCTTACTGACTAAAACCAACCCGTATTCCTTCCGTTGCCTGTGTTGCCAGGGGCCTCTGTAACCCTTTTGAACATCTACGCGACCCCGGCAAGCATTGGCCCTAGTGGACCTACACCTACACTTGTGCTGACATTTCTTTAAGGCGCGCGTGGAACACAACGCGCCGTCGACCCGGGCCTGGTCCTCATCGGATGGCGAGCTACCCATTGCTAACCGTCCGCAAGCCCGCACCTACGGTGGCCGGAAATCCGCCCGGGATTCCCGACGCTCAAAGAGGTAACCATCACCTCTTATAGCAGTATTATTTCAATATTACTTCAGCGTGAGAAAGAGATGGGGCAATAAGTCCTGTATAGCTCCATCACTTTCCCACTGTGAAGTAATATTATAATAAAACTGCTATATGAGGTGATGGTTACCCCTCCCAGGGCGTCTCCTGCGGTGGTTAGGGGCGAGAGCGTGTGAAATTTGCCTTTCCCTCAACCGTCCCACCTCCTCAGGTGATAGCTGCCCATGCCCTCTCGCTATGTACCATGGTCTGAACCAGGGCGGGACGCGAGAGATCCCTGCCGCCGATTGCCTCCACGAGGACACGGCTTGGGCAGAGCACCGCTGCTCTGCCCAAGCCGGGCAGACCTCCACCGTATGCTCTACCGTGTCCTCCAGGCGATCCACACAGTGGTGATACCCGGGCGTTTCCTTCCGCCTTATCCAACACAGGAACTAACCACCCGAAGCTGCCGTATTCGGTGAGGAGCTGCGTCAGGCGGAAGGTGAAGACGCCGTGGCGCCTCTCTAGCCACTCCTCAAAGAGGGGACTTATCGCCGCAATTGTGGCGTGCCCTGCACTGGGTTGCGACAATCGCACTTTCCATGTCGCCATGGGATGCCGCTGGAGCTCTGTCCGCCTTGCCGTGATTTCTCGCGGCAGCGGAATTACGCCCCAGCGTTTCGCCTCCTCGCGTCACTCCCACACGTGCTTACTTTTGCCTCCAGATCCCATGGCGGCAATCCGGCAAGGAGGCTCGCCGCCTCACCGGAGACCGTGCGGTATCCCCGGACCAGCCGGATGGCCCTTTGGGCCGCGCTCAACCGGCGGGCTTGGCCGCAGCGCCAGGGAACGCGCCCACACAGGTGCACTCTAGATTGGGCAGGAGCCGCTTCAAGGCAGCCCCGTCCCACTCCAGTTTGGGAGCCAAACGTCGGAATTGCTCCACGAAGTTGCACCACCGGCTGTCGAGGACGAGTCCCAGGTGCTTCATCGTCGACTCGACGCCGATAGGAACCCCCTTTTACCGTTATTTGGGATCCCGACGGTGGCGCGTTCCGACGACCATGAAAACACATCGCCTCGGACTTTTGCAGGGCCACCTCGACTCCCAATTGCCGGATCCTTTCAACGGTTGTCACAATCCCGCGTGCCGCTACTTCGGCCGCCTGGTGCGACCTCCTTTGCGCCAGGAGCAACGTGTCGTCAGCGTAGCACACTACGCTGACGCCGCTAGGGAGGTCGGCGCGCAGCACCCAGTCGTATCCGATGTCCCACAGATGCGGCCCCAGGACCGATACCTGTGGGACACCGCACGACATCTCTTGCCGGTTCCACACTCCCTGGTGACCGGGGTAGATGACGGCCCTGTCCGTCAGATAGACCTCGACCACACGACAGAGGTAGGTCGGCATCCGTTGTTACCGGAGTGCCTCCCTGATGCAACTCCAGGGCAGGGTATTGACGGCATTGGCGATGTCTAGCGACACCGCCATGACGACCCCATCCTGGGCAACAGCATTCCCCGTCGTGAGGGCCCGCACGCGCATGTTGGCGTCCACCGTAGAGCGCCCCCTGCGGAAACCAAACTGGCTCTCCGCCAAATCCGGCCCCACCCGCACCAACTGGCCGACGAGGCGGTCTGCAATGACTCTTTCAAAGAGCTTGCCCACCTCGTCGAATAGCACGATGGGCCGATAAACGGACGGAGAGTCTGCAGGGGTCTGTCCGCCGCTTACGGTTATACATATTAATCACGCCGACAAAGTGTTAAACAAATCCTTGAAAAAAAAACAAATAAGGGTACCTGCCTCGCACATACGAGGGTGACACTGAAAGTTTTTAGAACTGGCCACTTTTAAACGATATAATAAAAAAAAACAGTTCAAATTTTGAAAATGGAGCTCGTTGCCAATATTATTGTGTATGTATCTAATCATTTGTAATTTGTTTACGATTTGGCGGCAAATTGAAAATTGTCTGTATCACGTCAGCATGAATTTAACGCGAGCAAATTTTCGTACAATGATTTTTTATGACTTTCGATGTCATTTAAGTCCACAAGAAAGTTATGATAGAGTTCGATTGGCCTTTCACGATGAAGCCCCATCTCGTGCCACTGTTTACAACTGGTTTAATGAGTTTAAACGTGGTCGCACTAATCTCACCGATGATCTGCGTGAGGGACGGCATTCTACGGCGATGACTGAAGATAACATCAGTGTTGTGCGGCGTATGATAGATACTGACTAAAGAGTGACTTATCAGCAGATTCGGACAAGCTTAGGAAGCGGTATGAGTCAAGTGCACAAAATCCTCAAAAAATGAACTATTAGCGGTCAGGAAGCTTTGTGTCCGGTTGATACCTCATAATTTGACAGAGGTCCAAAAACTCCGTCGTGTTGATTGGTGTCGTGAAATGGTTCAAAGCTTTAACGGAGGTGGCTCAAATGCTGTGTTCGACATACTTACGGGTGACGAAAGCTGGATTTATGATCCTGAAACTACGAGACAGTCTGCTGTCTGGGTATTTCCTTCCGAGGAGTTGCCAGCTAAAGTGAAGCGAAGCGTGGGAAAAAAGATAGTGGCCTCGTTCTTCGGAAGGACAGGTCATTACGCAACAACTGTTTTAGCGGATGGAAAAACAGTTACTGCAAAGTGGTACACTAACAATTGTTTGCAACTTGTCTTGGAAAAAGTTCGGGAGAAACGACCTCGCAGTAGGATCTTCCTGCACCACGACAACGTCGTCGTACACCGCCATGCAAACAATCGACTACTTGGCAACGTCAGACGCGGAATTACTGGGTCACCCGCCCTATAGCTCCGACAGGGTTCCGTTTGCGTAATATTAAGCTTTAGAGTTCTAAGTATAAAAGGAAAACTATCACAGCTAAGTAGGCTTTACATGTTAAGGGGACTACCCCTGCAGTAAACAAAATCAGAAAAATATATGATATTCTTCAGGATATATGCTAAGGTAGATAGTGTGGTGAAAACATAATACAACTAATTTGATACGATAGAAAAAAATCACGAAGATACCTCTAAAAATTTATTTTAACGATTAAAAACCATACTAATATACATGCAATCATTCTGATTTTTTGTCAGATTATTCTACAAGCAACATATTAGCATAATAGTGTTTTATTTTTTTTATACAATCTATAGCTTTTTTGTAAATCGATAATTGTTTAATATTTTGCAATAAATTACCAGCGTTGTGTCATCGCGCTTCTCTTTCTTTTCTATGCAGTTCGACAGTGACCGCGCTTTAGGTGTTGTCGGCCTCTTAATGAGTAATAGCCGACCAAATTTTTGGACCAGTTGGAATGTATGGGAGAAAATGTTTTTGACTACAATGTTAAGTTTGTTCTTGGGATAAATTCATCATAACTACGGAACCCTTCATTATGTGTGATATTGACCGACATTTTTGACGCACTTGGCCGGTTTAAAAAAAAAATGATATCCATTCATCAACACAAACATACATATAATGACAGTCCTTCTATTTACGATCATTACTCGCGACCAATAAAAAGGTGTTAAAAACTTATACGAGTACAATTATAAGCACGTGAAAAAAACATAATCGATGTCCTCAAGGTCATCTTAATTGTGTCTATATTTCGTGCTTAGATCATTTTTACTAAGTGTAAAGTGCTCGACTATTAGTATAGACTTAATGCAATGTCACGACGGACACGATCTTTTTTTTGTCGCCTTAATGAGTTAATTTACAGTGGCCGCGACGATGTACTACGAGCGCAACTAATACGAAACATGTACTCTTTCAAATAAAATGATACGAGCAAATAGTTGTTGTATCTATCCGGCAACGAATTCCTAATCTTAACTTTGTAATCATATGGGTGTATCCTATTGTTAGTTTGGCTTGTTGCTAACGTTCCTGGACTATATATGTAGGTGTAGCATTGGAAGATTTTATTATAGTATAGTTTTTATGTAGGTACCTACTTCTAAATAATTTTTCAAATTCTACATCTATATCTTGGTAAAAACTTAGATTTTGCAGGCTTGATTTTCAGGCTTCTTGAACATTTAATTTATAGTTCTACGATTTAGTATGAGACATAGTTAACGATGTTACAAATGCAAACTCAAATGATTGTAGTTTGTTTGTTTTTTAGAGGTGACACATAATATCATGTATTTACGTCACAAGATATGGCCGATTGCAGACCGGTCAGGAAAACTGACGTCTTTGGTTGTTATATTGCTCGTTTGTATCATCATGAGAAACAGATAAAAGTGGTCAAAAGCGTGTGCAAACAAAAATGCCTAATCCGGGTGAACAGGTTTTGTTAAGTCCATCATTCAGTAAATCACTTACATTAGGTAAACCTTGCTAGCTATCCCATAGTTGTACGGGCATTCCTCAAGGAACTTGGCAGGTGAATACATGATAAATACAGGGAAATGCAGCTACTTCGAGATACAATACTACGCCATGCCCCCATCTATCACGTTTCCAGATTGGAAGTTTCGGAAGATTTAATTCGACGTCCACGTCACTTCTATGCGGGTCCTACGCAGCTGCTACGCAGGGCTACGGCGCTTCTACGCAGGCCTACGCAAATTCTGTAGCCCTACGCAGCTGCTACGCAGGTCTACGTCGCTTCTATGTAAGCCTACGCAGTTGCTATGTGGAATCTAGGCTGTGAAAACGCACGGTCGACGCAACAGCTACGCGACATTTGCGCTGTGCATAAACTGTGGTGGGGAGAAAGTCCATGGTAAAGTACTTTCATGGCCAGACACACCATTATTTATTTATAGTTTATTGTACACCAAAAATACATAACAAAAAATAAATTAAACACTACAAATTATACAACGGGCGGCCTTGGAATGGACAGTGATTTGCCTGGACATAAAGAGTGTTGGTGCAAAAAACCAAAAAAAAAAAAATACCATACCATCACCAAAATACCATTATTACTATCTTGAACGTTTTCACTTTGAGAAGCAGTCTAACTAAGCCCTAAAATTAAAAAAAAACGCGCAATTATTATTTTAATGCTTATTTGTCTTACCTCCTCCGCTTTTGTAGCACAGGTAGGGGAACCTCCACACATTCCCGAGTCCAACCGAGTAGCCAACACATGCTAATACGAATTGTATTTTGTTGGCCCAGAAAGGTCGGCGGGGCTTCAGGTGGGCTGTCGTATCCTCTTCCTCCTCCTCGCAGTCACTCTCGTGGGAAGCTGTATCCTCATCGGGAGGCCTGCACAAACAAATTTCAATATGTTTATTTTTTAACTTTCTTGGTTGTACCTACTTATGCTGTCACTTACGGGTTATATCTTTCTAAATAGCTAGCTAGCTAGCTTAATTAAATGGCGTTACGCAGCCAGCCCTGATATTGCTGATTGGCTAGTATTTTTGCCGCTTCATCGCCCAAAGCGTTGTCTCAGGGGAGACAACGCTCCCATGACCAATGGCCATCTTATTTGGTTCGTACTGGTATCAGATTTTTTTTTACCATTTACAGAAAAAATCCGGTTACGTAATGTTTTATTTTTAAATTAAGTAAACATAATACAGAAGCTTCTTAAAATAGAAACCAAAAACTAATATTTTGTAAGAATGTGAAGCATAAAAGTGGTAAGTACACTCATATTTTTCTTATGGCAAATATGCCAAACCTTTATAATGAAGTGTGTAGACGTAAATAATCATATAAGATGTAATCTTTAAAAATCCGCAAATAATTGTAACTGTATAAAAGAGATTCAACATGTCGTAGATAATTTATGTAGATTAGATAGATGTGTGTCGAGTTTTATATGAAATGACATGTTTGTACAACTAATGAAATACTATACATAATGCAGATAAAAAAGTTTACATATGAAGGAAAGACGACGGCTTGCAATACTTTTTCTTGTTACTTTTATTTAAAATGACCAGGGTTTTTCCTTTTGTAAGGTAATTTAGGGAATAGAATCTACAAACATGAAACTTGCAAAACCGTACTTGGTAAACTGAGTTGTTTGGATTAATGATGAACGATCTACAATGACGGTAGATTAGAGTGACGTCACACAGCTCAAAGGCTTTACCTACTTTTGATGATACGTAAGTAAACGTCGGTTTACAATTTCAGAGACAAGATTTTTAATCCGGAAACTCTTTAATATGAAATTAAGCAATTGAGCTATTTAAATAAATTAAGGCCATATTAACATATTAAAAGATAAGTTCAATCTTTATTCCAAGTTTATCGTATAGTGTTATTGCAGTAAAAGTATAGATACTAGACAAAACGAGGACTATCTTCCATTCCCTACTTGTGGTTGCGGTTTAGTAACTAACTAAAAATACCGTTGATTATCAACAAAGAAAGTTAATTCGAACTAAATAAGTGCCTACATACTGTGCGCGATATCATTAGTATCGGAAGTCGGAACGCAAGAACAACGCTGAATGAAGAAGTAACAAGACTATATTTTCTGTTATTGTTATTCTTATTCGATTGCAAATACTTAAAGATAAATGTAAATGTCGCGATACTTTGATTATTAACGATATTTTATGCGACTTCAACAGGCGTTCCATAGGACTAATAAACTCGAGAGACGAGCGTGTGGGCGTGTGTGTGTGTGTGTGTGTGTGTGTGTGTGTGTGTGTGTGTGTGTGTGTGTGTGTGTGTATGTGTGTGTGGTATGTTGGGAAATTATTTTTTTTATCAAATTAGCACACTATGTCAATTTGCCGTGTTATAGCCATTTCATACATCTTTCAAAGAATGACTGTTGTGAATGAACCCAATTAAAGATATAGAGGTATGAATATGTGATTTAAGTTGGTAGTCAAATTAAAAATCAATTAATGTCCCTGACTTTACTCTGTTTTCCGCCCAGTTTCCATAAAAATAATAGTTAAGCAGTGACGAGATGAAGTAATGTAATTTATTATTTCATTGATATTTTTTTATTGTTGATACTAATTTAATTTTCATTATAAATTAAAAAAATTGTATGTATGTTGTAAAGTCATTTAGGATAACTACCTACCTATGTACGTGTTTTAGATTTAATTAAATAATAACATGCTTTTGTGAATCACGTTTATCTCTTGGGCAATCAAAGTGGGTATCTATGTGGTTGTGCCAAAAGTAGGTTAATAAATACGAGTAGTGTGCCTAAATGTTAGTGTAACTATAATGCCCTGACAATAATTATTATAGGTCATCGTCATCTGCCTAGCCTTTAATAATAATTATATAATAATATTATTATTTAATAATTATTATGGGTCAAACTAAATAAATATTATGGTTATGGTTATTGAATTGGAATGGCTGCAAACCAAACTCGATATCAAATAATGAAGTTATTTGATATCGAGTTTGGTGCACTTAAGATCTTTGAAATCTTTAACCTTCCTCACGACATCAATAATAGTGTGTAATCAGTTAACCACTTTGAAAATGCAAAAACATTTCGCTGGTGACGAAACAATAAACAGCTGATTACAACCGTTTTCATGATATCTGTCATAGACTCTCATCATCTGCCTGCCTTTTCCCAAATACGTTGGGGTCGGCTTCTAGTCTAACCGGATGCAGCTGAGTACCACTATTTTACATGGAGCGAGTGCCTATCTGACCTCCACAACCCAGTTACTGGGTAATACGATACCCTTTGGTAAGACTGGTTGTCAGACTTTCGGGCTTCTGACGACCCGTAACGACTGTCAAAGATCCATGAATGACAGCCGGACCAACGGCTTTACGTGCTTTCCAAGGCACGGAGGGGTCTTGGTATGTATATATGGTCACCCATCTACGGACCAACCGCGGCAAGCGTAGCTTAACCTGATCGATTGACCCGTGCGGCTGTTATTATTTAGCCACAAGCCCCTCTGTCTGTCATTGATCTGTCATAGACTCTATGCAACATGAATGCAATTATAACACGCAAATTGAAGCATTTAGGGTGGCTGAATCACGATAATTTTTAAGAACAATTTAAAGAAGTAATCTCTAGCCGTCAACATGTAAGTAGGCAAACGTATTTTAAAATCATTATCAAGTAGGCAGTGATAAGACGAAGCGGCGGCGCTGGCGCACGATCAATCGTCGTATCCATGTCGTATGCGAGATATGTGTGTGTGGAAAGATAGCAGCATTGCAGTGTTATCGGCTCATGGCGTGAAGGTTAAACGACCAAAAAACCCTATAAACATAAGCCACTCGGGATTTTAGGATTGCCTCAAGTAGTTCATGTCATAGTTTAATCGGACGCCTTCAAATCCTTCGCCTGACAATGAAAGTGCTGGAACTCGTGTACTAGTGTACACGAGTTCCAGCACTATGGATTTATGAATTTATATATAAATATATATTTATTTATGGATTTATGATGTTTCATATAGGTGCAAACATTATTCAGACAAATAGATTTTTGAATACTTTTAAAGTACCCACATAAGCTACCCGTTTTCTTGAACGATGTATATTACCACTTACACGGCTAGGATATAGGATATAATCAGTGCCGTGAAGTCAAAGTTCATGGCATAGTTTAACTATGAATTTATTGACTTCTTTATGGAAACTAATCTTGATTTTCTGATACTATTTATTAGTAAATTTTGCGGCAGTGCCCCGCTTGTTTACTGCTTCTCCTGGTGAGGGAACAGCCGTGCGTCCCCAGACTTATCAATTTGTAAATATGGGCACAAAATGTGAGATCTCACAAGGATACTGTAGAGTGAAACAGTAGATATGTATTTTTTTATTGTTTCCTATAGTAGTAGAGGTGATATCATCAGATAGAATTGAAAAACAAAGGAACCTTTGTCATTTTTATTAATCATTGCGTTCGAAACTTGTGAAATATGTAGATGTTCATTAATGTTTAAGGCTGTGAAATACGCTCAATAATAGAAGCGCTTCCTCGTTCCGATTCGGATTTATTTTTCATAATTAAGGTTTATGCTTTCTGTATGAAAAACGTGAACCAGGTCCAGGGTAACCCAAATTCTGTGTGCTTACTTATAAAATTAAAACCATGTGCATTTTTCCACTTCCCACATTCTCAGAGTAGACGTGATCATTTTGTCTGTTAGTGGCCAGAAGAACACAGTTTCGTTCGTTCTCTGAATATTATAAATTTATATAAACACATTTTGAGTTTAAAAAAGGTTTTGGCGATAAAAATTAAGCGAGTAATAAACTCTATAATAATATGAAGGTGAGTTACACTTGGAGCATAGGGTTTGGTCTGAATGGATCATAGAAAAACCGACAAAGTGCATGTCGGACCACGCACATTGAAGGGTTCCTTAGTTGGGATAAATTTATTCCAAGAACAAACCTAACATTGTAGTTGAAAAACATGTTCCCTCATACATTCCAACTGAAAATGTAAGTTTGTACGCACAGTATTGAGAGATTTACCATGTTATTTTAAGACCATAGACTTCTTATAGGTTTTCCTGTAATCTATAAGTAAAGTTTTCTTAAATAACTTTAAAAGTATTTATTTTAATATTATAAAAAAAAAAATATCTGAAATCCTTGCAACAATCCCTTTCATTTGTTATGTTATGTCTTATGTCACACGGTACAGTATGCAAAACTTTTTTTAAATGTTTTTGGCCCCCAAAAGTGACCCCTTATTCAAAATAAAAGAGTTAGGATTAGGTAAGTAATGTACATATCTCAATCAATAGAGACTGTATGTACCTACTTGCAGTCTAAAATAAAAAAAAACCCTATATAATATTATGTGTGATACTGATATACCTATATCATACATGTGTTTTTTTTTTAATTTTGGATAGGTTTCGTTCATTTAGGATAAAAATGAAGACATTAATGAAATCTCTGTTAATGATGAAATAAGAAAAAATAAAAGATTTCGCGCTAGTCATAATAGCCCAACTATTATGACTAGCGCAACATCTTTTAATTTTTTGAAGAGATTATGAAAAACACATAAGAAACTAGATAAGTTTACTTGGAAATGCAGTATGTGATGTATCCAGTATGTCTTTAGATACTTGGTTAAATAAAGTGCACTACACTGTCGCTAAACAAAACTCTTTGGTATTTTTGTTCATAAAAGAACAATGAATGATTTGATGACGATGTAATTGGAGATAAACTTCTTTAGCTTTGCTAAATAATTGTAGGATCAATTTTTAGTGTATTCTTCGAAATCACTGCATGTTTTGGAAAGCTGCAAGCATAACTTACACGTTATACAACTATAATAAATATTTATTGGTTCTCGTAGGCTTCAATAACCGAACTCTACAAGGAATGGTCAAAATTAAATTGTAAAATACATATCTCGGGATAAAATGGGTGTTATTATTACAACGCAGAGGAAGAAAACCAGAGAAATGCAATATTCCCATTCCATTGCTTGAGACGACAGTCGTGTATGTCTTTCCACTGACGGATAGATAAAACTGCTGCTAAATTATTTCATCACCACTGCTCTCAAGCGGTGAAGGAAAACATCGTGAGGAAACCGGCATGTCCTAGAACCAAACATTCGAAGACATGTGACATCTACCAACAGGCACTGGGCCCGCGTGGTGGATTACGGCCCACTCCCTCTAACAGAGAGTAGGCCTGAGTCCCGGCAGTGGGAACATTATAGGCTGATTATGATATAATGTAGTAGGTCAGAAATAAAAAAAAAGTTTTGCACTCTACTTTAACCGATCTCTTGAATTCTCTCTAATGCATAAAATCTAACGCTGAAATGAATACCATAGCAGTGAAAACACCAATGAAACAACATGTACCTAAGTACTTCAGAATGGTTTTCTTTGATTACCTGAGTAGGTTGTCTTTTATTTTTAAGTTCTTTTTTTACTTGCACAATCGTTTACTGCATAGGTAAGTGCTAGCAGTCACCGGCGCCATTAGAAATACACTAGCCAGTTAGCAATCTCTGAGAGGTGAACTGATGCTGGCCAGTCGACCTTGACAAATGGCTGGTAATAACGGTTTTTGTAATAAAATTATCTTCTAACATAACGATATTTATACATTTAATTGTTTGCTATTACCTACAATGAAATGAATTATTGGTTACTGAAATATAATGTTGAAGTATTGAATGGTGATGCTTCAGGTAACTGACCGAAGGATAAAAGTGTAGTGCAGTTTCTCGTCTTGAAGTTTCCTATGTTAACATTGCAAATATAGCTTATATTATAATATATGGCTACCTCTGGACCGGAACTTACTTTTCCAAACTTCTGATCAATTAAATCATTTTTAAGCTGTGTGACTCTTGACATTGAAGGTTTCATATCAATTAGATAAGCTATTTTTACGTGAATGGGTATCAAACGATGCTTCTCTGTTTATTTTAGTATGATAATGTTTAAATAGGCCTACGCATAAAACACAAGTATTTTTGTGATACAATTTGTATGATACGTATTACAGCTCCAGAGTACACGTTTACAGATGCGGAACTCTTATTATAGGTAGAGGGCACAACGCACATTGTAAGAGCCACTTATGATAAGTAATTGGACACCTTTGTTCTACAGTTAGGAGTAATACTTAATACCAGTTTGTGGAGACCTCATGAACCTAACTGAATGAGGCACTAGTGTTTTGTTAGCTTTACTGCACAGAGAGAATTGTTAAATTTCAGTAACCTACACAATTTTTCGGTGTTTAGACTCTCTCGATTTAGAGATCCATAAGGTGAACCCTTAGGTAACTATATAATATACTCGTATGTCATAAGTATGTATACCTACGTATGAATAAATTTATTTATACACCACTTACCTGTTATTTCGAGGAAATAATTGAATTGTGCAATATAATAAAACCTTTATCAAACAAAACTCCATGAAAAAAACGTGAATCATCATCGATTCGGATATATACATATATTTTTTACTACTTGCTTACCTACATTTTAATGAAATCATGTGTAGGTTATTATAATTTAGTTGTGTTCGAGGTCTACCTTTATTCCCAACAACATCATGTTAATGATGCAAAGGTCATTGATTCAAGTTGTTAACTTACAACAGTGTAGCTAACAATGAAAAGTGGAGCAAAATGTGGAGTTGTAGACCAATAATTGTAAACAACAGTAAAAATGTTTATCCAAGTATATACGGAAAATATGTTTTGTTAATCAATTACTATTCCAATTAAGTGATAAGGGCAATAACTAGAAGAATAAACATGTGACAAATGAGTTATGGCTGTTTAAATTGGTGTAAAAGTGTAGGTATGCTGTTAAAGGCAACGCTACCAACAATAGGTTTACCTACGACTAGCTATGTATGTCATCGATTATAAAATATAAAATACAATATAATAAACTACATAGTAACGAAGTCAAAACTGTACATTGAATACTTTTGAAAAAAGTACTTGCTTCGAGGTGTGGGAAAGAGTCTGATGCCGAAAATATAGTTTTATTTTTGTCCGATTATCTGGATGTATGTTTCGGATTGGCGCTAAAAGTGCTGAACGGATTTGGATGAAATTTGGCACACAGGTAGTATATAGTCAGGTTTAACACATAGGGTACATTTTTAATCCCGGTAGTATGTTCCCGTGGGAAATTTTCCGATATCCACGCGGACGAAAGCTAGTGAAATAATAAGTACCGTAGTTCATTATGCGATTTACATAATAATATTATGACGATAACGTTGATCCAGTAACAACAGTGTTGCTTGGAGTGTTTAGGCACACCTAATTTATCACTGATAGCTCGATATCCACTGATGGATTGTAATTAGATTGATATTCATTAACTGTTATGCATTACACAACAGGCGTGATGTTATGCATTTATATTATCGAAATATTAAACTGTCTCACGTTTTTCCATACAGTAATCAAAACCAACATACAAAGTTAATTCTTTTTTGTTCAAGAATAGGCGTCAGCTTCAAGATTGATGCCCGGCACCTACGTAAATGTAGTTTAGTTAAGATGGTGCAACTATTTTAATACCTACCTATCTGATATTTTTTTTCAGTTTTAGTTACACTTACGTAAACAAAAGTGAAAACCGTTTGGTAATTTACCAACGAACTGTCTGGTCTGCTCGCTAAGTATACATAATAAACCGATATTAAATTATTCTCCTCAGATTCATTGAATGAAGCATGGCATGTGACCAATGACGAGTAATCTGAGTTTTATGTATGTTTATACATAAGTATTTATGTATATCAGTTCATCTAAACGAATAGAAAACATTCGATCACGCCGCCTAATTTTTCATAGTACACGCGTCATAAACTGTTTTGTATCTATTTCATTATATTAAGTTAGGTTATAAATTTTAGAGCTGTGATATATATTGGCTAACTCAGTAGGCAAACAATGTATTATTAAAGAACAGAATGCACGGAAGATGGGGAGATGTGTACGGTTGATAGAAGTCAATTGAATAATGGCAACCCAGAGGATGTCATTCGCGGGGTACTCACGTTGGAGGACGCACTAGATGAAACAATTCCGTGGGCGATGTTGGTACCCGTCTTATAACCATTTTGCGGCCATCCGTGCATCCCATACCGATCGAGGCAAGAGATCGGACTGATGGGGCGCCATAGTTGTTGGTGCCGCTGTCAGATCCCTCAGGATATGTGGCCACTTGGTCGTATGGCCGTAGACACCGCGCGGATGCTGCACCCGAGGCCGTAGACACATCACGAATCCTGTGTGTATCACTGAAGCTCTTTACTTTGCGCATTTGCCCAGAGGGCGCTATCATCGGCGCCGGAGCGTGTAGATCGAGGAGCTTTGAGTTCTCCCTGTCTTGGTCGTCATACTGCTCCACGTGGATCGCCACGCTGGGCGCGGCGGCTTCCGTCGAATTTTCGATTTTACTCATACTATCACGTCACAGGGTCATGACGCGGTGACAATCGTCGCGTGCGTCGCTGGCGACGCGCGACTGTGAATAATAACCGATCGCAAGAGCTAGCGAGGTCGGCTGAGTTGGCGGACCGACTGCCCTGACTGGTTCGTCAATCGCGGCAAGCCAATTGGTAAACAAAGTGCGACTCTAGCACCGGGTGGGGGGAGTATATCACCAGGAGGGGGGAGGGCCGCGCATGCGCCGTGGCGGCCATGAGACATTGCGCTGCGCTTGCGTTTATCTCAGGGCTAGGCCACAATAGCTAGTATTCTCTCTCTGACTAGTATATTGTTATCTGTGGCTAGTATAATCTACGGTTAGACAGAACCGATGAAAGTAAGTATGTTAAAATAATAGATTTATGAAAATTATTTAAATTGGGAAACAGTTCTCGCTAAGCAAAAATATCAGTGGCAGTGGTACCCTAGCAGAATTGGTATCGGTACCTATGGATTTGTGCCCGATGATGGCGACAGGGTCGCGCTATATTGAATTTTAATATAACTGGCGACATGAACACATGCTGTACACCTTTGCTCTGCACAATTTTCGTGAACCAGTGGCGTTACGTACTTTCATCCAGTTAGGCGCAAGTAAAGTTGGGAAAAGGCTAAGCAGATGATATTGTTATGGTATGTTGTAGGTACCTAGGTATTACGAACAGTTATTTTGGGTCGGACCTCACGATATTCGGACGTAACGTCTCTGGGAGAGTCAGGTAATATTACAACGGTAGTAGTACCTACCACCTGCTGGAGTTCATAACAAGAAATGAAAAACCAGTCGTTAGGAAAAATAATAAAATGTGGAAAAGTTCATAGATAGAAATTAAATTGTGCATTTTGTAAGTAGGATATTAGAATAACTTTTACACGTCGTTATTTTTAACCGACTGCACGATAGCAAAGACTTTAAGTTTAAGAGGGAAAACTTTGCTCGTAAAGTGGCTCTTATTGCACCACTTTTAGGTTCACATTGCAGTTTACATAATAGGTACGCATGCGTTTCCCTTTGCATTGCCGTACTAGTACGGGAAAGTGCGAGCAATTCGTGGTCAGGGTAAGTCACAGATCGCACTATTTTCTTTGACTATATTTTGCCAAGTAAAGTAAGCGTCGCATACGAATATTGTTGGGAATCGTACACCAAGCAAATAAATTATATGAACATTATTGCTAAAACTTTAACGTTCATATTCGTAAACGACGCTTGCTCACTTATTCGCTATTACGGATATGAACTGTGCGTGTGAGTATAAGGTCCGCTTTTGTATGAAATGCTTACTTTACTTAGCCACGTAAAGTTACGTTCTATGAAACTTACCGTAGATATTGCATAGATGAACTGTCAGTGACTGTAAAAGTGGTACTATCTAATGTAATGTAGGTAGGATTTCTTTGGAAAGTATTACTTAACAGTCGGTTAAGTAATACTTTCCAAAGAAATCTTGACAGTCATTTGTTGGACCCAGTTGTTGGCTAAGGTTCAGACAAAAAGTTTGTTAAATAAAAAATATATTTCATAGAGTTACTTATTTTTGCCAAAACAAAACTTTAATTTGTGTTCTTTATGTTAAATACTAGCTGTTGCCTACGACTTCGTCTACGTGTACATAATTTTGTATTTCAACATTTTTTACACAAATATCCGGATAAAAAGTAGTCTCTTTCCTTCTCAGTCCCAGGTTACCTATCTATCAAATTTCATAACGATCGATTCAGTGTTATATCGTTATGCTGTCATAACGATATACCACTGAATCGATCGTTATGAATTTTAAAAATAATAATACATTTTAATACAAGTGGGCAAACCACGCCTGACCTGTGTCAGGCGTGGTTTCCCCACTTGTATTAAAATGTATTATTATTTTTTTGGAAATTATTTCAAAATAACGCTTTGCACATATTTTTTTTAATCAAACAAGTTGACTAGATACGTTCGGTGTTTCCTAGCCGATTATTCTGAGAAGAAGCACCAAGATAAACTCAGATACTATTTTGAAGTCTATTCTTCTATCAATTATATTGTAATGGTTAGATCATATGAGGACCATGTAGGTAATGTCTGAAGTGTTCTCTTGAGGAAACCACTGCACAGGTTTGAGTAGACCTGTCCAGTGCACTCATTTGTAGGTTATAGTGTAGCTCAACTAATAACTTAGTGAGCTAAACGATCCGACGAATAATATCAAAGTAAAGGCAGGCCATATTTATTCCAATAATTCGGAATTCGGAATTCGGATAAATTAGTCGGGACTTCTTCGCGTGTGGGTAAGTTAACAACATAACATTAAATTTCCAGTTTGCCCACTTGTATTATAATGTACTATTATTTTTTTGGAAATTATTTCAAAATAACGCTTTACACATTTCTTTTTTAATAAAACAAGTTGACTAGATAAGGTCGGTGTTTCCTAGCCGATTCTCTGAGAAGAAGCACCAAAATAAACTCAGAGACTATTTTGAAGTCCATACAATTATATTTTAATGGTCAGATCATACGAGGATCATGTAGGTAATGATCTGAAGTGTTCTCTTGAGGAAAGCACTGTACAGGTTTGAGTGGACCTGTCCAGTGCACTCACGTGTCAGTTATAGTGTAGCTCAACTCAGAACTTAGTGGGCTAAACGATCCGACGAACAATACCAAAGTAAGGGCAGGCCATATTTATTCCAATAATTCTGAATTCGGATAAGTTAGTGGGGAATTCTTCGCGTTTAGAAGTACCTACTAGTGCAATACGGTATGCACCTAATTGTGGGCACCGTATGTACATACAATTTTAATTTGTCAGTATTAGCAAACAGTCTGAATACAGTCTGACCAGTCAGACTGACTTTAGTTGCGCTAAGTTCTGCCCAACAACCTATATTGATTTTTCTGGTAACTAACTGGATGGCATGGGATGATATTGCCTTGCAACATCAGGTTAGGCATAGTCAGATACCTACCTACCTCTTTAACACATAATGGAATGGTTCCTACTATACCGAATCCGGAGTTTAAACTAGGCATGTCTTGTATTCTAAATTACCAGATCATAGACCTTCCTTCCCGTGTCCGACGCGACGTGGTCCTAGGGAGACCGTCAACTAGTTCTTCCTCTCGTTGATAAACTGACTAGGTAACCTTAAGTGATATTTATGTTTTTTTACTTCAAAACGTTTAAGCAACTACTAGTTACTTAAATCTAGCTTACTCACTATTAGATGAGTGAATTGTGAAATACATATAAAGAGGGGGAGAAATAAATTGGAATAACTAGAAGTTCAAAAGGAGTAAATATTTTGTTCAATTAAATAGTTACCAACAAATTAATTTATAAAAAACTTACCAAATGGGTTCATATTTTTTATTAAGTGTGGTTTGGAAAGTTTTAGACATAACGTTTGCACTTTTGATATTGAATAAAATAAAAAAAATTACACCACCGATCAGTGAACACGGTTGACGTTAAATGATGTCGCTCCTCTAATAGCCGTGCCCCCACTGCGTTGCTAATTTATTATTCGTTCCCAGCCCATTAACACTTATAATCTGTTTACGTGTTCAGTGCCACTAATTCATATCTACTAAATAAACGTTTTACGTAGCTTTAATTTAATTATTTATTTTACATGATTATGTTTGACAACTTTATTATTTAGATTATGGCCGTCAATTAGGCGAGAAGTACAGACGTGCACATAAGATCTTGGTGTTCAGCATATTAGGTAAATTGTGAATTTATAATAATTTTCGGGATGTAATGTGGTTGGCCTTGAATGCGAAAGGTGTGCCTGGGCAGCCCCTTAATAAGTGGAGTTCATTCGGAATATGTAGGTAAATACAGTCACTGGTGCCGATTCCCTTGTTCACAAACTAATCTAAATTTAAGTTCAGTGCATCTTTTTCTTTCTATTTCATTAAGAAAAGGACAGAAGATAAATTTTAGTTTAGTCCTGTCAAATTAATCAGCGCCTGTCACTACTCCATACAAGTTTAGACGTGATTAAAAACCTGCCTACTAAAATTACGTCAATTTACGTCAAGCGCTGATTAATTTGACAGGACTAAAGTAAAATTTATCTTCTGTCCTTTTCTTAGTGAAATAGAAAGAAAAAGATGCACTGAACTTAAATTTAGTTTAGTTTGTGAACAAGGGAATCGGCACCAATTTGTTACTTCTAAGATAGAGACGAACCTTGGATCTGTCAAAATAAGTGCATTTTGGCGTGGTTTTGACGGACGAAGCGTAAGTTTACGCTAAGTTATATTCCGGTCTTTACTGGCAACTGTGACTAGTTCAGTGTGCCTATAGTAGGCTTGCATCAAGGATCGACTTTAATTCTTTACTCGTTCCAGTTTATAACGTGCACTCTGTCGTCAGACATGCAGTAAGACGAAAACTGGTGTATTTTGTAGTCGGAAAATGAGGAAACTGTTGAATATGTGGTCAGCCCAATAAGAAAGGCGTAATAGTTATTTGTGCAACGAGAGAGCAAAGTCGTTTTTTGCTGCGAGTGCTAATTTTGAATCCTGAGTGTGTCGACGGATTGAGTTTGATTATCTGGGGTTAAGGTTTCTGTTTCGGTGGCGGATTGAGAAGGAACAACGGTGAACGTTGGTGACTCTGATCGGCTTTCTGTATAAGTACACTATGCGTCGTTGGAAGTGGATAGGCGTGGGTGGGACCAAGGATCCGAGGTCGAATTCAGACTTATTGTTTCCCTATACGCTTACAGATTTTCGACTTATTTTCTATTGAGTCTTCAATATAGCCTTCTACAACCGTATTGGACTTCCACCCGCCGTGACGTTTTAAAGTAGTGAGATCGGCTCCGGAATCAGCCAAGAGCGTTGCCGAAGTTCTCCGAAAGCAGTGACCCGTGTATAGCTGAGGCTCTTCCAGTTTTAAGAAAGTGGCAATTTCTCGCGGTATAGCACCTATTTTATTTACTCCCATAGGCTGTCTTGAGCATTTATTATTATGGTATTGTATGAAAAATCGGTCGGTTTTTATATTGGCTGACGTAAATTTTGGTATTTTTCTACAATAGTTACATATTCTTCGCGTACGACAAAAGACCTGTCAAGGTTCGTCTTCGTATTTTTAATTTTACTAACAGTAATTTATCTGAATGCTTTTCGATATTATTGACTGTTAGCTGTAATAGCTCGTTATTGCGACACGCTCCACTAATTCCTATGATCAGTACAACCTGTAATGAAAATATTACATAATTAATATGCATAATTTAACATTTACGGCATCTTTAACATATCGTAATAAATATTTTAATAGTATTGCCCCGCTAAGCCAGATTAGGATTCATTGTGCCTCCAAAAATTTGTAGTAGGCAGTAAGTACCTTTATACATTGTGATGTATAAAGGTACTTACTGCCTACTACAATTTTTTTTTTCTACACACAAATTTTAATAACTAACAAGTAACAACATAGATTCATAGGTACCACTTACTTTAGCAGCAAGAAAATTGCATTCCGGAGCTTCATTAAGACATTTTTCTATGTTAAGGGCCGTGAAAATTTTGTACTTTTTAGCCTTATACATTCATTCATTTTCTAACTGACATTCTTTTTAGAAAAGATACGAGTTTTGCGTGTTTCAATATGCACGTTATGTTTTGTTTTTTAAGTAGCTTGCAACATTGAGTAAATACTCCACATTGTAGATGATCGCCTCGTCTGTGTTAAATCTAAAAAATAAGATAGCAACACCGCCTCCGAAAAACTGCTTGCACCCTTTGCAAGTCTCCATTCATTGAAGACATGGTATGCTTTCAGATATTTCTCGCGAGACTTCTCAGTTAGGAAACTTAATTCTGCATTAATAACTTGTGGTTTTAACTCTTCCGGTGTTAAAATACTGTTCTCGTCGCTAGTGTCACTCATATTTTACGATTATTTTAATATTTTTTAACTTAATCAACTCTTTACGCCAGCCACGAAATTTTATTCCCGCTCTTTTATTTGAATTAGATAGAGTGTGGAAAGAGATAGAGTGTGAATGTTTCGAATTATATGATTAACCCAAGGCTGAAAAAGATAATCACGGCTTTCAGAAAAAAAAAGTTACTTGGTCTCACTCAGTCAGCAAAATCGCATTTTGCTCACTGATTTCAGGCAGCAAAACCTACTCGTACATGTTTGAGCTACTGAAGTGAAAAGGTAATTATCAAAACTAGCAAAGCGATGGTTTTTAGGGTTCTGTAGTAAACAAGGAACCCTTATAGTTTCGCCATGTCCGTTTGTCTGTCTGTCTGTCCCCACTGTAACTTAGAGACGCTTAGTACTAGAATTTGGCATAGATATGAATATTAATCACGCCGACAAAGTGCAATAATAAAATCTTGAACAAAATTTTTTTAAGGTACCCCCTTGCACTTAATGTGGGGATGATATTATTTTTTCTCGTCTATCCCATGGTAAGGTATCGTAGGATAGGCCCTTAAAAATATTGCGGGTCTGTGAATACAACTTTTCGATTCAAGGATCCGTTTGCGTAATATTAAGCTTTAAAGTGCTAATTTTTGATAGTATCAAGTATGTTTATGGAGATGTAAAAAAATTCATGGCAGTAGTACATAATAATGACTGATGAATGATGATTAAAAGAAAAACTATCAAAGCTAAGTGGGCATTACGAGTTAACGAGTAATATTCGACCAACTTAAATTTGCTGTTTCAACTACAATGATAAGTTTGTTTTTAGGAAAAATTCATCCCAACTTCCCAACTACGGAACCCTTCATTGTGCATGGTTGCACACGCAATTGGCCGGTTTTTTTTCATTTAGATGCGTATTTAGAGCAATACTTCAACCAAATCTTTTTGAGGTTTTCTTATTCTAAAAATAGCGGTGAGATTATTTGTTAAAGTTTACATGGTAAAGAACGCAAACTACACAAATAGCCATAGTGACTACGGAACCTTGACTACACGTGGTCCCACTAGCACTAGGTCGGTTTTTAAGTAATTTTAGTTATCGCATGAGTTGTGGCTTACTAATCTAAGTAAGTAAGTAAGCTAAGTAATCCTTCATAAGATGTGTGATTTACATTGGAGTAAGGCGTAATCAAATAAAAGTTTGAGACAGTGATGAACTTGATATGGAAAAAAATGACCCAAAAAGATTTTGGAGAGTAGCTAAGAAGCTAGCGTTACTCTCCAAAATCTTTTTGTAACCGGTATTGGCAACGCGATTATTGATTTGTATTAAACGATCGTGTACTATTTATTTTTTAACCTATTTATATTGGAGTAAGTCGTAATCAAATAAAAGTTTGAGATAGTGATGAATTTGATATGGAAAAAAATGACCTAAAAAGATTTTGGTGAGTAGCTAAGAAGCTAGCGTTACTCTCCAAAATCTTTTTGTAACCGGTATTGGCAACACGATTATTGGTTTGTATTAATCGATCGTGTACTATTTATTTTTTAACCGCATTCTTAAAAGGAGGAGGTTATATCGCCTGCAAAATAAACGCGCAAGCGTAAAAAGTAAATTTTACAGGAAAAATAAAATACCTAAATTGATCCATAACTTTATGACTACACCGAATAGAAGTTTGTTTTAATGTCGCTGAAGATTTTATTTTTGTAGATAGTCTAATTAATAATATTAAGTGTTAAACACAGAAATATTTTTGTTTTTTTATCGTTAATGTTACTTTGAGTTTTAACTTGGCAACAATTGTTTTTTTTTTTTGTTTTGCAATATAATATAACTCGAATTTTCTTCGCGTGTTTAGCAGTACAGTTATACCGTTATTGGGCTATTACGTGTTTATTCTGGTGCAGTCGAAAAGTTTCTGATAATGTAATAGGTGATAAAGTTTTTGTTCTGGATAATATTATTACGATTATGGACATCCGTTCGACTGTCACGGAACTACAACGCGGCGGGTGTCAACATCGAAAGACGCAAATGAAATGTAAAGTATGTTATCGTACTATTATTTCTTGAAGTTTTCTGCGATTGCACATTGCGGAATTATAGTATTAAAAGGCGTTGTCCATTGCGCGTTTGTTATGGTGCAGCATAACAAACGCGCAATGGACAACGCCGTTAAAGTGATGTCTCAGTTGCACCTGATAAGTATGGTATACTTTACACATTGAAGGCTTTAATTATGGTACGCATATATGTATTGCAAATTTTTTGATTTATGTTTTGAATAAAGAATAAAGTAATAACTTTTGATAACTTCGTAAATAATTGATATAAAAATCTGGAAAAAAATTGAAGTGATGTCTTTTGACCTTTTCATCACAAATATGGATTAACATGAAACTCAAACTCAAAGCATTTATTTCAAATAAACCAAATACACTTTTGAGTTGTCAAGGGGTTGGTCAGTCAGAAAGATGAAGTTAGTTGCCCATTCCAAAGCGTAGTAGGTTCCTATGGAGAAGAACGGGCAAGAAATTCCACGGACACTCTTTTAAATTAAAATATTGTTACAAAAATATGTTGAAATTATACATGTGAGAACAATGTAGAAAGACGTGTACGTTAAAAGTGTCCGTAATAAAAAGATGAAAACAATTGAAAAATTAAAATAAGCCGTGGCAGCTAAGAAATAACCAGTCCCTACTGACGGCGCCCGCTCACGAACATGGCGCATAGATCGGCACCATTCAGCTCAACCATTTTGAAGGGAACTTAATGATCCAACCCACACGCCGCCACCAGCGAGACATTTGAGTAAGCATGACATACTCTCAGCCACCAGGGCACATTCAAATCAATTAAAGACGTACCCAGTAAATGGTAGGTACCAATTGCTCACTCATGTGCCATGCAATTATACAATAATACGAGAATTAATTTATACAATGCAAAGATAGTTTTTATGATCTTCAGCAGCTCCACCAAATATTGTCGAATGCTAATCAATTAATTTATGCCCCCATGTGGAGCAGGACAGCGTTGAGCCAAGCATTTTTGTCAGAGATGTAATCCCCAACTTATAATATGCCTGGCTGCATAGTGTGCGTTTAATGCAAGATTTAAATTTCGTTTCATTTAGTTGGGAGGTATTTTATTGTAACATTTTAAACAGTACACTATGAAAGATGAATCTACTTTAGCCAATCTGAAACCTGGTTGAACTAATTGGTCCCTATTTCTAGTAATATAGTTGTGTCTTTCACCTCTTTTACTGAAAAGACTGAGTTTTCCTTACTATGTACATAATGTTTTCATAGATATACGAGGGTGACCCTGAAAGTTCTTAGAAAATCAAAAACTAAACAAACTAGCAAGTTATTACTTTTATTATATCTCTTCAAAATAGTGTCCATTTACATCAATACATCGCTGCATCCGATGGAACCACTGAGAAAAGCACTTTACCCACTCTTAGGGGTCTCTTCGACTGCATTTTGAAACGCAGCCACTGCTTCCTCGGCGTCCATAAAACGTTTTCCTCGAAGTTTATTTTTTATTTTCGGAAATAAATAAAAATCGCAGGGTGCGAGGTCGGGACTATAGGGCGGGTGACCCAGTAATTCCACGTCTGACGTCGCCAAGTAGTCGATTGTTTGCTTGGCGGTGTGCGACGAGGCATTGTCGTGGTGAAAGAGGATCCTACTGCGAGATCGTTTCTCCCGAACTTTTTGGAAGACAAGTGGCAAACAATTGTTAGTGTACCACTCTGCAGTAAGTGTTTTTCGATCCTCTAAAAAAATTGTTGCGTAATGACCTGTCCTTCCGAAGAACGAGGCCACCATCTTTTTTCCTACGCTTCGACCTCTCTTCTCTTTAGTTGGCAACTCCTCAGAAGGAAACACCCAGACTGCAGACTGTCTCTTAGTTTCAGAATAATAAATCCAGCTTTCGTCACCCGTAAGTATGTCGAACACAGCATTTGAGTCACCGCCGTTAAATCTTTGAACCATTTCACGACACCAGTCAACACGACGGAGTTTTTGGGCCTCTGTCAAATTATGAGGTAAGTATCCACAGGGCACAAAGCTTCCTGACCGCTAAATGTTCATGGAGGATTTTGTGCACTGTATCATACCGATGCCTTTTTTTTTTTTGTCGATGGGAAATCATCAAATAACTTCTCCCGCTCTGGGTGGAGAGGGAGGGTGTGACTCTTACTGACTAAAACCCACCCGTATTCCTTCCATTGCCTGTGTTGCGGGGGCCTCGGTGACCCATTAGTACCTTCCCGCGACCCCGGCAGGCATCGGCCCTAGCGGACCCCTACATTGTGCTGACGACATCTCTTTGAGGCGCGCGTGGAATACGACGCGCCGTCGACATGGGCCTGGTCCTTACCGGACGGTGAGCTGCCCATTGCTCACCGTCCGCAAACCCGTACCTACGGCGGCCGGAAATCCGCCCGGGATTCCCGACGCCCAGGGCGTCTCTTGCGGCGGCTAGGGGCGTGAGGGCGCGAAACTTGCCTTTCCCTCAACCATCCCGCCTCCTCCTTCGGAGAAGGAGGTGAAGGCTGCCCTTGCCCTCTCGCTCCGTACAAATGGCCTGAACCAGGGCCGGACGTGAGAGATCTCTGCCGCCGATCGCCTCCACGAGGACACGGCGGTGCTGTGTCCAAGCCGGGCATACCTCCACCGTATGCTCCATCGTGTCCTCCGGGCGATCCACACAGTGGTGACACCCGGGCGTTTCCTCCCACCTTATCCGACACAGGAACCTCCCGAAGCTGCCGTGTCCGGTGAGGCCCCGGCATTTCGCCTCCTCGCGCCACTCCCATACGTGCGCGAGGATACCGATGCCTAAGCTTGTCCGAATCTGCTGATAAGTCACTCTTTTGTCAGTCTCTATCATACGCCGCACAACACTGATGTTATCTTCAGTCGTCGCCGTAGAAGGCCGTCCCTCACGCAGATCATCAGTGAAATTAGTGCGACCACGTTTAAACTCATTAAACCAGTTGTAAACAGTGGCACGAGATGGGGCTTCATCGTGAAAGACCAATCGAAGTCTATCATAACTTTCTTGTTGATTTAAATGACATCGAAAGCCATAAAACATCATTGTACGAAGATTTTTCTCGCGTTAAATTCACGCTGACGTGACACAGACAATTCTCAATTTGCCGCCAAATCGTAAACAAATGACAAATGAATAAAATACATACACAATAATATTGGCAAAGAGTTCCATTTTCAAACTTTGAACTGTTTTTTTTATTATATCGTTTACAAGTGGCCATTTCTAAAAACTTTGTCGCCCTCGTATTAAAATCACCACAAATAACTGCGGCTTTGTTACTAGATGCAAGTTTCGCTAGGACATCTTCCATTATTAACTCAAATAAAGAAAAATTCTGATAATTAGGGGGTCTGTAAACGCACACTACAACATGCTTATCTAGCTCAACACAGGACAATTCGATGCAATGTTCAACTGATAAACCACCTATGTCATTACGTTGCTTAGATTTTATACAATTTTTTATCAAAATTGGAGAACCTCCACGTAGCATAGATTTTACGGTTAAAACAACTACCACAATATAGTTCGCATAATTAATTAGGATTAGGTAATCCTTTAACCAATGTTCAGTAAAACAAACAATGTCAATCTTTGTTTTTTCTAAAAACATTTCAATTTCTAATAATTTTGAAGAAATGTTTTGATGAAAACCGCCGCAATAGCACTTACTCGAAATTTTTCGTTTATTTACATAATCAAATTACAAGATGGTTATTAACATTAACTAAATTAGATGAAAACTAAGTTAAACCTAAATAAGCCCTCGAGGCATTGTACCGAGGATGTTGGCGGCATTACCTCGCTGAATTGCAATGCTGAGAAAGCCGCCAGCTTTTCAGACGTTTCGCGATTTTCGCAAATAACTTATGTGTACTGGGACCACACGGACCGAGGGTCTCGACGCCAAAGGGCACACAGTTGTACTCTCTGCCAAGGCCTCTATATTTAAAAATTTTCAGATTTTCGGCATTTTCTGCCGCGCTGCATCCGCTATAGAAGTAGTCCGTTGGAGGTGGGATGGTGCCAGTGTGTCTACACAGGTAGTGTTCCACACAAGCATCCGTCCCAAACTCCACGGAACCAAAGACACACCATCAGGTCTTTTGCCATCATCTCTGACAATGCCAGCCCGCTCAAGAAGAGCAGGCACATTGATGCTGGCAAGAGACCGGCAGATTATGTCATTAAGTGTCGCATGTCTTGAAAAGCGGCCTGCACTTTTTTGACAACAAAGTCCGTGATGACTCAGTCGGTCCACGTCCGAGCCACAAGGACATGTGTGTGGAATGCATACCGTGACCCCAAGGTGCAGACCAGTCGCCAGACGAAGCGAAGTCGGATCAAGGAAGGTACTGGTATATGGAGAAGGATAGGCATGTAGCCAATAACAGGCCTCTTATTCGAATTACATTAACAGAACATAATTTTGAAAATCCTTTTTTGTTTGAAAGAGTATGCTCTCGAGGTGGTCCCATTGTCACCAAATCAGAATCTGATGAGGGGATCTCATGGAAATCGAAGGAAATCCTCAAATTTTATAGCCACACCTATAGCGATTTGTATATTTTTAATAGTAGGTAACTCATGCATTCGCTCTAGGTAAGCACCATTTGGTGAAGTGAAACTGATGATTAAGTCCACAGATGGCCACCGGAACTACTTAATAAAAAGTATTTCACGGGTTGCAATTCTATTGGGTACTTTAATATGTTTGCTAAGCAATTTATACTGGTCACAATGCTTATAGTGAAGAGGAGCTCCAGTTCTCCTGGGACTGCATCGAGACCAGCAATATTTTGTAAAAGGTGATGAGCCAACTGCTCATCACCTTGTCCCACTAAAAAGTGAAAATTAAAAAACTATAGGTATACAAAAAAAAAACAACCGACTTCCATAAAAACACTAAAAAGTGAAAAATAACTTTAATTTTGGAAGTCGGTGGCAAAAAATCTAAAATTCAGATCCAAAGACTTCCGACATTGAAGTTAATTTTCATTTTATCGTGTTTTATTTTTGGAAGTCGGTTGTTTTATTTTAATTTATGTTGCAGGTATTTTGCGCTGACTTTTTACGTTTTTATTGTAGTGTTTATCAGTGGAAACTTGTAAATAATCTACAATTAATTTTTTTTTAGAACACTAAGTTAGCTGTAAGTTTCCCGAACAGAATAAAATAAAATAGACTTCGTCCGCGTGGAAGTCGTACAACAGAACAAATACCACCATATCAAGACCGCAAAAAGATGCAGTTTCCGTATCATCATTGAACTTGGTGGTAGGGGAGCCCAGAGGGTTTTTGAGAAAGCATACAGGGCGAAAAGTTGACCACTTTTGGGTACTTTCCTAAATCAATTGAATTTCGTTATATTTCCCCTTATAGGCTCGATCAATCCGTCAGATGTTTATATATTCACTATCAGTTTTCAAATATTGTTTCGGTGTTCCGCACCTATCAGCTATCAAGTTTTCGCCCTGCATATGCTTGCTATAAAACCCTCTGGGCTCAACTGGGCTGTACCCTAGAGTACAACATATCAGGGTTAACAGTTATACCGTTCAAATAAAATACAAGCCTATTACTGACGCATTGCATGGCAGAGCTCTTCTGATCACAGATTACCATATACAATGTATTCTACTGATAGGTAGGTACAGGGCAGGAGCATTGAACGCCACGCTCAAAGCAGATTAGCGATTCCTTTATTATAATATAGGTGAACAAATCTGCACCCTAATTGCGTAAAACACTGTCAATGACAATCTGAATGCTTTTAAAGTCTATTGCTATTGTCATTGCTTCTTATGTTCGAAAAATTAATTAATTAATGTAATACTTTAAGCACACAAATGTACAGAGGCGAACTTAATGCCATAGGCATTTTCTTCCTGTCAACCTTTGGATGATGCAGAAACAAGCGATCACGAAAAATTATTAGGAATAAATATTTACTTATTTCCATACAAAGATACACACTTAAACTAAAACAAATAAGACAAACAATGGGAAAACATTAGCGTTGTGCTACATTATCGCTGGCCGGTTCGCAATATTACCGGTTTTACGGTTTTAAAGACTTCTTTACCAATTTTATCTACTTAGATAAAATTAATTTAATAACAGTTTATAAGCAATGATTAGAAGAATTCTAAAAAACTATGTTTCGTAGCAAAAAAAATATTTAACACGGTTATGACGTTCGAGACTCTTTTATATACTTAATGTTCAATATTACGAAAACAGATCCTGGTATCGAAAAGTGGTGTTTACAGACCCACAATATTTTTGAACGGCATATCCAACGATCCCACACCATGGGATAAGCGAGAAAAAAATATCATCCGCACATTACGTACAAGGGAGCTACCCCAATTTTATTTTCTAGATTTTATTTTAGCACTTTGTCGGCGTGATTAATATGCCAAATTATTGTTTTCTAGTAAGTACTAAGCGTCACTAAGCTACAGCGGGGACAGATAGAAAGACAGACAGACGGACATGGCGAAACTATAAGGGTTCCTTGTTTAGTATTAAAAATGGGGTCATGAAACGCCCTATTGAAAAACAAGAATAACGCAACGATATCAAAACCAGATATAAAACCAACAACCAAATTAACAGAAAAGAAAAGAAAACCGAAATCTTAAAACGCAACTGTAGCAACTGTTTTACTGAGTTTTTTCATGCTGATTTTTCCATCTTACGGTGACGATGACGTTATACATGACGTCAAACCATTTCCAAGCAACCAGACGCTTTATTTTGACCTCATTTCAAAAGTACAATTAATCAGGGATAAATGGATATTAGTCATGAACTACGACATGGGACCCTTTTGGACAGGCATAAAGACCTATAATAAAATAGCAAATTATCAAGAACGATTTATTGTGCGCCACCATTGAAACCCAAAGCCATTGTAATACGATCATACAGCAAGCCCGGCACGATTACCAGGAAGTCGAATACTACAATGAACTTTTGCTAATACAGCATTTTGGTGTCCACGCTAGACGGCGACGCGCCACAGGGAAGACGGGTCGTATCTAGCGAATGACTTATTCGGAGTGTTGTACTCCGAATAAGTTTTTCGCAGACCAGTATGAGAAGGACTTTGAAATCATACATCGCATTGAAAAACATCTTTCTAATTTATAAACTAAACTTCCTTAATTGAAGCAAGGGTTCAACTTTATGAAGAGAATGGAGATCACTGTAAACAAACATCACAAGTTAATAAACAAGAGGTTTATGGATTTGCAAGAAAACGCGAGCACTCTCTAACGTGAAATAAAAAATATTTCATACGTCAATGACTTCACATTGTCAGCGATGTCTAGAAACAGTTTGCTACAAGGATTAAGACGACTTCAAGACACGTTGCTCGATACATTAATAGACACCCAGAGCGGGAGAAGTTATTTGATAATTTCCCACCCAAAAAATAAAAAAAACCCATTCGAGCAATCATTAATTTAGACACTGATCTTCAGTACCAGGCCACTCAAAGTATGGCGAAAAAAAGTTTTTATGTATGACTGGCCAGTTATAATCTATTTTGAAAATATGATTATTTCTAAGTAAAAATAAGTGCGTTCCAATTTCAAAATTTCCCTCCACATTGTTTGCGAGCTAATTTAAATTATCGTGTCTCATTAAAAAAATGGATCTGCGCCGGGATCATTTTCGCGCTATGATTTTTTACGATTTCAAGTGTCGCCTGGAACCCGACGAATCGTACGATAGACTTCAAATGGCATTCATGGATGAAGGCCCATCTAAGGCAACCGTGTATCGTTGGTATAACGAATTCAAGCGCGGTCCCATCCCCCACTATTACGATACATAGACGTTCATCACACGATGCACAGTCGCGTGACTGTAATGTCTTATTATATTAGTTGACAGACTCAGCATAGACCCGACCATAAGTAGCTGGATTAAAGTGTGTGTATGTAATGTGTGTGCTCCTTTACTTTAGTAAGTAAGTACACCCTTTTATAACTGATCATTTATGCTGAGTTTGCACTATAGCTCATAATATGTGTTTATTCTATAATTATTCATTCAGTTAACATAAGTGGTTGTTTCCTTTGAAACCACCCCTTAGGAACCCCAACATTACAGAATCTTCACTATGCTTAAACTGAGAGCTTTACAAGTCACAGTGAACGACACTACTAGGGCCATATTAGCGAAGGGTTGCCCACAGGGGGCGTCCTCTCGCCTCATTTATGGAACCTGGTTTTCGACATCCTCATCAAAACATTCAACGATAAAGGTTACGTCACTGTTGGCTACGCCAACCACATAACCATAATAATAAATGGCACCCATGAAAATACCCTATGCAACCTCATGGCGCATGCGCTAAGCCTTGAAAATAGTAGAGGGCTGGTGCGATAAACACGAACTGTCAGTGAACCCTACAAAAACCGAATTGTTTCTTTTTACAAAAAGAGAAAATTGTCGACATGACTCTTTGGGACCTGCCTGTCATCTGAAAAACAACTGAATTGGGCAAAACATACCAATTAGCACAAAAGCCACTGTGGCAGTGCAAGAGATTGCTCGGCAGAATTGGGGAATTAGCCCCAAGATTACTTACTGGCTATTCACCACGGTCATCCGACAATTATCACATACGACTCACTAGTCTGGTGGCCCAGGACAGACCTGAGCACAGCCCAAAAAGATCTCGAAAATCTACAGCGGTTTTCTTGTGTAGCAATCACGAGCTGTATGAGAACTACGCCCACTGCCACTGCTACAGGCAATGCTTGGACTGCCACATCTACACCTCATCGTGCGAGAGGAGGTGGCCCTGGCCACCTTTAGGCTCAATATAACAGGATCCCTGAGCAAATACTCTAGAGTCAAGCGCATAAAGGAGGATGCAATCAAACGACGACCAATGATAGCATTACCATGCGACAAAGCCTCTAAACTACACTGGTTTCAAAAGCACTAAAACATAACACTCATAGCGGAACAGTGTGGCTAATCAGGCCCGAATGAGATAAGAGTATACACCGACGGATCAAAGACCGACCCCGGAACCGGAGTCGGCATTTTATCACAGGACCTTAAACATAAACATATCTAGACCGCTGGGAATGTTCAACACCGTCTACCAGGCAGACTGTGTGGGCATTATACAAGCGGCGTGTGCCATAGAAGCCAGGAGAGTTGTACGGACACCAGTATACGTAGGTAACCTCTCCAACAGCGCCTCCGTTTTCCAATCATTAAGGGAAAACACGGTACCTCGAGACTAACACAAACATGTCACAATGCTCTAGGTCGTATAACGGTATTTAACCGCAATACAGTGACACTGCAATGGATAAAAGGATCACTAGGTAACGACGCAGCTGACGAACTAGCAGGAGAGCAGCCGGCACGTCAATCTGCGGACCCGAACCAATCGTACACATCCCGTTCAACCAGTCACGCAGGTGGCTACAGGAGTTCACCCACACACAAGCGGAGAGCTGGTGGTCCTCGACACCGGGGTGCAGGCAGGCCAAGTAGACCTAAGCTAACCAGGCGCTTATTACGCTTGGACAGGACTGGCCTGCGTCTGTTGACGGGGACCATCACGGGACACTGCTCGCTAAACAAACACTTCCACAAAATAGGCATAACGGACAGCGCTCTGTGCAGGGCTTGCATGGAGGCGGAGGAAACCGTTAGGCATATGCTCTTTGAATGCATAGGCGTCACCCAGATTAGAATAATCTTTATTTGTTACTTGCCATATACACTCTAATTACTTTTATTTCAATAATATTCAATAATATGAGCGTCACGTGGGCAGAACTTCAAATAGGATCGGAAAAGCAGAGATATTTTATATAATTTGAACTACGAGAAATCATTGACTTCTGATCAAGCCCTTCATAATTATGTCAGGAACTATTCTAAGATATTCAAAAGAGCCTGTGCTCAAGTTAAATCTAAATTAATAAGTAACAAAAATAGTATTTCTAACAATAAAATAAAAGCTGTGTGGCAGGTAATTATCAAAGAAACTGGAAACATAAATCAGCGAGATCAGAATGAATTATCTTTAAAAATTAATAATGAAACCATTACAGTTAAGTTAAAAGTTGCTGAGACACTAGAAAATTTCTTTACCAGCATCCCAATAAAGGTTACGAAATCTCTCCCCTCATCATCTGTATTAGCTGAATCTCTTCTCAAAAAACACTTCTCTAAGGACATTGCAAGTTTTGAATTCAAGCCCATTTCTTTTGTCACAATTAAGAAGGCATTCAAAAGTCTTAAAATAAAGAAAACTGAAGATTTATGGGGATTTCCGTTAAGGTTCTTGGAGATATCATTGACAAAATAGCCCCTGTCCTAACAGGCATATTTAATCAACGTTTAGACAGCGGTACGTTTCCTGATTTAATGAAACATAGTAAAGTAGTACCAATTTTCAAATCGGGTAGTAAGAGTGATTCCTCTAATTATAAACCTATGTCTGTGCTACCAGCATTAAGTAAAATATATGAAAAAAATCATGCTAGACCAGATGCTGTCACATTTAAATTCCAATGGGATTTTACATAGTCGCCAGTTTGGTTTCGCGACAGGTAGGTTGATAACTGACGCAGGAGTAAAACTCATCAGTCACATTTTGGAATCCTGGGAGAAATCCCAGGATGCCATTGGCATTTTCTGTGTGTGAAAAGCGTTTGACTGCGTTGACCACAATACACTGACCTGTAAATTACTCCACTACGGAATTCGTGGACAAGCTGCTGATCTTGTTCTGTCCTATCTATCAAACAGGTAGCAAAAAGTAAACGTTAAGGGGGCGACGTCGTCGGGGTCTCTAGTAAATCGGCGTACCCCAAGGTTCAATTCTTGGCCCTTTCCTATTTCTAGTTTATATTAATGATCTTCCTTAAATGATGGCTAACTTATCGGATATAATTCTATTCGCTGACGACACTTCTCTTATTTTTAAAATAGATAGAATATATACGGATGTCTTACACGTCAACGATAGTCTGGCTATTCTTTCGAAAAGGTTCGCAGCTAATAATCTCTTACTTAATGCGAACAGAACAAAATGTTTTAAGTTCTCATTACCAAATGTACCCCAAGTGGCTCTAAATTTAAAACTTGATGGCAAGAAATTAGATGCTATTACGGAAACTGTATTTCTAGGAATTACTCTAGATTCGAAATTGCAATGGGGCCCACATTACAGCTCTTTCAGGTAGATTAATGTCAGCTGCATATGCGGTAAGAAAGTTAGACAGTTGACTTATCAGTCAACTGCGCCTAGCTGTGGCGATGTCTAGCCACAGCTAGATTAGTATACTTTGCTTATTTCCACAGTATTATGTCTTATGGCGTTCTGCTGTGGGGATCGGCAGCTGATGTAGATTAAATTTTTATTTTTCAAAAGAGGGCAATCCGCGCAGTCTATAGAATGGGTCCTCGTAAGTCCCTTAGAAACAAATTCAAAGAAACGTACTAACTCTGCCTTCTCTTTATATCTTAGAAAGTATTTTGTATGTTCGCAAAAACTTACGTCTTTTCAAAACAAGAAGTGATTTCCATAATATAAATACATGTAGTAAACATGAAATTGTGATACCCAAATTTAGATTAACAAAAAAAAAAACAGATAATTTGTTAACAACAGTATCCACTTTTATAAATAGTTGCCAAAGTCCGTTACAGAACTTAGCAATGGAAAGTTTAAAACCCACATCAAACGTGTCCTTATCAAAACCGCATATTAGAAGATTAAATACTACGTTGAAGACAAGGAAGTTTGGCAATAATTCCTTCTGCACATGTAGCTTCCCTGGTAAACGGCAAAACTATGTAAATTTCTATTAACTGTTTCCAAATTACGATTTTTTTTTTGTATATACTTTTTTTGACATAATATTTTTATTATTTGACAATAAATACCTTCAATGTTGATATAAAACTATTTATTAATGACTTTTGTGGACAAGATATTAATTCAGACTTGTTGTAATGGCAAACATGTAATTTGGTTTAAATAGTTTTTTATTTTTATTATTTTATTAATATTTTACATAGATTCTTGTGTATTTTGTGAATGTGAGAACGTTGTAGGCTTAATAGACTAGGTTTGTAGACCATTTATTTTGTTAAGTAACTGGTACATCTTGACAGGCCTACACTGTCCTCCCATACCTAATAACACAGTGATTTGAAAACATTGTAAAAACCAATTATTTTTAAATGGGGATGTTCGCTGAAGTGGGCGTGAATTGTTTTATACATCCATGCGCAAGCGGTGCACATCCCTGGTGCGCAGGGTGCGGGTCAGCCCGAACAATATCCTGAGCGCCTTCGCCCAGCGATTCGACTGCCAGTACATGTATCACTGTGACATGGTACATGTACGGGCTAATGTGGAAATAAGTATTGTATTAATTGTATTGACCTGTAATTGTATTGTATTGTATTGTATTTTTTGTATTGAAATTGTATTTGTTTATGTATTAACTTATTTTTTATAATTGGTCCGTGTTGGCCTTTAATTCAATTAAATAATAATAATTAAAGGAGTAACCGTGGAGTTTCTTGCCGGTTCTTCTCCATAGGAAACGACCAATTGGAACCGTGCACCTAGCTACTGACGTTTCATAAGATTTATGTGAAGTAAAAATATTTTGATTTGATTTGATTTGATCTAGTCTAGCATTTAGAAAGTAGGTAGGTAATGAAACTAAGAACATATTATTAATTGTTTATTCTTAAAATTAGATATAGTTGATATTTATTTTACATAAAATTATGGTGATTTCGAATATTTATATGAATATCACAAAATTCGAAGAGCGACGGATGCCACATTAGTAAAAGTAAAACGTAAAAAATAATATAAAATAAAGTAAGTATAGGGTGGGGCGCGGCGAGCGCGAGCTGGCGCCCGGCGCGCCCCCGGCCGGCGGTCCTCCGGCGGCAGCACAGAGATAGGGAGAGAGGAAGACCGACACCGCCCGGTGCCGGCGGAGGAGCGCGGCCGCGACTAGCGTACTCAGCGCTGGAACAGCGGGTTAGGGAAGTCGGCCGGGTGCGGCAACGGAGCGGGTGGCGGGCGCGCGCGGCGCCACGCCACCAGCCAGCACGCCACAGCCGCCGCCACCGCTACCAGCGCCAGCAGCGCCGTGAGTGCAAGCGCCACGGCCAGCCCCGCCGCCGACACGCACACCTCGCCCGCGGGCGCTCCCGCCGCGCCGCCGGCATCACGCTGACGCGCCACTTGCGACGGGTCGCGCCGCTGCAGCGTCAGGATTTGGTTGGACTCGACGGTCACTTCCTCACGGAACTGGCCTGCAGGTGAAGATGACGCCCTGCTGTCGATCGCTTCTCGTTTTCGTCGCTTGCCAAAGGCGTCGGCACCGCGACAGTTCACCTGCGGATAGTGGTAAAATGTTGTATTTTTTTTTCTTTATTTGCATACATTAATTGTTTCGAAAACAGCGGCTACTGTGCTTGCGTTCCTTACCGGTTGACATTTGCCGAAGCAGACGCGAATGTTACATTGGAATCGTATGTTATCGCTGCTAGGGAACTTGAATGCGTTAAAGGCGACTCGCAGTACGCTGCCGTCTTCGCTTCGTTCCCATTCGCCGAAGATTGATGGATCCGTTGCACATCCGTCAGCGTCCGTCACCGGGTATTCATTCTCCACTTTCGTGGCTACTTCGCTCGTCTTTGCTATACAGCTACGCGCAAATCCGCCGTAAATATCTATGAAATTTAAATAGTTTTAAGTAAATTATAAACTTAATTACTTTTACATAATGGTATGATCTGTTTTACTACGTACTCGACTATTTCGTGAAATGGTGGCATTTCATGATATAGTCAACTGATGATGAAAAACTAGCAAATTTTGACCCCATTATCGTTGTCAGCTCCATCGAAAACAACGAGTGATATTTTGTTTTGGCATATCAATTTATTTCTTAGTTCATCCGCTGTTGTTTTTTGGTGTAAAATTAGCTAAGTGCAAACTTTTTCCCGATCTCGAAATTCAGTCTAGTTTATACTACTGTCACTACTCCATACAAGTTTAGACGTGATTAAAAACTTGCCTACTAAAATTACGTCAATTTACGTCAAGCGCTGATTAATTTGACAGGACTGAACTAAAATTTATCTTCTGTCCTTTTCTTAATGAAATAGAAAGAAAAAGATGCACTGAACTTAAATTTAATTTAGTTTGTGAACAAGGGAATCGGCGCCAATGGCCGGTTTTTTGTTTTTTATTTTGAAAAAACAAAAACAAAAAACACAAGTGCCAAATGTGGCACTTGTGTTTTTTGTTTTTGTTTTTTACTTCCCAACTACAGAACCCTTCATTGTGCGTGCACAATGAAGGGTTCCGTAGTTGGAAAGTTGGGATGACTTTATCCCACTAACAAACTTAACATTGTAATTGAAAAAAATGTTCTGCCATACATCGGTATACGTCACGGTCAATTCTCCAAATGGAAATGTAAGTTTGTAATCGCATTTTTTTAAATGTGATAAAACCATTAATTATCGATTTTCAGGCATTTTCCTTTACTTGTGCTGAGACCTTGCTTCTTACCAAATTTAATGATAGGTCCACGGGAAGTAGTACCCTACCTTACAGGTTTTGATTTATTTACGAGTATGTTATATGTCGCATAAATGTCGGTATTTTTATTGCGTTGTCTTAGAAGCTTGATTTTTTATGGGCTCCAAGGGACAGTAGACCTACGTACTTATTATTCATTTCAACTTGATACCTCAACGCGTTCCAAAACCAACCATTTAGCTGTCAGGGGGGTGCAGATATGTGAAAAAATTCATGGCACTAGTATATATTCTATAACTAAATTAAAAGGAAAACTATCACTGCTAAGTAGGCTTTACAAGTTAACGAGTACTTGTCGACAACTTATATTTGCAGTTAAGGCGCTGCCAAGACCCAATTGACCAAAATAGGCTTCTCTTAAGAAAAAAAATTGCCACATCTGTGTAGTTTGTGGTAGCGGAAATAATATATGTTAATTTTGAACATATTTCCCAGAACTTGGTTGTTACCACCAAACGTTTAAAAAAAAAATCTCGATACAAACTAACGTTAAACTAACCTCTTACCTTGAGTTCTAATCCAAAATATCTGTATTAAATATCAACATACGTTACGTATTTAATTAATAACAAGAACGTCTTATTTTAATGCAGAACTTGGTTGTTTTTTATTTCACTACAACACATATCAGAAGTCAAAATGCGATCTGCATATTCTGCAAACTAAAACCCCATTGGAGCTTGCACTAAACCTTTGGAAGAATACGTGAAGAAATCTCATTTCCGCAAGTTTCTCGCAAAAGTGTTTCAGATCCCCGTCTGATTTGATCGATTCTACGATGTGACTACGACATGTGATACGTGACTACGACGTGTGCTTTTACATAATAAGCATAAGAAAGTTTCTTACTTGAGGGTTGTACATCCACTTGCAAGACTAGGTTCTCTCCAATCTCAGCGGAGCTGACTTGGCTGCCAGAGCGAGAGACGATTCTCATGGAGCAGGTAGGCGGCGGGCCGGTGTTAGCGATGGTGCCGGCTGTCGTCAGCATTGAAACGTTGAAAGCCAACGTCACGTTTTGCTCGCCCGTTTGATATATACATTTTATGTGGAATGCCTTGGCGTTTGAAGTCACAAGTTTCGGATGTTTCTGCATTACGAGGACGAAGCTCGCCAGACCCTGTAAAATACAAATGTTTTATTTGACTGACTTTTCAGGCATCGTGAAATTTATAATGCCCTTATAAGTTGATAATTCACTCAGTTATTTTGTTTTTTGAAAACCAAACAAGACATGCGTCTAAACATGAGTGTTAAATATAAATATATTCTGGTAACTAAGAACTTACGTTCACGTGTACTAAGCCACACTCGCCGAAGTGCACGGTAAACTCGACCATTTTCTCGTCATCCTTAGGTGTATCTACAGCTAGTCGGCAGCGTTCATCCTTACTGTAACTCTTTACATACAATACGCCGTTAAAGTCCTTGATCTTCAGACTAACCCGAACGCCGTCGGCAAGGCAGTGGACCTAAAACAAATGATTATTATTATTTTTTATCAAAAAACAGTGACCCACAAAACTAAGCAATAAAAAAAGTACAACACAAAGAGGGAAGATTCGGATTCTTACCTGCATTTCAGGCACAGGGAAGTCGGTGCGGTACACTGGTGGGTTGGTAATGTTGCAGTGCACCCGTGGGTTACCGGTGTAGCCGGCGATGCAGGTGCAGTGCGAGCGGTGGCCAACGGCGTCGCAGGTAGCTGACGTGCCGCAAGGCTCTGCCCGGCACGCGTCCACGCAGGTGCCGTTGATGCAACGCTCGCGGTCGTCACACTGCGCGTCGGCGCGGCAGCCGCGCGGCTCGCAAGTGTCACCACGCGGCACGTAACCGCGCGCCGCGTCGCACACGCAGCGCCCTCGCGCGTCTAACACGCGACCATCGCTCCCGCGGCACGGCACGCACTCGCCAGTAGAGTCGATGCCTTGCCCTTCTATACATTCTGGGATCGGACCTGCGTGCAGAAGCTTATTTGTGACATACAATCAGTTGAATGTGTCGGGACTGTAGGTGATTTTGTATTTTGGATTTGGCATTAACTAAGTATTTTACCGCCTCGCTTGTCTGTTTCTGGCTGAGTATCCACTGCATGGTAGTTTGAAATATGCACTAACGTGAAAAAAGACTAGCGTCGGTATATATATTATCACATTAACACTGCCATTCACGTAGCGCGCGCACGTACATGCGTTACTAGGTATGCGTAAGGTAAATCGCGAGTTTTATTTTACAGAGAGAAAATGCAATATCCATACAACATAATATATATATTTTTTGTAATGAATCAAGTATTAATTCGTGTTGCTGACCAAAATCGATTAAAACAAATGAATCCTTAATTTTAAGTAATAACTTTTAAAGAAAAGTAAGTACTCACGTCTATTGGAAGTGCACTCGATAAGAGCATTTCCTTTGTATCCAGGTACACATTCACAGATCATTGTTCTGACTGGTAGAGTGTCAATTACCTTGCACTTGGCATTAGTGCCACATGGCTTTATTTCCAAACAAGGATTTACACACTTTGCGTTCAAGCAAGCGGTTCCAGAGGGACAGTCAATATCTGTGATGCATTGCGGTTGTCTAGTACTTAAGCATCCGCCTTCGGTGCTTTGGTAACCAGGTGGGCATATGCAGTGCACCTCGTGAAGGTGTACCCTGCATTCTGCGGGTTCGGTACAAGTTTTTGTGTTGCAAGGATTCACACATTTAGTGTTTATACACGATTTGTCTACTGGACAATCGGAGTCAGCGCGGCAGCCAATAGGTGTACACGCAATTGAAGGATTTCCTATAGTACCAATCTTGCACCTGCACGAAGCGCGATGTTCATTGCCGTAACATTCGGCAGACTCTCCACAGACATCGGAGTCAACCGAACAAGCTGGTATACAACGGCTGTTGAAGCAAGTTTCATCATCTGCACATTGTGAATCAGATTGGCAGAGAATCTTATAGCACCCGGTGCGGGCATCGCCTACGAAGCCGGGCTGGCAAGCGCAGACTGGTTTGTGGTCTTTTATTTGACAATCCGTATGCGGACCGCATTCGCAAGGATTTTTGCAGACGGATGTAATACATGCATGATTAGCTGTGCAGTTGTCATCGGCATTGCAAATGACATCTGCGATTGATGTTGCTGGACGGCAAACGCCTCCGCCGCTACTAACGTAGCCCGGTGGGCATGTGCACAGCATTGTGCGCACCGGTAGAGTTGGTGACACTTCACATTGGGCTGGAGTGGCGCAAGGCCGCAATTCTGTACAAGGGTTTACGCATGTTGATGATAAGCACGCCATTCTTGATGGACAGTCGGCGTCCACGTAGCATTCTGTGATGATTTGTGGTTTACATTCGATGTATGGGCTTCCGGTATAGCCTCGTTCACATTTGCATACTGCGTTATGATTTCTGACCAAGCACGTGGCTCCAGTGCCGCATATATTTTCGCTAAGGCATGGATTCACGCATCTGTGTGCGCGACATTGTTTGTCTTGTAGGCAGTCGCCATTACTTCTACATTCTATTGCATGGCAACCTAAATAAACGTCACCTTCAAATCCAGGACGGCATCTGCACAATGGTAAATTCCTTTCTACATAACATTCTGCGTTAGGTCCACACGTGCTGTTCAAGAGGCAAGGACTGATGCAGTTGCCATTGACACATGCTTCATGAGATTGACACTCCGAATTACTGCGGCAACCAACAATGTGGCATCGCCGGTATGGGTCACCTTCAAATCCTTCGCGACATGAGCAAATGGGTCTATGATTCTGGATGAAACACTCTGCATTATCTCCGCAATTACATGGGTTACGGCAAATTCTATTGACACACGATTCGTGGTCACCGCAGTCCTGGTCTGAAGAGCAGCTAAGCGCCGGCAGTTGCGCAGGTTTACAATTTCCTCCTTCTTCAGGAATATATCCATCAGGACAGCGGCATATCAAAGTTCGGAATGGTACGCTGTCGGAAACAGTACAACGAGCGTTGCCGGTGCATGGTTTTAGCTCGGCGCAAGCTTCGCGGCACTCGTCTCTAAGACAAGCGTAGCCACTGGGACACTCACTATCCATGCGGCATTCGGGTTCACCGATAACATCTATTCTCAGGCAGTGAACTAGAGGATCTCCGAGCGGTAGTGCCGCAGGACACTTGCAAGACGCAGCATGGTTCCGTGCGAAGCAGTCAGCATTGTTGGCACAAGGGTTTAGGCCATCGCTCGAACAAGCGTTGCGACAAGATCCCTTCACACAAACGCTGTCATCGTTACAATCATTATCGATCTCACATTCAGCGGCTTGACACCTGGTATAGGGGTTTCCTGTGGTTCCCGTCGGGCAGCGACAGTTAGGACGATGTGTTTTACCAAAGCATTCGGCGCTGATAGCGCAAGGAGCTTCAACTACGCAAGGGTTGACGCAGGCGCCGTTGTAACACGTATCGCTGTCGGGACATTCTGAATCGGATGTACAACCAACTGTAAAAAAGAACAATATTCAATATGGTACAATTACATTATGAATATGTTAATAAAAATATTCAACCTAATAACTAAAGAAAAAATACATGCAACGTACCTTTGGTGCAGCCGACGTATGGATTTCCTGAATATCCACGTTCACAGTAGCATACGGGATGGTGCCTTACTACAGTGCACTCCGCGTTGGAGCCGCACGCACATGGGTCTGCGCACGCTCCGTTGACACAAGCCTGTGATAGTGGACACTCAGAATTGGCTTTGCAGCCAACAGGAATAGTTTTTTCGTCAGAGGCTGAAAAGAGTAAATTCGTATTTTAAATAAGTATTGTTATATTTTTTCTTTTATCTATTTTTTTATTCACGCTTTCAAGGAAACTGAATAAAACACAATAGAATAGCTTTATTGCTATGACGCCTATGGGCGTTTAGTGTCCCTGACGTGTGCGGTTTTTTTTTCTTAACTCTTACTTGAATTTTCCATGTTGAAATATAGGGGCAATGTCCGTTTTCAACATATTGCACATTTTAAAAGTTAAAAGTAGTTACTAGGCAAAAGTAGTATTGACCAGATAAGGACGCGTTTGCAAAATTTATAGTAGGTATAGAATCCAACAACTACATTGACACGGGTCACACACACAAGCGTTATATAAAAATAGTTCACTTGACTACTATTCCCGCAGCTAACAGTGCGTACACTGTTAGCTGCGGGAATAGTAGTCAAGTGAACTATTTTTGATACTTTGAGTTCTTTTTTCTTATATCGTTATAATTCGTAGGTAGATACTTACAAAAAATATTTCTTATTGCTCTTTATAATTTTACTAAATAATTCTTAGATACCAATACTTCAGTGACTCCTAGGCACTGGAAGCCCTCTACTAGTAGAGAGATGTGGGCTGTGGACCTAAATATGTGCTAAATATGTGTAAAAAAAAAGTGGAAAACTGAAAACCAATCTTTTCATTGCAGTCGGGGGACGGTTCCTTGGAACAGTTCGTTACAGGTCCCCCGACTTCGCTGAATATATTGGTTTTCAGTTTTCCACTTTTGGGCATATTTAGCTTGTTTTTAATTTTTTAGTTAATTTTTTGTAATTCACTTTTGGCAAGACAGGCGTGTTTTTTAATTTATTAATGATTTATTTTTATTACATACTTTTTAGTGATAAAACGATATTTTTGCAAACGCGCAAGTGCCACGAAAGATAACTTTTATTTTTAAGGAAATCGATATCGCGCAAATAATAACGCGTACGTAACTATTTTTATTTTGGTTTTTTAATTGTGATTAAGATCTCTGAGGCGATTTAGTTCTTGCCTGCTTGCCTCCAAGCTCTAGACGATAATAGTATACGAAGTCAAATTTTATGAAAAAAAGAAGTTTATTTTCATGAATCATGGCTCCCCTATTATATTTTTTAAATTTTCAGCTTAACGCAACGCATCTAACTATACCACATACATTGATATCGGTTAAGCCGTTTAGAAGTTATGGTGGAATAAAGAAACTCACAAACATACATGAACCCTGAAAACATAACACTCCTTTTTGGGCAGTCGTGTAAAAAAGAATATTTTTTTTAAAAACATGTGATTATAAAAACATCTTATCAAGTATCGAATTTGGTTTATCGATTACTTTGTGTATGTACAGCGATCTTTTTCAACACGAGGCGCGGCTAATAGGCGATACAGTGTCCACTTACGACGGCGGCCGGGCGGCCGAGCGCGGACTGAGGTTGCATTCGAAACGTTTACGCAATAAAGCAAAACAGGAACAAAAATAAAATAACCCCTAATGCAATCGATTAAGATTCATCCGTAATAGCAAAATATGTGAAAAAATAAGTTCAGTAGGTACTTATTTTTTTCTGCAACTATGTGTGACATTTTGATATTTTTTTTACAAGTTTTTGGAATTGAATATGTCTGCCTACTCTTCTTCTACTTCCAGTATTTTTAGAAACCTTCAAATTTGTTGATAATAAAACAAAATATGTACCTAAACTCAACCCGGTATCGTTAATTTTGTGAAAAATGGGGAACAGAAAATCGTTTTTTACATTATAAAAGACTACTTATAATTTTCAACAAAATAGTAACAATAATTTGATGATGAAGAACCAATTTATATGTGGTAGTGATTAGTTATATTTGATTTGTCATAATATGTACCGAAAAACAGCACAATTTTGTCTGATTTGCAAACGCGACCTTAAGAGTTTTGACTGCAACATACATGGTGACTCGTAATTCGACGAATTCCTTTAGACGTGATAGTATTTATGACATAGTAGTAGTGTTGTAGCGTTTTAAAAACCCAGAATTAACTATCAAATAAAGTTGTAATGGAAGCCATTCCATTTGAAATTTTAGACAAAAGTGAAATTTTATGACCATTTCTGGGACATAAAAACACATAACATTTGGATTTTCTGGAATCCTGTAGATTTTTGCATAGGCTATAAATAGTGTACATAAATAGTAAACATTGTTTTGAATAACTTACGAGGCGAGCATCTGTCATATCCGTCACCCGAATATCCTCTCGGGCAAGAGCATTGCGGTTTATGGTTTATAACGCGGCACAGAGCTCCGAGGCCGCACGCGTCGTTACATGGGTTTACGCAAGCGCGCTCGATACAAGCTCGTTCTGGGCCGCATTCCTCATCATTGTAGCATTCATAGATCGGTGGGTGTCGAGGTACTGTAAGGACAAATAGCACATCAAACATTGCTACACAATTATTACCCGCAGGAACAAAAACGTCACGTCATCAAGGTACTCACTTGGGTTACATTCAATTCTCGGATTTCCTGTGTATCCACGTGCACAAGTGCATCGAGATGTATGGTCTATAGATTCACAAAGAGCATTTTGTCCGCAAGGATCGGCTCTACAGGACTCGACACAGCTGCCACGACGACATGTTTGGCTGTTAGCGCATTCAGAATCGACTGAGCATTCGGCTTCCGGTGGAGCTCGACATCCATTGTCCGGTGCCACACGACCTCCGTCGGGACAAATACAAGCCACAGCGCGTAATGGTAACACGTCAACGATCTTACAAATTAGGCCAGAGTCACAAGGGTTTCCTAGACAGAGGTCGATGCAGCGGGCATTTACACAGGCGAATGGCGCCGAGCAATCGGCGTCAGTGCTACACTCTGTGTCGTCGTGCGTTGTGCTGCAGCCACCAGCGTACGGGTCTCCGGTCTGGCCTGCCGGGCACGTGCACTCGGCGCGGTGACTGCGCGCTTTGCAGAGCGCGTCGGGTGCGCACGACTGCTCGGAGCACGCTGGCTGGCAAACACGGTTTAGTCGGTTGCAGATTTGTGTGTCGTCACAATCTTCGTTGTAGTGACAGATAGCGGAAACGCATGCACGGTGCGGGTCACCCTGGGTCCCGGGCGGGCAACGGCAGCTGGCAATGTGCGCAACCACCACGCAGTTCGCGTCTCTCCCGCATGGAGTGCCGAGCGTGCACGGGTCTTGACAGTATCCGTTGATGCAGCTCTTGTCGAATGGACAGTCGTCATCTGATGTACATTCAGCTGTAAAAAAAATTGAGACATTAGGGACTGCCAGACTGTTGCAGTATTTAAAAGAAGAGTGAAAGAACACTGGCGCCGATTCCCTTGTTCACAAACTAAATTAAATTTAAGTTCAGTGCATCTTTTTCTTTCTATTTCATTAAGAAAAGGACAGAAGATAAATTTTAGTTCAGTTCTGTCAAATTAATCATCGCTTGACGTAAATTGACGTAATTTTAATAGGCAAGTTTTTAATCACGTCTAAACTTGTATGGAGTAGTGACAGGCGCTGATTAATTTGACAGGACTAAACTAAAATTTATCTTCCGTCCTCTTCTTAATGAAATAGAAAGAAAAAGATGCACTGAACTTAAATTTAGTTTAGTTTGTGAACAAGGGAATCGGCACCATTATCTTTCCACTTCGTCATAGTTGCGTATGTATTTATTATTTTAAATTACACTGTAATTTTTTAATATTCTAGTGATATTTATTTTAGAAGTATGTAGGTATGTATGTTTGTATGTATGTATGTAGGTATGTTAGTATATTCCCATATTATATGTTTTGTGAATTGTTTCAAAATCAAAATCAAAAGTCATTTATTCAAACTAGGCTGAAAATCTGCACTTTTCGAACGTCAAAGTTACATAAGACAGTCCCCCAAAAATGCCCGCCCGTCACCACTTCCTAGTGCATTAGCTGGGAAGAAGAAGTGGTGGAACAAACTCCCCAGCAGCACGTCTGTCTGTTTAGTTATTTATTTTATAAGTTTCGATTTTATGTATTCTATTTTCTCTTTTACTCTTACACACAGTGTCTACATCTCTTTATCTACTTTCCTATCGCAGGTATGCTGGGAGAGATATCTTTAGAAATAAGCATGACCTTTGTGCGTATTTTTCTGTTCTTTTCTTATTTTCTGTCTAAATATGTGTGTACTGGTTAAATAAATAAGTAAATAAATAGACATTATCGAACGATCTAGCCGTGTGACTGACAACGTATAGCAGCGGAGTTAGGCTTACGTGTGTAGCAGATGCGCGCGGGGTCGCCGGCTGTGCCGGGCGGGCAGTGGCAGCGCGCGCGGTGCTCCGCGGCGTCGCACAGCGCGCCGGAGCCGCACGCGCCCGCGCAAGCTGACACGCAGCGTTGCAACACGCACGCTTCCGCTCCACCGCATTGCAAGTTCGACGTGCACTCCACACCTGGTAAACCTGTACGCGAGAATAATAACCTTCATTTATACGCTTCAGCTAGGCATGCGCAATTATAATAACTAATGCTAGAAAAAGTCATAAAAGTAAAGGCAAAAAATTTCCACTATTTTATAACTACTCACCGAGCATGCAGGCCACTTCCGGGTTGCCTTGCAGTGGTGGCACGCAGGCGCATGTAGCGCGGTGCGCATCGGCGCGGCACTCGGCACCTGGCCCACAAGTTTTATCGGCGCACGCACTCACGCACGCGCGGTTAACGCAACGCTCTTCTGAACTGCATTCGCTGTCTGTACTGCATTCACCCCCTGATGGCCAAATAAAACTTACTTTTAATATCTACTACTCAGTACATACAAAGCTTACATATGTGCTGTTTCTCGAGCGCAAAAAGTCAAATATTTATACAATTCGTCCCTACAGCCTTGGAAGAACCATAAATTACCGAAAGGTAGGTGCAGTAATGAGTTACTCATAATGCTGTATATATTTACATGTATTAAATACATCCTATCCAGAGTGCATATAACAAAATTGAAGCTTCATTCCGGTGAAATCCCGTTGTAATCATACCTACCGTTGATGACTTCTTCATACAATTACTATAAAGTAGAAAGCATTTCTTCCAGTGATATCTGTAAGTAAGTCTGCATGGCTGTCACAAACAAGTATAATGATCATTATTTATACAAACGATTAAATGGCCTATTACTATTATATTTATGAGCCGTGAGTAAAACTAAAAGCTCTCTGAAATACGTACTTGGATTACATTGTACTGAGGCGTCCCCAACGAGAGGTTTAGGACATTCACAAACGAGTGTTCGGAATGGTAGTGTATTTGCAACTCTGCATTCTGCTCGGACGCCACAAGATGTTGGTTCACAGGGATTCCTGCATATACTCTGCAGACATGCTAAGCCAGGTCCGCATTCGTCATCACGTTCACATTCTCTTTCTTCTAAAACTAGAGAAAAAAGCAGGGTACATTATACATTGAGCTTAGTTAAGATAGCATTAGTTAAGAGGCTATGAATGAAGTAACAAACCTCTTCGGCATTCAATCTTAGGATTGCCCTGGGTGCCTCTCGGGCACTCGCAAGTTGGTACATGACGGACAACCGTACAGATCGCGCCCTGAGCACATGCTCCGACGCATGGGTCTTTACAAGTGTCGCGAGAACAAGCCAGCCATGAGGAGCAATCGTCGTCTACAACGCATTCGGCTCTGCGACATCCAGTCCATGGGTTGCCGTAGGCGCCAGCGCTACATTCACATGACGCAGTGTGGCCGCGCGCAACACAGTGCGCCTCGGCTCCACAACGTATGCGCAAGCAGACCTTCACACACGAACCGCTCTCGCAGCTTTCATCATCTGGACAGTCATTGTTGCTATGACATTGCACTGGAACAAACAAAAAAATTAAGAACATGTTACGAGTGATATTTGCATAAAATGTTGTAGGTCCTATTTTTATCTAGGTTATGAAAAATTGTATTGAAATATTATAAAAATTGTTGCACATCCTTTTTCCCCAATTAATACGTGTTTATTCTATGTATATCTTGAACTTCTATATCTTCAGTAATAGATTTACTGATAGATGATAATGATGTGGTTAACACTTTCACGGTCTACAATGAAGACACAATAGTTAGGTAATCAACCCGAACCTTTAGAGGCCTATCACAAAATTGCGTTCTGAAAGATTAAGCAGCCGACGCATCGCATAATGTAGTAATTTGGCACTTACTTACTTACTTTTGGCTTTGGCTTTTACTTTAAGTTTTATACATTTCTTTTTATTATATATATACAATTTAACTTCTTATAAAGTAACGGTTATTCTGGTATTCTGGTAAAAAAATGTTAATTCTGAGCGTTTTTAGCAGTTTTATGGCTTTTAACGGGATTTTATTTATAGATATTCCATACATGTTTCAAAATTCTGAAGCCACTATGAACTATATAACACTACACTACACTATTATTATATTTATATGTTTCATTTCGTTTGCTTATGTACAGTAGTTCAATCCACGAGGTCGAAAAAGTGCCGTCGCGCATTTTATGAAAAACTTGCTGCGGAATTTTGGCTTTATATAGATAAATTTATAAGAAAAAATTGAGAAAAGGGAGACCGCTATAAACTATTCTAATAACTATTCTCCACCACAATAAGTAAAAGTTGTCGAAGTCTTTCTGTTTTTCAGAATAATAAGGCCAAAGTTGGCCATTCATTGCAAAAATTACGGTCGAAATGTAATAGGCCTCTTAAGTGGTTCATGGGACAGGAAAAGGGTTCAAATTATTGAATTAAAAATTCTCTCAAATAAGCGTAAAAGTGTCACATTATTCAACGTGCAGCGTAGGCAATCAATAGTAAATACCTGAGTAACATCCCGTGTAGCCGTCGCCCTCGTACCCTGGTAGGCAAGTACAAAGGGCTCTATGTTGTTTGGCTATGCAACGCGCATTGAGTCCGCAATTGTTAGGCCCACATACGGGCGAGCAGTGCGCGTTGACGCACGCGGCGTTGTCAGCGCATTGATCGTCGGAAACACATTCGGGCGTCGGCGGCGGCGGTGGCGACGAGATCACGCTGCACCGCACAAGCGGAGAGCCTGTATACCCAGCAGGACACGAACACACTGGCGAGTGTCTCACGCCCGTGCATATCGCGTTGAGTCCACATGCGTTAACGCATGGATCAGTGCACTTTCTGTTGATACATGCGTGGTTACCAGAACAGTCATCGTTGACGGTACATTCGTAGTAGGTGCATATTCCATTGCGGCAGGTAGCATGTGCTCCACAAGGATTGGGGTCGCAAGGATCATCTGACTTCGTTGGTGTTTCTAAATGTAAGAAATAATAAACGACTGCCTTATTAATAAGCTCGAAATAAAATTACACCAATGTGTAAAGTGAAACAGTAACACAAGTAGTAACGACTACTTGTGTTCAAGTCCATATTTTATTTTTATTAATAAGAGTGTATGTTTGTAGCATAAAGAACACGGCATCGCCGAAAAATCTTGTACTACTAACCTATACAGTGAACGAACGGATCACCGGTTGTGGATGGCGGACACCAGCAGATAGGTGCATGGTTATTGACGCGGCACATGGCTGCGTTGCCGCACGTGCCGGGGCAGGGGTCGACGCACTTGTTGCGCACGCAGGCGTGGTCGCGCGGGCACTCTGAGCTGACTACGCACTCGGGCCGGCACCCTGTGGTGGCCGCGTCACCGCTCGTGCCACTCGGGCACGTGCACATCGCGTTTTCACCGACCACTGAGCATAGGGCTCCTGGCCCGCACGGAGATGGAGTACACGGAGGTTCTGTAAAGCATAATTGGAATTGTATTGCCGTGTTAGGTTATTACGCTATCGCAAATAATGTATATGATCCTTTTGTAGACAGACTTACGGGTCATTTCAACATAGCATCTTTCAAATGCGTTTCCTCTAGTTCCTGGTGGGCACGAACACAGAGGTATGTGATTGACGGTTTCACAGTCTGCCCCTACACCGCAAGTGCCCTGGCAAGGATCACGGCAGTGGGAGCGAATGCAAGCTTTCGAAGGTGAGCAATCAGAGTCCGCGAGACATTCAGGTCGGCATCCAGTGTTCGGGTCACCACGTAGGCCAGGCTCACATTCACAAGAAGCGCTTGTTCCTTTCACTCGACACAAGGCGCCAGGTCCACATGGTGATGGAACACAGGCATCTTTTGGTGCATTAGCTGTAACATGGTACATGAAAGTTTAAACCTGTGCATAAGATAAAGATCAACGAAGCAAATATAATGGAAAGCTCTTCGTCAAGCTAAAACTTTCGACACTTAAAGAGGCGAACGGCGCACTTGGTTTCGCTAGTAAAACCCATGCCTAAGCTTTAAAAGCGAAGACGCAAGATTGCCACTTCCTTCATCCCTGCATTTCTATGATCAATCACATTATTTTAAGGAAATATTTTTATTTTAAAGCAATCATCCGTTCAATCTGTCTTACGAATATTTTCGATGGGATGGCACGCCGCGAGGGGATTTCCAGTCGTGGTGGGAGGACAAGAGCAGCGTGGCTCGTGAGCCACCGGTACACAGTCGGCGCCCTGGCCGCAAGCTCCCGGGCAAGGATCTACGCAATGTCTGTTAATGCAAGTTAGATGCCATTCGCAGTCATTCGAATCCAGACACTCGTAACGACAGAATGGGGCTGTTCCGAAGAAGCCTGGGCGACAGCGACAGCGGCCATCAGCGCAGTCAGCATTCGGGCCGCAATCCGGACAGGGTGAATTCTTTTTAGGCTCAGAATCGAGGGCTGTAAAAAATAATCAGGTTAAGTACGCATGATTAAAATAAATATCATAAAAAGTTATATATATAAATATAATAAATAGTCATCTCGACGACTAGAAGTAAGAATTGACATACCTGGCCTACAACGAATGAATGGATCCCCAACGTAACCAGGTGGGCAAGTACAAATTGGTGAATGCATGGTTGTGCGACAAACGGCGTGAGCACCGCACGCGCCGGGGCAAGGATCGCGGCACTTGCCAGCACGGCACGCCAGCGATGCGGGGCAGTCGGCGGAGCTGTGGCACTCGGGTCGGCAACTCGGGGGCTCGTCGTACATGGGCGGCCGGCACGAGCAGTGCGCCACTGAGCCCTGCGCACGGCACACGCTGTTCGGCCCGCATGGGTTGGGCGAGCACGGCTCCGTCTCCACTGGTGCTGCATTTATAATTTATTGTTCAATCGGAATTTTGTGGTTCTCTTTTGCGGTATTTTATTTCCGAATATTATTATTCAGATGGTTAATCATGTTATATACGAATAAGTAGACTTACCTATCTCACGCCGGCAGGATATGAACGCATCTCCTTGAAGAGGTGCTGGGCACTCGCATGTGGCAATGTGATTGTAGACATTACACACTGCTTCAAGACCACATGCGTTTTTGCACGGATCCACACATTTGTAGTTCACGCAAGCTTTACGTTTGTCGCAGTCATTATCAATGGTACATTCCGGTCGACATTCTATTGTAGGATTGCCGTGGTATTCCGGAATACATGAACAAGTACCATTGCTACATATAGCATTACTTCCGCAGGGATTTCGAGCGCAAGGGTCGATTAGTACTGGTGTTTGCGGTTCTGCAAAATATACTACACATTATCTAAATAATTTTATACATATTTTACTAAGTTATTTATATTGTGTGCAGCCAAATTTAAAAAATGACCTTGTTTTAAAAAAATAATGACAACATCATGTTGAAATATGGTCACAAAACGATTGAACTATAATTATAATATATTCTTTTTGTTTTTTTTTAACAACATGATTCAAAATTTCTGCACTAAGCGAGTAAGCGTTGCGCTAGGCAGACAATTTTTTACGACGTAGTTTTTTTTCTCTAAAACTTGTACGTACCATCAAATAGGTAACATCCGACGAAAGAATTGCCACGATGGCCTGGTAAACATGTACAAATAGCCAGATGGTTCATTGCTCTGCATTCAGTATTGGAGCCACAAGACCCAATGCAAGGGTTAACACATCTCTCCCGGACACAGGCTTTATCATTCGGACAGTCTTCGTTTATAGCGCACTCTGGCGCACATCGAGGCGGAGCACCGAAGTACCCCTCCCGACAATTACAGATAGCCGATCCAGCTGACTCCCTACATGTTGCAAATGGACCACAAGGGTGGGGTTCGCAGGGAGATTTTACTTTTGGCGGTGATGCTTTTTCCTTTGAACATCTGATGAATGCATCTCCTTCGAAACCAGGTAAACATGTACAGTACGGGCTGTGGTGATACACACGACATTGTCCATTTTCTCCGCATGCTCCGATACATGGATCGATACACTTTTGCTTGACACATGCTTTGTTGAGAGGACACTCTGAACTCATCACACATTCCGGTCTGCAATTTGGTGGATTCCCAATATATTCCGTTAGACAAGTGCATATGGCTTTATTGCCAACAGCGTTGCATGTACTATAGGGACCACATGGTGATGGATTGCAAGGGTCACTCGGTGATTCTGCGAATAACACATTTTTATTTAAAACTGTATAGTATTACTGGCTTGTTATACCTATGCACCTAAGTATTGCCTTTAGTTATACACAGATTAAGACAATTCGTTATTATTTTATTTATGAAGTGAAAAAAATCCAGAAAAAGTTTAATTTATGAAATCAATATTTAATGACAAAATAATAGTTTTACCTTCTCGAAGAATGCACCTGTCATATGGGTTACCCACATAACCCGACGTGCAAGCGCAGTTGGGAATATGATTAATCATTTGGCATTGAGCATTCGTTCCGCATAGTCCGGGGCATGGATCTTGACATCTATTGTTGATACACGCCAAATTTTCGGAGCAGTCAGAATTGAGTACGCATTCAGGTCTACAACCTTCATAAGGATTGCCGAAATATCCCGTGACACACGTACAGCTACCAGCGTTGTTACGCTCTTGGCACACAGCGTTTGGTCCACACGGGTTAGGTACGCATGGTGCGGTCGGTGGTGGCGGTTTTTCAGCTGGAACTGAACGTACAAGTTATATATATGAGAGCAGTAAAAATATAGCAATTAAGTATTCGCCAGGAGAAGAATCACATTTAAATACCTTTGATTGGAGTGCACTGATAGAATGAGTCTCCTTCGTAACCCGGTTGGCATGCACATTGCGGTGAATGACTGATGACCCGACATTCCGCGTTAAGCCCGCAGGCACCAATGCATGGATCAGCGCATTTTTTGTTTATGCACGCCCTATCATAATTGCATTCACTGTTCGTAGAGCACTCTGGGCGACAGTATGGTGGTTGGCCCATATAACCGGGTTGACAAGAACACGTCGACGCTTCGTTTACTGCTCGACATTCAGAATTGGGCCCACATGGCGACGGTTCACATGGTGCTCTCTTTGGTGGCGGATCATCTAATAAACACATGTACACATTAGTTGAATTCCTATTCAATGATGATTAGGATAGACCGAGTTTATGATATAGGACTTTTCGTGATCTTACACTTCTTTATGAAAGAATTATTTATTTAATATAAATCAATATTAATTAACTCACTTTGAACGATTAAACAGTGGGTAAATGGATCGCCTGTGTAACCATTTCTGCAGTAACATATAGGCTTATGGTTGTGAACGCGGCACTCTGCATTTAATCCACAAGAACCAATACAAGCATCGGCGCATTTTTGATTTGAGCACAACATGAGACTTGTACATTCTGAATCCACCACACATTCCGGCCTGCACGACGGGGGCACTCCAATGTAGCCAATGAGACATGAACAAACCGCTTGTTCTTGCATCGCTCGGCATGCGCTATACGGGCCACATGGAGACGGATGACATGGGTTTCGGTTTTCTGGTATTACTGAAAACGGATATAAATTTTAGTAGGTATGTAATTTTGCTATAACATCGAGTGGTGCAAGGTGCAAAGTCCGAAATATAATTTCATTTACCTGTTATTGGAGTGCATGAAAAGAATGCATTTCCACTAGTGTTTGATGGGCAACTACACATCGGTATGTGATTATATACTTCACATAATGCTCCCTGTCCGCATAGATTCGTGCAAGGATTAACACATTTGTTGTTAACACATGTTTTGGTAGGAGGACAGTCGGAGTTATGTGTGCATTCCGGACGACAACTCAAGTAAGGATTACCGAAGTATTCGGACCTACATGTACATTGGCCATCGTTACAGTCAGCGTTCGCTCCGCAAGGGCTTGGGTTGCACTTATCAAACACAGCAGGCAGAGGTTCTGGAATCGATGTAACAAGGTTAATATTTAAAGTAATGATACGAAGAATGAAGCACGAGAATGTTAGAAAAAAGAAAAGATGTAAGCGATATTAAATATAAATTACCAATTTTCTCCTTTACGTGACAACTTTGGAATGGATTTCCAGTATATCCCTCTCTGCAACTGCAAATGGCTGCGTGCTGATAAACCTGGCACTCTGTTTGTAAACCGCACGAGCCCGGGCATGGGTCACGACATTTCTGGTTAATACAAGCTTTGGTGCTCGGGCAGTCTGAGTTCACAGTACATTCCGCTCGGCAGTTCGGTGGTGAGCCGACATAGTTTTCCAAGCAAGCACATGACGATACTCGATTTACAACTTGGCATTGAGAATTTGGTCCGCAGGGTGATGGTACACATGGGTTTTGATCATGAAGTGGAACTGTATTTTCTACAAGGAAAAGTTATTGTTAGGTGGATTACGAGAGTAAATATACCAGTTTTTTGTATAAAATATTATTCGATTTGTTGAATAATTGTCAAGTAAACATACCTTTAACAATAGCACATCTAACAAACGGATCGCCTTCAAATCCACTCCTACAGGAACATATCGGTGCGTGGTTTACAACTCTACATTCGGCTTGTTGTCCACACGAACCAATACATGGGTCTACACATTTCTGCCGGATGCAACTCTTGGTAGAGTCACATTCTGAATTGACTGTGCATTCAGGTCGGCAACTAGGCGGAGATCCGTAGAAATCTGGCATACACGAACATATTGCTAGTCCGTGGTTGTTCTTACAGATAGAATTGCTTCCGCATGGATTTGGCACACAAGAATTTTCAGGAACCGGCGCTGTAAAATAGCATTAAGATTAAAACAGTGTCTATAAAGGTATATCGTTTGGGTTACTTAACTAATGATTAAAACTTACTCGGTTCGTTTATGATAATGTGACAGTAGGTGTATGGATTTCCTGTATATCCAGGTGCGCAATTACATGATGGAATATGATTTATTACTTGACACAATGCTGTAGAACCACAAACTCCCGGACAAGGATCTTCACATTTGTTTCTCAGACATGCTTTATTGTAAGGACAGTCGGTATTCGCCACACATTCGGGTCTACAAGACTCGTAGGGATTTCCAAAATATCCAGAGTCACATATACAGGCTGCAGCGCCGTTTCTTGAAACTTTACATTGAGAGTTAGCCCCACACGGTGTTGGATTACAAGGATCTAATTTTTCGACTGCTTGGGGTATTAGATAACAAGCAGTAAATGGATCGCCGGTGTAGCCTTGTTCGCAAGAGCACATTGGGCTATGTAAACGTACAACACATTGCGTATTTGTTCCACAAGATCCAGGACATGGGTCTTTGCACTTGTAGTTAATACAAGCTTTGTTAGACGGACAGTCGTCGCTTGTAGTGCATTCGCGGCGACACTGCGGCGCAGTGCCTTCAAACGTTGGTTGACATGAGCAAACGTACGAATCGCCGTTAGGTGTTAGATTACAAATACTGTTTGGTCCACACGGCGACGGTACGCAGGGGTTTGAAGGCGGTTCTTCAATTGCTTGGACTGGAAATATAAGGAAACATATTAGGTACCGGCTACATATACGTATTCATTTTTTTCGGTTTAAGGATACCAAAATACAAATAAATATCGATTCATGTAGAAGAAATAAAGTAATTACCATAGCAGTGACTAAATGGAGAGCCAGTATATCTTGAAGGACATGTACATATTGGATTATGATTGTTAACGTTACATATTGCGTTATGACCGCATGACCCCGGGCATGGGTCTTGGCATTTTCGATTAATGCAAGCCAGAGAAGGAGTACAATCTGTACTTTGAATACATTCTGGGCGACAGTTGGGTGGATTGCCAATAAAATCTTGGAGACAGGCACATATTGCTTGACCATTTGCTTCTCTGCATAAACTATTTGGTCCGCACGGAGAAGGTTCACATGGCCTACTTACAGGTTCTGTAAATGAAAAGGTTTTTTATTAGCGTATGTTATCAATGAAAAAGAATTACGCACATTTTGTCTGAGGTACATACTTTCAACGCGGATGCACTGCGTAAACGCGTCACCTGTCATACCACTAGGACAGCTACAGATCGCAACGTGGTTATATGCATGGCATTCGGCGTTCAGACCGCACATGTCACGGCACGGATCTACACATTTTGATCTAAGGCACGCTTTGTCTAGCGGGCAGTCTGTACTAAGAACACATTCAGGTCGACAACCAAAGTATGGATCTCCCTGATACTCTGGCAAGCATCTGCATTCGCCGTTGTTACACACTGCATTAGCTCTGCAAGGCGAAGGATGGCATGGATCAATTTTCTGGGGCGTTTCTGAAACAGTTTCATAAGGTAAACAGGTATCCACATAACAAGCACAATACAGTATTGATGAGATTAAGTTGAAGGGGTTTTCAAAACTTTTTTGTCTACATCTACAATAATTAATAATTTGTATTAAACTTACTGGCTGGTTTAAAGTTGCATACTGCGAAAGGATCACCTTCATATCCGCTTGGACATGAACAAACTGGTATGTGATTCACAACGTTGCAAATTGCATTTATGCCACATGATCCCAAACATGGGTTCTGACATTTCATGTTCATACAAGACTTATCATTGCTACAGTCTGTGTTCACTACACATTCCGGCTTGCAGTTAGGAGGACTGCCAAAGCATCCAAGTGTACATGAGCAAGATGGTACTCCACCAATATCGCGGCATTCTGCATTCAATCCACAAGGCGAAGGGACGCATGGATTGACTGGCTCCATTAGAGACGGTTGCTTTTCAGGAAGTACGTAACAAACCGAGAATGGATCGCCAGTGTAACCTTGTTTGCAAGAACAAATTGGGTTGTGATTGATCACTCTGCATTCTGTTTGTATACCGCATGCTCTGTCACAAGGAGACACACATTTAAAGTTTTCGCATACTTTGTCTAACGGACATTCTGAACTGGTAACGCATTCCGGGCGGCAGTCTGGTGGTGATCCTTGGTAGCCACTCAAGCAAGTACATATAGCTATACCGTTTTGCGTTTTGCATTGGCTGTTCGGGCCGCATGGTGAAGGATTGCATGGGTCTATTGGATCGGCTGTAATAAAATATTAAATGTATTATTGATGTTGTAATAAAGGATTCGTCGAGATTAACGTGATGTCAAACTTGGGCCCGCTTGCATCACAAATCACTTATTGCGTTTAGCGCTAAACATATTTAAAACCTCTCTGTCTCTGTCATCTTCAAACAATTGACAGAAATAGAACGATAAGTTAAATTCGTTTCTACTGTGAATGTAGTATGATAAAATGTATGTATGACACTTACATTGAACTTTGTATGTACATATTTTGTACGGATCGCCATAATGCAGGTCAGGGCATGAACAACTTGGAATATGATTGATCACGTTACACTGAGCATTTATGCCACAAGTGCCTGGGCACGGATCGTGGCATTTATTTTGATAACAAGCCAAGTTTGATGGACAATCTGAATTAATCAGGCATTCTGGCTTGCAAGCTTCGTAAGGGTTACCAAAGTATCCAGGTAAACACGTGCAAGATCCGGCATTGTTTTGCTCCCTACATTGGGCGTTTGCACCACATGGTGAAGGAACGCAAGGGGTTGGTCGTTCTTGTTCCGTAGCGGCCACTTTTATGTTGCAGTAGAGGAATGGATCGCCGGTGTAGCCATTTTGACATAAGCAAATGGGCGTATGACTAACGACTCTACATTCAGCGTTGACACCGCACGAGCCACGACATGGGTCTTGACATTTCCTATTTATACACGCCATATTTGATGCACATTCTGTGTTACTAGTACATTCGGGTCTACAATTGGGTGGAGCGCCGGTGAACTCGGGCAAGCAGCGACAATCAGCATTCTCTCCATTTTCTGTGCATTGCGAGTTGGGTCCACATGGCGTAGGAACGCATGGGTTTAATTTTACTGGTGGTGTGGCAGCTGTAATTAAATATTTTTATAAGAAATTGCGTCAAATACGGCAATAACTCGCATTGAGGTAACATTTACTGATGTGTACTTACGAATTAATTGGCAAATTGAAAACGGGTCTCCAGAGTATCCAGACAAGCAGGTGCATACAGGGTTATGATTGACAACTATGCAATGTGTGTTGCGTCCGCAGGCGCCTGGACATGGGTCTATGCACTTCTGATTGGAACAAGCTCGGTTCAGGTTACAATCGGAGCTAACTGTGCACTCAGGTCGACAGTTAGGCGGGCTTCCCTCGTAGCCCTGCACGCAAACACACACAGCGTGTCCGTTCACTTCTCTACACTGACTGAATGGGCCGCACGGGGACGGCTCACATAAATTGGTAGGTGCTGCCGGTTCTGCAAAAAGTAACAGTTTTAACTAGATTTCCTTTTTATCGATGTGTAAAGGAAGTTAACTCAGCAGACTAGTATTAAACTTTACCTTTAACTTCATTGCAATAGTGGAATGGTGTTCCTGTAAATCCTAGTGGGCATGAACACATAGGAATATGGTTGATTGTTTCACAAATGGCTCCAATTCCGCATGTTCCAATGCATGGGTCATTGCATTTGTTTCTGATACAGGCTTTATCTCTTGGACAGTCTGAGTTGAGCACACATTCAGGTTTACATCCAAAGTAAGGATCACCAAAGTATTCCGGTAAGCATGAGCAAGCACCATTGTCACACACAGCGTTGGCACCGCATGGTGATCGCGAGCAAGGATTCACTTGCTCGAGCTCTAAACAAAAAAAAAATGTTTCAGTCTCGTATAAAATTTACATGTCAACATATGCATAACATTTACATGCAAACTTGTAAATGTACTACATAAAATGTATATGTCAACTTATGCATACTAGCACAAGCCAGATAAAAATGATGACTATAGTTAATTACCTTGATGCATGATTTGACAGCTGCTGAACGGATCGCCGCTGAAACCAGGCAAGCACGAGCATATCGGTAGGTGGTTGTTGACGTTACACTGCGCATTGTTTCCGCAAGCCCCGGGGCATGGGTCGCTGCAGCGGTTGTTGATGCACGCCATGACTGCATTGCACTCAGAATTGATAGAACACTCCGGTCGGCATCTCGGTGGAGAGCTGATGTAATTCGGAAGACATGTGCAGCGTGCGTTGCCATTGAACTCTTGGCATTGGGAATTTGGACCACACGGTGATGGTATACATGGATTTACTTGTGGTCGTTGCGTCGGAATTGATAGTGGCACTGAAAAAATATTTAATATTTAGTAAAAGAAATATAGAGTTGGTGACAAGTGCGAAATTATTTGGAAAAAAACCAAACAAACAAATTATTTGGTAAGTAGGTTTGTACAGCCACTTCTACACGTCAATCATATTTAAGAAAATGGGTGAGGTCGGCGTTTCCTATCTGACTAGTCTGAGAAGAAAGGCCTTTCTGACATTATGTCTTGACATAATCTTGGTCAGGTCATGTGAAGATCATGTAGATGTCTGAAATGGTCTTCTGAGGTAAGAACCACACAGCTTGAGTGGACTTGTCAAGTCAGTGCACGCATTTATCAGTAATCGTGCAGCTCAACTCAGAACTTAAGGAGGTCCACGATTCGACGAACTATACCCACACAGCTTGAGTGGACTTGTCAAGTCAGTGCACGCATTTATCAGTAATCGTGCAGCTCAACTCAGAACTTAAGGAGGTCCACGATTCGACGAACTATACCAAGGCCGTATAAATTATTCAAACTGCCAGACCAACATTAAAAATAACTGAGAGAGAAAAATAAAAAAAAACAATGACTCACATAGTCTTCACATCCTAACTAATATTATAAATGCAAAAGTGGGTTTGTTTTTATTTATTTGTTTGTTTACGAATTCCTGCTAAAATAGCTGAACGGATTTGAATAAAATTTGGCACATGGGTTGACTATGACCTGGATTAGGACATAGGATACTTTCTATGCCCACATTCCCATGGGATCGAGACTTATGCGGGTGAAACCGCGGGGGCAGCTAGTTCACAATAATTCAAATAATACATATAATACTTTACATAGTAAATATAATGAGTACTTACTGGGTACGCAATTAGTAAATGGATCACCGCTGAATCGATCCTGACATGAACATATAGGGTTGTGAGCAATTACTCTGCAGTTTGCATTTCTAGCACATTGATTAACGCATGGGTCTACACATTTGCGGTTAAAGCAGGCTTTGTCACTAGCACATTCACTGTTTATTGTACATTCCGGTCGACAGTTGGGTGGTGTCCCCATAAAATCGATCTGGCAACTACATATTGCTTGTGCGTTCACTTCTCTGCACTGACTGTTAGGACCGCACGGTGATGGCGAGCAAGGTGTTGGCTTAACAACATCTGTAAGAATAAAAAAAATACAGTATCCACTAGCAACACTAGATAAAAGAACCGTTTCAACCTCGATACTCAATAAGCTTAATTTTTTACTGAACTTACCTTCCATCTTCTCAATACAATTAACATAAGCATTTCCAGTTAGTCCTGGCGGGCAATAACAGGAAGGCAAGTGGTTCACAACTTGGCAGATTCCATTTCTCGCACATATGCCCGGACAAGGATCTCTACATTTGTTCTGAATGCAGGCTAGCATAGGAGCGCAGTCCGTGTTAATAACGCATTCAGGGCGACATCCCTCATACGGGTTGCCCACATACGTATCAACACATCTACATGCTCCGGCTCCATTTCTTTCAGTGCATTCTGCGTTAAGACCACACGGTGACGGTTCGCAAGGAGAATTATATTCAATTTTGTTGTCTGTAACAATATAATTATATTACTTTATTATTTTGTAAAAATGTAATATAAATATTATAGAATAGATTTCGTTTTATCCAACGATCTCAATGCAGGTTAAAAAGTTTTAAGTGAAAGGTTAATTACCTTTCACAGGAGCACAAGATATCAGAGGATCTCCAGTTTGACCAAACGGACAAGAACATATTAGGGCATGACTGATAACTCTACAGTCTGCATTATATCCGCAGCTTCCTGGGCAGGGATCTTTGCACTTTTGGTTGACACACGCTAAGTTGCTCGGGCATTCTGAATTGCTAATGCATTCCGGCCGGCAATTAGGTGGAGCGCCGATGTAATCTGGTTGGCATGTGCAGGAGGGCGATTCACCAATCACTTTACACACTGAGTAGGGACCACACGGCGACGGTGTGCAAGGGTCAACTGGTGGCAGTGGAGTAGAAACTGAAATATAACAAAAGCCGTTTATACATATAATATTTTAGTACACACAGTTTCAACTTATGTGCGTTAATAATGTGTATCGAAATAATCATAAAAGGTCTACAAGATGTGGACATACCTATTGGACTGCAGTGCGCAAATGGATCCCCAGTATACTGTGGTGGACATGAACATATTGGGTTATGATTGACTACATCACACCTTGCTCCGTAACCACAGCTACCGATACAAGGATTTATGCACTTGTGATTGTTGCACGCTTCGTTCAGAGGACATTCTGCGCTGATTGTACATTCTGGCCTGCAAGACGGGGGACTACCGATATACGTTGGCAGACACGAGCAAACGGCTTGGTTGTTTATTGCGCGACACTGGCTGTTGGGGCCGCATGGGCTTGGATTACAAGGTTCAACGTGCATAACTGAAAATAGAACAAGACATTACAACACATTTCAATCATAATAGCTGACTTGCTGAATATTTTATGTTTATATCAAGACCTAAAAAGTAGCTTTAGTATACAATAACGAGATGGCTAGCTAACCTTCGTATACATGGCATTCGACGAATGCGTTTCCTGTTGTTTCTTCAGGGCAAGTGCAAATTGGTATATGATTGTAAACATTACATTGCGCACTTAGGGCACATGTTCCAGGACATGGGTTTATACATTTATTCCCTGAGCAAACTTTGTCTAACGAACAATCCATGCTGGTTAAACATTCTGGTTTACAGCCGAAATATGGATCTCCTTGATAGTCACTGAAGCATGTACATACTCCATCTCTGCATTGTGCATTATATCCACACGGCGATGGATTGCAAGGATCTGGAGGTATTTCATCTGAAATTGAAGAAAGTAAGTAAATTAAATTCATCAAGTTTCTTGACACTTCACTTTGCTGTACTTGGGCACATGCTTTTACGACTTATTTACATTCAGACTTAAATAATCTTATGATCTTACCTTCTAAAGGTGGAAGCAATGAACAGAGAGCAAACGGATCTCCTGTAAATCCTTGACTGCAAGAGCAGGCGGGAACGTGTGAAAAGACTGAACAAACAGCGTTCCGCCCGCAGCTACCCGGACATGGATCGCGACATCTCAGGTTGATACACGCTTTGTCTGAAGGGCAGTCTTGATTTATGGCGCATTCTGGTCGACAGTTTGGTGGAAGTCCCTGATAGTCAGGCATACATGTGCACGAAGGAGCGTCATTGACATTGCGGCAGATGGCATTCTCACCACAAAGGCTCGGCACGCAAGGGTTCGTAATCAATTCTGGTAAATGCTGTATAGGCGCTGAAACGAAAAATTATAAATGTTAAGAAGGAAGAAAATATTTACATGCAAAAATAAATATTATATGAAGCTTTAGTTAAACTTACGTTGAGAGTAACAGCGAGTAAACGGGTCGCCAACGTAGCTTGGACTACAAGAACATATAGGACTGTGATTTATAACCCTACAGACTGTATTCAATCCACAGTGGGCAAGGCAGGGGTCAGAACATTTTTGGTTGATGCAAGCTTTCTCTTTGGAACATTCAGAACTAACTGTACATTCCGGTCTACAACCAGGAGGAGAACCGATGTAATTTGGCATACAAGAGCACACACTTTGTGCGTTAACGGCACGACAAATACTATTCGGTCCACATGGATTTGGTACGCACGGAGTTGTGATTTCTGGAATTGGTTCTGAAATGAAAACGATAAATTACAATGCTTTATCAGTCCAATCTTTATGACTTTTAACAGAATGGTAATTTACCAACTTTTGAATATCAAACAGCTTTTATGATCGTGATGCATACCTCTTAAGATGTCACATCTCATGTAAGGATCCCCACTGTATCCACCTGGGCAGCTACATGACGGGAGGTGATTAACAACAGTACACATTGCCAATGGTCCACATGTTCCAGGGCAAGGATCTTGACATTTATTACGAATACATGATCTGCTAGGAACACAGTCCGTATTTACTGTGCATTCTGGCCTACATCCTTCGTAGGGGTTGCCAATGTAATCAGGTAAACATGTACAAGAACCAGCGGCATTATGTTCTCTGCACTCAGCGTTCGGTCCGCAAGGCGATGGCTCACATGGTGTAGGTTTTTCAGGATAAATGTCATGTTGTTGATAACAATTAGAGAATGGATCTCCAGTAAAGCCATTATCACAGAAACACAATGGAGAGTGACTTATTGTTCTGCACTGAGCGTTGATACCACATGCATTGACGCAGGGATCTGCACACTTTTGATTGATACATGCTTGATTAGATAGACATTCGCTGTTACTAGAACATTCTGGTCTGCAATACGGTGGTGAGCCAAAGAAATTTGGCATACAAGTACATGAAGGTGTCCCTGAGATTTCTTTGCATATAGAATTAGGTCCACAAGGCGACGGCGTGCAAGGTGTTATATCAGCACTTGGCGCTCCTAAAATAAAACCATGTTATTCATAAAGTATTTCTTGCGAAAGATAATCATTTTGCAAATGGGCCCACACTTTATCACTTTATCTTTGCCTATCTCCAATATGTCTAAACTAACGCCAACATAATATTTAAACAAAAGTACTTACTGTATGGTACGCATCTTGTAAACGGATCCCCTGTGTATTTGGCTGGACAAATACAAATAGGATTATGTTTGACGACATTACATTTAGCTGCAATGCCACAAGACCCAACGCACGGGTCAATACATTTCTGATTACTACATGCTCTGTTGAGTGGACAGTCGGAACTGACCACACACTCTGGCCTACAAAGAGGTGGGCTTCCAAGGTATCCAAGGACACAGGAACATACTGCTTGCCCGTTGATTTCTCTGCATTGACTGTTGGGTCCACAAGGAGATGGAATACATGGATTCGTTATGATGGGTACTGGAAGACCAAAAAAGTGCGTTTAAAATTTAAATCGTGATTTCATTCTAAGGTGAATGTTTGAATAAAATACTCTGTTGACGTACCTTGAATAGATTCACAATTGTAAAATGCATTACCAGTCATGCCTTGAGGACAACTGCACATAGGCACATGATTTATAACATCACAAATTGCGTTGGGAGCACACGTGCCCAGACAAGGGTCGACGCATTTATTGCGGACGCAAGCTTTGTCACGCGGACAATCTGTGCTTAGTACGCATTCAGGTCGACAGCCAACGTAAGGATCTCCTTGATGCTCTTCTACACAAGAACATAATCCGTCTTTACATATAGCATTTGATCCGCAAGGTGATGGGTTACATTTGTCGATAATCTCTGCTTCTGTAAATAAGATGAGAAAATTTCAATGATATTTAACATATCTATGTAGTTGTAGTATAATATAATTATTTTGAATTCTAACATACCTAACGGCTTTGGCGAGCATACGGTGAAGGCATCGCCAGTGTAACCATCTGGACACGTACATATAGGAGTGTGCCGTGATACTGTACACAATGCCGCCACGCCGCATGAGCCAAGGCACGGGTCCCGACACTTCTGCTGAATACATGCTTGAGAAGTGGGACATTCTGCGTTTAACGTACATTCAGGTCTGCAGTTAGGTGGACTTCCAACGTAATTAGACATACACGTGCAAGAAGGCACGTTTCGTAACTCTTGACACATCGAGTTGGGACCACATGGAGATGGAATGCATGGATTTCTGTATGGTTCTAAGATTGCATTCGCCACGGGTGCTAAAAATAAAACAATAATGTTAATTGTATGTGCCAAGACAAAAACATGTCATATATATTTGTTAAAAAAGTGCGATAACTTACGTGGTATTGGGTTGCACCTGGTGAAAGGATCACCAGTGTATCTAGACTTGCAGGTACAAATAGGGCTGTGGTTAATTACTTTACATTCGGCGTTTGTACCACATGCATTTAGACATGGGTTCTCACATTTCTGATTTATACATGCTTGTTCTCTCGGGCATTCTGCGCTTGTGACACATTCTGGGTGACACCCTGGTGGTGCTCCTATGTATTTGGGTAAACATGAGCATACTGCTTGCTTGTTTACCTCCTGGCAACGGCTGTTTGGCCCGCACGGTGACGGTCGACAGACATCAATTGGTATATCCAAGATTTCTATAATAAAATGTTTTATTTTCAATTATTAGAACAATATAATTTATGAATATTGGTCATTAACAAGTACGTGGGAAGGTAAACTTACGTTCAGGAGTACAATATCTAAACGGATCTCCTACATAACCTCTTTGGCAGGAACATGATGGAGCATGGTTGACCACTTGGCACAAGGCATTGGGCGCACATGCACCGGGACAAGGATCTTGACATTTCGTTTGGAGGCAAGCTTTGTTTGATGGACAATCTGTGTTAATAATACACTCAGGCTTGCAGCCTTCATAGGGATTGCCAAAGTAGTCAGGTAAGCATGTGCATGATCCTGCTCCATTGTATTCTTTGCAAATAGCGTTGGCTCCACATGGGGAGGGTTGGCAAGGAGATGTTGCCTCTTGGAATGTATCAATTCTGTGGCATTCTACAAATGGATTACCAGTATGTTCGGCCATGCAGGAACATGATGGAGAGTGGCTTAGTACGTGGCATTGAGCGTTTGTACCACAAGAACCAATACAAGGGTCTGCACATTTCTGATTTATACAAGCAAGTTGGCGAGGACATTCAGAATTACTAATACATTCCGGTTTACAGTACGGCGGTGACCCTATGAAGCCACTGAGACATGAACATGAAGGTGCACCTGACGTTTCTTTGCATACTGAATTTGGTCCACATGGTGATGGAAGGCAAGGGTTTACGGGCTCTGGGTTAAATTCTTGAATAATACATCTAACGAATGGATTTCCGGTATACGATGGTGGGCACGAACAAATGGGATTATGGTTAATCACTTGACATTTTGATTCCACGCCACATGCTCCTTGACACGGATTAACACATTTCATGTTGCTGCAGGCTTCATTAGGCGAACAATCTGTGCTAACAGTACATTCGGGCCGGCAGGATGGTGGACTGCCCTTGTAACCGCTAAGACACGAGCATACAGCTTGATTGTTTATTTCTCTACATTGACTATTAGGTCCACACGGACTTGGTTGACAAGGTTGCGTATGTACAACTGAAAAAAATAATATTACAATTACGTTACATCCGAATATTTTAAGAGATAAAATGAGTTAACAGTGGAATTAAAATTTTTTTGTTACCTTCAACGGGTGAACATTGTATAAATGCATTGCCTGTCATAAGTTCTGGGCACCGGCACATTGGAATATGGTTAATTACTTCACATATTGCGTTAGTTGCACACACCCCACTGTTACATGGGTTTACACATTTATTCCGTAAGCATGTTTTATCTTGTGGACAGTCTGAACTAAGGACGCATTCAGGGCGGCATTCATAGTACGGATCTCCTTGATATTCCGGTAGACATGAACATTCCCCATTGTCGCAAATTGCATTTGCACCACAAGGTGATGGATTGCATAAATCAACTTCATCGTGAGGTATTTCTGCAACACAAGTGATATTTTCCGTAAGTACTTACCTACCTTATGACAAATCAACCACAATGGTGCCGATTCCCTTGTTCACAAACTACACTAAATTTAAGTTCAGTGCATCTTTTTCCTTCTATTTCATTAAGAAAAGGACAGAAGATAAATTTTAGTTTAGTCCTGTCAAATTAATCGGCGCTTGACGTAATTTTAGTAGGTAAGTTTTTAATCACGTCTAAACTTGTATGGAGTAGTGACAGGCGCTGATTAATTTGACAGGACTATACTAAAGTTTATTTTCTGTCCTCTTCTTAATGAAAAAGAAAGAAAAAGATGCACTGAACTTTAATTTAGTTTTGTTTGTGAACAAGGGAATCGGCACCACTGACAGCCTAAATTTTGAGTATATCTCAAAATGACTACTATGAAAACTCACCTTGAAGTTTACACTCAGTGAAAGCATCTCCGATGTAGTTATCAAGGCAGGTGCAAATGGGCATGTTCTTCTTTACAATACATTGAGCGTTTAGACCACACGAGCCTGGGCAAGGGTCTCTGCACTTCTGATTGATACAAGCTAAGTTACTAGAGCAGTCGGCGTTAATGATACATTCGGGACGACAACCTGGCGGAGCCCCTATGCAATTGGGAAGGCAAGTGCAGGACGGTATACCACCGATATCTCTACATTCGCTAAACGGTCCACAAGGTGACGGTAGGCAAGGGTTCTTTGGTAATTCTTGAACCAGGGTAGGTAATGTCATTTGATAGCACCTACTGAACGGATCTCCAGTAAAACCACCTCTGCAAGAGCATATTGGACTGTGGTTGATGACGAGGCAGTTTGCATTAAGACCGCATTGCCCAACACATGGGTCAGTGCATTTTAGTGCTACACATGCCTTATTTGATGGGCATTCAGCACTGACAACGCATTCGGGTCTGCAGTTTGGCGGAGCGCCTCTGTAATCTGATAAACAAGTACAGACACCTTGATCATTTACTACTTTACATGCGCTATTTGGCCCGCAAGGGGATGGCGAACAAGGATCCGTCGGCGGTTCAATATCTGAAAATTAAATAAAAAAATAATGGAATTGGCATTTAACAAGAACAAATGCTGCTAGTAATAAAATTATTTAATATTACTTACTTTGCATGAGAATACAATGATGGAAAGGATTGCCAGTGTATCCACTATTGCATGTGCAAATTGGAACGTGGTTCACCGTCTGACATTGAGAGTTGGCACCACAAGTGCCCAAGCAAGGATCTTGACATTTATTTTGTTGACAAACTCTGTTTGAAGGACAGTCTGTATTTATCGTGCACTCTGGTCGGCACCCTTCATAAGGATTCCCGAAGTATCCAAAGGAACAAATACAGGAGCCAGCATTATTACGTTCTTCACAGACCGCATTGCTTCCGCACGGAGAAGGAGTACAAGGTGTGGGTCGCTCTGTCGGTGCCACATCATGTTGTATGTTACAATACACGAACGGGTCTCCAATGTATCCTTGAGGACATACACAATTAGGAGTATGACTTACGACGCGGCATTCCGCCATGGACCCACATGATCCTGCACAAGGATCACTGCACTTGTTGTTTATGCAAGCTAAGTGGTTTGGACATTCGCTGTTACTAGAGCATTCTGGGCGACAGTTCGGTGGCGATCCAACAAACTCTGCCATACAAGAACATGATGGTACGTCATTAATAGCTTGACAAACTGAATATGGTCCACAAGGTGAAGGCAAACAAGGATTTATTTGCGCCGGAATTTGAAGTGCTGAAAGATTAAGGAAATTTAACATTTGTTGAAAAACAAGATATAAGATATAAGTTCTTCCGTTTTCTACTTACGTTTTGGTATACATCTCGTAAATGGATCACCGGTAAATTCATTTGGACACGAGCAAATAGGATTGTGATTTACAACTTCACAAAGTGCTGCAACTCCGCAAGTGCCGGTGCAGGGATCAATACATTTATAATTATTGCAAGCCTTGTTAAGTGGACATTCTGCGCTGGTAGTACACTCTGGTCGGCAAGTTGGGGGGTTTCCTGAATATCCAGGTATACAGGAACAAACAGCTACTTTGTTTACTTCTCGACATTGACTGTTCGGACCACACGGACTTGGATTGCAAGGATTTGATGGCAGAGGCGCTACAAATAAAACCAATAATATTAGATAATCAGATAAATTATTATGAAGAGGTCAAAATGTTGTTTGTTTGTAAGATGTAACCTCTAGAAGTTCTGATTCAATTACAATTCCTTTACTGGTTGGAAACGACACTATTGCCGAGTGCCATAGGATATGTTTTATGGTATAGTTGACGTCGTCGCGGATGAAGTCGCGGGAAGAAACTAGTATTAGATATTTTGCTACTGACGCGTGACGCCAATCAAAATGGCAATAAAAACAATATAAATTTAATTTACCTTGGAGGATACTGCACGAAACGAATGAATTTCCAGTATATCCGGCAGGACAACTGCACATTGGTATGTGGTTGAAAACCTCGCACACAGCATTGGCTCCGCAAGTGTCCGGACATGGTTTCACACACTTTTTACGTACACATATCTGATCTCGTTGACAATCAGTGCTGACAGTACACTCTGGGCGACAACCCACATAAGGGTCGCCATGATATTCCGGCAGACATGTACAATCTCCATTGTGACATTGTGCATTAGAGCCGCAAGGTGATGGATTGCACAAATCAAGCGGAGTAGTGTCTAAAATAGAAGTATAGTATAATGCTAAAGTACGTGTAAAAATTATAGATAAATATTATATTGAAAAAGGTTAAAAATTGATTTTATCAAATAATATATATGATCACGTACCTTTTAATGGTTCTACGATGCATGCAGTAAACGGATCTCCCTTATACCCTTCGAAACAAGTGCAGATCGCCAGGTGGTTCATCACTGAACAGCGTGAGTTTTGTCCACACGAGCCAAGGCAAGGATCTTTACACTTCTCGTTAATACATGCCAAAGAACTTATACAGTCTTGATTCGTGACACATTCAGGACGACAACTTGGTGGACTACCGATGTATCCCGGAGAGCAAGAACATGAAGCTTGACCTCCAAAGTTGCGGCAAGTCGCGAAAGCACCGCACGGTGACGGCACACATGGATCCTTGTTCTCGTCTAAAACTGGCTGAGGCACTGAAATATGAGGGGCGGTTAGTTAGTACCCCTTGGCTTTTTACATATTTTACCGATTAAAATTTAAAAAATAATCGTTTAACTGGATATTTACCTGGTTTTGAGTAACATCTAGTGAATGGATCACCAGTCAGACCAGTACCACAGCTACAAATAGGGTTATGATTAAATACCCTACAGTCTGCTCTCTGACCGCAAGGGCCTGGACAAGGATTCACACACTTTTGGTTTATGCACGCTTTGTCTGAGGAACAGTCTGAGTTCATTACACATTCTAGTTTACAAGCCGGTGGCTCGCCAAGGTAATTGGGTAAACAGCTGCACGTAGCCTGGCTATTTATCTCGCGACACTGGCTATTTGGTCCACATGGATTTGGATAGCACACATTTACTGAAGTTGTATCTTGTACTGGAAAAAAATAAATTTATTACATAATAATATTTTAAATGTTGCGACATTACGAGAGATAGTAATAAAACGTTAAAACTACTCACGAGGAATGGGGTTGCACCGACGGTAAGCGTCGCCTGTGTAGCCTCCTATGCATGTACATGTCGGAGCGTGGTGTACCGTAGCACACTCAGCGTTGACGCCACAAGTACCCGGACAAGGATCTTGACATTTGTTTCCAATACAAGCTCTATTTCCTGCACAGTCTGAGTTGCTAACACATTCGGGGCGACAGCCTTCATATGGATTTCCAAAATACCCTTCATTACAAATACAGGACCCAGCCTTGTTTTGTTCTCTGCATACCGCATTGGGTCCACAAGGTGATGGAGAGCATGGAGTTAATAGCTCATTTACGCTTTGCAGTGCGCATTGTGAAAATGGATCACCGAAATAGCCTTGTGGACATACGCACATTGCCGAGTGACTAACTACACGGCACTCGGCGTTTGCTCCACACGCCTGAACACATGGGTCTCTGCACTTTTGATTAACACATGCCAACTGCGGCGAACATTCGCTATTACTTATACATTCCGGTTTACAGTAGGGTGGTTGGCCCTTATATTCTGGCAAGCAAGTACACGATGGGCTTCCGTTAATTTCTTTACAAATTGAATTTGGTCCACACTGTGAAGGCTGACATGGGTTGATTTCTAGAGGCGGCGCATCTGAAAAATAGCATAAATATCATTTTATTATTAATAAACGTTTAAAAAATATTCAATTTGCTATAAAATATGTATGATATTTACTTGAAACAAAACTGCACTCCACGAACGGATCACCGGAATGGGCTGCAGGACATGCACAAATCGGATTATGATTGACCACTTCGCAGATGGCGCGCATGCCACAGGTTCCGATGCAAGGGTTCACGCATTTCTGTTTCATACAAGCTTGGTTTTGCGGACACTCTGCGTTAACTACACATACTGGTCGACAGGCTGGCGGAATTCCCAAATATGTAGGCAGACAAGAGCACACAGCTTGGTTGTTAATTTCACGACATTGACTATTGGGGCCACAAACTGGTGTGCTGCACGGGCTTTGGGTTGGTGCTTCTGTAAAAAGCAACGTTATCATTAAAACAAATAAGCGCTGAACCAACAAAAACATAACTTGATTCTTTTGACATAGTTAATTTATTTACCTCTTATCGGATTGCATAAAACAAAGGCATTTCCGGTAAAACCATTATTGCAACTGCACATGGGGATATGATTTACCACTTGACATACGGCATTTTGCCCACAAGCTCCAATGCACGGGTCAACACACTTTCTTTGCACGCATGCTTTAGATTGATCACAATCAGTACTAAAAACGCACTCTGGTCTGCAATTGAAATATGGATCTCCATGATATTCTGGTAAACATTGGCATTGACCATTTATGCACTCTGCATTGGAACCACAGCGTATATTTGTGCAAGCATCCACAACTGTCTGTTCAACTGAAAAAAAGTATAACAATATGTAGCATAGTTTCAAAGAAAGTGTTTCGCTATTTAAACGCAAAGGTATTTTGGAAAACGTAATAAATACCTTCTAAAGGCTTCGGCCTGCAGCTGGTGAATGGATCACCGATATACCCGTCGATGCATGTACAGATTGGAATATGGTTAAGAACGTTGCATACAGCCGATACACCACATGATCCCGGGCAGGGGTCTTGGCACTTTGAATTCATGCATGCTCGGTCACTTGGGCAATCCGGATGTATCGTGCATTCTGGGCGACAATTCGGTGGGCTGCCAATGAACGAAGTAAGGCACGAGCATGACGGTGTATTGCCGACATCTCTGCACTCTGAATTTGGACCACAAGGCGATGGAACACAGGGATTCCTTACATCATCGGGAACAGTCTCATCTGTAAAGAAATTATGGTAACTTTGTATTGGCACATAAATACAATGTATTTCATCAAGTATTCTATATTTTCTACATCTATAAACCTATATTAGTATACATATTCTTATAAACTAAAGTCGCTTTTCGTGTCTGTCTGTATGACCGTGTTGTTGTTCTCAACTATGCACTCGATTAGATGATTTAGAGAGTTTATTCCGGATTATGTGTATAATATAAAACTTAAATATCATAAAGAAAACTCGATGTTTTTCGTAAATATCGTAAATATCGTAAATATCATGCGCATATAGTATGTACCTAATAATATGGAACAAATGATGTTTTAGAAATAAATTATTTTATTTTATATTTTATCCCATAAACTGTGTCAAATAACCCTCTCTTTCTAACAGTAATATGAAATTGTTCAAGAAATGTACCTATGTTACTAAGTATAAACACAGAACTTACATTTAATAGGAGAGCAGAGTGTAAACGGATCGCCGATGAATGACGACTTGCACGAGCATATCGGGCTATGGTTGATTACTTTGCAGTTAGTATTTGTACCGCATGGCCCAGGACAAGGATTGACACATTTCTGTTTGATACAGGCTTTGTCTTGCGAACATTCGGAGCTTACGACACATTCTGGCCGACAGTTCGGCGGGGAACCCACGTAATCGGGCAAACACGAACATACTGCTTGAGTATTGACCATTTTACATTGACTGTTTGGTCCGCATGGCGATGGATAACACACGTCAATTGGTGTGGAAACTGGCGGAGATTCTAGAACAAAGGAAAAAATGGTTTAGAAATATTTGAAGAACTGTTTATTATTTTCAATAACATAAGTAACTATAGTTCGAATCGTACCTTGGTAAACGCAATATCGGAATGGATCTCCGGTATAACCATTGATACATGTGCACAGAGGGGCATGATTTACAACTTGACATTCAGCATTGGTGCCACAACTACCCGGGCAGGGATCGCCGCATTTGTTGCTGATGCAAGCTCTGTTCGAAGGACAGTCACTGTTTACAACGCATTCCGGCCGGCAACCTTCGTATGGGTTTCCTATATAACCCTCCAAGCATGAACATGACCCTGCATTATTTCGTTCCTTGCACATAGCGTTAGCTCCACACGGCGACGGCGAACAAGGAGTAGCGACATTTTCTATATACAATGGCTCTTGAACGCAGTCAAAGAAAGGATCTCCAGTAAATCCATACGGGCAAAGGCAAATAGGGGAGTGACTTACAACCCTACACTCTGCGTTACTACCACAAGCACCTTCACATGGATTTTTACATTTGTTGTTGATGCATGACAGATGGTTGGGGCACTCTTCGTTACTTGTACACTCCGGTCTGCAATAAGGAGCTTGACCGTGGTACCCGTCCAGGCAAGTACAAGATGGTGCTTCATTTACTTCTCTACATAACGAGTTGGGTCCACAAGGCGACGGCTGACATGGGTTTACTGGTTCCGGCAAACGATCCGCTGCAAGAAACAAAGGATAATCTGAATAACGGTGCAATCGTATAAATATAAAAACGCTGAACACATTTGTAATATTCCTTCTAATGTAATAACATATAAGCGGTTCAGCTATAATGGTGTTATGTTCAATATTATTTGATTTTTTTTTTACTTACGCAGTCTATAGCATCGGGAAAATGGTTCTCCAGAATAAAATACTGGACAAGTGCAAATTGGATTGTGATTGACTACTTTACACTCAGCGTTTACACCACAAGAACCAACACACGGATCGATGCAACGTTGGTTGCTACAAGCTTGGTTGAGCGGACATTCAGCGCTTATGGTGCACTCCGGCCTACATGCAGGGGGAGCCCCGATGTTGTTAGGAGCGCATGAGCAGGCCGCTTGGCCGTTCACTTCTCTGCATTGACTGTTCGGTCCACATGGCGATGGTTGACACGGATTCGAAACTACTGGTTCTAGAAATAATATAGATGATACTTAATTATGTATTTTTTTGCATATAATAATAATAATAATAATATAAAACGTTTATTTTCTCTTCACAAGTTATGAACTTAATGCTAAGACAGTAATGCCCAAAGAGCAAACTTTGTGATAGACTGGAGCCTGAGGTAGGTTTATAAAAACCTGCCAGGGCCCTCCCGCGGCTAGATGCCTGTTCTTTGCATACACGAGATAATAACAATGAAGGATACTTGCGAAAAAAAAATAGCATATAATTTAGTAATTAATTTAATTTCAAAGACATTACACTATAGGTAAGTTTTTGTTTTTATTGTCACTTACCTAACACATGTCGACATTCGACAAATGCGTTGCCAGTCATGCGCTCCGGACAGCTGCACATCGGAATATGGTTGACAACGCTACACACAGCTGTGGTCGCGCAAGTGTCTGGACAAGGATCCTTGCATTTGTTTCGGATACAAGCCTTGCTGCGGTCGCATTCTGAACTCTGCACACATTCTGGTCGACATCCAACATACGGGTCTCCAATAAACTCCGGAAGGCAGTTACATTGTCCATTATTACATTCTGCATTATTTCCACAAGGTGACGGATTGCATGGATCGTCATTTTCTATAAATGGGAAAATTATTGTTAAATAAAAGTAGGACTATCTTAATATCAGAACTAGATTATTACAATTATGGAAAACAATCAATAAATTACCTCTATGTGGAATAAGATTACATTGAGTAAACGCATTGCCAGTGAAACCTTCAGCACAAGAGCAAATCGAAATATGTTTTATGACTTGGCAGTTAGCGTTTAATCCACAAGAACCGGGACATGGATCTCTGCACTTTTGATTTATGCAAGCTAGGTTGCTAGCACAATCTTCATTGATCGTACACTCTGGTCTACAACTTGGAGGGCTGCCTTCAAAGTTCGGTAAACATGAACAAGATGGGTTGCCGCGTAGGTTTTGACATTGTGAATTAGGTCCACACGGTGAAGGAACACATGGATCTCTTTGAGGTTCTGGAGGCTGTTCTTGAACTACAAAAATTCAAAGATTAAAAACATCGTTAATAATTATGCCAATGATGGTTTGATGATAACCAGAAAAAAAAATAAAGATGGTAAATCAACGAATGACTTATTACAGACAAATTAAGCATAGCCTTACCTGTTACTATATAGCAACTGGAGAATGGATCTCCAGTGTATCTACTTTGACAAGTACATATGGGACTATGATTGATGACCCTACAGTCTGTGTTACGTCCACAAGGTCCTGGGCAGGGTGAGATACATTTCTGACTCTGGCATATTTTGTCTGCGGGGCATTCAGCACTCACGACACATTCAGGCCTACAGTTTGGCGGTGACCCGCGGTACTCAGGTAAGCATGAGCATGTACTCTGACCATTTGATACTCTACACTGGCTGTTAGGACCGCAAGGAGACGGTTGACATGGGTTAACCGGTACATCTTCATGTGCTGTAAATATATAATAGAATAGTATAAAATTATAAATTACCTATATGGATACTTACTTAATTAGAATTCTCTGATCCTAGGAATTACATAAATGACACTTACGTTTCGAAATACATTGTGAGAACGGGTCGCCGACGTAACCAAATCGGCATGTACATAAAGGCGAATGATTGACTACTTGACAATCGGCATTTACAGCACATGTGCCTGGGCAGGGGTCAATACATTTATTTCTTGTACATGCTTTGTTACTTGGACAGTCAGAGTTTACTAAGCATTCTGGGTGACAAGCTTCATAGGGATTGCCAAAGTATCCGGTAACACATACACATGCGCCGGCTCCAGCACGCTCCCTACATTCTGCGTTCGAGCCACAAGGTGATGGCGTGCACGGCGAAACCGGATAAGTAGGTGCCAGAGCCGTTACAGTACACTGCACCGCCGCGTCACCTGCGTACCCCTCGGGACAGATGCAAATAGGCGTATGGCTAACTACTCTACAGTCGGCGTTAGTGCCACATGCTTGTGTGCAAGGGTCTTGACACTTTCTGTTTATGCAAGCCATTTGTGGAGCGCATTCGCTGTTAGCAACACACTCAGGGCGACAATTCGGTGGTGCTCCTATGACGTCAGGTTGGCATTGACATGAAGGAATAGACCCGCCGGTTTGTTGACAAATAGAATTGGGCCCACATGGTGATGGCTGACACGGATTTACCGGTATCAGAGGTTCAACAGCTATAACAAAAACAGATATAAAAGTTAACGTACCTGTATAAATTAACGAAAATATAAAAAAAAATACAAATTGTTCAGAATGAACCCCTTACGCATTGCTCTGCATCTAGTAAACGGATCTCCGGTCATTCCTGATGGGCACGAACAAATAGGATTGTGGTTAACTACTTGACATTTTGCTGCTACACCACACGTTCCTTGACAAGGATTAATACATTTCTGGTTGCTACACGCTTTATCAAGTGGGCAGTCGGAACTTGCCACGCACTCTGGCCGACACGATGGCGGTGCCCCGCGGAACCCAAGTAGACAAGAGCATACGGCTTGTTCATTAAACTCTCTGCATTGGCTATGTGGGCCACATGGGTTCGGTTGGCAAGGATTAGATGAAATCATTTCTGTAAAAATGATTAGTTATATTAACTATACAATTATTATAAATCATAATGTATAAATTGTTTTATATTAACGCTTTTATTTATAAACGTTGCTTAAATATAAGAGACGTTTAATCGTCAAATATATATGGTTAAGCAGAGGTGAATCACAACTTAACTTTAACCAACGTTTATAAGTAAAACACTAAATGTTTTGTAAGATTTCAGTTTCCTCACCTCGCACAGGATTACATTGTATGAACGCGTTACCAGTAGTTCTAGCTGGGCACGTGCAAACTGCCATGTGATTTACAACTTCACAGTTAGCATTAATGCCACAAGTGTTTATACATGGATTAACACATCGGTTTCTAACACATGCTTTATCCATGGGACATTCGGAACTTATCGTACATTCGGGACGGCATTCAAAGTACGGATCACCGTTATATTCAGGTATGCAAGTACAAACTCCATCGTTACAAATCGCGTTCGGCCCACATGGTGATGGATTACACAAGTCTGCTACAACAGGTTCTGTAAATTAAAGAACATTATAGGTAGGTACAACATGTATCGTACAGATTACTTGAACCACTACGTACGTACTCGTATAATATTTCAATTTAATATAGCACGAGTATTGCTTACCTATGTTCGGTTTTAAGGAACAACTTTGGAATGGGTCACCAACATAACCATCAAAGCATGTGCATATAGACACATGGCCCTGCACTCTACAATTTGCGTTTACTCCACATGAACCTGGACAGGGATCTACACATTTTTCATTAATGCATGCCAACTCATTAGAACAGTCTGTGTTAATAGTGCATTCTGGACGACAATTTGGTGGACTGCCCATGTATTGTTGCAAACAGGAGCACGACGGTGACCCTCCCGCATCTCGACATTGAGAGAATGGCCCGCACGGTGATGGTAAGCAAGGATTCCGCAACGTAGGAACAATATCCGCAACTAAAATAATGATTTCCATATTTCATCAAATGTGTTCAAATTATATATACAAACTTAGATCAGCAAACTAAGGACAATAAATACCTGGTGCCCTATAACATCTACTGAATGGATCGCCAGTGTACTGCGGACGACACGAGCATATAGGACTATGGTTAATAACTTTGCATTCTGTATTTAATCCGCAGTTGCCCTCACAAGGATTCTTGCATTTTCGTTGAATACATGCTTGCTGTTGATTGCACTCCGAGCTAACAATACATTCGGGTCTGCAAGCAGGTGGCGTTCCTAAGTATTCAGGCTGACATGTGCACACGGCTTGGTCATTTGATACTTTGCAAATGCTATTTGGACCACATGGTGACGGAGAGCACGGTTCTCTTGGCACAGCCGGAACTTCTAAAATTGAAAAGTAAAATCATTATTCATTCTTAGAAGTTGATCCACATCCTGAAAGGGTAAATATAAAATAAACTTACGTAATATTTCTTCGTAGCAATTTTGATAAGGACTTCCTGTCAGACCAGGCAGACATACACACGTGGGAGCATGATTGACAACGTTACATACAGCATTACGTCCGCATATATTGTTGCAAGGATTTTTACATTTACTTTGGATGCATGCCAAGTTCGTAGAGCAATCTGAATTAACGACGCATTCCGGACGGCATCCTTCATAAGGATTTCCAATATGATCTGGTTGACACACACATGCGCCAGCGTTTCTGTACTCTTTGCATATGGCATTTGAACCACATGGTGACGGTGAACAAGGGGCAAGAGGAACGTCCATAACTTGACATCCTCTGAATGCATCCCCAGTATACCCTGGTGGGCACAAGCATTGAGGAGAATGACTGACAACCCGGCACTCTGCTCCAGATCCACAAGAACCAGGACAGGGATCTCGACATTTTTGATTCATACAAGCCATTTCATTAGGACATTCAGAATTAGATATGCATTCTGGACGGCAGTTTGGTGGATTTCCAATAAAATCAACCTGACAAGCACATGATGGTGAACCGCTTATTTCTCGGCATACAGAATTAGACCCACAGGGTGAAGGTTCACATGGTTTGACATAAGGTGGTGGTTGAATATCTGCAACAGTTAAACATAAACAAGGCAATTTTTAATCGGAGTCTAAAGTAGTAAAACTCGACTTTACAAAAATATCACTGGTTATCACCTTCAAAAATGCATCTAGTAAACGGATCCCCGGTAAAGCCCGATGGACACGAGCATATTGGATTATGATTTATTACTTGACATTGAGCTCCTGATCCACAATTTCCTTTACAGGGATCAATGCATTGTTGATTGGAACAAGCTCGACTTAGTACACATTCTGCACTCGATGTACACTCCGGTCTACAAGTGGGCGGTGCGCCCATATATCCAGACAAGCATGAGCATATGGCTTGACCATTGATTTCACGACACTGGCTGTTAGGGCCACATGGTGATGGATTACATGGCTGTATACTTTCAACAGCTCTGACTGGTCGACATTCAAGGAAAGCATTTCCAGAGTATCCTTTTGGACATGTACACATGGGCACGTGGTTAAACACATTGCAAATGGCTTCTTTGCCGCATGTATTTACACAGGGGTCGACGCATTTGTTTCTTACACAAGCTTTGTTATGAAGGCAGTCTGTGCTCAGGAGACACTCCGGTCGACAACCATAGTAAGGATCTCCTTGGTATTCAGGTAAGCACGTGCATACACCATCGTTACATAAAGCGTTCGCACCGCAAGGCGATGGATTGCATAAATCTGTTTCAGTAACCGTTTCTGTAAAATAAATTTACGGTACAAATTTGTTCACAAGTTTATGTTGATTTTCATTTACGGAAATAACTATGGGGTGGACATAATAATTGTCAGAGAAATAACGATATGGCTATTTCTTTTTTTTTCGACCTTTGAACCGGTGTTAATAATGAACACCAAAAGATGTAGGTATATGTTAATAACGTTAATAATATATAAATGCTTACCAATGTGTGCCATATTGGTAAGCATTAACAACTAAACAAATTTATTTTTAAATTAAACAATTCTCTCATCTCTTACGATTAGAATAGCTGCTAAAGTAAACAGTGATGAATAAATTGACTGTATGTAGGAAAACATATTAAATAAAACATAATGATCAATATAAACCAAAAGTAAAAGTAGTATATTTACCGTCACTTTCTGGCTTTAGTTGGCAACGTGTAAACGGATCTCCTGTGTACTGTTCCAAACAGCCGCATTGAGCAATATGGTTAAATACAGTGCAATGAGCGTTTATTCCACAAGCTCCCGGACAAGGATCGCGACACTTTTCATTCATGCAAGCCTGGTTACTGGGGCATTCAGAATTGATTGTACACTCAGGTCTACAGTTTGGTGGACTGCCAATATAATTGGGCATACAAGCACACGAGGGAGCATTACCAATATTACGACATTCTGCGTATAAACCACATGGTGCTGATAAACACGGATCTTGAGGTGGTACATTTAGAGGCGGCTGTGAAACTGAAAATACGTAAATATGATTAAGGCATTGAAGCGAATATATTCTAGAAAAAACTTAAAATTTGTTAAAGTGCTTACTTTTAATTGGGTAGCATTTTGTAAATGAATTTCCAGTAAGGCCTTGTTTACAAACACATATGGGGCTGTGATTGATTACATTACAGTTAGCGTTTTCTCCGCATGTATTTTCGCACGGATTTATGCATTTCTGGTTCGCACAAGCCAAATGCGAGGGGCATTCCGAGCTCACTACACATTCAGGTCGGCAGTTTGGTGGTGCACCTATGAAACTTGGCAAACAAGAGCATGCGGCTTGGCCCTTCACTTCTCTGCATTGACTGTTCGCTCCACATGGCGAAGGATTGCAAGGATTCGTTTCGACTACTAGTGCTGAAATTTTTATTCGGGTAAGGTTATTGTTATACTTTTACAAAAGTTAAAGATTAATCTAATAGATATAAAATAATGTTATACTTACGTTCTTGCATAATATTACAATGGCTGAATGGATTTCCCGTGTACCCTTGTTGACATACGCATGTCGGCATATGATTATGCACTTGACACATAGCATTCGAGCCACATGTACCAGGACATGGGTCGATACACTTCATCCTGGAACAAGCTCTGTTAAGGGGACAGTCAGAGTTGACGACGCACTCAGGTCGACATCCTTCATAGGGATTTCCTAAGTACCCATCCAGACACTGACACGATCCGACACCTCTTTGTTCTTTGCATACGGCGTTAGATCCACATGGGTTTGGATTGCAAGGCGTTAATACTTCAGTCTGGTCCATGATTGGCAAAGCGCTGCAATATGTAAATGGATCGCCCGTGTAACCTGTTCGACACAAGCACATGGGAGCGTGACTGACTACTCTACATTCAGAATTTGAACCACACGCGCCCAAGCATGGATCTGCACATTTTTGATTAAGGCATGCCAAGTTATAATCACATTCACTATTGCTAATGCACTCTGGTCGACAGTTAGGGGGTGTTCCCTTGCAGCTTGGTAAACAAGCACAGATGGGACTTTCGCCGCTTATTCTGCATATAGAATGCGGCCCGCATGGTGATGGTTCACATGGATTTACCTGTTCCTCTTCTTTAACTAAAATAAAGAAACATAATAAATTAGATCACAGCTACAGAATGGCTACGTTTGTGTTGATGATTTATAAAAATAATACTCATGTAAGTTAATCTCGTTAAAGTGTAAAAAGTTTACCTATAACTATGCACCTCACAAAAGGATCTCCGGTAAATGACGGTGGGCATGTACAAATTGGATTATGATTTATAACATCACAAACAGCCGCTGTACCGCATGCTCCTATACACGGGTTTATACATTTTTGGTTGTTACAAGCTTCTTTATGTGGACATTCCAGACTAACGGCGCATTCAGGTCGACATGTCGGAGGACTACCACGATATCCAGGTACACAGGAACACACTGCTTGGCCATTTGATTGTTGACATCGACTGTTCGGTCCGCATGGTGAAGGATTGCATGGATTCGTGATAGACACTGCAATACACAAATATTATCAATTTGTGAAATATAAACGATATAAATAAAATAACGATATTTTAAAAAAAAATATTTACTCGCTGATGGTCGGCACTCTATAAAAGCATTTCCGCTCATGCCTTTCTGACAAGAACACATGGGTACATGGTTCATAACATCGCAGATGGCGTTCAGTCCGCAGGTTCCAATACAAGGATTCACACATTTGTTTCGGGAACAACCTTTGTCTATGGGACAGTCTGTATTATACACGCATTCTGGTCGGCAGCCAAGATTAGGGTCACCATGATAGCCAACAATACATGAACAAACGCCATTATTGCAGATGCTGTTCGGACCACAAGGACTCGGATGACATGGATCACTTGGAACAGTCTCGGGTACAACTAGAAATAAATATGTACATTTAACTTTTATCCTTAAGTAATTGATGCATGTTACATGTAGGTACCCGTTATAAACGTGGATTATACAGGCTGTAAAAAGACTCATCACAAATAGCCGTTACCTACGAATTCTGTACACCAAATTAAGTAACATTGAGCAAAAATTATGGCTGGGAAACAACTTTTATTTTCAATGTTCAAAATCGCTGTTTACGGCAGCGTGCAATATAACGCACGCACAAGATTGTGCTTATACACAGTGCAGGAGTTGTGGGGGTATTTAAAGTTAAGTAATAACATTTAAATAAAGTTTTCGTAAAAAAAAAGTTGGAATTTTGGCCTTCGATATCTGCGTAAACAGAAGGTTCCCAGTACTAACAAAATGTAACAATGAAGGGGAGTATAATTGACTTTCGGCTTCGTTAAGCGTCTTTTTAAATCCATCATTTTACCATTGGTTTTTCAATTTTCGGAATCATTTTGTAAGTATCAAAGAACTCAACTCAACTCAGACATGTAAGTATCCATTAATTTACAAAGAATATAAGTAAAATTAATATTATTACCGGCCACGGGCTTAGGACTGCACTGGCTAAATGGATCTCCAGTGAAGCCATCTGGGCAAAGGCAGACAGGAACATGATTGTTTACAAAACACTTGGCATATAGACCGCAAGAGCCATCGCACGGGTTTCGACATTTTTCGGCTTCGCAAGCCCGATCACTCGGGCAGTCAGAATGGACAACGCACTCGGGCTTACAGTACGGCGGAGAACCGAGGTACGACGGCAAGCAAGAACATGAAGCTAATCCGTTATTATCTCGACATTCGGCGTATGAACCACACGGTGATGGTGCACAGGGATCTGAAGGAACTGCTACACTTGGAGATGTTTCTACAAAATTAAATACAACTATTATGCGCCATACGATTAAAAAAAAGTAATAGGAATGTTTATGACAACTTACGCAATATCAGACTACACATTGTAAACGCATTTCCAGAGTAACCCGATCTACAAGTACATACTGGACTGTGATTGATTACTTTGCATTCTGTATTTTGTCCACATGGCTTTGGGCAAGGATTAATGCATCGTTGATTAACACAAGCTCGATTCGATTTGCATTCAGAATTCATCATACATTCTGGTTTGCAATTTGGTGGCGAGCCCATATAATTTGGAAGACATGAACAAACCGGTTGGTTGTTGATTTCTCTACAAATTGCGTTGGTTCCACAAGGTGACGGATTACATACATTTATAACAGCAATGTCGTTTTCTGAAAGGATATATATTGTAAAGGACATTAATATACCCATGTTTGAATATGCTCGCTCAGTCATTTAAATTCAATAATTGACTACGAATATTTACCTCTTACGAGATGACAAATTGAGAGTGGAGTCCCAGTGTAACCCGGCTTGCAATTACACATTGGTTTATGGTTGGTGACATAGCAGTCTGCATTATATCCACAAACTCCCGGACATGGATCTAAGCATTTGTTTCTGTTGCACGCCAAAACCAACGGACAGTCTGAATCAGCTAAGCATTCAGGTCTACAACCTTGGTAAGGATCACCGAAATAATCAGGCAAACATGAGCATGATCCGGCGTTTCCTTGTACTTTACATTCAGCATTTGCACCACAAGGGGACGGTTCACATGGGTTTAGATATTCGACCTTTGGTGGAGCTGAAATGTTTTTCAAATAGAATAAATTGACTTACCGATAAACATGTCAGTCACCGTAGAAGCACTTCCTTGTTCCGAAGCGTTAGTTGAAGCTTGCTGGGCCTGACGACGTTTAGTGACCTCCTTATTCCAGCTTCAGCGTCACTATCTCAAGCAGCGCCGTCCAAAAGCGGCTGTCATGGCGGACAGCCTAAGCTTAACTGTAAGTGCTATGTTATCTCCGCGTGCTCCGTAGTCAAGCAAAAGGCATTATATCACATTAACAGTTATTTTTATGAAGTTATATCCATCCTGGAAGCGATTTATTGACCTATTTTTCATCGTATCGGTACCTACCGACCTGGCCCTAGGCTTATGTTGAAAGCATTTGCATAGGGGCTGTATTGATGTAATTGCCTTTAAACCAATAGGCGGGCATGGTCACCACTCAGTCCCAAAGTAAGAACAACTATACAGTCCTATGTTCATTAGTAAACCGTGTGAGGCGTGACCGCTAAGTTTATATTTTCTTACATGACAAGCACGTCATTTAAAGCATGAACAAATTATCACGCCTTGGCAAGCTGAGGGGTTATATGCATCTTAAGTGGTTGGTACATCAGTTTCCCTAGAGCATTATTATACAAACTTCCGTTTACCTTAATCTTAAAAATATTTTAAGTATAACAGTTGTACCTACCAATACCCACATGTAATACTTTTATATTTTGACAATAATTTCATAACTTTTCAGATTGAACCTAAACCCTTAAGGTGTTCGGTAAAATAGTAATTAAAAAGTGTCAAATATAATACAACATTGTATTTGATGATTACCTTTTGGCTGTGAGCAGCCCTGGAAAGGATCGCCCTCTAGACCTGGTTCGCAGGCGCAGATCGCACGATGATCGACCACAGAACAGATGGCTCGTGGGCCACAAGCTTGAACACACGGATCTTTACATTTCTGCGCGACACAAGCTAAGGCCGCTGGACATTCAGCACTGATGGTACATTCTGGCCGACAGTTTGGTGGAGCTCCTATAAAACCTGGCTGACAGCTGCATGCTGGTGTCTCTCCGGAATTAAGGCAAATCGAATTTGGACCGCATGGGGAGGGATCACAAGGGTCGATAGGCTGTGATGGCGGTGCTAGAAAACAAAAAATATTTTAATCATAACGACATCGAAAAATGCAATATGCCATTTTGAATGACAAGAGGGTACAATATTTCAATACCTGGTTTAGGATAGCAATAAGAGAAGGGATCTCCAGTATATTCTTCGTTACATGTACAAATTGGTGAATGCGCAATAACTTGGCAACGAGCGCCGCGCCCACAAGCTCCTTCACAGGGGTCGCGACATCTTCGATCAATGCAAGCCAATTGTAATTTGCACTCAGCGCTGACGAGGCATTCCGGCCGACAAGAAGGAGGAGATCCAACATGTCCTGTTTTGCACGAACAAGCTGCAGCACCATTTTGGCTTACTGTACATTCACTGTAGGGGCCACATGGAGACGGCGAACAAGGCGATATCGGTATATCTATAAACATTTAAATCATATTAGACATAAAATATTAAAAAAAAAATGTATTCACTAAGTGTGAATTAGTTTAACTTATAATTTACCTTTTTGGATTTGAATTTGAGTGCACAAGCTGAAAGGATCTCCTGAGGTGGCAGGAGAACAAGTGCACGATGGTATATGGTTATTGACTGAACATATTGCATTCGTTCCGCATGCACCTGGGCATGGATCGACACATTTGCCTCTTTGACATGTACGAGTCGGGGAACACTCGCCATTAGTACTGCATTCAACTCGACAACCTACATAAGGATCTCCAAAATATCCAGTGGGACAGGAGCATACTCCTGTATCACAAATAGCATTACCACCACAAGGAGATGGATTGCAAGGGTCCGGTGAAGTGGGAGGAGACTCTGCAAAATGGAAAAAGTGGCGTTAGATTTATGCGTTTGATCTATATGATCTAAAAACGGGGTAGATGTTTTACAGCGGGGAGGTTCTATATACATACCTATCACCTCAGCACATTGTATAAATGGATCACCAGAATAACCAATGGGGCAGCTACAAATAGGTATATGGTCATGTACGCGACATTCAGCTCTGAATCCACAAGAACCTTCACATGGATTTCTGCATCTTTCAGCGATACACGCCTGGTGCGACGGACAATCAGTGTTTACAAGACACTCAGGGTGACAATTCGGTGGAGCACCTATATACCCTTGAATGCACGAACATGACGGACTGTCGTTAATTGGTCGACATTCACTGTACGATCCGCATGGATTCGGCTGACATGGATGAATTGGTTGTTCAGGTTCATATACTGTTCTTTCTATTTCGAAACATTTTTTAAACGGATCACCAGTCTTTCCCGCTGGACAACTGCATAAGGGACTATGATTTATAACTTGGCAGTGTGATCCTATGCCACAAGTGCCTCTGCAAGGGTCGGCGCATTTTAACCTGTGGCAAGCCCGGTCTGACGGGCATTCACTACTGTCAGTACATTCTGGTCTACAATCAGGAGGTGCGCCTTTGTAGTCTGGTAAGCATTCGCAAGATGCTAATCCACCATTCTCTCTGCAAACACTATTAGGACCACAAGGCGATGGCTGGCACGGTTTAATAATTTCTGTAATTGGTTCTTTTATACACTGGTCAAACGGATTTCCTGTGAACCCTTTGATACAAGCACAACTAGGAACGTGATTTATTACGTTACATTCAGCATTTCTACCACATATTCCTGGGCAAGGGTCCACGCATTTATTTCTTATGCATGATTTATCAGCTGGACAATCGGAGCTCAGAACACATTCAGGACGGCAACCGTCATAGGGATTTCCTTGATATCCTTCCAGACATGAACAAGATCCAGCTCCGTCCCGTTGGCTACAAACTGCATTTGCTCCACAAGGCGATGGATCACAGGGCTGTACGGGATTTTCTGGAAAAAAAAAAGTCTATTAAAATATCACACATAAAAATAATTCAATTTTTTTTTTGTTATTTCCGTTCTTTGTCGTCTCATCTACTCGTATGTATGTATATCTCCTTGTTCTTAAGTAAAACTCTTTTGTTTTGTAACAAAACTTTGCAAACTACATCTTTCTTCTAGTGTACCTATGATTAAATGAAATTATGTTTATTTCTGTAAGTTACAAAAATTTTTAAAACTAGATGGTGCATTTTGTAGCAGACTAATCCCTGAAAAGAAATGCCGAAACAAACTCAGAGTATTTTCTATAAGCCTATTTGTTTTTTCCAACAATATAAATAATACATTAACCACATACCTTCTTGAAGAACACATTGCATAAACGGATTGCCTGTAAACTTTTCTCGGCAACTACATGAAACAGTATGGCTGACAACAATGCAGTCAGCATTCACTCCACACGAGCCAGGGCATGGATCGATGCATTTATTTTTGACACATGCTTGATTTGAAAGGCAATCTGGATTAATAACACATTCTGGTCTGCAATTGGGTGGCTGGCCAATGTAATTCTCGATACATCTACAATTAGCTTTTCCATTTCTTTCGATACATTGTGAGTTAGGTCCACATGGGGATGGATTACATGCATCTACTGGCTGAGAAGGTGGAAGTGCAATATCATAACAACTCTTGAATGGATCCCCAGTTTGTCCTGAATTACAGCTACAAATTGGGCTGTGATTGATTACTTCACAGCGAGCAGATATTCCACATGCGTTGACACAAGGGTTGATGCATTTCTGATTAACGCAAGCTTTAGTAGACGGGCATTCGGAGCTAACCACGCATTCCGGCCGGCAAGCCGGAGGTGAGCCTTGGAACCCTTCAAGACAAGCACATATAGCACTATTGTCAACGTTCTTACAAATACTATTTGGTCCACAAGGGGATGGATGACACGAATCTCTTGGTCTTGCTTTATCTTGTTCCATACGGCGACAGTGCGTAAATGGGTTGCCGGTATAATCTGTCATACAGGAACAAGTGGGTATGTGATTTATTACGTCACATTTGGCATTTTGTCCACATGTACCTGGACATGGATCTCGACATTTGTTTCTGAAACAAGCCTTATCCCTAGGACATTCCTGGCTGCCAGTGCACTCTGGTCGGCAACTTTCGTAAGGGTTTCCACTGTACTCCGCTAAGCATGTACAGAATCCGTTATCGCATACAGCATTGGCGCCGCATGGAGACGGATTACATGGATCCGTAGGCATTGATGTAGTCGAATCTAAAACAAAATATTAATTTATAATTTTGTCCAGAAAAGCACAGTATCATTGCGCTGAAATTATTCAGAAAACTTTGCCATACCTTCAAGGATTGGCAAGCATCTTGCAAACGGATCGCCAGTATATCCTTCGTTACATACACAAACAGCTACATGGTTCAAAACGTGACATGATGCGTCGACTCCGCATGACCCTGGACATGGGTCTTCACATTTTTGTCGTACACAGGCAAGTGAAGCTGGACATTCGGCGTTAATCGTACATTCGGGCCGACAAGAAGGTGGGGAACCCATATAACCAGGAAGACATGAGCAAGCTGGTCCACTTGCTAATAATTGGCACCGTGAGTGAGGACCACAGGGTGAAGGAGTACAAGATGGAGGCCTTTCAGTTGTTGGTGGAATTCCTAAAAACAATGACATGGTGTAAATATCGGGAATATTCATTCTGATATTGTTTTAAACACATTTTATTGATGTAATATAAACTTACCATAGCATTGCGTAAAGGGATCGCCTGTCATGCCTAATGGGCACGTGCAGATTGGGCTATGGTTCTTTACTATGCAGTGTGCCCTCAAGCCACATGAATGTGGGCATGGATCATCACATTTTTGATTGATACAAGCTTTAGATGCATCACATTCACTGTTTACAATACACTGAGGTCGACATGACGGTGGTGATCCAATGTAATTCGGCAGACACGAACACACTGCTTGCATGTTCACTTGTCTGCATTGACTATTTGGACCGCAGGGTGTGGGTTCACAAGGATTTTGTGGTGGACCTGCTGTAAATTAAAATTATTATTATTTAACATTACACGGATTGCACTGTCAATGTTAGTTACAACTAAATTAAAGCTGATGCTTTAATTAAGTTGCGTTATTTTGTTTAACTTACGTAATAATGGGATTTCTTTACACTGGAAGAATGGATCACCAGAATATCCCCTTGGGCAAGTACAAACAGGAATATGATTTTCAACGGTGCATTGTGCTAACTGACCGCAAGTTCTTGGACAGGGATCAATACACTTAAATCGTATGCATGCTAAGTTTGGTGTGCAATCATCATTACTCTCGCATTCTCTATGACATCCGTGCGTACTGTATGGATTACCCTCGTAGCCTTCGGAACAAACGCAAGCACCAGCTCCGTTATATTCTCGGCACTCGGCGTTAGGGCCACACGGAGATGGCGTGCATGGACTTGACGTTGGAGTCATTTCAGTAGCTGCAAAAATATACAATACATCATCATCATACTTTCTCAGGTACTTTAGCAACCTTCGTTTTTATTTAAATGTTCACATTATAAAACTTTGATGATATTAAATATAAGAAAATATACGCACATGATATAACAATTTGGATACAATTCCTCACAGCGTCTCCTGTGAAACCTTGTTGGCAAGAACACACTGGATTGTGATTTATAGTTAAACAAAGAGCATTTACACCACATGCACCTTGACATGGATCTTTACAGCGCTCATTAATACAAGCTGTGTTACTTGGACATTCCGGATCCATGGTACATTCCGGTCTACAGTTTGGTACTCTGCCAATGTAATTTGGTAAACAGGAACAAGCCGCCTGATCTCCAATAACACGGCATTCCGAATTGGGCCCACACGGAGAAGGCACACATGGGTCGGTGGTGGGTGGGACATCTAAAAAATAATTTCACAATATAAAACCATTATAATGTAAATAATGTAAGTCAATCACTTGCTTTGCTTTAACCATGGTAAAGTACAAATTTTCTGTTACCTACATACATACATAAACTCACGCATTCTTCACCGACTACAATTATTGTTTAATTACTTACGCTGTACTAGACTGCACTGAGCGAATGGATCTCCAGTGTATCCCGGACTACAAGTACAAATAGGATTGTGTGTAATAACTTGGCACCGAGCATTGAGACCGCAGGAATCTTGGCACGGATCTTTGCATTTTTTTCTAATACAGGCTTTATCTTGCGGGCATTCCGAGCTAACGATACACTCGGGGCGACAGGAAGGTGGCGTGCCAATGTAGTCACTCTCGCATGTACATACACTGTGACCATTTATCACCCGACATAAGCTGTTCGGCCCACAAGGGGATGGTTGGCAGGGGTCCAGAGGCATCTTAGAGGTTTCTGTTACAACTGCAAAAAAAATTGGGGGATTAGACGTTACATGCAAATTGTTCTCAATGCAGTTTAGAGCTAAATTGAAAGAGATAATTAATAGTTAGTAACTTTTTTAGAAATATTTTAATAAATATTTATTTAAAAATAAAAATTATGAAACAAAATATATTTACTTACTTTCTATTTCACATCTGACTAATGGGTTACCGTTGTATCCAGTAAGACATGTGCATGTCGGAGAATGATTGACAGTTCGACATTCAGCGTTTATTCCACAAGCCCCTGGGCAAGGATCTTTGCAACGATTGTTTGAACAGGCCTTATTGCGGTCACAATCCGAATTGGATACGCATTCTGGTCGACATCCTGTGTTAGGATCACCAAAGTACTCTGGCAGACACGAACAGGACCCAACTCCATTTCTTTCTTTACACAACGCATTAGCGCCACAGGGTGAAGGACTGCAGGGATTCGGTGGTGACTCAGGATGTCCTGAAATAAATAATTAAATATTTTCATTTTAATAAAAAATGACCTGATAAATAATACAATGATGATGCCTTACGTTCCAAAACTTACGTTCAAATGGTGAACAGCCACTGAAAGGGTCACCCGTATATCCCAAGAAACAGCTACATTGTGCAACATGATTGGCTACAGAACATTCCGCGTTAAAACCACAAGAGCCAGGACACGGATCCACACACTTTTCATTTTGGCATGCAAGATTACCAGGACATTCAGCGTTGATAGAACATTCAGGTCTACAATTTGGTGCTACACCAATATAACTCGGTAAGCATGAACATGCAGGCGCTTCTCCAACTACTTTACATTGAGAATATGGACCACATGGTGAAGGAACACATGGATTTCCTCTAGGCACGTCTAAGATAGGTTCTAAGAAAGAAAGAAAATAAGACAGATTTAGAAAAACAGTACACAGAAAATATAAAATGGCATTCAAAGGTAGAAAAATAATGAAAAGAATAATGAAAAGAAGAGAAAAAATTTAAATTAAAAAATTGAGAAATTAAATAAAGAATACACATATTTATAGGGATATCAAAAAACATAAACAATTTCAATTGAGTTGCTTTTATTATTTTTGTTGTATTCTTACTTTGCTCCAACTGACATGTAACGAATGGATCACCAGTAAATCCAGCTTTACATGTACAAATTGGGTTATGGTTGATCACTTGACACCTTGCATTAACGCCACAGGTTCCCGGGCACGGATCCCTACATTTTTGCTTAATACATGCTTGGTGTTGCGGACAATCCGTGCTTATGACACATTCTGGTCTACAAGTGGGAGGTGAGCCCACATACCCTTCCCGACAAGAACATACACCGTGATCATCCACAATTTTACAAATGCTGTAAGGCCCACAAGGCGACGGGATACAAGGATTTGCATCCGCAAGTGCTAAAAATTAAAATACAGTCAGTTTTAAAAGTTATAAGATGGTACAACATTATATTTTAAATTGTATAGAACCAAATTACTAACGTTTTCTCTGAGGATGGCAAAACACGACTGGATTTCCATCGTAGCCATCAATACATAGACATACTGGTGTATGGTGTGCCACCGTACACTGAGCATTTATGCCACACGCACCCTGACATATGTCTACACATTTGTTATTGGAACATGCTTTATCGAACGGGCAGTCGTTGTTTGTGACACATTCTGGTCGACAACCCAAATATGGATCACCAAAATATCCGAGCGCACATGTACAGGCTCCAGCCGAGTTCCTTTCAGTGCATATTGTGTTTGGACCGCAGGGTGATGGGTTACAAGGGTTTGTCTCGTCTTCACTTGCCACTGTGACTTTGAACAAAAAATAATTGTATTATGACATTCGGGAATACGGGAGTAAAAATACAATTAAGAAGCCATTTTACATGAAACTTACGAATAAAGTAACAACCGCTAAATGGATCACCCGAATAGCTTTCGCGACAGTGGCAAACAGCTTTATGATTTATTACAACGCATTCTGCGTTTGAACCACAGGATCCTTCGCAAGGATTAACACACTTTTCACGAATACAAGCTAGGTTGCTCGGACATTCTTCATCGTATATGCATTCAGGGCGACAATTTGGAGCTCTGCCAATGTAACCAGCTTGACAAGAGCAAGCTGGGGTTTCTCCAATAACCCGACATTGTGAATAAGGCCCACAAGGTGATGGTATGCAGGGATTGCCAGAAGGCTTTGTTTCCGGCCCTAAAATAATTTTAAACGTTCATCAATAATTATATTTTTCATACATATAATTATGTTTATTAAGACGAATAGTAAATAGTTAGTATTTAATATGTGCTCAACTCACTTTTTTCGAAGGCGCATTGCACGAATGGGTCTCCGGCGTAATATGGAGGACAACTACATAACGCATTGTGATTGACGACAGTACATTTAGCATTATTACCACACGCTCCGATGCATGGGTCAGCACATTTCTGATTAATGCACGCTCTATTGGGCATACATTCACTGCTAACCATACATTCCGGCCTACAGAAGGGCGGTGAACCAAAATACTTCTCTTGGCATGAACAAATTGCATGGCCACCGTTAACACGACACAAACTGTATGGTCCACAAGGTGATGGTGAGCATGGATCTATTGGAACTTCATTTTGACCTAAAATATCCCATTAGAATTATTATTCACACGAGAATAAAATACACGTAGGTAATTGGATTAATCGATATGTTATAGAATAAAGTAGAATTCTTACGTATATAACAAGATGTAAATGGATTTCCTTCATAACCGGGCTGGCAGGCACAGGATGGTGCATGATTGTTGACACGACATTCAGCATTCATTCCACATACTCCAGGACATGGGTCTTTACATTTATTGTTGATGCAAGCCCTATCTTTCGGACAATCTGAATTCAATACACATTCTGGACGACATTCCACATATGGATCTCCGAAGTAATCACGAAGACACGAGCATGATCCCACTCCATGTCTTTCTTTGCATACAGCATTCGCCCCACATGGTGACCGTGAGCAAGGACTTTCGACTTGAGGTTCAATAGCTACAAATTTATAATAATATCGATTATAAATCCCATTTTAAAATAATAACAGAATATTTATGATAAATAATAAACTTACATGGGATAGGAGAACATCCCGCAAATGGATCTCCTGTATATCCTTGGTCACAAGAACAAACTGGTACATGTTTAACAACAGCGCAACTAGCATGGTATCCACAAGAGCCCGGACAAGGGTTACGACATTTCTCAGCAATGCAAGCTAAGTTGCCTGGGCATTCAACGTTTATCATGCACTCGGGCCTACAGTTAGGAGGCCGTCCCACGTAATTTTCTAAACATGAGCATACGGACAGGCCATTGACATCTTTGCATAGAGAATGTGGTCCGCAAGGATTCGGTAGACAGTTATTTATTGGTTCCATTTGTTCTGTCAAAAATAATAATACAAAATGTTATTTTTATGACTACCCATATAGTAATATATTTTATTTATAAAACATAAATATCAGCATTACTTACTTTCCTCATAGAAACACCTAATGAAAGGATCACCGGTATATCCGTTAAGACAGCTACATATAGGATTATGATTAACAACTTGACATTGAGCGTCGACTCCGCACATACCAGGACACGGATCCTGGCATTTTTGATTAATACATGCTTTATCCGCCCGACAATCAGAACTAACAATACATTCAGGCCTACAGTTTGGCGGAGAACCAACGCACAGATCAAGGCATGTACAAACTGCATGCCGATTAAAAACGCGACATTTACTGTAGGGCCCGCAAGGCGAAGGGTTGCACGGATCCACAGGTTCCGGTAGAGCTACATTGTATAGGAAAGAAAATAGACAGATAAGTATAGCAAGAAATACAGAAATAGACATATAAAGAAAGATCAAGAAAGAAGGTCTTACATGAAACAGGAGTACATGCATGAAGAGGATTTCCTCTATATCCAGGTAAGCAGTAACATGAAGGTGCATGGTTTGCAACTCTACATTCGGTGTTCTGTCCACAAGCACCAGAGCACGGGTCCACGCATTTATTATTGAAACAAGATCTGTCTCTAGGACAATCAGTGTTCATGACGCATTCTGGGCGACAGCCACGATATGGATCACCGTAAAATTCATCTACACATGTACAAGAACCAGCACCATTCCTTTCTCGACAAATGGCATTAGGTCCACAAGGTGATGGATTGCAAGGTTGATGAGGAACGTCTTTTGAAGCTGCAAAATTCGTATAGGTACATAAAACATGCTATCACACACACTTATAAAAAACATGCAGATGGTGCGATTTAAAAATGTAACATTCATTTTAGCTTACCTTCAAAAGGATTACAGCCAGCAAATGGATCACCCGAAAAACCTTCATCGCAGGAACATATTGGTTGATGATTTTGCACTATGCACCGTGCATTAAAGCCACAGGAGCCTACACATGGGTTGACACAGTTACCCGCCAGACAAGCGAGCGCCAAGGGACAGTCCTGGTTGATAACGCATTGCGGACGACAAGAAGGCGGGGCTCCCAGCGTGCCGGGCTCGCAAGAGCACACGGCACGGTCGGCTTCTTTGCGGCACAAAGAATGTGGCCCACATGGCGACGGTAAACAAGGATCTGGTGCGGGTTGAGTAATAGCTGCAAACAAAGAGCAGTTTTATAACAAAGTCATGTACGTTGCCCACTATGTATGTGCAAATAATTTTCCGAATTAATGAATAAATTAAAAAAGAGTGATTTTATTTTGAAGCGACTGCCCCAGGAGGGTAATGTTTTTCGAGAGTATGTATGTATGTATTTATGTCCATTTCTTTGGCACGCTGTGTAGCTTAAACGGCGTGATGGATTTTAACATAAGATGTGTCGTTAGATTTGTTTTTATTGTGGGAGTGACATAGGCTACACAATTTTTATATATTGCATCTGCAAATACAAAAAAGGGAGGGTAAAGTTTTTAAAATAAATCACAAAAATATTGATATCAAATAAAAGCTAGTAATGAGTCAATTCCATATATATAAAAACAGCTTGAAATAAAACAAATTATTTAAAATTTCTATACATTGTAATGCTTGTTTTTCTCTTTTCAGCTATGTGTTTTTGCAGTAGGGTTTTTTGTTTTTTTAATTAATTTATTTTATTTCAAGCTGTTGTATGTTTTTGTATAAACTGTTCCTAAAATAGAAAACGAATGTTTTTCCCTTCGCCATAATTATGGTGCACTTCGTTGACCTCCAACAGTTGTATTGTAATAACTATTACTGGCTATTAGTTTAATGGTATATTTTTGGTCAATCTTATTCGAGCAAGCACAGCTAACAATCTATCTCGCGATATAGTTAAAATACATGTAATTTATAAACTTACTTTTTCTGTAGCATCTTATGAACGGATCACCTTCTGGTAGATTTTCTGGACAGGTGCAAATGGGGTTGTGTCCGAAAACATGACAGCGTGCGTCTAAACCACAGCTGTTTAGACAGGGGTCCATGCACTTGTGGTTGATGCAGGCTTTGTTTGTGGGACAGTCGGAGTTGACAGCACACTCAGGTCGGCAGGCGGGCGGCGCTCCAAGGTAGCCAGCGCGGCAAGAACAAGCAGCGCGGTCGTTCACAATGTGACATTCACTGTTTGCTCCGCAAGGTGATGGCTCGCATGGATTGAAAGTTGGCGCTATAATATTTTTTGTTGATATTAAATTATTTGTAAAACTAACAAGTAGGAAAACATATTTTGATATTAAAGAAAAGCGGCTATTAAAAATCAAATTTATAGAGTTGTATAGTAGATAGGTATATTCAAATATTCTATGCGATTACTTAAATAAACGAGTACACTTACGTGGTGAAGATTTCTGACGACATGAAGAAAATGGCTCGCCTTCATAACCCTTAAAACAAGTGCAGACTGGAAAGTGATTAGTGACAGAGCATTCTGCGTTTACACCACATAAGTCTTTGCATGGATCTCGGCAGTGATTTGACAGGCAAGCGAGGTGATTTGGACAATCGGAGTTTATTGTACATTCTGGCCGACAGCCACCTGCATACGGATTACCGATGTTGGGCGGTATGCAGGAGCAACGAGCTATATTGTTAACTACTGAGCACATAGTGTTGGCCCCACAGGGTGATGGGTTACATGGCGTCGGTGTTTCACCCTGAGTAACTTCGACACAGCCTACAAACGCATCACCTCTATATCCTTCCAGGCAGCTACAGAGTGGCGCATGATTTACCACATTACATATAGCTTTGTTTCCACATGCACCAACGCATGGATCGACACACTTTTCATTGATGCAGGCTTTATTAGATGGGCACTCTTGACTTATAACACATTCTGGTCTACAATATGGTGGAGTGCCTGAATAATTCGGGCGACAGGAGCATACTGGATGATTGGACTTAATTTCACATACAGAATTGGGGCCACATGGCGTTGGTACGCAAGGATTTTTGTCCACAGGCCCAGGCCCAGGCCTTATCACTTCTGAACAAGCTGCGAATGGATCTCCAGTTTGTCCAGGGCTGCAGCTGCATATTGGATTATGATTAACTACAATACACTCTGCATTGATACCACAGCTGCCCTGGCAAGGATTAGAACACCGTTGATTTACACATGTTTCTGTTTGAGAACAATCCGAATTACTGACACATTCAGGTTGGCACATGGGTGCTACTCCTCTGTGGCCTGGTAAGCATGAGCACACTGCAAACCCAGAGGGTGACACAAGGCAACGACTATATGCTCCACAAGGCGATGGATCACATGTAGATAGTGTGGGCAGCACTGAGATGTTGGGTTGGCATCTCACGTAAGGATCTCCTGTGTTTCCTGTCTCACAGTAACAAACCGCGTGGTGATTAACAGTATTACATAAAGCTCCAATACCACATATGTCTTTGCAAGGGTTTTCACATTTATTGTTTAAACATGCCAATTCCGGCGAACAGTCACTATTGACGACACATTCAGGACGGCATGACATGTATGGGTTGCCATAAAAGTCGGGCAAACATTTACAAGTTTGTGCACCATTTATATCTTCGCATACAGCATTAGCACCACACCGTATATTATCGCAAGTTTCAAATATATTAGCTAAAAAAGAAATGTGTTATCAAAACAAGATAATTATTAGAAATGACTTACATTTGAACACATACTTATTAGTTTTGAATACTTACGATTTGTTGTTGGTTTGCAGTGTACATATGGATTTCCTTCGAAGCCTTCTATACAATGACAAATTGGATCGTGATGGTATACTGAACATAAGGCATTAACACCGCATGAACCCGGGCAAGGATCTACACATTTATTCCTTAAGCATGCCTTATTGAAGGCACACTCTGAATTAAACACGCATTCTGGTCTGCAAGCCGCGTTATTCACGGCATTCGGTCCAACGCAAGCGTCACAAATAGCAAATTGATTGCCATAGGTATCGCATGGAGCATTGGGATCGCATGGATTAGGCGAGCAAGGTTGAACTGTCGTATTATCGGCTCCAATAATTATTGCTGAAACAAAGAAACATTACAAGAAAATGAAATAAAAATTGCTAGGTTTAGATTTGAAATCAAATGATTAAAATTTTCCAATTAAGTTTGGGACCGTGGCCATTAAAATACTCACGTCGATAAAGACATTGTGTCAAAGGGTCTCCAATGTATCCATCTGGACACAGGCATGACACTGTGTGTTCAGAACACAAACATACTGCGTGAATACCACACACGTTATTGAATGAGCATGGATCTTTACACTTTTGATTAATACATGCTTCGTTGGATGAGCAGTCCGAATTCATTGTACATTGAGGTTTACACTCTATACTTGGATCTCCAAAGAACTCAGGCGGACAGAAACACAAAGCTTTATCACCAACGTCTTGGCAAATAGCGTTTATACCACACCTTGCGGTGTTACAAGGTTTTTTGGAATTAGATTTTTGATCTCCAGGTGGTAAGCAGCTCATCAAAGGATTTCCAACAAAGCCATATTCACAAACACAAAGTGGTCGATGAGTCTCTACCTGACATTTAGCATTTATTCCACAGGCCCCGGGACAAGGGTCACGACAGATATATCCAATACAAGCTCTATTAAGTTTACATTCATCATCTACTTCACATTCTCTAGAATGACATCCATCAACTCCAAAAGCATCACCTATACTGCCTTCAGGACATATGCACAACGCCTGCCCTTGGCAAATGGCTTGTGGTCCACACGGATTTGGTGTACAGGGACTTCTTTGAGGTTGACAACCAACGTGGGGATCACCAGTGAACCCAGTCTTACAGAAGCACATTTCCACGTTCCCACTTACGTAACAATCTGCGTTTGGTCCACACGGGCCTGGTCGACAAAGCACCTCGGGTGGTAGGTACCCTTGAGGATTACAAGATTTGTAAGGATTTCCTATAGCATTTTCGGGACAATAACAGGGTGGAGATCTATTCGGGTCGCATCGTGCTCCGAATCCGCAAGTGTTTGGTTGGCAAGGATTGCGTGATTCCACACAACCCCTGATAGTATTGGGACTTTCGATGTAACCTGGTAAACATGTGCATTTCGCAAATCCATTTGATTGTGTTATACATTGTGTGTTAGGTCCACAAGGTGACGGGTTGCATGGGTTATTTGGTAATCGACATATTTGTCTTGGAGGATCCCCTTCATAGTTTGGTAGACAGAAACAAGCGGGTTTGTTGTCAATTAATCTGCATCCGGAATATGGGCCACAAGGATTTGGTTCGCATTCGTTACCTTCGGGTACTGCAATAAATAATAAGTGATTTATCAGGGCATCCTACATGTCAGTATTCGAAAATTTTAAGAAAGTGAACACGTGAGCAACAACACGTAGGTGAACAAGAGAATTAATCAAACAAACTATAATTTTTATTGTATTTAACTTACTGCAATGTTTGAAAGGATTTCCTGTCAACCCCTTTGGACAAAAACAGATTGGATTGCCATTGTCACTTTCACACATTGCATTTGTGCCGCAAGGATTCGGAATACATGGATTTGTCGGTGGTTCACATCCATTCTGCGGATTTCCAGTGTAACCTGGTAGGCATTTACACGAAGCACGGTGGTTCAACACGTCGCAAACAGCGTTTATCCCGCATCGACATGGAGAGCCGCATTTACCATTTACACAGGCCTCTGAATTTGCGCATTCATTATCAGAACGGCATCCTTGTACTAAAACAGTAATTATATGTTGAACATGCAAATCTTATATTTCTAAAACTTAAGTGCCCAGATATGGATGAGATGAGAAAAAATATATTTTAGAAACTCATTTTCTCACCTTGGAAACATTCTAAGAACGGATTTCCGGTGAATCCAGCAGAACATTTACATTGAATTCCGTGATTGGATGGAATACATTCTGCGTTATCTCCGCACTTGTTCACACCACAAGGATTCACGCATACTCTGTTTAGGCGGTCACATAGTAGTTCAGGAGGACAATCGTCTTTATACTGACACACTGAACCAGTAGATATTACTAAAACCACAATTTTGATTAGAATTGAAGTACCTTAATTATTCATTATTGTATATTGACGTCACCAAAAACTGTAAAATTAATTACCTGGAACGCATCCGACATAGCCATTTCCTTGGTATCCCTCAGCACAACTGCAGTCTGATCCGTGGTTTGTGTTTATACATACCGCGTTAGGTGCGCACGGATTGTGTATGGCACATGGGTGTTGACATGCATTATTTATACAAGCTTCAGTCAAGGGACAGTCTTCATTTGAAGTGCAACCAGCTGAGCAAAATGTAAGATACATATTTATATAATATACAAGGAGTACTCCTATATAACCAGTCATAAAGAAAAAAATATTACTGCTATTCTATTTACATTTTTAGCCGCAACCATTATAATTTTTGTGTTTATTTAGTAGTTGTATTTTTATAAAAATATATTATATTCACCTTATTTAATGAACTTCCTTGTATGGATTGGTAAAGAAAATTGTTAAAGTCAGTGTAATTAATATTAGTAGGTATAAGTTGAAGCTTACATATTTTAGGTGAACATTTAACTGCAGGATCTCCATCATGTCCAGCGGAGCACGAGCACATAGGCCTTTGTTTTACTGGCTGGCAATTGGCTCCTATGCCACATACGTTGTCGAACTCACAGGGATTTTGACACAATCCCATAAAACAGGCTTCGGTCTCTATACAGTCCCGATCAGAGTGACAAGGTTCTGGTACCTTTGGTGTTCCAGGTGGTTCTAGTATGTTACACGTTAGATACGAATTAGTATGTTACATTTAAATTAAAAGAAAGTGAACATTAGTGTATTTACAATTAATAACGTGAATTAATTAGGTCCGTAGATGTACTCATCTGTCCGATAAAACTACCTTAAACAGGTACTGGCACAGTATAATAAAATTATTAAGAAATAGCTTTGTACACAAAAATCAAAAGTTTTAAAACTAGCTTCAATATTGTTTGAACCGTAAAAACAAAACACCTTGTAAGCCTACCTTTGCGTGTACAGTGGATCCCCGTGGCGTCATCACATACACAAACAGCGGCATGGCTCACAACTATACATGATTCGTTCTTTGTACAACCACTCCAAACCGTTTCACATGGATTCTGGCACACTCCATATAGGCAGGCTTTATTCGTCGGGCAATTTGTGTTTATTTTACAGGATATGTTAATATGTATGTCAGTACTTTGTACAATAGTCTCAGTTGTAGTCATGTCAGTAATAAGGGTAGTGTCTGTCCAAGCAGAAATATCAACGCCCTTTCTACGAGACGATAAACTTTCAGAAGACGTACTGATGATACCTGTTGACGTATGTTGTATTTTAGGTGTGACGTAAGTATGACTTGACTTAGTATGTAGGGTTTTATTAGGGTTTTGGGCTTCATTTTTTATTGTTGCAGTTGTTTCTTGTTCAGGGATAAAAAATATTGTAGGTTCCGCTTTGATTGGTATTTCCGTTGTTTCGTCAGCATGACTAAATGATGTAGTTGAGCCACTTTGTGGCGTTGACGAGGCAAGAATATTATGTGTGTCTTGTGTTAACATAGTTAATTCATTTGGGGTGCTAGTAATCTGATTTGAATTTTGTATTCCTGATAGTTCAACTGTCACGTCTACATTTAAACCTGTAGATAATATCATCCCAGGGGTATCTGTAGTAACCTCGAAATTATTGGAAACTATTTTAGGAGTATCACTTTCAGTCTGAATAGTAACAATAGTTTCTGTAGTAGATTCGGATAAACCTAAGTTACCAATAGTCGTTATAGGTGTACTATCGTCTTTATTGCTGACAATAGTACTAAAAGTGTTTAGGATATGGTTCTCCGTTTCTAAATTGATTGTACTCGTTGTTGTTAAATTACTATGAGGAGGTCCTATTGTTGCAGTGCTTATGCTATCTATTTGATACGCGGTAGTAGCTTTTGTGGTTTGTGCGTTCAACTCCACTGAACTTATTGTTGCTTCAGTTTCCGCAACCTTGTTATTTACAGGCGTTATTGCGTCGAAGTCTGTAGGTTCGTGAAAACCTTGTTTAGTAACTGATATATCTAACCTCGTTTCAAAAACTGTACTCTGTACTCCCGAAAAAGAGATTGGCGTAACCGTTGAAGTCTGTTCTGAATTTTTAGATCCATATTGCGTAGTCGACTCTGTTTCAGTTAGTGTATTTTTCTTGACAGCACTTTGTAAATCGGGAAAAGCATTGGTTTGTGTCGAGATTTCAGTTGGTTCAGTAATATTATCAATATTTTTTGAAGTGGTAATTAATATTCCTTCTGGTGTCATGGTTCCAAATAAAGGACTATCAGTCTCATCCAGTGTAGTCGATGTCACACTTGTTAAATTAATAGGAATGTCAGTAGATATTCCAACATCGTCGATTGGAGTACTTTCTTGTTGAGTTGATTTTACCGTCAAATCGGTGTAAGATTTTTGTGTACTTGCTTTAATATTTTTCGGTACTAATTGAGTAGTTAACTTCTCTTTCTCTAGATACATGTCGATAGTTATATCAGGCAAACCTGTAGTACTTTGTTTTTTATAAGTAGCATCAGTATAATCTTCGGTGGAGTAACCGACTATACTGTCATCTTTAGATTTTTTGTCCGTATATTCCAGAAAATCAGTTGGAGCATTAGTAAAAGCAATTTCTGAATCTGTTTCTACTGAAGTGAAAATTGTGCTGTCTGTTGTATATTTCTTTGTGAACAAGTCGTCATCTTGTATTACTTTTTTAATCTTTGTCATTTCTGAAACAGTGGTCGATATCACTATTTCTGGAATTTTACTTTCAGGTGTAGTTGATTCAGTTACCACTTCCGTTAACACTTCCTGTGTGTTACTTATACCCAAGGGTACAGTGTTTGTTCCGAAATTACGGGTTGTTGTTGTATCTGTTTCTAAAAGAAATGTCTCCGACGTAAGTTTATTTTCATTTTCTGCAGTTGTGACTCTATCGTCAAGATTTGTAAAAGGCGTTTCTACACTTTCTTTGCTTGGTTTCAAAGTGGTAAATAATGATGGCTCAAGGCTAGTTGGGTATGATATTTTTATGTTAGTATCAGTTGGGTTGCCTTTGGTGATTAAGTTTTGTTCATCATAGTTTCCTTGAATGGTTATTAATGTTTGGCCTGATTCCACAGAAAAATCATATCCTGACTCTGTTGATAATATTCCTACATTAACATTAGTCGATATCTTTTCTTCTTTATTGGTTTCAGTTATACCTAAACCAATTACCGCTGTCGCAGAAGAAATTTCGCCGATGTATTTTACCGTAGCAGTTGGCAGTGGTACAGTGGTTGTGGTTTGTTTTTTTACTGCCTCAGTTGTAGCAGATATAGAATCTGTGGTTTGCAGAGGGATATTTTTTTTATTACCTATTGTTGTAAAGGATCCATCGTCAGTTTTTTGTACCTGCGGCGATCCTTCGACATATTTTTCCGTTTCCGTAATCATTGATTCAATATATTCTGTGGCTTTAGAAGTAGTAAACTCATTTAAATACTCTGTTGATTCCGGCGAAATGGATCCAATGTTTGTTTTTTCTGAAGTTATTATTCCTTTTTCAAGTTTTGTTATCATTAATCCATCGTCTGTTGCTTTCATAGGGTCCAATTTACCTGTTTTGTTTAAGATGAAACCACTGTCTGTTGTTTGTGACTGAAAGAGTTCCTTTTCCTTTACGAATGTTTCTGCTGAAGCTGATCCGGCGTCAGTTGCTTCTGTAGTATCAAATTCTTCTTTAGGTTTCACTGTAGTTGATCCAACATCAATTATTAGTGAAGAGTTTATTTCAATAATCTGAATAGTAGCAGTTATATCTGTAACATCTGTGCTTGAGGAAGTAAATTCATTAAACGTTTTTGTTTTATCTGTGATATCAGATTCAACTTCTGTGGTGGTTGAATGTAATAATTCATCAAGGTTTATAACCATTTTGGTTGTAACTGACTCATTATCAAATACCTGGTTAGGAGTCGGTCCGTTGTCAAAACCTAGCATGTCTTGTGTAACTGATCCGACGTCTGCTGTTGACGAAAAATGTTTTTCAACATTCCGAATAGATTCAGTTATAACTGGTACAGAATCTGTCACACGTGAAGATACAAATTCATCAATGATTTTTACTTTTCCTGTGATATTGGATCCTACTTCTGTCACAGTTGATGGACCCAACACTTCCGAATTTGTAACCACGTCGGGTGTAACTGGACTATCAGTTATCTGATTAGGAATTGGTCCGATGTCAACGCCTTGTGTCTCTGATGTGCTTGATGCGATATCTGTTACTGGCGAAGTATACCTTTCAACATATTGATTAGATTCAGTTGTAACAGGTAAAAAGTCTGTGGCAAGTGAAGAAACAAATTCATCAATAGTTTTTACTTTTACTGTGATATCGGATCCAGCTATTGTGGTGGTGGAAGGAAACAATTCATCATTGTTTTCAACCGTTTCAGTTGGAACTGTTCCACTTTCAGTTACCTGGTTAGGAGCCGGTCTGTTGTCAAAACCTAGCGTAACTGGTCCGATGATGGCAGCTGGCGAAGATTTTTGGTCAACATACTGAATAGATTCTGTAGTACCTGATACAAAATCAGTGGCACGTGCAGAAACAAATTCATCAGTAGTTTTTACTTTTTCTGTAATATCGGATCTAACTTCTGTGGCAGTTGAAGGAAACAATACTTCCGTGTTGGTTCTAACTGCACTATCAGTTGCCTGGTTATAAAAAGGTTCATTATCAAAACCTTGTATCTCTGCTGTAACTGATCCAACGTATGTTGCCGAAGAAGTATACATTTCAACATTCTGAATAGTTTTAGTTATACTTGATGCATCTGTCGTGCTTGAAGAAGCAAATGTATGACTGATATTTAATTTCGCAGTAGTATCAGATCCAACTTCTGTGGCGGTTGAAGGGGCCAAAACATCAATGTTATTAACCGTTTCAGTTATAACTGATCCACTATCAGTCGACTGATTAAAAATTGGAAGAATCGGTCCAAATCCTTGCATCTTTGATGTAACTGATCCGATATCTGTTGCTGGCGAAGAGGATGTTTTAGCGTTCTGAATAACATCAGTTGTAACTGGTAGAAAATCGGTGTCGCGTGAAGAAGTAAACTCATCAATATTTTTTACTGTTTCAGTTGTAAACGATTCACTAATTGTAACTTTCGACGAAATCAATTCTTTGTCAATATTTAAAGTCATTGTTGTATGTAATCCATTCATATCTGTTGCGTGTAAAAGATTAAATTCCTGAACATTAATTAATGTTTCGGTTGTTTCTGGCTCAATAGCCATACCTTCTGTAGGAACTGAATCTTTTATACTTCCTATCTTTGCAGTTATGATAGCCCCAACCCAACTCGTTTCTGTTGGTATATCTGTTACTTGCAAAGAATTCGTTTCCTTCATATAATTATCAGTTTCCATAGTGATTGTTGTTTGTGTGGGAATAGATTTTTCCTCAGTTCTCACAGTTTCCTGTGTCGTTAATCTAACATTAGATGAAGCATGTGTGTTATCGTATTTGATTATATCTGTTTCGATTGGCTGATCCGTGCTATATTCAGTTACAGTGATGATTGCGGGTTTAGAAGTATCAGTTACAGTCATGAATTTTGTTTGATCCATTTCCATTGTATTTATTGTCTCTTCCGTTGTTGATTTTGCGAAATTACTATTGGGTGTGCGTTGTTCAATGTTATTTTGCAAAGTTAAAGTATCTTCAGACACCGTACTTGTTTCGATGCCTTCAGTAGTCGATTCATAAAAGTCATGATTTGTCGTATCAGAAGTTTTAGTTTGTGAAATAGGATTATTGGTATCTTCTGTTTCCTTTGCATTATTTTGTAAATCTAAAGTACTTGGTATTGTTTCTGTAGTTATATCTGACGTTTCATTAATATGTGTTTTATTTACTTCTTCCCGAGTATTTTTTAAATGTGGAATATCTATGGAATCCGATTTTGTTGTAGTAAACTTATCAGTAAATTCAGTTACCCTACTTGAATATTGTTTGGTTTCTGTAGTACTTTCAGTAAGTGACACGGAACCGAGGGATTGTGTTGTCGGTGAGTCTATTTCAGTAGTAGCATAATGTAAATTATGATCTGATGTCGCGTCACCAATCACATCAAAAGTTGATGCTTTTGAAGTAGTCTTTTCGAGGTAATTAACAGAGGTGCTTTGAAAGTTAAAATTATCTTTGTTGCTCTCATCTGTTATTTTCGTGGTTTTATCAGCATCAGTATCGTCAGATATTGTTATTTTTGTATAACCTACTTCAGAGTCAACTGCTAATGTAGTTTTAGTAAGTTCACTGCTTGTATGCATAATATGTTTTTTTAGGTCATAGCTAGTAGGAGAATCGGTGCTAGTGCCCAAAGTGGAGGTAGTTATAGTTTTGTTAGGTAGGTCTTGTACTAATGTGATGCCTGTATAGTTGCTATTCAATTTCCGTTGGTTTTCAGGAGTTTTAGTGTTTTTGTTTTCAGTTGACACTGTCGAGGAATGATTACCTTCAACAGTCTTTTTGGTAAACGGTTTCATAGTACTCTCAACATGAATTGTGCTACTGCTTTGCAGAAGAACGTCGGAATCGATTGATGAATAATCTTCGATATTAGTATAAGGAGTAGTCATTTGTTTAGTTATAACGTTGCTCTGATGATCTTCAGTTATGTACATTGTTTCATTTACTTTGTTACTAGAAGATTCAGCTTTGTGCCTCAATTGTGTGTTTGTGCTACGGTCTCTTTCGTCACTTTTTGTAAATGTCGCTTTAGTTACAGCCTCAAATGAAGTTGTAGTATCATACAATTGTGAGTCTGTTATTGTGATCTGTGTGGTACTTGATGAGTCTTTTATATTTCTTCCAATAGTAGTTATTTCACTTTCGTCAAAAGTATTAAGAGCAATAGTGGACGTTTCGATTACAGACTTTTCGGTAGTTATTGTACTACTCGAATCCTCCATCGTATAAGATGTACTGGGCGTTGAATTTTCGAATTCATTTTTACTACTAGATACGATTTCATTGAAACTTGAGCTCATAAAAGGCTCATTAGTTGATTTAAATTTATTATCTAATTCAGTAGATTTTATACTAGGTTCGACAGTATCTATGATGTTATCAGTCGGCAAAATAACTTTTTCAGTCTGTGACGTTGATATTACACTTCTAACAGTTACTGTATAGTCAGTGGTTTTATATTCAGCCTCTATAGTATTAGAAGACGTATGAGGGAAGTCATAGTTATCAGTAGACTGAATAATGTGGCCAGTGGGCGTAGTCATGTCTATAGTAGTGGCAGTTTCACTTGTTCCTCCTGTTGTAGTAGTGTTTTCGGTTAGTGGGACATAAGTTCCATCTGTTAATAGGAATTTACAATACCATTATTATTCTTTATTATTCGATTACATATTTCAACAAACTACATGCGTACAAACGTGTACATTTATGTAATCATTTGCATATTTTGTTATTAACTATGGAAGAAGGAAAAGTAGAAGTCTTCTGAAGTATACATACAATATGTTTAAGCATTAACATAATATAGTAGAAAATCTATCTACGATAGTGATCTAAGCTAGCTCAGGTCTAGAAACTACAGATAGGACAGAAAAGAAAAAGACGAGATGAAAAAACAACGAATTTAGGCTCAACAGACCAACTAATAGTAAAGAAGTGTGCCAGTATATTCAGTAGCCGTGTTATAATGACAAACTAATTACATTTATTTACAAAAATAGCTAGAAGCTTGTTTACATCTTCAAATACATATTTTGTGTTCATAATAATGAAGAACAATTGTTTCGGTCTTTAAGCCTAAAGTCGTTTACTGGTGTCAAATAAATAAATAGTCCTGTGAAACTAACACCGTCTCAAAGTGTTTCGGAGAATGTAGATAACGTATATAACTTATGAAGTATAATAACGTGTAAGAATTGCCTGCCGGGTCAGCCGAGATATCGTAGCCAGTACTTTGTGGCGTTTTATCGGACAAATGGTAGATATACTAAAATTATAGCAATGACCAGTTCATCTGGAGTTAGTTTTGCTATTCACATAATAAAAATAATAGTAGTTGCAGACTTGCAAGTATTACAGCCAAAGTCCACGAAATATCAATTATGTGAAAATAGCATTTACGAAAGATACAGAAGACTGAATCGCAATGTAAATACGATTGAATATTGTATATCACAGTTAGCTTATTTTAAATTAGCAATGTTAACGTTATGATTAGGATTCTTTGTGTTTTCTCATATTATGTACACAGCACTTACTTTCCATGCAGGCACCAGAAAATGGGTCGCAAGGTACTCCCGGGCGACAATGTGCACAGTTTGTAGATGTATGTCGTTCTGTTTGACAAAACAAAAACATAACCATTTTATTGCAGTTATGTGGGTCCCCGTCCTTCCCCGAGCTTCCCCGTCCTTGATTCAGTTCCAATAGACAGTGATCGTGTGTTTTATTCTTTTAGAAAATATTATTGAAAACCCAAAAATGGAGTCTGGATTGACGACTCAAAATGTATGTTACTAATTGACACTTTCCAGTGAATTCATTTTATTTTACTTCTAATATAAAGGTAAACTTACCTCGAATACAAGCGCATCCGTCACAGAAAGTATTTGGATATCTTGCACAATCCGATGATGTCTGACACTGACACACTGAACAAAAAGATTCTCAATTAAGTACTTAAATTAATCTTGATAATGTTAAAAACAATTGAGTAAAAAATAGGTATTTTGTGACAACCCATTTAATTAATTCATTGTCTTAGTTTGGTAGCTAGTAGGTACATTGTTATAATGAAACGCATACCCTTTGAACAAACAGGTTGGTGATCGACTACAGCACAGTGCTGGCCGGAGAGGCATGGCCCGCCGCGCGCGCACGGGTCGGCGCAGCGCCCGCCGACGCACGCCAGCGTCGCCGCGCAGTGCTCGTGACCGCCGCACTCTGCAGCTGTATATCAAATAATGGCCTCAGTGCATTCAGAACTATTATAATAATCGAATTTTCTGGGCAGTCCTCTCTGGTAGGTATGCATGAAAATACTTATAAGCTAGATCCAAATAAAACAACGTGCAATGTTGTAAGTTTCAGCGCAATTCATAATTATATCGATTTAGGAATCAATATGTTGGAAATCAATCGCTATGATGGTAAAATCTGGACGACTGAAGAGTGAAGAAGGTTCCTTCGGTAAAAACATTGTGTGTTTCTTAACGTCCTTCTATTATATTATGTAGATAACGTTCAAAAAGGGCATGGATACGCATATTACGCATACCCAATATAGAAAAAATACATAGATTATACATGTAAACTGGGTTAACAACAGCTATGCAGATACATGTCAAAGTATTTACCGTAATAAATGGCTTTGGTTTTAAGATATCGTACAGAAATGGGAATAATTTGCAATAAATTGATTTCCCCTGTCAAGAGAAACTCAGTAATTTAAGAGGTAGTAAAATAATTGTAACATCACACAATGTTATGATAATAGATACGTACATAAGTATTGTGTAGTAGTAGGCATTCTAAATAATTCTGCAAACTCTGTCTCGTGGCGAATTTTTGTTGCATAACGTATTAATGCCAAAGCGTTAAAAGCGTTAAGAGTAAATTGAATTAGAGCAACCATCACCCAATGAGTGTGAAATTAATTTTAAAATGAATATTATGTACACTACAATAAAATAACATGCAAGAAAAACTACCTGATGCAGAAGGAGGTCATACTGTGGAGTAAGATATATATAAACATGCTAGAAACAATAGAAAACAAAGATAGAAAAAGAACTGCGTGAGAGTAGAAACTATAAAAAAATCCTGTAATAATGAAGAACAATAAGATTATTAAGATTCATATAAGACTAATATACTAAATGGTAGGAACACTAATATTTGAACTTTTTGCTCACTATAGAATTACCTTTAATGCAGCCATGTTTTTCATCATGTGTGAATCCATTAGGACAAAACTTGCAAACAGGGTGGTGGTCTTCTACTGAACATGGAGCACCACCACAAGCGCCTTTACATGGGTCCTTACATTGGAAATCTTTGCATGCTAAATTACTTGGGCATCCGCTATCTCTCAAGCAAATTGACAATGTTGGATTACATTCCTCGACACACACGCACATAGCGCGGTGGTCTACTACTTCACATTGTTTTCCTTTCGGGCACATGGGCTCCACAGACGCCTGGCACGGATTCACACACTTGGAATTACGGCAAGCCGCGTTTGATGGACACTGTTCATCTCTTGTGCATTCTGCATGTTCTGGTGCGCAAGTCAATTCTCCTTTTTCATTCAATGCAAACCCATTTCGACATACACATATCGGTCTATGATCCCGAACTTCACATTTCTGATTTCGTCTACAATTTTGATACCCAAGGCAGGGGTTGCTGCATTGATTAGTACTGAGATCACAGGCTAGTTTCGATGGGCACGATTTAGTTTCAGAACAGGTAAACGTGGCGTTATGTTCATTCGTGGACTTGCACGTAGGATCGAGTCGGCACGCAACTCGTGGCTGCCCCACATAGCACTGCGGGCAGGAGCACTGCGCTTTTTGCATCAAGGTCACACAGAGGGCATCTTCACCGCACACTCCGCGCACCGTGCAGGGGTCCACGCAGTGTAAGCTCAAGCACGCTCTGTCTACCGGACAATCCTTGTCGCTCGTACATTCGATACCTAGGAAGATGTGAAAGAAGAAAGCAGAGTCGAAAGAGCGGTACCTTCAGCCGCGAAGAGGAAACTTTCTCACGAGACAGTGCATGCTTTTTGAAACTGATAGTTTATGACCAGAGATATGTATATAACGGAATATTATAATACAAGCGATATGTACATGAAGCCGAACAAAATGTCACTGACGATTTGATAACTTAAGCACGAACGGTGAGAATGCTTCCACTAATTAAACATACCGTTACGTACAGATATGTTAAGGCATCAACATTTTAATGGCAAACATATTTGTACACACAGTATTTTTTTGATTAGCTATAGATAATTAGAATCATTCCTTCATCAAATGGGTTCCGAAGGATTTTTGCATTGCCAGGCCAAAATCAAGTTTATAAAAGACACTCTATGAAGTAAATAATTAGTCATTCATTAAGTATGTACTTAATAACTTTCAATATAAACTTCCTTTGGTACCCATGCCTATTATCAGATAAATGAACTTAATCCCATTAAAATACCATTTGTATATACAAATATGTGGTAGGAGACCTATGATAAAGTTGGTATCTTAAAGTACCTGTATTACAATTGATTGTAGGTATTTTTTTTAATAGTTGGAGCATGAAATCTACCTAAATCATGAATTTGCCTATTTCTTAAACATGACAGAACACAACTGAGGGGTACAGACAGACTGTACAGAGTGCATTTTTACATGGTGTCAAAACGAACGATAAGTCTATGATATCTACTCACTGGTGTGACACTCGACATCGGCCTGTCCTTCTGTGCCAGGAATGCATCGACATACAAATTCAGCGCCTTCTCTTAAACATTCCCCATTAATTCCACAACCCGTTGTTCTACAATCAACTACACTCCGTTCTTGGGCACCTGGAATTGAACACGAGCCAATAATGTTATTTTAGTACAGCACTTGGCCGATGACTGTATACAGTTGTAAATTGCTTGTTTACAAAATAACCGCTAAGTTTTTATAAAAATATTGTTACAAGGTAAGTATAGTAAATATTGTGCACAAAAAAATAGGATATACAGAAATATAGTACCTAATAAGATTGTGTACAAAAATAGCAGCACTACAACAAACTTCGTTTTGCTATATATTATAAAGGCCTTTTGAGAAGAACCCTACTTTATTACCTAATAAAGGGAACGCAGGTGTCATCCAAACTCAATCATCATCCTGTAAGGAATACGGTATAATAAAACAATAACTGAGAAACAGTTACTTACATTCTATATTGGGATCACCGTTAGGATAGTTTCGTGGACAGAAGCACTGTGCCTCTCTATGTGCACCAATATGACACTCCGCATTGGTGCCACATGATTTATATGCGCATGGTTCCATGGCGCCACAGAAGCATTGTTTATGAGGATTGCCGGCACAGTTAGGCGGGCACGTGCACTCGTAGTTGCCATCTTCCAAGTCACGACAACGCGCACTCACTCCGCAGGGATTGCGCAAGCAGCTACCGGCCGCTGGCTTAGAACATTCCACCTTCGCATTTCCAATGTAATTTGGTGGACACGAACATTGAGGACTTCCATTAACTGACCGACAAATTGCATTTACACCACATGCCCCTGAGCATACATTCTTACACTTGCCATCGGAGCACTTCTCGTCAGCATCGCAATCTTCATTATTAGAACATTCGTATGCTTTGCATTCTTCGGCAGGGTCACCGGTATATCCGCTAGGACACTTGCATATTGCACGATGCTTATTCGTAAAACAAGCTGCATTTTTGCCACAAGTATCTTCCTGGCAAGCTTTCATACAAAGTTTCGACGAACATAACATATCATCTCCACAGTCTGCGTCGTAGTTACATCCAGGGATACAAACATTCTCTAGGCATATTTGTCGTTCAGGACATTTATTCGGTACAGTACATAAAGCTCTACAAGCTCCATTGAAACATTTCTCTCCACATGAGCAATCAGAGTCTGCTTCACAAAGTGACACACAATATCCACTGTCATCACAAGGACAAAATCCGTCACATAACATTGTTTTTCTTTTACACTCAACAAGAGGATTACCAGTGTAGTTGCTGGAGCAACTACATTGAGCCCTATGATTTTGTACTTTACATTCGGAACAGATTCCACAGACCGCCTTTTCACTGCAGGGATCTTTAAAAATTGAAACAAAAAGGTGAAATAGGTACCATATGATGTTAACCTTTAATTAAGCTACATTAAAAATGAAAACAAAGTCATAAATTACCTTTGCATTGTCCATTCAAACAGGCTTGGTTATTGTCACACTCGTTATCGTCTCGACAACCTTGTTTACAAATTCTGCCATCGCAAATGTAGCCTTCGCTACATGCTTCATTGCTATTGCATACAACTCTGCATATGCCACGAATGCATTTTTCATTGGACAAACAAACACTGTCGCTGAAAATAAATAAGAGAAACCAAATCAAACAAAAAAAAAAACTTTTACGATGTGGTAGGTCCGTTGAATTAACAAAATTCAACATTTCATATTATATTTTTTTACCTTCTACAAGATGGTTGACATGTTCCTCCATAGCAGTTAAATCCATCAAGACAGTTCTCATTAGCCTTGCAAGATGAAATGTTTCTACGACACACAGTTTTTGGATCTCCAAATAATGTCGGCGGACATGTGCATACTGGTTGATGATCTTTAGTTGTACATAACGCGTTAGCTCCGCAAGAAGCAGGCTCAGCACAAGGATCGACACACTGTCCTGATACGCACGCTAGCTGATTCGAACAATCGGAATGTGATCTACAACCTGTGACACAAATGCGGCCATCACAAACCTCCTCGTCAGAACACTGTTCGTCTGAAGTGCAGGCGTATCGACAAACACCGGAATCGCATCGCTCGCCTTGTAAACATTGGGAGCCATCGGCTGTGCACGCAAGGCGACAGCGGTCGTCTTCACATCGCCAGCCAGTAGTACAGTCCGTGTGCATGCGACATGACAACGAAGGGGCTCGGACGCAACCAATGTTAGGTGTAGGATTGGGTATTAAGCCTTCTAGGCACGTACATGAAGCTTTCCTTGCCGTAACTGAGCAGGCTGCGTTAGGGCCACAAGGATTTATATCATTGTCACAGGGATTTTGACAGACATTGCTTTTACAAAATTCGTCGGGTCCACAATCTTCATCGTGTCTACATCCATACTGACAGCTATTTCCCAAACATATGTGGCCTAGGAAACAATCGTTGTCTACGCGGCACGTTACTGTAAATAACATTTTTATTTTTGAAAAGGTGTTTTTATTTTTAGTGGCAAAATTGAGTTTGTTGGTCAAATTTGTATTTTTTCACAATTTAACTACTCGCAAAGCCGAGAGCCGCGGGTTAGGTTACATTAGTAATATAGTGTTATACTTACACAAACAAGTGCCTTTAGAACATCTTTCGTTCAAAGCACATTGTTCGTCGGCTTTACACTTTGGAAGGCACATGGAATCCTGACACATGTAATCATCTTCACACTCACCGGCAGCACCACATAACCTGGGCACTGAGGAAAGGAATTAAATAAAAGTAAATTACTGGAATAGTAGTATTCTGCGTATGACCAATAAAAGAGATTTTCTAAAATTAAGTAATAAAACTTATTCTCACTTCTAACACATTCCACGTCTTGATTTCCTGTAAAGCTTTGAGGGCAACTACACTGAACCACGTGGTTGTCAGTGCGGCATACAGCATTCAAACCACAAGCTTTCTCCATTTGGCAAGGGTTAAGACATTGCCCATTGAAACATTTCTCATTTGATCCACATTCTTCGTCCACGAGGCATAAACCTAGAATAAAATATAAAAATGAAATGGTATTCTTTTATTATGATGTTGTTTCAACACAAGTTTGTCAGGATTAAGGAGAATTGTTTTTTTATTGACTCCTATAATAAAACTTACTTTTGCAAAGACCCTTATGGCAGTATTGATCTTCACCACAATCGTTTCGTTGCTTGCAGGACACTTCACGAAGTCTGCAGCCTTTATCACTAGCAGCATTTCCAACATATCCAATTTTACATTTGCATTGACCAGTGTGTCTTGAAGCAATGCACTCAGAATTAACGCCGCACTTCACGGTTTCACACGCATCTATGATTACGATAAATAAAAAAGTTTAGATTTAAAAGTAAGCATAAATAATGGACCTAGGTTGAGTATGTTGTTTTAAAAGTCAAACTAACCAGTGCATTTTCGAATCCCATCGACTACTGTGCAACGGGCTACTGTAGGGCAGTCTCTGTTGAAACTGCACTCTTGAGCTTTGCGGCAACCCTCCTCGTACGAATTTCCTACGTATCCCGCGGGACAAGCACATTGAGCTCGATCCCTTAGATTTTTACACTCAGCCCCATTACCACATGGATTAGAAGCGCATCTATTTATTTTAAGACAACCTTTTATAGGGTCACCTGTATAGCCAGGTTGACAGTAACAGACATGTTTATGTTTCTCTGACGAACAGATGGAATTTTCGCCACATGTATTCTCCACTAGACAAGCAATTTTACACATATTTTGATGGCATTGTTTATCTTCAGTACACTGGCTGTCTACGTCACATTCTTTCCTTTTACATCCTTGTAGAGCTTCGCCGAAAAATCCTGGTGCACACGAACATGTGGGTTGATGGTTTTTACCAACACACAATGCTTGTCTTCCGCACGGATGTCTTTCACATACTTTTAAGCATTGCGGCACCCCTTTCCTTCCAACTGTGCATCGTTCATCATCAGCGCAATCTTCGTTTGATGAACATTGTACTTCTTTGGTACAAATCCTGTTTAAACAAAACTGAAAATCTGGACAGGTACTATTAGAGTCACAAGTGACCCGGCAGGTGTCTTGAATACATAGTTGGTCATTTAAGCAATCTCTTGAATTTTTGCATATACCTGAAAATATATAGATTAAGTAAGTGATTTTTAAAAACGAAAGTATTTTCTATTTATTTTATAAGGATATTTTTTCACTTACCGACACATAAATTGTCAATACACTTAGTTCCCGACGAGCAGCTTCTATCGTCCGTACAGTACTGAATAGGAACACAACCAAGCACAGGATCTCCCGTAAATCCGGATGAGCATGAACAATGACCAATATGGTTTCTTGAAAGACAGTCAGCATTTTTACCGCACGCTCGAGGTATGCTGCAGGAGTTTCTGCATTTATAATTGACGCAGGCCTCCTCTGACGAGCAATCACTATCTTTAATACATTCAAATTTGGTACACTTTTTATAGGGATCGCCTTGACTGTCAGGTGGACATTCACAGACATGTTTGTGATTTGCAACTAAGCATTCAGCATTCTCACCACAGGGTGAAGACTTTTCACAGGGGTCGATGCAATAATTGTTATTACATTTTGTTGTTTCGGAACAATCACCGTCAGAAAAACATTCTCCTGGTGATCTGCAATTGCCTGTGGTTGCATCTAGGACAGTTCCGTTTACGCAACTGCACGTATAGGATCCACGATTGTTTACGCAGTTTGCATTCAAGGGACATGGGTCATTTAAGCACTCGTTTATATCTTCACAAACATTGTTCACGAAATCATATCCTGTTGCACATGTACATAGAGCTTTGTGGTTTTCTATTGTACACATTCCACCTTGACAATATACTTCCTCACATTTATCTGCAATTAAAGACATTTTGATTATAGTAACACCACCAAAAAGGGTTCGGAAACCAGATTTGCGACCAGTAGTCTAACAAGAAACCTAAAAATATAATTAGTCTTTTAATTCAAATATATTGGTCGCAATGTGTCATGTTGTATATTCTGGGAAAATGTACTTACCAGAACACTTGTTATTTCTCGTGTTGCAGAATTTGTCGTTTGAGCAATCGGGGTCATCTATACATTCCACCTTAAAGCAGCCGATTTTTTTGTCGAGTGGATTTCCGAGGAAACCTTTCTCACAGGCGCATACAACTCTATGTTTTACAACTGTACACAATGAGTTTAGGCCACACGTTTTGATTTGACATGGATTTGAACATTTTCCTCTTATACAGGCAAGTGAGTCCTCACATTGCTTATCGCTTCTGCACTGATTTGGTAATAAACAGCCGGTCGTATAAGGATCGCCGATTGCACCAACTGAACAAACGCATTTATAAGAACCAGGCGTATCTACACATTGCGCTGATGGATGGCAAGGATTGCCAACACATTCGTTTATATTTGTGCATTCATCGCTAGTTAATTCAAATCCAGGAAGGCATTGACACTGTTCTGCTGTGCACATCTGGTTGTTTAAGCAGTCAGACCCTGTTTTACAGCCTGGAATACACAAACCAGCGCTACAATGCTCTCCATGTAAACAGTTACTACTTGAATGACAGATTTTGTGACATCTATTATCACTACATTTTTCTCCAATAGCACATCCAGAATTATCTTGGCACGGTACTTGACAAAGATATCCAATGCACATGTGATCTGGGGGACACTCTGACGTTTTCAAGCATGAACTTGGTTTCCTCACGCAACCTTGTTGAGGAGTTGGTGATCCTTGAAATCCGACAGGGCACTCGCATTTGGTATTATGATTGATTCTCGAACAAATTGCATTTGGGCCGCAAGCTCTAGTTGACAAGCAGGGATTTATACACCTGTTATTTACGCAAGCCTCCTCGCTAGGACAGTCTTCTTGACTTCTGCAACCAATCAAACATTGCCCTCCTACACAAGCTTGCCCTATACCACATTGAGTATGCTTAGTGCACCGTGTAACACAGAAATTTTTTGCACATGCTTCTCCTGGGTCACATTGGCTTGAATTTTTACAGGCTGTGAAGCATTGGCTATTGGAACAAACGTCACCATTGCAATCCAGTTCACTTGAGCAAACTAATAATTTTTTCTTACATGCATTGCCTTTTATATTTTCATATCCATCAGGACATACGCAAATTGCTTTTCTATTAACTACTTTGCATAGTGAGTTGATTCCACAGGCACCATCACAAGGATTAACACAATGACGGTCGACACATGTGGTGTCTAACGGGCAGTCATCATCACTTTTAACGCATTCGTCTTGTCTTCTGCAACCTCCACTTAAATCTTTCACATGACCTGTTGGGCATCTGCATACGTATGATGAAAGTCTCGGCTCGCAAATAGCTGTAGAATGACACGGATTGGGATTGCAAGCTTCAATTTTTCTGCAGTTAACATCTGGTATGGGGTCCGGTTTATAACCATTGGGGCATTGACAACTTGCTTTATGATGTTCAGCTATGCAGACAGCATTATCACCACATGTGTCTTCCCCACAAGCGTTCATGCATGTGTGTGTCATACGGTTACATAATTCATGTGAAAGACAGTCCGCATTATAAATGCAAGGCACAGATTGACATCCTTTTTCTAAATCATTTGGGTTTCCAGTAAACGGACCTGATGGACACTGACATTTTGCAATGTGGTTGTTAGTAACACAAACAGCATTAGGACCACAAATAACTTGTTGACATGCAGAAACACATTTTTTTACGTCGCCTGCATGTTTACACACTTCATTTTCTCTACATTGTACATCATCTGAGCATTGATTTTTGTTAATAGCTATGCAACCGTCACGATCATTTGGATTTCCTGCAAAGCCAGCCAGACACTCACATTGACTTTTGTGATTTTTAGTTAAACACTTTGAATTTTGCGGACAGGTGAATAGCAAACAACTGTCTTCACATTTATTAACTCCAAGAACATCTTTTTCACAAGATCTATTGTCATCGCAATCGTCGTCAGAATTGCAATTTGGAGTTGAGGGTTGTTCACAATTAGAATTAACAGGATTCCAAAGAAAGCCATCTTTACATTCGCAGCGTGGATTACTTTCTACAACTCGACAAACTTCATTAGCACTACAAGCTATTGTTGAGCACAGATCGAAACATCGCCTCGCCGTGCCATCTACTGAAATACAAACCTGAGGTTCTTTACAATCACTGTTTATATTACATTCCATCTCAGGGGGTTGTTCAAGTAAATGGCATCCTGTTTTTACATCCGTAGGTTTTCCAATATATCCTTCTGCACATATACAATGGGCTTGGTGGTTAGCTCCAATACATAGAGAATTTGGCCCGCACTGTAGTTTACTGCATGAGTCCACGCACTTTCGAACATTTTTTGCCACTTGGAAACATATTTCTGAATCTTTGCAATCCCCATCTACCATACATTTATTGTCAGGGATGCAACCTCTCTGTAAATCATTAGGACTACCACTATGCCCCGGAAGACAATGACAGCTACCTTCTTCACAGATAGATTTAGGACCACACAACATTGAACGACAAATATCAACACATTTCGATTTTTCACAGATATAGCCTTCAGGGCATGTAGCGTTACGAGAACATGTACAAATGGTGCCATCGGCGCATTTAGAAATGGGAACTTGTGAACATAATTCGTAAGGATTTCCCACATATCGGCTTTTGCATATACAACTGAAACTTCCCGGTGTGTTTATACATATGGCATTTTCCCCACATGGTTTACTACTACATTCATCTATATCTGTACATTGTATATTAGGATTTCCTATATAGCCTGGAGGACACAAGCATTCAACATGAGATCTTGTTTGTTGACAAACTGCATTGTGGCCACAAGAGGCTTTAGCACATGTTATTTGTCTTCGAGGTAAACACGTTTTATATGGATTTCCAGTAAAGCCTTTGTTACATTTGCAAGCATTATATTGACCATAGACACAATGTGCGTTCTGCCCACATCCAGGTTCACAAGATGGTGGAGAAATAGCTGTAAACCAATAACAATTTGACATTACATTTTACTTTACAAGCTAGTAATTAGGTTTTAAACTAAATTAAGTATTTCGTTACTCACGTGGCATGCATAGTAAATCAGGATTTCCAACGAAGAATGCGTTACAAACACATTTTCCGCTCTGTTGATCACATGAAGCTCCAACGCCACAGACCACACCATCGCAGCGCTGACGGCAACGGCCAGCCACACACATCAATGGCTGCTCACAAGGCACGCCAGATCCGCAAGTATCTCTTCTGCATGCCCCTCCGGGGAACGGATTTCCTACCATTCCTTCGGGACAAACGCATGTAGGTCCGGTCTTTGATATTATACACTGAGCGCCAGATGCACATGAATATGTATCACATCCTAAAAACATACATTGGATATTACTTTATCAGTAATTAAATGATAAGGAAATTTAAGCGGCAAGGTTTTATTTATAGTGCTTACCGGAAATACATTTGCCCCCTTCAGGTTTAGTGTAACCAGGATTACAGCGACACCAAGCAGCATGATTGTCTACTTCACAAAAGGCATTCAGTCCACATGCAACTGTGGTACAAGGAGATAAGCAGGTACTATTTAAACATGCGAGGGTATTGGGGCATTCATCATCTGCACTGCATAAACGCTTCTCCGTTGGTATTTCTTCGGCTGCACCTAAGAAAACAAAAGTGTAATTTGTTATTGTCAAATTAATTTCAGATGAAAACCAAAACAGGTTGTTAATTGATAATAGTAATACTTACATCCGCTTTTGTAGGGATCACCAACCATATTTGGAGGACACTCACAGCGATAACCACCTTTCTGGTCGTGACAAATCGCACCAAAAGCACACGGTGCGCTATGACATTCATTCGTATTAGTACATCCCGTGTACGGATCACCTTCAAAACCTGTCAGACACATGCATCGAGGTGGATCGCTTGGTGTACATTTAGAGTTTATTCCGCAAGTAAATCTTTCACATGGACTTTTACATTTCTGTCCATCTGTAACGTCTAAATAAAATGGCGGTGGGCACACGCATTGGCCAGGTTCAATACATTTTTCATTAGGGAAGCAATCCGAGTCACTTATGCATCGCTTTTGATTTAATGTACAATGTCCGGAAATTGAATCTTGACTATAACCAATAGGACATTTACATGTGAAAGAGCCGATTGTGTTTACACATTCTGCACCAAATCCGCAAGCTGATTGTCCAGATGTGCACTCGTTTATGTCATCACAAGACCCTTCAGTTGTTTGTGAGAAACCAACTGGACAAGCGCAATAGCTTACTCCGTCCGAAATTACAATACACTCTGCACCTTTTCCACATTTATTATCTTTTGTGCAGCCGGAGAGAACACAATTACCATCTACTACTTTGTATGGTGGTTGGCACTGACAGGTTATATCGTTGCATACTTCACAGAACGTATATGGGTTTCCGCTGTATTCTGCCGGACATTTACATTCGTAGCTACCTGGTAAATTCTTGCAAATGGCATTTAAACCACATGGTGATCGACCGTGTTGGGTACATTCGTTAATATCTTCACATAATCCTGTTTCCTTGCTACGTGAAAATCCTTGTGTACAGACGCAAACATTTTCTCCATCATGTAAAATACATTGTTCACCTTGAGGACATGGATTAATGCTGCTACATTCAATCGGCATATTACCGGGAATGCAGCCGTCAACATAAGGGTCGCCGCTAAATGTACCAGGACATTCACACAGAAAACGTCCGGGAAGATTTTTGCAAACCGCTCCAGGACCACAGGGATTATCAATACATTCATTAATATCTTGGCAACCAGTTGGAGATGATGGGTCACCAGCAAAACCGTTTCTACATGTACATTGTGCAATCTGATCATTCAATAGACACTCTGAATTACTTCCACATCGCAAAGCTTCACAAGGATCTGTAAAAGTATAACATAATTATTTAATTGTGACTATTAGTTTAAAAAATAATATATTTAATTTGTTCTGTTAAATTACTTACGTCGGCATTCATTCCCAACATTTGGTTCTGGGCACAAACACCTTGAATTAGGGTCACATACTGCGTTACCAGGGCAATCGTTGTCGGTTTTGCATGTAAGTATTTCAACGCAGCGTACCCTGGGGTCAGGATCTGGTATAGTACCTTCTGGACATTCACAAGTATAGGATCCATCTCGATTTATGCAATCTGCTCCGACTCCACAAGCACTATCAATTTGGCACTCATCAATATCTGTGCACTGTTTGTATGCATCACCGGTATATCCTTCAGGGCATTGACAAATGAAACTTCCTAGTGTGTTACTGCAACGCGCATTCTTGCCACAGCGACCGACAGGGCCGACTGATGTATCACACTCATTGACATCTACACAACCTGCCGCTATATCTGTCGGATCAAATGTCCAGCCATCTTCGCATACACAGTATGCTTCTATTCCATCTGGCCTACAATAAGCATGCTCGCTGCATTTCACATCCTCACATGGAGCTCGACAAGCAACACGTGGAGGATTACCGACAAATCCGTTAGCACATTCGCAATTAAATCCGCCCGGCGTATTTATACACAGTGAATTTCCTCCACATATAGAAGAATTTTTAGCACATTCGTCAACATCAATACAAATTGAACCGCGAGCGTCGAAGCCTTCTTTGCAAAAACATTGACTTTCTATGCATTCTGCATTATTGGTACAATCGAAGTTTGATTTACACAACGTATTAACGTCCACCTGAAATTTGAAAGTTCATATAAACAATAACAGACTTAAATCACCAACACAAGGTATTAATCATCAACATTACCTGTTCGCAAGCAACTTGTGGATCTGGTTGGGCTCTATAACCTTGTGGACAGATGCAATTGTATCCCGGCGCTGCGTTCTCGCAGATAGCGTGGGTGCCGCAGGGATGCTCAAGCATTTCGCATTCGTCGATGTCGCGGCAGCCGCCTGCCACTCGCGCGTCTCCTGTGTATTCTGGCTTGCATGTGCACACGAAGCTGCCGAGGGTGTTGGTACACAGTGCGTGTTCGCTGCACCCTGCTTCACTATTCTTACATTCATCCACGTCTGGTGTAACAAACAACGCAACCTCAAATTACATCTGCCAGGTGCGCGATCACCCGTTTTTAAACATACGCACGCAGTAGGTACGCCGACAGCCACTACGAAGAGGAAGTGATAGAGACAGACAACACAGAAGGCGACAGAGAAAACGACGAGAGACAAGAAGAAAATACTGTAGAGAATGATATTGTAAGAACGTTACACATTCTTCGATACACTGGAACACAAAAATGAGCCCGGTCGTCGTAAAAGTGTAATGTTGCCGACGACACGGATACGGAGACTCACTGAAAAGTTTGATTTTTTTGTCTACTTAAATGTTTCGAATGTTATAACCACTTGAATTAGTAAAAGCGTGAAGCTACCGAGCGTCCAAGACCGGTAGTTTTCAGCTCGATTCGTTAAACGCGAATAGGTTAAAGTGTCACAAAGCGTTAGACCACAGAAAGAAAACATGTTAGAGTTAGGTCACACCTACTGGCGTTTTAGATAAAAGCTTACCAGTGCACTGCACGTCTGGGTTGCCTTCGAAACCTGGTGGGCACAGACAGCGATAAGCGCCTGGTAGGTTCTCGCAAAGAGCGGCAATCCCACAATTAGCGTGTGCACATTCGTCCTGATCGCGACAGCCGACGCGCGGGTCGCCTTCGTAGCCGGGCGGGCAGCTGCACTCGTAGCCGCCTTCCACGTTGCGACAAACTGCGCCGGAGCCGCAGCTCTCCTCGATCGCACACTCATCGATATCAACGCACTACATACCAAACAAAATAATTATATTTTAGGTGCACATGTCAAAATAAATTGCAAACTTCATAGGTATTTGTTTAATAGGTACTCAAATAGCCTTTTGAACGTAGACATGACTGCCGCGTTAACTTTCATAAAAAACAATTAAAAGAACCAAATGACAAATATCGTGAATAACGATATATTATTATCTTATAAAAAAAACCATTTCACTTACGCCATCGAATGCATTTCCGGTATAACCAGACTGGCACGAACATGTGTAGTTTCCTGGATAGTTTTGACACACAGCGTTCACTCCACAAGCACCAGGTCGTCGACATTCGTCAATATCTGTAATATTTAAGTAATTAGTAAAATATTTAAAAATGTACATGGAACCACACTTCTAATGTAGCAATGTTCTATATCGGGCGGGATTACAGCACAAAACAGAAACACAAAGTTACCAGTAGATAGAGTACATAATACTTTTCACAGAACAACTCGCACTTTAGAACACAATAAAAGACTAGCTTAACTATTATAAACTAGACCAATTTTGTTGGGAATGCCTGAGCGACACAATTTTACAGGGTGCTCGCGCTGGTGTTTCAAGGGAACTAAGTTCGACTGACGCGGCGGGGGAGGCGGCATCCCCAAGCGTCGGCCACAAGCACCCGAACTCAAAAGGCGGCGTTGCCATCGCGCACCGCGTATGCGTACATGGCAAGCATAATTTACATTTCACTTCACGCGTTATTCTAAGCTTAAATCTATTTATCTAATCTTCTATCTATTTATCTAAGCTTAAACATTTGTAATTTAATGATCGAATGATTTGCCTACAGACTTTGACCGCCTTTATTTCGTTACAGTGAGGGCTTTCGTTCTTCAGGTTACTAGCGTACGGTTCACCGTACCTATTTTAAGCGTTCACTACAACCGATACGACTCGTGTCGGATTTCATGCATAAGTGCATTCCATGTAAAATGTAACTTTATGAAGTAGGTACCTCTACACTCTTCTTCACCGTCGCCCTCGAAACCTCGATTACATTTGCAAATGAAATGAGCTGGCAGGTTACAGCACTCTGCGTTTGCGACGCATCGTGAAGATACCGCTGGATCCTCGCACTCATTTATATCTGCAAATAACCATCATGTTTTATTTCATGCACTTATATTTTTAGAACTATTCGGTCATTTTGACATACCTTTCACCATTCAAGAAATTCAATTAAAGTATTGGTTTTGGTTGAAGGGAGCAAAATTTATACGCTGATGCGGGTTTGTCAATGTTAACTAATGAATTCACTATGATAAGTTCGTTACCTCTGCAAATGAAACCGTCGCCTTCGTAGCCTGGGAAACACGAACATTGGAAACTACCGACCGTGTTCGTACAGTGAGCAAAAACATCGCATGGTCTTTCTTTGCATTCATTTACATCTAAAAGCAAACAACAGGAAAGTAAAGTACATGTTTACTGCAGGCACAAACATAATTATAATTATTATAATAACAGTGCATACCTGGATCCTGGCAGTTGCAGCCACCGAAACCATCATTACAATGGCACACCCCGTTTAGACAACGACCATTTATACATTGGGCGCCATCTTCTTTGGTACAATCATCTACAACATTAAATTATTAACAATGAAATAAGCTTTATCTTGGGTCCAAAGAAGTAGTTTTTGAAAAACTAACAATGGAAGCGCAATGGCTACGTTTATTTGTTCTGGACTCACCTGTACATTTCAACTCTTTCTCGAGTTCGTCGGATCCCTTATAGCAATCCTTGACACCGTCGCATAGCTTTGATAATTCATATAATTGTAATATTTGTGTCGATTCGTTTACTTGACAGCCAAAATAGCCGTCTTCTAAATTTAAGAAAAATACTTCTCGTTTTATTCCTAAACCTATTCCATATTGGCTTTGTGTCGCTACCTGTGAAAGAGAGATTACATACTTCGACAATAATTCAATAAGATAGTCAGTCAGAACTTACTATGTATTATCTAAACAATCAATAATAATTATATTGTATTACTCACATTTGTCGTTGTGACTAAGAGCGTCCAAACCACGAGCGGTAAGGTGTCTATATACATTGTCTCTGAAACAAAAGAAATTGTGTATTATTGACAAAATCAAATTTATATTCATTATATGTTTAAACCCACATACATTTTACATTATATACATATAAAAGATTTAGGTTAGGGACCAAGCTACTGGCTAGAAGGTCCAGAAATAAGAACCTCCTTACAATACGGACTGTATCCAAAATTACCGCTTTCATCATCAAGCCCTTGACTAAGCCTAACTTGAGCATCTCCAGATGATCCAATACAGTTTGGGTTACGGATTTTTTGTTTAATTTTTATTGTGCGGCCGGGGGGGGGGGGGCCCTCGTCAGGAACGAAGTTCCTTACGCGATACTCGCACGCAGGCACACACTCGTATATTATAGAAAGATACAGAGAGAGAGAGAAAGTCGCATGGAGAGGGCATAACGCTTTTCCGCAAGCCGCATTAAGAAACTTGCTTCCAAAAATTGATTAAATAATGGTACATTCAATTAATAAAAGAAAATATTTAAAACATAATTATAGACCAAGTTCAAATAAATGTCACTTTTTTTTTCATTTGGTACAGTCGAGTTTACATAAAGCCTAAGCGTAATGTATCATTATAATTATCGATACTGACGAGTCAAATACCCAAAATACGACAACAGCCTGCGCATTCGACACAACAATGCCTTCAGGTCGTTGTGGAGGCTTCCACCCTCCTGTAGCGCGTCAGTTATACTCCCCGATGTGCACACCGACGATTATTTCGCGACCATGCGCAAGTTCTTTTTTTTTGTATCTTATCATTAACAAAATAATGCTCAAGTTCAACATATAAGGATCAATCTATGGCACAGTTCAAATTACTGTTGCTAAATTCGGAATGATCACATAGACACGAGATGGTGTACGTTATCTATCTTCATTTATGTAATATATAAACTTTACAAAAGCGTTATCTACTAAACAAAAATCTTAAATTCATTCACTGACAGACAACATCAGCCTACACCGCTGGAACAAGAAGCATGAAATTTTCACAAGAGCTCCATAAACACCGAAGGTGAGTACTAAGGAAGGATTTTAGAAAGTTCATTACGGGAGTTAAATAGGGTACGAAGGTTGTATGGAAGTTCGTCATTTTTGCCAATGGACAATCTCATCGGCCACACGGTTTGTAGGTTAATATACACTTGAGAGCAATACAATCGCACACCTATTGTAATTTGGTTTATTACTGATTGTTTTCTAAAATCTAAAGAAATTGAGTAAAACTCATTAGACAAAATTAAAGCATACAAGCTTAGCTTTACAAAAACATAAAATTAAAATCATTGACCTTCACGTAACTTACAAAAACCGACCGTACACCGAATTCCCCAAATTCACGCGTTTGCGTTGTCACTACTTGCACCCTTAGCCGCAGGTATAAAAAGGTCGGTTTCTTGGAATTTTTAATCAGTTGCATACCGAAGGTCAACGTGATAACATCTCTACTACACGGATTTACTGGAAAAATATGGATACCACGCCCGCAGAAGCCGCTCAAGTTATTGCCTTGCTCGAAGCAGGCCATAACCAAAGCGAAGTTGCTCGACGGCTAAATTTGAGCCGCTACTCTGTTCGTCGTGTATACCACCGGTTCCAAGAGACCGGTGGCTACATTTGGCGACCAGGATCTGGCCGGCGACGCACAACATCAGAGCGTGATGACCGCTTTCTTGTGACAAGCTCTTTGAGAAATCGGCAACTGAACGCGGTTCAACTGGGACAACAGCTTTGAGAAGTTCGCAATGTCAGTATAAGTCGGTGGACAGTTCGAAGAAGACTAGGTGGAACAGGAATGACTTCACATCGCCCAGCAAATGGTACCAAATTGACCACAGCTCACCGACAAGCCCGGCTACAATTTGCTAGGGAACATTTAAATTGGACGTATGACCAATGGCGGGCTGTTATGTTCTCTGATGAGTGCAGAATGACTTTACATGGTCATGATGGACGCTCTAGGGTCTACAGAAGGTCGTCAGAGCGATTTTCACAATGCTGCATAAGCGAACGTGTGGCTTTTGGAGGTGGATCGTGTATGTTTTGGGGTGGCATAATGTTGGACACTAAAACTGACATTGTATTCATCACTACGGCGAATACCGGCCCGACATTGAGAAGTTTGACGGCTGCACGATACGTCGAAGAAGTGCTCGAAGAACTTGTGAGGCCGCTTGCGTGGCTTATGAGAGAAGATTTTCTCTTAATGCACGACAACGCCAGACCGCATGTCGCTAGAACAGTTTGCGACTACATGGAAGGCGTTGGAATCACCGCGATGGAGTGGCCAGCTCGTAGTCCTGATCTCAATCTGATTGAGCATGTCTGGGATGAGCTAAAAAGAAGAGTTCGAACAAGAAGCCCTGATCCTACGCGCCTCCAAGAGTTTCAACTTCCCATTGAAGAGGAGTGGAACGCCATACCACAAGATTTCATGGTGAAATTAATACGGTCCATGAAAAACCGATTAAGAGCTGTAATCAAGGCTAGAGGAGGGAATACACCTTATTAAAAAACAATTTGATCAAGCATTTTGAGTTTTATTTTTATTCTTTCTTAAGCGAAATTGGGTAATTTTATCCGAATGTTGGGTTTTGTGCCCTAAAACCCCCTATGGGTATTTTTTTTACACAGTATTTGAAAGGTATCTATCATTAGAAAGATATATATCATTAGAAAGGTACTGAAGTAAACATTCAAATAGTGTAAGTTTTATTTTAATATGTATTCACATTCATGAAAAAACTGCTTTATTAACAAAAAGTCAACGTGTGCGTTTTTATTGCTCTCAAGTGTATAATTAGAGATCGGATATTCGGATGCATATTCACCTAAAGTGGAGATGTTGGCTAATATGGAATGCGCTTTTGTATCAAAAAAATCCCGCGGCTCTGGGAATACAAATTTATGTTTTTGATTATAGAATCGAATGTATGTATATTAACTTACTTTCAAATGTTAGCTTATATGGAATGCACTTTTGTATCGATCGTGAAAATCCCGCCCGCCATTCCTGACAAATTTTATGGTTTTTTCTGACTACTTATGTAATTGGATGCATATGTACCTACCTAATATTATGATATAAAGTAGGTACAAACATTAATTTTAAATAAACATGCAATCCAATAATCCCGGGTTTTAATTTAATAAAAATTGTTTTAGAAGTCGCTTCTTTATTATACACCGGACTAGTTATGCAATCCCGTTGTTTGTGGCCTCTTTTAAGAAGCCGCTTCCATACTTTCATAGCTAAAAATTAACTTTAGGTAAATATGCATCCGAATATCCGATCTCTGTATATAATATCTAAAACAAGGCCCCAGATACCGTTTTATAGTGAGCTCGCGTGAGATAAATCCAATTCACTCCACACTTCGTATGACGCGCGATCTTTTAAAGGGAAAGTTATTTTGAAATCATTCAATAAATGTATAAGAATAATTATTATTTACATTATTACTTTAGACATGTTTTAAATCATTATTATAACTGGAAAAATTTTACTCATTTAGGCCTGATTTTTCAATAGTCAAGTAACTACATAATTTGTGATGGGAGAAAGTATAAAGATTTATTAATATTACGTACATATCAGTTAACCGAACTCTACCTTTCCTCAGAAATAATTACATCTTCTCTGTTGAGGTAGTTTGGTCTGAAAATGGTTGAAATAAATACCTTTTAACCACCAAGCCGCACTGGGCCCGCTTGGTGGATGATGGCCCACTCCCTCTCACAGAGAGGTGGCCTGTGTCCCTGCAGTAGGAACATTATAGGCTAATTATGCTAAATACCTTTTAGCGAGAATCCCAGATCATACTTACTTAAGTATTATCAAAAAATATCAGAAAAAGACTACCTTTTACTTATAATCAAAAAAATCTTTACAGGCACGAGTGGCATACCGAAGTAAAGAAATCGTCATTCATGTCAACCGTTCAATGTTCGACGTTCAACTCAATAAACCTGTTCGTAAAGAAAACGCTCTCGATCTTGTATTAAGGCTCCTACATACTGGCGCGACTTGTCGCGCGACGCTTCGCGACACAAAGGCACCGCTTGTAGCGCTACACGCGGTGTCTTTGTGTCGCGTCGCATCGCGCGACAAGTCGCGCCAGTATGTAGGAGCCTTAACAAATGTTGTTTTATTTCAGGCGGAGGTAAGTACGGTTTTTTACAAGCCTACTTGGATTTAGTATCAACAGAAAACTCAATTGATTTTATTATGTATACAATAGGATTACACAAAGTCTAAATAAGTAATTTATGTTTACTGTGTAAATTAAAATGTACTCAAGTCTCGTTTTAACTAAACAAAGATATTAGATATTGAGATATAGGCAATGTGATAGTAGTACCATTAGAGTTAGTTTTCGTTTAATAATTAATTACAGCCGCGACAGAGGCGAAGGCTGCGTGGCGAGGTCATATAACTGTGTGAGCGGTATATTGCCGTTTACCTACTTGTCTGTATCGCACCAACAAATAGGTATAAGTTCAGCAAATACATTGTACGTATTGTGAGTAATTTGGCGCTTGTGTTAACGATGCTGCGTGTTTAACTGGTTGCATGCCGATTTACGAGTGCGTTTGCACTTCACCTAAGCACAGACCTCACCGCAAATGTCATTGTGCCAGTTGTCACAGCCGCTGCACTCGTCATTTACACGCACATTATTATTTGTACTTGGTGATAAAAACGATAACTGCCACTTTGAAAGTGAACGGTTTAGGCACGAACTGACCATATGATATCTTTACATGAGTTTACAAAACATAATCTAATATAAAGACCACCATTTTTATTTGGTAGACGAAGTGCATTCAGCCAGTTTTTTATTCGTTAAAATCTATTCAAAGTTAATTTAATGTGGCAAAGTGCAAGGGTACTGAAAAATTAGGTGCTGAATTTCTTATAATACAGAAAATCCTGCTTGTTATCTGAAGGTAGATCAGGTGATGAATGAATGAATGAATAATTAAGTAAGCACAAAGTTTATTACTACCGTACTTTTGTAACAAGGATATCTACATAAATAACAAAAGGAATGATGACAAGGCTTCTTAGTTGGTGTCACAAATTACCTGCAAACCATTATTACACACTAAGGCCAAACGAAGCATTAAGATAAAACACCTAATATTGTTTTCAATAATCATTACCCTTGACACCTTAAAGTACTCGTGACAAACGCTTATATTTTATTATTGACAGAAATTAGCTATAAAATCTAGTCTTCAGTACTTAAATCTGTTCAGAACGTGTAGGTAGGTGGATATTTATGGCTTAAAATATTGTTAATCTCATCATCCTTCTGCCCTTAACCCAATTTAGGTATTTGTGGTCGGCGCAGGATGTCCTCTTCTTCCATACATCTCTCTAAGCTGTTATCTCAGTTGTCACACCTCCTTCCTCACCATATCATCTCGCTAGAATGATTTATTAAAATCTAACTACATTAAATCGTATAAAATTTTAAATTATTCTTAACCCATGCCATTCTTTCGCATCCGGCCCTGGTTCAGGCCATGGTACGGAGCGAGAGGGCATGGGCAGCCGTCACCTCCTTCTGCGAAGCAGTAATGCTCGCAAAGGAGGAGGCGGGACGGTTGAGGGGAAGGCAAATTTCGCGCCCTCTCGCCCCTAGCCGCCGCAGGAGACGCCCTGGGCGTCGCGAATCCCGGGTGGATTTCCGGCCACCGTAGGCGCGGGCTTGCGGATGGTGAGCAATGGGTAGCTCACCGTCCGGTAAGGACCAGGCCCGGGTCGTCGGCGCGTTGTATTCCACGCGCGCCTCGAAGAGATGTCGTCAGCACAAGCGTAGGGGTCCACTAGGACCGATGCCTGCCGGGGTCGCGGGAAGGTACCAAAGGGTTCCCGAGGCCCCTGACAACACAGGTAACGGAAGGAATACGGGTGGCTTTTAGTCAGTAAGAGTCTGACACACCCTCCCGCTCCGTCCAGAGCGGGAGAAGTTATTTGATGATTTCCCACCCAATAAAAAAAAACCCATGCCATATTTTCAAATAATCCGCTACTACTACTAAAGAACTACTATTAACATGCATGCAACAGAATCATATTTCGGCTGCTACGAGCGTTAAAAAATTTTGCACTATAAAGTATGTTGTTCTTTTTAGGGTTCCGTAAGTCCGAATTAAAAAACGGAACCCTTATACACTAATATACGATTTGCTACGAATCGAATGGACCGATTAAGTTGAAATTTGGTACACATGAATTTCTGTGACCCAAATACGAACGTGTAACGTAAATAAATAAATTTTAAAAAGGGGGCCACTTTTGGGCGGAAAATAATAAATTGAAAAAAGTTTTCTTAACTATATCGTGTGAGTAAAATGAATGGGCTGTTTATTACTCTGAGGGGCTTCATTTTTTTTTTATAATTTTGTCAAAAATCTCTTTAAAGTTATTTAAGAAAATAGGTGGTATTTGGTCATTCCCCAGAATATAGTTATTTACTTATAGATTACAGGAAACCCTAAGAAGACTGTGGTCTACATTTTTTTTTATTTGTAGCAACAAATTAAAAAAAAATGTAGTCCACAGCACTCTCATAGGGGTTATGGTTTTGATGGGGCGGAGATTCGCAAATCTCCGCCCCATCAAAACCATGTGGGGCTGCTTTGAAAAGCTCTTTCAACAAAAGAGAGTTTTTCTTAACACTCTAGTGGTGCATTAATCAGTTTTAGTTTTCAAATTTCAAATAACTGAAGTCCTGTCCCCAGCAATATCCAAGTACAGTAGCGGTATTTACTTTTACGGAAAAGTATCAAGGTTAGTTAAATAGGGTTCGCTAGTTTTATTATTATGTAAGTATGACGAACATTTTAAAGTGTATATTAACCATTTAGACTAACATGCACGTATACACTTCAATACACTATTTTTTTCTAAAAGTTATATTTAAAATATGAAAGAAATGTACATGGGGTGCGGGCGGACGTCGTGTCGTGTCGCGTATACCTAAGTCATAACTTATGACCTGTGTGAAAATTTGAAATTGGCGTAATTTTCGTTAAAAAACGTGAATTTGAAATAGGAATACATTTTTATTTTCAATAATAATAAGATTTTTACTTACTTTTTGGTAATGTTATTGTGTGTTGTATTGTCCTTTCGGATCGGATATCGTTTTTCTACGTGCTATGTAATCAAATGCAGTGTCGACTAGGCCTGTGTCGGGCACATCCAACATGATTGTACCCATGAGAGCACGGACTTATTTAACTTTCTGGTCAGACAGAGCGAAGTGTATCAGAAAAACAAGTCTTGACATAGGCGGAAGTTTTTGTGATTGATATCTAAATTAAATAAAAATATAATTGAGATCGCAGAAGTAGTTACGGTAGTCAGATTTATATTTACTACGAACACCCTTTTTAAATTCTAAACTTCCATTCATTTATTTATATTTGTTATTATTTAAAATTGTATTCTCATTTTATATACTCGTCATGAACAACGTCTCCCTACTTTTTAAACTAGCTGGATAAAGCAAGAAAGCGTAGCATTCATTCTTTCTCATCTAACATTGGATGTATGTTACACATCATGTGTAAAATGATGAGGGTCACTTATATTTCATTTTGTGACGGAACCTTGGAACGGAACTAAAACAACAGCATGCATTTATGCAATGCTATTGCCTAGTTATAAAGGTGTTTGGATGTAACTTAATTTGAAACGATAAGCAGTGCTGACTTATTGTAAATGGTGACCAATACATTTTAATACTTAATTTATGTTCAGTTATGATTTTACGTGCAATATTATAGCAAGATCCTAACGAGAATATTGATAATGCAGGCCTGTTCGATAAAATAACGAATGATATATTATAAGTGTCAGGTATACATATTTTAGCATCAACCAAGAGAGAGCAAACGTGTTAATGAAAGTGAAAAATGTAGTTAACCAATATAGATAATTCAGCACTTTCATCAAAGCACGTCCGCCGCCATAGGCGCACACTCAACACCTTACGTCATGAACGAAGTTGCAAGCCGCCATGTGGGTTCGCGTGTACGAATGTAGTATCAAATCGGGCGTAAACGTCCGAAGCCCGCGCGCGGCGCTTGCTCCATTCACTTTCACGTGGTGCTCGCTGCCACTGCGTACTTCGTTCGTACTGAAAGTGGGCTGAGAGCGAACAATGCCTTTACGCAGTTTCTCTCCTCACAAACAATTCCATATCTGATTCCATTTCTACCTACCGTCGCAGTCCCGTAGACTTTGTCTACGAGATTTATTCGTCTATGCCTAAGAGTTATTTTAACTGCTACGCCATAATTTCGTTGTACATTTTTTTTACTAAATACCTTGAAATTACCTTGTCCTATTAATATTTAACATGTGCAATGGCTATGTTATTTCTCCAATTTTAATGAATAAAGCTCGTTGATTAGTTATTGTTTAACCAATATTACCTACTACCTTAGACAATTGACGTGTTTAATTCTAAAACCTGGTTGTTGTTATGTTCAACGAACAATGTCTGGTGAGTGATTTTGCTGCAGAGATATTTCCCAGAAATGACTAACTAAGGTACCTATCTAATATGATACATATGGCAGTGATGGCTGTGTTCCGTTTCTCACAGAATTCACACCACCATTATATTTATTTCCCACTAATTAAATACTTTCTCAACCAAATCGCGGCCCATGCGTATCATGTTATTTTACTCTTAACTTGTATTAATATTTTTATATAAGTAGGTACATAAGCCGTTATGTAATATTTTTGAACAAAAGTAAAAAAAAACCTTATCATGAAAATGTAAAAAACATAATTAATACATCATTTACATTATTGTGCAGTTAAAGCATTTATAAAATGGTATTTTTGCGGATGCTAACTACACTTTTTTGCTAAGTAAACTACGTATGTAACTAAAGTAGATACTTACCTTTTTTAGATCTAAAGTTTTTACTTCTACGTTCATTTACCTACTATATTACATTTACTAATAATACCTTGAGGCATCTCGTTGTTTTATGACCTAAATTAAACCATACACATCTAATGAAGGAAGGTCAGAAATATAAGTTGTTCCTTTGAACCTTAATTAAAGCTTACTTAGCTATGGACTCGTTAGTCGAGTTCTGAGCATGACTACAAGTCATCTATAGCTAATTATAACGACGACTCGGATACGGGTTGTGGGCACACGAACGAATTATTGTTCGACCCATATGCTGGGTGCTGGGCACCGAACTTGTTAAGCAATCACCCTTACATATAAAGACGTGATCAAGAACAGTCATCCAAGCGTATCTTAAGCGTTGCGCGGTAGTTCTAACAGCATCTTGCGGGTTATTGCGGAGAAATACGATTCTCCAATTATGAAGGCCTTCATCCGAGTTTTGATCGAATAACCTCTTAGTAGGATATTCGATCAATGCCAAAATGAATCGTCCTATTTCCTATTTCAATTTACGTGTAATTTATTTCTTACTAACATAGTGTATAAGTCAATTTGTGACTAACAAAGTGGACTGTATGTCTGAAAATAAAGATTTTTTTTTTTTTTTTATGTCCTTACATATCTCGGGACCATGGGGTCCCGCACCTTTGGAAGGCGTACGAGGGGCCGAAGCCAACTCGCAGAGGCCCCTTGGACAATTTTAATGGAATGAGGCACAACCGACGATTATCCCTGTTTGCTCTATGAAGGTGCACCCAAGGACAACCCCCGGTTGATGCAAGACTATTGCAGAACATGGGAACAAAAAATATTGGGTTATGGGTTTGAGAGGCTAAAGTGGATCAGTTTCCTAAGATTATAGAAAGGCTATGGCCCCTACCTGACCAATGCTTCATATAAAATACACCGACAAAATGGCAGGGGGTGACTTGCACACTCAATAATGGGCCCCCGAAAACGACCGCTAGCACATAGTGACAATTATTATTATTATTATTATTAAGGCGCCTCGCAACACTCGCAACTATGCCCGTCATTTTAGTGGATGTGTTCTGCCTACATCTCGACAGCTCAGCACAAAATTGCATTGGTGTTATCGAAAATAATCGATTGGAGTAAGTGGCGTGCGTATCATTGTGAACGGTACCAGTAGTAACACTAGCGGTACAATCCATCTGTTAAAACAGCAATAGCGGAATTATGTACAAGTTTACTTTGTTTATTGGCCACACATTCACGTCACGCCTTACTCATTGCTCATACAGGTACGTATTACATATCTATTTAAATACACTTTTGAGATACATACGTAAATAACAAGGAAATCGTAACACTGTGTCCTCAGTAATAATTTTAAATAGACTCGTAAAGAATTGACAACCCGGATCCGGGTTAGACCAGAAATGTAAATAGCAATTATTTGGCATTGTTAAAACATACGAAGGCGTAGATTGATAGATCAATTTCGTATAGCATCATATTTTCCTTCATTTTACAAAAGTACTGGCATGATTTTCACGAGCTTGGGCAGCTCATACTCTTCTGCATAAAACAAGATCTGTGATTATTTCAGGCCCCGACATTATTTGACGTGACGGCACTGCGTATCGATAGCATCTATTAAAGGAGAAAGAGCGGCTAGGCTCGGCCTAACCGCTCTTTCAACCAACAAGTTCCGGTGACGCGAACGGCGGCGGCGACCGCGTCAGGAATACTAAACAAGCCTCGCTGGGCGAGCCCGAGGGACGCACAAGTGGAGCGACCGCTTACAAAGCCACATTATAGTGCCAGAATCACCCGAGCAGTCGAGCTTGTTCCGTGTTGAATTAGTTTCCAATATAAGACAGTCCCTCTATTAAAAATTATCTCGAGGAATTCATCGAAATTGACCATATTGATATACATATCTATGTACTTATGAGAGAGGCTTTTCAATACAGCAACTGCATGTATGAGCATATAAACTCCCTGTCTCTTCTAAAATTGATTTGAATCGATCATTATTTTAGGTTCTACTGTGTAATGTGTGTAACGTTCATAATTTTGAAATCCCGGAAATCAAAAACTTATATTCAACTTTAGGTGCCATTGGCCGCATACCTACACTATCATAATCATCATCATTTCAGCCGAAAGACGTTCATAAAGACGGACATAGGCCGCCCCCGAGCACCGCCACTTCGAACGGTTTTGTACTTTCCGCATCCAGCGGATTCCTGCGGCCTTCACAAGGTCATCGGGCCACCTTGTGAGAAGCCTTCCAACGATACGTCTTCCGGTATGCGGTCGCCACTCCAGAAGCTTTCGGCCCCATTGGCCATCTGTTCTGCGAGCAATTTGGCCTGCCCACTGCCACTTAAGTGTGGAAATTCTTCCGCAATACCTACACTATAAATATATAATTAAGTAATTTGCATACGTCTACTAACAAATTTAAATATACAGATATTCTTGGTGATTCATTAGATATGTTAACAATGTCTCATTATATTATCTTCATTTACATCATGAATGCATAACCATCCGACAACATGGATACATTATAAACAAGTCCTTGATTGCTTTTGAAAAATCGAGAATTCTGAGGGTGGAGAGAATACTGCGAAGCGAGCACATCGACGTAGTCTCTGTAGTCAGGTTCATCTCAAACTATGTACAAATATTCCTATGTCATTATACAGCACAGACAGACAGACAACGCAGACAGTACAACGCCTTGCGTGTGCAATATAATAATGCTTTCAGGGTGCTGATGGGGCTGCCCCGATTCTGCAGCGCATCAGGGATGTTCGCCGAGTCGCATGTAGACTGTTTCTATTCTACTATGCGAAAACGGTGAACATTCCTGGTGCGCAGGGTTCGGGCTAGCTCCAGCAGCATCCTGAGGGCATTCGCGTAGAGGTTCGATTGCCAGTACCTAAACCATTGCTGTATGGTTCACATACTGAGCAATCGAAGTCTGTAATATGTCTATGGTGTGGTATTTATAATTGTGTTTTATATTTTATTTTTTATTTATTTATTTTTATTTTGTTTTTTTTTGTACCTACCTACGATCCTTTTGTCTGTCGAAATAAACGATTTTTATTTTATTTTTTATTATTCTTCAGAGTCAGGTGGGTATCGCCTTCAGACAAATTGCCAAATTGTCAGATCGTTATTAATATAAGGGACCAACTGTCGTTCAATTTTTACAGAAAGATCTAATCGGATTGTTAGGAAACTCTTTATTTATTATAAATTGGAATCCTGAACTACTTGATACTAGAATGCAGCAACGCCATGTATAAGTTTTGGTTAAGCTAGAGTAACCAACTAAAATGTGTTTCCTTTACTTATTATTTTGTCTCTATTGTCAAATCTCTTTCCTTTCATATGTCCTTGCGTTGGCCTTAAAAGCCACTTACCAGTTATATTTTCTCGCAAAATTGTTATCTAGTTATAGTTTTAACCAACTATTGCAAAACTGTTCTGTCCCTGGTCGCTTACGTGGTGTATTCATTAGCAATAATTTGATGTTTTGGATTTCCACCATCAGAGTGAAGCCTCATTTTCATTAATTTGCATTCCAAGGCAATCATGATCGGATTCGTTGAAACTCTTCATAAACAGTTTAAATAATATGATTCTAAAGCAGTCAACTATCAGAGTCGCAAGCCAAGTATCTAACTTGGCTTGAGACTCGGATTAACTTTTTATTTACATTAATTTTAATACCTATGCTTTTTGATAGAGTAAAAACAAACTTCATGCTCGGACAATCACATGTACTTACATCAGAAATCAATTTACATTTTTGATATATGTGTAATTAAACTAAAATCGGATCATTAGTTGGCTCTTGATTCAATGTGTTGTCACGGAGGAAGATAATTTGTCTCCAACTGCAGATTGAACTTTATGCAATTATGTCCAACCGAAGTCTAGAAAATAAATGAAAAAGGTTTGCAGCAGAATGCGCATCTGAATTTAGTTATATTTGCCATATCTACTTATTTGATTTTTGTTTTTTTTTTTATTTTTACATTTAGCTTAAGTTTTACAAAAAACTAATTCGAAAGTCAACGAATTCGTGGACACCATTTTAGTTTGCAACCGTTATGAAACAAATACAAAGATTTTGGCTATCTAGATCGGACATACGTGAACATTAAATTGCAAATTACCCAAAACTACAATGTGGTTAATTAGGATTTCCGTTCATAGTTTTCACAATTTTCTGACGCTGCGTCTAGTGGTTAAAACTATGTCTACAAATGCAATTCAAAAGGAAACTTACGTAATCAGATCACGCAGATCATTGAATTAAATGTACAAATCAGCATCATAATCTTACCTTTAGGTAATTTAAACACAAGTGGAATCAGATTCTATTAGAATGACATTCAGTTTCATGTTTTATGGAGCTCCTGCACTCAAAGAGGCATGCACTTGATGTGAATAATACTTGACATACTAGAATACTATTAACAGTCACCATTATTTAGTAAAATCTACAAGTTGTTCAAACATTTGCGTGTCCTGTTTAGTGTCAATTTTATATCTGGCAGTCAATAAATATTAACCCATATACGGGTGGGTTTTTGAGATGGGGCAGTAAGGGCAGACTGTCCTTAAACTTTTGAGATATTATGATGTGCATTCACAGACCTTGAAAAAAATGTACAGTCAGCAAGAAAATGCGCAGTTTTCACAAAAACTTTTTTGGATGCTAATCGATCCTACTTCTTATAAGGATCAAAAAACTCTATCGGACCAACAGAGGTTTGAGTACTAGAAAATTCCGAAATTGCATAAAACTTTTCCCATACATTTTATAGGATTACAACTTACTTTTTTACGAAGTTCACAAACAAAATTAAATTATAACGCGTATTCGTTCGAAATTAGAAGTTAATCTTTTTTGTGAAAGGTTCCCATTATCTTGCTGACTGTATTTTTTTTTAATATGTGAATGCAGATCTAAATGTCTCAAAAAGTTAAGGGCAGCCTCCTAAAACCGTTTTCCTGCAGCTACAACGGTTAAGGTATCTGCCCTTACTGCCCCGTCTCAAAAATCCAACTTGTATATATAATATTATTTTATTTATCATTCATTATGATTTAATTTGAATAAAGAATTCTCATTGTAACTCTCAAAAAGAGCACCTGCTATTAAATCTCTTCACCACTCTTGGTTGGCTGGTAGACTATGCGTAAGGCATTAAGTCCGCCTTTGTTCCTTTTTGTATGTAAAAATTTTAAATAAATAAATAATTAATCCCTTCGACCCTAATATATTTAACGGCGCAGAATAGCCTTGTCCAGAAATGGTCATCGTATTATTGGTTCAGCAGCTTGAATATCAACAGGATTGTGCCGGAATATCTAAGTTCATCGTGGACGTGGTACCAAAGAAGTAGTACGACAGCGCCTCACATCATCTGTCATCAAAACTCAGCCGCCACGCAACTATCCATGCATAGATGCGTCACTGGGCAAGAGTGACAGTCACCGGCCAGTGTCACTCTTATCCAACGTTCAATTGATTCCAATAACAAATCTATGTAGACGGTAAGACCGTCATTCCATCAGTCAACTCAGCCTATAACAGTCCACTGCTGGACATAGGCCTCTCCCAGGCTGCACCACAACACCCTGTCCTCCGCCTTCCGCATCCAGTCTGTCCCAGCCACCTTTTTAAGGTCGTCGGTCCATCTAGCTGGGGGGCGTCCCACACTACGTTTGCCGATACGCGGTCTCCACTCTAGGACTCGTCTGCTCCACCGGCCATCGGTCCTTCGACAAATATGGCCAGCCCACTGCCACTTCAGCTTGTAATTCACATTCCATATATATATATATTATACAATATGTAAAACAAAACCTGTCGGATCCGTGAGGTTGTTGTTACGTATATAAAAAAAATAACCCTGTAATTATTTTTAGATGCCTTGCAATAAATACCTTGGGCACGAACGGGTGTTTAGCGTTCAATTCATAATTTTTGACCTCTGTCGAAATTTTGCCGGAAATTGGGGTAATTATGGTACAAAAAACGTGAATTTTAAATAACAATAACTTTTTATTTTCAAAAATAATAAGATATTTATTACTTCAGAACTATGTATGCACCCCTTTCAGATCGAGCAAGGCTTTTTATATTACCCTATTCAAAAAAATATGTTTACTTTAAATCCGCAATATGATCTCAAAGAAGACAAAAGGGTCATAAAATACAGCATACTTATGCAGAAAATGTCAAAGATAGCAGGAACGCATGCATGAAAAGAATTCTCCAACTTAATGGGTAGATACACAGTTCTCACAGGCAATGGGATATTGATGTGTTGTTGCGTGAGAATATGGGATGAGTTAGGACCGTACATTATAGTTGTATTACGGAATGACATAACGGGCCAATGTCGCCGGTCGGCCGACCAGGGGCGGCGAGCGGCGGGCAGCGACAGGTGCACACTGCGCTCGTGCATCTAATATGGCGCCACCTGCGTAGATACAATACCGACACGGGCAGTACTCTAGAGACTATGGTGTTACATTATTTAAACATTAAGACTCAATCCACATCCACACTAGTTTATTTAGGAATGTAGAAAATCTTAAACGTGTAAATATTTTGAGTTTGCACATAAGTTTATGCATGTAGAAAAATAATATTACTAACTCATTCGGTGTTATAAATTAGTGTAAGTGCAGGTTTATCTTTGAAAATAAATCTTATTTCACCTTCAGGTGAGAAGGAAGTTAGTATACCGCTAATTGTTGAAATATCATCGTTTTCTAACCTTAAAGTATAAAATTTAATACTACTACTACGCTACAACGGCCACAAATAATCAAGTAATAAACATACAAGCATGCGTGTTTTGTGTTTAAAATATCCGGCTAAAAGGGAATAAAAATCGTAAATAAAGTTGAAATAACGTAACGTTCCGATGTTTTATTAACGTTTGATTTAAAAGATTTCAATAATGGATGGGTTTTACGTTCAAGACGAGACGTACGGATTAACAATATAGCGAACCTAGCAAAATAAGTGGTATCTATTTCGAAACGGAATAAAAAACGTCTTGATCTGCTGCTGATTACAATTACCGCTCGGTGGGAATATATTGCATTAAGAACAAAGGGGCCTTGAAGGAGGCGCTACGCTCGGGTGCAACCTCGTCTACTCATGCTGTGCCTTTGTTGCTATTCTCACTGTCCTTCTCAACAATAACCCACGCGAATAAATAATGCAATAGGCCGAGGGCTAATGAACTGCAACCATTATGAATTTAATTATTTTTACTAACAAAGTAACTGTTTTTCTCACTACTATTTGCTACTCTGTTATTTCGGAATTTGAAAATTATTGCACGAACTTTCAGTTTCAAGCTTGTATTCATGATCTAAATTCAAAACTCGCCCAAATAGTTGCCGTATGTAATTTATACACAAGGTGTCGTTTTGCATCCTCGTCAAATTTTAGGAGGCTGCTATGAAAGACATATATAATCAAATAAAATTACGATACCTGCTCAATAATTAATACATACTTGTTTTTTTAGTTATTTAAGTTTCACAGTATTTTAGAATACACCACTTTCACAGAACAGAATCACTCCGTTGCGTATGCAGTAGTGTGTGGGTAAAAGGGCAGTTATAGTGCAGTATAACACGGGCCGCGTTTTAACATGCGTGTCCCACAAATGCCGATTACCGAAAATTCGAAAAAAAAAACGACCTACTTATTTTATTATTGATTAGTGTCGAGAATCATTAGCATAGTTACCTCCTTGTATAGCCCTTATTTCATTTTCATTGCCTGATGGCAGCCTACATAGGTATATTGTGTTATAATACCGTAGTGCCGTAGTGCAGTGAGGCGGTGTAAGGTCCATACACTATGACACCTTTCAGTTTTCATTTCTAAATAATTATGGCATTTTTATATATTGTACTACTACTTTTTCCGACGGCTTTGCCCACATGGACATTTTAAATTATCCCACGGGAACGTACTACTGGGATGTACGCCATGCCCTAACCTTGGTCATGGTCTATCTGTGTACTAAATTTCATCGAATTCCGTTAAGCCGTTAAGTCTTGAAAAAGAAACAGACCGACGGACAGAGTTACTTTCACATATATTTTTATATATAACCCTTTACATCCTTCGTAAAAAAGTTTGCTACTTTCTGTAAAACCATGTTGATCATAAAAATATTCTCCCGTGTAGGGTACACGGGAGAATATTTTTATGATCAACATGTGTGAAAGTTAAGATGGCACGTACATATTTATTTGTACCCTGAAGACTAAATACTTAGGGCCTTAAATCACACGGTTTATATCTTTTTTCTAGACAAATGTACAGTGGTTGCAAAATTAATTGGTGATTAAAGCGCTAATCAAAATGAATGGAAACCGCGATAGCGCTACCAGCTGCATCAATAGTTTTATTTTAGTTACTAATTACGACTTTAGCATTGACTTATAACACTGGTTTATCTTCTCAGACATCTAGTAGGTTAGTAATTAGATGTCTATAAATAGCTTATTCTGCCAAATTGTTAAAAATTTAATGAAGTTAATACTTACATAATTACAGTGCTGTTCTCTACGAATTTGATGACAAGAGAGGTATACGTAGGCCCATTATTAAATTCAAGGGTCGCAAACTAGAGGTAGAGAATTACGGCTACAGAAAAAACTTTTGGTAAACCAATACTGATTAGATTTGAATTATAGTAATAAATTTTCGATCTTTTAGGAGCGCGCGTTTAGTCTTCCTGCCACCTGCTAGGGGTTATCAATCTTAGCCTGAGAGTCGAGTGGACTGCAAGCAGGTACGTAAACATCTAGGAGAATTTTCAAATTAATGGGTTCGTAGTCTGAAATAAATTGCGGCTAAGAAATTTAAACCAACCAATTAAAGCCATCATGTGCGTGTATTGGCGTGAAATTGCAAAAAAGTTGTAAAGACGGTGTGCACGCGAGGCATAGTCTATTTTAGGAATATATATCCCCATGGTAACTAATACACTTTAAAGTCTAGAGTCTATACTTGTCTTCAAACAATGCAAAAAATGTCCCTAGACAAGAAATAGTTTCCAAACATGTCGATACAATAGGCGACACGAGAAGAGAAAACGTACCTATAGTGCTGCATTGTTGTCTAAATTATTCATATATGGTAAACTACGACGAAGGCTGAGGACCACGTCATTTGTGTCACAGTGATTTTAATCGCCAAATCCAATTCCCGTGACTCTATTATTGAAAGCCCTTGAATTCCGAATGGAAGAATAACAAAATGGCCGAAAATCTTGGATCCAGACAAGCCCATATCATAATAAGATAAACTTTACATGTCTATATTTTTTATTGAATGATTTATAGATTGTAAGACAGTTCGTGCACAGTTGGGCACACAAAGTACTGGAAAAAGACTCATTGTATGTGTAGTGAAAGCCGCATACCTCTTTTTAGATTCTCAACATCTTCAAAATCAACTTGGCTCAAGAAAACTTCCACTTGAAAAAGAACATGCTAAAAATAATAAATTCTCAGTCAAACCAATATTTTTTAGAGACTTTTTTAGAGACAAATATTTGCTATCTGAACGTTTAAGAGGAAGTCCGGTTTGACCAGTAAAGTTAATCACTGTGAAACCTGACACGATCTCTTGACTGAATTCACGTTTTAAGCAGGGGGGGTAATGAACCATGAACATACACGATTTAGGAGTTCTAAATAAAACAAATAAATTGGGAAGAGAAGGTCGACTTATTTATTAAGATTGACCATGAACTTTGTAACTGGGAACCAGCACCCTAATTGTGCTCATAGGTTTGAAAAATTCGTCTGCTCAACAACGTTAATAACGCAATGGACGTGGGTGAACTGTCAAAATAAAACCCATTGCGATCAGTTGTCATTGTCTGCGTGTTACGAAATTACCCCGCTGATATCGTTAAGCCTGGCATTAGTTCAAAACAGCCAATGAATGAAAATGCTATGGGAAAAATGAAAGAAGGGAAAGAAGTGTTAGGCAAATCCTGGCAAAAAACGGGATTTAAAACGTCAAGTAAAAGAAGGTCTTTATGTACTCGTATTGTGTAAAAGTTATACGCCAAGAACTTTCAGGCTTAAGTAAATATAACAAACAAAAAAAATGTGTTAAACATGAAATAAACTTAGAACAAAATAGGTATGGGTAAAAGCCAGCAGTAAGGTCGACATATCATGTAGTTGTTATAATTTCACGTCTCCATAAGCCGACAATATTCTGATAAATGTCGTGCAGGCGTGGTACTTCCTTTGAAACATTGTAGGCAAGTTAGTTGCTATACAGTTATTCCAGTTTCGTATTATTACAGCCGATTGCATCACCGACCGTAATGTCAGTGTACCGGATGCAGCTATGGAAAATCAACTTATCCCTACATGGAAAAATGTGCATAGGGTTTATACACTGGTGGAACTGTTACTTAAGACGGTTTAAGTAATAACTAAATATCCTTTAGCTCTCATTTTTTCTTTGCATACCAAACCATTAGTTCGCATGTTACTCATTTCAGATTGAATCATACTGGGCGCTATCATTATATAAAATTGTTCTGTTTTTATCTGCTTGTTAGGTCACCGCGCAAAAACTATTGGAAGCATCTTGAAAGGACTTTCACTGTTCGAAAGTTTCGGGTTTGATCATAAGTGTAACTATAAGTATTACGTACAAAAGAGATTCAATTACAAAATTAAGTTCGGACGAAGTAAGTATTTCTTGATTGGCTGAATGTTGGGTTGCTTTAAACAAGCGATGTCGAAAAGTTTGATGATCACACTGACCACATGCCCCTTCCGATAGTATTTAGATCCATATCCTTGTAGATGGTAGTCACTATACAACAGACTCAAAACCACAAAGATATGTATATCAAGAGAAGCCGGTGTAATGATTGGTTTACAAATAACAACTAACTTTTTACCCGTACCACATTATATGCTTAAATCATTATCTGTGTTTATACATGATTTCCTTGGAAACATCCGTAGGCAGCTTGTAAGGAAATTAACATGTCATGAAATCGTAAAAATTAATAGATTCTTTTGGGTTTTTCCATGACTCATATTTAACAATTTTATAAGTCTTCTTGACACTTAGTTATTGAGACAGTTGCTGTCCTACTGCAGGTTCGTAGATTTCCAGCTCTTTTTCCATTAAAGGCTTCAAAGGACCAGTACTTTTTAAAGGAGTCCAGCTCATCTCACCATTTCTGTCTACGGCAATTTTGTCTGCTACATATGTATATAGGGAAACCCATTGGGTCAGGAGTTTGCCCCTTTGATCATATTACATGCGGCAGATGTATCCAGCCAAATTCTGCGTGGCAGTTTTCCGACTGACATCATTTAGATTTGTTATAGAAGACACCAATCCAGGATGGATGGATTGGTTACTGTTACTTACCTTAACTTATTAAACCAATCCATCCTAAATTGGTGTCTTCTGGACCCGGTCTAAAAGTTTTAATACGCAATGGATTTCATATCTCGGTTACATTCATCCTTCTGTTTCCTGGAATTCATACTTCATTCAAATTTGTTTCGTCAAGAAAGACTCGTAAATAATGGTTGGATTGCAGGTTTTATTCGAATTCTAATGTCTGAGACGTTGCATTTTTCATCTTATAATATGTCCCAAAGTTGGTAACCCTATGCATGCTTCCACGTAAAAGCAATAAAGCGTGTTGCAGTGAAACTATCTGGTTTTGCAATCCTTACAGTCACCAATGAGTTCCGATGTAGTATGCATTTATATAACAACCCCTTTTTAAAAGCTGGTGATACGCTTTGTGAATGTTATTTAAATATTACCGAGAAGTTGGTAGTCGCGGCTGTTCCGCGAGAATAACTTGCTAAGACATTTACATAGAATTATTTCTACTTCGGAATAAGCAAGTTGAACAGGTTTAGTATCATAATCGTTTTGAAGGAAGTTTTATTTATTTGCGAAGTATAATTAGTAGCATAGACTCATAAGTAAATCCTATGTCGTTTGATCTTTATTAAAAGTTTATTCAAACGAATGAAAAGTTATATGCCCAATTAGAATCTTATAAAATTTTAATGAGATAAAACGAGCTGCGAGTTCCTCGTTAATTATATAAACTATGAACAATAACTAAGGTAGGCAAGTAAACGTTTCACAGAGGCAAACTCGAGCGAGCTAAAATGAATGTTAAGTTATTGGAATGAGATCAGAGTAGAGTGTACGGAGAACGCGAGCGCGATCGCGGGGTCGAGTCGAGTCATGCGAAGGTGCACTTACGACAGTGCAGTATGCAACACCGAGTCTATGAGGCGACTGTCCAGTGATATGAGACCAACCTTGAGATCATCGGTGAGTGCGGGAACTGTGGTGTACGGGGCTCATTCCTCCCGGTTGATGCGATCCGCCTTCCCTCGCTTAGGCGAACAGCCGTTAGGCAACTCCGTGGAACTCGCCACACAGCGTAGACAGCAATACTTGTTAGCGATACACTTTTATGTTGTATAGCTAAAAACACACTATCACTTAGCACTACACCTACGCTCCTAGGGTCGGAGTTAACCGTTCGTTTAACGGGCACTCGTACGACTAATGAAGTAGCGACAACGCCGATCGATGTAAGGACGTTCGACCGAGATGTTGGTCGGACAATGACTGAACGAGAAGTCGCAGGCTTCGGCGCCCGCGCAGGTTGTGCGGCTCCCCGCAGCCCGCGCCCCCTGCCCCGCCCCGCGCTGCTGCAACCTTACTCCGGAACGCGTTCCCAGTGGCCGAGCTTTTGCAGTCCTACTCTATCTACAACGTATATTAAGGCTGCAAGGGTGATAAAGCGAGCACCAAACCCGTTCGCCCACTATTGCAAAAAGACAGAGGCACCCATGTAGCCCTCCGCCAGAAAGGTCGACGATTAGAATACAAGGGCATAGTAACAATTTTGACTTAATATCCAGACCCTTCCGTCTGGACTTTTTTACCAAGTTTTTAAGAAAATGTGTAACTAATTACACATTTCTTTCAATGAAAGAACCTCTTATTCTTAAGTCACTCAGTATAATTGGTTAAACTTTAACATTTTGAATGAGTTAAGCATAAAGCAGTTTACCTCAGACCATTAGCTCTACACAGTACGGGGCCCTTAACGGCGCTCACATCAAATGTGTATAAATTCAATCACGGCATACATTCCTGCTAAGTCTATCTAAGAGGTATAAAAAGTGTGGCTTCTGTATGGCTATTAACATCCTCGTCGCGGCAGAAGGCGGGCCGGCTCGGAGCGCGGCGCGGGGCTCAATAAGCGATCTTCGTTTTTTTCTCATCACCAATTACATCTATTTTTAAAGGTCCATTGAAAAACACAATCTCAGTAATGCCTCTACAATTCGATTGTCCGGAGAATATGCCTCTGGTGATGTTATACAAAGGCACTCGATAAAAGTAAAATTGAATAAATAACGTAAGCGTAGGTAATATGTCATTACATTGAAACAAAAAGATAAACTGCAGATACGTGACTCTGTGCCTGCCGGCTGTTTTCACTTTTGTATGGATTGTTGCAATTATTCATCCATTACAATTAAATAAACTACACTTATACGAGTATGTCAAGTAGAATCGCCTATCATAACAACACGATATGACATACTTCAATAAAACTTTTAATTAAATTGGCATTTTCCTGTATCCACAAACGTAGCAAAAATATAAAATCAGATTCCCTCGTAGAGTCAGTATATATTATTCTGAAATCGTAAAGTAACCGTACCACTTTTATCTGATGAGCTAGTTAGTATCATTACACTAATTTCATGTTTATAGCATTTTTGTGCAGCACTTTTAACAGTACACGAGTTACGGTCGAGTATGGTGAATAATTATGAAGCACATTTCTGTTGACCCATATATTAGACATCAACGCGCACAGTTCCCGAGTTATTTTAACATTACGTTCGTAATCAACTTAAAGTCCACATATTTCCTCTTCTTCGGGAAAGTTTTGTTAAAGCTGTCGTCATAATACGTTAGTGGTTGTAAATTAATAAGAAATTTACTTTACGTAAATATTATCTAAGAATGACGCGATGCTGTATGGATGATGGGTACCTTTATTTGCATTACAAGAGATATTACATTGAGTACATTTGTATTACTTTTGCTCTGAATGTGAAATATTTTTCTGTTAATTATTATTAAACATTGATGAATGCTTCTGCATGAATTTAATCAAGACTGTTCGTGTGATGATGTCAGAAAAGTAAATATATTGAAATTTTAGACTTGAACAAGTGGCCGTGGTTGAGGCACAATCAAATGCTTGTTGTAAAACGTCTGTTATTAATGCTTGATCTGACAACAGCATAATTAGAAAATAACGAATGAAATGTCTGTATTGACATTAAAACATGATTTATCTGCAACATTTAAAAGACCCTGTTCATCTTTTGAAACCACTTTGATTAACAAACTAGATTTCATTATTTTTGTCTTGTTTTTACAGTTTTAATGAATGCATAAATAAATAATACATAAATGTAGCCTGTCTTGGTCCTTTTCCTGTTAATTAAAAAAGACAAAAATTGTTTTCCATTTCAGTTACTTACATCATTTTGGATTGAGATAAAAAAATAAAGAAAATAGGTTTATTTGTCACAGAAACACGTGCATACAAAAAGATCAGTTAATTCGAATAATAAAGACAAAATACAAAATAGATACATATATAATCACGAGCGCAGAACAGAAATAAGGGTAATCCCCGTGTATAAAGAATTATGACATTTCTTCTATAATGCTGTACAGTTGGTCACTATTTCTATATACTAAAGCTACAAACAGCTTTGCACGAATTTCTTTAGTCGGCATAAAAGGTAATTAGTCTGAGTTTGATATAGTTTTATAGGCTAACTAAATACATTATTGCAGAAATACACTTTCACTTGTGATCATCAGTGCGAACTCCTTGATTGTTTATCGGATTAGTAATAAATAAACAAAAGCAGCAGATAGGTACCCAGATAATTGCATTTCCTCTGCATATCTTATTATATATAAAAATATTTCTCTTACATTACCTATTTATTTTAAGAGCATCGACTTATATTCTTAAACAGCCTTACTAATAAAAATATTTTAAACACTTGTTTAACAACTGTATATTTATACACTGTGTAAGCTATGGATAAGAGTTACACGCTCCCTCTACCAATAATGGGTGTGTAAGCATTTTATAGTTATAAAGTCGTTATAACAAAAGTCACTGGCAACATTCTTCGGAAACGTTTTGAAACTAGATTACTAAATCGTAGAGACATTTAGAAAACCTTGTAAACAGCAAAAAAAAAATTTAATTTGAATAAATAATACAAATTGTGTCCAAAATTTTGTTTCGAAATGTATTTAAAAATATGAGTAATTGAATGTTTGTTACGGTAAAATGAAAGAAAGACATATTTTATAAGTTCGTCATTGAGTTTAAGAACGCACCTTTCAAATGCCAAACTAAGTAGTGTCCCAACGAAATTTGTATCTTTAAATAATTTGGTTTGTAAATAATGGCAAATAATAACAGAAATAGTGACCAGTTGAAGGCATAAAGCAAAAGTATTGACAATCATAACTTTATGAATAGGTGATGATAAGACAAGGATATTTTTCTAGTAATTTGTACATCAAGCGTAGTCATTTTTTTTCAGTAGATAATACTTTTTATAATGAATTACAAAAAAGAATGTTGTTTTAGTGATCTATGCCAAAGTTGTAGGCATTTTTCAACTTTTAATTACATATTAACAAAGATTTGCTGCTAATATAATAACTTAAATTTCAGTACAGTCGGTAAATCCGACTGTACTGAAATTTAAGTCGGAAAATCTCGGATTTTTCATAAAAAAAACTAAAAATCGAGCTAACCCAAGCCAAACTCTCAACTTCGGTAGGATATTTGGTGTTTTAATTTGTTGCATTTTAACCCTACTATGACGCCCTGAGAGCCACTCGTCGGTATACATTCGTAACGGACTGTTTTCTAAGTCCATGAATGTCTGCTGCGTCATCTTGAACTTCCTGCCTAGCCCACGAGAGCAGCACAAACTTGAAGTTCTACAGCCAGCCCACCACTACGAGCTAACAGTTTGATATCACTTCTAACTAACTCAACTATTTCACGTACATATATTTTACTGAATCTATATTTCTTTCGAAAGTATGTGTCATGTAAAGTAAAAGGATCGAAACGATTTTAGTAACATTTTCTTTGTGGTTCTTCACGGTACATTTCATCAAAAACATCGAAATAATGCTAATAATCCATCATTGAGATTTGCCAGATGTCCGGTTACTACGTTTACGCGCTCACTAAACAAGGGTTGAGGACTGAATAACAGTTGTGTAACTTCTCATACAATAAAAACTCCCGCTATAACAGATGTGTACAACTGAGCTGTCAAATATTTTTTGTTGGTAAAGTAAGCGTTATAACTCCGGTATACGTCGTGTGTAAATCTTTATTAGTAAGGCTGTTATTGTAGAGAAATTTGCATTCAAAATCAAAATCAAAATATTTTTATTTCACTTACATAAGTGAAATAAAAATATTTTGATTTTGGGCACATGCCCATGTAGGTTACATGGGCACTTATGAAACGTCAGAAGCTAGGTGCATGGTTCCAACTGGTCGTTTCCTATGGAGAAGAGCCGGCAAGAAACTCCACGGTTACTTTTTTAAAAATAATTGGCTTTTACAATGTTTTCAAATTACAGTGTTAATCGGTATGGGAGGACAGTGTAGGCCTGTCGAGATGTACCAGGTAAATAACAAAAAAAAAATGGTCTACAAAATATCTAGTCTATTAAGCCTACAACGTTCTCACGTTCACAAGGTACACAAGAATCTATGTAAAATATTAATAAAATAATAAAAATAAAAACCTTTTTAAACCAAATGACATGTTTGCCATTACAACAAGTCTGAAATCAAAATTGTAGGTATTAACTTAAGAATGATGAAAGATTCTTAGATCATTCTAACACAACTACAAGAACTAGAAAATTAGATATACGCGACAAATCCGGTTATGTGTATATTAATCAAATATAAATAGGTTTAAAATTTAAATTATTTCTAAATCCAGTAGGTATCTTGAATTAGACAGAAATCAAATTCGGCGTCATGAAAATAAAATACTTCCTAATCCAATGTTATCTGCAGCAATTATTTAGTCGAGAACAGTGGTATACCTAGATCTCAAAAGGTTATTTATTTAATACCCTTATTGAGGAGGTCATCTGACGCGGAACAGAGATAGTATTGACTTATCGGTACCATCGTGTGTAACATGCAATTCGTGAGACTATATCAAACGGGAGGTCTCTCTGAACACGAGATATCGTAACATGCACCGATAGTAGAACTGAATTCTCAAAGGCTGCTTATACATTGAATAGGTTTTGGGATGCATATTTATTTTCTTTAAAGACGATAAGAATCAATTTAAGTGTAATTAGGTCCTACAACATTTTCAAGGTTTCTTTCAGTAGCGGGGTCTCATACCTACTCCACGATTCCTAACAGCTGCATTTACAATTACTATTTTTTTATAGCCATTACTAATGTCTACAAATATGAACCATGCAATAACCTTTTTCGGCTGCCCTTTTGCAAATGACCGACATAAACTCACCATTCACCTTAACCTTTATTTATCATTTTGTTGTGATTTGATTTTTCTATAATCATCTTTTCCGACTGGTAAATACGAGTACCTTGTAGAAAACAAGTATAGTTTGTTTGGAATGCGTCGGGTACTCGAGCACGCCGCCATCGCAACTCGCCGCTGTCATTCTTACAGCACCAGGTGAACCATCATTTCCTGTTGTATTGCCGCAATCGAGTTAATTGTTTCAATAGGTAATTGGCTTCTTAAAGAAATATCTTTACAACCCGGGCCAGGCTATAAACCCGAGTATCTATACGGAGTGATGTTGTAAACCGGCGATATATTTTATGTATCTATCTAAACGTTACTTATGTACCGACAATTAATTTTATGAAGGCACGATCATGCGGTATTGCTACATAAAAAAAAAAAACTAGCTTTACTATGATGATGACTTCAGTTGTTCTCGATTCTTTCTTTTTCAAAGAATTAAAAGATAACAGTAATATAAAAAGTGCTTGTTTTCAATCGACACTTCTCTTTTGTGTACAGAAACAGAAAGCTTTTGTAAAAACGGACGTTAATGAACTCTATAATTACTTGCAGGAGTCATAATTATGTTCGGTCTTACACTTAGTGCAAACTAAACCGCTCTTGTTTCTAATTCCCAGCGACTTGAATGTTGTAGTCATTTTCCACGGCGTGGCATCGGCGGCGTGCGGCGGGCGTAGCGGTGACCGGATAACGGTCCTCGAGGTACTCACACTCTGAGGGCAGACACCGTCTCCCAACTACATATTTACACCGAAACTCAACAATAGTTGGTATACAAGTCGTCATTATCATAACCCGCGTCAGTGTCACGGTCGGCTCAGCATCGCAATCGTGGCCCGCCATCGCACAAGGTTGCATCGCATACGTGTCCACACGTAACGTTATACTATGTCGTTGTAATACACCGCAATCATATTTCCAGCTGCAACTGTAATTCGTAACAGAACCGTTTTGTACCCACTATAACAAAACGAGCTTTAGTTCCCCAGTAAGGGGTAAGCAGTAAGGGGCGATAAGATTAATTCATTTGATAGGATAAGCTTGTACACATTACCATATTATTAAGATGCATGAATTTTAACAGGTTTATCAAAATCACGCTTTTAACCAAATAGGGCCTGCTTTTAGCTTTACTTTGAAATCCGGATTGCCAAAAATTATTTAGATTTTCGTAAAGTACAGACTAACATACTGGTGCCGATTCCCTTGTTCACAAACTAAACTAAATTTAAGTTCAGTGCATCTTTTTCTTTCTATTTCATTAATAAAAGGACAGAAGATACATTTTAGTTTAATCCTGTCAAATTAATCAGCGCCTGTCACTACTCCATACAAGTTTAGACGTGATTACAAACTTGCCTACTAAAATTACGCCAATTTACTTCAAGCGCTGATTAATTTGACATGACTTAACTAAAATTTATCTTCTGTCCTTTTCTTAATGAAATAGAAAGAAAAAGATGCACTGAACTTAAATTTAGTTTAGTTTGTGAACAAGGGAATCGGCACCATTGTCGGCTGAGTAATACTTAAATCGGTTTATACAAATAAGAATACACCAACCCTTTTCCTTAGATTCCTATCTATATTTTACGATTTGCTAAGTATGCATTGGCACTTGGCAGTTACGAAGTCCACGCTTTTTGTATTACTCCCATGCCTCAAACACAAAGTGATTTTATACGATCGTTGACGCACATAAAAGGCCATAAAACGCTTTTTGATAGCTTGTGTTGGACCACGTAATTTATCGAAAGCTTTGCTAATTTTATGTTATTTTGACTAGCTGTATATGCATTTACAATCGCAGAACGCCTCAGTGTTGTAAGGACCTGATCCGTGTGCAAGAAGAACTTTAGGTCACCATACGCATTTTTTTTTTTTTTTGGATGGGAAGTCATCAAATAACTTCTCCCGCTCTGGGCGGAGCGGGAGGGTGTGTCAGACTCTTACTGACTAAAACCCACCCGTATTCCTTCCATTGCCTGTGTTGCCAGGGGCCTCGGTGACCCTTTAGTACCTTCCCGCGACCCCGGCAGGCATCGGCCCTAGTGGACCCCTACACTTGTGCTGACGACATCTCTTTGAGGCGCGCGTGGAATACAACGCGCCGTCGACCCGGGCCTGGTCACCATAAGCCTGCGCCGTCATTTTTCAGGATTTATTCAATGAATCAATTTTATCATTATTTGATAATTTACATGAAACTTGTACAAGTAGATATCTCCTTGGAACGGATAAGTATTTTGTTTGCCTGCAAAAACAACTTTTACTGGCCGACTGTTTAAGTTGCCATATATGTAGAGTAGAGAGGGGTACTCCGAAAGATTTGGCACATGCGTTGTGGGTGTGATTTCGCCAGACGAGTGCAGCTTTCTCCGAATGTAGTGTTGTAACATCGCGAGCGTCCTACTCCCGTCTGCACAAACAACTCGTCACGACGCGCGACACGGTGTGACATTTTATCATTAACATCCAAATATCAAGGCAGACAACTTTTCACATAATGCCCGTCTTTAAGCCTCGACAACCGGATAATTCTATATTCGTTTGATATGGTAAATAGCCTCTGATTCATATTAATATAAGGAGGTGTTATATGAAATAGGAAACTTGTATATGAGTTTTGTCATTTAAAGCAATTCAAAAGCTCTTTTAATATGGCGATCAGTGACTTGTGAGTCAACAGTAATTTACACGAAATAAAAAGTCGTAGTTAGTGACCATCTCTTAAAATTGATTAGCTTGCCCAAATACATATAAGTGATATTGTCTACCTTAAACGCCATAGTAATATATCACGCCGCCAATTTCAGATCATTAAAAACTCACCTGTCCTGTTTTGGGAACCAAAAATATGGAATCGATTTAGAACATAGCAAGTAATCACAATAGAAAAAAATACATTAGGTATGTAGTTATTGGAAAAAATGATGAGGCGATCACTTATTTAAAAACTATAAACTATCGAGGTAAATAAAACGAAGGTCTAGGGCACGATTTCCGGTTTGAAGCATGTTTGTTGATTTTTCTATGCATAAGTTCGTTCTGACATCATCATCACATGATGATTGCATGACTACGAGTGTATGTACCAGCTTCCTCCAAATTGTATGCTCAGATTATAAAGAACTTTTCCCACGAAATCAAAAGTGTTGGCTTTATAGCTACTGTGCACTATATCATTAAAATACTGAGGTAATCCGTACAGATTGCAAAAATGCTTTAAACATTGCGTAATATATGTGCAGGGCCGTGGGCAGAGTCCTCGGCGCCCGCGTGGGTAGTGGGGAATGGCAGTCAAGTGGCAGCAGTCACCAGGCGACACCTAAAACCGTGGGTCCGTAGGTGTGGAGCGACACCGCAATCGAAAGCCTTGACAAATAACTCGTCATTACCAATCCACGCCCGATATACTGTTACTTCACTATGTCATTGCGCAGTTCTAAGAGTAATCGATTTTAAATACGACCATTCATAAATTCTTGCTTGTTACGTTAATTAATTTGGAGACACATTTTTATGCAATTACTAGTGTTTATTAATAGAAGAAGTACCAGGTATTGGTGGCGTGTTTACAAATACTTCTTCATGCGAACACTTGTACGGGTTGGGGTTTAGCCCAACCTAAAAAGGGACAAATTGTATTTACAAGCTATGTATGATTCTTAAACACAACACATAGCTGTGTATTCGCTTTGTACGTTACTGGTTTCCAAATCTTTCCTAGAGTGGAGAATTACTGAGAGGAAGGTATCACTGTAGGGGATAAATCAAATAAATCTATTTTATTTACTAATGTGTACCTGTATTAAGTTTATGTGTGCTGTATGTATATATTTAAACTTCTCAAAAATGTGTAGTTTTATGAGAAATGATGGACTTTTTGATGATGACGTCTCTATATTTGTATACTTGACTGTACCACTACTAATTAAATTTTCCCAGTTAACAGCTAACGATTTGTCAAGGATATAGAATTAAATAATAATATTAAAACTTTTTTTTATTGAATTAAGTCTTGTACAAATCTTTTACATGCATACTAGAAACCAAAAGCCATACTAGAATTCAAACCTATTAAAAATCAATCTTTAACTCTATAACTACTTTGTAATTCAGATATTTATAATTCAGACCAACAATTTTTCCCAAATCATCAGTTCGCTTGATGCGTTTTTTTAGAACGCTTTTCCTTCTTCGCTTCAACACAGTTAATGTGTTGTGATAAAGAAGCATACGTGGTTTACAATTGTCTGTCCAAAAGCTTCTTTATCACAAACCCGTACAAGTGTCGGCATGAAGAAGCACTTGACACGCGTCTTGGTCCTCAGAGGCCTCAAAGGAAAGAATTAGATCAACAAAAACAAAAGAAACAAAAGAATTAGATCAGGTTGAACTTAAATGGTATGGTATGGCTGTCTGCTGAAAAACTTTAAATAAATAGTCATACTTAAATCAAAACTATTTAAAACAAACAATAAATGGAGAAGTAGATAAAGGTCACACTCTTTTATATTACATTAAAGAAATTAGTTTGTTTGTTTATTCATTCCTACTTAAAATAAATATTATTGCACCATATTATTTCTAGTAAGTAACAACTTTTTTTACTCATAAAATAATATGAGAAACTCTAAGAAAATTACTTAACGACACGAAAACTTTTATAACGGCGATGAACAACAATCACACGATACTTGCGGTAGAACCATAATGTACGTAACAAATTGATAAACACTGGCCAACGGACTACGAACCACTGTTTTGCTACTCTAGACCTCGATAATACAGTGTCGTATAATGAATGTAATGTACCTACGTATGTACTAACATGTGTGCTGTTACATAACGCTGCATCTACATAAGGGCACAGCCCATCACATGCCGATGACATCATATCGCCCGACTTACTGTAACATACAACTTTACACGTGATCTGAATAAAAAAATACGAGACTTCTAATGCGAGTGCGACTCATGCCTATGTGACTTGTGAAAGCCGTGGAAAATGTTAACAAATGTGAGTAAGAAATGCAAATGACTATTGCAAACGCTGTCTTCTGCACAAAATGATAATAAAGGCTAATAATAACTATACGGAGTTCGCAACTCAGAACACTAAGATTGCAAAGTCGTTCCAGGTACACGTACATAATTACCAAGTTTAAAGCACTTGCAGTGCATTGTTAGAATGCCTCATATTTTAATGTTAATTCTTCAACCACTGCTGTAGGTAAGGCTTTATTCGCATGGGCGAGCGGGGCGCGAGCGCAAACGAACGGTGACACAGCGCTAAAAATAGAGCTCCGACTCGGACTCAGGGCCGATACGGGCGGCGCCGCCAGACCTGTCCCGGCCACCCCCGTCACCCCCGTCCCTCACACGAGGCCCCGACGATCCCCCACCGCCATCTTGTTGATCCACAGACCGTAGCGGACAACAACTTAGGTCTAGATGGCAAGGACATCGCAGTCAACTTGAATACTTTAGCTGCAGGAGGTTACGATGGCACTCCACTATTAATAAAGCAAAACGTAGAGACATTGAACTCTGGGGATGCTTGCTTAAGTATGCGTTTATGTTTTAACACATAGACCATAGGAAATTGCATAATAAAAAGTTGAACCGGTTTATTGCTTCTCTCACTTCAATATATCCTATGATCTTAAGATTCTGCTAATAAACAAGTTCTATACGACATGATAAAAAATATACCAATCCGCCAACTAGAATCCATCACTAAGTGCTAATCTTTTATTTTTTTTGTATTCATAATTTACTTTAAAATTCTACCTATTATAATCAATAAGCAATAACCAAGGAAAACTAAACGAATCTAAATAGTTTATATGTAATTATAATAGATTGTAAGTTCCCATTCCCATCGATTTATACAGATTTTATTTCAGTTTAGTTATTGCTGAAGACCAATGAGCACGTGCAGGACACAATAACTGAGGTGGGCTACTATAGAAATGGGCCTTTAAAGGGTTTAATAACATATCAACATATCTGACTTTATGTGCGGCCAGTATCTTACTTACGAGAGAAGGTGGAGGTGTAGCAGCAATGTGCAATCAAATCTTACGAATTTTGCAATTATTCACATCAATCTTGTTGGACGACTGCTCTATCTGTTTTTAGGGTCCCGTAGCGAAATGGCAAAAACGGAACCTTCATAATTTCGTCACTTCAGTCCGTCCATCCGTTCGTTCGTCCATCCGGATGTTATGCAACCATTTTACTCGGAGACTATTTGCACTGTATCTATGAAAATTGGACAGAAGGTGTGTCTGTGCTAGACATGGGTCAGTATGCGAATTCGTAATACTGAAACTATTTATTGGTATGATTACCAATACCAGGTTTTGAAATTATTTATTTTAATAACTATGTATTGGTGATACTGATCTCGGGTTCAATATTTGAACGTTTGGTCGGTATTCAAAATAAATTGAACTAAACATTTTTGAGTAAAAGAACTTTGCTTCATACTTCAACCAGGGTTAGGACTGGCTACAAATTTACTTATGGCATTAATCGGGTGTTGTGTCTATTACTTCGTTATCGCGTATCAAGCCAATAAATAGTTTCACGCAATACATAGTCATTGTGGAAGCCAATACCATATATGTATTTTATGGTATTACGCCAATACATCGCTATATGAGCAGTGGTGGCCCAGTGGTAACGGCCGCCACTTACGAGTTGTAGGTCGTGGGTTCGAACCCAAACAGGCGCTTTACTTTGTGTAAATAATTTTATCACCACTGCTCTCAAAACGGTGAAGGAAAACATCATGAGGAAACCGGCATGTCCTAGAACCAAAAATTCGGAGACATGTGACATCCACCAACCCGCACTGGGCCCGCGTAGTAGATTACGGCCCGCCCCTCTCGAAGAGAGGAGGCCTGTGTCCCACCAATGGGAACATTATAGGCTGATTATGATGACCATTGATGACTTGAGTATAGAAAATATGGACATAAATATAGATAATAAAATTGTTGAAATCGTAAATACTACAAAATTCCTTGGACTAATAATTGACAAAAGACTTGACTGGAAATCACAAATCGAGAAACTCTGCAAAAAAATTTGTAGTTCCGCATTTGCATTGCACTCTCTAGCTACAGTTGTGAATGTAGAGACCCTGATTGTGGCCTACCATGGCTTAGTTGCGTCTCACCTAAGATACGGCATTATATTTTGGGGAAATTCTACCGACGCTAACACGGCATTTAAGGCTCAAAAGAGATGCATTAGATCTATGTTTGGGCTAAAAACGGTTGATACATGTAAACCATATTTTAAAAGGTACAATATATTAACTCTTCCTTGTATGTATATCCTCGAAACCGCAATGTTTGTTAAAACAAACCCCAATTTGTTTCCACGTCTACAGGACGTTGTACCGCGTAACAGACGGGATATGACCATTCTTCGAGTCTATATAGCAAAAACGGCACTCATGCGCAAAAGTATCGTCTGCATGGCGCCTACTATATATAACATATTGCCTAAACGTTGGAAGGAGCTAAATGGTAAGGCATTCAAGCGACAATTAAAAATGTTCCTTTCGCAAAAAGCATATTATAATGTCTCCGAATTTTTATCCGAAAAGGATTTTATTTTGAGTGATAAATTTTAGCTTTTTCCTGATACTAATAATTTATATGACACTAATATTAAATTTATATAAATATGGAATTTTGACATTATAACATAAAATAATTTCTAATTTATTAAGTTTCTAATTATAAACTTTATTAGTGCCTATTCTAGGTAAATTTTCGATTTTGTTAATTATTTTCAATGCTAAGGAAATATTTGTACGCCGATACTCACGGCTAAACATGATTGGACTCAAACGATGACTGTAATATCTTGCATGCTCTTGTATGTATACAATGTTTAACAAATAAAGAAATCTTATCTTATCTTATCTTATCATTATTGAAACTATTTATGGTATATACCACCCATCTCTAGTCATTGAACTATGGTGTAATGAAATTACGAAAAAAAAAAACAAATAGGTTACTCTTCCCATACATGTAACCGAGGGAATCCCGTGTGGTCTCGGATTAAGAATATGGCCACCCAATCTCATCCCATGGGTGTCGTAGGAGGCGTCTAAGGGAACTGACACCTAGTGCATGGTGGAAGGGTGCGAAGGCCAGAGAGATAGGAGAAAGATATAAGTTTTATTACTGTGGAAGCGATGCCAAGCGAAATGGGTGGATATAGTTTTGGATAATCAGTTGAATGAATGTGTGGTGGATGTTAGAGAGAGTAAGTGATAGTGATAGCTGTTAAAGTGATTGTGGAGAGTCTGGTGGTTAATATAGTTACTGTGTATGCACCCTAGTCAGGGTGTGAGGATACTGTAAAAGAGAAGTTTTGGAAGGACTTCGATCGGGTGATGATGGATGTGCAAGATAGTGAAGAAGTGTATGTGGGGGTGATTTAAACGGGTATGTAGGAAGACAGAAGGATGGGTATGAGAGAGTGCATGGTGGTTGGGGATAGGGAGACCGTAACACTGATGGCGAGACACTCCTGCTAGCTGCTTCGGCCTTCGACCTGGCAATAATAAATACGTGGTTAAAAAACAAAATGAGCATCTTGTTAACAACAAAAGTGCTCGCCACGCGACGCAAATTGACTACTTGCTGGTAAGACGGAACAGTCTTAAAAGAGTAAGACTGTAAAGTGCTCCCAGATGAAGATGTAGTCTCACAACATAGACTCCTAATAATGGAGCTAAAAGTCAGTGCCTCGTCCAGTAGGAACATGGAACGACCCCCATACAAAACCAGGTGGCGTATGATAGAAGAAGAGGAATGTGCCAGTATGTTTAAGAGTCAAGTGGTAGATAAAATGATTGAATTGAAGGATATGATAAGAAAATCTGGGAATGAATGTTGGAAAGATATGGCGGATTGTATAAGGAGAGCAGCAAAAGATGTGTTTGGAGAATCGAAAGGGAAAGGAATGATAGAAAGGGATACATGGTGGTGGAATAAAGATGTGCAAAATATGCTTAAAGAAAAGAAAATTGCGTTTAAATAATGTCATGGTGTAGAAAACGGGAATGATAGTTTATGAGATGATAAGAAAAATGTTTATAAAGAATGGAAGTAAAAGCACTAGCAGATTCGGCGTATAAGGCGCAGGAAAAGTTGTATGTAAGGAGCTCTATCGGATTACAAAAGCAATAAAAAGGAGAATGAGAGATATAATTCACATTAAATGTATGAAAGACGACGCTGGTAAGGTTCTGTCCAAAGATGACGAAATAAAAGAAAGATAGAAGGTTTATTTTGAAAAGCTAATGAACGTAGAGAATAAATGGAATGGTGTGCTCAAAGAGGTACAGGTAAATATATGGGTTTAGTAACTAAATGATATACCAGTGGGAGTATGGAAGTGTTTAAAAGAAGATATGCAATAGTTCGCTAGTGCCCACTAGCGAACTATTGCACCATTCTTGTGGAATCCCTCCTTCATGCAACAACTTATTGAAGAATAAAGTCAGCCACTTATCCATCTTCAAGAATAAAGTTTATGTTCAGGACTGCAATAACTATCGAGGGATTAAGCTCATGTCACATAGTATGAAGCTATGGGAGAAAATAATAGAGAAAAGACTGCGAGAGGAGAGTGAGATTACCCCGAACCAGTTTGGGTTTATGCCAGGTCACACAAGAACTTGCACATGGTGCTCATTGATTTGGAGAAAGCGTATGATAGGGTAACTTTTTTTTGTGTGTAAAATCATCAAATAACTTCTCCCGCTCTGGGCGGAGCGGGAGGGTGTGTCAGACTCTTACTGACTAAAACCCACCCGTATTCCTTCCGTTGCCTGTGTAGCCAGGGGCCTTGGTAACCCTTTGGTACCTTTCCGCGACCCCGGCAAGATGATAGGGTACCTCGGGATGTGTTGTGGTGGGCCTTGAAAGAGAAAGGTTTGCTCGGGAAGTATGTGAAGTTAATTCGTGCTATGTACAGCCAATCTTGTACCTACTTCTGGTTGGCTGCTGGCAATACTAACGGGTTTAGTGTGGCTGTAGGCTTACACCAAGGGTCGGCGTTAAGTCCGAACCTCTTCCTGTTGATTATGGACGCTGGACGCTCTGACGTCGGACATACAGGAAGAGGCACCCTGGTGCATGCTGTTCGCCGATGACATTGTTCTTGTCGGTGAAGATGGACCTGAGATCCAGAGCAGATTGAAGAAATAGCAACAGGAGCTAGAGAATGTTGGCTTGAAAATCAGCAGAACCAAACCTGAATATATGTTCTGCGATTTCGGCGGTCTCTCCAGTTCTGGTGCCATAGCGCTTGATGGCGCGCTTCTCCCAGTCTGTTCTAACTTTCGTCATCTCGGTTCACTCGTGCAAAGCGATGGCAAAATAGGTCGGATGGTTAAGCATAGAGTTAACGGCAGCAGGTCACGGGAACAATCTGCGACTCCCGCATTCCCCTTAAACTATAATAACTATATCATCATCATCATCATCATCATCATCATCATTTCAGCCGAAAGACGTCCACTGCTGGACATAGGCCTCCCCCAAGCACCGCCACTTCGACTGGTTTTGTGCTTCCCGTATCCAGCGGATTCCTGCGGCCTTCACAAGGTCATTGGTCCACCTTGTAGGAGGCCTTCCAACGCTACGCCTTCCGGTACGCGGTTGCCACTCCCGAACCTTTCAGCCCCAATGGCCATCTGTTCTGTGAGCAATGTGCCCTGCCCACTGCCACTTAAGTTTGGCAATTCTTCGGGCTATGTCGGTAACCTTAGTTCGCCTGCGGATCTCTTCATTTCTGATTCGATCACGTAGGCAAACTCCAAGCATAGCCCTCGCCATTGCCATTTGAGTGACTTTTAGCCTTTTAATAAGGCCCATTGTAAGCGACCACGTTTCAGTGCCATAGGTCATCACTGGCAACACGCACTAGTCTTTTGACCAGTGCGTGTTGTCAAAAGTCTTTACTTTTGTCTTGAGACACTGCGGTATTTGGGACGAGAAGATATTGCGTAGCTTCCCGAACGCTGCCCAGCCGAGTCGGATTCGACGATTGACCTCTTTCTCGAAGGTTGTCCTAGGTAAACATACTCGTCCACAACTTCGAGCGTAGCATCTCCGATCTTCATGAGAGTGGGTGTAACATGGGCATTTGACATGGCCTTTGTCTTGTCCATGTTTATTTCAAGACCCACTCTTTCGGAAGTTCTACTGAGGTCATCGAGCATTGTACTGAGGTCCTCCATAGTCTCAGCCATGACAACTATATCGTCGGCAAACCGAAGGTGATTGATGTACTCGCCATTGATGTTGATGCCTGGCCCTTTCCAGTCCAGAACCTTAAAGACATTCTTCAGTGCAGCGGTGAACAGTTTCGGAGAGATAACGTCTCCCTGCCTCACACCTCGCTGCAGAAGGATAGGTTTCGAGGTCTGGTCCTGGAGTCGGACCGACATAGTGGCGTTTTCATACAGACACTTAAGCACCTCGATGTACCGATACTCGATCTGGCACCGTTGAAGAGACTGCAGTACAGCCCATGTCTCGATCGAATCTAAGCCTTTTTCGTAGTCCACAAACGATAAGCAAAGAGGCAGGTCATACTCTTATGTCTTCTGTATCACCTGCCGCAGCGTATGTATGTGGTCTACAGTGCTAAAGCCTTTACGGAATCCGGCTTGTTCGGGAGGCTGGAAGTCGTCAAACCTGCGCGCGAGACGGTCCGTCATTCCGCTCTATCGCGTCCTTAATGCGGTCTGTATTAAAGCAGCGAAGGTCGCTTTTTAAGGACTTAGAGATCCGTCTATTGAGCTGGCGGTACTTGAGCGCATCGACTGAAGACTGCAGGATCATCTCGCGCCTCTCCTCCATGAGCTGTATAGTAGGATCAGAGAGTTTCTTGTTTCTATTTGTACGACGGGTCTTGAAGATATTAGACCCGACCGTATGGACAGTTTTCATGAACCCATCGTTATAATCGTCCGCGGAGCTCCCTAGGCACTCGAAACGATTCTGAAGTTCGAGCTGAAAGCTCTCGGGGTTTTGGACTTGGATCGGTGCTCGGCGGAGCGTAGACTTCATCAGTCGAGATCTTTCCAGCTTGACATTTAAGTTCAGTGTGCCTCTTATCATTCGGTGATCACTACCGGTTTTCACCGCGTTGATTACAGAGACATCATTGAATACTTGCTTCTTCGTCGACATAATGAAGTCAATCTCATTTTTTGTTGCACCATCAGTAATAACTATATATAACTAACTAACTATGTATAAAACAATGGTAAGACCTGTTGTCTTGTGTGGATTGGAATGTTGGGCCACAAAATGGATGCAGCTAAGATGAGAATGTTAAGAGGGATGGGTGGTGTGACATGAATGGATTTAATAAGAAAGGACAGCCCGAAGGAAGAGTGTGTAAGGAGTACAGACTGGCACCAGTGACTGAAAAGTTGTGCGGAAATCGGCTTTCATGGCATGTTATGCGGAGGAATGAGGAAAATGTCGTGATAAGTCTTGAGTATGAATGTCGATGGCTATAGGAGTAGGGGAAGACATTTTGCGCAGACCCCAAATAAATTGGGGTAAGGGCAGGAGAATGATGATGATGATGACATGTAACCGAGAGATGAAAAAAAAGTTCAAGCGTATACTATCGTTGGCTCTCATATTTAAAAAGATTATGATAAGTAATTTTTTTCCGAAATAAACTTTTTAGTATTTTTTTTACTTTAACAAGTAACCTTATAGTTTCGAAATGTCCGTCTGTCTGTCCGTGGCTTAGCTCAGATACTCTTAATACTAGAAAGCAGTAATTTGGATTAATATGTATACCCATACATATTAATCACGCCGACAAAGTGGTAAAATAAAATCTAAAAATATATTTTTTTAGTGTAGGTACTGCTCCTACCTCGCGTAAAGTGAGGATGATTTTTTTTTCTCATATATCGCGTTGTGTGGGGTGTCGTTGGAAAGGTCGTTCAAAAATAATGCGAGTAAGTGAAAACCATTTTTCAATTCAGGGATCGAGTTTGCGAAATTGACTTTAAAGTGCTATTTTTTGTTAAAATGAAGTGTGTTAAAGTCAAGTGATCAACTTACATTTGTAGTTGGAGTTAGAGAGCATGCTTTTCAACTACAATGTTAAGTTTGTTTTTGGGATAAATTCATCCCAACTACGGAACCCTTCATTGTGCGTGGTCCGACGCGCACTTGGCCGGTTTTTTATTTAACTCAATAGTTTTTGAGATATGGGATATTTTACGTTACAACAGTGATAACTTTGGTTCTCATAGTTTTTTCGAGAAATACTATGAAATACAAACTTATTTCTGGGGTCCATAAAATCGATACTGTGGATGCGTAAATATTCATCCCAACTACGGAACCCTTCACTGCGCCTGGTTTGACTCGCAATTGGCCGGTTTTTTTATTTCGCATTTATTCTTCGTTTACCGAACGCATGCTAAGTGCATTTCCTAAGGGTCATATGAATACTAAAGCTTGCGTAAAAGAATCAGATGGGTAGGCGCAGGAATTCATCCATAGCGCTCATTGTTACAAACGCCTAAAAAATAAACAATGGACGCTACATCCTATCTTATCTTATTGTTTAAGTAACAATCTGATTTAGTATATTATTGTTTAAAACAATATTTTACTACCTACCCTATCGATGTAGGTATGGCGTGCGGGGGTGTTAGGTAGGTAATTTTTATAATTATATTTATACAACAAGTTGTTGACCAGCGATAAAAAGGCCAAAAAGCTGATCGATCTTCAAATAACCAAGAGCAGGTTGAACTTATAATTCATACAAGTTCATTAGCTAAAATGTTAAAAATCCGTAACTTGACAGTACATAACTTAGAAACGATGTACAACTATTGTTCTATTTTTCACAAAGCAACAAAAATGTATTTGTGGAACCTAACTAGAGATTTGTTCATTCCGAATCCGCAAAGGACACGGTTTCTTGAAGTACAGGAAGATGATGTCACTGCTTCAACTGGTTTTGCTTATTATTCGATTGGTGTTTAGCAAAGAACCGAATACTTCAGCCAGTCAATCCGTTCGTAAATGTTTGTCTAGAAAATACATAGCTGTCTTATAGCGTTTATCGATCTAACATGAAATGCATGTAAAGAAAAAAATATTTCGAGACGCGAGAACGCATAAATACAGATAGTATTTATTAGCCGCGACGTTCTTCAAGACACTATATTTGTTATAAGTATGCAAGTTCTCAGTCAATTTCATTCCATTGTTGGTGGGCGACGCGCCGATGTTGAAGAGCGAACGCTGCGGTGTTCACAGGCGCTGCGCGGCGCGTCCTGCAACATTCCTGGAACTTTGTACCGACGGACGTTTGTCCTCTAAATTGAGAATATGCTCGTTTGGATCCCACATTTTATTTTTTACAGTTATAGAAGCTCTTCTTCAATTCCATAGGTTTATTCATCTTATTTTTTTTATTTCTAGGTACATACTAGAATACATGACCTTAGCCTTTTAGCCTTAGACCTTTTTTTCTATACCTTCGGCTGCAATTGCGAACCCAACACACCTTGGGATAATCTCTTGACCATAACTAAGTAATTAGTATGATGCAATCAATATCAATTATTATTATTCATCTAAGTGGCACTAGTGATCCGCGAGCTTCTATCAATCCTACGCCAGTAATGAATTAAAACTAATTGAAATTCAATAATATGAGAAGGTCTCCAAAAGAATGAGCTCATCCAAAGACCTCGACTGATGACACAAGACGTGATTCAACAATACTCACATCCTAGAAGATGGATTCACCGACGGTGTAGGCAAAGTAAATAGCAAATACTTACGTATACAATGTGATGTTAGAAAAAACTACATTAATTTGCGGTTTGTCCAGAAGACCTCATGTAGATAATAAGCGGCCATTATGCGTACCTAAAACAAGAAAACGTTATTACACTAATTGCAGTAAACAGCGTGATAGTTATAAGAATACGAACAGCTACTGAAATTCTAAATATATTATTATCGAATGCATTAAAAAAAAATGCATTCGATAATAATTTTATCGAATGCATTTTTTTTTAAATAATATGTTAAATGCTATAAAAACCAGACTTAATAGCAAATAACATGGAGAAACTAAGCGCTAAAATGAATTTGTCAAGCTCAATAATATTGTAGTGTCAACTGATAACGTGAGCCGGTCGTTATACTGAGCTTGCGGTTCGTTTGTTCAAGCGTTTAGCAAGTAGTGTATGCAGACAGTGTTGTTCAAATAGTTTGGTGTGGGTGTGGGCTACGAAAGATCGGCCCCGTGCTATATCCGCCGGTCGCGCTGTCGAAATCGCCGCTTGCGCAATGCTCTTTGGACGAACCGGTAACATACATAAGCAGAGACGACCGCCACTTCGAACGAGATATAGTTCTTAAAATTCCCACTACGAGTGCGCTCTTACTTTTCCGTCTTACTTACATGTGGAATACAAATTATGACCAGTTTCATTATCTTCAAGAAATTCCGATAACCGTATAGCAAATAACTTCAGACGAATTGTGTTCCATTTTTATAATCTGTATAATTCGAGCACTGTGAAACAGGCACTTAAGCTTCTATATAGAAACCCCATAAAAACCCTAGAACACAACTAATAAATATTTTTTTGCAAGCTTATTACTAGGATTTTTTCAATGACTTAGGTACATATTTAAAGATAGCAATCGTAATGGTATGCGGGTGGTTAATTGTACCTAAATATAGTCACACTATAACTCAACAGTATTTACAAGAAAAAAAAATTAAGGAAAACTTGGCGCATTACACGCAAGCCGAAGTATTACATTATCTACAGTCGACGGCCTGTCGCTAACATTAGTTATTCATTAGCAGAATCTTCGAGGCAACGCAAACGGTCAAGGTTGTCACAACACAAGAGACACACCACTCGTAAATACTGCAAAAATCAAAACAAAGGTCACATTGAGAACTCGTTTAGTGCTGTGTGCATCTTCGTTCGAATTCTTATTCAACAGAAAGCTTGAACTTCAGCCTTTACAACAGGCTTTATACAGGCTAGTTATTATAAATGTTTTATATATTGTATCTCTGCATCGATTCTGAGAAATAATTTAAAAAGGTTGGATTCGGTGCCAGCCATCACATTACTTGTCTCGTCCCGGAATGGCAAAACATGCGTTACAGTGCAAAGGCGTTCCGCTGTTATTATTTCCAATGCTTCATGAAACTTTAACGACTTCCAATACAGAACAGCATATGTGACTGTTCCCTATATAGAGACTTCAATATAGGTAACTGAAACTAATTACTATAATATAAATACATAGAGGATATAATAACGAATCTACTTATGGATTCAGGCTGTAATGCATGAACCGGAGCAGAGTTAGGTGCAATGGCCGATGCAATCTGTCCGTAATTAGTCTAGTCTGCCATAGAAACAGCACGGTGTTGGCGGACGACAGGCCGAGCGAGATTTCTACGAGATGAATTCTCACGCGACAGGCGCACCGCATCCTATCCATTGCTCCGCCCACGTTTACATTTATATTGACCGCTTGCATATAAAAAAAACATAAAACTCGTTGCTAAGCCACGTTTTGGCGTTTTCTTGCGACCTTAGAAAACACGTCTCAATATTATCCCTGCTTTTATTCAAATTGCACACAACTTACAATATAATACAGTACCTACTAGGCATATATAATGTTCAAAGCCATTCAAGTTCATACGTGATGAGATCACGTAGCGCCATTATTAACTATGAGAAAATAATTACACAAGTTATTAAATGTGGTAGAAATTAATTCCACACTATAATGAGTAATCCCTATGTATTATTTTACAAAATGACATTATATTTTCAACCATGAAACAACACACAACTCTGAAAAGCATTACTACATAATAAAGGTTGGATGGATTACTATATCAAAATTTAATCTTAAGCATTTTTGATATGAACGTTGGATATTAATTAGCAATCAATACATATACTCTAAAAAAAAAGCGAAATGTAAACCATTCAAAATTTGATAAGCACTTTGAGACAGGATACCGAAACTATTTTCAAATCTTCCAACACACATTCACGATTCAGTTAAAAACGCCAGTTTCACTGCTGTATTCCAACATAATATGTGCCCGTCGATTCAGTCTAGTTGAAAGCGTAATTCCAATAAAAACTAACAAACAAGATGTACAGCCTTTCTACAGTTTGTCTTCTGAATTCTGATAGGGTTTTACTAATAATTACGTACAACATAAATTGCTTTAACAATTTTGCAAAATGCTAAACTAAATTGAATTTATGAGTGGACGTCATTCTTATTCATTATATTCTAGAATCATCAAATACTGTAAAAAATAGCGCTGACCATTTTTTTAAGTTGTTTGCAGGAGGGTAAAAAATCTGAAATTAATAAATATAATCTAAACTCCGAGCTATATCTAGCTTACAAAATGTGTTCGTCAATGATAAGCTTCCACCGTTTTTAGATAATGCTAGATCCCCTAAACAGTAAGGTCACATAAAGCATATCATTCCAGAGTCTTGTCGCAACTTCTCAAGCAAGTAATGGGAAAAATCAAGCAGCAATTTTAAAATAATTTCTTAGAAACCACAACACGCATAACGTTAGCTTTATGATAGGTCTACATATTATTAACATGCATTTTAAGCATGACATCAGCGTCTCGCGCTTGGCTGCTCTCAACAATAAAATATAAATTTGTTACGTTCCACACGACGCGACGCTATAAAAACTCTTGAAATTAGGTTCAGATATTAAATATCGAATGTTGCTACTATTTCTAGTGCCTGATGGTAATCCTTAAGTTAGTCAGGAATACGCAACTAGCCTCAAATGTACACAGCTTAAATAATTCCAATTCTTGACGCTAATTAACATGGTAAACATCATTTGATCAATTTCAGTACGGTACTCTATTCGCTCCTTGACCTGCTGGATATCAAAACACTTATGTGAATTCATTCATATCAGCACATACATATATTGAATCATCGATCAATATGTAAAACTCAATAGTGGATGCATGAAAGTGGTACCTATACAAAACAACAAATGAAGACTATTTATACGCCAATAAATATTTTAATTTGCTCGTTACTGCTCGTGCAATCGCATCAGATCTGCATGTGCAAGCAATAACAGTCGTCAACATTCCGCATAACAAGACACCCATTACAGTAGAAAATCACCCCGAGTAGATTCCGCAGCAGCGTTTGACCCGACTCGGGGTGTCTCAAAGGCAACATGATATTTATCTTGCATACCAACCACCACTTCGTATACAGCTTTTATTTTTTTCCGTATCTTTTAGGATCTTTAGGTAAATCCAATTCTGTACTTATCTTATTACGCCCACATAATGCTCATAATTTATATTATCGTGTGCCGGTTGATTCGGCAAAAAGCTAAACGTGATCATGGAAAATAGTAATCTACAAACATATTACCAACACGCGTCGTGTGGATGCAGAAGATTATTAGAGAGATTTTTGTAGATGAGGTTACAGTTACAGCAACAATATATTACCCATGACCACGAACGATGGCAAACAGATAAGGGTATATTTTAAACGATGGCCAATCAACAATAATAAAAAATAACAAACAAACAGAACAGTTGAAGTATCTATAGGTCGTACTCCAGCATCGCATTAAGTGTATAATTTTATTTTATAGTATATTTTATCGACTTGCTTGATCATCCAATATATCTGGATGACAGCATGGTAGCATCAGCCTATTAATAACTAGAATGTAATGTAGGTACAGCCACCATCCACAGCCACGACTTCACGACTCCTTGTCAAGTTAAACTTGATGATGTCACCAAAGCAAACGATGGCGGACTTGCAAGGCTACGCAAAGAATTAAATAAGAAATGGTTTGATTCAACACACGGCTGCGGTTTGCGCATGACATGTATGTGAAGGACCTCGACCGCTATTTCGTGAGCCTGTCGCCGGCCAGATAAAGTTAAACTAGGTACATTGACTTGGTCTACTTACATATTGTGAAAGCACACCCAAAAAATATACTTACTAAAAATAAGTTTAAATGATAATTCGTATATGATTAGATTGCGTACAAGATTTTTCAATGCACCTACAATATTTTTATTACATAGAATGGAGCGAATAGCGTTAGCGTTACTAAATACAGGACCCAACCAAAAAACCAACTGCTTTTCGAAGAATATTTGCCATCGAAATGCTCAGGAAAACATGACGCAGTTTATTCAAAGTATGAGGTAGAAAACCCGATGCAACATAGGTAATATTAATAGCATGTGCAACGACGCATCATATCATAAATCATAAAAGCAATATTGCCCTGTTGCATACACAAGGATACCAGCTTTAAATCTTGAAGTACCTGCTGAAAAACATTATGATGAGGAAAATAGACACAACTACATCCATGATTTCATACTAGCTACAATGATGAAACAACTACAGCACCTATCAGGTGTCAATGAATATGTACATACTTAATCAGCAATTACTGTTTAAAATATGTTAGCTAAAATTTATTCATGATTGTTTTACAGGTTTACTCATGAAGCTTTAATATCCTAGACAACAAAATAGTTTTATACTTTTAACCTTGTCGGTCAATTCAATACTTAAATGTTTTTCTTTTGACTTTATATGCATCTTATTCAACGACATAAATTCTTAGTTTATACCTAGACAAGTATTTAAATATTTTGCATTTATTTTTAGCATTTGCCATTTGATTGCGACCTCAATACACGTCATCTCTACTTTTTACGTGGTAATATAAAATAATGTTCCAAAGCAACGCAGATATTCGCGACCGTGGAAACAATGGCAAATGTGTTTAAAATTCCCCTAGGTATACCTACAGTGTTTGCGTAAGTTCAAAAGCGAATTTAAACCAAAAGAAAAACTTAAAACAAGCAATAATGCGTTACTTTGAGGATGTGCCAACTTAGATACCATTTTGCGTTGCTAACCAATAGCGTGGTTAATTGCACGCTATTTACCTACTTAAATCTTGTAACATTTGCATTCAACCTTTTCTTAAACTTTCACCCGTCGTCATCTGCCCATTCTTCTTGTTCTTTTTCAAAATAGCGTGGGTATTATCATGAACATAACAAAAGTTCCAACATGTAATGAATTCAAAAATACTAAAATATTAGTATTATGAAACTAATCACACGTTGGAACAAGTGGAGTAGTTACATCGAATCGCCTTCCTTTATATGTGGACACGTCTCGGTAATGCAATTACATAGATATGTAAGTAAACAAGCAAGAGCAGTTTCAGTAAAGTGTGAAGTTTGGGAGGGTTCATTGATCGCCTGTTGAGTTGAGTTGTTTGAGCAGATGTTACGACTTCTGTGTCGATGCTGCAGACTGTTGACTAAACAACACGGTTGACCGTGTCACAGCGCGTCACCATCGCGCCTCCTGTCCCTAATCACCTGCCCTACTTCAATTGTCACATCGTGGATCACAATGAATCACCATGACGCACTTTACGAAGAAACATGTTTGATTCAAGCTGCAAATTCGGCTTTTTCTACAACTTATACAAAAGTACTGGCCTTAAGCACTTGCCGTAGCACCTATACAAGTGTTTCCCGTGGACATTCACACATTTTTCACAAATAAAAAATAACCTCGTACCCATATTCCCTCCACATGCTCAGGTTTCAAGAGGCAAAGCCGCGCCGCCGCCGGCGGTGGGCGCTGAGGTACGGAGATTACGTTGGTATGCTCACAATTTTACAAAAGAAAAAGCACAAGTGTTGCAAAATCGGAACCTCGAAAATTATAATAAAAACACTTGGCTCTATTATATATAATTTATAGCATTGCAACGTTTTATACACACATAGTTTTGGATTCTTTAAAACAAGTCTGTCCTTGCCATCCCTTTACCTTTAAAGAGGCGTAGAAATCGTCATGTCTGTTTTGAAAACTCTCATTTTCTCCTCACAACACATTAACGTATGAGTATGGCCGCCAAAAATTGTACATTTGGATAAAAGTTTGTGTCCTTCTCATTTATATAATACATGTTTATTTTTTATGATATGTTTTAAGTATTTCAGGTTAGCACAATCATGTATAATGAATTAATGATATATAAATATAATATATAAATAATAATACATATAAATATAAATAATTTATATTAGAAGTATGCATCCTGTTGATAGGTCAAGACTGTAGTATATTGCCACAAAAGCTATCTATTCACAAAATTTTAAGGAAACATCAATTGCTCGGCAGCACTATAGTACGCCAAACATTTCAGTTTTAACCTTATTCATATCTTGGATGAAATGTTTGTATGTTCGGGTCAAATTCTGCAACTGAATTTTAAACAGTTATCCTCAACCGATTGAGATGAAATTTTGCATACACGTTTAGTTTGGATGACAATGCATGGTTAGCTAAGTGACGTCATTCTAAATCCAATATGGCGGACGGCCCAAGATGGCGCACTAGTTATTTTTTGTGCACTCCCATGATATGGGTATCAAATGAAAGGGTTTGCTGAGAAGAATCAACTACCTTACAAGTGAAGGTGATAGAACAGATATTTAAACAAATTCTAATGCTAAAAACTACAAAAAAAAAATAACAAAAAAGTACAAAATAAAACTTACGAAAATATGAACTTTAATATTTTCTTAATCTTTTTGTGTAAGACGGACGCCTCAAGCTTTTACTTTTTAGTTCATTAAAAGCTTGTTTTTGAAAAGATGTGTTTTACTTATATTTTATTAGAAGAAAGAAAGAAAAAGTATTTTTAGGACTCGCACAGGAAGAACACAAAGTAAATATTATGAGAGAAACAGAAAAATAAAAAGAACAGTCTATAACCAAATAACCAAACCAATCACCACCACCTTTTGACCAAATAATTTTCAACCTATCACTTTGAATTAAAAGATCGTCAGTATGGAGACGTTCCAGTAGATTATATTCGTGCTGCACAAGTAGTTCCAAAACATCACAAGTCTGCATACCTAAGCCTTTTTTTTTTGGGTGGGATATCATCAAATAACTTCTCCCGCTCTGGCCGGAGCGGGAGGGTGTGTGTCAGACTCTTACTGCCTAAAACCCACCCGTATTCCTTCCATTGCCTGTGTTGCCAGGGGCCTTGGTAACCCTTTGGTACCCTCCCGCGACCCCGGCAGGCATCGGCCCTAGTGGACCCCTACGCTTGTGCTGACGACATATCTTTGAGGCGCGCGTGGAAGACAACGCGCCATCGAGCCGGGCCTGGTCCTTACCGGACGGTGAGCTACCCTATTGCTCACCGTTCGCAAGCCCGCGCCTACGGTGGCCGGAAATCCGCCCGGGATTACCGATGCCCAGGGCGTCTCCTGCGGCGGCTAGGAGCGAGAGGGCGCGAAATTTGCCTTTCCCTTAACCGTCCCGCCTCCTTCTTCACGAGCATTACTGCTTCGCAGAAGGAGTTGATGGCTGCCCATGCCCTTTTGCTCCGTACCATGGCCTGAACCAGGACCGGACGCGAGAGATCTCTGCCGCCGATCACCTTCAAGAGGACACGGCGGTGCTCTGCCCAAGCCGGGCAGACCTCCACCGTATGCTCCACCGTGTCCTCCGGGCGATCCACAGGAACCTCCCGAAGCTGCCGTGTCCGGTGAGGACCTGCGTCAGACGGAAGGTGAGCATGCCGTGGCGCCTCTCTAGCCACTCCTCAAAGAGGGGACTTATCGCCGCAATTGTGGCGTGCCCAGCACTGGGTTGCGACAACCGTACTCTCCATGTCGCCATGAGATCCCGCCGGAGCTCCGTCCGCTGTGCTGCGATTTCTCGCGGCAGCGAAGTTACACCCCGGCGTTTCGCCTCCTCGTGCCACTCCCGTTCATGCGCGAGGGCTTTTGCCTCCAGATCCCATGGCGGCAATCCGGCAAGGAGGCTCGCTGCCTCACAGGAGACCGTGCGGTATCCCCGGATCAGCCGGATGGCCATGACCTTTTGGGCCGCGCTCAACCGGCGGGCTGGCCGCAGCGACAGGGAACGCGCCAACACAGGAGCCCCGTAAAGGGCCATGGACCGCACGACCCCCGCGTAGAGCCTCCGGCAGGAGGCGTTTGGACCCCGGTTAACTTTTTATAGGTATTTTCATAGGTATGTGATTGATGTTTTTTGATTTTCCCATCTCAGTTAGAACCCAAAATCTGGTGTACCTACCTACTTCTTCCAAACAACAGATGGGGAATACAGACGTGATGTTGTGATATGCCAACCATGTGATTATAATTATAACCTGGATAGTTTTTAGTTTGAATACAATTGAGTCATTCCGGGATATGTCTATCAAAGTGTAGGTATATTAACTAAACCAGATATAGAAGCAAAAGTTACAGCAAATTAAAGAAGCTTTTGGCAAGGCTTTGTAATAAAATTTCTTGACGCCAGTCTTAAATAAATCTTTGCCAATAGCATATAGATTATTCTTATTCCAATAGTTTCACTTACGACCTTCAATGTGGGGAAAATTGATAAGGGCAAATAAATAAATAAAATACAACAAGGCCGTCTTCTCAGGAAACATCGTAATTGAAATAAGATTATACTAATTTTAGTCGTTCTGAATTGCTGGTAAGTACATTAAAACTAGGTATTCTATAAAAAATCATCTCTTTACTAACTACAAAAATAATGAATGGTCTGTAATGACCTCCAAGAATGTTTGATGGGATGCTTTAATAACTACCGTATACTGAAGGCCAACTCACTGTGTAATACCGGTAGCAGCAAGCTATTTAATTAAGTTTTGTCAACCTCAGCTGTTCCTGAATCCTAATTATTAAATGCTTAATTGGTCAAGGACAGCTAATGAGACACAATTTATTTTCTATTGTTTTGACTCCAAATCGGTGACGCGCGGGGCTTTTTTTGTTTTGGATGGGAAATCATCAAATAACTTATCTCCCGCTCTGGGCGGAGCGGGAGAGTGTGTCAGACTCTTACTGACTAAAACCCACCCGTATTCCTTCCTGTTGTCTATGTGCCAGGGGCCTCGGTGACCCATTAGTACCTTCCCGCGACCCCAGCAGGCATCGGCCCTAGTGGACCCCAACATTTGTGCTGACGACATCTCTTTGAGGCGCGCGTGGAAGACAACGCGCCGTCGACCAGGGCCTGGTCCTTACCGGACGGTGAGCTACCCATTGCTCACCGTCTGCAAGCCCGCGCCTACGGTGGCCGGAAATCCGCCCGGGATTCCCGACGCCCAGGGCGGATCCTGCGGCGGCTAGGGGCGAGAGGGCGCGAAATTTGCCATTCCCTTAACCGTCCCGCCTCCTCCTTCGCGAGCATTACTGCTTCGCAGAAGGAGGTGACGGCTGCCCATGCCCTCTCGCTCCGTACCATGGCCTGAACCAGGGCCGGACGCGAGAGATCTCTGCCACCGATCGCCTTCACGAGGACACGGCGTTGCTCTGGTCAAGCCGGGCAGACCTCCACCGTATGCTCCACCGTGTCCTCCGGGCGATCCACACAGTGGTGACACCCGGGCGTTTCCTCCCGCCTTATCCGACACAGGAACCTCCCGAAGCTGCCGTGTCCGGTGAGGACCTGCGTCAGGCGGAAGGTGAGGACGCCGTGGCGCCTCTCTAGCCACTCCTCAAAGAGGGGACTTACCGCCGCAATCGTGGCGTGCTCAGCGCGCGCGTCGATTGTGGCGTCGCACGGGGCTTAACAGGTTAATAGCATTAGGTTAACAAAGCATGGCAAAACTATAAATTTCGTCCAAGTAAAAGCCAGAACCTTCTTTAAAAATGATGAGTTGATTACCTAAATCAATTTGATGACTCGCACAATTTTCAAGGCACGTAAATGAGTCATATAGGATCATAATCAGTACTTATTATGCATGACATGTGACATTACATTAGGGGGGGAGGGGCTTGTGGCTAAGTGATTACAGCCGCTCAGGTCGATCGAAGGTAAAGGTACGCTTTCCGCGGCCGTGTCGGGGATTGGTGACCATCCATTACATATCGAGACCCCACCGTGCCTCGTAAAATTACGTTAAGCCGTTGGCCCCGGCTGTCATTCGTAGATCTATGACAGTAGTTATGGGTAGTCAGCAGCCCAAAAGTCTGAAAACCAGCCTCATCATGGGGTTTCGTGTTACCCAGTCACTGTGTTGCGGAGGTCAGGCAACGGAAGGAACACGGGTGGGTTTTAGTCAGTAAGTGTCTGATACACCCTCCCGCTCCACCCAGAGCAGGAGAAGTTATTTGATAATTTCTCACCCAAAAAAAAGAAAGAAAGATAGGCAGTCGCTCCATGTAAAATACAATGTATATTCAGCTGCATCCGGCTAAACTGGAGGCCGACCCCCAATATAGTAGAGAAAAAGGCTAGGCAAATTAATTGATTTTGAGACATTACATTACACCAAATTATATTTATCTTAAAAGTTCTTCAAGGTTAATCGATCTTCATATTATTAGATGTTTGTATCGTTTTTTTTAATTTAATACGCTCTACTAGTAATGAATAGGCTTAACTATCTCTTACCTGAAGACTTCAAGTAAGTACCTAACCCAAGCTAAGCTAATAAATTGTGATCGGTAGGTACTTTTGCACTATCTATTTGATATATTCTGTTAAATGGTATTCCTTAAGGTCACGAGAAGTTTATTCCAACTATTAAAAAGATACAAGAGAAGCTTACTGCGACTATTACAAGAGACACATTTTAATAATCTTTAAATTATAAGCGCATCCTAGATATAAAATCTCGGCATATTTATAGCTTTAAGCTCTGAAGAGTACCTCGTTTATAAAAAAAAGTACACTTGGATGTAAAGGCCCCGACTCCCGCTCGACTTGCCTTCTTATTAAATTTATATTATGTGGCCAAGCAGATGGACTTTCCGTGTATAAAGTTCAAAGATTTCACACAGATTTCATATTTAATAGCGTCATAACTACTCAAAATTGATTAAAACCTTAATAATTACGTATTATATATTTACAAAGTTACATGTTGATTACGTTAAATGCTTAAAAAATGAATAGGATAAAAGTGAATATAACAATTAAATGTCAAAGTTTTGTAAGGTGCTCCTTTCTAAGTGGTTCCCGTTGAAGTCTTTTGTAGTACAGTTGTGACTTAGTGAGCGCGCTTCGTGAAGCACCGCCCGCTACAAAATAATGAATAAAATACCGAATCCGTCACACAATAATAGAGCACTATTGGGAAACTGGACTATGGCAACTATAGCCGAACAGATCTCATCCCAAGATTGTCTCACCGGTACTTTAATCAACCGATAATTCATCTCCACGGAGTACACAGCGAGTATGATAGAAAGTAGATACAAGATACGAATCATTCTCGCAATAATAATATATTTCTTACTTCTGATAGAAATCAAACATTGAATACAAGTACCTACCAGTTGTTTGGTTTATGTAATCTTCTATTTACCTAATTGTTTATACAAAAATATTTTACAGGTTTTTCTTTGGTTTTCTTATCATCCGATGTCGTCATTTTGTGCCTATAGGCTTCATTTCAATAGGTGTTCGTACCGTATTTAGAATTCCATATGTACTGAATTTGTATTGAATTTTTAAACCGTACCACGGTCCCTTTTTAGAACATGTAAATGTGTCAATTAGTTTGACTATGATAAAATTTACCTAAAATGCACATGGAGAAGCATTTGCTTATTTCGTAACTACCTTATGAGAAACATCAAAATCCTTATAAAATTTGACATTTTGGTAACTAATGGATAAACACTAAGTTAAAATTAAGAATGAAGTCACGTTAATCCTGTCTGCTGGTAGTGTGAATTACGTAATCTTAGTAGTGAGATATTCAGCGAAAGGTCACAGTGCTCGGTGACCGTGGCGGGCAGAGGGTACGGGGGCGGGGGGAGCGGAGCTGGGGGGGGTGCTGTTCGGCGAATGACGCACGTCATGACAAGACCACGTTATAATGTGTGTTTAAGGAGACAGGAAATCATGACCGACTGCTGAGTACCAGTAAAGACATCGGCAGCATACTAACTAAATCGCCTCCGGCAACTTTAAGTAAACATAGGAATGTTATATTTACGTATTATCAACTGAAAACAACAACATCATTTAGCTCGTGGCTATAAAGTAGCAACATAGCTAGCAAGGAACGTATTACACGCTGATTATATGCAAACGGTCATTCTAGCCGTGGAATTGGCCAGGATATGGCTGCTTCCGGTCCTCTTGCCCATGAGGTGACTGCCTATACTAACGGTAACTACTCAGTATGCAAGCAGCGATTTTCCTTCAAGGAAGAATAAATCTAATAACATCAAAAAGGTGTTCCCTTTTGCGATATTCCGATTGATATCCATTTTATCTCTTATAGGTATTTAAAATACTGTTTGTTTGTGGAACTGTATAAAGAACAGGCAGATATACAAAAAAAACATGTTAATCTTACAACATTCAAAATATACAATAGGAGATAGTTTTATCCTAGAAAAAAATACTAAAATACTGCATGGAAGGTCCATGCAGTATTTTTAGCATTTTTCTCTAAATATAACTAAATAAAAATAAAAAAACTAGTAAAAAAATTGATTAATTGTTTGACTGTCACACACTAACACTCAATTCGCTATCTAACGCAATTACTGCAAAAATAAAATAAAAGTGTGATACCCTAGCCGCGCCACAGTGAAAAGTTAAAAAAAACATGTTTCTAGATAAATACACCGTTTATACAACGAGGTACTATACAACGAGGCTAGGGAGTATACTCCCTAGCCGCGCCACCAAAACTTCATTATATTTCATTATTCGTTGAGGTATATTTTTGTCATTACACATACCATATACCATACCATATAGTACATAAATGGTACAATTTATACAGAAACATCTTTTTTTATTTTTCACTGGGGCGCGGCCAGGGAGTATCACACTAATAAAACTGCCGTGGTGAGGTCAACATCAATCAGAAAACTACGTCATCACTCTTTATAAGTACCTCCGAGTCATCAGATAGATACTATCATTCAATCTAAAGAAAATCACTTAGGACACAAAAGAGTGATCGATCGTTTTAGTTGAAGAACAATAGACATCTTACAACATATTGTAACCGCTTTACTAAGAGGCTAGTAAGAGGCTGACCTATGTCTTCCGTATCATGTGCAATACCGCAACATCCACACTGGGTCTACTCAAGCCTTATGCTGGGTCTACGGTGCTTCTACGCTGAGATTACGACGCTTCTACGAAGGGCCTACACCGCTGCTACGCTGATACTACGCCAGGCCTACGCTGCTGCTACTCTGCGTCAGCGTCTACGCTGGACCCAGTACACACATACACACACAGTGTATACTACATATAGTGTTTATGTTTAAATTAAATTTCTTTCGAGCGAACCTTAAGACGCTGACAAAACCTAAACCGCTGTCACTATCAGATTGCATAGAAAAGAAAGAGAAGCGCGCTGATACAACGCTTGTAATTTATTGCAAAATATGAAGTAATTATTCAATTTTGAGTAAATACTCAAAATTGAGTTGAGTAATCGAAAATAAAAAACAACCAAGTTCTGTATTCAATTATGACGTTCTTGTTATTAATTAAATACGTAACGTATATTGATATTTAATACAGATATTTTGGATTAGAACTCAAGATAAGAGGTTAGTTTAACGTTAGTTTGTATCGAGATTTTTTTCCAAAACGTTTTTTTGGTAACAACCAAGTTCTGGGAAATATGTTCAAAATTAACATATATTTTTTTCCGCTACCACAAACTGTACAGATTTGGCAATTTTTTTTCTTAAGAGAAGCCTATGTTGGTCAATTGGGTCTTGTCAGCGCCTTAAGAGGTGTGGCCGAATATAAAAGAAAACTTTGAAAAACTACTTTTCTCACATAGCATATTACTGGTATTTAAATCAGCAGACTCTAATTCTCACATTTAATTTGTAGACACTTTGGCACAAAAACGAAATATCAGCTATCTTTTATAAGTCATATGATAAACCTCTTAATACATTATTCATGTTCATGCAATATGAAGACAGCTACTAAAATTGAAAAAATACTCAAGCACGATTCGACCAGCCAAAGTAAACGACAATACTGCTATATCAATTTGCAAAAATGAAATCCTTTTTCTTGACTGTCGAATACAAAAAAATAAATTATTATTCCGAAGGGATCACTGTGCGGTAGCTCAGTACCATCATGAGATTCATGAGTCAGACAAGCTTTGGACGCGCCAGCTATATGAAACAAATACAAGTATCTTTTAATATTGTTCCAAAGTATTCTGAAGAAACTTAAATAGCATTTTATAACTCAGATACAATCTTTAGAGCATGTTCATTATTCTTCAATCAAGACACATGCCAAAATCGTGGCAGTGGCTACCGCTTTATGCACTAACTTCCTTATTAGACATAGGTATAAGAAGGTAAGTAAATATTTTTATAATGTAGATAGTACTGATAGACGATTCAAGAGATATGATAGACGTGTAGATACGTCGTTCTACCCGAGTTCGCCCGGTGCGTTACTTATTGCGATGACATTCAAGACAACAACACATTATTATTGTCTTTGCTGTGCAATGCTTCGTCGTACTGTTGTCCGGACTATAACGTCCTTTGGGTCCATAACCATCCATTAAACGTACTTGAAGTACCACCGTTTACATTAGTAGACTTGGCTATTGGCACATTTAATAAAAACATTGACCTGTTCAATATAAAAAAACCTGATAAAAACTCACTAGTTTAAAAACCTACACTACTTTTATTTTTTAAAGAAAATTAAGACATTTTCACACCGAATTAAAATGGTAGAGTAGGTGTATTGTTGTACTGTGTATTGTTCCCGAAGCTTTTACCCGTCCACCTTATATCGCTCACTTTATTCGTTGGAATTAAACAAAAAGAGCTTCAAGAACTAGACAATGTACTCGTAGTATGTTGCCCGAAGGAACTGTGAATTCGTGAGCACGAGGTAAGTCGGCACAAGGCTTGGCGGCGGAAGCGCGGGCGACGCGACGCGCCGCGTGCTCGTGGGTCCCGCGGATGCTCGGGTTCATTACCCGCGCCCGTTCGATCACGGACCATCCACAATGGGGCCATACCATACTTGAACGTGGTAAACCACCGTCTTGGAACCGTTCCGTAAAAACAAAGCCACGTTAAACTATTTCAGTACACAAAATACTTGAAAGAATATTTAAATATAATTTTGTAATCAACGTCAGCATCGCCATGCGGATCGTAAAACAGTAGATTCGCGCGCGGACATTTAGGGACACAGTCAATATTAGGCTTACATTATGTCATAAAATTTGTTTTTACTGTGTAGGCGACAATACTCACAATTATGTTTAATGCCTTATAATTTATTGTAAGACATTTATTTTATGAACATAACAATATGGTTCAACCGCTAGCTTAGGTATATCTCCCTGCTTAAGATTAAGTTAAATAAATGAAAGCCTAACGTAACCATACATTTTTTGACGTTTAAACGCCTTTCAAGCAATATTTATAATACGTAAGAAAGGGGTGTTCACTTTACTTAGTTAGGATGATTTAACTTCTTGCCTTTGTTTTTCTTTAACAAGTGAGACCTCAGGATTAAGTACTTGTTTACTTTAATAATTTATTTTATGAAAATAAATTGTTACAGAGCCATACGTAAATACATGTTCGATAAACTAGCTACAGCCAAACGATTGAGGTAACAAGTTGTTTTTAATATTACTAATTAAATTAGGTGTATGTACATTAAGTAATGACTACGAAATATTTAAACACGCCTTCCGGAAAATATGCGTCAGTGTCATTATGGCTTTGTTTCAACGCAAATACGGAAATAGAGAACTTACTAAACAAATAGGTATAGATTGTAGAAAATAAGGACGACGACAGCTACGTTCTGTAATTATTTAGCGACCACTGTTTGCTATTCTTTCAAACTGTTGGTTCAAGTGAAATAATTCATATATTTATCAGCATATATCAGGTGTTTTATTGGGAGCAGAGTCTATTTGTAGAGATCTCCAATTTCGATAGTTCTACTTTCTAATATTTTGAACCCGAGGTAAGTGGAGTCTATAACATTACAAAATACTTACTACTGTAGTTATTTCAAGACACACATTTTGATCTACTTTAATTAAATCAAACTGTACCAACACTACCTACCTACCTGCTTGCCAAATGTGTTTCTGAAATTAATTATTGTGTTAAGCACGTTTTAGGTATGTTCTCCAAAATCAGCTTATTTTGTGGTCCAGGCCCACGCTATTGCCTTCTATACAGGATCAAATACCGATACCTAAATATCTAAACACGACAAAATAAAATAAAAAAGATTTGATGTTTGTTTTTTGGGTCACCGACCACTGTTAGTGATTTTACTTAATGTATGAGTTGAGAAAATCTGTTTTCTTTTGTATTATCATGTTTAGATATCGATACGCATCACGTTGTGAAGTATAAACAAAAAAAAACAGATTTTTTAAACTGATATTTCAAGTTACTACACTAACTGCGTTTGACGACCTCAAAAAAAAAACTCGTCAAATTAATTTCTTTTTTGTTTGATCATGATTAGAAATCGATACCCATCACGTCTGCGGAGTTTCGCTAGCTAATGTAATTTGACCCTGTATATTCAAAGTCAAAGTCAAATTATTTATTTCAAATAGGCACATAAAAGGCACTTTTGAACGTCAAAGTATCGTATTGACAAGGGATGGTATTCAGAGTGCTGATGGGGTTGCCCCGATACTGCAGCGCGTCAGGGATGTTTGCTGAAGCTCGCATTGACTGCTTCTACACTGTGATGCGGAAGCGGTGCGCATCCCTAGTTAGTAGGGTGCGGGGCAGCACCAACAGCATCCTGTCTATGGTAGCAAGCAGGCTAGATTGTGCGTTTCTGAACCACTGCTGCAGGGCATCTGCTGGGCCTGTCACCTTGCAGCAGTGATGTCACATGTTGTTTGTGTTAATGTTTTGCTAACATAGTTTGTAAGTATTTTGTTACTAACACGTTGAGTCTTGTTACTTGATTAAATGAATTATTATTATTATTATTATTCCCCATTGACAAAAATTAACTCTTGTGCAAAATTACATGCTTCTATACCCAGCGGACAGACAACACTTGTGTGTTGTCTGTCCGCTGTCCTTTAATTGTGTGTTGGCAGCGAATGAATATAATATTTAAGATTTGTATTAAGTAAATATTAATGGTCCATCGTTCCTCATTTAAGTCCTGGAGGGTCCAGGTAGTTGTACATAACGCGGACGGGCAGAAGAGACATATCCTGTGACTGGGCTCCACACTATCACTGTGTTTGTCTGTGTTAAATGAGGTAAATGACTTTAAGAAAAGAAGAGAGATTTATTACTACTAAATGAGGTAAATGACTTTAAAAAGAGAAGAGAGATTTAATAAGAGAAGATTTAGTACTGTTATCTAGTAAGGGAAGCCGGGGTTCAAAATTCCGGGGTAAGTTGTTCCGACACAAATAACTTCTTTAAAAAAAAGAGTTAGCAGTAAATGTGAAATACATCACTGAACCATCGCGCTGCTTCGGCAGCCATTTTATCGACGCTGAAAAGACGTTTTAGTTTGGTTTTCGCTGGGTGGTACATATTTGTTACATAAGTAATTTTATCCATTCTTTCACTTTTTGGTCTACTTCAATCAATGTTATACTCGTAGCTAAAACTATAGGGTATGTTTTCAATCGCATTATTGGTAATTTGTTACTTTTAATTTTAATTTGAGCTTTGTCTTAAAGTTCCGCTGGTTTAAGGTCAGTTGTGCCGAGAAAAACGTACACAAAATGAAGCAACTTATAATATTTTTTTTACAATGCTAACTGAAACAAAAGGAATGCCGAACGGGGCAAGAACTCAGTTGAACTGCGGCAGCGGGTAACTGATGCTGTCATCAAGGATGGTAGAAAGCTTAAAAATATCTTGATCCCGAGCTACCGGCTAGGGATGAAGATAAATACGTCACTTGTTTGAAACAGTGATACTACCTAAGTTCTTTTTTTAATCAATCAGACATATTAGAGACTAGATATTTTGCTGCTTTAATTTATGTAAATCCATTTTCAGTTACTACATCACTAATTATCACAGTTTCTACCGGAACATCTTACCTCAACGATGGAACAACCAACCCCATGGTGGGGGTTACTTCGTGTCGACTTTTCGCAAAAAGTATTTCTGGCGAAGAAGATATTAAGTACTAACACAATAAATATGACCATTTAGTTTAGAACTAGAATACATTCTACCTCTACAAATCGAAAAGTAATGGAGATTACCACCATTTTAGAACGGTTTCTTTTTCGTGTTGTTTGAAAATCGGCTCTTTGAACCCCGGCCTCCCCTACGATCTTGACTACATCCATACGTAACTTAGTTACTTTTAATAATAAATGCACAGAGTACACTGTACTTATTATGTTGAAAAAATCATTGTTCTTTGACCGACTTTAACGTTCCCAGACTGTAAATTGCAATTTTTACTGAACTTCAAATACGTAGAGTTGGTATGTACCTACCTACAGTGAAAAGTGAAAACGTTCATATTTCCATCGACAAACGGCGAAAGAATAAAATCACTATGATAATTAACTACATTTAACTAGTTAAGTGTCTTAGGTATGCAGATAAAAACGCTTTGTTCCGTAAGGGTCGTAAATTCTAATGTCAGCGATTTCAATCTGAGTCAAACTATTCATTTCACAGCATAGTTTCCTATTGTGCAACACTTATTGCAATGATCTGTGATCTATAAAAGTTGCTTAAAGTTACATAATTATAGAGAATTTCATCAGTGATAGGTGCTGTTCTATAAAAATCCTATAATTTCAGATGCAAGTTTTTCGTTGTATCATTTATGGTGATAATAGCAATCGAGTGTGGGATGTCAGGGAAATCATTCTAAATGTTTAGCGAAGACTGTGGGCAGCACCTATAAGGTCAGCCTTGCACCCACACACGCCTTATAAGTAGGTATCTCAACACTAAACAAGATAATATGATTTATACAAAAAGTCGAATGTCGCTAGACATTTTTATATTAATTTACACTTTAAGATCAATGAATAAAGTTGCAAATTGTATAATTTTAATTCTAGAGTTCGGTTTATTTAACTCGCGTGGGCATTCGGTTTGCAACATTCACCTTTTCCTAAACAGGCAAGCGGATTTTAGAACGGCTGTTGTGGGCGACAATCGTGAGTGGAAGGCGATACTTTGGTGAACATACATTCATATTTTAACGAAATGATTTTTATTACCTACTTTTTACGTCAAAGAGCAGGAAGTCAAATAATTATTTTATACCCTCCTTATCTTACGTACTGGGATCCCTGCATTATCCTGAATTTGTTAAGAGAGCAGTGATCCCTTTACGGTATATATGTTCTGTGGCAGTGATGGCCCAGTGACAGTATTGTTCGGTCATGAGTTGTGCGTGGGGTATCGTTGGAAAGGCCGTTCAAAAATATTACGGCCACTTTTCGATTCAAGGATCCGCATAATATTAAGCATCAACGTGTTAATTTTTGTTAAAGTCAATTGTCGTCGTCGCCGTCGTCCCTCCCCCGCCAGCTAAGTGGTTGTTTATGGAGATGTGAAAACATTAATGACAGTAGTACATACGTAAATGAAATTAAAAGGAAAACTATCACAGCTAAGTGGGCTTTACGAGTTAATGAGAATTGGCGACCAACTTAAATTTGCAGATGGAGAATCGACCGTGGCATATATCGATTTATGGGAGAACATGTTTTTCAACTATAATGTTAAATTTATTTTTGGGATAAATTCATCCCAACTACGGAACCCTTCATTGTGCGTGGTCCGACATGCACTTAGCCGGGTTTTATTATCTGTGACCAATGTGATCCTGCTAGGGATGTAAACTGCCGGAAGCTCTATGTCAAGATCGTACTGTTATACCTTGCCAATGATAGTGAAATGACTGACCGCCATCCAGACTTGCCTAGTCAGCCTTTTATAACTTAGAAGCAATTCTCATTTGGTTTGCTTAAGCAGTCCAGCTTAAAACTCGGTACGGGTCGGAGGTCCTAAAATCTTACTATTTCCATTGTTAGCAAATTCTAGTTCCAAGTTTCCCAATAAACCCAATAAACTCTGTCAAGTTAATCAATAATTAGTTTTCTTTAAAACAACATTCCGAAACCTCCTATAATATTTGATGGCAGCGGTGGGATACGAAAATCTCCTACCCGAATACGTCTCTGAAATAAAACACTAAAACCTGAAAGTGCCACTGAATCTTAACCGTTCTAAAGTGCTGAAAATTAAGTTATTTAGTAAATCAGCACTGTGTTTTGAATAAATATACATATATGTATTCAAAACATAGTGCTAATTTAGTAGATAACTTAATTTTACTATATACTAGGTACTTTGATTTATTGTGTATGTATACTCGTACAATAAATCAAAGTACCTGATCGACACTCTGTCTTGTGTGTTCGCCTTGCAACCGAGACCGGATTTCACCCTCTGCTGGCGCAGAGGTCTGCTACGACTGCTGTTTTGCTGGTTACCGCTGGAGGAGCAGTCACGATGATCCTGAGTATCCTCATGATGACGGCGTTCCTGTGAGTGATCTAAGAAATACTACCTACTATATCCTAGGGATATCCTAGAGCAGTGGTGGCCTAGTGGTAACAGCCGCGACTTACGAGTTGTACGTCGTAGGTTCGAATCCGGACAGGCGCTTTACTTTGTGTAAATTATTTCATCACCACTGCTCTCAAAAACGGTGAAGGAAAACATCGTGAGGAAACCGGCATGTTCTAGAACCAAAAATTCGAAGACATGTGACATCTACCAACCCACACTGGGCCCGCGAGGTTGATTACGGCCCACTCCCTCTCGCAGAGAGGAGGCCTGTGTCCCAGCAGTGGGAACATTATAGGCTGATTATGTATATCCTAGGGAGAATACTAGAATTTTTAATATCTTTATTTCACTTCTATGTACTCATTTCTATTGTTCATTAATCCTAATGCATCGTAACTGATAAGGGCTTTACTATAAGGCAACTATACATTTTGTTTTACGCGTTTCGATTACTCGTCCATATCACCGAGTCGCTTGTACAAAGTACCATAAGGTTGAGACGATTTCTTATAATTAATAATTTTAGATATAAACATTTTATTTTGTAAAATCAAATCATGACTTCCAAAGCTAAAATAAAGGAGGAAAGTTCCAGTAGCTCTAAGAGTACAAAGGTGGAAATCGAGAAAAAATAGGACTTGGCATTCTATTCAAATTCATTAAGCCATTCGATGGCTCCAGGGAAAAACTAAATCCCTTCACTGCGAATTGCCAGAGCGCCTTTAATACAGCTACGAAAACCCAGAAACCTATTTTATTTAAATTCGTTCTAAGTCAATTAATGGGTAAAGCTGAAACTACATGCAGTGTCAAAGAGTTCGAATCCTTAGAGCAATTCATCGAGTTTTTAAAGCAGCAATTTGGGGAAAGGAAACATTACGCTCACCTACTCACTGAACTTCAGGACTGTAAGCAGAGCTCTACTGAAACAGTTGACCAATTTGCATTAAAAATAGAAACATGCTTAGCGAAACTACTTACGGAAATAAATATTTCCATTCTGACGAAAAAGAAAACGGAATTAGCAGGACATGTAGCTGCGATGCAAGATCTTGAACTTCAAATTTTCATAATAGGACTCTTGCCACGGGTATCACAAGTCGTTAGATGCCGCAATGCAGAATCGTTAAACTCCGCTATAAGCTTGGTAGTTGAAGAAGGAAAAATCATTTCTAGTATCTATAAAAATACTTACTCCAATAACGATAAATCCAAAAATAGGAACTCTCGCCGTGACTTCCAATCGCCACATTCTCCAACTCCGCGAAATCAGCAACCAGATCATTCAAAAGTAGTAAATGCCAACGACATCGTATGCCGCTACTGCAAAAACATAGGTCAGACTATTGAAAATTGTCTCAAAAGACAATACAACAATAGCAGGAACCAATCTGCTGCTTCTACTTCAGATGGTCGTCAACCAACCCGCAAGGTTTTTAACATAAATCAGGACAAGGAAGATAAGACCGACGAAGTCGACCAAAACCATTTAAACGAGTAAAATTTCCCGAACGGTGTCGCGCGGGAAATTCGTCCTAGTATATTTAAGCCGATGCCCCTATTCTCACTGTATCCCCTGAATCACGTAATAATTCCACTGAATCCTCTGAATCACGTACTAAATCCACTGAATCCTCTGCATCACCTACTGATTCCACTCAATCCTCTGAATCACGTACTAAATGTGCTGTTTCTATGAAACCATATACTAATTCCACTGAATCCGCTGTTTCTGCCAAATCTCTACCTAAATCCTGTAAATTACCAAATTCTAAAGCAAAATCCACCGACTCTATCTCGTTTCAAATCCCTACATTTCATCTTCGGATAACATGTCAAACCTGAAACAAACCACAAATGTAAAATCTATAAAATAAATAAAAATACAGAAAAAAGATACTTACTTACGTAATAATCAATAATCCGTCGCCGATAGGCCTTTAGGCACAGGTTCCTGTATAAGCCTGCTGAAATTAGATTCCATGTCCAAAGTCACAAAGATAAGTGATGATAAAATAATCCTCAAAGGAATTGATCCTGAAAGTGAAACAACTCCAACTCTAGGCAGCTTCAAAATGCAAATATTAAAAAAATATTACAACTCTTATGCCCATGTATTTCACGTTGTTGAAGATATTAAACCTAAGTTTCGATGGCATCATAGGCCCCTTGAAAAACCTTACAGATAGACGATGACTACATAAAATTAAAATTCGCTGAACCATTATATAACATTCCACCTCGCACGGAAACTGTAATTGAATGCACAGTAAGTAATCCAAATATAAGAGAAGGCAGGATAATAGACCAACACATCTCTCATTCAATATTATGCCATCTGCATTGTTAACGCGAAATAAAATAATCGTATTAACATAACAGTTGTTAACGTCTCTGAAGAGCCCGTCGTACTTCAATCTAACCTTAATCTAACACTAGACCTCTATACACACAAGCTTGTTTGAATCCTCATGCATCATTGCCTCTTACTAATGCCTCTGCAAGAACTAACGAATTTCTCAAACATCTTAGGATTTCTCACCTAAATGAAGAGGATTCTAATGCAATTACACAGACTTTTCTGACATCTTCCAAACGATCAGTTCACATATACTACAACTACCGAACATAATATCAGAACAAATACAGATATCCCTACTCAAACTAAATCCTATAGATTCCCTGAATGTCACAAAAAGGAAGTTGAAAATTCAAATTAACAAAATGTTAGAACAAAAATTAATAACACCTTCAAATTCACCATGGTTTTCACCCATTTGGATTGTGCCCAAGAAGCTGGATGCTTCGGGACACCGGAAATGGAGAGTCGTTATTGACTATAGAAAACTCAATGACGTTACTATTGGAGAAACATATCCTATTCCACAAATAACAGAAATCCTAGACCAATTAGGGAAAAGCCAATATTTCACAACTTTAGATTTGGCTTCAGGCTGCCATCAAATTCCAATATCCGAGCAAGACGTTCCTAAAAATGCCTTTTCCATACCTCAAGGTAATTTTCAATTCACAAGAATGCCATTTGGTTTCAAAAATGCCCCCCATCAACCTTTCAAAAACGAATGAACACATGTTTATGTGGACTTCAAGGCTCACGTTGTTAGTTTATTTAGACGACATTGTAGTGTACTTGACTTACCAAGTCAAAATCTATCCGCCGTTTTCAATAGGCTCTGGAATTATAACCTAAAAATCCAACCAGATAAATGCGAGTTTCTATGCAAAGAAGTCGCTTATCTTGGTCCCCTCATCAACAAAGACGGTATACAAACAAATTCTAGAAAAGTCAAATGTATCACTGACTTCCCGATACCAAAATGTCCAAAAGATGTAAAATCTTTTCTTGGACTTGTATCTTATTACAGACATAATACATACCTGACTTTTCCAAACTCGCAATTCCATTGACATCTCTTCTCAAAAAGTATACACCATTCAATTGGAACAATGTGTCAGCAACTAGCTTTCGAAAACTTAAAAAAATAAATTAGTAACGTCACCAGTGCTAGCATATCCTGATTATTCTAAACCCTTCATTCTTATCTACGACGCTTCCAATTTCGCAGTTTCTGCAATATTATCGCAACGTCCGATAGAAAAGTTCCGCCTAATTGCTTACGCATCTCGAACACTAAAAAAGGGTGAATGTAACTATAGCGTTACTGAAAAAAAATGCTTAGCCATTATCTTTGGAACTAAAGACTTTTGCCCCTATTTCTACGGAAATCGATTCACCATAGTCACAAATCACAAACCCTTACAATGGTTATTTAACTGTAAGGATCCTGGTTCTAGGTGGCGACTCAAATTAGAGGAATTTGTCTATGGCATCATATACAAGGAAGGGAAAATTAATACTAACGCTGACGCATTGTCTCGATTTCCAGCTAACCCTATTCAAGGTAAACCTTCGCCAGCCTCTGACCCTCTACTATTAGACCTTGACACTGAATTCGATGACCTCTTGGAGGACCCTCTTATAATTCTACCATCTCCCATTCCATTCTCCTTCGAAAATAATGACCTATTAAATCAAGAAACCAACACTATCTCCAGATCTCATAGATCTATGACCAAACTACCTTGACTTTGACTCATTACAAATCCCTTCACCAAATGAGCAATCAAATTTAAATGACGATAACTATTCTCAATTTCTAAAATCAATTGCAAATAAGGAAAATATCTGCAACACAATTCTAAAAAAACACAACGAAAATCTAAAGATAACCTGCAAAATAATATTAATTCCTACATCCATAGATTTAGACGAGTCGAATCCTTACATCTCCGAAATTCTTCTAAATTCCGGCAACAAAGGCGAAATCCTTAATTCTGAAGTAGAATTATATTGCTTTCTAAAAACCGAATACGACAACAAGACTGTCTACTTCATTTTTACAAAATTTCACCACTTTGACGAATCTTCTTATCCCGCTATCTACGATACCCTGAAACAAGTACGAAACGAAATCCTGAATTCTGAACAAAACAACAGACATTGCTATCTCCGATTTCAAATACCCATTTGACCATCGCTTCTATAAAAAAAATTACAATATCCTAAATCACATTTTTAACAATACAAAAATTCAAATCCATGTTTACCTATATAAAACAATATACCCTATCCTAAGTGAGAGACCTAAAATCATGTGTGAAAACCAAGACATTCCTACAGCCGGGCACTTAGGGTCGACACGAATTTATAACAGAATCCGAGAACAATTCTATTGGAAGGGCATGCGAAGTGACTTAGAAGACTATGTGAAGAAATGTAAATTATGTCAGGAAAATAAAGCACTGAGAAAATTAAATAAAGCTCCAACAGAGATCACTACTACATCCACAGCCCCGTTTCAGAGAGTGGCATTAGATATAGTAGGACCCTTACCCGAATCTGGATCCGCTAAACTAAATTATATTTTCACCTTACAAGATGACCTAACTAAATTTTCTATCGCTTATTCTATACGTAGTACGACCGCCGAAGAATCTAGCGATTATCTTATCCACTTTATATCACTATTTGGAATTCCTAAATCTATCCTAACAGCATGTCGATTCTGTAAAAATCTCACCGTGAATTCTTGTGTGGAGTGAGCTGTCAGTGTCATTCTACTGATGCTAGGAATGGACCAAGGATTACATTTACAATCATAATCGAGATTTTAATAATATTTTTATGCTAATTCGATTGATCATTTTATATTATTTCAAAGTTAGCTAAGTCTCTAAACAATACTATTAACGGGTTTTAAATAAAATAGCAAAACAGAAATTCAGTCAGAAACTCAATGTTGTTTTTTTTCCTAGACTAGTCCTTAATAACCTGAGGCGCGAGCGCGTCACGCACGTACAATAAATAATATAAAACATACTAGACTTATCTAAGCTGGCTACCACAAAAAATGCGCATCGACATTAGTTTGTTATTATCAACCATTTGTTAACTGATTAAATGGGATTGCGATCATTATATTATAATTATTTATTTTATATAAACTGTGTCGGTAGGTAACTACCTATGCACAGGCTACGAGAAGATGCATGAAGAAGCTATACCTAATGGACGTTGGTATTGCATTTTCTTAATGTTCTTAGTGCACCTGTGTGACGCGTTATAGGCTAAATAATATTACGTAACAAAATGTAGGTATTGGTACTAAAAGGATTTAGACAAAAATACGTAGGTATCTAAATACATTGAAATAAATGGATACTAATTATTCTCTCTGAACTAGAATGGGTACGATTAGGCTTATGGGCATGGCTGTCAAATAAGATGGAAAATGAAAAAAAAAGTAATGTGAATAATGACAGCTCCTAAAGCGCAGGCGCGGCATTTTCACTCCACCCGATTCTCGTAACCATAACAACAACACTTCACTTCGGCTGGGTGAAGTGAGCCTAGCTGCCAGCCGCCGGAGCGCGCGCTGCGCGAGTGTCAGTTGAACTTTTGTAATAGTATTGATATCGATGATTAATTTGATGAATATTCTTTTATTTTGGCAACGAACAAATATTTTATTGTAGCTAGATACCTACCTAGTATCTAGCTACAATAAAATATTCGTTCGTTGGTATTGCGTGTTCTTAATGTTCTTAGTGCGCATACGTGAAGCATTACAGGCTAAGTGGTAAGTACCTAGTTAATAAAAACAACTGTTTAATTAACAAAATGTAGGTACTGGTACTAAAATAAATAAAATAAAAATAAAAAGGTTTATTCCAGAAACGTGTACAACTTTTACAGTAAATCTTACATAGGGACCTCCTTTTAAGTAAAAGATATACCTGTGCTAGGAGATCCCGCTCTCCAATGACAAAATAGTTGATTGGTAAAAGTGGTGTACACTATGAAAATAGAATTTAAACAACAAAAAGAAAAAAAAAAAGAAAAAATAAGTAAAATCCCAAATTAAACAAGACTTGTACTATAACTAAATAAAAAGAAAAATAAAAACTTAAAACATTAGTTTTAAGTTTTTATTTTTCTTTTTATTTAGTTCACACACCTATTAAGGTGTGTGCACGTGTGTGTGTGTGTGTGTGTGTGTGTGTGTGTGTGTGTATGTGTATGTATGTATGTATGTATGTATGTATGTATGTGTGTGTATATCTTTTCAACTCATATTGACGATGCTTGCAGCAGATGTTGGCGAAGATGAATTGTGATGCCACCGTGAGAATACCAACATCTTTAAAAAAAGCTCTCAGAGAAACTCTGGCACCAAGCTAGTAAATAGCTCGAACAGCTCGTTTTTGAAGAACGAATATATTTTGAATGTCAGCGGCTTTGCCCCACAGCAGAATACCGTAGGACATAACGCTATGAAAATAACTAAAATAAACTAATCGAGCTGTATCAACGTCAGTGTATTGTCTTACTTTTCTGACGGCGTAGGCGGCCGAACTGAGCCTGCCCGCTAGGCTTGATATATGAGGGCCCCACTGAAGTTTGGCATCTACTGTTATACCATGAAAAACTGCCGAGTCTACAGTTTCAAGCACCCCATTATCTAAGACGATGTTGGGACCTAGATTCCTAACATTTGGCAAGGCAAACTTTATACATTTCGTTTTCTTGGCATTGAGAACTAGGTTATTCGTCGTAAACCAATCCGTGACCATTGAGAGTGCACTGTTTACGTCATCAAAATCTTGTCTATTCCTGTTTACTTTAAAAAGAAGTGAGGTGTCATCTGCAAACAATACAACGTCACAGATACCCTTTAAATAAAATGGTAAGTCATTAATATACACTAAGAATAAGAATGGACCCAGTATTGAGCCTTGAGGTACACCTAACTGAACTGGTAACCCGGAAGATTTTACACCATTCACATCTACACATTGGAACCTATTATGTAAATAAGAATTTATTACTTTGAGAGCTTCATTTTGGACACCATAATGACACAGTTTACGCAAAAGCGTGTCATGGTCCACGCAATCAAAGGCTTTGGAGAGATCACAGAAAACTCCAATAGCATTTTGCGAGTTCTCCCATGCGTCAAATATGTGTTTCAGCAGTGCAACACCCGCATCTGTAGTCGAACGACCTTTTGTAAAGCCATATTGTTCATTATGAAGGAGGCTGTTTAAATTAAAATGTCTTAGCAATTGCTTGAGTATTAACTTTTCAAATATTTTGCTGATGTCCTTGAAAGAAGATGTCCTTGAAAGGGCTTTCCGACGGCGACAAGAATACCTAGTTTCAACTTACTGAACGAAAAACTGGGTTTTTCTTTGCCCTAAATCACATTTTTTTTTAGTAAATTAGCTTTATTACGCTGAAATAAATAGCAAGAAGTTTTTTAAATGTTTGTGTGTTTTTGTAGATTGTCGATTTTAATAAAATGAAAGGTTTTCCTTATTGAAAAACGAAAAAATATAGCCGAAGCCGCGAAGTTCTAAATCGTTTGCGGTGCACAACCCTTTTCTTTTGTTGTCGTCGGTATATCCACATGGATGTTCCATCGTGGGATGGGTGGAGGGGTCTGTCAGACTCTTACTGACTAAAACCACACGGTGTTCTGCTGCTACCTTTAGCCGGTGTGCCGGGTGCTTGCGCATTTCGTCACGATCCCCTGGTTAGATGTTGGCCCGCATGAATTCATGCGGAACTCGTCACTCTCAGCGGCCGCATACAGCCGCAATTCCCCTAGAGAGGCGGCCGAGATTTTAGGACCTCCGGCCCGTACCGAGTTTTAAGCTGGACTGCTTAAGCAAACCGAATGAGAATTGCTTCTAAGTTATAAAATGCTGACTAGGCAAGTCTGGATAGCGGTCAGCCATTCCACTATCATTAGCAAGGTATAACAGCCCCCCCCCCCCAATAGACTGAAATTCGGGGTAAAAGAAGAAATTCAGGAATTTATACAATTTCTCGTAATCTAGGTAATGGAATTACAGAGTTTTCAGGTTCAGTATTTACAGTAGAAGATCGATACAGTTAAAGGTGCCTACGGTACTGTTGACGCAGAACATATTATATATAGGTACTCTGTTGACAAGCGGCAATCCTACGTGTGAAAGTGAACTATGTATTAACAAAAACGATTAATGCTATACCCACACAACGTGAAACGAAAACTGTCGTCGGCGAATTAGACATTTGGAAATCACTCATAAACAATCAGTGTTTTTTCATGCAATCTTGTTCAAGTAAAGTGTCAATGGATTGTGATAACTCCGAATTACGCAACATCATAGTGTTCGGAAACGGTATATTGCGAATCTCAACCAGTGTACAGTATACACAAAAAGTGCGAGACCTATATCGTCTAAGGACGAAATTAATATAGACATCCCTATTCCTAGTTTCGTAATTCGTAATTACGTAATAATATTAGTGTAAAAATCTGGGAGAGTCCTATATCCAGCAGTGGACTTTTATAGGCTGAGTTGATTGATTGATTGATTCCTAGTTTAGACTTTAGCATTATCAATGAATAATCATTGATAATGCTAAAGTCTAAGATGTTGTGTTGTAAAATAGATAAGACTACTAGTTCAAACAACAATCGAGCCTCTATTTTACTACAAAACATCAACATAAGTGATCTAACTATAAATAAACAAAATGACGAGATATTTTCAGATTTAAACAAAATAATTGATGAAGAACCTATTCTAGTAAAATACGGGACACATTATTCTATTTTATTGTCCTTACCTTGTGCATTTGAATAATAGTAATATCTTATAAGATTATTTGTAAGCATAGATTTAAATTCTATATATCTTGTAATAAGCTGACGACCCATACCGATGACGATGTCAGTGACCATAATATAAATACTGAACCTGAAAACTCTGTAATTCCATTACCTAGATTACGAGAAATTGTATAAATTCCTGAATTTCTTCTTTTACCCCGAATTTCAGTCTATTGGGGGGGGGGGCTGTTATACCTTGCTAATGATAGTGGAATGGCTGACCGCTATCCAGACTTGCCTAGTCAGCATTTTATAACTTAGAAGCAATTCTCATTCGGTTTGCTTAAGCAGTCCAGCTTAAAACTCGGTACGGGCCGGAGGTCCTAAAATCTCGGCCGCCTCTCTAGGGGAATTGCGGCTGTATGCGGCCGCTGAGAGTGACGAGTTCCGCATGAATTCATGCGGGCCAACATCTAACCAGGGGATCGTGACGAAATGCGCAAGCACCCGGCACACCGGCTAAAGGTAGCAGCAGAACACCGTGTGGTTTTAGTCAGTAAGAGTCTGACAGACCCCTCCACCCATCCCACGATGAAACATCCATGTGGATATACCGACGACAACAAAAGAAAAGGGTTGTGCACCGCAAACGATTTAGAACTTCGCGGCTTCGGCTATATTTTTTCGTTTTTCAATAAGGAAAACCTTTCATTTTATTAAAATCGACAATCTACAAAAACACACAAACATTTAAAAAACTTCTTGCTATTTATTTCAGCGTAATAAAGCTAATTTACTAAAAAAAAATGTGATTCAGGGCAAAGAAAAACCCAGTTTTTCGTTCAGTAAGTTGAAACTAGGTATTCTTGTCGCCGTCGGAAAGCCCTTTCAAGGACATCTTCTTTCAAGGACATCAGCAAAATATTTGAAAAGTTAATACTCAAGCAATTGCTAAGACATTTTAATTTAAACAGCCTCCTTCATAATGAACAATATGGCTTTACAAAAGGTCGTTCGACTACAGATGCGGGTGTTGCACTGCTGAAACACATATTTGACGCATGGGAGAACTCGCAAAATGCTATTGGAGTTTTCTGTGATCTCTCCAAAGCCTTTGATTGCGTGGACCATGACACGCTTTTGCGTAAACTGTGTCATTATGGTGTCCAAAATGAAGCTCTCAAAGTAATAAATTCTTATTTACATAATAGGTTCCAATGTGTAGATGTGAATGGTGTAAAATCTTCCGGGTTACCAGTTCAGTTAGGTGTACCTCAAGGCTCAATACTGGGTCCATTCTTATTCTTAGTGTATATTAATGACTTACCATTTTATTTAAAGGGTATCTGTGACGTTGTATTGTTTGCAGATGACACCTCACTTCTTTTTAAAGTAAACAGGAATAGACAAGATTTTGATGACGTAAACAGTGCACTCTCAATGGTCACGGATTGGTTTACGACGAATAACCTAGTTCTCAATGCCAAGAAAACGAAATGTATAAAGTTTGCCTTGCCAAATGTTAGGAATCTAGGTCCCAACATCGTCTTAGATAATGGGGTGCTTGAAACTGTAGACTCGGCAGTTTTTCATGGTATAACAGTAGATGCCAAACTCATATATCAAGCCTAGCGGGCAGGCTCAGTTCGGCCGCCTACGCCGTCAGAAAAGTAAGACAATACACTGACGTTGATACAGCTCGATTAGTTTATTTTAGTTATTTTCATAGCGTTATGTCCTACGGTATTCTGCTGTGGGGCAAAGCCGCTGACATTCAAAATATATTCGTTCTTCAAAAACGAGCTGTTCGAGCTATTTACCAGCTTGGTGCCAGAGTTTCTCTGAGAGCTTTTTTTAAAGATGTTGGTATTCTCACGGTGGCATCACAATTCATCTTCGCCAACATCTGCTGCAAGCATCGTCAATATGAGTTGAAAAGATATACACACACATACATACATACATACATACATACATACACATACATACACACACACACACACACACACACACACACACACACACACACACACACACACACGTGCACACACCTATTAGTTTTAAGTTTTTATTTTTCTTTTTATTTAGTTATAGTACAAGTTTTGTTTAATTTGGGATTTTACTTATTTTTTCTTTTTTTTTTTCTTTTTGTTGTTTAAATTCTATTTTCATAGTGTACACCACTTTTACCAATCAACTATTTTGTCATTGGAGAGCGGGATCTCCTAGCACAGGTATATCTTTTACTTAAAAGGAGGTCCCTATGTAAGATTTACTGTAAAAGTTGTACAAGTTTCTGGAATAAACCTTTTTATTTTTATTTTATTTATTTTAGTACCAGTACCTACATTTTGTTAATTAAACAGTTGTTTTTATTAACTAGGTACTTACCACTTAGCCTGTAATGCTTCACGTATGCGCACTAAGAACATTAAGAACACGCAATACCAACGAACGAATATTTTATTGTAGCTAGATACTAGGTAGGTATCTAGCTACAATAAAATATTTGTTCGTTGCCAAAATAAAAGAATATTCATCAAATTAATCATCGATATCAATACTATTACAAAAGTTCAACTGACACTCGCGCAGCGCGCGCTCCGGCGGCTGGCAGCTAGGCTCACTTCACCCAGCCGAAGTGAAGTGTTGTTGTTATGGTTACGAGAATCGGGTGGAGTGAAAATGCCGCGCCTGCGCTTTAGGAGCTGTCATTATTCACATTACTTTTTTTTTTCATTTTCCATCTTATTTGACAGCCATGCCCATAAGCCTAATCGTACCCATTCTAGTTCAGAGAGAATAATTAGTATCCATTTATTTCAATGTATTTAGATACCTACGTATTTTTGTCTAAATCCTTTTAGTACCAATACCTACATTTTGTTACGTAATATTATTTAGCCTATAACGCGTCACACAGGTGCACTAAGAACATTAAGAAAATGCAATACCAACGTCCATTAGGTATAGCTTCTTCATGCATCTTCTCGTAGCCTGTGCATAGGTAGTTACCTACCTACACAGTTTGTTATTCAGTATCACCGGCTTCATAAGGTACATAACTCATTTGTTGGGCTTGGTATAACTTTTTATAACATGCTTTTTTTTTTTTTTTGAGGGTGGGAAATCATCAAATAACTTCTCCCGCTCTGGGCGGAGCGGGAGGGTGTGTCAGACTCTTACTGACTAAAACCCACCCGTATTCCTTCCTGTTGCCTGTGTTGCGGGGGCCTCGGTGACCCATAAGTACCTTCCCGCGACCCCGGCAGGCATCGGCCCTAGTGGACCCCTACTTTGTGCTGACGACATCTCTTTGAGGCGCGCGTGGAATACGACGCGCTGTCGACCCGGGCCTGGTCCTTACCGGACGGTGAGCTACCCATTGCTCACCGTCCGCAAGCCCGCGCCTACGGTGGCCGGAAATCCGCCCGGGATTCCCGACGCCCTGGGCGTCTCCTGCGGCGGCTAGGGGCGAGAGGGCGCGAAACGTGCCTTTCCCTCAACCGTCCCGCCTCCTCCTTCGCGAGCATTACTGCTTCGCAGAAGGAGGTGACGGCTGCCCATGCCCTCTCGCTCCGTACCATGGCCTGAACCAGGACCGGACGCGAGAGGTCTCTGCCGCCGATCGCCTCCACGAGGACACGGCGGTGCTCTGCCCAAGCTGGGCAGACCTCCACCGTATGCTCCACCGTGTCCTCCGGGCGTTTTATAACATGCTGCCCTCTTCTTTGCTAGATTTGCCTTTTAATGCGTTTAAAACTAAAGTAAAATCCACCCTTTGTTCAAAGGCATACTATTGTATCAATGACTACTTAAACGATAAAAATAGTTGGTCGCTGTGATTAACTCAAGACAATGTTTATGTTCTTTCTCCAGAATTAGCTTTCCTACTGACAGGTTATATGAGTTCATATAATTGATTATTTTTTTATTTGACTGTATAAGTCAATGTAATTTAATTTAGTTAAATTTTAATTTATTAGTGACATAATCTACTCATTACAATGTGTGTTTTATGAGTTGTATTGCAATAAGTGGTTAGCTAGCGTCCTCGACTATTGATTATACTATTCTTGCCTGAGCAACCGGCAGCAAGCTCGTCATGCTCCCTTAGATGTCACTGCCTGCGGTAGCGTCGGGGGTCGGGTTGTCTCCTTCCCTCCAATATGGCGAGGGGGGTGATGATCTTTGCGTTATGCTCGTGAACGGGTGCTGCTTGTGGTGACTGGTCGTGTTGCTGATCATGGTTTTAATTGTTATTAGTAATTGTTTACTTATTTTACTTCGATGGGGCTAGTTTATCATTTCTCACTTCGAGCTACAGCAATTGCCTTATGTAAGCGGGCACGCCCTTTATGCCTGGAGGCTTTTATTTAGGTATTAAGTTATATTTACGTTTTTTTTTATGTTGAAATTTTTATCTGCTTGAGTACAGTTTGTTCATTGTTTTGTTGGTATAATGGCGCGTGCTAGCTAACGTATGGCAAGTGTGTAATTTAATCCAATGTTTTGTGTTTCGTAATGTTAATTACTTTGCATACGATTTGTATAGAATCAAGTTTATATAACTAAAAAGACAGACGTGCTGCTGGGGAGTTTGTTCCACCACTTCTTCTTCCCAGCTAAAGCACTAGGAAGTGGTGACGGGCGGGCATTTTTGGGGGACTGTCTTATGTAACTTTGACGTTCGAAAAGTGCTGATTTTCAGCCTAGTTTGAATAAATGACTTTTGAATTTGATTTTGATTGATTTTGATCTTGAATTTGTCTGTTTGTTTGTCATGTTAATAGGTTGGTGGCAAGGAACATATTTACTCTAGGGAGAAGAATAGCAAGTCTGTACAAATAAAATGGTATCGCTTTGGCGCCTCTTGGTGCCTCCAAAAACTTCGAAAGCGGGAAATTCAAAATCGCATTTCTAGATATTTATTTAAAGGTCTGTCCACGAAAGCAGAACTGGGAAACTGTAACCGATATTAATTTTTTATGCAATTTCACTAATTACAATATTCCAGCTCCGCTTTGGTGGTCAAACAACCTTATTGCATAAAAGCTGAATAAGAGACAATTCTTGCTTGTAGAAAACTTTCAGACAAATAATAATAATAATAATTGTTTATTTCAGGCATTAGCACCCATAAAATTAAAATTGAAAACTTATCCTAAAAACAAAAGTTATACTAAACAAGTGAACATAAAAATAAACAGTAAAGAAAAACAACAATAGAAACAGCCCACTATTTCACACCAAGGAAGCCAAAACAAATGTACCCCGTAGCATTGTTGAGTACATTTATTTTGTCTCCCTCAGTAAATGCACAGTATGAAAAACAGCTTTGACAATACTATTTTTACTTGCCACCACACGCGAAAAGAACGACGTCCAGCAGGGCTATTGCGTATCTCTGTTGACAGTTCATAATGATGATCACTTGGCAAAGTGTTTAACGATTAACTGTCAAACAGTTAGTTTCGTATTGGCTAACTTCAGTGACTAACTAGGATGACGTCATAGGCACCCAGTACCGCTGATAGCCACCGTAACACATTTTGACAGATGTTTTTGTATCGATATTGCTAAGATTGCGATTGTGTAAGCTTAGTGGACATCAAATTGATGATCATTTAGTTTGTGGTGGCTTTCGTGAAAGACACTACTCAAAGGTAGTGTTTTATAAATTATAGTGATTAACACCGAAGCCGATAGTAAGTTAAGCGTGTAAATATTACTTCTTATGTTGTTTTATTGTGATTCTTGGTCGTGGCAGAAGTATGGCACGGCCAAGTGCGTGTCACGCACACTGAAGGGTTCCGTAGTTGGGAATGTTGGGATGAATTTATCCGAATAGCAAACTTGTAGTTGAGAAACATGTTCTCCCATACATCGCTATACGTCACGGTTCATTCTCCAACTGCACATTTAAGTTGGTCGACTATTACTCGTTAACTTGTAAAGCCTACTTAGCTGTGATAGTTTTCTTATTAATTTCATTTTATGTACTACTGCCGCGATTTTTTTCACATCTCCATAAACAACCATTTAGCCGGCAGGGGGACACTTGACTCTTACAAAAATTTGCACTTTAAAGCTTAATATTACGCAAACGGATCCCAATAAAAATTGGTATTCACAGACCCGCAATAGTTTTGAACGGCCTATCCAACGATACCCCACACCTTGGGATAGATGAGAAAAAAAATACATCCCCACATTTGATGCAAGAGAGGTACTTACCGTAAAAACATTTTTTTTTATATTATTTTACCACTTTTACGGCTTCATTAATATGTAATCATCATAATCAGCCTATAATGTTCCCACTGCTGGGACACAGGCCTCCTCTCTGTGAGAGGGACTGGGCTGGGTATTAATATGTAATACCTGTGCCAAATTACAGATTTTTAGTACTAAGCATCTCTGAGCTACAGCGGGGACAAACTGACACAGGACGGACATGGCGAAACTATAAAGGCTCCTACATACTGGCGCGACTTGTCGCGCGACGCGACGCGACACAAAGACACCGCGTGTAGCGCTACAAGCGGTGCCTTTGTGTCGCGACGCGTCGCGCGACAAGTCGCGCCAGTATGTAGGAGCCTTAAAGGTTCCTTGTTTACTACGGAACCCTAAAAATATAATCAAAATAAGAAGTAATAATAATATTTAGAGTAGGTATACGCGAGTAATTATGTAACTACAACATATTCCCGAAATATGTACATAGTTATGTAGGTACATACATCATACTAGAGTCCTAACGATGTACATAGCTATATACAGCATCCAAAATGATCTTCTAATACTTTAACAACTTGTACATTATTTATCGTGGTTTTGTTTACCTATTTCGTGGTTTTATTTACCTACCTTTCCTTTGAGGATTTATTTTCACTAAGTTACACTTTATTAGCACAAGTAAAAACATACTATTTAATTTCGCTAGGCTGTCGAGTTAAAACTGCAAAAGATTGAATTTACCGCCAGATTCACGTTTCAAGTACATATAAACCGCTTAATACAAAATGTTCCCTAAAATAAAGTATTCTAGCGCTCAAAAGGCGCTACTCAACTTAGCCGCATAATAGTCGATAAAAAATAGAGGCGTCAAGTGTTGGGACGATGAGCACCGTTCCCGGTCTGTTGGTCACCGTAACGTGATGTCCACTTACTGTGATACGTAATACCAATGTTCTGAAATTCTCAGTTGTCATCAAAGTTCGGTGTACAACTGAAGCTAGTTAGTCACTGGCAATGAAAAAGATAGCCAATAGCCCTGCTGAGCTTCCCCATGAGCTCAAAAAAGTCGGTTACTCTGTTCTCAGCAAACATCTCAGTCGCACTACACCGCCAGGGCAGGTTGAGCATGACCCGAAATGCGTTATTATATTGTACACGAAGAGTGTTGTATGCACTTTTCGTATATTTGTACCAAAGTTGACTGGTGTAGAACGATTGACAGTATGCCTGGAACAGTTATTTTTACTTGCTTCGAGCAATGGAAGAAACGCCTATTTAGCATGTTACTTCTACATGCAATGCTACGTCTTTGCCTCTCCAGGTCATCGTCATCTTTTAAGTTTTCCGTTATGATGTGTCCGAGATACTTAAATTGACTAACTACTTTTAGTTTTTAGCCACACAAGGTAATTGGCAAGACCTTATTAGGACCATTGCCATGTTTGAAAATCATTACTTCTGTCTTTTTAACATTATAGCTTAATTGGTGTCGAGCTGCATAATTCTCGCAAAGGGCTATGAGTTTTCTGAGGCCGTTGACCGAGGGGCTGAGCAGAACCATGTCGTCTGCATAACTGAGGTTATTTAAACATTCACCACCAATATGACATCCGACTCTAGTGCTGCTCAGTTCCTCGATCAGGTCGTTGACATATAGGTTAAACAGCACCGGGGAAGTCAGGCCACCCTGTCTCACGCCACTGGTCAGCCTATACGTCTCCGAAAAGGCGTTATCCCATCTGACTTGGTTACTTTGTTGTTATACCAATATTCAAACAGGTCTACTATTTTATTCGGCACATGGGTTTGTCTCAGCTTGTTCCAGAGTATATTATAATTAATTGTATCAAAAGCTCGGCTGAGGTCTAAAAAACATGCGTATACTGTTGTATTTCTACTAATGTATTTATAAATAGTATTTTTTAGAGCAAATATAGCTAGGTCAGTGGACAGGCCCCGACGAAACCCAAACTGTGCGTTATTAAGCGGAATGTTCGTTTCATTTAGGTGTTTCATAATCAGGTTTTCGAAAATTTTTGATAATATGGTTGCTAGTGATATTGGGCGGTAATTAGACAGACTGGACACATCACCGGTTCTGTTTTTTACTATGGATACAACGGTGGTTTTCATAAAGTCTTGAGGTAAGTAACTGTGGTCAATACAAGAATTAAATAAGGAAGCAATTTTATCAAATACCAAAACAGGTGCAAACAAAACGTGTTCGACACTGAGTCCATCGTGGCCCGGGGACTTGCCACGCTTCATATCTTTAACACATTGAAATACATCCTCAGCTGTGACGTGTAACCCACTAAGTTCAGCGGACGGCGTCACCTACACGTCGCGCTCGCCGCCGGCAGCGACGCCAGATACGCGCGCGGTGGCGGCGGCGTCCCCGCGCCACCATGGGCCGAGCGCGACATGTTCGAACAGCTGGCAGTAGTGGTCGAAGGTGGCGGAGGGGGCGGATTAAATTTATTTACAAACATATTTGCAATATTAACACAAAAATCACAAGTTGGTGGTTTATTTATAAAAGTCAAAGGCTCTACTCAATGTCGTTAATGGCGAGGATAACACTTAACGATGCAAAAAGAGAAGATGAAGACAAGTGATTTCACAAGAAATAATATCTAGCTAGAGTAAATAATTATGTTCCTTGAATAACATGCGCTCACGCCAGCTGACATTTTTCTTGTAAAGTGGGGCCTGTGGGCTGCCAGGTATATTTAAACAAAAGCTTACCCACCAAATGAGAAATTAATAAAACAAAATATGTAGCCTCTGCCCGATAAATTGCAGTAAATGAAATTAATTATTTATTAATTGGTTGATTGGTAACCCTAGTGTTTATTTATAGTTACAACCAGCATAGGTTGTAAATACGAGCGTAGGTATATCTATTATTATTCTGCATGAATTATATTTATAATTCAATTTGTGTAATATGAATTACAATTATATTTAAATAAATATATATTACAATTTGGTGAATAATAATTTAAACAAAAATGTCACTAAAACTAAGCTGATGGTAAGTAGCTTTTTAACAATAAGATTTTTTATGCACCTTTTCAGTTTTACTAATGTTGCCATCCTTGAAAACGTCGTTATTAGAGACTGAAGTTTTTAGGTCTAGCCCCCGTAACCGTAAGCATTCCTACGTTTACCCAATGAGACGACCCCTCCTGGTTGGTGGTCTTCAGAAAACCCCCGATCTAGGGACTCTAAATTTTTTTTAATTTTTCTTCATTTATTTGTGAATGAGTTGGAACGGTCTCGTAATTTTTCCAACTGAACTCTTTCTTTTAATTTAAAAAAAAATGTTTGTTCTTATTTCATAGAATCTGAAAAATGGATTTATCCACTTTTTTCCAAATCTTATTGTAGTACATTAGATATTCAGTACAAAAATCCCTCAAGTTTTCACGAATGTATTTCGTATTGTATTCTAATAACAATAATTTTATTACACTTTCTGCCGAATTGACAACAGCTGCAATCACATATGGTTCCATTATTATTTATTATTTAATATTTTCCAAACTCACAAGCATCCAAACTTTCAAGAACTAGAAGATAAATTTAATGTGCTTTGTAAATTTTAGTTCATGACACCTAATTTTATTCCACACCTTTTTAATCGCGTTAAAAATAGTCTGATTTGGTTTCTCAATCATAATTTTAGGTGAAAAATGTCAAATTCAAAAGCGCAAATTTGCCATTTTCACTAAACTTAATAACTACAATGTTATTAGTGCTGTCAAACTTTAATATAGTTATGTTATGTTGTCTCACTTTATTCAATTTCAGAATGGGAAACGCCGCTTGAAAGGAATAAATTAAATTTTGGTGATTTTTATGACATTGTGATAATTTTGTGACAAGAAAACGGCATCACAGCAAATTAGACCTTTGTAAGTACCTTACTGTCTGTGCCATTGGTCGCTTGCGCGACTACCGTGCGCCTCCTTGGTCGATTACCTACCTACCCGGTCGGGCAAAGTATAATGCGATTTTTTTGGTGTAAATGGTCGTAAATGATTTTTTAGAACCCTCCCTCCAAGTGCTTTTCAAAACACTCCCATGTCTGTTCAGCGATTATTTTTAGTTTAGGAAAATCTTAGCTCATTGGGCAACATTTTGTTCGACGTCCAGATTTACAGTCCCCAAAAAATAAAAAAAGGCGTGTGGAAAAGACTTCCCAACAGTTTTACTACTAGATTATTCCTCAAGGGGACAAAGCTGTATCACGGGCGCTATATTGATCCCAAGCGTTACGAAGTATGCAGCCATTGTAATGCTCCTGAGCGCAGCGAGGGTTTACTTCTGAGCGAAGCGACGGAGTTAAGACTTAAGAATCCTGAGTAATTCAAAGTCGCTGTTTCAGGGATCTTTTGGAGCTCGAATGATGTTGAAAGGTGGAGGCAAAATATTAAACCTATTGAAAGAAAAAAGATGGCGGCGTTAGTTCCGATTTTTGCCCCACTTTCCACACCTGCGAAGTAACAAAAAGCAATTCTATTTTTGAATCTTTTATTTTTTTAAAGATTTCATACGAAGTTTTTGTTGAGGTCCCAAATTCAAATCACAGTATTGACCAGCGGGTTTTATTGAAATTCAGTTTAATAGGTATTAATTATTATCATTGTCATTTGTAGATCTTTGACAGTCGTTACGGGTCGTCAGAAGCCCGAAAGTCTGACAACCAGTTTTACCAAGGGGTATCGTGTTACCCAATAAATGGGTTGTGGAGGTCCGACAGTCGCTCCATGTAAAATATTGGTATTCAGCTGCATCCGGTTAGACTGGAAGCCGACCCCAACATAATTGGGAAAAGGCTAGGCAGATGATGAGGTATTAATTATTACCCGGCTAGACCCGGGGTTATAAAATCTTACTTTATGTTAGGTTTGCATGACATATAGCATAAGCATAATCAGCCTATAATGTTCCCACTGCTGGGGCACAGGCCTCTCCTCTCCGTGAGAGGGAGTGGGCCGTAATGCTCCACGCGGGCCCAGTGCAGGTTAGTAGATGTCACATAGGTTCGAGTTTTTGGTTCTAGGACATGCCGGTTTCTTCACGATGTTTTTCTTCGCCGTATTGAGAGCAATGGTGATGAAATAATTTACATCAAGTAAAGCGCCTGTTAGGGTTCAAACTTACGATCTACAACTCGTACCATAAGTACCAGGCGGTCGTTACCACTGGGCCACCACAGCTCTCTACTCTCTTGCATGACACATAATTTGACATTTACGAGCAGGTGGTGCGAGTACTTTTTTGCAACTATACTTTTTTTATTTTCTAAAGTGAATTCTACTCAAATGTAATTAAAACCACCTCATATAACTTTTTAATATAATATTAACCCTTGGAGAGAGGCTTCGAAGAAATCGACTCCGTATATAAGTATCTCCTGTGTCCCGACGGACTCATCATTGCCCAGTCCACTGCCCAGCCCAGAAAAACCAATAACCAAAACAGGCGCCTTTTTTTTCGCGATTTCCAGGTTGGTCCCATATTAAAAATTGTTCATAGTGATACAGTGAGTACAATGACCCTTTATATTTTCAGATTGTTGTTAACCATGAATTTGATTATGCTCAAGAATAGTTGACGCAGACTATATTGTGCTTACCAATTCCATACTCGCAGCGAATGGTGTTGCAGATCAGCCTCACCCACTACACAATAGTTCGTTTTTTAATCCCAAAGACTAATTTGACATTTCAAATGATTGTTGTTCGTTTTTTCAATTTGGAGTTTGACATTTGCATTTGTCAATTTAGTCTCCGAGATTAAAAAACAGACTTTAGTGTACCTTTCTTTGCTCTATGGCTCGGGAATTTTTACAAAGAGTGCGACATGCATCAGATTGAACGTGGTTAAGTAGAGAACTAACATTACATGATCTGGATTTGACTTCATCCAATTCCTTACAAGCAGTCCCGCCAGCCAGCGAAAGATGGAACAATAACAATAGTTTAACCGTCATTTTTAGAATTCCGTAGCCAAATGACAAAAACGGAACGAATAAAATTTCATCCTGACCACAGATTACTAATATGTAGCAAGCTAATCCTGACCGTCTGTCAATCTGTTCGTCCATCCGCATGTCACATTGTTTAGGTATCTTATTATGGTTGCTGTCAGAAGTAAATTTACTGTAAAAAGGACTGTAAAATGAGTTATATTTCATAAAAACATCACGTTTTCGACCTTTCTTAGAGTTGTATTGAAGTTTTCAATTATATCATTCTGTAAATATCCTATCGGTAAATACATATTCGGTACGGCTGGGAATCTTATTTTGAATATCATACCTCCGCTAGGAGTAATAGTGTTCTGTGTATCATACTGAGCTCAGGTGATGATGATTACTGAGCACAGCTCTACATTGCAAAAGACGTAAAAACAATTTTAATTTCGCGAGCTACACTATGTAGCGCATTCGTCTTTACCAAACCATAAAGTTAACTTTACGTCTTTCAGTGAAATAAAAAATAATCAATTGTCTATATATAAGATGGCGGGTGATGAAAGTGACAGGTTTGTAAATAGTAATTGAAATTACAAAAACCTAAGTTGTATTTGATAAATTACAAAGTCACACATGAATTGTAAACCTTTGCTCACGAAACTCATAATATAATTTATTATAAGTATCCTAATTACATAACCGGGCTTTGTTTATAGTGATCTAAAGCCATCCAGTGTCGCGATCATAAGAGAAGTTTATGATAGTGAAAATGCTCATATCAAATTTGAAATGGAACTGGAAAGAGCACTGGAGGCCGGCGTTAGCGTTATTGTGATAGAACCAGAGCCACTGGGTGAAGAAACAGCACGTTGGATTTATGTAGGAAACCTCTTGCATAAGGTTTCTGTTTACAGTGGACTCTGTAGCATTGCATCAGGTGTGTGTTTGGTAAATTTCATCCACATCACATTATTTTTCCCCTTTAACAAAAACTTGAGGTTATATATAAATTCGTAATTAATCATTTCAGGTGTTGCATGGAGTTCACTAGCCTGTGCTCCCTTTGGCATTGTGTCAGTGCTTTGTGCAGGTTGCTACACACTGTCATGGCAGTGGGATCCTTGTTGCAAATACCAAGAAGAAAAGAATCGCAGACATTTATCTACATTACCTATGTTAAGTGACCTTACATCTGCTTCACCTGTTGTACTGGTACACACAGACAATAAAAGGAAAATAATATTACATACAACAGTGTCTATGACAGCAACGGCTATATGCTTATGGAGACTATACAACATCTTTAAGTAAAGATTTAGTCTGCAGCTAGCATAATAAAGGCATTGAGCTTAAAATTAGGAAGTCACATAATGCTCCAACAAAAAGCATAAAAATATATTAGTGCTTTCTAATAAGTTGTTTTTGTGTCTGAAATAATGTAATTATTTAATTTGTTGTAGGATGCAGTGTAAAAATGTTATAAAGTTATTAATAGTAGAATTAGTTTAAAAGCCTGTACAAAAGATATTTTCTTGTAATATAAGAATGCTTTGTAGTTAATCAAATGTGATAGTGGTTTATGAAGGATTCTGTTACAAAGCTAAGTTCAGTGATCTTCGAAATATAATATCCTCACTGATAACATGTAATAAAACAATGATGCAATTTAATTACGAATTTTATTAATTTTGGTAGGTTAACATTGAGTATTAATCATTTAAACTTCTAAATATTTTATTGTGCGAATGCTTACATATTATTAAGTCGGGTGCCGTATCTGTCTGTCTTAACGAGATAAACTCAAAAACTACCATACGGATTTTCAAACGGTTTTCACCAGTGGACGGAGTGATTCATGAGGAATCGTACCTAAGTATTATTTCAGACATCTTCAACAATCATCGTCATATTTCAGCCAAAACCTTAATGAATTAACATATTGACCGCCACGTCAAAAAAGCAATAACGTGCTCTCGGCAACAAGCTACGGATTGCTACTTAAAACCTGTCATGTAGTTGTGACCGTGGCGTGATGGGCACATTTTGGTCTGTCATCTACACATGACTGTGGCGGTCAAAAGGTTAATTCATTAAGGTTTTGGCTGAAATATGACGATGATTGTTGAAGATGTCTGAAAAAAAATCATGCCGACTGGGAACTCTACTGGCGTGCGCCGCGTAAACGCTAAAGACACACAAAACAGTACATTCCCGGGATATTTTCTGACATCCACGTGGGTGACGCCGCGGGCAAAAGCTAGTAGTATATAAAATGCATTTCAATATTCACTTTTCTATAGAAAAGTGAATATTGAAATGCAAATATAAATGTTTAGTTAAATAATTATATTATACCTACTTGCTATAAAGAATCCCCAACAGAAACCTATGCTGTCACCTGTATTACATAAACCTACACCACAGTAAATAATTGAAAACTTAAACAGGACTTCAAGCTCACTTATGAAAGACTTGTCTGGAGTCCTTAAATTGCATGAACCACAACTCCATATAAGCCGCAGTGGTAGCCCGCGCAATACAAATTTTCTTACGTTTTATGCAATTTGCAGGTCAGTGTCAGGACTGTCAGGTTGTTTAGTGATCAAAATTACGATTCGCCACCATACCAAATATGTATTTACAGAATTATAACCATTGATACCTACATCTTTCTAAGTTCATATTTTGATCAAGATACAACCTGAGACTGACCTGCAAATTGAAAAAACGTAACAAATTTTTATTTCGCGGGCTACCACTGCGGATTCACCTCAGGGGTGCCCCCCTGAGGTGAATCCGCAGTGGTACCACCGCCTCGTATAGCAATATTATTTTAATATTGCTTCACAGTGGGAAAGCGGTGGAGCTATACCCCCTGTATAGCTTCATCTCATTCTCGCACTGATGTAATATTAAAATAATACAAGAATGAGGCGGTGGTTGGCCCCCGAGAGTGAATAGCCACATTTCTGGATCAACTGCTATTTTCCAATTTCTCTTAAATATTACCTACATTATATATTACAAAACCATTTTCATAAAAGGTATGTATTTTTCTATTGTTAGTATCTCCTAAAATTTTATGAAATACGAAAACATAAAAAAGGATGTCATGCTTACAGAGTTGGAAAATTACTATGCTATATAGTAATTAAATGGTTTGTTTTCTAAAATGTAATTCGTTACTTAAGAAGTCTTATTTGCCCTTCTGGCCATAACCCAATGATAGAAAGATGGTGCAGAATGTCTCAAAGTTATTGCTAAGTTTGGCACAAACTGGCTTATAACTAGATCTTTTTCTCTGTTGATTATGCCATTTATTATATTGTTTGCAGTATACTCGGGTGTAAAACCTGCAGCCGTACTGGTGTCCATTACTGAAACAATATATTTTGCTGTAGTAAGTACCTATTACATGAAAATTTGATGATTAGTATCATTAATATCTGAAACTTCTTTCACCTCCATGTGGTTCACCAGAAGCAGTATAAGCATTCAGAGATATGGCAGTCTTTATGTATCCAGGACTGACTACTGTTACATTGACATTATGTTGATGCATTTCTGCACGAAGTGAATCACCAAATGCTTGCATTGCATGTTTAGCTGCTGCATATGCAGCTCGTTCTGGTATTGCAATAAGTCCTTGAACTGAACTCACAAGTACAATGTGACCTACTTTTCGCTGAACCATTTTTGGTAGACATTCTGAAAAACAACCAAATAATTAAAACACTTGTTAACATCTTCAAGTATTGGAACAAACACCAGGTTAACAATGTCAGATGGGCGGGTACATTATTGGAGCCATACAGGCTTGAATGTGAGGTGAGATAAGGTGGGTTAACTTCCCCACACTTTTCAATATCTATATGAATACACTCATTGTCGCACTCAGTAGTCTGCATGTTGGTTGCCAAGTTGATAATGGCGCCGATTCCCTTGTTCACAAACTAAATTAAATTTAAGTTCAGTGCATCTTTTTCTTTCTATTTCATTAAGAAAAGGACAGAAGATATATTTTAGTTCAGTCCTGTCAAATTAATCAGCGCTTGACGTAAATTGACGTAATTTTAGTAGGCAAGTTTTTAATCACGTCTAAACTTGTATGGAGTAGTGACAGGCGCTGATTAATTTGACAGGACTAAACTAAAATTTATCTTCTGTCCTTTTCTTAATGAAATAGAAAAAAAAAGATGCACTGAACTTAAATTTAGTTTAGTTTGTGAACAAGGGAATCGGCACCATTGTATGTGTAAACAATCTGAGCTATGCAGATGACATGTTGGTGCAGAGTGCGTCGGAGTGTGGATTACGCAAGCTATTGAAAATCTGTGAGGAGTACGTGGGCAGTCATGGCCTTATGTATAATGTCGCGGAAAGTCAACACATGGTATTTCAGGGAGGCACCAAATGCCCCCTATTCGTTTGAATGGTGTACCGGTAGAATGGGTGAAGTAATTTAAATACTTGGGGCACTGGGTAACAGCCGATCTGAAAGACCATGTCGACATTGAGCGGGAGCGGGAGCGGAAGGCACTGTTTAAGAGAGCAAATATGATAGCCCGTAGGTTTGCACGTTGTTCAAATCAGGTTAAAATCACACTTTTCAAGGCTTTCTGCACCTCCCTGTATAAGTGCAGTCTATGGGCATCTTACTCACAAGCTGCTTACAATGCCCTTCGTGTCCAATACAACAACGCGTTCAGGGCAGTGTTGGGGCTTCCCCACTACTGCAGCGCCTCGGGCATGTTTGCGGAAGTGCGCACCGACCGTTTCCACGCCATCATGCGCAAGCGGTGCGCGTCCTTGATGCGCAGGGTGCGGGCTCGCTCCAACACTGTCCTGGCAATGATTGCTAAGCGACTGGGTTGCCCCTACATTGGCCATTGTTGTAGCAGGCATATTGGTGCTTGAATTGTCATTTTATATAACTGTGTAATGATGTAGTAATAAGGATATTATAATTTTAGTTTTTGCTTCTGACATAACTTCATTTACTTAATTTAATTAATTGTCCTATTTAATATTTTTTTATTTTGCTGTATGCTTTTGATATATATTAACCAAATTACTAGACTATTATTAACCATTAACTAAATTAAAACTAAGTTAAGCCTAAAAAAGGCTGTCGGGGCATTGTGCCGAGGTTGCTGGCGGCATTTCCTGAATATATCAGACGCTCTTGGAGCGTCGACGCGCGGCTTCGGATCTTCAAATTATTTTTTTTTGTGAAAATGAGTGACACTCTGATATCCGCGGCTTTCGCTAAATACTACCATCTTCCTCCGAACATCGCATATGAATGTGCCGCTACCCGCGGCATGTCTCTCAAATTTGTGCCGTAGTGAATACATGGCTTAGATTTTACTGTTGTAAAGTTTAACCAGAAGAATAGGCTCCTTGGCACAATGCGCCCAGCAATCTAGGGTTTGGGATATCTTGACCGTCTCAATCTCGGGACACAAGACTGTTTGTGTGTTGAAGTTCTGGGACTTCAAGACTTCTCAGAATAAATAGCATACCTGTATAGCAGCCAGGAATGCACATTGCCTTTACTGTTACTTTGAAAAAAGATGAATGTGGTTTCTCCACTAGTTAAGATCTTTTTAGATGAGACACATGTCTGTTCTACTATGCATCTGGGTACCTACCTCTTGCTCTAAAAAACCCTTATGACAAAGTTGTGTTGATATATTTTTATGTTACAATATTGCAACAAAAATAGTTAATTTTTATCATACCTTTTGTTAAAGCAACAGACCCAAAATAGTTAATGGCCATTATACTCTGAAATACGTCCATCTTTGTATTCAATATAGATCCTCGATGGGAGATACCACCATTGTTTATCAAAATATCAATATGGCCACAAGCATCATAAACATTTTGAACAAATGCATCCATTTCTGCAAATTTAGTAAGGTCAAGCTCCAATACAAGTGGTTCCAGAGTTGCAATAGGCTGGAACATAAATGAAATGTGCTTATAGTACAGTGTGTCCCTGGATAAAGGACACAAACGAAATGGGTGAAACTAGACCATTATTCATAGCCAAAAAAATTGTTTTTTTATTTTTTTTATTTATGAATATTAAAAAACAGACAATAATTTAAAAAAAAAATCAAAGAAACGTATTTTTTTACTTGATGGCTGTATTTTAAGGGGTTTCTTTGTATTTACTATGCAGCATTAATTATCAGCCAACATTATTGTTTTTTTATTTTAACGAAATTCCCTCAACTAGTAAATATTTATTACATTTTCAATACAGGCGTCTTTAATAGGCAATAAAACAGTAAAAAAAAATCGATAATAATTATTACGATTTTTTAAAGACTTTCTTTTCTAATTTTTTTGTCAATTAGTTATGGTCTAGTTTCACCCATTTTCGTTAGTGCACTTTATCCATGGACACTATCTATATACAGGGTGTCCAAGAACCTGGCGTCCAACTGGATTCCCACGATGCCCCAAGTTCTAACAGTACTCAGAAAAATATTTTAAAAAATCCACCCCATGTACTTACAGAATTATACTGATTTCAAAAAAAAAAGGGGAAATGAGCACCCTGTGACATACTTTTGAATGCTGTGACTGCTAATGCTGATAATTTCGATATTTCTTGGAGGTTTTGTAATCTAGGGTATTGCTGTGTCTAAATAGAATGTAAAAATAAAGTACTTATTGTACCATTTTAAAATAAAATATTATTTTAACTAAAGGTGATATGGAAAACTATTGAATTTCGCAACTTTGACCGACTGTAGTGTAAAAAAAATGTACCAAAATAGTATGGCAAGTGACGTCAAATTTTGACGCGTTTATTCCTCTTTTTAAAAAGGTATAATACTTACACATTAATTTGAAAAAAAAAATTTTTGATAATATTTTTACTCAACAACCCAATTTTTACGATGTCTTACAGAATTCTTAGAAAGAAAAATTTACGACGAATTGAATCTAACCTCTAAAGAATTACTATTGTATGCTCATAAAAATAACAACAGGCCTCTCAAAAAACAGGTTAGACCGTAAGGGACGGTATGTGCATGCATCTCACCATAGTGATTCGTTATTACAACAGGAGGGAGCAAGACAGAAACTATCTTTGCGATTTGCTGGTTCTTCTTTATGGTACCCCATTATTCAGGTAAGAGTGAGGGAGAAAAAGGTTAGAGGTGCGAGTGAGATAGATAGTGACGCTATCTGGGATCGTGCTATTTAGGATAACAGTACGGTCAGTACGCGTCACTGCCTCCTGCCGTTACTACGCACCTCTCTCTTATTGTTACCATTGATCACGTACTACGATTTAAAGCTTTGTTTATTGGACTCGATTAGTCTTTGTGCTCTGGACTTTGAAACGAACTCTTTACGACGACCTTTGCCTGTGTTTGGACAGTTTGTGTTTTGTGTGTGCTACCATGGCGACCTACACTCCGCAAGAATACGCAAATATGCACTACATTTATGGAGAATGTAGAGGTAATGGACGAGCTGCAGCGAGACTTTACAGAGAAAGGTATCCGAGGGCTACGCGATATCCCGACCATCGAGTTTTCATTAATGTGCACAGATCACTATGTGACGGGCGGTTCCCCAATCAAGTAGCTGGTGAAGGACGACCCGTAAATGACTTCATACGCGATGAAGTTTTAGAGGCGGTGTCGGCAAATCCAAGCATCTCTGTGCGAGGAATAGAAGCTGATACGGGGATACCGAAGAGCACAGCACACAGTATTCTCCAAAAAGAAGAATATCATCCGTACCACGTACAGCGAGTGCAAAGTCTTTTACCTCGAGACTATCCGAGCCGAGTCGCGTTTTGTGAAACAATCCTGCAAAAACATCGAGAAGACGAAAACTTTATCGACAAAATTTTGTGGTCAGATGAATCAACATTTAAGAAGGATGGCTACATGAACCTACACAACTTGCACGAGTGGCATGTGGAAAATCCGCACTTGATGCGAGAAGATAGATCCCAGTACCGGTTCAAAGTGAACATGTGGACCGGTATTCTCTGTGGGAATATTATTGGTCCATTTGAGATGCCCGAGAATTTGACTGGCGAATCATATTTAAATTTTCTTCAAAATGATTTGCCAAACTTACTAGAAGAGACCCCACCAGATATGTGGTTCCAACACGACGGCTGTCCAGCACATTTTCGCGTATCCGTTAGAGAGTTTTTGGACGAGCAATACCCGAACAGGTGGATTGGGCGATCAGGAACAATCCCGTGGCCAGCCCGCTCACCTGACTTAAATCCGCTGGATTTTTTTTTCTGGGGAACTATGAAGGAGCTCGTTTATGCGAAGCCCATTAATGACATCGCTGACCTTCGTGAGAAGATAACACAAGCAGTGCAGGTGATACGTCAAAAAAGTTACTCGCGAAACATAAAGCGGTCCTTTTTAAGGAGAGTGAGAGCTTGTATTGCCGCGGGTGGTCAACATTTTGAACATTTATTGTAATAAAATATCTTTAAACTAACATTCTTTGCTTTTATTCTACTGGGAACCCATCTACCTGTGTGTATTTCCTTCTTGCTCACTCTTGGAACCGAAGTAAATAATAGTAGTAACATAACAGTTTCTAAGATAAGAAAGGGTCCGACAGTTACCGTTAGTAGGTAGGCACTTCGTAAAAATTGGGTTGTTGAGTAAAAATATTATCAAAATTTTTTTTTTCAAATTAATGTGTAAGTATTATACCTTTTTAAAAAGAGGAATAAACGCGTCAAAATTTGACGTCACTTGCCATACTATTTTGGTACATTTTTTTTACACTACAGTCGGTCAAAGTTGCGAAATTCAATAGTTTTCCATATCACCTTTAGTTAAAATAATATTTTATTTTAAAATGGTACAATAAGTACATTATGTTTACATTCTATTTAGACACAGCAATACCCTAGATTACAAAACCTCCAAGAAATATCGAAATTATCAGCATTAGCAGTCACAGCATTCAAAAGTATGTCACAGGGTGCTCATTTCCCCTTTTTTTTTTAAATCAGTATAATTCTGTAAGTACATGGGGTGGATTTTTTAAAATATTTTTCTGAGTACTGTTAGAACTTGGGGCATCGTGGGAATCCAGTTGGACGCCAGGTTCTTGGACACCCTGTATATCACTATGTATATGGAGATTATGATCAATATTTTTGATTGCTATTAAAACTACAAGACATAAACTTTGTTTAACATTAGGTAAGACTAAAAAAGTGGAAACTCAAGCACTTTAAAAGTGAATCCTGTCTTAATGTATTTATTTTAAATGCTTATTAATTCACTTTTTAGTCTTTACTCAAAGGGTGTCAACAAAATCCTATTATTAAGCTTACACTGTGTGTGTCAGGGCTGTATCATTTTAAACAGCAATAGGAAGCCAATTGAAATTTTCACATAATACTAGTTAATATGGAAAATAATAAAAATAAGGTTGAATGGACGGTGTGTTGGTAGGAAGTCCAGCTCACACTTGGCTGTTTTTTTTTTTTGTAATTGTCTTTGAATACTTTTACTTATCCTAGGACACTATCCCACAAAAATATCTAGGAAATTATCCCACAGGAACATAGCACCAGGACAAAGAGTATTCCATGTCCTAACCCAAATCATCTCAGACACAAGTAACTTTCATGTTTATAATATTAGTATGGATGTTTGCTATTTTCTACACAAATATGCTCATGCTTGCTCAGATAAGAAATCTAAGTTAACTCAGTTCTATTATTTCGTAAATATCAAAGTCGGATATGGTAGGTACAAGTTGATTATCAATGTTACGCTCAGGACACATCCGCCACTAAAAGCGGCATACGAATATCAAGCGTACAATGGGTATAAAACCTATATACACCTACAAAATTTATAAATTACTTTTACTCTATTAAAAAATACAAAACACCCTATAAACATAAAGATACATTTATACTCTACTATACAAAACAAATAACAAGAACATTTGTATTAACTAATTATATCTAATTTGTAATTACTCTTAAATTCAAACAATTCTTTCACAGTGTGAAAATTATTTTGGAGAAGCCATGTTTTTAGATTTTTTTTGTAGAAATGAAATGGTAGTTCTCTTATTAGTTTTGGAATATGGTTGTAATTTTTTATGGACATAAGGTAGCTGTTTCTGTAGTGGAGAGTGCTGTTACAAAATTGGTTTATCAACTTGGTACAAAAAGAGACAGGGGGAGGGTAAATCTATTGTTTTAAAAAATTTTTGTAAAGCTACTGTGGAGAAGAAGTGTGAATTTTTCCTAACAATTATGGCTATTTCTACAATAGAAACAGAAGCTAGCATTAAAACCTTTAGCTTTTTGAAAATTGGTCTACAGCTCTCATATGGAGGCGCCCCAGTTATTGCTCTCAAACATTTTTTTTGCGCTATGAAAGCTCTTTGAATGTAAGACAAGTTACCCCATAGGAGTAAACCGAACCGCAGTACAGAAGCTACGTAGCTGTATTAGGCGTTGAGTGCAGCTTCTTCGTTCACTGTTTTGCGTAGTTCGCTTAGAGCGTATACAAATCTGTTTATTTTTCTACATAGATTTTCAATATGTATTCCCCAATTACAATTTTCATCTAATGTTAGTCCTAAAAATTTTATACTATTTGCTTTGTTGATTATATTGTTATTGTGGTTTAAATTTATATTTGGGCGGTTTTGTTTATAGTTTGCAAATTGAATGAATTTTGTTTTAGACAGATTTACTTATAAGTTGTATTCATTTAGCCAATTTATTATATTATTGATAGTTTGATTTACTTCTTGTTGATGTAATGTTTTGTTATGTTCAGGTATTATTATTGACACACCTGAAAATAATATGCACTTATGGTTTGTTATACTTGGTAAGTCGTTAATATATAAAATGTGAAAACATTCAATATACCATATATACTGCCATACTTTATTATTAATCAGAATTCAAAATTTCCATCCTAACTGCTAAAATAGTTTAATTAAGTTGATACTAAAAAAAATTAATGCAGAGTTACCAAATTCTTTGACATCAGGTCATTTTTCACCCTCTCCAATTCAGATTTTCTGCGGGATGCTAGAACAACTTTGCTTCCTTGCTCATAGAATGCATGTGCCAAAGCTTCTCCTATTCCAGAACTTGCACCAGTTATAACTACAACCTGAAAAAATGTTATCCGAAATTATTATTATTCACTAAGTAAAATAGAGACACAATATAAAGTGTAATTATTTAGAGGTCATTACTATGCACAGAGCTGCCTGCATGGCACAGCATGGTATGGCCTTTCACTTTTATACAATTAAATAAAAGCACAAATAGGAGAAATACTGATAGTTACTAAAGATTCAATAAAACAATACCTTTCCTTGTAGTGCAGCTCTTCGCCTTTTAGTAGTAATACAATTGAATAATTTGCACATTGTAACGCCAATTGCCAATGGTACACCGACGTACTTTAGGTACCAAGTAATGGAGTGAACTGCAACTGCATTGCTGCTATGCATGTGCAAGTACTTCATTTTGTACAATTACAGTAATCGTTCGAAGACAAATTGATACAAGTGTACCTACTCAATTAAAATGCCGAAGAGATGTTTTTGGTGATCCTCCACTATCAATAATATTAATAATTATTAGATTATCAAAAGTATCCTAGAGGCAGTGTTGCCAGACACCGAAGGCGTGTCCTCGTACAGATATGGTCTGAAATCTCGTATTTTGTCAACACAACCTCGTACATACCAATTATTTAATAAATTGCTTAAAATCAATGGATTTTCTTGTCAACTATCTCATAACCAAGCACTCTACAAAGCAGTTTCGTCAAAAAGTGTCCGTGTGGTCGCAGGTGGCAGGTTGTACAACCGGAATTTTGCTTTGGATACTGTATGTAGTATCCGAACTATTCCTACTATAGTGGACGTGGAGTAGAGTGGAATTAACATAGACATATTTTCTACGTTAACTTAATATCTTAACAATACAAGTAAAATGAATGAAATTAAACCTTTCGTACGTACACACCATTCATTTATTTCGTATAGTCAGAGGCGCGTTCCAAAATATGACTTGTAACAACGAATCTCGTACAAAATCGTACGAGGATGGATGTAAGCTCGTACCTCGTACCAGGACCACTAAATCTCGTACATGTACGAGAAACCTCGTATGGATGGCAACACTGCTAGAGGGGTAGAGGGTTAATAAACAGACCACAGATTACTAATATCTAGCAAGCTAAAAAACCGATGGTCCCGTTGCAGCGCAAGGAACTTGTTTTATGGTTCTATGTGAACCAAAGTACCTACTCTGTGTGTGAACCACAGATTACTAATATATAGCAAGTTAATGTGAACGCACCATCGACCTAGGAGCTATTTATATGTCTATGGAACGCACAAACATTTCGGCGTGGTTTCTTTTTTTAAATTTTGTCCTGTGATTTTGTCACTCACGTTGTTATGAGACCAAGTCTTTTCGCCAAGGTTTGTCGAGCCTGTAATGGTTTGAATACTAGCTTTTTAAACAAATAAACTGCGAAAAGAGGACTGTATATATCCCACGAGTATTAGGATTGGAAATCATAATGAATAAAATACATTTGGTACCATTAACTCAACTCGTCTAAGAACAGCAATACGTTACTAAGAGAACTTAGGACGCAAAACCGAGCAAACCGATGTCGGGCAAAGAGTATAATATAGGGATGGCGCGGTCTAGTGAACGAACGAAAAACCATCGCCTTCGTAATTTATTTGTTAAACCATTCAGAAGTAAGAGCCTCGCGAAGCAGGGTTTTATTTATGTATAGCATCTCGTAGTTGACCTTGAGAGGTCATGACGACTTAACCGGACTATCTTGTGGCTGCCTTAAGTGAACTCAAAACATCCAGCCAGGGGCAAATTTCTTATACGAGTATTATTAAGCGACTGCATGCTAAGGGCACCCCCTTTGGGGTACGAAACTCGGCTTAGGGCGTCGCTGGGGGAGGACAGCAAGGTGGGACAGGCTGGATCAGAACTAGATAGTTATTATTATCAGAGGAATTTAAAGCTACAGGCTCAGCTACGGCACGGGCTGGCACTTCGTTGAGCAAGGGTCGGGGGGGACAATAACGATGGGGTCTTCGCGAGGGCCCTCGGTGGCGAGGTCAGAATGTCAGTTTGTGATTTCTGTGCACTGTACTCGTGGCCCTACTGCTTTCCTGGAGGAGGGTAATGGGGTCATCGGGGATGAGAACATATATGCTTCGGATGGCGAACTGAGCTAATTTTAGAGGGCCTATAACTGGCCTTGGCAACCAGAGCAACGCTTGTCATTGCGTTTCATGAATCCGGCAGTTCATGAAACGCAATGACAAGCGTTTCTTTGGGAATATCTTTTCAGTGGGAATTTTGAGATCGAGATGGAGGATCTCGTTTCGAACGAAACAGGGGGAACCCGTTGCCTTACGGAGGAGACGGTTTTGAAGGCACTGCATCCTGAGGTGGCCCGCAATTGCACCGGCAACCAACCGGGGATCGCGGAAGTCGCAATAGATCCCATGAACCCCGGTGCAAATGTGGGAGGGGAACACCGGGATGGTTTTTAGTCAGTAAGAGTCTGACAGACTCCTCCACCCGCCCCAGTGCGGAGGACATCCATGAGGATTTTCCACACCGGAAAAAAAAAGTTGGCTTGGTCTACTGGTTGAAAACTGGGTGTGCATTGAGCCTCATGACTATCGGCTAGCTAGGCATTTAGTTTTGTCGACATCGTTGAAAGCGATGGTCTTGTCGGGGCGCACAAAGGGAGCATGGAGACGACTTCTTGGGATTTGAGTTTCCTCTGAAGCTCCCAGAAGGCCAGATGAGTGGGTTCTAACTCGCTCAGCATCTTGTCCCAGCCGGCGTTACGCAGCCCTGATAGGCGTGTCTTTACAGATCGCTGTAAATAGCGCATATGGGCTTTGTTCGCGTGGCAGGGAAATTGCTATATGCACGGACAGCCGTGTTCTTCTCATTCAACAGTTCATGCACATCATCCGGTAACTCTCAGCGATAGTCAACCATCGCTGGAACCTGCCTAGAACAATCGTTCAGGACTGATTGTACGTGTTCCGTGAGTGAGTCGAACGCGGCTGTCGTGTCCGCAATAAAGTCGAACTGGTCAGAAATGGAGTCTAGTCGGGGTGCTAACGTAGTCGATTTCAGGCATTCATTCAAATTAGGGTGCCGCCCTTGTGGGATCTAGTCCTGTCATTGCGAACTATGCGATAGTTGGCAAGTGACGGGATTCCTGTAAAAGTAGAATGTCTACTTGGTGGTCGCGGAGGAACGTAGCGATGTCCTTGAATGCCATTGGCATTAAAAAAACCTAACTTGAGGGATCGGGGTTTGGTGGGTTCCGCGAAGGATTCGAGGGTTTGCGTAATCTCGGGATACTCAAGATTCTCAGAAATTGGGGAGATCGCAAGAGTTCCTGACTGCAATGAATTCGTTGACCATTTTTCTAGCACGGGGGTGAAGAAGAAAGAAAGAAAGAAAGACAATTACACGAATGTAATGTCAAAACGAATACTTTATTAAATTAGGTTATTTATTTCTATAATTGTTGGTAATCAAGAATAATTAGTTTATGTCATCATCATTTAAAAATTCGTTAATAGAATAATAACATTTCTCAATAAGTAGTGTTGTTAATCTCTTTTTAAAATTGTGTATTGTGTCATTCTTTATTACGTAAGGTATTTTATTATAAATCGTAGGACCCATGCAAGTAATGTTTTTTTTAAGTAAAGCAGTATTACAGTTCTCAACATGTAGAAGATTTTTATACTGACTCCTGACTGGTCTTTGTCTTTGGTCTTTTGGAGAAGGTGCCAGAGATCACGCTGAACGTCTTAGTCGCTAGCGGAAGTTGGGACGAGAGTAGTTGGGAATGTGGAAGGAACCCATAGGATAGGCATTCTCTTAGCTGACGAGCGTCTGCATGCTTCGTCAGTTTGGAGGAAGATGATCTTGGGGCCTTGGAGCAGCTACGGTAGTTGGCTGGGTGCCCCGATTCACCAAATAGCACACAGCTAGGTGGTTCGGTGCAAAGGGTGCGACCCTTAAGGCAGAGGCACTCGGAAGTGCCGTGCTCACCCAGGCACTTCACGCACCTGGGTTTAGCATGGTAGTTCTTCTGCGCATGCCCATAAAGCTGGCAACGGTGGCATTGGCCAATGATGCCGTTCTTTCTGGGCTTCTGGGGGGCATCCCCCAGAAGCCCTCAGTTGAGGGACAGACGACGAGGATAATGTCGAATGCTTCCTCGCCTCTGGCGTGGTGCATACTGTGGACCTCATCTACTGGGATGTTCAGGGCCTCAAGGTCGGCTTTAATATCAGATGTGGGGATCTCTTTAGGGATCCTACGGATCACTACTCGGGTCTGGCGGTCCTCAGGGATAGGAATAGGTGTGAAAGGACACACCTCTTGCCCTGAGATTATGATATTGTCATTAAAGGAAATTATACTGCCACGGTAGCCCGCAAAATTAAAAATCTCTTACGTTTTTTGCAATATACAGCTTAGCATCAGGTTGTATGCTAATAAAAAAAATATACGCACCCGTAACAAATATGTACAGAAATCCCAAGATAAGTATGCGCTTTGGGAAAGATCGTCTATCTTAGGAAATACGAACAGGTGATGATGAGATTTTATATGGAGCTGTTACAAGTACTTGCCCATTTTGTACTACCACGATTACAAAGTTATAAAAATCTATAATTTATAAAAATCAATGTGGTTAAAAACTGAAAGGTCGTCATAGGTAGCAGCACAGTAGTCCGTCTACAAACCGCCATTGTTTTGTTTAAGTTTACTTTGGTTTCGATCACAAAATATACGAAAACTAGTTAAATATGTATGCGACTTGGAGTGTATCACTGAGTTCAGATCCAACCTGTCCCACCTTGCTGTCCTCCCCCCAGCGACGCCCTAAGCCGAGGTCCGTACCCCACAGGGGGTGCCCTTAGCGTGCAGTCGCTTAGTAATGTAAGAATTTCGCCCCTGGCTGGAGGCTTTGAGTCCGCTTAAGGCAGCCACAGGATCGTCCGGTTGAGTAGTGACGACCTCTCAAGATCAACTACGAGATGCCATTGACAAAAAAAAAAAAGAGTGAATCACGCTAAAAACAGGGGAAGCGCCTACCACTGGTAGAAGTCGATAAATTATGAATGTTTTGTATTTTATAGGTTATTTTGTTGTTGTGTTTTAAGTTCGTTTTTGTTGAAGACTGGAGGCGTATATGACAGAAATAACCTGCAGTGCTATTCTGTAACCTTCACACCGTGAAAATTTAAGTGAAGTGTACGTGGAGTGAACTGTCAGTGTCATCCCACCTGATACTAGGGATGGACCAAGGATTACATTTACAATCATAATCGAGATTTTAATAATATTTTTATGATAATTATAATGATCATAATCAGTTAACAGATTAAATAAACGCAATCCCATGACCCAACGCGATGTGTTTTGAAGAAGCGATAGTGGATTGAGTCGACCTAAAGACTGTGCGACGTTATTCAGCGTTGTTATTAACCCAAATCTATTCAATAAGAATAGATAACCGAGTGTGCCAAGTGATCGAGTGAGAAAGTTTGCCTGGCTGACGGACCATAGAATTTATCCCGATAACGATGTTTGAGTATGTGTACATAAGCCATTTGAATAAAAAACATGCGGATTATTTAATAAGTACCTTTCTAATATTTTATTATAGGTAGGTAAATTTAAACCGACCTACGCGTTGCCAATAATAAAATAATATTCATAAAATCACCGTCGAATCACTGTTGAATTTTGAGTATTGATTACTCAAAATTCAACAGTTCAACTGACATTCGCGAGCCCGCGCACCGCGGCCGGCGGACGGCTAGGCGCACTTCATCCAGCCCAAGTGAAGTGATGTTGCTATAGCAACGAGAATCGAGTGAAGTGATAAGATCACGACACTCGCGCGTCGCGCTTACCGATTCACTTCACCTAGCCGATTCACTTCGGCGCGGGTGGTTACTATGGTTACGAGAATCGGGTGAAGTGATAAGATCACGCCGCGCATGCGCGTGAGGCGCTGTTATTAATATCAAGATGATTTTTTTTTGAATATGCCATTTTTTTTGCGCGACAAACAAAAATTTGGTTTTACGATTTTTATATCAAAATTCAAAATGCTACAATAATTTTTCATCATGGGTGTCGTTTTCATAGTTTTCGGGGGTGTTACAGCCGAACAAAGCTGTTTGGTCAAAATTATAAAGCAAGATGGTGGCGGCGAAAATGTTCAGATTTTTCATCATGGGTGTCGTTTTTGTGGTTTTTGGGGGTGTTAAAGCCGACAGTGTGGTCAAAATTAAAAAGCAAGATGGCGGCGGCGAAAATGTTCAGATTTTTCATCATGGGTGTCGTTTTCGTGGTTTTTGGGGGTCTTAAAGCCGATAGTGAGGTCAAAATTAAAAAGCAAGATGGCGGCTGCGAAAATGTTCAGATTTTTCATCATGGGTATCGTTTTCATGGTTTTCGGGGGTGTTAAATCCGATAGTGAGGTCAAAATTTAAAAGCAAGATAGCGGCTACGAAAATGTTCAGATTTTTCATCATGGGTGTCGTTTTCGTGGTTTTCGGGGGTGTTAAAGCCGATAGTGTGGTCAAAATTAAAAAGCAAGATGGCGGCTGCGAAAATGTTCAGATTTTTCATCATGGGTGTCGTTTTCATGGTTTTTGGGGGTGTTAAAGCCGATAGTGAGGTCAAATCTAAAAAGCAAGACGGCGGCTACGAAAAAGTTCAAATTTTTGCGTCATGGGTGTCGTTTTCATGGTTTTCAGGGGTGTTAAAGCCGATAGTGAGGTCAAATCTAAAGAGCAAGATGGTGGCTGTGAAAATTACCAAACGTATTGGAATAAAATAAGCCAAATTGCGTTTCTGACTGAATTTCTGTTTTGCTATTTTATTTAAAAAACCCCTTTATAGTAACGGTTCAAAACTTAAATACTAGTTTTGAAATAGTATAAAATGATCAATAGAATAAGTATAAAAATTAAAAATATTATTAAAATCTCGATTATGATTATAAATGTAATGCTTGGTCACTCCCTAGCATCAGTGAGTTTACACTGACAGCTCACTCCATGCGAATTTTCACGGTGAGATTTTTACAGAATCGATATGCTGACCTGAGTTGAAAACTAACTCGAGGATATTCCTGACTGAAAAACGTGTAAATTCTAGATCATTGATCACTGATCTAAATTTACATAACATCACATCACAAGTGCCTGTAGATAAAGAAAACAGACTTAGTTCTCTTGGGAGCACCACCTGTATACAAATTTCCCATAGAAGTCTTCAGATTTTAAAAGGATAGCACATAGTCTCATCGAAATATTCGGGTATCAGTTTTTTTTCCGAGAGCTTTCATCCACAGTTTTCGTCTTTTACCATCACAGAACACTATTACTCCGAGCGGAGGATTAACATCTTTGGCAAATACATGGGTCCCCGTATTTTTGCAGTCAACCGCTTTGCATTGCGCAACGGGGCATATTAATTGATTATGAGTAAAAGAAGTCCTTTGTTTACAATAAAATAATGGATAGTGGCAACCACGGACAGCTAAGCTGCCAAAAGCAGCGTCTCCACTACGAGCCGCGCGGCTTTTTGGGCCGCGCGACTCGACCTCGTGAGTAGTCGTGAGGCTTTTGCGTTTTTTTGCAACGCATCCACATTATAGAGCCGTGCGCCGCCGTGCGGTCCACCTTGCGCAGATGCCACTGACTATATAAAGATATTACCGGCAGTTTCTTTTGATATGTACGAAGAAGAGGACGTGCGTTTTGCTTCAGCAGCATTCATAATAATAAGAAATAAACCGCGGCAACGACGTTTTTGAGTGCTAACAAGTTTAACCAGCAGAAAAACTTACAGTGCTAGTAATTTGATACAAGATTTAATATTAGATAATGTAGATCAACGAAGTCTTGAATATAGATGCAATGGAGGATTTCGAAACTTTTTTCGCATCTCACCTTCTGAATTTGAGATTTTACTTAATGCAGTTGGACCCATTATTGCCAAAAAAGATACTACGTTTCGAAAAGCAATTCCTGCCAGTGAACGCCTTGCATTAGCATTGCAATTTCTTGCTTCTGGCGACTCCTATCACTCTGTAATGTACAGTTACGATATCAAAGCGTGGCGTGTGTCTGTCGTATTATTTCGCTTATTTCTGTCCTTCAAGAACAACAACGCATTACAGTAGAACCATTTACTCTTGTAAACAGTGTCACTGCTACTTTTCTTTTTTTAACAGTCTCGAAAAATGACTAAGAAGATTGTGAATCTTCTTATCTAACTGCTCTTTGCTCACTTCAAGAATTGTTGCCATCTCCACCAGGGCATCATTTCTTTTGTTTTTAGCTTTATAAAAACTACTCCGACAGACCCATAACACCCGGCGCTCCCGGTACAATTCAATAAAAAAAAGTGTTTTCTCGTCAGTCCAATTTATTTTGGCGTGAATAAAAACACAACTCCATGTAGTGGCGGTCACTAACGCACAGACCAGCCGCGCGGCCCGTCCCCACTACCCAGAGTCGCGCGGCTTTCTTTAAAGTAGGCCGCCATGCGGCCATGTTAGGCCGCGCGGCTCAGGACTCGCTCTCATCCACACTCACAAGGCACGGCCGCGGGGCTCGGCCTCACGGAGGCGCGTGGCCCTAATGGCGAAGCGGCTTTAGACGTTGGATAGCAGCGACATCTGAAATGAGCAAGAGGCCGTTTTTATCCTCATTGCCGTGCGTTAGTCTCGCAAAACCTCGAAAATAGCTCGACCGATTTGAATTTATTTTTTGTTTCGTTTGGCTTAATACTGGGGTGGTTTAGGAAAAAGAAAATCAGTAAAACCTAAGAAACAGCCGAAAGATCTAAAAAAATCGAAATTTTACCGAAACGAAATTCCAACCGTACTCGCTGCGGCTAATATTATCAATCTCACGTGGTACGAAGTTCACCAGATCATCTTGTCTTTTTTATATATTTGTTCATCTGTACGTCTGTATTTCACTAAACTCTTCCTAAACGGCTTGACCGATTATGATGAAATTTTTTATGTGTATTTGAACGGGTCCCTGGCTGGTTTAGATTCACAATTGGACCCCGTAGGTCGCACTGCGGTCGAGTTCTAGGAAACAGGACAACGTCTGTCTAGTCAGCTAAACTCCGGCCGATGAGATATGCATTCTTGACCCCTGTCAATTTTACAAAAGAAAACGTGTTTTACGAATTTTAAACTTTATTACTTCCTAATAGAGTCCAACTGACAGGTGTTAGGAACACATCCTCTCGGTGGCCGGAATATAGTGTTTTATTCTAGAGTTTTGAAAAGTTAGAATTGCGTAGAGATGCAATACCAAATATCTTTTAAAAACTTTTGAGTGACAAACAAAAATCTGAGACCGGAAAAGGTAACCCGACAGAGAGAAAACTTCATACAAACGCATAATGACAGGTGTACAAAGCGCGGCAGTACAACACTTAAACGCTTTGCCTCTGTGGGGTTACTCTGTCGTTCACTATAACTTGACGCGTGACGCGATTTGTAGCACTGAATTTTGCAGTCATATAATTCTGTTGTATCAGTCACCATTTTGAACTCTGTTACCATTTAATAATACTGCAAAATTCAGTGCTACCAATTGCGTCACGCGTCAAGTTATAGTGAACGCACTTTCGGTCGTATTGCTGATTAATCGTGTATTGCTTTGTTTAGACAGAGGCGGTGGTGGCAGCATGCAGTTTAACTGTATTTACTATAATTTTACCTCTGACAGCAGCAACCCAGCATTAACCATCATGTTAAAAAAAATAAAGATCACTGTGGTTTTGACAGCGGTGCAACATCAGAGAATATCTCACAGATTACTAATATGTAGCAAGCTAGAATATCTAGGAAAGAAGTTATTACTGTCAAACTATGCGCTTTCGCACCGCCTCTGTCTGAACCATGTCTGACCAACCCATAACATTTGATTGAATGGCATGACTAATCAGAAGAAGAAGACTAGATACGAAGACTACGATTACGGTTAATACATTCATGATAAATTCGATGACCAAATAAAATCAAAATTTGCAAATGAACTAGAAGATATCAAAAGAAGTGACATCATTATTTGATTGCGTGAGTTTATTTTTATAACTGATCTTATCTTCAACGTTTTGATAGAAACTAAATCGCTGATTAGAAGAAAATTCATCTTCATCTGTCATCTGTCTGAATGGTCTTTAAGTATGAATTTACGTCTTGAGTCGTGGACTGTCTGTTACTGGCCCGTATCTAGCAGCCTTACACCATTTTAATTGAAATATTTGAAATAGTGAGTCTAATTAAGTAACAGCTTAAAATTCGTATTGTCTATGACCATGGAAAATATTTTTAGCGTCATGTGGTGAAACTGGGTTGATAGTTGGCAACACTAACTCATAATTTCTTGATTATCTAAATGTTGGGATTATGTTTGATTTGTCCTGGATAAATAAATTAGACATAGTTATCATAATGTTTCAGTGAGTATTCGCTACATATTCAATCATAATATGGTTTAGTGTCAGTTAAACTACTTTTCTCAGTTTCTCATGGGAGTGTCGTATAGATGCGCTGACCTTCGTTTTGATGCACAACGCACAACAAAGCATCAAATTGACGGCTGCCCCATTTTCACAACAATCTTTGGATTCGATGTAACTTTAATTATTAGTGAAACAATCCGAATTAGTATATAGTGAATTGGCTATGTTAAACCATTCTTGTGTAAAGTGTTACGTGAGTGGAAAGTAAAATGATTATGGAAACTACGACTACGCAAACAATTTTGTATCGTGTGTTTTATAGTACCAGTACCACAGCAAAAGCTTTCTTTTTTAACTTCTAGGAAAATAATATTGCACCTGAGAATATAACTTGTATAAATCAAGATGAATGAAAGGGATATCCCAAGTGTCCCTATTACAACATTAGCAGGAGTAGCCAGCTTGACAGACTGTAAGTATGTGAGCTACATGGTATGAGAGCATTTTGACAACTAACATTTACATATAACAGTTACTTATTCTTTGTAGATCAATAATGATGTTATTTAATGCATGTTTATATAATTTAAGCCTTATTTTAGATAATTGGTAAAGTTAATTGCATAAAACAAGAATAAACATATTAACATAACTGTTTATTTATTTACATACCAGAATTCTTCAGTACCTACTTATATTAATTATTCTATGTTTACCTACTGATCACAATTATTATTGTATAAATGTAACCAGATGATTAGTGCTAGTTTAAATTACTAAGGTAACATTATGTAGCAATATTGATAAAAAAACTGGTTGTTCCCATTAGAAATATATTGGTATATTATTATATTTTACTTTTAATTGATAATTTATTAGTTACACTATGTCATCAAAACTTAGTGAAAGAGTCAAAGTAAATTCCTATTTCTGAAAGAAACCTAGTGTTTTTAAACAAATAATAACTTTCACCTGTACCAAAGTTTAATTAAGTAAGTAGTGTAAGTCTTTATATAAAATTAAAATAACCTGTGTCCGTGAACATTGAAACAAAAGGAATTAATGCTACCCCCATTTTATAGGTAACTGACACTAACTTATTTATTTATTTAACAAATTGTACACCACATAATACATAAACTCCATTTTTATGTTGGTAAAAATGTTTGTGTACAATGGGCGATCTTAGCATCTTATGTCACAAGATGATCTCTTACAGACAAACTTTGGATGGAATGAAAAATGGAGTGACATTTTGGGCTGTCCGTATACATTAATAGTATACATAATAGCACTTAGACTTAATAAAGTAAAATACACAACAACAATTATTAATTATAATATTATAAAACAATGATAAAATATACTAATAAATATCACATTTTAAAATATAATAGGAGAAGAAAAATTATAATGGAAGTGCTCCTTCATAATTTTCTTGAGAATTTGTCGTTTTGAGCATGTCGCACTCCTAAGGGTAATGCATTCCATGAACTAGCAACTTGAATGAAAAAAGATTTGTAAGAAAGGAGTGGAATGCATGCATATCCTTATTATTATTATCCTACAGAGGTATTGAAAACATTCTCTAAGATAAAAAGGAGTGGAATTAACTAATTAGTAACTTAAGCTTTTAAATTCAAATCATAAACAGGAATTCGCAAATATACTCACTTACACCAAAAATCTGAAATGCCTTGCATCTAAAATATTAAATCAGAAACTCTCAATGTGAATAATCCCTTAATCACTTGTTAATAGTGATTAAGTGATTATTCACATTGAGAGTTTCTGATTTAATGTTTTTATTAATTTTGAAAAATTATTATTTGTTTAGAATGTGATGGATGAAGTTTTTATTTTCAGTATTACCAGTGTTACCACTCCCGGCGCCATTGCCTGCAACACTCAACAACAAGTCACAGTTGTTTCATCCGCGTGTTGCTGAAGAGGCGGCCATTCTGCTCGCAACGCGCGATGAAAACCTAGTGTCGCTGCTAATTCAATCGCTTATGCAGACATCAGTATCGCACATGTAATGATTTAATTTCCTTCACATTTTTTAATTCCCTAACAATAGAGCATGTTTTGCTAGACTCGCAAGTAAATGTTGTTTGCTTTACTTTTTACCCAACTGCGCGAAAGCAAAGACATGGTTATGTATCTTTGTAAATGGGATTCTTTATACCCTCGAAGCATCTTAACGGTTGCATGAATATTAATAAATGAGGTGTCCATCGTCTCGTCTAGGTCGTGTGGTGGTAATGGTGGATGGTTTTATTTTTATAAAAATTAAAATGGCGGATTTTACATGTTAATAAGTCATCATCTGCCTAGTCTCTCCCCAACTGTGTTGGGATCGGCTTCCAGTCTAACCGGATGGAGCTGAATACCAGTATTAAAATACTGGCATGGAGCGCCTGCCTATCTGACTTCCACAATCCAGTTACAGGATAATACAATACCCCGTGGTTGTCAGACTTTGGACCCGTAACAACTGTCAAAGTTCCACTAATGACAGCCGGGACGGCTTAACGCGCTTTCCGAGGCACGAAGGGGTCTTGGTATGTAAAGATGGTTACCCATCCATAGACCAACCGCGGCAAGCGTAGCTTAACCTGATCGATCGATCCCTGCGGCTGTTATTACTTAGCCACAAGCCTCTCTTGTCTTGTCTACTTGTCCCTAATGTCTTGAAAATAAATATAGGGTTTGAGGAGACGATTCCGAAAATATAACACACTAAAAGATAGAAAATTTAAGAAATAAAAAGATTCGACTGAATTTTATAGATTCCGTCAGTTTTTTTTTGCATAATAATCCTGTTTTTATCTTTTCAGAGATCTAAAAGATGATACCATGGCAAATTCATCAAATCCTCCAACACCGCAACCTCTGCCAGAACTGTTAAGGGCAATCTTAAACGTAAATCCTGACGTGTTTGAGCAGCAACCGAGAACTCATTGGGGCCCCAATTGCCACTCACACAATAAGTTTAATGGGATTTCCCCCAACGCTGTACCTTCAAGCCCATCATCGCATGGTACAGCATCCATTCCGAACCAGCACTTGCTAGCTACCCCATCTCAATCCTCACCCCATGTAAACATGGGCTCTCCACCCTCGCAAGCCAGGCCAGGGAACCAAGTAAATAATACTGCTCAAAACAGTGTGTCCCCCATTTGGAACAGTGGTAACTCTTCCAACATGTACACAAGCCCACTGTCGAATACATCCAGTTCTAATCCACAAAATGGTGGTTTCTATAATAATTTAGTACAAGACAATAGGAGTTATGGTACTAATTTAAGTGAAGATAAAGATCCACTCTCTATGTCACCAAGCAACCAACCTGATCAACAGAGATTACTAATGCAATTACAAGAGAAGGCATTTGAGCAAGGTATTAATTGTACTGTTCTAATAATTGTTACTTAAACACTAATTACTGAACAGGTAGTTTATATTTAGGTGTATTTGTAGATGGTAATGTGAGGACAGGCCAGTCTCCAGCCCAAGCCAGCGTGGCTCCGTCGCCACTACGTTTAGAACCGCAAGTGCCTCAGCCCTCGATGGGAGCGCCATACACGCCTCAACAACAAGCTCAAAATAGCAACCAAGATAAGCAAGACCCAAGCAAAAGTACGGGCGTTATAAATAACAGATACCCTGTTGTGAAACTTGGACGTTTATCAGTAAGTTCTTACAAATTAGCCGAATGTTTGAATTACTCATGAGTAATTTTCCCAGATTACAGTAACACGATTTGCAACAGTGTAACTTTGAGTTTCATCACAGATTATTGTCTTGTCACATTATTATTCTCAGGGCCAATTTTGGTCTATGAGTAGTGCTTCAAAGTGCGAAAACGTCTTCCGAGGTCTTCGCGGTGCGATTCAAAGCCAATTTCGTCATGTTAATCTCACTTCACAAAACAATATCCTAACCTGAGTGTCCAGTGAAACTCTTCACTGATCACCCAGGTTAGGATATTGTTTTTTAGTTCACTTGTGTACTAATATCATTTTCATAGGAGGGGTTATTGAAGAAGCACGATTTTACAACTGAAGAAAGATCTAGGAAAAATAGTGCACTAGAATCTGATTCTGATGATAATGTCCCACTGAAGACGAAATCGAGTAGCGGTACGCCGACTGTGGATAAAGAAAGAGAAGCGATAGATATAGCTAGAGAGAAAAATTGGGAAGCCGTGAAAAGGAAACATGAAGAAGCCAGCAAAAGGGAAGAAGCTGAAGCCGCAATAGGTACATGCCAGCATAAGATCTTTTTGTTGATGATGTTTGTGTCCAATATGTCCTTCCTTGTACAGGTAGATAGACATGAGATGCAGGGTTGATTGAAGGAACGTGCTCCATTTGCGACGTGTGAAATCTTCTAGAAATATAATTGTTTTTACTTTGGTAATTCAATACTAATAGACAGTGTACATTTTTCAGTGCGGCCGAAGTTACGAAAAGTAGAACGGAGATTAGTACCTGTGCTCGAAATGCTATCTGTAGATGAATTAATGGAGACAAATACGTATCAGCGTTTTAACAAATTGATCGAATCAGTATTCGAAGCTATCGACGATGACATATTAATTACTGACGAAATGGGTAAGTATAAACTGCACAACCTAGAGGAAACAGCCAACTCACTATGTCTCTCTTGTGTGTTCGCAAGTTTGAGTAAATAGTCGTTTGAATGATGTGACGTGAGCTGTAAATATTCTTTAGTCTGTGAGATCTCTTTGTTATTTTAAAATTGACATTAAATTACACCATAAATTTGTTATATTGCAGAAGGCACAGATATACCTGAAGAATTATTATTGCCGCGTTATCAGCTTCAAGAGTTATGCTCAGAAGCAGCGAAATTAAAGAATCTTGGTGCTATGGAAGCTATACCAGCAGACAGATTAGTTCGATTGTTAAACATATTGGAGAAAAATATCAGGGCGGCGGAGAAAATGTCTTTAGTGAGCGACCCTGTAAGTACTCTCGTCTAACTAGTCGCAAATATCCGTATTACATAACATACATAAAACTGAATTTTGACATTTTAGGAGGACAGTGAAGAGATGCGGCAAATATGGTTGGAATCGGCATTGGAAAGGGTCATGTGTGCGTCGGACGCAAGTCTAACGTCCCTGTACGTAATGACCTCCCCGAACATGCCGAAGCGCATATTTCTAGAAGACGTTATAGATAGAATTATTATGTTCATAAAATTCCAGTTAAACAATACAATTTATTGTGTCTACGATCCTGTGTATAGCATTCAAAGTACTTCTAAGAAGAAAGGTAAATATAATTGATCTTCTTGGAATTTGGCAGTCGCCAGATATTTAATAATCATTTAGATTAATCACTAAAACTCAAATATAAATTACTTTCTGTTGTTGATATTTTTTGTGGAAGAAAAACTCAATAAATGTAACGTTTTGCGTAGTGGACGGTCGCAAGCGCCGCGGCGGAGGCGCCAGCACCGCGACGCGGCGCAGCGGCGGCGGCGCGGCGGGCGGCGCGGCGGGCGGCTCGGCGCGCGCGGCCCGCGAGCTGTACGCGCAGGCGCACGAGTGCGTGACGCTGCTGGCCGAGCTGTTCGCGGCGCACCACCTCACCGACACCACGGTGCTGCACGCCTCCACCGTCGGCGTGTCGCCCTTCTTCGTCGAGAACGTCAGCGAGTTGCAGCTCAGTGCGCTCAAGCTCGTCACTACGGTCAGTGCCAGACGTGACCCACGTCTGCACGTATCGCCGAGTTATTGTATTCATACTTAAAGCGATACACGGTCAATTCTACCTTCAGATCAATTTATATGAACAAAATTCGGACCAAATGTGACTGTAATGTTGATCCGGTCAGATCGAAAGTTTGTCACGGCGAATGTTTACTGATAGAATGAAATCTTTTAACCTGAATAGTAATAGCAGCTTTACAGGTAGGACTGACAGTTTGTATTGTTTCCAGATATTCACAAAATACGAACAGCACCGGAGACTGTTGCTAGAAGATATACTAGCGTCGATAGCGCGCATTCCCAGTTCCAAGCACAACTTGCGATCGTTCCAACTGAGCTCGGACCAACAAATACAGATGCTGACGGCGCTTGTCCTGCAGCTGGTGCAGTGCGTTGTCACGCTGCCGGAGACACTGTGCAAGTCTCAGGATAAAGATAAAAATCCTGAGTCAGCTGACAGTAAAAAAGTAAGTTGTTTGTACAATTCACAAAAAAAAAAACATAGGCTGGTAAATCTACTGTCAAATATCTGGTAAATTATTGCGATTTTTAGATAAATGAAATTACCCCAGTTATGGACTTCCCGATTTTTTAAGAGATGGAAACTTACATTTTGTTAACAATGTAATTGTATTCTTTACAGAATGCAGTAGATAAAGATCTCATGATAATTTCTAAGTACGAAGCAGCGATCAGTGTGGGCGGTACATTCCTGACGTCATTCCTGAACAAGTGCCGGAGTCGAAACGAGGAGGTGGACTTCAGGCCCCTTTTCGAAAATTTCGTGCACGATTTGCTTACCACTGTGAACAAACCAGAGTGGCCTGCGACTGAACTGCTGCTTAGCCTACTTGGAACTATGCTAGTGAGTTAACTCTATTTTAACCTTTTTATTTTTACCGTAAACTGAGGGACGGCGTCGTTGGTCTAGTGATTGCATTACTTAGCATAAGGTCCTGGGTTCGATTCTAGGGTCGGGCAAAGTGTTATTGGGTTTTTCATCTGAAAGGACATCATACATTTCATACAAAAAACTAAAACGAAGGCCAGAAAAAAATGGTGATTTCTATTGGTGATTTTAAAAATAGAGGAAAGTCCTCTATTTTTTATTGTCTACAATTAATGCCCTGGCTGCTATTTGAGTTTGAAACTACCAAAAATATGTTTAATATATTTGTCAACAATATTTTGGACCGTTTTGTTTACAGACGCAAACAGTTATTGCCCATGTTAGAAGTGGACATGAGCATTAGGTATACTAAGGTATGATATAACAGGTATTAAAAATAACGACAAAACGATTGAGGGAAATGTTTTTATTACACAATAGCAGGTAGTTAGGCCGGTGGAAAACCCTTTCTTAAGGCTTTCCAGAAGCTGTTTGATTCCGTCATACCCGAGGGTAAAACGTCACAGGCATGGAACAGTGGTATGGTGATACTCTTCCTTAAAAAGGGCGATAATGTCCTGCTTAAGAATTATAGGCCCATCTCACTTAGGAGCCTTGTCTACAAGCTATCTTCAAGAGTCATCACGAACCGTCTCGCGCGCAGGTTTGACGATTTCTAGCCTCCCGAACAAGCCGGATTCCGTAAAGGCTTTAGCACCGTAGACCACATACATACGCTGCGGTAGGTAATACAGAAAACCGAAGAGGCTTCCCTGCTTAGCGTTTGCGGACTATGAGAAAGCCTTCGAATCGATCGAGACTTGGGCGTTACTGCAGTCTCTTCAACGGTGTCAGATTCACTATCGGTAAATCGGGGTAATCGAGGTGTCCGTATGAAAACACTACTATGTCAGTCCGACTCCAGGACCAGACCTCGAAACCTATCCTTCTGCAGCAAGGTGTGAGACGTTATATCTCCGAAGCTGTTCACCACTGCATTGGAGGATGTTTTCAAGTTTCTGGACTTCGAAAGCGGTAGGCATCAACATCGATGAGTACCTACGTCACTCACCTTCGGTTTTGCCGACGATAAAGTAGTTATGGCTGAGGTTATGGAGGACTTCAGTACAATGCTCGATGACCTCAGTAGAGCTTTCGAAAGAGAAGGTCATAGAATGAACATGGAATAATAAAAGGTCATGTCAAATTCTCATGAAGATCGGAGATTCTTCACTCGAAGCTGTGGACAATTATGTTTACAACTTCGAGAAAGAGGTCAATCGTCAAATCCGACTCGGCTGAACAGCGTTCGGGAAGCTACGCAATATCTTCTCCTCCCAAATACCGCAGTTTTGACCAGTGCGTGTTGCCAGTGATGACCTATGGAACTAAAACGTGGTTGGTCACAATGGGCCTCAATAGAAGGCTGAAAGTCATCCAAAGGGCAGTGAAGAGGGCTATAATTAGAGATTCCCTGACGACGTGATCAAATCAGAAATGAAGAGATCCACAGGAGAACCAAGGTAACTGACATAACCCAAAGAATTGCCAAACTTAAGTGACAGTGGGCAGGGCATGTTGCTCGCAGAACAGATGGCTGATAGAGCCAAAAGATTTTGGAGTGGCAACCGCGTACCGGAAGACAAAGCGTTGGAAGGCCTCCCCCAAGGTGGACCGATGACTTGATGAAGACCGCAGGAATTCGCTGGATGCGAGAATCACAGAACCGGTCTTAGTGGTGATGCTTGGGGAAGGCCTATGTCCAGCAGTGGACCTCTTCCGGCTGAAATGATGATGATGATGAGGTAGCTAGGTTGTATGGTTTTAAACATTAATGTTACGCTCGAAACATTTTAAGTCAAATTAAGATTTTTTGTATTTTTAAACTAAAATAGCAGCGGAAGGTGTATACTCTCGTTGTGATAGTAAAAAAATATTGAGGGTATTATTTCTCATAAGAAAACCGTTTTTTTTTCTGGCCGGCTCTTTAATTTTTGGGTACAAAATGTTTCTCAGTAGCAGCCCGAAGTCCGTAATGTGGTAGTACTATAGGTACACCTCTGCCTAACCCTTTGGGGAATATAAGCGTGACGTTATGTTATTTTTACCGTAAAAACCACGCACCGCGCACGTGCCGCGTATCAAACGTTTTTCTATCTGCACAGAAGCGATAATCGTACACAATTATTGTTCGTACTCGTGTTGGTAGATCGAATTAAGTTATGGCTTTCTTTAAACTTCGAGTTCCAAAAACTTTTTCGACTTCTATAGCCCTACAAGCAGCGTCATACCTATGGGCTAGCCAGGCGGGCGGCTGCCAGGAGAGCAATCTTTAGGGGGGCGCATTTTCGGGAGGTTCTTGTGTCGGATAAGGCGGGAGGAAACGCCCGGGTGTCACCACTGTGTGGGTCGCCCGGAGGACACGGTGGAGCATACGGTGGAGGTCTGCCCGGCTTGGGCAGAGCACCGCCGTGTCCTCGTGGAGGCGATCGGCGGCAGAGATCTCTCGCGTCCGGCCCTGGTTCAGGCCATGGTACGGAGCGAGAGGGCATGGGCCGCCGTTACCTCCTTCTGCGAAGCAGTAATGCTCGCGAAGGAGGAGGCGGGACGGTTGAGGGAAAGGCAAATTTCGCGCTCTCTCGCCCCTAGCCGCCGCAGGAGACGCCCTGGGCGTCGGGAATCCCGGGCGGATTTCTGGCCACCGTAGGCGCGGGCTTGCGGACGGTGAGCAATGGGCAGCTCACCGTCCGGTAAGGACCAGGCCCGGGTCGACGGCGCGTTGTATTCCACGCGCGCCTCAAAGAGATGTCGTCAGCACAAGTGTAGGGGTCCACTAGTGCCGCTGCCTGCCGGGGTCGCAGGAAGGTACTAAAAGGTCACTGAGGCCCCTGGCAACACAGGCAACAGGAAGGAATACGGGTGGGTTTTAGTCAGTAAGAGTCTGACACACCCTCCCGCTCCGCCCAGAGCGGGAGAAGTTATTTGATGATTTCCCATCCAAATAAAAAAAAAGGAGGGCGCATTTTGCAGACCCACAGCCTGCCGAACCGAACCTATCCGATATAGTGCGATAATACAATTTTCGAGCTCGCTAGGCTCGCTCTTGCATTATTACTATGTTCTGTTTGAATGATCCAAAGACAATCTAACCCATTCGAGATGGCACTAGTGGTGGGTCGTTGTCGAATTTTTGACGGACGAAACGCAACCGTTTTCCCGACGACGAAAACGGTTGCAAGAAACGGTCGTCGTTGCAACTGCTTTGAAGACGGCTTATAGGACGAAACTTATCCAACGTGTATTTCATTTTCGTCTTTTCGACGTTTTCGTCGAGTGAAATAGTTGCAGTTTCTTAGTTCTTACAACTATCAACAAAAATGTCCGTATTTGAGAAATACGGACATTTTCGGCCGGTTGTCTGTATTTGAAATGTATGAAATGGTTAATTAAATAGGTACAATTCGTTTTATCGATCGACTTTGCTATACTGAACTGATTGACTGGCCCAAAAAAATGTAAACACATAATTAAATAATATCCACGCGACGCGCTCATCGGCTCGAATTCCAAGAATTTTTTTTTATCCTAATTCATTGTTCATGCAAGTCGACTTTGAACTTCAAGTCAACAACCATTAGCTTGCATAGTTTTGACCAACGCATCACGAACGTCAGCATTGACAACTGGTAATACATTATCGACTGTATTTCATGGACATAAACTTCACTTTTTACTGTAAGGATATTATCACACTCGTCTCATCCGTCGCGTCGTCGTCGTCGTTGAATCATTGCGTTCTCAACTGTATTTTCATAGACGCAAAATAAAAAATCGCACTGAATAATTCGAAGACTGGTTTGTGCTACGAAGACTGTTTGAACCCAGGACGTAAAACGGTCTCATCGTCGCAGAACACAAAACGGTGTTTGGAAACTGTTCGTTGTCGCTTTGCCACTCCTAGATGGCACAACGTTTTAGAATTCTCTACGCTCGGTCTATGCGTTCTCATAATGATTGAGTTTTTCTGCTTATCGATCAAAAGAAAATCTAACCTCTGAAAAGGGGCGTAAACAATTTCGAGCTCGCTGTGCTCGCTGTTAAATCATTAACACATGCTTAAGCTTTTCCGCATAAGTGGGCAAAGTAACTACTATTTCCATAAGAATAGACAAAACAAAACCTAACCTATCCGAGACGGGGTGCTTACGTTTTCGAGCTCGCTTCTATCACAAAATAATTATCGTAATTCTGCCGGTACCCATGGTGACCACCTCGAAATCTGTGGCGGAGTCCGCGTCTGTCTGCAAGCTGTGAAAGATCTTTCAGCAAATTAAAATTAATATTAAAATATTTACGATTGGAGATTGATCAAGAAAGTTTGATCAATAATCTCGCTATACTATCGATTGAGTATGATATTGCAAAAAGTACTGATGTAGACCATATTATTAACAAATAGGCTCCAGAAAAAGCCAGAAGGAAATAATTTAAGATTTTATAATGCTTAAATAAACGAATTTATGTTGTATTGTTTCTCTTCCTGCTAAATAGTAAGAACTATTTTTATTTGTTCAAATATATACATAACTTTCAAAGTTATGGTGCTTCATTTCTCTACCTAGAAAAAAGTATTCGGTGGCGCAAAATTAACACAACACAACACATCACGACTAGTTTCCCCGAAGGGTACTACAAGTACACCCATATTTCGCCAGTTATGTTTTTAAGTCCCATGTAATAGGGGGCGAGCCTATTGCATCAACCAAATCAACAAAATCTTCAAAATTCATAACTTCCATACAAACTTTCGTTTCCTAAAGGGGCTACCCGAAATCGGTCTTAGGAGATTGTTCTTAACTTTTTGAGACATTATGATCTGCATACACAGATTTTGAAAAAATGTTACAGTCAGCAAATGGGCAATTTTCAAAAAAAAAAAACATTGATACTGTTTCTTTTAAGGATCAAAACCTCTATTAGACCAGCTGAGACATTTCCGAGAAAGACACTTGCGCGAATCCACTAGCGTGAAAAGACATTTCCGCGTACGCACTTTTGCGCGAATAGACATTTCCGAGAAAGACACTTGCGCGAATCCACTAGCGTGAAAAGACATTTCCGCGTACGCACTTTTGCGCGAATAGACTCTTGCTTGCGCGAAAAGACATTTCCGCGAATGAACTTTTGCGCGAATGGACAGTTGCGCGAAAACGTGGCGATTCCTTCATAGCCTGTATTCTTTCAAAGGTTTGGGGCAGGGGTCTATGCTGTGATTAGTATACCCACAAGTTTTTGTCGTAGTTTTTCTATTGTACCTTTTTTAGGGTTAGTAAACAAGGAACCCTTATAGTTTCGCCATGTCTGTCTGTCTGTCTATCTATCTATCTATCTATCTGTCCCAACTGTAGCTCAGAGACGCCTCGTACTAGAAAGCTGTAATTTGGCATAGGTACACATATTAATTACGCCGACAAAGTGGTAACACATAATGTTGAAACGAAAAACAATTTTATGGTACTTCCCTTGCACGTAAATGTGGGGATGATATTGTTTTTAAGTTTGTTTTTGGGATAAATTCATCCCAACTTCTCAACTACCGAACCCTTCATAGTGCGTTGTCCAACACGCACTTGGATGGTTTTGTTTCTTTTTATTTAGTTCCGACATGGGTGTCATTTTCATGGCTTTTGAGGTCGTTGATAACAAAAGTCAGATCAAAATCAAATTTCAAGATGGCGCCACCGAATATTTGCAAATTTTTCGTCATGGCTGTCGTTATCTCGGTTTTTGAGGGCGCTGACAACAATAATTGGGTCAAAATCAACATTTAAAATGGCGCTATGAACCACTAAACCATTCAACAACCATGGAAACGACACCCATGACGAAAAAGTTGCAAATTTTCGGTGGTGCCATCTTGAATTTTGATTTTGACCCCATTATCGTTGTCAACCCACCCGAAAACCATGAATGTATTTACTTTACTCTTAACATAACATATAATAACGCCTTTATTCCCCGAATAATAATATAATTTTAAACAGATAATTTTGAACAGTCTGTTCATCTCGATATTTTTGACGCTGACTGTAATAGGGGGCGAACCTATTGCCATTAAACGGGCCCAAATCCAAACTTTGGACTGTTACTAAGAAATTCCAGGTAGAAAACCAATAACACTTTGCCTGACCTGGGAATTGAACCCAGGATCTTATGCTCAACAGCAGCTCTTTCGACCACTAGATCAACGAGGAAGTTTTTTGTAACAATGTGGCTGTTATTTTAATATATTGTGGTGTTTTACGACTTCCACGCGAACGAAGTCGCGGGCAGAAGCTAGTCATAAATAAAGATTTGTATTAAGTACATTAATATTACATATCACGTTCAACACTAACCAGGAACATGTTACAGGTGAAGTACATGTCCGACAAGTCGATGGAGATGTCGGTGCGCGTGGCGTCGCTGGAGTACCTGGGGCTGGTGGCGGCGCGGCTGCGGCGCGACAGCGTGCAGTCGCGCGCCAAGCTCGCCACCATGGACGCCGTGGTGCGCGACATACGCGCCGAGGAGGAGAAAGACGGCAACCAGGCACAGGTGCGGTTTTCTTTTGTACAACTCTTATTTCTTTTTTATCAGTAAACAGCAGACCTAATCTCATGTTGTGATCCATTGACAGAAACTAACAAGTCTGTCAAACACTACCTAATACGAAAATCCGTTTGCTTTTGTTTTATCGTGATCGCCTTAAGCCTCGTCCCCACTAGGAACATTTGTCGAGCGACATGTGTCCCCGGTGACATCGGGCGACGTCGGACGACATCGCCGCGGCATTGTTGAAACTGTTCCTTGTCGCACAGTTGATGAAGAGTAGTGATAAGGAACAGTTTCAACAATGTCGCGGCGATGTTGTCCGACATTCCTAGTGGGGACGAGGCTTTACCCATCACGTCTGCGGAGTCTCGCTAACAAATTTAATTTGAATAAATGTTTAGTGAAATTATTTTATATTTTCTCCAGAGTGCGACTTCAGGCTTAGACGAAGACGAAGAAAGAACGGAATTCTTGCAGCGAGTACTACTTGATTATCTTGCCATCAACGGACAAAAAGATCAAGCTTGGAACTGCGCTCGCCATTTCTATATCACACAGTGGTACAGAGACATGGTAGTGCAACCGAAGAGTACGTCGCCGACTAAGAAACCGAAGAACAAATCGAAGAAACGTTACATAAAGGATGATACGACTGACGAGGAGTCTGATGCAGATGACGATAGTGACGATGAAGGACGTCGCCTTAAGGACTTGAAAGCTGAAAAGAAGCTCGCCTCCAGTGCGCTCATATCGGCTGAAAAATTTAAAACAATGGAGAGACGGAAGCATTTCTTTTTGGAGAAAATCCGACCGTTTAGGTATCAAGGTGGCACTCAGGTGCAAGTGATGCAATCATACATTGACTATAGTGGAGCAGAACTAATCTCTCAGTACTTAGCTTCGAAAAGGTCATTCTCTCAGAGTTTCGATAGATATCTCAGAAAGATCCTTGTAATTTTGTGTGAAAACACAATAGCGATCCGCACGAAGGCGATGAAGTGCCTCGCGATGATCGTGGAAGCAGACCCGGCGGTGCTGGCGCGGCCAGACATGCAGATCGGAGTCAACCGCTCGTTTCTGGACCAGTCCACCGCCGTGCGCGAGGCCGCCGTCGATCTCGTCGGCAAGTTTGTGCTTAGTCGGCCCGACCTTATTGATAAGTATTATGGAATGCTCTCAAATAGAATATTGGTGAGTGTTATGCAGTTTATAAAGCCTTTTTTACTTGTGATTAATGTGTTGGTGATCAAATTAAAAATAATATTACATCTTTTAGGACACTGGTGTATCGGTGCGTAAACGTGTGATAAAAATTCTAAAAGACATCTGTATAGAGTGCCCAGAATTTCCTAAAATACCTGAGATTTGCGTTAAGATGATTAGGAGAGTGAATGATGAAGAAGGTATTAGGAAGTTAGTGATGGAAGTGTTTCAAAACATGTGGTTCAGTCCGTGCGCGAACACGTCGCGGCCCGGCGCGCTCGATATGACGGCCGCGGCCGCGGACCCGCTCACCCGCAAGGTTCTCAACATCACCGATGTGGTCATATCGTCCAGAGACATCGGACTCGAGTGGTTTCAGCAGTTGTTGACTAGTGTAAGTACATTATCATATACCTAATTAAGACGCTGACAACACCTAAACCGCGGTCACTGTCAGATTGCATAGAAAAGAAAGAGAAGCGCGATGACACAACGCTTGTAATTTATTGCAAAATATGAAACAATTATCCATTTACTCAAAATTGAGCTGAGTAATCGAAAATAAAAAACAACCAAGTTCTGCATTCAAATAAGACGTTCTTGTTATTAACGAAATACATAACGTATGTTGATATTTAATACAGATATTTTGGATTAGATAGGGATTGCAAATATTCGATAATTTTTGGTATTCGAATATTCGAATACTTTTGCAGCCTTATTCGAATTATTCGAATATTTCGGAAAAATAAAGTATTTATATATAATTTGTCACATTTTTATTGCCAGTAAAAACTAGTAACATATTTTTATGTAAGTGGGCCTAACATCCCAATCTGAACCAACATTTAAACATAAAGCTTTTAATCACATATTTTTTTATAAAATTAGAACTAATATGAACTTTGACTATGAAGATATGAAAAATGAAATAAAAAATATTGATTCTTAAAAAAATATGAGAAACCTACTTAGTAGCAAACACAGTTAAAATGTCATCAACAAAATCATATAATATGTTAATAAACTTTATACAGCACAAGTAAAAGTAAAAGAAAAAAAACATCAACATATTGTACTATCAATTTCTTAAGGATAACTAAAAAGACACGAGATCAAAATTACAATAAGAATGCACTGCGCCGATAACTAGCATCTAAAGAGATATGCAAATTGCAAGTGCATGCAATTGCTTAAATTGAAAATTATGAGATCCAAGTGATCCAACGCAGTAAGTACCAATTATAATTAAATAAATGTGCGGTGCGGCGATAGCATAGGCAAAGGATAAAATTATTCTTATTTACGGATCCTTTGAAAGTGGGGTCTAAGAAAACTTAGAGTCAATGTAATCATCATTTAATTTACATCTGAGATGATTGCAAATATATTTTGTAGAAGAAAATACCCTTTCGCATTCTACGCTAGTTAGTGGAATGTATATTAGCACGTCATAGGCCTGATCTATATGTCTTGGCGTAACTGTATCATATAGAGCCATTGCATTTTTATGGATGTTTCTAGATACCTAATGATGTTCTCAAGTTGCTGTGGATGTGGAAGGCACAGCGCCCATTTCGTCCTCTATCTTTTTCTGCAGCTGTTCTTTTATTGACATATTTGAGATTCTTGAGGCTCCTTCATTTTGATAATGCTGAAGGTCTAATATATTATTTATTTATTATTATTACCACTTTCATCAGCAACGTCATCTTCGTTAACAGAAACGCCAGTAGTTGTCGCAGGTCTTTGATTAAAACATTTTTTTTTAATGTTAACTATGACTTTGGTGATAACATCATTTCCTTCTTTAGGGAAGATAGACGAACACGGTTCCAGATAGTATTTATTTGGGTTGTGCAAGTACTTCAGTGTACATACGAGGTCTGTTTGTCGGCGTTTAGCAATCCTTGTTTTTAGAGCCTGAAGAAGTATACCACTGATAAACCCATTGGTCTCTCGTAGTTTGGTAACCATGAACTGAAGGGCTGTCTCCGCAGTTAAAAACGTAGCCTTTTCTAGACATATCGCTTCCACAGTAGATTTGACGATAGTGTGAGACGTAGATAAATCCTGCAAAAGAGCAAGCTCATAAGGTGCTGAACATAGTATTGTCTTTCAAGTCAATCAGTGCTTTTAATATTGCATCTTTCAGGAGCAAAAATTTCGAAACCTTGTCTGCCATGCTATTCCACCGCGTTTTACAGTCTAATACCAGGCCCGCGCTTTTGTTTTCTTCAAGAACATATTTGTTCAGGATTTCTGTCCTGGTTGGAGATTTCTTGAAAACTTTACTACTTTTCTTACATTGTCAATCAGATCTTTGGATTCGACATTGAGATTGGGTGACTGTTAAGCCCCGCGCGACACCGATTCGGAACCAAACAATAGAAAATCAATTGTGTCTCATTAGCGGTCCTTGACCAATTAAACATCTTCACAAAATAACAAAATGCACCGCTCTGTTGTAAGAAACTACGCGACTTTTGTACTGTACTTTTTTTTTTTTTTTTAGGGTGGGAAATCATCAAATAACTTCTCCCGCTCTGGGCGGAGCGGGAGGGTGTGTCAGACTCTTACTGACTAAAACCCACCCGTATTCCTTCTTGTTGCCTGTGTTGCGGGGGCCTCGGTGACCCATAAGTACCTTCCCGCGACCCCGGCAGGCATCGGCCCTAGTGGACCCCTACTTTTGTGCTGACGACATCTCTTTGAGGCGCGCGTGGAATACGACGCGCCGTCGACCCGGGCCTGGTCCTTACCGGACGGTGAGCTACCCATTGCTCACCGTCCGCAAGCCCGCGCCTACGGTGGCCGGAAATCCGCCTGGGATTCCCGACGCCCTGGGCGTCTCCTGCGGCGGCTAGGGGCGAGAGGGCGCGAAACGTGCCTTTCCCTCAACCGTCCCGCCTCCTCCTTCGCGAGCATTACTGCTTCGCAGAAGGAGGTGACGGCTGCCCATGCCCTCTCGCTCCGTACCATGGCCTGAACCAGGGCCGGACGCGAGAGGTCTCTGCCGCCGATCGCCTCCACGAGGACACGGCGGTGCTCTGCCCAAGCCGGGCAGACCTCCACCGTATGCTCCACCGTGTCCTCCAGGCGATCCACACAGTGGTGACACCCGGACGTTTCCTCCCGCCTTATCCGACACAGGAACCTCCCGAAGCTGCCGTGTCCGGTGAGGACCTGCGTCACGCGGAAGGTGAGGACGCCGTGGCGCCTCTCCAGCCACTCCTCAAAGAGGGGACTTATCGCCGCAATCGTGGCGTGCCCAGCACTGGGTTGCAACAACCGTACTTTCCATGACGCCATGAGATCCCGCCGGAGCTCCGTTCGCTGTGCCGCGATTTCTCGCGGCAGCGGGCTTACGCCCCGGCGTTTCGCCTCCTCGCGCCACTCCCATACGTGCGCGAGGACTTTTGCCTCCAGATCCCATGGTGGCAATCCGGCAAGGAGGCTCGCTGCCTCACAGGAGACCGTGCGGTATCCTCGGACCATCCGGATGGCCATGACCCTTTGGGCCGCGCTCAACCGGCGGGCTGGCCGCAGCGCCAGAGAGCGCGCCCATACAGGAGCCCCGTAGAGGGCCATGGACCGCACGACCCCCGCGTAGAGCCTCCGGCAGGAGGCGTTTGGACCCCCTAGATTGGGCAGGAGCCGCTTCAATGCAGCGCCCGCCCGCTCCAGTTTGGGAGCCAAACGTCGGAAATGCTCCACGAAGTTCCACCGGCTGTCGAGGACGAGTCCCAGGTACTTCATCGTCGACTCGACGCCGATAGAAACCCCTCCTACCGTTATTTGGGACCCCAACGGTGGCGCGTTCCGAGGACCATGAAAACACATGGCCTCGGACTTGTGCAGGGCCACCTCGAGTCCCAATTGCCGGATCCTTTCGACGATTGTCGCAACCCCGCGTGCCGCTAATTCGGCCGCCGCCTGGTGCGACCTCCCCTGCGCCAGGACCAACGTGTCGTCAGCGTAGCACACTACGCTGACGCCGCTAGGGAGGTCGGCGCGCAGCACCCAGTCGTATCCGATGTCCCACAGATGCGGCCCCAGGACCGATCCCTGTGGGACACCGCACGACATCTCTTGCCGGTTCCACACTCCCTGGTGACCGGGGTAGATGACGGCCCTGTCCGTCAAATAGGCCTCGACCACACGACAGAGGTAGGTCGGCATCCGGTGATACCGGAGTGCCTCCCTGATGCAACTCCAGGGCAGGGTATTGAAGGCATTGGCGATGTCTAGAGACACCGCCAAGACGACCCCACCCTGGGCAACAGCATTCCCCGTCGTCAGGGCTCGCACACGCATGATGGCGTCCACCGTAGAGCGCCCTCTGCGGAAACCAAACTGGCTCTCCGCCAAATCCGGCCCCACCCGCACCAGCTGGCCGACGAGGCGGTCTGCAATGACTCTTTCAAAGAGCTTGCCCACCTCGTCGAGCAGCACGATGGGCCGATAAGCGGACGGAGAGTCCGCAGGGCGCCCTGCCTTCTTTATGAGGACCAGTTTCCCCGTCTTCCAGCGAAGCGGGAACTGGCCCCTCTCCATGCATGCGCTTAGGAGCCCCCTAAGTCGAGGCCCGAGAGCCTCCAAGGCCAGGACCCAGGCCTTCCCAGGTAAGCCGTCGGGTCCTGGGGCGGTATTTTTGGCATTAAGCCTGCGTACCGCCGCTCTCATTTCTCCCTCGGTCACCTCCGGAGCATCGCCGTCGTCGTCGGTGGTGTGGTCCGTACCGTTTGTACTGTACTTGTGATTGTGAAGTAAACTCAAAATGGCGGCAAGCGCCCAGCGAGTGGCAGTCAGCAGAGGAATGGAGGCCGATGATTGGTTGAATGGCCGTCAATTTGAGCAGTGCCGATCTGTTCCGAGATTAGACGACCACGCGTTAGATGTCGCATTCGTAATTAACACAATTATGTTGTATCCTTGATTTCTGTGGTAATATTCGAATGTTCGAATATTTTATAATTTACTACTCGAATATGAATTTCAAATGGATATTCGAATAATTCGAATATTCGATTGCAATCCCTAATTAGAACGCAAGGTAAGCGGTTAGTTTGTATCGAGATTTTCTTTCAAAACGTGTTTTGGTAACAACCAAGTTCCGGGAAATATGTTCAAAATTAACATATATTTTTCACTACCACAAACTATTTGGCAATTTTTTTTCTTAAGAGTAGCCTATTTTGGCCAATTAGGTCTTGTCATCGCCTTAAATACTTTGTGAAAACATGGACGTTCATAATTTACTAAATAATTTATAACATTTTTGCAGTTGTTCAAACCTAAGGAAGATAAAGATGATTCCACGAAAATTATTTATCAACCACCTAAGTCGCTTTTACTTGCTTGTCAGCAAATAGTAGACTGTCTTATTGAAAGTTTACTTCAGCTAGAAGAGACAAGCGCTGATGGTAATTAAATAAAAAAAAATACATATTATTATGATTATTTTATGCAGTTTATTCATTTTAATGTTGACCTGTTTTCAGGGACTGGTTCGTCGCAGCGCATTCTAGCTTGTCTCTCTACGTTGCATTTGTTTGCGAGAATAAGACCCCAATTGTTAGTGAATCATGCATTAACTCTGCAGCCATACCTGAGCTTGAAGTGTCAGGTCTGTATTTTTTTATTTGAATACGTTTAATGCACACTAAGTACGTGTGTACTAAAAATCGCCAACAAACAATCTAAAATACGTAAAATATAAAATAAATGTTTACCCTGTCACAGAATCAGTATGAGCAGCAGATAATGTCGACGGTGGCGTCAACGCTAGAGTTAGTGGTTCCTCTAATGGAGCACCCCAGCGAGGTGTTCCTGGCTCAGCTGGAGGAGGACGCGGTGAAGCTGATCCTGCAGCGAGGACAGCTCGTCATCGCCTCGTGCATCGCCTGCCTCGCCGCCATCGTCAACAACCTCACACACAACTACAAGCTTATTAGGGACGTGTTTAATAAGTACCATGGTGAGTTTCACTTGTTTTAGCTCCGTTTATGAGAGAAGAGCTTCACGGCGGTCTATCGGCGAGAATGACTATGCGAGACTCGTAGGCAAGAATCGCCAGGTGATCGATCGCCCTTTGTGTTAAGGTCGAATTACACCAATACAATTGAACGCGGTCGGCACATCGAAACCGCGTGCAAGAGCTGTCGGTGTCATCACTGATGCGAAATATGACTGGACTATTGACACAGAGCTAGCTCTTGAACGCGATTTCTTTTGCGAAATAATCCATATCAGACGCTTCGCTCGAGTTAATGATTCACACGGCACCGACAAAATTGTACAGAAACGAGTCGTGTGCCAGATGGTATTTCCATCGACCATGGGCGAAAATTACTAAAATCCATAAAAACTTTCATTCCCTATTTAACCTCTTTAGGAGAAAGTTTTTCAAAATAAGGAATTTAAGCTAACTAAGCTTTAGCTTACGCCAGTAAGCTAAAGTTTTAACTTTCTTGAAGGAACTTTTGCGTGTTTCTATACCTGGTTATAGAAACATGTAATTTTAATGTAACCACTGGTGGTTTAGGCTATGTCTTGTCTGATGAATGATCGTTCATCCGCTCCTTTCATTTCATTTCATCATTCGATCATTCGATAGGCGGGTGAAAGATGCTGAGTTCCGAAATCCAACATCGTTGAATCGGTTCACTAATGAAGTTATGTTTTACGTTTTATTCATTTTGTGTTCAGACGTTTCACTTCGCTTGAAAGATGCCAAATGAAAGGCAAAAATGAACGAAAAGTGAAACATCTGATGTGGGCATTAAACATGGTTCTTGATTTTATAGACATTAGGGCCCGGAAAATAACCATTAAAACCACTTCCGAAACAATTATTATAAACGTTAAGAATCCATAAACTAACTAGATACAGAGGCTAAACTAAAAAATAAAATATTATAATATTTCAATGTTGATATTTGAAAACTCAAGATGACATACATTTTATTTGACAGATTTCTGACTGGTATAGTACAACTAGCGCCATTGCTCTAGATTTCGGTAAATTTTCTTGCGGAGAAAATTTACAACATAGCCAACTAGCCAAATCCACGTTCATTTGAAAGTTCGTACTGGTGATTTTACATCTTATTGCGGTTAACTCAGAATCCAAATGCATTTATTCCCAATTTTGTTGACAAATTCCATGTAAGGTAATCCTTACACGAAAAATTTCGAGCGACTTTTGACCATCCCATAAATCAACACAGCGACAATACTTCGGTACATTGAATAGAGCCGTTGTATCTGATTATTTTGCGTATACTTACTACAGAAGATTCAAATTCAAATATACGCCGGGCGAAAATTTCCTGCTGGCGGGAAGGGATTGTGTTTTGTTTTCGTCGTTTGATTAGAGGGGTAGGCAAGGAGGCGCTGGTGAAACATTATTTTTTCCTGGCTCTATACGCACTATTAATTCGTTTAGCGCCAAACGCATTTAAAACATTGTTCTATTTCTGTCAATCGTTTGAAAATTACAGAGACAGAAAAAACGCTAAACATATTTAAAACATCAGTTTTAAATATGTTTAGCGTTATACGCATTTGTTGATTTGTGGTGCAAGCGGACCCAAAATGTATTACTTTTGGGTCCGCATAAAAGTTTAAACAGAGAAATTACCTGTTTCAACTTTCATGTGTTAATTAGGAATTTAAACTTTATTTTTCAGTAGGGAAAAAGTCGATTTGATTGCATTGTCCTGACGTATTAACGTAACCAAAATGTTGAGTTCGTGTATTGTTGGTTTAATATTCATAAACAAAATTAAGCATTAACTAACATACTTATTTTACAGGTGTACTTCTTCAATGGAAGCATTGCTGGCAGCGAAATCCTGAAATGACGAGAGGGTTGCATTCAAGGCCTCATTTTAGACGCGCGTTATTTATCGTAGGGCTGCTGTTGCGGTATTTCGATTTTACGGAAGCTAGAGTCATAGAAGGACTTCCAGTAAGTGACGCTCTAAAAGGTTTAATAGCAAAATTTAGCAAAATTTATGGTGAAAACAATATTATCTCATTTAACATAATGATTTTTCTTCAGGCGGACATAAAAGAACAGATATTCTCAACGTTAATGTTTTTCGTTGGTCTTGAAGACGAAGACTTTGTGTCGCACACTCTCAAGGCGCTGGGTTCAGTTTGCGTGAGGCATTACGAGTTCATGTTGCGACCTGAACTAAAGGAGTTCTATCATCAACTACTCACGTCAGACTTAGCGCCAATAGAGATGAAAGCGGACGTACTGAGAAACATTGAAATGTACTTACAAGAAGAAGAGCAGCGAATGATAAGACAGGATAAGGAATGTGAGTAGTTACTTCCATATTTGTTGTCTTCATTTATGCTTATAATCCCTTCTAAAGGTTCTATCTCCCATGTTGTCGTTTATAATTCCCGACTTAATTTAGGAGAATGCGCTAAGGTAGCCCGCAAACCGTAAAAAAATATGTATTGTCAGACTTACGAGGGTCATTCAATAAATACTTAGCATACAAAAAGTAAACGAAAATTTTGGAAAAGTGGCAATTTATTTTTCAACAAAGTCTCCTTTTAGTTCGATACACTTAGCCCAGCGATGCTCCAACTTTTTTAACCCGTCCGAAAAATAGTTTTTGTCAAACTCTGCAAAATAGGCCTCCGTGGCGGCGATGACCTCCTCATTCGATCCATATCTATTCCCGGCGAGTGATTTTTTCAGATTAGGAAACATAAAGAAGTCACAAGGGGCCAAATCTGGAGAATACGGTGGATGGGGCAACAATTCGTAGCGTAATTCGACCAATTTGGCCATGGCAACGGCAGACGTGTGAACCGGTGCGTTGTCGTGGTGAAACAGCACTTTTTTCTTCGCCAGATGGGGTCGTTTTTTCTTTAATTCGGCGTCGAATCGGCCCAATAAATCGGCATAGTAAAGCCCTGTAATTGTTTTACCCTTCTCGAGGTAATCGATGTAGATCACACCTTGTGAATCCCAGAAAACGGTGGCAATAACTTTTCCGGCCGATTTTACAGTTTTCGCCTTCTTTGGAGCACGTTCCCCAGTCTGGATCCATTGTTTTGATTGCTCCTTGGTCTCTGGTGTGTACCAGTGGATCTAGGTTTCATCGACGGTCACAAAACGACGCAAAAACTCCGCTGGATTCCGCTTAAACAGCGCCAAACACGTCTCCGATGTGGTCTCACGGTTGCGCTTGTTTTCTGGTGTGAGTAAACGCGGCACCCATCGCGCCGACAGCTTTCTCATGCCGAGTTCCTCGTGAAGAATATGATGCACTGTTCCTTCTGAAATGCCTACAGTCTCAGCTAGCTCCCGGACCTTCAATCGGCGATCTGCCAATACGAAATCATGGATTTTTTTAATGTTTTCCTCCGTAGCAGCTGTTTTCGGTGCACCTGGACGTGGTTCATCAAAAACCGACGTACGGCCACGTGCAAACTCGTTGAACCAATTCTTGACGGTGGCCATCGATGGAGAAGAGTCACCGTACACAGCATCCAAGCGCTCTTTGATTTCGATGCGCGTTTTCCCTTCCAAAAATAGGAATCGAATCACCGAACGATATTGCTTTTTTTCCATTTTTGTAAAACCGATCGACACGTTCGCTTCCATAAGTTGTCAAATTAAAACAAATGAAGGGATTGGAATGAAAATTTGAAAAAAGAATGTGCTACACTGTGGTAAAACTCTTTTGAAACTACAGCGCCCTCTGGCGATGAGGCTAGGTACTTATTGAATGCACCTCGTATAATCATTACAAGTCGTGTGCCCAATGGGCAAAATCTCTTCTTCAGAAGCCTTGAGGGATAAGGTATTAAAAAAAGATTATACAATAAACTTTTACTTATAAACGGAAGCGTAAAAGCCAATTTCAACATTTCAAACTTAAAAATACTTTTCATACAAACTTTCTTCCCCTATTTAATCCCCCTAGGGGACGAGTTTCCCAAGGCTCTAACGTTCAAAAATGACGAAATTCCATACAAACTTTCCCCACCTCTTTAGAGGGTGAATTTCAAAAATCCTTTGGTGCTTACTTGCGGTACAAAAAGAAGACTTATGCAAAATTACATGCATCTAGACACTGCGGTTTCGGATGTGTGTTGTCTGTCAGTGAATGAATGAATTTACAATTTTTATTAAATGGATCCAGTTAGGTAGGTCCAACTTTGAGAAAGAGGTCAATCGTCGAATCCAACTCAGCTGGGCTTTTTTTCTTTTGGTTGGAATTTATCAAATAATTTCTTCCGCTCTGGACGAGCGGAAAGGTGTGTCAGACTCTTACTGACTAAAACCCACCTGTGTTGCTAGGGGCCTCGGTATCCCTTTCGGACTTTCCCACGACCCCGGCAGTCATCGGCCCTAGTGGGGGGTCCACTAGGGCCGATGACTGCCGGGGTCGTACTCTTGTGCTGACGACATCTCTTTGAGGCGCGCGTGGAACACAACGCGCCGTCGACCCGGGTCTGGTCCTTATCGGACGGCGAGCTACCTATTGCTCACCGTCCGCAACCCCGCGCCTACGGTGGCCGGAAATCCACCTGGGATTCCCGACGCCCAGGGCGTCTCCTGCGGCGGCTAGGGGCGAGAGGGTGCGAAATTTGTCTTTCCCTCAACCGTCCCGCTTCCTCATTCGCGAGCATTACTGCTTCGCAGACCCACGGCGCGACGACGATGGCTGCCCATGCCCTCTCGCTCCGTACCATGGCCTGGACCAGGGATACCTTCTTTTCGCATAATATTCTTTTTCCTAATATACTTTGGCATAACGATTTTGGTATAATTTGTTTTGCCATAATAATACTTTGCCATATTTTTTTTGGGCATACAGTTTATGTTGGCATAATTATCTTGAAGGCTATTGTTTTGGCATAAATTTAATTCGCATAACGTTACTAGGCCAAATGACTATTAGCATAATAATATTTAGGTATACAATTAATAGAAATAATTGTCTAGGTATATTTTCCTTTTTTAGTTATGATAACGATAAATGATTTATTTTCTGTAAGTAGGTTTGTACAAACACTTTTACACGTCAATCATATTTTTAAAATAAAGCTAGATGAGGTCGGCGTTTCCTATCTGACTACTCTGAGAAGAAAGGCCGAAACAAACTCAGAGGTCACAGTCTCCTTTAAAGTCCAGACATAATCTTGGTCAGATCATGTGAAGGCCATGTAGATTGGTGTCTGAAATGGTCCTTTTGAGGAAAGAACCACACAGATTGAGTGGACCTGTCCAGTCAGTGCACGCATTTGTCAGTAATCGTGCAGCTCAACTCAGAACTTCAGGAGCTCAACGATGCGACGAACAATACCAAAGAGAACATTTGGGTAAGCCGCATAAATTACTCAAACTGCCAGACAATGATTAATACTAAATGAGAAAAAAAAACAATGACCTACATAGTCTTCACATTCACAATAATTGAAAACAATATAATACTTTACAAGTAAATATTAAATTCCACACAATATATTAAACTCCACAAAGTAAATATGTCATTGTGTTTTAAATAATTATAAAATGTCAAAAGTGTATATAAATAAAATAAAAGTTTCAGTATGCAATAATTGGAGCAGCTCAATCCCAAGCCTTTTTGTCCTCAATATAATCTTTAACGGTATAAAAGGCTTTCTGGCACAACTGAATTTATTAAGGTTTAGATCTTGATCGTGGCTTGGGAGTTTATTATAAAAATGTATACATTGACATCTGAATGAGCCACCTACTTTCTTGAGCCTTGTTGTAGGTACAACAAATTTGTGTTTGTTCCTAATATTTATGTTTTGGATATCACTGTATTTTTTAGTTAATATGTACTCCAGACTTTGGGTGGAAATTGTGGTGGTGAACTTGCAGTGCCTCATACATAAATCTGATCAAACCATTTTGATATATTTTCTGTAACAATCAAATAATATTGTTGATTAAAAATTCAATATGCTGTGCTAGAAAAGTTAGTGACAGAACCGAATCGCTGCAAAACCGACTCCACGTAGTCTTGTCTGCCCTACCCCTAGAGTGTAATTTAAAATCGCGTAGGCGCGTAGGGGCGAGACGGCCCGCGGGCTGAGGAGCAGGAGCACGCGTGGGGCCGTTGGAAGCCCGCAGCGCCGGAGCCGTGACAGAAACCATGCCTGCTGCATGTTGCATGCTATGCTTTAGAATGTTATGCTTAATCATTATTATGATTAGAGAAATTATGCTTAAAAAATTATGCGTAAGCTGTTATGCGTAAATAATATTATGCGAAAATATAATTAGGACAAACAAAAGTATGCCAAGTTATATTAGGTCTTAAAATTTTATGCAAACTGATAGGGAACCCCTGGACCAGAAACGGACGCGAGAGATCTCCGCCGTCGATCGCCTCCACGAGAACACGGCCGTGCTCTGCCCAAGCCGGGCAGACCTCCACCGTATGTTCCACCGTGTCCTCCGGGCGATCCACACAGTGGTGACACCCGGGCGTTTCCTCCCGCCTTATCCGACACAGGAACCTCCTGAAGCTGCCGTGTCCGGTGAGGACCTGTGTCAGGCGGAAGGTGAGGACGCCGTGGCGCCTCTCTAGCCACTCCTCAAAGAGGGGACTTATCGCCGCAATTGTGGCGTGCCCAGCACTGGGTTGCGACAACCGTACTCTCCATGAAGCCATGAGATACCGCCGGTACTCTGTCCGCTGTGCCGTGATTTATCGCGGCAGCGGAGTTACGCCCCGGCGTTTCGCCTCCTCGCGCCACTCTCATACGGTGCGAGGACTTTTACCTCCAGATCCCATGGCGGCAATCCGGCAAGGAGGCTCGCCGCCTCAGCGGAGACCGTGTGGTATCCCCGGACCAGCCGGGTGGCCATGACCCTTTGGGCAGCGCTCCACCGGCGGGCTGGCTCCCGCGCTAGGGAACGCGCCCACACCGGTGCCCCGTAAAGGGCCATGGACCGCACGACCCCCGCGTAGAGCCTCTGGCAGGAGGCGTTTGGACTCCCTATATTGGACAGGAGCCGCTTCAAGGCAGGACTCGGCTGGGCTGAAAGCTACGCAATATCTTCTCGTCCCACATACGCAGTGTCTCCAGATGAAAGTCTATGACTAGTGCGTGTTGCCGGTGATTACATATGGCACTGAAACGTGGTCGCTCGTAATGTGCCTCATTAGATTACTAAAAGTCACCCAAAGGTCAATGAAGAGGGCTATGCTTGGAGTTTCCCTGCGTGATTGAATCAGAAATGAAGAGATCCGCAGGAGAACCAAAGTAACCTACATAGCCGAAGAATTGCCAAACTTAAGTGGCAGTGGACAGGGCATGTTATTCGCAGAACAGATGGCCGATGGGGCCGAAATGTTCTGGAGTGGCGAGCGTTGGAAGACCTCCCACAAGGTGGACCGATGATCTCGTGAAGGCCGCAGGAATCCGCTGAATGCGAGAAGTACAAAACCGGACGAAATGGCGGTGCTTGGGGGAAGCCTATGTCCAGCAGTGAACGTCTTTCAGCTGAAATTATGATGATGTTGATGATTAAATAGGTAATCATCAATACAACGGATCATACAATAGTTAGAATTTGTCTATGTCATGAATTCATGAAACAGGCATTCAATAGGGAAATTTGAGCGTAGAGATTAATGCGCGTATTGATGATTTTAATGATTATTATTCTGTAAATACATATTTGTTATGATCGCATATTTTGATCAACATAAAACCCGATACTGACCTGCAAGCTGCAAAAAAATTGTATTTCGCTGTCTACCCTGGCGCTTTCGCTTTAAGAACGTGTGCTTTCAGGGTCAAAGAGGTCAAAACACGAGAATCTCAAGGAGATGGGCGACGTGTCGTCGGGCATGGCGTCCACGGTGATCCAGTTGTACCTGAAGGAGATCCTAGGCTCGTTCCTGCACCCCAGCACCATGGTGCGCTCCAGCGCCATGAAGGTGGTGCAGCTTGTGCTGGCCCAAGGTCTCGTGCATCCTGTGCAGGTATGTATTCACATGCCTTTTACAGATGGAATTAATTGTGTCTTTGTACTCATTCGTTGCATTAGTGATGTGGTAGTAGCGAAGATAAATCGATGTACTGATTTGTAGCTTTTATCACCCAACAACACACACCTAGGCAGTCTAGGCATGCATGGGGAAATATATTAATCCTACCCTATTAGCCTCCTACGATGGGCTCAGCATGCTGGTAGGCAGAAAACCTGATGTATCTGCTAATAGTTATTCTAATTTATCGTAGTTTTCCTTACATTGGTGCCGATTCCCTTGTTCACAAACTAAACTAAATTTAAGTACAGCGCATCTTTTTCTTTCAATTTCATTAAGAAAAGGACAGAAGATAAATTTTAGTTTAGTCCTGTCAAATTAATCAGCGCTTGACGTAAATTGACGTAATTTTAGTAGGCAAGTTTTTAATCACGTCTAAACCTGTATGGAGTAGTGACAGGCGCTGATTAATTTGACAGGACTAAACTAAAATTTATATTCTGTCCTTTTCTTAATGAAATTGAAAGAAAAAGATGCACTGAACTTAAATTTAGATTCGTTTGTGAACAAGGGAATCGGCACCATTATCAAGTAAATTAGGCTAATCCTGAAGTGTTGTTATTAAAGAGTCATGTAAAATGTATACCTTCTATTTCTGTTTTAGATTGTTCCATATTTGATTTGCATGAGTACGGACCTGGAAGTGACAGTATCGCACACAGCTGACAAACATCTCCAAGAAATTGACAAGAAGTACCCTGGCTTTATTCACATGAAGGCACAACTTGGCATCAAACTGTCTTACCAGTTACAGAAAATATTACAAGTTAACGCAAACAAAGGAGTTATAAGAGGGTTTAGGTAAACATTTTTCTTTTATTATATCTCAGAAAGTAAATAATACTTTGTCATTATATGAACTAATTTAATTGTTGTTTCCAGGAAAAAGGATCAAGATGAATTGCCAACTGCTCTCAACGGTTTTCTATATTCATTGCTTCGTAACACGCGACCACAACGACGTGCGTTGGTTTTGTCGCTACTCAAACAATTTGATGACGTTTCTGTAAGTAATGCCTTCAATCGAATCTCTGCTAACTTCGTTATTTCATGTGCTAAAATAATTTGTTGTTTCGTTTCAGACTGCTCCATTGGATCAGATGCTGTATCTAGCTGATAATTTAAGTTACTTTCCATTTCAAGTTCAAGATGAACCATTATTTATTATACATCACATTGACATCATTATTTCGACATCAGGATCAAATCTTTTGCAGCTTTTTCGTGAGGTAAGAGTTCCATCGCTAAATGATCAACCTGATTTAGTCAATTGACCGCCACGGCTGATCCAAACATTTTGGCCCTAGATGCCAAAAATTAAACCAAATTATCTACATTTCACGCACGATGTGCTTGTGTTAAATGACGTTTTAGGATGGCAGAGTTGTAAAATTAAACTTAAATAATCAACGCCCGTAAAAATGACAAAATAGTCCTCCCACCAGAACCACAATGAACGATAGTGAGAAAAATACTAGATGTCTGTATATTCTTAAACAGGGACTAAACAAACCAGCTACAGAGGAAAAGACCGAGGAGCCACTAGATGAGGAAGAGGACGACGAGGAAGCGGAGACCCTGCTCGCCCAGATGCCCGACAGCACGCGGCCGCTGCAGGACGCCATGCGCCAGGCGCGCGGCTGTCTGTTGCTGCTCGTGCTCAAGCAACACCTCAAGCAGCTCTACGGCTTCACTGATGCGTGAGTTTTATTGTGTCTAGTTGTTTTTATTGTTTAAATGTCTACTCCCATTATCTTAATAAATATCTAACGAAACATCATTTATTACAGAAAAATCAACCAGTACTCACCGTCCGAGAACGTCAAGGTTTACGAAAAGGCTGTGTCGCGGCGGCACGCGCCCATTTTCGAGCCCAAGGCGACCATCGCACAGCTGCAAGACGCCGAGCGCGCCGCCGACGAGCTGGACGAGCGCGGTCGCCGCAGGCTCGTCGACGACTACCTCGAGGTGAGCGCCGCTCTACTGCGTCTACCACAACTAACCGCTGACAACAATGCCTCGCACTCACACGCTCGCCTCTGTTTTACAGTTCAAGCAATTGATGCTGAAGTTCGACCCGGAAGAGGAGGAGGATGAAGAACAGACTGGGCAAACCCCCGGCGCCGCCCCAAGTGACGCCGCGCCCGCCGCGCCGCCCGCGCCCCCGCCCGCCACCTAGCGCGCGCCCCCGCCCGCCGCGTCGCCCGCGCCCCCGACCGCGCCCCCGCCCGCCTCGCGCTAGTGACGTCAGCCGGGCCGCGGGGCGCCCCGCGTCCACACCCTACTTGACGTTCTTTTAATAAGTTTATTTGAGAAACTCGATTTTGTTTTTATATTAAAGTCTTGTGTGTAGATAATTTTTATGAGAATATAAAGTATATGTACCTACTCCGCCTCGAGTCTTTGCAAGTTCGCCCCGCCCCTCGACCCGGCCCGGCTCGGAGAGTCACGACGGTGTCCGTTTGATTGATGTTTTATATTTGTACATATTTCATTGTTAAGGGTATTAAAGTGATTACGCAACTTTTAAAAATATCATTTTATATATATTTACATTTTAAAGAGTACAAAACAAAATTTATATGAATATGGTTATTACTAGATAAAGTAATACTTGTAGTTTTTGGCGTGAACCTATCATTAAACGACGACCTTCTTCTGCCGATCGTCGGAAATGGCGAATTTATTACACAGGAAAAATATAAGTGTCTCTGGAGTAGGCTTCACTTTGCCATCGGCGATGAGCTTTCGTAGGTTACGTATACGTTGCTTATGTGGGTACTCTCCTCGAGACTGTGGTAGTGGCTGAAATTATACAAAAAGATTAAATGGAGACTGAAAAAGGCTACTTCAACTCAATATACCCAATTACAACCATGCTATAATAGTACACAATGTTTTGTTATTATTATAATTATAATATTCAACGCATGTATGTACTTGTGGATTTATGTATGTACATAATTATAAAAAAAAAACATTAAAGCAATTTCAATTCTGATATGCAGTTCCTTTTATTTTATTTTATTTCGTATAATGATCCGCTACTTAAATTTGCTATAAATATTGTGTGCTATTAGCGTAGCATTTAGGCATTCGACAATGTTTTCCTACTGACTGACATTGCATTGAGTTCTGATTCTATTCTAATCTTAATAACGGTCACTCAACACCGACAAGAAATAATATTATAATGTCTTTATTTCAATCATATCACGTCATGGTTAGAACCATGAACGTCAATACATCAAGGCCTTTCCTGTTTACGAGAACAGTCTTGCCGCAAAAAAATAATATATTTATTAAACGATTTTGTTTATTCTTTTTGCTACTATAGCTGCAATCTGGACCAAAGTGCAATGACTCTTAAACGCCACGCTGTTGCTGGGAGCACTAAAACTAACGGACACTTGCGATATTGGTACCTGACCCAATTTTTTTTTGCTTCGGATGTAGGTATAGTATCGCTTATTGGAAATAAATAACGATAAGCAGCTGTAAAATTCACGTGGACATAGTTATTTTTTTATATACTACTATGGCTTGTAGACATTATTTTGAAGCTTATAACGCTTCTTGCAAATAGAGAGAATCTGTCTTTGGGGCCACAGATCAGTCATCAATCAGGCGTTAAAGACTCGACCGATAACCATAATCTCCAAATATTGCATAACGTGCTCTATTTTAACGAAATGTCTTTGTAGTAAACGCTTGGCACATTCAACATGTCGCGTTAGTAAATCAACCTTAAAATGACAGGTGACATGCCCGTCGTCAGAAAATTTTAGAGCTTTGAAATAATTCGTACATTGTGTCCTTTACTGTTAGAAGTTAATTACATATTTTGTTTATTTGGATGAATATTCAAACACATTGGCACACACCCAGATTTAAATTCACAACACAATGATTATCATGTTCTGTCCAACGCCCAACTCGGCAAGTCTCATCGCGCTATCGAATGGTGCCTAAGCCTAAAAATTCCTAAATGGTACTGATGATTCCAAATAATATAGTCATTCGTTTAGTAAGTCGGTATTGGGTCCCATGTAGAACGGTAGCGACTCCGACTGTTTTGATCTTCATCAGCTGATTAACTTAAAGCTGACCAGCAAAAGGGTTTTGCCGCTATTTAGCTTGGACATGATACGTGGACCGTGTTAAATCATTAAAGCCAGAATATTTTGTCAGAAGGAGACAGGCTGCCAAGCGCTGTAGCAAATAGTTAACTGGGGAAACAAAATAAACGGGTTGTGCATTTCGTACACCTTTCAAAAACAGTTTGTTTTCGGTACCTGATTGCCCATTGCAGTCACCGAACTGATGATTTTTTCCAACGCGTAATATTGCGTATTGTCATTCATGAATTATGGCACTTAAGATTATGCTCAACACACGTGATTATGGCATATGTGAGTATCTAGTTGCTCAGCTAATTCTACAATTCCCTTTGATGAATAAGATCTTTAATGAGATCGAAAAGTGGTGAATTCACCGACATGGCTTTAAAGAAGCAATGGGCTGACCATTTCTCTCTCGGAGTCTGTTGGAGTACGTGAGTTCTTGATTCGAGCCTCCTGGGCTTCAGCAAATGTAATGTATGGCGCTTCCCAGCGCGGACGACGGACGACCTGAACAAAGCAACTGGGGTAGGCCAAAGAACTTTTATAGAGGAAATTATGTAGCTCATCATGAGGTAGTTGGTGTAATGTGTGGCATTGGGCATCTGATGGATTTACTAGGTATGATAGGTACCTATCTGAAGAAAATGTTTTATGTTTGTTGTTGTGTGTAATCGAGCCTCGTTGTTCCTGGGTTCGATTACCAGGTCGGGTAGTGTTATTGGGTTTTCCCATTAGGAATTTCTCAGTAGCAGCCCGGAGTCTGGATTTGTGCCCGGATGATGGTAATAGGCTCGCCCCCTATTACATGGGATTTAAATATAACTGGCGAAATGTGGGTGTACCTACTACAGGTACACATCTGCCTAACCCCTCGGGGATTACAAGCGTGTTGTTGTGTGTAATGATTTTTTATCACACACAACAACTGCTGCGATAACAACCTAGTCATTATACGGATCGTAGGCTCCTAAAAAACGGCTTTTTAAAAGAAACGGGTATACAAGCACATACAACAACATGCATAATGTTATGATGGCACGGTTAACGTAGTGAATCAAGGTTTACTTCAGACTACTAAGGTTGTTTAAGTACACGTAGGTATACAGCCACGTCCATGTTAACAATTTAACATTGACACTATTGTCAGTGTTTTGATGCTGTAGCAGTAAGGCTCATTTTCGTAGTTTAAGTGTAACCAATGCAATGCCGTGCGGTTGGCCGTACATGATCATTCCAACTGTAGGGCAAATATCCCGTAGTTAATACTTCTCGGCTTAGATACCTATGTATGTGAGTTTAAGGGATGGATAGATTTTAATAAATGAGGTGCCGTTTGGTATTCTAATGATAGACTGCTTAGTTGTAGCAGCGGCAATGGGTTGGTAACGTCACAAAAAAATCAATAAAATCAAAACGTAATGCGAAAAAAGGGAAACCCGACTGATGTTACAGGCGGAACCTACATTCATATTTTTCTATTTTCAATGACCCACAGCTGAGATTAACAGTCAGGTTTCTTTTTCATTTCATAATTATTATGAAGCTTGTAGAGCTGGGTTCATTCCTGAGTCGGGCAAAGCGTGTTATTGGGTTTTTCCATCTGGAATTTCTCAGTAGCAGCCTGGACCTTGGATTTGTGCCCGGTTGATGGCAATAGGTTCGCCCCCTATTACAAGGGACTTAACACAACTGGCGAAATGTGGGTTTACTTTAGATACTTACACCTCTGCTAACCCTACGGGGAATACAGGCGTGATGTTATGTTATATGTTTAATGTTTTGATACGATTTTAATTCGTCGACAAACTGGTTAAATACCTCATCATCTGTCTCCCTGTGGTCTGGTGAATGAATGCCGATGAGAGAGTCATCCCACATGACAGGGTGCCACGGCCGGCGCACCGCCTTCTCCGGTGGTATCATCGGCTGCGGCGGTCTTAGCGGCAGCGAATTAACGTCAACATATTCTTCCTCGTCAAATTCTTCGTTCTGCATGCTTTGTTGAGTTGTCTGAAAATTTCAAAATCACAGTGTAACCAAGACAAGACAATTCATAGTTGTCTGGTTTTTCTAGTTTTATCATTTTAAATATATGTAGGTCCTACTTAAGAGGCCGACAACACCTAAACAGCGGTCACTGTCGGACTGCATAGAAGAGAAAGAGAAGCGCGATGACAGAACGCTGGTAATTTATTGCAAAATATGAAGCAATTATCGATTTACAAAAAAGCTATAGATTGTATAAAAAAATATAAAACACTATTATGCTAATATATTGCTTGTAAAATAATCTGACAAAAAATCAGAATGATTGCATGTATATTAATAGTTAAAAGACATTTTTAGAGGTATCTTCGTGATTTTTTTCTATCGTATCAAATTAGTTGTATTATGTTTTCAACACACTATCTACCTGGCATATATCCTGAAGAATATCATATATTTTTCTGATTTTGTTTACTGCAGTGGATCTTATACTTTTAGGCATTATACAACTTACAAAATTTACGTTTAGGTCCTGTAGTCCCCCTTAAAGCTAAGGGAACATTATAGTCGCGTCGGGCCGTAGTGCATCGCATTTCATACCTATTATGAACCATCGCACACTGCATCTGAACCTCACTTTTTTGAACTTCATACAAAATGTGCGAAAGTGATGTAGGAGGAATTTTGCAATGCGGTGCGACCCGCCTAAATCTGCGTCAGCTTTAAATGTGCATTAGGTGATTCAGGTGCACGCAACTAGTTTGTCTGCAGGCACGGTAGATAAATGAATCTGTATTATCTTTATACATAATTAGTACCTACCTACTGCAGATAGTCATAAGCGTTTAGCTTTGTTTCATCGTAGGTATAGTCGACCTCGTCGCTTTACCACCCTTTGATTAGGTTGAATGCCACTTGCACATTATAAAACAACATTACTTAAGTGACAGTCAGATACCTACTCTTAAATAGGTGAGTCGCGGGAAGGTAGGTACTAAAGGGTCACCGAGGCCCCTGGCAACACAGGCAACGGAAGTAAGAGTCTGACACGCCCTCCCGCTCCGCCCAGAGCGGAAGAAGTTATTTGATGATTTCCCACCAAAAAAAAAAAAATTGATTAGTTTCTATCTTCAATTTACTGGGCATTATTGACAAAAGTGGTAGGTACCTACACTATCTACCTAAAGTAATAAAATTACGAGGTCGGTTACAAAATAAAGATCACAAAATAAGCTGTGTACCTAAACAATTAAATTTTGCACTGAGGGTAATGGAATGATCGATAGCTTCTTATACCTATAGGGTACTCAATCGTTTTTCAACCAATGATGGAAAACTAATACCTACCAAAGCCGGTTAGTTCCAGTGACTGATTGGCCTAACATCGATACAATTGAAATGCATCGATATTATTAGAATTTGTATACCCGTGTGACGTGGGTTTAAATACGTTAAAAATAAAGTCTCGCAGCTAGTACCTACTTCGAGCCTCTGGTGAAAACCGCTGCGCAATAATATAACCCCGTTTTTTATTCAATTGGCTTCTTGGCACAACGACAATAAAATTTATTTCGACGTCGGTAGCCGGCTGCGACATTCTTTGTATCGTATAAGTTCCAAACTATTGTTTATTTAGTTTTCGTTTAAACACTTAAAAATTTAGACTGGGGGAAAGGTCTTAAAGCAAAATTAAAATATCTGGAAAAAAATAGGGTTTTCACTTATGTTCGACTTTTTGGGTGGTTTTCTTTTTAGTAATTTTAATTTTGATAATTGTACCGATAGGTATAAAAGATTTGACTAGCAATTAGGTATCTGATATAAAGATGGTAGAAAAATAGAAATGCAAACAAGAATAACTACTTACGCAAACTTCAACAACACAAACCCAACTGCTCAACAGTAACTGGCGTGCAATCGACTAGTGCGGTCACTACACAAAACAAACGAGATCTACTATTTTATTATTGGCTGCCGATCTTACTCGCCTTATTTATATAAAGAACAAACACAGAGAATACTGTGCTGTTGTATGACCAGCTTACGACTGAAATTAATTACTTTCTTCGGAAGTCTGGTAGCCTGCCTGTGCTTATGCGAGACCGTTCCTTAGTGACGTTCGTATCTTGGACAATTACCAGTAAAAATAGAAACATTAAAAACAGTATTGACATCTAGGACACTGACCGAATATTATGCCAACAATTGTGACCTGACGATACAGTTTCAATATACCTAGTATTGTAGTACCTACTTTATTATATGCCTAAACCATATCGGCAGGTTTTACAAACGCATTAATTATACCGTATACGAACATATCTTTACAAATGCTAAAATTAAATCAGTAGCAGCCACTTTTATGTTTGTACCTACATAATATATTTTACAGGGTAAGCAGACTGGACAGTCATACTGACGAAATACTAAAGGTTACACTGATGGTATCATCTATGTTCCCGAAATCATTGTTTAGTTATTGTACTAACTAAACAATGATTCGTCCATGGTTTGGTAAAACGTGGGTAAATCCATGGTAACAATTCGACATTGAAAGCACCTATAGGTCGTAGCAGTAAGTGTGGTTTTCGCTGTACCAGTGTTACCACCACTGACCTGCGATTGACCGTAAAACTTTTCTTTTCGGATAAATAAAATGGCTGCAGGTGCAGCAGTGTACCTAAGTAAGCCCGCGTACCGAAGGGCGATTTTTATCGAGCTCTGGATTTTCATCGCACTGCTAAGCCCCGAGAGTTGAAAATTCAATAGTGTGTTTTTTTGACGCGCTGCACTCTTTTGGATTCTCAATCCTTTTAATTTTCAACTCTCGGTGTTGAGCGTAGCGAACCGAGAGTTGAAAATCCAGTACGCGATAAAAAATCGTTGCGTAAGAAGTGGCTCGTGCGACTATGGGCAGATAATTCTGCGGTCGGTACCCTATCGGTAGTCTGGTGGTCATAACTGCATATCGATTGCATTGGATAAGTATTTACTGTAACCTGCAGTATAAGAAGAAATCCTCACCTTGGTCATCAGGTTAAGCGAGAGGCTGGATTCTAATTTTTCAACCCCTTTGAGGAAAATATTTATGAAGAATTCTTTGTTATTTTTAGTAAATAGGTATTAATAAGTATAATACCTAGCAAAATCAAAATAACAGGTCTTTTTTATGATTTGGTAATTTATTAATTTAAAAACTGTTATTTGAAATTTTTCTTTGCTTTGATTAACGGAACGATAGGTATTCAATTAATTAAGGCAATGGTTTAGTACGTTGATAAGGTGAAATATTTTTAAAACAAATAAAATGCCAATAATAATAACAATAACATCAAATTTTATAATTTCATAACATCTATAACTAGTTAACAACGTAACATAAGTACATCTGATAAAATGGACAGTCATTGTATAAAGTTCGTCAATACATCCTAATCATATTTTTTTAATACTACGCGCTACTGAACATTTCCACTTTATTCATAATTATTTAATAATAGCCAACAAAAATACTACCAATAATTTTATTTGTGGGCTGCGATATATTTTGTTTTTCATATTTGAGTCGCCGCATGTCCGTCTGTGAAATCTTATTTTACTATTACGCAACAAATACCCGTTACTTTAGTTCAAGTTTTATCTAAAGCGTTGTACAACCGACACGCTCTACTAATACTGAGTTTGTTGGCTAAAAAATCAAGCCTCAGATATCTTTTACGCGTTCGCGACTGTTTCATCGAACGAAAGTTCGTGCTCTGACCTTGACAGCATGTATTCAGGCAGTGTAACGCCCAAGGACGCGCTGTATCTTGGCATCGTGTCTGCCCAAAAAGCTCCCCTAGAATCAGTACCCGCGAATTCTTCAGGCTTGGCTATATTAGATTCATCTATAATTTCAGCATTTTTTTCGGGATCAGCCTCTACACTTCTCTTGATTTTACGCGTATTAGCAGCTACAAGTCCCCGTGGCACAGCACTGGCGATGGGATTGGTAGCAGCAGCTGCGATTGTTTGCGGCGTCTTCTTACGCTTTAACTTTTTCCCGTAATTGGTATTGTCCACTACATATGCAGCAGACTTGTGAGCTGGAGGTGCACTTGTGGTCACTGTTTTGCTTTCAGCACCCTCGTTCCCTTGGTCGATAGTTGCCGGCTTAGATGTAAATTCTTTGAGTTCTTGATATGCTAAATGGCTTCGTTTGGGAGCAGATTCTGACACAAACATACATTCCTCATTTTTCAAGCCGTTTTTGTCAATACATTGGAAACAGGTCATTCCATTTTTCTGTACCTTTTTACATGATGACCTGTCTTTTTTTTTGAATTCCGCTAAAACATGTTCCACGTCTTTTTTGGGTTCATTGTTAGTATAAAAACCAGGCAAAGCTTTTTTATAATCGTAAGCCTTGTCTGAAGAACCGTCTCCCTCTTCTTCTGAACTTTGTTTGTCATCTGCCGCTCGCAAAGCTTCGCTTGGACTGGGTTTTGATGTATGTTTGTAGTAGGCCTTGTACTTTTCACCGGAATCGTCCTCGCGGCTTGTTTCAGGGGCTGCTGATAACTTAGCGTACTTATGCTCACTGCTGTCATCAGCCGGGGTATACTTTTCTGATTTTTGTGCTGGATCTGCTTGTGGTGGCACCTCGGCTTCATCAGGCTCATCGTTGCTGTCAAATTTCCTTTCCTTTGAATACGCATATTTGTTGTTCTTAGGCTCTGCGACATATGAACACGACTCAAAATTACCACCTGTCTTCGGATCCTTGCAGATCGTGCAGGTCATATCGTCCTTTTTGACTTCTTTGCAGTTTCCTGGGTTTTGTTTTATATCCGCAGCCTGTTTATCTGACAGATCCTTAATTCTATCGTATTCTTTATGGTCATAGCCCGAATCATAGCTGTAAGGATATTCATAATCTTTGTTAGGGTCCTTTTGTTCTTTATAAGCGCTGCTATACAGGCCGCTGTCGAATGCTTTGGGTTTAGAAACATATTCGACGTTGTAGTTATAGGGATCATCCTCTTCATCGCTGGTCTTCTTCAGGTTTTCTCTTTGTCTTCCACTAGTGTATCGTCGGATACGTGCTGGTCCTGGAATATAAGCATTTGGCTTGTAGTTCTGTTCAATTTCAGAGTTCTCGTTTAGTTCTTCCTTGCGATAGTTTAGTGGATGGGCTACTTCAATATTGGTTTGTGCAGGTTTAAAATAAGCGGCTACACTAGGATTTTTTCTCAAAGCAGCTAAAATCTCTTCCCCCTGTTCTTCTTCAGGTTTGTACACTTTATAGTTAGCGTCGTGTACGGTGCGGATATCATATCTTAAGGGAGAAAGCTGTTGCCCAATAGGTATAGCTTGAAGCCGACTATGCTGTTGTTTTGGTTGCGCAACTAATTTAGCAGATCTCCCTGGTGGCGGTAGAAAGCTTTGACTCGCTATTGGGTTAAATCCAAAATTGTCGGCTGAAAATGCTTTTTCTATGGGCGCTACTCGAGTTTGCAAAGAATCGATGGAACTACTAACAAAAGTATCGAACAGTTGGGGATATTGATTTTTATCTACTTTTAATACTGCTGCCGCATTAGTTTCTGAAGCCAGCGAAGAAACGCCTGAAAAGACGATAACTGTGATATAAAATACATAAATAAAATAAATTTTAGCGTGTGAGCATAAGCGGTTGGTGACAATTGTGTTTACGATATTCTAAAAATAACCAAAAATAAACTAGGTATATCGGATCTGAAATTACCTGAATCGAATAATGGCCCAAAGTCCAATGGATGTACGAATCCATCTTTTTCTTCACTGGTAACCACTCCTTCACATACCGCCCAGACTAACACCTGTAAAAAGGATTTAGGCACAAATGAAAAGACGAATTCCGTTGCACAATAAATAAAAATTGAAAATAATAATTACGTACCAAACATCCGAGTTTGGACATTTTGAAAATGGGTTTACACCCAAATAAGATTTTTTTACGAAAATTACTTTGCAGTTGGTCGAGTTGTATTCTTCGTTTGTGTTGGAATGAAAGTAACTTCACCTTATTGAAATGACAGGGTTTTATAGGCGTCAATATTGCGAAGGTGAAAGATCGGCGCAACAGAGCGCGCACCACTCAAGCGTGTCTTGCCGGACAATGTCCGCTTGCTCCACGCGGCGCCCAACTGTTGCGCTCACTCGCGGCGCACCGTCTGCTGGCGGCGCCGGCGCATCGCACCTCACTACGATACCACTACATTGGTTCAAAAAGTAAGCATTCACTTATTTACATGACATCATCGCCATGCTTATGTCCGAAGTAGTTGGACGATAGAATGAAAGTACAGGTTGATAACACATTACACCTACTCCCCGAATCGATAGGAGTTATGGATCATTTTCAAATCCCGGTTTCGAATCTAAGACCTTAATATGGTGCAGTTAAAACTAATAGTAGGTAAGTACCTGTTTCCACCCATGAGGTGAAATTATGAAAGTTTTCGGCTGAGTAAGTTCAATAAATATTATCGCATCGACAATCGCATTTAGGTACCTACTACACAGGCTACACTCAGTCAACTATCTAATTGAGTGATAGTATTGCATTCACCGGTGCATTGCCTATTCAACCATTACCGACGACTTTTTCACTTTCTTTTAAACTATTCCTTAACTGGAAAGATCTGGATAACCCCGGTGTTAAATCTAATTGTAGATATTAGTATAAAGGAAACAGTTTACAGGAAGACTGATCTCTAAATAGAGGATATTATTGAATTAGAATCAAAGAAAACACGCAGGCATATAAATCTATAAAATTATGTTTATTGGCAGTGACCATAATAATACATGAAACACCCATAATACACTTAATTAATATATAAGTAACCATAAGTATAAATTAAATCAACGGAATGATCAAAATAAATCTTATTTCTCACGAAAACCACAACAATAGCATAAATCATTGAGCCGAGATTTCCTAATTGTTATGACATTAACGGTAATTAAAGTTATTACAACACTTCCATTCAATATTGGCCGATATCACTATGACGCCAGAGTTATAGAAAATAGATATTTAGTGCGAACCTTTCGAAATTGCCATGTAGTTGGCGTACTAATTTCTATTTAGATCGACTAGAGCAAAACTCCTTGGCTTTATATAGAAAAAATGCTAGAAGTAACATAATCAAGTTACCTCTTTGCGACTACAAACTTACAATAGACCACAGAGAGGTTTGCATAGTCTTATAAACTTTATACACTAAGTTCAACAGATCTTGATCATTTTTACGAATTTTTTACGCCTTCTTCCAGTTTTTGAAGTAAAATACGAATATTTGGGTTGGTTTCTTGGTGTAATGCCGTTAGAATTGTTTTCTGTAACAAATGATATGCTCAAATTAAAATCGTACAGTGAACACTACGGCGAAGCAATACCGCTCTCATACATTTGTTATAACTAAACTCAAAAAATCTAAAGGAAGTTTGAAAGATATACTTACACCAAGTTTATTATTGGAGTGTTGTGTTTTCTGCGACAACATCCACAGATTCCCCGCGAGGCTCATCATGGGGCGCTCCGTCAGCTGCCCGCGCCGCACAACCCGCCAGAACAGCTCCAACGATAAGTCGTACTGTTTCTTACCCTCCTTGTTGTCGCCGAGCATCTTCAGCACAACTAGCAGCTCTTGACAAATATTTGTGGCGTATCTGTTCAACACATCTATGAATTCGGAATCGCATCCGTATAGTTCGTCGTTTGAGAGCACTGGAAATAAGCAAGCAGGTAAGTAAAACAATTAACTGGAATAATACGATAAAGTGATCCATATTAATCAGTATTTAATCCTTTATTCTGATAACATTGTGATCTCTGACAGAAATCATGCAGTACTAAGTAGGTACTTATTTTTATTTATTTTTTGTTTTCATTCATACTAATTGGTTGAGTAAGTATAAAACTCCTTTTCTAAGTCGGTAAAAAAAAATATTTATCGAATTCAAAATTCGCCAACCTGATTCTAAATGGTGCATGTAATTATCCTGTGTCATTTCGCAGAGTAAGTCCAAGGTCCGAAGCAGTGTGTTATAATACAGTGGCTCGGTTTTCTTCCAGTGTATCCTTTCCATCGTCTTTATAAAGCCGCTGAGTATGTACGCCTTACAGTTGCTGTCCACGTTGTCCTAAAATACAACTTGTGTTATTTTTTTTTAATCGAAGAAAGTAAGCTACAATGGATCAGATTTTTGGAAAATCTTTAAATTGAAACTATAATTTATTATAAAATATTTTTTCAGCGAAATAGGATTTGAAGTTTTAAAACGTATCAGAAATGGTGGAATTAAAAAATATCATTGAGAACCCTTTAAAGGTACTATAAATACTCTAATCTAGTGATTATGCAAAGACACTCACAGGTAATAATAATAACGTCGATAAGAAATCGCTCAATACTCCTCCAACTTTAACATGCGTGGGCTTCTTTTGTCCGTCTTCCAATATGTAATCCGGTATGTCAGGTATCAAACCAATGAGCGCTTTGAAGTTGGCTTCCGCTACAAACAGAACTAAGATTTAGGGACAACACAAGTTGCAAGTTCGAAAGCTATCGTTTGATGTTGAAAGGAAAAGCCTCGTTAATTTTACAGAAAAGCACACAATTAGTGTTTGTTCAGGATGCTTCAGGCACATATCTTATGAGAGGTTTTTGTTCGAGGTCAGATTTCTACTCGTAACGATTAATCTGTCCTTTGTCTCTGCCTGAAGCACATGCAACGTGCCACACAACGCCGTATGTTTAATACGGTGCTTTTTCATAGCGTACATTGTGTCCGAATGCTGGACAAAGGCCTCCTTTTTGTGTTTTCAAACCGAAACATAGCTTGAATGCACGTTCAAGCTATGTTTCGGAAGGATACTACCTCGGAAGTGGGCAATTACGACGAAAAACATAACTCAGTAGCCTATTTGGAAAGCACTGAATGGATTGCGTACCCAAATAGGCCGCTGCAAACATAATGCGGCTAAATGGGGTATTATCGATTTATCCAAGATAGCAGCATAGTCTGTTCAGGAGCACTGCACTCGTACAGGGCCTCAAGTCTGCTATTACAATAGTGTCAGAATGGTTTATCATTGATTTTATAATTGTTGATTTTGACAAGTTTGGTAATCTACTAATATAATGGCGTCATTAATGAGGATCCTAACAGACCATTCTGACACTATTGTAATAGCAGACTTGAGGCCCTGGACGAGTGCAGTGCTCCTGAACAGACTATGCCGCCCCATCTGCTAGTGTCCCAAATGTCCGTTCACCTACATCCTTGACGATCTGAACAACGTCTCTGACGCCGCAATAAATGTGGTCACCTTCTGGCCCCAAACATTAGGTATAAGTAATACAGACGCCGTGGAAACGAAAAAGAAAGAAGTACCTACCTTGTCCAATACAATTGTTGAGAAGCGCGACCTGCCCCGAGAGTAGGTACAGCTGCGTCTTGGTGAGCGTGCAGTGCAGCGAGGGCACGGTCACGAAGCAGTAGGCTGCGCACGCCCGCTGCAGCCACTTGCCTCGCGCCGGACTTGCGCGGGCCGCCAGGGTGTTTACAGCCTAAGCAAGACAGTCACATTCATACTATGACTTACCCCAGACACGTACTGCTACGACGACGAGTCGAGATACTGGCCGGGTTTACCAAATTAAGGCAAATGCAATAACAGCTGTAGTATAGCATCGCAGGTGCCTAGCGCATGGGCTGCTAACATGTGAACCAGAGCCACATGCTGCAGACGAAAGCTTGAGATACAAGTTCAAGCGCCCAGGTGAACTATAGCTAATAGCGAAACAACCGAGGGACCTGACAAGTGCGAGTACGACTCGCGCCCTAAGGGTTCCGTCTCGAAGCTGTGCCCGGCTGCCCGCACCTTCAGTCAAGTGACACGGCCTATAAATTTCCAATTCCGGATTGAAAGACAAACTTAACTTTGCAGTTGAAAAAAATAATGTTCTCCCATACATCACGGTCGATGCTCAAACTGCAAATGTGAGTTTCCAACCGTAAAAACTAATATGTATTTGTATGTGACACAACTACTATGCCATGGTATGGGCATGTAATGCGGAGGAATGAGGAAAGTTTTGAGTATGAATGTCGATAGCTATAAGAGTAGGGAAAGAACAAAGAAACGATGGATGGACGTAATAGAGAAGTATGGAAGAAAAAGACATGTGGTGCCGATCACAAATAAATTGGGATGAGGGCAAGAGAATGACGATGAACTATAAATTTACAATATTCGGATTTTTCCCTGAGCTTGTGCTGTGAGACCTTGCTTCTTGCCAAATTCCATGCTGCTAGGTAAACGAAAAGTACCCTATAGGTTTTTAAAAGTGAGATATTCATCAAAATATGTAACGTATTAACTCCTTTGAACGCGTGGTGTGCCCTGCAGAATAACTTGCACCGGTTGGTGTATAGCTGACACCAACCGGTGCAAGTTATTCTTCAAGTTATATAAGTTATTCAAGTTATTCTAGTCAGTCTCATTAGACTACATGAAAAACCGGGACATCAATCCAATCGATTCAGTCGATAGCTTATACTGCTTACGTATTTACAGCGGAAAATACCCGAACACATACTTTTTGGCACAAAATATACTAACATGTGAAGAATGTTGCTTTAACCCAAAATCAATTTATAACGAGCATTGACGTAGCAATGTGGCAATGATATTAACGTCCGCTCTTGTGGATGAGTTTTAACAAGTTTCAGCTTCTAGTTAAGTAGCTATTTTAGGACTACTTCCGCTTAGCCTATGAATTTTAGTTTGTCTATACGTTCTGTTTGATGACAATATATTTATTTGGGAGAGGCAAACAAAAATAAGCTTTTTAACATTTTTAGGGTTTATTATACTTACATGTACTAATGTAATGAGTACGGGATCAAGCTTGATGAACGAAGAGCGACATTCCACGTAGAAGTTGAGCTGCCTTTCGAGATCATCTTGATACGTAACTGCTTGTATGAACTTGTTGATCAACTCGCCGCAGATTTTACTCTCGTCTTCAACAGTTACCGCACTGAAACATACATAACGTTAATAGACATGCATGTTTGTAGCCCGAAGTTCATCTGTGGTCGGAATTAGGATCTAGGAAGAGCATATTCCCATTTCTCATGTTTATGTTCAGAATTTAGGCTGATTTTCATACTTTTTAACTCAATATCGCTTTTCCCAACCTGTGCTCAACCCAGCTGAGCTTGTGCTTGCAGCATCATTTTTTTTATAAGAATATAAGTAAACTAAATCTCATTTTGTATCAGACTGTTTGCAATACTTCAAATCGTTTTTATCGCAGCCAACTATTTCAAAACTTCCAGAAAGAAAATCTTCAATTCGTTACAAAAAGATCAATCTGTTTCTCAATTTTACTGGATCATTGCCACTAAGCATAACTACGCTACTAAGCTTATAAAACCGATGCCTTTTTTATTTTCAAACGATTTTCCGGCGCGGTATCGTGGTTAGTTCAGCAGATACAAATCTGACATACACAAACAGCCACACCCTGTGTGACTATCGGTAGACCGAAAATGTATTTCGGACGGGAATCAAGACTGCAATACGTAGCGAAATCAAACAGTGTTGTCGAAACAGTAGTATTGAAAACATTAAACAATCGAGGCTAGTACAGCCGAGCAAGTAGGCCTTATGAAGCAGTATGTTAAAACATGACCTTTAAAGACAAAACAAATGTACAATCATCACCATTAGCACATTGGTTCGAAATAGCTGCAGGCTTAGCATGACGCTTTGTATTTCTTCGAAGAATAGACACGGCTCTTTCTATACAAAGTGACATTTCGTTTCTCCTTTTTTGACATCCCACCGTAGAAATCATTCTACATTAAAAAGGACCTAGACAAAGATCGTTAGAAACGAAAGAAAAGATGATAGATTGTAGAAGGATTTCTACGGTGGGATGTCAAAAAAGGACAAACGAAATGTCACTTTGTTTAGAAAGAGCCGTGTCTATTCTTCGAAGAAATAGAAAGCGTCATGCCTGCTGGAAGTCACCTTTGCGGAGTATTGTGATGACAAATACCAGTAACCTCGAAATAGCGAAATTAACATGTTTGCCTATTAAACCACTGAAAAGTATATTTCAAAGAACAAAATTGCTGTGACAAATAACAATCATACTAGCTATAAATAAGTATGACAAAAACAAAATCCCAGTAAATTATCATTAATCGCGGCACAAGCTTAACTCAATAACATTATCCACGACTGCGACCTGACAGATGTGCCGGCAAAAATTAAAATAATAGTAAAACAAAAAGTACTTGATGGAATCGTGTAGGATGCAGCAGAGCCTCATCAAACTGGAGATGACAATGTGGTCCTCAATGTGCACGGAGTTGTATCGTGAGAAGAATACGGACAGCACTGTCTTAGCCATCATCGTGCGCGCACTCGATGTTTGTACCAATTCCACGAGAGGCATGAATGCGTCCTGTAACAAATACATCATTATAATACAGTAGCGAAATAATAAAATGCATCCTAAGCCAACATTTGTTTCGTAATGTAAGTAAGTAATAAAAGCATAAATAATTTTGAGTAATAGACATGAATCGTTAAGTATTAACGATTCATGTCTATTATAAGGTGGTGAAATACTAAGTAGCAACAAATGCGACAAATGACACACTACCAAGAGTAAACCCATTTTTTTTTTTCAATTAAGGAGTCTTGTAGTAAAGACTATGCTATGCTATACTGCTATGATCAAGCACCACAATTTAATAAAGTTTAAAGGTGTTATTGCGTAGCAGACTGCCTGGCCTAGTGGGACGCTACTGCTGAGCATGAGATCCTGGGTTCGATTCCTAGGTCAGGCAGAGTGTTATTGGGTTTTTCCATTAGCAGCAGCTCACTCAGTAGCAGCTCGGAGTCCGGATTTGTGCCCGGTTCAGTGGCGGGGCAAAATCTAAATTTGATGTGGGCCAGGTACATTTCGCGAGGCCCTCTGGTGACGCGAGAAGACAGATTTTATAAAATAAATAACATTGAAAAATTAAAAAGAGAATAATTAAAAAACAAAAATTTCCTGTTTTTAGCCTTACAGAATTCTTTAATAATTGTATTTTGATTCAACTTAGATGTAGACATATCTGCTAAATCTTTCTTGACTCATTGTATTTCATAAACAATTTTTTATTAGTTTTAGTTTTGGTTGTTTTCAGCGGAGGCTGTACTTACCGGTATTGTTAACAAAATTCGAACGACAGTGTAAATATTTTGCTAAATTTATTTTCTGTTATGTATTGGAGTAGCTGTTTCACATCTTTAATGAAGTTGGATAAAATTAGGATCATTGTTTGTAATTATTCATATAATTCGTAAGGTTGTAAGTCACCGGTCTCACCCACTCACAGGTCTATGTAGATCTTGACAGTTTTTTTTTAATATTTTGCTCTTTGGGAATATTTTTAACTTAAAAGCCGCGAACTTCGAGACTTAAGTAATGCATAAACCTTCGAGGTGCGACGCCCTTCGGACCGCGAGGCCGTGGGTGGTGGCCCACGTCACCCACGCCTTACGCCGCCTCTGGCCCGGTTGATGGCAATAGGATCGCCCCCTATTACATGGGACTTAACATGGGAGAAACCTAACCCTTCGGGGAAATACAAGCGTGATCTTATGTTATGTTATTGCATATATGCCTACTTTTTTTTTCTATCGTATTGTCGTATCAGCCTGTTGCGTCGAGCATGTGGGTTAGATTAAAATGTAACTGATGTTCATCCTACTTGGAGTATTTTACATCTCGTCATATTTCAGCCAATTTACAATAAAACCTTCTCAATGAATTATACACCTAAACCTTCCTCATGAATCACTCCATCCATTGGTGAAAACCGTATGAAAATCCGTTCGGTAGTTTTTGAGTTTACCGCGTTCAGACAGACACGTGGCGGGGGGCACTTTGTTTTATAATATGTAATGATAATTTAAAAATAATTGAATTTGGAATCCAATAATTATGATTATTTAGTCTATGATAGTACGGTAAACCGCATGCAGTACAGCTTATACAACGAAACACTCACTACTGTTAGGAACAAAAAAGCGCTGTCAAATTCAAATTTATACCATAGACAGTTGGCTCATGGCTGTACAATGTACAGTGCTACCAACTGTTCATTGACTAATTCTATACACACATACATAATCAGCCTATAATGTTCCCACTGCTGGGACACAGGCCTCCTCTCTGTGAGAGGGAGTGGGCCGTAATCCACCACGCGGGCCCAGTGCGGGTTGGTAGATGTCACATGTCTTCGAATTTTTGGTTCTAGGACATGCCGGTTTCCTCACGATGTTTTCCTTCACCGTTTTGAGAGCAGTGGTGATGAAATAATTTACACAAAGTAAAGCGCCTGTCCTGTCCTGTGTAGGTTCGAACCTACGACCTACAACTCGTAAGTCGCGGTCGTTACCACTGGGCTACCACTGCTCTACACTAATTCTAATTCACTAATTCTATGTTCATTAGTAAACATGCATCTTTACCATTAGGAAAAGTTCTTCGACGTCAGGAATGGACTTGAGCATCCTTTTGATAACGAACTGGAAGTTCCCGGAGAACTCGTCGGCAGGCTTGCCGCACTTGATCATGTAACGTATCGTGCCTCGCAGTATTACGTTCACGTGTTGAGTCTAAAGGGAAAGGCAAATACATTTTTTTAAAACTCTAATGGATGATATCGGTAATACGATGCTGGATTGTGTGAAAGAAGGAAGGGGGTGATTACTGAGATGATAGCTGATGCACCAACCGAAAATAAACTGGGATGAGAAGAAGGGATATGACGACTGGGAAAACAAATCAGTGATTGGTAGGTAAATGTTAATTTTACACCAGCAATGTTACGCTGTGTGATTGCCGGTACAAATTTCTAGCCATATTTTCTTACTCAAATACTACTAAAAAAAAAATACCGATAAATGTGTACAGGCGAACTGAAGCCACGGTTCCAACACTTGTAGGAATTGATTGGTAGATTTCATGCTGCTCGCTATTTTCCACCATGTCTGAATTAACGACTCGGACGCCACCTGGCGATGGGTATCAGCTTTGCACAAATGTTCGCCCAGGGAAGCCAAGACTTCGTTCATCATTACTGTAACAAAATAATTTTCATAATTATTTAATGTATGTACTTTTGTAGCGTCACGTTCCGTTTTTTATGTACAAACAAGCAATGAAAACATTAAGCATCTTTAGGTAAATACTTTAGGCACACTGCGTGAGACTTATTACATTTTTAACTACGTGCTGAAATATGAACATTTTTACATGTAAAATAATGACAGTTCAATAAGATGTCATGCGCCCGCTATGTGGGATAGGAATGTGTTTATGGATATTGCTTTATCATTTAACTCCATAGCCAACAAAAACATTTTTACCCATTTTATCAGCATAACTGTGAACCATCTCCAAAATTTTCGGTGCCTTTTTGATTACAGATGGAGAGTCGAAGGCAGACACAATACAACATAGAAATAATTCACTGAAACAAAACGTCATATCAATAATTAAAAGTCATCAGCAGATAAACAATACGTGTTTTTTTTGGTTTTTACGTACTTGTTCTCTATTTGTTCGCATTTTTGTATGAACTCGTCCAAAAGATCACTTTTACATTTATTAGAGTTAAGTGTCCCAAACAGCAACCAATCCAGGGCCGGTACGAAAAGGTTCAAATACTTGTCTTGTGTGAGTAGTTGTGTTTCATATTTTTTCCTCATTGCTGTTAAGAAAATCTGAAATCAAATTGTTTAAAAGTAACAGCTTATGGATATTAAGTGCACAGTCGAGGAATGAAATAGTTAAACATCTTTAGGGTTTTTTTTTACTTGCACCGTGTATAAGACAAATGTTTAAAACTGAATCTACACTCGCTTTTGCCCGCGGCTTCACCCGCGTGCATGTCGGGTACGGGTATAAAATATACCGGGTACGTTATGTGTTAATCCAGGTTATAAACTATCTGTGTGCTAAATATCATCCAAATCCGTTCAGCCGTTTTTGCGCCAATCCCGAACATACATCCAGAAATGTGCACAAAAAGTCTAAAAACAATATTTTCGGCATCAGACTCGTTCCCCCACCTCGTAGCAATTATTTTTTTTCAAAAATATTTGATGTACAGTTTGGCCTTCGCGTTCGTCATTAGAATTTTGCCAGCTAATACTGAGCGGCGGAAACCATACTTGGTAAACATGGATAGGACGAATGCTGTCACCAAACTTGGATCGAGTATGGGAATTGAAGGAGTTTTCTAGCTAAGCCAGCATATAAAACTAGCCATAGCAGTTGTAATCAATTTAGAAGTTACAATATTTTAATCGAAAAAAAAAATAAACATACCTGCTGATACTCCTCAAGAAATTCTTTTAAATTAGCATAAAAATAGTCCTCACTGTCCTTGCCTAGCAGTTTAGAGGCATTGTGACATAAATATACTCGTAAGTATGCTGCTACCAACGGGTTCCCTATTCCTCTTATCATAGTGGAAATTCTTGCTATGGCTGGCTTTATTTCATCTTTAGATATAAACACATAGCATTTCAGCAAAGCCATTTCCATGTACAGGCGTGGTAATACTTCTCTAATTGACGCCATCTTGTACATCCAGTTTTGGCATGTCTCTTTAGCTGACTCTGGAACTGTCCTTGGATCAATATTGTTAATGTTTACGAGATTATTGTTTCTGTAAAAAAAATAATCAACAAATATTTTAGCGATTTCAACAGCGATTTTTGAACAAGAGCCTTTAATCATGGGTGTACTCACCCAAAACTTTTTTCTTTGAGACGGTTGAACACTAAGTTACCAAATGTGTCCAGTGTATCTGTGATCAGTATAAACTTGCTAGGATAAAACTGCATTACACTTATGTCAGACAATAGTTTTGAGCACTGGATTCCTATTTTAAATGCCTTCACTCTTTGTTCTGATTCCCAAGCCTGTAAACAGAATAAAAAATCCCATGTTTTATTTTATAAGTGTACACTGTCTATCTGCCTACTTGCCTATCTGTATACTTGTTTGGTATGTAAACAAGTATAAAAGGTAAGTGTGGCATAAAATAAAAGAGTCATTAACTCAATTAAGTTTTACCAAAAAATAAGTTAAGTATTTTAAATTTATTATAATTACTTTCATTTAAAATAAAATTTAATACATTTTATAATATTTATAAAAAAATATATAAGTTACGAAAAAAATATGATAAAGGCCAAATTACCTTTCTAATTTCATCATTGAGCAAGTTAATTTTTGTAACAAATTCTTGTTGACTTAAACCCATTGTTTTTCTTACTGAGCCTTCATCAAAGTCATCTAGCTGCTCAAGCCTGTGTTTCACCTTCTCATTCAAATTAGATACCTGTCTAATAAGAGCTGAAAAAGAGCTAACTTAAAATAAAATAAAATAAATAAAAAAGAGAAAAGATTGGTTATTAGTTTTATAATCGTTTATAATAATAAATATCAAAGATCGTAATAATAAGCCATTAATGTAATAACTAGCTATTGCCCGCGGCTTCACCCGCGTAGATGTCGGAAATTATACCACGGTACGTGTCCGTGCTACCGGGATAAACAGTATTGCGCGGAGGACACGGTGGAGCATACAGTACAGGTCTGCCGGCTTCCATGTGCTCGTGGAGGTGATCGGCGGCGGTGATCTCTCGCGTCCAGCCCTGTTCCAGGCCATGGTACGGAGGGAGAGGGCATGGGAAAACTTTTGCGAAGCAGTAATGCTCGCGAAGGAGGAGGCGGAACAGGTGAGGGAGAGGCAAAATTCGCGCCGTCACGCCCGCCTTGGGCGCCCAGCGTAATGTGACAGATAGACAAACAGTTACTTTTGCATTTATAATATTAGTAAGTATGGATTAGTATGGATAATATTGTACGTACAAATATATTTATTTTATTACGAAGAACCGTGCATGATACATACTTTTCTCTCCACCTGGTAGGTAGCTGCTAAGTATTGTTAGTTTTTCGCCAGTTGTGTATTTACTAAGGATACCAGCACGCTTAGTACTCCAAGCTTTTGAATAATTGACACCTTCAATCTTTTCTACCTCCAAAGGATTGATGTCCTAAACATTTTCAATGTGACATTAATTAAATTTCTTATCAAAAATCAAAGAAACTTAGAGGCAGGGAGGGACTTACTGCCTCTAGATTCATTTGTTCAAATCTCAACAATGGGTCCACTTCTTCAAAGCCTGAACTCCATCTATTGATGTGGTCAATGATACTGGAGCTAGATGACTCCTTCTGCAACATGAAATAAATAAATTGAACTGAATGAAGAATGAATGTGAAATATCAAAATAAAATGGCCTAGTTGGGCTGGTTTTGTCCTTCCACTTTCCACCTCTATTTACAAATGAATAAGGATTTTACATACGATTATGTACTGGAGTATTTTCCAATTAACTGTGCCCATACCTATGTGTTGCAATCAGGGACCATTTTGGTTACCCATTGAAAGGGTTTTTGACAGGGTTTTGACAAAGTGTTGTTTTAAAACCAATTTCATATTTATTACACTCTTTTACGAAAACCCTCATCAATGGATAACCTCTTCCAAACCCTTTCGATTTGATTACCTGTATATTCAAAAACCCATTCTTGGTGGGTTATACTTTTTAATGGTAAGACGTTTTGAACGGGTTACCCCTTCAACGACTGTAACAGAGTTACCCATTCGGACTACAAGTATTGTAATTTTATCTCTAGTGCCTTTAAAGTACTAAACTGCATGCACTCGGCAGGTATGCGTCAAGTCGCAACACGCAGTCTAGGCCCTAGCGACTCCATACACATACGATTATAGTTATTATTGCAGTGATTTTAAAGTTCAATATATTTTTTTTTCTGGAATAGTCGGGATTGTTTCATGTATAATCTTGTCTTTTTTACGGAATCATAAATGTCATTATTCGATCGTCCACTCATCATTTAGTGCCCGAAGGGAAAGGAGCTGCGTCAAACTGTAAAGTGTAAGATTTAAAAAATGCCACAACCGAGGCGAGATGCCGTACATAGATATTATGAATACGATGCAACTACTCAGAGCAGCAAATGCAATTTGTGTGGAAATCGTATAAAGGTAAGGTGATCATTATTATTATGATGTGATTTTCCCAATCTTCTAATCTAGCAGATACCAGTTTGGGTTCTCGTCTAAAAGTTGAGTTTAGATTATGAGTGTGTTACGCACGACGCTTCGCGAGGTTATTTAATTACCCGACTACGGCGAAGCAAAAAGGAGGGTTATGATTTTGACCGGTATGTATGTATGTATGTATGTATGTAAGTAAGTAAGTATGTATGTATGTATGTTCATCTGTTCCCTCATAACTTTTAAACTGCTCGTCATAATTGGACAAATGAGGTATCGTTAGAAGCGTCTTGATCGTCCGCTGGTTATAGACTATGTGACGTCACAATTAATGATGATGAATATGGTGCCCTCTAGCGCACATAAAGACATGATCTTACCCGACTACGGCGAAGCAAAAAGGAGGGTTATGATTTTGATCGATATGTATGTATGTATGTGTGTATGTATGTATGTATGTATGTTCATCTGTTCCCTCATAACTTTAAAACTGCTGCTCAAGTTAGACAACAGCACACTGAAAAAAATGAAACGATACCTTTTACTGTTGTTGTACAGTATAAAAAAAACGGTTCAGGAAACTTATTTTTATGTTAAAATAATTGATTTCTGACAGTGCACTGAAATGGGCAAAAACAGTAAAGAGCTAAACAGTTATTTCAATTAGATGAACATTAAAGTTTACTGAAACAAACAGTTTCTTTTAAGTATTGCTTATTTAGAACTTAAGAGATGCACAGTAAAATCTACTGTTATAACTCACCTGTTTTTTTTTCAGTTAGTTTTACTTCTTTGGACAATAGGCTCTATTTTTACTAACCAAAGCGGTGAATATTACCGAAAAATCGATTGGGTTTACGGATTTATTTTTTCAGTGCACGTAAACTTATTTATCATGCCTCTTTCACCTGAAGAATGTGCTAGGATCATGACTTTTCTGGAACTAGGCATCAGTATGCGTCGTACTGCAAAAATGGTGGGTGTGAACTGTGACGTTACGAACGGTCCAGAAGGTGAAGCGAAGGTACGAAGAGACTGGGAACCATTTGAGGAGACCTGGTAATGGCAGACCCAGATGTACTAGTGCCCGAGAAGATCGTTATATTGTTTCCACTGTGTTGAGAAATCGCCACCTAAATGCAGTTGAAGTCCAGCAACAGCTTCTTCAGACCCGAAGGGTCTACATTAGTGACAGTACAGTGAGAAGAAGACTGGCTGAAGCAAACCTGAAACCCCGAAGACCAGCGAGTGGCCCAAAACTCGAGAGAGAGAGAGAATCGAGTAGCGAGACTGCGATACGCCCGTGAACACATAAAGTGGGATCAAGAAGAATGGTCAAGAATTTTGTTTAGGTATAGATGAGTCTCGATTCTCACTTTACACTTCTGATGGAAGGCGAAGTGTCTACAGGCGACCTGGTGAGCGATACCTTCAACCCGGCTTCTCAGAAAGAGTCCAGTACGGTGGAGGAACTGTACATGTATGGGCTGGCATATCTTCAGAAGGTCGCACCGAGTTAGTGGCCATAGAAAATGGCACTCTTGGGGAACCATATGCCCAGGAGATTCTCAATGAGTATGCAGGGCCGAATTTAGTAAACATGGGCGGTGGATGCTGATGCAATGATAATGCCCGGCCACACACGGCTCGTGTCGTGCAAGAGTATATTCAGGAGGTTGGTATCAGCGTGATGGCTTAGCCATCAAGAAGTCCTGATCTCAACCTGATTGAGCACACCTGGGATGAGCTAGGGAGGCTAGTCAGAAGCCGCAGACCACCACCAACCACCCTTAGGGCACTAAAACAGGCCCTGATAGAAGAATGGGAGAATATTCCCCAACATCGGCTCCGAAACCTCGTCTTCGGTATGAATCGACTCGAAGCTGTAAGCAGAGCCCGAGGAGGCAATAACAGTTATTAACAAATAAATAACATGTAAAACATACTTGTAAATGTTAATTGAGTTTTATAACACTAAGCTAAAAATTGCCATTTTTATTGTTTTATCTTGTTTTAGATTTTAAAATGTTACTCACGTATAATTTACTATAGTTTCAAAGAAAGCTGATAATAATTGCTATAAAACGTTTTTTATTTTAAATCTCTAACTTCTACAGTTTAAAGAAAATTTAAATTTTAAAAGTGTAGTACTTAGTTTTGCAGGCCGGTGTATCATGTAGATAATCTCTTTAACCTTTTGACCGCCACAGTCATGTATAGATGACAGACCAAAATGTGCCGAGCACGCCGCGGTCACGACCACATGACAGATTTAAAGGAATAATTCGTAGTTTGGCGCCGAGGGCACGTTTTTGCTTTTTTGACGTGGCGGTCAAAGTGTTAAAATCAACAATAATAATTATTATTATTTAACCCCACCGCCGTATCTCTACGTTGACGTCGTGGTGGGGCTTGCGCGCTCCAAACTCCAGGTCTGTGTCGGGAGAGTTTACTTTGCCGAAAAAGGTCTCGGATAAGGAGCCAAACTAAGAGAGATACAGAAACCCGCAGTGCAGCATGTGGCGAGCTGTTGGGCAGTAGCGACCCCACGGACCCTATCTCCTGGGAGAAGTCTTGTTCCTCATCTCTGGCTTGCCTTTATTGGCCGGCTGGAGTGAACACTGACAAGGAACAGAGCTCCCGCCTCATTCTTGCCTTTATTGGCCGGCTTGAGTGTTGATTCGCAAGAGCAAACGTGCTCGGAGGAAGGAAGTATTCCAGTAAGATGCTGGTAGGGATCTTGACCGTACTTCCGGGATTGTCCTGATAGCCGTGGAATACCTCTCCACTCCTCAAGCACCTCAGGAAGTGTTGCCCCCTTGTTACTACGTCACTATGTGCTAGTAGCCGTTTTCGGGGGCCCATTATTGAGTGTGCAAGTCACCCCCTGCCATTTTGTCGGTGTATTTTATATAAAGCATTGGTCGGGTAGGGGCCATCGCCTAGTCTTAGGAAACCGATCCACTATAGCCTCCCAGACTCATAGCCCAATATTTTTTTTTCCCATGTTCTGCAATAGTCTTGCATCAACCGGGGGTTGTCCTTGGTGCACCTTCATAGAGCAAACAGGAATAATCGTCGGTTGGTGCCTCATTCCCTTACAATTGTCCAAGGGGCCTCTGCGAGTTGGCTTCGGCCCCTCGTACGCCTTCCAAAGGTCCGGGATCCCATGGTCCCGAGATATGTAAGGACATAAAAATAATAATAATAATATAATAATAATCTAACTAAAATCATATAAATCAGTCACAAATTATAATTGTTTCGCCTCTTTCTTCCTAAAAATGAGTTCGTAAGAAGGAAAGAGCATTTAAACTTTTATCCGAGAGCGCACTTCCAAGGAAAATGTTTTCTCTGCCTCTACGCTCGTAGGTGGAAAGCTTAGTAAATAATTATAATTACGCCATGTCAATATCGGCGTCGCGGGAAGGTACTTATGGGTCACCGAGTCCCCTGGCAACACAGGCAACAGGAAGGAATACGGGTGGGTTTTAGTTAGTAAGAGTCTGACACACCCTCCCGCTCTGCCCAGAGCGGGAGAAGTTATTTGATGATTTCCCACCCTCAAAAAAAAAAATGTCAATATCGGCAACTTATATGTTATAATTAAAACGCGCAGTTTTTAAAACTTACCCAGATAAAAAATTGGTTAGAAATATAATGTGCAATAGAACGAAATTGTGTCAGTGTAGTTTCTACTGAAAATAAAACTAAATCACCAATACCGGGATCCCGGTATTGGACATTTACCAGGACAATACCGGGATATTGGAAGCCCTAGTCATGACACAATCAAAAATGTATTTTTCATTGAAAGTTATAGCTCTGATATTGGAACACACTGCATTCCACTATCTCCTCCTAAGCTACAGCTCAGCTTCGACCCACCTTCCCCGAGAAAAACCCTCATTTGAAAATCTGAACATTTAGCATATTGACTAACAACTTCAATAAACATCTTGCGATGCACCGTAAGCACCAAATCTTCAACTAATCAAAAGGTTTTACGGTCCCAGTTCAATGGCATAGGTATTTAGTGGTAATTTCTCGCCAAACAATGGTGCCGATTCTCTTGTCACAAGATTCTCTAAACTAGACTACAAATCACCAAAATTTAATTCATTCCTGTCAAACGACGTTCCCAATTCTGAAATTGACTAAAGTGACACAAATTAACTTTATTATAGTTTGACCGCACTAATGTCATTTTAGTTATTCAATTTAGTTAAAACGACAATTTTGCATTCAGAATTTGACGTGTTTCACGAAAAATTGTGATTGTGATACTAAAACAGACCATTTTTTATCGGGATTAAAAAGGTGTGGAATAAAATTAGTTGGCATAAACAAACATTTACATTTCTCTTATATTTCTTGAAAGTTTGGATACTAGTGAGTTTGGAAAATCTTATATCAGTAAGGAAGCTGTGAATAAAATTATATTAGAATACAATACGAAATTCATTCGTGAAAACTTAGGAGGTATTTTTGTACTGAACATCTAATGACTACATAATGATTTGGAAAACAAGTAGATAAATCCATTTCCAGATTCTGTGAAATAAGTTTTTTTTAAGTGTCAAGAAAGAGTTCAGTTGGAAAAATTGCGAGACTGTTCCAACCCATTCTAAATGGCTGAAAACAAAATATTAGACTCCATAGATCGGGACAGACAAATTCAAGATGTCCTTGATAGGGCTTTCCTACGGTGACGAGAATACTGGAGACTTTCAACTTACTGAACCAAAAATGGGATTTATAGGAAGAGCTCAATCAGGAGGAGGCTCAGCAAGTTTGAGGAGAATGAGTCCGTGAGGAAGCTCATCAGAGATAGTGATTATCCAATGTGTTAACCCATGTGCCCATCTTATAGCGCCAGCTCTAAGGCTCAGATCTAAAGAAAAGTCACGTTGTAGTGGTTACACATAAATAACAAGAGAGATTTTATAGAAAACAATATAGTATTTTGAGACATAATCAGTTACATTTTTGTTATAAATTCATTAAGTTTTGATTTCCAATATTTTGCCTCCAAAGACATGTGTGCCATTCTTTTCTCATGTCACTCTCATTCCTCATCTTTTTCACATAAAATGGCCTCCTCCCTCGCTGTCTTTGCGAGGTTGAATAGTATTGCTGCTTGGTGTGGTTTTCATAGCAGCAGTCAAACTCGTACCTGTAAACAAGTATTATTTGTTATTAAAAGGCACTGACCCCTGGGTACAAAAGCAATAGGTAGTAATATAAAATAGACACAAGTACCTACATAAATTTCTAAAAGAGTATATTTGCGTTAACAAGCTTAAAGGAAATTAAGATACATAGCTATTATCGGCTACTGCTTTAACATTTACTCGTAGTTGTCAGTTTACATTAGTAATTAGATATCGATTCAGAGATAAATACCTTTTCCTGTTGGACATTTTTTTTGTGTCTCGGTTTTCTTACCTTATGTCACTATGTACACATTCAGTAGGTGAAGGGCGGGCATTTTTGGGGGACTGTCTTATGTAACTTTGACGTTCGAAAAGTGCTGATTTTCAGCCTAGTTTGAATAAATGACTTTTGATTTTGAGTAATTTTTATGATGTGTTCTAATATCTTGCTTAGTATGTGTCCTATGGCACATCATAGTAGTTATGAAGCAACAAGTATACAACTTAATATAGGTTTTTATTTCCTCTTTGACTGTCGTGTATTTTCAGATCTTGGTGTAGAGCTTCATTTGGTACAAACCATGGGGCATTTGGAATTGTTCTTAGAAGCTTGTTCTAAAATCGCTGTATGATCTCTACGTTAGAGTGTAATGCTGTTCTGTTCTTCATAGCTGAATGCCATAGGTCCTTCTAGGTCTTTATATGCTTGATTATAGCTTTTAGTAAGAGGGTTTTATTTTCCAGGTGTAATTGTGACTTTCGACCAATTATCCAGTAGAACTTTCTTAGTGTCAGTACAACTTGCTTCCGTTTTGTGAAAATGTGTTTTTTTTTTCAAGTAAGACGTACGTCTATCGAGGTATAAACCAAGGTATTCCACATGATCAGCTTGAGGCACTTGTATTCTGTTTAATGGAGCACCAATCTATTGGAGCTTATTATTTTCATTGCTACCATCGCAAACATATTGAAATAAACTTATTATATTAATAAAATAAAATTCGAATTTTCCAATTCAATTTTTGGCTTTTGTCTGTCAAAGTCACGACAGATACAAAAATCGTGGTTTTGACAACTTTATTCGTAAAATTCTGTTTTTAAGTGGACTATTTTCATTATAATCTATGTCGAACGCATAATGTCACCTCTATTTCGTCAAATTTTGGTCTATGATTTACTCAACTTAGCGATTGTCAAACTCAATTATAGTTGTAATTTTTTTTTTTTAAATTTAGAGAATCTTGTTTGCAGAATAGCTTTTAGGATTCTCTTAACCAAAAATAAGATATTTTAGTAATAGTTTTAATTAGTTCGGTGTACAAGAGAATCGGCACCAGTTACTATTTAGTCTTAGTCAGAGCAAGTGTTAATTAAATTAAAAACGGTTGGTTTACGGTAAATAATTTGGTACTAAATGAAAAAAAAACCAAATGCATTAGATTTAAATGGCCTAATTTTAGAAGTTGCGAATGTGACATCATATTGAATGGAGAAAAACTGGAATTTATTAATCAAACGGCTAGGAATCACACGTGACGAGAAATTATAATTATATGGGTACCACATATAACATCTCTTGCGGGGAGGCTAAGCTCGGCCGCTTATGCTGTTAGAAAAATGAGACAGTTAACAGATGTAGAAACCACGCGTTTGGTATATTTATGATACTCCCACAACATTATGTCGTATGACATTTTACTGTGGGGTCGGGCTGGAAATCGAAACCATTTATTTTGCAAAAGAGAGCTGACAGAGCCATTTATAATCCACGGCGCCACGAATCTCTTAGGCTATCTAAAAAGAATATTGTTTATGTTAGAGAAAGTCTACATCTTTTTAATAAAATTAGCGAATAGACATCATTTTAATACTAGAAATAAAGATAAAATAGTTCAACCATTTTGAGATTATCTAAAGTACAGTCGCCAGCATATCAAGTTACCACAAACTGTCAAATTTCTCCAAATGATTTTAAACCTTAAAATGTTGATGGTTAAGTTCAAAACCGAATGCGACAATTTGACAGTTTGTGGTAACTTGATGTGCTGGCGACTGTACATATATCTTTTATGGGGTACTGTACTGTGTGAAATGTTACAACAAAATACCTTTTTATATGTCCAACAAAACCCCAATTCATTGAAGGAAAATTTAAAACTCATATTAAAAGTACTACAATTTGTAAACAAGCATATTAAAAATTAGAGGATTATATTCAGAATGCTTGGAAACATGCTGGTTCTGCTCCATAGGACAATCTAGAGTCTAGACAAAATCAAACTGGTTGTTAATTTAATTGTATAATTTCATATTTTTAACACTCTGTGACTACTTTACCTCACACACTGACTTATTACTTGTAAAAACTTTATGAAAATCGTATACTTTTACAATGTTTGTAAATATGTGAGCACCGTGTATCTGCCATATAATTAATTTATGTCATTGCTTCATTTTTTATTCCTTTTAAGAGTTGATGTGCTGGCGACTGTACATCACAATAGGTGTGATGTACAGTCACCAGCACATCAAGTTACCACAAACTGTCAAATTTTCTCATTCGATTTTGAACTTTTAACCTTTAACATTTTAAGGTTTAAAATCATTTGGCGAAATTTGACAGTTTAGTATAACCTGATGTGCTGGCGACTGCACTTAGTGATTTTATTGTAGGTGCATCGTCTTCATATATAATTAATATAATTATTTATATAATTAATGTGTACAAAATATTGTAAAACATTTTAAAGGAGTTTGGTGGAGTTTCTTGCCCATTCTTCTCCATACGACAATATCGTTTGGAAGGGGCATCTAGAATCACTTCTATTTATCTGTAAATTTTGACGTTCAAAAACGGGTTTTATGTGCCTATTTGAAATAAATGATTTTAGTTTGACAAAGACGCATCAAAAAGTAAACGTTAACGGGGCGCCGTCCTCGAGGTCTCTTATTATTTATTTATCATGGGCGTGCCTCAAGGTTCAATTCTTGGCCCTTTCCATATTAATGACCTTCCTTACATGAAGGCTAACTTATCGGATGTAATTCTACTCGCTGATGACTGGTGAGTCATCACTCACCAGTCATCAGCGAGTAGAATAAATAAATAAATAAAAGAAGTGCATCACACTTCTTTTATTTTGTATTTATTTATTTAACCATTTATGTACACACATATAAAAACAAAAAAGAAGAACAGAACAGAAAAATACGTACACACGGCTACATATCAAGCTATAATTTTCCAGTATAACCTGATCTCGCATTGTATAGGATTTCCGTAGAATGAGAGGTCAGCTTATACTGGAAATGTATAGCTTGTTAAGTGAGACGTGTGTACAAAGGTGATGCTTATTTCTAAAGAAATCTCTTCCAGCATACCTGCGATAGGAAAGTAGGTAAAGAGATGTGGACACCGTGTGTAAGAGTAGAAGAGAAAATAGAATACATAAAATCGAAACAATTTACAAAACAAATAATATGGGAATATACTAACATACATACATACTTCTAAAATAAATATCACTAGATTATAAAAAATACACTGTAATTTCAAATATTAAATCAATCAATCAATCAAAATATTTTTATTTCACATAAACCTACATGGGCACTTATGAAACGTCAGAAGCTAGGTGCACGGTTCCAATTGGTCGTTTCCTATGGAGAAGAGCCGGCAAGAAACTCCACGGTTACTCTTTTAAAAATAATTGGCTTTTACAATGTTTTCAAATTACACAAATTAGGTATGGGAGAACAGTGTAGGCCTGTCGAGAAGTACTTAACAAAAAAAAAAGAGAAAAGGAAACGGTCTAAAGAAAAAAAGATCTAGTCTATTAAGCCTACAACGTTCTCACATTCACAACGTACACAAGAATCCATGTAAAATAATATTAAGTCTGAAATATAAATTGTAGGTATATAATGTCAAATAGTGAAAATATAATGTCAAAAATGTATGTCTAAAAAATAATAATAATAAACATCGTAATTTGGGAGCAGTTAATAGATATTTCCATAGTTATGCCGTTTCTGGTGTATCAGGGAAGCCACATGTGCAGAAGGTATTATTGCCAAACTTCCTTGTCTTCAACGTAGTCTTTAATCTTGTAATATGCTTTTTTGATAAGGACACGTTTGATGTGGGTTTTGAACTTTCCATCGCTAAGTTCTGTAACTGACTTTGGCAACTTGTTATAAAAGCGGATACTGTTGATAACAAATGATTTGCTTGTTTTTGTTAATCTAAATTTGGGTATCATAATTTCATGTTTACTACGTGTATTTATATTATGGAAATCACTTCTTGTTTTGAAAAGACATAAGTTCTTGCGAACATACACAATACTTTCTAAGATATAAAGAGAAGGCAGAGTTAGTACATTCATTTCTTTGAATTTGTTTCTAAGGGACTCACGAGGACCCATTCTATACAGGGTGACATTGAAAACATGCGACAAATCGAAATGGGAGATGTACTCATCATTATGAACAACTTTTACTAAGGGACCAAAGCTACAATCCCAAAAAAAAAAAACTGCTGTCCCCTACATTTATGTTCGCAATACCTCATCAAAATGTAGGAAAAGCAGATTTTTTTTTGGGATTACAGCTTTGGTCCCTTAGTAAAAGTTGTTAATAATGATGTATACAATGTCCCATTTCAGTTTGTCGCAAGTTTTCAATTTCAACCTGTATACTGCGCGGATTGCCCTCTTTTGTAAGATAAAAATTGAATCTACATCAGCTGCCGATCCCCACAGCAGAACGCCATAAGACATAATACTGTGGAAATAAGCAAAGTATACTAACCTAGCTGTGACTATATCAGTCAACTGTCTAATATTTCTTACTGCATATGCAGCTGAACTTAATCTACCTGAAAGAGCTCTAATGTGGGCTCCCCATTGTAATTTTGAATCTAGAGTAATTCCTAGAAATATAGTTTCTGTAATAGCATCTAGTCTCTTGCCATCAAGTTTTAAATTTAGAGCCACTTGGGGTACATTTGGTAGTGAGAACTTTATACATTTTGTTTTGTTCGCATTAAGTAAGAGATTATTAGCTGCGAACCATTTCGAAAGAATATCCAGACTATCATTGACGTGTAAGACATCCGGATTTTTTCTATCTATTTTAAAAATGAGAGAAGTATCGTCAGCGAATAGAATTATATCCGATAAGTTCGCCATCATGTAAGGAAGATCATTAATATAAACTAGAAATAGGAAAGGGCCAAGAATTGAACCTTGGGGCACGCCCATCTTTACTAGAGACCCCGAGGACGTCGCCCCGTTAACGTTTACTTTTTGCTGCCTGTTTGATAGATAGGACAGAAAAAGATCAGCAGCTTGTCCACGAATTCCGTAGTGGTGTAATTTACAGGTCAGTGTATTGTGGTCAACGCAGTCAAACGCTTTTGAGAGGTCACAGAAAATGCCAATGGCATCCTGGGATTTCTCCCAGGATTCCAAAATGTAACTGATGAGTTTTACTCCTGCGTCAGTCGTCGACCTACCTTTCGTGAAACCAAACTGGCGACTATGTAAAATCCCATTAGAATTGAAATGTGACAGCATCTGGACTAGCATGATTTTTTCATATATTTTACTCAATGCTGGTAGCACAGATATAGGTCTATCCTACCAGATAGATAGATCACTCTTACTACCCGATTTGAAAATTGGTACTACTTTACTATGTTTCATTAAATCAGGAAACGTACCGCTGTCTAAACATTGATTAAATATGCCTGTTAGGACAGGGGCTATTGTGTCAATGATATCTCCAAGAACCTTAACGGAAATCCCCCATAAGTCTTCAGTTTTCTTTATGTTAAGACTTTTAAATGCCCTCTTAATAGTGACAATAGAAATGGGCTTGAATTCAAAACTTGGAATGTCCTTAGAGAAGTGTTGTTTGAGAAGAGATTCAGCTAAAATAGGTGATTAGGGAAGAGATTTCGTAACCTCTATTGGGATTTCGGTAAAGAAATTTTCTAGTGTCTCAGCAACTTTTAACTTATCTGTAATGGTTTCATTATTAATTTTTAAATACAATTCATTTTGATCTCGCTGTTTTGTGTTTCCAGTTTCTTTGTTGATTACCTGCCACACAGCTTTTATTTTATTGTTAGACATACTAATTTTGTTACTTATTAATTTAGATTTAGCTTGAGCGCAGACTCTTTTGAATATCTTAGAATAATTTCTGACATAATTATGAAGGGCTTGATCAGAAGTCAATGATTTCTCGTAGTACAAATTATATAAAATATCTCTGCTTTTTCTAATGCATAATAAATACATACGCAACTATGACGAAGTGGAAAGATAGTGTTCTTTCACTCTTCTTTTAAACACTGCAACAGTTTGGTAGTCCCTATTGTCCGACGGAAGTAAATTAATAGATAGAAAAGATACGGATGTCTTGCATGTCTTACATGTCAAAGATAGTCTGGCTGTTCTTTCGAAATGGTTCGCAGCTAATAATCTCTTACTTAATCCGAACAAAACTAAATGTCTTCAAGTTCTCATTACCAAATTTACCCCAAGTGGATCTAAAATTAAAACTTCGGCATGAAACTATATACTATTACGGAAATTTTATTCCTAGGAATTACTTTTGATTCAAAACATTGCAATGGGGTACCCACATTAGAGATCTTTCAGGTACATTAAGTTCAGTTGCATATGTAATAAAAACTTATGTTACTTTTTGAAAGAGTTCAAAAACGGTTTCTGTGGCTCATCACATTTTCTAGACTTCTAGAGGAAAAAGCAAACACCTGCTCTCCTATAATACTCGTCTCACATATTTCAAAACGCACTTGTTTTGAAAAGAAGTTATTGATGCCTTGTTTTTCTAAAAGTAGCAACTTTTAGAAAAACAAGGCATCAATAACTTCTCTAGAAATAAAATGACTGCCCAATTTAAACCTAGTCGGCGTTATTACAAAACAAGAATCACTTTTGGACATGGTTTAATCCATCGAGCCAGTTTTTGTAATAAGTACGTTACTATGGTTGAAATACAGTTCTATAAACAAAACTGACTACTTAGTCCGGTACTAATTTGACAGTTTTGCATTAAGAACTTTAACGTAGACGGAATAAAGTTCGAAATTCAAAAATGGCTCAATAGTTTAAACCTGGGTCTAAAGATAATCCTTGTTTTGTAAAAAGACGGCATGAGTCTCCAAAGTTCAGTGCCCCAGACAGCTATCCGCGAAATCCTCTCGCGTACCTAATGCGCAGAACGGTTCTGGGTGATATGATAAATCACCGATTTCACGAGTGTGGAAAATTTTTAACAGTTGCAGTGATCTTACTGATATACATCATGACAGCATAGGAAAATGTTATAAAATAAATGATCTACTGAATGTTAATTTAAATTTCAAGATTCTATAATATTTGTATTAAATGATGAGATTTTTATTATTTTTGTTTGTTAATGTTATCAATCTGTTTTTTTTAAATAATTTAGAACGAAATTTTTGATAATATTATTGTTACGCGTGAATTACCAAAAAATATTGAATAACTTTCCTTATTGGCTTTGTAATATTTTGTAAAACCATACATGGTGCATGTTGGGTTAGCCTGTAAGTAATTGTTGCACTTATAAACGTACAATTTAGGAAATTATTTTAAATGTATTGTGTAAACATTTGTTGGCTAACCTAAATTATAAATAACTAAATAAATAGCCACAGCTAAGTTAGCATAGGCTAGTAGGTGCTTATTTCCACAGTACTATGTCTTATGGCGTTCTGCTGCGGACGTCGGCAGCTGACGTAGATTCAATTTTCATTTTACAAAAGAGGGCAGTCCGCGCGATCTTTAAAATGGGCCCTCGCAAGTCCCTTAGCTATTTTTACAAACTTCCTCGACATAATCTTCTCAATATTTGACATGACAAACCTACAATTCTAATTTCAACTCTTTACGAGTGGCTTTTGAGGGCAGGATATTAATTCAGTTTTGTTACAGTTGCAATGGCAATCGTGTCAATTGGTAGCTTCTAAATTATAAAAGACGTAGGTAGGTGTAATCGACCAAATTATGTACAATTCCGACCACAGACCGCTCTTTGCTCAAATTAGATTCTGTTTCAAAATTCATCGCGCCAAATCATTTAGAATACCAACCAATAAAAAAGCTCACAAGAGAAACCCTTTTTGTCAATTCGGAAAAGTTCAACATGGTACTCAACAAATAGAAGAAAGAAGTAAATATAACAGGGCTTGTTAACGTTACCAAATAACAAAATAATAACCGTTATGTAACGTTAATTTTAATGTGTTACCTTACTAACGTTACAAAAAAATTAACGTTACTTGTTAACATTACCAGTAATTTAACGTTAATTAACAGTAACGTAAAATATGATAATAACGTTAATTTTACCGTTAATTTTGCTACGTTGCCGTTCTGTAGGTTTACATTTTGTGCGCTCGCTTAGCATTGGATCTGTTTAGGTACACTGTTGCCGCTCCGCCGCCGCACTATGGGAAAATCGCGTATGTTTCGTATCAAAACTCCGTATCTCAGTCGTTTCAAAACTAAATGAGCTGTAATTTTGCAAACGTTTTCTTGGATGTATAAAGTTTAATGTAAATAATTTCGATTTTGAAAATTCTGTTTATTAGTTACTTAAAAAAATACATGCATTCTATAAAAAAAAACAAAATTTGTCTTTTGTTTAATTTACTTAAAATTGAATAATTGCAGCAAACGACAAAAATAAAGTACAAAATTCAGGAAGCCCCTACAGATTTTCGTTGATAGGCAAGAAGGGCCGTGGCTTCATCTAAAAGTTATTTTGATATTGTTTCTGAGGTATTTCTCAAACTTGATATATATGGATCAGAAGTGTACAATAAGGTATGGAACACGTCTTCATTTGTAGCCGCTCTTGAACACTTTCTAGAATGATGAAGTCTAAACTTTTTGTAATCCTTACTTTGGGATTCTTGCGCGTCTTCGGACAATTTTATTGTCCGATAGGTAAAATAACATAGTACTCAATGATTTTTTCTCCGTGAATAAGTATTTTATGCACGTAGGAAGGCATATAATACCAATTATAAATATCTACGTACAGTTGGGCTGTAGGTACTACATGCGTATTCACCGATTTTTTTTGAATTAATAGCAATTCCAGATGACATACATTTTTATGTACATTCGTTTTATAAGTTCTACGTCTACACCTGTAATGCCTGCAGAGCAAGAGTAATTCTGAAAGAATCTCCGAGCTGTGTTTCCGTCATTGCTATTTCCAGTGCCTTGTCAAGGTTTATCGACATGTAGTCCCATTTCCTCCCTAAACCGCTTTTGTGCCCATTTTTTCTTTTCGTCTTTGTTTTTTTTTATTTTCAGGCACCTGACCACTTTTCAAAAGACAAGTTATAAAAAATGTGTAAGAGCATCTCCATACTCCTAATACATGCATGCAGTGTTGACAGTCCGTACTGAAATGAACTTTCGTTCACATCTCGTGTCCTAACTGCCTCTAAGTTATTATTTTGCCGAGGAGTAGCACTACGAACTGTACAAGAAGCACTCGAACGAGTTTCAGTTAAAACTTGTGCCACTTTACCATCAATCATGGTTAAAAATAGGTCATGAGTAATTTCGATTACCTCGCCATTCTTATTTATCAGGGATGGAGACAGATTTTGTTTTTGGTTGTTGATATCAGCCACAACAGACGCGGTTTTTTCAGGAGTCTCTTTGGCAAATTCTAACAATATAAGTCTGCAATATCTTACAGATGAGCAAGTTTCATTCTTCCAAACAACAGTATTAGTTGTCTCATCTATGAGTCTAATGGGTACAAGTGAAGCAATAAAACGGTTTGCATCTGATATAAAATCGCTTTCTTCGGGCAAAACTTGCTTGTACTCACTCTTCCCGGATGACCCGTCGCAACCCCATTTACAGAATAGTTTCAACTTTCTTAAACCGTTTTTGTAAACTGAAGCAATTAGTAATTTATGTGCCACAGTATGATCCAACAAGTCCTGCAGATTGACTTTTGAACTTATGTTAGTAATGGTTATGCTCAAATCTGGTGGGTAACACTTCTTCTTCGCTTCAACTAAAGTTGGATAAGAAGGAAACACTGATCAGTTTTTGTCCGCCAAACAAAGTTGAAGTTTACTATACTGTTCTTTGTCAATAAATGTCCGTAGGAAGCACTACTTCCTTTAAAAAAGGTGTAACGTCTTCAGAGTTCCCCGTTACGTATTTAACAAAACAAATCTTATCATTTTTTGATGCAGTTCGTATAATATTAACGATTGCGGCCTCCTCCGTCTCATCCATAGACCGTAACTCCTGAGCATATGCATTGAGAACACAGTCCGATCCGTACTCTTATATTAATTCCATGTTTTTTCGTTCTTTTGTTTTTTTCTGAAGATGCTTCGTATGGTTTCGAGGGTCTGCCGCCACTACTTCCAGGCATATTAGGGTCGTTAACCGTGACTCGACACTCTAGTGGAACACGAAATTGACCATCTAAGACTTTCTTACTTTCAAAGCGGTGTTTATCCGAGATACATTTCTCCAGCGTTCGTTACATTTTGATACCAAGTTTCTTTGAATGTAGAAGACCACAGTAGCCATATCCTCTGGTGACAAATTTAAATTTTCTTGGAAGTAGTCTTCTATATTATGCCCATTTATCAACAAATTGCACAAGTCACGTTTACTACAAACAAATTCAACCCATTTTTCAAATCAGTCAACTTTGCAATTAACTGCTTTTTAGGGCAACTGAATTTTGACCAACAACTGTGAATGTTTCAGGGCTCACCATCCTTTTATAGGCATATGAAATAGTGCTATGTGCAAAAAGATAAGATACTAATAATTTGCACTCTTCCCATAACCAACCTGTTTTTATTTCGACCCTAATAGATAGTGACCATATTTTATCAAGTAAGGTGGTCAAAACTACCAAAACCACAAAGAACTATTAATAATAATCATCACTGTAATTAACTTTTTATTAATTTGACCTTAATAGACATAGATAACAAATGATTTTATGAGAAATAAAAAGAAATTGAAAAAAAATATAATTTTTATCTCGCGATATGTTTTAGCACCGTGTCAGAAAAAGAGCAAGTATGAGCAATTTTTTTTTCTCCTAGCGTAAACTAATGTACAAAGATCTTAATACAATAAATATCTCGACAGCGGCAAGCAGCGGTAAAGGGTAAATGTCTCGTTAAAAAAATTAACCTTATAAACATACCATCTTAAACTATATTGGTTAATTTTATTTTATCAAAGTAATACAATTTGTAACAAAAACCCTGTTGTTCCTTCTACCTACGTTTTAAGAATCGGTTTACTAAGCGATAAAGCAAGTCATTTATAAAAAACTGTTCAATAGAAAAAATAAAAATAAATATTTAATTATTAATATTTGTAATGTTGAATTGATTTGTTACCTCTGCAATTCTGCATGAAGCGATAACGCGAAACCAGAAGTAGGTAGAACGGTCCCGCCACACTCTTTGGTCGGTGCCGTCGCGCCGGTACAAACCGCCGCGCGCCGCCGCATATCTACCTATTTTTCTACACAAGTTCGTGACCTTGTCAGCTGTTGTTTTTCAGTATCACTTTAACGAATTAATTTTTGAAAGTCTTGGTTTACACTCTTTTTAAGCACAATTGATAATTGTTAAAACTACATTTAACACTTCACTACGTTAAAAAAAAAACAAATTCGCCGCGTCTGTCACATGTACCTACAAACCTATTGTCAAACCTGATGTACCTATTTACATTTTAATGCATTAATTTATTATGATATCTACTTGACGGCCACGGAGTTGTTGTTCGATATGACCACCTTGTACCTCTACACTTCTTGGCTCATAGTCGGAGGGAAGTAGTGATTGGACGCGACAGTAGTGAAATGGGTGCTGGCCATCTTCTTTGAGTACTCTCCTAACGCGCATAAGGTTTACTCCGAGTTCGTGTCCCACTGAGCGTGTACTTCGCGTTGGATCGTGCTCAAGCAAGTCCAAGACTTCTGTCTCGAGTCTTCGGTCTGCCTGCGTCAGCTCGTTGTTGGTCTCGCCCGTGCACACTGCCGGTATTGTACGTACGTATGTGCAAACGTTGGAATACCATCGCCGACGGTAATGGTAGACTCGCAAAACGTTCTTGGTAGAGTCTGCGTGCTTCTGCATAATTGCAGTTACATTTCCGAAGACACATCAACATATTAAAATATTCTACGTTAGAATAAGATATGGTCAACGTTTACGCAAACAAAACACAAGTCACTCATTACGTAGGTCAATAATAACATCCATTCGGTAGTAACGTGCGCGGGAGACTAAAGTGATTCGCAGGGAGACGGGTGGCGGGTTGGCGGTGTAGGTAGGCACGTGGTACCGACCCAGGGCACGTGCGCGGCGGCAGTTTTTGGCGGTATCTTTTGTCGCATTCAATGAAAGCCGCTGAGCTCGTAGGCTATTTAGCGAAATAAAGATGTACTTGTAAAATCAGATACTCTAAACATTTTTTGGAATGTGTCGATTTTAATAGTTATTTGATTTTGACCTCTCGACTAGCCAATGCTTAATTTTTTTAAATTATAATTTCATCAATGTTCTGCTTATAGGTAAATGTATACGTTCCTAAAAGGAACAACAGGGTTTTTGTTACATATTGTATATATAATATTAATTATGAAACGTTATGAGGAGATTATAAGCATTCCAAAAATGTATAATACTGGTACATTTATATCAAAAACTTTCGAGTTATGTGGCATTGAATTGCAGTAACGTATTGCGTCAAAATTACGTTATTGAACAAGAGTTAGCTTTGATGCCTATTTATAATACGTTTTAATTTAAAAAAAAATGCGAATAAAAAGCTTATTTATTAGACTATGTTAATTTATTATTTTTATTCCATAACAACGACATTCACGTGAAACTGTTTTGAGGCGGCTTTGTATGGGGCTTTACCATAGTGCGGCGGCACGGTAGTCTGTTAAATCCTGCATGTGTAAGACGACTATTGTAATAAATATTAATTAGAGGGGCTTGTGGCTAAATAATAACAGCCGCACGGGTCAATCGATCAGATTAAGCTACGCTTGCCGCGGTTGGTCCGTGGATGGGTGACCATCTTTACATACCATGACCCTTCCGTGCCTCGGAAAGCATGTTAAGCCGTTGGTCCCGGCTGTCATTCGTAAATCTTTGACAGTCGTTACGGGTCGTCAGAAGCCCGAAAGTTTGACAACCAGTCTTACCGATACCCCTTGTATTACCCAGTTACTGGGTTGTGGAAGTCAGATAGGCAGTCGCTCCATGTAAAATACTAGTATTCAGCTGCATCCGGTTAGACTGGAAGCCGACCCCAACGTAGTTGGGAAAAGGCTAGGCTGATGATGATGAATCAATAATTACCTTGACTATTGTCTTCACTCATAGATATTGAATAAATGATCAGTTATCACTGACTAAATCAGCTCACTATACTATCAGCACTTCTCACGCGTAAGAATCAGGCAAGGCAACGTTTTGATCGGCACGATATCAGCGCGGTGCGGGGGCGCGCGGCGGGCGGCCTACCACGCGCCTCAGGCCCCGCTACTTCCACCTTACCCGTTTAAAAATAACGATAAAAGTAACGTTAAGATAAAATTAACGTTAATAAAAATTAACGATAAAATGTAGCATAAATAACGTTAAATCTATTACCGTTATTTTAATATTAACGGTAACGCTGTCAAATAGAGATAACGTTATGAAAAATTTACCGGTATTTAAAGCCCTGAAATATAACATCGGCACCGAACAACACAGACTTAGATAAACAAGTAAAACGAAGTATTAGACGCGATATCCGAAATTTTAACACCCTTATGTTAAAAACAACAGTCAAGATTAAGAGTAGCTAAACAAGGCATATACAAAACCAGATAGTGGATAAATAGCCTAAAGCAGGGAATCCCAAAGTGGTCGATGTCGACTTTTTTCTTTTTTTGGGTGGGAAATCATCAAAAAACTTCTCCCGCTCTGGGCGGAGCGGGAGGGTGTGTCAGACTCATACTGACTAAAACCCACCCGTATTCCTTCCTGTTGCCTGTGTTGCCAGAGGCCTCGGTAACCCTTTAGTACCTTCCCGCGACCCCGGCAGGCATCGGCCCTAGTGGACCACTACACTTGTGCTGACGACATCTCTTTGAGGCGCGCGTGGAATACAACGCGCCGCCGACCCGGGCCAGGTCCTTACCGGACGATGAGCTACCCATTGCTCACCGTCCGCAAGCCCGCGCCTACGGTGGCCGGAAATCGGCCCAGGATTCCCGACGCCCAGGACGTCTTCTGCGGCGGCTGGGGGCGAGAGGGCACGAAATTTGCCTTTCCCTCAACCGTCCCCAGCATTACTGCTTCGCAGGAGGTGACGGCTGCTCATGCCCTCTCGCTCCGTACCATGGCCTGAACCAGGGCCGGACGCGATAAATCTCTGCCGCCGATCGCCTCAACGAGGACACGGCGGTGCTCTGCCCAAGCCGGGTAGACTTGCACCGTATGCTCCACCGTGTCCTGAGGGCGATCCACACAGTGGTGACACCCGGGCGCCTTTCTTCCCGCCTTATCCGACACAGGAACCACCCGAAGCGGTGAGGACCTGCGTCAGGCGGAAGGTGAGGACGCCGTGGCGCCTTTCTAGCCACTCCTCAAAGAGGGGACTTATCGCGGCAATTGTGGCGTGCCCAGCACTTGGTTGCGACAACCGTACACTCCATGTCGCCATGAGATCCCGCCGGAGCTCCGTCCGCTGTGCCGCGATTTCTCGCGGCAGCGGAGTTACGCCCCGGAGTTTCGCCTCCTAGCGCCTCTCCCATACGTGCGCGAGGCCCTTTGCCTCCAGGTCCCATGGCGGCAATCCAGCAAGGAGGCTCGCTGCCTCACAGGATGCTGCCCAAAGTGGTCGATGTCGACCTTGGGTTCGAAATCGGTTTTTTAGGGGTCGACATAAACGAAAACTGATTTTGGGGGTCGACGAGGCCTAAAAATCGACCCCTATTAAAACAAGTTCGTATTTGAAACTTTCAAGATACTGTATAAGTTGTGTTACGTGTACGAAGCATGCCCAAGTTTTGTCGTTTGAAGAGAAAAACACAACTAGAACCTTATAGTACTTTTTATTGTTTTTCAAAGTATTCACCACGTAGCTTAATACACTATTCCATTCGCTCAAACCAGTTATTCCACTCTAATGTGGGGGCGTTCAAAATGGCTGACTTGAAAGCGTCGACTGCTTCTTCAGCGGACTGGAACCTTTGACCACGAAGACTTTTCTTAATTTTAGGAAATGTAAAGAAATCGTTAGGGGGCTTAGGTCAAGACTGTATGGAGGATGGTCATGAATTTCTACTTTTTCCTGCTTCAAATACTCCCGTTTGACGAGCGCTGCGTGAGCTTGCGTTGTCGTGGTGCAGGATGATGCGACGCTTTGAGTTAGATTTTCGAAGTTCGGCGATGACTTGTGGTAAACAAACTGTAGTATACCACTCTGCGTTAACCGTTCTACGATCTTCAAGTGCAATAGTCGCAACATGGCCGGTTTTTTCAACGAACGTGGCCACCATCTTCTTTGAAGTGCTTCGAGAACGAACCACTTTAGTCGGCTTTGGCTCGTCTTGAAAGACCCGGCGCCAGATTGTAGATTGTTGTTTGGAATCAGGTTCGTAGGCATAGATCCAAGATTCGTCACCACTGATGATGTCGTAGACGTGATTTGACTCTCCTCGGTTGAACCTTTGCAGAGTTTTCTTACACCATCTGACGCGGGCCGCCTTGTGATCGTCGGAAAGCAGATGCGTTATCCAACGGCAAACTAGCTTTCTCACACCAAGCGCTTCATGCAAGATCTTCTAAATGGTTGTCCCTGAGATACCTAATAGAGCCTCTGGGTTGGATCTAGTATCGTTTGGCAGGAGTTGGGGGGTAAAAGTGGCTAAAGTTGGTAGGGGTTGGGTCCCCGATTGTAACGCTACCACTCTTATTAAAAGGTAATGCATATTTTCGAGAAATTAATAAAATGTTTCTAACCTCAAATCCGATAAGAAGCGAAAACGAAACGTTTAAAATGGGCCATTCACAACCAAATCTGCCCTAGTATCTATAGTTAGTATCCAGTATCAGTATTTGTAGTCAGTCCGTGGTATAAAATGTCGGACAAAATCGATAATACGGAACGTAAACAATAAAACAGGTATGCCATTTGCGTCATGTGTCACTGTCATTTGTTTTCGATCGTTCCGTTTCTAATCAAATCAAATCAAAAGTCATTTATTCAAACTAGGCTGAGAATCAGCACTTTTCGAACGTCAAAATTACATAAGACAGTCCCCCAAAACGCCCACCCTTCACCACTTCCTAGTGCTTTAGCTGGGAAGAAGAAGTGATCAACAAACTCCCCAGCAGCACAGCTGTCTGTTCAGTTAGAGGGGAAAAATCTCCTCGAGTTGCGTGAATTTTTTCTCTGTGTTTGTACTTCCACTGATCGTATGTGTGTACAAAAGGCAATGTTACTACTGTTACTAGGAGAACTTATGATGCAAGAGCGAGCGAAGCGAGCTCGGGACTTGGGGCACCCCGACTCGGACAGGTTAGGTTCGAAGTTAGGTTAGGTTCCAACTTCACACCACAGAGGCCTGGACGACGGTCGTCAAGAAGACGAAAAAAAAGAAGAAGACGGCGCCGCCGCCAGCACCCGCTAAAGCACCGGCACCAGCACCGAGGAGGACCCAAAAGCCGCCTAGGACGAGAGCCCCACGCTCCGCGGCTGTGGTGGTAACACTGCAGCCCGCAGCCTTCGCGAGGGGCCTCTCCTATCAGGCGGTAATGGTTGATGTGAGGAGCAAGATCGCGTTCCCCGACCTTGGCACACCAGCTGGCTTTATTTATAAGCAAGCCATTACGGGAGCGCGGCTGTTCGAGGTGTCGGGTGCCTCCAGCGCTGAGAAGGCGGACACATTGGCCGCCAAACTGAGAGGGGTCCTCAACCCGGAGGACGTCCGGGTGTCCAGGCCTATGAAGACTGCTGAGCTGCGTGTCGACGGACTGGATGACTCGGCGACCCCAGCTGACGTCGTGGCGGCCGTTGCCAAGGCCGGTGGATGTCCACCGGAAGACGTGCGGACGGGTGAGATCCGCGCCGACGCCTCCGGGCCTGGCACGATTTGGGTGCGGTGCCCGGTGGCGGCGGCAAACAAGGTCGCCAACGGTGGGCGTCTGTTGGTGGGATGGGTTGCAGCAAGAGTCAAGCTGCTGCAACCCAGGGCATTGCGGTGTTACCGGTGCCTGGACATGGGGCATGTCCGGGCACGGTGCACCGCTGAAATAGACCGCAGCGAGCAGTGCTATCGCTGCGGTCAGCCCGGCCACAAGGCGGCCCAGTGCTCCGCGGCACCAAACTGCAGCCTCTGTACAGCTGCAGGGAGGCCCGCGGGGCACAGGGCTGGCGGCAAGGCCTGTCGTGCGCCAGCACAAAAAAAGAAGAGGGGAGCCATGGCTGCCAGGGGCTCTTTACCCCCCCCTCAGCCTGGCTGCCCTACGGCCGACTCCCGGCCTGTGAATGGTGCGGAGGGGATGGACTGCGTCTAATGGCGCTGTACCATTTCCTCCAGAGCAATATCAACCACGCTGCCAGAGCTCAGGATCTCTTGCTCCAGAGCATGGCAGAGTGGTCGATCGACGTGGCTGTGGTCGCCGAGCCGTACTTTGTCCCCCCCAGGGATAACTGGGTGGGAGACCTGGACGGTTTGGTGGCCATCATTGGCGGGGCTCTAGTCAACCCGTCCCGAGGACACGGCTGGGTGGCCGCCCTCGCGGACGGCATTGGCACGGTTGGGGCGTATTTCTCGCCCAACAAGAGTCTCGCCGACTTCGAGAACTTCCTTGTCGAGTTGGGTGCCGTCGTGGGCCGACTCCACCCTCACCCGGTGCTGTTGCTCGGGGATCTCAACGCCAAGTCTGCGGCGTGGGGATCTCCGGTGACCGATGCTAGGGGTGAGGCGCTAGAGGAGTGGGCGGTCACGACTGGCCTGGTCGTCCTGAATCGGGGCTCGGTCCACACGTGCGTGCGGCAGCGGGGCGGATCTGTAGTGGACGTCTCGTTCGCTAGCCCTGCTGTCGCGAGCCGTGTCCGTGACTGGCGTGTCGCCGTGGAGGTGGAGACGTTGTCGGATCACCGATACATCCGATTCGACGTCTCCACCCAGACCACCGGCGGCCGTAGTTCATCGGCCCCGCGAAGGGACGGTCCGCGCTGGACGCGTAAGCGCATCGACAGGGAGGTTCTCGAGGAGGCCGCTATTGTTCAGGCCTGGATCCGGGAGTCGGCAACAAACGGACCCATCGACGTCGAAGAGGAGGCGCTGTGGTTCCGCGGGGCGATGACACAAATCTGCGACGCGTCCATGCCCCGCGTCCACTCACATCCAGCAAAGCGCCAGGTGTACTGGTGGTCTACCGAGATCGCACAATTACGTGTCGAGTGCGTAGCGGTTAGACGCCGGTACACCCGATACCGGAGGAGACGTCGTCGGGTCCCTGACGAAGAAGCCGCGCTGTATGAGGTGTACCGCGCGGCGAAGCAGGCCTTGTGGCTGGCCATCGGCGAAGCGAGGACGCGAGCCAGGGAGGAAATGTTGGAGACTCTAGACGGAGATCCGTGGGGGCGCCCTTATCGTGTGGTTCGAGGGAAACTTCGAGCCGCGGCGCCTCCACTCACGGAGAGTCTCCAACCTGAGCTGCTGGAGGAGGTCGTCGCAGCCCTCTTCCCGGCAAAAGCGGAGCATACTCCGCCGCCGATGGCTTTGCCCACAGCCGCAGAGTCTGCAGAAGAAGAGAACGCCATCAGCGTCCCAGAGGTGACACAAACAGAGATGGGGGCAGCCGTGACGCGGCTCCGAGCCAAGAACGTGGCTCCGGGGCCCGACGGGATCCACGGCCAAGCGCTTGCCCTCGCTCTGAAGGAGCTAGAGCCCCACTTGAGAGGACTCTACACAGCGTGCCTTGAGCAGGGCCAGTTTCCTACTTTGTGGAAATCTGGTCGTCTGGTCCTGCTCAGGAAGGCGGGGCGTCCTGCGGACTCACCGTCCGGGTACAGGCCCATAGTGTTGCTAGACGAGGTGGGTAAGATGTTTGAGCGGATAATCGCTGCCCGCCTCGTCGGCCACTTGTGCGGAGAGGGGCCTGACCTGGCCGAGAGCCAGTTCGGCTTTCGGCACGGGCGCTCCACCATCCACGCGATTTCGCGGGTGAGAGTCCTGGCGGAGGAAGCGGTGTCCCGGGGCGGGGTGATGTTGGCGGTGTCCTTGGACATCTCCAACGCCTTCAACACCCTGCCCTGGAGCTGTATTCGGGAGGCACTGCGTTACCATCGGGTGCCTTCCTACCTCCGCCGCATCGTCGGGGCTTATTTGGCGGAGAGGTGTGTCACCTACACGGGACGTGATGGCGGAAACCAGCGCCGCATGTCGTGCGGTGTTCCACAGGGCTCGGTCTTAGGCCTCTCCTGTGGAACATCGGGTACGACTGGGTGCTGCGGGGCGAGCTCCAGCCGGGCGTGGACCTGACGTGTTATGCGGACGACACACTGGTCACGGCCCGGGGGAGCTTGTACCGGGAGGCAGCGTTGCTAGCGACGGCTGCGGTCTCACAGGTGGTGAGTCGCATACGTCGCCTAGGGCTGGAGGTTGCCCTCAACAAGTCGGAGGCCTTGATCTTTCATGGCCCCCGGCGGGCGCCGCCGCCGGGATCACACATCGTGGTCGGGGGGGCTCAAATCGCTGTCGAGTCCACCATGAAGTACCTAGGATTGGTGCTCGACAGCCGGTGGGATTTTGGCCCCCATTTCCGGCGGCTGGCGCCCAAGTTGTTGGGCGCGGCTGGGGCGTTGTCAACGCTGCTTCCCAATCTGGGGGGCCCGAGCGCCGCCTGTAGGCGGCTCTACGTGGGGATCGTGCGATCGATGGCCCTTTACGGGGCCCCGATCTGGGCGGCTGACCTGACGGCCGGAAGCATCGCAGTCCTGCGGAAGCCGCAGAGAGCGATGGCCGTCAGAGTCATCAGGGGATATCGCACGATCTCCTTCGAGGCGGCTTGCGTACTGGCCGGATCCCCACCCTGGGACCTCGAGGCGAAAGTACTCGCGTCGCTGTACCAGTGGCGCGAGGAAGCGAGGGCGCGGGGCGAGTGGCTTATGCAGCGACATATGGAGCTGCGTCGGTCACAGCTCCGCGCAGCCCTGGTGGCGGAATGGCGGGACAGGCTTACACGCTCTACCGCCGGCCTCGCCACCATCGAGGCGGTCCGGCCAGTGCTCGAGCCCTGGCTCGGGAGGAGGCACGGCTCCCTGTCGTTTCGGGTGACGCAGGTGCTCTCGGGGCATGGTTGCTTCGGGAAGTACCTGTGCCGCATAAACAGGGAGCCGGACGCCCGGTGTCACCACTGCATCGACTGTCGGGAGGATACGGCGCGGCATACGCTGGCAGAGTGTGCCGCTTGGGAGGAGCCACGCCGTGCCCTCATCTCAGGAGTGGGCAGTGACCTGTCGCTGCCGGCCGTGGTCGAGGCGATGGTCGGCAGCGAGGAGTCCTGGGACGCGGTGGTATCCTTCTGCGAAACAGTCGTGTCGCAGAAGGAGGCTGCGGAACGGGAGCGGGAGATCTCTTCCGCTCACCCGGCCCGCAGCAGGCGCACCGGGCGTCGGCAGAGGGCAGACAACGCCCTCTTCCGGCCCCCCTAAATGGGTCCAGGGACGGCGGACTTGGGGACGTCCGCCGCCCCCCATCACACTGGACCCGAGGTGGCGGCGCGTAGTGTTCCACGCGCGCCCCTTTCAGACGTCGCGGGGGGGGTTTAAACACCTCACCCCCCCCCAGACTTGAGGTGGCCCGCAGAGGCGGGCCGGCACTAGCTGGGGATCGTGGAAGTCGCATTAGATCCCATGATCCCCGGTGCAAGTGTGGGATGGGAACACCGGGGTGGTTTTTAGTCAGTAAGAGTCTGACAGACCCCTCCGCCTACCCCAGGGCGGAGGACATCCATGAGGATTTTCCACCCCGGCAACAAAAAAAAAAAAAAAAAAAGGTTCCAACTTCGAACCTAACCTGTCCGACAGGTTAGGTTCCATACCCTTCGAGGTTATTTTTTTTTAAACCCTGGAGGCCCGCGTAGCGGGCCTCATACTACCCCTTTTAATCGACTTAAGTGTTTTGAGGTTAGGTTACAATAATTTGTTTTTCTCAAGAACGGTGCGTTACCTTTTCATGGGAGTGGTGCCAGGGGGCAGGGGGCACCCCCCCCCAATCTCCCCCGCGAAGCTGGGCTCACACTACGGCTTTTTAACCGACTAAGAGTTTCGAGGTTAGGTTACAATAATTTGTTTTTCTCAAGAACGGTGCGTTACCTTTTCATGGGAGTGGTGCCAGGGGGCAAGGGGCACCACCCCCCAACCTCCCCCTCTACTCCCACCCCCCTTCTCCTGCCAAACGATACTAGATTTTTACCGAGCCTCTATCTCTCGATACGTCACATGACGATCTTCGAGAATTAGTTGTCTCACAGCAATGATGTTATATTCAGTGAAGGCGGATTTTGGGCGTCCTTCGCTAGATTTGTCACTAACACTAGTATGTCCACGCTGGAATTCTAAATACCAGCGTTCGACAGTCCGCAGACATGGGGCTTCATCACTGAACACAGATGTTAGCTCTTCAAAACACTGAAGCCGTGTCAGGCCTCTTCTAAAGTTGTAGAAAATTATTGCACGAACATTTTTCTTAGAAAGATTAATTTTCGTACATAACCTGACAGATTCGAATCGACGCTGTGACTAAACAATAGCAGATTCAAAATTTAAACACATTCGAATAGTTCCAAATTCAAAATTGCCGGGAAATATGGAAACGACAGAACTTAAAAGGCATGCCTCGTACCTACTGATTAACTTGTTATAAGAATGACTAATATTTTAGTAGGAAATATCATTGTTTTACTTTTAAAAAATTTAACAAGTCGATAAGCGTGCACAAGTTAATACTTGATTAAAAAATTGGGCTATCCCGTCTGAGGTATCAAGTTCATTTTAGAAAAGGGGTCTTGCCCAGAATTGTTTGGGAATCCCTTGCCTGCAGGATACTAATGGTATTTAACACCACAACATGGATAACATTTTTGAAATTTGCACTGGCACTAGGTACTATAATATCTATTCAGATCTATCAAAAATTCGTCAATTTTCATCTATTTTCTTAATTAAGTAACTTTAAAACCATTTATTTTAAAATTATAAATAATATAGTTGAGATTATTGTCCGACTGATGGTTCGGTTTCGGTTTCGGCCATAAAATGGCCGATTCTTCAGTCTGACCGAAACAGGTGTATGGTGTTCGTGAGCGGTGTTGATAGAATACGAACAACTGACAGATACCGTTTTCACCCTTTTTGTACAAAACCGAAAAGTTTAATTGTTTACTTTTAATAGAAGTCATTTCGGTTCTTAGCAGACATGCCGTTTATAGCAATTAGGAATTTATTCACTTTCTGGAAGATTGATACAAGTTCTCAGGGCAACAGCAGAAGCATCTTAGCGAGTGTGCATTTGGTCACAATAGCAAAATCACGCGTTTCAGCGATCATTTCGACGCTGCATCGCATTTTGACAACTCGTTCCGTTTGATTATGGTTTAAAAATTGCGTTTTCTAACGATGTTGAAGTGTTTGGCGGTAAAATTATGCGGTTTAGTGCTAAAATTATGCGGATTTAAGAGTTAGGAGTTAGTTAATTAATAGTAATTGCAAAAGCTAACAGTAGCATATTTGCTAAGCTGCCTATATGTTAGCTAGGGCTCATTTTTCACACAAAATCTGGCTGAAGGATTTTTTCTTTTGATAAAAGAAATCTGATAATTGTAAAATCAGCCCTTAATCAAATTGTTTGTAACAAATTTACGAAAAACTACGGGTCTTTAAAAAATAAGTAATATTTTAACAAACTTTTTCTTAACATTCAGTATAAGTTTCGGTTTTGGTTTCGGCCAAATCTGGAAGTGGAGTTAGAAATCTAGTTTAGTTATAGTTTCGGTTTTGGCTAAAAATCGTGTTTCGGTCGGACACCACTTGAGACCCCTCACAGTATAGTACAGCAAGTCCATCTGACCCCGGTGACGGTGGTGCTGTCGGTGAACAAAAAATGAGAGAACTTGTCAATTTTCATAGTGATTTTGTTAGTTCCCATTAAAGCCACCGGGCCAGATAAGTTTGCTGTACTTTATGCCCTTTCATTTGCTATGTCACACGGTACAGTATGCAAAATGTTTTTTTTATTTTCTTATTTGTGTGCCAAAAGTGACCTCATATTCAACCTCATTTATTTACGTAATACATCCGTGTTTGGGTCACAGAAATTGATGTGTACCAAATTTCAACTTAAACGAGCCAATACTTTCGGAGCAAATTGGCTGTAACAGATAGAGACAAACCGCCAGACACACAAGTGATCTTCCAAGCCTAAAAAACATCAAATTAAAGAAACAATTTACTTTGCCAATTCAAGAGTTATGGCATTATATTAACATTATAAGTACATATATATACTAGGTACTTACTATTGTTATAACGTTTGTCTTTAGAGGATAACTCGTCACTTCAAATCTGGGAGAATCATGTTTAATTCGATCAGATTTCTTTGATGTCCTGAAATGGGATATTTAACAATTAATTAAAGAAAATTTTGTGATTGAAATTTGATTGTAATTTTTGTTAAGTTATGATAGTAACCATTCGTAATATACAGGCATAGTTAAATGATTGTAGAATTACTGTAACCGAAACGTAAGTCTAAAATTATTTCAAGTTTGTAATATGTTCTGTTTTACTGTAACTTCAATTCTTTATTTAATGGCTTTTGTGAAAGAGACACCACAATTTTGACCATATCTCCTGTGATTTGATAGACTATCAAACACTGGAGAGTGAATGTTATAAGAGAGAGTAAATGTTATAGCTAATTGAATACTTGAACAAATTAAAATTACAAAAAAATGTAAACAACAGGATTTGATGATCTAAGATGTTAGGTTAAGTGTCAAACCTGTCAATGTCAGTTGTCAGTTTTTTTTTTTTTTTTTTTTTTTGTTTTGGCGTTGCACTATTCATGCTTATTGCCACTGACAATGTTTTATTTGTTAACAAAACGTAAGAATCAGGTACTCGCGAAATGATAAAATATTATAACGGGGAATTTGGAAATGGAAAGGAGATTAGATGTTATTAAATAAAAATAATAAAATATAACAAATTAACACTATGGGAATTTAATTTAACAGAAAACTAACGTTTTAACGCCACCAGGTGACCCAGCAAAAAGGCCGACTCGATGCGTAAACTAAGAGCTACATGGTAAATAAAAGAGGTTTATAAATGATGTTTAAATAGATATATCATTATTTACAAGGAAAAGAGCTATGGTTTTATAGATATCTACATTAAAATTAAATAAAATACATGCAATAGAAGTGGGAAAAGGGACTCGGAGGGAAACAAGACTTTGGAAAAGTGAGGAGTGGTCATAAAGGGGGCAGGAAAAAATAAGGTGGTTCAGATCACCCACTTCAGCGCCACATTCACACGCAGGGTTCTGCACAATGCCAAGCCTGGTAAGATGAGCAGGAGTGCACACATGACCTAATCGCATACGTATGAATATTGTTGTAATCTTTTTGTTTAGTTTGTATTTGCTAAACCAAGGTTTAACAAAAATGGATGGCTGAATATTACGATAAAATTTCCCTTTCACTGATTGCCCGGACCAAAGCTGACCCCAGGATTCCTGTAGATAAACCCTAGGCAGAGCTGCCAGATCTTGGGTGTTATTTTTGTTCGGAAAAACGTCTCCACACAATACGGCATCATTAGCTATCTGGTCAGCTCTCTCATTACCTAAAATGCCACAATGCGAGGGTATCCACGCAAAATGCACTGAATACCCCTTAATAGAACACCTATAAAGGAGTTCACGTGTTTCAAATATAATATAAGGATTATGAGAATAGAAAGGGAATCTGGCCAAAGATTGTAAGGCACTCCTTGCATCAGTCAAAATGAGTGAATTCCGTAAGCCCATTAGAAGTATATATTCGACAGCTTTGAATAGACCGTAACATTCTCCCGTAAAAACAGATGATTCGGGCGGGAGTTTTATTTTTTGGACGATATTAAATTGGGAGTGGTATACACCTACTCCCACACATGAGTCTCTTCCATGCTTCGAAGCATCTGTGAACAAGAGCTGACAGCCCTTCCAGTCTCTATCCATAGTGAAGTTGAAGATATGGTTGTGACATACGTCATCTCGGTAAATGTTAAGGTTATAATGTATATTTGGTGACATAATTAATGAACTGTAATTACAGTGAAATAAAGGAAGAAATTGAGATTGGTGACAGGGAGCTTCAATTAAATTGAATTTTCTAAAGCTTTTAACTAAACACGGAGTAGCTTTGTGCCTCCAGTAAGTGGATGAAATTACTTCTTCAGAGAGAATGAAAAGTTTATTTCGCAAAGGATGATATGTAAATTGCAGACACCGAGCCATAAATCTATCAGCTAAAAATTGACGTCGTAAATGAAGTGGAGGGTCTCCACATTCCACCTGAAGACAATTAATAGGACTGCTTTTCATTGCACCTGAAACTACTCTAAGTGCCTTTGACTGAACACTGTCAAGTTTCTTAAGACCAGCAACATTAGCAGGTTCCAGCAAAAACGTCCCATAGTCCAATACGCTTCTAATCAAGGTGTTGTACAATAGTTTTAATGAAAAGGGATGTGCTCCCCACCAAACACCAGCAAGACATCTAATTATGTTGATATTTCGTTCACATTTAGCAGCTATATAGTCACAGTGTGGTAAACCAGTAAGATGTGTATCCAAAATAAGGCCTAAAAATTTTACCTGGTTTTTAACGGGCATAGGGATATTATTATACCTTACTATAACTATAGGGGGCTTACGCATTCTAGTAAACAAGACAATGTTGCTTTTATCAATTGACAGGTGTAGACCATTGGTTTCTAGCCAAGTCTTCAGTAAGCATAAAGAAGAGGTTAAGGAAGTACAAATATTCTCAACAGAATGACCAGATGAATAAAGAAGTAAATCATCTGCATATTGAAGAACTTGTACTGACTCATTTAGGGAGGATTCCAAATCATAAGTGTAAATATTGTAGAGAATTGGACTAATTACAGAACCTTGAGGGAGACCTTTCCATACTAAACGGGTAAATGTATACCCTTCAATATGAAGATTTAAAGATCTCTCTGAAAGCATGTTAATTATGAACTTAGACAGCATTAATGGAACTTGTAATGAATTCAGCTTTTGTTCTAGGATTGATACCTGGACATTATCGTAAGCTGAGCTAATATCCAGGAAAGCAGCAATTACAGAGTTATTAGAAGAGAAGGCTAAGCGAATATCAGTTGTGAATACACTAAGGCTGTCCATCGTACTTTTACCCTTCCGAAAACCAAACTGTGACGTAGCTAGCAAGTTTTTGCTTTCCAAAAACCACTCCAAACGATTCTTAATGAGATGTTCAACAATTTTAGCAAGAACTGTAGAAAGTGCAATTGGTCGATAAGATGTAACATTAGAGGAAGGTTTGTTTGGTTTCAGAATGGGAATAATTGTTTGAGACTTCCAACTTGATGGTATGTTGCCAGATATCAAAGCTGTATTGATGAGATTTAAATATATTAAAAGAACAGAGTCGGATAAATTAGATATAAATGAATATGGTATACCATCTTCACCAGGAGCTGAATCCTTAACATGTGAAAGGACTCCCTTCAACTCACTTAGTGTGAACAGGGAATTCAACTCAGAATTAGGAATAGGAACATAGGAATAGTGCATTAAAGATCTCTGTTCTGGGACTGAAGGAGGAGCTAAATGATCCATAAACTCATTGGCTAATTCTAATGGCAGTTTTGAGGCTGTTGTGTCACTAAATGCTGACCTGAATCGCCTAATATTTTGCCATACTAGAGATGCATTAACTTCTGGCGAGATAGATGCACAGAATCTTTGCCAACCTTCAAATTTCTTTTTCCTAAGGAGCTTACGAGTTGTACGAGCAGCTTCTAGGTATATCTCAAAATTGTGACGAGTCATAGTATGGCCATAATTTTTTTCTGCCTCTTTTCTTTTTTTAATGGCCTGAGTGCACTCAGCATCCCACCAAGGTGGTGAAGGAATTTTGCCTGTAACACCATTCTTAATAGGGAAAGTATTATCTGCCACCTCTATTAAAATTCTTGTTATTTGATTAGATAATAACTGAGGATCGTGTAGTTGTAAGGAATTAGATAAACCAAGAATTCTTTCTTGTACATCATTTTTGTATGTATCCCAATCTGCATTTTGAAGTCTATACTTTAATCGTGGTGCTGGATTGCTAGCAACTGGTTTTTTATGTGGAAAAGAAATTATTAAAGGGTAATGATCACTACCATAAGAAGACGGTAAAGGAGACCAGGATAATGTTGATGCTAACTCAGGTGTGCAGATTGAGAGGTCAGGGGCACTTATTCCCTCATCTGGATTTGTTCGGCGTGTTGGGAGACATGTGTTCAAAATACACAAATTATTAAAGTCTAGAATTTCTAATAACTTTTCCCCATAGCAATTGGAATTAGAACTACCCCAGGACTGATGTTGTGCGTTAAAATCTCCCATTACCAAAAATGGTTTAGGTAAAACTGAAAGAAGATTACTTATTTCAGAAAGAATATCTATAGTGGGACGAGAATAATATATACATACTAAGCAGATTTTATTTACAATAGCAGCGACAGCAGATATTTCGTCACTGAGACTTGGAAGAGGAAAAGATTGAAAAGACAAGTTATTTTTAATAAGTATGGCGACACCGCCATACCCATCGCTTCTGTCTGTTCTTAGACACGCATAGCCAGGAAATCTAAAAGAAAACCCTGGTTTAAGCCATGTCTCACAGAGAGCGACTGCAAAGGGATCGTATTTGTTCAATATGTAGGACAGATCAGATTTTTTATTCACAATGCTGCGACTGTTCCACTGGACAATCTTGGGTAGATTTAGATCCATTATGATTAAGGTTAAATAAGTTAGACAGAGTATCAATTAAAGTAGCAACGTTGGACGGTTCAATATTATTATTTTTAGATAAAGTATTAATAAGCATAATTATTAAATTAAAAATTTGGCTCTCATTATTATTTGTTGTTTTATTTTGGAATGCAACACCATTCCCTGACACAGAAACATCATTAGTGATTAATGCTTGATGAGCTGCCCGGTCATACCCCTTAGTTGTTTTTGGGGGATCCCGAGGTTTAAGAAATACGGTTTTTCTTTGTGAGGAGACAATTGGTGTGTTACGTGATTGGGGCGAAGGTTGTGAAAAGAAAGAATTTTTAGTGGTATGTGATGGGGCAGATGTGACCACATCGGCATACAATTTTGAGATTGGTGGATGTAGCTGTGACGCTTCCGCATATGACACGCAGCTATGGGCCATATAATGCTTAATTGCTTTTTGCCTCTCAAATTCTGGGCATTTTTTATTAATGGCGTAATGAATGCCACCGCAATGACAGCATTTACTATTACTCTCATCTTCAATACTGCAAGTGTCAGCAGAATGCTTCTCCCCACACTTGAAGCACTGAGGGTTCGACCTGCATTGTACCTTTGTATGGCCAAAACGACAACAATTAAAACATTGAATTGTTGGGAATGTATACAATTCCACTGGCATAGAATTGTAACAACAAAACACACGTTTTGGTAAAATTTGTCCGTCAAAGGTGAGCACGACTGTTTGCGATGGTTTCCACACAGGGGTCGGTTCGTGCACTTTATAATTGAGACGCCTTGCTTTGATAACTTTCCCGCATCCAGCGGGGACAGATATATTTTCCAGTATTTCCTCCGGAGACCATTCGGTAGGTACGCCTTTAACAATTCCAATGCGACACACATTAATTGATGGAACAAATGCCTTCAACTTTTCTTTGGCCAAACTTGGGTCATCTAAGAAAGAGTTAGCATCTACGTAACGAGAGAAACTTAGCGATATTCTATTACGACCAATGCGTTTTAATGAACCGTTAATGATGTTGTTGAACATGCGTTTTTTAAGAAAATGTCCTAAAGTTATTGGGTGTAATGTTTGAGCAGAGTTTTGTGTATCAAACATTTTTTGAATGTGTACAACGTATGGCGACAGGTCTGTGGCCTCATACAAAGTCCTAGTAACCTGTGGCTTCTGGGGAAGATCTGACTTTATGAGGTTTTCAGTCTGGGGAACATCCACAGAACGTGGAGAGGTTTCTTGATGAACTAAAATTGAATGAACCGGTACGTCTGATGCTATTTTTGAACTAGTGGCTGAGTCATTGTCGCAATGACACTGTGCTCCTTTATTTATTTCTGTTGTAGTGTGAGAGTGACTATTTCGCCTTTTTTTATTGCAATTTTTGCACACTTTACGTGGAGCTCTAGTCCTTTTCCGCTCCGATCTGGTTATGGATGAATCGGTATCCATACTGGATTCGTAGATGGTTATATTATGCCCGACCGAGGGGACTGTGCCCCCCGGATCAGGCGGTTCGTTGTCCATTGTGACCAGAAAAATATAAAATACAAAAAACTTACCCTAAATATGAAGTACAATATACACAAACAATAAAATTAACTAATCTAATGAATATCTACATATATTTACACAACTTATCTCCAATATTAAGTGTTTTTTAATTTAAAAAAGAAAACGAAAGAAAAATCACGCCCGCCAAATTCGATGATTCCCGCGCTTTTTTTCAGTTGTCAGTTGTCTTGTCAGCAGTCAGTCGGACTAGACCATAGACCACAGAGTACTTTTTTATATATGGCCATAGACATAGAGCATCGACGGAGCGTAATGGACCATTTACACCATTCTACCAAGCCCAGCCATTATGGGCGTTGTGTAAATAGAGACAATCCATTACAATGGAGTGTCTTCTGGCCATTGTTATAGACAAACCAAAAACGATTTAAAAAATTTCGGTAATACCTGGCTTAGTTGAATGGCTCGTCAATATCGGAACCTTACTGCCAATAGGGTATTTTACTATATTAATCTATAAATGTTGTTGTTATCGTAGTCCTTATGACAAGAATTTTGACCCTTTTATGACAAGTATAGAAAAATTATTGGAGTATTTGTTTAATAAGAAAAGCATAATTTGTGGCGATATAGATCTATCCGTAGAAAATAAAAAAAAGGACAGAATTTGTTAGCTTACTAAGATGTTACAATTTCAGGAAACTTGTTAATTCCGCAACCCTTGTACGAAACGACTCATATTCGTGCATTGACAACTTTTTGACGAATCTGCCTGAAGGCTATGTTTATGACTGTGAAGTTGATTACAATGGCCTGGCTGATGGACATGCGGGTCTTTTAGGTAAATTCTTATTAAACCTCAAGTCGAATAAAAACAATCAGCATATTGTTGTTAACAGGAGAACTTTCAGCGCTAAAAATGGTACACATTTTATGCAAGAAGTACTGAGTCAAGACTGGTCACAAATGGGAATCAATGCTTTTATGAAGAAATTTTCAGATATTTTTAAATTCTGTTATAAAAAGAGTAAAATTAAAGTTAATCCTAAAAAAACAACTAGGATAAACTGAGTTACTAAAGGGGTGAAAATGTCTAGTAGAATGAAACGTTTCTTATGCTCCAAAAACGGTAATAATCTTGAAGCTAGTTTTCTACAATATAAAAATAACTATATTAGGATTTATAGAAGGGTTATGGCTCAAGCCAAAAAAATAACAGTTAGAGAAAAAATTAACAACTCAAGAAACGGTAACAAAGAAATCTGGAATATTATTAACAAAAAGGCTAACCGACTGAAAGATTTGCAAACGGAACAATTTCTCCTCAGAATTGAAGACAAAATTATCAACAATTCTGCGGAAATTGCTAATGTTTTTGCAAACCTTAAGTGCATAGCAAATAAAAATGATAACGCGGAAGCTATTGCTTTACTTCAGCATTGTACACAAAGGGTTGAAAACGAACTTAGTTTTAAGCCTACCACTCCTAATGAAATCTCTGGTATTGTGAGAAAGATGCACAATAAACGTTCATGTGGATATGATGAAGTCCCTATATCTGTATTTAAAGATAATTTGAATATTCTTGCAGAGCCACTTACTTGTTTCTTTAACAAATGTATCGATGAAGGTACCTTCCCAGAACAGCTTAAAATAGCCAAAATTATACCGATTTACAAAAAAGGCAAAAAAACTGACCCATTAAATTACAGACCGATCTCTTTACTTCCTCTTTACTTACTCACTAAAATATTCGAAAAGGTAATCAAATCTCGACTTGTACTCCACATTAACGTAAACAAGGTATTAATCGAAGACAATTTGGTTATCAGAAAAATGTTGGAACTGGAGACGCTATATATACTCTTGTCAATGATGTGATTACTAAACTAAACGATAAATTGAAAGTATCTGGTGTATTTCTAGATTTAAGCTCTGCTTTCGACACAGTTGACCATGAACTACTCATTTCCAAACTAAATCACTACGGAGTGAGAGGTAAAGCTTTTGAACTTTTGTCCTCATACCTTAAAAACAGAAAAATGTTCGTGGAAATAAGTGACACACATAATGGACAAAAACAGACTTATAATTCTCTATTATTTAACATTTGTGCAGGTGTTCCACAAGGATCCATTTTGGGACCCGTTCTATGCATATTATTCACAAATGATTTAATTTACTATATGAGTAAATTTTTGCCTGACACACATCTAGTAGTTTTTGCAGATGACACAAATGCTATCATTGGAGCAAATGACATAAATGAGCTTACAGACAAAGTTAATTCTGCCTTAAATTATCTACATACATGGTTTACTGTAAATAAGCTAAAAATCAATAGCACCAAGACAAACATAATCTTATTTCGAACTACAGCCCGTAATAGAGACACCATGGAGATTCAGTTAAAGGAACACAAAATTGAACTTGTGAATGTAGCTAAATTTTTGGGAGTACGTATGCGTACTCCCAAAAATTTAGCTCATTAACTCATTTTTCCAATTTAATGCTTCATCTATGGATGAAGCATTAAATTGGAAAAATGAGTTAATGGCCATAGATGCATCTATTTTATCTGCATGCTATGCCTTAAGAACCCTAAGCGACGAGGTTGAACTCAAACAATTAAAGATGGTGTACTACGCACTCATAGAGTCCAAATTGAGGTACAGCATCCAATTATGGGGCAATAGTTACAATTACAATTGCCAAAGAGCTTTTGTACTTCAAAAAAGATCTGTACGCACCATGTTTCAAATCTCGCAAAGAGAGAGTTGCCGTCCCCTTTTTGCAGTTTCAGGGATTCTAACAGTACCTGGGTACTGTTAGAATCCTTTTATATTCTAGTACTCCTGACTAACCTAAAAAAGTATCTGCATGAATATGAGACTGAAGAGGAAAGATTCATCAGAGAGAGCACACGTAGAAAGGACCTCAGCAATATAATAAGCCCACACCTTCTGATCACAAAACATAGTGCACGATACCAGGCAGTACAATTTTTTAACAGGTTGCCACTCGACCTTAAAAGTTCGATATATACGTCCTCGTTTACGCCCAAGCTTAGAGTTTTTCTCTTGAATAAATGCCTCTACTCCATTGATGAATTATAACTTGACACTCTAATTTCTTTTGACATTCAAATTTCTTTTGACTTTCTAATTTCTTTGACATCATAATTGCCTTTACTTGACATAACATTATTATATTGGTTAATTTGACATCTTATTAAAATACCCAATAAATTTGTGATTCTATTATATCTCTGACATGTAAACTGTTCAGTAAAATAAATATACTAGTATGAATTAATGGATTGTAATGGAATTAAATTATGTCAAAGTGTTTCCTATTGTTATTGATATTGAGTTGCTGGGTTATTTTATTAACCTCGTTGTCAATTTTTTCTTTTTTTTTTTTAAGGTTATTGGGTTTGTAATTAAGGGTATGTGTGTAGGTATTTATCTGAGTTGATGCAAAAGGTATGGGACGTTATAGGTGAAGCCTACTTGTAACATTAGACTGCAATGACTGACTGCTTGTTTATTATTGTGATTTTTATTGTTTTTATTTAATTTGGTGATAGTATATTTTTGTATTTATTATTAGTCGAGTTGTGTTTTTATTTTTGTTTAGTACCTAATTTTATTTTACTAATTTAAATTTTTTTATGTAACACATTCAGACACAATTTGTATTGTTATTGAATAAATAAATAAATAAATAATAATATATTATTGAGATAGTTTAGGCAAAAAAGGAGTCGGAAAATGTTAGTTCATAAAATAACAAAATAAATTTTAAAATTCAATTCAACGTTTTCAGTTTTTCTAATCTGTTAAAAAACACAATGAAATATTAGCCGCCATGTTATTACGTCATACGGCTATGTAAACTAAAACGTGTCAACTGTCAACTGATAGTTAGATAATAGTTGTTTACATAGCCAAGTGACGTCATGACAACAGAGCAACATGGCATCCACTGCGTCCACCGCCGCAGGAGACGCCCTGGGCGTCGTCGGGAATCCCGGGCGGATTTCCGGCCACCGTAGGCGCGGGCTTGCGGACGGTGAGCTTGTAGCTTGTTGCACCGTCCGGTAAGGACCAGGCCCGGGTCGACGGCGCGTCGTATTCCACGCGCGCCTCAAAGAGATGTCGTCAGCACAATGTAGGGGTCCACTAGGACGATGGACGATGCCTGCCGGGGTCGCGGGAAGGTTCTAATGGGTCACCGAGGCCCCCGCAACACAGGCAACGGAAGGAATACGGGTGGGTTAGGTTAGATAACAAAAAGGTTATTATAAAAAGGTTTATTTTTTAATGAGGATAAAAACTGCCACTTACTTCAGATGACGCTACTATCCGACATCTAAGAATTTGGCAGCTGGCTGTCTCTTTCCATACATTTTTTGTAAACAGGCGACTTCTTTTACGCGCAATTAATTAATATGCCCCGTTGCGCAGCTATTGACTGTAAAAATACGAGGACCCATGTATTTGTGAAAGATGTTAAAAGACGTAAACTCTGAAAAAAGCTCTCGGAAAAAAAAATGTAAACCCAATATTTCGTCGAGAGCTATAGTTGCAAAACTTCTGAAAAATTCTGAATAATTCCGGAATACTTCTGGGAAAGTTTCTTTAAATCAGAATTATTCAAAATGAATTTTATTGAAATTTTTATTTTTTTTTTGCTGAAATATCGTATTTTGCATCGATACTAGCATACAGATGCCTCATCCCATACAAAGAAATGTCCCGACGTAAAGAGCAGATTTCATCTGGCAATTCTAGCTATTTTTGTACATCAATCGCGTTCGTTCCCAATAGATGGTGTTAGTAGTGACTTTGCAAGAAGGGTTACATTATACTTTTATTCCGAATAGATGACGTTAAAAGCACACTGTACTTTTGTACTGCTGCTACGTACTCCTATTATCAGTGAAATTATTAAACAAAACAAAATTTAAAAAATCGAGATGTTAACCTTTGAAATTTAATACAGCGCCATCTACTGGTATACATATTAATTGTGCATTCCAATCATCTTTGAAATTTGAACTAAGAGCTTATTGTTACATAATTTGGTGTGATTATGTTTATTATTTGTTGATTATGTATGAATAAACCTTATAAAAGTCAACAAAAACTTTAAAATTACACTTCAATCGTAGATCAATAAATGTCGTGCCATCTAGTGACATTTATTTGAAACTCTTTGTTAGCGGTGATGCAGGCGATGGCGGTGCGGGGTGCGGTAAGAGGGGAGATGCTCCCCGGAGAAGTTTTCGCCCGCGGAGAAAGATTCATACCCCGCAATCGAATGTTTCCGCGGAATATTTCGACCGAATTATTCAGGAATAAACGTGTTTATTTGTTGTGTGGTGGGTGAATTTATTTTTCAGTGGCACATAAATAAGTAAAATATAAATGTTTATTTTATTATAAATATGATTGATTAAGTATAATATACCTATTATGTTGATATTTTTATAGTTAAATATGTTATCCTGCGATTAACAGTATTTTTATTTCTTTGTGCTATTTTTGCAAATGCTCTTTTTCTAAATGTTAGGTTAGGTTAGTTAGTTGTGGAATAAAAAACCACCGAGCATATTTGATTTGTTTTTTGAAAAAGGGATACCTATGTTTTTGATTAGTTTGTATATAGCTCTTCTGTTGCATCCCGAGTATTCGCGAGTCACATAGATATGTATTAATCATTACTTATCTATATAACGCGTATAAAAGTCAATAAAAACAAATAAAGGCAAACCTTGCAAGCAAACACGTTTTGATGCGGTTTTCAGAAAAGTACCTATTTGCTATACTTAGGAGTAGGTTTTGATATATATTAACTGACTTCAAAAAAAAGGAGGTTATGAGTTTGAACCGTATGTAGGTGTGTATGTTTGTCCGCGATTATCTCGCGTTAAATCGCTTTTGATGCAGTTTTCAGAACAATATTACTAGGGTGCGTCTAATGAAAGCGCGACATGGAGTTTTTTTTTTAAATTTAATTGGCAACATTATTCAGCCGCAATTGTAGGAAACAAAAAAAAAATAAGTGTCAAGAAATAATTCTCCTACTAGTTATTAATACCAGAATTTTTGACAATTGAAATATTCCCAAAGTTTCAGAATATTTCGGAATACTTCCGAAGTATTCGACGGGAATGATTCGGAATTTTTCCCGCCAGCATCTATAGTCGAGACTATGTGTTCAAGAGGAATTTACATGTACTTAATCAACTTTTATTATGAAACTATTTAGTTGGATAAGGATCCATATGATACGAATGTTATTCGATTCTACCCGTGTTTTGATTGACTAATTTGAACAAAAAACGGTTATTATAACTTAACTATAATAGTTTGACATATAGCCTCGGACTTGTTTGTGGGTAATTATGAGTACTATAAACATGTCTTGTAGTACATTATTGTATGGTTCATCAATAGTTTTCACAGCGCACATCAAATAATTACTTTTATAGGCAAATTCTTGATACCTTGGATAACATTATTGTAATTTTCGTAGGAATCCCTAATTTTTTTGATGATAAAATAAAATAAAAGGTTTGATTTAAATCAGTTAAGAAGATTTTGAGTTTGTCCATTACAAACAAAAAAAATCAATTTCATCCTGGACGTAGTCGCGAGCAACAGCTAGTAATCATATATTTTTAAATAAACAAAAAAAGAACCATGGTTCTTTTTTTGTTTATTTAAAAATATAAAGGAAAGTACAGGACAAGTTTTGTTTTAATAGCATGCTATTAAAACAAAACTTGTCCTGTCCTTTCAGCTACTAACGTTAACAATTACAAGATATCACGTGAAAAGTTTTACGGCTCATGTTGCTGTGCTACTGTCATTATTTATGACGCTGACAGAATAGTCGGCATCAGCTGCAAAAACAGGTGCCCCTTACCCCCTGGCACCACTCCCACGAAAAGGTAACGCACCGTTCTTGAGAAAAACAAGTTATAGTAACCTAATCTCAAAACACTTAGTCGCTTAAAAAGCCGTAGTATGAGCCCAGCTTCGCGGGGGAGATTGGGGTGGGGGGTGCCCCCTGGCACCACTCCCATGAAAAGATACCGCACCGTTCTTGAGAAAAGCAAATTATTGTAACCTAACCTCAAAACACTTATAGTCGTTTAAAAGGCGTAGTATGAGGCCCGATTCGCGGACCTCTAGGGTTTAAAAAAAATTACCTCGAAGGGGATGGTGGGGTCTGAGTTCGCTGGCTCCGCTCGCTCACTAGACCCCGCCATCCCCTTCGAACCTAACCTGTCCGAGTCGGGGTGCCCCAAGTCCCGAGCTCGCTTCGCTCGCTCTTGCATCCTAAGTTCTCCTAGTAACAGTAGTAACATTGCCTTTTGTACACACATACAATCAGTGGGAGTACAAACACAGAAAAATTCACGCAACTCGAGGAGAAACGGAATGATCGAAAACGAATTACAGTGACACATGACGCAAATGTTATATCTGTTTTTTTTTTGTTTACGTTCCGTGTTATCGATTTCGCCCGACATTTTATACCACGGACAGATTACAAATACTGATACTGGATACTGGATACTAACTACAGACACTGGGACAGATTTGGTCGTCAATAGCCCCTTTTTAACCTTTCGTTTTCGCTTCTTATCTGATTTCAAGTTAGAAACATTTTTTATTAATTTCTCGAAAAATATGAATTACCTTTTAATAAGAGTGGTAGCGTTATAATCGGGGACCCAACCCCTACCACCTTTAGCCTCTTTTACCCCCCCACTCCTGCCAAACGATACTAGATCCAACCCTTATACGGTTGTATTAGCAAACGACAACGCAAAGTAAACGAACGCATTTATGATTACGGCGAAGAAATCTTTATGTGGTCAAGGCTCCGTTCACACCAAACGGAGCCATTAAAAACAAAAAATAAATGATATTAAATACTCCAGTCGCAAAATATTTAAATATTATTATAATATAATATAACTACAATTAGAGATGTATATTTAGTAATACACATAAAGATTTTTTTGAATTTGCCGCGTTTTCCCAGGTGTCGCTTTTGTTTGCCAGACTCTAAACGGTTTGTCTAGTACGGATTATCGATACGACACGATTTGTGACGGAAATCGGATTTTATATACGTTTTGATTATATCGAGCCTTTTCAGGAAGAAGATCGTAACCGCCATTTTGCATATTTTACAGGAGAAGGTTTTTTTTAAATATTTTTCAAAATATTGATAGCATCAATTTGAAATTTTTACTTGGTGTTATTATGAGCACCTCCCTATTAATTCAAATGTTAAGATTTGACTCAGTACTCTATAATCACAAACATTTGTCGCTTACGTTAAAACTGATAACCGTTATTAGGTAGAGCTGATATGAATATGTTGATTACGATAATTCTTAAATATCATGAATTCATGAAATAGTAAAAATATTTTTTTGTAATTTTTTTTAACTGTTTTTACGAGGTACCATGCCAGACAGAGAAGGACAAACAGTCAGAAATACGAAAAAGTAAAAAAAAAAACAACATTAAGTACTTCTAAGTGAATTAGATTTATTAATAAAATGAAATACAAAAAGAGACATAAATTAGTCCTCGTCTTCATCAGTCTCGGGTAAAACGTCTCTTGTGTTTCTGTCGCAGGGCAAATCCAGATATTCTTTTGTGTATACTTCTGGTATGACACCTTTTTCGCACATTTTCTTTAAATCTTCGTATTTAGCCTTTGAGATGGGAATTTTTTCAGTGTAAGCTGTTTTAGGTTCACGAATAGCTTGTTGATTCTGCCGAGACCTCAATATAAGAGACACATCAACAGCTTGTTCGGGTCCATCATAGTCGTATTTAAGATAGAACTTGTCGCCTTTTTCAAATCTAGCGTTACGCAGCTTGCTTGTTTGTATTTTAATTTTTAATGGTAAGAAGGCTGTTGCATAGGAATTCCAATCTTTAATTTCATTATTTTATATAGTAATTTAATAATTTAATTTCATTATTTTATATAGGTAATAATATTTTTTTTATATAATAACCAAAGTTTATGGCATTCATATTTAATTTATTTGAGCATTATAATGTTACAATTCACGAACAACTAAACGCAAAACGCATTTTATTTCTATCGCAAGCGACAAGTATTTAACTTACACTGCATAAATTTATTATCGTAAGTGCCAAGTAGGATGCTTGCAATAAAATTATTAACCTAGTATTGTATCGTAATCGATAGGTACTATACTTGCTTACAATGTTCTTCCTGAAAAGGCTCGATATGTTCTGTGTATCTGACTCATGTCAGACGTAACAGTAGTTTCAGTGTTGGCAGAAAGTAACTTTTGTAACGTTTTGCGTTACTTTTTGAACCCCTTACGTTACATTTACGTTACAAGGGTGAAAACGTTACTTTTCAGAGTAATTTTAATTGCTAGTTGAATAAAAAAACAAATTGAAACGCAAGCAAGTGTCGTGCCGTGCGTGCGTGCGTAATGTCGACAATTAGGCATTGCAACTAAACTTACTAAACTAAAATGAAAGTTAAGTAATTTCTCTCTCTCTCTCTCTCTCTCTCTATCGCGAGTTTTATGAATGCAAGTTTGTGTACATTCGTGCCACAATAATTTACTGTTTTACTGTAGTATTTTTCTTCTTTTCCAGGATTACACCCGTCGATTAAAAAAAAAAACATTAAAGAATGCTAAAATAGTGACTGAAGTGTGCTACAAAATCTAAATACAATTCAAATTGTTTAAATGGTATTGAAATACAATTTTCTTTAAAAGCGTAACTTTTTTGTGAAGACGTTACTTTTCGAACAGTCTTGGGTAACTTTTGACGACACACAGTGGATCGAAAATCGGCTGTAGAAGACATAGGATCTCGATTTCTTAAATGTTATTTTTATTGCTGGAAATGACTTCTGCTGATCATTACTGTTCTATAAAATGTCATATGAAGTAATTGTGTGCACAAATGGAAGAGTTATAATTTTTATAAGAAAAAAATGTATGGAGCTGACATGAAAAATGAGGATATCTCTGGAATCGCAAGGTTGGCCGTTATATCCTTGCACACTGTTATAGTACTATTTATTTGTGAATTTTCGACATACTTAATATCGCGGCATCACTTGCGATTTTTTTTTTATATCTTCAAAATTAAAAAAAAAACGTATATGATACAATTTAATGCTTAAATATGGCTATACCAAGTGTAATTTACAATATTTTTTATGCTTAGACCAAAACATTCTAAGAAATCACAAAGTCGTATTACCTACTTTTTTGAATGACATGGTAATTATGAATTACATAATATGTAATCTTGTCTAATGCCTCAAGTCCACATTAGCTAATGTATAATAAAACTTAATACCTATATACCTGTTAAAAGGATACGTACCATAATGAGGGTAATTAGATAAACGTAATCATTAGTCAATAACAATAAATGGTAAACTATTGTATGATTAAAAATAAAAGCAAATTATTAAAAAAAAATATTAACTTAACCTAACCTAACATAAACAATAAAAGTTAACTTATTTTATACTTCGTCACCATCAGAATCCACTTCAGAATCAGGCTCTACAATAGATATAACTTCTAAGAACTCTGTCGGAGCTTCCTGATCCTGAAGTTTCAGTAGTTCTATTGTTTCCTTAAAGTATGTCTGCCTCTTGTGGGCATTTAATTTTGGTCTTGTGGAAGAAATTAGAGGATCAGAAGAGACGATAAGCATATTGAGGATATCCTCGTTTGATGCTTGTCTACTCTTTTTCCTCGAATGGTGTTCTCTGAACCTCCTAAAGTCTTTGTTTCGGGCCTCTGAAGCTTCTTCCGAAAGACTTCCAATTGGTACAATAGCATTTTCTGCAATTATGTCCCCTCCGTGAATCAACAATTTGTGGACGGTTGATGACATGTAGTACCAATCGTACAGTTCCACGTATTTTTCATCGGTTGTTCTAGCGTATTCTTTAAATTTCGGCACGTCTACAATCTCTCCAGATGTGATAGCTTGCAGAATCACAGCAAATCTGCGTATTAGGTCTTCATCTAATCCAGTGATCGCTGCAGTTTTATCAGGAAATTCAAAAAACCGCCTTGCTGTGTTCCCGTCGTTAGTTGTGCCTGATCCTTGCTTAACGATGTCAATCAAAAGGTTGAGATCATCTTTGAATCGATCTTGAATAAGTTTTTTTCGTGAATGCAATAACTCTTGATGACCTTCTCCTCTTGCAGACCACTTTTTGAAGTCGAGACGATACGCTATGTGTAGAAGACATTCCATCACATTAATGCGGGCATGAAGTGATGATAATCCGAACTCATACACACCAGAAGAAATGGTTTTTGACGCAATGACATCTAACTTATTCATTTCTGTAGGCTTAGCCAAACACAGGTAGCAGGCCGCATTTGACTTAGCTTCAGACAGATATGTACAAATTTTGCCGTCAATCATCGTCATCATTAATTTGTGACTAATTTCATGTCCTTGGCATTTTGAGGGAACGAAAGCTTCAATTTCGTTATCCATTGCAGTTTTTTCATTTATGACAACGTCTTTGGTTTCTTTCACAAAACTAAACTGGACTGGACGGCAATACCTAGGTGAGCAGGGTTTTGGATTCACCCATACGGTATCACCGTCAGCTGTCAACTTTAATGGAACCAAAGAGGTCATAAATATGCTGGAATCATCTTGACCACTCTCTATGTTTTGCTTATATCTACTTTGGTTAGATGCACCGTCAAATCCCCACTTTGATATTAATATCAATTGTTTATCTTGTATCGCATCAGGACTACGAATAGTTTCAAAAATTCTGTTCACTGTAAATCTAGTTACGCTTGTAGTGCAATCTTAGCAGATGAATCCGTTACAGTCACAAATGTCTTCGGAGGGTAGCACTGTAGCTTAGCTTTTTGCACTTTATAGTAAGACGGATATATCTCCTTTGAACCTTCTCGAATAGTCGTTTCCCTTAATGTGATATATTGCCATTTCGATAGTTTTAATGAAAGTAGCAAACCCAGTGCTTTTTCTGGTGAAAATATTGTTGAAGGAGCTGGTTTGTTCAACATTTTCTTGATTTTTGCTGCTGCTTCTGGATTTTGGAGCATATGTTCAATAACAGATGCAATATCCTCACGACCATCTCCTTTCAAAAGTGCTGCACCTGAATAAGCTACTTCATTAGGGTCATCGCCTATATGTTCATCAAATCGTCTCTTCTTCTGCTTCTTACTTAGATCTTCAAACGGCTTTCGAGATCTTTTTGTCATCGTTGAAGTTGATTTCATTGTTGAAGTTGATGGAACAGGTTCAGGTACAGGTTCAGTAGAAATATTTTCACTTGTTGATTCTTGAATGACCAAATTGGTTTGCACGCAGTTTGGCCAGTCAATATTTGCCTCAAGCCAATTACTGTAATCACGTCTAAAAACTTCACTTTTCCTGTGGGATCGTAACCATCTCTTTTGAACTGCCCGTGTAAATCTTCGACAAAATTCTTTCACGGTAACACTGTCTTCATCTGAAAGGCTAGAGCCCAGTCGAATAACAAGTGTGTTGAACAATATTTCATGATCGAAAGACGAAGCATCCTGATTGCTCAGAATAACAAACAAATCCAAATTTGTAATAATGCTTTCCATTATTCACGATCACTGAGTAAAAAGACACGGTAGGATAGATGTTAGTATTACAAATGCTCTAAATGAACTAAAGTTGTGAATCCAATGTTTGACTATTTATTGTTATTGACTAATGATGGTATCACATTTATCTAATTACTTTCATTAAGTTAATCCTGCACTAATTGCTAAATTAGCGAGTACCCCAAATTATTTTGGTACGTATCCTTTTAACTAGGTATATAGGTATTAAGTTTTATTAATCATTAGCTAATGTGGACTTGAGGCATTAGACAAGATTACGTATTACGTAATTCATAATTACCATGTCATTTCAAATAAGTAGGTAATACGACTTTGTGATTTCTTAGAATGTTTTGGTCTAAGCATAAAAAATATTGTAAATTACACTTGGTATAGCCATATTTAAGCATTAAAATGTATCATATACTTTTTTTTTTTTAATTTTGAAGATTTAAAAAAAAAAATCGCAAGTGATGCCGCGATATTAAGTATATCAAAAATTCACAAATAAATAGTACTATAACAGTGTGCAAGGATATAACGGCCAACCTTGCGATTCCAGAGATATCCTAATTTTTCATGTCAGCTCCATACATTTTTTTCTTATAAAAATTATAACTCTTCCATTTGTGCACACAATTACTTCATATGACATTTTATAGAACAGTAATGATCAGCAGAAGTCATTTCCAGCAAAAAAAATAACATTTAAGAAATCGAGATCCTATGTCTTCTACAGCCGATTTTCGATCCACCGTGCGACAGGGCACTGGCAACACTGAGTAGTCTAGTACTAGTTACAAACCCATTTGGCATTTATGTTTCCGACTGAAAGACTTGTATCTATGGTCATGAATAAAAAATATTAAAAAAAAATAGTACTAGTTTATAGTGGTGGTTAATAAAGCATATAGCATAATAAAGCATCTTGCTTATCATACATAACATAAAGCAAATGCTATCGTGACTCGCACTTGTTGCTATTTGCTTTACATCGCACATTGTCGCACATCGCAAGCGCATGTAGTAATAAGTAACCAGGCATAGCAAAGCGGCGGGTGCCGGCCGCTGGGTTGCTAGTCGTCGCATGCTAGCGTTTGCTTTCGGTCGTGTGTGTAATCTTTTTAGGTACCGCGTGCGTTATCGCGATCTCAGGCGGTTCACGTACGTAACGTAATATTATAAACAATGTTGTTTTGCTTCGTGCGTTTTTAGTGTAAATAAACAGTGATAGGATACGCAATATTGATTATGTAAATAAAAACTAATTGTGTAAGTAAGGACGATTGACTGAGTGAGGTATCGTGTTGTTGTTTTGTGTGTAGGTATTTAACGGACGAATACTTTTACGTTCAGAAGGAACAGTGAACTTTTAAATACGCCTATAATTGTTTTAAATACTGACATACCTACTTTATTTCTTAATAACACTAATTAATCAATTATAGACAGTCTAAGCCTGGAAAAGGAAAGTTCATTGTTTTTTTTACTGTTCCGTAATAAATTCATAAACGCGATGTAATATTCCGCTCTGACAACACCGCGCTGGTTTTATTCGCGCCCGCCCGTTTGGTCGTAACAAGTAGTACATATAAAAAAGCATGCTTCAAATAAAGCATATAAAATAGTATGCTTAAAATAAAGAGCATATAGCATTAAGCAAGTGATTGCCATAAAGCAACTTTGAACACCACTACTAGTTTAGTTACAAGTAAAAAGTAGGTACTAGCAGTGATGCCAAATTAGCAATTTTACGTAGCGACTTCATCTACACACTATCATCGGTGCTTGTGTGATTTTCAGTTTTATTTGTTTATCTGCGGAAGCATTTTGTAGAGTCGTCAGCATTTTGAGTCATAATGTATAAGACCATAGTGTTATAGAGCACAAAGGGCGCGCTATACGGAACACGCCCAAGAGAGGGGAATTACCCCGATAGTTTCGCTTGCTGTCAGAGCATTGTGATTGTTTTTATTCTGTCTCACTCTCATAATATAATTAGCTTCGTCTACATTTCACGCGTTTTGTTAGTTTTGTCTGTTGTCGTAGGTGGTTTACTGACATACCTATATATTCCGCGTAATTATTATTATAACCGTTTGCGTTCGTAAAACTTAGTCATCAATTTGTGTCGTAATTATTGTAATGAAAAATGGATCTACTCCAGAAACCTAAGACTTATTCCCAAAAATACATAACTGAGTGGGAGAACATTGAGGAATTTAAAGGGTGGTTTAAGGCAGCTAGTGGAAACTCGTCCAAAGTATTTTGCAGTTATTGTTGTGTGGAAATTCTGGCCAAACTATTTGACATTAAGAAACATAAATTGGAGTTCAGAACAGATACGTACTATCGGCAAAACTTAAGCATGCTCACTTAAGAAAATATTTCTGCGGCAAGCGCAGCTAGTGACAGACCACACCTCTTCCTGGTTTCGTCCAATTAGAGGCAATATGCATTTGTGTGAGTATTGGGCGGGTAACAAAAAATAACAACAGACATACTAGTACATTATGATACAAGTGTGTGATGTTGGTCACTAACTACACTTGAGCCGGTATTGTTGGCGCGAGCCGAAGACGAGCGCGATAAGGGCGCCGAGTGAGTAATTATCAATACACACGCGTTTCATACGATGGTTTTCAACTTGAGAGGAAAAAACAGACTTGTATTGTTATTATAGTTTCGTAGGCCGCTAGGTATTTCTCTCTAGATTTTGGTGGCAAAAGGCGTGTCACTCGCGTTTCGTGCCTCGATTAGTATTTCCGGGGGTGGTCAAATCTACGTGTTGCTCTTCGCTCTTCTTCCCTACTTGAAGTCAACATTTTTGATAATAATTAACCACACAACGAAAACGTTAACGAGTATTTATAGAAAATGGCGTGCTGGTTTCGTTTCTTCCGCGCGCCACGCTAGCGATGCGCGTCCAGGTGTAAATAAAGGCACGGCAAAACCGCTGAACAGCCCATATAAAAATATAATAAAAACAAAATAAAGTTTTGAATACGCAAATTAAGAGGACGGTAAATACCAGCGACCTTGAGCTGGTGGGAGGAGCTTGCGTCACCCCCCGCGACCCCGCAACCATACGCACGTAACGTAGGGTAACCATACGTTTCAGTCGGTGAGGGACTGTCCTGGCTAATTTTTTATCATCATCCAATTTTTTTTTTTTATGTAGGGTTAATAAATGAGGTAATATTCAGATAATGAAATAAGATTGTAATATATTATATTATTTTAATAGTTTGCATTGAATAAGTTTGTTTTTACAGGGTGTAATTTTAAACACCATCAACCTCTTAAGGGGTCATTGTACTCATCATTATAAACAACTTTTACTATGGAACTAAACATGAAATCGCGAAAAAAAAACAGCTGTTCCCTACATTTTGACGAGTTAAGCGAACATAAGTGTAGGGAACAGCAGATTTTTTTTTCGCAACTTTACGAGGCACGGAGGAGTCTCGGTACGTAAAGATGGTCACCCATCCGCGGAACAACTGCGACAAGAACAGCTTAACCTAATTGATTGGCCCGTGCGGCTGTGATGCGACTAACGAGCTCCTTAGCTATAGAAACAATATACAGATTTTTGGCTTTTTATTTCACATAAAAAGCCAAAAATCTAAATAAACAAAGGCGAACGGCAGGCATGTATGGGAATTTCGTACCGTTAATAAAATTTCATGTTCTGGGATATTTTTTGTTTTAATTGGTAGTTAATATTATAGACAAGCCCTTTTTAAATTCTTGGATTTTTAAAACTTGGTACGTAAAAGTTATAACCAGTTTTATTTTTTATGGTTATGTACTAGTGTACAAATTTAGATTGTTACTTAAAGGCACATAAACATTGTTTCCGTAAAAAAGTATATGTTCTAGATTGGTCGTCGCTATTTTTGTAATGTTTTACTTACTATCAAGTAGGTAAATTGAGATGAGGATTGCACCTACTCAGCGGATTGCATTAGGTGATACCTATGTCCAGCAGCTGACTGCAACAGTTTGATAATGATGAAGTCCTGATGGGGTTTTGAGTGTAGGTAAATAAAAAAATACCCTAAATAGTTTTAATAAGTACATTATTTATTTATAATTAATTCTTAATATTACTTCATCTAAGAAAGGGGCAGGTCGGGTAATACCCTCATGGCGAGCATAGCTTGAATACCAACATAACTGCGTTAAGTATACGACTAAATTACGTGTAGTTATTAAAATCTTTTTTTTTATATTATTAATTAATCAGAACTTCTAAAAATATTACACTTACATGAAAATAAATGGCTTAGTTGCCTTAACATGTGGTACAAATTCTATAACAAAACAACGAAAAAAGTAAGCGGTACGAAATCTGCCGTTCACCTTTAATTCCAAAATAAAACAATTCATTTCTTTAATGACAGATGAGAAAATATGAGATGTGCAGGCAGGATTTAGAGAGGGAATGGGCTGTATGGACAGATCTTCTACTTAAGGTGCATAGCTGAAAAACATCTGGCAAAGCACAAGAAAGTCTACTGTACTTTCGTTGATTTAAATGCCTATGACAGTGTGGAGAAAAGAACTGTGGTCAACACTATCGATGTATAGTGTGGACTGGCGCTTGGTACGGGCACTGATATCTTTATCCAAGGATTCCAATGCTTGTGTTAGGATAAATGGGGCATATACAGACTGGTTCTGCATATTAAGGGGTGTTAGACAGGGTTGTGTGGCGTCACCGTAGCTGTTCAACTTGTATATGGATAGTTGTCTGATAGATTTAGAAGAGGGTGAGTGTGGATAGAGAAATAATGAGTGGGTTGTCAAATGCGGCTCTTTACGCAGATGATCAAGTTCTACTTGCAGCGTCAGCAGAACAGCTGCAAGACATAGTGACTGTTATGGATGACGCATATAAGATGAACGGAATGAATATAAATGTGAATAAGACGAAGGTGGTGTGTGGCAGGAAATGTGAATAAGGTATGTGAAAGGTGACATGGTGTTTGAATAAAAAACTTTTTTGGAACTTGGTGCCTTTGGATTTGTATTTTAGGTTTTTTGCCACCGAATTCCGAAAATTAAAGTTATTTTTCACTTTGTAGTGTTTTTTTTGAAGTCGGTTGTTTTTATAGTATTTGCCTGCCCCTTGGGAAGAAGGCGTGAATTTATGTACGTGTTTATGTTTGTACTAATTACTTTTTTTACATTTCGTAGAAATGTAGTCATTTTTCGAAATGTTTCTCTTGGCGAGTGTCTTGATCATCCTGTTTCTCTGTCTCTTCTTAGTCTGTATTTTGCCTTGAACCAAAATAATTAATTCCATTCCAGTTGATAGTCCTGGAAATATAAACAAAACCTGTAAATCTACATTTTATATAATAAATAACGAACCATTGTCAGTTCTTTCACTATTTTCGTCAATATTTATTTCCGTCAGGTCGCAAAAACCAAAATATTAAAACATAATTTTATTAATGAGATGCACCTGTTTATTTAAACTAGACAAGTTTCTAACCTACTATAACGGGATTGTCCCCATAAAACCATAATAAATGGTATGCCTACAATCTACAAATTCATACTCACTTTGTCTCCGCATTTTCATGTTGGGAATCATTGTCAGTTCTTTCATTATTTTTATCATTATTTATTTCCGTCGGGTCGCAACAACTAAAATATTAAAAAATAATCGTATTAATGTACTACACCTGTTTTTTTTAAGCTAGGTAGGTTTCAAACCTGCTGTAACGGGATTGTCCTCAAAAATCCATAATAAATAGTAATCTACAATTTATTAGGTACTTACTTGCTCTCCACATTTTCGTTTCGGGAATCTGTATTATTTCCTATACTACAAAAAAAAAAATTGATACGGATCTGAAGTTATGTTTGTACTTACTCGTAAATAAATAATGGATATACTCGCGCACAAATTATTATCAAAATAATATTTAGCTAACCTCATTATATTATAATAATATATGAGAAACTTACCTCAGTATCATGTTTCTTTCATGTATACGTCATTTCTCTTTCAGAACTTTAGTTGTTTTACCCATATTGTCGAAAAAATACGTAAGTTCAGCGGTCGCGCAAAGTGTCAGCGTCTACCCGTGACAGTGGTCAGCGGTACACTGCCGCCCGTCGCCCGCGCAGAGCGCCGCATGCCGTTCCGTTCGATTTTATAGGGAATATTTATTATTAGTAATAAAAGTATGAATATTTGAAAAAAATCACAGATAGAATTATTGATAACAAAATAGTCTATTCATACAAAAAAAACCATGAAAATATCTTTAGTAGTTTGGAAGAAATTTCGATTTTTACATTTGGGTAGACATTACTTCCTGAATTTATTTCATAAAGTATTTTACTACAATACTAAAATATTCACAGATACAATTGATGTGTATGCGGTCTAGTTTAACATACATTTTTTGCGTAACTTACTTGCATTCATTAAAGGCATAATAACAGATTTAAAAGTCACTAAAATCATATATCTGCGCCTTAAGGTAAAGTCGTAGTGAAAAATATATCATTTGAAAAAACGATAATAATTTTGATGATTGATTTATCATAAATGTAACCTAAAATAGTTTATTTATTCTCAAAAATATTCATTGTTTTTAGATATAAAAACTCTTTGCGGAGATTAAGAAAAATAACTGTAAAGTAAAAATACTAGTGTAATAAACGCTGAATTATGAACCTAAATGCGTTGCTATAAGAGTCACTTTACAGGCAAGTGTGTTGAAGAAATATTTTGTCATTTTTTGTGACCGTATTATATGGCCCTTCTATTAAGCCGTCCTATTGTTTAACCGGATGTCGACCAATAACAATGGTACTTAGATAATGATTTTTTTTGACAAAAGACAACTTATTTTTATTGCAGTTGCAAAAGTTGCGACAGCAATAAACAAAAATCTCTGAAAAACTGCTTCAACTATTGGTTCAAACACTACTGTAATTTTGCTATTTTAATCAAAACAGAGCAATAAAAGAAAAATATACCAAATGTTGTCAATTTCTAACAAAACTACGTAACTTGCTCCTTTTTAGGGTTCTGTAGTCAACAAGGAACCCTTAAAGTTTCGCATTGTCCGTCTGTCTCACAGTGGAACGAATGTATGGGAGCGGTTGGACGTAGACATGTCCGAAAAAAAAGAGTAAAATTATGCCAAACTAATGATGCCATCTTATTCGATTACTTAATGCCTTCATAACTTGTGGTGATGAATTTCTTCATAACTCCCATATTTCGGGAGTAATTTGAGAAAATGTGAAATTTTACTATGAAAATGAGTGTATCGAGCTCTCTCCCTCCTGATTCCGGGCTTGTTTCAAGTAGCGGTCTCTAATATCATAATGCTAATACTAAGAGCTATATTTAATACTAAGACACATAGTGCGCCAAATGTGCACTTTCTGGGATAAAGAGTGATGTTTATTTTATAACACAATTTTTTTATTTTTTGTTTATTTTGTTGATTAAAACCGTTTTTCTAAAGGTTTACCTTATTACAATAACATTTCTGAGCAGCCAATTAGAGAAGATATAAGCTAATTAGGATATATAATTAGGGACTTAAGGTTTACATATAAAACTGATGCACTAATGATTACTGATAAGAACATTGCTATTATTTAATTACTAAATGGCTCTTAATACACTAATTTAGCATGCATCATTTACTAATTATCACAATAACTAATTACCTTGCAATATTTAACAAAGGATACCTGGGATACCTGGATTTTATATAAATAGGTCACTATTAGTAACTTTAAAATCAGTGTTGATTTACACCTCGTTGTATCCAAGCTAATCTCGCAATGTATTTTCCAAATTTTAATACAAATCTTGATATTCACGTTGCTTTATGCGCACGCGCACATAAAGATTTACGCGACTTTAACTATTTGTTCAGTGTTTTAAAAGATAACAGTTGTGTTCAGTTATGTGAAAGTGCTGAAACAAGTTTAAAAGACTGGTGTCGTCGATTTTGCTACCGCATTTATGCAAAATGGACACAGTCTGGAAGAAGCACAGATAAGTTTCGGAAGAAACATGAGATTTGGCTACAGGCTGCAATTCAATGGCCGGAATTACAGAATGAAAATATGGAACCTTCTACAGAAAATATAAGTGACGTCATCGAGCCCATAATTTCTCCTGCTAAATCTGATGCTTCAACTTGTACACATCCTAGTCCTCGTAAATCTTTTGAGGACCTTAGTAACCGGCAAAAAAGAAGACGCACTGAAGATAGTCTTTCATGCAGCAGTAGCAGCGCTGAAATTATGTTTTCGGCCGAAAGGGCGCTTCAAAAGGCAGGACAAAGCGATACAGCTTATGTTATGAAATACTTGACGGAGAATCCAGAAGAGGCCTCAAAAATCAAAGCCTTCATTGAAGGTAAATCAATTCAGGTACGGGAAATATCCCCTTTGAAGGCATTGGCTCTTTATGTATCGATGAACTTATCGAAATGGCGCTATAACACTCTTCGGGATTTCAACACTCAAGAAGGAGCTCTTCAATACCCGAGTTACTACATGTTGGTTAAAGAAAAAATTAAGTGCTATCCGGCCAAAGAAGATCTCACAGTTACAGAGAGCTCTGCAAAAATCAAATTACAAGCCTTGATGGATTTAACCTCAAGAAGACTTATTAGGTCGTTAGAAACCCCTGTTGATCCCAATCAACAGCTCGTATTGACCAGCAAATGGGGTTTTGACGGATCATCTAGCCAAAGCATTTATCATCAAAGGACGAGTGAAGATGAGCAAATCGATCTTGCTAGTAATTTTATGATTAGTCTTGTACCACTGCGGCTCGTCTCAAAAGGTGTAACAATTTGGGAAAACGAGCGACCATCTTCCACTTCATTTTGCCGGCCAATATTGTTTAAGTTTATAAAGGAAACCAAAGAAAATGTGCAGAGAGAGATGGCTGAAATCGAAGCAGAGATTGAAGCCTTAACTCCATCCACCATCACTGATGGAATTAGTGTCAAACACCAACTGCTGTTGACAATGATTGATGGTAAAATTCATTCCATTATATCCAATACAGCAGCTTCAGTGTGTGACATATGCAAGGCTTGTCCTAAAGAAATGAATAATTTAGAGTTAATCAAAGATAAACACGCAAACGAGGACATGTATAAATATAGCTTAAGCACCCTTCACGCTTGGATTCGCTCAATGGAATGCTTATTACACATTTCCTACAAATTAGACATAAAATCATGGCAAGTAAGGGGTGATATAGCAAAAAGGCAAGTTGATGACAGGAAGAAAAGAGTTCAAGAGGCTGTAAGAAGAGAAACGGGCTTACTTCTCGATGTTGTGAAACAAGGCAGTGGATCCACCAACAATGGCAACTCGGCAAGGAGATTTTTTGAAAACTACACTAAATCTGCTGAACTGACCGGAATAGATGCTATGCTTTTAAGAAAAATCTGTGTGATCTTGCAGTGTATTTCATCAGGAGAGAAGATCAACGTAACTAAATTCCGAGAGTTCTGCTTTGATACTGCTAAGCTTTACGTGGAGTTATACCCATGGTATTATATGCCTTCTTCACTTCATAAAATTTTAATGCATGGGCCAGACATAGTTCAGAACATGTCAATTGTGCCCATTGGTTTTCTATCCGAAGAGGCATCTGAGGCTAGAAATAAAGATTTTAGAAAATATAGAGAGGGGCATTCTCGAAAGCATAGCAGTATCTCATGCAATGAAGATATTATGCACAATCTTTTACTGTCTTCTGATCCACTTGTTACAAGTATCCGTCCAAAAGGAAATAAGTTTGTAAAAAAATCTTCTTTTAAGGAATTTTATGAGCTTACGGATTCTGAGAAAAGTGATATCGAATTTGTTAACATAAATGATTTAGCGGACATCGATTCTGAATTTGAATTAATTGATGATGATGATGATGACGAAGATAATTAAATGATGTTATTGTTTTAAAATGTGTAACTTAGTAAATTAGAGCTTACATCTTAATTATTTATTGTACTTTTAATGAAACTAGGTAATTTATTATCAACTTACTTAAAAGTCATACTCTCATCAGTTCTTGTGAATATTTTTGTTAATATATATTTCTGTATATATATAATATATTTATAGACCTCTTAATAAGTCTGTCTGCGGTTTAAAGTAAATACAAATGGGGAAAAAACGTTTTTTTTTTTAAATTTTCATTTCCTTTTATCCCAGAAAGTGCACATTTGGCGCACTATGTGTCTTAGTATTAAATATAGCTCTTAGTAATAGCATTACGATATTAGAGACCGCTACTTGAAACAAGCCCGGAATCAGGAGGGAGAGAGCTCGATACACTCATTTTCATAGTAAAATTTCACATTTTCTCAAATTACTCCCGAAATATGGGAGTTATGAAGAAATTCATCACCACAATTTATGAAGGCATTAAGTAATCGAATAAGATGGCATCATTAGTTTGGCATAATTTTACTCTTATTTTTCGGACATGTCTACGTCCAACCGCTCCCATACATTCGTTCCACTGTGTGTCTGTCTGTCCCTGGCTTAGCTCACAGACTCTTACTACTAGAATACTGTAATTTGGCATGGGTATACATATTAATCACGCCCACAAAGTGGTAAACTAAAATCTTGAAAAACATTTTTTTAGGGTACGTCCTTTGCACGTAAAGTGGGGATGATAACTTTTTCTCCTATCCCGTAGGTGTATCGTTGGATTGGCCGTTCAAGAATATTGCTGATTTTCAAAGCAATTTTTCGATTCAGGGATCGATATGCGTGATATTAAGCTTTAAGTTCCCAAGTTTAAACACATTTAAATGCAGTTATTTACTTTCCAATAGCACTGCACAAGTAACAAGTCGCACGCTGATAAAACACAAAAAATGTCAATATAAACATTTTATACCTTTATGCAGTGTCGGTTAACGCACCTAGCGCGTTCGCTGCGATTTGTTTGGCGGCATCGCATAGGACATCGCGAAAATTGGAGAGGCAGTGAAAGTGATGATAAATAACTAAATTTATATACCCGACAGAGCATAGCCATGTGTCGGAGAGAGGTAAATATCAAAGTGTATAGAATAGACATAATTTGTTGTTTGACATTCCTTATTCCAAATTATTATATTTTTATGGAAATATTTTATTATTGATACTAATTAAATATAGCAATACCAATATATTACATTTTCTAAACCAAACGGAAGATATGAGTACGAAATTACTTCTTGTCAACAATAATAATTCATAAAGAGCTCTCGCTGGCCGAGACCATTAAAAATGATCTCACAACAAGTGAGCATAACACGCGCCTAGTATGAGTGTCACACTTCTATACATAATTAGGTACGTTATACTTATAACGAACACGACTAAAATACGTTTCGTTCATCCCATTGGTCAAAACGCTTGCATCGGGCGATCGAGTCGTAAGCCGTGCTGTACGATTATCGCCTTAGAGGTGAGCATGCGGAAGTTTGGCCGATAGTACATAAAGCTTTATTTTTAGACACAGACCGATTAGTACCTATAGTTTAGGTTTAGCCTTTCTGGTCATGATAATTTTGTACTAGTCTAGTCCAAAGGACATTATAATCAAACATAAGTAATATACCTATTACTTACCAAAAATTGAGAAAAAAACAATGGTATCGTTCAAACAATAATCTCTCAAATGAATTTAGTTAAAAATAAGCAGAGAAACCGAATGAGTCTGATAACTTTAAATTCTATTATATGAATAAGAGACTCGCTCAGGAAAAAATGCAAATGTTGCTTCAACTGTACTTTAACCTGTATCAAGTACCTTCAACAGTTCTGCAACTAATGGGAACCGTGGAGATATATGTATACAAAATCACTGGATTCTCAGGATGCACAACCATCTACGTCATCTTCCCTAGATTAAGTTATAGTAATATTTTTTTACCATATCATGTACCTGTAAATATATTACGAAAATGAAGTTATCGATTACACACATTAGTTTTAGTGTAGATAAACGATTTTAACTTTTAGTTTATTTTTTTTAACTTTGGCAATTTCTAGCTACTTTTTGGGGTAAGATAATGTGGGAATCTGGCAACTTTTTGCAAAAGATCTAGCTACAGAGATGATAGTGCAGTTGGCAACACTGGGTACTAGTTAGTCATGGTCTAATGTCATGGTCAAAGTCAAATTGATTATAATATAATCTTAAATAATCGTACATATTATGTACCGATGAACTGTAGGATTAGTTTACTTGTATCTAGAACCAAATGTAGTTCAGCTTTGTGGGTAAGCGTTTTATTGTACTTTCATCACCTTTAAATTGGTATTTTACGATTCCACCAGGAAATTTTGCAGTGCATCGTTTTCTTATACCTCTTTTGCTGTGGTTATAAGAACTTACATAAAATTTCCCGGTCTGCTATTTGTTAAAGTATGGGTGCTTACAGCAAAGTTTTCAATGCTTTCAAAAAATATCCTCTATTACGAGGAATAGCATCATACAGCATTATCTGGCCTAGTTCTAGTTTAATACAACAAAGCTTTGAAGGTAAAACAGTTGGTAAGTACATTATTCTTAATTTGTTGTCTATGAAAGTGTATTACATTAATTCTACTCTGTTGGAATAACAAACATTAAAATAATCCTTACTTAAATTACAGAAAATGTTGATTTGTGGCGCTGTGCTCGATATGGTCTCTATGGATCCTGCTATGTTGCTCCTACTTTGTATGGTTGGCTAACAATTGCCAATATAATGTGGCCTGGGAGTTCTTTAAGAGCAGGTATAATTAAGGTAAAATTATGAGTACTACTATACCTTTTCTTCTTCTACTGACCAACCACACAAAAACAAGATTTAAATGATGCAAGAGTTGTTGTATTGATGTTATTTTATTACACAATAGTTGTACTGGTTGCTTTTAATAATTTTTAATTCACATGTCAACTTAGTAATCCATATAATTTTCAATCTAATTTATGAATCCAATTTAAATTAATCTATGTCCAATAATATGTATGAGTTGAGTTGTTGTTGTTATTCTAGACCTCCATCTGTCCCTCCCCCCACTCCCACCCAAATCAATGGATGTGAAAGTAAAGTCCTACCGGAGTTCCACACTGAATTAATTCATTATTTTATATGAACAACCCAATGGACTATTGCTACTGTCATTATAATTATTTTGTTCATATATTATGAGAGGAAGTCTTATCATAATACCATGAAAGGATCTTATATTTACTAATGTTCTTATATCTTTTGTAGACATTTGTGGAAACACTTACATATTCACCATTCGCATTGTGCAGCTTCTACTTTGTTATGAGCTTACTTGAATCAAAGCCTTTTCATGAAGCTGTTGCAGAAGTTGAAGCCAAATTTTTGCCAACTTATAAGGTATATGAGCAGTACACAATATCTGTATTTTTATTTAGGCTGTGTTTAGAATATTGTTTTCTCATAACTATTTCTATATTTCAGGTTGGTGTCTCCATTTGGCCAGTTATTGCAATGATTAATTTCTGTCTTATTCCTCCAAGAAACAGGGTACCTTTTATAAGTCTATGTAGTCTTGTGTGGACATGCTTCCTAGCATATATGAAACACATAGAAAAAGAAAAAGTAGTTGCAACATCAAGTGCAAATCCTATGAAATTAATTAAAGCTAATTTATGATAAGGAAAGAGTTACCCAATTTATTAGCCAATTTATTTATTTAGAAATAAATATTATAGTAGAATATACAGAGTACAATAGGCTTATTTTTTGACAAGATCTATTGGGTCAAATTATATTTATTTAATTACAAAAAAAAATATGTAGATGAGCCCATTATACTAAACAATGCCTGATAAGAATTATGACGACTGAGAACATGTTTGACTTATAACATTGACTCTTAATAACCAAGACTCTTAATAACCAACAATTTTGTCACTGGAAAACGTAAATAATAAACAATATAAGTTTTAGTTTACTAAAATTCTAATTAACACAATAGTTCTGTAGAGATTTGATGTGGATGTAATTTTTATTATTAGTTTAATTTTTGCTATTAGTATCTACATGTTTTCATACAATGAAATTTTGTAAGATTCTAGAAACAGGGTGATAAATAAATACATTTCATTTAGATCTACACAACATAGGTTAAGAAAATGTGTGATGGGCAATTAAAAACTTGTGTTGGCAATATATTTTCATGTTAATGTGCTTGTTTCCATTTAAACCTTATTCATTCCTATTCAGTAGTTTTATGTGAGCATGTACGAGGGCTGCACTAAAAGTATCGGGAATGGAATATTTCCATTGTTTCTGTCATATTAAAATCTTTTTAATTGAAAACTCCTTGGTTTTAAAATTCGAATACCATTTATTTATTTAAAAAATGATTCTCGGTCTTGTCACAAGGTTTTGTCAAACTTGTTTAGTCGTTGAGAAAATGGAATTGACTCGAGAAAATTCAAGAGCGATGATTTATTATGACTTTCGAAGTGGTTTAACACAAAAACAGTGTGTTGACCGGATGATTTCTGCATTTGGTGATGAAGCCCCATCCAAAACCACAATTTATCGCTGGTTTGCTGAATTTCAACGTGGACGTGTCAGTGTGCGTACGCGCAGCGGAATGTTGTTGAATTTAAAGATTTTAATTATGCAGATATTTAGTGTATGACGTCGTACAATTGTGTATGGTAAAAAAAAATTTGTGCACGCAACCATTGTGGAGAAATTCACCAAAAACTGATTCCGCTGGGCGAACGTTGTCCTGGCGGAACTTTTTTTAATTCATAGACTTTAGAAGAAAAGAGATGTGTCCAAAAATTAGTGTGTATTTGTGTGTAATTGTGTATGTATGAATAAAACTAGTGCATGCATAAACTTCGGAGAAATTCAAGTTTCCGCTACGCGAACGTTTGGCCATTAGCTAGTTTTCATATAAAGCGCTTACATAGAGAGCTGTAGATTTTTACATACGTTGTTTTGAATTTGTTTAAAAAACAGATTTAGAAAAAATCGTAGGCCTTAAAAGATAAAAATATAAACGTAAAATACGCTTATTAGGTCTTAGTTCTTAAAGTATGCACTTTGGGGTCTAGATTTTCACGTTTATACAAACCTTGTAAGTGTCTGCAACATGTTGCCAAGTATCAATGATGTTCCGTTAGTAACTAAAGAGTTATAGGACAAATTTACCATGAACAGATCACTGTTTACAAAGCAGTCAAATATCACGACGTTCTGAAGGAATTGCATGGTAATATGTATGTCAATAATTAGTGTATTCATTCAACTATTCTTATGCAAAATTTCATGTCATTAAATTCAGTAATTAAAGAAAAACAATTATAATACTGACGAAGCATCGAAAACCTACATAACCCGACCAAGTTCGGATGGCTACAAAAAAGCGGCCGTGCAATATATTTAGGTAACATAACATCCCAAAATTTACAGTATAATACCGGTATTGAATTGGTATAGGTGATAACACAATTGTTGTTTCGATATAATTTATAAGTAGGTCATTTATTTTTGTACACCTACTTTTTTAAATGTATTTGACTATGACAGAAAGTAGGTACTATTTACGTAGGTACTTTATTTAAGTATGCGCTTGAGACTTGAGATATAATCTAAATATATTATTTAAGACAAATAAAATTCATACAGCTAATTTCTATTGAAGATTTCACGGATCAGGATTCTAACTATAGACCCCTTAGGGAAATTAAATATTTACCACATGTAAGTATGTACTACTGTTTACGTAAATATTTATCATATTGTAGCTTATTACACTATTTAACCAATAGACTAGGCATGCACGAGCGTTCCCCTTTGCAACTTTAGTGGATCAAACAATCTAATAACTTAAAAAAAAAACTACTTCTTGAATCGATTTTTTTTTCTTATGTATGTGAGCGTGTTCCCCCGCACCCCACCAAAATATGCAGAATTATTTTGTTCGAAGTTCGGTAGGTACTAGAAAATTTTAGGTATACCTACTTAGAAATGTTGAGGTTATTTACAGTATTTGCTACTCATTTAAGAATATTTTCTTGAAAATACCTTTTTTATACCAATGTTTTAGTTTTTAAGCACTTTTTTAATGTTGATCAAATCTAAACAACTGAATAGGTTAGTTATGTGATGTGATTTTAATTTTTATTGAAGCTCGAAATATTATACTTACCCTAAGTTTCGTCATCCACGCGACGAAGTCGCGGGCAAAAGCTAGTTCATAATCTATTTTAGTTAAAACACATTTAAGTCTATTGCTGTCATTGCAAGCGTTTGTTAACGTTATTATAATTACATAATTAAGTATTATATGTAATTAAAAATATTTTTGTACGCGGATATTTAAATAGAGAAGTATGTTAATTGAAGATTTGTTTTTATCGTAGATAGTGGCGTTATTATTAAAAAAATATTTTTCATTCAAGAAATGCAATTGTTTTATTTTTTCCTAACGCTTGTGTACGCAACTGTACCATATTAATAAATACTATATTGGAAGGTTAAGAACGTTTCTTAGATATATGGCACGGTCCACAGTGGAACGAATGTATGGGAGCGGTTGGACGTAGACATGTCCGAAAAATAAGAGTAAAATTATGCCAAACTAATGATGCCATCTTATTCGATTACTTAATGCCTTCATAAATTGTGGTGATGAATTTCTTCATAACTCCCATATTTCGGGAGTAATTTGAGAAAATGTGAAATTTTACTATGAAAATGAGTGTATCGAGCTCTCTCCCTCCTGATTCCGGGCTTGTTTCAAGTAGCGGTCTCTAATATCGTAATGCTATTACTAAGAGCTATATTTAATACTAAGACACATAGTGCGCCAAATGTGCACTTTCTGGGATAAAAGGAAATGAAAATTTAAAAAAAAAAACGTTTTTTCCCCATTTGTATTTACTTTAAACCGCAGACAGACTTATTAAGAGGTCTATAAATATATTATATATATACAGAAATATATATTAACAAAAATATTCACAAGAACTGATGAGAGTATGACTTTTAAGTAAGTTGATAATAAATTACCTAGTTTCATTAAAAGTACAATAAATAATTAAGATGTAAGCTCTAATTTACTAAGTTACACATTTTAAAACAATAACATCATTTAATTATCTTCGTCATCATCATCATCATCAATTAATTCAAATTCAGAATCGATGTCCGCTAAATCATTTATGTTAACAAATTCGATATCACTTTTCTCAGAATCCGTAAGCTCATAAAATTCCTTAAAAGAAGATTTTTTTACAAACTTATTTCCTTTTGGACGGATACTTGTAACAAGTGGATCAGAAGACAGTAAAAGATTGTGCATAATATCTTCATTGCATGAGATACTGCTATGCTTTCGAGAATGCCCCTCTCTATATTTTCTAAAATCTTTATTTCTAGCCTCAGATGCCTCTTCGGATAGAAAACCAATGGGCACAATTGACATGTTCTGAACTATGTCTGGCCCATGCATTAAAATTTTATGAAGTGAAGAAGGCATATAATACCATGGGTATAACTCCACGTAAAGCTTAGCAGTATCAAAGCAGAACTCTCGGAATTTAGTTACGTTGATCTTCTCTCCTGATGAAATACACTGCAAGATCACACAGATTTTTCTTAAAAGCATAGCATCTATTCCGGTCAGTTCAGCAGATTTAGTGTAGTTTTCAAAAAATCTCCTTGCCGAGTTGCCATTGTTGGTGGATCCACTGCCTTGTTTCACAACATCGAGAAGTAAGCCCGTTTCTCTTCTTACAGCCTCTTGAACTCTTTTCTTCCTGTCATCAACTTGCCTTTTTGCTATATCACCCCTTACTTGCCATGATTTTATGTCTAATTTGTAGGAAATGTGTAATAAGCATTCCATTGAGCGAATCCAAGCGTGAAGGGTGCTTAAGCTATATTTATACATGTCCTCGTTTGCGTGTTTATCTTTGATTAACTCTAAATTATTCATTTCTTTAGGACAAGCCTTGCATATGTCACACACTGAAGCTGCTGTATTGGATATAATGGAATGAATTTTACCATCAATCATTGTCAACAGCAGTTGGTGTTTGACACTAATTCCATCAGTGATGGTGGATGGAGTTAAGGCTTCAATCTCTGCTTCGATTTCAGCCATCTCTCTCTGCACATTTTCTTTGGTTTCCTTTATAAACTTAAACAATATTGGCCGGCAAAATGAAGTGGAAGATGGTCGCTCGTTTTCCCAAATTGTTACACCTTTTGAGACGAGCCGCAGTGGTACAAGACTAATCATAAAATTACTAGCAAGATCGATTTGCTCATCTTCACTCGTCCTTTGATGATAAATGCTTTGGCTAGATGATCCGTCAAAACCCCATTTGCTGGTCAATACGAGCTGTTGATTGGGATCAACAGGGGTTTCTAACGACCTAATAAGTCTTCTTGAGGTTAAATCCATCAAGGCTTGTAATTTGATTTTTGCAGAGCTCTCTGTAACTGTGAGATCTTCTTTGGCCGGATAGCACTTAATTTTTTCTTTAACCAACATGTAGTAACTCGGGTATTGAAGAGCTCCTTCTTGAGTGTTGAAATCCCGAAGAGTGTTATAGCGCCATTTCGATAAGTTCATCGATACATAAAGAGCCAATGCCTTCAAAGGGGATATTTCCCGTACCTGAATTGATTTACCTTCAATGAAGGCTTTGATTTTTGAGGCCTCTTCTGGATTCTCCGTCAAGTATTTCATAACATAAGCTGTATCGCTTTGTCCTGCCTTTTGAAGCGCCCTTTCGGCCGAAAACATAATTTCAGCGCTGCTACTGCTGCATGAAAGACTATCTTCAGTGCGTCTTCTTTTTTGCCGGTTACTAAGGTCCTCAAAAGATTTACGAGGACTAGGATGTGTACAAGTTGAAGCATCAGATTTAGCAGGAGAAATTATGGGCTCGATGACGTCACTTATATTTTCTGTAGAAGGTTCCATATTTTCATTCTGTAATTCCGGCCATTGAATTGCAGCCTGTAGCCAAATCTCATGTTTCTTCCGAAACTTATCTGTGCTTCTTCCAGACTGTGTCCATTTTGCATAAATGCGGTAGCAAAATCGACGACACCAGTCTTTTAAACTTGTTTCAGCACTTTCACATAACTGAACACAACTGTTATCTTTTAAAACACTGAACAAATAGTTAAAGTCGCGTAAATCTTTATGTGCGCGTGCGCATAAAGCAACGTGAATATCAAGATTTGTATTAAAATTTGGAAAATACATTGCGAGATTAGCTTGGATACAACGAGGTGTAAATCAACACTGATTTTAAAGTTACTAATAGTGACCTATTTATATAAAATCCAGGTATCCCAGGTATCCTTTGTTAAATATTGCAAGGTAATTAGTTATTGTGATAATTAGTAAATGATGCATGCTAAATTAGTGTATTAAGAGCCATTTAGTAATTAAATAATAGCAATGTTCTTATCAGTAATCATTAGTGCATCAGTTTTATATGTAAACCTTAAGTCCCTAATTATATATCCTAATTAGCTTATATCTTCTCTAATTGGCTGCTCAGAAATGTTATTGTAATAAGGTAAACCTTTAGAAAAACGGTTTTAATCAACAAAATAAACAAAAAATAAAAAAATTGTGTTATAAAATAAACATCACTCTTTATCCCAGAAAGTGCACATTTGGCGCACTATGTGTCTTAGTATTAAATATAGCTCTTAGTATTAGCATTATGATATTAGAGACCGCTACTTGAAACAAGCCCGGAATCAGGAGGGAGAGAGCTCGATACACTCATTTTCATAGTAAAATTTCACATTTTCTCAAATTACTCCCGAAATATGGGAGTTATGAAGAAATTCATCACCACAAGTTATGAAGGCATTAAGTAATCGAATAAGATGGCATCATTAGTTTGGCATAATTTTACTCTTTTTTTTCGGACATGTCTACGTCCAACCGCTCCCATACATTCGTTCCACTGTGCGGTCTAGAGATGGGTTGTAACAGGTTAAACTTGATATCTGTTATCACTGTTACTGTTACACAAAAATAACAGATCCAAATATCTGTTATTAAATAACAGCCTGTTATTTTTGTACGGACGATAAATACGTATTTAAATCTCAATTGAATATGTTCTTTGTTTCTTTTCATTTAAAGTCGAAAATGATATCCGAAGTTTTGTCTAGGAATGACGATGTGAAATGGTAGAATTACGTTTATTTATTTATTTTTTAGTCATCCGGTTAGACTGGAACATAGTTGAGCCCAACATAGTTGTAAAATGCTGAGCAGATTGATCGATTATTTTTCCAAACTGAACACTTTCCTTCATACTTTATTACAGGCTTAGGACTGTCAGTTTACTATTTTATTAATATTACGTCGCCGCGTCGTAATTAAAAATTGATTACGATTCTCAAACTGGCGCACTTAAAAGTGTTCAATTCATTGTATGTACATGACTACCTATTTACAATATCATCTATTCTATATCTACATGGCTATTTACATTACCTATCACCTATTCTATAAATACCTACATTTCCTTATTCTATATTTACATATTTTGATTTAGAAAAATTAGTTGCTGTAACTTTCTGACTCCTAACCGGGTCCGCCTTTCATTAAGGATATTCCCTGCAGCAGAGAATACCCTTTCGCAGGGAACCGACGAAGCCATTGCGTTGAGCTTTGTGGCTGCTATCTTATATAAAGTGGGGTACACCGATTTGTGCTCTCTCCACCATTTCAAGGGGCAGTTGGTTCTAGAAATAATTTTGTCATCTTGATACCGTTGCACCTCTACGATGGCACGAGATTGAGCTGTGCCCTCCGGTTGAATGCCTTGCATTCTTCTCTCAAAATCTTGCCAAATTGATTTGGTTTGGCTGGTAGAAGATGTTGTGGGTTCAACTGCTTGTACATGTACGTCGCTTTGAGTCGCAGCATCACGCGAATGTTGAGTTGCAACTAATGAAATTATGCGTCGCTTCGTTTCTTCTGCCACATGTCCTTGAACGTGCCAGCTAAACAACAAGACGGCGCCGCGGCGGCGGTAGCGACGCGGCATACGATTAGTTCCAATTTCAGCCACGTACAGACATAATTTGCGCGCACTTTTTAGTTGCAATATAAATTGCCATTAACGAAAATAGATTATAATTTTAAGTTTTTTTTTATAATGGTCACTGGTCAGTAACAGGTAACACGACCTAATTTAGGAGTCACATTTTCGAAAATGTTTGTTATTGTAAGACCACCAACTATATTTTAAGGATAATAAATACTAAGTGCTTCTCTGTTTAGCGTACTTTAAACGCTTTAGTAAGAGTGAGAAGTAAACATATTTCGAAGTAAATAATAGGTGTTTCTCTTTTTAGCAAGGGCCATTCTTTAATGAGGGAGAGAGAAATTGATAACCTTACTACATTTCTTCCTTTGTGTGAGTGTATAAGTAAGTAATAGCCGTAGTAATAGTCTGTAGGTGGGGACTATTTAGAATAACAGATTAACAGTAACAGCCGCGGTAACAGTCTTTGAGGGTCTGTTATTTTAGGTAACAGATAAGTTATATTGGTAGGAACAATTGTTATTTGTTATTTTTTAATATCTGTTAATTCTACCTGTTACGATAAATACGCCTCACCCCTAGTGCGGTCGCTTTTTTGTAGCCATCCGAACTTGGTCGGGTTATGTAGGTTTTCGATGCTTCGTCAGTATTATAATTGTTTTTCTTTAATTACTGAATTTAATGACATGAAATTTTGCATGTGAATAGTTGAATGAATACACTAATTATTGGCATACATTTTACCATGCAATTCATTTAGAACGTCGTGATATTTAACTGCTTTGTAAACAGTGATCTATTCATGGTAAATTTGTCCTATAACTCTTTAATTACTAACGGAACATCATTGATACTTGGCAACATGTTGCAGACACTGACAAGGTTTGTATAAACGTGAAAATCTAGACCCCAAAGTGCATACTTTAAGAACTAAGACCTAATAAGCGTATTTTACGTTTATATTTTTATCTTTTAAGCCCTACGATTTTTTCTAAATCTGTTTTTTAAACAAATATAAACAAATTCAAAACAACGTATGTAAAAATCTACAGCTCTCTATGTAAGCGCTTTATATGAAAACTAGCTAATGGCCAAACGTTCGCGTAGCGGAAACTTGAATTTCTCCGAAGTTTATGCATGCACTAGTTTTATTCATACATACACAATTACACACAAATACACACTAATTTTTGGACACATCTCTTTTCTTCTAAAGTCTATGGATTAAAAAAAGTTCCGCCAGGACAACGTTCGCCCAGCGGAATCAGTTTTTGGTGAATTTCTCCACAATGGTTGCGTGCACAATTTTTTTTTTACCATACACAATTATACGACGTCATACACTAAATATCTGCATAATTAAAATCTTTAAATTCAACAACATTCCGCTGCGCGTACGCACACGACGTGTCAAGCCCAGTGATGATCCCCGTCAAGGTCGTCCAAAAACTGCAGTCACCCAAGAAAACGTTGATGCTGTGCGTAAGCTGATTGAGGAAGATCGACATGTGACATACCGCGAAATTCAGGCAACTTTAGACATTGGCATGAGTCAAATACAAATAATCTTGCATGAACAATTAGGTATAAAAAAGTTGTTTTCCCGATGGATACCGCATTCGCTCTGTGAAGAGCAAAAAGCGGCTCGCGTTACTTGGTGCGTCAGAACTCTCGAAAGATTCCACGCAGGATCCTCAAATGATGTATACACCATCGTATCAGGTGACGAATCCTGGATATTATTGAAAGTTCGTGGGGATCATCCTGATTAGGATAGATTTATTGGATGGAATCAAACACGGCAGATGACGGCTACATGGCGGCGGGCCTTTTTATTATTGACAGATGTCACAGATAGACCACAGATTACACAGTTCATTTTGACACGGAGTACAGTTCTGTTACATTTTAATGAATATGCCACAGGCTGAGTTATATATACATTAGATGATTACAGAGCAAATATTGTGTTCCTTTACATTCGGACTTCGGGGAGGGAAAATAATCCAGTGCGATTTTTTCTGATAATGATTCTATCTCAATACGTCTAGCGCCACACACTTTTCTGTGTCAAAAACAGGAACTAATGAATGTTGCCACTTAATTTTTAACAGATATACGCGTACGAACCCGAAACAAAAACCAGTCACGAGTTTGGGGGTTCGAAAATGAGTTAAAGCCAACAAAAATTGTTCGTTCACGGAGTGTTGCAAAAAAAATGGTGGCCACGTTTGTCTCCAAAACCGGCCGTGTTACGACTATTCCTCTTGAGGGCAGGGGCGTGCCGTCCATAGAGGCAATTAGGCCTAGCCTACCCTACCAACAACGCCAAATGCATTTATTTTAACTAGGTAATACAATAACACAAAATATTAAAAAAAAAGTTAAACTCCTGTTAAAACTCATATAGCAACTTGTCGCAGACGCCACGTGACTCACAGTTCGACGGAGCTTACGTACGCAAGGCAAAGATTCTTTTCGCCTACATTTCGTTCATAAATTTACGCACACTCGTGTATATTTTCGTGTGTATGAACGGCACACAATAGTGAAATGGTTTAAATTAGGGGCGTAACTCCGGCGGCAGGAGCTTGGTCCTCATTGGTTGTGTGTAAAGTGAAGATTTAATGAATGAAAAATATTGAAGACCAGGGTTCCCAATTTTTGGACAATTCCCCGAATTGCGGGGAAGTTTCCTTCATGACTACCAGACTACTAGAGACAATTAAAAAAAAAGGGTGGTATTGTTGAATTTATACCTTCCAAAAAATTATAAATTGTAAGGAATAGCAAAAGCCTTATAAAAGTAATTAAAAACTTCATAATTTTTTATTTTTCTTCTCATATTTGGGAAATTTCGCTTGGTTTGTGGGGAGTTAGGAAAATAAGTTTCGGCAACACAGTCCAGTGTGTCAGTGTTATCCGGCAAAATATGATAGTCCCTTTTGTGGAAGAACACGGTATGACAGTGATACAATTTTAATTGGTAGTGTTTGTTTCATGTGACAGTGACACGTAATTTATATGTGATCTTGAATGTTTTGCTGTTTTAGATCTTATTAAGTTATAAGTAATTGGTTTTGAAACGTAAAGTAGTGTAAAGATTATGTGTTGTGTTATTATTTGTTTATTTACCTAAGAATGGTGTTCTGTTGTGAAGTTTGCGCCGATAATGTGTTGGTTAGGTTAGGTTAGTCGCACTTGTCGTTTAATGATAAGATTCAAGTTGTGTCTAAAGGTAAATGTGTGCCCGAATTACGAGAATTTATCCAAAAATATGATAATTCATGACTTCGGATATCTTGCAAGTGACGTGTTCTGTAATTATCACCCACCCACTTGGTTATGATATTTGAGGTGGCCGAATCTTTCTTCTGTTTGCATCGTTAGAAAATCGTTTTTTAAACCTTGAATAATGTGGTGAGTTCTTGTATGTAGAGCCGCGCTGTGATGTTGCGCGAATTAGTTTTTTTTGGTGTCAGTATGCGTGGCCTACCCTCTGTGGAGAACCACTGCACGCCACTGCTTGAGGGACAAAGAACGGTTAATGCAGAATGGTATGCTAGCATTTGTTTGCCACAGGTCGTTTCTGAACTCCGTAAAGAGAGTTCGAGTTCTCACACCGCGCACAGAACAAAAGAGTTTTTAGAGCAAGAAAACATAGAATTATTAGACCATCCGCCGTACAGCCCCGACCTAAGCCCTAATGATTTCTATACTTTCTCTAAAATAAAGAATAAATTGCGTGGACAGAGATTTTCATCACCTGAAGAAGCTGTGGACGCCTACAAAACGGCCATTTTGGAGACCCCAACTTCCGAATGGAATAGTTGCTTCGATGATTGGTTCCACCATATGGAAAAATGTGTCAAATTTCGCGGAGAATACTTCGAAAAGCAATAAATACATTTTTAAATAGTAATGTTGTGTCACTTCCTTAATTCCCGAAATTTTCAGTGCCGCCCTCGTACCCACGATTATGTGACTCACGATTTACACGTGGCGAGCACATATATATTATTTAGCATCAGTGGCGGTACCTTCATATAAGCCCAAAAGCCCGGCCTTACTAAAATGCTCGATAGAGAATCAATATCAAACCCGAACTATTTAAAAGTTCGCGCGCTTAATTCTTATCAAAATAACACAAAGTATCTACCTATGCTACACTACTACAGATCGCGATTGTTCGCGCGTAGAGTTTCGCATTTGTAGCATCTACATATAGCTGTCTCGCTTACATGCACCGGCTTTTACAGGGCTTTCAAAGTGACAGATATAGTTATCTGTCACTTTCGCACTTATAGCGATGTGCCGTATAACGAGTTAGACCTTGTGCATAGAACAAATCGATCACTATGGCAGATTTAAGCCAGGCTTTCGGTATGAAGTTGTACGCGTATGCGTGATCTTGTGAGCTTGCCAACTCTGCAGTGTTGCCGTTTTAGCCACGTTGTGAGATCTTGGAGATTTTTAACGAGTTTGGAAACTTTTTTAACATTTAGCAACAATAAAAACTAGCGACTTTTTAAAATAACGAAATTAAATATTCAAGCAATATCTTAAAAATAAAAAAAATGCTACATCTAGCTAGATTTTTCATATACCTGGCGACTTTTTTTGCCTAAATGACAACACTGAGTAGTTCCCGACATCCGAGAGTGCAACTAACTTCAGTTTCATTTGCTTGAGTGGAAAAAGGTTTTGTTGTTAAAGTTTTTGTGTGTTTTCTTAGATTTCCTCAGTGGTACAATTGTTTTGGTGACTTACTTATAACAATGGCGGTAATTGTACCTTGTGAGGATTTAAAATGCGTTCAAGTTTTGATTGGCGAAGATAAGGTAAAATCTTTAAACTTTGCTCAGAAAAATCAGTTAATTTCTTCATTAAAACCCACGCCTAATCTGTGTATTTCTCAGACTAGTAAATCGCATAAACGAAAATTTAATAGATCAGTGTATAAAACTAGTTGGATTGTTGGCTGTTCGCATACTAATAAGTTGTATTGCTGGTGCTGCATATTTTTTTCGAATGAAGATTCCGTTTGGAATACATCTGGTTATAATGATTTAAATAACATATCTGGCGCCATTAAAAGACACGCAAATTCCCATAAACACCTGTGTGCAATGGTTTCTTTCGGTAATTTTGGTAAACAACGAATTGAGACATCTATATCACGCCAGTTATCTGAGGAAATTTCAAAATATAACACGCGCGTTGAAAACAACCGTAGTGTTTTTCAAAGATTAGTCGATATTGTTTGTCATTTAGCACAACAGGAACTTCCTTTAAGAGGACATGATGAGTCCAAAACTTCATTAAATAAAGGCAATTTTTTAGAACTGGTCTCGTTAATTCCAAAATACGATGTCGTTTTAGAAAAACATATGCAGCATCAGGAAAGTGACAAACCGGGGCCGAGTTATTTATCTAACAAAACCCCCGATGTTAGTCATAGAGAACAACTGTGCTTGATTCTCAGATATTATTATAAAAATGAAATTTCATGACCGATTTTTGGGCTTTCTTAATGTGTCGGAAAGTCGCACAGCAGACTCACTCTCTAATATTATTTTAGAATTATTGAATAGACATGATTGCATCGCAAAATTAGTAGCGCAAAGCTATGACGGTGCTAGTGTAATGTCCGGTGTAAGAAATGGAGTGCAACAAAAAGTTAAAGATGTTTGTCCACAAGCAATTTACATTTGGTGTAATGCGCATATTTTGGCCTTAGTGTTGTCTAAATCATGCAATAGAATTCAGGAGGTTAGTTCATTTTTTTCAGCCCTTCAGGCTTTGTGTAATTTTTTTAGTAATAGTACAAAACGAGCTGCTTTTTACGATACTCATTGCAGCAAAAAATATCCTAATGCTCCCGCAACTCGTTGGACATACATGTCGCGAGTTGTAAACACGGTTTTTGAACAAAAAAGTAAACTTATTGAGTTGTTTTCTGATCTGTGCGACAATCCACAGAACTGGGACGGGGATACGATTTTAGCTGCGGAGAATTTTGAAAACACTTTGCGATCTTTTAATTTCAATTTTTTTCTTTTTATCTTTCATCGGATATTTGTTAAAACTGACTGTTTGTACAATATTCTACAAAAATCACAAGTTGATGTCGGTTATTGTATTAATAAAATAAAGGAATTTCAGGCATGGTTACGTGCTGAATTTCACGTTCCGTCCACGAGTTCCAGTAGCAGACACCGAAGTACACTTTCAGGTCACTCCATCAAGACCGAAGGTAAGGTCTCATCATTACTATCAAAATGAGCCCAAACTCCGCACCCCTAGTTCTACTGGTCCACGAGTTCCAGTAGCAGACATCGAAGTACACCTTCAGGTCACTCCATCAAGTCCGTTGGTAAGGTCTCATCATAACTATCAAAACGAGCCCAAACTCGGCACACCTAGTTCTACTGGTCGACGAGTTCCAGTAGCAGTCACCGAAGTACACCTTCAGGTCACACCATCAAGTCCGGAGGTAAGGTCTCATCACAGCTATCAAAATGAGCCCAAACTCGGCACACCTAGTCCTACCCGTCGACCAGTTCCAGTACCAGTCACCGAAGTATACTTTCAGGTCACCTCATCAAGTCCGGAGGTAAGGTCTCATCATAACTAATAAAACTTGCCTAAAGTCCACAGCCCACATCTCTCTACTAGTAGAGGGCTTCTAGTGCCTAGGAGTCACTGAAGTATTTGTATCTAAGAATTATTTAGTAAAATTATAAAGAGCAATAAGAAATATTTCTGTAAGTACCTACGAATTATAACGAAATAAGAAAAAAAACACAAAGGATCCAAATTAGTTCACTTGACTACTACGAGTATTCCCGTAGCTACCCGTGCGTACACTTGTGTGTGTGACCCGTGTCAATGTAGTAGTTTACCTATAAATTTTACAAATGCGTCCTTAAAAACGAATAAAATCATGTTACGGTGGCTCCGAGCGCCGGGCGTTAGCGTCTACCCGTGACAGTGGTCAGCGAAGCACTGCCGCCCGTCGCCCTCAAGAGCCCCCGCTTCAACGCGCACCAAGCTTATTCGAAAAAACAACCCACCTTGATTAATCAAACACAAAACAAATAGAAGCCGTATACTAAAATGTGAGTAGTTAAATTGTCTTTTAGATGGTGAAAGTTTCATGAAAATACGCCCGTTAGTTTTAGCGTGATTATCGTTTTTTTGTCCGCGTTAGACATTAATTTACTAATTAATTGCACTATATTATAAATATATTATTTCAAATATTATTATATCAAATTACGAAGACAATAGTCTAGTATAACATATTTTTTTTTAAACTAATAAGACGAGTCGTCTAGACGTGATGTTCAATTTAAAATCATTAGAAGTCATAGATCTGCGCCTTAACCAGATATTTTCTACAACATAGGAATATCGAAAAAGTCTCCGTGCGCGTTCTCTATTGATGTTCTCTATTAATGCGGCGGTTAGTTAGCGATGGTTCAATTTCGAAAGATTTTTCACAGACGCCTCTAAATTATCAGATGTAAGTTGTATACTACCAAAACTCCAAAATCGTTTTCAAATTCAAATGCCCTGTACAATCATCAGTGTTTACGGGTGAGTGCGTGGCTATATTAGAGGCGTGTCTATTTATAGAGGCTCATAGCATACGAGTTGGTGTCATCTTTACGGATTCACTTAGTTGCTTGCAAGCTTTGGAGCATAATCCTTTCAAGAGTAAACTGCACAGTCTAATCCTGCTACAAATCAAAAAGTCTCTTTTCCTTGTACCAAGAATGACAAAACCGATCACTTGGTTTGGATTCCAAGTCATTGTGGCACAAGGGGAAACGAATATGTTGATGCTCTTGCTAAGGATGCTTCTACGTCCCAAGCCGCTGACCGCAAACATTTTCAATGCCAAGGCTACGATTTGCTGAGCCTTCCAAAAAAGAGCTTGCTAACCTCATGGCAGGTGCAGTGGTACAATTCAAGTAAACGGAAAGGTGCTTTTTATCACGTAATACAGCCTCAGGTTACACCCCAGCCTTGGTTTTACCTTTACAAAAAAATATCCAAGAAAGTGATATAGATTCTTTGCCGTCTCCGTATGGGCCATTGTTGTTCTCCAGTTTTCCTTCACAAAATCCGGGTCAGAGACACATCGCTCTGCGAATGTGAGTTGGATGAAAGTACTTTGGAGCACATTTTTTTAATTGCTCCAATAATAACCCAGCGCATGACTTGTATAGTCATCTCCCTAAACTAAATATCCCTATCCCAACCAACTTTCCATCAATTCCATCCCTACTAACACACTTCCCCAAAGCTCTTTGGGGCTTTGATGTTTTTTATCCGCGTCCATGACCTCAAATTATGATGATTTTTATGTGGTTAGTGGTCATGTATGTACATATTTAAAAATATTCTTAGCGATCAGAAGTATATTATAAACATAAACAACTTAAAACTAATTTACTTCAAAATACACTTAATTCCAACAATACTTCAATTACACATCAAATTCGAGCAATCACAAGCAACCGTTGATATTCAAAACAAAAAATAAAATAAGGAACGAACTTACTGCAAAGTAGCGCAGGTACAGACATCCTTACCGTTCGACGACTCAGCAACAATTTTTTTTTTTTTTGTGAATGGCATCTCGTAGTTGACCTTGAGAGGTCGTGACTACTTAACCGGACTTTCCTGTGGCTGTCTTAAGCGAACTCAAAGCCTCCAGCCAGGGGCGAATTTCTTATAATACTAAGCGACTGCACGCTAAGGGCACCCCCTGTGGGGTACGGACCTCGGCTTAGGGCGTCGCTGGGGGGAGGACAGCAAGGTGGGACAGGCTGGATCTGGTTAGTATTATTATTATTAATCGGGGAATTTAAAACTACAGGCTCAGCTGCGGCGCGGGCTGGCACTTCGTCGAGCAAGGGTCGGGGGAGGGACAATTACGTCGGGGTTTACGCGAGGGACCTCGGCGGCGAGGTCGGAACGTAGGTCGGTGTGTTTTGTGCACTGTACTCGTTGCCCTACTGCTTTCCTGGAGGAGGGTAATGGGGTCATCGGGGTCGGTGAGAGTATGCCTTGGACGGCGAATAGAGCTAATGGTGGAGGGCCTATAACTGGCGGCCTGCACAACATGCAAAATACAAGAAATATTTCTGATACAGGGGCTGATCAAAGAACTTATGTCTGTGGGTGGGCCTTGACGAAGTGTCTACAAAAAGTCGTCAAAGGTTGTAAAAATTGTAAAAGCAAGTTACTAGGCAATTCGGATAATGAAATGTACAAATACATACGTGCCAGAGAATATTGTCAAAATAAGAAGTGGCTTTGCTGTCCCTCCAAGTGCCTAGTAGCTTGTTTTCAGGAAATACAAGAAACAACTGTTGCATTTTTGAATAATGATTGCCACAAAAAGAACATCAAAGAAAGAATAAAAACCTTCATTGATCTGTTCACTGATATTAGTTTTATGGATTGCGAAATGCACAAAGAAAAATTAAAACAATGTTTTGTTAACACAACCATAAATATAATTATATATAGTTGGTGCAGGTCTATTAATAGAATACTGGAAGGTAAAATCATCTACAAAGGTGGGGATACCACAAAAACAGCAGCTCAAGTATATCACAACAAGCATAAAACGAATAAATATTAATTTGTTTCATACCAATAAAAAGACATTATTCTGAACTTCATACGTGTTTTTTTTAATTAGGGCAAAACCCTGATTGTGACCACAATACATACTCGCTCAACAGATTGTCCTGAATTTCTAAGTTTCTGTTACTTTTTGTATTCGATAGTGAAACGAGTACTTTCTAAATTAGAGAAAAATACTAGGACAACAAGTTGAGTGAGATGTCTGTAAATTGGATTGAATAGGATTATATCCCTATAGTAAGTATGCATATCTATATGTAGGTATATATTAGATCCTTAGTTGACCCACCAAACTCAAGGTGGCAGCACTTTCCATACATGCATATTTTACCACAGAGTTGTTACTCTTTCCCTATATATTACTTTACCCTATACATTACTTTACTCTTTGCGTAGTACTGAGTCCAGTCCTCGCCAGTGTGACCATCTTAAAATTATCGATACTGCCTTAGTTTGGTCTGAAACCTGCCAAATCCTGCCAAAGACTCGAGTAAAAACTGCCGAGTTTGTTTAGCGTTGTAATTTAGTAGTAGTAAAAAATACACTTTGTTTTACATATCATATTTTTATTATTAATTAGGTCAAATGTAAATTAAACATTGCAATTAGCCTCATAATCTTCATTTTCTATCTCTTTACACATGGTTTTATTCATACGATTTAACATTTCTCTGTTTATTATTTAAGTATCTACGTCTATGACTGATTGAATGAAATAACATAACAACCATAAAATTACGTATAGAGAATACTCGTTTTACGATTATCAACTGTATAACTACTACTGTTAATGTTCTTAGTTGAATGAGATACAAACATAACACGAGAGGTACAGGGGAATCCTTTACACAGACTTCATAAAATAGAAGGCAAATCCTGCCAAAAAGGCAGGAAACTGCCACATCTGGTCGCACTGGTCCTCGCAGCCTGGCCCTCGCAGCGGTGGATGTGCGTGCACGCACACTTCTGGAGTCCAGGGCTGGTTGTGGTATTTTGCTACTCAATGCCACATCTTTATGTTATAATAATTATAAATTTACCTTTGTTTTGATTCCTATACTGTTTTACTTTCTTCAAACATATGAAATCATATTATTGCTCTAACTTTCTTACATATGTTTGAATACCACCAACCTCACCAACAATACCACTAATTTAAGTACTATAGAACAGAACCTCTTGTCTTACAAAAGACATTTTACTCCTTGGGACAGAGTTGCCGACTGACTGTGAAAGCGAGATCCTCGTCTTCGTGCTCCGCCTCGTCTGTCAGCCCTGTCCCACTGCTGCCTGCCGATCCAGACCAACTAACTGCCGACCCTGTCCAGCTGCTGCTAGCCGATGCTACATCTTGCCGTCCAAGCGTCCCGTGCACTCGGACCGGAACCATAGAATAATTTTAATATTTAGTCTTATGTTTTAAATATTTATTAGTAAGTACTCTTACTTTAGTTTTCTTTTTTTAACGTGACTTACGACTGGCCCTCCGGCCAATCGTAACGTTACACGGTGCCGCCGTCGCCACTACAATAATCCCGCGCACCGGTGTGCGCGCGGCGCGTGTAAGCTAGTTGAGCTCAGTGCAAACATCGTATGATCTGCGTGTTTGGCCCAATATTCATGAGCGGAGCGATTCCGCTCTAAAAATGTAAGGTGGTGGTCCAGTTGATTTATTGTTCCGCCACATATTCCCCCCGGCCAGACCGTAACTACGGTCGATAAAAATCGGGGAATCTTACTCGTCGCCCACTTCTTGTCCTCTTCTCAGTGTCTGTTGTTGTAATAGGTGTTGGAGCTGTCGCTGGGGTTGACTTGACTTCTGGTTGCTTTTCCTCGTCCTTCAAAATGTATGCGGGCGTTAATCTGTCAACAGAGACGTTAGTTGTCTTTCCTTTTACCTGTATTGTGTAATACTTTGGATGCCTTTGTATTACTTTAGGGGCTAGCGTAAGGTGGTTCCAGTGGTCTTCGGACGTAGTCTCGGCGTAGAAAGACGTGTGTAGAGGAATGCAGATCTCGTGATATGTAGAAGGAAGAAGTTGTGTGCCAGGAGGTTGGCCTGGGAGTGAGTTTAGCCATGTGTGCACGAAGACGTGTTGCATACTGTGAGACATCGGCTGCAGTGTAATCTGTAGCAGACAGAAACTGGCTAGGTAACCGAAGAGCTTCACCATACACAAGCTCAGCAGGCGTGGCTTGGATGTCATCTTTCCAAATGTTACGCATACCGAGTAGCACCAGCGGTAGAACTTCTGTCCACTGCGAAGAAGTGTGGCACATGATGGCTGCTTTGAGCTGGCGGTGTAGTCGCTCAACAATGCCATTAGCAGCTGGGTGGTAAGCGGAAGTGGTTTGCACCAACCATGGTATTGAGGGCCTTGAACAGGTGGCTCTCAAATTGGCGACCACGGTCTGTAGTCACCCGTGCTGGACAGCCGAATCTAGCTAACCAGCCGGCCGGTCACCAAAGCAGCTGCGCAAGTCTCTGCGGTTATGTCCTTCAGCGGGTACGCCTCAGGCCACCGAGTAAATCGGTCGATGACAGTTAGGCAGTACCTGTAATCAGAAGAAATGGTTAAGGGCCCTACGATGTCGAGGTGTATGTGGGTGAATCTGGAAGAAGGAGTAAGGAAAGAGGAAAGAGGAGTTACAGTATGGCGGGTTATTTTACATGCTTGGCATTGCAAGCATTGTCTTGCCCACTCTCTACAGTTCTTACGTATCCCAGGCCACACAAAGTTTTGTGTCACCAGGCGCACTGTAGCAGAACATCCTGGATGATGTATGTTGTGCAACGATTGGAAGACTTACTTCCTTAGTTGTGGTGTGACATACGGGCGAGGCATCGGCATTGAAGTATCGCATACAATGTGTGCGTTTCCCGTCAGTGTAGCGATCTTTTCTAGCTTAAGTGAAGAGCCGTTTCTAATGAGGTCTTGCAGTTCTGGGTCTGTTTCCTGAAATTTTGCAAGATCCTCAAAGTTTATTGCCGTTGACACCTCTTCAACCCGTGATAATGCATCAGCGACGACATTGTCTCTTCCAGGTATGTATCCGTAGTGAATTGGCCTATGAAATCTAGGTACCTGAATTGTCTTGGCGAATGGCTGTCTCTGTTGGTTTTGAAGGCGAACACAAGTGGTTTATGATCGGTAAAGATGGCAAAGTTCCTAGCCTCGACCATATCGCTCCTTGAATACAAAAGGGACACAAATCAAAATCCATAAATTTTACAGGACAGCCAAAACAAATTTTTGAAACTGTTTTTTTATAATATTTCTTATATTTATTAATTAAAAATAAGATGTTAATATATCATTAGATGCGTATTTATTAGCTCTATCTATCTACAATATAAACTTTGTAATAGATGTTACCTATTAAGAAAAAAAAGCATAAAAGTCCCTTTTGCATTCAAAATTTGAACCAATATAATAAAAAATATGTCAAAAATTAAACACAGTTTTACAAATAAAAATGGTTTATTGTACCTTTTTGGTAAAAAACCGTATCAAAAAGTTTAATCTTATTACTAGGTAAAAACATAAGTGAATGGACACCAGGAGAACATTGTATTAAAAAATCTAAACTAAAAAATCTTAACTTATTATTAAGTAATATAATTGAGATCAACTTTGTACGTAACTATTATTCAGCAAAATTAAACATCTCTCTAAAACAATTATATTTGTAAGAATTATAGAAAAAACAAGAGATAAAACTGTAATAATCATTATCAAAATATACATAAAATAACCATATTCATTAATAAATTCTCTAAATAACTCAAAAAATAATCAAGTGACGACACTAATTTGTCTCTCTTTAACATTAATAATTTAAACAAAACAAAATCCGAGATCAGTTCTAAAGGCACATAATTCAGTAGCAAAATATTATAGCTTATATGTAATAATACTATTGCACAATAACAATCTAAGTAGTCTTACAAAATCACAGTTATAAACACTTTAAGGCACTTTTTACGTAAACTATTTTAAGTTACAAATTATTAAGTCTTTATTATCAAAAGGAACTTTTAAAATTAACTATTCTAAATATTATCACAATTAGGTATCTAATAATAAAATTACAAATTTTCGTAAAAGCTTTGGTAATACTTAGGAATGATATTTTTCTCAATAAGTTTAAGAATACCCTGTTTTTTAGTTTCAGTTATTTTAAGTTTTTGTTTGTACAGTTTTTTTGGCACTATAGGATTAGCAGACCTTCTTTTTGTCAGCGTGGCTACCGAGGTAAAATCTTCAGTTTCGTATGAAGTCTTGAAGAAAAATTTGTTCTCATAATCTCGATGGACTTTAATAGTTTTTATATCAGCCCATTGACTTTTTGTCCATCTTCTGTAGTAGTGTAATTGCCGACAGCCAGAGATTTTAAATCTAAAAAACTCTCATGCGTAAGTTCGTGAACAACGAAGGGTCTTCCTTTCTTCTTTGCAGTTTTAATAAGGGTTATGTACTGATCCGGCACATAAATGGGAGAAGATTTTAAAGCATTCGAAATGTTGCGTTGAATTAGAGAGTGAGCAGCATCTCCTTCATTTTGAGTGTGCCCTTTTATTAAAAAAATATGAGTAACACTCCTCAACTTCGATAACTCATTTATGGCGTATTGGTACGTTGCTAACATAAATTTATTTTTATGTTGGCCACAACAGTTGTCGCTGTAAAATACTACGTCAAAATAGTCAGAAGCTTTCTCATTCAAATTTTTCAAGTACGCGAGCACACACGATCCTATTTCGTTAGCACCACGAGCTCCTGCACCTTCATGCCAAACGTAGCAGGTCGTATTATTTGAACCCAGTTCAGTAACAGTAAAAGTCAGCATATTCAATTTTGAAATATAGTAAAAACTAGAGACTTCGCCTTGCGGACAAGGCATCACAGCCTGTAAGTCATATACACATACTATAAAATTATCGCTTATATTTTTTTTATCATTTTCCTTTTGAGCTCTGGCTAATTTTTTTTCTTTCAAATGCAGATCATATTGTATTTGTAAAAGCGTTTTATCTTCAACATTTGCGAAAGCTGTGCAGTCTTCACACTGGTCTTTTTTCGGTTTCCAAAAAGAAATGTTGAAGTCATTCACGAAGATATTATAGTACAGTTTATAAGAAAGATAACCTTTACCTTCAGCTTTACATTTATCGACGTAATCACGGTGCAAAGTAGCAATAGATCGGCTTCCTTCAATATACTCACGCTTAGAGCGAGCGCGACAGTAGTGGCTCTCAATCCTGGGTATGGAGTTAATGTGTTCCTTTGCCCTATCCTTCAAAGCAGCATCCAATTTAAATTGATTGCCATGTTTTCCTCGGTTATCTTGCATTTGAATTCCAGTAATTGATCCAGAAAATTTCTTTACAACAGTCCGAATGCTTTTATCTGATATAGCAAGTGTATTCATAAAGAATAACTTGCATACTCGAATGCGTTGATCGATTTTCGTGAAGTAATATGCGTGGTTTAAGTTTTGGCGGGTACTACCAACACGGATGTACCGATACTTTGGCTCAATGTTTGTCATATGGTTGTATATAAATTGCCTCTGAACGTTTAAATCATCAGTGTCCCAATAGGCATTAAATATGGCTAATCGTTCCTCAAATGAAAACACATTTTGACATTTAAATTTACACTTATCTGAACAAACAGGTCCCATATTTTTGCAAATTTTTAATAATTTTTTTCGATTTAGACATAGTTGTGTGTGCCTTCCCGCTATTGATCAGAGTCTTGGTTTTGTTTCTTTTCCATGATTCTGGATTAGCTTTTCTTTTCCGACTAAGACGCTGAGGATCCACGCTAGCTGGTTCACTGCCAATGCTGGGTGACTGAATATTCACGCTGGGTGACTGATTATGACTGATGGATGGCTGTGTTTCTATATTAGGCGACTGAGTATCCAAATTGACTGGCAGATTATCATTGATGAGTAAGTGAGGTTCTACACGAGAAGGGCCCGGTTGGGGTGAAATACAAAATGGTTTGGCAATTACTTTTGACTGTATATCTCCTTCGGAATCAGAAGATCTTTCATGACTAGGTAGAAATTTGGGATCTAAAACACTGTCATCAGAAGAAAAATCTGCAATTGATGAACTGCTGGATGTTGATGATCGGCTGGAATTGGTATCAGAGTCATTATCAGAGTCGCTTGAACTGCTACTCGAGTCACTCTGTTCAACAACTATTTTTGGCCTATTTGTGTCTTTGGTATTCGTTACACAGCTTACTTCACTGTCTTCATCCTCTAATATTGATAGGTTAAGATCAGGTTGACTGTCTGCTATAGAATTTTTATCTGAAGAATCAATGGGTAACGTGACGGGTAGACTGAGTGCAGCTGGAGTATTAAAAAAGTTTTATTTTGCACATTATTATTGTGGCCAGGTAATGCTTGAACTTTTTCCGATTCTTGAACGGAGGTTGCCATATTCAACATTTTTCGGAACTCTATTCATTTTGTCAATCTGTAAAAAAAAAAAACATCTTTAACGTTTTATAACTAAAAAACATAAAATACACACAGTTCTATACATATATTATACAGTCCTTAGTACATACACACAATACATACATACATACACTAAAACATACACACAATCAAATATATAACAATCCTTAATATGACATTTTCAATACTAATTTGACAGGAATAACACCTTAATTATATTTAACAAATTTAAGCTACCACCTCATATTTAACATTCAAATTCACAGTCAAATTCACAGAAAATATGAGGCAATGCATTTTAATCACATATTTTTCAACATTTACGAATATCTACCCATATTATTATAGGTCCCTATAAACACTCACTGATATTATTTGAAAAACTTTAAATTAGTGACGAAAGCTACAGGGACAGGGCTTCAATTTAGTTTATATTATTAATTTACAAACAAATAAATACATTTGTATGATTTTTAAGTTAAAAATCACTGAAGTAATAAGAATAGAACAAAATTAACATCAAAATGGTAATTTTTATTTTTAAAATTGTAACGAAAACTAAAATTATTATCATGCAAAACGGCCATATTTCTGGCCTTCCCATTCTAGCACGCTAAAAATAATTATTTATTTCACTATAATTTAATGCAAAAGGGACGTATTTCAAAATATGCTACTGTTGTATTATAAAATATAATTATACTTAACTAATATTGGATTACAAAAAGGACGCATTTCAAATATGACAATTTTGTATTACAAAATATAATAACAAATACTAATGTTAGAATGCAAAACAGACGTTTTCCAAAATATGGCACTTTTGTATTATATATTATGGTTACAAATACTAATGTTAGAATGCAAAACAGACGTTTTCCAAAATATGGCACTTTTGTATTATATATTATGGTTACAAATACTAATGTTAGAATGCAAAACAGACGTTTTCCAAAATATGGCACTTTTGTATTATATATTATGGTTACAAATACTAATGTTAGAATGCAAAACGGACGTTTTCCAAAATATGGCACTTTTGTATTGTAAAATATAATCACACTTACCTGAAATTTTGAATCCAACACAGACGTATTTTGGATTGTGGCACTTTTTCACGCAACCGACGTGCGTTTGCGTTGAATCTCCGGGCGCAACTAACAAAATGGCGGTTTTGCACTGACATTACCTGTCAAAGTGAGCTAATGCAAAAATGGCGGTAAGTTAGTGTAGCCATAATATAAGCAAAAATGATGGGAGTTTTTTTTTCACTATAAAATATAGTCGGTTCAGGTGTAATTTTTGCAATAAAACGATTTTCATTTTTTTTTTAATTGTGGCCCTTTTGTATTCAAGGAGCGATATGTCGAAAGTATTTTACTGCTTCATATGCCGCTAACAATTCGCGGTTGTATGGGCTGTATTTCTTTTAAGCACCACTAAGTTTGTGTGAGTAAAATGCTAGTGGTTCCCAGTCGTCTCCTTTTTGCTGTTGAAGGACAGCGCCGATAGCCGTATCAGATGCATCAGTGACTATGGTTAACTCGGCTGATGGATCTGGATGAGCCAGTAGAGTTGCGTTGCACAATGAAGTCTTAGTGTCTTCGAAATCCTTTAATAGTTCTGGAGTCATGTCGACTGGATGTGCTCCTTTAATTTTGGGACCAACAAGGACAGCATTCAATGGGGCTTGTAGTTTAGCTGCGTTTGGGACAAACCGGCGATAAAAATTGATCATACCCAAGAATCGTCGAAGCTCCTTGACCGTCATGGGAACCGGATACTCCTGAATAGCCTGTATCTTGGTCTCGAGAGGTTTCGTACCTGCAGCTGATACACGATAGCCTAGGAAAGTTACCTCTGAGTGTCCGATATTGCACTTTGATGTGTTTACCACTACACCGTAGCCTTTCAAGCGGTCGAATAGTTGCCGTAAATGCTGCTTATGCTGTTCAGGAGTTCGTGAGAACACGAGAATGTCATCGATATATCCGTAGCAGAAGTCCAAACCAAGCAGAACTTCGTCGATAAACCTTTGAAAAGTTTGAGCAGCGTTCCTTAAACCAAAGGTCATGTAAGCGAATTCGTAAAGGCCGAATGGTGTAGTGATGGCAGTCTTTGGAATGTCGTCTGGGTTGATAGCAATTTGGTTATAGGCGTTGACCAAATCAATAGTAGAAAATACTTCGCACCCTGATAGCTGGTAGGAGAAGTCATGAATGTGGCGGATGGGGTACCTGTCTGGTATTGTTCTTGCGTTCAATGCTCTGTAGTCGCCGCATGGTCTCCATCCGTCGTCCTTCTTCCTAACCAGATAAAGTGGGGCAGACCAGGGACTCTCCGATCGTCTAGCCACGCCACTGGCAAGCATGTCTTCGAACTCCTTTTTAGCAACTAGCGTTCGAGCTGGATCGAGTCGTCGAGGTTTGCTTGATACTGGTGGTAATTAAAATAAAGAATAAATTTTAGTTATGATCTCGCGTCGTTACCAAAGACTTTTCTTCGGGAAACCTGGAAGGTAGCTTGGGACATCGGAAGCAAATCGAAGGGACATTATTTCTCACTTATCCAACCTGATATACCAGAAAAACCATGGTTTGGCAAGGCCAAGTTTGGCAAGATGGAGACCTCCATTTTAATACGGATGAGACTGGGTCATGTTTGTTCTCCAGCCCATCTTGCCAAACTTTCTATCAGCGACGATCCCATTTGCTTATGTGGCACAGATGTAGGCGACTTAGATCATATTTTTTTCTCCTGTCCTTTAAATGACCGTTCTTCCTTTCTTAGTAACCTCTTATCCCTCCGTACTCCTTTTCCTACCTCAATACTTTCCTTACTTTGTACAAATAGCTCTCTTGTATATAAATGTATAGTCTCATTCATTATTCTAAATAATATCAAGTTGTAATATTTTTGTTTTCATTTATCCATATGGTATCCCTGTTACTTATAATTATACTGATCCTATTTTTCCGTCCTATCCTAAATCCCGTTAAAATATTTATAATAATGTTGTTTCCCTACCTTTAAATAAAACTAAACGTGACATTGGCTAAATGCACAAACCGTGCGAAGCCAAAGAAAAAAAAATAACATGCACAGAGTATTATATAATTGTGCAGCAAGATTTTGTCAATGTCAGTTGTCAGCAGTCAGTTAGACTGTCCCAAGAAGCTTAAATAGTACATACTAATTCCATGGAGACTGACCGTCCAGTCTGTCTCAACTAGCTTGCTACATATTAGTAATCTGTGGTCTCAACATAGTGCTGTGAATTTGTGACTCACTTGAATCCGATAAATGTGGATGCATCCCCAATGCTTACGAGAAATCATCTCTACACCTAACGCACTATCCACACGTTTGAATTTGTGATGGTTTGGCCAGTGTGTGGATCCAGCATTATAAATATACAAACTGACGCGGGACGGCGAAATCATTAGACCGCTCAAGTACTGAAACGCGATGACATAATCCGGCTCCCGGCGGTTGAATTATTAATTCACTGGATATGTGATAGCTGTCACTTTGTGTAATAAAATGGTTATATATATTGTATGGACTTTTACACTTATTATAATACATGTAGTATACACTTATACAAATCGATTAACCAAAAGATCACCAATACAATGAATATGACCATTTTATTACACAAAGTGACAGCTACCGCATGTCAGATTACTCCAGTGAATTCCATCGAGCTATACAAGGTGTTTTTTTATGTCCCATAATTCTAGGGTATGAATGAGACCATATCAAAGAATCAACTGGCATATGAATTATTTTTCATTTATCTTTTTTTTTGTTTTTAATAATATATAAATAATATTAATAAATAAATGATATTTTTTTTTAATTTTATTAATGAATGTAAAACACTCTTACGTGAAATATGACAACGTCGCATTTTTTTAGCTTTAAATATGAATGATTGCTTTGAATGAAAGTTAATTGCTCGTGTTTATTAAACTTAGATACCGACCCACATTGAGAGTCTAGTGTTAGTATTATGATATCTTCGAAACTATGCATTTTTGGACCACTAATTCTAGGACTATTTTTTATTATTTTTACTTATAGAATATAACCCCAGAGTTGTATATGTCTACGGAATATTCATAAATGATAACGTTTTTTTGTTTAATGGTAGCGCCAAATTCTAATGTTACTGTCAGCTGTTTATGATTATTATGCTACATATTAGTAATCTGTGCTGTTGATTGTCAATGTCACTTCCCACTCTTCATGGTCAAAGTCAAAGTGATTATTTTGGCCTTGGTGAATTATGTTTAGTTTTTTTTTAAACTAGATTACTAAAACCAAATGTAGTTTTTTAAGGAAGCGTTTTGTTGTACTTTCATCAGCTTTATTTATAGGTGCTATGTTGGCATTCTACCAGGAAATTTCGCAATGCGTCGTTTCCTTATACCTCTTTTGCTGTGGCTATGGAACTATGAACTTACATAAGAACAATTCAGTCTGCTATTTGTTAAAGTATGGGTGCTTACAGCAAAATTTTCAATGCTTTCAAAAAATATCCTCTCTTACGAGGAATGGCATCTTATAGCATTATCTGGCCTAGTTCTAGTTTAATACAACAAACTTTTGAAGGTAAAACAGTTGGTAAGTACATTATTCTTCTTTTGTTGTATAAGAAGTGTACCAATTCAACTCTGTTGGAATAGCAAACCTTAAAATAATCCTTTTCTAAATTACAGAAAATTATGACTTGTGGCGCTGTGCTCGATATGGTCTCTATGGGTCTTGCTATGTTGCTCCTACTTTGTATAGTTGGCTAACAATTGCCAATATAATGTGGCCTGGGAATTCAATAAGAGCAGGTATAATTAAGGTAAAATTATAATTATATTACTAAGTATTATCTTTTTCTTCTTCGACTGACCATCCACACAAAAACATTCTATAATGATGCAAGAGTTGTTTATTACACAATAGTTGTGCTGGTTGCTTTTAATAATATTGCTCAAATAATATCCTAGATAATGAATCATAGTTATTTTACATGAACAACCCAATGGACTATCGCTACTGTCATCATTATAATTATTTTGTTTAGATATTTTGAAAGGAAGGTTTATCTTATTTCTTTTGTAGACATTTGTGGAAACACTCACGTACACACCATTTGCAATGTGCAGCTTCTACTTTATTATGAGTTTACTTGAATCAAAGCCTTTTCACGAAGCTGTTGCAGAAGTTGAAGCCAAATTTCTGCCAACTTACAAGGTATATGAAGAATATAGAGTAAGATCCCAGGGCCCCCAGACGTAACTCATTTTCCGAGTAACAAAATGTGTGGGACAGTACTGTGTCCGTCTCCGTCGTCGTCCGTCTTTGTTAGTGTATACTTTGAACGTATGCATATTGTATCTGCTAGCTTAGGCCATCGGACAATTTACAGGTATCAGGTACTATAGATACGTAAAAAAATTACTCATTTTTCTTAAAGTTGATTGCTGATTTTTTACAGAATATTGTAAATAATTAATAATCAACACCGCCAGAAACTTCCCGTCGGCGGTAATTTCGGCTAGACGCTTTAAAGCTTGCAAAAAAATAACGTCATCTACGTTATTTTTTTGGGAGCTTTAAAGCGTCTTAACAACTTAAGTTTAAAGAAACTGTAAATCCATCTATTTATCACGCTGGCGCTCATACTCACGGCGTCCTTTTAATTGTCTCTGGGGGATGTTTGGCTTCTACGATTCATCTGGCTGCCTCCAACCGTAAGTATGATGAATTGATGACGTTATTTTTTGTGCGAGCTTCCGAAATTACCACAGACGCGCGACGGGAAGTGTCTGGCAGTATTAATTATCAATTCATTATTAACAATATTGTGTAAAACATACATAAAAATCAACACTAGACTTTAAGAAAAGTGATTTACCTTTAGTACCTGATACCTGGATATTGGCCGTCGGCCCAAGCACAATACACAACAACAATATACAACAAGCATAATACAGTAGGTACAATATGCGTACGTTCAAAGTACATACCTATATACTAACACTGCTCTATCCCATACATTTTGTTACTCAGAAAATAAGTAACTTCTGGGGGGCCCTGGGATGTTGACTGTGATTAGTAAAAATATTTTTAATTTGTTTTTATAACTATATCTATATTTCAGGTTGGTGCCTCCATTTGGCCAGTTATTGCAATGATTAATTTCTGTCTCGTTCCTCCAAGAAACAGGGTGCCCTTTATTAGTCTATGTAGTCTTGTGTGGACATGCTTCCTAGCATATATGAAACACATAGAAAAAGAAAAAGTAGTTGCAATATCAAGTGCAAATCCTATGAAATTAATGAAAGCTAATTTATGATAAGGAAAGAGTTAAGTAGCCAATTTATTAGCTATTTATATTTAGATGGTGTTATTAGTTATTCTAGGTCAATTATTAATAATTTAATCTCAAAATGTGTGATATATTTAAAAAGTCTATATTTGCTTTGCAAAGATCTTATTATTATTTATTTCAATGTAATTAATTATACAAACAGTATTTACAAAATACATAATTTACAGTAAAATAGGCTTAGTTTTGGCAAGAACTATTGGGTCAAACCAAATTTATTTAATAAAAAAAAATAGAGTAATGATGGATGACTGAGAAAATATGTATTGAAAATTTAAAACATTGATTTATAACAAAAACCAACAAGTTTGTCACTGGAAAAAGAAAATAATAACAATATAAGTTTTAGTTTCAAATTAAATTCAAATGAACCCAATAGTTCTGCAGAGGTTTGATGTGTATGTAATTTTTATACTTAGTATAATTTTAATACACGGTATTCGTTTCTACATGTTTTCATACAATGAAATTATGTAAGAGACTAGAAACAGGGTGATAAATAAATACATTTCATTTAGATCTATACAAAATAGGTTAAGGAAATGTGTGATGGGCAATTAAATACTTGTGTTGACAATATGTTTTCTATGTTATTGTGCTTGTTTCCATATAAGTAAACCTAATTCATTCCTGTTCAATACCTAACTATTCAATCATTCCAATTGTCATGCGCCTGTGAGCATGTGCCCACGATTTACACGTGGAGAGCACATATAGGTATTATTTAAGTACCTAGCATGTATCTAAGCTGCTAAATAGAGCTGCCACTAGTGCCAACTCTACATAATTGGCTGAATACACTGTCCTTAATAAAGCATTATCTCATAGCTAAATATTCAATCCCCCAGACTTTAGGTAGCGTGACCGATTGGCATGAGGTAGGTAGGTATAGTAGGTAGGTACAGTTGCAGCATTAGGTTTTAAGAAAAAAAAAATACATTTATTTGCTGTAGGTAAACATGACGCAAAGAAAAAACACATAAAAGAACAAGGTGGGGGGAATATATGCGACACATTATCCACGCAAAACGGCCATCGCTTAGCACAATGCTGTGAAACTATGCAACACAGAGCCACAGGCAGGTACAGAAATAGGTGGGGCGTGGCTGGGTGACCGCCCAGGGCGCCAGATATATCCTGCGGCTGTTGAGTACCTACAGACTGTGCCTTCATGTACAGTCACGAGAATAAACCTTACAATTACGCAAAATATAAAAGTGATTTTCTCGTGAAATAACGTTTGCAACTTTGAGAAAAGACCTATATAAATGTAGGTAGGGTTACGAAAATACTATGTTCGTAACACTATAAAATTTATGTCAATAGTATGAGAAAACTGCTTTTGAAGCTTGCGTTTCCCACAGTCGATTTTTTAACGCGGCAATTATATATCGCGCTCTCGATACACTTTGTTGGATTTTCAATACCGACATTTTAAAATACAGTGCGCTATAAAAAATCGTCCGTGCGTACGGGGGATTAGTGTAAGGTATATCAATACGTAGCGTACAACAGCGTTGGACAAGCAGGACTAGGAGGTGGCGTTTTCCAGACGGGCCCCCAAGGGCCTGGCTTGCGGGGCTTGCCGCAGAGACATGACTGACTCAATTTCTCAGAGTGAGGAAGAAAATCACGAAGATGTTCTTAGACCAAACAACAAAGGCTTGCGGGGCTTACCGCAAGCCAGGCGGTAGGTAGGATAGCGGGCCCGCACAGGATAGCCACCCAGCAAGCAAGAAGCAGCAAGACATGAATGACTCAAATTCTCAGAGTGAGGAAGAAAATGACGAAGATGTTCTTAGACCAAACAGCAAAGGACGCCGTGTGTTTTTCCAGAAGTGGTTTGGAGTAGTTTGGACGTCTGTCAAAGTTGCATACCATGTTCATGTGAACTTTTATCACAATATAACACGCATCAGCACGTAGGTAGGTACACCACCTTATATGTTGCATATTGTGTAATTCTCACAATTTCGTTCACGCAAGTGACTTATGAGTTGTGAAATACATTTTCAGCGTTGAAGCGCATTTAAACGAGACTTCGCTCTCTACTGGGGAAAGAACTGTTGGATTCGTTGATTATACGAGGGCGGCACTGAAAATTTCGGAAATCAAGGAAGTGACACAACATTACTGTTTAAAAATGTATTTATTGCTTCTCGAAGTATTCTCCGCGAAATTTGACACATTGTTCCATGCGATGGAACCAATCATTGCAGCAACCAATCCATTCGGAAGTTGGGGTCTCCAAAATGGCCGTTTTGTAGGCGTCCACAGATTCTTCAGGTGATGAAAATCTCTGTCCACGCAATTTATTCTTTATTTTAGGGAAAGTATAGAAATCATTAGGGCTTAGGTCGGGGCTGTATTGCTGTGTTCTGTGCGCGGTGTGAGAACTCGCATTGTCGCGATGGAGGATGATGCGGCGGTTGCAGTTCTCTTTACGGAGTTCAGAAACGACCTGTGGCAAACAAATGCTAGCATACCATTCTGCATTAACCGTTCTTTGTCCCTCAAGAGGAATAGTCGTAACATGGCCGGTTTTGGAGACAAACGTGGCCACCATTTTTTTTGCAACACCGTGAACGAACAATTTTTGTTGGCTTTAACTCATTTTCGAACACCCAAACTCGTGACTGGTTTTTTGTTTCGGGTTCGTACGCGTATATTCAGGATTCGTCACCTGATACGATGTTGTATACAGCATTTGAGGATCCTGCGTGGAATCTTTCGAGAGTTCTGACGCACCAAGTAACGCGAGCCGCTTTTTGCTCTTCACAGAGCGAATGCGGTATCCATCGGGAAAACAACTTTTTTACACCTAATTGTTCATGCAAGATTATTTGTATTTGACTCATGCCAATGTCTAAAGTTGCCTGAATTTCGCGGTATGTCACATGTCGATCTTCCTCAATCAGCTTACGCACAGCATCAACGCTTTCTTGGGTGACTGCAGTTTTTGGACGACCTTGACGGGGATCATCACTGAGCCTGACACGTCCACGTTGAAATTCGATAAATTGTGGTTTTGGATGGGGCTTCATCACCAAATGCAGAAATCATCCGGTCAACACACTGTTTTTGTGTTAAACCACTTCGAAAGTCATAATAAATCATCGCTCTTGAATTTTCTCGAGTCAATTCCATTTTCTCAACGACTAAACAAGTTTGACAAAACCTTGTGACAAGACCGAGAATTTTTTTTTAAATAAATAAATGGTATTCGATTTTTACAACCAAGGAGTTTTCAATTAAAAAGATTTTAATATGACAGGAACAGTGGAAATATTCCATTCCCGATACTTTTAGTGCAGCCCTCGTATTAAACACAGAATCGGATCTAATCAAGGATGACGAGAACAGTAGCTTTTACGATCGAGTTATCAACAGCTTAGCTGAAAGTTCTCTTTAAAAAAAATGTTGATTGGCTAGCAATTCCAATAATATAGTTATATTAGTATAGTATAGTTATATACAAATATAGTTATATTATTGGAATATAATTGGAATTGTACTTAAGTACCTAATAATATACAGGATGGATTTTTGAGATGGGGCAGTAAGGGACCTGCCCTTACTGCCCCATCTCAAAAACCTTAACCGTTGTCGCTACAAGAAAATGGGTGTCCTTCACCACACAATCCTCACCTTTGAAAACCTCATAAAAATCAATTTTGAGAACGCCAAAAAGTAGGTAGTCAATAAATAGTCATAAATAGTCACCAAGGTTAAAAAAATAGTCGCATTATGATTCCGAAGTTATAGCTATAAATTAGTGAGAGTTGTGGGGTGAATGTCTCCACACAATCCTCACCTCAGTGCATAGGACACGAAAATGGTTGGAATTTTCTAAAATAAAGTTCTCAGTTACTCCTACAACATCAGTTATATGCCAGTTAAAGTCCTGTCAAAATCGGTTGAGCCGTTTCGAAGATTCTAAAGAACAACCAGACAAACAAATATTTTAAAATTATTGCAACAAATAACAGCTCTTTACTAAATGCATATGAAAGTGTATATGCATTTGTTAAGAGATTTTGACATTACAAACAGACACTTTTTCAAATTTTATTTATTTGTATAGATTTATATTATAATTAATAAAAATAAATAAAATTTCTAAAATAAAAGTAGCCTAAGTTACTGCTTATTACATCAGCTATCTGTTAGTGAAAGTCCCGTCAAAATCGGTCCAGCCGTTTCAGTGATTAGCCGGAACAAACAGACAGACAGGCAAAAATTGTAAAAATGTAATTTTGGTACATATACTGTGTATACATCTACATCCATATGCATTTAGTAAAAACCGGTTATTTTAATATTACAAACACACACTCCAGTTTTATTTATCTGTATGTAGTATGTATGCATGTATAGATAGATGTATAGATACTGATCTAAATTCACAGATTTTGAAAAAATGTACAGTCATCAAGAAAATGGGCAGTTTTCACAAAAACTTTTTTTGATGCCAATCGATCCCGTTTCTTATAAGAATCAAAAAAATCTAACGGACCAACTGAGGTTTGAATAGGTACTGGAAAAGTCAGAAATTGTAAAAAACTATTTCCATACATTTTGTAGGAAATGAGAATCCAACTTACTTTTTTACGATGGATATACTGGCCGAAAATAAACAAAAAACCGGCCAAGTGCGTGTCGGACTACACACAATGAAGGGAAGGAATCCCAAAAACAAACTTAACATTATAGTGGAAAAACATGTTCTTCCCTACATCGACATACGTCACGGTCAATTCTCTGCAAACTGCAAATTTAAGTTGGTAGTCAACCAACATAAAAAAAAATTAAATGGTACATGAATAATGGTAGAAGGGATGCTATCGGAAAATAATGAAAGTCCATCCAAAGGTTGTCTTTAAAAGATCGCTTTTAGCGATAAGACCGCCCATTGTGTTACCCTATGTAAAATTTCTACATTTATATCTGTAATTTTTATGGTGTACCTTCATAATAAGGAGTATTCTATTCTATTCTATTCTATTATATGTAGGTATACAAATTATTTATCAACGATATACAGGTTGGATTTTTGAGACGGGGCAGTAAGGGCAGCTATCGTAACCGTTGTAGCTACAGGAAAACGGTCTTAGGAGACCGTCCTTAACTTTTTGAGACATTTATGAGTTCTGTAGTTGGTGGCGGCGACGGAGGCGGCTGCGGCGGCGGCGCGTCGATGGTGGAATGTACGCGTGTGTGCTCGTAGATGGTCGAGAGTCAATACTTTTCTTTTTTTTCGCGGCGGCTAGGGGCGAGAGGGCGCGAAATTTGTCTTACCCTCAACCGTTCCGCCTCCTCTTTCGCGAGCATTATTGCTTCGCAGAAGGAGGTGACGTCTGCCCATGCCCTCTCGCTCCGTACCATGGACTGAACCGGGGCCGGACGCGAGAGATCTCTGCCGCCGATCGCCTCCAGGAAGACACGGCGGTGCTCTGCCCAAGCCGGGCAGACCTCCACCGTGTCCTCCGGACGATCCACACAGTGGTAACACCCGGGCGTTTCCTACCACCTTATCCGACACAGGAAGAGAGTCAACCAACACTTGGCTCCAAATTTATATTCCTTGTAATGCGGGAGCTAATTTCTGAGCTTCTTTTAGGAACTTCTTGACATTGTCAGCCGAAACTACTTTCGACTTTTTACTCACATGGCCACTTGAGCGTCTTTTTAGAAATGCCAGCAAGTTGGAGTATGGCTTGATATCAATACCATGTTTTGTTTTCAGTTCTTTTTAGCATTGAATAGTATCACCACAATGAGCTTGACTTATATTTCTGAAAATGAATATGCATCTTTGCTTGTTTTTCATAAGATGAAATTTCGATACAATCAATCAATCAATCAACTCAGCCTATAACAGTCCACTGCTGGACATAGGCCTCTCCCAGGCTGCGCCACAACACCCTGTCCTCCGCTTTCCGCATCCAGTCCGTCCCAGCCACCTGTTTAAGGTCGTCGGTCCATCTAGCTGGGGGGCGTCCCACACTACGCTTGCCGATACGCGGTCTCCACTCTAGGACTCGTCTGCTCCACCGGCCATCGGTCCTTCGACAAATATGGCCAGCCCACTGCCACTTCAGCTTGCTTACTCTGCAGGCTATGTCGGTAACTCCGGTTCTCTTCCGGATAACTTCATTTCTGATCTTATCCTTCAAAGAAACTCCAAGCATAGCCCGCTCCATGGCGCGCTGAGCGACCTTGAATTTGTGAACCAGCCCGACTGTCAGTGTCCACGTTTCGGCACCGTATGTCATAACGGGCAGGACGCAATGGTTAAAGACTTTAGTCTTCAAACACTGCGGGATTGGCGACGAGAAGACTTGACGAAGTTTTCCAAACGCTGCCCAACCCAATCGGATCCTCCTGTCGGCTTCTTTCTCAAAGTTGTGTCTACCGAGCTGGATAACTTGTCCTAGGTAGACGTACTCCTTCACAACTTCGAGAAGCGACCCTTCGATATGGATTGGACTCGGCAAGACGTGCGAATTGTATATGACTTTCGTCTTGTCCAAATTCATGCCGAGGCCAACCCGCCGAGAGGCTCCATTTAGGCTGTGCAGCATCTGGTCTAACTGTTCCAGTGTCTCTGCCATTATGACGATGTCATCGGCAAAACGAAGATGTGAGATGTACTCGCCGCTTACGTTGATACCCTGTCCAGTCCAGTCCAGCGTCTTAAAAACGTCCTCCAACGCATTGGTGAAAAGTTTCGGGGATATCACATCCCCTTGTCTCACCCCCCTAAGCAGTTGGATAGGGCCGGCTTTTTTATCCTGGATCTGGACAGTCATCGTTGCAGCGTCTTACAAACACCTCAACACTTCGATATAACGCCAGTCAATTCGACATCGTTGCAGAGAGGCCAGAACTGCCCATATTTCGATGGAGTCGAAGGCTTTCTCGTAGTCCACAAATGCCATACACAGCGGCTGGTTGTACTTCGGTCTTCTGTACAATCTGCCGAACAGTATGGATGTGGTCCACGGTACTGAAGCCTTTTCGAAAGCCAGCTTGTTCTGGTGGCTGGAACTCGTCAAGTCTTCTGGTGAGACGGTTCGTGACGACTCTCGAGAACAGCTTGTAAACGTGGCTCAGAAGTGAGATGGGTCTATAGTTCTTCAGCAAGGTTTTGTCGCCTTTTTTGAAGAACAGAACCACCGCACCTCTGCTCCACGCCTCCGGCGTTGTACCCTCTCGGATGACGGAGTTGAAGAGACTCGCTAGCTCTATCAGGACTGGAGCCCCGCCCGCTTTAAGGAGCTCTGTCGTTATGCCGTCATCACCAGGTGCCTTGTTGTTCTTCAGCTGCTCGAGAGCCGCCCTAATCTCGCACTGGTCGACATCTGGGATGTCTTCCGTGTAGTGGCGCGTTAGTTCGGCTCGATGGTCATCTTCACTATGCCCCGCTGGTTTCGCCGTCCGCGTTGAGTACAGGTGCCCGTAGAAATCCTCGACTTCCTCAAGTATCTCGGACTTTGAAGTCACGATCCTACCATCCGCAGTTCTCAGTTTCGTCAGATGGGACCTCCCTAATTCCTGAGCGAACACTTTCGACCCTCGGTTCTGCTCAATCGCGACCATAATGTCACGAGTGTTAGAGCACCGAAGGTCGCGTCGCGTCAGCTTTCTAATTTTTAGGTTTAAGGCCCTCTTATCTGACGAAGACGGTGGCGTAGATGGTAACTCTCGTCTTTCCCTCATAAGTCCAAGAGTCTCCGAGGAAAGTTTGGACATCTTAATTTTTCGTTGCGACGGGAAAAGTCTGCGGGACACGACGCGTAGTGCTTTGACCACCTCGTCGGCCTTCTCATCGACAGTGCCTGTGGTTTCCAGGAGGGCGAATCGATTTTGAAGTTCCAGTTGGAACTTTTCGGATCCTAGAGCGGCTTGAAGCTGCGTAGGTCGGAAAGTAGGCCTCATCATGCGGATTCTCTCAGCACGAAAATTGATATTTAGAGTGCCTCGGAGAAGCCTGTGATCGCTTCCGGTATTAAACCTGCTGATCACAGAGACATCTCTAAATATGTGCCTCTTATCCGTCATAATGAAAAATCTCGTTCCTTGTCACGTTATCGGGGCTCTGCCAGGTCCACTTCCTTTGGGGTTTCTTCTCGAAGAACGAATTCATCAAGAAGAGCCCCTGAGACTCTAAAAAGTTGACCAGCATTTGCCCCCTGTGATTCCTGCGCCCCAAACCGAACGGACCAACTTTCGTTTCGCCGCATTCTTGTACTCCCACTTTGGCATTGAAGTCACCCATAACAACGTTGTAGTGGGCCTTTGTAGTACTGTGCATTGCCTTGGCAATGTCCTCGTACATGGCCTCGGCTGTCTCGTCAGAGTATGACGAAGTCGGCGCATATACCTGTATCACTTTCGATACGCTTGTAAGTATCTATCGGTCGATTTTTCGGGCAAGAGGCTTAGAGTAGCCTCTGAAACTTCTGGCGGTGTCGAATTAATAAATTCATCATTACTTGACGACATTTTCAAATAAAAACAATACAGCGAAAAGAAAAAGCGCGCGGAATCATTTTTACTTGTTCACAAATCAGCGATACGCGCGCATCGGCGCTTTTTTTATGCAAAGGAGCAAAAACCAGCCAGTATTACCTACTAATAAAGGAAAATAATATTTTTGTGGTTTTGTTACAGATAAATGGTTGTAATTGATTGTTAAAATTAATTATGTAGAAAATCGGTATGTCACCAATTTCCACTCGATCGGGAATCGAACCCGTGCTAATGATCTTATTTAATTTGCTTTGAAGCGCGAAGCGAAGCGTAAGCAGAAGGATGAAAGAAAGATGAGAGTACAGATGGAATGAAGAATATTATTAAATGATAGGAAATTTATATTTGAATAGATTACACTGACAACAAATTAAATAAGCAAAAATTAAAATAGGTATACAATAAAAGCGCGGCACGGTCCGAGTAGTTCGGAAGACGGTTGACGTAGTACTGAGTCCAGTCCTCGCCAGTGTGACCATCTTAAAATTATCGATACTGCCTTAGTTTGGTCTGAAACCTGCCAAATCCTGCCAAAGACTCGAGTAAAAAATGCCAAAAAACTGCCGAGTTTGTTTAGCGTCGTAATTTAGTAGTAGTAAAAAATACACTTTGTTTTACATATCATATTTTTATTATTAATTAGGTCAAATGTAAATTAAACATTGCAATCAGCCTCATATTCTTCATTTTCTATCTCTTTACACATGGTTTTATTCATACGATTTAACATTTCTCTGTTTATTATTTAAGTATCTACGTCTATGACTGATTGAATGAAATAACATAACAACCATAAAATTACGTATAGAGAATACTCGTTTTACGATTATCAACTGTATAACTACTACTGTTAATGTTCTTAGTTGAATGAGATACAAACATAACACGAGAGGTACAGGGGAATCCTTTACACAGACTTCATAGAGAATATCCCTTACGATCTGTTTTTTGGGTTGCCATTTTCGACAATTTGAGATGTCAGTATGGATTTATTTTCTACATTGCATTTTCTCAAGTCGCGCGCGCGCATCCACACGGGGAGGTCGCGCGTGAATTCGTAAAAATGAATATTTTAAAGTGTAACGAGTGTAATATCGTCATTGACGAAATGCTAGCGTATATTCAAAATAAAGTATCGGTAATCGATGAAGAAACCCTGGTACGAGTTTGCACATCATCGTTTACAAGCGAAGAAATTAAGAAATCGAAATCATTGTTATTCGATTCCATACCTACAGATTCTCGTAAAATATTGAGGAAGAACAAAGGGAAGGAAGAAAGAGACTTGGGTGATATCGTCAATCTTTTTAAATCCGCAGAACCAGATATAATACCAGTGTTTGTGGCCCGTCAGCTGGAAAAATTACCCCCAATTATGTGGGATCATCTGGACTGTACGAAGTTGTTAAAGGATCTACTGCGAGTAAAGACCGACATGGAAGAATTTAAATCAACGTATGCCACATTAAACCAGTTGAAAGAATTAAAATCGGAATTTTTACAATTCAAGAACGATTCCTTTCCGCCTGCGTCTGTATCGTCGGTATGCAAGGTAAACCTGAGAAGAGAGGGCTGGGTGATGGACAGTGGTCCGGTGGGCCTATCACATCATCATAACTCTACGATAAATGAACCGTTCAATCATAAAGAATCATTGAATAATATAGATGAGAGTGTCATACAGACCCGATATCATGAAATGGGGAGGGTAGTGGCAAAACATACTGACTGTGATTTATCAAGACGGCAACGGTCAGTGGCAGGTGGCACGGATGACGTAGTCGCGGACGGTGGGGCGAACGCGACCGAGACCGGTTTGAAGCAGGTAGCGGCTGAGACTACGTCATCGAGTGCAGGTGTGATCGTACAGAGCAAGCCACAGCTGACTCATAGCGATAACGGCATTGTTACTGATGGACGAAATTGCGACTTTGTTTTAGACCCGGTACCTACTCTATTGAATGATGACGATGGGGGTTGGCAAAGAGTAGAACGGCGCCGGAAACAATTGAAATATGGATACTCGGGCAAGTCGGGTGTGGCAAGAGATTTAGAGTTTAACTTCAGGGCCGCCGAAAAGAAAGTTCCTGCAGAAAATCAACATTAAAAAGCAGACAGATCACTGTGCGTTTAAATTTTTCGTATCCGAGGCAAAATTAACTATGTATCTGGATGAAAAGCTTTGGCCTGAAGGTATAATTTTCAGGAGATTTGTGAATTTTGGTCACAAAAATGTGAACAGAGCTACTTCTGTATCCGGCGCGAGTAACAACAACAATGGATAAACGCCCTTATAGGTTAGCGAATTTTAACTGTAAGAACATTAAACGCTCTGTGGACGGCATCAGGGACCTGTGTCGCTCTTGTGATGTGATCGCCCTGCAGGAAACATGGCTTCTACCAGATGAGGTGCCGTACTTGAGCACTATAGACATTGAGTTCGGTTACACAGGCACTTCGGCGGTGGACACTTCGGCGGGAATATTACGCGGGCGGCGGTTCGGTGGCGTCGCCCTGCTGTGGAGGAGTAGTGTTTTCCTGAATATGTCAGTGCTACGGTGCGATAATGCACGCGTTTGTGCAATTAAAATCATTACAAGTGATCGGCCTATCATTGTAATGACTGTGTACATGCCTACAAATGGGACGGAAAACCTGCCCGAATTTACGGACTGTCTAGGGGCGGTGAGTGCTTTAATAGATGAATACGGTGTAGAATCAGTTTTCGTGTTGGGCGATTTTAATGCCGATCCATGTGAACTATTCTACAACGAACTTATACATTTCTGTAGTGAACAGGTATGGTCTTGTGTAGATGTTGAGTTGTTGGGACCTCACTCTGATACCTATACTTTTATTAGTGAGGCACATGGAACGTGCAGTTGGTTGGATCACTGTATTGTTACGCAATCGGCAAAACAGTCTGTCCTTAACGCTTATGTAGACTATAACACATTTTGGTCTGATCATTTTCCGCTAATTATCGAGTGTAATTTAAACTTATTAACACCAAAGCTGCCTGATAAAAGCGTACTAAGCAATGATGTGTTATGGGGGGACAGAACTGATGAGCAGATTGCGTTATGCGAAAGAATGTCATAATTGGCTAAGATGTGTTGATTTTCCTGCGAAGTTTACGTGCTGTGGACATAAACACTGTTATAACTCGGACCATGGGCATAGTCTTGACAGGCTTTAGTCTGACATTGTGATTGCCCTACGAGGGGCGGCGTCGGCGGCAGCGACGGCTCGGGGGGGCACTCGTGCGGGGAGGGGTAGGAATGGCCCACGCATTGCTGGGTGGAATAAGCATGTTAGCGGGGCCCACCGGGTGGCTAGGTCGAAGTTTCTAGAGTGGGCGATGTGTGGTAAGCCAAGGTCTGGCTGTGTATATGACGAAATGTCCCAAAGTCGCAAAATATTTAAGTCTAGACTTAAATGATGCCAAAACTATCAGGACCAAATCAAAATGGATGCCCTTGCTGAAAAACATAAGAAAGGGCATTTTCGTAGTTTCTGGAAGGGCACCAACAAAGTAAACGTTCGACCTGGACTACCGGTGAGTGTCGAAGGTGTGAATGACCCTAAGGTAGTGTTGCCCAAATTCAGTCTTGGTCTTGCAGTCTTGGTCTTGTTCTTGCGTTTTTGCAAGACCAAGACCAAGAACAAGACCGCGTATTTTTAGCAAGACCAAGACCAAGACTGACCGTGCAAGACTTGAGCAAGAACAAGACATAGCCTGCAAGACTCTTGCGTCTTGCAGCTAGGACTTAGCGCTATTTCACTGAGAAGTTAGGTGTAACAGTTCGGTGTATAGGTAGGTACGCTTAGGAATTCTATGAGACGCAAAAAACTGTATCAAAGAATATGAAAAACTGGACCTATGCGCATTACGACTAATACCATAAACATAGCGAATAAAAAAATATCTATTAAAATCAAACTGAGTGCATGCATAGTTATGTTTTAACCATCGGCACTTTGATAATGCGGCATCAAAGGTTTTGTACTTACTTCTCAAAGAAATTTGCCGCTTTTCGGAAGTACATGGTTATGATACACGCGCCGGCGGCTTCTTTTGAAATCTAAAACAATCGTTGCCGCCACGCCGAAATCATAACATTTGTGACACTATTTGATTGCCGCCATAGGGCGTAGGTATACTCATGCAAAATAATTTCGAATTTTTTTAAGAGTACCTACAGGTGTTCCAAAGAATAAATAAGTTTCAGAGTGCTTAGAATGAAAATGAATACATTATACTGATCACGCAAGTAGTATTATGATTAGGATAAAATGGTAAGGATAGGTAGTAGATGTCATATTAATTCATTCTAGTAAGTATATATTATAATATTGATTACTTATATGGTTTTAAACTAATTACTTAGGTACTATTATTGTACATTTAGTCATTATATTTCTTAAGTTTTTACAAGAAAAAATAGCAAAAAAGTGTTCAAATATCACCCGTTTAATAAATATTGTAGCCACTTTTAAATATACTTGAAACGTGTAAAAAAATTCTACAAAACTAATAAAATAATATAAAAAGCGTAGGTACTTACCTACTAATAAAATAAAAAGCCTGCGATAAGAGTTTTGTATTACTTACCAGCCCGAATATCTCTGAGAGAGATGATGAGAGTAAGTATTTACTAGCTGTGCCCGCGACTTCGTCCACGAGGAATAGTAACTTTGGAGGTATAGTGACGTTCAGGACTTATTTATTTATTTTAAAACTTCTGTCATCAAACATACAAACGAACTCTTCAGCTTTATAATATTAGTATAGATGTACGCCAAAACATTCACTTATATTTAAAGAATAGTGATTGGCACTAATTCTATTTTATTCACGCGTCGCGTCTGTACAAGTAGGTAATATTTAGTGTGTGTTTGTACGCCGCACGCGGCATTGTTTGATTTGCGGCGGCATCCTTTTCATAGAGCCGGCACGTGGCGAGGCGGCGCGGTAGAAAGCAAGGAAACGTACTATAAATAAAGGAATTATTTTAATTCCAGTCATACTAACCGATAAAGACGACGACATCACACTCTTCCAAGAGAGTGTCAAGTTAGATCGCAAAAAACACTACACACAGACATCCCGTGCTCGACGGCGAGCACCTCCGCGAAGCAAAGTAAATAAATACTCCCCCCGTCCCTTGAACCCGCCCGCCCGCGCGGCGCAAGTAAACATAAACAATGTCCCTAATAATAACTCACAGATTTATCAAGTCCCCACTTGCTCAGTAGCCGGTAGCGCCCTAAGCCTAGGTTCGAGTCCCACTATGGGACGCCCTTAGCTGTGCTACCAATTTTTAACCTTTGAGTAAAGGTGAGAGGCCCTTCTGGCCCCACCGAAGCCCGTTTAAGCAGGGAAAGGTCCACGTGACCCTTGCATTCAAGCCATGTCCAAAAAAAAATAAAAATTCCAGTCATTTCCAATTGAGCTGTGCTTCGAGTCTAACTTAATAATTGTTTTTACTAATTCTCGTTGTTTTCTAAAAACGTATCACGTGTACAATTTAATATGAGTGACGAAGATTCAAATTATTCTAGTCCGAGTAACGAGAGTTTGAGTCACAGATCTAAAAGACCCAAAAGCAAATTTGAGGAGTTTTTCGAAATAATTCATGCATCCCAAACTGCCTTCTGTAAATTGTGCAAACATAAAAAGATTGAAATAAAAATGAAAAACAGAAACACTTCAGGCTTAAGGAAACATCTAATATCTTTCCACAAAAAGGAATCAGAAATATTTCTTCCTGTTAAACCAAAATTAAGTGGAGATATCACAAGCTTTTTAGTAACCGCTGGAAGAAGTGGACAGGTAAGAATATTTTTTTAACAGTTAAAAGAATTTTAACTCCGCGTAGCTATTCATGCGATACTTTCAAAAACGCCATTAACTTACGTAAGTATTTTTGAGTTAGTGGTGTTTTCATCTAGGGGTGCGACATATTAAGTATGTAATTATCGTCTTAAATATTTTTTATAAACACCCATATTTTCATTTAATCGGCCAGTAACAACTAAGTACTTTATTTTGGTAAATTACAGTACAGTGCAACCTTAATATAACAAATATCAATTTAACGATTTTCTCGATTTAACAACAACAAAGCTCCTCCTCTTATACGCTCAAACCTAGTATGTTTTAAATAATAACACAAGATTTATTGTTTTTTTTCAGTCGGAAAACAGCAGTGACAACATCACGACAGCTACAGTTGATTGGGTGGTGAAAAAATATCTTCCCTTCTCATTTTTCGATGACGAAGCTACACAAGTATATTTTCGACGTATTTGCCCTAATATGGTGTTTCCTAAAAGGTCTACACTTAGAAGGAAAGTCAAAGAGCGATTTGAAGAGCTCCAATTGAATCTCAAGGAACGACTTCAACAATTATCATCTAAAATGTCTTTTACCATTGATGGGTGGACGTCAATTGCTGGTAGGAGTTACTACGGGGTTACTATTCATTATATAGACAACGAATGGAAGTATCAATCTGTAGTTCTTGATTTTATACCATCACGCGGTCGACATACTGGGGAAGATATTGCAACGATTTTCCATGAATGTTTATTGGAATATGGCATAATTGATAAAATACAAGGTATCACGGTCGACAACGCAACTGCAAATACCAAATTTATGTATGAACTGGGCAAACAGCTGCCGCCACACTTTGATTCAGACAATCAACATTTCCGGTGCTTTGCTCACATTTTAAACCTTGGTGTACAAGATTTATTAAAGACCTTAGCATTACACTGTGAGTCTGACACTAACGCGCAAGATCAGCAGTACGAAGACTATGCAGACGAAACTGAGGATGAGGAAGATGAAGAATCTGCACCAAATATTGCTGACTCGCGTACATCTGTAACAAAGTTACGCAGTATTTCCAGTAAAATAAAAAGAAGTGAGATAGTGAAGAAGAAGTTTCAGTCTGCTTGTGAAGCAGCTGGCGTGCCATCAAATCTAAATGCCATTCTTGACTGTCCAACGAGATGGAATTCCACACATGATATGATTGGATTTGGTTTAAAAGTGAGAGCGGGCATTGACATATTGTGCAGTTCTGTCACCGAATTAAATGATTTTCAAATCACAGCTAATGAATGGCAGGTACTCGAAAAATTACATAAATTTCTAATAAACTTTAAACTTTTAAGTACAAAACTTGGTGGAGACAAATATGTTACATTACCGCTAGTCATTGTATCATTCAATCTCTTGCTAGATAAAATTGAATCCATGGTAAAACAGTTAGATGAGAAACCTAATCGATCTGAAGTGGATGAAAGGCTCATTCTAGCTTTCCAAGCAGCTCGAGACAAAATGCTTAAACATTACAAGAAGAGCAACTGGATTTATTGTACTTCTTTAATTTTAGACCCAAGGCATAAGGCTCAGACTTTTGACCTGACAATGTGGAGGAAGCAACTTAAAACAGAAAGTCTGCGCAAGTTCAATGAACTTTATGAAGAATATAAAAGTCTACACTCACTGAACAAATCTCTGGAATTACCAGAAAAAGAAAATAAAGTATGTGATGAAGATGAAGACGTAATAGACTTTGATAAACTCTATGAATGTCCCTCGACGTCATCTGGATCTTGTCTTCAAGGCTTAGTGATAGACGAGTTGGAGGAGTACCTGAGAAAACCAAGAACTGCCAGCTCGGAAGACATTTTAGATTGGTGGAGGACGCATGAGACAGAGTATCCGATTTTATCGAAAATGGCCCGTGATTTTCTCTCAATACCTGCAACTTCAGTACCTGCTGAGAGGTTATTTTCTAAAGCATCATTAGTAATTAGAAAACATAGAAATAGGTTAAGTGATGAGTCAGCCAGATGGTTACTTTGTATTAATTCTTGGTCAAAAAAATTGTTATAAAGTATCATAACCTAATGATAAAGCTGTTGATTTGTGTTGTATTTTATTTTTTATTCAAATAAATGATAAATCGTAAAACTCTTTTATTAAATTTCTTATAAGTTGAGGGTTCAATCTCTTTCTAGACAGATAAGTATTGTTCTTTAAAATACAGTCAAGTTATTGTAATTAATTTGTTTTTTTACATGTTTTAGCAAATGTAAGCTTATAAATCATAAATGTTTATTAAGAAACAGTTACTTCCATGGAAAACGACATATAGGTCAGTTGATTTTTCGAATTTCTTATCAAATCTTCAGTTATTTATTAATCTGCTTGATCTTTACTATGGCTATGTTAATTCAAGCTCACAATGTTCCAATTCTAATACGTTTTTCTAAGATTTAAAGTAAACTTTAATAAATAGTAATAGACTAATAGGTAATTGCAAGACTTGCAAGACTCTTGCTGCAAGACCAAGACCAAGACCAAGACTGGGAGCGCAAGACCAAGACCAAGACCAAGACCAGGTGTATTGGCGCAAGACCAAGACCAAGACTGGCTAAGTCTCGTCTTGTTCTTGCATTTGGGCAACACTACCCTAAGGATGTTGCTGATATTTTCAGGGATCATTTTCGTGTACTATCCCCTCGTGGTCCGGCGGAGTCGGTGCTCGATGTTGAGATGCCTGACGGGGACGGGGGGTCTTGCTTCGTTGCCAAAGATGTGGCTCAGGCTATAAAAGATATATCCAAGGGCAAGTACCCTGGCCATGATGGCCTCAGCATCGAGCACCTAGTTCACGCCCACATGTAAATAGGGTACCAGACTGGCAATGTTTTACACACTATGCGTGAGCCATTCATACCTACCACCTGATTTCATGAAAACCGTAGTAGTCCCGGTAGTGAAAAATAAAACGGGAGATGTCGCCGATAAAACCAACTACAGGCCGATTTCTCTTGCAACGATCATTGCAAAAGTTTTTGACGGTTTGCTTAATACACAGCTAGATTGACCTGGATCTGCACGACAATCAGTTTGGGTTTCGACGTCGACTGTCAACTGAGAGTGCGATACTGTGTCTTAAGCATACCATCAGATATTACACAGATCGAAAGACGCCTGTGCACGCCTGCTTCCTCGACCTGTCCAAGGCTTTTGACCTGGTGTCATACGACATCCTGTGGGCTAAACTTGAGGGAATAAACCTACCGCGTAAACTTATCAACGTTTTTAAATACTGGTACAGTCATCAGGTCAACAGCGTAATGTGGGCGGGTGCAATGTCGGAGCCGTATCAGCTGCAGTGCGGGGTGAGGCAGGGGGGGTTGACTTCCCCATCCCTCTTTAACCTGTACATGAATGCCTTGATCGTCGCGCTAAGTAACCAGCGTGTTGGCTGCCATGTCGGTGGAATCTGTGTCAACAATCTCAGTTACGCAGATGACATAGTGCTGCTGAGCGCGTCGGTCTGTGGCCTCAGAAAGCTGGTGCGGACATGTGAGGAATATGCCCTTGGTCATGGGCTGAAGTACAATGTGACCAAAAGTTAATGCATGGTCTTTGAGGCCGGTACGAAACGTTTGCAAAATTGTCCACCCGTTTTTCTAAACGGTGTTCCACTCGAAAGGGTGGGTCAATTTAAGTACCTAGGGCATTTAGTTACGACCGACCTCAAGGACAATGCTGACATGGAGCGGGAACGGAGGGCCTTGTCGGTGCGGGCGAACATGCTCGCACGTAGGTTTGCGCGCTGTTCGAGGGAGGTAAAGATAACGCTCTTCAGGGCATACTGCACGTCCCTTTACACGTGCAGCCTGTGGGCGAGGTACACGCGTGCATTATACGGGGCCCTCCGCGTCCAGTTCAACAACGCGCTCAGGGCAGTATTGGGGCTGCCTCGCTACTGCAGCGCCTCAGGTATGTTCGCTGAGGCGCGCACTGACTGCTTTTATGCGACCATGCGCAAGCGGGGCGCGTCGATGGTGCGTAGGGTGTGGGGCAGCCACAATGCTGTCCTGGCGATGATCGCGGACCGGATGGATTGCCCATACATACGGCACTGTTGTGACAGGCATGTTGCCGTCAGTAGGCCCGGTTAGGTGTTGCCCCTTTATTATTTTATTTTAATTTATTTTATTTTTGTTATATTATCCTTTGTGTGTTGTCTGTATTTGTGTGTACTCCACATATGAGTTGATGTTGCTAGAAATATTTTATTTTATTTTATTTATTTTATTGTTGCAATACTGCCAAAAATTGACAATTTTATAAAACGTTAACTAAACATGCCGGAGGCTAAAATAGAAGGCAAATCCTGCCAAAAAGGCAGGAAACTGCCACATCTGGTCGCGCTGGTCCTCGCAGCCTGGCCCTCGCAGCGGTGGATGTGCGTGCACGCACACTTCTGGAGTCCAAGGCCGGTGCCGCCGTCGCCACTACAATAATCACGCGCACCGGTGTGCGCGCGGCGCGTGTAAGTTAGTTGAGGGCAGTGTTGCCGCAACTGAGTTCCCAAAAGGTACATATCCAGCGCTGAAAAGGTACATTTTGGGTTAAAAAGGTACATCAGCAATGCTTTTACTAAAATCACTCACTAGTGCTTCTCACGCTCTCTCGCAATGAATTCGAGACAAGGAGAGACTGCCTGCTCGCCAGCAGAAGTTCTATTTATTGGATTCTAAGTGTGAGAAAACTTACCTATCTAATATTATAAAAATCTCGTGTCACGGTGTTTGTGGTCGCACTCCTCCGAAACGGCTCGATCGAATTTTATGGATTTTTTTATTTATATTTGGTAGGTATGAGGATAGGTCGTAAAGTATATTTCATAACGTTAATAAGAAAAAAAATGTAATTTTGACAGGGCAACGTCTGGCGGGTCAGCTCTAAAAAATCCCCGCAGTTTTATGATAGGTAATAGGTACTCATTGAATTGTTTCTCGTGGTTAATATAATGCAGAAATCACACGATAAAAAAAAAATCGAAATTGTGATTGTGGTTCAAGTATCCATAATCTGAACATTAAAAAACATACTATACATAATATACTCATTATTGTCAGTTAAAACTAAAATAATAAATTAATTATGTTACTAATTCTACAATAAAGTCATGCATGGTTGTTGCAACAAATGCCTCCACCAACCTTTAGTTAGCCCAGGAGATCTAGGACGTTAGGTTAGTGTATTATTTATAATATAAACTTGTTAGTAAGAATAATCATTGTTTGAATGACCTGTGGTGTGGCACCACCCCGCCCCCTGAGTGTCGTAAGAGTCGACTAAGGGAAAAAACCGTAGGATGGGCAGCAGCGTTCTTTCCGCGTACTGTACCACCACACTGCGATCGCCAACTTGCAATGCCAAGCGTGGCGATTACGGCAAACCTCCTAACATGGGGAGGCCTATGACCTGCAGTGGACGTCTCAGTAGTAGTTAGTAGAAGTAGTAATAGAATCAAAGCCCACAGCAAAACACAATGCAACACACACACACACACAATATCTAGTAATATTATCAAGGAAGTATTTTACAAATAACCAAGCACCACAGCAGCGAGCGAATAAAGGCACCGGTCAGCCGCCCGGGGCCGCCACGACCAAATGGAATGGAAATGGGCTTATTCAATTTATTTATTGTACACTTATGTATATAAGAAAGAAATCACTTCCCCATAACGCAGATACCAATATCTCGCGCGCTTAATAATACAAAACAAAATGTACTTGAAACTATCCTCTTTGCAAACAAGCGCCCTGTGAGTAGAGTAGTCACAGAGCAGTGTGTGTTCTGTATCGTATCTGACTGTGTCTGTGGTACTTAGGACCGAAGATCTATCTTGTTTTGGCGGCGGTTTCAAATATTGGATGTTAAAGTTGAAAAGGTACGTCAAATAGACCCCATTACACATTACACATGGGAGTCTTAAAAGGTACGTCAAATGTGTAAAATGTACGCTAACGGCAACGCTGGTTGAGGGAGCTCAGTGCAAACATCGTATGATCTGCGTGTTTGGCCCAATGGCCCAATATTCATGAGCGGAGCGATTCCGCTCTAAAATGTAAGGTGGTGGTCCAGTTGATTTATTGTTCCGCCACATATTCCCCCCGGCCAGACCGTAACTACGGTCGATAAAAATCGGGGAATCTTACTCGTCGCCCACTTCTTGTCCTCTTCTCAGTGTCTGTTGTTGTAATGGGTGTTGGAGCTGTCGCTGGGGTTGACTTGACTTCTGGTTGCTTTTCCTCGTCCTTCAAAATGTATGCGGGCTTTTATCTGTCAACAGAGACATCAGTTGTCTTTCCTTTTTCCTGTATTGTGTAATACTTTGGATGCCTTTGTATTACTTTGTAGGGGCTAGCGTAAGGTGGTTCCAGAGGTCTTCGGACGTAGTCTCGGCGTAGAAAGACGTGTATAGAGGAATGCAGATCTCGTGATATGTAGAAGGAAGAAGTTGTGTGCCAGGAGGTTGGCTTGGGAGTGAGTTTAGCCATGTGTGCACGAAGACGTGTTGCATACTGTGAGACATCGGCTGCAGTGTAATCTGTAGCAGACAGAAACCGGCTAGTTAACTGAAGAGCTTCACCATACACAAGCTCAGCAGGCGTGGCTTGGATGTCATCTTTCCAAGTGTTACGCATGCCGAGTAGCACCAGCGGTAGAATTTCTGTCCACTGCGAAGAAGTGTGGCACATGATGGCTGCTTTGAGCTGGCGGTGTTGTCGCTCAACGATGCCATTCGCAGCTGGGTGGTAAGCGGAAGTGGTTTGCACCAACCATGGTAGTGAGGGCCTTGAACAGGTGGCTCTCAAATTGGCGACCACGGTCTGTAGTCACCCGTGCTGGACAGCCGAATCTAGCTAACCAGCCGGCCGGTCACCAAAGCAGCTGCGCAAGTCTCCGCGGTTATGTCCTTCAGCGGGTACGCCTCAAGCCACCGAGTAAATCGGTCGATGACAGTTAGGCAGTACCTGTAATCAGAAGATATGGTTAAGGGCCCTACGATGTCGAGGTGTATGTGGGTGAATCTGGAAGAAGAAGTAAGGAAAGAGGAAAGAGGAGTTACAGTATGGCGGGTTATTTTACATGCTTGGCATTGCAAGCATTGTCTTGCCCACTCTCTACAGTTCTTACGTATCCCAGGCCACACAAAGTTTTGTGTCACCAGGCGCACTGTAGCAGAACATCCTGGATGATGTATGTTGTGCAACGATTGGAAGACTTACTTCCTTAGTTGTGGTGTGACATACGGGCGAGGCATCGGCATTGAAGTATCGCATACAATGTGTGCGTTTCCCGTCAGTATAGCGATCTTTTCTAGCGTAAGTGAAGAGCCGTTTCTGATGAGGTCTTGCAGTTCTGGGTCTGTTTCCTGAAATTTTGCAAGATCCTCAAAGTTTATTGCCGTTGTAACGGAACGTTACATGAACAATCATGTTTTGTTTATGGACTGGTAAATGACAAAGGTTTATAAATGAATGCTTTGTTCTTTGTGTTCGGATAAAACGAATGAGGTGAACGGATTGCGCTCGCGGAGCTGACGCGAGTCCACGCGAGTGATTGTATGATCTGTGGCCAGTCGCTTCTAGGCTGATGTGAGAGTCCACGTATCGCTTTGTGTCCTGTCGAGCGCCCTAGCAGACACGACCATTATTTGAATTATAAACTTATTCAAATTATATAACAAGTTGAAAAGTGCCAATCAAGTTAGTGTTAGTTACTAGCGATAATCCCGATTTAGGGTAAGTTTTGAATAGCACACAAATTTACGCAAATCATAATTATGTCATTTTCTTGCCAATCATTATTCTGTGTACTACTACTCGTATTATGTATTTCTTATTATCAACTCATTTTCTGTTGCTTATTTCATGCAATTAAATAAGCACCATGTAGGAATAGCCTCATAAATTGCTAATAATGCTGTATCATGCTACTTAATTTTCTTATACCTTCAAGCGCAATTTTAATTTCATTTCCTAACTTTTTTTAACCGATTCATAACTATTGTTTTAATACTGATTTATTTTTGCACAAGCTTGCTTAATAATTATGTAAACTCCGTTCTGGTCAGTACCACCACGTCAATACTACTACAAATGAATGGGTATTTTCTTCCTGTTGTCGTCGGTGGTACCCCAGCACGGAAGTTATTAGGCCGAGTTCTCATCAGCTGGAACGGTGGTTTCCAGGTTTCATGTTTTACTGCAAGGCATCAACGGCAGCAACTAGGACCGAAGACCATTTTGACGCTTCGCCACGGGAGTGCTGAGCAAGTCGAACGGCCGGCCCGTTTTATTTACCAGTGACGTCACCGTACAGCACAGCACTGAACTTCGGCCAATTTCCATCTCCGGCCAGCAGCGGGATTTCGCCTGCAACTACAGGGGAGTACCTATCCCTGCAGGAGTGACAACAGACGTCCGCTACCCACGTCCTACAAATCTATGTGTGCCTCCGACTTAACCAGTTTGGTTTTTTTTTTATAATTAAACACTTAAAGGTACACACCCGTTTTTTTATTCAGACGCCAATTAGTAGGTGGGAATCGAACGGGTGGAGGCTACACTGGCGCCCAATTACGTGGTTCTGTCTGTTTTCGCTTCTGTAGTTTGTAGTTAGTTATTGTATACGTTGAGTAGGTATTTTGTTTTTTTTTTTTTCTTTTGTAAAACGCTTTGTTTTTTTTTGTGTGTGCAGTAGCTGGAGTGAAGATTAATGTTCAGATTGCTTTGACAATTAAAGTTAGCATTGGCATATCCCTCTCACAGAGAGGAGGCCTGTGTCCCAGCAGTGGGAACATTATAGGCTGATTATGTATGTATGTATGTATTGGCATATTCGTTTTTTTATAAGGGTGAATAATATTTGTTTTGTTTATTATAACGGATGAACATCAAATTTTTTTTTTTTGTTTATTATTCTATTGTCTGTTTCAAATTAGAGTCGTTTTGTTTTTCAAATTTATTGTAACACTGCCTTCACACCAGTTGCGATTTTTTTTTTTTTTTTTGTTACGTATATTTTTGGCTTCTTTGTTTCTTTCCTTTACTTTTTGGTTTAACCATCCATAGAATATATAACACAGCGTTCTGTTAGAGTAGATTGTAACGGAACGGAGTATTTTCATCATTGCTTAGTAATATTCTGTGTGCTATTGGTCCATTTTTTTTTATCCTTTTAAAATGGCATACCCTATAAAATATTTATCGTTGCAAAAATCAGAATTAGAATACGAGGTAGCCGTACGAGGTGAAACTCCGGGTAGTACTGTGGCGGATCTTAGGCGGCAGATTAGTAAGCTCGGTCAAGTTCATTTATCTGAGGATATTTTGTGTTCCCATCTCGACCCCCTTGACGATTTGAATAATTCTTTAGAAATTTTAAATAAAATAAAATCTAGTCTTGATGTGGATACCAGGGATAAGAATGTTTTGGGGCGAATTGAAAATCTTTTCCATCATCTTTATCATCGGCTCAATAGAATCAATATGGATGAGAAATTAATGGATGTGCATACGGAATGTACGAAAATGTTTAGGGAATATTATGAAATTTTCGTATCCTTAAAGGCAAAGAGTATTGACCCTCTCATAGCTGTCACCCCCATTTCTGATCCACAAGTCACGCCTGAGAGAATCAATATTTCAGTGACTTGTGAGGGAAATACTAAACATTCCGAGTTAGCTAAACTGAGATATGATGGCAAAACTTGCGTGCGTGCTTTTATTCAGCGAGCTAACGAATATAGTGTAGCTCGTAATATTACAAACGCAAAGTTTATTTCGTTTGCCACTGAAATTTTTGTGGACGACGCACTCCATTGGTTTAGAAGCGTAAGACAACAAGTATCATCTTGGGATGAACTTGTCGTTCTTCTACTACAAGACTTTGACAAGGCGGATTACGATTACCGACTTTTATCTGAGATTCGGTCAAGGACTCAGGGGGAAACGGAAAACATTACAATTTACTTATCCATTATTTCGGGAATGTTTTCACGCTTGTCGAGGTCTTTGGTAGAGGAGGACAAGCTGGAAATAATTTTACACAACATTAGACCATGTTATGCGAGCACTCTGGCCTCGGCATCTCAAATCACATCGATTGAGCAGTTGAGATATCTTTGTAGGAATTTCGAAAACGTTCAGTCACGCATGGTACAGTTTCGAGAGCCATCCGCTGCTACTTCTGACACATTAGCACCAGAGTTTGCATACAAACAAAGAACAGATATAGCCAACAAACAAAATCAATACATTAACAGTAAGAATGTGAACAATAAAGTCAACTTAGATAATAATAAACAAAGTTCCAAAAACGATAATGTCAATGAAAAATATTTACATGCCATAAATACAAACAATCCAGTTCCTGATGCGAAGCTGCCTTATTGTCCTAGATGTCGTAATAATTCGCATAGCCTCAAAGATTGTCAGAATAAAGAAATTTTGTGTTTTAAGTGTGGTCATAAAGGTGTGAAGAAACCAGATTGTCCGAAATGTAACAGGGATCAGAAACCAAAAAACTAGGTTTGCAGGATTGTATCAACCCATCTTCGATAGAAGGTCGCTTTAATAGAGAAGATTGGAATAATTGGTTGAAAACAATTAATTTATTTTTCAACAGTTACAAAATTTCTTCGATTCTGCAAACTAACCCTTTGGGTGACTCGCGACCATATTTAACTATTAAGATCAACGATATTACAGCGTCTGGCCTCCTAGATTCCGGGTCAGCCGTTACAATATTAGGTAATTATGCACATAACACGCTACTTAGTCGTGGCTTTAAGCTATGTACTGATGATACACCTCCTATAATAGCCGCTGGTGGTCAGACACTTAAGAGTATTGGCTATATTAATGTTCCAGTTCATTTAGAAGAACGATTTCACATAATTAAGTGTTATGTAGTTCCAGAAGTTCAATCATCGCTTATTCTAGGTATTGACTTCTGGCGCGCCTTTCATTTATGTCCGAAATATTTAGGCTCTGTTAATTTGTCAGATACTCCATTAATAGATTTAAATAGTAATAATCATCTAACTTTTATTCGTTCTTATGATAGTTTAGATGAGTCTCAACGTGCTATAGCTGATAATGTTGTTGAGCAATTTAGGGACATTTCATTTGAGCGTAAAGGCTTAGGCCGTACTCACGTTTTAACCCATCGCATCGATACTGGCGATTCTCCTCCTATTCGACAAAGATATTATAGGCTGTCTCCTGAGAAACAGAGAATCCTTGTCGAACAGGTAGATGAGATGTTAAATCTAGATGTGGTGGAGCACTGCGAAAGTGCCTGGCAGTCTCCGGTACTCCTCGTTACTAAGAAAAATGGCCAGCCTCGTTTTTGTCTGGACAGTAGGAAGTTAAATTCGGTCACAAAACGAGATGCCTACAACTTGCCCTACATTGCTGAAATTTTGGATAGTCTACGCGACGCCCGTTTTCTTACTAGCCTTGATTTATCTAAAGCCTTTTGGCAAATACCTATTGCAGAGGAGGACAGAGATAAGACGGCCTTCTACGTCCCAGGACGAGGAACACTTAGATTTAAGACCACAGCATTTGGCTTGACAAATGCTCCCGCTACACAACAGCGTCTTGTAGATAAGTTGCTAGGTAATGTAGATCACCGTATATTCGCGTATTTGGATGATATTATTATTGTCAGCTATAGTTTTGATGAGCATGTGTCTCTCCTACTTCGCGTTTTAGACAAATTGCGTAAAGCAGGTCTAACAGTTAACTTGGAAAAGTGTGAGTTTTTTCGAAGTCAACTTAAGTACTTAGGTTACGTGGTTGATGCGAATGGGTTGCGAACAGATCCAGAAAAGGTGGAAGCTATCCTTAACTACGCAACTCCTATTAATCGCAAGGAGTTAAAGCGATTTCTAGGCACAGCTACATGGTATCGTAGGTTCGTTCCCAATTTTAGCACAATTGCAGGGCCCCTCAACAAGTTGACTTCGAATAAAAAGAACACTCCACCTTTCAAGTGGACTGATGAGGCAGAAGTCGCATTTAAAAAACTAAAAGAATGTTTAGTTTCCGCGCCTGTCCTTTCTTGCCCAGATTACAATCTACCTTTCGAGGTACATACGGATGCGAGTAACTATGGGATAGGTGGTATGCTCACTCAATCTATAAACGGAAAAGAGCATCCCATAGCTTACATGAGCAAATCATTAACGGCGGCAGAAAAGAACTACAGCATCACGGAGCGGGAGACTCTGGCAGTTCTCGTGGCACTAGAGCATTGGCGATGCTATTTGGAAAATGGGAAAACTTTCACGGTTTACACAGATAATAGTGCATTAAAATGGTTTCTTTCATTAAATAACCCTACGGGAAGGCTCGCACGTTGGGGTGTGCGTTTGTCTTCGTTTAATTTTGATATAAAGCACCGTCGGGGTGTCGACAACGTTATCCCCGATGCGTTGTCAAGAGCTGTTCCTGTTTCCTCTATGGTCACTTCTAATTCATTTGCGACTTCTAGTGATGATTGGTATAGGAACATTTATAACAACTGTGTCACCAAACCTGAAAATTTTCCCAATTACCAAATTAAGGATGGCACTCTTTTCCGCCTTAGTAAGAATAAGTGCTTGCTTACCAATGAATTTTCTTGGAAGGAGGTTGTTCCATCTGAGCTGAGGGATAAAGTTATTATGGTTAACCATGATCAACCAACTGCAGGTCATTTGGGCATCTTTAAGACCTACAGGCGCATTGCACTCCGATATTATTGGCCGGGCATGCATCGAGATGTAGCAAAATACGTGGGATCTTGTAGTAATTGTCTTCAGTACAAAACTCAAAACCATGCTACTCTTGGTGAAATGGGACGCCCAAAGCAATGTTCTCGCCCTTACCAAATGTTATCCATCGACTTAATGGGACCTCTTCCTGTCACAAGGAAGCAAAATAGTTATATACTAGTAGTAACCTGTTGTTTTTCAAAATTTTGCCATGTTTACCCAATTAAAAAAGCAACTTCTCAGATTATTGTTAAAATTTTGGAAGAACACATTTTCTTAGTTCACGGTGTTCCTCAAAGTATTTTCCTGGATAATGGTACTCAATTTATTAGCGGCCATACTCAGGATTTATTCAAAAAATATAAAATACCAAACATATTCTTTTCACCAAAGTATACCCCTCAGGTTAATACTGTGGAGCGTTACAATAAAACTATTATTACTTGCATTTCTGCTTTCGTAGATGGTGATCACCGATCCTGGGACTTATTTATTCCGAAAGTACAATTTGCAATAAATAATTCAGTTAATGAAGCTACCGGATTTACCCCTTCCTTTCTAGTTTTTGGAAGGGAAATAATATTGTGTGGTTCCCATTACGCAGATACAGACTTGGGCGAAGAGGTTTTGTTTCTTCCTCGCGATGTGTATGCGGAGAACCTTGGTTGCCTAAGTTCTATCTTTGATCAAGTCCAAAAATCTTTGTATCACGCCCATGTAAAAAACACGTCATATTATAATTTAAGACGTAAAGCTTTCGAGTTTAATACCGGTGATATCGTATACAAACGTGCTTACGTCCTGAGCGATAAGGATAAGCACTTTAGCAAGAAATTAGCTCCCAAATACATTAAGTGCCGGGTTATTCAAAAGCTATCACCACTTGTGTATGTCTTAGAGAATATGTCAGGAAAAAACTTAGGGTCTTGGCATATTAAGGACCTGAAAATATCTACCTATACATGAATTCTGTCTTCGTTACATTTTCCCATTCACTACTAAACGACTTTAAAACCGTTACAAAAGTCAGTGACGGTTATTAGTCACTTGATTTTCAGTAAGTTAGGACACGCCACATTTTTTTTTATATTGTGTGATGTATTATATGTTAGGTTTTTGAGTGATGAGGTATGACTGAAATGAAAGAATGAGTAAAAGGGTTATTGTAACAAGTTTATGATGCGGATTTTATTCTTGAAATAAAATCCTTATGAGGGAACCGCGGGTAATGTAACGGAACGTTACATGAACAATCATGTTTTGTTTATGGACTGGTAAATGACAAAGGTTTATAAATGAATGCTTTGTTCTTTGTGTTCGGATAAAACGAATGAGGTGAACGGATTGCGCTCGCGGAGCTGACGCGAGTCCACGCGAGTGATTGTATGATCTGTGGCCAGTCGCTTCTAGGCTGATGTGAGAGTCCACGTATCGCTTTGTGTCCTGTCGAGCGCCCTAGCAGACACGACCATTATTTGAATTATAAACTTATTCAAATTATATAACAAGTTGAAAAGTGCCAATCAAGTTAGTGTTAGTTACTAGCGATAATCCCGATTTAGGGTAAGTTTTGAATAGCACACAAATTTACGCAAATCATAATTATGTCATTTTCTTGCCAATCATTATTCTGTGTACTACTACTCGTATTATGTATTTCTTATTATCAACTCATTTTCTGTTGCTTATTTCATGCAATTAAATAAGCACCATGTAGGAATAGCCTCATAAATTGCTAATAATGCTGTATCATGCTACTTAATTTTCTTATACCTTCAAGCGCAATTTTAATTTCATTTCCTAACTTTTTTTAACCGATTCATAACTATTGTTTTAATACTGATTTATTTTTGCACAAGCTTGATTAACAATTATGTAAACTCCGTTCTGGTCAGTACCACCACGTCAATACTACTACAAATGAATGGGTATTTTCTTCCTGTTGTCGTCGGTGGTACCCCAGCACGGAAGTTATTAGGCCGAGTTCTCATCAGCTGGAACGGTGGTTTCCAGGTTTCATGTTTTACTGCAAGGCATCAACGGCAGCAACTAGGACCGAAGACCATTTTGACGCTTCGCCACGGGAGTGCTGAGCAAGTCGAACGGCCGGCCCGTTTTATTTACCAGTGACGTCACCGTACAGCACAGCACTGAACTTCGGCCAATTTCCATCTCCGGCCAGCAGCGGGATTTCGCCTGCAACTACAGGGGAGTACCTATCCCTGCAGGAGTGACAACAGACGTCCGCTACCCACGTCCTACAAATCTATGTGTGCCTCCGACTTAACCAGTTTGGTTTTTTTTTATAATTAAACACTTAAAGGTACACACCCGTTTTTTTATTCAGACGCCAATTAGTAGGTGGGAATCGAACGGGTGGAGGCTACACCGTTGACACCTCTTCAACCCGTGATAATGCATCAGCGACGACATTGTCTTTTCCAGGTATGTATCCGTAGTGAATTGGCCTATGAAATCTAGGTACCTGAATTGTCTTGGCGAATTGCTGTCTCTGTTGGTTTTGAAGGCGCATACAAGTGATCGGTAAAGATGGCAAAGTTCCTAGCCTCGACCATATGTCGAAAGTATTTTACTGCTTCATATGCCGCTAACAATTCACGGTCGTATGGGCTGTATTTCTTTTGAGCACCACTAAGTTTGTGTGAGTAAAATGCTAGTGGTTCCCAGTCGTCTCCTTTTTGCTGTTGAAGGACAGCGCCGATAGCCGTATCAGATGCATCAATTACTATGGTTAACTCGGCTGATGGATCTGGATGAGCCAGTAGAGTTGCGTTGCACAATGAAGTCTTAGTGTCTTCGAAATCCTGTAGTAGTTCCGGAGTCATGTCGACTGGATGTGCTCCTTTAATTTTGGGACCAACAAGGACAGCATTCAATGGGGCTTGTAGTTTAGCTGCGTTTGGGACAAATCGGCGATAAAAAATTATCTTACCCAAGAATCGTCGAAGCTCCTAGACCGTCTTGGGAACCGGACACTCCTGGATAGCCTGTATCTTGGTCTCGAGAGGTTTCCTACCTGCAGCTGATACACGATAGCCTAGAAAAGTTACCTCTGAGTGTCCGATATTGCACTTTGATGTGTTTACCACTATACCGTAGCCTTTCAAGCGGTCGAGTAGTTGCCGTAAATGCTGCTTATGCTGTTCAGGAGTTAGTGAGAACACGAGAATGTCATCTATATATCCGTAGCAGAAGTCCAAACCAAGCAGAACTTCGTCGATAAACCTTTGAAAAGTTTGAGCAGCGTTCCTTAAACCAAAGGTCATGTAAGCGAATTCGTAAAGGCCGAATGGTGTAGTGATGGCAGTCTTTGGATTGTCGTCTGGGTTGATAGCAATTTGGTTATAGGTTTTGACCAAATCAATAGTAGAAAATACTGCGCACCCTGATAGCTGGTTGGAGAAGTCATGAATGTGGCGGATAGGGTACCTGTCTGGTATTGTTCTTGCGTTCAATGCTCTGTAGTCGTCGCATGGTCTCCATCCGTCGTCCTTCTTCCTAACCAGATGAAGTGGGGCAGACCAGGGACTCTCCGATCGTCTAGCCACGCCACTGGCAAGCATGTCTTCGAACTCCTTTTTAGCAACTAGCGTTCGAGCTGGATCGAGTCGTCGAGGTTTGCTTGATACTGGTGGACCTGGAGTTGTCCTTATGTGGTGGAGCGTATTATGCTTACCCGGTAAATGTGTTCCTGGAGGTCGGGTAATTTCCGGATACAGAGGCGGCTGCTATTTGTGGAGTGGATGGTAAGATTTCGTACACCCTGTCAGCAATCTCCGCTAGTTTCTCTACCTGTAAGTCAGCAATCTGAGAAGCAATAACAGTTTGTATGTTTTGTGGCAGGCGGCTAGTCCAAAGGCTTTTTACAAAATCCGATGCTCCAAAAGGTCCTGCTAAGTTTTGCAGGTGGCGAAGGAACTGAGATGGCCTGCGATCGCTTAGCTCCTCATGTAATAATAGTTGCTGTATCCGCTTTTCCTGTGGGGCATATAGGCTATTAGCTCACTTTTTAGTTTGTCGTACTTGTTTGTCTCCGGTGGTTTAGTAATAATGTCCTTTACTTGGATTGCGTATTTAGTTTCCAGCTGTGTAGTTACGAAATAGAATTTCGTCGTGTCGCTGGTTACCCTCGACAGGATAAATTGGCCCTCTAATTGGGCGAACCATAAAGCCGGTTCCTCTGGACAGAAAGGTGGACAGCGTAGTGGCAGTCCGACTTTGGACACTTCTCCTGAGACAGCAGTAAGTTGTCCTTTAGCGTCAGCATCACTAAAATTCTCAGTATCCGACATCGTTTTAAAAATATAAAGTCGCTCACCGCTTATGTATTGGACAACAGCCTATTTTTTTCCGCTTCGATGTAAACAAACTATCACCGCACTTCTTGCTTCACTGAAACTGCTTGTTCCTTGCTGCACTCGAGTCTTCAATTTGCGCGGTAGTCGAGAGTCACCAATGTAAAAAATCGGTATGTCACCAATTTCCACTCGATCGGAAATCGAACCCATGCTAATGATCTTATTTAATTAGCTTTTAAGCGCGAAGCGAAGCGTAAGCAGAAGGATGAAAGAAAGATGAGAGTACAGATGGAATGAAGAATATTATTAAATGATAGGAAATTTATATTTGAATAGATTACACTGACAACTAAGACAACTAAGCAAAAATTAAAATAGGTATACAATAAAAGCGCGGCACGGTCCGAGTAGTTCGGAAGACGGTTGACGTAGTACTGAGTCCAGTCCTCGCAGCCTGGCCCTCGCAGCGGTGGATGTGCGTGCACGCACACTTCTGGAGTCCAAGGCCGGTGCCGCCGTCGCCACTACAATAATCCCGCGCGGCGCGTGTAAGCTAGTTGAGGGCGCTCAGTGGAAACATCGTATGATCTGAGCATGAGCGGAGCGATTCCGCTCTAAAATTTAAGGTGGTGGTCCAGTTGATTTATTGTTCCACCATAATTAAATTAAAGAATTAAATGTTTATTTATTATATTTTATCTCCCAAAGTTATTTTTTTTCATAAAGTGTTGACCACTTTTCTGATTTAAAAACTCTTTGCTAAGATTTAAAAAAGTACCTACCGTTCGTTTTAGACGGAGCATCTTGATAAACCGTGCGTTTTACCTTATTAAAAACAAAACTCGTGCGTTTTACATTACGAAAATAAATCTTGAACGAGGTGCAAATTGCAGAAAATGGTCTCTTGCCGCCAAAACTAATCATTGTTCAAATACCATTTCCAAGAGTAGTGTATAATTTCTTATTTGCTATTTAAAATAGTCGAATGAAAACGCTTGTTTCATTACTTATTGCACATTTTTCGTATGTGTTGAAAAACGTAGGACACGTGAGGAAATTGGTATTTACAAACTCGTGACTATGGTAAGTCTACTCGTTTTTAAGAACCAATTTACCGCACTAGTATCATTAATAACTATTATTTTTACCGTATAGAATGGATTGTGGCGGCATCTACAGCGCCACACACGAACTACGCATCACACTGACGTCACGCAAAAATCCTGCATCGCGCAAGCAGAGTTTACCGCGCAACTAGCATATCGCACCTACGGTACAAAAACGTCACTTATGCAATTTTTGTCAAAATTGATCTGAGTATGAGAAAAAGTAGCTAATGTACCCCTTTACCTGGTGAGTAATTGTCATTTGTGTGCATATACTTTGCGCGTGAGGGCAGTTGTGTCGTTATTGTTTTGGCGGGAATCAAGCCGCCACTAGGAAAAACAACGTCATATTAGCCAGTTGCGCGCGGCCCCCCGCGCGAGTAGCAGTCTCGTGGAGCTACAACGCCACTAAGGTAATAGTGATGTAATTTATGGTTATGGTGTAATTTATTTTTATATTTTTGGAGCAATAACGACACATAAGTTAGTTGTGATATTTGTTTTTTGAAATAACAATGACACTTATGTACGCAGTGACATTGTTTCCCCAACTCTTATATTGTATTTTGTAAAACTTACGTTCGATTAATAATTGTGACAATGTTTCTCCAGTATAGTAGAGAATCAAGCAGTACCAGTAAACCCAGATAACAACAACTACTTCAGAGCAGGATAATACGACTTTAGAGAATCCTAGTAACACTCCGTCTACTCTAGTTGACACTAATGAATCGAATGAACGAGATGATATTGACTTCCCAACAGGCGATTTCTCCGGCACTGATTCCGGTGATGAATACAGGCCTGGCGTCCGTGCAAGGTCGTCTTCTTCCAGTAGCTCCAGTAGCAGTTCCAGTAGTTCTTTCAGTAGTAGATCCAGTGTCAGCTCAAGTAGCAGTTCCATGGATCGCATGGTGGAGCATACAGTGGAGGTCTGCCCGGCTTGGGCAGAGCACCGCCGTGTCTTCGTGGAGGCGATCGGCGCCAGAGATCTCTCGCGTCCGGTCCTGGTTCAGGCCATGGTACAGAGCGAGAGGGCCAGGGCAGCCGTCACCTTCTACGAAGCAGTAATGCTCGCGAAGGAGGAGGCGGGATGGTTGAGGGAAAGGCAAATTTCGCGCCATCTCGCCCCTAGCCGCCGTAGGAGACGCCCTGGGCGTCGGGAATCTCGGGCGGATTTCCGGCCACCGTAGACGCGGGCTTGCGGACGGTGAGCAATGGGTAGCTCACCGTCCGGTAAGGACCGGGCCCGGGTCGACGGCGCGTTGTATTCCACGCGCGCCTCAAAGAGATGTCGTCAGCACAAGTGTAGGGGTCCACTAGGGCCGATGCCTGCCGGGATGGTAGTGTTACCGAGGACCCTGGCAACACAGGCAACGGAAGGAATACGAGTGGGTTTTATTCAAAGAGTTTTACACACCCTCCCGCTCCGCCCAGAGCGGGAGAAGTTATTTGATGATTTCCCACCCAAAAAAAAAAGTAGCAGTTCCAGTGATTCTCCTGCTGAAAATAATAATTCTAATAGCCTTGTTCAGGAGCATATCCAACCTGCGCAACCTATAACTAAATCAAGAGGCAAAAAGCGAACTCGTACTTACGTACCAAATTAGTACGAACATTATGATGATTAGAGATAAGTAAAATAATTTGTATTTGTTTGATACTGTTGATTATTGCGTAAAACGACAAATCAGTCTTTGGTATTTAAATAACATAATTATTTAAATACCAAAGACTGATTTGTCGCATTAATATTAAGAAATTTCATGAATAAAAAATATGATTTCGTATTTTCATTATTATGACACAATTGCCCGGTTAATTGTTTTCTAGTACCACAACGTCACTACTGGGAGGGTTGTAAATTTTAAACGTTTATATTTTTTATTACAAAATTATGAGATGTTTGCTTTTACTTTAATATGAAGTTCAAAGTTGTAGTTTAATCATTACCAGTTCATTTCTTTAGTCAAGACGAACTATACGTTATAATAGGATGTCGAATTTTCAGACGCTTCTCCTGAAAAATTACATCATTTGCATAAGTGACGTTTTTGCACCGTAGGTGCGATATATACAACATCCCGACATCAACCGTTGGGCAGTTGGCCACCAGACACGACACCCGTCTGGTCGGAGGATCCTCCCTTTTCTATGGAGGATGAGTGAACTTTACACCCTGTTCCTCATGCCTCTATACTGGTGACAGCATACTGGTACAGCCTTCGTGCAACTACTTCAGCGTGACGTCATCATCATCACTTCCTCAAGCTTTCGAGCGGCGAGTCACACAGCCAGCCAGCACCCACGGCTACAACGGGTATCCTGACCACCAGCATGCAGCGACCGCGCATACCTGGTCATCACCCTAAGCCTCATCAGCAACCTTGGCACAGCACACTGCACTTTCGGCCGGCCAACAAGCAGAGCTCTTCAACGCTCTCCTGGTCGACGCCAGCAGTCAGCCCTCAACCCGGCGCTGTACCACATCCGACTCACTGGAGCATAACGCAGCGCCACCCCGACTCACTGGGGCATCTCCGCAGACAGTTCCGACCCACCGCGAACTATGCGACAACCGGTTCCGACCCACTGGAACCCACACCTGGCACTAGCAAGCATCGCAAGATACACGACTCACTACTTTTACTAAATTCTACGGATTTCCCTTTCCTGATTTCTCAGTCAGTCCGGTCAGGGCCTCAAATCTGCTATTACAATAGTGTCAGAATGGTCTGTTCCGATTTTCATTAATGACGCCATTATATTAGTAGATTACCAAACTTGTCAAAATCAACAATTATAAAATTAATGATAGACCATTCTGACACTATTGTAATAGCAGACTTGAGGCCCAGCTTACATGCTCTGTGGTCCCGTCAGTGAGTTGTCTTAGGGAAGTTCTATAAAATAGCATTTCGTTGCGATTGTAGGTAGGAACAAAACTTATAGGTTCGCGTCACCGTCATGCCCGCGCCGACATGCTGTAATTTTATTGAAGTAAAAATTTCCCCATTATTAAATTCCCCCATTATTCAATTCCCCCATTATTCAATTTCCGCAACATTCTATTTTCAGTTTTGACTATGAAAATATTTGTTTTTATGCCGACATTAGGTGACGGCGACCTTGTGCGAATGGGAGGAGCCATGCGTCACCCCCCGCGACCCCGCAGTGTACAGTTGCGGGGTCGCGGGGGGTAACGCATGGCTCGTAATCGCACGTAATTTCGGTTGTCTGTAAAAGATCGCTTTAGCGATAAGACCGCCCATTGTGTCACCCCTTGTAAAATTTCAATATTTATGTAATTTTTATGGTGTACATAATAAAGAGTATTCTATTATATTTCGTAGGGTAACCATACGTTTCAGATGGTGACGACTATCCTGTCCGATTTTAGCTAGGCAGGTAGGTAGGTAGGGTAGGGTAGGTAAGTAGGTATGTAGGGTGGGTAAGCAGGTATGTAGGGTTGGTAGGTAGGTATGTAAGGTTGTTAGGTAGGGTAGATAGATAGGTAGGTTAAGTTGAGATCCTTAGTGCTATTTGTGCGAAGCCGGGCTGGGTAAAGTAGTAGGTAATAAATATGTCCATACATGAATAGGAAATATTAATTAAATCAAAATCAAAAGTCATTTATTCAAATTAGGCTGAGATTCAGAACTTTTCGAACGTAAACACGCACGCAAACGCTTTAGCTGGGAAGAAGAAGTGGCGCAACAAAATCCCCAGCAGCACAGCTGTCTGTTCAAAGAAAAATGTATACAATAGTATGCAAAAATAATTTAGCAGTCACTGAAGTACACCTTCAGGTCACACCATCAAGTCCGTAGGTAAGGTCTCATCATAACTATCAAAACGAGCCCAATCTCAGCACACCTAGTTCCATTCGTCGACAAGTTCCAGTAGCAGTAACTGAAGTACACCTTCAGGTCACTCCACCAAATCCGTTGGTAAGGTCTCATCATAACTATCAAAACGAGCCCAAACTCGGCACCCCTAGTTCTACTGGTCCACGAGTTCCAGTAGCAGACACCGAAGTACACCTTCAGGTCACTCCATCAAGACCGAAGGTAAGGTCTCATCATTACTATCAAAATGAGCCCAAACTCCGCACCCCTAGTTCTACTGGTCCACGAGTTCCAGTAGCAGACATCGAAGTACACCTTCAGGTCACTCCATCAAGTCCGTTGGTAAGGTCTCATCATAACTATCAAAACGAGCCCAAACTCGGCACACCTAGTTCTACTGGTCGACGAGTTCCAGTAGCAGTCACCGAAGTACACCTTCAGGTCACACCATCAAGTCCGGAGGTAAGGTCTCATCACAGCTATCAAAATGAGCCCAAACTCGGCACACCTAGTCCTACCCGTCGACCAGTTCCAGTACCAGTCACCGAAGTACACTTTCAGGTCACCTCATCAAGTCCGGAGGTAAGGTCTCATCATAACTAATAAAACTTGCCTAAAGTCCACAGCCCACATCTCTCTACTAGTAGAGGGCTTCTAGTGCCTAGGAGTCACTCAAGTATTTGTATCTAAGAATTATTTAGTAAAATTATAAAGAGCAATACGAAATATTTCTGTAAGTACCTACGAATTATAACGAAATAAGAAAAAAAAACTCAAAGGATCCAAATTAGTTCACTTGACTACTACGAGTATTCCCGTAGCTACCCGTGCGTACACTTGTGTGTGTGACCCGTGTCAATGTAGTAGTTTACCTATAAATTTTACAAATGCGTCCTTAAAAACGAATAAAATCGTGTTATGGTGGCTCCGAGCGCCGAGCACTGCCGCCCGTCGCCCTCAAGAGCCCCCGCTTCAACGCGCACCAAGCTTATTCGAAAAAACAACCCACCTTGATTAATCAAACACAAAACAAATAGAAGCCGTATACTAAAATTTGAGTAGTTAAATTGTCTTTTAGATGGTGAAAGTTTCATGAAAATACGCCCGTTAGTTTTTGCGTGATTATCGTTTTTTTGTCCGCGTTAGACATTAATTTACTAATTAATTGCACTATATTATAAATATATTATTTCAGATATGATTATATCAAATTACGAAGACAATAGTCTAGTATAACATATTTTTTTTTTGAAACTAATAAGACGAGTCGTCTAGACGTGATGTTCAATTTAAAATCATTAGAAGTCATAGATCTGCGCCTTAACCAGATATTTTCTACAACATTGGAATATCGAAAAAGTCTCCGTGCGCGTTCTCTATTTTTAATGCGGCGGTTAGTTAGCGATGGTTCAATTTCGAAAGATTTTTCACAGACGCCTCTAAATTTTCAGATGTAAGTTGTATACTACCAAAATTCCAAAATCGTTTTCAAATTCAAATGCCCTGTACAATCATCAGTGTTTACGGGTGAGTGTGTGGCTATATTAGAGGCGTGTCTATTTATAGAGGCTCATAGCATACGAGTTGGTGTCATCTTTACGGATTCACTTAGTTGCTTGCAAGCTTTGGAGCATAATCCTTTCAAGAGTAAACTGCACAGTCTAATCCTGCTACAAATCAAAAAGTCTCTTTTCCTTGTACCAAGAATGGCAAAACCGATCACTTGGTTTGGATTCCAAGTCATTGTGGCACAAGGGGAAACGAATATGCTGATGCTCTTGCTAAGGATGCTACTACGTCCTAAGCCGCTGACCTCAAACATTTTCAATGCCAAGGCTACGATTTGCTGAGCCTTCCAAAAAAGAGCTTGCTAACCTCATGGCAGGTGCAGTGGTACAATTCAAGTAAACGGAAAGGTGCTTTTTATCACGTAATACAGCCTCAGGTTACACCCCAGCCTTGGTTTTACCTTTACAAAAAAATATCCAAGAAAGTGATATAGATTCTTTGCCGTCTCCGTATGGGCCATTGTTGTTCTCCAGTTTTCCTTCACAAAATCCGGGTCAGAGACACATCGCTCTGCGAATGTGAGTTGGATGAAAGTACTTTGGAGCACATTTAACTTAACTGCTCCAATAATAACCCAGCGCATGACTTGTATAGTCATCTCCCTAAACTAAATATCCCTATCCCAACCAACCTTCCATCAATTCCATCCCTATTAACACACTCTTCCCCAAAGCTCTTTGGGGCTTTGATGTTTTTTATCCGCGTCCATGACCTCAAATTATGATGATTTTTATGTGGTTAGTGGTCATGTATGTACATATTTAAAAATATTCTTAGCGATCAGAAGTATATTATAAACATAAACAACTTAAAACTAATTTACTTTAAAATACACTTAATTTCAACAATACTTCAATTACACATCAAATTCGAGCAATCACAAGCAACCGTTAATATTCAAAACAAAAAACACAAAAAATAAAATAAGGAACGAACTTACTGCAAAGTAGCGCAGGTACAGACATCCTTACCGTTCGACGACTCAGCAACAATTTTTTTTTTTTTTTGTGATTGGCATCTCGTAGTTGACCTTGAGAGGTCGTGACTACTTAACCGGACTTTCCTGTGGCTGCCTTAAGCGAACTCAAAGCCTCCAGCCAGGGGCGAATTTCTTATAATACTAAGCGACTGCACGCTAAGGGCACCCCCTGTGGGGTACGGACCTCGGCTTAGGGCGTCGCTGGGGGGAGGACAGCAAGGTGGGACAGGCTGGATCTGGTTAGTATTATTATTATTAATCGGGGAATTTAAAACTACAGGCTCAGCTGCGGCGCGGGCTGGCACTTCGTCGAGCAAGGGTCGGGGGGGACAATTACGTCGGGGTTTACGCGAGGGACCTCGGTGGCGAGGTCGGAACGTAGGTCGGTGTGTTTTGTGCACTGTACTCGTTGCTCTACTGCTTTCCTGGAGGAGGGGGTCATCGGGGTCGGTGAGAGTATGCCTTGGACGGCGAATAGAGCTAATGGTGGAGGGCCTATAACTGGCGGCCTGTACAACCAGAGGGTTGCGGTGGGTGGCGGCGGAGTCGAAGAAGCGCTTCGTGATGCGCTTCATGAACTGCTTGATGGTGGGGATTTTAAGATCGAGATGGAGGATCTCATTTCGGACGAACCAGGGGGCTCCCGTTGCCTTTCGGAGAAAACGGTTTTGGAGGGACTGCATCCTGTGGATGTGGTGGGGCCTAGCATGTGCGAAGACTGCACAGGCATATGTCATGATGGGACGGATGCACGCTGTGTAAATACGCAATTTGCCCTTAAGGGACAATTTGCTGCGCGCATTTAGGACGGAGTGTAGTCTACCGAGAGCGAAAGCGGCACGCGAACGCACCTGCTTAATGTGCTCTGAGAACGAGAGATGGTGGTCAAGGGTTACGCCTAGGTATTTGGCTCGCTTCTCCCAAGGGATAGGCTTGCCGAACTGGTGAGCGGTCGGGGGGGGGGGATGAGGTTTCTACGCTGTTTGGTGAAAAGAACAGCCTGACTTTTGTCGGGATTGACTTCAATTCTCCACTTTCTAAACCAAGCGCCAAGCTTGTTGACTTCGGTCTGGAGAGTGTGAGAAATATGGTCGTGGACTAACCCGGTGTAGTAGATGGCCGTGTCGTCTGCGAACAGAGCCAACTGCGCCTTTCTACTTTTCGGGATGTTGCTGGTGAAGAGAGTGAAAATGAGAGGGGATAGTACAGAGCCCTGAGGGACGCCTGCACGGATAGGGTGAGGGGAGGATAGCGCTCCTTCGATGCGATAGCGGAAGGTGCGGTTTGACAAGAAGTCTCGTAAGATGAGCACGAGACGATCGGGCACACCGAGTGTGTAGAGCTTATATAATAAGCCGTTGTGCCAGACCTTGTCGAACGCTTTCGCTATGTCGAAGAATACAGCACCGGTCGTAAGACCACGTTGAAAGCCGTAGCTTATGTGTTCAACGATGCGGTGGACCTGTTGGACGCAAGAATGTTGGGATCTAAAACCGAACTGCTGGTCGGGGATGAGGCCCTTTGTTTCCGCAAAATCTCTGAGGCGCTTTAAGATAAGCCTCTCATAGATTTTGCCGAAGACATTGAGCTGATGGGCCGGTAGCTGGTGGGCTCCGTTTTCGGCTTACCGGGTTTCGGTATTCCGATGACGGTGGCCTTCTTCCACTCTTGTGGGAAGATGTTATTGCTCAGGGCTCCATTGAAGATGGTGGTCATGAGCATTATGAGGTGAGCGGGGAACAGTTGGAGCACCCTATTGGTGATTCCGTCTGAGCCGGGGGCTTTCAGCAACAAATGGCCCGCACTCTTTTTTTATACTGGCTTTATTGCAGTGCAGTGGTCCCACGGAGGACCTTTACTGCTTCACCGGGCTTCGGTGGGGCCAGAAAAGCCTCTCACCTAGCTAAAATGTAAAATAAAACATATTTAGTTAGCAGTAGCACAGCTAAGGGCGTCCCATAGTGGGACTCGAACCTAGGCTTAGGGCGCTACCGATTACTGAGCAAGCGGGGACTTGTCGCATCTGAGAGTTATTATTATTTGGGACATTGTTTTGATTTACTTGCACCGCGCGGGCTACTTCGCGGAGGTACTCGCCGTCGAGTACGGGATGTCTGTGTGAAGTGTTTTGTGCGAGCTAACTTCACATTCTCTTGAAAGAGTTTGATGTCGTCGTCTTTATCAGTTAGTGCATGTTTGGAGCGTCGCGCGTCGTGTGCGTGATATGCGTGAGGGTGTGTATCTGGCAGCTGCTGCCACTATTGGGCTGGTGTGCGTAGTAGCAGAATCAAAAAAGCGTTTACTTGCTTTTTTATGAAATTGCCTGATGGTTGGTAAATTTAATTCGACATGTAATGGTTCATTGCGTACATACCAGGCTGCCCGTGGCTTTTCGCACGAATCGATTTTGGTGGCACGCACTCGATCGAGCGCTCGCTTTTATAAGAGTCGGTGTGTACACCACTACCAGAAATAAATTCGTTTATACGGCCTCTCCTGATCGTGCGCCGTCCTCGGCTGCACCAGGGACTCCTTCCTCGGAAGCACTGGCAGGTACGGCGAGAGTTTGATCGCCGTATTCGTCTGAATTGGTCGCGTCTGCACTCGAAGCACCAGAAGGACCAGCAGGAGCACCTGTAGACTCACCAGCATTGTCAGGGTTATCGTCATTACAATCTGTATGTGAAACAAGTGGCGTCATACACTTTTGCCTATTCTGTTATTCATCACGCATACAAGGCCCTCATACAAAAATCCACTTTCAAACCCAAAATTAAAGCACTTCGCTTTAAAGGTAAGCATACATCTTCACACATCACATCTCACTCATACTCATACTTAACTTGTACAAATTCACCCGTTAAAAACGAGTCAACCAGAACTTCGCCTGCCGGGACAACACCTGATGACACCTGTTTCAGAGAACGCGACTTCCGGGACAACACCCAATGCGCATACAAAGTACGCGTCTTCCGGGACAACACCCGATGCGCATAAAAAGTACTCGACTTCCAGGACAACACCCGATGCGTATACACAGTATGCGTCTTTCAAAACTAGCCACTCCAGGACGTTGGCCCTGGCAGTGCGCTGAATCTGGGCTGTACCAGCCACCCGTTCCAACCAGCAAGGCAAACATATGCCTCACAGTCACGCGCACGCATACACAACACACGTGCTACTTGAACATATAAAAAAAAACATTAAAATGTTCGGTTGAAACTTAGTTTACAAAAATGCAGCACAGCTCTCGGGATACCACTCGCCTTTCCCACCACCAGGGTACCATAACTGCGGCCTGAGTTGTCTTGCCTCTAGCTCCACTTAACAATTTCAGCTCGTAACGATCACTTGGTAACGTTTTAGTTACGCGGTATGGACCCCTCATGCTAGGGTCATGCTTCTCAACGGACTGAGAATATTTTATTACGAACATCTGATCGTTTGCCCTGTAAACCTCTTGGCGGGTGTCTTTGACGTATTATCCGAACGTTTTGTCTATCTTGATTTTTGTCAAGATATTCTTTAGCAGAGCTCCTGCTGAGTTCCCTCATGGCTTCTCGATTGGGACTGGAGTTCTCGACGGCAACGTCACGGATCAGCGCAGCGTTAACAGATACAGAGCTGAGTACTACGTGGTTTTTGCTTGGTAACATTTAAAACTAACTGAATTTTACATAAACTATCAGACCAAGTGGAATTTTTATTACTACTTTCGACACGAATCAAATTAAGGATGGTCCTTACATAACGCTGAACTTGTCCTGGAATGATGCATTTCGGGCGTTATGCAATGGATTTCAAAACTCATTTCAGATACCCATCTGGCTGACGCTTGAAACATGCGACCACGGTCACACAGCTTGGGAGTTCCAAATAAAGATATAGTCCAAGAGACCATCCCTCAATTTTTGGATGAGATCGACAGTCTTGGAATCAGCCGACTGGGCTATTTTTGCCCATTTCAAAGGTCTAAAAATGGCGTACTAGTGCCTGGATTTTGTGAGGACTCGGCCTAACCTGACCGTGACTAATAACGCGACCTAGGCACTCTACTTTGGCGGTAAGAAAAAAACACTTGCGCACGTTAATTGAGAACCCGGCTTCCTGCTTCTATAAATTTACGCAAGGTTTTATTGATGATACGCTGGTACACAGTGGGAGAATTTCATAAGCCATACGGCATTTTTAAGTACTTATAGTGAGCTTTCGTAGTTACAAAGCCTGTCTTATGGATCGAGTCCTCATCAATCGGAATTTGATGGAACCCCGACGCCATATCTAAAGACGTGAAGAATTTAGAGACCCCATGCCGATCAATGTGGTCATCAATCAAGGGTAGGGGGTACCTATCCCTGACAGTAATGCGATTTGGGGCACGAAAGTCTACGCATATTCTATCTGAACCATCCATTTTCTTGACCAAAAAGACTGGGCTTGAGTACTCGGAATTCGACTCCCTAATAATCTTTTTGTCTAGTAGATCCTGACATATCTCGGGATATATATCCTGAAGTTTCTCTTGATACGACAAATGATAAGGATGGTATGCCACAGGTTCGTCACTTGTTAAGCTGATGTTCATTTTGCCAGTATTTACAGTAGTGGTGGCTGTGCCGGATATTAAAAATGGAGAGAATTCATCTATCACAGCCATTAACTTAGCAAGTTTCGCACCTTCGAGAGGCGTATTTATTTTGTCAGGCTCGCTAACACTTACAGCGTTTACTTTTAGTACCTACCCTATCCGGTATACTAATAATAATAATAAATAATAAATATTTATTCAGTATTACAATTGGTAAAATATTAACACAAAATATTCGAAATAATTAACAAAGGTAAGTATTATGATGTTAGATGCCTGTACTAGGGTAAACCTGTATCACAGGCGGCATGAGCTCTTACTTTATGGTAATTATAGGACGATACAATTCTTAACAATATTTAACATAACAAGACTTGAAATAGTGACAAAATGTAATTAATTCAATATTTTATACTTAGTTTACTTAAAAAACTACTATTTACCTTAAACATAAAAACAACAAAAAGGGTTATAAGGGTAAGTTCTTAGTTTGCGTAAAATAGTTTCTTGCACTTAAAATCTAGTTAAACACATGATATAATTTTGCGTCAGCAGAATTGGTAATTCAATGTTGCACAACACATCACGTTCAAGGCTATGTGTATATTGGATTTTTGCTGCGTGCGACTAATATACTGAGACATCAACAAAATCGAGGGTTTGTAGGCCAGTGCAGTGTTTTGTTGATTCAGCAGCAGGGATTCAATACGGAAGTCTGGCCTTGAGTATGACGCTCTAGGCGCCCTCGTAGTCGATAGAGTTGATGTACCTGTTTTCCGCAATTTTCCTAGCAGGACACTCAGCATCTCCCGTTCTGTGGTTATTGGGCTTTTTAAAGCGTGAGCAAGATGCACATTTCGGTGTGTTAACTTTCTTTGCGCACTCTGACATCGAGTGTCCTTCTTCACCGCAGTGGCCACACGTAGATTTCAACTCTCTGCATGTTTTTGCTGCATGACCATATTGTTGGCATTTGTAGCATCTGGTAACCAGGGTGAAATCCCTGACAGGGCAGGACGTCCAATTTATAAAGAGCCTTGATTGGGATAATAGGGCTTTACGTATATTAGCTGTAACTTCAATAACGTAGTTACAGGTCGACGCATCCTTCTTCCCAGATTTGTGGCTTAATTTAACCAAAGTCAAAAAGGACTCCATCGACATTTCTGGAAACTTGTCGGCTACGTTCTGTTCGTAAATGCACCTGAAGACTTCAGTTTCAGCCAATGCAGTCGGCACACCTACAACCACGATCCGAGGTTTGCGCTTGTTGGGTTCATCGGCGGTAAGTCCAGATGTAGACAGCTGGACTGCGTGTTTGAGTTTATCAGCGTCATATTTCGTCTCTGTACTAATGATAACGCCTCCATTTTTGGTTTTGCGGACACCACGTACGTGCAGCTTCATTTGATCAGGGCGAATGATTTTTTGCACGAGGTCTTTTGTTTCTTCACTCGACTTTAATTTATCGTTGGGATAAATAGCTACAGAGCTTAAATTGTTCGGCCGAATGAAATCATTTGTTCCCTTCTTCACCATATCGGCAAACGAAACATTTCCCGCAGAACCAGAGTCCTTAATCGTTTGCTTGAGCTCCAAAATATGTTCCGTCAGGACGCGCTTTTCTTGAAGGGCATCAACCGCGTTATACGCGTGAATGGCTTTCTGCTTGAGTGACTGATATAGGACTGCCATTTGTGAGGTTCCAGATCCTACTTTACGGCATAGCGTAGAAATTTTCATTTTCTGCTCCGAGTTGAGTTTGCCATCCGCGGCAATAGAGCAAACTTCATTTAAGTGCTGTTCGATGGCTGACATCCATTTTTGAATCTCGGGCGTTGAAACAACATCAACCGGGACCGACTCAAGGGCTGGGTTTTGCGTCGTCGTCTTCGACGGCGAGGCGGAAGGGTGCACTGGCCCCCTTGGATTAAAGGGGCTGTTATCCATTTTGTATTTTTCGAGTTCACTATTTCGTGTCCGTACTTCGTGCGGATAAACGTAACACCGTCGCGATTTAGTACGTCAGCCCCTATTATGATGGGCGAATTCATACACCGAAACTAACTAAGGATGTCAACCGGTTTACTCTGTATCACGGCTGTACTTATATCATTCTTGTACTTCGCGCCAGTCACTCTCTTTATGCCCTAACTTCTTACAGAAAGAACAGACGGGCTTAGCATTACTATTACTTTATCATTACCATTGCGCTGTTTGGGGCATTTATCTTTATATTACCCTATCTGGCCGCAATAAATTCATTTGTTTTCAAATTCAAATAATTAAATAATTACTTTTTTTATTACTGAATGACGCGGATTTATCAGAGTTATGATTATCAAACTTACGAATAGGCCTTACATAAGTAGCTAAAAAGGTCAGTCGCTCCATGTAAAATATTGGTATTCAGCTGTATCCGGTAAGACTGGAAGCCGACCCCAGCATAGTTTGGACGCGCGCCTCAAAGAGATGTCGTCAGCACAAGTGTAGGGGTCCACTAGGGCCGATGCCTGCCAGGGTCGCGGGAAGGTACTAAAGGGTCACCGAGGCCCCTGGCAACACAGGCAACAGGAAGGAATACGGGTGGGTTTTAGTCAGTAAGAGTCTGACACACCCTCCCGCTCCGCCCAGAGCGGGAGAAGTTATTTGATGATTTCCCATCCAAAAAAAAAAAAGCATCGTTGGGTAAAGGCTAGGCAGATGATGAAGTAGCAAAAAAGGAAACAAGGTTTTCTGTCGTTAGGTCAGCATTGGTAGCTGCTGCGCGTACCTGTACATCGCTGATACCGTGAACCACTATTTGAAACATAAGTTCTTCGCTTAACCCTTTTACTATACGGAATCTTAATAATTAACGACGTGCGTACTCGGCGTATGACGAAAACTTGTCTGACGTGGTGTATATAACCTCATGAAGAGTTTGGGTATAATTAATCTTTTGCAGATACGACTTACGCCTTATGCCTTAACGAAATTGGACCATGAGCGATCATTTGTAGACCACTCATTTAACCAAGTTTTTGCATCCCTTTTTAAACAGTGAGCAACACGCGAGAAACACTTAGGATCGTCCCAATGGTTCACTTACCTAGCCCTGTCCACTTCGTTACAACACACTTCAAAATTATTTATGACTGAATCTAAATTTGAAACGTTTTACGACAACTGGACGGTGGTCTGAGGAGAGTTCGTCGAGCGCTTCTATAGAATCCAACCGTATGTTGATACTCTTATTAAGAAGCGCTAAGTCAAGTACGTCAGGGGTGTGGTTAGGGTTAGGGAAAGTGAGTGGGAGTCATCGGGGCGATGATATTGAAATTTAGGATGGGACAGAGGTCGGACAGGTGTTTGCCTCTGGTGGAGATCCTAGTGCTGTTCCAGGCAGGATGTTCGGCGTTGAGATCGCCCGCTATGATAACGGAGTCATTCAGGCCAAGTAGGGCGGGGTCGTCAGAGAGGGGTTGGGATAGCTCTGATATGGATACGGGGGGAAGATAGGCGGATACTAAGGTGATCGGTTGGTGGCCAGACATGCCTAGCTTACAGATACTTGTAAACGTGAGAGAGGGGGGCGGGTCCATTGGGATGCAGTGCAGGGACGTTTTATAATAAATTAGGGTGCCGCTCTTGTGACATCTAGTCCTGTTATTGCGAACTATGCGATAGTTGGCAATTGACGGGTTTCGAAGGCTGGGCTTTAAGAAAGTTTCTTGTAAGAGGAGAATGTCTATTTGATGATCACGGAGGAGCGCAGCGATTTCATCGCGTTGTCCTTCAATGCCATTGGCAAGAAGCCTAACTTTAGGGATCCGGGTTTGGTTCGCGCTTCGATTCGTATATCCATTACTGGGTGGGTTTAACGAAGGATTCAAGGGCTTGCGTAATCTCCGGATACGCGTGGAATATCGTGGATCTGAGAGAGAGATCGCAGGAGTTTCGGGCGGCAACGAGTTCGTTGCCCATTTTTGGCGCACGGGGCGTGAAGGAAATAGAGAAGGGTCCAGAGATCACGCTGAACGGATCTACTGGGTTAGAACCGACCACTGGAGAGGTTGAAGCAATAGGCCGTGTGCCGTGTCGTAGCGATAGCGGCAACGCTCCTAAGAGCTGGCGCGGGATTTGCGGGTTGGACGGGTACGGGCGCGGGGACGAGGATGCGGGGATCCATCAGCGCTCTGATGGGTGGAGTGGGCCTCGGCTGAGCCATAGCAGGGAAGGCCTGCTGATGGTTTAGGTAATTCCAGGGGCTAGGCCTTTGGGGGCTTAGTCTGTGGGGAAGTTGGTAGTTTGAAGGAATTACCCATACGAGGGGCATTCTCACTGCTGGCGGGCGTCTGCACGCTTCGTTAGTTTTGGGGGCCTTGGGGCAGCCACGGTAGTTGGCTGGGTGTCCTGCCTCGCCACATAGCACACAGCTAGGTGGTTCGGTGCATAGATTCCTGTCCTTAGGGCGGGGGCAGTCAGAAGTGACGTACCTAGGTTTAGCATGGCATTTCTTCTGCGTGTGCCCGTACAGCTGGCATCGGTGGCATTGACCAACGACGCCGCTCTTCCTGGGCTTCTCGATGACGGGGCCCGTGAGACGGCAGATGTTTGACACCTTGAAAATGGGATGATGCCCTTCAGTCGGGGGACATACGACAAGAACCATGTCGTGTGCTTGACTGCCTCTGGCGCGGTGCATGCGTCGTCGACCGGGACGCCTTGCGCCTCGAGGTCGGCCTTGATCTCCGCTGAGGGGATTTCCTTTGGGATCCTACGGATCGCCACTCGGGTCTGACGGTCCTCGGGGAGTGAGTAGGTGTGGAATGACACATCTCTCGCTCTGAGGACTCTGGTGAGCTCCCTATAGTCGCGAGCTGTAGGGATTAGGATTTTAATACCCTGTTGGGTAGTAACTGCTCTGGTGAAGCCCATCTTTTGATCGAAGCACCACTTTGAAACATCCATCCACTTGGACTTGTCCTGTAAGAACACAGGAGGGGGAGAGGGGACCTTTTTGGGGGCAGAAGTGGACATTTGATCCTTGGAAAAGGATGAAGTCGAGGTGGGTTGACAACGGAGGGAGTCACGGGGGCAGGGGAAGAGGGGGTAGAGGTTACCTCCGTGAAAGCGATCTTTGTCACCTGCGATGAGGTCGCTTTCTTCTGCTTCCTCTTTTTCCCTTTTCCGGTGACGGGCACGAAGCCGTCGTCCTCGGAAGAGGGGTTGGAGTGAACCAAGGAAGAGTGCTCTGACTCTATATCGCTGTAAGAGAAGAGGGTCGGACAGCGTTTGTTCTGAGACGCGGCTTCGTCAGTGTCCATTGACACTGCGGGACACGGGGGAAAGGACATCACTAAAATTAGTGATGCTGTCTTGTTGAGTAGGCTGCTGGAGTGCAACGAACTTGGTGCCATATTTGGCTATAAAATCAGGGTCCTTGGAGAGGACCTCCTTGAAGAACGCCACTATTAGGGCGTCCTCCATGACGGAAAAAAAGGGGGGAACTACGGAGGTGAAATTTTTGGATTTTTTTATTCCTCCTAATAGTATAGCCTAACGGCCCCTATACATTGCAGCACCACTATAAACATACTTCATAATACGACCAGGCACACTCATAACACTCCTAAGAGGAGGCGCACGCAAGACAGCTTTAAGTCAATAACGACGATTGGGTCGCCTCTTTTTCCGACGATAAACAAATTGTTTCCTGAGACCACGGGGGCGATTCCTCCTCCATCTTCGGTACACACGCCCGTATCGCCTCCCAATACGCCTGATCGGCACTAACAAACAATAAACGATTCTTTAATGCCTCATCCATACCTTCATCTAATTCATTAGAAACAAATATTATAGGACCTTTAAATGCCAATATCATATCATTCTCACACTTAACCGGATAAGCATACTTCCAACCTTCTAATAATCTCTTTAACATATTAGGCACACAAAACTTATACGAAAACTATTCAAATAAAATAATCTTATGAAAACCTTCCCTAATTCCCTGCATGAAAAATTTACCCACCCCTGGATAAAAAACATACTTCATATTAACACGTCCAATTAAACATTCTATATAAGATGATTTACCAACATTAGAAGGACCATACAAATACAACAGTTTACGTTTCAAACCAACTGTACGCAAATAGTCATTCCACCACATACACACTTCTATAGTCCAATTACCATAAAATTCGTGAAGAAGTCTCTGGACAACATTAACAACCGGTTCTTTAATATCAGCAAATACCTTACCTGGTAACAAAATCTATGCTCCATAACAAACGGATCATCAAAGCGAAACCTCGAAGTACGCCTAGCCCAAAGCCGGACCCTCATATTAAAATGAAGTTCAGATTCTTTACAATTATACAAAGGAGTAAAGTCCTCTTTAGTACAATACCTAATACAACTCTTCCTACTTTTACACGGTTGTAAATTAAATCGCGTACCAATCGCAAACACTTCAATATACTGACGTAAACAATCAATCATAACAGGATTAGCAAACTCTAAAAAACAATGCAAATGATAACTTACTCGCTTAGATGTACGAGATTCCTCAAGACCGATAACAAACGTCACATTATCTTCTCTATACTTCAAGGTTTCGCTTTGATGATCCCTTTGTTATGGAGCATAGTTTCTCGCGTGTTGCTCACTGTTTAAAAGGTGATGCAAAAACTTGGTTAAATGAGTGGTCTACAAATGATCGCTCATGGTCCAATTTCGTTAAGGCATAAGGCGTAAGTCGTTGTATCCGCAAAAGATTAATTGTACCCAAACTCTTCATGAGGTTATAAACACCACGTCAGACAAGTTTTCGTCATACGCCGAGTACGCACGTCGTTAAAATTATAAATAATATACATTTTCGGGCAATATAGGATAGTTTTTCAAAATTTGTCACCATGCTTATTAAAATCATGGGAAATTAAATTTGGAAGTGAATCAATTTTGTCCTCCAATAATGAGGAATACCTTGACCAATCAAGATTCTACAAATTATACCTCATGGGTGGAGGGCTCGATTTTTCCAGGAAAATTTTTCAGCCAAAGATATTTTGATTCGATAGTGGCAGTGGCGGATTTACTCATTTTCCAAGTATAGGCTGTCAAATTTTTGCCGCCCTTACTTCAGATTTTTTACAATCCAACAATTTGGTTGAAATGGCACAAAAATAGTTTTTGGGTAGTTATATTTCTGAGCTAATCAAAGCTCAATCATGCATGTACAACTAATAAGGTGGGGGTAATGTCAGGCGGCAAAACAAAATGATGCCTCCCCCCGGTCTTCTGAACATTTCTAGTACTTAACAGAAATTGAATAATGTCAATAAAAAAAATGCTATTTACTGATATTTTCATCGAAACGCAAGTTGTTGAGTTCGATTTTTTACAACCCGTTTCGTAATTCCCAGTTAGATTTCTTTTGAACATTCATAAGGAGTTGCTTTGTTAACCTACGCGTACGATGCCAGAGCGAGCGAAGCGAGCTCGAAAATTGTAGCACTCCAGCTTGTGTAGGTTAGGTTTTGGAAACAGCAATTACTTGTTGACTTAGGTATGCAGAAAAGTCAAAGAAAAATGCTTTTTACTGAACATATTTTGGCCTTGTTTGGGATTTGATTAAAAGTACTCAAGATTTGGGGGCCCCCACGGCGCGGGACAGACCCCCCTGCCGCCCTCCTTAGTCCGCCATTACGCTACTTACACAATAATATTACATTCGGTAAACACAGTAAAAATAAATAAATTGGGTAATGTGTGAAGGGGTAGTGTAGTGAGAAGAGTAAAAATACAGGGTTAAAGTAACATCGTCCAGCAAACTGTTACTTTGAATACAGTACATGATTCTAGACCCCCAGAGTAGAAATTTCTACTCTGAGGGTCTAGAATCATGGTAACAGTTTGCGCGTCGATGTCACTTCTACCCTGTATATTTTCTGCATTTTCGATCTCTTGTCACTCATACAAAGTGTGGGCAGAGACCGATTACTGGTTGAGGACCGGGAGTACTGGATGTTTTACCATAGAATATAGAAATTTGCGGTACCATTAAATGAACAATGAAAGGGAAGCGGAAAAAGATACCGGAAAGTAGTTGTAGACTTCTTTTTGCAAGATATCAGAAAAGCGTCTTAAAAAAAAAATTGGCCCAAATTTGCCGCCCCTAAAATCTGCCGCCCTAGGCTTAAGCCTACTCAGCCTGCTGGTAAATCCGCCACTGGATAGTGGTCACTCCCATGTGACAAACTGGTACAATCCCAATGACACGAAGCTGCAATATCCAGTGTGCAATAGGTGAAATCATATGCAACACAACCCTTATGCTGTCCAGGAGGAGACCTACGGGTTGGGCAACTATTGTTTATGGTACACAGGTTAAGATCATCTAAGATTTCAACTAAACCTTCCCTAAGAGAGTCGCAACGTTCAGAGCCCCACCTAAAGTGATGGCAGTTGAAGTCCCCTATAACAAGTACAGGACCTACTATGTTTTTCAACGTACATTTTAAGATCGGAAGGAAACTTTGATGAGGGTGAGCAATATAAACAGATAGGAGGGTTATACCCCCTACCCTACCAGCCAAAATGCTCATAATATATATAATACTGACTGTATCTCTGATATAACTTAGCGAAGGCAGAGATACAGTCCCATGAAGAAGCAACGTTGGATGGTAATTGAATTTTATTGGGTAAAGACATTAAAGTTAACAGGAGTTTAATTATTTAGTTCAATTATTGAAGACATGTTTTCAGAAGACTGAAAAGATTGGGGAGTGATAATGAGCTGCTGATGAACTGTTTTATTATAGGAGGGAGAAAGGGGAGCATGGGTTTTTGGCTTAAGAAACACAGTTTTGCGATAAGACTGAGTCTGTGATTTAGCGGTGTCTGCATAGCTACGAGTAGAAGTGAGAACAGTTTTACTTTCTTCTGAGTATGAAATTACTTTCTCAGCCATGATTGTTTTGATTGTCCTCTGCCTACTGTACTCCGGACAGGCCCTGCTATTAGCAAAGTGGCTTCCAGAGCACAACACGCAGAAGGCTTCACTCAGCTTCTCTCAGCAATGCTTCAACCATCACCGGGGTGATCATTGCCACACTTGCTGCAACGGGGTTCGGACGACAAAGAGATTCTACATGACCAAATCGGCAACACTTGCGGCATTGAATGGTGGGTGTCAAGGTGGGCTGTATAGGTATCTTGAATTAAACTTCAGGCTTCTTGTTTATTTTTCTTCCCAGGACTGGTTAGCTGCTTGGCTGAGTGACGATTGACGACTTTGAACATCGGGATGTCGCTGCGCCCCCGCAAGGGGGCGCGGCAGCGGAACCGGAGCGTCGCTCCCTGGCCGCGGAGGGTGTACGGTGGCCCGTGAATACGGACCCCTCATTTTGTGCGCCTATTAGCGGCGATTTAAAACTTCGGACGCGTTTTAACGCGTCCGTGTAACTGATTGCTATGAGTAAATCTGTAGGGTCGCCACGACGCTAGTACATTAGCGCCGCTTTCTTCACGACTCCACGGCGGTCAGTCCCCGCCAGGTGAGACCCCCGGTTACCCGGGGGAGGCCCAACGAACACGACCAGCGACAGTGGAGCCGACTCGACGTTCCTACAGACTAGGTGTATAGTCCCCGCCCGCCCCGCTCTCAGATCTAGCCGATTACGGTCCGGACTAAGGGACGGTCGTGTATGTGTGAACGGCATTGTGTTGTGTGTAACGCCGTTCAGTGTCTACATGCGTCGCAGCCCGCACCGCGCCCGCATGTGTGAGTTGACTGCTTGTCTAGTAGTGGGTGTCTGGTTTAATTACGTGACGCGTCTATATTAACTTAGCACACGCCACGCAATAGATGTGTGTCATCTGTAGAGTTCTATTGAGTCGAGTAAGCCGCGTGTAACCTGGGTGCGACTTACTCGAGGCGTCCAGTCCGGTGATGGGGTCACTCGTCCGCTACCAGGTCGCGGGGCAGGGGTCTCGCGTCAGGGGGTCGCGTATGCCAGGGCGCTATCTGCTTAACATGGGGCCAAGCAGACACGTCGGCACGCGCGTACATCCCCTTCGCGAGGCGCCGCACAAACTCATCCAGGCTCCCGATCCCGAGGTCCCGCTGGATGACATCATTCCTCACGAAGCGAGGAGCGTCAACTATGGTCCGCAGCGCAATACTCTGTTGCGCGCGGTGCAACTTCCGGCTCGACTCGCTCGTGAGGGCGAACCAAGCGGGAGCGGCGTACGTCAAGATTGGGCGCACGTACAGTTTGTACACGCCCAGCTTGACGCGCGCCGGGATGCGGGACGAGAGCACAGGTTTGAGCAGGTTGCGGGCGACCCGACCCTGCGCGGCGACCTTGCGGACATGTGGCCCCATAGTGAGCCGACGGTCGATGGTGACCCCCAGGTATTTGACCCGGGGCGACCAATCGATGTCGGCTCCTTGTAGATTCAAGGAGGCGCGCTGATCCTGTGACCATCGCCTGCGTCTTACCCACGTTCACCGACAGCCGCCACTTCGACAGCCACTTGGGTAGGAGCTCGAGCGCGCGCTGCATCTTGACCGTCGCGTACTTCGCATTAAGCGATGTAGTAATGTACGCGGCGTCGTCGGCATACAGCGCGAGCATCGCGTCGGAAGTGGTGGGGATGTCGTCGGTGTAACATGAGTAACACGTCGGCGACACACAGCTGCCCTGCGGCACGCCCGCCAGCACTGGGCGCGCGCTAGACAGCGCGCCGTCGACCACCACCCTAAAGGTCCTATTGGAGAGAAAACTGGAGACCACCTTAATAACGCGACGGGGCGCGTCTGATGTGGCCATCTTGTATATAAGGCCGTCGTGCCACACACGGTCGAAGGCCTTCTCCATGTCGAGGAATACTGCCACCGAGTATTCCTTCTTGTTGAGCGCGGCTGCGAGGTGGTGCAGTACCCTCGACAGCTGGAGCGTCATGCTGTGCTCCGCCCTGAACCCAAACTGCTCAGGGCGCGGGGCGACATTTGGCTGGAGATGTCGCAGCAGGAGTGCTTCAAACACCTTGGAGACAGTCGGCAACAGCGTAATGGGCCGATAGCTCTCCGGCTTCAGGATGTTTTTCCCCGCCTTGGGCAGCATGATAACGCGCCCTTCCTTCCACGAGGCCGGAAAGGCCCCCGTGCGCAGTATCGCCGTATACAGGTGCGCCAGTGTCGCTACCATTCGGAACGGCAAGTGGCGCAGCACTGCGTTGGTGATACCGTCAGCACCGGGGGCCTTCCTCGGTTTCGTTCTCAGGATGGCGCGTCTGACTGCGCCCGGCGAGAAAAAGATGGGATCCTCATCGGGAGCTATCGGCGTGCTGAAATAGTCCCCGAGGTGTCTCTCGACTGCTGCGACATGTTCGGTGTCGTCGGTCGGGTTAGGGCGGAACTGACGCTCCAGGTGTTCGGCGAAGACCTCCGCCCGGTCCTCCGCTACATACATAAGCGCCCCGTCGCTGTTTAGCAAAGGGCGCACCGGAGCTGGGGTATTTGACAGCTGCCTACAAAGTTTGTGTATCGACGGCCAGCTATCTCTAGCGGCGTCGATACGGTCCTCCCAGCCTGCGGTGGTGAGCGCCTGCAACTCGGCCTTCACCCTCTCCGAGAGACGGTTTAGTTCCCTCTTGATTGTAGGGCATCTAAGTTGCTGCCACTGCTTGCGAAGGCGCCTCTTCGCGGCGATCATCGCATGTAGATGCGCCGGCAGGGGCGGCAATAGCACTCTCCCCTGCGGCTGCGTCGTAGTCGCCGCTTGCAAGGCGCTTTGTATGCAAGCAGTGACGTCACAGGCCATCTGGTCCACGTCCGCGGAGGTAACAATAGGCCGAGTGGGCGTGGTGGTCTCCAGCTCTTCCTCAAACCTTGTCCAATCCGTGACATGACGTGGCGCTATGGGCTTCAATCGGGTCGGCACACCCGATAGGACGACGAGTACCGGTTGGTGGTCCGACTGTAACTCGTCGTCTATCACTTCTTGTGTGATCTGGCAGTGTAGCCCTCGGTGGACTACGATGTCCAGCACATCGGGAATATGATGGGACACGTCCGGGTAATGTGTCGGCATCTCCGGACCGGACACCGTATAGCCGAAGGCTTCCGCGTCCGCGAAGAGCCGTCTCCCCTCGGTGTTCGTACCTAGACTGTTCCACGCTGGGTGCTTACTATTGAAGTCACCGGCGAGGATGGTCGCCTGCTGTCCGTCGCCTATAAGCGCCCTCAGCTCCCGTAGGTCGATATGAGCCACGGGCGGCTTATAAGCGGCATACACGTTTATGTCCTCGCCGGCTATATGCAGCTGTACACCCAGCGCGTAAAACGTGTTGAGTGTCGACAAGGGGAGCTCTTGTGGACGACTCTTCGCCTCACAATGACCGCCAGACCACGATAGCGGATGTTGTGGGCCGACCTTTCATCCTTCCTATAAACGAGGTAACCTGGAAACCTAACCCTATCTTCGGGTCCCAGGAGCGTCTCGCTTATGAGCGCCACGTCTATGTCTTGTTCCCTCAGGAGATGGCGGAGGGGGGCGACCTTTCCCTTGAGGCCGTGGGCATTCCAATGTATCACCCTTAACGACCTAGCCATGGTACAATGTTAGTAACGCGGCCAGGCCGTCAAGGATGATAGTCTCCACGTCTTGACCCTGCCTGATGGCCTTTATCAGGTCCATCAAAAGCTTGATCGCGCAGGCTGTGAAATCCTTTTTCGTGCTAGTTGTTGCAGGCGTTCCGGCGCTAGAGGCGCCACTGTACGTCAGCGGCGTTGTGATTGGCCGCTTAGATTTTTGTTCTGCGACTTGCCGCTGAGGTACAGTGGCGCTAGTCGCAGCGGTGGCGTCGCCCCGCGGATGACGGGCGAACTTTTTGGTTTGAGAAGGTAGCCGCTGCGCTATGCCGGCGCCTGCGGACACTTCTTGTCCACCTTGGGTCACAGCCCGCGCCTGCTCTGTGGCAGGGTCGGCCTCGGGAACCTCTTCCTGGGTCGTCGCGGGGGTTTTGGGTTTCCTACCCTTACCCTTCCCCCCGCGTCTGTGCTTCCTCCGCCCCGAGGAGGCGGCAAGGGGAATTGTCCTCTGTGAGGGCCCATTGGCCGCCGCCATTAGCGTCGTGCCTTGGGCCTCGGGCTCCACATTCTGTGGCCGTTCTGCGGCCGTGTATGGCCGGCGTGTGGCCGTAATGGCGACGGTCCCCGCCCGCCTATTTTTTAATTCGGCTTGAAAAACGGGGCACTTTATATTACACGCGGGGTGCGGGCCACCACAATTTATGCAGGTGGCCGGCTCCTCGCGTGGGCGCGGGCAGTCGCGCGCCGCGTGTTCGCCTCCGCATCTCACGCAGGCGAGCGGGCGGTGACACTGATGCGAGCTGTGTCTAAATCGCTGGCACCGGTGGCACTGGGCGGGCCCTTTTTTCCCCCTCCATGCCTCTATCTTGACACCACGCATAAACATAAATACTGTGGTGTCGTAGATAGCCCGGACGTCTGGGGTCTTCTTAAGAATGGCGTGAAACACGCAGCCGGGTCTTCCCTGTGCGCCCTTAATGTGGCGCACATACTCCGGCTGGTATCCCAGCGCCCGGAGTTCCTCCTCGATCTCCTGGGGTTCCGTGTCAGCCGGTAGTCCCCTTATGGCGATCTTCAGGCTTCTTTCCGCTGGCAGCGAATAGGCGAACCATGAGACGCCGCTGTCCTTCTCCAGGCCAGTCAGGTAGCGCTGGACCAACCTGTACTCGTCCTCGGTGTCGGGCGTGAAGCGGACTCCACGCCCGTAGGGACGGGCGTTAGGAGGCCGGCCCAGCTTGGCGCTGATGGCCCGGAAATGGGCGGCCCAGTTGGGCAGCTTTTCCACTACCAGCGGTGGGTATCTAAGTTTTTTCTCCTTTTTTTTGCCGCTCGCTGTCGGCGCCGTGGGGGCGCCGGGGGCGGCGGCAACGGAGGGGGCAGTAGATGCCATAAGGGGAACAGGGGGTGAGGTACTTACCCCTGTGGGTGTCTTATTTGGTTGCGGTGTCTTCGGTGGTGAATGGCGCACCGCGTCTGAGAATGTTGGCGACTTCGGCGCCGCCCGACCCCGCGGCGCGCTTTCGCGCTGTGGCCGCGGCGGGTCAAGGCAGTACCGCTTCGCCTCTTCCGACGCGGTTTCGTCGGAGCTCCTCCTCCGCCGCTGGGGTCTGGGCTCGAGTGTAAACTCGTAGTCGAAGCCCAGCGGCGGTATTAGTGACGCCGGCGACATGGGCGCGACGTCGTCATTCCCTCCCACGTAGGGCCGCTGGCCGGATCGCGGGGTCGTGTCCGAGGACACGTCGCCGCGACCGGAGGCGGCCGAGCCCACAGACGCCAGCGACACGCTCGACCCCACACGGGAGGAGCATGCCGACAGCATCGCGGGTGAATCGTACGCGGAGGTGCGGGGGGGCGCCGGCGAGGCGGGCACCCCTGACATCACTTGTGCCGGCCGAGAAGATGGGCCGGCTGAGCGCGCGGGCGCGGGTACATGCGCCGGCGTCGCCGGGGCACGCGCCAGCGGCGCGCGGCCCGGTAAGTTTGCGGTTGGTTCCGGTACCTGAATTGGCACCGGACGGAACGCTGCGGGGCGGATAGGCACCGCGTGCTGCCGGCTCGACGAAGGCGCCGGCGCAACGCGCGCAGGCGCCGGTGTCGTCGGTGGGCCGGCAGCTACCGCGGTACCCGTTCCCCCTCCTCTTCTCTCTTCTGGCCTCCTGGTTTTCATTGACGGAGGCCTGGCCAGCGGTGCACCGGACGACCCGGACGACGCGTCACCAATGTTAGGCAGCGACGTCACCCGGTCCAGCGCCGGACGGTCCTCCGGCGACCCGGCATCGCGGCCCAGAGAGCCGCGCTTGCCGGGTTTCGGCATGGTACGGGGCGTGGCCTCCGCGACCGCTACGGTGGGGCTCCACCGGGCGGCACGGCAGGCTCCCCCTGTGTCCGCACAGGTACTTTTTAGGTAGCCTGTGCCCACACAGAGGAAAACTTAAAAACGTTGGCGGTCCGCGCGGGTTAAAAACAATATACTGGGTAGGATAGTGCTCCTTGGGCCACATTGGGATGTCGCTGCGTCCCCGTAAGGGGGCGCGGCTAGCGGATCCGGGGCATAGCCCCCCGGCCGCGGAAGCCATACGTTGGCCCGTAAATACGGGCCCCTCGTGGTGTTGGTCACTATGACTCCTAGATGATTGGGCGCGTTTAATAATAACGCGCCCATGTGAGTGATTGCTATTGTGATTACTGTAGGCGCATCACGACGCTAATACTGTTAGCGCCGCTTTCTTCACGATACCACGGCGGTCAACCCCCGCCAGGTGAGACCCCCGGCTACCCGGGGGAGGCCCAGTGAAGGCGACCAGCGACGTAGGTGCCAACTCGACGCTCCTACAGTATAGGTGTATAGTTCCCGCCCGTCCCGCTTTCAGATCGAGCCGGGCTAAGGAACTGTCGTGTGTGTGTGAGCGGCATTGTATTGCGTAACACCGCCCAGTGTCTACACATACCGCACAGCCCGCGCTATGCGTATGTGTGTGAGTTAAATGCCTGTTGAGTAGTGAATGTCTGTGTTAATTACGTGACGTGCCTATATTAACTTAGCACACGCCACGCAATAGATGTATTTTATCTGTAGAGTGTTATTGAATCGAGTAAGCCGCGTGTAACCTGGATGCAGCTTACTCGAGGCGTCCAGTCCGGTGCGATGGGGTCAGTCGTCCGCTACCAGGTCGCGGGGTAGGGGTCTCGCGTCAGGGGGGCGCACGTGCAATGGCGCTATCTGCTTGACGTGAGGCCAAGCAGATGCGTCGGCACGCGCGAACATTCCCTTCGCGAGGCGCCTCACAAACTCGTCCAGGCTCTCAATCCCGAGGTCCCTTTGGATTATATCGTTCCTCACGAAACGAGGGGCGTCTACAATGGTCCGCAACGCCAGGTTTTGTTGCGTGTGGAGCAGCTTTCGGTTCGTCTCGCTCGTGAGGGCGAACCATGCAGGGGCGGCGTACGTCAAAATGGGGCGTACGTACAGCTTGTACACGCTCATTTTGACGCGCACCGGGATTCGGGACGAGAGCACCGGTCTAAGGAGATTGCGGGCGACCCTACCTCGTGCGGCGACCTCGCGGACGTGCGTCCCCATCGTGAGCCGACGGTCGATAGTGACACCCAGGTACTTGACCCGGGGCGACCATACGACGTCGGCTCCTTGTAGTTTCAAGGGTGGTGGGAGGGGCGCGGAACCGGTGACCAGCGCCTGCGTCTTACCCACGTTAACCGAGAGCCGCCACTTCGACAGCCACTCAGGGAGCATGTCGAGGGCGCGCTGCATCTTGACCGCCGCGTACTTTGCATTTAGCGAGGTGGTAATGTACGCGGCGTCGTCAGCATACAGCGCGAGCGTCGCATCTGGAGTGGTGGGGATGTCGTCGGTGTAACGTGAGTAACACGCCGGCGATACGCAGCTGCCCTGCGGCACACCGGCCAGCACCGGTCGGGCGCTGGATAGCGCTCCGTCGACCACCACCCTGAAAGTCCTGTGGGATAGAAAAGTAGAGACCACCCGCACGATGCGACGGGGCGCATCTGACGTGGCCAGCTTATATATTAGGTCGTCATGCCACACACGGTCGAAGGCCTTCTCCATGTCGAGGAATACTGCCACCGAGTATTCCTTCCTGTTCATTGTGGCTGCGAGGTGGTGCAGTACCCTCGACAGCTGGAGCGTCGTACTGTGCTCCGCCCGGAACCCGAACTGTTCGGGTCGCGGCGCGATGTGAGGTTGGAGATGTCGCAGCAGGAGTGCTTCAAACACCTTGGAGACTGTCGGCAGCAGAGTGATCGGCCGATAGCTCTCCGGCTTCAGGATGTTCTTCCCCGCCTTGGGCAGCATTATGACGCGCCCTTCCTTCCACGAAGCGGGAAAGGCCCCCGTGCGCAGTATCGCCGTGTACAGGCGCGCCAGCGCCGCAACCATACGGTGCGGCAGGTGGCGCAGCGCTGTGTTGGTGATACCGTCGGCACCGGGGGCCTTCCTAGGCCTCGTTCTAAGGATGGCGCGTCTGACTGCGCCCGGCGGGATGAAAATCGGGTCCTCATCGGGAGCTATCGGCGTAGCGAAGTAGTCTCCCAGGTGTCGTTCGACCGCTGCGACATGCTCGGTGTCGTCGGTCGGGTTGGGGCGGAACTGACGCTCCAGGTGTTCGGCGAAGACCTCCGCCCGGTCCTCCGCTACATATCTGAGCGCCCCGTCGCTATTTATCAGCGGACGCACCGGGGCTGGGGCATTCGTCAGCTGGCGGCATAACTTATGGACCGACGGCCAACTGTCTGTTGTGGCGTCGATCCGTTCCTCCCAGCCCGCGGCGGTGTGTGCCTGTAACTCGGCCTTCACCTTTTCCGCGAGACGGTTTAGCTGCGTTTTTAGGTGCGGGCATCGTAGTTGTTGCCACTGCTTGCGTAGGCGCCTCTTCGCGGCGATCATCGCGCTAATACGAGCCGGCAGGGGCGGCAGTAGCCCTCTCCCCTGCGGCTGCGTTGTTGTCGCCGCTTCCATGGCGCTTTGTATGCAAGCAGTGACATCATTCGCCATTTGGTCTACGTCCGCGGAGGTGACGATAGGCCGAGTTGGCGTGGTGGTCTCTACTTTGTCCTGGAACACGTCCCAGTCCGTGCATCGACGTGGCGCAATTGGCTTCAGTCGGGTCGGCATACCCGATAGGACGACGAGTACAGGTTGGTGGTCCGACTGTAACTCGTCGTCTATAACTTGCTGCGTGGTCTGGCAATGTAGCCCTCGGTGGACTACGATGTCCAGTACGTCCGGCATGTGCGTTACGGCACCTGGATAGTGGGTCGGCGTCTCTGGTCCGGACACCGTATAGCCGAAGGCTTCCGCGTCCGCGAAGAGTCGTCTCCCCTCGGTATTCGTAAGGTAGGAATTCCACGCTGGGTGTTTACAATTTAAATCACCGGCGAGGAGGGTGGCGTGCGATGTCTGGGTTAACAAGGCCCGCAGCTCTGTATGGTCCAAGCGGGCCGCGGGCGGCTTGTAACACGCGTAGATGTTGATGTCCTCGCCGGCTACATGTAGCTGGACACCCAGCGCGTAGAAACTACTGAGTGACGGCAAGGGGATTTCCTGATGGACGACCCTTCGCTTCACTAGTACCGCCAGACCACGGTACCTCGAGTGATGTGCCGACCGTTCATCCTTTCTATAAGCGAGGTATCCCGGGAACCTAATCCTATCTTCGGGTCCCAGTAGCGTCTCGCTTATGAGCGCCACGTCGGGCGGCGACCTTATCCTGGAGGCCGCGGGCATTCCAGTGTAATATCCTCAATGACTCAGCCATGGTACAGCGTTAATAAGGTGGCTAAGCCATCGAGGATAACTGTCTCCACATCCTGACCCTATGGACCCCTTGGGCCACGAGCTAATCCTGACGACTTTGCAGCTAACCGCCCTCTTTTTATTCCCGTCCGCGCGCAGTGTGAGCGGGCGTAGGTAGCGGGTGGGGTGCGGCGGTGGGGAGCACGACTCGCCAATCAGAGCGCGTATTTACTCGTGGTTGTGTCGGGCGCTGTCGACAGGTTTATACTTGTCGGAGTCGTGTGCCCTACCACCTTACAATAATACCACGTGCAAACTACACCCGCACCCGTACTTATTGTTAGGGAATAATACCACGTGCAAACTGCACCCGCACCCGTACTTATGACTAGAGCATAATACCACGTGCCTTATTTTACATGTACATAGGTTCCTAATTAATTCCTAATTTAAAATCGTTTTTATTGTTTAAGATTAAATCTAAACCTTAACTAACATTAGTGTCTAAGCTTCGTCGTCCGTAACATCCTCCCGCCGGCGCTGGGCTACCGTAGCCTAATCTTCCACGCAGAGGACGGCGAGCTTGGTGACTGGACGCCGTAGGATGCCCGCTGTAGTTCTGACGTCGGCTGATCGCACCTTGCCGTCTGGACCAGTGTAGACTGCTTCCACGACGCCTCGGGGCCACTTTCCTCTCGGTAGCGTGGAGTCGATGACGACAACCAGGCTGCCAACTTGAAGGGGCCGCCGTTGGTCATCTGACGCCCCTCGGGCCACCAGCGTAGGTAGGTATTCGTCCACCCAGCGCCGCCAGAAATGGTCGGCGAGCGCTTGGGTAGCTCTCCATTGCTTGCGGCTGACCTCCTCACAAGGCCCGGTGCGGGGAAGGCCCGAGGAGGTTCCGATGAGGAAATGATTCGGTGTCAGGGCTTCCGGATCCTTGGGATCAACAGAGACATGGGTCAGAGGCCGAGAGTTTATAGAGTGCTCGGCCTCTGTGAGCAGCGTCAGCAGCATTTCTTCTTTCAGCGCTCTCTGATGTAATGTCGCCCCCATTGCCGTCTTGACGGAGCGCACTAGTCGCTCCCACGCTCCCCCCATATGCGGCGCTCCTGGTGGTATGAACTTCCACTTCATTCGGTGCTCAAGTCCGAAGGGGATGAAACCTTTTGCCCATTCCTTGTAAGTTACGCGTAGTTCGTTGTCTGCTCTTCTAAAGTTGGTACCGTTGTCTCAATACATAATTCTAGGCCAACCTCGTCGCGCCGCCATTCTGCGTATCGCCATCAGCGCCGAGTCAGTAGACAGACTTGAGACCAATTCCAGATGCACTGCCCTCGTGACTAGGCAGGTAAATAGGACTCCCCAGCGTTTTTCATGTCTTCTCCCTATGACCACCGTCATTGGTCCAAAGTAATCGGTCCCGCAGTGGGCAAAGGGCCGCTGCGTCTCCATTAGCCGTTCCATGGATAAGTCCCCCGTAGTTGGTTTTACTGGCGTAGCCTTCCTTATGCGGCAGAGCTGGCATCGCCGTGCAATAGCTCGCACCGTAGCACCCAGTATCGCTGTCTTAAATCATTGATCACACGTTCATTATTAGCGTGACCAGCTCTGCGATGTGCGTCTTCTACTAGCAGTCGCGTAAATGGATGCTTGCCGTGTAGAATCACCGGCGTCTTCTTTGTTTCCATGACTGCCGCGTGCCCGATCCTTCCTCTAACCTTAAGGACTTGGTCTTCTAGATAAGGGTCCAGTTTGTATAGACTGAAAGAAAGAAAGAAAAAATATTTATTTGGGACACGCACAGGAAATACAACAGTAAAAAAAGGACATAAAACTAATAAAAGCATGAAAACATAAAAAAATAATAATATAATAGTGAAAACAAAACAAAATAGAAGACCTGTGCGAGGCCAAAAAGGCTCCTATCTCAGCATGATGACTGCTGGACTTGGTCACCGGCCTTCCTTTTTCGAGCAGCCGTATCTCTTCAGCGTAGTCTTCGAGCTGTGCTTGTTTTAGCCATAATTTCTCGGCCTTCTCTATCAGGTCGACGGTCATCTGGCTGGTCTTGTCCTTGCACTTTTCCTTGAAAGGAAGGGCACTGCTGTTGCTCGTAACAATTTTTCATATGAAGAGAATCTACTTATGTCGGGCAGGTGAGAAAGGCGTTTTCTTTTCTCTTCTACTATTACGTATGTTGCTTCATCTTGGATTATGTCTTCTTTGATCTTCTCCTTCGGCCAGGACTCTTCGTCGTTGTACAGGAACATGGGGCCGGTGAACCATCTATCTTCTGGTTTCATGTGCATGGCGTAATTAGGGCGCGTAGCGTCGTCTGCCACGTTATGCTCGGTGGGTACCCATCACCACAGGTTGGGGTTAGTTAGCTCCGCAATCTCGCCCAGGCGATGCGCTACGAATGCTATGTACTTCGCGGCGTCCTTTTGGATCCAACGTAGAACGGTTTGTGAGTCCGTCCAATAAGTCACGTTGCTGGGCTTGTCTCGGTGCTCCTTCAATATCACCTCCGCCAGTCGTGCGCCTATCACTGCTGCCTGTAGCTCTAGTCGCGGAACGGTAACTGGCTTCAGGGGGGCTACTCGTGACTTTGCTGCCACCAGCCTTACGTCTACCCTTCCGTCCGAAGACTGGATCCTCCAGTAGGCTGTCGCTGCATATGCCTGCTCACTCGCGTCGCAGAAGACATGGAGCTCCATAAGGTCGTCCGGGCCCTTGCCGTAGCACCTTGGTATCCGTAGCTTCGTCACTTCGTTCAAACTTCACATCCAGTCTTCGAAGTGCTGCGTGTCTTCTTCGGGGATTGCCTCGTCCCATCCTATGCCGTGCCTCCACAGGTTCTGGAGTAAAATCTTGCCGGTGACTGTGAAGTGGCTGATGAGTCCCAGGGGATCATAGACTGCCATTACCGCTCCAAGGGCCTCTCGTTTTGTCGGGGCTCTGTCTCTAGTTTTCACCTCGGGTGACAAACGGCTTAGTCCGGTGTTAAAGCCAAGCTCGTCTGAGCCTGTTTGCCACAGTAGACCTAGTGTTTTGTCCGTATTCTCTTCCCTTTGTCCGAGTCTTACTTCTGTGTCGTGCGCCTGCTTCTCCAGTGTTATGCTTTTCACCACGTTATGTCTATTCGAGCACCAACCCCTCAAGTTAAAGTGCGCATTCTGGTGGATCCTCATGACTTCACGCGCTGTCTTGATCGCCTCATCTTCAGTCACGAAGCTGTCCACATAGTCGTCCATGTAATGGCTTGACGTTATAGCTTGCACAGCGTTGGGGTATTCTTGTGTGTGTAGTCTCGCGTTGGCGTCTCGTACTGAGTGCGCTATGAAGGGCGAACATGAAGCTCCGAAGATCATTGAAGTCATTTTGTATTTCTTCGGTGGCTTAGTACGTTCCTTGTCTCGCCAGAGAAACATCTGCGCAGCTTGGTCTTGCTCCCTTATTTTCACTTGGAGAAACATTTCTTGAATATCTGCTGTGACGGCTACCGGACGCTCTCTGAATCTGAACAGGATCCCTGGTAGTGACTTCAAGAGATCAGGTCCTTCTAGTAGGTAATAGTTCAGGCACACTCCACTGTATCGGTGTGCGGCGTCAAACACTAGACGCATCTTCCCCGGCTTATTTGGGTTCATAACCGGAACACTACTACTCTCTTACTTTGGTCTTCCGTTCCATTGCACTCGTGGGCGTATCCTTTGTCCAGTAGGTTTTTGACCAGAGCGCTGTACTGTGTGGTAAAGTGTGACGATGAATCCATCTTCTTTTCTATTGTCTTCAATCTTCTAAAGGCACAGTTGTAGTTGTTGGGCATCGAAGCGTCTTCATCACGCCATGGTAACCCGACTTCAAAGTGATCACCGACTTTTCTCATGGTGCCTTGAACCATGTCAATCGCTTTCTGATCTTCCGGTTTGACCTTCTTTGCCAAAGAAACTCCTAGGGCGTCAATGTTGAAGTGCGATTTCACTAGTTCTTCTACACGACGTACATCATCCGTCTGTCTTGCTGTAGACACATCGTGTAGATGTAGCACAACTTGTCCCTCTTGTTTCTTCAGCGTTGCACGCGGTGCAGTCCCGTGGATCACCCATCCCAACTGAGTGTACGAAGCCGCAGGTTCATTCTTCTTGCCCGTGCGTAGTTCAAGTGTGACTATCAAGTGCCAATTATCAGCACCTATTAGTACCTTCGGTGTGGCTTCCTCAAAGAACGCGTCTTTTTGGATGTCTTGGAGGTGCGGATAGTTCGTTAGCGTTGATCTATCCACCGTTTGACCATGAAGTCGCAAGTCCTTTATTGTTCGTGCGCGCAGCTCCTGAAATTCGCCGTTCTGGCCACATATCTGTAGCTTGACCTCTTGGCTACATTCCTCGTGTTGTTGCGAGGTCACGCCTTGTATACGTAGAGTGGAGACTGGCCCATTTACTCGTATACGGCGTGTCAATTCTTCGTCGACGAGCGATGTTGTTGAGCCTTCGTCCATTAATGCGAATGTCGACACTTGTCCGCCGGGCCCTTTTAATATCACGGGACACATCTTTAATAATACACGTTGCGACGCATTGCTTGGCGCGGAGACAGTCATCACTGATTCTTTTAAGTGCTGATTCTCGGCGTCGGTTGCCTTTTCTGGTGTTTCCTTCTGTGACGTCTCTCGTTCTTTGTGCAGCAACGCGTGATGTGGACGGCTGCATGTCTCTTTACCACATCGTTTTGCTCGGCAATGCTCGCGTCGATGGCGCCTCGTCACACACTTGAAGCATACTTTTCTCTTGAAGACTACTTCTCGGCTCGCTTTCCTTTTCGCATTGATTTGCGGTACACTTCTTGTTTCCTTCTTCGGGGCAGGTGCGGTTGTCGTATTTGTGAAGGTTTATCTCATAGCTCGATCAGCCTCCCGCATCAGGAACCTGGACAATAGTGTTACTTCTGGTTCACGCGACGATTCCACTGCCTCAGAAGCGTAATCGCACCATCTCGCTTTTATGTGCGGGCTCAATTTCTCCACGACTTCGCGAACTAACATCGGGTTCCATACATATCCGCGATTGTCCATGTTAGATAATACACACACTATGTTTTGTAATTTCACTGCGAACGAATTCAATTCACTGGCCGTGCTCGAGAGTCGAGGTAGCTTCTTTAAATCTTCCATTGCTCGATCCATGAGTATCTCCGGCCTGCCATAGTACTGCTCTAGTGTCTTCATAATCACTTGTGGGTCTGACGCGGTATACAGGAGCGCTGATACTGCTTCTCTTGCTTCACCCTTGATGCAGTTTCGTAGTCTTGCCAAATTCTCGTTCGCGGTGAACTTGTATACATTCGATGAATCAGTGTACGCCGCCTTAAATGGCAACCATTCAGTGGCTGCTCCCGTAAATGTAGGCAGCTCAGTCACTTGTCTTGGTGGCGGACGTACGCGTATCATCTTGTCCAACGTGTCGGCCAACTGTTCGATTCCTCTTGCAACTCGGCGTTCCCCTCTAGTTGGTGACCGCGAAGCCGATCGTTGTCTTCTTCGGTCGTTTCTGGCAGGCGTGATGGCATCAGCACAAGTGGCGGGTTCGACGCAGGCTGCTGTTTCTTGAGCTGCGTGCATGGAAGCGGGGTGCGGAGGCGGCTCTTCCGGGGGCAGATGTGTGGCTTGGGGGTGGCTTCGGTCAATATTTTGAAGCCACTCGTCCACCCTGCCATCACTCCTGCGCACGGAGCCCTCTTCACGGGCCTCTGCCACTGCTTCAATCGTCGACACTTCATATTCGAATCGCTTGTTGACGAGCGCCTTTTCAATTTCTAGTTGCTCGTTCCGTATAGCGGCGATCCTCTTCTGTGCTTCGTATTCTGCCTTTTTCACTCTTGCCACGTCACTACTATACGATCTTCTGGAACGTATCGTACTTGCTGTATCCCTCACGGAAGCACCGTGCGCAGCTGTAATCGTTCTTGCTGAGTCCTGGTGCAAACTGCACCCGCACCCGTACTTATTGCTAGGGAATAATACCACGTGCAAACTGCACCCGCACCCGTACTTATGACTAGAGCATAATACCACGTGCCTTATTTTACATGTACATAGGTTCCTAATTAATTCCTAATTTAAAATCGTTTTTATTGTTTATGCTTAAATCTAAACCTTAACTAACATTAGTGTCTAAGCTTCGTCGTCCGTAACAGTGGGGTAAACATATATTCTACAGTTACTGTTGTGTAAAAACAGAAAATTCGTTTCAGTAAAACTTGGCCATCAAATGTGATGACAAAAGTTTCAGTGGGCCTGCATTCAGTTAACTGTCTTTGTGTTCAATCGCCTAACTTTTAGTATTGGGCCACAGCCTATTGGAACTTTTAAAAATGACAGAACTTCCTCTTCTGAGAACTGAGTAGGAATGCTACTTACAACACCCATACCAACCCATAGGGTTATATTAAAAGACGGAATCACAGCCTCATATAAATTTGTCCCTAAAACATTATTTGAGATAAAGGCGGTTTCTACCGACTCGCTTCACTGAAGTAATATTAGATATATTTTGATTTGCCAAAAGCGACCGAATGAAATTGGGTGTAGGGTAGTTGCAGAATTTGTTTGGGCTTCCTGAGGGAAAACATGAACGATAAAAGTTTCTTTATCTATAACTGAGAACCTATCACGACCTATATGGGTTCTCGGTTGTTTGGTAGAACGATTGGATACATCTTCTTCGTTACCGGGACGTTTACGGATGTTAGACTGAGGTGAGAGGATTGGTGACTCCAGATTACATACCACATCTGCAAACTGGCTTAATGGGTTAGGTGTGGAACTTGGGTTAAACTGGGAAAAGCCGGTTAAGGGGGTTGTAAGGATATCATCAGGAGAGTCGGGGGGTTTATTTTTATCCATATTCATATTGAATATATATACTGGTGACCAATAACGTTAAAACAAACCCGGTAGCAGGTAACAACGATACAGCACAAAAACAAACACAATAACAAGTCACAATAAACACCGAAAAACAAAGAAAATTCTGAACACACATTTTACCCAAAAGCACACTGTGGCGAGAATCCAAGTCACATATTATATTATATTGTAGTCTGTGGAAGTCACTTGTTTACAAAAAATGTAGCATAGTGACAGCTAGCTGTCAAATCTTCGATGCTGGATAGTAGCGACATCTGAAGCGAGCAAGTGGCAGTTTTTATCCCCATTGTCACTGTCACTAGCAGCATGTCAAACTCAAAATAGAACATTTCGCGGAATACTGTGCTCATTGTGCTGTGCTTTAAAGTGGCTATTTATTACACCGATCGGTTTATGGGGAGGTGAGTGGGTAAAACAAAAAAAGTGCAACGTGGATATGAAAACGAGATATTCAGATGTACATTATCAGGTATAACTTTTACCAAGTATACCGTTTAGCGAAGTCAAACAGATATACAATGAATTATAAACACGAGCTTGCAGTGTATTCGATATGCTTTTGTGTATAAAGTAATAGTTCATTATGTCTAGCAATTCTTTATTGTTTTCCATTAACAATGAAGGCAAAGTTTACGCCTTGTCAACAAGTGGGTCATGTTGGAGAGAATTTATGTATTTAGGCTTAGAATTCAAAACATTGTCTGCTGTTCCACATTTCCTTTGGGCTGTAGGAGGTGACCGACAAATCTATCTCCACGTGCATGGCCTGGAAATACCCATACGAGTCAAAGAAGAATCCTACGAAAACGAAAGGTGGTTACCACTTGAGGGCTTTAGTGGAAGATTGCTTCCCACAGACAGATATCATTTTTCTTCTCAAGATGGCACAAAGGACAGGGCAATTGATCGTATTAGGTTACCATCAATGGCCTGGCAATGGGAGGGTGATTGGCAACTTGAACTAACATTAGATGGTCAACCCTTGGATCATGATGGATGGACATATGCAGTAGACTTTCCAGCACAATTTGGCCCCTCAAAACAGTGGAAGTCTTGTGTAAGAAGAAGAAAGTGGATAAGGTATAGAAAATTTAGTGCTATGAATTCATGGTGTGCAATTGCTCCTTTACACAAAGATCCAACACAGGAGCCATTCATAGATGTCAGCATTGGTGGTAATCAGATTCCATATGCTTCCCCTGGAACATTGTCAGTTTGGGCCATAACTGCTCACGGGCGCGTTATGTATAGGGCTGGTGTCAGTGCTACTTCCCCTGAAGGATTGAAATGGATTAACTTAAGCATTCCTCCTAATTGTGATATTAAACAGATTTCTGTGGGACCTACTGGGTTAGTGTGGGCTCTTTTGTGGACAGGAAGGGCTATTATTAGAAAAGGCATAACCAAAGACTGTCCCACTGGTGAAGCTTGGATGGAAGTTAAATCTCCTAATGATACTAAACTAATGTCACTTTCTGTTGGATTTCATTCCATTTGGGCTGTGAGTTCTGATACAAAAGTTTGGTTTAGAAAAGGCATAGATGGAAGTACAGCTGGATATTCTGAAGTAGCTGCAATGGGAAGCGGATGGCTAGAAATTACAGGTCATATGAGCTATATTTCAGTTGGCATCAATGATCAAGTGTTTGCTATTGGTGATTCAGATAAGTCTATTTACTGGCGCAGTGGTATCACTCCCGCAGAGCAAACTGGCAAAAGATGGAGAATGGTTCAGGCAAATATGCAACTTAGCCGGACATCTAGCTCAGCAAGTGTTGTGTCTTCAACTTCCAATGCCAAACATCACAGTCTCAACATGCTCAATGAAACAACAACAGAGCTTAAATCCAATATAAATCTGCATAATTCCTGGGAAGAGTCACATTCAGCACCAATTGAACATACATTACCTGTGAAACCAAAAGAAGCTCGGCAAAAACGAAATGAACAAATAGACAATATTGATTATACAGGAAAAAGTTATGAAACAACATTAAAAAACCCAAGAGCATGGAGCCCTGTGAGAAGTGTTGGCTCTGTTGTGGGAATGGAAGCTCAGCCTGATAGTGACAGTAGTGTGTTTGATGTTGACTCAGGAATGTTTTTTGATGATGAGATAAGCCAAACTGCTTGGGGTACTTGTGAAACTACTTGGGCATTTGTAGAAGCTGGGGCTTGTTCTGTAGATGTAATGCAGGTGCCCCACTGGTTTACAGACTCCCATAATGCATTTAATATGGATCTCACTGCTAAATGGCGAATTCAGATTTTAGATTATCTAAAAACTAGAAACAATAATGTAACATTGGATCTATCTAGTTATGGTCTAGCTGTGGAAGAAAAAGGTTGGACACGGAGCTGTGAGTCAAGACTAATAAATGCAAATCATTCCAGTGAAGACTGTATATTATCTTTATATTGGCATGACTTAGAAAATATAGGAACACTGTCTGTTTTTCAACCTGATGGTACTATAAAATTTATTTTGAACCTAGGTGAAGTTACCAGTGTTATAACATCATCAGAACCTGGAAGTCCCAGAATAACTTTGACTGTTCCACGTCAAAACAAGAATCCCATAAAAGTTCAGTTTATATCAGAAATGGAACAAGAAGAATGGTTTAATGTTTTAGTTGATATCACATCACAGATCAATGGAGTTACTGGTAAACCATCAGCCAATTCAGTATGGGCAATTGCTAGTTCTGGAGATATAATAAATTGGGACCCCATGCCTGCAAAACTGAATACTGCAAATAATGGTAAATATATTAAGGAATTTCAAGTCTTTGGAAAAGATATAGTATCTGGTATTACAACACCTTTGCATAACAATTTTCCACCTGGGAGTACATTAAAAATATTGGGTTGTTTAAATGATGAAGTCAACAGATTTCACATAAATTTAGAAGGTCTAGAAATAAGGAAACAGAGACATAAAATTGAGACAGAAGTAACCGAAATACCTTTGCACTTCAATGTTAGATTTGAAGAGAGAGTTGTTGTGTGTAATTCAAAAATATTTGGTAGCTGGGGAGTTGAAGAAAGACATGAATTACCAATGTCTCCAGGGCAAGAGTTTTGTATAACAATTACTTGTGACATAAATGCTTTTAAGATACTGGTAAATGATAAACTTTATTGCTTCTTTGAACATAGACTCAGTCCGAAAACTATTACATCAGTTGCCGTAAAGGGACCTTTAAAACTTTATTCCATGGAATATTCGACGACAAATGCTATAATTGGATCAGAAGAAATGTATTGGCGGATTATAGGGGGCTACTTGCGGCGAGTTGAGAGTTGCCAGAATGGTATCGTTTGGGGGATATCTCACGATCACCGTGTTTGGGTGTATACAGGAGGATGGGGCGGAGGTATTCTCAAAGGTAGCCACCTATTTTATTTGACTGCACCTATATTTTGTGAACTCTATATTACAGAAATTAAACTTGTGTTATTTTAGGTATAGGAAGCAAAGAAGGCATTCATTCTATGACAGATACTCAAACTTACTGTGTCTACGAAAACCAGAGATGGAATCCTCTTTCTGGCTACACATCTACTGGCCTGCCTACTGATCGTTACATGTGGAGCGACATCACCGGAAAACACAAAAGAACTCGAGAACATACTAAACTTCTTAATCGTCATTGGCATTGGGTAACTTACAACTCATTTTGTTATAAACATTGAAGTCATGTGTTCACTAAGGGACAATTAATATCCGACACGCTTCTCCACATAGGCCGCGCGATGTCGACCGATCCCGCACTTGTTATGAGACATGAGTTTGGCGACGCGCGACGTCTCCTGACTTCGCGCGATGTTTTAGGTGCACGTGTCACGGGATAGTTATTACCTAGCGAATACATGACTTTAGAGGACTTGTTAACGTGTTATACCATAATTAATTTCAACAAACATCTGCTGTCTTCAGATATCCGAATGGATGATCGACTACAACACACCTGGTGGTGTTGATTCTGATGGATGGCAGTACGCAACCGATTTCCCAGCACCCTATCACGGGAAAAAAATATTTACTGATTGCGTCCGTCGGCGAAGGTGGTATAGAAAAGCTCAAATTATTACAGAAGGTCCATGGATTCGGGCCGGAAGTACTGCATTGTTAGATATTTCTATATGGGTGAGATTTTAATTTATTGTACATCATTACCTAATCTACCCTTTCGCCTCTCGGGCAGTTGACAAGCGTGATGTTGTGTCAAGTCACTATAGTACGACCGTTATTATTATTATCTGAGTCGCCAGGTCATTCATATTTTTTTCCTACCTGTCTCGCTCACACACATTGGGCTTATGGAGCGCTATAGTGTGTAATAGTAACGTGATTTTCAACTAGTAGGTAGAAGAGCTCTGGAGAGAGCCATAGAAAATTTAATTGATTTTATACATCCTTACATTATAAAACAAAGTCCCCCGCCGTGTCTGTCTGACCGTCTGAACGCGATAAACTCAAACTACCGCACGGATTTTCCAACGGTTTGTTTGCAATGGACGGAATGATTCATGAGGAAGGTTTAGGTGTATAAATATTTAAAGTTTTTTACCGGCGTGCACCGTGTAAACCGTAAGAGATACTTAAAATTAATATTCTACAAGAATGTATATCTTAAAAAGTTTACCAAAAAAGTCCGCGATAGCATAATTATGTCTATCTTTCTTCTAAGGATGACCCACAGTAACCATTTTTATTTTTCGGACTTTGATAAAAAAGTATTGTTATTTCCGAAGCTATTTTGACCGGTATTATATTAATTCTCGCCCAATAAAATATGTTATTTAAATTGGGCATTTAATTTAGATTAAAATATGCTTCTGACATCATATCATTTATTTGAATACTTTAAAAGATATCACAGATTCAAAATTACGCGTAACAAAATTATTATGGTTGACGGTAGCACGGGAGCCAATGACCTTTTCCTCTGCTGAACGGATTTGGGTGAACTTTAGCACACAGATACTTAACCTGGATAGGGTAGGATAAATTAATCTCGATAGTACATTTCCGTTGGATAGTTTCCGACCTCCACGCGGGTTAAGCCACTGTGTAAGGATGCAGATGTAGTAGCGCTACAGGAAACGTGGTTGTTGCCTCATGATTTGCCATTACTTAGCACAATAGACGAAGAATTCGGGTGCACTGGCACGTCTGCGGTGGACACGTCGTTAGGTCTCCTAAGTGGCAGGCCGTATGGCGGGGTGGCAATTCTGTGGCGGAAAAGTGCGTTTGACTCAGTCTCAGTAATTGATTGTAATAGTGCGCGTATATGTGCGATAAAAGTGAGGACACGAAATGGGTCAGTTATAATTTTTAGTGTGTACATGCCGGTTAACGGTATTGAAAATTTACCAATGTTTACGGACTGCCTGAGTGTAATAAAGTCTGTAATAGAAGTTAACACTGATAGTGAGGCGGTCTATATTCTAGGGGATTTTAACGCTCATCCAAACGAACTATTTTGTGATGAACTGTTGAGCTTCTGTGTCGAACAAGACTGGTGCTGCGTTGATATGGAGAGGCTAGGTATTCTGTCTAGTACATACACTTTTACGAGTGAGGCGCATGGAGGTGGTTAGATCACTGCATTGTCACTAAAGCTGCTCAAGAGACTGTCCATAATGTGTGGGTGCAGCATGACGTGTATTGGTCTGATCACTCTCCACTTTATGTGGAATGTAATATTGATAAGATTGCTATTAAGTGTGCTATTGATAGTACGCTAGTGTGTGACGGTGTGTTCTGGGGCAGAAGAGAGGTTAAGCAGATTGAGCTTTATCATAGCCTATGCCACGAGGAGCTCAAAGGGCTGGATTTCCCAGTGGAATTCAGTTCATGTGCTGATACATTCTGTTCTGACCCGGTACATACGGCCTTGTTGGATAATATGTACATTAGGATTACAAATATTTTAACACAGGCCTCTGTAAGATCCTATAGTCGTAAATGTTTCAGAAAGGGTGGGTACATCACCGGGTGGAATAGGCATGTCGCAGGCGCTCACAGAAAGGCTAGGCTAGGGTTGCAGCTATGGGTGTTAGCGGGTAGACCATCTAATGGTACTGTTTATGAACAAATGCGTGATAGTCGAAGGGATTTTAAATCAAAGCTGAAATGGTGTCAGAACAGGCAAGAACAAATTAAGATGGATATTCTTGCCTCAAATCTTTCAGCGGGGAATTTTGCGGCCTTCTGGAAGAATACTAACAAGATGAACCCTAAGCCGAGTATACCTGTGAGCGTCGGTGGCATCAGTGATCCTAAGGAAATCGCCAATAATTTTAGAGACCACTTTATGGTAAGATCTCCCCTGGGACCAGAGATGGCCAATACGGATGGTGCTGGGGCCGGCGTATCAGGGAGAAAAACTCGCTTTTCAGCAAATGAAGTTGTCACAGCAATTCTAAGGATGAAGGGGGGTAAGTCTCCAGGGTACGACGGTCTCAGCATTGAGCATTTCAGGCATGCAGGTGTACATCTGCCGCGTGTACTGGCTATGTTTTTTACGCTGTGTATCGGTCACTCATACTTACCGGAATCGCTGATGAAAACCTTGGTTGTACCCATTCTCAAAAACAGGACAGGGGATGTATCTGATAGGGCAAATTATCGACCCATCTCACTTGCTACAACAACAGCTAAGATACTTGACAGTCTGCTTAATCAGAGTCTCAGTGGGTACTTACATTTACATGACGCACAATTCGGTTTCAGGGCGGGATTATCCACTGAGAGTGCTATTTTATGCCTTAAGCATACTGTCATGTATTACACGGAGAGAAAGACACCGATATATGCCTGTTTCCTCGATTTGTCAAAAGCTTTTGACACAGTTGCCTATGACATACTGTGGCGAAAGCTAGTGGAAACTGGTATGCCAACGGAGTGTATCGGTGTTTTAAAATTCTGGTATAAAAACCAAATTAACCAGGTGAGATGGGGTGGTACATTGTCTGATGAATATAGATTAGAATGCGGTGTAAGGCAGGGCGGCCTCACATCTACCGGCCTCTTTAGCCTTTATGTGAACCAGTTGATCGAGGAGCTCAGCAGGACACATGTCGGATGCTACATTGACGGAATATGTGTCAACAACATAAGTTATGCGGATGATATGGTTCTGCTGGCCCCCTCGGTCAACGCCCTGAGGACACTGCTTAAGATTTGTGAACGCTATGCATCCGAGCATGCTCTCAGGTACAACTCACAGAAAAGTCAGGTACTGATTTTTAGGGCCGGAAAACAGAGACCTAGTACAGTGCCCCCGATCATGGTCGATGGAACAAAATTGAAAATTGTGCAGAACTTTAAATATCTGGGTCATCTGGTCACGGAGGACTTAAAAGATGACCCTGATATAGAAAGAGAACGCAGGGCGTTAGCGGTACGGAGCAATATGCTGGCCCGTAGGTTCGCTCGATGTACCAAAGAAGTTAAGGTAACACTTTTTAGGGCCTATTGCCAATCTTTTTACTCGAGCGGCCTGTGGGTTCGGTATACGCAACGTGCCTACAACGCCCTGCGTATTCAGTATAATAATGCTTTCAGAGTGCTGTTGGGGTTGCCGCGGCATTGTAGTGCGTCGCAAATGTTCGCAAATGCGCGCGTTGACGGTTTCCACGCTATAGTGCGTAAAAAAGTGGCGTCATTTTTTCAAAGACTGCGCGGTAGCCCCAACACCATTTTGCAAATGATTGCATCCCGACACGACTGTCCCATACAGGCACACTGGGTGGGAATAGTTACTGGGAAACTGTAAAATAGAAATACTTTTTATTTTTTATTTTTTTGATTATGTACCTACTAACATAGATATTTAGAAAATTTTTACTAACACATATATGGATTCTGTCCGAAATAAATGAATAATAAATAAATAAATAAGCCGCGGGCAAAAGATAGTATCATATAAGTAATCTTGATTTTACATAGATACAATAAAATAAATTACAGTAATGTAGGTGGTTACTATGTTATATTCATAATGCCGCCAGTCGTTGGCACATTCCTGTCTTTACTGACGTTTATGACCAGACGACTCGGTTAACTCACAGACTACTCAGATTAAATAAATGTTTGCTTAACAGGCCAATGGCGACGACGCATCAGTCTGGGCAATTACATTGGCAGGTGACGCCATTTATCGGACTGGAGTTACAGTTACAGCACCCACGGTAGGAATTAAGCAATATTTTATAAGAGTAAAAGCTGTGTGCCCGTGTAGAATTCCCATCAACTTTTCTTCAGGTGCTTTCGAGAATGAGTTATCAAAACACGATGATACAATTAACTTATAAAGAGAAGCCTAAGTATCACTTCCACCTTTCTAACTTAAAAAATGACTAACTTTTATCCCCTCTAAATCCTTCCTTAGTGCTGACTTTCGTTGATTAAGAAACTCTTGTGCAAAAGTTCATGCTTATAGACCAAACAGTGAATTTAAGAATTTTATTAAATAGAAGATTTACAGATGTTGCATTTTACAAACGCGCGTCAATCATATTTAGACCTTATTACAATAACATAAGACTCACATGTCACGCGTTGGTTGATTTATAGATACTACTTAGTATATAGCTTTGGTCATAAGCACAACTTTAGTAAACATTCTGTTTGATTTACAGGGTACGCATTGGGAACATGTTAACAACCCTCAATCACTCATAGCAATTAGTACATGCAATAACGTAGTTTGGGTAGTTGGCCGAAAAGGAGAACTCTATTACAGAGAAGACATTACTAGAGAGAATCCGTCTGGAAGTAATTGGAAATTGATAGAAACACCTAAATTTAGCCATCCCTACAACCACAAGTCTGGCGCGGGCGCCAAGGCGGTGTCATTGACCAAATCATCAGCATGGGTGTTACTCTTAAATGGCGCTGTCGCTGTTAGAACTGATATTTCTAGAAATCAGCAGGATGGTAAAGAATGGAAGCATTTAACAGGTAAATATTTAGTTCTAGAAAATTAATGTAAAGTCGTCGCAATCTAGAAGTCGGATTTGACGTTTTTCATTTGACATGCCGCGATAACTTTGTATGAACGTCTATGTAAGAAATTGAAAATCAAATTCATAATTCTATCTATTTACTATGTTACCCATACACTATCCTCGTAAGGCCCAACGACCTAATTTAATGACAAAAAAATTTTGACACTCCGGCCCGAGACACTATTTAAAATCATTTAAATTATATATCTAATCATAAAAATATATATCGACCTAAATTTGGGTTGGGCCTTACGAGGCTATCACAGCGCGTATCATTCGTAAGCATCAAGTTTAACTTTATATTGAAAAAATGCACTCAAAAACACGAATTAATTTTCTGAAAAATCGTTTAGAGATTATCTACACTAACATGGCCCGCCCCTCCAAAATTCAAAAAGTTTGAAAGTGTTTGTGAAAGTATTTACAAAGCGCCACCAAGACTCACGACGCATGTGTGCGTAATGAGACGGCCGTAAAACAAAAAAAATCCACTAATTTGTTGCTCGACTAGTGTCGTCATTAATCGCTCATTATTATTAGTATGGCGCTGCACTGACGTACTCTATGAAAATTGACCAACAAATCTGGTAATAAGTGAGATATTACGAGTACTGATTGCAGAAAAACTATGAATAAATTTTATTGTATTAAAATATTAAAATTTAATTTACTCTATTATACTATTTTGCATGTTGAATGTTTTCAATAATATGAAACTTTTAGTTATAATTATAATGTAAGTATTTGTAACACAATTATTTTTAGTTACTAAAACATCAAAATCATTTACAAAAATACATACCTGATCATTATCATTATACAAAAGTTTATAGGTATGAAAAGATCCAAGTGATAACATTATTAATAATACTCTCATTAATCACTTGACTCACAACATTTATATAAAATTAAAAGTCTTAATGATCTCTATTGGCACTGGAACTAAAATTTTGTTCATCACTGTCATAGAAGCTTGATATGTCACTTTCAGAATCTGATTCTCCTACATGAATAATAAATTCTTGCTCGTCGTTGTAGTTTTCCCAGTATTTGGATTCCGTCTCCTCTACATGTCTGCAAGTGTTGGTCCACATCGTGCAATCGATCACGTCTAGACGTTAATTTAGTAATTTCATGGTAGATGTGTAGTTTTGGTCTACATTTTTGTTTGCGACATAGTTTTTTAACACTCCTCAAATTTTCTCAATCGGGTTTAATTCGGGATGATATGGAGGAAGTCTTAAAATATCGCAATTAAACTTTTTTGTTTCGCCATCAACGGCGTAATTTCTAGAATTATCTTTATTTTTTAAAATGATATCATAGAGTTCGATTTTCTTCATGTCTTCCTCGAAGACATGAAGAAAATCGAATTAAACCATTTGTAGGTGGTTACTATGTTATGTGGTTATCAAACCAACCAAACATAAAATCACATTCACCAGCCAATCTTTCATGGCTGCTTTGTTGCTGTTGGAGGTGGGAACTTTTTCTGTAAATAAATGTGTTATGGTAGGACGCGTTATCCATAACAATTCGGACTTTTCTGGTATTTAGGTAGCAGTTGTGATATGAACCACTTCTTGTAATTGTCATGGTTCATGTTGTCGTGGTAGTCGCCTGTCTTCGAACTGGCCTTGTAAAGTAAAGAATCATTGGGGACAAAACCATTTCTCCCACCAGCGTGGACAATTATGATGCGTAACCCTTCAGAATTTTTTTTCTTTGCTACAGTTCCCTGTTTAGTTCCCCATGACTTATTTTGTACATGTGTGGTATGAATGTAGCTTTCATCAGTATAAACAATATTCCTCCCTTCTTCTCTATATTTCTTCAATTGTTTTAAATATTTATAGCGGAGGAACTGTACGTCATGTTTTTCAACAAGCGCTTGACGATTGTCTTCAGTAGTTTTCCATTCATATTCTAAATCAAGAAGTATACGCCGTAATGTCTCCAAACATCCGTCAAAATTTATCTTTTATCAGTAAGCACCCTTTTCAGAGCTTTTAATGTTGGATATCCAATTCATCGATGTCACGCTTTAAACGTTTGCGAGGATTTTGGTTTTTACGCGGTGAACTCATTTTTGTGCCAGTTACATCACATTTTGCTTTTTCTTTGAGAATTCTTGTTATAGTCCTTTCACTAACTCCCACAGCTCTTGAAGTTCTCCATCTAGCAATGTCAAGCGCTCCACTCCATTTTCAGCCTCATACTTCATTTGTTGGTATACTGTAGCTATCACTTCTCTTGCCTAAAATATATAGAAAAGATTTTACATTAATAGCCATAAAAGTCAATCAAAACATTACGTAAACTTATTTCGCAAACAAATAAAATTACCTGACTCCGCATAATTATTTTTCTTGAATTTTCCATGACAATTATTTTGCTATCAGTACTTTCGTGTCACTGAGCGACGTAGTAACAATAACTTGACTGTCTCAGACCACTGCCGGCCTGCCACTGAAGACGAATAGCTACTTACAACTACAAACAAACTCTTTCGTAAGGATGTGACTACACACATTGAAACAGTAATTTGGAGGGGCGCGCCATGTTATCGTAGTTTATCTCTACTAACATTACATTAAAAAAGAGATAAATGTGTAATTACTGTATTATTTAATATTTAAACATATAAAAACAAAATTTGATCACATATATTTTTAACTTTATTTTGATATTTAATATGAATATTTTGATAGTATTCGAAATGATTTGATAATGTATTATAATACATATAATAATACATACAATGTATTATTATTTAAGACATATAAGCCTTCCGGAAGAAATCAGTATGTCGGGTTTTAGTATATGTCTTGGTTTGGCTTTGACTCGCCCAAATTTAAACTTCGCTGGAATTTATGTAATAACTGTTAAATATTACAAACTCGTGCGTGTAATAAAACTGTCGATTACAAACTAATTATTTTAAATCGATATGTCTCAAGAATCGGTTTATAAAGCATCCGATTTTTTTCCCCTCACTACACAAAGTATTTTTATAGCTGTCAAATCCGACTTCTTAGATTGCGACGCAAGGAACATATTTACTCTAGGGAGAAGAATGACAACTACGAACAAATAAAATGGTACGGTTTTTGGCGCCTCCTGGTGGACGCCCCCGAAAACTCGCGAAAGCGGGATATTCAAAATCGCATTTCTTTGAGATACTATAAGCTCAGTGGCGGTACCTTCATATAAGCCCAAAAGCCTTACTAAAATGGATGGATGAATTCACTTTTAATGTATTGTACCTAACCAGTAGTTTATGAGAAAATTGCGATGATACATACGTAGGTACCTACATACTCAGTCGAAAACTGAACTTTCTTTTTTTGAAATCGGTTAAAATTTTATTGGGCTTGCGTTATTTTGAAACCCTAGGCACGCCACTGTATAAGCCTGTCCACGAAAGCATAACTGGGAAACTGTAACCGATGTTAAATTATTGTGCAATTTCACAGGTTACAATTTTCCAGCTCCGCTTTGGTGGTCAAGCAGCCTTATTGATGAAATTAACATAAAAACGTAAATAGGAGAAAATGTATTCTTGCTTGTAGAAAACTTTGAACAACAAAATTCATAAGTTAGTGGTTGATTTGTAAAAGTCAAAGACTACTCAACGTCGTTAATGGTGAGGATAACACTTAACGTTGCAAAAAGAGAATTCACAAGAAATAACATCTAAAGTAATAGGAAAAAATGTATTCTTGCTTGTAGAAAACTTTGAACAACAAAATCATAAGTTAGTGGTTGATTTGTAAAAGTCAAAGACTACTCAACGTCGTTAATGGTGAGGATAACACTTAACGTTGCAAAAAGAGAATTCACAAGAAATAACATCTAAAGTAATAGGAAAAAATGTATTCTTGCTTGTAGAAAACTTTGAACAACAAAATCATAAGTTAGTGGTTGATTTGTAAAAGTCAAAGACTACTCAACGTCGTTAATGGTGAGGATAACACTTAACGTTGCAAAAAGAGAATTCACAAGAAATAACATCTAAAGTAAATAATTACGTTCTTAAATTATCATGCGCTCACGCCGGCAGACATTTTTCCTGCGAACTGGTGCTGCCTGGTATATTTAACAAAATCTTACCCACTAAATTTTATTAAATTAATTTTAGAAAATAAGTAGCCTCCGCGCTCTGCCCGATGCGTTGCAGTAAATTAAATTAATTATTTTTTATATTATATTTTTATTTATCCAATTTTAATAATAATAACATTGATTACATTAACCGAAATAATAAATCGGCTAACTTGTTGGTTAATAAATAAAACAAAAATGTTGATAAAACTACCAAATGGTAGCTTTTTAATATTTATGAACCGTTTTAGTTTATGTTATGTTGTCATCCTTGAAAACGTCATTATTGAAGACCGAAGTTTTTAGGTCTCACATAATAGAAGAGAACATGGCAACATAGGTCTAGCCCCCGTAGGCATTCCTAAGTTTACCCAATGAGACGACCCCGCCTGTTGCGAAGACTGTAGTCAGAAATACAGGACTTCACACATTAATCGTGTAGCTCTTTCTGGCAGAGCACCTATGAGCGATCTAAATTTTGATCTGACATTAAAAGTGCAGTCGACAGCTACACAACGCTCGCTTTTGTAAAGTACCTACAATAAAGTTTTCAAATTTTAATAATTATTCAAATGTTTTCAGAATGTGATTTGACATTCAAACATGTCTCGGCTGAAGAGAACGAGGTATGGGCGGTTACGACAGAAGGAGTTATTCAGCGCCGAGTCGGTATAACCGCAGATAATGTTGTTGGTTCCGCCTGGCAGCCAATATTATCAAGCAGCTTAGTTCACGTGACGGCTAGGGCAGGTTGTTTACAGTGAAATACTTGAATGATCAGTCTGCCGCACGACTAAATTATATTTAACTCGTAAAGGCTTTGTATGAATTTATGAGGTTTTTTTTATGAAACCGCGGAATTTTACAAAGCGTATCTTGAGAAGTTTGGTAAACGGCTCATAGGTATTAGTTAACTCTGCTCGGGTATGTTTTTGTTCCACCACGAGCTTGCTATGCTACTTCGGAAGGGTTTACACTTGTACAAATTTTACTAAGTTGTCGATCTCATTTAATTTAAAGATTTTACTGGGAAAATATGCTCAAATTTCCATTATCGTCGTAACTACTAACCTAACAACTGACACTGACTGGCACAGAGGTCAGAGAGCTTCGTTCGGCGTGAAACACGATATCAAATGAATAAGATAACAGTCTAAGCTGAGCTGAGAATCTGCGATTGCTTTCTCATTTAGTAGATAGTAAACCAGATAATATTTGCTAAACTACATAAAATATAATGACAAATGTTAATTACTTAGTATTTAATCCCATATTAGCATAACACAGCTTTGATATTCTTTCTGTAACAAATATAGCTGCTTGCTAAAATGTATGAAAATCATTTTTAAATATAATGCGCGTAAATTTTTCATAAATAATTCAAGAGTTAGTAGCACTTATTCAATAAGAACATGCAGCCCTCGTCTCTAGGAAGCATGTCCCGACATCGTCATAATTTAACGACGTATTACAAGATTAGTCTAGATTAAAAGATCTGATTACAGAAATCAAAAGCTAGGTTGAGCACCATATTCATTGTAAACAAATCTTAACATTGATGTTGTTTCTGTGTTACTTGAAAGATGTTGACATGTTGCCGATTTTTCCAGACTGGACAAAAATAGTTGAAGTAAACATTGTTTCCAGCAACATATAAAGTTCATATAGACAATGCTGAACAACTGATGCACAAGATTGGTTTACTACGAATTCGTAGCGTAACATTCACTACCGCAGCAAAATGATGCAGAACGAATTGTTAATGAAATCGTAGAAGAATATTCTTGTGATTATACAGATTCGGAACACATTCTTGCGGAATAGTGCATGACCGGTTGGTGCGACTCTCATCTGATAATTACATCTAGAATTTTATGGTAGCTAAGTTTCTAAATGCGTATTTGTGATTTTCTTAATAATTAATTTATGAAATAGACTGAGACTACATTTTTTTTTGTTATTATTAATGTTAGCAACATAAGCAACATTCCAAATTAAATATCCTATTATGTAAGTAATTCGTAAGTGAAAAACTGATAAGATATTATTATTTTCTAGTCATTGGTGTTTATAATATTTAAAACTTATGTAAATCAAATATATACCAAAAACATAGCTTTCGCTTGAATTACAGAAACACATTAAATAATAAAACTGCTATGTAATTATAATGCCTTTTTAATAGCTGAAAACCTGGTTTATCTCAATTGAATGAAGTTCTTTCTTAGAGCAAAAGCCATACTAACATTTGTATAAATTATAGCTACTAATGAATTTATGACTTATAGATCTATAATTATGTTGTCAATATTTTTGCACATTTGTAAATGACGCGATAAAAACATGTTGTTCCATTGTAGAACAAGGGCCACTACTACAACAAAATGTAAACCACATTTTGTTGTAGTAGTGGCCCTTGTTCTACAATGGAACAACATGTTTTTATTTATACTATACGAATTAAACAAAACTATACCACGACATATTATATCATACAATAGTTATAATATTAGAGCAAATAATCTAGTTCGTATCTCAAATAGTGATTATTTGGATCATTCTGTATTCTTGGGTATCCAGCTACCAACGCGTCTTGTCCTCCTATGTAAAGAGTGTTGTATATTTTCCAGTACACGTCGCGAACTTTTCTTGCAGGATGAAATAGTCCCTGAAAAATTATAATTCATGTATAGGATGTATGAAAAGCTTGTATGTGCCCGAATCAATAGCAGGTCCATGACAATCTCTTTCTCACTTTGACCAACTACTTTTCTAGTCACTGGCTAAATAACTAGGTGACAGTGCTGACACTGTTATACGCAGTAAGTCATAAGTCAATTTTAAATCTTTGACTAAATTATGTAGGTAGGTACAGTCGACCTCGTAATTGCTTTACCACTTTAAACAAAAAATCCCAGTACATTGAAACTTCCCTAAAGTTTTCAAAAAAATAAAAAACCCTTTTTGACATTTGAGATAGACCCTAGAATGTAACTTGGAAAGAAACAATAAAATAATAATTAATTACATCGTGTTTTAAAACAAAAAAAATACTTTTCTTGGAGCGTTAAATGATATGATGGAATATATTGCGAGTATTCTTTTGGCGCTTACTTTATAGTAGCATGCAATTTCTAATTATTACGAAACGTCTCAAAAACAGTTACGTTCTCAGTCTTTTTTAATACTAGTGTAACCAATTAATTGCTGAATTTCACCAGCTTCAATCGATTTTAATAGTAATTAAATATTATGTAGTGATCTTTACTGAAAAGAATGAGCTTGGCGCTCAAAGCCGTAAATAAAATTTTGATTTGGCGACACTTGTTTGTATAGAATGGGTTATCTCTGATCAAACGGCACGTGACTTAGCGTACACGCGCGCACTGCGCAGTCTTTCGTTCGCCATCTTGCGACGTTGACTGTGCTCTCGTTTATGTTTGATATTTTTTTTCTCGACTCGGCTTTGCTTTTGGACTATTTCTGTTTACTATCAAGTTGACCTTGGCTCTTCTATTTTGGACATTGATTTAAAGATAGTGATTTGGACTCGATTTTGGAGTTTGTTGTTATATCGTACGAACTGTTTCAACATGTCGAAAAGAGGACGTATAATCAACAGCCAGTCTCGCGAATTGGTTGTAAAGTTTACCGAATACTTCGAACGCGAATCAGTTAATGGTGGGCCCTTATTGCCCGTAATGTAAGTGCAAGATCGCGTCGCAGAAGCACTTGGAAACGGCAAAAAAAACTATTCGAACGAAATACTCATACAAACTGGAATCGATTTATCGTGAGTATCTAGTACCGAGTCGTATGGTTACTTCACTAGTTACGTCGCGATGACAAATGTCAAAACAGGCCTTTTATTTTTTGACAACTATAAGGTTTGAAGCAAACTGTCACATTCACACACATATGCATGTGACATTCAACATAAGGTGATAAAACAATTACGTTGTCGACTATAGTAATGGTAATGGTAATAGGTATTGTGCGCGCGGAACTAGTTGGCCGCGCCTTAGGTGGCGACAGGGGTGGGTTGCCTACTGCTCGCAACGCACATGAAATTAGACAGTGATGATCAATTTCGAGATATCGAACAATAATTGTTCAAATAGTGAAAAGAATAAATAAAAAACAATTGAACTTTTAGAAGTTTATATTGTACCTATCTAATTATATTGTAATTAATAGTAAAATAAACCAAAAACAAATTAAGTATATGAAATTATTTAATTAATATATACTTATATGAAATTACTCTGACATATCCTCTGAATCACTTGATTCTGAACTCTTTGAACTTGATTCAGAATCATCTTGTAAGTTTATAATGATTTCGTCCATCATAGTATCAAATCTCATATCATGATTCCAGCACTTTAACCGCTCAGGCCCGTGGCTCAATAACGTCATCTCTCAATCTCAAAAAAAACATTTTTATTCGATAACTACTTTCAAATCGCGCGCCGCGAGGGCTCCTATTCGGAGCCATTGGGGCTTTATCGGTTAAATATTATTTCCTTAGATTGTCTTTTTATCGGGGGACTCATCTCGCTATTGCAATCTCATGTGCCTTTTATCTGAACTAGCCGGAACTTTCAACGCGTGTTGCCGTCGCGAAGTACGGCGCCGCACTGAGTAATGACAGCAAGCGCGGCCTCTCCGTCCCACCGCTCACATACCTAAGGCGCGGCCAACTAGTTCCGCGCGCACTATATGTATAATACGGGCTGGTGTCCGTCCGCAATTCCACGTCAATGCTCATATTTTGCGTACGGTGGCGACAATGGTACAAACCAGATACTTTTGGATATACAGGGTGGCCCAAAAGTCGTGGATCAAAAGCAACTCAACTAGGGGTTAGATGGGGTCATCAGCTGCAAAAAGTTGTTCTACGGGAGGTCCTTAAGGTCAACCCCTGCAGAGTTATAATTTATTTTGTGTTTTTATGAGAAAATTTACTTTTTTTACCTTATTCTTATTAAAATTCGAAAAATCTACATCCTGTAACTTTTTTATAATTTTCACTAGATTGGTACTGATGAGTCCTTGCGTTAGACATGCTATTTATGGTTGTTTATTGGGTGTGTTGAAGATAATATTAAGTTTACGATTTTTTTTTCTCAAATCATAACTTTTTATTTACTTCGGACCCCACTGTGAAAAAAAAATACTCTGCCGAAAAAGACCCTGTATTACAAGTTTTGGCGCATTTAATAAGGATTCTGAAAAGGCATGGCTATGCGTGGCTTTGATATCTTTCAAGGACGATTATTCGTAGCAAGGCCAAAGTTAACCCAACCATAAAACTCGGTTAGGCTTATTTAAAAATAAACTGGAACTAATACAATTAATGACAAAGACTCTCTGCCTCTCTTTTACACTAACCATTTAATCCTTTGTCAATAAAAGGCCGGTTCGCCCGTCAGTTCAGGTTGCCCCCCGTCTGAAGGGCATCACCCTATATTTAAAGTCTCCGTTATCTGCCGTCTCACGGGCCTCGTGATCGAGAAGCCCAGGAAGAGCGGCGTCGTCGGGCAATGCCATCATTGCCAACTCTACGGGCATGCGCAGAAGACTGCCATGCGACTCCCAGGTGCGTCAAGTGCCTGGGCCAGCATGGCACGTCCGACTGCCCCCGCCCCAAAGACAGGTCATTATGCACCGAGCCGCCCAGCTGCGTGCTGTGCGGTGAGGCCGGGCACCCAGCCAACTACCGAGACTTTCGTATGGCCCCCAAGACCTCTTTCTCAAAGCTGGTGAAGCGGGCAGACGCCCGCCAGCAGAGAGAGTGCCCATCATATAGGTTCTTCCCCCCCCCCCATCACAGACCCTCTCACAACTCCCCCAGAGGCTAAGCCCGCAAAGGCCTAGCCCTTGGAACTACCTGAACCACCAGCAGGCCTTCCCTGCTATGGTTCAGCCGAGACCCACTCCGCCTCCCATCAGACCGCTGATGGACCCCCGCATCCGCGTCTCCGCGCCCGTACCCGTACAACCCGCGAGACCCGCGCCCGCTCCCATGGCCGCTGCCGCAACCGCTGCGCCACGGCCCGTCGCCGCTTCAACCACTCCAGTGGTCGGTCCGTCTATCCAAGTAGACCATTCAGCGTGATCTCTGGGACCTTCGCGTTATTCTTCACGCCCCGCGTGCGTAAAATGGCCAACGAGCTCGTTGCCGCCCGTAACTCCTGCGATCTCGCCCAGATCCAGCGTATATTCCACGCGTATCCCGAAATTACGCAAGCCCTTGAGAACTTCGCGAAACCCCCCCAGTAATGGATATACAACCCAAAGCACGTACCAAACCCCGATCCCTAAAGTTAGGTTTCTTTAATGCCAATGGCATGATTAATCAACGCGATGAAATCGCTGCATTCCTCCGCGACCACCAAATTGATATTCTCCTATTACAGGAAACCTTCCTAAAGCCCAGCCGTCGAAACCCGTCAATTGCCAACTATCGTATAGTTCGCAATGACAGGACTAGATGTCACAAGGGCGGCACCCTAATCTATTATAGAACGTCCCTCCACTGCATCCCAATGGACCCGCCCCCTCTCTCGCGTTTAGAAGTGTCCATATGTAAGCTAGGCATGACTGGCCATCAACCGATCACCATAATATCGGCCTATGTTCCCCCCGTTTGCACATCGGAGTTAGCCCTTCCCCCCCTCTCTGACGACCTTTCCATTTTACTTGGCCTGAGTGACTCCGTTATCATAGCGGGCGATCTCAACGCCAAACATCATGCCTGGAACAGCACCAGGACCTCCACCAGAGGCAAACACCTGTTTGACCTATGTCCCATCCTCAACTTCGACATCATCGCCCCGATGACTCCCACTCACTTTCTCCACGAACCTAGCCATACCCCCGACGTACTTGACATAGCGCTTCTGAAGAGTATCAACCTACGGTTGGATTCTATAGAGGCGCTTGACGAACTCTCCTCTGACCACCGTCCAGTTGTTGTAAAGCTGGCACCACGCCTAGGTCTCCACGACCCTGATAGACCCCCTCTCACAAAGTAAGCGACTGCCTGAAATCCACCACGTTAGGTCCCCGACTAGACTCCATTCCCGACCACTTCGACTCTATCGCTGACACGACAGCCGCGATCGACTCATTCACAGTACACGTACAAGCAGTCCTGAACGACTGTTCAAGGGAGGTTCCGGCGATGGACGACCAACGCTGGAAGCTCCCGGACGATGTGCGTGAACTGTTGAATGAGAAGAACGCGGCTGTCCGTGCGTACAGTAACTTTCCCAACCACGCGAACAAAGCCCATATGCGCTATTTACAGAAATCTGTAAAGACACGCCTATCGGAGCTGCGTGACGCTGGATGGGACAAGATGCTGAGCGAGTTAGAGCCCACTCACCGAGCGTTCCGGGACCTTCAGAGGAAACTCAAATCCGAAGAAGTCGTCTCAATGCCCCCCCTGGTGCGCCCCGACAAGACCATCGCTTTCGATGACGTCGACAAGGCGGAATGCCTGGCCGATAGTCTTGAGGCTCAATGCTCACCTAGCTCTCAACCAGTAGACCAAGCTCACCTGTCCCAGGTCGACGCGGAAGTCGAACGTAGAGCCTCCTTCCCGCCCGTTGAAGACCCTGACTATCCTCTGCCTCGCGTCACTCCAGACGAAGTGCATGATATCATCAAGGGTCTAAAACCTCGCAAAGCCCCCGGCTCAGACGGAATCACCAATAGGGTGCTCCAACTGTTCCCCGCTCACCTCATAATGCTCATGGCCACCATCTTCAATGGAGCCCTGAGCAATAACATCTTCCCACAAGAGTGGAAGAAGGCCACCGTCATCGGCATACCGAAGCCCGGTAAGCCAAAAACGGAGCCCACCAGCTACCGGCCCATCAGTCTGCTCAATGTCTTCGGCAAAATCTATGAGAGGCTTATCTTAAAGCGCCTCAGAGATTTTGCGGAAACAAAGGGCCTCATCCCCGACCAGCAGTTCGGTTTTAGAGCCCAACATTCTTGCGTCCAACAGGTCCACCGCATCGTTGAACACATAAGCTACGGCTTTCAACGTGGTCTTACGACCGGTGCTGTATTCTTCGACATAGCGAAAGTGTTCGACAAGGTCTGGCACAACGGCTTATTATATAAGCTCTACAAACTCGGTGTGCCCGATCGTCTCGTGCTCATCTTACGAAACTTCTTGTCGAACCGCACCTTCCGCTATCGAATCGAAGGCGCGCTATCCTCCCCTCACCCTATCCTTGTAGGCGTCCCTCAGGGCTCTGTACTATCCCCTCTCATTTTTACTCTCTTCACCAGCGACATCCCGAAAAGTAGAAAGGCGCAGTTGGCTCTGTTCGCAGACGACACGGCCATCTACTACACCGGGTTAGTCCACGACCACATATCTCGCACTCTCCAGACCGAAGTCAACAAGCTTGGCGCTTGGTTTAGAAAGTGGAGAATCGAGGTCAATCCCGACAAAAGTCAGGCTGTTCTCTTCACCAAACAGCGTAGAAACCTCATCCCCCCCCCGACCGCTCACCATGTTCGGCAAGCCTATCCCTTGGGAGAAGCGAGCCAAATACCTAGGCGTGACCCTTGACCACCATCTCTCGTTCTCAGAGCACATCAAGCAGGTGCGTTCGCGTGCCGCTTTCGCTCTCGGTAGACTACACTCCGTCCTAAATGCGCGCAGCAAATTGTCCCTTAAGGGCAAATTGCGTATTTACACAGCGTGCATCCGTCCCATCATGACTTATGCCTGTGCAGTCTTCGCACATGCTAGACCCCACCACATCCACAGGATGCAGTCCCTCCAAAATCGTTTCCTCCGAAAGGCAACGGGAGCCCCCTGGTTCGTCCCAAACGAGATCCTCCATCTCGATCTCAAATTCCCCACCATCAAGCAGTTCATGAAGCGCATCACGAAGCGCTTCTTCGACTCCGCCGCCACCCACCGCAACCCTCTGGTTGTGCAGGCCGCCAGTTATAGGCCCTCCACCATTAGCTCTATTCGCCGTCCAAGGCATACCCTCTCCGACCCCGATGACCCCATTACCCTCCTCCAGGAAAGCAGTAGGGCAACGAGTACAGTGCACAAATCACACCGACCTACGTTCCGACCTCGCCGTCGAGGTCCCTCGCGTAAACCCCGACGTAATTGTCCCCCCCGACCCTTGCTCGACGAAGTGCCAGCCCGCGCCGCAGCTGAGCCTGTAGTTTTAAATTCCCTGATAAATAATAATAATATTAACCAGATCCAGCCTGTCCCACCTTGCTGTCCTCCCCCCAGCGACGCCCTAAGCCGAGGTCCGTACCCCACAGGGGGTGCCCTTAGCGTGCAGTCGCTTAGTACTATAAGAAATTCGCCCCTGGCTGGAGGCTTTGAGTTCGCTTAAGGCAGGCACAGGAAAGTCCGGTTAAGTAGTCACGACCTCTCAAGGTCAACTACGAGATGCCATACATATAAAAAAAAAATCAGTTCAGGTAGCGATATCTTTTCTAGGAAACAAAAGGCTGGGCCAGCCGGGGCAGGGGCCGGGGGATGCGCGTGAGCATGTTTCTTTAGAATGTTTAGTGTTCTTTAGTGACTCGCTTCCTGCCTGTGAGTACGCACGTGTTCTTTTTCTCGGTTTTACGACGACTTGTGATCAGTTTCTTTTCTTTGACCTACGCTTTGTTTTTCGGACTTATGATAGATTGCCTACCTGTGACCAGTGCTGTGTGAATCGGACTAGATTCGGAATCGGACGGATTGGCTACAAAAGTGGACAGATGGCTGCTGCGAGGAGAGAATACACCCAACGGGAGTATCAGAAATGCATTACCTATATGGCTTTTGCGACGGTAATGCCCGGGCTGCTGCCAGGGAATATCGTCAACGCTACCCTAACCGTGATCGTTTTCCGGACTACAGGGTCTTTATGCGCGTACATAATTCGTACATGGAGGGAGTCTTACCCGGTGAGCATGCTCCGAGGGCAGGCAGACCAGTGGTGCAATTTTGAAAATGAAGATGAAGTGCTGAGAGAATTAAGATTGGATCCTAGTATAAGTCAACGCCAAATATCCCGTAATCTCGGGATTCCAAGATCGACGGTGCAAGGTGTCATTAACAGAAACAAATATCACGCCTACCACGTGCAAAGGGTGCAAGCTTTGCTGCCCGGTGACTATGAACCTAGAGTGCGGTATTGCAGAGAGATGCTAAGATACCACAGAGAGGATCCGCAGTTCTTCAACAAGGTTTTATGGACGGATGAGTCAACTTTTAGAAGAATGGGAGTATTCAATATCCACAATCTACATTTTTACTCCAGAGTGAACCCCCATATCATAAGAAATGATCGATTCCAGCATCTTTTTGGTATTAACATGTGGGCTGGTATAATTGGCCAGCAGTTGGTGCTGCATGAAATGCCAGCAAGGCTGAATGGTGCTCAGTATTTAATTTTTTTGCAAAATAATTTAAAACATATTCTTAACAAAGCTGAAGTTCCAGAATAAAGAATAGCAGAAATGTGGCTGCAACATGATGGCGCCCCGCCTCACTACGCTCGAGCAGTTAGAAATCATTTGAACGAGCACTTCCCCAACCGGTGGATTGGTCGAGGCGGACATATTGCGTGGCTACCCCAGTCGCCCGATTTAAATCCATTAGATTTTTTTCTTTGAGGCTATTTTAAAGAAATAGTTTACCAAGGAGAGAACAATAGCGAACAAGAACTACGACAAAAGCTCGAATTTGCTAGGGTACAAGTTACTAATAACAGAGGTGCATTCCGTAGGTTACGTAGGAATTTTATTAGACGGTGCAGATTATGTATTAAGGTCAGAGGCAGGAATTTTGAGCATTTATTGTAAAATGTTTTGTTTAATAAAACAATTATTTCATAATCGTTGTTTTGTTTTTTCGTCCTAGAAAGATATTAGAGCCACTCATGGCCATGTGTAATACCTTTTCAGAATCCCTATAAAATACGCCAAAACTTTTAATACAGGATCACTTTTCGGTAGAGTATTTTTTTTTTCACAGTGGGGTCCGAAGTAAATAAAAAGTTATGATTTGAGAAGAAAAAAATCGTAAAACTTAATATTATCTTCAACACACCCAATAAACAACCATAAATAGCATGTCTAACGCAAGGACTCATCAGTACCAATCTAGTAAAAATTATAAAAAAGATACAGGATGTAGATTTTTTCGAATTTTAATAAGAATTAGTAAAAAAGAGTCAATTTTCTCATAAAAACACAAAATTATAACTGCAGGGGTTGACCTTAAGGATCTCCCGTAGAACAACTTTTTGCAGCTGATGGCCCCCTCTAACCCCTAGTTGCGTTTGATCCACGACTTTTGGGCCACTCTGTATATTATAGGTATGTTGCTGTTTCTTTATGAGAATTACTTAATTTGTTAACCAAATGTAAATAAATACACGTACCAATAACTAAAGAAACATACCTGTAGAGCATACTGCAGGATCTTAACGGGCCCAAGAGCGACCCTCATCCCCTCCACCGCATCCATGAATGCTTGCACTAAATGCGGCGAAGTTTCGAAGATGTTCGGCCACACGTGGTTCAGCAAATGTACTAAAGCATCTTCGCATCCAAATCCGTATACGCCCAAAGCCATATGCTTTATGGCAGCACACGCTGTCTGTCGATGCACCAGATCCCTGTTTTTAAATAAAAATAGTCGATAATTCAATGGCTTGTTCACTATAATATAAATCAAATACTTAACAACAAAACAAAATGTTAAAAATAATTTAGCATTACCTGTCCATAAGTGCATCTTCTAGCAAAGGGCAAACTGCGTAAATGTAATCTTTGCCCATTTCTCCAATGTACTCAAATAAGAAAGATAATGATTTCAGCACTCCATTTTGTACATTCAATTCTGGTACCCGGTATTCATTCATAAGAGCTGGTAATACTGTGAATGGCGAGCAAGTTTCTGCTACTATGGCTATAGCAACTGTTGTACACACTCTAAAAATAAAAACATATTTTTTGTTAGGCATTTTCAAACACAAACACATAAAAATGTAAATATAGGATATAATTTTCATTACCGATTCTGTCTTTCCTGCACTTTCAAATTGTTGAGCAAAGTCGCTAGTACATCATGGGGACCAATGGCTTTAGCAATATAACCGAAGGTATTTACAGTCGCCCTTCGGATTGCTTTTTTGTGGGCCTTCAGAAGCTCTAGCAGTTCAAAACATATCCTCATCCATTCCCTTGCAGAGACGAACTCGGGTCCTCTGTCTGCAATACGTCCAACCAAATCGATACAATTTTCTTGTACTTTTTCGTGCCTAAAACAGACAACAGAAGAACATTATAAGTTTATAACAACCAATAATAGGCAATGAAAAACATTTTTAAACCTTTTCTCATTTTAGGCCACATACCTGTTCTTGAGAATCGGTGTAAGTCTAGGCAGTAGATCTTTAATGGGCGGTGTCATCTTCGTCATACCAATCACATTAACAATAGCTTTTAGAGCGCCCAGTATGGAACCCAGTACTTCTGGATATTCTTCACCCAAGTATTCATAAAGTACTACACCAAGATGCCCCATCAATTTTTCCTGTAACATAAATAAATATTGATATACATGTGACAAATGACTATTACCAAAAAACAGAAACATAAAAAAGGTGAAAATATCAGTAATACTTGTAGCATATCAGTTTAGTACCTCTTGGCAAGTTTTCATGACGACTGCAATACGTGATATGAGATCGGCAGCTTGTTGGCGGACTTTAGCGGATTTATTGTTCATACGCCATAATATTATACCGCAGATCTGTGGCAGGTATGGCTTTACGCGCTTACCCAATTGGTTCACTATGGTGCCGAACCCGTTCAACATGACTACGTCCTGTAAAACGTAATATATGTTTTAGTAATAATATTATGATTAAAATATACAAATCGAATGCTAGATTGAAACATCTGAGAGCGCAGAGCGCACGCAGAGCTAAGAGGCTCATTGGCGACGTAAATCTGGTGGATGCCAAGCTTCACAGTTTGGCCCATCGTCGCAAGGTTGCCTGCTTGTCGGTCTTCTATAGATTGTACTTCGGAGAGTGTGCCCAAGAACTCCACGACCTCATTCCACCGGCCCCCTTCTATTATCGGTCATCTAGGCGCACTTCAGGTTACCATCCCTTCCTGGTGGCTATCCCACCAACTCGCACTAAGCGTTTCCAAACTTCTTTTATAATGCGCACAGCAAAGGAATGGAACTCTCTGCCTGCGTCTGTGTTTCCGAACGCATATAACCCTAATCTCTTCAAAGTGAGAGTGAACAGGCTTCTTCTGGGTAAGCTCGCTCCATCGTCGACTTTGTTTCTGTCGCCTCTGACATAGACTAAGGTCAAGAGCAAACCCATCACAAATAAAAAAAAAATAAAAAAATCTGAATAAGTTTAACAAACCCATGCATTGGCATGACCAGGCAACATTTTATATAGCTCTTACCTCAGTAGTCTGTTCTTGGAATGCGTACAGTATACCGTCAATAAGAGCTTCTTCTAACTTGGAATCAATGTCAGCTGCGCCTAAGTTGGCGAGAATTTTTTCAATTGACTCCATCACCATCTTTCTGTATTGCTCGTTGTCATCTTTGAGATCATCCACGATTCTGTTAATTATTTCAGAAGCTCCAACCTGTGTAATAATTTACGAATGTTACTTAGATAAGCAATTGCAGATACATAATCAGCCTATAATGTTCCCACTGCTGGGACACAGGCCTCCTCTCAGTGAGAGGGAGTGGGCCGTAATCCACCACGCGGGCCCATTGCGTGTTGGTAGATGTCACATGTCTTCGAATTTTTGGTTCTAGGACATGCCGGTTTCCTCACGATGTTTTCCTTCACCGTTTTGAGAGCAGTGGTGATGAAATAATTTACACAAAGTAAAGCGCCTGTCTGGGTTCGAACCTACGACCTACAACACGTAAGTCGCGGCCGTTACCGCTGGGCCACCACTGCTCACTAACTGCAGATACCTAAATACAAAATAATGACATATTAAAGTAATCTAAAATAAGGAAGAATGCATTGTCTGTACTTATTTAGTTCTTACTTTGTTGGCGATTTCAACAGTGGTGTCCACAAGCTGGCGGTAATTACGCCTATCGAGGGCCATACGGTGGTTCCAGAAATGTTTAAAGAAGTGTGGCAATATCTCATCCATTATGTACTGCGGCTCTACACCGTCCGTCCCGCAACACTGTTTCACTACCTGAAAGATAACACATTACATTAGAAATATGATCATTTATTGGATTTTCCTAAAAATCAAACTATTTTCCACATACCTTCAATACAATCTTCTTCATTTCCTCATCTGGCGACTGGAACTCACGGATCAGAATGAGCATCACTTCACGCGTATAATAGTTGGCGTATTCGGCGTCCATGAGCGGGATGAGATAACCGATGGCCTTCAGAAAGGCGGCTAGACCCTTGCCTCGGTGGGTTCTGATACCCTTCCAGAGAGGCTTGAGCACGGAATCGAAGGACTCGATACCGTATGGAGTAGCAGCTTCAGCGAGAGCCGCGCTGGCTAAAGCTGTGATGGTACGTACTTTTTGTTGTTCGTCCACCAATCCTGTTATTCAATTAAAATATTAACATTTAATCTTACCATACAAAGGCGCAAATTGCACTATAGATTAGCTGTAAATGGTCAGACGGTTTGACATAAACGAAGCTTGAGACTACCAATATTTAAAAAAATATAAACTTGCCATGTTCAATAATTTCCACTAAAGACTTGAGATGGGGCAATATAGCACAACCCATAAGAATAGCAATTTGCTGAACAATTTTTATTCCAGTGTGTCTAGCTTGCCAAGACTTCTTTGATCTACACACAGCCTTCAAAAACGGAAGAAGGGATGGAATACCTGTAATGAATGGATATAGATTAGTACAAATTTAATTACTTTTATTATAATTTAACTTTGTTGTAATACTTACCCAAAGCAGATGCCACAACAGCAAAAGCTCTGGCAGTTGTGTTACGAACATATTCATCAATGTTGTCAATATCAGGCCTCATGGTGGAGATCATAGTGGCGAGGCCGGCAGCTTTAGCCAGGTTAGAGATAATCTCTCGACCTTCCACACGTGCGTAGTAATCTTCATCAATCAACAGCGGTTCGATTACGACAAGGATCTGCAAATGATATATAAATATATATAAATAAATATGACAATTTTTACGCCTAGCCTTTTCCCAACTAAGTTGTGGTCGGCTTCCAGTCTTACCGGATACAGCTGAATACCATTATTTTACATGGACCGTTTTTTTTTAATGTTTTTTTTTAATAGATTATGAATATTTAAGCATTTTATTTTATTATTATCTAATGTTGGAATTTTTTCATAATGTTTTAATCTACAAGTCTCATAATCTAAAATTCAAATTTCATACCTTGTGTACGTAGGGACGGACCAAATCATCCAATTTGTACAGAATCCTATCAATAACTTTGACAAGCAAATGTCTCTCTTGATCTTCTAAAGTAGGACTCATAAGAAGTGGTAGGATCTGGTTGAAAAGGGGCCCCGCACCGAATTCACGAGCCTTGTCTGTTATTTGACGAAGTGCGGCTTTGCACATGGGTGGAGTTCCGTTCTGAAAACAAGAAATAAATTTTTGTACTAAGATGCCAAAATTTCTTTACTTGCTCTTTCATTCTGACAAAAACGACCGACCGTCTGGTATTATTCGTCGTTTCAGCATATTATTATTCTTATTCCACAATGCAATAGCAAAATATACCTTGATTTTCAACAGAAGTTTCATGATCTTCCTCTCTTTGAGTTCATCTGGGGAGAGACTGTCCTCGTCGACGTCAACGAGCAGTTTATCAAAGTACTGTGCGTCTTCTGGTTTCATGAAGGGCAGTTGCTGGCTGCCCTTGGGCTGCGGGTCCAGCAGGCGCGCGGCGGCGGCGGCCGAGCCTCCCAGTTCCTCCGTCTGCATGAAAAAGCCGATAGGGGTACCACCCAGTGGAGTAGGAGTTGCGGTCAGCTTTCGGGCCGGGGTCCGAATCGGAACATAACCTGGGTAACAATGCATCAAGTTAACAAATTGCTACAGTCGCATGCCGCAATGAATACTATTATCTTGTAAACATGCATTTTTTAACGTAGTACACAATCAGCAACTGACAAAATATTTAAGCTCAATCTGGCAGTATATCCAACGGCATGAGACTGTAAAGCCATATTGTCATCATTCATCTGAAAGAAAAATTGAGTATTAAAACGTAGGTATATTATTCTATCATTTCAAATGTGATAACACATGTATTGGACAACACTTAGTTACGTCGATAGATTTCCACATGTCGTAGGCTTTGTATAATACATGTGTCCTGAAACTAAAGGGGTTATTAATAACTATGTGTAAACCCTTAACATTATAAGTCTTAAACATAGCAACTTAATTAGCGTAGTCCCACATTAACGTGTACATACCGGCAGGGGGCGGTAAAACCTTGTACCCAGGTGGGAACATGGCATCTAACTCTTCATCAGTGTAAGGGCGGTTTCGCTCGTCTATTTCTTTTTCCCAGCGGTAGGCTTGCAGCTGTTCTGGAGTCATCGCAGCTACATGTCCAGGAGTAGGAGTCGCCATTGCCATAGCCTTCATTCCCACTGGTGTTGACTGTAAAACAAAAAATGTAAATAATTATGGTTGTTGCGAGTCTCGTGTTTTATTTGCTTAATTGCTTTTTATCAGATAGGTTCTTTAATGTGACAAAAGAACAATGGTGAAGAAGAACACAACATTACTCACTCCTCCAGGTGTGAACATGGGCGTATGAGGCGTATGAGTGGGCGTCGCGTGTGAAGGCGTGGCGTGCGAGGGCGTGGTGTGTGTGGGCGTGGCATGGGACGGCGTGGGCGTGGCCGCGGCCGGGGTGGCGCCTGGCGTCTCGTCCCAGCGCGAGCGTCGCTTGGTGCCAGGCGTTGGCGTCTCTTGGATAGTGTCCACACCAGTGCCGCGGTCGGTGCGGGGTGTTTCAGCCCACCCACTGTTATGGCCAGGAGTTTCTACACATAAAATGACATATTATTGGAATCAGTTTCTGAACTTTCAATGTAAGCATGCAATTATTTTCATCTTGAAACCTGCCCCGGCTTCGTACGCATGAAACCCTCGAGATTTTTTTCTGGGCTATATCCAAGTTAAATTTTAATATATATTATAAAATTATAAAGTGAGTATGTTGGGGTAATCTTCGGAACTCTACTGATCCGATTACAGAAAATCTTTCAATAATGGGAAGCTATAGTATTGCCAAGTGTAATAGGATATATTTTTAACCAACTTCAAAAAAGGAGGTTTCTCAATTCGACCGTATATATGCTTTTTTTTTTATGTTTGTTCGCCGATTTCTCCGTCAATTGTGGAACGATTTTAAAATATCTTTTTTTTTATGGAGGGGTATGCTCCCGAGGTGGTCCCATTGTCACCAAATCATAATCTGATGAGGGGATCCCATGGAAATCGAGGGAAAGCCTCAATTTGAAAGGCACACCTATAGCTATTTAGGTATTTCTTATAGTAACTTGTGCATTTGCTCTCGGAAAGCACCATTCGGTGGAGTGGAATTGATGATGAAGACCACAGATGGCCACCGGAACTACTTAATAAGAAGTATTATCAAGAAAAGCAATATTTTGTAAAAGGTGATGAACAGTTGACATTAGGCTATTGTAACTTAGATAAATTACAAGCTGACCCACTAAAATGTGAAAAATAAAAAACTTTTTACAAAAAAAACAACCGACTTCCAAAAAAAAACACTACAAAGTGAAAAATAACTTTAATTTCGGAAGTCGGTGGCAAAAAAACTAAAATACAAATCCAAAGACACCGACTTTCAAAAATTAAAGTTATTTTTCACTTTGTAGTGTTTTTTTTTTGGAAGTCGGTTGTTTTTTTTGTAAAAAGTTTTTTATTTTTCACTTTTCAGTGGGTCAGTTTGTAATTTATCTAAGTTACATAGCCTAGTGTCAACTGCTCATCACCTTTATCAAAATATTGCTTTTCCTGATGCAGGGACGTTAATTGTTGAGCAGTTCTCCTGGTAAGCACCAGGAGAACTGCAACTTACAATACGCATTGTAACAACTAATACCTAATCGAATCGCAACCCGTTAAATACTTATTATTAAATAGTTACGGTGGCCATCTGTGGTCTTCATCATTAGGTCCACTTCACCAAATTATGGTTTCAGAGAGCCAATGCACGAGTTACTATAATTTTTTCCGAATCGCTATAGGTGTGCCTATAAAATTTGAGTATTTCCCTCGATCTCCATGGGATCCCCTCATCAAATATTCTGACTTGGTGACAATGGGTGGTCCCATTGTTCTTGGGAGCATACTCTAGAAAGAAAAAAGAATTTTAAAAATCGGTTTTGAAGGTTTATTAGTATAAGTGTTGGTTATAAAGTTCACACGTCATCTATTCGATTTATGCCTTAACTACATGACATATTTAGTAATTGGGCAGAGCCAGTACGTAACTGAAGACCGATAACGGCAGGATCGTATCGGCCAAACCTGAGCTGTTGATAGAGATCGATAGGTTCTATGGACAGATATACACGTCAACAAGTAACCCCGTTACGAATCTGGCAAACGACGCAAGAGCGAGTTTGACCCGACACTACACCGAAAACATCCCATACGTCTGCTTCTACGACTACGAGATTAGGATGGCTCTGAAGCAGCTCAAAAACAACAAGGCTAAGGTGATGACGGAATTACGGCCGCACTCCTAAAGACTGGCGGAAAACTCATTCTCGAGACCCTCCAGAAGCTGTTTGATTCCGTCATACTCGAGGGCAAGACGCCACAGGCATGGAAAAGGGGTGCGGTGATACACAAGTGATGTATTTGATGCTAATCTTTGGCAGTAGTGCACAAACAAGGAGCAAACTTTATGAGAGACCGGTGCCTGAGGTAGGTTCCTATAAAGACCTGTATCACAGATCACCAGGGCCCTCCCACTTAAATCACAAATTGAAAAAAAAAAATGATTTAGAGATATATTTAAATTTAATTTTAATCAGTCAGGAGTAATTTGAGTAGGTAATGTTAAAATATCACAAACATTTTGCTTATTGTCAGAGAAATTTTATGTAAGTAGCTAAAAATTAACTTTTACACAACATTCGTTTCGACAAGTAGTTTAGATTTTACGATCGTGTTTTTGCAAAAACAAAACAAAATCCGCGTTTGACTGAACATTTCTCGCTTAAAATAATGAATATCTTTTATGCCGTAAGCATTTCTAAACCATTCATACGTAGTCTGGTCATAAGTTTTGTCACATATGGAATGTTAAATAAATTCCACAGTGAGTTACGCACTACAGCCATTTATATATCAAATGAAAGGGTATACAATACAGATTTAAACCACAAAATTATTCGAAATGTCCTCCTCTTGCTTCGATACAAGCCTTCAATCTGCAAGGCCAGTCATCAATCGAAGCACGCACGACGTTCATGTCAATATCGGCGACTGCTTTAATCAGGGATGCTTTTAGTGACTCCAAGTTGCTATGGGGGCAGAAACATGACGCGAACGTCTACGAAATACGAGATATAAAAGAACAGGGTGGGTATTTTCATTATAAGACTCGCACAGCCCAAACCGCTACAGATAGAATCTTGAAGTTTAAAGAACAATAGTTGTAGTTTAATACGACAATGTGTATTGAGAAAGAATACGCTTTGGAATGGGCAATTAGCTTCATTTTTCTGACTGAGACTGAAAGGGGTCGGCCCCTTTGACAATTCAAAAGTGCCTGTATTTGGTTCATTTGAAATAAATGGTTTGAGTTTGATTTTGCGAAAATCAAACCTTAAGTCACGCCACAATTGCGGCGATAAGTCCCCTCTTTGAGGAGTGGCTAGAGAGGCGCCACGGCGGAACACACAGGAACCTCCCGAAGCTGTCGTGTCCGGTGAGGTGTGTCAGGCGGAAGGTGAGGAACCTTCCGCCTGATACAGGTCCTCACCTTCCGCCTGACAAAGGTCCTCACCGGACACGACAGCTTCGGGAGGTTCCTGTGTCGGATAAGGCGGGAGGAAACGCCCGGGTGTCACCACTGTGTGGATCGCCCGGAGGACACGATGGAGCATACGGTGGAGGTCTGCCCGGCTTGGGCAGAGCACCACCGTGTCCTCGTGGAGGCGATCCGCGGCAGAGATCTCTCGCGTCCGGCCCTGGTTCAGGCCATGGTACGGAGCGAGAGGAATGGGCAGCCGTCATCTCCTTCTGCGAAGCAGTAATGCTCGCGAAAGAGGAGGCGGGGCTGTTGAGAGAAAGGCAAATTTCGCGCCCTCTCGCCCCTAGCCGCCGCAGGAGACGCCCTGGGCGTCGGGAATCCCGGGCGGATTTCCGGCCACCGTAGGCGCGGGCTTGCGGACGGTGAGCAATGGGTAGCTCACGGTCCGGTAAGGACCAGGCCCGGGTCGACGGCGCGTTGTATTCCACGTGCGCCTCATAGGGGGGGGTCCACTAGGGCCAATGCCTGCCGGGGTCACGGGAAGGTACTAAAGGGTTACCGAGGCCCCTGGCAACAGAGGCAAAAGAAGGAATATGGGTGAAAAAAAAAAAAGGCTGAAAAGGGAGAACTCGGTTTTATGAAAAATCTTATTCCATGAAACTTGGCACGAGAACGTACCTTAGAGTAAATATCGTTTGACAGAGAGTTTGATAGAGGAATTTGAAACTAATTATGCATTAATAATCTTAACAAAAAATCGGCCAAGTGCGTGTCCGACCACATTCTTAAATCAACCCTTTGCAAATGAAAAGGGAGAAAACCATTTGTATGAAAAAACTCATTCTTTAGATTTGGAAACTTGTAACTTGGCACAAATACTTATCTAGGTAAATACTAAAGATTGTAATTATAAACTTTCCAAACTAATCAGGGCAAGCAGGTGTTGAAAATCGAAGGGGTACGAAATCCATGCGGACGAATTGCTAGTGTTATTACACATAAACCTTCCAGAATAAATGCTTTAAATCAGGGGTTCGCAACCGTTTAACATATGTATGTTAAACGGTTGCAAACCCCTTATTTAAAGCATTTATTCTATTAGGGAGGGCACGTGCCCTCCCTAACTTTCTTTTAGAATCACTACGCCCCTGAGTTAGTTTGTCTACTTATGCTCATTTAACAGCACCTAAGTATTATAAAACTTTTAGGTTTTGGAATTTAGCCTTAACTTTTTCTAATACCAATAAAATAACTATATATTGTGCCCATTTTTGGGGGCTGTGTGGCGAAACAGTTCTTTGTCTAATGATGGATTAGTTACCTCTGTCTGTTTTGGGCGTCTCGTCCCAGCGGTTGCGCCTGGAGGCATGTTGCGCGGGAGTGTCTCTGCCGGGCGTGGCGTGTCCTGGGGTAATGTGTCCTGGCGTAGCGTCCCACACACGCGCTGATGGCGTCGCTCCGGGGGTTTCACCTCCCCGTCCTGGTGCACTAGGTGTTTCCTCCCAAGCACCCCTCTGTAACAGTCAGTTTACATTTTATTTTCCATTAATCGCCATACTTAAAACGCGGCAAGTTAATCTGTTGCATTTTTCAAGAAAAATTATCACAATACCTCTTGATCCCAAGATGGTGTGGTTTGAGAGGTTGGTGTAACAGAAATAGTCTTCTTAGCTACTGGAGTGTCTTCAGAGCTCTGATCCCAGCGGCCCTTGCGCTTAGAAGGAGGTTTCACAGCCTCACCATTGGATTGAGCCACTGGTTTAAGAGTGCCTTCCCTAGCCCTTTCGAGCAGCTTTTTCCGTAACTGTAAACAAAAAGAAATGGTTTAACATTTTAAATTCACTTTATAAAAACATAACATCATGCCTGTTTCCCTGAAGAGTTAGGCAGAGGTGAACATATAATATTCCCATATAATAGGGGAGTGTTAGATATTCATTATCTTGTTGATGTACTAATTAGTACACACAAAATATCAATTGTACTAATTAGTGCCTTATATACCTCTGTTTCTTCAGCTCGCAAGTACTGTTCTTTCATAATTTCTGTATATGTCCTAGACCCAACATCTGGTGTCTTTCCACCTAAAAAATAAGATATCATTAAAATTTCTTGTTAAATACCATTAATGGCTGCTGTCCAAGATTCCCCAAATAATAATTATGGGAGATTGGGAGGAAGTAAGGAGAGTCATGAACTAAGGTAGCTGAGACTGTCATGGTTTCAAAATGGTGCCATTAAAAATGCAAATTATACTTCTTTAATGTTAATTTCTTTGATTATGGTCTGGAGTTAGGAGAAATGAAATTGATAAACAAATCCAGTATGGCTACAATGGATTTTTATCATAGATAGATATATCTTAGACTGTAACATTTGTTGTTTTTTATAGACTTGGTGCCATATTGTTGTTATAATGCCATCACGATTCCAGGGGTACAGGGAGATGAAGCTACACATGACATTTACCACAATCCCTTAGTCAGACTGGAATCATGATGGCATTAATATTCCATAATACCTAGTTCCTATCTATCAGTAATTGTGTATGATTCTTGTTTCTATAAATTAATATAAATAATCACCTTCTGCAAATGGATCCGTGCGCTCTGGAGATATTATCATCCTACGCCTCTTTTGCCGGTACTCATCTTCTCTGTCAGCAATAGTTGGTCTCCTTTTATCAGCAAATGGGTCATAATCCTTGTCACTCTATAAAAGTAAAACTCTGTGTTACACAAAAACTATTGAATAAATTGTTCAATATTAGGTATTATTCAATATTTAGGTTCAGACAGATAATCAGAAGAGTTGAGTATTAACATTTATAGTGAGTATTATCTTAGATAGTTTGATTATATTGCACAATTAAATGAATTAATGAATAATGAATTGAATACCTGTGCAATATCATTTAACAATGAAGCTGGTGCGGTATATCCTGATCGCTTTTGAGTGATTGGTACATTTTCCACATCATCATCTTCCACTTCATCATTAGCAGCAATTGATGTCACATAACCATCATAGCGTGACTTCCCTCCTTGCCCCGCATTATCATAAATATCACTATCATAGTATGTTTCACCTAGAGATACACCTTTATTGGACCCATTCTCTGGTAATTCATTTTTCTTTGCTTGGATTTCTCTTATCTGAGCTTCAATAGCTAAAAAATATAAAAAAAATGGTTAGGTTGGTTAACCTGATCAAATATTAGGTAGATCCCACAGATATGAATAAATTCTTTAAATTAAGAAAATTGTAAGTGCGTAACGAGTAGTATAATTTGTGAAAATAGATTAAATAAATAAATTATATGATAGTTGTGTCATTATTAAATACACTAAATAACTATCAACAAAATGTACAAATAAAACTTTGGATCCAGTTACATTGCCTAAAGCTTCAAAATACCAATTTACAGCCTACAACAAAGTGTGCGGAATCATTTCATCTTCATCTCCTCCTCTTTCTTAGTCCACTCTTCAGTCTTCACAAGGCGTGGTAATCAATTACATTGGTCAATCAACAATTAGACATACGTATAAATCCATAAAACATTTTATTTCTTTGAATTATAGCTTCATCAAGCTATTATACACTAATCAGTTAAAAAGACAATCGAATCAGAAGATATACATTGCAAAATAGGCTGTACACAACACAACAAAATATGGCTACACAACAAAATCGATTAATTACCTTCGTGTGTCCTAGGAATCTTGTCCATTATTCAAATGACATGAGGAACAATCACACGAAAATAAAATACAAATGAAAAAGGACGCTCTTGATATTATTCAATACAAATTTCAACAAAACCATCCACGCTCAAACTCCAGCCATCAAAGAATATTCCACAGACTAGAATAGTAGAATAATCACAAACCTAAGAAGAGGGTTACCATTTTACTTTACAATGGCCCATAGACATATAAATATACAATGGCCTCTTAGAGTTCAAATTATATCTCTGGTCTATGATTATTGCATGGAATTAGTTAGTACCATAAAGTGTTGCCGCTTTAGCGACTTTGTCGCAAGAATTAAGGGAATTTTGGAAAAGATTAATGTAACTTACTGGGCTCAATAAGGTTGATATATAATTACTTTACTCTGGTGTTGATTTTGTTTGAACAGTCGTCAGCACACCAAGTTACCAGAAACTCAAATATTCTCATTCAATTTTGAACGATTTGATTTTTAGTGGTCTACTCCAAGTCGCATACATATTTATCTAGTTTTCGTTTAATTTGTGATCGACACAAAAGTATACATAAACAAAACCATGTCTATGACGAGCTTTCTGTTTTTAACCCCATTTACACAGATATTTTTCTCCGTGTCGACGGTATTTTGAGTTTGATACACTGTATTCTTAATCCATCAACACGGTAGTTAATATTACTAGTTTTTTTTTGTCATCTGGTAACACTGATGTAATTTCTCATTTCTTTTTATTATCTGTGGGTATTTCTCTCGCTACTGCAGCTGGGTACGTGTGTGTCCGTCTACAGAAATTAGATTTTAATGCTTTTACTATTAGTTCTTTATTAATTATGTTAATTTCTGCACAGGAGAAAACAAAATCGATCCTGGCGACTAAAGGGTAATCTTCCAGATTGATTTGCTACGGTACTTTCGGTGAGTGTTATTGTATTTTGTTAAGACGAGTTCCACGTCAAATGTGCTGGAAGGTGACACGTATTATCAAAATCGGGATGCCAATTTTTTAAGTCTTGATTTTTTTACTTATATTTATATGTAATTTCGAAACTATTACCACACAAAACAATGAATGTATTCAAGTTAGATATGTATTCGTGTCAGTTTTCACTCATTGTAAGAAATATTGATAATAGCTTGTCGTATGCACTCCTTGTACATGTGTTGAAGAGTAAATATATCACAGATAGAGGACCATACAAGCTCTCCTTCTGACTCAGATTCTGTAAATTATCCTTTTCTTAATTGTACATGTTTATACTTTGTATAAAAGGCAATATATCATGACAATAATACTTGTCATTACATGTAATTCCATAAAAGTAAAAAGATAAATTTTTCTGTTCTGTCATTTGTCTACCCATTTTGGTAGGAAAGTAATATGAAATTGATTTTTTATAATATGGCACCATAATAATCTATCTATTTAGCCAATTATGTCTCACTTCTGGCCAAAGGCCTCCCATTTCCACACATGTTCGTCCTCTGCCATTGCGGGTCATATATAATACCATACATTCTTCAGGGAATTAATAGGAACATATACCTACTTACTAAAAAACCAGACTTGAAGATATCTTTCTAGCTAAGTTATAGTAAAACTGGCATTTATTTATCTTGTTTTATTAATACATACAATTTATTGTTTATTAAATATATATCAATAAAGAAAAATTATCTTTTATGACTGTTAATTGGTCAAGGACAGCTAATGAGACACAATTGATTTTCCATTGTTTGGCTCCGAATAGGATATGCGCCGGGCTTCACAAGTTACAATTTATAAACATTTTACTTGCTGGTAATAAGTTAAAAAAAAAAATATAATTTAATGTTTTAATTCACTATAATCATCATATTAATTTAATTTAAACATTTAATCCATAACATGTGTAGCACCTTAAACAAAAATTATCCGTTCACAACAATATTTTTGCTGCGTACTAGCAATAATTTTGTCGTCTAAAGATAACTTTTTCTATTTTAGTGTTCTAAATTAAAAGTTATACTAGCAATCTTTTCTAATGTCACATATGACTATTTTCTTGGGTATTATCATAAAAATAAAAATATAACCATTTTTATATTATTTAACACACATAATATTTAATAATGATAATAATTTAACTTTGTTTAAGAAATACGTCCATATTTATTTTACAAATATAGTGTTAGTAGGGTTTTTAGCATTACACACAAAAATAAAAAGGTGTTCTATGTTAGAGGGTTTGGTTTCCACGCTTAGTCCTTCAGGTGGACCATTGTGCGTGGGGCCATGGCGGCCGTTTGGTGGTTATTCCAACCAGCCCACCTCCCTCCAGAAGTTGATCACATCTCCTGGTCTGTTTAGAATCTCCGTGTAGGATCTGGGAGCCCCGAGGTTAAAGTAATTTGTTAGTAAACAAAAAAAGTTACACAATAATGACTTGTCTATTTCTTATTTCTGTGCAGGTGTTCACTTGTCTGTTACACAGTAAAATGACTATCAATTTTGCACACCAACATTCTGAAGACAGTGTTGATGCTACTACGGACCCTGATAATCTTTGATGCAGTTCTTTTCCTAATGATGGTGAAGAAATCATGAATGGCACAGTAGTTTTCTCAACACTGCCCTCAGAGCGTCGTTGTACTGGATAAGCAGGGCGTTGTAAGCCCACCGCGTAAAGTTGATCCACAACCTGCATGTGTAAAAAGACTGACAGAAGGCACTAAAAAGTAACAGTTTCACATCTGTGGTACATTGTGTGAATTTGTGGGCCAACATATTGCAATGGACTGCCAATGCCCTTTCCCTCTACAAAAGTAAACAAAGCATGAACAATATATTAATAATGCTTTTAGATACCTCCATTAATTGCTAAAAAAAAAAAAAACATTTAAAAATCTTTTGTAGATAGGGAGTTAAAACTCATTGGATATCATGCAGGTCATTGCAACTTATAAAAATCTTATAGCTAAAGAGCTAATATTTGTGTCAACTCTGTCCCCAAATTTATAATAGGTATGGTAGGTTTGATTTGATCCATTGCACTTTCACCCAATTGAGATGAAAGTAATAAATATTGTAGATTTATGGATAATATCTGATCTTGAAAATCATTAAATAAGTTTTCTTTTTCTGTCAATTAAATTCAAACACGTATTTAAATGATTTAATTTTCGTAGTTACTTAGTATGCAATCAAAACATGTATCCTTCATTATACCTACCTTATCAGTTATACAATCCAAGTAATTTTGTATTCAATGATGGAAATAATGAACACAAGTTTAGAACGAATGGGTTTTGAAACAATTGTTCAAATAAATGATAATGCAAATAAAATTAAATGGCTGGTAGGTATTGTGTGAACTGACTTCATTATCAGTAAAAATGTGCTCTATTTTAATTGTTCAGTACTGTAACGACTTGGCGCGAACAAGGACTGCTGGAGGAGACGAAAATGATGCATCAGCAATCCATGATGGTTGGAGATATGATCCCTGTACACTCTGAGATACCCGTGCATGTTGAGGAGATGAATAATGTGAATGTGAACTACGAGAATAATGCTTCCTACGCGTATGACGATCTGTTTCCGGCGCTGCCGCACTCTCAGCCGCCGGTCCAGCGCAGCATTCAGCAAGCTACCAATAAGCTTCGCGTGGGATCTTCACTGCATACCCAGGTAGGCATAACTATAAACTCATAAGTTTGCACTGCTTAACTACTAATTAAGCTGTAATATGAATAATATCACTGCTTTAGTCATGAAATTTTCTGTTTTACCATATAAGATGAGTATGTTAATCCATAGTCACCATTAACACCACCTATTGCAATAAGATCTTAAACATAATATTAGGTATATACCTACACGTGGACGCCACATGCGTGTTTAAATTTTACGTAATCAGTAATGGCTAGTGATAAGTATAATATGTTGTGTAATAATATTTCAGTTCTTTCAGATAATAAAAAGCAAATGAGTTGATAACTTACATTATTATCGGTAAACAGTTGTCCTTCATTTTTTAGTACATAAATCTTATAATTTCCAACATTCCAAATCAACTAAGAGTATCTTAATCTGATTGTTAAAAGATAACCCAATGTTAACCTACTGATAATTTGAGCTGGATAACAACTTACTATATGTAGGTAAACAAATTATCTTCATCAAAATAAACAAAAAATGGTTGACATTATTGTTTTGTCAGTTAATAACTAAGTAAAATTATATTTTTAGACACATTTTCATAACATTCATAATGAATTAAAAGTCACTTATTAGACCTGTAAAAATATCAAAATCTTTGAATAAGCATTTCATTTCTTTGGTCACGTCATACTCATCCCTAATTTTTATTGTTATTACATATCAACCCTCCATCCTTTCAAGGTATTCCATGTGCCATATGAAGAGAGGAAATTGGACAACGCCAACACTTTCGGTGAGGGTGAGTCCTTGAGAACCTGTCAATCCATCACTAAGGACACCGGAGCGCATATCGAAATATCTACTAGCAAAGATGGCAGCTTGACTTTCTTGATAACTGGTAAACATAGCGCAGTGCTTGACGCAAGGCGCCTAATCTTGACCCATTTCCAACAACAGGTAAATATAATAATAATATTAAAATATTTCTTAATATTATAAGCGCAATTCTAACGAACTTTATTTCTTTAATTAACAGGCCAGCAAGCAAATTAATATCCCGAAGGAACACCACCGTTCGATATTAGGAAAACAAGGCCAGAAGTTGAAAGAGTTGGAAAAAGTGACAGCTACCAAAATCAGCGTACCTGGTATAGCCGATACTAGTGAGACCCTCACTATTACTGGTACTAAAGAAGGTATTGAGAAAGCTGAACATGAGATCCGAGTGTGCTCTGAAGAGCAGGTAAACTAACTCTTGTACTTGTTATTACTATCAAATTCATAGATATAAGAAAGAAGGAGATATGCCCAATACTTGAAAATGTATCGGAACCCGATGTCTCCAGTTTGTCCCTACCACTCGCCACAACTACAGATGCAGTTCAGTTAGAGCAATAGATACGAAGTCGCGCACACACTCGCAATTAACAAATCAGAGCGTAATACACAATCAATTAAACTTTATCCCATCAAACACAAAGTGCATTTACCATGCACCCATTGATATACAAAAAACAAGATGCACAGTCTCGAACAAAAGTAACGCTCGAAAGTGTCCCCAAACACTATTTCTGTCTCTTTCTTTAAGCTACAAGCATATATTATTGCAAGTTCAACCTTACGCGAAGTGCTTAAAGTTGTTATTACAACGCAGTGTACCTACTTAAAGCAATAAAATTTTACGACCGACTGTTGTCGGTAGGTCATGTTCGACTCCACTCAGTGCCTTGTGGCACTGAGTGGAGTCGAACATGACTTTTTTTTTCATTACACATAATTAGTCAGTATTTTAAGAGTTTGTTAAATTGTGTTTTAAACAAATAAATATACTTTTATTTGTGCATAAACATGTTTTTGGGTAGCCTATGGGTATATCAAAAAAACAAATAATAACTGTTAAAATTGTTTATTCAAATATTACTTACCACTTTATTTTAGAGTTACTTACCACTTCATTAGGAACAGCCGTTTTACGAAGACGTTTTATGCCTTTTGAAGTGACATACATATCTTCCTCCAAAAAATGCTCGAAACAAACGACGCCTGAATTATTCGGCTTAAAAAAAATCTTCTCGCCTTTGTTGATTGACGATTGATGTCCATTCTCCACATCGTATTGGGTCACGAGGAAAACAAAAATATAAAAATTAGAAGTTTCCATGAAGTTTATAATGTGACACTTACAGACTACGCGACACTTCTATCCTTAGCGAACTCATACGTTGGCCCATAAATTAATCGTTATACATCATAATATTTACGAACATTAAAAAAAAAATGTTAATTTGACTACCTCCTGACCTATACTTTATATAACGTAAATATAATTGTCAAAAACTACATACAAAAAAGTTCAAAAGTAAAATTAAACACAAATAAAAAAAATCGACTCCACTTGTTAGAACAGGGTCATTTTTTATTGCCACTAAAATAAAAAGGAGGCTGTAATGCGTTGTTCTAACACTGAACAAACGACCATTGCAGTTGGCCGTATTGTACTTAGAGCGTTGAATGAAGTTTTTAGAAAAAATAAATCAAAATCACACATTACTTGCTATAATCAGTCATAAAAACAACAAAAACTAATCAATAAACTTTTTTACTTACCGAAAATACAATATCCCATTCTTTTTTAACCTTCTTGACGTAATATTTTTACAATTTCTCACAGAACACTTCGGCATTTTTAACGACTGCTCCCAGACGCGAGTGACGCGAGACTATTTGAAATGAGTGCACAATTTAGAATGTTGCGCTCATTTTATGCGGACGTTTTTTAGACGTTGAGTGTGCATCTTGGGTTTTTGTATATCAATACATGCACCATACAACTTACTCACACGATAACATCGGACGCTATCGTTGGACTGTGCAAAAGCCATTTATTTTACATAAACGCTAGTGATTGACTAAATCGGAAAGTTATCCATTCGGCCATTTATTATTGTATTTAAAAAAAATATTGGGTCCTGAAAATAAAATTAATAATAAACGTTATACAGATACTAATCCTAGTAGTATTATAAATGCGAAAGTTTGTAAGGATGGATGGATGGATGGATGGTTGGATGTTTGTTTGTTACTCTTTCACACAAAAAGTACTGAACGGATTTGGATGAAATTTGGCACACAAATAGTTTATAACCAGGAATAACACATAGGATACTTTTTATCCCGATATACCCACGGGGTCAAAACTTATGCGGGTGAAACCGCGGGGCGCATCTAGTAACTAATATAAATAAACAATATCAGAAAATCAAAATGGGTAAAAGACATTATTTCACATGGGTCTTCCAATGGTGTTAAAACGGTTGACAAATTGAAAAATAAACTATAATAGCAATATGTTCATTAGGCAATAGACATTCTTGTCTAATAAAATAAAGTATTGTTTTATGATTTTTACATTGCTTGTCCAATCACTTAGCGACATACTTAGTGGTAGCGGTTAAGGAACAATGTATTTACTGCAAAAATAGTACAGTTGCTGAGATATTTGAAAACAAAAATAACGTAGTAAAAGCAAGAAATATTTTACGATTTGTTGTTTTTCAAGATTAAAGACAAATATAGTAAAATACTTGAACTTACATATTATTATGGTAAGTGACATAAGCATTTTGATCATTTCGCGCGGACACAGACACCCTTGCCACCACTTCTCCTGTTTTTAATATTTCTATGATCGAATTATTAGTTGCGAAAGAATACGCAATTAATAGTGATGTTAAATAATATGATATTAGTCTTACTCAGCACTAAACTGTAACTGATTTATTATTTTCCAGTCGCGTAAGGCTATGGAGCGCGTCAAGATCCCGAAGATCTATCATCCGTTCATCCGGGGTCCGTACGGCGAGCGTATGGCTGCGCTTACCGCAGAGACGGGCGCGCGCATCCACATCCCGCCCGCGTCTACCCAAAGCGATGAAATCGTCATTGCTGGCGAGAAAAATGGTGTACTTGCTGCCAAAGCGCAGATTGAGCAAATCTATGAAGACATGGTAAATATTAATATGCATATTCAGCCTATAATATTCCCACTGCTGGGATAGGCCTCCTCTCTGCGAGAGGGAGTGTGCCGTAATGCACCAAATACTAATATGAAATTAAAAATTGGTCTAGTTTCTCTCTAAAAACATTTATTTACTTGATTTTTTTGTAGGTAAAGAAATGTTCAACTGTTCGTGTTGAAGTACCTAAATCTCAGCACAAATATGTAATTGGAGCTCGTGGAACGACTATACAGGAGATTCTGAAGGAAACTGAAGTCTCTGTAGAGATGCCTCCTCCAGACTCTCCCACTGGCACCATCACTCTCCATGGACCTCACAATAAAATTGGCCTGGGTTAGTAAAATTCACTGCTTTTTTTGTATTAAACTCAATAGAGTGAGGGCTGACAGAGGAAAATGAAAGATAATCGTGTTGCGCTGGCCCCGGCGCGGGGCAACACGGGACAAGCGCAGGAGAAGATAATGAAACTGAATATTTTAAGTATGCACTCAATATTAAACACAATTTTTAACCCACAGCTCTCTCAAAGGTATGCGAAAAAGCGAACTCTGTAAAAACTGCAACTGTGGATGCGCCTACTTGGATCCATAAATATATAATCGGAAAGAATGGCTCTAATATTAAAAAGATAACTCAAGACTTTTCTAAGGTATGATTTATTTTAATCTCTAAAGTATGATAAATGATTTTTATTTCCGTAAGTAGGTTTGTAAAAAACTACACGTCAATCATATTTTTAAAATAAAGCTCGATGAGGTCGGCGTTTCCTATCTTACTACTCTGAGAAGATTTATTTTATTACCTTTATTATAACAAAACTTTATTATTTTGATAACTTTGCATTTGCATAATATCACAACAGATAATTGTTTTAAAAGGCTGATTATGATGAAATGCTTTTTTTTTAAATTACATTTTGGTACACAGGTACACGTTGACATAACCCATTCTGAAGACAAGGTGAAGATCGATGGTCCCCCGGAGGAAGTGGAGCGCGCTCAAGTTGAGCTGGATAACTTTGTGAAGAACTTGCTAGCTACTCTTACCTATGTTGAACTATCGGTTGACCCCAAATTCTTCAAACACATTATTGGAAAGAATGGAACTAACAGTAAGTTGGACCTTTCATTTTAAAATACTTCGATTTATGTTGCAGATCTAAACTCTAATAAAATTCTTAATTTTTTTTAGTTAATAGACTGAAGGATGAGACTGGGGTAGTTATTAACATTATTGAAAACGAAGGCAACAATATTATTCGTATTGAAGGCAGCCATCAAGGTGTAGCTGACGCTGAAAGAGAATTAAGAGAAATGGTAATGAAATTAGAGAACGAAAGGACAAAGGAAGTCTATGTTGACCATAGATATATTAAATCTCTTATTGGAGTTAGAGGAGAAAAAATAAAGGAATTTCGTGAAAAGTTCGAACGTGTGCTTATTTCTCTACCCGATCAGGGGCAAAAGAGGAGTCCCATTAAGCTCAGAGGTCCCCAGGAAGATATTGAAAAATGCGAAAAGTATCTTCACAAGGTTATAAAAGAAATAGCCGAGTCGTCTTTCGTCCAGGAAGTGCCGATTTTCAAACAATTCCACAAGTTTATCATTGGCAAAGGTGGCGCGAATTTGAGAAAAATTCGGGACGAAACTCAAACTGTGATCGATCTTCCAGCAGAAGGTGATGATAGCGATGTTATTACCGTACGAGGTAAACGGGAGAATGTTGAAGAAGCAGTTAAAAGAATTCAGCAAATTCACAATGAAAAAGCTAATGTTGTAACAGAGGAGGTCACGATTGCTCCTAAATACTATAATTCTTTGATTGGAGCTGGTGGAAAACTTATTCATTCCATTATGGAGGAGTGTGGTGGAGTACTGATAAAGTTCCCTCCTGCGGAAAGTGACAGTGACAAGGTGGTTATTAAAGGACCCATCGAAGATGTTGAGAAGGCTAAGCAACAACTACTTGCGCACGCTTCGGAACGAGAACTGACCTCCCACACTGCTCACGTGCGTGCCAAACCGGAACACCACAAATTCCTGATAGGCAAAAATGGTGCTAACATTAAGAAAATTCGCGAGCAAACTGGCGCTCGCATCATCTTCCCGACTGAGAAAGATGAAGACAAGGAAGCTATATTTATCATAGGTAAGTTTTGTGTGCTGTTATTGTTGTCTTTATCTATACTTATTATAAATTGAAGTCACTCTTCGTGTCTGTCTGTGGGACCGCGTTGTCCTTCGATAAACTACGCAACAATTGATCTATGACCGATGTTTTATCGTAAAAACCTTGCGAACCAGGGTTGGGTTGCTAGTAGTTAAGTCGAAGGAGTTGATAGGAACACATTATGATTATATTCTTAATCCAGGTCGCGAGGAGCAGGTAGAGGCAGCTCGCAAGCAGCTAGAAGCAGCCGTAGCAGAGATCAGTAACGTGTCTGAAGGCGAGATGGCGGTCGCGCCGCGCCACCACCGGCACTTCGTGGCGCGGCGCGGCGAGGTGCTGCGCCGCATCGCCGACGACTGCGGCGGCGTGCAGATCTCCTTCCCGAGGCAGGGAGTCAACAGCGACCGCGTGGTCCTCAAGGGCCCCAAGGATTGCATAGAAGCCGCTAAAATCCGCATCAACGAAATCATTGAAGATTTGGAAGCAAAGGTTTTTATTGTTAAATATACTTTTTGTTCTACTCATCACATATTTTGCAAAACATCTAATAATAATAACAACCGCCGTATCTCTACGTTGCCGTCTTGATGGGGCTTGCGCGCCCCTGAACTCTAGGTCTGTGCCGGTAAAGTTTACTTAGCTGCAACAAGTCTAGGGTGAGGAGCCAGACCAAGAGAGATACATAACCACGCAGGGCAGATATGGCAAGCTGTTGGGCAATAACGACCCCCACGGACCCTATCTCCCGGGAGAACTCTTGTTCCTCACCTGTGACTTGTATAGACTGGAGGGAACAGTGATGAGGAACAAAGCTTGCATCTCTTTCGTACTTTTATTGGCCGGCTTGAGTGGAGAATTGCAAGAGCAAACATGCTTGGAGGAAGGAAGTACATATCCCAGTAAGATACTGGTAGGGAGCTTGACCGTACTTCGGGGATTATCCTGAAAGCCTTGGAATACCTCTCCACTCTGCATTAACACCTCAAGACGTGTTGCCCCCCCCCCCCCCCCCCCCCCTTGTTGCTTCGACACTATGTGCAAGTCACCCCCTGCTATTTTATATAAAACATTGGTCAGCTAGGGGCCATAGTCTTTCCACAGTCCTAGATAACCGTCACCCTCTGCGAGTTGGCTTTGGCCCCTCGTACGCCTTCCAAAGATCCGGGACCCCAGGGCCCTGAGATATGTCAAAGACATTTTAAATAATAATATAACATTTATTTTCGAGGAACATTGACTATGTTAATAGTATTTAAAAAAAAAACATTATGACTTAAACAACTAAGCACACCAAAATAAAGTTCACTGATCATCACATATTTACATACAAATAAAAAACGAATACATTAGAGATAATTATGATGTTCTGACTTCTAATGCTGCAATTTACACAGGTAACAATAGAATGCGTGATATCTCAAAGGCACCATCGTACAGTGATGGGTGCCCGTGGTGCTAAGGTAAAGGATATCACAGCTGAACACGACGTGCAAATCAAATTCCCTGAGCGAGACACGACTGAGGGCGCGGATGTTCCCTTAAAGGAAAACAATGAGAACGCTGAGCCCGGCCTGAATGACATCATCAGGATCACTGGTCGCCCAGAGAATTGCGAGGCAGCTAAGAAGGCTTTACTTGAGCAGGTAAGGAATTTACTTATTCAATGACAAGTGTGGTTCTTATAGCAAGTTTCGATTAATCTACAAAAATAGACTGTTAAATTGAATAATTCTTTATTAGGTGCCAATCACGATCGACGTAGAAGTTCCGAATGAATTGCACCGTTTGCTTTCTGGTCAGAAGAGGCGGGAACTGATGCAAACTTATGATGTGCACATTCTACTTCCGCTCAATGATGACCCTAGTGACTTGGTTAAGGTAGGAGGAACCCTGAAATGGAGGTTTTTTTAAATTATGATTAATAATTAAGTTTTGTATTTACTTTATAATTATCATATAATAAGTCTATTTCTATAGTAATATATACATATAATAACAATGATTGTTTTTATTTAGGTAACGGGCACCCCTACAAATGTTGAAAAGGCCAAACTTGCTCTTGCCGACAGAATTGTTGATATGGAAAAAGAGAAGGAAGACAGACTTCTTAGGTGAGTGCATTTCTTTCAAATCAAAATTCTTGTAATTTTTATAGTGCGTTTGGATGTGTGTTATCCATGAATATTAATAATAAATATACAATACAAATTACAGGTCATTTGAACTGAAATTCAAAGTGGATTCCGAATATCATCCTCTAGTTATTGGTAAGGGTGGTTCTGTCATAACAAAGATTCGCACTGATTATGGAGTACAAATAAACTTGCCTAAACGTGGTGAGGCTGATGATGACATCATTACAATCCAAGGCTATGAAGACAAGGCATTGCAAGCCAAGGAAGCTATTATGGCTATTGTTCATCAGCTGGTGAGTCCTGTTACTTTACAATGTTAAGACGCCTGCATTATTCGGGTCCTAACGCATTGAATACTGAAAGTACTCCATTCACAATCATTTGGAAGGAACAGTTTTCGTGGCGCCATTCCGCTGAAATCAAAGGCGCGACGCAAAAAAATTAGGATACTCACGGCTTCATTCCTATGGCACCCCAAATAGTAATTCGTTGGAATGTGACGGCATAAATTAGAATCCCTATAAAATAGCTTAATTTCAAAATGGAAAAGTCCTTTCAAACGTGACTCTTATGGCATTGTATTGAAGTATAAATTCGAATGATTGCCGAATGGACTGATCATTTAGCTCTCGTACATGCGACCGCGGCGGTACTTTGAGCGCCTGCGCTTCATTGTGGTCGAACCGACACTAGTAGCTCCAATATATTGAAAGATACCGCCGCGGCCGCCGGAAACGGTGTTGTCAGTTTTTTTTTAATTAGCAATTTTTTTTAGAAAGTTTAAGTTCAATTAGAAAGTTTATAGCTTCGTAATTATATTTACGTTAAAAAAAAACAATATGTAAGGTGTAACATGTAACAATATATAACAATTTAACGAACAAGAACTGTAAAGAAACTGAATTCAATTAGAAATTAAAATTCCACTGGATTGGCGAAATTACACACTGCCACGGTGCACATAGTCTTGCCACCTTTTTTTTTCTATTTGTGGCTTTTCTAGTACTCTAACCTCGGCTGCTCCAAAAGAGTTTTGATCCTTAAACAGAACCGCGATTATAATCTTAAAAATAAAACGTGAGAACTGACGTTTTCCTAGCTAACTGTAACATTTTTCAAAAAATAAAACCAGCCACAGTCAATACTTCCATAGTTGGAAATGAATATTATTTTATTATTATTTATTTATTTATTTATTTAACAGTTTATGCACACACATATAAACAGACAAGAAGAAAGGAACAGAAAATACGTACAAAGGTGATGCTTATTTCTAAAGAAATCTCTTCCAGCATACCTGCGATAGGACAATAGACAAAGAGATATAGGTACTCATACGAATATTTACTCATGCAAACTATTGATTTTATTGAATGCGAAAATAAGTTTATATATCATTCGATTTTTGCGAAAAAACTGAAACTCGGTGTTATTTCTGCGGTTGTAACCGAAAATATACCATATCGTTCATTTGCGAGAAGCTTGACATAGTTAAAAAAAAGTGGTTTTTGGGTATGACGAATTCAAAGTTATATAGCAGTGGTAAGAATGCGACGAAGTATAAAGTCACACCTCTCTAGGTCCCTCATTTTAGTGCTCATCTCATATACACCAACGGCAGAGGCAACTGCAGTCATTCAAAAATGCAGATTTTTTTGTTATGGCACCCTTCTTGCCAATGAGCGATATCTCAAAAAATATTGACTTAATCCTGAGGCCAGGGACTAAAAGCAATAACATTGATCTTGCCTGGGAATAGTCTGTGCGTCGCTGATTAATACGCGCCTACTAGCATACACATGTTATCACAATCACTTTTTGATCCTGTGAATCACCACAAAACTAGTAAATTTTTTAATTCATACAAAACGTCAAACATCAGTCGTTCGACGTTTTGTATGAATTAAAAAAATCCTAGATCCTTTTTGTATCGTCGAATTATTTTTTTTATCATTGATATTTAGGTGATGGTGCCTATTAATATTAATAATTATCGACATTTTGTACAAAGATTAAATACTCTTTGTTAAATATACATTTATTGAAAAAATTACAATGTAGTAGGTGTATACCGGAAGACTAAACGTCTGAATAAAAGATAGGGAACTTAGATAGATAGAAGAACCGAGAGGGAAGCCATTGGCGAGGAACTTTTGCAATTTTGTTCTTCCAAAAATACGTTTTTTTATACAGGTGTCTATCAATGAAACTACTAATTGGAAGTAAACTTTCATTCAAATAATTCAATCTACTCGAAAATTTTATAATTATAATTCATATTACCGCATCACTAAACCACACAGTTGCGAGCGGTCATTGTTGTTTACATCTGTGGAAAAATACTATTAAGTAATAATTAAGAAGCGATTTGATGACATGGTGCTTCATGATTACGTTGTAAACTGCTTTAAGGCAAACAGTAGCCTAATTCAATAACACCACATTGCATTGATCTTGAAAAGACGAGTATTTCCAACGTCATGATTCAATAGATTTTGTTTGAATGTCAAAACAATAGCGATTGTCGTTGCGTTTGTGTAACGCCATTAGTTAGTTAGCAGTACCTTACATGTTCTACAAACCGAATTGAATATATTTTAGTACTTTCTATTTACTTTATTAATGTTTTCTCTATGTTTTTTTTTTGCATAAAACTGGCAAATAATATTACTATCTCATAAATGTACATCGTTGCCGCAGGACAATCAATGTCGAGAGGAGGTCGATATTGATCCACGAGTTCACAGGAGGTTGATCGGCCTCCGAGGCAAAAACATCAGACGCATTATGGACGATTACAAGGTCGACATACGTTTCCCGAAACAAGGTGATGACAGCATCGTTGTCATTACCGGAGACGAGGATAACGTACTTGATGCGAAGGACCATCTCCTCAATCTAGCCGAAGAATACGTAAGTATTCCAATATAACATGTGCTGAGTAGTGTGTTGTTTATGTTCTGTTCCTAATTTAATATTTATCTCCAGGCACAAGACGTCGCCGACCGCTACACACGACCTGCGGCGCCTTCCCTGGGCGACTTCGGTGATGTGCTCGGCGAACGAGAGCAAGCAAACAGCAGCGCAGGGTCCGCTGGCGCTGCCGCCGCCGGCGCAGGCCCCGGACCCGCGGGCTTCGTGGTGAAGGGGGGCCCGTGGGAGCAGCGCGCGCCCGACACGGCGTCCACGCAGGAGTTCCCCACCATGCCGGGGGGCCCGCGCGCCGTGCAGCCAGCCGCGCCCTCGCCTTCCGCCGCATGGGGCCCGCGTCGCTAGTAGCGCCCGACGACTCGTTCTATGTACTCGCATGCGTGCATACTTTTAAGCCTATAGTGTATAGTGGAGTGCGCCGCGTTTTATTTCGGTTGTTTCGACGCGACGACGAATGAGTCCACTTAGATCGTATGGTCGTCGCTTTGCGGCACCCGCTAATAATCCTTGTAATCTTAAAACTGCAGATATCTCTCGTACTCATTCATATTATTGCGAAAGTGGGTAGCCAGCTGTATTTTACTGGTGATTTATCGGAGGTCGTCGCTGGCGATCTCTCTGAATTATAAATAACGCGAGGTCGAGCCGAACGATTATCATATAAGTATTCGGTTACGCGATTTCGTTATTTTTTATGAATTATTATTATGTATCTATGAGTATAAATGCCATTCTACTAAGTTGTTATTTACTTTGATATTTATAATAAAATACATGCCCATGTATTTTTAATTTATGCATCTTTATAGTATGCATAATAAACTGATTCCGTGTACTTATTTAAAATTATAATGAAATTTCTATTTTTCATACATAATAGTTTTCACGTTTTTTTATCATGTTTATAATGTTGCCTATAAAATAATGAATCAATAAATGATAAGACAAGAATGAATATTTTTACAAAGTAATGTGTACATAGTAAATAAATTGTGTTTGAAAATATTAATAAAATCTTTTACATGACTATTTTGTTTTTTTTTTTTGCTTTACCTAAACAGATTTTTAGAACTTCAATAGACGTATCAGATAATTTTAATTATGGCCGTAAAGTCTTCTTGAATTCTTTCTTCGTTAGCGTTCGTTAGTCATGTTATAACGAGCAGGATACAAAATGACGTACCATCCAGACAAATTAAACACTATAAATGGAGTATGGAGTAGTAATGGCAATTAATGCGATTTCGAATAAATTTCATTAACATGTTAATTCGTAAGTCTTAGCATGATAATTGCTATTGCTATGCTATTTGCTAATATGACGATAATTGATAATAATGAAGTATGTGAATTTTGCTAAATTATGCGAATTAAAAAGTGCGTTCGCCTTAGGACGTCTCCTAGCGTGCGTTTAGTTTACTCGCCGATAACGTTTTATTTGTGCTAGTACACTTGCTTATGTAATGTGTTAAGATTGATCACATAATTATCAGCATTCTGCACCTGACGCACCTGTACCGAACGGGACCTAGTCGGTTCACATTCGACCAAAAAGTTATTGTAATGGCCAATGTGTTTAAGTTTTAGATGGGTTTTTAAATTGGTGATTGATGTTCGGTAAGAGGTTTTTAGAGCACTGATTACAGTTAGCAATTTTATTTTCACTAACAATATTAGAAAAATATGCCCATATAGTCTTAGTTCGGTGAGACAATGGCGCCGATTCCCTTGTTCACAAACAAAACTAAACTTAAGTTCAGTGCATCTTTTTATTTCTATTTCATTAAGAAAAGGACAGAAGATACATTTTAGTTTAGTCCTGTCAAATTAATCAGCGCATGCCACTACTCCATACAAGTGATTAAAAACGTGCCTACTAAAATTATGTAAATTTACGTCAAGCGCTGATTAATTTGACAGGACTAAACTAAAATTTATCTTCTGTCCTTTTCTTGACGAAATAGAAAGAAAAAGATGCACTGAACTTAAATTTGGTTTAGTTTGTGAACAAGAGAATCGGCACCATTGTCACGTTCAAGTCCGTTCAACAGTTTATTTACACTAAAATATTTATATACTAAACTTAAAATTATTATTTACACTTTTATACATGCCACTTCTCACTACACACTACTTCTTACTACCTCCTATTATTTACAGGTAGGTATTGAGTTCACGCTATTATCTATAAGTACAATATTATGTACAAAACGAAATAATGTAAGTACTGTATAACGAATACCTAAACCAAAATCTCACTATCACTTGCCAAAACGTACTGAACGACACAAAACGACGCGCGCCGCGCGCGTACCACGCAAATATATTATTAAACAATCACGCATTCATTCAACCAATACACGACTCTAAGTACGAGCAAATCAAAGACAATAAGGTAATTTTCTAAACATCATTCTTCGCACCATCCATAATTTAAATACATTAAACAAGCACAAGCATTCATTCAATATACAACCTTAAGTACGCACAAATCAAAGATAACAAGATAACAATTGCTTAACCCATTATTCGTAAGTTCGCAGCGAACAAGGTCACTGTCACGTGAAACCGATATATTTAGTATTCCCGACTTCCCGTGGGTGCGACGGAGAGCGCACGCTATCGCTGCGTGCGCCGACGCTCTGACGAGTCTGACGTATGATAGTCATTAAATGAAAAAATTACGAAAATTAAAATTCATTTTCGTAACTTTTTAATTTCACAGAATTTCGCAACTACATTTAATTTGCTAAATGCTAAATGAGCTTTCGCAAGCTATCAATGAATGCTAATGCTGATTAATTTGACAGGACTAAACTAAAATTTATCTTCTGTCCTTTTCTTGACGAAATAGAAAGAAAAAGATGCACTGAACTTAAATTTGGTTTAGTTTGTGAACAAGGGAATCGGCACCATTGTCACGTTCAAGTCCGTTCAACAGTTTATTTACACTAAAATATTTATATACTAAACTTAAAATTATTATTTACACTTTTATACATGCCACTTCTCACTACACACTACTTCTTACTACCTCCTATTATTTACAGGTAGGTATTGAGTTCACGCTATTATCTATAAGTACAATATTATGCACAAAACGAAAGAATGTAAGTACTGTATAACGAATACCTAAACCAAAATGTCACTATCACTTGCCAAAACGTACTGAACGAACACAAAACGACGCGCGCCGCGCGCGTACCACGCAAATATATTATTAAACAATCACGCATTCATTCAACCAATACACGACTCTAAGTACGAGCAAATCAAAGACAATAAGGTAATAATTTCTAAACATCATTCTTCGCACCATCCATAATTTAAATACATTAAACAAGCACAAGCATTCATTCAATATACAACCTTAAGTACGCACAAATCAAAGATAACAAGATAACAATTGCTTAACCCATTATTCGTAAGTTCGCAGCGAACAAGGTCACTGTCACGTGAAACCGATATATTTAGTATTCCCGACTTCCCGTGGGTGCGACGGAGAGCGCACGCTACAGCTGCGTGCGCCGACGCTCTGACGAGTCTGACGTATGATAGTCATTAAATGAAAAAATTACGAAAATTAAAATTAATTTTCGTAACTTTTTAATTTCACAGAATTTCGCAACTACATTTAATTTGCTAAATGCTAAATGAGCTTTCGCAAGCTATCAATGAATGCTAATGCTAATTAATCCATCACTAAAATGGAGGTAGATTGCAGTGATTGGTCACTGCAATTGTTCACAGCCCTGTAAAACCTCGCATAGGCAGAATTAGCACCCAGAACCGTTCTTCTCTGCGGAGGGCAGAGTGGCGTCATAGGATTGCGAGAAATCTGGAGGGGGGACGGAAGTTAAAATTATTTAATATTTGCGTACAGTCAATTTTATGGGCCATAACTTTACACACAAACTTCGCGTCATTCAGTCGTCGACGTTTGTCAAGAGAAACCATATTAAAATGCCTATCACTATATGAACGTAGTTTCTTGGACAAACCGCTAGCATAAGCCAGGTGCGCCAGAAAACTTTTTTGTACTCGCTCAAGACGCATAGTGGCGCACGCTACAATACTCTAACATGCTTAGACTCAAACAAATGTAAAGGATAATTTTTGTTGTACAGTTTTTAAATTGTTTTGTTTTTCTGATAATAAAACCTCTGGGTTTTATCAAAATCAATGTTCTATTCTCAAGATGCGAACTCAATCATGAGAGTAAAGATCCAGCGATACCATAAGTTCTTAATTTGTCAATGAGAATTTGATGCGAGACCCGATCGAACGCTTTGCTGAAATCTGTGTATATGAAATTAGCATGATGGCCAGAATCTATTGCTGTCGTCAATAAGTTAGATCTGGTACAAGAACTTTTCCTTATGAGATTTGCATGGAACAAATCTAATTAAGAGACTCGACGACGGCGAATTACTATTGTATCTCCTTCATTTCTCGGAAGTAGATAATGGATGACCCTCTGGATAGATGTTTACTCTGGGGGAACTTAAATCTGTCCTCGCCCATCTAAAGGATTCAGATCCTGGAGTGTATGGATTCCCTTACTCATTCATCACTAAAGCTGGTGATAACTGATAAGACCCACCAGTGTACGTTACCCCAGCAGGAAAGTGGCTCCTAGAGTGATATGAGTGGTACGTATAATTAGTGCGTAATCTGCTGTAAATGTGCGCCAAATAAAAAATTTGTGCGCTTTGTCGTTTTGGAAAAAACGATTCCTGCTGGAGTAACGTTGTTCCAGCAGGAAAATTCTAAACGAATGATCGGAGAGAGAAATATTGAGCATGGGCAGATAGCTTATATTTGTGGAAAAATGTGCGCCGAAAATATAATTTGTGCGTCTTCAGGTTTTCAAGATATTGCGTTTCCTGCTGGAGTAACGTTTTGCAGAATCGTGTATCTCTAAAACTATTGTATATGCGCCTGTAGAATAAATATACACGAGTAGCTCTTAATTTGTGCGTATTTGTGACAGAAATAGATTTAAGAAAATATTTAAAATTTTGAAGTAATAGCGCTTTTTTTTAAACTCGAAGAAATATTGCAGCGCCTAAATGAGAAAAAGTTTAAGCTCGCTGAAAACTGTATTCGGTCCTTCTTAATGTCAATTTCTGTACAACTTATGCTCGATAAGCTCATATTCAGCCCTAGGCGGGTAAGCAGGGTAAGCAGTTCTTCAATAGTTCACGTGAATACCCTTTTAGATTTTTTAGAATACTAAATTTTAGGGATCTGCATTGAAAATTTGAATTTTGTTTTAATACCACATGTTGCTTAGTAAAAGGATCACATTGTCTACCATCTTAATATCAATTTCTGTACAACTTATGCTCGATAAGCTCATATTCAGCCCTAGGCGGGTAAGCAGGGTAAGCAGTTATTCAATAGTTCACGTGAATACCCTTTTAGATTTTTTAGAATACTAAATTTTAGGGATCCGCATTGAAAATTTGAATTTTATTTTAATACCACATGTTGCTTAGTATACTCGTAAAGTCTACGATAATAAATGCAGCAGGTGTTATGATTGAATGAATGCGTTAATTGTAATATACGAGATGGTATTGTTAGAACACGGACTGAAATAAAAAACAAAAATATGTTATGACGTTAAATTAAAGGTAGATAAAGAAACAACTGAATACGAATTCATAACAATCACGGGCATTCCTTGTGAGAGATGTACTTATGGGTATAAGTGAGAGGTAAGTGCTTACAAGCGGAAACGAGATGCCACTAAATTTCGCTATTCGATTGTCTCATCAATTCATCAGTTGTAAAATAAACACGAAACTAAGCGCACGCCGCGTTGCCTATCGCCTTCGTCAACGTCATTGTTTCTTTACGTTAAAGAAACTTTTAACTTAAACATTTAGGTATATATATATACTATAGTTATTACTCAGTGTTTATTGTATTATAGTATTTTTGTGGTGATGTGTTAAGGAAAGGAGTGTAGGCATGTCTGAGCAGTTTACTTGTGAACTTTAAGTGGATGAATGAAAATTAAGAATGATGGATGAACGAATTCATTTGTTGCTGTTTAGACTGTAGGCATGTGGAATGTAGTATGATAACTAGTTTAATTATTTTTTTAGACCATGCCGTTCAAGATTGTACAAACAGTTGAAAAGGGGCGACGTAAACTTGGTATTGTACCTTCTATTTGGGAGGAAAATGGGAAGCTATTTTGGGCATCGGAAAAGATATTTTTATCGAAACAGATGGCGATAAAAAACTTTATGAAAAAAAAAACAAAAAAAAATCAAAGTATTGTAAAAATCCTCGCTATTTTTAAGATTTTCGATCCGTTTCAAAAATATTCTTAAAAATACAAAGGTATGAAGTATTGGAATTCCTTGTATTCAATGCACACTAATTAACTTCTAGTAATGTATTCAAATCATGTACAAAATATTCAAAAAAAGTAATTTAGATTTCTTGGTTTTCTTTTCCCAAAGTATATTCCAACTACAAAAGGCCTTATTCTAGGATTTTCAAAGATATTACACAATATAGGCCAAAATTCATTAGAAGAACTTTCGAATATAGGCAAACCATCCACATTTATGTTCATTGAAATTGTATCTGGAACATCAATCCAATTTTGTAATAAATTTTCAAGTGGTTTTGCTATTCCATTATGCCAGTATTGACCGCCTTCAATATTTTTAATGGTAATTTGTGCAGGAGTACGTAAAATTTTTCTAGAATCTTTTGGTACTATTTTTGGGATAAGTTCGTTAATGATGACTGACAATTCATTTAGAGCGACATGACGTATATTATTTTTACTCAGTGTTTATTGTATTATAGTATTTTTGTGGTGATGTGTTAAGGAAAGGAGTGTAGGCATGTCTGAGCAGTTTACTTGTGAACTTTAAGTGGATGAATGAAAATTAAGAATGATGGATGAACGAATTCATTTGTTGCTGTTTAGACTGTAGGCATGTGGAATGTAGTATGATAACTAGTTTAATTATTTTTTTAGACCATGCCGTTCAAGATTGTACAAACAGTTGAAAAGGGGCGACGTAAACTTGGTATTGTACCTTCTATTTGGGAAGAAAATGGGAAGCTATTTTGGGCATCGGAAAAGATATTTTTATCGAAACAGATGGCGATAAAAAACTTTATGAAAAAAAAAACAAAAAAAAATCAAAGTATTGTAAAAATCCTCGCTATTTTTAAGATTTTCGATCCGTTTCAAAAATATTCTTAAAAATACAAAGGTATGAAGTATTGGAATTCCTTGTATTCAATGCACACTAATTAACTTCTAGTAATGTATTCAAATCATGTACAAAATATTCAAAAAAAGTAATTTAGATTTCTTGGTTTTCTTTTCCCAAAGTATATTCCAACTACAAAAGGCCTTATTCTAGGATTTTCAAAGATATTACACAATATAGGCCAAAATTCATTAGAAGAACTTTCGAATATAGGCAAACCATCCACATTTATGTTCATTGAAATTGTATCTGGAACATCAATCCAATTTTGTAATAAATTTTCAAGTGGTTTTGCTATTCCATTATGCCAGTATTGACCGCCTTCAATATTTTTAATGGTAATTTGTGCAGGAGTACGTAAAATTTTTCTAGAATCTTTTGGTACTATTTTTGGGATAAGTTCGTTAATGATGACTGACAATTCATTTAGAGCGACATGACGTATATTATTTTTTACAGCCCATATTCTTAATTTTTCACGAAAAGATATATGTTTTTCAAAATCGCATTCATATTTACTTTCACTAGAACTGAAATCACCACACTCAGTTTCTTCTATGTTGTGTACGGAACCGTCATAAATTAAGTTTGGACTCACGCTTGAAACCGTATTGCTGGTCTCAGCTTCCTACTTTTAGCTCTGTATTATTTGCGGAACCATGATTATATGTCGTCGTAGTACTAACAGGAAGCTGTTCAATGTGTTGATTAGATTGGTTATTTGGTCTCACTGCCTGTAAATATTCTTTTAAGATTGTTCTTCTGAATCCACCGGTCCTCACTCTCTTTTGCCAATTGGTTTTATGCATTTTTATTATTTTGGGCTATTACGTGTTATTAGAGTCGTCCAAGTGTTAAAGAAAACCACGTTCACATAATTATTTTGCTCAGAGGATAACAATGTTCTACTCGTGAACAAATAAACACCTGTCAGTGTTACTAGATATCAATAGTGGTGCTTATAATATATTTTACACGTACATGTGAACTCATTAAATGCTCTTTTAAAGAATAATTTAAAGGCTGATTAATACACTAGACCCGCTATAGCTACAAGCTGAATAACGCTCCACAAAAGGTAAATATAACAGCTTTTGGCTGCAGTTATGTTTACATTTGTTGTATTAAAATGCCAGCAATACAACACCGTACATGTGGACCTTTAAATAGCCGGTGCCGTATTTATCCCCGCTTAAATTGCTCTTGTTCGGCTTTTAAAATGAAAGCTGACTTGAAGGTTAATGTTATCCTATTATAACACCAATAGTTACTTAATAGGCGGTTTTTGAACTTCTATACATGCCTTATACAGGTATGAGTGAATTTGTTCACTTTAATACAGCCAATGAACCATGTGTGGCCAATGTAAATGCTTAGAGATCGCCGGTGAACTAAATGTGAACTATTAAAGAGAACAAAATGCTACTTGGGCTATAACTCGTTAACTTGTAAAGCCTACTTAGCCGTGATAGTTTTCCTTTTAATATCATTATATTTACTACTGCCATGATTTTTTTTCACATCTCACATCATAAACAACCATTTAGCTGGCAGGGGGGGGACACTCGCCTCTAACAAAAATTAGCTTTTAATGCTTAATTTTACGCAAGTGGATCCTTGAATCTAAAAGTGGTGTTCACACAGACCTACAATATTTTTGAACGGCCTATCCAGGGATACTCCACACCATGGGGTAGATGAGAAAAAAAAATATCGTCCCCACATTACGTGCATGGGAGGTACGCTAAAAAAATGATTTTCAAGATTTTATTTGAGCATTTTGTCGGTGTGATTAATATGTATACCTATGCCAAATTACAGCTTTCTAGTACTCAGCGTCTCTGAGCTACAGTGGAGTCAGACAGACAGACAGACGGACATGGCAAAACTATAAGGGTTCCTTGTTTACTACGGAACCCTAAAAACAACCGCCAATCAAATATTTGGTCATTATAGTACTTTTTTCTACTAATATTATAAATGTAAATGTCTGGATGTATGTCCTTCGTTCAAACACAACATACTGAATGTATTTTATGAAATTTGGGTATAAGAAGATAGCTTATTATAACCTTGGATTAGCAGTTAGGCTACTTATTATAATGTACTTAATCAAGTGCAAAATCACGGAAACACGTACTAAAATATAATCCGATGACAAATTTATTTTTTTATTTATTTTCTGCTTCAGTGTACTCAGGCACACCACTTGCCAACCGGATCGTAAGTAAAGTTAAGAAGGTCATCGATATGTATGAATCCGTCGCTTTTTTGTAGTCATTCTAATTTGGTCGGATAACCAGTCGTTGTTTACATGTTTTGATTTTTGTTTATATCTTAATGCGAAACATTCCAAGCTAAATATTTTCACTATATATTTTTGGCTAAACGCACTAATTTTTGGTTTACACCTACACATCTTGGGTTGAGCCGGTTTCTTGTATTTTGCCGTCAAAGTTATGACACCGTCGTTTTGACTTTTAGCAATATTATTCAAAATCGCATGCATGTACACTTTTTAGACTTTTTATGGTTATTATAAGCATTAAGATGGTAGACAGTGGCGCCGATTCCCTTGTTCACAAACTAAAGTAAATTTAAGTTCAGTGCATCTTTTTCTTTCTATTTCATTAAGAAAAGGACAGAAGATAAATTTTAGTTTAGTCCTGTCAAATTAATCAGCGCTTGACGTAAATTGACGTAATTTTAGTAGGCAAGTTCACGTCAAAACTTTTATAGAGTAGTGACAGGAGCTGATTAATTTGACAGGACTAAACTAAAATTTATCTTCTGTCCTTTTCTAAATGAAATAGAAAGAAAAAGATGCACTGAACTTAAATTTAGTTTAGTTTGTGAACAAGGGAATCGGCGCCAATGTGATCCTTTCTAGAGCTCACGACATTATAATGGTACACATGTGAGACTTTAAAGAGTTCACAACTATATTTAGAGTTACAATGGTTCACTGTAGCTGGAGACAATGTCCACCATTTTCTTCACTCATAACCTATAATATTTCTAAATTAACTACGATTTTATCGCATACTACGGAGTTTTCATGATTAATTGTGTGGTTAATGTTCAAATAAAAAACCATAGACTGATTTTGATGCCATACAAACACAACTATCGAAAATTGAATTGTTACCCTCTGCTTATTTAGAATTATTTTTTTGATAAAACGGCATTATAACCGAGGCGCGTGAAAATTTTAACTCTAAAAATGTATACACTTTACAATAAATTTGCATTACCCATAATTTTAACACAATAGAATATAATAAACACAGAGTACTTACCGTAATAATAAAGTCACATTAAAAAATATGGCTGTTTATAGACACTCACGAGCGAAATACGTAATATTTATTACAAATGAATGTAGTACTCAGTTGATAATTTGAAGAAAAAGCGGCCGTTACTAGTTTTTAGGGTACACTTGTGAGCTTAATACGAGATAGAGGCTGTATAATTGTTCACTCGTTACTTCTTATAACTCTCTTGTCTGTATGCAGAACCACATGGAATCATATATGATGCCGTTGATCAGCTTTAAGAACACAGGTTCTCTCTTAAACTGCCGTTAAAGTGCTGCTATTCAGCTACTGTATACCTTTTGTGAACTTAAGGCTGCATAATTTGTGCCCAAACCGGTGGTATAAGGACTGTATAGCGTGCTATACAGCCTTCATACAGCTTACTTAGACAGCTTAAAGAATAAATGTGTACCATTAGTCAACCGTTATAGAACCCCTAATGCTACTTGGGAGTTGACCAACTTAATTTTGCAGTTGGAGAATTGACCGATGACATCGATGTATGGGAGAACAGGTTTTTCAACTACAATGTTAGGTTTGTTTTTGGAATATATTCGTCCCAAGTAATTCCAACTACGGAACCCTTCATTGGGTGTGGTCCGACACACCCTTGGCCGGTTTAAAAAAAAAATTGTTGATGATTACTACAAAAAAGAAGCCTACAGCTACTTTTTACAAATAAAAAGGCAATTAACACAACAGTAAAAAAAGACAAAGTATCTACATAAGTACATTGATTTAAGTCGTATGTTAGTTAAATTAACATTAAGTTTTTCATCATTCAAAATCAAAATCAAAATATTTTTATTTCACATAAACCTACATGGGCACTTATGAAACGTCAGAAGCTAGGTGCACGGTTCCAATTGGTCGTTTCCTATGGAGAAGAGCCGGCAAGAAACTCCACGGTTAATCTTTTAAAAATAATTGGCTTTTACAATGTTTTCAAATTACACAAATTAAGTACAGGACAGGACAGTGTAGGCCTGTCGAGAAGTACTTAACAAAAAAAGAGAAAAGAAAACGGTCTACAAAAGATCTAGTCTATTAAGCCTACAACGTTCTCACATTCACAACGTACACAAGAATCCATGTAAAATAAGTCTGAAATATAAATTGTAGGTATATAATGTCAAATAGTGAAAATATAATGTCAAAAAAGTATGTCTAAAAAATAATAATAATAAACATCGTAATTTGGTAGCAATTTATAGACATTTTCACTTGTGCAGAAGGAATTATTGCCAAACTTCCTTGTCTTCAACGTAGTCTTTAATCTTGTAATATGCGTTTTTGATAAGGACACGTTTGATGTGGGTTTTGAACTTTCCATCGCTAAGTTCTGTAACTGACTATGGCAACTTGTTATAAAAGCGGATACTGCATCATTCCCATGAAAAGGTAACGCATCGTTCTTAAGAAAAACAAATTATTGTATAACCTTAAAACACTTACTTAGTCGCTTAAAAAGCGCAGTAGCGCGGGTTTAAAAAAAAATAACCTTGAAGGGAATGGCGCCATCCCCTTCGAACCTAACCTGTCCGAGTCAGGGTGCCCCAAGTCCCGAGCTCGCTTCGCTCGCTCTTGCATCCTAAGTTCTCCCAGTAACAGTAGAAACATTGCCTTTTGTACACACATACGATCAGTGGGAGTACAAACGCAGAGAACAAATTCACGCAACTCGAGAAACGGAATGATCAAAAACGAATGACAGTGACACATGACGCAAATGGCATACCTGTTTTTTGTTTACGTTCCGTGTTATTGATTTTGCCCGACATTTTATACCGCGGACTGATTACAAATACTGGTACTGGATACTGTTACTGGAAACTGACTACAGATACTGGGACAGATTTAGTTGTCAATCGCCCATTTTAACGTTTCGTTTTCGCTTCTTATCTGATTTGAGGTTAGAAACATTTTTTATTAATTTCTCTAAAAATATGCATTACCTTTTAATAAGAGTGGTAGCGTTATAATCGGGGACCCAACCCCTACCAACTTTAGCCCCTTTTACCCCCCAACTCCTGCCAAACGATATTAGATCCAACCCAAAATTGTCTTGTCCTTTCAGCTACATAAAACTAACATTTTACCTAGATAACTACCACAAAGTGCAAACCTTGCTGCGTTGCCGTCACCACATGACGCTGGCAGAATAGTCAACATCGGTTCAGTTGCCAAAGAAGAAAAAAAAAGAAAATGTTTACTATATTGAGATCGCTGCCACACTATGCTCCTCGCGCTGCCGCGATGTTGCCCTCTCTGCCTTTTTGGCAGGATTGGCCTCCTATTTTAGCCTCCGGCATGTTCAGTTAACGTTTTATAAAATTGGCAGTTTTTGGCAGTATTGTAATGTAGAAAATAAATCCTTAATGACATCTCAAATTGTCGAAAATAGCAACCCTAAAAACAGATCGTAAGGGATATCCTCTATGTAGTCTGTGTAACAATGTAAGGGATTCCCCTGTACCTCTCGTGTTATGTTTGTATCTCATTCAAGTAAGAATAATAACATTAGTAGTTATACTAATTTTAATTTACCTTGTAAAGAGATGTATCTAGGTGTTAATGTCAGCAGGGAAATTACTCGCCTATCAAGAGACATCACTTTATATAGTGCTATACAAAAATTTCTTGAAAATATCCAATTATTTTTTTTTTGAACTTTCAAGTCAATTAAAAACACGCTTGCCATTAAATACATTGTTCAAAGAGTTACAGTTCTTGTGTCCTCAACACGTTGTGTTTAAAGAATGTAGGTCTAATCTTGCCGATGAGAAACAAATTCACCAACCAAAGAAATGTTAAATCGTATGAATAAAACCTTGTATAAAGAGATTTAATAATGAAAATATGATACTGTAAAACAAACTGTTTTTATTTTTTTGACGTGATAACTTCTTATAAATCGATGAACGCCGGCAGCACGTACCTACGAAAAAGCATGACTCATTGTCACGTTCCGCCTGAACCGAGCGTGCAAGCGAGAGCGCGGAACTAGTGATAGAGAGGCATGATCGGTCTTAGCGTTCGGCTTGTGAAGCATCTCTCTCTCGTTAACATGCAAAATTATTGTCCGTAAACCGACTTTACAGACAACAATTTTTTTTTTACTAATAGGTACTATTACAACGCTAAACAAACTTGGCAATATTTTGGCATTTTTTACCTGAGTCTTTGGCAGGATTTGGCAGGTTTCAAACCAAACTAAGGCAGTATCGATAATTTTAAGATGGTCACACTGCTCTCTGCCCACATACTGCTCTACTCGCGCAATTAATCGCAACGCTCCGCACTACGTCGCTCGCCTTTCCAACACGTCAAAACTAAGGCAGCGTGCGCGCTATTCATTTATAAAATAGCAAATTATTTAAATGTTTGAAAAAGACGTCGTCGTCGTCGTCTTCGCCAACGGAAATGGTGGATGACAACTATTCAGAAAAAAATATGACATGTGACGTGCTTCCGTAACGAGCGCTCAATACGGACTGCGTTCGCGCCATTGAGATGTCAAAGTGAGTATGTCAATGGTTCGCGCGATTATGTGGCCGGTCTCCTTGCGCTCGTATTGCCGATCCTTTAACTCGCGCCAAAAAACCGACGACGAGGAGCATGACGTGCGGCATGACAAGTAACGTGGCCACACTACGTCTCATCTTCCTTAATCCCAGTGTTGCCAGACGCCCAAGGCGTGTCCTCGTACAGATATGGTCTGAAATCTCATATTTTGTCAACATAACCTCGTACATACCATTTATTTAATAAATTGCTTAAAATCTATTGATGTAATAGTCAACTATCTCATAACCAAGCACTCTACAATGCAGTTTCGTCAAAAAGTACCACATAGCAGTTTGTACAAGTTATTCAAACACAACTTACACACCGCTCTGGACAATCTAGTGTCCATGGTCGCAGGTGGCAGGTCGTACAACCGGAATTTTGCTTTGGATACTGTATGTAGTATCCGAACTGTACCTACTATAGTGGACGTGGAGTAGAGTGGAATTTAACACAGACATATTTTCTACGTTAACTTTACATCTAATAGAAACAAAACAAGTAAAATGAATGAAATGAAACGTTTCGTACGTACACACCATTCATTAATTTCGTATAATCAGAGGCGCGTTCCAAAATATGACTTGTATCAACGAATCTCGTACAAAATCATACGAGGATGGATGTAAGCTCGTACCTCGTACCAGGACCACTAAATCTCGTACATGCACGAGAAACCTCGTATGGATGGCAACGCTGCTTAATCCTTTCCTCGCCGCTTCCCATGCCACTCGACGAGAGTGTGGAAACGTAGGTCGCAGCGATAAATAGTTTAACGGAGCAAAAAGATGGAGAGTTCGTCATGCAGTTCAGGAGCGTCTGTTTTTCCGTGAAGGATCTTACACAATATACTATTATATAATCCGCATATTGTTCATTCTTTTCATTCACTTATGATTGTTTTGTTATTGTTTTGCAGAAGGTTCTAGAGATTTATTTCGTTGCTTTATAATCTGTATCAAAGTTATCTGAAAAGCAGTACAAAGATGAAATATCTTTCTCTTTGAGTTGAATCATGATTATGTCAAAATCAAGACGATACAGACCAGCTTGTTGATTGTTTAATAAGCTCAACTTACTACATTACTAATGTCCATTTAGTTATTTCATTTCAATAGACGTAAAACAAAAGCGTGTAATCAATGAGAGTACAATGCACTTTTATGTGTTAATGTCGTGTTCAGTAAAGTTAAGTCTACTTTATTTAAAAATTGTTATCAAAAACCGTTCCATAATAGTTATAAGTGCTTGATAGTGGCGCCGATTCCCTTGTTCACAAACAAAACTAAACTTAAGTTCAGTGCATCTTTTTCTTTCTATTTCATTAAGAAAAGGACAGAAGAAAAAATTTAGTTTAGTCCTGTCAAATTAATCAGCGCCTGTCACTACTCCATACAAGTTTAGACGTGATTAAAAACTTGCCTACTAAAATTACGTCAATTTACGTCAAGCGCTGATTAATTTGACAGGACTAAACTAAAATTTATCTTCTGTCCTTTTCTTAACGAAATAGAAAGAAAAAGATGCACTGAACTTAAATTTAGTTTAGTTTGTGAACAAGGGAATCGGCACCAGTACCAACTTTTTGCATTTGGGTAAAACTTAGAAAAACTTTATCATTTTCGACAAAAATTATTTCAAATTTGGGGAGAAATAAAAAATCACATCTGGCAACACCGGTACTTAGTCTGTGGTTACGGTTAGTTAGTTCATTTGTTGACGTGTTTGCTAAAAGGTCCCGGCCGTTGACATTTTTCCTATCTCAATCAGCATTGCCATCCATACGAGGTTTCTCGTACATGTACGAGATTCAGTGGTCTTGGTACGAGGTACGAGCTTACATCCATCCTCGTACGATTTTGTACGAGATTCGTTGATACAAGTCATACTTTGGAACGCGCCTCTGACTATACGAAATAAATGAATGGTGTGTACGTACGAAAGGTTTCATTTTATTCATTTTACTTGTATTGTTACTTTAAGATGTTAAGTTAACGTAGAAAATATGTCTATGTTAATTCCACTCTACTACACGTCCACTATAGTAGGTACAGTTCGGATACTACATACAGTACCCAAAGCAAAATACCGGTTGTACGACCTACCTGCGACCATGGACACTAGATTGTCCAGAGCATTAAGTTCTGTTTACGTTTTTATCTGCTTGAAAATTAATAGTTTTCGGTGATTTGCTTTTCTTTTTTTTTTGTTGGTATAGTGGTGTGCTAGCTGACATATGGCTAATAATTTAATGTTTTATGTTGCACGTAATGTAAATTGTTTTGCATACTGTTGTATAGAATCCATTTTTTTTTCCCTCTAACTGAACAGACAGCTGTGCTGCTGGGGAGTTTGTTGACCACTTCTTCTTCCCAGCTAAAGCACTAGGAAGTGGTGAAGGGTGGGCGTTTTGGGGGACTGTCTTATGTAATTTTGACGTTCGAAAAGTGCTGATTCTCAGCCTAGTTTGAATAAATGACTTTTGATTTTTTTGATTTTTGATTTTTGAGAGCGGGGTGTAAGGTTTGTTTGAATCATTGAGATAGGAAAACATGGAGGCGCCGCGTTATTCTATAGATACATTTGCTTATACAAATATGAGTGAAATATGATACAGAATGTGAAATATCGTTTTGTCTCATTCTTTCTAATAAAATAATCGTATTTAATAAAAGAGACAACAATATTTAACTTGTTGCTCATTATGGTAACATTTTGACGTGACGTGGTGACTGTTGTGTAGGTAGGTGGCATATCAGCCATTTTATGCGCCAAGTTTCGTGGTAGCTTTGCTGTCAAATGGTTGTTTACTTTTTATATTATTGAGATTTGCGAGAAATATTCGAGGAGTATACCTTTAAAACTGCATGTGGATGTTGGAAAACAGCAATTCAACATGCCTGTGTGTTGTTTTGTGAAGTGTAGTATCATTACAAAGGTTAGTAGCCGGTTTTCATGCAATGCATGCCGGGTACATACAATAATACACATTCCATGAAAAAAATGTTACAGGATTATGAATTTATTGCTAAACTATTGATATTTGGGTTCATTTCCCTATTTACAATAATATGTCATAGTGGAATAGTGTTGTACCGATGCGAGTCGACGCCGTACCGTAATACTTTCCGAAACTAGTTCCTCCGCTGAAACGATATCGGTTATAATCTGCGATGTTAACAGAAATTATTCTGCGTGTCTTAATCGGTCCGAGTGACTTTGTTAGGTCCGGCCCGTGGTTTACGGTCTGAGAGACCGTCCCACAGAGATATAAGTGATCCTAAAACAAGACGTCAGCATTTTGTTATTTGTTTAGTTCCGCAGCTCTAACCAAAATTAATTATTGATAAAAATGCTTACTTACTTTTCTTATAGCTTTCCTAAAAATAAAGGGTTAAAGAAAAAGTGGCTAGAGGCTATTGGTGAAGAAAATATGAATCCCCAAAATAAAGAATGGTATCTACCTGTGTTCACTTCACTTTGAAGAAAGCTGATTCAATAGAACACTTGGTGTAATGAGATTACATAATAACTCTGTTCCCACAGTATTTTCAGTAAGTGTGTATTAAAATGATTGATTAATAATAGCCCGGCCTTTTGGCCTGAAATAAATAAATGTGATTATCATAATATTAGTAGGTACCAAATTTTTTCAGATGCCCGCCTAAATACAATATCAAGAGTCATATGTTTTGTGTGAAACAAGCAACATTAAAAATCTGATGTTTCTGGTACATCTACTGTAATGCCTCTATTGCAGTTACCCCATCGAATTGTGGACACGGTGCATATTTCACATTTCCTTGCATTGATCATTAACTTGTATTGATAATTACACACTTGTATCATAATGTACTAGTGTAAGCCTACTTTTCTAATCAAACGTTATGCTATAATCATTACCACACCAATAAACAAAGGCTTTCATTATCTTCTCCCACCAGGGAGAAGATAATGAAAGCCGCGAAGCCTAATGAGTTGTTACAGATTATCACTAGATTTTCTTGTTTTTCATTAGGCTCCGCACACCTAACAGAAGCTACTGGGCTATGGCCTTCCAACAGATCTACTTTAAAATTGGAAAAATATTTAAGGCCGGAAAGGTTTGATGCCGACCCATCGGACACTTTTTTTTTTTTTTTGAGGGTGGGAAATCGTCAAATAACTTCTACCTGGGCGGAGCGGGAGGGTGTGTCAGACTCTTACTGACTAAAACCCACCCGTATTCCTTCCTGTTGCCTGTGTTGCGGGGGCCTCGGTGACCCATAAGTACCTTCCCGCGACCCCGGCAGGCATCGGCCCTAGTGGACCCCTACTATATGTGCTGACGACATCTCTTTGAGGCGCGCGTGGAATACAACGCGCCGTCGACCCGGGCCTGGTCCTTACCGGACTGTGAGCTACCCATTGCTCACCGTCCGCAAGCCCGCGCCTACGGTGGCCGGAAATCCGCCCGGGATTCCCGACGCCCTGGGCGTCTCCTGCGGCGGCTAGGGGCGAGAGGGCGCGAAACTTGCCTTTCCCTCAACCGTCCCGCGTCCTCCTTCGCGAGCATTACTGCTTCGCAGAAGGAGGTGACGGCTGCCCATGCCCTCTCGCTCCGTACCATGGCCTGAACCAGGACCGGACGCGAGAGGTCTCTGCCGCCGATCGCCTCCACGAAGACACGGCGGTGCTCTGCCCAAGCCGGGCAGACCTCCACCGTATGCTCCACCGTGTCTTCCGGACCCATCGGACACTGCCGCATCCACAACATGGGTGCATTGGCGTAAAACATTTGAATACTTCTTATCAAGTCAGAAGAAGGCGACCGCTCTTTCGTTATCAGTAGATCAATGGAATAAAGTCAAGTATCAACTTTTGGTAAACCATATCTCTCCTAACGTATATGCTTACAAAGGTGAAACTCAAAAGTATGATGATGCGATTATTAAACTAGAGAAGCCGTTTGTAAAACCCAAAAATGTTATATTTGCACGACACATGCTTGCATTGCGAAAACAACACTCTGATGAAACTATAGACACCTATTTACAAGCTTTAAAACAACTGTGTTCACAATACGTAAACGTGATGCAATTAAAAAGTGTTTTTTATTTCTTTGCAGAAAACAACACGGCATACATTTTATTCTCAGGTAACAGAACGTAAGTTAACCTACTCATGTTTTTGTGTTACAACGGACTATAAGTATTTAATTATGATCCAAAAGTGATATCTAGTAAGACTAGTATCTATACTAGTTATTAACATATTAATACCCATGTTCCTTGATTGACACAACCCTAGCAACGGCAGCCATTTTATGCGCCAATATCGAGTTGTATTGTAGGTATGCACCTTTTTTTTGTAGGTATTTCCAGTCCATATATTTATAAGTCAATGGTTTGAATAACTTGTACAAACTGCTCTGTAGTACTTTTTGACGAAACTGCTTTTAGTCCAATCAACGAGGATATTTATTGTATGGAGACTCCGAAAAATTCTCCCGCCTATGAAATTTGGCATATGATGAAGTTAGGTAATACAGATTACAAATGTACAATAAGCCAACAACTTTTATTACGAGAAGTTAGGTATTTTTACCTAAACATAAAAATCGCTTATAACTCTCTGAGAATATTTCCTCAGACTGAAATACTTTCTGTCATACGTACGTATGTACTAGTTAGAATAAGTATGTAAAGGCATCCAACATTTTTTCGATTTCAGAGATACCCCAAATGTAACTTTTAACATTTTGCGCTATAACTTCTACTGAAAAATTGGTCTGCTAATTGTTATTTTTTAATATGTGTTTATATCCTTAAATACATAGCTTTGTTTAGTTATCCAAAAGATTTTCCTTTTTAATCATATTTTTTTGATTTTTGCTTAACTACGTAATGTGAAAAATAACTCCGTCAATTTTTATACCTTTATTAGTCGTATGATTTAATATAAAAACAGATTTACCAATTATCCAACAATTTTCCGAACGTTTATATATTTTTTTGGATATGTTCGCTGATTTATGCTAAAGCGTAAGGGTTGACCTTCACTTGACCGCTCGGTACTGCTTTGCTACGCACTAGTGATGGATTAATTAGCATTCACATTCACTGTTAACAATGCTCATGTAGCATTTAGCAAATGAAATGTAGTTGCGAAATTCTGTGAAGTGCGAAGTGAATTTATCGCTTCGTACTTATTTATACTATCATACGTCAGAGCGCCGACGCACGCAGCGGTAGCGTGCGTTCTCCGTCGCACCCACGGGAAGTCGGGAATACTACCTACATTACTACCACGCACTTCTGCAATAGTGTAGGCGAGTTTGGTGGCCACAGCTGAATTAATTATGCACAACTTAAAACGGGCGTTTAGAAATTGGAAATTTGAAAAGGAATATTATTTTATTAAATGCATTTAAAATAAACGTTAGATACTTCCTGAAAGACTTTTTACAATATGCGAAAAAATGCAAGTCTAATAATGTTTAGAAAGGCACCTACTGAGGAGAGAAAAAAAAAAGTTTCGTTCAAGTGTTCGAACAAAATATACTTATGTGAATAATTGCTCAGGTTAAATCAATACGTTTATTACTTATGAGTCGGTGTATTTTAATAGAAGCCAATGGAAATTCGACCTAATACCAAAGTTTTTACAATCTCAATTTTTGCTAAGTACAAGTATTGCCGTCGCTTAGCAACAATCTGTTGCGGGTGTGAAGAGAGGTGCGGGACGCTCGCGCAGCGGTGCGTTGGCGCGGGCGGCACATTTTCTTCGTGATTTTACCAAGAGGTATTTTACGTTTATATTATAGTGTTTTCTACAACATAATTAAATTTTATCGGTGAAAGCAGATGCTGAAAAAATGTACAATATTTTTTTTATACAGAATGTACCAGAAAAACGTGATCAAAAGGATCATCAAACTGAACAACTTTCTCCGTAATCGCGAAAAATTATCAACTGACCCATAGATCACAAAATTGTCAACTTCAATACCTACTGGACGCAAATGTATGCGACGGCTTTTTTTATTCTTTTACGAGTATTATTTCGATCTACAATCAGCCCTTTTTTTTTGGGTGGGAAATCATCAAATAACTTCTCCCGCTCTGGGCGGAGCGGGAGGGTGTATCAGACTCTTACTGACTAAATCCTACCCGTATTCCTTCCGTTGCCTGTGTTGCCAGGAGCCTCGGTAACCCTTTAGTACCTTCCCGCGACCCCGGCAGGCATCGGCCCTAGTGGACTCCTACATTTGTGCTGACGACATCTCTTTGAGGCGCAGCGTGGAATACAACGCGCCGTCGTCCCGGGCCTGGTCCTTACCGGACGGTGAGCTACCCATTGCTCACCGTCCGCAAGCCCGCGCCTACAGTGGCCGGGATTCCCGACGCCCAGGGCGTCTCCTGCGGCGGCTAGGGGCGAGAGGGCGCGAAATATGCCTTTGCTTCAACCGTCCCGCCTCTTCCTTCGCGAGCATTACTGTTTCGCAGAAGGAGGTGACGGCTGCCCATGCCCTCTCGCTCCGTACCATGGCCTGAACCAGGGCCGGACGCGAGAGAGGACACGGCGGTGCTCTGCCCAAGCCGGGCAGACCTCCACCGTATGCTCCACCGTGTCCTCCGGGACAATCAGCCCTTCAGCTTTAATTCAAGCTTTAAGCAGTTCGAGGATGTTCACATCCTGGGATGCGTCATCTCGTTATTTGATTTATTAGTGTTGGGTAGATTGGCGCTATTCGTTCTCTTTTAAGTCTGTTGGTACAGTCTGTACAGGGAGTTCAGTTTTATGCCGTTGAGGTATTTCCTTATAACTCTTGCAGGACCTTTCTACAACCTCCTTGATAGTTGGGATTTGTAGGCATTCATGAACTTCAATGGTTTTTGTGAACCAGGGTACACCACTTAAGGTTTTTAGTGCTTTAATTTGGAAGCGCTGTTTTATCTCAATATTTGAGTGGCTTGCCAATCCCCAGAGTTCTATTTTATATGTCCATACAGGTTTAAGGATGCATTTGTAGTTTAGAAGTTTGTTTTCGAAGCTTAGTAATGACTGTCTGCCTGTGAGCCAGTGAATTTTTCTTTTTGGCATTTATATGTTCACGCTAGGTAAGTCTTTTGTCGATGTGCATACCTAAGTATTCGTAGGGCGAAGGTAATATGGACAGACTTGGCAGCACTAGCCTTGATTCTCTACTTTTTCAGCCATGATCCAATCTTGTTTGCTTTGAGGTGGGTAGGTCAGCAGGGTAGACTGTGTACAGAACAGGGCCCAGCATATAACCCTGGGGAATGCCAGCTTCTATGGGACAGAATGAAGATAGGTTCCCAGATTTAACTTGGAACATTCAGTCTTCCAAGTATGACTTGAACAGCATGTAAGCGGTGCATGTAAGTAAGCAAATTTTTAGTTTCTACAGGTGGCTCTTATGTCATACTCAGTCGAATGCTTGTTGTATGTTAAGAAAAGCTGCTGAGCAGTACTCCTTTCTTTTAAAGGATTGCCGGATTCTGTGAACCATCCTATGTATTTGTTCTGTCGTTCCATAGTGTACTTGGAAACCAAATTGATGCTCTGGGATTGTCCGTTGTTCCTTAAATAGAGGTAGCAGTCGTTGTAGCAATAAGTTCTCTTAACAGTTTAGAACAATAGGGGAAGAAGACTTATTGGTCTGTACGTGGAAACTTCAGTAAGAGGCTTTCCAGGTTTACCTACCATATTTATCATTGAGACTTTCCAGATTAGAGGAAAATAGTGTAGTCTCAACGCTGCAACAATAACAGAATGGTTAGCAAGACAATTCTTTTTCTCGGTAGTTGATTAAGGACTTCTGATGTAATCAGATCAAAACCTGGAGCATGTCTCTTCTTCAAGTTATTAATAGCTTGCCAAACTTCTCTTGGGGTACACAGTCGCAACGGTAGAGACATTTGCTGATCACTCAAGAATTTTGTCAATTTCTTCTTCTGGATACATAATGACGGGTTTATTTGGTTTGAATACATCTTTTAAGAATTTAGCAAATAGCGTGGCTTTATCAGCAGGTTTTCTCACCCATTCACCATTTGGCTGTCTTAAAGGAGGCGTGAGTTTTTATGGCCGTTTTAGTGACTTAGTTATTTTCTATAGGGAATAGTCATGTGCTTTGTGGGGTGATAAAATCTTTAGTTTATCTTGCAGAGTAGCGTTATCGTATTCTTTAAGCGTGTCCTTTAATTCCTTTTGTGCTTTATTAAGGGCTCTTTTATCATGTACGTTCCTGCTTATTTGCCATTGTCGTCTCAGTCTCCATTTTACAGCTACCTTCTCCCTTATTTTAAATGTATAATCCTGTTTTTGAGGATTGTATTTTATACATGGTGGATGCGCGAATAAGCGATTTTGATAGATTTTGCGTTGGTGTTACAATAAAAAAACAATGTATGGCGTACAATACTGTTTGGAGAGAAATTGGGTGAAAAACGACAGTTTTTACAAAGGAAAGGGTGCACAATACCTTACTGGATGCGTTGGAGTCCTGAAGCGACGATACGTATGCAATTTCACGAATCTTTCTTGTTTCTTCGAATTTCAACGCACGAGTTGCGAGCGTGACGCGTTTTAGAATACAATCGACATATTTTTTGTCTTCTCTCGTTCATATTTCGTAAGAAGTGACGCGATTGCGCGGTTTGGCTCCAGTTGGTGTACCCATCGTGCTCACACGCGAATGTCTTCATCTTATCGTCAATGCCTTTGAATTAATAGATATAGTTGGTATTGCAAATTCCTATCTCCTAAGATAGGCAGTAAGGAAAGGAAGTTAAGGAAAAATAGACAGGAAATGACAATAAGTACTAACATTCTAATCGGATCAGCGCAACCACGGAGTAGACATCCAAGCGGCTGTTTGGATCAGGTTAGTTGTATATACCCGGCTACATTTTCTATGTTTTCCTCTGTTTTGAGGGGCTTGTGCAAGTTGGTATTTTCTTCTATAAAGCTCTTCTTCTATAGACTCCCAGTTAGTTTTACGATTGTAAAACGTCTCGCGGGGGGGGGGGGGGGGGGGGGGTTTGCGGCTCTTTACAAATAATTGTGGTGCTTAGTGTGCATGTTACTGGTGAATGATTGGTGTGACCGTCATCCAGACATGATTCGACTTTTGTGTATAGTTCTGACATTCCTTTGGTAAGAAAGAAATCGATGTATTTTTGGCGTTCCCATCTCCTCCAGCGACATATCTGCCACCGAGCGTGTTAAGAAAATCGCTAAACATTTGTTCATCAACTTGATGCCGACGCGGGGAGCAGCAATGTTAGGTGGACCCTGCCAATCGTCTAACGATACAACAGTAGCTTGTAGGTATGCTTGCTTAAAGTTTGGGAGAGAGTGTTGTTTTATACTTTCTTTTATTATAATTGCAGTCCTAGCATGTGATGTTCCATCGGGATGATTAGTGTGATATATGTTATATCCTTTGATAAGGATGGCTTTTTTGTCAGTCATGTGTGACTCTGAGATTAGGAGGATCTATTTTGTTGTGTTTCATGAAAAGTCCTACTTCCTGTTTATTAGGAGACAGACCATGTAAGAATTTCATTTCATATAATGGGTGACTAGAGTCGCAAGGAGACCCATTAGGGTGCCTATTTGTTGTATGAGAATATCTCTGATTGTTTAGTGATGATTTGTTCTAGTGGATTTGTTGGCTGAGATTGTATATTCTCTTGTTTTTTGTTCCATTGTGCAGTGTTTCCTGTGTCTTGAGTGCGTGGATTAGGTGGTTGTTGTCTAACGTGGCTTCTTGGCTGTAATTCTGGAAAGTCATCAATTTGAAAGGAGAAAGTGTTATTTCATGGATTAATATTTGGTAATGCATCTTTTTGTGGGGTTGCTGTGAAATTTTCCTTGCGCGAATCTTCTTGTTTACTTGGCACCCTTTGTAGTTGGCGGGGTGGTCTCCAAGGCACAATGTACATGTGGCTGGGTTGTTCCTGTCTTTTTTAGGCAGTCTATAGTTCTATGTCCTTCTGCGCATTTAACGCAACGGTAAAGTCGCATGCAGATATTTTTAGTGTGCCTATGTTGTTGACATCTAGCGCATTGAGGAATTTCATTTGTTTTTTCGTGGATATTCTATCTTAACTTTCGTATGGTATATAGAATATATATGTTTAAGTTCGGGGTTGTTTGGGCCATCTTCTACATTCACGAAAAACATGTTCAGTGGCTTCTTGTGTCTTCTTGAGAGTGCACATATGATTTCACCTCTGACTTTATTACCAGTTTTTTCCTCAACAATGACTTCTTTTGGTGTCGTGTCGTGCAGATTCTTAATCACGATTCTGCAGCTCCTCGTGTCTATCTGTGTGAACGTATAGCCTATTCTTTCGAATTAGGTCTATGATATTTTTGTACGCTTCACTTGTCTGCGCCATTATTCTCAACTGATCTATTGACTATTTTATAGGTGTAAGTGTCGCTTGGTACGGAACTATTCAGTTTTGATATGTCCGTAATACCATATAGGATTATCGGTGGTGGTTTGCTAAGTTTTTTAACAAACCACCACCTTGACTTTCCATTGGTTAAGCGGAGTCATCAGGTGTATCTACTAGAAGTCCACTGTACCTGTTGGAAGTATTACTAGAGCTCTACGAGTTCTGTGATAGGTTCTTATGTCCTTCCGTAGAAGGTGGGCTATTAGATAGCCTCTTTTTCTCTTTAGGTTGCGTTGGGTGGGTATTCTTTGCCATGTGAGAGGACACATGTTGTCATTATTCTCTAAGGTGACCCTCACTGGTGATGTGGGAGGTAAGTCTTTCCCTTTTGTAGTGCTAATTGTGCTTGGTTTATTTCCAAGCGAGGAAGATCTAGGTCTTGAGATAAAGAGGCTCGGATGAAACGCCTGCTGTATAAGATACCTTGTTCTGCTGCCAGTAGCATTTTCTGTCACAGAGGCCTGGTTATCTACCCCTGCGCAGACTTCGGTAACCAATTTCCCACTCGCCCGGGTACCTGCGAGCGCCGGGCGTTCGGATCGCATGTCAAATCGACGTCGTTATAATTCCGACTTTCATTTTACGAGTTGGGACATACATAAAGTACTTTCACACACATACATTTCACATAGGTAGGTCGCACTTTTGGAAGGGATTTAATCCTACCCAGGCCTGCGGATGCCTGTGGACAGGTTATTTACCGCCACCGCTCGGCGTTGCTGCTCATTTAGCACCACCCGAGGGACACGTATAGGGTGGGCCTAGGAGAAGGTGGTAAAACTTATGGACGGGACCAGCTTTATCCCGCTTATGGGACGGCTGATATTTTTTTCGCGATTACGATGTTGGTCCCATGGAGAAAGTTGTTCAGTTTGATGGTCTGTACCACATCCTTAAATTTGACCTCATCTTTCTGGTACACCCTGTATATTGTTCGGACACTTTTGAACGAAACTTTTTATTTTTATCTAAACTCGATATCTCCTCAGTAGGTCCCTTTCTAAAAATGGTGCCGATTCCCTTGTTCACAAACTAAACTAAATTTAAGTTCAGTGCATCTTTTTCTTTCTATTTCATTAAGAAAAGGACAGAAGATAAATTTTAGTTTAGTCCTGTCAAATTAATCAGCGCCTGTCACTACTCTATACAAGTTTAGACGTGATTAAAAACTTGCCTACTAAAAATACGTCAATTTACGTCAAGCGCGGATTAATTTGACAGGACTGAACTAAAATGTATCTTCTGTCCTTTTCTTAATGAAATAGAAAGACAAAGATGCACTGAACTTAAATTTAGTTTAGTTTGTGAACAAGGGAATCGGCGCCATTATTAGACTTATTGCCTTTTTTTTCGCATAATGTAAAAAGTCCTTCAGGAAGTATCTAACTTTTATTTTAAATGCATTTAATAAAATAATATTTCTTTTAAAATTTCCAATTTCTAAACGCCCGTTGTACGTTGTGCATATTAAGCTGTGGCCACCAAACTCGCCTTCGCCTAGACTATTGCAGAAGTGCGTGGCAAAGCAGTACCGAGCGGTCAAGTGAAGGTCAATCCTTACGCTCTAGCATAAATCAGCGAACTTAACCTAAAAAATACATAAACGTTCGAAAAATTGTTGGATAATTGGTAAATCTGTTTTAATATTAAATTATATGACTAATAAAGGTATAAAAATTAACGGAGTTATTTTTCACATTACGTAGTTAAGCAAAAATCAAAAAAAATATGATTAAAAAGGAAAATCTTTTGGATAACTAAACAAGGCTATGTATTTAAGGATATAAAAACATTAAAAAATAACAATTAGCAGACCAATTTTTCAGTAGAAGTTAAAGCGCAAAATGTTAAAAGTTAGATTTGGGGTATCTTTGAATTCGAAAAAATGTTGGATGCCTTTACATACATATTCTAACTAGTACATACGTACGTATACAGAAAGTATTTCAGTCTGAGGAATTATTCTCAGGGAGTTATAAGCGATTTTCATGTTTAGGTAAAAATACCTAACTTCTCGTAATAAAAGTTGTTGGCTTATTGTACATTTGTAATCTGTATTACCTAACTTCATCATATGCCAAATTTCATAGGCGGGAGAATTTTTCGGGTTACATAAGCCTCCTTGATCGGACTATTTGCAGAGTGCTTGGTTATGAGATAGTTGACAAGAAATCAATAGATTTAAAAGCAATTTATTAAATAAATGGTATGTACGAGATTGTGTTGACCAAATACGAGATTTCAGAATATACGTGTACGAGGACACGCCTTCGGCGTCTGGCAACACTGATCCAATGGTCCCGGCAACCAGGCCGCCACAAAAAAAAAAAAAAAAATTGGTATGTCAAGACGAATTTTATTTTAACTTTTGTATTATATGATGCATTAAATTTATCTGAAATAAAATTACGCACTTTTTCATGCCCATTTTATTAAGGTACATGAAAGAGCTGATGTTATGAGAATTTAGTTAAGTAATCTCTAACCGACTAGGAATAGACATCTTCGCATCGATGCCAATCTACACAATCTTAGTGATTTCTGATTGAAACATGGATATGTGAGTATAACAAGTTGAAGTTCAAAGTTATGTATTTTCCAAAACCCGTTATAGGTAAGGATTTCCTGCTTGAGTCCACTACTAGTTCTAAAAGAAACTACATGAAAACTAAAGTTGTATAATGTTATAATTTACCCATACTTTTAACACCATGTAAATATAAAGCTTCAATTGTTAGTACCCTCTCTAAGACTGTAATATTATCTTCAATTTCAGATGTGTGACTATTCCTTTTCCTTCACCTGAGTCTGCTTCATTAGCTTGTGATGTTCTAAATGTTGATAAGGAGTTAAAAAGAAGTGGCGTGCAGAGAAAAATACAAACCAATTCAGAAAACCTTGTAATGTAAGTTAGTGACAGTTTATCTTCTGTTTTTTCATTACAACAAGTGGTGTAAATATGGGTAGTACCTACCTATCAGCTATTGGTATGAAAAAATTAGAAAAAAACATTAGATTAGTACCTTACCTACATTCTGTATAAATAAAAGAAATTGGCTTTGAAGGCTAATTTATTATGATTGACATTTATTTCTGCATGTTTATTTATTTATTTAGAATAAAATTTATTTAAGAAATTTGTTATGGTTTACTAGCCCTTATGACTACCCACTGACCCTAAATTGGCAGTCTACATTTTTTAACTGATCCTGATGTGCTCTGACCACTTTTATCAACACTGTGAGATTTGCACCTCAATCAGCCCGCAGCTTGGGCCTTAATAGAAATATATAATTTTAAGCATAAATGATAATTTTAATAAATTCAATATATATTTTTTTTCTAATATTCTTTGTTACAGATTGTTTTATGGAGAGGATCTGAAAAAGCTTCGAGTAGCAGTAAATGGGTTAATTCAAAACATTTTGTTAGTGGTTAAAACAATAGATCAGTTTTAGAGGTGGAATTAAAAGTTTTGAATATGCCAGAGCACACGCCAGCCCCAACCCCAGCAAGATCTTTATATGGGTTTTTCATGTATTTGTTTAACAAAATAATGTTATTTATTTATTGCATATGGGCAATCACCCCTGATTCCTACCTGCACTACTTCAACATTTATTACTATCCACAAAAATATTGGTCCACAGCCGTTCCCATACAATGCTTAGTTGCATTAACAATTTTTGCTTTTTTGATATATCCTAGTTCTAACTTAATGTTAACTGCTAATATAGATAGTATAAATACAATAAGCGATCCTCACGCTCATTACACATGCGAAACAAATGAGACAAACAATAACATACTGGAAAGTTGCATTTGTACTGATGCAAATAAGTGTGTTAAATACTGTCATGTGACTTCACTAGAAGAGTTGGAAGAGAATACAGTGCCTCAATTGCGTGATTTAAATATACGTTTAGTTTGTAAGAAATTGTACTTTAACGAATATAATACATAGAGACTTGTGTAATTAAATAGTTTTGTTCCTGAAATTACTTTATTTTACGTAATCATAGTATAACAATAGAAAAATAAACAAATACTCCAGCACCAACCGCCAGCTCTGCAGCAGGCTTAGCATGACGCTTTCTATTTCTTCAAAGAATAGACATAGCTCTTTCAAATACACAGAGACATTTCGTTTCTCCATTTTTGACATTGCACCGTAGAAATCCTTCTGCAATCTCTCATTTTGTCTTTCGTTTCTAACGATCTTTGTCGGGGGGGTGGGGGCTGGATTTATGCGTTTGCGGTTGCACAACGACATGCTTTGCTTTGCTTGGTAGTATAGATACAGGCCTATCCTGCCGCTTCCTTCAGAGGTGGTAGAGTGGCGGGGTCTTGAGGGACAGCGCTACAGTCGTGTAGATCCTCAAGGCAAGTCTGGCGGATGCACCTTCCCGAGGTTGCCACCCCGTTTCTTGGTCTAGTTCCTTAAGAAATAGACGTAACAAAAACCACCAGGCGTCATCATTTCCTCTCCCCAATTCCCCTAACCCCATTCTCTGCCGTCTTTCACCCTCCTGCCCCAAATCGAATAATCCCTCCTTACCCCATCCTATCCACATCCTTGTTTCCACTGCTCCACCACTCCAAATTCAATTCAAATTTCAATTTCCACTCCGAACCGTGACCCCTTTGTGATTGGGTGGTTGCGGGCTCGACTGTCACTAAAGCTGATGGCGAGTAGGAGAAATTAGTCACCTGCGCTAGGACTGCGCAGTTGAGCGCCGTGAGCGGGGATGAAGGAGTCCTGGGGGGTTGAGCGGAGCGGCTCTGGCTGTAATGTGCCCGTAAGGCAACACGCCCTCTTTGGTTCGAATTTCAAGCGAAACGGTGACCTACCCCTGGCTATTGGGTAGGCCCATTAGCCAGGGGTAGGAAAATGGTCATAGTGTCCCGTCAGAGGGCCACAGGCGAGGTGCGTGAGGTCCGCTGAGGTCGTCCTCGGACGGCTGAAGCGGTAGGTAAAGGTCATGCTGATGGTGTAAGTGAGGGTTGATCAGTTCGTTTGGGGGTGGGCCTTTCGACCCCCCCGCCAACCCGATCGAGCACCCGATGTCGCACTGTAAGCCAGCCTTGCGCCCCTATATCTCTGGTAGTCCTAACGTTCGTGCTTTTTCATAGTGTGACGTTCCCAGGTGCGGGCTCCATGGAGGGTGGGAGCCAGAGAGATGAATCCAAAACCAATTTTAACATGGATCAAAATAGGCCGGTTAAAAAATCAAACACCGGAGTGGAGGCGAAAGCCAATGAGACTCCCAAGGGAGGTGCTAGCGCTTCTTTCGCCCCTGGTGGCCTTGCGGTTAACGCTGCGGGTACCAGCGCGGGCGTAGATCTGGCTGTGGCGAGAACCACAGCTAAGACCAACACAAAAAAGTCCCAAAACAAACAAAGGACGTCGGCGCTGATTGGGACCAGTACCGACCCTTCCCATACCAAGGCGACGGTTCCGGTGCTGGGTAACACCGGCACTAGGGGTCCAGCCAAACACCCTCCTCCTCCTGAGGCTCCTCTAGCCTCCTCCCACCAGACTGCCGTCACCGGTCAAACGGAGACGACCAGCTGCACAGAGGATGCGTTTTCGCATGCCTGGCAAGTGCAGAAACGCAAAGGCAAGGGTAAATGCAATCAACAAGCCCGCCGCCCTTGTACTGACCCTTCAGGTCCCTCAACTGCTGCAGTTAAAGGCAAGCAGAGGGACGGAGTGACGAGGAAGGAGCGACGCTAAGCCCGCTGGAGGCCAGGTAAGGGCTCCCGCAATAAACAGGCCACAGCCGCTAGTATGGTCAAAACGACGAGCGGCCAACTAAGCTTCTCCGCTGGTAAGAGGTCACAGGCAGAGGCCGGCACAAGCCGACCAGCGCCAAGTCAACCGCCAACCAGCGTCCCGGCTGCTGGCAATAAAAACAAACAGCGACCCGATTGGAAGGATCAGATCGCGGCCAAGCGAGCTCTCAACGAGCCATTGACACCTCGGGAGGAGCATAAGCGGCCGCGTCTTGACCAATCCAAACGGGTCGACCAGCGAAGCTACGCCCAAGCTGCCAGCTCGACCCTAGACGTCCCGATCACCTGCGACCGCACGGGAATCCTCAGCAAGGACGTATCGGACCAGGTACTCGCTACTATCCAGAAGCAGATCATTCTCGAGGCCTGCTCCCCTAAGCAAGACACACCAGGACCGACCTTCAACGCCAAACCGCTGTTCGCCGGAGGTGTCCTGAAACTGTGGTGCGGTAACGACCACACCTTAGCCTGGCTAAGGAAGACAGTCTCCGACCTGTCTCTCCCAACTAGCATCCCGCTAGTTGTCAAGAGCCAATCGGAGATCCTGAAGCGAGCACGATGTGGCGTCGTGATTCCAGACGAGCAGGGAGTCTTCGGGCAGCCGACCAATATTGGGCGCACTTTCAGCTACCAAAACCCCTTGGTCGACATAAAGAGGTGGGTACTTCTGCATGCCGACAAACAGGCCGCAGCATGGTTTGTGGTGGTTGGTGTCCCTGTGGACCAAATCCCAATCCTGTTGGAGGCCGGACGCCGTCTCTCAATTGGACTGGCGACGGTGTACGTGAGGTTCCAGGGTCGGAACGGCAGGTTCACCGATGTCCCTCAGGGATGGGACCCTACTACTGGGACCATCTGCGAGGCGCCGAAGCAGCTGCCCCAGACACCAGCAGGGGAGACAACTCCCCCGCCAAACAACGCGGAAGCATCCGTGGCTGAACTTGCTGCAGCAGGGTCGGCCGACTGTGCCGCCGCCTCCGAGGGCGCCGTCCCTCCATCGGGTGAGGACCTGGACGACATGCTCCTGTCACCGGCTTCGGGCCCGGGACGGGACGGCTTCGACGAGGGTGACTTGTTTGCCGGGCTCAAACTTGGGGGGGACGAAGAGGGTTCGACCAGCGATGGCGTCCCTTTCGTCAACCTGTAAAGTCCTGCAGGCAAACCTCCACCACAGTCAGACCGCGACGACTCAGCTTCGCAAGTGACTGGAGGCGCAACACACGGCCATTGCCTTGATCCAAGAGCCGTGGATTAGGGCGGGCCGCATACAAGGACTTTCCAATCTTGGCGGTAAGCTCCTCGTAACCACAGATCACGATCACCTTAGAGCGTGCATCTATGCACAGGTAACCTTAAAACACATCTTTTAACTGACTTCTGTTGCAGAGATGTCTCTGCAGCAAAGCTGCTAATACAGCGTGACGACAACACGGAGATGACGATCGTTTTCGCCTCGGCCTACATGCCCGAGGCGGAGGCGCCGCCTCCGCACGACCCGCCCGCCTCGTGAGCCATTGAGAGGGATGTGGGTTTGAGGTCGTAGTAGGGGCCGACGCACAGTGGATCTAAAATTGGCTGTAGAAGACATAGGATCTCGATTTCTTAAATGTTATTTTTTTTCTGGAAATGACTTCTGCTGATCATTACTGTTCTATAAAATGTCATATGAAGTAATTGTGTGCACAAATGGAAGAGTTATAATTTTTATAAGAAAAAAATGTATGGAGCTGACATGAAAAATGAGGATATCTCTGGAATCGCAAGGTTGGCCGTTATATCCTTGCACACTGTTATAGTACTATTTATTTGTGAATTTTTGACATACTTATATCGCGGCATCACATGCGATTTTTTTTTTAAATCTTCAAAATTAAAAAAAAAAAGTATATGATACATGAAGGGCACAGGGGAAAAACATGCAATGTCACAAAGACAATCAACTGAGAAATTGCTAAATTAATCTTTTGATCCTTGAAAAAAGGTACAATAAAGTTTCAAATAGGAGGAAAATATATTTATTTATAAAGAAAATATATTTGTTTCTGTTGTGTAGTAAAAAAAAACCTTTTCATTCTTATGTTTATTGGGTTAACACAGGAAAACAGATCAAAGTCAGAAAATACAGGCAAATAATATGCAATGTCCATGAAATATTTATTGTTTAAGTATCATTATATTTTATCTGTGAGAAGTATTGCTTAGCTTTTGGTCCACAAAACTTTGACAGGGCCTGGATATCCATAAATTTTGCCTTTGAAACTGGAAAGCTGTCTTCATAGGATTGATCTGGCAGTACAAACTCACCAGCACTATGAGAGTCATTATGGGATTTCAACTTTTTTTTAGGTGCCATGAGAATAGATGACGTCCAAGAGGAATTGTAATGTTCTCTGTGAAAAATCAATCTTGGATGATCCTTTTCAACCCTGATTTCTCTTATGGGTCGAGATAAAAAAGGACATGTCTTCTTATAAATTGGGGATAGAAAGGTTGTCCATTTTCTGACAAGCGGTTGATCAACTTCAATCACATGAAAGGGGCATGGCTTCTGTCTAGCTTCACGAATCACTTTTACCCACTCATCAGGCGTTTCACAAGGTGATTTCTGGTTTATGCAACCCATATTTCTATCACATTCTAAATATGAGTGCCCGCGAATGGGAAATATGATTTTAATCACATCCAAGCGTTTTGCACAGTGTACAACATAGTCAACCTCAAAAAACAAGACGTCATTAAACAAACGTCAATCTAACAACGATGGACAATGCTTATTTTTCTCCTGTTCGAGTTGGACATTGCTTGTTATTGCACTGTATCAATATTTTACTATGAATATTACTCCGTGACTATGCATGTTACTGCAAAGTGTGTTTTGGCGTTTCGTTCTACCAAATTTATACTTCACAATGGCATTGCCAGTTCAAAAAACATAAAAATGTGACATAGCATGTTTTTCCCCTGTACCCTTTACATTTTAATGCTTAAATATGGATATACCAAGTGTAATTTACAATATTTTTTATGCTTAGACCAAAACATTCTAAGAAATCACAAAGTCGTATTACCTACTTATTTGAAATGACATGGTAATTATGAATTACATAATATGTAATCTTGTCTAATGCCTCAAGTCCACATTAGCTAATGATTAATAAAACTTAATACCTATATACCTGTTAAAAGGATACGTACCATAATGAGGGTAATTAGATAAACGTGATCATTAGTCAATAACAATAAATGGTAAACTATTGTATGATTAAAAATAAAAGCAAATTATTAAAAAAAAATATTAACTTAACCTAACCTAACATAAACAATAAAAGTTAACTTATTTTATACTTCGTCACCATCAGAATCCACTTCAGAATCAGGCTCTACAATAGATATAACTTCTAAGAACTCTGTCGGAGCTTCCTGATCCTGAAGTTTCAGTGGTTCTACTGTTTCCTTAAAGTATGTCTGCCTCTTGTGGGCATTTAATTTTGGTCTTGTGGAAGAAATTAGAGGATCAGAAGAGACGATAAGCATATTGAGGATATCCTCGTTTGATGCTTGTCTACTCTTTTTCCTCGAATGGTGTTCTCTGAATCTCCTAAAGTCTTTGTTTCGGGCCTCTGAAGCTTCTTCCGAAAGACTTCCAATTGGTACAATAGCATTTTCTGCAATTATGTCCCCTCCGTGAATCAACAATTTGTGGACGGTTGATGACATGTAGTACCAATCGTACAGTTCCACGTATTTTTCAGCGGTTGTTCTAGCGTATTCTTTAAATTTCGGCACGTCTACAATCTCTCCAGATGTGATAGCTTGCAGAATCACAGCAAATCTGCGTATTAGGTCTTCATCTAATCCAGTGATCGCTGCAGTTTTATCAGGAAACTCAAAAAACCGCCTTGCTGTGTTCCCGTCGTTAGTTGTGCCTGATCCTTGCTTAACGAACTCAAACAAAAGGTTGAGATCATCTTTGAATCGATCTTGAATGAGTTTTTTTCGTGAATGCAATAACTCTTGATGAACTTCTCCTCTTGCAGACCACTTTTTGAAGTCGAAACGATACGCTATGTGTAGAAGACATTCCATTACATTAATGCGGGCATGATGTGATGATAATCCGAACTCATATACACCAGAAGAAATGGTTTTTGACGCAATGACATCTAATTTGTTGTTTATTTGATTTCATTGTTGAAGTTGATGGTACAGGTTCAGTAGAAATATTTTCACTTGTTGATTCTTGAATGAGCAAATTGGTTTGCACGCAGTTTGGCCGTCAATATTTGCCTCAAGCCAATTACTGTAATCACGTCTAAAAACTTCACTTTTCCTGTGGGATCGTAACTATCTCTTTTGAACTGCCCGTGTAAATCTTCGACAAAATTCTTTTACGGTAACACTGTCTTCATCTGAAAGGCTAGCCCAGTCGAATAACAAGTGTGTTGAACAATATTTCATGATCGAAAGACGAAGCATCCTGATTGCTCAGAATAACAAACAAATCCTTTGTAATAATGCTTTCCATTATTCACGATCACTGAGTAAAAAAGACACGGTAGGATAGATGTTAGTATTAGAAATGCTCTAAATGAACTGAAGTTGTGAATCCAATGTTTGACTAAGTTTAAGTTATGTTTGATTAAGTTATGTTTGATTAAGTTAATCCTGCACTAATTGCTAAATTAGCGAGTACCCCAAATTATTTTGGTACGTATCCTTTTAACTAGGTATATAGGTATTAAGTTTTATTAATCATTAGCTAATGTGGACTTGAGGCATTAGACAAGATTACGTATTACGTAATTCATAATTACCATGTCATTTCAAATAAGTAGGTAATACGACTTTGTGATTTCTTAGAATGTTTTGGTCTAAGCATAAAAAATATTGTAAATTACACTTGGTAAGTGTAATTTATTATTAAGCATTAAAATGTATCATATACTTTTTTTTTTTTTTTTTAAATCGCAAGTGATGCCGCGATATTAAGTATGTCAAAAATTCACAAATAAATAGTACTATAACAGTGTGCAAGGATATAACGGCCAACCTTGCGATTCCAGAGATATCCTCATTTTTCATGTCAGCTCCATACATTTTTTTCTTATAAAAATTATAACTCTTCCATTTGTGCACACAATTACTTCATATGACATTTTATAGAACAGTAATGATCAGCAGAAGTCATTTCCAGCAAAAAAAATAACATTTAAGAAATCGAGATCCTATGTCTTCTACAGCCGATTTTCGATCCACCGTGCGACGCCAACGCTCACCATCAACTGTGGGGTATGGATACGCAAAACGAGAGGGGTAAGGCCTTGGTTGAATACTTGTTCTCGACTAACCTATCCCTACTAAACACTGGCTCCTAACCAACATTCGTAACCAGGCGAAGCTGAACAATCATAGATCTCACTCTGGCAACAGAGGGCGCGGCGGAAATCACTGCTGGGTGGCAGGTCTCCAACGATGCCTCCTGCTCTGATCACAGGTGGATCCGCTTCGACATCCAGGTCTTTGTTTCTCCAACACCACCACGGCGCAATCTGCGAAACACGGATCGTGCCACTTACACACGCAACCTTGAATACAAGTTTGCGACAACAAGCGATCCAGCGACGTTTACGGACACGACACAGATTGAGGTACAAGTGAGCTATCTTACCAAAACAATGATAGATAGCTACCAAACTGCCTCCCCAGAGACCACCCCGCGCAGCACACCGGGCAAACAACCATGGTGGGGCGCTGATCTAGGGCGCAAGCGCGGCAAGGTAAGGGCAGCCCTGAACAGAGCCATGAACACATGTGCGGATGAGGACTGGGATAATTACTACGCAGCCAAATCCAGTTACAAAAAATGCATTAGATTCAGGAGTACCGTGGGATGGCGCAAATTCTGTGATAGCATTAAATCTTGCCTGCAAGCTAACAGGGTAAGGAAGGTACTGGCGCAACAGAAATCTCCTGGGCCCACTACCCTCCGCAAACCTGACAACACACTCACTTCCTCGCCAGAAGAAACAAGACGCGTCCTTATTGAGACTCACTTCCCTGGATGTGTCTTCACGCAGGTAATCGACTGGCAAGATGTAGGTAATTCAAACGCCATCAGACAACGATTGGCATTACGCACGCAGGGTGATCACGTCGGAGAAACTCCAATGGGCCATCCGGAGCTTCCATCCTTTTAAGGCAGCTGGTCCCGATGGAGTGTTCCCCGCCTTACTACAATGGGGTGGAACCTCTGTCGCAATAATACTGGTGCCATTAATGAGAGCGTGCCTGGCCTTTAGATACGTTCCCAAAGGATGGAGGGAAGTGAAAGTCATATTCATCCCTAAGCCAGGTAAGGGGGATTACACAAACGCCAAATCCCATCGACCAATCAGCCTGACCTCCTTTCTACTAAAGACTGGAAAGGCTGTGTGATAGGGAGTTGAGGGATGGCGCTCTAAAAACCATACCGCTACACGGTAACCAACATGCATACAGCTCGGGTAAGTTGACCGAATCCGCTCTTCATCAAGTGGTTGGCCAGATAGAGGAAGCGATTTATCAGAAAGGCACCTGCCTGGGCACTTTTATAGACATCGTGAGATGGTCAGTAACACCAAGGCATTGCTGGCCTTCCTTGAGGAGCTGGGGTGGATCGAATAATTGATTTCCCACCCGTACGCAAAATACTCGCATTGACGTGGAGTTGCGGACACCAGCCCGTATTACCTATTACCTAACGATCTTTGTCTAGGTCCGTCTGTCTGTCCCCGCTGTAGCTCAGAGACGCTTAGTACTAGAAAGCTGTAATTTGGCATATATTCCGGGAGCCAGTGATAGATTTACATGGCCAAGTTCCTCTCAAACGATAATTAGTGGAATGCATCAGAGAGTTGTATCATAAAGCTTCGTGAACGTCAGCTACGGTTCCGTGTAGGGGATGAGCGGCTGTAGCCTCCCACGCACGAAGAAAACAAAAATATATTCAACCATTTCCTCTAAACTAAAAACTTGTTAAATTGTAGCTAACCCAATATCTAGAAGAATATAAATAATCAGCTGACTATAACATGGTGGTGATTAGACGTCAGCAAATCGCTCGAACATAAAAAAAAATGTATAGACGAAATCATTGAAAGTATCAATGATTTCGTCTCAACAAAAAATTACCTGATGATAGCTTATATGCAACTATGGATAAATGTATATTTCAGCTGGTTATATCTCGGTGGAAAGACCGTCAGCTGATGCTTTGAAAGTTATAACGCAGGAGTTGGGCGGGAGCATCTATCGCCTATTTAAATGCATCAGCTGACGAGGATTCCCTCGACTTACTGTTAGCTTTTGCTGCTAGTTTGTGCTTTTCTCAGTGGTTCCATCGGATGCAGCGATGTATTGATGTAAATGGACACTATTTTAAAAAGATATAATAGAACTAATAACTTGCTAGTTTGTTCAGTTTTTGATTTTCTAAGAACTGTCAGTGTCACCCTCGTACACCATGTTATAGCCAGTTGATTATTTTTTTTCTTCTAGATGTTGGGTTAGCTACAATTTAACAAATTTTTTGTTAAGATATTTTTTTTCTTCGTGCTTGGGAGGCTGCCGCCGCTCATCCCCCCCCCACGATACCGCAGCTGACGTTCACGAGGCTATATGATACTATTCCCTGATGCGTCTCACCAATTATCGTTCGAAAAGAAATAATTGACCAAATTTTTACCTGGCTCCTGGACGAATAGGTATACATTTTAGAATTTTCCTGCTGGAACAACTTTTACTCCAGCAGGAATCGTTTTTTCCGTTTTTTTCCAAAACGTCAAGCGCGCAAATTTTTTATTTGGCGCACATTTACAACAGATTACGCACTAATTATACGTATCACTCTAGGAGCCACTTTCCTGCTGGGGTAACGTACACGGATAGGCCGTTCAAACATATTGCGGGTCTGTCAACACTTCTTTTTGATTCAAGGATCCGTATGCGTAAAATTAAGCATTAAAGTGCAAATTTTTGTTGTTAGAGTCAAGTGTGCCCTCCCCTGCCAGCTAAATGGTTGTAAATGGAGACGTGAAAAAAATCATGGCAGTAAGTAGTACATATGAAGAAATTAAAAGGAAAACTATCACAGCTAAGTGGGCTTTAAAAGTTATCGAGTAATAGTCGAACAACTTAAATTTGCAGTTGGAGAATTGACCGTGGCTTAGATCGATGTATGGGAGAACATGTTTTTCAACTACAATGTTAAGTTTGTTTTAGGGATAAATTCTTCCCAACTACGGAACCCTTCACTGTGCGTGAGCCGACACGCATTTGCCGGTTTTATATAGACTATTTAAGAAGAAAGTTGTCCCAAACTGACTAAATCACACTGACAACCAACGTCTAAGGTAGTGAAGACAATTTGCGTTTTTCTACTCGACGGCCACATGTTATATACGTTTAACGACAAAATCATGATTTTACAGGAGAGCGTTTTGAACGCAAAACTGAAATAATTAATAGAAGAAAAAGGCTGTCTTCTCCTATTTTACATAACTTAGTTAATAGGGCATTACCAAGGAAATGGTGAAGGCGAATATTAACATAATATTTTTTTGTTCCAAAATAGGTACGGTACTTCGACACTTTGACTTCGGTTTTTTTCTGTTTGATTCTCAATTTTTACTGATATTAAGTCACGTACCTTTATAAAGACAACTACAACAATTTTTCTCAAAGTGTCGAAGTACCGTATTTTGGAATAAAAAATATTGGGTATAGTAATATTGGCCTTAACGATTTCCTTGGTAATGCAAACTCAAACTCAAAGCATTTATTTCAAATAAACCAATTACAGGCACTTTTGAATTGTCAAGGGGTCGGTTGGTCAGTCAGAAAGATGAAGCTAGTTGCCCATTCCAAAGCGTAGTTCTTCTCCATAGGTACCTAACCTATGGAGAAGAACGCGCACTCCACGGACACTCAAAATCAACGTACCTATTATGGTTACAAAATATTGTTTACATCATTCATTTTGAAATTATACATGTGAGAACGATGCAAAACGTAAAAGCAATTCAAAAATTAAAACAAGCCTAGGCAGCTAAGAGATGACCAGTCTCTACTGGCGGCGCCCGTTCACGAACATGACGCATGGATTAGTACCTTTCAGCTCAACCATTTTGAAGGGAGCTAAATGATCCAACACACGCGCCACCATCAGCAAGACATTAGAGTGAGCACGACATACTCCCAGCCTCCAGGGCACATTCAAGTCAATGAAAGACGTATCCGTGTGCGTTACCCCAGCAAAATAATGTCGAAAATAGTCATTTAAATCTTACAGATAATTAGTTGCCCAGCTTCTGTAATTGTTGCGCACATTTTTAAATTTGTTGCACTTATAGTTTTTTAGTTATTTCACAAAAACATTTCCTGCTGGGGTAACGTTTATAACGTTACCGCAGCCAGACATTTTTTTTTATAATGGGAATAATGAAACAAATATTACCTATATAATTAGTTGTCTAGACGAAGTAAATGTTGCACCTTATTTGTTTTGTATTTGTTCTTTCTTCGGCTGCGAAGTTATTCGAGATCCTGCTGGAGTAACGTTTGTGGTTTTGCTGGATCTCTGAAACGATTTAGCGGATTCTTATCATATTTTTTTCATAACTTCTTAGGAATTAGTTGTAATTAGTTGTGCAATAAAAAAGAACAAAATAATGCACCGTTTAAAGGTTATTCAATTAAATATAAAAACACTTCCTAACACTCTAAATAAGAGCTCTAAAGACTTACTTTGACTTACGTTATTTTGTAGCTTGTAACTGCCTTCAAATGTATGTGAAGTTAAATTAGTATCCTGTAAGTAACTAACAAATTATGATGATATTCAGTTCTCCACGTTCACGGTAAAAATGCGCGCTGAGTTATTTGGCCACCGATAAACTTGTATGTGGATATATAAACTGAATTTTATATCAATAATTAGTTGCTTAGTTCAGTTTTAAACCCGTAAAATTTCAGCGTATTACATACAATAATTAACGAGATAATAAAATAAAAGTCATTAGGAAGTGCAAGACCGTGATAGCCCGACCAAGTTTAGGTGGTTACAAAAAAGTGACCGCGTAGTACATTATGCTATCTTTTAAAATATGTAGGATAGTGTTACAAGTTTAGTACATATGTGTACACAAGTGTTAAAAAAAACTACATGTTTCTTAAATAATATTTATTTATAGGTAAAATAATCATTTCAAATGAACTTTAACTGTAACTGGATTGTGGAGGTCAGATAGGCAGTCGCTCCATGTAAAATACTGGTATTCAGCTGTATCCGGTGAGACTTGAAGCTGACCCCAACATAGTTGGGACAAGGCTAGGCAGATGATGATACCGCTTAAAAATCACAGACCAATGGTAATATATTAAATAATATCACAATGTAGTAAAATGCTTACAGTAAGTCCTACTGTTTCGTAGTTTAATTTCAAATACTAATCACATATTTTCTTCTAGGTATTTACAGATAGTTGTATTCTAAAGTTGACTTAAATTAATTAAAAGTCACAGATCTAAAATTTCAGTTTATATATCCATATACAGGTTTATCGGTGGCCAAATAACTCCGCGCGCATTTTGACCGTGAACGTGGAGAACTGAATATCATCATAATTTGTTAGTTACTTACAGGATACTAATGAAAGTAATGAGTGTTAGGACCTATTGAAGTGTTTTTATGTTAAATTAAATAACCTTTAAACGGTGCATTATTTTGTTTTTTTTTAGAAGTTGTGTAAAAAAGATGATAAGAATCCGCTAAACCGTTCAGAGATCCGGCAAAACCACAAACGTTACTCCAGCAGGAATAGCTCTCGAATAACTTCGCAGCCGAAGAAAGAGCAAATACAAATAAGGTGCAACATTTACCTCGTCTAGACAACTAATTATATAGCTAATATTTGTAATTAATTTTAAATAGTCCCATTTAAAAAAAAAGTCTGGCTGCGGTAACGTTATAAACGTTACCCCAGCAGGACATGTTTTTGTGAAATAACTAAAAAACTATAAGTGCAACAAATTTAAAAATGTGTGCAATAATTACAGAAGCTGGGCAACTAATTATCTGTAAGATTTAAAAGACTATTTTCGACATTATTTTGCTAGGGTAACGCACACGACGTATCCAGTAAATTGCAGCTTTATAGTACCTACATAGTACACACAACAATATGCTGTGCAACTATACAATACTAAGAGATTGAATTTATACAATGCAAAGAGAGTTTTTGAAATCTTCAGCAGCTCCAACACTATTTTCAAATGCTGATCAATTCGTTTTTGCGCCCTTGTGGAGCAGGACCAGCGTTGAGCCAAGCATTATTATCAGCGATGTAATCCCCCAATTTATAATATCCCTGCCTGCATAGTGTGCGTTATATACAAGATTTGAATTTCATCTCATTAACATTTTAAACAGTACCCCATGAAAGATGAGTCAACTTTGGCCAGTCTGAAACTTGGTTGAGCTAATAGGTCACTATTTCTAGTACTATAATTATGTCGTTCACCTCTTTTACTAGATGTATTTTTTTTCTTACGTACATGATGTTTTCATAGATATATTGACAAGGTACCGTCATGATGTTAATGTCCTTAAACCGGTCCCTTAGAGAATCGCGCCTGCGGGGATTATATACGGATCTGATAGCTCTCTTTTCTGCAGAATAAAAATTGACTCGATGTCTGTAGCCCAGGGGCGTGCCGTCCATAGAGGCAATTAGGCCTAGCCTACCCTACCAACAACGCCAAATGCATTTATTTTAACTATGTAATACAATAATACAAAATATTTAAAAAAAGTTAAACTCCTGTTAAAACTCTTATAGCAACTTGTCGCAGACGCCACGTGACTCACAGTTCGACGTAGTAAGCAAGGCAAGCATTCGTTTCGTCTACATTCCGTTCATAAACTTACGCACACTCGTGTATATTTTCGTGTGTATGAACGGCACACAATAGTGAAATGGTTTAAATTAGGGGCGTATCTCCTGCGGCAGGAGCTTGGTCCCCATTGGTTGTGTGTAAAGTGAAGATTTAATGAATGAAAAATATTGAAGACCAGGGTTTCCAATTTTTGGACAATTCCCCGAGTTGCGGGGAAGTATCCTTCATGACTACCAGACTACTAGAGACAATTTAAAAAAAAGGGTGGTATTGTTGAATTTATACCTTCCAAAAAATTATAAATTGTAAGGAATAGCAAAAATCCTATAAAAATAATTAAAAACTTCATAATTTTTTATTTTTCTTCTCATATTTGGGAAATTTCGCTTGGTTTTTGGGGAGTTAGGAAAATAAGTTTCGGCAACACAGTCCAGTGTAACACTGATCCGGCAAAATATGGTAGTCCCTTTTGTGTAAGAACACGGTATGACAGTGATACAATTTTAATTGGTAGTGTTTGTTTCATGTGACAGTGACACGTAATTTATATGTGATCTTGAATGTATTGCTTTTTGTAGATCTTATTAAGTTATAAGTAATTGGTTTTGAAACGTAAAGTATTGTAAATATTATGTGTTGTGTTATTATTTGTTTATTTACCTAAGAATGGTGTTCTGTTGTGAAGTTTGCGCCGATAATGTGTTGGTTAGACTAGGTTAGTCGCACTTGTCGTTTAATGATAAGTTTCAAGTTGTGTCTAAAGGTAGATGTGTGCCCGAATTACGAGAATTAATCCAAAAATATGATAATTCATGACTTCGGATATCTTGCAAGTGACGTGTTCTGTAATTATCACCCACCACCTTCGTTATGATATTTGAGGTGGCCGAATCTTTCTTCTGTTTGCATCGTTAGAAAATCGTGTTTTAAACCTTGAATAATGTGGTGAGTTCTTGTATGTAGAGCCGCGCTGTGATGATGCGCGAATTAGTTTTTTTTTGGTGTCCGTATGCATGGCCTACCCTCTGTGGAGAACCACTGCACGCCACTGCTGTAGCCCGTCCCCAAAGTAAAATACCGTAAGACATGATATTATGTAAAGGGAACTAATTTTTTGAGCTGTTATATTCGAGATGTTATTATGATCAGTTGAAAAACATATTGAGCAGTTATTTAATTTAATGGTGGTTGATTAATTATTGCGACAGTAAAACATGGACAGTAATAAAAAATCAATTAAACGGTTAATTTATCATACAATGTCAATTTTAAAAATAATGAGCAGTCCAATAACTGAATGAGCGGTAAAAATGATGGAATGAGCGGTTCGATAAATAGTTCGGCAGATCATAGCGAGCGGTGACACCCGAACTCAAATTAGAGCTTATTAGCGCGGGTGGCGGAAGGTTAGGTTAGGTTAAAACAGTAACTATTAACGCGCGAAGGCGAGCGAGCGAGGCGACCGCCGAGCGCCAGATCTCCTCTATTACTCTAATTCAGGGTAATTTCGAACTGGCGTTTACTTCAGTTATTAAACGTTAGTTATTAAACGTGCCATTTATAATTTTTAACTTACCAAAACCGCTATTTACAACTGTCTCTTTAAATCAGTGCCTTATGAAAATAACTAAAATAGACTAGCCTCGCGGTATCTACATCAGTATATATATATATATATATATTGACGGATTTTTCTGACAGCATATCCGTTGAACTTAGCCGTCCTGCAAGAGATGTTAAATGAGGACCCCATTGAGTCGAGCGTGATCACCAGGAAAACAGTTTTATCGACGAATTCTAGTTTCTCTAGATTCAATACTATCTCATAATCATTACTTTTGACATTTGGTAAAGAAAATCTTATGCACTTGGTTTTTTTCCCATTTAATACTAAATTATTAGCAGTGAACCAATTTTGGACCTGCAATAGGGCGTTATTTACGTCGTCAAAATTTGATGCAAGTCTATTAATTTAAAAAAAAATGAGGAAGTATCGACAGCAAATAACACCATTTGTGATTGGGATTTAACAAGTGGGGTTGATCATTAATATATTATATACTAAAAATAGGAAAGGACCCAATATCGAGCCTTGTGGTACACCCATTTCTGAGCGCAAGTTCTCAAAGTCCGATGTTTCGTGGTCGACGCAATCAAATGCCTTGGAGAGGTCATAAAATATTCCTATTGCGTCTTGGGCCTCTTCCCACGCCGTAAATTTGTGTAAGGTGACACTGGCGTCAGTCGTACAACGTCCCTTGGTGAAACCATACTGTTGATCGTGTAAGATTTTATTGGTGTTAAAATGATTGAGCATTTGATCAAACACCTTGCTGAAAACCGGCAACACGGATACGGGTCTATAATTATTGGTGTCTCTACTATCCCAGGATTTGAAAAGCGGCATTACCTTACTACACTGGCCTGCAAAACACACACTACACCTTACTACACTTTTAAAATTTAATGTTTTTCTAAACTGTATAAGATTTAAAATAAAAAAAAAGTTTTATAGCAATTTTTATCAGCTTTCTTTGAAACTAAATTAAATTATACATTAGTAACATTTTTAAATCTAAAACAAGATAAAACAATAAAAATGGAAATTTTTAGCAATCATAAAACTCAATTAACTTGTACGAGTATGTTTTACATGTTATTCTTTTTTTAATAACTGTTATTGCCTCCTCGGGCTCTTTTTACAGCTTCGAGTCGATTTGGCATACTGATCACGAAGTTTCGGAGCCGATGTTGGGGAATATTCTCCCGTTCTTCTATCAGGGCCTGTTTTAGTGCCCTGAGGGTGGTTGGTGGTGGTCTGCGGCTTCTGACTAGCCTAGCTCATCCCAGGCGTGCTCAATCGGGTTGAGATCAGGACTTCTTGATGGCCAAGCCATCACGCTGATACCAACCTCCTGAATATACTCTTGCACGACCCGAGCCGTGTGTGGCCGGGCATTATCATGCATCAGCATCGATCCATCACCCATATTTACTAAATACGGCCCTGCATACTCATTGAGAATCTCCTGGGCATATCTTTCCCCAGTTAGAGTGCCATTTTCTATGGCCACTAATTCTGTGCGACCTTCTGAAGATATGCCAACCCATACATGTACACTGCCTCCACCGTACTGGACTCTTTCTGAGAAGCAGGCTTGAAGGTATCGCTCACCAGGTCACCTGTAGACACTGTCAAAGTGAGAATCGAGACTCATCTGTAGACAAAATTCTGGACCATTATTCTTGATCCCACTGTATGTGTTCACGGGCGTATCGCAGTCTCGCTACTCGATGCTCTCTCTCGAGTTTGGGGCCACTCGCTGGTCTTCGAGGTTTCAGGTTTGCTTCAGCCAGTCTTCTTTTCACTGTATTGTCACTAATGTTGTCCCTTCGGGTCTGAAGAAGCTGTTGCTGGACTTCAACTGCATTTAGGTGGCGATTTCTCAACACATTGGAAACAATATAACGGTCTTGTCAGGCACTAGTACACCTGGGTCTGCCATTACCAGGTCTCCTCAAATGGTTTTTAGTCTCTTCGTACCTTCGCTTCACCTACTGGACCGTTCGTAATGTCACACCCACCATTCTTGCAGTACGGCGCATACTGATGCCTAGTTCCAGAAAAGTCATGATCCTAGCACATTCTTCAGGTGAAAGAGGCATTATAAATAAGTTTATGTGCAGTTGTCTAACTCAGCTTTTGTAACAAGACTCATCGAGCAAGAATAAAATTGAAAACAAAAAATGAATGGTAAAATTGTAATTCGAAAAGGATTATTTTTGATTTTTTTTCAGCCATTTCTTAAAAGAAGGTTACCGACTATGAAGTTTTTATGTACAAAATTAAATTATTTTTCGAATCCTTTTTGATTCCAAAATATTGTGTAGGTACTTAAAAAGTTATTGCAATTTTAAAAGTGTGATACTTAGTTTTGCAGGCCAGTGTATATTTCATTAGATCCGGGAAAACTCCTTGATCAACACACAACACACATAACATAACATCACGCCTTGTTTCCCCGAAGGGTTGGGCAGAGGTGTAACTGAAGTACACCCACATTTCGCCAGTTATGTTTAAGTTATGTTTAAGTAAAAAAAATATAATTTTTTTGTTCATATCAAGTTTTTTTTAGCTTTTATTGTATCACTTTATTGGCGTGATTGATATGTATAAGTACCTATGCCAAATTCCAACTCTCTAGTACTAAGCGTCTCTGAGCTACAGCGGGGACAGACAGACAGACGGACATGGCGAAACTATAAGGGTTCCTCGTTTACTACGGAACCCTAAAAAGGGAGGATAGTAACGTCAAACTTCTGGGCTGAGTTGCACTTGTAAGTTGTAGGTAACTCTTAATTGTTATTATGAGTAGGTACGGTATCGATTCCTGGCTGAAATATACCATATGCTGCCTGTGTTGTGATACCGAATTATATACCATACGCCAATCGCCCGGTATAATTCCATTTTCTTTTTTATGATCTTGCAAAAAGTAGCCAATACAGTGGGTAGTTATTGGGCGGCCCCAATGCAAATCCCAGCGCACGCGAACGCGAACCGCAACAATAATAATTATCGCGAGACTAGTCTAGACGATCAGAGTCAACCACGGCCTCATATAGTTGTATTATTTTAATATTACATCAGTGTGAGAATGAGATGAAGCTATACAGCTCCATTTCTTTCCCAGTGTAAAGCATGCGGGCTGGGCGACCCCAATGCAAAGCGTGGTTGCCCCCCAGGTTTTGTACGGACCGAACTATATCCGCTGTTCGGCCCGTATCAAGTTCTATCGTGATCTGTTATGGCGTGTACGCACGAACGAACAAAATATGGTGAACACAAAACGTGTGGACGTAAATTATTAGCAAAGCGAACGCGAACACAATTTGACTTGTGTTGCCGCTCAACCGCCCCGCTCTCTTAAGTAGCCATGGATTCGCCGTAGGAAGTGGTACACAGTTGGATTGTTGGCTGAGAACTGAAGCCCCGAGCCGCCGCACGCTCTCCCCTCTATTTCGGTACGCACAATGATCAAATTTCTCTGAACAGCGTCCACACAGAAAAACTAAAATACGTGGCCACGAACATATTTGACGAACAGTGTTTGATGTTCGTTAATGGTGTGCACATGTGAACAAAGTGTTTGATGTTCTTGTTCGTTCGTGCGTAGGTCGTGCGTTCGAACCACACCGCACTACTTTGTGTAATTTATTTTATCACCACTGCTCTCAAAACGGTGGAGAAAAACCAAAAAGTCAAAGACTTGTGACATCCACCAACCCACACTGGGCCCGCGTGTTGTGTTTCCCAGCAGTGGTAACATTATTCTGCTTGCGCTACAACAACTTCAAATATTAAGTAGGTATTTATGGCTTTATCAGTAGTAGTTCACAACCCAATAAAATCTATACTTTAAGAACTATGCGTAGATATAAGAAAGAAGTCTGTTTTTTATATTTCTATGGAGCTATGCAATTGAAACTTTAAATGTTTAATAAGTCCAGTATTGACATCATATTCCGAGATTTTTGTTTAGGTATCTGGTATTATCCTAACCCAAGTTATGAGGGTTCAAAAAAACGACGAAGCGCTTCGAGAAAAGGTGGGTAGTGCCCTTGCGCTTCGCTTGGCTCGTCTTCGCCCCCAGATTTGAATAAACTTTAATGTAAAATTGTAGTTACGTACGCGAACTGATAGTTTGCCTAAGTTCCGTCCTCGTGTAGTTGCTGACCGTACTTTCCCTGAATCTATGCAAATAGTTCACTCATTGAAATAAAGTGATTAGATTTAAATAAATACGTACATTTAATTTTATACTTACGTAGGTAGATATGGTAGGTTAAATAATTAACCGAACTTTATTTTCCTGGTTTCTGCTTAACAATATGCTTCAATATCCCAACAAATACCTACGGCTCCTATCTGTTAAACTAATGTAGGTAGGTATTCTGTGAACTCTAAATATAAAATAAAAATGCTATGCCAACATTGCCAACTATACCTAATATTTTAGCTATACTATTTCTATTATTTTAGTAACGATTTTTTTATACAGGGTTAAATTAAATTAGCTAGCAAAACTCCGCAGACCCGATGGGTATCGATATCTAAACATGATAAAACAAAAAATATATTTATAGTAGATGCGCCCCGCGGTTTCACCCGCATAAGTTTTGACTCCGTGGGTATATCGGGATAAAAATTACCTATGTGTTATTCCTGGTTATAAACTATCTGTGTGCCAAATTTCATCCAAATCCGTTCAGTACTTTTTGCGTGAAAGAGTAACAAACATCCATCCATCCATCCTTACAAACTGCATTTATAATATTAGTAGGAAGGATTTTTTGTTGGTGTCATCAACCAATTTGTTGGTGTCACTTGCAGTCACATGAAAAACCAGTTTTTTTTTGTGTAGGTAAACTTCATAAGCAATGAGTTTCGATATTTAAACACGATAAAATAAAAAAACCAAAACAGATTTTCTCAACTCTTACTTCAAGTATGTATGTAACATCACTACAAGCGGTCGTTATAATCATTAGTCTCTTTTTTATCGTGTTTAGATATCGATACCCATCACGTCTGCGGAGTTTCGCTAGCTAATTTAATTTGACCCTGTTGATTCGATGAACGGACGTGGCTGATGAGGCTACCTATAACTATGTCATACTAGATGGTTTCACCCGCATAAGTTTTGACCCCGTGGGTATACCGGGATAAAAAAGTATCCTCCCAACCAACAAAAAGTGGTTTCCCTAGAACTATATGAGACTTATATCCGCATATAAGTCCGGAAAAGGGCCCACTTTCTATGTAAACTTTTACTTATATCGTGTTTATAATAGACCGCTTCAATGCCGTTTACGCCTATATTGCTCCTGTAATAGAATTACGTCAATGCAATTAGTCCTGCAAATGTAATAATAAGTAAATTATAGGAAAATTTGAGATGAATAAGCGCCTCGCAATGCTTGTTTAAGCTCATATTTAGTGAACAGTCGAATTGTTTAAACTGTTTGAATAAGGGTAAGTATAGTATTTATGTAAATATTACTTAAGTTTAATTTAATAATAATAAATGTCAACCATAGTAGAAAAACAAAAGCTTATTGTTGTTAGTCTGGTGTAGGTATATTCGTAGGGGAATGTGAATTTTCTGAAAATTCTATCATGATTTTAATTAAAATTTTAAAGCGCTTCTTGTAATTAACTTATTTACATTATAATATTTAATATTTTATTATGAAAATATCATGAACAGTTACCATTTTTTCGGTGAGCATTGCCAAGTGTGACTTAGCGCCAATATAAGTAATATTGGTTCTATATTGGCGAGTGTTAAAACCGAAGAAGATTCGCCATATTGTTACCAATTAGGGTTCCACATTGCCCAGATAAAAACAAACTCTATTGATATTCATAGATTAGCATGTTATAGGAATATTGTAAGGGTTTGTTGTGCGTGCTAGGTTAAACATTAGTTTAAACATTGTTTTTATTTAAATCCATTATCAATATCGTAGACAAAAACAGTTGCAATCTTAATGGCTGATCTCAAATCCTCTAATAGAATTTGCGAAACTATATAAAGCGGGTTTTAGCCTATATTAGTCGTTTCAAGCAAAAGTAGGTACCTTATAAGAGTTTTGACCAGGATTGTTTGAGATTACTTAGACTATAACACTACTATGGAATGCCTATATAAGTGTATCTAAGCTTATAATGGCATGCGATAAATCTATATAGAGAAAATTTTATCCTACTGCGGGCTGTTATAATCTTAGTGATTTTATTATCTTTGAAACGCGGATATAAAATACACTTCTAAGGTAATGTAAAACCAGACAAGAAATATAAATGCTTTTCAGTAGTTTAACTTGAATTTACTTATATTGGCCATAAAATATTAGCTTATATGAGGTTATAAGTATAAATAACAAGAGTGATTGCGCCTCAGTGTATATATTCCTGGTAGATGCTCCTCGAGGAGTCTTAAGATTTAAATGCTCCTAAGATGTTATCTTATAGGCGCATATAAGTCTGAGTTACCGGATTAATTACTCCTGAGTGCAATTAGTTTTGTTCCTAGCTTTTATAGGAGTCTTAATCCAGTAGTGGCCACGAAATATGATCCTATGTACCGATATAAGTTCAAATTATAGGATTAATCGTACTGAAGTAAAAACGGCATTTCTTAATGCTGTTAAAAGCGCAGTAGCAAATACCAAATCCATCATCGCAGCTATGTAAGTCCACATATCATTATAAAATCGCATTCCAGGACTATATTGCTGGTTGGGCTATGTGTTATTCCTGGTTATAAACTATCTGTGTGCCAAATTTCATCCAAATCCGTTCAGTACTTTTTGCCTGAAAGAGTAACAAACATCCATCCATTCATCCATCCTTACAAACTTTTGCATTTATAATATGAGTAGGATTAGACGGTAAAATAATTAATGTTACCAATATACAAGGTAAAATGAAATTAGTAGCGGAACTCCGCAAACGTGGTACTAAACTTATGTCGATAATTCGTTATCTAAACAGGACAAAACAAAAAAAAATGGATTTGATGACCATTTTTGGAGTCAACGACCGCTGGTAGTGTAGTTAGTGTAGTGGTCGACTAGGGATATTGTGTATCTGGGGGGTAACCATCACCTCCTATAGCAGTATTATTTCAATATTACTTTAGCGTGAGAAAGAGATGGAGCTATAAGTACTGTATAGTTCCATCACTTTCCCACTGTAAAGTAATATTATAATAATACTGCTATAAGAGGTGATGGTTACTCCCCTGTTTAGTTTTAGACGTCAAATAGCTAGGCTATTAGCTTTTATGACGCTGACAAAACCTAAACCGCGTTCACTGTCAGATTGCTTAGAAAAGAAAGAGAAGCGCGATGACACAACGCTTGTAATTTATTGCAAAATATGCAGCAATTATCTATTTAATCAAAATTGAGTTAAGTAATCGAAAAAAAAAACAACCAAGTTCTGCATTCAAATAAGACGTTCTTGTTATTAATTAAATACGTAACGTTTGTTGGTATTTAATACAGATATTTTGGATTGGAACTCAAGATGAGAGGTTAGTTTAACGTTAGTTTGTATCGAGATTTTTTTTCAAAACGTGTTTTGGTAACAACCAAGTTCTGTGTAATATGTTCAAAATTAACATATATTTTTTCCACTACCACAAACTATACAGATTTGGCAATATTTTTTTCTTAAGAGAAGCCTATTTTGGTCAATTGGGTCTTGTCAGTGCCTTAATATTAACCCAGACATAACCAGTATGTCGAAGTCATATTTAACCCAGACATAACCAGTATGTCGAAGTCATATTTAATTAGCACCACAATTAGTAATAGTAGGTACTAATGTTAAGGTGGTTAGCTCAAATAGTTTAAACTAGTTTGTAAGACAACGGAAGGTACCACTAACAGGATAGTTACACTTAATAACAAAAAGGTATTTTCTAGCACTAACATAGTTAACTGTAGAAAAGGGGCTAAGCAGACATCCTTGGAAGTTATTTCATCAAAATATTCAAGGTTATTCTTCCGAACAATTGGAAATCGAATTATTTTTTCAAATATTAAAAACAATATTTGACATTTGTCTGTCTACCTGAGCATTGATTTAAATATTATGAAATGTTAATTAACTATGAGAATTATTGTGTGGCCAGTTGTTTTAAACGAAAATCGATGCTGCGTGGTTTTTCACTAATCTTAATTAAAAGTTGTATCAAATCAAGAACTTGTAAAGACATAGTTGAACTTTCGATTGAACATAGCATTGAACTGTCTTGTGTTGAGCTAGATAAGCATGTTATAGTGTGCGTTTACAGACCCCTAATTATCAAAACTACTCGATATTTGAGTCTGTTATGGAAGGTGTTTTGGCTAAACTATTAAATGGAAATAAATCAGTAATTATCTGTAGTGACTTTAACAATATTTTAGAAAATAATTCAATTAAGTACCAGTAGATTATTAAATTTGTTTAAATAATTAGATTTTTCAAATGTATTTGTGGAACCAACCCGAATAACTACGACTACTGCTACGTGTAATGATAACGTTTTTCGTTGCTGCGACTATTTAAAGAAAGCCATCGTTTATTATCTATTAACAAAAACAAGCAAATCATTTGTTATCAACAGTATCCGCTTTTATAACAAGTTGCCAAAGTCAGTTACAGAACTTAGCGATGGAAAGTTCAAAACCCACATCAAACATGTCCTTATCAAAAACGCATATTATAAGATTAAACATTGTAAAAGCCAATTATTTTTAAAAGAGTAACCGTGGAGTTTCTTACCGGCTCTTCTCCATAGGAAACGACCAATTGGAACCGTGCACCTAGCTTTTGACGTTTCATAAGTGCCCATGTAGGTATAAGTGAAATAAAAATATTTTGATTTTGATCTCCCGTCTGATCACAGCGGTCAAACCGTAACTTTTGACATAACAATACAAAAAGTTAAGATACAATTCAGACCAATAAAATCTGTTATATAATAAATTAATTAATAATAAATTGAATAGTGCTTTAATTTGTTAAGTTCAGCGATCTACCTTATAATGAACAACGTTAATATTATTTTTTTATAAAGATTTTTTTTCGGTAGTCCAGACCGAGTTCAATAATTATTTAAGAAGAACACTAAAACTATTAGCCCTAGGTTTTTAATTAGTGACTGGGCAACTAAAGGACTCAGGAAAAGTAGGGAAAGACTTTTCGAGCTGTATGGCCTTGAGCCTTATATAAACACTGAAACTTTTTATTCTTAGTTCTAAGTATGTTGCTACTTACTCTAAGAGTTTTTAAGAACACTTGTAAGGCAGCTAAAGCCTTGTACATTAGCAACAAGGTTAAATCAGCAGACAATAAAATAAAGACAGTTTGGAAAATTATCAATAATGAAACGAATCGGAACAAAAAGCATTATTTTGATTACACACTGGAAACGTCATGTGGTCTCATTTGCGATAGCAAAGAAATTGCTCAAGAATTTGTAATTTTTTTTACCAGTAGGTATCCCGCTTAAAACTGCTGAAACCTTTCCTTGCCCTCGCTCGCTTTTGATTTAGTAAGGGAAAACGTTTCGGCTTGCACGATTGAATTTAACTTTAAGCATATTAATTCCATAATAGTAATAAAAGCTTTTAAGCAAATCAAGATCAAATTGTCTGAAGATCTTTGGGGAATGTCCATTAATGTCTGTACCTCTATAATTGAGACTATAGCGCCCTACTTAACCTTAATATTTAATTCGTGTGTGGGTCAAGGAGTCTTCCTGAATTTAATGAAATACAGTAAGGTAATAGGTACTACTTTTCAAATTCGGGGACAGTAAAGACACTAATAATTATAGACCCGTATCCGTGTTGCCGCACGGATACGGGTCTGATGCTATACAGACGTGTCATTCTTTTCGCTGCATTATTTCCGCCCCGATTGTTTAATGTTTTTGTAAAGCTTTGTTTGTGAATTCATTGTTTCATGTTTTCTTTGCGTAAACATTTTTATTTCGTGTAGTTAAAAAATACTTTAAGTTAAAATAGCGTAATAAAGTAGTTTGTTATAAAATTGTATCATTTGTAAAAGAAAAATCAACAAAAAAAGAAAAAGTAAAAAAAAGAAGAAAGAAATGGAATGTCATGGGAAAGAAAGTGAAACCCGTTGCGAGGACTAAAAATTAAAAAACGTTCTTATAAATCAAATGCCGAACTTATGAACGACATTAAAAGTTAGGATAGAGCACTATATTATTACTAAATATTTATTTTTATAACCATAAAACTTTTGGAAACGACTAAGCAAGTGCAATCAGTTCAAATCGTCTGTATTTTCGGTGCCTTTTCTAAATAACACAGTAACGTATTTAAAAGAAGTGTGGGTTTACATTCTAGAATGCTTGGGTTCTATTCTGAGGAATTTTGTTTTTTATTTAAAGTACTACGATGTACACATATTTATTAAATACATTTCTATAATTAAGTATATAAATTTAAAAAAAAAAACCTTTAAAATCGAATTATTTTTTACAGGAGAAAAACGGTTGAAAATATCAACACGGAAGTTTTTCCAATACGTAAGTACCTCCACCTTATATAAGCTATAATAACAATAAATATAAGCTAAAAATACCAAATGGTTTTGTTTTTTCAGAAAAAGACCTCGGCTTATTTGATAATTGGCATGACGAAATAACTGGTTCATCTGAAAATTGCGATGTTATTTGTCACAAGTAAGAATTTTATTTTATTGATTTTGTTTATAATACATAGGCACTATAATTATGTACCTACCTATGAATTTTAGGTACCTACCTAATCTTTTACTCGCAGCTTAACAATTTTTCAAAGTCAAATACAAAAATAAACGAAATTGAATTACCTATCTTGTGAACTACAATAAATCATAGAACTACAATATTTAGAATTGACATTTCTACGTAATTTAAAATCTTCAATATGTTTATAGATTGAAAACAGAGGTGCCACAGAAAGATCACGATTGTGAAGTTATTGATAAAAGTACATAATTCATCTAAGCATGTACTAGAAGAAGCCTTTAGTAGACAGGTAATATTTATAACATCACCTTGCCACAAACACGTTTAGATTTGTTTCAATTGGTTTTAAAAATAATAATGGAATTTTAGGTGGCTTGTAAGGCAACATCATGTCCAACGTGAAAACCGAGAATCAGATGGGTTAAATTAATGATTATTATAAAAAAACTTAAATTATTATTGAAGATTTTTCCGCAAACACATTTCTTACTTAGAATTCTTGTAGGTTTAATATTTCAATGTTTTATACGAATAAAAATGTATCTTATCTATCAAGAAATTATATTTGTATTAATTTCTTTTTCAGATGGAAAACTATAGGTACTCCTGAAAAGAACATCCAAATTGGACCTATGATTATTAACGTTTCCCATGTTTTGGAAAAGTTATATGAGATCTCAAATCACGGACCATTAGATAGAAACCTAACAAAACGCTTGAAATTAAATTTCACATAACGTTAACCTGAAAAAGAGCGTAAAACTAAATGTCACATAATGTTAACCTGAAAAAGAGCTTAAAACTGAATATCACATAATGTTAACCTGAAAAAGAGCTTAAAACTAAATGTCACATAATGTTAACCTGAAAAAGAACTTAAAACTAAAATGTATTATGATGTAAATCTGAAAAACCCTTAGTGCTTAATGTAAACCATAAAGATGTATAAAGGGCGCCACTTGGTTTTTTTTTTGTAATAAAGATGTTTTTAGTTTAATTGAATCAGTTTTATTTAAAAATAGCTGTTGCCCGCGATCCAGGATGAAAAGTAGCCTATGTCCTTCTCCAGATCATGGTCTGCCCATGTCCCAAATTTGATCTAAGTCCGTTTAGCTGTTTCAGCGTGAAAGCATAAGAAACAAAACTCACTTTCGCATTTATAATATTAGTTAGGAACACATCCTTAATTTTTCAAGTAACACATAAAACAAATAAAAATAATTTCATTGTCCTATCTATTTTTTGTTAGATCTATACTATCGCGCTGTAAGAATGTAAGAACTTGCGCGTCGTTGCTGCGCCATCTATTAGAATACTCGGGCGTAACCTCGCTATGCCGTTAGTTATATGCGCGTCGTCGTTAGATGGCGGTCACGTCGATTGTGTAAATGTGTGCGTGCGTTTTTCAAGGACACTTAGTTTTTTTGTATAGGCCGTGGCCATTCTCCTTTGTTAGCTTTTAAATGATGTAAATATTTTCAAAATAAGAATACATACATAATTGGATTCTATTATCTAATTTATATTATATATTTGCATTGCACTGGTGTGAGTACTATGTATAATAGAGCCTACCATTTACCGGTAAATATGTCTTTCAATATTGACTTGGCGGCCGAGAGTACATTATGTCATGCTCACTCAGATGTCTCGCTGATGGTGGCGCGTGTGTTGGATCATTTAGCTCCCTTCAATCAAAATGGTTAAGCTGAATAGTGCTCATCCATGCGTCATGTTCGTGAACGGGTGCCGTCAGTTGGGACTGGTCACCTCTTAGCTGCTTCGGCTTATTTTTAATTATTTTATTTTGAAATTGTTTTTTTTTTGTTATTTTGCTAAAAAAAAACAAAATACTAATCTTTATGCAACAATATAATTTAAAAGTGCCCATGGAGTTTCTTGCCCGTTCTTCTCCATAGGTACCTATAGGTAGGTACCTACTACGCTATGGAATGGGCAACTAGCTTCATATTTCTAACTGACCGACTCCTTGACAATTCAAAAGTGCCTGTAACCCCCGAACGGCGCGCGGTATGCCAGTTAGCCCAAACCGTCAAGCCCCGCCGGCGCACAGTGGATCGAAAATCGGCTGTAGAAGACATAGTTATATTATTTTGTGATGAAATTGGAAAGGACTTAGGCCACTTGTTGACAGATGAATATCCGGGACACTCCATAATAAATTAACTGTATGCCTGGTTGTTCTTTATTTGATATTATGAAAAAAAATATTAAATGTAACTTCAATAAGGACACTACTTTATTAATTTTTATGGGTAATAGGGGAAATGTGAACAAAGGAGAATTGCTCCAATATTATAGAACATTGTGTAATCTTAGTTTAAGAAAAATTGTGTTGTTTACATTTCCATATCGTAACAGTTTGCCACAGGAAGAAAATAAGTTAAGATTTGATATTAATTTGACATTGCATAATTTGACATTTAATAATAATCAATTCCATTTAATTGATACTAACAATTATGTTGGTAATAATTTGTATTTGACAAAAGATAGATATAATATTATTATGTACTATCTTTCTAACTTTTACAAAAGACAGATAGCTGTGTCGCTATCATATTTTTTTTCTATCTCAGCCAAAAATTTGGCTAAACAAAAGACAGATAGCTGTGTCGCTATCATATTTTTTTTCTATCTCAGCCAAAAATTTGGCTAAACAACTTGCTTCTTTTGAGCAATGCAATGATATTTTAAATAATTCTGCCAATCATTTGGCATCAACTAATGACATTGATCATCATTTAAATTAGAAATTAGGACAATAGAGGAAACCTCTTGCTTAACAAATGAAGATAATTTAAATAAAGGTTTAAATCATCTTAATGTTACACAAAGTTCTTTAATATCACACCCATCAAATTGCAGTAACCTAAATAAATATAATAATAATACTCTAAAAATCGTTCATCAAAATATACAGGGTGTGATAGGTAAGGAATTGGAACTAGAGCCGTTCATGAACTGTAATTATATTGATATCCTATGTGTAACTGAACATTGGTTAAAAGTCCACCAGTTCATGTTCAGCTTTAACAACCACCAGGTTGCCAGCTCGTTCAGCAGAGTTAATATGATACGTGGTGGCTCTCTAATAATTGTTCGTAACAATATGAAATTTAAAGAACTTTAGGATATTGTGAGCCTCTCTGTTGAGCGAGTTATTGAAATAGCTTGCATTGAGCTTGAGCAGTTCATTGTAATGAGCGTGTACAGGCCCCCATGTGTTTCATATGACATTTTCGAGAAATATATGGAAGAAGTATTATTAAAGACTTGTAACAGTAATAAAACACTTGTTGTCTGTGGAGATTTCAACATTAATATATTGGAAAAATCTGCTGCAGTAAATAAATTTATAATTTTATTAAAATCCTATAATTTGTACAATACATTCTTTGAGCCAACTAGAATAACTGCCACTAGCGCTACCTGTATTGACAATATTTTTACAAATTTAAGACCTTCTAGCCATTCAATTGTAAATGAGTTGGACTCTGATCACTGTGGCCAGTTGGTCACTTTCCCTCAGAAAATAATCAGAGTTCAAAGAAAACTTATGAGTTTTGTTCCTGTTAACAAAAGTCGCTTAGAACAATTTAAAAATAATTTAATGGAAAAACTACCGGGTTTGCCTTATCACACTGACCCGGACCAAGCATATATACTTTACTATTTAACCTCATCAATTGTGAATTTAGGAAGGTATTCACCTCAAAAACATTGCCTGTTCATGATCGCGTTATATTTAGTGACTGGGCAACACCAGGTATTTACAAAAGTAGGTTGAGGTTATATGAACTGTATCATGAAAAAACATATAACCATGATGAAACTTTTAAAGAATTTGTTAAAAATTATTCTAAAACTTTTAAAAGAGCCTGTTCCTCAGCAAAAGCCATACACATTAAAAATAAAATAAAATCTTCTGGAAATAAAATTAAAACAACTTGGAATATTATTAATTCTGAAACGGGAAGAACGACAGTACGGAATCGTGACTTCCATCTAAAAATCGATGATGCAGATATTAGGGCAGACGTGGAGGTGGCAACAGAGTTTGAAAACTTCTTCACTAATATTCCCTTTTTAACAACCAAAACTCTGTCATCGTCGTCCTCCACTTCTGCTTACTCAATACTAAAAGAATGTGTACCAGAATGTGATAAACACTTTAAATTCACAGTTGTTAGCCCTAAAGACATTTTGGAATCTTTTAAAGAACTTGATGTAAAAAAAACTACTGATCTTTGGGGATTATCAGTACATACGATGTCTTCACCCTTTTTAGCAATTGTTTTTAACTCTTGTATTGCATCTGGTATATTTCCTGATCTGATGAAACTTAGCAAAGTGATTCCACTGTTCAAATCTGGCAGCACAACTGATCCCACGAATTTTCGGCCTATTTCGATATTACCTACATTGAGCAAATTCTTTGAAAAAATAATTTTAAAACAAATGTTAGGACATTTCAATTCATGTAATTTATTTCATCTGAAACAGTTTGGTTTTACGAAGGGTCGTTCAACTACAGACGCGAGCGTGGAATTGCTGAAGAGCATTTTCGAGGCTTGGGAGGAGTCGCAGGATGCTCTTGGCATTTTCTGCGACTTGTCTAAGGCCTTCGATTGCGTCCATCATGATACTCTCATCAGGAAACTGCACCACTATGGTATGAGGGACAGGGCTCTCGACCTTCTGACTTCCTATCTTAATAATAGAATTCAGAGGGTTGATATAAATGGCAAGAGATCTGCAGGATCTGCGGTCACTATGGGCGTTCCGCAGGGTTCAATTCTAGGTCCATTCTTGTTTCTAATCTATATAAATGACTTACCTTATCACATAAGGGATAATCACAAGATTGTATTGTTCGCAGATGACACTTCCCTCATTTTTAAAATCAAACGACTGCTGGTCAACTTTGAACATGTTAACGATGCACTCTCTAACGTTGTCCATTGGTTTAATGTAAATAATCTTCTCCTGAACGAAAAAAAGACTAAACTTATTAAATTTTCAACGCCAAATGTCAGGCAGCTAACTACCAATGTTCAACTTAATGGAATAGAGTTGGACCCTGTCGAGTCGACAGTTTTTCTTGGAATAACAATTGACGCTAAATTACAATGGCACCCACACATAGAAAAATTGTCAGGAAGGCTAAGTTCGGCCACCTATGCTGTTAAAAAAATTCGACAGATAACCGATGTAGATACGGCCAGAATTGTTTATTTTAGTTATTTTCATAGTCTTATGTCTTACGGGATTCTTCTCTGGGGAACCTGTGCGGACATTAACACCGTCTTTGTTTTACAAAAAAGGGCTGTTCGAGCCATTTACAACCTAGGTCCAAGAGATTCCCTTCGAGAAAAATTCAAAGAAATAGATATTCTGACTGTAGCCTCTCAATATATATTTGATAATCTTATGTATGTACACAAAAATATATCAAATTCCAGGAATAAACATAATCTTGCTGTACTTCACCCTCGCCTCCACAGAGTAGGCAACTCGTTCATGGGTCAATGTATACGCTTTTACAACAAACTTCCTATTGCTATTCGAAATTTACCCATTAAACGATTTAAAAGCTGTATTAAAACCAAACTTTGTAAAAAAGGGTACTATAAAATTTCAGATTATTTAGAAGACAAAAAAGCTTGGGATTGAGCTGCTCGCTCTGATAAGCTTTGTGCTAAAACCATATAATTTGATATTTAAATTATGCAAAATCATCATTATATACAACTATATGTACATATTGACATTGATGAATATTATAAGCAAAATTAAGTGAATATTTATGTACCTTGAAAAGTATTATATTACTTTAATTATTGTGTTTTAATGATGGTCTGGCATTTTGAGTTCTTTATGCGGCCAACCCAATTGTCCTTTCCTTGGTATTGTTCGTCGAGTCGTTGAGCTCCTTAAGTTTTGAGTTGAGCTACACGATTACTGACAAATGCTTGCACTGACTGGACAGGTCCACTCAAATTTGTGTGGTTCTTTCCTCAAAAGACCATTTCAGACATAGATCTATATGGTCCTCACATGATCTGACCAAGATTATGTCTGGACTTTAAAAGAGACTTTGACCCTTGAGTTTGTTTCGCCATTTCTTCTCAGGGGTAGTCAGATAGGAAATGTCGACTCCATCTAGCTTATTTTTTAATATGACGTGTAAAAGTGATTCTCATATCCTATTTACAGAATAAACAATTTCATTTCATTTCATTTCATAGGATCTCGATTTCTTAAATGTTATTTTTTTTGCTGGAAATGACTTCTGCTGATTATTACTGTTCTATAAAATGTCATATGAAGTAATTGTGTGCACAAATGGAAGAGTTATAATTTTTATAAGAAAAAAATGTATGGAGCTGACATGAAAAATGAGGATATCTCTGGAATCGCAAGGTTGGCCGTTATATCCTTGCACACTAGTACATAGTACTATTTATTTGTGAATTTTTGACATACTTAATATCGCGGCATCACTTGCGATGTTTTTTTTTAAATCTTCAAAATTAAAAAAAAACGTATATGATACGTTTTAATGCTTAAATATGGCTATACCAAGTGTATGTTTATATTTTTTTTGCTTAGACCAAAACATTTTAAGAAATCACAAAGTCGTATTACCTACTTATTTGAAATGACATGGTAATTATGAATTACATAATATGTAATCTTGTCTAATGCCTCAAGTCCACATTAGCTAATAATTAATAAAACTTAATACCTATACCTGTTAAAAGGATACGTACCATAATGAGGGTAATTAGATAAACGTGATCATTAGTCAATAACAATAAATGGTAAACTATTGTATGATTAAAAATAAAAGAAAATTATTAAAAAAAAATATTAACTTAACCTAACCTAACATAAACAATAAAAGTTAACTTATTTTATACTTCGTCACCATCAGAATCTACTTCAGAATCAGGCTCTACAATAGATATAACTTCTAAGAACTCTGTCGGAGCTTCCTGATCCTGAAGTTTCAGTAGTTCTACTGGTTCCTTAAAGTTGTCTGCCTATTGTGGGCATTTAATTTTGGTCTTGTGGAAGAAATTAGAGGATCAGAAGAGACGATAAGCATATTGAGGATATCCTCGTTTGATGCTTGTCTACTCTTTTTCCTCGAATGGTGTTCTCTGAACCTCTTAAAGTCTTTGTTTCGGGCCTCTGAAGCTTCTTCCGAAAGACTTCCAATTGGTACAATAGCATTTTCTGCAATTATGTCCCCTCCGTGAATCAACAATTTGTGGACGGTTGATGACATGTAGTACCAATCGTACAGTTCCACGTATTTTTCAGCGGTTGTTCTAGCGTATTTTTTAAATTTCGGCACGTCTACAATGGTGCCGATTCCCTTGTTCACAAACTAAACTAAATTTAAGTTCAGTGCATCTTTTTCTTTCTATTTCATTAAGAAAAGGACAGAAGATAAATTTTAGTTTAGTCCTGTCAATTTAATCAGCGCCTGTCACTACTCCGTAGAAGTTTAGACGTGATTAAAAACTTGCCTACTAAAATTACGTCAATTTACGTCAAGCGCTGATTAATTTGACAGGACTAAAGTCGTTTCCCATAATGTGATATATTGCCATTTCGATAGTTTTAATGAAAGTAGCAAACCCAGTGCTTTTACTGGTGAAAATATTGTTGAAGGAGCTGGTTTGTTCAACATTTCCTTGTTTTTTGCTGCTGCTTCTGGATTTTGGAGCATATGTTCAATAACAGATGCAATATCCTCACGACCATCTCCTTTCAAAAGTGCTGCAGCTGAATAAGCTACTTCATTAGGGTCATCGCCTATATGTTCATCAGATCGTCTCTTCTTCTGCTTGTTACTTAGATCTTCAAACGGCTTTCGAGATCTTTTTGTCATCGTTGAAGTTGATTTCATTGTTGAAGTTGATGGTACAGGTTCAGGTACAGGTTCAGTAGAAATATTTTCACTTGTTGATTCTTGAATGAGCAAATTGGTTTGCACGCAGTTTGGCCAGTCAATATTTGCCTCAAGGCAATTACTGTAATCACGTCTAAAAACTTCACTTTTCCTGTGCGATCGTAACCATCTCTTTTGAACTGCCCGTGTAAATCTTCGACAAAATTCTTTCACGGTAACACTGTCTTCATCTGAAAGGCTAGAGCCCAGTCGAATAACAAGTGTGTTGAACAATATTTCATAATCGAAAGACGAAGCATCCTGATTGCTCAGAATAACAAACAAATCCAAATTTGTAATAATGCTTTCCATTATTCACGATCACTGAGTAAAAAGACACGGTAGGATAGATGTTAGTATTAGAAATGCTCTAAATGAACTGAAGTTGTGAATCCAATGTTTGACTATTTATTGTTATTGACTAATGATGGTATCACATTTATCTAATTACTTTTAATAAGTTAATCCTGCACTAATTGCTAAATTAGCGAGTACCCCAAATTATTTTGGTACGTATCCTTTTAACTAGGTATATAGGTATTAAGTTTTATTAATCATTAGCTAATGTGGACTTGAGGCATTAGACAAGATTACGTATTACGTAATTCATAATTACCATGTCATTTCAAATAAGTAGGTAATACGACTTTGTGATTTCTTAGAATGTTTTGGTCTAAGCATAAAAAATATTGTAATTTACACTTGGTATAGCCATATTTAAGCATGTATCATAATACGTTTTTTTTTTAATTTTGAAGATTTAAAAAAAAAAATCGCAAGTGATGCCGCGATATTAAGTATGTCAAAAATTCACAAATAAATAGTACTATAACAGTGTGCAAGGATATAACGGCCAACCTTGCGATTCCAGAGATATCCTCATTTTTCATGTCAGCTCCATACATTTTTTTCTTATAAAAATTATAACTCTTCCATTTGTGCACACAATTACTTCATATGACATTTTATAGAACAGTAATGATCAGCAGAAGTCATTTCCAGCAAAAAAATAACATTTAAGAAATCGAGATCCTATGTCTTCTACAGCCGATTTTCGATCCACCGTGCGGCGCGCATGTGAGCCACCTCTGGCGCGCGGTTTGCAACTCTATTATATATAACGGATGAGCACCTTATTGCATTATAATAGAGTTGCAAACCGCGTGGCCCAAGACTCCTATTCGGTGTCAGTGGGGAATTACCGGTTGAAATAAATGCTTTGAGTTACTTCAATTATGAGTTGAGAATTTTTGTTTTACGTGTATATGTATATCAATCCCCATCACGTCTGCGGAGTTTCACTAAATGGACCCTGTATTTTTATGCACTCTCTCAAAACAAGTACATATTGGTGCCGATTCCCTTGTTCACAAACTAAACTAAATTTAACTTCAGTGCATCTTTTTCTTTCTATTTCATTAAGAAAAGGACAGAAGATAGATTTTAGTTTAGTCCGATCAAATTAATCTTATTATATAATAATTAAATTTAGTTTCGTTTTGAACAATGGAATCGGTACCATTACCTATTTATAAGAAAGGTAGTAAGTAACAAGTTAAGTAAGTAGGTAGGTCAATATACTATAAACTAAAAAAAGAATGCAGGTAACTACGTACGTATACGTCTAAAGCAATTTATTATACTTTTATGTAAGTACCTACTTATGTAGGTATAACGTAATGTTTGTGTAGCTACAGCCTCGGCAAGCCGAAGTTTACTCTGGCACACGGTGGTTCATGCTTTGTGTTGACACAATCTTAATCTTATGCCTTGTGTCTAAAACATTATTTTTTATATATTTCACTAATTCGCATTGGTAATTCGGCAGTTGCCAAGACAAGAATCGCATAATTTCGATAACATGCTTTCATGGACATAAATAAACATTTAAAAAATGTGTTACCTACCAGGCTACAGGTAATAAATGTAATACGGGCTAGTGTTCACAACTCCACGTCAAAGCGCGTATTTTGCGTATACACGGCACAGATTACTAATATGTAGCAAGCTAATACACGGCTACATATCAAGAGCATACATTTTCAGTATAAGCTGATATCGCATTGTATAGGATTTCCCTACAATTAGAGGTCAGCTTATACTGGAAATGTATAGCTTGATATGTAGCCGCGTGGACATAGAGATTTGTTCTTATGGAACAAATCTAACTAAGAGAGATGTGTTAATGATTCTAATTCTGTAAATACATATTTGTTATCGTCGCTAGTCATATTTAGATCAAGATAAAACCTGACACTGAGCTGGAAATTGCAAAAAGAGTAAGAAAATTTGAATTTCGCGAGCTGCCACTGCGGATCCACCTTAGCCCATTGACCTAACCCCTTATTCGGTGTCTGACCACGCACAGTGAAGGGTTCCGTAGTTAGGATGAATAATAATTCATCCGCGTTTCGGATCCGTAGTGGCAGCTCGCGAAATTCAAATTTTCTTACGTTTTTTGCAATTTCCAGCTGTACGGAAATCCTATACGGCTATACCATGCGAGATCAGCTTATAATGGAAACATATAGCTTGATATGTAGCCGTGTATACAATTGTGTGTCTATTATTGTAGTTGAAAAACATGTTCAAAACATGCACATTTTGTAGTTGGAATGTATCCCATACATTCCAACTACAAAATGTTTGTTTGTACGCACAATATTGAGAGATTTACATGTTATTTTAAGACCATAAACTTCTTATGCGTTTTCCTGTAATCTACAAGTACAGAACTATTTTCTGTATTTTTTTCAAACATTTAGGCTAAGTAGTTTTGGAGATAAGGGGAGAATGGTCAATTTTTATCTATTTTCTTAAATAATTATAAAACTATTTATTTTACAATTATAAAAAAAATATTGGAGACCCTCACAGCAAGCCCTTTCATTTAATGCATCACACAGTACAGTTTGTAAAACTCTTTAATTTTGTTTTTATAATTTGTCCCCCAAAAGTGACCCCTATATTCAAAACCCTTTCATTTAATGTATCATTACAGTTTGTAAAACTTTCTTTTAAATTGTCTAATTTGTTCCCCAAAAGTGACCCGCAAATTCAAAATTAATTTATTTACGTTACACGTTCGTATTTGGCACACAGAAATTCATAAGTATGTATACAGGGTGACATTGAAAACATGCGACAAATCGAAATGGGAGATTGTACTCATCATTATGAACAACTTTTACTAAGGGACCAATGCTACAATCCCAAAAAAAAAACTGCTGTCCCCTACATTTATGTTCGCAATACCTCATCAAAATGTAGGAAAAGCAGATTTTTTTTTTTGGGATCTGCTTTGGTCCCTTAGTAAAAGTTGTTAATAATGATGTATACAATGTCCCATTTCAGTTTGTCGCAAGTTTTCAATTTCAACCTGTAGATACCAAATTTCAACTTAATCGGTCCAGTACATTCGGAGCAAATCGGCTGTGACAGACGGACAGACAAACACACGAGTGATCCTATAAGGGTTCCGATTTTACCTTTTGAGGTACGGAACCCTAAAAAGGCCACGAAACAAAATGTATGGAGCAAAATATGGTGCCTTGTTTTTTCATGGCGCCAATTAACGAAATCAAAGCGAAAAAAATGGGAGCCTATCTAACGAAATATTGTATTACGGACCATAAACGGTACCTCAAATAAAATATTTTTCAATCTTTCTTTTTACGGTACTGCCTATAACTACGGTGTTGTACTACTACTATAACTTTACGCTTTCCGTTGCGGGGTACGCAGAGATGATTCAGCGGCACCTAATGTAAGCGAGTGAGGTATTGTTGAATCCTATAATTGAAAAGATGATAATGTTTTAAGTGTCTTTTCAAAAGTAATGCACTTCTACCAAAGGATACGCGCTGATGATATAAATGTTAGTTATAATGGTCAGAAGGTGGATACAACTTGTGTAACGAAATTTCTAGGCATCCTGGTTGACAACAATTTGACTTGGAAACCGCATGCCGAAGACCTATGTAAGAAGATAAATAAATCAGCCTACGTATAAGCTATCACACGAACTTAGCAATGCAAATCTTAATTGCATCACTATTAAGATTTGGAATCATTTTTTGGGGTAACTGTAGTGAGAGAGGAGATTTTTAAGGCCCAGAAACGGTGTATTAGATCTACATATTATGTTGAACCTTAAAAGCACAAACAGCTGTGACCCTGCGTTTCGGTCTCTGAGGATACTAACTCTTCCTTGTTTGTACATATTGGAGGTGGCATTTTTTGTAAAATCCAATCGAAACTTATTTCCGTCACTGGCCAATGTAAGAACACGTAATGGCCCCTTTTTTTTTTTGGTTGGGAAATCATCAAATAACTTCTCCCGCTCTGGGCGGAGCGGGAGGGTGTGTCAGACTCTTACTGACTAAAACCCACCCGTATTCCTTCTTGTTGCCTGTGTTGCCAGGGGCCTCGGTGACCCATTAGTACCTTCCCGCGACCCCGGCAGGCATCGGCCCTGGTGGACCCCTACTTTTGTGCTGACGACATCTCTTTGAGGCGCACGTGGAATACAACGCGCCGTCGACCCGGGCCTGGTCCTTACCGGACGGTGAGCTACCCATTGCTCACCGTCCGCAAGCCCGCGCCTGCGGTGGCCGGCTATCCGCCTGGGATTCCCGACGCCCAGGGCGTCTCCTGCGGCGGCTAGGGGCGAGAGGATGCGAAACATGCCTTTCCCTCAACCCTCCCGCTTCCTCCTTCGCGAGCATTACTGCTTCGCAGAAGGAGGTGATGGCTGCCACGCCCTCTCGCTCCGTACCATAGCCTGAACCAGGGCCGGACGCGAGTGATCTCTGCCGCCGATCGCCTCCACGAGGACACGGCGGTGCTCTGCCCAAGCCGGGCAGACCGCCACCGTATGCTCCACCGTGTCTTCCGGGCGATCCACACAGTGGTGACACCCGGGCGTTTCCTCCCGCCTTATCCGACACAGGAACCTCCCGAAGCTGCCGTGTCCGATGAGGACCTGCGTCAGGCGGAAGGTGAGGACCCTTGAGCAGGGCCAGTTTCCTACTTTGTGGAAATCTGGTCGTCTGGTCCTGCTCAGGAAGGCGGGGCGCCCTGCGGACTCACCGTCCGGGTACAGGCCCATAGTGTTGCTAGACGAGGTGGGTAAGATGTTTGAGCGGATAATCGCTGCCCGCCTCGTCGGCCACTTGTGCGGAGAGGGGCCTGACCTGGCCGAGAGCCAGTTCGGCTTTCGGCACGGGCGCTCCACCATCCACGCGATTTCGCGGGTGAGAGTCCTGGCGGAGGAAGCGGTGTCCCGGGGCGGGGTGATGTTGGCGGTGTCCTTGGACATCTCCAACGCCTTCAACACCCTGCCCTGGAGCTGTATTCGGGAGGCACTGCGTTACCATCAGGTGCCTTCCTACCTCCGCCGCATCGTCGGGGCTTATTTGGCGGAGAGGTGTGTCACCTACACGGGACGTGATGGCGGAAACCAGCGCCGCATGTCGTGCGGTGTTCCACAGGGCTCGGTCGTAGGACCGCTCCTGTGGAACATCGGGTACGACTGGGTGCTGCGGGGCGAGCTCCAGCCGGGCGTGGACCTGACGTGTTATGCGGACGACACACTGGTCACGGCCCGGGGGAGCTCGTACCGGGAGGCAGCGTTGCTAGCGACGGCTGCGGTCTCACAGGTGGTGAGTCGCATACGTCGTCTAGGGCTGGAGGTTGCCCTCAACAAGTCGGAGGCCTTGATCTTTCATGGCCCCCGGCGGGCGCCGCCGCCGGGATCACACATCGTGGTCGGGGGGGCTCAAATCGCTGTCGAGTCCACCATGAAGTACCTAGGATTGGTGCTCGACAGCCGGTGGGATTTTGGCCCCCATTTCCAGCGGCTGGCGCCCAAGTTGTTGGGCGCGGCTGGGGCGTTGTCAACGCTGCTTCCCAATCTGGGGGGCCCGAGCGCCGCCTGTAGGCGGCTCTACGTGGGGATCGTGCGATCGATGGCCCTTTACGGGGCCCCGATCTGGGCGGCTGACCTGACGGCCGGAAGCATCGCAGTCCTGCGGAAGCCGCAGAGAGCGATGGCCGTCATAGTCATCAGGGGATATCGCACGATCTCCTTCGAGGCGGCTTGCGTACTGGCCGGATCCCCCCGGAAGGTGAGGACCCTTGAGCAGGGCCAGTTTCCTACTTTGTGGAAATCTGGTCGTCTGGTCCTGCTCAGGAAGGCGGGGCGCCCTGCGGACTCACCGTCCGGGTACAGGCCCATAGTGTTGCTAGACGAGGTGGGTAAGATGTTTGAGCGGATAATCGCTGCCCACCTCGTCGGCCACTTGTGCGGAGAGGGGCCTGACCTGGCCGAGAGCCAGTTCGGCTTTCGGCACGGGCGCTCCACCATCCACGCGATTTCGCGGGTGAGAGTCCTGGCGGAGGAAGCGGTGTCCCGGGGCGGGGTGATGTTGGCGGTGTCCTTGGACATCTCCAACGCCTTCAACACCCTGCCCTGGAGCTGTATTCGGGAGGCACTGCGTTACCATCAGGTGCCTTCCTACCTCCGCCGCATCGTCGGGGCTTATTTGGCGGAGAGGTGTGTCACCTACACGGGACGTGATGGCGGAAACCAGCGCCGCATGTCGTGCGGTGTTCCACAGGGCTCGGTCGTAGGACCGCTCCTGTGGAACATCGGGTACGACTGGGTGCTGCGGGGCGAGCTCCAGCCGGGCGTGGACCTGACGTGTTATGCGGACGACACACTGGTCACGGCCCGGGGGAGCTCGTACCGGGAGGCAGCGTTGCTAGCGACGGCTGCGGTCTCACAGGTGGTGAGTCGCATACGTCGTCTAGGGCTGGAGGTTGCCCTCAACAAGTCGGAGGCCTTGATCTTTCATGGCCCCCGGCGGGCGCCGCCGCCGGGATCACACATCGTGGTCGGGGGGGCTCAAATCGCTGTCGAGTCCACCATGAAGTACCTAGGATTGGTGCTCGACAGCCGGTGGGATTTTGGCCCCCATTTCCAGCGGCTGGCGCCCAAGTTGTTGGGCGCGGCTGGGGCGTTGTCAACGCTGCTTCCCAATCTGGGGGGCCCGAGCGCCGCCTGTAGGCGGCTCTACGTGGGGATCGTGCGATCGATGGCCCTTTACGGGGCCCCGATCTGGGCGGCTGACCTGACGGCCGGAAGCATCGCAGTCCTGCGGAAGCCGCAGAGAGCGATGGCCGTCAGAGTCATCAGGGGATATCGCACGATCTCCTTCGAGGCGGCTTGCGTACTGGCCGGATCCCCGCCCTGGGACCTCGAGGCGAAAGTACTCGCGTCGCTGTACCAGTGGCGCGAGGAAGCGAGGGCGCGGGGCGAGTGGCTTATGCAGCGACATATGGAGCTGTGTCGGTCACAGCTCCGCGCAGCCCTGGTGGCGGAATGGCGGGACAGGCTTACACGCCCTACCGCCGGCCTCGCCACCATCGAGGCGGTCCGGCCAGTGCTCGAGCCCTGGCTCGGGAGGAGGCACGGCTCCCTGTCGTTTCGGGTGACGCAGGTGCTCTCGGGGCATGGTTGCTTCGGGAAGTACCTGTGCCGCATAAACAGGGAGCCGGACGCCCGGTGTCACCACTGCATCGACTGTCGGGAGGATACGGCGCGGCATACGCTGGCAGAGTGTGCCGCTTGGGAGGAGCCACGCCGTGCCCTCATCTCAGGAGTGGGCAGTGACCTGTCACTGCCGGCCGTGGTCGAGGCGATGGTCGGCAGCGAGGAGTCCTGGGACGCGGTGGTATCCTTCTGCGAAACAGTCGTGTCGCAGAAGGAGGCTGCGGAACGGGAGCGGGAGATCTCTTCCGCTCACCCGGCCCGCAGCAGGCGCACCGGGCGTCGGCAGAGGGCAGACAACGCCCTCTTCCGGCCCCCCTAAATGGGTCCAGGGACGGCGGACTTGGGGACGTCCGCCGCCCCCCATCACACTGGACCCGAGGTGGCGGCGCGTAGTGTTCCACGCGCGCCCCTTTCAGACGTTGTGGGGGGGGTTTAAACACCTCACCCCCCCCAGACTTGAGGTGGCCCGCAGAGGCGGGCCGGCACTAGCTGGGGATCGTGGAAGTCGCATTAGATCCCATGATCCCCGGTGCAAGTGTGGGACGGGAACACCGGGGTGGTTTTTAGTCAGTAAGAGTCTGACAGACCCCTCTGCCTACCCCAGGGCGGAGGACATCCACGAGGATTTTCCACCCCGGCAACAAAAAAAAAAAAAAAAAAAGGCGGAAGGTGAGGACGCCTTGGCGCCTCTCTAGCCACTCCTCAAAGAGGGGACTTATCGCCGCAATTTTGGCGTGCCCAGCACTGGGTTGCGACAACTACGTACTCTCCATGACGCCATGAGATCCCGCCGGAGCTCCGTCCGCTGTGCCGCGATTTCTCGTGGCAGCGGGCTTAAGCCCCGGCGCGGCGGCGTTTCGCCTCCTCGCGCCACTCATATACGTGCGCGAGGACTTTTGCCTCCAGATCCTATGGCGGCAATCCGGCAAGGAGGCTCGCTGCCTCACAGGAGACCGTGCGGTATCCCCTGACCATCCGGATGGCCATGACCCTTTGGGCCGCGCTCAACCGACGGGCTGGCCGCAGCTGTAGAGGGCCATGGACCGCACGACCCCCGCGTAGAGCCTCCGGCAGGAGGCGTTTGGACCCCCTAGATTGGGCAGGAGCCGCTTCAATGCAGCGCCTGCCCGCTCCAGTTTGGGAGCCAAACGTCGGAAATGCTCCACGAAGTTCCACCGGCTGTCGAGGACGAGTCCCAGGTACTTCATCGTCGACTCGACGCCGATAGAAACCCCTCCTACCGTTATTTGGGACCCCAACGGTGGCGCGTTCCGAGGACCATGAAAACACATGGCCTCAGACATGTGCAGGGCCACCTCGAGTCCCAATTGCCGGATCCTTTCGACGATTGTCGCAAACCCGCGTGCCGCTAATTCGGCCGCCGCCTGGTGCGACCTCCCCTGCGCCAGGACCAACGTGTCGTCAGCGTATCACGTAATGGCCCCTTGAGATCCCAATACAAGAACTTGCTACATTCGGGTAATTTCAAAACAGCACTATTATGGAAAAGTGTTATGACAATGGGACCTGTCAGTTATAATAGAATATGGTTTCTACCCGACTGCCTCAGTTTTTCGAGAGCATGCATGTATGTCTATTTCTTTGGCACGCTCTGTAGCCTAAACGGCTTGATGGATTTTAACATATGAGGTGTCCTTAGATTCGTCTTAATTGTGGAAGTGACATAGGCTATATAATGTTTATAAATTGCATCTGCAAATACAAAAAAAAGGAGGGGAAGGGTTTTTTTTTAATTAATTGCAACAATATTGGTATCAAATAAAAGCTAGTAATGAGTAATTTTCAAATACATATGTTAATAAAACTAAAAAGCTTGAAATAAAATAAATTATATAAAAAACAAAAAACCCGACTGCTAAAACACATAACTGAAAAGGGAAAAACAAGCGTTATGTTATAATCTATAGAATTTAGGTACCGCAGGCGGGGACAGTCGAATAACCTGAAATATGGTGTAACTTTTGATTGTCCCCGCCTGCGAGACCAAAATTATATAGATTATAACGCTTGTTTTTCCCTTTTCAGTTATGTGTTTTAGCAGTCGGGTCTTTTGTTTTTTAAATAATTTATTTTATTGATTCGATTGTTCTGTAAACATTTTAAAAGGGCACTACTTTTAGGGAAATGTTATTACTCAGTCAAAGACTTTATAAATGATATGAGTTTATCCAGATTGTGATTGTTATAATTTGACCATGTAAGACTTTGTAATTGACTATAATATTATTAATTGACTTCACTTTAATTTCTATTTTGTTTTGTTGACATTGTTTTTTTTTGTTTTAAATGTTTAAATTTATTAGATACCAGTAGTTTATGAGAAAATTGCGATGATACATACGTAGATACGTAGGTACCTACATACTTAGTCGAAAACTGAACTTTCTTTTTTTGAAATCGGTTAAAATTTTATTGGGCTTGCGTTATTTTGAAACCCTAGGTACGCCACTGGGGCCGATGCCGGCCGGGGTACCTAGCAGGACGGTACATAAGGGTTACCGAGGCTCCTGGCAACACAGGCAACGGAAGGGACACGAGTGGGTTTTAGTCAGTAAGAGTCTGACACACCCTCTCGCTCCGCCCAGAGCGTGAGAAGTTATTTGATAATTTCCCACCCAAAAAAAAATAAATCTGGCATTTATTTGCTGGCTTTTTTTTTGGGTGGTTAAATGGTTGTTTATGGAGATGTGAAAAATTTTATGGCAGTACTACTGAACTTAAATTTAGTTTAGTTTGGTTTGGTTTGTGAACAAGGGAATCGGCACCATAGTCGACCAACTTAAATTTGCAGTTGGAGAATTGACTTGAATTGAATATATCGATGTATGGGAGAACATGTTTTTCAACTACAATGTTAAGTTTGTTTTTGGGACAAATTCATCCCAACTTCTATACTACGAAACCCTTAATTGTGCGTGGTCCGACACGCACTTGGCCGTTTGCTTCTAGCGTAGTAATCGCAGAGGAAAAGGTCACTGACTCCCGCCGCTGTCAACCATAATTATTTTGTAAAGGCTCCTACATACCTACTGGCGCGACTTGTCGCGCGACGCGTCGCGACACAAAGGCACCGCTTGTAGTCGCGCCAGTATGTAGGAGCCTTTACACGTAATTTTGAATCGGTGATATCTTTTAAAGTACCTACCTATTCGTTTATATGACATGATGTCAAGGCATATATTAATCTAAATTAAATGCCCAATTTAAATAACATATTTTATTGGATAAGGAATAATAATAATATACCGGTCAAAATAGCAAGTTTCGGGTATAACAATGATTTTTTTATCAAATTATGAAAGATAAAAATGGTTGCTGTGGGCCATCCTTAGAAGATAGATTTATATTTGTTGAACTTAATAAGATGAGCAATCCTGTAGAACATTAATTTTATTATATCTCTTACGGATTACGCGGCGCACGCTAGTAAAACGGTATGATTTTTTCCGACATCTTCATCAATAATCGTCATATTTCAGCGAATTTACACAAAACCTTAATGAATTATACACCTAAACCTTCCTCATGAATTACTCCGTCCATTGGTGAAAACCGTTTGGAAATCAGTTCAGTAGTTTTTGAGTTCATCGCGTTCAGACGGACAGACAGAAAGACGCGGCGCGGGACTTTGGATTTACGAGTATGTAGTGTAGTACCTATCTATGAAAGTAGTTTGCCGATTATGCTAAGCTAACTTAGCTTATCTGGCTATCATATAACATAGGTATTTGAATGTTAGCTCTTGGCTATGGTCGACACATCAAACTATCTAAAATGTCCACAACTACGTACGTGAACTAAGCTAAAGCTAAGGTACGTGTTCTGGTGCACATTAGGCTGTGTAGGGACTTATTAAACGGGCGTTTTTGGATTGTTATAGCCAACGGTTAAATATCCGATTTCAGATTTTGAAATCGTTTTCTAAATCCGGTTTTAGAAATCGATTTCAGGAGCGGCTCCGATGCCTCCGACCTGCAGATTTGATCGTCTCTAGTAATATTATTCGGTTGTATTAGAGAACGACAAATCTAAATGATTTAAACTACTCTGGGAAGTAATAAGACTTCCCAGAGTAGTTTTATGTTTCAATGTCCAATACTTTTCATGCAAGAAACCCCCAAAATCTAAATCTATCGAGTGTAGTGAAAACTGCTTCGTGTTTTTTATTCCACCGACCGCTACTTAGAAAGAGATGAAGCGGAATCCTAATTGCGTAACCAACTATCAATCACAATCTGAATGATTTTGAAGGATATTGCTAATCCATTGCTTTATACGATCGACAAATTTGTCTGGTCAGCAACGTAAATAACGCAGTGAACGTTGTTAAACTGTCAAAATGAAACTCATTGTTACTGATAGTGTGGTACGCAATTATCCCGCTGATCTCATTGGTTTGTGTGACTGTGTGTAGCAAACAATCGCACGGTGCGGCTTGGATTTTATCATCGGCTATTGTTGGGCACTGTTTGCGTTTGTCATATCGTGTGAGATCGGCACCCTAATTGCGTAACACAGTTTGAATCACAATCCGAGAGTTTTGAAGCATATTGCTAATCCATTGCTTCATAGGTTTGAAAAATTCGTCAGCTCAACAACGTAAATAACTTAATGAACGTGGGTGAACTGTCAAAATTAAACCGATTACGATCAATTGCCATTTTATGTGTGTTACGCAATTGCCCCGCGGTTTACTTTTTGCCGTGGTTTTGTGAAATCTATTGGTTTAGTTCGGATTATCGATACGATACGATTTGTGACTGAATAGAATAGCTCTTTATTAGGTATGTACACCAAAATCGGAATCGGATTTTAGATACGTTTTGATTTATCTGACGCATGTCTAGTACTTAAAGATTTTTTGAGATTTCGTTTCAGAGAATATGAAGTGTTTAGATATATCACTTCATGGCAATGCTTCAAATAGTAACTCCCAAGGTCCCTACAGATTTGCTCGTTTTATGACGATCGATAATGTCGCTCGTTATGCTGCGTTTTGACAATTAATAAGATCCGTCGGCTTTTTACGGATTTGCTCGATATTATCGATTGACAATGGTGCCGATTCCCTTTTTCACAAACTAAACTAAATTTAAGTTCAGTGTATCTTTTTCTTTCTATTTCATTAAGAAAAGGACAGAAGATAAATTTTAGTTTAGTCCTGTCAAATTAATCTGCGCCTGTCACTACTCCATACAAGTTTAGACGTGATTAAAAACTTGCCTTCTAAAATTACGTCAATTTACGTCAAGCGCTGATTAATTTGACAGGACTACACTAAAATTTATCTTCTGTCCTTTTCTTAATGAAATAGAAAGAAAAAGATGCACTGAACTTAAATTTAGTTTAGTTTGTGAACAAGGGAATCGGCGCCAATATCAGATTAAAATCAAGCATTACTTTTGATTTATCGATCCACTGTAGCGATCGACCACAGAACACGATTACTTTTAGTGGCGATCGACATCGTATTTTTTGTCGATTGCCACCGGGGATCGTTTTTGTTTGCTGCACATTGATTCGATTTTATTAGATCACACGTGTTGATCGTCATTATTCGAGCAAATATGAAGGCACCTTTAAGGCTCGTGTAAACTAGCGCGATATCGCGGGCGCGACAGGCAACAATAATCCTGTCGCACCCGCGATATCGCCCCAGTCTGTCAGCCTTTAGAAGCCTTTTTATTCTTAGTGGTAAGTATTCTGTTGCATAATTTCTAGTAACCACCAAGTGGGACCGAGCAGAATTCTATAAACTTATAGTGCCTAGGTACATACATACCTGCTATAAGCGACGTCTGCGTGGAAGATGGAAGACAACAAACATTACCTATTACAAATCACCAAAGAACACTACTTACTTAATGATCATAAATCACTGCTACGTTATACCTTGTGCCAATCGCCACCAGTTCAGAACGCGTTATTTATCTGATAATATCATCTAACACCAGTCAATTATCTACCAATCAATAATTTCGGATTTGGGATTCGGAAAACAACATAATCGCACTAAATACCTACACACTACTACCTACCTACCTACATGGCCGTTTGATTATTTATCCCCTGATTTGTACCTATATCTGCATTATAAAGAGGTCATCTTGTCGATATCACGGGATCCACTTAGTAAGCCACACCCAATCCCACTTTTATAGATATTATACAAATTGAAATCGTCCAGCCGTATTCACGTGATGCTGTAGCAAAATTCGCGACATGATATTTTTAAGATAATTGATTTGAACCGGTTTTCTTGAAATATTTTAGATAAGTGGGTAGTAGGTAACAATACCTTTGTTTCTTTGAACACTTCGAATATACTATAGGTAACTAACTAGTTATGTAGGTCTACTTAGAACAAGCCTTTTGAATTGATTCTGCGCACAGTTCACAGGCACAGATCATACGGGTGCCTTAGGGCAGCTAAATGTAGGTCACATTAATTAGGTGTAGCAGTGCAAGTTTTTTTCAGCTGTAATGCCGGTAGGTACTTTCGTAAATTAAGTCGCTAAATAAATATTTGCAAACAGTCCTAAAGTCGTTAAGTTATTTAATACCCACTTACGGGCCCATTTTTTTGAGGTTCCGTAATAAACAAGGAACCCTTATAGTTTCGCCATGTCAGTCTGTCTGACCCCACTCTACAGTGGGGTCAGACAGACTGAGACGAGACGCTTAGTACTAGAAACGTGTAATTTGGCATAGGTGTATAAGTAAATATTAATCGCGCCGACAAAGTGCCAAAATAAAATATTTTTTTTTTTTATGGTAGTTACCTCCCTTGCACGAAATGTGAGGATGATATTTATTTTTCTCGTCTATCCCATGGTGTGGTATCGTTGGATAGGTCGTTCAAAAATATTGCGGGACACCAGTTTTAGATTAAAGGATCCGTTTGCGTAATAAAGTGCTAATTTTTGTTAAGAGTCAAGTGTCCGCACCAGTTAAATGGTTGTTTATGGACATGTGAAAAAAATCATGGTACTTAGTAGTACTTAATAAATATTTAAATTAAAAGTTAACGAGTAATAGTTAACAAACTTAAATTTGCAGTTGGAGAATTAACCGTGGCATAAATCGATGTATGAGAGAACATGTTTTTCAACTACAATGTTAAGTTTGTTTTTGGGATACATTCATCCCAACTTCCCAACTACGGAACCCTTCATTGTGCGTGATCCGACACACACTTGGCCGGTTTTTTATTTATTTAGCTCGGTACTTTGCCTTGGTAGGTAAAGTAGTAACTACAACCGAAACAAATGTCAACAAGGTATTTCTAACTTTCCGCCATATAATACCAAACCAATAAAAATAACTAATGCAAATGACTACAAACGATGCTTAGCATAACAACAGTCTCCATCGTCAAGGTTACAGAGCGTTAAGATATTCGCGCGCTCGCGTTTAAGATCGTTATTGTCCACATTGCCCTGCGCGGTTGTTAAATCTTACTGTACGCGAGACATCGTCCGATTATGTTAAAGTGTCACGATTTATGTAATAGTAGTATCTACTACTACAATATTCAAATCCTACAAGATAAGTCAAGTACGCGACTACTAATGAGATTCTCCTTTGCACAATATTTCGATCCTTTTAGGCGCCTACTCGCTAGCATAATCTTATCTGAAAACAAATTTACATTACTTAGTGTTTTGTATTTATTTCGAAGGACTTATTGAAACCATAATATTATGGAGCTCAATGTTAATATATTTTTAAGGATAAAACAACACTTCCCATGATTAGTACAAAATAAAATTAAATATATTGTTAGTTTTTACATAGGTATTTATTTAAAAGTACAGAACATATGAAGGACTACACACTGAATTGAGATAAAATACTTAGTACTGACTTTGAAAATGATGTAAGCCACTTTTAGTATTCACAATATGAACTTATTGCATCAATTAATGATTATTTGGCAGACCAAAAGAGATTTTCCAACAGTGCACAGGTCATTAAACCTTATTTTTATTATATATGTGAAATTTGGAATAGAAGCTGTAAGAAAATCTGCAATTAGACCAGCCACTACACCTTATATACCGAAACATTATGGCTAAGAAATTTTAATATGTGATGTTCCAGCATACAAGTTCAGCTGCATGCAGGCAACAAGGGGCCAGCATACACCCAAATATATTATTATAAATTAATTTTAAGTAATATTTCATAGATAGTAATTTTAATATATTTTGTACAATAAAATACAATTAAGTACAACTTGTAGCAAAGATATTAAAGAGAGTAATATTTATCTCAAGTGTTAAAGCTGCAATAACGTGTGTGTACGCACAAGGCATATTTACACAGCACACACGCACGGCAACAACACACCATGTGCTGCACACTATAGTACATAATTAATTTTATTACTTAATAGAATATAAAGACACGCCCAAGCTGAGAACTTCTCCACCTATTTTACAGATTTCAATGCATGATTAGCCAATGAACATGCCTGTACTCCACTAGCAGATTGCTATTAAATAATACATTGATCGTCGCTTAATATCACAGCTAATTATGCTTTGAAAATTATAGACATGTCTAATTTTCACTAGTGTAGATAACAATGTAGAGTATAAGTAGACAATCTGAATTAATTTACATTACAATATCATGTCTTTTCATATGAAAAATTTAAAATTACATTACCAAAAATTAAACAGTGCAGCGCATTATAAATAAATGTGCATACCTTAATATTTAATTGACTAAATAAATTTGTTGCCTGCAGATCTGACATATTATTTTATTTAAATATCGAGAGGTAATATCTTAAGAGAAATTTTAACTTCAACTATTGAAAAAAAGTTAAATCCAAATTTAAAAATATTTTGTATTTATTACGACAATTCCCTTCAAATCCACCTAGTTATTATGAATGTGAAATATCATTCCAAAAGCTGAGTCTCCGTCACACATATTTCACTACCACTATAATTGTGGATCAAAATGTAAGGATCGAAGAGAAGTAGAAGCTAGCACTTCACGAATGTGCGTTGCTGTTTACATGCGACTTCTTTTCCTGTGCATCTGGAGTACGCTGGCCATCACGCCTAGGAGGCATGCGCTCATTGATGGCATCCAGCCCCTTTGCCTCAGCAAATGAAGTTATCTTATGATTTGGAGAAAAGCCCTGCAAGGCATTCTTGAGAGAAGTTTTACCACCAGATAGAGCACCCAATGGCAAAGCACCAGTGGGGGTAAGCCCTTTCAGCTGTAGCACAGATTCACTTTCCTCACGAAGCACAGAGAACACATGAGCCATTTTGCCAATAGCACGTATCTTGTTACGGATGACTTCTTTCCTGAGATTTGCTTCCTCCAATGCATCATCTCCTTCAGTCATCAATTCATCATCAGAGCAAATGTTTAGCACATTGACCAGCATTTCTGTAACCTTCTCACCCACAAATGGAAGAGACCAGGTAAAGACATCCATGAAGTTGGGCAACCAGTAGGGGTGGGGAGAGCAGTTAAACTGTCTAATGTTCATCACATTGTTCTCATACTTTAGAACAGCAGCTTTGTTATTATAGACATCCAAGTAGTTAGGTGCAGAGAAAATAGTAATGAGACTGGGAAATCCTGTGGTCTGGCTTTTACGATACATCCGGTAGCCAGCATCTTGAGCTTCATGAGCACGTATGATGGAAAGTAAATTGTTTCTTTGTAGAAAATCACAACAAGCCGCATAGCTATAGAAGTATGAACAACCTCTGACCGAGTTGTGCGAGAAGTGTTCTGCATTTTTTTCATTTCCAAAGTCTTCCAATGGATCAGACCAAAGCAGGTCACACATAGCTCCAAATGCAGGTGGTTCTTTGAATCTATCTAGTTTACGAATATCATCTAAGTTGTTGATCTCAGGAGAAAGCCCTCCATGCACACATAGGAACTGCTGGTTCATAAGAGCAGCAAGAGGTAAGCAGTCAAACGCGTCCATACATGCATCATACACCTTCTCAGAATATTTGATTTTGCATTCTTGTTTGAAAGTGAAATACTCTGTCAAATGTCGGCATTCATGGTTACCGCGTAATAGGAATAACGTCTTCGGATAACACAACTTCAAAGCCCAGAGGTAGAGAACACATTCTATACTGAAATAACCTCGGTCGACATAATCACCTAAGAATAAATACTTGGTACAAGAAGGAGAGCCTCCCACCTCGAACAATTTCATCAAATCGTAAAACTGACCATGGACGTCTCCGCACACAGTCACCGGTGAATCGATCTCGATCATAGTTTTTTCTGATCGTAATAAGGTGGCACCATCTTGGATGATTCGTAAAGCTGCATTTTCCTCGATCCGACCTTCTAAGATAAAATGTTGCTTCAACACCTCAGGTAGGGGCTTTCCACTTTTTTCATCGAATACTTCCGATACAGTGAGCTTGCGACTGGGAGGGAAAGCAACACTTTGAATCATACGCTGCGTAGTCGACACTTTATCATTGCTCCCGGACATATTTGTCACATAAAAAACACTAGGTCTAATCCATACACGCCACTATTTTCAAAATGGCAGAATAGATATAATACTAAAACAGAATCCCGATTTCACGACAGAGAAACTACTGCGCACTGGAAAACAATGCGCAAACATCTGGCGAGTGGTCAATAAAATAAACAGGGTTATCGAGCGCGTTTTATTACTTTTGAAAATATCATTAAATAGTAACACTGGCAATATAAGGAACAGTTGCCAGTATGGTCTTTAAATAAACTATTACAGGCACACGTTTATGTAACACACCACTAATATCAAATTCGTAAAATAGTAAAGGAACCAAGTCAAAAATTATCACAATTTTTCATAAAATTAATCGGTAAAGCTTTGTTTATTTTGAATAAAAGGATTTAAATTGAAAAAAAAAAACTAATGCATTCAATAAGTAGTCGTTTAGTTTTTTGTTGATAAATAGTAATGTAGCATTACTTGTCGCGAATTTTTTATTCGAATGTTTTGGCAATCCTCAGTGAGAAATTATGAGTATTATTCTAAGATATTTTTTCAATTGACCTCAAAGCAAAAGTAGACCTAATAGATAAAAGTGCAGCCAGACCAGACCACGGTCGGCCAACGTCGACCGTGATCAACAAACACACATAACTGATCCGGTGGCGGAAAGAGGAACTAACTAAATCACTATGTAAAGTGACAAGGTCTGTCAGTTTTTGTTCACCGACAGCACCGCCTGCCTTCACTATCACCAGGCCAGATGTCATAGCGGGACTGCACTTATCAAAGACTCAAATTAATTATGTCGCACAATGTCGTCAATCGACTGCAGTCTGGTTGCAAGCTAATGCCGCTGCGGTGACACGCAGTTCACGATTAGCCTGGTCACTTTGAAACGAGGTCATTGTATGATAATGCTTAGAAAACATAGGCCACTGTTTTATTGCTCAGATTAAAATATTTTTTTTTTTTTTCGTCTCGGTCTTCTCTTGCTACGGGCGCACGAACTACTGAACGTAAAAATGTAGAAATTGCAAAGGATAACCATTATGGTTTGGCTATGATGCCTATTCAGCTGGAAATTCTGTTATAGAAACAGTGATTTTTCATCGATTTGACTGATTATAATTTGGGTGATATAGCTATACGTAGTAAAGAGAGGTAGAGCACAGGCGACGCGATGACGTCTCTGAGGCAGGATTAACAAACGCTGACGTGAAGAATATGATGCCTGCGTTAAATTAGTCAGAGTTAGCAACACAACAAAATCCTGAAAGAATATGAAGGAACGCTTTGCTCTAACTTGGGGAAAAACGGAATGAGAGGAAAAATATAATTTACGTGGGGTGTTTCAAATATAGCCTTTATATTTTTGTGGGATTTTTATAGCATGGGATAGAAGATATGTAAATAATTAATTAGCTTGTTCTTATTATTTGCAGAATATGTAAACCAGTAACTGGGTTGTGGAGATCATATAGGCAGTCGCTCCATGTAAAATACTGGTATTCAGCTGTATCCGGTAAGACTGGAAGCCGACCCCAACATGGTTGGAAAAAGGCTAGGCAGGTGACTATGATGATGGTGTAAAATCGAATGAAGCACAAGGCAAATTATTAAATTAATGTTTGGTAGTAGTTCTCAGAACTATGAAGCATTTCAGAAATGAAACTGATAAAAATAACTAATTAGGTACGTAATTATACAGGATACACGTAGTCCTCTATAATATTTTCTAATGAGTCACATTTACCACCGTTCGATAAAATGGTTACTGGTCCGAAGATTGCTTCAGGCCAGCAAAAATTTTGGCCATTGTGCCTGAAGGGCACAGAACACTCGCGCTGGTTTTTCGGATATAACAAAAAGGTATTTATTACACGAAAACCCCTCTTACCGCATAACGGTTGTGTGTGCATTGCAAGATTTGGGATCATTATTGACTACAAATTTCGATTAGGCTATTTAGTATGTACTGACAGAAGACCCTAATCGAAATCAGTTTAAATGCGACATATTCTGCATTTCATAATATTTTTATCACCTTCTTATTATAAAATATGCAATGCACATTGTATACTATTGTTACATCTATGGTTTAACAGGGGTATATCCTCCTCTGACCTCAGAGAGTAACTTGAACTTTCTAACCCTCTCAGTAACGCCCTGTCTCGGACCTTAGTGTTGCTATTCGAGAAATTTCACTTGCTCAGAAAAAAGAAAAAACATCTTCACATAGTTTTAGAGCCCCGGATTATTACACAAAAAGGCAATTCTTGGCAGCCATTAATGAATCTTTAAAATTCGCTACACTAATATCTATTACGTTAATAACAAAATAATGTGTCACGGTAAATCACAAAAGTCAGTCGGAACTGAGTTATTTTAGTTTATGCAGAGTATTTTTTGCGAGGGCACATCAGGGTTACATCCGAAACTCATATTAGAGCAGTGGTCAAATGAACCCCGACCTAGATTTTAATCAATAGCGGCAACACAGTTTAAAAACAGGATGCTTTTCTTTACAAAAGGGTTCGGGTACAGTTTCTGCCTCAGACAGAGGGTTTTACACTAAACTAAAACAGCAGTTTTATTTTCCTTCAAAATCAAGGTCACCAGTCCTTTGACTACTTGCTCTAATACCCATACTTTTGCAATAAGTATGCTCTGAAGACCCATCTCAAAAATCACTCTTTAAAATTTGATTTAACTCGGCTTGGACTCATTTTTAAGCTTCTGCTGAATTTTGGTACACGTTATATTCTGTTGTGTATGTGATACTGAATCATTACCTAAAACTCCCCGACCCTCGTCCGCTTGCGTCTTGAGATATACAGGGTTTTAGGGTGAATTTCGATGTTAAGGTGAATTCTGATCTAATTTCGTATTCAAACTTTTTAAAGACAGCAACGTCTATCTTTCAACAACGATAGTATTCAATGAGTGGTTTAGAATCATTACTTACAATTCCCCGACCCTCCTCCGCTTGCAGCCAGAGATATAAGTACATATATAACTACAAAGTGTTAGGGTAAATTTCGATGTTAAAATTTATTCTGATCCAAATTCGTAAACTTTTTTAACGACTGCAACATCTATCTTTCAACAACAACGGTATTTTATAGGAGTCAAGGTACCCTTACATAAAACTCCCCGACCCTCTTCTTGAAACCTGAGATGTACAGGATTTTAGCGTGAATATCGACGTTAAGGTATTCTGATCAAAGTTCATATTTAAACTTTTTGAATGAATAGCAACATCTCTCAACAACAGCATTGAAAAAACAGAAATAATCAAATAACAGAAACATTTATTACTATGATTACCTACCTACTAAAAATATTCATCATCCTTAGGAGCAGGCTAATGATGGGTTCGTGGATATAAGATCTTCAAGGGATCGTACAAATAGAAATAAGAAGCTCTCCGATCCCACTTCATGAGGAGAGACTTCATTCGCGAGATGATTCTGCAGTCTTCAAATGATACGCGTAAGTACGCCCAGCTCAATAGACATCTCGAAGTCCTTGAAAACGACCTTCACCACTTTAATATTGAACGTACGCAATACAGCGGAACAAAGGGCTCCGAGGTCATTGCGAGAGATCTGTCTATTGGGCAGAGTCAGCTTACGAACCTGAAGACCGATAATGGCAGAATCGTATCCTCCAAACCTAAACTTTTGAGGGAGGTTGAGAGGTTCTAGGCACAGTTGTACACGATACACAGTAACCCCGTTGCGAATCTGAAACGACCCAAGTGCTAGGTTGACCCGACACTATACCGAAGACATCTTGGATATCAGCCTCAACGATTTTAGGATGGCTTTGAAGCAGATAAAGAACAACAGCCGAATTCCTGAAGGCCGCCAGCCGGTGAAAAACGAAAAGGCGTTGTTTATAATCACACAACATAACCAAAACAATGCCAACAGCTGATGATCATTTATAAAAAAAAAACCGGCCAAGTGCGTGTCGGACCACGCACAATGAAGGGTTCCGTAATTGGGAAGTTGGGATGTATTTATCCCAAAAACAAACTTAACCCTACACTGCATTCAGTGCCATATGAGTGACATCCAATAAAATTGGTCTTATTTCTAATTTGTACCAAGTAGCGATATCTATGATTATGAAAGAAAGGTGACAATAGTCAATGGCAACCAATAGTGCACTAATTGGAGTCAGATGGCAGCACCACCTCGCTCAGCTAGACGTTCAATCGAAAATTTTGATAATTTGTCGCGTGCCGTGCGAATTAAATTTGCAAATAATTAAATAAATGTTTTTGACGGTGTAAAAGTGATATTTTTTTTGTTTTTTCGAAAAATTGGTGGACTAAGCAAATGTAAGTATAATTTTTTGATTTGACAGTGTTTTGATACTAAAATTTTACAATTACTGTGTGCCCGATGTGTCACTTCATGCAGTGATGGACCAATTTTAGGTATTATTACTAATAATGGTATATTGTTTTTATTTTAGATAATGCCAAAGAAAAGTTTATCCAGCGCTCAAATCCAAAATTATTTGACAATACCATCAGGCAGTGAAGACGAACAAGACTCCTCAGACGCTGAAAGTGATGATGATATTGTCGCAATACCGTCAACCAACTATGTGAAACGTTTAGCGATGCGGATGATGAAGAGCAATGTGTTACACCGAACAGGTATGAAGCCGCTGCACCATTATCGGGGTCCTATGATGATGTGACTGGAAATTCTAGCGTACTTGATGCTGATATGCAGCAGCATATATCGAACCCTAGTGGTTTCATTCCTGCAGTTCCAAGTACATCTGGATCAACTGCTTTACGTACATGTCAGGATGTATCTTCTGCCTCTACTGCACCATGGGAAGCTACCCCTAGACCAACTGCATCCGCCGTCAGAAGAAAGCGAAATATCATTTGAAAAAAAAAACAGCTTTCCAACCAACCAACCAACCAACCGTGATTTTTGTGGGCAAACCGAGCTAGAGTAGGCGATTACAGAATTTGAAACACCATTGCCATATTTCTTGTACTCCTTTGATGATGATATTCTAAGCCATATTGTAGAAGAAATGCATAAGTTTAGTGTACAAAAAAACCCATCAGCCTTTTTGGGGATAAAAGTTACAAGTTATTCTTTGACAACTTCTACACATGCCCTGAATTGATTTCACATCTTGCCAAAGAAGGTATATATTCTATGGGGACCGTGAACAAAGGACGACTGGGCAAATCTGTACAAATACCATCATTGCAAGATCTGAAAGTAGAAAGGAGGAAAGAGGATATTCAGAAGTAGTAGTATTTAGTAGTAGAAGTAGTAGGTCATGTAGATGGCACAGACATCGTCCCAGTTAGTGGTATGACAATAAACCAGTGGTGTTGTTTTCATCTTTTGTTGGAAAAGAGCCTACTCAAAAAATAAGGTTTTGTAAAAAAACAAAAGAAATATTTAGATGTCGACGGCTCAAAATGTACGCAACTACAATCAGCACATGGGTGGAGTCGACTTGCTCGACTCATTCCTGGGTCAAAGAAGTGGTACTTGAGGCGCAAGCGATGCAAGTAACCAGGCTGCAAAGGAAAGTCGTTTGTTGTGTGCGAAAAATGAAGAGCTGAACTTTGTTTTAAAAAGTACAAAAACGGCTTCCGTCTGTTTCACCTCTAGTTATGTAGCAAATATATGTAGGTCATTGCATGTTGTGCCACATATGGAACTAAATAAAAAAATCATTTTTCTCCGTTATTATTTGTTTTTTATCATTTTAACTACATTTTCAGGTTTCTAGACCACAAATACGATTAGACAAGATTTTTTTTTCTTAAGAAAAAAAAATCATGCAGTGTAGGGTTAACATTGTAGTTGAAAAGCATGTTACATCGATATATGCTACGGACAATTCTCCAACTGCAAATTTAAGTTGGTCGACTATTACTCGTTAACTTGTAAAGCCCACTTAGCTGAGATAGTTTTCCTTTTAATTTCATTAAATGTACCACTGCCATGAATTTTTTCACATCTCCATAAACAACCATTTAGCTAGCAAGTGGACGACGACGACGACGACGACGCTTGGTTCTAACAAAAAATTGCACTTTAATTCTTAATATTACGCAAACGGATCCTTGAATCGAAAAGTGGTGTTCACAGACCGCAATATTTTTGAACGGACTATCCAACGATACCACACCATGGCATAAACGAGAAAAATAAATATAATCCTCACATTACGTGCAAGGGAGGTAACTACCATAAAAAAAAACTATTTTATTTTAACACTGTCGGCGCGATTAATATGTACCTAAACCTATGCCAAATTACATGTTTCTAGTACTAAGCGTCTGTTAGTTACAGCGGGGACAGACAGACAGACGGAAGGACATGGCGAAACTATAAGGGTTCCCTGTTTACTACCCTAAAACACGATTATTTCATATTTTATGATTAACATGCAGATTCTTACCCACTATAGATTTCTGATTACTTGTCCGCCCGCCACAAGCCTGTCAGATAAACTCTGTTGACCAATGCTGTAAGTATGTACTGTTTTACGCTTGTAACGAGTATAGGGTAGGTTCACCTCAACAGGTAGGATAACGGCGGGGTAATTACGTAATATACTATCAGTAGCACTGGGTTTAATTTTGACAGTTCAACAACATTAATTGCGTAATTAAGTTGAGCATACAAATATTTCGAACATATGATAGTGTGTTGCAACTAGGGTGTGAGTCTGGGTTTGAATTGACGATCTTCGCTTCGCCAGTATGACCCTACGTCTCTCTCATGGCTGATATTAGGAGTAAGCATGCGAACCAACAATAACTTGCTTGGTTGTACTTAATAGAACATGTATCATTGTATGGTACAATATGGCATATATATTAGAATATTACCGTATGATCAACAATTTGTATGTATATGTATGTGCTGTGGGAGAACCAATAAGTAAATAAATAAATAAATATTGTTAATAGTAATACAAGCTAGGTAACAGATAACACTAATAAAATAACATTTACCTATGTTAGTACCTATATTTAAAAACAAATGGATGCGACTGTTGATGCTGAATCTCTAATAATGTGGGTCAGTCGTAAGTAATGAGAACTATAGTTAGTTGGTTATCGGGCTGATGCCCAAACAACAGCTAGATACGTACCTACCTACAACATTATTTTTATCGCTGTAGCGACTATTTTTACATTTTATTTCAGGGGTATGTTATGTAGGTATTGCATGTACCGAACAATTGTTTGGTATTATTAACTGTCAAAAGTCTATTCTTGTCACTTTATTAGGATGATACTGGGTTACGATGTTAGTATGCTAAAATTAGATGGGCATGCTGGATAGCACCGTAAATAATTATATGTACCATAATAACGTTATGTGTACCTAGTTTTTTTTTGGACATTGTTCCCTAGAAGTGTGTGTCAGCTTTGATTAGGCCTGAGCCTGACTTCATTGATCTTTATTTTCTGACTTACCTGAAAATTAATGCTTTGTTTGTAGTGTGTTAATTTTTGACTGTGGATTGCAAAGGGATGCGAGAAGAACAGCAGTGCTTTAGTGTAGGTATAGGTGGACCATTTTATGTACTTTTGAAATGGCTCTAGCGGTGATACCAGGCCAGGCAGGCTATTGAAATGGGGCCAAATACGTTCTTTAGGCTCTTGAAAATTGAGCTTCGATATATTGCTTTACGAAAGAATAACGCGCCGTGTAAAACCGTTTTTATAAAAAACCGGACAAGTACGAGTTGAACTCGCGTGGTGAGGGTTCCGTACAATGACTTTTATTTAGTGACTGGGCCACTAGAGGACTCAGGAAAAGTAGGGAAAGACTTTTCGAGCTGTATGGCCTTAAGCCTTACATAAACACTGAAACTTTTAATATGTATGTTGCTACTTACTCTAGAATTTTTAAGAACACTTGTAAGGCAGCTAAAGCCTTGTACATTAGCAACAAAGTTAAATCAGCAGACAATAAAATAAAGACAGTTTGGAAAATTATCAATAATGAAACGAATAGACATAAAAAGCATGATTCTGATTACACACTGGAGACGTCATGTGGTCTCATTTGCGACAGCAAAGAAGTTGCTCAAGAATTTGTAAATTTTTTTACCAGTGTCCCGCTTAAAACTACTGAAACCTTAAATTCCTCGCCCTCGCTCGCTTTTGATTTAGTAAAGGAAAACGTTTCAGCTTGCACGATTGAATTTAACTTTAAGCATATTAATCCCATAATAGTAATAAAAGCTTTTAAGCAAATCAAGATCAAATTGTCTGAAGATCTTTGGGGAATGTCCATTAAAGTCTGTACCTCTATAATTGAGACTATAGCGCCTTACTTAGCCTTAATATTTAATTTGTGTGTGGATCAAGGAGTCTTCCCGGATTTAATGAAATACAGTAAGGTAATACCACTTTTCAAATCCGGGGACAGTAAAGACACCATTAATTATAGACCCGTATCCGTGTTGCCGGTTTTCAGCAAGGTGTTTGAAAAGGTAATGCTTAATCAAATGCTCAATCATTTTAACTCGAATAAAATCCTTCACGATCAACAGTATGGTTTCACTAAAGGACGGTGTACGACCGACGCCGCTGTAACCTTGCTAAGACACATTTTTAACGCGTGGGAAGAAGCGCAAGACGCCATAGGAATCTTTTGTGACCTCTCCAAGGCATTTGATTGCGTCGACCACGAAACCTTACTCTTGAAACTTGAGCATTACGGACTTGGAAAACATGCGCTCAGCTTAGTAAAATCTTATTTAAATGATAGACAACAGCAAGTACAAATTAATGGTATCAATTCACTCGGTTTAAAAGTAAAAATGGGTGTTCCACAAGGCTCGATATTGGGACCTTTCCTCTTTTTAGTGTATATTAACGATCTACTCCATTTATTAAATAATCAACCACAAATGGTGTCTGATGATACTTCTTTGATTTTTAAGGTAGATAGACGTGCTACGAATGTTGACGACGTAAATAACGCCCTATTGCAGGTACAGAACTGGTTCACTGCCAATAATTTAGTATTAAATGGGAAAAAAACTAAGTGCATTCGATTTTCTTTACCAAATGTGACAATCCGCGGCTAAAGGTACCTTCAAAAGTGGTGATTACGAGATAGTATTGAATCAAGAGAAACTAGAATTTTTCGATAAAACTGTTTTCCTGGGGATCACGCTCGGGTCCTCATTTAACATCTCTTGCAGGACGGCTAAGTTCAGCGGCATATGCTGTCAGAAAAATCCGTCAATTTACTGATGTAGATACCGCGAGGCTAGTCTATTTTAGTTACTTTCATAGTATCATGTCTTACGGTATTTTACTTTGGGGACGGGCTGCAGACATCGAGTCAATTTTTATTCTGCAGAAAAGAGCTATCAGAGCCATTTATAATCTCCGCAGGCGCGATTCTCTAAGGGACCGGTTTAAGGACATTAACATCATGACGGTACCCTGTCAATATATCTACGAAAACATCATGTACGTAAGAAAAAATTTACATCATTTTAGTAAAAGAGGTGAAAGACATAATTATAGTACTAGAAATAGGGACCTATTATCTCAGCCAGGTTTCAGACTGGCTAAAGTAGACTCATCTTTCATGGGGTACTGTTTAAAATGTTACAATAAAATTCCACCCCACATACTTCAACTGAATGAAATGAAATTCAAATCTTGTATCAAACGCACACTATGCAGGCAGGCATATTATAAGTGGGGTGATTACATCGCTGATAAAAATGCTTGGCTCAATGCTGGTCCCGCTCCACAACCACAACCAATTGAATAATTAACATTTGAAAATACTGTTGGAGCAGCTGAACATTGTAAGACTATCTTTGCATTGTATAAATTCAACCTACGTTGTATTGTATAATTGCATTTCACAGGTGTGAGTACTATGTATAATAGAGCTACCATTTGCCGGTTATGTAATTGACTTGAATGGGTCCTGGCGGCTAAGAGTATGTCATGCATACTCAGATGTCTCGCTGATGGTGGCGCGTGTGTTGGATCATTTAGCTCCCTTCAAAATGATTGAGCTGAATGGTGCTAATCCATGCGTCATACTCGTGAACGGGCGCCGTTAGTTGGGACTGGTCACCTCTTGGCGTCCTCGGCTTATTTGTAATTATTTTATTTAGAAATTGTTTTTGTTTCTCTTTTTACTATGGGCGCGTTTTTTTATTTTACATCGTCCTAACATTTAGTTATAATTTCAACATTATTTTTGTACTAATCTTTATGTATCAATTTAATTTAAAAGTGTCCATGGAGTTTCTTGCCCGTTCTTCTCCATAGGTACCTACTACGCTTTGGAATGGGCAACTAGCTTCATATTTCTAACTGACCGACTCCTTGACAATTCAAAAGTGCCTGTAAATGGTTTAATTGAAATAAATGCTTTGAGTTTGAGTTTTGACTATGTTATCTACCATGTTTTATCTTAAGAACACACTTAACATTGTAGTTGGAAAACATGTTCTCCCATACATTCCAACTGCAAACGTAAGTTTGTACGCACAATATTAAGAGATTTACCATGTTATTTTAACACCATAGACTTCTTATAGGTGTTCCTGTAATCTAGTAAAGAAGTTATCTGTATTTTTTTTTAAATTTTCATCTATTGTCTTAAATTATTTAAAAACTAACTATAAAATTATTTAAAAAAAAATTGGTACCTTCACGTCAAGCCCTTCTTTATTTGATACGAGCTGTTGCCCGCGACTTCGCCCGCGTGGCTTTTTCTAACCTACGTTACTCCTTATTACATCAGCTATCTGCCATTGAAAGTCCCGTCAAAATCGGTCCAGCCGTTTCAGAGATTAGCCGGAACAAACAGACAGACAAAAATCGTAAAACATATATTTTGGTATAATGTACCGTGTATCCATATGCATTTAGTAAACAGCGGTTATTTTAATATTACAAAGACACTCCAATTTTATTTATCTCTATAGATGTCACGCGGTACAGTTTGCAAAATATTTATTTTATTTTCAAAAGTGACCCTCATATCCAAAATTCATTTATTTTTGTTACACGTCCGTGTTTAGGTCAGAGGAACTCATAATATATATGTGTAGTTTCAACTTACTCGGTCCAGTAAATTCGGGGCGGCAGATGGGCTGTAACAGACGGACAGACAGACAGACGGGAGACACGAGTGTTCCTTTAAGGGTTCCGTTTTTTCCTTTTGATGTAAGGAATCCTAAAAACCAACCAAGTGCATGAAGGACCACGCACAATGAAGGGTTCTGTAGTTGGGATAAATTTATCCCAAGAACAAACTTAACATTGTAGTTGAAAAACATGTTTTCCCGTACATTCTAACTGCAAATGTAAGTTTGTCGATTATTACTCGTTAACTTATAAAAAGTCCACTAACTAAAAAGTTAGCTGTGATAGTTTTCCTTTTAACTTCGTTATATATGCTATAGCCGTTATTTTTTTCACATACCCAAACAAACATTTAGCTGGCAGGGGACACACACACACACACACTTGACTCTACACAAAGATGAGCACTTTAAAGCTTAATATTTTCGCTAACTGAATAGAAAAATGGTTTTCACACACTCGCAATATTTTTGAACGACTTTTCCAACGACGAACAACAACGACCACAACGGGATGGACGAGAAAAAAAATATCACCCCCACTTTACTTGCAAGGGAGGTAAATAAACTGTTTTCAAGATTTTATTTTAACTTTGTCGGCGTGATTAATATGTCGCACGCTGAGAATGAAAGTGACTCAAGTCGAAATTGAACTGATTGAACAAGAACTGATTGCGTCCCTTTCATTCCGGCGCAGGGAGAGTGAAATGCTCAAAGACAAATGATAAATGATAATGATAAATGATTTTATTTCTGTAAGTAGGTTTTTACAAACACTTTTACACGTCAAAACATATTTTTTAAACTAGATGAGGCCGGCGTTTCCTATCTGACTACTCTGAGAAGAAAGGCCGAAACAAACTCAGAGGTCACAGTCTCTTTTAAAGTCCAGACATAATCTTGGTCAGATCATGTGAAGACCATGTCGATTGGTGTCTGAAATGGTCTTTTGATGAAAGAACCACACAGATTGAAGGGACCGAAAATACCTCTATCCCTCTCAGACCATAAACGGGCTGTTTTTTAATATAAGTCTGATAGAGTGTACTTTTTTGAGTCATTTTGTATATTTAACTCATTTTACAAAAATTTTGAGATAGGTCACTTTCGTTCTCAGCGTGCGATGTATACCCGTGCCAAATTACAGATTTCTAGTACTAAGAGTCTCTGAGCTAAACCGTGGACAGACAGACAGACGGACCTTACGAAACTATGGGTTCTTTATTGAACCCTAAAAACGAATGATTTCTACATTGATTAGGGCGGCTCAACTTTAAACATACAGAGCGGTCAGGTCACGGAGCAGGGGGAGCTAAGACAACGTCATGGAAGTTCACGTGTCTGAACGAGACGATCCGAGATTGAGGACGCGCTAGTTTTCAGATACTCGGGCGATACTGAAGGATGATGAAATCGGATTTAATACGGCATCGGTATAAGATACAGTTGGCGTACGATTCAAAACAGAATAATTTAATTTCAAGAAAGAATCGTGGGTTATGGTTCATTAAATTTAACGATTCTACAACAAATCGACTTCGAACCAACTCAACCCTTTTTTTTTTTGTTCCTGGGCGGAAAATCCTCATGGATGTCCTCCGCCCTGGGGTAGGCGGAGGGGTCTGTCAGACTCTTACTGACTAAAAACCACCCCGGTGTTCCCCTCCCACACTTGCACCGGGGATCATGGGATCTAATGCGACTTCCACGATTCCCGGCTAGTGCCGGCCCGCCTCTGCGGGCCACCTCAAGTCTGGGGGGGTGAGGTGTTTACCCCCCCCCCCCCCCACGACGTCTGAAAGGGGCGCGCGTGGAACACTACACGCCGCCACCTCGGGTCCAGTGTGATGGGGGGCGGCGGACGTCCCCGGAAGTCCGCCGTCCCTGGACCCATTTAGGGGGGCCGGAAGAGGGCGTTGTCTGCCCTCTGCCGACGCCCGGTGCGCCTGCTGCGGGCCGGGTGAGCGGAAGAGATCTCCCGCTCCCGTTCCGCAGCCTCCTTCTGCTACACGACTGTTTCGCAGAAGGATACCACCGCGTCCCAGGTCTCCTCGCTGCCGACCATCGACTCGACCACGGCCGGCAGCGACAGGTCACTGCCCACTCCTGAGATGAGGGCACGGCGTGGCTCCTCCCAAGCGGCACACTCTGCCAGCGTATGCCGCGCCGTGTCCTCCCGACAGTCGACGCAGTGGTGACACCGGGCGTCCGGCTCCCTGTTAATGCGACACAGGTACTTCCCGAAGCAACCATGCCCCGAGAGCACCTGCGTCACCCGAAACGACAGGGAGCAGTGCCTCCTCCTGAGCCAGGGCTCGAGCACTGGCCGGACCGCCTCGATGGTGGCGAGACGTAGGGCGTGAAAGCCTGTCCCGCCATTCCGCCACCAGGGCTGCGCGGAGCTGTGTCCAACGCAACTCCGTATGTCGCGGCATCAGCCACTCGCCCCGCGCCCTCACTTCCTCGCGCCACCGGTACAGCGACGCGAGTACTTTCACCTCGAGGTCCCAGGGCGGGGATCCGGCCAGTACGCAAGCCGCCTCGAAGGAGATCGTGCGATAGCCCCTGATGACTCTGACGGCCATCGCTCTCTGCGGCTTTCGCAGGACAAGCCAACTCAACCCTAGGACAACTTGGCCCGGATAATTCAGCCTCGACATTAGACTCATTTCTATAGGCTAGGTGTGTAGGTTTAAAATTTATGAGTTGTTGAAATCGATTTTTCATCCTCGGATTGTCTGCGTCGAATTGTCGAAGGGTTGAATGTCTAGGGGTCGAGCTGTCGGATACCAATTCAACATTTTCTTTCGACGATGTCGGTCCTTTCCACCTAAACGGGTATGTAAACAAAATGAGATAGGTACCTAAATAAACCGGCGACAGTAATCAAATTTCTGGTGAAATTCTTCCATAGTTTTTTAAACACTCTTGTCAAAGGAACCATGACCTCAATTTTGGAGTAAAATTCCTGACTTATTCGTTTTTTAAAAAGCTTCGAGCTTTGAGATATGGAATATTTTCGGTTACAACCGCAGAAATAACTTTGTTTTTCACAGCTTATTTAAACTTATTTGTGCAGTCGATCAATATTGTGAATGTGTAAATATTGATCCCGACTACGGAACCCTTCATTGTGCGTGGTACAGCCCGATTCAAACTTTATGGCGGCTCGGAACATGAGGCGACTCACTGCGCAGTAACAAATTCAAGTGTCAGCGGGAGTGAGTGGGGTACTGCGCAGCGAGTAGCGCACTTCACAGCCGCCATCAAGTTTGACGCGTACTATAAGACACGCAGTGGGCCGTTATTTTTTTTAAAGTTATTTTTATGGTGGGTACACAAGACGGTTATCTGAGTGTAACAAGTACTAGTAACTAAGTTATAATTCATAAAGTTCTATCGTAAAAAACATATTTGCAATTGTTAAACCATTTACTTAACTTATAATAAAAATAACTTAAACATGAGGAAACATACAATAAAAACTGTATTTCTAGAAATATTTGCATACAACAGTTTTTAAGTTAATTAAACTAAGACTCTTCCAGGTTCTTATTTTTATACACAAACGTATATCGTCAGTTCACAGTAATTGTAGAATCAACAGTTTTGTACTTTGGTTTGCTATGAGTAAAAGGTAGATACCGGTACTTGATCATATGCTGTGGAGAAAAAAATATGTCAATTAATGCACTTCATAACATAGTAAAATGTCTTATTATTTCAATTGCAATTTCGGTGTAATTTGCTGAGTTTCCGTCTCCGACTCCCTGATTCTCCATATTATTATTATAGTTTATCGTCTCTGACAGACGGGACCCTGGGGTCCCGGACGTTTGCAAGGCGTACGGGGACTGAAGCCAACTAGCAGAGTGCTTCATTTCATTAAAGCGTCTAACGGGAGTTAGACGCTTTTAATGGAATGAGGCACCAACCGACGATTATCTCTTTATGCACTACGCAAGTGCACCCAAGGACAACCCCCGGTTGGTATTGCAGTATGCAAAATAAAGATATTAGATTATGGGCATCGGTGGCTAAAGTGTGGTTATGGCTGGTGACTAGTTCACTAAATAACGGCCTCCCGAATAATTTCGCTAGCACATAGTGACGTAGCGATAAGGAGGCAACATATCCTGTTGGGCTAGAGGAATGTAGAGGTATTTTACGGCTATCAAGACAATTCCGGAAGTACGGTCAAGATCCCTATCAACATCTTCCGGGATAGTGGGAATACTTCCTTCCTCCAAGCACATTTGCTCTTGCGAATCTCCACTCAAGCCGCCCAATAAAGGCAAGAAAGATGGAGTTCTGTTCATCGTCAGTATTCACTCTGATCAGTCAATAAAGGCAAGCCAGAGATGAGGAACAAGACTTCTTTCGACAGATCGGAGCCGTGGGGTCACAACTGCCCAATTGCTCGCCACAAACGGCCTTATGGCTTATTTTTTATTTCGTAAGGTTTGACCTCAATCTTGCCTGAAGGCAAGTGATGGATGTGGTCTAAGATGGAACATGCATGCCTAGAAGATGGCTGTTCTCTCTTACTTTGAAGGATAGCGGGTTATAGGTAGAAGGGAACATAGGACGCTTGTAGAGGTCCATTCTTTAGAAGTGCGCATAATAAATACGGGGGAGAAGCGCTGAGTACGACTAGTTGGAATATCTACCAAGTGTGGATGGTACCCTGCAGTACGTCTGGTAGTCCGGTAAAGAAAGGGAGATGGTGGGATCAAGTTGTGAAACTCCTGCGCATACTCTTCCAAGTACAATCTGGAGAAGACCGATAAGCAAGCAACATTTCAGCCGATGAGTCCGGCTGGATTAAAATCAATTGCAACATTTTTAGGGGAGACAAAATATGCAATCATGAGTATTTTAGGATGACTAAAGGATACGGACATTCATTTAAATTACACAGACGGCATTGTCAACACTTTCTTTACAAACAGAGCGTGTCAATATTTACTCAACACAAATTACGTGTAGGGCTTTGAATTGGGGTTCATGACAGAAGTTGTGCGCTTATCGCACTTTCAGTGCCACGAATTTCATGAGTACTGCCGTCTCTAGACACTGCCGGCGCGACGATTTCGTGGTCTAAAATAGTATTTATACAAATTCTTACCTTGATTTGTCTCTTCATAGTAATACAGAACAGGGTTATAAAATACATAACTAATATTGGCCAAAATACTGGAATATTAAAAGCATCTATGAATGTACAGCAGAAACCTATCAATGTGCTCTTGGTAACAGAAAGCCAAAATTTAAATTCTGGCAATCTCCGGATAAATGGTCTGAATTCTTCAGTAGCTCTGGTTGGCAAGGCAGGACCATTATCATCATCACCTAAAACAATGTCAAATTATTAATTATGCTGTGTATTTTTTTAATGTTGTAATTACTTTTAAATAAAAACTAAAATTATAATTTTTAACCCTTTTAACTAAGATAAATAAATCCAAGTCCAAGGAGAAGGGTCACATTAAAAAGGACAGTGAGATGTTTGAGGTTGAAATCACAACCTCACCCTTGGAAGTCCAATACCATAATAAGCCTGCAGTGGAAAGTTCCACTTTCAAAACTGTATGTGCACTCAAACTTTTGACAGTTGATAACCATAAAATACATACACCAACAAATGAAAAATCTTACCATCAAAGTCCATAGCAGGATCAATCTTCGGTGTCAGGAATGCAATAAACAAGTTTAAATGATAAATACCCAATGCATATGTGACTATATACCACCCCTGGAAAATATGGAAAACATATATATTACATTAAGTGTATAAATTCAAATGATTTTTTCTGGATTAATCCCGTACCCAAGATTGCTTTGAGTTGGAATCCAATCACAACCAACATTTTGCATGTTATGTGGGCCCATTTTTTCAATACATTATATTATTATGGACGTGAGAAACTAAAATAATTTTTTATTTTTTTAAATATTCATCCTAATTATTACTATTAAAACCTTAACTAATATTTTTCAGCAGCCTAAGAATAGTGATAACAGTAGTCTTTAATAAAAATAATACAGAGATATTGATTTGATTAATTAACACATTCCTAAATTGTTAAATGTATGTTCCCAATGGCCTCATTGCCAGTCTCAATGAGGCAATGAATGAGGCCATACATTCCATTAATGAGCCTTATTTTGTTATCAATCAATTACATTCTGAATTGAGCAATAGAACAGAACAAGCTGTTGAATGAAAATGTTGCCGTGTGTTTTATTATTTGTACCCACATCTCTAAAATGATATAGGGAAATCCTTATTGTCATGTTATTTTTAATAGGTAATTATATATTAAAAATAACATGACAATAAGGATTTCCTTATTACAATGACGTCACATTTATCAGCATTGGTTGGCTGGTTCATGATGAAACAGTACTACACAGAGATAAGATAAGAATAACTTACTTGCTTTGTGAATATTCGGAGCATAAACAAAAGTAAGAGAACAAAACTGCCAACCCATCGAGACCTGGTGTGAGGTGTCCATCTATCTAGTGTACCTTGGTAAACCTGTAATGACAATGAAAATATTATTTTTCACCAGTACCATTTACCTATGAAAATATATATACATATACGTATGAAATAATTTATGTATTCAAATCTTTATTGGCTCCTGTGCTCTCTTGGTAAAGATGGCATAATGTTTAGAAGACCTCTAGCTCTATATCTAGGTACTAAAATTCAATGTCACTCAAATCAGGGTCTCAGGGGTGATACAGATATTGTAAGTAAAGGACAATGCTATGGATTGAGAATATTACAATAACTTAATCAAATTCTTGGGACATTTTTGTAATTGGCGGCATAAAGACATGACAACTCACGAAAAGATTAGTGTACTTAATGTAAGAGTGTACTGTCATCATCTGCTCAAATAGTATGCATTTAGATAATAACCCCAAAAATGAAAATTACCTGAGAAATCCGAGTCCACGCTTGTGAAATAATACCTTTTCTTGAAGGTTCAGTAACTAAATCATTTCCGTCCATCATTTTATATTCGTGAATTTCTTGTACCGTAAATTGTTTCTAATACTCGATGTACATTACTGACACGTTAAATTAAAGGCGACTAGGGTGATAATATATACACGTAATGATAATTTACAAGTTTTATTTACAACTCAAACTTGTATTTTAGCAATAAGTTTCCTTTTTTTCTATCAAAAGTTAGAATGGAAAAGACTAGTTGGAACCTAGTTTTTTCTCTGTGGCCAATAAGGATGGGACTTTTATACAAAGAATCGACATTTGTAATTCAATTAAAACTAAAATTGGGTTTTCTATTATCTATTATTAATGCAGCTTTTCAGCAATACAGCTGGCGGTAAACATACATGATAACATTTAATTTATTTAATTTGTTTAAAATGTTGTATTTGGAGTCCTGCCATTACCCGCTTTGTCATGATCAATCTTAAACCAGAGACTAAAAAGTACACTTAAAGGCGATTTATTAATTCACTGGAGTAATCTAACAAGTGCTAGCTGTCACTTTGTGTAATTAAATGTTTATCTTTATTGTATTCTAGACTTTACACTTATTAATGGTAATGGTATTCGTTTAGTTTAATCGATTTATATAAATAAATCGATTAAACTAAATGATTACCATTTACTATGACCATTTTATTAGGTACCCTACGGCTACACTGTCGCGATAACGCGAACTTTACTTCGCGCGCTCTCTGTTGTACAGCGTAACGTCGACCAGTGTGCGAGAGAGAGCGCGCGAAGTGACAGTATAGCCATAGGGTAACACAAAGTGACAGCTAGCACATACTAGATTACTCCAGTGAATTAATAATTCAACTTTAAGCTAACATAGGTTTTGACAGCCGACTAATCGCCAGTGATGTTAAAACCGTGGACGTGAGATTTAAAAAATCGCCGTTGACTAAATTCATTGCGAGTGTACCTAGAGAAAACTAAAATTGGTTTTCGTCAGTCCTTTAGTTTATTTTAATTTTATCGGTTTCCCAAGTTCAAACTTTTTTAATAATGCACTATGGCACAACACTAGTAATTATACGCCTTGACGTCGACAGGTTCGATTTGAGATGAGAAGACGTATGATGTTGAGTGTTGCCATGAATATCATACTGTATTTTGTTTTAAAGGAGACTTTAGACGATCAATCTGCTATAAATTATTTTCGGCCTCTTAGTGGGCTTCAGTTCAGCTTTTACCTGAGATACAGTTCATGTTCAACACATTGTACAGTCGAATGCACGTCAGTGGTAACACTTTGACCTTGATCTGTCCTAAAAACTTTGTTCGGACTACTACGCAAATTTTAAAACAAAAAATAGCCAAACCGGTCCAGCCGCTCTAAAGTTCCGCTTTATAAAATTCTTCCTTCCGCTTTATATATTTGCATAATTATCTGACTTGCACCTGTCTTTAAAAATGAGAGCGATCCTTCTTAGGCACTAGGCCATAATGCGGTTGTACGGATCATAGAAGTTTGGCCATCGAGTTATGACACAAGGAAATGGCGGTAAATTTAAAAATCTTCAGCTGGGCCACATGAAATTCAATTTATGAATTTACCATGAACGGCCGTATGTGTTTGTTCATTGTGCGTTCGTACTGGCGAAACATTCTCAAAAAAAACATGGTGAAAACTCTGTTATCTGTCAATGTACCGACTCGCGTTCACATTGTCTTGTAACATGTTGATCAGAAAATTGTTGGGCGATTCATATATCTCTTGACATGTTTACAGTACGTCGCCGTCGTCGTTGACTGACGGCCGTTGTCATGGCAAAGCTTTCGAAGCTACACAAACTTGCCGTAGCTTTTACCGCAATTATTAGTTCGACTAAATTTAAGAATAGGTCTAGGAGCAGTGACGGATTAAGACTACTTGATGCCCTAAGCAATCCACGCCTGTGGGCCCCCCTATCCGTATGTAAACTAGAATCGGTCTTTAAACCTTTACCGCTTAAAAACATTAGTTTTTGTAAAATAAGATGATGAGATGTAACGTACCTTAGAAGTGGAGTGGGTGCGACAACAATAAAAACCAAAGCATAATTTATTTATTGAAATGCGCCTTGCGGCTTTTCCGGGCATTGAAAGATAGTATTAACGTCTAACGTTTTTAACATATAGGAATCTATGTATAATATCGATAAATTATCGAGCCTTTATTTCTTGTATAATCTTTGTCCTTTTTTATTTTTTTTATTTTGAAAAAGAATGTTCCTCTGAGCAAGTTGTAATCATAAGCGATAAAAATATACGCAGGGCTGTTTCCACATTATGGAAAGCTGATTCAATGTTCCGTGTGGTGCCGGACGAAAAGAATAGCACCATCCCATTTCTACCCGTGGGTGTCGTTAAAGGCGACTAAGGGACTTACTAGAGAATGGGCAGCAGCGTTCTCTATGCATTTTAACACCATATTGCGATCGCCAACCCGACTGCTAAGCGTGGCGATTATGGCAATCCCCCCCCCCGAATGACAAGCACTAAAAAAATACGGCCCCTAGTATCCGGTGGCCCGCCTAATCTTGGCTACGGTAGCCGTCAAGGCTACGGTGAGGCAAGGGGTGCTAAGAATCCCCGGAAGAGATCCGGCTACCACAACCACTGAAAACTGGACCTGGCAACATACAACACGCGTACGTCGCGTACACTCCGGATCGACGAGAAGATCATCGAACTCGAGGAAGAATTGAGCAGGTTACGATGGGGTATAGTAGAGTTATCTGAAGTCTGAAGAGAGGTGGAGGACTCGATAATCCTCAAATCCGGGAACTTGCTCTATTTGGAGGGCGATCAACAGTCCCAAGGTGGTGTCGGGTTTATCGTCCACAAGTCCCTTGTGAGCAACGTGGTGAAGATCGAGAGTGTGTCGACCAGGGCGGCGTACCTTATACTCAGAATATTCAAAAGATATACGCTGAAGGTCGTACAGGTTTACGCCCCAACCTCGTCACACCCCGACGATGAAGTGGAGACCATGTATGAGGATATTTCCAGAGCCATGCATGGCTCTCACTTCACCGTTGTCATGGGGGACTTAAACGCAAAACTGGGAAAACGAAACAATGATGAGTTGCGAGTGGGGCAATTTGGAGTTGGACGTCGGAACCACCGAGGTCACCTACTAGCCAGTTTTATGGAGAAGGAAGGCCTCTTTATGATGAACTCCTTCTTCAGAAAACTTGAGCACAGAAAGTGGACCTGGCAGAGCCCTGATGGTGCAACAAAAATTAGATTGACTTCATTATATCGACGAAGAAGCAAGTATTCAATGATATCTCTGTGATCAACGCGGCGAAAACCGGAAGTGATCACCGAATGGTAAGAGGCACATTGAACTTAAATATTAAGCTGGAAAGATCTCGACTGCTGAAGTCTACGCTCCGCCTAGTACCGATCCAAGTCCAAAACCCCGAGAGCTTTCAGCAAGAACTTCAGTATCGTTTCGAGTACCTAGGGAGCTAGCTCCTAGATGGGTTCGTGAAAACTGTCCATACGGTCGAGTGACCCGTCGTACAACTATTTGTACGACGGGTCTTGAAGATCTTAGATCTTCTTGTTTCTATAAACAAGAAGATCTCTGATCCTAATATACAGCTCATGGAGGAGAGGCGCGAGATGATCCTGCAGTCTTCAGTCGATGCGCTCAAGTACCGCCAGCTCAATAGACGGATCTCTAAGTCCTTAAAAAGCGACCTTCGCCGTTTTAATACAGATGGCATTAAGGACGCGATAGAGCGGAATAAGCGCTCCAAGGTATTTACAAGAGATCTGTCTATTGGGCAGAGCCAGCTTGTGAAACTGAAGACCAATGATGGCAGGATCGTATCCGCCAAACATGAGCTGTTGAGAGAGATCGAGAGTTTCTATAGACACTTATACACGTCAACAGGTAACCCTGGTATGAATCTGGCAAATGACCCAAGAGCTAGATTGACCAGACACTACACCGAAGATATCCCGGACGTCAGCTTGTACGAGATTAGGATGGCTCTGAAGCAGCTCAAAAACAACAAGGCGCCGGGTGATGACGGAACTACGGCAGAACTTCTGAGGGCCGGTGGAAAACCCGTTCTCAAGGCCCTCCAGAAGCTGTTTGGTTCCGTCATACTCGAGGGCAAAACGCCACAGGCATGGAACAAAGGTGTGGTGATACTGTTCTTTAAGAAGGGTGACAATACCCTCCTTAAGAATTATAGGCCGATCCCACTTCTGAGCCATGTCTACAAGCTGTTTACAAGAGTCATCACGAACCGTCTCGCGCGCAGGTTTGATGACTTCCAGCGTCCCGAACAAGCCGGATTCCGTAAAGGCTTTAGCACTGTAGAACACATACATACGCTGCAGCAGGTTATACAGAAGACCGAAGAGTATAACCTGCCTCTCTGCTTAGCGTTTGTGGACTATGAAAAAGCCTTCGATTTGATCGAGACATGGGCTGTACTGCAGTCCCTTCAGCGGTGCCAGATCGACTATCGGTACATCGAGGTGCTTAAGTGTCTGTACGAAAACGCCACTATGTCAGTCCGACTCCAAGACCAGACCAGACCTCGAAACCTATCCTTCTGCCGCGAGGTGTGAGGCAGGGAGACGTTATCTCTCCGAAACTGTTCACCGCTGCACTGGAGGATGTCTTGTCAAGGTTCTGGACTGGAAAGGGCCAGGCATCAACAACAATGGCGAGTACATCAATCACCTTTGCCGACGATATAGTTGTCATGGCTGAGACTATGGAGGACCTCAGTACAATGCTCGATGACCTCAGTAGAGCTTCCGAAAGAGTGGGTCTTAAAATGAACATGGACAAGACAAAGGTCATGTCAAATGCCCATGTTACACTCACTCTCATGAAGATCGGAGACGCTACGCTCGAAGTTGTGGACGAGTATGTTTACCTAGGACAAACTGTCCAATTAGGTAGGTCCACCTTCGAGAAAGAGGTCAATCGTCGAATCCGACTCGGCTGGGCAGCGTTCGGGAAGCTACGCAATATCTTCTCGTCCCACATACCGCAGTGTCTCAAGACAAAAGTCTTTGACTAGTGCGTGTTGCCAGTGATTACCTATGGCACTGAAACGTGATCGCTTACAATGGGCCTTATTAAAAGGCTAAAAGTCACTCAAAGGGCAATGGAGAGAGCTATGCTTGGAGTTTCCCTACGTGATCGAATCAGAAATGAAGAGATCCGCAGGCGAACCAAGGTTACCGACATAGCCCGAAGAATTGCCAAACTTAAGTGGCAGTGGGCAGGGCACATTGCTCGCAGAACAGATGACCGATGGGGCCGAAAGGTTCTGGAGTGGCGACCGCGTACCGGAAGAAGTAGCGTTGGAAGGCCTCCTACTAGGTGGACCGATGACCATGTGAAGGCCGCAGGAATCCGCTGGATGCGGGAAGCACAAAACGGGTCAAAGTGGCGGTTCTTGGGCGAGGTCTATGTCCAGCAGTGGACGTCTTTCGGCTGAAATGATGATGATGATGATGATTCAATTTTATCATCATGTATTATTTTATACAATTGTGCGTGAGTTTGATGTAAACGTGTGCGAGCCAAATCACTGGGTCTGGAACTTATTTTATCAAAACAAAACAAAATAAAACTTGACGTACCTAAGCGAACGCAATATGAACAGAACTTGAATTAATTGTCGACAAACACACTCAAACTAATTTGTGCTGTGTGACTCACACAGCACCGAATTTTAGTTTACTGAAAGTATTGACTTACTTATTAATTATCAAATTAATTGTATTACGTATGCATAGAAGCCGGCCGACACAATTACTCAAAGAACAAAACATTTGATTGACACAGATTTGCGGAGGCGCCAGGCGAGGGGCCCGCGAGGAAGGGGTGGTTTGTGATTGGCTGATCGCAATTCCGGTGCATTCGAATTGCCGAATGCACTAGCGGGCAGCGAGTGGGCAAGCGGGAGCGGGGTTATGACTCTAGGTCGGACTCTATGTCAACTTAAAACGCGCGAATTTTCAAATTAGTCCTAGAAACTTTTTGGTGACGTGTGAGTGACACGTGATGCCGTAAGGACGGTTTTTTTTTTGTGCTTCGTCTGGTGCCCCCCCAGACGTGATGCCCTAGGCAATTGCTTAATTTGATTATGGGTTAATCCGTCACTGTCTAGGAGTATTTGCTTTACAGGAAAAATATCAAATAGACCTAAGAAACTACCTTAAGAGTAGGAGCTGCTGACTTTGAACATTAGTTACTTTATTTATTCAAAAGGAACGCGCTGAACGGTCTTACTTTTATTACACCACGAGATATTCAGACAGTTAGACAGTAAGCGCGGCCGAGCCCAGTCTAACGGTCTAAGTCTGAATAGCAGGCTCTCTTCTTATTACACTAGCACTACGCTAGTTAAGAAACAGTCTTATACGGACAGCCTTGATACCGCATGATGTAATAGGCCTGTAACGGTCTAACTAAGACAGAATAACAGGCTTAGGTACTCTTATTACATTACGTTGCTCGTAGTTAACAGACAGTTTTATTAAGACAGACTAGCGTAGTATAATAGGCTCTTAAACACAAGCTAGACAAGTTTCGGGACAAAAACAAAACAGTGCGAACGCAAACGTGACAAATCTATATACAAGACATGTACGCGTATATTGAATATGTTTCTAGACAGCGCGAATGCAGCTAACAACAGATCTTGAGATCTGTCTTAAAATTTAAAGGATAGGTACATTAGGTGATAATTTTCGAAACATTTACATGATTAATGTTTTCTGGTGCACATAGTTATGCTTCTACTCCTTACTCCTAGAATGCTACAATGGATCTTTTGGCGCTTAAATGGCATTGTCAGTAGGACGTCTTATAAATCGATGAACGCCGGCTGCACGCACGAAAAAGTGTCACGTTCTGCCTGAGCCGAGCGTCCAAGCGAGAGAGCGGAACTAGCGATAGAGAGGCACGATCGGCCTGTGACGCATCTCTCTCTCGTTATCACGTAAAATTATCGTCCGTAAACCGACTTATAGACAACCAATTTTTGTTTTTTTTAATTCACACTGGCTGTTTATACACTCACAAGACCGCAGCATTTTTTATTTATGTACAGAGGCGGACTTATTTATCGGTATTTTTCTTCATTAAATATGTAAAATTTTTCGTAGCCGACTACATAACCAGATTTCTATTTTTAAAATTAATTCCCGTCGGAGAGGGAACCAATTACTATGAGTCTTTGCCGCCCAAAGGTGGGAGCAGCATCTTCTACCACCCGACCCGCTACTCGGATCAAACAAACACTACTTTCCGAGTATGAGAAACGAAAACAAAATGGCTCCGATTTTGGTCACGCGCCGAAATGTCCTTGTATCGTTGTACCCCTAGATGATACATGTTCTTTAACAACTGAGCCGATGTCGACCAGTACCTAGGTAGCATTAAGTCTGTGACACAAGGCGGCGTTAGTTCTAATTTTGGCCACCTGTCAAAAGATACCCTGCAGGTACAAATAATAAAAAATAAGGTGATTTAATAATAGAATTTCGGGTATAACTATTCCAATACTCATATCAAAGCACTCAATTTGTAAATGGCACTACAAATTAGCACCCGAAGGTACGTTTTCAGATCCATTTGTTTACATTTTTATCAGATACTTTTGGAACAGATTATACATAGCTACATCTATTCGTTGCTGTGTCAGCTGAATGAAGATGGCGAGCTAGACGACAGTAAGACAAGCCGACGAAAACACTACTCTGTGAAAACCTGAACACACTTTAGCAAGGATGGATGCCCTATCCCTATGGATAACGCGGTTGTGACATTGACCAAGAATTAAACAATCGGGCCACCTAGTTAGACAATGGCGCCGATTCCCTTGTTCACAAACTAAACTAAATTTAAGTTCAGTGCATCTTTTTCTTTCTATTTCATTAAGAAAAGGACAGAAGATAAATTTTAGTATAGTCCTGTCAAATTAATCAGCGCTTGACGTAAATTGACGTAATTTTAGTAGGCAAGTTTTTAATCACGTCTAAACTTGTATGGAGTAGTGACAGGCGCTGATTAATTTGACAGGACTAAACTAAAATTTATCTTCTGACCGCTTCCTAATGAAATAGAAAGAAAAAGATGCACTGAACCTTAATTTAGTTCAGTTTGTGAACAAGGGAATCGGCGCCATTAGCCTGCTAGCAGTAGCCCTGGTAATCAAATACCTTACGGATTAAGTATGGTTGCAGGCGGTTTCAGGTGCATGATTATTTGAAATGTGATGATGGAAGTGAAAATAATAAAATGCAGTATATGCTGTTAAAGAAATTTAATGGAATCACTTTTCTAATTACAATTTATACATTGTTATATTTTACATTTTTTAATATAACTTTTATCTAATATGGTAGTTCTAATGAGACTACTAAATAAATAACATGAAATGAAAAAAACACGCCTTAAGTAGTCTCTACGTCTACGTCTATTATTGCGAGTGTTTATTTACAATTACATCACTATATCATAAGGTATTGGACATACAATTTGATACAATAAAACAAATTTTATCTTAAAATATTATCATCGCTTTGAATTTAAAGAAAATTTTGGTCCAGCTAAATCCTATCATACTAAACGCAACTCCTAGAGAAATGGGTAAATATTGCTATTAGGTTCATAGTTAGAAATTTACAATGCATTATAGTATTAAATGTAACTTGCTAATTATACCCATAATGTATTTACTAAGTTTACGAAAAATACGACACAATCGCAAAATTTATCGTGAATTATCCATATTAACAATTATTATAACTTCACCCATGCCACAACAGGTGCTAATTTCCGAATCTAAATTGGCGTTCGCTCTATAACCTCAATGACGAATATTATTGTGCGACGATTGCCATTTAAACATTTTACAAGAAGGATAAATGCTATATTTAAAAATAATAATTTAATAATCCTGCAAATTAATAAACAACAAGTTTAATTTAATAAAAATACACCACCTTCTGGATTTCCGACCGACTTATTTAATTTACACTAATATTTTAGAATAAGTATGAAATTAATGGAAGTATTTTTAGCACTCATCAATGGCCGTTATTGCATTCAATTCATAATATCGATCTTTTTTAATGTAAGAGCATTATTTATGAAACATAGTCTTAACTAACAGTCCTTTAATATGAATATTTCGGTAGTTTAAAAAATATTTTACGTTACTACATTGTGCTTTGTATTTCACAGCAGTACTTTGTTGAAAAAAGATACCTTGTGAAGAGATTCATAACGAGAATATCTATCCATGTAGTGCTAAATTTAATTGAGGTGGGGTGTTGCATTATTGATTGATTCCTGGACAGAACACTATTCAACACAGTACTGCTCATGAGTGTTACCAGAAATGTGTATTTCATAATATATGTATATATTTCCTTTACTAAGTAATATAATTATTGCTGGCGTACCAAAATTCCACTACAAATGGAAATTAATTTATTATAGATAAGTAAATAATAAGTTCTACAGAGTTTAGCAAAATTAATTAATACTAAAAATGTACAAAATATAACTCTGAAAAACTGCTCCAACTGAATGTATGTTAATAACAGATGTATCTTAGAATTGTATCACAAAATATAAAATTAATAATACTCTTGAACAATAAACTCAGGATTCATCAAGAGTAGATTTATTCTGAAGTTACTAGAGTGGATTTATTAAATTTGATATGTACCTATGTAGTTACGTTGTTTATTTCACCGCTGAGAAATTTTGTATTTGGTTACTGTTATTGGATGCCACCCACGAACTGAAGACGTCTCTGGAAGTTACAAAGTAAATTAAGTTAAAGTAAAATGTTGTTATAATGAAGAGCTTTTGAGCAAATCTAGCGAGGCGTTGCATCATCTTTTATTTGTTGGACTATTTTTTTATGTCAACAGATGTCGTGTTTATCAGTAATTTCCTTGTAATTTATCCAAAGCTATCAAAGTATCAAGTAACCCTCCATAGGTAAAGAAATTAATAATATTACCTGCAGTGGCTAACAACACATTCATTGGAGCAGTATTCGTCTTCCCATTCACTGTTTGCTATAGCCGGGTTTGTGCACCCCTGCCGGATGCATGATGGTGTACTTCGGTTTTCATTTTGCTGTAATCACATATTTCTGTTAATTCAAGTGAGCTATTTTCTTTCCTTCTTGTGAAACTAACCCTATACCGATAATACTTTTTGTGTCATATAACATGACAATATTTTGAAAGAAATGGATTGTGTTGGAGTTTCTGTTCAGGGCTTTAGGCAATAAAAGTCACTTTAGTTAGTGACAGTGAGTATAAAAATAGTTGGTGCAATTTGCTATTAGGTAACAATTAAATGTTACATATAAACACGTGTCAAGAGAAAGTTATTTACATCCGATGATTGTTGTGGAACACCCGAGTTTCCATTGCTGTTAGAAGATAGTTGATCATTTTTTGAAATTTGATTTTGCTGTTGTGTTGGTTGCTGTGACTGCTGCTGCTGTTGTTGCTGCTGCTGCTGTTGTTGTTGTTGTTGCTGCTGCTGTTGTTGTTGTTGTTGCTGTTGGTGAAGTTGCTGCTGCTGCTGCTGCTGTTGCTGTTGCTGCTGCTGTTGTTGCTGCTGCTGTTGGTATTGCTGCACTTGGTGCGCCTGTTGCATTTGTTGATGAGTTTGCTGCATGTGCTAAAAATTAATAAAGATACATCAAATGCTACGTTTAATTTGTATGAACATTATAATAAACTGCTGACCCGTCCCTGCTTCGCACGATTTTATAATACATCGACATTTCTTTATTATATGTCAATTTAATATTAATGTTTTATACACATTATAAACCATCCGGAATGATTCTCTAAATGATCGTGAAAACCGCATGAAATCCGTTGCGTAGTTCGACAACGCGCTCACACAGATAAACACGAAAAGCGACTTTAATTTATAATACTTATAGATTATAGAAGATTACTGAAGGTTGATTTAACACCTTCAACAATCTATACTAATATTATAAATGCGAAAGTTTGTAAGAATGGATGGATGTTTGTTACTCGTTCACGCAAAAAGTACTGAACGGATTTGGATGAAATTTGGCACACATAGTTTATAACCAGGAATAACACATAGGATACTTTTTATCCTGATATACCCATGGGTCAAAACTTATGCGGGTGAAACCGTGGATCTAGTTATGGTATAAATTAGTTTCCTACATCAACAATTACATTTTAGAACAGGCTGCATTTGGGCAGCCGGTCAGCTATATACCTGCTGTGAGTGATGGTACTGCATGGCAGCATGCACTGGGCCCATCGGAGGCGACTGAGACTGCACTTGTCTATATCCAGGAGGTGATAAGGCTGAGTTAGCAGTGTAGTTCGTAGGGGATTGTGTAGGCTGGTAGTTCCTTGGTGACTGGGCAAGATTGGGCTGGCAACCTTGAGGTGAAGTGGATGGGTTCACTTGGTACCCTTGTGGGGATTGACCTGGCACACCCTGCTGTAGACAAAACATGATTGGAAACAATAAATAATTGACTGTCAAAAATTATAGGATACAGTATATTAATCAATATAGTAAAATGTGTAGATAGTAATTGAATCAACTATAAACACAAAGAAGTGTATAGTTTTACCATGACTTGAGAAAAATTAACTGTAACAACCATACTTTAGTATTAAATAGTTATTTTATTTAAAATAGTAAAAGAAATAAAAACTACTGCGTAAGTAAATCCATAATATTTTAATAAGTTTACTAAGACTATGTGTGCTTACCTGGTATGTTTGAGGGGTCATAGTCATATTGCCCTGATAATTTTGAGGAGACTGTTGAGGGTTAGGTGGGTAACCCTGTGGTGTCTGAGCGGGATAAGGGGCTTGATTCTGGTTTCCCGAGTAGTTTTGTGGAGTGTATCCCTGTGGTGCAGGATTTGGCACATATCCTTGAGGTGAATGGCCATTACCATATGTTTGGCCTTGGTAATAATTACCATAGGATGAATTGGCACTATTGGTGTGATTATACATTGGTTGGCTGTCCTGTTCTCCCCCCTAAAAAAGAGTATGTTTGTATTACAACAACATAAAAACGATAATGCCGATTATAAAATTAAGTGTATTGTGGGAAGACTACTGCAATCAGTCATGAAATACAGCGATAACCTTACTCTCGCGTCTTGAAGCACTTTCAAAACCTTGAAAACGTATTGTGTAAGTATATAATAACATGAAATATAAAGACAAAATAAACTGAAGTTATGTTTGCCTTTGATCATTTAAAAGTTGTTTACATTTAACTAATGTTATTTATTACGTTGTACGTTACACCTTTGTATACAAATAAGCTCTCTTCGTAAGTACCTAACCTCAAAATAAACATAGTAAGCTCTGGGGTGCTAGTAAATGATTCTTACCAAACTTGAATGAAAATGATGCGACATTAAAGTCCACTGTAGTTTTTAATACTATATGATGAAGATATATGACTAATAATTAAGGTTGAAACAGCCAGAATACGAGTATTTATATACCTATAACCGCAACAAAGAAAGCTATCTAAAGCAAAAGCTCAACCACCGACTGTCAAACGGGTGTTTAAGAACAGCGCCATCTACATTAAATGTATGTCCTAAATCCTAATGGTAAAAGTTACAGTTGACTGTTAATTAATTGATGGAGTTACTTAGCCAAGGAAACAGTTATATTATTTTTATTATATTTTAATGATTAAAATGAAGACGGGCAACATGATTTGAATATATAGTTTTGATATTTATTTGATCGTTCGAAATTATTATAATGTTCTGCGTCACTTGAGCGAAAAGACTAGCGTGGCACCCGCCGGCCGCTCTGTCAGGCAGTCAGGCGAGTACACATTTGTTCGGGTCGGCATTAATCGGCACAGTTTAATATAAAAGTAGTAATTGCTTCGGGTCGGCTTCGTTGTTCAACAAAATAGTGCCGAATCGCATGTATGTGGCACGCCTCAACAAGCCTTTCAATGTTACTTTTATCTACAACTACACTGCCTAAAATTTAAATACCAGATATTTAAATTTTTGCAAAGAATAGCTGTTTAGCGTGCGATCGTAAGGCCCACGTATCAGCTGTTGACTGTGATGCAAAACTTTATTTTTGTCCTCTAACTATGAATTTTAAAATAATAAACAAAGTTAAAATTACCTTAGATACTAAGCTAGCTCTGTAGGCAGCAAGTGCTTTTAGATATTCTTTCTTGGCTACTTCAGTTTTTTGTTTATAGACCTGTAATAAAATGTTTATTTTTAGCTGTTGCAATTTTACAACTTATTGAACAAGAACATTAAAATATTGATAACAGAATACTTACACTTTTATGTTCAGAGTCTAATCCATCCCACATGGACGCTACAATTTTAGACACTTCACCAAAGCTTGCATTTGGGTTTTGACCTTTAATTGCAGCTTGAGTGTCCCGAAAGAACAACGCATATGCTGATACAGGCCTGTAATACACACTTACTTTAATACAACCATATTTTACAGGTTATTTTTTACTACTTTGTTATCAATAAATTGTATCCATAAAAAAATCTGTAACAAATTTAATGCAAACTAACTTTTGAGGTTCATTAGGATCTCGTTTTTTCTTCTTTTTCTGAACTTTGGGCTTTTTTTGCATCTGCCCACGATTCATACCATTGTCTATGGGTTCAGGTGATGATCTTTTTACAGCCATGTTGCCAACGCCCATCTATAACAACAGATTGAGTTACATTTTCGTCCGTTACTTCAAATATGTGATACAATAATATGATTCTAAAATACAGTTCATTGGCAACATAAATATGTAGGTAACAAAAGTGTGAATATGTTCCTAAAGATATGTAGGTTATGTAAAGCGATAAAATTTGCCTATACCTGATGAAGCGTAGTTTGTTGCTGCCGGCTCGCTGAGCAATAATGGATAGGCAGAAGGCTTTCCGCATCACCAGGCAACTACCAACAAACAACCAATTCATTAGAATTTTATACTAGTATTACTACTGTGTGATTTGTTTATTTTTAACTACAAATAAAAAAAAATGCCAATGAACTATATTTCTATGAAATAGGCTACACTATAATATCTAAAAAAACACTTGGGTAAAAAGTATAGTCCAATGCATTGTATAGCAATTAAGAATTAATTTGCGATATTGAAAGTTAACAAATAATGTAAAATTATATTTTTCAAGATCCATCATTTTGTCTTAGTAATTTGGATGTAGACATGGTTTGGTGATCATGCTTAATTGTTTTGAATTTAATATTTTATCATGTAATATTTTATATCTTTTACTATCAAATCATAGTTCAAGCCCTTGTAATTATAAATTGTAGGAATCATGTAATTTTATTAGGATGAAAATCTTCTATTTATCATGGAGGGGTTATTGCTTGGACTTCAGCTTACCCCATAGAAATTGTTATAGAACATATAATTAATTTACATTTTCTTATGCACAAGCTTTATTTGTTAGAATAAGTATAAGCATGTCTTTACTACTATTGGATGATGCATGAAGCAACAAATAGTTTAAAAAATGCACACAATATAATATAGGCAATTAACCGATTGTCTGGATTTCAATTGTTTATGAGGTTTTATGAATTATACATTTATTTTATAAACAACCCATCTAAACAATCAACCAATTAATTAAAAGATATTGTATGAACTAGCAACTACAAGAACCATCTAAATGAATAAAAATATATTCTACCAATCAATACATTAGAGAAATATACAAGAAAGAGCAAAAAGATTATTATGAGTATAATACCTGTGAATGATGTGAAGGAACACTATCATCAGAATCGTCACTGGTGGTGCCAGGGGGTGAGGCCCTCTGTGGTGAGCCATACACGGGGCCTGAAGGCGCTGTGGGCGTGCTGGGTGTTGGTGGGCCACTCATGACTTGAGTTGGTTGTAGCATCAATAACCTCTGCTGTCCTCCAGGTTGTTGCTGGATCATGTAGTTACCAGCCGGCGCACCTGCCCCACTGCAAGCAAATATTCTTGTGATAATTTTGTATTAAATTTGAGTCAAAATTGACTATTTATATTAATTCAAATAAGTAGTATTTATGAAAGTCAGTAAACTTACATTTTAATCATGACATTGTCTGTGTGTTTCCATGCAGATCTGGGAATTAAAGAAAAAACAGTGTACCCAATACATAATTATATAGTTTCCATGGTAAATATATATCAAAATAAAATATTTTGTTTATGGATAATATTGTGATTGATTTTTATGGGGAAGTAGAAGTTGCAGTCCAATGAGTAATAACATTGCTGGAAGCATACAGATATTGCGTTGTTTAAGAGAAAAGAGGTAATTCTTGGGATAGAGAAAGGAAAGGTAACACAAATACTTTCTACCACTACTAAAATTTAAAGCAAAAATAACAGCATGAAAAGGATTTTAAATTTTCATAAAGAATTCAAATTTTCCTTAACCAACTTAAATAAGATTGGGTCTAACTGGAAAAATGAAACAAGGAAATTATAATATGAGGCCATTGTAGCACTACATAATACAGCAATAAGAACAATATTGCTAAAATGTAATAAATAGTAAATAAAGAAGGCTGGTGTCCAAAGATTCTTATTATAAGTATTTTTTGGACTGCCTCCTATCTATGATTTTCTTTAAATCCCAGATCAGAATGGTAATGTGCATGGTTTATAAATATGACCTTGATGCATTAGATGTAGTCAAACCCTTAAGAATAAATAAGTCAAAACAAACAAGGTAAAATGGCTTGCACATTATTTGAATGTTGTATTGCAGTACCTTTTGTTTCTTTTTTTACTGTGGTTTGCCTGGACATACAATAAACTGAGCTTCGTTTATGCTCATAGGTTTATATTTTAATGATTTGCAATACATAAACTTTAATGAATAAATGTAAACATAAAACACTCACCTATGTGATGTGACTGGGGTATGCGGTTCTTGTAAATAAAGCGGCTGTTGGTAAGACGGAGCTCCGCCGGGTGGTGCTAAGCCATCTTGTGCTGGGTTCATCATACCAACCTAAGATAGACAATGTGTATCATCTCTCTTGAATTCAACATTTTTCTTGATTACAGTTGAGTCATCGAAGAATAAATACTTTATTGTTTTCACAGTCATTCAGTGTTTGCAACGGTTGACAACTAAGTTAAAACTAATTGTTTGTTACAATTATAGTGTAAAATAATTGGAACAACGGCAACGTGCATACAGCTAAGATTGGTTATTATATGTATGGAAGACACATATAGAAACACTGATGATATAATATAGTTTGTTATAAACGAATTCAAGTTTAATTAACAAGAAGAACAATAAAAAAAGGAACAGAAAAGAAAATTATAGCAGAAGAAGGACAAAATCTTCAGACGAACAGTTAATTAGTAACTTTGCTATTGACATGACAGCCAGCATCATTTCATCTGTCAAAGTGTGTGACATATTTTCGGTCATTCATTCATTTTTGTCTAGTGATGTCCATCGGTATGATTAGTCCGAAACGCGCATGTGTGCTTCATTGGTTAATGCATCCAACACACAGATTCCTTAGAAAAGGGAAAGGTTAACGGTAACAATAAGAAACACAGAACACTATTACTCCTAAGAAACCACTATACAAGTCTACTTCATTTTAGCTTCATAAAATGGCAACTCCTATTTTATGGCCATAAAGTAAAAGTACTGTGCTTATGGCGGCAACTTTGAAAATCAAGAGCATGAAATGTGTGCAAATTGTGGTGCAAATAAATTATTTTCTTGGTATAATTTTGTTTTGGGAGTACAAGGACGACTATAAGTACCCGGTATTATGTAAGTTACAGTTTCATGTTTTGTTCTTATCGTGTATAATGGACAATTAGGTCTTTATTGTATAATACATAATTATATATAATAAAAATCAATAAACTGTATGAATGCATGTAATTTAACTACATACGTAAATAGTAGGTATTAACATTAATCTACCAGCATATTTCCAAACGAAATGCGTACATAGGTGTTTAGTAAAAAACGAAAATTTCAAATTGTGGAACTGTAATATCGGAAACGGAATATTCTAAAAGATAAGTACCTACATTGGGAACACAATCAGCACGCTCTATTGTTTCATAGGATTGAAAAATTCGCCTGTTCAACAAGGTAACTAACGCAATGAACGTGACTGAAGTGTCAAAATTAAAGATATCGTCATTATGTGTGTGACGCAATTTCCCTGTTTAAGCTTTTTGCTACGTTATTAAGTTTATAATGAGACACGTAAAAATCACTACGGATAACAAGTTTTATGTTAACATAGATATTTGAAAATATAAAACTATACGACCATGTTGAGCGATACTGATATAATTTGATTAAATCCTAATTAATTATTGCTGGTCTTGATTGATGGCGACCACATACGTAGGTACCTACTACTTTGTTTGTAGACGCATCTATATTTTTTTAGTAGGTATTATGGTACATTATTTTGATAAATTTTCCTGTAAGTTGGTTCTAATTTATGGAGCTGAACGTATCCACATTTATAGTTGGTATTTCATACGTAGGTATCTACTCTTTCTCTTGGTATAAGTGGATATCATTCTCTAATGACTAACTTTAAACTCAAGCCTTATCTTAAAAAAAACCGGCCAAGTGCATGTCGGACCAAACAACAGAACGAACAAACTTAACATTATAAAACATTGTATATAAGTTGAATAGTATGTATCATAAGTTGAAAAACATGTTCCGCCATATATTACAATTGCAAATGTAAGTTTTACGCACAATATTGAGACTTTTACCATACTATTTTAAGACCATAAACTTCTTATAGGTTTTCCTGTAATCTATAGGTAAAGAACTATTTTTGTTTTTTTTTTTTCAAAATTTTAGGCTCAGTAGTTTCGGAGATGGAAATCGGAATGGTAAATTTACATCTATTTTCTTAAATAACTTTAAAATATTTATTTTAAAATTATAAAAAAAAATATTTCTGGAATCCTTAAAACACAAACCTTTTAATTTTTGATATGTCACACGGTACAGGTTGCAAGACATTTAAAAAAAAATTCTAATTTGCCCCCAAAAGTGAACCCCGTATTCAAAATTCATTAATTTACATTGCACGGCCGTTGTTTGGGTTACAGAAATTCATATGTATACCAAATTTCAACTAAATTGATTTAGTATATTCAGAGCAAATTGGCTGTGATAGATGGACAGACAGACACGCACACGAGTGTATAAGTGTTCCTTTTTTCCTTTTGAGGTATGGAATTTAAACCCATTCACGTTCTGTAATACGGGCTTTACTTTAGTCCAGGAGTCACCAAATGACGGACTGCAGTCCGGATCCGGACCACCGACCTATTTTGTGCGGACCTTAACTAAACACCAACTTTACTCCAGACTTCAGACAGATAGTTCAACGTAAGGAATGTCATTTTTAGGGTTCCGTAGTAAACAACGAACCCTTATAGTTTCGCCATGTCCGTCTGTCTGTCTGTCTGCCTGTCCCCGACATAGCTCAGAGACTCTTAGTACTAGAAAGCTGTAATTTGGCTTGGGTATACATATTAATCACGCCGACAAAGTAGTAATTTAATAATTTTAATAATTTCTAGAAAAAAACGTTTTTTAGTGTACCTCCTTTGGACGTAATGTGGGGATGATTTTATCGTCTATCCCACGGTGTGGGGTATCGTTGGATAGGCCTTTCAAAAATATTGCGGGTCTGTCAACGCCATTTTTCAATTCAGGGAGACGTTTGCGGAATATTAAGCTTTAAAGTGCTACTTTTGTTAGTGTCAAGCCTCTGCCAACTAAATGGTTGTTTTTGGATATGTGAAAGAAATCATGGCAGTACCTACCTACGTATAACGAAAAAGTCCGCCTTTGTACAGTGTTTTTTTTTTACTTGTGCATATAGTTTTGATAAATAAATAAATAAATAAAAAGAAAAATATCACAGCTAAGTAGGCTTTACAAGTTAACGAGTAATAGTCAGTAGTAAATTGCAGTTGGATAATTGACCGTGAATATATCGATGTATGTGAGACATGTTTTTCAACAACAATGTTAAGTTTGTTTTTGGAATAAATTCATCCCAACTACAGAACCCTTCCATGTGCGTTTTTTCACTTTGATATTAGTTACTTAATTACCCGACAACGGCAAAGCCAAAGGACGGTTATGATTTTAACAGGCTATGTATTGGTTATCGATAATTTGTTCTTACGCAAAACTCAAATAAGAATAAAACAATCATGTTTCACTCTGTCTGTTTTCAATAACAGTAAAAACCCTTCTTAAATGTTATGTAGGCTGCTTAAGGTGGATCCGCAGTGGTGGCCCGCGAAATTCTAATTTTCTTACGTTGTTTGCAATTTGCAGGTCAGTGTCAGGTTGTATCTTGATCAAAATATGATTCGCGACCATAACAAGTACGTATTTACAGAATTAAAATAATTACAATCATTAATACGTCTCTCTCAGTTAGATTTGTTCCATAAGAACAAATCTCTTATGGAAAAGTTCTTATGCAACAAATCTAACTTCGAGAGAAGTGAATTTCGCGGGCTACCACCGCCAAATCATTGGCAGTTATCAAATTTCATTTGCTACTACGACAAAAACGCCAACTAAAAAGTTATAAACAAGACGCAGTAATAAAATGACATCGGTTTCGATTTTCGTATAACCCTATCGAACGGACCGCGACAGTCATATTATTTAAAAAAACCGGCCAAGTGCGTGTCGGACCACGCACAATGAAGGATTCCGAAGTTGGGAATGTTGGGATGAATTTATCCCAAGAACAAACTTAACATTGCAGTTGAAAAACATGTTTTCCCATACATCGATATACGTCATGGTCAATTCTCCAACTGCAAATTTAAGTTGGTCGACTATTAATTTTTAACTTGTAAAGCCTACTTAGATGAGATAGACGAGAAAAAAAAATATCACCCCCATGAGCCCTGCTCCAGTCCATTTGAAACCAAGTAAACATAATTTACACGTACGTTTTTTAAACTTTTATCTTATGAAAATATGCTTTTTTTTTTTTTTGAGGGTGGGAAATCATCAAATAACTTCTCCCGCTCTGGGCGGAGCGGGAGGGTGTGTCAGACTCTTACTGACTAAAACCCACCCGTATTCCTTCTTGTTGCCTGTGTTCCGGGGGCCTCGGTGACCCATAAGTACCTTCCCGCGACCCCGGCAGGCATCGGCCCTAGTGGACCCCTACTATGTGCTGACGACATCTCTTTGAGGCGCGCGTGGAATACAACGCGCCGTCGACCCGGGCCTGGTCCTTACCGGACGGTGAGCTACCCATTGCTCACCGTCCGCAAGCCCGCGCCTACGGTGGCCGGAAATCCGCCCGGGATTCCCGACGCCCTGGGCGTCTCCTGCGGCGGCTAGGGGCGAGAGGGCGCGAAACTTGCCTTTCCCTCAACCGTCCCGCCTCCTCCTTCGCGAGCATTACTGCTTCGCAGAAGGAGGTGACGGCTGCCCATGCCCTCTCGCTCCGTACCATGGCCTGAACCAGGGCCGGACGCGAGAGGTCAATGCCGCCGATCGCCTCCACGAGGACACGGCGGTGCTCTGCCCAAGCCGGGCAGACCTCCACCGTATGCTCCACCGTGTCCTCCAGGCGATCCACACAGTGGTGACACCCGGACGTTTCCTCCCGCCTTATCCGACACAGGAACCTCCCGAAGCTGCCGTGTCCGGTGAGGACCTGCGTCAGGCGGAAGGTGAGGACGCCGTGGCGCCTCTCCAGCCACTCCTCAAAGAGGGGACTTATCGCCGCAATCGTGGCGTGCCCAGCACTGGGTTGCGACAACCGTAATGAAAATATGCTGAGATTATGACCATGCTGCTCAACCCTAACCATGTTTAACAGGAATTTTGATATATTGGCGCCGATTCCCTTGTTCACAAACTAATCTATATTTAAGTTCAGTGCATCTTTTTCTTTCTATTACATTAAGAAAAGGACAGAAGATAAATTTTAGTTTAGTCCTGTCAAATTAATCAGCGCTTGACGTAAATTGACGTAATTTTAGTAGGCAAGTTTTTAATCACGTCCAAACTTGTATGGAGTAGTGACAGGCGCTGATTAATTTGACAGGACTAAACTAAAATTTATCTTCTGTCCTTTTCTTAATGAAATAGAAAGAAAAAGATGCACTGAACTTAAATTTAGTTTAGTTTGTGAACAAGGGAATCGGCACCATTGACTACAAACTTAGTTCTTTTCGTGATATTATGATGTTTATATCTATACAGTCTCTAGATTGACTGATTTTAGAGCCGATTCTATTTGTAAAATGTAGAGTGGTACATAAACTGTACGTAGGTACTACCTATCTACTGACAGGCAATTCAATAAAACCAATCTAAAAAGTAGGACAGATATCGAACGTTGAGTAACTTGCGGGTTCTATGTGCTTCAATAATATTATATTTATTTTTTACTCATATGCCGTGTTATCTATATGATAATTTATATTTGTATAAACCAACAATTATTTTTATAATATATCCAAAACGGCTAGTCTAACGTTTTAACTAGGTTCAGAAGTTCCAAAACTTTATTCGATGTTTCAAACAAGCATTATATAATAGGTTTAGTGTAGATATGCTTTGAACTGATTATTTGTATTTTTTTTTTATTTTTTTTTTATTTTGTGATGGGTTTGCTCTTGACCTTAGTCTATGTCAGAGGCGACAGAAACAAAGTATTTTTTGGAAGATAGGTATACCTTTTGATTTTAATCAAACACACAGCACTGCGGCCTGCAGTGTTCTCTCCTGTTGTAAGTTGTGCAATGTTACAGAAGAGCATGTTTGCGTCACATCCTCTGTATGCTATCCCCTTGCCAGCTATATCTCCCACTGTGCGACTGGAAGATCTATTCTAAATTTACCGAATTACCGAAACTGGGATTGCCAATCAGGAGTCTTAGTTTCTAGCTCTAGGATCTATTATAGGCCAAAATGATTAATTATATAATCGTTTATTTAGATAATCAAATTACAAGATGGTTATAGTTATTAACATTAACTAAATTAAATTAAAACTAAGTTAAACCTAAAAAAAGGCCCTCGAGGCATTGCACCAAGGATGCTGGCGGCATTTCCTCGCTGAATTGCAATGTTGATGATTAATTATTAGGTACCAGGATCCATAGTCGACCTGCATTTGCTTTTAATTTCAAGTAGGTAGGGACTCTTACTCATATAGTCATTATAGTAAGGCTTGATAGATATTCAGACTATTATCACCATTGTCTTGTCTTCTAAAGAAACAACTTAAGTACGAACCTGAGGAGCAGAATGGTGTAATTGCGTATACTGTATATGTGAGTTTTGCACGCCGGCGTTTGTGGCGTGCTGCCCATGAATTAGTGGAATGTCAAACTCTTCGTCGCCAAAGGATGGTGTGTGAAATGTCTGAAACAAAGAACGAACACATTCATGAGTTATTAACTTATTATTACTGAAATTGCACTCTCTCAGTTTTAAACTAATCTACTGCAAAAAATGATGGGCAAATGATAATGTTTATTAATTAAACAATTACCTATTGTAACTCGGCATTTTTGGATAAAAACTGTCTATTTTCTTTTAGTTTCGTTTTCCAAGTCGTTCTTTTTGAATATCATGAATGATTCTAATAAACGCATTTCACACATCAGTATACGCAAATACACACTTATAATGTTTAATCTTCCTCTAAGTAGACAGAATTTGTGCACTGTGTCTCCGGTCCGCTAGGAGTAACAGTGTTCTGTGACTCTGGTGCACAAATTCCTGTCTAGGCTTTTATCGAATCTGCATTCGTAAACTGTAACGTTTGCCGTTCACCACATAGGATACGTTTGATTGAAGACCAGATTTTCTCCTGGAATGGTTTAAGCCTATTTGGTTCCTCCAGAACATGAAAAAGCAAGTGTTTGTCATGATCTTTTTTAAGGGTTAGTGGAATAACTCAAGAAATATTGCGAAAAGGTCGACGCTCTTTACCTGTTTACCTCCAGCTTGCGAAAGTTCGTTGACTTTCCTTTAGTTTTGTTAATTGCGTGCTGTGCACCAATTTAAAAATAATAACTTTGTTTTATTTTTGGTTAGGTTACTTCTTTTAGTAAACTTATTTTCAGAATAAATAGTAAAGTAGGTAATATTATGATCTGATTGCTTTGTTCTTTTAACATAAAATCACGCCTTGTTTCCCCGAAGGGTTGGGCAGAGGTGTACCTGTAGTACAACGACATTCCGCCAGTTATGTTTAAGTCCCATGTAATAGGGGGCGAGCCTATTGCCATCCACCGGGCACAAACTGTGAAATTCCAGATAGAAAAACCCAATAACACTTTGCTTGACCCGGGAATCGAATCCAGGACCTCATGCTCAGCAGTTGCGCTTGCGACCACTAGACCAACGAGGCGTTATTTTATTCACTTATCTACCTTAATTAACTACCACATGCGTACCTATTACTTTTCAATTCTTCCAATTTCAAATTAATAAATAATAAGTGGAAGGTATAACTCATTTGTCGATTATTAAAACGTACCTTGAACTAGAAGGTAGGAAATCGACAGAATGCGTGATAAGGGTTCCCTACACCTGTCCTTGAAATATTAGCAAACTTTATGGCTGTTTCCAAATCGAATAAAACGTTATTGCTTTGCCTTCGTAACTTAAAGGCTGGTGGTTCATCTGTGCAGGTCAGATGAGTAGTGTGTTGGATCAAATCTATGAAAATCGCTGCCTATCAGTGCTTTTTAGCGTAAAACGGAACGATGCTCGTTTCGTTTTACGTTAAAAAGCACGGGAACCCGAAAAAGGTCCGAGGATTAAGTTCGTATTATAGGAGGCGCAGTTAAAAGTGAAGCCTAGAGCATTCAGAAGTGAACGATAAGTCAAGGAAAGCATCGCTCCAGCTGTACTACAGTCATCTTGCCTGTCAGTTCTGGTTCTGTGTTCACAACTCTGGCAGTGAACCCTGTGGTTCTTGTGGACTGCCAGTCAAACCGAACCCTATGTAGTTATTCGCTGTTTAGGTAAATTGATAATCGTTGATGTTAAAATGTAGATAGGTACTGTAGAATGTAGCTGGCTAAAACAAAACACACAAATTAGTTTCTTCGTCTTCAAATCATTTTGCTTATGTTAGGCTGTCTCAATACAAATGTTGCCGTTGCCAGGCGCGCATAATGCAATAATTTGCAACTAATTTATACCTTATTGACACGATCTTATAATATTCAATACCTAGTTGAACATTGTAAGAAAGTCTCTGAGAATAACAGAAGGCAACAAGAAGTTTCCATACAATGTTAATGACTATAAAAAGCTCTCAGTGTAATTGTACCATTGTATGGTGTTCTCTTGTCGTCGTGCCTCGTTGTGCTGTTTACGTATTCTACTAGGTAATAATTATATTAGTGTTATGTGTGTATGACAAAATTAATATTTTTTATGTCGTCAATTACTCAATTATTTAGTTACGACGTGTCTTTTTTAACCGACTTTCAAAAAGGAGGAGGTTATAAATGTTCGTCTGTATGTTTTTGTTTGTTTGTAAGGGTATGCATCGAGGTGGTCCCATTTTCAACAAGTCAGAATCCGATAAGGGAATTCAATAGAAATCTAGGGAAATCCTCAAATTTTATAGGCACAGCTATAGTGATTTCGGTATTTTTTATAGTAACTCGTGTATTTTCTCTTGGAAAGTACCATTTGGTGAAGTAGAGCTGATGATGAAGACCACAGATGGCCACCAGAACTACTTAATTATAAGCATTTAAAGGGTTGCGATTGGATTAGGTAGTTTAATATGGTTGCTAAGTAATTTATCCGTGCGTGGCAGGTCTCCTGGTTCATACCGGGAGCACTCCTCAACAATTAACGCCCCTGCATCGGGAAAAGCAATATTTTGTACAAGGTGATGAGCAGTTGACATTAGGCTATTGTAACTTAAATAAATAACAAACTGACCTACAAAAAAGTGAAAAATAAAAAACATTTTACAAAAATAAAAACAACCCACTTACAAAAAAAAAAAAAAAACAATGAAAAATAACTTTAATTTCGGAAGTCAAGTCGGTGACTTTGGATCTGTATTAATTTTTAGCCATCGACTTCAGAAATTAAAGTTTTTTATAATTAATTATTTTGCATTTTGTAAACTAAATACCAAAAAAGTTAAATAGAAGTTAAAAATGGACTATTATACAGAAACCTAGTTTTCTATCTATTTCTATACGTACTTACATATTATAAATTAAAGTCACTTTTCATGACTGTGTGTGCCAACGTTGTTCTTCTAAACTTTAGAAGTACGCAACGGATTCTCATGCGGTTTTCACCATCCTTTAGAGAATTGATTGCGAAAGGTTTATTTGTATAATACGTTCATATTAAATTTACATATAATAAAGAAATCGCGATGTTTTGTCAAGTCGTAAAACCCGTGTGAAGCCGGCGCGGGTAGCGAGTAAATTATAATAACGACCAGAAAAAATAGTCTAAAGGCTCCTACATACTGGCGCGACTTGTCGCGCGACGCGTCGCAACACAAAGGCACCGCTTGTAGCGCTACACGCGGTGTCTTTGTGTCGCGTCGCGTCGCGCGACAAGTCGCGCCAGTATGTAGGAGCCTTTAAGCTAAAAACTTTCGTCTTAAGAAGGGTAGGTACTACAAAGTTTTGTTCGTCCCATAAAAAGCGGCCTGATGCGATCATGAGTTCGTTTTTCTTATTTTGGAGATATCAATAGAAATGTATCAACTGATTGCAAAAAATCAGCTGAGATTGTGATAAACGTATGCATTGATTATGTTACTCAAAAGTTCACATGAAAAATTATAGTAGACTGTAAAAGATAAAAATAATGTTATGAGAGTGAAAATAAAAATAAACATGAACCTGATTCAGAAACTGTTTTGTTTAATTGTAAGCAAACCTGATCATTCATAATGTAGATGCTGTTCTTTGCGTCGCGAGGAACAGGCAGCGGAGAGTCGAGGTTTTCTGGTCTCTGAAACAATAGATCGTACAGATGTTGTAATAATATGTTATTAAAAAAATAAGGTAGTAACATTAGGTACAGTTTCAGAAAAGTTTCTGATAACTTTCACATTATATACCTACTCGTAGTATATTATTTATAATAAGTTTAGTTTAGCATAAAACCTTTAAATAGTTTTTTTATAGTGATATCTACAGAATATTATAATGAGGAATAAATAGAGCCTAGAAATATTTCATACTAAAAAAAGAATCTATGCACTGAATCTTCAATAAACTGTAGTGTATGTAGTTACCTATATACAAGAGCTCAAAACGAAATTTATAAGGGACATTATCATTCCGTTTATTTTTTTAATCTAAGTATCTACGCTTTAAAGCTCTGACTTGTCTTGGAACCCTTTAATAATAATTTATCGTAATTATAATAGGCAAGTATGTTGTTAGACATGGCCGCAAGAGATGTTTCCTGTGCTATGATGAGGGGGCGGGTACTATTTCGCGATCACAACTCTAATACCAATAACCGCAGTACACAACAACCTCGTTAGCTTCCCAACATGATAGTTACGATCAATTTTATTGCTTTTTACTTTTTACACAAAATTAAGTTTCCTGCGGCCCCTATTGGATAAATTGTTGATTATAATCTGTATAGGTTCAGGAAAGTAAATTATTCTAAGCTGAGATTGTGGTGTAGCTCAGTTAAAATTCCTCGTAGAACATTATGTAACCAACTCAACTCGATCTCAATTACCAAGAGGGGTAAGAAATGAAACATTTTACAATTTATGATATCAATTTTGATAGCTTTTCTATTAAGGATTTTTTATCATTATCCTGCCTCCAGTTCTCAATTTAAAAAGTAGTAATAATATTTATTTCGTATTACTTATTGCAAGTTGGTGCGCCAATTCTTGATCCAGTTACTATTTCTTAACATTGCGATATTGAATGGCGAGAGTTGCGCACACAAATGGCATTCTCTGTATTTAAAGCATTCATTCGAAGTGTACCGCAGTAACACCCATTAATTAATTTACAGTGCTTTTATCTCATTGTACCTATTATTCTATAAAAAAATATCACAGTAACTATTTAATATCTACGTAAGATTATTAACTGGATGACCTAAGATAGATCCCGATTTACACTGGACTTATACGAATGGTTAATGATTTCCAAAGATGTGTATGGACTACAGATTTTTCTCATTTCCTTTTTACATTATTTTTTAAAGATTGGGGTCGTAGTCTTCACTTCGGTGGTTGCGGTCGGTTTACCTCATTCGGGAGTTTGTCCTTCGTCTATCTTTGACTGATGTTTTCCTGGTAACATTGCCTATGCCACCATCTCAAAACTGATCTATAGCGAACCCGGAAACACGTGTTCAGATTGTAAGAATAATTATGTACGTTGGCCACAAGATGAATAAGAGTACTGAAGGGGCAACAATGATCTTATAAACATTTCGTTGACTCAGTCGAACTCTTTCGACAAGTCGATAAAGTAGTTTTAGGCATGCTGCCTTGGGGAACCCTTGAACTTTTTTAGATGTATTGGCGCACTATCAAGATTTTATCACGATAACTAACGAGCCTGGTGCATTTCGGTCAGATTGGTGCAGTACTTAAGGTGAACCTGCAAGAGTAAGCCCGCGAAATTAAAATTTTCTTATATTTTTGCAACTTGCAGGTCAGTGTCAGGTTGTATCTTGATAAATGTATAATACATCTCTCTAAGTAAGATTTGTTCCATTGAATGACTTTTTCATGAAATCATGACATTGGGGAACAAATCTAAGACCTGCAAATAGCAAAAAACGTAACAAAGTTTGAAATTCGCGGGCTACAGCTGCGGATCGCATGTGATAGGTGATAGAGCATTGAGCGTTGTTTTTTCAAGAGAGACATTTCAAGTAGCTGTAAATGATTTAATTGAAATAAATGCTTTGAGTTTGAGTTTGAATAGATTTTGTCTTGTACGACCCGATAAAAATGATAGGAATAAATTGATAACTGTGCACAATGTAACTGCGAATAAAATTTCGATTTCCGGTGATAATAAATTAATTTAATCAAAGGAATTTGTAAGTAGACATTGGAATCTCTTTCTTGAATAGGCAACTATTCTTAATATGAGAACCGTTTTAATCGTTGTTCCAAAATGCGATTGATCAACATTGTAATAGTACCTTGAGCCACAAGTCGGTCTCATGCCTCTCGGACCGGTTTCTGTAGCACACCGGCTGCGGTCCCATTGGGCCTTTAGACACACACCACTATCAACAAGTAAGTGAAAGGACACGCTGATAATTGCTTTCTGTACGATACGATTTTGTAACAACTTAGTAGTTAGTATCAATAAAGTATGAATGAATACCACCCATACATACAATACCACACGGTGACAATACCCGTGCTGCCAAACAATTTTACATCTTTACGATCATAAAGATCGTAAAAGGTCACTTGCAAAATTAATATTTTCTTTCAATGATGTCATTAAAAGTAAAACATAAATACCAATAAACAATTTTCTACCTGATGATAAATCTTTGCATCCATAACGATACGATGTTTCTAATATGTTTTTAGAGCGTGGAAAGTAGAAAGTTTTAAAAGTAGGCAAGAAGTTAATACAGTTCGGAAAGTACCTACTTATCTGGTATATTTGTTTAAAATATTTCTTTATAACTTAATAGGATCTAAAGCAAATTTCTACAATATTTTAGTTTTTTTAAGACTCCATAACTTTTAATTTTACCAAATGCCGGTAAAACACAAACTTGTCTATTTACCACATATTGTCATTGTATTGTAGGTATCCTTTTATCCTCGTAAGGCCCAACGACCTAATTTAATGACAAAAAAATTTTGACACTCCGGCCCGAGACACTATTTAAAATCATTTAAATTATATATCTAATCATAAAAATATATATCGACCTAAATTTGGGTTGGGCCTTACGAGGATATATTTATAATTCTGAAAATACAAATTACGTTGCCTACTAGATCTACAGTTGTAACATTATGATACTAATATCTGAATCTATTACCTACTGTTGTGGAATGGACAAGTCTCTAGGAGGACGTAATTGCCGGTCAGTGACCTCGTTTTGTTCCTTCCACTAAAATAGCATTAAATCAATTGATGTTATTACAATTGGAACACAGCTCTCATCATAACTTACAATTTGTGGGGAGACACGTCTTAAAATAAAAGAGCAGGTGGATATTTTTTGATAGTCTTTTTTATAGAAATATGTAGTGTTTGGTTCCGGTTATTTATTTATAGCCATTGTTTATTCAAAGAACCCATCTTCGTTTATGTTATCTAAAAATCGATTTTGTAAAAGTACGCATTAAATTTCCGTCGTGTCAATTGTTTTTAATAGATACTAATAATGCTTCAAAACTTGGCATTCTTAAACTATTTTTATTTATCATCGGTCTGTAAATTGCCGTTATTTGACTCGCTGACGATGCCTTCATAAGGTTTCTCCATTGCCGTTCATTGCTCTTGTTTTTAGGACAACTTACTGCTCTGTGTGTTTTATAAAGTATTTTTGTTCGTATAACTACATCGAGTAAGTTATTAACCGTCATCTATGATTAATAATACAACGTTAACGTGAAGGTTAAGAAAAAAACAGAATTATGTAGGTATTTTTTACATTAGAATAAATTAACAATTATGTAGGTACAGAGGTTTCAAAATACTATTTTAAACATTTTGTCGTTAGCTTCTGTTGAAAGGTTAGTGTAGGTACACTTGTACTATGTACCTTCCCATTTTTATTATTTCTAAGGCTTTGTCGTTTTTGTTTCGAATCACTTAATTAGGGATATTGACTTACTTTTCGTGCTTTGAGACTGTCACCAACACGCTTGTACCATGATGTTTTACCATACATTGTTTTACATTAGGTAGGTATGTATTTTAGAGTTAATATCTATGACCAAATTACCTATACGGGAAAATTGCTTCTTCTTTTAATAAATAGGTGTACATACCTACTTAGTTTATATTTATAGGAACTGGAAAACCAGAATAAAAGGATCTAACATGGTGAATGTGGCGACAGATATACATATTACAATAATATTTATTAAGCCCGATTCTTGTTTTTTGTTTCGGTCCGATCTGTTTTTAGGGATTGGTCGACTACAAAACTTTGAGGTCATGGGGACTTAACGTTCTTTGTTAGTTATGTTTTTTATTCCAGTCAACTCTCTAACCTGAGTTATGCTTGTTATAGGCTTATGCTTTGTGCAAGCAAGTCCTCAAGTCCTCTCGTTTCTCGGGCAGGAGTTTATTTTAGGAGACTGAAGTTTTTTATCGACCCTTTAAATTTTAATTAAGTATGTTTATTTCGTTGCACTTGTTTTATATAAATAGCAATTGGGCGTCGTTCAAAATTACATCAAAGGTGCGAAACTTGTGTCTACTGAGAAATACTTAGGGTGTAAGTAATTAAAACCAATATTGTTACCTAATATTGTGTAAACAATTTAATAGTAAAAGTATGAAATCGGTTTTTAATATAGAATGATAAATATTAATGCATACGACAAGCAGCCAGCGGGCATGACATGCACTTGGTAGGTTTTTATATCAATTTAAAAATAAAGTTGTGGTAAGTAATCAAATCCAACGTGGAACGTAAATATTAACGTAGACAGATATCTGCTGTAAAAGTAGGTCGCTAAAGTCTTCGCTTTTCTATTTCAATTAGGTACGTATAATAAGTAGGATTCCTAGATTATTGTCTAGGTACTTGAAATCTCATACATTATTTTTGTACATATCAGATTCGTCACGTTTATTTTTTGTTATGATTTTGAAACACGCCATCTGCCGTCTAAGGCAGAGGGCTCACCGAGTAAAGTTAAGGTGGATGGGTAAACTGAATTTTAAAGACGTTCCTCCAGCACCCTCGTACATTTTGATTATCGAATATCCCAAATTCCAATCGTAGAGCTAATATTCTTACAATTTTTTCTTCAAAGTTAACCTAATCAGGCAAGTCGGTAATGCAAAAAAGGTTATAGCTACCTAAAAGAGGAATCGCTTATTTAAGGATCTAATATTTTATAAGGGTACCTATTGGTTAGTTATATATAAATGTTTGCAATCTCCGCAGTTTTTGGGTCAAACTCCCAATGGAATCTAACTTGGGCCGAACCAACTCTTCAAATCAATTGACTCCAGGACCTCAAGGTATGCAGCAGCCATGCTCTACATTTGTAGAAAAATACGGTAAGCCCATCGTAGAGAATCTGCAATGTTACTAATTATTATAGTAATTAAGATGCTTAAAGTAGTAAACATAGTAAAACTGCTGATCCGTTGCCTTACGGAGTAACCTGGCTTTTTTCCGTAGCCGCTTAAATATTACGTGGAAAATTCTGCATTCAGAACCTCATTGTTTCTATAAAATTATAAAACTAAACTGAAATAACTACTGTAGTTCATTTAAAATAAATGAAGGTATTATAAGATAGATAGATAGAATACTCTTTATTATGTACACCATAAAAATTACAGCTATAAATGTAGAAATTTTACATAGGGTAATTACATGTTAAACAATTATGGAATCATAATAACCTACGCCGCTATATCTTATCTTTATATCAATATCTATGCTCCAGTTTGCTACAGAATTACAGATAGTGTAAAATTTATCAACCACGGAATAGCTATAATAAATATTATGAAATGTAATTTAAGACAAATTAACATTAAAATATATTACGACCGAATATAAAAAATAACGTTGTAAATGACACAGCAATTTTGTAATATTTTCAGAGGGTAAAATTATAAGAGTTAAATGTAATCCACGCTCACAACTAAAACCTTCGCTACCATTTATGTTGTTTGTTCAGGAAGCACTTCTAGTTAGAAACAAACTCTCTTTTTCGTAATCGGGTTATTCTAAAACAGGCTTCGCTGGGTCTGATTGTATCATATTTGAAATTACTTCCGCAATCATTTAAATATGTAGGTCTGTAGTCTGAACTACAAACGTACGATGAGATGTAGCAATTTCAATTTTCTTAAATAATATTATGGCACATTTAGGCAATATTGACTAATCAAATCAGTTTTAACGACAAGACAATAGTAATATTTTTAGAGATATTAATTACAGAACTGAAAATCCAATTCTGACTTTCAATCATAGTTATAAATAAGTTACGAATTTATACAAGTATCTACAGAAAGTTTGTACCCACCATTTAAATATTTAATTAGCTGCCATAGAGATATTCCATCCAACGAGACGAATTGGGTTTAGTAAACATACATTAATTTATACGTTCCGGTCCCATGTAAGATCTAATTAATCTACGGAGGAAATAGAAAATAATACAATTTCAACTTTAATTGATAGAGCACTGAAGTCATTCATTACACAGAAGGTACAAGTTAAACTACCGGAACGACAGATTGGACTGCTCTGGTCCTGCACGAAATAGAAACACAATCAATTTCTGTTAATATTAATTTGTTCCACTTGAGTATAGACCTATTTCGAGTTCGTACGGAAACATTTAGTAGAAGCACGATAGAAAGGCACGCTAGACGCACGTGCGGACCGCGCGGGAAGACTGCGTGGCGGTCGTGGTGCGCGCTGCGGTGGGGCGCCGCGCCGCGCCTCGCCTCCGCCTAGTACAGTCAACCGCCGCAAGATACTGATGGCGCTATGCAACTCCTAAAGCAACATTGCTTTTTTTGCCTTTTACTGATAAACGGAACCACAAGAGCTCAGAGACTTCCACCATTTAATTTTGGATGCCATGCCAAAATCAGGGGACTGTATTATCAAAATGGTCTCTACAACGGTTATATAAGAGGGTTGAAAATGTTGTAGTGCTGTATGTTATATTAATATTGTATAGTCTGGAACTCTTAAAACAAATTATAACTAGCTATAAAAACTATTGGTTCAGTTGTTATAATTTCTGAAGCTCATTCCCGAATAGAATAAAGAGCAAAACAAATGTAAACTTTTAAAATAACAAACTATGAGGTTGCCACCTATGTACGAGTATATCATATTTATATGAATTGCGAACCTTATCAAAACTGTTGGTTATGTGGAGAAAGAGGGCGTACCTTTCGGGAAAATAAGAGCCCCTTTTATATTTACGCTAGGATGCCTGTGTCCCAGCAGTAGGAACATTCATCTGCCTAGCCTTTTAGCCAACTATGTTGGGGGCGGCTTCCAGTCTAACCGGATGCAGCTGAATACCAGTATTTTATATGAAGCGACTGCCTAACTGAACGTCACAACCCAGTAAATGGGTAACACGATACCCCTTGGTAAGACCGGTTCTCAGACTTTCGGGCTTCTGACTACCCGTAACGACTGTCAAATATCTACAAATAACAGCCAGGACCAACGGCTTAACGTGCTTTCCAGGGCACTGCAGCAGTGGGAACATTATAGGCTGATTATGATAGAAGGCTAACGTACAAACACTAAACACTGTTTATCCAAAAGTTCTATATAGTTCTGTAAGGGTGCAATAGACATGGTAAAACCATACAAGAGACACAAACTAAAGTGTTAATATTAGCTATTGGATGAAGGCATCTGTGAGGACCAAGACGGATCTAGAATGTATTAATTTCATTTTATTATTCTTCTAGAATCAGCTATCACGAAATCGACTTGCATAAGTATTAAATAAATTTTAAATATATTTATTTTCCATACAATATGATCCATTTTGTTATTATAAAAGTGCTTAAAACTATGTTAGTTCTCACGTATACAATGTTTGAAGAACAAGAAGAAGATTGATGGCATATCAATGGGTTTTAGTCGAACCATAGTATTTGATTTTATTAGATGTGTTAGGTAATTAGGTACAGTCCAAATTAATTTTTTGATTGACTATTTGTTGTTGAGTATTTTCTGTAATTTGCTTATAGCTTTTGATTGTTTATCGGCTCTAAAAATATTGTGAAAAATGTGTCTTTGTTTTCCGAACGAGTATTTGAAGCATCTTGCTTATTATTGAAATATTATTACTTATCAGAAGAGGCCAGACATTCAATAGAATACCAGCGTCCACGGAGTGCCGCAAGGTACAATTCCCGGCCCTTTCTAGAATTTTTACCTTTAAACAGGTACATGCGAGGAAATGTGGTGCAAATATAGCTTTAGTTTTGTTTTCATTTGATGTTGGACTTAAAAACTTTGATGTAAAAATCTAGTGAACCAGCTCTGCATCCAGCATGCAACTTAAGGCAAGTTGCATGCTAGTATCTTCCGAAATACTAAGCAGATATGTACTATTGTTTACAGCTTGCGTGAGGTGCACTACCATTTAGTCTTCTCCAATCACTCCTATCTTATTCAATCTGCGGCCACTATCATTTAGCTCCACAAGCCATCAATGCTGTTAGCACTTTTTCCATACACCTCCCCTCTACCCTAGCTTTATGCTTTTAGCGACTTTATTGCTTGTGAATACTTCTTTTACGTGATTGTGAGTAATATACATTTACCAAGGGAACAAGTGACGAAGCTAAATCTAAAATAACCAATTTTTTTTAAGTAGCAGATTATAGAAAATTACGTGCTGTTGTTGATATCCGCTGGTAAAATAAAAAATATGGTATGTTTTGCATAGCTTTTTGATTCATTTATTTGCCTTCTCTTCTTTTTTATTATCAATGTGTGTCTGTGTGAGATCATAGTGACTGAGAAATAAGATGTCAATAAATATTCTCTAAGAATATATGTATTGGCCCTCTGCAAATATCTGCATTCCTTTTTTCCCTTTCTATTCCCAGACTTTCGCTGTTTGTGTGAGACCTGAATCTTCTGTTGACGTGTTCTGGTTGTTCTGAATCTACTCTGTGATGGATCTTAGCTATTGCCCCTCAAGCATGTGGCAGGTGGGAGATTTCATGTTAACTTACCTTACCAGCCGCGTGACCTACATCAGCGTTGGATTTTGAAATTGAGGTTTTATAGTTCCTAGTACGATCTGTAAGTCATATTCTAATAAATAATCATTGTTATTTAACAAATATGGTAGAGTCGACTATTTGTAGATAAGTAATTTAGCGTATCTTGGTTTCATATCTACTTGAGATATGAAACCAAGAACTTTGTAAATTATGTATTTTCATTAATAAAGCTCTTTTTAAGATCAAATCTTTTCACAACTGTAATGCAAGCATTTGTAGCATGCTTCAGTGATTAAAACAAGTTTATTTTTGTCCGTCTGTAAAAATCTTTAAACATGTAGCAGTAGAATGAAGATCTTACTTTATGATAATGACAAATGAATAATACAAAACGTAGAGACACAATAAAAAGACGACTATATCAGTCTACTTACATTATATTACGTCATGTAAGATTGTTGCATTAAAATAGTTTTGTGAAATTCAAATAATAATAACATCCAGAGAAAATGGCTGACTTTCTTTTAATTATGTGTTTATTAATTTGTGTTACCTTACTAATTTATGACAAGAGTCATTTTGGTGCGTAGGTATACTACTTTGAAGTATATTTTCCCTTGCAATCTGGACCATCTCTAAAGGTAATAGATATACATTTAATAAGCGGCCGGCACATGTCACACTGCTGGGCAAAGGCTTCTTCTCATACAGAAAAAGAACGAACAATCATCATTCTTGCTTATTGCAGGGTGGCGATTTCAGATGATTAAATAAAAACTAAGGTTTACTTTACCGTCAGTGAATGATGTTGAAGATTAAATTAGAAAGTACATAATATGAAATTGAAAAATTCACATAATGTACTTGGTGCGTTCGCATCCTTATCTGCGTACCAGTAAGGGGAGGGCTTAATACCAGTAAGTTCTAGTAATTTTGTTGTTGCCTCAATAGACTTGAAAGTACCTATACGATTTATGGCCTCCCTTATCACATTTAGGGGCCTAGCTTTTAGACTTGCGAACGAGATCGCAGGCTACAACTAGAAGTGATAGTGGTGCCTTTCCTTTCTAATCCCGCTCAATAAAGTTACTAGCTAAACGTTTTTCTAATGTGAAAATCGAAACACTTTGAAGAGATTTGGGGATCAAACGCGAGTCTGGAAAATGTCGCTGACCCGAAACCATGTTTGTAACGCGTCATTGAAACATTATTTTAGCGTGTATTTTTAAGTATGTAAAACGTTTTATGATCGCCGATTAAAAGTCCTGTATAAAATAAAATCACAAAAATATTATAAACTAAGTACGTTCTTACCAGGAAGGTCTAGGATCGTTCAAGTAAATTGTAGACTTCACATAATCATGTTTAAAGCCCATGAAAACAAAAACTTCAGCAGAAGCTCTTCGCAGTAAATTTACAGCAAGATACAGTACAGGCAAGTAACAAGTAACCTGCATAGTTTGTTTGGAAAGCTTACCTTGTACATACTGTAGTGTTTGTAAGCTCTTTCTTGATCGTCCGAGGTAGCTTGGACTGACTCCATGCTGTCTCATCGACTGCGGAAGCGGGCACTAAATCCAAAACGTTATTATGACGGTCCATTTACTGCTTTAAACAGATTACAGTTCTCGCACTATAATTCTCGGACTTGTCGTTCTGAAGTATTCTCATAACGTTATTTATTGTTAACGATCTATACGACTATTTAGTCATAAAGACCTTTAATAATAAAACCATGATTGCTCTTGCGATAATTAAATTAGGTTAATATTATTGTGATTGTTGTGAACTAGGTAATTATATAATTCATATTTATTATTATAAGTATGCATCCATATAATTATAGTATCTAAATAATAATATGATCTTATCTAGGTATCTTTATTGATTGTTACAAACTAATAATATTGATTTAAAAAGAGTTTATTAGCATTCGTAAAATAATCATATATATAACAAAACTGTGCTATAACTATTTAAAAATAACATAGCTATTTCCTCATCAAACTATTTACCTACCCTTTTTCAACTTTCAAAATAATATTCTCCAAATACTAGCGTTTTAAATCCAGGTAGTGCTTACCTACTCTTTTAAGATTCGCAAAGTATGATTTGTTTTAGATTGCCGACGGCAACTTTCCCGACCTTATCCACTGTGGTAACTGTGGTAAACAATGATATGGTCCAATTCCTTATATTTATTAAAATCTAATTTAGATCATTTAAACAAACAACGCCAATTTTTTTCTGTCCGATCAACTTTGCGCATGTTTACATTAAATTTAAAAGCTATCTTTATAAAGGGACTCTTATTGACGGCTGTAAATATTTAATGAGGACTTATATCACTATTATATAATATAATTATTACGTAATCTTAACTATTTTATTTTTAATTTATAAATAAAAAGTGCACTTAAGTATAAAAAGTGTGGTTTACTTTAATAGCCGATACTTAATTAGAAATGTTTTATCAATGGAGTGCGCGTAAAAAAGCGGGGTGTCGCCAGTAGGTGAGCGGAAGCCACGTGGCCGGCACGCGGGCCCGGCGCGGCGGGATACACTTGCGAATCCGCGAGGGAGCACCCGCCGGAAACCGAGGTGTACCGGGGCTCCTCGAGTACAGAGAAGTGGCGGCCCGCGGCGCGCCTGCCGCGCCCGCGCCCCGCGCACCCCCGCGCCACACACCCGCACATGCACTGACTCCGCAGCCTTCGTCTCCACACCACCACTCACCCCGCGCACTATGTTTGCCTTAATCGCGAATTAAGGTTCCAGTAATGTTTTCTGTTAAGCTTAGAGCTTAATTTGACGTCATTCATTAGAGATCCCGTTTGTGAAACAGACGAAGGGATTGCGGTACCCACCGAATGTATGTTCATTTCTCTCTTTTAATGCAAGATCGTGCAACATTCTATAATCATGAATGTTTCACTACGCATGAGATATGCCAGGGAAGTAATTTTATTTATTACTTTAAAATAATCATAAAACGGACCTGATTTTTAATGGCACAATATGACATGATAAAAGTTCAAGGTTCTGAAAAGCATGGTTCTTACGTACCCATGAATGCGAAATATTTCTGCCACATATTTTAGGTCGTTGTTCATTGTTTCAGGTTTCCCACTAAAGACTGATTCAGTCGTTGTACTATATAGTAATCATTAAGTAATGAGTATGACTAAAACAGGATTTGACTCTGATGTGCTGAAAGAATAAGTTGAACCAGCAAAATATTATATGCGTAGGTGTGTCTCTATTATGTATGATTTAAAAAATATAAACTATTAATAGATAAAAAAGATCAGCAACTTAAAACACATACATATAAATAATTCCATGCCCTGAAAGAAAACTGAGTTTCCTACAGTGGTCAGGAATTGTTCGTTTGGTTAAACTTAAAGCTGAAATCTCTCTTATATCTCTGTTAGATCTAATTTGAGATCTAAGAAAGTCAAAGTTCTAAAGCTTTGGCAAATTTCCGTACTTAGATTAGAATTCAAGGTGGAAGTTCCCTAGAAAAAAATTACTTTTTCATTCGATTTGTATCCGTTTCGTAGGACTTAGAATGAAATAGTGACTCAATTTTTAATAGCTTGTTAGGATTTTTATCATCATTTCAGTAGACGACATTGAGAAATAAACTTACAATCAAACTCGGATACTGGAATGATGTAGGAATATGAAACTGACTGAAATTTTCATTTGAAGATTTGAAGCATGAAAAGAATGTAAAAAGTAACGAAACGTTGCAAACGTTAAGAGCATTGAAGAAAATTAATTTCCCTCGGGCATAAAGCATGTAATTATTTGGTCTTATCGAGTATATACTATATTATCAGGATTTTTAATTTATATGAGTACTACGAGTACTTTTTGATATAAATATTGCTTGTAGAAATGGATGAAACCTATGTGCGCCTTTACACCTATGATAGTCGTCAGACAGTTCCTGTTGTCTAGGACCACAATAATATTGTAGAATGTGCTGTATCCAACTGTTGCATAAATAATCATGTTTTGATGTAGCGTGCTAAATTAAGAGATCAGGATCCTATTCCTGAAATCCACGTGTAATGTTTTCATGTAGGTATCCTGTAACGGTTCCATATATGAATGTTCTTCATAGCTTCTCAGGGCGGTGTTACGCGAACGTATATAAAGTGTGCTGAGAAATATTATGAATAATGAAATGGATGTTGCGTAAAGTTGATGTTACATAACAATGAAATCATGGTTTGTAGGCCAGCAGAACTTATAATAAGAGATCTATGAATAATGAAATTGATTGTCATATAAACTGAAACGAGCAGCTTTAAAATGTAGCTTAATCACGCTGCGATGTGGAACAAGTGTATCCTGTCTGCTACGCCAAAAAAAACTTGTCGTGCGTAGTGCCGCCGCCGTAGTGGGCTCGTGTCGAGTTGTTGCGGTAGATCACAGTGGTGTAGAGTAGGTCGGTCTATTTGTGGTGACAGGAGAGGCGTGGGTGCCGCGTGTACTGAGCTGGAGTGGCAATGACCTTGACACTAAGCGAGTGGCCTTGGGTAGCACGTGGCGGCTGACACCCGCTGTCTGTTGTCGGAACGCCGCCGCCGCCTTTCCCAGGGGAGCCTATTGTGGACATGCCCAGTAACAAATACCGTTATTTGCTACTGGTCTTGAGTGCATAGTTAGCTTTGTTCAAAGTCGGAATTATTAACCGGAATTTAATTTAGTATTTTACTGCAGTTTTTATATTTAAAATCATGTAAAATCAAATTACATCAATTACATAGTTTTTAATTAGCCTGAAATACATTTTTGTCAAAGGCACTGAACGGATGTCTAGCCTATGTTTTGAATTAACAGGAGAAAAATATCTATTCGACCATGAATCGGTCGATTGGGACATAGACAGAGAATTGACTACGCAACTGCAACTTTTTTGCAAGCCCGTAAAATAAAATTCAATTTGATCAAATTGTCAAATTCAATAGTTTATTCAAAAGCAGAATTCTAGAAAGATCCGATGAGCTACTGGGCCGCGCATTCACTTTGTCTCTCTCGTACTTTTCGGTCTGTATTCACTGCACAATTGAACACGTAACGGTTGGTCCATTCTCTATGTTTATGGATTGGAATCATAGAAATGTAGGTATATGTAAAAAAAACATGAATAATAGCAACTTTTATTATTTTGTCATATAAAAGAGAACTACAACGTAGACTGGCGAAGTTAAACGTGTCACACAATTTATAAATTGGTAAATGTCTAGGGCATATCCACAGTAAGATAGCGTGTGAATGGGTGCGATTCAGAGCGTCGGCGACGTGCGGCAGCGTGTCGAGTGCGGTCGCCGCGGGGCGGCGGCGGCGGCGGCGAGCGTTCAGTAGCCCCCGCCTGGCCGATACGTTTACGAGCCGACACTAACTTTAAGTGACCCCGCCCGCACTCGTGCGCCACAGTCTTGTTTATATCCCATCTCAATGAAAATAAAACCGACGTCATTTCCTTGACTTTTCGTAACACCGCGAGATTTGACGACATCCATCTAGGCTTTTCAAAGCAACTACGAAAGCGATGGAGCTTTCCATTTTTCGAGATTCCGTGCACACTATGATCTCTCATACAGAACGTGCATTTATTTACAAGCATAATATACTCTAATTGGCTTGTAAATTCATTTCTATATAATCATTCGATTTAGAAACGAAATATGCTAAAACGTGATACAAGAATTCATAGATATTCTGATAGTGGTAGCCATGTAAGCCATGGAATCCAATATGCATTCCGTGACATAGAGTTACGGAATATTTATCGAACAATTTGTTCTACTTAGTTCTGCAACACTATCGGCAGTAAACTTAGGGCTTAACTAATCGCAATGTATGTATCTGCTACTGCAAATAAACCTCAAATAAGACAAACATTTTGTTACGCATCTTAGCAATTCAAACTCAACATACGCCGACAGGTTTTCATCAATGAATAGCGAGCAAATATTCCAACGGGTAGTAGCATTTGTCGGAAAGAATGCAAAGGTAATCGACAAGGTAACAGTTGTCAAAGAATGCGTGTGACGTGACACGATCTGTGTGCAGGCGATGACGCCGGCACGCCGTGCCAGTCGCTCCGAACATGAATGAACGCGCTAACTTGCTTTTTATCGCCATTTTCTCGTACCGAAAGTGACGGTTTAGCTTCGGACACCTGTTATTTGCTTGTTTGTGTATGCCAATCATTTTGATTGACCACAACTGTTGGTAATTAAGGCGTGAATCATTCTGTTTATTTATAACAAATAAACTGCACCATTGTTGGGTATTGTAGGTATGTTTATCTATTTTAAAGTTATATAGAAACATAATTATTATCTTTAATATCAAACACGTGGTTGAAGTTAATATTTATTTATTTATATATGCTTTATTGTACACCACAAAAAATACATGACAAAAAATAAATCAAACACTACAAAATATACAATGGGCGGCCTTATCGCTTTCTGCAATCTCTTCCAGGCAACCATAGGATGGACAGTGATTTGCCTGGACATAAAGTGGGGCTGTCGTTGGTGTACAAAATAAATAAATACAATATACTAAAATTGATACACAGATATATATATATATATCCTAAATAATATATACATAAATACATACATATTAAATGTATAAGCAACGAAAATATATATACCCATTCACAGTTTTGCTGGTAATTGCCATAGAATTGTCATAAATGAATATATGAACAATAATTTATTTATTCCAAAAAGTGTGGTACATACAGTCTGTTACAACAAATATGGTTTAACAGTTTAGGGAAAAATCGTAAATAGAGTACCAACATAATTGAATCTGGCGTCCTAGCTAGGTTACATAGTAACCTGTATTAAGGTTTGCCAGCCCAGGTTCCCAAAGGAGTACAAAAATTTCAATAGAGACTGCTTAGGACTATAAGGTGCAAACATATTTTAACTTATACTAAGTGTGTGAAGTGTTAGTCTGTGTGTGTTTTATGATGAGGTGTTGTGTTGTGGGTATGAGTTTTATACTTTTATGATGTACCTAGGTGTGGTGTCACATTAGAAAATGTGTTGCCATAAGTTTTTGTTGAACATTTGAAAAATTATTTTACTAAATAGTACACATTAGGAATTTATTTTCGTGGTGACAAATGTGACACTCAAGATAAACATATTTTTTACAGAAATTATAACTTAACATATGCAACGCAACAGCTGCGTAATTCTGGCTCTACGCCGAATGCTACGAGTTTGCTACGGCGTAGTACCTACCTATTGGTCAAATGCTTATTATTATGATTTCTTTTTTTATTACAATTTATAACACTACGTGAACTGTCATAAGGGTGTACATATTTCTATACATATTATAAATTTAAGTCGCTTTCCGTTTCTGTCTGTGTGACCGCGTTGTTCTTTAAAACTACGCAAAGGATTTTGAAGCGGTCTTCAACATCATTTAAAGAATTTATTTCGGAAGGCATATTATATATGGGGAGCAGTGGTGGCCCAGTGGTAACGGCTGTGACTTACGAGTTGTACGTCGTAGGTTCGAACCCGGCGTTTAACTATGTAAATTATTTCATCACTACCGCTCTCAAAACGGTGAAGGAAAACATTGTGAGGTAACCGGCATGACCTAGCACCAAAAACTCGAAGTCATTTGACATCTACCAACCCACACTGGGCCGCGTGGTGGATCACGGTCCACTCCCTCTTACCGAGGGAAGGTTTGTGTCCCAGCAGTGGGAACATTATCGCCCGGAGGACACGGTGAAGCATACGGTGGAGGTCTGACCGGCTTGGGCAGAGCACCGCCGTGTCTTCGTGGATGCGATCGGCGGCTAGATCTCTCACGTCCGGTGGTTCAGGTACGGAGCGAGAGGGCATGGGCAGCCGTCACCTCCTTCTGCGAAGCAGTAATGCTCGCAAAGGAGGAGGCGGGACGGATGAGGGAAAGGCAAATTTCACGCCCTCTCGCCCCTAGCCGCCGCAGGAGATGCCCTGGGCGTCGGGAATCCCGGGCGGATTTCCTGCCACCGTAGGCGCGGGCTTGCGGACGGCGTGCAATGGGTAGCTCACCGTCCGGTAAGGACCAGGCCCGGGTCGACGGCGCATTGTATTCCACGCGCGCCTCAAAGAGATGTCGTCAGCACAAGCGTAGGGGTCCACTAGGGCCGATGCCTGCCGGGGTCGCGGGAAGGTACCAAAGAGTTATCGAGGCCCCTGGCAACACAGACAACGGAAGGAATACGTGTGGGTTTTAGTCAGTAAGAGTCTGACACACGCTCCCGCTCCGCCCAGAGCGGGAGAAGTTATTTAATGACTTCCCAACCAAAAAAAAAAAAAGTGGGAGCATAGGCTGATTATGCTTATGCATGTCATGTGCATATTTCGTTAATATTAAACTTATATTTAATAAAGAAATCTCGATGTTTTGTTAAGATCCAAAAACCTTGTGAAGCTGGGGCGGGTCGCTAGTTTACTACTAGAAACGCTATCTGAATTCAATTGGTGCTCGATTTGCAACAGCAATAGCCAAGCGATGGCCGATTTACACGGATGTTTTTTTTTGGTTGTTTAATCTTATATCACGAAACATAGCACGCTTGTTTTCCCCGAAAATATAGGCAGAGGTGTGCCTACAGTACACCCACATTTCGCCAGTTATGTTTCTTCAAATCTTTCGTTTTGGCTATGTTACACACTTCCAATCGAATACAAATAAGCATGCTTTCTTTCTTTATAAAGACAGGTTAATGTATGAAAACACAAGTCCACCGATACCTGTACTATAAGTATAGCGAGTAAATGTTTATAAAAGCTAGATTGAACCAGTCACTTGTCTTTGTCCATCTCAGAGTTGACCGGTTTTATTATCACAGGCGTTTTATAGCCTGTCTCACTTGATGACGTTATGACAGCTTTTTTCAATTTTGTTCCTAGGGGAATAAAAAGTGGTGTGGATTGGAATTCTTCACGAGATTTGTATTCGATGTTAATATGTAGACAGTTTATGGGCTACAGCTTTAAGGATTTTACTAGTCTGGGATAAAATTACTTTTGTAACGATTAAATATAAACCAACGTGGATTTAACATTTCTAAGTACATGGACAACAACTTCCTCCTATGCTACAACAACTTACAAAAGCAATACGCAGTTCAACAAAAACTGTCTTCATCACCGTATTTGCAATAAAGATGGTTGTCTAATATCGGTCTACTCAGAGTATAATAAGCAATTAGCCAGTTCAGGATAGCCTGGGCGTCGTTCTTTTGACCTTGGTTACGGCCATGCATCCACAATATTTTGGACACCTGCTCCAGCAGCTCCTTCCACGATTGACGTTAACACATTCAGCACAGACATATTTAGCTTAGTTTGAAGGTTTCTGCAATATTAGTAATGTGGAATCCATCACATTATAACAATTTAGTTAAGATGATATAATTGGCACAACGAAGACGTGAGATGTGTTGATCGTCCATGTTTAATCATGGAGGTGGTTTTATTGGGATGAAGGCAGAGGTTTTAAACTAATCGGAAGTTCCAACCGTTCGAAGTTGGAATGGGAGCTCCGAATCATTTCAGATGTAGTAACAATTTTTTAAAAGAGTATGCTGACTTTGATGGTTTAGTCATGTTGAGAGGATGAATGAAAGGCGACTTACAAAAGTGGAAACGCCTGGAGGGAGTGCCCTTGGAGGACACATAGTGACCTTATTGGTGATGTTCTTCAGAAAGGTTAGGTGCGTAGTACTCGCCACCGGCGTGCGTGTATGCCAGATGTATGAACGTAAACGAAGCAAAAGGAGTATGTCAGGATCGTAGAAGGTGGCGTTCTGTAGTTTCTGCCTACCCCCATAGGAAAAAGGCGTGAGTTTATGAATGTGTGTACAATGTGGAAAAATAATTGTTAATTCCTAAATATATTTTAATAAGATGCATTAAGCCCAAACTGATAATATACTATAGCAATGCAAATCCAATAGCATAGACTATTGGATTTGCTTACATATAGTATTGGATGTGTTTGGCTGATTGTCGGACGGCACTGTTTGACACTTGGGTGGCGTGTTTGCGGCTTTTAGTCGGGTGGCCAGTGCTTCATGTTATTCTTTTTGTGAGCTTTGATTGAGTGTTGTTGTATTTATTGTTTTCCATTAATTCAGACATGAAATGATCTTGTAGGTTAAAATACAAAAATCTCACTGTATTTGCAAGGTGTTTGTTGTAACGATGTATTCTCCAAAGGTTCTCTGTAAAAGATCGCTTTTAACGATTAGACCGCCCATTGTGTCACCCCTTGTAAAATGTCATTTATATCTGTATTTTTTATGGTGTAAATAATAAAGAGTATTCTATTCTATTCTATTCTATTCTAAAATGTTGTTGTTTACTCGTTATTTCGCCTAACAATATAATTATTGGAAATGGTAAATATATTTTTGTCTCTTTAAAATGGTTTTAAGGTTCCGGCGTCATTTTTGTTTGTAATCTCGTCTGGCCGACTTTAACATCCCAATATTGCCATTTACAGAATTAAATAATTCAATGAAATAACAAAAGGTACATTTCAAAAAAATAAAAAAATACTTCATATTGTGTAGACCTTGCTACGCCGCGCCTACGACGGCGTAGAGGCTTTCTAATTCATTCAAAGTCAAATATATGCAAGTAAATGTATTAAATTCTGAAAAAGACATCTTGATTGCTTATTTAAACATAGTGTAAATGTTTGAAATATCTATTGTTATTTTGTAGATATAATGCTAATGATAAAGTAAAAGTTTTTTTTTTTTGTACAACTTATAATAAAATAACTGTTATACGAACATGTGATTGAGGTTTGAGACGAACTGCCTTTTAGTAATCCAACATACATTTACAATTATTCGTCAAAATGATGTACTAAGTGGGTGATCAAATTCGAAGGAAATCGAGGAAAACTTAGAAAATAAATAATGAGCTGCCCACCGTTGGTACATAGATGGTGGCGGCATTGTATTGAATCAACACATCACATCTTCGTGGTTTGTTAAAAATTGCTATTGGAAGCAGTGAGGTAAACGATGGATCGCACAAGAAAGGTAGTGAAAACTGAGGACGATGAATATGAAGACATCATCAGTTTTTACCTAATTGGAGCCCAATTTTTTATAGGCTAACTGCTGGACGCGGCTTCGCCCGCGCGGCTTTTTCTAAAATAAAAGTAGCAGCGGCTACTTTTATTTGACTACTTTTTTTTACTTTTTGGTTACTTTTTTTTTTACTTTTTTTTTGGTATATAGCGATCTGCCAGAAAATCCCGTCAAAATCGGTCCAACCGTTTCGGGGATTAGCCGGAACAAATAGACAGACAGACAAATGTTTAAAATTTTTTTTTTTGTTATAAGTACCGTATATACTTCCATATGCATAAAAAAACAGTCCTTGATCCATTTATTACGACACATCATAAACATGGAAATTAAGATTACAAACATGGAAATAAAAATTATTAGATGACTGACTTACCAAAGGACCACCAAAGCGGGGATGCTATCCTACCTGCTACATAGTCTTCAAGATTTAGTTGCGGCTGCCACGCATTCTGCAGATCAGATTTTATAAATAAATATTATTATTATATTTTTATATTTTTGTTTTTTTTTTCAGATTTTATTTCGACATTACAAACAGCCACTTCAATTTTATTTATTTGTATGCATAGATACGTACAGATTGATAAGAGGCCCTGCAATGGGACAAGACCAGGCTGGTATTATTTATGTAGAAGCAAAGTACAACGGGTAGTGTTCGAACTTATGATCTCTCACTCGACAGTCTGCGGCTTTCATCGTTGAGCTTTTGTTTTGATTTCTACATATTTCCCGTACTTTAATTATTTAGTTATTATAGGTATTTTTAACCGATTATCTCAATTGTAGGATTTATTGGAGATACCACTATACTCTTCCTTATCGTACCCATTTGGTTCGCGATTGATCATCAGACACGGAATAACCCCTCAAAGCTCGCTTTAAGTCGCGCCCCTTCAGCTCCACACAATTAAATGTATACGTTCGGAATTTAAATTCAGATTTTTTACGGATTCCACAATATGGAATAGATCTAATGAGAATGCGTTGCAGGCAAAATAACTAGATGCTAGTTACGCTTGATTTTGGATATTTTTGGGGAAAGCAAAATATTTTTTATGGTTATGACGTGATTTGCAAATTTTTTACCTAAAACCATCTTCAATTCAAGAATCCATTTTTTTACTTAATATACGTTCATAAAAATAACATTTTAAAAACTTTAATCTGAAACATTTTACTAACGTAACATTTTCATACGCATAAAAGTCATTACATTTTTGCGCTTCCAAAATAATTAGGTAGGTAAGCATGGCCCACCCAGTTACCCTTGGTTCAGGAGAGCCCCAAGGCACGTCAAATTAGAGGTCTATCCAACAATTTTGTTTTTATAACATTTCCGTCCGCGAACATTTAAAAAAACCTTTACACGTGACTATCACCAATACAACTCTGTTTGGTTACATGGTTTCACGCGTATTTGTTCAAATAATTTGTATGGATATCATCATCATCATCATCATGGATAGGGATACAGTCGATAGTTTTGATTGCTGTGTATTATTTTGCTATTATTAACATAAGAGACACCTGAAGAGGTTTTAAAGAAATGGTTAGTTTTTACTATCTAGTGTACAAAAAATTCGCTTATAGGTAATGGTCCCTACCATTATAAGCGAGCGTACAAAAAATTCGCTTATAATGGTCCCTACCATTATAAGCGAATTTTTTGTACACTAGATAGTAAAAACTAACCATTTCTTTAAAACCTCTTCAGGTGTCTCTTATGTTAATAATAGCAAAATAATACACAGCAATCAAAACTATCGACTGTATCCCTATCCATGATGATGATGATGATGATATCCATACAAATTATTTGAACAAATACGCGTGAAGTCATGTAACCAAACAAAAAATCCAAGAGTAATTATTGTAAATAGTAGTGAAAGATAAAAAAAAAATATTGCTCGAATTTGTCTTTTTTTCGGTGCCTATTTGTGTGGCTAGGTTTGACCTTATGACCTCATTAACAGTAATTAGTTAGAAGAGCGCTTTCAACTAAACCTCAAACTTGTAGTCGCTCTTAATCCTAGTGATTCGAAAGTTGTGATGGATATTGGCTTCCTAAAACTTTGCAGCTACGCAATGCTGTCCTAGTACCTACCCCCTGTAAAGCTTAGTCATGATATTAGAAATATAAAAAATAAATAGTTAATTACTTTAAGTCAAACTTAAGGTTGAATTAGGTTTGTAGAAAACTGTTTCTTTCTCAAGAAGTGTTGATATAATCCACACTCTACCACCACTTCAGAGAGCATTATTACCATAAGTAGCACAGCATCATCAGGACCGCGATAAGCTATGCTGATTTGATATTAATATGGTTCAAAAACTCTTTAATAAGTTCTATAAAACGTAACAACAACATAAACACAATTATAAAAATGTAAGTACTTGTTCCTTTCGTCTAAATATTTTGTATACTAACTTCTTCTCCACTGAAGTCGGAAAATTGTGATCTTTGCAATGCAATTGAGTTTAATATTATTCCCTTCCACGTTGAGAGCTTTAAATTTAATTACATGGGGACAACAGCGATAACGCAGACTTGGCAGAAGCAGGCAAACTTCTGTTATATTTACCTAACAGGGATTTATACTAAATAATAGTTAAAACGTAATGGGTTAAATATTTTTTATCTAATCAAGGCTAAGTACGTCATTAGAACGCATTCAATTCCATATAAACACATAGTTGCCGTCTACCTACGTGTTCATACAGCGATACACATACAGAGCACTCTAAATGCGATACAGATAATATAATAAAATAAAATTGCGATACGAATTCGTGAGAAAATTTAAATAAATGACTTTTCTGTTTGCACATAAAAAGAAATATATTGCGGCACAATGAATGTTGGGGGTGGTGTGGGTGGGTAGTGGGGACAGTCGCGAGGCGGACGAGAGACGGTGCCGGGGGCGGGGGCCGGGCCGCTCACCCCGCTAGGGGGTGACCCACTTTAACGGGACAAGTAATATTACTTTTTACTTTTAGGCAACTATTTCATGTTTTATCGCGATAATAACATATATTACCTCCTGTATAACCTTACCCTTTCTTATGAATTTAACATTGCGTTACAAACATCACATGATCGACTGTTTCCGGTTTCCACAACCGTAACTTCATTTTCCTCACATCTTTTAACTTTTTCAATTAGTGCTGTACCTAAATCTGTGTTCTGGAAAAGGCAGTATTAATATTATAAGAACGGATCCAGACAGTCTCCATAAGAGGTAATTTCAATTATTATCAAACCAAACAATCAAAAATCGAAACTAGCAATGCGCAGGAAAAATAAGAAAGCATTGAAAGCAATCGTACGTGTGATCTAAACGAACACAATGCCTATACAAATTGTACATATGCTTACTAATATGAGCTTATGTGTTATTGACGTAGCTTGTTTTCATACACGTAGAACGTAGTATAAGTATGTATGTATGTTGGTTGTTCCACACTCTCTTGTTTTGCGTAACAGGATGAATATTTGTTTGAATTAATTAATATCAATTATTACGATCGCCCACGTTTCCGCGAGCGGAATTATAGTAGAATTGGAACTTGCGTTTAGGAAAGATATACAAATACAATTTAATTCAGTTAGAGCTAGCTTCCTGGGAGAAAAGATTTGCTAAATTAACACTTTAGTGCCATAATTACAACAGACTGTTAATTTTTAATTAAAACATCAATACTTAACCAAAAAAATCACACGTTTCATATATTCAGTAAATTTCCACTAAAGTCTTGCATTCGTTGTAATGGAATCAAAGAGGTCCCTTGTGCCTAATCTGAGAGTCGGGACTTGAAGCAGCTTTTTAATTTTCAAACATTTTTGATGAACGGAACATTTTAAGGATCACGAGGATATTTTGATTTCATTTTATATTTTATTTATTTTGATTTTACATAGCGTTTAATAAAAAATGTTAAATGAACTTTATTAGTCGAGTCGTGATATATTTTCACGTAGAATACGTAAAACAAGTTATAATGAGAAGATATGTATGAGGTATATACCTCCGCAAAATCAATTACTGGGAGATTCCGATATCCTAGACAGACTTTCGGCCTTCGGGCTTCTGACTGCTCTTACCAATTGCTATTCACAGGGCAATACGGTTCACAACACAACTGAGTAGACTTGATGTCTGTACGAAGGTTATCAATCCAAAACGCGTATTTAGGTAGATGCTTAACCATTTGGTTTGATCGTCCTTCACAGTAACCTTTTATTTGCCTACGGAATAAATCAAAGGGATAGGCCCTTTGATTTATTCCGTCTGTATCTTATTGCTACAAGCTATTAGGTAATTATATTTTCTGAATCATTAACTGATTAAGCTTGTAGTTTTATTATTCCTATCATAGAACTTTTACTTGAAATCGTTATTCCCAGAAGATACGCAATGCTACACAAAAGCTACAAGTACGATTTTGATTTTCGGTAATAAAGGAAGGGTAAATGAGTTAAAAGGGAAATTAAGAGTTGTTTCGAGAATTCTCGATCAGATTTCGTACCTGACTCTTTACATGATTATTTTGCAAGCTAAATCAATTAAAATTTTTAAAGGTTTTTTAAAATTCAAATTTCGGAAATGAATTAGTATCACAAACCTATCAAGGTGTTGCAACGCTTGGTAGCAGAAATGTTTTATCAAAAATCCTACTTTTTAGGTAGGTATACTTTTATACCTACTACCAAACTTTTTCATCGAATAAGTATTACATTACTAGAAAGATTTTGTCCTCAAACCACTAAAGAAATATAGATAGACCGCAGCTAAACCGCCTATGGCGGTATAGGTAATATAATTTTATTTTATTTCTTTCCTTATTCCTTCATAAGGCTAAGCGTTTAAGCTTTCGATATTATAGTAATTCATATAGTTTGCTTTAAGGCTTTATTAGGTTTACTGAAGTTAATAGGTGTACATTGTTTTGTAAAAATGATATGTCCGCGAAACGGATTGAATGGGCGCGCGGATGTCCGGTGGTCGTGGAGACGCCGACGTGTGTTGGGTCATTGGGTGCCAACCTTTATAATTGATCCAATCAAAGCGAATAAAATGTGTAGTTTTGTGTATTTGTGAGCTCGTGCTATCTTTAGGGATTGCTTGGTATTTTGTATTATTTAGTATTTTTAAGATATAGACATAATGCTCATAGATATAAGTACCTATGAAGAATGGAAATGTTCATGAAAATGAAAGTGATAGTATCACATTGTGTAATACCTGTTATCAAGTAAATAATTATACTATATCTACAATCAAACAGCCGAGAATATACCGCCGTATTGCGACAGCTTTTGTATTGTCGCGCAGTTGACCTTTTTTAATTAATTCCACTCAGCTCGATTAATGAGATCAAAGGGTTCCTGTTATCAGATAATCGACACCAAAGTAAAGCAGTATATTTTGTCGGTACGACAATGTTTTATTTATCGTGTGCCTGCTATAATTGCTGCTCTGAATACTCGGATCTTTATCTCGCTAATAGAATTTGTATCTATGCGTATACTAGGTTACATTCAATTTTTTTCTTGCTGGATCATACCGAGGATAATAAATAATAAATACATCTTTATTTTGTGGTATTTTGCTACACAAAGCCACATCTTTATGCTATAATAATTATAAATTTACCTTTGTTATAATTCCTTTACTGTTTTCCTTGCTTCAAACATATGAAATCATATTACTTCTCTAACTTTCTTACATATGTTTGAACACCACAGCTGAAAAGCAACACCACAATGAACTGTTTCTAACACTGAAGACTGTATTTAATATTATTAATTTTCCCGTGTTGTAAAATAGCATATTTTTATCCATTGACATCTTCAATCATAAATTGTCATCTGTCTAAGATTTTCTTTCTCTATGAAAATCATACCAGCCTTGATAAAGGTAGTTTCAGACTTAATTCGCTAGGTACTCATGTAAACCGTTTTCATTGATCCTGGCAGGCATGTTATGTTATGTTATGTTAGAGGGTTTGGTTTCCGCACTTAGTCCTTCAAGTGGACCATTGTGCGTGGGCCATGGCGGCCGTTTTTTGGTGGTTATTCCAACCAGCCCACCTCCCTCCAGAAGTTGATAACATCTCCTGGTCTGTTTAGAACCTCTGTGTAGGATCTAGGTGCCCCGAGGGTTTCTGTTCTAATGTGGGTGACGGCTGTGCATTCGAAGAGCACATGCGCAACGGTTTCCTCTGCCTCCATGCAAGCCCTGCACAGAGGGCTGTCCGTTATGCCTATTGTGTGGAAGTGTTTGTTTAGCGAGCAGTGGCCCGTGATGGTCCCCGTCAACAGGCGCAGGCCGGTCCTGTTCAGGCGTAACAGGCGCCTGGTTAACTTGCCATCCAAGGATGGCATAGCCTCCCTGGACTGTCTGCACCCCTGTACCGAGGACCACCAGCTCTCCGCTTGTGTGTGGGTGAGCTCCTGTAGCCACCTGCGTAGTTGGTTGAAGGGGATGGGCACGATTGGCTCTGGTCCGCAGACTGACGTGCCGGATGCTTTCCTGGCTAGTTCGTCAGCTGCGTCATTGCCCAGGGATCCACTGTGTCCTTTTATCCATTGCAGTGTCACTGTGTTGCGGTTCAATACCGTTATACGTTCTAGCGCATTGTGACATTCTTGTGTTAATCTCGAGGTATTATGTTTCTTCCCTAGGGATTGGAGAACTGAGGCGCTGTCGGAGAGTATACGTACATGAGTGTCAGTAACTCTCCTGGCTTCTATGGCATACGCCGCTTGTATAATGCCCACACATTCCGCCTGGTAGACGGTGTTGAACATTCCCAGCGGACAGGATATATCTATGTTAAGGTCGTGTGAGAAAACGCCAGCTCCGGTTCCGGAGTTGGTCTTTGATCCATCGGTGTATACTCTTACCTCATGCGGGCCTGAATAGTCGCACCGTTCTTCTGTGAGTATTATGTTGTAGTGCTTTTGGAAACAGTGTAGTTTTGGGGCTCTGTCGCAGGGTGATGCCATCATCGGTCTTCGTTTGATCGCATCCTCCCTTATGCGTATGTGCTTGACTCTAGAGTCTTTGCTCAGGGTCCCTGTTATGTTAAGCCTAAAGGCGGCCAGGGCTGCCTCCTCTCGCACGATGAGGTGCAGAGGCGGCAATCCAAGCATCGCCTGTAGGGCGGCGGTGGGCGTAGTTCTCATACAGCCTGTGATTGCTACACAAGCAAACCATTGCAGTTTTTCGAGATCTTTTTGGGCTGTGCTCAGGTCTGTCCTGGGCCACCAGACTAGTGAGCCGTATGTGATAGTTGGCCGGATGACCGTGGTGAATAGCCAGTGGGTAATCTTGGGGTTAATTCCCCAGTTCCTGCCGAGCAGTCTTTTGCACTGCCACAGTGATATGCTGGCTTTTGTAATGATGTAGTTGGTGTGTTTTGCCCAATTCAACTGTTTGTCCAAGAAAATGCCCAGGTATTTGGTTTCAGTTGATAGGCTTAGGGTGGTTCCAAAGAATCGTGGTAGCTGTAGTAGCGGCAATTTCCTCTTCTTTGTGAAAAGAACCAATTCGGTTTTTGTAGGGTTTACTGATAGTTGGTGCTTATTGCACCAAACCTCTACTATTTTTAAGGCTTGGCGCATAAGGTTGCACAGGGTATTCTCGTGGGTGCCGTTTATTATTATGGTTAAGTCATCCGCGTAGCCTACGGTGAAGTAACCTTTATCGTTGAGTGTTTTGATAAGACTGTCGACAACCAGGTTCCATAAGAGTGGCGAGAGGACGCCACCTTGTGGGCAGCCCTTCGCCACTATGGCCCTGGTGGTGTCGTTCACTGTGACTTGTACCGCTCTCAGTTTAAGCATATTTGAGATCCAGCCACTTATGGTCTGGTCTATGCTGTGCCTGTCAAGGGCCGTGTTGATACTTTTGAACATCGTTTTGTCAAAGGCGCCTTCGATGTCAATGAAGGCGGCCAGTGCTGAGCATTTGTGATCCACTGCGCATTCGATTTTGGAAACCACGCTGTGCAGCGCGGATTCTGTTGATCTGCCTGTGGTATACGCATGCTGTTGTTTATGGAGGGGTTTGGCTCGAAGTGGTCCGTCTCGAATGTGTCTATCGCAAAGTCTCTCGAGGGTCTTCAGTAGAAAGGATGTGAGGCTTATAGGCCTATAAGCTTTGGGTTGTGTATAGTCGGTTTTGCCAGGTTTCGGTATGAAAATGACTTTCACCTCGCGCCACGCGAGGGGTATGTACCTGAGTGCCATGCAGGCTCGATAAATCTCCGTCAGCAATGGCACCAGATGATTTACCCCCCACTGCAGCAGGGCTGGGAAAATGCCATCCAGCCCTGCGGACTTGTACGGCTGAAAGGTGTCAATAGCCCACCTTAACCGGTCTTCTGTTATTATGTTGCGGGCTGTGGACCAGTCCTGATCCGTTGGGGTCCATTCTGGTTCAGCCTCCCACCTCCCATCCTCCAGGAGTCTACAGTCTGGGAAGTGGGTTTCGAGAAGGACCTTACTGGTGTCCTGGTCGGTTAGTGTGTATGAATTATCAGGCTTTTTCAGCGCGCCAAGAGTTCGGTCCTGGTCTGCTGCCAGGATCTTCCTTACCCTAGCGGCTTCGTTATTTGTCTCTATGGATTCACAGAATTTCCGCCAAGCAGATCTCCTGGCGGTTCTAATCTGTTTTTTGTATGCATATTGGGTTTCTTTGTATAGTTCCCAGTCGTCCGGGAGTCTGGTGTTTTTGGCTCTGTTGAATTGTTTCCGCAATGCATCTCTGAGTTTACTAAGTTCTGCGTTCCACCAGGGGTTCCTCTCGCCCTTGGTTTTTGGCGCTCTTAGTTTGCAGCATGCATGGTATGCTTCGGTTATATATTCTGATAACTTTGTCACGGTGTATTCCAGTTGCGTTTGGTCTCTTATAGTTACCTGTGATAGGTGTCTATCTAATAGAGAGGCTAGTAGACGTTTAAACCCGGGTACATCGGTGCGCCGCGGGTTCCGCCTTGGTGTTGGTTTCTTTGTATTGGTAGTTATTGTGAAGCGTATCCTCCTATGGTCCGAGCAAGATGGCTCGTCCGATACGTGCCAGTTCATAATAAAGTTAGTCGCGTTTTCTGTAGCAAGTGTTAAGTCTATGATCGTTTGTCCTCGGACTGTGACCCAAGTGGGTTCAGAGCCGCGGTTAATGATGTTAAGATTAGTAGAAAATAAATAGGTGGATAATACCTCTCCTCTGGAATTCGGTGCGTCGCTGCCCCATAGAGGGTGGTGAGCGTTCGAATCGGTGCAGATTATCAGCTCCAGTTTGGCGCGCTCACAGTGCTGCACTAGGTCGGCCATCTCCTTTGGAGGACAGTTTGCGTCCTCGCCTGGCATGTACACCGAGGCCAGTACAACATCTGGAGCGCTACCATCGCTGTGGAGCTTGACAGCTGTTAAGTCTCTGGAACAGAATTGAGTAAGTGGTGTGATAGGAATTCCTTTGGGTATGTAGACGCAGGTTCTTGGCTTGTCTGCGCTGTGTGTGTTCAGGATCAGCTTACCTCCGATGTTACCGAGGCCACATATTTTATTATTCCTGATCCAAGGCTCTTGGATCAGTGCGATGGTTCGGGGTGTTACCTCCAGCGCCCTGCGTAAACTAGCCGTGGCAGTCTGGCTATGCTGGAGGTTTGTCTGTATGATGTTGAGGGGGGGCGATGGCGACGGTGGGGTGGAGTTAGTCGGAGATGGATCCATCGGACAATCCCTCCGCTCCCTCCGCCCTATGCTGGTCGTCGTGTTGACCGCCCGGTGACGAGGCTAACAGTTGCTCGTTCCAGCCGGGCGATGTTGGCGGTATGGCTTCGTCTTCGTCGGCCATTGCCGCTCGGGCCATGACCTCCTCCAATCTGTCCATGTCCGTGTCCAGTGTGTCTGTTGACGTCGGTATCGTCACAGTCAGGTCCGTCGTTGTTTCGGTCAGTGTGGCAGGGGGTTGGGTCGCGGTGTCAGGGGGTTGGGTCGTGGGCCAGAAGCGTACGTATATCGACCCAAGCAGGTACGATATCCGACGCTCCCGGGCTAGGACCTTCTCAACTTCCTCCGGTGGTACACCTAGGGTCAAATATGTCCCATAGTTGTCGCCACCGACGGTAGTTGCCCTTTGCAGCGACCACTTGCCTATGTCGTACCAAGTATTCTGACGAATCAGAATACTTTGGAGCCGGGCAATGTCCCCCTTGTAGCGTGGGACGAAGAGTGAGGCTCGGGCACGGGTCGGCACGTCGGTCTGTTTCATTACCGTTAGGGTAAAGTCGGTGTCTGGGAGTTGTATACGGGGCACGTTCTGAGTCAGCCAGGTCAGAGCATGGTCGTCCTCACACCACAACTGCACGGTGCCTTCCGCTACCCGAGGGTAGCCGCGGAAGGCAGGGAGCTGCGATGTGGAGTCCGTGTCCAGCATAAGGCTCTCAAGTTTGGTCTTGATGTGTATGGCCTCTTCCTTGGTCAGGTCTCTAGAGGGGGTAGGGAAGCAGATTGCTACGGCCAGCCGCGCAGGAATGTCCTTTGTGGCTCGCGCGTAGGTCCTCTGCACTCCCTGGGCGGAGTGGACCCTCACGCGTTTGGCGTCCCCCTGAAGCGTGCTCGGTGAGGCCGAGTCGTCGGGGCGCTCCCTCTTCATCGGCCCTGTACCGCTTGGTCCAGGCTGCGGATCGGAGGTACCCGTCTGGGTGCTTCTCGCCGGTAGCGGTTGGCGTGAGGATCCAGCGCGCTTACCCCTCTTCCTTTGGGGTCGAGGTCGGTCGTGGGTCAAGTCGGTGTCCTGGGGTCGGCTGGCGGCCCCGGCAGGCTCAGTCGCGTGCGGAGGTTTTTCGCGCTGGGTTTCCGCTTCGCGTACTTGCCCTCGCCCGCATAGTTCCGCGTCCGGCCGCTTTTCGCGCTGGGTTTCCCCTTCGCGTACTTGCGGCTGGTCACGTGATTCCGCGTCCGGCCGTTTTCCGCGCTGGGTTGCCCCTTCGCGTACACGTGGCTGGTCGCGTACTACCTCTTCGGCGTCCGATCGCTCTTCGCGCTGGCTAGAGCCTTCGCGAGTGTTGCGCTTTCGGTCGCCTACTTTCTTCCCTCGAGCCATGATTTTTCCGCGCTTGTACAGCATGCGTACTCCATCGGCCGGGAAAGTGTTAGAGCTGCCAGGTCCGTCTTCCTTCCCCGTCACTCTCTGTCCGTGTTGTAGTTGGTCCTTGTCCGGGTTGGTGATGCTGTTACGCACAAGGCTCTGTTGCCAGAGACTTGTGGTAGGCATACACGTCGTAGTGGGTGTTGGCGCGTGAGATGCAGCCGGAGTTGAGATTGTTGGCGCACTAGTCGCAGCCGTGGTAGGGTGGGATGGCGCGTAAGTCGCAGCCTGTGTTGTGGGCGCTGAGTCAGCAGCCGGCCGCGCTGAAGAGCGCGGCACCAAAGAGCAGTCGGATGCCCCCCCCAGAATACGATGGGGGCTGACCGCCGAAGCGGTGTGGGATTCCCCGGCTCGGCCGGGACCCACCTGGGTAGATTTTTTCTCGTTCTGCATATTTTTTGGCTATGTGGGCTTTTGAGGAATCGAGGTTACCCCTCCTCGTGGATCGACGGGATATAGGGATAGGAAGGAAGGCATGGTTAGGTGAGGTGGTGTGGTTTTGGGGGTCACCCTACGCCTGGGATTTGACCTAGGGATTTGGGGACCGACGGGATCTATGTATGCGGAGGGATGGTTTGTTTGGTGATAGGAGCATAGGACAAGGTAACATAGGTTTCCCTGAGCCTGGGATTTGGCCTTCGGGAGCTTCTCTTGTCCGGGATCTCTTTCGAGATGCTCCGGGTGCGGGGTCGACATTAACAGTCGGTCCCGCAGCCGGAGTTGGGCTATCCGCAACCTGCCCACCCGCTCGGTTGCAAGAGAAGAAGTGCGTGGCTGTCTGGGTCTCCCCACCACAGATGTACATGTACATTTGCGTTGAGGCGATCCAGCTTGCCCCGAGTCCTGGCAGGCATTCAAACTAATCATTTGAATTATGATTCACAGAAACTTCTAGAAATTTTGCCAGGATCTATAAAAGCGGTAATCGGACCTGACAAGGGTTCAGTCAGTTCCGGTTGAGTCCGATTCAGTTCTATAGCTTACTCTGTTTACTTCGTGCACTAATAATTGTAACGTGTGAAAAATATAATCTTTAAAGAATCTCATAGTGTGTGTGATTTGTGATTCACTTTACATAGCCTCCGGCCCTCTTACTTCCGCCTTTGGGAGATTTCTAAGGCCGAAGGCGTTATAGTCGCGTGGCTTAGGACGCCATAGCCGACCACTCCTGTGTGTCTTGGGAGGTCCAGACACTCGTCTCGTGGAACGTGAGGTGCTGTAGAGCGCCTCCGCAGACAGCCGTATTGGCGAGATTCGGACAACGCTACCCTCTTACTAATCCACTCCAGGACGGAGAGTCCTACCATTATTAGGGCATTCTATTAACGTGGCGTTGGACACCAACACCAATTACACAACATAATAACACTAAATTAGGTACCATAAAACAAAACCTCTTGTATAACGAGGGACGTTTTACTCCTTGGGACAGAGTTGCCGACTGACTGCGACGGCGAGATCAACCTCATCTTCGTGCTCCGCCTCGTACGTCAGCCCTGTCCCACTGCTGCCTGCCAATCCAGACCAACTACCTGCCGACCCTGTCCAGCTGCTGCTAGCCGTTGCTATATCCTGCCGTCCAAGCGTCCCGTACACTCGGACCGGAAGCCTAGAATACTTTTGATATTTAATCTAATCTTACTTTTAATATTTAGTAGTAAGTACTATTACTTTAGTTTTCTTTTTTAACGTGACTTACGACTGGCCCTCCGGCCAATCGTAACGTTACAGTTTCTCCAAAAATGCATTTACATTATTTAGATCTAAGAAAAATGGCTTTTTGTTTTGGATGGGAAATCATCAAAAAACTTCTCCCGCGGGAGAAGCCTCTAGCCCTGGCTTTGGCGGGTGGGAGCAGGCCTTGCCCCCCATCCGGTGCTCGGCCGGCTTGCCAGCCGCCGCACATACGGCACAGTGCGGCGTGGCATTGCACGAGCCGGCCTTGTGCCCGGGCAGACCACAGCGGTAGCAAAGACCGCTGCGGTCCACCTCCGAGGTGCAATTAGCTCGCACGTAGTTGACCACCTGGCAGCGGAAGCACCTTAGAGGTCTGGGTTCCAGCAGTTTCACCTGCGTGGAAACCCAGCCCAACAATAGCCGTTGGCCCTCCCCGGCAATTTTGCTGGCCGCCGACACGGGGCAGCTCACCATAACGGTTTGCAGCCCCGTGGAGTCAGGATGGATAGTGCTTGCCCTCACCTGCTCGACAGAGCACCCCCCGGTCCTAACCACCGCGGCGACCACCTTCTCTTCAGTCCCAGAGTCGTCCAGGCCCATGATGCGCATACTAGCGCACTTGGTGGGCCTGGACACTCGGACCTCATCCGCATTTAGTGACGCCCTATGCCTTTCGACCAGGGCGTCAGCGGCCGGGCCGCTAGCCGCACCGGGGACCTGCACCATTCGGGCCCCAGTCGCCGTAATTTTCACTTTCAGGCCATTGGCAGCGCCGAGCTCCTTGAGGCGCACCACCTCACCAACCTTCGCAAGGACGGTCTTGTAGGACACGCCTTCTTTTCCGCATCCGGCTGTAGTGTAATCACTACGGCTGCGGAAATCGGGGCGCGGAGCCTAGCCGCGGCGGTACGCTCCTTGTGCCACTGCCGCCTCTCCCTCTTTTTGGCCGCCCTAGCTGCCTTACCCGCCTTCTTCTTCTCCCCGGCCACTTGCCTTTCGGCATCGGCCGGAAGAGATTTAGGAGGCGGTGGCGGCCGTTTCACCACCAGGGCCGATGCCCCCGCCGCCAGGGCCAGAGCCCTCGCCACCTGGGCTGGAGCTCTCGCTGCTGGTGCTGGAGACTTCGCCACCTGCGCTTTCGCCGTGCCCTTGGTCTGCCCCATCGACCCCGGTTTGGCCGTGGAACCTGCGGCGGCTGAATATAAGGTGGGCTTCGACATGCCCGAGGCCGGCTGGCTCGCCGCCAACAGGGGGCGCAGGACGATGGCCTCCAGGGCGGAAAAACGACTCCGCAAGGAAGCCATTTCCTGCCGCACCAGGATCAGAACCCGGTCCTCCACAGGCACGGGCCGTCCCTGTCCCTGCTGCTGCCCCCTTGTGGTTTCATCCAGGGGCCGGCTCCTCGAAGCCCAGCCAGGTCCGCCCGGAGCTTCTCGTTCTCCTTTCGGAGAAGCTCCATGGCGGCTGTCAAGCGGGCGATCTCCGCCCGCATCTCGGACATACTGTCGTGAGGAGGCCCGACGTGAAGGGCCTCGGCTGCCGCCACAATAGAGGCCGTGGCCGCGGCTAAGGTCTGATCATTAGACCTGAGCCTCTTCACGGATAGAACCTTGATCGCGCCGGCCATGACCTCTGCAAACCTGTCCGCACGCTCTAAATTGAAGCCGCCAACGGCATCTGGTTCACCACCTGAGAAGAATGAAGAAAAATGGCTTAAGCTAGTGTTTCACCCGGGCGGATTTCCGGCCACCGTAGGCGCGGGCTTGCGATCGGTGAGCAATGGGTAGCTCACCGTCCGGTAAGGACCAGGCCCGGGTCGACGGCGCGTTGTATTCCACGCACGCCTCAAAAAAATGTCGTAGGCACAAATGTAGAGGTCCACTAGGGCCGATGCCTGCCGGGGTCGCGGGAAGTACTAAAGGGTCACCGAGGCCCCTGGCAACACTGGCAACAGGAAGGAATACGGGTGGCTTTTAGTCAGTAAGAGTCTGACACACCCTCCCGCTCCGCCCAGAGCGGGAGAAGATATTTGATTTCCCATCCAAAAAAAAAAAGCTAGTGTTTTAGAGTGAAAAACCCTGACTTCTAAAATAGGTTTATGTACCTGTATCTTAGAAGCCTGAAAGAATATTTCTCATACCTATGTATTTTTATCTTTTACTTAGCACGTGGGACGCTCAGAAAGTTTTGCGAAAATTTAAAAAAATGTTCTATAGGTAAATATTTTTTTATTAAATCTATTCAAAGTACTCTCCACTAGCCTCTATACAAAGTTTAATGTGTCTGAACCAGTTTTTGAAACACTTCTTCCAGTCTGCCGCAGACGTCTCGTTTACAGCTTGCTCGAACGCTGACAGCGCATCTTCCGGCGACGAAAATTGTATCCCTTTGAGCTGATATTTATTTTCAAGAATAAAAAGAAGTCACACGGTGCTAGGTCATGGCTGTAAGGAGGGTGACCCAGGAGTTTGACCGGCGTGCTGTCCAGGAAGTCCCTCGTTTTGAGCGCGGTGTGCGAAGGTGCGTTGTCGTCGGTGAAGCAGTAGCCCGCGGAGCCCTGTGTTTGGTCTCTTGTTGCTCACAACAGAGAAAACTTCTGCCAAGCATTTGGTAGTATACCATTCAGCGTTGATGCTTCTTTGGTTCCGTAAAGGAATTGACACCAAGTAGCCAGTCAAATTGAAAAAGCTCGCGATCAAAATCTTCGCCCCGCTTCTAGATCGGTTCACTTTGGTAGGCGTTGATTCGTTTTGAAACACCCAAACCGTCGACTGGTGCTTCGTTACTGGAACGTATTGATAAATCCAAGACTCATCACATCATCATGATGTCGTAAACACACCGAGACGAGCCTGCTTCAAATTTGTTATCATATCACGGCACCATTCCACCCGGGCCTGCTTCTGAGCATCGGTGAGGTTTCATTTCATGAAGGCTTCCTGATCCAACCGTAAGTGCTGAATCTCTTGATATGTAACTCGCCTATTATCATGGATAAAATTTTTCACTGCTAGCACGTTTTCTTCCATAACAGCCGTCAAAGGGCGATCACTTCTTACTTCATCCCCCAAAGTTAGTCGACCGCGCTTGAATTCGTTATACCAACGATATACGGTTGCCTTAGAAGAGCCTTCATCCATGAATGCCATTTGAAATCTATCGTACGATTCGTCCGGTTTCAGGCGACACTTGAAATCGTAAAAAATCATAGCGCACAATTGTTACCGGCGCAGATCCATTTTTTAATGAGACACGATAATTTAAACAAAGTGGAGGGAAATTTTGAAATTGGAACGTACCTATTTTTACTTACAAATAATCATATTTTCAAAATAGATTATAACTGGCCAGTGGCTCATACATAAAAACTTTTTTTCGTAATACTTTCTGAGTGGCCTGGTATGTTAAAAACTTTTTAATATAATTATTGTTCCGAGCTTATTAAAAAACAAAGGCTAAGTGCATGTCGGACCACGCACAATGAAAGGGTTCCGTAGTTGGGATGAATTTGACTAAAAAAAAAACTTAACATTGTAGTGGAAAAATATGTTCTCATACATCGATATACGTCACGGTCAATTCTCCAATTGCAAATGTTAGTTGGTCGACTATTACTCGTTAATATGACGCAAACGGATCCCTGAATCGAAAAACGGTTTGGAAAGACCCGCAATATTTTTGAACAGCCTATACAACGATACCCCACACCATGGGATTGGCGAGAAAAAAAAATATCATCCCTACTTTACGTGCAACGGAGGCCCAAGATTTGTTTTGAGATTTTATTTTATCATTTTGTTGGCGTGATTAATATGTATATTCATGCCAAATCACAGCTTTCTAGTACTAAGAGTCTCTGAGCTAAGCCGCGGAAAGACATACAGACATACGGACATGGCGAAACTATAAGGGTTGACTTCGGAATCCTAAAAACCAATAAACGTATAAGTTAAATTAAATAGAAACCCCAATTTAAAACGAACTCCGAATTTATTATACAAAAAAAATCTTATCTAAAAGTCAACAGACCCCTAGTTTGTTCCTCAAGGGGAAGAGTTTGCTCACCGAGAAAAAAGGATTAACCTACTAAATGTCAGCTTTTTATGCTTAATTATTTTTCAACTGATAACTGTATATGCTGAACAGTTTTTTATCTTCAGGTTAAAGTAATTTCTGCTTCATAAATAATTTGAAATAATAAACTTACAACATAGATTATATCTTAGAAAGTTAAATTAGAATTTCCGTTATTTAGATAGTAGCGTAACACATAGAATAACGTTGCTCTCCCGTTGCGGTTTGCAGAAATTATCAATTAAATAAATATATTTATACTATAAAACATGAGGATCCAAAATAGTGTGGAAAACACAATGACGTGCCACATAGATATACATGTACGGTGCGTAGACAGTGTAACTCTTATGTTTTTGTCGCTCGTACACGGGAATTTTAATGAAAACTAAACTCGTATACTTGAGCAATTTCAGGAATGAAACGAAGACGAGTGCTCGTTTATAAGCGTGATTTAACAACTCCAGCATATTGATTTTTACGTCGCCGTGGGCCCACCCCCTCCCCCGCGGGAAGAGTTGTGCACGGGGGTAATGCTAAAATGCTTGTTCCCCTATTTGAGAGTACATGCTGGAGGGACGTTCAACTGCAACCGCGATATTGTTCAGTTTTTCTTATTCATTTAATAGATATTTTTACTTTATCGTGAATACTTTACGTAAGATTTACGACCGGATGCGTCTTCATTGGAACGTGAATGTGACACACTTTCTATCGTACACTCTTATCTGTATTGTAGTTTAACAACTAGTTTAGTGGCGCTATTGTAATGCTTTGTTTTTACAATAACTGTATTTTGAAAGAATACTCAAATCGCTATTAACATTGTTATTAGCATGGCTGTACAGCATTTGAATGTGTTAATGACACAAATAGTTGAAAAGAGACTTATTTTACCTTAGCCTAGTCAAGTGCCTAAAATTTTCATTATAGAGTTCTCGTTTTTGTGTTAAGTACAATTATTTTAATATCACTTATTTTTTACAACCTTACAAATCATAATCAACATGTAGCGACAAATTATTGACATGACATGATTTACTAGCAAGACTCTTTGTACCACTAACACTTCCCTTTACATTTAGATGATATTTCGTATTGATTGGAAGTGTATAAGATATTTGAAAGTCGGCGGCCGCAGTTGTATGTCCCCGCGAGTTTGTTCAGCCCCACCCGCGCACTTTTCAGTGGGCCGCCCCGCGCCGCACCCTTCACTGCACCCCATGTGTTATTCTCCACTCCGTCCCGCGCCGGGACGCTCCTTCATTTTACTCCAATTTACAACCAAAAAAATTCAAACAAACATTTCCTAAATTAAATTTAATATTAGGCCTGGGATTGAATCCGATGTTCTACTGTACGATACTTAAACGCAGTGTTAGTTAGATTGGAGTATTTCTTGAAAGCTTCCTTATCTGCAGTCTTTCAGGCGTAACTAATTACTGGCGCGTCAAACAACATTTCGTTCCGGCAGTAGGTACATATGTTAGTAATTTGTTATCACGTTTGCGACACTTGTGGGATTTATGTCAAGTTATAAAGTTGTCCAGCGGTTTTTGTTGGTTTTTTTATTTAGTACTATTTCAGTGTTCTGTATGCCACTGAAATGGTTACCGTTTACTTTTATAGTCATCGTCTTGTAAAACTGAACGGTTTTCACATTTTACTTTTAGTGCTCAAGTTTATTGAAGCTATCGTTTTATTATTTCATAATGAGTTCAAACAGTCTTTAATTTTATAAACCCAAACATGTATGATATGACGGAATCCAGAACGTAAAATATCACAGATATACAGTAACTACGTATAAGTACTCAGAATGGAATATATTTTAGTTTGGTAGGTATAATAATTGAGGGGCGCCACCCCAACCCTACCGCGTTTGAAAAGGAAAGCTTTTAAGAGCTTTTTGTTTTGTAATTAATTATGTTTTTTATTTATTTACAATGTTTTAGTAGGGTTTTATTGGGAACAGTTCTTAAAAACCTTGAAATATGGTTCCTAAAACAATGTTTCCATAAATATCAATGTAACACAATTATATTACCTATCTTTTTCGATGGGCTTATAAGCTATTTATGTACTTGTCTACCTATTCTTTTTAATATTTATTATTGTTATTATCTCGTCTCAATCAGAGCACCTACCTTCTTATCTCTTCACCAAACTTGGTTGTCTGGTAGAATGCCTAAAGCAATAAGTAGCGTTTGTACCTTAAGCGTGTGCGAGAAGATTAAATAAATAAATATTAAAGAAAAATCAACCAGGCACAAATCCATAATCCTTCAAGATATACGGACAAAATTTTATGTTTTTTACCGTGCTAATCAACAATTATAATATATGTACATATATTTTATTCAGAACCCCTCCTGAATAAAGGCCTCCTCCAGAGAATGCCAGCTTTCTCTGTCTTTCGCTACGTCCATTCAGCGTGATCCAGCTATTTTATTTTATTTTATTATATTACTTAAAAAAACTTATAGTTAGGATACAGATAGTTGACAGTTAGTGAAAGAAGGTCGATTAAAAGCTTTCACTGACGATATTAGTGTAGCACAAAAACAGTAGACAGACAAGATAAAGTAAGAATAAGTTGTAAGCACTCGGAGAGATTTTAGTGATCTTCAAAGAAGTTTTTACACAGTATTTTTATTTATTTTAGAATCACTGGTGGAGAATAACTCAAGATCATCAACACTCTGACACATAGAGTTGTATGCCCTGCTAGCTCTTATCATAAAAGAGATTTTTTCGATATATGCAGCGCCAGAGGGAACATACAGGGATGATGATTCCTTATTAAGGTGAAGAATGGAACACACAGCCGAATTTTGCTCATCAATTCAGAACAGTTGGTTGAACCATTTGCTAAATTGAACAAGAATACCATGTCGCCAATTTTTCTCTGCTCAAGTGGAAGAATGTTATAATTCCTGTAGCAGCTGTAATAATTAGGCAAATAGGTTTTGGATTTACGATAATAACTAATTAATTTCAATATCAATTATATTATTATCGATAGGCACTTCAAAATCTCGTAATCATTTTAAGGAGCGGCGCCACGATTTTATTCTTGATCTGGTTTTCCGGAGCCATACTTGGATGAATCAAAGGATGATAACAAAAATAAAAAAAAAACCGGCCAAGTGCATATCGGACCACGCACAATAAGGGTTCCGTAATTGGAAAAATGGTATGAATTTATCCCAAAAACAAACTTAACATTGTAGTTGAAAAATATGTTCTCCCATATTACGCAAGCGGAACCATGAATCGAAAAGTGATGTTCACAGACCCGCGATATTTTTGAACGTCCTATCCAACGATACCCCACACCATGGGAAAGACGAAAAAAAAATATCATCCCCACATTACGAGCAAGGCAGGTCGCCTAAAAAATTTTTTTTTTAACTTTTGATTTTAGAACTTTGTCGGCGTGATTAATATGTGTCTCTGAGCTACAGCGGAGACAGACAGACAGACAGACAGACGGACATAGCGAAAGTATAAGGGTTCCTTGTTAAATGATAAATGATTTTATTTCTGTAAGTAGGTTTTTACAAACACTTTTACACGTCAAAACATATTTTTTTAAACTAGATGAGGCCGGCGTTTCCTATCTGACTACTCTGAGAAGAAAGGCCGAAACAGTCTCAGAGGTCACAGTCTCTTTTAAAGTCCAGACATAATCTTGGTCAGATCATGTGAAGACCATGTCGATTGGTGTCTGAAATGGTCTTTTGATGAAAGAACCACACAGATTGAGTGGACCTGTCCAGTCAGTGCACGCATTTGTCAGTCGTTGTGCAGCTCAACTCATAACTAAAGGAGCTCAACGATTCCACGAACAATACCAAAGAAAGGACATTTGGCTAGGCCGCAAAAAATACTCAAAACTGCCAGACCATATTAAAAACTAACTGAGAATAAAACAAAATTAAACAATGATCCACATAGTCTTCACATTTACAATAATTAAAACAATATAATACTACACAGAGTAAATATTCATGTCATTGCATAAATAAAATTCATCAATGTCAATGTGTATATTCGGACATAATCTTGGTCAGATCATTTGAGGACCATGTAGGTTGGTGTCCGAAATGGTCTTTTGAGGAAAGACCACACAGATTTGAGTGGACCTGTCCAGTCAGTGCACGCATTTGTCAGTTATCATGCAGCTCAACTCAAAACTTAAGGAGCTCAATGATTTGACGAACAATACCAAAGAAAAGACATTTGGGTAGGCCGCATAAAGTACTCAAACTGCCAGACCATCATTAAAAGTAATAGACAAAAAAAAAAAACAAACAATGACCCACATAGTCCTCACATTCCTAATAATTAAAATAATATAATATAATATAATACCATACAAAATAAATATTCATGTCATTGTTTATATAGAATGTTATAAAGAATAAGAAAATATAAATAGCTAGCAAAATAAAAAGAGTAAAAAAACAACATTCACTGTAAGTTTATTGGAGCAGCTCAATCCCAAGCCTTTTTGTCCTCAATATAATCTTTAACAGTATAAAAGGCTTTTAGGCACAGTTTCTGTTTTATAAAACATTTGAATTTATTAAGGCTTAGTTCTTGAATGTGGCTAGGAAGTTTATTATAAAAACGTTTACTACGGAACCCTAAAACACTCTGTACTTTCGGTGCTTATTACATTACTTAGATTTTTTTGTTGCAAACAGATGCATGTTGCGCTAAAGTGCTCGAAAGCGCTGAGCGACGTTATTCGAGTGACCCAGCCAGCATCAACTGTGAAGCTAGTGCATCGTACTTTATTTGAGCTTGATTATAGTACAACTTCATTATAGCACTAGCTTGACAGTTGATGACTTATTGTACGATACTCGCTCGCTTTCATAAGGCGAACTAACTTTCAAATCCTACATTATTTTGGATATTTTAACTAATCTCAGGTGTATCCGTTATTTGTAATGTATACATAATCAGTCTATAATGTTCCCATTGCTGGGACACAGGCCTCCTCTCTGTGAGAGGGAGTGGGCCGTAATCCACCACGCGGGCCCAGTGCGGGTTGGTAGATGACACATGTCTTCGAATTGTTGGTTCTAGGACATGCCGGTTTCCTTATGATGTTTTCCTTAACCGTTTTAAGAGTGGTGATGAAACTATTTACACAAAGTAAAGCGCCTGTCTGGGTTCGAACCCATGACCTACTTATTCGTAAGTCGGGGCCGATACCACTGGTCAGCACTGCTCTACGGCCAGCACGTGTAGAGCAGTGTTGTAATGTATACTTATAGCAAATTATAAATTGTTAAGTAGTGCTAGTTCTTAAATTGTACTAATATGTACTGTAAATGTTGTCTGAAATAAAAGTGATATTTTGTCTTTGATATCCTCGGGGCCCTGGGATCCCGAACCTTTGAAAGGTGTACGAGGGTCCCAAGCGAACTCGCAAAGGTCCGTTAGGCGTTTTGAATTAAATGAGGCACCAACCGACTATTATCCCTATATTCACTATGCAAGTGCACCCAAGGACAACTCCCGGTTGATGCGGGACTATTGCAGAACTTGGAAACAAAACATATTGGGCTATTAGTTTGGGTGGCTATAGTGGATTGGTTACCTTGAACTATGGAAGAACTATGTCCCCTGCCTGACCAATGTTATATAAATATGATATACACGGATAAAATGGCAGGGTGTGACTTGCACACTCAATAATGGGCACCGGAAACTGTCGCTAACACGTAGTGACGTAGCGACAAGGTGGTAAAATGTCCTGAGGTGCTTGATGATTGGAGAGGTATTCCACGGCTATTAGGACAATTCCAGAGCCCGGAAGATGGTGAAGATCCTTACCAACATCTTACTGGAATACTTCCTTCCTTGCTCTTTTGAATCTCCACTAAAACCGACCAATAAAGGCAAGAAAGAGGTGGGAGCTCTATTCCTTGTCAGTGGACGAGGAACAGAGCTCCCACCTCTTTTTCACTCCAAGCAGCCAATAAAGGCAAGCCAGAGGTGAGAAACAACACTTCTCCCGGGAAATAGGGTCCATGGGGTCGCTACTGCCCAACAGTTCGCCACATGCTGCCCTGCGGGTTTATGGGTCTGGCTCCTCACCCTAGACCAGTTTCGGCAAAGTCAACTCTACCGGCACACTAAGTTCAGGAGCGCACAAGCCCTGCGGTAGCGGGGCGGGTCTATAGTGGACGTCTCGTTCGCTAGCCCTGCTGTTGCGAGCCGTGTCCATGACTGGAATGTCGCCGTGGAGGTGGGGACATTGTCGGATCACCGATACATCCGTTTTGACGTCTCCACCCAGACCACCACCGGCGGCATTAGTCCACCGGTCCCACGAACGGACGGTCCGTGCTGGGCACGTAAGTGCATCGACAGGGAGCTTCTCGAGGAAACCGCTATTGTCCACGCCTGGATCTGGGATTCGGCAACGAACGGACCCCTCGACGTCGAAGAGGAGGCGCTGTGGTTGCGGGCGATGACGCAAATCTGCGACCCGTGCATGCCCCATGTCCACGCACATTCAACAAGGCGCCAGGTTTACTGGTGGTCTGCCGAGATCGCGCAATTATGAGTTGCGTGCGTGGCGGTCAGGCGCCAGTACATCCGATACCGGAGGAGACGTCGTCGGGTCCCTGACGAAGAAGCCGCGCTGTATGAGGTGTACCGCGCGACGAAGCAGGCTCTGTGGCTGGCCATCGGTGAAGCGAGGACGCGAGCCAGGGAGGAGATGTTGGAGACTCTCGATGTGGATCCATGGGGGCACCCCTATCGAGCGGTTCGAGGGAAACTTCGAGCGGCGGCGTCTCCACTCACGGAGAGTCTCCAACCTGAGGTGCTGGATGAGGTAGTCTCAGCCCTCTTCCCGGCAAGAACGGAGCATACTCCGCCGCCGATGGGTTTTCTCACAGCCGCAGAGCCTACGGAAAAGAACGCAATCAGCGTCCCAGGGGTGACACAGACAGAGATGGGGGCGGCCGTGATGCGTCTCCGGGCCAAGAACGTGGCTCCGGGGCCCGACGGAATCCACGGCTGCGTGTTAGCCCTTGCCTTGAAGGACCTAGAGCCCCAACTGAAAGGACTCTACACAGTATGCCTTGAACAGGGCCAGTTTCCTACTTTGTGGAAATCTGGCCGTCTGGTCCTGCTCAGGACGGTGGGGCGCCCTGCGGACTCACCGTTCGTGTACAGACTCATAGTGTTGCTAGACGAGGTAGGTAAACTGTTCGAGTGGATAATTGCTGCCCGCCTCGTCGGCCACTTGTACAGAGAGGGGCCTGACCTGACCTGGCCTGGCCTGGAAGAAGCCGCGCTGTATGAGGTGTACCGCGCGACGAAGCAGGCTCTGTGGCTGGCCATCAGTGGCGTGAGGAAGCGAGGGCGCGGGGCGAGCGGCTGATGCAGTGACAAATGGAGTTGCATCAGTCGCAGGTTCGCGCAGCCCTGGTGATGGAATGGCAGGACAAGTTTTCGCGCCTCGTCATTATTGAGGCGGTCCGACCAGTGCTCGAACACTGGCTCGGGAGGAGGCACGGCTCCCTATCGTTTCGCGAGACGCAGGTCCTCACGGGGCATGGTTGCTTCGGGACCTGTACCTGTGTCGCATAAACAGGGAGCCGGACGCCCGGTGTCACTACTGCGTCGACTGCCGGGAGGACACGGCGCGGCATACGCTGGTAGAGTGTGCCACTTGGGAGGAGCCGCGCCGTGCCCTCGTCTCAGGAGTAGGCAGTTACCTATCAGCTGCCAGCCGTGGTCCACTCCATGGTCGGCAGCGAGGAGTCGGCGGAGGGCGGACAACGCCCTTCCAGCCCCCCTAAATGGGTCCAGCGGCGATGGACTCGGGGACATCCGTCGCCCCCCACATAGCAGGACCCGAGGTGGCGCCGCGTAGTGTTCCACGCGCGCCCCTATTGGACGTCGCGGGGGGAGTTTAACACCTCATTCCCCCCGCGAGCCTGAGGTGGCCCGCAATGGCGGGCTGGCACCAGCCGGGGATCGTGGAAGTCGTATTAGATCCCATGATCCCGGTGCAAGTGTGGGAGAGGAACACCGGGGTGGTTTTTAGTCAGTAAGAGTCTGACAGACCCCTCCGCCCATCCCTAGGCGGAGGACATCCATGAGGATTTTCCGAACTGGAACAAAAAAAAAAGGAGCGCACAAGCCCCACCACGACGTCAACGTAGAGATGCAGTGGTGGGGTTATTATTATGATAATTATTTTAAATTAATTTCAGTCGAATGTACTTAATCATAATTTATAACTCAGACAATACTTTTATGACGCTGTTGTTTCTTAAGATAAAAATGTATGGCACTAGAGCAATCTCCTTTCACAGAATACGCGTGACTATCTCTCCTCTAACATGGCAAAAAAGAAGGGCATCTACATATAATAGTTTTGGTGGTACGGATGTTTACCGCGCGAGATTGACTCGCACTCGTTCGGATTTTAATAGTCACTAATCAAAGGGTGATGAGCTACACGTGCAAAAATCACTGAGAGTTTGTGTAGTCTTCTTAGGGTGTGAATGAAGTTGTGATCATTCCAAAACCCTAACCTACAACTGACTTAAGACGCTGACAACACCTAAACCGCGGTCACTGTCAAATTCCATAGAAAAGAAAGAGAAGCGCGACGACACAACGCTTGTAATTTATTGCAAAATATGAAGTAATTATCTATTTACTCAAAATTGAGTTGAGTAATCGAAAATAAAAAACAACCAAGTTCTGCATTCAACTAAGACACTCTTGTTATTAATTAAATACGTAACGTATGTTGATAGATATTTTGGATTAGAACTCAAAGTAAGAGGTTAGTTTAACGTTAGTTTGTATCGAGATTTTGTTTTCAAAACGTGTTTTGGTAATAACCAGGTTCTGGGAAATATGTTCAAAATTAACATATATTTTTTCCGCTACCATAAACTATACATTTTTGACAATTTTTTTCTTAAGCAAAGCCTATTTTGTTCAATTGGGTCTTGTCAGCGCCTTAAAGCTTTTACCTAATCTCCTTAAGATGCGGGGCAGTACCTACACATGATGGTGCTAATGTTAAAGGCAGCAAATGTGGCGGAGGCTCCTCCGTCTTGAGTCCAGTTTCCCTAAATATTTCGGAGATGAGCAACTTGAAACGGCTCAGATCATTTAAATCTTGAATGTGCTAAGAAATGTCCCACAGTGAAATGAATCAGAGGTTTGGACTTGGAGGCGATCGCTAATCAGATAGGAGAGGACCATACTGATGGAATCTGCAACTGCGAACAGCCGAGTTCGAGAAAATAGAGATTCTCCAAGAAAACTTTACTTTTAATGGCAAAACTAATAAGATCTGAAAATGGTTATTACAAAGCATCCGTTGTGTAGGTAAGTCCTTGAATCTTAAGGAGATTAGCTAAAAGGATTAGTTGTTGTTGTCAAATCAGTTGTTGGTACTTGGTAAGGGGGTTCTGGAATGACCACAGCTTCTTTCACCCTAAGGTCACTATCACGATCGAGGTTAAATTAAACATTATTTAACATTGTTGTGGACGTACTGTCCGTACAAGTTTCGTTTATTATTTGATCTTACAGTACGCTTAACAATCTGTCGTTTTCAGCCGTTTAAACACGTCAAGTGAAACTGCACAGCAGGAAAACATACCTAAATGCAAACCTAATACCTACAGGAATAAAATTAATTATTTAAAAAACAAAAAACCCGACTGCAAAAACATATAACTGAAAAGAGAAAAAGCATTACAATCTATTGAATTTTGGTATCGCAGGCCCCCCCGCCTTTGTTATATGTTATATGTTTTTGCAGTCGGATTTTTGTTTTTAAATCATTTATTTTATTTCAAGCTTTTTAGTTTTATTAATATATATAAATATGGAATTCACTCATTACTAGCTTTTATTTGATATCAATATTGTTGTAAATTTATTTTTAAAAATACCTTTCCCTTCCCTTTTTTTGTATTTGCAGATGCAATATATAAAAATGATATAGCCTATGTCAGTCCCACAATGAAGACGAATCTAACGACACCTTTTATGTTAAAATCCAAACCGTTTAGGCCACAGAGCGTGCCAAAGAAATAGACGTACATACATACATACATACTCTCGAAAAACATTACCGTTTTTCTGGGGCAGTCGGGTAAGAATTAAAAAATACCGAGGAGCTCTATCAGACGGTACGTATGATATTCGATGACCACGAGATGAGAAAGTTATTAACTCCTTTGAAACTAAAGAAGATCTAAAAGCTATTCAAATAATGCACTGTGTCTATGGGCCATGGGGCTTTTAATAAACATTGAAGCAATAACAAGAGATCCTGTCATAATCACTATTGGAACTAGGCTGAAGTATAGGCATTTGTATGATGTTATTACCATTTAGGCAGGCAAAACTTGTGAAAGCCCAGTGTTTAGGCTTCGGTTCTTATGCACGTGGTGTTGGTTTCAAATCTAGGTAAGTAACTATTCGATGTTTCCAATTCATATGTACTTTCTCGGTTTATTATGGTGAGTACAGACACCGGTACGGGAACCTGGGCTTACAGTTGATATAAGTCTGAAATCGCTGACCCGTCTTGAACAGACGTGGTGATCAATGCTCGTGCCTTCTCTGTATGAAAAGAGGCATTTGCCCTGCAGTGGGACAGTGATAGGCTGTCACTATAGGCAAAGTTCTTGAGATTCACGTAGTTTACTACCTCCATTTTATTAAAATTCTTCTTAAGACGCTTACAACACCTAAACCGCGGTCACTGTCAGATTGCATAGAAAAAAAAGAGAAGCGCGACGACACAACGCTTGTAACTTATTGCAAAATATGAAGCAATTATCTATTTACTCAAATTGAGTTGAGTAACCGAAAATAAAAAACAACCAAGTTTTGCATTCAAATAAGACGTTCATGTTATTATTTAATATGTTGATATTTAATACAGATAATCTGGATTAGAACTCAAGGTAAGACGTTAGTTTAACGTTAGTTTGTTTAACGTTAGTTTGTACTTAGCACAGACACATTTCTATTCCTGGTACTGTACTGTGGTCGATTTGATATTAGGAAATTCTAATTCGTTGCCTAAAGAGTATCAGTCAAGTCTATACTGCGTGTAAGTATCGTGTAAGGTTTTAGTTTTCATGATTTATTAAAAAAAAAAAACTGTTGAATTAACTTGCCCAGTACCTACAATATGTTCCTAGAGGCTTTGTATTATTTTCCTTCGACACCAAGGTTAACGTAGCACGCTGTTGCCTATATTAATGTAATATTTTCTATAAGATCGTTGTTTTAACCTTGCAGCTTTGTGTATAGCTATAATTATCGAGGCTATTTTGTCTACTTCTTGTGTATTAACGGTAATTAATCTGATACTACTAAACAACTTAAGTGATAATTTTAAATTATGCATCGAACTTTACCTCAGATAATGACTTAAAACCATTATTTAAAAAACATTACGATTTATGAGTAATAATAACATTGCATGTTTATTAGGTAGTTATAAAATAATTTGGTATCAAAAAGGTTTCCCAAACCACTTTACTTCAATTACATTATGATACTCGTAATAAAATACTCAGAATATTAAATTAGAAACATTAAAAGCATCTCTTACGGGCAAGCAATAACTTTATAATAGCATAAGTACATTCCCATTGATCATGAATCGCTCATGGGCCGTCTAAAGAAAGGGTTTTAAATTGTTTCTCGATGTTAATAAATTTTAAACAGATAAACCTGTACATCTCGAGCTCGCGGCTTAAAAAACGAGTATCGTGAGTATAGAATCCAGACGAAAAAAGTAGTCGTGCAACATTTCACAAGGCACAACGGCCCGCTGCACTCGCATTGTGTGCCTTAACAATATCCACAGGCCCACAGAACACTACACAATAAATACAACACGTCTACGACGTCATTTCAACAAATCAAATACCCTACGCAAACAAACTCAAATCGACAATTCCAGCCAATTTAAATTTTATGCCCTCCCTATAAGCAGGCACGGCGACGGGAATAACATGTTCATATACAGATATAGTCGGACATTTTGAAATATACATACTCGTATATCTGTATCAACACAATAACATTCGGTAAAACCTGTATGTACCTACCTACAGGGTAAACTTATTGGTCTTCATGAAATTGCTACGACATGTCGCTGTACGAGTAACAAATTGTGTAGAAGTGGACGACTTTAGGTGTCATTATTAATAAGTAGGTAACTATTGTTAGGTGAACATGATCAAATTAGACAGCAGGTTATATAGGTTAGATATCTGTATTGGTTTTAATCGCGAAGGTGTAGTAAAAATGGCTAACATTGAATACAAACCAAACAAACTAAATTCTATCAGAATTAAGTTAATTCTGATAGAATTTAGTTTGTTGGGTTTGTATTCAATTAGAAGGCACCTAACTATGAAAATTAGTGTCCGTACGTAACTAATTATAACGGGCTAAACTTAACCTAGGTGTTGCATTATTTTTTTGTGTTTGTGGTAAGTATAAAGAGCCTTTAAAATAATTTATTATTTTGATTGTTCACCAGTTGGAGCCCGGGTCACTAGAGTACACGGAGCGCCCGCGGTCCCGCAGGGAGGGGTCGCAAACAGGTTATGACCCCGACAAGTTACTTGTTCAAAGCCTCGAATGTAGCCACGTTTAAAAAGCTCCTGCGTCTGTTGAAACATCCCCGGCGCCGTCCGCGGCGAGCGGGCCGCGCGGGGTGCGCGCGCTCCGTCTAGCCTGGCCGCAGCCGCCCGGCTGTGATCCTTTTTGTCCCAAACCAGGATAAGATAAAAAATATCTTGACGTTAAATGTTGATTTCTGTCACACGTACCTTTGATTAAACAATTAGCCACTTCAGTTTGTATTTATACCTGTGTGTTCATTTTTTATGACAGATTTCCCTTCATTTTATACGAATATAAAAGCTTTGTATCGCGGATGACGATAAGCTGGATGAAATTTTATGAAAAATGAATAATGTTTGCCACAAAGGTATAGGTAGGTACTTGTTGATACGCATTATTCACATGTATATGGTCTCGACCCAGTCGCGTATAACAATGCTGCGATTTGTTTAGATACTTTTTTCCACGCATAAGCAAACGAATATATTTCTAATATTACCACATAATACTCCATTGTTCTCCAGTTCGTTGATATTTCTCCAGCATTTCCAACGCTTGGACGCTATTTAAGTGATACACATGCCTAGCGAAGCATGAATACCATAAAACAATATTACAGTTTGCAATTAAATGTCTGCATGACCATCGTTTTACGAGTACGTGGCTACTTAACAAGTTTTTGCGTACATTGGAAATATTTAATAATTCAATGTTCGTTTAAATAACTTGTAATATTGTTTATTTGTCATTTACCTACAATTCAGGACCATTAACAGCGAATATTTAAGTGTGCAATCAAACCTGATTGTGTTGCCAGTAAAAGTGTTCTATATTCAAGTTGATCTTATTCGCATTAGAGATCTCTTACTTCGCGGTAGTAAACGAGTATTATATAATAGGGCTGGTTTAACTACATATTTCCGTTTATATAACTTCAGAAACATTGGTTGAGAATAATAATCTAGGTAAGTTACTTTTGTTAGCTTTGCAAATTACAGAGATTAGGTGGAGTTTCTAAATTAGAATGAAGGAATACACGTATTTTGGTTTGAAGTACTTAATGAATATACTTAACTTGCTGTAGTTACAGGTTTATAAACAGCTTCATGAGTTTCTATGAATAGATAACAAAGTAGCCTTCTAGCCTAAAACAATATTATGTTTATTAACAATATTAACCGTATTTACACTTTTGAACTACGTACTCATTTTGTATCAATTTTGTTTTTCAGTTCACTTATGTACCATCAGACAATCCATGTAAGTTTGTATGTGCATCCAATCGTGTACTAGTTTTGGTGACGTGAGGGCTAAGGTATATTAGTTTGGGTTTATTTCCTTGAGGATGTGCGAGTCTGATTTAGCACACCACTCGATCGTGCTATTTCATTATCTCCTAAACCCAATCTGTCAATCATTAATCTAAATCATCATTTAATACAAAAGTACTATGCAAGAATTTTGAACAGGTCACGAAGTTCAGTAAGTCTATCAGCTCGGTAAAAGCCCTCTGAAAATGCCTGAGAATGCGTCGGTTGGACATTCAAATTTCAAATACTAACGCGTACCAACCAAGCGTGATCTAGAGAAAAATCGTTACGTTCAAAGAAATGAACGCTTGCATCACTCACTCTGTTCTCCTAAGTTTACACTTAAGTGACCTAATTACTGGATGATTTGCTGTGGAATATCGTACTCACCCGCAGCATTCGGATGTGATGCTCAAGTTTGAGCTTTATTGACTGCGCTGACTTGAAATTTTTCAAGTAGTCTATTAGGAGCAGGTTTGGGTTCAACTTCGAACGTTGCAATGGCAATAGTGAGTATATTTAGCCAAGCAATACAGTGCGCATCACATTTAACACGACGACGCTAGATCATTTCATCACTCGTATTATTGGCGGAAGTTGAATGTTGCACTGAAGGAGCTGGAGGCATCAAAAAATCTTTCCAACCAGCAGCTGCAGGAAAGAGAGGACATCGAGATTGAAGTCCAGAGGGTAATTAACAGAAACACTCAACTCAAGAACCAGCTTCTAGAACTTCTCACTCAGCATAAGGACATACTTGACCAGCATCACCATCTCCGTCAAGTAGTGTCAGACTTCCAACAGTGCAGTGACACTCATGTCCAGGTACTGAAACGCATGTCAGGTCTTGAAGCGGAATTGTGCAAGGCACACAACACAATATCCACCATCAATTCTCTGAAAGCCAGCGATCAGGTTGCCAACACCAATAACCTTTTCAACGAGCGGGTTGGTAGTGTATCCGGACTAGAGTGTGAAAAGCCCACCGTCACCATAGACCTGACTGGGGAAAAACATTAACTAAATGTCCTATCCTAACTAGTCATAACAAAATTAAGAAATATTATATACAAGAAACTCGTGAAAACACATAATGTTTACAAGTGTAACATTAATCTTAGGAAGGAGCGTTTCAACTTACAAACCCAATTAAATGTATGGAATAATAAGTTGGAAACTAGTAAACCAATGTATGATGTTGACATACAGAACCTTCAAACGGAATTACTGAGCAGGGAAATGTCACTAAAGAAACTCTTTTGTAAGTAGGAGTGTAGTCAACAAATACTAATTAAGCGCTTGCAAGGGGCCTGTGAGTTGGTGGATCTGGTGAAGTGGAATGAAGAGATGTGTGAGCCACTGACAAACAATCTCACCTGTAGTTGTGCTCCTACTCCGCTACCCATCATGTCACAGTATGTTGTTCCTACAGCTTTACTCATTTTAATTCATACTTTAGAAACTGTCAACCCCACTCAAAGTAATGTTTTAGTCTATTCAGACAGAAGTAGTAGTCTATTAGGAGCAGGTTTGGGATCATTGTTAAATAATCGCTCTAAACATACTATAGTTAACTGTTGTTACCATAGCCTGCATTTTAATGAGCTGGTTCATAAAATAAAACATACACAAATGAATGAGCAGACTACTGTGGCTCTTTTAATTTGAAACAGTCTGAGCTTAACTAAAAGGGACATAGTTAATGGTGTCGACACGGTGCCTATGTAGTTATATTCTTATGTGAGGTAGCATGTGCAAAGCTTGAAGGCCATACTTTCTTATGTGTTTATAGACCACCAGCGTCAAACTTGTCATCATTTTTAATAATTATGGAAGAAATACTAAGCAACCTTTTTTAAAATAATGAATTAGTTTTTGTTTGTGGTGACCTAAATATTGGTCTATTAGTTAATTCACTCATATCACTGTTCAAATCATTCAATTTAAAATGTATATTAAATGAAGCGACTAGAATAACAGCAATCTCAGCTTCATGCATAAACAATGTACTTGCTAATTGTAAAGACACGTCCTTAATTAGTGGCGTCAGGTCTGACCATACTGGTCAATCAACTTGTGACATTTGACTTAGATAAACAGTTACACGTAGATAAAACCATTGAATTAAGGCCTCTCACTAAAATAAATTGAAAATGTTTAGTAATAATGTTCCTAGAAGTCTTTCAACAGCTAGCTTTAATTCACAAGACCCCAATAGAAACTAAGGTACATTATTTTCTACAGTACGCCAAGAATTGAATATGCGTGACCTGTAAAAAAAGTTACAATCTGCTAGTATTAGAAAAAACAGAGATATTTTATATAATTTGTACTACGAGAAATGTTAACTTCTGATCAAGCCCTTCATAATTATGTCAGAAACAATTCTAAAATACTCAAAAGAGTCTGCACTCAAGCTAAATATAAATTAATAAGTAACAAAATTTGTATTTCTAATAATAACATAAAAGCTGTGTGGTAGGTAATTAACAAAGAAACTGGAAGTACAAAACAACGAGATCAGAATGAGCGGCACGTTTCCTGATTTAATTAAACATGATAAAGAAGTACAAATTTCAAATCGGGAAATAAGAATGATCCCTCTAATTATATACCTATATCTGTGTTCCCAGCATTGAGTGAAACATGAAAAATCATGCTAGGCCAGTAGTTGTCACGTTTTAATTCTAATGGGATTTGACATAGTCGCCAGTTGGTTTCACTAAAGGTAGGTCGACGATTGACGCAAGAGTAAAACTCATCAGTAACATTTTGGAATCCTAGGAGAAATCCCAGGACGTAATTGGCATTTTCTGTATCCTCTCAAAAGCGTTTGACTTCGTTGACCACAATACACCCATCTGTAAATTACACCACTACGGAATTCGTGAACAAGCTGCTGATTTTGGTCTTTCTTATCTATCAAACAAGCAGCAAAAGGTAAATGTTATGGGGCGACGTTCTTGCGGTTTCTAGTAAAGACGGGCGTGCCTCAAGGTTAAATTCTTGGCCCTTGTCTAATTCTAGTTTACATTAATGATCTTCCTAATAATATATAGAAAAGATACGAGTGTCTAACTTGTCTACGATAGCCTGGCTGTTCTTTCGAACAGGTACCTGGTGATTTCTTACTAAATGCGAAAAAAACAAAATGTCTTAAGTTCTCATTACCAAATGTACCCCGAGTGAGTTTAAATTTAAAACTTGATGGCAAGAAACTAGATGCTATTACGGAAACTGTATTTCTAGGAATGATTCTAGATTCGAAATTGCAATGGGGCGCCCACATTAGAGCTCTTTCCGGTAGATTAAGTTCAGCTGCATATACAGTAAGAAAAATAAGGCATTCGCCTAATATAGCCATAGCTAGGTTAGTATACTTTTCTTATTTCCACAGTATTATGTCTTATGGCGTTCTGCTGTGGGGATTGGCAGCTGACGTAGATTCAATTTGAATTTTACAAAAGAGGGCAATCCGTGCGATCTATAGAATGGGTCGCCGTGAATCCCTTAGAAACAAATTCAAAGAAATTGATGTACTAACTCTGCATTCTTTTTATATCTTAGAAAGTATTTTGTATGTCCGCAAAAACTTAGGACTAAGAAGCGATTTACATAATCTAAATACACGTAGTAAACATGAAATTGTGATACCCATAATATAGAGAGAGATATAGATTAACAAAAACAAGCAAATCATTTATTATCAACAGTATCCGCTTTTATAACAAGTTGTCAAAATCGGTTACAGAACTTAGCGATGGAAAGTTCAAAACCCACATCAAACGTGTCCTCAACAAAAAAGTATATTATAACATTAAAGACTACGTTGAAGACAAGGAAGTTGGGCAATAATTCCTAAATAAAATAATAGCCGAGCGCTGCCCCGCCGCGTCTTCTATAATTATTTTGTTACGGTTAATTTTTAATCTGTCATATATTTTAAAGCATTAATTTAAATTGGGCATTTAATCTAAATTAAATACCCAGTACATAACATAACAACAACGTAACATATTTTATTGAATAAGGATTAATATAATACTGGTTAAAATAGATTCGGAAATAACAATAATAAAAATATCAAGTCCGGTAAGATAAAAATGGAACCTTACTGTGGGTCATCCTTCGGCTCTGTTCGTCATATTTCAGCCAATTTATACTAAACTTTCATGAATTATACACATAAACCATCCTCATGAATTATTCCGTCTAATGGAGAAAACCGTTTGAAAATCCGTTCAGTAGTTTTTGAGTTTATCGCGTTCAGATAGACAGACAGACAGACACACGTGGCGGGGGACTTTGTTTTATACGAGTACTCGTAATATGTAAGGATTTTACATAGATTCTTTTATATTTTGTGAATGTGGAAACGGGTTGATAGACTGTAGATTTGTAGACCATTTTCTACTTTGTTAAGTACCTGGTACTTGTTGACGGCCTCTGTCCTCCCTCTAATTGCAACTAACACTAATTTGAAAAACAACACAAAGGAAACGACTAATTGGAACCGTGCACCTAGCTTTTGACGTGTCATAAGTGCGCCCGTGTAGGTTTATGTGAAATAAAATATTTTGATTTTGATTTGAAGAATGTCCGCAGTTTGTCACAAAATGCTTAGCGCGTCGGGAGAAATGCTCCCCGGTCAGTACGTTGAGCAACGTAATGCTCAGTATCGAATTTTGAATTGTTATATTACACGCGAATGCTCGAATGCTCCCGGTGAGTTCTCTCCTTGTACCTGATTTGTCGAAGAATTGGATTGAACACGTTAAAATGTTAGTGATGTGATGACCGTGGAGTAAATTAAACACTTTTATGGTTGAGGTTTAATAACCCTTCTTTGCAGTCAGGTAAAAAGGTGACATAATAATATTACCTTTAGCTGCATTTGTAATACTTAGACTTAGTCAATATCTCAAATAAAGTTAATAAAGCCTATGCTCAATTTCATAATGATATGCAATTGTGCAGGTACGGTCTGTTCCAGTTGGCGAGGTTTCGATCTTCCGTATGATTCCCTTGAGTTTTGTTCCTATTGTGTTTGATACAAAGTTTGAAATCCTTGAAGCGAGCTTTTGACTGATATCACTAACAATTTGTCAATTGTTATAGTAGAAGTTCCACAGGGAACATTTTGAGACACATATAATTTTTTTTGACCGACTTATCAAGGATCACCTCTTAAATATTTCCAGACAATATTTAATAAACTGTGTTTAAGTGAAATAAATAAGTGTTTAAGCAGAATAATTCTGTAGTTGGAGGATATTATAATTTATAAACAATGTTACAACAGATTTAAATAGTTTCTACAAGTTAGGATTTTCCAGTTCTTGTCTCGAATCACTTAAAGAGACTATCTTTTTACAAGCTTTTATTTAGTTTCATCTGTCCTGGTGTCTGTCTATATGTCTGTAATCAAATCTTGCAAGTTAAAATTGACCCAATTCCCGGTTTTCGATTGAGTTGAAACTTTGCATGCATATGTAAATCGCATGACAATGCCATATTATTATGATATGGACCTGATTTGACGATGAAGCTGGAAGGTGGCCATGGGACCTCTGTAATAAGACGACGCAACCCCATCGAGTTTGGGGTCGTTTGATTCGTCTTGAGGATTCTGGTTCTAGGGTGACTGTTATATAAAATTAATACATATAACTATATCATTAATAACTATATCAAATTTCAACTTTTCTAAAATTTTCTAAAATTTAGGTACACTTTATTTTTCGCTTCGAGCAATTGAACAAGCATACTTATATCTATGGAGTACATCTCCCGTATTTAAATAATATGTGTTTCATTTATATAATAAATATATATTACATATGATATTTTGTGCCTGAGCATAGCTACAAGAATTCTGTAGGTATACGAAACATCGAAATTGAGTTCGTTCTATTTGTTATGAATGTGGATTCTGATTAGATAGATGACCCAACGCCATGGTGAGCACGACCCGAAGGCTGACTCGTATGGGGGTGTGTAAACATGTCATATTAATATATTTAAAATCGTAAATACAAAAAAATAAATAAATGAGATTGTATTTTTTTAAAGGTTTTATCAATTGTTAATAAAAAAGGACAATAAAGTTTAAAATAATTATATTCCGATTGGAAATTTTATACGTAGCTTACTTATTCTTCCAATGGGGTACCCCGATAAAACCTTTAAAAAAATACAATCTCATTTATTTATTTTTTTAGTAGGCAGTAGAAACCATAGAACGCCACCTGCTACGCTCCTTACATACTCCTCTCTCCTCTACTTCGTTTACGTTCATACATCTGGTCATACACGCAAGCCGGTTGCGAGTACTACGTACCTGACCTTTCTGAAGAACATCACCTATTAGGTCACTATATGTCCTCCTAGGGCGTCCCCTCCGGGCGTTTCCAATCACACCTGCGTTGTAAATACCTTTTGTTTGTTCTTTCAATCCTCTCAATATGACCATACCATCTAAGCATACTCTTTTCAATTTATGGCTTTTTACTTCTTAACCTTTAAATGATACTGAAGCTCTTTTGGTCTATCTTAAAATAATCCCATATCATAATTATATTTTTTCAAACCATTTCATTTGTTATGAAGTTTCAAAACTTTATAACATATATTCAATATTTTGGTTTATTTCCAATCGGAATAAAATTATTTTTGACTGTTTAGTTCTTGTTATTAACAACTAATAAAACCTTGTTTTAAAAATTAAAAATAAATCGTTTAACTAGCATGTCAAATCCCGGAATGATCTTTATTTCTAAAGTAGTTTTTTTTTAATATTATTTTTTCAGAATTTTTTCTAGGCACTACCGGGGTTGCGAGGATTAAAAGTGTTCAGAATATTAGTAGTATATTTAGTCCGGCATAGTGGGTTTCGGAGATAAGAAGAGTGGTAAATTTTTATCTGTTTTCTTAAATAACTTTATAACGACTTATTTTTAAATAAAATAAAAAATATTTGAGACCCTCACGGTAAGCCCTTTCATTTAATATGTGACACGGTACAGCTTGTAAAACTTTTTTTTAAATTTACTTATTTGTCCCTCAATAGTTAGTCCCAAATTCAAAATTCATTTATTTACGTTACACGTCTGTGTTTAGGTCACAGAAATTCATATGTATATCAAATTTCAATTTAATCGGTCCAGTAGATTCGGAGCAAATTGGCTGTGACAGCCGGACAGACAGACGGACACACGAGTGATCCAATTAATAGCAAAAATATGATTTTTTGCAATCTTAGTTAAGTAACTCCAGTTTCTTATTTAATTCATTATTTTAACTTATTGTAGATAAATAGTTTTAGGCAAATATATGATAGGCCTGTATCCCAGCTGTGGGAACATTATAGGCTGATTATGCCTACCTATGTTAAATATATGATGAAGTTATAATTAAGCGCAAAATTAATAATTATTTAAATAGGTTACTCAAGTGGGGTAATAAATTGAAACTGGATAAGTTTAAATATAACAATAACTCCAAATTATTTAGAAATTTCATTTCATAATATGTGAATGTAAACCGTGCAAAAAGTATAATTATCTTTTCTACGATTGCCTGTGTTTCATCGGGAAACCCCACAACAATCTTAATGAACATGTACATTTGTGTAAATTGTGGGGCTATTTACAGTCTGTGTGTGTGTAAAATTCCATAGCGAGAGAAGAGGGTGCCATGTTTATAGTTGTTAAGAAATGAAACCATACAGTATCCACGGCGAGAACACACTGAACACTATAGCACGCCATCTGGTGGCCATCAACCATTCCACAAAAAATAAACTTTGAGTAAAAATAAATAAACGCCGTAGGTATCATAAATAGACAGAGTTGTTGAATTTAAACAATTTCTGTATTTTGATTTATTACATTTATGGGCGTGTAAGACAGGACGATGTGCTTTGATAAAACGATTGATGTGCCCTCTCTACATGCAGTTAAATAAAAACATAATTGTCGATACTTGTCTTTATTGAAAAACGAGTTTGCATTTTGAATGGGTTAAAAGATTTAATAACCATCAATTTATTCAATCTCGAGCAAGGTGTTAAATAATTCATGAACAAGAGGTTTCTACCTAGATATAACTGACTTATAGAATTCTATATTGAATCTTGAATTTAGGTTGCAATAAAAGACCTACATAAAAATTTATATTAAATTATTTCAGTTGACCACGCAGTAAAAGTTAATTCGATGCTGACTCGTATAAACATTGTTTAGTCTCAGCGTCGTGTATACAAAAATGAAAATAAAAAGAGACTAAAAATTGTAGAACCGGTCCCGGGTATCGTGGCTCGGAGAGCGTCGGAGGACTGACCTCACTTGGCCTTGACAGCTGCGCTCACTCCGTCCAACGTGAGCCTCTCGGCTGATTCAACCACTAATAACTTCACTATAACATTATAATGCTCTCGATGCAACTATGCGTTACATTATATTACATGCGCTCACATCCTCATACACGCTCGCGACTGAACAGTCAAGCTCTCGTCTAAACATGATTTGTTGCTGTTCATTTGTCTTCACGATAAACTATGGTGTTGTATTGTACTGTGGCGACTGTGGCGAAGTACTAGCTCTTATAAGTCTTTTATCTGACTTGCTGAGGCACGTTTTGTTGTTAATGTTCAGCATCACGTGTACATAATTTTGTACCTGTGTTTACATTTTACAGCAGTAAAATAAACCATGGAAAAAATGGCCAACTTATTTAAGTTGCGATAGTACGAGTATTTACTATGTTTAAAAATGACAGCTTTTAAAGTCCCGATGTCTATAGGAAGTCTTATCATTTGTTATATCGGTAAGACCATCTGCGCATACACAAAAAAACTTTAAAGCTTTTTCAAATTGAACTTGAGACCCAAATCTGATAAAATCTTGTTAGACATTTGTTTATCTCATCGATAGCTAGTGGTCCTTTTCAATTCAGATTTTAACCAAAATAGTCCAAAATCTTAAACAAGTAGGTACCTTACATAGCTAAGTCGAAAAATGGAAAAAGAAAGTGTTAAGCACTTATTATTAATTTAATCTCAGGAAATTAATTTACCTGACTTGACTCTGACAAACATGTTCAACTATAATGTACAACTTACTTAAAAATTTGATAGTGTAACAAAATCATTGAACAACCGAGGGCTACGGTATGCTAGCAAATAATATGCAGAACGATCAGTCTTTATTAAAGCCAAGGAACTATACACTAATGCGTGCTCGACACGCACTTAGCAATTTTCTTAAATTATTGTCGAGTACGAATACAAGAGAACCTAGCTAGGTAGGAGAGAGCCAAAGATTAATAATGTTTATTATGAAATTCATTAAGAATCTATCATATAATTAAAATATTATATAAAATATTTGAAATTGAAATTTAATTAAAATATTAATTTTCGGATGTGCTTTAGCTTTGTTTATATTTTTCAGTATGAATGTGTGATGTGCGTGCTGGAGTGAGTTACGTCTTTATAGTTTGTCTTGGGCTGGGTAAAATAACGTTCAACTATATAGAAACAAACGAATACGAGTTTATTTGGTAAGAATTTAAAGAATGTTTGAATTAATAAAATTCATAGTTCATACAAATGTAGCTATTGACATAAGTGGCTTGGCAATACTTGGCATAACATCATATCGACGGGACAATGGGCATTCCAGCGCGGGCGGGCGAGGGGACCGACGCGGGTGGCGCGGGACGCGGGGCGGGACGTGTCCCGTCCTATCCTATTGTGCAAGTCGACGTTTCCCGGACACCAACTTATTAATTAAGTACATAATGTTAATAACAACAATATCTGCCTTGCTTTATCTCTTGTCGTTACTCAGTGATCGTGATGCTGGTTAAATGCGTCGTATAGAGCGTAGCCTATCCCTAACGTAGCTTAGTCCTGTACTTGATTAATAAGGGTTTTAAACCGAGATTACTGGTTTAATAGCCGAAGAATTTGAATTTTGCTTCATTTAATAAAACCTTCCTAGCCATGAAAGCACTTTTCCGAACTAATCGTCAATACCGACAGTGACTATACAGCCAATATTTTCACGTAAATATTCGATAGACAATTTTTAAATCTGTTTTTGAATTCGGTCCGTTGATGACGGGATCGCAGCGCAGGTTTCTTGAGAAACTCGTTCAACGATGTTGGGAACGCGCCCAACTCGTAATAATATGTAGGTAAGTGGGTATTCAACTAGATTGACTGCGGGCGGTTCATTAGCAAGCAAATTGACTTTTAAATTCCTATTAGAAATCTATTGAAGGTAAACAAAGATGTAGTAACGATGGCTGACATCAAAGTGGTTTTCACGTTGTAACTTACTTTGGTAACTGATATTTTGAATGGGAAAGAGTTAAAGAGTTTAACGATAATTATAGGAATGTTCATCCTCGTTTCGCATTAGTGTACATTTTTTTAGTGTTATCGAAGACCAACATGTTTTTTACTAACAAAAACTTTTCCAAAGGAATTATTTCAATTGTTAGGTACCATTTACGAGTCTTTATTATCCAACTATCAATCAAAATCCAATTTGCTTGCTCGGTTTTGAAACGTTAAAGGTAGGTCAATGAACATAATAATATCTTTATAACTTACTTAAAATTAACCAGTCCCAAGTCATAAAGCGTACATAAGTAAGTTTGCTCAAACTTAAGAACCGGTCCGTAAGAGAAATTGTTAACTGTACTTGATGACTTCGTAACTAAACACATATTACGGAATATTGTATAAAGATTATATGGCTCGTTGTTTTGTTAAAATATTCCTTTGATACTTCTCTTTTAATGTATCATATACATGTTTCGAAGTAAGAGATCTCAATGGGATTATTTCAGCTCGGACACAATCCTACAACTTTAATGACATAATTTTCCATTTCCACAAGAGTGTAACATGATATGACTTTTATCGACGACTCTTATATAACTATATGTAAAGACGTGCTGTTTATACATATTTAGCTTGCAGTAAGATTATATGTACGTAATAATGCAGACTAGTGATTTAGTACAGGTTTTGCTCGCGAGGATCTATATTTCTTAGTTCGCATCGAGGGAAGACGTTATGACTGAAACTTGAATCGGTGGAATAGTGTTTCACTATTTTCGTTTTCGGTAACTATTTTTTCTACTCGAATTTCGTGATTTGGTTGGTTTATGTAATTTGGTATCAGGTAAATCGTGAAATCTGGAGACTTGTTTTTAGAGAGAGTAACTATTAATTTAAACCTTAGATTTATTTAGTGACCTTGTATAACGGTGATTTTTAGGGTTCCGTAGTAAACAACCCTTATAGTTTCGGCATGTCCGTCTGTCTGTCGATCTTTCTGTCTGTCAATCTGTCCCCGCAGTAGCCCAGAGACGCTTAGTACCTACTAGGAAGCTGTAATTTGGCATACGCCGACAGTGCTAAAATAAAATATTGAAAAATAAAGATTGTGGTCCTTTGCAAGTAATATCCCCTGATATTTTTTTTTCTCGTTTATCTCATGATGTGGGGATGTTGGATAGGCTGTTCAAAAATACTGCGTGTCTGTGAACACCACTTTTCGATTCAAGGATCCGCTTGCGTAATATTAAGCATTAAAGTGCTGATTTTTGGCTGAGTCCAGCCAAATGGTTGTTTATGGAGATGGGAAAAAATTCATGGCATTAGTGCATATAATGAAATTAAAAGGAAAACTATCACGGCTAAGTAGGCTTAACAAGTTAACGAGTAATAGTAGACCAACTTAAATTTGCAGTTGGAGAATTGATCGTGACGTATATCGCTGTATGGGAGAACATGTTTTTCAACTACAATGTTAAGTTTGTTTTTGGAATAAATTCATCCCAAGTAATCCCAACTACAGAACCCTTCATTGTGCGTGGTCCGACACGCACTTGGCCGGTTCATTTTAAATGCGAATTACTTTATTAATAACTTTTAAAATTACCGACACTGTACTGAGGCAAGCTTACTCGAGAATGGTTTGATAGAGGATGGATGCACCATAGGTATATAATAAATGTTGTTGTAACTTCGCACTAATCTGACTACCAGCTATGAGTGTATAACTGTATAACCGATGTCACTTATCACAATAACAGGTACCTACATATATACGATACAATACAAACCATCTTATGAGTATATTCTCAAAATTATGTTGCCAACATAAGCTTAAATTACCTAAGGAATAAGTTCTGAGTCGTTTTATATTAATATTTCATGAATCTCCAAGGTTTCCCTGTTCTCTTTGCAAAAGTAGGTGTACTCACACTAGGGAAAATCCAATTCGCTGTGTCGTGCACACGCTCGCACACAGCCGCGCGTGACTTGAGGGAAAAATAAAATTTCTCGCTAAGTTTATAATGGGAAAACTTTGAGAACCACTTAATTATGTTAATGTTTGAAACAAAATTTTAGAAGAGACGTTTAAACACGACAATGATTTAATTTAAAAATAGTAATGTATTGATATTAGGTATAAATCATTCAGTTTAGCTTTATATGGAGATCAACAATATCAATGTAGGCATGTATTTAGCCACGTAGGTGTTTTTTATCTTCCTGAAACTGAAACCCGGTTATTCAATTTTATTGGCCTATTGGCCATGATGTTCTGGCTGAGTTAGTTGGAGGGTGGGATTGGATACATATAATTAATTTTTTAGTAAGGGATTATTGTCAGAATTCACACTCACAGCCTTGATATAATTTCCTGCAAAGATACGTAACTAAGTAATTAGACACCACAATCATAGTACATCTAAAATAAGTTATTATTATATCTAACTCACATCAAATACAAACACATCAAGTTAAAGTAACATTGCACAGCTTTAATTGCATTTTAGTATAGGTGGGAAATTAATATCTCGAACTAATCAAAGTTTAGTCGGTGTTTCCGAAGCACGAGCCGTGTCTAACTATCTAGTTTGTTTTCTTATTTCTAGCTAGCTATTACGTATCCTTTTGTTTTGTGTAGACTGCTTACATTACAGCTTCTGGTAGTGTTTTGCATGAGTATACCTCCTTTTTTATGAGTAGGTACTAATTTTTTTTGGTACTAAACTATTCATGTTGAAAATATTCCAACATAAAGTTTACATCTCTATGAAATCACAGTGTATGCATTGCGACATCTCTTTCAACAAAACCATACGAGGACGACGGCTAGGCATGTTAGGGGAAGCATAAACCGCATATGTTTTAAAAGGAAAAAATCATGAACCTCATTTTAATTTTAATGAAAATATAATTTCCTTCCAAGGAGGTATATCCAAAGTTTACATCCGTCATTTTGCATGGGCCAACGGTCGAGTGGCGGTGGCAGGGGTGCTGGGGGGTCGGCGCGGCGGGTGGAGCGGTGCCACCCCGCGAGCACCCCCCGCCCCCTCCGCGGGATCGATACGTCATTTGAGCTGGTCGCCATGGAGACCGCGAACGGAGCGGGGCGGCGCCGCGGCTTCGGATGGTGGGTGCACGGCGCTCCGCGGAGCCACGAGCCCTCGCCAGATGAAAAAATAGATACAACCTTATTTGGGACAAATCCCTCTATAAAAATTGCCATTTTGAAGATTTCTTCAAATTATATCTCGTGTTTGTATCATCTGCAGAGTATTAGTGCTCCTGAAGAAGTCTTTGGTTTGTCGTATTCGTAGAGTTAAGTTTATGTTAATGTAATGTTATGTTATTAAAACTTACTTATACACAGACAGTCGTAATGAATTCTTTCGATGAAACGTATAGTTTTAATAGAGATAACGACAGATGTGTATATATGTAAGCTTTGCAATCGTTTGCATAATGTTTGCAATCGTTTAATTGAGTTCCATTAGCATGAGTTGTTTGAATGTTCATTTTTCTTTTCTTCAGTAACTATTCCATTTTGAAAGCCACCAATAATGTATGGCGACATTTACCTCTACATCAGACGTGGTAGACATTACAGTCTGCAATGTTTTTTTTAGGTGTGTCATTGCCCTGTGCAATATCTACGTAAGAGGGTCGTTGAAACAAGTAAGGACTCGTAGTTTTGCGTCATTTATTATTTTGTATTTCCCAGGTCCTAGGCTGTCTTTTGGAGAATGAAGAGTGTCAGTTTTTCTCTTTCTACACAGCGACAAATACCAGATGTATGCTGTGTTCATCTTAGTTTTAATATAGAATATTGCATCTACTTATACTCATCTACATTTACATCTTATATTGTAAATGCAGGAGTTTCATCGAATTGATGGCTATATAAATTGAAACGGTTTGAGTATGAGCCGTGTTATTGCGTTTTTCGGATTAAACCTTAGGACGGGAATGTGTTTTGAGTGTCAGAGGTTGGGTTACGGGTACTATTTCTGTTCCATTATATGAGATATGTTGTAAACTTGTTTGTTTTGGGTTTTTAAATAGATATGTAGTTTGTGCTATCTTGTAAAGGAGAAATATAAGAAGGATATTCACAATGAGGAGGTGGTTTTCGGCAGACTAGACAGTCTTATCATATTGTGCCGTAAAAGTCGATCGATGGTTGGTGCACCAACGTTCTTCTTTATGAATACTAGTTATGTAGTTTGATTATAACTTTGTGTATTTGATAGGGGTTTAATAGATGTTTTGGAACCAAAGGTAAGCAACTCTTCGGAGGCGGGTTTCTGTGTATTTTAACGATTTATGGATTCTTTCGGCTGTTAATTATTTTTAGCACGTAGGTAGGCATGGAACCAATCTGTGTTTGTCAAAGCTTAGTTGTCGATTCTTCAGAAACAGTGATCCCGTTTTATTAAACAGCTGTTTTAGGATTATCTTTATGATTTGTATCACTTAAGTCTTGAAGATTCCTGGTTTTTGTTTGAATTACCTAATTAAGTAACTACCTTCTTATTATTATAATAAACTTCTGTTACTTTTAAAACTAAAAATATTTTAATGTGTTTTTTTGTACCTGCTTAATACTGTAGTTACATTATTTTAGCGTCTTTAACTTATACATAAAAAATAAGTTGATATTTAAAGCTCACTGAAAGATTAGACACAAGCAGATAAAAGCCCGTTCCACGGTACTAAGTTATCAATACGTAATGAGGGAATACAAAGCGAGGGAGAACACTGAATTCGAAGTTGCTTATTTTTCCTTCATGTAAACATTTTATGTGTATAGGTACTCGTATTCCCGCCGTTACTATTAAATGTTCGTTGAATTTAGTTTTTTTTTGCCTTTCCGTGAAAATGTATGATTGCAGACACTTGCTAAAGAGTAACCCGAAGCAGTAATGCCATTTAAATGTTCACCGGCAGGGCAAAGACCTCTTCTCCTTTAGGCACGGATATCTAAGGAAAAGTCTGGAAAAACTGATGATATTTAAGAAAGCTGTTTATCTACCAAACAAGATTATCATGACTAGAAGTTACGAAATAATTATCCTTAGTCAGCATTTATCGGAAAATCGACAACAGCTAATAACCGGCGCCACGGCAGTATACTTTGTGAAGATACGTTTATTTATTGAACTCATCAAATAAAATAAAGCCGTTGAACTAACTAAATAGTCTAATAAAACAATGAAATCTTTAAAACTGTACGTACCGACATCTACTTATCATTGTACAATACAATCTACAAATATACAAACTTTCAAATACGTGTATTTGCTTATACAAACAAGAAAGTTAGCGAACAATATAAAAGTAATGGGATAGAGAGAGAGGGCATGGCCAGGCGGGCTGTTGTGCAAGAGAGATAGAGTTATTCAAATTGAGGGTACATATTTCTACATAGGTAACAAATAGCTTGTTGAGAAAAATATGGATATTCCATTTGCGGACTTCCAGTCTCTAGTAATGATTTATAAATAAAATAACCTACATTTTATTTATGACTCAAGGTCAGTGCTAGTGGCGTTAAGCCCTTTCTACGTAGTTTTTAAAACGAACGCTTTGGTGAGCGTGTATGGTCCATCGCCGTTAAATCCTACTAAATTCTTTACGAATAGATTTAGGATGATGGCATGCAATTGGTTTTAGTGACTATTATAGACAATAAATATTTTTTTCGGTACATTGTTTAGCATCACATTAATGCGGTTCGGGATAATAAGCTATTATCACGCGGAATGAGGCCTCCCACCGACAATGTCTATAAAGAAAATATTTATCCGTCTACTTTATAAGGCTTTACCTACTTGTACTTAATCGATTATATTTGCTACAACGTTGTGGACAAGTTTATTAATTTCGTTGCTTATTAGTTTATCAAGCAATACTGAATATTTATGATGTAGTTAATTTTTACAGACATGGACAATGTAAGAAAATTTCGATGCTAAGTGCACATGCACGTCTGTTAGTAAACATTATTATATAATAAAATGTGATCACATCTAAGCTGGCAGCGCGGTATTTCCACGTTATGATTATTGAACAAAAAGTAGAAAAGTTGAAGAGAGTTGCAGGAGCAACTTCAAGAACAGGTATTTACACTGTTTGAATATGTAGGTTGTGCAGGTAGTTTGAAATTATTTTCTATAAATTTTGTCAAAGGAAAATAGGATTTAATCTGTATTTTGATTGTATTATATCAATTAGATTGATGGACTGTAAGTACCTGGTCAAACAATGAATAAATGTGGAAATGTGTCAAGGAATTAATGTGGTACCGTATTTCCAAATCCTCCCTTATTTGCTGAAGGCGAATCGACTTTATTGATAACCCTTTTTAGGGTTCCGTAGTCAACAAGGAACCCTTACAGTGTTTGTAAGTACCTAATAGATATGTACGAATTATGGAATTAGGTGAGTTTCTAGAAAGAGCTGTTGGCAAATTGTACCTAAAGTTTGAGTAAATATGTAACGTCATAATTATTACGGAACCGTTTTCCAAGTGGGATTTGACAAATGTCTGCCTTGACCGTTTCATCAATCAATCGTTTTGTACCTTTTTAGGGTTCCGTATCTCAAAAGTAAGAAACGGAATCCTTAGCGCTTCGTTGTCCGTCTGTCTGACAAGACCCTTTTTCTCAGGAACACGTGGAAAATATCAAACTAGCTGCTGCCCGGGGCATTGGGTGCATGATTATTTCTAAAATAAAATAGCTTACGTTACTCCTTATAGCATCGGCTATCTGCCAGTCAGAGGCCCGTCAAAATCGGTCTGGCCGTTTCGGAGATTAGCCGGAACAAACAGACAGACAATTGAAAGAAGTTGAAAGTAGGTATCCTATATACTTTTATAAGCATTTTGTAAAAGCTGTATTTTGACATTACAGATAGACACTTCAATTGTATTTATTTGTATAGATACGTAGTTCTATGGTCCTATGGAGCTCTAAAAAATCGATCTTCTAAGTCAACGCAATAAAAAAAATACGGCCATTTATGCGACATATTTTGATACTTGCAAATAAATCAAAACCTATAGAGTACTTCCTATTCACCTTGACTCATGAAAGGCGAGAAGCAAGGTCTAAGTTGAGGAAAAAGTCGGAAAATCGTTAATTTGTAGTTTCTATCAAATAAAAAAAAGGTTGCGATTACAAACTTACATTTGCAGTTGGAGAAATGGCCGTGACGTATATCGATGCATACATCGATATACTTCACGGCCAACATTTTTTGAACTACAAAGTTAAGTTGGTTCTTGGGATAAATTCATCCCAACTGCGGAACCCTTCATTGTGCGGGGTCCGACACGCACTTGGTCGGTAGTTAGCACTAGACACTGCCGCGCTGTAGATTTTTTAGGAAACATGATCTCACGATGTGATTATCACCGTTACCGTCATTTATCAGACGTACAATTTATAGTATCAACACTGCCGTAATTTAATTACTGCAATAAATGCTTTAATTGTTTTAATTACTCATAGATTGACTACATCGTTGTAGCACTTGGTACTATTAATTTAAAACAAAATTACTGTTTACTTCAAATTTTCTTTATTTACTGAGATTTATTAATAGGTAATTAAATAAATAAAAGCCTGCAGCGGCTCTTTATAGTTTAGTAGATTTTCTAAGGTTTTGAGCGCCACCTAACGGCCGCTTTGTGTATTAGCATTTGGAGACGAATCTCTACAGATGGTGGAGCCATCTATGTTTAAGATGCTTCATTGTTAAGAATAGTTCATAGCTCTACTGCACTTTACTGGGTAGGTAAGTACCTCTCTTGAGTTTTTACAAAGAACACTTGCAACGGTCCGTGCGATGGTAGCTTCGAAAGTGGGGAAATAGTTAACGCTAGTATCCTTGTTCTCTCACATCTGTATTAAAGGCGTGATGGTCAAATCTGTGTATTGCGGCGTGGTTACAAAACATAGAATATAGTTAGAATGACGAACTCTTTTGGGCGAATTACATTTAGAGACAAAATTTAAAGAAATACAGAAACTGCATTTTGTGTAATAGCTAGAATTGTTCGAATGTAAATGAATGTTAATATCTGCTCATACTGTAGTGTTTGCTGTTCTTTTAATAATAATTATTTATTGGACTAAAATCTGTATAAAAAAAAGTTCAAGTGGGGCGCTTAGACTTAAGTTTGCAATGTACAAATTGTAAAGTAATAAGCGTGCTCATTGTTGAAGAGCCTAATAAATAAATAAATAAATAAACACGTAATCAAAAATATTGTCAAAATAAGGGCGACTTTATTCGGCCGCCGTGCGCCGGTCGGGCTGCGACAGCCCCTTACAAACTCGCTTGAGTGCATGCGCAGGGCTCTTGCTCTATCACTACTAGCAGGCGAAATACACATGAAATACTTCTCCCTTTAGTGCGCTATTTACTATGTAAATTTAAATTGAAGTAATCCTTCGTTAAAGTGTTCAATGAACAGCAGAATAAACATGTAAATAAATGTTACATTTGGCTTTTCTTATGATTATGCTACAACTTTTACATTTTTTCTTTCTTTACTAGACTAGTCCCACAGCTGAAATAAAAACAAATGTTAATGATAAGTAGAACATAGTTAAAAGTAAAAAAACATATTCATTAGCTGTTCGTCAGTAAGAACAAAATAAAATTGATGTGCATTTTATGTCTGGCGTTATCTAGCGTAGCCGTAGGTACGTGGAAGCTTCGTAGACGCTCCGAAAACCATTTGTATGCGCTACGAAATCACTACTAAAACCCTATGCATATGCTACGAAAAATTGATAAAATCGCTACGAAATCGCTTCACCGAAGGTACGAAGCCACTACGCACACAATTTGTAGACGCTACAGAACCGGTACGAATACGCTACGCTGCTACGAAGACGCAATGCATCCACTACGTAAACGTTTGAAGTAGGCACGAAAACCTTAAAAAAATGCTAAAAACCGCTACGAATACGGTACGCAGTTACGAAGATTCTACCCACCTGCTTCATAGATGTTACGGCTACGCTTCAAAATCGCTACGAAGACGCTACGCACACAGTTCGTAGATGTTACGAAAACGCTTTGAAATCGCTGCGCAGATGCTGCGCACACAGTTCGTAGACGCTACGAAATCGCTACGTAGCTACGAAGACTAGGCAACCGCTGCGTAGACTGGCGCGGGCGTTACGAAAACGTTACGCCGAAGTTAAAAAGACGTTAGACTCTACGAATGCACTACGCAGCTACGAATACGCAACACATCCGCTACGTATACGCTACAAAATCGCTACGAACACTCTATGCCGACGCTATAAGTAATTTAATCAGATATGTGATTATTCTCTCCATAAATATTTGTATTTCTAAGCCTTTCCAGCGCGATATAATATTCCAGCTGTTTCTACGTATATGCAAAATTCTATCTTGGTAACTTTTTGCCCAATTTCGACATTTATAATTTTATCTTTACGACGAGGCAGCTGTACGTGTCATGTTTACATTACGCCACGAAGGCACAGGAGGTTGTGGAGTAGAAGGAGGATGGATGGGGTTCAAGGTAGTCGTTTGCTTTGGAAGTCGAGAAGTCGCGCCATAAGATTAACTTCAAATCAAATCGTTTGTGGTGCGTGTTCCGACTTTCATGAAGGAGGATTTTTTTTCGTTTTCGCGGAAGGCTACCACACCTTAGCGTTATACATCGCCGACCCAACGCAACGTAGTAATAGTAGTTTGTTCAACTAGTGCATAAATAAGCCATTTTACTCCGAGACGTTTATATGCACCCCAGCCGCATGCGAGGGTGGATAGTTAAGTCGAGTCGTTACTTTGCGTTTAAAAAAATAATAAAAGACAATTATTTTATCTGGTTATTATTAAATTAACGATAGAAAAAGCGGAAGGGATGTAAATTAAAACAACGGAAAAAAATAACGACTTTAATCTGCGACGTTTTATTGTGCATGTGACTGAAGGGCCTGATTATCTAAGTTTTGAAAAAATACTTTATGCACTAGAGCATAAAAAGCGATTTTATGTCGCCGTGAAAAATCTATTTTCACTTCTCATGCTCTAAAAGTTTGTCTTTATGTTGTGCGTAGACGACATAAAATCGTTTTTACTACGACTAAGATAATCAGGCCCTTCAGCCACATGCACAATAAAACGTCGCAGATTAAAGTCGTTATTTTATTTAATTTGCTTTAATTTATATCACTTCCGTGTTTGCTATCGTTAATTTAATAAAACCAGATAAAATAGATGTCATTTATTATTTAAAAATGCGAAGAAACTTTTTATGACTTGGTATGAAGTTATAAAAAGTCGAACGACACAATAAAAAAAAAACTTAAAAAACATCGTGGCGGGAATTATATAATTATTCTCTTCTTCAGTTTTGCAACATTTTTGAACAGTGAAAAGAGATTAAATTAAAACAATGGACTATTCAAGTGACGAAGAAATTACACTCTCGCCTAACACGCTAATGAAGCAGAATGCGAAAAACGTGGTCCAAGAAATATTACCGCCGAAATCCAAGCAACTTTAATCTCAACGCGTACGACAATTTCATGCATAGGAAATCAGATAAACAAGTAAATACTGTAATATACTTTATGCCTATTTCATTTTTTCGCAATCGAAGTGAAAAGCAGAGTGCATATAGCGCACTCGGGCATAAACGTGCCATTTTACCCCTCGACTTAACTATCCACCCTCGCTTGCAGTTCAGGTGGATATAAACGTCTTGGGGTGAAATGGTTTCTTTTATGCACTAGTTGTACAATCTACTATTGTAGTGATGTTTTTATAATGTATTAGTTTATTATTTTGTGTATTTTTTATGCGCCTAAGTTGCCTGAAAATTAAGCAATTATTACCTATTATTATTTTTATGTATCTTGACGAAAGTTGAGGGGCCGATACCAACTCGCAGAGACCCGTTGGACGATTTTTATGACATTAGGCACTAACCAACGATTATCCCTGTACATACTTTGCAAGTGCAACCAAGAACAACCCCCGGTTGGTGTAGGACTATTGCAGGATATGGAAACAAATGTATTGTAATATGTGTTTGGATGGCTAAAGGACTGCATACCTAGAACTATGCGACAAAGGGTAAGCCGCATATGTTGAATGATGTACATCAAAATATGCAGGGTCTGTCCGGCAAAGAGTTAGAGTTAGGTTTATTTACTATGACGTTCAGGTGTTATGTTTAACTGAACACTGGTTGAAGGAACATGAAGTAGTGTTTGTGAATGATGATCATTTTTCGGACATTTTCCTATACTTGTGCTAGGTCAACGGGAAGTACCCTATAGGTTTTGATTTATTTGCGAGTCTCAAAATATGTCGCATAACTGGCCGGGTAAAAAATCAAGCTTCTCAGTCAACACAATAAAAAATATTGCATTGACTTAGAAGCTTGATTTTTTTAGTTCTAAGGGGCCGTAGATGTAGGCGTATTTGATATAAATTTCAACTTGATACCATTTGCCAGAATATGTTAAAATAGATACTATAGTATTTTGGGTTCGGCATATCCTGCCATGATATGGCGTGCAAATACATTTCATGGCAATGACAAAGTCATTATGATTATGATTTTTATCCATTTACATTAGGTGTAGGTTGTCGATACAACCTACACCTAATGTAAATGGATGGAATATTTAGAGGATAAGTCGATACTTATCCTCTAAATATTCCTTAATAGTGTAATATTTTTTAGTGGGGCTTGTGGCTAATATTGTAGATTAATAAGTAAATTTTCAATTTCTAGATATGTTTGCGATTTTAGCCAGGTTATTAAAAGATTTTTGCACAAATTTTTGTTTTTGTCACTTTTCTGTCGTGTCATCAGCGAACAGTATGCAATCTTTGCTTATCGCCTCCGGCAGGTCGTTGATATGCACTGGGAAAAGAAGTGGAGACATGATACCTCCTTGTGGTGTGCCATAATTATTTTGTTCATACTCCGACCTAAAGTTTTTATGTTCATATTGACAAGTTCTTGTTATTTCTACACATTGTAGTCTTTCGGCAACTACCTCCACGCGTTCCTGAGAAAAAGGGTCTTGACAGATTGACAGATAGACAGACCGACAACGAAGTGATTCTATAAGGGTTACGTTTTTCCTTTTAAGGTACGGAACCCTAAAAACTAGGCCATCAGCAGGTTGGTTTCGTCGAGTGCGTCGGACTACCCAGGGTGCGCCTAACGAATGCAAAGGCAAAGTACAAAAGTAACTACAAAATTAAATGGTGTCCATAGCAATATTTTGTTGCTTTTAGTTCAGCGGGTATGTATATGTTTGTTTTACACACATCTCAAGCATCATCAACGCTCAAGATGACTTACGTTGGTTATATTATATTTGCATGTAAGTATATTATGTAGTTTTTACTAAAAAAAACTTCCAACTTACCTAGTTTAAATTCTAATAAGTTACGAAACTATTTTCTTTGTGAAATTTGCATTTGTGTTTGATTTAACATGGCTTAGGAATTAACAAAACATCATTTTCATTTGAAATATTTTATTCAAAACTCATTCGCACAGTTGTACAGACAGCTAGATCGTCGCTAGTCTTGGTAAAATATCATAAACAAATAAAATATGATTTTAATGATATACTTTGTTGTGATTGAACGTATTTCTTTCAAAAATCGGTGAAATATTCAATTCACAATAAAATTTTAGACCAATACTTCTATTGCTACGACTTTAAATAAATAAGAAGAAATATAACTACAACTTGCGTACAGATGGAGGTTGGTACGAATTAATGCGAGCCGGCGTTGTGAGCACCACCCGGGCGCGGAAACGGTCGCAACAGTCTTCTAAACTTTCGTACCCACCTCGATCTGCTTTATTTATAAACCTACCAGCACTTTAATATCAAAAGTTACAAAAGATCCTACAATATGTTTCATGTTATCATATTGTAAAGTTTTTTACAAAATGATTAAAATATTGGCCACTATCACTGAGTAAGTGCTAGTAAAAATCACGCGTATTTCACGAATTAAAGAAAACAAGGACAGTCACTTTCTGTAAGACGTGAAAGAAGGAAAAGCACCGGCCAAGGATAACACGTCGACCGACGCTTTTCTCATTATAGTAAACGGCCTTTTTACTTCTAAAATTATAATAGTCACTGGTCTCAAAACATGGCTTAAGTACTATACACCTAAAATATATAAATTATTACAAATTAAGTAAGGCATTTACAACATCAGGGATCCTTAAGATAACTTTGTATTTACACGATACTAAATCGCTTTCAGTAGGATCGTGTAAAAACAAAGAAATTGACTAAGCTTATATCGGTAAAACAAATAAGTTTACATTTAAAATGGTCAAGATTTCGGCGATCTAAATGACCTGTGAAGCTTGATCTTGGTCGAAATTTCTTTATTTGAGAGTATATTAGCTTCGCTTTGGTCAATACGAATTTTAATTTATGAGTGACACTTGATAATTTTGAACTATTTTATCATAAAGACCTAGTTGTTTACAACTAAGTACTATCGTTTGGCACTGACTTTTGTTAGAAAAGATAAATAATATAATTAATAAGCCCTATATTGAAGACTCAAAATTCGTTAAAATTTTAGTTTCAGAAATTAACATTTAAATTCAATGTTTTAATCACAGTCATGAACAGTTATTCCTTAATAATTGAGTTGCGCGTGCCACGACATTTTATGAAAAGAAAAAAATCAATAACATATAGATTACTACATATGACACGAAATCTTAAACTACTCCATGGGGATAATTTGAGTTGAGCATTATTCTTGTGCATAGAAGAGTAGATGGAATTAATTATCACATAGGCGCTTCATCCTTGTGACGGCGTGTACGAGACAGATTGGAATCTCTCGTAGGGCTTCACCTTCGTCGCTTGGCGGACACAGCAGCTGCTATCATTTGTCTTAACATCGGCTCTGGGGTACACGCCTTAGGATCGCATTTCATCTGACCGTCTCCTCCACATCTGAAAACAGGTAAATTATGACAGGTGTAAGTATTTGATCCGTATAAAAAATCGAGTTTGTTATGTATTTAGCCATTGATAACTGAACTGTTTAAATAAAAGCTTAGAATAGTACTTAGAGTTACTCACGTGCAGTGTAAACATGGTCCTGAGGATGAGCGTACGACTTCTCCTACTTTGTATGTGTGTCCTTTTATTTGACAGCCTCTCCTTTGTGCCGCACCCTTGTATGAGTGGGTCGGGAAATGAGGAGGCAGTGTAGTCGTTGTTGTGGTCGTCGTCGTTGTAACATTGACTGTGGTTGCCATTGAAACAGGACATTCATATCGAGGACAGCAGAAGCCTTGAATGGGTTCTTCGTGGCATCCATGAATAGGAGGTGGGCAACTTTGTTGTAAACAGATAATGTCGCTTCTGAAGCAGAAGCAGAAGTCACATGGGTCATCTCTTGGTATCTGTTGGGCCGAAACGTACACTTTGCCTCCGTAGCGGCAAGTTCCCGGTCCGAAAGCTTGATCTTCTTCAACATAGTCAGGTTCACCATATCCGCTAGTTCCACTTGGAGGGATTTGTCCATCTTCGTCGGGAACTGGTATCTCATCTGTAGGTTGCAAATCTGGAATACTTGGTTTTGAAACTTCTGTTGTCGTACTCGATGGAGGAACTTCACTAGTCTCACTTGGTTTTTCTTCCGGTTTAGCAAACTTGTCATCTGCGTTAGGAGTCACAATATCCTCTCCTTGGCGTGTGGTTGTTGCTTTGGTTGTGGAGAATATAAATTCTTCGTCTGATGTGGTAGTCTCATGGGATACAATTGGATGTATTGGTTTCTCGCTGGTAGTAATTTCCTTTTCAATTGGTACTGCGATATCTGATTCATCAGTTGGTAATTTTTCAGACTCTGTGACATGAACAGGCGTAGATTCTTCAGTAGATTGAGGTGTTACAGTTGTATAGTCTTTATGAACAACAGTATACTTAGTGTCTTCACCTTGGACAACAGTTGGTGTTGTCTCTTCTACTGGTACCGATTCTGATACCTTTTCAGACACGTCTTCAGGCAAAGGCTCTTCACTGGACTTAGTAGTATCGTCCGTTTCCTTAGTTGCGGTTTCAATTTCCTCGTCAGTCTTTTTAGTGGTTAGTTCGGATACTTGAGGTTCTTGTCCAGCCTCTGGTTGTACAGTTGTCGGTTTTTCGTCGAGAGGCGACACAGTCGACACATGCTCTTCAATCTTGGGAGTATATTCTTCTGCAAGAGGTGATGATGTTGAAATATCTTCCACGGGTTTATGAGAGTGCACTTCTTCGGAAGGTGATGACGTTGAAATGTCGTCTATGGGCTTGTGCGAGTGTTCCTCATCGGATGGTGACGATGTTGAGATGTCTTCTTCAGGCTTATGCAAACCGTCCTCTTTAGAAGGTGTGGATGTTGAGATATCTTCTACCGGCTTGTAAGAGTGTTCCTCATCAGACGGAGATGACGTTGAAATGTCTTCTACGGGTTTTTGCGAGTGTTCCACTTCAGAAGGTGATGATGTTGATGTATCTTCTACAGGTTTGTAAGAGTGTTCTTCGGAAGGTGATATTGTTGTGAGGTCCTCTACAATCTTGTGTGTGTGTTCTTCTAATTCAATCAAATATGGCGTCGTCTCTGAGAATTCAGTCTGAGCAGATGTATATTCTGTAGATTTCATGACTTCGATTTGTTCAATTTCTTCAGTTACTGCGGGTGATTCTCGCAACGTAGTTGCAGTATCTTGTTTTTCTGTTACAGTATCCTCGGAAACATGAGTTATTTTGTCATCTTGTTCAGGTTCTTTTGTGCTTTCGTCTACGAATTCAGTTACAAGAACGGGTGCTTCTGTTTGAATGTCTCCCTGTCCCGAAACATGTTGTTCTGGAGCTTTAGAAATTTCTTCAAACTGTGTTGTTAGTAATTCTGGTTTATATGTTGATTCCTCTTTCGGTATGCTTGGCACTGTCGTTTGTTCACCAAGACTTTCTTTTTGTTCAGTTACAAGTGATTGTGGAACTTCACTTGATGTTTGTAAACCTGGCAATTCTGTATGTACATCTTCAATCGGCAAATCAGTAGACACTTTTTGTATTTCCGTGATAGGTGGTACTTTTTTGTCTAGATCATGCGATTCGGTATCTATTAGTTCTGGTGCTGATGTTTCAGCCTCTCCTTCTTTTTCTGCTGTTATTGGGATGTCTGTTGTTATCGTTTGGGAGTCTTTTACTTCCTGTTCTACGGATTTTGTACTACTTTCTTGAGGTTCAGTTACATGTGGCTCTATCACATAAGGTCCAGTTGCTTCATTTGCGTCTTCTATTGTTGTTACATGATGTTGAGGAATTTCCGTACTTGGTTCTGGTTCTTCTGTATATCCTTCTGGTGGAGTTGTAGCTTTGTGTTTATGGTCCGATGAGTCTGGGATGACTGTAGTCTTCTCTGCGTAGCTAGTAACATCCTTTTCAGGGACATCTGAGGTTTGTTGAGATTCTGTAACAACCGAAATTGGTATTTCTGTGGCAGGTGATTCAAATTCGTCAGCCGGTTTTTCTTTTTCAGTTTCTGGTGTCTGATAAACTAGGTCAGGCATCTTTGTGACAGGTTTATCAGATTCTGAACTCTTTTCAGGTAATTCTGACTCCATATCTGTTAGTAGTGGCTTTTCTGTGCTTGTTATACCAATGTCTCCACTTTCATCTATTTTGTCGGTACCGGAAGGTACATGGTGATCTGTTGTTTCGTCAGGATATCCGGTTACTATCTCTTCTTGTCCAGTAACGGATGGATCTTCAATTTCTGTAAACCTTCTTACAGGTTCAGTGACAGAATATTCTGGAGCTTCTTTTTCAGAACTGTATATTTCAGGATGATCTGTTTTAATTTCGACAAGTGGAACCTGCGTAGTTTTTTCATCTGATTCAGTGGCATGCACAGGTAGTTCGGGTTCAGGTTTGTGTTCATCTGTAATTTTTGAGACATCAGTGACTCCATCAGAAGGTGAAGTAGGAGAAGCTTCAGTTACATGTGACTCTGGAATAGGTTTAATCTTATCTTCTTCATAGACTCTAGTCGTACTCTCGTCTTCCGATTTTCTAGTAACGTGCAGGTCAGGTTTATCAGTTTCTATACCTTCTTGGGGCTCATTAATATCTGAGTCAGTGCCAGGTGCTTTAGTTGTCGGGGATTTAATATCTGATGTATCTGTGGATACTTGTTCTTGTTCGCTTATCATTCCCGTTACAATAGACTCTGACGTTTTGGGTAATTCCGGAGCTTGAGTGGTCAATGCTGGTTCCTCACTAATCAAATCCTCTCCTACTGTGCTGCCTTCTTCCTTGGCGTCAGTAGTATCTACTTTGAAGGTAGTTACTTCAATGTGTTGTTCAGAAATTGTTACTTTTTCATGGTCTAGTACAGACGTCTTTGTAGTTATTTCTTGTTCTGACAGAGATTCTGTAGTGATTTCAGGAGTGCGCGAATGGTCATGAATAACTGGGTCTTTACTATAACCATCTTCAGCTTCGGTAACCTTTGTTTCAGGTGTTTTTTGTGGTTTTATGCTTACATCTATGGGCTCTGCCACATTTAATTCTGTAGTATACGCATGTTCAACTTCTTCAGTAATAGTGGCTTGGGATTCAGAGTAAGGCGTCTTGGTAGTTTTTTCAATTTCCGAAAATGTCGCCTCTGTGGGTTGCACAGTCATTTCTGGTGATTTCACTTCATTTTCAGATTCAGAAGTATGTGGTGCTTCAGTGATCGGTCCTTCTACTTCATGAGTTTTGGGTTCTTCAGTGCTCAAAACTTCATTTTCAGCAGGTTTATCTGTAACTTCCTCATCAATTATCATAGGTTTTTCTCCTTCTTTATCCGCAACAGGTTTTTCTTCGACTAGAATAGGTTTTTTAACATCATCTTCGCCGAGAGGTTTCACTTTGCCTTCTTCATCAATCGAAATAGGTTTGTCTGTGCCTTCTATGTCAAATGTTGAAGGTTCATCCGTGCCTTCTTCGGGAACTACTGGTTTTTTAGTTTCTTCTTCAACTATAGCAGGTGTCGTTGTGCTTTCTTGGTCAGCCAAGTCAGGTTTTCTTCTTGTTTCCTCATCAGGTTTCTCCGCGCCTTCTTCTTCGCCGACAACGGGTAACTCTATGCCTTCTTTTTCGATTCCGGCAGGTTTCATCGGGTCTTCTTTTTCAATAGTGGTAGGTTCGTCTGTACTTTCATCAATAATAACTGGTTTAGCTGTGCCTCCCTCTTCTGTGACGTCCGGTACCCCAGTATTTTCCTCATCAATAATCTCAGGCTTTTTGGTATTTTCTTCTCCAATAATAACAGGTAGCTCTGTACCCTCCCTTTCAATATCAATAGGCTTCTTTGTGCTTTCCATTTCAACGACAGCGGGTCTTGCTTTGTCACCTTCATCAATCACGGTAGGTTTCTTCGTATCTTTTTCAACGATAGCAGGTTCTTCTGTACCTTCTTCAATATCTGGCTTTTCTGAGTTCTGGTCTTCATCGATTAAATCTGGTTTTACTGTGCTTCTCTCAGCAACTAAAGGTTTGTGTTCCTCTTCAATTTCCGGTGATTTTTCAGGTTTTGAAGTATCAGATGTAACAGTTTTTTCTGTGCTTTCTTGCTCAATCACTGTGGGTTCTTTTTTGCCATCTTGTTTGACTAATGGTTTTTTTGTGCTCTCTTCATCAATAGCGGTAGATTTTTCTGTGTCTTTTTGTTCAAACAGTGCAGGTTTTTTATCGTCTTTATCAGCGATTGGTTTTTCTGCGTCTTGTTCATCAATAACAGCAGGTTTTTCCGTGCCCTTCTCACCAATAATATCAGGTTTTTCTTTATCATCTTCTTCAGTCATAGCTGGTTTCTTGTCACCATCTTCAATAACCACGCCGGGTTCTTCTGTGCCATTTTCTTCAACATCAATTGGTTTCTCTGATATTTCGTCTTCACCATAACCAGGTTTTTCTGTTTTGTCCTCATTTGTCACGAAAATCTTAGCAGTGGTTTCCTCTTTTATGACATCAGGATTTTCTGTAGCTTCCACTTCAACAGCAGGTTTATCTGTGCCTTCTTTGTCAGTAAGGGCAGGTTTTTCGGAGCTAAATTCTTCCATAGGTTCCTGTCCAGATTTGTCTGTGTCTTCAATATCAACGTCTGTGGGTTTTCCTTCCTCGTCAACTGTAATGGGTTCCTCTGTTCCATCTTCTGCGGTTGTAGGTTTATCTGTATTATCTTTTTCAATGTCCACTGGCTTCTCTGTGCTATCTCCATCAATTAATGAAGGTTTCTCCGTGTCTATATCTGCAACAGCTGGTATATCAGTTCTTACATGATCAATGACAATGGGTACATCTGTGGCTTTCTCTCCAGAAACTGATATTGTGGTGGCTTCCTCTTCAGTGAATACTGGTTTAGTTGTGCCCTCTTCTTGAACTAGGTCTGGTTTCTTAGTGATTTCTTCGACAACCACAGGCGTTTGTTTACCATCTTCATCAATGATGGCAGGTTCTTTTGTACTTTCCTCGTCAACCTCAGGCTTTTCTTTACCATCCTCATCAACTATGGCAGCAGGTTCTTTTGTGCTTTCCTTGTCAATAACAGGCTTTTCTTTATCACCTTCATCAATTATGGCAGGTTCTTTCGTGCTTTCGTCGTCAACCACAGGCTTTTCTTGACCATCCTCATCAACTATGGCAGGTTCTTTTGTGGTTTTGTCGTCAACCGCAGGCTTTTCTTTATCATCCTCATCAACTATGGCAGGTTCTTTTGTGCTTTCTTTGTCAATAACAGGCTTTTCTTTATCATCCTCAACAATAATGTCAGGTTCTTTCGTGTTTTCCTCGTCAACTACAGGCTTTTCTTTACCTTCCTCATCAACGATGGCGGGTTCTTTTGTGGTTTCCTCGTCAATAACTGGCTTTTCTTTATTATCCTCATCAATTATGGCAGGCTCTTTTGTGGTTTCCTCCACAACCACAGGCTTTTCTTTACCTTCCTCATCATCGATGGCAGATTCTTTTGTGGTTTCCTCGCTAAATGCAGGGTTTTCTTTGTCATCATCTTCAATTATGCCAGGTTTCTTTGTACCTTCCTCACTGTCAAATGTTGGTAGCTCTGTGCCTTCTTTTTCAGTTATAGCAGGTTTTTCCTTACCTTCATCATCAACCAAGGTAGGTTCAGTGCCTTTGTCTTCATCGAAAATTGGTTTTTCGGTGCCCTTTTCTTCGTCTACTGTGGGTTTCTCTTCACCTTCTTCACCTAACATGGCGGGTTTAGTTGTTTCCTCTTCAACAACATCAGGAGTTTCTGTTCCTTCCTTTTCAATCATTGTTGGTTTCTGTGTGATTTCTTCTTCAAGAACAGGTTTTTTCTTATCTCCCTCGTCCACGGTAGCAGGCATCTCTGTATCTTTCTCTTCATCTGTCGTTGGTTTTTCTGTGGCTTCACCTTCGGTTACAGGTTTCTCCTTCTGGATTTCAGCGCTTGTAACTGCTTCGCCAGTTTGACCTTCAGTTGTATACGTATCTGTTTCTTGTGTGTCTTTCACTGGAACCTTCTCATCGACTAGTTTTGAAATGTAGTCATCGGGTAATTCCGTTGCCTTCTCTCCCTCAGCGGGTACTATTTTTTCTGTTGCTTCTTCAGAAGGCGTTTGTTCTGTTTTAGGTAACTCAGTACTTAAATCAACGGCACCTTGAGCAAGTGTTGTTTCCTTTTCATTAATGCAGTTAGGACCTTCACAAGTAGTTGGTAGCTTGTTATCACTAGTTGATACTTCTTTCCTTCTACAAGGTTCGTCTCCTGTACATTCAGGAATAGGAATGTCTTGAGGTTTGCAGCCATCTTCTTTACAAGATTCCAGTTGGTGATCTGGTGGAGATGCAATAACGTCAGGACCACAACCACCATCTCCACAATCAATTTTTTTACATGATTCTCCTTCACATGGAGTGACTTCAATGGTAGGAATTTCCACAGGTTTGCAATCTTCTCCATTTTTACATTGTTGTGGCGATTCATCAGTTTTCTCACAATGGTCGCCTTCGCAAGGTGTAACTGGAGATACTTGAGTTTGTGGTAACTGACATTCACCGTTAGCACAACCTTCTGGTTTACATTTACCGTCAGAGCATTCTTTGGTGTGCTCCGTAGAAGGTACTGATGCGTCTGATTTTTGTGGTAAATCACCACAACCTCCTGACCCACATTCAGTTTCAGATTTATGATCTTCTACAGTTAAACAACTACCAGAGGTACAGGGTCCAGATGGTCTTATGGGTTGTTTTGTTGGTTCACTAATTTCACATTGATCGCCACGACATTCAATGGTAGGAGAAGGCATGGGAGATTCTGTTCCAGACATCTGGTTATCCGATTGAGGTGGTACTGTTTCTCTTGGATGATCACATACAAATGTGGGACAGCAAGCATCAGGAGAGTCGTATATTGATTGGCAGTTATCCATGTAATCAGGCGGTGGACTGCATATAATGGGGTCACACTTAATAATGCTGCTGGCACACCTACAACCAGTGTGGCAATTATTTGTGCTAGGTACAACTGTGTTATTCCTATAAGTTACGCTATTCAGAAGGCAGTCACCTTCACCTGGAATTCGGCTTGGTTCTTCATGAGTTTCAACGAGAGGTGTGGGTTCAGTCAACTTTTCTGTACTAGATAGTAAATCACTATCCTGTTGAGATGAAGGCTCAGAAACTTTTTCGGGTAGAATTTCAGTAACAACCGAAGTTTCTTTAGGCGATTCAGTCGTTGTTTGTTTTGATCCAATTGTTTCTGCAATTTCTGTAATATATTCTGGAACTGAAGTAGTATACTCTTCTTCTGTTGTTGGGACATCGGAACTTGTACCAAGCTTGTCATCATGTGACGATGTGGGAATCAATCCTTCATCTACAAACTCAGACTTAACTGTAGTTGGTTCAATTTCTTTGGTTTTTTTGGTAGAAACAATACCTTCGTCTTCTTTTCTGAATGATGGTTCAGTTGTGACAGTGAATTGATCACCTTTAGTAACAATGCTCTCTGGAAGCGATGTCGTTAGTTCAGAGACACTTGTTGATTTAATATCAACGCCCTGGGTTTGCACTTCGTCGGTTATGGTAGATGGTTCACTTCCTTTGGTTTCCTCAGAAATCGTGGTTCTTCCTGGTAGAGACGGCTCGGAACTAGTCTCTTCATAAATCTCACTTGGAATAGTGTTTAATCCTCTATCAGGTTCTGCAGTTGTGAATTCAGTAACTTTCACTGTAGGTGCTACTGTTGTAACGTGTTCAGTTAATGCAGGAACGTCTTCTTTAATTACATTATCAGTAACAACGTCTTGTTCAAGATTGAATGCAGTAGTGCGTTCTTCATCAACCGCAGGTGATGCCGTAGTGATTGGAATGTGTGAATGGGGATGAGTACTGTCCTCTTCAGCAACGGCAACCGTGTTGTGTGCTTGATCTGGTTCCGTAGTTAATTGTTCTTCTTTTTCCAGTAGACTACTTGTTGTCGTAGGAGTTAGTTGTTCCGGTATAGAACTTTCTTTTTCTTCTTCAGGTAGGCTACTTGTCGTACTAGGACCAAATTCATCAGGTTTAGAACTTTCTTTTTCTTCTTTAGCTGGGCTACTTGTAGTACTAGGACCAAATTCATCAGGTTTAGAACTTTCTTTTTCTTCTTCTGCTGGGCTACTTGTAGTACTAGGAGCAAATTCTTCAGGTTTAGAACTTTCTTTTTCTTCTGTATCTGGGCTTATTGTAGTACTGGGAGTTAATAATTCAGGTTTAGAAGTTTCTTTGTCTCCTTCAGCTGGGCTTTCTTCTGCTGAAGTTGCGATAGTTGTTCTTGTAATATCACCGTCAGAATATTCTTTTTCAGTCATTACTTCGGGAGTAATGTTTGATATATCAGTCGGTGCAGTAGTTTCTTTTTCAATTTCATCCAAAGTACTAGAGCTGGTGGTACTGTATTCAGGTTCGGAAGTTGGGCTACTAGTAACAGCTTGTTCTTTTTGTGATGTTGTAAGTTTATCATCTTCACCTTCACTTGGTGGTAGGCTTACACTTTCGCTTGTAGGAGCGTTTGTTGTGGCGTAAGGTTTAGCGATTTCTTCGTCAGGAATAACATCAGGGACTGTATTTTGTAAGTCTCCCGGTTCAGTCGTAGCACTTTCATAAATTTCGGGAGCCATAGTAGCAGAAACATCTTTATGAGGTTCTAAAATTTCTTCTTCTATCGTTTTGCTAGTAGTGAGTTTCTCAACGTCTTCACTAATAGGGGCATTTGTCGAAACAGAGGGTTCGATAGTTTTATCTTCCATGTCTGGTATTATGATTTTATCGATTGCTACTGTTGTTTTTTCATGTTCTTCATAAGCAGGACCTTTCGTAGTAACATAAATATATTGATCATCATCTCCAGGAGTAGGTATTATTCCGTCAGGTCCAAGCGGTTTTGATGTTTCTTCATCGTCACCACTGCCTTCCACTTCAGGTTCTGTAATTGCCATATCTGTATATGGTGCCTCATCAGGCTCATTCCTATATCCACTACCTTCGACACTAGTTCTCCTTGGAGGCGACAACGTTGTTAATTTCTCTATAATCGATTCTGTCGTAGATTCAGTTGGAAGGTCAGAGGGAAGTTCATCACCTTCACAAATGTAAGTATCTGGGCAGCATTGACCTTCACGAGGTGGAAGTGAAGAACAGTTTTTGCCTTCATTTTCCATTGGTGCACCACATTCCTGTACGACACAAACTATATCTCCTTTCATGCAGTAACAATGTTCACATGCTTTTTCTGTTTTTATTAAAGCACCATCCGAAAATACTCGGTCATCGTGAACACAATCCTGAGTCATTTGCGTAACTGGTGAGATAGTTGTAGTCGTGAGTAAAAATCCTGGCGTCGGTCGCACGGTAGTTGACATGTCATCCAAAAGAGGTACTTCGTCTTCGGGATGATCTGAAAATTATTACTTTTTAATAAATATATGAACAATGGGCACAATATCTAATCATAATGAAGTGACATCATTTTCATCTAAAATAGTATTCTTTTTTTTGCCACGTAGTGTACGTGCCTGTATTTATTGCTTGAATTTCCGTTACTTTTATATACGAAACAGGCATGTACTCGTAATACATGAAAATGTATTAAAAAACAATATAGTCTAAAAAAAATATAAAGATAATAACTCACCACAAGAATAACGGACCGGACAGCAGACGTCTTTATGGTAAATAGGTGTACAACCATCCACATGCAGAGTACATTCTTGCATAACGCAAGTCGTCATATTTCGAATACAATAGCAATGTTCGCAAGGTTTGTTCGGTGTCGGGGGTACTTTAGATCCTTCGGGGAAATATTTTCCGCTGATACTGCAACCATATTTATCCAGTTTGCCAAGTCCAGTTGCTCCATATTCAGCTGGAGACGTGGTCGACGTAGATGTGAGTAGGTCAACTGGAACTGTTAATAAAATAAATATTAAAATCTTGCCCCGCTTGCACGTATGCCAGTTCAAATAGGACGTTGTGAAAATCAGTGAAAAAGTATGTGGATATATTTGAAGACTATACCAAGACTAAACCCAATATTTATTTCGGTCAGTTAATGCTTAAATATCATGTGTACCTGTATCGAAACGTCGGGTATTTTTTAGAATTGATGAACTATGGCTGTTTAACGAAATATCGATTGGTCCATCATGTCAAACCTTACTTACTGACAGTAGCATAGTCAGCCTATAATGTTCCCACTGCTGGCCTGCTGACACAGGCCTCCTCTTGATGAAAGAGACAGGGCTGTAATCCACCACACGGGCCCAGTGCGAGTTGGTTCGATTTTTTTTGGCTCTAGGACTTCTTACGATGTTTTCCTTCATCGTTTTGAGCGCAGTGGTGATGAAATAATTTACACAAAATAAAGCGCCTGTCAGTGTTTGAATATATGACCTACAGCTTGTAAGTACGCAGTCGTTACCACTTCTCTTATTTAAAATTGACAATATTTATGCTTAAAGTGATAAATATAAATATAATAGGTATCATAAAGAGTTTCGAAATATTTATTAATATTTTTTTTTTTCAACAATACTGTAGTTACTTATTGGAAAAACCAAAAGCAAAGGTAGTAAGATTCTTATAACTTAGTTGTGAGATATGCAGTTTTAATCAACTTACCATCAGGGCATGTAACGATAGGACAGCACTGGTCCGCCCGCTTTTCCACAGTGCAGTCCTGACCGATGGCCTTGGTGAAGGGGCATACCCTTAGGTAGCACATCAGCATTCGGTTGTGGCAGGTGCAGTTGAGGCACGGTTCGTTGGTCATAATTCGGTCGCCCTCGCCATAATGCTGGAAGTTGTAGTAACAACCCTCCGGAGCGCCTGAAATTGTTTCAATACAAACAATATTGTAACATGGTTGGTAATAAAACCTTTTCAATTTTTAGAACGGTGTCTCGTCGGGGTCTATCTAATTCTAAATGACGTCGTCGTATTTAACGGTCAAGAAAGAAACTAAGGCGCCTCATACATGATAGAGCTATACCGCGCAGAGCGGCCCTCTATCAGTCTAAGAAGCCACGAGTTCGCTCTACTTGTTATAGTATCACAAATACAATTAGTATTTTCTTAATAATCTTTGAGTTGTGCAGTTCAATTGACCTGATAGGCTTTCTTGTTAAGCAAGATATCTACGTCCAAAATCAACTTACCTTCATAAAAATCTAAAGCTGTCTGATTACTTGCTGTAGGAGCTGAAAGTAAGAAAAAAAACAAGTCAGTTATATAAAATTCATACATTCTTATATTATTTTATTTATATATTTAAATTATATCATTAATTAAGATCGTTTCTCTACTGCTTCTCTGTGTTAATTTAATTTTTCAGTTTCTCGTAATTTTCTTATCGGATTTCGCTGCAAAGTGACTCGTGTAAAATATGTTCCGCTTGCATGTTGCCGTATTATATTTTTTCTTCAATCATTTTTAATGTCAAGTTAACTCACAGAGAACCCATTTATAAGTAACAATCTTATTTCACGTGCTCAATGCCGATTCGTATAAATAAAATTTTGCCGAGTCTTACACTTCATATGCATTGTTGTTTTTTTTGAGAAATGAGAAAAAGAATAGCTATTCTGTTGTTTGGTGTATATGTTAATATATTCGTTCGAGCATCAACTACTGCTAAGAGAAAAATATCGATACAGACATTAAAGGCAGAGTGTTCTGAGAATGTTTTACTGCTGTTTTTATGACTGACTTATTAAGCACGTTACAGCTGGCAGGATATTAGCTGCAAATCGCTCGAGACCCGTGATCGGTCATCGTCTTAAAGTGGTTTTACATATCCGTTTTACTGCGTATAATTACTGAAGCTGCGCGGCGACGCGACAAAGCTGTAATTAAACTAACGGAGAGTGTCGTTAACACCGAAACCGCGACTTCTCTCTCGATTGTACTTAGGGCTAAATCATAACACTGAAATAGGGGAATTGTTTATACATATAATCACCCAGGAGCGGATATTAAGTTTTAAACTACAGGGTAAAGTGTTAATTAAATTAGTGCCAATAATTACAAAAATAATGACAGATTTGTAGAACCTATTTATCTAGGTACTCCCAGAAAACGCATAGTCATCAAGTAGGATATAAAAGTGTTATGATTGCTTAAGAAGTGAAAGAAGATAATGGTGCCGATTCCCTTGTTCACAAACTAAACTAAATTTAAGTTCAGTGCATCTTTTTCTTTCTATTTAATTAAGAAAAGGACAGAAGATAAATTTTAGTTTACTCCTGTCAAATTAATCAGCGCTTGACGTAAATTGACGTAATTTTAGTAGGCAAGTTTATAATCACGTCTAAACTTGTATGGAGTAGTGATAGGCGCTGATTAATTTGACAGGACTAAACATAAATTTATCTTCTGTCCTCTTCTTAATGAAATAGAAAGAAAAAGATGCACTGAACTTAAATTTAGTTTAGTTTGTGAACAAGGGAATCGGCACCAATGTAAACAAGATAAATTTGAGCAAATAAACTACAAATTATAGACAAATATTTCAATTCTAAGAGTGAATTTTGACTTTATTTAGTATAAACAAGTAACCACGTAAATAGAAATAAAGAAAAAAACAAGGCATGAAAAGTAAATGATTTCCGCGAAAATGTAGATTTTGGAGAGCAAAAGCCATCAGCAATTGTATAATTGATGATGTCGGTGACTGCAATATGCAATGTGCTTATCAGCTCTCAGCGCATGGCGGCGGCGGCACCGTTAGCGCGGGCCGCGCTCGGCTCGCCTGTATATGGCGGGTGCGCTGGCGCCGCAGCCAGATCGTCCACCTAACGGTCGCCAGGAATGTCGTTAGCATCCAGTTTTTGCCAACCGAGATTTCAATTATACTATTTCCACTCTCACGATTAAATTGATCGTAAAAAAAGAACGGAACAAAGTCGTAACGGATTGAATAAAACATCCTGTTTTGAATATTTTATTTAACATAATTACATATTATATTAAAATATCACTTGTTTTTTTAAACGATTTAAACAAAGTGGGTTAGTCCCACGAAGAGAGAGTAGGTGTCGGGGCGCGACGAAATGTCCAAATTCCAAGTTGCCTGACTGAATAATAAGTACCGAATCATACCCGAGTTTTCGAGTACGTGACGTAGCATTTCTAATTCCCATGATACCTAATGAATCGCTTTTACGTATAAGTGTGACGTTATAAATGGCTTTGCATGAACAAAAAACTACTTAATGCAAAATCGTGCGCTTAGGAACACGGGTCGAGGCAATCGAAATGAGGAGCCAGCATGAATTTAAAATTTGCACTACATTAATATGGATTGTTGTTTCAATGAATGAATGTCGGCGTGGTCGCCATGCGTGATGAAGTTCACACGGGTAGACCTAAACATTGTAGGCCGCATTTAAATATACTTCCTATGTATAACATAAATTCAATACGAATTCTTTGAAGGAACCGTGATGCGGATACTAAATCTGCGCGGACCAAAATAGCCTCATCTAATAACATGCATCGCGAAACAGATACGCACAGACATTTGTACTGTTACTTGAGGGTACAGGAAGATACCGTCACGACCGTGGCCTTCCTGCGGGAGAGAGCCGGGAGGCAAGCTTACTGCCAATCATAATACGTAAAGGGAGACTAATCACATTATTCGATAAACGAAGAAAATACTGGTATCTTTTAAAAATGTCATGACCCGAAATGGGTATGAAACAGTACACATTATTGCACTTTCATTCGTAAATAATTTGTGAGCTCTTAATTAATTATTAGGTTGAAGAAGGCTCAGAACAGATAAGCTTTATCGTATTTCGTTGTTGAAAATACAATATTAGAGTGAAGATCTTAAAAAAATAATGGAGATACTTTTAAGTCCATCAATAAATAAGGAGTCAGTAATTTATATGCATGAAATATCAATAAACCTACTAATACATGGAAGAAAATATTTTTATGCAAAAATTATGATGGAAGATGAAGCGAGAATGTAAGAGCAGCGGAAGTGTCGCGCTATCGCGACTACAATCTTCTCACGAGCACACTGGGTCGCAGACGACGCAACGGTAGATACTAGTTTAGCAGCTCCATCAAAATATAATAAATAAGAATTAGTGTAACGCCGACAACAACATTAACATATTACTACCTATTGGAATGTTTTCCTAGTAATATACATTGTCATAATCACAAATTCAGCACTCGATATTATTGATATGTTATGTATTTGCAATTCATATGTTTACAGGCTTATAAATAACTAGGTGTACTATAAATACATACATATTAATGAATAAGAAGAAAGGAAGACTAAATAACATGTGGATTGCATAATGATGGTATGTAGATGAGCGTGTCCATCGAATCACTCTTTATAGTTTTACCAATTAAATGAATAATTTACCACTAACTTTTAATAAAAATACGTAGGTAATAGATAAAGGAGTCTAGACTAGGGACATATTTTTAACAACCTGTTTTCATTAAAAGAACTTACACGTGAAAATTTGAAATTAATTATCCATGAAATTGTATTTTTTTTAGCTTATGTTTTCACGTATTTCTCGTATGCATTTTATATCGAATAGCAGTAGTAGTACTCGTTATTAGTTGTTTGTGTCCTGAAGCAGCAATGAAGAAAGTACGATGTACGTATAAACATTTCTTCTGAGTCTAGTTCTCTTTCATGCGGATTAGAAGCTTGGTTCCGTCATGAGAACATCTATTCGGTAAAAATCGTACTGTGACAACTTAAGTGAAGTGAGCTCGACGTGAGTTATCCACAGTGCCAACCCATAGCATCAGGCAGAATGACCCCGTGCTCACATAACGCTCACTTCACCTAAGTTTTCACCGTAAGATTTTGACAGAATACACCGGTTGGACAACTAAATTAGAGCAGCCCCACGGAACATCAACCCTTGCTTGTGAACTCACCCGCAGCTGAGCACGCGAAGCACGCGGCCAGCGCTAGCAGCGCTCCCGCCGCTCGCCGATCCATCTGACCCCGTCCTCTGTAACAACACAATACAATCAATTACTGTCGCGTTCTATCATCTCCACCTACACTCTCGTCACAATCACATTGCGGGGATTATAGTACGATTCAATTTCCGGCGTCTATGACAACACAAAAATCGGAGTGGTATTTACTCCGATAATAGAGATACGCCAACTTAAGTTTAGTTAGAGTATGCCAAATCTTTAAAAGCACCGATTTTCTAAAAAAATAGCTTCCCATAGTAAAATAATTTTATTTTCCTTACAAGAACAAAGTAACAGCCGGATCAAAGATGCCTAATGATGCGGAAAAAAACAATTATTTTATCACCATAACACGGATTACCTATAAAAACTATGGTGAAGCAAACAAGTTGGACTGCAGACACATTTAATTTGCTTTTGCTTTCCGCTAAAGGTTTCAGTTGGCCAGATAGAGCGCTTATCCGATCTACTTATGATTAAATACAGGTAACGTAAGGGGTATAAAATATTACTATGCATCAATGTAATATGGTCGGTATGCAATAACAATCATAATATTTTATGATCTAAGAGAGTCTGTATTTGCGTACCCGCGTAGCGACGCGTGCTTGAGTGGGAGTAATGTTAAGATCAAGGATCATTGTGCATGTTCCAACACTTCCAGCACATACCGATTTATTTTTCCTGATATTCTATGCGAAATAGTTTCCTTATTTATCGTTAGACTTGAGCTTGCCATAAACATAACAATTGCAACAGGTAATGTCAACATTTATCTACATCCCGCTGCTATCTTATCTACGTTGTAATGAAGATCGTATAAAACGGTAATTAAGAATTCTACTTAGTATTTTTGAACGGTACATTTTAGCCCAGAGCTAGGGCAAGGAATGCGGAAACGTGTGGTTCGCACAAAAATGTGCCCATTTAGCTGTGAGTGAATGGGAACTTTAACTGTCCATTCAGAGTGGCTGGAACGACGGCGATTCAAAACAATGTTAGCAGTGGGCAGTTTTAAAGGATTTTCAATGAAATACGACGTATGTTCTAACATATTTCTAGAAACCGCTGTGAATATTAAATGGCCACTTCTGACACCTCAAAGAACGGTCAACCACCGCATATTATGTACTTCATAGGCTTACTGTTCGAGCACCTACGTTTGGTTTACCAATAAAACATAAACCATTTCTGTACCTTATTGCTATGTACCTTTGCGGTTTACGTATTAAACACTCGCAAAAATTGTATAAAAAATAAAAAATAAAGTTTCTTTATAACGTCATTCCAAATCTATTAGGGTTATAGATAAAACGTAGATGTGTAATGAAAGATTGTTCTCAATCAATACAAGAAATAACCGTTTATAACAAACGGTAAGGTAAGTATTCGTATTTACGATCCACGGCTGAAACAGTCAATAGGTGTGGAGCAAATTATTGTAACTCCAGGGTCCGTAGCGTAAGGCGAGCGTTACCGTGGGAACGCATCCGCGCCCGACTTCTGCACACAACCACACACACACACACACTCATTACGTACTACACACTACACCTTACACGCATTTTTCAACAACCTCCCTTGCCTCCTCTACCAGGCGTTGGGGAGCTTTCTCTATTTTTTCTTGTCATGAGAGTACCTGTACAAACACGTGTAGCTACAATGTATATGTGAATACGTAAGTGCCTCCCATAAAGCTTCCTTAGGTATAGCTCTTTGTCTTCTCGTATTTTTCTTGAAAAACCTTTTTAGACGACTTTATTTCCATCAAATTTTAAAGTACCCTCTTAGTAAAAGGTGCTCAAATATCTATAGATATAATCTATATGGTTATTGTTGGGGTCCCTCCGTCTAGACACTATGCAAGTCACCTCCGCAGCTTCGTCGAGAGGGTGAGGGTGCGGAGAGTTCACCACTATCTATTTATTTGCTTTACTAAAACACCACGTGTTCCGGACGTTGAGAGTCATTCATATTGTCGTGTTGATATCTTTTTCGAAAAAAAAATCTGACTGTGTCAGTTCGTAAATAGCGATACAAAGTGTCTCTTACTCTCTGGAGATCATTATCTTGTAATGTATGCGAGTACCGAAATAATTAACTCCAAGCTAATGTTGTGATTACGAATATTCGTGTCGGGGAGCTCCAGTTCTTTCATCGTACACAATAGGAACCCACTTCTCAAGCATAATTTGGCATACCGTTTTTTCCAGCGGTATGACGTCAAAAGTAACAGTTAATCCGATTAAAATAAACCTGAATTTGAAACGCAGTCAGTTGGAAAGCCACAAAATATGTGCCGCACTTAATTGTTATTGTGAACTTGTAACTGTAGAGCTTGAGACGAGTGGTGACGTTGTCATTGATCAAGCGCACTCATCTACAACGCTACGCGGCGCTACGCGATCTGAGGTCTACGCTTCTTGTTAGTTTGTGAACACTTACTGTATCTAGTACTTCTAATTGAAATCGCAAAGAAATATACATTCAGCAGACGGTGTGTAATACAACTGAATATTCTTCTTTATTATTTAATTGTATTTATATTAGGGTCTTTATACGTAGAGGAAAGCCTGTACAATATAAAATATCGCATAAGCATTTGTAAAATCGATTTCTCATTGCAAATGTGATAAAAATAGGGAATGCTACCGATTGTGCACTATTATCATGGCGGGGAATAAGTAAAGTAATTGAATCAGATCAGAAGGGCGTATTGGGCATACGGCGATTGGGCGCGGAGCGGCATGTCCGCGTTGCGATGTTGCCCAACACATAATTTCGGAACACTGCAACCGCAGCGAGCATTGACACCAATTTCTTGAACATTGAACAACTGCTTTAAGATCGGGAATCTTATACATTATACATTATAGCGGACAATAATTTGGTTATTTTATTGCCCGCACTGGGCCCGCGTGGTGGATTACGGCCCACTCCCTCTCACAGAGGAGGCCTGTGTCCCAGCAGTGGGAACATTATAGGCTGTTTATGTATGTATGTATTGCCCGATTAGATCAGATTTTGTAAAATGCAGTGAAATAAATTACTTAATATTGTGGTTCGATTGTGATCGGGACATTTATTATTTATATCAAAAGCTATAAATGTCACCAACAAAATATGTCTAGATAGCTCGTTTTTTTATAGTTTGTGGAACTCTCGCTATCTGTTGATTTGACTTGTATCCCCGAAAAGAACTCAAAACTCAAGCCTCAAATATGTAAAGTTCCTAAAAGTATGAAAATACGAGAGATGATTTATGTATTGCATTGGTCCATAACTACAGTGGTAAGCTATGCCCGGATCGTATAGTAAGAGGCAGAGTACTAGATGTGAGTCGCGATGACCGGCGGGTCACTCGGCAGGACGGCACAGAGTCACGGAGCACTCCCGCCTCCTCCGCGATGACCGGCGGGTCACTTGGCAGGACGGCACAGAGTCACGGAGCACTTCCCCCCTTCACTGGGATTCTGTGCGCGTACCATACCACTTTTATAGTCTCGGTTTAGATAGCAATCTAAAACCAGTGCGTGTAAAATTACATTGTGGAATAGCTGTATCGATTTGTTAGTTCTCACAGGACGTTCTCACAGGTCTAACGTTCAAGCGCAGCTACATAATCGCGAAGCACTCAGTTATCCAAGGCGCGCGCGCCGTTCGCACAATGCGCTCACGTACGCGTGTCGCGATTATCGGTCATCGTAAATTACAAGTGATTAGCATAGAAGTCGTGTACACGGCGACGGAGCGACGTTATTAGATTCGGCTACAAGCGACACTACGTCGTTATTAGGCGATAATTGTCACTGAAGTGTAGCGGTCGATTAACGGCAGACGCGGCCAACCACGTCCATACTAAGTAGCCACATACACACGTCGCGTACCGCATGTAATGTATTAACTTGTTTATGGCAATTATTTTATACTTGCTTTATAAATACAATACTACTTCTATAGGTGTATCATAAAGTCTCCGGATCATATTATTATTATACCGACGAGCAGGTAATAATAATCAAAAAAGGACGGGTCTATCCTCTCTACAAAAGTAGAAGCACAGTGTAGTGGAAGTAACTCAACGTGGCAGGGTTTGTGTGCCTCAGGGGAACGGGAGGAAGATAGCAAATATTAGTTTCCTTCATGAGGTACTCGCGGTTCGTTGACCCGCGCAAATTTTGTACCAGGAGATACACATAAGTATAATCTATCTAGACTGCTTCATCAAGATATAACAGCGCTTTTTTGGTACACTAAATAACTTAACGTTATGGAATCATCAGTTTTGCGAAAGAAAACCTCGAAGGTTAAAAAATAGGCTGTTGTAAGAATTGATCCAAACAGGGACTTGCGGGTCAGTGCGAGGGTAGGAGGATGAGGAGGAGAAGAACAAGAAGAGATTAATTCGTTTCAGTTGCATTCGCAAGAAAAGATAATGACCCTCATTGAGAGACAACATTTAAATACCAAATCAGTATCGCGTTATAACAGCAAAAGGATATTTTCAGCAACACAAATAACTTGGACATGTTAGATCTGTGCAAGGATCGGAGGGAAAGCTATTTTAATAGAATATGGGATCGTGCACGGAGGCACGCATTCATTGCTAACGTAGTCCGAATAATTTAGGTAAATCCGCTCTAGACGTCTCCGTCACCGTTACACTCGCGTTAACATTCTGCTCAGGCGCTCCTACGAATTATCTTATTTCCATGCTATTCCGTGATTTCGATTCGATCTACAAGACCATCTATTTTGTGTGATTTTTTCCTAATCATTATTTTAAACGCATTCAAACAACGGTCCTGAGATGGCACAGCGACATAAAACCTGCAAAATGTGTTCCTAAGATTTATTTTACGAAGAAAGCTCACTTTTAATGTCACAAAGACCATCAAAGCTCAAAACTCTTAAGTACATTCTATGTCTGTGTGCTCGAAGAAAGCCACCGTTAGTGTGAGTGGCTGTTGCTAGGCATAGCTTGAATTCGCGATTGTTGGTCCGCGGCCGCGTCGCTCACACGATGAGCGTTGCCCCCGTACGTCGCCTGCTGCTTACTTAGCTATAACTCCACTCAGCTACGTTCCAGGTTGTCGTTTACTGACACCTCTCACGGTGAACTATATACATTGTGTTCAGTAATGTAATTAAGTACAGTGTACCTTTATGAATAAGTATTGGGGAAGAATGATGTCGCAGACAACCGTTTTTATTATTTATAAGATCTTCCTTCGAATATATTTACAGTAATAATTTGAGTTTTGAAAGATGATTATTTTCTAAGATGTGTAACGATGACAGATTAGATTGCGAGATGAGTGATGGATGTCGATGCACCCTCGCACACGCATCGCGCCGCCCTCGCGCGCCGCCCTGCGACCGCTCTCTGACATTCGCTATTAGGGCGACCGCTGACCCGTGCCACTCCGCACCCCTAACATGTACGAGGAAACCATGTGTGTCTCATTGCCCACTAAATCAGTGACCTTTGAGTTCCATATCCTTTTTAAGTGCAGATATAATTAAATTCAGCTAAACTTTTACGACATCGCCGCTCGGGGTGTGTGGGCTCTATGGTCGTGTGTGCCATAACAGTTAGGCTCTCGGACCAGGAAGTGAGCGCCCTCGGCATGATGTCTATTGACTTGTATTCGCAGCCATGTTCGAATGCTTCGTGTCGAACACTGTTTACGAGCGTCTGGCGATAGCTGACCGACCGGCCAGTCATTACCGGCCATATCTCTATGTAAGGAATGAATGGCAAGTACTAACAAACGAACCTCAGAGTTTAGCTTTAAACGAGTGAGCACAGGCACGTAGTACGGTTTAAACTCTTCGGATATTTCCCCGTTAACTGTTTTACTGCTTGGAACATGATTTTCAAGAAAACCTTGACAGCTTTTGTTTTGTTTAGACGAAACATTTGTTAGAATCTACTGAGACTAAATAACATGATATAGTTGCCAACCTACGTGAGCAGTTCCTCACGAAACCCTCGTGAAGTGCCAGGAATGCACTAGAGCAAACTTACTTATCTAACGCGCACCGAGGTGACTACAAAAATAACAATAATAGCTATAGGCCCCCCTGTTTTCGCTGTGGAACTGCATTGTGGAGAACTGGTTATTGCGCAAAAACGATAATAAAGCCCTAGACATGAAATATTTATACATCGCATTATCATATTACACGGGAATCGTGGTCATCGTTTAGAAAATTATGCTATTCGTTTTCACTTGGAACCCACAACAGGGCAAAAAATAACTTGCGTCTGAATAAAAAACTTGGCCGAGGTGCAGCTAGCAAAGGGGAACGTGACCCTCGTCCCGTTTCTTCACTTGGATAATTATCATATACATAGCAAAAGCTAGGCAAGCAATTACACATGTATGATAGCTTAGAACTGTGGGAGTATAGTTACGTTGAAATACACATTGTGAAAAAAAAGGCTTGGAATAATGATGATAGCGGGTGAAATTATTCGATTCACGAACACGGCGGCTCTAAACCATGACCTTAAATACATCGAGGCTGATATTTCGATCTCTACTATGTTATACGTATTGAGATGCGCGATCAATTTGAATGAATTACCCTTCAGCACAGCACGGCTGGGGTCAACTAATGCGTGCGGCACCGACCCACATTTGAAGGATTACAAGTAGCTGCCGAGAAAATTTACCGCTAACATTGCCATATAAGCTGTATGAATTTTAGGTCGGTACAAGCATAGCATGCTCTTGTGCCGACATCTGCGCAAATATTGATTTAGTAAGTGGGAGCCACAATAGCGGCGGTCGGCCGCTTGCGCCCAGCGCTGCGCCCGCGCCGGCCACCTTCCTCCTAACGTCGTTCTTTCACCAACATACAACTGAGATAATCACTGTTAAGTAAATAATTATTGATTTTTCTCACGGTTTGTTCACTTACGGGATAACTTATATAATATTTATTCAAGGGTCCAGAGCTTGTTTTTACAGCGGAACAAGTATTACCAGAGATCACAGTTATTTACTGTAAGTAGGTGCTTATCCAATATTTTTTTAAGAAATATTCCATTTGAATTTATCACAAAACGAGCCAAGGCTGAAGCATCAAAATCGGTACAATGACCGCGTCCGAAGACCACCGTGAGTATCGTGTTTACCCGTCGGTGATATAGTGGCAGCCATTTCAGACGCTTTGAATCATCACTTAACAATATATCGATCGAATTCACTTAAAAAGCTCTTAACTTTCGGTTACTTGAATTCCGTCAACTTGATTTTGGATGCTTAAAATCTTACAAAGCTGAATATTTGTTAAAATATTACAAAGTTAAGGTGTCCTCATAAAGTGTGGCAACAAAATCTTACGAGGTTCACATTTAATTTACCATCAAGAGAACATGAAAAAGTCAGTCCATCGCAGGAAATTAGCTTGTTTTACTAGCACGGGTCCGAAATTGAGGCAGTTTAGTACCGTTACAGCAATGCCACAGTTTTAAAATAACCACTTACTGAGACGATGTGCATTTATGTGTAATAAGTGTTATTTTTCAGACGCATAAACGAGAAACTGCCAATGAAATAAAATTGAATTGCTGTACTCGGTAAACGTTATTCGTAAAAAATGATGGCATAAAAAGATAAGACGGTATATTTTGTGTTTAAGCTAGTATCGAAAGCCGCAGTTATATTTTAACTGTTTTATTCGTAGATTAAATACATTTGTTTGCCAAATAAATAAAGGGAATAATAATACGTGCGGGGTTTTGCCCATCCATCTCAATTGTTCTGAGTCAAACTGTTAGCACAGTTTCTTTTGTTGACCTCTTGTCATTTTAAAGTGGCAGATAGATATCTGTTCACAAATAAATAGTTGATTAATTAAGTTAATTTAATAAATGACGAGGGCCTGATATTTAGCTTAAAAGAGCTTTTCAGTTTTCAGTTTTTAAAAAACAAGATGGCTATTACCAAGATTTCAGAAGTGGGACTATTTTAACTAGAGTTTTGTAAGATAAGCATTTAAGATTGATGATTGAATATGATTTCTCAGGCATAGAACACATTCACAACCTATCTCTGTATCAAGACTTATGTTATCGTATCGACATAAATGTTTACAATTTTTCCCGAGGTTTGTAACGTTTGGGCATCAAACAAATCCGTCCGCATCGCTGTCAGTGGGAAAAGTACCCAAAAGGCTGGCATCTTTGCCTCGTTGGATGGAAATGCCGATTCTTTGCGTCAAATGCGTCAGCCATGCGGACGAAATTTTGCCCAGTGAGCTCTGCCCCCTTTTTTATTTTTTATTATATACCTGTACATACTGTCTATATTTTACTGTTAGTTTGTGTATTTAAATTACCGTCATTAAAAAATGTGTTCAAATTTAATAACAATATCATGTTATTCATTTAAAATAATTAACTGGCTACTAAAATAAAAGAATTCAAAGTAAGGAAGCGTATAAAAGATTACGTCAGTCCTATAATATCAAAGTTCCATAATCACCATCAGGCATGATGATTTTTTTCAAATCTTATAAGAACAGCGATGTTCGTGATTAGCTCCAGCATCATGATATTGAATGAATACTTCTAAAAATTATCATTATTGGCATGGAAAAAACAGACGTGGAAAAAATGCCTATGTTCTTTCAAGGTGAAGATGTCGGCGCACGAATGTTTAAAAGCAAATTCAGGGAAGCGCCACGAATCAGGAAGTACTACGCCACAAATAATCCTAATAACGTAATGATCATTTCGACGCGTAGACACGGAGCTACGTAAATAAATAAACACGACACTATTGTTACTCCGACAGATACATTAAACGTTGGTTATTTGATGAATTATTTTGATGACTATTTTATGTACAGAGATAATGGTGAGTGAGATGCTGTACATATTTTAAAAAAGGTTTGGGTGTTCTCGCGCTATGACTGTGCCTTTAAGTTTATGTTTTTCAGAGCTTTTCACCATGTCAGTTATTTGTTCTAGTACCTATTGATGTAGTTGAACTATATTATGTATCCGTGGGTGTTATGTGAAAACTAAATAGCCCATTGTGTTAGCCCACGTAATATACAAAAGATCTTCACGTTAGAAACTGTTCATCTCGAGAATTTGCTATTGATTATTCGCTATTCATTTCCTTTGGGTATTCTTCTTATGTGAATAATTCATGTGGGGCCTTCGTTGACATGTTACTTCCGAGACCCTCTCAAGATTAAAAGAAAACAAAGAGAGTAAGTGGGTAGAAGGTGTACTTCATGCAAATTGTTAGGGGGTGAATATCTCATTCTAAAAATACGATTTAAAATACTTTTTCACATTACTTATTTATGCCTGTTTACTGTTTTTTGCTTCATCACAAAAACTACTGAACTGTTTCGATCGGATCAACATAAACATAGCCTAGAATCCACTTAAGCGTGAGTAAGTAAAAAATGCTAATTTATCGAGATCGTGAACACTGTACGCCACGTTTAGCTTATGTGAATATAAAACGTTTTAGATTTATATTTTATTCTATTTAGAAGTGAACCGCGGGAAAATGTTTGCGTGCCATAAAAATGTAACGGCTCTAAGCTGAACATATAATAAAAACCGGCCAAGTACTTCGGACCACGCACAATGAAGAGTTCCGTAGTTGGGATGAATTTATCCCAAAAACAAACTTAACATTGTAGTTGAGAAACATGTTCATACATCGTGGTCAATTCTCCAACTGCAAATGTAAGTTGGTCGACTATTACTCGTTAACTTGCAAAGCCTACTTAGCTGTGATAGTTGTCCCTTTAACTTCGTTTTATATACTACTGCTATGATTTTGATGATTTTTTCATATATCCTAGAATAACCATTTAGCTGGCAGGGGGGCGACACACGACTCTAACACAATTTGCACTTTAAAGCATAATATTTCGCAAACCGATACCTTAATCGAAAAATGGTTTGAACAAACCCGCAACATTTTGAACGGCCTATCCAATGATATCCCACACCATGGGTTAGACGAGAAAAAATATCATCCCCACTATACGTGCAAGGTTTTATTTTACCACTTTGTCGGCCCGATTAATATGTATACCCATGCCAAATTACAGCTATCTAGTACCAAGAGTCTGTGAGCCTAGCCACAGACAGACAGACAGACATCACTTGGTGAAACTATAAGGGTTCCTTGTTGACTACGGAACCCTAAAAATGTGTAAAAGCTTTGGCGCTGAGAGGTGCTCGCGAGTCAACGCTGGTGGCGGCGCGGCGGCGGCGGCCGAGCGCGGCGGAGCTGCATGCGCCTTACCCACTCGTAGGACAATGACATCGGACGTTCCGCACCATAAAACAACCTGGACATTATGAAGTGCTGCCTAAGCCTTTTTATTAGCGTAAAAATGTAGACACTACTAATAATTACGTCATTAAAACTTCGATGCTTGTTTTGCGAACGCTCAACCAAGTATTTCAGAACATTCACCGATGCACGATGGTACGCAGGATTTACGATACTCATATCAATAACACAATAGTTATTTATGCCACTGTTGTATAATAAGGGGTATTAAAACATGAATGTGGGTGATAATAGTATCACATGAGTGTTTTAATATCTAATTATGTACAGTTTCATACAAGACTTTATCTACACCCATGATATGAATCCTCTATAAAAGGTTCTGAAACCATAGGGTGTTGTACAGTGCTGTAAGAACTATGTTTCTGGAAGTTTCTGTTAATAATTATTTAGAAATGTCCTTTGCTGCAATAGAAATATCTGGTGGTGTGTTATCAAAGCTTGTATCACTCATTTTTGTAAACAACAAAGTAATAATTTTTTGCAATACTAATATCGAACAAAAATGGCGGGATACGACGTGAATTCGAATAATCTATATGTTTTTTTTTTAATTACGGCGCTGTGGTAGTGAAAAGCGCGTGCATGACAATGTTCTTTTTTTGAAAAGGAGTTGCATAATGAAATTTAGTACAACATTATAACACTCGTTTGGATGATATTACGTATGGTTACTATGACACTGGTTGTTTTAATATTGGCAATAACATAACTGTTTCAGAAAAACTTTTATAGAGGATTTATAGTATGGGTGTAGATAAAGATAATTAAAAGCTCGAAACGCATCTTATTTATTGGTCTCGAAAAGAGGTAAAGGTTCTTTGAAATATAAGACGCGAAACAACAATTTATATTTTAAAGGCGATCGATCTTTCAATGGCTCCACGATTTTCCTCTTTTGTCATTGCCATGTCAACCTTTACCTCCCAAAAACCTCTGTGAAATTCAAATCCTTTTATGATCGTCAAAATCCTTGAATATTTCCCATGAAAGTTCAAAACGACTGGTGTTTGAACATAAACAATGGGCTGTTAGTCATAGAGTCGTTCTCTCACACTTTAGATCGACACGCAAGGGTCGCGGTCACTACAGTGTTCTGTGAGCGCAACAGACAAACCTGAATCCTCATATATCGGTCGGTATAAATACTAATTGGTAAAAGACCTATTCAAACAATACATGGGAATTTTTACTCGGTAAATGGTAAAGTGGACATGTCTGTTTGTCTTGTTGTTTAGAGTGTGGGTGCTATGCGCGTGGGCACCGAGCAGATACTCTTTAGGGAAGGTAGCTAATGCATCGTTTTACCCGAGTCCAGCCGGAATATCGACACGATAAATTTAAGCTCTGGTTATAAATTTAGTCTGTAGTATATGTCTACTCCGTTCTTTATTGTCAACGTGAATTTAATAGCGATACTTGCAGGAGAATGCGAAATGTGGAAATGAAATGAGCAGTCTAGCAAGCATCGATATTATCATATCTTATTGTTAGACCTACGTATATTATGAATAATAATATGTCTGCATGACGAAGCAAAGGGCTCTTTTTGCGTTATTAATATTATAAATCATAATAATTTTGTTAAATTCCAACCAAGGAAAGGAAGGAGAATGTTATCGTGCGTATATTTTTTACGCTAATTGAATTTAAAATGACTAATTCAAATGAAAAGTGAAAACATAATGGAATGTTTTTTTTGCTGTGCGTAGGTATTACGTTAAATCTGATATTTATAATAAATAGTGTTAATAAAAGTGGCAAAAACACTGATCAAATCAATAAACATTGAAAAGAGAGTTTAATTAAAATGGCGCCTAATTCAATACGGATACACAAAAGCTTAGAAGACTTGATCTCAATAAGATAGCCGCAGGTAACATCTCATTGAACCACTAAATTTAGCACAGTGACGTCAATACTTTCACGCCTTATATGAGATTGATTGGCATGGAAATAGATAACTATTACCTATTGTAAGTAATATAAAAACTTGTGCCGGCAAAAAACTTGGGCTAAATAACATCATAACCTACATTCCGATTGGTGGTACCGAGCACCAAGCGAAGTGTTAACACTGAATGTGAATTTTAAACAGACTTGGTGTAGGGCCATAATCGTGTGTTTCTCTTTTATCGGTCATTGTGACTGGCATCGCGGCTTGGTTATATTCTGATATTGATATTCAGACGGCGACGCGCCGCCAGGTTTCTTACACACTTGCACCAGTGCTATGCTATGTACATCGGAAACCAATAATCATACTGTACTAGAACAATACTTTCATTGTGCGTTTACACGGCACGTGATATGTCGCCAAGGTACACGGATATTTGCAGCTTTGCAAATCTAATTAAAACCACAGGTTAGATAGGTGTACAATCAAATGATTGCTTGTATCATACAACAATAAATAAATGATTAAATGAAAACCTCAAACGCCGAATTTTACAATAAAAAAAAATCACGAAGTACACGCTTTGATTATTGCATAATAGTACCCGAGAGCTGTCTTTTGTTGGTAAATCTCCTTAAATATACCATGAAATAAAAGTCACGTCACAAAATTACAATATAACAAGTGAAACAGAAACGGTTTATGAGCTTTTTTGCGACATTTTTGTGGTCCGGTAACGGTTTCAGCTCCTACACCGGCGGCGACGCGACGGCTTGACGGACGCACTGCGCTCGCGTCGTCCACCGAGATTCGATGCCATCTACAAAGCTACCGCAGGACACACCACTTCGTTTTTAGCGCCAGATTTGAATGTCATTCAATCAATCAAATGTCATTGTGTCACAGTTTAATTCTTTTTAAGATTTGTAAAGCCAAAGATTCTAAAACTATCATTAATGGTACTTATATTTTAGGCATCCTACAATAAAAAAATAAACGTTTGAATGAAGATCGTGAGGAATCGATCCACCGCAGTCATTACAACCACTGGCTATTCCGCTCCATTGTGGCTTTCGATTCTTACGAGTCTATAAACCTATATAAAGTGGAGGTATGTGGGTAAATATTAAATGTGAATGGCAACACATGTGCGTCGAGTGTGGCAGGTTCCGCGGGTCAATGGCACCTGCGAGGCCCAGATTCAGTTCCCCATAAGTTGCCATTTTCTCAGGAAGCGGCGGCGGCGCGTGGCTCGCAGCTCTTTCGACGACGCCCGCCGCGAGCGCATTCTGTCACGGCGGACTGCGCGCGCGCATATTGACGCGCGCTTTCATTAATGCGGAGTCACTGGAGTCGCCAAAGACGTTGCTAACTTTTAAGGATGCTTAATTTTATAGTTGCTTTCCATATAACGGCTTTGTCTCAGAATGGATGAGGAGAATTACCGTAAGGTATATTCTACTGGCTCAATTTCGGATTTTAATACGGTTTGGTAGGTAGGTATGCGAGTAATTAGTGTAGCCACCTTCGTTAAAATCCATGAACTTAAAGTGTTAGAATTTGTATTGTTTTTATCGTTGCTAAAAAAGTGTAGTTAACATCACGGCCATTAGGTATATTTAAAGGAAGAGCGTCATCCAGTCATTTAGCTCCCGTCAACTAGGCGTATTTCCGCGCTCTAAGTGCTAAACACTAAACAAAAGAATCGGAAGCTCGCCGACCTTGTAGGTACCATCATCAATGATTGCGGCTATTTACTTTTGATTTGCCATTTAATTTTTGTTCGTCACGTATGCAAAATCATTTTTATTTATTTGTTTCCTTTGTACGTTTAAAACATTGTTGAATTTACGAAAAGTTGTTATCGTTGACATATTATTACAATATAGCAGCTGTCGGAAGGCAACACGATACTTAATGACTGATCTTTCACTGAGGTGTGAAATTATATTCTGAGTCTTTGTTAAGTTTATCTATGTAAGTGGTTGTGTCATTGAAATATAATAAATTACCCGAATCAATAAGAAACGAAAAAAAAAACTCCATCTATTCACAAATAAATTAAAAAAAGCTATTTATAAGTAAATGAATTACATTTACTTATAAATAGCTTTTTTGTGAATAGATGTGAGCAGTGTAAACGAATATTTAAATGAAAAATCCCAAAAATGTGTATTAAATACACAAAAAAAAATGTTTTTTTTAGAATAACTTAGATTATAAGATAAACGATAAAGGCTCCTGCAGACTGGGGCGATATCGCGGGTGCGACATGCCTTAAGTCTTCATCTCTACCTACGATCTTTCTTTTGCTGTTCCTGACAGGGTCCACGATTGTTCTAAAGCTATTAGTTCTAAGCATATGCTTAGGTAATGTTTACCACATTACCTAAGCATACATATTGTGGAATGCAATAAAGTTTTGAGTATTAAGCTATTATTAAATTATTTTGCTATGGCATAGCGCTAAATTAATACAAGTGAGTTACTTCAGCAAGTGTCCTTAAAATAGCATGAACATTACAAAAAATAGTTCGAAAAAAATGAATGTTCAGTAAATTATGAAATAATTAACACTTTCGCAAAAACCTCTATTAACTCCTTTTTCAGGGGCACATTTCAGTTTTCTGTGCCAAGAATCAAGCACCATACGAAAACGACAGAAAGAAAGAGAACAGTTTGCTGACAATGGCTACGCTGATAAGTACATATCCAAACTGCCCAGTGAGGTACCAAGAGGGCCAAGAAAACTTCCTTTTCTTCTGTTTTTAATAGAACAGGAAGAAGAATTGCAAGTAAAGTTGGATGTCTATGTAGCTAACAAAAGCACGGATGCGGACGGCGGTGGCGGCGGCGTCAGTGGCGGCGCTCGGCCAGCCGCGGAACCTTCACCCTGCACTTGAACTCGAGGCGCGCGAGCCCACCCGCGCCGCCCGCCGACGCAATCAACCGAACCGAAACCGACAATTCGTACACATTCACCGACTTATGTTATCATTTTCGGAAGCAAGCGCAGTACCTTATACTTATACGATGAGGAAATCCCTAAAGAGAAATTCTTTAACTTCAAGGTAAGACAACGAACATAGTCTACAGGGAAATATAACATTTGCAACTTCGCACGAGTTTTACTGCGAAAAACATTTCCCTAAAACTGTTTGCAATAAAATGAACGATCAACTCACAAAAATCTACGAAGCCGACCGGCTGTTGATGTGATTTTATTATTCCAGCCAGTGTAACTTCTGAGTCAGAATTCGCAGAGGCAACACACTGACCCCGAATAATAAATTTCGCTGCTAAATGAGCCCCGAGGGGGCTGGGACTCCGGAACGAACTCGACTCGAGATAAACATGAGCAATGGGAAACAGTCGTTCGACTTCTTAACTTAGGGAAGATAGATTAAAACATGTATTGTATTAAAGAAAAGTACTGGAACTTTGTTGAACAAGGAAAATTTAAAACCAAACCGCAGAGGAGACACAATTTAAAAAAAAATACATCATTGTCTAAATCAGTTGAAATAATTAAATGTTCTAAACATAAAAAGACCAAAAGGAAAACATGAAAACATAGTTTTATAAACTTTAGGTAGAATCAGTTACTACGAACTTTGTGAAGGGCTGAAGTACAGGGTGCCTCGCGCCGAGAGCAAGCGTTTCCTTCTTCAAGTGTACGTACGTCGAACTCTCCGGAAACTTTTGTTGAGACGAGGGAAGCAAGCCTACTTTTCCCATTTATTCTGCATAGTATTATAAACTTTGTCTTATTTACGTGTTAATTTATTATAATCTTTTTTTAAGAAGTAATAAAACAGCAACATTAAATATTTCTGATTTTGTTTCAATAATTGTCTAGTTGTGATAACTCAATTGTGAAAAATACCCTTTGTATGCAACCAATGCTTGATTTGATTTCAATCTACTTTGTAAGTACAATCGTGAATGATTAGTGGTGGTGACTGTGAAATATTGAATCCGCCACGCTCGTTGTCGTGGCACGCGGCTGTTTCCGAGTCACTCACGCTGTGCTATGTATTTCATCTTTATTAAATTAATTATTTAGCAAAGTCATTAATTTGAATAATTAATGACTTTGCTGAATAATTAATTATTCAGCAAAGTTATTTAAGTTAATATGCAATTATTAATCTTATCATCCAATTTAATATGCAAATTATTACGGTAATTTACCTAAACATGTGCAACAATTTTAGTTAAAAATCTAAGTTCTCTATGAAAACACGGTAAAAATATATTCAGAAAATTCGTAAAAAAAAGTCGAATTAATTGTATATAATTATAAATAAATATATACAACATTCAGACTTAACAACGTAGTGTTTTATCCTTTTATTTGATAATGTAGTACCATGAATAAAATAAACATACCTACAAATATTAAAAAAAGGAAATTAATGCATTTAAAGTTTACCTAATACTTGGTAAAACAATGTTAACTATTAGTAGAACACATATTTTATTTAAAATGTGTACCTAACGTTAATGGAAAATGTATCACCTAAAACACATACAGTAATACGTTCTCTGCCCTGAACAGTGGAAAAGCTCATAGACCGGCTTTTTCAGACGCCGCGCTTGTGCGCGCTGCGCATCAATGTACTTCAATCTTTCGCATTTCTTCTTTGGGTACTTATTCCAAGTCAACTTTTATTTTATTATTCCAAAAAATTAACTTTAAAATATACTAAAATATTACTTTTAAAGTTAAAAATATAAAAAGACAAGAAAACTCACCAGTCTTTCACAATAAATTTACTCTCGTACACTAGACGGTCGGCAGGGTATAATTCAAAGTTGTTGATACAGAGTGTGTATCAGTGTCCAGCAGTTAACAGTTAGATCGTATCGTTGCCGGAGCGTGGTGCTATCGGCACGGCCGGGCCGGCACTGACGCGGAGCGGGAGCTCGCCCGATGCCGCCGCTCTCGGAGGCTTCGCGGCGCGAGCTTTCAGACACAAGACCCGCACGCACTGCACACTGCACTCGCCCTCGTCTACCCACGCGTTGCGATTCTCTCGATCGTCTACTGTTCCGAGCGCCCGACGCACGTTTGAACTCTTAGCGGCGTCCGCTTTAGCGTATAAATATGAGGTCCGGTGGCGGGGGCTGGCGTCGGAACCCGACGCATCGCGAATCCACATCGGCATAAATTGAAGATGCAGCCGATGTCCTCGCCATTGATTTTATTGCTTATCTATTAGATATAGCCAATTAGCAAAGTTCTCACCATAGTTGTCGTGACCGTTTCCGTAATCAATGCGCATGTTCGTATAAATTATTAGATAACAGATAACGAACATTACTGACAATGTAATGAGTCAATGAGGGTAGTGATTGTTTGTGTTTGACAACCCAAGCATGTTTCTAATGACAAGATGCACATACCCCTTATTTATTAACAAACTTTTATTATCAAATCCACTGTTATAATTATTATCACCTGTGAAATAAATTATGAAGATAATAGTAAACTATTTCAGTTGATTTCTTCGTTTCAGCTTTTTCAGTTACTGTGACACGCATGAAAGAAATATTAGGTAAGTATAACTTATGACGACTCTATGTGAAGGCAATTGCATAGGATGCAGTCAATACATCGTTTACCAAAACTAAAAGTTCGGACCCTGCATCCTTATATAATTCGAGTGTAATAGCAATGAGATATGATGTGCAGCGCAGCGAGTGACGAGGACGCGTCGCGACGACGCACACATGCGATACGCATGAACACGTCAATTACCTCATACTTGTTATTCTGTCATATAGAATTTCATAAAAAAGTACCTTCTCAAGGTATCTCATTAAAAATGCAAATACACACATAAGTTAAAGAGTAAATTAATCAAAATAACAACTTCGGCATGTTAATTCACTGTTTATAAATTATAATGTAAATTTTAACTGGAGATGTCTTATTTTTGTTATCTATTTTGGCACAGGGCAAAATCATGAAAAAAGAAAAAAAATACTAAAGCGTTTTATGCAGACAAAAAACCGTTCATGAAAATTTATCAAGATTACAGTGGAAAACTGAAAGGACGCGGTACACGAACTACGTACGGTGTCTAATGAAACACGTGTTCTGAATTTACCGTGACATAAGAACTAATGCATCTAATTATGCAATCAATTTCTGAGGGTTATATAACAGCTCTAATAATAAGTTATAGAAATATAAATATGTATTTACCTATTCTTGTCATTCTTTTGTATGCTATTTCCAAAATACAACTGAAATGACAGTGTTTTGTTGTTGTACAATATTCATCATAAGTTTTGCTGTTCAATATCGACTCGTAAAATATTTCAGAACTGTAAATAACTTATGATTTATATCTTTTAATTTAGTTTGCTACGGTACTTTATTTTAACCTACATTTTATTGTAAGTAATTTGTTAATCGCGCTGATTCAAAACAATATAGCCATTAATGTTCTTGAAAATTGTTAGCACAGGTGATTGTTTCTAGATCTGTCACCTTCAGAGGGAAACCACGTAACAGACGCGTCACCATAGTGTACACTTTCAATCAATGTAACACGATAAAATTATTGGAGTGATTGTTATGCTCACTTTATGTTGCACATATTATGTTTATTTATTCTTATTATAATAATTTATGAATATCTGAGCACCTACCTTCTACGGATAAAATAAAAGCGACCATGCTCCACATATTATTTTGCGCTTACGTTTAATAGTTAAGGTACAAATGAGTGAACAAAGCACACAAAACGTTTGGCAACTATTATATTATGTTGTATCTAAGGCTGTGTCGTCATCTGCAGTTCAGCAGAATAGTTGGTGGTCAATCAGCTATCCGACGTTATTTCCCGTGTAAACTGTTATAAGGTAATAAATGTTTAATTGCACAGCTATACCATATTAGTAGGCGTATGTCAACATCACGGTATTTTACGAAATTGTCCAGATTGCAATCTGTAATGTTGAAGTAAATAATCACCGTTACTAGAAGATAAATGTTTCTTTAATTAAGACATTTATATTTTTCGGAAGGACAATTAATTCCTACAAATTCCTCATTAAGTATATCGACATCAATATTGAATTTAAATAACTTGTTCCATCCTTTCAAACTAGTCACTAAACACTATAATTTAACGATCAATAAACATAAGGAATCAGATTAATAACTGTAATCGATGTTTCGAAGCGGGCTTACAAAAAAAAAACTACTTAAACGCATCAATTAAAAATGTTAAAATATTAAATTTATTACTGAAAAATAGCACTAAATAATATGCATCCACATGATGCAAGTTGACCAAACTTTAAACAATACCTAGTTTTCGAAATATCATTCACAAAGCCGCCGGTCACTTTAAGAATGACTCAAACCCAAAAGTAACACTTGTATGCTCATAATCGGGGAATTCAACAAAAACATATCGTGTGTAAGCTACTTACACTCTCGTCATAATAGCTAGAGTCAACGGAGGGAAATGGAGTAGAATGGAGGCAGCAGGCGCGAATCAGCCAGCTCTACATGTGCGGTATCTATTACGACTATATCTACATAATATCGGTATTATTATCCTTAACGGGCTAAACTGTTATATTTAGTGCCAAAGCTCTACTTGGCACCAACATAGACACTTGGAAGAGGATACAATTTCAGTACATGGTGATTTTGCCAGATTCTATCCAATAGATACTACATACACACTTGTGTACGGATAAATGCAATTCCCTATTTTATTCTAGTGTTGTGATCTATGTAGAAACCACAGGTGGTTTCTTTTTTCGTCGTATATGTGCTACTGTTGCTATACTATTACCGGTTTGTGGATTGAATACCTAGTAAATGTTGATAGCCATGTAAGAATAAACTAATTACGGCTTAGAACTTGAATTTGAAACTGCATTTACGTCCTGTTTATATTAATAACTATGTGTTTTTTTCTCAATGTTTCAATACGAGGTATGGTTAGTGTCGAATCTGCTGGGGCCAGTGACACGACGTAGCGCCACTTTTTTATATTAATTAAAGTGCTCTCAATCCTAACATAACGGCCGCAAACATTACTATGCTAATTTATTATTAGGGTATTTTCTTGGCATCCGCAATGTGACATACATTTTTTTAAGACTTAACTGTAGCGGAAATATGATTGATAGTTGACCGTTCAAGTACGCTTCAGTCACCTACGGGTGACTGCTCATTCTGTGTGCAAATCTTAATCTGTGTGCCAAATCGTAGAGGGACAGCTGAATAATCAAAATATTTATTAGACGGCCAAACACACGACATCTTATCTAAATGTATGATTTAGAAATGTAATTTATTATTTGTTATAAGATAGCGATTGATTTATTTATTCCGAGATGCATTCACGATACTTTAAGCCAGATTAAGCTCTACTAGATATTGATTCAAATCCTACATACTCGTATTTAAAAACAGAAAAAAATAAGTGCAAACACAATTTACAATATTTTATGTAACCTAATTCCTCCGCTATTCAGGCAAAAAAGTTTAAACGCGAAGGCTCCTAAAGCCTCTTGTAGAGACTCATAAAAACGTCACCCCTTACTGGTGTAAGTTTATAAAAATGTGCATACGTATGGAAGCCACTATGATGTTCATCGTAAGCGCCACCTGCTTGAAGACAATCATTTCGGGCGTGTGTTCGGGCGGATATGAACCGAATAAAGAATCGCGATGTGTGCAGATTTCAGGGGTGTAGTGGTAGCTATTCGTAGGTAGCGACTATTGATTTTGTCCACCCCAGACCGCACAGCCGCCGAACTGCATGCAGTTCCGCTGCCTAACAGTTAATACCCATCTATTATTATCAATTTATTGACTGCTTCCATAATATTAGCTTCGTAGTCCCAGGCGGTAAATCATTTACAATGTGTGGAATGTTGTTAAGCTTACGGAGAGCAGAATTTGGTTTATTGAAAGTTTATTCTTGTTTTACTAATATCTGACTTTTACATAGCTTGAGAAAAATGATTTTTTTTAAAATATTAATGTATAATCATTTTATAAACTTATAATAAGCATATTAAATTAAGTAGTATAGTATAGGTACCTTAAATATGTATCAAGTATTTGTTACGGAAAAGGTTACAACCTCGAGTAACCCAAGCTTACCTGAGTTATTTTAGGAAATGCCTTAGTTCTTTGGGGTGAAGTGAAGATATCTCAATATATAATACAGTGTCTCGTCTGTTCCTACAATCTATAGTTAAGTAAAGGTAGTACGTAACTGTTGCGTCAGACACATACCAGCTGTCACAGGAATAAGGAGTGACGGATCACCCCTAAATCCTTTAATTACCGTGTTGATTGATTCCCAGGGATGCACTGCAATATCCTAAATATTGTTCGATTTTTTTTTCATGATAAAGTTGCCTTCTTGTAAGTTTCATTCTGAGCGTTATTTAATGTGTAACACAACCAATTTTGGGGAACGTGAGTATGGGGGACCGTAAGTATAAAGGATGTTGACGGTAAATGTCAGCGCGGTACCTAATGCTGGCGGTATGCTGTGTGTGTGTGTGTGACAATGATAATTTTGTTTCATTTACTTTTATCCACCATTTATTTACTACGGTCCGTAATAGGTAGGTAGGCGAGGAGCTCGACGCTAAATAATAAAAGCCGCACGGGTCAATCCATCAGTTTAAGCTACGCTTGCCGGGGTTGGTCCGTAGATGGTGACCATCTTTACATACCAAGACTCCTCCTTGCCTCTGAAAGCACGTTAAACCGTGGGTCCCGGCTGTCATTCGTGAATCTTTGACAGTCGTTAGAGGTCGTCAAAAACCCAAAAGTCTGACAACCATGTATTACCAAGGGGTATCGTATTACCAAGGGGTATCGTATTACCCAGTTACCGGGTTGTGGGGGTCAGATAGGCAGTCGCTCCATGTAATATACTGGTATTCAGCTGCATCCGGTTAGACTGGAAGCTGGGGAAAGGCAGATTGGTACGTAGTAGGTACCCTGTCAGTGCACACAATCATAAAGCTTTTTTTGAGCTACCAAGCAGTCATTGTGAAATGCTATTTCGGCAGTATAAATATATAGCAGATAATTGTAGAAAATTAATTAGTTCAGAACTTCAACAAATCCGTAAATATAGAATAGGCCCAAACATGCTACCTTGTAGGACCACTAACAAAACCCCTTGTGACAAATAGGAATAAGTTTATAGTAACATTGAAGTGCGCCCTGGAATAAAGGAAAGTTAAATTATGTTGTATTTTAGGGCTCCGTACCTCAAAGGGAAATAAAAAATAAATAATTAATTGATTAAAAAACACGCCTGCCTTGTCAAAACGTGAACTACAAAAATTGAAATGAGGTTTTTTAATTTATTAATTATTTATTTTTTATTTCATACTTTTAGTGATAAAACTATATTGTCGCAAACGCGCAAGTGCCACGGAAGATAACTTTTATTTTTTTAGGAAATCGATATCGCGCAAATAATAACGCGAAACTATTTTTATTTTGGTTTTGTAATTGTGATTATGATCTCTGAGGTGATTTAGTTCTTGCTTATATATTTTTGTTATGTACTAAGCAAGCTCTAGACGTTAATAGTATACGTAGTATTTTTTTTTATGAAAAGTAAAACGTTGTTTTTCATGAACCATGGCTCTCCCACTATATTTTAATTGCCTATGTTACCCGGGATAACGAAACGCTTCTAACGATACCACTTACATTGATATCGGTTAAGCCGTTTAGAAGTTATGGTAGAATAAAGAAACTCACACTTCTTTTTTGGGCAGTCGTGTAAAAACGGAACCCTTATAGGATCACTCGTGTGTCTGTCTGTCTGTCCGTCTGTTACAGCCAATTTCTCCAAATCTACTGTACTGATTAAGTTGAAATTTGGTACACATATGAATTTCTGTGACCCAAATACGGACGTGTGTCGTAAATAAATGAATTTTGAATATATGGAGGCATGAGGAACAGGGTGTAGAGTAAAAGAGAGGATCCTCCGACCAGCCGTTGCGGCCGCTCGACGGTTGATGTCGGGACGTTGTATATATGCTAATTGCGCGGTAAACTCTGATTGCGTGATGCAGGATTTTGCGTGACGTCAGTGTGTTACGTAGTTCGCATGTGGCGATGTAGATGCCGCCACATCACTCCCCTCCGGAGACTGGAGGTATATAGTGGGCTGAGTCGTGTATCTTGCGATGCTTGCCAGGGCCAGATGTGGTTCCAGTGAGTTGGAACCGGTTGTCCAGTCAGTCGTATGTGGTACAGTGGTTGAGGTTGACTGCTGGCGTCGACCAGGTGAGTGTTGGAGAGTTCTGCTTGTTGAACGGCCGAAAGTGCAGTGTGCTGTGCCAAGGTTGCTGATGAGACTGTAGGTGATGACCAAGTATGCGCGATCGCTGCATGCTGGTGGTCAGGATACCCGTTGAAGTCGTGGGTGCTGGCTGGCTGTATGATTCGCCGCTCGAAAGCTTGAGGAAGTGTTGATGATGTCACGCTGAACTAGCTGCTCGAAGGCAGTGTAGAGGCATGAGGAACAGGGTGTAAAGTTCACTCATCCTCCATAGAAAAGGGAGGATCCTCCGACCAGACGGGTGTCGTGTCTGGTGGGCAACTGCTCGACGGTTGATGAGTGACATATCACATGAAAGGGCTTAAAAGGGTTGTGAAGATCTCAAATATATTTTTTATAATTTTAAAACAAATAGTTATAAATTTATTGAAGGAAATATATGAAAATGGACCAATTTTTGATAAAAATACAGAAACCTATAAGAAGTCTATGGTGTTCAAATAACTTGGAATGTTTGGGAGAACCACTTAACAGTGTAGTTGTAACTACAATGTTATTTAAGTTTGTTCATGGGATAAACTATATTGGGATAAAAAAAAATGGTAGATAACATATTCATTGTATAATATGGAACACTCACCATGCGAGTGCAACTCGCAGTTGTCCGGTTTTTTTTTTATAATAGGATGCTCACATGCCATTTGTCAGAGATATGACAAGGAATGTAGCAGCACAACCAAATAAAAAGTCTACTGTTTGCCAGACAGCGATATTTCGAGCTGCCATATTACTGCCTGCTGTATTGTCAGGTCAAAAACTGAAAACCTGCTCAGAAATAAGGGCTTTTCACTGTAAATAAAAAAAAAAACTATGTGTTAGGAACAACTCTCTGATGACACAATAAATCATTTTGTTTATCGGCTCGCCGTTAAGCAGGCTCAGAACTTATGAGTCAGAAATTCTTTAAATTATATTTCGGACTTTACTCAGGGACTTTTTATAATAGTAATTTGCCTTACTACGCTAGATACGCAGAATTTTATCTTAGTCATTATCGTAATTGACAGGCACTCGGTAAATATACTGGAATTATTTATTATCACCATTTAAATAAATACATTTAGCTCTGTTATACCTTGGTGGGTAAACACACATACATATTAGTGATACCGCTTGAAAATTCTTCCTGTTACAGTATGGTAAACTGTGTGAGTTATACAAGCAGGTATTTGTAAGTATTACGTCGATTTTCCTCACTGAGTGCAAAAAGATGGCGTGTATGAAGAGAGTGAGCACACTCGGGAGTCAAGCGGGTAGCCGCGAGCCTTCCACGAATTTACCGATTATAAAACCGGTCAAGCCTGGGAATTGTTCCCCGATGTCTCGATGAAACGTGATACGTGTTCGAACTTCGTTTCTGAAAAACAGTTAGCGCATTACCTCCTTATGAAACGGCCTACTTCTTCATATAGTTAGCAAACATTTTTGTTTACACAGTTGATTGAAATAAAATTCGTGTGTTGGCGTCTTGATACGAGGGCAATGTCGTCGCGCACTAAGCTGTTCCGTTAATCCCAAATGAGCTGTGTGTACTCTCCTCCAATCAAATAGGCTTATATTGTCGGTAGTTAAGGATACCATAAATTGAATAATAAACTTAATACGGTACCTAACCAGACCTAGCCTAACCTGAGAGTAGCTGGAAATACTGTTTTTGATTTCGTTTTTGTTATCGAATTACTCATCAACTTACCGTTGAAAATGAGAATATCATTCTCTTAGAAAAACTTGTTAGTGTTCTACATAACGCTAAATTATAACGGTTTTCCTTATTTTTGAAGCAAAATCTAATTAATACGTAGACACCCAATTTACAGAATATCCGCACGCTTTGCATACAAGATGTAACTTGTGAAACTGGAATATTTATTTTATAACTAATTTAAAGTGTAACACCCGATTCTATCGGTGTATTAATAGGCCGGCGTAGTTATCTATACGTGCAACATAAATTTTATGGAATCATCAGATGCACTTGCACCTGTACTTAAGTGGAATATGAAACTGCATACATAAACACTCCTGTAAAAAGGTATATCCTGTATAAGCTATACGACAATGTATTTTTAATTAATATCTTGTGCGGGGAGTATAATGTGTATCGTTAAAAGTTAGATACTTCATAATAAAGAAGCTTTTACCTGTGCAAAATTACATTTTGGAAACAATTTTAATGCAAACATATTCTTCGGAAATATAATATCCCTATTCTTATTCCGTAAAAAAAACTCTAATTTTCTTTTATTAGGGCAGTAGTGAGTGAGTGATAAGAGTATCTGACCATTTTTTTTTTGCAAATTCCTACATAATACATTTTATAATACTAATTTATATAAAAACTCGCTGTCAAGTTAACTTTTAGTATTTTCAAAAATTAAAAATACTGCATTACCTACTTGTTAAAATGATAAATTTTGCGGCTCGATATTTCTGAACTTTTCCTGTAGTAGAAACAAAGTTGTAAAGTACTGTATTGAAAAGTTTTAGTAAGAATACATTTGGTCTATAATTTTTGTATAAGGCTGTTAATTAAAATCCACTGATATATACAAAATATGGGAATCTTGGTGCCCACGTCTCCTTCAAACATTAGTGGAACATGTTTCTTTGGATCGTAAATTGGTACATATACCTTTTAAAACAGAAATTAATATATTTATTAATAATTCAAAACGATCAGAATCGTGTTGCATTTTAATAAACTTATGTATACATGCGCGATTTATTATTAACTAGCTGCGCCCCTCGGTTTCACCCGCATAAGTCTCGATCCCGTGGGAATATTGGAATAAAAAAGTATGTTCTAATCCGGGTCATGGTCTATCCATGTGCCAAATTTCATCCAAATCCGTTTAGCCGTTAAAGCGTGAAAGCGTAACAATCAAACAAACTCACTTTCGCATTTATATTATTAGGTGTACTTAGTTAGGATAGTTCGGATGACATCTGTTCACAAGTGACAGAAAAAAACCGACAAAATGTTCGACTTCACCTAAGACTAAACTATCCTTCCTGTGTTCTTGTATTTTATTACTAATACACCGTTGAAAACTCGGTTACCATATCCGAGTTTACCGTTTTCTACGGTTTTATAAATCTATGTATTTTAAATTAACGATTATTTTCTATGCCGAGTATACTAGTGGGTATCCGTTTTATACATTTTACAACATCAAGTTTGTCCTAATTTACGTTATATTATTTTAATTATGTTTAAATAGCCTCACTAAAACTTTTATTACATCATTCTATTGTAAACCTATTGTCCAAACGAAAACATCTAAAATTTTATGTTGTAGCACTCGTAGCTGGTGGTAGGTACCTATCTACACTCTTATTTAGTTGAATTCATTAATAATCAGTTAGTTAATATTGGATTAAATAATAATATATTAATTAATATTAGTATAGGTGGAGAGCCTGCCTAAATCGTAGTTAAAATTTGTGTTTTTTGGGAAATTTAGTTGTTTTTTGTAGTTACTGTTACAAATAATTGGTTTTCAATAAATACATTACTAATCAAACTCAAACTTAAAACCATTTACAGGCACTTTTAGAAATATGAAGCTGTTGCCTATTCGATAGCGTAGTAGAGTAGGTACCTGCCGATGGAGAAGAACGGGCAAAAAACTCCATGGACACTCTTTTACATTATATTGTTAAAGATTTGTATAAATAATGTTGAATTTATAACTAAATGTGGGGACGATGTAATGTTTACCATGTACTGAGATACCAGATGACTCGAGGGTTCTGAAAATCAGATTAAGTACCTACTTCTACTTACGAAGTTTATTTGTACGGTTTATATTATTAGATCTGGTCGAGTATGCGAGTCTTGTCACGTAGATACATCCTCCCGATAAATAAACGATAGAATACATGCCGTCGTCTCGAAGAATATAAGACTGTTTCCAAAATGTGAAAAATAAACATCATCGCACGTATGTGGACAGGACTGCAATACCAATAATGAAGAATATTTAATCATCTCAAGATATTTAAGTAACTAGTACTTTATGTCTGTGGTACTTTATACTGGCACGGGATAAGATGTCATAAGTTTTTATTATGGATGTAGTTGGTATATTGCAGGGAGCAGTCTGGGCGAGGCGCGGCGCCGGCGACGATTCTCGTTTGCGCGATGGCTATCAGAAGCGCAATCCCCTATTCCTCGCAGTGCTAATCAATGAATAATTACTCTGTTTAAGGGGCACCTCTATAAATAGCCGGCTGGAGCGCTGACCTGGAGCGACGGGTTAGTCCGGCCTGACAGCCGCGGACACTCGCAGCAGCCTCGCTCGCCGCACCCCCCGCGCTCGCCGCACCACACCCTCCGTCACTGCCGCGCACAGGGCTGCCTCCACCACTAAGCTTTTCCTTAGGTGTGAGGAAATTTCACCACTTATCGAATATTTCTCTTCGCTATTTATCATAACTGTGACAAGTTCAATAAGACGCCAGATTCTCTCCGCCTAACACGGGAGATGATTTATTGCTTAATATTGATAAGCCTCTTTTCGAATCGATTAGTTTCCAGGCGCCTACTAATTGCATGGCCGCGTCTTCCAGCGGGTGCAGCCCTACGCCGTCGCCGCTCTACTCGACACGCCTCCGACTCCGCATCCTGCCGTTTTTTTGCAAAATTAACTACAAAGGAATCTTTGTAGGCAAAATGTGGACACAGTTTTTCCAAAATGATTCATCTCAATAGTCTAGTTATTCACTTTATAAAGAATCGACTTTTTAAGTCGAGTTTTATTTAACACTTGTATATCTATAATTAGAAATAGAATTCCCGATGCATCGATAGCTGGCGGGTAAGCGCCGCAGCACAATGCTAGGAGGATTGTGCGTGTGATTTTACAAGTAACGGCAGTTCTAACCGAGCTATCGGCTCAGGTACCTACGGTGCCAAGAGGTTATCGGTTATCGAGCTGTCTATAAAGAGATAACCATATATATGGTGCCTATAAGAGTTTTCGATTGAAATTGCTTATGGATAGACTTGGCGAAATAAATATATACTTACTGTCAATGCTCGAGTGATTTTACGCTTAAATTGCAACTATACGTTACGTTTAAGTGTTTTTTTTACCATAACGTGCAGTGATAAGAAAAAGAAAAAGATTACATAAAACAACGTCGATTCGGTTTAGTAAACACAAACAAGTTGATATTTAATTTTGTGAATCATGTGACTGCTTTAGCAAAACAAACGACAATGACATAGAACATTGGTGAGATGGTCGCAATGTGGCAGAACGTGGCGCTGGTCGGAGCGGCCGGCGGCGGCGTGCGGCCCGACGGTGACGCCCGGCGCCCGTCGCGGAGGGCGCGCGGCGGCGTGGAACAAATGCACAGACCACGCCAATTTGCCACTCGTCATGACAAACACTCGCCACCTTATTTGTATAACGTTAACATGCGCCACACTACAACTATATTGGTTTCTGTTCCCAATACATAAAATGCTTCGAAGGTTTCAATTCATATTCAATTATCTGCGTACTATTCTCTTTATCTAATGGAAACTCTTAACAAGTAAGTACCTCTATTCAGCGTGTTGATGAAGGATTCATTTCTAAGTTAAGCTATTGTAAGTGAGGACTCCGGTTGGTAGAGACCACTCAGTTAATATGTACGACAATATTATATATGCCATTCCTGTCAAGGCTCCAGACCGTCCGTAATTAAGGTCGGTAAAGTGGCCTTGAATATAAGACATGATAGAACCAGTAAGGGAAAAAATATATAAAAATGACTGCACAACGATTAAACTTGTAATGAATTACGGCATTGCAAGGACGCAGTAAAGTTGAATATTGCATCAGAATGGTTACGAACACAGGGAGGCAACGATCGCGTGGAATGTTGGCGTGCGGCTGCAGGCTGCGCGAGCGCAGGCCACTGCTGGCCGGAGAAGCTCGCGCTCGCGCTCGCCGCTGCCCGTGACTCACTCGCCCGCCAACTCAGCACGGTCAGATTGGGGAAGTATGTTATTAATGCATCGATCCAAGAGTTCTTGCAAGCCTTCCACTTACGACGCAGTTGACGTCACATAACTACGCAGGTTTTAATCATTGGGACAGGTATTTTCCATTGGTAGACGAGTCATAGAAAACGAAGCTTGTCTATTGATAAAAAGTTTAAATTAAAGTTATTTTTCATTTTTATGGCTTCATGCCCAAAAAACCCTCGTTTCTGTGTCTTCGTGGATGACAGAAGAAAGATGCAATTTAGCTACATAAAAGTTTGCGCACTTGATAGATCATCATAGTTCTCCGTATCGACAAACATAAGCTCATAAGTTAACTTATTCCGGATATGAAGCATTATTTTTTGAAGTTTATTCAATTAATAGAGATCATAATTGAAAAGCTCTAAATTGTCTTCCTTTTTATTTAGCACCGAATCATAATAAATGTTCCATAATTTCTATATACCAATTTAGCTCCATGTGCGAGTGTAACAATGTAGGTGTATAAAAGCGCACGAAGACTGATATTAGAGAGAGGTTTGGTTATTTCAAAGTACCTACGTAAATGAAAAGGCCACTCAACATACTTTTTAGCTTCTCACACATGCGTGAAATGTGGCAGAGATTGGCCACTTCGCTCACATGTCACGCTTGAATTCAACCGACTCACTTCCAAAAGTTAATCAAAGAACTTTACGAGCCGCCGGCCGGAGTAAAGTGGTTAGAATTATTTAGAGACTGGGGATTGCTAACAATTTAACGAAAAGGCAAGCCTACATTGTATATAGATTTCGTGGGCCCATTCAGGTTCAGGTAGGTCCGTTTTGGGGGTCTTTTTATCTCTTCTTGGTCATAGTTTGTTTGTGTAGCTGTACTCATTTGCCAAGTAAATACTCGTAATAATGTTTTTGTAGTACTTATTCATTATTGAATACATTGGTTATACAGAAAAAGTACGATAAAGTATTGTGTACCTATACTTTATCGTACTTTATCATGTAAGTAGAGTAGGTATACAGAAAGCAATAATCAGATAATGCGAAGAAAATATGTGTGTCTAGGAACTCTACCAAATCGTGATACAACCAACCTTACTCATTCCAATTCGATTGGGTTTGTTTAAAAATCCTCAGAATAGCTCACAAGAGGAAAAAAAAATAAATGCATCCATTTATTTTGAACTGTTCATCCATTACTTTGTGTAGAACCAAAGAGTTTTCCCAAACATTATTTTCACGCTTTTCCACTATTCTGTTCTTTGCATAATGTAGTAGTTACCTACTACTCTGAAACTTTGTTTCGCCGCGAAAAGTTATTAATACAATCGTATTGATCCATTGCTTAAAACTGGTCAAGTACGTGTTGGACCACGCACAATGAAGGGTTCCGTAGTTGGGATGAATTTATCCCAAGAATTAACTTTTTTTTTTGTTGGCATATTATCAATTAAATTCTCCCGCTCTGGGCGGAGCGGGAGGGTGTGTCAGACTCTTACTGACTAAAACCCACCCATGTTTCTTCCGTTGCCTGTGTTGCCAGCGGCCTCGGTAACCCTTTCGTACCTTCCCGCGACCCCGGCAGGCATCGGCCCTAGTGGACCCCTACAATTGTGCTTACGACATCTCTTTGAGACGCGCGTGGAACACAACGCGCTGTCGACCCGGGCTTGCGTCCTTATCTGACGGCGAGCTACCCATTGCTCACAGTCCGCAAGCCCGCGCCTACGGTGGCCGGAAATCCGCCCGGGATTCCCGACGCCCAGGGCGCCTCCTGCGGCGGCTAGGGGCGAGAGGGCGCGAAATTTGCCTTTCCCTCAACCGTCCCGCTTCCTCTTCGCGAGCATTACTGCTTCGCAGAAAGAGGTGACGGCTGCCAATGCCCTCTCGCTCCGTACCATGGCCTGGACCAGGGCCGGACGTGAGAGATCTCCGCCGCCAATCGCCTCCACGAGGACACGGTGGTGCTCTGCTCAAGCCGGGCAGACCTCCACCGTATGCTGGAGCATAAGGTGGAGGTCTGCCCGGCCGTGTCCTCCGGCGATCCACACAGTGGTGACACCCAGGCGTTTCCTCCCGCCTTATCCGACACAGGAACCTCCCGAAGCTGCCGGGTCCGGTGAGGACCTGCGTCAGGCGGAAGGTGAGACCGCCGTGGCACCTCTCTAGCCACTCCTCAAAGAGGGGACCTATCACTGCAATTGTGGCGTGCCCAGCACTGGGTTGCGACAATCGCACTCTCCATGTAGCCATGAGATCCCGCCGGAGCTCTGTCCGCTGTGCCGTGATTTCTCACGGCAGTGGAGTTACGCCCCGGCGTTTCGCCTCCACCTGCCACTCCCATACGTGCGCGAGGACTTTTGCCTCCCAATCGGCAGGCGGCTGCGGCCTCCAGGCAGCAATCCAACTAGGAGGCTCGCCGCCTCACCGATCCCAAGAACAAACATTGTAATTGAAAAATATGTTCTCCCATACATTCCAAGTGCAAATTAAGTTGGTTGACAATAGTCAGTAGTAGTAACGAGTAATATCGTTAACTTGTAAAGCCTACTTATCTGTGATAGTTTTTCTTTTAACTTCGTTATATATGCCACCGTATGAGTGTGAGCACCATTAGTTCATAACCTATCTAGCGAGATTATAAACGATCGAAAAATTCTGTTACAATATAACGCATTCATTTTCGGTAGTTTATAATCTATCAATGTCAAATCGCCAAATTGTGAACGAACCTGCACTTATCAACAGGTTTCATAATCTCTCCGATTTTATCACCCGTACAATCGTAAACCGTCCCTGATTAGTAGGTCTTGACGTTAGCCGAATTGTTTGCAGTATTAGTTACTGCAAACATTATTTAGGCTAAGGCACCCCGACAAAATGGGTTAGGTTAAGTTATAACAACGAGACTTGAGGTGGCCCGCAGAGGAAGTCGCATTAGATCCCATGATCCCCGGTGCAAGTGTGGGAGGGGAACACCGGGGTGGTTTTTAGTCAGTAAGAGTCTGACAGATCCCTCCGCCTACCCCAGGGCGGAGGATATCCATTTTCCATCCAGGGCGGAGGATTTTCCAACCAGGAAAAAAAAAAAAAAACAACGAACCCGCACTGGGCCCGCGTGGCTATTTTGTATTAGCGCAACGTGCGTTCGTCGCATGCAAGTTTTATACCAGTTCACAATTTGTCGGTTTGCCATGGATAGATCGATAAATAATGCGCAAAATTGTACATGGTTTGTTGCAGTTCACAATTTTTCTTAGGTTATAACAACGAACCCGCACTGGGCCCGCACCGCGTGGCTATTTAGTATTAGCGCAAGGTGCGTTCGTCGCATGCAAGTTTTATACCAGTTCATAATTTGTCGGTTTGCCATGGATAGATTATAAAATATCGATAAATAATGCGTTAAATTGTACATGGTTTGTTGCAGTTCACAATTTTTCGATAGTTTATAATCTCGCTAGACAGATTATAAACTAACGATGTTCATAATCATACGGTGAAATATATGCTACTGCCGTGTTTTTTTTTACATATCCAAAATAACCAGTTAGCTGCCAGGAGGGTGTGGTATTTTGCTACACAAAGCCACATATTTTATTATATTTATAAATTTACTATTTAAAGGGCTACTGTGTCCAACAATTCTTATTATATCTCTATACTTTGTTTTCTTGTTTCAGGGTTTTCAGCCGTTTTTAGGGTTCCGTCGTAAACAAGGAACCTACCTTATAGTTTCGCCATATCCGTCTGTCTGTCTGTCTGAACCCACTGTAGCTCAGAGACGCTTAGTACTAGAAAGCTGTAATTTAGCATAGGTTAATATTAATCAAATAATTAAACAAAAAAAAATTTTGCATACTTCTACTTGCACGTAATGTGGGGATGATATTTTTTTCTGGCAGAGGGGACGATGACGCTCGACTCTAACAAAAATGAGTACTTTAATGCTAAATATTACGCAAGTGGATCCCAAAATAGAAAAATGGTTTTCACAGACCCGAAATATTTTTGAACAGCCAATTCAACGATACCCCCCACCATGGGATAGACGAGGAAAAAATATCATCCCCACTTTACGTGCAAGAGAGGTAGGTACCCCAAAATATATATTTTAGGTTTTCAAGATATTCTTTTACCACATTTTCGGCGTGATTAAAACGTATACCCACGCCAAATTACAGCTTTATAGTAATAAGAGTCTCTGAGCTAAGCCGGGGACAGACAGACGGACATGGCAAACTATTAGGGTTCCTTTTGGACGGAACGGAACCCTGAAAACAACTGTATGATGTTAATTACATGCTTAGATTCGGTTTATATACGCTCACTTGCGATAACAGCTCTAATGTTATATGATCAATTTAAAATAATTGGCGTGCTTTTATTTAAAAAAAAAAACCAACACAATATATTCAATTACAAACCTAGTCTACTCGTCCATATTCAAGATAATTTTATAATTGAAAGTCAGTAAGAAAGATAACTTTATGTTTTATGAAGTGCATTTTATGTATCTCTTGTATCTTGGTGATTGTAAGCAGGTTTGATGATTCGTCATTTAAAAACAAAGAAAAAGTGAGCAAGCATTCTAATTATCATTCAAATTCAACACAATAAAACCGGCTAAGTGCGTGTCGGAACACAAACAATGAAGGGTGTCGTAGTTGGGATGAATTTATACCAAGAACAAACTTAACTTTGTACGAGTAGTTGCAAACATGTTCTCCCATACATTTTAACTGCACATGTAAATTGGTCTCGTTAACTTGTAAAGCCTACTTAGCTCTGATAGTTCTTGCCGTTAATATTTTTGTATGTCGAAAAACAACCATTTTACTGGCATCTGGCACACCTGAATCTGAAAAAAAATAGCACGTTAAAGCTTAATATTTCGCAAACGGATGCCTGAATCGATAAATGGTTTTCACACACTAGCAATATTTTTGAACGACCTTTCCAACGACACCGCATACAGTGGGATAGACGAGAAAAACAAATCATCCCCACTTTACGTGTAGTAGCGGTACCCTGGAAAATAATATTTTAAGAATTTATTTTACCACTTTGTCGGCGTCATTAATATGTAATGCCAAATGACTGCTTTCTAGTACTAAGAGTCTCTGAGCTAAGCCGCGGACAGACAGACGGACATGGCGAAACTCCTTGTCGACTACGAAACCCTTAAAAAGGAAACTTTTGAGTGGTAAGTATATTCTTGTGAATGCAAGACGTCATCGATATCTATCACTCTATTCATAATGACTCACTCATTGTGAAGTGGAATAGAATGCAAGCGTCCGGTTCGGGCAGCCAGCGTGAGCGGCCGGTAGAGCGCCAGGCCGCGGCTGCCGTATCACCGATATATCTCACGGTTGCTAAATAATATCGATTTTATGGCGCGGCAGATGGCCGGCCAGGAGCCCGAGACCGCCGTCTGCGACCCTCCCGCGCTGCACCGCCAAGCTCTCCTCACCCCCGATTGAGATTTATCCTCCCAAAACATCCCCTGCACACAAGAATGGATTATTCGATTTATATTGAGTTTCCGCAATTTCTATTTAGAGGGTTCCCAAAGCGAGGAAAGCATTTGCGCGACGGATTTGGTGTTCCTTTGTAAACATTTGGAAGGGCATGTCACCGAGCGACGGTCATTAATAATAACAATGGGTGATGTTAGTGGGCTAATTTCCAATCGTTGCTTGTGCCATCTGCCGGTCCTCCTACGCATTTGTTGCTTGTTTATGTAGAACAGAAAACAATTTGGTCAACAAATGTGTTTTTAGTTTACCAAACTACAAATTGGAGTACCAACCAACATTTTTATAAACTATTGGATAACCAAAAGGTTAATTACCTATTTATTATAAAATGTTGGTTGGTACTCCTAAAGTAACAGAAAGAAAACTCATCCTCAAAATTAGCCAAACGACAACATATTGATGGGAATATAAACAAAATCAAAGCTACGTTTAATAAGGATAAAATACCTTTCATGTTTTTATTCAAAGCGGAATGCCAGCAAATCAAACATAGGAACACAAACATATTTCAATATGATACCAAACATACAGTAAGTAATAAGTCTGCGGAAACATCCCAATAAAAATAAACGAGTGTCAATATCCAAGTCCGTAATGCAAACTTGCTATTGCGATAAAGGGCCGTGAAAAACGAATAAGCTTATATTCCATTTTACATAATCTCCGTCTAGACGGAAGCTGACCACTCCGCTCGTACGGTTGGCGTTCTCTTATTGAGTGCGGAGTGTGGCTGTGCTGTGTGCGGGCTGGGGCCTGCACACACTGCACACCTGAGCCCGGGATTTGCATCCCACGTTTGTTGGTGAGCCACGGATGAATTACGAGCGATTTTCACAGCTTCATAAGTAACGTTTCACCCAGGAGGGCTCGTAAACTTATCTCTACGTTCGACTTTTAAATTCTTTTACAGAGGGAGTTCAGATGTGTAGCTTGAGGCGGGTGCTGGCTATTGTAAATTCTACATAAAATAGGAATTTTCTCTTTTGCGTTGAATCTGTAATTTAGAAAATAAAGCATAGACATATAAAAAGGAGCAGCTCATTGATCAGTGGCGGTGCGGCAGTAATGTATCATGTTTCGTTGTCAACGGATGCCTCTGTCCATTTCTCATTAATTCTAATTACGCTCAAATGTTTAGGGTTTCACAGGGATCGTTACACAATAAACCCTTTGAGCTCAGAGACGTTAATTTTCACTAACAACTAAAGATGTACCAACAGTAGGTACCTACAGTTATTATTAGCGAAATCTTTTACGCTTTGTTACTTTGTGGCCTGAGCTGGAACACGATATTTTTGAAAACACTGAATAAAGTGATGCAATGTAGGTAACTGTTAAACCATTACTACGAGTACACGTTTGAAAAAGGTAAAAAATATCTTGTTGATACTTAGGTAATCTTGAAGGCTATCTAAAGGCAAACATACAAACACAATTATGTGTTTTGTAGATTAAAGCAAGTGCAGGTAACAAAAACAAACATTCGATTTGTTCTCGATCTCTTCTCACTGGGCAAGTTTAAACTACTGATAAATTACTATTTATATGCAATATTCTCGTTTGCTCGCAGCTGCATTTGCACGTACTTATTTTATTTATTTAGTTGTTTTCTACGGAAACTTCAATTTTTCTGAGATAGGACGCACGCGAGAGACATTGCGTGAATTTATTAAATGATTAGAGTACAGCTCCTTAAATTGAGCATTTGAGGCTACATTAGCGCGAGCTGCGGTATTTATTTAAATTAGTTAACGATCAATCCTACCATCCTATTGTGACTTCTACCTGTTCATACATATTGTTGCCAGAACTGAAACAAAGCTAGTTACATTTTTGATAATAACATAAATAAAAAAAGCACGAACAATAACTTGCATCTGCAAAAATTGTTTCGCCGCCAATCAAAACAAAGCTCGGCTTCTCAGAAGCATGCCAGCCACACATTTGGTAATGGTTTGCACTTCCGCTTGTTCCCATACGCTTTTTAGTCAGCCCTCATGCGTCGTACGCAGTTCAACGAATTAATTTAGCCAATGAAAAACGCCACCAGCGGCACAGCAACCGCGTGTCTCATAAAATCGAACGATACAAACAACCAGTGTCCAACTTGTCACTTGTACATTTAGGATTTGTTTTTTCTCTGCTCCTACTCGAAACACATTAAAATCGCAATTTATTGTTTGCAATTACATATAGCATGTTGGACCAGCTTGCAGTGACAATAATCTATTCGCGTTCAAGTAATAAATAATAATAATGGATAATAATAAAATGGACTATTATTTTAAAGTGGGTACACTTTTAAATAAATCCACAAAGGTTCCAAAAACGTTCAAATTCTTGTTTGGGTATTATCGCTCGTGGTTTTCCCCGTACGAAGTGTGCAGATTCCAACCGGTATCAATCGTGGTCGGTTTTTTGGTTTCTCATGGGCTACTTATAGTCTGATGTTCTGGTTTCGAATGACAATAGCGCACGATAGGACGGCTAAAATTTGAATAAACACTTCACATTCACTACTTCACCCAAAAACGAATCAAAAACGTTATTTGGTTTGAACAATTAAATAATTCGATTCGATAATGGGAATCCGCATCTCGGAGAACAAAGATCTGACAGCCCACTATTCCTCAGGTGCCGTTTAGGTCGTCAAGGTTGTTAGCCCTACGCCAACGAACAAGATGATATAACTCGTTTCCTTCAGTAATTCTTACCACTGAGAATACACAAACGATATACATATATCAGCTACGAATTGCTACGCGCAAATCCATGCGTGGCCGATACGCTTGCGTTGCCGTCACTAGCGAATTAGTACGCAAATAAATAATAATCCAATAATCATAACGTCACGTCACGTATAACAAGTACCTACATATTAAAAAGAAAAGCGATATCGTTCGCTTTTCTTTTAAGACGATTAATAAGAATGATGTATGAGCAGCGAATTAGGGAGCATATCGAAATGTAGGTAGGCCTATTTAGCGTCTTAGGGGTGCTTATGGATTATCAAGCAGTGGATGCGATATTTTGTGGTTTCCTTTATTATTTTTTAAATAGTTATTTGTACAGGTGTACTCATTTTGATTTTAGGAAGCCCCGGTTGATCCTTTTAAAAACATCTTATAATACGTGAATTAAGTGTTAACATAACGTAAACATACATAAAATGTAAACATGATTCTGCATCCTAACTTGTTTTAATGATTACGTTTCTAACCTTATATGTAAGAAAATGTGCTTCAAAAATGTTTGAGCAAATCATTTCAAGTAGGTATACCAACAGTAGGAACTCGTATACCAGCAGATTTACCAACTAGCTAGAGACCAACTAGCTATACCTCTAGCTACGGTACATCTGCAGTTCACGTATGGACAGAAGCTATGTTCTGTCGACACGTGAACTGCAGATTTAGTCACCTGCTGATTTTTCCACGGCTATAATAATATAAAACACTTTGACCAATTGTCTCACAATGGAAGGACAAACAAGGGGATATTGTTTTTTTTTATATTTCAATGATTTGAGTAATTTTGTGATGACATCATTGTCACTCAGTGAAGCGTGAAGCTCATTTTTAAAGTTTCATATTGAAATGACATTTTAGCCTAGAATCCCGAGAAATCATAAACCTCTAGCTGTACTAAGCATTTCCAACGTATTAGCAACTTCATAATTCTTGCCCAGCAGGTAATTGAGTTTTGTCATACTTAGGCTATTGATTTTTTTATTTTTTTTTATTAGGTTCACCAACAAATGATTACACTGATACAAACACATAATACATTTTTTAAAGTAAAAAAAACAGTGCATCAGTTACTTATAGCTAAATACCACATGCATAAAACAATTAATCAGAGAAATAAGTTAACTTACTTAGTAATGAACCCGAGAGCAGTGGTGGCCCAGTGGTAACGGTCGCGATTTACGAGTTGTAAGTCGTAGGTTCGAACCCAGACAGGCGCTTTACTTTGAGTAAATTATTTCATCACCACAGCTCTCAAAACGGTGAAGGAAAACATCGTGAGGAAACCGGCATGTCTACCAACCCGCACTGGGCCCGCGTGGTGGATTACGGCCCACTCCCTCTCACAGAGAGGAGGCCTGTGTCCCAGCAGTGGGAACATTATAGGCTGATTATGATGATGATGACTTAGTAATAAGTGTTAGCATTAAAAAATTGGTAACATCGGTAAAAAGTTACACTTAAATGAAATGAAATTCTGATTATTTTTTTTTTAATTGGTAAAGGTAAAATTAAATATTATTAGACATTATAACATTGGTAAAATTTGTAAGAATTAAATCAAGATCAAAATTGTAAAAATAAATCAATTAAAGGAAGTGTATCGAATGCTGTAGGGTCGACACTGGCCGAGACAAATCATTTGACACGTCATTCATCAATTCGGTTGCAGACTAAAGCTGAACAAGTGTACTTACTTGCACATACACAGAATATTAAATATATAACTTACTTTGCATTCTGAGACACGCTAAATTCGAAGAGTAATGTAATTTGTATATTGATATAAATAAAATATATTTAATAGTTGTATTATAGTTATTTGTGGAATGTTGTAAGTCTTCAGAGGTGACTCCGTGATGACGCTCGTAGATTACATGCTATTACAGTGTAGAAAGAACTTGACATTTGTGTTATCAACACACTTTGTTTGATGATTCGTTTTTATTTAAGAAAATGCAATAGAAACAAAGGCGTTTATTTTATAAATGTATGCAATTACTTTTATTACTTTGAAGAGTTATTTCACTATAGTCAAGAGCACTCTGCCTTTATATTTTAAGCGAGACTTATAGTTGTTTGATGCCTAACAAGCAAATTATACGAAACACAAATCCCACGATCCACGTTTCGCACTTGACTGCCTTATTCTTAAGAATTCTAAGCCAATTTACATATCAAGCTTAAGATTCAAATCTGTTGAATAAGTTTAACCTGTGAATATAAATAAAGCACTAGGTATAACGCTTGCAGACTGCAAAGTCGTCCCCGAACTGCGCATGTAACTGTACTAACCGGGTACCCAAATATTTAATGAGATTAAACGGTAATGCTCTGCAATCATTATTGGTCACTCCGTAATAATATCTGCCTGTTTTCTGAATTCGTGTGCACGTTTGAGACCATTGCATGTTTTTAAATGACTCGCAACGAGAAAGTCGTCGATATAAATATCCCAGCCTGGGAAGCGAACTCGCTAAGACACTTAATCTAAAAAAAGCTTGTCACACATCGTTGAACAAGGTAAACAGGTATCAGGCACATTTATAAAGTATAGAAGGAGGAATGAAGTTGATAAATACAGGAGATGAGACAAAAGGTCAGTTTCTCATCTCTCGTCAAGTGTTCTAAGTACACATATTGTGCTAAGGATGGAGGTACATAGCGGGTCTAAACACTTACATGCCTAGGATGTACCGTAAGTAACTGTGGGTCATTGGCTCATGAAGATGTCAGGAAAGCAATAAAATTTATTCTATCAACACGACAGCATCGTTAAAATTAACAATACTGCATTACAGTCTAGGCAGTATAACGATTAATCTCGACGCTTGGCTAGCATTCCGGTGGCGCGCGGGCGCAGACCCCTGTTGCATACGACCCCGACGTGCTGTAAGGAGCAGACGACGACGACGACGTCGCGACGCCACCGGACAATGCACCAACATGAAACACCGACGTGACTCCACCTCAACGAACACGCTGCTCTACACTTTTCCTGCGGTCACCTTCTAGCTCACGTTCAAGTTAAAATCTTTGGGTACATCATTTACAAGTTTCTAAAGAAAATGGTTCCAATACAAATGTTGAAGTTTGGTGTTTACTACATAGAGCTTTTGTACATCAAACTAAGTATCAGCTCTACGTTATGAAACTGAATTAGTCTGAGCATTCTTATGAAGTGCGATCTTTGTTCGTCGTCCATTTATAAAAGAACATAAAACCAAAGTTCACTAAAAGTTTGGAGTTGTTGGAGTTTAAAACCGTAACACTTAACAACTATTACAGTTATTAATATGGGTTAGTCTCAGTCACACGGCCTCTACATCCTTCCTTATATTAAACCGTATAACGGCCAGGAAGGATACGAAGATACCACAAAAGATAAAATATAGTCATCTTTTTATAATAAACAATGTTTTCAAAGGGTATTCGTTTATATAAATGTGTAAAATAGGCAAATTGCTGGCCGAACGCACCGTGCGTCTATAAGTTGTACGTCAATCCGCTGGTCGCCAGTTTAGTCTTCGGTGCGAGTGATTTATTACCGCTCACAAGACGCCCTATTACCGTGTCACAATCAATAACCACCGCACTGGTGACTGATGAATTCTGCTTATTTCTTCCTCTTTGCCATCAAACACCCAGCGCAGGTTCGCTATTATCGCAAGAAACGTCTTAGAGGACTCGCCATTATGAATGCTTGTCTATGTCTCATAAAAAATCAAGTTTATTAACTTTTAAAATAACTGATCCTTCATGTTATAACCACAGTTTAACACTGCAAGAAAATAACTTCAGTGTTGTGTTCAATGACAAGACTTGCCGTGATTATTAAAACTACGACGAATACCACAAGTTTGTGCGAATAATTAAATCTAAATTGTCGGCTGTAATAGGAAAATTCTATCTTAGTAGCTTTTACGTGGTATGAAACAAAGGAAAATGGTGTAAAATAAGTAATGATATTTTTATTTATGTACATTACATGTCACATAAATAAGGGAAGAAGGAAAATACGGTACTTTGTTTGACGTCTTATCGTAAAAAATATTTATAGATCAAAGTTGCTAGGTAGACGAGGTACACACCTACGGAATTAGGTCCCTTTTTAGGGACGTAATTCCGACCTGTTGGGCCGTCTAAAAATACTTTATGTGAAATTATACTCATAACAAACAAAAGCTTTGTTGCTACGCTCTACACTGATTGAGCTTCACGAATTTCTAGAAGTAAGGTACTAAACTGTTTTATATTAATAATAATAATAATATCCCTACTCCACCTGCTAAGCCTGCTGATTAGGGCATTACCCCCGCCCTTTGCCCAGAACCGGTCGTTTTAGCGATGTTTGGGGAAATATTCAACACTACAACATCCACACATGAATCATGAGGATATTTTGGAGCTTTTCTGAATATTTATTAATAATATGCAGAAAGAGAATTCTTTAAGCATTTCCTTTGTACTCTATTTTCCTGTTACGTAAGTAATTTTTTATAGAGGTCATCATGAAAAGTTGCCTACGAAAGAGAAACATTATGTTATGTGTACCATAACCGGGTTATAAATGAGTAGGTAGGTGTGAAGGGCTAGCAATAATACCTCGTGTGCAAAATTATAAGAAAGTCGAATAAGGATTTGTGTTATTGCTACCAATAACACAAGAGATAAAGAGTATGCTAGAATTATTTACACTACTGTAAATAATTCTAGCATACTCTTTATCTCTTGGACTGTGTAGAATTGTAGATTACTTTAATTAATATGCATTTCCGTAAGAGGTTGTAAAAAAAGAAAACAAAAAGCTTTTAAAGTTTGGCATTGGTACTTATTACAATTAATAAAAGCAACAAAGAATAAAATGAGTCACAATTTACAGGCGGCCAACAATCATGTAATGTAATTTTAAACTACTGTTCCTTGCACTAATAAAGTAATTGATACACATTGGATGATTGTTAATCATCGCGTGTAATAGCACCGCTAACAACCCGCCCACTTATGAATGTATTAACAAAAAATATGCAAATATAACGCAAATATATCTCAATGTTATCTCTTCGTGCAGGGTAAACAAACTTGGGCAACGGCGACCACTTCTCCACTCAACGGTACTTGACATAATTGTGCACGTTGATCTCAATGAGGCGAGCTTTCTTCTCTTGTATTTCCCACAACATGAACATGCATAATCTGTGTATGTATTACCTGTCATTCAAAGCCGAAAGTAAGTGTTTCATTACAGAAAGTAAAACCAAACTCACTGAATAGTTTTCATTAAAAGGAAACATTAACAATGGCTTTCGGATTACACAGATACCTAAGTAGGTAAATGTGACTTTGTGTTGAAGAAAAAAGTGTCTATAACTTTATGAAAAGGAAATCAATTAACTTCCTTTCACTAGTTACCTATTTAAGAATCATTTTTCGTTTTCAGCGTGTAGTGTAGACATTTTCTTAATTTTTTGTTGCTACGAGCAGACGAATACGCGAGAACAGTTAGGAAGTAATGGTACTTACATACTTGCTTACAAGAATTCCGTATTTACCCTCGGTGATTATTTACATTGAAGTTCTCAGGAGGTTTGTGGTCGTATAGGTACTTACACTCGTACATGGTCAAGTGAACGGAGGTCTGTGTCAGCGCCGGAACCTCTATTTGTCTTAACGCAATACCTGTCAATAACCGTCTTAAGTTCATTGGCACTCCCGCTTTGGCGCATCCATTGCGTAGATTTGTGCATTGCGCTCGCGCACCACCATTTGCTCAATAGGAACCCATCCGACTGGTACCCAGCGTTGTAACATGATCTCGGTATACCATTAGGTTCTCAGTATATTTATGAAAATCTTTTGTACGCACATAAAAATATCAATTTGTTTAAAAAATACAGTGATATCCATAATGTAAATACTAGGAACAAACACAAATTTGTTGTTCCTACAACCAGGCTCAAAAAAATAGGCAGCTCGTTTAGATGCCAATGTATACGTTTTTATAATAAAATTCCTAGCCACATTCAAGAACTAAGCCTTAATAAATTCAAATGTTTTATAAAACAGAAACTGTGCCTAAAAGCCTTTTATACTGTTAAAGATTATATTGAGGACAAAAAGGCTTGGGATTGAGCTGCTCCAATAAACTTACAGTGAATGTTGTTTTTTTACTCTTTTTATTTTGCTAGCTATTTATATTTTCTTATTCTATATAACATTCTATATAAACAATGACATGAATATTTACTTTGTATAGTATATTATATTATATTATTTTAATTATTAGGAATGTGAGGACTATGTGGGTCATTGTTTGTTTTTTTTTTTTTTTTGTCTCTTACTTTTAATGATGGTCTGGCAGTTTGAGTACTTTATGCGGCCTACCCAAATGTCTTTTCTTTGGTATTGTTCGTCAAATCATTGAGCTCCTTAAGTTTTGAGTTGAGCTGCATGACAACTGACAAATGCGTGCACTGACTGGACAGGTCCACTCAAATCTGTGTGGTCTTTCCTCAAAAGACCATTTCGGACACAAACCTACATGGTCCTCAAATGATCTGACCAAGATTATGTCCGAATATACACATTGACATTGATGAATTTTATTTATGCAATGACATGAATATTTACTCTGTGTAGTATTATATTGTTTTAATTATTGTAAATGTGAAGACTATGTGGATCATTGTTTAATTTTGTTTTATTCTCAGTTAGTTTTTAATATGGTCTGGCAGTTTTGAGTATTTTTTGCGGCCTAGCCAAATGTCCTTTCTTTGGTATTGTTCGTTGAATCGTTGAGCTCCTTTAGTTATGAGTTGAGCTGCACAACGACTGACAAATGCGTGCACTGACTGGACAGGTCCACTCAATCTGTGTGGTTCTTTCATCAAAAGACCATTTCAGACACCAATCGACATGGTCTTCACATGATCTGACCAAGATTATGTCTGGACTTTAAAAGAGACGGTGACCTCTGAGTTTGTTTCGGCCTTTCTTCTCAGAGTAGTCAGATAGGAAACGCCGGCCTCATCTAGTTTAAAAAAAATATGTTTTGACGTGTAAAAGTGTTTGTAAAAACCTACTTACAGAAATAAAATCATTTATCATTTATCATTTGGTTGTTGACATAATAAATACAAAATAATTGTACTTGAGTACAGGTCAGAATACTTATATTAGTTAAGCGTTCGAATTTATCTTCAAAAACAGCTTGGAACGCTTGGATTATTCGAATTGAATGCACTTCCTGCATTTTTTTTTCTTTTATTCGCTCTTTCGCATGTTTTGCAAATAATAAAAGGCTAGCTTAAACTGCTTGTCAGCTGCATGTACCGGAACTGTCCGTATAACGTATTATTACTACAACTTAGTGAGCACTATTTATTTTTTTACAATCGCTGTCATATACTATAAATTCCCTTCCCAGATGGTTACCAAAGAACCTTGGTTCCTTGGCCTAAGAAAAAGTAAGTGGATGCTTCTATAAAAATAACATCATTTTTAAAAATATAGCTACCATAAATGTTACATAATTATATTAAAAAAATCTTGTACCTATTATTTTAGGACTCTGGTGACGTGGACTTCTGAAACGACTAGATGATTATGGGTCGGCCGTTCGGAACTTAAGGAAAATTTAACTTCCGAACATCTACCACAAACATGGCGACTAATATTTTCCGCTAAGCAAGTATTTGTATGTATAACACTAATATTTTCCGTTAAGCAAGAATTTATTTATCTTCTTTGTTATTAAAATGCTTAGAAGATGAAGTAAACGAATGCGTACAAATGATCTTCTGTTATCCTGTATGTACATTGTACAGGTAATTTACATTAACTTACCTACTTCGTTACAAGTGTTCTTATGTCCATCTGAATCATTTAGTAACGTTTCGTAACCTCTTTTTGAAAATGACCGAACTCTATCTGTCAATACATGTCATAAGTAATTTGAAAGTTGGTGTTAAACAAAACGGTGTTCAATGTTTTGTAACAAAACAAGGAACACAAAGGGCGTTACACTCTTTATGCAAACATAGAGCAATAAGCGCAGGCGCAGACACGTGTCTCACACACTCACACGTCAAACCACCGCGACAATCAACTAATTATCACAACACTATCATACAAAAAGAACATAAAAACGTGCTAATACGTGAAATAAATCGTTCAAATACAATGAACTTGTAATTGGCCAATTATTTCGGACTTTGGGGAATTCGAGACCACAAATCCATATATTATTTTTTGCCAATTTAAATATAGATTCAGATTTCTAGATATAAAAGATAAATTTGAATTCCAAACTATAACTGGGATCTATTTTCTAGATTGGGGCTCAAGCTAGTGAATTTAAAATTCATTCGAGAGGTATGCAGAAGTGCTAACTAAACACTCATGTTTGTTTTATTCTTGTTAGTAAATATAGATAATTAGGCAGCTACTAATACCCACATATATAATGTCAATAGCTAACGTAACGGTGATAACACCACGTAAGGAACTAACATTTTCACACGTGCCTAATGAGCAAAGAAAATAGAGACGACACCTTACAGTACCTAGTAGGTAGGTGTGGTGTAGGTACTCTCCTGTGGGTGAAAACTTCTTAGTCCACCTTCAACAACGAACTCTATTTGTGATTTATAGGAAATCATTAAAATAAGTTTATGTGCAAGGAAATTGCTAGCCTGTGATTAGACCTTTGTAATTCTAACTTACTGTAATAAAGTACAGACATTTAACTGTTTTTAAATTGAAGTTCACTAAGAGGTGTTCACTGAAATAAAATGGCCATCATTCTACGCAATAAAGTGAAAAATATTTAAGTACGCATACTAATCGAATTGCTAACATCGGGTTTTTATTTGTGGTTGAAGAATATATTGTACGCTCATACATATTACCCACTTTCCCAAGTATGTAAAAGTAATTATGTTGTCGTTTTAGGAATATTAATTATATGGTTAGTCACTGCCTATGTACCTAACCCATACAAGAAAACATTAGTACATACACACGAGAGAAGAATGAGAAGAAATTAAAAGCTGGTATTTAAAAAACGTTTAACAAAACGGTTTCGTGATTAAACAAATTAAGATATAGCTTAATTTGTGAAATCTAAAATCGTTTTTAATAACTGTATCGTCTTTAACCTAAATTGTTGTGCATGATTAAAGACGGTATAAAGGAATTCCTAGTTTCATCTGATATTGTAACTGTGACCGCGCAGAGAGTCAAATTACTAGAATTATATTAGGATATCATTATAATAACAGTTCGTGTTTGAGACTTTGACTATACTTATATATTGTTTTGTATAATTTCGATATCTTTTTCCAAGACCAAAAGTAATTTTATAACCTGTGGCCACAGAAAAATTGTTAGTGACTACTAAACAAACAGCGATTTATGTGATGCCTCAGTACCGGTGCACATGTAATTTTTGTGTTTCGAAATAATACCTTTATCGTGACGACAGTCTGCAAGCTGCATCCGCGGCCATTTCTAACAATATTTATGTTTTTTTAATTAGTTCCTGCTTCTACGCTTGTACATTATTATGCCGTCATGAAATCGAAGCTAGTTATACCCAATGATAGTTATTTATTCCCTTTGCTTCGTTTCTTCCAAGAAAACACGTTTTAAAGTCTTCCTACAGAAAATACGGGAAGCACATGAAAACATTAAATCCTCGGCAATACACATAAATAGACATACTTAAAGAATGAAAACATCTTCTAAAAAGCAACTTGATGCGTCATATTCATATCTAAGGAATCAATCAGCTACGTGTTATTAAAATTTCTGCCACTTTTTTCCATCATCACTTTGTTCGGCTGACATCATATCAATTATTGTAATTCTCAGTTCCTTGGCCCTGAATAATTTGAGCAATTAACAATTCAGGATACGATTTCAGATCATTGCACGAGAAAAACATTTAATAGAAGTATTTCTGCACCTATTTCCCTATTTCCCAATAGATTTTCTGAAATACACTCGGATCTTTTTCATTGAATTGCGGGGCATTCAAGAATAAAAATCTTTCCACAGAAAGGGTGATGTCATTAACCGGCCAGAGGAAAAGTAGAACAAAGTTAAATAGAGGAGACGAGCACTGCCACCAATCAACATAGAGATCGCGTGTTGGTTAACATGAAGCAAATTTATAAATTCTTTGTGAATGAACTCTACATAGACCATTTCTCAATACGTGCTTAGTTTAGTGAAAAGCTACGAATGTAAGCTTATTCATTGCACCTTTAAATAAGCTTATTTAGACTGGTTGTCAAGAATTACCTCCAGTTGATGGCTTAAATAATATAACATCTACACTCTACAGTACCTAATGCTAAAGTTTTACGCCATTTACAAGAACTTTGCTCCGCTTCTCCACTCGATCCCCAGTTGTGTTTACAAGAGGTTAGAGGCGTATAATCAATACAGAAGCTACTTCTAAGGATGCTTCTACATCACTGCGATAGTTACATTGACACCATTCAACAAGGCAAGGCTGTTTTAATAACCCTAATAGAACCAGAAGCGAATTAAGTAAATGATCGTGATGAACATAATGATGCGCCAATGTTGGTAATATTTGAACAAAAAATGCTAAAGTTGGAACGTTAAACCGCTATCAGTTTTATCCCTATTCGTTAAAGTGTTTATGAAAATAACGATCCTTTATTTCGCGAAATTAGCAACGCGGATGCGGTCGTGCAACATACATAATTAGTATAGGTAGTGGCCACTGGCCAGGTACCCGCCATCATTCGGCCAGTTGAGTGTGACGAAGCGCAATCCAAAGCTCCGGTCAATGCTCGGCGCCCACCGTTTGGAAGGTCGCGGCGCGGCCTTCTTTCGGCCAGCCATCATCGTCTAATGGGCCCGCCCGCGCCCCCCACCCTGTATTTATTTCGATACACTAACAGTTATGAGTGCTCTTGCATGTTTATATGTAGGTTATTTATCTGTGTCGACATGTATTTTGATTTTAACACGAATAACTTCAATGAAATGGATAATTGGACTTAAAGCGGTCGCAGAGAATCTTGAATTGCACGAACGGATACCATATCAAATCTAACACATCCATCGCTTTGCAGCTCATTTTGTGTTTTCAGATCTCACGGCGACTAGTGTGTCTTCTCTGAAAACACAAGGTAATACGATAGTTCATACTAGGTACCTACTTAGCTTAATAATTCTTACGTTTAAAGATATTTATTTCTCATCTTTCCTGCGAATACCTTTGTGAGAACGTCAGTGTCCGAGGACTGAGTCACACAACACGCATTATGCGAACCGTTTATGTTTACGAAACGTACGAGAGCTTAATATTTATAATACCCGTGAATATCTTTTGATTAGATGATAATATTGAGGTTTTATTGTGAAAATGCTTAGTAAACATTTTTGAGGTGAAGGCACCGACTGAATAAAAAGGTCAACAGAGGCTGTATGCTCATTCTATCTTTATCCTTGTATACTTCAACCTATATTGCTTAACTTTTATTTACTCGTTTTTTTATAATCAAGAGTGATTCAGCATTATAATACTATTGCAAAAGTTGTTTATTATTTTACAATACATCATTGAACGAGATGGATCCCAGATTTCTTGCAAAAAAATTCAAATCATGGTCAAAAAAATTGATGAGCATGTAACATGCTTTACAAAGAAATATAGTGACCTCGAAATGAAAATCATGCAGCGCTCCTACCGTTACAATAACGAGGTCATTTATCAACTCTGTATTTGTTTGTCTCTACGCATTAAGATATATATGTATTTGATTTCCATTCAGAAATCTGTTTGATAGGTAAGAGCGTGTCGTTTGTTGAATGTTTACCGTGGCTTCGTGATTGCTGCTACTATAATAGGTATAATCACGATAATAAACATGCAAATCGATGTGTACGTATGAAATCAAACGACGCGGACTGGTCGGCAGTCGGCGATAAATCACGAACTCTCGACGATCCTTGCAGAAGAGGAAGTATCTCCTCCACCATCATGATTCCGCAATTGAACATTAATCAAGTAAACTGGTTAACATAAACACTGCATTCACGTTTTTATTTAAGTGCAATTTTGAATTATACGCAATCATATGGATCAGTGCCCTGATTCCACTAATTTACGAAAATTTCAGTGGTCTATTGATAGTGCATAATCGACAAACCAAAGAAACGTTTGTAAATTAGTGGAATTAGGATCAAAGCCCAAATAGGAAGAGTCTGCAGTGACTAAAATGTATTCGATGATAAGACATGGCTGCTTACCACAAGAATATAATGGTAATGATACCTCTTTACAATTTTGAGCTTACTCTACCTATTGAGTACAGCGTAGGTAGCTGTATATCTCGAGAATGCAGAGAAGGGTGAAAGTAAAGGGGAGCTAGCATACACCCCAATAAATTAAGGTTTAGATTTAAAAAGTCATTAGACTCATTAGAAGATAGACAAGTTGGATAATTTTATTGTTTCTATAGATTTGCCTATTTTATTTTTATTATAAATCATACTAAAGCTGGTCCTTTTTTAACGTTTACTAATGAAAAAATATTTCGCGCTCCTACGTACTTTTAGATAGGTGATCATTGTTTGAAAAGTACGTACCTCCTAAAAGACGGGAGATACAGACATATTTATTTAAAAAATTGCACTGTAAACTTCAGCCATTGTGATATAATAACAAAAACAGATTCGCTTTAAAAGTTTAATAAAGACAACACGATTAAAAGTTGCGGAAGGGAATTGTCTCGGATAAAATACTGCTAAAGTACACAAGGTTCAAAAAAGATCACAGAGACATGATCAAGGCAGTGAACGAGCACTTGAGGGAAATGGGATTCAGGTAAGAAAGTTTTTGGGAGACCCGCCGGCCCGCGCCCGCGTTCGCCTGCGTGGGGGAGCGCGGAAGGGAGTGTAATCAAATAGGTAGACGAGACGCAGTTAACAAGTGCCGCGGTGCAAATTGCTTTTTAACAAGTTTATTTTACTTAAATTTTCAGTCAATTACAAAAAAAAATAAAACACAATTAAAACAGCTTAATATGATAATTTGTTCACGCATTTGATTTTTATTGAATCGAAAATATGGTAAACGACCTTTTGTTGCGTCCTTGTGAAGGCCGATCGTTTGCCTATTATTAATAGTAAGTAAATGGTATACAGAATATAAAATCTGAACCGTAGATACGTGACGAGGCTCTCTATTACGCAAGCTCGAAGCCCGAAGAACAAGGAAGTAACCTTTAACATCTGAAACTGTTCAAACAAATATAAGTATTACATTACCTTTTAGATATGCACGATTTTAGTAAATGAATAGACGTTTAAGTTAAATACTTATCGGATGTATTTGTTTATTATCCGAATAAAATACCGTGAACAATAATTCAACGGCTGTAACTGTTTAGTTACACTAACTTCCAAAATTTTAGGACTTGTTGATTATTTAAGTAGGTTCGTGTGTTTGGATGTTTCAACAACAATCCAAATTCAGCCGAACAATAGCAAGATAAACAGATTGAAGCTTTAACGAATTCAGTCTAGTCTAGAATCCGCTAAGTCGATGTGTAGGATATAAATTATAAGTTTAATGAAGTGTCATAGCCGTACGGCGGGCGGCGGCGGCGGCGGGCGGGGCGCTAGGTGCTGTGTCGTGCAGCAGCCGCGCGGTTCGAGCTCTCGCGCCGCCTGATGATTGATGTTAGGCGCAGTGAAAGCACTTGTATATGTACAAACATCTTGAACCTTAGCGGTATCAAATGCAACCACAAAAACAGCGTGCCCAAAACACGCGTTACAATTTTTCTCCTACATTGCACAATACGAATTTGTTAACGGGAACCGGCCATCTACATTCGACTTTTTTGTTTGTGCACGGCGAGTATAAATTGATAATGTTGGTAATTTGGCGCCCGGCCCGAGTGCCGTTGCCCGCTACACTAATGAGTTTATAATGGACACAATAATATAGGATGATAATATATTTTCAGAATCAATGTCTAGGTCGAGTACGCACTGCGCGTGTAATAGCCAGGTATTAAGATGTCACGAATGTTAAAATCCGGGAGAAACCTGAATATAAAAACGTAGCACTTGACTCATCGTACATGATACTGCCGTCATAAGCAAAAACCGGCCAAGTGCTTGTCGGACCACGCACAATGGGAAATTGGGATGAATTTATCCCCATCAGACAGACAGACAGACAGACAGAGTGACAGACAGACAGATAGATGGACATGGCGAAACTATAAGGGTTCCTTGTTTACTACGGAACCCTAAAAAGGGCGCAACTACATCTCAGCCTTGGATAAGAAAGGCGCATGTCATCTTAAAACAGATTACTTACACTATTTTTCTTATGACGGCCAAATACGTGTAAGATAGTAGTCTCTTGTGAAGACCCATTTTGTTTCCATACCTATCTACCTTAACTATCTCTATCTATTTTCGTTTTCTGTTTTTATTTCCATACTTTTTTTTTTTTGGGTGGGAAATCATCAAATAACTTTTCCCGCTCTGGGCGGAGCGGGAGAGTGTGTCAGACTCTTACTGACTAAAACCCACCCGTATTCCTTCCTGTTGCCTGTGTTGCGGGGGCCTCGGTGAACCATAAGTACCTTACCGCGACCCCGGCAGGTTGTTTCCATACTTAAGGTAGTTAAGTATGGAAACAAAATGGGTCTTCTTCACAAGAGACTAATTACACGTAGAATAGCTCTTATAAGGCAGCCTACTAACTTTGTGTATGACCTGAGACATCACGGTAGATATTGTATCTACGTGGAGGTAAACTAGCAAATCTATCTAGCCTTAGTTTGAGTCTATGTGCTTGTGCATTGTTTTATTTTTCTGTTTACCTCCCGAGATCTTTTTGTATGTACGTGTTTCTGTGACAAATAAACTTTTTTTTCTTTTTTCATAAGTTTTTTTAACGAAAATAAATACTATTTCTCTCAGGTATTAGTAGTATAGTAAAGAAAATATATGTAATTACATTACAGCTTTCATCTATAGAGTGCAAAAAGTAGTTTAATCAAACTTATTGAGGTCAAAAATATTACGGAGAGCAGTGAGAACTTCGGAGACAATTTTCGTTAAATAGATGTTTCTACAAGAATATCTAACTTTCCTAATCAAGCGATCAGAACTTGGGACATAAATAACAACTGAAATGGTGGAAACAGTCGTCCAAAACAATGATGGAGCAAACGAAGTAGGCAGCGCGGGAACGCGCTGCTGAACAGTGCAAACAAGACCCAGACGACACGGAAATAAGAACCAATAATAAACTTAGGAATTGCTAAAACATTACCATGTCCGCCCTTAGCAACAATAAGTAATACCCTAACCAATCTGTACGGTGAAACCATACACATATACATGGTCCTTCTAACTATCGGGCAGGACTTCGCGAGTTTTAGTATTCGGTTTTCTTTGGGAAGTTATGTATATTTAAAATCTTGTAAGTGATCTCGTTTTGAAATTAGCATATCATATTACAATGATACGTGTGAACTATGGACATAGTTTCGTAACCGCAGAACTTTAGCAAGGTATTTGTAGCAAAACCCTGTAGCAGCACAGGGTGGAGTTGCAATACTAGTGAAAACAACTTTCCTAAACATCCCAAACAATGAAACATCAGCGTTTCAAGCATGAAGCAATCAGCATCCGGTAATCCGGATGCTGATTGCCGATTGCGGATTTGCTGCTTGCTAGCAAATCGGTATTTACAACAGCAGCACTCGGTATCTACACCAGCAGGACGACAGAGTCCAGTTACAGCAGAGCATCAGCATTCGGAGTGCGACAACAGCAAACCAGCGGCAGTCAAAAGCCAGTATTGTTGAAGTAAGGTCTTTCCTTTTCTACTACAAAAGCCAACTTACTTCCACATAGCTATTACTACACAGCAGCAAAATGGAGGATCTTTACTATCAAGAAGTTGAACTTAGCGAGTTAATTCGGAAAATACCGAGCAAAAATAAAAATAAACCGGCCAAGTGCGTGTCAGACCACGCACAATGAAGGGTGCCGTGGTTGGGATGAATTTATCACAAAACAAACTTAACATCGTAATTGAAAAACATGTTCTCGCATACGTCGATATACGTCACGGTCATATCTCCAACTGCAAATTTAACTTTAAACTACTATTCCGCAAACGGATCCTTGATTCTAAAAATAGTTTTCACAGTATTATTGAACAGCCTATGCAACGATACCCCATACGAGGGTAACACTGAAAGTTTTTAGAAAATCAAAAACTGAACAAACTAGCAAGTTATTAGTTTTATTATATCTTTTCAAAATAGTGTCCAATTACATCAATACATCGCTGCATCCGATGGAACCACTGAGAAAAGCGCTTTACCCACTCGTCCTTAGGGGAGACCCCAAAGGACGAGTGGGTAAAGCGCTTTCTACGACTCGACGGCATTTTGAAATGCAGCCACTGCTACCTCGACGTCCATAAAACGTTTTCCTCGAAGTTTTTCTTTTATTTTCGGAAATAAATAAAAATCGCAAGGTACGAGGTCGGGGCTATAGGGCGGGTGACCCAGTAATTCCACGTCTGACGTCGCCAAGTAGTCGATTGTTTGCTTGGCGGTGTGCGATGAGGCGTTGTCGTGGTGAAGGAGGATCCTACTGCGAGGTCGTTTCTCCCGAACATTTTCCAAGACAAGTGGCAAACAATTGTTAGTGTACCACTCTGCAGTAACTGTTTTTCGATCCTCTAAAACAATTGTTGCGTAATGACCTATCCTTCCGAAGAACGAGGCCACCATCTTTTTTCCCACGCTTCGACCTCTCTTCACTTTAGTTGGCAACTCCTCGGAAGGAAACACCCAGACAGCAGACTGTCTCTTAGTTTCAGGATCGTAACAATAAATCCAGCTTTCGTCACCCGTAAGTATGTTGAACACAGCATTTGAGTCACCTCCGTTAAATCTTTGAACCATTTCACGACACCAATCAACGGAGTTTTTGGGCCTTTGTCAAATTAAGAGGTATCCACCGGGCACAAAGCTTCCTGACCGCTAAATGTTCATGGAGGATTTTGTGCACTCGACTCATACCGATGCCTAAGCTTGTCCGAATCTGCGCACAACACTGATGTTATCTTCAGTCGTCGCCGTAGAATGCCGTCCCTCACGCAGATCATCGATGAGATTAGTGCGACCACGTTTAAACTCATTGTTTTGTTTTTTCCAGGGGCCTCGGTATCCCTTTCGGACTTTCCCACGACCCCGGCAGGCATCGGCCCTAGTGGACCCCTACACTTGTGCTGACGACATCTCTTTGAGGCGCGCGTGGAACACAACACGCCGTCGACCCGGGCCTGGTCCTTATCGGACGGCGAGCTACCCATTGCTCACCGTCCGCAAGCCCAGTGTGGTCACACTAAGGTGTTTCTCTACACATAGCGACTTTTCGTTTACCACCGAAGTACTTACAGATATCCCGTATAAATCCTTTGACACATCGAAGTGATCCTACATATTAAATCTTAAATTAGCTGATCCATATTTTAACTATAGCCGTCCAGTGGACTTATTACTAAACGCACAAGTGAATGGTTTGGTATTATTAGGAGAATTGATCAAAAGATAGCTTATTGAAATTTGTGTTACCAAGACACACAGCTTGGGTGAATTATATATGGCGGTGGGAAAATATCAACACTTCAATGCAACGTCGTCGTCAACGCTAACTTATCGTTGAAAGATCAAGAATGTGTCGTCTTCTAATCATCTACAACCAAACGTCGTGAAGACGCATGATACGAAGTAAGATTACCACTAAAAGCTGATATAAATGAAAAACTAGGTTCATCGAAAGCCATAGCACAGTTCCAAAATATGGAACGTAAATTTAGCAATCAACCCACTTTAGAAAACTTTTATACAAAGCATTCATTAGTATGTACACTGCCTTAGGAGGTATGGTACCAAGTAACAGCAAAAATAACAAACTAGCACTATCATATTACTTATCGTACCATTCCGTGCAACGAGCAGAATCATCAACTACGAAGCTACGGGTAGTGTTCAACGCGTCAGCAAGGACGTCAAGCGGATATAGTGTGAATGACCTGATGTACGTATAATGCCCGAAATTTATATACAGGACCTACAAAAACTGATTTTGAAGTGGTGTCAATGTCGTTTCGCTTATACATTAATATTGGGAAGATATACAGGCAGATATTGGTGAGTGTAGAAGATCAGCAATATCAGCAAATCGTATGGAGGTATTCATCAGATCAACCTTAACGCTATCACATACGGAACGAAAGCAGCACCATTTCTAGCAATGATGACTCTGAGGCCAGAGCCTCGGATGAACGAAAAACTTTCTGGAAACTGCGAAGATACACACTCCATCGAAAAAGGAAAGCAGCTTATCGATATTCTCAACAGATTAATGAAAACAGGAGGTTTTACACTAAGAAAATAGTTCGCAAATCATTCAGAACTCCTGCAAAATTTAGAAAAAAGCAGCATCAGCAGTAATAAAGAAATAGTTTTTAATTTTAAATCGGAAGGTACATCATTAGGTCTTCGTTGGAATTCTTGTGATGACATGATTACTTTCAAAAGTAACTAAACGAATACTTTTACCGGAAATATCAAAGTATTAGACCCGTTAGGATGGTTGTCACCACTCACAACAGAGCTAAAGCTGATATCCCAAAAACTATGGTTAAATAAAATGCATTGGGATGAAGAAGTTCCTGTAAACACCAAAGTAGAATGGGTAGCGATTAAAGCGGACATGGAACACTTAGAACAGTGCAAAATACCGTGCTGGATCCCATCCAGCACGGTATTTTGCATTGATTTATACCCTTATCTACCTAAGGATGTCATAGAATTGCATGGCTATTGTGACGCATCGACTAAAGCCTACGCAGCAGTAATTTACGCACGACTACGGAAAGAATATGAAACATCGGTTGTTCTAGTTGTTGCTATTAAGGCTCGGTTAGCACCTGTTTTTAAAAGCATATATCTTTGCCGAGATTAGAATTAGGTGGTGCGTATTTGTTAGCGAAGTAAATGAACAAAGTTATTAGTTGTTGTAGTAGGTTAGATTTACGGATGGACGGATTCCATGGTAGTCCTAGGGTGGCTTCTGATTCACCGAACAGTACAAAAAAGATATACAGCTTGTAAAACGAAACGAGCGGCATCTTGATAACTTGTTAAGAAATCAGACCTCTATCATTGAAATGATATGAATGAGTTGAATACAAAATATTAAAGAACCGAGCAAACTATCCAATTATAACGTAAAACTATAAACAAACACTTGAATCAATTAGATAATGCTGCCTTTGGTATTATATTATCTGATGTTCGTGGACGCCCATACTCAATCAGGCGCAAGGGAACAGCGTCCTTGTTGCACAGGGTGCGTGCCAGCACCAACGGTCACCTGAGTGTCATTACCAACAAACTGGATTGTCCTTTCATCTGGTACTTAAGTCAGCTACATGCTCCTGTAAATATTGGTCTACTAACATAGTTTTTAAGTTTTTATGTAACATATTTGTATTAAGTGGTCATGTGTTACAATTATGGAATTTTATTCTACAATAAAGGGATTATTATCATTAGTAAGCCAGAAGTTGAAGGTTTAGCTAAAACGCAAGGTTTTCCCCTGTCAGCTGTCACAACTATCAACTTGCTTCAAAACCTCAAAAGCATCCAAGATACTCTGTTAGATATCATCACGGATATTTACTACGGGAAATTCAACACTCATCTGTTAACTCCAGATCAGTTACAGTGTGAGTTGCAGTTCGTTTCCGGACAATTAACAAAAGATATTAACTACCCTACCCGTGGACAACCTACAGTCAGACCTAAAACATGTTTACAGTATGCTGAGAGTAAAAGCGATAATGATGGAAGAATACTTCATATTTGATATTACTTTTCCATTGAGCAGCAGAGACAGCTACAAGATTTATAAAATCGTACCAGTTCCTCAGCAGGTTCAAAATGTAATGATTAGCGGACTACCAGTTGCGGAGTTCGTGACTATTAGCCTGAAAAAGGATGCTTTTTCACAATGTTGTTTATGGAGCTCCAATCATGCTTGCATAATGATCACTTATATTTGTGCCAAGCTTTTTTTTATTTAAAACAATGCGTTGTAATTAAATCCTCATGGCGAGGCAGCTGCCTCGAACTAAATGATCCGTCGAGGTACATGCATTTTTGCTGCAATACCTACTGAGTGAGGATTATATAATAATAATAATAATAATAACCCCACCGCCGTAACTATACGTTGACGTCGTGGTGGGGCTTGCGCGCTTCGAACTCTAGGTCTCTGCCAGTAGAGTTTATTTTGCCGGAACAGGTCTAGGGTAAGGAGCCAAACCAAGAGAGATACAGATACCCGCAGGGCAGCATGTGGCGAGCTGTTGGGCAGTAGCAACCCCACGGACCCCATCTCCTGGGAGAAGTCTTGTTCCTCATCTCTGGCTTGCCTTTATTGGCCGGCTGAAGAGAACACTGACCAGGAACAGAGCTCCCACCTCATTCTTGCATTTATTGGCCGGTTTGAGTGGAGATTCGCAAGAGCAAACGTGCTCGGAGGAAAGAAGTATCCTAGTAAGTGCTCAAGACCCCTAGTCTTGACCATCTTCCGGGCTCTGGGATTGTTCTGAAAGCCGTGGAATACCTCTCCATTCCTCAAGCAACTCAGGAAATGTCGCCCCTTGTCGCTACGTCACTATGTGCTAGCGACAGTTTCCGGAGGCCCATTATTGAGTGTGCAAGTCACCCCCCGCCATTTTATCCCTGTATTAAATAACATATTGGTCAGGCAGGGGACATATACCTTCCATAGTTTTAGGTTACCAATCCACTATAGCCACCCAAACCCATATCCCATTATGTTTTGTTTCTATGTTCTGCAATAGTCCTGCACCAACCGGAGATTGTACTTGGGTGGATTTGCATAGTGCATACAGGGATAATCGTCGGTTGGTGGCTCAACACTTAAAATTGTCTAAGGGGCTGCGAGTTGGCTTCGGCCCCTCGTACGTCTTCCAAAGGTCCGGGCGAGATTCCAAATACGGAACCATAAAAACTACTGCACACGAAGTGACGGCGGCGTGTTACGCTGCGAGGTGTCACGTAGCCGACCGCGCAAGCGCCGATACAGCACACCTTAGGGCCAAATCTCTTCCTTGAGGAAGGTCACCAAATTATGAATCGGAACACGCGCCACGAACGACTTGAAATATATGTCAAGATCAAGTTTCTTTTGAACAGATGACTGGAGTCTGAATTATTCACCTAGGTTCGAAATGCCTAATAGAAAGTTAAGATTTTACTTTGTATTCTCATATCCCTATTCCTATCAGCAAATACAATGAAATCAAACTCTGAAATTCCGACCCCTCAGATAGCAGAATTAAATTACATGGTTAGGTATTATATCATTATCTCACTAGATGATGAAGGACTCAGTAGGACTTAGCACAGACTCCACTGAACAGCACATTAGTGGATCTGAGAGAACGAATAGAACAACTGAAGTCTGCTAATACTAACTTACCAAATTACACTCTGTCTACACATGACATACATCAGTATTTATTTTGTTACGGCTTACTGGGTGTAGCCGTTTTATTGGCATCATACTTATTATGGAGAAGGTGCCGTGTAGTTTCATCAGTGGAACTATCACAAAGTGTGGCAAAAAGTCTTGTATTTTCGCAAAGCAGAGTACGGCTGACCATCAGCCCAGTGAAGTGAATATAACTAGCGAGGACACTAACCCTAAACGACACTTTTCTACATCACATAATTATGTCTAAAACATGTCGCTTTAGTTTAGAAGCACCGTACACGCTCACAGGCCAAAAAGTTACATATAACTTTTGGCCCGGGAGCATGTACAGTACGGTGAAACTTAGTATACATGATTAGCGGTCATCGCGTGTGCTCCCTCGCTCCTTATAACCTTTGGTCCTTTTAATACATTTATTTAACCTTAAACGCAACAGTAATAATCCAACCTTCTACACGATGTTTGAGTCTATGTGTTTGATAATGGATGGAATTTTAACGAAAATAAATATTATTTCTCTCAAGTATTAGTAGTATTGTAAACAAAATATAGGTATACATTATAATGTATAACAACTGTAATCAAACTTATTTAGGTCAAAAATATTACGGAGATAAGTTAGAACTTCGGAGACCATTTTTGATAAATAGATGTTTCTAGAAAAATATCTAACTTCCCTAGAACTTGGGACATAAATAACAACTGAAATGGCGGAAACAGTCGTTCAAAACAATGATGGAGCAAACGAGGTAGGCAGCGACAGAACACCTGCTGAACTGCGCAAACAAGACCCAGACGACACGGAAATAAGAACCAATAATAAACTTAGGAATTGCTAAAATATTACCATATCGGCCCTAAGAGAGACCTAGTAACCTACTACCTAGTACACTAACCGATCCTTAAATTATCACGTCTCCACGTGGGTGCAAACGTGATAATTTAATGAGAAAACTTGATCCAAGTAACAAAAAATAATTGCGCACTTTACTAACAGGAAATGTTAAGTATATAAAATAAAATTACACACAAAACATTAATACCTATCCCTGTCATTATTAAAATGTTTATTAAAACGATTCTTAGAGCTGTGCGGATTTGTCAGAGAACAGCCAGAAATGCCTGGCCTGAGATCGTCTAGGGCCCAAAAATAAATCAACCATGACATCACAACACGCAGCAGATCTACCACCGCACCGCACGCGCACCTTCTATGAGATACTTTTATTAATAGAAGTTGCTGCATACGGTCGGAAAAACAAACACCATATGAGCTGACTACTTGCTCTTCCCAGAAGAGTATTTACTCTCTTAAATGTTTCATACAATTCCGGGTAATTAGACACGCTCGTACATTAATAACAATTTTATAAATACGCAATAAACCTTCAAAATAATGATAAATTGGGTGTGGAAAACTGATTAATCAAATCCAAGACTTAGCAAATGTTTAAGTGTTGATAATAAAGTTATAATTAATGAATTTGTATTCGTTGTAAACGTCGAAACGTGAGTATCGACGGCAGCGGCAGCGGCGCGGGCGCAGATGACGGCATTACCTGCTGATCTTCCTTGTATTGTGACTCATCGGCTAGCGTTCATGACCTGCTCCACGGATTTTGTTTACTGGCCCCGACTAGGCTGTTAGCGAAATGACTTAACATTAATCGCATTATTCGTAATCATGTATACCTACTACTTACATTTTTTGTACCCATCTTAATTACGGAAATACCGAAATTGGCGGAACTAAAAAGGCATCTAACTACTTACACGTCTAATAATAAGCCTGAAAACAATACTCCTACTAAAACTTCTAAGTTCTGCATAAACTGTAAGTTCTGCGCTCTCTAAGCTTTCTACTGAACCTGTCACTGAACGTGGAATAAACCTTTGTCTGATCTCGCTTTAAAGGTACTCACGTGCTTATTATAGAAACAGTGTGAAAATAAGTCCCCGATGTCACTGACTATGAATTTATGCTCTACTTGCTATAACATGTAAGGAGTATAATAAGCACGATTATGCACTTGCAAGCTATCAAACAAGTTGTCAGCCATCGTTGAAAGCCAATGCATTAAGTTTATTTTTATTTTTGCTGAAGACATATCCTTCGAATTAATATCAGTTGTATTTGAACAGTAAAGTTCCCAGGGCGTACGTAGGAACTGGTACGATCCTTGGAATTGCACATAATATCTGCCTGTAAAATGCAAATGCTGTGCTTCACATCCGGTTCAGAATATCGCGAGTTATTATTTAATCTATGATTATGATTATGCGTGTATCGCATCAGCTCGTACGACTACGAGTCAGACCGGCGCGTGATGTGATGACATTTCATCTTTTGCCCTTCACTGCCTTTAATGCGTAACTTATCGTAAATAAAATACAAGTTGCAAATAAAATAAAAAAATAAAGATTCCAACAGAAGGTAAGTACGATATTGTTTATCTGTATTCGTATCGACCTTCCTTTCATTAGAGACGTTTACGGTGATTGAACATCCATAATCAGTGTGATGGTGATATCATAAAATGCGAAGGTTCCTTACTTAGTTTGATTCTATAAGAAACAAGCCTTCGCGTTTGATTCTATTAAAATATTGTATTATAAACGATATGTAAAATTTCAGTCGGTTTTCATTGAATACAACAGTTGCTGAAAAGAAATGAAAACGACTAATTTTATCGACTTTTACTGAAAAAAAAAAGTTCTTATTCTTTATTTAATGACACGTATGTATTCTTGTTTTCCTTATCAACGCCATGCAAACATGTTTGCATGTTGTGTCGAAAATCATAAATATCCAACTTTTTGAACATGTGTCCGTGTTCAAAAAGTTGGCCATATAATAACAGACAAAAGGCAAAAGACATTATAATAACTTAAAGCTCTCTATCTCGCAGATTCGTGGCAAAGTTTTCACACATTTGAATATCTATGCGATCTATTGTGTTTATATTACACAGGTTATTGTCGATTATCTATATAAATACTATTTGTACCTATGTAAATGATATTGGAGAACATTGCAAAAACTTGTAATGAAATAATAACAGCGGAGCAGCGCTGAGGCTGTTATGAGGCTATAAGAAATAAGTACCATTGAGATTATACAACGATATCCGGGCGTGTATCTCAATATGTACATCTCCGCGTTTTCTTGTACATTGATACAGACTAGGCTCATCAGTTCTCTTATCGACGTAACGTCTAAACTATTTACTTCCGCCATCGGTTTTTGTAATGTAGTCTAGTCCGTACTTAAATAAATATGTACCGTTACCACTTAAAACTTTCGTGAGAATGTAGAAACACTCAAATTAGTTTCGATTCAGTATGCGAATACACGCGATTTAACTGAATTGCATTGCAAATACAGACAATGCTGGTGTACAGTTAATAAAGGGAGCTTTAGATGTGAGCGTCCGGGCCCGAGCTTACGTCGTCGTTGTCTTGAAGCTTTTCGAAAGTAAACAAGAGAATCGTTAGATCTTGGCTTATAATTAAAAGATTTTTTGTAACGTTGTAATTTCTTTATTTTAAAAACAAAGTCGCTTTTCGTGTCGATCTGTGACCACTTAGCTCTTTTACGCGATTTATTTTGATGCAGGTTTTCACCATCCTTTGTAGCATTTATTCTGGAAGGTTTCTGGACGAGGATCTCGTGGCTAAGTAATAACAGCCGCACGGGTCGATCCATCAGGTTAAGATACGCTTGCTAGGGTTGGTCCGTGGATGGGTGACCATCTTTACATACCGAGGCTCCGTGCCTCGGATAGCACGCTAAGCCATTGGTCCCGGCTGTCATTCGTGGACCTTGGACAGACGTTAGGGGTCGTCAGATGCCCGAAAGTCTGGCAACCAGTCTTACCAAGGGGTATCGTATTACCCAGTTACTGGGTTGTGGAGGTCAGATAGGCAATTGCACCATGTAAAATACTGGTAAGCAGCTGCATCTGGTTAGGAAGCCCAACATAGTTGGGGAAGGTGTCAAAGTGGAGGAAGATTTATTCCAGAAAGTGGGGGGAGGAAACGACGGTTTTATGCGTAGGTTAATATAACCTACATTCACTTAAACATAAAGAAAATTTAAAACCTCGATGTTTTGTCAAGTCGTAAAAAAACTGTGCGAATCAGGGGCGGATCGCTAGTATTTAATAAAAATAACAAAATTTATAGAGCAATGCTTGTTATCAAACTTTAGCTTTACAGAACAATTATGAAAACCGCTTGCAGACTTATAAATCTATAAAGATAGATAGAAGATAAATCTATAAAGCTTTAAAAAAATCTATTATGATAACCTTTTCTTAATTCTTGTAAATAGCAATAGTTTCAGGTTTAATCATGAAAACCCATTGACTTGTTACGTTACTGAAAAATACTGAAAGAGGTAGAGTAGTAGATTATTGCTATTTACAAGAATTAAGAAAAGGTTTTCTTTTCTGAATTCTTGTAAATAGCAATAGTTTCAGGTTTAATCCTGAAAACCCATTGACTTGTTACGTTACTGAAAAATACTGAAAGAGGTAGAGTAGTAGATTAGAGGAGGCGAGGAGGGAAATTACGCTAAAAACGTAGGATAATGATTCAGTATGAACAGATATAATCTCAAATAGAAGTATCCGAAACTGCCATAAGTAGAGGCCTAGTAACATGTAGTGTGCTCTAGTTTTGCGATATTGCTTTAAATTGTCGCTGCCGTGAAGTGCACTGCAGTTAGTGGCAATCTGGCGATGTGGGCCGACGGTGGCGATCGGATCGTGTTAAGTAACGGCACCTAACTAATTATCTATTAAAGGCAACAATGGTCTCACGTCGGCGGTGGCGGGCGCGCGGTCACGTCGTGTCGCACGCACCACTCGGCGCGCTCCGCGGCCCCTCCGTCCTCCAGGCCCGTACACCCGATATCAACCTGAATTTATTTCATAAACTTTCAATAAGTTCTCCCAGTTTTACTACATAAAAAGCTCTATCTTAAGTATTAGGGCATCCATAACGTGCATGTTGTTTGCTGCGTAATTCCTTTGTTTTCTATGACCAGCCTACAACCTTTAAAATAAAGCCTCATATAGCCAGCCACCACTATAGCTACTAAAAGTCGAAATTAGAACGGCTAAATCGAAACTTGGGGATCGACCGCTAGATCGCCTTTCAACTTTCCGATATCTTTTGTACAACTTTTTTAGCATAGGCATTGTGCACTTTCAGAAAATCGTAATAGACATTGCCTGGGTACGTTAGGCACACAGTGGCACTATCTAGGTCAAATCATTTTATATCTGCTGCATTCAAATTCTAGCAAATAAAAACTAACCTAAAAACACCTCTATAGAAGTTTTAAAGCTAGTTAAGCTGATCGTTAACTAGCTTTATAAAGTTAATAAAGTGCTATATTTATAAAAAATGTCCCGCTGTTGCTATTCGCCGATTTTGTAGAATTTTATAATGGCATAATTTTATTCGCATGTAAATTGTCGTCTACAGTTTTTTAATGCACAATGCTTCATTCGTAGTTGCAAAGCGTTCCGCTTAAAAACGCTAAGGATTTTCCGTGACCGAATGAGAGCACTATCTGGCTGAGCTATTCCCAGGCCGCATAAACAAATTCTGATCACACCGGTGCGCGGCGGCCGCGGCAGCGAGGCGTCGTGGAACGTTGCCTTGCCCACTTTAGATAGTTCGGTACGTGGACACTTATCTCTCGGTCATCACCACCAAATTAGCTAATTTACTGAACAACTTTAGTCGATTTTCTTCACTGCTTCCGTAGACAATCTTGTGAATGCTTAAGTTTTACTTTAGGTGCTTAGGTACTTTAGTGACTTAATTATGTGTTTCTTAAACATTATTTATGTTCTCGTAAAAATTATGTACGTTCACTTAAAGGACATCTTATTCACAAAACTTTGAATTTCTTTTATTGAAGTTTAGACAGGTCATTGCTTAGTCACAAAACATATTGTGAAGAATTTCACGTGTGAAAATCAAATATGCTTGTTGAGTCTCTCGTATTGATCAATGTTTGCATTCGCATCGTAAGTAGTGGGACTCATGCGTCATTATAAGATTTTTTTGAAAAAGCAATGAACTCACTCGAAATCCTTCCACTGCATTGTGTTTTTCCTTACTTGCTCTGCTTAAAAATAATATTAATTCTGGATTTTAACATTAGATCTGCAGTACTTAGTTGTAGAGCCTAGGGATTGCTACGACCCTACGAGTGTTAGTTCAGCCGATAGTAGTTCAGGAAGTGTTTGACGTGTATGATTATGATTAACGAACGTCTAGTGTAAGCTCGCCAGTCTATCTGGTGATGTCGGTGAGTAGGCATAAGATTCAGACGCTCGCCCTAACGGTATCCCGCTGGCGGCTCGGCACACAAATTAATGGTTGCCGCTCAAGGCCGCCTACAAGCAATCGACATAGATACATCGTTTTGTCGACTATGAGAACGCGGCGCCTTCCGAGTCATGGTCAAGAATGGGGCCGAGAAAGCGGTCTCAACACAAGCAGCAGCCAGCGCAACCACACCCGGCGCCACCGCGTCGCTGCCGCCGCCGCCGCCGCCTGCCGCTCTGCCAGAAACGAAAGTGCTCGTAATTGTTTGAGTAATTTGATGACCAACATGCTAATTGGAATTTGGCCAACATGTAATTTAAAAGCTCGTCAATACATCGGTTAGTCGTTCGTTTTCAATCACGACCGACTCTCTCTCGATTTTATATAGAAAAAATAAGCACAGTGATCTGCATGTGTCCGATACGGGTTCGTACGTTGTGCTAATGAAATCCTTATCATTGACTCGAGACATGTATTTGTTTGGCGATCCATTCACTATTTCCGTGTCATTAAATCGAATAGGTGGATCACAAAGGTGCTAGCCGAGTAGTCGGTGTAAGTCGCTCTGGGTGCTCAGTTTTTGCGTGGGTGTACTGTTACTGTAGCCGAGTTCGGCCGCCCCGCCAGCGACTAACCTTAATACTTTCAGTTACGACGTCTAAGTCTATTTCGCACTCTTCTTGTTACCGCTGTCATCTTATTGTGGCCGAGTTAGCTGACAAAAAATATCAATCAAAATTCTAGCACACAAGCCCGCGGCAGTCGCGCTGTCTCTTGCCCAACATATAAACGAGAAGAAAAATGTTTTAACAACATCACTCTTATAAGTACAAGTGCTACGCAGTGGGTCGCTACGTACACCTCCGAATTGAGTGCTTTATTTGGATTTATGGTACACACGTGTTTTTGACTAGCATGCATATAATTGCTATGCAGGTACCCACCAACTAATAAGTACTCGTGTTATAGATTGCTACGAAACTTGGTGTTAACGGTAGTTCTGGACGCATAGCTACACAAATTACTGTTTCTCAACCATTTCTGTGTATACATGTACTAGTGGAAGTAAAATCATTATTGAATCATTTATACTTTTCTCTAGTCTCAACCAAATCTGACAGATAACACTTCACACAATTTTGGAGAATACATGCCAGAAATCTCCCATTTATGTTTGGAACCCATTGTTTAATAAAATACTTTTCACGTATCACCATGATAGCTTAGATAAGTACCCTTTAAGCCTTTATTTGAAAATAATTTCAAGTTAAAATTGCCTTGAGGTAGTCTTTCAGAGCATCAAGTTAGGAATTTCTTAATTAATTTTACGATTGGCAATGAAAACGATTCGTTTCTGGACGTTACGCCAGGTTCTTATCGGGATAAGAACCTGGCGTAACTGTATAACGAACCTCATGACTGTTATAAGAAATCATTCTATAATTATCTTTTTGTCATGATAGGCCACAGACTAGTAATTAGTAAAAGTACTGTACGTTGCATTACGTCGTAGCGACCCATATCGAGGCGCTTACGTAAGAACCTATATTTTTGTTTTAATTTGGTTTTGCTTTGTAGTTCTTATAGAAGTATCTATCTATTTAACAACGTCTCGGAACTCGGAACTCGGAATCTCTTGGAATTCATCAATTGAATGACTTTCAAAAGTGCACTTATCTTACTAAAGAGCCTTTCCTCCACATACTGCATATACATAAGAGAACCTCCCCATATTTTGTTTTGTCTGTATCTAATTATATTTTATAATACTCCAATCTGCTGCAGGGCTTGTTGTATAGCCCTGTTAACCTCTTATACAACAAATAATACCTAAGTTACTACATTCTGTAAAATGAAAATATTCTCTTGCAGCAAAACTCATAATGCTAGAGCCATAAATCGAAAAGACATCAAAGGTGTTTTACTCGCTTTTGCAAATTCTCGTCTGCCTTTATAATAACAAAGATATTTTACAATCACAAGAACTATGAAGTAAGGAACGAGATGTAGCATGCGACGTGCAAGTTCAGTGACTTTACCTTCCCTTCGGGATTGGCAAGAAGCGGCAATCGCGTTCCCCGAACCTGTTTGTGTATCCCAATATCAGCGGTGTGGGGATTTTGGAGGCCAATTAAGTATACTTGCAAGTACAACCACATAAAATTGGCATGTACCGAATATTTGAATGCGTAGCGGACGATGCACGTAACTTTTCTCTGTTACATAACAATTAGCGAGCGAGCTGGTCGCGGCGCGGCGCGGGCGCCTGCGTGCGGGGTCATTGGCAACGCGGCCGAGAGCTGCCACTTTAGGTTCAAGGGTATCTAGAACGGGCCTACATGCCATCGTGTTCGGGCCGACTTTAATCGTTCGATTCACCGGCCGAACTCACCTTTTACCCAAACAAAAACAATTTGTTGTAGATATCTAATTCTAAAACAGCGTAGTAAACCAGCGTACTAAACTCTGCCAAAATTACCTTTCATTTCTTTTCGCCAATAAAAGAAACGGTAAAAATATGTAGCACCAGCATTTACTCTCGTATAGTATATAATTTACAAAAGCAATATGGAAGTTGAACTACATTCTTCATGTTTTCCTGAAAAGGTCAGAGTTTGAATGTAACAATCAATATCCATTTTGATTTTAGTGTTACTATACAAATGCCAATATTTTACCAAAAACAATGACACCGAACATCTTTATATTTCAATAACAAAATTTAAAACATCGTAGTCGCATGTAAAATAAGGTTTCCAAACGGTTAACGGGTCTGTGGCATCCTAATCTAATTTTTGAAAAATTGTATTTAGTGTTGGCACAGATATATCTTTGAGTGTCGGCTACTCGACAGAAACGAGTACGAGATGATTCGGAATTTCGCAAGTGTGACGTGTGTACGAATACTATGAGTTGAAATGGATATTTATATTTATATTAGGTGGTTGTGTCAAATAGTTTAAGATTGCGATCACGGGCGGCGCGTCATGTAAGCCGGCCGTGTGTTCGCTGTTCTTTGTCATTAGCGTGCTCTCACGTCTAGTGCATTAGCTAATTTGTCATCGCTGGGTGCGCTTCGCTGATCGATTTTACATTATTACAATAGACTCCTTATTTCACACCATGCTTCTCAGAACTGTAAAGAATAAATTATAGTTCTCATACACTACTAAACAATATCCTGGAAAGTTATATATTTCATACGAATAAATTGACACAAGGAACAGACTGCAAAAGAATTAAGTACCTAACAGATAAGTTTAACCTTTGTTATTAAATTCAATTTATTTTAACAATTATTACTCATTTATTTTGATGTAGCGATAGCCGCTGTGTTACTTTTCTCTGATTGTCCATAAAATTCAAAATTACTCAAACGGGTACATTATGCAAATTAAAATCAATTTTGTAGGTCCAATTCTGACGTATCCCACGAAGGCGTCATCATAAGCATAGATCGCATATGTGCATAAGGTTTAAGTTACTTAAAATACTGCAATAAAAGTTTTGAATTGATTAAATGTCGTTTCCGTTAGTTTTTATTGATCTAACAACACTCTGATGATGAAAATCTGCAGCTTATACTTTATATATTCCTGCACTCTTGCATAAAATAAACCACATTTCCAAATTATATCATTTGAATGCTCAATATAGTGAGCACAACCCTTACATAAGAATTGATGTTGTATATATTGAATAGATATGCTAATTAAGTACTAAGGAAGTACAATCGAGTGTGATAGGTAGGCACTACACCTTTGCGCTACAGCTTAGGTACCACTACAAGAGGGATTGCATCACTGACCAGGCATTTTTGTAAGACCCGAGAGCCCTTCTCGTTTAGTAGAACCTAAGGTAATTCTTGTACGAATGATGCACGACTATGACGCATTGTCTGCAGACGTCCATCACGAACTATACTCGTGCTTCACAATTCTTTCAGTTTTGCCTATAAATAACTATTAATAGATACCGACCACGAAAAGCAATCTCGCAGGATGGCAGTTAAGAGCCCTCAGCTTATTTTACAACGAAGCTCATTAATGAGTGGAGCGCGCGCCCCCGGGAATGTGCGCGCAGCCTCCTCGTGCTACGGTCGCTTCTCACTTGACGCTCCCTACAACATTGTATAATTATTACTTAATAGTATAATTGATTGTAATACGTAAGTAGACATCTCGTCCGCTCGCTTCGTGTATCGGTAACTACCTAACCGTAAAATATAAACATTAAAAGTTTAGCTGCACTAAGAAATAGCTATTCTAGATTATCCGTATCTAAAAGAAAATAAAATTCAACGGCTGTATAACCGTGTTTTTGTTGTAAAACCAAGACTTTTTAATCTAAAAATATTCAACATCGATTCAACGTTTATAATGAACTGATAGTAATTAATAGGTAAGCTATAAATATATTGTTAATCATCAAAGTGATTCTGCGTATGTTCGTGGAACAACTTAATGAGCACACAGCGCTGCGCTAGCGTTGATGTCTAATATAAAGAACGTAATTCGCGTGCGCGTGATTCCCATTCAACTATTGAACGTGACATTATAACACAAGCCCGTACGTACGTATTCAAGTACCTACACTAGCCTTAACATTCAAATGTATGAATGAGTATCTCATCGCAAAAAGAACCTTCCATTTATAGCTAAGGTCGTTACGTTTTATGTTCAAGAGAAAAAAAATAATAAGCACAAGTAAGATTACTGGAGACGAAGTAATAGTGCTATTTACTTAGTTGTAAGATAATGTAAAAATTACTTATTTATGTCTCTAAAGCTACAAATATATAACATTCCGTTTCTATATAACATTACAAGTACCTAATTGCCTACAAACTGAAATACGTGCCTCGTTGTAGTAGAAAAGCGTTTCTTGTGTTACAAAGGTAACCTTCCTACGTATTTTTAGCTAAGCTTGACTTGGCTACAAATTAACGAGCACTTTTCGAACGTCAGAAATAACACTAAACAGCCCAAAAAGCCCATACTTTACCGACCAAACTCGCGGTTGGATCCTACATTCAAAACATAGTAGATATATTTCTGTAAACCCTGAAGCGACTTTACGACCACGTACGTAAGCCGTAGAGAAAACATATCTTTTCAATATTACGAGTATATGCTCACAAAACCCAGAAAGGTCTTAATTATATTCCCTAAACTGTTTTGACAAAGGGAAATCAGTACTTTACAACATTTGTTACCCATAAATTAAACTAACATTGTAGTGTTAGTATATATTTATATTGGATACACTAACATAAACTGTTAGTATATATATTGGATATGTTGGGTAAGTATATGTTGGATAGTGAAGTGAAAAAAATAGGCCGTCAAGTTTTTATGTTATGATTATTTTTTTATTTCACAATTTTTGCATATTTAGATTTAAAAATCCAAAACGACACAGATTACAAAGAAAGATTACCCTTTCTTTTGTACTGTTCTGTTGTTTTGTACCTATCAGATTCTTTTAATGTAGACCGGCAGTAATCGGTTAACATATTTTTATCCCAATAAGTTTGGTAAGTATCTTTCTTTATATGACTTAAAGTCTTGACGAAAACGTTCACCATGTTCATCACTAACGCTTCCCAGTTTTTCAGGAATAAATACTGAAAGTGTAAATAATGAATTAAAAAATAAAATCTTGTAAAAAAATATTTTTTAGGGTTCCCTTGCTCGTAATGTGATGATGATATTTTTTTCTCGTCTATCCCATGATGTGGTCAAGGATCCATTAGCGTAATATTAAGCATTAAAGTGCTAATTTGATCAAATTACAAGATGGTTATTAACGAGGGCCTCTTTTAGGTTTAATTAAGTTTTAATTTAATTTAGTTAAAATTAAATTAAAACTTAATTAAACCTAAAAAAGGCCCTCGAGGCATTGCACCGAGGATGCTGGCGGCATTTTCTCGCTGAATTGCAATGCTGATGCGTTGCGCGAGAAAGCCGCCAGCTTTTCGGTCACCAGTTACACCAATTAATTATTTTAATATCTTTCAATTATTTGTCAAATGAGTTATTTACAGAAAGAATAGTTTGTAAAGCGATAACTTTATCAAGTTTTACCTAACGCTATAATCAAAATGAAAATTAATGATTCGATCGAATGATTTTTTTGTCAAATGGACATGACATACACACAAACAGGACATGGATGAAAACGACATACGTTTTGCGACATTAAGTAAAAATACATATATTTATAAAATTGTACCTTTGTAAATAAGCACTTGTTGTTGTTGGTAAAAGCACCACCTCTAGGTGAACTTAGCAATGCCGTCATTTGTTGTTAGGAATCGTGTCCGCCGAGGCCTTCCTCGCGCGGCTTCCATCACAAAAACCACCAAAATGTTTGGCGGATGAGCTAACCCGCCCCGTGCCAGCACGACTCATTGATTACCTTGTAAAAAATTCAATCATCGGCTAAAATTAATATTCCCAACAGAATAATCGAATTCTAACATTTCAGCTTAGTAGCTTTGCCACGTAACCGTTAAATCCGCGGAACTCAGCGATCTCCGCTTAAAGCTGCGCAGCACACGTACCTATTAGTAACATATATTTTCCGTATATTTAAGTAATTCCTTATAATTTGCAGCCCATAAATCACTTTGTACAATTATGTAAAAAAGTGTATCGTTGTAATTCCGCGTTTGTTGAAATCTAAAAGTCGAATAGAAGTTTCAAATAAAGGCTTCCGCAGGCACGCGCGACGCGACGGCGCGTCGCGGCTCTCGTGGAACAATTTCTATAAAAACTTAACGGAAATTGTTTTACCGGTGTCGCGTCGCGCCGTCCGCATCGCGTCGCGCCTGTCTGAACGAGCCCTAAAGGTGTATAGAGGGCTTGTTTGTAGTTAAATGGTATTTGGCTAGTTTTCTGTCAATATCTTGAAGTCAAAACAGTTTTTAACTACTTACTTAATAATCTCTGATCATTGTTTAAATATATTTGTATTTAATGATGGAACCCTAAAGATTATTGGAACTGATGATTCATGACACTATTGCGGCCTCATTGTGGCAGACAAACCGGATATAATATAACAAGCGTAAGCTGATGTCAACAGGGATGACGTCTTCGAGGAGGTTAATCTTCGCAAAAAGCACGACTATCATGATAGCGCGATGCGATAGCGAATACAAAAAATGATCTTTAGATGTATCTACACCTCTTTATTAGTCACGTATCAACGCAAGGTGTTCGAAGACCACAAGATCGGTACTTTTCGCACTTATCTATGATGCCATAATGGGTCTTTTATCTTTTCTATATCTATTCTATTAAGTTTTCTTAGTCAACATTTTAGATACATTGCACAGTAACAAGCACCGTAGCAAGACTGAAAGTTAACAACGAAAATGCATTATTTTTGACTTATTTCTACACGAGAAAAGCTTTTACTAGGCCCTCATTTACAGCATACATTCTCATTCCGCCGTGCTTATTTATCTACAAACCTATGAAATAATTGCACGCAGCGACGACGACGCCAAGAATAAACTCGTGGCTTTATTTAACTTCATAAGATATTATTACTCTGTTTAGCACACTTGCCTGTACTAATAACAAGTTACCTACTTCTATTAATAACGGCGCGCTACTTCCAACATCGCACGATACTACACGTTACTCCGTGTGAGACGCGCGGATGGTCATGCATGAGTAATGGTAACTTATTTTCATTAAAAAAATAATCACTATCAGGGAGTTTTCTTTGCTCCATTAACAATTGCAATAAAATATTTCTCATAATATATAAAGCTGTGCCTTTCTTATTTTCCCTCAAGGTATACATCGCAATCAAGTCGCATCATTAGTGATAAATCGTTAGTGAAGCAATAACTTTTTACAGCGCTGGAGTTGATATGCGGGAAGTACTAAGTGAAGCCAATAAGAGATCTATCATTGAATCTGCCTGGTATACAGTTAGTGCCGGTTCTCTACCCCTATAAACTCGGTTTCAAGCATTAAATAAGCCCATAAAGTTGCAATCAATTAAACATCTGACGTCGGTAAGGGTTATACACCTGAACATAAATCAATTGCCGTCTATAAGGAAATTGGCACGTTTATGTTTCGAGTGGGTACATCTGTGTAGATACGAGTACTAGTATAATCTAAACTACGATTGTGCATTAGATGTGCGTTCGCTACTTGTGAAAATTTGGATGACGGTTTTAAGCATTGACGGCAACTCAAGTAAATTATGCAGGACCTATGTGCAAAATAAAGGCCCAAACATAATTGATTAACAATAAAACATTTTAGTGGAATCTTTTATTGTTGTGAAATTGAAGGCTCATAAGTTTTTCAAACATTAATATATATTTTGTTTGCATATAATATAAGGCTATGTTTTGCAAACATTGTAAGAAAGTATGTAGCTTATTAGAGTAAATAAAGCAAGAGACAGTTATTTAAATACGGGAAGGTTATATTATTCATTTTGTCAGCTGTTATTACAACTTTACATAAGTACAAGTATACAGGATAGGACTTTGCACTACTCACCGAGGATAGAGACATGGAAACTATGAAACTCACTTATTATTTTACTTATAACATTGTCTAGCTTCACATTTGCCAGAAAATTAAGGGGAACTTTCTCAAAAGCAGGTTTTGAAAATGTCAGGATGAAGGTGGAATTAACAAATAAAATTATTATCAAGTTAAAGATTTTAATATCATGCGGTTGCCGAATTCTCAAACATACCTAAAAAGCTTTTTCCAATACATGTCGTAATTTTCCGAGATAGTCTCTATCGCTTCCATTCTTATTGCCGAATGTTAGTTACTTGATTAATTAAATCTCTATAAGCTTTTTCTCACATCCCTATTATTATTATTTATTTTTATATGCTAACCATCCTTTGGAAGGCATACGAGGGGCCGAAGTCAACTCACAGAGGCCCTTGGACAATTGTAATAGAATGAGGCACCATCCGACGATTATCCCTGTTTACTCTATGCAACTGCACCTAAGGACAACCCTCGGTTGATGCAGGACTATTGCAGAAAATGGGAACAAAACATAATGTGCTATGGGTTTAGGTGGCCATAGTAGATTTATCAGGCAAGCGGGGCCATAGTCTTACCATAGTCTTAGGAAACCTCCTAAAACTTAAAATCAACCGAAGATCTTTAAAATAGACCGATGATCACAAAATCTATTCTTCAGGTCCATGATTGGTTTACGGTAAATAATTTGGTACTAAATGAAAAAAAAACCAAATGAATGTGAAAAAGAAGAACCGAATGTGATCTCATAGGATCTCACCGTTTTCCTAGAAATCACTCTAGACGAGAAACTACAATGGGGACCACATATAACATCGCTTGCGGGGCGGCTAAGCTCGGCCGCTTATGCTGTTAGAAAGATAAGACAGTTGACAGATGTTGAAACCGCGCGTTTGGTCTATTTTAGCTACTTCCACAGCATTATGTCGTACGGCATTTTATGGTGGGGTCGGGCTGCTGACATTGATTCCATCTTTATTTTGCAAAAGCGAGCTGTCAGAGCCATTTATAATCTACGTCGCCGTGAATCTCTTAGGAAACAATTTAAAAATATTAATATTATGACAGTATCTTGCCAATTCATTTATGAAGATATTATGTTTGTAAGAAAAAATCGACATATTTTTAATAAAATAAGTGATAGACATAATTTTAATACTAGAAATAAAGATAAAATAGATCAACCATTTTTCAGATTATCTAAAGTACCCCATAAAAGATGTATGTACATCTTTTATGGGGTACTGTGTCAAATGTTACAACAAAATACCTTGTGATATATTGCAATTAAATGAAAGAAAATTTAAAACTCATGTTAAAAGTACACTTTGTAAACAAGCATATTACAAATTAGAGGATTATATCCAAGATAAGAATGCTTGGAAACATGCTGGTCCAGCTCCATAGGACAATCTAGAGTCTAGACAAAATCAAACTGGTTGCTATTTTAATTGTACAATTTATTATTTGATACAAATAATAAATCAATGTTGAATTTAAATTCTGTGATTACTTTAACTCACACACTGACCTATTACTTTATTTATTATTTTTAGGAAAACGTATACTTTCACAATTTTAGTATATATGTGAGCATCATGTACCTATCACATAATTAATTTATCTGTCATTGCTTTATTTTTCATTCTTTTTTTACCTATTTTGGTATAGTAATTTTATTGTAGGTGCATCGTCTTCAAATATAATTTTAAAATGTACCTATACAAAATTTTATAAAACATTTTAAAAGAGTAACGGTGGAGTTTCTTGCACATTCTTCTCCATACGAAACTTTTGAAAGGGGCAACTAGAATCAATTTAATTTTTTTTGTTAATTTTGACGTTCAAAAGTGCCTTTTATGTGCCTATTTGAAATAAATAATTTGACTTGACTTGACTTGAAAACTATGGAAAGACTATGGCCCCTGCCTGATAAATGTGTTATATAAAATACACCGATAAAATTGCAGAGGGTGACTTGCACACTCAGTATTGGACCCCGAAAACGGTCGTTAGCACATAGTGACGTAGCGCCAAGGGGGCAACACTTCGTGAGGTGCTTGAGGAGTGGAGAGGTATTCCACTGCTATTAGAACAATCCCAGAGCCCGGAATATGGTCAAGATCCCTACCAGCACTTACTGGAATACTTCCTTCCTCCGAGCACGTTTGCTCTTGCAAATCTCCACTTAACCCGGCCAATAAACGCAAGAATGAGGTGGGAGCACTGACCCTGGTAAGTATTCGCTTCAGCCGGCCAATAAAGGCAAGCCAGATATGAGAAAAAAGACTTTTCCCGGGAGATAGGGTCAGTGAGGTCGCTACTGCCCAACAGCTCGCCACATGCTGCCCTGCGGGTTTCTGTGTCTCTCTTGGTCTGGCTCTTTACCCTAGACCTGTTCCGGCAAAGTAAACTCTACCAGCACAGATCCAGAGTTCGGAGCGCGGAAGCCCTACCACGACGTCAACGTAGAGATACGCCGGTGAGGTTATTATTATTACTTATATTTCAATCGATTCAAAAATACACAAATTATTCATATTGTTGTTAGTAACACTTAAAACTATGACGGCAGCCACATTGTTTAGTAGTTGCGAGAGACGGCGACTAGATGGCGCTAGTGGAACGTGCACCGGACGCATCATATTACAACGTTCCCCCCCCACTAGCGATTGCCTTTATAACGAGCTGCGCTGTTGAGTCGGCACTCGCCCCTGGCTGGAGGCTTTGAGTTCGCTTAAGGCAGCCACAGGTAAGTCCGGTTAAGTAGTCACGACCTCTCAAGGTCTACTACAAGACACAATAAAAAAAAAAAAAAAAATTGTCGGCACGCATTTCGAACGGATGCGTCTTGGTGCACGGACCACTGTCTCTCGACAGTCAGTACTGCTCGGTTATTGGATGTGGAACACTGTCTCTGACAATTAGTACTATCCTTATTGCGGTGGGTGCATGGAACCCTGTGCCTGACAGTCAGTACTGCCCTATGTGACCGCCCTCACTGCCGTTTTAGTTATTTAATTAATTTCTATATTTAAGATAACTGATTGTTTAATTGAAATAAATTTGTGTATTGCCATATCTGAGTTTTGCTTCTGATGTCTAGGCCAAACCCGACGTCAGAAGTGGGATCGGATTGTCCGCCCACCTCTGGCACTTCATCATCACAAAATATGCAGGAAAATATTCCGCTACCCTCAAATAGTTTAGAAGCATTAATTTCTAAATTAACTGATGCTCTACTACCCGGTCCAATGCACCACCACAACCGTTCGTAGCATTGATACCGTTTGATCCTGACGACCCCAATACAGACATAGAGCGCTGGTGTCGGCTGTCAGACACGATAATTAAGAGCAAAAATTTGAAAGGTGTCGATTTGATCATAATTCTGACCCATTGTCTTCGAGGCCGCGCAGCCACATTACTGACCAAGTTACCTCCCAGTCAATATCAATGGGAAGATATACAGGAGACTTTGAAAGCTCAGTTCTCTCGCCCTATGCTTATTCAGGATCACTTTGACAGTATTCTCAAATTTGAAATTATTTCTAATGAAACTCCCGCTCAGGCATGTTTACGTCTTTGGCAATTGATTGAAAATATCCCGGACGCAAGATTATCTGAAAAGGTTGTGACCGGCTTTGCTATTTCCATATTTTCTCAGTGTGATGTTCAAATACGTCGTGAATTAAACTCTACCGTGGTAAATGACAAATCCCAGGTATTTCGAGTATTGCGAGGCATATCCTTGAAAAGAAGGTCAGAATTGCCTGAGTCAAACGATTTTGACGTCAAGCGTCCTCGTGCTACGTTTGGTTTTCGTGGCAACTGCAACATATGTGATAGGACAGGTCATCGTGCGGCTGATTGCCGTGAAAGAAACAAACCACTTAATCGCTCTATAGTTGCGGATAAACGTGTCATCCAGAAGCCACAAGTCACATGCTACGTCTGCGGGGAGCTAGGCCACGTCGTCTCCACTTGCCCAAAGAGGGCTGAAAATACGAAGATGGAACAAGTCTCTACTGGAAGCAACGAAGTCAACGTATGCTCAAAAATTGTTCGAGGTATTATGGACTATAATAGTATGAAAATTCCCTTCATTTTTGATTCCGGTTCAGAGTGTAGTCTGATTAGGAAAAGTTTTTCACACCTTGTTATGGGACAGAGATCGCATGACCTTATCAACATGACAGGTATTGGAAAAAGTATCATTAGTAGCACAGAGCAAATTGTTTGTAACGTATAAATCCAGAACGTCGAAATTAACGTCACTCTTCATGTAGTTCCGGATGATTGCCTGCGAGACGCTATTTTATTAGGTAGAGATATACTTGAGCGCGATATTCTTGTTGAAATTTCAGAGAGCGGTTTAACATTCAAGCGGTGTAGGGAGTCTAACATGTGTACCAAAACCAAACCTATTTTTGACATTGATTCAATTAATACTGACTTAACAGGACCTGATAGAGTAAAACTTTTTAATATATTAACGCAATATGCAGATAATTTTATTGAAAGTTTTCCTACATCTAGAATTAAAACGGGACAGTTGAACATTGATTTAATTGATCCTCATAAAGTAGTACATAGGAGACCGTATAGGTTATCCCCTCAGGAATCTAGGATAGTTGATGAAAAAATTGAGCAATTGTTGACGGCAAATATTATTAGGGAAAGTTCATCCCCATTTGCAAGCCCTATCATTCTTGTCCGTGTGGTGCCGGACGTAAAGAATAGTACCATCCTATTTCTTCCCGTGGGTGTCGTAAAAGGCGACTAAGGGACTTACTAGAGAATGGGCAGCAGCGTTCTCTATGCATATTAACACCATACTGCGATCGCCAACCCGCCTGCCAAGCGTGGCGATTATGAAACCCCCCCCCCTTATTGGGGGAGGCCTATGTCCAGCAGTGGACGACTTTCGGCTGAAATGATGATGATGATGATGATCATTCTTGTAGAGAAAAAGGACGGTAGTACACGCATGTGTGTTGACTATAGAGAATTAAATAATAATACTCAACCAAATCATTATCCTTTACCTCTGATTGGTGAACAAATTGATAAACTTAATGGTGCTCATTATTTTAGTAGTATTGATATGGCCTCTGGGTTTCACCAACTACCTGTACATGAAAGTTCCATAGAAAAAAACTGCATTTGTAACCCCAAAAGGGCAGTTTGAATTTTTGGCTATGCCTTTTGGGTTACGTAATGCCCCTTCTTTTTTTCAAAGGGCTATTAATACTGCTTTAAAGCCTTTGAATGATGAAAAGATTTTAGTTTTCATGGATGACGTACTTTCAATTTCAAAAGATATTGATAAACCGTTTAGACAAATTACTTAAAACGCTGTCCAATGCAGGGTTCTCGTTTAATTTAAAGAAGTGTTCGTTTTTAACAGGCCAAACTGACAACCTTGGGTATATAGTTTTAGCTGGGGAGATTAGACCAAATCCAAAAAAAATACAAGCCTTAATTAATGCCCCAACTCCAAAAACTCCGGGGTCGCGGGAAGGTACTTATGGGTCACCGAGGCCCCCGCAACATAGGCAACAGGAAGGAATACGGGTGGGTTTTAGTCAGTAAGAGTCTGACACACCCTCCCGCTCCGCCCAGAGCGGGAGAAGTTATTTGATGATTTCCCACCCTTAAAAAAAAAAAAAAAACTCCAAAAACTGTCACTCAAGTTAGGCAGCTCATAGGGCTAGCAACGTATTTTAGACAGTTTATTCCTAACTTTTCCCAAATAATTCGGCCTTTGTATCCCTTAACAAAAGGAAAAGGCAATGTTATGTGGACCCCGGAGCATGACCAAATACACAAAAAAATTATCCACATTCTAACGTCCGAACCAGTTTTAAAAGTTTTTGATCCCTCCTTGCCCATTGAACTCCATATCGATGCAAGTAGTGAGGGATATGGTGCAATTCTTATCCAAAAATATAATGATACCCCTCATATAGTAGCGTATTATAGTAGAAAGACCATAGATGCAGAGTCGCGATATCACTCTTATGAGTTAGAGACCCTTGCGGTAGTAAAAGCAATCGAACATTTTCGTCATTATTTGCACGGACGAAAATTCACTGTATTTACCGATTGTAACTCCCTTAAAGCTTCTCACTCAAAGCGTGATTTGACTCCAAGGGTTCACCGTTGGTGGGCTATATTGCAGGCTTATGATTTTGATATCGTGTACAAGGAAGGTCGAAAGATGGCTCATGCTGATTTCTTGTCTCGCAATTTATCAAACACAAATTATTCTGAACCCCGTAAAGTAAATTTTCTTGAATTAAATAAAGGTTGGTTAATTGTAGAACAAGAGCGTGATTCGAAACTTTCTGAAATAATATCAAAATTCCGTAATAATCAATTACCTGAAGAGATATCGCGTACGTATGATTTAAGGCAAGGAATATTGTATAGGAAGATAGAACGTAGAGGAGTTTCTAGTTGGCTACCTATTGTACCCCGTTCTTTGGTTTGGTCCCTAATCAGCCATGTTCATAATGAGATAAAATATTTAGGTTTTGACAAGACTTTAGACAAACTTTACGAATTTTATTGGTTTCCTGATATGCATAAATTTGTAAAAAAAAATATTAATTGCTGTGTAGTATGTAAAACTTCCAAAGGCCCTTCAGGTGCACAGCAAATGCAGTTACATTCAATTCCTAAACATCCAGTCCCTTGGCACACAATTCATTTAGACCTAACTGGAAAACTTTCGGGAAAAAGTGATAGAAAAGAATATTGCTCAGTTTTAATAGACACCTTTACAAAGTTTGTACTGCTTGAATATACTCCGGCCTTAAGTTCTTCATACGTTGTAAGAGCAATTAAAAATGCTGTAAACTTATTTGGTGCTCCAAAGCGCATTATCGCAGATAGAGGACGTTGTTATGACTGCAGTGAGTTTAAAAACTTTTGTAATGATAATCAAATAGTGCTCCATTTAATAGCAGCCGGTTCTAGTAGAGCTAACGGGCAGGTTGAGAGGGTCATGCAAACTTTAAAGAATATTCTTACTGTAATAATGCCTGGAAGGATGAACTAGGAGAGATTCAACTTGCTCTTAATAGTACACGTTCCAGGACCACAGGTTTTACGCCTGATGATGATACCTGATGTTTGGCATTCAAGGTTCCTCACTTAATCTAGCTAAAATAACTCCTAGTTCTTCTGCACCAACTGTAATTAATGTTGAAACGGCTCGTTCATCGGCATCAGAAAATATTCAAAGAGTGGCTAACGCTGACACTATACGGTTTAATAAGGAAAAAGCCCGGATTAAACATTTTGCAGTAGGTGAATTTGTTTTTGTAAAATGCGAAGAAAGACATCAAACTAAGTTAGATAATAAATTTAAGGGACCTTATACAATAGTCACTGTCTTAGATAATGACCGTTATGAACTTAGACATATTAACGGTTCTAACAGAATTTATAAAATTGCTCATGAAAATTTAAGGGAAGTACCTAAAGGGCAAGAAGGTTATTAATTATTATAAGCCACTACTACCCAGCAGGGTATTAAAATATCTGTCCCGACGTCCCGCGACTATCGTATGCCCCCCGACAGAAGGGCTTCACCCTATCTTCAAAATTTCCAATATCTGCCGTCTCACGGGCCTCGTAATAGAGAAGCCCAGGAAGAGCGGCGTCGTTGAGCAATGTCACCGTTGCCAGCTCTACGGGCATGCGCAGAAGAACTGCCATGCGAAACCCAGGTGCGTCAAGTGCCTGGGTGAACATGGCACGTCCGACTGCCCCCGCCCCAAAGATAGGTCACTTTGTACCGAGCCGCCCAGCTGCGTGCTGTACGGTGAGGCTGGGCACAGAGCCAACTATCGTGGCTGTCGTATGGCCCCCAAGATTTCTTCCTCAAAGCTGGTGAAGCGTGCAGACGCCCGCCAGCAGAGAGAGTGCCCATCATATGGGTTCTTCCCCCCCCCATCACAGACCCTCTTGCAACTCTCCCAGAGGCTAAGCCCGCAAAGGCCTAGCCCCTGGAACTACCTGAACCACCAGCAGGCCTTCCCTGCTATGGTTCAGCCGAGACCCACTCCACCTCCCGTCAGACCGCTGATGGATCCCCGCATCCGCGTCCCCGCGCCCGTACCCGTACAACCCGCGAGACCCGCGCCTGCTCCCATGGCCGCTGCCGCAACCGCTACGCCACGGCCCGTCGCCGCTTCAACCACTCCAGTGGTCGGTCCGTCTGTCCCAGTAGATCCATTCAGCGTGATCTCTGGGACCTTCGCGTTATTCTTTACGCCCCGCGCGCGTAAAATGGCCAACGAACTTATTGCCGCCCGAAATTCCTGCGATCTCGCTCAGATCCAGCGAATCTTCCTCGCGTATCCCGAGATTACGCAAGCCCTAGAAAACTTCGCGAAACCCCCCCAGTAATGGATATACGAATCCAAGCACGTACTAAACCCCGATCCCTAAAGTTAGGTTTCTTCAATGCCAATGGCATGCTAAAACAACGCGATGAAATCGCTGCGTTCCTCCGCGACCACCAAATTGATATTCTCCTCTAACAGGAAACCTTTTTAAAGCCCAGCCGTCGAAACCCGTCAATTGCCAACTATCGCATAGTTCGCAATGACAGGACTAGATGCCACAAGGGCGGCACCTTAATCTATTATAGAACGTCCCTGCACTGCATCCCAATGGACCCGCCCCCTCTCTCACGTTTAGAAGTGTCCATATGTAAGTTAGGCATGACTGGCCATCAACCGATCACCATAGTTTCGGCCTATGTTCCCCCCGTTTGCACATCGGAGTTAGCCCTTCCCCCTCTCTCTGACGACCTTTCCATTTTACTTGGCCTGAGTGACTCCGTTATCATAGCGGGCGATTTCAACGCCAAACATCATGCCTGGAACAGCACCAGGATCTCCACCAGAGGCAAACACCTGTTTGACCTATGTCCCATCCTTAACTTCGACATCATCGCCCCGATGACTCCCACGCACTTTCCCCACGACCCTAACCATACCCCCGACGTACTTGCATACTTGCATACTTGCGTACTTGCATAGCGCTTCTGAAGAGTATCAACCTACGGTTGGATTCTATAGAGGCGCTTGACGAACTCTCCTCTGACCACCGTCCAGTTGTCGTAAAGCTGGCCCCACGCCTAGGTCTCCACGACCCAGACAGACCCCCTCTCACCAAACAGACTGGAGGAAAGTAAGCGACTGCCTGAAATCCACCACGTTAGGTCCCCGACTAGACTCCATTCCCGACCACTTCGACTCTATCGTTGACACGACAGCCGCGATCGAGTCATTCACGGTACACGTACAATCAGTCCTGAACGACTGTTCAAGGGAGGTTCCGGCGATGGACGACCATCGCTGGAAGCTCCCGGACGATGTGCGCGAACTGTTGAATGAGAAGAACGCGGCTGTCCGTGCGTACAGTAACTTTCCCAACCACGCGAACAAAGTCTATATGCGCTATTTACAGAGATCTGTAAAGACACGCCTATCGGAGCTGCGTGACGCCGGCTGGGACAAGATGCTGAGCGAGTTAGAGCCCACCCACTTAGCTTTCTGGGACCTTCAGAGGAAACTCAAATCCGAAGAAGTCGTCTCAATGCCCCCCCGGTGCGCCCCGACAAGACCATCGCTTTCGATGACATCGACAAGGCGGAATGCTTAGCCGATAGTCTTGAGGCTCAATGCTCACCTAGCTCTCAACCAGTAGACCAAGCTCACCTGTCCCAGGTCGACGCGGAAGTCGAACGTAGAGCCTCCCTCCCACCCGTTGAAGACCCTGATTATCCTCTGCCTCCCGTCACTCCAGACGAAGTGCATGATATCATCAAGGGTCTAAAACCTCGCAAAGCCCGCTCAGACGGAATCACCAATAGGGTGCTCCAACTGTTCCCCGCTCACCTCATAATGCTCATGGCCACCATCTTCAATGAAGCCCTGAGCAATAACATCTTTCCACAAGAGTGGAAGAAGGCCACCGTCATCGGCATACCGAAGCCCGGTAAGCCGGAAACGGAGCCCACCAGCTACCGGCCCATCAGTCTGCTCAATGTCTTCGGCAAAGTCTATGAGAGGCTTATTTTAAAGCGCCTCAGAGATTTTGCGGAAACAAAGGGCCTCATCCCCGACCAGCAGTTCGGTTTTAGATCCCAACACTCTTGCGTCCAACAAGTCCACCGCATCGTTGAACACATAAGCTACGGCTTTCAACGTGGTCTTACGACCGGTGCTGTATTCTTCGATATAGCGAAAGCGTTCGACAAGGTCTGGCACAACGGCTTATTATATAAGCTCTACAAACTCGGTGTGCCCGATCGTCTCGTGCTCATCTTACAAGACTTCTTGTCAAACTGCACCTTCCGCTATTGCATCGAATCGCTCCAGACCGAAGTCAACAAGCTTGGCGCTTGGTTTAGAAAGTGGAGAATCGAAGTCAATCCCGACAAAAGTCAGGCGGTTCTTTTCACCAAACCGCGTAGAAACCTCATCCCCCCCGACCGCTCACCATGTTCGGCAAGCCTATCCCTTGGGAGAAGCGAGCCAAATACCTAGGCGTGACCCTTGACCACCATCTCTCGTTCTCAGAGCATTAAGCAGGTGCGTTCGCGTGCCGCTTTTGCTCTCGGTAGACTACACTCCGTCCTAAATGCGCGCAGCAAATTGTCCCTTAAGGGCAAATTGCGTATTTACACAGCGTGCATCCGTCCCATCATGACATATGCCTGTGCAGTCTTCGCACATGCTAGGCCCTACCACATCCACAGGATGCAGTGCCTCCAAAACCGTTTCCTCCGAAAGGCAACGGGAGCTCCCTGGTTCGTCCGAAACGAGATCCTCCATCTCGATCTTAAAATCCCCACCATCAAGCAGTTCATGAAGCGCATCACGAAGCGTTTCTTCGACTCCACCGCCACCCACCACAACCCTCTGGTTGTGCAGGCCGCCAGTTATAGGCCCTACACCATTAGCTCTATTCGCCGTCCAAGGCATACTCTCACCGACCCCGATGACCCCATTACCTTCCTCCAGGAAAGCAGTAGGGCCACGAGTACAGTGCACAAAACACACCGACCTACGTTCCGACCTCGCCGCCGAGGTCCCTCGCGTAAACCCCGACATAATTGTCCCCCCCGACCCTTGCTCGACGAAGCGCCAGCCCGCGCCGCAGCTGAGCCTGTAGTTTTAAATTCTCCGATTAATAATAATAATACTGATCAGATCCAGCCTGTCCCACCTTGCTGTCCTCCCCCCAGAGACGCCCTAAGCCGAGGTTCGTACCCCACAGGGGGTGCCCTTAGCGTGCAGTCGCTTAGTATTATAAGAAATTTGCCCCTGGCTGGAGGCTTTGAGTTCGCTTAAGGTAGCCACAGGCAAGTCCGGTTAAGTAGTCACGACCTCTCAAGGTCTACTACGAGATGCCTTATCAAAAAAAAAAAGAGTCGGCACGCATTTCGAACGGATGCGTCTTGGTGCAGGGACCACTGTCTCTCAACAGTCAGTACTGCTCTGTTATTGGATGTGGAACACTGTCTCTGACAATTAGTACTATCTTTATTGCGGTGGGTGCATGGAACCCTGTCCCTGACAGTCAGTACTGCCCTATGTGACCGCACTCACTGCCGTTTTAGTTATTTAATTAATTTCTAGATTTAAGATAACTGATTGTTTAATTGAAATAAATTTGTGGATTGCCATATCTGAGTTTTGCTTCTGATGTCTAGGCCGACAACTATGTTAGTAACTAAATGTTACTAACATAGTTGTCGGGTTTGGTTTTCATTCAATTAAATAAAATAAAACAAAAATAAAACTTATTCAAGAACCTATAACTATGTCGGCTTCCCGTTTCCCCAGACCTTTAAAATGCTGTTGGTGCTCCCCCAAATCCTTCGCATCAGGGATGCTGTTCTTTTTCGCTTAATAGCTTGAAAACTATCTGTATAACTATCTGTATCTGTGTAACTATCTGTATCTACAGAACCGCGGGAGCCCCAACAGCACCCTAAAGCAACCTATTAATGCAACTTAATCCTACAATGCTAATTAAGTTCAATATTAGCCGTTCGATAATGACATACGAGGTTCGTGGACTTAAGGCATACTTAAGTAAATATTTAAAATCTCTTTGCCATTGCGTGAAACCTGATAGGATTATATTAGTACATCGTGCGTGGAGCTATTGCCTGCGCCCGCGTATTTGGAAACGATGCTTAAACAATCATGTACGCGCTCCCTGGTGATTAGGATAGGTTGGTAAATAATAGAAGAAGCTCTTCACTCCTGTAATGGTAGCTGTAGGCAGGCGTGTCAGTCATTTGTTTTGTGAGTAGAAATAATGGAGATCCCAATCCCGATATACCTCCCGATAATACAAAGTCATTAATTCAAACTAGGCTGAGCATCAGCACTTTTCAAACGTCAAAATTACATAAGACAGTCCCCCAAAAACGCCCGCCCTTCACCACTTCCCAGTGTTTTAGCTGAGAAGAAGAAGTGGCGCAACAAATTACTCAACAGCACAGCTGTCAGCAAGACGACCACAAGACGACGAACCACAAGCAGCACCCGGGTGTTCACGAGCATAACGCAAAGATCAGCCATCACCCCCTTCGCCATATTTGAGGGAAGGAGGCAACTCGACCCCCGACGCTGCTGCAAGCAGTGATATCTGGGGGAGCATGACGAACTTGCTGCCGGTTACTCAGGCAAGAATAGTATGATCAATTGTCGAGGTCGCTAACTAACCACTTATTACAATATAATTCATTCACACACACACACACACACACGCACCCACACACACCCCACCTAGGTACACACCTTCCATCTACACATCATACATGCACTCACACTTCTCATACAAACTCTACAAACGAACTATTTAGTTTTATTTAGTTCAGTTTTTAGTTTAGTTTTATTCTATTTTATTTTGTAAATAAAAATTCTGGTAGGTATAGAATTAAATATCTGGAACACTGTTGTCTTCCTCACGAAGCTGGGCGTTAATAGCTGCGACACAGTTTATAACTAATGTGGCTATTATCGTACGCAATAAATTGTAATTGTACTGTTTTTGTTCCAATAAAGATTATTATTATTATTATTAATTCAATTTACCACACTCCAATTTACCAACAAAAACATTAAAAACTAAAATTCTCAAATAGAATGAACTATAAATAATTGATTAATTGAAAAGCACTGTTTTCTTACAATGCTATTGTCGCGCAAACTATATTTTTCATTCCCTTTATCGTCGAAGGTACTGACTACGAGTACTCGTATAACGCATTTACCGCAATTTTGAGTTGCTACGCAGTGAAAGCTACCGGCGTAGCCGCATGCTACGTAGCGAAGTCTACAATCCGCGTAGTTGCATGCTACACAGCGGAGTCTACACTCTGCTTCATCGCATACAACGCAGTGGTGTCTTCATTCTGCGTACTTGCATACTATGGAGCGGTGTCAACAATCCGCCTAGTCGCATACTACGCAGCGGCGTCTACAATCCGGAGGGTCGCAAACCACGCAGCGGATTCTTTACTCTGCTTAGTCGCATGCTACGCAGCGGTGTCAACAATCCGCCTAGTCACATACTACGCAGCGGTGTCTACAATCCTGGTAGCCGCATACTAAGCAGTGGACTCTTTAAAACCCCGCTTAGTCGCATGCTACGCAGCGGTGTCTACAATCCGCGTAGTTGCAGGCTACGCAACGGCGCCAACAATCTGCGTAGTCCCATGCTTCGCCCACCACGTCTACAATCCACGTAATCGGACGCGGATACAGTGTGACTAGATTAAATTTTACGAAAATACCGAGGCACCTCAAAAAAATACTGAAATATACCGACTTACATAGGACAGATATACCAATAAAAATACTGATTTTCTTAACACGTTTTATTTATTCATACTCACAATAAATGTTAGAGTTATATTTTAACATCCTTTTCGAAGGATTAAAATTTACACAACCTCCTTCATCCTTAACACCTTGCTTAGTTTTTAAAATAGCCGACACATTTTTGTTTATAAATCTGTTTCTTTGGTCCGTTTTTATTAAATTTATCTGTGAAAATATGCGCTCGCATGCAGCATTCGACACCGGTATACATAGAAGAGATTTACTAAAACTAGTTATTCCACCCAAAATTTTGGGTGGAAGTTGGGAAAATTTCTAACAGTGATGGCATGTTAAAATACAAAAATATAACTAGTTTTAGTAAATCTCTTCTATAAGAATATAGAACCCTAAAGTTTGATCGCGAAGTAAGTCACAAATCACTTACTTCGCGATCAACCTTTAGGGTTCTATATTGCAGCCATGGGATCTGGAGGCAAAAGTCCTCGCGCACGTATGGGAGTGGCGCGAGGAGGCGAAACGCCGCGGCATAAGTTCGCTGCCGCGAGAAATCGCGGCACAGCGGACGGAGCTGCGGAGGGATCTCATGGCATCATGGAGAGTACGGTTGTCGCAACCCAGTGCTGGGTACGCCACAATTGCGGCGATAAGTCCCCTCTTTGAGAAGTGGCTAGAGAGGCGCCACGGCGTCCTCACCTTCCACCTGACGCAGGTCCTCACCGGACACGGCAGCTTCGGGAGGTTCCTGTGTTGGACAAGGCAGGAGGAAACGCCCGGGTGTCACCACTGTGTGGATCGCCCGGAGGACACGGTGGAGCATCCGTTGGAGGTCTGCCTGGCTTGGGCAGAGCACCGCCGTGTCCTCGTGGAGGCGATCGGCGGCAGAGATCTCTGGCGTCCGGCCCTGGTTCAGGCCATGGTACGGAGCGAGAGGGCATGGGCAGCCGTCACCTCCTTCTGCGAAGCAGTAATGCTCGCGAAGGAGGAGGCGGGACGGTTGAGGCAAAGGCAAGTTTCGCGCCCTCTCGCCCCTAGCCGCCGCAGGAGACGCCCTGGGCGTCGGGAATCCCGGCCGGATTTCCGGCCACCGTAGACGCGGGCTTGCGGACGGTGAGCAATGGGTAGCTCACCGTCCGGTAAGGACCAGGCCCGGGTCGACGGCGCGTTGTATTCCACGCGCGCCTCAAAGAGATGTCGTCAGCACATAGGTAGGGGTCCACTAGGGCTGATGCCTGCCGGGGTCGCGGGAATGTACTTATGGGTCACCGAGGCCCCCGCAACACAGGCAACAGGAAGGAATACGGGTGGGTTTTAGTCAGTAAGAGTCTGACACCCTCCCGCTCCGCCCAGAGCGGCAGAAGTTATTTGATGATTCCCACCCTCAAAAAAAAAAAAAAGGGTTCTATATTCTTCGTCAATTAACTGCATTTGTTCTAGCTGTACCGCGCATGGGAAAGTTTCTATCACATTTCGTAAACTGCGAAATTCTTTATGCACGGCAGTGTGTGGGTCAAGAAATTTCAGTTCTCGCAAAACTGGATTTTCAAAAGGCAAACGTGATTTCAATTGCGTGCTCAACTCAATTAAAAACTATTTGGCACCTTCTGAAAAACTCAGCAATCTGATCTTTCATGTTTACATTTTCCCTGTGTTTGATTAATTCTTGGCCTACTTATAAGTACATATCTTTCAATGGAAAATAATTTACATTAGACTTTGGGTCTAACGAAAATACATTGTCCGTACGTTTGATGTAATTAGCTTTCATGAAGCAACCCAAAATCGACATGTTCATACTAGATGCATCATCATACAGTCTATCAATGCACGGATAGTCGCCTTGAAAAATTATGTTTACAATCGGCAAAATGTAGTCCAAAAAGTAAAAGTACAATTTGTTTATATCAGTGGTAAAAGAATTAAATAAAAATTCTGATGACATATTGCGATCACTCAAGTATTGGTCTTGAAAGAACAATTGCAATGCCCTCCACTGCTCAATTATTCTACTAATACAGGCATGAAGTGAAAGCCACCTTAAGTCGTAATGACGCAAAATTCTGTGATTGCCTCAGTGATTCAGTGTCTGTGAAATTTTGGAACTCAGCAAATCCTCTTTGACGCTTGCTGCTTTGAGAAAAATATCCATATACTTCTTTTACTATTTGTTCTAAATTTCTAGGCAGTATTTTACAGGCGTGGCTAATACTTAATGCTGCAGAGTGACAAACACATTTTATGAAAAAGCACTTTGGGTTTACTTCTTTAATTTTTGCAACAATGCCAGAATGTTGACCAAACATCACATTCGTAGTATCAGCAGCGAATCCTATTACGTCTTTTATTTCTAAACCTAATTCGGATAATTTTGATGACAACGAATTAAATAAATGACCTGCGGTCTCACCACTTAATTCAACTAAATCAAGGAATTTGGTTTGTACAGTACATTTAGTTTCAGAGAAGTATTTAATTACTAGAAGAACTTTAACTAAAGTATTGGCAATACTTTGACTGTTGCAGCATCTGTACTCTCATCGATTATAATTGAATATACTGGTTTACCTGAAGGAGATGCAGTACCAAGTATGTCTTCAATCATATCTTTTTCGAAATTGGGTCCTAAAACATTATAAGCTATAGCGGCTGCTTTGGTTCTCTTGCAGGAAAATTCTTTCGCAATATCGGAATCGGTAAAACACTTCACTAGAACATCACTAAGATGGTCCATAGCTCTAAATGGGATGTTGTGTTCCGACAGAAAACTGCATAAACGCAACTGCATTCTTGACTTCGTCTTTCAGTTGGGGGCCTTTTTGAAAAATGTATCAACCTGAAAATTTTAAAAATACTTGGTTGCTTAGTTTTTTTTATAACAGCGCCGCATTTCATAGCTGTTACCTAACTGATTTTGAGTAAAAAAACTAGGATGATTAACTTTAAATTAAAATATATCCAAACTCCTTGAACTAGGTAAGTAAACCGAGTTATGCTTACCTTTGACTGTCCTTTATATTATATCAAGTTCGACTTATGCTTTTCAGTATTTGCATGTTGTTTTATAGATGCTAATCTACTTTGCAGTTTCGCATTGCATGCTTTGCAAAATGCGGTGGACTCGTCATCTTTATAACGTGAAAGCCACGAAGAAAATTCCGGAATTTGTTCCCACTTAGCTAAATAACTTTGCTGAAAACTAAACATGCTGTCCAGATGATAACTACTACATATTCATGCAACTGAAAACTTAAAAACTAGACGTTGTTTTGAAAATTATAGATAAACTAGCGGTCCGTCCCGAATTCGTCCGGGTAGACTGATATTCATGAAACACAACGAATTTGAAGGTATGCAATCTGGAAATTACGCTCTATCTAATAGTGCAAACCGCATTAAAATCGGTCCAGCAGTTGTAAAGTTTTAGGCGAACATACATTCTGCAAGTCTGATTAATACTATGTATTGATTGATAATTGTATATCTAGTATTACAATACTACAACGCTGGCAACGGCCGTCTTTCTTGCCATATGTGTAACTTACTCATCTTTGCTCATAGATAACATGTATAAGTATAAACTAAATCCGGGAAAGTCCCCAATGTTAGTGTTCCGGGGAATTCCGCAAACATTGTCGCAAAGACGATCACTCACTACGGTGTTGCCATAACTTCAACCAAAATATACCCAAAAATACTGACTGCCAGCAATATACCTGAAAATAATCGATGAAATATACTGAAAAAGTATTAAAATACTGAATCTGGTCACACTGCGCGAATACGCAGTGTACTCTACCCTCCGCGTAGTCGCAAGCTACGCAGAGGTATCTACAATCCGCGGCGTCGCATACCACGGAGTGATGTCTACAAACCGCGTAGTCGGACGCGACTACGCAACGAACTGTTCACCCCGCGAAGTCGCATGCTACGCAGAGGTTTCTACAATCAGCGTAGTCGCATACAACGGAGCGGTGTCTACAATCCACGTAGTCACATACTACGCAGCGGACGCTACACTCCGCGTAGTCGCATGCTACGGAGGGGAGTCCGCACTCCGTGTACTTTTTTTTTTTTTTTTTATTTGTGATGGGTTTGCTCTTGACCTTAGTCTATGTCAGAGGCGACAGAAACAAAGTCGATGATGGAGCGAGCTTACCCAGAAGAAGCCTGTTCACTTGGTTGTTTTCCTAACATTTCCGTCGTGGTTGTGGATAAGTATTGTGGTGATTGTTTAGTTGTAAGAAAACGTGGCCTAAGCGCGGAGTCAAACCTTTGAACAAGTTTTTTTTTTAACTAGGCTCCACAGACGTCGCACTTTCTTACTTTACTTTAGAATACAAAGTATAATGGTATAAACCTCGGATATCAGTATGAACTGAATGCAAGCAAGTATGAATGTAGTTGATTCTCCACATGCTCCAACAGAACATTTCGTTTCTTGCAGCAGGCTTAGCATGAGCACCGTTTTGTCGACGGAAGAGAAGAATGACTGAATGGCTAGCTTTAAAACCATTAAAAGGCAAATCTAGAAAAGAAGAGGGAATCTTGTTATAAAAAGTTATACCAAGCCAACAAATGAGTTATGAACCTTATGAAACCGCTGAAATGAGCACGTAGTTTGCCCTTATTTCAAGTGTTAATACCAGGCCACTCAGAAAGTATTGCGAAAAGAGTTTTTATGTATGAGAGACTGGGCAGTTATAATCTATTTTGAAAATGTGGTTATTTGTAAGTAAAAATCTGTACGTTCCAATTTCAAAATTTCCCTCCACATTGTTTGTGAGCTAATTTAAATTTTCGTGTCTCATTAAAAAATGGATCTGCGCCGGGAACTTTCTCGCCCTGTGATTTTTTACGATTTCATGTGTCGCCTGAAACCGGACGAATCGTACGATAGACTTTAAATGGCATTCATGGATGAAGGCCCTTCTAAGGTATACGTGTATCGTTGGTATAACGAATTCATGCGCGGTCGACTAACTTTGGTAGATGATGAAAAGTGGTCGCTTTTGACGGCTGTTACGGAAGAAAACTTGCTAGCAGTGAAAAAAATAATCTTTGACAATAGGCGAGTTACGTAACAAGATATTCAGCACATACTACATCGATCGAGAAGCCTTCACGAAATTCTACACGTGCATCTTCGCGTGAGGAGGATAGTTTCACGCTCCTATCGGTGAGAAGCAGGCCTGGGTGGAATGGGGCCGTGATATGATAAACAAATTTTAAGCAAGCTCGTCTCGGCGTGTTTACGACATCATTACAGGTTGAGTCTTGGATTTATTAATACGATCCAGAAATGAAGCGCCAGTCGACGGTTTGGGTGTTTCAAAACGAGTCAACGCCTACCAAAGTGAAACGATCTAGAAGTAGGGGATGATTTTGATAGCAAGCTTTTCAATTTGACTGGCTATTTGGTGTCAATTCCTTTATGAAACCAAAGAAGCATCAACACTGAATGGTATACTACCAAATGCTTGGCAGAAGTTTTCTCTGTTGTGAGCAACAAGTGACCAAACACAGGGCTCCGCGGGCTACTGCTCCACCATGACAACGCGCCATCGCACACCGCGTTCAAAACGAGGGACTTCCTGGACAGCACGCCGGTCAAATCCTGGGTCAACCTTCTTACAGCCCTGACCTAGCACCGGGTGACATCTTTTATTCCCGAAAATAAAAAATCAGCTCAAAGGGATACTACTTTCGTCTGCGGCGGACTGGAAAAGTGTTTCGAAAACTGGTTCAGCCGCATGAAACTTTGTATATAAGCTAGTGGAGAGTACTTTGAAAAGATTTAATAAAACAATATTTACCTATAGAACATTTTTTAAATTTTCTCAAAACTTTCTGAGTGTCCCACGTATTGAGAAAAATATAAACTTATACAATACAAATGGTGGTACGTACCGTTTGTAGTGTATAAGTGTATATTTCGCCTAATGTGTAAGATGTTGGCGAAGATGAATTGTGATGACACCGTGAGAATAACAATATCTTTAAAAAAAACTCTCAGAGTAAATCTAGCACCTACCTGGTAAATTACTGAAACAGCTCGTTTTTGAAGAACAAATATATTTTGTATATCAGCAGGTTTGCCCCACAGCAGAATGCCGTAGGACCTAACGCTATGAAAGTAACTAAAATAGTCTAACCCAGCTCCAGGGGCGCCAACATTTAGAAAGCCTCGTGGGTGCTCATACTCATGCCGATTTGGGGGATTACAGGCTACTTCCTTGGCTTGCTTAGCCTTCTTCTTAATTCTTAATAAAAACTCACGAATAAGTTCCTGCAGGCTTAGCATGACGCTTTCTATTTCTACGAAGAATACACACGGCTCTTTATATACAAAGTGACGTTTCGTTTCTCCATTTTTGACATCGCACCGTAGAAATCCTTCTACAATCTGCCATTTTGTCTTTCGTTTCTAACGATCTTTGCCTAGGTCCATTTCTATGTTGACTATTTCTGAAGAAAGTTTCCTATCCCAACCTGTCAAAACCACGCTGACAACTGACAGTTGTCTAAGGTAGTGAAGAGAATTTGATTTTGTAATCGCCATGCTAAAGATAGTAAAAAACTTTTTTACTCAACGGCCACAAAGTACATATATACGGTATCTATAAAATCATGATTTTACAGGAGCGCGTTCTGAACGCAAAACTGTGATGATTAATAGAAGAACAAAGCTATCTTCTCCTATTTTACATCATTTAGTTAATAGTTAATAGTTCATATATCATTACCAAGGAAATGGTTAAGGCCAATATTACTATAATATTTTTTGTCCCAAAATACGGTACTTCGACACTGAGAAAAATTGTTGTAGTCCTATAACAAAACAAATAATTCTAAGTCGAAATATGTAAAAAAGTGAATTTCGTAAAAAGTGCAGTTGAGTGCAGTTTCTACTTTGCTTCCGTCATACTGTCTTCACGGAACGTCATTTTTGTCTACTCTTCCGTCGACTAAACGGTGCTCGTGCTAAGCCTGCTGCAAGAGACGAAAGGTTCTAGCGGAGCATGTGGAGAATCTACTACATGCATACTTACTGGCATTCAGTTCATACCGATACCCGAGGTTCATACCATTATACTTTGTATTCTAAAGTAAAATAAGAAAGCACGACGTCTGTGGAGCCCAGTTAAAAAAAACTTGTACAAAGGTTTGACTCCGCGGTTAGGCCACGTTTTCTCACAACTAAACAATCACCACAAAACTTAATGCACAATCACGTCGGAAATGTTAGGAAAACAACCGAGTACACGTAGCATGCGACTACGCGGAGTGTAGACTCCGCTACGTAGGATGCGACTACGTGGATTGCAGACACCGCTCCGTGGTATGCGACGCCGTGGAGATACCTCTGCATAGCTTGCGACTACGCGGATTGTAAACACCGCTCTGTAGTATGCGACTACGCGATATGTTGACATCGCTCCATAGTATGCGACTACGTGGTATGAAGTCACCGCTGTGTAGTATGAGACTAAGCGGAGTGTAAACTCTGATGCGTAGCATGCAACTACGTGGATTGTAGACACCGCTGCGTTGCATGCGACTAAGCAGAGTAAAGAATCCGCTGCGTAGTATGCGACTAGGCGGATTGTTGACACCGCTCCGTAGTATAAAAGTACGCTGATTGTATGACACCACTGCATAGTATGTGATAATGCGGTCTGTAGGCACCACTACGTAGCATGCGACTACGTGGAGTGTAGAGTCAGCTGCGTAGAGTGTGACTACGTGAAGTGTAGAGTCCGCTTCGTAGTATGCAACTTCGCGGATTGCTCACACCACTATGTAGTAAGCAACTACGCGGAGTCTAGCGTCCACTGCTTAGTAGGTATGCAACTAACTGTCACCGCTCCGTAGCAGCGACTACGCGGAATAAATAGTATGCGACTAGGTAGATTATTGACACCGCTCCGTAGTATGTGTATTGTAGACTCCGGTTCATAGTATGTGACTACGCTGCGTGGCATGCAACTACGCCGATCGTAGACACCACTACGTAGTATGCGACTAAGCGGATTGGAGATTCCGCTGCGTAGCATATGACTACGCGAAGTGTAGAGTCTGCTGCGTAGTATGTGACTACGGGATCGTAGACACCGCTGCGTAGCATGCCACCTCGTGAATTGTAGACTCCGCTACGTAGCATGCGACTACGCCGGTAGCTTTCACTGCGTAGCAACTCAAATTACGGTAAATTCGTTATAGTCACGACCTTCTACGACAATGGGGATGAAAAATATAGATTGTGCGACAATAGCATTGAAAGAAAATAGTGCTTTTCAATTAATCAATTATTTATAGTTCATTCTATTTGTGAATTTTGGTTTTTAATGTTTTTGTTGGTAAATTTGAGTGTGGTAAATTGAATTATATTGAAATAAGTGGTTAGCTAGCGACCTCGACAATTGATCATACTATTCTAGCCTGAGCAACCGGCAGCAAGTTCGTCATGCTCAATGAGATGTCACTGATTTTTTTTTTTTGGATGGGAAATCATCAAATAACTTTTCCCGCTCTGGGTGGAGCGGGAGGGTGTGTCAGACTCTTACTGACTAAAACCCACCCGTATTCCTTCCGTTGCCTGTGTTGTGGGGGCCTCGGTGACCCATTAGTACCTTCCCGCGGCCCCGGCAGGCATCGGCCCTAGTGGACCCCTACATTGTGCTGACGACAGTTCTTTGAGGCGCGCGTGGAATACGACGCGCCGTCGACCCGGGCCTGGTCCTTACCGGACGGTGAGCTACCCATTGCTCACCGTCCGCAAGCCCGCGCCTACGGTGGCCGGAAATCCGCCCGGGATTCTCGACGCCCAGGGCGTCTCCTGCGGCGACTAGGGGCGAGAGGGCGCGAAACTAGCCTTTCCCTCAACTGTCCCGCCTCCTCCTTCGCGAGCATTACTGCTTCGCAGAAGGAGGTAACGGCTGCCCATGCCCTCTCGCTCCGTACCATGGCCTGAACCAGGGCCGGACGCGAGAGATCTCTGCCGCCGATCGCCTCCACGAGGACACGGCGGTGCTCTGCCCAAGCCGGGCAGACCTCCACCGCATGCTCCACCGTGTCCTCCGGGCGATCCACACAGTGGTGACACCCGGGCGTTTCCTCCCGCCTTATCCGACACAGGAACCTCCCGAAGCTGCCGTGTCCGGTGAGGACCTGCGTCAGGCGGAAGGTGAGGATGCCGTGGCGCCTCTCTAGCCACTCCTCAAAGAGGGAACTTATCGCCGCAATCGTGGCGTGCCCAGCACTGGGTTGCGACAACCGTACTCTCCATGTCACCATGAGATCCCGCCGGAGCTCCGTCCGCTGTACCGCGATTTCTCACGGCAGCGGAATTACGCCCCGGCGTTTCGCCTCCTCGCGCCACTCCCATACGTGAGCGAGAACTTTTGCCTCCAGATCCCATGGCGAGATGTCACTCCTTGCCGTAGCGTCGGAGGTCGGGTTGCCTACTTCACTCAAATATGGCGAAAGGGGTGATGGCTGATCTTTGCGTTATGCTTGTGAACGGGTGCTGCTTATGGTTACTGGTCGTCTTGCTGACAGCTGTGCTGTTGAGTAGTTTGTTGCGCCACTTCTTCTTCTCAGCTAAAGCACTAGGAAGTGGTGAAGGGCGAACGTTTTTGGGGGACTGTCTTATGTAATTCTGACGTTCGAATAGTGCTGATGCTCAGCGACTTTGTATTATCGGGAGATATATCGGGATTAGGATCTCCATTATTTCTACTCACAAAATAAATGACTGACACGCATGCCTACAGCTACCATTCCTAAGAAGAGCTCCTTCTCTTATTTACCTATCCTAATCACCAGGGAGCACGTAGATGATTGTTTAAGCATCATTTCCGAATGCGCGGGCGCAGGCAATAGCTCCACGCACAATGTACTAATATAATCCTATCAGGTTTCAATATTTACTTAAGTATGCCTTAAGTCAACGAACCTCGTATCATCGTATGTCATTATCGAACAGCTGATATGGAACTTAATTAGCATTGTAGGATTAAGTTGCATTCATAGGTTGCTTTTGGTGCTGTTGGGGCTCCCGCGGTTCTGTAGCGCATCGGGCATGTTCGCTGACGTAGGTACAGATAGTTTTCAAGCTATTATGCGAAAAAGAACAGCATCCCTGATGCGAAGGATTTGGGGGAGCACCAACAGCATTTTAAAGGTCTGGGGAAACGGGAAGCCGACATAGTTATAGGTTCTTGAATAAGTTTTATTTTTGTTTTAGTTTTGTTTTATTTTATTTAATTTAATGATAAACCTACAGAAGTAGCGCATCGAGCTTGTTTGCTGAAGCAGATCCAGATAGCTTTCAAGCTATTATGCAAAAAAGAACAGCATCCCTGATGCGAAGGATTCGGGGGAGCACAGCATTTTAAAGGTGATAGTGAGTAAGCCTGATTGCCCGTTCCTGGGGCACAGCTGCAGGTCTGGTGAAACGGGAAGCCGACATAGTTATATGTTCTTGAATTAGTTTTTTTTTTTATTTATTTATTTTAATGATAAATGTTACTAACATAGTTTTATAAGTGTTACTTACAAAAATATGAATCATTTGTGCATCTTTGAATCGATTTTAATATAAGTAATAATAATAACCCCACCGGCTAGAGATACGCTGTTGACGTCGTGATAGGGCTTCCGCGCTCTGAACTCTGGGTCTGTGCTGGTAGAGTTTACTTTGCCGGAACAGGTCTAGACTTGTTCCGGCAAGTGAGCAGTGAGGCTCTTTACCCTAGGGTAAAGAGCCTCACTGTGTGGATCGCCCGGAGGACACGGTGGAGCATACGGTGGCGGTCTGCCCGGCTTGGGCAGAGCACCGCCGTGTCCTCGTGGAGGCGATCGGCGGCAGAGACCTCTCGCGTCCGGCCCTGGTTCAGGCCATGGTACGGAGCGAGAGGGCATGGGCAGCCGTCACCTCCTTCTGCAAAGCAGTAATGCTCGCGATGGAGGAGGCGGGACGGTTGAGGGAAAGGCACGTTTCGCGCCCTCTCGCCCCTAGCCGCCGCAGGAGACGCCCTGGGCGTCGGGAATCTCGGGCGGATTTCCAGCCACCGTAAGCGCGGGCTTGCGGACGGTGAGCAATGGGTAGCTCACCGTCCGGTAAGGACCAGGCCCGGGTTGACGGCGCGTCGTATTCCACGCGCGCCTCAAAGAGATGTCGTCAGCACGAAAGTAGGGGTCCACTAGGGCCGATGCCTGCCGGGGTCGCGGGAAGATACTTATGGGTCACCGAGGCCCCTGGCAACACAGGCAACAGGAAGGAATACGGGTGGGTTTTAGTCAGTAAGAGTCTGACACACCATCCCGCTCCGCCCAGAGCGGGAGAAGTTATTTGATCCACACAGTGGTGACACCCGGACGTTTCCTCCCGCCTTATCCGACACAGGAACCTCCCGAAGCTGCCGTGTCCGGTGAGGACCTGCGTCAGGCGGAAGGTGAGGACGCCGTGGCGCCTCTCCAGCCACTCCTCAAAGAGGGGACTTATCGCCGAAATCGTGGCGTGCCCAGCACTGGGTTGCGACAACCGTACTTTCCATGACGCCATGAGATCCCGCCGGAGCTCCGTCCGCTGTGCCGCGATTTCTCGCGGCAGCGGACTTACGCCCCGGCGTTTCGCCTCCTCGCGCCACTCCCATACGTGCGCGAGGACTTTTGCCTCCAGATCCCATGGCGGCAATCCGGCAAGGAGGCTCGCTGCCTCACAGGAGACCGTGCGGTATCCTCGGACCATCCGGATGGCCATGACCCTTTGGGCCGCGCTCAACCGGCGGGCTGGCCGCAGCGCCAGAGAGCGCGCCCATACAGGAGCCCCGTAGAGGGCCATGGACCGCACGACCCCCGCATAGAGCCTCCGGCAGGAGGCGTTTGGACCCCCTAGATTGGGCAGGAGCCGCTTCAATGCAGCGCCCGCCCGCTCCAGTTTGGGAGCCAAACGTCGAAAATGCTCCACGAAGTTCCACCGGCTGTCGAGGACGAGTCCCAGGTACTTCATCGTCGACTCGACGCCGATAGAAACCCCTCCTACCGTTATTTGGGACCCCAACGGTGGCGCGTTCCGAGGACCATGAAAACACATGGCCTCGGACTTGTGCAGGGCCACCTCGAGTCCCAATTGCCGGATCCTTTCGACGATTGTCGCAACCCCGCGTGCCGCTAATTCGGCCGCCGCCTGGTGCGACCTCCCCTGCGCCAGGACCAACGTGTCGTCAGCGTAGCACACTACGCTGACGCCGCTAGGGAGGTCGGCGCGCAGCACCCAGTCGTATCCGATGTCCCACAGATGCGGCCCCAGGACCGATCCCTGTGGGACACCGCACGACATCTCTTGCCGGTTCCACACTCCCTGGTGACCGGGGTAGATGACGGCCCTGTCCGTCAAATAGGCCTCGACCACACGACAGAGGTAGGTCGGCATCCGGTGATACCGGAGTGCCTCCCTGATGCAACTCCAGGGCAGGATATTGAAGGCATTGGCGATGTCTAGAGACACCGCTAAGACGACCCCACCCTGGGCAACAGCATTCCCCGTCGTCAGGGCTCGCACACGCATGATGGCGTCCACCGTAGAGCGCCCTCTGCGGAAACCAAACTGGCTCTCCGCCAAATCCGGCCCCACCCGCACCAGCTGGCCGACGAGGCGGTCTGCAATGACTCTTTCAAAGACCTTGCCCACCTCGTCGAGCAGCACGATGGGCCGATAAGCGGACGGAGAGTCCGCAGGGCGCCCTGCCTTCTTTATGAGGACCAGTTTCCCCGTCTTCCAGCGAAGCGGGAACTGGCCCCTCTCCATGCATGCGCTTAGGAGCCCCCTAAGTCGAGGCCCGAGAGCCTCCAAGGCCAGGACCCAGGCCTTCCCAGGTAAGCCGTCGGGTCCTGGGGCGGTATTTTTGGCATTAAGCCTGCGTACCGCCGCTCTCATTTCTCCCTCGGTCACCTCCGGAGCATCGTCGTCGTCGTCGGTGGTGTGGTCCGCATCAGGCACCGCAGTAGGCGGAGCCATAGGTGGGGAGGAGTGTTCCCCTCGCGAAGGGAACAGAGCGCTCACCACGTCCTCCACAAGCTGGGGCCGGAGACTCTGCGTTAGCGGGGGAGCCCATGGGCGGAGTTTATCCCGCACCACCTTGTACGGGCGTCCCCACGGGTCCCTGTCCAGAATTCCCAGCGACTCCTCGCGGGCCAAACCCCTGGCCCGCAGGATCTCCGCTTGGAGGGCGGTCTTCGCCGCTCTGTACCCCTCGTACAGCTCCGCCTGAATGGCTTCCGTATCCGGAGGTTTGATACGGAGCCTGCGGTGCCTGGTGTACCGGCGTCGCGCAGCCACGCACGCAGTGCGCAGAGCCGTCAGCTCCTGCGACCACCAGTACACCTGGCGCGAGGCACGTCCAGGCTGGACCCGGGGCATTGCCACGTCACATATGTCGGACATGGCCTCCCGGAACCACTCCGCCTCGTCGTTGATGTCGGCAGGCCTGTCCGGTGGTGACACCCAGGCCTGCACGATCGAGGCTTCCAGGAGGAGCTCACGGTCCAGCTGCTTCAGCGCCCACCGCGGACCACTCGGGGCCCGTCGGACCGGCGCGTCCGAGGTCTGGGCGGAGACGTCGAACCGGATATACCGGTGATCGGAATAGGTCTCCACCCCCTCCATGACACGCCAGTCAACTACACGCGGCGACAGAGCGGGGCTGGCGAACGAGATGTCCACCACTGATTCACCCCGCATCCGTACACACGTGGGGACAGAACCCCGGTTTAGGACGACCAGGCCTGTCTCCAGAGCCCAGTCCTCCACCATCCTGCCCCGTGTGTCCGTTAACTGGGAACCCCAAGCCAGATTCTTGGCATTGAAGTCCCCGAGGACGAACACGGGGAGGGAACCAAACCCGACGACGACGTCTCTCAACTCCGCAAGGGAGTTGTGGAGCTCGGCAAGAGTTCGGTTCGGGGAGAGGTAGACCCCTACCACGACAATCTCCCCGAACCGTGCTGCTACGCAGCCCCGTCCTCTCTTGACGGCGTCGAGGGACGGGGTACCGGCGGCGGCCGACGAAATTAGGGTCACTGAGCCGCTCAGGTCCTCCACCCAGTCATCCCTGGGCGGGACAAAGTACGGCTCAGCGACCACGGCGATGTTAATCGACCACTGCGCCATGCTCTGGAGCAACAGATCCTGAGCGGCGGCGCAGTGGTTGATGTTCGCCTGGAGGAGGCGTAATGGGGCCATTAATGGCACTCCATGTCAGCCCCCTCTTGGGCCTCCTTCCCAGCCCCCTGAGAGGGGCCTGCCGCAGCGGCCACGGTGGCGGCGGTGACGACGGCGGTGTTGGAGGCCTGCCGCCTCCAACACCGCCGTCGTCGCCGCCGCCACCGTGGCCGCTGGTAGTGGTGGCGGCTGCGGCGGTGACGGCGGTGGCGGAGGGCTTGCCTCTGGCCCTGGCTTTGGTGGGTGGGGCGCAGGCCTTGCCCCCCATCCGGTGCTCGGCCGGCTTGCCAGCCGCCGCACATACGGCACAGTGCGGCGTGGCGTTGCAGGAGCCGGCCTTGTGCCCGGGCTGACCACAGCGGTAGCAGAGACCGCTGCGGTCCACCTCCGAGGTGCAATTCGCCTGCACGTGGTTGCCCACCTGGCAGCGTAAGCACCTCAGAGGTCTGGGTTCCAGCAGTTTCACCTGCGCGGAAACCCAGCCCACCAATAGCCGTTGGCCCTCCCCGGTAACTTTTCTGGCCGGCGACATGGGGCAGCTCACCATAACGGTTTGCAGCCCCGTGGAGTCAGGACGGATGATGCCTGCCTTCACCTGCTCGGCAGAGCACCCCCCGGTCCTAACCACTGCGGCGACCACCTTCTCTTCAGTCGCGGAATCGTCCAGGCCCGTGATGCGCATGCTAGCGCATTTGGTGGGCCTGGACACTCGGACTTCATCCGCATTTAGTGACGCCCTAAGCCTTTCGGCCAGGGCGTCAGCGGCCGGGCCACTGGCCCTACCGGGGACCTCCACCATTCGGGCCCCAGTCGCCGTCACCTTCATTTTGAGGACTTTTGCTGCGCCGAGCTCCTCCAGGCGCACCGCCTCACCCACCTTCGCCATCACCGTCCTATAGGACACGCCCTTCTTTTCCGCATCCGGCTGTAGTGTGATCACTACAGCTGCGGAATTCGGGGCGCGGAGCCTAGCCGCGGCGGTGCGCTCCTTGCGCCGCTGCCACCTCTCCCTCTTTTTGGCCGCCCTCTTTGCCTTAGCCGCCTTCCTCTTCTCTCCGGCTACTTGCCATTCGGCATCGGCCGGAAGAGATTTAGGAGGCGGGGGCGGCCGTCTTGCCACCTGGGCCGCCAGGGTCGGAGCCCTCGCCGTCGGGGCTGGAGCTCTCGCCGCTGGTGCTGGAGCCTTCGCCGCCTGCGCAGCCCCCGCACCTTTTGGCTGCCCCGGTGAGCCCCGTTTGGCCGTGGCACCTGCGGCGGCTGCAAAAGAGGCCGGTTTCCGCTGGCCAGAGGGCGGCTGGCTCGCCGCCAACGGGGGGCGCAGGACGATGGCCTCCAGGGTGGAGAAACGACTTTGCAGGGAAGCCATTTCCTGCCGCACAAGGGTCAAAACCCGGTCCTCTACAGGCACGGGCCGTCCCTGTCCCTGCTGCTGCTGCTGCGCCCCTTGCGGCCCCATCCGGGGGCCGTCTCCTCGGAGCCCAGCCAGGTCCGCTCGGAGCTTCTCGTTCTCCTTTCGGAGAAGCTCCATGGCGGCTGTCAAGCGGGCGATCTCCGCCCGCATCTCGGACATACTGTCCTGGGGAGGCCCGACGTGAAGGGCCTCCGCTGCCGCCACAATAGAGGCCGTGGCCGCGGCTATGGCCTGATCCTTAGATGACCTGAGCCTCTTTACGGATACTGCCTTGATTGCACTGGCCACGACCTCCGCAAAGCTGTCGACACGCTCTAAATTGGAGCCGCCAGCGGCATCCGGTTCACCACCTGAAACCTCTGAGAGGTGGCGCCTCTCGGCTCGCTGGGCTGGCTTGGCTGGGCTGGCTCTGCTAGGCTCGCCAACCTCCCTGGTGGTGGACCCTCTATCCACGACTTTCCCTCCTCGGACCCCCCCCCCCGCCGGCTGGAGTGGATCTTTTGCCGCTCTTTCTGGCTCAAGACCCACTCGTCGGAGGACGACCCCGAGTTGGGGCGCTTGCGAGTCCTAATGGACTCACGGTTCCTACCGACCACCTCCTTTTGCACCGAGCTCCGACTTGAGCCCTTTGCGCTAGATGCAGCGTCGGACTCCGACCCTGCATCACTCTCCTCCGCTTGACTTTTCGTCTTGTTGTTGTTTTTTTTGTTTGCTTTAAAATCCATACTTAATCCCACGAGTATGGGGGATATAAAAAGTACACCTAGGTTCACCCCCTGTCCCTAGGCAAGTGTACATTTATAACCCAACCAGGGGGTCCACTGGTACCCTGGCTGGGGGTGCGCTAACGACTGATGCGCCGCCTACAACTCGGAAGTTGCAGATGACACTACTCCTCAGCCATTCATATCCTCGCCGCGCACCAAAACTTGATATTAGAGGAATTTTTATAGAGGTTATCTTCCTCGCGATCCGGGCGATCAAGCCAAGATCCTCGTCCCGTTCCAAGCCACAAAACATGACTGTGGTCTCTTTACGGATTACGATTTCGACGGTTGCAGACAGAAGAATCATTCTCCCGCTGCTTGCTCGCTGGCAGGGTAAGTGCACAGCAAGCACCGCCACTCTTCGCCCACTCGACCTGCCCTCTGTAAGCAGAGAGGGGAGTGGGCGACCGACGATCGAGCATGAAGCTCCCCGCCACGCAGAAATTCGCCACGGTCAATACCCTCTCCGAAACATGGAGAAGTCTCTCCATGTTTGCCAATAGTCATAGGCCGTGCCCAGGATGCACCGACCCGACGACTGCTCTTTCCCCCGAACGTATTCGCAGGGAACCAGCAGCAATCAGGCACACGAGGAGGTTTTCTGCACGCACCCCAAGTCACCCCCTGACATTTTATCGGTGTATTTTATATAAAACATTTATCAGGCAAAGGCCATAGCCTTTCCATAGTCTTAGGAAACCAATCTACTATGGCCACCTAAACCCATAGCACAATATGTTTTGTTCCCATGTTTTGCAATAGTCCTGCATCACCTAAAGGTTGACTGGTAGAAAATGCCTATGGCATTAAGTCCCGTTTGTGTGCTTAACGTATTAAATAAATAAATAAATAAGTAGGAAGGTAAGTTACGTACTTTAATATATTAATTCCTATGTATTAAAAGTTATACACTTTCTTAGATTTGATTGACACATGACAAATAATTGTAATAATAATACACATAAACCTAAAAAAGGTTTAAAAATAAATAGATATAACGCAGTTATCTCGACGTTTTGACATTTGTCGAAATATCACATCAGTAGATCGCACACAAGCGATCGATGCATGAGCGGGTCGCTAGTATAACAGTATATTATATCTATTTTAGTTACCTATGAATAATTCAATCATTAGTTACATACATACTTTTGTGGCAAGAAAGCTGTGGTCAAGGGCTTCATTTAGAAACGTTTCCACATTTTGAGCTGTAAAAACTTTTGATTTATTAGCACGATGTCCTTCCAGAGATGGCAACGGTAACAAACCAAGCTCTTTAAACACTGGTTGACATGAGTCGTCAGGTTAAAGGCCGCATATTGCTCTTATGCACTTTTTTTGAGCGACAAATGCTCCATTCAGATCGGAACTATTACCCCACATTACAAGACCATAGCATAGTAATGATTCTACATACGCGTGGTATGATATAATAGCAGTTTTTGCGTTCGTTACATTTTTAACTTGTTTCAGTGCATACCCAAATGTATTAATTCTAGTGCTAAAATTATCTAATCGTTGTTTCCAGTTAAAGTCTTTATCTATGATTACGCCTAAGAACCTTGTATGTGTTACTTGATATTGTATTTATTATTATTCGATTGATTCAATTGAATGTAATTGAATGTATTATTCTAAATTTATTTTCAAATAGTTCATGTCAATCCAATGCAGTACGTATCTATTATTTTTATCAGATGTCTCTAAAATAGATATGTCGTCGGCAAATAATATGCATTTATGCTTAATTATTTTTACAATGTCATTTATGTATAAAACAAATAATATTGGACCTAGTACGCTTCCTTGTGGAACGCCGTATTTATTATGTTTGTATACTGATGAGTAGGCTGTCATGTCTATATTCTTAGTCATTTTATTGATAATGACACGTTGTTGTCTATTACTTAAATAAGAAGATATCCACTGAAGTGCAGGTCCCCTAATCCCAATAGTCTCTAACTTATCCAGCAATACGAGTATATCGTGCGACATCAGATCGAAGGCTTTCGATAAATCAAAGAAAAGACCAGTAGTCACATGATTATTGTTAATATTTGTAAGTATTTCTTTCATAAGAGGGAAAACGGCTAATGATGTGAATTTGTTTTTTTTTAATCAAAACTGCTCATTATTTATTATTTGGATCTTATAGCAGAAATCAGTTAGTCTTTTATACATACATTTTTTGAATATTTTAGACAAGATAGACACAAATAGGTCGATAATTATTGATATCAAATTTATCTCCCTTTTTGAATAATGGCTTTATAATGGATAGTTTTAATTTATCTGCAAAAAATCCTGTTAATAATGACATATTTATTAAATGAGTTAAGATACCAGTCAGTTCATTACAGCAAGCTTGCATAGCAGCAAGCATGCAATAGCAACATAGCAGCAAGATACCTACTACTATGAAACTTTATGTTTCTCCGCGAAAAGTTATTAATACAATCGTATTGATCCATTGCTTATTAAGTTTAGTTATCAAAACAAAACAATAGTAAAAACTGGTCAAATGCGTGTCGACCACGCACAATGAAGGGTTCCGTAGTTGGGATGAATTTATCCCAAGATCAAGCTTAACATTGTAGTTATAAAACATGTTCTCCCGTACATTCCTGTAAGTTGGTCGATTATTATTCCTTGACTTAAAAAGCCTTTCCTTTTAACTTCGTTACTTAAGCTATTGCCATGATTTTTTTCACATACCCAAAAACAACCATTTAGCTAGAGACTCACAAAAAGTTGTACTTTAAAGCTTAATATTTCGCAACGGATCCCTGAATCTAAAATTGGTTTTCCCACACTCGCAATTTTTTGAACAACGATATACACGAGAGAGAAAAAAATCCCCACTGTACTTATAGGGGCGGCATCCTAAGAAAAATATTTTAAATTTTTTGTTACCACTTTGTCGGCGTGATTAATATACCCATGCCAAATTCAACTCTAGTTGTCTCTAGTACTAAGTCTCTGAGCTCAGCCGCGGACAGATGTATATGTTTCATGCTTATTGTTGACTATGCATCGCAAAAAAATAAATCGCATGCAAACATTTATGTTTGCATGCGATTTTTACTTGAGGTTCCAATTTCAAATCACGTGCATGACCAGCAGGTCCTAATGAAATCCAGTATAATACTAATGCCCCGCTAGACCCCAGAGCCTTAATGACTTACTTTTAAGGCGCCGACAAGACCCAATTGACCAAAATAGGCTTCTCTTAAGAAAAAAATTGCCAAATCTGTATAGTTTGTTGTAGCCGAAAAAATATATGTTAATTTTGAACATATTTCCCAGAACTTGGTTGTTACCAAATAACGTTTTGAAAAAAAAATCTCGATACAAACTAACATTAAACTAACCTCTTACCTTGAGTTCTAATCCAAAATATCTGTATTAAATATCAACGTACGTTACGTATTTAATTAATAACAAGTACGTCTGATTTGAATGCAGAACTTAGTTGTTTTTTTATTTTCGATTACTCAACTCGATTTTGAGTAAATAGATAATTGCTTCATCTTTTGTAATAAATTACAAGCGTTTTGTCATCGCGCTTCTCTTTGTTTTCTATGCGATCTGATAGTGACCGCGGTTTAGGTGTTGTCCGCGTCTTAATGGACTAAGAAAATCCTATCCCATTCGAGGCGGAATGCTAAAATCGGCAAGCTTACCTAAGCTTAGCGAGCGTAGTACCTACCTAGGTACTACGCTCGGTTTTGCATCCTACATTATCTTAACTCAAAAGCTTTTCTGCACAAATCGACAAAGTTAAAATAACTTACATAAACGAGGTGAAGAGTAAAAAACGAGTTCGCTTCATGGAGCTGAAACTGCAAACCCCAAAAATGATCCTGTTAGCGCCCGATGTAGGTGTAAACATGGGTTTACGCTGCAAAATATGCAGAAAGGGGCGGGCGGGCCACTACTAAACAGCCTAGGGCGGCCGAGACTGATAGTCCGATAATAGATATATCGGCATAAATATTATATCGAAGTACCTTCCTATGCGTATAGTGTAGGCACGCGAAGGTACTTCAATATAATATTTCTCCCATGAAGCACCACGGTCAGATGTCACGGCACCACGATTAGGCCTTCTTCTCGTTATCTTAAGCAGTAGCATGGTTTGGATGTTTGGCAGCACACCACCTTGAGCGATCGTCAATTGAACATGACCGTGGTGAAGTCTACCTGTCATTAATTAGTTACAATCATCTGTTTTCATCGTATCATATTTATCATCATCAGTATTCTCCTGCCCTTATCCCAATTTATTTGGGGTCAGCGCAACATGTCTTTTTCTTCCACTCTTCTCTATTAGACGTCATCTCGGTAGACACCCCGTTTCAAGCCATTTGTAGACATTTAGGTCAAATAACTCTACGTCGCAGAATTTGCGCTGTCTAGTTTTATTAGCCTTTGAATGAATCCTAGCCTGATAGCTCAACGATGTCTTCAATCAGTATCGGTTTAATGGTGTCATGCCGTCAAGCTATCCAATTTCCGATTCCTAATGTCTCGTCGTCGACCGTTAGGTATTAGTTCGTGTTTCGCCAATATCGAAACGAGTCTCCATGTTTTACCATAGGTTGTTGATAGGTGCTAAGTCCCACCAGGGGAATATAATGTATGATATGGGCTAGGCTAACCTGACCTAACCCTACCTGACCTATTTTGTATGGGGAAGTAGCTGTTTCTGAGAGGTTTGTGCGTAAGAATATTATTAATATTACACAATAATATTTTTGTGGATTCTGTCAAGAGAATTCACACTAACTACCTACCATACATCAATACCTACATGACTGCTTACAATCAATATTATATATATACCTACCTAGGTAGACTACATTATATATGAATAGGTAAATATAGAAACATTAGCCAAGCGTAGGATGAATAAACAACCTGTAATTACAGATTTATCTTTAGAAATAAATCGGATAATTCGTACCTACACATACATTACATACATTGGGTAAATTGTTTAGATACTCGATACTAAACGATCATAATCAAATCAATTAGGTAGTACCTACTCAGAAAATATTATAGGTCCGATGTCACTACATATTATAAAACAAAAAGTTTTGTGTATGGCCCCGGGCGGCACAGATATAGGGGGCGGCGCGCGACATCATCAGGTATTTATTAAAGAGAAATATCAATTGTTCAAATAGAATTGCAAGATTTGACGTCAAAAGAATACATTAGAGAGCCATAACCATAGCCATATCATGTGAAGTTAAATTAGCTTGTAAAGTATTCAAATTATGAAACTTAACTTAATTTTACAAAAGGAGACTGAAATCGAACCTCCAAGACGAATAAGAAGACACATTTTTTACGACGGAAGTAGGGATATTGGTTTATCCTAGGCAGACCATTTTAAACGATTCTTTTTTTCTCGATTGGATAGAATAACCGCTGAAATTCGAGAAAGATTCCAGCGGCTCCGGAGTTGGGCAGAAAAATATGCATTCCTAAGGCCGGAAATATTCAAATAATTAATGGGCGTCGATGACGACGAATGCAACCCCGACCCAGCTTCTAAAGATATTGACAGAGGGGTGTTTAAGGTTCAGTGCGCGTCTAAGGGAGTTCGTAGATACAACAGACTGCAAAAGAGAGCTTATTGATTCCAGCCAATTGGGTTTATCGAAGTTTATTTCTTAATTCAAACGTCAAGTTTGAAGCCCTAACCTTACCTAACATACTTAGTTGCGAAAATAGGGAGGGGAGGGAGGGAGGTTTGGCCCTGTGTGGCAGAAATACACACTACGCTACTGCACAACAGGCTGATATGACACTACGACAGAAAAAAAATGGCATGTTATGCTCTACTAGATACCCATGTGTAGCCCGACTTGCTAATAATTACATAAATAATCATAAAGATTTAGATACCTTATAATAACGTAGGTACAGCCAGGTACTTTAATTATCAAGCAAACTCAAAACACTAATTTTATTAACCGTTAACAGGAACTTTCGAATTGTCAAGCAAATCGACTACCATAAAATTACCAATATTGAAATGAAATGAGAGCAGTGGTAGCCCAGTGGTAACGGCCGCGACTTACGAGTTGTAGGGCGTAGGTTCGGACCCGGACAGGCGCTTTACTTTGTGTAAATTATTTCATCACCACTGCTCTCAAAACGGTGAAGGAAAACATCGTGAGGAAACCGGCATGTCCTAGAACCAAAAATTCGAAGACATGTGACATCTACTAACCCGCACTGGGCCCGCGTGGTGGATTACGGCCCACTCCCTCTCACGGAGAGGAGGCCTGTGTCCCAGCAGTGGGAAAATTATAGGCTGATTATGTAAATGAAATGAAATGAAATGATTTTATTTTTGCAAGTAGGTTTGTACAAACACACGTCAATCATATTTAGAAAAAAAACTAGATGAGCTCGGCGTTTCCTATCTGACTACTCTGAGAAGAAAGACCGAAACAAACTCGCAGTCTCTTATAATCTTAGTCAGATCATGTGAAGACCATGTAGATTGGTGTCTGAAATGGTCTTTTGAGGAAAGAACCACACAGTTTGAGTGGACCTATTCAGTCAGTGCACGCATTTGTCAGTAATCATGCAGCTCAACTCAGAACTTAAGGAGCTCAACGATTCGACGAATAATACCAAAGAAAGGACATTTGGGTAGGCCGCTTAAATGACTCAAACTGCCAGACCAAGATTAAAACAAACTGAGAGAAAAAATAAAAACAATAATTCACATAGTCTTCACATTCACAATAATTAAAAAAAATATATAATACTTCAAAAAGTAAATATTAATATCATTGTATATATAAAAAAATTCATCAATGTCAATGAGTAAATAATCTCGGTCAGATCATTTGAGGACCATGTAAATTGGTGTCTGAGATGGTATTTTGAAAAAAGAACCATACAAATTTGAGTGGACCTGTCCAGTCAGTGCACGCATTTGTCAGTAACCGTGAAGCTCAACTCAGAACTTATTATTCACATAACAACTGTCATTCTTTGAAAGTTGTATGAAATTGCTGTAGCAGGGCCAAGGAATTAGTATTTACCAGCACCCTAATTGCGTAACACACTATAAATCACAATCTGAATGATTTTGAACGATATTGCTAATCCATTGCTTCATTATGTTCGAAAAAAAATCTGCTTAACAACGTGAATAACGCAATGAATGTTGTTGAACTGTCAAAATGAAACCCTTTGCTACTGTAAGTGTGTCACGCAATTACCACGCAGGGCGAATACACGAATGGTCTCAATTTGCCCTAAGGTAAGGCTAAGGTAGCCCGCGTAATTCAAAGTTTTTTACGGTTTTAATGTCTGGTTATATGATGACCAAAATATGATTTGTGACCGTAACAAATATGAAATAAATATAAAATTATGATCTAGGACTCTTAATTAGCTGCAGTAAAATGACACTTCTTCTTTTATAACGTAATGGCAGGTGGTAGTGGTGAAGGCTAAACACGTGCTTCTGTCAGTGCTACAATTTTTTTCGCTTTTAAGTGAATCTTTGTGTGAATCTTGATCGAGATTATTCTTAGTGTTTGTGCTATTTGTGTATGGTTTTATTAGTTATTGTTTCGCTTTTAACCATTATTGTTTAAAATGAACTCCAAAAAGCCCCCTGACCCTGATCCTCCGACAGAACCATTTGAACTTTCCCTTGTATTAACTGTTACCCTCCCCCATGATTCCCAAATACTCACGCAGGACGCATTATGGATACTGAAACCTCAAATCGAAAAAGAGTTGCCGGCTCGTCCCCTGTCACTTCAAATACCCCAACTAAAATAGCGAAGAACGTAATCGGCAGACTTATACATACAGCCAGGGATAATCCGCCATATACTCGTATTGTCCACGTTTCCCTTTTAAGGGTGATCAGACTTCAGGCACTGTGTTACAACCAAGTTTGGTATGTTTTTGACGATGAATAACGTCAATAACATACACCTCGATGGGATCAAACGTATAGGTTGAAATCGTGTGTCAGTCGAATTCAAGTCGCAAACAGGTTTTTAAATAATACCCTATTAATACAACATAATTATACTGCCTCCATACCGCAATTTAATATTACAAGAAGGGGTATTGTTAGGGACTGAATGTACAGAGGAAGAAATTATTAAAAATATTAGGGTTCCGGAAGAATGTGGCGCTGTTGTTAAGGCCAGAAGGATAAGCTGTATGGTGAACTCCTATTGTGTAACTGAGTGGAAACCTACCCAGACAGTAGTACTAACTATTGACAGACAAATTTTACCGAAACGGGTAAGTAGGTACACTGTTTTTACTCACCTCTTCCAGTTAAGAGGTACACATACCCGACAATACAATGTTATCATTTTTGTCGCTTTGGCCACACCCGCACACTTTGCCGTTCGAAACCAATGTCTTTAAATGTGGTGATGATCATTCAGGTGATGGATGTGAAATCACTGCTGATTTAGGTTATTGTCTTTCTTTTTCTGGGAACCATTTCGCAAACGACAGTGCTTGTCCTGAATTGGGCCGACAGAAGAACATGAAAGCCCTGATGGCGGAGAAATCGATCTCGTATGCGGAGTCAAGCCAGGCTTTTCCCCCTGTTTCCAGATCATATGCTGATGTCTCGAAATCTTCTCCACGTAACTAGGTTATATTTAATAATAAACCACAATCCCAGTCTTCCCTGTAACCCAACAATCATACCGTAAAACGGTATTCTTAAACCATAAACCCCGTGTCCCCCTTTCGCCGGGTTATAATAAACAAGCTCATCAAGCCCCTTTTTCCCTGTCCAAAAATTACTGCGCCTTCCCAACGGAAGATACGGAGCGAACTATGTTTAAACAAGAGCAAGAGGACAAATCGAAAAACATATTAGACCTCCTTACAATATGTTAATGGCGGTTCTTGTGAATCCAACCCAATCTATACCCGACCACGTTGCCCTAAAACTGACTTCGATATTGAATTACATTCACAACATTCCACCCCCTGACATTCCTTCAATGGAACGTGAGGAGTAGTACTCCCAGGAAACCTAATCTTTCATTTTCAATAAATAAATATAAACCATCAATCTGCGGCATTGCTGAGACATGGCTTTTACCTGAAAGTAATTTCAGGTTGCCGTTTTTCGACAGTGTTCGTAATGACAGACCTGATGGATATGGGGGATGTGCTTTGGGGTTCCCTCTATCTGGCAGAATCTTGATGCTCTGAAATTTATTTAGCATAACACACTTGGCATAATTTTCTTTAAACGAATATTAATAAGGCATAAAAATATTTAATATAATTATTGTTTGGCCGAATGTTTATATGTCCGAATTTACAATGGCATACCTTTAAGATGGCAGAATTTTATTTGGCACAACCTTTAGCAAAGTTAAAATTCATAACTTTTATTTAAAGCGACGATTATTTGGTACAATTTCACTTGGCATACTATGAAAAATTGTTAATAGGTTAGTGACAGAAAAAAATCGCTGCAAAACCGACTCCACCTAGTCTTGTCTGCCCTACCCCTAGAGTGTAATTTAGCGAGCTGAGGAGCAGGTGGTGAGCGCTAAAACCATCTGCGACGATAAGCTCGCGTGGGACCGCCGGAGCCCCGCAGCGCCGGAGCCGTGACAGAAACTATGCTTGCTGCATGTTGCAAGCTCGCTTGCATGCTGCATGCTTGCTTGCATGCACGGTGTATGCTTGTTTGCATGCTGCATGCTTGCTGCATGCATGGTGTATGCTTGTATCAAAATATATCCCCTGACCGTTTAACGGACGTTTTGATTTAATGACTGTCGATATGAAATGTATACCAAAAGGCGATTCTGACTGTGAACTTTCTGCGTTATGATGGTTCTACTTTTTAATTATAATGGATATAAAATGTATGCCTAAAGATGATTCTGACTTACAAACTTATGAGTTTTGAATGTATAATAAATGAGTGTCTGCCAAACGATTTTCTGCGAAATGATGTTTATGCGGTCCGCTGTTTAGCAAAATAATATTATGACAAAAAAAGTTCTGCCATAAAGGGTAGACCCTGTGCTTTGCTCATCAATAGCAGTCTCATTTTCCCCAATTCCACTGACCTTTTTTGGCGATAACATAAATGTTGTTGCTGTTAAGACTGAGGGTATAAATATTTTTTTCTTTTTATATTGCACACCCACAACTCGAATATCTCTCTGTAATTAGAACTTTGTTATACAGTGTTAGCGGTCCAATACTTGTTATGGGTGATTTTAATTGTCACCACTATCGTTGGGGATCAGCATGTCGATTCTGTAAAAATCTCACCGTGAAAACTCGCGTGGAGTGAGCTGTCAGTGTCATCCCACTGATGCTAATGTAATGCTTGGTCACTACCAAGCATTACATTTATAATCATAATCGGGATTTTAATAATATTTTTATGCTAATTCTATTGATCATTTTATATTATTTCAAAACTAGTATTTAAGTGTTGAAACGTTACTATTTAGGTTTTTTTTTTTTTAAATAAAATAGAAAAACAGAAATTCAGTCAGAAACTCAATTTGTTTTTTTTTTATTCTGAAAGGTTTGGTTATTTTCGCAGCCGCCATCTTGCTTTTTAGATTTGACCTCACTATCGGCTTTAATACCCCCGAAAACCATGAAAACGATACCCATGATGAAAAATCTGAATATTTTCGCATCCGCCATCTTGCTTTTTAGATTTGACCTGACTATCGGCTTTAACACCCCCGAAAACCATGAAAACGACACCCATGATGAAAAATCTGAACATTTCCGCAGCCGCCATCGTCCCTCTTTGAGGAGTGGCAGAGACCTCTCGCGTCCGGCCCTGGTTCAGGCCATGGTACGGAGCGAGAGGGCATGGGCAGCCGTCACCTCCTTCTGCGAAGCAGTAATGCTCATGAGGAGGCGAAACGCCGGGGCGTAACTCCGCTGCCGCGAGAAATCGCGGTACAGCGGACGGAGCTCCGGCGGGATCTCATGGCGACATGGAGAGTACGGTTGTCGCAACCCAGTGCTGGGCACGCCACGATTGCGGCGATAAGTTCCCTCTTTGAGGAGTGGCTAGAGAGGCGCCACGGCGTCCTCACCTTCCGCCTGACGCAGGTCCTCACCGGACACGGCAGTTTCGGGAGGTTCCTGTGTCGGATAAGGCGGGAGGAAACGCCCGGGTGTCACCACTGTGTGGATCGCCCGGAGGACACGGTGGAGCATGCAGTGGAGGTCTGCCCGGCTTGGGCAGAGCACCGCCGTGTCCTCGTGGAGGCGATCGGCGGCAGAGATCTCTCGCGTCCGGCCATGGTTCAGGCCATGGTACGGAGCGAGAGGGCATGGGCAGCCGTCACCTCCTTCTGCGAAGCAATAATGCTCGCGAAGGAGGAGGCGGGACGGTTGAGGGAAAGGCTAGTTTCGCGCCCTCTCGCCCCTAGCCGCCGCAGGAGACGCCCAGGGCGTCGGGAATCCCGGGCGGATTTCCGGCCACCGTAGGCGCGGGCTTGCGGACGGTTAGCAATGGGTAGCTCACCGTCCGGTAAGGACCAGGCCGGGGTTGACGGCGCGTTGTATTCCACGCGCGCCTCAAAGAGATGTCGTCAGCACATATAGTAGAGGTCCACTAGGGCCGATGCCTGCCGGGGTCGCGGGAAGGTACTTATGGGTCACCGAGGCCCCCGCAACACAGGCAACAGGAAGGAATACGGGTGGGTTTTAGTCAGTAAGAGTCTGACACACCCTCCAAGAGAAGTTTTTTGATGATTTCCCACCCTAAAAAAAAAAAAAAAGCCGCCATCTTGCTTTTTACATTTGACTTCAGTATCGGCTGTAACACCCCCGAAAACTATGAAAACGACACCCGAAGTGAATCGCCTAGGTGAAGTGAGTCGGTAAGCGCGACGCGCGAGTGTCGTGATCTTATCACTTCACTCGATTTTCGTTGCCATAGCAACATCACTTCACTTGGGCTGGAAGAAGTGAGCCTAGCCGCCCGCCGGCCGGTGCGCGCGCTGCGCGAGTGTCAGTTGAACTGTTGAATTTTGTTATAGTATTGATGTCGGTGATTTTATGAATATTATTTTATTATTGGCAACGCGTAGGTCGGTATAAATTTACCTACCTAAAATAAAATATTAGAAAGGTATTTATTAAATAATCCGCGTTTTTTTTTATTCAAATGGCTTATGTACACAGACACACACATCGTTTAGTTAGGTTTCCACATAGTTTGTGAGGGGATAAATTCTATGGTCCGTCAGCCAGGCACACTTTTAGCACTCGATCACTTGACACACTCGGTTATAAAGAAAGAAAGAAAGAAAAATGTTTTATTTGGGACACGCACAAGAAATACAAAAAGTAAAAAAAGGAGCATTTAAAACTAAACTTCAAATAAACAAAAAACAACAGAGATCAATAAAAACTAATTGTGCGACGCCAAAAAGGTTCCTCGCTCCTATCTCAGCATAACTATCATCTAACTATTATCTCTTCTTCATCATCTGCCTAGCCTTTTCCCAGGCTTCCAGTCTTACCGGATACAGCTGTATTGCTGTAATTTTACATGGTACATATTTTACATGGAGCGACTGCCTATCTGAAATCCACAACCCAGTTACTGGGTAACACGATACCCCTTGATAAGACTGGTTGTCAGACTTTCGAGCTTACTTAGCCACAAGCCACTATTATCTCTTCTTATTGAATAGATTTGGGAATGCTGAATAACGTCGCAGAGTCTTTAGTCGACTCAATCCACTATCGCTTCTTCAAAACACATCGCGGTTGGGTCACGGCATTGCGTTTATTTAATCAGTTAAAACACAGCGCGATTGGGTCATGGGATTTCGTTTATTTAATCAGTTAACAGATATGATAAATAGAATTAGCATAAAAATATTATTGAAATCTCGATTATGATTGTAAATGTAATCCTTGGTCCATCCCTAGTATCAGGTGGGATGACACTGACAGTTCACTCCACGTTCACTTCACTTAAGTTTTCACGGTGAGAAGGTTACAGAATAGCACTGCAGATACTTGTGATAACTTTGGCATTGGCTTGCTGGATATACTGGATGATCTTGACCTTTGTGTCATTAACGACGGCAGTGCCACACGCAGGACTACACCAAAGCAGAGTAATAGTTGTGTTGACTTGACGTTCTGTTCATCCAATAAATCTAGCCTCCTCACCTGTCGCTTGGATATTACTTATGGAAGTGACCACTACCCCATCATGATCGAGTTCCCCTCTAAAAATGTTCCCATTAAAGTCTCCCCCCCCCCCCCCCCCCCCCCCTTTTAAAATACCAGCTAGCCTCAGCAGATTGGGATTTATATTAAAAAAATTTAGATTTAAGATATCTTCTCTTCCAAAAGTTAACGGGAATAATGCCCAGGAATGTTTTTGTCCTATTCCTCCACCGTATCTTCTACAGCAGATGACTGTTTCCCTTCTAAAAAAAAACAATCTGATAAAATTCCTTTTCTGCCATGGTGGGATAGAGAATGCACTGACATGGTCAGGGCCAGGAATGAGGCTGAAGATACCGTTAACAGCGATATGAACCTGGATAACCTCATCGCCTTCAAGCTGATATTGGCTAGGTCCAGGAAAGTATTTAAAAAAAGAAACGAGAAGGTTTGTCAAAATATTGCAGTTCTCTGAGTCCATCTACCCCTGTTTCGGTAGTGTGGCGGAAGGTGAATCGTTTTAGAAGTAGTTTAGCACCTGCCCCTTCGAACAACCTCACAGAAGAAATGGGGTATCCTTTTTTCTCAAAAATTGCTCCTGCTTATGTTCCAGGTGTAGAGGACGGTTGTCGATAGTGTAGACGACAATAACGATTCTATGAACATGCGATTTAGCTTAGAAGAATTAAAAGTTGTACTATCCCATGTCAAAGATTCCGCAACAGAGATAGATGGATTCCCTTACTCCTTTATTTCTAAAGCTGGTCCAAAAACTCACCAATACTACCTGGACTTGGCAAATGGAAGGTTTAAGTTGTCATTCCGATATTAAAACCTGGCAAAGATCCTAATGATCATTGCATAGACCTATCGCTTTATCGTCAGTACTAATAAAACTTTTAGAACATTTAGTTAAAATCGTTTAGAGTGAGTGATGATGAAGAAGGAGAGCAGGAGACTGCTTCCGGCGACTCAGTTCGGCTTTAGGAAAGGTCTGGGCACTGCTGATAGTGTGGGTATCCTTACGTCAGCGGTCCAGCTGGCCCTCAGCAGGAATGTATCTGTGGTTGCTGTCTTTCTGGACATATCGGCAGCTTATGATTCTTTCCTCCTACCTCTTCTCAGGCAAAAGCTGCAAGAGCTGAGAATCCCGAGTAGGATCTGTTGTATAATTGGTAGCATCTTTACAAACCGCGCCATTCAATTAAGAATCCCTGGGGCTGACTCCGAACAAAGAACAATCTGGAGAGGGTTACCTCAAGGATCTGTTCTTGTTCCCATTGTACAATATATTTATTTATCATGATAGCTCTAGTATTCAGCAGTAATTAGCAGAAATCAAAATGAAAAAATAATGTTTTTTTTTTGAAACTACAAACAAATTTGTAATAAAAGGTAGAAATTTCGTAAATAAAAGACAGAAAGGAAATATTTTCGTAACCCTTGGGTAAAAATGGTTAAAATTTTTAATTGTTATAGTTAATTATCTGGTTCATCGAATCCTGAACGGTGGACCACTACTTACGCCACACCCTGTATACAGCTAACCTATCTTTTCTAAATTTTGACTGCAAAATCCTTCAGTATGCTGACGATATTGCATTACTGGTCACTGACAGTTCGATTCATCATGCCGCTCTATCGATGAATGTGTCTCTGTCCTCACTTAACCCAATGGCTTCTTGATCACGGGTTGTCTTTAAGTGCGCTAAAGAGTACAGCGGTAATTTTTATCCGCAAGCGTTCTGTTCCCCAAATAGATTTAAATATAGATGAACAAACCATTCCTGTTAAGGATAAGGCTAGGTTTCTGGGTTTACACCCAGAAACCTAGCCTTATCCAAAGTTACCAAAAAAAAGCCAAAGTTGAATCCAAATGTTGAATCCAAAGTTACCTTTGGATTCAAGATTGTCTGGGGTTGACCACATTAACAACACGGTCAAAATAGGTGAACGGTCTGTGTCGATCGTTAAGACTTTGGCTGGGGTTTGGTGGGGAGCTCACCCCTACATCCTTAAACTGGTTTATAATGCATTGACCAGGAGCACTTTGGACTAGTGTTGCTTCCTTATTGAGCCATGCAACAAAGAAGCGCTAAAGAAACTAAACAGCATTCAGGCCAAATGCCTGAGAATTGTCATTGGAGCCATGAAATCCTCTCCAATAAATGCGCTTCAAGTCGAATGTGCAGAACCACTTCTTTACCTAAGGAGACAGTATTTGGCAGATCGCTTTCTATCCAAAGTATTCCCCCGTTCATCCCATCCTTTACTCCCAATTTTAGAGCCAAACGACCTTTCTTTGAATGAGTCTCCTTATTGGAACAATAAAACAGTTTCTCTATTGAAAGGTAGGTACAGAGAGCTTAAACACATCTCTTCACCTGTTTGTTAATATCCAATTCTCCCCTTTTTTCCGCCGCATATGAGACGATTCATTTTGAACCAAAAGCCGTTTTGGGACTTTGTATATCAAAGAATTCCCAAAACGCAAGAGGTGACTTCGAGTTAGCTCTGAACCTTTTCTGGGAAGGATAGAACTTCTTTTTCACTGATGCATCTAAATTGTTTGAAACAAAATGTACAGGGGGGGCAGTTTATTTTCAAAATTCTAATATAGCCTTAATTTATCAATGCCCGCCAGAAACATCAGTTTTTACAGGAGAGTGTATTGGTATTTTAGAAGCCATACACTTCATTAAATCTCACTAAATTAAAAAAAAACAGTATTTTTTTCAGATTCTCGTAGCAATATTCAGGCCATAGTAGAAAAACAACTTAAAAGTAAAATTCAGAGTCATATCATTATAGAAATTAAAAACTTTTTAATTGATTGTTCCTAAAACGGCTTGGACATCGAGATAGCTTGGATCCCTGGTCACTCGGGCATTGTTGGCAATGAGTGCGCTGATTCGTTAGCAAAGTATGCCACATCAAATCCGGCTGATCGAAAGCACTACGTAGCTCATAACTACGACAAAAACATGGAGGAAGACCTCAAAAACCAAGGGCGCTTACTACGCAGCGATACAGCTCAACATACAACGAAAACCTTGGTTTTTAAATGCCCAAAATTGTCCAAAAGAACTATTTCGTCACTTTGTAGACTAAGACTCGGACATTGTTGTAGCCCAGTGTTCCAGAACAAAATCCATGTACATTTTATCTAATTATTGACAAACACCAAAATCGCAAATTAGCATCAAGGACTCATATTAAAATGATTACCTACCTATAAATAATAAAACGTTGCACCTAGCACTAATAAAGCGTAGGTAAAAATGTTGATATAAGTACCTACTTACCTACTACCTCAAGTAGCCGCCCGGCGCACGCTGGACAATCCTGCTATAATTGCCGGCATTTAACTTGAGCTCTGATCCATAATTACCTTAAGCGATTTTGGACCTTACTCCTGAGACAATGCGATGGGCACACAAACCCCCACCACTCCGCCGAGAGCTCAAGTGAAATGCCGGCAACTATACCACCTTGCTGACTGGCTAATATTTTTATCATAATACTATTCTTACATAATTCGTGTAGACACGAGAGAAGAACAAAAGGTAGTGTGCGGTATTAGTTATTAAGATTACCTACTTAATTAACATTATAGGTACCTGAAAGCAGGTAAAATCATAACGTAATAACGTATCGATTGAATTAGAAACAACGTTAGAGATGTAGGTGCATCCATCTCGTGTATATTTTAAATAAGCTAAAGCAGCGCCTAAAGCAAGATGCGCACGGTAAATAAGTATAACGGTGCTTTTACAACCTCCGCACCGGTGCGCGCCTAGCCTCGCCTCGGAACATTGCCAATTCCCATTGCTCAAGTCTTAACATTGGAATTTCTCACCAGTAAAACATGAATAGATTTACTGTTTATTACATTATGTACGAATAATATGAGTTTGAAAGTCTTCAGAAACTTATTTCATAATCAAAACGTTTTAATACTTAATGTTCACTCACAACCTTATTTCATTGCTAGCGAATGATCATTTAGGTACGCCTACAGTTAGGCACTACTATCCACTCCTTTATTATTATTTATAATTGAATTGAATCAAATAGGAACTACCACTTCTGGTGTCCATAAGATTTAATGGCTAGTTGTTTACACCCAACTAAAAGCCCTGTTAATTTACTGGATATGTAATGGTATGTTATTTTTTTGGGTGTAAAATTATAAAGGCAAGCCAGGGATGAGAAACAAGACTTCTCCCGGGAGATAGGGTCTGTGAGGTCGCTACTGCCCAACAGCTCGCCACATGCTGCCCTGCGGGTTTCTGTATCTCAATTGGTCTGGCTCTTTACCCTTTTTTTTTTTTGGGTGGGAAATCATCAAATAACTTCTCCCGCTCTGAGCGAAGCGGGAGGGTGTGTCAAACTCTTACTGACTAAAACCCATTCGTGTTCCTTCCGTTGCCTGTGTTGCGAGGGGCCTCGGTGACCCTTTCAGACTTTCCCGCGACCCCGGCAGACATCGGCCCTAGTGGACCCCTACACTTGTGCTGAGAATTAAGAAAAAAGAGATGTATTTGAGGCGCGCGTGGAACACAATGCGCCCTTGACTCAGGCCTGGTCCTTATCGGACGGCGAGCTACCAATAGCTCACCGTCCGCAAGCCCGCGCCTACGGTGGCTGGAAATCCGCCAGGGATTCCCGACGCCCAGGGCGCCTCCTGCGGCGGTTAGGGGCGTGAGGGCGCGAAATTTGTCTCTTCCGCACCCGTCCCGCCTCCTACAGGTGCCCATGCCCTCTCGCTCCGCACCATGGCCTGGACCAGGGCCGGACGCGAGAGATTTCCGTCACCGATCGCCTCCACGAGGACACGGCGGTGCTCTGCCCAAGCCGAGCAGACCTCCACCGTATGCTCCACCGTGTCCTCCGGGCGATCTACACAGTGGTGACACCCGGGCGTTTCCTCCCGCCTTAATGGTACCTGCCAAGGTATAAAACTTCGTACTAATAGTTAGACAGGTAAAAAAAAATCCATAGATGGGTAGAGGCAAAGGTAGCAGCTAGTTTAAAATCGAAACTATCTAAATCTAGGTACCGACACCTACATCACGCCGATTTTTTACTCTCTCTATGCAATCTAATGGAAATCTGTGATAAATACAGGTACCTACTGGAAAACAAAGGCGTCTCAAATAGGAAGCTTCAACAAGCTTGCTTATGTGGTGTTGTTTGCAAACCGGAGCACGAAAGCATCTTCTTTTTGAGGGATGTCCTCATTGTTAAGTTTACTTTTGTTTGCTTATACGTGACAATTATTTAGCCACTATTCCATTTCTGATTCTCAGATGCCAAGCTTGAGTCATCATGTATTTGTACCGATAAAAAATGTGTGGTGAATTTAATATTTTATAAAATAATTCAAATAGATTATTACAATTGTTTAAATCATTCAATTTGTCAAATGTGTTTGTAGAACCAACACTAATAACTACGACTTTTTTGTTGTTGCTACTATTTATATATAGTCATCGTTAATTATCTCCCTTCCATCACAGTGGTCAAACTCAAAAGTTACGACTTTTGAGTCAACATACCAATACAAAAAGTGCAGATGCAATTCAGACCAAAAACATCTGTTAATTTAAATAGCACTAAACTTTAATTTGCAAGTTAAGTGATCGTCAGGACCTTACCTTACAATGAACAATGTTAATATTTTGTGTAAAGAATTCTTTTCGGTAGTCCAAACGGAGTTCAATATTTTTCTAAGAAGAACAACAAGCCATAAGTTTTTATTTAGTGACTGGGAAACTAAAGAACTCGGGAAAAGTAGGGAAAGACTTGTCTAGCTGTATGGCCTTAAGCCTTATATTAACACGGAAACTTTTAATAAGTAGGTATGTTGTTAATTACTCTAAAACTTTTAAGAACATTTGTAAGGCAATTAAAGCCTTATATATTAGCAACAAGATTAAATCAGCAGACAATAAAATTGGAAAATTAGCAATAATGAAACGAACTGAAACAAAACGCATAATTCTGATTACACACTGGAGACGTCATGTGGTCTCATTTGCGATAGCAAAGAAGTTGCTCAAGAATTTATGAATTCCTTTACCAGGTATCCCACTTACTGCCGGGGTCGTAGTCCGGAAGGGATACTGCGGCTTTTGGTAACGCACTGGAAACGGAAGGAACACGGGTGGGTTTTAGTCAGTAAGAGTCCGACACGCCCTCCCGCTCCGTATAGAAACGCAGAAGTTATTTGATAATTTCCAACCCAAAAAAAAGCATATTAACCCCATAACAGTAATAACATCTTTTAAGCAAATCAAGATCAAACTGACCGAAGGTCTTTGGGGAATCTCCATGAAAGTGATCTCCATAATTGAGACTATAGCGCCTTACTTGGCCTTAATATTTAATTTGTGTGTGGATCAAATTGCCTTCCCGGATTTAAAGTAATACTACTTTTCAAATCCGGGGACAGTAAAAACACCAACAATTATAGACCCGTATCCGTGGTTTAAGCAATCGGTTTGAAAAGGTGTAACCTTATTAAAATGCTTAATCAAATGCTCAATCATTTTAACACGAATAAAATCCTTCACGATCAACCTGTATGGTTTCACCAAAAGACGATGTACGACCGAAACTGGTGTTACCTTATTTAACAACTTTATGTAACATTTTTAACGCGTGAGAAGAGGCTCAAGACGCCATAGGTATCTTTTGTGACCTCTCCTTCAGTGAATGGGCAACTAAAGGGATATTTAATAGTAGAATCAAACTTTTTGAACTATCTTTATGAAGAAAGAAATTATAATAAAAGTAAAGAATTTTATCAATATGTTAAGAAGTATTCCAAATTATTTAAACAAGTTTGTAGCGAAGCTAAGAGTCGATATTTAAGTTCAAAAATTAAAAACAGTCAAAATAAAATAAAAATGATTTGGGAAATTATAAACAATGAGACTGAAAGAGATAGAAAGCGTAGTTGTGAATACAGCCTTAATATTAACAATACAGTTATTAAAACGGATTTAGAAGTTGCCACAGATTTTGAAAATTTATTTGCAGATATTCCAGTGTCAACCACTAAATCTTTAAATTCATCACATACTGTTGCCGAGTCCATATTGAAAGAAAATGTTGATATTGGTAACCAGGAATTTAATTTCGACTATGTTAGTGCTAGGGATATTAGTAACACTTTCAATACACTCAATGTTAAAAAAAAACAGCTGACCTATGGGGAATTTCTGTAGAGGTTGCAAAATGCTTAACACTATAGCGCCTGAATTGGCAATTATTTTTAATAAATGTACTGAATGTGGTGTAATTCCTGACTTAATTAAGAGTAGTAAAATAATACCTTTGTTTAAATCGGGCAGCTCATCAGACCCCACAAACTTTAGTCCAATTTCTGTGCTTCCCACCTTTAGTAAAATATTTGAAAAATTGATGCTAAATCAATTGCAAAAACATTTTAATAAACATAAATGATTAAATTAGTTAACAATTCGGTTTCACAAAGGGTCGATCGCCTACCGACGCTGGTGTTGAACTACTTGCGCATATTTTTGAGGCTTGGGAGAAGTCCCATGATGCCCTAGGTATTTTTTGTGACTAAAACCCACCCGTATTCCTTCAGTTGCCTGTGTTGCCAGGGGCCTCGGTAACCCTTTGGTAACTTCCCGCGACCCCGGGAGGCATCGGCCCTAGTGGACCCCTACGCTTGTGCTGACGATATCTCTTTGAGGCGCGCTAGGAATACAACGCGCCGTCGACCCGGGCCTGGTCCTTACCGGACGGTGAACTACCCATTGCTCACCGTCCGCAAGCCCGCGCCTACGGTGGCCGGAAATCCGCCCGGGATTCCCGACGCCCAGGGCGTCTCCTGCGGCGGCTAGAGGCGAGAGGGCGCGAAATTTGTCTTTCCCTCAACCGTCCCGCCTCCTCCTTTGCGAGCATTACTGCTTCGCAGAAGGAGGTGACGGCTGCCCATGCCCTCTCGCTCCGTACCATGGCCTGAACCAGGGCCGGACGCGAGAGGTCTCTGCCGCCGATCGCCTCCACGAGGACACGGCGGTGCTCTGCCCAAGCCGGGCAGACCTCCACCGTATGCTGCACCGTGTCCTCCGGGCGATCCACACAGTGGTGACACCCGGACGTTTCCTCCCGCCTTATCCGACACAGGAACCTCCCGAAGCTGCCGTGTCCGGTGAGGACCTGCGTCAGGCGGAAGGTGAGGACGCCGTGGCGCCTCTCCAGCCACTCCTCAAAGAGGGGACTTATCGCCGAAATCGTGGCGTGCCCAGCACTGGGTTGCGACAACCGTACTTTTCATGACGCCATGAGATCCCGCCGGAGCTCCGTCCGCTGAGCCGCGATTTCTCGCGGCAACGGACTTACGCCCCGGCGTTTCGCCTCCTCGCGCCACTCCCATACGTGCGCGAGGACTTTTGCCTCCAGATCCCATGGCGGCAATCCGGCAAGGAGGCTCGCTGCCTCACAGGAGACCGTGCGGTATCCTCGGACCATCCGGATGGCCATGACCCTTTGGGCCGCGCTCAACCGGCGGGCTGGCCGCAGCGCCAGAGAGCGCGCCCATACAGGAGCCCCGTAGAGGGCCATGGACCGCACGACCCCCGCGTAGAGCCTCCGGCAGGAGGCGTTTGGACCCCCTAGATTGGGCAGGAGCCGCTTCAATGCAGCGCCCGCCCGCTCAAGTTTGGGAGCCAAACGTCGGAAATGCTCCACGAAGTTCCACCGGCTGTCGAGGACGAGTCCCAGGTACTTCATCGTCGACTCGACGCCGATAGAAACCCCTCCTACCGTTATTTGGGACCCCAACGGTGGCGCGTTCCGAGGACCATGAAAACACATGGCCTCGGACTTGTGCAGGGCCACCTCGAGTCCCAATTGCCGGATCCTTTCGACGATTGTCGCAACCCCGCGTGCCGCTAATTCGGCCGCCGCCTGGTGCGACCTCCCCTGCGCCAGGACCAACGTGTCGTCAGCGTAGCACACTACGCTGACGCCGCTAGGGAGGTCGGCGCGCAGCACCCAGTCGTATCCGATGTCCCACAGATGCGGCCCCAGGACCGATCCCTGTGGGACACCGCACGACATCTCTTGCCGGTTCCACACTCCCTGGTGACCGGGGTAGATGACGGCCCTGTCCGTCAAATAGGCCTCGACCACACGACAGAGGTAGGTCGGCATCCGGTGATACCGGAGTGCCTCCCTGATGCAACTCCAGGGCAGGGTATTGAAGGCATTGGCGATGTCTAGAGACACCGCCAAGACGACCCCACCCTGGGCAACAGCATTCCCCGTCGTCAGGGCTCGCACACGCATGATGGCGTCCACCGTAGTAGGCATTCACTGAGGGATATATTTAAGGATATAAACATAATGACAGTCGCATCTCAATATGTATATGAGAACCCGATTTATGTTGAAAAGAATATTAATCTATATTCTAAACACAGCGACATTCACAGCATAAATACCAGAAACAAAGACTTACTTATTGTGCCCAAGACTAGGCTCCAAAAAATTTGAAATTCATTTAAATGCCTAAGTATACGCTTTTACAACAAACTCCCAAGCCATGTTAAAGAACTGAGCCTCAATAAATTTAAATCATTTATTAAACAGAAAGTCTGTCAAAAAGGTTTCTATAAAATTAAAGATTACTTGGACGACAAAAAGGCTTGGGATTAATTAAGCTAATCCAATGATTTTTTTAGATATACAATGACATGAATATTTACTTTTTAAAGTATTATATTTTTTTAATTATTGAATGTGAAAACGATGTGGGTTATTGTTTTTATTTTTTCTCTCAGTTAGTGTTAATATTGGGCTGGCAGTTTGAGTCATTAAATGACTCAAACTGCCAGACCAAGATTAAAGCGTTCTACTCAAATGTCCTTTCTTTGGTATTGTTCGTCGAATCGTTAAGCTCCCTATGTTCTGTTGAGCTGCACGATTACTGACAAATGCGTACACTGACTGGATAGGTCAAACTCAAAACTCAAACTCAAAGCATTTATTTCAATTAAACCATTTACAGGCACTTTTGAATTGTCAAGGAGTCGGTCAGTTAGAAATATGAAGCTAGTTGCACATTCCAAAGCGTAGTAGGTACCTATGGAGAAGAACGGGCAAGAAACTCCATGGACACTCTTTTAAATTAAATTGATACATAAAGATTAGTACAAAAATAATGTTGAAATTATAACTAAATGTGAGGACGATGTAAAATAAAAAAACGCGCCCATAGTAAAAAGAGAAACAAAAACAATTTCTAAATAAAATAATTACAAATAAGCCGAGGACGCTAAGAGGTGACCAGTCCCAACTAACGGCGCCCGTTCACGAGCATGACGCATGGATTAGCACCATTCAGCTCAACCATTTTGAAGGGAGCTAAATGATCCAACACACGCGCCACCATCAGCGAGACATCTGAGTGAGCATGACATACTCTCAGCCGCCAGGACCCATTCAAGTCAATTACATAACCGGCAAATGGTAGCTCTATTATACATAGTACTCACACCTGTGCAATGCAATTATACAATACAACGTAGGTTGAATTTATACAATGCAAAGATAGTCTTACAATGTTCAGCTGCTCCAACAGTATTTTCAAATGTTAATTATTCAATTGGTTGTGGTTGTGGAGCGGGACCAGCATTGAGCCAAGCATTTTTATCAGCGATGTAATCACCCAACTTATAATATGCCTGCCTGCATAGTGTGCGTTTGATACACGATTTGAATTTCATTTCATTCAGTTGAAGTATGTGGGGTGGAATTTTATTGTAACATTTTAAACAGTACCCCATGAAAGATGAGTCTACTTTAGCCAGTCTGAAACCTGGCTGAGATAATAGGTCCCTATTTCTAGTACTATAATTATGTCTTTCACCTCTTTTACTAAAATGATGTAAATTTTTTCTTACGTACATGATGTTTTCGTAGATATATTGACAAGGTACCGTCATGATGTTAATGTCCTTAAACCGGTCCCTTAGAGAATCGCGCCTGCGGAGATTATAAATGGCTCTGATAGCTCTTTTCTGCAGAATAAAAATTGACTCGATGTCTGCAGCCCGTCCCCAAAGTAAAATACCGTAAGACATGATACTATGAAAGTAACTAAAATAGACTAGCCTCGCGGTATCTACATCAGTAAATTGACGGATTTTTCTGACAGCATATGCCGCTGAACTTAGCCGTCCTGCAAGAGATGTTAAATGAGGACCCCATTGTAGCCTTGAGTCGAGCGTGATCCCCAGGAAAACAGTTTTATCGACGAATTCTAGTTTCTCTTGATTCAATACTATCTCATAATCACCACTTTTGACATTTGGTAAAGAAAATCGAATGCACTTAGTTTTTTTCCCATTTAATACTAAATTATTGGCAGTGAACCAGTTCTGTACCTGCAATAGGGCGTTATTTACGTCGTCAACATTCGTAGCACGTCTATCTACCTTAAAAATTAAAGAAGTATCATCAGCAAATAACACCATTTGTGGTTGATTATTTAATAAATGGAGTAGATCGTTTATATACACTAAAAAGAGGAAAGGTCCCAATATCGAGCCTTTTAAACCCAGTGAATTGATACCATTAATTTGTACTTGCTGTTGTCTATCATTTAAATAAGATTTTACTAAGCTGAGCGCATGTTTTCCAAGTCCGTAATGCTCAAGTTTCAAGAGTAAGGTTTCGTGGTCGACGCAATCAAATGCCTTGGAGAGGTCACAAAAGATTCCTATGGCGTCTTGCGCTTCTTCCCACGCGTTAAAAATGTGTCTTAGCAAGGTTACAACGGCGTCGGTCGTACACCGTCCTTTAGTGAAACCATACTGTTGATCGTGAAGGATTTTATTCGAGTTAAAATGATTGAGCATTTGATTAAGCATTACCCTTTCAAACACCTTGCTGAAAACCGGCAACACGGATACGGTCCACTCAATATGTGTGGTTCTTTCCTCAAAAGACCATTTCAGACCAATGTACATGGGGTGCGTGCAGAAAACCTCCTCGTGTGCCTGATTGCTGCTGGTTCCCTTCGAATACGTTCGGGGGAAAGAGCAGTCGTCGGGCCGGTGCATCCTGGGCACGGCCAATAGTCTCTCCATGTCTCGGAGAGGGTATTGACCGTGGCGAATTTCTGCGTGGCGGGGAGCTTCATGCTCGATCGTCGGTCGTCCACTCCCCTCTCTGCTTACAGAGGGCAGGTCGAGTGGGCGAAGAGTGGCGGTGCTTGCTGTGCACTTACCCTGCCAGCGAGCAAGCAGCGGGAGAATGATTCTTCTGTCTGCAACCGTCGAAATCGTAATCCGTAAAGAGACCACAGTCATGTTTTGTGGCTTGGAACGGGACGAGGATCTTGGCTCGCCCGGATCGCGAGGAAGATAACCTCTATAAAAATTCCTCTAATATCAAGTTTTGGTGCGCGGCGAGGATATGAATGGCTGAGGAGTAGTGTCATCTGCAACTTCCGAGTTGTAGGTGGCGCATCAGTCGTTAGCGCACCCCCAGCCAGGGTACCAGTGGACCCCCTGGTTGAGTTACAAATGTACACTTGCCTAGGGACAGGGGGTGAACCTAGGTGTACTTTTTAGATCCCCCACACTCGTGGGAACAGTATGGAATCAAAAAAATTAAAAACTGGAAGACAAGGTGAGGAGAGGGATGCGGGGTCGAAGTCCGACGCCGCATCAGGCGGAGAGAGCTCTGGGAGCTCGCAGCAAAAGGAGGTGTTGGAGAGGAGTCGAGTGTTCAGGCGAACCTCGAAGCGGCCCAACTCAGGGTCTTCCTCCGACGAGGGAGTCGGGCGGAGGAAGAAGAAAATCCACTGCAGCCGGCGGGGTGGAGCCCGAGGTGGTAAAGGGGTGAACAGAGGGCCCCCCACTAAGGAGGCAGGTAAGCCGGGCCGGGCTGGCCCTGCCGAGCTGGCCAGCCCGGACGGGCTACCTGGCCCGGCCCAGTCGGCTCAGCGATCCGAGAGGTCTGCCGAAGAGGGGTCTCCTTCTGAGGTTTCTCGAGGTGGGCCGGACGCCGCTGGCGGCTCCAATTCGGAGCGTGTGGCCGGGTTCGCAGAGGTCGTGCTAGCCCTGATCAAGGGTGTGGCCGTGAAGAGGCTCAAGTCCTCTAAGGACCAGGCCATATCCGCGGCCACGGCCTCGATTGTGGCGGCAGCGGAGGCCCTTCACCTAGGGCCTCCTTCAGACGGCATGTCAGAGATGCGGGCGGAGGTCGCCCGCTTGACAGCCGCCATGGAGCTTCTCAAAAAGGAGAATGAGGAGCTCCGAGCGGACCTGGCTGGGCTCCGAGGATCCGGACCCCAGATGGAGCCGCAAGGGGGGCAGCAGCAGGGAACGGGACGGCCCGTGTCTGTGGAGGACCGGGTTCTGACCCTGGTGCGGCAGGAAATGGCTTCCTTGCGGAGTCATTTTTCCGCTCTGGAGGCCATCGTCCTGCGCCCTCCGTTGGCGGCTAGTCAGCCGGCTTCAGGCCAGCGCGCGACCCCGTCATATGCTGCCGCCACAGCTGCCACGGCCAAACCGGGGTCGTCGGGGAGGCCAAAGGGCGGGGTGAATGCGCGGGCCGCGAAGGCTCCAGCCCCAGAGGCGAGGACCCTGGGCCCGGCGGCGAGGGCCCCAGCCCTGGCGGCGAGGGCTCCGGTGGCGAGACGGCCGCCCCCGCCTCCTAAATCTCTTCCGGCCGATGCCGAATGGCAGGTAGCCGGAGAGAAGAGGAAGGCGGCTAAGGCGAAAAGGGCGGCCAAAAAGAGGGAGAGGCGGCAGCGGCGCAAGGAGCGAACCGCCGCGGCTAGGCTCCGCGCCCCGAATTCCGCAGCTGTAGTGATCACACTACAGCCGGATGCGGAGAAGAAGGGCGTGTCCTATAGGACGGTAATGGCGAAGGTGGGTGAGGCGGTGCGCCTGGAGGAGCTCGGCGCAGCAAAAGGCCTCAAAATGAAGGTGACGGCGACTGGGGCCCGAATGGTGGAGGTCCCCGGTAGGGCCAGTGGCCCGACCGCTGACGCCCTGGCCGAAAGGCTTAGGGCGTCACTAAATGCGGACGAGGTCCGAGTGTCCAGGCCCATCAAATGCGCTAGTATGCGCATCACGGGCCTGGATGACTCCGCGACGGAAGAGAAAGTGGTCGCCGCAGTGGTTAGGACCGGGGGGTGCTCTGCCGAGCAGGTGAAGGCAGGCATCATCCGTCCTGACTCCACGGGGCTGCAAACCGTTATGGTGAGCTGCCCCGTGTCGGCGGCCAGAAAAGTTACCGGGGAGGGCCAACGGCTATTGGTGGGCTGGGTTTCCGCGCAGGTGAAGCTGCTGGAACCCAGACCTCTGAGGTGCTTCCGCTGCCAGGTGGGCAACCACGTGCAAGCGAATTGCACCTCGGAGGTGGACCGCAGCGGTCTTTGCTACCGCTGCGGTCTGCCCGGGCACAAGGCTGGCTCGTGCAATGCCGCGCCGCACTGTGCCGTATGTGCGGCGGCTGGCAAGCCGGCCGAGCACCGGATGGGGGGCAAAGCCTGCGCCCCACCCACCAAAGCCAGGGCCAGAGGCAAGCCCTCCGCCTCCGCCGTCACCGCCGCAGCCGCCACCACTGCCACCGCCGCTGCCGCCTCCAACACCGCCGTCGTCGCCGTCGCCACCGTTGCCGCTGCGGCAGGCCCCTCTCAGGGGGCTGGGAAGGAGGCCCAAGAGGGGGCTGACATGGAGTGCCATTAATGGCCCCATTACGCCTCCTCCAGGCGAACATCAACCACTGCGCCGCCGCTCAGGATCTGTTGCTCCAGAGCATGGCGCAGTGGTCGATTAACATCGCCGTGGTCGCTGAGCCGTACTTTGTCCCGCCCAGGGATGACTGGGTGGAGGACCTGAGCGGCTCAGTGACCCTAATTTCGTCGGCCGCCGCCGGTACCCCGTCCCTCGAGGCCGTCAAGAGAGGACGGGGCTGCGTAGCAACACGGTCCGGAGAGATTGTTGTGGTAGGGGTCTACCTCTCTCCGAACCGAACTCTTGCCGAGTTCCACAACGAACCTTGCGGAGTTGAGAGACGTCGTCGTCGGGTTTGGTTCCCTCCCCGTGGTCGTCCTCGGGGACTTCAATGCCAAGAATTTGGCTTGGGGTTCCCGGTTAACGGACACACGGGGCAGGATGGTGGAGGACTGGGCTCTGGAGACAGGCCTGGTCGTTCTAAACCGGGGTTCTGTCCCCACGTGTGTGCGGATGCGGGGTGAATCAGTGGTGGACATCTCGTTCGCCAGCCCCGCTCTGTCGCCGCGTGTAGTTGACTAGCGTGTCATGGAGGGGGTGGAGACCTATTCAGATCACCGGTATATCCGGTTCGACGTCTGCGCCCAGACCTCGGACGCGCCGGTCCGACGGGCCCCGAGTGGTCCGCGGTGGGCGCTGAAGCAGCTGGACCGGGAGCTCCTCCTGGAAGCCTCGATCGTGCAGGCCTGGGTGTCACCACCGGACAGGCCTGCCGACATCAACGACGAGGCGGAGTGGTTCCGGGAGGCCATGTCCGACATATGTGACGTGGCAATGCCCCGGGTCCAGCCTGGACGTGCCTCGCGCCAGGTGTACTGGTGGTCGCAGGAGCTGACGACTCTGCGCACTGCGTGCGTGGCTGCGCGACGCCGGTACACCAGGCACCGCAGGCTCCGTATCAAACCTCCGGATACGGGCGTATTCAGGCGGAGCTGTACGAGGGGTACAGAGCGGCGAAGACCGCCCTCCAAGCGGAGATCCTGCGGGCCAGGGGTTTGGCCCGCGAGGAGTCGCTGGGGACTCTGGACAGGGACCCGTGGGGACGCCCGTACAAGGTGGTGCGGGATAAACTCCGCCCATGGGCTCCCCCGCTAACGCAGAGTCTCCGGCCCCAGCTTATGGAGGACGTGGTGAGCGCTCTGTTCCCTTCGCGAGGGGAACACTCCTCCCCGCCTATGGCTCCGCCTACTGCGGTGCCTGATGCGGACCACACCGCCGACGACGACGACGATGCTCCGGAGGTGACCGAGGGAGAAATGAGAGCGGCGGTACGCAGGCTTAATGCCAAAAATACCGCCCCAGGACCCGACGGCTTACCTGGGAAGGCCTGGGTCCTGGCCTTGGAGGCTCTCGGACCTCGACTTAGGGGGCTCCTAAGCGCATGTTTGGAGAGGGGCCAGTTCCCGCTTCGTTGGAAGACGGGAAAACTGGTCCTCATAAAGAAGGCAGGGCGCCCTGCGGACTCTCCGTCCGCTTATCGGCCCATCGTGCTGCTCAACGAGGTGGGCAAGCTCTTTGAAAGAGTCATTGCAGACCGCCTCGTCGGCCAGCTGGTGCGGGTGGGGCCGGATTTGGCGGAGAGCCAGTTTGGCTTCCGCAGAGGGCGCTCTACGGTGGACGCGATCATGCGTGTGCGAGCCCTGACGACGGGGAATGCTGTTGCCCAGGGTGGGGTCGTCTTGGCGGTGTCCCTAGACATCGCCAATGCCTTCAATACCCTGCCCTGGAGTTGCATCAGGGAGGCACTCCGGTATCACCGGATGCCGACCTACCTCTGTCGTGTGGTCGAGGCCTATTTGACGGACAGGGCCGTCATCTACCCCGGTCACCAGGGAGTGTGGAACCGGCAAGAGATGTCATGCGGTGTCCCACAGGGATCGGTCCTGGGGCCGCATCTGTGGGACATCGGATACGACTGGGTGCTGCGTGTGGTCGAGGCCTATTTGACGGACAGGGCCGTCATCTACCCCGGTCACCAGGGAGTGTGGAACCGGCAAGAGATGTCGTGCGGTGTCCCACAGGGATCGGTCCTGGGGCCGCATCTGTGGGACATCGGATACGACTGGGTGCTGCGCGCCGACCTCCCTAGCGGCGTCAGCGTAGTGTGCTACGCTGACGACACGTTGGTCCTGGCGCAGGGGAGGTCGCACCAGGCGGCGGCCGAATTAGCGGCACGCGGGGTTGCGACAATCGTCGAAAGGATCCGGCAATTGGGACTCGAGGTGGCCCTGCACAAGTCCGAGGCCATGTGTTTTCATGGTCCTCGGAACGCGCCACCGTTGGGGTCCCAAATAACGGTAGGAGGGGTTTCTATCGGCGTCGAGTCGACGATGAAGTACCTGGGACTCGTCCTCGACAGCCGGTGGAACTTCGTGGAGCATTTCCGACGTTTGGCTCCCAAACTGGAGCGGGCGGGCGCTGTATTGAAGCGGCTCCTGCCCAATCTAGGGGGTCCAAACGCCACCTGCCGGAGGCTCTACGCGGGGGTCTTGCGGTCCATGGCCCTCTACGGGGCACCTGTATGGGCGCGCTCTCTGGCCCTGCGGCCAGCCCGCCGGTTGAGCGCGGCCCAAAGGGTCATGGCCATCCGGATGGTCCGAGGATACCGCACGGTCTCCTGTGAGGCAGCGAGCCTCCTTGCCGGATTGCCGCCATGGGATCTGGAGGCAAAAGTCCTCGCGCACGTATGGGAGTGGCGCGAGGAGGCGAAACGCCGGGGCGTAAGTCCGCTGCTGCGAGAAATCGCGGCACAGCGGACGGAGCTCCGGCGGGATCTCATGGCGTCATGGAAAGTACGGTTGTTGCAACCCAGTGCTGGGCACGCCACGATTGCGGCGATAAGTCCCCTCTTTGAGGAGTGGCTGGAGAGGCGCCACGGCGTCCTTACCTTCCGCGTGACGCAGGTCGTCACCGGACACGGCAGCTTCGGGAGGTTCCTGTGTCGGATAAGGCGGGAGGAAACGTCCGGGTGCCACCACTGTGTGGATCGCCTGGAGGACACGGTGGAGCATACGGTGGAGGTCTGCCTGGCTTGGGCAGAGCACCGCCGTGTCCTCGTGGAGGCGATCGGCGGCAGAGACCTCTCGCGTCCGGCCCTGGTTCAGGCCATGGTACGGAGCGAGAGGGCATGGGCAGCCGTCACCTCCTTCTGCGAAGCAGTAATGCTCGCAAAGGAGGAGGCGGGACGGTTGAGGGAAAGGCAAGTTTCGCGCCCTCTCGCCCCTAGCCGCCGCAGGAGACGCCCAGGGCGTCGGGAATCCCGGGCGGATTTCCGGCCACCGTAGGCGCGGGCTTGCGGACGGTGAGCAATGGGTAGCTCACCGTCCGGTAAGGACCAGGCCCGGGTCGACGGCGCGTCGTATTCCACGCGCGCCTCAAAGAGATGTCGTCAGCACAAAAGTAGGGGTCCACTAGGGCCGATGCCAGCCGGGGTCGCGGGAAGGTACTTATGGGTCACCGAGGCCCCCGCAACACAGGCAACAGGAAGGAATACGGGTGGGTTTTAGTCAGTAAGAGTCTGACACACCCTCCCGCTCCGCCCAGAGCGGGAGAAGTTATTTGATGATTTCCCACCCTAAAAAAAAAAAAAAAAAAGACCAATGTACATGGTCTTCACATGATCGGACCAAGATTATGTCTGGACTTTAAAAGAGACTGTGACTTCTGAGTTTGTTTCGGCCTTTCTTCTTAGAGTAGTCAGATAGGAAACGCCGAGCTCATCTAGTTTTTTTTTCTAAATATGATGGACGTGTAAAAGTGTTTGTACACACCTACTTACAGAAAATAAAATCATTTCATTTCATTTCTCCAAGGCATTTGATTTCGTCGATTACGAAAACTTACTCTTGAAACATGAGCATTACGGACTTGGAAAACTTGCGCTCGGTTTAGTTAAATCTTATTTAAATGATAGACAACAGCAAGTTCAAATAAATAGTATAAATTCACTCAGTTTAAAAGTAAAAATGGGTGTTCCACTAGACTCGATATTAGGTCCTTTCCTTTTTTTAGTGCATATTGATGATTTACTCAGTTTGTTAAAAAAACAATCACAAATAGTACTATTTGCAAACAATAGTACTCTTGCATCGTACATTTGCTTCATTTTCAATCTTTTCTGCTTGAGTCAGCGAAATGACTCCTATTTGTGTAGATATTTTCAAAAGATTTTTTTTACTATCTGAGACTGGGTGCTTTAATATTCGAGCTCGCTTTGCTCGCTCTATATTAGCATCTCATGTTCCTCTCATACTCAAACCTTTCTGTATAAGATAATCAAAGTATCTCCTATTTCTGTAGGTATGGTCAAAAGGAAACCTTACCTTTCCGAGGCGGGGTGCAAACATTTTCAAACTCACTACGTTTAAAAGTTTGAGAATTAGAGGACTTAAGTAAGAGCGAACGTCCTGCATTCTTCTAATTCTCAAAGTGAGGCTAAAAGCCGTAAAGTTCGTCTATTTTAATTTGTTGTTTTTTACGTAACTTTTATAGAACTTTTGTTAGGTTGTGGTATAGGTTTTATAGTGTTATGAAATTAAATGTTCCTTTAGTATTACACAATTAATTTAATAATAAAGTTACTACAACTAAACACGGTTTATAAACAATAACTAAGATTAAAGTGATTATAAAGTGACGGGAATGACGCGGGTGATGGTTAGCGACCGACTGTCTGTCGTCTTGTGTTACTCTATTCAAACTGCAGACGTAGAACGTCATAGGTCCTTTGATTTGATTGAGATTGCTTCTTCGGTCCAAGCGATTTTTGTTCTTAGCATCGTGCAAATATTTGTCTAAAATACTTTGTGGTTCGGCTGCTTTAGGAATGTTCATTCGGTAAAACATTATAAGACCGAGGAAGCGCCTCAGTTCCTGAATGGTTTTGGGGTTGTGGATAATTTATGATGATTTGACCTCTTCTTCGTCCGGCCGTATGCCATTATAGCTAACACGATAACCGAGAAATGTGAGTTCAGATTTTCCGATTTCGCATTTAGACATGTTGATTGTGACGAGAAAATTCACTAAGTCGCTTGAACACCTCTTTGAGATCGTGAATGTGACATTCTTCTGATTCTGAAGCTATAAGTACATCATCTAAGTAACTGAATGTATTGCGAGAATTTTTCAAAACTTCATTGATAAATCTTTGAAACGTTTGTGCAGTGTTTCGCAAGCCGAAGCTCATTTTTGTAAACTCAAACAGACCAAAAGGAGTTATTATTGCGGTTTTTTGGTATATCCTCAGGTGCAACGCTTATATTGTGATATGCACGTTGAATATCAATTTTAGATAGTGCATTCTTATTTTTGAGAATGTATGTGAAATCCATTAAACGAGGAATCGGGTAGCGTTCGGGCTCGGTGATTGCGTTTAAATGACGATAATCTCCGCACAGGCGTAATTCATCGGTTTTCTTTTGAACGATGTGTAAAACATTTGCCCATGGGCTGGATGACGGCCTGGATATTCCTAGATCTACCATGCGTTCGAATTCATCCTGTGCCGCTTTGTATTTTGCAGGGTTAAGTGGATGTGCTTTTTCGTAAACAGGTGGGCCACGGGTACAAATATAATGCATTACATTGTGTTTAGGCGGATCCTTGAAACACTCGCTCATAGTGAACTCTGTTAAACGCGGTGATCTATTATCCGCGTCGATGACCATAATTGTAGGAATATTTGAGGCATCTTCTACGTTGGTATTCCTAGAGAGTAGTGACTGTGTCTATTAACTTTTTTGAATGAAGATCAACAAGCAATTGATGTAGGGCCAGGAAATCTGCCCCAATAATGCACCGCTGTACATCAGCTAGGACAAATTCTCAGGTAAAAGCTCGACGTAGGCCAAGGTCCAAACTCATTTTCTGAGACCCATATGTTCTGATTGTTGTACGATTGGCAGCAAATAAAGTAAAATCAGCGGGTTGACAATTCGCGTTTTTTAGGAAATAACTGAAATATCGGCGCCGGTGTCAAGAAAATGCACACCACTTTTCCAGTCGGTGACGCTCAAGCGATGTGTTCCTTCGAGACCTACGCTCACCAAAGCTGGTGACGGCTTTAGTTTAACGCCTTTTTGACGCATTTTTCGTCGCCGCATTTCTTGGCATCATCTCCATTAATATAGTGATAGAAACACTTGAAATCTTTGTCTCCCGGTAGCGCTGTTTGACGCCTGTATTTGTTTTGAATTTCAAAATACCGGGAGCACGATCGTGACCGTGATCGTGACTGATAATTGCCACGACTCCTACTCTGGCGCGTGTTTTGTAAATCACTACTTTTAGTATTTCTAACGACATTTTAAGTGTCCTCGGGAATTTTGTTCATTCCGAAGGAGTTAAGTGGGTCGTTGATCCCCTAGCTCTACTTTCGCAAGCAACGTATGTAGTTGTTTGGACTCGGACTCTTCATGTAACAAAATTTACCTGTCTTTTAGAGCTTGATATTTACCGTTTATAGGGTTTCTCAAGAATGTCGCTAATTTGACCTAATTCATCTCGACCTAACTTAGCTATAACTACTTGGTATTTATGTAAGTCACCCGTTTTGTGCACTGATTATGGCCTCGAACTGGTAGAACCATAGTCGCTGGCGTGCTGACCAGAAGTCGGCGTTGCGGGAGTTGATGGTGATCGCCCCCGTCTCTGGTGGCCGGTAGTGATGGTCTAGGGCAGGGATCCCCAAACTATTTTGGACAAGTGACCCCTTTTCCAAAATGAACTGTTACCTCAGACCCCCATGGCCAAATTACATACTTTTAAGATCAACCCCCGTATTCATAATGGTCCGCTAACTTAAAATAGCTGCTACAGAGTGTTATTTTTCATTCTGACTTAGGTCAATAGAAGAAGACAGAGTGAGAATTAGCAATGCTTTAAGTTAGCAGACTATTATGAATAAGGGGGCCTATCTTTAGTTTTTTCCTATTGATAAAAAATACCTAGGTACTAAGGTACCAATTGGAAAACTTTGCACTTGGTTAAGTGAGTAAAGTTGACTTAATTTTCTCATTAAAATTTAACAAAATAAAAAGACATACAATTCAGTAAATATCAAGTTTAATTTATAATGATTATTACAAATTAGGTACTTAAAGAATCTTAAGTAGGTAGGAAATTATGTTTAAAAAAGTATTAATTCGCAAAGAGAAAATAAAACATTTAGTGTGATGGATGAACCTGCTGACTATCTACCAATCTAGCTACATCCGGTTCAATATTGGTGAGTTGCAGCCTTAAATATCCACGTTCGTTGATTTTCAAGCGGTTTCTTTGTTTCGTCAAAATGTTTGTTACCACTGAAGCAATGTTTGTTCCTGCTTATGGCATCCCAGCTGGTTTTTGTAGCTGGATATCAGACTTCCTTAGTGAACGGTCGATCAGAGTAGTCGTTGACGGCTGCTCCTCTGACCTTATGGCTATTGATGCCGGAGTTCCTCAGGGGTCTGTTCTCTCTGCAACTCTTTTCCTGCTGCACATCAATGACCTACTACAGACTGGTATTGTTGGGTACGCGGACGACAGTACTGTTTCAGAGAGATACTTGTCCAGCGCAAAAACCAACGGGGCCGCAGTTCGTTCCTTGAGAGAGGCCTTGGTAGAGCGGACAGAGTTGACGTTAAGCCTTGTCTCCCAGTGGGGTGATGATAATCTGGTCACTTTTAACGCCACCAAAATACAGGCGTGTCTTTTTACCACAAAAAGGAGTCGTTTCGACCTGACTCCTACTTTTCGGGGTACAGCGGTTCCTGTAACTGATCGGCTCGAGCTCCTAGGCACGGAGTTGACATCTAACCTCAACTTCGGCGCCACCATCGAGTACAAAGCCCAAACTGCGGCCAAGAAACTGGGCATCCTAAATAAGGTGAAGCGATACTTTACGCCTGGACAGCTTTTGACCCTTTATAAAGCGCAGGTCCGATCCTGCATGGAGTATTGTAGCCACCTTTGGGATGGCTCGGCTAAATACCAACTTGCCGCGCTTGACTCGGTGGAACGCAGAGCTAAGAGGCTCATTGGCGACGTAAATCTGGTGGATGCCAAGCTTCACAGTTTGGCCCATCGTCGCAAGGTTGCCTGCTTGTCGGTCTTCTATAGATTGTACTTCGGAGAGTGTGCCCAAGAACTCCACGACCTCATTCCACCGGCCCCCTTCTATTATCGGTCATCTAGGCGCACTTCAGGTTACCATCCCTTCCTGGTGGCTATCCCACCAGCTCGCAGTAAGCGTTTCCAAACTTCTTTTATAATGCGCACAGCAAAGGAATGGAACTCTCTGCCTGCGTCTGTGTTTCCGAACGCATACAACCCTAATCTCTTCAAAGTGAGGCTTCTTCTGGGTAAGCTCGCTCCATCGTCGACTTTGTTTCTGTCACCTCTGACATAGACTAAGGTCAAGAGCAAACCCATCACAAATAAAAAAAAAAAAAAAAAAAAAAGCTTTTTTCAACTAGGTATGATGATGGAAAAGCGATAAGGTATTTTTCAGCAATGTTCCACAATGTAGGATACTGTGTTTCAATGTTGCGTTGCAACCAGAACTTCTGATAGCCTTGCTTGAACTTCTGCTTAAGCTCTTCATCTGTGCTGATGGTAATCAACTCTTCTTGTATTATCACATTGGCTTCTTCTATGGTTGTGGTATTGTACGGATTTATTATCAATTGAGGAATTTGGAAATTTAAAAGATCCTCAAACCTCTCCGTAAAATCCTTGTGTAATGCGTCCAAGTGAGTGACATATAATAAAATGTCGAAATCTGCGTACCAGGGACGCGCTGCGCTTACGCATCGTTGCATAAAAGCAGTCGACGCTAGCGAGCGCGAACATGCCCGAGGCACTACAGTGTCGCAGCTGCCCCATCAGCGCTCTGAATGCGTTGTTATATTGGATGCGGAGGGCTTCGTATGCTTTTGAGTGTGATTCACCCACAGGCTGCACGTGTACAGAGAGGTACAATAAGCCCTGAAAAGGGTCTGCTTAACTGACCCTGAACAACGCGCAAACCTGCAAGCTATCATGTTACCCCTTACAGCCAAAGCCTTCCGCTCCCTCTCGATATCAGCATCATCTCTGAGACCGGCTGTTACTACATGCCCCAAGTATTTGAAAACGTCTACTCTGACCAGTGGAACCCCGTACAGTTTGATGGGAGGTACTGCTATAGGACATTTAGAGCCGGCCTCAAAAATCATGAACTGACTTTTCGTCACATTATATTTAAGACCATGTTCTTGTGCATATGTCTCACAAATCCGTAAAAATGTTCTAATGCCACAGACCGATGCGCTCAGCAGCACCATGTCGTCCGCATAGCTAAGATTATTTAGGCAACCTCCATCAATATGACAGCCGACATGATGACTGCTGAGCGCAACAATCAGAGCGTTCACATACAGGTTAAAAAGTGCTGGGGAGCTCAACCCCCCCTGCCTCACCCCGCACTCCAACCCATATGGTTCTGACAGTGAACCAGCCCACTTAACACTATTGATCTGGCCCCCATACCAACTTTTAAATAAATTTATAAGTTCCTTGGGAAAGTTAATCTCCTTCAACTTCTTCCAAAGAATGTCATAGGAGACCAGATCAAAAGCCATGGACAAGTCGAGTAAGGACTCGTACACAGGAGTATGCCTGTCCGTATAGTACCTGACGGCATGCTTGAGACACAATATAGCACTTAGCATTGCCGGGTAATGTAGACTCGTCCAACTGGAGAGAGAATCTGTTGGTCTGTAAGAACTTGCATAAAATGTTTTCCACATCGCGTCCCATCTCGTCTATGCGTCTCTGAACGGTATTATTGCTCAAAGGTATTCTCTTTAAAATATCATGTTCGGGTTTGTGCAACACATTGTTAAGGACCTCCGCAATGGCTGGTAAGATAAGCTGCTCTCCAATTGTGTGGGGTTTCCTCGACTTCGCTATTAGTAAAGATATATTATAGGACGCTCGTAAACCAGCATCGTCTTTAATAGATGATGACGCAAACATCGATCTTTTGGATGGCCTTTTGTCTAGTTTTTCTTTAAGTGCTTGAAAAAATGACAAGGGCTTACTTTTTTTGTCAGCATGTACTCTTGATAAGTGGTCATCCATTTTTGAAGGATTCATGGCATCGTTACTGAATACTTTTTCACATATGAGACACATCGGCAAGTGTTGATTTAATGGAGATGCAATAAATCCGAACTTCAAGTAGTCCAAACTGTATTGTCTGCATTTTTTTTTTTTCGTGTCCGCCATCATAAAACTCTCAGTAATCCTGCAAATAAAAAAAAAGAAACTACCTAAATAAAAAACCACAATGTATGCCCCACTGTATGGCAATGCTGATGCGCTGTGCCGAATAAAAACTGTTTGGTACTTACCCTGTTAATTTTTCATAAACTGCAGATATTGCATGGTTACGCTATTAACTCGCGTAGGGAGCTCAGCATTGTGTAAATTCTTTTTCAGTCACTTTACTTCACTTATTAGCTATGTAATAACTTTGTAATCTCTTGAAATAAATGAGTACTTATATGAGTTATTATCGTTCAAGCTCCAACGAATTTCAAAACGCAAATGAATTTTCAACCTAAGTGCAAGCTCGTTAAATAGTTAAATATCAGGAACATGTTTGGACTTGCAACTTGATCATGAATTCGTTCGTGTTAAATCGTGTAAGCGTCTTAAAGAGAGCAAGTCAAAACGCGCCTGAAAGACGTACGCTCGAACTCATTATCTTGCACAAACTTGTCCACACTGACTTGCCGAGTTTTTCACCTTGTACGAACTTGAGACTTTACATTACTACAACAATGCTATTTCCTACAAAAATATTAATTATTCTTAGTACACGTAACACAACATAAACAATACAGTACCTACCTACCTATCTTGAAAGTTTTTAAATAAGAACTTGTGTTAATTTAATAGGGGTCGATTTTTAGACCTCGTCGACCCCCAAAATCAGTTTTCGTTTATTTCGACCCCTAGGAAACCGATATCTTTGGGAATCCCTGGTCTAGGGTATAACTCGGACCAGCTTGCTGAGGTACGTAGGCGGCACCACGTGCGGCGCCAGCCGTGGCGGCTATGTGTGCAGGATCGACGGTAACTTTGTAGTCAGTGGCAGCAGCAGTATTAGGGTTGGCCAGTTCGAAATTTAGTAAAATAGTTCACCGTAATAACACTAAAGAAAGTCTAAGTCTGTATGAAACGTAATCGCACTCGCGGGTCACGGTATGGAACCGTATATTAAGATCACGTCGGGGTCACCAATACAGAACTTTTGATAGGTTGTGGTATAGGTTCTATAGTGTTATGAAATTAAATGTTTCTTTAGTATTACACAATTAATTTAATAATAAAGTTACTACAACTAAACACGGTTTATAAACAATAATTAAAATTAAAGTGATTATAATGTGACGTGAATGACGCGGGCGATGGTTAGCTATCGACTGTCTGTCGTCTTGTGTTACTCTATTCGAACTGCAGACGTGGAACGTCATAGGTACTTGAGTTCACATGTTTGTGTGCATCTGTGGGTTAAATAAATACCACTAAGTACACTTTTGTCATCATTTTGGTCAACAATAAAACTCAAATACTCATACATTAGTGTATAATTCAGCTCTTTCAATATAACGCTTTCTTTCTAACTGGGAAATGAGAGAGACCTTGCAAAGTTGATGTCGGCGACGTCCACGTTTCGTTTAGCGCCGCCACTGTGCATAAGATTTTCTTTACCAAAATTCAAAAGTTGTGATTGTGAGATACTTAGTGCTAAATCTGAAGAGAAACTAGAATTCGTCGATAAAACTGTTTTCCTGGGGATTACGCTCGACTCAAGGCTACAATGGAGTCCTCGTTTATGTAATATCGCTTGCAGGACGGCTAAGTTGAGCAGCAAATGTTGTCAGAAAAATCCGTCAATTTACTGATGTAAATACCGCGAGGGTAGTCTATTTTAGTTGCTTTCATAGTATTATGTTATGTCTTACGGTATTTTATTTTGGGATGGGCTGCAGACATCGAGCCTATTTTAATTGTCCAGATATTATCTCCGCCGGCGCGATTCTCTAAAGGAACTATTTAAGGATATGAACATCATGACGGTAACTTTTATCTATGAGATCATCACGTAGGTAGGTACCTACGTGATGATGAAAAAAATATGTTTTTTTTTTCTTACGTAGGTACGTAAGAAAAAAAAAACATATTTTTAGTGAAGGAGGTGAAAGACATAATCATAGTACTAGAAGTAGGGACTTATTCGTTCAACCAGGTTTCAGACAGGCTAATAAAAAAGTAAACTTATCTTTCATGTATTACTGATACTATGATACTGTTTAAAATATTACAATAAAATTTCTCCCCACATACTTCAACTGAATGAGACGAAATTCAAGTCTTGTATAAAATGCAGGCTGGCAGGCATATTATAAGTTGGTGGATTACATCGCTGCTAAAAATGCTTGGCTCAATGCCGGTCCTGCTCCACAACCACAACTAATTGATTAACATTTGGAAATACTGTTAGAGCTGCTGAAGATTGTAAGACTATCTTTGCATTGTATAAGTTCAATCTACTTATGTGCTCTATACCTGTGCTATGCAATTATATAAAATGCATAGCACAGGTATGAGTAGGTACTATGTAGTATAGAGCCAACATTTACCGGACAAAAATGTCTTTCATTTACTTGAATGTGCCCGCCCTGGCGGTTCAGACTCAGAGTCATACTCACGACTTAAACATGTCACACTCACTCAGATGTCTCGCTGACGGTGGCGCGAGTGTTGGATCATTTAGCTCCCTTTAAAACTGTTCAGCTAAGTGGTGCTGAACTATGTGTCATGTTCGTGAAAGGGCGCCATCAGTTGGGACTGGTCATCTCTTAGCTGTTACGGCATATTTAATTTATTGTTTTTCTTTTTCTTTCTATTTATGTGCTCTGGACGCTTCTAACATGTACGTCCCTTTTAACATCGTTCTCACATATAATTATAAATTCAACATTTATTATGTAACTAATATTTTTGTAAAAATATACTTTAAAAGAGTGTCCGTTGAGTTTATTTCCGGTTCTTTTCCATAGGTACCTACTACCCTTTGGAATGGGCAACTAGCTTCATATTTCTGACTGACCGACTCCGACTGTTCAAAAGTGCCTATAAATGGTTTAAAACTGTATCGGCAGTATAGATAGCAATTTATTGAGATGTGTGGTATACCAACACATCCTATAGGTCTTATAGGTTAGCAGTAAATATTAGATGTAGTACATATATCAGAGGTTAGGTACGCTGTTTTATTTGACCTCGCAACACCTACTAATACGATTTCAGTATGTAAAAGAGAGAATGAGGAAGCGATTTTTTAATTTTATATTATATAGCAGTCCATCATGCCATAACCATAATCATTCATTGGCAATAGGTATTGGTACAGTGTAGGTCTTAAAGTAAATAATTAAGTTCCTAATACACAGTCAAACATTTGACATGCAAAACATTACAATATATTTAATGTAAGAGTTTAATGTTTATGTCCATGCATGCTTTAATGCTAGTTTTATTATTCATAAAATTAATTATCGTCACATTCATTAAAAACAGATTTTTTTGCATTATTTATAAATTCATTCATAGAATAAAATCGTTTTTGCAGCAGCCATAATTTTAATTTTATAAAAATTAAATTATTAGGAAACTTTAAAATTCTTGGGTATTTTGTTATGTAATATATAAGTCTACAGATATAATAACAGTTCTTTTTAAACAGAGAAGTCCTCTTAGGATTATAAAACTATTCTATCTGGATCTCTTACTTTTCGAGGGCAACGGTCTTGACCCTTTTTAATCAAACAGGTCTAAGTGCTGTCGGACAAAAGCACATTCTAAAATATACATACTGGGTAATGTAAAGAGTTTTAATTTTAAAACAATGATCTACAACATTCCCATGGTGGAATACCACAAATAGCTCATAACACTTTTTTTTTCCTAAAGGCTTATTTGCGTCTGTTGAGTTACCCCATAGTATAAGGCTGTATTGTACAGTCGAAGCAACGCAGTCGTGATACGCAGTCAACATCTTATTCTGCGACGAGGTCTTTCCGAGTGTGTAGACAACATATACGAATATGTTTTATTCGTTACATACTTTTTTACGTGTGGTTTCCTGGAGAAGTAGCCGCCCAATGCAACTCCCAGAAAAGTAGTTTCCTCTGTCTCTAATAGAGGTTGTCCAATAGAATTAATGTTAAGTATTTCTCAGTTACGACATGTCTTAAATTGTACAATTTTTGTTTTATTTTATTTACATGCTAATGATTTAATCTTAACCAAGTAATTGTTGATTCAATTGTATTGTTAATGTCAATTCTGTAATTATTTATGTCAGTTTTATTTAGTGTTGTCATAATAATAGAAATTTCATCCGCAAATAATGGATTGGGTGTGTGTTCAGCAAGATCGTTAATATATAATAAGAATAAAGGGGGACCCAAAATGCTCCCTTGTGGTACACCTGAGTCGTTTAATTAATGTTAATTTTGAAAAAGATCTAATTCCCTCCAGTTCTTAATTTTCAATCATACTTGGAATCTCAACACATCGCTTTCTACCCAGTAGGTAGGTTTCAAGCCAACTAAGGGCCGGACCTCGAATATGATATAGTTCCAATTTCGAAGGTACCTAACAATCTATGAGACACAAAATCAAAAGCTTTCGAAATGTCGAAGAAGGTAACAGATACCTGGTTTCCTATGTCTACTTCATCAATTATATTTTTTACAAGATTGAGCATGCAAGAGTAGTCAATTTACTTTTTTGAAACCCGTATTATTCTTTCTTAGGAATCTGATGTTTTTCAACAAATTCTAAGAGACGGTGTTGCAAAGCTTTTTCGAAAACTTAAGATAAGATTGGTTTGAGACTGTAATTATCTACTTTCGAGCTATCGCTTTTTTTGGAAGAGGCCCTGTTAAGCCCCGCGCGACACCGATTCGGAGTCAAACAATAGAAAATCAATTGTGTCTCATGAGCTGTCCTTGACCAATTAACAACCACAAACTTAAACAGCTCTGGGAAACAGCCTTCTGAGAATGACAAATGTATTAAGTGTGTCAACACAGGAGTTATTTCTACCGTGCAAGCCTTCAAAATTTTAGTACAAATCTCATCATACCCCACCGCTCCTGTGTTGTTTAGGGATAGTATACATTTTTGCATGTCATAGTAACCATATAGCCGAAGGAACATGTGTTAGTTTTGCATGTGTCTCTTAGATTATCGCTCTGTTGATTTGTTAAGTCTATCCAGTAGTTATTAAACGAGTCCGCAATTGTTTTAGGGATGTCTATCATTATATTATATTCTTAGAAGATTTGACAGCAGAGAAGGCGGGGGGGGACATCGGGTCGCTGCGATGACGCTGTCAGTGGAAGGGGTGACACACCATGAGCCGTGTGCTCACACGCCTCGGTCACTTTTGCTGCGGAGCTCGGATGCGACGGACGCGTACTAGTGATCTACATTATCTATGACAAAAAATTGGTGCCTAGGTAGGGTGATTGGGGCTTAGGTAGGGTGGGTAGGTTGGGTAGGTAGGTAGGGTAGGTAGGGTAGGTAGGTAGGGTAGGTAGGTAGGGTAGGTAGGTAGGTATGTAAGGTTGTCAGGTAGGATAGATAAATAGGTAGGTTAAGTTGAGATACTTAGTGTTATTTGTGCGAAGCCGGGCTGGGTAAAGCTAGTAGGTAATAAATGTGTCCATACATAAATAGGAAATAATAATTAAATCAAAATCAAAAGTCATTTATTCAAATTAGGCTGAGAATCAGAACTTTTCGAACGTAAACATTACATAAGACAGTCTCCCAAACGCTTTAGCTGGCAAGAAGAAGTGGCGCAACAAAATCCCCAGCAGCACAGCTGTCTGTTCAAAGAAAAATGTATACAATAGTAGGTATGCAAAAATAATTTAGCAGTCACCGAAGTACACCTTCAGGTCACTCCATCAAGTCCGTAGGTAAGGTCTCGTCAAAACTATCAAAACGAGCCCAAACTCCGCACCCCTAGTTCTACTGGTCCACGAGTTCCAGTAGCAGACACCGAAGTACATCTTCAGGTCACTCCATCAAGTCCGTTGGTAAGGTCTCATCATAACTAACAAAACGAGCCCAAACTCGGCACACCTAGTTCTACTGGTCGACGAGTTCCAGTAGCAGTAACTGAAGTACACCTCCAGGTTACTCCATCAAGACCGAAGGTAAGGTCTCATCATTACTATCAAAATGAGCCCAAACTCCGCACCCCTAGTTCTACTGGTCCACGAGTTCCAGTAGCAGACACCGAAGTACACCTTCAGGTCACTCCATCAATTCCGTTGGTAAGGTCTCATCTTAACTATCAAAACGAGCCCAAACTCGGCATCCCTAGTTCTACTGGTCGACGACTTCCAGTAGGGGTCACCGAAGTACACCTTCAGGTCACACCATCAAGTTCGAAGGTAAGGTCTCATCACAGCTATCAAAATGAGCCCAAACTCGGCACTCCTAGTTCTACTGGTCCACGAGTTCCAGTAGCAGACACCGAAGTACATCTTCAGGTCACTCCATCAAGTCCATTGGTAAGGTCTCATCATAACTATCAAAACGAGCCCAAACTTGGCACCCCTAGTTGTACTGGTCCACGAGTTCCAGTAGCAGACACCGAAGTACACCCTAAGGTCACTCCATCAAGACCGAAGGTAAGGTCTCATCATTACTATCAAAATGAGCCCAAACTCCGCACCCCTATTTCTACTGGTCCACGAGTTCCAGTAGCAGACACCGAAGTACATCTTCACGTCACTCCATCAAGTCCGTTGGTAAGGTCTCATCATAACTAACAAAACGAGCCCAAACTCGGCACACCTAGTTCTACTGGTCGACGAGTTCCAGTAGCAGTAACTGAAGTACACCTCCAGGTTACTCCATCAAGACCGAAGGTAAGGTCTCATCATTACTATCAAAATGAGCCCAAACTCCGCACCCCTAGTTCTACTGGTCCACGAGTTCCAGTAGCAGACACCGAAGTACACCTTCAGGTCACTCCATCAAGTCCGTTGGTAAGGTCTCATCATAACTATCAAAACGAGCCAGAACTCGGCACCCCTGGTTCTACTGGTCGACGACTTCCAGTAGGAGTCACCGAAGTGCACCTTCAGGTCACACCATCAAGTCCGTTGGTAAGGTCTCATCATAACTATCAAAACGAGCCCAAACTCGGCACCCCTAGTTCTACTGATCCACGAGTTCCAGTAGCAGACACCGAAGTACACCCTAAGGTCACTCCATCAAGACCGACGGTAGGTCTCATCATTAGTATCAAAATGAGCCCAAACTCCGCACCCCTATTTCTACTGGTCCACGAGATCCAGTAGCAGACACCGAAGTACATCTTCACGTCACTCCATCAAGTCCGTTGGTAAGGTCTCATCATAACTAACAAAACGAGCCCAAACTCGGCACACCTAGTTCTACTGGTCGACGAGTTCCAGTAGCAGTAACTAAAGTACACCTCCAGGTTACTCCATCAAGACCGAAGGTAAGGTCTCATCATTACTATCAAAATGAGCCCAAACTCCGCACCCCTAGTTCTACTGGTCCACGAGTTCCAGTAGCAGACACCGAAGTACACCTTCAGGTCACTCCATCAAGTCCGTTGGTAAGGTCTCATCATAACTATCAAAACGAGCCAGAACTCGGCACCCCTGGTTCTACTGGTCGACGACTTCCAGTAGGAGTCACCGAAGTGCACCTTCAGGTCACACCATCAAGTCCGTTGGTAAGGTCTCATCATAACTATCAAAACGAGCCCAAACTCGGCACCCCTAGTTCTACTGATCCACGAGTTCCAGTAGCAGACACCGAAGTACACCCTAAGGTCACTCGATCAAGACCGACGGTAAGGTCTCATCATTAGTATCAAAATGAGCCCAAACTCCGCACCCCTATTTCTACTGGTCCACGAGATCCAGTAGCAGACACCGAAGTACATCTTCAGGTCACTCCATCAAGTCCGGAGGTAAGGTCTCATCATAACTAATAAAACTTGCCTAAAGTCCACAGCCCACATCTCTCTACTAGTAGAGGGCTTCCAGTGCCTAGGAGTCACTGAAGTATTTGTATCTAAGAATTATTTAGTAAAATTTTAAGAGCAATACGAAATATTTTTTGTAAGTACCGTAAAATGGGGTGAATAGAAATCGCGGGGTGAATAGAAACAAACTCGGAAGTTTGATAAACTTGTCTCTAGTGGGTCTATAGGCTATGGGCGAATATTTATTTCCACTATTTATTACATGGCAATATTTTGCCTTTATACTGGCTACCCACAAATTTACGTCAAGTGTAATGACATAAACAAAAAAGCGGTTAAAGTGAACGTGTGCGTACGAGTGATTTAAAAGTAAAATCAGGATGCTTCAAGTTTTTCTTGAATTCGAGGTGAATGGATACGGGTGAGGGGTGAATAGAAACGCCTTTAGGGGGAATAGACACGAATAAAGGGGTGAAAAGATACGAGTGAGGGGTTAATAGCAACGAAACTGGGGTTAAAAGAAACACGATTTTTAGGGTTGTCAATCGGTTGTCACTTAGAAAAATAATCATACTAATAATATAAATATATATATTTATCTTTTTGGCTGCCTGTCTGTTATGTTTTACTAAACTGCTGAACCAATTTTGATGAAATTTGATGGATTTGTGTCTTTTCTTCAGTGAATACTTGATATTTATTTTAAACAGGTACACCACATTGCGCTGTGCTCACCATGCCCAGAGTTTACAAACCAGATCCGCGGGGTAAGAGATATAGAAAATATCCTAAGGAACTGCTTGAGCAGGCTGTTCGGGAATATAACCAAAATAATGATTTCTTGACCAGCATCGCCAAAAAAATCGAAATCGATAAGTCTGTCTTATTTTAAACGTGTTTACTTAGTTCTATCTAATTTCCTAAGATAAAAATACCTACTTAGATTTAGGTATCTTCGAACACATCCCCCTATACACCCCAAACTTCACCACAATAGATTCAACACTCTTTTTCTTCCATCCCGATATATTCTATCATACCACTGTTGTACTTACTACTACAAGGTACCTACTTACCTAATTTTAATAAAAACAAGTTTTGACAGCCCTAGCGTTTTATTTCTAGTCACCCCTCTTTCGTATCTTTTGACCCCAGTTTCCAGGTAAATAGAAACGGCCTACATTTTCGTAAATAACTAATAATTAACGTATTTTTACATATTTAAAACATTAGTGTTTGGTAAATCACGACGCGACTCACAATTACACAATGTTTTAATAACAGCATAGATAGAAAAAATGTAAGAAAATCAGCTTCGAACTTAAAAGTTGTGTCTATTCACCCCATTTTACGGTACAGATATTCTATTTCACGAAGTCCGTTCGGCTTTGATTGTAGTAGTGACGAATCCCGACAAGCGCGCTTGTGTGTGTAAAAGTAGGTAACGTTAGCAAAAAAGTCTGATATATATTCAAGTCGAGATTTAATAATCTAAATAAAATTTTGGTTTTAAAAGTATATACATTTTGTAAATAAATTAGATTAGGTTGCAATAAATACAAAAATATTAAGAATATGTAGGCATTTAATTAAGCATTGGTGTTACAGAATGGAAACGAAACAAGTAGGACTATTCAGTATTTTCAATCACTATCAGATAATTTTTCGATTTCCGATTCCGTTTTGCTGTCGTCAGAATCATCTTGTACATTGATTATAAATTCAAAATCGAGATCAAAATATTTCAAGTAGTCTTTTTCAATTTTTTCAACATGAGCACAAGTTTTTTGCCACGTTTCACTGCTAACTTGGCCCAAACTTTCATTGATCAGTCTTTCCGTATTCGTCATGTTTTGCTCGATATTTTTAGATGCGACATAATTTTTAACGATCCCCCAAATATTTTCAATCGCATTTAATTCTGGGTGATAAGGGGGAAGGCGTAAGACATCAAAACCCTTGCTTTTTATAAAATCGTCAATCTTGTAGATTACGTGTTGGGCTTTGTACTTCTTTATTGTATCGTACAATTCCAATTTAAGAAGAGATTCATCAAATGCTATACCCTTATCCCTGAGCCATTGCTGCATATCGGCTTTCTTTGTAGATTGCGTCGGTAGTCGTTCAGCCCGTGTGTTGTGATAAGATGCATTGTCTAAGACAATGACAGAGCGCGGAAGTAAATTGGGTAGCAACTTTTCATTTAGCCATTTTACATAGTTATCATAGCTCATATTTGAATGATAATCACCAGCTGTTGAGTTGGCCTTATAAACCAAGGAAGCATTTTCAATAAAACCATCCTTGGTTCCCGCGTGCACTAAAATAAAGCGAGTGCCTGTGCTATTTTTTTTTTAAAACGGAGTTCTTTCCTTTTTTTTTGCCCAGGTGTTGTTTTGCACGTGTGTCGAAAGGACGTAGCTCTCATCGGTGTAGACAATGGGCCGACTTTGAGAGCGGTACTCTGTTATTTTTTTTAAATATTTTAAACGCCACATTTGTATATCATGACGCTCCGTCAAGACTTTACGGTTGTTCTCTGTTTTGCGCCACTTGTAACCTAATTTCAACAGTAACTTGCGAACAGTTTCTAAAACAACCTTCGAATCCGATTTTTTCATTCAATGCTGTTCTTAACTTAGCTAATGTTGGAATTTCTTTATGGACAATATGGAAATCTTGTACAGTACTGCGAACCACATCGGCTGTAAAATTATCTATATCCACTTTATTATCTCGCTTTCTCCTTTTCTTCATAGGTGAAGTGAATTTTGATGAAGTGGATGGCAATTCCTTCTCTTCTTTTAATATTTCGAACTGTTTTTTGGCTCACACCCGTAGCTTCAGCTGTACGGCGTGTAATGTCTCGTAAATGAGACAAATCACAGTTGAGTTCCATTAATGATTTTGTAAATTCATATTCTTCTCGCAGAAAATGATAAACACTAGCTATCATGTTTCGACCCTAAAACAAAACGTAATCAAAATAATTAAGTAATATAAACATTTTATAACACAAAAAAAAACATTCATTTTATAAATACTTCTATTGCTATATTAAGTATCTTTGTATAACATTTTAATTGAAAACGTATAAATAAATATTACCTCACTATGGACAACTCTTCTTCGTTTTGTTGCCATGCTGACCTTACTCCGTGAAACAATTTGGCGCGAACTAAAAACCACTAGGTACTGATCCGGACCGTGTCCCGATCGACACTGAGCCCTCTCGAGGTTACGCACACAAAAACAATGTGCATGTGCACGCTTGACAACATTCATAGCCAAACGGACTTCGTGACATAGAACATCTGTACCTACGAATTATAACGAAATAAGAAAAAAAGTACTCAAAGGATCCAAATTAGTTCACTTGACTACTACGAGTATTCCCGTAGCTACCCGTGCACACACTTGTGTGTGTGACCCGTGTCAATGTAGTAGTTTACCTATAAATTTTACATTCAAACGAATAAAATCGTGTTATGGTGGCTCAGAGCGCCGAGCGTTAGCGTCTACCCGTGACAGTGGTCAGCGATGCACTGCCGCCCGTCGCCCGCAAGAGCCCCCGCTTCAACGCGCACGAAGTTTATTCGAAAAAACAACCCACCTTGATTAATCAAACACAAAACAAATAGAATACGTATACTAAAATTTGAGTAGTTAAATTGTCTTTTAGATGGTGAAAGTTTCATGAAAATACGCCCGTTATTTTTTGCGTAAAAGTCGTGTTTTTGTCCGCGTTAGACATTACTTTACAAATTAATTGCACTATATTATAAACATATTATTTCAAATATTTATATATCAAATTACGAAGACAACATGGACCTAAAAAAAAAGGCGGACGGAACTTCACTAAGAAACAATTGAAGCACCACAATGGCGGCTACGTATCTATGTGTGCGTGTGTAAAGGGATGCCAAATGTAGAAAATTTACCCATTTTTAAATAATATTTCAATAAGATCTCCCTTGCACTTGGTTTTATTACAAGTTTTTGTGACGGATATTGTTAAAATAAAGGTAAAATAAATAAAACATGGATATTGAAATATTTACAACTCATTTAATGTTAATAAAGTTTTACAAACCCTTCTGTTGATTCAAATTTTTGTACACTTGTCTTTTGCTATCGACACCTCTAGAAATCCCTTCTAATTTACTAATGTGATGGAAACGAATGTTTAGGTATTTTTCGGCTATATATTTAATTAAAGCTATTTTGTGTTCTATTCCTGCAAATGTATGTTCAGATTCCAAATCTAAAAAAATGTTGTCGTTTGCTATAAATTTTTCTAGGATTTTGTTTAGCATGTACTGATGTTTTCTTTCATTATATATTGTTACTTTATCTTTTAAAAGTCTTCGGACCACCATCTCACTAGTACAACATATGTCGTATAAATCTTTTGAAGGAAAACTTAAGCCTCCCCTTGTTTTTAAATTTATTAATTTGTGAAAAAAAGCCAGTCGTCTGTACATAGCCGCGCGATACATTTTTGGCACTTAATATTTTTAATTGCGTAATGGCAGATGCTGCCCGCCAGATATCCTACGATCAACTTTCTATAATCATTAAATTCTTCTATTTCTAATCGTTGTGCCAGGTTGTCATCTTCTTTGGTGATTTCTTTCAAGAATGATAGGGAGTCGTAACTAACATCATCTTCTTGTTCTTCGTGACGGTATGATGGAGTCGTTGAGTTGATTATATTTTTGGCCGAAGAACAATTAAGCACAGCTATTTGCTCCAAAGGAACACAATTGCCAGTGGTTAGGCATCGTACCTCTAAATGAGCCAACAGTTTTTTATAACACCCTTTAAACTGCCGAACATTAGGGTTATCATTGAAGCCTCCTTGCATCCTGATGGATGAAAAAAACATCTCAAGATGATCCTGGCTCAATTTATAAGTTGGTAGGAACACCAACTGCTTTTCACCAATCAATTTGGCATATAGTAGTTTTAAGCTGTTAATATTTATTAACGTGCCAAGGAAACCAGTTTTGCATTTTGCATCTACTAACCGTTTATAAAATACAGTAATAACATATGTCACTCGATCGTTTTTCTTTATTTGTCTTTTTGACATGCATTTAATTTTTAACTTTAGTACACATTCTTTCAGTTCATCCAAAAAATTAAATATAATGGTGCCGATTCCCTTGTTCACAAACTAAACTAAATTTAAGTTCAGTGCATCTTTTTCTTTCTATTTCATTAAGAAAAGGACAGAAGATAAATTTTAGTTAAGTCCTGTCAAATTAATCAGCGCTTGACGTAAATTGTCGTAATTTTAGTAGGCAAGTTTTTAATCACGTCTAAACTTGTATGGAGTAGTGACAGGCGCTGATTAATTTGACAGGACTAAACTAAAATTTATCTTCTGTCCTTTTCGTAATGAAATAGAAAGAAAAAGATGCACTGAGTTTAAATTTAGTTTAGTTTGTGAACAAGGGAATCGGCACCAATATCTTTGTTCTGAGAACAAAGAGGTTTTTTGAAATCAAATTGAGTCATAGCTCGAGAATTGAATATGTCGAACATTATATTCATTTTGCTAATGAAATTTTCTGTTGCCTTAGAATCTTTAAATAGGTCTAGATTTAGATCTTCTCTGCACGCTTTTATAGCAACTGCTACGCTTTCACTATACACCTGAGTGGCCAGTTTTAACTTCATTACATTATTTTTGAAATTAATATGTTTTCTTGTCAATTTATTGGCCAAGTGTAAACCTTCTTTCTCTTGTAATTTATTGAGTTCCTCGATATAGTTCCATTTAATTTAAAAAAAAAAAAGTTCAACTGTTATTAAACTGTTAAAAATTAAAATTAAGAGGTTAAATTATAAAGAGAGGGCCTTAAATTAATTGAATTACCTTTGTTGGTATGGCGTAAGCAACAACGCGAAGAAGTCCACCTTTAGTTGTGTACAAACAATTCTTCTCAAAATGAATACTGCAGATTACACTAGATTTAGATGGATTCCAACTATTTTCATTTCTACACTCCCTTATTATTTTTATCCAATCATTTTTCCATGCATCATTTGCTGAGGGAAATCTGTAAAATACAGAAGAATACAATAACGATAAATGGTAACATAAAAATATAAATCTCCCATTTTTAAAGTAATTTTGAAAATTAAAATAGTTGCAACACTGATTGATTTCGAGATTTATTAAATTCATTGACGTAAAATCGAGAAATAAGCGTTAAAATGACGCGCTTACCTATGAAAAGTAATTACCTGGCTTTTTTTAATTGTACCACTATGGTTTCGACAACTTTTCACAACACACGAGGGCATACTTTAATTTTTATTATGCAAAATAACACCGAACAACAGACGGGCACACGTGGGCTTCGTTCGAAATGTAATGGCCGACGGCCGACTTACTATGGTGTGAATGTGTGCGTGCGGGCTTGTCTACATTAGTGCACTGACTTACTATGGGTGCTTCAGTTATTGTTAAAGGAGACGGTGTCCGCCTTTTTTTTTAAAAAATCTCGATTATGATTGTAAATGTAATCCACCCTAGTATCAGGTGGAATGACACTGACAGTTCACACCACGGCCACTTCACCTAAGTTTTCACGGTGAGAAGGTTACAGAATAGCACTGCTGGTACAACATCGTAGTAATTTACTGTATTTTTTATATTCCATCTTTTTGCAGTCTGACTTATTCTTATAATATATAAAACGCAATGAGCGTTTACGTTTACTGCTAATTCTTAGACCTTTAGCTATCCAGTTGATTTTCTTACATTTGTTTGTCATTTTAATTCTAACTTAGGGGGAACATAACTTATAAAACAGTAGAAACAATAGGGTATTTAACCATAGATAAGAAAAAATCTATAAATATATTGTTGAGATAGTTGCTAGTTTGATGCAAAAAGCAGTCGGAAAATGTTAGTTTTAGTTCATAAAATAACAAAATAAATTTTAAAATTTTATTCAGTTTTCAGATTTTCTAATCTGTTTTATATCACCATGAAATAGTAGCCGCCGTGTTATTACGTCATACGGTTGTGTAAACTAAAATGTGTCAACTGATCGGTATAAAGGTTTTGTACTTTTATTATTTTCGTAACCAACGTTATTTAAATTTAACTAACAGCACACCAACGATAATTAGAATAATAACTCATTTAAAATTATATACAATTATCATACAATATATCAGCGCATTTGTTTACACAGCTAACTGACGTCATGTAGGTACACAAGCAATATGGCGTACACCGCGTCCAGCGTATTCGTCAAACTACGCGCAAAAATTGAAAATGTAAAATGTAAATGCATTTTTATGGCACTTATTGATTGAATAAATAAAATTAGAGTTTTTTTTTTGTATATTAGCACTATAGAATTTAATTGAGACAGATCTTGAAAGGATTCATATGCCGAGTTAATGTTAAGTTGGCTATAAACTTCAAGGAAAGTTTACACAAACATTCCTTGAATTTAAGGATATTTTTCGAACAAGTCTCTTTTAAAAATAAAGTAGGTACTGTTGAAGAACATTCTTATGTTTGACAGGGATACAACATTCGTAGGTACCGTGTTGTGGTCAGATATATCATGCAAGTGGGATATTACTTATGATTAGCTAAAAGCTTGTCCGATGTCGACAAAAACTGCAGGGCAATATGTACTTTTTATTTTTAAAGTGCGGGAGTGTGGCCCAATCACGACAGTAATCCAAAAACGATGCCCAAGCCGACGACGAGCGACGAAAAAAAAGTGAAAATATTTTTTTATTATATCTTTTCAAAGTACTCTCTACTTTGAAACGATATAATAAAAAAACTATTTACTTAAAGAACTTTTTTTTTAATTTTCGCAAAACTATCTGAGTGTCCCACGTATTTCATGTCATAAACCATGGCATGAGCTATGGTCACTTTTTTTTCCCTAGCCTCTAGGTATACAAAGTTGCATGCGTCTGAACCAGTTTTCGAAACTTTTTTTCCAGTCCGCCGCAGACACCTCGTTTACAGCCTGCTCGAACGCTGACAGCGCAACTTCCGGCGACGAAAATAGTATCCCTTTGAGCTGATTTTTATTTTCGGGAATAAAAAGAAGTCACACGGTGCTAGGTCAGGGCTGTAAGGAGGGTGACCAGGAGTTTGAACGGCGTGCTGTCCAGGAAGTCCCTCGTTTTGAGCGCGGTGTGCGAAGGCGCGTTGTCTTTGTGGACCAGTAGCCCGCGGAGCCCTGTGTTTGGGCGCTTGTTTGCTCACATCAGAGAAAACTTCTGACAAGCATTTGGTAGTATACCATTCAGCGTTGATACTTCTTTGGTTCCGTAAAGGAATTGATACCAAATAGGCAGTCAAATTGAAAAAGCTCGCGATCAAAATCTTCCCCCGCTTCTAGTCGCCTCACTTTGGTAGGCGTTGATTCGTTTTGAAACACCCAAACCGTCGACTGGCGCTTCGTTTCTGGATCGTATTGATAAATTCAAGACTCATCACCTGTAATGATGTCGTAAACATGCCGAGACGAGCCGGCTTCAAATTTGTTTATCATATCACAGCACCATTCCACCCGGGGCTGCTTCTGAGCATCGGTGAGGTTGTGCACCCAGCGTGAAACTATCCTCCTCACGCGAAGATGCACGTGCAGAATTGGTGAAGGCTTCCCGATTCAACCTGCAGTACCTATGTGCTGAATCTCTTGATACGTAACTCGCCTATTGTCATGTACCTATAAATGTTTTCACTGCTAGCACGTTTTCTTCCGTAACAGCTGTCAAAGGGCGACCACTTCTTTCTTCATCCCCCAAAGTTAGTCGACCGCGCTTGATTTGTACCAACGATACACGGTTGCCTTAGAAGGGCCTCCATGAATGCCATTTGAAGTCTATGGTACGATTCGTCCGGTTTCAGGCGACACTTGAAATCGTAATAAATCATAGCGCACAATTGTTACCGGCGCAGATCCATTTTTTAATGAGACACGATAATTTAAACAAAGTGGAGGGAAATTTTGAAACTGGAACGTACCTATTTTTACTTACAAATAATCATATTTTCAAAATAGATTATAACTGGCCAGTCTTTCATACATAAAAACTTTATTTCGCAATACTTTCTGAGTGGCCTGGTACCTATCCGTTATAAACTGGCGCTTTAGCTTTAGCTTCTATTATATATTTCTTTCAGTATAAACCGGATAGATCGGATAGCATAGCTTGTTTGTATACTCTTGAGAACAGATTTATCATCTCACTTAGCACACTGCTGACATCTGTATTATCATCATAACTAAACAGTCCACTGCTGGACAAGGGCCCCTCTAATTGCACGCTCTTTAGCTTGATCCTAGGCCTCTTTCATCCAGATCCAGCTGCTATCTCCCATCCTGCGTAGGTCGCCGCAGCACCTCGCTTGAGAGCTTGGGTTTTTTAGTGTAGACTGATCAGTACATTAAAAAACCACGTCTACCCTAACGGTCATGACTGTTCTAATATATCCAACCTATTGCCTCGATTGCCACTTCAACTCGCTTATTTTGTGGGCTATGCAGACTGGTTTGTCTCGATGGTCTATCTAGAGGTCCCACATAGATTATCTTCCGAATTTCTACAGCCTAACACAACTCGACCCACCCCTCAGAAGTTATATGCGGCAAATTATTATGTGAACGTGACCTATTTGCTTTTCTTGTTATTTGTTTTACTTGTGACGTTACCTACGTAGCCACTCGTAGGTAACGTTGACGGATTCTCACTTACGTATAGAAACGAGTGACGAGTTTTACAATCTTCACAAGCTTAGTCGTCACTTACCTACTCACAAGTGAAATCTTCATCAAATGGAGTATAGACTATTTAATTATGATCTAAAGATATAGCCAGGGTCAAGCGCTCAAAACGCGATCATTGCGAAATACGAAAATTTTCGAAAGGTGCCAACTTTATCATAATACGTTTAGTGGCCGCGAAGGTTAGTGTAATCATAAAGACATGAACACTTAACACGTAATTGACGTAATGATGTTCTTTACCCAAAACAATAAAATTGTAAGATTCTTTTGACTAAAGTAAACATAGCCTTTACTTGTAGCTATTTGTATATTGTTTTATAACTTTATTGTACGTTCATAAAATCATGCAATAATATTGCAAACTCAGAAAAGGAAGGAAATATAAACACTTTATACTGAAGTAATTCAATGTTTAATTAAAACGTCATGATCAAGACAAAAGTAACAGCATCAAATGTTTCAAAAATGAAAAACTTTGTTACAATAGTTGTTTGTTATCATAATAAATCTGTTTATACACAATACTTTTTTATCTACGTGTAAAATATAACCTGTTGTTAAAAATGAATGTACTGAACAATTGTATGCAATGTGCACCAAAACCAATGATAGCAATTAAAAATAGAATGTTAAAATCAATTATGAGGCTCCTACAAGTAGCTCATGCTTTAGCAATAAGCACGCGGCTTTACATGCAGGTATGTGTCGCATACATGCAACTCTCTATTCGGAATATTAAAACAATTAAAACTATACGAGTGTATAATTTAAAATATAGACAATTCGATGCTGATAATAATAAAAGTGATGAAATATTTGCGTCTGTGTTATCCTATGCTAGTTCTATACAAACCTGAGTAAAAACACCAAGTGTCCTTGTAATGTCAAACATTTTGTACTACATTTTATTATAAAATTATCATGATGTGGTTGCTCACTCGAAATATAAAAGTGTTAAACAGTAAGTAAATGTGTTATGCTATCCAGCTTTTGATTAAAAATACTTTAATACATCAAAAGTGTCCATAGTTGTTATGTATAGTTGGCAACGGCAACACACCTTGAGCCGCTTAGCGAGAAAGCAATGAATGGCACGTGGCATTTCGATGGAATCATGCAAAAAATATTAAAGGTATGTATATAATGTATGTACTTATATTCATTTAAAATCATAATTTCTAAAAATCTTAAATATGCAGATGTGCAGTCAATTCATTAACTAATTATCATAATTGGATCAGTTGATAATATTGTATAAGAACCATATTACATGGTAGGTGTCCTGTACTTGATGTTAGAGATAGAGATAGATATAGACATTTTGTTTCTATCACATAACTAGAAAATAATAAAAAATATAGTTGCTATATTACAAAAAAAAAGTAAATAAAAATAGCTCAGCAACACTGAATTTCCGATTTATCTAACACCTTACAAGTAAAACGGAAAATACGTAAAAAAATAACAAAGTAAATGTAGCCCAGGAACACGGAGGTGGAATCCTAAAGCCCTTAACAAAATCTATTTATATTTTAACCATCTATTGGTGTATTTAATTTTACTTAATCTATTCAATTCCTATACTATAATGAGGCGCAATCATATACCTCAGATCCATACAACGCGCATGCACCCGGGACAGAATGCTATTAATCTTTATTAAGCACTATTATCTTTGCAACATTAAGTCACCTCGCTTTCAAGTTAATAATAAAGTAAATCAGAATATGAGCTAAACCGTCGTCACTTGGGCCGGAGGCGCGCACGTCAGTCACGTCCGGCAGTCGTCTCATCAGCCGGTGTCGGCGGCGTAGTCTGTAACACAACATTAAACTTGATCGTATTTCCGCTATGACGCTGTCTACAACTGGGAAGCTTGCTATAATTACCGATAAATAAATAAACCAACATATTCATTAGTAAAAAATGTGTACCGTAGCGTCGTCGCGGCTGAGGCCGGCCCAGTGCACGAAGGAGGGCAGGTCGCGCGTGGGCAGCTCGGCCGCCAGCGCCTTCACGCGCAGGTTGCGGTCGTCCGTCAGCAGCACCACCTCGCGCACGCGCCGCGCGCCCTCCCGCCCGTCGTCGCCGCGCGGGTCTGCGGCGGGGCGGAACAACGTCACGCCTGCAACCCTCGGGGGTTCGGCTAAGGTATATAGTACACACACATACCGCCAGTTATACCTTAGTCCCATGTAATAGGGGGCGAGCCTATTGCCATCAACCGGGCACAAATCCAGACTTCGGACTGTTACTGAAAAATTCATGATGGAAAAACCCAAACACTGCCCGACCTGAGAGTCGAACCCAGGACCTCATGCTCAGCAGCAGCGCTTCCGACCACTAAGTCAACGAGGCAATTCAAAGCATCTAGAAAGTTATGGAATTCTAAATTCAGTTCAAATGGCACGATAACACGACACGCAGACAGACGATATACCCGCTAATACAATTTTGTCGCGTATCGGAATGCTACTAAGGAAACGTCATTAAAACAAATAATCGGCGGCGCCAGTGCAGATAAAATCACCGTTCACGCGAGCTAAGATATGTAGTAGCAGGCCGCCACCGTCTAGTTGACTGGGTCGACACGAACACATCTACCGGTCCGCCGCACGCGCCGAGCGCCTTCTCCGACACGCATTTGGAAACTACTGCATAGTACCTTCAAAATACAATAAGTATAAAGAATACGGAAACTATTTTTCAGGAAAGTACACATTCAGGAGCATTGTGCTAAATATGAAAACAAACCTTCTTATACAATATTTTCTGTTAGGGTAAGCGACCCTTATTCTTTATACTTATTGTATTTTGACGCACTTTATGAACTTTCGCGATTTAAATGGCAAGGGAAACCCGATTCCGATCCTTGACCGAGATTGGAATAACCGAACAAATACAGCCCAAAATAGAAATAAACTTTAATATTCATAAAGCATAACATACATTAAAAACCCGTCAAGAATAACCAATGGAAAAAATGTAAACAAAGAATAATTCTTTTGTGATTTTTTAATCAATGCGTCAATTAATCATCACCCGCCCATTGTGTCACCCTATGTAAAATTTCTACATTTTATAGGTAGCTGTAATTTTTATGGTGAACATAATAAACAGTATTCTATGTATCTATCTATTAATCAAAAAATCACAAAATAATTATTTATTACCTTTTACAACACGTCTACGAGTACAGCTAGCAAATGACGGTCATTAAAAAAATCTCGTGTCAGATGTCTATATGACACTTTATTATAGTCCTAATACAACCTTGGGGTATAAATTTCACAGTGTACATTAGAAGTTAAATGGCAGTTAGTTCATCTGCATCTGGTATGACTATGAATGAGGAAATAATCAATTCCAAAATTCAGAAATAATCCTGCAAGCCAACAAAGTGATCTACACTGAAGGCAGGGACTATGGAGCATCCGGATGATTACGGTAGCGTAGCTCACTCATCTGCCGAGCCTTTTCGAACTATATTGAAGTCGGTTTCGATTTTAATCGGATGCAGCTGAATACCAGTATTTTACATGGAGAGACTGCCTATCTAACCTAGTTACCTGCTGACGATACTACGATACTCCTTGGTAAGTCTGATTGTCAGACTTTAAGGTTACCTTAGTCGGTAATTCTTCCATACTAACGTCATATGGAGTTTCCTCCACTGTTTGACAGTTTACATTTAAAATGATATCTACGTGGTTCGTCATTATCTAGCCATATACGGAAAAAAAATATGGTTTCAAAGTTGAGTATGAGTGTCGAAACCTCCATTTTATGAGCATAAGATTTAAGGAGGGATCTAAGGTGTGATCTACACGGTGTGTCGCTAGGGCGAGCGTAAGAAGCGGGTTGTGTAAGATGTTGAAGAGAAGACATAAAATGCGAGTGGTCCTGCGAAGGCGGATTGGGAGCCACTTGAGTTCCTTGCTAAGGTGAGAAACGTGGTCATACTTTCGAACACCGAAAACAAATCGAACGCACAAGTTTTGCAAGCGCTGAAGCTTGTTTAATACCTCCTCAGTAGCATCCAGGTGGCAGGCGTCAGCATAATCTATAATCGGTTGAATAAGGTTTTTGTGCCAAAGAAATTTTAGTCTTCAAGGGCAGGGAAGACTTTGAAAGCTCTTCAGCGAATGAAAAAAAAAATTCCCTTTCGACAACCCCATTGACCTGAGCACGCCACGAAAGATTGGAGTCAATAATGACACCCAGATCTTTGACGATTTCGGTATAGTCAATGCGACCACCATCGAGACGCCAAGAAAAATGATAATTGTCTATGAACTATAACTTTAGAGAGAATTGGGAGAATATAAATTATCGTATATTTCACTAAATAAATACATAAATAAACAACCTTAGTAGCATGCAAATTAGCCACGCTCACTAATAAATTCGAGCTGTCGACTAGTGCAAACGAAACTGTCAAAGATCTACGATTGAGAGCCGGGACCAACGGTTTAACGGATCATGGTAGCGTAGCTATGAAACTTATAATGAGGAGTATCGTCAATAGTCTAGTCTAGCGCAGTATAGTCTCAAGCCGTCACCTGAGACAAACGCGCGGATGCGTAAAGTATGTGAAAACCAACGCGCGTCGGAAGAGGCACGTCATAATCGACCGAGAAAGTAAGCATAAGCGCGGTACGTGGTCTGTTATGTATTTGATAAAAATGTAAACAAATGGATTAGTAAATGTATCTGTCGATGACAATTTGTAGCGCCACTTATAAATTGAGTGCTTTGATTTGTATATTTAAAACCGAAATTCGATTTTTTTATCTCCTTATATATGTTTTTCATTTGACTTTTGAGGTTAATTTTATAAACTGAATTTACGTCGATGATTTTTCAACTACAATTTAATGTTATTCAAACAATAGTTGTTGGAAAAAGTGGTAAAATATAAAGTTAAAACTTTCTAAATACAAATGAATGTGTTACTAATTCCCTTTAGTGAGGAATTGCATAAGAATTTAAACTTAACAGAGTTCGCTTACACTTAAATCAGATAGTTTAGGAACAGACAATAGCTACCTTGGTCGGCGACGATGTTGGCGTGCAGGTTGAGCGCCGTGGCCAGCACGCGGTCGTCGTTGGTGGCGCGCGCGGCCGGCGCCCGCTCGGCCGTGCAGGCGCGCGACGCCAGCAGCGAGCCGCGCGACGTGGCCAGGCGCAGCGCCGCGCCCGCGCCGCCCAGCCAGGCGCGGCCCGCGCGCGCCGCCGCGCCCACGCGCGCGCTCAGGCGCAGCCCCTCCAGCTCCGTCACCACTGCGGAACGATACTTATGAAGTCGCCGCAGCTTGGAGCGGGACTAAATATTCAGGGTTTGATATGATATTCATTATTATTATAAATAAATAAATAATACCTCCACACATACAGAGAGAGACACACGAGACACCATATTACAGTACACGCAACCCTGCTTTGCCACAAAACCTTGTTTTGATGGCCTGTACTGTTCCACCCCTGGGCAAAGGCTCGCTCCTTCCATCTTTCGCGATTCCGCGCTTCCTCCTTCTAACTTGTAACTCAAGGCAAGCCTTGACCTGCCGGGGTCGCGGGAAGGTACTTATGGGTCACCGAGGCCCCCGCAACACAGGCAACAGGAAGGAATACGGGTGGGTTTTAGTCAGTAAGAGTCTGACACACCCTCCCGCTCCGCCCAGAGCGGGAGAAGTTATTTGATGATTTCCCACCCAAAAAAAAAAAGGCATGCCTTGAGGGAGTAAGACGGGGTCGTGCGCTTAAATTAATTTGTAAGGTCCGTGAAGTTTGACCAGCTATTCTAATTTGACCTTGTATTGCAGTTTCTTCGTGATTTGGATAAGATATAGTACTCATTGTAATATAATAGATATGTGAACTAGCTACTTACCCACGACGGGCACGGCCAAGGTGTAAGGTTGCGCAGGCGCAGCCACAATGGCCTGCAGCAGCGCCAGGTGGTCGATGAAGCAATTGGTGTCGGGCACCAACAGCCGAGGACGAACTTCTACCTCCGCGCTCGCAGAGCCACCGCTTAATATTTCCTAGAAACAAAACGAAATTATCAACTGTTTATTTACGTTATTTATGTACCCTTCTTATATTAAAAATAATATAAAATCGTCGAAGCAGCTTAGCCCAGTGGTAACGACCGCAACTTACGATTTGTAGGTCGTAGGTTCAAACCCTGACAGGCGCTTTACTTTTTGTAAATTATTTCTTCACCACTGCTCTCAAAACAGTAAGGAAACCGTCATGTCCTACAATAAAAAATCGACATCTACCAACCCGCACTGGGCCCGCGTGGTGGATTACGGCCCAGTCCCCCCTCTCACAGAGAGGAGGCTTGTGTCCCAGCAGTGGGAAAATTGTAGGCTGATTAAGAATGTTATGGTTTAGACGTTATGGTTTGGTGCCACACGAATAGTTGAATTGAATTATTAGGTTATTCTGTCAATATGCCCTGATAATTTGGAGCGTAGGTATAAGTACACTTAACAAAAAATGACAATGTTATTTTTCCACATCTACGCGTGCGCTGTCGCGGCATATTAGTATGCGGTGGTGTTTGTGATGTTTTCAATGCGGAATAAGTTGCCTGCAAAAGCCAATTCTCGTATTTTTGTTACCATTATTTCGCTGAATTTATTCAGGTTTTTGCATTTGACCGGCAAGTCGAATATGACTACAACATCCATAACCACTTGAACTATACATACTTGCATACGTAGGCGATGTTTGTCAAGCGTTGCCTTCCTGGTCTCGAGTTGCTCCTTGCGCCGCAGCAGCTTGCGGGTTGCCTCGTCCGTTCCTTCGGCCTCCACTTCTTCAATGTGATTGGGAACTTCGCTGACAGTACCACTTGCATTGTTTTCATCCTCAGAATTTTCAGACTGCAAATCAATATAATATTATTATTGTAGCATAACAAATCGCCTGCTGTAATCTCCGGAGGAATAGAAAAGGAAATATGTAGTACAACCACGTTTCAGCAGTATCCTATAAGGGTTCCGTTTTCTCATTCGGACATACGGAACCCTAAAAACAAGATAGCAGCGTTAGTTACTGTTTTGGTCACGCGCTAATCATCAGTCATCTTTGTACAGCTATATCTTTATGTAACACATAAAAGGATGTGAAATGGTTTGAATCTCAAATAATTCGATAAAAATAATAACCAGTTGTTGCAGGGGGGCGTGCAGCGGCAGCACTGGCTGCACGGCGCTGACGTAGCGCGGCGCGGCGTCGGCCGGGTACTCCAGCCGCAGCACCGGCGGCTCCACGCCCACTAAGTACCTGGGTAACCAACACAAAATACATGTTAGCTCTCAAAAACCTAATGATGTGTAAAGTAGAATACTTTACACATAATTAGGTTTTTGAGATGTTCTTCAAAGTTAATTGAAAGAATAAAGTTCAAAGCAAACCGGAACACGGAAATGCAGTTCAGGGGATGAAATAGGTATGGAGGTAGTACTTCCCCGGACGAGGGTTTCAAAGAGCTCCAGTACCTGATATCTTTGGAAATCTTGTGATTAGTGCAGATATCTATTATGAAGAGGTCTACACACGCCCGCATACAGCGTCTCACCGTTCGCCGCATCAAGATGCTTGGTACTGATGTTGAATCTTAGAAACGCTTAAAGCAGTTAAAATAATTCAGTGAAATTTACGCTGATGCCAAAAGGGCAATTTCTGTATTCATATGAACGGTCGCATTCTAATTTCTTTCAATCTGTCAAATATACCATTTCAGTGCGTTAACTGTAACTTGACGCGTGACGCGATTGGTAGCATTGAATTTTGCAGTCCATGTGTTAGCATTCAATGTGATCGGTAGTTCTGTTCTGTCAGTCGCCATTTTGAACTCTATTAGTGTTAAAACTAAGACTGCAAAATTCAGTGCTAAAAATCGGGTCACGCGTCAAGTTATAATAAACGCACAATATAATTTACTTTTTTGTCAATTCTTGACATTGGTTGTCGCTGAAATGACATTGCGCCTACATTTTGAACGTTTTTAGTTACGGGAACTAGCCTTCAGATGTCACCGCTAGCGTTTAGTAGGAGCAGTCTAAGAGTGTTGTATAGCTTAAAGATCCAATAGTACATATAGACTCACTCGGTGCCGAAGAACAGCAGTTTGCTGATCCTAAGCGCATGCTCTGCGGCGTGGTGCTGGCCAAGCTGATCCACTCGCACCCACGCCACTGCTGGCTCCATGTACATGAGTGGCGTGAACCCGCCCAGCGACGCGTCTTCTGATAGACGGACGCATACGTAACCTTACGTAAACATACAACAATAATAATGATTAACAATTAACTAACTATGGAGTTTCTTGCCAATACTTCTCCATACGAAACTACCTTTTGGAAGGGGCGACTAGAATCAATTCAATTTTCTTGTAAATTTTGACGTTCACAGATTTGACTGACTTTTTAATGCTTCGTGAATATATTTATTATCTCTGCCGAAAAACGTCCACTACTGGACGTAGGCCTCCTGCAAGCAACGCAAATGCTGGATCGGGGCAGCATACATCCAGTCGATGTAGGACCGGACGTGCACTGCCCCGACCCAGCAGGAGTATGCTTTGTAATTGATTTTGGTCTGTGATTGAACCCATCAATTAAACAATTATTCTTTTTCGGGCCTAACAAAGAAAGAGTCGAGTAGCCAATCCTGCAACGCCACTGAATTACAATTACTAAAATAGTAATTCTAACGCTTCATGCTCAAGTTCAACATAAAAATGAGAAAGAAAATAAAATAATGATAAAGTTGCTTTTATAGCTTTCTTTGCTAATATAAATCAGTATATTTATGTAGTGTCGACTTTCAGCGGGTGCCTTGGTAATGTACAGGCGCCGGGCAGAGGTGATATACTAGTTATAAACATGCACTATCGTTCTATGGGATCTGCGGAACCCACGGCGACCGCAACACGAGATACATTGATACCGGCGATGCTATTAATGGGACTGGATTATATGTCGATGTAATTAGAATTTACTTTTATGTCGCAAAACAATCTAACTAATGCTTTTAATGTGAAGATCAGTTGTCAAGGTAGAATTGTATTTTAAGTCTATCACTGTATTTTTATCGTTTACCATAAATATTTTAAACAAAGATGGCTTCTTTAAATTACAAGAAATAATCAGCACTGTGGCTCAATTTCGTTGCATCCTTTAAACTGAAAATATACTTACTATACAGTAAAGTATTTGATGGTAACTTAGTGTTATAACGCGAATGGGAATGACAAATACATTCATAAACAAAAAAATATTCTCACAGACGTTCCACAAACCGACCTAATATGGCAACTTGTTCTTAGTGTAAACAAACCCCGGGTCGACGGCGCGTCGTATTCCACGCGCGCCTCAAAGAGATGTCGTCAGCACAAAGTAGGGGTCCACTAGGGCCGATGCCTGCCGGGGTCGCGGGAAGGTACTTATGGGTCACCGAGGCCCCCGCAACACAGGCAACAGGAAGGAATACGGGTGGGTTTTAGTCAGTAAGAGTCTGACACACCCTCCCGCTCCGCCCAGAGCGGGAGAAGTTATTTGATGATTTCCCACCAAAAAAAAAAAAAAAAAAAGTGTAAACAAACAACAATATGTATCCTCACCTTCTTTCATTTCGTTTTCGAATTCTATCGACTTGTCATCAAGAGATTCCAATATGTTCATAAGCTTTGCAAGCCAGTCCCACGGGTCGGTATCGGCTCTAAACAAAAATAAACAGTTAACAATAAAATCATATGTACAAATACAGGTTAAATAACGGTAAAAATAGAAACTCACCCGATTTCAAAACTGTCGAACGATGGTGGTGGATTCCATACACTACTGTGGCATAACATCCAGTCGGACCACACCTTAAAATATAAATAACTATTATGAAACGATCATACTTAAGAAGTTATTATCAATTAACGCGCGCCTATTTTCTTAATTACATGTTACACCAGAATTCCAAAGTAATTGGTGTTTTTTAACTGTACATATCTAAACGTTTATAAAAAAAAAAACAAGATCTGGCTCTCGGTATTACAGTAACCCACAAATCAAGAGAAACACGATATGGCGCTATAAGTAACTACAAGATACCATCACAATAAAATTTTGTTGGGCGATATTGGAATCTTATCGTTTTGCTAAAGGCAAACTGGTAGTATTGTTCTCCTTTAGAACTAGAATCAATGGATAAAATCGATACAAGTTATGGATTGTGTTTTTTGTAAAAACTAGCTGAGATGCAGGTTGATGTCTGCGGCAGAAATTAATATCGTTTATTGTTTACGAATTGGTACCTACATTATATTTTATTGACTGGCTATATTGATTTGGTACCTTATGCTCGGCATATTTTGTAATGTTGTGTGTTATTTAATATACCTTAATAGCAGGCAGCAGAAGCAGTGCATCAGTGTGGTGTTGCGACTGCGGCGCTTCCGGTAGCAGCGCGCAACATCGCTCCAGCATGGCGCCGAACATTAGCAGCGACACACCCAGTGCGCACTCCAGCCACGCTGAACGTTCGCCGCTGTTGCCCTCTATCGGACAGTCGGAAATACATACATTATGTTACATATCGTCAATCTTTCTCTCTCTCTTAAATTTCATTCTACTTTTTTTTTAATTTCTTTCTACAAGTTACACTCTTGGATAAACGCCCAACGAAGTTCATCGACTCAATTATTTAAGCGTAGGTAAATTTCATACAAATATTTCCCTATAACAAAAAATAGAAGTCAAAACCCTGCCAGTATAACAATAAATATATATTAAAATATTTGTTTAGAACAATCGACAGTTATGTCTATATTTACGGGCAAATAAGTATAATTACGTATGTACATACAATCGTGAGTCTCATCCACCTCACACAAAGCAGTTTGCATTAATCAGTAAACGATCAGGACCAACCGGAACCAGCTACCTGTTGAATCATCGTCTTCTCCGTAATCAATACAGGTCCGTACGTTGAAATAAAACGAACGTGACCCGAAACAATATTTTTTTACTTCGTTTGATCATAATTTTTCCTCGGAATTGCTAACAAAGTAGCTTATACCTATGACTAATACATTAAGCAGAACCGCTTACTTAACCACAAAAGCTAGCTCGGAATGGTACCATAATTGAAAATGTGTTAGTCTCTCTTTTCGTTAAGATTAAGACCGGATGACTTACGTTCTTTTTTATTAATATTCATTTTTTCATGTTGTTCATGTTGTTTTTCGTATAGGAACAAAGCTAGACGTGTATGAATACGAGGGTGGCACTGAAAATTTCGGGAATCAAGGAAGTGACACAACATTACTATTTAAAAATGTATTTATTGCTTTTCGAAGTATTCTCCGCGAAATTTGACACATTCTTCCATACGATGGAACCAATAATTGAAGCAACCATTCCATTCGGAAGTTGGGGTCTCCAAAATAGCCGATTTGTAGGCGTCCACAGCTTCTTCAGGTGAAGAAAATCTCTGTCCACGCAATTTATTCTTTATTTTAGGGAAAGTATAGAAATCATTAGGGCTTAGGTCGGGGCTGTACGGCGGATGGTCTAATAATTCTATGTTTCTTGCTCTAAAAACTCTTTTGTTCTGTGCGCGGTGTGAGAACTCGCATTGTCGTGATGGAGGATGATGCGGCGGTTGCAGTTCTCTTTACGGAGTTTAGAAACGACCTGTGGCAAACAAATGCTAGCATACCATTATGTATTAACCGTTCTTTGTCCCTCGAGTTTTGGAGACAAACGCGGCCACCATTTTTTTTGCAACACTCCGTGAACGAACATTTTTTGTTGGCTTTAACTCATTTTCGAACACCCAAACTCGTGACTGGTTTTTTGTTTCGGGTTCGTACGCGTATATCCAGGATTCGTCACCTGATACGATCTTGTATACAGCATTTGAGGATCCTGCGTGGAATCTTTCGAGAGTTCTGACGCACCAATTAACGCGAGCCGCTTTTTGCTCTTCACAGAGCGAATGCGGTATCCATCGGGGAAACAACTTTTTACACCTAATTGTTCATGCAAGATTATTTGTATTTGACTCATGCCAATGTCTAAAGTTGCCTGAATTTCGCGGTATGTCACTTTTCGATCTTCCTCAATCAGCTTACGCACAGCATCAACGTTTTCTTGGGTGACTGCAGTTTTTGGACGACCTTGACGGGGATCATCACTGAGCTTGACACGTCCACGTTGAAATTCAGCAAACCAGCGATAAATTGTGGTTTTGGATGGGGCTTCATCACCAAATGCAGAAATCATCCGGTCAACACACTGTTTTTGTGTTAAACCACTTCGAAAGTCATAATAAATCATCGCTCTTGAATTTTCGCGAGTCAATTCCATTTTCTCAACGACTAAACAAGTTTGACAAAACCTTGTGACAAGACCGAGAATCTTTTTTTAAATAAATAAATGGTATTCGATTTTTAAAACCAAGGAGTTTTCAATTAAAAAGATTTTAATATGACAGGAACAGTGGAAATATTCCATTCCCGATACTTTTAGTGCAGCCCTCGTAGTAATAGAAACACGTCGTCATTGGATCATCCACCGACAGCTCATCGTCCGTTTCAAGCCGGTCTGATATAAATAGTCGTCTAAAAATAAACAGCACGGATTGCACCTGCAAACGCAAAACACCTACTATGCTACTTAACAAATACCTGGATAAACAGGCCAAAAGAAATACCTGGCAAGTAAAATTCGTTACGTATGTCATAATAAATTCAAGCGTTAGAGGAATGAAAAAAGTGTGTATAAAACAAAATATCCTGGATGTTTGTGACAATTAAGTATATTAATTTGGTCTTTTGCTTATTATTCGTTTATTTAAAATTGCAAACGTCGAAAAAATAAACGATCAAATGATAAAAATTAACCAAATTAAGAAAAAAGAAACATTTTTCAGGAAAGACACATTTTTGTAAACATTTTGTTTCTGCTTAATGCTTAGGACAGGCTCTAGCGTGGGCTATAATAAGTACTGAGTGTGCCCTCTTTCGCTCTTCGAACTGCTTCCAGCCTCCTTAGCACACTCCTAATCAAGTTATCGATAAGATCTTAAGAGATTACATTCCATTCTTCCTGTAATGCGTTATTAAGATCTCTTAAACCAGCGGGGGCAGGATTTCTTTTCTTAATTGGTCTTCTAAGATTATCCCATACATGCTCTATGGGGTTTAGGCCGGGCGAGCGTGCTGGCCACTCCATAACATTGATTTCAACGTCTCGAAGGTATTCGACAACTACGGCTGCAGTATGGGGGCGTGCATTATCATGCATAAAAACAATTCTATCTCCCATAAAAGGGGCAAATTGCACTGCAATTCTTCCAAAATCTCAGTTACATATCGTGCCGCTGTTAGTGACCCATTCTCAATGACGCGGAGTTCTGTACGTGCCCCCATACAAATACCTCCCCATACCATAACTGACCCTCCACTATATGCCTCTATTCCAATGATGTTGCACTGAACGTACCTCTCTCCCGGGCGTCTCCACACTTTAATCCTTCCATCATCTGGCTTCAGGCAAAATCTGGACTCATCTGTGAATAGGACTTGACTCGCAAGCTTCGTCATTCCAATTTTCGTGAACTCGATGGCAAGAAGGGGGGGGGGGGGGGGGGGGGGGCGGCGGCGGCTCTGGCAGGCAAGTGTGAATTTATTCCGGCCGATTTCAGTCTTCATCTCACAATTTTTGCTTACTGTAACCTCTCACTCTAACTTGTTGGAGCTTCGTGCTTACCTCAGAAAGAGTTAAGGTCCGGTTTCTAAGCACGCTGGTAACAATGAACTGGTCACCTCGGCCCACAGTTTTCCGTTTACGTCCCTGCCCTGCGAGTCTCTGCCGATACCTCTTGACAACACGGTGTACCACAGACTTTGATACTCGTAATGTTTGGGCCACATGTTTATAGGTGCGCCCAGTTTCAATTCAAGTAACAGCCCTAGCAGTTTATTTGCAGTAACAATCACACTTAACACGATAAACAAGGCAGTCAAGGCAAAAATTTAAACAAAGCCTAAATTTGAACTCAAATTCAAAACTTGGCAAGAAATTTCGCAGTATGAAACAATATTACGCAATAATTACATAAAAAATACATTTCATTTTTTTTTTTTAATAGCGTTTACTTATGTTTGTGGCCAGTACGCACGATAATAACAACAGGAAAAATTAAACCTTTTTTTGCGTTCCTCTAAATTTGTCCATGAGTGTATATGTATAGCACAAGAGTGCAGGTCAAAGGTGTTTCCGTATGTCAACTATTTAAATAACATCCACATTCTTGCAATAGATTGTTTTACATGTGTACCTTCGCGCACCTAAGCCTACATGTTGCGTTTCTTTGAAATTGACTATGCATTTACACGCTCGAGTCTCGACACGATTCTCCAATGTACAGTGACTACATAAAGCATTTAATCGTAATCAAAAATCTATGTTCCAACTGATTTATGTGTGGTATTTTTGTACATACAAAACGTTATCTCATATATCTTTCCAGGAACCTTTCCCGACATAAGCGCTGCCAAAGGGCATCGACTTGCCGAACGTCGTAATTAAGGGTCTCGAACGCCATAATTTTTCTATAATAATTCAAAACATCATTACGAGTAATGGCGTAAAAGAGTGGTCGTCACCATGCCGACGCCGAGTCAGTTTGTTGAACCTGTCGCCATCAAATGTGTGCATTTGTGCGGTGCGCGGGCGCAGGCGCGAAGCGGCGACGGAGTGCAGTGCATCAACCTCCAATAACTTGTAATTTGTAATTACAAACCTTTACTGCGCCCAGACGGAGCCGCAGGAAATAGCCACGTTTACAGCTCACGTTATATATTAATTTCGTAAATCGAATACGTGTACACCATTGAGTTTCTATTACTTAATAAATATATTTTTGTTCTAAATAACGTGCTATCAGTGGATTCAAAGCCATAAAGTCTAACTGTCGAAGAGTTAATATGAACACTAAACAGGTATACCTCCTGACTTCGTGCAATCCTAGGGGAATCTCATAAAATTGCAGTTACGAATAATTTACGTAATTGTTATTTTCACTTTTTACCTTGATTAGCATCTCTCTTCATAATTTTTTCATAGTCCCACATTCTGGACCCCAGGTAAGAAAAATTTTAATGAGGAAAGGATCTAGATTTCCAACAACAACAGCAAAAAATAACTTGATTTTACAGTTTCATTGAGAAATACAAGGTGGCAAATAAGTCATGAAAGGGTTGCAACTAGTTATAACTTTGATCATTTTTATTTATTAATCATTTCCAGCCCCACAAAGACTCTTTCGAGAACATTACTTAACATATAATTTGCGGGAAAAGGCGGGAGGAAACGCCCGGGTGTCACCACCGTGTGGATCGCCCGGAGGACACGGTGGAGCATCCGTTGGAGGTCTGCCTGGCTTGGGCAGAGCACCGCCGTGTCCTCGTGAAGGCGATCGGCGGCAGAGATCTCTCGCGTTCGGCCCTGGATCAGGCCATGGTACGGAGCGAGAGGGCATGGGCAGCCGTCACCTTCTGCGAAGCAGCGAATGCTCGCGAAGGACGAGGCGGGACGGTTGAGGAAAAGGCAAATTTCGCGCCCTCTCGCCCCTAGCCGCCGCAGGAGAAACCCTGAGCGTCAGGAATCCCAGGCGGATTTCCGGCCACCGTAGGCGCGGGCTTGCGGACAGTGAGCAATGGGTAGCTCACCGTCCGATAAGGCCCGGGTCGACGACGCAATGTGTTCCACGCGCGTCTTAAAGAGATGTCAGCACAAGTGTAGGGGTCCACTAGGGCCAATGCCAGCCGGGATCGCGGGAAGGTACGAAAGGGTTACCGAGGCCCCTGGCAACACAGGCAACGGAAGGAACACGGGTGGGTTTTAGTCAGTAAGAGTCTGACACACCCTCCCGCTGAGCAGTCCACTGCTGGATATAGGCATGTCCAGAAGTGGACTGCTATGGGCTGATGATGATGATATCTACCGGTCGAAGTGGGAGTATACAGACCGAAATAGTTGCACCTTAACTTCATCTTCCCACCTTTCACCTACTTACTTATTTGCTGTTCATGAAATATAAAAAGTACATTTGCGACAGCGAATGGATCAATCATACTTTGCAATTCATCTGACCTGTGCACTTGATGATTAATGTTTCGTTCAATTAAGTTTACCATAAAATAATATTTTTTTCTTAGAAAACAAAATCGACGACCGAGTACTTAATTACATTTTATAGCACATAATAATCTTATTTTTTTCAATAACCATTTATCTAGAACTTTTTAAGTCCGAACAGTAAATTAAGTAATTTTATAGACTTGATGATCAAAATAAAATAAGTTTTTAATACCATTTACTTGAAAACGCAGCAGTTCATGTGACTTCATTGCTTTTTTAATGAATTTACGAGTACATAAACACGGCCAGAAGTATTTAAATTCATCTCTATCTTTAACTTTTATTCCATTTATTTATAAGAATGTCTACCCATTAAATAGACGATGACACACATGTGAAACATCTATGAGTCACTACTCTGGATAATAAATATGTCAGTCTGCTCCATAGTAAAATCCTTTGACCATATTAAATGCCTCTTATTTCTTATCGGGACAAACGCGTGACTATTACTCCTATCCAATGCAATTAACGATGCCGTCATGTTGGATTCTCCGTTATGTTGTGTTTGTACTATTATCTCGCAGGTTTTACTTGAACTTAATGCCTCCTCTTTGTAATAATCCGAATCAAGGGCGGTATAAAATAATAATTTTTAATAAATTAATAATGCCACGAAAATACTTTTTGGCGGATGATTTACTACCCGAAAACCAAACGTTTTTTCTGACTTGAATTGTTTGTAGAATTGAAAAATTTCTCCTTCTTTCACTATAAATGCCGAATTTTGAACATCAATATATTTCCTATAGATTTCGAGATAAAAGTAACGAGATCGTGATTTTAAAAATTTCAACTAAAACATGACCGTGATAAGCCCCATCCACACATAGCTAAACATGAGTTACTCAAAGAGCTGATAAAATGACAGACACGTAAATTAATTTGTGCAATTTGCCTAGCAAATAAATTACTTTACTGATAGTTTACAATAAACTTAAAATAGGTTATTAAGCCCAAATACTAACAATGTCGCCTAAGCAAATCTAGGTTAATCGCTAAAATCTCATAGATTTTCTCGATATATTAGTTATTTGTCGTTATAACAAGGTGCATTCAAAATGTGTTAAATTATTTATCCACAACATAAATTAATGAACTAACTTAAAAACAAAACAAAACTTAAGTACGAAAGACGTTTCTCCGTCATTGACCGCGTAAACATTTTAACATTCTTAGCAGATTATTAAGGTTCATAAAAGAAAGAAGAAGCAACAAAAACAAATTGTTCTTGCGGGGAATTTTATGAGTAACCATTACGCTTTGGGCACAAGTATTGGAAAATTTCGTAATAAAAATTGCCGTTTTGTTTAAGGTTCGTTTAAAATGTATGACCTGCATTACGTGATTCAGTAAATAAATTAATCAGTAAGTTGATATTCAGACCAAATTAACCAATTAATTATAACTGATTACGATCAAATTAACCAATTAATAATAGCAGGTCAAGCCAAGCTCACCAAGCACTGTTGGTTTAAATATTAGGTTGGGGAAAAAGTCTTTTCGCATTATAGTATGTATGAACTTGTAATAAAATCTCTTTGGGTATACTGTTTGTATCTGGCTGGTTTTGGTATCATTGAAAGTTTAAATTTTAAAGAACATAATTCCAAATTCAAATTAGGAAAAAGTGTGATTTTCATTGGTTTTTCGTACCGTCAAGATGAGTGAATCTAAACGAAGAAAATCGATACATTTTAAAATCTTTCTACAAAAAAGGTAAAAAATGCAACGCAAGCCGCGAAAAAAAATTGCGATGTTTATGGACCTAGTGCAGTGTCTGTGAGAGTAGCACAAATTTGGTTTAAGCGTTTTCAATCCGGAAATTTTGATGTCAAAGATGCACGTCGCTCTGGTCGCCCTATTACGGATAAAATGGATGCCATTTTTGAAAAAGTGATCTTATAAGTGTATCTTACTTATGCCAAGTAAAAAAAAAATTACAAAAAAATAAAATACAAAATATTACTTAAAATAAATATATTACGGGAAAATGCAAATCCGGACTAAGAGGTCTGGTTTAGTCCCTAGTATAAAGTACAGATTACATACATACTGGCAGAAACTAGAGAACGAGGTAGCGTTCTGTAGTTTCTGCCTTGCGATCCTTAAGTACTACTTTTGCTTCGTTTTCGTTCATACGCGCACGCTGCATCTGGTTCAGTCTTCCGTGAACGATAAAATGGCTTCAAAGACAGTCGCGCGATAACTCAACAAAGAAGAGCGTGTGGTGTGGACTACGGAGACTCCTCGGCGGCCGCTGCTAGAGGCGGCATTATTAACACTTTCACCTCAAAAATGACTTGAAAAACACTCGACGGTTTTTAAGGCGGTCCGAAACAGAAGTTGTGCACTCAACGCAGTATCGGCGGCACGAATTTTATTAGTACTACCGTTTCTAGACTCCGCCGGTGCAGCGGTTCTATGCACTGTGGAACGTACGTTGAACGCAGTCACCACACAGTCACGGCATGTATACCATGTATACTCTACTTGCTTTTGTTGCTGACAGCCTCATTATTGAAAACAGCAGTTGACAATTTGATAGGTCTAAATCTACAACATAATCAGCCTATAGTGTTCCCACTGCTGGGACACAGGCCTCCTCTCTATGAGAGGGAGTGGGACGTAATCCACCACGCACGCCCAGTGCGGGTTGATAGATATCATGTCTTCGAATTTTTTGTTCTAGGACATGCCGGTTTTCTCACGATGTTTCCCTTCACCGTTTTGATAGCAGTGGTGATGAAATTAAATAGACAACGTAAAGTGCCTGCCTGGGTTCGAACTCACGACCTACAACTCGTAAGTCGTGGCCGATACCACTGGGCCACCACTGCTCTAAATCTACAACGCCGCCATTCAATAATGTTAAAATTACTTTATTGAATGGCGCTGTTGTCAGAAAACTGGGTTTACCTTTAAGTGATGCAGCAGTGGTCTCAACGGCGAACATATTCAGCGCCGTGAGCTGCAACAGTCGTGCGGCAGGAGTTGGCAGTGGCTGGCGGTGCAGGAGAGCGCGAAACTGACGCAGCATGATACTCGCGCTCTCGTAAAACGTCTCCATTCTGACAGGAAATAATTATATAAAAACGCAAATTTTAAATGTGCTATATTTGTTTTAGTAGTTCTATAGGTTATAGGTCGGTTATTCGGATAAAATAATGTAAAATAATAAATAAAAATCGAATCAATAAATAGGACTACTAATAGCTGTTGTTCTTCTAACTTCTCCCTCCGCCGTATGTCGAGTCAATTGGCATTTGTCATTCTTAGGGAGACAATATTCATGGTTAATAAACAACGTGCCTAAGCAATAGTTTGGCTAAAATTAACTCTCGCAACCCCGTGAAAACGCTCATCATTCAGTGTGAGGGTCGACATTTTTTTAACATAATACACCGATTTTAATCGATCGATTTTGTTATTCAAGCTTCTTACCCGTTAGCATTTATGGTGGAAGCGATTTAAGAAGATATTTGTCGAAGATGTTTGAAGATATATGCCGTTTGAACTTGATTGCTGAGTTTGAATAATATGACGGTGATTCTCACACTTGCAAGAAAACTTATGATTCTCTTACATTTGGAAAGGGGCATTTATGCCGATGGAAAAGGGCTACGTAAAATAATCAACACAACTCATTAATAAAGTTTCTTGGTGTTAAAATAGAGCGTAATGTAATAATATACTTACTTACACTTTCCAAAATATTTACGGTCCGAAAGGTTATCACTATTAGGACATGAGCGGTCGCATCAATTAGAGTCGATAAATATATAGGCATATTATGGTCTGATTATAAACATAAAATATCTAATAAATACGTAACTTACCCTATTTTAGTGATGAGCTTCCCGTGAACGTGTAGATAACTGGTAATGAAATTTTTGTTCAACTGTAACAATGAGAGAAAATGTTTACTAATATACCTACGGTAATCATTGTTGTTCGCCATTTACATGCAAAAAAAAGTTTCATGAAAAAAAAATTGAGACAAAGAGAACGAGAATCTTTAAACATAGGAGTACTAGTCTTTAAACAATTAAAATATGGTACAGATAGTTGAACTCATCTATACGCGCGGCTCCATGTGTGCTTATACAGCTTCAATTTGTGTGGCAGTGACGCGGCAGTCGTCGTCTGAGCAACGTGTCCTTATTACTTTTTTGCACGGGTACAGTCGTTACTAAAAATATCTAGTTCTTTACGGAGAAAATATATAAGGTGCAGATATATGATTTTAGTGACTTTTAAATCTGTTATTACGCCATCAATTAATGCAAGTAAGTTACGCAAAAAATGTATGTTAAACTAGACCGCATACACATCAATTATATCTGTGAATATTTTAGTATTGTAGTAAAATACTTTATGAAATAAATTCAGGAAGTAAGGTCTACCCAAATATAAAAATCGAAATTACTTCCAAACTACTAAAGATATTTTCATGTTTTTTTTTGTATGAATAGACTATTTTGCTATCTATAATTCTATCTGTGAATTTTTTCAAATATTCATACTTTTATTACTAAAAATAAATATTCCCTATAAAATCGAACGGAACGGCATGCGGCGCTCTGCGCGGGCGACGGGCGGCACTCGGCGGCAGTGTACCGCTGACCACTGTCACGGGTAGACGCTGACACTGCGCGACCGCTGTACTTACGTATTTTTTCGACAATATGGATAGAACAACTAAAGTTCTGAAAGAGAAATGACGTATACATGAAAGAAACTGGATACTGAGGTAAGTTTCTCATATATTATTATAATATAATGAGGTTAGCTAAATGTTATTTTGATAATAATTTGTGCGCGAGTATATCCATTATTTACGAGTAACTTCAAACATAACTTTAGATCCGTATCTAATTTTTTTTTTAGGAGGATAGGAAATAATACAGATTCCCGAAACGAAAATGCGGATAGCAAGTAAGTACCTACCTGATAAATTGTAGACTACCATTTATTATGGTTTTTTGAGGACAATCCCGTTACAGCAGGTTTGAAACTTACCTAGCTTAAAAAAAAACAGATGTAGTACATTATTAAGATTATGTTTTACTATTTTAGTTGTTGCGACCCGACGGAAGTAAATAATGATAAAAATAATAAAAGAACTGACAATGATTCCCAACATGAAAAAGCGGAGACAAAGTGAGTTTGTAGATTCTAGGCATACCATTTATTATGGTTTTATGGGGACAATCCCGTTATAGTAGGTTAGAAACTTTTCTAGTTTAAATAAACAGGTGCAGCTCATTAATAAGATTATGTTTTAATATTTTAGTTGTTGCGACCCGACGGAAATAAATAATGATAAAAATAATGAAAGAACTGACAATGATTCCCAACATGAAAATGCGGAGACAAAGTGAGTATTAAATAAATTGTAGATTTTAGGCATATCATTTATTATGGTTTTATGGGGACAATCCCGTTATATTAGGTTAGAAACTTGTCTAGTTTAAATAAACAGGTGCATCTCATTAATAAGATTATGTTTTAATATTTTGGATTTTGCGACCCGACGGAAATAAATAATGACGAAAATAGTGAAAGAACTGACAATGGTTCGTTATTTATTATATACAATGTAGATTCACAGGTTTTTTTTTTATATTTCCAGGACCATCAACTGGAATGGAATCAATGATTTTGGTTGAAGGCAAAACACGGACAAAGAAGAGACAGAGAAACAGGAAAATCAAGACACTCGACAAGAGGAATATTTCGAAAAATGACTACATTTCTACGAAATGCAAAAAAAATAATTAGTACAAACAAATTCACGCCTTCTTCCCAATAGGAAGACAAAAACTATAGAAGGCCAGCTGCACGCTTCTTTTAAACCGCACCGTTGCCTTATCACATAATTTTTCAGCCTATCATTTATAGTCACGTCACACATGCTTCGCAAGGAGGCATTTCCACAGCATTTAGAGCCGATTTTTCAATCATCAGTTAACTTCTATCCGAGGAATAAATATGGCGCTTTGACATATTTTCTATACAAAAGCTGTCAAAACGTCAAACATATTCTTCACATAAAAGTTATCTGGCGATTGAAAAATCGGCCCTTATTCTACTTTTATGCTTCTTATCTTATAAGCTTAGACACCAGCACACCATTATGAACAGCCAGTCGAGCCTTTTCAGGCATCGACTGGTTGGTTACAATCGCATGTATAGTATCATTCACTTTATTTCCCGCATTTACTCTCCTTTCCACATCTTCATCAATCTTTCCATCCCTTGTAAACTGACTCCCCAAATATACTAACTTACTCTGGGGGGCGATTCTACTAACAACATTCTTCTAAAATGGCAATTGAACCTCAACTCAATCAGGGTTTTCAAGCGTTTTCATATTTTACTTATGAACAACGTATGATTTTTTTTGCTATTGTAGGCATACATAGGTACCTACCTAGGTACGCACCGGAATATTAATATATTTGATGTCAGAACTAATATTATACGAAAATCATTGAATACTTATCACATCACATATCATACCGTGATACCTACTGATCCTAAAATTATTTCTTTGTTTCAATGACATGCAACAGTGATCAGCGACTATTGGCATGGCCACCATGCCATGTAGTATAGTAGTTAGTATAGTATTCCATTCCCGCTGTTTATTTTATAGTAAAGTAACTCTATCCGACATTTAAAATCCGTTTCGTTTTACGCGATTCGAACCGCCCAGACTGTTTCCTTTAAGAAAATCTGCTAATTTACAATTATTAAAATATATGGAAAAATCATTTACTTTTCGTGGTAAATATAACGGAAAATAAGTTTATTATTCGTATAAACTTTATTTGTTATTTAACCATGTTTGTTATAGTAATATTATAAACTTACTAATTGAACTATAGGTAACACTCATTCATTGCCATTCATTCCCGTAGTGATTGAGTTGGGTTTCGACTTGGTTACAGTCGAGTTATAGTTTCAGTTATTGTCATAAAAATTGTAGAATAGATTTATGGGGGACGAACGAGAGCCGAACGGCCCCCTGATCCATACAGCCCATTCCCTCTCTAAATCTTGCCTGCACATCTCATATTTTCTCATCTGTCACTAAAGAAATTGTTTTATTTTGGAATTAAATTTATTTATTTAGATTTTTGGCTTTTCATTTCACTTTGTATTGTTTCCATAGCTAAAGAGCTCGTTAGTCGCATCACAGCCGCACTGGCCGATCAATTAGGTTAAGCTATTCTTGCCGCGGTTGTTCCGTGGATGGGTGAGCATCTTTACGTACCGAGACTCATCCGTGCCTCGTAAAGTCGCGAAAAAAAAATCTGCTGTTTCCTACATTTATGTTCGCTTAATTCGTCAAAATGTAGGGAACAGCTGATTTTTTTTTCGCGATTTCATGTTTAGTCCAAGTTATTTCATGTTGTGTCCAATATAGTAAAAGTTGTTTATAATGATGAGTACAATGACGAGAGGTTAATGGTATTTAAAATTACACCCTGTTTAAACCAACTTATTCAATGCAAACTATTAAAATAATATAATACATTACAATCTTATTTTATTATCAAAATATTACCTTATTTATGAACACTACTAAAAAAAATGGATGGTGATAAAAAAATCAGGCAGGACAGTCCACACAATCTGAAACGTATGGTTACCCTACGTGACGTGCGAACGGTTGCGGGGTCGCGGGGGGTGACGCAAGCTCCTCCCACTCGCTCAAGGTCGCTGGCATTTACCGTCCTCTTAAGGAGTCGGGTAATTTTTTTATAAATTTTTAATCTGCTTATTTCGATATAATTATCATTTATTATGATTAAATAATGTAGGTATCCTAAAAAATATATTATTTTAACGTTAACGTATTATTATTGTTTTAGACTCGTGAAACCATTGCCAAGGTATACGATCGAATTCATGAAAAAAGATGCGACAGATATGTATATTGCAACTAGTAAATGAACCAGTTTGCACAGGTACAATTTTAATATCGAAATTGAGTGAACATTTAAACAGCGTACGAAAAAGAACAGCAATGGGTATCAGAGAGAACAATAACTAATATATTGGGTGAAGAAAAATCTACTGACCACAAATTTAAATCTCCGTATAAAGAGCGCAAAAAACGTGCAAACGAAGTTGGAATTAGACAAATTCAACATTGATGTTATACGTTTAACTATTCAAAATTACCATTTATAACATCACAAGTTTCTAAACTTGAAAAGAATATTTCAAGAGAAACTGGAAACTATGGTGTAAGTATTTCGACTCCGCGGACAGTTTTGTTAAAGTTAGGATACAAATGGCGAAGAACTATGGATAACAGACGTGTCATTATGGAACGGCATGACATTCGAAAGCTACGATTTTTTTACCTGAAAAATGTACTCCGATACTGTGAAAATCGGTGTATCGTATATACAGATGAGAGCTATATCTTAACTAGTGATGTGCAAAACAAAGGATGGGGTAATAAAGATGGACCACCGTTAAAAAGAAACCTGTCGAAAGGACAAAGAATTATCATTGTACATGCTGGTTCAGAACAAGGTTTAATACCTAACGCACTATTGACACACAAAGCAAGTAGTGTTTCCGGTGATTACCACCCTAACATGAACGCGGAAAACTAAAGTGGCTAAAAGAAAGTCTGGTACCGAATCATCCACCTAACTCTGTGGACTCTGTGGTTGTACTTGATAATGCGCCAGCATTATCAAGCAAGTTAAGTGGCCACAATGTTCAAAATGACAGAGCTGCAAAAACTAATTTAAAAAAAAATTGAAATGCAGAGATGGTTGACGGAAAAAATATAGAATATAATGTAGACTGTACTTTCACTTGAAATAAATAGCTTGAAGCAATAAATGCATGAAGTAAAAAAACAGCTTACAAATGCAGTATCTTTGCTTGCAAGGTATAAGGTAAAATTGGAGTGTCACGTTTCTCTTATAGATTTCCTGAAAGAGAAACTCGAGTTACTCACCACAACGACAGATCGAACTCTCTTAGTGTCTCTACACTCGCCACAGAGCCGTCCACACCGACTGACAGCACTCCTGTTCCAATCCAAGTCACAAAAAATAAAGCTAAGTCTAAGCAATGGAAACAAAAGAAACGGAAACAACGTAAATAACAAAAACCGCAACTGACTACCCAGCTATCCACGTGCTCTCAACTTGAACCTGAGTTCATTGACCTTAGCCAGTCTAACAGGCTTGACCAATCAACCCCGGCTATAATGACTAACGTGGATGCTATCGGTGAATCCCTCAAGGTGACTGTTTCTCCATGGACAACTGTAACTCGGAAACATCGACAAATGACTTCAATTAGTGGCATTGCCGGACCTACCGTAACTTCACTAAAGGCAGTTGAACCACGTAAATATTTACATCTGTGGAACATGGAATCGGGCGCTGATGAGATACGCAACTACCTGCAGCAGCTATGTCCAGCAAGTACAAGTACATGTTCGGTTGAAATGTTAACATCAAAGGGGATACTACAAATTTGAAAGGTAAGGAGTACCAGTTGCTAGCTATGAAATGTTTCACTCAGCTGATGTCTGGCCGGTCAACGCAAAGATTAGGCCCAGGGTGAATAATAAAAGATCAGCCGATTTACATAAACAGAACGGAAAACAACCCCAGCCTAGTCCACCAGCCAACAATCAGCCCTTTCGTAACACATAATCTTTCGAACTTACATTGTTTTTACCAGAACGTGAGAGGTTTAAAAACCAAACTATGTATGTGGCGAAACAATTTACTGTTGATGGAATATAATTTATTTGCGATAGCAGAAACATTTCTTGATGAGTCGGTTGAAGACGCGGAACTATCACCAGGAGACTGGAATATCCTCGTGACCGCGGCACGCCGCGTAGGGGTGTCCTACTCGCCGCGCGGTCGCCTGTTGTGTTGCGACGGCGCCGCGAATTTGAAACGGACTGCGGTGAAGTTCTCCACAGATCTTCACCGCAGTCATTGTTTTTTTTTTTCCATTTAGTACTATCATGATCTGGCAGTTTTGAGTAATTTATGCGGCCTATCCAAATGTTCTTTCTTTGTTATTGTTCGTCGAATCGTTGAGCTCCTTAAGTTCTGAGTTGAGCTGCACGATTACTGACAAATGCGTGCACTGACTGGACAGGTCTACTCAATCTGTGTGGTTCTTTCCTCAAAAGGACCATTTCGACACCAATCTACATGGTCTTCACATGATCGGACCAAGATTATGTCTGGACTTTAAAAGAGACTGTGACCTCTGAGTTTGTTTCGGCCTTTCTTCTCAGAGTAGTCAGATAGGAAACGCCGAGCTCATTTAGTTTTATTTTCTAAATATGATTGACGTGTAAAAGTGTTTGTAGAAACCTACTTACAGAAAATAAAATTATATCATCATTTCATTTCATTTATAATGCGCGTTCCGGAGTCAGTCAAAGGTCAATCCTGGGACCACTTCTTTTCGTGATAATGATCAACGACCATCCTTCAGTTGTTCATCGCGCCAGAAATCTTTTGTATGCAGATAATTTAAAACTCTTTTCCAAAATTCACTCTGAAGCCGATAGTCTGGCGCTGCAGCGTGATATTGAGGCAATATTGGAGTGGAGTGTTACGAATTTAATTCTTCCAAATGCTGTGCCATGAGTTTTACTCGAGCACGAAACCCTATCACTTTTACTTATAAAATTAATGGCAGCGCTATTACTAGAACAACTGGAATGAAGGATCTGGGTGTCACATTTGACAATAAGCTAACGTTTCATGATCACGTGGCATCGGTAGCAAAAGATTCGTTTAGGTGATTAGGTTTCATACTGCGAATGCTAAAGATTTTAGTAGAATCAGCGCTATTTAATATATTTTTAATGTACTTGTTCGTAGCAAACTCGAGTCCAGTGCATGCGTCTGGAACCCACACGAAAATAAGTACACTTTGCTATTAGAAAAAGTACAAAAAGCTTATCTTAGGTATCTATATAGGGCGGGCGCTGCTTTGAAGCGGCTCCTGCTCAATCTAGGGGGCCAAACGCCTCCTGCCGGAGGCTCTACGCGGGGGTCGTGCGGTCCATGGCCCTCTACGGGGCTCCTGTATGGGCGCGCTCTCTGGCGCTGAGGCTAGCCCGCCGGTTGAGCGCAGCCCAAAGGGTCATGGCCATCCGGATGGTCCGGGGATACCGCACGGTCTCCTGTGAGACAGCGAGCCTCCTTGCCGGATTGCCGCCATGGGATCTGGAGGCAAAAGTTCTCGCGCACGTATGGGAGTGGCGCGAGGAGGCGAAACGCCGGGGCGTAACTCCGCTGCCGCGAGAAATCGCGCTACAGCGGACGGAGCTCCAGCGGGACTTCATGGCGACATGGAGAGTACGGTTGTCGCAACCCAGTGCTGGGCACGCCACGATTGCGGCGATAAGTGCCCTCTTTGAGGAGTGGCTAGAGAGGCGCCACGGCGTCCTCACCTTCCGCCTGACGCAGATCCTCACCGGACACGGCAGCTTCGGGAGGTTCCTGTGTCGGATAAGGCGGGAGGAAACGCCCGGGTGTCACCACTGTATGGATCGCCCGGAGGACACGGTGGAGGTCTGCCCGGCTTAGGCAGAGCACCGCCGCGTCCTCGTGGAGGCGATCGGCGGCAGAGATCTCTCGCGTCCGGTCCTGGTTCAGGCCATGGTACGGAGTGAGAGGGCATGGGCAGCCGTCACCTCCTTCTGCGAAGCAGTAATGCTTGCGAAGGAAGAGGCGGGACGGTTGAGGGAAAGGCAAGTTTCGCGCCCTCTCGCCCCTAGCCGCCGCAGGAGACGCCCTGGGCGTCGGGAATCCCGGGCCGATTTCCGGCCACCGTAGGCGTGGGCTTGCGGACGGTGAGCAATGGGTAGCTCACCGTCCGGTAAGGACCAGGCCCGGGTCGACGGCGCGTCGTATTCCACGCGTGCCTCAAAGAGATGTCGTCAGCACAATGTAGGGGTCCACTAGGGCCCATGCCTGCCGAGGTCGCGGGAAGGTACTAGTGGGTCACCGAGGACCCCGCAACACAGGCAACGGAAGGAATACGGGTGGGTTTTAGTCAGTAAGAGTCTGACACACCCTCCCGCTCCACCCAGAGCGGGAGAAGATTTGATGATTTCCCATACAAAAAAAAAAAAAAGATATCTATATAAACGTTTGAATAGATATTATCCGTTATCTTTCTTTCTTTTTTTTATTATCTTTTAGGCTGTTTAGGGTACAATTCTCTCGAGGTTAGAAGGAAAAATTACCAAATTATAAATGTGTGTAAGATCCTACACGGAAAAACAGATGATCCTGAACTGCATTACGAACTGTCCCATCTTTTTGCTCCGTTAAACTATAGCCGTAGCAGGAGGCATAGATTGTTCGCTGTGCCTCGGAGTCGAACAGTCACTCGAGCCCAGTCTCCTGTCCCTCGCACACTCTCTGCGCTCAACGCTCTCTTGGACGCTAGCCTCACTGTGATGTGTTCGCGGATGAATGGAAGAAAATCTTGTCCACATGTCTGGAGTATTGCGAGATGAGCGTATGACTGTCGAATAGTGGTATACTTTTGTTATTGTACTTTAATTATGTGTTTTTGTCTATATCTAATGTAATTGGCTTTGGCCGTTTTATGTTATAAAAAAATAACTAAATAAATAAGTAGATATGAAAAAATAGAACTGTATGATTCTATTAAAAAACAATAAAGAAAACCATATTCGTTTTATGATCGATGACATACTTCAGCCATATGGCATAAAAGTTCTTCACCTGCCACATATCATCCTGAACTATAAAAACCCATAGAAAAATATGAGGAATTTAAAAAAAATATATTGCTTCGCATAATGTCGAACAGAAAGTGACGGGAATAATTAAACTAATAATTCAATGTTTAAGTCAAATTGATGAAGAGATGTGGGTTTGCGGTTTGCAACTCTATTATAACGGATGAGAACCTTATTGCATTATAATAGAGTTGCAAACCGCGTGGCCCATGACTCCTATTCGGTGTCAGTGGGGACTGAAGGGTTCGGGAGTGCGACTCCTCTTCGGAGTCAATGGGGAGTTACCGGTTAATACATGTAAAAAATAAAGAAGAAGAATACTATCGACATTTTGACATGGAATCAGAATTCATAATTAACCTTGGCGAATACGAAAATTTATCATTTAGCAATAAAGAATAATATGTTCAATAATCATACATTTACCAAATTAAGTTGTTTTTTTTAAGAATCCGCATATTATCAAACACAGCAGGTTACAAAACCTTAAAAACAAAATAATCTAAACTAATTTACAATAGTTAGTACTCGTCATCGAGTTGTTATTTTTAATTTAAATAACTGTATAATTTGTATTTTGTACTTGACTATACCTCTTGCCACGCACACAAAGTCACTGTATAAAATTTGTAAAAAAACCCTGTCCGATCCAATAAAGGCGTATTCCTGGTTCAACATACGTACTAGAAAAAAATTGTTATAAAAATGTAACTCATAAAAATCAAAAGTTATTGACTTTTTATTTTTATAATCCATGCGAAATTTAACACTGAATATGGCAAATTTTCATAAGTTGACAAAACCTCACCCGGCGGCGGCAAAATCTTTTTATTTTTACTTATTTTTATTTCAAAGAACACCGCCCTACACTACCACGTTGTAGGCACTCTTTCAACTAGTCGCCGACTCTTTGATGTCGCTGACTGGTTGCCTACCGGCGCGCTACTTGTTGCCAGTCTTTCGTGGAGATAGCTTTCGATCGGACGTCCGTACGTATCACGCGCTATCGTTTCGCGAACAATGTCGTATTCTAATCAGGAATATTTGAATATGTTGATATACTTAGGCAAGACCGACTATAATTGTGCAGCTGCGTGTAGAACGTACGAGGTGCGTTTCGCTAATAGACCAGGTGTGACAGTACCGTCGGAGCGTGCATTCCAACGCCTGCATAATCGTGTGTACACCTCAGGCAGTGATCATGGGCACGAGTCGCAGGCCACTGATGCTGGAAGACCACGAGAGCGCAACGTGGAAATTGAGGAACAAGTGCTGGATATGTTTGCCGCGGACCCTACGCAAAGCACAAGCTCAAGCTCAAGCGCGACAATTAGAGACAAACCACATGCGGGTTTGGAGAGTGCTGAAGGGAGATGGTCAGCACCTTATCACTCGCTACCGGCGGGTTCAATCCCTTCTGCCCACTGATTACGAACCAAGAATGGAATTTTGTAATTGGGTCTAAGAAAAGTCGAAGAAGATGAAAGTTTTTTGAATCGTGTGCTTTTCTGCGATGAATGCTCGTTTGAGAGAACTAGTGTATTCAACTGCCACAACGAACACGTGTGGGCGCTCGAAAACCCGCACGCTATGAAACCGAGTCATTTCCAACATCGTTGGCGTGTTAACGTGTGGGCTGGTATCCTCGGTGACCAAATTATTGATCCATATTTTTTGAATTCCACCATGAATGTTCCCAACTACCTGTCTTTCTTGAGCGAAGAGCTAAGTGAAGAGTAGGATGATTTAGGCCTCAATTTCCATCGCTTATTGTGGTTTCAACATGCCGGCGCGCCACCACATTTCTCGCGTGTTGTGCGCGAGTATTTAGATACTCAGTTCCCAAGGCAATGGATTGGTAGTGGGGGACCAGTTTCGTGGCCAGCACGATCACCCGATATTACGCCACTGGATTTTTATTTATGGGGTTATGTTAAAGAAATAGTTTATAAAAGAGTGCGATTCGGAAATCGAAGGCAGAACACGGATTGTTGCAGCTTTCGACTCACTTAAATCGGACACAAGTGCGCTGCAAAGAGTACGTGCAAATTTAATGAAAAGGTGTCGAATGTGTATTAGTGTTGGAGGTGGACATGTAGAGCATGATCGCCGAAGTATGCAACAACAACAAGTGAACGTTTTAATAAACTGATACCTGCAGTTGGTTAGTACATTGCCAATAGCACATCACATTTAAAAAAAAGCCCTTAACAGGGCTACATTTAATTCGATTAATTGTTTCTTGATAAGAATTAAGTCTGAAACACAAAATACAGACAGTGTGTCTGAAATCCGGATCACTATGCCTACAAAACAATATCAGCTGATACCTACGCATAGGCAGGTATGACGTAGCGTAGGTTTCTTTCGTTATAACTTTGTTTGGCGGCACGCGACAAAGCGGGTTCATGACACGGGATCATACAAACCGTTTCGCTCAGGCGGCTTCTTTGACAAAAAACTGTTGGTGAACTTTGAACGTTGGTGAACGTGAACTTTGTCGAGCGATCAGTGTTGCTGTTGATCAGTTTTTATTTTTTATTTTTATTTTTTCATATTCACTGGGGAAAAATAATAATCACAAATCCATTAAATGGTTACGTATATGTGTACGCAGTACGATGCTGAATAATACTATTAAGGATCGGACAGGGTTTTTGTTACATGCTGTATATACCAGGTTTACCCACACATAGCGCCGCACGCACAGATAAGTTGAACTATCTATACAGTCAACCAGTCCTCCATGATAAGAATTTTACATTGTCAGCGCCTTTATGTCGTAGCTAAAGTGTTAGCACTTACTGCTACGACATAAAGTTAAGTTTTTGTAATTCAAGGATGATTTAATTGCCAGTGATGTTTACCTCGACGGAAGTCATGGAAGCCAGTTGTTCGTCCCTGGAGGCGGGACGGAAGGTGGTGGTCCTGTGTCCGCTGGGCCGCACCCACACCTCTCTCTTCATGCCCGCTGTGTTCTCTGCGTTGCCAGCGGTGGCCGCGCCCGGCGCACCGCATTCAGCATTCTTGGATACCTCTAAAGCAGCTCGACGCTTGCGCTCTGCTGCCTCATACTACACAATGAAATCGTTTGAGTTAACGTTATCGCTTAGCATTCCATCATAAAAATGTAAAAGTAAATTATTCAGAACAAACCTTTTTCCTGTTTTCGTCGAATAGTGAAAGTAAACTTTCTCGTGCTGAATGAAATGGATTGGACGACATTAAACTTCTCATATAATAGTAAACAGCATCTAATTTTCTTCTCTGAAAATAACATTTTATTTATAATATATAAATTACCCGTATTAAATTAGTAAGTATATTTTAAGTAATCAAACACTTACCGCATATATTGCTAATATAGCTAGCTGATTGTATGGTCTGCCATTTTTAGGATTGATTTGTTGAGCTTTTGTGTACCAAAATTTACTCTTAGAATAATTATTTGTCTCATTCACTTGTTCCTTATATCGTGCTAAATCCCCCAAAAAGACGTAAATTTTTTGAACTGATATTAAAGCCAAACCCACGTACCCAAGACCTTTGGGAGGCAACACATGATTATCATTTATGTAATCATCAACATTAAACTTATAAGTTTTCTCCAACATTTGCACTAGGTTCTCAAAAAATGTGTTTCCTTCTTCGATAATAACATTGATCAATTTCACTATTTCTGGCTTGTCTTCTGGGGTAATTTGAGTAAAACTCTTTCTTAAAGGTTCTATGAAGTTATAGTATAAAATTTTCCAAAAATGATGTTCAATATTATCAGCTTGACAGTACTTAAGATCTGACATGAGGAGTCGGTGTAGTGCTTTTTGTAACATAGCCCTGGAATCAAAAAAAATATTTTACCTACAATTAAGTCTAAACTATAGTGTCCGAATAGTTCCAGCTATAAGAGATATAACATAATGCGCATTGTTGTTTGGAGTTAATAAAAAATCAACATACGTGGGACACTCAGAAAGTTTTGCGAAAATTAAATAAAATGTTCTATAATAATTATTTTTTTATTAAATCTTTTCTAAAGTACTCTCCACTAGCCACCAGCCTTTGAGCTGATTTCTTTTTATTTCGGGACTATAAAGAAGTCATACGGTGCTAGGTCAGGGCTGTAAGGAGGTTGACCCAGGAGTTTGACCGGCGTGCTGTTCAGGAAGTCCCTCGTAAGGCGCGTTGTCGTGGTAGAGCAGTAGCCCGCGGAGCCCTGTGTTTGGTCGCTTGTTGCTCACAACAGAGAAAACTTCTGCCAAGCATTTGGTAGTATACCATTCAGCGTTGATGCTTCTTTGGTTCCGTAAAGGAATTGACAGCAAGTAGCCAGTGAAATTGAAAAAACTCGCGATCAAAATCTTACCCCGCTTCTAGATCGCTTCACTTTGGTAGGCGTTGATTCGTTTTGAAACACCCAAACCGTCGACTGGCGCTTCGTTTCCAAGAGTCATCACCTGTAATGATGTCGTAAACACGCCGTGACGAGCCTGCTTCAAATTTGTTTATCATATCACGGCACCATTCCATCCGGGCCTGTCTCTGAACATGTTGTGCGGCACCCAGCTTGAAACTATCCTCCTCACACGAAGATGCACGTGTAGAATTTTGTGAAGGCTTCCTGATTCAACCTGCAGTATGTGTTGAATCTCTTGATACGTAACTCGCCTATTGTCATGGATTAAATTTTTCACTGCTAGCACGTTTTCTTCCGTATCAGCCGTCAAAGGGCGACCACTTCTTTCTTCATCCCCCAAAGTTAGTCAACCGCGCTTGATTTCGTTATACCAACGATACACGGTTGCCTTAGAAGGGCCATCATCCATAAATGCCATTTAAGTCTATCGTACGATTCGTCGCGTTTTCAGGCGACACTTGAAATCGTAAAAAATCATAGCGCGAAAATGTTCCCGGCGCAGATCCATTTTTTAATGAGACACGATAATTTAAATTAGCTCGCAAACAATGTGGAGGGAAATTTTGAAATTGGAACGTACCCATTTTTACTCATAAAATACATTAAAACTTTTTTCGCAATACTTTCAGAGTGGCCTGGTATTATAATTATTTTAGAATCTGATTTTTTTTTTAATTCAATTAAGTACCTTGTTTCTATGACATCGGGCCAATGTTGCGCGAGCCCGAGCGGTCCCCTCAGGATGTGCGTCTGTAGTATGACGTCAAGGCGATCCACCTCTTGCAGCAGAGCACGGTGTCGGACCGCACGCGCCGCGTCATTGGCCTCATAGCCGGTGCTTCCGCGAGACGAACTCTCTTTCATTCCTACCAGACAAACTTGTTTCACTATTCGCAAAGGCTCGTTGCAGTCGTGGGCATACATTACGAGATTTCTGGTCTTGTGTCATCTCACTCTCGCTTTTTATAACCACTACTGCCACAAACGTTGGCGTATCAGTATACCTTAGTTATTATGTTAGTCATTGAGCTATTCGGATATTTCCAACCACGAAAACAGGAAAAGAGCTATTGTAAAGCATATTAGCAAGTGCCGTCCATAAGTTCATGACAAAAATTACAGTTTTATACTATGTTTAAAATATTTGCGAATTTAGGTTAGAAATTTTATTTCCAGTGGGATAAAAATGTGACCCAGCAGTCTTGATCGTGCTAATGCAAGTGTAACACCATGCTGGACCCGTTTTGTGTAAATACTAGTAAATAATTTTTACTTAAATTGTGCTTACCTCTCTCCATTCTTATGTCTATTTTGTTTGGACTAGTTTGTACAATTATAGGTTTGGATGGATTCTGATGATCAAACAATGTTCTCTGCGTTTCCACTGAGCCTCCCCTCCTGAAAAGAGTACATAATTTAAACCATAAGCTTCAACAGTATGTTACTGCTGCAACATCAACAACGAAATTTACCCCATATCTTTCTGCATGTGTGTTATCGAAGCTTGTGGCAACATTATTATCCCGGGCTGCGATGTGGACGACTCTGAAGTATGTTTGTTACGCGAGTTGGAATTCTCTGGATGTCTACAACACAAAGCAGATATTTTTTTGAAAACCAGATAGGAAAATACAAGAAATGCGAGTCACTGTAATTTACTTACTTATCATGAGAGTTAAACTTCTTGGACTCGAGGATTTCCTCTCTCCAGTTGAGAGTCCCTGAGCTGGGGCCGTGTGAGGACGACGGTGGCGACGGCGCCGCTGAAGGTGCGTGCTGTGAATTTTGTAAGTGTTGTGAATGTTGCTGATGCTGAGCATGTTGTTGGTGCTGCGCATGTTGTTGGTGCTGCGCATGTTGTTGGTGCTGCGCATGTTGTTGATGTTGGGCATGCTGTTGATTTTGCGTATGTTGTTGGTGCTGCGCATGTTGTTGATGTTGCGCATGTTGCTGATGTTGCGCATGTTGCTGATGTTGCACATGTTGCTGATGTTGCGGATGTTGCGCCTGTTGCGGATGTTGCGCATGTTGCTGATGTTGCACATGTTGCTGATGTTGCGCATGTTGCTGATGCTGGGCATGCTGCTGATGCTGGGCATGTGGCTGTGGTTGCTGTGCATCGGAGTTTCTTCCGCGGCGTCGCTCTATGGACAGCGGTAAAACAAAACAATGACTTATCTGGTTTTCTGTAATGATAACATTATCGCGTGTAATTGGTGACGTCACCAATTTCCACGCCACCCAAAAACCAATTTAGCGGAAACAAAATTAAAATGTTTTAATTTGTTATATTTTTCATTGACAGGGTTCAAAGGATTTTGATAAAGTTTGGCCTGGCACAGACAAAGAGATAATTATATTTTTAAAATAACTAATAATATATGAAATCCCACCACAGCTTTTGTTACTTGGTAAAACTTTGCAGGAAATATCTCAATTCAAAATATTATTTTGATTCAAGTATTCGGGGAGATATTTATGTTGCCAGTTTAGAAAATATTATGGTAATTTGGACATGCTTATTGTAAGAACTGATATGATGTCACGAGTATTTTTACAGTATAAAATATTAAAAATGTATTTAAAGCGTATTGAATAATAAATTAGACATGATATTAAATAATATTGTTAATGTACCAATTTCATTAAAAAAGTATTTCACTGTCATTGTCATGCATTTGTCATATGTCATTTAAGCTTTGCACAGACCTATATCTAACACAGAGAGTGGCATCAATGCAACGCAATGTTTTATTTTTATTTTTATCTATACGAAACATCCTATGTTTTAGAAAAGCTTTAGTATAAAGTATAAAGTTTAGTATAAAGAATCCTACATACATAGGGCATAACCATACAAATACATGTGCCAAAAACATATCCCTTCTTGTCAGCCAGGTTTGTCTTTGACTATTTCTATTTTATTTATAATAAATACTGTGGCGCTGCGTGTGGCAGGATCATGAATGTTTTGTTGTGATTTCGTGTGATGTGTTCAAAAATTATCATTTACTGTGTTTCTGGTTATTTTCTTTTGCATTTCTGAGTGACTTCACCTTTCTTGGACTATGAATCTTCGCATTACAGTTTAACTGGGCTATAATAACAATACCTATAACTCACATGTCGGACCACTCTGATTTTGCCTGGTATCCAACGATCCAACGTTCTATAAACAGGGCATAGCAAATACGTCTTTTGGGATACATTCGTTAGATGTAAATTTAATCTGCTGGAAGACAGTGGACTACTCTGCGATCGACAGGTTTGAATATATTTTTTGAACTCATCAGATTTGAGAAGGGTCTTATGTTCCTTCACAAAGTTTTACGACGAACAAAAATTTACAGGGCTATGAGACAATATTATAGCTTTCTAATACATTTTATTTTATTTGTGTTTATTTCTGGGCCAAGCTTGTATGGGACGGTTATCCATCTCCTTTATACCTGTCGATACTCTTGTGTACACAGGTCATACAGAGGACAATATGTTAAGAATCACCCTCTGGAATTCCACTAAAGAGCACGTAAAGATCTAATCCCAAAGAGACGCTTTTATATCACGCCTGTAGTTTCACGAAGAGTTAAACTGCTGGTGTTTAGTATACCCACATTTCACCAGATATACTTACTTTATTCTCTAAAACCGGCCAAGTGCGTGTCGGACCACGCAAATGAAGGGTTCCATAGTTGGGATAAACTTATCCAAAGAACAAACCTAATATTGTAGTTGAAAGACATGCTCCCTCATACATTCCAACTGTAAATGTATGTTTGTACACATAATATTTAGAGATTTACAATGTTATTTTAAGACCATAAACTGTTTATAGGTTTTCCTGTAATCTATAAGTAAAGAACTATTTTCTGCATTTTTTCAACAATTTAGGCTCAGCAGTTTCGGATATAAGGCAGGAATTGTAAATGTTCATCTATTTTCTTAAATAACTTTAAAAGTATTATTTTATTTTCATATTAATAAAATTATCTGAAATCCTTACAACAAAGCCCTTTCTTTTGATATGTCACACGGTACAGCTTGCAAAACCTTTTTTTTTTATTTTCTATTTTGCCCCTAAAAGTGACCCCCATATTCAAAATTCATATATTTACGTTACACGTCCGTGTTTCGGTCACAGAAATTCATATTGGTCCAAAATCTCAACTTAATCGGTCCAGATTCGGAGCAAATTGGCTGTGACAGACGGACAGACAGACACACGAATGATCCTATATGGGTTCCGTTTTTTCCTTTTGAGGTAAAACCATTTCCCTTTCCTTTCCCTTAAAACGTGACCAACCTACCTCTGTTCTCCGTGCGTCGGCCCGAGCGCTTGCGGGAGCGCCGGCCCGGGCCTGCGTCGGTTGCGGGCGCATTGCTACCGCTGGCCTGGCTCGGCGCCGGCGACTGGCGTCCGCGTTCGATGCTCGACGTGCGACCGTTCGCCCACGAACCGTTGTTTTTCTTCTAGAATAAACGCTGTGTTATAGATACTTCATAATGGTTACAAATAGGAAAATTTTTGAGATGGTAATTTAATCCGAAGCAAAAACCTGAACTGCGGAAAATAATACTAAAACTTAATTTTTCCTCTTGCTGCCTGCACTACATTGTGAGCGAAAGTGAAATAAAATACCATGGTATGGCAGACATTGGTGTAGGGACCAATCAGAAAAAGCTGATTACCTTTAAAAAAGGCTAAACAGATTTACAAATCAAGCAGATAAATATGAACATGTTTCTGAAATCACTACCCTGTGACCGTATAATGACATTCTGGTTCATACTTACCACATTCATATCCATGGAAACCACATTTCTTAGAACGACTTCAGAAGTTAGGGTTGAAGGAAAAATACAAGCTAATAAATTAACTTACATTCATACATAGCCAAAGAGATAAAAAAAATGAAAGCACTTCCGCTCCGAAGTAGTCGGGTGTAGAAAGGCTAAGCCTAGAACCATCCTGATTAAACCAGCCATCTAATAAAAAAATCCGCATTCAAATCCCGTCTTAAAGCTACGATACCACAGACAGACACACATAGATACATAGAACGACAAAGCCGTCAAACTTATAACACCTTTTATATAGGCATTCGACCTTGTGTCTTATAACGTGTTGTGGAATAAGCTCCGAGGGGAAACCAGCACACCCAGAGAAATTATAAATATATTAAGATGTTGGTACGGCAACCAAACCAATAATGTTAGGTGTCGTCAGAGTATATGTTGGAGTGTGGAGTGAGACAGGGAGGCCTGACTTCACCACGACTCTTCAACCTGTACGTTAATGGACTGGTAGGTGAGCTCAGCGGGGCCGGTGTCGGCTGTTCAGTGGATGGTGTGAGTATGAACACCATTAGTTATGCCGACGACATGGTGCTGCTGAGCCCATCTGTCACAGCTTTTAACATCCTCTTAGGGGTCTGTGGGAGGTACGCGCAGTCACATGGCCTTAGGTATAACTGTAAGAAGAGTGTCTACTTGTATTCAAGGCGGGTAACCATCATAATCAGCCTATATGTTCCCACTGCTGGGATACAAGGCGGGTAATAAGAGTCCGAAAACCGTTCCACCGGTCAGACTTAGAGGAATGCCTTTATGTACGGAAGTACGGTCACCAAATTCAAGTACCTAGGGCATTGGGTCACCAAGGACCTCTCAGATGATTTGGATATGGAACGGTGATCAGCATTGTCAGTGAGATGCAATATGCTGGCGCGCAGGTAAGCAAGAGGACCATTCCAACATTCTATTTAAAGGGTATCTGTGACGTTGTACTGTTTGCAGATGATACCTCTCTTATTTTTAAAGTAGAAAGGAATAGACAAGATTTTGACGACGTAAACAGTGCACTCTCAATTGTTACGGATTGGTTTACGACAAATAACTTAGTTCTCAATGCTAAGAAAACAAAATGTATAAAGTTCGCTTTACCGAATGTTAGAAATCTAGGACCCAACATAGTCTTGGATAAAAAGGATCTTGATACTGTAGACTCGGCAGTTTTTCTGGGCATAACAGTAGATGCTAAACTTCAGTGGGGCCCTCATATATCAAGCCTAGCGGGAAGGCTCAGTTCGGCCGCTTACGCCGTCAGGAAAGTAAGACAATACACTGACGTTGATACAGCTCGGTTAGTATATTTTAGTTATTTTCATAGCGTTATGTCCTACGGTATTCTGCTGTGGGGCAAAGCCGCCGACATTCAAAATATATTTGTTCTTCAAAAACGAGCTGTTCGAGCAATTTACCAGCTAGGTGCCAGAGTTTCTCTGAGGGATTTGTTTAAAGATATTGGTATTCTCACGGTGGCATCACAATTCATCTTCGCCAACATCTTATATATTAGGCAAAATATACACTTATACATTAAAAACAGTGATATTCACAATATTAACACAAGAAATAAGGACAAATTACGTGCTCCATTTCACCGGCTTCACAAGGTTCATAACTCGTTTGTTGGGCTTGGTATTACTTTTTATAACAAGCTACCCTCTTCATTGCTAGATTTGCCTTTTAATGCGTTTAAAACTAAAGCAAAATCCAAACTTTGTTCAAGGGCATACTATTCTATCAACAACTACTTACACGATAAGAATTGTTGGTCACTGTGATTAACTCAAGACAATGTTTATGTTATTTCTCAAGAAATTTTCCTTTATACTTGGAGGCTTTTATTTAGGTTTTAAGTTCTGTTTACGTTTTATCTCGGCTTGAGAATAGTTTTCGGTCTTTTTCTTTTCTTTTTTTTTTTTGTTGGTATAGTGGTGTGCTAGCTGACATATGGCTAATAATTTAATGTTTTGTGTTTCACGTGGTGTAAATTGTTTTGCATACTATTGTATAGAATCCATTTTTTTTTCTCTAACTGAACAGACAGCTGTGCTGCTGGGGAGTTTGTTGGCCACTTCTTCTTCCCAGTTAAAGCACTAGGAAGTGGCGAAGGGTGGGGGTTTTGGGGGACTGTCTTATGTAATTTTGACGTTCGAAAAGTGCTGATCCTCAGCCTAGTTTGAATAAATGACTTTTGATTGATTTTTTTTTATTGATTTTGATTTTGGACAAAAGAGGTTAAAATTGCTCTTTTTAGGGCATACTGCCAGACATTTTATACCTTCAGCCTGTGGGTCCGTTATACGAGTAGATCTTTCAACGCCCTACGGGTCCTGTACAATAATGGTTTTAGGATGCTGTTGGGGTTGCCTCGCTTTTGCAGTGCATCAGGTATGTTTTGCTATGGCCACCACGGACTGTTTTAGGGCAATAATACGAAAAAGAGTGTCCTCCCCGAAGCACCGCGTGGGAGGTAGCAGCAAGAGCCTTCTGAATACCATTTTGGAAAGGGTCACTGCCCACGGAATACTGTCCACGGATTTGGAGGTGCTCTTTATAATATTAAGTAGCGCAATTGTAAATAATAATTAATAAATAATTAATCATTTTACTAACATACACATCAAAAAAGTCTAAGCAACATGTACGGTTTTGTACTTTGGACGATTTTTACTATTTTAATATATTTATATTTCTTTTATAAATAATAACTAAGCATTTTTGATGCATTAGTGACTAAAGCAACAAAATCCTTCATTCAATTGTGCATCTCGTTACAAAAACGTACATATTATAAAATATTCAGTTGTAGGGTTGTCGACACTCCATCCAGGTTCTCTAGAACATGTCTCTGGAGCACGCATGGGACCATGCGTGCTCGATGGCATTGAGGTCTGGCGATTGTGCAGGCCACGGCAATACCCGGATGTTTTCCATTGCTAAGTACTCTCTGGTTGTCCGAGCTGTGTGCGAATGCGCATTGTCATACATCAGCGTGAAATCTGAGCCAAGACTGTGCAAATGGGTGACATTTTCATCGTAACTTTCAGCGTTCATATTGCCATTCACAATAAAACAAATTATTTAAAAACAAAAAACCCGACTGTAAAAACACATAAATACCTAACTGAAAAGTGAAAAAAACAAGCATTATAATCTATAGAATTTTGGTATCGAAGGCGGGGGACTAACAAAAGTTACACCATATTTCGGGTTATTGGTTTGTAAAAAAATACTTACCACTCAATTTTTTCAAAAACTGTTATCTCAAAATGATAAGAGTAAGATATTTATTTACCAAATTTATCAAGCAACACAACACATGAAATCGGGAAAAAATAATTAGCTTTTATTTTAATGAAAACAAAACACAATCGAAAAGTTTATATTTTTAAAATCAGCCAGATGGTTAGACTTTTTTGATCTATGTAGGTTTATACCTATGTTAGTAAAATGATTAATTAAATAATACTTATGTATTATTTACTAACAATGTATGGAATGTTTATTCTGAAATAAAATTATTAATAAAAATTAAGAATACTATAAGTGGGGGTTAAAAAAAACATCACATAGTAATAAATGGAATGCGCTAAAATTACTGTTGATTACCTGATTTGTTGATACCCATGCAGCAGATTTGGACATGGCAGATGGGATGCGAAAACCATCGGTATCCCGCGGACTAATGGCACGATTAGCTGATGTGTCGCGGCTGTTGCATTGTGAAACTATTCTCCTGAAATAAAGATGAACAGCTATGAGGCAACTTCACAATGATTGCATCGCAGTTTTATGGTTTTCATGTAAGAGTTTGGTAATACGAGCCCCGATGCAAAATAGTTCGTCTAGTATGGAAAGTAGTGCAAAGCGTAAAATATAGAAAGTAAATATTGGTAAAATAATTAAGAACGTTTAATAAAAAGTAAACCACAATTTGAGGAACATTTTAAAGTTTATTTTAACATAACTGAAATTCTTTCATGACTTTACATAACATAAAAAAATTGAAAAAATAAACTAAAAAACATAACGCAAAAGTATTCGTATACCCTTGTCACTCACGCAAAATAGTTCGTCTACCACTTAGTTGTGTCGCCTTTGCTCTCAATGACAGCTTTAATGCGAAGAGGCATGGTTGCAACCAACGCTGCACACTCCTCAGGCGTAATTGACTCCCAGACAGCCAAGAGTTTAGCCTTTAAGTCGCTCTTCGATCTTGATGGATTTTTACGGATAACTTTTTTCATTTTCCACCATAGGGTTTCGATCGGCGACAAGATTAACAATTACTATTTTGCTTATAACTTCCTCGAATTTAAAACTGGATATGTATAAATTTAAAAAGCTAAAATAATTGATTGGTTCATAATTAAAAAATGGCATAAGTACCGCGACATGTGTAGTAGAACAGCTTAATATTTTATATAGATATACAAAAATAATGAAGTTAGAAAAAATCTCACAGAGAAAATTTCACACTAGACGAACTATTGCATCGGGGCTCGTAAATTGCCATCTGTTGACGCAGTCGGCTACATATCATGGAACTTTCTAATGAACTCACAACTTAAATTTTTACTTCTCATGAGCCTATAACTTTACTAATGAACTAGCTGCTGCCCGCGGCTTCGCCCGCGTGGCGTTTCCCAAAATAAAAGTAGCCTACGTTGCTCCTTATAACATTAGCTATCTGCCAGTGAGTCTCATAAAATAGGTCCAGCCATTTCGGAGATTAGCCGGAACAAACAGACACAAAAAGAAGTTTTTTTGTATAAGTACCGTACTTATATACTTTCATATGCATGTAGTAAAAAGCTACACTTGAGAGCAATAAAATCACACACCCCTTGTAATTTGGTTTATTACTGATTGTGTTCTAAAATCTAAAGATATTGAGTAAAAATCATTAGACAAAATTAAAGCATACAAGCTTAGCTTTACAAAAACATAGAATTAAAATCATTGACCTTCACGTAACTTACAAAAACCGACCGTACACCGGATTCCCCAAATTCACGCGTTTGCGTTGCACCCTTAGCCGCAGGTATAAAAAGGTCGGTTTATTGGAATTTTTAATCAGTTGCACACCGAAGGTCAACGTGATAACATCTCTACTGGAAGCATACGGATTTACATACTGGAAAAATATGGATACCACGCCCGCAGAAGCCGCTCAAGTTATTGCCTTGCTCGAAGCAGGCCATAACCAAAGTGACGTTGCTCGACGGCTAAATTTGAGCCGCTACTCTGTTCGTCGTGTATACCAGAGGTTCCAAGAGACCGGTGGCTACATTCGGCGACCAGGATCTGGCCGGCGACGCACAACATCAGAGCGTGATGACCACTTTCTTGTGACAAGCTCATTGAGAAATCGGCAACTGAACGCGGTTCAACTGGGACAACAGCTTCGAGAAGTTCGCAATGTCAGTATAAGTCGGTGGACAGTTCGAAGAAGACTAGGTGAAGCAGGAATGACTTCACATCGCCCAGCAAATGGTCCCAAATTGACCACAGCTCACCGACAAGCCCGGCTACAATTTGCTAGGAAACATTTAAATTGGACGTATGACCAATGGCGGGCTGTTATGTTCTCTGATGAGTGCAGAATGACTTTACATGGTCATGATGGACGCTCTAGGGTCTACAGAGCGATTTTCACAATGCTGCATAAGCGAACGTGTGGCTTTTGGAGGTGGATCGTGTGTTTTGGGGTGGCATAATGTTGGACACTAAAACTGACATTGTATTCATCACTACGACAAATACCGGCCCGAGATCGAGAAGTTTGACGGCTGCACGGTACGTCGCAGAAGTGCTCGAAGAACATGTGAGGCCGCTTGCGTGGCTTATGGGAGAAGATTTTCTCTTAATGCACGACAACGCCAGACCGCATGTCGCTAGAACAGTTTGCGACTACATGGAAGACGTTGAAATCACCGCGATGCGAGTGGCCAGCTCGTAGTCCTGATCTCAATCCGATTGAGCATGTCTGGGATGAGCTAAAAAGAAGAGTTCGAACAAGAAGCCCTGCTCCTACGCGCCTCCAAGAGCTTCAACTTGCCATTGAAGAGGAGTGGAACGCCATACCACAAGATTTCATGGTGAAATTAATACGGTCCATGAAAAACCGATTAAGAGCTGTAATCAAGGCTAGGGGAGGGAATACACCTTATTAAAAAACAATTTGATCAAGTTTTTTGAGTTTTATTTTTATTCTTTCTTAAGCGAAATTGGGTAATTTTGTATGTTGGGTTTTGTGCCTTAAAATCCCCTATGGGTATTTTTTTTTACACTGTATTTGATATCATTAGAAAGGTACTGAAGTAAACATTCAAATAGTGTAAGTTTTATTTTAATATGTATTCACATTCATGAAAAAAACTGCTTTAGATCCTTACATATATAAAACAAAGTCCCCTCGCCGTGTCTGTCTGTCTGTCTGGACGCGAAAAACTCAACATCCGTCCAGTAGTTTTTTTTTAAGGTTTATGAATATAACTCATTAATGTTTTGTGTAAATTGGCTGAAATATGACGATTATTGTAGATGTCGGAAACAATCATGCCGACTGGGAGCTTTACTGGCGTGGTATAAACCGTACGAGATACATAAAACGTATGTTCTACAGGATTGTACATCTTAAAAAGTTCAACAAAAAAGTCCGCGACAGCATATGTCTATCTTTTAAGGATGACCCATAGTCAAAATTTCATTGTTATTTCCGAAGCTATTTTAACCGGTATTATATTAATCCTTATCCAATAGAATATCTTATTTAAATTGGGCATTTCATTTAGATTAAAATATGCCTTTACATCATATAATTTAAATCCAGTTCCCGTGGGATACTTTCCGACATCCACACGGGCGAAGCCGCAGGCAAAAGCTAGTATATAGATATAAATGGTATAATATTTGGAACATGAATTTTGATGGATGGATTGTGTGAGGTATATGAAATGAAAAGGAGTAAATGATAGCGTGTCGGCCGACATGTAACATGGGATGATGTGACGATGATGATGCCTATAACTTGATTTACACATCACCCACCCTTCAACAGTTATATACTCCAAATTGCTGCTTTGCAGTATAAAGAGCAGAGCAGCAAAAAGCAAGAATTACTGGTACCTTATATTAAAAGGCTCTGATATCAATTTATTTGACAAAAACAAAGAAATATTCAAAAATAAAGCAAACAAGTTACACTCCTACTAACCCTTCAGTGCTTTGTTCTCTACTGTAAGAACGTAACGACCTCCAGCGGTCTAAATCGTCTCTGCTGTTTCCAATAGTGGAAGACCGATTACTCTTATGGCTGTCTCGCCTCTCCCTCTCTCTTTGCTTCAGTCCCGAGTGTATAATATCGTGCTGTATGCTAACGTTACTGTCCTTCCTAGGTCTCTCTGGTTCATGCTGAATGCTTGCTGTACTGTCTTTTCTGGTGCGTTCAGATTTCTTCTCAGTATTTCTAAGCCCCCTACTCGAACTCCTGCAATTATAAATCATTGCAATAATCAACAAAAACATTAATTTTATTTGACAGTTGTTCATGTGTTTGTCTTCTACTATGTATCAATTAAATAAATATATTATTTTCAAACTGTGAATCTAGGGTGGTTACAAAAAATAAACAAAATTGTAAATTACCTTCGATCTTTACGGCGAGGTCTTCCGCTGCGTTTCGACTCTCGAATTTCAGGCTTAATGTCATCCTGAACAGATTTTTTCAATGGTTGTGAGAAACTAGTGGAAGTATCGCAAACATCATCTAGTTTTATGTTCTTTTCTACTTCTTCTGTCCAATCCTAAAAAAAAATTATATGTAATAGGTTATTTGATTGATGTATCAAAAATATACATGAATTTATAGGTACTTATTTTTGAGAAATTAATAAAGAGACGATTTGTAAAATAAATAAAATCGGTGGAAATATGCAGTTGCACGCTTTTGAAATTATTCTACTATCCTTGTCACGCAAAACGATCATTGTACTGAATGGCACGAATTAAAGTAACTATAGCGTTCCTGTGTCGTGACGTCAGATTGCAGCTGTACTGTGCTTTTGAGATAAATAAAAAAAAATACTGTGACTTAATTTTTTTTTCTTGAGGTCGAAATAACAAATAAAAAAGTCAAGTTAATATCTAAATAATAATCAATTTAAAAAATACTCTATTAACTGATTATTTAATCTAATAAATATTGTAACTGTTGCTCTGAACTTATTAATTAGCATTACTTCATTACATATACATAACATTTATACAGAATGAATCATTGAGATGGGTCAGTTTAGCAAAATCGGAAACTATTTGATTAGAGGTGTGAATTTTTTTTTCTATCAAACCACATTATTCCTTACCATGAAGAGTTAGAAAAAACAAAAACTGCGTCTGACGATTTCCAGTCATTCATCAATCAATTATTCAAACTAAACTATAAATTTATAAGTATTACTTTCATTTAAGTTTTTAGAAAAAAATACCAGGTTCAACTCAACTTATTAAACCTAAAGTTTATCATGTTTCTAAAATTATATTTACCAAATTAGAAATGTCCAATAAAGTTGCAGAGATCTGAGATGTAGTCTCACTGTCGTGCTCATAGTCCGTCTCTTGTTTCTGTTGCTCCAACTGGCTACTTGATATAGTGTTAGCCATACTGCTTGTACCATTCTGTGATGCTAAAAAGACATGGCATTAAGATAAATAATATTGTAATGTTTGTGCATACAATAACAACTTAGCCATCATCCAAGTTCTACCAATGCTTTATGTTGTTATTACCTAAGATGTGTAAAACTAATATTCAAATAAGTTTATACAGATGGTTTTTCAACTCTTAAGTAACTATTCTTGTATGTTACGAGGTGCATTCAATAAGTACCTAGCCTCATCGCCAGAGGGCGCTGTAGTTTCAAAAGAGTTTTACCACAGTGTAGCACATTCTTTTTTCAAATTTTCATTCCAATCCCTTCATTTGTTTTAATTTGACAACAAGCGAACGTGTCGATCGGTTTTACAAAAATGGAAAAAGAGCAATATCGTTCGGTGATTCGATTCCTATTTTTGGAAGGGAAAACGCGCATCGAAATCAAAGAGCGCTTGGATGCTGTGTACGGTGACTCTTCCGCTTGTTCCCAACAAGTCACACCTCAACGGGTAACAGTGTGACTCGTTGGGAATGTTTTGGATAATAATTCCCAACGAGTCACAGTTACTGTTACACTGTTACTCGTTGGGATGATTTTTTCATTAGTTCCCAACGAGTCACACTTAACCTGTCACACTGTGACACGTTGGAAATAAATGTAAAAGATGTCCCAACGAGTAACAGTAGCTCCGACTCGTTATGCCGTCAACAGCGGCACAATGACTGGTTGACTTATTTTTATTCATCAGTTCTAAATAGTTATCCCTTGTTAGGGCTCTGTTTCTCGCCTGACATGACCAGTGCTAGTGTTCGTGGCCGCCTATATTTACTAGAATACGTAATCTCTCTACTTTCTTATTCACTTGTTTATGAAGATACTATTAATGGATAATGGTGTGAATACAGTGAAATGATAAGAGGATATTTGTGTTTTTTTTACCTCTTATTAATTTCAGCCACAATATAAAATATTATTTCTCTAAAATTAAATGTAAAGCACATATTTGCATGTTAAAGTTACACGTTTTTCGCCACGGGAACGACGCGGGGAGGGAGAGGGATGCTTGAATATTATCAGTTTGTGCTGTGCATTGAAGTGAAGTGCACGTCCCGCTGTTAACCATGACAGAATACATCGCGTCAACTTCGTCCAGCCTAGTGACATTTAGTTTTATACAAAGGAATGGTGGTACTATTTTGCTTCGTGGTGGATACGAATTTTATGCCAGGCGAAAGCATAATAGCGGATTAACAGTGTGGGCGTGCACGCAACGAAAAACTTGTAAAGGAGTCATACGAATAAAAGTAAGTATATCTACCTCTATACAAGATGTTGAAATAACCCAAAACTTAATTTGTTTAGAATCAGCAGCAAAATAGAAAGCAATATTTTTTAATACTTATATAGTTTAATTTTTTACCTAACATAATTATTTGTTTTGTCGTTTTTAATATTTTTTTAAACGCTACGTAAACAATCGAGCGGGCGAGTGTAAGTGAACTAGCGCGCGCGCTCAAGGTCAGCCGCTTATATATATACTGTGAGTCAAATACATATTATGTACAAGGCTGATTATATTAACATTAACTATTTCTTTATCATAACATTAACTTTATTTTAACTCAACGTTTTGTTTGGTCATACCAAACAAAACGTTGAGTTAAAATAAAGATACTACTTAAAAATGATTTGTTGAAAATTGTTGTACATTGATTTTATATTAATTAACGTGTAAGACTGATTATGGTTGTCATCATATCATTATTATGGATAATTATGAATCTACAATTATTAAAATCTACTTATTATCCATAATGATGTTATGATGATAACTCTATATTGAATTTATATTCAATTCCATAAGACTGATTATATTTAGAACAATTTTTTAATGTTAATACTTAATTAGTAAGTTTAATACTTACTAACATAAAAAAGAAACAACATACCACGTGTCCACGAGTTTGATTCACACGAAACAGCTTTAAGTGTTTCGTGCGAATCGAACTCGTGTTTTTTTTATTTCTCTTATATCGCCTGTATTAAGATACCAAAAGTTAAAGAAAAGTGGATGTTCTTACTTTAATCATTAAAATTAAAATATCTGTGATGATTCTGTGATTTATACCTAGATAAATATAGCTTTTTAAAAATATCTTATAATGTTTGAATTGTTATTTTGTTAATTTATAATTTCAGCTATTTGAAATTTGTTGTTTATTTTAAATGCCTTATTGCAAGTTTATAATTTCATAATATGAAACTAGTGATATCTGTAAAGATTTTTTAGTTTGATACAGATAGGTTGTTATAATGTGTAGATAATTTATAAATGTTTAAAATTGTAATTTTGTTGATTGATAATAAATCTGTTTGATATTTATTTACAGTGTCTTATTCCAATATATACCATATTCACTGATTTACAATTTCATAGGAATCTTTACGAGTAATCGTGTAACTGGCTGGGAATTGTTTAGTAAAAAAATCCCATAGAGTAACAGTGTGACCGGTTGGGAACGTCTCAAAAATAATTCCCAACGAGTAACATGCCCAACGAGTAACAGTATGACTGGTTGGGATTATTTTTAAAATTAATTCCCAACCGGTCACACTGTTACCCGTTGAGGTGTGACTCGTTGGGAACAAGCGTTATAATAAAACATTGATCAGGCAGGGGCAATTGTCCTTCCATAGTTCTGGTAATCAGTCCACTTTAGCGCTTGTTCCCAACGAGTCACACCTCAACGGGTAACAGTGTGACCGGTTGGGAATTAATTTTAAAAATAATCCCAACCAGTCATACTGTTACTCGTTGGGCATGTTACTCGTTGGGAATTATTTTTGAGACGTTCCCAACCGGTCACACTGTTACTCTATGGGATTTTTTTACTAAACAATTCCCAGCCAGTTACACGATTACTCGTAAAGATTCCTATGAAATTGTAAATCAGTGAATATGGTATATATTGGAATAAGACACTGTAAATAAATATCAAACAGATTTATTATCAATCAACAAAATTACAATTTTAAACATTTATAAATTATCTACACATTATAACAACCTATCTGTATCAAACTAAAAAATCTTTACAGATATCACTAGTTTCATATTATGAAATTATAAACTTGCAATAAGGCATTTAAAATAAACAACAAATTTCAAATAGCTGAAATTATAAATTAACAAAATAACAATTCAAACATTATAAGATATTTTTAAAAAGCTATATTTATCTAGGTATAAATCACAGAATCATCACAGATATTTTAATTTTAATGATTAAAGTAAGAACATCCACTTTTCTTTAACTTTTGGTATCTTAATACAGGCGATATAAGAGAAATAAAAAAAACACGAGTTCGATTCGCACGAAACACTTAAAGCTGTTTCGTGTGAATCAAACTCGTGGACACGTGGTATGTTGTTTCTTTTTTATGTTAGTAAGTATTAAACTTACTAATTAAGTATTAACATTAAAAAATTGTTCTAAATATAATCAGTCTTATGGAATTGAATATAAATTCAATATAGAGTTATCATCATAACATCATTATGGATAATAAGTAGATTTTAATAATTGTAGATTCATAATTATCCATAATAATGATATGATGACAACCATAATCAGTCTTACACGTTAATTAATATAAAATCAATGTACAACAATTTTCAACAAATCATTTTTAAGTAGTATCTTTATTTTAACTCAACGTTTTGTTTGGTATGACCAAACAAAACGTTGAGTTAAAATAAAGTTAATGTTATGATAAAGAAATAGTTAATGTTAATATAATCAGCCTTGTACATAATATGTATTTGACTCACAGTATATATATAAGCGGCTGACCTTGAGCGCGCGCGCTAGTTCACTTACACTCGCCCGCTCGATTGTTTACGTAGCGTTTAAAAAAATATTAAAAACGACAAAACAAATAATTATGTTAGGTAAAAAATTAAACTATATAAGTATTAAAAAATATTGCTTTCTATTTTGCTGCTGATTCTAAACAAATTAAGTTTTGGGTTATTTCAACATCTTGTATAGAGGTAGATATACTTACTTTTATTCGTATGACTCCTTTACAAGTTTTTCGTTGCGTGCACGCCCACACTGTTAATCCGCTATTATGCTTTCGCCTGGCATAAAATTCGTATCCACCACGAAGCAAAATAGTACCACCATTCCTTTGTATAAAACTAAATGTCACTAGGCTGGACGAAGTTGACGCGATGTATTCTGTCATGGTTAACAGCGGGACGTGCACTTCACTTCAATGCACAGCACAAACTGATAATATTCAAGCATCCCTCTCCCTCCCCGCGTCGTTCCCGTGGCGAAAAACGTGTAACTTTAACATGCAAATATGTGCTTTACATTTAATTTTAGAGAAATAATATTTTATATTGTGGCTGAAATTAATAAGAGGTAAAAAAAACACAAATATCCTCTTATCATTTCACTGTATTCACACCATTATCCATTAATAGTATCTTCATAAACAAGTGAATAAGAAAGTAGAGAGATTACGTATTCTAGTAAATATAGGCGGCCACGAACACTAGCACTGGTCATGTCAGGCGAGAAACAGAGCCCTAACAAGGGATAACTATTTAGAACTGATGAATAAAAATAAGTCAACCAGTCATTGTGCCGCTGTTGACGGCATAACGAGTCGGAGCTACTGTTACTCGTTGGGACATCTTTTACATTTATTTCCAACGTGTCACAGTGTGACAGGTTAAGTGTGACTCGTTGGGAACTAATGAAAAAATCATCCCAACGAGTAACAGTGTAACAGTAACTGTGACTCGTTGGGAATTATTATCCAAAACATTCCCAACGAGTCACACTGTTACCCGTTGAGGTGTGACTTGTTGGGAACAAGCGGACTCTTCTCCATCGATGGCCACCGTCAAGAATTGGTTCAACGAGTTTGCACGTGGCCGTACGTCGGTTTTTGATGAATCACGTCCAGGTGCACCGAAAACAGCTGCTACGGAGGAAAACATTAAAAAAATCCATGATTTCGTATTGGCAGATCGCCGATTGAAGGTTCGGGAGCTAGCTGAGACTGTAGGCATTTCAGAAGGAACAGTGCATCATATTCTTCACGAGGAACTCGGCATGAGAAAGCTGTCGGCGCGATGTGTGCCGCGTTTACTCACACCAGAAAACAAGCGCAACCGTGAGACCACATCGGAGACGTGTTTGGCGCTGTTTAAGCGGAATCCAGCGGAGTTTTTGCGTCGTTTTGTGACCGTCGATGAAACCTGGATCCACTGGTACACACCAGAGACCAAGGAGCAATCAAAACAATGGATCCAGACCGGGGAACGTGCTCCAAAGAAGGCGAAAACTGTAAAATCGGCCGGAAACGTTATAGCCACCGTTTTCTGGGATTCACAAGGTGTGATCTACATCGATTACCTCGAGAAGGGTAAAACAATTACAGGGCTTTACTATGCCGATTTATTGGGCCGATTCGACGCCGAATTAAAGAAAAAAAGACCCCATCTGGCGAAGAAAAAAGTGCTGTTTCACCACGACAACGCACCGGTTCACACGTCTGCCGTTGCCATGGCCAAATTGGTCGAATTACGCTACGAATTGTTGCCCCATCCACCGTATTCTCCAGATTTGGCCCCTTGTGACTTCTTTCTGTTTCCTAATTTGAAAAAATCACTCGCCGGGAATAGATATGGATCGAATGAGGAGGTCATCACCGCCACGGAGGCCTATTTTGCAGAGTTTGACAAAAACTATTTTTCGGACGGGTTAAAAAAGTTGGAGCATCGCTGGGCTAAGTGTATCGAACTAAAAGGAGACTTTGTTGAAAAATAAATTGCCACTTTTCCAAAATTTTCGTTTACTTTTTGTAGGCTAAGTATTTATTGAATGACCCTCGTAATAGTGGATGCAAGCTTAAAAACTGTTGATGTTCAAGATTTGAAAACAATTTAATTTTCATCAATGATTTTGATGAATTTGTTTTTTTTATCCTACTAATATTATAAACGCGAAAGTTTGTGAGTATGTATGTATGGATGTTTGTTACTCTTTCACGCTAAAACGGCTGAACGGATTAGTATGAAATTTGGCACACAGATAATTGATAATCTGGATTAACACATAGAATACTTTTTATCCTGATATTCTCAAGGGATCGAGACTTATGCGGGTGAAACCGCGGGGCGCAGCTAGTTAATATATAAACACCAAAAACTTATGTGGCAACTCAATTTGGATATCAGAATTTAAAGCAATCAGTTGCCTGTAGATAGATAGATACCAAAGATTTTTACATTTTGCTTAGTTAATGCATACTACAAGTCAATAATAAACATTGGATTAATATGCATTTGCATATTGGTGTTATTATGTGCTATTGCATACTTTAATACTTTTTGCCAGTGCCAGACAGTAGGCTGTATACCAGTGATAACACTTTGATCTTGAGCTGACCTAAGTAGAATTTAATAGAATACTCTTTATTATGTACACCATAAAAATTACAGATATAAATGTAGAAATTTTACTTAAGGTGACACAATGAGTGGTCTTATCGCCATCGGTAGATCAGTTTCAAAATAATAAAAAGCAAGCTTATATTAGTTGTGTTACCACTGATGTTGACTACCCCACTTATATTGATAGCATAGATATAAGGAAAATTTCGGTCTTCAAATTAATATTTGGTGAAAGACTTTTTAGCTACAAACTAAACTTAAAATACTAGAAAATGTTATTTGTTTATAATCTTAAAATTTCAATTAAAATACAGTTGAAATGTTACCTAAAATAAACAATAATTAATAACTAATATAAATAAATAATTAGTAACTAAATAATAACTGTTGCTGCTACATAACTTTGTCACCTCTGGATAATATTAAAGCATAAAATATTATGTTAGTAAGAGCATAGATTGCAATAATTGTTAGTTTCAGCCAACACATTGGTCACCTCAGTATGGTGTAAGTGTTGACTTTTCCTACTTAAATAGGAAGATGTGTTGTATTCTATTTCTAGACTAAATTTACACTGAAGTTAGTTAGTTACTGATATAAAATTATTTCAGTTAGGGGCTTGAACTCATTGCAGTTTCACAGGATGGACATATTATGTTATTGTAGGTTTTCTTTTCGATTATACAATAAAGCATATTCTACTTATAATCTGTTATTTAACTATTAATAATAATTTTTCATAATGTTAAGTAGAAAAAATAGTTCTAGAAAATAATACAGAAAAAATGTAAGAAGCAGTTTAGGATTTCTTATTTCATCTTAACTTTTAAATGTTATGACATGAATCTTCGATACTATGCTACTGCTTACCATCATGAAATTCCTGACTTTCAGTACTGCTTGGTCCAGTGTTAACTTTCTCATTCACATGTTTATTTTCTGCTGAATTTGTATCATATAAATTCAAGTATGAACCGCTAGGAGTAGACTTTCTAGAATTATGAACATCATAGTTTTTCAAATATGTACTTATGAATTTTTCTCTGTCAAAGCCTTCATTATCTCTTAATCTGCCTCTTCCTCTTGATGGCAATGTTTGGGACCAGTTTGTCATGTTATAATAAGTATCCTGGTTGTATGTTGGCTGTACAGACTGATTTGAAGAATATTTGTCTCTGCGTATTTGGTCAGCACTATCAAAACTGTGATGGCCCGATTGTTCTAAAAATTTCTTTCTAAATCTTGGAGGTATATTATCTAAATTTACCATGTATTTGGGTCTTGAGGAATCAGATGTATAACCTGAAGAATTACGTCTACCAGATGGTGGCTTACCACCAGAAGATGACATGTGACGTCCTGCTGATGTATCCATACTTCTACTATCTCTATTTCTGTCAATAGAGTTTTGATCCTGCATATGTGTAGGTGAAATGGATCGTGTTTCTGATGCTTGCCTATATTGTCTATTGTAATTAATATCATTGTTTGTACCATCTTTATGATGATAATCTGCAAAAATTCTGTCCCTTTTGGAGGCACCTCTAGAATAAGACCCTGAACCCTGTCTATCTGGATTATCAGACATTCTTCTATTGACGTACTGACTAGAATTATCACACCTCATTGGTACTTTAGATTGTCTACCATTATCAGAACAAGAATCTCCTGATCTAGGCACGTAAAGCTGTTGCTCAGGCTTTTTGTGACGCATATTCGTCCCTTTGTAAGTGTCGTTTAAATCGTCAGCAATAGAATTTTGAGATCCGTAGAAGTTTTGGTTTCTGCTTTTAGAACCTCCGTCTATGTCGTTTGTGTCCATTTTTGCATCCAAACCATAACTTGATCGCCTTAATGGTCCACTACCTGGTTTATAAAACTTTTGCTGTGGTTTATTTCTTCTATATTCTTTAGAGTCATCATCCATAGCAATCTTATTTTAATGCATTAAACATTTATGATATCAACATTTTAAAAAGAACTTTAAACTATAACATATCAAATAATCTTTTGCTGTTAACACATATAGGTTATGTTAGAATTACCACTTTTGTTAATAAAATGAATACTAATTATTTCAGAAACTGAAAAAGAAGATTCACCTTAGACTATGTATTTAGAACAGTATCAAATTTTGTAAGTTATGTATTGAAAAGAGCACATCAATTCATTCACTATTTTTCTGACGAATTTCTGCATTTATTTCTAAATTTTCCAACAGTCAACCCCGGATTTTATGTTCCATAGACAATGTAGGCAAGCACCATGGAATTTGTAAGTTCTATTCTGCAGATTTAGCATTTAACATTAGTATCTACTCTTTATATGTTTGTGATTGGTATAAAATCTTATCTATTAATATAAATGCGAAAGTAAGTTTCGCGCTTTCACGCTAAAACAGCTGAACGGATTTGGATGAAATTTAGCACCTGGAAAGACCAAGATCTGGAGAAGGACATAGGCAACTTTTCATTCTGAATCGCAGGCAACAACTGCCAACAACTAGTATTGTAATCATAAGTAAGTCATTTTGAACAATGAAAGTCGCTTGTTATAATTATGGGCGCCACAAATTCATATTCAAAGTTATTTCTTCAACTTGGTTTGGGGTAACCTGAAACAGTTGACATTACGTTTAAGGAAACCAAGCATCTGAGTAGATTTTTCTCTTCATCACTGTGGGATGTAAATTGCACTTTACTATCTACTTGGTTAAATCAAAGATGATTATAGTTTGGTGTTGTTATGCGTGTATTAAAATGAAAAAGGATTTTTCTTTCAGGTGAATGTGATTTTATGGCATTTAGTGGCGTTAAAGATTAAGTTATCGGTGTGGTTAATGTTTTCAAGATCATTTTGTGTTTGAGTTGCAACATCGATGGATTTGACTGTTATATAAACATTGGTGTATTAGGAAAAATAAAAAATTGAAGTTTCGAAAATCTTATTTCGAAACTTCAATTTTATACTTTTAATAAATTATCGTTAATAAATTTAAAAAGACCTAAGTGTGACTCTTGCGGTACTCCACATTCAGCATAGTACGATCGCGACTCGAACTCACCTACTGCTACTAACTGCAATCTTTTAGACAAGTACGATTTACAAGAGGCCACCGTTACCAATGACTTCAAGTTTTTATAATAACAGATAATAATGCTTTACTTTATCAAAAGCGCTAGTAAAATGTGTAAATGGCGTCCATGATTAAAATCGCGTGGTAAGTCATCTACGTAAGAAAATATTTATGTTGGTCGATAGCTTGTCGATAGTTTGACATACGAATTGTTGATTTCTCGCTTTTTTCTACATTTAGGGAAAATTGCCTGATTTTAATGAATAACTAAACAAAATATGGCAGCGAAAGCACAGACGCAAAAAGGTTAATAAAAATTGGAGCGATATTGTCAGGGTAGAGACTGACAAACAAAAGCAGTGAATTTCTGAGACATTTTCATTAAACAAAATATTTTTGTGCCGTTGAATAATCTAGAGGAACGGCAACATTCAGGTGATGTAAAACGTCAGTTTTAGAAAGTTGTCTATTAATATAGCATGATCACCATTATTTGACACTTGTAACTCTACAAAATTCCCTTTGATTCCACCTCTACAATAGATCAAAATCTATTTGTCGAACTATGTTTTCAACCTGCAGATTGCAATGGGTTCATAACCCGTAGGTGACGTTAATTAATTTTATTTATTTAAATGACATCAAAATTGTACATTTGTATAGTGTTAAGTATAATATCTGTGTTTACTTTTATCAATTTTTAACAATACTGTTCATGAATAAGAAATAATGTCCTTCGAGTACTTGCCCGTGGCTGAAGACGAAAATGAAGAACCCATAGAATTACCAATCGAAGATGATGGTACGTTGATGTTAACTACTGTATCGGCGCAATTTCCGGGCTGTTGTGGCCTAAAATATCGTCACCCCGAAACAAAAAACATCAGGGGTATCAGATTAAGAGATGGCAGATTGTACCCTCCCCCAGAAGGATGGGGCAATCATTTATACATATGTAGCTTTCCTAAAGAATCTAAGCGTAAATCGGGCGAAAACGCTGAATCTGCTGCGATGAAGAATAAGCGAAATGATAATCTATGCTCTGACTTAATTGTGTTGGGGTTGCCTTGGAAGGCCACAGAGCAAACTGTGCGAGAATATTTTGAGAAATTTGGTGAAGTTTTAATGGCGCAATTAAAAAGAGATCCTAAAACCGGAATGTCGAAAGGTTTTGCCTTCATTCGATTTGCTTCTTATACCTCTCAGATGAGAGTGCTGGCTCAGCGGCACATGATTGATGGGCGATGGTGTGATGTTCGGATACCTAACTCAAAGGAAGGTTCAGTTGCATCTATGCCCTGTAAAGTGTTTGTTGGCCGTTGTACTGAAGAATTAACAGCCAATGACTTGAGAGAATATTTCTCTCAGTTTGGAGAAGTAACTGATGTGTTTATACCTAAACCATTTAGAGCTTTCAGCTTTATTACGTTTTTGGACCCTGAGGTTGCACAAAGCCTCTGTGGACAGGATCACATAATTAAAGGTGTATCTGTGAATGTATCTAATGCCTCACCCAAACAAAATAAAAGTGGTTCCAATCAGCGCAATATGCCAGGCCGGAATTATGAAGATGGCCACCCTCATAACGCTTCAAACAATAACTCATGGAGCAGCCGTAATATGGATATGGTCAACATGCAAGCTTTGAGTTTATCAGGACAACATGGTCAAACTGCAGTCGCTGGAGGCGGTGGGCAAGCACAAGGTGGCAGCATGCCACTAGGAATGGGAGGATTGCCAGTGAACCAGGCTCTAGTAGCAGCTGCACTAAATCAAGCAGCTGGCTGGGGTCTCATCAATAACATACCGTCCGGTGGTTCTGAGCAGGGTGCTTTTGCTGGCCCAGCTTCGTCTGCACCACCAGCTCCACCCAACTTCCTCTCTTGGATGCAACAAGGTAACTCTGCACAGGGACCCTCTAGTCAGTGGGGACAAAGACACCAGTCCCAAGGCCACTCTGTTTGATCCATCATCTGGTTGAAAGCTCACAATATTTTCTGTGATTGTAGCAACAATTAGATAATTTTATCATTTGTTTTATCTACACTATACAAAGGGTTGTTCTAATGGTAAAGAGAGTGGTTTACATACATAGTTCGCTACTTATATTATTTATTTATTGTGGAGTTGCTTGTGTTTCATTAATTTTATTCAAACTTAAATAATTATATTATAAATGAAGTAGATTACAGTATCATGGATCGTACATAACACACTAGATAAATAATAATGTTATATTTACATATTTATTGATAATGAAATAATTCTTGTTGTGCTTTTAAATTTTTCAATCAAATGAAATGATAATTAACCACGTTTGAGCTCTTTTCATGATTTTAAATCTTTTCTTTTTGTGTTATTTGTGTGAATCAAAATTAGTTCCAACAGTTATTTCAATTGAATTGCTTAATTACTGCAGAAGCCTTAACAATAATCTTTAAATATTCTGGTAAATACTTTAATTTAACTGAGTTGTTATTTAAAATTAATGAATCATTAACTTTCATTTACAAGTTTGTATAAGAATTCTATCAGTCGAAAATATGTCAGGTTAAAATCATTTCAATTGCATAGACAATTTGACATGTGTTGCTAAGAAAATGCTGGTCAATTAAATTTAATGATTGATGACATTTCCGACTGCCTCAGTAAATTAAAAATTTGTGTGGTTCTGGCTAGCAAGCTGTAAATACAAATGTGGCCACAATGACATGCAGATTGTGCAGATCAGGCTTTTACAGTAAATCCAGATTATGAAACATGTAGTAGCTCTTAACGGGTTTAGTGAGTCATTAAAAGTTTTTCATCAAATGTAATACAAACACTTTTTGTTATGATATAATACATATAACGGGCTGGTGTTATCAGCTACGCCCAAGCGCATATAAATTTGCTTATGGGAAATTTTTTTTGTAATGCGCAAATATTTCCAAATTCTCATTATTTTTATTTCAAAAACGCTAGAATGCAAGGTGCCCTAAGTTTTTCTTGTGGTAACATTGCTATTTTAGCCCTAATTTAATAACACTATTTAGAAATATTTTAACAATATAAAAATTATTATTTGTTTATAAAAATGTGAACCTCAAAATCAATAATTGATCCGGCCAATAATTGATAGCCATTCACAACCAATGAATGAAGTGAATTCGTAAACGAATTGAATGGGGAAGAATGGGGATTAAAAAAATGCTAACTTTTGTGTTAGAAAATGACAAATTAATCCATTTTCGATTTGTGAATGGCTTTTATAGGACTCCTTCGATATATTGTTTACAAAGCAAGTTTATTTGAAATAAGAAAATCATATTATTCTATTATTTTGTAAATTACCACTTCTTTTCTTTTCTTATTAATCACTAAATGTATATTATAAAGTAGCACTTCAGTTAAGGTACGATATATAAATAATCATTTATTTTCCACATAAACATTTTCTACCATAAAAGTCACCATTTTGTAGTATTCCTCCTAAACAAACCTAACAATCGAAACAAATGGTTCTGAGTAAGCCTGCAGATCACGTCACAACAAAAACTATAGGTACTGACATGTCAATGGCAATGTTTTAATAGCAAACACGGGTTAGAATTTGATGAAGTAATAAAAAAATATATGAGCTTCCTTACGTGTTTCTGGATCTGGATTGAAAAAATATTGTCATTAGTTTTGTTTTGTGGTGTACTCCACCTTGTAGCCCATGAAATATTTATTTTATGTTATGTTATGTTATGGTTATTCTGTAGTTTTCTATGAATAAGGATTATATTTCGATAAAGGACCTAAGAAACGAGGCCTTTAAAAAAAAATCAAGTTACCATTACCAAGAATTCAAGCTGTCATGGTTATTAAGATTTTTTATTTATATTTGGCAAAAGCTTAGACTAAGATAGCAGCAACCATCAAATGTTTCGCTTAATTAACTTTTTGTTATAAAAAGAAATATAGAATTTTATAATATTTAAACATCACTGCATAGTTATTTACTAATTTAAGGATTCATCTTTTTGTAACAGTTATTCACTTTCCCAAAATTTTAATAAATCTGTCTAGATATACAATTTTGCAGAGAATTCGATGAAAAATTAATAATAATATTTTATTTTGTTTAATCAAATATTATGTCGCAATAAATCGGAGTATCTTTGGATTGGATCTTACGCAACTTCAGTGCTATTATGAGTGTAATAGAAATAAGTGTACTGTGCTTTTGTACATTAATAATTAATGATATGATTTAACAGCAGACTGTTGAGAGTTCATACATTGTATAGTAAAAAATAGAAATCTATTGATTGTTATCATTGTTTAACAAATAATGTTGATTATTATAAATTTATTGTGTATGTTTCCTCAGGTGGATGTGGGTATGAAAATTGTAGACAGATGTCTATTTTTGACGAAATAAATAGTTAGAATATTTTTGTTACTAAGCAATGTGGGATTGTTTACTGAATGGGTATACATAGACTTAGCTGTAGAGCACTGATCCAATAGACAATGTAAATAACATTTAAAAGAAATTGGAAGGATGTTTGTACAAATTGCAAGACTGTATATACCTAAATGAGATGAAAATACAACATCTATTACGAATAATTATGTCTCTAAGGAGATTAAACATACGTCATTAGACTTCATTACTTTTGAAAAATCGTAAACAACATTTCGACCAAAACGAAATCCGGTGAATCTTAGCACTTACAGCTGTCTCTAAGTAAAAAAAGTTGTGATTAATGTAAAATTTAAAAAAAATACACCTCAAAAACTTGCTACGTATCGGTAGGGTGATAAGGAGTAAAATTAACCTAGTAAGTAGGTATTAACCGGGCTTTGCTCATACCGGGAATAGGATATACTATTGCTGGTTCATACATCGTAGCAAATACGAAAACAACGTTATAATCTAGGAATTATGGTTTACAAAGAGCTAGCAGTAATTTCTAAGAATTCACAGAACGGTTAATATTTTGTTGATGAACCTAGATTTAACGTAACTCAATACAAATTATGACAAAAGATATAGGTATTTATTTTTACATATTTGTACAATATTTGTTTTAGACTTGTTGACTTGACAATTCTTTAAATACTTTCGGAGTAGTATACAAATCGAAGAATTCGAAATCATTTATATTTCGATCAACACGAAAAACACTTTTCTAAACATACGCCTAATGCAACTTGAAATTGGGTGAGTTCGATTGGAAATGGCATTTGCTTACTACTCCTTGAAGAATATAAAACCTAAAAGATAAAGTCCTCAACAAGATGTAATTAAAATAGCTGAAAACTTGAAAAGGGGTCATTATAATAATCATTCCGCTGTTCCCTAAATTTTATTTTATTTATTCAGGGTCAACCTAACAATAAACAGCCACAATGAAATTAAAAAAATAAATAAATAAAATAGGTGTTAACAATATTGAAGCAGCTCACTATACTATCCGCTTTGAGTTATGCGAATAAACATGTATGGAGCATGTTTTTAGGGTTCCGTACCTCAAAAGGAAAAACGTACCCCTTATAGGATCACTCGTGTGTCTGTCTGTCTGTCTGTCCGTCTGTCACAGCCGATTTGCTCCCAATCTACTGGACCGATTCAGTTGAAATTTGGTACACATATGAATTTCTGTGACATAAATATGGACAAATTAGGGACATGAGCAAATTAGAAGAAACATAAAAGTTTTGCAAACTTTACCGTGTGAAATATCAAATGAAAGGGCTTCTTGTGAGAGTCTCAAATGTATATGTTTTTCATGATTTGAAAATAAATAATTTTAGTTATTTAAGAAAATAGATGAAATTTTGACCCCTTATCTCCGAAACTATAGACCCTAAATTTAAAAAAAAAAATACTGAAAATATTTCATTACTTATAGATAAGAGAACCTATAAGTCTATGGTGATAAAATAACCAATATCACAATATTGTGCGTAAAAACTTACATTTGCTGTTGGATTGTTGGAAAGCATGTTCCCCACATGCTTTTCAACTACAATGTTAAGTTTGTTCTTGAATAAATTCACTCCAACTACGGAATCCTTAAAACACAGTAAAAGTTGTTCATAATGATGAGTAAACTTTTCAGTTATTTCAATTACACCTGTAAGTTTAATCACACGATAGCAACATTAGTAGTTGTCGTTACCCAAACTATTAAGTACAAAAAGAACTTGCTAATTTAGTTAAAAAATATAAACAGACAATCTAATTCCACTTGCATAACATTTTATTCTTGTATAAAATTATATGTATAGTAGTTTTATTCTATACTGTGTTTCCTTATATTATACTTAATTTGATGCACCTGTCTACATTAGTAAATAGTCATTCATATTTCGGAAAAGATATTATCATTTTCTAAATCAGCCAGAATATAGTGTCGAAGAGTAAGGGTAACTTTGCACTGAGTAGACTTACCTAATTGTTGTTCGTTTGACTTTTTGTATTTGAATATTCACTAAAGCCAACTACACATCTAGTTCTTTGAGAGTATTGTCCGGTTTTTATATCATAATAATCATACTTAACCTACACAAAACGTTAAAATTATAATTTAACCTATTCCTTAAGGGCTAGATTATTCTAAAGTTTGCAGCTTAAAACATCGCTCTCCATTCTTCATTTACCTACCTTTCTTTGTTAATTGCATACATTTATAATATTACCATATAATTCCATGGCGGGAAATATGGCGAAAAGTTTTTATATTTCCTTTAATATATTCCTAATACAATATTATTATTAAATTAACCAGATGTTACAGAGGTCAGATTGTAAATTGCTTAGCACATGCATGATCGCAAAGCGTTAATTTTAACAAGAATAAAAAATCCCATAAACCAATCTCGAAAGTCCTTAGTACTAAATCAAAGCAATGGATTGATAGATCGTGAATATTAAAGTTGTTGGGATCACGAGACTGTTTGCCGTAGGTATATTCAGGTGCTTCCATAGTTTATAGCGTGACCGCTGCGGAAAACTGTTGACGAAAACAAATATTGTTGTAATGTTAATTTAGGTTCGTTAAACTTGAGTTTATTCATGTTTCTAATATTAACCTTAACATTTACCATAATCCGCATATAACGTTCGCTTTCCCTCCTTTCTGTGAGGATGTATTCCAGGGTGGGCCCAATGCAGGTTCATCATGTCTTCGTTTTTTTGTTCTTATACATGCATCATTCATTACGATGTTTTCCTTCTGCTACAACTGCTCCCAGCCAATTAACATTTCGGATTTCAATATTAATTTCCAGCATTTAATTACAAACAAGATAATAAACCCAAAGAGCAGGCTGTTAAGTTTATTACAAGAGATCGTTTTTTGATTAACTTAAATATACCAAAAATAATACATTAGTATTAGGGATACTGCTAACTTCAAATTTACTTTGTCAAGTCAAAATATTACTACTTGAATTTGAATGAAATCCTGAAAACATAAAAAATATGATTAAAATAAATCAAGTAGGTAATAATATCAGCACACGTGTATTGGATAGTGTTATTTCCTACTAAACTCGCAAAGAAAGTCTTACGAATAAAAGTGCCTGTGGTAAATTAGTTATCGTCTCCGTAACTAACCGAAACGGTAAAACGAGCGTTTGACTGTGTAAACATTCAATATTTTTTAATAAAACAGCACGACCATCGTATAAAGTCATCCCCTTCCTCGAACCATTGAAAATAATAATATCTTTCCGTAAGCGATAGTGTTTTATTTATTACGTATATAATATTCCGAAAATATTGTCGATAGGTAACTATAGATATTGGTATTGTTTTTTTGTGTATGTTTTCGCTTGACTTGTTTATTTTATTAACTTATTTGGTTTGGGCATTCGTTGTTTGGTTTTAATTTAAATGCATGTCGATTGTTGGTGTAGAGTAAGCATTGTTAGTGTGTGTTAAGTCGAATACAACAAATTACATTTTATTGAATATTTTTCGGAGACACGACAATCCCAATAAGTCAATTTTATCATAGTTATTTGCACAATATATTCGTAAATAACTGTTTGTATAATTTTCATAAATGTTAAACAAATAGGTAATAAACCTTATAATGTCATAAATTAATTACCCTGTTTATTTAATTTATGCGAACAAAGTCGAAAGGAATTGAAGTTGGCATGCAAAGAGTAGTTGCACCTCAGATTAATACGTTTTGCACCGGCTGCTTCCAATTTTAACCCGATTTTTACCTCACTTAAATGATTATTTTGTAGAACAACATAATAATAATACTTTGATGTTCTTTTTTTCTTCATAATATTAAATACTTGAACACCTAAATTGGCCAAATGCAATTTGCACGTCAACGTAGATCATTCATAACCATACCTACTTTAGTATAGATTTTCGTGTGCACATGAATTTGTAATTGCTTTTGTAGGTATGTACGCCAAAAAGTAGCAATGTCACTCGGTTTTTCTAAATGTCAATTAATAAATTGAAGTAATCGTTAAGCTAAATTATATTTTAATCACATTGTTGACAGTAAATCATTGAAAACTTAAGAATATAAAACATAGATATCTACCTGCCTAAATTTTCTTTAATAACGTTGGTAAACTGCCAAATTAACATACATTTAAAATTTGAAACCATCTACCTTTCTTTAAAAATATTTAGGGCAGAAATATGCAAACTGACCTGCAAATTGCAAAATACGTAAGAAAATTTGAATTACGCGGTAGCCCGCGTAATTGCTAAGGTAGCCCTTAGCGCATTTAAACGAGCGAGCGAGCGAGTTTAATTAAACGGTTGCCATAGCCAGCGATTTAATTTAGAAATAAAATCGACTAAGACTAGAAAAAGTATGGACATTTCTAGGAACGCAAAAATAACGAATGCGCTCAGGAATAAGATTTAGGTGATTATTCACAAACGTTGCTTAAAGTTAGAGTCGTTTAAACGCCAAAAATGTATAGTCTAGTATTTCACAAGTAACAGTAACAAGTTCTGTTTTCGTAGTCCAAAATGGCCATTGTTCTTCAACGGGCTATCCTGGCGCTTTCACCTTACTGATACTAGATAGTTACTTACTCATTTTGATTTTTTGTTGTTTACAAACTGCGATAAATACCTAGATCCTTATTCTATAACTTTCCTGCTTTTTCGTGCAAACGATCGTCCGCAATTGAAAATTGGAATCATTCTGTGCAATATACATATTTGGGTACTTAAACTCTACAATATTTTAGTGTAGGCGTGATTATTTTAAATCTAAAATGAAATCATATAGGTGCGTTAGACAATAAGTAACAGAAACAAGGGTGTAGCCAACCTGAAAGAAGTGCAATGTTACAGTTTTACATTAATAGTGTGCCTTGTGGACACTAATGTCAAAACGTAACAATGATCATACCGGGACCACACAAGGGTTAAATGTCGTTAATTATCGCGTTACTGGAAACATTGTTTTTGCCCAAAAACGCGATAATTAACGGCATGAAATCTTAGTGTTATCCCAGCATACCAACAAGACAGCAGGGGAATTTAATTTAATTGTGAAATGTATAACTTGTAAACACTGGGCAATTTCCCAAAGCTTTGAAGTCTATCAATATCAGAAATAGGTAAATCAACACCAAGTTAATAAACCCTCCCCGTTTAGTTAATAATAGTTTAAAAGTACCTACTTTGTTCTGTATTGATGGGATAAACATTAACTTAACATTTATAATAAGTAATTGAAACTGTACTGATTGTGAAATAATTATACCTACCTATATACAATAAATCGCTAGAAATCAATGTTAATCAATAGCCAGCAAGGGACTAATTATTAGTTACATATTTTTGAGGTGCTTCGCGTCATGGCTCTTGCAAGATACATGTGCGAGAATTTAAGATTATAAGTAGATATGCGAATTGATTGCAATTAAATTCCTTGTAAAGTAGCATAATAAATGTCTATTTATTATAGTGTTCGGGGTTGGAGACAATGTGAGTAATTATTTATTTGTAGTATCGTTGTGTGACGACGTGATTTGCGTGGTTTCGTTGGCACCCTATGTGATGTATCAAGGTTGAACCTGTCCATTATATAATCATATTCTTACCAAGCATAACTTATTGAAGAATAAAATTTTATTGTTAAACAGATGGATCAGGTGATGTTCAGTTTGCTATAGATAAATAACAAAATAAATACCCACAACTAATCGGAATATAAATCTGCATTGTCTGTTTTTCTAATACTTAATTAGCAAAAAATAAAAATTAAATCTAGTAGGTAGGTACCTTCCCGATGGAGTTTTTAGGGTACCGACTTATTAAATTACGAAAATACCTATTGTTATTAAATAGAGCAGATAAAATAAGAAAATGATCTTGGAAAATGCATACCTGCCAACTAAGGGTCAGTTTTTCGAACTAAAATAATCGCAATATTAATGTGACAAATTGTCAAGCGCATGTAAACAATTGTGATTGGTTTAATTAATTATCAACAGCCAATCGCAGCAGTTTACGCACGCTTGACAATTTGGCACATTAATTTTGTCATTCTTGTCGATCATTTTCGTTTGAGAAACTGGCTGTAAGTCAATCGACCATCGGTCGGCATCGGCGCAGCTTGTGGAGGGCATCCAGCTACCCACTAATTTTTAAAATAATTAATTACTTTTTTAATCTTCGCGATCTACATTTTTTAATACAAATTCTGCATTCTGCCGGTGCACAAGAGGCTTCTAAGCTAGGGCACTAAGCCCTAGTCGGTTGGCAGCCTCTAGTTGGTGACCACGTTTTGACTCGGGAAAATGTCGATAGTCACAAGCGAGCAGACAGAATTAAAGCAGTACAATCGGCGTCAGTGATGTAAACTTACGCTTTTACATGACAACTAAATTGATAGGTAGATCATCGTTCCGGCTCATTCTTGTTTTCCTGTTTTTAAAGACAATATTGGTGCTGATTCCCTTGTTCACAAATTAAACTAAATTTAAGTTCAGTTCATCTTTTTCTTTCTATTTCATTAAGAAAAAGACAGAAGATAAATTGTAGTTTAGTCCTGTCAAATTAATCAGCGCTTGACGTAAATTGACGTAATTTTAGTAGGCAAGTTTTTGATCACCTCTAAACTTGTACGGAGTAGTGACAGGCGCTGATTAATTTGACAGGACTAAACTAGAAACTCAAACTCACTAAAACTTCTTAATGAAATACAAAGAAAAAGATGCACTGAACTTAAATTTAGTTTAGTTTTTGACTTCCAAAGCCAATTCGCCATCGTCCTCAATTTATATGATCCGTGAGTCCCTAGGCCAAGGGTCAGGTATCGCCTGTTAACTACTATTTTTATTTTTTTTTTCTTTTCTATTACATATCTACCTATAACAGAAAAGAAGAAGTTTAATACCTGTTACATATTATACCCTCAGTCGCACTGTTCGTAACTGGGTGTGGTTCTACTAAACATTATTTCTAAACGCCTTCAGCCATGACGCTGAGTCAGCAATTTAAATAAAAGATTATTTACAATATATACCTATTAATTAATTGGGTAATTTGATAACAAACAATTATTTACGCACCTGTAATTTTATTGATGAACATGCACATCCTTGTTATTTGCTGCTCCGTGATATTAAAATTCTACTAATGCTAGACAGATTCGATGTTATTAAGTATAAGCTGTACATTATAATTTGAGTGTGAAAAACCTATTGACATGAAATAAAATTTATTTAGCGTTGCAATTTTGTTTTTTTTTACTACATAAGAGCCTACATGTTCTACTTCCTACAGGTTATTTTCTACGACAGTGTATAAGATTACTTTTAAATCTAAATAAATAATAGACAATCAATAAGACTCTAGTAGATATTAGTCGTGGTAGGTACACGAAACGTACTCGCATAAGTAGATAGGCATCACGCTATGCTCATCATCGTCAACAAAGGCGAAGAGGATTAAATATCGAATAAGGCGCAGATATATGATTTTAGTGACTTAAATATCTTATTACCCCTTCTTATAATGCATGTAAGTTATGCAAAAAAATATATGTTAAACTAAAACGCATACACATCAATTCTGTAGGCGAATATTTATGTAAGTAGTAAAATACTTTCGAAATAAATTCAGGAAGTTATTAATGTCTACCCAGAGCATAAAAAACGATATTACTTAGATATTTTCATGGTTTTTTTTGTATGAACAGAGTATTTTGTTCTTTAATTATATCTGTGATTTTTTCCTATCTTATTAATATTTTCGATACTATTAATAAATATTCCTTATGAAACCGAACGGCGCACTATGGAAAATGGCAGAACAAGGGCATATCAAAACTGGTTTTTAGGGTTCCGTGGTAAACAAGGAACCCTAAAGTTTCGCCATGTCCATCAGTCTGACTGTCCCCGCTGTAGCTCAGAGACGCTTAGTACTAGAAATCTGTAATTTGGCATAGGTATACAAATTAATCACGCTGACAAAGTGCTGAAATAAAATCTTGAAAAATAAATTGTAGGGTACCTTCCTTGCATGTAATGTGGGGATGATATTTTTGTTTCTCGTCTTCCCCATGATGTGGCATATCGTTGGATAGGCCTTTCAAATATAGGGCGGGTCTGTGAACACCGTTTTTCGATTCAAGGATCCGTTTGCGTAATATTAAGCATTAAAGTGCTAATTTTTGTCGAGTCAAGTGTCCCCCCCTGGCAGCTAAATGGTTGTTTATGGAGATGTGAAAAAATTCATGGCAGTAGTACATAGAATTATTAACCTATTGAACGCCACGTCAAAAAAGCAAAAAAGTGCCCTCGGCGCCATGCTACGAATTATTCCTTAAAATCTGTCATGTAGTCGTGACCGTGGCGTGCTGGGCACATGTTGCTCTGTCATCTATACATGACTGGCGGTCAAAAGGTTTAAAGGAAAACTATCACAGGTAAGTGGGCTTTACAAGTTAACGAGTAATAGTCGAACAACTTAAATTTGCAGTTGGAGAATTGACCGTGGCACACATCGATGTCAAATCAAATCATTTATTTGCATAACACAGGTTTAGAGGATGTTACAAAAGTTCATAAGGTACAGCGTATTATAACCATGCAAGGTGTGCAAATTTAATATACCTATTACAATTATTCTTAATCAGTTTTCTTATAAAATTAAATTGTCATTGAAAATATACATTCATAGTCAATTTCGTTACACATTAAATTAAATCTGAACTAATAAATTATAACAGTAATGTCAAGTAAATTAATAATGTCATAGTAATTGTATTTATTATCATGTTGCATTAATGTACAAATATTTGCTATAATCAAAATACAACATCTTTATCTTCCAAATAGTCTTTTACATTATAATAACACTTTTTTTAATTAGGAATGTGAATAATTTCTTCTTAAATACATGAGTACCTAGGTAACTTCTTAATGTCATCGGACAATTTATTATAAATCAGTGATGCCATACAAATATCACTTTTATTGAGTAATGCCGTTTTCCCATACGATATTTCTACGTCTAACCTTTTTTTGTCACGTAATTGTCTATAATAGCTTTTAGAAGCAGTCTTATAATAGCTTGGATTCGATTTTACAAAAATATTTAATTCGTATTTGTACAATTGTACAAGGGAGGTAATGTTAGAATTTTTAAATTTGTAACGTATTGTTGACAGCTTGTAGTACCTACTATCTAGGTGGCACATTGCTCTGATACATTTCGTTTGGGCTTTGAATACAAATTCCTTGTCTACCGAGTTGCCCCAGAATATTCTAACATATCTTAATATAGGTGCAACAATTCCGTGATATGTCGTTAAGACGGCTTTTTTGTTGACAATTTTGGACAGTTTGTAGAGAGCGAATGAGGATTTATTAATTCTTTTACAGAGATTATCTACATGTGTTTTCCATGACAAATTGTAATCTATATCAATTCCCAGAAATTTGGTATTTGTTACAGAATGTAGGTACTCTCTGTCCATCGTAATTAACATTAATATTTTTAGGTTGAGTTCTTTGGCGAAAGTGCATTATTTTTGTTTTGTCCATATTTATTTTAAGATTATTGTTTATTAACCATTTAATTATTGTACTTAATGTTTCATTGATTTCATCTTCATAGTCATTTGGTTTATCACATTTTATTATTACTGTGCTATCGTCTGCAAACAGTACCATTGGTTGCTTGACGTGTCTAGGGAGATCATTAATGTATTATATGCTAGGAAGAATAAGGGACCCAAAACAGTACCTTGTGGAACTCCAAATTCTACAGTTCTAGCGTGGGATCTATATTTGATCTCATTTTGTGTTCTCTGGCATATTCGTGTAATTTCTGTAACTTGTTTTCTATTAGAAGTATATGAAGAAATGAGGTCGAGTGCGATGTATGGGAGAACATGTTTTTCAACTACAATGTTAAGTTTGTTTTTGGAATAAATTTACCCCAACTTCCCAACTACAGAAATCTTCATTGTGCGTGGACCGACACGCACTTGGCCGGTTTTTTACCAATGTCGCTACTGAACTGGCATACTTTTTTAATTTTATTTAATTTAAGGATCAAACTTTAATGTTAAATATAAAATGTTTTTTTTACAATGGCACAATCTTTATAGTTTTGTCGGACGTCAATGTCAAACCCCCCCAGGTTTAATACAGCTTTAGGAGGTCGTGCAAAGAGAACTAAACCACTTGAGAGCTGATAGTCCGATTTTGACTAGGCACACGACTCACCACTGCGGGCCAGGGGACGATGAAAATACAGCGGTTGTGATTGGTCGATGCAACAATGTCAGGACGAATGTTCCAAACACAGTGATGCACAAGTCAGTTCTGCAACAATATTATCGATATCGATAAAATCGACGTCTATTCATTCTACATTAGAACAATAAATTCTCATAAATGTAATTTAAATTCAAATAATTTATTGTGCAATTAGGATTTAAAAATCACTTTTAGTCGTTATTATTTAACAATCTAGCTGGAGTCAACATTTCCTAACTGACTACTCTGATAAGGAATGTCAAACAAACTCAGGGGTCACTGTCTGTTTAAAGTACAGAAATTATCAGCTGTGAAATGCCTTGAACAAGTAATGCAATTTTTTTTGGAGACCAATTTCCCTGTGAACTTCGTTAATCCACTTTTCTTTTAGTTCCGGAATATTTGGAAATCTAAAATGTAAACACTAAGTAATATTACTTTTTTACCATTATGAAACATCTATAATTTTATCGTCAATATCGACTTCGTTTTGAAGTTGTCACAACACTACAGCATTAGTACAGATAGAAAGGGACAGACATTTTGACAAAACCCTAGTGAGACAAAGGGACTTTAGAAAAAGACATCAACGCGGTGTACATTTTTGTGATATTCTATGTAAACAACCAGTTTAGCTTGAGTCCTGCAATTATTCATAATTATAAATATATTTTACTTACCGATGAAAAGTTATGCCATCTTTTTATATCTGGATGTTCTAGACGATTTCCCACACCATTTAATTGAACAGGAACTTATAATTGTTTTTATTAATGCACAAATGTTTTAAAAGGTATCAAAATAAGAGATCCAATAACTGGTCAAAACTAAAATGGCAACTCATATCATCATCTAATCTAAGTGCAATTTCATTTAAGTGTCGTGAGCCTGAGTCGCCCGCATGAGCAGTCAAGAGGCTGTATAGTCATTGAGGCGGTGGTTGCCCCCCTGTTCACTTCATCACTTTCAAAGTGATTTTAATGTTAACTTTGTAGGAATAGATATAAAGTATTATACACACATCAAAAAAGTCTAAGCAACACGTACCTAAGTATCGTTTACAGAAACTACATTTTTATTAACTGATATTTTATTTTTTACTTAACAAACTAGATTGGTATACCTACAATCTTCTTGTTCTCGGAAACATATACCTACTGGCTGATTTTAAAAAGAGAAACTTTTCGATTGTGTCTTGTTTTCATTTAAATAATAGTACATTATGGTACTGGTGTGTAACATTGGTGATTACCGCTGAGGCGCCATTGAGACCCGAGCCGTAGGTGAGGGTCTTAAGAGAGCCGAGGACGGTAATCATCAATACACACGTGTATCATACGACGTTTTTTTACACACTTGTGAATAAAATAACAAAAAAACTCATTTTATTTAGTAGGTAAAAAGTTTATATAGAGAAACAATTAGTAAATGTGCAGTTAGTAAAATTATAATTAACTGTTTTTGATGGCATAGCGATCTCATCATCGATTATTTATTGAAATATTTTCATGTTCTATTGTAATTTGGGATAGCTCATTATTCGTGTAGGTAAGTAGGTGAATTCCAATTATTGGATGTACTTGGTGTTTCCTCAGTAGGAAGTGCCTCAGAATCAAGTTTAATTCTTTTTGTGATTTTTGCACAAATTTCCTTCTTGTTTTGTATGGAATCTTCTACGTATGATTCTGCTACATTGCTAGATCGCCACCCACCATGACGCTTCAAAGTCATTATATCAGCTCCTGAATTAGCTAGCAATGTAGCAGATGTTCTTCTGAAACTATGTCCAGTGTAGCTTTCAGCATCTGCTAAACCTAAAAACTTAGCGATTTCTTTAGATCCAAATTTGATTATACGAGGGTCATTCAATAAATACTTAGCCTACAAAAAGTAAACGAAAATTTTGGAAAAGTGGCAATTTATTTTTCAACAAAGTCTCCTTTTAATTCGATACACTTAGCCCAGCGATGCTCCAACTTTTTAACCCGTCCGAAAAATAGTTTTTGTCAAACTCTGCAAAATAGGCCTCCGTGGCGGCGATGACCTCCTCATTCGATCCATATCTATTCCCGGCGAGTGATTTTTTCAGATTAGGAAACAGAAAGAAGTCACAAGGGGCCAAATCTGGAGAATACGGTGGATGGGGCAACAATTCGTAGCGTAATTCGACCAATTTGGCCATGGCAACGGCAGACGTGTGAACCGGTGCGTTGTCGTGGTGAAACAGCACTTTTTTCTTCGCCAGATGGGGTCGTTTTTTCTTTAATTCGGCGTCGAATCGGCCCAATAAATTGGCATAGTAAAGCCCTGTAATTGTTTTACCCTTCTCGAGGTAATCGATGTAGATCACACCTTGTGAATCCCAGAAAACGGTGGCCATAACTTTTCCGGCCGATTTTACAGTTTTCGCCTTCTTTGGAGCACGTTCCCCGGTCTGGATCCATTGTTTTGATTGCTCCTTGCTCTCTGGTGTGTACCAGTGGATCCAGGTTTCATCGACGGTCACAAAACGACGCAAAAACTCCGCTGGATTCCGCTTAAACAGCGCCAAACACGTCTCCGATGTGGTCTCACGGTTGCGCTTGTTTTCTGGTGTGAGTAAACGCGGCACCCATCGCGCCGACAGCTTTCTCATGCCGAGTTCCTCGTGAAGAATATGATGCACTGTTCCTTCTGAAATGCCTACAGTCTCAGCTAGCTCCCGAACCTTCAATCAGCGATCTGCCAATACGAAATCATGGATTTTTTTAATGTTTTCCTCCGTAGCAGCTGTTTTCGGTGCACCTGGACGTGGTTCATCAAAAACCGACGTACGGCCACGTGCAAACTCGTTGAACCAATTCTTGACGGTGGCCATCGATGGAGAAGAGTCACCGTACACAGCATCCAAGCGCTCTTTGATTTCGATGCGCGTTTTCCCTTCCAAAAATAGGAATCGAATCACCGAACGATATTGCTCTTTTTCCATTTTTGTAAAACCGATCGACACGTTCGCTTCCATATGTTGTCAAATTAAAACAAATGAAGGGATTGGAATGAAAATTTGAAAAAAGAATTAAAAAAGAATGTGCTACACTGTGGTAAAACTCTTTTGAAACTACAGCGCCCTCTGGCGATGAGGCTAGGTACTTATTGAATGCACCTCGTACCTATAGGCTGACAGGTACATTTACCATTCTGGTAATTTAGAAAGAAACGGTCAGTTTTTGCTTTTGGTGACCGCAAATTTTCATACTTCTTAACAATTTCATATAATGGACCGTGTATGGTGAATGACCTCGGTATTTTATTTTTCGTGATAGGTATCTTCACTAAAAGCATATTTGTTAATTCTTGTATCCTACAGGCACCAGTTACACCAAATATTAAAGCAACCTGAAAAAAAAGAAACAATAATTAAGTTCAACACACAACACAGGCTGAAGTCGCGTAGATATTTAAAATTATTTTAACTAACCTTAGTAGCCAGATATTGGTTATCTGGAGCATCTTTTATAAATTTTTCAATATCGTCAGACGATAAAACCTTTGATTTCTTGCATCTAAATCCATCGGATAGTCTCTTTAGATAAGCTGACAAATTAGAGTATGTTTTTAAGTCCACTCCATTCTTTGTTCGGACTGTACTTTTTAACTTTGAGTATAAACACCAGAAAGAGCTAGGTTTGTACTTAGAAGATAATTCTTAGTACGCCATGAACACATTTTCTGAAAAAGACTGCGTATTCTTGCTGTTTTGCTATTTTATGAAATTTTGGTACGCTAATAGATATTTTTCCTTGGAGCTTTCAGGTAGTAAACTTTCCATAACGTTAAGGGCTTCACATCTTATATCGGGCGGTGTACAACATAAATCATTTTCTTCGTAACTAGTACTTGTAGACATTTTAATTAATAAATAACTATAATTTCAACAGCGAAAACGAGTTGTGAAAAATGTTTCGCTATGGATGGCGGGAAAAATTAATCAGTTTTCTATGCGCGCGCATTGCGATCGACCACAGACTAAAGAGATGAGTTTTTTTTTTATTTTCCGCACATAGGGTTTGCGCCTATTTTGCCACGTTTAAAATGGGGAATTTAAAGTTTTCTTTTTTTACAGAGAAAACAAAAGTTATATTTAAGCGAAAGTTTTATTTATTAAACACGTCCGAGTTAAAATTATCTATTTAAATAAGAAGTTGCATGAAATGAGCAAGCAATAGGAACATTAATTTATTGGCTGTGCCTCCGCTGCCGGTACCGGTTCCTAATTTATTTGTTCTATTGAACACGATCTTCTTTTTGAATAAAAACTTTTAGAAGAACAAAGCAACTCAACCAATTAAATTAAAACAAAAATCTATAACTCACTAGTGAGTTATAGCAATCAAAAAGACATAGTTTGATTATGGGTGTCATTCTGTGCCTAATTGCGGTGACCATAGAGCCACTTTATGAGCAAGTGTGTTGAAAAAGCTAATAATTTTGTCCCGATTTCCAGTGTTTTCGTTGCTTGAATAATGTGGTAAGTATTTATCTAGTTTTTATCATTTTGAGATATACCTATAGTTTTTGAAAAAAATGAGTGATTTGATTGCTTTTATGTCATGGAGCGACGCCATTTGACTGCTGATGAAAATCAGAGAGCTGAAGGAATGCTACAAGCGGGAAGAAATCAGTTCCAGGTATCTCGGCATTTTGGTGTCAATAGGAGCGTGATTTGTCGTCTTTGGCAACGTTACGTTAATGCAGGGGATCCTGCTGAGCAGCACCTAGGGCGTGGAAGGAGTACAACTGCTCGACAGGACCGATACATACAACTGACTAGACTAGCAAGACGTCAGCCGATGTTAACCGCTCGGGAGATAGATTTAAAGCTACAATTCTCAAGCGGTGTTGTTGTTAGCCACCAAACCATGATAAATAGGCTGCATGAATACGGCCTACGAACACGACGCCCAATTAGGTGCCCACCTATACGCAATGGGAATCGCGCCCGTCGAAACGAATGGTCTAGGGAACAGTTGACATGGACCCAGGAGCAATGGGATAAAATTTTGTTTTGCGATGAGTCCCGGTTTAGATTTAGGCCTGACACGAGTAGGGTAAGAGTGTATCGTCGTCCTGCAAATTCTGAACGGATAAGATGCGTCCAGAAAGTGCACACTTACAGTGGCTCCACAGTGATGGTATTTTTTTTATTTTTTTGGGTGGGAAATCATCAAATAACTTCTCCCGCTCTGGGTGGAGCGGGAGGGTGTGTCAGACTCTTACTGACTAAAATTCACCCGTATTCCTTCCGTTGCCTGTGTTGCGGGGGCCTCGGTGACCCATTAGTACCTTCCCGCGACCCCGGCATGCATCGGCGGGCCCTAGTGGACCCCTACATTGTGCTGACGACATCTCTTTGAGGCGCGCGTGGAATACGACGCGCCGTCGACCCGGGCCTGGTCCTTACCAGACGGTAAGCTACCCATTGCTCACCGTCCGCAAGCCCGCGTCTACGGTGGCCGGAAATCCGGCCGGGATTCCCGACGTCCAGGGCGTCTCCTGCGGCGGCTAGGGGCGAGAGGGCGCGAAACTAGCCTTTGCCTCAACCGTCCCGCCTCCTCCTTCGCGAGCATTACTGCTTCGCAGAAGGAGGTGACGGCTGCCCATGCCCTCTCGCTCCGTACCATGGCCTGAACCAGGGCCGGACGCGAGAGATCTCTGCTGCCGATCGCCTCCACGAGGACACGGCGGTGCTCTGCCCAAGCCAGGCAGACCTCCAACGGTAGCTCCACCGTGTCCTCCGGGCGAGCCACACGGTGGTGACACCCGGGCGTTTCCTCCCGCCTTATCCGACACAGGAACCTCCCGAAGCTGCCGTGTCCGGTGAGGACGGTGATGGTATGGGTGGGTATTATGAAGAACAGACGAACTAAGCTCGTTTTTGTAGATGGCAATATGAACGCTGAAAGTTACGTTGAAAATGTCCTCGGGCCTTATGTTCACCCATTTGCACAAAGTCTTGGCTCAGATTTCACGCTGATGCATGAAATGTGCGTTCGCACACAGCTCGTAGGACCAGAGAGTAGGTACTTGGCAATGGAAAACCTGGCCTGCACAATCGCCAGACCTCAATCCCATCGAGCACGCATGGCACATGCTCCAGAGACATGTTCTAGAGAACCTGGACGGAGTCTCGACCCAACAACTGAAAGACTTGTTAAAATTCCATTGGGAGCGATTGCCGCAGGATCAGATAAACAATCTTATAAATTCAATGAAAAATCGTTGCCGACAAGTTTTAAACAAGAGGCGCTCACACTTTGTATTGAATTAGCAAATAATAAAAAAAGTCGTTTTTCAATTTTATAAAACATGAAAAGTTTAATTGTGTTTTAACTTTATTTTACACATATTGTTAATTATTGTGATTAAATGAACAGTTGTTTGAAGGATTTTGTTGCTTTAGTCACTAATGCATCAAAAATGCTTAGTTATGGTTTATAAAAGAAATATAAATATATTACAATAGTAAAAATCGTTCAAAAGTTCAAAACCGTACATGTTGCTTAGACTTTTTTGATGTGTGTACTTCTGAACATCTTCTGAAGATTTTAGAACATTTAAAGGTTATTAACCTTTAGGTAAGTTAAAATAATTGCAAAATAAAATAAGATAAAAAATTTTTTTTTTCAACTTCATCGAGACTTGACAGTTACCCACGTCTACCCCTTGATCATTAGCCTAGCTATTCATAAAAACACATCAAATAAAATCAGCTGCAGATATTTGCGATTTTTCATGTAATTTGTACAAATGTGATAAAAGTCAGAAAACGGAAAACCGCTATCTATTGCGGTTTCAAGTGTGAACTATTTTTATCAATAGTTTGCGGTAATGTTTTGTAATTTACTACTAACAATTAATTATTATTATCATGTTTGCACTCATGTTGCTTGTGAAAAATTGAATCAACAAGATGCACGCTACCTTACCTAATTTTTACGAATACAATATACATACGTGTTTTGTAAACTCTTTAAAATGTCTACTTTCTAGTGTTCTAAACGTGAAATAATACTTTCCTACATCGAAGTAGAAAAAACATTTGAGGCGTTAGCGACAGTTTGAAAGAAAGTTATCATGTATCTGAAGACAAGTTATGTTTTATCCTCATTGATTTTCAAAGACATATGTTATTCCCACTTTTAATAAACGATGGACGGAAGCTTTACGGAAAAAGGAAATATTTTTAATGAAAAACAGTAATTGGTTGGAATCAGAATATTCAGTAGGTAACTTTACCGAACTCTGAAGACGTTACAACCGACTCCACACCATCTACTTCTTCTGGAGAATGAAAGACGTGCGTATCTTAAACAGACTTTTCATAATCCAGCAAAAAAGGAATAACTACTATGTTACTTAGTGAATATGAATTTGATTGATTTGTACATCTACAATGCATATCTGCAAGGATTACGTTCGATAGGAGAAAGAACAGAAGCAAAGCTTGTGGAAAAATTAAGGTTTGCTGACAGTAAAAATAAAACCTTATTCTCGAGTTTCATGGAAGACGCAAGGCAGAAAAAAATGCTAACGGATCAAGAAGCATTGAGCGTATTTATTAAAGATAAAGATTATTTATTTGTCAAAAACATGCGATTACACACAAATTAAAGTATGCAAGATCTCAAAAAGGTATCTGAAGTCCGAACTAGGGCATGAATCTCGGAATCTCGGAACGCAAGTTCCGATATTACAATTCCGATACTGAGTGATCCAATATCGGAATAAGACAAATTATTCTATTTCAGTTTTAAACTAAACCTACATATATAAATAACTCCTTGTGCCTTCCTGTTGCCAGCTCGCTAATCATGCGATACAAGAGCTATAATAGTGTTGGTTGTCTGTCTCGCTCACTCTTTACCTGTACGTCTTGTTTATTCGCACAAACGAACAAAATATCCTGTCAATCAGTTGCGCTCGTGAACTGTGTAGGTTAAAGGCTCGTGAAGACTGGGGCGATATCGCGGGCGCGGCAGGCATATTGCTGCCGGTCGCCCGTGATATCGTGCTAAGTTTTTGTGTTATAAGTGGCTACATGCAACGTCGTCGCTCCAAAAGATGTAAGTACAAATTATTATCTAATTGTTATTTTCCAATTCAAGTGTTTAAATGGTTTTATAATTGTGCTAGCTCAAAATAAAACAAAAAACACCGAAAATTATTCTTTCGTTTCGGATCGTAAAAAGATGGTTTCTCCATTTTCATTTCGTAAACTGAAATTGTAAACAGAAGTTAATAATTTATTAAATAAAAGAAAACTAAAAAAAAAGTTTGTACAATTATTTAACTGCATTACATAAAACATTTTTTTTTTGCAGAGCTTCATCAAAAAGAAAGCCACATACTCAGAATTTCTCAAGAAACGCTCAATCAAATGTATGGGATCATTTTCATCGATCGGATGACGGCCAAACCGTTAAGTGCCAGTAATAAGTTAAAAAAAAACTAAAAACTACTGGTAGCTCTACTATGGGCTTGCGCACACATTTACGAATTGTGCACTCAAACATCATTGCAGTTGGACCCCCTTCATCGGAGAGTACTCCAAGCAAATCAACATCACAAGAGCAGACGACAGAGCTCAAAAAACGGAAACAGATCGGTCTTCAGAATCAATGGAAGCTATTGTTTTTCGAATGACCGATTTAAATGGTGCAAGTTTCAGATTCTTTGCTGAAAGTCAAGATCTTCGGCAACACTTAAAAAAAATTGGATACGACTTACCGAAAATGCCAAATACTATTGTGAAAATGGTTCTTGAACATGCCCAACAAGTGAAATGTTTTTTATTGTACTCAATCAGACCTCATACCGAATTTGTGCAATTTATTAATAAAATGTGCAATTTCTAACGAACTAACGAAATTCCGATATTAATATCGGAATTCCGATATTGAGATCTAATATTGGAAATCAGTATCGGAATTGAAAACCTTCCGATATTACATGCCCTAGTCCGAACATGTTTTACCTGTCGAGGCGTACAAATTTTTATTTTACATAACAGGTCATATTTAGCATACATATTTATAATTACATTATTATCTTTAAAACAATGTCAGAATAAAAATTAAAAAATAATTATTAAGTACAATGTCAAAATAAAAATTAAAAATTAATTATTAAGTACAATGTAAAAATAAAAACAATTTCAAAATAAAAGTTAAAAACAATTTCAGAAGGTATCCGTCAAGAAGTCTTTGATATTATAGTAAGGGAACTAATTTTTTGAGCTGTTATTTAAATATTCGAGATGTTATTATGATCAGTTGAAAAACATATTGAGCAGTTATTTAATTTAATGGCGGTTGATTAATTATTGCGACAGTAAAACATGGACAGTAATAGAAAATCAATTAGTCGGTTATTTTATCATACAATGTAAATTCTAAAAATAATTTAGCAGTCCAATAACTGAATGAGCGGTAAAAATGAAGGAATGAGCGGTTCGATAAATAAATCGGTCATAGCGAGCGGTGACACCCGAATTTAAATTAGAGCTTATTAGCGCGGGTGGTGGAAGGTTAGGTTAGGTTAGAACAGTGACCATAACGCGCGAAGGCGAGCGAGCGAAGCGAGCGTGTCGCGGCAGCAACCGCCGAGCGCCAGATCCCCTCTATTACTCTAATTCAGGGTAATTTCGAACTGGCGTTTACCACCTCATTATTTATAGAATTCCTTAGAATGAGATTTCTTACCGACAAATTCCGATTTATTACTGCCCACACGTAACCGCTCGTTCAATAATTTTTACCGCCCATTTAATTATTTTCCTGCTCAATTAAATGTATATTCAATGATCCATTTCATTATTTTTTATTACTCATTTTTGTTTACTTTACTGCTTAGTTTTAACTGCTGAACTAGTTATTAAACGTGCCATTTATAATTTTTAACTTATCAAAACCGCTATTTACAACTGCCTCTTTAAATCAGTGCCTTATAGTATCACTTGTCCGTTAGTAAATTTCGAATCTTTTTTTTAAATAAATTTGCGGGTAAAGCTTTTAATGCCTGTGGTATTTTATTGTATACTCTAGGAGCCATACAGAAAAAACTTTTTCCCATAATAGCCGTGTTTGCAGAGTCAAAATCAAAATCAACAGTCATTTATTCAAATTAGGCTGAGGATCAGCACTTTTCGAACGTCAAAATTACATAAGACAGTCCCCCAAAACGCCCACCCTTCGCCACTTCCTAGTGCTTTAACTGGGAAGAAAAAGTGGCCAACAAACTCCCCAGCAGCACAGCTGTCTGTTCAGTTAGAGAAAATAATGGATTCTATACAATAGTATGCAAAACAATTTACACCACGTGAAACACAAAACATTAAATTATACAGGTCAACAGTGGTTTTGGTGCCAAGAAGCTGTAATATTTTTTTTAATTTAGGGCCATATACTGATTACATTTATAGCAAAAATATTTATTTCCTACGTGTAGTTTTCTAGATTTTTAATTGAATAGAAAAATATATATTTACACCAAAATCAAACATTTATTAAATTATTATGTACATAAAAACTTTCTTTTACGCGATTTTCGCGAATGAGGTGTAGCAGGACAATCACGTTGCATCCCCCAGCAGTAATCAGCCATCATATGCTGATCCCATCGGCCTTGGTACCTCTCCTCCATAGTTTTTAGGTCCTGGTGAAAGCGTTCCCCTTGTTCTTCGCTATACGAACCTAGATTATCTGGAAACTGATCAAGGTGACTGTGGAGATAATGCACTTTGATTGACATGTTACATCCTAAGTTTTTGAAATTCTCCAGCATGTTATTTACAATTTCGGAGTGGTTACTTGACTTGTGATTTCCCAGAAAGTTTTTAGTAACTTCAACAAACGAATTCCACGCAAGTTGTTCCAAACTGGTCATTGAACTTGAGAAATTAGTATCTTTTATCAATATTCTTATCTGTGGGCCATCAAAAACACCCGCTTTTATCTTTTCTATGCTTAGACTAGGCATTTTTCTCGTTATATAAAGAAAACATTGCCCATTTTTATCTAACGCTTTTACAAATTGTTTCATTAAACCTAGTTTAATGTGCAAAGGAGGCAATATAATTTTATCTCTTGTAACCAAAGGTGGATTTATTACATTCTGCTTTCCCACTTCCAACGTCTCACGTACAGGCCAATCTTTTTTGTCCAGTGTTGATGCTTAGCACGACTATCCCACAGACAATAAAGAAAGAAAGAAAGAAAGCTTTATTTGCATAAATTGTAGGTACATGACATAAGATATTAAAATAAGTTGTGATCCTTGTACAATTTACCTTAAAATAGGCATGCAAAAAATGTTGTTTATATCTCATAATAATATAATGATCATGCAAGTAATATTATTGAACATGAATATTAAATACAAATTAACTAAATTAGGCATGTCAAAAAAAAAATAAAAAATATCAAATACAAAATACAATTGAAAGAACGAACACAATTACACGAATATATTGTCAAAACGAAGACTTTATTAAATTAGGTTATTCACTTCTATAATTGTTGGTAATCAAGAATAATTAGTTTATGTCATCATCATTTAAAAATTCGTTAATAGAATAATAACATTTGTCAATAAGTAGTGTTGTTAATCTTTTTTTAAAGTTGTGTATTGTGTCATTCTTTATTATGTCAGGTATTTTATTATAAATCGTAGGACCCATGCATTTCATGTTTTTTTTTAAGTAAAGCAGTATTACAGCTCTCAACATGTAAAAGATTTTTATACTGACTCCTGACTGGTCTTTGCCTCATTTGTTGTACTGTAGTGAAAAGGTGCATGTTCCGTTTAACGAACATTGCCATTTCTAGAACATAAATTGCCGGAAAGGTTAACAGTTTTAGGGATTTAAACACCGGAACGCAGCTATCTGTTGTCTTCATGTTCATAATTGCCCTCAAGCAACGTTTTTGGGCTTTGAATACCTGTTCCGCACAGACAAGAATTTCCCCAGAAAATTATACCGTATCTCAGAGTAGATGCCACGATCCCATGATATGCAATCAAAGTTGTAGACAAGTTCACTTTCTTAGCTAGATTGAAGAGGACATAAGCAGATGCATTTAATTTTTTGCAAACTTCTTCTGCTTGTGGTTTCCATGTTAATTGACTGTCGATAAATATGCCTAGGAATTTCGCTTTTTGTACTTGATCTATCTTCTGACTATCATATTCAATAATTAAATTTGGTAAAGATGTTCGTTGGTAAAAAGATATTATGTTAGTCTTTTCTAGATTAATTACTAATTTATTTTTTTCAAGCCAATTTATGATGTCTTTTAGTGTATTATTAATGTTAAAAACATGGGTATTTCGTGTATCCACTTTGTTGCCCTAATAAGAAGTTAATCATCTTTAGATCTACACAAATGCTCCATTTATGTTCGTTATATTTGATTTTTTCGAGAAAAATGCAATATTTTGATATTCTTCCTTTAATTTGGTTGAATGAGCAACGGGAACAGAACCGTATTGGTTGCCATTGTGTAAAAGAACACACTTTAGGCTTCGTTTAGAGCTGTCCATGAAGAGACGCCATTCATTTGGTTGGTATTCTGAAAGACCCATTTTGAGAAGAAAGCCTTGCACATCTGAACAAAAAACAAGATAATTTTCCGAATTAAAAAATGATAGCAAATCTTGCTCTCTTGTACGATAGAAAGTCACTTTTGTACTAGATGCCAACAAGTTTTTTTCTTTTAATCTAGAAGCCAACACCTCTGCAGATTCTTTAGGTAGTTCAAGGTCCCTTATTAAATCGTTTAGTTCTTCTTGGGTAAAAGGTTTTGGCTCTGTAGATGCTATTTCTTCAATATCACTATCGCTAGACACTTTACTACAGGTTTCTTCAAATGATGGATCACGGTTAGAACAAAATGTTGGAACAGGTACTTCTTCTGAATGTGGTAAAGGTCTTCTAGCCGATTGTAAGTTTGGATAAGTAATTTTTTTAACATTAATACCACGCAAATTGACACAGCAGAAGTAACAGTCATCGAAGTGATTTTTTTGTTCTCTCCATTGCATAGGCACCCCAAACCTCATACGGCTTCTTCTACCTCTTACCCACTGTCTCAAGTATTCATAGCACGTTTTGCAAACATTTTGAGGTATCCACGGCTTTTTTTCGTCTACAATTTGCGACTTGAAGTACGAAAAATATGCACTTTTTATAAAATCTGTTATAGGTTTCCTGAACTTTTTGATTATATATTCCCCACAAATGTAACAAAACACATTCGGATCGTTTAGACAACTTCTTCGCGATGAAGACATGGTATCAAAATCGATTTATTTATAGAAAGGTACTAATAAGACTTAAAACCGTGTTCCCGAAAGTACTAATTAGAGCAAATTTAAAAAAACAGAGGGTAGACACAAAACTACACGTAGGAAAAAAAGATAAAAAATATTTTTAGTGTTTCCAATGCACACTTAACACAAAACTACTAATAAGATCTCGGCACCAAAAAAAAATCTTTCATTTGTTGACCTGTGTGAATTATTAGCCATAAGTCAGCTAGCACACCACTATACCAAAAAAAAAAAGAAAAGAAAAAGACCGAAAACTATTCTCAAGCAGAGATAAAAAACGTAAACAGAACTTAAAACCTAAATAAAAGCCTTCAAGTATAAAGGGCGTGCCCGCTTACATATATCTACAGCCGTAACAGTCACAAATGATGAACTAGGACCATCAACGTAAAATAAATAAACAGTTAATTACTAATAACAAAACAAAACAATGGTCAGCAAGACGACCAGTCACCACAAGCAGCACCCGTTCACGAGTATAACGCAAAAATCAGCCATTACCCCCCTCGCCATATTTGAGGGAAGGAGGCAACCCGACCCCCGACGCTACCGCAAGCAGTGACATCTAAGGGAGCATGACGAACTTGCTTGCCGGTTGTAAAAATAATATAATCAGTTATCGAGGTCGCTAGCTAACCAAATGTTGCAATACAACTCAACAAAAACATTGTAATGAGAAGATTGTGTCAATAATAAACGAAAATAAAATTTAAAATAAATTGACTTATACAGTCAAATAAAATAAACAATTATATGAACTCATATAACCTGTCACTAGGTAAGCTAATTCTGGAGAAAGAACATAAACATTGTCTTGAGTTAATCACAGCGACCAACAATTCTTATCGTTTAAGTAGTCGTTGATAGAATAGTATGCCCTTGAACAAAGTTTGGATTTTACTTTAGTTTTAAACGCATTAAAAGGCAAATCTAGCAATGAAGAGGGTAGCTTGTTATAAAAAGTAATACCAAGTCCAACAAACGAGTTATGAACCTTGTGAAGCCGGTGAAATGGAGCACGTAATTTGTCCTTATTTCTGGTGTTAATATTGTGAATATCACTGTTTTTAATGTATAAGTGTATATTTTGTCTAATATTTAAGATGTTGGCGAAGATGAATGCCACCGTGAGAATACCAATATCTTTAAAAAAATCCCTCAGAGAAACTCTGGCACCTAGCTGGTAAATTGCTCGAACAGCTCGTTTTTGAAGAACAAATATATTTTAAATGTCAGCAGCTTTGCCCCACAGCAGAATACCGTAGGACATAACGCTATGAAAATAACTAAAATATACTAACCGAGCTGTATCACCGTCAGTGTATTGTCTTACTTTCCTGACGGCGTAAGCGGCCGAACTGAGCCTTCCCGCTAGGCTTGATATATGAGGGCCCCACTGAAGTTTAGCATCTACTGTTATGCCCAGAAAAACTGCCGAGTCTACAGTATCAAGAACCTCTTTATCCAAGACGATGTTGGGTCCTAGATTTCTAACATTTGGTAAAGCGAACTTTATACATTTCGTTTTCTTAGCATTGAGAACTAAGTTATTTGTCGTAAACCAATCCGTAACAATTGAGAGTGCACTATTTACGTCGTCAAAATCTTGTCTATTCCTGTCTACTTTAAAAATAAGAGAGGTATCATCTGCAAACAGTACAACGTCACAGATACCCTTTAAATAGAATGGTAAGTCATTAATATATACTAATAATAAGAATGGACCCAGTATTGAGCCTTGTGGTACACCTAACTGAACTAGAAGCCCGGAAGATTTTACACCATTAACATCTACACATTGCAACCTATTATGTAAATATGAACTTATTACTTTAAGAGCTTCATTTTGGACACCGTAATGATGTAGTTTACGCACAAGCGTGTCATGTTGCACGCAATCAAAAGCTTTGCAGAGATCACAGAAAACTCCAATAGCATTTTGCGAGTTCTCCCATGCGTTAAATATGTGTTTCAGCAGTGCAACACCTGCATCTGTAGTCGAACGACCTTTTGTAAAGCCATATTGTTCATTATGAAGGAGGCTGTTTAAATTAAAATGTCTTAGCAACTGCTTGAGTATTAACTTTTCAAATATTTTGCTAAATGCAGGTAAAATAGAAATAGGCCTGAAATTGCCAACGTCTTTTTAATTACCTGATTTAAATAATGGTATGACTTTACTACTCTTCATGAGGTCAGGAAAAGTTCCTAAATCAATACATTTATTAAAAGTAACAGCTAGATAGGGGGCTACAATATTTATTATATTGCTTAATAGTTTAATGGAGATACCCCAGTAATCACCAGTGTTTTTAGACTTAAGTGTGTTAAAAAGGTTAACAACATCACCAGGTGTTACATGTTCGAAACTAAATAAGCGACTACATTTAGGCACACTACTATGCAAAAGGTTTTCAGCTTTAGGCGAGGACGAATTTAAGGAGCGAGTCGTAGTTATAGGTATGTTGGCAAAAAACTCATTGATTGCCTCAGCTACGTCAGCTGCTTTACTAACTAATTTGCTGTCGACCATAATATCAAGATGTTTTTGTTGTTGGTTAACCGACTTACCCGTTTCATTGTTAATAATTTTCCAAGTGGTTTTTATTTTATTATTGGATTTTTTAATTGTGTCGCTTAAAAATTTAGATTTAGCAAAAACACAAACCTTTTTAAATAATTTTGAATAATTTTTGACATACTCTAGAAAAGGAGTATCAAACCTGTATTTTTTTAAACCATATAACTCGTATAGTCTCGCTCTACTTTTATAAATACCTGGAGTAGCCCATTGGTTAAAGCCAGCGGGGGTGCCATTAATGTTAATGGTTTTGGTCTTGAAAGTGAATTGGTACTCTTTTTGGACAACATCAAAAAGAGCTCCATAGATTTCATTAGGATTCTCGTGTTCTACGATGGTGTAATTCTATGAGCTATATTATTTTGAAACTTGTTGCAACGACTAGCTGTATAAGGCCTACATTCTATTTTATGCGGCTTTTTATGTAATAGCACAGGGAAGCTAGCTAATAAACCACAGTGGTCAGACGTTCAGTCACTTAACACTAATTTATTTTTGGCATCACAAGAGTGTAGGCAGAGTTGGCTATTGTTACGTCTGTTACGCGGAAAGGTGTCAGATATTAGTGGAAACAGGTGAGGATTAGATTTGACGAACGACACAGCTTCAAAAATATACAGGGACGGTAGAGTTAGTAATTTGTATTTTTAAATAATGGCCTACAGCTTTCCGTCGACTCTAAATTAAACATACATTTCTTTTGAGCCTTAAATGCTATTTCTTTATTCGTTGTGTTACCCCAAAATATAATGCCATAACGCAGTAGCGATGCAACCAGTCCATGATATGCCGTTATTGTTTTGAATTTAACGTAAGCACAATATTTGTACTCGTACCTAAGAAATTTAACAAACGAACGAAAATGTTTTATGTTTCCACCGTCTTACAAAATACAAGAAGTTTTATAAACAAACTTGCTATCCACCACCTTCAGCTATTGAAATTACAAACATAAGTGCAAAAGTAGTAAAATTTCAAGATTTATATATTTTTCACGCTGCAGCTAGAATTTTTACAATAGATTCCGTGAATAAGAAGGGATTGAAAAATTTACTTCTATACAGTAAATGGGGCTGTGATGGCTCTGGTCAAAGCCAGTACAAACAGTAACTTCCAGAAGAGCCAAATTTGTTTATCACTTCTTTGGTGCCTATCAAATTAATTAACGAGCTATCGGGTGATGTTGTCTGTTCGTTTTTGTCGGCCTATATGAACAGAATTTTGCAAAGAAACTCCTGAGGAAACAAAAGCTGTTGTGGATGAAATAAAAAGCCAAATAGTTTATTTGGATCCACCATTATTTAACTAAGAAGGTGAGGGAGTGCGAGTGAAGCATGAAATCTTGCTTACAATGATAGATGGCAAAGTAGCTCATGTACAATATGTAGAGCTACTCCACGCCAAATGAACGATTTGACTAAAGTGTCTGCTGAACCCCCCTATTTACCCCTTAGACAAAGCATGAAGCATGAGAAGGTTCTAGTGCATCAAGACAATGAGCCATTAGCACTCCCTGCAGTATAAAAGGCCTGGTCATCAGCGGAGCGGCGGTTCAAAGTCCAGTTGAGTAGTCACGACCTCTCAAGGTCCACTACGAGATGCCATAAACAAAAAAAAAAAAAACGGAGCGGTGGTTCATTCTTTACTTATCAACGGTCGCGGTCACACCTATGTTACATAGGCTGTGTTAATATTAAATTTAAATTGTAAATTTAAACATAAAGTATTATTATTGTGTAACAATTTAATAAAATATTTTTTTTTTTAATATTTCAATTTGAAGTATTTTGACTCGTGATTCTGTATCGGTAAACGTTTCCGATTCGTGAGACAATGCATGTCGCTCACGATCAGCGGACAGTCGCACATCACATTCCGCACTCGTCTCTGGAGACCTAGAAGGCGATGCGTAGATACGCTTGGAACTCAAGCGCAATTCTCTATCCGTGACCGTCTCCGACTCGCGAGATAATGCGTAACGTTCACGATCAGCGGTCAGTCGCGCATCTCGTTCCCCACTTGTCTCTAGAGACCTAGAAGTCGACGCGTAGATACGCTTGGAACTCAAGCTCAATTCTCTATCAGCGGTCAGTCGCGCATCATATTCATCACTGGTCTCTAGAGACCTGGATGTAGATGCGTAAATACGCTGAGAACGCAGGTGTGCTTCGCGATCCGAAGAGGTTTCCACGGAGCGAGTTGCAGCCTGATGTTCTCGAACAGCATCAAGTCTCTCCTGACGCTGTTCGGTAGATTCTTGGGATCTTATGATCCTCAAGCTTTTAGCTCCTTTGGAACATTGGGAAAGATTTGACCTCTTTCTAGGCATGGTTATAGTTTTATTGTGAAGATACCTGATCAATTAAAACCTAAGTGACTGTTCCCCTGCGTTACCGGGTAGGCTACCGTGTCACGAAGATAAATGGAAAAGGAAATTAAACACTCAAATAATATAAGCCCGAAGGCATATTTATTCGATAAAATAAAAAAAATAATGGGAGTTTTGGCTTGTAGAGTCAAATTTTCAATGATATACCATCGTCATCGAAAATCAGTCCTAAACTGATACCGCCTTCACCGCCTGGCAGGGGCGTGCCGTCCATAGAGGCAATTAGGCCTAGCCTACCCTACCAACAACACCAAATGCATTTTAACTATGTAATACAATATACAACTTTGATATTATTGATCAGTGACAGAGGAAATGTGAATCAGACCAGTCTACTTCATTACTATAACAAACTTTGTGAGCTAGACAGACAGATTGTTATGTTTACATTTCCCTATAGTAACAGTTTGCCAAAAAAGGAAAATAATTTTAGGCACAAATTAAACATAATGTTAAATAATATGACATTCAACAAAAACAAGATTTTGCTACCAACGGACGAAGTTGAGGTTGAAAGATTAATAATGTCCCTTCGTAGTGATTGTGCACTGGGATGGGATAGAATATCGAGTGATCTTCTTAAGAAACATAAAGCCTCCATTGTACCCCCGCTTACATACATTTGTAACCTAGCTCTCTCAACAGGTAAATTCCCTAAAGTCCTTAAAAGATCAATCGTACATCCGATCTACAAGAGTGGGGACAGAAGCCGTGTCGGCAATTATAGGCCCATAGCTGTTTTACCTGCCCTGTCAAAAGTTCTAGAGAGGATAATGAACAACAGGCTCGTTGATTACCTCGAAAAACATAAGCTTCTATCTCAAACACAATACGGCTTTCGGTCTGGCAAATCAACGTCCGACGCCGTACACGATTTGACAAACTATGTTGTCACCAATCTGGACAAGGGGAAAAAGGTGTTAGGCATATTTTTAGATCTTGCTAAGGCGTTTGATACGGTTTCCGTGCCCATTCTCTCTAAAAAAATGGAGAATTTGGGAATAAGAGGGATTCAACTTGAACTTTTTGAAGACTACTTGAGTGAGCGTACCCAGTGCGTTAAGATCGATGAACACATTAGTGATGAACGAACAGTCTCATATGGCGTCCCTCAAGGAAGCGTGTTGGGTCCCACTATGTTCCTTATGTATATTAATGACCTGGGTATGCTCACACTCCCCGAGGGTAGGATAATTACATTTGCAGATGACACGGCGCTCCTCTTTAGCGCTGATACATGGGATGAAGTTTTCTCATACGCACAATCGGGCTTTAATATGGTGTCAAATTGGTTACGCAGTAATGTTCTGACACTCAACGCGGAGAAAACCAATTATATGACCTTCTCTCTTAAAGCAAACGTTAACGTCCCAAACTCATCAGCGCCCTACACAATAATAGCACACAATTGTCCAGAACCACACGAAGAGAATATGTGTACCTGCACTCACCTTTGCGCCACTAGACACGTTAAGTATCTGGGAGTTACAATCGATTGTACCCTTAGATTCCAGCAACACATTGATACACTTAAAACCAGGTTACGCAAGTTGATATATATTTTCAAAACCTTGAGACGAGTAGCTGATGACAAGTTAAAAAAATCCGTATACTTTGCCCTTGCTCAGTCACTGTTAACCTACTGTATCTCTGTCTGGGGAGGTGCTCCGAAAACTACAATTATTGAACTGGAGAGAGCCCAGAGAGCTATCTTGAAAGTGTCCTCATTCCTCCCTTACCGCTATCCCACAGAGCTCCTATACAAGGAGGCTAAAGTTTTGACAGTGCGTCAACTTTTTATTCTTAACATCATATTAAAACAGCACTCATTACTTACTTATCATCCCACGGCCTCACATCGAAAAAGACGGTACAACCCTGTAGACCGCCGTCTTAAACACCTATCTACTACCCAATTCTCAAAGCGGTTTTTTTGCCACCTGGGTGGTTTTCTATATAATAAAATAAACAGGATGTCACCCATAGTTAACCTCACTAGAACTATGTGCAAAAAGAAAGTTACAGCCTTACTACAACAACTAAACTATGAGGATACTGAAAACTTACTTACCTCTATGGTGTAATATCGCAGCTGTAGCAATATCCCTACAAAATAAAAACCTATCTACATCATCCTTCTCAAGTCTTCAAGTTACCTTTAAGTCACATAATAAAAAATATAACGCTCGCACTGCCCAACACCACTCCACACACACACACACACACACACACACACACACTTCCATACACAAATAACCTATTTAAATAAAGTTTAGTTTATAATATGTAAAGTTTAAAATTTACATCCGAGCCACCAATCTTTCTATAATGTTGTTTTCTTTTAGGTTGTCAGTGTACAAGTACATAAAAAAAAAAAATGTATAATTTTGTAAAAGGGCGGAGACCTGGTGATCTGAAATACAGGCCTAGAGCTTAGTTTAGGCACCAGTCTCCCACAATATTAAAATTTTGTCTGACTCTGATACCATGTAATATGTATTTTGTAATATTGTGGTGAGAAAATAAAACATTATTATTATTATTATTTTTTTTTTTTTTCTTTACATATCTCGGGACCATGGGGTCCCGGACCTTTGGAAGGCATACGAGGGGCCGAAGCCAACTCGCAGAGGCCCATTGGACAATTGTAATGGAATGAGGCACCAATCGACGATTATCCTTGTTTGCTCTATGATGGTGCACCCAAGGACAACCCAAGGTTGATGCAGGACTATTGCAGAACATGGGAACAAAACATATTGGACTATGGGTTTGGGAGGCTATAGTGGATCGGTTTCCTAAGGCTATAGAAAGGCTATGGCCCCTACCTGACCAATGCTTTATGTAAAATACACCGATAAAATGGCAATAATAATAATAATAATTATTATTATTATTATAATTGTCATGTCATTGACACTAACAAGTATGTTAGTAAATATTTATATGTGACAAAATACAAATTGTATTTACCAATATGTTTAAAAAGACAAATAGCCTCATCGCTATACCTTTTGTTTATTGATTTATCAGCCAAGAAATTGGCTAGTAAAACTGTTGCTTCTATTGAGCAATTATCTGTCATTTTCATTGATTCAGCCAATAACTTGGCTACACAAGCTGACATTAATTTAAATTAGAAATTGAGACAACAGAGAAAACCTCTTGCATAATTAATGGAGATAATTTAAATTTAAATATTAGAATAAATCATCAAAATGTCAGAATAAGTTCTAACACAGTAAACCTGGTGCACCAAAATATTCAAGGTATGTTGAGAAAAGACCTTGAAATTGAATTATTCATGAACTGTAACAACATTGATATTTTGTGTATTACAGAACATTGGTTAAAAAGCCGTTCATGTTTAATTTCAGTAATCACCAGGATGGTAGTTCTTTCAGCAGAGAAAATGCAATACATGGTGGCTCATTGATACTGTTAACTAAACAACTTAAATTCAAAGATCGTAAGGATATAGTGAGCCTCTCTGTTGAGCGGACTATTGAAATAGCTTGTGTGGAGTTGGAGCGGCTTGTTGTATTGAGCGTGTACCGGCCTCCGTCATCGATTTATGATTGCTTTGAGAGTATCATGGATGATGTGCTACAAAAACTTGGTAAATTAGGAAAAAATATAATTGTATGTGGTGATTTTAATGTCAATTTATTAGAGGACTCATCGATGTGCCTAAAAATGAAAAATTTATTTCAGTCATATAATCTTGATCATTTATTTTTAGAGCCTACTAGAATAACCGCCACCTCAGCTACATGTTTAGATAATATATTTACTAACATATTACCTATTACTAGGCAAATTATAAGCCAACTGGATTCTGACCACTGTGGTCAGCTGATTACATTTAGTAAGCAAGATAGAAAAGTGGCTAAGAGAGATATCACTGTAGTGCCTAAAACTGCCGGTCGCTTGGAAAGCTTTAAAAACAAACTTAATAGTCAGTTAGCCTACTTGCCTTATAGTCATGATCCTATTGAACTATACAATTCATTTTTTTCCATGTATTGTAAAGAATTTAACTCAACATTTATACCCAAGCAGATCTCAGTTAATGGTTCTGCAACCTTCAGTGAATGGGCAACTAAAGGGATATTTAATAGTAGAATCAAACTTTTTGAACTTTATGAGGAAAGAAATAACTTTATTTGTATTCAGAAAAAAAAGTAACTATACAATATTGATGCTACTAACTATTTACACTAGGTAGACACTAAATTAAATTACTAACTATATATACAAATTAATACAAAAAACAAAAGGACACTTAGGCGTCAAAGTATTCGTCCGCATCGCTGTCATCCGGAAACGTGCCCAGAAGACTGGCAGCATTGCCACGTTGAATGGCAATGCTAATTCTTTGTCCAAAGAACGAGCCAGCCCTCTGGTCACGTGAAGTGTCGATCAATCGGCGAGAGATTTCCTTAAAAAGGAGACGCGCACTTGGGCCCCATGACCCGAGCGTTTCAACCCCAAACGGCTCAAAACTGTAGTTTCCTATAAGGTTGCAGTATTTGCGCCGCTTGAGGGTCTCAGCAACTGCAGCAGCGGCGCCAGCACAGCCAGCCGTGCTTGGAACATGAGATGGCGCAAGGGTGTCGACACAGGTTGCGTCCCACACCAGAGGCCTACCCAACTTCCAAGGCAACAACGTCATACCATCTGGTCTCTTCCCATCGTCACGTACCAATCCATTTGGTTCTAATACCGCAGGTACGCCGGCGGTGACAAGGGCTCGACGAATAATATCGTTGATGCTGCCGTGCCGTGCTATGCGACCTGCGCTCCTGCAGCAGGACAGGCCATGGTGTCCAAGACTGTCAACGGCTTCACCGCAGTGACACCGATGCGGAGCAACACAAGGTGCGCCCAAGCGAAGACACGTAGCGAGCCGAAACGATGAGTCATCCATCATAGTGCCTATGGTAGATGACGGAAGCGCCTGAAGCCACAAGCCAGACTCCCACTCTCCCACAGCCAGCAGACGAGCACGCTCAGCAGTATTAAGTGATGTATTTATGAGGGTATTCCGTATAACACTGCAGAGCGGCACGTCCCACCGTCTCTGTGAGGTTGGGTTGTCTGGCAAATCCATATTGGGACAAGCCATTTTCCAAGCGTTCAACGCGTCGGTAAACCACGGTACCTCAAAATCAACCAGTGAGGAAGATAAAATGTTCCTGGTTAATTTATCAGTACTGTGAACCGAGGAGATGAAGGCCGGTAAACTTATACTTGAAATTTTGCGGACGCCGAGACCACCCAGGTGAATGGGTAGTGTGGCTTGCTGCCACGCTCGGTCGTCCAGAGCCACATTAAGGATCGAAGTTAGTGTGTTTCTAATAATTTGGTCTACTTTTTCTAAAAGTTGTGGGTGCTTCCATAGATGGGAGGAGCGAAGGCTATATGTAAATTTTGGTCCAAAGCAACAGTATCGAATAAGTGTGAAAGCCGAATGAATGTTAATTTTGAAAAGTCTTTCCGAGACATCATTAAAATTTTGTATTTTCTCCTCAATGAACGTTGGAAAGGATTCGTCAAAAATTGGGGACCCCAGGAGGTGAAGAGAATTTCTTTCCGTAATTTTGATATTTGGTGCTAATGTGTTAAATTTTGTTATGGTAGTCTGTCTGTCAGTGGTTTGGGGAAGATAAATTTCACATTTTGAAAGGTTAAGGTCTATGCCAATGGAACTGAATTTTGCTTTTAAAAAAGTTAAATCTTTTAAGACTGTGTCTACATCACCTCCAAGGGTTCCGTCATCCAAATACCATACGTTGAATTCAGAATTTAGCTGTCGAATAATTGGATTTATTGCCAAACTAAAAATTATAATAAAAGTAAAGAATTTTATCAATATGTTAAGAACTATTCCAAATTATTTAAACAAGTTTGTAGCGAGGCTAAGAGTCGATATTTAAGTGTAAAAATAAAAGTAGTCAAAATAAAATAAAAACGACTTGGGAAATTATAAACAATGAGACTGGAAGGGATAGGAAGCGTAATTGTGAATACAGCCTTAATATTAACAATACAGTTATTAACACGGATTTAGAGGTTGCCACAGTTTTTGAAAATTTCTTTGCAGATATCCCAGTCTCAACCACTAAATCTTTAAATTCATCACCCACTGTTGCTGAGTCCATATTGAATGAAAATGTTGATATTTGTAACCACGAATTTAATTTCGACTATGTTAGTGCTCGGGATATTATTAAAACTTTCAATACACTCAATGTTAAAAAAACAGCTGATCTATGGGGAAATTCTGTGGAGGTTGCAAAATGCATAATTAACACTGTAGCGCCTGAATTGGCAATTATTTTTAATAAATGTATTGACTGTGGTGTAATTCCTGACTTAATGAAGAGTAGTAAAATAATACCTTTGTTTAAATCGGGCAGCACATCAGACCCCACAAACTTTAGACCAATTTCTGTGCTTCCCACCTTTAGTAAAATATTAGAAAAATTGATGCTAGATCAATTGCAAAGACATTTTAATAAACATAAATTATTAAACAGTAAACAATTCGGTTTCACAAAGGGTCGATCGACTACCGACGCTGGTGTGGAACTTCTTGCACATATTTTTGAGGCTTGGGAGAAGTCACATGATGCCCTAGGTATTTTTTGTGACTTATGTAAGGCTTTCGATTGTGTTTCTAATGATACATTGGTCAGGAAATTGCATCACTATGGTGTTAGAAACACTGCCTTGGATCTTCTTATTTCTTATTTGGATAATAGGATCCAAAGAGTGGACGTTAACGGTAAGCGATCGCCGGGTTCTATTGTCACTATGGGAGTTCCGCAGGGCTCAATTCTTGGCCCTTTTTTATTTCTCGTATATATTAATGACCTACCTTGCCTTATAAAGAACAGTCATGAAATAGTGTTATTTGCAGATGACACATCACTTTTTTTTAAGCTTAAACGACAACAGACAGTTACTGACGATGTAAATAATGCTCTCTCTAAAATAGTACATTGGTTTAGTGTTAATAATTTACTTTTAAACGAGAAAAAGACTAGATTTTATTTAGAGTATTAGATTTCTGACACCTAACGTTAAGCAGGTAAAAACCAATGTACTAGTAAATGGGGCGGAGTTGGATCTTGTGGACACCACTGTGTTCTTAGGTATTACTTTGGACTTAAAGCTACAGTGGGGCCCACATATAACCAAATTGTCGAAGCGGCTAAGCTCTACAGCCTACGCGGTGTATAAAATCCGTCATTTGACTGATGTAGAAACAGCTCGATTAGTATATTTTAGTTATTTGCATAGTGTAATGTCCTACGGCATTTTGCTGTGGGGAAATGCAGCCGACATTCAGGCTATATTTGTGCTGCAGAAACGAGCCATTCGAGCAATTTATAACCTAAGTTGTAGGCATTCACTGAGGGATACATTTAAGGATATAAACATAATGACAGTCGAATCTCAATATGTATATGAGAACCTGATTTATGTCAAAAAGAATATTAACCTATATTCTAGACACAGCGACATTCATAGCATAAATACTATAAACAAAGACTTACTTATTGTGCCCAAGACTAGGCTCCAAAAAATTTGTAATTCATTTAAGTGCCAAAGTATACGTTTTTACAACAAACTCCCAAGCCATGTCAAAGAACTGAGCCTCAATAAATTTAAATCATTTATTAAACAGAAACTCTGTCAAAAAGGTTTCTATAAAGTTAAAGATTACTTGGACGACAAAAAGGCTTGGGATTAATTAAGCTACTCCAATGTACCCCCAGGCAACAAACTAATTTTATCCTAAATCTATTTTTATACTAAGTGTGACATTGATGATTTTGTTATACTTATACGCTATGACATTAATATTTACTTTTTGAAGTATTATATTCTTTTTTTAAATTATTGTGAATGTGAAGACTATGTGGATTATTGTTTTTATTATTTCTCTCAGTTAGTTTTCATCTTAGTCTGGCAGTTTGAGTCATTTATGCGGCCTACTCAAATGTCCTTTCTTTGGTATTGTTCGTCGAATCGTTGAGCTCCTTAAGTTCTGAGTTGAGCTGCACGATTACTGACAAATGCGTGCACTGACTGGATAGTCCACTCAATCTGTGTGGTTTTTTCCTCAAAAGACCATTTCAGACACCAATCTATGTAGATTGGTGTCTGAAATGGTCTTGGTCAGATCATGTGAAGACCATGTGGTCTTCACATGATCTGACCAAGATTATGTCTGGACTTTAAAAGAGACTGTGACCTCTGAGTTTGTTTCGGCCTTTCTTCTCAGAGTAGTCAGATAGGAAACGCCGAGCTCATCTAGTTTTTTTTCTAAGTATGATTGACGTGTAAAAGTGTTTGTATAAACCTACTTACAGAAAATAAAATCATTTCATCATCATCATTTCATTTCATCATTTCATTTCATTTCATTTCATCATTTCAATAATACGAAATATTTAAGTTACTCCTGTTAAAACTCTTACAGCAACTTGTCGCAGACGCCACGTGACTCACAATTCGACGGAGCTTGGTACGGTAGGTATGCGCGATTTATTAGGCAAGCACTCGGCTAGCCTATAAACCGTTCATAAATTACGCACACTCGTGTATATTTTCGTATGTATGAACGGCACACAATAGTGACATGGTTTAACCGCTCAGGCCCGTGGCTCAATAACGTCATCTCTCAATCTCAAAAAAATAATTTTTATTCGATAACTACTTTCAAATCGCGCGCCGCGAGGGCTCCTATTCGGAGCCATTGGGGCTTTATCGGTTAAATTAGGGGCGTAACTCCTGCGGCAGGAGCTCGCCACGGCTTGCAGTCATTGGTTGTGTGTAAAGTCAAGATTTAATGAATGAAAAGTATTGAAGACCAGGGTTCCCAATTTTTGGACAATTCCCCGAATTGCGGGCAAGTTTCCTTCTGACTACTATAGACAATTAAAAAAACAGGGTGGTATTGTCGAATTTATACCATCCAAAAAATTATAAATTGTAAGGAATAGCAAAAGCCCTATAAAAATAATTAATAACTTCATAATTTTTTATTATATTCCTCATATTTAGTAAATTTTGCTTTGATTTTTGGGGAGTTAGGAAAATAAGTTTTGGCAACCCTAGACTGTCCGGCAAAATTTGGTAGTCCCTTTTGTAGAAGAACACGGTATGACAATGATACAATTTTAATTGGTAGTGGCGCCGATTCCCTTGTTCACAAACTAAACTAAATTTAAGTTCAGTGCATCTTTTTCTTTCTATTTCATTACGAAGAGGACAGAAGATAAATTTTAGTTTAGTCCTGTCAAATTAATCAGCGCCTGTCACTACTCCATACAAGTTTAGACGTGATTAAAAACTTGCCTACTAAAATTACGTCAATTTACGTCAAGCGCTGATTAATTTGACAGGACTAAACTAAAATTGATCTTCTGTCCTTTTCTTAATGAAATAAAAAGAAAAGGATGCACTGAACTTAAATTTAGTTTAGTTTGTGAACAAGAGAATCGGCGCCATTGTTTATTTCATGTGACAGTGACACGCAATTTATAAAGTTATAAGTAATTCGTTTTGATACGTAAAGTAGTGTAAATATTATTTGTTGTTTACCTAAGAATGGTGTTCTGTTGTGAAGTTTGCGCCGATAATGTGTGTTTGTTAGGAGTTAAAACCATTAAGTTTTCGCAATTGTCGTTTAATGATAAGATTCAAGTTGTGTCTAAAGGTAGATAGATGTGTGCCCGAATTACGAGAATTAATCCAAAAATATGATAATTCATGACTTCGGATATTTGCAAGTGACGTGTTCTGTAATTATCACCCACCCACTTGGTTATGATATTTGAGGTGGGCGAATCTTTCTTCTGTTTGCATCTTCAGGAATCGAATCGTGTATTGAACCTTGAATAATAATGTGGTGAGTTCTTGTATTTAACTTTTATTTTTACAGGATTATTTTCAATGTTTTTTTTTTTCAAATATTATAAATCAATAGTGACTACTTTGAGGGTCATCATATGAAGAGCGACTATGTGATGTTGCGCGAATTAGTTTTTTTTTTGTGTCAGTATGCGTGGCCTACCCTCTGTGGAGATCCACTGCACGCCACTGCCGCGTGGAGGTACTCCCAGCTTATGTTATTTCATAATTTTACAGTGAAATTAGTGATAGCTTTGAGTTCCACATCAGATGTTTCTGATCTTCGATTTTTATAAGTCAACAGGAAATGCCCATCAGACCGAACAACTTTTGCTAAGACGTTATTCCTATATGTGTTATGGTGTAGCTGGGCTCTTGGAGTTCCACAACAGATGTTCCAGATCTTCGATTTTTATAAGTTAACAGAGAGTGCTCATCAGATTGAACAACTTTTGCTAAAACGTCATTCCTATATATGTTATAGTGTAGCTGGGCGCTTGGAATTCCACAACAGGTGTTCCAGATCTTCAATTTTTATACGTCAACAGAGAGTGCTCATCAGGCTGAACAACTCTTGCCAAGACGTCATTCCTATATATGTTATAGTGTAGCTGGGCTCTTGGAGTTCCACATCAGGTGTTCCAGATCTTCAAATTGATTCTCTCAGCAGAAAATGCTTATCACGCGGAATAATTTTTGCTATGTATCTCTTATAGTTCAGCTGGTCTGTTGCGGTTCTGCATCAAGTGTTCAAGTTTCCAAGATAAATTATAGCCTATATGTTATATAGATATTAAATCTATATAACAAAAAAAAAAATCATTCAAATCCGTCCAGTAGTTCCGAAGATTAGCATGTACAAACAAACAGACAAACAGACACTCAGACCAACAGACAGATTTTTTTTTTGGGTCGTGCTCTACTACTGTTTCTAAACCCCCTCAATTATTATTTTTTAATATATTCAATGTACAGACACAGTTTTTTTACTGTTTTATTATATGTATAGATAAGAGAAGTGTGACCAGCATATATATATACGATATTATACATAATATATCCAATAAGTTAGCCATCATGTAAGGAAGATCATTAATATAAACTAGAAATTGGAAAAGGCCAAGAAATGAACCTTTTTTTTTTTGGGTGGGAAATCATCAAATAACTTCTCCCGCTCTGGGCGGAGCGGGAGGGTGTGTCAGACTCTTACTGTCTAAAACCCACCCGTATTCCTTCCGTTTCCCGTGTTCTGTTTCAGGGGCCTCGGTAACCCTTTAGTACCTACCCGCGACCCCGGCGGGCATCGGCCCTAGTGCACCCCTACGCTTGTGTTGACGACATCTCTTTGAGGCGCGCGTGGAATACAACGCGCTGTCGACCCGGGCCTGGTCCTTACCTGACCTGACCTGACCCTGCCCATTGCTCACCGTCCGCAAGCCCGCGCCTACGGTGGCCGGAAATCCGCCCGGGATTCCCGACGCCCAGGGCGTCTCCTCCGGTGGCTAGGCGCGAGAGGGTGAGAAATTTGCCTTTTAACCGTCTCGCCTCCTCCTTTGCGAGCATTACTGCTTCGCAGAAGGTGGTGACGGCTGCCCATGCCCTCTCGCTCCGTACTATGGCCTGAACCAGGGCCAGACGCGACAGGTCTCTGCCGCCGATCGCCTCCACGAGGACACGGCGGTGCTCTGCCCAAGCCGGGCAGACCTCCACCGTATTCTCCACCGTGTCCTCCGGGCGATCCACACAGTGGTGACACCCGGGCGTTTCCTCCCGCCTTATCCGACACAGGAACCTCCCGAAGCTGCCGTGTCCGGTAAGGACCTGCGTCAGGTGGAAGGTGGGGACGCCGTGGCGCCTCTCTAGCCACTCCTCAAAGAGGGGGACTTATCGCCGCAATTGTGGCGTGCCCAAAGAATTGAATCTTGAGACGCGCGAGGAGTCGCCCCGTTAGCGTTTACTTTTTGCTGCCTGTATGATAGATAGGAAAAAACAAGATCAACAGCTTGTCCACGAATTCCTTAGTGGTATAATTTGCAGATCAGTGTATGGTCAACGCAGTCAAACGTTTTGAGAGGCCACAGAAAATGCCAATTGCATCCTGGGACTTCTCCCAGTTTTCCAAAATGTGACTGATGAGTTTCACTCCTGCGTCAGTCATCGACATACCTGTCATGAAACCAAACTAGCGACTATGTAAAATCCCGTTTATCCCCCATAAGTCTTCGGTGTTCATTTTAAGAGTTTTGAATGCTTTTTTAATTGTGACATTAGAAATGGACTTGAATTCAAAACTTGGAATTTCCTTAGTGAAGTATTCTTTGTAAAGAGATTCAGCTATTAAAAATGACAAGAGGAGAGATTTCAAAACCTCCATTGGGATGTTGGTAAAGATATTTTCTAGTATCTCAGCAACTTTTAACTTTTAACTGAAATGGTTTCATCATGATTTTTAACCAAGGCTGGCCGGATAATTATGTGCGATCTTCTCCATCATTGTGTCCAGTTCCTCACAGTACACATCCGCAGTAATGCTGGTGCCATTTGGTAAGAAGCTGTGATGAATTATTCCGGCACTAGACCACCAAACAGTGACCATCACTTTTTAGGGGTAAAGGCTTCTGCAGACACGGGTGATATCTCGAGTGCGACAGGCATATTGCTGCCTGTCGCGCCCGCGATATCGCCCCAGTCTGTAGAAGCCTCAAGTTTTCGTTTGGGGTATTGCATTGCCTAAGCGCTGAACCAGGGTCTAATCAACATGATGACCGCTTACGATTATAAAAAAAAAACATTTTTCATCGCAAATGACAACGCGATTCAAAATCCCTTCCTTTCTGTGTCTGTTAAGCAACGCAAGGCATACCTCAACGCGTTCGTCGCGCTGGCGATCTTTCAGTTCGTGCGGCACCAATTTTTTACCTTGCCAATTTGACGCAAATGGACCAATATTGTTTCGATGCTAACGTTAAAAGCTGCTGCTGCTTCAGTTGTTTACTCAGCCGTATATAGAGTATCGTCAGCTTCCACTATCGCCTTTAAGTCGTCGTCGTTGAGTTTAGTTTTCGGGCGACCACGGTGTTCATTTGTTAGATCAAAATTTCCATGTCGAAAGCGTTCAAACCAATAACGAGCCGTGCGTTCGTTTGTAGTGTTCATAATTACTCGTATTTTTTGCTAGTTGAGTGTCCCCTCCCCCCCCCCTGCCAGCTAAACCGTTGTTTATGAAGATGTGAAAAAATTCATAGTACCTACATATAATGAAATTAAAAGGAAAACTATCACAGCAAAATGGGGTTTTTAAAGTTAACGAGTAGTAGTCGAACAACTTAAATTTGCAGCTGGAGAATTGACCGTGGCATATATCGATGCATGGGAGAACATGTTTTTCAACTACAATGTTAAGTTTGTTTTGGGATAAATTCATCCCAACTTCCCAACTACGGTACCCTTCATTGTGCGTGGTCCGACACGCATTTGGCCGGTTTTTCTAATGTAAGCAGTGGTCTATCCATTAAATTTTGGTTTAGTATTGATTGTAACTTTTTTTACAGGACACTCTTTATTGAATTCTTGACATACCGTAGAAAATCAAGTACAGTAGTTTATATTGTAATCTTGTGAATCAAATATAGCCGTTGAAAGATTGCTAAGCCCATTATTAAATATTTTAAATTTACTTTTAGCGAGAGTTAAACTCATTATTTGAGTACTTAAGACTAAAAATAAGGAATAATGTGTATCAGGGTTTTTCAAAGATCTACTCCTAACGGAGTAGAAAAGGGTAATAAATTTCAAGGGTTGGATTTTACTATTTGCTTCAATTAACTCGAAAACGGGTATACAATCATACAATGGTGTCATACAATGGAAACGTACTAAACACTTTGAAAAAACAAGCCATGTCATGGCGAAAGCGTTAGGATAGCCCGCGAATCAAAGTTTCTTAAGTTATTTCCAATTTGCAAGTCAGATTGTATATTATATCGATTGTAAATTGTATTATTATACTTATTATTTGGTCTAAATATGATTCGCGGCCGTATCAAATATTTGATGATTTTTATAATTCTAATTCTACTCGTATAAAACGAGTAGAATTAGAATTATAAAAATCTTCGATACAACTCATACTCTCTAAAGTTCATACCCAATTGAATGACTATTTTATGAAATCATGATATTTGAGGCCAATTCTAACTGAAGGAGTTGTATTGCTAATTCTAATGATTACAATTCTGTAAAGCCATATTTGTTACGGTCGCGAATCATATTTTAATCTACATGCAACCTTACACTGCCCTGCAAATTGTAAAAAAAATGTAAGAAACTTTGCAGGTCAGTTGGTTGTATCTTGATCAAAATATGATTCGCGACCCTAACAAATATGGAATCATTAATACATCTCTCCTAATTAGATATGTTCCTTATGAACAAATCTCAAGGAAAAGTACTTATGAAGTAGGTCAGGCATAGAATGATAGAAGGCCCGGCCGTTTCGTCAGAAGCGTACACAATAATAATAATAATAAATAATAATAATTTATTGATATATAAAGATTTTGTAGTACATGGGGGACTTAAAAAGTATGCATTACTATAACATGGTGTAGGTACAACGAATCGTTGGGTGAATCGCTGCTGTCCTAGTTAGATTACACAGAGGATTAGGACGATTAGGAGACACAGTTTCAACTCCCTATTTGAGTATCACAATAATCATGTATATAACACAAAACATCTTAAAATTAACATTGAATAAAACTAAATTAAACAAAATTAAAAAATAAAACAAAAAAAATCTTAAAATTGAATGAGTGCTGGTGTGGTGAGTCGAGTGCTTGCGTGTGTTTGTGTGTGAATGTGTGGGTGTGAGCGTGTGTTTGTGCAATTTAATAAAAATAAAATAGGGTTCTTTCATTAAAAAAGTCGCAGGCCACGCTGGCGCGACTTGTCGCGCGACGCGACGCGACACAAAGACACCGCGTGTAGCGCTACAAGCGGTGCCTTTGAGTCGCGACGCGTCGCGCGACAAGTCGTGCCAATTTGTAGGAGCCTTAATACGGGTTGAACGGGGGGCTACATGTTGGCGCGACTGGCGTGCGCGTCAGGCGACCGCGAGCAGCGGAGGGAATAGTACGAGTTCGCGCGTCCTGCGTATTTATTAAATTTTGTTGAATTATCCGCAATGCAAAACATAAATACGGAGGAGTTATTAGTGAAATAATGTCTCGGCCAGCAATCTGGTGCAGTAAGGATGATCAATATAAGGATAAATATGAAATTAAAAAAAAATTGGCATGAAATAAGACAAAATTCCCAGGAACTCAAGGTTATATTAATTCATAATATTATAATATTAATTCATTATTAGAGTAATCCTTAAATTTATTTCGTATGGCAATAGCTTGAGTCGTAGATCTGTTATTTGATCTGTTTCTGTTGATAATTTGACTATCATTGGAATCTAAATTCCCTAGTACTGTTTGATAATGCAAGTCTTCACGCCCGTCTCCATCTATTACAATATTATGTAGTAAACAGGATGATTTAATAATCAGTCGACAGTGTTTCAAATTAGTTTCGACAGGTTTGTGAAATATACGCTTCATCACCTATCAAAACATTTGGTGTAAGTATTTTGGAATCAGGTAATTGTTGTGGTGGTGGAACGTTAAAATTGCTGCTTTGCAATAATTGGTTTAATTTTGAGTAGTGGAATGTGCCTCTGTCGCTTTGTCTTCCTCGGCCGCCAACTTCTTATAATTAGCATCTGCGACGCCTTGTACGAGTAACACAACAGAAAAAAAACGTTTTGTAATTAAAATAATTGCTTCCAGAGTGTGGTGGTTTCTTAATTCTAAAATGTTTGCCATCTATGGCTCCGAAACAATTTGAAAATTGCCACTTATTATAAAAAGATTGCGTTATTTGCATTAACTGCTGCATTGTTGGTTGTGGCATGTGTTGACGGTGTAATGTTATCCATATTGCTTTGAGAGTGTGATAGATACTGAATCTATTAGTGAACAATACAGCAAGTTTGAAGCAATTATCGACCAGATTAATGAGTTGCGGTTTGAAATTGATGACACACCACCAGATTATACGAGTCTATGTTCTATTGAAGACTTATATTCCAGTATTAAATACAAACGTAATCTCATACTTTCAAACAATAAAACATTAACATCAGATCAGAAGAGAGGTAGTGGCATAAAATTACCACCAATCGAATTACCATCATTTGACGGTAGAACTGAAAACTGGCCCATTTTTTATGAAATATTCCGCAGTAATGTTCATTTAAATACTGATCTGACGGATTCGCAGCGTTTGCAGTATTTAATAGGTAAATTGACTCATGATGCCTTAAAACTAACTGCAGGCATTGTTCCCACAGGAGATACATACAGTGTTATGTGGAACAGTCTTGTCAAAAGGTATCAAGATAAACGTAGTTTAGGTATTCATTATCTCAATAATATACTGGACATTAAAGAATGCGCCGGCAATGCTGCTAGTCTGAATGCATTTGTAGAACGATATTCAGCGTCTGTCGCTGCATTGAAGCAGTTAGACATTCCAGACTTATTCGATTTCGCAATATTACACTGTGGTTTAAGAAAGGTTGACGCACAAACTGTTCAACAATTTGAAAGCCGTGTGAGTGGGAAAGAATTACCTTCCTATACGGAGTTTATATCATTTTTGCAAGACCATGTTAAGGTACTCCAGCGCTCACACGTTAATAATCCACAGACGGAACCACGTGCTAAGTCTAGTTTAGCTCACAATCGAATAAATAATACGCAAAGTACCGCCAAGTCGTTCGTGTCATGCAAACCAGTTCCGAATAACCGTTGCCCGCTATGTGATAACGATGACGTCGATCATCGACTGTTCAATTGTTCACAATTTAAAAATATAAATTCACCGCAAGCTCGTTTCGAATTTATTAAAAAGAAACGCGGCTATGTTAATTGTTTAAGTATATCCCACTCTTTGATTAAATGCAAGTCACGGAGCGTTTGTAAAATTTGTAAAAAAACACATCATTCATTGTTACATTTCTCCGAAGTAAAAAGTGATTCAACGCTGAGCGAGCCTGCCGCTACGTCTGTCTCGCTTAGTGCCGCCGCTAAAATATGTTTACCGATAGAGACAACTATTTTGTTAGCTACCGCGCAGATATACGTATATGATAGCAGCGGCCGAGATAAGCTTGTTGTCAGGTGTTTAATAGACAATGGATCGCAAAATAATTTAATTACTGTGGACTGTTGTAAACGTTTGAACTTACCCATAATTAAATTACGCAATTCGTCTTTACAAGGTGTTGGTATGACCTCACGACCTGTACACGGCTTTATTTATCTCAATATAGAATCTCGGATTAATCCTCACAATAAGTATTATATACACGCATTAGTTGTTGATTGCATTACAGATAGACTTCCCGCTAGTTTTATCAGATTAAATGACGATATGTCATATTTAAATAATTTACCGCTTGCTGACTCAACCTGGAATGTACCTGGTGGAATCGATGTTGTGCTTGGAGCACAGCTGTTCCCTTTTATTTATTTAGGTGATAGGGTTGACTCAGGCACCCGCGCACCCCCAGCTATACTGACTAGTTTCGGATATGTACTGATGGGTGATATTGATTGTCATAGTAGTGACGTAACACACATGACATCTTCGTTTACCGCGCTTGCTAGCATTGACGTCGAGTCAAGTTTGCAGAAGTTTTTTGAGCTAGAGGAAATTCCATCTCAGCGTTTTATTAGTCCGGACGAATTAGAGTGTGAAAATAATTTTAATTCTTCAGTTTTATTTAAAGACAGTAGATATTTTGTCGATTTACCTTTCGCGCGCAATCCCTCCGAATTAGGCAATTCACGCGGTGTCGCTCATCGGCGGCTACTTGCGCTCGAGCGTAAATTCACGTGCGTGCCAACCCTACGCGAGGATTACAATAAAACTATCACCGATTATATAACTCAGGGGTATTTATCGGAGGTACCCGACTCTGAATTAACAGAAGAGGGTTACTACATACCGCATCACGCCGTTATTAGACCGGACAAAGACAGCATTCGAGTGGTTTTGGACGCTAGTGCCAAAACACACTCGGGGTTGTCACTCAATGACATTCTGCATGTCGGACCTAATTTACAGGCCGACTTGTTTTTATTATTACTCGATTTTCGTACCCTCCCTGTCGCAATGACAGCGGATATAAAACAAATGTTCCTACGGATCGGTGTAAATGAGCACCACCGCAAATATTTACGAATTTTATATCGATTCAACAAAAATGAACCTATACGTACTTTTCACTTTAACCGCGTTCCCTTTAGATTAAAGCCTAGTCCTTATTTAGCGATGCGCACAATACGCAATTTAGCGTGTGAGCATGGCGACCGCTATCCTGAGGCTTCTAAATTAGTAGAAACTCAGTTTTTTTATGGACGATTATGTCTATTCTGTTCCTGATGAACAGATTGCTATACAATTATCCCGCGATTTAATTGAGTTATTTAAGTTAGGATCCTTTGACCTGGTCAAATGGGCTACTAACTCACCCGCTTTGTTGGAGATTCTCCCAGAGTCTCACCGCTTACCAGTTAATTTTTCTGGCATGGATATAATGATAAACATAATTTCAAAATCCTTGGATTAACCTGGGAACCCGCTGATGATTATTTTTCTTTGACAACAGTCGCTGTAGATGATAAATGCACTAAGCGTGCGATTCTATCGCTAGTAGCCCGCTTGTTTGACGTACTTGGCTTCGTAGCACCCGTCGTGTTGTACGCGAAAATCCTAATTAAGGAACTTTGGTTAGCTAAAATAGGTTGGGATGAGGTTCCTCCGGACTCCATCACCAATCGGTTTTCCGTTTTTTTGCGCGATTTCCCCTCACTCTCTTCTCTAAAGGTTCCTCGCCACATTGGCGTCTTTAGAGAAGCTGTAGTGAATATCGTAGCCTTTTGCGACGCCAGCTTTAGTGGTTATGGTTGTTGTATTTATTTACACATAACTGACTCTAAAGGCAATATCAGCGTTCGGCTTTTATGTGCAAAGTCCAAAGTTTCCCCCGCTAAAATAACAACGCTAGCCGCTTTACTTCTGTCTAAGCTTGTTCGCGTGGTCAAAGATAAACTTTCCGCTCGTGTACCTATTGCAGGTGTCTACGCTTTCTCGGACTCCACCATAGCTCTTTCGTGGATCCACTCATCTCCCCATAGATGGTCTATTTTTGTCAGTAATCGCATTGCTAAAATACAGGAAAACCTACCTGCCGCTAGTTTTAATCACGTGTCCGGAAAGGAGAATCCTAGCGATTGTCTCTCCCGCGGCATGCTGCCATCTGATTTAATTGAACACTCGTTATGGTGGAACGGTCCTACTTGGCTCCATCGACCCATTAGCGAGTGGCCTTTAAAATTCTCTCCTACTGAATGTGAAACATTGCCAGAGTTTAAATCAAAGGTTTTTCTTGTAGAAACATCAAATACTGAACCGCGTATTTTAGATACAATAGCTGACCGTGTTTGTTCATGGAATAAATTGTTACGTGTATTTATGTACATTCTTAAATTTACGAACAGACTACTTAGTCATAGCTCTGTTAAAAATATACAAACCGCCGAAAATTTCATTATTCGAATAGTTCAAAATACGCATTTTTCTAACGATTTAAATTTAATTAAAGCAGGCGAACTTCCATCTAAGAAGTTGCGCTGTTTGTCTGTCTTTATTGATAGCTACGGAATCTTACGTATTGGGGGCAGATTGTCTAAATCTGACTTACCATATGAAGCCAAGCATCCCGCGCTTTTACCTAAACGTGACCGCGTAGTTGATCTAATTATTGATCACTATCACAATACGTACTGCCACATGGGCCCCGGATTATTGATGTCTATTATAAGGCAGCGGTTTTGGATATTAGATTGACGAACAGTCATACGTTCCCGCTGTCGGAAATGCAACACTTGTTTCCGTCTAAATCCTACGCATCTAACACCCAAAATGGCTGAACTTCCTGGATACCGTGTCCGTGATACTAAAGCCTTTGTGCACACTGGAGTAGATTTCGCCGGGCCGCTTGCTTACACACCTATTCGCCGTAGAGGTCAACGTTCGCAAAAACTTTATATATGTTTGTTCATATGTATGGTAACTAAAGCCATACATGTCGAACTCGTATCGGACCTCACATCCGAGGCTTTCTTATCCGCATTTAAAAGATTTATTTCTCGCCGCGGTCCAGTGTCTGTCATGTACTCAGACAATGGTACCAATTTTGTTGGCGCTAAGGCGCAACTTGATGATATTTATTCTTTCTTATTGAACTCGTCTGTTCAAACAGATATTAAAAATGAGCTTCTAAAATCTCGCATTGAGTGGACAAGAATACCGCCGCGAGCTCCGCACTTCGGAGGTATTTGGGAGTCGAACATTAAGAGTGTTAAAACTCACTTGTATAGAGTCATAGGAAAGCAGCTTCTCACTTACGAGGAACTCTCTACCGTACTGGTACAAATCGAGTGCCTTTTAAATTCTCGACCGCTTAGTGTTCTCTCATCAGACCCGCATCCGGACGTGCTCACGCCTGCGCATTTTCTAATGTCCAGTCCACTTAAGCATTTGCCTTCTTCTGAATTGACAGAAGAAAACATAAATTTAACAAACCGCAAAAGGCTTTTGGATCAGCTTGTGTTATCCTACTGGAACAAATGGCGAGTTGAGTACTTGCACACGTTGCAAGTTCGCCAGAAATGGTGCACTCCCGATCGCCCTATAGAGATCGGTACTGTCGTTCTCTTGGGTCAAGATAACGTACCACCATTGACTTGGCCATTGGGCATCATAGTGGAAGTTTTTCCGGGATCGGATGGTGTAATTCGAGTAGCTTCAGTAAAGACCGCGTCAGGTACATATAAACGTCCTGTCACCAAGTTATATCCTTTGCCAACCCAATAGAACTATATTATTTCGTAGTTTAATTTAGTTTATAATTTACAATAGTATATTTTCTCAATGGTACGCCATTACATAGTTATAATTTAGCTTGGTAATTCAACTTTGTCTTAATTTAATCAAACTGCAATTTCATTCTTTGGAATCTGATAATTAATTTCGAACGCCGTTTCCTAGTAATGGTGTTTTGAACTGCTGCTTGGGATTCTCTTGATGCTTTCAGACTGCCAGATATATAAACATCATCTCATCCTCCCAACCGCACCAGCTTTTCAGCGTATAGATTATCATCTTTGAAAGCTCGGGACCTTTCAAGGCGGGGAGTATGGTGTGGCAAGTTATTGCCCCTTACATTTTTTTGATTGTGGACGGTTTATAAGGTGTCTGTAGTCTGTCTTAGGCTTATATTGCAGCCGCGGATATTGTGTGTCGCGGGATTTAGAGAATCCTGCGGCTAGTGACAGCTAATGATGGCTGTCAGACGTCATAGTGCACCGGCGCCGAACGGAAGCATTTCGTCTCACCGCAAACCACGTTTTTTCAATCTCAGTTCATCGCGCCCGCAAAACCGCAAAACTTTATTACGTTATCCCGTAATCCTTGGGGATATACTGTGTTACGTTTTCAAAATTAAAAATAATAACCCGCGTCCGATTAAATCCAAATTATAAACTTTCAAGTGACCAGTGTACGGGCAAGCAAGGTGGCCACCTGCCCAGAAGGATTCTTCAAGACTTTCGCCAGGAGAAGCACAGGTACCGCTTTTGCATTATTTGCTGGAGTTAGGCTACAAACGCCACCTGACCGTCACCAATTCCTCTTTGAAAGTTTGCTCAAAAAAAAAGGCAAATTGAATTATTATGCATTCCAGATAATAATTTTTCTGTCGTCCTCGATCCGGCTCGAAGGACCATAAGTATGGAGGGACAGGCGTATAAAATAGCCGTGTATCCTTGCGGGTCGAGGACGACAGAAAAATTATTATCTGGAATGCATAATATTTCAATTTGACTTTTTTTTGAGCAAACTTTCAAAGAGGAATTGGTGACGGAGGGGTGAAAATTGGTATGATTTCTCTTCAAAACAGGAGCTATTGCACTTAGTATGTAATCAAAAGTATTTTATGTATTCAGTAGACATCCTTGTGTATTCCCAAAACTTTTGTGGATATTGGCGTAATTCATCGTACAGTCTACGGTATTCACCAAACAGATGCCCGTTTTTGTTTAAATTATGAACCCCCATTTTTATATGTAATATATCCAGTCACTACAACGAACTGTACGACACGTTTGCTGACAGCAACGTTCACGCCGCACAGTGGATCGAAAATCGGCTGTAGAAGACATAGGATCTCGATTTCTTAAATGTTTTTTTTTTGCTGGAAATGACTTCTGCTGACCATAAGTATGGAGGGACAGGCGTATAAAATAGCCGTGTATCCTTGCGGGTCGAGGACGACAGAAAAATTATTATCTGGAATGCATAATATTTCAATTTGACTTTTTTTTGAGCAAACTTTCAAAGAGGAATTGGTGACGGAGGGGTGAAAATTGGTATGATTTCTCTTCAAAACAGGAGCTATTGCACTTAGTATGTAATCAAAAGTATTTTATGTATTCAGTAGACATCCTTGTGTATTCCCAAAACTTTTGTGGATATTGGCGTAATTCATCGTACAGTCTACGGTATTCACCAAACAGATGCCCGTTTTTGTTTAAATTATGAACCCCCATTTTTATATGTAATATATCCAGTCACTACAACGAACTGTACGACACGTTTGCTGACAGCAACGTTCACGCCGCACAGTGGATCGAAAATCGGCTGTAGAAGACATAGGATCTCGATTTCTTAAATGTTTTTTTTTTGCTGGAAATGACTTTTGCTGATCATTACTGTTCTATAAAATGTCATATGAAGTAATTGTGTGCACAAATGGAAGAGTTATAATTTTTATAAGAAAAAAATGTATGGAGCTGACATGAAAAATGAGGATATCTCTGGAATCGCAAGGTTGGCCGTTATATCCTTGCACACTGTTATAGTACTATTTATTTGTGAATTTTTGACATACTTAATATCGCGGCATCACTTGCGATTTTTTTTTTAAATCATCAAAATTAAAAAAAAAAAGTATATGATACATTTTAATGCTTAAATATGGCTATACCAAGTGTAATTTACAATATTTTTATGCCTAGACCAAAACATTCTAAGAAATCACAAAGTCGTAATACCTACTTATTTGAAATGACATGGTAATTATGAATTACATAATATGTAATCTTGTCTAATGCCTCAAGTCCACATTAGCTAATGATTAATAAAACTTAATACCTATATACCTGTTAAAAGGATACGTACCATAATGAGGGTAATTAGATAAACGTGATCATTAGTCAATAACAATAAATGGTAAACTATTGTATGATTAAAAATAAAAGCAAATTATTAAAAAAAAATATTAACTTAACCTAACCTAACATAAACAATAAAAGTTAACTTATTTTATACTTCGTCACCATCAGAATCCACTTCAGAATCAGGCTCTACAATAGATATAACTTCTAAGAACTCTGTCGGAGCTTCCTGATCCTGAAGTTTCAGTAGTTCTACTGTTTCCTTAAAGTATGTCTGCCTCTTGTGGGCATTTAATTTTGGTCTTGTGGAAAAAATTAGAGGATCAGAAGAGACGATAAGCATATTGAGGATATCCTCGTTTGATGCTTGTCTACTCTTTTTCCTCGAATGGTGTTCTCTGAACCTCCTAAAGTCTTTGTTTCGGGCCTCTGAAGCTTCTTCCGAAAGACTTCCAATTGGTACAATAGCATTTTCTGCAATTATGTCCCCTCCGTGAATCAACAATTTGTGGACGGTTGATGACATGTAGTACCAATCGTACAGTTCCACGTATTTTTCAGCGGTTGTTCTAGCGTATTCTTTAAATTTCGGCACGTCTACAATCTCTCCAGATGTGATAGCTTGCAGAATCACAGCAAATCTGCGTATTAGGTCTTCATCTAATCCAATGATCGCTGCAGCTTTATCAGGAAATTAAAAAAACCGCCTTGCTGTGTTCCCGTCGTTAGTTGTACCTGATCCTTGCTTAACGATGTCAATCAAAAGGTTGAGATCATCTTTGAATCGATCTTGAATGAGTTTTTTTCGTGAATGCAATAACTCTTGATGACCTTCTCCTCTTGCAGACCACTTTTTGAAGTCGAGACGATACGCTATGTGTAGAAGACATTCCATCACATTAATGCGGGCATGAAGTGATGATAATCCGAACTCATACACACCAGAAGAAATGGTTTTTGACGCAATGACATCTAATTTATTCATTTCTGTAGGCTTAGCCAAACACAGGTAGCAGGCCGCATTTGACTTAGCTTCAGACAGATATGTACAAATTTTGCCGTCAATCATCGTCATCATTAATTTGTTACTAATTTCATGTCCTTGACATTTTGAGGGAACGAGACCTTCAATTTCGTTATCCATTGCAGTTTTTTCATTTATGACAACGTCTTTGGTTTCTTTCACAAAAATAAACTGGACTGGACGGCAATACCTAGGTGAGCAGGGTTTTGGATTCACCCATACGGTATCACCGTCAGCTGACAACTTTAATGGAACCAAAGAGGTCATAAATATGGTGGAATCATCTTGACAACATAGAGAGTGCTCTATGTTTTGCTTATATCTACTTTGGTTAGATGCACTGTCAAATCCCCACTTTGATATTAATTTCAATTGTTTATCTTGTATCGCATCAGGACTACGAATAGTTTCAAAAATTCTGTTCACTGTTAAATCTAGTAACGCTTGTAGTGCAATCTTAGCAGATGAATCCGTTACAGTCACAAATGTCTTCGGAGGGTAGCACTGTAGCTTAGCTTTTTGCACTTTATAGTAAGACGGATATATCTCCTTTGAACCTTCTCGAATAGTCGTTTCCCTTAATGTGATATATTGCCATTTCGATAGTTTTAATGAAAGTAGCAAACCCAGTGCTTTTTCTGGTGAAAATATTGTTGAAGGAGCTGGTTTGTTCAACATTTCCTTGATTTTTGCTGCTGCTTCTGGATTTTGGAGCATATGTTCAATAACAGATGCAATATCCTCACGACCATCTCCTTTCAAAAGTGCTGCAGCTGAATAAGCTACTTCATTAGGGTCATCGCCTATATGTTCATCAGATCGTCTCTTCTTCTGCTTGTTACTTAGATCTTCAAACGGCTTTCGAGATCTTTTTGTCATCGTTGAAGTTGATTTCATTGTTGAAGTTGATGGTACAGGTTCAGGTACAGGTTCAGTAGAAATATTTTCACTTGTTGATTCTTGAATGAGCAAATTGGTTTGCACGCAGTTTGGCCAGTCAATATTTGCCTCAAGCCAATTACTGTAATCACGTCTAAAAACTTCACTTTTCCTGTGGGATCGTAACCATCTCTTTTGAACTGCCCGTGTAAATCTTCGACAAAATTCTTTCATGTAACACTGTCTTCATCTGAAAGGCTATAGCCCAGTCGAATAACAAGTGTGTTGAACAATATTTCATGATCGAAAGACGAAGCATCCTGATTGCTCAGAATAACAAACAAATCCAAATTTGTAATAATGCTTTCCATTATTCACCATCACTGAGTAAAAAGACACGGTAGGATAGATGTTAGTATTAGAAATCGGACGGTGAGCAATGGGTAGCTCACCGTCCGGTAAGGACCAAGCTCGGGTCGACGGCGCGTCGTATTCCACGCGCGCCTCAAAGAGATGTCGTCAGCACAAAAGTAGGGGTCCACTAGGGCCGATGCCTGCCGGGGTCGCGGGAAGGTACTTATGGGTTACCGAGGCCCCTGGCAACACAGGCAACAGGAAGGAATACGGGTGGGTTTTAGTCAGTAAGAGTCTGACACACCCTCCCGCTCCGCCCAGAGCGGGAGAAGTTATTTGATGATTTCCCACCCAAAAAAAAAAAAAAAAGTATTAGAAATGCTCTAAATGAACTGAAGTTGTGAATCCAATGTTTGACTATTTATTGTTATTGACTAATGATGGTATCACATTTATCTAATTACTTTCATTAAGTTAATCCTGCACTAATTGCTAAATTAGCGAGTACCCCAAATTATTTTGGTACGTATCCTTTTAACTAGGTATATAGGTATTAAGTTTTATTAATCATTAGCTAATGTGGACTTGAGGTATTAGACAAGATTACGTATTACGTAATTCATAATTACCATGTCATTTCAAATAAGTAGGTAATACGACTTTGTGATTTCTTAGAATGTTTTGGTCTAAGCATAAAAAATATTGTAAATTACACTTGGTATAGCCATATTTAAGCATTAAAATGTATCATATTCTTTTTATTTTTTTTTAATTTTAAAGATTTTTTTTAAAAAATCGCAACTGATGCGGCGATATTAAGTATGTCAAAAATTCACAAATAAATAGTACTATAACAGTGTGCAAGGATATAACGGCCAACCTTGCGATTCCAGAGATATCCTCATTTTTCATGTCAGCTCCATACATTTTTTTCTTATAAAAATGATAACTCTTCCATTTGTGCACACAATTACTTCATATGACATTTTATAGAACAGTAATGATCAGCAAAAGTCATTTCCAGCAAAAAAAATAACATTTAAGAAATCGAGATCCTATGTCTTCTACAGCCGACTTTCGATCCACCGTGCGCCGTCCTGATTTCCGAGACTTGGCTCAAACCTAACCTGCTTTCAACCACTTACCCGCTCCCCGGTTTCGTTCTTCTTAGGAATGACCGGATCGGTAGGAGAGGGGTTGGTGTAGCAATTTACCTTCGAGGTGATTTCCCTTTTAAAATTCTAGCTTCTTCTTCTTCTTCCAATGAATCCGCAGAGTTTCTTTTCCTCGAGGTTTGTGTCAAAGGAGCTAAAACTGTCCTTGGTGTCGTCTATTGCCCCCCTTCTATTGATTACTTCACTGAATTCGAATCGGTACTTGAATCTTTGGGTTCGGAGTATGTACATCACATTGTTATGGGGGATTTTAATACCAACCTCCTTGCCCACAACTCCCCTCCGTCCCGTAAACACCTGCATCTAATCGAGTCAGCCAGTTTGCATGTTTTGCCTCTCCAAGCCACTCACCAAAATATAGTCGGTGATGATACTTGGCTTGACCTGATCCTCACCTCTAATCCTTCCCTAGTTTCCTCACATGGTCAATATGCTGCTCCTGGCTTTTCCCATCACGACCTTATATTCCTATCCTATGTCCTTAAACCCCCTAAACCTAAACCAAAATTCCAGTACAGGCGTGCCTTTGCACGTATGAATAGCGAGAGGCTTCAACAAGATGCATCCAATATTGACTGGTCACCCCTGGAAGCAGCTGCTTCTGTTGACGAAAAAGTTAGTTTGTTCAACAATGTTGTGGTCAAGCTATATGACACACATGCCCCTATCAGAAAAATCAAGTTGAAGCGTCCACCTGCGCCTTGGATGAACATGGGAGTTCGGATGGCAATGCGACGGAGAGACCGCGCGTTTCGGAAATTTAAAATGGATCGCTCGGAGGACAATTGGACCTGCTTTAAGGCTGCTAGGAATCGGTGTAACCAGATGATACGCAACGCTAAACGCCGACATATCCTAAATAATATCACTTCTTCTTCTCCTGCCGATATTTGGAAGTTCCTTGGAACTTTAGGCATCGGCAAATCGCGGCACTCAGACCTTCCTAGCACAATTGGCTTAGACGATCTAAATCACCATTTCTGTTCACTGTTCCCACGCTAGATAGTCTAACCAAATGTCCCTTGACTACCTTGCTGGTCTGACGCGCCCTAATATTAATCCCTTTGTCTTCACCCCAGTTGACCCGGGAGAGATCAGAAAGATTATCCTTTCTATTAAATCCAAAGCCGTGGGCTGCGATAATATCAGCCGACATATGATCGTTACGGCTCTTGATCAACTCCTTCCTGCAATCTCCCACATCTTAAACTTCTCCCTGTACACCGGTGTTTTCCCCTCCCTTTGGCGTAAAGCCCTTGTTCGGCCACTGCCTAAGATACCCAACCACTCTCTTCCTAGTCACTTTCGCCCAATTTCCATCCTGCCCTTTCTGTCTAAAGTGCTGGAGGCCAGTGTTCATAAACAATTCTCCCACTTTGTCCACCACAACTCCCTCATCAGTCCCTTTCAGTCCGGTTTCAGGCCCGGGCATAGTACCGTTTTAGCTCTCCTTAAAGTGACTGACGATATAAGGCGGGGAATGGAAGACACTAAAGTTACAGTCTTAGTGTTAATTGACTTCTCCAATGCTTTAATGCCGTCAGTCACGAAGTCCTTTTATCCATCCTTTCTTATCATATGGTCTCTCCAGAGGTATTGGAATGGTTTTCCATGGTAGGTATACAAAGTGGTATGATCTTAATATTAATGAGGTCCCTTTAAATTCTACCGTTATACATGATGTGCAAATATTTAGTTACAAATGAAAATACAAATACCTTTTTTTCTTTCATCTTAATGAAATATATTTCTAAAGTATATTTAAAAATGTGCATGATATTAAAATAATTGCATAATAATGGTATCACATTATCACATTTTACGGCAGCGCGTTTCGTTATCTATTCTTAGAAATTACAAAAGGTAACCGCCATGGTCGCATACCTGTGCGGCGCGGGGAGGGTCTACATACCCCCTCCCCCCCTACTCCTTACCGCCCCGCGTGCGCGCAGGTTACCTTCACTTCAATCCTGTACTTCGGTTTGTTAAGTGCGCATCTTCCTGTATTGTTTTTGTGAATATTGTTTTTCACCCTCGCTCGTTTTTTGGTTCATTGGACCTTCTTAATACAACTACTTTGGCTTGAATTTATGAATTACGATTTGCTGCAATAACATTGTTCCTGTCTGTCTACATCAAATAATACGGTAAGTCAACATTTATTACTTTTTAATGTTTTGGCTAAAGTTATTTATTTTATTTCTTGTAGGGAAACAAACAGTAAGTTAGATATAAAGAAGAACATTAATGTATATATTATTTTATCTTAAACTAGCAATTTGACAGTCTAGATTGATATGCAATTGTATGAACTCGATATTTTTTAGTGGAGTTTTTAAGATAATTATTGTGTATGAAACGTAGTTAAAGAAAAAAAACATACGCATTTAACTTTTGGTTCAAATATAAAAGTGAACTTCAATACTACCAAGCATAGTAATGTTATATCTTTGGTGTCATAAAGAATTGCTAAGGTGGACGAATTCTATCAAAATATATTATTTTTCTGGCCGGTTCTTTTAATATTTGAACCAAAAAGGAATATGTCTTTTGCGCATTGACTAAAATGCGAAAAAAAAAATTTCAATAACAATGATGTTACGCGTGTTCATATTATCTAACCGTTTTTCTTTATTAGAGCGTAAAATGAAAGAATAAAATCTTTAAATCGATACAATCGATGCACCTAGCTGGAATGCGCGCACCTCTCCCGCTTTCCTTTCCACCTCCCTGTATCTATAAAGGTTCGTTATTCCTTTTGAGGCATGGAAAACTTAAAATTTTATTTTATTTTAGGTACTTGCCATCGTACATCTTTTTGGAGACCAGTAAGATTGGAGATGGCGAACAAGCCTAAGAAAGCAACAGTACAAAGTTGGATCAGGACTTCATCCTGAATTATATTACGACCCGGCCAGTAATTTGATTTACTGTTCTAAGTGCGAGAGCAGTATAACAGCTAAACTTAGTAGTGTCAAGAGGCACGTTAAAGGTCCGAAACACAAAGGGACAAGTAAAAAACCAAATGAAGAATTTTATTTGGACCTAGTACAATTTCTCATATTATGTAATATACCTTGGATTCAAGTAAACAACCCCGATTTCAAAAAAATCTTCCATAAATATATTTGCTGCAATTGTACAAATCGACAAAAGCTTCCTGAGCAATCATTGCTGAGAAAAGTTTATTTAGATAAGATTTTTAAAACTAAAATTGACGCGATTTATGAACAAATTGCAAATCAAAAGCTGTGGGTATCTTTAGACGAGACAACTGATTTTTTAGGCAGATACATGGTACATTTACTTGTAAAACCTTTAAATGCGATCACACAAAAACCATTTTTAGTTGCTTGCAAAGTACTAGAAATTGTTAATGGGAGCACAATTGCCCAATTTGTAATAGACTGCTTTGAAAATATGTGGTGCGATTTGTATGAATCCAAAGTAGGAGACGTTGCTGTATTATGCACTGATAGTGTAGCATATATGCTAAAAGCGGGACGTGTGCTGAAAAATTATTTGCCCAACGTGATACACGTCACTTGCTTAGCACATGCACTGAATCTCGTGGCAGAAAAAATACGATACGAATACTCAGATGTAGATGAATTAATTTCAAACGTAAAAAAAATAGGCTGGCATTGCGACGAGCACGGCGAGGGTTGGCAAGGCGCAGGCAGGACAGGCCGGGGGGGGGGGTGGGGGGCATATTCATATTTAGCCTAGGGCTGTCAGAAGTCTAAATCAGGCACTGTCAACCTGTGATGCAGTTCAAGAGGTAACGAATTTCATAGTAGAGAAAATAAACACTCGCAAAAAGGTGCTTACAATATTTCTTAATCTCGCTAAGGCCTTCGACACCGTTCCCATAACTACCCTTTTACACAATCTAGAGAGAGGAGGCGTCAGAGGACTCCGGCTTGATCTTTTTAAAAGTATCTGACGAATAGACTGCAGATGGTGAAAACTGGAGACCACGTTAGTGACGAGCTACCGATTTGTTACGGTGTAGCGCAGGGCAGTATACTCAGTCCTACGCTGTTCCTCATCTTTCTAAATGACCTCTGCAATCTCAACATCACAAATGCATTGCCCCATGAATAATATAAGGTACCTAGGTATTATTTTAGATCCATACCTGAATTATAAAACTCATATTAGCTTGGTAACAGGCAGGGTTAGAAAACTAATATATATTTTTTAAACCCTTCGTCACGTCGCCAAGCCGTCTGTAATTCGCAATTCATACTACGCCTTATGTTGTCAATAATCACTTACTGTATTAGCTGCTGGGGTGGCGCCGCAAAAACTGCCCTGAAACCATTGGAAGTGTCCCACAGAGCTATACTGAAAGTTGCAACTTTTCGACCTATTTTGTTTTCAACCTCAGAACTGTACAAACATTGTAGGGTCCTCAACATAAGGCAACACTTAATTCTCCAAACCATTCTTCTGCAACATTTAAAAACCCCTCTTATTAATACTACCAACGGAAAGTTTTGATTTGTACTGTTCCACAAACTCAGTTCAAATTCACTAAGAGATTTTTCTACTACCTTGGCCCTTGTTTGTACAATAAAATTAACGCGTCCAGTAATATCTATAACTTACTACACAACAAATGCAAACTCGCCCTCCGTGCATTTCTTCTGAATAAAACCTACGACGAAACTGAATACTACTTAGTGACATTGCCGCAGGCCACGCTAGAGCTACTGCGGTGAGCGGGGGTGACATGTGGGGGTGGGAGGAGTAAAGACGTTGCGTCTTGCCGCTATAGCGTGCCACGTTGAAGCGGCCGCGTGACACGTGGTTTTTATCTGCTATTATTGCGCGGGGTTTAAAATGAGTTTGTCTAAATTGGAACTTTCATGTTTAGAAGGAAGTATTTTTTTGCACAGGATATATTTATTTATTTATTAAAACTTTATGCACAAGTAAAAAAAAATAATACCGTACAAAGGCGGGACTTAATGCCTGAGGCATTTTCTACCAGTCAACCGTAGGGTGATGCAGAGAAGACCCATGGCAGGTGTAACTTAAGGGATAGATAACACGAAAATAACTTTACAATACAAGAATACATACGTAGATACATACATATAAACAGAATAAACTTTGTCAGGAGAAATAACGATCGGTAGTGGAGAAATATCGATCAGTAGAGGAGAAAACGAATCCAGCAAAATATCAGCGCTGGGATGTTTCTGCCAACTTCTTACGTATATGTTCACGTACCTTCAGTTTAAAAGACAACCGACTGGTCACCGTCCTGATGTTCAGAGGGAGCGCATTCCAAAGAAAGACAGCCTGGACAAAGAAAGAAGAGCGATTGAAACCAGAGCGGTGAGAAGGACATCGAAGAAGACGATTGTTGGTGAGACGAAGATTTTTACTATGGGCAGAGCACAAGTATTGAATATGGGAAGTCAGGTAAGAAGGAGAAGTGGGTTTGTTGAGAATAGAGAACAACATAGACAGAGCCCTCACGTCTCTGCGCTGACGAATGGGTAACCATTTTAGAAGCACATGGTGTGCGGATACATGGTCATACTTACGAAGATTGAAAACGAATCGAATGCAATTATTGAGAAGTCGGTCAAGTTTATTGTTCAGGTCATAGTAACATACATCACCATAGTCAATTATGGGAAAGATTAAGGACTGTACAAGCATTGCCTTTATGTGTGATGGGCAGTGATAGGAATAGGTAGTGCCTATTAGCCTAAACTTCGAAGAACAGAGACAAGAAACGGAGACTTCCTTAGGACTAAATTATTTCCGGCACATCTGTCTCGAAATTTCGAGACAACACTTAAATACATTTAAAAAAATGTGTTATTTGGAATAAGTAATTCGTCTATATTTATCTAAAGTTTGTCTATAAATGTGATAGTTTGAATGGATGTCCATTACTCAATGCCACTGAAAATGCTGATTTTGGTAGTGATATAGATTAAGGTGTGGAATAGCACATATGCTAATTCCTATTAAAAAAAAGTATAGTTCCCATGGGATACAAAAACAATAGTACACGCGGGAAAAGCCGCGGGCATTAACTAGTTAAAAAAAAAAAACGTAAGGGTCCTTTCACACCACCGATATTGTCTGGCGATTTTTGGAGATTTCTATGCAAAAAAAAAAACGAAAGAAAAAATGCTCAAAAATCGCCGGTCGATATCGCTCTAGGTTCATTAAATAATTAATGGGCTCTAAAGGAAAAATAAAACACATAGAATATTGTTGTAACAAATATATGTATATTTATATTATTTTAAAATATGACGTAATTGGAAACCATGAAACAAAATGTACAGAAGGAAAGATTTAAGAAACAAATTTATGTTTATCTATCTTTAAATATCTATGTCATATTTATTTTACTGACGTTGAGGGATGCAATTTTTACTCAAATCAAAGTACAAATTAACCTTTGAAGTTTACAAATTAATATTTGAAGCATTTAGGACAATCAGTTTTAATACTGAACTACTAACTGTTCGGTTTTGATAAAGAACTTGATGCATCAAAAATTGCTAAGAATTTGAAAATCTTTATTTGTGTTACAAATACCATAAAAAATAAAGAACGATTTTAATTTAATCATCGTGATTCGATTCGTCAAGTTCAGTATCAGAACCGAAATTTTCTTTGTCAGATGAGTCATCTAAGTTAAAATACACAATCATAATTTTTTCTATATTTTCAACTGTCAGGCGATTTCTTTTTATGTTAAGAATCCATTTATAAGTTGAAAATGACCTTTCAACATCAACTGAGGTTAAAGGCGCGTACATATAGTATGATCGCTCATCCTTTCCTGCTGTTATCGCTTCACATATGTCTCTAATTTTATCTAAACCGGGTTTTCTGTCCATGACATTTACGAGTTTATTTTTATAAGCTCAGATGAACACCAGCTAAGCACAGTTCTCACGTGATCAAATATTTCAAAGGATTCCGTTAGAGTTAAATTCGATTTTTGTAATTTCTTTAATCCAATTTGTATATCTTTAAAATATTCCTCAATGTAGTCCAAGTCCGATTTCAAGTTTTCCTTTTGAAGAACATTTTTGGCACACCTAATAGATAGCGCGTCGGAACTTCTTAAAATATTTACAATTGTTTTAATTTGATCATAATATTTTGCATAATATGACACTGCCTCCAACCAAGTACCCCATCTTGTAATAACGGGTTCTGGAGGAAGCGGTATGTGGGGAAAGGTGTTTTTTAACAAGCGCCCTCTATTAGGTGATTTTAAAAATATTTTTTTTACGTTTGAAATTAATTCATCTACATCTGAGTATTCGTATCGTATTTTTTCTGCCACGAGATTCAGTGCATGTGCTAAGCAAGTGACGTGTATCACGTTGGGCAAATAATTTTTCAGCACACGTCCCGCTTTTAGCATATATGCTACACTATCAGTGCATAATACAGCAACGTCTCCTACTTTGGATTCATACAAATCGCACCACATATTTTCAAAGCAGTCTATTACAAATTGGGCAATTGTGCTCCCATTAACAATTTCTAGTACTTTGCAAGCAACTAAAAATGGTTTTTGTGTGATCGCATTTAAAGGTTTTACAAGTAAATGTACCATGTATCTGCCTAAAAAATCAGTTGTCTCGTCTAAAGATACCCACAGCTTTTGATTTGCAATTTGTTCATAAATCGCGTCAATTTTAGTTTTAAAAATCTTATCTAAATAAACTTTTCTCAGCAATGATTGCTCAGGAAGCTTTTGTCGATTTGTACAATTGCAGCAAATATATTTATGGAAGATTTTTTTGAAATCGGGGTTGTTTACTTGAATCCAAGGTATATTACATAATATGAGAAATTGTACTAGGTCCAAATAAAATTCTTCATTTGGTTTTTTACTTGTCCCTTTGTGTTTCGGACCTTTAACGTGCCTCTTGACACTACTAAGTTTAGCTGTTATACTGCTCTCGCACTTAGAACAGTAAATCAAATTACTGGCCGGGTCGTAATATAATTCAGGATGAAGTCCTGATCCAACTTTGTACTGTTGCTTTCTTAGGCTTGTTCGCCATCTCCAATCTTACTGGTCTCCAAAAAGATGTACGATGGCAAGTACCTAAAATAAAATAAAATTTTAAGTTTTCCATGCCTCAAAAGGAATAACGAACCTTTATAGATACAGGGAGGTGGAAAGGAAAGCGGGAGAGGTGCGCGCATTCCAGCTAGGTGCATCGATTGTATCGATTTAAAGATTTTATTCTTTCATTTTACGCTCTAATAAAGAAAAACGGTTAGATAATATGAACACGCGTAACATCATTGTTATTGAAATTTTTTTTTTCGCATTTTAGTCAATGCGCAAAAGACATATTCCTTTTTTGTTCAAATATTAAAAGAACCGGCCAGAAAAATAATATATTTTGATAGAATTCGTCCACCTTAGCAATTCTTTATGACACCAAAGATATAACATTACTATGCTTGGTAGTATTGAAGTTCACTTTTATATTTGAACCAAAAGTTAAATGCGTATGTTTTTTTTCTTTAACTACGTTTCATACACAATAATTATCTTAAAAACTCCACTAAAAAATATCGAGTTCATACAATTGCATATCAATCTAGACTGTCAAATTGCTAGTTTAAGATAAAATAATATATACATTAATGTTCTTCTTTATATCTAACTTACTGTTTGTTTCCCTACAAGAAATAAAATAAATAACTTTAGCCAAAACATTAAAAAGTAATAAATGTTGACTTACCGTATTATTTGATGTAGACAGACAGGAACAATGTTATTGCAGCAAATCGTAATTCATAAATTCAAGCCAAAGTAGTTGTATTAAGAAGGTCCAATGAACCAAAAAACGAGCGAGGGTGAAAAACAATATTCACAAAAACAATACAGGAAGATGCGCACTTAACAAACCGAAGTACAGGATTGAAGTGAAGGTAACCTGCGCGCACGCGGGGCGGTAAGGAGTAGGGGGGGAGGGGGTATGTAGACCCTCCCCGCGCCGCACAGGTATGCGACCATGGCGGTTACCTTTTGTAATTTCTAAGAATAGATAACGAAACGCGCTGCCGTAAAATGTGATAATGTGATACCATTATTATGCAATTATTTTAATATCATGCACATTTTTAAATATACTTTAGAAATATATTTCATTAAGATGAAAGAAAAAAAGGTATTTGTATTTTCATTTGTAACTAAATATTTGCACATCATGTATAACGGTAGAATTTAAAGGGACCTCATTAATATTAAGATCATACCACTTTGTATACCTACCATGGAAAACCATTCCAATACCTCTGGAGAGACCATATGATAAGAAAGGATGGATAAAAGGACTTCGTGACTGACGGCATTAAAGCATTGGAGAAGTCAATTAACACTAAGACTGTAACTTTAGTGTCTTCCATTCCCCGCCTTATATCGTCAGTCACTTTAAGGAGAGCTAAAACGGTACTATGCCCGGGCCTGAAACCGGACTGAAAGGGACTGATGAGGGAGTTGTGGTGGACAAAGTGGGAGAATTGTTTATGAACACTGGCCTCCAGCACTTTAGACAGAAAGGGCAGGATGGAAATTGGGCGAAAGTGACTAGGAAGAGAGTGGTTGGGTATCTTAGGCAGTGGCCGAACAAGGGCTTTACGCCAAAGGGAGGGGAAAACACCGGTGTACAGGGAGAAGTTTAAGATGTGGGAGATTGCAGGAAGGAGTTGATCAAGAGCCGTAACGATCATATGTCGGCTGATATTATCGCAGCCCACGGCTTTGGATTTAATAGAAAGGATAATCTTTCTGATCTCTCCCGGGTCAACTGGGGTGAAGACAAAGGGATTAATATTAGGGCGCGTCAGACCAGCAAGGTAGTCAAGGGACATTTGGTTAGACTATCTAGCGTGGGAACAGTGAACAGAAATGGTGATTTAGATCGTCTAAGCCAATTGTGCTAGGAAGGTCTGAGTGCCGCGATTTGCCGATGCCTAAAGTTCCAAGGAACTTCCAAATATCGGCAGGAGAAGAAGAAGTGATATTATTTAGGATATGTCGGCGTTTAGCGTTGCGTATCATCTGGTTACACCGATTCCTAGCAGCCTTAAAGCAGGTCCAATTGTCCTCCGAGCGATCCATTTTAAATTTCCGAAACGCGCGGTCTCTCCGTCGCATTGCCATCCGAACTCCCATGTTCATCCAAGGCGCAGGTGGACGCTTCAACTTGATTTTTCTGATAGGGGCATGTGTGTCATATAGCTTGACCACAACATTGTTGAACAAACTAACTTTTTCGTCAACAGAAGCAGCTGCTTCCAGGGGTGACCAGTCAATATTGGATGCATCTTGTTGAAGCCTCTCGCTATTCATACGTGCAAAGGCACGCCTGTACTGGAATTTTGGTTTAGGTTTAGGGGGTTTAAGGACATAGGATAGGAATATAAGGTCGTGATGGGAAAAGCCAGGAGCAGCATATTGACCATGTGAGGAAACTAGGGAAGGATTAGAGGTGAGGATCAGGTCAAGCCAAGTATCATCACCGACTATATTTTGGTGAGTGGCTTGGAGAGGCAAAACATGCAAACTGGCTGACTCGATTAGATGCAAGTGTTTACGGGACGGAGGGGAGTTGTGGGCAAGGAGGTTGGTATTAAAATCCCCCATAACAATGTGATGTACATACTCCGAACCCAAAGATTCAAGTACCGATTCGAATTCAGTGAAGTAATCAATAGAAGGGGGGCAATAGACGACACCAAGGACAGTTTTAGCTCCTTTGACACAAACCTCGAGGAAAAGAAACTCTGCGGATTCATTGGAAGAAGAAGAAGAAGCTAGAATTTTAAAAGGGAAATCACCTCGAAGGTAAATTGCTACACCAACCCCTCTCCTACCGATCCGGTCATTCCTAAGAAGAACGAAACCGGGGAGCGGGTAAGTGGTTGAAAGCAGGTTAGGTTTGAGCCAAGTCTCGGAAATCAGGACGGCGCACGGTGGATCGAAAGTCGGCTGTAGAAGACATAGGATCTCGATTTCTTAAATGTTATTTTTTTTGCTGGAAATGACTTTTGCTGATCATTACTGTTCTATAAAATGTCATATGAAGTAATTGTGTGCACAAATGGAAGAGTTATCATTTTTATAAGAAAAAAATGTATGGAGCTGACATGAAAAATGAGGATATCTCTGGAATCGCAAGGTTGGCCGTTATATCCTTGCACACTGTTATAGTACTATTTATTTGTGAATTTTTGACATACTTAATATTGCCGCATCAGTTGCGATTTTTTAAAAAAAATCTTTAAAATTAAAAAAAAATAAAAAGAATATGATACATTTTAATGCTTAAATATGGCTATACCAAGTGTAATTTACAATATTTTTTATGCTTAGACCAAAACATTCTAAGAAATCACAAAGTCGTATTACCTACTTATTTGAAATGACATGGTAATTATGAATTACGTAATACGTAATCTTGTCTAATACCTCAAGTCCACATTAGCTAATGATTAATAAAACTTAATACCTATATACCTAGTTAAAAGGATACGTACCAAAATAATTTGGGGTACTCGCTAATTTAGCAATTAGTGCAGGATTAACTTAATGAAAGTAATTAGATAAATGTGATACCATCATTAGTCAATAACAATAAATAGTCAAACATTGGATTCACAACTTCAGTTCATTTAGAGCATTTCTAATACTTTTTTTTTTTTTTTTGGGTGGGAAATCATCAAATAACTTCTCCCGCTCTGGGCGGAGCGGGAGGGTGTGTCAGACTCTTACTGACTAAAACCCACCCGTATTCCTTCCTGTTGCCTGTGTTGCCAGGGGCCTCGGTAACCCATAAGTACCTTCCCGCGACCCCGGCAGGCATCGGCCCTAGTGGACCCCTACTTTTGTGCTGACGACATCTCTTTGAGGCGCGCGTGGAATACGACGCGCCGTCGACCCGAGCTTGGTCCTTACCGGACGGTGAGCTACCCATTGCTCACCGTCCGATTTCTAATACTAACATCTATCCTACCGTGTCTTTTTACTCAGTGATGGTGAATAATGGAAAGCATTATTACAAATTTGGATTTGTTTGTTATTCTGAGCAATCAGGATGCTTCGTCTTTCGATCATGAAATATTGTTCAACACACTTGTTATTCGACTGGGCTCTAGCCTTTCAGATGAAGACAGTGTTACATGAAAGAATTTTGTCGAAGATTTACACGGGCAGTTCAAAAGAGATGGTTACGATCCCACAGGAAAAGTGAAGTTTTTAGACGTGATTACAGTAATTGGCTTGAGGCAAATATTGACTGGCCAAACTGCGTGCAAACCAATTTGCTCATTCAAGAATCAACAAGTGAAAATATTTCTACTGAACCTGTACCTGAACCTGTACCATCAACTTCAACAATGAAATCAACTTCAACGATGACAAAAAGATCTCGAAAGCCGTTTGAAGATCTAAGTAACAAGCAGAAGAAGAGACGATCTGATGAACATATAGGCGATGACCCTAATGAAGTAGCTTATTCAGCTGCAGCACTTTTGAAAGGAGATGGTCGTGAGGATATTGCATCTGTTATTGAACATATGCTCCAAAATCCAGAAGCAGCAGCAAAAATCAAGGAAATGTTGAACAAACCAGCTCCTTCAACAATATTTTCACCAGAAAAAGCACTGGGTTTGCTACTTTCATTAAAACTATCGAAATGGCAATATATCACATTAAGGGAAACGACTATTCGAGAAGGTTCAAAGGAGATATATCCGTCTTACTATAAAGTGCAAAAAGCTAAGCTACAGTGCTACCCTCCGAAGACATTTGTGACTGTAACGGATTCATCTGCTAAGATTGCACTACAAGCGTTACTAGATTTAACAGTGAACAGAATTTTTGAAACTATTCGTAGTCCTGATGCGATACAAGATAAACAATTGAAATTAATATCAAAGTGGGGATTTGACAGTGCATCTAACCAAAGTAGATATAAGCAAAACATAGAGCACTCTCTATGTTGTCAAGATGATTCCACCATATTTATGACCTCTTTGGTTCCATTAAAGTTGTCAGCTGACGGTGATACCGTATGGGTGAATCCAAAACCCTGCTCACCTAGGTATTGCCGTCCAGTCCAGTTTATTTTTGTGAAAGAAACCAAAGACGTTGTCATAAATGAAAAAACTGCAATGGATAACTAAATTGAAGGTCTCGTTCCCTCAAAATGTCAAGGACATGAAATTAGTAACAAATTAATGATGACGATGATTGACGGCAAAATTTGTACATATCTGTCTGAAGCTAAGTCAAATGCGGCCTGCTACCTGTGTTTGGCTAAGCCTACAGAAATTAATAAATTAGATGTCATTGCGTCAAAAACCATTTCTTCTGGTGTGTATGGGTTCGGATTATCATCACTTCATGCCCGCATTAATGTGATGGAATGTCTTCTACACATAGCGTATCGTCTCGACTTCAAAAAGTGGTCTGCAAGAGGAGAAGGTCATCAAGAGTTATTGCATTCACGAAAAAAACTCATTCAAGATCGATTCAAAGATGATCTCAACCTTTTGATTGACATCGTTAAGCAAGGATCAGGTACAACTAACGACGGGAACACAGCAAGGCGGTTTTTTTAATTTCCTGATAAAGCTGCAGCGATCATTGGATTAGATGAAGACCTAATACGCAGATTTGCTGTGATTCTGCAAGCTATCACATCTGGAGAGATTGTAGACGTGCCGAAATTTAAAGAATACGCTAGAACAACCGCTGAAAAATACGTGGAACTGTACGATTGGTACTACATGTCATCAACCGTCCACAAATTGTTGATTCACGGAGGGGACATAATTGCAGAAAATGCTATTGTACCAATTGGAAGTCTTTCGGAAGAAGCTTCAGAGGCCCGAAACAAAGACTTTAGGAGGTTCAGAGAACACCATTCGAGGAAAAAGAGTAGACAAGCATCAAACGAGGATATCCTCAATATGCTTATCGTCTCTTCTGATCCTCTAATTTTTTCCACAAGACCAAAATTAAATGCCCACAAGAGGCAGACATACTTTAAGGAAACAGTAGAACTACTGAAACTTCAGGATCAGGAAGCTCCGACAGAGTTCTTAGAAGTTATATCTATTGTAGAGCCTGATTCTGAAGTGGATTCTGATGGTGACGAAGTATAAAATAAGTTAACTTTTATTGTTTATGTTAGGTTAGGTTAAGTTAATATTTTTTTTTAATAATTTGCTTTTATTTTTAATCATACAATAGTTTACCATTTATTGTTATTGACTAATGATCACGTTTATCTAATTACCCTCATTATGGTACGTATCCTTTTAACAGGTATATAGGTATTAAGTTTTATTAATCATTAGCTAATGTGGACTTGAGGCATTAGACAAGATTACATATTATGTAATTCATAATTACCATGTCATTTCAAATAAGTAGGTATTACGACTTTGTGATTTCTTAGAATGTTTTGGTCTAGGCATAAAAATATTGTAAATTACACTTGGTATAGCCATATTTAAGCATTAAAATGTATCATATACTTTTTTTTTTTAATTTTGATGATTTAAAAAAAAAATCGCAAGTGATGCCGCGATATTAAGTATGTCAAAAATTCACAAATAAATAGTACTATAACAGTGTGCAAGGATATAACGGCCAACCTTGCGATTCCAGAGATATCCTCATTTTTCATGTCAGCTCCATACATTTTTTTCTTATAAAAATTATAACTCTTCCATTTGTGCACACAATTACTTCATATGACATTTTATAGAACAGTAATGATCAGCAGAAGTCATTTCCAGCAAAAAAAAAACATTTAAGAAATCGAGATCCTATGTCTTCTACAGCCGATTTTCGATCCACTGTGCGGCGTGAACGTTGCTGTCAGCAAACGTGTCGTACAGTTCGTTGTAGTGACTGGATATATTACATATAAAAATGGGGGTTCATAATTTAAACAAAAACGGGCATCTGTTTGGTGAATACCGTAGACTGTACGATGAATTACGCCAATATCCACAAAAGTTTTGGGAATACACAAGGATGTCTACTGAATACATAAAATACTTTTGATTACATACTAAGTGCAATAGCTCCTGTTTTGAAGAGAAATCATACCAATTTTCACCCCTCCGTCACCAATTCCTCTTTGAAAGTTTGCTCAAAAAAAAGTCAAATTGAAATATTATGCATTCCAGATAATAATTTTTCTGTCGTCCTCGACCCGCAAGGATACACGGCTATTTTATACGCCTGTCCCTCCATACTTATGGTCCTTCGAGCCGGATCGAGGACGACAGAAAAATTATTATCTGGAATGCATAATAATTCAATTTGCCTTTTTTTTTGAGCAAACTTTCAAAGAGGAATTGGTGACGGTCAGGTGGCGTTTGTAGCCTAACTCCAGCAAATAATGCAAAAGCGGTACCTGTGCTTCTCCTGGCGAAAGTCTTGAAGAATCCTTCTGGGCAGGTGGCCACCTTGCTTGCCCGTACACTGGTCACTTGAAAGTTTATAATTTGGATTTAATCGGACGCGGGTTATTATTTTTAATTTTGAAAACGTAACACAGTATATCCCCAAGGATTACGGGATAACGTAATAAAGTTTTGCGGTTTTGCGGGCGCGATGAACTGAGATTGAAAAAACGTGGTTTGCGGTGAGACGAAATGCTTCCGTTCGGCGCCGGTGCACTATGACGTCTGACAGCCATCATTAGCTGTCACTAGCCGCAGGATTCTCTAAATCCCGCGACACACAATATCCGCGGCTGCAATATAAGCCTAAGACAGACTACAGACACCTTATAAACCGTCCACAATCAAAAAAATGTAAGGGGCAATAACTTGCCACACCATACTCCCCGCCTTGAAAGGTCCCGAGCTTTCAAAGATGATAATCTATACGCTGAAAAGCTGGTGCGGTTGGGAGGATGAGATGATGTTTATATATCTGGCAGTCTGAAAGCATCAAGAGAATCCCAAGCAGCAGTTCAAAACACCATTACTAGGAAACGGCGTTCGAAATTAATTATCAGATTCCAAAGAATGAAATTGCAGTTTGATTAAATTAAGACAAAGTTGAATTACCAAGCTAAATTATAACTATGTAATGGCGTACCATTGAGAAAATATACTATTGTAAATTATAAACTAAATTAAACTACGAAATAATATAGTTCTATTGGGTTGGCAAAGGATATAACTTGGTGACAGGACGTTTATATGTACCTGACGCGGTCTTTACTGAAGCTACTCGAATTACACCATCCGATCCCGGAAAAACTTCCACTATGATGCCCAATGGCCAAGTCAATGGTGGTACGTTATCTTGACCCAAGAGAACGACAGTACCGATCTCTATAGGGCGATCGGGAGTGCACCATTTCTGGCGAACTTGCAACGTGTGCAAGTACTCAACTCGCCATTTGTTCCAGTAGGATAACACAAGCTGATCCAAAAGCCTTTTGCGGTTTGTTAAATTTATGTTTTCTTCTGTCAATTCAGAAGAAGGCAAATGCTTAAGTGGACTGGACATTAGAAAATGCGCAGGCGTGAGCACGTCCGGATGCGGGTCTGATGAGAGAACACTAAGCGGTCGAGAATTTAAAAGGCACTCGATTTGTACCAGTACGGTAGAGAGTTCCTCGTAAGTGAGAAGCTGCTTTCCTATGACTCTATACAAGTGAGTTTTAACACTCTTAATGTTCGACTCCCAAATACCTCCGAAGTGCGGAGCTCGCGGCGGTATTCTTGTCCACTCAATGCGAGATTTTAGAAGCTCATTTTTAATATCTGTTTGAACAGACGAGTTCAATAAGAAAGAATAAATATCATCAAGTTGCGCCTTAGCGCCAACAAAATTGGTACCATTGTCTGAGTACATGACAGACACTGGACCGCGGCGAGAAATAAATCTTTTAAATGCGGATAAGAAAGCCTCGGATGTGAGGTCCGATACGAGTTCGACATGTATGGCTTTAGTTACCATACATATGAACAAACATATATAAAGTTTTTGCGAACGTTGACCTCTACGGCGAATAGGTGTGTAAGCAAGCGGCCCGGCGAAATCTACTCCAGTGTGCACAAAGGCTTTAGTATCACGGACACGGTATCCAGGAAGTTCAGCCATTTTGGGTGTTAGATGCGTAGGATTTAGACGGAAACAAGTGTTGCATTTCCGACAGCGGGAACGTATGACTGTTCGTCAATCTAATATCCAAAACCGCTGCCTTATAATAGACATCAATAATCCGGGGCCCATGTGGCAGTACGTATTGTGATAGTGATCAATAATTAGATCAACTACGCGGTCACGTTTAGGTAAAAGCGCGGGATGCTTGGCTTCATATGGTAAGTCAGATTTAGACAATCTGCCCCCAATACGTAAGATTCCGTAGCTATCAATAAAGACAGACAAACAGCGCAACTTCTTAGATGGAAGTTCGCCTGCTTTAATTAAATTTAAATCGTTAGAAAAATGCGTATTTTGAACTATTCGAATAATGAAATTTTCGGCGGTTTGTATATTTTTAACAGAGCTATGACTAAGTAGTCTGTTCGTAAATTTAAGAATGTACATAAATACACGTAACAATTTATTCCATGAACAAACACGGTCAGCTATTGTATCTAAAATACGCGGTTCAGTATTTGATGTTTCTACAAGAAAAACCTTTGATTTAAACTCTGGCAATGTTTCACATTCAGTAGGAGAGAATTTTAAAGGCCACTCGCTAATGGGTCGATGGAGCCAAGTAGGACCGTTCCACCATAACGAGTGTTCAATTAAATCAGATGGCAGCATGCCGCGGGAGAGACAATCGCTAGGATTCTCCTTTCCGGACACGTGATTAAAACTAGCGGCAGGTAGGTTTTCCTGTATTTTAGCAATGCGATTACTGACAAAAATAGACCATCTATGGGGAGATGAGTGGATCCACGAAAGAGCTATGGTGGAGTCCGAGAAAGCGTAGACACCTGCAATAGGTACACGAGCGGAAAGTTTATCTTTGACCACGCGAACAAGCTTAGACAGAAGTAAAGCGGCTAGCGTTGTTATTTTAGCGGGGGAAACTTTGGACTTTGCACATAAAAGCCGAACGCTGATATTGCCTTTAGAGTCAGTTATGTGTAAATAAATACAACAACCATAACCACTAAAGCTGGCGTCGCAAAAGGCTACGATATTCACTACAGCTTCTCTAAAGACGCCAATGTGGCGAGGAACCTTTAGAGAAGAGAGTGAGGGGAAATCGCGCAAAAAAACGGAAAACCGATTGGTGATGGAGTCCGGAGGAACCTCATCCCAACCTATTTTAGCTAACCAAAGTTCCTTAATTAGGATTTTCGCGTACAACACGACGGGTGCTACGAAGCCAAGTACGTCAAACAAGCGGGCTACTAGCGATAGAATCGCACGCTTAGTGCATTTATCATCTACAGCGACTGTTGTCAAAGAAAAATAATCATCAGCGGGTTCCCAGGTTAATCCAAGGATTTTGAAATTATGTTTATCATTATATCCATGCCAGAAAAATTAACTGGTAAGCGGTGAGACTCTGGGAGAATCTCCAACAAAGCGGGTGAGTTAGTAGCCCATTTGACCAGGTCAAAGGATCCTAACTTAAATAACTCAATTAAATCGCGGGATAATTGTATAGCAATCTGTTCATCAGGAACAGAATAGACATAATCATCCATAAAAAAAACTGAGTTTCTACTAATTTAGAAGCCTCAGGATAGCGGTCGCCATGCTCACACGCTAAATTGCGTATTGTGCGCATCGCTAAATAAGGACTAGGCTTTAATCCAAAGGGAACGCGGTTAAAGTGAAAAGTACGTATAGGTTCATTTTTGTTGAATCGATATAAAATTCGTAAATATTTGCGGTGGTGCTCATTTACACCGATCCGTAGGAACATTTGTTTTATATCCGCTGTCATTGCGACAGGGAGGGTACGAAAATCGAGTAATAATAAAAACAAGTCGGCCTGTAAATTAGGTCCGACATGCAGAATGTCATTGAGTGACAACCCCGAGTGTGTTTTGGCACTAGCGTCCAAAACCACTCGAATGCTGTCTTTGTCCGGTCTAATAACGGCGTGATGCGGTATGTAGTAACCCTCTTCTGTTAATTCAGAGTCGGGTACCTCCGATAAATACCCCTGAGTTATATAATCGGTGATAGTTTTATTGTAATCCTCGCGTAGGGTTGGCACGCACGTGAATTTACGCTCGAGCGCAAGTAGCCGCCGATGAGCGACACCGCGTGAATTGCCTAATTCGGAGGGATTGCGCGCGAAAGGTAAATCGACAAAATATCTACTGTCTTTAAATAAAACTGAAGAATTAAAATTATTTTCACACTCTAATTCGTCCGGACTAATAAAACGCTGAGATGGAATTTCCTCTAGCTCAAAAAACTTCTGCAAACTTGACTCGACGTCAATGCTAGCAAGCGCGGTAAACGAAGATGTCATGTGTGTTACGTCACTACTATGACAATCAATATCACCCATCAGTACATATCCGAAACTAGTCAGTATAGCTGGGGGTGCGCGGGTGCCTGAGTCAACCCTATCACCTAAATAAATAAAAGGGAACAGCTGTGCTCGGCATTTAATTTGGCGTAGTTTCTAACTGCGTAGAATAGTTTTTAGTAAACGGGGTAAGCTGCTCAGCGATATAGACAGGCGCCTGAGGTCCATCAAAACCCAAGTGGGTAGAATTTACTTTATTCGTAGGGTGGTTGATATTAAACTGTTTGGCAGCTAGAAGAAAGTTACTTTTTTGTAGTGTGTTTGAAAATTCAACGGTGATGTTCGATGTTTGGTTTTTGTTTTAGATGGTAGTCTTGAAACGTCCCGGATATCTGAGAGTTGTATGTTGACTTCCAATTGATTGGACAGATATTGAACTAAGGTGTAGAGAGAGCTTTTAGTTTCTTTCTGGCGTTGAGGAACATTACGTACCTCGATGCAGGTCTTAATACAGTTACGCTCTATGATGTCGAGTTTTTCATCAAATGTACTCGTAATAAGCTTCCTGGCCATAGTGCTTCGTTCAATTTCTAAGTTAGCTATTTTTAGTCTCCAAAGATATTGATTTGTTACAGTAGTCATTGATTTCTCAATTTCTTGATTGGTTGCCTCAATGTTTGTGTAATGGGATTTGATTTCCAAAATATGTTCCTCAAATTTTTCCATGCGGGAATTCTGTGACTTAATTAATTTATCAAATCCTTGAGATCAGATTTGATGTCATTCTTCAAAGCGATCCATATAGCTACTGTCTTTCATCGGCCGAAGTCGCTTATTGCCTCTCTGAGTGATGTATTCGGGACCTAAATCCAAAGATAAGCCTTCTTCCACGCATAGTTTTTGGATATCAGACTCGGAGCGACATTAGCATCAGAAGATATAAGATCATTATGCTACTTATGATTATTTCCTTCAACTTACTGGCTGTGAGACTCGCCGCTCGAAAGCTTGAGGACATCCTCAAGCTTTCGAGCGGCGAGTCTCACAGCCAGTAAGTCATCATCATCACATGATGATGATTTCATGCTGAAGTAGTTGCACGAAGGCTGCGCTGACGTTCATATTCGGGGTCACCAGTATAGAGGCATGAGGAACAGGGTGTAAAGTTCACTCATCCTCCATAGAAAAGGGAGGATCCTCCGACCAGACGGGTGTCGTGTCTGGTAGGCAACTGCTCGACGGTTAATGTCGGGATGTTGTATATATGCTAGTTGCGCGGTAAGCTCAGCTTGCGCGATGCAGGATTTCTCGTGACGTCAGTGTGCTGAGTAGTTCGCATGTGGCGATGTAGATGGCCGCCACATGAGTATATAATTGTATCCCTATTTTTTTGTAAAAAATCCTTCATTATTCGAGAATCTGAACTGAAGCTTAGAACGCCCACCGCATCCGTTGGTAACACGGCCCGGGACTTATTTAACGTATGAGATGTTTTGATTTTCTCAATTATAGCAGTGGATTTTAAGTTATTTATATTGAAAAAGCTTTTCAAAATGGAAACAAATCACATGAAACGTGATTCCTTCTTTCTGTAAATTTGAGGTAGCTGACCTTTTTTGCAGCTGTTAACTATAGTTATATGGTCCAAAAATATTATGGCTAGAATTTTAATATTATTGTTTTCTTTGTAGATTAAAATGTCGTCGCCACCGCTGCCACTGAATAAAAACTGGCCAAGTGCGTGTCGGACCACGCACATTGAAGGGTTACGTAGTTGGGAAGTTTGTATGAATTTATCCTAAAAACAAATTTAACATTGTAGTTGAAAAACATATTCTCCCATACATCGATATATGCCACAATATATATTATAGATAATACTCCAACTGCAAATTTAAGTTGGTCGGCTACTACTCGTTAACTTGTAAAGTCCACTTAGCTGTGATAGTTTTCCTTTTAGTTCCATTATATGTACTACTGCCATTATTTTTTTGTGTATTCCCGTTCGTCCCATCGACTTCGTCCCCCTCGTGGGACGAACGGGAATTCCTTATTTTTTTTCCCGATCGTCCCACTAATTTTGTTGATGGGACGAACGGGAATAATTATTATAAATTATTTTTTTAGTCCTATTGGTCCCACCAAATAATTTTAGACTGGTTGTTTTAATGGTAGAAAAAAAAAACTAATTTTAAAATAATAATCAGTCAGGCCATGTGGTAACGGCCGCGACTTACGAGGGTCGTAGGTTCGAACCCCGACAGGCGCTTTACTTTGTGTAAATTATTTCATCACAGCTCTCAAAACGGTGAAGGAAAACATCGTGAGGAAACCGGCTTGTCCTAGAACTAAAAATTCGAAGACATGTGACATCTACCAACCCGCACCGGGCCCGCGTGGTGGATTACGGCCCACTCCCTCTCACAGAGAGGAGGCCTGTGTCCCAGCAGTGGGAACATTATAGGCTGATTAAGTAATCAGTCATTTATCAAGGAATAAAAATCACAGCTAAAATCACAGAATCAACTTTACGTACCTAGGTATCAAAATACACATACATCAAAACAACATTAAATTCTCCATAAAACTAAAAATTATGATTGAAAAATCAGTCAGCTTCTTCAAACATCTTCGTTTTATAAAAAGAAACCGTCCTAATTGTTACAAAGTCACACTTGCTTAAGTAGGTTAAGTGATCAGGACAGTGAAATCGTTAATTTTGCACATAAATAGCAACAATAAACTATAACAAAATCAAAATAAAAATACCCAAAATATCACAAAATCAAGATGAACATAAAACATCGTAAAGAGTAACAATAATAAAAAAATGACATGTATTTAAGAAAGTAGTTGAGACCAAAAAATAAGGCCATAATAATTATTGCACACAAAGCCCTAAGAGATTAAATCAACGTACAACAATCGAGCACTTTGCCTATGATTAATATTTACGTAAGTTTTTCTAGAAAATGCCCTACGGTTATTTCTGAATTAAGAAGTTGCATTTGGCAATTCTTAATATATTGGTCTGTCAAGATTGAATGTAACTTACGCCGTTTTGGACTATGTTTTGCTTTCATGCTGTATAAGTTGGAGTCTTGATGTAACACCGTAAGCAATTTTAAAATATTTGGCTTTTTTTTGCCTATGTTATTGGTTGGGTGTCGTTTACTAAAACTGCACCACACTTTTACGAAATTCGGTTGAAGCCACTGCGATATCATGTATTGCCGAAATTATTCACTTTGGCTATCATCGGGGCTTTCGCCAGCGGCATAAAACCAGCCTTCAAAAATACGGTCCTCGGGTAATAATGGAAGCACCGCGCTTAGGGCTACTTGACGCCATCCGGGTGGTCCGGGGATACCGCACGGTCTCTTGTGAGGCAGCGAGCCTCCTTGCCGGATTGCCGCCATGGGATCTGGAGGCAAAAGTCCTCGCGCACGTATGGGAGAGGCGCGAAGAGGCGAAACGCCGGGGCGTTAGTCCGCTGCCGCGAGAAATCGCGGCACAGCGGACGGAGCTCCGGCGGGATCTCATGGCGTCATGGAAAGTACGGTTGTCGCAACCCAGTGCTGGGCACGCCACGATTGCGGCGATAAGTCCCCTCTTTGAGGTGTGGCTGGAGAGGCGCCACGGCGTCCTCACCTTCCGCCTGACGCAGGTCCTCACCGGACACGGCAGCTTCGGGAGGTTCCTGTGTCGGATAAGGCGGGAGGAAACGTCCGGGTTTCACCACTGTGTGGATCGCCCGGAGGACACGGTGGAGCATACGGTGGAGGTCTGCCCGGCTTGGGCAGAGCACCGCCGTGTCCTCGTGGAGGCGATCGGCGGCAGAGACCTCTCGCGTCCGGCCCTGGTTTAGGCCATGGTACGGAGCGAGAGGGCATGGGCAGCCGTCACCTTCTTCTGCGAAGCAGTAATGCTCGCGAAGGAGGAGGCGGGACGGTTGAGGGAAAGGCAAGTTTCGCGCCCTCTCGCCCCTAGCCGCCGCAGGAGACGCCCAGGGCATCGGGAATCCCGGGCGGATTTCTGGCCACCGTAGGCGCGGGCTTGCGGACGGTGAGCAATGGGTAGCTCACCGTCCGGTAAGGACCAGGCCCGGGTCGACGGCGCGTTGTATTCCACGCGCGCCTCAAAGAGATGTCGTCACCACATATAGTAGGGGTCCACTAGGGCCGATGCCTGCCGGGGTCACGGGAAGGTACTTATGGGTCACCGAGGCCCCCGCAACACAGGCAACAGGAAGGAATACGGGTGGGTTTTAGTCAGTAAGAGTCTGACACACCCTCCCGCTCCGCCCAGAGCGGGAGAAGTTATTTGATGATTTCCCACAAAAAAAAAAAAAAAAACAACAGCGTTATTTAAAATTGTACGCATAGCAGACATAGTTGCTTCTTCAAAATCACCGGTAAATGCTGTAGGATTCCAATCGTTGATTGTTTCTTTTTTACGGTTTGACATTAAAGCGTACAATAATGGCGTCATCGCTGTGCCTTGATCATCACTTCCTAAATCACCATGAACCGTGTAAAGTTGAAGGAACGGAGATGGACAACTCCTAAAGCACGCAAAAGCACAATTCCACATTTTCTTTGTATATATTGTAAACAGCTTCCTGTACTACAAGAGGGACCAAGATGCACTTCTTGTGACATTATTGAGCCTTAAAAAACAGAAGTCAATAATTACACACTTAGTAATATAATTTAAAATTATATTTAATAATATGTATATAATAAAATAGAATACAAACATGATACCGACATAATTACGAGTAGCATAAATTAATAAGACATGAGACCAAATAGTAATAATTAATTAGGCTATCTAATGATATTTATTAAAAAAATGTCCTTACACCAGTATTTTTCCACAGAATTCGTGTAAAATATATATTATTACATTCACACCTGTGCAGTTCCATTGTTTTGTCAACACTAACCCGACCGGTCTAATTTAAGTATACTAAAGGGAGAGAATGTCAGGTAATCCAACAGGGTTTACGCAAATAACACAATGTTATCGGCACTCTTGTTAACTAGCGGCATCACCAACGTCATCCCACCAGAGCCATGTAATATCACGACAAATTTGAAAGTAAACTACGTAACAACGATTAAACATTTTACGTACAAAATGATTTAGTGGGACGAATGGCACTAATCTAAGAACATATTCCCATTCGTCCCTCTAAAATCCCCAATGGGACGATCGGGAACAAATTTAATATTATTTTTGTAAATCCCGTTCGTCCCACGACGGGGACGAAAGTCGGTGGGACGAACGGGATTTACGTGATATTACATGGCTCTGGTGGGATGACGTTGGTGATGCCGCTAGTTAACAAGAGTGCCGATAACATTGTGTTATTTGCGTAAACCCTGTTGGATTACCTGACAATGGCGCCGATTCCCTTGTTCACAAACTAAACTAAATTTAAGTTCAGTGCATCTTTTTCTTTCTATTTCATTAAGAAAAGGACAAAAGACAAATTTTAGTTTAGTCCTGTCAAATTAATCGGCGCTTGACGTAAATTGACGTAATTTTAGTAGGCAAGTTTTTAATCACGTCTAAACTTCTAAAGAGTAGTGACAGACGCTGATTAATTTGACAGGACTAAACTAAAATTTATCTTCTGTCCTTTTCTTAATGAAATAGAAAGAAAAAGATGCACTGAACTTAAATTTAGTGTAGTTTGTGAACAAGGGAATCGGCACCATTCTCTCCCTTTAGTATACTTAAATTAGACCGGTCGGGTTAGTGTTGACAAAACAATGGAACTGCACAGGTGTGAATGTAATAATATATATTTTACACGAATTCTGTGGAAAAATACTGGTGTAAGGACATTTTTTTAATAAATATCATTAGATAGCCTAATTAATTATTACTATTTGGTCTCATGTCTTATTAATTTATGCTACTCGTAATTATGTCGGTATCATGTTTGTATTCTATTTTATTATACACATATTATTAAATATAATTTTAAATTATATTACTAAGTGTGTAATTATTGACTTCTGTTTTTTAAGGCTCAATAATGTCACAAGAAGTGCATCTTGGTCCCTCTTGTAGTACAGGAAGCTGTTTACAATATATACAAAGAAAATGTGGAATTGTGCTTTTGCGTGCTTTAGGAGTTGTCCATCTCCGTTCCTTCAACTTTACACGGTTCATGGTGATTTAGGAAGTGATGATCAAGGCACAGCGATGTCGCCATTATTGTACGCTTTAATGTCAAACCGTAAAAAAGAAACAATCAACGATTGGAATCCTACAGCATTTACCGGTGATTTTGAAGAAGCAACTATGTCTGCTATGCGTACAATTTTAAATAACGCTGTTGTTTTTTTTTTTTTTCATTTGTGGGAAATCATCAAATAGCTTCTCCCGCTCTGGGCGGAGCGGGAGGGTGTGTCAGACTCTTACTGACTAAAACCCACCCGTATTCCTTCCTGTTGCCTGTGTTGCGGGGGCCTCGGTGACCCATAAGTACCTTCCCGCGACCCCGGCAGGCATCGGCCCTAGTGGACCCCTACTATATGTGGTGACGACATCTCTTTGAGGCGCGCGTGGAATACAACGCGCCGTCGACCCGGGCCTGGTCCTTACCGGACGGTGAGCTACCCATTGCTCACCGTCCGCAAGCCCGCGCCTACGGTGGCCAGAAATCCGCCCGGGATTCCCGATGCCCTGGGCGTCTCCTGCGGCGGCTAGGGGCGAGAGGGCGCGAAACTTGCCTTTCCCTCAACCGTCCCGCCTCCTCCTTCGCGAGCATTACTGCTTCGCAGAAGAAGGTGACGGCTGCCCATGCCCTCTCGCTCCGTACCATGGCCTGAAACAGGGCCGGACGCGAGAGGTCTCTGCCGCCGATCGCCTCCACGAGGACACGGCGGTGCTCTGCCCAAGCCGGGCAGACCTCCACCGTATGCTCCACCGTGTCCTCCGGGCGATCCACACAGTGGTGAAACCTGGACGTTTCCTCCCGCCTTATCCGACACAGGAACCTCCCGAAGCTGCCGTGTCCGGTGAGGACCTGCGTCAGGCGGAAGGTGAGGACGCCGTGGCGCCTCTCCAGCCACACCTCAAAGAGGGGACTTATCGCCGCAATCGTGGCGTGCCCAGCACTGGGTTGCGACAACCGTACTTTCCATGACGCCATGAGATCCCGCCGGAGCTCCGTCCGCTGTGCCGCGATTTCTCGCGGCAGCGGACTAACGCCCCGGCGTTTCGCCTCTTCGCGCCACTCCCATACGTGCGCGAGGACTTTTGCCTCCAGATCCCATGGCGGCAATCCGGCAAGGAGGCTCGCTGCCTCACAGGAGACCGTGCGGTATCCCCGGACCACCCGGATGGCGTCAAGTAGCCCTAAGCGCGGTGCTTCCATTATTACCCGAGGACCGTATTTTTGAAGGCTGGTTTTATGCCGCTGGCGAAAGCCCCGATGATAGCCAAAGTGAATAATTTCGGCAATACATGATATCGCAGTGGCTTCAACCGAATTTCGTAAAAGTGTGGTGCAGTTTTAGTAAACGACACCCAACCAATAACATAGGCAAAAAAAAGCCAAATATTTTAAAATTGCTTACGGTGTTACATCAAGACTCCAACTTATACAGCATGAAAGCAAAACATAGTCCAAAACGGCGTAAGTTACATTCAATCTTGACAGACCAATATGTTAAGAATTGCCAAATGCAACTTCTTAATTCAGAAATAACCGTAGGGCATTTTCTAGAAAAACTTACGTAAATATTAATCATAGGCAAAGTGCTCGATTGTTGTACGTTGATTTAATCTCTTAGGGCTTTGTGTGCAATAATTATTATGGCCTTATTTTTTGGTCTCAACTACTTTCTTAAATACATGTCAATTTTTTATTATTATTACTCTTTACGATGTTTTATGTTCATCTTGATTTTGTGATATTTTGGGTATTTTTATTTTGATTTTGTTATAGTTTATTGTTGCTATTTATGTGCAAAATTAACGATTTCACTGTCCTGATCACTTAACCTACTTAAGCAAGTGTGACTTTGTAACAATTAGGACGGTTTCTTTTTATAAAACGAAGCTGTTTGAAGAAGCTGACTGATTTTTCAATCATAATTTTTAGTTTTATGGAGAATTTAATGTTGTTTTGATGTATGTGTATTTTGATACCTAGGTACGTAAAGTTGATTCTGTGATTTTAGCTGTGATTTTTATTCCTTGATAAATGACTGATTACTTAATCAGCCTATAATGTTCCCACTGCTGGGACACAGGCCTCCTCTCTGTGAGAGGGAGTGGGCCGTAATCCACCACGCGGGCCCGGTGCGGGTTGGTAGATGTCACATGTCTTCGAATTTTTAGTTCTAGGACAAGCCGGTTTCCTCACGATGTTTTCCTTCACCGTTTTGAGAGCAGTGATGAAATAATTTACACAAAGTAAAGCGCCTGTCGGGGTTCGAACCTACGACCCTCGTAAGTCGCGGCCGTTACCACATGGCCTGACTGATTATTATTTTAAAATTAGTTTTTTTTTTCTACCATTAAAACAACCAGTCTAAAATTATTTGGTGGGACCAATAGGACTAAAAAAATAATTTATAAATTATTCCCGTTCGTCCCATCAACAAAATTAGTGGGACGATCGGGAAAAAAAATAAAGAATTCCCGTTCGTCCCACGAGGGGGACGAAGTCGATGGGACGAACGGGAATACACGTCATAAACAACCGTTTAGCTGGCAGGGGGGGGAACACTTGACTTTAACAACAACCACCGAAAACTGGACCTGACAATACACAACACGCGTACACTCCGGACCGACGAGAAGATCGTCGAACTCGAGGAAGATTTGAGCAGGTTACGATGGGGTATAGTAGGGTTATCTGAAGTCCGAAAAGAGGGGGAGGACTCGATAATTTTCAAATCCGGGAACTTGCTCTATTTCCGGGAGGGCGACCAACAGTTCCAAGGTGGTGTCGGGTTTATCGTCCACAAGTCCAGGAAATTGTGATACACAAATTTAGATGAACAAAAACAAGGAAATCATTTGTTATCAACAGTATCCACTTTTATAACAAGTTGCCAAAGTCAGTTACAGAACTTAGCGATGAAAAGTTTAAAACCCACATCAAACGTGTCCTTATCAAAAACGCATATTATAAGATTAAAGACTACGTTGAGGACAAGGAAGTTTGGCAATAATTCCTTCTGCACATGTAGCTTCCCTGGCAGAAACGGCATAACTATGTAAATGTCTATTAACTGCTCCCAAATTACGATATTTATTATTATTTTTTTTTAGACACACGAGGCATGCCTTTTAAGTTTCGTCGTATGAAGAAAAAAACACAACCAGAACCTTATAGTACTTTTTATTCTTTTTCAAAGTATTCACCACGTAGCTTAATACACTTTTCCACTCGCTCAAACTAGTTATTATAACATTTATTCCACTCTAAAGTGGGGGTGTTCAAAATGGCTGACTTGAAAGCATCTTCACCGGACTGGAACCTTTGATCACGAAGACTTTTCTTAATTTTAGGAAATGTAAAGAAATCGTTAGGGCTTAGGTCAGGACTGTATGGAGGATGGTCAAGAATTTCTACTTTTTCCTGCTTCAAATACTCAATCGTTCGACGAGCGCTGTGTGAGCTTGCATTGTCGCGGTGCAGGATGATGCGTCGCTTTGAGTTAGATTTTCGAAGTACGGCGATGACTTGTGGTAAACAAACTGTGGTATACCACTCTGCGTTAACCTCGTCGGTCGTTAGGCTCGTCTTGAAAGACCCAGATTGTAGATTGTTGTTTGAAATCAGGATCGTAGGCATAGATCCAAGATTCGTCAACACTGATGATGTCGTAGACGTGATTTGACTCTCCTCGGTTGAACCTTTGCAGAGTTTTTGTTACACCATCTGACGCGGGCCGCCTTGTGATCGTCGGAAAGCAGATGCGGTATCCAGCGGCAAACTAGCTTTCTCACACCAAGTGCTTCATGCAAGATCTTCTGAATGGTTGTCCCTGAAATGCCTAATATAGCCTCTATCTCTCGATACGTCACATGACGATCTTCGAGAATTAGTTGTCTCACAGCAATGATGTTATTCTGTGTCATCTTCAGTGAAGGCGGATTTTGGGCGTCCTTCGCGAGATTTGTCACTAACACTAGTATATCCACGCTGGAATTCCAAATACCAGCGTTCGACAGTCCGCAGACATGGGGCTTCATCACTGAACACAGATGTCGAACAGGAAACACTGAAGTCGTGTCAGGCATCTTCTAAAGTTGTAGAAAATTATTGCACAAACATTTTCCTTAGAAAGATTCATTTTCGTACGTAACCTCCTGACAGATTCCAATCGACGCTGTGACTAAACAATAGCATTAATCCTAATACTTTTAACTGTTTTGAGATTCAATATTTAAACACATTCGAATATAGAAAAGTTCCTTCATTTATATATATATATAATGGAAATATGGAAACGACAGAACTTAAAAGGCATGCCTCATACTTTTTGACATTATATTTTCATTATTTGACATTATATACCTACAATTTTGATTTCAGACCCAGATAAGTGCCCATGTAGGTTTATGTGACATAAAAATATTTTGATTTGATTTGATTTGAGTCCCTTGTGAGCAACGTGGTGAAGATCGAGTGTGTCGACCAGGGTGGCGTACCTTATACTCAGAATATCCGAAAGATATTTGCTGAATGACCATGTATGAGGATATTTCCAGAGCCATGAATAGCTCTAAAACTCACTTCACCGTTGTCATGGGGAACTTCAACGCGAAACTGGGCAAACGTAACGATGATGAGCTGCGAGTGGGGTAATTTGGAGTTGGACGTCGGAACCACAGAGGTCAACTACTAGCCAGTTTTATGGAGAAGGAAGGCCTCTTTATGATGAACTCCTTCTTCAGAAAACGTGAGCACAGAAAGTGGACCTGGCAGAGCCCTGGTGGTGCAACAAAAAATGAGATTGACTTCATCATGTCGACAAAGAAGCAAGTATTCAATGATGACTCTGTGATCAACGCGGTGAAAACCGGAAGTGATAACCGAATGGTAAAAGGCACATTGAACTTATCAAGCTGGAAAGATCTCGACTGATGAAGTCTACCCACCGCCCAGCACCGATCCAAGTCCAAAACCAAGAGAGCTTTCAGCTCGAACTTCATAATCGTTTCGAGTGCCTAGGGAGCTCCGTGGACGATTATAACGATGGGTTCGTGAAAACTGTCCATACGGTCGGGTCTAAGATCTTCAAGACCCGTCGTATACATAGAAACAAGAAGCTCACTGATCCTACTATACAGCTCATGGAGGAGAGGCGCGAGATGATCCTGCAATCTTCAGTCGATGCGCTCAAGTACCGCCAGCTTAATAGACGGATCTTTAAGTCCTTAAAAGCGACCTTCGCCGCTTTAATATAGACCGCATTAAGGACGCGATAGAGTGGAATAAGGGCTCCAAGAGATCTGTCTATTGGGCAGAGCCAGCTTGTGAAACTGAAGACCAATGATGGCAGGATCGTATCCGCCAAACCTGAGCTGTTGAGAGATCGAGAGTTTCTATGGACAGTTATACACGTCAACAGGTAACCCTGGTATGAATCTGGCAAACGACCCAAGAGCTAGATTGACCCGACACTACACCGAAGACATCTCGGACGTCAGCTTGTACGAGATTAGGATGTCTCTGAAGCAGCTCAAAAACAACAAGGCACCGGGTGAGAACGGAATTACGGCCGAACTTCTCAGGGCCAGTGGAAAACCCGTTCTCAAGGCCCTCCAGAAGCTGTTTGATTCCATCATACTCGAGGGCGAAACGCCACAGGCATGGAACAGAGGTGTGGTGATACTGTTCTTTAAGAAGAGCGACAATACCCTCCTTATGAATTATAGGCCCATCTCACTTCTGAGTCATGTCGACAAGCTGTTTACAAGAGTCATCACGAACCGTCTCGGACGCAGGTTTGACGACTTCTAGCCTCCCGAACAAGCCGGATTCCGTAAAGGCTTTAGCACCGTAGACCACATACATACGCTGCGGCAGGTTATACAAAAGACGTAAGAGTATAACCTGCCGTTACCTGCCCTCTCTCCTTAGCGTTTGTGGACTACGAAAAAGCCTTCGATTCGATCGAGTCATGGGCTGTACTGCAACCTTTTCAACGGTGCCAGATCGACTATGGGTATATCGAGGTGCTTAAGTGTCAGTACGAAAACGCCACTATGTCAGTCCGACTCCAGGACCAGAGCTCAAAACCTATCCTTCTGCAGCGAGGTGTGAGGCAGGGAGACGTTATCTCTCCGAAACTGTTCACCGCTGCACTGGAGGATGTCTCCAAGGTTCTGGACTGGAAAGGGCCAGGCATCAACATCAATGACGAGTACATCACTCACCTTCGGTTTGCCGACGATATAGTTGTCATGGCTGAGACTATGGAGGACCTCAGTACAATGCTCGATGACCTCAGTAGAGCTTCCGAAAAAGTGGGTCTTAAAATGAACATGGACAAGACAAAGGTCATGTCAAATGCCCATGTTACACCTACTCTCATGATGATCGGAGACGTTACGCTCGAAGTTGTGGACGAGTATGTTTACCTAGGACAAACTGTCCAGTTAGGTAGGTCTAACTTCGAGAAGGAAGTCAATCGTCGAATCCGACTCGGCTGGGCAGCGTTCGGGAAGCTACGCAATATCTTCTCGTCCCACATACCGCAGTGTTTCAAGACGAAAGTCTTTGACCAATGCGTGTTGCCAGTGATGACCTATGGCACTGAAACGTGGTCGCTTACAACGGGCCTTATTAAAAGGCTAAAAGTCGCTCAAAGAGCAATGGAGAGAGCTATGCTTGGAGTTTCCCTACGCGATCGAAACAGAAATGAAGAGATCCGCAGGCGAACCAAGGTTACCGACATAGCCCCAAGAATTGCCAAACTTAAGTGGCAGTGGGCAGGGCACATTGCTCGCAGAACAGATGACCGATGGGGCCGAAAAGTTCTGGAGTGGTGACCGCGTACCGGAAGACGTAGCGTTGGAAGGCCTCCTGCAAGGTGGACCGATAACCTTGTGAAGGCCGCAGGAATCCGCTGGATGCGGGAAGCACAAAACCGGTCGAAGTGGCAGTGCATGGGGGAGGCCTATGTTCAGCAGTGGACGTCTTTCGGCTGAAATGATGAATGTTTACGCAAGCGGATCCTTGAATCGAAAAGTGATGTTCACAGACCCGCAATAATTTTGGACGGCCTATGCAACGATACTCCACACCATGGGGCAGACGAGAAAAAAAAATATTATCCCCACATTACGTGCACGGGAGGTACCCTAAAAATATTTTTTCTTCACGATTTTATTTTAGCATTTTGTCGACGTGATTAATATGGATACACACGCTTAGTACTAGAAAGCTGTAATTTGACTGTAGAGTCAAATTACAGCTTTCTAGTACTAAGCGTGTCTAAGCTACAGCGAGGATAGACAGACGGACGGATATGGCGAATCTATAAGGGTTCCTTGTTTACTACGAAATCTATATCTTTAGTTTAATAAGGTTTACCTACATTATATATATGTATAATGTAGGTATATACTGTAGTAAATATGTATGTATTTGTATTTAATGCTTGTAACCTATTTATGTATTTCTGTACTTATTCTATTTATAATCTATTATGTTATCTTTAATATTTTTCGTTATTTTTATTTCCTCTCAGAGCACCTGCCATCTTATCTCTTCACCACCCTTGGTTGACTGGTAGAGAATGCCTAAGGCATTAAGTCCGCCTTTGTACTTAATTGTGTGCGAGAAGTTTAAATAAATAAATAAGGCCCAAAGCTATATATTTGCACTAATTAAGAAAGTTCTCCTGTTGTGACAATACCAAATATGATTTTGTGTATAAGCCTAAGTTAAAAACTTCTTAAACCTGTTATTTCGCTCAGAATGTTTATTTCTTTAGCGGGCTTTAAAATATAATCATATAATATAATATAATATAATCATGTGGTAGGGGTCTACTTCTCTCCGAACCGAACTCTTGCCGAGTTCCACAACTCCCTTGCGGAGTTGAGAGACGTCGTCGTCGGGTTTGGTTCCCTCCCCGTGTTCGTCCTCGGGGACTTCAATGCCAAGAATTTGGCCTGGGGTTCCCGGTTAACGGACACACGGGGCAAGATGGTGGAGGACTGGGCTCTGGAGACAGGCCTGGTCGTCCTAAACCGGGGTTCTGTCCCCACGTGTGTGCGGATGCGGGGTGAATCAGTGGTGGACATCTCGTTCGCCAGCCCCGCTCTGTCGCCGCGTGTAGTTGACTGGCGTGTCATGGAGGGGGTGGAGACCTATTCCGATCACCGGTATATCCGGTTCGATGTCTCCGCCCAGACCTCGGACGCGCCGGTCCGACGGGCCCCGAGTGGTCCGCGGTGGGCGCTGAAGCAGCTGGACCGGGAGCTCCTCCTGGAAGCCTCGATCGTGCAGGCCTGGGTGTCACCACCGGACAGGCCTGCCGACATCAACGACGAGGCGGAGTGGTTCCGGGAGGCCATGTCCGACATATGTGAATCAAAATCAAAATCAAATCAAAATCAAAAGTCATTTATTCAAACTAGGCTGAAAATCAGCACTTTTCGAACGTCAAAGTTACATAAGACAGTCCCCCAAAAATGCCCGCCCGTCACCACTTCCTAGTGCTTTAGCTGGGAAGAAGAAGTGGTGGAACAAACTCCCCAGCAGCACGTCTGTCTGTTTAGTTATATAAACTTGATTTTATACAAATCGTATGCAAAGTAATTAACTTTACGAAACACAAAACATTGGATTAAATTACACACTTGCCATACGTTAGCTAGCACGCGCCAGTATACCAACAAAAATGAACAAACTGTACTCAAGCAGATAAAAATTTCAACATAAAAAAAACGTAAATAGAACTTAATACCTAAATAAAAGCCTCCAGGCATAAAGGGCGTGCCCGCTTACATAAGGCAATTGCTGTAGCTCGAATTGAGAAATGATAAACTAGCCCCATCGAAGTAAAATAAGTAAACAATTACTAATAACAATTAAAACCATGATCAGCAAGACGACCAGTCACCACAAGCAGCACCCGTTCACGAGCATAACGCAAAGATCAGCCATCACCCCCCTCGCCATATTGGAGGGAAGGAGGCAACCCGATCCCCGACGCTACCGCAGGCAGTGACATCTAAGGGAGCATGACGAGCTTGCTGCCGGTTGCTCAGGCAAGAATAGTATAATCAATAGTCGAGGACGCTAGCTAACCACTTATTGCAATACAACTCATAAAACACACATTGTAATGAGTAGATTATGTAACTAATAAATTAAAATTTAACTAATTAAATTACATTGACTTATACAGTCAAAATAAAAAAATAATCAATTATATGAACTCATATAACCTGTCAGTAGGAAAGCTAATTCTGGAGAAAGAACATAAACATTGTCTTGAGTTAATCACAGCGACCAACTATTCTTATCGTTTAAGTAGTCATTGATACAATAGTATGCCTTTGAACAAAGGGTGGATTTTACTTTAGTTTTAAACGCATTAAAAGGCAAATCTAGCAAAGAAGAGGGCAGCATGTTATAAAAAGTTATACCAAGCCCAACAAATGAGTTATGTACCTTATGAAGCCGGTGAAATGGAGCTCGTAATTTGTCCTTATTTCTGGTGTTAATATTGTGAATATCACTATTTTTAGTGTATAAGTGTATATTTTGCCTAATATATAAGATATTGGCGAAGATGAATTGTGATGCCACCGTGAGAATACCAACATCTTTAAAAAAATCTCTCAGAGAAACTCTGGCACCAAGCTGGTAAATAGCTCGAACAGCTCGTTTTTGAAGAACGAATATATTTTGAATGTCAGCGGCTTTGCCCCACAGCAGAATACCGTAGGACATAACGCTATGAAAATAACTAAAATAAACTAATCGAGCTGTATCAACGTCAGTGTATTGTCTTACTTTTCTGACGGCGTAGGCGGCCGAACTGAGCCTGCCCGCTAGGCTTGATATATGAGGGCCCCACTGAAGTTTGGCATCTACTGTTATACCAAGAAAAACTGCCGAGTCTACAGTTTCAAGCACCCCATTATCTAAGACGATGTTGGGACCTAGATTCCTAACATTTGGCAAGGCAAACTTTATACATTTCGTTTTCTTGGCATTGAGAACTAGGTTATTCGTCGTAAACCAATCCGTGACCATTGAGAGTGCACTGTTTACGTCATCAAAATCTTGTCTATTCCTGTTTACTTTAAAAAGAAGTGAGGTGTCATCTGCAAACAATACAACGTCACAGATACCCTTTAAATAAAATGGTAAGTCATTAATATACACTAAGAATAAGAATGGACCCAGTATTGAGCCTTGAGGTACACCTAACTGAACTGGTAACCCGGAAGATTTTACACCATTCACATCTACACATTGGAACCTATTATGTAAATAAGAATTTATTACTTTGAGAGCTTCATTTTGGACACCATAATGACACAGTTTACGCAAAAGCGTGTCATGGTCCACGCAATCAAAGGCTTTGGAGAGATCACAGAAAACTCCAATAGCATTTTGCGAGTTCTCCCATGCGTCAAATATGTGTTTCAGCAGTGCAACACCCGCATCTGTAGTCGAACGACCTTTTGTAAAGCCATATTGTTCATTATGAAGGAGGCTGTTTAAATTAAAATGTCTTAGCAATTGCTTGAGTATTAACTTTTCAAATATTTTGCTAAATGCAGGTAAGATAGAAATAGGTCTGAAATTGCCAACGTCATTTTTATTACCTGATTTAAATAAAGGTATGACTTTACTACTCTTCATGAGGTCAGGAAAAGAGCCCAAATCAACACATTTATTAAAAGTAACAGCTAGATAGGGGGCTACGATTTCTATTATATTGCTTAATAGTTTAATGGAGATACCCCAGATATCACCAGTGTTTTTAGACTTAAGTGTGTTAAAAATATTAACTACATCACGAGGTGTTACATGTTCGAAGCTAAATAAGCGACTACATTTAGGCACACTACTATGCAAAAGGTTTTCAGCTTTAGACGGGGACGAATTCAAGGAGCGAGTCGTAGTTATAGGTATGTTGGCAAAAAACTCATTGAATGCTTCAGCTACGTCAGCTGCTTTATTAACTAATTTGTTGTCGACCATAATCTCAAGTTGTTTTTCTTGTTTAACCGACTTACCCGTTTCATTGTTAATAATTTTCCAAGTGGTTTTTACTTTATTATTGGAATTTTTAATTGTATCGCTTAAAAATTTAGATTTAGCAAAAACACAAATCTTTTTAAATAGTTTTGAATAATTTTTGACATACTCTAAGAAAGGAGTGTCAAACCTGAATTTTTTCAAACCGTATAACTCGTATAGTCGCGCTCTACTTTTATAAATACCTGGAGTAGCCCATTGGTTAAAGCCAGCGGAGGTGCCATTAATGTTAATGGTTTTGGTCTTGAAAGTAGATTGGTACTCTTTTTGCACAACATCAAAAAGAGGCAATGCCCCGGGTGTGACGTGGCAATGCCCCGGGTCCAGCCTGGACGTGCCTCGCGCCAGGTGTACTGGTGGTCGCAGGAGCTGACGGCTCTGCGCACTGTGTGCGTGGCTGCGCGACGCCGGTACACCAGGCACCGCAGGCTCCGTATCAAACCTCCGGATACGGAAGCCATTCAGGCGGAGCTGTACGAGGGGTACAGAGCGGCGAAGACCGCCCTCCAAGCGGAGATCCTGCGGGCCAGGGGGTTGGCCCGCGAGGAGTCGCTGGGGACTCTGGACAGGGACCCGTGGGGACGCCCGTACAAAGTGGTGCGGGAAAACTCCGCCCATGGGCTCCCCCGCTGACGCAGAGTCTCCGGCCCCAGCTTGTGGAGGACGTGGTGAGCGCTCTGTTCCCTTCCCGAGGGAAACACACCTCCCCGCCTATGGCTCCGCCTACTGCGGTGCCCGATGCGGACCACACCGCCAACGACGACGGCGACGACGATGCTCCGGAGGTGACCGAGGTAGAAATGAGAGCGGCGGTACGCAGGCTTAATGCCAAAAATACCGCCCCAGGACCCGACGGCTTACCTGGGAAGGCCTGGGTCCTGGCCTTGGAGGCTCTCGGGCCTCGACTCAGGGGGCTCCTAAGCGCATGCATGGAGAGGGGCCAGTTCCCGCTTCGTTGGAAGACGGGAAAACTGGTCCTCATAAAGAAGGCAGGGCGCCCTGCGGACTCTCCGTCCGCTTATCGGCCCATCGTGCTGCTCGACGAGGTGGGCAAGCTCTTTGAAAGAGTCATTGCAGACCGCCTCGTCGGCCAGCTGGTGCGGGTGGGGCCGGATTTGGCGGAGAGCCAGTTTGGTTTCCGCAGAGGGCGCTCTACGGTGCACGCCATCATGCGTGTGCGAGCCCTGACGACGGGGAATGCTGTTGCCCAGGGTGGGGTCGTCTTGGCGGTGTCCCTAGACATCGCCAATGCCTTCAATACCCTGCCCTGGAGTTGCATCAGGGAGGCACTCCGGTATCACCGGATGCCGACCTACCTCTGTCGTGTGGTCGAGGCCTATTTGACGGACAGGGCCGTCATCTACCCCGGTCACCAGGGAGTGTGGAACCGGCAAGAGATGTCGTGCGGTGTCCCACAGGGATCGGTCCTGGGGCCGCATCTGTGGGACATCGGATACGACTGGGTGCTGCGCGCCGACCTCCCTAGCGGCGTCAGCGTAGTGTGCTACGCTGACGACACGTTGGTCCTGGCGCAGGGGAGGTCGCACCAGGCGGCGGCCGAATTAGCGGCACACGGGGTTGCGACAATCGTCGAAAGGATCCGGCAATTCGGACTCGAGGTGGCCCTGCACAAGTCCGAGGCCATGTGTTTTCATGGTCCTCGGAATGCGCCACCGTTGGGGTCCCAAATAACGGTAGGAGGGGTTTCTATCGGCGTCGAGTCGACGATGAAGTACCTGGGACTCGTCCTCGACAGCCGGTGGAACTTCGTGGAGCATTTCCGACGTTTGGCTCCCAAACTGGAGCGGGCGGGCGCTGCATTGAAGCGGCTCCTGCCCAATCTAGGGGGTCCAAACGCCTCCTGCCGGAGGCTCTACGCGGGGGTCGTGCGGTCCATGGCCCTCTACGGGGCTCCTGTATGGGCGCGCTCTCTGGCGCTGCGGCCAGCCCGCCGGTTGAGCGCGGCCCAAAGGGTCATGGCCATCCGGATGGTCCGAGGATACCGCACGGTCTCCTGTGAGGCAGCGAGCCTCCTTGCCGGATTGCCGCCATGGGATCTGGAGGCAAAAGTCCTCGCGCACGTATGGGAGTGGTGCGAGGAGGCGAAACGCCGGGGCGTAAGTCCGCTGCCGCGAGAAATCGCGGCACAGCGGACGGAGCTCCGGCGGGATCTCATGGCGTCATGGAAAGTACGGTTGTCGCAACCCAGTGCTGGGCACGCCACGATTGCGGCGATAAGTCCCCTCTTTGAGGAGTGGCTGGAGAGGCGCCACGGCGTCCTCACCTTCCGCGTGACGCAGGTCCTCACCGGACACGGCAGCTTCGGGAGGTTCCTGTGTCGGATAAGGCGGGAGGAAACGTCCGGATGTCACTACTGTGTGGATCGCCCGGAGGACACGGTGGAGCATACGGTGGAGGTCTGCCCGGCTTGGGCAGAGCACCGCCGTGTCCTCGTGGAGGCGATCGGCGGCAGAGACCTCTCGCGTCCGGCCCTGGTTCAGGCCATGGTACGGAGCGAGAGGGCATGGGCAGCCGTTACCTCCTTCTGCGAAGCAGTAATGCTCGCGAAGGAGGAGGCGGGACGGTTGAGGGAAAGGCAAGTTTCGCGCCCTCTCGCCCCTAGCCGCCGCAGGAGACGCCCAGGGCGTCGGGAATCCCGGGCGGATTTCCGGCCACCGTAGGCGCGGGCTTGCGGACGGTGAGCAATGGGTAGCTCACCGTCCGGTAAGGACCAGGCCCGGGTCGACGGCGCGTTGTATTCCATGCGCGCCTCAAAGAGATGTCGTCAGCACATATAGTAGGGGTCCACTAGGGCCGATGCCTGCCGGGGTCGCGGGAAGGTACTTATGGGTCACCGAGGCCCCCGTAACACAGGCAACAAGAAGGAATACGGGTGGGTTTTAGTCAGTACTGACACACCCTCCCGCTCCGCCCAGAGCGGGAGAAGTTATTTGATGATTTCCCACCCTCAAAAAAAAAAAAAAAGAGTTCAATAAGACCCAAAATGGTAATTTTAAATACTTAAGACTTTTCAAGCATACCGCATATGAATAAGATGATAATGCTAATGAAGAAAATAAATAAGGAGCATAAACTGAATGAGATTTTCTTATTATCCTGACAATGGTGCCGATTCCCTTGTTCACAAACTGAACTAAATTTAAGTTCAGTGCATCTTTTTCTTTCTGTTTCATTAAGAAGAGGACAGAAGATAAATTTAAGTTTAATCCTGTCAAATTGATCACCGCCTGTCACTACTCCATACAAGTTTAGACGTGATTTGAAACTTGCCTACTAAAATTACGTCAATTTACGTCAAGCGCTTTGGGGTGGGGTTTGGGATCTACCTCCTAGTGGTCCACCCCGGGCAACGGCACCACAGGCTTGCCTGTGGTACGGCTGAACGATCCCACTTAGCGGTGGTAGGCTCCGCAAGGAGCCGCCTGGCTCGCTACCACCCTCCCACCGGAGTCCGTCGCCAAGCAGCTTGCTGTGTTCCGTCGGTGTGTGGGAGTGCCAGTGCCTTTGGGGGAGTAGGAGATTTGTCAGTTGCGCTGTCCAGAACCGGTCTTGGTCTCTGGGCTTAACTTGCCGGGTAACTCATTGTGGAGGGTAGCGGGATCCGAAGCACGGTGCCAGCCGTTGGCCGACCGCAGTCAGTAGGGGGCCCAAGTAGCACGCCAGCCACGTGCCAAAGGCTGCCCCGCCAACTCGCGAAAAATCCCGGTATGCTCCACCGTGCCAGCCGGCGACTGGACGGGAGGACCCGGTGGCCATATCCGGGGGGGTTTGGGCGTCCCCGCAGTCTCCAAATGAGTTCCCCATAGGTTTTAGTTGAGTCTAGTGTTCCACTTGGATCTCTGAGCAGCGCCTCGACAAGTCGACTTCTTTCCCCAACAACTCCACTCAAAATGAAAAAGAGAAAAAGAAAGAAAGATAAGGTTAAACAACGGCTGCACTTCCTCCCACTAAAAGTGCACCTCACTAACATCAGAGGGTTGCACTCCAATCTCGATCCGGTCCATCACCACCTTGAGACCGAGAAGCCGCACCTGTTTTTCCTAACGGAGACGAAGATAACAACCCCGTCGGACGTGGCGTACCTCAACTACCCGGGTTACTCTCTTGAACACAAGTTCAAGAAGCAAGCTGGGGTCTGTGTGTACGTCCGCGATGACATTTGTTGTCGTCGTCTCCGTTGCTTTGAGAACTCGGGTTTTTCTGCCATATGGCTACTTGTGGACTCTGGCGTGGAGAAATTTCTCTACATCGGCGTTTACCGATCGCACAGCGGTGACCAGGAGACAACAGCGCTCTTTAATTTCCTCGTGGAGACGACTGACGTCGCCCAGCAACGGTACCCAACAGCGAAGCTCGTTTTTCTGGGGGACTTCAACGCCCATCTTAAAGAAATGGTTGTTCCCGTACCAGAAAACTAACCATGCTGGGTTAGAGGCGCGCAAGTTTGCTATTACGTTAGATCTAACCCAGATGGTGAATGTGGCAACGCGGGTACCGGATGTTGATGGCCATACACCCAATTGTTTGGACCTTCTGCTGGCATCTGATCCGGACAATAATTCAGTGTCGGTCTCAGCCCCGCTGGGAACGTCCGACCACTGTCTGGTGAAAACCGTATCGACCTGCTCTCCACCAGATGAGAGTCCTAGAGGCACGAGACGAGTGTGGCGATACGGGTCAGCGGACTGGGATGAGATGCGGCACTTTTTTGCGTCTTATCCATGGCGGCATGTGTGCTTCTCTTCGGGTGACCCCTCGAGCTGTGCAGACGAGGTTGCGGACGTTATTCGGCAGGGAATGGAGTATTTTATTCCATTCTCCGACATCCCACTCGGCCATAAATCCCGGCCTTGGTATAATGCAGAGTGCGCCCACGCTGAGGCCCGAAAAGAGTCTGCCTACCAAGCCTGGGTCAAGGCCCGCGACCGCAAAGTTAGAGCTCGTAGGGTTCGCGCGAAGAAGAGAGCCTTTAACACTGCCGCCAAGTCCTGCAAGCGGGTTTTACGAGAGGCACGTTTTGGCCATGTCGGACGTATTGGGGCCAAGCTGGCATCGCACCCTCCGGGTAGTAAACAGTTTTGGTCCCTGTCTAAGGCGGCCGAAGCGAATTTCTGTCGTCCCACTTTACCTCCAATGCTGAAACCTGATGGGTCGCTGGCCCACTCCGCAAGTGAGAAAGCAAATTTATTTGCATCTCTCTTTGCAAGCAATTCACGTCTGCACGCTGGCTCCAAGCAACCACCTACAGTACCTCATTGTGACTCCTCGATGCCGGAGATCGCAGTTCACATTAGAGAGGTCCGAAAAGTATTGTGCAGTCTAGACGTGAACAAGGCCAGCGGGTCTGACGGCATTCCGGCGAGAGTGTTGAGGCAGTGTGCGCCTGAACTGTCTCCTGTGTTGACACGTTTGTTCCGCCTCTCTCTTAAGAAAGGAACGGTACCAAAATCCTGGAAGCTTGCAAATGTACAACCAGTGCCCAAAAAGGGCGACCGTGCAGACCCTGCCCATTACCGTCCGATCGCCATTACCTCCATTCTGTGCAAAGTTATGGAAAGGGTACTGAACAGTAAGTTGCTTACCTACCTCGAAGACAATGATCTCCTCAGTGACCGTCAATATGGCTTTCGCCGGGGACGGTCAACTGGTGATCTTCTTGTGTATGTCACGCACTGCTGGGGCGAAGCCATCGAGAAACATGGCGAAGCACTTGCTGTATCGCTTGATATCTCGAAGGCTTTCGACAGGGTCTGGCACGCTGGTCTGCTCAGCAAGCTTCCTGCTTATGGCATCCCAGCTGGTTTTTGTAGCTGGATATCAGACTTCCTTAGTGAACGGTCGATCAGAGTAGTCGTTGACGGCTGCTCCTCTGACCTTATGGCTATTGATGCCGGAGTTCCTCAGGGGTCTGTTCTCTCTGCAACTCTTTTCCTGCTGCACATCAATGACCTACTACAGACTGGTATTGTTGGGTACGCGGACGACAGTACTGTTTCAGAGAGATACTTGTCCAGCGCAAAAACCAACGGGGCCGCAGTTCGTTCCTTGAGAGAGGCCTTGGTAGAGCGGACAGAGTTGACGTTAAGCCTTGTCTCCCAGTGGGGTGATGATAATCTGGTCACTTTTAACGCCACCAAAACACAGGCGTGTCTTTTTACCACAAAAAGGAGTCGTTTCGACCTGACTCCTACTTTTCGGGGTACATCGGTTCCTGTAACTGATCGGCTCGAGCTCCTAGGCACGGAGTTGACATCTAACCTCAACTTCGGCGCCACCATCGAGTACAAAGCCCAAACTGCGGCCAAGAAACTGGGCATCCTAAATAAGGTGAAGCGATACTTTACGCCTGGACAGCTTTTGACCCTTTATAAAGCGCAGGTCCGATCCTGCATGGAGTATTGTAGCCACCTTTGGGATGGCTCGGCTAAATACCAACTTGCCGCGCTTGACTCGGTGGAACGCAGAGCTAAGAGGCTCATTGGCGACGTAAATCTGGTGGATGCCAAGCTTCACAGTTTGGCCCATCGTCGCAAGGTTGCCTGCTTGTCGGTCTTGTATAGATTGTACTTCGGAGAGTGTGCCCAAGAACTCCACGACCTCATTCCACCGGCCCCCTTCTATTATCGGTCATCTAGGCGCACTTCAGGTTACCATCCCTTCCTGGTGGCTATCCCACCAGCTCGCACTAAGCGTTTCCAAACTTCTTTTATAATACGCACAGCAAAGGAATGGAACTCTCTGCCTGCGTCTGTGTTTCCGAACGCATACAACCCTAATCTCTTCAAAGTGAGAGTGAACAGGCTTCTTCTGGGTAAGCTCGCTCCATCGTCGACTTTGTTTCTGTCACCTCTGACATAGACTAAGGTCAAGAGCAAACCCATCACAAATAAAAAAAAAAAAAAAAAGCGCTGATTAATTTGACAGGAGTAAACTAAAATTTATCGTCTGTCCTTTTCTTAATGAAATAGAAAGAAAAAGATGCACTGAACTTAAATTTAGTTTAGTTTGTGAACAAGGGAATCGGCACCAATGTGTCCAAAAATATTACATTTTTAATTAAAGGTGGGCCATTTATTATGCCTTCGGTCAATCAACTCAGCCTATAACAGTCCACTGCTGGACATAGGCCTCTCCCAGGCTGCGCCACAACACCCTGTCCTCCGCTTTCCGCATCCAGTCTGTCCCAGCCACCTTTTTAAGGTCGTCGGTCCATCTAGCTGGGGGGCGTCCCACACTACGCTTGCCGATACGCGGTCTCCACTCTAGGACTCGTCTGCTCCACCGGCCATCGGTCCTTCGACAAATATGGCCAGCCCACTGCCACTTCAGCTTGCTTACTCTGCAGGCTATGTCGGTAACTCCGGTTCTCTTCCGGATAACTTCATTTCTGATCTTATCCTTCAAAGAAACTCCAAGCATAGCCCGCTCCATGGCGCGCTGAGCGACCTTGAATTTGTGGACCAGCCCGACTGTCAGTGTCCACGTTTCGGCACCGTATGTCATAACGGGCAGGACGCACTGGTTAAAGACCTTAGTCTTCAAACACTGCGGGATTGGCGACGAGAAGACTTGACGAAGTTTTCCAAACGCTGCCCAACCCAATCGGATCCTCCTGTCGGCTTCTTTCTCAAAGTTGTGTCTACCGAGCTGGATAACTTGTCCTAGGTAGACGTACTCCTTCACAACTTCGAGAAGCGACCCTTCGATATGGATTGGACTGGGCAAGACGTGCGAATTGTACATGACTTTCGTCTTGTCCAAATTCATGCCGAGGCCAACCCGCCGAGAGGCTCCATTTAGGCTGTGCAGCATCTGGTCTAACTGTTCCAGTGTCTCTGCCATTATGACGATGTCATCGGCAAAACGAAGATGTGAGATGTACTCGCCGTTTACGTTGATACCCTGTCCAGTCCAGTCCAGCGTCTTAAAAACGTCCTCCAACGCATTGGTGAAAAGTTTCGGGGATATCACATCCCCTTGTCTCACCCCCCTAAGCAGTTGGATAGGGCCGGTTTTTTTATCCTGGATCTGGACAGTCATCGTTGCAGCGTCATACAAACACCTCAACACTTCGATATAACGCCAGTCAATTCGACATCGTTGCAGAGAGGCCAGAACTGCCCATATTTCGATGGAGTCGAAGGCTTTCTCGTAGTCCACAAATGCCATACACAGCGGCTGGTTGTACTCTTCGGTCTTCTGTACAATCTGCCGAACAGTATGGATGTGGTCCACGGTACTGAAGCCTTTTCGAAAGCCAGCTTGTTCTGGTGGCTGGAACTCGTCAAGTCTTCTGGTGAGACGGTTCGTGACGACTCTCGAGAACAGCTTGTAAACGTGGCTCAGAAGTGAGATGGGTCTATAGTTCTTCAGCAAGGTTTTGTCGCCTTTTTTGAAGAACAGAACCACCGCACCTCTGCTCCACGCCTCCGGCGTTGTACCCTCTTGGATGACGGAGTTGAAGAGACTCGCTAGCTCTATCAGGACTGGAGCCCCGCCAGCTTTAAGGAGCTCTGTCGTTATGCCGTCATCACCAGGTGCCTTGTTGTTCTTTAGCTGCTCGAGAGCCGCCCTAATCTCGCACTGGTCGACATCTGGTATGTCTTCCGTGTAGTGGCGCGTTAGTTCGGCTCGATGGTCATCTTCACTATGCCCCGCTGGTTTCGCCGTCCGCGTTGAGTACAGGTGCCCGTAGAAATCCTCGACTTCCTCAAGTATCTCGGACTTTGAAGTCACGATCCTACCATCCGCAGTTCTCAGTTTCGTGAGATGGGACCTCCCTAATTCCTGAGCGAACACTTTCGACCCTCGGTTCTGCTCAATCGCGACCATAATGTCACGAGTGTTAGAGCACCGAAGGTCGCGTCGCGTCAGCTTTCTAATTTTTAGGTTTAAGGCCCTCTTATCTGACGAAGACGGTGGCGTAGATGGTAACTCTCGTCTTTCCCTCATAAGTCCGAGAGTCTCCGAGGAAAGTTTGGACACCTTAATTTTTCGTTGCGACGGGAAAAGTCTGCGGGACACGACGCGTAGTGCTTTGACCACCTCGTCGGCCTTCTCATCGACAGTGCCTGTGGTTTCCAGGAGGGCGAATCGATTTTGAAGTTCCAGTTGGAACTTTTCGGATCCTAGAGCGGCTTGAAGCTGCGTAGGTCGGAGAGTAGGCCTCATCATGCGGGTTCTCTCAGCACGAAAATTGATATTTAGAGTGCCTCGGACAAGCCTGTGATCGCTTCCGGTATTAAACCTGCTGATCACAGAGACATCTCTAAATATGTGCCTCTTATCCGTCATAATGAAGTCTATCTCGTTCCTTGTCACGTTATCGGGGCTCTGCCAGGTCCACTTCCTTTGGGGTTTCTTCTCGAAGAACGAATTCATCAAGAAGAGACCCTGAGACTCTAAAAAGTTGACCAGCATTTGCCCCCTGTGATTCCTGCGCCCCAAACCGAACGGACCAACTTTCGTTTCGCCGCATTCTTGTACTCCCACTTTGGCATTGAAGTCACCCATAACAACGTTGTAGTGGGCCTTTGTAGTACTGTGCATTGCCTTGGCAATGTCCTCGCACATGGCCGCGGCTGTCTCGTCAGAGTATGAGGAAGTCGGCGCATATACCTGTATCACTTTCAGGTAGTACCTGTCAGTGAGTTTCAGTACTAGGTACGCTACCCTTGTCGACACACTACTGATTTCCACAACGCTGCTAGTGAGTTCCTTGTTAACAAGGAAGCCGACACCGCCTTGGGAGAGCTGATCACCTTCGCGAAAGTAGAATAGGTGACCTGACTCCAGGGTTATCGTGTCCTCCCCCTGTCTTCGGACTTCAGATAACCCCAGTATATGCCAGTTAATGCGACCTAACTCTACCTCGAGTTCGGCAAGGTGATGGTCCAGCCTCATCGAACGTCCATTGTACGTGGCCAGATGCAGTCGTCGTTGGTAGCCTGCCGTAGCCCGGGGATTCTTCGCACCCCCCGTCCCGCCGTAACCGTGACCGCTACCTTGACCAGGAATAGCGGGACCACCGGGAACTGGGGGCCATTGTTTTGGCACTTTTTTCATAGGGAGGTTTTAATGCCCGTAGTCACCACGCTGGGCAAGCGGGTTGGTGACCACAGTGCCAATCCTTTCGCAGCGATGACGCTGCTGCCCGTCATCGCTCTGAAGAATTTAAATTACCTTCGGTACCTTGGAACAAATCTAAAGTAAAGAGATGTAAATTCTAATAATACTTCAAATCATATTTTAATCAAGATATAACCTGACACTGACCTGCAAATTTTATTGCAAAAAACGTAAGAAAATAATAATTTCGCGGGCTACCATACCACTACGGATCCACCTTAACTTTTCCGAGACGGACCAAAAAAAATCCTAAATCCTAGGTTCTTGTAGAAGGAAAGCAAATGTGGCGCTGTAGCTGCAACTCCCTGAAAATAATCCTGCTGGCTCGGTGCGAGGGATGTAGAAGGATAGATTAAAGATCAAGGTCAGACCTTGTCTGTGAGGCTAACTAACAAACTGGCGTTTTCGTTAAGAACAGACCTTGAAAGTCTGGTACAAGCTTAGTCTGAGAAATTACGGTTGAGCTGGGAGTGGCATTGTCGGTTATGCACGCGGGCGCTGAAGCTAAAACAAGCCTATATGATTTGGATGCCGACCTCAGTTTTCCTCATCCCGGCAGGTAACCTTAAAGGTAGTGAACCTTAAAAGTAGACAGAACTAATTGGGCAGGTAGATACTTATATTCTCTTTTATGAGGACTAAAATAAAGTGTAAGTAATACACCTACTTTGGCGATTTCAGACTTACTTACTTTACTCTGTGCTCAGAACAATGACAGCTAATCAAAATCGATAATGTACACCATTTCTAAAAAAATTATTGTATTATTAAACAGGCCTAGACAGTAACCATCACAGAACACTATTTCTCCTAGCGGAGGTTACCATGGATCCTCAGAGGAAAACTGTAGCCGGTCCAATGGCTCCTTCAAGTCTGAAGGCAGCGCGGAAAAGTTTTGCAATAACAAATACTTATATCAGAAGTCCAAAAAAAGAAATAATCAGCGTACACACCAGCACTCCTGCTGTAGAAACTCGAACTTTTGATCAAGAACAGAATCAAATTTATCAAGGAGAAGTTAACATCCTTTCAATCATGTAAGTATTTAGATTTAGGAAGATACACACGATCGTTAGCGCCTGCCGCTAACGATTAATTCCACGTACGGAACCCTTCATTGTGAGTGGACACGCACTTGGCCGGTTTTTTAACTATAATCTTACTAAGGTAGGTACTCTTCTAAAACTACGTCGACATCAACAGCTGGGTGCATTTGTATTATGTCATTTACTGAAGAAATATTTCCTAGTCTAAGGGGTACAGATGGATATGCCCTAACAGGCAGTCAGGCGTTGCACATAGCAAATGGAGGATCCGGGGTTGTCTTTTAAAAGGCCACGGTGCACAGTGGAACGAATGTATGGGAGCGGTTGGACGTAGACATGTCCGAAAAAAAAGAGTAAAATTATGCCAAACTAATGATGCCATCTTATTCGATTACTTAATGCCTTCATAACTTGTGGTGATGAATTTCTTCATAACTCCCATATTTCGGGAGTAATTTGAGAAAATGTGAAATTTTACTATGAAAATGAGTGTATCGAGCTCTCTCCCTCCTGATTCCGGGCTTGTTTCAAGTAGCGGTCTCTAATATCATAATGCTAATACTAAGAGCTATATTTAATACTAAGACACATAGTGCGCCAAATGTGCACTTTCTGGGATAAAGAGTGATGTTTATTTTATAACACAATTTTTTTATTTTTTGTTTATTTTGTTGATTAAAACCGTTTTTCTAAAGGTTTACCTTATTACAATAACATTTCTGAGCAGCCAATTAGAGAAGATATAAGCTAATTAGGATATATAATTAGGGACTTAAGGTTTACATATAAAACTGATGCACTAATGATTACTGATAAGAACATTGCTATTATTTAATTACTAAATGGCTCTTAATACACTAATTTAGCATGCATCATTTACTAATTATCACAATAACTAATTACCTTGCAATATTTAACAAAGGATACCTGGGATACCTGGATTTTATATAAATAGGTCACTATTAGTAACTTTAAAATCAGTGTTGATTTACACCTCGTTGTATCCAAGCTAATCTCGCAATGTATTTTCCAAATTTTAATACAAATCTTGATATTCACGTTGCTTTATGCGCACGCGCACATAAAGATTTACGCGACTTTAACTATTTGTTCAGTGTTTTAAAAGATAACAGTTGTGTTCAGTTATGTGAAAGTGCTGAAACAAGTTTAAAAGACTGGTGTCGTCGATTTTGCTACCGCATTTATGCAAAATGGACACAGTCTGGAAGAAGCACAGATAAGTTTCGGAAGAAACATGAGATTTGGCTACAGGCTGCAATTCAATGGCCGGAATTACAGAATGAAAATATGGAACCTTCTACAGAAAATATAAGTGACGTCATCGAGCCCATAATTTCTCCTGCTAAATCTGATGCTTCAACTTGTACACATCCTAGTCCTCGTAAATCTTTTGAGGACCTTAGTAACCGGCAAAAAAGAAGACGCACTGAAGATAGTCTTTCATGCAGCAGTAGCAGCGCTGAAATTATGTTTTCGGCCGAAAGGGCGCTTCAAAAGGCAGGACAAAGCGATACAGCTTATGTTATGAAATACTTGACGGAGAATCCAGAAGAGGCCTCAAAAATCAAAGCCTTCATTGAAGGTAAATCAATTCAGGTACGGGAAATATCCCCTTTGAAGGCATTGGCTCTTTATGTATCGATGAACTTATCGAAATGGCGCTATAACACTCTTCGGGATTTCAACACTCAAGAAGGAGCTCTTCAATACCCGAGTTACTACATGTTGGTTAAAGAAAAAATTAAGTGCTATCCGGCCAAAGAAGATCTCACAGTTACAGAGAGCTCTGCAAAAATCAAATTACAAGCCTTGATGGATTTAACCTCAAGAAGACTTATTAGGTCGTTAGAAACCCCTGTTGATCCCAATCAACAGCTCGTATTGACCAGCAAATGGGGTTTTGACGGATCATCTAGCCAAAGCATTTATCATCAAAGGACGAGTGAAGATGAGCAAATCGATCTTGCTAGTAATTTTATGATTAGTCTTGTACCACTGCGGCTCGTCTCAAAAGGTGTAACAATTTGGGAAAACGAGCGACCATCTTCCACTTCATTTTGCCGGCCAATATTGTTTAAGTTTATAAAGGAAACCAAAGAAAATGTGCAGAGAGAGATGGCTGAAATCGAAGCAGAGATTGAAGCCTTAACTCCATCCACCATCACTGATGGAATTAGTGTCAAACAACAACTGCTGTTGACAATGATTGATGGTAAAATTCATTCCATTATATCCAATACAGCAGCTTCAGTGTGTGACATATGCAAGGCTTGTCCTAAAGAAATGAATAATTTAGAGTTAATCAAAGATAAACACGCAAACGAGGACATGTATAAATATAGCTTAAGCACCCTTCACGCTTGGATTCGCTCAATGGAATGCTTATTACACATTTCCTACAAATTAGACATAAAATCATGGCAAGTAAGGGGTGATATAGCAAAAAGGCAAGTTGATGACAGGAAGAAAAGAGTTCAAGAGGCTGTAAGAAGAGAAACGGGCTTACTTCTCGATGTTGTGAAACAAGGCAGTGGATCCACCAACAATGGCAACTCGGCAAGGAGATTTTTTGAAAACTACACTAAATCTGCTGAACTGACCGGAATAGATGCTATGCTTTTAAGAAAAATCTGTGTGATCTTGCAGTGTATTTCATCAGGAGAGAAGATCAACGTAACTAAATTCCGAGAGTTCTGCTTTGATACTGCTAAGCTTTACGTGGAGTTATACCCATGGTATTATATGCCTTCTTCACTTCATAAAATTTTAATGCATGGGCCAGACATAGTTCAGAACATGTCAATTGTGCCCATTGGTTTTCTATCCGAAGAGGCATCTGAGGCTAGAAATAAAGATTTTAGAAAATATAGAGAGGGGCATTCTCGAAAGCATAGCAGTATCTCATGCAATGAAGATATTATGCACAATCTTTTACTGTCTTCTGATCCACTTGTTACAAGTATCCGTCCAAAAGGAAATAAGTTTGTAAAAAAATCTTCTTTTAAGGAATTTTATGAGCTTACGGATTCTGAGAAAAGTGATATCGAATTTGTTAACATAAATGATTTAGCGGACATCGATTCTGAATTTGAATTAATTGATGATGATGATGATGACGAAGATAATTAAATGATGTTATTGTTTTAAAATGTGTAACTTAGTAAATTAGAGCTTACATCTTAATTATTTATTGTACTTTTAATGAAACTAGGTAATTTATTATCAACTTACTTAAAAGTCATACTCTCATCAGTTCTTGTGAATATTTTTGTTAATATATATTTCTGTATATATATAATATATTTATAGACCTCTTAATAAGTCTGTCTGCGGTTTAAAGTAAATACAAATGGGGAAAAAACGTTTTTTTTTTTAAATTTTCATTTCCTTTTATCCCAGAAAGTGCACATTTGGCGCACTATGTGTCTTAGTATTAAATATAGCTCTTAGTAATAGCATTACGATATTAGAGACCGCTACTTGAAACAAGCCCGGAATCAGGAGGGAGAGAGCTCGATACACTCATTTTCATAGTAAAATTTCACATTTTCTCAAATTACTCCCGAAATATGGGAGTTATGAAGAAATTCATCACCACAATTTATGAAGGCATTAAGTAATCGAATAAGATGGCATCATTAGTTTGGCATAATTTTACTCTTATTTTTCGGACATGTCTACGTCCAACCGCTCCCATACATTCGTTCCACTGTGCGGTGTCCCCCTCCATGTACTGACGGTGACCACCGTGGACGATTTAATAAGGGGTTTAGATACAGATATGATGTCATGGCTCTTGTTTCAGAGATACGAATAAGGATATAATGTGCTGTAAATATACAGAAGATGAAAATGAGATAGCAGCTGGTTTCACTGACGGTACAATGAGAGTGTTTAGTTGCCATACTGGAAATTGTATACATACTTTGGTAGACGACGAATGTCGTGCTTATCCCGGACCTGTAACTGCTATCAAACACCGGCCAGTCAGCAAAGCGAACCCAATTACGAACATGTTGCTGTCATCCTGTTAGTATTGTGATGATCCCATTTACAATTAATTACTTTTATCACACACAAAAGCTTAGGCTGACAACGAAAATAGGTATGGGATAAGTCTAAATACCGAATTTCCACCCATCATTTTAGACTTTTAGTTTTGAACGGCGCGTTTGCAAATCAGACAAAATTGTGCTGTTTTTCGGTACATATTGTGACAAAATTAAACCAAATCAAATATAACTAATCACTACCACATATAAATTGGTTCTTCATCTTCAAATAATTGCAACCATTTTGTTGAAAATTGGAGTTTTTATAATGTAAAAAACGATTTTCTGTTCCCATTTTTCACAAAATTAACGGGTTGAGTTTAGGTACATTTTTTTGTTTTATTATCAACATATTTTAAGGTTTTTAAAAATACTAGAAGTTGGCAGACATATTCATTTCAAAAACTTGTAAAAAAAAATATCAAAATGACCAACATAGTCGCATTAAAAATTAAAAACTGACCTTATTTTTTCACATATTTTGCTATTACAGATGAATCTTAATCGATTGCATTAGGGTTTATTTTATTTTTGTTCCTGTCTTGCTATATTGCGCAAACGTTTCGAAAATCGAATCAGCGTTGCCATCCATACGAGGTACGAGGTACGAGCTTACATCCATCCTCGTACGATTTTCTACGATATTTGTTGATACAAATCACATTTTGGAATGCGCCTCTGACTATACGAAATGAATGAACGGTGTGTACGTACGAAAGGTTTAATTTCATTCATTTTACTTGTATTGTTTCTTTATGATGTTATGTTAACGTAGAAAATATGTCAATGTTTATTCCACTCTACTCCACGTCCACTATAGTAGGTACAGTTCGGATACTGTATACAGTATCCAATGCAAAATCCCGGTTGTACCTGCCACCTGCGACCATGGATGGACACTAGATTGTCCAGAGCGTGTGACCCGTGTCAATGTAGTATTTGGATTCTATACCTATAAATTTTGCAAACGCGTCCTTAATGTTCATTTATCAATGGAAGAGACTGGGCATCGCAAGAAAATATTTATAATTTTCAAGTAATAGCGCTTTTTTTAAAACTCGAAAATAAATCGCAGCGCCTAAATGAGAAAACGTCTATGCTCGCTGAAAACTGTTTTCGGTCCTTCTTGACGCTTATAATAACCATAAAAAGTTTCAAAAGTGTACATGCATGCGTTATTGAATAATATTGCTAAAAGTCAAAACGACGGTATCATAACTTTGACGGCAAAATACAAGAAACCGGCTCAACCCAAGATGTGTAAAACAAAAATTAGTGCGTTAAGACGCTGACAACACCTAAACCGCGGTCACTATCAAATTCCATAGAAAAGAAAGAGAAGCGCGATGACACAACGCTTGTAATTTATTGCAAAATATGAAGTAATTATCTATTTACTCAAAACTGAGTTGAGTAATCGAAAATAAAAAACAACCAAGTTCTGCATTCAAATAAGACGTTCTTGTTATTCATTAAATACGTAACGTATGTTGATATTTGATACAGATATTTTGGATTAGAACTCAAAGTAAGAGGTTAGTTTAACGTTAGTTTGTATCGAGATATTGGTTTCAAAACGTGTTTTGGTAACAACCAAGTTCTGGGAAATATGTTCAAAATTAATATATATTTTTTCCGTTACCACAAACTATACAGATCTGGCAATTTTTTTTTCTTAAGCGAAGCCTATTTTGGTCAATTGGGTCTTGTCAGCGCCTTAAGTCAAAAATATATAGTGAAAATATTTAGCTTGGAATGCTTCGCATTAAGTAGATATAAATAAAAACAAAACATGTAAACAACGACTGGTTATCCGACCAAATTCGAATGACTATATATTCACTAGGTATATATATATTTTTGGCTAAACGCACTAATTTTTGGTTTACACCTACACATCTTGAGCCGGTTTCTTGTATTTTGCCGTCAAAGTTATGACACCGTCGTTTTGCCTTTGAGCAATATTATTCAATAACGCATGCATGTACACACGGCTACACATCAAGCTATACATTTCCAGTATAATCCGATCTCGCATTGTATAGAATTTCCGTACAATGCGAGGTCAGCGTAAACTGGAAATGTATAGCTTGATGTGTAACCGTGTGTACACTTTTGAAACTTTTTATGGTTATTATAAGCGACAAGAAGCACCGAAAACAATTTTCAGCGAGCATATAAGTTTTCTCATTTAGGCGCTGCGATTTATTTTCGAGTTTTAAAAAAAGCGCTATTACTTGAAAATTATAAATATTTTCTTAAATCTAATTCTGTCACAAATACGCACAAAATAAGAGCTACTCGTGTATGTTTATTCTACAGGCGCATATACAATAGTTTTAGAGATACACGATTCTGCAAAACGTTACTCCAGCAGGAAACGCAATATCTTGAAAACCTGAAGACGCACAAATTATATTTTCGGCGCACATTTCTGCACAAATATAAGCTATCTGCCCATGCTCAATATTTCTCTCTCCGATCACTTGTTTAGAATTTTCCTGCTGGAACAACGTTACTCCAGCAGGAATCGTTTTTTCCGTTTTTTTCCAAAACGACAAAGCGCACAAATGTTTTATGTGGCGCACATTTACAGCAGATTACGCACTAATTATACGTACCACTCATATCACTTTAGAAGCTACTTTCCTGCTGGGGTAACGTACACATTGCCTAGGGCATCACGTCTGGGGGGGCACCAGAAGAAGCACAAAAGAAATCCGTCTTTAGGGCATCACTTCTCACTCTCAGGTCACCAAAAACAACACCAAAACAAGTTTCTAGGACTAATTTGAAAATTCGCGCGTTTTAAGTTGACATAGAGTCCGACCTAGAGTCATAACCCCGCTCCCGCTTGCCCAATCCCTGCCCGCTAGTGCATTCGGCAATTCGAATGCACAGGAATTGCGAACAGCCAATCACAAACCACCCCTTCCCCGCGGGCCCCTCGCCTGGCGCCCCCGTAAATCTGTGTCAATCAAATGTTTTGTTTTATGAGTATTTGTGTCGGCCGGCTTCTATGCATACGTAATACAATTAATTTGATAATTAATAAGTAAGTGAATAGTTTCAGTAAACTAAAAATCCTACGGTGCTGTGTAGTGTGAGTCACACAGCACAAATTAGTGTGAGTGTGTTTGTCGACAATTAATTCAAGTTCTGTTCATAATATTGTGTTCGCTTAGGTACGTAAAGTTTTATTTTGTTTTGTTTTGATAAAATAAATTCTAGACCCAGTGATCCGGCTCGCACAAGTTAACATCAAACTCACGCACTATTGTATAAAAGAAATACATGATGATAAAATTGAAACAGCTCTCCCTAAATCTGGAAACAGCCCTGCGTACCTATATTTTTATCGCTTATGATTACAAATTGCTCAGCGGAACGGACTTTTTCAAAATAAAATATATTAAAAAATTAAAAAGGACAAAGATACAAGAAAGGCTCGATAATTTATCGATATTATACATAGAGTCCGATGTCAAAAACGTTAGACGTTAATACTATCTTGCGTGAATTCGATGCCCGGAAAAGCCGCAAGGCGCATTTCAATAAATAAATAAATTATGCTTTGGTTTTTATTGTTGTCGCACCTACTCCACTTCTAAGGTACTTACGTTACACCTCATCATCTTAATTTACAAAAAACTAATGTTTTTAGGCGGTAAACGTTTAAAGACCGGTTCTAGTTGACATACGGATAGGGGGTCAACAGGCGTGGATTGCTTAGGGCATCAAATAGTCTTAATCCGTCACTGGTGCCAGGATGTCGTTTCAGTCAGTTTCTGCTTCCGTCCACCATTTATTATCCCATGATTTGAGATTGTGAACACATTGCATTTGAAGCAGATTATAAACAGTAAGAGGTTCCACTTGCTTATGTGTCAGACATCCACGGGGCCCGATTCGTGGGTAAAGTTAATATAGTATTTCATGAGGACCCTAACCACACCTTGTGCAAAACCAATACTGAAGTAGCTGAAACTACACAAAAATATTACATAAATAATACAATTTGTTTACGATAGAAGTACATACCTACCCACTACACTAGGAGGCATGATCATGCCGACAATGATTTATTATGTTAATGCAAATGTAAAATCTGTAGATGTTAACGGATGTATCAAATGCTGGAAATATAAATATGATCAGTGTTTATACACGATTCGTGAGAAACGACAAACCTTGGGATTAAATTACCATCCACGTTACAGTAAATTTGTTACTTATGGTGATGATGCTAAGTTGAACATGTATGACGAAGAAGCACAAACTCAAGAACGAGCTTTTTACGCCAGGTGAGCTGTGAACATAGTAACCACCTATTCTTGTTGTACTGGTCAGCGCAGACAGAGCAGCAAGATGCTCAAGCAGTTTTCATTGATTGATTGATTGATTGATTGATTATGAACTTAATAATCACTGTTATAAGAGTTGAAAATAGCGTACGAGATATAATTCAGTGCAGAAGCGCGTATACCTAATGTTGTTCCTCGCAACAACGCGGGCCGCCGCAGCACATGGGGAAATTACCCCACATAGATAAAGCTTCTTAGGTGGATTTTCAAATTGTTCATGATACAGAATTCTGTATTGTTGACACGCGAGAGCTCGAGCGCGCGCGAGTGAATTCTCGAACATCCCGAGTCCGCCGACATTACGCGGCGGATTTTGCTTAAACATGCTCGCGCATTGCCGCTCTATCTGCGCTGACTGCTGGGCAACGATAAGTATTCACATAACCAAATAAAGATGCACAGTTTTTGATCAGACTATAGAAAAGCAAGATTTTAACGTCAAGATCATAAATTAACTTTAATTTGCGTATTCAAAATACTATTTTGTGTTTATTATAATATTTTTTATACTATCTGGCTTGTTTTGGAAGTTTAAATTTTAAAGAACATAATTCCAAATTCAAATTATGAAATTGTGTGATTTTAATTTGTTTTTCGTACCGTCAAGATGAGTGAATCTAATGAAGAAATTCGATACATTTTAAAATTTTACTACAAAAAAGGTAAAAATGCAACGCAAGCCGCAAAAAAAATTGCGATGTTTATGGACCTAGTGGTGTCTGTGAGAGTGGCACAAATTTGGTTTAAGCGTTTTCAATCCGGAAATTTTGATGTCAAAGATGCACGTCGCTCCGGGTCGTCCTATTACGGATAAAATGGATGCCATTTTTGAAAAAGTGGAGCAAGATATATATCAGTAGTTACGACGTAGCTGAAGAACTGGGAATTGACCACAAAACAGTTTTGGCGCATTTGAAAAAACTGGGTACACAAAAAAGCTCGATATGTGGGTACTTCACGAGCTCACTGAAAGAAACCTAATGAACCGTGTACTCTTTTGTGATTCTTTATTACGACGTAATGAAACCGAACCTTTTTTGAAGAAGCTGATAACTGGTGATGAAAAGTGGATCACGTACGACAAGAACGTGCGAAAAAAGTCGTGGTCAAAGGCCGGTCAGGCTTCACAGACTGTGGCGAAACCACATGTTGTGCGGTGATGCGGGTGATGTGGTGCGGGTTACCACCAGGCAGGACCATCGATTCTGAACTCTACTGCGAACAACTGATGAGATTAAAGCAAGAAGTTGAGAGAAAGCGGCCGGAATTAATCAACAGAAGAGAGCCACACCTCTCTTCTGTTGATTAATTCCGGCCGCTTTCTCTCAACTTCTTGCTTTAATCTTGATTACGCTAGACCTCACACATCTTTAGCCACTCAGCAAAAATTCAGAGAGGTGTTAATGCATCCGCCGTATAGTCCTGACCTTGCACCTTCAGATTTCCACCTGTTTCGGTCTCTTCAGAATTATTTAGCCAGTGTCAGGTTAACATCACGAGAGGACTGCCAAAACCACTTGTCGCGGTATTTTGATCAGAAGTCCTGTACGAGCATCGCCACATGATATTTATTGTTTTAGTTTTTACCTGATCAAGCAGTTGCTAAGTCACCGATTTATGTACATTCGCTGACTAAGCTATTACGCCCGCCACAAGCCACCTACTTTTGGCATTATATAATTCGTTGTTTATTAAATAAATGGTCAATCATTATCGGACACAAAACAGTGATTTTATTTCCTGTACACATCCCGAGTGATTCATCCACCTACATCCTACATCTCAGTGTGCGGAGCTGCTGCCCGTACATTTATGGTCCTTCGAGCCGGATCGCCACTACTGGAGCAAACAGTCCTGCAAGTCGCACAGGTACGAATTCTACTTACGATAGCGAATCGGTTTGACTGGTCTTCCACAAGCGGATCGCCCCAGTCAGATTGAGAAAGCGCACAATATCGTACGGAGAGATTCCTTCGGACCCTGCGATCGCCGTGGGAAACATCAACATTTGGTGGTTCGGGAACTACATACAACAATACAACAGTGAAGTCAACAGAGCTAACGTCCATCCACTACACGCATACATACTCGTGCAACAATTATGGACGCCAGGCAACAAGAACTTCTCAAGCGGCAGGAAATCATCGCAGAGGGCATCCGAAAAATTGGTGTCAACTTCGGAAAAGATGGCCCTGACCGCAAAACCGCCACATACATCCGGGGCAGACTGGATACCCTCCAGGCGCACTGGAACGAATTCGAAATGAATCATGGCGTGCTACAGGGCGCCATAGACCAGACCGACATATACTACACAACAAAAGTATACGACAGGGTCAAGTCGAACTACTCAAACATACAACATAAGCTGCAAACATGGTCAACAAGCACGGCGGAACTCGCGAGTCGCCCAGAAGAAGAGAACAAGAACACTGGAGTCCTATCGAGATCGGACGAGCTAAAAAATCAACAAGCAACCAACTTTAGAGCCTTCTCACGTTTCGTCAGCAACTTGCGTACTGCTGACATTATTGAGAAATGGGAGATAGAAGACAAGCTTAGGGTCCTCGAATCGCGATGGAGGGCGATTGACGAAGTGCACTGGCAGCTCGACAACGTTCTCGTCGGTAGCGACGTAAACTACGAGCTCGAGTTCTCGCAGTACGAAGAAACATACGAGTGCACAAAGCGAGGTCTCAACCGCAAACTCAACCACGCTGTCCAACAACGGGATAGTGCGCCAAGGATCGAAATACCGATATTCTCTGGAAACTACACACAATGGCCGACATTCCTCGATCTATACATCGCGGCTATCCATAATAACCCTTCCCTCTCGAAGGGGCAGAAGATGCAACACCTGAAGGGGAAGCTAAAAGGAGAAGCTGAGCGCCTTGTGCAACATCTGTCTGTTTCCGAGAGCAACTACGACTCCTGCTGGGAAATCCTCCACCATAGGTACAATAACTTGCAGATGCTCTTCACCAAGCAAATGCAAGTTTTGATGAGTCAACCTACGATTCAAAATCAAAACGCGTACGAGCTGAAGCGCCTACACGACACCAGCCTCGAAACCGTGCACGCGTTGCGTAACTTGAGCATCGACACGGCAACATGGGACCCGATTCTGGCAGCAAAACTAGACACTCAGAGCTACGCTGACTACATGGAGGCGAGGAAAAATCCAAGAGGGCTTCCCGACTTCAAGGAATTCATCCAGTTCATCGAAGGGAAGTTCACGGCGCTGGAGTCAGTAGTGAAGAAAACAAGTAAACCCAACAAACAAACGGATGCCGACGTCACCCCAAATAAAGGGGCCTCGATGACAACAGTACCAAGGGATGCGTACAACAGATACAGACGCTACCCCAAAGCAAACCATACAAGCTCCGACAGAAATTGTCCAGTTTGCAAAACAAGCCACATCTTGCTCTACTGTAAAGAGTTTCAAGAAATGACGCCAGCCATAAAAATTAGGACAATTGAGCAATTGAACATTTGCAAAAACTGCATGTATCCGCACAACGGAAAGAAATGCAACTCGCAGAAAAGATGCAAAGTGTGTAACGGCGCACATCACACCACGCTACATGACCTAGTCCGCGATACTACGTCAGCGACACTGTCGTCAAGCCAAATGGCCGAAGGCGTGACAAACAACAACATGCAGCGAAAAACCAATCACGTATCAGGAAATTTTAACGAAGTTTTACTGGCTACAGTACAACTTAAAGTAAAGGCTGCAGATGGAACTTACACCGTACTTAGATGCCTTCTAGACCAAGGCTCCCAACTGAACCTTATAACAGAATCGGCTGTGCAACGACTTGGGCTTCCGCGACGCAACCACAACTCAACTGTGTCAGGGATCGGAGCATTTGCCAGCCAGAGCAACGGGACCGTTCAGTTGGACTGTAAGTCCCTTTACGGAGATTACGAGTTTTCAACCCCGGCATTAGTAATGGCTAAACTACTCAACAACCTGCCTGTCCTTCGAAAAACAAGATTGGCCTCACATAGAAAACATTAACCTGGCCGACCCACAATTCAACTTATCAAGGCCGATTGACATTCTACTTGATGCTGGGGTATATGGCGACATAGTCATGAGCAACATTACTCGAGGAAACATATACGCACCAATAGCACAACAAACAAAGCTCGGCTGGGTATTAGTTGGAAATACGAATACTTTCAACTGTCATGTCGTGGTGGACACTAGCGATATCTCTCGTTTCTGGGAAATTGAAGAGATAATATCAGACGACCAGTCTACGACTGTCGATGAGGAGTACTGCGAGAGGCTGTACGCTGATACAACAAAAAGACAAGAAGATGGGCGGTATGAAGTGAGAATCCGGCTCGAAGGACCATAAATGTACGGGCAGCACGACTTCATAAATAGCACAGAAAGCTCGAAGTCAACTTATAACAATGCTGAAGGGCGGTGGATTCAACTTACGAAAGTGGGCTAGCAACGAAACGCGCCTACTTGAAGGCTTATCCGATGAATTGATAAGCCAAAAAAATGTTCGACTTCAAGGATGCAGACACCAACAAAACGCTAGGCATCACTTGGAACCCGCGCACGGATCAGTTTACCTACAAACAAATACCACTCTGCAACAAACGTGATGTCGACACAAAACGCACACTACTGTCGGATATATCAAAACTGTATGACCCACTTGGTTGGCTATCACCGGTAACAGTGAAAGCCAAGCTAATTTTTCAACATGCTTGGTCAACTACAACGAGCTGGGATGATAAACTCCCACTAAAGATACAGCAAGAATGGGAGCAATTCCGCAATCAGCTCGCACACATACACGACATAACCATACCACGCTGGATCGGCGACACCCAACAACCCTTCGAACTTCATGGCTACTGTGATTCATCAGAACGAGCCTATGCATGTGTCATATATTGCAAGACCACTGATAAAGAAGGTAAACAGATGATAAGGCTAGTAGCAGCTAAAACAAAATTAGCCCCACAGAAAAAGCCTATTTCTCTGCCACGACTGGAGTTATGTGGTGCAGTACTACTAGCCCGACTGATCGAAAAAGTAAAAAACTCCATCAACTCGCAGATCCACACCATACATTGCTGGACGGACTCCATGGTGGTGCTTGGCTGGCTACATGGTGATGTGAGCCGTTGGAAGAGTTTCGTAGCCAACAGAGTCACAAAAATTATCCAAATAACACCACCCAACTCCTGGGCCCATGTCAAGTCCGAAGACAATCCTGCGGACTGCGCAAGCAGAGGAATCTCACCATCAGCCTTGATAGCTCACGAACTGTGGTGGAAAGGCCCAACCTGGCTTCAAAACAACAACATACCCAAACAAGGTATTTTTACAACGAACGAAGAGAAAAATAAACGAGGTCAAACCTGCGCAATACAAACAATAGACGCGCCCCTCATCGAGCAACTACTGCAAAAATACAGCACGATGACTTATGCAACCCGAGTCATCAGCTGGATCAGACGATTCATAAACAACTCGCGTGACGCAACAAGAGCCATACACAGGTCACACTTAACTACGGAAGACATTGTGCAGACTCAGCACCTGCTTGTGAAAACTACACAGAACAATACATTTGGCGATGAAATAGCATACCTACACAAACATAACAAGGTACGGGCTACAAGCAAACTGTTGAGTTTAAGCCCAATGCTAGACGCACAAGGTATTCTTCGAGTGGGAGGAAGACTTGAACATGCTAAGTTAAACGACTCCCAAAAACATCCAATAATTTTACCAAACAAACACAAGTTATCAGACCTCCTGATTGACCAAGCCCACAAGAATACTCTCCACGGCGGTGCCAGGCTTACTTTGGGAAACCTTCGTAACAAATATTGGATACTTGGCGGCATGAAACCAATCAAGAAGCAACTCAACAAATGTGTCACCTGCCACCGCTACAAAACGCAACGCAGCAATCAACAAATGGCACACTTACCAACGCCTCGAGTTACACCTTCAAGGCCATTCACACACACGGGCGTGGATTTCACGGGACACGTTGAAATAAAGGCTAACAAAGGTCGCGGCATTAAAACAGTTAAAGCCTACATCGCGATTTTCATTTGTTTATGCACAAAAGCCATCCACCTGGAGCTGGTGTCAGATCTCAGCACGATAACATTCCTCGCAGCATTGAAGCGGCTATGCGCACGACGAGGAACACCAAAACATATCTACAGTGACAACGGAACGAACTTTGTCGGAGCAGCAAGAGCTCTAGCCAAAGAACGCCAGGAGGCACTGCAGCTTCTAGTTAACGACGACCTCATCAACAACACTTCCGAAAAAGGTATGGAATGGCACTTTAACGCACCATCTTGGCCCACAGCGGGAGGACTATGGGAAGCTGCAGTCAAGAGTATGAAACACCACCTAAAACGCGTCCTTGGGGAACAAAGGCTTACGTACGAAGAGTTTACTACTTTGCTAGTACAAATTGAAGCCTGCCTCAACTCAAGGCCACTTGTCGCCCTAACAAACGACCTCGACGACATCGATTACTTGACACCAGGCCACTTTTTAGTCGGTGGACCGGTTCTGGCACCTCCGATGACGTCAGAGAGTGACAACAGCCAGTTAACTTTACGATGGCGCCTGACAGAAAACATGTACAAGGAATTTTGGAAGAAATGGTCCAAAGATTACCTACAAACATTACAATTACGAGGGAAATGGCAAACTCCAACACGCAACATTGCCGTGAATGACGTCGTCCTTGTAAAGGAAGAACAAATAGCCCCAGCCCGATGGTTATTAGGGCGAGTTATAGAGACGCATCCTGGACCGGATAACTTGGTACGAGTCGTCACGCTCAAAACTAAATCCAACATAATGAAGAGACCCGTAACGAAATTGTCCCGATTACCAATTGAAACCGGGAACAACAAAGAAAACAAACCAACACAACCAGAGGCGACGTCATCAACATCTCAACGTCGGGTGAGCCCTAGACGGGCACAGAAGGGTGTTTCCAACTGTAACGTCCTCAAGTACCTAAGCACGTTACTAGTACTGATGGTTACGTGTGTGACACCGTCCATGCAACAACTCGTCAATGTAACAACTCTAGACCCGACCCGCCTTGTATACTTTGACAAAGCCGCAGACTTACAGATAATACAAGACGAATGGAGACTGGTAGTATACTACAACATGTCAACTTACTGGAAAAGTACTTCTGCCGTTGAACAATACGTCCAGCAATTACACGGACTTTGTCAACGAAATATAGCGTACTTGACTATATCCACACAACTCGAGCACGAACTAAACGAGCTCAAACACTACAACGAAGTACTACAATCCGACCACGGAATACGTAGCAAGCGAGGTCTCATAAACGGAATTGGGAACATTGCCAACTCTCTATTTGGAGTACTTGATGACAAATTCGCCGAAAAATACAACAACGACATCAAACTACTGCACAGCAATGAAGACCACTTGTACAATCTGTACAAACAACAGACTTCAATAATCGAAGGGGAATATAACCTTCTGAAGAGGAACGAGCAAGTAATGAACCGGCAGTTCATTGTCATCAACAAAAGTCTCAGAGACTCGCTCCAACAACTGAAAACCGAACAAGACCAAGCAACGTTCCTTACTGCTACTGCACTTGCCGCAAACATGATGATAACAAACTTGCGGAGAATACAAGACATGTTGATCAGCCTAATTACAGATCTTCGTCACGGCAAGGTCGACACTCACCTGTTGAAACCCGATGCGTTCGAAAAACAGTTGAACATCATAGCAGGACAAGTCCCAAAAGGATTATCTCTCCCTTGCTCAAACAAGTTCAAGTGTATCCGGGAAATGTATAAACTAGCAAGTGTGCAAGGAAAACTAACCGAAGACTTCATCATATTCGAAGTAAAAATCCCGTTAGTAGCAGACGAACAGTACGAACTAACCGAAGTCATCCCAATCCGCAACATAAAGGGAACCTCCATGATTCACATAATACCAACAACCAAATACATAGCCGTTAACTTGAAGCTAGACATGATGATACCACTGGATCAACAACATCTTTCATCGTGCGAACAAGTAAACACAAATCAGCTGTTGCTATGCAACCTTGACCTACCTATACACAGTATAAAAACAGCCACAACAATGTGCGAAGCAGGCATAATAAACAATCGAGGAGTAACAACCTGCCGCACTAAGGTATCGAATTGCAGCAATGACTGGAAAAAACTGCACAGTAAGGGAGCTTGGTTGTTCACGTGTTGCGAGGAATGCACTATGCGCATTTTCTGTCCTGCGGGAATTACGTCACAGACACTACAAAATACAGGCATCATCACCTTAGCTACAGGTTGCATGATGCGCGGCGATAAACATCTGATTCATGCACATTACAAAATGCAAAGCACCATGGAATTAGGAAATGAGCAAGAGATCTACGTACCAGAGATAAATCTAAACGAACTATTAACAAGCAATAGTCAAATTACAAATATAACAAATATGGAACTTGAAACACATGAAGAACAACTAAAGAGTATTAAGAGAAAAATTGAGCTGGTTAAAGAACAACAGGACATACAAATGGTTAATTCCGTGGAGGCGGAGCAACATCACTACGTCCTGTACGGCTGTATGATAACCTGTGCAACAATATTCAGCATATGGGTATGCGTCCAAATTAAAGCACGCTGTCTCCGTACACCTCAAGGAAACAGAACAGGAAAGCAGGCGCACAAGGAAGAGATTGAGATGGCCCCAAGTCCTACTGAACGGCATCTCCCTACGGAAGGACAAGCAAAGGCAGACACCCCGGATCTAGAAGAGGTCACCAGACATCTTCCTAACAGCAGCAAGGTGGATCGCGAAACGTCGCCAATGACAGTTAGCGACGGACATAGAACCTTCCAATAACTTTCTTTACATACTTTACTTACCCTTGGATAATGCATTTTACTGGACATTTGTACTTTTATAGTCGGCAGGATGTACGAGCATCGCCACATGATATTTATTGTTTTAGTTTTTACCTGATCAAGCAGTTGCTAAGTCACCGATTTATGTACATTCGCTGACTAAGCTATTACGCCCGCCACAAGCCACCTACTTTTGGCATTATATAATTCGTTGTTTATTAAATAAATGGTCAATCATTATCGGACACAAAACAGTGATTTTATTTCCTGTACACATCCCGAGTGATTCATCCACCTACATCCTACATCTCAGTGTGCGGAGCTGCTGCCCGTACAAGTCCCAAAATTTCTATAGCAATGGGATCATGTCCCTACCTACAAGATGGCAAAAAGTTATCGAACAAAATGGTACCTACATACTTTAGTTAAATGTAAATAAACTATATTAAAAAATGTTTTGAATTTTCTTAAAAATGCGAAGAAACTTTTTCCCCAACCTATTATTAATTATTATCAAAAATGGTGTCCTTCACCACGCAATCCTTACTTTTGGAAACTTCATGAAAATCAGTTTTGAGAACGCCAAAAAATAGTCAAGAGACAGGCATAAATAGTCACCAAAGTTAAAAAAAAATCTCATTATGATTCCGAAGTTATAGCTATAAGTTAGTGCAGATTGTAGTGAACGTCTCCACACAATCCTCACCTCAGTGCAAGGAAACGGCTGGGACTATTGACTTGGGATCAATTCAAAAATATTGTTAAGAAATAGTCGACATGCTATGCCAAATCTCGAAAGGATTCCAGAGACATAAAGGTGTCTAGGTGAGGATTACATGGTGAGCCTTTCTCGCCACAATCCTCACTTGATTACCGCGGAACGCTTACGTTTTAGAATTTGAGTTTGGTGCCAAAAACTAGTCAAGAAATAGTCGTCTCCAACCATAATAATTTCGACTTGGGTTACTATGTAGAAGTATTGTGTTAAACTTCTACATACGAAACCAAGTCGATACTCCCAGTCGTTTGCTTGCACTTCTAGACACTTGTGTGGAGACGTTCACCCCACAACCCTCACTGACTTATAGCTTTAACTTCGAAATCATAATGCGACTATTTTTTTATCCTTGGTGACTTTTTATGACTATTTCTTGACTAGTTTTTGGCACCAAACTCAAATTGAAAAAAATTTTGGCGTTCTCAAAATTGATTTTCATGAAGTTTTCAAAAGTGAGGATTGTGTGGTGAAGGACACCAAAAATGTCGACTTCACGTAGTTGACCCCGCCGGAAATACTATAGTCGAGGCACGAACCGCGAGTGATAGCCTGTTGCCATCAAAATCTATAGAGAAAAACCTATCGGCCTACAAAACTAATAACAATACAAGTGTTTATGTTCCTAGAAAGTGTGTGAAAAACGTCGTATGAAACGTGTGTGCACTGATCATTACACACTCGGCTCCCTTTTCGCGCTCGCCTCTGGCTCGCGCGTGTAATACCGCCTCGTATGGTAGCCAACATAGCACACTAAGTGTATCATAATGTACTATTACAGTGGCACGAAGAATGCAGTGGACGGCCACACTTCAAGAATATTTGCATGTGCCTTCAATCCCAGGTCTCAGCATGAGATGGTATCCGGTGGATGGGATAACACAGTTATGTGCTGGGATGACCGACAACCATACGCGACCCGCTATTTTAACGGTGTACATATATGCGGCGAAGGACTTGATTTTGATAAACCCGGAAGACAAGTGAGTGTGCATGAAGTATTGAAATCACAGGTTTTTTTCTCCTCTTGTACTGAATGTTAACACGAACACCATTTATATCGAAATGTGTTTCTTGATAGCCAGTAACTTGACTTTCAAAACGTCAAAGTTAGGGCTGTCTGACTCTTACTAAGCCGTATTCACTGGACAGAAATTTGCGCATGCGCAACTTTTTTTTACCAAGAATACGGAAAATGCATGGTTGGCAAATGGCAAATGGCAAATGCATGGTTTCCTCAACACAAAAACATGTTGCTGAAACAATGTTGCACAACGTTCGTTTCCGTGTTCACAGGAACACGAAAACCTTGACCGGGAGTCACTCGAGCATTCATCCGTTCTCTCGGCAGACAGTCTCACGCCCACGCTAAAACAATGTTTAATATTTCATTGTACATTACTATCTGGACCTCAAGGACTATTTTGGGTGGGAATTTATCAAATAACTTGTGTGGTGGTGTGTCAGACTTTTACTGACTAAAACCCACCCGTGTTCTTTCCGTTGCCTGTGTTGCCAGGGGCCACGGTATCCCTTTCGGACTTTCAGGCATCGGCCCTAGCGCACCCCTACACTTGTGCTGACAGCTCTGAGCCGCGCGGAGGGCGAGCTCTCAAGGACTACCCTGCTTTTTAACTTATTTTTTTTTTTTTCAAGATTCTTACATGCTCTTGGCAAGAGAAAGATACCATCCAGTTATGGGATTACGGATCATGTAAACTAATCGAAACGATCGTACCAGACAGCTTTCAGTCAAAACTATATTGCGGGAAAATAGTGCCGCATACTAATTTGGTTGTGTGCGGTGGATCAGAGTCCAACATATTAAGAGTCGTAGATACAAACATGAAAATAGTAAGTTATCTAAATATTTCTATTTACAAAGCTTTATTTAAGTTAATAGGTACATAACTTTCTCTTAATAGGGTTCCGTAGTCAACAAGAAACCCTTAAGAGGCTTGGCTAAGAGACTCTTTGTACTAGAATGCTGTAATTTGGCGTGGGTGTACATATTATTAAACGTATTGTGGGGATGTTTTTTTCCTTGTCTATCCCATTATGTGTAACGGTGGGCTGAAAATCGGCTTTCATAGACTTATAGTACTCATAGTTCAAAAATATTGCGAGCGTGTGAAAACGCATTTTTCCATTCTGGGATCCTTAGTGTCCCCAAAATAAATGGTTGTTTTTGGATATGTGAAAAAATTCACGGCAATAGAATAGATAACGAAGTTAAAAGGAAAACCATCACAACTAAGTACTCGTTAGCTTGTTAAGCCAACAAGCTAACGAGTAAAAACCGACCAACTTACATTTGCAGTTGGAATGTATGGGAGAACGTGATATGTTAAGTTTGTTCTTGAGATAAACTCATCCCAACTACGGAACCCTTCATTGTGCGTGGTCCGACACGCACTTGGCCTATTTTTAATATTTTATACTAGGCTGTTTAACGGCTTCGAGTCAGTGCCTCTCCTTCATAATCCTTCGCATTATGAAGGAGAGGCACTGACTCGAAGCACGGGCACGAAAAAAGAATCCGCGAGTCTTTTTCACAAAAAATTGTTAGAAAATAGTGTATTACTATTTGTGTTTACTATTTATGTTTACTATTATTTATATTTACTATTATTTATATGTACTATTATTTATGTTTACTATTATTTATATTTACTATTATTTATGTTTTCCTCGTAAGTATGTTGAAAACCCTCGTCGCAAACGCGTAATCATTTGCCGTTACGCTGTCTCGCCTTCGGCTCAGGCTGCAATCCCGCCTCGAGTCCAGTGACAAACTTCGAATCTAACCATTGTTTAATGCTAACTAGCTACAACGCTTTCCATGGTTACTTTTGATGTTTCGAACATTTTTTTTTATGTAAAAATTATTATACACTTTTATGATATTTATTGTGTTTTCAGACAGAATGCAGTATACGAAATAATCCAGGCAGCATTTATGCGTTTGATTTTGGTACAGTTAGAAGAAAACCAAAGAAAGTTGAGAAAACTTACAAAAAAGTAAGCGAAGTACCGAATATTCCTCGTGTTTCATTTGTTACTGGAAGAAGACTGCAGACAGTAGACTTTGGATGACTGGCTGTTATTTGATATAACATTGATATGTACTATTGATAGGGATATTGAAAACAATTTTGTGAATAAATGTTTGAACATGTTTTGAGGATTAACAATAATCTAAACACTTTAATTATAATATTTATAAAGTATTCTTTACTAAATATCAGATCTGTTCAACCAATTTTATTTGGTCCCGGCATTGTCTTACAAATAAGAAAAAAATCATTTGACCAAATTGTAAGCAGTGCACGTTTGGTATTATGTTTGTATTGACAATAAATAATGTTTACTACAATAATATTATTCTATTAGTCGGGTAAGGTCTCGCATAAGAAACGCTGACGTAAAAGTTGTACATCAGTTGTATTGGATTTATTCTCCCTTTTATAACATTTCTCTACTCACAAACAGCCGTTTATACAATTTTATGTGATAGACAAATACACTGTGATTTCATTTTGTAAATATAGTATATAAAACTCTAGAAAGATAAAATATCGAGTTTGGCAAGAATTCATAATAAATAAAAAACATAAATACTTCTACATAGTATTATATACAGGATTTGAACATCTATTATTCGACCGATTCAAGTTGAGCCTCGTCAACGGATGGGTCTTCCCATGTTGCAATTGTTTTTTAGTTTGAGCTTTCGACATCACAGTTGATACCACTTCGCCATAGTCGAGCGGCGCCAGCGACACGACCGTGGGCGCGGGCGGCGGCCGCTCCGCCGCGCCGCGCCCCGCGCCCTGCCAGCTGGCGCGCGCCTCGCCCTCCGCCGGCAGCTTGCACTCCTTGGAGCCCTCCGGCGCCCGGCCGCGCCGCGCCTCGCAGCCCGACTCGCAGCGCGCCCGGCCCGGCCGGTCGTACCGGTCCACCAACACCTTCACGGACAGGTCTTCGCCGGAAGGCGGCGACGCCGGCGGCCGGTCGCGACTGTCGGCGGGTGCCGAGCGGCGCGAGTCGCTGCGGCGGAGCGAGTCGTTCTCGGAGCGCGCCTCGAACTCCTTCTTGAGGTTGCTGACGAGGCCCGCGGCGGGCTCGGGCGCGGGCGCGGCGCGCGGCAGGTCGCCGTGCGAGGCGCAGGCGGCGCGGCGGCGGCGCAGGCCGGCGCGCAGCCACGTGGCGGGCGCGGAGGCGCACAGGCGGCCGCCCCACGTGCACGCGCGCCGGCCGCCGGCGGCGCTGGCGAGCTCCTTCAGTATGGCACACGTTTCGTTGAACTTCCGTTCGTTGTCCGCCCGCCGGCCGCCCGCGCGCGTCTCGCTGTGCTCGGTGATGATGCCGAGGTCGGAGGTCGGTTTCTGCGGCGCGGGCCCCGGCTCGGCGGCCTTGTCGTCCTCCTTGCGCGCTCGCTCGTCGCGCTCCTTGCGCTTGGCGTCGTCGCGCGGCGCGGGCGCAGGCTTGGGCGCGCGCGTGTCGTAGGAGCCCCAGGAGGAGTGGCGCGACAGGTCCAGCACGACTGCACTGTCAAACGAACTCCACGAGCTCTGTATGCTCGGCGGCGGCGCGTCATCGTCAACGGCTCTTCTGTCGTCGCTATCTAAATTCGAACGTTCCACGGAATTCGCGAAAGTGTCACTAGTTGTCACTTTATTAGTCTTCACGTCCATAATTCCACTGTCACTTTTCACTATATTATCACTATTACAAACAATCCTGTTCTCGTCGCCTCTCGACCACGAAGCCTCCCCCGGGTCCCAAGTGTGTATTTTATCGACTTCGAAATTTGTTTGGGGATATTTGTGACTTAGATTTTTTGATGGAGAGGCTTGCAATAGTTTGTTCGGTACCTCCGATTGATTTATCAAACCAGCAGGTGTCTCTAAAGTTTTACTGTTTTGGGTTTCATTTAGATTACCAAAAATTAACCTTTGGTATCTCCTAGTAAAGTCTTTCCGATCCGTGAAGCCGGCGTTCTCTATCTCGTTGACCCTGTGCTTGACGGAGGGCGCGCCCTCCTCCTTGAGGCGCATGATCTGGTTGGGCGACACGCTGTAGCTGCCGCCGGCGCACGGCATGAGCATGTGGCGCGTCTCGCACAGCTGCTCCAGCGACACGGACGCGGGCGAGGCGCGCGGCGCGGCGCGCGCGGCGTCGGGCGACCAGGAGCGCGGCCGGCGCGGGACCGAGCCCGTCAGCGCCAGCACCAGCGGCGTCGGCTCCATCACTTTGCTTTCGGCTTTTGATGTATTTTTTGGAGATTTCAGATTAGTTTCAGATTTGGACCGCTGTAACTTCTCCTTGTTTTTCATTGCATCAAGTATACCTTGGTATGTCTCGAGTTGGTTCAAAAAGTTCGTATTCGGTTTAATACAACTCCGTTTTGCTTTAACGTGTTTGAGAGCCCTTTCGAAATTCCAGTTGAATGCTTTCATGGCATACGCGATCACTACTGAAGCTGATCTACTGATGCCCATTTTGCAATGAACGAGAACTTTCGACCCTTCGTTTCTTGCTTTGCTTATATATTTGTAAGTGTTATCCCAGTGCTTCAACAGGTCAGTCTTCTCATCATCATAAACTCTAATGTTAAGATAGTCGAACATACCAGGAAAAAAGTTGTCAATCTCTCTAGTCACGTTCAATATGTGCCGCACCCTAAAATTAACAACCATTAATTTATTAGTTACATACTGGGAACGCTGATTTGTATGATATTACTTGCTTATTACATATTAAAGGCAATTTTAAAGTTCGTTTTTTAATCCCAGAGACTAATTTAACATTTCAAATTATTGTTGTTTGGTTTATCAATATGGAGTTTGACATTTGCACCTGTCAATTAGTCTCCGAGATTAAAAAAACAGACTTTAATCATTTTTGTCTCGAAAGGCTTGCTTTCTGCCATCTGTCGCAAACCTCTTCTATTTCTTGCCCATAAGAGTGAATAGTTAAAAATTTAAAAGCTTATGTACCCAAATTAGCATTATGCTGAAATAGGAGCCTTTTGGCCTCGTACAGGACTTTTTGTTTTTATTTTAATTTGTTTTTTTTTTATTTTTCTATGAGTGTTTTTAGTTTAATGTGTGATCTCCTGTGCGAGTCCCAATAAATACTTTTTCTTTCTTTCTTTCTAAATTAAAAGATGTAACGGATCGTGATAACATACCCATTGCGTTGCAATTCCTCAAGATTACTCGCATTCCATTCGGAGCCGAGGTAGACATGGTCGAATATCTCGGTGGGAGCATCCATTTGACCCAGTATGGTGAGCATCTCTTGGTCGATGAACGACTTGTACTCTGCGAGGTCCATGTCAAGTTCCTCCTCCAGCCGCCCTCGGATAGCTTTACTAGTCACCTCGTCCAAGTCCACACTCATCATGATCTCCTTCAATGTGCAGCGTATTACGCGTTCAGTTTCATCCCTCTCTCGAGGCCTATAAATCAAAAATAATAACATCATATAAGTTATGGGCCTCTCTATAATTCATGGTCTGTAACATACGATGGAAAGATGCCACTTTTTTTTTCAATTCTAGCAACGTCTATTAATCTGTCTGCCAAGCGTACACACCTACTTGGGAATATCTTCCTATGTGCTTGGGCAGAATAACATATCTACAAGGATGACAAATGTAGATATTTATGATGTAATTAGTCAATGCTGTTTGCGTATGGGTAGTATCTCCAAGCCCTTTTCCTGCATGCAGAAACTACAAATAAACTCTATGGTAGCTGTGAATTGAACAGTTAGATATTTATACATCCATACTAATATTATAAATTCTAAAATAACTCTGTCTGTGATATGTTATTTTTATGTTAGAGGTATGAAAATTATAATTTATGCTTTTGGTAAGAAATTAAAAATACGTGTTTCAGCGTTTTTGTAAAATCATCGCCGAAGGTAAAAAAAGGAAGGAGAAGGTAAAAAATTTTAAACTATTTTATGCTTATAAAACGATTATTTAAATTTTTATTTACCTCTTCTTAAAAGATTCAAGGAATTGGAATATAGTCAGAGTCCGTATCCTAAGGTAATATTTATTTTTGAGTGTATTTCATTAACATCGGACCACCTGCTTAAAATAACTCAGCAAATGTCTGTATTACGAGGTCATTGGTGGCGCTAGAGTATTTCACATTAATGGTGATAATATTAATATGACTTATTATTATTTTTAAGTTCGACATTAAATAATAATAATAATAAAAATAATAATAAACAATCATAAAAATCTAGTTAAATAAAAAAATTTTCATTTATATCTGTAGGTATGTCTGTCTGTTACCTTTTCTCGCTTTAGCGGCTGGATTTGCATGATAGGTATACGGATAGGCCGTGACCTGGGTTAGGACATAGGATACTGTTTATCCCGGTAGCTCGTCCCCGTGTAGAGGTCCACTAGGGCCGATGCCTGTCGGGGTGGCGGGAAGGTACAAAAGGGTTACCGAGGCCCCTGGCCACACAGGCAACAAAAGGGATGCGGGTGCCGTGGGATAATTTCCGACATCCACGCGGGGCAGAAGCTAGTTAAAGTCGCTTTTCGCATCTGTCTGTGACCGCGTTGTTCTTCTAAATAACGTGAAGGATTTTGATGCAGTTTATACTATCATTTAAAAAAAATATATTGGAGAAGGTTTAGGTACTTATGTGTATTGATATGAATCTTGTGTATAATTGAGAAATCTCTATGTTGACTCATTAAAACCGTGCGAAGCAGGGACGCGTCTCTAGTTATGTTATACATGCAAACACGAAGATGGCAGCCCTATAGCGGTTCATCTTTGCATGTTAGTAACTTGTTTTAATTAACGCATTGGCGTGCCTTCGATCCTTTTCTAGGCCAATAAACTAGGTCTAGGTAGAATGCGCTTCATCATTATTATATTACATTACACACAAACTTATTTTGGGTAGTAGTTTCAAGTGATTCAAAGGCCATTTTTCTGAAAGCTATGCTATGCGATGTTTTACACACATACTTATACAAACTCACGCCCTTTTCCCATGGGGTGGGCAAGAAGAAGCTGCTTAAGGCAAAAGCGCCAGGACAGCCGCGAAATTCAATTTCTCTTGCGTTTTTTTTTTAATTTGCAGGTCAGCGTCAGGTTGTATGTTGATCAAAATATGATTCGCGAACGTAACACATGTATTTACAGAATTATAATCATTCAAATCATCAATAGAACATTTGTTACGGTCGCGAATGAGATTTAATCAACATATTACCTCTGACATGCAAAGGACATTAGAAAATTTGAAATTCGCGGGCTACCTTAGCACATCCCCCTTAACGGGACATGTCATTGTTACATACTTCTTTTGGTTAGTAATTAAGTAGGGTATTTAAAAAAGTTGAAAACACACTTGAGTCTCAGTGAATCGGGAGAGGGTGGGCGGCGCGACTCGATGCAGTCCATGGCATGCCACTCGTTGAGACAAGAGCGGTCCGAGTCCACGTGACTCTCATAGAAGGAGCACCACGCGTGCGACGCGCCGCCCGCGTAGTGGTTCATCTGCCGCGCCTGCGCACTCGCGCGGTGCAGAGTCTGTAGTGCCGACCTACAAACAATAACATTATCTATCAACACTGCAACAAATATCCTGTAAGCAATGTGCAACACTGTCTTTTGTTAAAGCGATGGATGTTTTACATGATCATCGATTTAGTATTGTCATGAAATCAATCCCTTTTGTTATAGATTTAAACAAGTATTAGAACTGCGGTATACACGGTGATTTTTATTTCACTTTTAAACTTTCGGGAGGTGATTATAAACAACTTTCACTATGGGACCAACTACGAAATAGCAAAAAAATACATCTGTTTCATACATTTTCATCGGGTAAATATTGCATTTTTGTATGAAACAGTTGATAGTTTTTTCGATATTGTCGAGTTGGTCTCATAGTGGAAGTTGCTCATGATCATGACTAATTTCACGCCCTGAAAGGTTAACAGTGAATTCAAAATAACCGTGTATAGTAATATGATGACGTACCTATAAGCTAACGAAGTAACATACTATGAATTATTCTGTTATTGAAATGTAACTGTAGCACAGCTCATACTCACCACATGGCCTGTACGGATACCGGTTTGAATATGTGTTGTTGATTGCACACACATACACTGAATCCTCTGTGGACAATGAATCCCTAATTAGTTATTGTTCTGGGCTTAGTAAAAGTATTCAGCGAGGAAAACTGCTTGGTGCGATTACGGTCAGTGAATTGAGTATTGAGACTACTGGGAGTTATTTACGGATGGCATGAGAAATGTATATTATTATGTTACAGACAGACATTAGTTATGAAGATGTCGATGAAATGAATGTGAAAAAGCAACATACCCATCGCCATCCAACTTAATGGAGGTGTCAGCGAGGACGCGCAGGACGAGGCCGACGGAGGTGCGCTCATTGCAGTCGATGCCCAGCAACGCCGCCTCGTTGCTGCGACACACCACTACCAGGTACCGGGTGCGACCTGCGTGAGCGCTCTCCAGTTTCACCGCCTAACGATAAATAAACCATGTTTTCTTACTTATTAATTCCATTAATATAGCCTAGCTTCGATAATTCTAAGCTTTAAAGGCTACTTACGCACTGAACGTGGCTAACTCAGTGCCCAGATATCTTAGTGAAATGTTATTGAGTTCTTAGGACTGGTAGCACACTTGGTTTCATGCTTCCAGGCGTTCAGCAAGCATCGTATGAGTGCGAACGTAGCCTTGTAAGTATGCTGTGCTAGTACCATTTTGAGCGTTTCCTCGGGACGCAGCAAGTAGAACATGGACTGCAGGTGATGTTGTATGTCGGGCTGAGGAAGCACGCGCGCCGGCGATCGCCACGGGTTCGTACAGCCGCGCTCTGCACTGCCCAGCACCACTGCTGCACCCTTGTTTGCGAAGTAGCACTCATTGAGACTGAAAATACATAATATTCATTTTATAAAGATATGCAACACGTAATCAGAGATAGGCACACCCAAAGTTTGGCAATGACAGTATTTCACCTCTAACTGATAATAAACGGAAGACTGATCCTTACAGAGACACTGACTGAACCTCAACCTCGGAAATAAATACTATGAAACACCTGAAACGACCAGTTGCCGTATACGGCAAGATGAGCTTTAGTTCAGAACTGGTCAAGTTACTAAACGCCATTCAATCAAAATTAAATTTCCGCGTGACTCAACTTCAGCCGGCGACGCCTTGAACATCTAATTCTAACAATTTCAAGTTCCTAAAAATAAATTTAAAATAATAACCTAAATACATATACAACTTAAATAAATATATGTAGCCAAGAACTCAACAGAACACATTGTTCATTATTTTCGATTAATTTAAACATTTGTTTATCTTGTAGTAAAACCGCGTACCTTGATGATAATTACTTTTAAAACATAATGCAACCGTGAAATATATGAATGACGCCATTTTTTTAGTAAAGTTGTTGAAATTCGTTTTACGGGCGGCGCATTTAACCTCCCTTTCACTGGCGCGGGCACAAGCAGAACACTGCACCTCGCGGGTCGGGCGCTGCCATCGCCGAGCTGGCTGGCTGGCGGGCTTGCCTCGCTTCTCATTAATTACATACACTTGATTACTCATTCATATATTTAGTTTATTTTATTTATCATAATCGGACTTTAATGTTTCCACTGCTGGGAAAAAGGCCTCCTCTCGGTGAGAAGGAGTTATTTCATTCACTAAAGCTTTATCTGCGTGGATAATACTATCGTGTATATGAACATTCATAAGGAAAGCTAATTGGTAATCATTATAACTCGGATAGTTAACTATAGTTTTTATTACATTGTACGTATCTCTTTTGTTTCTGTTTAGTTCTCTAACTTAGGCCGATAAAAATAACTCACTTGTTACAAATAGCGCAATTACAGCACTGGCATTTTACCTTCATACGGGTCGAGTGCCTTTCAAAAAGGTAAGTGTTTATACCAAGCGTAAATTTATTATGATGAGGTCAACCGAAAATAGCTCCACGGGAAACAGCGTCTATATTACTAAACATGGGAGGATGAACTTTGTAATGCTAATAATAGAGAGAAAAATAGTTTCACGATGGATAGTAAGCAACAAACTGAATGTTGACTTGCATTAAGGCGGCAAGGGCGGTTTCTCTCAAGGTTCATTAAAAATAGCGCCGTCGGAGCGTTGCCAAAACGTTGCGTTGCCCGCCCATACTATACGTAGACATGAGCGTGAGCGCTGCGGCCGCCCATCGCGCTCCGTCAACCTCGCCCAATATTCGAACACGCCACACGGCGTCTTTTGTTAGTAACCGCAACCACATGGCATCCGCAAAGACTGGAAATACTTCAGTTCCTATCACACCACTACAGGCCGCCTTCTTTTCAGTTACACTATTTTCCTTTAAATTACGTGAAATATAGAATTCTGGTAATTGTGCATTTGAATTAACTTACATGAGGTTCAGTCTGTGGACTCCTGCGTGACTAGCTCTCCAATCATTATTTCTAAGTCTACATAAGGGTATTAGAGCACAGGTTATCTCTATATTAAACCTTTTTAATAACGAAGTTTACCTATTGGCTCTAGGTAGTTTATATTGTCTATTTACCTTTCTTGCATTACAAAAAAATATGATTTATTACTGGAATTTGACGGTGGTAGGGACTGTTTGAAGTGTCAAACGGCTATTCAATGGCAAACTTAGCGAGACCTACATGGAACGGTCGATTTTCTCGGCATCAGTCAGGGCTGCCCACAGACTAGGCCACCGTACAATGATACGTCAAATGTACCATCAAGCCATCAGTTTTCTATTGCTAAAAGTACCTAATGGTGCTATTCGTTACGAATAGCTCCATCTCTCTCTGTCACTTTGAAAACATGATGGCTCTAACTAACGTCATAGTACGGCCCCCACTGAAAATAGAAAATATAACATTCATAATGAATGAATGTTATATTTTCATTATTAGCGAGATACTGTAAACTTAAAGCGTAGTGGGGCTACAAGCGGTAACTATATGTATAGGGCGGAAAGTTCAAACAGGCCCTGGACGAAAAGTAAGTAACCTACCTAGGTAGTAAATAATGAAGTTGTATAATAATTAATATATACTGGAAGGAAACATGAATGTATTTTTAAAACTACGTATTTATTACTTTGCTATATCAGTAACCAGCATTGGGAAATTGTTACAATGTACTACAATTTTCTGCTTAATCACGGGCACACGGTCTTATTACAACTTGTCATAGCACTAAGTTTTTAGTAAAACACCATCTTAATTTGTAAAAAAATGTGACACACTGGCTAATCTACTGATTAATTAGCTCATTCATGTGTACATGTGTTTAAATGATTTTCGCAAATTATCTAAGTGTGAGATTATTTTGAACATTCAATGAATGTGAAAAGTAGGAGGTTTGATGAAATGGATAGGGCCTTTTTAGGATTCCGTAGCCAAATTGCAAAACGGTACCCTTATAATTTCATGTCCGCTTCGCCTGTCCGGATGTCATAGTCATTTTATTTCGAGACTATTTGCACTATATCGACGGATATTGGAAAGAAGGTGTATTCTGTGCACCGCTAAACAATACGTAATCAGCCTATAATGTTCCCACTGCTGGGACACAGGTCTCCTCTCTGTGAGAGGGAGTGGGCCGTTATCCACCACGCGGGCCCAGTGCGGGTTGGTAGATGTCACGTCTTTGAATTTTTGGTTCTAGGACATGACGGTTTCCTCACGATGTTTTCCTTCACCGTTTTGAGAGCAGTGGTGATGAAATAATTTACACAAATTAAAGCGCTTGCGTGGGTTCGAACCTACGACCTACAACTCGTAAGTCGGGGACGTTACCACTGGGCCACCACTGCTCTACAACAGCTAAACAATGCTAAACAATGGTGTAGTGAAATTACGAAAAAGTGAATTAGGGATAGCACTCCCCATAACCTTTCACAACGGAGGCATAAAAACAAATCAATGGACAAAATCAATCGTGTGGGGTTTAGTTGGATCCTATAATTCAAAAGATTACGATGTTTCTTAGCGAGTTTTTGAGATAACTATCATGAAAAACAAAAAAAAAAACTTATTTTTGCGGTCCATTAAATCAATACTGTGCATGCATAAATATAAATCCTAAAATAAAAATATTTTATTTCACATTATGCTACATGCCCATGTAGCATAATGTGAAATAAAATATTTTGATTACCCCGAATATGAATATTTATAATGAACATTTTGAGCCCCCAATACCAATCTAACTAACTTGTTTATCTTTTCACCACGGCATTAACTTTTTTTCGTATAGCTCGTACTGATACGTAAGAACAAGAATAACTATTATCATAGTGCATAACTCTGTGTATGATTCATCGAATCTTATGTAAAAAAGCGGTGTTTATTAAATATTGGTGCGCAAATACTATGCCTACTTCTGACACCTTAGAATATTGGGCCAAGCTAACATGTTATGAGCTGTCCCAAACCCAATATTGAAGAAATCATAACATCATAACAAAATAACGCGAATGCGCCTCATTACTACTTCTTCACCAGTAGTATTTTTACCTGATGAAACCAACCAAATCACTTTAAATTATGAAACGACAAGCCTTCGTTTTCCTGTTTACTTCCATGGTTATAATGACATAAATGCTATTATAAATATCAAATATTCCACACGCAAAGGATATAATTATTATTTATACTTATTTCATATGTCTAGGCCAATGTCAACGGTCACGGTGGGTACATGATCAAAGCTAATTAAAATCTCTTCAAAAATTCATATTTTAAAAGCACCATGTAACATCCATACATTTTGATAATTACCTGAATGCAACCATTTCTATATTTATATAAATCCAAATATTAAATAAAACCAAATAATGGAACACAACTCATATGTCACTCAAGATAACACCCGGCACGCAAACTACATTTCAATTATTTTTTAAGGATATGTAAGAATAATTCGAAGAATAATTCGTCTGCGTATTTTAGCCAACCATGGCCAGGATTCCGGTACGCGGTGCACCATCCAACACATCCCGTACGACAATAAAGTGCGTGCGCGACGCAACAACGAGTCCACTCCACGGACGACGTCACAACACTCATAGCTTCCTCCTGAACTGAGCACAAACCACCGCTTAAATATAGAAACACGGCGCAGAACAGGAACACGAGGCGATCGGGAAAGGAACACGCAGTGCTTTATACTACGCGGACCATATTGTTGCATTAGCAAGGAAGATATTTAAGTTTCAACCTTAATGTAATTGAATCGAATGCAATAAAGGATAAAATACATACCGTGACTAAAGTTATGTTTTTCTTTGGATATATAAATTATCAGTCACTACACGTAGAAACAAAACAAGCTACAGACAACTAATAATATAGCTGTAGCTATACTAACGACCAACGTGCACTCAACAATTTTAATAAGGTCAAATTCAAACAAAGATCTGCTTTCAGATTTTTGTCCTTGATATTTAATTGTGTAAAAGTGAGTTCAAGCACTCGCGAAATTACAAACCAAGTCCCTTCTCTCAACCTATATGGATATCCGTTGAATAGGAATATTCTTGTAAATTAAATGCATACACACCGAGAAGAAAGAAGAGAATATGTAAATCAATTCAGGTTCAGTCTTAATAATTTGAATCAATCCACAACGCATATTGCCGTCTACTACTGAAGGTACCTCGCACTTTACCTCGGTGGAGTGTATAAAGGAAATTCGCTCAGCGAGACGTTATTTGAACGATAATAACAATAATGATTTTAGGTGTGAATAAAATCCAGAAATATACATCAATGCCAAAAAGATATCCGTGCTACCGTAGTAAGCAACCACTCATTTGCACGCATTCAAGTTTTCGCTGGGGGCGCTTCACAGTGGCAGACATGAATGCCATCAACCATCATGCGCGTGAACTCCTGGCGGAGGCAGCAGTGGGACGGGGCGATGTCGTCTTGGCGGTGTGTCTAGATGTCGCCAATGCCTTCAACTCATTGCCCAAGAGTTGCAGTAAAGTGGCACTTCTATATCATTGTGCCACTGCCAGCTTCCTCCGCCGCATATATTGGGGCCTATCTGAAGGATACAGCCGTCATTTACCCGGGTTAAGAAGGATGCGGTCGACAAGAAATGTCGCGCGGTGTTCCATAGGGATCGGTTCTGTGGCCGCTCCTGTGGAACATCAGGTACGACTGAATGCTGCGCGGTGCGCTTGTCTATAATGTCAACACCTTTTGTAACGCTGACGACACGCTGGTTACCGCAAAGGGGAAGACGCTCGGGCCGGTGACTGTGTTAGGGATGGCTAGGGTCGCGCAAGTCGTAGATAGGATCCGGCGGTTTGGCCCCCAGGTGACGTTGCACAAATATGAGCCGCCTTGTTTCTCCGGGGGGCCCCAACACCGAGACAATCCAACGACCTGCAACCCCCAATTCTGCGAAGACCGCAAAGAGCAATGGCCGTGATAGCGGATACCGTACGTCCTTCGCCGCAGAAAGGTCTTTCTAAAATATTGGGGTGTCTCCCTTTGCGAAATATTAAGCTTTAAAGTGGTCATTTTTGATAGAGTCGAGTAAAATCCCTCCCCCTACCATCAAACTATTTTTATATTCATGTATATAACCGCATGTGAGGAAAACTATCATAGCTACGTAGACTCCAAGTTAACGAGTATAAATATTCGACCAACTTATAGAGCAACATCCCAGGGCCTCCAGACGTTACTTATTTTTTGAGTAACAAAATGTGTGAGACAGAGTAGTGTTAAGGCTCCTACATACTGGCGCGACTTGTCGCCCGACGCGACGCGACACAAAGACACCGCGCGTAGCGCCACAAGTGGTGCCCTTGTGTCGCGACGCGTCGCGCGACAAGTCGCGCCAGTATGTAGGAGCCTTTAGTATGTACTTTGAGTACGCATACCTGCTAGCTTGGGCCGACGGCCAATTTAGTACGTAAAAACATTACTCAATTTTCTTAAAGTCTGAGTATTGTTTTTTAAGTATGTTTTACAGAATATTGTTAATAATCAATACTGCCATACACTTTCCGCCGGCGGTAATTTTGGCTAGACGCTTTAAAATTCGCAAAAAATAACATCATCTTTCTTGTTCAACATACAGTTGTTGCCATAAGAGTCCATAATATGTCAGCGCCACCTCACTCTTTATCTCACTCACACACTTCACGAGACAGGGCGGCAGTGAGAAGGCTCCAAGGCGCCGATAGTTTAGGTAATTTCTTTTTACGGTGAAAATAATTTTAACTATAAAAAAATGTAGTATCTGCTTTATATCTAGTTCAATTATTATAATATGAAAGTTTCACGACGTCATTTGAAGTATTATAATAATAGCGGTTTATTGTTTGATTTGGAGATAACTTTGTAATTGTATTCTGTTGAGAAAAATTTTATGGAATCGTGTTTTGGTCAAACATAACACTTAACATTAATCCTCAACTTTACCATACATTTATTTCAAAATTAATGCTGCAGGATTTTCGCTATAATGGAGGATCATGCTGAGCAATTTGAGGTATTGTAGACTCAACAACATTATGTACAACAACAGTCATCATCTGCCTAGCCTTTTCCCAACTATGTTGGGGTCACCTTCCAGTCTTACCGGTTACAGCTGAATGAATACCAGTATTTTACATGGAGCGACTGCCTATCTGAACTCCACAACGCAAGTTACTGGGTTACACGATACCCCTTGGTAAGACTGGTTGTCAGACTTTCGAGCTTCTGAAGACTCGTAACGACTGTTAAAGATCTACAAATGACAGCCGGGACCAACAGCTTAACGTGCTTTCCGAGGCACGGAGGGGTCTTGGTATGTAAAGATGGTCACCCATCCACGGACCAACCGCGACAAGCGTAGCTTAACCTGATCGATCGACCCGTGCGGCTGTTATTACTTAGCCACAAGCCCCTTGTGGTGTATGTACAACAACAGTATGAACTTTAAAATTGTTTTCCTTATGGACAAAAGTTTTTACTATAATTACATATGTATACACATACATAAACTCACAATTTAACAAGTTCAAACCAGGCGCTTTATAATATAACTTGGTAATGTCATAAACTTCTTAAGTAATATAATACTACTTTAGCCTTACAGTTTCTTGGATGCCATAATTAAAAGGTTTATGATGTTTCTAAGTGACTGGTTTCTTTAAGTCAATAGTTTGTGGATATATTTTTGGTTACCACAGAAATAACAATTTTTCATACTTTTTTCGAAAAATACTATGAAATACAAATCTATATGGTTGATTAAAACAATACTGTGCATGCGTAATTATTTATCCCAACTATGGAACCATTCACAGTATGTGGTCCGACACACACTTGGCTGGTTTTTTTGACTTCTAATAAAGGCTTGCAATTAACACTTTCACCGCTAAGTACATAGAATACATACAAATTGGCATGCCATATAATGTTTATTGCAAATCTATAACAATTCAATCAACAGAAGTCATCTGAACAGAAGTCATCTTTAGCTACATATAGCGACGACTCGGATGCGAGTTGTGGGCACACGAACGAATTATTTTTCGACCCATATGCTGGGTGCTTGGCATAGAAAGTGTTAAGCAAAGCAGCTGGATGAGAGCTGCGGAAAATCGAGTTGCCCTATGACCAGCAGAGGTGATGATGATGATGACGATGAATTAAGCAAAGCTATTGAAATAAGATAAAATTCAAAAAACTCAAAGGATAGTAGAGTCAGGCCTATGAAAATAGTTAGAAATGTTACTAAAATATAAACACCTGTAGATGAGACATTTATCATAGCCACATTAAATAGAGCCTATAATCATCTTGAAGTCCGAGGCTACTAATGAGATCAGTTGAACAATTTGTTACTGGGATTATTGGGACATCTTGTGTCCTCTACATTCTTTTTGCATTATCCTCTGTTCATTTTTATTATGATTGATGCAGCACAATGTGCTAAATACTCACTTTAGAGCTTCTGGTATAATATAATAAATAAATGCTAGTTATGTTGGTTCATTTAAATTTTGATTATTTTAAAGAACCTTACTAGTAATCTAACTTTAGCAGATACACAGATATTTTGATATTTGCAAAAGCTACTTCCATAATATATAGTAATCAACAAGAAGATACTTCCCATAATATATAGTAATCAACCACTGGTTTCAAAAAGTGAGACAATCATCAAAGTATTTGATATAAAAGAATGTGTTTGCATTGACTTAGAAGTTTGAATAATTCACCTGCCCAAGGGACCTCAGACCTTAGTATTTAATATTAATTTCAACTTCATATGTCTACCCATTCCAGAGACTAAGGGTATTGACAGACAGGCAAAAGAGTGATCCTTTTTCTGTTTCTGGGTTCTGTTTTTACCTTTTGAGGTATGGAACTCCAAAAAGCAGGTAGTTTCAGTGTTTGCATCACATAAATTACCAATAATGTAGTTAGGAAAAACATAAGATAATGAAGGAAAGTAGGGGGTAAGGATCCATTATGAGCATCATTACTGTCTTATAAATCTTCCCTAAGCCTTAGCTCAAAACTAGATATTACTATCTAGTTTTGAGTTGGTTCTACGTCCAGAGGGCAAAGTGAACACTGTCTGGGCAGTTTTTAGCACATAGCCTCTAGGTAGGTATACTTAGCAAATATCTTCTGGCATGATAGGAACCACAATACAAATACACACAACAAAGAAACTATAACTAACCTAGCCACATATTCAGAGCTTCTTTTAGAAAAATATCTTAGGTATATACAAGTTGCTAAATAGTTCAGCCTGAAGGTTGTTTGGCAGCCAATACATGGAAATTCACCCAAGATCATTTATGATTAAATGAGTACTTTAAAGTATTATTACATTTATTATTCTATCTCGAATGGACAAACTGTTAAGGTTGCCATTAATGAGAATTTTGATAACATAACATTACCTACCTCTTGCTGGTGCAACTGCCAACATCGTCTTCAATATTTGATTTTTCAGTCTCATCCTTAAACAAAAGAAAATACCAATTTAGCTTGTAAACTAGCTTCTTGAAACCACTAACATAAGGCTCTCAAATCTAACACCAGTAATGACAGGGCTACATAACAAACCGTTCACATTACAAACTACTAACTTTGAAACATGATAGGCCTATCAAGAGACTCAGAATTAATATTATTGTGATATATGAACTAACAAGACGAAGAGCTAACCAGGGCTTTTGATAAGTGCTAAATAGAAAGATGAATGGGTGTTAAATTAAAGTAGTGAATCGTGTACTAAGTTGTCATTATATGCCTCGAGAATTACTCAATACGTCTGGCCAATTTGACACAACATCATAACACTCAAAAAATGTACAAACCAGTACTCACCGTTTTCCTTGGTGTTTGCACACTCGGAGAACGTCGAATTGTAACAAGTGCCATACCACATTAGCGTTAACAAATCATTATCAAGGTATGTAATACAATCACAAACTTATAGAGGAATATCTATTGACTTATCATAACACTAATCCTTATATGATTCAATATATGTAAGGTAAAACTTAGTAGTATACATCACTAGATACTTTAAATACACTCATAACTGATTGCAACAAGTACAATCTATCACAACTTCGCCCATTTTTATTTTACTAAATTCTATTCCTATTCAAAGAAAAGATGATGGATGACTGAGTGAGTGCGTGCCACAGATTAAAATAAATGATTGCAATCCATGGAATGAATAAGTACTATCGGTATCAGAATCACAAAACTATTATACATAAATGAAGATGGGCATTTTTGAGAAAAAGTGTACCAATAATGAAAATTAGCTTTCAATTTCAAAGTGTGTAATTTATTGGAGATTTAAGATGTTTTTGCTTCTAAATATATTAAATTTTAAGAAAAGTACAACAGATTACGTTGTTAATTTATTTTAATAGTATTTCAATCAAGTTTTGTGAGAATTAACTCAATTTTCTGTCAGTTACATTACACAAACGTTACAGAGTTCTATTAAGTTTACAAAGTAAATAAAACAATTTGTATCTCAAAATCGCATTTATTCAGTATAATTTGAGTAAATATAAAAAATACACAAAAGAAATATAATACTTTGTAACTAACTATTCAAAATAGTGCGTATTTTATCGCATTTTGTTACGATATGAGCTAATCAGACTGTTAATTTTTCGAGTAACTTTTATAGTTTAGCCTAACTTATATAAAATTAGTATTAAAAAAAAAGTAATCAATATTTATAGTCAAATTATATACTATAAAACAACATTAACATTCAATCATTCTTAAAAAACAGCAATATTCATACAGAAAATCTGGGACAATTGAACGTGTGACAGATTTGTAACTTATCTGACACAGTAAGGTTGAGATCACACTTAGTCTAAAATTACTCTTAAATCCCTAAACTTAGTTTTTGTGGGTAATGACAATTCAAACTTTAACCCGTTTAACACAGCTCGAGTTTTTAAGCAATATTATTACTTTGGTTTGAGAGTACAGTCTTATTCAATATTATCTAAAACGTTTTACTAACAACATAAAAATCAATAAAATATTACAAAACAAAAATTCTGACAGTTTAAAAATAAAAACTGGTGTTCATCTTAAAATATGTTAAGCCCCCAGGCAGACATCACAAATATAATCAATGATCAATTGTCCAGCGCTACAGTCCCAACAAAACCATCGTTTGCACACCATGCACTTGGCTACACGATTTAATACTAGCGGTTCATTGCACTTGTCGTATTTAAAAGTACGCTTAATTTAGGCTTATTGTAGGTTTTACTAAGAATACGAACACGCTTCAGCGGAGAAAACTTGGAAGTTGATGGTTCGCAGATTAAAGTACTGCTAAGCGAGTTATTACAAAAATAAGCATTGTTCTCTATATCACTACGGTCGTCAGAATACTTGAGTTTCTTGTTGGGGTTACAATCATCTATGTCACCGAAAATATCCTCAAATACAGATAAATCAATTTTTTCAATTTCTTCTTCTTCATTTCCTGTTTTATGTAAAATATCTAAGGGTCCTATATCAACTAGTTCATTTGTTCCTCCTAATGTTTCGCAACATTTGTCATCGTCATTTTTATCTCGGTTATCTAATATGGAGTCATCATCTTGGGGTTCATTACTTTTTTGTCTACTGTTAATTCTCCTGTCATTTCCTGAGTCATGCAAAATATCCACGAGTCCTATAGCCACTTCATGCTGTTGTTCGATTTCTGTTCCTGGTATTTCGCAGAATATGGCTTCGCCGTTCTCATACGAGTAAAATATGGAGTCATCTTCTTGGGGTTCATTTATTTCTTGCTTACTTTTTATTCTCTTGGTACCTGATTCTTGAGTTGATGTGCTTTCTGTGGGGTTAAAATAGTGTTTCTGAAGAAAAAAACATGTGCATAGTCCTCTAATTGGCCCGCAGAAACAACTTACATCTCTGTAGCTCAATACATGTTTCTCTTTTGCAATTATTTGATGTAACTGCATAGTACCTTTCAAAGTGGACAGGTTAAGTGGCAGTACTGATGATATTTCTTCTATTTCCGAGTCTTGTATATAAAAAATTTTGACTACTTTCATAGCACTTTTTAAAATCTCATACGCATCTATAGCATTCGTGCAATCGTTACCAAAACACACTCGGCGGTCGAGCGTCCTTTTGATAGACCCTCCAATTCCGTCCGCCACACCCTTACCGTGCCCGGCTTCAAAATACGACCAAGTTGAATATTTTAACCCAAGTTTATGAGTGAAAAAACTCTGGAGGAAGAAATTATTCTTCTGGCGATATTGTGATGAAGGTCCATCAGAATAAAAATGTATGATTGATACTTCTGGAGTTTCTTCGCGGATTAGATGAAGAATCGGTCTTAAATGAGCCCAAATGGCAGGCGGCTGATGTGAATTATTAGGCGATACTGAACAGAACGATTGTGACCTATTCTGCCAATAAACCATTCCTGTGTGCAATGTTATTTGGCCTTTGGCTGCGCCAAAGTGCATGCTTTGTATTTCTTCAGCCATTTTAGTCTCGTAATTTTCCGAGAAATCACATATGATCAGTGCTTCATATTCTTGTAATTCTCGAACTCCTTTTTGATATTCCTGCTGCTGATGCTTTTCATTAAAATAATGTTTTTTAAATACTTTTATATCGACTTCAAACTTGTGTAGTAGATCGTTTAAAGTTCCAGTTTTTGTTGTTTTGGTAGTTTTTTTAGTTGTAACAATTTTGTGCTGCTTTTTATCCATATATGAATGGTCTACTCTTTCCCATTGACACCAATTAACCTCTTCGTGTAGTTTTTTTTATATTATATGCCAATTTTTGCGTCTTGCATGCATCGCATTGATCATACATGCAAGAGTAAGATTTTATATTGCAAGCTAATGCTGACAAAACTTCTTTGACCGTATTTTGGTTAAGCACGCCATTTTGTTTTAGCGTCTTAAACTGTAATTCTATATTATCATGTTTTACACACAAACATGTATTTCTAGAGCTGAGTTGTGGAGAAATTACATAAAACGGCTTTTGTTTGTAAAAAGTTGTGAACTTATATTTACCACCTTCATTTTTATACGTTTGGTACTGATTTTGAATTGTGTCCATTAAATATCTAATCTGATGCTTCTCTTTATTTTTGGTTTTGCATTCCTTTTTACCGGCAGTGCTACGACTTATATCATCTCGTAGATAAAAGTTCTTGATTTCTTCAATGATAACATTACGTTCTTTAGGCTTTTTCTTCGTTCTTACTTTGCCTTTCAAACCTATTATTTTTGTAATGTAAGTTTTATTAGTGGAATTAATAGCAAGAGATTTTAAAAGTTGTTTTTCTGCTTGTTTTTTGCAAGTTTGGTAAGTTTTCTTCAGAGTATTTTCCAATACTTCTTCACGTATTTTCATTTTATTTATTTTGCATTCTAATTCCATAGTTTTTTTACTAAATTGTATATTTGACCTGTATAGTTTTTTTCTTAATGAATTATTTACTGCCTGTAACTTCTTATTCCGCTCTATATATTTCTTGCAAGTGTTCGTAAGTCTTTGACATTTCGTTGCCAGGTAATTATTTTGTTTTTGTTTTTTGTCTCCTTCAGCCTTGCGTCTTTTACCTGGAGAATCTTCTTTTTGAGGAACTTTTTTTTTTCTCAGCATCCCTTTTTCTTTGTGTTTTTTTTTTATGTTTAAGCCACATTTTCCTCTGCTTTAATTTTTCCTCTTCACTCATTTCATTATTTTTTTTTTTTTAGCTTTTACTCTCTCCAAGTTCTTTTTCCGGTGTTCTGCATACTTTTCTGGATTGTTTTTCAAGCGTTCCCTGTACTTTTTCATTCGTTCTGCAGCAGTTTGCGGCATTCTAAAAAAAAAGTAAAGTACTATCTATAAAAATGTAGGTAGGTATCTTTTTCCAAAATTATGAAAAGCTTAGTGTGTCACTAACTTTTAGATGTCAGTTACGTTACATTCGTTGTCAGCCTTATACGTTACACCGCAAATTGTAACGGAACTGACGTAACAAGATAACACTACTCAACACAAAATATAATTTTAGAATTTTAGCTTAACATTTACAACTCAATTTTATACATACCTGTATTCTGCTAAAACTCGACTAAATGGTTGAAGAAATGTAACACCGAAGCACTTAGAACATTTATAATAGAGCGTAAAAAACCCTGACATAAAATTTGGCTAAAAACCGTTAACAACGTCCGGCTCGAATGTTTTATCTGTTGACACTGATATCTGACAGCATGCTATGGCAACTTGGAGTAAAACAAAAATTCCGTTTTTTTTATTTAAAACAGCGCTATCTATCAAAACGTTATAGGAACATATTGCGGTGTTGCTATGGTTAAATGATAAATTGATAATGCTATGTTCAAATCGTTTTTTGTATTGCATATTTAACATAATTAAACATGTTTACATAATAAGTAAATTGACAATTTCTATGAATATGTATTTAATTTTTTTCTCGTTTTATTTTCTCTGTTTTAAAAGTTTGATTATTATTTGTTTAAAGGAAAATAACGTGTTTTTCAGGTCCTCGTGTAACTTTGGCGCAACATAAGAAATTTAAATCTGTGTTAAAGAAATTGAGAAAATGTGAAAGTGATAAGAAGTGTTTAAAAGCAAAATACATGATGGCAAAAAAACTGACAACAACAACTGCATTCAATATAGTTTGTAAGAATATGTCATATACCACGAAGCTATTTTGCCAAATGCAAGCCTTTCAAAGTGGCAAGAAAAAGAAAGGAAGGCGATTCACACTGGATGAAAAGATTTTGGCATTGTCTCTATACAAGCCATCTCCTAAGGCATATCGCTTACTTAGCAACATATGTATTTTGCCAAGCAGAAGAACACTGCAAAATTTACTGCACAAGATAAATTTAAGAGCTGGAATCAATGACTTGATATTTGAAAATTTGAAAAATAGAGTTTCTAAAATGCCTAACAATTACAAATATTGTTCTTTAACATTTCATGAGATGGCAATTGGGGCCGGCATTTCATATGATAGAACAAATGGCAAAATATCAGGATTTGTTGACAATGGTGATACAATTGAAAAAGAATATTGTGATCACGTGTTAGTATTTATGATAAGAGGCATTGTAAAAAAATTCAAGCAGCCTTTGGCCTTTTATTATTGTAGTGGAAGCACTAAAACAGTGGAATTAAAAAAACAAATAAAAACTATTATAAAAAAAGTGCAAGAAACGGGACTAAAAGTCGTGGCAACAGTATGTGACCAAGGCACCTCCAATGTAGCAGCTATAAACGCATTACTCAAAGAAACGCGAGAAACATTTTTACGCAATGGACGAGAGTATAATGGGGTTTTTTTCTTCGTGAATATGAATAAGATTTTTCCAATCTATGATCCACCGCATTTAATAAAAGGGATTAGAAATAATCTGATCACAAAAGACCTTAAATTTACCATTAAAGGTAAAGAATGTATTGCAAAATGGGACCACATTGTGAAGCTGTATACAAGGTGCCCAGGTTATAAAGGCATAAAGCTAGTGCCTAATCTAACAGCTCACCACGTGTTGCCTGCATTAATCCCGAAAATGAGGGTTAAACATTGCACACAAGTGTTCAGTCAATCAGTTGGAGTAGCCCTTGGACTTATGGCAGGTAAACAGTTAATTATTTTTCCATGAATTAATTTTCAACATTTGCTATGTCAGTATCGTGACAATATCAGTCAGTTTGTATACTCTACACTTGGCAGTCACATTGCCGATTACCGTGTATTCTTAGCACAAACGAAGACGCTATTGTCCATCTTCTTTACACGATCCCCAAGGGATTCCTCCCTCACTGGCTCGCCATGGCCGAGCAGCCAGGTCGCGCTGCCAACAAAATGCATGTATGGTTGTGAAATCAAGCGGACACGCTTGTCTAACACTCGCAACTAGTCGCCGCCATGGTGTCCCGCTGAAATATAGCGCTAAGTCTTAAGTGGTGACCCCATTATTCATTGCCGCGAACCACACCGAGATAGTTGTGTTAATATTATTTTTTCTCCTTTGCAGGATGTGGAATCCTTGAAAAAAAAAGTACCGACACAGCAGATCTACTCATGTTCTTCGATAATTTATTCGACAGCGTAAATGGCAGTTTCAGCGCGATAAGACGAGGAAAAATTTACAGGACTGCAGTGACCCCAACCTCACCTCACCATAAATTGTGGAATTATAGTCTACCTATATTGAAATCAATGAAATTTAGTAACGCCAATAACCAAGGAGTAGTGCCTTCGTTGTCAAGCTGGATCAAAACCATAGAAGGTTTTAAATTAATTGCAAAATATTTACATTCCAAAGGGATTAACTCTTTACTTCTGCGCAATTTAAATCAAGACGCATTGGAAAACTTTTTTGGGGCAATTAGAGCTCATGGTTGTAGCAACATTATGCCCACGTCATCTGCATTTGAAGGAGCCTTCAAAACTTTATTAATTAATAATATTTCATCTTCACATTCAGTTGGATCAAACTGTGAAAAAGATGATGGTGTTTGTCTGCAATCACTAAAATATTTTTTAGAAAATCCAGTATACACACACACAACTGAATGTGAAAATGAAATTGAAAGTGCTCATTTAAATGTAGATATGTTAAATACAGACGACCTAATACAGGGCCAAACTCCAATGCTTATTGAAAGAACCGCAGCAATAGGGTATTGCAGTGGGTGGATAGCTCAACTTGCCAAAAAGCATATTTATAAAAATTGTGTGGCCTGCAGAAACTGTATGGAAGCAGAAGAGTTGCAAGGTTTCCATGAATACATAAAAATGAAAGAATTTGGCAACAAAAAGTGGTTGTGCTATCCAACCAGAGCATTATTTGATTTCTTTGCACAAGTGGAACATGTATGTATTGAGATTTTGAAAGAGCACAGCAATAAAAAAAAATATATCAGTGTATATAAAATTAATTATAAATATAAGTGTATCTTTTATTAATTGTCCCGATCACAAAGATAATTTACGTGATTATTTAATAAATAAAAGCACAATGTTTTTCATACACAATTGGTGCAAAGATGTCAATAATGTTCTCACTGGAAAAATAACCTTTTGGGATGTTAATGATCCAATGAAAGTAAAGGCTAATCGACACTACCTAAACCATAAAGGGTGAAAAAGGAGAACACAAAATTATGTATTAAATGTGTAATTTTTTTTAACAATAAATATAAACAAGTATGCAGTTGTTATTCCTTTAAAATTCTTTCCTTAAACGACACTTGACATGTAGGTACGTACCTACTATGCAGCGTATAGTACAGTAGCAATGATATACAGCAACCTACCAATCTATGCATATATTAATTAGTTCCCATAACGAGAAACTAGATGGCGCTGCGTTCGACCACTTCCTAATATTAAAAAAATGGTGGAGCTGCCTGTCTATTGCCAGTATACTATAGTAGTCTTTGTCTGACAGTAAAATGACTTCGCATTTGCTTTTTTATGGTCAAAATGTTGCCAATTTTATGAATTGTAAAAATCTTTGGAGTAAAATGTTAAAAAGTTTCTCGTAATTATCGTTACATACCCTGACCTGTCAGGCGCTATTCATATTTAGTGAAAATTTCAAATTAATTTAAAACTTAGTAATTAAGATTAGTATTGATATATTTTGTATTATTTGGAAAGATAATTGGTCATTTTATCTCACAAAAATCTAAACAACCTTAGATATCTTATGAGGGAAAATCGATCAATAGTCTCTTAAACGTGTTGAAAGTTTTTGGGACAGTATGAAAACGAAAATATCTCAGATTTGAAATTTGATTTTAAACTATAAATATTTATTATTTCTCTATAATTGTGGTTACAAATACATGGGACATAATAAAAGTTTACGTTCGTATCCTTAGATGTAATCTTATGAGTACAGACGGAATTTAAAAAAAAAAAATGGTCTGGGACATTACAATTTCGCGTAGGTACACTTTTTCTCAAAAATGCCCAGATAGCGATTATTAAATATTCTTATCTTATTTTTACTTATAAAAACTATTTGTTCTGAACCAGATTTCAAATAAAAGTGACAATGTGGTCTACAGACGGCATGTGCGTGTGAACTGAGGAACCACACTGGTATTTCGTAAAATAAAAATCGTAGGATTTAGTAGTAGACTTATAACAATTGAAGAACAAATCTGCGAATTTGTAAACATATATATTAAAAACGACAGCCTTCAAATTGCGGTCCCTCAGTCCTCACAGACTATCAGCCAGATCTCGGAAAGTATCTGAAAAATGAAGGTGTTGTGACTACAGACATTTATAAAGAATATGTAAAGATATTTACTGTATATTTAACCACAAAGCATCAAAGATAAAAAATATATAACGACTAAACTGTGATCCCTCATTCCACACAAGAAAGATAAATATTTTAGTGAATATTAGCGAATCAAATAAATATTTTTTTCTGTTTCTACATAAAGTGTTAGTAAGAGACTTAATTAAAACATTTTTTAAAAAGAAATGGAAAAAAATATCGACGCAATTTGAAGATAGCTATTATTAAAACTGGTTCCTCAATCCTCACCTCCACTGACATAATAGTGCATCTACTAGCTGCTAGACGAGAGGTATATCAGAAAGTCTGGTGTACCTACTTAACTCTTAGTAAAAAGTTTCTACTAAATAATAGGTATCTCAAATTGTGTATTTCTTACCTCTTAGCTGAGATAATATTATTTTTTAATCCTATGAAAATAGATAGAGTAGTGTGTCGACAGAAGTATATTATAATTCATTTAATATTTTATATCATTCGACGAAACACTAAATGAAGTATAATAGTACTGTCTACATTTTGTTTCATTGTGTGGTCACACTATATCTATTTTGGTCGTTTTCCCCAGTCATCGGTTCTACGCCTAACATGGCTGGCTCATTGCCACTTCAGCTTCCTTATTCTGTGAGCTATGTCGATAACTTTGGTAGTCTGCCGGATCACCTCGTTCGGGATTCGATCCTTCAGAAAGACTTCAAGCATTGCCTGTTCCATAGCTTGCTTAGGGACCTTGAATTTATGGATCAAATGTGAGACCACTACTGTGAGTGTCCATGTTCCAAAACGGGTCCTTAAAATATAATTTAATATTACATTTTAGTTTCAGTAATTCAGCAATAGGTATATAATATCTTAGGTACTCCATAATACTCCAAATAACAAAAAATAGACAATATTTATGCGTTTTATTTTATGAGTTCGAATGACTTGGGCAGTGGGGCACTTATGAGAACCTATACTTGAGGGATTTTTAGAAGGGGTTGGTGGCAACACTGACACGAGTCAACGTCAAAATTACGTGATCGCAATCTACATTAAACCACAGAGTACTTTTATTTTCATCGATCAAAAAGAATAATTCAAGCAAGTGTTGTTTAATAAAGTTTGTAAATATTATTAGGTAAATGTTTAAACTTAAAAGGTGTTTTACTAATGACTCAAAAATTGTTATGACATCTTTGCAACTCTATAAACATTTATTGAGGCAGTGTGAAAAACTTCCCCCTGACGCTTGTAAACACTATAAATTCGCTGTTAAACAGGTAAGTTGTTTTGATAAAACCTTGAATAAAATTATTGTAGCTTATTAGCATCTGATGAACCCGCATGTTTAAATTTATTTATGTATATGTCAGAATCGTCTTATCGTTTTACTATAATTAGTTCTGTCCAGTTCTTGTATTTTGTGTTGAATTTTAAATTAAATTGATTTTAACATAGTAGTAGTAGTCTGTATGTGGACTCCCTTTTCTGAACTTAGTCTCTGATTCAGACCATTGTGGGTGTGGCCTGGCTAACATAGCTTGCTTAGCCTAGTTTCATGAAATGTTACAATTTACCTATTACTTTAAAATAACACTTGAGTAAAGTAAAAAAAAAAATAAAGACCTGTTTTACAGAATAGTATCCCAATATAATTTGTATGAAATGTTTGACATATTATTATAAATAGTAAATATTAACATAATCTTATCCAGATTTGGTGAAACAGACCTTTAAATACTTAACCGGCCCGGAATACGCAACCGGCTTCATATGAGTGCAATTTACATGTGAATAAGATATTTTGTTCACAACACATTGTGCACAAGTTCTGAGCAATAACCTAACAAAAAGTACTAGGCTTGCATGAATTTAAGATAGTAGTTCATTAGTATTACTAGCTACTTATTTTTGTAACTTTTGGTTTGAAGGTTTGGTTCAAGTTAATACCCTCCACATAAACACAAACTCACAAAATTCGTTCTCTCTCTTGACAATATTCGTATAGATAAAATAATGGGTATGTAGGTAAAATTGGCAAATACCAACATTGTTGCTTCATTTACATAACTCAAACTAGCCTAATTTATTGGGAATTTTTGGCCAATTGTTCCACACCGTGTATAATGTTTTTTGAGTGTATTATAATTACCTACTACATTCTTTTTACAGAGCTATAAGCAACATAAGTTTGAACCTGACCCAGAGAGAGTGAAAGAAATTATTTCAAAAAGTCTTGATGATGTTAAATGGATTGTAAATAAGGTAAACAAAATAAAAAAAAGAGGAGTGTTGATTGTTTGTAGGATGAAAATAAATTATTAATACTAAGGTAATAACTTGCCAATGGATTCAGAAATCAGTCAGAAAATTGTAAGAGCAGTTTGAAAAATGAATGATAAATAAATCTTGTAGTGGAAGTAAATGATTTGAGTATTTCAATTGATAAAATGTTCACTTTTTTTTTTTCAGTATACTCAAAAATAATGGATGCTATGAAGAAGATAGATTTTAATGATTCACATAGAAAAAATGGTTTTATTCATGATACCAGAATATTGTAATTGCTAAGGATGTTTGGTGAAAAAATAGAGGATTACGAAATATTGGAACATCTTGGTAAAGGAGGATTTGCACATGTTTATAGAGCAAAATGTCGACGAACAGGATTATTTGTTGCTATCAAAATGATAGACAAAGCACTGATGGCAAGTGCTGGTATGATAGGCAGAGTTAGACAAGAGGTCACCATCCACTCTCGTCTGAAGCATCCTGCTATCCTAGAATTATATACATTTTTTGAAGATGCACATTATGTTTATTTGGTTTTGGAACTGGCACACAATGGTGAGCTAGCAAAACACTTCAAGTTAGGAACTCGGGGGTTATCTGAGAAGGCAGCTGCTGATATATTTAGACAAGTTCTGAGTGGAGTTTTGTATCTTCATACACACAATATCATACATAGAGATTTATCATTGAACAACTTATTGCTGACAAAGGATCTAAATGTCAAAATTGCTGATTTTGGTTTAGCTACGCAGTTGAATGGTCCAGATGAGAAACATGTTACCATGTGTGGTACACCAAACTATATATCTCCTGAGGTAGCTTCGAGAGACTTCCATGGATTACCAGCAGATGTCTGGGGTTTGGGCTGTATGTTGTACACTTTATTAGTAGGAAGCCCTCCCTTCCACACTCAGCATGTCAAGACTACTCTTAACAAAGTTATTAATGCTGATTACAAGATACCTTTGGAACTGTCTCTTCACGCCCAGGACTTATTGCAGAAGCTTTTGTGTAAAGATCCCACAAAGAGAATAACATTAAAGGGTATATTGGAGCATCCCTTTTTATGTAATGTCCAAGGTTCATGCAAACAAGATATATCACGAGATTCTGGGTTCCTTACAACACTGCACAGTACTCAACACAGCAATAAATTCAGATCTGATGATAGAACTGATCATGAATGTCCCTTAAAACAGTTTAATGCTGAGAAAAAAGATGTCAGACCTATGTCATATAACATATTTACTCAAGAAGTCAGTTCTAATTCAACATGTTCTAACAACCGAAATTTTAATTTGTGCACAGGAATTGATAAAACATCTGGCGAAATGTTTGATTTCAAAAATCAGCATAATAATATATTCCAAAAAAGTGATAGTCCATGCAACAGCAATTTATCTTTATTGGAAAATATGAGAAAAATTGACTTAAAATGTAAAATGCCTCAATCAATCATAAATTTAGAAGAAAACAAAGAAAATATTCCTAAAACTTGTATGGTCAATTCTAATGTGTTGAGTGTTCCTCCACTGTGTGCTGAAAGATTACCAACGATTTCACACAGGACACGAAATGCAATACTGAAAATAGAATCTTCTGGAGTAATAGTAGAGTTCATTAAAAAGAAAGGCAAAGACCGAGAAGAACAGATAGCAGAAATATGTAAAATATCCAAAGATGGTATGAAAATTATAATATATACAGTTGATAATAAGACTAGGACTCTGAACTTTGAACACGATCCTAATCCTGATGAAGTATTTACGTATCATAATTTACCACAGAAACATTGGAAAAAATATTTATATGCTTCGCGATTTGTTGAACTTGTCAAAGCCAAAACACCAAAGATAACATTGTACACATCTTTAGCAAAATGTCAGCTAATGGAAAATGCCACCGACATTGATATATTCTTTTATAGTGGAGAAAAGGTTACATACACCAGTTCAGAAGGGCTAAAAATCATTGACAAAAATTTAAAAACACACCATCTTGCAACAGCCCCTGAACTAAAATATATAACTGACCACTTTGAGGAATGTTCTAACCGCATGAAGCGTGTACAAACAGCACTATCTGGTATTCCCGATGAATGTTTCCCTTTAATAATAGGAAAAAGACCTGTTCAACCTGTGGGTAATTTACAATCACCTCTTCAAGGCTTAGTAAATACAAATTTTAATACACCACTCTTAAACATTGGATCATTTCATCGAACAGCTGCCAGCTCTAGTCATGCGCCAAGTGATTATAATTGATGGACTTGGAATTTGAAATAATTCTCAACATGTCAGTATAACTTGACAAATTCGATTAGATGGCTTAATTAATTATTTTGGAAAATAAAATGTGTTCAAGCTTTTATTATATCATATACTTACTAGGTACTACTTGTCAGTAGAATAAGCGCAAGTCCTAAAAGTAGTTTGTTCTGAAAAGTAACTTTAATATAGGGGTTTTGTAATTGCAGCTACTTGCAAGATGACATTCACTGTGTGGACTTTTGACTAAAATATTACTTAGGCACTCACCTTAAAAGAAAAAGACGTAAATTCATATTTTAATTGAGCTTTGCGCTTATTTGATTAACTACTTGTCTTGTTGTATATTGATTTAGTTAGAATAGTGCCTCTTACTTTGTATTAAATTGTTAGCTTTATGGCATTATTGTGCTAAGAAATGTATGTAAGTAAATACATATAAAATAAAACTGCATAGAACATACTTTTCATTTATAGATTTATTGGATAAGTGTAAGCAGATGCGTACATTTTAACCATGTTTTTAACAGTTATTGAATTTAAAAAAAAAATGAAAAATACCTAAGTATATTTTTATCTACACAAACATATATTTTCTATATTTTTTTGCAATAACTTTTAGAAAGTGGTTAATACTTATTGTTTATAATTATTTTATTTTAAATTACCTATGTTATTTATAATGCTACAAACAACATAATATGACAATTAATGAAATAGCTGGGTCGATTTCAAATTTCGAATTAAAATTATACTTTTCTGTTTGATTTCTTAAATACCCGTTTTTTTGGGGTTATTAATGGAGTATATTAATGATTTTTTAATGAAAACTATTGAAAAATTTAAATCAGAGTGACACGAATGAGTGATGTTGTTACACTAATGAAATTATCTAAAACACTAATGAGATTAGATGCCTACTAATGGCAATAAAAAAAAACTGTAACCACTCATTTTAATAATTTTGCGATGTACACTTTAACAGAAAATTAAAATAAAACTAACCCAAATGGATTAAAACAGTTTAATGTCTCATAACAATCAAAAATATTATTTGGATGCATATAATTTTTCCGTCTTCTTAGGGTTAAAATTTAATATATTCGTTTAAACACAATCTTCAAACAAGTTTATTACAACTAATCACAGTCTAAACACACATAAACTAAAATTATCCATTTAATTAAAAACAGAAGTTTTCTTTAAACTTAAAAGTACCTATTCAAGTATTGATTCAATTTTGAAGTCTTCCATATTACATTCAATATTTTTGTATTTATCTATCCATATTTTTGCTGATTTTGGTCTTGTTTTTCTTTGGTTTTAATAATTATTTATATAAAATTTTCTTCTTGATTTCTGCTTCTGCTTTCCTTAATTATATCTTCACCAGAAATATTCTGTCTTAATCGTTCAATCAATCTTTGGATGCCTGTTGTTGATTCAAAAACGTAAGAAATTCTTGTTGATGTTCTTGCCCAAATCCAGACGCCATTGCTTCTGTTTGAGTTACTATGAATTACTGATTTTCCCAAGTACCTTTAACTTTAGCAAGTGGTGTAACATTCTGCTCTTTGCGAATTCGAGAAGTTGGAGCTTTATTGCGCTTATTGGCGTGTTTAATGGTGATATCGCTCAATATTTTAATCTTATTAGGAGGTATGATTTTAACATTACCGACTTCTGAATCTATTGCACTATTGTAAATTTTATGCAATTGCATGTGCTTGTCGTGCTTACAAATGGTGTCAACACACTACACTCGTAACAACTCAATTTTCTAAACTCAAGGAACTCCGATTCGGAGTTCCTCAGCACCTGGTACATAGTTCAACATAGTTCCTTTAAAAGGAGCTGTTTTTGGGGAGATGAATTTCTTTTTCTCTAATCTCATGTTCTTCTACAACCCTAAAGTCAAAGTCAAAGTTTTTATTAATGCGATTTTTGGTGATAAAACAGGGTCTTAAAAATATTTTATAGTACCTCAAAAATCTATCCATTATGGCATGCATTGTTAAATTGCAATATTAAAAATTAAGTTAAACATTACTTACATGAAAAAATATAAAAACATAAAATGTCAGTCACATGAAATTTTGTCAACTAGGAATTCGTCAATGGTATAATAGCATTTGTCTACTAAAAATGTATTTAGTTTACGTTTAAATTGTGTCAAGTTTAAATCTTTTATGTCATTTGGTAGCTTATTAAACATTTTTGGAGCCATGCAAAGTATGCTCTTGTGCATAAGGGCGGTTTTTGAACTTCTTAGGCATAATTCATGTCTATATGTTGGTCTTATGGATCGATAGCTTTTTTTGGAAGCTTTTTTAAATGAATCACTGTTTTTCTTTATGAACAAAGCGGTCTCATATATACAGACAAGGTAACGTTAGTATTTTTAATGCGATAAAATGCGGTTTGCAAGTTTCTGTTGATTTAAGATTGCACATGGTCCTTATGCACCTCTATCTCGACATTTTTTATGTTTTCGCGCACAATACTAACAAATGTTGAGAAGTCCCCTACATCACGCCCGCATTTTATTTGGTAGTCAGCCGTCCTTTTAACTACGGCGCCAACACCATCTGGAGCACCTTTACCGTGGCCGGTTTCCTGATAGTTCCAAGTTACTGACTTTAATGATGAGAAGACATTTTGCAGCTGTGTCATAATGTAAAATATATACTTTTTGCGATATTGACTCGAAGGGCTATCTGTTAGTGTATGTAACTTAGTAATATTAGGAGATTTTTCAAATACAAACTCCAGTGCTTTCTGCAAATGAGCCCACACTGCTGGTGAATCGTGTCGAGTGCATTCACTAACTGTGCATAAAGAATAGTTAATGATTTCCCTTCCCTTTTTATTATAAATTACTACTGTGTGCAAAAAAACCTGGCCACAACTACCTCCAAAGTGAAAGCTTTGGAGCAGCGAATTTATAGCTATAATTTTCCGAAAAGTCCATGTGGACTAAAGTTTCGTAATTATTCAGGGATTTTTTCAGCTCTGTTATAATTTGGTATTGGTTGATAATATTCGCAGTATGTGAGGAGAATTTAGGAAAAGAATCCTCTAGTTTTAATATAAGATTTCTTACTTGAGTTGTGCGTTTAAATTTCTTAGTGATGTTGATTTCTTTTTGACCCACTTTTTTCTTATCCCTACCCCACTCATAGTATTCTATTTCTTGATCGTTACTGAATTCGTTGTATGGTATGACTTTATTTTTACAAGTTTGACATGTACGAGAAACACATTTAAGTTTATATTTGTCACAGCACAAGATATCCAACATCTTTTGGAAGTTAGTTATATCGACTATCCCTTTTTTCTTCAAACTCGAGATTAAAAGATCCATATTTGTGTGAACTGTACAACCACAAGTATCTCTGTCATCTCTAGGAAGGTAAACCCAAAACGGCCGTAGTCGTGCGCATGTAACATAGCTTATTCGTATGTTTGGATTTTCTTCTATAAACTTTTTGTGCAATTTTTTTAGAGTCCAGTTAATACAGCTTTTGGTTTGTAACTCCGAACTTTTTAACACATTGTTTTTTACCGGCAGTATTGCGACTATTGATATCATCTTCATAAAATCGTTCTACTAACTGTTGGATACTTTTGCCTCTTTCTAAAATCTTCTTTTGTAAACGGCTGCGTAGGCACTTCCTATAGAGGTCATAATTTCGTCTTGGACATACAGTATTCGACTTAGTGTTGTCTTCTGTAGCTTCATTTATGCCTGTTTTTTCATTATCCACTTTTTCTTTTTCTCGATTATTTTTCGCAATAGAACTCTGCACCTTTTTTTTTTTTTGCACCTGTATTGGTATTTTTTTATTAAACATGACATTTCTTTTCCAAGAGGTGTTTTCGTTTTAAAGCTTTAATTTTGTTCAACAAGATTTTGTTTTTTAACTTATTTTGTCGTTCTGGGTCAGGTGCATCCAATGGGTCGCCAGTTTTATCATCAGCTGTAGAATCTATTTCAGTTCTTTGTGGGACAATCACTTCTTGGTATCTTTTTCTCTTTTAATTTCTTCTCGTAATAACGTTTGGAATTTTCCCTCCACTTTTTCCGTTGTAATCTTTGCTCTCTTGGAGAGATTTGATTAAGTAATACTTTTCACCTTCTTATTCTCTTTTCGTTTTAGATAAGCTTCTCTTTTTTAGCTCTTTCAGCGGCATATTTTTCTGGGTCGTTTTTAATTTGTTTATATTTTCTCTCCTTGCTATTCTTCTTCTTTCTAACTCATCTTCACTCATCCTTTTCTTATTTGGCATAATGTCCTAAAAAAATAATTTCATAAATAACAGCCATTAAGCCTAATCTAAGCTTAATTACATTAAGCAACACTCAAACTCGAAATATAAACACCGATAATAATTTATAGCAAATTTCGTAGATAATCATGTAAATATAACTTGATTTTCTTCACATCACACACAAAAAAGGAAAATTAAATAAAAAAAAAACTACCTTTGACGTAATCAGCCGGAAAGCCTTATTTTTTTGTTAATAATACATTATTATAATATTTCATTAGTGTTACATTCAATATCATTAGTGTTACTTGAAAGATTGACTCAAATGACAGTAGCACTAATGATATTTGGAACAAACATATAATTTTTAAGCTTGTGGAACTTTCTAGACGGCAATCGAATACATTTAAAATATCCATGTTCTTGTTAGCTATAAGAAACACTGTGTTATAAAAATTCGATTACAATACCTTTTGCAATTATGGTTAAGAGATGAATGAGTCGAGTTTCGTCCACGGCACTGAAATCGGTAGAAATATGAATATCTCGCAAAAAAATACGAAACGCACCACCGCTCTGAATAAACGCTGCAAGGCCACTGACTGACGATGTGTTGGCGGGTGGGGTGAAGCGGGGGCCCGGGAGCTCCGTGGATTTAATATTATGACGGTATTAACTTACGCTACACTAATGATAGATAAACCATGATCAATGTTCAAAACACTAGGATAAGAGTATTCTAAAATTCTCAAATGAAAAATTTATACTATTTTTGAATGCTTGCACATCATCATGATATGAAATAAGTATTAAATAAATAGAATTTCTACGAGTAACTTCTTAAGGGACTAAATGTTATAGTTTTAGTTTTCTCGCAAATGGCACACTTTTGGGTATTGTTTTGTTTTGGAACGTAAAAAGGTAAATGAAGACTATAATATAAAAAATAAAAAAAACAATCGCAAAAAAAAATAAAGTTATTAGAGATGACAACATTTTTAGCTGTTTGAATCGACCCAGCTGTAGGATTTGCTTAGTGATCAAAATAATTTTTCTCCAAATCGCGGTAAATACGTCCCGAATAAATAAATAAATAAAAAATAAATAAAAATAAAAATTGTTTATTGACACTAAAATTACAAAAATGGTACTTAAGTATGAACAGTCTTAGGATGTTTGAAACAATATATGTGTACTGATACTGAATCCCAAACTAGGCCAGGAGCCTGTATCTTGGGAGACAGTGTTCAGTCGCAGCAAGAGGTACACAATACTGTTTGTACATAGGGTTGCTGATTATTAAGTAAAATACGCTATAAATTTTAAATTTGCGTTAGTTTATGTGAGTATGTGATTGATAGTGTATCGTGTTATGTGTTTGTGTCTGTGTGTGTGAGAGAGTGTATGTGTTTATGTGTATGAGCAGATAAATTGAATTAGTAATAAGGTATTGTTGTTGGTTTAGTTAGTAGTTATTATTGTTTGTATTTTATATTTGATAGCTAAGTAGGTCTTCGGTTGTTTGATAGTCAAGTAGTTGAAGCCATTCAGTGATTTTAAATTTAACTTTGCGTCTACATAATGTAATGATGTTAAGCTTCTTGTTTAAATCGTTGTATAGTTTAGCACTTGTGCTACGTGTTTGCCTTTTTGCGAAAGAAGTTCTACAAACCACACGAGGGCATACAGATGATAAACTGCGTTTATTTGAGTTTGGGATGGGCACATCTCGATGCTTTTTGAGGACAGCATTTAAGATGAATAGCTGACGAACTGTGAGGACCTTACAGTTTGAATAAAGGCTCACAGTCGGGTATCTGTAAGGTTTCCTGGTCATTACCTTAAGGACGGCTCGTTGAGCCCTTTCCAATTTAATAAGGTGCGTTTTAGCAGCTCCACCCCAGACTGTGATGCAGTATTGTATCACAGACTGGCATAGAGACAGATAGACTAGTTTTAGCTTGTCATGTGCTAGGGCGTCTCGTAGGGATTTAAAGACGTGTATCAATCGCCTCACTCTTGTTGTGACTAAATCTATCTGTTTATTCCATTTCAGTCTGTGGTCAATCTGTACGCCCAAGTATTTTACCTCTTCGACCCGCGTAAGTTCAAGGCAGTCACATTCGTTGAAATTAGAACAAGTGTGAGCTTTAATATAGAAGTTTTCGCCAGGGTCGGTAATTTTGCTGAGGGAGAATGCGATATAGTTGGTCTTTGTTAGATTTAGTGTTAGTAGGTTATTTTTTAGCCAGTTCATAATTCTGGATAGTGAGTATTCGGCACGCTCCTTAACAGTTTGCCAATTAGGACCCCAAACAAGGATAGCAGTATCATCTGCGTAGGTAAAGATATTAGTATACGGTAATTGGAGTAAGCAGAGATCGTTTATGTATAGGAGGAATAGTGTGGGGCCTAAAACACTACCCTGGGGCACACCGTAACTCACTGTTTCTTCATCACTAATATAGCTCTCAATTTTGACTCGTTGTCTCCTATTTGTGAGGTAGTCTTTAAACATTTTATGGGATAAACCCCTTACTCCTAGCTTTTGTAGTTTCTCCAGTAGGGTAGGGACAAATACCGTGTCGAATGCCTTTGAGAGGTCTAGAAAGATACATAAGCATCTATTTTTTGCATCTAAGTTGTCAACAACAGTATTTGTCAAATCCGTTACAGCGTCTTCTGTGGATAAACCAGGGCGAAATCCATATTGATTTGGCGCTAATATACTAAATTTTTTTAGAAACGTTTTCAGCGCTCGATTCAGTATTTTCTCTAAGATCTTAGATAAGGCTGAAAGTACTGAAATAGGGCGATAATTGTTAAGGCAATCCCTTTCACCATTTTTAAAAATAGGATGTATAAGCGATTTCTTAAAGACTTCTGGGAAAACGCCGCTACTTATGGCAAGATTACAAATGTGAGTTATTATAGGTGTTAGTACCTGGTAATTTTGTCGGAGGACTTGAGAGGGAATATTGTCCCACCCTGTAGCGCTGTCAGAACGAAGTTCCAAGATTAATGCTTCTATATCGGCGTTTGTGACTTCCAAGATGACCAATGAATCGGATGGGCTGTTTTGTTCAAGTTCTTGTGGAGAGGTAGTTTTTATATGAATGTTGGCGGTGTTACAAATTTTCTCAGCTAAATTCTTACCGATCTCTTTAAAGTAGGTACAGACATGGTTAGTAGACGTTTTCGGGTTGTTATATAACTTCAATAAATCTTTTGCACTATTTTTGGTCTTCTGAGTATTTGTTATATCCCTAATGGCTTTCCACAGGGCTTTTGGGTCGTTACCGGCATTTTGAATTTGGGATTTTTTAAAATCAAGCTTTAGTTTACAAAGGAGGTTATTGCAGAAGTTACGGTATCGCGTATATGTTAGTTTTAGGATCATATTATCAGGTGCTTTTTTGGACTTTGAGTGGAGTCTATCACGGTTTCTAATGCATTTTAGGAGACCCGGTGACATCCATGGTTTTAGAACTCGTTTGCTTCTGGAGACTGTTAATGTCCTAGTGTGTTTCGCAATTGTGTCTGAGAGGAGTGTGACAAGCATATTAGATGCAACGTTTGCGTCGGTAACTGCTAGAATTTCAGAGAAGTTGGTGTTTTCTAAATCCGTTTTGATACTATCATAGCACGTACATGTTCTAGTGTTATGGTGTCGATTGTGAGAGATGTTTTTATTAAGACATAAAGTAATGGGCTGATGGTCGGTTATGTGGGATTCCAAAATGAGTGTTGTAGAAGGAAATTCTGATTTAATGAAAAAGTGGTCGAGGCACGAATTAGCTCTAGTAGGCTGAGAATGCGAGGGATACAAGCCATGGGAGGCATTAAGCGTTAGGTATTCTTCGCGAAATGGATCAGTTGAAGTCATGCTTATGTCGATATTAAGGTCCCCTACCAAAATAATGTTTTGAGTTTTTATATTGGCGTATACGTCATTTAGGCTGTTAATAAATTTATTAAATTTTTCTTTGGTTGATGAAGAAGGGGATCGGTATATGGCTACCACACTGATACTGTGATCTATTTGACAAACGAGACAGTTTCCCTCCTTGAATATTGGTTCGTTTACTTTACACGTTAGATCTAATTTGGTATAGATGATGATGCCGTCATTCTGGTTTTGATTTAGTCTGGTATAATGACCCGTATATCCTGCAAGGATAGGTAAGTTATTAGATTTTTTAAGCCAGCATTCCGTAAGTATTATTATGTCTAAATTAGTGTTCATGTCGGATATTAACATGCAGAGTTGGTCAAAATTTTTAGTTATACTTCTGATATTTATATGAAGTAGTGTAATGCCTCCTCTAGTATTAATAAACAGTTTACAGTCTTTCGGGAGACAGTTGTAAGACGTCGTAACCTCCAACGAATCCAGGTCAGTATTAATGTTATTTATGTTAGCCATTTATAAGTTAGAGAAACCCAAAATCTTAGCGACCTACAAAGTGATCTCTTTGTAGAAGAAAGTGGAAACATGATGGAGTATTTGTAAAGCCGACTGCAAATGTGGATAGCATAAGAGTATAAAAGGTATTGTGTGTTTTTCTGTACATAGTGTGTGTGTGATGAATGTAAGTGTAGAGATTTAATTGTAATTACATTTGTGAGGTATTTATGTGCATTAGTAATATAATAGCCATGCATTATTATATGGAAACAGTTTATAAGTTTAGACAAATAAAAGCGTATACTAGTGATTAGTGAAGATTCTAAAACTAGTCACTGTTTTGGTTTCAGGGCCAACAGAGATTGTTCAGAGGAAATTAGTATTTGCTTTTCACCATGTGATTTTCGAACGAAGATGTTGCCGTTAGAGGTCCAGCAGAACTGGTAGCCATATTGCTTAGCAAATTCACGAGACTGGTAGAACAATTTTTTCAAACTTGCCGGGAGATGATCGGCTATATAAACTGCCTGTCTCTTACCGGCGATGTTTAGTTGTTCCGTGTTCAGTTTTTCCTCCACAGTTTTTTTGTTGTTATTATAGTCCCGCACGGCTGATATAATTTTTTGTTTCATTAGGACCGATTGAAACTCTGCGACAATGGGTCGTGTCAGTCCTGGTTTGCCGGGTATGCGGTAAATGTCCCGAAGTTGACCTGGTGTGATTCCTGAACCAACAACCTGATCGATGGCACAGATTGTGTTTGTGAGGTCCGCACTGGTCTCCTTTTCGATGAGCGGAATGTTTCTTATTTCAATGCATGAAGATCTTGACTTGAGTTGCAGATCCTGTACTTTCTTTTCCAGATTTTCGATGCATTTGCGTTGTTCTAAACGCTCCTTTTGTAAGTTTTCTAGTCCCATCCTAATTTCATCATATTGATTGTTTATGAAAGCCATAGATTGAACGATTTCGTCATTAGAGGTCTGAATTTTACTCGTTTGTGACTTTAACTCACGGATATCTGAAGAAATTTTTGTGATAAGCGAGTTTTGTTTATCACATAATTCGTTTAGCTTCGCATCTAACTCGGTTTTAAAATTATCCAGCATGCCCATAATTTCTTCTTTGAGATCTAGATTATGCGTTCTTGGTGTCAAATCAGATCGGAGGCGTTTATGTCTATCCGTATTTACGTAGGAAACCTCACTAAGTAGATTTAAATCGGTATCCGATTGCGTGTGCTCAATAGTAGAGGAAGCAGGAGTTGGCGGAGTGCGTTGCGACGACATATCGAGGAAGAATATTTAAAAGAGGGTAAACTTTACCGTGCTACGAAAATTAGATATAAGTAATTCCTTACTCAAACGTAGCGAAGGCGCAGGAACAATAAGTGTAGATTGTGACGTAGCTTGAGTGCGGAGTTGTTGTTCGTAGCAGATATATTCGGTGCGCAGCTCGTAGCAGATGTCAGTACACGGCACGTAGCAGATGCCGTAGGCGCGTAGCTCGTAGCCGATCCGCTGGCGTCCTTGTTCGTAGTGGTTTTTGTTTTGACGAGATATGTCACTCGTTCCGTGGCGCAGTGGTTTAGGGCGCGGTCTCACACGCAGACACCGCCCGGTTCAAATCACGTCGAATCAAAGTTCGTGTTTTTTCAATTAATTAAGCTAAAACTGACGAAACTTGCACTATCCACTGGGAGGGAACAACAGGTATAAAGTCTATAGGAGTAACAAGGAATAAAACTGTTAGCGTGAGAGCCAATCAGAAAAAAGATCACTAGGGCCAGCAACACGCGTCCGATCACCACCAATGTTACGACTGAACTCCAACTCCTGAATATTATCCAGAACGTACGAGGACTGTCGCGTTATTTTTTAAAATTATTGCCTGTAATTTATATTTTCTCTTTTCATGCTCAAGAGTTTGTCTATAAGTTTTGTCTCACTCTGCTCTAGTGCATAAAGTCATTTTTTTTTCTAAAACTACGATAATCAGGTCCAACAGCCTCAGGCACAATAAAACGTCGCAGATTAAAGTCGTTATTTTATTTTTTGTTCAATTTGTATCACTTCCGTGTTTTTGATAATCGAATTTCATAAAACTAGAAAAAATAGTTGAAACGCAAAGAAACAGTAAGTACCCAAGTCGAATGACACATGTTATAAATAAAATAAACTTTTTAATAAGTTTCGCGGCGGGAATTGGCTTATTCTCTTCTTCAATTTTGCATTGTTATTTAAGTACCTTATGCCTGTTTCATTTTCTCGCAATCGTAGTGAAAAGCAGTGTATAACTCGGGCATAAACGAGCCACTTACCTCTCGACTTATATAAACGTCTCGGGGTAAAATGGCTTCTTTAATGCACTAGTTGTACAATCTACTATTGGCGACTTGACCGTAAAAAATACCCTTCGACCGGGGCGGACGGCGCACAGAGGAGTATTCACATACAAAATCCGGTCAAAAGTTTAATTTTCAAAGTTACACAAAAACACAACTTTAATAACCAGTCCTTCGAATGAAAGACAACTTTTACTCACGTAGCCGCCTCTTCCCGTGCAGGCAATTGGAACCCAGCCGATGTTTAACCGCACGTTGTTTCTTTTTTTGGGTTCCGTAGTCAACAAGGAACCCTTATTGTTTCGCTATGTCCGTCTGTCTGTCTGGCCCCAGCTTAGCTCAGAGACTACCAGAAGCTTTCTAGTATACAGGGTGGATCAAACGCAACTAGGGGTTAGATGGGGTCATCAGCTGCAAAAAGTTGTTCTACGGGAGGTCCTTAAGGTCAACCCCTGCAGAGTTATAATTTATTTTGTGTTTTTATGAGAAAATTGACTTTTTTTAACTAATCCTTATTGAAATTCGAAAAAATCTACACCTGTATCTTTTTTATAATTTTCACTAATTGGTACTGATGAGTCCTTGCGTTAGACATGCTATTTATGGTTGTTTATTGGGTGTGTTGAAGATAATATTAAGTTTTACGATTTTTTTTTTTCTCAAATCTTAACTTTTTATTTACTTCGGACCCCACTGTGAAAAAAAAATACCCTACCGAAAAGTGTTACCCTGTATTACAAGTTTTGGCGGATTTAATAGGGATTCTGAAAAGGTATTACACATGGCTATGCGTGGCTTTGATATCTTTCAAAGACGATTATTCGTAGCAAGGCCAAAGTTAACCCAACCATAAAACTCGGTTAGGCTTATTTAACAATAAACTGGAACTAATACAATTAATGACAAAGACTCTCTGCCTCTCTTTTACACTAACCATTTAATCCTTTGTCAATAAAAGGCCGGTTCGCCCGTCAGTTCAGGTAGCGATATCTTTTCTAGGAAACAAAAGGCCGGGCCGGCCGGGGCGAGAGCCGGGGGATGCGCGTGAGCATGTTTCTTTAGAATGTTTAGTGTTCTTTAGTGACTAACTTCCTGCCTGTGAGTACGCACGTTTCTTTTTCTCGGTTTTACGACGACTTGTGATCAGTTTCTTTCCTTTGACCTACGCTTTGTTTTTCGGACTTGTGATAGATTGCCTACCTGTGACCAGTGCTGTGTGAATCGGACTAGATTCGAAATCGGACGGTTTGGCTACAAAAGTGGACAGATGGCTGCTGCGAGGAGAGAAATTCTCTCCTCGCAGCAGCCATCTGTCCACTTTACTTTACTCCCGTTAGGTGTATTCTCTCAGAGAATACACCTAACGGGAGTATGCAGAAATGCATTACCTGTATGGCTTTTGCGACGGTAATGCCCGGGCTGCTGCCAGGGAATATCGTCAACGCTACCCTAACCGTGATCGTTTTCCGGACTACAGGGTTTTTATGCGCGTACATAATTCGTACATGGAGGGAGTCTTACCCGGTCAGCATGCTCAGAGACGAGGCAGACCAGTGGTGCAATTTGAAAATGAAGATAAAGTGCTGAGAGAATTAAGATTGGATCCTAGTATAAAACAACGCCAAATATCCCGTAATCTCGGGATTCCAAGATCGACGGTGCAACGTGTCATTAACAGAAACAAATATCACGCCTACCACGTGCAAAGGGTGCAAGATTTGCTGCCCGGTGACTATGAACCTAGAGTGCGGTTTTGCAGGGAGATGCTAAGATTCTTATTCGCAATTCTTCAACAAGGTTTTATGGACGGATGAGTCAACTTTTAGAAGAATGGTAGGTTACTCCCATTCTTCAATATCCACAAACTACATTTTTACTCCAGAGTAAACCCCCATATCATAAGAAATTATCGATTCCAGCATCTGTTTGGTATTAACATGTGGGCTGGTATAATTGGCCGGCAGTTGGTGCTGCATGAAATGTCAGCAAGGCTGAATGGTGCTCAGTATTTATTTTTTTTTGCAAAATAATTTAAACCATATTCTTAACGAAGCTGAAGTTCCAGAAGAAAGAATTGCAGAAAAGTGGCTGCAACATGGTGGCGCCCCGCCTCACTACGCTTGAGCAGTTAGAGATCATTTGAACAAGCGCTTCCCCAACCGGTGGATTGGTCGAGGCGGACATATTGCGTGGCCACCGTGGTCGCCCGATATAAATCCATTAGATTTTTTTCTTTGGGGCTATTTTAAAGAAATAGTTTACCAAGGAGAGAACAATAGCGAACAAGAACTACGACAAAAGCTCGAATTTGCTAGGGTACAAGTTACTAACAACAGAGGTGCATTCCGTAGGTTACGTAGGAATTTTATTAGACGGTGCAGATTATGTATTATGGTCAGAGGCAGGAATTTTGAGCATTTATTGTAAAATGTTTTGCATAATAAAACAATTATTTCACAATCGTTTTTTTATCGTCCTAGAAAGATATTAGAGCCACTCATGGCCATGTGTAATACCTTTTCAGAATCCCTATTAAATGCGCCAAAACTTGTAATACACTTTTCGGTAGAGTATTTTTTTATCACAGTGGGGTCCGAAGTATATAAAAAGATATGATTTGAGAAAAAAAATCGTAAAACTTAATATTATCTTCAACACACCCAATAAACAACCATAAATAGCATGTCTAAGGCAAGGACTCATCAGTACTAATCTAGTGAAAATTATAAAAAAGATACAGGATGTAGATTTTTTCGAATTTTAATAAGAATTAGTTAAAAAAAGTCAAATTTTCTCATAAAAACACAAAATAAATTATAACTCTGCAGGGGTTGACCTTAAGGACCTCCCGTAGAACAACTTTTTGCAGCTGATGACCCCATTTAACCCCTAGTTGCGTTTGATCCACGACTTTTGGGCCACCCTGTATAGACTAGAAAGCTGTAATTTGGCATGGCTATACAATGTTAACCAGCAGTGCTATTCTGTTACCTTCTCACCGTGAAAACGTAAGTGAAGTGAACGTGGAGTGAATTGTCAGTGTCATTCCACCGGATACTAGGGATGGACCAAGGATTACATTTACAATCATAATCGACATTTTAATAATATTTTTATGATAATTATAATGATCATAATCAGTTCACTGAATAAATAAACGCAATGCCATGACCCAACTGCTATGTGTTTTGAAGAAGCGATAGTGGATTGAGTTGACTAAAGCCTGTGCGACGTTATTCATCGTTGTTATTAACCCAAATCTTTTCAATAAGAAGAGATAACCGAGTGTGTCAAGTGATCGAGTGCTAAAAGTGTGCCTGGCTGACGGACCATAGAATTTATCCCCTCACAAACTACATATGTGGAAACCTAACTACGCGATGTGTGTGTCTGTATACATAAGCCATTTGAATAAAAAACGTGCGGGTTATTTAATAAGTACCTTTCTAATATTTTTAAGTAGGTAAATTTATACCGACCTACGCGTTGCCAATAATAAAATAATATTCATAAAATCACCGTCATCAACACTGTAACAAAATTCAACACTTCAACTGACACTCGCGCAGCGCGCGCTCCGACCGGTGGCCGATTAGTCTCACTTCATCCAGCCCAAGTGAAGTGATGTTGCTATGGCAACCAGAATCGAGTGAAGTGATAAGATCACGACATTCGCGCGACGCGCTTACCGGCTCACTTCACCTAGCCGGCGCGAGTGGTTACTATGGTTACGAGAATCGGGTGAAGTGATAAGATCACGCCGCGCTTGCGCGTGAGGAGCTGTTAATAATGTCAAGTTTTGTTTTTTTTTTTAATTTGCCATTTTTTATTTTTAAATGCGCGACAAACAAAAATTTGGTTTTACCAAAATCCAAAATGGCGGCTACAAACATTTTTCATCGTTTTCATGGTTTTCGGGGGTGTTACAGCCCATACTGAGGTCAAATCTAAAAAGCAAGATGGCGGCTGCGAAAATGTTCAGATTTTTCATCATGGGTGTCGTTTTCATGGTTTTCGGGGGTGTTAAAGCCGATAGTGTGGTCAAATCTAAAAACCAAGATGGCGGCTGCGAAAATATTCAGATTTTTCATCATGGGTATCGTTTTCATGGTTTTCGGGGGTGTTAAATCCGATAGTAAGGTCAAAATTAAAAAGCAAGATGGCGGCTGCGAAAATGTTCAGATTTTTCATCATGGGTGTCGTTTTCATGGTTTTCGGGGGTGCTAAATCCGATAGTGAGGTCAAACCTAAAATGCAAGATGGCGGCAGCAAAAATTAGCAATCCTTTTGGAATAAAAAAATCAAATATTACTTTATTTTTACATAACCAAATTACAAGATGATTATTAACATTAACTAAATTAAATTAAAACTAAGTTAAGCTTAAAAAAGGACCTCGGGGCATTGTACCGAGGATGCTGGCGGCATTTCCTCGCTGAATTGCAATGCTGATGCGTTGCGCGAGAAAGCCGCCAGCTTTTCGGTCACCAGTTACATCAACTAGACGTTTCGCGATTTCCGCAAATAACTTATGCGCACTGGGACCCCACGGACCGAGGGTCTCGACGCCAAAGGGCACAAAGTTGTACTTTCTGCCAAGGCCTCCATATTTAATAACTTTCAGATTTTCGGCATTTTCTGCCGCTGCACCGCTTTAGAAGTAGTCAGTTGGAGGTGGGACGGTGCCAGTGTGTCTACACAGGTAGCGTCCCACACAAGCATCCATCCCAAACTCCACGGGACCAAAGACACACCATCAGGTCTTTTGCCATCATCTCTGACAATGCCAGTCGGCTCAGGAAGAGCAGGCACATTGATGCTGGCAAGAGACCGGCGGATTATGTCATTAAGTGTCGCATATCTTGAAAAGCGGACTGCACTTTTTTGACAACAAAGTCCGTGGTGACCCAGTCGGTCCACGTCCGTGCTACAAGGGCATGTGTGTGGAGTGCATACCGTGACCCCAAGCCGCAGACCAGTCGCCAGACGAAGCGAGGTCGGATCCAGGAAGGTACCGGTATATGGAGAAGGATGGGCATGTAGCCAATGACCGGCCTCTCTGGTTCCGACCGCCAAAAGTTTTGCGCGATCCGGACTTGAACTGCGGCTCAGAATCGATTTGTATGTTAAATCGCAATAAATATAGTCCCAGCTCCTTTGAGATTTTAGGTTGTCTGGAAATTCTTTACCTGGGCAAGCAATTTGAAAAGCATTCTTGGCATCCTCCAAGCCCGCAGTCTCATAGTTTGTGGACAAAGCCCTTAGGACATTACCTATGAGACGTGACGTGCTATGGGTGGACGACAAAAAGGCTGGGGAAGCAAAGCAACACTCGAAATTTTGCGGATTCCTAAACCGCCAAACCGAATAGGGAGGGATGCTTGTAACCAAGATGGTTCATTGAGCTGAATATTTAAAACCATTTCTAAACTAGTTTTGACTAAATCGTCTATTGGTGAAAGCAAATTTGGATGTTTCCAAAAAGGGCTACAGCGAAGCACATAAGTAAATTTAGGGACAAAAAGGCAAAACTTTAGAATTATAAGAGCATAATGAGGACTGATTTCGAGTAAACAATTTGCGTGACTTTGGAATTTAGAAATAGTGTTAAAATCAGGAAAAGATTCTTCAAAGATGGGAGAACCCAGGAGGCAAAGTGACTTTCTGTCTACTATTTTGATATTGGGTGCCAGAAAATTTAATTTGGATTTTAAATTATCCAAACCGTAAGAAGTTTTTTGAATAAAGATTTCACATTTGCTCAATTCTAAACCAATATTTTCGAAATTTGTTTTAATATCTGATAAGTCAGATAACACAGTGTCCACATCGCCTCCCAGGGTTCCGTCATCCTGCCGGGGTCGCGGGAAGGTACTTATGGGTCACCGAGGCCCCCGCAACACAGGCAACAGGAAGGAATACGGGTGGGTTTTAGTCAGTAAGAGTCTGACACACCCTCCCGCTCCACCCAGAGCGGGAGAAGTCATTTGATGATTTCATCCAAATACCAAACGTTAAATTTCGATTTTAAATGTTGAATAATCGAATTTATAGCCAAGCTAAAAATTGCTGGCCCTAGGGGATCGCCCTGCTGACAGCCGACCTCCGAAGAAAGTTTATGGGAACGGTAAATTAATTTTTAAGGTTCTGCGTAGCAGGTAAGCAGGTATTGATAGAGTTCCGGAATTTTGTTCTTAACTTCTGTCAGCATGGCATCCCTGTTTACTGAATTGAAAGCATTTTTGACGTCAATTTTGACTACAATTTCGTAATCATCATACGAAAGGTAAGTTCTTAAGGCATGGACGGCTGCCTCACACCTTTCGTGCCAAATCCTAATTGTATAGGTTCGAAAACAGACTGTAATTTAGATTTGATATGTCTCACCACAATTTTGGATGCCAAACGTCTTAAAGTTGACCCCACAGCAATGGGTCTCACCCCTCCGTCCTTTTTAGTTAGGGCGATCATATTAGCACCAAATAAAAGTGAGGCAATATCAGCGTTGATTTTGCCTGAAAACATAAAATTTATTAATTTTGTAATAGAGCAAATAAGCTGCTCACCTGCATCACCCACAGAATAAGAAGTTAAATCTTTTAAATGTTGGGGTGAGATTCCGTCCAGGCCGGCCGCTGAACCGGTTTTAAAAGAAATTACTGCGTCAATAACGTCTTTGCCTTCGATTTCGAGGCAGGCCTGGTCTGCTGTAGGAGAGTCGAAAAAATACTGGATCACGGGAGCCGGGGGATGTTTCGAATGCAAAGCCGAAAGGGTATCAGGAGTATCAGGTGACAACACGTCGTTAGTAAAAAGAAGACGTGCGGCGCCTTTAAGTTCCCCGTCGGCAATTTTGCCTTCAATTAATTTAATCCTAGATAATGTTCCCCTCTTGGGAGAATCAAAAGGTGAAGATGTTTTTGTCAAACAGTTATTTTTGATTTTTTGGGTTAGAGAAATAGTAGCCTCATCTTTTTTGACGTGCAAAGTAGTATACGAAAAAAGGAAGAGATTATGCCAGTCTACAAGTTGGTTGCTCTCCACACATTTTTTAATCAAGCCTGAAAGGTGGTTTGCGACGGAGATCCTGGCGCCGCGCGGGACTCGTTTGATAACAGGCACATTATTTTTTAGGTAACTAAGGTACAAATGGAATGGGGTAGAATTTGGACTGTCGGAAACAGGTTCCGGTGTTCTATTCTATTTCGTAGGGTAACCATACGTTTCAGATGGTGAGGACGATCCTCTGTCTAATTTTAGCTAGGCGGGTAGGTAGGTAGGTAGGTAGGGTAGGGTAGGTAAGTAGGTATGTAGGGTTGGTAGGTAGGGTAGGTAGGTAGGGTAGGTAGGGTAGGTAGGTAGGTAGGGTAGGTACTAGGTAGGTAGGGTAGGTAGGTAGGTAAGGTAAGTAGGTAGGGTAGGTAGGTAGGGCGGGTAGGTAGGTAAGGTAAGTAGGTAGGGTAGGTATGTAAGGTTGTTAGGTAGGGTAGATAGATAGGTAGGTTAAGTTGAGATACTTAGTGCTATTTGTGCGAAGCAGGGCTGGGTAAAGCTAGTAGGTAATAAATGTGTCCATACATGAATAGTCAAAAGTCATTTATTCAAATTAGGCTGAGAATCAGAACTTTCGAACGTAAACATTACATAAGACAGTATCCCAAACGCTTTAGCTGGCAAGAAGAAGTGGCGCAACAAAATCCCCAGCAGCACAGCTGTCTGTTCAAAGAAAAATGTATACAATAGTATGCAAAAATAATTTAGCAGTCACCGAAGTACACCTTCAGGTCCTTCTGGACTACAATGTTGAATTTGCAAAATGTTGAATTCGCAAAATGTTGAATTCGCAAAATGTTGAATCTCAAAATGTTGAATACGTAAAAAGTTGAATTTTCCATCCGGACCACAATGTTGAATTTGCAAAATGTTGAATCCCAAAATGTTGAATTTGTAAAAAGTTATTTTATCGAGATCTATTGTAGTCCAGGTGTATTTTTTTATTTATTAACGTAGGTACTAAATTAAAAACAAAAACTCTTTACTTGTGATCCTTATCTAAAAAAAACTCCACTTGTAATCGTTTACAAAAACAACAAAAACTCTTTGCTTGTAATACTTAATTAAAAAAAAAAACTCCACTTATAACTAAAACAACAAAAAACATTTACTTGTAATCCTTAACTTAAACAACAAAAACTCTTTACTAGTAATACACAGTTAAAAAAAAATCTACTTGTAATCATTAACTAAAACAACAAAAACCATTTACTTGTAATCCTTAATTTAAAAAAAAAACTACTTGTAATCATTAACTAAAACACTACGTGTAATCCTTAACCAAAAAAATATGAAAATGTAACAAGGCGTAAAAAATGTAATTAAAATCCTAATTTAAGTCTTATTTATATAACTTTTCTCAAAAATTGCAAGGGCTGCAATTTTTTCTTTTCTAGTTTCTTCAATAACAACGAATATCGTTTATCGAATAATAAATCTTTTCCCCTCCTATTTTTCTTAAAGGGAAAAAAGTAAGATCTTGCAACTCGACGATCATAATAGGTAGCTTATTTTAATAACGTTTTAATAACTAACAATATATTCGGTGTTTTTGGAAGTCTAGAATTTATTTATCGGTGATATCACAGGAAGTAGTTGTTCTGTGAGTATCGTCTGCACAACTAATCAAATTGCGATCCATGCTGAACCACTGCTCTTCAAAATACTGAAGAAAACTGTGTAAATTTTCTGAATCACTAGGGGCAGCATTCACAATATCCCGCCAGGCTGCTGTCATATGCGTCGGTAGAAGTAAAACAAAATAAGAGCACAATCGTACTACATTTTTATCACATTTATAAGCAAGACTGTTGCTGTATTTCTTTTTGACCAAATTACATTGCTTTGCCCTTTTCCAAACTGCTTTGTTAAAATGCTGAAAGCATCCTGTCACTTTAGCTTCTGTATAAACCTTCTTCATTGCGTTTATTTGAGCTGTTTCGTAATCGCATTTGAATTTAGCAATATGAACTACTCCAAGCTTATTCTTAATTAATGTGAATAGCCGTGTATATGTTTTTCGTGTTTTATTTGTCAAAAAAGCATACATTACCGGATAAATATTTATGCTTTTGTCATCAGAATAAATATCAAGATGTAATATATAGGTACAACTGATAGAATTGCCGGGGACACGATCTAAAAGTACCATCCCCATAGTACGAAACACTTTTCGCAGATTTCAATAATTTTAGCATCTTTCTAGAACACAATAAAATAATTTTCTCCTTGTCTCCATCTTCAATCACCTTGAAAGTTTCGGATTTTTTTTAAATCAGTTTATCCGATCCTAAAAATATTTTCCGTGTCCTATATAGAGAAGTTTTCACCGAGGAAAATGTTGGTAGTTGGTGTGCAGGTAAATTAGGGTTTCGCTCAACAAACTTCGTTAACATGTCTTCAAAAATTTGCTGAATGGGATTTAAATTTGTGCAAACTTTTTCCTTGATTGTATTTAAAAGCCCCGTAATTTGGATTTGGGTTTGATCTAGTATCGTTTGGCAGGAGTTGGGGGGTAAAAGGGGCTAAAGTTGGTAGGGGTTGGGTCCCCGATTATAACGCTACCACTCTTATTAAAAGGTAATGCATATTTTTCGAGAAATTAATAAAAAATGTTTCTAACCTCAAATCCGATAAGAAGCGAAAACGAAACGTTTAAAATGGGCGATTGACAACCATATCTGCCCCAGTATCTGTAGTCAGTATCCAGTATCAGTATTTGTAGTCAGTCCGTGGTATAAAATGTCGGGCAAAATCGATGACACGGAACGTAAACAATAAAACAGGTATGCCATTTGCGTCATGTGTCACTGTCATTTGTTTTCGATCGTTCCATTTCTCCTCGAGTTGCGTGAATTTTTTCTCTGTGTTTGTACTTTCACTGATCGTATGTGTGTACAAAAGGCAATGTTACTACTGTTACTAGGAGAACTTAGTAATGCAAGAGCGAGCGAAGCGAGCTCAGTACTTGGGGCACCCCGACTCGGTCAGGTTAGGTTCGAAGGGCATCCCCTTCGAGGTTATTTTTTTTTAAACCCTAGAGGCCCGCGAAGCGGGCCTAATACTACGCCTTTTAATCGACTTTAAGTGTTTTGAGGTTATGTTACAATAATTTGTTTTTCTCAAGAACCGTGCGTTACCTTTTCATGGGAGTGGTGCCAGGGAGCAGGGGGCACCCCCCCCCATCTCCCCCACGAAGCTAGGCTCATACTACGGCTTTTTAAGCGACTAAGAGTTTTGAGGTTAGGTTACAATAATTTGTTTTTCTCAAGAACGGTGCGTTACCTTTTCATGGGAGTGGTGCAAGGGGGTATGTGGCACCCTCCCCCCACTCCCACCCCCCTTCTCCTGCCAAACGATACTAGATTTTTACCACGTTACGGTAGCTGTACATATTTCACGATGTGTGCACTTCCAGCGTGTCGTACCGTCACGATTCGTCTTACCGTCTTTAGTCAGTGTCCACTTCCCTTTTATTATTAAGAGATCTTTATTCTTATGTTTTTTTTAAAAACACAATATCGTTGAAAGGAGTCATAATAAATTTATTTTATGTTTTTACTTTAAATTGTGTTTCATTTCATCACAATCACAAACAAACGGGAAATTATGAACTTGACTGACAATAGTAAAGGATAATGACAAATCGCTTATCACTTTATTAAAAGTGGCCAGTATTAGTAATGGAAGCACCGAGGTTTCACTTAATATCATTTTATATTACAATATAACGAGAATTTTAGTTCGGTACGTAAATAAATATAGGGTGTCTGAGAAAGGGTGTCGCCAACTTAAGGGTATGGCTGTACCATACCCTTAAGTCCATCAAACTGAACAACTTTTACCCGGGGACCAACATCGTAATCGTGAATTAAAAATCAGTCGTCCCATACATTTGATCAAGAAGGTAAGGTCAGGGTGGCATATTCCGTCTATGGGGCGTAACCGTCAACTTGAAATTATGCTCGTTGCAGTCGAGTTGCAGCGTTTGTAGAACTGTCGGTAAAGCAGCATTACTTTTAGCTTCAAATAAAATTCCCTAGAAGGCGTTAGTCGCTATAAAAATGGGTAAAACCGTCTTTAAAGTTCAGTTGCTTTTTTAAAGTGAAATGTAAGTTTCCTACGCTGCTGTATTTTTGAAGGTAAGTTTAAAATTATGTAACTCAGAGTGTGTGTGTTGATTTGACATTTCCTGCTATTAACAGTTCCAATAAGCAATCTAAACAAAGTGTAAAAAATGATATAGTATTATTTTATGATGAAATTGGAAAGGACTTAGGCCACTTGTTGACAGATGAATATCCGGGACACTCCATAATAAATTACTGTATGCCTGGTTGTTCTTTATTTGATATTATGAAAAAAATTATTAAATGTAACTTCAATAAGGACACTACTTTATTAATTTTATGGGTAATAGGGGAAATGTGAACAAAGGAGAATTGCTCCAATATTATAAAACATTGTGTAATCTTAGTTTAAGAAAAATTATTGTGTTGTTTACATTTCCTTATACCTAGTAACAGTTTGCCACAGGAAGAAAATAAGTTAAGATTTGATATTAATTTGACATTGGTGCCGATTCCCTTGTTCACAAACTAAACTAAATTTAAGTTCAGTGCATCTTTTTCTTTCTATTTCATTAAGAAAAGGACAGAAGATAAATTTTAGTTTAGTCCTGTCAAATTAATCAGCGCCTGTCACTACTCCATACAAGTTTAGACGTGATTAAAAACTTGCCTACTAAAATTACGTCAATTTACGTCAAGCGCTGATTAATTTGACAGGACTAAACTAAAATTTATCTTCTGTCCTTTTCTTAATGTAATAGAAAGAAAAAGATGCACTGAACTTAAATTTAGATTAGTTTGTGAACAAGGGAATCGGCGCCATTGCATAATTTGACATTTAATAATAATCAATTCCATTTAATTGATACTAACAATTATGTTGGTAATAATTTGTATTTGACAAAAGATAGATATAATATTATTATGTAGGTAGGTACTATCTTTCTAACTTTTACAAAAGACAGATAGCTGTGTCGCTATCATATTTTTTTTCTATCTCAGCCAAAAATTTGGCTAAACAACTTGCTTCTTTTGAGCAATGCAATGATATTTTAAATAATTCTGCCAATCATTTGGCATCAATTAATGACATTGATTATCATTTAAATTAGAAATTAGGACAATAGAGGAAACCTCTTGCTTAACAAATGAAATGAAGATAATTTAAATAAAGGTTTAAATCATCTTAATGTTACACAAAGTTCTTTAATATCACACCCATCAAATTGCAGTAACCTAAATGTTCAGGGCGATAAGGTGTGTTTTTGCTTGTATGTTGTTTTGCGAATAAGAAGACGTGTGGACTCTGTTAAATTTGATTTAATACTGGTTTTTTTACATGTGTAGCGTTAAACTTAGTGGACTGTATAAAGATATATGTATTGGTAGGTAATTAGCCGATGCGTTGTGCTGCTGTTCGGTGTCGGTTTGAACATTCCGCCCACCAAAGAACGCAGTTCTTTAACATAAGTAACTCAAAATTAACTAATACTAATTGAACTATGGATACTAGTAGTAGGGAACTATTTAAATACAACCAGCAACCAACGAATCGAATAAGGCAAAGTAGTAAAACTAAATAAAGTAAATTTACAATGTTTCTTACTTGATGGGCGACAATTATAACATTACAAAATTTACTGAAAATTAATTAATTACAGAAAAGTGTGCTTTCATTGAAACGTTTAACATACAACCGCCCACCGTAATATCTTATAGTAAAAAATTGTTCGAATCCGTGTACTGAACATCTCTTAGACATTAAATTGTAATATAGCTCAAAATAACAATGTTAACACAGGTGAGTATGTAAACATTATACACAATATTTATAGCATACATTTAACATAGATTTTGAAGTCTTAACTAAATAAGCAATTAGGTATTTTTTAACGTTTTACAACTTTTGCTTATGAAGTTTTAAATATAGCTAACATCAACACATTGTTTCAATAGAATTAGATTTTGTTATGACACATAATTTACTCACAGGTCTTTTAAGAATTCCATTTTTACATTTAATTGACACGACACGAGTAATATTATCAGGACCCACATGTTTTTGTAGAATTCTACCCATTATCCATTTACTAGGAGGAATATTGTCCTCTTTTAAAAGCACTACGTCATCGATTTCTGGTTCAGCATTCCTTGTGTTCCATTTGTACCTTTGATTAAGATTAACAAGATATTCTTTGTACCACCTGTTCCAGAAATCGTTGACAATTTTTTGGGTTAGTCGCCATCTCTCATGGTAAGTAATATTAGGTTGCGTGTAATTCTCGTCAGCTAAGTTCAGTAATGGCTCACCAACTAAAAAATGGCCTGGGGTCAGTGGGAGAGGATCATTGAGGTCGTCATTTAGAACACTTATCGGTCTCGAGTTGAGGCAAGCCTCTACTTGCGCTAATACTGTAGACAACTCTTCATAAGTTAGTGTAGTGTCCCCGATTACTCGCTTTAGGTGAGTCTTCGTACTGCGCACCCCAGCTTCCCACAGACCTCCAAAATTTGGTGCGTGCGGAGGTATAAAATGCCACGTAGTGCGTTCAAGGGTTAACAATTGGGTTATCTCACTAGGTATTGATGACTTGGCTTTATCGAACATTTCTCTTAACTGCTTATTTGCACCAACGAAATTAGTGCCATTATCACTGTAAAGGTCATTACAGTGTCCTCGTCTCGACGTAAATCTCCTAAAAGCTACAATAAAACCTTTTGCTGTCAAATCTGTCACTGCTTCTAGATGAATGGCTCGGGTCACCATGCAAACAAATAAACAAATGTATCCTTTATAGGACTTTGCTCCTCTACCTGGTGAAAATCTAATATTAATGGGTCCCGCGTAGTCTACTCCAGCAGATCTGAAGGGCTTGTTAGGTTTCACTCTCACCTCTGGTAGTTGGCCCATCAATTGTGTGGTGTTTTTCGCAGAGTATCGAACACACGTGACGCATTCGCGATAACATCGTTTTGTTTCGTCTTTAGCTCACAGTATCCAATATTTTGACCTTAAATAATTAAGCATTATTTGTGGTCCACCGTGCATTGTCTTTTTATGAGCATCTTTAATTATTAGCCGGCTAAGATGACTCTTAGCCGGTAAAACTATCGGGTGCTGTGTTTCGTATGGTGTTTGAGACTGCTGTATACGTCCGCTGGCTCTTAATATTCCATTCTCATCAAGAATTGGACAAAGAGATCGGAGTTTGCTTCTTCTAGGTACACATCCCTTAGATTTTAATTGTTTTATTTCTTGTATAAATTCCTTGCTCTGAACTTGTCTTATGCACATCTCTAACGTTTCAGTTATTTCTTTTAAAGTTACATGTTTAGTAAATGTTTGCCGAGTTTCCTTAGGTAGTTTTAGGTTTATCAATCTTCTACAGTATGATATGATTCTCAACATTATTGTTAAGTTGGAGAACTTAGCCCAAACAAAATCCTCCTCTGTATTTATTGAGGCATTTAATACCTTAACTTTTTCCTCCTCTTGTGTGTCCTCAATACTATCGTCTGTGTTCAAGTGTACGCGTAGTGAAGACAGCCAGTCTGGTCCGTTCCACCACAATGTATGGTTTATCAAATCTGACGCTTGAAGTCCTCTCGACGCGCAGTCTGCTGGATTCACTTCCGTAGCAACATGTCCCCACTGGTCATAATCTAAGATATTCAGTATATCTGATACTCTATTACTTACGAATGTTGTCCATCGACTCGACCCACCCTTTAGCCAAGCGAGTACTATTGATGAGTCAGTCCAGGCGTATAAATTAGACTTAGGAATATTCATCACTTGAGCTATCTCGAAAATTAATTTTGTGCCCAATACTGCGCCACAAAGTTCTAGCCTTGGTATTGAAAGCTGTTTCTCAATAGGGGCGACTCTAGTTTTGGCAGAAATGAGATTAACGTATACTCCATTTTCATCGACAACACGCAGGTATACTGCTGCACCATATGCCAGTTGCGAGGCGTCTGCGAAGACATGCAGCTCTGTCCTAGCTGTAGAAGAGTAGTGTAACCATCTCGGTATGCTTACTCGTTTAATATGTATCAAATTCCCTCTGTAACGTAACCACTCCTCTAACAGCTCTCCACGTACAACGTCATCCCATTCCAGTCTTGACCTCCATAATTTTTGTATGACCATTTTTGCGACAACAACAACAGGAGCTATCCACCCTAAAGGGTCGTAAATTTTGGCTACCTCCGACAGGATTTGACGTTTAGTAATTGACTGTGTAGGTTCCGGTAAATCAATGGTATACTCAAAGTTATCTGTAAGACGATTCCAAATCACACCAAGTACTTTCACTAGGTTGTTGAGCTTGAGCGAGAGTTCATGATCGATTCGTTTATGTTCTCCGATGTATTTCAACACGTTTTCATTGTTGCTACTCCATTTTTGAAGGTCAAACCCTCCCAAGTTCATCAATTTGTTCATTTCGTTGTATATAGCTATAGCTTCATTTTCTGTCTCACAGCCCGTCATCAAATCATCCATGTAATAGTCATTCATCGTTATCTTCGCCGCAACTGGGTACTCACCCCTCTCATCATCAGCTAGTTTCTGTAGCGACTTAACTGCAAGATATGGAGCACATGCTGTTCCGAATGTTAGTCGTAATAATTTAAAGTGTTTAACTGGCTCGTTCTCTTCAAGTCTCCAAAGTATCCTCTGATAGTTTGTATCCTCTTCTGCGACACAAACCATTCTGTACATCTTTATGATATCAGCAGTTATACAAATTTTGTGTACTCTCCATCTCATCAGTAAGTGACGTAAGTCTTGCTGCAGTTTAGGGCCGATAAGAAGATCGTCGTTCAAGGAAACGTTATTAATTCCTTTACACGATGCTTCAAAGACAACTCGAAGCTTCGTAGTATCTTTGTCTTCTCTTGTTACGGCGTGGTGCGGAAGATATACAGCTTTAGGATTATTAATGTCTGTAACATCAACTTCAACCATATGATTTAACTGTATGTATTCGTTTATTACCTTATGATATTCTTCACGCAATTTATCATTTTTTGCTAACTTTTTCTCTAAGAATTCGAACCTCTTAGCCGCTATTTTCATTAATCTACCGTTTTGACACTCTGGAATTTCCTTTTTAAATGGCAGCCTGACTACAAATCTTCCGTTCTCGTCTCTGACCGTGGTAGCCTTATAAAACTCCTCACATCTTCTTTCTTCTTCTGACTGTGTCTTTTGTATTATGTTTGGTTCGTTTTCCACTTCCCAAAATAGTTTAAGTAGGTCGTCCTCTTTGTGTTGCACATGCATACTTGTGACGTGCCTCCTTGCTGAGGTTGGTTCTTGTGACATCCTACCAGATATTACCCAACCTAAGATTGTATTTTGGGCTAATAATTTACTGATAGGGTGCTTAATCACACCGTCTAACAAAATTTCACCATATATCTCAGCGCCAAGTAAAATGTCAATTTTACCTGGTGTAGTAAATCCTGGATCTGCCAACTCTAAGTTTGTTATATCTGACCACTCAGGAGTATCAAGGTTAGTATTAGGTAAAAGTGTCGTTAATGAACGCAATACATACGCATTTACTCTAAATAATGCCTGGGGATTGTAGCGTGATTTCACTGTGAGTGAAACCATGTGTTTAATTCTAGTTTGCTCCTCTCCCACGCCTGACACTCAACCACTGACAGATTTACGCGTAAGGTTAAGTAACTGAACTGTCGCTTCCGTTACAAACGATGCCTGTGACCCTTGGTCTAACAATGCTCTAAGTATATATTTGCAACCATTCCTACTATCTACTAACACTTGTGCAGTAGCTAATAGGACACTGTTTGTATGAAAATTCTCTGTAGAAAAGTTGGTTACAATGTGTGTATCATTAGACAAAGTATTAGGCTTACCTCTCTGTGTCTCGGTCACAGTACCTGTCGATGTTGACTCATCCTCACTCGTTTTCTCGGTGTTGACTCCTCGCTCGAAATGTAGAAGTGAGTGATGACGCCGTCCACACTTTCGACAACACGCTGACTGTCGACATTTCACTACGGAATGTGATGGCGCCAAACAGTTGAAACACAATTTACTCCGTTGAACAAAGTCTTGTCGTTCTTTAGTAGACATTTCTCCGAACTTCTTGCAATGGTATACGTAATGTCCTTCATTACATAACGCACATTTTACATCTTGTTTTTTCTCTTCTTTGATAATGTTTGAATGAAAGGCTTTAGGTTTGACAGCAGGCTTAGCTTGCACCACTCTTGGTTTATGGCCATCTATCATTTCTAATGATCGGAATCTCGCACTCAGAAAATCTCGTAGTTCTGGCCAAGTAGGCATTTCGTTGTTATTCATGCTCAAATGTTGTTCCCACTCTTTTACCGATTCGGAATCTAATTTTGACAGCACCAAATAGTTGATGATCAGGTCCCAAGAATCAATGTTCACATCCATGTTCTTCAAAGCCTTCAAACACGTCGAAGTTGTGTCCAGCAACTGTTTGATAGAACTCGCCGCAACTATTTGTATCGATTTTTGTGTAAATAGTTTTCTTAAAATCTCGTTAGTATTATATCTCTTATTATTGTATCGTTTTTCTAGTTCATTCCACGCCTCTTCATAATTTGCATTCGTGATAGAATAATTTCGTAGTAACACTTCTGGTTCTCCTGATAAATTGCTCTTAAGGTATTGCAATTTTTGTACGGGCGATAAAGACTTGTTACTATGTATAAGCGAACAAAACAAATCATAAAACGACTGCCACTCCTCATATTTACCATTAAATGTAGGTATCTGGATGCGCGGTAACTTAACATCGTAACTGAACGGCGTTTGTGTACCGTCAATCGGTGTCGATATTTGCGGACACGTAGGGAATTGAAACTTAGATGAATCCAAAAACGGTTGAAGAGCTTCCTTTAAACTCGACTTGTATTGTATGTATGTCTCTTCGAACTGTTCGCACATATTTTCTTCAAAATAAGAATCTTCCTTGTCATCGTCTTTACTAAGCTTCAAAATAGTTTGTTTGTGTCCCTCCTTAAAGTTTTTCCATAGTTCTTCTAATGTTTCTAGCCTCGTTTCCAAATAAGTTCGTTTTATTCTATCCTTAGGTGACTGTCTGTAGTTTTTCTCAGCATTTTTCAAGTTGTCTAATAGCTCCCTTTGATACACCAGAAGTTCCTCAATAGTAATACTCGAAGTCATAATGTTTGTAGAACACACTCACTCACTAATGTTTCTAGAATTCACGAATTATACCGTAATTAGTAAAAAGTATCTTCGACAATTCCTTATCGCTGTGGAATGCGGCCGCCTATTGTTCTCACGGCTCGCTCGCAGTGGCCGACCGGTGATATTTATCCGGCTCGAAGGACCAAATGTTCAGGGCGATAAGGTGTGTTTTTGCTTGTATGTTGTTTTGCGAATAAGAAGAGGTGTGGACTCTGTTAAATTTGATTTAATACTCGTTTTTTTACATGTGTAGCGTTAAACTTAGTGGACTGTATAAAGATATATGTATTGGTAGGTAATTAGCCGATGCGTTGTGCTGCTGTTCGGTGTCGGTTTGAACACTAAATAAATGTAATAATAATACTCTAAAAATCGTTCATCAAAATATACAGGGTGTGATAGGTAAGGAATTGGAACTGGAGCTGTTCATGAACTGTAATTATATTGATATCCTATGTGTAACTGAACATTGGTTAAAAGTTCACCAGTTCATGTTCAGCTTTAACAACCACCAGGTTGCCAGCTCGTTCAGCAGAGTTAATATGATACGTGGTGGCTCTCTAATAATTGTTCGTAACAATATGAAATTTAAAGAACGTAAGGATATTGTGAGCCTCTCTGTTGAGCGAGTTATTGAAATTATTGCATTGAGCTTGAGCAGTTCATTGTAATGAGCGTGTACAGGCCCACATGTGCTTCATATGATATTTGCGAGAAATATATGGAAGAAGTATTATTAAAAACTTGTAACAGTAATAAAACACTTGTTGTCTGTGGAGATTTCAACATTAATATATTGGAAAAATCTGCTGCAGTAAATAAATTTATAACTTTATTAAAATCCTATAACTTGTACAATACATTCTTTGAGCCAACTAGAATAACTGCCACTAGCGCTACCTGTATTGACAATATTTTTACAAATTTAAGACCTTCTAGCCATTCAATTGTAAATGAGTTGGACTCTGATCACCGTGGCCAGTTGGTCACTTTCCCTCAGAAAATAATCAGAGTTCAAAGAAAACTTATGAGTTTTGTTCCTGTTAACAAAAGTCGCTTAGAACAATTTAAAAATAATTTAATGGAAAAACTACCGGGTTTGCCTTATCACACTGACCCGGACCAAGCATATACTTTACTATTTAACCTCATAAATTGTGAGTTTAGGAAGTTATTCACCTCAAAAACATTGCCTGTTTATGATCGCGTTATATTTAGTGACTGGGCAACACCAGGTATTTACAAAAGTAGGTTGAGGTTATATGAACTGTATCATGAAAAAACATATAACCATGATGAAACTTTTAAAGAATTTGTTAAGAATTATTCTAAAACTTTTAAAAGAGCCTGTTCCTCAGCAAAAGCCATACACATTAAAAATAAAATAAAATCTTCTGGAAATAAAATTAAAACAATTTGGAATATTATTAATTCTGAAACGGGAAGAACGACAGTACGGAATCGTGACTTCCATCTAAAAATCGATGATGCAGATATTAGGGCAGACGTGGAGGTGGCAACAGAGTTTGAAAACTTCTTCACTAATATTCCCTTTTTAACAACCAAAACTCTCTCATCATCGTCCTCCACTTCTGCTTACTCAATACTAAAAGAATGTGTACCAGAATGTGATAAACACTTTAAATTCACAGTTGTTAGCCCTAAAGACATTTTGGAATCTTTTAAAGAACTTGATGTAAAAAAAACTACTGATCTTTGGGGATTGGGTAAATACAATGTCTTCAATAATTGATGTTATTTCACCCTTTTTAGCAATTGTTTTTAACTCTTGTATTGCATCTGGTATATTTCCTGATCTGATGAAACTTAGCTAAGTGATTCCACTGTTCAAATCTGGCAGCACAACTGATCCCACGAATTTTCGGCCTATTTCGATATTACCTACATTGAGCAAAATCTTTGAAAAAATAATTTTAAAACAAATGTTAGGACATTTCAATTCATGTAATTTATTTCATCTGAAACAGTTTGGTTTTACGAAGGGTCGTTCAACTACAGACGCGGGCGTGGAATTGCTGAAGAGCATTTTCGAGGCTTGGGAGGAGTCGCAGGATGCTCTTGGCATTTTCTGCGACTTGTCTAAGGCCTTCGATTGCGTCCATCATGATACTCTCATCAGGAAACTGCACCACTATGGTATGAGGGACAGGGCTCTCGACCTTCTGACTTCCTATCTTAATAATAGAATTCAGAGGGTTGATATAAATGGCAAGAGATCTGCAGGATCTGCGGTCACTATGGGCGTTCCGCAGGGTTCAATTCTAGGTCCATTCTTGTTTCTAATCTATATAAATGACTTACCTTATCACATAAGGGATAATCACAAGATTGTATTGTTCGCAGATGACACTTCCCTCATTTTTAAAATCAAACGACTGCTGGTCATCTTTGAACATGTTAACGATGCACTCTCTAAAGTTGTCCATTGGTTTAATCTAAATAATCTTCTCCTGAACGAAAAAAAGACTAAACTTATTAAATTTTCAACGCCAAATGTCAGGCAGCTAACTACCAATGTTCAAATTAATGGAATAGAGTTGGACCCTGTTGAGTCGACAGTTTTTCTTGGAATAACTATTGACGCTAAATTACAATGGCGCCCACACATAGAAAAATTGTCAGGAAGGCTAAGTTCGGCCGCCTATGCTGTTAAAAAAATTCGACAGATAACCGATGTAGATACGGCCAGAATTGTTTATTTTAGTTATTTTCATAGTCTTATGTCATATGGGATTCTTCTCTGGGGAACCTGTGCGGACATTAATACCGTCTTTGTTTTACAAAAAAGGGCTGTTCGAGCCATTTACAACCTAGGTCCAAGAGATTCCCTTCGAGAAAAATTCAAAGAAATAGATATTTTGACTGTAGCCTCTCAATATATATTTGATAATCTTATGTATGCACACAAAAATATATCAAATTTTAAGAAAATGTCCGATATCCACAGTTTAAATACCAGGAATAAACATAATCTTGCTGTACTTCACACTCGCCTCCACAGAGTAGGCAACTCGTTCATGGGTCAATGTATACGCTTTTACAACAAATTTCCTATTGCTATTCGAAATTTACCCATTAAACGATTTAAAAGCTGTATTAAAACCAAACTTTGTAAAAAGGGTACTATAAAATTTCAGATTAATTAGAAGACAAAAAAGCTTGGGATTGAGCTGCTCGCTCTGATAAGCTTTGTGCTAAAACCATGAAATTTGATATTTAAATTATGCAAAATCATCATTATATACAACTATATGTACATATTGACATTGATGAATATTATAAGCAAAATTAAGTGAATATTTATGTACCTTGAAAAGTATTATATTACTTTAATTATTGTGAATGTGAGCACTATGTGGGTCATTTTTATTTATTTCTTGTTGTTTTTTTTTTCTTAGTTATAATGATGGTCTGGCATTTTGAGTTCTTTATGCGGCCAACCCAATTGTCCTTTCCTTGGTATTGTTCGTCGAGTCGTTGAGCTCCTTAAGTTTTGAGTTGAGCTACACGATTACTGACAAATGCTTGCACTGACTGGACAGGTCCACTCAAATTTGTGTGGTTCTTTCCTCAAAAGACCATATCAGACATAGATCTACATGGTCCTCACATGATCTGACCAAGATTATGTCTGGACTTTAAAAGAGACTTTGACCCTTGAGTTTGTTTCGACATTTATTCTCAGGGATAGTCAGATAGGAAATGTCGACTCCATCTAGCTTATTTTTTAATATGACGTGTAAAAGTGATTCTCATATCCTATTTACAGAATAAACAATTTCATTTCATTTCATTTCATGTCGAATGAATTTAATATACATAGTGTAAGGTCCTTGTAAAGGTTTAGTGTATTATTTTGCAAGATAACGCAGCAAATGATTTGATTATTCGATGTAACAAATTTATAACCTCGAAATCGTTAAGTGCATAATTCCGTCTATTTTGAATGGAGCTAGATCGTCATATGACGAATTTGCCCCATTTCTGAGATCGTAAACCTTTTTAGTCCTAACTTTTTAAAAGAGAACCAATCAATATTCAGCATATGGACTTACTTGGAGTTCAAAGAAATTTCATTTGAAATAGAATAGATATTATATAATTTGTGTAACAGTTACAGAATAATCGCCACCACAATCAATTTTAGGGACATTTCTTCTGAATTTTTTTTTTTTTTGATATTCACAAATAGTCATTGTATGTATAGTGAATTTAGATAATTCGGTTGGTACAAAATTTAATTAATTAAATTGTTTCAGTTCAACTAGACGTCGCCGTCATTCATGATGGTACGTACATATAAAAGACGTATAAATAGAGGTGTTTATGGTAAAAATCAACTACGTGCACAAGTATACAAAATTCCAAGAATGACAATAATGGACCACGTACATAAAAAATGAAGCTCCAGGAAGGAAAACCACTCTATCTTCACAGAATCTTGCATCCTGTCTTCATATTATGGAAACGTATGGCTTTGGATTGACAAGGTCAGAAGTGTTAGTTATGGTTGGAAATAAATAAATAATAAAATAAATAAATTTGTTTATCTTACAAGAATATTACGGGAATAAACATCATATATGTTAATTTAAACATGTAAGCACCAAATAACATGATTGCACTCTCGTAAATCGAATCATCCATTGTTTTGTGCTATATGAAGAAAGATCTTAAAATTATATTTTGTTTTGTGCAAAATAGCGATACCTATTTAATTAATAATAAGAAATGAGCTAATAACACTCATCTTAAATATGTTGACCACCCCTGCTTGTTTTGGCATGCCGAAATAGCCCCCAAAAATGATTTTTACGTATTTAACCTGACAGAGACTTTATTTTTAAGATCATTAAGCACAGAATTGACTGTCTCTTACGAACGCATGTCATTATTACGTAAATTCTTCCAGTATGACGGATTTTCCCGATTTAGAAGGGAAAATCCGTCTACTGGTCAAGTTTTAAAAGAAGTTGTATATCCTAGTACTGGTAATAGTTTAATTAAATAAGATGCCTGTATTTTAAAGTTTAAAACATTATTATTTTCACGAGACCATAACATTGATCATAAATCAAAACGTTAATAGGATACGGCCACTCAAATGTAAGTCGAAAAAAAACTATGCCGGAATTAGCCACCCTGACCTTATTGAAGTTTTGTATGGGACGACTGATTTTTTTTACCCTTTAGGTTTATGATGGTACTAACTTAACCAGGTGGTAGGTTTATGTACTAATTTTACAGGGCCGTCTATGTGGGTGCCAGATATTTTCCCGTGAAGTAGAAGTGTGCTCATTATAAGATTTGCCAAAAGACGTCCACTGCTGGAAATAGGCCTCCCCCAAATATCTCCACCGCGACCGGTCTTGCGCCTCTCGCATCCACAGGACTCAACATTTTGGTATTCGACATTTTGCAAATTCAACATTATGGGTCCGGAAAATTCAACTTTTTACGAATTCAACATTTTAGCATTCAACATTTTGATAATTCAACATTTTGCGAATTCAACATTTTGCAAATTCAACATTGTAGTCCAGAAGGCTTCAGGTCACTCCATCAAGTCCGTAGGTAAGGTCTCGTCAAAACTATCAAAACGAGCCCAAACTCGGCACACCTAGTTCTACTGGTCGACGAGTTCCAGTAGCAGTAACTGAAGTACACCTCCAGGTTACTCCATCAAGACCGAAGGTAAGGTCTCATCATTACTATCAAAATGAGCCCAAACTCCGCACCCCTAGTTCTACTGGTCCACGAGTTCCAGTAGCAGTAACTGAAGTACACCTTTAGCTCACTCCATCAAGTCCGAAGGTAAGGTCTTATCACAACTATCAAAACGAGCCCAAACTCGGCACCCTTAGTTCTACTGGTCGACGACTTCCAGTAGGAGTCACCGAAGTACACCTTCAGGTCACACCATCAAGTCCGGAGGTAAGGTCTCATCATAACTATCAAAACGAGCCCAAACTCGGCACCCCTAGTTCTACTGGTCCACGAGTTCCAGTAGCAGTAACTGAAGTACACCTACAGGTCACTCCATCAAGTCCGAAGGTAATGTCTCATCATAACTATCGAAACGAGGCCAAACTCGGCACACCTAGTTCTATTCATCGAGGAGTTCCAGTAGCAGTCACCGAATTACACCTTCGGGTCACACCATCAAGTCCGGAGGTAAGGTCTCATCACAGCTATCAAAATGAGCCCAAACTCGGCACACCTAGTCCTACTCGTCGACCAGTTCCAGTACCAGTCACCGAAGTACACCTTCAGGTCACTTCATCAAGTCCGGAGGTAAGGTCTCATCATAACTAATAAAACTTGCCTAAAGTCCACAGCCCACATCTCTCTACGAGTAGAGTTCCAGTGCCTAGGAGTCACTGAAGTATTTGTATCTAAGAATTATTTAGTAAAATTATAAAGAGCAATACGAAATATTTTTTGTAAGTACCTACGAATTATAACGAAATAAGAAAAAAAATACTCAAAGGATCCAAATTAGTTCACTTGACTACTACGAGTATTCCCGTAGCTACCCGTGCTTGTGTGTGTGACTCGTGTCAATGTAGTAGTTTACCTAAAAATTTTACAAATGCGTCCTTAAAAATTATTTAAAAAACAAAAAACCCGACTGCAAAAACACTTAACTGAAAAGGGAAAAACAAGCATTATAATCTATATAATTTTGGTATCGCAGGCGGGGACAATCAAAAGTTACACCATATTTCGAGTTATTCGACTGCAGTTTATTAATGACGCACGGGCGCATCCGCTGCATTAGTCAGCGATTGCGTTACTCAGGCGATACCCTAACTCCTCCCTCCTTAAGATGGAAGCGCGTCCCGCAGCTTCCCGCAGCGTCCTCGGTGCGAGGTTGATCCTGTATTGGTCGTCGCTGTTTCCACTGCCAAAGCTTCCATAGAAGGATTGTCATCAGGATGAGGTATAGCCCTAGTGTTGACCAACTGGGCGTAGCCATCATAGTCTGCCAATCAATTGTGGGTTCTTGTAAGCTGTCGGCTCGTTCTATCAGTTCGTGAATGCTGTCCAGTGATATATCTTCCAATTGTAGGTTAAACTGGATGTTCTCTTCTGGAATCACGGCTTTACTGGGAAGTGGTATGATTTCGTCTGCTGCGACAGTATTGCTGTTTGTCGTTAGTGTTCGGTTAAGTACTTGCATTTGGCAATCACTTGTGATACTGGCGATGTGTATTCCTGATATCCTTTTGTATTCAGATTTAGTTCCACATTTAGTTCTTAGGACTTCTTCTTCCTTCAGGATGATAAGCCACTTGTTGTCTTGGAGTTTCTGGATTCTTCCTTGTTTGAGGTCTAACTTGGCTCGTGTGCAGTTTGTGTTTTGGTTTTTTTTGTTTTGTTTCACGAGTGATATTATGCAGTCTTCTGATTTATCAACAGGCTGGGTGTTCAACGACGTGCAGAGCTGTGTGTCCTGTGTGATCCGTTTGCAGTCTTCTTCTAGGTACGAGTACTCGTTGATGCCCAGTACGAGGTATTTGGATTTAGGAATGATTGCCAGGTTTTGTTTGTCGGGGATGGAGTATAGATGGATTAGGTTGTATTGGTTTGTATCGATAGAAGGAATATCCAATATAAACGTTAACGTGTGATCTGTACTATAAGCTTTTACACTAATAGACTTTTCCAAGCTATGTATATTGCTAATAGTAATGCTATCCACTGGTCTAAAATTGTATGACTTCTGAATAGCTAACATTTCGAATGTGTGGGGATACAATGCTTGGGTGCATTACTTCTAACTGAGCAAAGGTCATGGCGTCTTCTAAAATTACTAACTTGTCTAACAGCAATTGCAGACTGAAATCTATTTGTATATATAAATCTAGTAAGTGCAACCTATTTAATATAATATTATTATTAAAAGTGGTATTTCTTAACATTAGGCTTAGTTTTTTCTGGTTCTCGTCTAAAACTTGATCTGTTTACTATACTCTTCAACTGCATGTTTTGCTATGAATAATGATTGCTTTTGAGACACATTAATTTTATTGACTGAATTCCGTAATTTTGATATATCATTTTCGAATTTAATAGCATCTTCGTAATCTAAATTACCTGTTATAGTTTTAACGATGGAACCCAGACCGTTAATAAAACCACGTCTGAACCTATGGTGCGGTGCAATAAACACTAATTTCTTACTTATTAAATTTAGGCTATTATCTATTTGATCTTTATATGCCCTATTTAATTGCTCGTTATTTTCAACAGCTTTAGTATTGGCATATAAGGACATAAGTTTTAACGTCGTTTCGTGTAAATAGGATACGTTATACACGCAGGCCAAACTAAACGTATCTACTTGCTTCAAAATTTGACCTTGTTTTAATAAAAGGATGCCATTGACGTTATCTACGGGGTTAAGAGTCAGGTTGGCGGTTGCGTACAGCAGGAAGGTCCCTGTGACGAGAGTCCTGGAACAAGAGGTTGTCTACGTAAAAGTTTGAAATGAACTCTGATGGATTTAGAGTTGGGGTGACTTCCTATGATTTCGGCAACATTGTTAGGATGGAGGTGAATGATCTTATACAGACCTTTAAATACTGGCTTCGTTTTGTCGCTCCTCGTAGTCTTTGCAACCTGTTTATAGACTGTTTCACCTACCTTAAACATGATCGCCTCAGCAGCCTGATTCCTCTTTTCTATCACCTGTTCTTTATTTTTAGATACGTGAGCTGCTATGCAATCCTGTACTGCTTCTGCATTTTTACGATGGTTAAGGACATAGTCTTGATAGAACTCCTTAGGGTAGTATAGTTCTAGCGGATTTCTGGATGCTGTATGACCAAATAAAAGCTCACGCGGTGTATAGCCTGTCGTAGAATGAATGGCATTATTGTATGCGATAATGGCGTACATCATCAGTAATTGTATAGGGTCGTCTTTATTTGTCATTCTCTGAATTCTTATTATTTCAGCAATGGTAGAGTGAAAACGGTCGATGGGTGAATTGGAATTCGGATTATAAGGGGTCGTGAAGTGTATGTTGATGTCGTGGGAAGCGCATATTTCCTTTATGACGTCATTGTCGAATGTCGTGTCTGAGTCTGTGGTGATTTTCAGAGGTAATCCTAGTATGGAAAAAACTTGTTATAAAGCTTCTGCGATATGGACGCTGCTTGAAGCATTTAGCGGTACTGCCTGGGCAAATTTTGAAAAATTATCTATAATTGTCAGGAACGTCGCACCTCCAGTAGAATATAGGTCCATAAACAGATGTTGAAATGGTTTCGTAGGTGTCTCTGTTAACGTCAGTGGGGGTTTCAAAGGGTTTCTTTCGTATTTGGCTCTTAAACACATGTCGCATTGATTAATATATCTTTGAATTGACAATAGCATATTAGGCCAGTGATAGTTTCTGTGGAGTTGTTTATACGTCTCCTGAATACCTCTATGCGACGATTTGCCTTCGTGATATCGCTTAACAAGTTCTTGTTGTTCAGTTTTGTTTTCAACAAGGGTAACTCTTGACGTACATCTTATAAGTTTAGGACCTCTGTCATTGAAAATTGTAGTGTAGACTCTCGAGAAGGCCAAGTACAGATTTTCATCGTAGAAATAGCAGTGGAAGATACGGTCTGCTATTGTGTGCTCTTTTAGAAACCTAATGATTTCGGGTTCCGTATTGTTTACGGGGATGAAAACGTCTTTAATCACGGTCCTAGAGTTAGTTGATCTATTTTCTACTCTATATGTTGAACCCGGGGTAGACCTAATATAAAATTGTTTCAGTTGTTTGTCTATTGCATCAGATAAAATCGGGATGCCGTTGTTTTCATTATCGGGTTGGGTATGATTGGTCGAGACTAATTGGTCAGGGTCAACTGTAACAATGCTCATTGAGTCTGTTCCGTTGTCAGTGTGGGGATGATTGGTACTTCTTGCTTCCACGTCGTGACTATTTCCAGGGTAGTTATTATTGTCAATAGGCACATCGGTATTATTATTGCTATGTCCGTCATTGTTGTCGTCTCGGTCGTTATTTGTCTCTGCTTGTCTACGAGCGTTCTCAAATATTCTGTTTATAATGTCGTTGTCGTCGTTATCGTCAAGATTGGCAGCTAGAGAATCTATGCTGTCGTGAAAGATTTTGGCTCTGGATAATGCATCAGCGTTAGTATTTTGTTTTCCCTGTTTATAAACTACCATATAGTTATACTCTGCTAGCTTTAGTTTCCAACGTGTTAACTTTGAGTTGGGGTCTTTTAAAGACATCAGCCATGTCAAGGGTCTATGGTCTGTATAGATGGTGAACTTCCGACCGTACAAATAAGGCCTAAAATATTTGATAGCCCAAACTATCCCGAGTAATTCCTTCTCTATTGTCGAGTAACGAGTCTCGGTTTCTGATAGCGTTCTTGAAGCAAACGCTACTGGTTTGTCAGTACCCACATGCCTTGTGATAAAACTGCGCCTAACGCAAAGTCAGATGCGTCTGTTGTCAAGATAAATGGTTTGTCAAAGTCAGGGTATTGTAGTATTGGGGCATTAGTCAAAATTTGTTTACACTTGTTAACTGCGTCTAAGAATTCATTACTAAGGACAACTTTTGCGTTCTTTTTAAGGCAGACTGTTAACGGTTTTGTAAGCTTCGCGAAATCTTTGATGAATTTTCGGTAATAACCTACTAATCCTAGGAAAGACTATGTCCTTTTGTGTTCGTGGTACTGTTACATCCCTAGTTTGCAATAGTAAATGCTGACAACAATGCTTAGTCAGCACTGGGCATTCTAGATCATGATTGCTCACAGGCTTCCAGCCAGTTCGGGTTTGGCATTCAAAGAGTTGGGACGTTTTACCGAGTTTTCCCCAAAATACATTGTCCGTGTTTAGGAAACAAAATAAACCCTTTTTAAAAAGATTCGGGACTTTTCCTTTCTAACATTTGGTGGCAGCGGTGGGATAAGACATCCCCAGTGTCCTTAAAACGGTAAATACGTCGCGGGAAATAAAATCTGTGTGTGTCTGTGTTCCTAAAAGTGCCCAGTGATTGTGTCGCCTATTAAGCACCCCAACCTGAACTCATCACTTCGAAGGTCGATACCATTCGACCTGGTCCAGAGCTACATATCACCCCGGGTCCACTGCGTAGTAAGTGGTACTGCGTTGTTGGGTAGCACTTGCTGCACCCAAACATACTGTATCCAGCGCCGACCTGACGGTAGCCGTCGGCCCCTCATCCATACGTCTAAGGTAGACGAAATCCAGAATGAAGAATTCCTACGAGTTGTTCCTGTAAGTCCAGATTACTCTATCCTGTGAAATTTGTGTGTGTTCTGCGTTAAGTGTGCGTACCTATACCGTGTTATAATCCCGTGTGTTAATATAGGTGAATACTAATTATAAGATTAATTTTAAAACATTAATAACTAGATTCAAGGTAACTTGATAAGTAGCTTACGCTTCGATCCCAGTCGTCCTCATCAGTTGCGCATAACTTACACATCCGCAGCCCACGCAATTCTCAGAACTAAATAACTTTTAACCATACCAGTAACTTATCATCACGCCGGTAATTCCAGTAGGGTTAAGCAGAGGTTTTAGTATTCCTTATTAATTTACAAAACAAAATGTCTAAATCCGAATCTAAAAAAGACATTAAAGGTGAAGAGGAAATCCCATTAAGTGTTGTGCTAAAATTTATTAAACCATTCAACGGCGATAGAGACAAGCTCACAGCTTTCCTTAGAAACTGCGATAGCGCAATATCCTTGGCGTCTTCCCAACAAGAAGACGTCGTTTTTAAATATGTATTAAGTCAACTAGAAGGCAAGGCTGAGACCGCGTGCTCTATTAAAGATTTTGAAACATGGCCATCACTTAAAGAATTTTTGAAAAATCAGTTTGGTGAACGTAAACACTATGCTCACCTGCTCACTGACTTGCAAGACTGTAGGCAAGGAAATCAAGAACCTGTTACCCAATTTTCCCTGAGAGTAGAAACCTGTTTGCAAAAACTTCTTACAGAAGTTACGGTTTCCAATACGAGGAAGATCGAACTTCCTGGTAGATTAGCCGCGATGGAAGACCTCGCTCTCCATACGTTTATATTGGGATTAATCCCTAGAATCGCTAACATTGTGAGATGTAGAGATTACAAAACATTAAATGATGCCATTAATGCTGCGATATCCGAAGAGAAAATACAGCAGTTCTCTTATCGCAATTTCAACAGGCAAAAAGCTACTGAATCCGTTAAAAGAAGCGAAATAAACAATACACCTCAAGCAAAAGTTTTTATTAGAAGTAACAATGGTCAACCCAGTATTTCCTCCAATGATTCTCCTTTCTGTAGATATTGTAAAAAGACAGGACACATTCTTGAAAACTGCAAACTGCGTGATTTCAACAATAAAATGTTTTCAAATGGCCCTCAGCCATTTACTCCTTTTAGACCTTCGCCCTTTAATGACAAACAAACAGTTGTTAAGCCAGGATCTCGTGTAAACTTCACTGATAATTGTGAAGAGGAGGGTAGGGATGAAGTAGATGAATCCGTTAACGATACAAATTTAAACTAAAAAATGTCCCATTTAAGTATCGCACGGGGCAAACCCCTTTTAAACAAGCCGATACTATCCTTATTAAAATCAAGACCAATGGACAGGGTAACCAGCCCCAAACTCACGGTCTTTCCAAAAGCAGGACCACGCCGCAGGGTAACCAGCCCCATAAGGAAGGTCTGAACTCTTTTAATAGTAGGACCACGCCGCAGGGTAACCAGCCCCATAAGGAAGGTCTGAACTCTTTTAATAGAAGGACCACGCCGCAGGGTAACCAGCCCCATAATGAAGGTTTGAATTATTTTAATAGTAGGACTATGCCGCAGGGTAACCAGCCCCATAAAGAAGGTCTGAACCAACATTCCAATTGTAAACCTGAAAAAGAAGTTAAAATATATGAAATCCTTACCCGAAAAAGATTTTTACCTTTTATTAAATTACGAACATTTGTAAATAAAAATCCACTTACCTTCTTGATAGACTCAGGAGCGTCGCTCTGTGTTCTGAAAAAGAAAAGTATAACAAGTACTCTACAATTAGAAGATAGTGTTGTTACAATTAAAGGAATAGATTCCAAAAAAGAAACTATGAAAAGTGTGGGAAGTTTTAAACTACAACTACAGTTCAATGAAAAACTTAGTATAACTCATCCTTTCCAAATATTTGACGATATAAACTTACCTTACGATGGTATAATAGGTACCGACCTGTTTACAAAACATAAGTGCCGCATTGATTATCAGACGGACTGCTTAGTAATAAATAACTATAACATTAAATTATCCTTCGATGAACCATTATATGTCATTGAGCCCCGTACCGAAACAGTAATAGAGTGTTCTGTGAAAAACCCTGAATTGAAAGAGGGAATAATATTAGATCAACATGTTTCCGATTCCCTTCTTATATCAAATTGCCTTGTTAAAGTAAAGGACAATAATAGAATTAATTTGACAATTGTCAATACATCTGATAAACCAATTAACTTAAATGCTAATCTTATGCTTACCTTAACTTCACTAGACCTTACTCAGTGTAATATAAAACAACATAATAGACTAATTAATAGCATTGAAAGGTCCCGGCAATTGACCGAACTACTGCGAACATCTCATTTAAATCAGGAAGAATTACATTATCTTAGTGAAATCTATCATCAATACTCTGATATATTTCATTTACCAGGAGACCAATTAACCTGTACGAATGTAATTCAACACGAAATAAAAACTAATTCCTCACAGCCAATTAATGTTAAATCGTATCGATTCCCAGAAATACACAAGGAAGAGGTAAATTCCCAAATAACTAAAATGTTAGATCAGCAAATTATTAAACCATCAAAATCCCTATGGTCATCCCCTATTTGGATAGTGCCTAAAAAGGATGACTCCACCGGGCAAAAGAGGTGGAGAATTGTTATAGACTATAGAAAATTAAATGATATTACCATTGGTGAAATTTACCCAATTCCCCAAATTAATGAAATCTTGGACCAGTTGGGTCAAAGTAAATACTTTACAACTTTAGATCTAGCTTCCGGTTTCCACCAAATTAAAATGTCTCCAGAAGACGCCCCAAAAACTGCATTCAGTGTACCCCAAGGTCATTTTGAATTCAAGCGGATGCCGTTTGGTTTAAAAAATGCGCCCGCAACTTTTCAGAGAACAATGAACACTGTCTTGTCTGGATTACAGGGCGTTCATTGCTTCGTGTATTTAGATGACGTAGTCGTATACTCACATGATCTATCTTCACATGTCCAAAAACTTATTCTTGTCTTTGAAAATTTGAGAAAATTCCGCCTTAAACTTCAGCCGGACAAATGTGAATTCCTGCGAAAAGAAGTTGCCTACTTAGGCCATGTAATAAGTAGTGAAGGCGTTAAACCTAACCCCGACAAAATAAAAGCTGTCGTGAATTTTCCTATACCAAAATGCGTTAAGGACATAAAATCATTCTTAGGTTTAGCGTCATACTATAGAAGATTTATACCAGAATTCTCAAAATATGCAAAGTCCCTTACTGCCCTTCTAAAAAATATATTAATTTTAACTGGACCAATAACCAACAATTATCGTTTGAGCAACTGAAAAAGAAATTGGTAACTGCACCAGTCCTTATTTACCCTGATTTTACTAAACCTTTTATTTTAACTTGCGATGCGTCAAATTACGCAATTTCAGCTATATTATCCCAGGGTGTAATCGGAAAAGATCAACCAATCGCTTTCGCGTCAAGGACACTTAATAAGGCAGAATGTAATTATAGTGTCACAGAGAAAGAATGTCTGGCTATTGTGTATGGAACTAAAACATTTCGTCCTTATCTTTTCGGCCGTCAGTTTAAAATATTAACAGACCATAAACCCTTAAATTGGCTTTTTAACTGCAAGGACCCTGGATCTCGATTAATCCGCTGGCGCCTTAAACTAGAAGAATTTAACTATGAAATTCAATATAGGAAAGGTAAGACAAATACGAATGCCGATGCTCTTTCGCGGTATCCAATAAACCCTTTACAAAACATAGAGGAGACTCAGACAAATAATACACTACCTAATCCTGAAAATGTCTCCACTAACCCTGACCAAATACTTACCGATGATGCCCCTCCTTCGCAGTCATCGCCGCAATCAAATCCTGGAAGCTTAGACTTACCTAACGATTTTGTCCTCCCTGAAAACCTGGAACTCCCTGATGACTTTAATATACCTACACCACAATCCAGTGAAGTCATTGATGACGACGACACTCATTCTAAATGCCTTAAAACTATAAATAACAGATTAGCGACATTTAACACTAAAATCCTTGAACATAACGAAAACCTTTTAAAAACAAAATCAAAACATATTGTGATACCTACCTCAATTGACTTCGACGAGTCAAACCGTTATATAACTGAAATTATCAGTAATATGACTGAAAACAAAGAATTTCTAGCATTAGAGAGAACCCTACATTCATTCTTGATATCTGAAAAAGAAAATATTACTTATTATTTTATATTCATTAAAGTGTATCATTATGAAACAACTACTTACGATGATATTTTTAAAAGCCTGAAAAACTTAAAGAACTACTTTTTATCTGTAAATATAAATGAGTTTAGTATCACAGATTTCAGAAATCCGTTTGATAGCCATAACTTCATAAAGATAAATACTCGTAACATAATCACGTACCTATTTCATAATACAAATATAACCATTTATATTTACAGAAATATTATAATGTATCCGACTATGAGCGAAATCGCTAAAATCATGCGTGAAAATCACGATATCCCTATTTCTGGTCACTTAGGTTCTAACAGAATGTTAAAAAGAATCCAAGAAAAATACTACTGGCGAAATATGCGCAGTGATATTGAAAACTATGTCCGTAAATGTGTATCATGTCAAGCTAATAAAGCACTACGTCAAAGTAACCGTGCACCGATGCAGATCACCACAACATCAACACAACCGTTTGAACGCGTTGCATTAGACATTGTAGGCCCCCTTCCTGAAGTTGGTAATGCTAAATTAAAATTTATTCTAACACTGCAAGATGACTTGACGAAATATTCAGCTGCTTATCCTATCCCTAATGCTAACGCAGAAGAAACGTCTGAATGTCTGATTCATTTCATCGCTTTAAGCAAACTTGTAGCTTTTTAAAAATTAAACAGCTCTGGTCCACCCCTTATCACCCACAAACACAGGGAGCCCTAGAAAGGAGCCACTCAACTTTAAAAGAATACCTTAAATCTTTTGTAGATGAAAACCAAACTAATGGGCCTCGATATGTTTATACAGCCATGCTCACCTATAACACAACAGTTCATAGTACTACAAACTTCACCCCTTATGAGCTAGTATTCGGTCATAAGGCTCTTATACCCTCATCCATTTATGACTCCGCCTTAGAATCTACATACAATAATTATGTTCGGATCTTACAACAACGTCTACGAATTTCCAGGAAGAAAGCTGTAGAAAATATATTAAAATCAAAAATAACTTCCAAAGCTTATTATGATAAACACACTAAACCAACAAAGTATAAAGCAGGTGATATGGTATACGTGAAAAATCACTTACGACTTCGTAAAGCTTTATCACCCATCTGGAAAGGTCCTTATAAAGTAATTCGAGTAAATGGAAATAACACACTCACTTACATTATTGATAAACCACCACTATGATGCATGTAAAACACCACTATGATGAAGTTAAACTTGCTGAAACGAATAATTAGTTTTATTATACTTACTATGTTATATTTAGCTACGTATACTAGTTTTATAACCTAGAATATTATTTCAGGATCGCCTCGGCGTGTATCTCCGTTATCTCAGCAGACATTATAGAACCCATTAAAGAAAGTACTGGAATCTATTTTGACCCGGTGGGAACCTCGAAACTCTCTAATAATTATCTTCACATGTTAGTCCCGATCGATATTGGGTATATACAACCTCATATAGAAAATATTAAGTCTGCCTTAGGAACTGCTAGATTTCTTTGCCAACAGAACGAATTAAGTGTCTCAAAATGCCATAACTTCCTACAACCCTTAACATCTCGGTTTGACAGTATTTTAAAAGATTATAGTGCTATATCTCATCTTATTCCCGATAGAGATAAGAGATCTGCATGGTTTGCTGGTATCGGTTCCCTTTTCAAGCAAGTAATTGGCACAATGGATGAGGATGACTCAATTAAGTATAATTCCGTAATTGAACACTTAGAAAATAATGATAAGAAACTCTCATCTCTCTTAAAAGAAAATATTTTGAGGACTAATACAGCATTAAATAATTACAATGAAACACTTAAAATAATCAAAACCAACGAAGCTCGATTAGGCAATGCTATTGAAAATTTATCAGCCGTATTAAACAATGTATCTAATATACCTAAGGACTTATATATAGAATCTAAAATGAATGAAATCTATAATGAATTGTTTTCTAGTTTACTAACTTTATCATTTAGACTTGATGATATTATTAATGCTATAATGTTTACTAAAAGTCATTCTATACATCCCTCTGTCCTAACCCCTAAACAACTGTATGGCGAGTTGATGCTTAATGTTAAGGATTTAAATAAGAATAGTGAACTACCCGTTAGCTTAAGTTTAGATAATATCCATATGCTAACTGACTTAGCACAACTATCGTGTTATTTTATATATAGTAAAGTAGTGTTTGTCATTAAAATTCCCTTAGTACATAAATCAGAATACTTGTTATATAAGCCTATATCTGTACCTATCCCACATGATGTGGACCAGCCTTATTCCTATGCTATGATAACACCTCATTGTAACTATATAGCTATAAGTAAGGATAAAATAACATATGTATGCCCTCAAGAACTAAGTAAATGTGTTAAAACTGTTAATCAGTTTTATGTATGTAATAATCTCGATCTTTATTCAATTCAAGATATGCCTACTTGTGAAACTGAAATGTTATGTAAAATTATTAATAAATTACCTCAACAATGGTGCCGATTCCCTTGTTCACAAACTAAACTAAATTTAAGTTCAGTGCATCTTTTTCTTTCTATTTCGTTAAGAAAAGGACAGAAGATAAATTTTAGTTTAGTCCTGTCAAATTAATCAGCGCTTGACGTAAATTGACGTAATTTTAGTAGGCAAGTTTTTAATCACATCTAAACTTGTATGGAGTAGTGACAGGCGCTGATTAATTTGACAGGACTAAACTAAAATTTATCTTCTGTCCTTTTCGTAATGAAATAGAAAGAAAAAGATGCACTGAACTTAAGTTTAGTTTTGTTTGTGAACAAGGGAATCGGCGCCAATGTGAAACTAAATTAGTTCATGGGAATATAGATATTTGGCAAGAATTAAAAAACAATAAATGGTTATTTGTTAAGTCAGAACCAACCAAACTTACCCTTGAATGTAATTCACAGATAACAGAGTACAAATTGCTAGGTACTGGTATTATCAGTCTAGAACCGGAATGTAAAGCTTTAAACCTGTAATTTCTGATTTTAATCTTATCAGTGACCCTTGTTGTAACAGAGATAAGTTCATGTCAATTAAATTAAAATTAAAACCTTTAAAGTTAAACGATGTACATCTAGAAAAGCTTGTAACTGCTTCAAATCATCAATTAATGTCAGATATTGACAATATTATTAATGAACCCAGTCCATTAATTAAATATGAATCTCATTATCCTATTATTACCTATTGTATAATTATTCTACTTTCAATTTTAATATTATATAAACTTTGTAAAAAATTCGGTAAATGGTGCCGATTCCCTTGTTCACAAACTAAACTAAATTTAAGTTCAGTGCATCTTTTTCTTTCTATTTCGTTAAGGTGCAGATATATGATTTTAGTGACTTTTAAATCTGTTATTACGCCTTCAATTAACGCAAGTAAATTACGCAAAAAATGTATGTTAAACTAGACCGCATACACATCAATTATATCTGTGAATATTTTAGTATTGTAGTAAAATACTTTATGAAATAAATTCAGGAAGTAAGGTCTACCCAAATATAAAAATCGAAATTACTTCCAAACTACTAAAGATATTTTCATGGTTTTTTTTTGTATGAATAGACTATTTTGTTATCTATAATTCTATCTGTGAATTTTTTCAAATATTCATACTTTTATTACTAAAACTAAATATTCCCTATAAAATCGAACGGAACGGCATGCGGCGCTCTGCGCGGGCGACGGGCGGCAGTGTACCGCTGACCACTGTCACGGGTAGACGCTGACACTTTGCGCGACCGCTGTACTTACGTATTTTTTCGACAATATGGGTAGAACAACTAAAGTTCTGAAAGAGAAATGACGTATACATGAAAGAAACAGGATACTGAGGTAAGTTTCTCATATATTATTATAATATAATGAGGATAGCTAAATGTTATTTTGATAATAATTTGTGCGCGAGTATATCCATTATTTACGAGTAAGTTCAAACATAATTTTAGATCCGTATCAATTTTTTTTTTTTTTTATTAGGATAGGAAATAATACAGCTTCTCGAAACGAAAATGCGGAGAGCAAGTAAGTACCTCCCTAATAAATTGTAGACTACCATTTATTATGGTTTTTTGAGGACAATCCCGTTACAGCAGGTTTGAAACTTACCTAGCTTAAAAAAAAACAGGTGTAGTACATTATTAAGATTATGTTTTACTATTTTAGTTGTTGCGACCCGACGGAAGTAAATAATGATAAAAATAATGAAAGAACTGACAATGATTCCCAACATGAAAATGCTGAGACAAAGTGAGTATTAAATAAATTGTAGATTCTAGGCATACCATTTATTATGGTTTTATGGGGACAATCCCGTTATAGTAGGTTAGAAACTTGTCTAGTTTAAATAAACAGGTGCAGCTCAATAATAAGATTATGTTTTAATATTTTAGTTGTTGCGACCCGACGGAAATAAATAATGATAAAAATAATGAAAGAACTGACAATGATTCCCAACATGAAAATGCTGAGACAAAGTGAGTATTAAATAAATTGTAGATTCTAGGCATACCATTTCTTATGGTTTTATGGGGACAATCCCGTTATATTAGGTTAGAAACTTGTCTAGTTTAAATAAACAGGTGCAGCTCATTAATAAGATTATGTTTTAATATTTTGGTTTTTGCGACCCGACGGAAATAAATAATGACGAAAATAGTGAAAGAACTGACAATGGTTCGTTATTTATTATATACAATGTAGATTCACAGGTATTTTTTTTATATTTCCAGGACCATCAACTGGAATGGAATCAATGGTTTTGGTTAAAGGCAAAATACAGACAAAGAAGAGACAGAGAAACAGGAAGATCAAGACACTCGACAAGAGGAATATTTCGAAAAATGACTACATTTCTACAAAATGTAAAAAAAAATAATTAGTACAAACAAATTCACGCCTTCTTCCCAAGGGGAAGGCAAAAACTATAGAAGGCCAGCTGCACGCTTCTTTTAAACCACACCGTTGCCTTATCACATAATTTTTCAGCCTATCATTTATAGTCACGTCACACATGCTTCGCAAGGAGGCATTTCCACAGCATTTAAGGCCGATTTTTTAATCATCAGTTAACTTCTATCCGAGGAATAAATATGGCGCTTTGACATATTTTCTATACAAAAGCTGTCAAAACGTCAAACATATTCTTCACATAAACTGGCGATTGAAAAATCGGCCCTTATTCTACTTTTATGCTTCTTTTGCCACACCCAAAATTCATTCACTTCCATGCGTAAGCTTAGATACCAGCACACCATTATGAACAGCCAGTCGAGCCTTTTTAGGCATCGACTAGTTGGTTACAATCGCATGTATAGTACCATTCACTTTATTTCCCGCATTTACTCTCCTTTCCACATCTTCATCAATCTTTCCATCCCTTTTAACCTGACTCTCCAAATATACTAACTTACTCTGGGGGGCGATTCTACTAACAACATTGTTCTAAAATGGCAATTGAACCTCAACTCAATCAGGCTTTTCAAGCGTTTTCATATTTTACTTATGAACAACGTATGATTCTTTTTGCTATTGTAGGCATACGTAGGTACCTACCTAGGTACGCACCGGAAGATTAATATATTTGATGTTAGGACTAATATTATACGAAAATCATTGAATACTTATCACATCACATATCATACCGTGATACCTACTGATCCTAAAATTATTTCTTTGTTTCAATGACATGCAACAGTGATCAGCGACTATTGGCATGGCCATCATGCTATGTAGTATAGTAATTAGTATACTATTCCATTCCCGCTGTTTATTTTATAGTAAAGTAACTCTATCCGACATTTAAAATCCGTTTCGTTTTACGCAATTCGAACCGCCCAGACTGTTTCCTTCAAGAAAATCTGCTAATTTACAATTATTAAAATATATGGAAAAAATCATTTACTTTTCGTGATAAATATAACGGAAAATAAGTTTTAATGGGTTTATTATTCGTATAAACTTTATTTGTTATTTAACCATTTTTGTTATAGTAATATTATAAACTTACTAATTGAACTATAGGTAACACTCATTCATTGCCATTCATTCCCGTAGTGATTGAGTTGGGGTTCGACTTGGTTACAGTTTCAGTCATTGTCATAAAAATTGTAGAATAGATTTATGGGGGACGAACGAGAGCCGAACGAAACCGAACCATTGATGAGACGGTACAGAGCGTATAACTTTGCAAATTAGTAGAATCGGCCCCCTGATCCATAGAGCTCATTCCCTCTCTAAATCTTGCCTGCACATCTCATATTTTCTCATCTGTCACTAAAGAAATTAATTGTTTTATTTTGGAATTAAATTTATTTATTTAGATTTTTGGCTTTTCATTTCATTTTATATTGTTTCCATAGCTAAAGAGCTCGTTAGTCGTATCACAGCCGCACGGGCCGATCAATTAGTTTAAGCTATTCTTGCCGCGGTTGTTCCGTGGATGGGTGAGCATCTTTACGTACCGAGATTCAGCCGTGCCTCGTAAAGTCGCGAAAAAAAAATCTGCTGTTCCCTACATTTATGTTCGCTTAATTCGTCAAAATGTAGGGAACAGCTGATTTTTTTTTCGGGATTTCATGTGTAGTCCAAGTTATTTCATGTTGTGTCCAATATAGTAAAAGTTGTTTATAATGATGAGTACAATGACGAGAGAGGTTGACGGTGTTTAAAATTACACCCTGTTTAAACCAACTTATGCAATGCAAACTATTAAAATAATATAATATATTACAATCTTATTTTATTATCAGAATATTACCTTGTTTATGAACACTACATAAAAAAAATTGGATGGAGATAAAAAATCAAGCCGGACAGTCCACACAATCTGAAACGTATGGTTACCCTACGTTACGTGCGAACGGTTGCGCGGTCGCGGGGGGTGACGCAAGCTCCTCCCACTCGCTCAAGGTCGCTGGCATTTACCGTCCTCTTAAGAAAAGGACAGAAGATAAATTTTAGTTTAGTCCTGTCAAATTAAACAGCGCTTGACGTAAATTGACGTAATTTTAGTAGGCAAGTTTTTAATCACATCTAAACTTGTATGGAGTAGTGACAGGCGCTGATTAATTTGACAGGACTAAACTAAAATTTATCTTCTGTCCTTTTCGTAATGAAATAGAAAGAAAAAGATGCACTGAACTTAAGTTTAGTTTTGTTTGTGAACAAGGGAATCGGCGCCAATGTCCAACTTTCAAAACTAAAATAAAATCTAACAGTTTAACAGATGAAGTTCAGGAATTAGAAGAAATTCCAGTCCCAAGATTCCACACATCTCCCTGAAACTTATGTATAAAAAAATATAAGTTTCATCTTGTTGGGGGGGTTGTTACATCCCTAGTTTGCAATAGTAAATGCTGACAACAATGCTTAGTCAGCACTGGGCATTCTAGATCATGATTGCTCACAGGCTTCCAGCCAGTTCGGGTTTGGCATTCAAAGAGTTGGGACGTTTTACCGAGTTTTCCCCAAAATACATTGTCCTTGTTTAGGAAACAAAATAAACCCTTTTTAAAAAGATTCGGGACTTTTCCTTTCTAACAGTACGGGGAAATTTAAATAGCTTTTATCTTGTCTTTGTTAGGTTGTAGTCCTTGGTCAGTCAATTCATGTCCTAAAAAATTCACATGTTTTTGTAAAGAATTCTGACTTGTCTAGCTGCACTTTGAGATTATGCATTCTGAATCGCTGAAGTACTAACTTGAGTTTTTCGTTATGATTCTGAAGAGAGGTGGCTGCAATTATGACGTCATCTAAATACGTGAATACGTTATATATCCCTCTAAGAATATGGTCCATTAGCCGCTGAAAAGTGCTCGGAGCATTTTTTAACCCAAACGGCATTCTTAGGAACTCATAGTGACCTCTTTCTGTAGTAAACGCAGTTTTTTCTATTTCGTTAGGGTGCATTTCTAATTGATGGTAACCACTTGCTAAATCAAGGGTTGTAAAATACTGTGCGCGCCCTAATCTATCAAGTATGTCATTGATGTTCGGTAAAGGATACTTGTCTTCAACAATTCTATCGTTCAGTCGTCTATAGTCTATAACAAGTCTCCATTTAACCTTTCCTGAAGCGTCGGTTTTTTTGGGGACAATATGGACAGGGCAAGACCAGGGTGAAATACTTTCCCGTATAATTCCCTGTTTTAATAAATTGTCTATTTGTTTTTTAATTTCTGTACGTTGTTGCGGGGCTTGTCTATAGTTTCTAACAAAAATGGGTGTGTCGTCGGTTAGTCTTAATTCATGTTTTACCGTATGTGTGAAAGATAACGGTATGTTTTCAGAATGAAATACGTCACGATATTGATAACAAATTTTGGTAATCTCACGTTTTTCTTCTTCGTTTATATGGCTAGTTCTAATTTTCTTTAAGTTTTCGTAAAGTTCTTTGTCAATGTCAGTGTTAGTTTGAAGTGTGTTAATTTTGTGTTGTTTATTTTGATTTATCAATTGTGGCGGCAAAGGGTCAAGGGGTAGGTGGCAATTGTTACTGATTACTTGTTCTTTATCAGTTAAATTAATTATAGATGTTTTAAAAATTCATTTTTTTACCGTTACTACAGCGGCGGGTGACTTGAGTCTTTTAAACCAATTAAAGTCGTCGCAGATATAGTTACCGTCCATACAATTCGTTTTCACTGTTATAAACTTTTCGCAGTTAGGTTCAATTTTGAGTGTTTTTACTGGATAATCAAAATAAATTGGTATTTCGGTATTATAAGTTCGCAATAACTTATTTTTAAAATCTATGCTACACCCTAATTCTTTTAACAAGTCCATCCCTATTAGTCCAGTTACTTTGGGTCAAAATCGAAAAGTAAAAATTTATGATATATGTCTGTCTTAAACTGGGGGGTAAAGGTAAAATAGCGACATGATCATGACGAGTAACAGCATGCGCAGTTTTTACCTGGAATGGCTCGCGCTTCACGCAGTGTTCAAGATTAGTACCGGCTATTACGTCAGGTGATATCATACAACTCGAAGCTCCAGTATCTAATAAAAATTTACCTTGAAATTCCGGCAATTCTATGTAAGGAAGATGGTCTTTACCATGGTTGTTGAGTTGAACAGTCTTTACTAGCCGTGGTTCAATGGGTCCTCGTACTGGGGAAAATCCTGATGGCTTGGTCCCTCCACAGGCATCTCCTGCGTGTAGCTGTAGTCTTCACCATCAAGTTGTAAATTATTATTAAGCTCACCTTCGTAGTAGATATTGTAGTCAGGGTAACACTGGTCTTGGTTGTGCTGTGTGTAAAACATTTCTTCGGAAGCAAAACGCGGTGCTTCGGGCTTGCTTACCGATCTCATGGTGACGTCAGACACTTTTTGTGGCGGGTTGACCTGCTGGCGAGGTATATTCGGCTGAGGACTAACATTACCTGGGTATCTAACAGTACCAGAACCACTAGGTCTTACGTTACCTGAAGCGGGTCTTCCTTGTGGTATGCCTTGACTCCTCTGTTGTCTCTGATCTGTTCCAGCTATTACGCGGGAAAAAGTTATTATTTTGGGGTACCGTTTGGTTTGGCTTGGGTATTTCTTTCGGTTTGTTTTGGATGGAGAGTGCATTAAAACTATTATTGAATCTGTTGAATGCCGAACGTGCCTCCTCCTGCCTAGCCGTTACTATAGCTGCTTCAAGAGTGGTAGGTTGTGCAATCCGCACGCCAATTGAAACGTGAAAGTCCAAATGAGTAACGTATTGATCTATGACCATACTCTCATAGTATGACTTATCCGTATGCCTACCAACTACGTTTAAGGTGTCTAAAATTTCTCTTAGTCGTTTACCAAACGTCTCAGCGTCTTCATTTTTATCACGACGCAAACGCGTTAGTTCTTACATCAACATCGACTGTATTTCGTTACGCGGTTCGCCTAATCTACGCGTCAACGCATCCTTAATTGTCTGCCAGCTATCAACTGCTTCTTCGGAGGCTATTGCACTGATCGCCGAACCGCTTAATTTGCTTTTAATTAAACTAACAATAGCAGGATTCGCCCTAACTTGTGGGGGTCCAGTAATAGCATCATATTTTCAACTTCTCTAATAATTTAATGTTTTAGGATTGCCCTCATATTTTGGCAACAGCTTTGAAACGAACTTGAAAGTCGCTAGATCGATGCTTGCCATAGCCATCGTGATTTAATTGTAAAATAATAATACAAAACAAATTAGTTCACTTGAAGATAATATTGAGATTATGTTTAACACCTAATACTGCCTACTCTCTATGAAGTCAGCTTGATGTTATTTTAATTATGTTATACGAATCACTATTATAGTGCACACGTAAACAAGTAAATATCTCTAGTTACAGAATAAGTCGGTGCGAAATGCTAAATGTATACCGCGATTTTAGCACGCATACATAGAACCTAAATTAAAATGAATGTAACAAACTCGTCTAACTAATGTTATTTGCCTATAGCGATTTTAGCCTATAAACAAACACACTGGTAACATTTATAAAGAACTTGTAGAACAGCAGGGCTCCCAATTCTCCAGGACTCCCGCAGGTTGTTCACCTTCGTAGATTCGAATTTGTGATCGCGAAGATAACGATAGATACCGTTCACTCTTACCGAAGAGTTGTATTCAAAGTAGAGTGTCGCGATCCTACCGACTGCGCCAGTTAAGTTACGGCGAACGAGATTATTATTAAAAAAATATTTATTTGAATTAAAACAATGTTTATTGATTGAAATGTTCTACAAGACTAATTTACAATTATAATATTTCTATTAACTAAAACGTATTACTAAAATCTGCCATTCTGCAATTGTGTAGTTTATTAATGACGCACGGGCGCATCCGCTGCATTAGTCAGCGATTGCGTTACTCAGGCGATACCCTAACTATCGTTAGGGTCAATTATAACCTGCCGGGGTCGCCGGAAGGTACTTATGGGTCACCGAGGCCCCCGCAACACAGGCAACAAGAAGGAATACGGGTGGGTTTTAGTCAGTAAGAGTCTGACACACCTCTGAAGTTATTTGATGATTTCCCACCAAAAAAAAAAAAAAAAAAGTCAATTATAAGGATGAAATCTCTCTAACAAACATAAATAAATGAAAGGAAAACCAGGAAATCTTAAATTAATTTAATTATTTCCAAAAAATGGTAAACTAATTAGTTGCTCGAAATGGGCTCCATTCTCTTGGATACACAAAATTCTTTTAACGAATTCATTTCTAGTAACCTTTAATAAAGTGTTGTGGTGAATATTATAAATCGTATTCTGAACTTCAACTCTCAACTCGTTGTCATTCGCATAAGATTTCATGTAAATTTGATTTTTTACATATCCCCACAAAAAAAAATCTAATGGGGTGAGATCTAGCGATCTCGCAGGCCATCTGATTGTGCCGTTTGTACCAATCCAGGTATTAAAATGGTTATTAATGTAGGCAGTAGTGATTCTGCTGTTATGTGCTAGAGCACCATCTTGCTGTAGAATTATTTGGTTTCGCTCTTCCTCGGGGAAACCATTTAACTCGTTTCTTAAGAGATCCAGTATTTCAATATACTTGACAGTGTTTAAATGACCGTCGTACACGTGGACTGACACTACATTATTTCTCATAATTCCGCACCAAACGTTGAAAGAAAATCTTACTTGATTGTTAGTTTCATGAACACGAACAGGATTCACTCGAGACCAATAATGGTTATTGCGGCGATTGTACATGCCATTATTGCTGAAGTTGGTTTCCTCAGACCATACAATGTTACTCAAAAAATTAGGGTTTCGGTCAATTTCTCCAAGCATGTTTTCACAAAATTGTAATCGTCTGTCACGATCCCCAATATGCAATTTTTGCACCAACCGACCTTCACGATAGCATTTATACTTATACTTTTTCAGCACTTTAAGTACGCGAGTGTGGGTTGTTCCTAATTCATCGGCAGCATCTCTACTTGAAGCCTTTGGAAATTATTCAAAGTATGTTAAAACATCTAGTTCAAAATCGAAATAGATTTGCTGAATAGTTTGCCGTCTCTTCTTGAAACCACCCGTATTCTTTAAATTTTCTACCATTCTTTTCAATACGAACCGAGTTGGTGCCTGTCGGTCTTGATATCTCTCTCCATACCACCGCAGAGCTAGATTCACGTTTTTGTTATTTAAAAAATAAGCTTCCATTAAATCAAACTGTTCTTGATAAGCCATTTTCACCGTGAGACAAAATGTGAAATGAGTTGTAAAAACAATCAAATGTGAATAACAACTATGACAAACTAATTTTCAAATTTTAATCTAACATTCCATATTTAAATTACCTCATACACGCAGCTACGAGTATGTCGCAAAGGAGTCTGCATTACAAAAGATGGATGTTAGTTAAAGAGCTTTAACTTGACTCATTGAATTTGTAACTTCAGATTTCCTGGTTTTCCTTTCATTTAATTTATCATGTTTGTTAGAGAGATTTCATCCTTATAATTGACCCTAACGATCGATGCAATAAAAGTACAGGGTATAATTTTTTCAGATTTTAGCCGGTTCGATTCCCGAGTTGAATGCAGTTTGCTTTCTATTCAAAAAATAAAGGAATGTTTCCTTTGAGTAAAATTTTATATCTGCAGTATTAAGAATACTTTCCCTCCAGGTGGCATTACGAAATTCCACCCTGTATATTTGAAAATTACTCATTACTAGCTTTCATTTGATAACAATATTGTTGCAATTATTTTTTTTTTAAACTTCCCTTCCTTTATTTTTTATTTGCAGATGCAATTTATAAATATTATATAGCCTATGTCACTCCCACAATTAAGACGAATCTAAGGACACCTCATACGTTAAAATCCATCAAGCCGTTTAGGCTACAGAGCGTACCAAAGAAAAACATTACCCTCCTGCGGCAGTCGGGTAAAAACGAATAAAATCGTGTTATGGTGGCTCAGAGCGCCGAGCGTTAGCGTCTACCCGTGACAGTGGTCACCGATGCACTGCCGGCACTGCCCCCCGTCGCCCGCAAGAGCTGCTACACTTTTACTAGTAGTCAGCTGCTTCGTGGCACGTTTACTACGTGTTATAACCTCTCTGAGTATAAGTGTTCTGTGGTTATAACACCCTTCGGGGTGTGCGAAGCAGTGACATCCCTGCACACAGGTTTTAGTTCGACTAAACACGTGGCCGAGATCCGGCTAGAAGGACCACTTAATGTTGCGTACAGCACGCAAGTACGCGATTAGTCGGGTAAAAATGAAACAGTTTAAAGTGTCCGAGACCATTTTTTTTTTTTTGGGTGGGAAATCATCAAATAACTTCTTCCGCTCTGGGCGGCGCGGGAGGGTGTGTCAGACTCTTACTGACTAAAACCCACCCGTATTTCTTCCGTTGCCTGTCTTGCGGGGGCCTCGGTGACCCATTAGTAATTTAGTACCTTCCGCGACGTCTGAGACCCTGCGGCGGCGACTCGTATCGATTGCGATCGCGAGAGTGCGCAATGACACGCACGCTATACGATGGCGGCGGAAGACGGCTTGCGGTCGGGCGGGCGCGGGCGGTCCGCGGTTGGAGCGCGCGAGCAGGATGGCGAGATGTTTAGGCCAAGCGAATGTGAATCTTATTTGCGCTGTCGTAGCGAGACGACTTGATGTCTAAGCTGCTTGATTGATGCTTCGTTGTACTCAAAAAATATAAAAACGCGTAAGGTCGCAGTGGCAGGGCCTCAATACTCGTTTATTATAAAAAGACCAGAAAATAAATTTTATAACATGTTTTCCATACGTAACAGCCCCAAACTGTCCAAAAGAACTGTTACATCCTTGTGCAGACTGAGACTTGGTCACTGGTGCAGTCCGGTATTCCTGAACAAGATTCGTGTTCGTGACAGTTCCTTGTGCGAATGCGGCCTTGACGATGGTACTCTGGATCATATATTTTTCTCATGTCCTCTGAATTCCCATTCCTTTGACTTGTACCTTAGGCTTCCCAAAATAAAAATCCCTCTCCCCACTAACTTTCATTCCCTCCTGACTAACTTTTCTCCTAAACTAATCCAAGTTCTATCAATTTTTTTAAATATAAATGATATCAAGATGTAGTCTGGTGTGTCATTACATATTTTTACAAAGTTATTGTTACTAATAACTTTGTAAAAATATATAATGACAAGATGTAGTTTTTCATGTTTCCTATTAATAAATATTATAACATTACAATGTGGCTTTGGAATAAGAATATTAAACAACATCAACAATAGTTATGGGCCCAGTCCCAACGAAAGTGAAAGAAAAGGAATATAAGGTACGATTACGGAATTATTACTCGATAGAATCAAAGTAAGGAAAAACTAAGATGGAGCCAGTAAAGTTTAAGATAGAACCATTCTGCGGAAAAAACTTTTCTACGTGGGCGTTTCGCATGAAAAGTATTCTCACTGAAAATGATTGCTTAGCGGCAATTCAGAGTGAACACTTTGTTAATAAAGATGATAATAAGAAACTTGAGTCAAGGGCGCAGGCATTACTAATTGCCGGGGTGGCAGACTCCCACATTGATTATATGAAGAAAAAATCGGCATACCTTATGTGGAAAAGTTTAGAGGAAAATTTTATGAAAAAGAGTACTGTTGGGACTTTTAAGGCGCAAATTATTGGAAATAAAGTATAATGAAACTACAATGTTAAGTTTGTTATTGAGATAAATTCACCCCAACTAAGGAACCCTTCATGTGCCTGGTCCGACATGCACTTGTGGACTAAAACCAATAATCAATAAGTAGAAGGTACCTACATATAAATGAATTATTTTCTGTCGCATTAAAGTGTAAGTGTAAAAATTAACCGAAAGTTTACGATTTAGTATAAAATATGAATCGTGTTTTTGTCAAACTGTCAACCTTGGCAAACATTTGATTTATGACCATGTTTTCTAGGATATGTTTTACTAGATAACATAAAAAATGTGCGCCATTTTCATTCCGGGTTCTGTAGTATTAGAGAGATGTAAATTCGCATAGGTATACATATTAATTACGCCGAAAAAGTGGTAAAATAAAACCTTAGAAAATAATATTTTTGGGGTCCCTCTTGCACGTAATGCGGGATGATATCTCGTCTATCCCTTGGTGTGCGGTTTCGTTGGATAGGCCGTTCAATATTGCGGGTCTGTAAACATCATTTATCTATTCAGGGATCCGTTTGCGTAATATTAGGCTTTAAAGTGCTAATTTTTGTTTAGAGTCAAGTGTCTCCCCCCTCCCCCTGCCAGCTAAATGGCTATCTAGGGAGATGTGAAAAAATTATGACAGTTACTGTAGTACATATAATGAAATTAAAAGGAAAACTATTACAGCTAAATAAGTAGGCTTTATAGTATAGGCCATAGGCACACAAATCGGCTGCTGCATGGTCAAAATCTGTGTGTAGACTTGATATACTCTTTGCCCCTATTTGACCTCAGTCTTGAATCTTCAAGTAGTCTGTGCTAGGGATGAGACGTATATACTGGTAGAGGTATATATACCAAGTATGTGCTTCCCAGTACATAGACCGGGTACGGACTACTACGGACCGAAATACTGGGTAAATACCTTGAAGGTATGACGTCAGACACATAGTACGATACGAACCGCTACCACAAGGTAGCGCCCAGTTTTATCGGTAGTTCGGTACGCCGAAGCAACCCGAAGCTACCCGACAGCTTACGAAGGGACCCGAAACGTCATTCGTGCTTTATGAACATTCGGTTGATTTAATTTAGTTAGACAAAATGGGTACTTATTTTTACGTGCATAAGGAACATAATAGCATAATTACATTTTTTGTCACGACGCACAATGCAATATTTTTTAAATCTAGGTGGACAATATTCAAAATACGCACTTTTATGTACCACGTCATAGCTTGTGTAAAATGAGGGATAATGAACCATATTTCAAGATCATAAAGTATTTTTTCCAAGAAGTTGCCCCGAACAATAAAAAAAGGGTCGGAGGGGCCGACTACCTGGAGCGTACCGGTCGCGTCAAGTGAACGTTTGTAGCATTCGTCTGAGTTTACTCGATGAATACGCTGTGTTTGTGTACGCTAGTTGTGATTAAGTGTTGTGACCGTTTTAGTTTGAGTGTCAAGGTAAGTTTACACAATATTTTTATAATAAATATCCATAAATTAAATAGTTAGAGCATAAAGAATACGAATCCTTTTTTATTTGACAAAATAAGACCTAACACAGTTTGTAACAGTTTTTTAATACCTCTTAAAACATTATATCAGTCTTGTCCTGTATTTTTTTAGTAGATGCACTTGTAAACTCTAAGAAACATAGGTATTAACTTGCGAAAAGCTGCGACACTCATACAATTTTTTTTAAATTTCAGAATGACCTACCAATTTTCACGTTTGACATATTTCGATATCTGGTTCGCCAACGCGAAAGAGTGCAGAGTGGATGCAATTCTGAACCATATATTACAAGAAATGTCTATCAGATCTATACCAGATGAAATTATAGATTCATTAAAATCAAAAATAAGAAGTTATAGCCAACAAATCGACAAGAAATGGTCTAAATCAGGAAGATATAGAGATCGCTTTTTAAAGGCGAATTCGAAATGATTAGAAGGTAATTTTACGTTTGACAATATAGTCACAGAAAGTGTAGCTAGTAATTTAACACCTGGGCCTAGTAACCGAGCCGGAAGACCACACAAAGATTTTGAAAGTTGCAGCTACAAAACCAAGAAACGTCGCGTTCAACATCTTCTTGATACATCAAGTGAAGGAGAGTTGTCATTTGTGGCCGAAGTGCAACTTCGCAACAAGGGAAAAAGAGACTCGGCAGCCATTGTCAAGGAGCTGTCTATTGCTTCACCTCGAAGAGGGACTACTTTAAAAAAAGCGCGAAAGTGTTTCGCGAATAAAAAGGTGGAACTGTCCGCAGACCAAGCTGTTGCATTAATTGTTGATGCAAATCTCTCAACGCACAAGTACAACGTAATACGGCAACAAGCAAAACAAATTAATATTAAAATGTATCCAGCATAAATAAAGTTAAAGCTGCAAGACAGCAATGTTATCCTAATAACATTAATGTCACGGAAACATGTGCAGATATCGAACTCCAAGCTTTGGTGGATCATACTGTTACACGTTTATGTAAAGTGCAAGAAGATGTGATAAAAACGTTAAACAATGTTAAAAATTTAAAGATGATAATTAAATGGGGTTGTGAACTTGTGATGGAGCGGCACAAAATAGATATAAGCAGAAATTTTCAGAGGAGGAGTGTAGTGACGAGAGTCTGTTTAGCATATCTATGGTGCCCCTTCAAATGACAGAAGGAAAACAAAATGAAAAAAAAATTGTGTGGCAAAACCCTTCGCCATCTTCAACCAGGTATTGTCGGCCAATTAAATTTATTTTTGCAAAAGAAACCACAAATTTGATAACCATGGAAGTCGATAAAATAAAAAGTGCTATTCAAACTCTGTCTCCAACTCAACTTTTTGTTAATGACGTAGAAGTGTCAGTAACGGTGGATTTCATTTTTTGCATGATAGACGGAAAAGTCTGTAATGCTGTTGCTTCTTGTGCATCTACGCAGACATGTTATTTGTGTGGTGCAAAACCCAAAGAGATGAACAACAAAAGTCTTGTTATAAGCAAACCAATCAAAAGAGATTATCTATCATTCGGATTATCCCCACTCCATTCCTGGATAAGATTTTTTGAATGCATTTTACATATATCATATCGTCTTGACATAAAATCATGGCACGCCAGGGGAAATGAAAATAAAAAGCTTTTAGCAGAAAAAAAGAAAATAGTCCAAGAAAAATTTAGGCTTGACTTAGGATTATTAGTGGATATGCCTAAACAACAAACAGGAAACACTAACGATGGAAACACAGCGCGAAAATTTTTTAGAAATGCTGAGAAGTCAGCGGAGATTACAGGTGTTAATGTTGCACTTATCAAGCGATTCCACGTCATACTGGAGTGCATAAATAGTGGTTTATCAATAAACAGCGATAAATTTGATGAGTATGCAAAAGTAACATGCGACTTGTATATTAAAGAGTACTCTTGGTACCCAATGCCTGTCAGCGTGCATAAAATATTATTTCACGTTAGAGATATAATTTCATCGTGTGTTCTCCCGATTGGTCAGCTGTCAGAAGAAGCACAAGAGTCAAGAAACAAACATAACTTAAAGTTCAGAGAATTATTCACAAGAAAAACTTCTCGAGTGGACACTAACAGAGATTTAATGAATAGATTATTGATAACATCCGACCCATATATCGCAAGTTTGCGTGCTTTGCCCAAAACCAAGCGTGGAAAAATCACTCCAGAAGTTCTAGAATTACTGGAAATAAGACTCCCAATAATGGAACATAGGGATAGCCAATCAGAAAATTCTGATCAAGATTCTAATAGAGATGCCAGCGAATCTGATTAATTACTACTACTTACATGTAATTTGTATTTTATTTTGTTTCTTTTTGTAGTTTTTTTGTATTTCTTTAATTAGTAAATAGTTTTAAAATTATAAAACAAGCTTACACTCTACCTCATTTAATTTGAATTTTATTTTGTTTCATATTGGTTGTAATGGGTACTTAATTTGTATTAAATCTTGCTTATTACAGTTTATCACGTTGTTTTACTTCCTACGATCATTTTTTATTAAGTAAATTAAACGTCACAACGAATTGAGACGGTAAAATAATATTGTCCAGTTAGATATTGATAATATCGCACTGTGCGACGTGAAAGAGTTCCTTAGTTTGTTTGTTAGGGAATATTATTACGTGTTTGAATGTTTACGTTGTCTAGTGGTACTTAGGTCGACAATGGTGCCGATTCCCTTGTTTACAAACTAACCTAAATTTAAGTTCATTGCATCTTTTTCTTTCTATTTCATTAAGAAAAGGACAGAAGATAAATTATAGTTTAGTCCTGTCAAATTAATCACCGCTTGACGTAAGTTGACGTAATTTTAGTAGGCAAGTTTTTAATCACGTCTAAACTTGTATGGAGTAATGACAGGCGCTGATTAATTTGACAGGACTAAACTAAAATTTATCTTCTGTCCTCTTCTTAATAAAATAGAAAGAAAGAGATGCACTGAACTTAAATTTAATTAAGTTTGTGAACAAGGGAATCGGCACCATTGTTTTGATTTTTTGCGTCAGTTGTGATTGCGATTTCGTTACACCTGTTTGTTTTTATCTAGAAAAGTGTATAGTAGACACGTATAATTATTCAATAATAATAGCTTTTATTTATGTGTAACAACTTTGTGGTGTAAATATATTCAAGAAAGTGTAAATATTAGTTGGATAGTACATAAGTTAGGTATTCTTCTTAGTAGGTATATTAGAGGACTTATAATTTATAAATTAGTAATAATGGCTCCTAAAAAAAGTGTGGCATGGGATCACTTTACCGATAAAGGTGATTTTAAAGCAGAGTGTAAAATGTGTAAAGCTGTTTTCTCTTACAAATCCGGAGTCACAAATCTCACAAAACATATCCAGAGGAAACATCTTGCTGTAAATTTAGTTAGGAGGGATAATAATTTGAACCAACTAGAAAATCAACCTATTCAAGAAGCACAGATGAATGCCCCACCAATGTCACAAACTACTGCAACCGGTATTTCCTCTCAAACTGCGACGACGTCGAGTATGGTACGAACTCATCCGTCCAGCATATCAGCATTTCTTAGACGCGATTGTAATAAAATAAAAAAGGAAATTGATGATCACATAATGAATCTTTTTGTATGTGACATGCAGCCTTTTTCCATAATAGAATATAAAGGATTTCGTGAATTGATCAAGTTTGCATTCCCGAATTATATAATACCATCAAGAAAATATTTTGCAAACAATTTATTGCCAGGGCTGTATGAAGAAGTAAAAACTGCCACTAAAATTTCTGTAAGTGAAGATGCAAGCAGTATATGCTTAACCACCGATATTTGGACGTCGAGAAATAATGACTCCTATCTGGCGATCAGGGGTCATTACATTGACAGGAATTTTATTCTACAATCTGTACTTCTCGAATGTAAAGTTTTAGAAAATAGTCACACTGGTGTACATTTGGCCGAGGAGATAAAAAATGTAACTCAGGATTGGTCTATTCCATCTGAAAAAGTGCTTCTTGTAGTTTCCGATAATGGTGCGAACATAACGAATGCTGTAAAGCAAATATTAGGGTGGAAACATTTTAGCTGTTATGCGCACACATTAAATCTAGCGGTACAAAAGATATTAGGAAACTCCTACATTAAAGACACTTTAAGTAAAGTAAAATCAATAGTGTCATATTTTAAGCGTAGTAATGTGGCTTGGAACAAATTGAAGACTTACCAAGAGCAAGCCAATAAGGTGGTGAAGACGTCCCTACACGGTGGAATTCCACATTTTATATGTTGTCACGATTTGTCGAGTTAAAAGATGAAATTAATTGCGCAATGAGCAATTTAGATGTAGTAAATTGCACTCGTTTAACAAGTTACGATTGGGATATATTTCAATCATTAATTTGGGTGTTGCGTCCATGTGAGGAAGTTACCAGAGAAATGAGCGGTCAAAAATATGTTAGTGGTAGCTCGGTGATTCCCATAACGGTTGGCCTTATCAATGCTCTGCAGCTTTGCTACTGAGACATACCGACAAGAAAACAATATAAGTATATTTCCAGACGAAGTTGAAATGTGCCGCCAGGATTTACTCTCCGAAATTAATAGTCGATTTCAAAATTTAGAAAGGAGCCGTACCTTAACTATCTCTACATTTTTAGATCCAAGATATAAATTATATTTCCAAAATGCAACCGTAGCAGAAAATACTAAACATCACGTTGTGGGTTTAGTAACATCTATGATCCAACAAACAGAAACTAATCAACCTACAACTACAGGCTCTGAAGCACCACAAGATGTCCAAGAAAAAAAATCAAATAGTTTAATTTGGCAACATTATATTAAAACCATGAAAAATGTACGGCCAACTGGTACAGCCAACAGTAGGGCTATCATAGAAGTACAAAAATATATAGATGACAGTGTGTTACCACCAGACATGGACCCTTTGACATGGTGGCGAGCTAACCAAGGTATTTACCCTAACTTAGCCAAACTGACCAAATTAAAATTAAACGCAATGGCCACCAGCGTTCCATGTGAACGGCTATTTTCCGTTGCCGGAAATATATTGACAGAAAGAAGATCGCGGCTTGGTAGTCGAAAAGTCCAGCAATTAATATTCCTGCAGCAAAATAAAAAGCACTAAAAATCGTACAAAAAAAAACAAAAATTCTGACAAAACTAAAAAAAATATTGCTAATTAAAATTACGATTGTAAATAAATTGATTTGAAATCTTTTAACTACGCCGGCTAGTTAGTCAGTTTAAATATAATTAATGTTATTTTGCATTAATTTATATAGAAATAACTAGAATTCATTAATAACCATCGTCATACTCTTAGCCGACAGTTCTAAGCCTGGTAAAGTAGGAAGGAAAGATTTCATATCTCATAATGCATAATTACGTATAGGTACTTGAAACATCGTACCTACATTATATTAGAGGCATACCATACTTATCGCATACGTTTACTTATCGAAATCCTACCACACCCAAATACTTAGAAGTATTTTGATACCTGATATTTGTACCAGGTATTTAGTGATACCCATACCTTAAAGGCCGGGTATGGAGAATGGCAGGTATATCTCATCTCTAGTCTGTGCCTCGGTCTAATACTAGTACATATGCAGTGACTTTAGTCACTGGCGGCGTTATGGAAAGCTGTGTGTGTATCTAGCTTCAGGAAATACTGGCAAAATATTGTTCACAAAAAAATTGCCATTGTGAAAATCAGAGGGTTCCAATTGAATGTAATCTGGCAACATAAACAGTGACCCTCCATCTTTTTTGTCACGATGCCTCCCAAGAAGCAACCCGAGAAATCCGGTACGTAATTCTATTTTGTGGAAATATAGCAGTGAATTGTGAATTATTTGATAATTAAAAGCAATTGGTGCTTTTTGAATGTATTTCTAATCTATAAGTTCAGTGTAGAAACAAAAAAATATTGATCCATCATGGTGACATTTACTTGGCTAAGCCACGCGGTACTTGTTATGGACCTATAGCTTAGTGTTTCTGTTCGGTAATCTTTCTCTATTTTAAATAGGCTGTACCCTTAATTATAATCTTGTTCTCATTAAATATTTCTTAATTGAACATTTGTGTATATTTTAACTTTGAAGGAAAGCATTTTACATTGAGGTTATGTAGTCATGTTATTTTTTTTATATTTTTTTTTTAGGGTCTACCGGACCCAAGCCTGCGGAAAAAAAGCCCGCCACGGCTAAAACTCCTGCAGCTGCACCTAAAGCTGCTTCTTCAACTTCTGCTGCTGCAGCACCTAAGCCGGCCACAGCAAAGACGCCAGCGCCTGCCCCCAAGGCGGCAGCACCCAAAGCAGCTCCGGCGGCCAAACCCGCCGCTGCCAAGCCAGCATCAGCTCCAACTGCCAAGCCAGCAGCAGCTGCTGCGAAGCCCGCAGAGAAGAAGCCTGCATCGGTGCCCACTGCCAAACCAGGCTCTGCTAAAGCTGCTGCCCTGAAAACGAAGTCCAGTGCAAAGCCTTCAGTGAAGAAAGCTGCAGCTGCTTCAAAACCTAAGCCTAAACCAGCAGCGGCTAAGTTGAAAATCGCACCCAAGCCCAAGAAGACTGGCATCAAGGGACAAAAGAAACAGGTCGTGAAACCTGTTGCCAAGGCCCTGAAAGCACAGAGAAAGGTATGTTTTATGTCATTGCATTTTCAATATATTTGAATCACCGTGATGTGATTAATACTGAATGATGGTAGAATCTACACGTTAATCACAACTGTAACTATTTAAAGCTTAACTATCTAAAATTCTAATTTATTATTATAAAGAGGTGAAATTGTTTGTTTGTAAGAGGTAATCTCTGGAAGTACCGATTTTATTTATTTTTTAATTTACTGGTAAAATGCTACAATAGTGCCAAGATAAAAGATGGTACTTATAGTTGACTTGCACATGCATGGGGTCATGGGCAGGAGCCAATGTTTTATTAAAATAAAATATTATATTGATGATTCTTCTATTGACACACAATATTATGTTAGGGATAATGCAGCATCCTACTTCTTGCAATAACATGAACTATTTAATAATGCTGCTTCAAGAGATTTTCAAGTCATGTGCTGTGCCTCTAATAATTCAAATAAATAATAAGTGCTTACAAGTTTCTCAACTGGATGCGTTTTTCATGGCATGACAATTCCAAAACAATTAGCCAATGCTTGATCAAACTAATGAATCTTCAAAACAAATTATTAGCTAGTGTTTATTTGAAATTCATAATTAATATTTAAATTTTAGAGAATTTATTCTGCAGGGTATTGTGTAAATATGTAAACTAGAATGCTGCTCAAGATGTAATTTTTCTAGGTAGTCAAAGGTGAACATGGCAAGCGAGTACGCAAGATCCGCACATCCGTGCACTTCCGCAGGCCCAAGACTTTTGAACCCCCGAGGCACCCGAAGTACCCCAGGAAATCACTTCCCAAGAGGAATCGGTAAGTAACATATTGTAATAACATGGTGTAACACATATTGCTCTATAGTAATTGGTTTATTTGATGTTATTTCAATTGCTTCAAATGAAGGGTTTTGTACACTTGGTTAAATTTGATATTTAAATGGCTATTTAAATTACAAAATTTAATTAGTCAATTACTTTAGTCTAAATTCAGTAAAGTAGCCACATTACTGAATTTAGCCAGCAAGTTAGCTGCCTAAATAGTTACCTAATTAGTAAGAATAAAGGTTGAAATAGGACTGTCTCTGTCGCACTTAATTCTCACTCATTCAGTACAGAAGCTTTCTAAATATCCCGTCTATTCTAATAAAGGTAAATGAATTCCTAGGATAATTTTATTCAGCCAAGTGATTCCACTTGGCTGAATAAGCCCTATTAGTTCACAAGTTTCATGAACCTCTGAATTATTGTAGGAAAAAAAAGTAAGTTTCATTTTATGCCATCACAGTGCTTGTTTTAATTGTTTTTTTTCTCATTACAGTATGGATGCTTATAATATCATAAAGTATCCGTTGACATCTGAAGCGGCTATGAAGAAGATTGAGGACAACAATACCTTGGTATTCATTGTTCACACTAGCTCTAACAAGCACCACATCAAGGCTGCCGTCAAGAAGCTGTATGATATCAATGTTGCGAAAGTTAACACCCTTATCAGGTAATATGCACACCAAAACAAGCTAACTAACTCTTCTATCTATCTAATAATAATAATTCAAAATTTTGTATGATGATATATTTGTGGGAATCTCATTGATAGAGAATGATATCAAAAAAACACATTTCTGATACCATCATGTTATCCTGGACTCAGACATATTATTAATTTGCAATACTTACCTCTTATTTAATTTGTTGCAGGCCCGACGGCAAGAAGAAGGCGTACGTACGGCTCGCCAGGGACTATGACGCATTAGATGTTGCCAACAAAATCGGCATCATATAAACTAATGCTGTACTTTATTTTGTAAGAGTAAAACACCTAAAATATAATATTGTGTTATCATTTGCTGTTAGAGATGCAAATCAGTCCTTTCATAGCCAAAAAGTTTCTATCGCCGGCTTCCACATCTGCTGTAACTCTGAATGTGTGGGGTATTGTAGTCTGGACCAAATTGAATAAAAATGCAGATGCACATTGTTTGCTTCAGAAGTTAGAGTTAAGAAATAATTGTACAATAAAAAAACCCTATTGCTCTTTATCGGAGTTAAGAAATAATTTTACAATAAATAAAAACCCTATTGCTCTATAACGAAAGACTTGACATTTAATAGCGCTCCCTCAAGCATCGCCACAACGACGACCGGTCCTACTCTATCCGCGTACAGTCTGACATGGTGGATTATGATCCATGATCTGCCTACTAAATGAACGAGGCGCTGCTCCTTGTCAAGAAAGATATCAAGTCTTGTTAACTCCAAGTCAACTGTGGCATCTTTACTTTCTGAGAGCAACTTTACCCATGAGTGCTGTACTTAAATATATCTCGATTCCAAAAAATCTGTTGCCACCGTTTAATATCAAAGCGATACAAAAGTAGACGGTCAACTGTGGCATCTTTACTTTCTGAGAGCAACTTTACCCATGAATACTGTACTTAAATATATCTCGATTCCAAAAAATCTGTTGGCGCCGTTTAATATCAAAGCGATACAAAAGTAGAAAAATCGTCAATTTGTAACAGATTTATAACGGAGATAAGAAATAATTTTACAATAAATAAAAACCCTATTGCTCTATAACGAAAGACTTTACATTTAATAGCGCTCCCTCAAGCATCGCCACAACGACGACCGGTCCTACTCTACCCGCATACAGTCTGACATGGTGGATTATGATCCATGATCTGCCTACTAAAGTGCTGTACTTAAATATATCTCGATTCCAAAAAATCTGTTGCCGCCGTTTAATATCAAGGCGATACAAAAGTAGAAAAATCGTCAATTTGTAATAAATTTTTACTAATCGAGGGATATTTATTTACAATACTCAAGGGTAAAGTTGCTCATGGAAAGTAAAGATTCCACAGTTGACGGTACACGTTTGCCACGTTCATTTAGAGCACGGAGACGCCTCTGATCTAAGACTCAAGTCGCTCTGTAAGCTTACTGCACTTATAATCATACCTAGGATGTTTCACGCGACTTGATCAGCGTGTATTTTGTATACATCTGTTCTTTTCTTGGATGACCTTCAGGTCCCAGGCTACCATCTGTCAAAGTTCAGTGTGGTTTATGCGTCAAAAGATAATAGACAGACATATTAATAAGGTTGATTAAATTAAATCGATCACGCTACGACGTCTACTGGAGAATTACTTTGTCCTTGTTATTTTGTACCCAACCATCAAAAGATCAAATCTCTTCCCGTGTTGGGGTGGCCTATTTTTAACTGTGAATCACGCTGCACGCAGTTGCTATTATGGCGTTGTGAAACAATGCGCAAGGCAATCACAATATAATAGAGGTAGGTAGGGGGGCTAAGTGTAGCTCAAGTAAAGAGAATAAATAAATTAAAAAAAAACCGAGATAATAAAATAAGTCATTAGGAAGCGCAAGACCGTGGTAACTGGTAACCTAACCAAGTTTAGATGGTTACAAAAAAGCGACCGCGTAGTACATTATGCTATCTTTTAGCAGGATCTCGAATAACTTCGCAGCCGAAGAAAGAACAAATACAAAATAAGGTGCAACATTTACCTCTTCTAGACAACTAATTATATAGCTATTAATATTTGTTTCAATATTCCCATTAAAAAAAAATGTCTGGCTGCGGTAACGTTATAGACGTTACCCCAGCAGGAATTGTTTTTTTGAAATAACTAAAAAACTATAACAATTACAGAAGCTGGGCAACTAATTATCTATAAGATTTAAATGACTATTTTCGACATTATTTTGCTGGGGTAACGCACACAAATCTTCTTTATTATGTAACTAGATGTTCCCCGCGGTTTCACCCGCATAAGTTTTGACCCCGTGGGTATATCGGGATAAAGGTATCCTATGTATTATTCCTGGTTATAAACTATCTGTGTGCCAAATTTCATCCAAATCCGTTCAGTACTTTTTGCGTGAAACAGTAACAAACATCCATCTATCCATACCTACTTACAAACTTTCGCATTTATAATATTAGTAGGGATTAGGGGGTATTACACTATGATACATAACTAGGATCGTACATAGGATACTATCTCTCATAAATGTATGACCTCTAGAATCTTATAATGTGTACACTGGTGCCGATTCTCTTGTTCACAAACTAAAATAAATTTAAGTTCAGTGCATCTTTTTCTTTCTATTTCATTAAGAAAAGGACAGAAGATAAATTCTAGTTTAGTCACGAGTCGATTGTGTGTAAAGGCTCCTACATACTGGCGCGACGCGTCGAGACACAAAGGCACCGCTTGTAGCGCTACACGCGGTGTCTTTGTGTCGCGTCGCGTCGCGCGACAAGTCGCGCCAGTATGTAGGAGCCTTAATACTATTGCTTCGGCAGTGTTTTTTTTTGGGTGGGAAATCATCAAATAACTTCTCCCGCTCTGGGCGGAGCGGGAGGATGTGACTAAACCAACCCGTATCCCTTCCGTTGCCTGTGTTGTCAGGGGCCTCGGTAACCCTTTGGTCGGCAGTGTGTATTATGTTATTATTAAAAGAAAAAAAATCGAATATATGATAAGATCATGGATCGCACGACGAGAGGAGAAAGGATTAGTACTAGTTAATTTAAACTTCGTTTAAGAGCTGAAAGAAGAGGACAGGGACACGGCATTTTTAGTACAGCAGTGCTGCCAACAATAATTTTGTAATTCCACTAAGAATATTGTGAACTTCGCCAAAATTTCGTTGTACATTTTTTTTGTTTGTACCTACTTACTTTTTATTCGTCAATAAAACGTTCACAATAATTATTTGGAATATGGCAGTAACAAAACTAAAAAGGCAAAATCACATAATTTTATGGACGGATTTTGTATCCGGAATGAAAATTCAATATATATTATTAAATATGGCAAGACCTGTTTCTATAATCATATTATAAAACACATTCAAAACCGTGCGAAGCCAAAGAAAAAAAAAAGAAAAAAAAAACACCTTCAACAAATCATAACATAACAACAAATGTCAAAAATCTTTGATATGTTGAACTTGATGACTGATGAAATTAATCCAAAAATTGAATGCGCCGCCCTTTGTAGCCTGCCGCCCCGGGCTTATGGCTCTAAGGTTAAATACTAATCCGCCACTGGTTTGCAATACTTTTCTAAATTGTATAAGTAGGGTAGATAAGCCTAGTATGAAACGCTGTCATTCTTAGATTTTTGGTAGTCGGAAGCCGAAGTCTTAGAGCCAGTTTAACCAAGGGGTCGTGATATCCAGTAGGTAACTGGGCTGTCAAGGTCTGATAGGCATTCGCTCCATGTAAAATACTGGTATTCAGCTGCATCCTGATAGACTGGACGCCGACCTCAACATAGCTGGGAAAAGGCTAGGCAGCTTGACACTTTTGAAACGAGCCTTACTCAATACTTTTCTCACCCAGTTTGCGGAATTCCAAGCTGATGAAGAAGCCTAAGGAATATTTTTTCTTGCTGTATAGGTGATATTTTTCTGGCTGGTTGAATTATCCATTAAAAATGTCCTTTTCGAAGTAAAGGTCATCGTAATAAGCCGTAGCGAAATCATGTAGTTTTCCAAAATCCAGTTTGTGATGTGTGCCCATCTACGGTATCTGATTGTTCAAATGATAGATGTTATCAGGGTAAACTAGATACCCTGATAGAGTGATATTGCGATTGGTGACATATTTAGATAGTAGGGTCATTATTTGAAAACAGGAAGATATATGACCCACACGTAAACGGCAGAACACATCGCAAATCGCAACCAAAGTTCAAGTAGCTGTAGGCTTAGCACGAGAACCCTATAAAACCGGCCAAGTGCGTGTCGGACCACGCACAATGAAGGGTTCCGTAGTTGGGAATGTTGGGTTGAATTTATCCCAAAAACAAACTTAACATTGTAGTTGAAAAACATGTTTTCCCTTACATCGACACACGGCGAGGTCCATTCTCCAACTGCAAATTTAAGTTGATCGACTATTACACGTTAACTTGTAAAGCCTACGAGTAGTTAGCTGTGATAATTTTCCTTTTATTTTCATTATTATGTATTATTGCCATGAATTTTTTCACATCTCCATAAACAACCATTTAGCTGGCAAGGGGAGGGACGGGGACACTTGACTCTACCAAAAAATAGCACTTTAAAGCTTAATATTACGCAAAGGGATCCTTGGATCGAAAAATGGTGTTTACAGACCCATATATTTTTGAACAGCGTATCCAATCACCATGCCATGCCTATCCACACCATGGGACAGACGAGAAAAAAAATACCATCACATTACGTGCAAGAGATACCTAGGTACCTTAAAATATTTTTTTTATTCAAGATTTTATGTTACCACTTTGTCGGCGTGATTAATACTTTACCTATGCCAAATTACAGCTTTCTAGTACTAAGCGTCTCTGAGCTACAATGGGGACAGACGAACATGGCGAAACTATAAGGATTCCTTGTTTACTACGGAACCCTAAAAATTACGTTTCCATGTAGTTTTCTACCGAGAAAACACAATTGTGTGTACACAAGCGATTTCTATTCTATAGTAGAGTAGAAATAGAAAGCGTCATGCTAAGCCTGCTGTTCTACAACATTCGGCCTTCACTGCCCGCCATTTTTTGCCAGTGTGGTGTATTTGCGGTTTACGGCGGCAGCAGTGGCGGATTTACACATTTTCCAAGTATAGGCTGTCAAATTTTTGCCGCCCTTACCACTACAATTGTGTTTCAGATTTATTAGAATACGAGTACAACAATTTGATTGAAATGGCTCAAGAAATAGTTTTTGTGTACATTTCTGAGCTAAACAAAGCTCAATCATGTCCAACTAATATGTAATGTAAGGCGGCAAAACAAAATGAGGCCGTGTTGACTTGTACTCCCTTTCATACTGTATAAAACAGTGAAATCAAAAGTATAAGTCGATAAAGACTTTTAACCGATAAAGCCCCAATGGCTCCGAATAGGAGCCCTCGCGGCGCGCGATTTGAAAGTAGTTATCGAATAAAAATGTTTTTTTTGAGATTGAGAGATGACGTTATTGAGCCACGGGCCTGAGCGGTTAAAGAAACCGAATGAATAGAATGTAGGATGCCAGAGCGAGCGAAGTGAGCTCGAAAATTGTAGCACACCAGCTTTTGTGTAGGTTAGGTTTTGGAAACAGAAGTGACTTGTTGAGTTCGATATGCAGAAAAGCCTGACAATTATGAGAATGTATACAAGAGCGAACGACGTGAAAATTTTAGCATCGTGCAATTAGGTTTTTACTGAACATATTTTGGCCTTGTTTGGGATTTGATTAAAAGTACTTCTCAAGATTTGAGGGCAACCCCCAGCCCCCCCTTAGTCCGCCAGTATGCTACTTACACAATAATGTTACATTCGGTACTTAATCGTAATTAAATACATTTTCTTGCGCTTACAAACAGTAAAAAAATAATAAATTGGGTAATGTGTGAAGGCGTAGTGTAGTGAGAAGAGTGTAAAAATACAGGTTTACCCTGTATTTTTACACACTTCTCAGTGACATCGTCGCATACTGGGCCTCAAGTCTGCTATTACAATAGTGTCAGAATGGTCTATCATTGATTTTATAATTGTTGATTTTGACAAGTTTGGTAATCTACTAATATAATGGCGTCATTAATGAAGATCGGAACCGACCATTCTGACACTATTGTAGGTAATAGCAGACTTGAGGCCCTGTTACTATGAATTCAGTACATGATTCTAGACCCCCAGGGTAGAAAATTTTAGTCGGTTATATAAAAAAACTGCTTTTCCATCAATTTTTATCATGTGGGTATTGCCATTTTGTATGCAGCAGCAATTTGTTTTCAATAACCTCCTTTAGAAAAATATCCACTCTGGGGGTCTAGAATCATGGTAGGTAACAGTTTGCGTCTCGAGGTCACTTCCAACCTGCATATTTTTTTGCAATTTCGCTCTCTTTTCACTCACACAAAGTGTGGGCAGAGGCCGATTAGTGGTTTGGGACCGGGAACTGGATGTTTTACCATAGAATATAGAAATATGCGGGACTATTGAATGTACTATGAAAGGGAAGAGGAAAAAGATATTGTAAAGATGTCTTGTAGACTTCTGTCTGTAAGCTCATCATCTTTAAATACCTAGACCCCTCCGTGCCTCGGAAAGCACGACAAGCCGTTGATCCCGGCTGTCATTCCTGGATCTTTGATAGTCGTTACGGGTCGGCAGAAGCCCGAAAGTCTGACGACCAGTCTTACAAAGGGGTATCGTGTTGCCAAGTAACTGGGTTGTGGAGATCATATAGGCAGTCGCTCCATTTAAACTATACCTACTGGTATACGACCCCAACATAGTTGGAATAGAAAAGTTGACATAGGTGGAAGTCCACCTCATCTCGATGCGGTTCGGTTCGACTGAAGCTTGAAGGAAAGAATTTCGCTAGAGATTGCACACTTCACGATGGATTGTTTCGTTTATTGTTAGGTATTGTTTTAGAATAACCTTCAAATGGTAAGGAAACAATAACTGACCCCTCTCTGCTATTATTAGCACGCGATAGTTTTCATGAACATGCTACTTCTTATAATACCTAATGCATAAAATGTGTAAAAAAAAAACTAAACGAAACTATGATGTTAGATATTTATTAAAATACTAGCTTTAGCCCGCGGCTTCGCCCGCGTAGTTGTCGAAAAATATCACACGGGAACGTACTACCGGGATTAAAAAGAAACGAAGCGATTGCATAGGTACCTCATAGCCGAGGAAAAGGTCACTGACTCCTAGCGCTGCGCTCGCCGCCGTCAACCATAATTATTTTGTTCGCGTAATTTTGAATCTGTGATATCTTTTAAAGTATTCGTTGAAATGGTATAATGTAATGGCATATTTTAATCACAATTAAATGCTATATTATAATTAAATAACATATTTTATTGGATAAGGATTAATATAATACCAAATAACAATTGAGCCATCTACTCACGACGCACGACACGACGACGCACAGTGGATCGAAAATTGGCTGTAGAAGACATAGGATCTCGATTTCATAAATGTTATTTTTTTTGCTGGAAATGACTTCTTCTGATCATTACTGTTCTAGAAAATGTCATATGAAGTAATTGTGTGCACAAATGGAAGAGTTATAATTTTTATAAGAAAAAAATGTATGGAGCTGACATGAAAAATGAGGATATCTATGGAATCGCAAGGTTGGCCGTTATATCCTTGCACACTGTTATAGTACTATTTATTTGTAAATTTTTGACATACTTAATATCGCGGCATCACTTGCGATTTTTTTTTTTAAATCTTCAAAATTTAAAAAAAAAAAAGTATATGATACATTTTAATGCTTAAATATGGCTATACCAAGTGTAATTTACAATATTTTTTATGCTTAGACCAAAACATTCTAAGAAATCACAAAGTAGTATTACCTACTTATTTGAAATGACATGGTAATTATGAATTACATAATATGTAATCTTGTCTAATGCCTCAAGTCCACATTAGCTAATGATTAATAAAACTTAATACCTATATACCTGTTAAAAGGATACGTACCATAATGAGGGTAATTAGATAAACGTGATCATTAGTCAATAACAATAAATGGTAAACTATCGTATGATTAAAAATAAAAGCAAATTATTAAAAAAAAATATTAACTTAACCTAACCTAACATAAACAATAAAAGTTAACTTATTTTATACTTCGTCACCATCAGAATCCACTTCAGAATCAGGCTCTACAATAGATATAACTTCTAAGAACTCTGTCGGAGCTTCCTGATCCTGAAGTTTCAGTAGTTCTACTGTTTCCTTAAAGTATGTCTGCCTCTTGTGGGCATTTAATTTTGGTCTTGTGGAAGAAATTAGAGGATCAGAAGAGACGATAAGCATAGAGGATATCCTCGTTTGATGCTTCAGCGGTTGTTCTAGCGTATTCTTTAAATTTCGGCACGTCTACAATCTCTCTGTGATAGCTTGCAGAATCACAGCAAATCTGCGTATTAGGTCTTCATCTAATCCAGTGATCGCTGCAGTTTAATCAGGAAATTCAAAAAACCGCCTTGCTGTGTTCCCGTCGTTAGTTGTGCCTGATCCTTGCTTAACGATGTCAATCAAAAGGTTGAGATCATCTTTGAATCGATCTTGAATGAGTTTTTTTCATGAATGCAATAACTCTTGTTGACCTTCTCCTCTTGCAGACCACTTTTTGAAGTCGACGAGACGATACGCTATGTGTAGAAGACATTCCATCACATTAATGCGGGCATGAAGTGACGATAATCCGAACTCATACACACCAGAAGAAATGGTTTTTGACGCAATGACATCTAACTTATTCATTTCTGTAGGCTTAGCCAAACACAGGTAGCAGGCCGCATTTGACTTAGCTTCAGACAGATATGTACAAATTTTGCCGTCAATCATCGTCATCATTAATTTGTGACTAATTCCATGTCCTTGACATTTTGAGGGAACGAGAGCTTCAATTTCGTTATCCATTGCAGTTTTTTCATTTAAGACAACGTCTTTGGTTTTTTTCACAAAACTAAACTGGACTGGATGGCAATATTCCTAGGTATTGCCGTCCAGTCCAGTTTAGTTTTGTTTTGAGCAGGGTTTTGGATTCACCCATACGGTATCACTGTCAGCTGTCAACTTTAATGGAACCAAAGAGGTCAAAAATATGCTGGAATCATCTTGACCACTCTCTATGTTTTGCTTATATCTACTTTGGTTAGATGCACCGTCAAATCCCCACTTTGATATTAATATCAATTGTTTATCTTGTATCGCATCAGGACTACGAATAGTTTCAAAAATTCTGTTCACTGTTAAATCTAGTAACGCTTGTAGTGCAATCTTAGCAGATGAATCCGTTACAGTCACAAATGTCTTCGGAGGGTAGCACTGTAGCTTAGCTTTTTGCACTTTATAGTAAGACGGATATATCTCCTTTGAACCTTCTCGAATAGTCGTTTCCCTTAATGTGATATATTGCCATTTCGATAGTTTTAATGAAAGTAGCAAACCCAGTGCTTTTTCTGGTGAAAATATTGTTGAAGGAGCTGGTTTGTTCAACATTTCCTTGATTTTTGCTGCTGCTTCTGGATTTTGGAGCATATGTTCAATAACAGATGCAATATCCTCACGACCATCTCCTTTCAAAAGTGCTGCAGCTGAATAAGCTACTTCATTAGGGTCATCGCCTATATGTTCATCAGATCGTCTCTTCTTCTGCTTGTTACTTAGATCTTCAAACGGCTTTCGAGATCTTTTTGTCATCGTTGAAGTTGATGGTACAGGTTCAGGTACAGGTTCAGTAGAAATATTTTCACTTGTTGATTCTTGAATAAGCAAATTAGTTTGCACGCAGTTTGGCCAGTCAATATTTGCCTCAACCCAATTACTGTAATCACGTCTAAAAACTTCACTTTTCCTGTGGGATCGTAACCATCTCTTTTGAACTGCCCGTGTAAATCTTCGACAAAATTCTTTCACGGTAACACTGCCTTCATCTGAAAGGCTAGTAGAGCGCAGTCGAATAACAAGTGTGTTGAACAATACTCGTATTTCATGATCGAAAGACGAAGCACCCTGATTGCTCAGAATAACAAACAAATCCAAATTTGTAATAATGCTTTCCATTATTCACGATCACTGATTAAAAAGACACGGTAGGATAGATGTTAGTATTAGAAATGCTCTAAATGAACTGAAGTTGTGAATCCAATGTTTGACTATTTATTTTGACTAATGATGGTATCACATTTATCTAATTACTTTCATTAAGTTAATCCTGCACTAATTGCTAAATTAGCGAGTACCCCAAATTATTTTGGTACGTATCCTTTTAACTAGGTATATAGGTATTAAGTTTTATTAATCATTAGCTAATGTGGACTTGAGGCATTAGACAAGATTACGTATTACGTAATTCATAATTACCATGTCATTTCAAATAAGTAGGTAATACGACTTTGTGATTTCTTAGAATGTTTTGGTCTAAGCATAAAAAATATTGTAAATTACACTTGGTATATGGCTATATTTAAGCATTAAAATGTATCATATACTTTTTATTTTTTTTTATTTTGAAGATTAAAAAAAAAAATCGCAAGTGATGCCGCAATATTAAGTATGTCAAAAATTCACAAATAAATAGTACTATAACAGTGTGCAAGGATATAACGGCCAACCTTGCGATTCCAGAGATATCCTCATTTTTCATGTCAGCTCCATACATTTTTTTCTTATAAAAATTATAACTCTTCCATTTGTGCACACAATTACTTCATATGACATTTTATAGAACAGTAATGATCAGCAGAAGTCATTTCCAGCAAAAAAATAACATTTAAGAAATCGAGATCCTATGTCTTCTACAGCCGATTTTCGATCCACCGTGCGACGCCGGTTAGTCCTTACATATTATAAAACAAAAGTCCGGCGCCGCGTCAGTGATTCATGAGGAAGGTTTAAGGCTCTTACAGACTGAGGCGATATGGCGGACGCGACAGGCATATTGCTGCCTGTCGCGCCCGCGATATCGCCTCAGTATGCAGGAGCCTTTAATGTGTATAATTCATTATAGTTTTGTGTAAATTGGCTGAAATATGACGATTATTGTTGGAGATGTCGGAAAAAATCATGCCGACTTGGAGCTTTACTGGCGTGCGCCGCGTAAACCGTACGAGATACATATATAATATTAAAGTCCTAGGATTGTAGGTATATCTTAAAAAGTTCAACAAAATAGTCCGCAATAGCATATGTCTATCTTCTAAGGATGACCCACAGTAACCATTTTTATTTTTTAGAATTTTATAAAAAAACATTGTTATTTCCGAAGCTATATTAAGTAAGCTACGCTTGCCTAGGTCGGTCCGTGAATGGGTAACCATCTGAGACCACGCATGCCTCGAAATGCACAATAAGCAGTTGGTCTGTTATTCGCGGATCTTTGACAGTCGTTACGGCTCGTCGGAAGCCCGAAAGTCTGACAATCAGTCTTACGAAGGGGTACTGAGTTACCCAATATCTACATAGGTTGTGGAGGTAAGTTATGCATAGCGACCCCAACATAGTTGGGAAAATGATGGCTAATGATGATGATGATGAATGAATGGCTAGGCAGATGATGATGGACCCACATACCTACAATTTTCTAAATGTGGGTAGGTAAGTATACTCGTATATATTTTCTGCTTGTACGTGCGGACGGCAGTCGGGGATGTGTTTTTTTTTATCTTAGCAAAGAGCCTTCATGCTTTTTTTATTCCTAATGTGAATATAAGTAGGTAGGTACATGAATATTAAATAAACATTATATTCTCGTCAACAATTTCAAACTAAGTTGAGTTCTATATACAAAAATATGTTTACAACTATCCTATATTTGTTACCGACCCTGTTAAAATAATTTTAAAACCTAAATAATATTATTAAGAGTGATGATTGCTCACACCCGGTGTTTTGTTTTTATATGAAACTCTTGCTTGTCTAGTTTAAATGTATTACCATAAATGCCCTAAAACAGAAGATTTTCTTTAAAAAAAGAATTTTAGTGAACAAGCTGATTGTTTGTATTACCTACTCATAAGAACGCTATAAAGCCATTAACGATTTTTATGAAGCTAATACCGAGTGTAAGAAACGAGGTAATGTACAGATTGGTATTTTGTTTAAGAACAAGCAAATGTGGTTTCGTAAAGGAAATTAGCTTGGATTAAGAAAGGTATGTAGGCTTTCATCAAGTTCACTCTTGTCCCACTTGCATACCACTCTTCATAAGAAAAGCACTTAGGTAATATGTATTTACTAGATTTTTCTAACTATAACAGAGAATTGATTAATGCACCGACCCCAGCGTGGTTTGGACAGACTCGACTACTCAAATGAACCCAAAGATTTGCAAGTAAGAAAAATTTTTTAACCCATTTTTCAACAGTAACTAGCCCTTGGAGCATCATGTTTTATGGGGCTGCAGAGGCATATCAAGGAGTAGCCCAGGGTTGCGCGGTAATGGTAGGGAAGACGTGCCCTTAGGATATGGCAGGATTATTAGAGCCGTTCCGGATATGCATCCCAGAGTAGGCATTGGACTAGTGGAGAGAGGGATGATATTTATCTATGGGTGAGCACCTATGGCATCTATGGTATCGCTGCCATTTTGGTTCAGGTCCATCTTCGCCGAATTTTGAATGGTGAATCTTTTGGCGGGGTTTAATTGCTTTCTCGACGCGACTTTTCTATGTCACTGCTATGCTGTTTCCAAAGTCTGAGGGCTCGTTACTATCCATTGCTGGTTTTTCGAAGTTCTCTAACGCGACTACCGCATAGTCGAAGTTAATAAAATACTATGACGTCCCACTTGGCCTTGTGGTACATGTCCTTGTTCTTATCAAGGACTTGTACCACACGGCCGGCGAGCTCGTTGTCGTCCCAGAAACTAATGAATTTTGTCTTTTTCCACGCACACTAACATATGTTTTTGCGATGCTCAATGAACAAACATGCGAGTTTCGTCAAGTGTCTTCAGCATAAAGGCTCCTACATACTGGGGCGACTTGTCGCGCGACGCGTCGCGACACAAAGGCACCGCTTGTAGCGCTACACGCGGTGTCTTTGTGTCGCGTCGCGTCGCGCGACAAGTCGCGCCAGTGTGTAGGAGCCTTAAAACGTTCCAGTAGTGTAAAAATTGCAAATGAGTGGAACGGATCGGTAATAGCTGCGGATTCGGTGGTTCGTTATTTTATTACCTGCATATTGCCAGTTAGTTGAAAACCAATGTATGAAACGCACAAAGTAATTAAAATGTCGTAAATAGACTCAACCTACTATCTATATCTCACACTCAACTATCTATATGCTCACAAGTTTAGGCTTTTCGCAAAAATTGTGACTTTGCGATTGTTACAGATTAAAATTAGTACCCGTTATATTTAGAAAAGATAAGTACCTACATTCTTACACGTGCATATGTAGTGTTCTTATCTTATTAAGTACTAACAATATGAGGTAAAGTTCGTTTTTAATCCCAGATAGTAATTTGGCAGATGCAAATGTCAAACTCCAAATTGAAAAAACAACCACAAAGTTTCGAAATTTCAAATTGCTATCTGGGATTAAAAAACGAACTAGGTACTTGGTATTAGGTACCTGTAAAGATTTTACAGGTTACGTTCAGAAAACGCGTTTGACTCGAATTTTGGATAGCAGGGCTTTTTTTTTTGGTTGGGAAATCATCAAATAACTTCTCCCGCTCTGGGTGGAAGGGGAGGGTGTGTCAGACTCTTACTGACTAAAACCCGCCCGTATTCCTTCCGTTGCCTGTGTTGCGGGGGCCTCGGTGACCCATTAGTACCTTCCCGCGACCCCGGCAGGCATCGGCCCTAGTGGACCCCTACATTGTGCTAACGACATCTCTTTGAGGCGCGCGTGGAATACGACGCGCCGTCGACCCGGGCCTGGTCCTTACCGGACGGTGAGCTACCCATTGCTCACCGTCCGCAAGCCCGCGCCTTCGGTGGTCGGAAATCCGCCCGGGATTCCCGACGCCCAGGGCGTCTCCTGCGGCGGCTAGGGGCGAGAGAGCGCGAAACTTGCCTTTCCCTCAACCGTCCCGCCTCCTCCTTCGCGAGCATTACTGCTTCGCAGAAGGAGGTGACGGCTGCCCATGCCCTCTCGCTCCGTACCATGGCCTGAACCAGGGCCGGACGCGAGAGATCTCTGCCGCCAATCGCCTCCACGAGGACACGGCGGTGCTCTGCCCAAGCCGGGCAGACCTCCACCGTATGCTCCACCGTTTCCTCCGGGCGATCCACACAGTGGTGACACCCGGGCGTTTCCTCCCGCCTTATACGACACTGGATAGCCGGGCTGGGTGCATAAGTAAAGACATACGTGACAGCAGTAAACCCATGATGAATCAGCACCAATGCACAGTATCAATCACAATCTGCGGGGCAACCACCGCCTCTTATGGGATACCTTCCTTTTCGCATAATATTCTTTTTCCTAATATACTTTGGCATAACGATTTTGGTATAATTTGTTTTGCCATAATAATACTTTGCCATATTATTTTTGGCATACAGTTTATGTTGGCATAATTATCTTGAAAGCTAATTTGTTTTGGCATAAATTTAATTCGCATAACGTTACTAGGCCTAATGACTATTAGCATAATAATATTTAGGCATACAATTAATAGAAATAATTATCTAGGTAGATTTTCCTTTTTTTTTAGTTGATATGTATTCCAGACTTTGGGTGGAAATTGTGGTGGTGAACTTGCAGTGCCCCATACATAATTCTGATCAAACCATTTTGCCATAGTTTTTGTAACAATTAAATATTATTGTTGGTTAAAAATTCAATATGTTTAATCAATATGTTCAATATGTTGTGCAGCGATTCGGTACTGAATCGCTGCAAAACCGACTCCACGTAGTCTTGTCTGCCCTACCCCTAGAGTGTAATTTAAAATTGTAGGCGCGTAGGGGCGAGGCGGCCCGGCCCGCGGGCTGAGGAGCAGGCGGCTGCGATGCAGGTGGTGAGCGAAAGCCGTCTGCGACGATAAGCACGCGTGGGGCCGCCGGAGGCCCACACCGCCGGAGCCGTGACAGAAACCATGCCCGCTGCATGTTGCATGCTATGCTTAATTTTATGCTTAATCATTATTATGATTAGAGAAATTATGCGTAAGCTGTTATGCGTAAATAATATTATGCGAAAATATAATTAGGACAAACAAAAGTATGCCAAGTTATGTTAGGTCTTAAAATTTTATGCAAATGGATAGGGAACCGCCTCTTATAGCAGTACGAGTATTATTTTAATATTGCTTCACAGTGGAAAAGAGATGGAGCTATACCCCCTGTATAGCTTCATCTCATTCTCACACTAATAATTCTGCTATATGAGGCAGTGGTTCGAAAAATTTGTTTGCTCAACAACGTAAATCGCAATGTTGTTAAACTGTCAAAATGAAAGCCATTGCTACTGTAAGTGTGTTACGCAACTACCCCGCGGGCAGGTAGAGCTACTTAGGTACCATGAAAGAACAATCAATATGAAAACTTGCTCCGGTGTCGGGGTCTCTTTAGTAGAGACAAAATTACAGCCACTCAAGATGTTTTGTGTGACTCTAGTAAATTTTATTATCTTTGATCCTACTTAGAGCAGAACTCATCAACTCGTGGAGGTAGGTACTTACCTAATTTGCAATTTGAAAAGTCCTGAAAATAAACCGGACATTTTCAAAGAGTCTGGACATTTCACATTTATTCGTTCTTTTTAATTACCTACTTATTCAATTAGGTTTATTTTTATAACCGCTTTTATTAGCTTCGCCTATACGTAACGGAATCTTTGAACTGGATTTTCGGCCACTTTAAAACATCGGATTAATTTGAAATACACACTTATCAAGGACCAGTGAGAATACATTAATTTAATAAGTTTGTCCCTTTATCCTTACCAGGATCTTCTGGATTAGCGATTTTTCATATTTGGAGACACGGTAGTGTCTTGTGCCAAGTACTACGACCTGTACTAAGGCATACATGACTTGAACTTTGAGACAAGCACATGACTACTGGCAGGGTTCACTGGAGAGTTTCCTATATTTAAAATGCCTGTTTTCCTATTCAGCAGTAAATTAAGCTAGCTAGGAGGACGGGGTGACGCAAGCCTCAGTCAACACAACATTGTTGCTAAAGTGCTGTTGGTACTTTACATTACATTTTCCTGTCAGAATCGTCAAAAACTATCCGCACTATTAGACAAAATGTTTTACATTGAATTTGGAAAATCCCGAGGGTCACATGGTATGAAATACCTAAATAGCAACCATGCCTAATTTAGACGATTTATTTAATTAACTACGTTGTACAATTACTTACCTACTTAATTTGGCCAAATCATTCAGTCACGTAGGAATAATTTTAAGTAAGTAGGTAAATGTAAAGAGCGATGTTTTCCTGATTAGGAAAGTAAACCATAGTTTCGAAGCAATAAGAAGGTACCTAAGTATCCAGTATCCTACCTACGAAAGCAAAGACTATATAGCCTTAATTCTCTTTGTACGAAAGCAATACGGAATACAATCTAGGGTCGAGAATGGCAACTCAAGATCTCGCGTGCTAAATCTGTGGTCGAGATTGGCCATTCGATCAGATTTCACCTATCTAATGAAAACTACACCAAGGTACTTTGGGTAAAGGTGGTAGGTACTAGATATTTAAACTAAATAAAACAACATTAAAATAATCTAAACATAATACATAATGCAACGAATCAGCACACACTCATCAAATCATCACGCACGCTATAATAACCCTAGACTTATCACAAGAAATTTCTAGTAGCCGATCTCGACTCGAGATTAGTCGAGATTGCATTCCATAGTCGTGCGCGCTCGGTCTCGAAATCTCGTTCGTAATGTCGACCGACATGGTTGAGCTCTCGAACGAGATTACGAGATTGATTCTGAAAAAAATGGCCGAAGATCTCGCGAGATCTAGACTGGCCCTGGTTTGTTGGCCTGTGCCCTGTTGTATGGTTTGTAAGTATAAAAACTAAGCATGACGGCACATCGTTGGCGGTTGCTGAATTTGGTTACCATAATTTAATTCAATTCAAAGAAACAGCACGCTGTGCCATTATTTATTGTGATCACAGATAGCAATAGAATCAACACACTTCAAATTTTCAATTTTGTATTAAAAATCGTTTCGTATTCGGTACATTCGCCAGCACATCAAGTTACCACAAACTGCCAAATGATTTTAAACCTTAAAATAGTGTAATTTAAGTTCAAAATCCAATGAGGAAATTTGACAGTTTGTGGTAATTTGATGTGCTGGCGACTGTACTTACCATGGGACAACAGACGGGATTAGGTACTCAATATGAATGGCATGGATACCAGATAAATTTCATCTTTTCTATATCTATATCTACATTAGTTATTCTATGGAATAATTAAATATTGAACTCAGTTTCTTTTCATTTTATCCTCATATCGATCACAGTTCCAACCTTACCTATATCAATCACGAACCTTTTTTCGAAAATAAAAATTATTTATAACAAATCACGTTTTTAAAACACTCGTAATAATGACTTTACAAAAAAATCATAAGGATTTCTAGAAAAATGTATCGTTATGTAATCATGTTGTTCAAGCATTTTTGTCGTTTACATCAGAATAAGAAATTTTATTTGCTCAATCATGTGTATACGCATCACGGTTTCACGGCACATACTTACACATTTTAAGTTAAGGTGGTCGCACACGTCAGACTTTTTGTAGAGCCGACTATCGGGCTGATTCAAATTCTATACATTTAGGTTGGCCGCCCACGTCCGATAATCGGTGACCGATTTTTGTTGGAGAACAATAGAACGTACTGATGGCAATAGTGCAACGCACACGTCCTACAAAAAGTCGCTCGTATATTATATGTATAGAATTTGAATCGGCCCAATAATCGGCTCTACAAAAAATCTGACGAAACTCAAATTCTAAGCATTTTGTTTCAAATAAACCAATACAGGCACTTTTGAATTGGTCAGTCAGAAAGATGAAGCTAGTTGCTAATTCCAAAGCGTAGTAGGTTCCTATGGAGAAAAACGGGCAAGAAACTCCACGGACACTCTTTTAAATTAAAACATTGTTACAAAAATATTGGTTACATCATTCATTTTGAAATTATACAATGACATATGAGAACAATGTGACAACAAGACGTGCACGTTAAATGTGTCTGTAATAAAAATATAAAAACAATTGTAAAATTAAGATAAGCCGTGGCAGCTAAGAAATGACCAGTCTCTACTGACGGCGCCCGTTGACGAACATGACGCATAGATCAGCACCATTCAGCAGCAGCAACCATTTTGAAGGGAACTTAATGATCCAACACACACCACGACCGAGACATTTGAGTAAGCATAACATACATTCGTTAATTAAAGACGTACCCAGTAAATGTTAGCTTTATAGCAGGTACCAATTGCTCACACATGTGCCATGCATATAAATTAATTCTCTTAATATTGTATAATTATACAATACTAAGAGAATGAATTTATACAATGCAAAGATAGTTTTTATGATCTTCAGCAGCTCCACCAAATATTTTCGAATGCTAATCAATTAGTTTATGTGTCCTTATGCAGCAGGACTAGCGTTGATCCGAGCATTTTTGTCGGCGATGTAATCCACCAACTTATATTATGCTTGGCTGCATAGTGTGCGTTTAATACAAGATTTAAATTTCGTTTTATTTAGTGGGAGTATGTGGGGAGGTATTTTATTGTAACGTACATGATGTTTTCATATATATATTGGCAAGGTACCGACTTTATGACAGTTCCCTTAGAGAATCGCGCCTGCGGAGGCCATATATTGATCTTATGGCTTTTTCTGCAGAATAAAAATAGACTCGATATTTGCAGCCCGTCCCCATAGTAAAATACCGTAAGACATGATACTATGAAAATAACTGAAATAGACTAGCCTCGCAGTATCTACATTAGTAAATTGACGAATTTTTCTCACAGCATATGCTGCTGAATTTAGCCGACCTGCAAGAGATGTTAAATGAGGACCCCATTGCAGTCTTGAATCGAGCGTGATCCCCAGGAAAACAGTTTTTCGACGAATTCAAGTTTCTCCCTATTAAATAATACGTCACAATCTCTACTTTTTACAATCGGTTTCTTTACCGATTGTAAAAAGTAGCATTTCGTTTTTTTCCCATTTAATACTAAATTATTAACAGTGAACCAATTTTGGACCTGCAATAGTGCGTTACGTCGTCAAGATTTAATGCACGTATATTTATCTTAGCAGATGCGAGATGAAATGCCGGGAGCGGACGCCCCAGAAAGACATATAGTGGCCTCATTTGTGATGTTCTTCAAAAAGGTCAGGTGCGTAGTGCTCGCAACCGGCGTGCGTGTATGAACGTAAACGAAGCAAAAGGAGTATCCTTACATACTCCTTTTGCTAGCGTAGCAGGTGGCATTCTATAGTTTCTGCCTAGCACCATGGGAAGAAGGCGTGAGTTTATGTATGTGTATGTGTATTTATCTTAAAGATCAAAGAAGTTTCGTCAGAAAATAACACCATTTGTGGTTGTTTTTTTAATAAACGGGGCAAGTCAATAATATGTATATACAGAAAGAGGAACGGACCCAATATCGAGTCTTGTGGGACACCGATTTTTACTTTTAAACCGAGTGAATTAACACCATTTATTTGGACTTGCCGTTGTCTATCATTTAAATAAGATTTAACTAAACTGAGCGCAAGTTTACTTAGTCCGTAATGTTCAAGTTTCAGGGGCAAGGTTTCGTGATTTACGCAGTCAAATGCCTTGGAGAGGTCACAAAAGATTCCTATGGCATCTTGGGCCGCCTCTCACGCTTTAAATATGTGTTTTAATAAAGTGACACCGGCGTGAGCCGTACAACGTCCTTTGGTGAAACGATCGTGTAAGATTTGGTTGGTGTTAAAATTATTACTTTTTCGAACACCTTGCTGAATTCCGGCAACACGGATACCGATTTATAATTGTTGGTGTCTTTAATGTCCCCAGATTTAAAAAGTGGTAGGTATAACTTTACTGTATTTCGTTAAATCCGGGAAGACTCCTTGATCCATACACAAATTAAATATTAAAGCTATGTAAGTATGGTGCTGTAGTCTCACTCTCGATATGGATGTACAAACTTTGATAGACATTCCCTATAGATCTTCGATCAGTTTGATTTTAATTGGTCAAGGAGAGCTAATGAGACACAATTGATTTTCTATTGTTTGACTCCGAATCGGTGTCGCGCGGGGCTTAACAGGTTAATTTGACGAAAAGCTTTAATTACTATCATAGAGTTTATATGTTTAAATTGAAACGTGTGCGAGCACCTTTATATGACCGACTTTTTGTAGGACGTGTGCGTTGCACTATGGCCGTCAGTACGTTCTATTTTTCTCCTACAAAAATCGGTCACCGATTACCGGACGTGGGCGGGCAGCCTTAAACATTAAACATAGAGCAGCTAAAATACAATCCTTGAAGCACCTGCCCTAGCTACTACGAGTAGGTAGGCGAAAACAGAAAGAAAATTAGGTTACGTATTTTACCTACTTGAAAACATAGCTAAGGACCTAACAGAAAAATAAAAATATCTTTCAAAATAATGCAACCTCAGACAAGTCGTCTCTAGTAGGAAGAAGAACCCCTCATATAGTTTGTTTTCAGTTGAATTGTCACTGACAACAAAATGGTGCCGATTCCCTTGTCCACAAACTAAACTAAATTTAAGCTCAGTACATCTTTTTCTTTAGAGGAGAGAAGATAAATTTTAGTTTAGTCCTGTCAAATTAATCAGCGCCTGTCACTATTCCATACAAGTTTAGACGTGATTAAAAACTTGCCTACTAAAATTACGTCAATTTACGTCAAGCGCTGGTTAATTTGACAGGACTAAACTAGAATTTATCTTCTGTCCTTAATGAAATAGAAATAAAAGATGCACTGAACTTAAATTTAGTTTAGTTTGTGAACAAGGAAATCGGCACCATTGTCAACTAACTAAACCAAGCTGCAGCATGTTTACCGTGAATAAACGTATTTTCTTTCTTTTCTTTAGCATCATGTAGATAGGTATTTTTGTGCCACACTATTTTTTTTTACACTTCGGTAGGTAATAAAAGCACCCATTAATCACACTAAAGACTCGGGCAGACTAGCGCGATATTGCGAGCGCGACAGGCAGCAATATGCCTGTCGCGCCCGCGATATTGCCCCAGTCTGCACGAGCCTTAACTGTTGTGATTAATCTATAGGTACAAATACTTAAATAAAATTGAAGTGTCTCTTTGTAATGTCAAAATAACAGAATTTTGTTTAATGCATATGAAGGTATATACGGTAGGTACCTACTTATAAAAAAAAAAACAAAAAAAAAAAATAGTAATATTAATAAATAACAATTTTATATGTCATAATAATACAGATAGGAACCTAGGTGATTCATTATAAAATCATTGTGTCAACGTGTACATTGTATAGGTACATTTGGTTCTACCTATGTTAAAATCTGTACTCAATTGCCTCTTAAACTAGGTAAACCTATTGTCTGTCCTGTCTGTTTGTCTAATCTCCGAACGGCTCGACCGATTTTGACTGGACCTCCACTAGCAGATAGCTGATGTTGTAAGGTACTCCTTACAACATCAGCTACTTAACTTAGGCTAGTTTTATTCTGAAAAAGCCATGCGGCCGAAGCTGCGGGCAGCAGCTAGCGTACAATATAATATATAAGTCGATATTTCGGTAGACAGTGGTAAAAGTAGCTGTACTTACCTAGTCTAATTTACAATTCCTACTATCGAAAACAGGTTCAATACGCTTTAGTGCCTACAGTCAAGGTAAGGCAGATGGTAATTTTGCCTTAATGTCTAGCTAGCTGCTAGTCCCTAGCACGCTTTTGGCTGGAGTACATTTTCGAAGCAAAACTTAAAAAAATCAACAGGCGATTTATACTGTTCAGTATGTTTGGATTTAAAATACATGATGTTGCGGAAAAAACACGTCGCCCTCCATTTTAATATGTATGATTATGTGACGCAATAACAGGTCAGAACCTCAAGGTGACGGCCAGTCAGGCTGCCTCGGCGTGCTGTTGCCGCGACGCGGACGCCTGCAATAAACATAAATAGTATTACCTAGCTCTTACATAAAAAAGGCAACACTTATGACGTACTTTAGTATTCTCAAATTTCATCAATCGATAGCGGACTTCCTTGATTGAAACATGTTGGGAAACTCATTCCTTTTGTCAAGTTGGCAAAGTAACCTTGTTTTAGATTATTATTATAAAACTCGTTATTATACGTAATAAGTCGTCATCAGGTGATTTATGTTTACAAGCTCTAGCTAAACTTAAGTGGTTTTCAAATAACGGCAATAAAATAAATCACCACACTACTTGGCTTATTCCTAGAAGCTCCAAATCTATTGTTCTCCAATCAATTTCTCTCCATAGGTATATTGATATTGATTCCCAAGAGCTCCACAATTTTTGTTAGTTAAGTAAATAATAAAATACTATAAATTTTTCCCAGCGGCTCCAAACCAAATTGCTTAAGGTCAACAAAACACAAATTGCTTACATTAATGTTATATTTTCGTGGTAAATAGTTTCAGTACACAGGCAGTCACAAAACTTTATATTGTGTGACATGAAGTCAATTTGTGATGACAGAAAGTGCATTGTGAGATTTCATCACCACTTCGTCGTGGGATTTAACTTATCGGGTATGGACTGAGACTTGATCTCTGCGACTGCAGTTTTTAACGGCTAAAAGACAACCATCGTGAGAAACGGCAAAAAGCAAATGTTATAGAATTCGAAATTAGGTATTAGGTAATACGTACCAATGCAAATGGTATAAATTGGGGTACGAGTATTTACTCAAACAAAATAGTTTTAAGAGATACAGTATTAAATAAAATAAAATAAATATTCAAACGATAGACAGATATGTGCCAGCAGGGATCTACAAATGAAGTAGAATGTGTGGTGTTAGAACGAAGGATAAATACCAAAAAATATTGTAGAATTAATAATTCTACAATATTTTTATATGTACTGAAACTATATTTACCACGAAATTATAACATTATTTGTGTTTTGTTGACCTTACTTACGTTGTATTTGGTTTGGAGCTCATGGGAAAGATTTTATTTATTATTATTATTAAAATGCTTTTTGGGGTTCCGTAGTCATCAAGGAACCCTTATAGTTTCGCCATGTCTGTCTGTCCGTGGCATAGATCAGAAACTCTTCGTACTAGAAAGCTATAATTTGGTATGGGTATACATATTAATGATGCCAACAAAGTGGTAAAATAAAATCTTAAAATATTTTTTTTAGGGTCCCGTTTCTCCACGTGAAGGGGGGATGTTTATTATGGCTCGTCTATCCCATTGTGTGGGGTGTCGTTGGAAAAGTCGTGAGTGGTGAAGGGCGGGCGTTTTTGGGGGACTGTCCTATGTAACTTTGACGTTCGAAAAGTGCGGATCTCAGCCTAATTTGAATAAATGACTTTTGATTTTGATTGAGTCGTACAAAAATGTTACGAGTACGTGGAAACCATTTTTCGTTTCAGGGATCCATTTATGAAGTATTAAGGCGCTGACAAGACCCAATTGACCAAAATAGGCTTCGCTTAAGAAAAAAAATTGCCAAATCTGTATAGTTTGTGGTAGCGGAAAAAATATATGTTAATTTTGACCATATTTCCCAGAACTTGGTTATTACCAAAACACGTTTTGAAAACAAAATCTCGATACAAACTAAATTTAAACTAACCTCTTACTTTGAGTTCTAATCCAAAATGTCTCTATCAAATATCAACATACGTTACGTATTTAATTAATAACAAGAACGTCTTATTTGAATGCAGAACTTGGTTGTTTTTTTTTTTTCGATTACTCAACTCGATTTTGAGTAAATAGATAATTACTTCATATTTTGCAATAAATTACAAGCGTTGTGTCATCGCGCTTCTCTTTCTTTTCTATGGAATTTGACAGTGACCGCGGTTTAGGTGTTGTCAGTGTCTTAAAGTGCTAATTTTTGTTAAAGGCAAGTGTGTGTGTCCCTCTGCCAGCTAAATGGTTGTTTTTGTATATTATGTGAAAAAAAAATCATGGCAGTAGTAGGTATATACGAGTATAACGGAATTAAAAGGAAAACTACCACAGCTAAGTAGGCTTAAGAAGTTAACGAGTAATAGTCACCAACTACATTTACAGTTGGAATGTATGGGAGAACATGCTTTTCTACTACAATGTTAAGTTTGTTCTTGGGATAAATTCATCCCAACTACGCAACCCTTCATTGTGCGTGGTCCGACACGCACTTGGCTGGTTTTTGTTTTTGTGAAATGGCATCTCGCAAGTCAACTCTCAACAACTCCAGTCAGGGCATAAAACTTATAAACTAAACGCCTACACGCTAAGGGCACCCCCTGTGGGGTACGGACTTCCTCCTACTTTTTTTACGGGTCCGGAGTCAAGGGACTGTTATAGTTTAGCCATGTTCGTCTGTCTGTCTGCCCCCGGCTTAGCTCAGACTCTTCGTACTAGAAAGTTGTAATTTGGCATGGGTATACATCGCATGCTTAATCAAAAACGTAGATTTCTGGAAATCGCCGTTAAATGTTTTGCGATTGGGGTGGGGTCTAGTCAGCTTATTAGCCAATGTTATAAATATGTAATTTACCTATAGTTAAATATAATACCTACTTTTAAAAAACCATTGATTAAATCTGTGCAAAAGAAAATTGCAGAAATCCTAACTTTGACTCAAGCTCTATTATGTCAGTATTCTATTAAGCATGCGACGTGTTAATCACGCCGACGCGGCGACGAAGTGGTAATATAAACCGACACGCACTTGGCCGGTTTTTTTTTTCAATTCCCGCCTTCATCTGACAGCGAACTTCACTACACATTCAGTGCTTCGCCAAAACGGAAAGTGCGCACTTTAAATTTATAATTTTGTGCACAATCTTTTACTTCCCATCCTTGACTACGCTGATGTCAGTTTTCTCGATCTCACTGAGGCATAACTAGATAACCCTGAGCGACTTCAAAACTTTTGCATAAACTTCATATTTGGCTTGCGCAAATATGATCACATTTCACAATTTCGCACAAAGCTCAAGTAGCTTTCCATACGTCTTCGCCGGTTTTCTCATAATATCTTGTTTCAACTATGTTGCTGTTTCAGTATTCTGTTCAATCATACAACTCTGACTTTTCTTAAAGAACGTTTCAAGTTCCTTCATGACACACATAATAGATACCTGAGGTCACCTGAAAAGTCTAGACTAGAGCTGCTGATGCACTCCACCAGTTTCTATGATAAATATTTTACAGTTCAAGCAGTACCTATGGTTGTAATTCCACAACCGTACCAACCGAGCATGCCATAATGACCGTGTCAATAAGGCATGCTCAATCTTTGTCCATTTGTTTAATTATGGTAGAGAAACACTATCTCTCCATAAATACATTTTTTTTGTTCTTTGCACTTGTTTGAAAAGAATTATGAAGGTATTGCCAATAAATTCAAAAAGTTAGAGCGTAAATTAATGCGTCCACGACGCAGACGCAGAGATCGACATAGATCAGCACGGAGGCGGTTATCATCCTCATCCTCATTATCGGACTCATCGTCGCGTTCTTCGTCAAGTTTGAGTTCTACATCATTTGCTCTCATTCAAGGTCAAGATCGTCAAGGCGTGCATGACATAGTGGCGCCGTCGCCGCACCGCTGTCCTACCTAGCCTTTAATGGATTGAAGGCATACATTTTCATCTACCCGCATGGTCGAATTGAAGTTCACCTGAGGGGTTATCACTTATTGACGATTTACGAACATTTGTTTTAAAACAAATAAATAAATAAATTATTCTCTCGTATTTGACTAGTGCTGCGGGCAATCTATGGGACTGTCACTTCACTAAAACGTGATTATTGAACCAAGTTACAACATGACGAGTGCAATGCGGGCATTATTTAGGAATGTCACTTTGCGATTATTATAATATACTAGGTTATACACTTGTTCAAAGGAATTTTCAGATTTCGTCTTCCACGTACAGTCGCCAGCACATCAAGTTACCATAAATTGTCAAATTTTCTCAGTCGATTTTGAACTTAACCATCAATATTTTAAGGTTTAAAATCATTTGGAGAAAGTTAACAGTCTGTGGTAACTTGATGTGCTAGCGACGTACAACATTACTTGGGACCAGAAGCCGAAGAAAAAATTGTTCAGTTCTCATAAACTCAAATTAACATCAAAATGTATTCCCTCAAAATTTTTAACAATTCCTTTACTTTACTTTTCTTTTCATAACTTAACGCAGATGGCGTTAAATTAAGAAAAGTATCTTATATCCTTATCCAAGTCATGGTCTCTTTAAAAAAGTGAGTTTATTTGTTTGTCACGCGTGAAAGACGCTAAAACGGCTGAACGGATTTGGATGAAATTTGGCACATGGGTGGCCCATGACCTAGGTTAGGATATAGGATACTTTTATAGCGGCAGTACGTCCCTGTGGGATAATTTCCGACCTCCAAGCGGGCGAAGCCGCGGGCATTCGTTGTTTAAAAGATATCTTTGTTATAATCTAAGTTTAAGTACCTATTTTTGAATATTTGTTGCTACTTTGAGCATTTATTAACAGCTTTTCATTTTTTTTTAATTTCTCATAACCATTAGTAAAGTCTAAATTAAGGTTACAAATTACCATTAATTCAGGTTTTATGAGATTTTAATACTGGCCCTATTGCGCTCAGTAAAAGCTGAAGTTTCTGAAACGAAACTTGGTACGTTTCGATCAAAACAGATAAAGGATGCGTTTCGTTTTACACTTATTTTAAAACAATGATTATTTCCAATTAAATTTTTCATCGAAAATATAGTAGTTATACTTTTTTAAATATACACGTGAGAGCAATAAAATCGCACACGTTGACTTTTTGTTGTAAAAGCAGTTTTTTTCATGAATGTGAATACATATTAAAATAAAACTTACACTATTTGAATGTTTACTTCAGTACCTTTCTAATGATATCAAATACAGTGTAAAAAAAATACCCATAGGGGGTTTTAGGGCACAAAACCCAACATACGGATAAAATTACCCAATTTCGCTTAAGAAAGAATAAAAATAAAACTCGAAATGCTTGATCAAATTGTTTTTTAATAAGGTGTATTCCCTCCCCTAGCCTTGATTACAGCTCTTAATCGGTTTTTCATGGACCGTATTAATTTCACCATGAAAACTTGTGGTATGGCGTTCCACTCCTCTTCAATGGCAAGTTGAAGCTCTTGGAGGCGCGTAGGAGCAGGGCTTCTTGTTCGAACTCTTCTTTTTAGCTCATCCCAGACATGCTCAATCGGATTGAGATCAGGACTACGACCTGGCCACTCCATCGCGGTGATTCCAACGTCTTCCATGTAGTCGCAAACTGTTCTAGCGACATGCGGTCTGGCGTTGTCGTGCATTAAGAGAAAATCTTCTCCCATAAGCCACGCAAGTGGCCTCACATGTTCTTCGAGCACTTCTTCGGCGTATCGTGCAGCCGTCAAACTTCTCGATCTCGGGCCGGTATTCGCCGTAGTGATGAATACAATGTCAGTTTTAGTGTCCAACATTATGCCACCCCAAAACATACACGATCCACCTCCAAAAGCCACACGTTCTCTTATGCAGCATTGTGAAAATCGCTCTGATGACCTTCTGTAGACCCTAGAGCGTCCATCATGACATTCAAAGTCATTCTGCACTCATCAGAGAACATAACAGCCCGCCATTGGTCATACGCCCAATTCAAATGTTCCCTAGCAAATTGTAGCCGGGCTTGTCGGTGAGTTGTGGTCAATTTGGGACCATTTGCTGGACGATATGAAGTCATTCCTGCTTCACCTAGTCTTCTTCGAACTGTCCACCGACTTATACTGACATTGCGAACTTCTCGAAGCTGTTGTCCCAGTTGAACCGCGTTCAGTTGCCGATTTCTCAAAGAGCTTGTCATAAGAAAGCGGTCATCACGCTCTGATGTTGTGCGTCGCCGGCTAGATCCTGGTCGCCGAATGTAGCCACCGGTCTCTTGGAACCTCTGGTATACACGACGAACAGAGTAGCGGCTCAAATTTAGCCGTCGAGCAACTTTACTTTGGTTATGGCCTGCTTCGAGCAAGGCAATAACTTGAGCGGCTTCTGCGGGCGTGGTATCCATATTTTTCCAGTAAATCCGTATGCTTCCAGTAGAGATGTTATCACGTTGACCTTCGGTATGCAACTGATTAATTTTTTTTTTTTTTTTTTTTTTAATGTATGGCATCTCGTAGTTGACCTTGAGAGGTCGTGACTACTTAACCGGACTTTCCTATGGCTGCCTTAAGCGAACTCAAAGCCTCCAGCCAGGGGCGAATTTCTTATAGTACTAAGCGACTGCACGCTAAGGGCACCCCCTGTGGGGTACGGACCTCGGCTTAGGGCGTCGCTGGGGGGAGGACAGCAAGATGGGACAGGCTGGATCTGGTTAATATTATTAATATTAATCGGGGAATTTAAAGCTACAGGCTCAGCTGCGGCGCGGGCTGGCACTTCGTCGAGCAAGGGTCGGGGGGGACAATTACGTCGGGGTTTACGCGAGGGACCTCGGCGGCGAGGTCGGAACGTAGGTCGGTGTGATTTGTGCACTGTACTCGTTGCCCTATTGCTTTCCTGGAGGAGGGTAATGGGGTCATCGGGGTCGGAGAGGGTATGCCTTGGACGGCGAATAGAGCTAATGGTGGAGGGCCTATATCTGGCGGCCTGCACAACCAGAGGGTTGCGGTGGGTGGTGGCGGAGTCGAAGAAGCACTTCGTGATGCGCTTCATGAACTGCTTGATGGTGGGGATTCTAAGATCGAGATGGAGGATCTCGTTTCGAACGAACCAGGGGGCTCCCGTTGCCTTTCGGAGGAATCGGTTTTGGAGGGACTGCATCCTGTGGATGTGGTGGGGTTTAGCATGTGCGAAGACTGCACAGGCATAAGTCATGATGGGACGGATGCACGCTGTGTAAATACGCAATTTGCCCTTAAGGGACAATTTGCTGCGCGCATTTAGGACGGAGTGAAGTCTACCGAGAGCGAAAGCGGCACGCGAACGCACCTGCTTGATGTGCTCTGAGAACGAGAGATGGTGGTCAAGGGTCACGCCTAGGTATTTGGCTCGCTTCTCCCAAGGGATAGGCTTGCCGAACATGGTGAGCGGTCGGGGGGCGATGAGGTTTCTACGCTGTTTGGTGAAGAGAACAGCCTGACTTTTGTCGGGATTGACCTCGATTCTCCACTTTCTAAACCAAGCGCCAAGCTTGTTGACCTCGGTCTGGAGAGTGCGAGATATGTGGTCGTGGACTAACCCGGTGTAGTAGATGGCCGTGTCGTCTGCGAACAGAGCCAACTGCGCCTTTCTACTTTTCGGGATGTCACTGGTGAAGAGCGTAAAAATGAGAGGGGATAGTACAGAGCCCTGAGGGACGCCTGCACGGATAGGGTGAGGGGAGGATAGCGCTCCTTCGATGCGATAGCGGAAGGTGCGGTTTGACAAGAAGTCTCGTAAGATGAGCACGAGACGATCGGGCACACCGAGTTTGTAGAGCTTATATAATAAGCCGTTGTGCCAGACCTTGTCGAACGCTTTCGCTATGTCGAAGAATACAGCACCGGTCGTAAGACCACGTTGAAAGCCGTTACTTATGTGTTCAACGATGCGGTGGACCTGTTGGACGCAAGAATGTTGGGCTCTAAAGCCGAACTGCTGGTCGGGGATGAGGCCCTTTGTTTCCGCAAAATCTCTGAGGCGCTTTAAGATAAGCCTCTCATAGATTTTGCCGAAGACATTGAGCAGACTGATGGGCCGGTAGCTGGTGGGCTCCGTTTTCGGCTTACCGGGCTTCGGTATGCCGATGACGGTGGCCTTCTTCCACTCTTGTGGGAAGATGTTATTGCTCAGGGCTCCATTGAAGATGGTGGCCATGAGCATTATGAGGTGAGCGGGGAACAGTTGGAGCACCCTATTGGTGATTCCGTCTGAGCCGGGGGCTTTGCGAGGTTTTAGACCCTTGATGATATCATGCACTTCGTCTGGAGTGACGGGAGGCAGAGGATAGTCAGGGTCTTCAACGGGCGGGAATTAAAAATTCCAATAAACCGACCTTTTTATAACTGCGGCTAAGGTTGCAAGTAGTGACAAAGCAAACGCGTGAATTTGGGGAATTCGGTGTACGGTCGGTTTTTGTAAGTTACGTGAAGGTCAATGATTTTAATTTTATGTTTTTGTAAAGCTAAGCTTGTATGCTTTAATTTTGTCTAATGATTTTTACTCAATATCTTTAGATTTTAGAAAACAATCAGTAATAAACCAAATTACAAGGGGTGTGCGATTTTATTGCTCTCAAGTGTACTATTCAGGCCCCTATTAAAGCCGAGTACTTATAATATACAGTAAGGTTGGTTTAGTTTCCAATATGTCACCTGTAAAGATCTATGGGGTAATTCTGTGGAAGTTGCTAAGTCGATTATAAACATTGTAGCACCTACTTTAGCTGTTATTTTTAATAATTGTATTGACTGTGGTGAGTTTCCTGATCTTATGAAAAACAGTAAAATAATGCCGTTGTTTAAATCGGGTAGTAAATCAGACCCTACTAATTATAGACCTATTTCAGTACTACCTACCTTTAGTAAAATTTTCGAGAAACTTATTTTAGATCAAATCCAAATATTTTTCAATAAACATACATTAATGCATAACAAACAGTTCGGTTTTACAAGGGGTCGTTCGACTACTGACGCCGGTGTTGAACTTTTAGGACATGTTTATAATGCATGGGAGGATAAATGCGATGCCTTGGGTATTTTTTGCGATTTGTCCAAGGCATTCGATTGCGTTCTTCATGAAACTTTGATCAGAAAACTGCACCACTACGGAATCCGAAACGCCTCTCTGGATCTTCTTACTTCATATTTGAGTGATAGGATTCAGAGAGTTGATGTTAACGGAAAAAGATTACCAAGATCTGCAGTAAGAATGGGGTCCCCCAGGGCTCAATTCTTGACCCATTTTTGTTTCTTATTTATATAAATGACTTGCCTGACCTCATAAAGGATAATCATGATATAGTGCTGTTTGCAGACGACACTTCACTTTTAATTTAAACTCAAACGTCAGCAGTTGGTTACTGACAATGTAAATAGTGCCTTCGAAAAAGTAGTTTACTGGTTTAATGTTAATAACCTACTTCTTAACGAGAAAAAAACCAAATGTATTAAGTTTACAATACCTCATGTTAGACAAGTAAAACCTAGTGTTCTCATAAAGGGTGAAGAGTTGAACCCCGAAGATACCACTGTGTTCTTAGGCATAACTTTGGATGCCAAGCTTCAATGGGGCCCCCATATAGATAAATTGTCAAAAAAGCTTAGCTCTGCAGCATACGCCGTTAGAAAAATTTGTGATTTAACTGATTTAGACACAGCCCGTTTAGTATACTTTATAGCGTAATGTCGTACAGTATTCTGTTATGGGGAAATGACGCTGATATTCAGACAAATTTTGTTTTACAAAAAAAGGCAATCCGTTCAATTTATAAATTAAGCCCCAGATACTCCCTCAGAGACAAATTTAATGAGATTAATATAATGTAATGACTGTAGCTTCTCAGTATATTTATGAAAATCTTTTGTACGCACATAAAAATATTTTTTTTTTAAATACAGTGCTATCCATTATCTAAGTACTAGGAACAAACACTAATTTGTTGTTCCTACAACCAGGCTCAGAAATAAAATCATTTATCATTTATGATTAAACCCTTCTCAACTAAAGAGACAGAGACAAGAGACTAAAGTTCGTTTTTAGGGTACCGTAGTCAACAAGGAACCCTTATAGTTTCGCCATATCCGTCTTTCCGTCTGTCTGTCCCCGGCTTAGCTCAGAGACTCTTCGTACTAGAAAGCTGTAATTTGGCATGGGCATAATATTATGTTAATCACGCCGACAAAGTGGTAAAATATTTTTTTTTATAGGGTACCTCCCTTACACGAAAAATGGGGATGTTTTTTTGTCCTCTATCCCATCGTGTGGGGTAACGTTGGATAGGCCTTTAAAAAATGTTGCGGGTCTGTGAGAATCATTTTTCGATTCAGGGATCCGTTTGCATAATATTAAGCTTTAAAGTACAATTTTTTGTTGACAGTCATGTTTGTGGCCAGCTAAATGGTTGTTTTTGGATATATGAAAAAAATAATGGCAGTAGAATATAATTATTTAACGAAATTAAAAGGAAAACTATCAGAGCTAAGGCTTTAAAAGTTAGATAACGAGTAATAGTCGACCAACTTACATTTGCTATTGGAGAATGGGACCGTGACGTATGTGTAGGAGAACATGTTTTTCAACTACCTTACTACAATGTTAATAAATTTGTTTTTTTAAATAAATTCATCGCAACTACGGAACCCTTCATTGTGCGTGGTCCGACACGCACTTGGCCGGGATAGTAATTTGACAGATGCAAATGTCAAACTCCAAATTGGAAAAACAACTAACAAAGATTTGAAACGTCAAATTACTATCTGGGATTAAAAAAGGAACTTGGGAGTTAAGGTTCGTGAAGACCATTGACATATAGATATATGGACTGGAAATACCTACAAAAAAAAGGTGGATACCTACAACCGATATTGGCGCATAAAATGGCTGCTGTTGCTAGGGTTGTGTCAGTCAAGGAACATGGGTGTTACTATAACTAGTATCGATACTAGTCTTACTAGATATCACGTTTGGATCATAATTACATACATATAGTCCGTTGTAACAGAAAAACATGAGTAGGTTAACTTACGTTCTATTATCAGAGAATAAAATTTATGCCGTGTTGTTTTCTGCACAGAAACAAAAAACGCTTTTTAATTGCATTACGTTTACGTATTTAAGTGAACAGCAGGAAGAGATAGATCCGTTGGAAGGCCATAGCTCAGTAGCTTCTGTTAGGTATGTGGAGCCTAATGAAAAACAAGAAAATCTTGTGATTATCTTGTTTTTCATTAGGCTTCGCGGCTTTCATTATCTTCTCCCTAGTGGGAGGTTAGTAGCCGGTTTTCATGCAATAGTACATACAATAATACACATTCAATGAAAAAAATGTTACGGGATCATGAATTTATTGCTAAAGTATTTATATTTGGGTTCATTTCCCTATACCAGACCTTTTTAATATTTATTATTTCATTCGATTCTTTACAATAATATGTCATAGTGGAATAGTGTTGTACCGATGCGAGGCGACGCCGTACTGTAATACTTACCGAAACTACTCGTAGTTCCTCCGCTGAAACGATATCGGTTATAATCTGTGATGTTAACAGAAATTATTCTGCGTGTCGTTGTTAAGTCCGGCCTGTGGTTTACAACACCCACAGAGTTATAAGTAATCCTAAAACAAGACGTCATTTTGTTATTTGTTTAGTTCCATATTAGCAGCTCTAACCAAAATTAATTATTGATAAAAATACTTGCCTTTTTTACAGCTTTCCTAAAAATAAAGGGTTAAAGAAAAAGTGGCTAGAGGCTATTGGTGAAGAAAATATTAATCCCCGAAATAAAGAATGGTACCTACCTGTGTTCACTTCACTTTGAAGAAAGCTGTTTCAATAGAACACTTGGTGAAATGAGATTACATAATAACTCTGTTCCTACAGTATTTTCGGTAAGTGTGTATAAAAATTATTGATTAATAATAGCCCGGCCCTTTGGCCTGAAATAAATAAATGTGATTATCATAATATTAGTAGATACCAAATTTTTCAGAGGCCCGCCAAAATACAATATCAAGAGTCATATGTTTTGTGTGAAACAAGCAACATTAAAAATCTGATGTTTCTGGTACATCTGCTGTAATGCCTCTATTGCAGTTACCCCATCGAATTGTGGACACGGTGCATATTTCACATTTCCTTGCATTGATTCCCTTGATTTCCTTGTATTGATCATTACACACTTGTATCACAATGTACTACCTGTAGCCTACTTTTCTAATCTAACATTATACTATAATCATTACCACACCAATAAACAAAGGTATAAAAATAATTCTTACTTAATTTTTAATCCACTACTAATGCAAAATAAGCCTAATGAAAAACAAGAAAATCTAAAAGGTATGCGGATACCTAACAGAAGCTACTGCGCTATGGCCTTCCAACGGATCTATCTCTTCCTGCTGTTCATTTAAATACGTAAACGTGATGCAATTAAAAAGCGTTTTTTATTTCTATGCAGAAAACAACACGACATAAATATTCTCAGGTAACAGAACGTAAGTTAACTTACTCATGTATTTCTGTTACCACGGACTATAAGTATGTAATTATCATCCAAACGTGATATCTAGACTAGTATCGATACTAGTTATAGTAACACCCATGTTCCTTGATTGACACAACCCTAGCAACGGCAGCCATTTTATGCGCCAATATCAAGTTGTAGGTATGCACCTTTTTATGTAGGTATTTCCAGTCCATATATTTATATGTCAATGAATGGTGTAGACAGGCAGGATAACGCGGGTGCGACAGGCAGCGCGACACTTTCCATGAAGTTCTCATAGAAATTGTGCTACTAAAAACAAATTATTAATTCACTGGAACTATCTGACATGTGCTAGCTGTCACTTTGTGTAATAAAATGGTCATATTTATAGTATTCTACATACTACTTTTACACTTATTAATATGGCCATTTTATTGAACAGAGTGACAGCTAGCGCATGTTAGATTACTCCAGTGAATTAATAATTCAACTTTAGTGTCTCGTCGCGCCTGTGTAGTGCTCAGCCTGTATAGTGCACAAGACTACACTATACAGGAGGGAGTGCACCTGTGTTTGTAAACACAGGTCCACTCCCTCTTCCTTCACTGTCATAGTCCGCGGGCGGCATTTCGCGCTTACCTACGTCACAGATAATCCTACCGTGTACTTTGCAAGACACGGGCATTACACCACCACCACCAAATTCTAAATTATAGATTTAAAAGTCACTAAAATCAAATATCTGCGCCTTAAGCTGATATGATTGAAAGAAAGCATCATTGAAGTAAGAAATAAATACTAGGGTTCGTTTTTTAATCCCAGAGACTAATTTGACATTTCAAATGATTGTTGTTCGTTTTTCAATTTGGTGTTTGACATTTGAATGTGTCAATTTAGTCTCCGAGATTAAAAAACAGACACTGCGAGGTCAGCGTAAAGTGTAAATGTATAGCTTGATGTGTAGCCGTGTGTACAGTTTTGATTAAATATCAGCTATGATCAACGAAGCATTTTATGGAAATACTGAAAGTAAGGAATGGAGACATAGCTCATAGAATTTAGGACTTTTCATAGCCGCCATATTTTCATCTTTGAATTAGGTTTAGGCACCGGGGTTAGGATTACGACAGGTAGAGAGTATAATAGGTGGTACCTTGGCAGGTACATACATACATTCTAATGCATCACATCACACACACAAAGTAAAACTTAGCAATGATATCGGTAGAAGATAATAGGTAGTATGTAATGTGTTACTCTGTCTATTTATTTTTATAGAATGAAAATGATTGCATTATCTATTACAAATTACCTTTTTTTTACCCAAAGGTCAAAAACTTATTTTTACGGAAGTTTTTAAACATTATGTTGAAGGAAACTTTGTGAATTTTTATATACTTCATTACGATTCTGTCGTATCGTATATCAGTCAAATAGGGAATTAATTATTAAACAGTTTTAAGGAAGGACAAACAAAAATATTACATAAGTAGCTATTAGTTTACATTTTTCAGTGTCATGTCAGTCAAAAGCATCCTTATTAGTTTTCCAGGTGCACTGGAACTAGTATGCTTCAATAGATGAGGACAAATCCCCCACCGTTTGTTGTATTTGGGAAGCAAGACACTTCTTGCTTCAAGAGCTGATTCGAGTAACGTAATATCCGAATGCAGCTCAGTCAAAGCAGGTAAGTAGCAACTATCTATAGTCTTATTGTGTCGGTGATATCAGCAGGTGATAGGTAGCAGCCCAAGCAGCACATACACTTGAGCGTTATAACGAGGAAAAAAGTATGCAGAGTAACAGTCCACAGCTGAGTTACGGTATTACAAGTTTCCCTATAATTCATAAACTTATAGCTGGACTTATGGACTGTATAATTTCCTTACCTACGTAAAACATTAATAATGACTATCTTTCTAGAAGAGTTTGAATCGGTTTTATTTAGCTCAGCTACAGGTAAATGTTTAAGTACAGAAATCATTAATACAGACAGAAGCTGTAATTTATACAAATAAAATACAGCATAAAACATTTCGCTACTCTTCTATTTTACATACTTAGGTAGTTGTGAAATAAATTTTAAATAAAATTACGAGAATACAAATAGGCTCCGAGGATTGGATGAAATAACTAATTATAGGTAGGTAAGTAGTTAGATAGATACAGTGTCCAATCTCATCTCATGTCTGAACTCATTTAAGTTTATCAAATAAAACGGAACAACGTTCAGATTCACAGACAAATAAGTAATTTATTTGTCTGTGACTCTGTACGTTGTTCCGTCTGTAATTATTAGGGTGAATTATGAATATAATTGTCACTTGTAGGAATGCAATGTGAGATAAGACTGCAAACATTATTTTGAATTGCAAAGTAAATGGCGCAACCCGCGCTACTCAGCGCGACCGAAGCAACGCAAACTTGGTTGGTCGGTCGTCGACTACCCGTGCCGGAGCGGCACTGCCGGCACTCGTGTCCACGTCACTATGGCCGCAACGCGGTGGAAACGGCGCGGCCGCGGCGCGGCGTGTTTGTTTTACAGTTCATACTGGCGACTTATCGTTTTGTTCGTATTACTTGCCGCTTGGTACCGTAGAGCAAAATACGTTTCACGTGTAGCGAAGCAGGTACGTACAGGCAGACAATTTCGCTTGTATTTATAAGAACCACGCTTGTAACTACCACCAGAGCTCACGTACGACGCCAGCTTCGGCTTTATTCGGCAATACTCGTTTTATCTGTCGTGTCGACAGACCGTGTCCGTGTCGACTATCGTTCTCGCTTACTCGTAAAGTTCTATCACATTACCAACAAGAAACTATTGTAACCAGTGTTGCCATCCATACGAGGTTTCTCGTACATGTACGAGATTTAGTGGTTCTGGTACGAGGTACGAGCTTACATTCATCCTCGTACGATTTTGTACGAGATTCGTTGATACAAGTCATATTTTGGAACGCGCCTCTGACTATACGAAATGAATGAAAAGTGTGTACGTACGAAAGGTTTCATTTCATTCATTTTACTTGTATTGTTTCTTTAAGGAGTTAAGTTAACGTAGAAAATATGTCTATGTTAATTCCACTCTACTCCACGTCCACTATAGTAGGTACAGTTCGGATACTACATACAGTATCCAATGCAAAATTCCGGTTGTACGACCTGCCACCTCCGACCACCTGGACACTTTTTGATGAAACTGCTTTGTAGAGTGCTTAGTTATGAGATAGTTGACAAGAAAATCAATAGATTTTAAGCAATTTATTAAATAAATGGTATGTACGAGGTTGTGTTGACAAAATACGAGATTTCAGACCATATCTGTATGAGGACACGCCTTCGGCGTCTGGCAACACTGATTGTAACCATCACGTCACCGTCAGTGTCAGTGCAGTGTTCAGTGTTGTGAGGCGTGCTGTCGCCGGATGTGCCGATTTTAAAGTCCTCTCGAAAAATAAAATTTGACAAGTGACCTTGTATGTACCTTATTGAACAAAGTGACTATTACGCCTACATAAAGAAACATAACCTACAAAATGTCAGACAGCGCACAGGACGTTCTGAAGGATGCAGCGGCCGGTGCCGCTGTTGCTGCTGCCGCTGGGGGATCACTATTCAGCACGTTTGATATTATTGTGCTCGTTATCTTACTGGGAGGCACTATTTGGTGGCTGTATAACTCGAAAAAGGAAAACAAAAAAGATGAAATACTGCTTAGTAAATATTCAATCCAGTAAGTGTACCTATTGTTGTGAAAGTTTTTGTTTACTACCTCATTGAATTAACTCTAACCACTTTTAATTCTGTTAACCTTATCAGATTTATACTAGCTATCTAATCAGGTACTTAAATATAAAAAATAAAGATACGTATTATATAAATCTACACCTAGTAATATTTTATGACTTCACTAGTACAGCAATTAAATTGTTATTTGCGATTACACTTGGTTGCATTATCATTGTCTTTTATAAGCATGTGTAAGTAATTAGGTATGCACCTACATTTGAAGCGTGACTTCACATGTTTTTATTGTGCTATCATGAAAAATTAAACGTAACTCGTGTAGATAACTTCCAAAGTACCAGGATGTAATAAAATATTCAATCGCATTTGTATACAGCTGCAACAGAGCAATGAAAATGTCTAGAAACACTACCACTGCGTGAGTTGAGAATGTTGTAGCCACTAGCCTGTAGTCATACATAGCCATTGCCACTGGTTGAAGTAGGTTATGTAGAATAGCCGTGTTTACTGACGTCATTTGAAAATACCCGAGTTAGTTGTTTTTTTTTTCTCAACAGGATAATAGTTCCTTTAGCAAGGAAAATACGAATGAAGAAGGTTGGAATTCTGATTTACATTGTGTTTAGTGTTTGCAATACAAGTTGCGTACCGTTTCTACCTACGCATGTAATTAAAAGGGCAAGTGTACAGATGCACGATATTTTTAAATAAAATAAAAACAAAATAACAACATCGTTGTGTCGTAGGTACATATTAAACATCCCCAGTCTGTAATTCTGTATATTTGGTTTATAAAAATCAGTAACTTCGATCAAGATTAAAATAAAAATTAGGTAGGTAGGTAGTGTACCTAGTTACCTACATAAAAATAATATTACCTTCATCTTTTAGGTAGGTACCCTTTCTTTCTTTTTCTTGTGTTTAGTGACTAACATAAGTACCTACTAACCTTAGACTTCTCAACTTCTGATGCAGTCATGGTTTAAAAATCTTGAGGAATCTTTATTAGCCGTGATTTATTTTTTATTTGATACAACGGAAAAAAAGAAACAAGCTTGTTCGTTATTATTATTTAATTTTAAAGTTATAATCCAAGATTGTTCCCGTTTTTTATTGTGTTAGGTACAAAACTTACATAATTCTGCATGCCTACCTACAAGATATTGACACGAAACCCTGCGAAAAAAAATTGCATCGAGTATATTTTGGTTACCTACCGTACTTATTGCATAATTTGGGATCAGGCTTCTGAGCACGATCGCCGATAAAACTCATGGCAACAGTACTCATTGGCCTTAGACAGTTTCGACATACCTACTCAGAGTTTTCACTTTTCAACACAGCAATAATCATTTATTACAGGTCAATGTGTGAGGTCTGCCCTAGACGGAAACGTCACTATTAGTAATTAAAATTCCAAGTCGATTTGGCGATCTAGCGGTCAGGGTCAACGCCAATTAAGTTAGTGGATAACGTTCGAACAATACGACCGTGTTGAGTGACTTTTAAGTAATTCGTCAAACGATTTAGTATTGAATAAACTTATTCAATATCATATAGGTATTAGGTCTACAACGTACGTATTGAATAAACTTCATTTGCTTAATTCATTAAGTGGAGTTAAGGCACAGAATGATTACTGATTTATTCATTAGCTGTTGGTTGACGACTAAAAGGGGTTGGGAAACTTTTGCTAGTTACCTTGAAGAATCTACTCCATGCCCACCCACGCTCTCTCGTATAGTCATACAACTGCAGCTCGAATTAACGATCACTTCCAAGTACAGCTCCCAAACTACGTTAGGCCCAGTCCGCACTGCGCGATCTTACTGCGCGATATTTATTTGCGCAGTTGGTATGAATTTATTTTAAAAAACAAACTTAACATTGTAGTTGACAAACATGTTCTCCCATACATCGATATACGTCGCGGTCAATTCTCCAACTGCAACTGTAGGATCCCTGAATCGCAAAATGATTTTCACAGACCCGCAATATTTTTGAACGGCATATCGTCGGTGATATTCTGAAACCGCGGAACTAGCAGCGTTTAAAACCGCGTATTTACAAAAGTAGCAAAATCGAGATTTCGGATTTTCTAATTCATTAATACATATTTTACATAAGTAATGCCTACAATATTAAGAGGAATTTGACAATTTAAAAGTTTAAACAATAGAAAGTCAAGTGGTTTAGTAAATATTACGTTTTTCCTCGTTCTTGTAAAATTCACTGCACCTGCCTTACGCGGTTTTAAAACACTGTTAGTTCCGCGGTTTCAGAATATCACCGACGATATCCAATGGGATATCCGACACCATGGGATACACGAGAAAAATATATCATCGCCATTTTATTTGTAGAGGACCATAACAAAAACAAGTTTTTATTTTGCTACTTTATGTGCCCAAATTGCAGCTTTCTAGTAATAAGAGTCTGAGCTAAACCGGAGACAGACCGGTTCCGTTTAACACCCCCCGGAACACATAAAAACCGGCCAAGTGCGTGTCGGACCACGCACAATGAAGGGTTCCGTAGTTGGGATTACTTGGGACGAATTTATTCTAAAAACAAACTTAGCATTGTACTTCACTCAAACCTCCCGCAAGCCGCCATTGATGAAATGAGAGTGTGACAGTTAATCCCATCTGACTCTGCATTACAGGGGATAACCATCACCTCTTATAGCAGTATTACTTCAGCAGAAAGAGATGGAGCTATAACTCTTGTATAGCTCCATCACTTTCCCACAGTGAAGTAATATTATAATAATACTGCTATAAGAGGTGATGGTTACCCCTCTGGATTAAGTGTGTGTGTAATTTGTATGGTCGTAAATACTATTGTACTATGGGGGCGTCGAGACTTTTTTTTAGGAATGTTATCGATTTGAAAAACCTGTTCTCCCATACATCGATATATGCCACAGTCAATTCTCCAACTGCAAATTTAAGTTGGTCGACTATAACCTGTAAAACCTACTTACGAATCGCAAAATGGTTTTCACAGACCTGCAATATTTTTGAACGGCCTATCCAACGATACCCAACACCATGGGGTAGACGAGAAAAAGAAAATCATCCCCACATTACGTGTAAGGGAGGTACGCCAAAAAAAAATTTTTTTCAAGATTTTATTTTAGCATTTTGTCGGCGTGATTAATATGTATACCTATCCCAAATTACAGCTTTCTAGTACTAAGCGTCACTGAGCTACAGTGGGATCAGACAGACAGACGGACATGGCGACAGTATAAGGGTTCCTTGTTCACTAGGGAACCCTAAAAACTGTATTACTTAAGATGTTTTCATGATTTTGATTGTATGAACAGACTATTTTATTATCTATAATTCTGTGTGATTTTTTTCAATTATTCATATTTTCGTTAATAAAAATAAATATTCCCTATGAAACCGAACGGCGCGGGACGGCGCACAGTGGATCGAAAATCGGCTGTAGAAGACATAGGATCTCGATTTCTTAAATGTTATTTTTTTGCCGGAAATGACTTCTGCTGATCATTACTGTTCTATAAAATGTCATATGAAGTAATTGTGTGCACAAATGGAAGAGTTATAATTTTTATAAGAAAAAATGTATGGAGCTGACATGAAAAATGAGGATATCTCTGGAATCGCAAGGTTGGCCGTTATTTATATCCTTGCACACTGTTAAAGTACTATTTATTTGTGAATTTTTGACATACTTAATATCGTGGCATCACTTGCGTTATTTTTTTTTAAATCTTGAAAATTAAAAAAAAAAAAGTATATGATACATTTTAATGCTTAAATATGGCTATACCAAGTGTAATTTACAATATTTTTTATGTTTAGACCAAAACATTCTAAGAAATCACAAAGTCGTATTACCTACTTATTTGAAATGACATGGTAATTATGAATTACATAATATGTAATCTTGTCTAATGCCTCAAGTCCACATTAGCTAATGATTAATAAAACTTAATACCTATATACCTGTTAAAAGGATACGTACCATAATGAGGGTAATTAGATAAACGTGATCATTAGTCAATAACAATAAATGGTAAACTATTGTATGATTAAAAATAAAAGCAAATTATTAAAAAAAAATATTAACTTAACCTAACCTAACATAAACAATAAAAGTTAACTTATTTTATACTTCGTCACCATCAGAATCCACTTCAGAATCAGGCTCTACAATAGATATAACTTCTAAGAACTCTGTCGGAGCTTCCTGATCCTGAAGTTTCAGTAGTTCTACTGTTTCCTTAAAGTATGTCTGCCTCTTGTGGGCATTTAATTTTGGTCTTGTGGAAGAAATTAAGAGGATCAGAAGAGACGATAAGCATATTGAGGATATCCTCGTTTGATGCTTGTCTACTCTTTTTCCTCGAATGGTGTTCTCTGAACCTCCTAGTCTTTGTTTCGGGCCTCTGAAGCTTCTTCCGAAAGACTTCCAATTGGTACAATAGCATTTTCTGCAATTATGTCCCCTCCGTGAATCAACAATTTGTGGACGGTTGATGACATGTAGTACCAATCGTACAGTTCCACGTATTTTTCAGCGGTTGTTCTAGCGTATTCTTTAAATTTCGGCACGTCTACAATCTCTCCAGATGTGATAGCTTGCAGAATCACAGCAAATCTGCGTATTAGGTCTTCATCTAATCCAGTGATCGCTGCAGTTTTATCAGGAAATTCAAAAAACCGCCTTGCTGTGTTCCCGTCGTTAGTTGTGCCTGATCCTTGCTTAACGATGTCAATCAAAAGGTTGAGATCATCTTTGAATCGATCTTGAATGAGTTTTTTTCGTGAATGCAATAACTCTTGATGACCTTCTCCTCTTGCAGACCACTTTTTGAAGTCGAGACGATACGCTATGTGTAGAAGACATTCTATCACATTAATGCGGGCATGAAGTGATGATAATCCGAACTCATACACACCAGAAGAAATGGTTTTTGACGTAATGACATCTAACTTATTCATTTCTGTAGGCTTAGCCAAACACAGGTAGCAGGCCGCATTTGACTTAGCTTCAGACAGATATGTACAAATTTTGCCGTCAATCATCGTCATCATTAATTTGTGACTAATTTCATGTCCTTGACATTTTGAGGGAACGAGAGCTTTAATTTCGTTATCCATTGCAGTTTTTTCATTTATGACAACGTCTTTGGTTTCTTTCACAAAACTAAACTGGACTGGACGGCAATACCTAGGTGATCAGGGTTTTGGATTCACCCATACGGTATCACCGTCAGCTGTCAACTTTAATGGAACCAAAGAGGTCATAAATACGAGTATGCTGGAATCATCTTGACCACTCTCTATGTTTTGCTTATATCTACTTTGGTTAGATGCACCGTCAAATCCCCACTTTGATATTAATATCAATTGTTTATCTTGTATCGCATCAGGAATACGAATAGTTTCAAAAATTCTGTTCACTGTTAAATCTAGTAACGCTTGTAGTGCAATCTTAGCAGATGAATCCGTTACAGTCACAAATGTCTTCGGAGGGTAGCACTGTAGCTTAGCTTTTTGCACTTTATAGTAAGACGGATATATCTCCTTTGAACCTTCTCGAATAGTCGTTTCCCTTAATGTGATATATTGCCATTTCGATAGTTTTAATGAAAGTAGCAAACCCAGTGCTTTTTCTGGTGAAAATATTGTTGAAGGAGCTGGTTTGTTCAACATTTCCTTGATTTTTACTGCTGCTTCTGGATTTTGGAGCACATGTTCAATAACAGATGCAATATCCTCACGACCATCTCCTTTCAAAAGTGCTGCAGCTGAATAAGCTACTTCATTAGGGTCATCGCCTATATGTTCATCAGATCGTTTCTTCTTCTGCTTGTTACTTAGATCTTCAAACGGCTTTCGAGATCTTTTTGTCATCGTTAAAGTGAATTTCATTGTTGATGTTGATGGTACAGGTTCAGGTACAGGTTCAGTAGAAATATTTTCACTTGTTGATTCTTGAATGAGCAAATTGGTTTGCACGCAGTTTGGCCAGTCAATATTTGCCTCAAGCCAATTACTGTAATCACGTCTAAAAACTTCACTTTTCCTGTGGGATCGTAACCATCTCTTTTGAACTGCCCGTGTAAATCTTCGACAAAATTCTTTCACGGTAACACTGTCTTCATCTGAAAGGCTAGAGCCCAGTCGAATAACAAGTGTGTTGAACAATATTTCATGATCGAAAGACGAAGCATCCTGATTGCTCAGAATAACAAACAAATCCAAATTTGTAATAATGCTTTCCATTATTCACGATCACTGAGTAAAAAGACACGGTAGGATAGATGTTAGTATTAGAAATGCTCTAAATGAACTGAAGTTGTGAATCCAATGTTTGACTATTTATTGTTATTGACTAATGATGGAATCACATTTATCTAATTACTTTCATTACGTTAATCCTGCACTAATTGCTTTATTAGCGAGTACCCCAAATTATTTTGGTACGTATCCTTTTAACTAGGTACTCGTATATAGGTATTAAGTTTTATTAATCATTAGCTAATGTGGACTTGAGGCATTAGACAAGATTACGTATTACGTAATTCATAATTACCATGTCATTTCAAATAAGTAGGTAATACGACTTTGTGATTTCTTAGAATGTTTTGGTCTAAGCATAAAAAATATTGAAAATTACACTTGGTATAACCATATTTAAGCATTAAAATGTATCATATACTTTTTTTTTTTTTAATTTTGAAGATTTAAAAAAAAAAAATCGCAAGTGATGCCGCGATATTAAGTATGTCAAAAATTCACAAATAAATAGTACTATAACAGTGTGCAAGGATATAACGGCCAACCTTGCGATTCCAGAGATATCCTCATTTTTCATGTCAGCTCCTTACATTTTTTTCTTATAAAAATTATAACTCTTCCATTTGTGCACACAATTACTTCATATGACATTTTATAGAACAGTAATGATCAGCAGAAGTCATTTCCAGCAAAAAAAAATAACATTTAAGAAATCGAGATCCTATGTCTTCTACAGCCGATTTTCGATCCACCGTGCGGCGTGCGGCGCGGGCGGCGGCGCACAGTGAGCTGAAAATTGATCTTCATAGCCTTAGGGTTCAACTTCGTAATTTTTATTTTTTTTCGGGTGAAATGGTTTTAGGTGTCGTATATTATTCACTTTAATGCTATTTCTGTGTTTCAATAAATGTTTTTCTTGACATTTATAGCACTTGGTTGAAAAAAATGTATAGAGAAATATGTAAAATAGGATATATTTCGACTTCGTACAAGTGCGCCTAATTTCCTTTGGCAAGATTATTCCCCTTATTTTACTGCATTTTTTGACATATCGCACAATGCTCGCACGCGTTTAATTTTGGGAGAAAAAAAAATGCGTTTATAGAATAAAAAAGGTTTTTAATCCGTTTATAATTGACATTAGGTCCTAAATGATTATAAAAGGATTATAAAAAAAAATATGAACATAAATGGAATAGCAATCGATTCAACATAACAACTAATAACAAGGTGCATGGTAATTATCTAAAGATTTTTCTAATTTAGTGAGAGTAGTTAGATAATGAGATCTAATGCCCTCAGTATCTAATATTACTCCCTATAACTATTATTACCCTTCCCTGCATTGTTCTATAAAACATGCATTAAAATACAAAAAAATGTGAATGACTGACTGACAATTAAAAAGAAACTTAAACAATTAAAAAATCTTAAATAAATTAAAAATACTAAAGCAAATTAAAATTAATTAACGCTACAAGCATCCTAAACATCAATATCTCTGACTGACTCTGTGTCATAATTAATATCATCTATGTCACAGAACTCAATATCATCCTGTTGCTTCGGCTTAATAATTAAAAAATCCAAGGTTTTTTGTCTCTTTGTTTTATGTTGAGCACGATGCATTATTGGCCGTGTTGCAGAAATGTAAGGACTGAAGTCAGAAGCATCATCTTCATTATATTCTCATTAGTGCTCATCCTACTTATTTTACGTGAATGGTGCTCTACCTGCGAAATTCTTTGTTACGCGCTTCAGATGCTTCTTCAGACAGATTTCCAATCGGTACAATGGAGTTTTTGATGATATCAGCTCCGTGAATCAACAATTTATGTAGTGTTGTTGACATATAGTACCAATGATACAACTGTAGGTATCTCTCTGCGGTCGTACGGGTATAACCTCGATATGTTACAACATCGATGTTTTAACCTGATGTAATTGCTTGTAAAATAACTGCGAATTGCGCACTTTCTTCATCCAAGCCATTTTTTCAGGAAATTTGAAGAATTTCCTTGCCGTATTTCCGTCATTTGTTGTCCCTAACTGCTTTACGATATCTATCAGAAGCCCTAACTCTTCTGGAAATCTCTCTTGTATCTGTTTCTTCCTCTGCCGCATCACGGATTTGTTGTCTTCTCCTTTAACAGATCAAGTTTTTAAGTCTTGTTTGTATGCCATGTGCAAAAGACAAACCATGCTATTAATTTGAGCATGCAAAGGTGACAAACCAAACTTGATCATGTCAGATGACACTTCTTTACGCAATACTGCATCGAGATCGTTCATATGAGATGGTTTTGCCAAACACAAGTAACACACAGCACTGGAGCGGACTTCTGATAGATACGTGCACACTTTTCCATCAATCATCGTCATGACGAGATTGTGTTGAACTTCAATGCCATCAACACATTTGGATGGGCTTAAAGATTTTGTTTCTGCTTCCATTTGTAGTCATGTCATCTTTGACTACCAACTCACTTTCTTTTATGAATATAAATTGAACAATTTTTAATATGTGGTACAAATTCTATAACAAAACAACAAAAAAAGAAAGCTGTACGAAATCTGCCGTTCACCTTTAAGGACTGGTGAGGTGAGGTGAGTACGTATACTCAAAAGTTTACCAGACAAGGTAAACTTTTAAGTATACGTTACACAGTTATGTCAAGAAGAGCTTGAAGAGATACTTTGGCCATTGTATCTGTTAATCTAAACGCCTCCTTTGGAGGGTCACATACTAATTTAGCCTGTTGCACTTTAGAATAAGATGGATAAATATCAGATGCACCCTCGCGGATTGTAGATTCTCGCAATGTAATATATTGCCACTTCGACAGTTTAAGTAATAGCAGCAATCCAAGCGCTTTCTCCGGGGTAAAAGTACATTTCTTGTGTTTCTGAGTTTTAATTAGTTGCGAAAATGTTGCTACCTCTTCAGGATTTTTCATTAAATAATCAATGACTTCAGCTAAATTTTCGTTGCCATCTTTCTTTAACTTGCTTACTGTAGCGTAAACTAGTTCGTCACCGTCCTGTTGGTTTTGTTCTTCAATCCTCCGTTTTTTCTGTTTAGTACACAAATCAACAAATGGTTTACGAGGACTTAAACGCTTAGTTAGTATTCCAACAGATACAAATTTGCTGGTTGAAGGTGCTTGATACTCTGTAATGGCATCCTCTGCAGCTTGTTGCGGAACAACACAAAATGGCCAATCCACTGTAAGCGCCAACCAGTCACCGTATTGTTTCTTATATGTTTCAGAGTTTCCTTTGGCATTCTTCCATCTTCTTATGACAGCTTGGCTGAATCTTCGACAAAATTCCTTTAAAGTATCGCTGTCTTTTTCCGAAAGATTCAATTTTTTAAATTGAACTGAGACACAACAGTTTGCAGCAATGCAAGGTAGCTACCCAGCTTGCCAGACTGCTTTAAAACAACATAAAATAGGTTATCACTCTTTGAAAAACAAAGTCAATTGAAAATAGTAATTAAATGATTTTACCTAAGGTTCGAAAAAACTATGTAGGAAGGGGGTAGTTAGTTAATGAGATCTAATTATCTCAGTAATAGGACATACGATCTCATTATGATAGATAATGGCCAATGGATCATGAGATCTCATTATTTAACTATCCTCGTTATTTAATTACAAAAAAAAATATTAATTAATTTCCATAAAATTGGTCGTTTAACTGGTAGCTATTACATTTCTGTTCATATATTTTTTTTTATAATCATTTAGTACCTAATGTCAATCATAAACGGATTAAAACCTTTTTATATTCTATAAAGACATTTTATTTTTTTTTTCTCCTAAAAGCTAACGCGTGCGAGCATTGTGCGATATGTCAAAAAATGCAGTAAAATAAGGGGTTAAATCTTGCCAAAGGAAATTAGGCGCACTTGTACGAAAGTCGAAATATATCCTATTTGACATATTTCTCCATACATTTTTTCCAACGAAGTGCTATAATGTAAAGAAAAACGTTTATTGAAAAACTGAAATAGCATTAAAGTGAATAATATACGACACCTAAACTCATTTCAGCCGAAAAAAATAATAAATTACGAAGTTGATTCCTAAGTCTATGAAGATCGATTTTCAGCCCACTGTGCGGCGGCGCGGTGTGAGCGAGACGCGCATTTGTATGGCCAAGGTCAACGGCGATTACCCGATCCTTTAAAGATAGTTTCCGAAAACTAATGATTTTATTGTTTATTACAAACTGCTATTCAATTGTTTCTAGTTTACAAAATAAATGTGTAGGTAAACTACCCGTAATAGACTAATCGATTTGTTGGATGACTTCATTATAATGGCAATATTTTGTTTTATATATGAATTTAAACGACATACATATTGTATTAGTTATAATAACGTTTATGAATACACAATTTTATCGAAGTTTCTATAGGCTTATCGAGCACTTTAACTGATGAATGGGTCAGTGGGTCGTTTTAGGGACGGAGTTTCAACTACAATGTCAAGTTGTTTTGGGATAAATTCATCCCAACTTCCCAACTAAGGAACCCTTCACTGTGCGTTGTCCGACACGCACTTGGCCGGTGTTTTTATGAATAAGACCGTAAGCGTAGGGCTGTTCGCTCACATTTTTTTAGTTTTAGCATTTTTATACCCGTCATAACTTGTTCTCGGAAGGTCCGATTCGAATAATTTGAAGAGGAATTTACATGAACGTAATCAAACTTGATGAAGGACATATTTAGTTGGATAAGTATTAATATCACGGGACGAATGTCATCATCTTGCAATTCCACCAATCGAATTCCACCCGTATTTTAATGGACTAATTTGAAAAAAAAACCTTTCTTGTGACTTAACTTTAATATGTAGTTAGACGTTTAGCCTTGCGGACTTTTTTGTGGGTAAGGATGAGTACTATAAACATGTATTACATTAATATAAATACCATCAATAGTTTTGTCTGCTCACGCCAAATAATGACTTTTATAGGCAACTTTTTGATACTTTGGATATACTTACATTATTATTTTTTTGTAGGGATCTCTATTTTTATTTAAATACAATGTAGCCCATGTTACTCCCTGATAATGTAGCTTACTATAGGTGAAATAATTTTTAAAACCAGTTAAGAAGTCTTTGAAACAAACTTTTGAAACAAACAAAGTCTTTGAAACAAATAAAAAACAAAAATCAAATAATTTGTTTTTATAATATAAGTACCTATAGATAAGGCATGAAAAAGCCATGGACAAATAAAAAAGTATTTTGAGAAAAAACGGTACGTAAAAAATAATATGAGTCCAATAAAGAATATTTTTTACAAGTTTGCTAGTGTACGTCTCTCGAAGCTACGGTAGTGAAATATTCGTTACTAGTTGCCAACTAATAAATATTAGCTAAAATTACCTGAGTTAACTCAATTAGGTTTCATAAAAATATGTATTATTAAATACTCTTGTAAATTACTCTGATAAAGCTATTAGTCTCAGAAGGCTTGTAAAAAGATTAGGAAAAATTATTAGACCAAACAAATTTTATAAAATTGTTTTAAAATAAATATATAAACCATTTATGACAATTTTAACTATTTTTTACTATACTGACTAAATAAGAAATAAAAAAAACTTTACGTGTCCGGGTTCTGTGCTCCAAAATCCGGGGATTTTACGCTTTTTGTCCTGGTTGCCAAATTTAAGATATGGCAACCCTAGGCGTGCCGTCCATAGAGGCAATTAGGCCTAGCCTACCCTACCAACAGCGCCAAATGCATTTATTTTAACTATGTAATACAATAATACAAAATATTTAAAAAAAGTTAAACTCCTGTTATAACACTTAAAGCAACTTGTCGCGCCCGCCCCGCCGTGTGAAGTATTACTCACAGTTCTACCGAGCTCGGTACACACTATTTATTAGGCAGGCACTCGGCTTGCCTAAATCTCATTGATAAATTTACGCACAGTGGTGTATATTTTCGTGTGTATGAAAGGCACACGGTTTTTATTTTCAAATATTATAAATCAATAATTACTACTTTGAGGGTCATCATATGTATAGAGCGACGCTGTGATGTTACGCGATATTTTTTTTTTGGTGTCATTATGCGTGGCCTACCCTCCGTGGAGAACCACTGCACGCCACTGACCAGCAAGCGTTTGCAAACGGACGGCGCCGTTTGTACACACGGCTACATATCAAGCTATACATTTCCAGTATAAGCTGATCTCTCATTGTAGGATTTCCGTACAATGAGAGGTCAGCTTATACTGGAAATGTATAGCTTGAGATGTAGCCGTGTGTACAATGGACGAATCATACAATCTGCCGAGGACATGTATAAAACGAATAGGTGTCCTAAGTTACCTTACCATCAAACTCGTATTGTAAGCATACGAGTTCAAAATGTACTACAAAAAATCGGCCAAATGCGAGTCGGACTCGCGCACGAAGGGTTCCGTACCATTATCTATAAAAACGGCAAAAAAAAAAAACCATGTCTGTTGTATGGGGCTTGTGGCTAAGTAATAACAGCCGCACGGGTCGATCGATCAGGTTAAGCCACGCTTGCCGCGGTTGGTCCGTGGATTATTTACATACCAAGACCCCTCCGTGCCTCGGAAAGCACGTTAAGCCGTTGGTCCCGGCTGTCATTTGTAGATCTTTGACAGTCGTTACGGGTCGTCAGAAGCTGGAAAGTCTGACAACCAGTCTTACCAAGGGGTATCTTGTTACCCAGTAACTGGGTTGTGGAGGTCAGATAGGCAGTCGCTCCATGTAAAACACTGGTATTCAGCTGTATCCGATAAGACTGGAAGCCGACCCCAACATAGTTGGGAAAAAGTTAGGCAGATGATGTTGTATGGGACCCCCTTAAATATTTATTTTATTCTGTTTTTAGTATTTGTTGTTATAGCGGCAACAGAAATACATCATCAGTGAAAATTTCAACTGTCTAACTATCACGGTTCATCTGATACAGCCTGGCAGACAGTCCTGACAGACGGACAGACAGACAGACAGACGGACAACGGAGTCTTAGTAATAGGGTCCCGTTTTACGGGTACGGAACCCTAAAAATAGTCAGTCTTTTTGGTGTATCAAAGTGTGACTGCATAATCATAAAAAATCAATCAAATTATTGAGTATAATTTATACTAAACTAGGTTCGCTGTATCGCGTGTTTAAAGGAATATACGTAATTCCTACGTTGGTTAGACCTTCGTTCTTCGCTTACTTGATGCGGTAAGCTGGAGAACTTTTGACGATTGCCAAACTATCTATTGTGCGGTAATTCAATTGAAATTCTACGACTACTACGAAGGGGCTAAAAAACGTCTAACATAGAGGCTCCTGCAAACTCTCGCGACATGTCGCGCGACGCGACACCGGTAGAACAATTTCAATGAAGTTTTCATAGAAATTGTTCTACTGAATTACGTCGCGCAACAAGTCGCGCCACTCTGCAGTCTGCACGAGCCTTAAATAGGTATTGATGAACTTGATGCCGTGATGCTAAGGAGGACAATTCTTTTGTAGGTACGAGTATTATCAGTTGTTAATATAGAAATGTATATGTGTATGTATTGTATATGTAAATGGTACACCACTGACTACCTGCAGTATTGTCTCTCCTCCCTTTAATCCATCCAAAGGTTGTCTGTAAAAGATCGCTTTTAGCTATAAGACCGCCCATTGTGTCACCCCTTGTAAAATATCAACATTTATATCTGTAATTTTTATGGTGTACATAATATAGAGTGTTCTATTCTATTCTATAGAAAGTCGCTAACGCTAACGTTTCTGCTTACCCTATTGGTATAAGATGTTCGTTACTTCAGCCTACAGATTTTAATAAAAATAATATCATGTAGGTAAGTAGTATTGGTATAAGTAGGTATATTAACCTAATATTTTATACTAAACATGTACTTGCTTGTCTATAGGTAGTGGAATAAGTTTCAATAGTTTAAGTAGCTATCTTCGCCAAGCAGTAATGATAGGTAGGTACTACTTAAACAAGCGTAAGTGGTCTGTTTGAGATTGTACACAACATGAGCTAAGTAGAGTTCTAATTGTATGTATACCTAAGTTATGTTCTGTTAGTATAGATTTACAGAAGCGTAATAACGGTCATACATAAGTGCAATAATGTGTCACACTGAAGCGCAATAACGGTCATACTGAAGCGCAATAACGGTTATACTGAAGCGCAATAACGGTCATACTGAAGCGCAATAACGGTCATACTGAAGTGCAGTAACGGTCATACTGAAGCGCAATAACGGTTATACTGAAGCGCAATAACGGTCATAATGAAGAGCAATAACGGTCATACTGAAGCGCAACAACGGTCATACAGAAGCAGTTTCAACCTTTCAAGTTCTTGAATTTCCAGATTGATGAGATGACAAACAATGTTATTTTTTAAAGTTTTAATGTTAAGGCGCTGACAAGACCCAATTGACCAAAATAGGCTTCTCTTAAGAAAAAAAATTGCCAAATCTGTATAGTTTGTGGGAGCGGAAAAAATTATGTTAATTTTGAACATATTTCCCAGAACTTGGTTGTTACCAAAACACGTTTTGAAAAAAAAAATGTCGATACAAACTAACGTAAAACTAACCTCTTACCTTGAGTTCTAATCCAAAATATCGAATTAAATATAAACATACGTCACGTATTTAATTAATAACAAGAACATCTTATTTAAATGCAGAACTTGGTTGTTTTTTATTTTGGATTACTCGGCTCAATTTTGAGTAAATAGATAATTGCTTCATATTTTGCAATAAATTACAAGCGTTGTGTCATCGCGCTTCTCTTTCTTTTCTATGCAATTTGACAGTGACCGCGGTTTAGGTGTTGTCAGCGTCTTAAATGCAGTCGCAAGAAGCAGGATGAAATGAGTTCAACAATCCTTGCCCCCTTGTTAGTTTGTTCGGTTAACCTGCATATTATTATTATAATTTGGATATTCTTTGCTATTGAATGTAAAATACACGAATAGTAATTTGAAACTCAAGTCGTATGACGTTTACCGAAGTTCTTTGCTTTCTTTCATAGAACCGAAAAACCCGGGTGTAAATAAGGTTGTTGCTAACTTCCTTTTACGTCAGTCAGACTGACCTTCGCTATTATACAGAGCCAAATTTAATTAGCTAGCGAAACTCCACTGATGTGATGGATATCGATATCTAAAGAAAAAACAGATTTTTAAAACTGGTATTTGAAGTGGCTACAATACAATAATGGGTGAATGACCCCAAAAAAAACTCGTCAAATTAAATTAGTACATAGTATGTTCTTTGATTTTTTAATGGCTGTGTTTACGTCAACTAGAAGCGTACTTGGCTTTAAGAGACAAAAACTAGACAAAATCAAACTGGGTGCTATTTTAATCGTTTATAATAATATATTATTTTTATGACGTTGATTTTACATTCTGTGATTACCTCAACTCACACACTGACTTGTTACTTTAAAAAATTTAGGAAAACTTTTACAATGTTTGTAAATATGTGAGCACCATGTATCATCTGTCATTGCTTCATTTTTAATTCTTGTTGTGGTATAGCCATTTTATTCTACGTGCATTGTCTTCACATATAATAAAATTAATTACTTATATAATTGATGTAATTACACAAAATATTGTAAAACATTTTAAAAGAGTAACGGTGGAGTTTCTTGCCCATTCTTCTCCATACGAAACTACCTTTTGGAAGGGGCGACTAGAAACAATTCAATTTTTTTGAAAATGTTGATGTTCCTTCTACGTGCCTATTTGAAATAAGTAACTTGACTTTGACTTTAAGAATCGTAATTTTAATTGATGATACTGGCCTACGAGTATCATCAATTAAAATTACGATTCTATGACGCGACCGGCGACACCCAAAGATCTCTTCAAAATCACTCGCAGACGGCGCATGATATCTGAGAGTCCGAAAATAAATATAATTGTTGGTCCATGTACGGAGGCACGTACATAGACATCGTGATAGCGGCAAATGATAGAAAAATCCTATACAAGTCAGCTTTTTACAACGTAGATAGGTTGCTGTCTACCTGCCCCATTACCCCATGTTTATTGTACCTACAATTGATGCAAATAAAATTTATATTACCTAATTACTCTGTAATGTACAGTAGGAGTAGGTACCAACAGCCTACAGATTTATAATAATTGGAATAAAATTTTCCACCTATTCAAAGAATAGATACTTGAAATGGCTTGACTGACGTAGGTGGGGGTTTATCCAGAACTCATGCCAACTGCAGCAAGTTGTTTTAACTTAAGGCGCTGACAAGACCCAAATGATCAAAATAGGCTTCTCTTAAGAAAATAAATTGCCAAATCTGTATAGTTTGTGGTAGCGGAAAAAATATATGTTAATCTTGAACATATTTCCCAGAACTTGGTTGTTACCAAAAAACGTTTTCAAAAAAAATCTCGATACAAACTAACGTTAAACTAACCTCTTACCTTGAGTTCAAATCCAAAATATCTGTATTAAATATCAACATACTTTACGTATTTTATTTATGACAAGAACGTCTTATTTGAATGCAGAACTTGGTTGTTTTCTATTTTCGATTACTCAACTCAATTTTGAGTAAATAGATAATTGCTTCATATTTTGCAATAAATTACAACCGTTGCACAGTGGAACGAATGTATGGGAGCGGTTGGACGTAGACATGTCCGAAAAAAAAGAGTAAAATTATGCCAAACTAATGATGCCATCTTATTCGATTACTTAATGCCTTCATAACTTGTGGTGATGAATTTCTTCATAACTCCCATATTTCGGGAGTAATTTGAGAAAATGTGAAATTTTACTATGAAAATGAGTGTATCGAGCTCTCTCCCTCCTGATTCCGGGCTTATTTCAAGTAGCGGTCTCTAATATCATAATGCTAATACTAAGAGCTATATTTAATACTAAGACACATAGTGCGCCAAATGTGCACTTTCTGGGATAAAGAGTGATGTTTATTTTATAACACAATTTTTTTATTTTTTGTTTATTTTGTTGATTAAAACCGTTTTTCTAAAGGTTTACCTTATTACAATAACATTTCTGAGCAGCCAATTAGAGAAGATATAAGCTAATTAGGATATATAATTAGGGACTTAAGGTTTACATATAAAACTGATGCACTAATGATTACTGATAAGAACATTGCTATTATTTAATTACTAAATGGCTCTTAATACACTAATTTAGCATGCATCATTTACTAATTATCACAATAACTAATTACCTTGCAATATTTAACAAAGGATACCTGGGATACCTGGATTTTATATAAATAGGTCACTATTAGTAACTTTAAAATCAGTGTTGATTTACACCTCGTTGTATCCAAGCTAATCTCGCAATGTATTTTCCAAATTTTAATACAAATCTTGATATTCACGTTGCTTTATGCGCACGCGCACATAAAGATTTACGCGACTTTAACTATTTGTTCAGTGTTTTAAAAGATAACAGTTGTGTTCAGTTATGTGAAAGTGCTGAAACAAGTTTAAAAGACTGGTGTCGTCGATTTTGCTACCGCATTTATGCAAAATGGACACAGTCTGGAAGAAGCACAGATAAGTTTCGGAAGAAACATGAGATTTGGCTACAGGCTGCAATTCAATGGCCGGAATTACAGAATGAAAATATGGAACCTTCTACAGAAAATATAAGTGACGTCATCGAGCCCATAATTTCTCCTGCTAAATCTGATGCTTCAACTTGTACACATCCTAGTCCTCGTAAATCTTTTGAGGACCTTAGTAACCGGCAAAAAAGAAGACGCACTGAAGATAGTCTTTCATGCAGCAGTAGCAGCGCTGAAATTATGTTTTCGGCCGAAAGGGCGCTTCAAAAGGCAGGACAAAGCGATACAGCTTATGTTATGAAATACTTGACGGAGAATCCAGAAGAGGCCTCAAAAATCAAACCCTTCATTGAAGGTAAATCAATTCAGGTACGGGAAATATCCCCTTTGAAGGCATTGGCTCTTTATGTATCGATGAACTTATCGAAATGGCGCTATAACACTCTTCGGGATTTCAACACTCAAGAAGGAGCTCTTCAATACCCGAGTTACTACATGTTGGTTAAAGAAAAAATTAAGTGCTATCCGGCCAAAGAAGATCTCACAGTTACAGAGAGCTCTGCAAAAATCAAATTACAAGCCTTGATGGATTTAACCTCAAGAAGACTTATTAGGTCGTTAGAAACCCCTGTTGATCCCAATCAACAGCTCGTATTGACCAGCAAATGGGGTTTTGACGGATCATCTAGCCAAAGCATTTATCATCAAAGGACGAGTGAAGATGAGCAAATCGATCTTGCTAGTAATTTTATGATTAGTCTTGTACCACTGCGGCTCGTCTCAAAAGGTGTAACAATTTGGGAAAACGAGCGACCATCTTCCACTTCATTTTGCCGGCCAATATTGTTTAAGTTTATAAAGGAAACCAAAGAAAATGTGCAGAGAGAGATGGCTGAAATCGAAGCAGAGATTGAAGCCTTAACTCCATCCACCATCACTGATGGAATTAGTGTCAAACACCAACTGCTGTTGACAATGATTGATGGTAAAATTCATTCCATTATATCCAATACAGCAGCTTCAGTGTGTGACATATGCAAGGCTTGTCCTAAAGAAATGAATAATTTAGAGTTAATCAAAGATAAACACGCAAACGAGGACATGTATAAATATAGCTTAAGCACCCTTCACGCTTGGATTCGCTCAATGGAATGCTTATTACACATTTCCTACAAATTAGACATAAAATCATGGCAAGTAAGGGGTGATATAGCAAAAAGGCAAGTTGATGACAGGAAGAAAAGAGTTCAAGAGGCTGTAAGAAGAGAAACGGGCTTACTTCTCGATGTTGTGAAACAAGGCAGTGGATCCACCAACAATGGCAACTCGGCAAGGAGATTTTTTGAAAACTACACTAAATCTGCTGAACTGACCGGAATAGATGCTATGCTTTTAAGAAAAATCTGTGTGATCTTGCAGTGTATTTCATCAGGAGAGAAGATCAACGTAACTAAATTCCGAGAGTTCTGCTTTGATACTGCTAAGCTTTACGTGGAGTTATACCCATGGTATTATATGCCTTCTTCACTTCATAAAATTTTAATGCATGGGCCAGACATAGTTCAGAACATGTCAATTGTGCCCATTGGTTTTCTATCCGAAGAGGCATCTGAGGCTAGAAATAAAGATTTTAGAAAATATAGAGAGGGGCATTCTCGAAAGCATAGCAGTATCTCATGCAATGAAGATATTATGCACAATCTTTTACTGTCTTCTGATCCACTTGTTACAAGTATCCGTCCAAAAGGAAATAAGTTTGTAAAAAAATCTTCTTTTAAGGAATTTTATGAGCTTACGGATTCTGAGAAAAGTGATATCGAATTTGTTAACATAAATGATTTAGCGGACATCGATTCTGAATTTGAATTAATTGATGATGATGATGATGACGAAGATAATTAAATGATGTTATTGTTTTAAAATGTGTAACTTAGTAAATTAGAGCTTACATCTTAATTATTTATTGTACTTTTAATGAAACTAGGTAATTTATTATCAACTTACTTAAAAGTCATACTCTCATCAGTTCTTGTGAATATTTTTGTTAATATATATTTCTGTATATATATAATATATTTATAGACCTCTTAATAAGTCTGTCTGCGGTTTAAAGTAAATACAAATGGGGAAAAAACGTTTTTTTTTTTAAATTTTCATTTCCTTTTATCCCAGAAAGTGCACATTTGGCGCACTATGTGTCTTAGTATTAAATATAGCTCTTAGTAATAGCATTACGATATTAGAGACCGCTACTTGAAACAAGCCCGGAATCAGGAGGGAGAGAGCTCGATACACTCATTTTCATAGTAAAATTTCACATTTTCTCAAATTACTCCCGAAATATGGGAGTTATGAAGAAATTCATCACCACAATTTATGAAGGCATTAAGTAATCGAATAAGATGGCATCATTAGTTTGGCATAATTTTACTCTTATTTTTCGGACATGTCTACGTCCAACCGCTCCCATACATTCGTTCCACTGTGCGTTGTGTCATTGCGCTTCTCTTTCTTTTCTATGCAATCTGACAATGACCGCGGTTTAGGTGTTGTCAGCGTCTTAAGTACTGTTCTGCTGTAAGGCATTATATTCATACTGGGTTAAACCAGTCACTCAGAAACCAAAATGTATATAGGCCCACTTGTACGTTTAGTCGGGTTAAATTAATATTAAATAGAGTTGGTAAACTCGGAGTAATTAACATTAACATTTTAACTCTTATTACGCGTTGCGCCACTAAAAAAAGGTAACACCGGGTTAGTTAACCTGACATGTTTTTTGAGTTGGGAACTTTTCAGTTCAATCGACGAAAGAAAATACACACACATTAAGCGGACAATAAAATAAAAAAACCGGCCAAGTGCGTGTCGGTCCACGCACAATGAAGGGTTCCTTAGTTGGGATGAATTTATCTTAAAAACAAACATAACATTGTAGTTGATAAACATGTTCTCCCATACATCGATATACGTCACGGTCGATTCTCCAACTGCAAATGTATGTTGGTCGACTATTACTCGTTAAAGGCTCGTGCATACTGGTGCGATATCGCGGGCGCGACACTTTACATGAAATTTTTATAAAAAAATGTGCTAATAGTGTCGCGTCGCGCCTTTCTGCTGGAGCCTTAACTTGTAAAGCCTACTTAGCTGTGATAGTTTTCCTTTTAATTTCGTTATATAGGTATACTACTGCCATGAATCCGCAAGTATGAACTGATTGTTTCCATTTTATAGATAAAATATCAGATAAAGTTAAATAAAAACAGTATCAAAAGTAACATACAATCTCCAAAAATTTAATTTTAATTAACAATTAAATATATGTCTAATATAGCTTTGTAATATTAAAATCAAGTCAACATGATGTTATTATAACATAATAAGTATAAACTCATAAATGTAGAAACTTTTCAACCTTTATATTGACTTCCACTTACTATCTTATCTTAATTACTATATTTATCACATCACAATATATATTTAGAAAATTATCCATACACAACAAAAAATATTCATTCTCGAAACTAAATAATCAATCAGTCTCACTATCTCAAAAACTTTATTTACTTAAATCAACAATCAAACATTTGAGATGGTATTTATAATATTACAATTACCTAAATGTTGACTTAGGTAATTGTAATATTATAAAGTAAGATAAGAATTATAGATTAGATATAAACTCTTATAAGTAGGAACTTTCCAATTTTTATATTGACCTTCAATTACTATTTTTTATCTCTCTAACACAATATCTCAATTGTAAACATAGATAATAAAGGCTCAGCCCGCGATATCGCGCTAGTCTGCACGAGCCTTTACCCATAACAAAAACAAAACATCCATTCTGAAAAATAAACAATCAGTCTCAAAAACTTAATAGCTAGTACTTTTCTACTTAATCTGTCTAAAACAAAATAATCTTTATATGCCAAAGGTTAATCTGTATTACGATATTTATCAACATTTTAGTTTAATAATCTAATAAAATTAAAACAAAATGTTATTATAATAAGAAGCATAGTATGGATCTATCAAGTGCTTGTTAATTAGATCCTTGAGATATTTTTTTATCAGCACTTAAGTTGAAGTGCTTCTAAGTATGCCTTTTGCATGAATATTTACTCGATATCTGGCACCCTTTTCCTCTTATATGTGCTACATTAACTATATAACTTTTTCAAATCATCCTTGTATGTACACTATATTATTTTTCTGTCCATGGGTATTACAATTATAGCCCCAACTTTCTTGCAATTGCTGAAGATCGTAAAAAAAACTATGTTAACACATAGTTTTTTTTAGCTGTGAATTATAAATGGAGTACCAGTATTCCTTGCTCTTTTGATTGCTGCTATGTACTGAAGTACATTATCAGCCTCATTGTGTCTGTGGCCCTTGATGAGATATTTGTGAGTTATTGATGACAATTTATTTATATTGGCAACAGCATATAAGTATAAACAAGTGAGATATTTATTTTTGTCCTGACCACAACAGTTATCATTATCAGAAATAAATGTTATACATATTTACTTCTCAGTCACCAGCTTTTTCAGAAAGCATCTGTAAATAATGGAAAACACAGCTCCCTATCTCCGAAGCGCCTCTTTTAGCTTGAGTCTCATCCCAAAAATAATAATGAGCATTTTCATAGCTTTTAGAGATATCCATTGTTGCCACATTATCCTCGTGATTTTTTTTAAATTCAGTCAGTGAAATTATAACTGTTCAATTTGGATTTATAATAGAATACCGTAGTTTCACCATTCGAACTTTGCATTATGGCTTGTACATCTTAACATATGTACGCAAATATTGCACTCATCGATGTTCTCTGTTTAAATCCTTCTCTTCTAAATGGGTGTCATATTTATCCCTTAGTTCCTGCTTTTGTTGTTCAGAAGAATTATAGAACTGTAGACAAAGATCGCATTGATCTTTTTGGATTGATAAAAGCGAAGGTTAAGTTTCGTGTTAAATATGTCATAAAACTTGTGTTATAATCCGGCCGGGCGAGACCTTTCCTTTTGCAAAACTTGGGTATCTCTAAAGAGTTCTGCAATGCTTTTGCCACTGCTGATATACTCTCTAGAAGTAGACGCTCTTAAGTAATGTGCCTCAACGGGAGGTATGGAGTCGATGATGTTTATGATGTCATTTATAAGCACATCACTTGCAGTTTTGTGATTATTGTGTTTGCCATCCTTTATGAAGTATTTTTGCTCTCCGCCTGTACGGTTCGAATCATCTTGTGTGAAATATCAAAAATATTACTTAATAAAAACTTTTTGCATACCCTTACTCTTTCATCGTCTACTGGAAAATAGAATGCGTGGTTTGGATTACGCGGATTATCGGCATTGGTATTTAGGTGTAACCTTTGTACTATTGGACAAAATATACATTCTTTGAAACTGTCTATCCCCCAATGCCCAGAATGCATTCAAGATCTCCAACCTCTTGGAATCATCGATCGGATCACTGCGTTTTAATCTACATTTTTAGCCACAGGGTGGTTTTATATTTATATTACGTGCAGGGATCAATTTGTAGCTTTGACCCAAGTTTCGTTTAATTTTTTGAGTGTTTTGCATCCATTTACGTATCTGCTTTACGTTTCTTTGGTTTTTTTTGAATATCATCACCTATCACCTATTGTACTTGGATTGTGTATATCAATCGACGTTATTGATGCTGTGCTCGGTGAACGTTGACGTAGGTTTTGCTCTTGATTGTATATGGGATCGTCACATACAATCCGATCAGACCTTAATGATTTAAGGTCTACGTCACATTCCTCCGAATGAAGTGGAGAAGTGATGTAAAATTACGAACCGCTATTCGAGGTTTTACTGGTCGTAACTCGACACAAATCGGCGTCAATATGGATGGCGAAGAAACATTGTCTTTAGAAGTACCTGGGTCGGCGTTTTCATCTAAAGGTGGTCGGGCTGTTTTATGATTGTCAGAAGATCTTGCAATAGATGAAGTAGTACTTGAGTATTGCTAGAACACGAAATGTCCATTTCACCCACATTGACAGGAGCTGGGATTTTACTCTTCGTTTCAGCAGGCAGCGGCCGAGACTTAATCGTGAATCAAAACGTAGTCGTCACCGATAAAGGGCGGCAAACGGTACCGCATTTTCTTCTAAAATTTATTTGATATAACGAGCTGCAGTCAGACTTCCTCCATCGATCACCACCAGGTCCGCAACAACCAAACAATATTTTACCCCATCATCGGTCCGTGGTCCAAAGTAGATGTTCCCGAGCAAAAGTTAGTCTGTCTCTACGATGATGTATCTCAAGTTTTGGAGCCTTGGCGGGTACGAACTATTCCAAACCAGCTTCTTTGAATCTTGTTCGTACCGTACGCTCACTTACTGTGACCTCGAACTTCCTCAAGCTCATTTCTGGCTTGAACAGCCGTTAGACGTGGGTACCTACGTACGTGAAGCTGAATGAAACGGTCATCCCAGATCGAAGTACGTCTTTTTCTGCCTTGTCCCGGTCTTCTCACAAATAAGCATAAGTTTTTGAAACAGGTCGGCGAAGAATTCTTGACACCACTCTGTAGGTTTGATCATTTCACCTCATAACCCTAAAAAACAAATTAAACAAATTTTAATGAAAAAATTACGAAATTTTTAACCAAAATCATAAAATGATGTCATCAACTGCCTGCCTTTTCCCAACTACTTTGTGGTCGGCTTCCAGTCTAGCCGGATGCAGCTGAATACCAGTATTTTACATGGAGCGACTGCCTATCTGACCTCCACAACCCAGTTACTGGGTAACACGATAGATAGATAGATAGAATACTCTTTATTATGTACACCATAAAAATTACAGCTATAAATGTAGAAATTTTACATAGGGTGACACAATGGGCGGTCTTATCGCTAAAAGCGATCTTTTAAAGACAACCTTTGGATGGATTAGGGGGAAAGAAGAGACAATACTGCAGGTAGTCTGTGGTGTACCATTCACATATATACAACAAATACATACATACATAAAATATATTAAAATGATCTATATAATATATTCAATAATAATTAATCATAAAACTAGCGCTAAGAATCAAAACAGGGGCAAAGAACAAAGAAAAAAAAAATGTACCCGTTGGTAAGACTGGTTGTCAGACTTTTGGGCTTCTGACGACCCGTAACGACTGTCAAAGATCCACGAATGACAGCCGGGACCAACGGCTTAACGTGCTTTCCGAGGTACGGAGGGGTCTTGGTATGTAAAGATGGTCACCCATCCACGGACCAACCGCGGCAAGCGTAGCTTAACCTGATCGATTGACCCGTGCGTCTGTTTTTATTTAGCCACAAACTCCTCTTTGCAATTTGCTCGAAATGATTTAAGTACGAATAAAATTAAAACAATCGCATAAAGGTCATAGCACACATATCAACTCGGAAAGGGATCGTCACCGTATCATCGCCTTTTTTTTTTTTGAGGGTGGGAAGTCCTCAAATAACTTTTCCCGCTCTGGGCGGAGCGGGAGGGTGTGTCAGACTCTTAAGGCTTCTACATACTGGCGCGACTTGTCGCGCGACGCGACGCGATACAAAGACATCGCGTGTAGCGCTACAGGCGATGCCTTTGTGTCGCGACGCCTCGCGCGACAAGTCGCGCCAGTATGTAGAAGCCTTTACTGACTAAAACCCACCCGTATACCTCCCTGTTGCCTGTGTTGCCAGGGGACTCGGTGACCCATAAGTACCTTCCCGCGACCCCGGCAGACCGTATCATCGCCTGTGGTCTCGCCGTCAAACAGGCGTCAACCTAACGTGAGCACGTAACCAAAGCGAATCAGCAGCCCCGATTAGTCGACTCGGCTACGGCTAGGCGACATCGCGCTCACGGCTCGCTGACCGCTGGTTGACCTGGCTGTTACCCTGATCAGTTTGAATCCGAACGTGAAGTGTAGCGCACGAGGGGTGAGAAGGGCAAGGGTGGACGAAGAGAGAACTCGGGTACGGAGAGACGTAAGCGCGGGAACTGCAAGTTGACCGCACCGCGGTTCATGAGGGTGTCCCTAGGCGAGGCGATTACGTTACGATTCCGATTACTGTGCTTTGCTGTAGGGAGTTTCATACAAAGAATATTGAATGGCTCGAGTTGATACGGTGACGATCCCTTTCCGATTTGATGTGTGCTTTTTCTTTAAAAGGTGACGTTCAATATTGATTTCTCAATTTGAAATAATTATTTCTAAAATAGAACAACAACCAGCCAGTAATGTTACACAAACTAGTTTTTCGATATGTTTTTTCCGCTTTTGCGCCAGTGTATGAAGAATTGCTATGATTATGCCCTGATATTATGTAATCCGAACAAAAATTAATGAACTTCAAAAATGAAACGCACAATGAACGGAAATTGTATACCCATCTCTTTTACACTGCATACCTGATACCGACACGTAATACTTTCTTATCTTTGAATTTTGTAACATGACATTTTATTTTAATCGTATTGTGTATGGTTTCCATAGAGATTTAGTTTATTGATTGACGAAAACATCAGATAGAAAAAATAAGTTTTTATAATTTGTAATTTTAAGTATTCATTCAAGAGTTCATGAATAAGCTTATACGTAGTTATAGTCTGCTGATATAGTAGCCAATTTTCACTTAGGTACTAATAACGTCGAAGAATATAAAAAACCTAACTAATATTATAAATGCGAAAGTGAGTTACAAGTACAACACACGCTAAAACGGCTGAACGGATTTGGATGAAATTTGGCACATGGGTAGACTGTGACCTGGGTAAGGACATAGGATACTTTTTATCCCGGTAGTATGTTCCCGTAGGATAGTTTCCGGCCTCCAAGCGGGCGAAACCGCGAGCAAAAGCTAGTACATTGTATTTTATCAGCATAAGTACCTCATAACGTCCCATGTATTTTGACATTACCTACTAACACTAACACAAAGTTTATTGACTTAAGGGTGCTCGCACCAGTCACACTTGAAGTTTGTTTTTGGGATAAATTCAACTTCCCACCTACGGAACCCTTTATTGTGCGTGGTCCGACATGCACTTGGCCGGACACTTAATTTTAGGCTGTAAATAGCCTGGTAACTCAACTCTTGAGGCCACGCAACCAATCGTTAACTTGGCTAATAATTACGTACCTACTTACCTACGTCTAAATTATATACATATAGGATTGTAGGTACCCTACTACTAATATTATCTTTATCAAATATATGAAATCACACATTATTCACAATGTGACACCAGATAAAAATTCTTGGCACGTAGCACGTACACACTTATTACGATAATGTTAATGATACTTAAATACGTAGGTACTAAGCGTTTACGAAATACCGTGTTTACGTAAAGGTTGAATGAATTACATCCTACTTTTAATTTGGTTAGCATACAATAGAATCTGTAATAATAAGCAGTAGATACGCACCTACATGTTTACTTAAAACGATATTCGCTAATCTCAAGTGGTCACGTAGCGTGACAATGCAAATTTTTGTAATAATATTCTAGTCGCCATCGCGCCAGCAAATCAAGTTAACGCAAACTAAAAAAAAGAAATCTCATTCGATTTTGAACTTAACCTTCAACGTTTTAAGGTTTAAAATCATTTGGCGAAATTTGACAGTTTATCTGTTGTGCTGTTGACTGTACCCATATAATATCTAACATTTTTACTTGTATTTCAACCTAGCTAAAATAAACAATCAAACCAATAGGTGGTACACACGGCTACATATCAAGCTATATACATTTCCAATTTATGCTGACCTCTCATTCTACGGAAACCCTATGCAACGCGAGATCAGGTTATACTGGCAATGTATAAATTATATAAATCTTGATAATAATTATCAAGCTATACATTCCCAGTATAACCTGATCTCGCGTTGCATAGGGTTTCCACCGTGTGTACAATGGATCATTTAATTAAAGGAACTACTTTCAGCTAATACTGAAAGTAATTACTTTAATTAAATGATCCATCCATTATCCATTGAGAAAAACACAGTTTTTCTAATAAAAAACTGTGTTTTTCTAATACTGAAAGTAGTTTTTTAAAAAAGAAAGTTATGGTGCTGAAAATAAAATACATTCTGAATTTAATTTTCTTTAGTCACATTCCATATCATGATGTTCGATATCTTATCAGGGGGGGGTAACCATCACCTCTTATAGCAGTATTATTTCAATATTACTTCAGCGTGAGAAAGAGATGGAGCTATAAGTCCTGTACAGCTCCATCACTTTCCCACTATGAAGTAATATTATAATAATACTGCTAAGAAGAGGTGATGGTTACCCCCCAGAGCCAAGTGTTTCTTAATAGTATTGTGTTTGTTACTTGTACTTTGTTGTACAAGTAGGTACAATGTACAGTCAACGTCCAGAAGTGCACTTACACCGCAATGACCATTATCGCCTGCGCTATACGGGCAACAAGATGCCAATGTGTAGTGTTGTCTTATAGAAGAAGGTCATAAGTACAACTAATATTACTATTCCATAGTTTTGTGAGATTGCTAGTCGACTTCTGACTGTTACTGTACATGGTGTAACTAGTTTATTAGCTCATCCCGGTAGTACGTTCTCACGGTATATTTGCCGATATCCACGCGGACGAAGCCGCGTGAAAAAGCTAGTCCATAAATAAGTTTTCGTGTAGGTGTGTAAATTGTATGAATCAGATTTTTTTTGTAATCATATTATTATTATCTCTAAAACTGCGATAGAAGATTATAGAAGTGAATAAAACTGTGGGTGAATTGTCTATGATATCTAATACTTATTAAAGACTCAGATATTCTATTTTCTTTGATTCTTTGTTGCGAAGTATATCTACTAGAGATACTTCACAACAAAGAAATACATTTTTAGAGTTGTGAAGTATCTACTAGAACACGCGACGTTGATTAATTATACCTACTCACCATCACTGAATAAATATGTGTAAAGCTCTCTGGTGTAAAGTCGTGTACGCAACCAGTGCTCACATAGGCACTTACTTAATTGGTGCCAGTAGGTGTCGCGTCAGAATCGGTGATGATGACGTCGCGTTGAACGTGAAAACGTTCCTAGTGAAACGCCAGGGGTGGGCAAACCTTTTTCATCAGGGGCCAGAAAAGCGTAGGAAATTCAGGGGTCAAGAATAAAAAGAAGGCATTTTTTTAAGTTGCAATTTATCGTTAGATTTTTTTACCTCACTTACAGTCATTCGAATGTGGTTATTTAGTTCACAATGGCCCTAAACGTACACGAACGCCAGAACATAATTTCTGAGAGCAATACACTGTTAAGTCAAAAAGACGTTGCAGCGTTGACCGATCGGATTAAAACCCTTTGCGGGCCGGAGTTGGCCTGCGGGCCGTAGTTTGCCCATCCCTGACTATATTAGTAATTTAAATAAGTACTTAATAATAATACGTAACGCCTCGTTCATGCATGCTTCAAATACCTATATTTTAAAATGCGTCGTACAAGTATTATGTTATGATGACTATGAGTATGACATAAAATGATCGAGTCATACTGTGCTATTAAGTTCTTATCTGTTCTTTTTATCATACGTCGCGAACAAACGCATCAGTTTTATTTTTTGTAAGGTTGTTTTTTGCTTCCGTGTTGAATTCAACCAATGGCAGTAATTTCCTGATGAATGACGTAGATCAATGTTGATTTGATAAATTAGTTAATTATGCATTAAAACACTGCTGGACATTAAGTGTTTTATTGTTCTCCAGCATCTTATCTGTACATTTCGGACGATTGTGTGCTTAGTTTATTGGTGCATGAACCTGAAAACGTAATCCACAACAGGGGGGTGACCATCACCTCTTATAGCAGTATTATTTCAATATTACTTCAGTGTGAGAAACAGATGGAGCTATAAGTCCTGTATAGCTCCATCACTTTCCCACTGTGAAGTAATATTATAATAATAATGCTTTAAGAGGTGATGGTTACTCCCCTGTATATGCATTCGCTTTTAGTTTCATACTAGATTAAGGATAACTTTCGCCCGATGTGATTGATTGAATGCATTATCAACGGACAATCGCACTATTTGATTTGACACGTCAATGACTTTCGTGGCAGCAGAAACCGGGTGTTACCTTACCTATGTAATTAACTAGTTCTTAAGCTTTTCTGCGTCTGTCCTATTTCTGAATTTTGCTGGTTATGAACGTGTAGTATGACGACTCTAAGTGAAATGAAAGAAATATGTTTTTAGCTAAGTGGATCTGCAGTGTTAGGCCGCGGAATTCAAATTTTCTTACATTTTTGCAATTTGCAGGTCAGTGTCAGGTTGTATCTTGATGAAAATACGATTCGCAACCATAACAAACACGTGTTTACTGAATTATAATCATTAGATTAATTTATTAATACATCTAGTAGTTTGATTTGTTCCATAAGAACAAATCTCATACAGAAAAGTTAAAAAAATATTGAATTTATTAGAATCTAAATAAAAATAGGGGACTACAGGACCTAAACGCAATTTTTATAAGTTTTATAATGCGTAAAAGTATATGATCCAGTGCAGTAAACAAAGTCAGAATTTGATAAGATAGAAAATAATCACGAAGATACCTCGAAAAAATTCTTTTAACGATTAAAAACCATACTAATATACATGCAATTATTCTGATTTTATGTCAGATAATTCTACAAGCAACATATGTATTAGCATAATAGTGTTTTAATTTTTTCTCCTATCAATGGATTTTTTGTAAATAGATATTGGTGCCGATTCCCTTGTTCACAAACTAAACTAAATTTAAGTTCAGTGCGTCTTTTTCTTTCTATTTCATTAAGAAAAGGACAGAAGATAAATTTTAGTTTAGTCCTGTCAAATTAATCAGCGCCTGTCACTACTCTGTACAAGTTTAGACGTGATTAAAAACTTGCCTACTAAAATTACGTCAATTTACGTCAAGCGCTGATTTATTTGACAGGACTAAACTAAAATGTATCTTCTGTCCTTTTCTTAATGAAATAGAAAGAAAAAGATGCACTGAACTTAATTTTAGTTTAGTTTGTGAACAAGGGAATCGGCGCCATTAGCTTCATATTTTGAAATAAATTACCAGCGTTGTGTCATCGCGCTTCTCTTTCTTTTCTATTCAGTCAGACAGTGACCGCGCTTTAGGCGATACCAAAATAACGGCTCTTACAGACTAGGGTGATATCGCGGGCGCGAAAAGCATATTTCTGCCTGTCGCGCTAGTCTGCACGAGCCTTAAATTGGGGGCTTTTTCATAACCATTTATTTCACTATAACAGCATGTATGGATTTAATTTTGGACATAATATGTTTATTGACTGTTTGATTAATACTCTCGACTGAAGGAAATCGCAATTGGGCAATTTTTTTTACGTATCTCCTTAAGGGTCCCGCAGACAGGCACGACGCGACAGTGTGACCCGATTATGTGATATATAACCGTAGAACAATTTCTATGAAAACTGACTCGTAATGCGACACGTCGTGCGACGAGTCGCGCCTGTCTGCGGGAGCCTTAAAGCTTCCAGTATGGACATACCGATGTTTGATTTATACTAGCGTAACGTTATTTTAACCATTATAATTATATCTCATAGAAATGGCAGCCATCTTAGTGCCGTACTTATTACAGAACTTTAATCAAGATCATACATTAGGTACAGAAAACTATTTTCAACCAATCAAATAGCTTCAAACGAGTTTTTAGAGCTTGAGTTTTGTGTGAGTTTCTGTAATACGGGCCTTATACGTCAAACTTTATGCTGATCGGTCGTCGCGCACGTGCTTGACTTAGATAAACATAATTATTATGGCAATGGACATACCGGGATATGCTAGAAATCATCGATTTTAGCCGTTATTTCAGTAGGGTTTTTAGTGACTTAAGTACCTTTGGAAAAAATAAACATGCATTTTTAAATTTCAAATTTAAGCCCATTATTCACGGTTAATTTTCGAGTAAGGGTGTGATTTACCAGGTTTTGGTATAACTACACATTTGCTCGCAGCATTTGACCTTTACCAGCTATCGCAAAGATCTCCCTGAATAAACTGATTTAACTCAGTTTAGACTGATTTTTATGATTTACTAATATTGGAAAACTTAATCGTTGGCCACCAAAAAACAGTTAAGACGCTGACAACACCTTAACCGCGGTCACTGTCAGATTGCATAGAAAAGAAAGAGAAGCGCGATGACACAACGCTTGTAATTTATTGCAAAATATGAAGCAATTATCTATTGACTCAAAATGGAGTTGAGTAATCGAAAATAAAAAACACGTTACGTATTTAATTAATAACAAGAACGTCTTATTTGAATGCAGAACTTGGATTCAAATAAGACGTTCTTGTTATTAATTAAATACGTAACGTATGTTGATATTTAATGCAGATATTTTGGATTAGAACTCAAGGTAAGAGGTTAGTTTAACGTTAGTTTGTATCGAGATTTTTTTTTTAAACGTGTTTTGGTAACAACCAAGTTCTGGGAAATATGTTCAAAATTAACATATATTTTTTCCGCTACCACAAACTATGCAGATGTGGCAATTTTTTTTCTTAAGGGATGCCTAATTTTGTCAATTGGGTCTTGTCAGCGCCTTAATGGCACCACTGCTCCAGACATTTTGGTCATTGGCTTTTCATAACGATCGGTTCAGTGGATTAGGCGTGAAAAGGTAATGATATTAGTATTGATATTGGTAGTATGGATACACAAACGTACACGAACGCCAGAACATAATTTCTGAGAGCAATACACTGTTAAGTCAAAAAGACGTTGCAGCGTTGACCGATCGGATTAAAACCCTTTGCGGGCCGGAGTTGGCCTGCGGGCCGTAGTTTGCCCATCCCTGACTATATTAGTAATTTAAATAAGTACTTAATAATAATACGTAACGCCTCGTTCATGCATGCTTCAAATACCTATATTTTAAAATGCGTCGTACAAGTATTATGTTATGATGACTATGAGTATGACATAAAATGATCGAGTCATACTGTGCTATTAATTGCCTAATTTTGTCAATTGGGTCTTGTCAGCGCCTTAATGGCACCACTGCTCCAGACATTTTGGTCATTGGCTTTTCATAACGATCGGTTCAGTGGATTAGGCGTGAAAAGGTAATGATATTAGTATTGATATTGGTAGTATGGATACACAAACGTAATGATACGAGTAGGTTTGTGTAGATAGAACGACTAATGACGAAGACCATTTGTATGTATTGCGTCTTTTCTGGCATGTCAAATTTTATAAACACGCTACTTTGTGTGCAAAGTAGCGTGGCATCACAGTGCACACCCACAGTCTAACACATAACTATCTTAGCTTCCTGGTAATTAGCTTTGAGCTATTTCGTCGTGTCGTGCCTTTCTGTGGGGGAGCCTTAATCTGTAATTGATATATTATTTATTTAGATTCTGATAAACACAATCTCCTACACGAGTGATCGTCACTATTACAGTCTACACATAACTATGACTAGAGAACAATAGGCAACTCATCCCCGTCTCGCTCGTTTACAATAACACTAGGCGGTGATAGCGTTAGTGAAAACGGGCATCATAAATAAGCATGAGAGAATCTTTCCCTTAGGCTTAGTTATTTTTTTTTCGCCCAATAGGTACTTCTACTGGTACCGTCCGTACCCACTGTGATATTGGTTTAAAGTCACTTTCAAGCCATACATTTAAAGAGACTAATTACTGATACCGAAACTTAATAATAATAAGTTTATTTGTTAGGAACAATTTAGGTATAACTTAACAAAAGACACGAAGATAGCTGCAAAAGTAAAATACTGTGGCGCAGCTATCAACGCCCAACAATACATACATGGAAAACATTTTGTTCCAGACTTTTTTTGTGTCACCCTATGTAAAATTTCTACATGTATAGCTGTAATTTGTATGGTGTACATAATAAAGAGTATTCTATCTATCTATCTTTCACATCTTTCAGGAAGTCTTATAAACTAAGAATTACATTCCCGGGCTAAAGGGGATGAACTTGTTCTTTGAGATATTGAGCGTGAGCAAATTCGAGGTTGCCATATCATGATGACTAACCTCAAAGCAGCCTCTGCCTTCTCAAGACCCTCAGGCTAGCCCTACCATGGGTTAAAAGAGCTGTGTCATCCGGATATATAATTATTTTTGTGTTCGGAATAGATAACTGACTCATTGACATAGATAAAAAAGAGAGTTGGTCCTAGGACACTACCCTGAGGTACACTAAAAATTCTGTCTGTCTGTGTGTAATCACAAAAATATTTTCTGAATTGCTAATATTTTTTTCGATTTTAATAATAATGATAATAATATTTTATTTGCAAGAAATACGTTTTTACAAGGAAGATCTTATAGCGATCTTAACGACCTGTTTACGCCCCGTCAGGTAGCTACGAAAGATATCGACGGCAATGCCACGAATGCCAGTTTGTTCCAGCTTGTTAATTGATTTGGGGGCAGAAACGATATCGAATGCCTTCGATAGGTCGAGGAAGACACCGACAGACTTTTGCTTATTGTTTAGGTGTTCGGCTATTGTATTTGACTGTTCCAGAGTAGCGTCTTCTGTAGATTTTCAGCTCTGAAGCCGTATTGATTGTCGGCCAGGATATTGAGTTTAGAAAGCAATTTCCACTAGTCCCACGTTGATAATTTTCTCAAGATTTTTGAAATAGTTGTAAGGACGGATATGGTCCTGTAATAAGAAGGTCCCTGTCCCCCTTGTGAATAGGATGGACTATATCAGTTTTGAAAACATCCGGAAAATTACCAAAATGAACTTGAAATGAATGAATGAACTTGTTGGCCGGGTCTTTTGTTTTTATGCGAAAAATTATTAAACTTCGAGCGGCTGTATTTACATGTTAACAATGCTGCCAGTATTAATGAAAGTGTTCACCGGAGTGGCCTTAGTCTGAGAGTTGCTGACCGGGATGTTACGAAATTCTAGGCAAGTTGACCTGCAGCTTTGCTCGAAGTATTCTAGTTTAGTTTCTAATTTGTTAATATAGGTACTGTGTTGTGTGATATTAGTCACTCCACTTACATAAGTACCTTAATCGTATCGGTAAGAATTTAATGATAGTATACGCGTGTATCTAAATGAGTACTTACGTCACAGACGACTGAATAGTTAGGTACCTTATACTGATTCATTTACCTTGTACCATTAAAATGTATACCTACAATATCAACACGTATGATCTGAATCTACTTATAACTATAACAATCAGGGAAACGATTACCACAGAACTACGCAACTTTGTAGTGTTTTTTAAAAAAAATAAATCATCAATCATATCTCTGGTTGTTGGAGTGAACGGTGAACCGCCGATTTCAAAATACATAACCCTTCGACATACATAATAATTACACTCTTTTTTTCGCAGGGCTGCGGGGTCCATCCAAGTTACAGAAAATTCTTTTATTAACAAATTAAAGTCATCTGGAAGAAGTTTAGTTGTATTCTATGGATCCCAAACGGGTACTGGAGAGGAGTTTGCTGGTCGTCTAGCCAAAGAAGGCATGCGATACAAATTGAAGGGCATGGTCGCTGATCCCGAAGAATGCGATATGGTAAATATATTTTTTTTAAACCGTTGCCGTTAGTTAGGTGATACTGTTTTAGGTCAAATGTTTGTATTTACCCACAACTAAATAATTATCATATCTTTATAGGAAGAACTCATGAAACTCCAAGACATACCGAATTCTTTAGCTGTGTTCTGTATGGCAACATATGGTGAAGGAGATCCCACAGATAATTCTATGGAGTTTTATGAATGGTTAAAGAATGGAGAACCCGATTTAACTGGTTTAAATTATGCTGTAAGTAAAGATTTGTTTTAACTACAAAAAAAAAACAGGTTATCTTATCGCACAAGTTAGGTTAGGTTACGGTAAACTACGTACTGTAGGGTAGTAAGTCCATGGTAGGGTAGGGTAAGTACACACGGCTATATACCATATTTGCAAAATCAATATTATTAGGTACAGTCGTGATCATATATTAATATTTAATACCGTTGTCTCGTTTCTATCCGATATTCTATACATCGAGGAAATCATGAAAAAAAAAATATTTGTCTTGGGCGCCTCACACGTTGCCCGAGTCATATTTGCTAGGAATCGTCATGCTTTCATGAAATAGTCTCGTTTAAGTTAATCAATTCAATTTTAAAAAATTATTACAAAAAGCCGCTGCCACGTATCATAGAGCTGCAATTTATCTGTTAATTGAATTTCGCGAGCTAGCCAAGTGCGATAGAAATCGAAACGCTGCGTGTGTACCTGGCATTATGAGGCCAGCTAAAAACTGTTGAATCATTGTCTGAGCATTAAGCTAGATACAATAGTGACTAGTTGACGCGCGACGCTGCGACTCACTGCGCGGATTAAAAGACTCTTACCCGAACCGTAGTTAAGAAAAGTCTATTCTAAGTTTCTCTATGACCAAAGTCCGAATGTCATCAATGTCATGTACTACTAATGTCATTGTGATGAAAAATGTCAAAGTCCGGCTGTTTCATGTTTGCAAATTACGATAAATTAAACATTGTAGGATTTTGAAGAAATATCTTTTAAATAGGAGAACGAAACTTTTTACGGTGTTTTAAAACTGTGTGTTTCTATGATTTATATGTTTGTGAAAAATCTAGATTTTCCGCGTTAACCTAATTTTCAATGATTTCGGTGTGGTTATGATAATAGTTTTTTACGAAATGGGGTATAGCAGCAATCTCGGTACAATCATTTTCGAGTTTATTATTATAAATTCATATAAATATATTTAAATTATAGGAAGACGTGCCCTACTCATGTGATGAAATGAGTTAAAGAATCGCAAGAGTTCAGCGATATGTTCGAAAAAAAAACTAATATAAATCCATTTGCAAGCACTATAAGATTCAGAAAAGTATTTTCATAAAATTCCTTAATTCCTGATAGAAGCTACATAACTTAAATATAACATAGTAAATATGAATGTGATAGTAAATTTACCTCGTCTTTTCGGATATAGAAGGATCTTAGTTTCAACAATGCGGAAATTGCGTTGTGTGGTATGATATTGAGATACTTGATACATACATACATACTCTACGTAATCTATTATGTCATGATTAAAGAGTATTAATAAATTTTCAGGTGTTTGGCCTTGGCAACAAAACATATGAACATTACAATGCAGTTGCTATTTATCTAGACAAGCGTCTTGAAGATCTTGGCGCTACTCGAGTGTATGAACTTGGTCTTGGGGATGATGATGCAAAGTATGTATTACATTTAAGTGTTTGTGCTAGCAATAATTGGACAGCCTCAAAAATGGACACACTTTTTATTGAAGAATAAAGAAAATTAATACTATGCATATTTTACTCATTTTAAATTCTGACCTTTTTGCTGTTTATTTAATCCTAATTACTGCAGAAACATGTAAAAATTGAAGTGTAACATGCATTGTGATTTGTGCTAGACAAGATTTAAAGGACATTGGCAGAAATGTCCACCATTGACGAGACCTATGACACTAAATAGCGAGTCTTTCATCAAATAAGGAGTAATTTTTACTAGGACAATCAAAAATATCTGTCAGTGAAAAGCTAAATATGAATGTTTTCTTTTTTCATTAATTTTAGCCTAAACAGCTTGATTGATTTTAAAAGAAATGGGGTATCATTAGATTTTGCTATACCTACTTGAAAGATTTTGGACTGGACAAATTATACAACTACTCTCAATGGTGACTCCATTGAGAGTAGTTGCCAGTTTTTATGGGTTTACAAAAGTTACTCCATAAGAATAGACTAATTTATTTACATAGTCTTGTTAGTGACTGGATATTTGAACCACTTTTGTCTATTGTCTTTTATTATGCCGTGTCTAACAACACTTGTATGCATTTTACTGAAACCAGTTTAATCATAAATACTAAAAGTATTTAAATTGACAATAGTTTTAACTGATTCCAGCATTGAGGATGACTTCATTACATGGAAAGATAAATTTTGGCCATCAGTGTGTGAGAAATTCAATATTGAGAGCACAGGAGAAGAAGAATTGACACGTCAATTCCGACTTGTGTCACATGGTCCTGAGGACATACAGCCAAATAATGTGTTCACTGGTGAAATTGCGAGACTGCATTCTTTGCAAGTTCAAAGACCGTAAGTATCGGCAGAGAAATATTTATTAGTTAGGGCATCTTTTTATTACTTTTTTTAAGAAAAAACAGTAGATACAACTAAAATTTCTTTTTACAGACCTTATGATGCTAAGAATCCATTTTTAGCCCAAATTACAGTTAATAGAGAATTGCACAAAGGAGGAGATAGATCCTGTATTCATGTGGAACTGGATATTTCTGACTCAAAAATGAGATATGAAGCAGGTGAGTTAAAGTTGTCCATATCATCAACTGATTGTGGATAATACCAATGCTGCAATGTGATTCAGTACTGTAGTAGTGAAAAAGCACCATAGTTCATGACTACACATTTCATCTTAAGGGGCTGACAAGACCCAATTGACAAAAATAGGCTTCTCTTAAGAAAAAAAATTGCCAAATCTGTATAGTTTCTGGTAGCGGAAAAAATATATGTTAATTTTGAACATATTTCCCAGAACTTGGTTGTTACCAATACACGTTTTGAAAACAAAATCTCGATACAAACTAACGTTAAACTAACCTCTTACATTGAGTTCTAATCCAAAATATCTGTATCAAATATGAACATACGTTACGTTTTTAATTAATAACAAGAACGTCGTATTTGAATACAGAACTTGGTTATTTTTTATTTTCGATTACTCAACTCAATTTTGAGTAAATAGATAATTACTTCATATTTTGCAATAAATTACAAGCGTTGTGTCATCGCGCTTCTCTTTCTTTTCTATACAATCAGACAGGGACCGCGGTTTAGGTGTTGTCAGCGTCTTAATTCATCATCATCTCATCATCAATTCATCAAGGCTAGGCAGATGCCTAGCCTTTTCCCAACTATGTTGGGGTCGGCTTCCAGTCTTACCAGTAGGGCTAACATGACACACGCGACAATTGCTCACTGTCGCGTGAGTAATTCTTGTCTATTTCTGTCAATTTTCTCGTTTTCTGACAGCGCTGCCATACAAAATACTCGATTCGTTCTATCAAATTCGATGTTTTGACCCTAACATGGCACCTAAGTTATCTCGAATTTTGACAATTCAACACGAGATAATCTTCGATTATTCTGTCATATAGTCATCCTCGATTTTGACGACGAGAAGACTAGACAAAATTATAATACAAAAAAATATGGCATTCATATGGACTGGTGACAGAAATGAAAACTTAAAACTTTGGAATAACATATATAAGTATATACCTATATGCGTATACATATACGTACACAGGCCGCTGCGCGACGCCAGTCTGATGCACACGTTACATTAGCATGTCGATGACTTGGGTAGCATGTTGGTGACGCAGTCTGCATGTCGGTGACGCGGTGTGCATGTTGGTGACGCAGATTGCATGTCAACAAGTGCTTTCAGAATGTCGGTGACGCGGTTATCCGTAAGTCGATTGGCATTTCGTAAATCTGCTAGCATTTCGATGACGCTGCTAGCAGGTCGGGCATGCTGTTAGCATGTCGGTGACTCGGTTAGCGTGTTGGTGACGCATTGAGCATGTTGATGACGCATTGAGCATGTCGGTGACGCGGCTAGTATGTCGGTGACGTGATTAGTATGTCGGTGACGCGGTTAACATATTGGTGACGCGATTCCACAGGTTTTTCCCCAAACAAAAATGGCTCACTCATTTTCATTTCCGTCATTTTGTATTTTAATTTCGGCATGCCATAGAAAAATATTAAATTTTAATAAAAAAGTCGGTAACACTAAAAATTACAACATAAATTAATAGAGGTGGATGTAAAATCATTATAGTAAATACTAATTCCATGCGTAAAATTTAATGAATGAGCCGATGTTGCTAAAATTAAAATGATTTGTTTTTAATAATTTGCTACATCGGTCTCTCGTCGCGAGATAAAGAACTGCCAAAGTGCCTTTCTCAAGTTTACTCGAGCTTAACGGTCATGTTAGGCATTAGGATGACGTCAGAATCGGTGACAAATTTCGACAAATCGAGAAAGAGAGCGTTCTCGCGCTTGTCATGTTAGCCCTGCAGATACAGCTAGATACCAGTATTTTACATGGAGCGACTGCCTATCTGACCTCCACAACCCAGTTACTGGGTAACACAATACCCCTTGGTAAGACTGGTTGTTAGACTTTCGAGCTTCTGACGACCCGTAACAACTGTCAAAGATCTACAAATGACAGCCGGGGCCAATGCTTCCAACTTGCTTTCTGAGGCACGGAGAGGTCTTGGTATGTAAAGATGGTCACCCATCCATGGACCAACCGCGGCAAGCGTAGCTTAACCTGATCGATCGACTCGTTCGGCTGTTATTACTTAGCCACAAGCCTGTAGGGGATTTCATCTTAATTAACTGTGTAAAAATATAATCCATACTATATTATTATATGTAAAGCCTGTGATGTCCCGCTGATAAAGGGGGCATCACAGGGTCCAAAGGCCTCCCTACTCTCTCCACTTCTCTCTATATAAAGGAGTCTAGGTCATCCTGCTGTCTCGGTCTGGTTGTGCCGGGTTGTCGCTTGCCATTAATCCATACTATACTAATGACTTTTAAGGTTTCTACATACTGGCGCGACTTGTCGCGCGACGCGTCGCGACACAAAGGCACCGCTTGTAGCGCTACACGCGGTGTCTTTGTGTCGCGTCGCGTCGCGCGACAAGTCGCGCCAGTATGTAGGAGCCTTTACTTTACTAATGTAATACTGAAGAGTTTGTTTTTAGGGTTCCGTACCTCAAAAAGAAAAAAACGGAACCTTTATAGGATTAATTGTTTTAATTTAAAAATATTAAAGTTGTTTAAGAAAATTTACCATTCCCCTCCCCCTTATCTCTCTCTGAAGATATATAATAGATACTTGTAGATTCCAAAAAACCTATAAAAAGTGTATGGTCTTAAAATAACATAGTAGATCATTCAATATTGTGCGTACAAACTTCCATTTGCAGTTGGAAAGTACGGAGGAACATTTTTTTCGACTACAATGTTAAGTTTGTTGTTGGGATAAATTCATCCCAACAACGCTTGTCATTGTTCATGGTCCAATACCCACTTGGTCGGTTTTTTTTATGAACGCACTAATCTCTGGAATTACCAGTCCGATTTGATAAAATATTTTGCATTTGATAGCCCAACTCTTGCGGAAGGTTATAGGCTATTTAACTTCACGCTACAACCCTTAGGAGCCGAGCAAAAAGAAATAATTCAGATAGAACGCTAAGCGAAAACGTAGTAATTGCGCGAGCGGGCGATGTAATGCGACGCGGTCGGTCGGTAGAGACGAAATTCCAAGCGGACGAAGTCGCGCGCAGAAGCTAGTAATATTATAAATGCGAAAGTAGTTGTGTTTGTTACCTTTTCACGCCTTTACGGCTTTCATTCAAATTTGGCACGCAACTTGATCATGGTCACATAGACATACTTTTACCCTGGTAGTACGTTCCCGTGGGATAATTTTACCCTGGTAGTACGTTCCCGTGGGATAATTTCCGACCTCCACGCGTCTGCATGGCAAAAGCTAGTCATTTACTTGCATACATTCTGACAATAATATGTTATATTCACAGGTGACCATGTAGCAGTATACCCAATAAATGATTCCAATCTTGTGGATCGTCTGGGCCAGTTAACCGGAGCTAATCTTGATGACATATTCTCACTTATCAACACTGATCAAGAAAGCAGCAAGAAACATCCATTCCCATGCCCAACTTCCTACCGCACTGCTCTTTCACATTATGTGGAGATCACAGCATTACCTCGTACTCACATATTACGAGAGCTTGTTGAATATTGCTCAGATGAAGAAGTAAGCACATGAGTGACTTTTATAGGATCTTATGATCACAACACAAGTTACAAAAATAATAATTATAATTTAACTTCTATTTCAGGATAAAAATAAATTAATGCTTATGGCGACTAATTCACAAGAGGGCAAGGCTTTGTATCAGTCGTTTATTGTGGAGGCTTGTAGAAATATTGTACATATTTTAGAAGACCTACCATCTTGTAAACCTTCTCTGGACCATTTGTGTGAACTGTTACCGCGCCTGCAACCAAGATATTATTCGATTTCATCCAGTCCTAAGGTAACTAAACTGCTCTACTGGAAATTAGGTACTTAAAACTATGTTTTTACGGTTCCGAACGTCCGAATGAAAACACGGAACCCTTATACTCGTAGGATCACTTGTGTGTCTGTCTGTCTGTCACAGCCAATTTGTTCCTAATCTACTGGACCGATTATGTTGAAATTTGGTACACATATTATGAATTTCTGTGACCAACCACGGACGTGTAACGTAAATAAATTTACTTTAAGTATGGGAAAATTGTAAAAAGGTTTACCTCTCAATCAAAACTGTACGTTTGATAGTTTCATTATTACAACATGTGTAAGCTGAGCTTACGTCACTCAAGCTTACACATATTTATCGGTTTAGAACTCGATAAAGTATTTTGACCACAGATTTGAAGAATAGAGATAGGAAAATTTTGCAGCCAATGGCTGCAATGATGCCTTAGTTTTTGAGCTATACCTACTACATAATTATATCTTCGTTCGGAAGATATGACATGAGCAGCTGGGGTGACGTAACTCCAGCTTACACACAGTTTTTTTTATGGTAGTTTGAACACTTTTTATTGTTCAATTTTTCCTTCCTTGTGCTATTGTGCCTTATTTTTTGACTATAGTCCTAAACCCTAACCTCACTGGTTTGCCTGTAATGCATGAGGAAGCTGGCGTGACGTCACTCCAGCTAACACACAGTAAACGGCTCATATTAAGGAAGTTTTTGTGGCTGCTAAATTAAGGCTGAGAAGTTTGATTGCTGCAATTATGTAGAATTATTTTATCACATTATGAGGAAGCTGAAGTTACGCACATATAATTATTAAATTGATACTTCTATTCCATCGCCTCAATTTTTTTCGTCCATCTATTGCATGTCGCATTACAGCCGGCCACGGATTGGGGGTAAAGTGAAAGGCGCTCGGCAGAGCAGCCAAAGCCAATATGGCGGCGCCCATGGCTCGCATCAACTTCACTAAAGTTTCACTTGCGTCATGGTTTCATAAAACCACACATTTTTTTTTATAATTTTAGAATAAATACTTTAAAGTTATTTAAGAAAATAGATAACAAAAATTGACCTCCCCTTATCTCCGAACCTAGCAAGCCTAAAATTTTTAACAAAAAAAACAGTAAATAGTTATTTACTTAGATTACAGGAAAACTTTTACGAAGTCTATCTAAAACGATATGGTAAATCTCTCAATATTGTGCGTACAAACTTACATTTACAGTTGTAATCTGGACTTGTTGACCTAGAATCATGAAATTTGGCAAGAAGCAAGGTTTCACAGTACAAGTAAAGGAAAAAGTCCGAAATGAAATTTGTTTTATTTTTTTTATCACATAAAAAGAATTGCCATTACAAACTTAAATTTGTTGTTGGAGAATTGACCGTGATGTACATCGGTATATAGACGAACATGTTTTTCAACTACAATATTAAGTTTGTTCTTTGGTTAAATTCATCCCAACTACGGAACCCTTCATTGTGCGCGATGTGACACGCACTTGACCGGTTTTTTAAATGATTTATTAAAATATTTTGTTATTTCAGATGTATCCAGAGACAGTTCATATTACTGCAGTAGTGGTTAAATACAAAACTCCTACTGGTCGCGTGAATAAAGGTGTGACTACCACATGGCTAGCAGATAACAAACCTGAGCCTGGCAAGCCCCTCCCTCGTGTCCCCGTGTATATAAGAAAGTCTCAATTTAGGTACGTAAAAGCTGAAATTACTACTGCTCAGGTATCATAAAAAAAATCGAGTTTCTATAATTCCATATGTATTACTTTTTAGATTACCTCTGCAAACCCAAACGCCGATAATAATGGTCGGCCCAGGTACGGGTTTGGCTCCATTCCGTGGTTTCTTACAAGAACGCGCTTACGCGCGTGCTAATGGCAAGGAAGTTGGAGACAGTATTCTGTACTTTGGATGCAGACATCGTGATCAGGACTTCATTTATCAAGAGGTGTGTTTAACCTTTGTAAATCCTCCATTAAGGGCTCAATTCACACAGTGATGTCAACGGCCGCGGCAAGCAGTTTCAGTGTCAAATATTCTCAGCATTTTCTGGTGCGAAAACGCTGAAACTTTGTCTTCAGTCCTATTCATTATAGAATACTTAGTATCGATTGAGAGGCCTGACAGCTTGGCGTGGCGAGCGTCTGCTCGCGGCGCCCCGATCGCCCCGAGCGCCCCGAGCGGCCGAGCGCCCCGAGCGCCTGCACCTTCCGGTCGTACGAACCGGCTCAAGGAACAACGCGTGTCGGCCCTGGCCGGCCGCTTCCATCTCGATGTCAATTGAACCGTGTATCTTATAGACATTACTAATAAACTACGTTTTGTAAATTATTTCAGGAACTCGAAAGATATCACGATAAAGGTGATGTTAAATTGAACCTTGCATTCTCTCGCGATCAAAAAGATAAAGTTTACGTAACGCATTTGATAGAAAAGGACATGGACCTCCTATGGGACATCATCGGTAATCGTAATGGACATTTCTACATTTGCGGGTAATTATTTAAAATCTACTATGATCAATTTAATATGATGTCAATGTCACATGTGTCTTAAATGGCTTATTTTAATAATTTGTAGCATATTTGACTGTGTAGGGTAAATAAGTTTAAAATGCAGTCCAAATTATGCCTGTGCTATGTTATAATAAACTCTTCTATGTCTATTCTGTTATTATTAAATGTGAAGCAAAGCCGGTGTCGACTATGTGCATGCCGCCTGTCAATAATTGGTGAGACATGCGTTTCAAAAGTCGGAAAATTCTGAAACAATTGAATTAGGAAAAACAAACTTTTATATATTGAACTGAAATGAACGTTTATATAATATCAGTCGTGTAGTTTTTTAAGATATGAGATGTTTTCAGTTACAATTATTACAAAAATAATTTTGTTTGTCAGATTTTTTGAGAAATAAAAAAACTTATTATTGCTGTCGAAAAAATCACAAACGTCAACAACAGTCCATCTTAGAGCGGTGCACTGAAAAAGCCGTATCATCACTATTGCTATAATGTTTTACAGGGTTTTGATTTGTTTTGTCCTTTTCAGTGACGCAAAGAATATGGCTGTTGACGTAAGGAATATTATTTTAAAAGCCATCCAGGTAAAGGGCGGGCGCACAGAATCTGAAGCTGTGCAATTTATCAAGAAGCTCGAGTCTATGAAGAAATATTCTGCAGATGTATGGAGTTAAAGCATCCACATGTTTATGAATAGGCGAATTTGTGGAACTGTAGACAATTTTTCAGTTATGAACTTATGAGTAATGGTGATTATTTTATGTTATGTAATTAATATTTTGTAAATTTTGTGGCTCTGTTAGACAGGAATGGTTAAGTTAATTGCTGTTTGCCGTGCTGTTATTATTAATATTGCAGCACGAGATAAATGACTTTAATTAGACAGTTGCCAGGTCTTAAGATGGTCTGTGCAAATAATAATATTTAAGGTGGATCTGCTGTGCTAGCCCGCGAAATTCAAATTTTCTTACGTTTTTTTGCAATTTGCAGGTTAGTGTCAGGTTTAATTATGATCAAAATATAATTCGCGACCATAAAAAAAATGTATTTAAATAAAACGAGAATATTTGAATTTCGCATGCTACTAATGCGGATCCACCTTAAGGAAATACATATATTTTTTAATCAAGCGCTATTAGATAACTCTATTCCTGGAAATTGTAGAATTATTATTTAAAAATACTTTCCCACAAAAAACAACTTATAAGATATTCTAATTAACACAACCAGAGAAAATAATAAAATCATTGCAAAATTAAAAAAAGTACTAAGTACTAAGTGTTACAAATTAACACTTACTTAGTATACCAACATTAAGAGTGCATTTTTCAATCGGAGTTATTTTTAGACGGGTTTTTCTATACATAGGCGTCGATTCCCTTGTTCACAAACTAAAGTAAATTTAAGTTCAGTGCATCTTTTTCTTTCTATTTCATTAAGAAAAGGACAGAAGATACATTTTAGTTTAGTCCTGTCAAATTAGTCAGCGCTTGACGTAAATTGACGTAATTTTAGTAGGCAGGTTTATAATCACGTATAAACTTGTATAGAGTAGTGACAGGCGCTGATTAATTTGACAGGACTAAACTAAAATTTATCTTCTGTCCTTTTCTTAATGAAATAGAAAGAAAAAGATGCACTGAACTTAAATTTAGTTTAGTTTGTGAACAAGGGAATCGGCGCCAATAACTGTCAAATGAATGTCTATGGATACCTGCAGGCTTAGCATGAGGCTTTCTATTTCTACTCTGCTGTAGAATAGAAATCGCTTGTCTATCGAAAATGCTCTACTGTCTACACTACACGGAAACGTCATTTTTGTCTACTCTTCCGTCGACGAAACGCTTCTCTACGGTTCTCGTGCTAAGCCTGCTGACAATAGAAGACAACTCCAAATGAAATAAGTATCAATATACAGTACAAATGTGCATGTCATTGAGTTTGAATGCGACTGATCGTTTATCTACTATGAGACAAATACAACATTGACGAGAAAAGTTTACTTATTTTTAAATAAAGAACAAAGTAAAACATTGTGACTTTTGGGCATGTATGTCCATGTTGTGATTATGAACTAGTAAATTATACTATAAATATTTTCAGGGTCCGATTATAAAATGTAATAAGAAAATATTGTTAATGGAAACATAACATTACAGCTCCACAAGCTTATTTTCATGTTTCGAACCTGCTCGTAATGATATCTACCAATGTAGGTAGACAGTTAAAATCTTATTCTAACTGAGGATCCGTTTACTTACGAGTCTCTAACTAAATACTAAAGCATAATGTTTGAATAAATAAGGGCTATTATGAAATTAAGACAGTTCATAGTGGCCGGACGAATACGACGGAGGCATTAAGTTATTACACATCGCACAGTGACGTGAAGAGTAATTGAAGATTTTTTTTTTTACTTTATTTTGTGACTGTATATATTTCGACTGACGTAACCGTATCTATTCTACATTTTAACATCTTGTCTTTTCCCCCGAATGTAAGGCAAAGATATACCTCTGCTGCAGCTAGTTAAACTATTCTATTAAAACTGAATGGACTAGATAAGGACTTTGAAATCCTAATGATAAGGGCCACCAATTGAGTAGGCATGAAAAGATTTGCAGGAATTAAAACCATGGAAAACGAGGATTGTGTAAGTCGAATTTTGATCAGTTATCAGTTAAGTAGTATTTATGGTTATGTTATTGTATTTTGTTGTTATGGTAGTATTCTCATACGAATTATTTACTATTGTAAGTATATGGATTCTCTTAGACTAGCAGGTAGTGTTATTTCGGTTGAGAACTCCGAAACATTCGATTATAACATAAATCTATGTAAATGTTATCATTTTATCAGCTGTTGTGTAATTTTCAAATATTTGAATGTTATTGTTGAAGTTTTTATATATTGTGGAATGGGCAATTAGATATAAGTAAATAATTAATTTTTATATTACATCTTGTAATAAATGCAGTTTTATAAGAAGTGTTATTTTTTACCCTTAATTGGACGTAGTTTAGTAGAAACGACCTTTTTTTTTTTTGGTGGGAAATTATCAAATAACTTCTCTCGCTCTGGGCGCGGGAGGGTGTGTCAGAAACGACTTACATACCTATACCATAAAAAGTAATTTTTAAGTTATCGAAGTTTTTAAATTTAGATGATTTTTTCTGCAAAGATGTTGTATTTGAAATATTTTGAAAAATTATCACATGTTGTGTTACAAAGACTGACGTATTTTTGAGTTATTGGGAAAAATGTGGGTTTGGGTCGTTTTTGCTACATTGGTTTTAACATTATGGAGCGTTTCTTTTAATATCTCAATAACACATTTTTTTGTTAACATTAAAAAAGTAACAAAAAAATGTGAACAAGCTGATATTTAAATAAAAATGATTTATTATTTTGCAAAATACGTATTTATTCAGAAAGTACAATGTTCTTAAGATGTGTGCGTTACCCCAGCAAAATAATGTCGAAAATAGTCATTTAAATCTTACAGATAATTAGTTGCCCAGCTTCTGTAATTGTTGCACTTATAGTTTTTTTAGTTTAGTCACAAAAACATTTCCTGCTGGGGTAACGTTTATAACGTTAACGCAGCCAGACATTTTTTTTTAATGGGAATATTGAAACAAATATTAGCCATATAATTAGTTGTCTAGGTAAATGTTGCACCTTATTTTGTATTTGTTCTGTCTTCGGCTGCGAAGTTATTCGAGATCCTGCTGGAGTAGCGTTTGTGGTTTTGCTGGATCTCTGAAACGGTTTAGCGGATTCTTATCATATTTTTTACATAACTTCTTAGGAATTAGTTGTAATTAGCTGTGCAATAAAAAACCAAAATAATGCACCGTTTAAAGGTTATTTAAATTAAATATAAAAACACTTCAATAGGTCCTAACACAACACTTACTTTAAACGTTATTTTGTAGCTTGTAACTAACTGCCTTCAAATGTATGTGAAGTTTCATTAGTATCCTGTAAGTAACTAACAAATTATGATGATATTTATAGTTCTCCACGTTCACGGTCAAAATGCGCGCGGAGTTATTTGGCCACCGATAAACCTGTATGTGGATATATAAACTGAATTTTATATCAATAATTAGTGGCTTAGTTCAGTTTTATACCTGTAAAATTTCAGCGTAGTAAATACAATAATTAACGAGATAATAAAATAAAAGTCATTGGGAACTGCAAGACCGTGATAACCCGACCAAGTTTAGGTGGTTACAAAAAAGCAACCGCGTAGTACATTATGCTATCTTTTAAAATATGTAGGATAGTGTTACAAGTTTAGTACAGATGTGTACACAAGTGTTAAAAAAAACTACATGTTTCTTAAATAATATTTATTTACAGGTAAAATAATCATTTCAAATGAACTTTAACTGTAACTGGGTTGTGGAGGTCAGATAGGCAGTCGCGCCATGTAAAATACTGGTATTCAGCTGTATCCGGTAAGACTGGAACTTAAACTAATTAAAAGTCACAGATCTAAAATAATAAAATTATGTATTTATTAAAAACTGCAGTCAAATAATTATGTCATATTTACTTTTAACTAATCCACTTTAAAAGCGAGTGTCACAACAAAACAATAATTATGAATTTCTTATAGACAGAGTTACTTAATCCAAGGAGTTTGTGGTAATAACTAGGTACGCAAGTTGAGGTAAAATCATGGTTAAATGTTTGCTTTTAAATACTAAGTAAGTATGTACATGAATTCATCAAGCCACATACACAATAATTATGGTCCTCAAGAGGAGCAGTCCACATTAATTATTAAAGTAATTAGGTACCTACACACTTATTGATTAACTCGCACGCATTCGTTAAGTATTTGCAAAAATAGAAAGCGGAATTGTGGAAGCGCACACGCACTCGACGAATTATGCGACTAATGGTCAAGTTTAGTGCGCTATGCAAACAATGAAGTACCTCTTCCGCGTCCCACCCCACCTGCTGTCTTAGCATGACGCTTTGTATTTCTTCGAAGAATAGACACGGCTCTTTCCATACAAAATGACATTTCGTTTATTCTTTTTTGACATCCCACCGCGCCGTAGAAATCCTTCTACATAAAAAAGGACCTAGACAATGATCGTTAGAAACGAAAGACAAAATGACAGATTGTGGATATATATCCACATACAGGTTTATCGGTGGCCAAATAACTCCGCGCGCGCGCATTGTGACCGTGAAGTGGAGAACTGAATATCATCATAATTTGTTAATTACTTACAGGATACTAATGAAACACACTTTTTTTTTTTTTTGAGTATGGGAAATCATCAAATAACTTCTCCCGCTCTGGGCGGAGCGGGAGGGTGTGTCAGACTCTTACTGACTAAAACCCACCCGTATTCCTTCCTGTTGCCTGTGTTGCGGGGGCCTCGGTGACCCATAAGTACCTTCCCGCGACCCCGGCAGGCATCGGCCCTAGTGGACCCCTACTTTTGTGCTGACGACATCTCTTTGAGGCGCGCGTGGAATACGACGCGCCGTCGACCCGGGCTTGGTCCTTACCGGACGGTGAGCTACCCATTGCTCACCGTCCGCAAGCCCGCGCCTACGGTAGCTGGAAATCCGCCCGAGATTCCCGACGCCCAGGGCGTCTCCTGCGGCGGCTAGGGGCGAGAGGGCGCGAAACGTGCCTTTCCCTCAACCGTCCCGCCTCCTCTTTCGCGAGCATTACTGCTTCGCAGAAGGTGACGGCTGCCCATGCCCTCTCGCTCCGTACCATGGCCTGAACCAGGGCCGGACGCGAGAGGTCTCTGCCGCCGATCGCCTCCACGAGGACACGACGGTGCTCTGCCCAAGCCGGGCAGACCTCCACCGTATGCTCCACCGTGCCCTCCACGCGATCCACACAGTGGTGACACCCGGACGTTTCCTCCCGCCTTATCCGACACAGGAACCTCCCGAAGCTGCCGTGTCCGGTGAGGACCTGCGTCAGACGGAAGGTGAGGATGCCGTGGCGCCTCTCCAGCCACTCCTCAAAGAGGGGAGTTATCGCCGCAATCGTCCGCAAGCCCGCGCCTACGGTAGCTGGAAATCCGCCCGAGATTCCCGACGCCCAGGGCGTCTCCTGCGGCGGCTAGGGGCGAGAGGGCGCGAAACGTGCCTTTCCCTCAACCGTCCCGCCTCCTCTTTCGCGAGCATTACTGCTTCGCAGGAGGTGACGGCTGCCCATGCCCTCTCGCTCCGTACCATGGCCTGAACCAGGGCCGGACGCGAGAGGTCTCTGCCGCCGATCGCCTCCACGAGGACACGGCGGTGCTCTGCCCAAGCCGGGCAGACCTCCACCGTATGCTCCACCGTGCCCTCCACGCGATCCACACAGTGGTGACACCCGGACGTTTCCTCCCGCCTTATCCGACACAGGAACCTCCCGAAGCTGCCGTGTCCGGTGAGGACCTGCGTCAGACGGAAGGTGAGGATGCCGTGGCGCCTCTCCAGCCACTCCTCAAAGAGGGGAGTTATCGCCGCAATCGTGGCGTGCCCAGCACTGGGTTGCGACAACCGTACTTTCCATTACGCCATGAGATCCCGCCGGAGCTCCGTCCGCTGTGCCGCGATTTCTTACGGCAGCGGACTTACGCCCCGGCGTTTTGCCTCCTCGCGCCACTCCCATACGTGCGCGAGGACTTTTGCCTCCAGATCCCATGGCGGCAATCCGGCAAGGAGGCTCGCTGCCTCACAGCAGACCGTGCGGTATCCCCGGACCATCCGGATGGCCATGACCCCTTCCGCGCTCAACCGGCGGGCTAGCCGCAGCGCCAGAGAGCGCCCCCATACAGGTGCCCCGTAGAGGGCCATGGACCGCACGACCCCCGCGTAGAGCCTCCGGCAGGAGGTGTTTGGACCCCCTAGATTGGGCAGGAGCCGCTTCAATGCAGCGCCCGCCCGCTCCAGTTTGGGAGCCAAACGTCGGAAGTGCTCCACGAAGTTCCACCGGCTGTCGAGGACGAGTCCCAGGTACTCCATTGTCGACTCGACGCCGATAGAAACCCCTCCTACCGTTATTTGGGACCCCAAAGGTGGCGCGTTCCGAGGACCATGAAAACACATGGCCTCGGACTTGTGCAGGGCCACCTCGAGTCCCAATTGCCGGATCCTTTCGACGATCGTCGCAACCCCGCGTGCCGCTAAATCGGCCGCCGCCTGGTGCGACCTCCCTTGCGCCAGGACCAACGTGTCGTCAGCGTAGCACACTACGCTGACGCCACTAGGGAGGTCGGCGCGCAGCACCCAGTCGTATCCGATGTCCCAAAGATGTGGCCCCAGGACCGATCCCTGTGGGACACCGCACGACATCTCTTGCCGGTTCCACACTCCCTGGTGACCGGGGTAGATGATGGTCCTGTCCGTCAAATAGGCCTCGACCACACGACAGAGGTAGGTCGGCATCCGGTGATACCGGAGTGCCTCCCTGATGCAACTCCAGGGCAGGGTATTGAAGGCATTGGCGATATCTAGAGACACCGCCAAGACGACCCCACCCTGGGCAACAGCATTCCCCGTCGTCAGGGCTCGCACACGCATGATGGCGTCTACCGTAGAGCGCCCTTTGCGGAAACCAAACTGGCTCTACGCCAAATCCGGCCCCACCCGCACCAGCTGGCCGACGAGGCGGTCTGCAATGACTCTTTCAAAGAGCTTGCCCACCTCGTCGAGCAGCACGATGGGCCGATAAGCGGACGGAGTCCGCAGGGCGCCCTGCCTTCTTTATGAGGACCAGTTTCCCCGTCTTCCAACGAAGCGGGAACTGGCCCCTCTCCAAGCATGCGCTTAGGAGCCCCCTAAGTCGAGGCCCGAAAGCCTCCAAGGCCAGGACCCAGGCCTTCCCAGGCAAGCCGTCGGGTCCTGGGGCGGTATTTTTGGCATTAAGCCTGCCTACCGCCGCTCTCATTTCTCCCTCGGTCACCTCCGGAGCATCGTCGTCGTCGTCGGCAGTGTGGTCCGCATCAGGCTCCACAGTAGGCGGAGCCATAGGCGGGGAGGAGTGTTCCCCTCGCGAAGGGAACATAGCGCTCACCACGTCCTCCACAAGCTGGGGCCGGAGACTCGCGTTAGCGGGGGAGCCCATGGGCGGAGTTTATCCCGCACCACCTTGTACGGGCGTCCCCACGGGTCCCTGTCCAGAGTCCCCAGCGACTCTCGCGGGCCAAACCCCTGGTCCGCAGGATCTCCGTTTGGAGGGCGGTCTTCGCCGCTCTGTACCCCTCGTACAGCTCCGCCTGAATGGCTTCCGTATCCGGAGGTTTGAGACAGGTGACACCCAGGCCTGCACAATCGAGACTTCCCGGAGGAGCTCCCGGTCCAGCTGCTTCAGCGCCCACCGCGGACCACTCGGGGCTCGTCGGACCGGCGCGTCCGAGGTCTGGGCGGAGACGTCGAACCGGATATACCGGTGATCGGAATAGGTCTCCACCCCCTCCATGACACGCCAGTCAACTACACGCGGCGACAGAGCGGGGCTGGCGAACGAGATGTCCACCACCGATTCACCCCGCATCCGCACACACGTGGGGACAGAACCCCGGTTTAGGACGACCAGGCCTGTCTCCAGAGCCCAGTCCTCCACCATCCTGCCCCGTGTGTCCGTTAACCGGGAACCCCAAGCCAAATTCTTGGCATTGAAGTCCCCGAGGACGACCACGGGGAGGGAACCAAACCCGATGACGACCTCTCAACTCCACAAGGGAGTTGTGGAACTCGGCAAGAGTTCGGTTCGGAGAGAAGTAGACCCCTACCACGACAATCTCCCCGAACCGTGCTGCTACGCAGCCCCGTCCTCTCTTGACGGCCTCGAAGGACGGGGTACCGGCGGCGGCCGACGAAATTAGGGTCACTGAGCCGCTCAGGTCCTCCACCCAGTCATCCCTGGGCGGGACAAAGTACGGCTCAGCGACCACGGCGATGTTAATCGACCACTGCGCCATGCTCTGGAGCAACAGATCCTGAGCGGTGGCGCAGTGGTTGATGTTCGCCTGGAGGAGGCGTAATGGGGCCATTATTGGCACTCCATTTCAGCCCCCCTCTTGAGCCTCCTTCCCAGCCCCCTGAGAATGCCGCATGCCCATGCCGCAGCGGCCACGGTGGCGACGGCGACGACGGCGGTAGTGGAGGCGGCAGCGGCGCTGGCAGTGGTGGCGGCTGCGGCGGTGACGGCGGTGGCGGAGGGCTTGCCTCTAGCCCTGGTTTTGGCGGGTGCGGCGTGGCATTGCAAAGAGCCGGCCTTGTGCCCGGGTAGACCACAGCGGTAGCAAAGACCGCTGCGGTCCACCTCCGAGGTGCAATTCGCTTGCACGTGGTTGCCCACCTGGCAGCGGAAGCACCTCAGAGGTCTGGGTTCCAGCAGTTTAACCTGCGCGGACACCCAGCCCACCAATAACCTTTGGCCCTCTCTGCCAATTTTTTTGGCCGCCGACACGGGGCAGCTCACCGTAACGGTTTGCAGCCCCGCGGAGTCAGAATGGATGGTGCCCACCCTCACCTGCTCGGCAGAGCACCCCCCAGTCCTAACCACCGCGGCGACCACCTTGTCCTCCGTCACGGAGTCGTCCAGGCCCATGATGCGCATGCTAGTGCACTTGGTGGGCCTGGACACTCGGACCTCGTCCGCATTCAAGGACGCCCTAATCCTTTCGGCCAGAGCGTCAGCGGCCGGGCCACTGGCCGCCCCGGGGACCTCCACCATTCGGGCCCCTGTCGCCGTTATCTTCATCTTTAGGCCGGTGACAGCGCCGAGCTCCTCGAGGCGCACCACCTCACCCACCTTCGCCATAACGGTCCTATAGGTCGCGCCCTTCTTTTCCGCATCCGGCTGTAGTGTGATCACTACAGCTGCGGAATTCGGGGCGCGGAGCTTAGCCGCGGCGGTTCGCTCCTTGCGCCGCTGCCGCCTCCCTCTTTTTGGCCGCCCTTTTTGCCTTAGCCGCCTTCCTCTTCTCCCCGGCGTCTTGCCATTCGGCATCAGCCGGAAGAGATTTAGGAGGCGGGGGCGGCCGTCTCGCTACCGGAGCCCTCGCCGCCAGGGCTGGGGCCCTCGCCACCGGGGCCGGAGACCTCGCCTCTGTGGCTGGAGCCTTCGCGGCCCGCGCATTCGCCCCGCCCTTTGGCTGCCCCGACGACCCCGGTTTGGCCGTGGCAGCTGTGGCGGCAGAATAAGATGGCGCTTTGCGCTGGCCCGAGGCCGGCTGGCTCGCCGCCAACGGGGGGCGCAGGACTATGCCCTCTAGAGCGGAGAAACGACTCCGCAAGGAAGCCATCTCCTGCCGCACCAGGGTCAACACCCGGTCTTCAGCAGGCACGGGCCGCCCCTGCCCATGCTGCTGCCCCCCTGTGGCTCCACTTGGGAGTCGGCTCTTCTGAGCCCAGCCAGGTCTGCTCGGAGCTCCTCATTCTCCTTTTTGAGAAGCTCCATGGCGGCTGTCAAGCGGGCGACCTCCGCCCGCAACTCCGACATGCCGTCTGAAGGAGGCCCTAGGTGAAGGGCTTCCGCTGCCGCCACAATCGAGGCCGTGGCTGCGGATATGGCCTGGTCCTTAGAGGACTTGAGCCTCTTCACGGCCACACCCTTGATCAGGGCTAGCACGACCTCTGCGAACCCGGCCACACGGTCCGAATTGGAGCCGCCAGCGGCGTCCGGCCCACCTCGAGAAACCTCAGAGGGAGACCCCTCTTCGGCGAGCCTCTCGGGTCGCTGAGCCGACTGGGCCGGGCCAGGTAGCCCGGCCGGGCTGGTCAGCTCGGCAGGGCCAGGCTTGCCTGCCTCCTTAGTGGGGGGCCCTCTGTTCAACCCTTTACCACCTCGGGCTCCACCCCGCCGGCTGCAGTGGATCTTCTTCTTCCTCCGCCCGACTCCCTCCGTCGGAGGAAGACCCTGAGTTGGGCCGCTTCGAGGTTCGCCTGAACACTCGACTCCTCTCCAACACCTCCTTTTGCTGTGAGCTCCCAGAGCTCTCCGCCTGATGCGGCGTCGGACTCCGACCCCGCATCACTCTCCTCACCTTGTCTTCCAGTTGTTTTTAATTTTCCGTTCCAAGCCACAAAACATGACTGTGGTCTCTTTACGGATTACTATTTCGACGGTTGCAGGCAGAAGAAGCATTCTCCCGCTGCTTGCTCGCTGGCAGGGTAAGTGCACAGCAAGCACCGCCACTCTTCGCCCACTCGACCTGCCCTCTGTAAGCAGAGAGGGGAGTGGGCGACCGACGATGGAGCATGAAGCTCCCCGCCACGCAGAAATTCGCCACGGTCAATACCCTCTCCGAAACATAGAGAGACTATTGGCCGTGCCCAGGATGCACCGGCCCGACGACTGCTCTTTCCCCCGAACGTATTCGCAGGGAACCAGCAGCAATCAGACACACGAGGAGGTTTTCTGCACGCACCCCAATGAAACACTCTTAACCGATAAAGCCCCAATGGCTCCGAATAGGAGCCCTCGCGGCGCGCGATTTGAAAGTAGTTATCGAATAAAAATGTTTTTTTTGAGATTGAGAGATGACGTTATTGAGCCACGGGCCTGAGCGGTTAAGATCTAGTTTCTATTCTTTCCCATCGTTGTCATCACGCAGCTCCTGTTCGTGTGCGTTACACCAGCAAAATAATGTCGAAAATAGTCATTTAAATCTTACAGATAATTAGTTGCCCAGCTTCTGTAATTGTTGCGCACATTTTTAAATTTGTTGCACTTATAGTTTTTTAGTTATTTCACAAAAACATTTCCTGCTGGGGTAACGTTTATAACGTTACCGCAGCCAGAAATTTTTTTTTTTTTTTAATGGGAATATTGAAACAAATATTAGCTATATAATTAGTTGTCTAGACGAGGTAAATGTTGCACTTTATTTTGTATGTTCTTTCTTCGGCTGCGAAGTTATTCGAGATCCTGCTGGAGTAACGTTTGTGGTTTTGCTGGATCTCTGAAACGGTTTAGCGGATTCTTATCATCTTTTGTACATAACTTCTTATGAATTAGTTGTAATTAATTGTGCAATAAAAAAAAAACAAAATAATGCACCGTTTAAAGGTTATTTAATTAAATATAAAATCGATCTATCACCACCATATCAGGCTTAGCGGCGACAATAGTCCTGTCAGTAATGATAGACCGATCCCAGTACAACGTGACGTGGTCATTTTCGAGAACTGGGTCGGGCACATACTTGTAATACGGTACCTCAGAGTTCACAAGTTTATATTTCAAAGCAAGTTGCTGGTGAATAATCCTAGCCACTTGGTTATGTCTGTAACCCACGACGCCACCACCTGTTCGTCGACGGGGAGGACACCGGCCGCCAGACGGCATAGGATCTCGAGGCCCACTGGCCTGTGATAGGGTCCCAGCTCCCGGCGGAAGTGTGCAGCGCATGCGATGGACACGATCCATCAATGAGAACGTCATGCGCTCATACTACGGGGCTAAACAGTCTGACCGCGTAGGTACTGTGTTCGGATGCTCTCTCTTTTTCAGGTGCTTGAGCCAACTGTCAACGTTTCGGCACAACGATTGTCGGATCAGGTGCGGGTCATCCAGCGAAATCATATGTTAGATGACACTGTACTTGATCGCCAGCGAAGTGAAATGCAGAGTAGCCATGTCATCGCCCCCCGTCGCAGACTGTTGTAATTTCACCTCAGTTCAACCCAAATCAAGCTGACGAGGAGAGTGATGACAGGGCTACAAACGTAAGTACCCAGTGCAATGAGGAATTGAGGAGTGCTTTGGAGGATGCTATTCGAGAATATCGGTTTATGTCGCCCGAACTTTGACCACGCTTACCTCGTTTGCCCATGCATAAGAAAAATAGGGCGCTGGTTCTGGATTCACAGTTGTCAAACTATTTTGATGACTGCGAAGCCAGTGTGACCATATGTGGCAGTTTCCTGCCTTTTTGGCAGGATTTGCCTTCTATTTTAGCCTCCGGCATGTTTTGTTAACGTTTTATAAAATTGGCAGTTTTTGGCAGTATTGCAATGTAGAAAATCAATCACACATTACAACAGATCGTAAGGGATATTCTCTATGAAGTCTGTGCAAAGGTGTACTTCTCGTGTTATGTTTGTATCTCATTCAACTAAGTCCTTAACAGTAGTAGTTATACAGTTGACAATCGTAAAACGAGTATTCTCTATACGTAATTTTATGATTATGTTATTTCATTCAATCGTAGATACTTAAAATAATAAACAAAGAAATGTTAAATCGTATGAATAAACCCATGTATAAAGAGATAGAAAATGAAGAATATGAGGCTAATTGCAATGTTTAATTTACATTTGACCTAATTAATAATAAAAATATGATGTGTAAAACAATCTGTTTTTATTTTTTTACTACTACTATTACGCTAAACAAACTCGGCAGTTTTTTTGGCATTTTTTACTCGAGTCTTTGGCAGGATTTGGCAGGTTTCAGACCAAACTATGGCAGTATCGATAATTTTAAGATGGTCACACTGTGCGAAGCTCTCACTGATACTCATTCGATTCTGTACTGCGCGGCTGTAGCGGCATGTCGTGTAGTTCACGTTAAATTTCCTAATGATTCTAGAGCTACACGACCGAAACCAACCGTACCAGTTAGGCAGAGCATAATTGAGCGTCGTATTTGATGTGGCTAGAGCGCTCATCGGCAAACTAATCTACTTCAGGGAGGACAATACTCGCCCTAGAGTGATTATTATTATTATGAAAATAAATGTGGTCGCGTTTGCCCTTTTTAGGAAATAACTTACATTATTTACTGAGAAAAACGATCGTGAAATTCAGCCAAAATTTGACACCTGTTTGTTAGTGTGCATGAGTTTTGACAAGCAAATTTGAGTACCATCTGCGCCATGATGGATTGTGATAGTTTAGAAATAGAACGCTAGATGGCGAGCAGGCGTTATTCAAATTCTGATAAATCTATATATTACGTTCAATAATTTATTTATTTCCTTTCCTAACTTTCATTAGGTTCATCAAAAAATCACTAATCATCAATCACTAATCTCAATCATGTATGTATACAACTGACTAATAGCGTAAAAGTTTATAATTATTTAAGTAGCATTCAATCCATATAAATAGAAAGAGAAGTCCTGACTGACTGATTGACTGACTCATCAACGCCCAGCCCAAACACTTGGACCTAGAAAGCTGAAATTTTGCACAGGTTCCCTTTATAATGTACACAAGGAATAAGGAAGGATTTTTCGAAATTCAACCCCTAAGGGAGTTAAATAGGGGATGAAAGTTTGTATGGAAAATCGTAATTTTTGTAGTTTAAAAAACCATGAAAATTGGTGTTTATCATTTTGGTTAAAAATCACATGTTTCAGTGTTTATGGGAAATCAGCCCCTGAGTGCGTAAAATATAGGAAAAAAGAACGATGAAAGAATAAATGGGAAACCCGTTAGTTTAGTAGTTCAAACCATGAAAATTTGTATTTAGCCTTTTGGTGTGGTTGTGCCTTTTGTGGTAATTAATAATTACATGTATCAGCGTTTTTTGGAAAATCATTCCAGAAGAGGGTAAAATAGGGGATGTTTTTTTTTTACAGGAAACACATTAGTTTTAAAGCTAATCCATAAAGTTGGTATTTTTAATGCCAGCCTTATGGTGTTTATCATCCCCTAACTCATCATCACTCAGCTCAACTTTGCCATCGCCAAAGTCACCTTATAATACTGAGAACACATACACACATACTCGTGTATGAAAGAGACACAGAGAGAGAGAGAGAAAAAGTCGCATGGAGGGGCATAAGTACTGCTTTTTCCTTACGTGACGATATCTACCAGTCAACTCCTACGTCCAGCCGCGTTAAGGGTCCCCGAAAAGATCAATTGCAAATGTAAATTTTTACGTGATTGATACACATTGATGCGCAAATTGATCTACCAAATACAATTGAAACGATTGACAATATTTAGAATTTAAAATTGACTGCAATTGATTGTTTCGGGGACCATTTAAGGAACTTCGATCCAATAGTGAAATAAGTTTGATACATTTCTGCGACAGTTAACGAAACCCACTAAGGTCATACTTGCCCGGAATACGGAACTCTAAAAAACGAACTCAACTAGGTATAGTACTTATTTAAGATTTATCAGGGGGGTAACCATCACCTCATATAGCAGTATTATTTCAATATTACTTAGCGTGAGAAAGAGATGGAGCTATAAGTCCTGTATAGCTTCATCACTTTCCCACTGTGAAGTAATATTATAATAATACTGCTTTATGAGGTGATGGTTACCCCCCAGGGCGTTCTTGAAATATGTAGTTTCGGTCTAAGTAAGTATATTTAAAGAATTGGTTATTTAATGATATTGTGCTATCAGAGTTTAACAATAAATATATTTTATTCTATTCTATTCTATTCTAACAATAACTTTACTAAGGGATCCAATGAATAATAATATTTAAATTTTCCTTATTTACAATTTTTACGGTACAATTTTTTTTCTAATTCTCACAAGATAGAAAATAAAGAGGATTAACTATTTTCACTTTAAGGCTCCTACATACTGGCGCGACTTGTCCCGCGACGCGTCGCGACACAAAGGCACCGCTTGTAGCGCTACACGCGGTGTCTTTGTGTCGCGTCGCGTCGCGTCGTGCGACAAGTCGCGCCAGTATGTAGGAGCCTTCAAATTTGGCAAACTACTATTACTTGCAAGTACGTAATTTTCCATTGCGTTTCTATTGTTACGTTTTAGAATTTTTATCCTCCATCAATCATAATATGAATCCGCGCGACGCTCCTCGGATACTATATACAATATGTAACAAAAACCCTGTTGTTCCTTCTACCTACGTTTTAAGAATCGGTTTACTAAGCGATAAAGCAACTCATTTATAAAAAACTGTTCAATAAAAACAATTAAAATAAATATTTAATTATTAATATTTGTAATGTTTAATCGATTTGTTACCTCTGCAATTCTGCATGAAGCGATGACGCGAAAACAGAAGTAGATAGAACGTTCCCGCTCTCTCTTTGATCGGCGCCGCCGCGCCGCCGATTATCTACATATTTTTCTACACAAGTTCGTGACCTTGTCAGCTGTTGTTTAACAGTATCACTTTAACGAATTAATCTTTGAAAATCTTGGTTTACACAGCATTTTTAAGCACAATTGATATTTGTTAAAACTACATTTAACACTTCACTACGTTAAAAAACAAATTCGCCACGTCTGTCACATAAAACCTGATGTACCTATTTACATTTTAATACATTAATTTATTATGATATCTACTTGACGGCCACAGAGTTGCTGTTCGATATGACCACCTTGTACGTCTACACTTCTTGGCTCATAGTCGGAGGGAAGTAGTGATTGGACACGACAATAGTGAAATGGGTGCTGCCCATCTTCTTTGAGTACTCTCTTAACGCACATATGATTTAATCCGAGTTCGTGTCCCACTGAGCGTGTACTTCGCGTTGGATCGTGCTCAAACAAGTCCAAGACTTCTGTCTCGAGTCCTCGGTCTGCCTGCGTCAGCTCGATGTCAGGTCTCGCCCGTGCACATTGACGGTATTGTACGTACGTATGTGCAAACGTTGGAATGCCATCGCCGACGGTAATGATCGCAAAACGTTCTTGGTAGAGTCTGCGTGCTTCTGCATAATTGCAGTCACATTTCCGAAGACACATCAACACATTAAAATATTCTACGTTAGAATAAGACATTTTCAACGTTTACGTAAACAAAACACAATTCACTCACTACGTAGGTCAACAATAACATCCATCCTGAAGTAAAGTGCGCGGGAGACTAAAGGAGGAAGTTATTCGCAGGGAGACGGGTGGTGGGCCGGCGGTGTAGGTAGGCACGTGGTACCGTCTCGCCAACATACGCGGCGGAACTTTTTGGCGGCACCTTTTGTCGCATTCAAAGAAAGCCGCCGGCGCAGCTAGTAGTCTATTTAGCGAAATAAAGATGTACTTGTAAAATCATATACTGTAAACATTTTTTGAATGTGTCGATTTTAATAGTTATTGGATTTTGACCTCTCGACTAGCCAATGCTTCATTTTTTTTAATTATAATTTCATCAATGTTCTGCTTATAGGTAAATGTATACGTTCCTAAAAGGAATAACAGGGTTTTTGTTACATATTGTATAAGCAGTGCGAGAAGGCGGGCCAGCTCATCTCAGATATAACAAGTCCCCACTTGCTCAATAATCGGTAGCGCCCTAAGCCTAGGTTCGAGTCCCACTATGGAACGCCCTAAGCTGTACTACAATCCTATGTATTTTTAGCTAGGTGAGAGGCCGTTCTGGCCCCACCGAAGCCCGGTGAAGCAGATAAGATCCCCTGAGGGATCCCTGCAAAATACAATTAATAAAAAAAAAAAAACGGGCCAACTCATTATAAATGCAACATTTGTCTAGATAACACGTTTAGCGCAAGTGCAGCGACCTGTCTTTTAAAAACTGTGCGCAATCATTTTTCCAACATTCCAAAATTGTTTTTATAATATTTTCTTTACCCTGACTTTACTTACACAAAACAACAGTTACGGTTTGTACCATTTTTTTTAATTTTTTACTCGCTACTCGGAAAAAAAAAAACTTCAAAAAGCTTCTAAAAAGTATATACAAAAAAAACCGTCTGTTCATCGTGCTGTTGTGTCTAAGTATAAAAAAAGAATAGTAAGATGCACGTAGAAGCAGTGACCAGATACCAGCAAACTCAGCCTGAGTTGCATAGAAAAGCTGTGGCTAGGTACCAGCAAGCTCAGCCTATGGGGCATAGAGAAGCTGTGGCTAGGTACTAGCAAGCTCACCCTGAGGTGCATAGGGCGTCACTGTCTCGATATCATCAAAATAATACTGGAAGACGAGTAGAAAGAAAATAACGTTCCTTGAAAATCAAGGCTCACTCCGGCATGTCATATGATATCGACACAGAGAATGCAATCGCCAGCACCGTGGCCTTGGGTTTCATGAGCAACAAGTGCCGTTGGTGCAATGCTTCCAAGTGGAAGGATGAGGCACCCGGCATGTGCTGTAGCGCTGGTATAGTGCAGCTCCCGCCTTATGAACAGATACCCGAGCCTCTCTACAGCTTGATAATGAGTATACTTCCAGATCATAACCATTTTATGATCGGTATTCGTAAATATAATAACTGTTTTCAAATGACTTCATTTGGAGCTAACTGATAATAAAGGACGATTTTATGCCTATTTTTAAAGTTCAGGGACTTGGCTGGAAGTTTGCTACCAGCACCTCAAAAGGAACCACAATTCTTACAAATACATTTCGTTGGTGAAGATGATAGAGAAGTACAATTGAGGTGCAGTAATTTTCCCGATGTAAAACCTGGCTTAGTCAGACAACTACAGGGAATGCTACATACGTTTAATGCTTATATAAGAGACTAAGGTCGCCCTGGACAAGGTGCCTGCAACATCTAAAACATTCAAAGTAGTAATTAATTCTGAGAGGAAGCCTACAAGACAGCCACAGGGGTCGCTTCAATGCACCTACGTCAAACGAGGTGGCCTTAGTAATGGTTGGTCAGCAATTTGAGAAACGAGACATTATCCTTGAAAGCCACGATAACTCATTGCAGCGCATTAGTGCGATCCACCGATCGTACGATGCCCTGCAGTATCCGCTTTTGTTTTGCCGTGGAGAGGATGGGTACTTAATTTCTTTACCTCAGCGTGATCCTGAAACGAAATTAACACTTAAAAAGACAGTCTCCGCTGCGAGTTTTTATTCTATTCGCTTAATGATTAGACAAGGAGAAGATAATCATCTGGTTTATTTCCGCTCCCTTTTTAGTCAGTTTTTGGTTGACATGTACCTACGCTAAAATAGAGACGGAAAGGTTGACCTATATCAGGAACAACCAGGGGCAGTTGAGGGCTGATAGTTATGTACACTTGAGGGATGCCAGCCATAGAGAGACAGGACATTGATGGTGAGCACCTGGGTCAAAAGGTGGTGCTCCCGTCATCTTTTACCGGGGGACCACGCTATATGCACGAGCGTACACAAGACGCCATGACATACGTGCGCAAGTACGGCCGTCCCGAACTTTTTATCACATTCACATGTAATCCTCGATGGAAAGAGATCACAGACCTACCTGGTCAAAAACACACGATCGCCATGACATTATTGCTAGGGTATTCCACCTAAAGGTGAAAAAGATGATGGCTCTTCTGACCAAAAGCAATCTGTTTGGGGGAATGCTTTGCTTTATATACTCAGAGATAGCTAGAGCAGCGTATCAACCCAGATCAGATCGACAATGTTATATGTGCAGAAATACCTGACCCTGAGCAAGACCCTCTCCTTTACGATATTGTGAAGGCCAACATGATACATAGTCCTTGCGGTAGTTTAAACTAAAAATCACCCTGCATGAAAGATAGTAGCTGCACTAAGAGGTACCCTCGACCACTTCTCAAGGACACTCAGTCAGGAGACAATGGATATCCGCAATATAGGAGGAGGTATCCAGCTGACGGTGGTCACACAATAAAAAATAGTGAAATTGAGTTAGACAACCGCTGGGTAGTCCCTTACAATCCTGTCCTATCACGTACTTTCAATGCTCATATTAATGTTGAGTACTGCAACTCGGTAAAATCTATCAAATATATTTGTAAGTACGTAAACAAGCGGCCTTTACTTCGGAGAATGAGAGAGATGAGGTGAAAATCTACGAAAGCGGTCGGTAGTTCTGAAGCAGTTTGGAGGATCTTAAGCTTTCCCATTAATGAAAGGTTCCCCCCGTTTTACATCTCACTATTCATCTTGAAAACGATCAACGTGTACACTTCACCTCCAATAGCCAGTCACAGAAGATAAACAGCCCACCTCAAACAACGCCAATAGCTTTTTTTCAAACAACACGGAGTGCTACCACCTACGCCTGCTACTTCATGAGGTTAGAGGTCTGACATCTTTTGAGGACTTGAAGACTGTAAATGGCAACCTCCATCCAACATTTCAGTCTGCGTGCAAGGCCCATGGATTGCTGGAAGACGACAAACATTGGAACACTAGAGGAAGCTGCATTGTGCGACTCTCCTTTGAAGCTGCGAGAGCTATTTACAATAATGTTAGTTTTCTGTCAACTCTCTGATCCTTTAGGCCTTTGAGAGAAATACATAGAGTCTCTCTGACGACATCAAACGGCAACTGGAGAGAGAGTTGCAAGATAGTGCGCAGTTGCTCATAGACGAAGCTTACAACAGATGCTTGATATTGATCGCAGATGCAGTGTCAGCTCAAGCAGGACAAAACTTGGCACAATACGGATTACCTCAGTCAAAAAGATCTGCAGCAACTTTGGGTAATCGAGAAATTGTAATGGAATGAGGCACCAACCGACGATTATCCCTGTTTGCTCTATGCAAGTGCACCCAATGCAGGACTATTGCAGAACATGGGATAAAATATATTGGGCTATGTTTGGGAGGCTATAGTGGATCGGTTTCCTAAGACTATGGAAAGGCTATGGCCTCTACCTGACCAATGTTTTATATAAAATACAACGATAATATGGCAAGGGTGACTTGCACAATCAATATTAGGCCCCCAAAAACGGCCGCTAGCACATAGTGACGTAGCGACAAGGGGGCAACACTTCCTGAGGTGCTTGAGGAGTGGAGAGGTATTCCACGGCTTTCAGAACAATCCCAGAGCCCGGAAGATGGTCAAGATCCCTACGAGCACTTACTGGAATACTTCCTTCCTCCGAGCACATTTTCTCTTGCGAATCTCCACTCAAGCCGGCCAATAAAGGCAAGAATGTCGAGCAATCAATCAACAACGAGTTCAGCTATTCAACGCTAGAGGACGCTGTAACCAATTTACTCTATTTAGCACGCTGTTCATTGAAATAGATGTCATATTCGTATGCACCTGTTATCTATTTTTCTACTCGGCTATGGATGAGGACAAGATATCGACAATTTAATGTCGATGTTTGTACAATGTAATATTCAAATCCTTTATCTTATGTAATGGACCAAATTTTATGAATAGGAATTGCGTTATCATTTGAAAATGTGTATCTTTTTTTGAAGTTTGTAAATTGTTTTCATCAAAATGCTCTGAACAGATTGTACTTGATTTCGACGACGATTTTCGAAATAGATAGAAGCTACGGGAAGACAGACCTGGTTTCTTGCTTCCCGTAGCTTCTATCTATTTCTCTTTGGTAAAATTAAAGTATTTACATACTTTTTAGTATTAGGTACTTATTTTTGAGGCCTACGTCCAGCCGCGAATGAATGAATGATTGGTTTATTTGTCAGAATATAAGTACCTACTCAAACTCAAACCATTTCTTTCAATTAATCGAGAAGAACGACTACGAGTACATAATATGTCATGGTACGGTATAAGGTTTCACTATATTCGACTTTGGACTTCATTTACGCATAATTTTATACTAATTTCTCGTAATTTTATTTATTTCAGTTCAGTAAAGTTAGTTTAAAAATACATATTTTATTGATATTGAACTATTTGAATGTGTCCCATCCCTAAACGCAACATAGTAATAAATATGGTTTTGCCGCCTCGGGGCAAGCTGGATCTCTCCAACACAAATCTACACGTACATCTGTGGTGGGGAGACCCAGACAGCCAGGCACTTCTTTTGCAACCGAGTGGGTGGGCAGGTTGAGGATAGCCCAACTCCGGCTGCGGGACCGCCTGTTATTGTCGATCCCGCATCCGGAGCATCTTGAAAGAGATCCCGGACATGAGAAGTTCCTGAAGGCCAAATTCCAGGCTCAGGGAAACCTATTACCTTCGTCCTATGCACCTATCACCAAACCAACCATCCCTCCTTATCCACACATCCCGTCGGTCCCCAAATCCCTAGGCCAAATCCCAGGCGCAGGGTGACTCCAAGAACCCACCCCACTTCACCTTACCATGCCTTCTCTCCTATCCCTACATCCCGTCGGTCCCCGAGGAGGGGTAACCTCAATTCCTTAAAAGCCCACCCCCACAACCATGCAGCAGAAAGAGGAAATTACTACCCAGGTGGGTCCCGGCCGAGCCGGGGAATCCCACACCGCTTCGGCGGTCAGCCCCCATAATCTGGGGGGGGGCATCTAACTGCTTCTTGGTGCCGCGCTCTTCAGCGCGGCTGGCTGCTGACTCAGCGCCCATAACACAGGCTGCGACTCACGCGCCATCTCACTCTACCACGGCTGCGACCAGCGCGCCAACAGACACAACTCTGGCTGCATCTCACGCGCCAACACCCACTACGACGTGTATGCCTACCACAAGCATCTGGCAACAGAGCCTCGTGCGTAACAGCATCACCAACCCGGACAAGGACCAAGAACAACACAGACAGAGAGTGACGGGGAAGGGTGACGGACCTGGCAGCTCTAGCACTTTCTCGGCCGACGGAGTACGCATGCTGCACAAGCGCGGAAAAATCATGGCTCGGGGAAAGAAAGTAGGCGACCGAAAGCACGGCACCCGCGATGGCTTTAGCCAGCGCGAAGCGCGATCGTACGCCGAAGAGGCAGTACGCGACCAGCCACGAGTACGCGAAGGGGCAACCCAGCGCGAAAAACGGCCGGACGCGGAATCACGTGACCAGTCGCAAGTACGCGAAGGGGAAACCCAGCGCGAAAAGCCTCCGCACGCGACAGAGCCTGCCGGGACCGCCAGTCGACCCCGAGACACCGACTTGACCCACGACAGACCACGGCCTCAACGGAAAAGGGGTAGGCGGGCTGGATCCTCACACCAACCGCTACCGGCAAGAAGCACTCAGCCGGGCGCCTCCAACCCGCAGCCTGGACCAAGTGGTACAGAGTCGGTGAAGAGGGAGCGCCCGAATGAATCGGCCTCACCGAGCACGCTTCAGGGGGATGCCAAACGTGTGAGGGTCCAATCCGCTCAGGGCGAGCAGAGGACCTACGCGCGAGCCACAAAGGACATCCCGGCGCGGCTGGCCGTAGCAATCTGCCTACCTCCCCCTTCCAGAGACCTGACTAAGGAAGAGGCCGCACATATAAAGACCGAACTAGAGCGCCTTATGCTGGACACGGACACACAGTCCACAGCACAGCTCCCTGCCTTCCGCGGATACCCACGGGTAGCGGAAGGCACCGTGCAGCTGTGGTGTGAGGACGACCATGCTCTGACCTGGCTGACCCACAACGTGCCCCGAATCCGACTTCCAGACACTGATCTTAACCTGACGGTGATAAGACAGTCCGACGCACCGACCCGTGTCCGAGCCTCACTCTTCGTCCCACTTTATAAAGGGGACATTGTCCGGCTCCAAAGTATTCTGACTCGTCAGAATACTTGGTATGACATAGGGAAGTGGTCGCTGTACAGGGCCACTACCGTCGGTGGTGACAACTATGGGACATATCTGACCCTAGGTGTGCCACCGGAGGAAGCTGAGAGGGTCCTAGCCCGGGAGCGTCGGATATCGTACCTTCTTGGGTCGATATACGTACGCTTCTGGCCCACGACCCAACCCCCTGACACCGCGACTCAACTCCCCGCCACCCTGACCGATCCCACGACGAACCTGACTGTGACGTTATCGACGTCGACGGACACAATAGACGCGGATATGGACAAGTTGGAGAAGGTCATGGCCCGAGCGGCAATGGCCGACGAAGACGAGACCATACCGCTATCATCACCTGGCTGGAACGAGCAGCTTTTAGCCTCGCCACCGGGCGATCGACACGACGACCAGCACAGGGTGAAGGCAGTGGAGGGATTGTCCAATGGATCCAGCTCCGACTAACCCCACCCTACCGTCGCCATCGCCCCCCCTCAACATCATACAAGCAAACCTCCAGCATAGCCAGACTGCCACGGCTAGCTTACGCAGGGCACTGGAGGTAAAGCCCCAAACAATTGCACTGATCCAAGAGCCGTGGATCAGAAATACCAAAATATGCGGCCTCGCTAACATCGGAGGTAAGCTGATCCTAAACACACACAGCGCAGACAAGCCAAGGATCTGCGCCTACATACCACAAGGGATTCCTATCACACCACTCACTCAATTCTGTTCCAGAGACGTAACAGCTGTCAGGCTCCACAGTGATGGTAGCGCTCCAGATGATGTACTAGCCTCGGTGTACATGCCAGGAGAGGATGTACACTGCCCTCCAAAAGAGATGGCCGACCTGGTGCAGCACTGTGAGCGCGCCAAACTGGAACTGATCATCTGCACCGACTCGAACGCCCACCACCCTCTATGGGGCAGCGATGCACCGAACTCCAGATTGCCATTTACAGTCTTCAAGTCCTCAAAAGATGTCGGACCTCTAACCTCATGAAGTAGCAGGCGTAGGTGGTAGCACTCCGTGTTGTTTGAAAAAAAGCTATTGGCGTTGTTTGAGGTGGGCTGTTTATCTTCTGTGACTGGCTATTGGAGGTGAAGTATACACGTTGATCGTTTTCAAGATGAATAGTGAGATGTAAAACGGGGGGAACCTTTCATTAATGGGAAAGCTTAAGATCCTCCAAACTGCTTCAGAACTACCGACCGCTTTCGTAGATTTTCACCTCATCTCTCTCATTCTCCGAAGTAAAGGCCGCTTGTTCACGTACTTACAAATATATTTGATAGATTTTACCGAGTTGCAGTACTCAACATTAATATGAGCATTGAAAGTACGTGATAGGACAGGATTGTAAGGGACTACCCAGCGGTTGTCTAACTCAATTTCACTATTTTTTATTGTGTGACCACCGTCAGCTGGATACCTCCTCCTATATAGCGGATATCCATTGTCTCCTGACTGAGTGTCCTTGAGAAGTGGTCGAGGGTACCTCTTAGTGCAGCTACTATCTTTCATGCAGGGTGATTTTTAGTTTAAACTACCGCAAGGACTATGTATCATGTTGGCCTTCACAATATCGTAAAGGAGAGGGTCTTGCTCAGGGTCAGGTATTTCTGCACATATAACATTGTCGATCTGATCTGGGTTGATACGCTGCTCTAGCTATCTCTGAGTATATAAAGCAAAGCATTCCCCCAAACAGATTGCTTTTGGTCAGAAGAGCCATCATCTTTTTCACCTTTAGGTGGAATACCCTAGCAATAATGTCATGGCGATCGTGTTTTTGACCAGGTAGGTCTGTGATCTCTTTCCATCGAGGATTACATGTGAATGTGATAAAAAGTTCGGGACTGCCGTACTTGCGCACGTATGTCATGGCGTCTTGTGTACGCTCGTGCATATAGCGTGGTCCCCCGGTAAAAGATGACGGGAGCACCACCTTTTGACCCAGGTGCTCACCATCAATGTCCTGTCTCTCTATGGCTAGCATCCCTCAAGTGTACATAACTATCAGCCCTCAACTGCCCCTGGTTGTTCCTGATATAGGTCAACCTTTCCGTCTCTATTTTAGCGTAGGTACATGTCAACCAAAAACTGACTAAAAAGGGAGCGGAAATAAACCAGATGATTATCTTCTCCTTGTCTAATCATTAAGCGAATAGAATAAAAACTCGCAGCGGAGACTGTCTTTTTAAGTGTTAATTTCGTTTCAGGATCACGCTGAGGTAAAGAAATTAAGTACCCATCCTCTCCACGGCAAAACAAAAGCGGATACTGCAGGGCATCGTACGATCGGTGGATCGCACTAATGCGCTGCAATGAGTTATCGTGGCTTTCAAGGATAATGTCTCGTTTCTCAAATTGCTGACCAACCATTACTAAGGCCACCTCATTTGACGTAGGTGCATTGAAGCGACCCCTGTGGCTGTCTTGTAGGCTTCCTCTCAGAATTAATTACTACTTTGAATATTTTAGATGTTGCAGGCACCTTGTCCAGGACGACCTTAGTCTCTTATATAAGCATTAAACGTATGTAGCATTCGCTGTAGTTGTCTGACTAAGCCAGGTTTTACATCGGGAAAATTACTGCACCTCAATTGTACTTCTCTATCATCTTCACCAACGAAATATATTTGTAAGAATTGTGGTTCCTTTTGAGGTGCTGGTAGCAAACTTCCAGCCAAGTCCCTGAACTTTAAAAATAGGCATAAAATCGTCCTTTATTATCAGTTTAGCTCCAAATGAAGTCATTTGAAAACAGTTATTATATTTACGAATACCGATCATAAAATGGTTTTGATCTGGAAGTATACTCATTATCAAGCTGTAGAGAGGCTCGGGTATCTGTTCATAAGGCGGGAGCTGCACTTTACCAGCGCTACAGCACATGCCGGGTGCCTCATCCTTCCACTTGGAAGCATTGCACCAACGGCACTTGTTGCTCATGAAACCCAAGGCCACGGTGCTGGCGATTGCATTCTCTGTGTCGATATCATATGACATGCCGGAGTGAGCCTTGATTTTCAAGGAACGTTAAGGCTCCTACATACTGGCGCGACTTGTCGCGACACAAAGGCACCGCTTGTAGCGCTACACGCGGTGTCTTTGTGTCTCGTCGCGTCGCGCGACAAGTCGCGCCAGTATGTAGGAGCCTTTATTTTCTTTCTACTCGTCTTCCAGTATTATTTTGATGATATCGAGACAGTGACGCCCTATGCACCTCAGGGTGAGCTTGCTAGTACCTAGCCACAGCTTCTCTATGCCCCATAGGCTGAGCTTGCTGGTACCTAGCCACAGCTTTTCTATGCAACTCAGGCTGAGTTTGCTGGTATCTGGTCACTGCTTCTACGTGCATCTTACTATTCTTTTTTAATACTTAGACACAACAGCACGATGAACACACGGTTTTTTTTGTATATACTTTTTAGAAGCTTTTTGAAGTTTTTTTTCCGAGTAGCGAGTAAAAAATTAAAAAAAAATGGTACAAACCGTAACTGTTGTTTTGTGTAAGTAAAGTCAGGGTAAAGAAAATATTATAAAAACAATTTTGGAATGTTGGAAAAATGATTGCGCACAGTTTTTAAAAGACAGGTCGCTGCACTTGCGCTAAACGTGTTATCTAGACAAATGTTGCATTTATAATGAGTTGGCCCGTTTTTTTTTTTTATTAATTGTATTTTGCAGGGATCCCTCAGGGGATCTTATCTGCTTCACCGGGCTTCGGTGGGGCCAGAACGGCCTCTCACCTAGCTAAAAATACATAGGATTGTAGTACAGCTTAGGGCGTTCCATAGTGGGACTCGAACCTAGGCTTAGGGCGCTACCGATTATTGAGCAAGTGGGGACTTGTTATATCTGAGATGAGCTGGCCCGCCTTCTCGCACTGCTTATACAATATGTAACAAAAACCCTGTTATTCCTTTTAGGAACGTATACATTTACCTATAAGCAGAACATTGATGAAATTATAATTTAAAAAAATGAAGCATTGGCTAGTCGAGAGGTCAAAATCCAATAACTATTAAAATCGACACATTCAAAAAATGTTTACAGTATATGATTTTACAAGTACATCTTTATTTCGCTAAATAGACTACTAGCTGCGCCGGCGGCTTTCTTTGAATGCGACAAAAGGTGCCGCCAAAAAGTTCCGCCGCGTATGTTGGCGAGACGGTACCACGTGCCTACCTACACCGTCGGCCCACCAGCCGTCTCCCTGCGAATAACTTCCTCCTTTAGTCTCCCGCGCACTTTACTTCAGGATGGATGTTATTGTTGACCTACGTAGTGAGTGAATTGTGTTTTGTTTACGTAAACGTTGACAATGTCTTATTCTAACGTAGAATATTTTAATGTGTTGATGTGTCTTCGGAAATGTGACTGCAATTATGCAGAAGCACGCAGACTCTACCAAGAACGTTTTGCGATCATTACTGTCGGCGATGGCATTCCAACGTTTGCACATACGTACGTACAATACCATCAATGTGCACGGGCGAGACCTGACATCGAGCTGACGCAGGCAGACCGAGGACTCGAGACAGAAGTCTTGGACTTGTTTGAGCACGATCCAACGCGAAGTACACGCTCAGTGGGACACGAACTCGGATTAAATCATATGTGCGTTAAGAGAGTACTCAAAGAAGATGGGCAGCACCCATTTCACTATTGTCGTGTCCAATCACTACTTCCCTCCGACTATGAGCCAAGAAGTGTAGACGTACAAGGTGGTCATATCGAACAGCAACTCTGTGGCCATCAAGTAGATATCATAATAAATTAATGCATTAAAATGTAAATAGGTGTACATCAGGTTTTATGTGACAGACGTGGCGAATTTGTTTTTTAACGTAGTGAAGTGTTAAATGCAGTTTTAACAAATATCAATTGTGCTTAAAAATGCTGTGTAAACCAAGATTTTCAAAGATTAATTCGTTAAAGTGATACTGTTAAACAACAGCTGACAAGGTCACGAACTTGTGTAGAAAAATAGGTAGATAATCGGCGGCGCGGCGGCGCCGATCAAAGAGAGAGCGGGAACGTTCTATCTACTTCTGTTTTCGCGTCATCGCTTCATGCAGAATTGCAGAGGTAACAAATCGATTAAACATTACAAATATTAATAATTAAATATTTATTTTAATTGTTTTTATTGAACAGTTTTTTATAAATGAGTTGCTTTATCGCTTAGTAAACCGATTCTTAAAACGTAGGTAGAAGGAACAACAGGGTTTTTGTTACATATTGTATATAGTATCCGAGGAGCGTCGCGCGGATTCATATTATGATTGATGGAGGATAAAAATTCTAAAACGTAACAATAGAAACGCAATGGAAAATTACGTACTTGCAAGTAATAGTAGTTTGCCAAATTTGAAGGCTCCTACATACTGGCGCGACTTGTCGCACGACGCGACGCGACGCGACACAAAGACACCGCGTGTAGCGCTACAAGCGGTGCCTTTGTGTCGCGACGCGTCGCGGGACAAGTCGCGCCAGTATGTAGGAGCCTTAAAGTGAAAATAGTTAATCCTCTTTATTTTCTATCTTGTAAGAATTAGAAAAAAAATTGTACCGTAAAAATTGTAAATAAGGAAAATTTAAATATTATTATTCATTGGATCCCTTAGTAAAGTTATTGTTAGAATAGAATAGAATATATTTATTGTTAAACTCTGATAGCACAATATCATTAAATAACCAAAAAAAAATCGGCAACCAAAAAATCATAAATAATTAGCACTATGACCACCTCCAAGGATATTACGGTCAAACATGCCGTTTAGGAGATAACTCGATTTTTCATACTAGCTTCATACAAATTTTTCGTAAAAAAAAATATATTTCCTTCGTTTTTGGGCAGAATTAACTCGGGTGTCATTTTTGTACATAGTAATGATCAGCAGAAGTAATTTCCAGCAAAAAAAATAACATTTAAGAAATCGAGATCCTATGTCTTCTACAGCCGATTTTCGATCCACCGTGCGTCGTATCAGAGCAAGTAGCTAACCGCGACTGAGCCGGTGTCAGTGGTCTCGAACGTCATAGAGCAAGATCGGTAGAGTTGCCAGCTAAAATCGGTATATTTGTACCCAAAATCGGTATTTGACAAAAAACAAACAGTATTCAATCAAATTCGTTTATTTATTGAAAACAAAAACTTACAGACTAATTTATATACAATCACTTACAGACTAGTTTATATAATCATTTTTTATACCAATATTCTTTGGCCATAGCCGCGGTCATCTTCGAGTTGATTTCAAAGTCATAACAGTTAGCTGTATTAAAGAGTCGTTTTGCGTGTAATAGACCAGTGATTGATTCAGTAGACAGCCTATTTCGCTGTTTTGTTTTCAAAAGATTAATATGTGAAAATATGCGTTCAACGTTAGCGGATGAATGGGGAAGTGATAAAATATTAAAGATGAAATTAGATAACAAAGGAAACATTTGAGTTTCATCGCCACGCTTTAGTAAACTTACTTCATCCCAAAATAGTTCTACATCATCAGGAAGTGTTTTGATTTGTTCACAATTTCTTAAAATGCGCCACTCTGTATCAATTTCCTGGAAATCATTGCTCTGAACAATATTGGGAAAAAGCCTACTCATAGGAACTATCGAAGAGGTATTGCCAATTTTAACATTTTTTGGGTCAATTATGTCTAAACCCTTTATTGGATTATTTTTCAATGGAAACCGCGTGGTTATTTGCTTACAAGCTTCGATATAAAAATCTAGGCATCTGCATTTAAACAAATTTACTTGATCTGCGTTTAGATTTTCTGAACTACTTAGTAGTGTATTAGACGCAGCAGCACCATAGTATACGGCGTCAATATCCATAAAATTTCTAGGATTTTTAAAATCAACATTTTCGATTGGTGTGCTAGTTAAATATTCTCTTTTTAAAAAACAATCAAATATAGTTTTTAATGTTCCAGTTATTTTTTCATATAAAGTATGAATTTTCGGGTGTTCTGCTTGCATTTCTTTATTTAAATCGGTAAATAATGGTAATACAAAATCTAAAAATTCCAAAAATAATACCGTAGTGGGATCTTGGAGCTTTTGTAATATATGTTCTGCAGCTAAAAGATGATCATTATTAGAGATTTGGTCTATAAAAAATAGTTTTAGAGCAGAGAGTTGTTCCAATATTCTCTTCACTGCTGCATGTACTGATAACCAGCGTGTTTGAGAGGGGTGAAGTATTCTATGTACTTTTAAGTCGCAAAACATTTGAAAGTTTTTAAACTCTGCTACTCTTTTTGGACTAGAAGAAAAGTAGTTGTAAATGTCCCTTACTAGATCCTCTATAAAGCGTGGCAATTTGGTACAAGCATATGACGCGCAAAGATGAAACGAATGGCAGGTGCATTTAAGTATAAAAATGTTGGGAATTTCATTTTGCAGCAATGTTACAACAGAATTATTACGTCCCATCATTACGTTTGCCCCATCAGATGCAAACCCTATTAGATTATTTTGATATGGAATATCATTGCTGCTAAAAAAGTTTACTATGTGTTCAAATAAGGTTGCTGCATTAGCTTCTTCTAATGGAATAAGAGCTAAAAAACAATCTTTAATACGATTCATTTTCGCATATCTCACGACTAAGCACAAGTGTTTGGTTGTACTAAGATCAGTGGACTCGTCAATAATAAGCGAAAACTTAGTTTGCCGCAGATCTTCACATAAATTATCGAAACTTTCTTTACCTATAATATGATCAATTATGTCGTGAGTTTTCGTCGAAGAACATTTGATTTCTTTGCCAATTTTTGAATCAGGACAAACGGCTTGCATCAGCTTCGGTAGGTGCTCCATAATAGTGAATGGTAGATTGTGTTCAGCAACAAACGAGGCTAATCTTATTTCACCTGAAATTAAAATTTAGAATTAAAAATTATGTAGGTATATCTAGTAGCGATTAGGGTCTAATTATATCCACTGCTTCTATTTATCGATAACTAGAAAACAAAATAATATAACAATCTAAATAGTACCTAACAAATAATTAAAAAGAAATTACCTTGCTTAACCAGTGTATCAGTTTTTTGAGTTTTGGTCACAGTAAATGATGATATCTTCGGTTGAGATTTTATATTCTTTGATGATACTGAGTGTGTTTGTGAAGAACTATGTTTCTTTAAAGCGTCTTTTCCTGATGTGATGTTGATATCTTTATCACAACTCTTACAATAGGCATAGCTTTCGCCTTTACGACTATCTTGCAACCAGCCTGGAAATTCTTTTTCCCATTCTTTTCTATAATATTGTAGATATTTTTTTCTTCTTACACTCGCACTTGTGCTTGGCTCCTCGTCAGACGACATTTTAACTGAATGGTCTTCTCACGCACTCTTTAGGATAAGTACTCTACTATCTCTTCAAAGTTAAGAAAATTAATGAAAAAAATAAAACCGAATTCCTGTTTATATAGACTAGACTGGTTACAGGTAAATTCCCTAGCGGGAAGCCCCTTATAACATCGAGTTGTAAGACAACAAGTTGTAGGAACAAGGGTATTCCCCAAAATATATGGAACATTCTGCACTAGGCCCATACTTACTATTGAGGGCTTCCCCGTCCGTAACATTAAATTAAACATAAATGAAAAGGGTTGCCAACTGAAAAGTGTAAAATCGGTAGAGAAATCGGGAGAATTTCCATGTGCATCCAGAAATCGTAGAAAATTCGTTATATTTCGGTATTTCGGTAGCACAGAGCCCATATCGGTATAAATACCGATAAATCGGTAGGTTCGAGAACACTGGCCGGTGTTGCCGCATAATTGTGACACACGCGCGATAGCTGCGTGGCACTTCCACTGTTTTTTCTATTCCGTGGTACCTCCCGTGCACGTAATGTGGGGATGATATTTTTTTCTCGTCTATACCATGGTATGGGGTATCATTGGATAGGCCGTTCAAAAATATTGCGCGTCTGTGAACACCATTTTTCGATTCAAGGATGCGTTTGCGTAATATTAAGCTTTAAAGTGCATAAACAATAGTTTGAATAAATGACTTTTGATTTTGATGTCCCGGTGATCAAGGTGAAACCCGTGAGTGATCACAGACTTGTCCGAGGCTTTCTGAATATCAACTTTCAATCTCGAGCGAACTCGTTTGGTGAAGTAGGTATAGGCTCCGTCCAAACATGCTCCAAACTATTTTAGGACCTGAAGCGTTCCAGTCAGACCTGGAGAACCGTTTTGTGCATGATTTTTCCCGACATCTAGCTTCTGTAAAACAGGTATTTTACCTAACGCAGGAGTCAGGGCTTCACTTCGTTTGTACACATTTTTCTGCCAATAATTTATTTATTATTATAAATAAATAAGATATATGTTCAACAATAATCGTCATATTTCCGCCAATTTACAAAACACCTAAACCTTCCTCATGAATCACTCCGTTGGTAAAAACGTTTGAAAATCGGTTCGGTAGTTTTCAGTTTGTCGCGTTCAGACAGACAGACGCAGCGAGGGACTTTTTTATAATTATGTAAGGATAGGTATGCAAACAGCATATACATTGTACCTACATTAAATAGTAAAAGTTAACAAGTACGAGGTGCATTCAATAAGTACCTAGCCTCATCGCCAGAGGGCGCTGTAGTTTCAAAAGAGTTTTACCACAGTGTAGCACATTCTTTTTTAATTCTTTTTTCAAATTTTCATTCCAATCCCTTCATTTGTTTTAGACATGCGCAAAATGTGTCAGTGAAAAGAAATGAATGAAGTATATCTTTTGACTCAATGAAGTAGTCCAATCATTTAGTTCAGTACTTCATTTAGTTCAGCAAATCAGAACGAATCAATGAGATATCGAGCTCGCGTAGTGTGATAGATATGTTACGATGAATGATGCACTTCACTTAGTTCACTTTTATACGTACGAGTATCTCGATTTTCCTTCATACTTTTTAAAGGATTAGGACTGTCAACCACGAAATATGAAACCGACTTAAAAAAAAAACTAAAAAAATATTAATTTAAAATTAACAGTTTCAGAAGTAAGCAAAACTACCTAAGTAATTATATATATTAAGTAGTATATTTTCTGTTTTTTTTTACTGATAGTTAGATTCCTTTTTGTCTAGGTTGGCGTAAAAAATAGTCATGTGTGTTGCCATGTGTGTGTAAGCTAGACAAGCGACACATACATAGTATAGGCGCCGTCGTCGCTCGTCAGCCCGACTTTAGCCGACCGGCCGGCGAAATGACACGAACACGTACGAGTCATGCATGCGAGCGAAATGAAATAAATGAATGCTGAGTTGGTGCGAGCCAAAAGAAGGACTGAACTAAATGAAGGAGAGACACATTTGAATGACTACTGAAGGAAAGATAAGTTTATTTTGTGAAATGAAGTACTTCATTTCCTTCAATCGTTCGCGAACTACCCATGTCTAATTTGTTTTAATTCAGTGTTGCCATCCATACGAGATTTCTCGTACATGTACGAGATTTAGTGGTCCTGGTACGAGATACGAGCTTACATCCATCCTCGTACGACTTTGTACGAGATTCGTTGATACAAGTCATATTTTGGAACGCGCCTCTGACTATACGAAATGAATGAATGGTTTGTACGTACGAAAGGTTTCATTTCATTAATTTTACTTGTATTGTTTTTTTTAAGATGTTAAGTTAACTTAGAAAATATGTCTATGTTAATTCCACTCTACTCCACGTCCACTATAGTAGGTACAGTTCGGATACTACATACAGTATCCAAAGAAAAATTCCGGTTGTACGACCTGCCACCTGCGACCACCTGGACACTTTTTGACGAAACTGCTTTGTAGAGTGCTTGGTTATGAGATAGTTGACAAGAAAATCAATAGATTTTAAGCAATTTATTAAATAAATGGTATGTACGAGGTTGTGTTGACAAAATACGAGATTTCAGACCTATCTGTACGAGGTCACGCCTTCGGCATCTGGCAACACTGTTTTAATTTGACAACTTATGGAAGCGAACGTGTCGATCGGTTTTACAAAAATGGAAAAAGAGCAATATCGTTCGGTGATTCGATTCCTATTTTTGGAAGGGAAAACGCGCATCGAAATCAAAGAGCGCTTGGATGCTGTGTACGGTGACTCTTCTCCATCGATGGCCACCGTCAAGAATTGGTTCAACGAGTTTGCACGTGGCCGTACGTCGGTTTTTGATGAACCACGTCCAGGTGCACCGAAAACAGCTGCTACGTAGGAAAACATTAAAAAAATCCATGATTTCGTATTGGCAGATCGCCGATTGAAGGTTCGGGAGCTAGCTGAGACTGTAGGCATTTCAGAAGGAACAGTGCATCATATTCTTCACGAGGAACTCGGCATGAGAAAGCTGTCGGCGCGATGGGTGCCGCGTTTACTCACACCAGAAAACAAGCGCAACCGTGAGACCACATCGGAGACGTGTTTGGCGCTGTTTACGCGGAATCCAGCGGAGTTTTTGCGTCGTTTTGTGACCGTCGATGAAACCTGGATCCACTGGTACACACCAGAGACCAAGGAGCAATCAAAACAATGGATCCAGACCGGGGAACGTGCTCCAAAGAAGGCGAAAACTGTAAAATCGGCCGGAAAAGTTATGGCCACCGTTTTCTGGGATTCACAAGGTGTGATCTACATCGATTACCTCGAGAAGGGTAAAACAATTACAGGGCTTTACTATGCCAATTTATTGGGCCGATTCGAAGCCGAATTAAAGAAAAAACGACCCCATCTGGCGAAGAAAAAAGTGCTGTTTCACCACGACAACGCACCGGTTCACACGTCTGCCGTTGCCATGGCCAAATTGGTCGAATTACGCTACGAATTGTTGCCCCATCCACCTTATTCTCCAGATTTGGCCCCTTTTTTTTTTTTTTTTTTGAGGGTGGGAAATCATCAAATAACTTCTCCCGCTCTGGGCGGAGCGGGAGGGTGTGTCAGACTCTTACTGACTAAAACCCACCCGTATTCCTTCCTGTTGCCTGTGTTGCGGGGGCCTCGGTGACCCATAAGTACCTTCCCGCGACCCCGGCAGGCATCGGCCCTAGTGGACCCCTACTTTGTGCTGACGACATCTCTTTGAGGCGCGCGTGGAATACGACGCGCCGTCGACCCGGGCCTGGTCCTTACCGGACGGTGAGCTACCCATTGCTCACCATCCGCAAGCCCGCGCCTACGGTGGCCGGAAATCCGCCCGGGATTCCCGACGCCCTGGGCGTCTCCTGCGGCGGCTAGGGGCGAGAGAGCGCGAAACGTGCCTTTCTCTCAACCGTTCAGCCTCCTCCTTCGCGAGCATTACTGCTTCGCAGAAGGAGGTGACGGCTGCCCATGCCCTCTCGCTCCGTACCATGGCCTGAACCAGGGCCGGACGCGAGAGGTCTCTGCCGCCGATCGCCTCCACGAGGACACGGCGGTGCTCTGCCCAAGCCGGGCAGACCTCCACCGTATGCTCCACCGTGTCCTCCGGGCGATCCACACAGTGGTGACACCCGGACGTTTCCTCCCGCCTTATCCGACACAGGAACCTCCCGAAGCTGCCGTGTCCGGTGAGGACCTGCGTCAGGCGGAAGGTGAGGACGCCGTGGCGCCTCTCCAGCCACTCCTCAAAGAGGGGACTTATCGCCGCATTCGTGGCGTGCCCAGCACTGGGTTGCGACAACCGTACTTTCCATGACGCCATGAGATCCCGCCGGAGCTCCGTCCGCTGTGCCGCGATTTCTCGCGGCAGCGGACTTACGCCCCGGCGTTTCGCCTCCTCGCGCCACTCCCATACGTGCGCGAGAGATTTGGCCCCTTGTGACTTCTTTCTGTTTCCTAATCTGAAAAAATCTCTCGCCGGGAATAGATATGGATCGAATGAGGAGGTCATCGCCGCCACGGAGGCCTATTTTGCAGAGTTTGACAAAAACTATTTTTCGGACGGGTTAAAAAAGTTGAAGCATCGCTGGGCTAAGTGTATCGAACTAAAAGGAGACTTTGTTGAAAAATAAATTGCCACTTTTCCAAAATTTTCGTTTACTTTTTGTAGGCTAAGTATTTATTGAATGACCCTCGTATGTGTAATTCCTTCCGGCCGAGTGAGCTAGCGCGCGGACGTGTTGTTTGCGCGACGCGTACTTAAAAGCCACTTTTTTTAATATACGGAAATTTTGTCCTAAATGGATAAGAACTGTAACGGCTGCGATGATGAGATCATAGATTTGTTAAATAATATATTAATCCTTATCTAATAAAATATGTTATTTAAATTGGGCATTTCATTTACATTCAATATGTTTTTACACCATATAATTTAAATTAACACTTTAAAAGATATCACATATTCAAAATTACGCGTAACAAAATAATTAATAACGATGGTGGCGTGGGAGAGTCAACGACCTTTTCCTCTATTATTAATAAGACAAAAAAAAACGGCTGAACGGATTTAGGTGATATTTGGCACTTTAAAAATTAATCCCGGTTATACATTTCCATTGGATTATTACTGACCATCACGCGAGCGAAGCCGCAGGCAAAAGCTAGTTTTAAATAAATAAATAAATGGAAAACCCAATGGGGCACACGGCTTATAGAACAATAAAAATACTTTGATATTTTTAAAACAATGTATTAAATTAACCACTTTATATTATTAGTTATATACACAGTGACGTTAACAAAATGCAAACCATCCGTTTGTATAACCAGTAAGTACTTACACAGACTGATTACTATCATCGATCATCATAACTAAGGTAATAGATGGAAGAAAAGGATTTATCCAGATACCGCAATTGGCTCGGTATCGCATATTATATTAATCTAATATCAGCAGACTCGCAGCTGTAAAATGGAGGTAAAATTAACATACAAATCTTCCCAGAAAAGCTTAAAAAGTAGAGCCAGACGAAAACTTAATGTTTTTGTTTCTATAATAATATTAACGATTATAACTTTGATTTTACACAAACTTGATTTTAAAAGGTTTCACAGGATTCTAAAGTACAACCACAATTTAGAGACTTTGTAAGTTATTTTCGGAAACAGACTGTTTAAATCTTGTGAATACAAATTGGTTAAAATCTGAAACTAAGTAATGAAATTTAAATGTTTTCGCTCAAGCTCTATATCATAATGTACTACATAATACGCATACTCGAACAAGACATATCACTAAAAACCAACACTATTTCTCAACATAAGTATTAAAATACTGGATTCACTACAACAATGAAATATCAAATTGCTTTTATCACACTAAGTCTATTATGTACACTGATAAAACTATATATTATACGTCAGGATGATCAATGTGCTCATTATAAGTCAATGATTTTAAAGAGTTACCACAAAGCTTCATTAGCGTTAGTCCTCGGTTTAACATGAATGCTAATGCCGATTCTTTAGTGCCTTCTGAAAGAAAATAAATACAAGTATTGACTGCAAAAACTCATCTTATTTTTAACAAGCTGTTTAGAAAATGCAGTGTAATTTATGTAATATTTTCATAAACTGATAGTACTTCAGTTGCGGCAGGGATAGTCTACCTTCAACCAGTTCACTGCACAATTCTAGTCATCTTGTCAAAGAATTGAATGAAAAACAAGTAAAATCAATTCCATCATACCAGTAGTCGGGCACACAATATTGTACTTTTTTTACACATTTTTACACATAGCATTAACTGTACATAACTATACATTTTCAGTCTTCCGCAAATAGTAAACAATTGGGAGTTGGATTCACCATTTTATGAAATATTCATAAAATACTATTTTGTCACAACCAATTTTGTATTAAAATGAATAAACTAAAGTAACAAATCAATATACTTGTGACAAATAATATTTCATGTAAGTACATTCATTGTAAGTTGGAAGTGATATAGCTGCAGAAATTTAAAGGCACATTTTATTTGGCTTACAGCCGAATTATCATTGAAATAGTTTACACCAAGCTTTAATATGAATGCTGCTATTCATTACTGCACAAGGCAAAGTAAATGGTCTTGGTTATAATGAGCATCCTGAACTTTTCATCGTCAACCTCGCTATTTTTATATTTAAAAACATAGGATCATTTACCCTTTTAAAGGTACATATAAATCCAATAAGAATGTTCTTAAAATTATCTACGTAACACTTGTAGCATATACTCTACGATTTATATAGTTCTTTTATAAGCGTATTGTATTTTATATTTCTGTTGTCGATTTTAGACTATCTATTGATTAGAGATCGGATATTCTATGAATCATTTTACACATAGGCTGGATGGTAATCACAATATAAACATTGAACGCGTCAACATCTTATCTATTTTAAAAACTTATATATAACTAAGAACTGAAATAAGTAGTAGAAGGGAAACATTTATTAATTTATAAGCTACGTGTCACAAGTCATATAAATAAAATGTGAGACTAAAAGTAAAAACTCACAATAAGAGACCTAGCTTCTTTCTCTTCAATAGCCAGCAAAGATTATTGAGTCTCAAATGTAAAAATTATGTACATTGTGTCAAACAAAATGCAACACCATAAAACTAATCAGCGTCATTACAGTATTTAACACGTAAGTAGTGGAGCCGGCTGGCGCGGCGTGCACCGCCGGCCCTTGTGCGCCGCGCTCACGAATCAGGCGGTATATCCCATTCCGCCAGGCCGCGGTCCACTAACTCTCTATTCAGGAATATTACTTGCTGAAATAGAAAATAAAACTATTGGAACAGAAGCCAACTTTTTGCAAATGAAATTATGTAACGAAATATGTCATCTACACTTTCTTAATACAGTCGAATACATTCTGAAAATATTGGCTCACCTGAGGGTGTAGTGTGAGGTAGAGATGTACGAGTGGGAGACCAGCTTCGTCGTAGCCGGCTACTTGCGCGTGTAACAGCTGTCCCGCCGTCAGTCCGGCCATAATACGGAGAGCTTCGCCACTCCACTCTTGTTCTGGTAACATTATGCAACAAAAATGCTGTATTATTCACTTTTTAGGATTCCGTAGTCAACAAGGAACCCTTATAGTTTCGCCATGTCCGTCTGTCTGTCCACGGCTTAGCTCAGAAACTCTTAGTACTAGAAAGCTATAATTTGGCATGGGTATTATTAATCACGCCGACAAAGTGGTAAAATAAAATTTTAAAATACATTTTTTTCTATTCCATTGTGTGAGGTGTTGTTGGAAAGATCGTTCAAAAATATTGCGAGTGTGTGAAAACCATTTTTCGATTCAGGGATCCGTTTGCGAAATATTAACATTTCAATTAATAAACGATTATTAAATTGCTCATTTTAATTAGAGTCAAGTGCCCACCCTGCCAGCTTAATGATTGTTTTTGGATATTTTTTTTTTTTTTTTTTTATTTGTGATGGGTTTGCTCTTGACTTTAGTCTATGCCAGAGGCGACAGAAACAAAGTCGACGATGGAGCGAGCTTACCCAGAAGAAGCCTGTTCACTCTCACTTTGAAGAGATTAGGGTTATATGCGTTCGGAAACACAGACGCAGGCAGAGAGTTCCATTCCTTTGCTGTGCGCATTATAAAAGAAGTTTGGAAACGCTTAGTGCGAGTTGGTGGGATAGCCACCAGGAAGGGATGGTAACCTGAAGTGCGCCTAGATGACCGATAATAGAAGGGGGCCGGTGGAATGAGGTCGTGGAGTTCCTGAGCACACTCTCCGAAGTACAATCTATAGAAGACCGACAAGCAGGCAACCTTGCGACGATGGGCCAAACTGTGAAGCTTGGCATCCACCAGATTTACGTCGCCAATGAGCCTCTTAGCTCTGCGTTCCACCGAGTCAAGCGCGGCAAGTTGGTATTTATATGTGGAAAAATTCACGGCAATAGCATAAACAACGAAGTTAAAAGGAAAACTATCACAGCTTAATAGGCTTTACAAGTTAACGAGTAATAGTAGACCAACTTACATTTGCAGTTGGAATGCATGGGAGAACTTGTATATCAACAGCTACAATAAGTTTGTTCTTGGGATAAACTATGTTTGATCTGTCATGTCGGGAGACTAATATATAGTTTTTGCTTAAAGCAAAACATATGAAACGGTTGTGCAACTATGTCTCAATCATCAGGCAATTGTGGAAGACATATACCCAGACACAAAAATGGAAAAGAACCTCATTTAGATGTTGCCGAACCTATGAATATTGGTAGGTTTAGTGCCGTGGACGCCACAGAGGAGAACGGTGCCCATTGGCTAAGGCTAAATGTTTTTATTGTAAACGTGTGGGGCATATTGCGGCGGCTTGTAGGATAAATATTAAGAAGCAACATAAGATGGCGGACGAAACAGAAGAGGTTAACGTAAAGAATAAGGAAGATATGATGGGTATCTTATACATGTTCCGAGAGCTTTTCTCCTCCAATTACGGCAGATGTAGCAGTAAATGGTCCCAAGGTCACAATGGGCCCCCCCTTCTCGGACCCCGACTCGGATATCGGATGTGACTTATCGACGTTTGTGGAACACACCTCCACCGCTGAAACCTACCAATGTGAAATGAGTGACATATTCACTTGAACCCTTGCAAGTTTTGGGTGTCATTCATGTACATGTCAAGTTGGGTAACAAAGAGGCTCAGGGTAAGCTGTTTGTGATATCGGGGGAAGGTCCTAGCCTTCTTGGTCGTAATTGGTTTAAGGGTTAGAATTGCAAGTTGCAGGGATTTATTGGACACTTGCAGAAAGTACCCAAAACTTATTAAAACAGTTCCCCGAGTTATTTAAGGAAACCCTTGGGGAATTTATAGGACCAGAAGTGTCATTACATGTGCGTGCCGATGCAACACCACGGTTTTTGAAGGCTCGCCCGGTACCATGCCATTTGAGAAAACAAGTTGAAGACGAATTGAACCAAATGATTAAGGCAGGAATATTAACTCTGGTAAGATACTCCCACTGGGCTACACCACTAAGGATAGTTATAAAAGATGATGGTTCTTTGCGAATATGTGGAGATTACTGATCAAAGGTGAATATAGTGATTGATGTTGATAAATATCCTTTGCCAGCAGCAACAGAAAGTTTTGTAAAACTAAGTGGGGGGCATATCTTTAGTAAACTGTATTTAAAACAAGCTTATATGCAAGGTGGATTGTGATACGGCGATGTTGTTGTTAACCTTAAATACATTTCCAGAGGTGTATTTAAGGTTAACAAGTCACAGGACATCCTAGATGAGAATGAATAGATTGGCATTAGGTGTTAATGCTGTACCGGGAATTTTTCAGAGTTATGTTATCTGCACTGGTAAGTATGGACGGCGTTGCTTGTTTATTGGATGATATTGCTGTAACTGGGAGCACTATTGAGGAACACAATAGTAGGCTACATGCAGTCCTGCAAAAGTTAAATTATATGGGCCTCAGCCTGAAATTAGATAACTGTGTGTTTGCTTCCAACAGTATTAACTTTTTGGGACATATGATTGATGGTGAGGGAACACCCATCACCCAATAAAGTCAAAGAAGTCAAAGAAAAAGCAGCTCCAACAAACAAGCAGGTTCTACATGCTTTCCTAGGCTTGTTTTTATTTTTATGAAAAGTTTTTACCTGATAAAGCAACATTGCTGGAGCCATATCGCCTTTTGGAAACAAGAAAGCATTGGTATTGGGGCAAGATGAAGCAAACTGCATTTGAGAAGGCAAAAGATCTGCTGTATTCAGATTGAGTATGAAATTAAACGAGAATTATTGTTGATTTGTGATTCATCAGACTATGGGCTTTTTTTTTTTTTGAGGGTGGGAAATCATCAAATAACTTCTCCCGCTCTGGGCGGAGCGGGAGGGTGTCAGACTCTTACTGACTAAAACCCACCCGTATTCCTTCCTGTTGCCTGTGTTGCGGGGGCCTCGGTGACCCATAAGTACCTTCCCGCGACCCCGGCAGGCATCGGCCCTAGTGGACCCCTACTAGACTATGGGCTGGGGCAGTAAATTCTCATGTAATGGATGATGGTTGTGAGAAACCTGTGATGATGATGACATCACAAACTTTGCAGCCCCATGAAAGGAGATATGGTCAAATCGACAAGGAAGCCCTGGCTATTATGTTTGGTTTGTTGAAGTTTCATAAATTTGTGTTGGGCCGTCAATTTTGTATTATCACGGACCACAAACCATTGGTGGGTCTATTCAATCCAAGCAAACCGATTCCAGACCAAATATCTCCACGTATGCTGCGATGGGCTCAAGCAATGCAATGGTCTAAAGCAGGCTTGTTATAACTATAAGATCAAAATATCGAGCTGGAAAAAGATTGGACACGCAGATGCACTGAGTAGATGGACAGAGCCAGAAGACTTCAGAAATATCTGAAAAACCACTTAGAGATGTGTTGCTATTGGAAGAACAACCAGCGGGCTGGAACTTGGATGCATCAAACATAGCCTTAGAAACTAACAAAGATAGCTTTTGAAGAGTTTTATTCAACATACTTCGATGGTTGGCCATACAAAGCTCCTGACACCACACTACAACCATTTTGGACCCGAAGAGAGGCTTTCACATGATAAAGGGTGTTTATTGTGGAGCAATAGAGTCATTGTGCCTTCTAGTATACAACCAGAAGTACTAAAAATACTGCATGCGCCGCATGCTGGGATAGCCCAAACAAAGGCTTATGCAAGATGATATGTGTGGTGGCCCGGAATGGACACACAGATTGAAGAAGTAGTAGGAAGTTGCGAGTCATGTCAAGGAGATTGTTACTGAAAACCCATGGAGTCGGGTACATATAGATTCTGCAGGCCCATTTCAAGGGTTTTCCCTTGAAATGGGCCTGCAGAATCTATACTTGTGTAGCTTTAGTAAATGGTTCGAAGCGGAGATTATGGCGTCCATGTCGAGTGAGGCAGTAATTGTGACGAGCCGAAAAATATTCGTATCACAGGGCCTTCCTGATACAATTGTTTCCGATAATGGTAGGGCATATAGTTCGATTGAATTTAATCTATTCCTACAGAAGAATGGCATAAAGCATTTATATTCACCGCCCTACCATCCAGCGACTAATGGGCAGATTGAAAGTGCGATACAAACCTTCAAAAACAAGGTAAGGAAAATGTCAACAGCTGTATTGAGCTTACATCCGGATAACATGCCAGGATCACAAGAGAAACAGTTACAGGTTCTTAGGAAATTTAGTGTAGACCAGCCGGTATTGGTGCGGAATTATGGGCCGGGTGAAAAATGGAGTAATGGAGTAATGGTTATAGAAGTGGTAGAAGGCCCTAGCTCCTACATGGCAGCGCCCTATGGACCAACTACACGCAGCGGGCCTACAATGGTCTCAGAATACAGTATAACAACGCCTTTAGGATTCTGGTACGACTGCCTCGATTTTGCAGTGCCTCTGATATGTGCGCTATATTGCGCAAAAGTCAGCCTCACTAATTCGCCGAATTCAAGGGAGTGGCAACGGAATACTAAAGATGATTGCAGACAGTCCAGTATCGGCAGCTGTGGGAAGGCTCATCAGGCTGCATGTAGTCTGATGAAGTTGTGTATTTTAATTAATTTTAAATCATTTATCTCAATTTAATTTTAATTTATTTCAATAATATAGTTAATTTAATTTATTTTCAATAATTTAGTTAATATAATTTATTTTCAATAATTAAGTTTATAAGCGAAAGTTATTTTCGAAAGCGCGGAACTAGCGATAGAGACACGATCGGCCTAAGCGTTTGGCTTGTGACGCATCTCTCGTTATCACGTAAAATTTTCGTCCGTAAACCGACTTTACAGACAACCAATTTTTTTTATATTTTTTATATTCAAACTCAAGACAGAAACACAATATTGTTTATCTCGTTATTGAACAAATACTGTGTAGGTACAGTCAACCACACACCAGTGGTCACACTTGCAACTTCGAAAATCACTCTTACTGCTGAGACATTATGGTGCTGTCAATGTCAAATTGTTACCACTTATATGCGGTTGGTTACATGACGTGTTTTCGAGACATAACTAAATTACATTGTTTTGGTTGTAGGGTGTTTAGAACATTATGTATTTGGCCTGTGGTTGGAACAAATGTATACCTCGTTTTGGTAACATAAATTGTATACAATGTGTTGTATCTTTAGGTGAGATACAGTATTACAACAAAGGTCATAGACAAAATAATGTTTACATCTTTTTGAACCTGACTGATGTGGTTGAACAACTGGCTGCCTTGCTGTTGTAAAATAGTTAAAGCCCAAACTTGTTTGGAACATAAAATGAACAATACAAACACAAAAGAACTTACCATTATTTGCTGGTTTTACAAAAGCAAGAACGGCTTCTGTTGCCTGGAAAGGCAATGTCATGAAGTCTGAGCGGATCTGTTTCAGTTGATCATTGTCCACCGTCAGATAGCCGCCGAAGTCCACCAGTTTTACAACAGATGTGTCACTCTCTTCTGATGTTGATATCACTTGTGAGCGATACCAGTTGTTTTCCGTTGGTGCAGCACAGATTGAACCCTCTGAAAATGAATAAATAGGTATTAGTTTCTGATTTCTATAAAATACATAACACCATATGGTTGGTGGCATGGTAAATGAGCTTGCAATTAAGTAAATTGCATAATCAGCCTATAATGATCCCACTGCTGGGACACAGGCCTCCTCTCATCGAGAGGAAGTGGGCTGTAATAATAGTAATCTATCACGCGGGCCCAGTGCGGGTTGGTAGAGGTCACATGTCTCCGAATTTTTGGTTCTAGGACCTGCCGGTTTCCTTACAATGTTTTCCTTCACCGTTTTGAGAGCAGTGGTGATAAAATTGTTTACACAAAGAATTGTGCCTGCTTGGGGTCGGAGTCACGACATACAACTCGTTAAGTCGGAGCCGTTGCTCTCAACAAGTAAATTGTAGGATATTATACGTTAGATTGGCAATGTAGTGATTGGGCGAAACAAAAAACAAATTACACCAGTGTGCGTGTGATGTGCATGTGCGCGGACAAACAGTGCTGTGCATGCTCCCTGGCTGCCTCAACTTCGATTATATCGATATAATTTGCAGTGTCTTTGTGTCTCCTAATTTGAAGCTAAACTGAATACCTATCTTTAAAGGAACAAATCATGTTTATAGTTTATTATTATTATAAACATGTTTTGTTTGTAGTTTTATTTTTGTTCCTTAAACAATTAAGTTTCCTCCAAATAGAACTAATTTATTGTAAAAATGTCGTAAGCTTTCATTGGAAGTATTTTGCAATTTTGCTTCATACTTTATTCTAATAATCAAATATTGTTCGATTATTCGTTTTATTAATAGGGGTTTGTGGTTAGATAATGCTGGTGAATCATACATGTGAATTTCTAGTATGTTAAAAAAGTTGTTACAAGACAAGACATTCCTTTGCCAATTTTCGAAACATATTTTCGTTTACATTTTTCCCTTGTATATCTTTTCGGATAATTCGTTCAGAATGTATTCCTATCTGATAAACATCTTAGCAGGATAAATGAGGCGTCCTACGCGCGCGCGGCGCGTACGGCGTTCATGTACATAAGTGAACATACTTTGGTTCACCGTAAAGTACGGTCACGCACGGCTCGCTATAATTTTCTTTGCGGGTTTTTTCGCCACCTAACCGCATATGTACTCAACAGTACTACGTACGTACTTGATCACAGATTGCATGCCTTCAGGCATCCATGGCATAAATGATACGAATTCGAAATCTTCATTATCGATTTAGCCTGGGGCAATAGCCATATCGTCGTGTGGCATCTTTATTGCAGTAAGACTAGTTGTGGTATTTAAGGTGTCTAAAGACACCTACGTGCCTGTGTGACACACACCTGTACGTGATCTTTGAGTGTTGAGCATATAAATTTTCTCTAAAGGCAAACAATACAAATATCAATATTTTATTGGAATAAAAACATATTTCAATTTTTGTGTATGTTCAGACTGTGTTAGTTTAGTAACTGTGCGTAGTAGGTACTGTCGCAGTTATTAGCGCCCACCCCTGGACCGAAAGACAACCGAGTTCCATAACAACAATTTTGGTTATACTTATAGGTAGAAACTAGACATAAACATTTAATAATAATAAAACTAGAACTAGGCATATATTAATAATAGTTGTAGCAGTATAAGTGTGTGTGTGTGTGTGTGTGCGTGAGTGAATGTTTGTGTGAGAGGGAGGGTGTGGAGGTGCGTGAGTCTGTGTGTGGGAAGGGTGCGTGTATGTGGAGGATGTGATATTAATATACTTTAAGTTTGTATGAGGCTCTCTGTTTCCTCATAAGTCAGGTTTTGGAGCGATTGTTCAATTTTCAGTTTACACTCTTGTAACAAGAGCGGGTAGATATTTAATTTCTCATAAATTTTGTTATAGATAGACTCAAAAAGTTATAGTGTTTTTTCGCAATTACTAAATTAACGCTCTCTGTCTCACATTGAGATTAAGGTCATATTCAATATCAGTATGCTTACGTAATAATGTGCTTATCAGAAATGCTTGTCTTACAGTAGGAATTTTGCAAAGAACATACAAGTCAAACAATCAGCTTTATCGCTGATTTGCACTTCCACATGGCAGATCAATGGTTTGCACGCTGCTGTAAATTATCTTGCTGTAGGGTTGTTGTGAAAATTTCCTCTAGCACTTAACAGCGCTGAAAAAGTTTATAAATGATGTTGATATAGTTTAAATGTGGGAAGAAACTTCAACTGTCCTGACTTGTATGAGATCGACATTTAGCCACTGTATTCGAAAAAAAAAAAACAAACACTAAAACCATGTTTTTTACAACTACCGTCAAAGCTTGCTCATTGTATTTTAAATTTAGGATATATTCAGTGTCAAAAGAAAAAATCTTGCATTCAAATGTTTCTTATAGCCGTAGTTGAGTAAATTTCGGGAGCTGAAAATGTCGAATACTCTAAGTATGTTCTATATAAACTCTGCTGTCGCTTGGCAATTTTGGAATAAAGGTAATTTAAATTCCTCTCCAGAAAATATATCAACATCATTTTATCGATAGTTTCGATGTATTGTGTCAATCTACAATTGGGTCTACAAATGTGAGGTTAGAAAAAGCAGGAATTGTGTAATAAATTTTCGTAGCAGAAAACGTTGCACCTAGGCTGTTGAACATTGCAGTTGTACTTACGTTCGAAATGATCCAGGTACTGCACACGTAACCATTATTAATCACGTCTACTAAACACTTTAAACCTCAGATTTAAAAAAATAAACTTGATTTATTCTTTACACAACTGACGTGGGCTCGCTACTCTTTATCTTTTGCATTGCCAATCTAACGCTTACTACTAGCGTTATACTAAATCGATAACTAAATTAATTATATTTTATCAGTATTCAATAATATATATTATTTAGAATACTGATTGAACATTACTAAATTTAATTTCATAGTTTCAATACCAAGAAGGAACTTCATCTGTACCAAATTAACCAGTTACCTTTGACAGGACGTGGCAGAGATGGCACGTCTGGGTTCTGATATGTTGCTGCCATGAGACGGTGCAGTGCATGTAGAGACGGGAAAGTCGGGTGAAGTGGTTGTTGTAGGAAGAAGTGTCCTGCACTTACCAGACACGTCATTATAGTGTCATTGTTCACAGACTCCACAAGCTGAAAGTGAAATTAGTATCTAGTGTCATAAACAAGTTTGTAATGTAGTATAGTATATTTAATTGTTTTTAACTTAATGCTGTAAATTATCTATATTATCATAATAATATAGATATTATATTGACTTAATTTATGTTATTTTTTAAGTATAAGTATTACAGATAAGGTTACAGGGAAATTATGATTGCAAAATGTAATCATAAATGTTTACAATTAAACAAACAACACCTTTCTAGCATAACTTACTTGTAGAAATTCTGGTACAAGAGGCACCAATCTTTGATACAGTTCTGCACTAATTTCTTGTAAGGAAAAGTTGGGGAATTTCTTTTCAGGAAACTTTTCCTTAATCATTTCTAAAGCTGCTTCTATTTCGCTCTGAGTTCCTAAAATTGAATGTCATTAATAATTTTCAAAACCAGGACTAAATACATATTTTATAAGTATTTTATATTACCTTCAACAGCACAAATTTTTTGTTTTACAGAATCAGGATGTCTTCTAACATACACACTTGCACTAGTTTTGGTTTTTATTTGGGTTACAAAAGACCCGTGTTTTCCTATAAGGAGCCCTACTAGGCTCTGTGGTATAACAAATTGATGTATTCTAAGTGCTGTTTCAGAGGAAACCATTTCATTGTTTAAATTGGCTGGGGGAGGACTGGCAGCTTCCGAGCATCCTTTACCACTGTCACTTGAACCCTAAAATATAAATTGCATGGTTATAATTTTTTTTATTTACTTATTTTAATAACTGTTGTGTAAATTGTATGTATTGTCCTTTTCATCATAAATAAAGAAAACCATTTAAATAGCTTATTTCTATTTTGCTTTATTCCAAATTAAAGCTAAATTAAATGAGCCAACTTTGATTATAATAATATTACAATAATTTCAGGAGCTTATTATGTATAGCATATTATGTAAAGCTCCTGAAATGATTGGGTCTTACCTCACTGTGGTTATCAGAGAAGTGGCACATTGATGGACTAGCTAGTATAGGATCCACAGGACTATGATTAGCAGAATCTCTTTCTGAGATATGTCTACTTTGCGATGTGGAAAATCTGTTATCAGTGTTATTACTATCACTAGGTTCATCAACTACATTAACATTATTATTATTAACATTTTTATCTTCAGTGTCACCCACAATGCTTTCTTCAGTTGTATTAACCTCAGATTCAATTGCTTCCAATTTTGTATGCTCTTGTTTTACAAAATTGTCTCCAGAGTTCCCAGGCTTTTCTTTTGAATGTAGAATATTTGTATCTCCTGCCCTAATTATTATTGGGGAATGGTCAACAATATTTTTATGACAATTGACTACAGTTGGGAGTGTAGAGCATGTGTTTGGTGACTTCTGTTTTCCTTTAAATGATGGTTCTTTAGAGCATAGGCTCATAGAGTTAAACTTTTCAAAACCAATTGACATTCGTTTTTCCTTTTCAATTGATGTTTTCCTAATAATTTTTTCTATTTCTATATCAACTTCTTCATCTGTCAATTCTAATGGGGAAGACCTTTGAGAATTGGTTCCATTAGGTTTGATGCTAATGGGAGCAGATTTAATAACAGAACGGTCTGCTTTGCCCAAGGGAGATGTTCGTTGAGCTTCAGCCTGAGCATTCAATGCCTCTGCAAGCTCCTCTTTCAAGCTTTTTATCCTTTCTCTTCCACCCGGGTCAGATTTTGCATATTCCCTTTTTTTTCTGAACCAAAAAATTCCCAATAAAACTGCAATGGATGGAACTGACCACATCAGTAGTTGACGACAAGGGGCCATTGTAATGAGCCACTTTTATAAACAATCTAAAACAAAGAGAGTTGTTACTGATAAAAATCAAGTAAAAGTAAGTAGTACTTTTAGAAGGCATGGAATTTCTAATGAACAAAGAATTATTAACTGCAATAATTCTTTTAAAATTTAGGTTTAATAAAACATCAATAGGGTACATAATTAACACAATTGGATACTTATTGCAAATAGATTGATATTAGGTAGGTAACTAAATTTAACACAAACCACATTCTGTTTAAGTGGGTCAATGACATTGATTATGTCAAAATATACATAATTTTAATATAATAGTTAAAAGGAATAAGAAGATTATTATTAAGGCAATGAAATTAGAATGAAATGGATATCATTATAGCACATTATCATTTGGAAATATTTTAATCAGAGCTGACATACTTTTTGTTTACTTTGTTTGCAGCAATATCTATTTCTACCTATTAACATAATATAGCATTAATTTATTTCATTTTATATGTTTACTCAATACTAATAACTAAGAGCCTAAAGGTAATAGTTAAAAGGAATAAGAAGCTTAATTAAGGCAATGAAATTAGAATGAAATAGATATCATTATAGCACATTATCATTTGGAAATATTTTAATCAGAGCTGACATACTTTTTGTTTACTTTGTTTGCAGCAATATCTATTTCTACCTATTAACATAATATAGCATTTATTTATTTCATTTTATATGTTTACTCAATACTAATAACTAAGAGCCTAAAGGTAATAGTTAAAAGGAATAAGAAGCTTATTATTAAGGCAATGAAATTAGAATGAAATAGATATCATTATAGCACATTATCATTTGGAAATATTTTAATCAGAGCTGATACGGATACCTAACTATATCATACTTTTTGTTTACTTTGTTTGCAGCAATATCTATTTCTACCTATTAACATAATATACCCTTAATTTATTTAATTTTATATGTTTACTCAATACTAATAACTAAGAGCCTAAAGGTATTAGGTATTCAAGTGTATTCATAAAAATAAACAAAGAACAAAACATGTGATTTTGTAAGGATGATCATGAATGACATACTTTTAAATCATTTTAGTACATGATATGTTGAAATATTTATATTTATTTTTATCATTGGCACTTTTTTCTGCTGAAGCTTGTAGAATAGGCAAAGCTGCTTCGTATGTGAATAAATAGGTTATTGCTCGCGTGTTTATTTATTATCTGAAGTGGATTCCGTAACTATAAATAGTGTATCCTCAATTCGATTTTATTTATGAAAATGGAGGTTAATACATTCACAATTTGCAATCAAAAGACCGAGGCCGGAGATAGTGAAATTAGAGCAAAGCATGGGCATTTTACTTCCTTTCGATCACGATAGCTTCGATTTAAATTACAGTTATTGTGATACAAACTACTTTCACGGCAATGCTAATAATACCTACACAACCATGTGCCACTGATCTTTTTCGGAACACAAGATAAAAATATTGTCCGGTGAGGGTCACGAGCAATATGTAAAAACCTTCACAGGCAACACGTAAGCAAATGTGGAACCATAAATGAAAGGTTACGCAATTGTAATCGTGTCAACTCCTTAAAAATTGTGAGATGCCAATTATTATTTTTACGTTAGATTTCCAATATTAATAAGCTATAATTTTGTATGATAAATCTCAACCTATGAACTTGGGTAGGTACAGTCCCCGTGATCCTAATGTGGGATCATGCCGCCGGCTACAAAAACTAAACGATACTTACTTAAATTTCCAAGAAAGAATGTACCCACTTTTTAAATAATAAAATGAAAACAAGTCGAAAAGATAAGTTAACCGATATTACTACCAAATTTCACTAATTTTTATCCAACAATCCACGTGCTCACAATGTTTTCGAAGCACAACAAAATTCAATATGGCTGACTGAAGTAGCAGATTGGCAACATCAAAAAAACTATGGTTCTTTCTGTTCTACGTTGAGCTTGAGCTCTATGGATATGGAAAAAGTCCTGCGAACTTTCTAAGCAATGTAGCCCGCGAAATTCAAAATTTCTTACATTTATTGCAAATGGAGTTAATTTAATTTAATTTAAATTGAAAGCTCGCTCTTGCAATGGCAGCACTGTTGAGTGTGTATTGAACTGTCATTATTGTGTTTCTGTTGTTGATTAGAATTGAATCAATAAATAAAAATAAACGATAATGGTGCCGATTCCCTTGTTCACAAACTAAACTAAATTTAAGTTAAGAGCATCTCTTTCTTTCTATTTCATTATGAAAAGTGACTGGCAGGGCTATTGGCTATCTTTTTCATTGCCAGTGACTAACTAGCTTCAGTTGTACACCGAACTATGATGACAACTGAGAGTTTCATAACATTGGTATTACGTATCACAGTAAGTGGACATCACGTTACGGTGACCAACAGACCGGGAACGGTGCTCATCGTCCCAACACTTGACGCCTCAATTTTTTATCGACTATTATGCGGCTAAGTTGAGTAGCGCCTTTTGAGCGCTAGAATACTTTATTTTAGGGAACATTTTGTATTAAGCGGTTTATATATACTTGAAACGTGAAACTGGCGGTAAATTCAATCATTTGCATTTTTAACTCGACAGTCTAGCGAAATTAAATAGTATAGTTTTACTTGTGCTAATAAAGTGTAACTTAGTGAAAATAAATCCTTAAAGGAAAGGTAGGTAAATAAAACCACGAAATAGGTAAACAAAACCACGGTATACAGGGTGATTGGAAGATGGGTGCAAAGCTTTAAGGTGAAGATAGTATAGACAATTTAGAACCATTTAAGCCATGGTTGTCTTAGACGAAGTCTTACCATATTTTTTTAACCAAATTTTTAAGTTTTTTTTCGGAAATTCTCAAAATTTAATGTAAACTGCATAATTATGGCCAAATTGAATGATAAATGAATTATTTTTTTATTTATTTAATTAAAGTAATGTGTAAGCAATCAAACAAAACATGTTTTAGGCTTCTGTGTCATTAGACATTTTTTTTACAGATATTTAAATCTCAGGAAAAATTAAAAATTTGTACAATACGTCTTTTAAACCTTATTTTAAAAAAATTCGGAGGGTGCTTTTTTTGTTCAAACCTTTTTGAAGACATGCTTGATAATCGCTCTTTCTTTTGAGGTATCATTTATGCGGATATCTTACAAATTATTGAAATTAGGACCTACAAACCAATTCGAGGGAGAAATTTTAAATTTTAGGCAGTCTAACAAAACACAAAATTTTTGCTTAAAAGAATACTTTATGTGCTCGAAATGATAACATTGTTCAATTCTAAGAATTTTTGGCACATGCAGGAACCAATTGAGGGGAACCCATTGAGGGGATTCTCTAAACAATGGCCACCGAGCGCGGTGCGACGGCATTTCCAGGTAGAACGCCCAATGAATAGCAAAAAGCGATAAGAGTTGGTTTTTACAGCAAAATGGTCTTAGTTACTGAGGCAACAAAGTCGTTTTTCTTTAGTCAGGGTCAGTCGGTCTGTGATGAAGCCGTTACATCTTTTACTTATTAGTCAAACTACTGCCCTTGTGAGTGGACGTTGTCGTGTTGATTCACAATTTACCGTGTTCAGTTGTAGCCCTTTGCGTTCCTGCACGTGTTGTTTGCGTTAGTTTTGAACTTTTTTGTTTCACCGTGTCCAGTCGTAGCCTCGCGCTCCTGCACGTGTTGATTTTTGACTTAATTGTGTTGAGTTGACATTTAGTGCGCTCCTACGCCGTTTTTCTTAATTGTTAAGTGACTATGGCTACTTTTTCCAATCAAGAATATGCGGATATCGTATTTATGTACGGTAGAGCAGACGGCAATGGATCTTTGGCGCGACGGATGTATCAAGAGCGCTATCCGAATCGCAGGATACCGAAAGTCCGAGTGTTTTACAACACGTTTCGTCGTCTTGCCCAAGATGGGTTTCACCGCGTGGAACCTGGAGTCAACCCAGGCAGACACGAAACTGCCGTCGACGAAGACATTTTAGCAGCATTTCAAGCGGATCCTACTACCAGTACTAGAGCAGTAGCTCGAAATTTAAACATTTCTCAATGGAAGGTGTGGCATACAATGCACCAAAATGATAAGTATCCGTTCCATGGCAGGAGTGTGCAAGGTCTAGTAGAGCACGATCCTCAAAGAAGAATTCAGTTCTGCCGTTTCCTCCTCAACAGAGACATCGAAAATGCGTGGTTTCTGAAATCAATCTTGTGGACGGATGAAAGTAAATTTTCAAGGGAAGGTATTACAAACTTTCACAACATCCATGAATGGGCCGACGCAGACAACAATCCACATTTTAAGAAGCAGGTGTCATTTCAGATGAAATTCTCTGTGAATGTATGGGCTGGAATAATTGGCAGAACATTGATTGGGCCCCACTTTTTGCCTGATCCATTGAATGGCGAAAATTATTTGCAATTTCTGCAAATTGATTTACCACTGCTGGTAGAGGAATCAGGTGTCCCGATCTTCGAAAGAGACCGAACAGTCATCTTTCAGCAAGACGGCTGTCCAGCGCATTGGACTTTAAATGTAAGGGAACACCTCAACAATTGCTTTCCTGATAGCTGGATCGGCAGGGATGGACCCATCCCTTGGCCCAGCGAGCGGGCTGATCAGATCTGACCCCGTTGGACTTTTTCGTGTGGGGCCGGGCCAAGGAACTGGTGTATAACAACATAGAAATAAACACTAGAGAAGAATTGATACAAAGAATAAATTCAGCGTTTGAGACAATGAAGCAGGAGATGATGTTGAAAATAACGACTACAGAAGTTAGAAGACGGGGCCGTGCTTGTATTAGGAATCACGGCCGTCATTTTGAACATAAAAAATAAATAATTTTAATTCAAATGTTGTTAGTCTGCCTAAAATAAAAAAAATCTCCCTCAAATTGGTTTGTAGGCCCTAATTTCAATCATTTGTAAGATATCCGCATAAATGATAACTCAAAAGAAAGAGCGATTATCAAGCATGTCTTCAAAAAGGTTTGAACAAAAAAAGCACCCTGCGTTTTTTTTTTAATAAGGTTTAAAAGACGTACCTATTGTACAATTTTTTTTATTTTTTCTGAGCTTTAAATGTCTGTAAAAAAAAATGTCTAATGACACAGAAGCCTAAAACATGTTTTGCTTGATTGCTTACACATTACTTTAATTAAATAAATAAAAAATGAATTCATTTATCATTCAATTTGGCCATAATTATGCAGTTTACATTAAATTTTGAGAATTTCCGAAAAAAAACTTAAAAATTGGTAAGACTTCGTCTAAGACAACCATGGCTTAAATGGTTCTAAATTGTCTGTACTATCTTCGCCTTAAAGCTTTGCACCCATCTTCCAATCACCCTGTATAATGTACAAGTTGTTAAAGTATTAGAAGATCATTTTGGATGCTGTATACAGGTTGAAATTGAAAACTTACGACAAACTGAAATGGGACATTGTATACATCATTATTAACAACTTTTACTAAGGGACCAAAGCTGTAATCCCAAAAAAAAAAATCTGCTTTTCCTACATTTTGATAAGGTATTGCGAACATTAATGTAGGGGACAGCAGTTTTTTTTTTGGGATTGTAGCTTTGGTCCCTTAGTAAAAGTTGTTCATAATGATGAGTACAATCTCCCATTTCGATTTGTCGCATGTTTTCAATGTCACCCTGTATAGCTATGTACATCGTTAGGACTCTAGTATGATGTATGTACCTACAACACCTACAAATGTAACTATGTACATATTTCGGAATATTTGTAGTTACATAATTAGTCGTGTATACCTACTCTAAATATTATTATTACTTCTTATTTTGATTATATTTTTAGGGTTCCGTAGTAAACAAGGAACCTTTTATAGTTTCGCCATGTCCGTCCTGTGTCAGTTTGTCCCCGCTGTAGCTCAGAGATGCTCAGTAGGTACTAAAAATCTGTAATTTGGCACAGGTATTACATTATTAATACCCAGACCAGTCCCTTTCACAGAGAGGAGGCCTGTGTCCCAGCAGTGGTACATTATAGGCTGATTATGATGATTACATATTAATCAAGCCGTAAAAGTGGTAAAATAATATCAAAAAAAAATGGTTTTAGGGTAAGTACCTCTCTTGCATCAAATGTGGGATGTATTTTTTTTCTCATCTATCCCAAGGTGTGGGGTATCGTTGGATAGGCCGTTCAAAACTATTACGGGTCTGTGAATACCACTTTTTATTCAGGGATCCGTTTGCGTAATATTAAGCTTTAAAGTGCAAATTTTTGTTAGAGTCAAGTGTCCCTCCCCTGCCGGCTAAATGGTTGTTTATGAAGATGTAAAAAAATCGTGGCAGTAGTACGTATGTAAAATGAAATTAAAAAGAAAACTATCACAGCTAAGTAGGCGTTACAAGTTAACGAGTAATAGTCGACCAACTTAAATGTGCAGTTGGAGAATGAACCGTGACGTATAGCGATGTATGCGAGAACATGTTTCTAAACTACAAGTTTGCTATTCGGATAAATTCATCCCAACATTCCCAACTACGGAACCCTTCAGTGTGCGTGGTCCGACACGCACTTGGCCGGCTTTAACCATATTTTATGTGTTAGTTTTAAATAATTTGGAAAAATTGCAACACCGTCTGCATTGTTTTGTTTTGTAATGTCATATAATTTCTTTGTCTTCATTTTGCCATATCTTAATTCTTATATTTTTATTTCTCTGTGTTCCCACTTATTTTAGAGAATGCTTGTTAACCTGTAATTGGAAGCTGTGTAAGTTCAAGGTTAATTGTTATATATACATATTGTATACCGAAGCTGTTGGCAAACCTTAATAAATAAATAAATAAAAAATACATCGCAATGCGACTTATAAATTATTGTAAATATTAAAATAATTAAAACAATATTATTTATTGATTTTTTTTCAACTTGTTTCTCAAAATAAATATACAGGTTGAAATTGAAAACTTGCGACAAACTGAAATGGGACATTGTATACATCATTATTAACAACTTTTACTAAGGGACCAAAGCTGTAATCCCAAAAAATAAAATCTGCTTTTCCTACATTTTGATGAGGTATTGCGAACATAAATGTAGGGGACAGCAGTTTTTTTTTTTGGGATTGTAGCTTTGGTCCCTTAGTAAAAGTTGTTCATAATGATGAGTACAATCTCCCATTTCGATTTGTCGCATGTTTTCAATTTCACCCTGTAGTTGTCTGTATATTCACATAATATAATCAATGAATAAAAAAAAAAGGATTAAAAAATACTTAGGTATATTAAAATATATATATAATCCCAGCAATATTAGACGTGCCATACTTCTGCCACGACCAAGAATCACAATAAAACAACATAAGAAGTAATATTTACACGCTTAAGACGCTGACAACACCTAAACCGCGGTCATTGTCAGATTGCATAGAAAAGAAAGAGAAGCGCGATGACACAACGCTTGTAATTTATTGCAAAATATGAAGCAATTCTCTATTTACTCAAAACTGAGTTGAGTAATCGAAAATAAAAAACAACCAAGTTCTGCATTCAAATAAGACGTTCTTGTTATTAATTAAATACGTAACGTATGTTGATATTTAATGCAGATATTTTGGATTAGAACTCAAGGTAAGAGGTTAGTTTAACGTTAGTTTGTATCGAGATTTTCTTTTCAAAACGTGTTTCGGTAACAACCAAGTTCTGGGAAATATGTTCAAAATTAACATATATTTTTTCCACTACCACAAGCTATACAGATTTTGCAAATTTGTTTCTTAAGAGAAGCCTATTTTGGTCAATTTGGTGTTGTCAGCGCCTTAACTTACTATCGGCTTCGGTGTTAATCACTATAATTTATAAAACACTACCTTTGAGTAGTGTCTTTCACGAAAGCCACCACAAACTAAATGATCATCAATTTGATGTCCACTAAGCTTACACAATCGCAATCTTAGCAATATCGATACAAAAACATCTGTCAAAATGTGTTACGGTGGCTATCAGCGGTACTGGGTGCCTATGACGTCATCCTAGTTAGTCACTGAAGTTCGCCAATACGAAACTAACTGTTTGACAGTTAATCGTTAAACACTTTGCCAAGTGATCATCATTATGAACTGTCAACAGAGATACGCAATAGCCCTGCTGCAGGGCTATTGCGTATCTCTGCTATTACTGTCGTCGAAAGTGACGCATATGAAAGGTTCGGCCTATTACGAACTTTTAAAAAACCAGGCAAGTTCCAGGCAATTCATTTCACTGGCTGGTTAGATTTCGTATTATGACGTTCCTAATTCTGACCGACTTCACGCTGGGTAGTTTGTCTATGGCTGGCTTGTAATTCTCTGCCGTTACGTTCAGAAACACAATTAAATATTTAGCGGCAAGTTACGGTTTTATTTAGATCACGTATTTTATGATAATAATAATAAATAAATATGAATCTAGTATAGAAGTAGGTTAAAATATGAACGCAATGTATACCTATTGTGCTATATAATTAATTCATATCATAATTTTGTGTTTGTAAATTGTAACGCGAGATTATGTTTCCGAACGTAATCCACTTGAAGTTCAGCGGGAAATTCTACCACTTCAATATAATATACTATTGTTTTACAAACTATCTTTGTTTATTTAAAACATACTTGCATTCGTAAGATTGGTCAGTGGTTCGTCTTAGGTCCGGAGTATAAACAAAAATATGGCGTAAGTGTTATTCAGTGTTTTTAATTAATATTTCGTTTTTAACATGTTATAATATTCATACAATTGCAATTATTATAGTTCAGTGGATGAGAGTTCTCGCTCTCGTCGGCGAGTAACTTATGCTCAGCTGGAAACATTGTGGGAGTTTTTAGATTCCCACAAAGAAGTGGCGATTGGATATAATAAATCTGCCCAAGCACGAGAGTACTCTAAGCGGATGTGGGAATCTGTCACTGAGGCCCTCAATTCCCAAGGAGAAGGTGCTTTAAAAGATTGCAAAGGGTGGTCGAACGTAAGTACTTTTTAAGAAAACAATTAGTTATTAAATTATGCATTATTATTTATTATCTAAAACCTAAATGCTGTTGCAGTATTGGATCGATTACAAGGCAAAATTAAAGAAAAGAGTGGCAGCAGTACGGGTATCCTTAAATCGTACTGGAGGAGGACCTGTGGATGTTCCCCCCCTTAACGAAATAGAAAAAAAATTTTTAAGCCTTCTTGGAAGTGGTTATGGGACTGGCATGCCTAATACTCAAGTTCCTATACCATTCCTAGCAGTGAGTATTATTTAAGATAAATAATGTACCTAAATTGAATGTGGGTATACATTATTATTATGTGTACATAATTAATTAAATTGTTTCAGTTGTCACAGACCTCAAGCGCTAGTGAAATTGCAGTATTCTCTAATACTGCAATTTCACCAGCCTCTGCTGGTATTCCTCTTCCTAGTGGTAGTGAGCCAATAGACCCTCATTTACCAGAGCAATCACCAGTTGTGGATGAGAGTCCACAGTCACATGCACGACAGGAGGCATCACAGCCCCAACTTTCAACCAGTAACATACGTGAAGGTACTACTTCACGTCCTGTACGTCAACGACGCCGCAGAGAAGGTCACATCAGTCAAGAGGCGGCCCGGCGTACACTTATAGAAACGGCCAGGTCCAGATTGGACTTAGAAACTAAGAACAGCCAGACTTTACTTAAAATGCTAGATGCATTAAATAAAATTGTAGAGATAATTGATAGGTTTGTATTTAAAGTTTATTCATAAATATTTTTTTTTTATATTTAAAGTTTTTGCAAAAAGTTGGTCCTATGGAGAAGAAGAAACTCCATGAATATTCTTTTTAAATAATGTAAAGTACAATCTGGTGCTTTTACAGTGTTGAGAAAGTTAAAAGAACAATGTAGGTTAATGTGTGAAATATTCCAAATAATACAGCAAACTTAAAGGCATTTATACATTTAAATTACATATAACAAGATTTAAAAAATGCGACAAATTAAAGATAGACCTTAGAAATGTTAAAACGAATGAACTCCAAACTAAAAATAAAATAAAACTTATACATTATTTAATCTTAATTTGAAGGGCTGTGGGCGTCCCAGAGGCGAGAGACGAGGGCGCGCCTGACAGCTAATCCTTCATTCAACTCCCTGTTGCTGCTAGATGACTGCTGATTGGTATGGTGAGTAGCATCCATTTGCTGCATTGTTGCTTCTTGTGCAGTCTCTTCTTCAGTGAGCTCCGGTACTGGTAGATTTGACCGGACACTCATATTGTGTAGCACCACACATGCATTAACTATTGTTGCTGCTACTTGGGGTGTATAATGGAGAACTCGGTGCACCAGTAAACATCGGAAACGCGCTTTTAGGAGTCCAATCGTTCTCTCAACAACATTTCGAGTCCTCACATGTACTCCAGTATAGTATGCTTCCTGGGTACCCGGAGCTGTGTTTGTTATTGGAGTCATCATGTGTCTCCTCAAAGGGTAACCAGAATCACCTGAAATCAAAATAGCATTTTACAATTGTGTTAGAATGTTGATGACTAGTTTGTATTAAAAATAGAAAAATTAGCTAGTTTTCAATTATTATCTTTATTGGTCAACAAAGGACTTTTAGACAGACTTTTAATTATGAACCAACAACAAATAATTATTGACATGTATAAACAGTAAACTTTTTACATACCAAGTAACCATATGGACTCATTTTGACTAAGCTCCTCCAAGTGACGCTTCAGTGGATGGTTCCCCCAAATAAATGAATCATGTGTAGCCCCTCCATAGCTAGCATCCACACTGATTATTTCAAGGTCTGCATTACTAATCTAAAATATTTGTTTCAGGTTATTCTCACATAATTAAAAGAAGAAGAATAGTTTCAAATAATTGAACTCATGAATGTTATTACTGATTTGTTGATTAGATATATATTGAAAATAAATATTGAATTTTTGAGTTATACCTACATATGTTTTTAAGTATCCTATTAGATATAAGACTTACCAATTGTACATTTAATGAGTGATATTGTTTTCTACAATAAAACCTCTCTTCATTTTCAGTTGGGCGTATGATGGCAATATGACTGCAATCAATACAGCCCAACACTCCTGGCATACCAAACTTATTAAAAAACCTAGAAAGAAAATTATGCATTTAGGCAAAGGCATTGACAAAACAAAAAACAATTCTGAGAATAAAATTTTAAACATTTTTTACCTTACGACATTACTTCTGCGTTCTTGAGATGTGCTTGGAAACTTAATATATTTTTCCTGTATCTGCGGCAAATTTAATAACCCAGTAATTTGCTTAATTACTGTTGAAACTGTTGGCTGGGATATTGAATGAGAGCCAATATCACCAGTGGGGCGTTGATAGGAGCCAGTAGCATAAAATGACAATGCTACCAAAACCTAAAATGAGAATAATGTTTAGTTAAAACTCTAAGTTCATAATATTATGGTATGTTAAGGTCTCATAGTAAAAACAAAACAAATACCTTAGTCTCCACTGATAAATCCGTGGATTTTGTAGGCCCTAACATGTGCGGTCTCAGCTCCTCACAAAGATTCCGTACCAAATCTTTGCTAAGTCGATATCGTTGGATGAATTGCGCATCATCCATATCGAACGGATTAGATTGATCACGAAGTCGTTTTCTTTTGTTTCTTGATTCCCTATTTTGATGTGAAAAGTCACTTTCTAGGAACTCAAACAGTTCATATTCGTCACACATGATACTTCCCTTTTTTATATATTTAACACTCGAATAACTTTTCCAAATAAACCCAAAACAATTCAATAAAAGCTCCTCTGAAGCAACGTAAACAGAATGGATTATGAGGTTACTTTTTGACAGTTCTAGTATGAAAAGAAATGTCAAACGAACGTTCATAATACGGTATTGCCAGGCAATGTTCGGGCAGAAGTCGCCCAGGGTGTCACGTGACTGCTGACTGGCTTGTTTGACGAGTTCATAATACGAAATTGCAAGGCAGTTCTGTTTACGCCGTAAACTGCCTGGAAATAAGAGTTCATAATAAGGCCCCTGTCGGCGAAACGTCCTGTCGGTGATCAGTTCCAGGCGGGGTCGTCTCATTGGGTAAACTTAGGAATACCTACGGGGGCTAGACCTATGTTGCCATGTTCTCCTCTATTATGTGAGACCTAAAAACTTCGGTCTTCAATAATGACGTTTTCAAGGATGGCAACATAACATAAACTAAAAAGGTTCATAAATGTTAAAAAGCTACCATTTGGTAGTTTTATCAACATTTTTGTTTTATTTGTTAACCAACAAGTTAGCCGATTTATTATTTCGGTTAATGTAATCAATGCTAATATTATGAAAATTGGATAAATAAAAATATAATGTATATATAATATAATAGATATACGCTCGTATAGCCTAAGTTTGTACTTATAAATAGACAAAAGAGTTATCCAATCAAGCCAATACAGAAATAAATAATTAATTTAATTTACTGCAATGCATCGGACAGAGCGCGGAGGCTACTTATTTTCTAAAATTAATTTAATAAAATTTAGTGGGTAAGATTTTGTTAAATACACCTGGCAGCCCCAGTTCACAAGAAAAATGTCTGCCGGCGTGATCGCATGATAATCTAGCAACGTAATTATTTACTTTAGATGTTATTTCTTGTGAATTCTCTTTTTGCAACGTTAAGTGTTATCCTCACCATTAACGACGTTGAGTAGTCTTTGACTTTTACAAATCAACCACTAACTTATGATTTTGTTGTTCAAAGTTTTCTACAAGCAAGAATACATTTTCTCGTATTTACGTTTTTATGTTAATTTCATCAATAAGGCTGCTTGACCACCAGAGTGGAGCTGGAAAATTGTAACCTGTGCAATTGCACAATAATTTAACATCGGTTACAGTTCCCCAGTTCTGCTTTCGTGGACAGGCTTATAAATAAGTATCTCAAAGAAATGTGATTTTGAATATCCCGCTTTCGCGAGTTTTCGGGGGCGTCCACCAGGAGGCGCTAAAAACCGTACCATTTTATTTGTTCGTAGTTGTCATTCTTCTCCCTAGAGTTTAATATGTTCCTTGATCAGTTCAAAGAAGAAATGACTTGGCGACCATGTTGCCCGTTGCGATTTTTTTTTGCACAAATTGAATCCATTGTCCTGGTTTTCTTAGCCAAAACGTGGAAACCTTCAGAAAGTAAGTAAGCGTATTTTATTAGTTAAGTAAAAGAAAAGTATAATTTATTCGCATTTGCGAATTTAATTTTTCATAAAAAAAAATAGTATAATTTAACGTAATCAGTAATTTGTATTCATTAATATGAATTATTTAAAGATATTATGATCCTCTTTTTCATACAGAATAATAATATATTTCCCAAGATCCTATGGTATGTAAGATAATAAATGTCAGGTCTGATCCGTTTATTGTTCATAATCTATGTTTTGCAAGACTGAGACCATTTATTTTATAAAACCGGCCAAGAGCGTGTCTGATCACGCACATTGAAGGGTTCCGTAGTTGGGAAGAATTTATCCCAAAAACAAACTTTATTGTAGTTGAAAAACATGTTCTCCCATACATCGATTTACGGTCAATTCTCCAACTGCAAATTTAAGTTGGTCGACTATTACTCGTTCGTACGCTCGTTCGGTAGTACTTGTAAGAAAAAAAATATCATCCCCACGTTACGTGCAAAGGGCCTCCTTTGCACGTAACGTGGGGAACGCAAAACATTTTTTTTTAAGTTTTTATTTCAGCACTTTGTCGGCGTGATTAATAATTATGTATACCTATGCCAAACTACAGCTTTCTAGTACTGAGCGTCTCTGAGCTACAGCGGGGACAGACGAACATGGCGAAACTGTAAGGGTTCCTTAAATTGTTTACTGCGGAACCCTAAAAAGTCCTCTGTGACTGTAAACTGTGTTGCGCAAAAATTGTATTCGCGGTGTGCACAGAACACTATTACTCCTAGGCGGTGTCTGCTCTAGTTCAATGCCCACACATTAGAAAATTTCGTACTACTAGCGCCATCTCGTTGATTAATTTTGTACAATTTGGTAAGGCGAAAGTGCTGAGTAGCCCACGAATGGGATAAAAACTGCCACTTGGTCACTTAAGATGTCGCTACTACTGCGTGTCTAAGAATTTGACAGCTAGAACTAGCTATGAGTATCCTGCCGGGGTCGCGGGAGGGTACTAAAGGGTTACTGAGGCTCCAGGCAACGCAGGCAACGGAAGGAATACTGGTGGGTTTATCCAGTAAGAGTTCAGACTCTTACTGGATAAACCCACCAGTATTCTGTGTCAGCACAGTGTGACCAGATTCAGTATTTTAATACTTTTTCAGTATATTTCATCAATTTTTCCGAACTTCAGTATATGTTCAGGTGTATTGCTGGCAGTCAGTATTTTTAGGTATATTTTGGTTGACGTTATGGCAACACCGTAGTGAGTGATCGCCTTTGCGACAATGTTTGCGGAATTCCCCGGAACGCGAACATTGGGGACTTTCCCGGATTTAGTTTATACTTAATACATGTTATCTATGAGCAAAGATGAGTAAGTTACAGATATGACAAGAAAGACGGCCGTTGCCGGCGTTGTAGTATTGTAATACTACATAAACAATTATCAATTAATACGTAGTATTAATCAGACTTGCAGAATGTATGTTCGCCTAAAACTTTACAACTGCTGGACCGATTTTTTATTAATTATTAATGCGGTTTGCACTATTAGATAGAGCGTAATTTCCAGATTGCATACATTCAAATTCGTTGTGTTCGTCTAGTTTTTAAGTTTTCAGTTGCATGAATAGGTAGTAGTTAAACTTAAAAGATACTTTATTACTAGTATCAAATCGTCTAATACTGTTCCAGTGAAATGATTGTCTCTTCTGTATTCGACTTAATCTTTGAGGACTTTCTTTCGATAATTCGGGAATTTCCCCAAAATAGGAGATGTTTTTGTCATGATATAAAAATATAACGCGATTTTCATTGTTTTTATTTACTTAGTTGCATTCATCCGGACAGCATGTCTAGTTTTCAGCAAAGTTATTTAGCTAAGTGGGAACAAATTCCGGAATTTTCTTCGTGGCTTTCACGTTATAAAGATGACGAGTTCACCGCATTTTGCAAAGCATGCAATGCGAAACTGCAAAGTAGATTAGCATCTATAAAACAGCATGCAAATACTGAAAAGCATAAATCGAACTTGATAAAATATACAGGACAGTCAAAGGTAAGCATAACTCGCTTTACTTACCTAGTTCAAGGACTTTGGATATATTTTAATTTAAAGTTAATCATCCTAGTTTTGTTTCTCAAAATCAGTTAGGTAACAGCTATGAAATGCGGCGCTGTTATAAAAAAAAACTAAGCAACCAAGTATTTTTAAATTTTCAGGTTGATACATTTTTGAAAAAGGCCCCTCTGAAAGACGAAGTCAAGAAAGCTGAGCTGCGTTTATGCAGTTTTCTGTCGGAACACAACATCCATTTAGATCTATGGACCATCTTAGTGATGTTCTAGTGAAGAGTTTTACCGATTCCGATATTGCGAAAGAATTTTCCTGCAAGAGAACCAAAGCAGCCGCTATAACTTATAATGTTTTAGGACCCAATTTCGAAAAAGAGATGATTGAAGACATGTACTGGATCAGGTACTGCATCTCCTTCAGGTAAACTAGTATATTCAATTATAATCGATGAGAGTACAGATGTTGCAACAGTCAAGGTATTGGCAGTAGTAATTAAATACTTCTCTGAAACTAAATGTACTATACAAACCAAATTCCTTGATTTAGTTGATTTAAGTGGTGAGACCGCAGGTCAATTATTTAATTCGTTGTCATTAAAATTATCCGAATTAGGTTTAGAAATAAAAGACGTAATAGGATTCGCTGCTGATACTACGAATGTGATGTTTGGTCAACATTCTGGCATTGTTGCAAAAATTAAAGAAGTAAACCCAAAGTGCTTTTCATAAAATGTGTTTGTCGAGTGACAAACACATTTTATGAAAAAGCACTTTGGGCGTGGCTAACACTTAATGCTGCAGAGTTGCAGCATTAAGTGTTAGCCACGCCTGTAAAATACTGCCTAGAAATTTAGAACAAATAGTAAAAGTAGTAGGTATATGGATATTTTTCTCAAAGCAGCAAGCGTCAAAGAGAATTTGCTGAGTTCCAAAATTTCACAGACACTGAAAATCACAGAATTTTGCGTCATTACGACATAAGGTGGCTTTCACTTCATGCCTGTATTAGTAGAATAATTGAGCAGTGGAGGGCATTGCAATTGTTCTTTCAAGACCAATACTTGAGTGATCGCAATATGTCATCAGAATTTTTATTTAATTCTTTTACCACTGATATAAACAAATTGTACTTTTACTTTTTGGACTACATTTTGCCGATTATAAACAAATTTAACATAATTTTTCAAGGCGATTATCCGTGCATTGATAGACTGTATAATGATGCATCTAGTATGTACTTGTCGATTTTGGGTTGCTTCACGAAAGCTAATTACATCAAACGTACGGACAATGTATTTACGTTAGACCCAAAGTCTAATGTTAATTATTTGCCATTGAAGATATGTACTTAGGTTTTCAAGTAGGCCAAGAATTAATCAAACACAGGGAAAATGTAAACATGAAAGAACAGATTGCTGAGTTTTTCAGAAGGTGCTAATCATTTTTAATCGAGTTGAGCACGCAATTGAAATCACGTTTGCCTTTTGAAAATCCAGTTTTTCGAGAACTGAAATTTCTTGACCCACACACGCCGTGCATAAAGAATTGCGCAGTTTACGAAATGTGATAGAAACTTTCCCATGCGAAGTAGGTACAGCCAGAACAAATGCAGTTAATTGACGAAGAATATAGAACCCTAAAGTTTGATCGCGAAGTAAGTGATTTGTTACAATCTTCCAGCACTGGCTCACCCATCTCGTGTGAACAATTTTGGGTGGAAGTTGGGAAAATTTCTAACAGTAATGGCATGTTAAAATACAAAAATATAACTAGTTTTAGTAAATCTCTTCTATGTATACCGGTGTCGAATGCTGCATGAGAGCGCATATTTTCACAGATAAATTTAATAAAAACGGACCAAAGAAACAGATTTATAAACAAAAATGTGTCAGCTATTTTAAAAACAAAGCAAGGTGTTAAGGATGAAGGAGGTTGTGTAAATTTTAATCTTTCGAAAAGGATGTTAAAATATAACTCTAACATTTATTGTGAGTATGAATAAATAAAACGTGTTAAGAAAATCAATATTTTTATTGGTATACTGTCCTATGTAAGTCGGTATATTTCAGTATTTTTTTGAGGTGCCTCGGTATTTTCGTAAAATTTAATCTGGTCACACTGGTCTGACACACTCTTCCGCTCCGCCCAGAGCGGGAGAAGTTATTTGATGATTTCCCACCCAAAAAAAAAGCTGTGGGTATAGTGACAGCTGTCACTATCCATTTTTTTGTAAACAAACAACTTCTTGGTACGCTTAATTAATTAATATAATATGCCCCTTTGCGCAGATGTTGACTGCCAAAATACGGGGAAACAAAAATAACCTGTAAATGATAAATGTTTATATTTTATTTACTTTTCCACTACAGCTGCCTTTTTACCAGTGGTAGACGCTTCTCTTTACCTTAGCTCATCTTTTAATACTGCTTCACTCAGAGTCTTATCCATTTATCTAGCTTTCGTTTAATTTGTGACCTACACAAAATTAAACATAAACCAAACAATGACGGTTTGTAGACGGGCAGCAGCGCTGCCCACCTATGACGAGCTTATCGCATAGGTACCTTTCACAGGCGTTAAGCATCTCCCTGATTGAGCCAGCCGTTGGACCCAGGAGCACCATGTCGTCAGCGTAGCCTATATTATTGACGCTAGCATCATCTATTTTGCACCCAACTGGTCTGCTGCTGCTTTCAACGATCAACTCATTTACATACATGTTGAAGAGTTTAGGTGAGGTTAACCCCTCCTGTCTCACCCCACACTCCAACCTGAACGCTTCAGATAGAACGTCTCCATTACGAAGATTGCTTAGAGTACCAGTACTGATAAAAAAACACGTCAAATCAGGTGGTACACCTGCTCCCCTGAGTTTCTCCCAAAGGACATCATATGACACAAGGTCAAATGCCTTTGAGAGACAAGGAAGCAGGTATTTGAATTACTTCCTAAAAAAAATATTTGTTCCAAATTCCTGACTCTGAGGTATTATGTAAAAATGATTTTAAATAGGTAGGTACTTACTTACTGTTTTCAGGGAAAGAAAAATTGGGTAAAATTCGGGAAGAGCTGAAGGTGCACAGGGCGTCTGTCAGGTCAGCTAGAAATAAAATTCATGTGTCTGTTTGTAATGTCAGTCAGCTTTATACTAGATGCGTAGGAAAGCATACGCTTCTTAACAAAAAAAAAAAAATCTTTTAAATTTTTGTGCTTGTTGTGGCTAATCTCCGAAACAGCTGGACCGATGTGACGGGGCTTTTACTGTCAGATAGCTGACGTTAAAAAGAATAGCTGAGGCTAATACTCTTATTTTAGAAACAGCCACGCGGGCGAAGCCGCGGGCAGCAGTTAGTTTTAAATAAAAATGGCTAAAACACTATTTTATATTTGAAAATATTTTATTTCATATTTTAAATACAGAATAAAAAGTATTTCGTAATTTAATTAAAGCAAGGCATGATTTTTTCTAGCCCTCACAACAGGAGTACAGGTGACTGTAACTACCTTAGACAACCATAGTAATATTTATTTGTCAAGGGTTGGTTCTATCCCGGCGGCATGCATCAACCATAACTGTTTTAAATATATACCAAACCCAATCAGGTTAGGTATGTATTTAACATGTTTGTAAATGCACATAAGTAAACAAAATACATTAATGGTGGGGTGAGGTAATGTTTTTTTATACATTATTCAGACTGTAAAACACCGTCTTGGTCTTACCTACCTACACTAGGTCATGGGCAAAAGACTAGATTTACTAAAAATACAATCTTCACAGTTAGGTCCCAACTACCTACTTGCTAGTGATACCAATTTTTCTCTTTGACATTAAAAATATTCCTAAAATCTCCGTGTTGGCAGAGACTGCATTCCATTCTGTCTCAGCTAAGTCTCAAGGATCTGACCTTCATTGTGTCATCTTCCACAGATCTGGAATAAATAATGATAATGGGGCTGATGTGAAGAAATGGGAAGAGACTTATAAAACATCCAAATTGTTATAAGGTCCAAAACTATACACATTCTTTTTATTTTATGCTTTTTAATTAAATAAACCTAGATTCAAAACATGGACGCTATAGTAAAATTTATGTCATTAAGTTATAAGAGTAAAATGAATAGCATACCTTAATGTTACTTGGGCCATTGCTGGTGTTGAACATGACATGTGTTAAATATACCATATTGCTTCCAAAGCATAAAATCCGACCAGATCAATAAAATATTAAGTTTACTATGAGTCATAAAATGGAATGGAACTTATTCAATACAATAAATTAAAAACTCTCAACATAATAATAGATATAAGGACAGCCTAGAGAGAGGACAGTCAAGTTCAAATTATAACATTGGTCTTGTCAACAAGCCTGACAGATGCTGTGCCAAAAATTTAATACATCACAAACAAATCATGTTTGCTTTCCATTTTTGAGTACCTACTCTAAAGTACCTAATCAAAACATTGAAAATTGTTGCTATGTTGGAATTATAGTGTCAATGTTATATAGTCTGTTGTAGTTAAGGAGAGTGGAAAATAATAGAATTTAAGTCTTGTTGATATAATTATTTAATAGATAGGTTTATGTACATTCCTTATTTATTATCATTTCTCATCTCGGACAAATGGGATTAATTCAAGGAATGTTGCACAATAATTTGACTATAATTTCATGTAACTGTAAATATTAACAACTGAATAATTGTATGAAGTTATAGTTTTATGCTAATGTGTTACAAACACCTAAAAGTACATGGTATTTATGGAGAAAATTTCAAATTGTCTATATGAAATATAGACATAATTTCACAATGTAGGTATGTATATGAAATAATTTTGAGAACTAAATTTGTAAAATCACAAAGTCGTGTTTATTCATAACAGCAAAACAATTTACATTAGACTTACTGTAGACATAATTAGTGCTAATTTTATATAGCATCTACTGCATCTGCTTCGTCTTCTGAACTAACTTCGTCTCCAAATTCAATATCCTCATCCAGACCATCCACGGAATAGACCACTGTCTCATTGATTCGTACTGTCTCTGGGAATTCTCCATACGTCTTCAGATTCCTTGCCTCGTCAGGAGTGTATTTCAGGATAACATCAGCTTTCGCGTCTTGGTAATCTCGCAAACCTATTAGTATAATGTCACCTTGGTTTATCCAAACTTTTTTCCGTAGTTTACCTCGGATATGGCAAAGACGTTTTATGCCATCAAAGCACATGGCCTCCAAGCGGCCATTACCGAGCATCTTTGTGACTTGGGCGTACTCCTGTCCGTCTTCTTTGAAGACCAACTCACGTTTTTCTGTTTCGTTCTCATTCTTTCCTCTCCTCCTGTTTTTACCACCTTTTCCTTTATTCTTCGGCATAATTTATATAATTTTGAGTACAAACATATACAGTAAGACTACGAAAATCTCATTTACTCTGTAGACAGGTTCGTTTGACAGATAGTTTTTTTTTATTAGTCTGGCTGGTTCGTTTCAGTGTTGCCAGATGCCGAAGGCGTGACCTCGTACAGATAGGTCTGAAATCTCGTATTTTGTCAACACAACCTCGTACATACCATTTATTTAATAAATTGCTTAAAATCTATTGATTTTCTTGTCAACTATCTCATAACCAAGCACTCTACAAAGCAGTTTCGTCAAAAAGTGTCCAGGTGGTCGCAGGTGGCAGGTCGTACAACCGGAATTTTTCTTTGGATACTGTATGTAGTATCCGAACTGTACCTACTATAGTGGACGTGGAGTAGAGTGGAATTAACATAGACATATTTTCTAAGTTAACTTAACATCTTAAAAAAAACAATACAAGTAAAATTAATGAAATGAAACCTTTCGTACGTACAAACCATTCATTCATTTCGTATAGTCAGAGGCGCGTTCCAAAATATGACTTGTATCAACGAATCTCGTACAAAGTCGTACGAGGATGGATGTAAGCTCGTATCTCGTACCAGGACCACTAAATCTCGTACATGTACGAGAAATCTCGTATGGATGGCAACACTGGTTCGTTTCGTGCTGCGTTGCTACTTGCAGTACACAGATAAAATATATGATGTTTGCATTCTACTGAGCTTATCGATAGCCATTTTAGTGAAAATAAATTAGAGAATTTTCAATATGAGTCCTTTAATTTTAATGAATGAGAGTAAAGTTTAACAAAATTTTTGTGTTATTCAGACAGGCCGTTTCAGATGGTACAGTCAACAGCACATCAATTTTTCTTAATTATTTTAAACCTAATGTTGATGTGTGCAAAATCGAATGAGAAAATTTGATCGTTTGTGGTAACTTGATGAGCTGGCGACTGTGTAGTCCTTTCACAGCATTTTACAAGTTATTTTACATCTGACAGCAACCAAACTGAAACATTATATGCAGCAACAAGATACGGTGAGGCGACAGCGGTGGTGAACAAGATTATTCTAATAGAGATCACTGCGTAAAGTAATTGGAAAAGGACTGTGCACATTACTACTGACCGCCACTACGCTCACCACCGTCATCGCGTCTGTCTGGGTATGAATGGTCTGAACGTAATTATAATAGCTGACATAAACTTGGTGTTTAACCATTTGAGGCCGGCCGAACCGTAAAAATCCACCAGCCCGATGGCCCGACTTGGCCGGATATTTTGACATCCGTCTGCTGCGCCGCACCGCGTCTCTACTTTAGGCAGATGGACTTTTTGTATTGCGATGTGACCTGGCTCAGCCGCCTCGTGGATGCATGTATTAATCGCCCGCGCCCACTACCACATTTGACCTAAGGCCTAGACGATCAATCTTGCATCAGTTAAATCCGTGGTTTTGATTGGGTTGATTGACTACTGACTAACACCCACCCGTATTCCTTCCGTTGCCTGTGTTGCGGGGGCCTCGGTGACCCATTAGTACCTTCCCGCGACCCCGGCAGGCATCGGCCCTAGTGGACCCCTTTATTTGTGCTGACGACATCTCTTTGAGGCGCGCGTGGAATACAACGCACCGTCGACCCGGGCCTGGTCCTTACCGGACGGTGAGCTACCCATTGCTCACCGTCCGCAAGCCCGCGCCTACGGTGGCCAGCAGTTGGGGTACTGGGCTGTTGATAATTAATGTGCGCTCTGAGGCATGTTAAAGGTTTCATCGTTCACAGAAACAAGCCCATCGTCAAAAATAATGTCCAATATAGCCACTTTACCACTTAGAGCCTACTAGATGATTGTTGCAAAATATCCATGATTTGATGATTTGTAACAATCAGATGGACCGGATTTATCGTCTAGAGTTCCCTTTACAGTACACGAATCTTTGTGTTAGTGAAGTTGGCTGCAGATTAGATTTTTTCATTACAACAGTTCCAGAGAAACCTCATCCCCTAGAAATGTATAAAAAGTGACATTTATTATAGGATGATATACTACGATGTACCTATACACCGTGTGCGCTACGAAGTTTACGTGCGCGCCATCTCTGTGACTTCATTGAAGTTAGTATTCTCTAGTTGTAGTTATTGACATCGATTCCACAAGTAAGCGTGCAAGCTAACCATTTAACAATAATAAATTGATTAGGTTACAGGTACAAAATTGTTATGCGCTAGCATATTTACTTTAGGCAGCCCTGGTGGTAACTATAGGGCGATAGCGGGGTGTTGCGGGTTGAGAGGAGAAGTAGGTACTCTTAAGATGGTCTTTCGGAATAAAGGAGATTTACTTAGATACGTAGTATTATTTATTATTCTTATGGTATTAATTAATATATTATCCCAATTTAGACTAACAAATATTGATTTACTGATAAAACTGATAATTTAGTTTTGAAGAGAACCAACATGATGCTCGCGTTTGAACAACAAACAGAACAACAATTTACATCTCTCGAGTTTTTTCAAAACTGTTTACAAAAAACAATGAACTATAAACAATTTGTGGGGTCAAACCTATACTAAAACCGGAGTGGGTAACCTTCACTTTCTGTAACTTCTTCTAATCTTGATCTCATTCCATTTACCATATTAAAACAAATGTCACTTAATCGCATTAATTCCCAAGTTCTCATAACCTCTTCCTCTAAATGTTGTTTAGTTTTGACTTTACTTGAGTCCCAATTAAGCACCATTTGACCCCACAAATTTTCTATCGGGTTTAAGTCAGGGCTTTTAGATGGCCAATCGATCAAAGTTATGTCTCTATAAGTTGAAAAACTCCATAACCAGTCTTGACCGATGCACCGAACTATTATCTAGAATAAAATAAATATGTCCATCAGGGTATAGGTACGTTGCGCATTGTTGGAATCATCACGTCTCTTAAGATCTCCAAGTAACGTTCGCCATTCATTCGATCGCTGACTTCGACAAGCTCTTCAGGTAAAAATGACTATTTCATTTTCCCAATTAAAATTCATATATTGGGTTGCAAATTTTATCCTGGCTTGACGATGAGCTTCAGTTAGTTCAATTTTTTTGGTTGGTTTATAATTATGGATCCCAGCTGCATGTAAATAATGTCTTCGGACAGCGGTAAGCGAAATGCCATGTCTTATAGCACGAGATCGGGTGGTTCTGAAGGAATCTGTGGTATGACTATTAAATTAACAATATCACGATGACGGTTCGATTGATTTGTGTAAGCAATCGGACGTGGCCCTTGGCGGTTACACTTCACTTCACCAGTTTCTTGATACCGTCGCACCCATAAACGAACTGTGTTTCTCTCTATGGAAATAAATTAAAAAGTTAGATTACTAATGGAAAAAAAATGAAAATATAAACAGATTTGGTTTTAGATTACACTTACGTCGTCATTTAATTCTCGAGCAATACTCTTTAAACTTTTATTTTGTTCCCAAAGGACGATTATATTCACTTTTATTTTAATTATAAAAAAGTTATTCTAACAGCACAAACAGACGAGTAATTATGCTATGATGCGACTTCATGATTAACTTAACAAAATTATAAGCTTACCCTCAATTTTCTTCATTACTATTTGATATTTATACGACATGACCGACATGAATGAATTGATGGATTCATAAACATATCGAATTCAAATGAATGTTACTTCTATATTAAGTAACTTATTGGTGCAGGGGTATAACAGGCAAGCTCGTGATTTATAGGGTCCAGGTTCTATTCTTACTTCAACTTTAAAAAATTTATTAAATCTTAAAATTCTGTTGTGGGTTTTTAGAAACTTGTAAATAAAATATAATGTTTGTGGAACACGTTTGGAAGTTTAAAAATATCAATAGGTAGGATGTGATGGACCATCATGGATGTAAGCGACCGTAGCCGCAGTAATATCCATCAGTGATGGATATTACTGCGGCTACGGTCGCTTGCATGGCTAGAGTTATGCCGGACACGGCTTTCTATTTCCGAAACACAAAAAGAGTATCCGCAGCTCACTTCACAGTCACAACCCGATCCACGCTTCTTCCGCCTGACGCAGGTCCTCACCGGAAACGACAGCTTCGGGAGGTTCCTGTGTCAGATAAGGCGGGAGGAAACGCCCGGGTGTCACCACTGTGTGGATGGGCAGCCATCACCTCCTTCTGCGAAGCAGTAATGCTCGCGAAGGAGGAGTCGGGGCTGTTGCGGGTAAGGCAAATTTCGCGCCCTCTCGCCCCTAGCCGCCAAGAATTTAGCCCTGCGGAACTCCCATAGTGTATGGGAGTTCCGCAGGGCTAAATTCTTGGCCCTTTTTTATTTCTCGTATATATTAATAACCTACCTTGCCTTATCATCTTAGTCATAAAAAAGTGTTATTTGCAGATGAGACATCACTTTTATTTAAGCTTAAACGATAACAGACAGTTACAACAGAAAGACATGTAAATAATGCTCCTTCTAAAATGGTGCATTGATTTAGTGTTTATTATTTTACTTTTTAGCAGGTGAAAACCAATGTAAATGGGGCGGAATTGGATCTTGTGGACACCATTGTGTTCTTAGGTATTACTTTGAACTGGTAGCAGTAGGCCCACATATAACCAAATTGTCGAAGCGGTTAAGCTCTGCAGCCTATGCGATCTATAAAATTTGTCTTTTCACTGAAAAAACAGCTCGATTATTACATTTTATTTGTTTCCATAGTGTCATGTCGTACAGCATTTTAAGGAAATGCAGCCGATATTCAGGCTAAATTTGTGCTGCAGAAACGAGTCATTACAGCAATTCATAACATAAGTTGTATAAGGCAATCTGTGAGTTTTGTAGGCCTCACACTAGTGCACTGGATTGGAGGATGCTATGGTTGTTCACTTAATAAAAACTCTTTAGAACTTGAAGACTATTTATTGTTCTTGTTGATCGTAATATTTGGATTCACAAAGCACAGTGATTCGAAGGCTCAAACTGCCCCATACTTATATGAATTTACATAGGTACAAGTAGCGGCGGTAGCGCTGTCTTGATGATTTTAATTTACCAACAAATTTTCATTATGTAAATTACGTTTACGATCGACTCTAGGTCCACCAATCAGAGGCTGGCAGTGGTGGCTCAAGTTTCGGACAGGTTTTGACAAGTTCAGACCTGCTCTGAACCTGACCTAGAGTCGCTCGCGATCATGACAAAGTTCCTAATAATCAATGGAATGCTTATACTAAAATGAACTTAAGGCTACGTACTTATTACAAACATTTATACATTAAATATAGGTTTCTTATTGTTCTACGAGCGGGCGTCCTGCACATTCCTCCCGCCGTGCGTCGTCCACTGCTGACGTCGCAATTGTAGAAGCTGGTGCAGGGTCGCCGTGGTCGATTGATAGCACCACTATCTTTTTCACTGGACGTCGCAGGATACCTCCTTTTGTAGACACGTCCACTGTACGCACCACTCCATCTGGGCCGGGAAATGTAGCGCAAACGCGTCCTCTGTTCCACATGTTTCTCGGAAGATTTCCATCTACGATGAACACTAGGTCGTCGACCTTGGGAATCGTGCCTTTAGTGTGTGGTTCTCTGCGGTTCTGTAGTTCTGGGAGATATTCTTTCAGCCATCTGGCCCAGAATATATCGGCAAGCCTCTGAGCTGCACGCCAATTGGCTCGTAGACGTAAGTCGCTGTCGTCGAATTCTCCTGGTGCCGCGTTGCGGCCTGGCCCACCCAAAATGAAATGATTGGGTGTTAATGCCTCAGGGTCTTCGTGGTTCACGGATACATGCGTAAGTGGTCGGCTGTTTACAGTGTGTTCGGCTTCGATGAGTAGTGTGTGAAGTACTTCTTCGCTTGGGAATCGTTCGTTCAGCGTGGTGGCTAGTGCTGTCTTTACGGATCTCACCATGCGTTCCCAGGCGCCTCCCATGAATGGCGCCCCAGGTGGAATGAATCGCCAGTCGATCATTTTCTTTGAGGCTTCTTCTGCGGTGGTTGCGAAGATGGCTGCTCGTAGTTCTTTTTCAGCGCCGTGAAAGTTCGTTCCATTGTCGGACCATAGCTGTGCTGGACACCCTCGGCGTGCTATCATACGCCGTAATGCCATGATCGCCGAATCTGTGTTGAGCGATCCTGCAAGTTCGAGGTGTATAGCTCGTGTCGTTAGGCACGTGAATAAAGCGACGTATCTCTTTTGATGACTCCGTCCCGCTGTAATGGTCAATGGCCCGAAGTAGTCCAAGCCGACGTAGGTGAATGGTCTCTGATGGTGTGCTAGGCGACAGGAAGGGAGATTCCCTGTCATCGGCTGGGGTGGCGAGGCTGCCCTTATACGACATCGCAGGCATTTGCTTATGATGTTTTTGACAGTCGGTCTTAGACGGAGCACCCAATGTTGCTGGCGACACTCGTTGACTAGGGTCTCGGTGCCCGCGTGATGTAATTTGCGATGGACGTGTTCGATCCATAATCGTGTCGTAGTATGGTTTCCATCTAGTATCATTGGTTTCCTCAGGCGTTCTGTGATGTCTGTCATGGCGGTTATTCTACTCTTAAGACGAATCCCTCCCTCTGTTAGTTCTATGCACAGTGCGTGTAGGCGACTGTTTCGTTGTATGGGCTTCTTGTTTTTTAGAGCTTCTATTTCTTCTTGGAAGGATTGTTCTTGTGAGGCTCGCAGGATGAGACTTTCGGCTTGGCGTAGGAGTTCAGCGGTGAGAGGCAGGTGACTGCTTGTGATCTCTCGCCTTTCCCTAGGTTTGATTGGTACTGTCTGCTTACTCTTTCTCCAATCAGCGTCGATGCTGCTGTTCTTTTTGGTTCTTTTATAGTTAATGTTCTGTCTTAACTGGCGGCAGAGATGCAGGAACTGTAGAACTCGTGCTGTGGCTCGTAGGTATCTTTCCCAACGTGAGAATCTATTCACGTTTGGTATAGCTTCGCTGATCTGTATGTTCGTGTCTCTGATGCTACAGGTTCTCTCTTCTCCTGTGACTATGACAGGGTGCTTCTCATCAGCTGGCCACGTTTCCGTGGGTCCATGAAGGAATTCCGGACCGTTGAACCAGCGATGATCTTGATCATAGTGTTCTGGTACGTCTCTAGTAGCGTCGTCTGCTGGGTTCAATTTCGTCGGGATCCAGCGCCATTCATTGGTGGAGCTATGTTCTTCGATTGCTGCGATGCGGTGAGCGACATATGGTTTATACGATCTGGACCCAGTTCTGATCCATGACAGTGTAGTTCTGCTGTCGGTCCAAAACGTAGTTGACTCTGGTGTTCTTTCGTGTTCTCCTTTAACCGCTGTCGCCATACGTGCGCCGAGTACTGCTGCTTGCAGCTCCAATCGTGGAATTGACATCAGTTTCAACGGTGCCACTTTGGCTTTGGCTGTAACTAGGCAGACGTAGGCTGTTCCGTCCCTGGCGACTGTTCGCCAGTATAATGTTGCTGAGTATGCGGATTCGCTTGCGTCAGTAAATACGTGCAACTGTAAGGAAAACGTAGTACTAAAGCCTGGGTAGGTTCGTGGAATGGAGATGTGTTCTAATGCTTTGAGATGAACAAGCCATTTCCTCCAGCTTGCAGCTAGGTCACTATCTAGGGCTTCGTCCCATGCTGTTCCACGACGCCAAACTTCCTGTAATATTTGCTTGGCTCTGATGGTTACAGGCGATACAAGTCCCAATGGGTCGAATAGGGACATGACTATTCGGAGAGCTTCTCTTTTGGTAGGCGTGTCGTTCTGTAGGACGTTCTGAGGTATACGTGTCAGATTCAGATTGAAGGCAAGCGAGTCTTCTGTTGGCCTCCATATCAGACCGAGTACTCGTTCTGTCTGGATGTTGTCCTCCAGCTTGATCGGATCTTCGGTCTTGGTTACTTCCCCTAGTGCTTCAAGTAGGGCGGTAGAGTTTGATGACCATTTCTTGAGTTCGAAATGCGCCTCGCTATGAATACCACGCACTGCTTGTGAGACTCTTACTGCTTCTTCTAAAGTGTTAAAGCTGTTCAAATAGTCATCAATGTAATGCTTTCTTTTTATGGCTTCGACTGCCTCTGGGTGTTCATGTTGGAATCTCTCGGCGTTCGTGTTCTTTATATATATCGCTGTAGCTGGTGAACAAGAAGCCCCGAAGATTAATGACTTCATACGGTATTGTTCAGGCGGTTGGTTGTCTCTTCGGTCTCCTCGCCACAAGTAACGCAAAGCGTCCCGGTCTTCGGGTCGAAGTTCTATTTGTAAGAACATTTCAGTAATGTCGGCGGTCACAGCGATTGAGTGTTGACGGAAGCGCATGATCACTCCTGGTAACGACTGCAGAAGATCTGGACCAGTGAGTAATTGGTCGTTCAAAGAGACTCCTCTAGTCTTGGCTGCGGCGTCACATACGATCCTCAATTTGTCCGGTTTCATTGGGTTGAAAACCGCAAAGTGAGGTAGGTACCAGGTTCGATGTTCTGGAGTGATCGGTGGAGCTGGTTCGGCGTATCCTTTTGATACTAGTGCTTCCATTTGTTCAGAGTACTTCTTCTTTAGTTCTGGGTCTTTATCAATTTTCTTTTCCACACTGATGAGTCTGTTCAAGACGCTGTCGTAGTTGTCTGGCATTTTAATGTTATCATCTCGCCATAATAGAGTGGTTTGATATCGTCCATCTTTAGTTCTCTTCGTATGCTGCTGCAGGATACGAATTGCCTTTTCATCCGGATCATTGATGGGTTTCTTTGCATTGACTTGTATGTTGTCCATTGTGATATATTCCTTCACCAGTTCATGAAGGTCGTCGTCTGTGTTAGCATGTCTGATGAAGTTCACTCTGTGACCGAGGGCTCGTGTGTGGCTGCCGTGCAGGACCCAACCGAGTGGTGTTAATGAGGCCACTGGTTGGTTCTTCTTTCCTGTTTTAATTTCTTTTGTAATGAGGAGATCCCAGTTGTCTTGACCGATCAGGAGTCTGGGTCTTGCATCTTCAGTTACTATATCTTTGACTATGTCTCGAAGATGTTCACAGTCCTTGACTGCTTCTCGAGGTATTTTCTGTGCAGCCAACTCTAATTGTTTGACTGTTCTTGCATGCAACTTGCGTTCAGATGTGTGAAGTCCTTTGATGAAGAAGTTTACTCGTCGTGATGTTACGTCGATCGTAGGCTCGCCGTCGAAGGATGATATGTGTAGTGGATCACAAGATCCTTCTGCTCCTATTTGATTGGCTAGGCTCTCGTCGATTAGTGTTACTGTAGAACCGTCGTCTTAGAGTGCGTAGGTATCTACAGCTCCCGCCGGTCCAGAAAGGTGAACTGGTATTATTTTCAGGAATGCTACCTTAGGAGTCCATGCTGAATGAACCTTCTCTTGTTCTTCTTTGGAGCACTCGCTTGTTTCTTCTTTCTTCTTGTTCGCTTTACTGTAAGCGTGTAACATTTTGTGATGTAAATGTACACAGTCGTTTATTTCGCATTTCTTTGGTTTACAGCTGTGTTGCTTTGTTCTGTATTTGAGGCAACGGAAACACAAGCGATGTGTCTTAGCTATATCCCATCTAGCATCGGTAGTTGCTTTTTTGAATTGTTCACACTCCATGATGCTGTGTCCATGACGTTCACATAAACCACACTTTGGTTTAGTTGTTTCTTGCGTGGCGTGTACTCGTTGCTGGCGTCGCTGCGTGTTCTGAGAGGTTTGTGTTGTTGCAGCGATATTTTCAGGTAGTGCATATGGGCTGCATATTTCTGCTTCAATCTTGATGAATCGGGTAAATTTCAGAAGATCTGGTTCTGTCCTGGGATGCATTGCTGAAAACTGATACCACTGTCTCTTCAAAGTTGGCGTGAGTTTCTCAACAATAGCTTTTGTTACTTCTGGATTGAAGAGATAATGTCCACAGTTGAGTGCTTGCAAAGTCCCAACTATGCTTTCCACTTTGGTGGCGAATGTACAAACTTCACGCGGAGATTCAGTGAGGCGCGGCAGAGTTCGTAGACGTTCTATCTCGGCCATTGCGATTGAGTCCGGACGTCCGAAGCGTAGCTCGAGTGATCTGACAACTTCACTTGGGTCTGCGTTTACTATTAGAAGACCTTGTACAGCTTCCTTGGCTATACCTCGAAGGCTTCGTCTAAGTCTAGACATGTTTTCCACTGCTGTTAGTCGATGTGCCGTCTCACTATAGGCGGCGCGAAACGTGAGCCAATCTTGATGAGCTCCGTTGAAGCAGGGTAGTTCAGTGTGTCTCATTGGCTGCTGATACTGTGTGGATTGCACAGCGTGTGTGATCGCAGCAGCAAGTTCCTTCATGTCCGTCCTTGGTTCTTGGACGGCCAGCGTTGTAGGCTGGTAGACGTGTGCTGATGGCGTAGGCTGCGGCACCCTGGTCTCGGTAGCATAACCCGGAGTGTAGTTATGATGCGGTGCCGTAGTGTAGATCGGTTGCCATGACGTGTTCGTTGTTGCATACGTCGAGTTCTGTGGCCAGGATGCGACGGGTTCTGTCGGTACTGGCGTTGGTCGCGACTGCGCAGGCACGTAGTTCGGTTGCCAAGACGTGTTCGTTGTCGTTGGCTGTAGGTTCGGGTGTGGCTGCGTGGTCGCGGAGTTCTGTAGCCAGCTGGTTATTACTGGCGGCGGGTTCAGGTGCGGCTGTTCAGTCGCCGAGTTCGGCTGCCAGCTGGTCATTACTGGCGGCGGGTTCAGGTGCGGCTGTTCAGTCGCGGAGTTCGGCTGCCAGGAGGCGGCGGTGCCCACCGGCAGCGTGTTCTCAGGTTCGGTGTTCGGATTTTCAGGCGGTGGGTTCACTGTGCTAAACCCTGCCGGTAAGGTCGCTGGGATGCACCAGGACACGGCGGTGGTCACTGGGGGTACGGGTTCGTTGGTAGACTTTATTCCGGATTGATGTGGTCTGTCAGCGATGGCGAGTAGCTGACTTGATTGTAACCAGGTAGTTACTCGTGGATTATTTCCAGCTTCCGACGGGACTGAGGATGCGTCTTCATCAGTAGATTCAGCTTCGACCTCAGCGAGGTGTGCGGTTGCTAACTCTACTAACCTTTGTGCTAGCTCCGCCTTGGCCTTGGCTATGCGACGCGCTTTTGATACTTTTTCACCCTTTTGTGATGTAGGTTTGCTGTGGCGACTACTTTCTTTGTTTTCAGGTTCTTTTTCGTCTTGTTGCGTGGCGGCGCGTCTGACTGTAGATGCGGTCGCGGCGGGTGTTTCAGATGCATCAGTTGTCGTTCTGGTAGTCTCTGTAGTGACTGTCTCAGCCGTAGTTTCAGTAGTGGTTTCAGTAGCGGTTTCAGTAGCGGTTTCAGTAGCGGTTTCAGTAGCGGTTTCAGTAGCGGTTTCAGTCCGCTCTGTAGCCGTAGTCGACGTTTGTCTGCCTTTCTTACCCGTAGACCTCGTAACCGGCATTGTTCTTGATACGTTCTTCTAAATATTCTTCAAGAAGTTCAGTGGAGTCTTCTCAATAGCGTTTTCCTCGGATCCGGCTCTCGAAGGACCAGAAAATGTGAGTTTTGTAGGCCTCACACTAGTGCACTGGATTGGAGGATGCTATGGTTGTTCACTTAATAAAAACTCTTTAGAACTTGAAGACTATTTATTGTTCTTGTTGATCGTAATATTTGGATTCACAAAGCACAGTGATTCGAAGGCTCAAACTGCCCCATACTTATATGAATTTACATAGGTACAAGTAGCGGCGGTAGCGCTGTCTTGATGATTTTAATTTACCAACAAATTTTCATTATGTAAATTACGTTTACGATCGACTCTAGGTCCACCAATCAGAGGCTGGCAGTGGTGGCTCAAGTTTCGGACAGGTTTTGACAAGTTCAGACCTGCTCTGAACCTGACCTAGAGTCGCTCGCGATCATGACAAAGTTCCTAATAATCAATGGAATGCTTATACTAAAATGAACTTAAGGCTACGTACTTATTACAAACATTTATACATTAAATATAGGTTTCTTATTGTTCTACGAGCGGGCGTCCTGCACACAATCACTGAGGGATAAATTTAAGGAAATAAACATAATGAGGTATGTAGGATCGTCAGGATTTGCTCCGTTAGATTCAGACATCTAGTGGGCAGAAGATGGGTTTCGTGCAATGAAAACACACGAGGTAAAAGAATAACTACAAATTACAATTAACACAATAACTGAGCACAACAAATCGAGTACAGTTCCGCGACGTCTTAACTCCGATGCGATCAGACACTGAATATATCCTCCTCGCAGTGGGTTTAAAACATCACGACTCTGTAGAAGCGCGCTGTTGGTGTAGGTAGATCACCCAATGTCGCCATTTGGCGTGCTTGCGATTCGTTTCGTGTCCGTACTAATGACCGGATCCGACATACATGAGAACCTGATTTATTTAAAAAAAGAATATTAATCATCAATCAATTAGACACAGCGATAAATACTAGAAACAAAGATTTACTTTTTGTACGACCACGACTTTTTTTTTTGTGAAAATGGAAATCTTCAAATAACTTCTCCCGCTCTGGGCGGAGCGAGAGGGTGTGTCAGACTCTTACTGACTAAAACCCACCCGTATTCCTTCCGTTACCTGTGTTGCGGGGGCCTCGGTGACCCATAAGTACCTTCCCGCGACCCCGGCAGGCATCGGTCCTAGTGGACCATTAATACGACACGCCGTCGACCCGGGCCTGATCCTTACCGGACGTTGAGCTACCCATTGCTCACCGTCTGCAAGCCCGCGCCTACGGTGGCCGGAAATCCGCCCGGGATTCCCGACGCCCAGGGCGTCTCCTGCGGCGTCTAGGGGCGAGAGGGCGCGAAACTTGCCTTTCCCTCAACCGTCCCGCCTCCTCCTTCGCGAGCATTACTGCTTCGCAGAAGGAGGTGACGGCTGCCCATGCCCTCTCGCTCCGTACCATGGCCTGAACCAGGGCCGGACGCGAGAGATCTCTGCCACCGATCGCCTCCACAAGGACACAGCGATGCTCTGCCCAAGCCGGGCAGACCTCCACCGTATGCTCCACCGAGTCCTCCGGGCGATCCACACAGTGGTGAAACCCGGGCGTTTCCTCTCGCCTTATCCGACACAGGAACCTCCCGAAGCTGCCGTGTCCGGTGAGGACCTGCGTCAGGCGGAAGATGAGGACGCCGTGGCGCCTCTTTAGCCACTCCTCAAAGAGGGCAATTATCGCCGCAATTGTGGCGTGCCCAGTACGACCTCGACTAGGTTCCAAAAGATTGACAATTCATTTAAGTGCCAAAGTATACGTTTTTACAACAAACTCCCAAGCAACTCAGAGGCCAAAGAACAAAGGGTAACAAGGGAACAAGGGGGGAGGGGAGGGTTGTTCAAAGAACTGAGCCTCAATAATTTTATAGCATTTATTAAACAGAAACTATCAAAAAGATTTCTATAAAGTTAAACGATTATTTGGACGACAAACAGGCTTGGGATTAATTACGCTACTCCAAGCAACAAACTATTATGGACTACGTGTTTTAGAATTATAACATAACACAACAACACCCCTCTAATTCCCGAAGGGTTTGGCAGAGCTGTACCTATAGTTCACCCACGTTTCGTCAGATATGTCCCAAGTAATAAGGGGCGAGCCTATTGCCATCAACCGGACACAAATCCAGACTCCGGACTGCTACTGAGAAATTCCTGGTGGAAAAACCCAATTACACTTTGCCCGACTTGGGAATCGAACCCCGGACCTTGTGTTCAGCAGTAGCGACCACTAAACCTACGAGGCAGTCCTGGTACCGGTCCAGTCAAATCAGTAAGGTTCTTTCCACAAAAGATTATTTCAGACACCAATACAAAACAAGACTACATAGTCCTTAAATGATCTGACCAAGATTATTTCCGGATTTTTATATACATCTTGACATTGATGAATTTTATATATGACATGAATATTTACTTTGTAAAGTATTACTTTATTTTAATTATTGTGAATATGAGGACTATGTAAACGCATAGTCATCCTTGTTTTTCTTTCTTTTTTTTTAATCAGTTTTTATCATGGTCTGGCAGTTTGAGTAATTTATGCGGCCTACTCAAATGTCCTATTTTTGGTATTGTTCGTCGTTCTGAGTTGAGCTGCACGATTACTGACAAATGCGTGCACTGACTGGACAGGTCTAGAAAATCTGTACAGTGCTTTCCTTAAAAGACCATTTCAGACACCAATCTACATGGTCTTCACATGATCTGACCAAGATTATGTTTGAACTTTAAAAGAGACTATGACCTCTGAGTTTGTTCGGCTTTTCTTGTTAGAGTAGTCAGATAGGAAAAGCCGTCCTCATCTAGTTTTTTAAATATGATTGACGAGTAAAAGTGTTGTACAAACCTACTTCAGAAATAAAATCATTTATTGAAGTTAAGGGGGATGCGGTAAGGTAGCCCGCCAATGAAAAAAAAATGCCGATTTATGTTCAAAACCATTGTGTTATCTGAACATGCGGAAGTCGGCTGTACCATGCAATAGTTTCGGGATAAATTAAATTGAAAAGCATTGCGTGCTGTAGATCACACCGGTTCGAGTTACCACAATGTTTTTTTGTGAATATTTTAATCATAAACCATCCTGTTAATTTTCATAAAGGATCTAGAGAAAAATATTATGATCGAACCACCACAAACTACTTACACATTTCTTATGTCGATGTCATGATGTTTGCTGACAACAGGGTCCTTCTGTTCTATGAGATATCGTGGAATGGTCTGGAAACTGTCTGCGGAGCGGGTCTTTCCCAAGTAACAGCTTGGTTAGAAGATAGACTGCTATCACTAAACACTTCTAAAACGAAATACCTGTTTTAATAAGACTAGCGCAGGAAGCTGTAAAAACTTTAAAATTAGCAGCCACGTTTCCATGTAATAGGAATAGCAACAACTTTGTCTCTTGCGCGTGCCCCACGCTAGACATAGTAAACTCCATTAAATATCAAGTAGTGACCGTTGACGACAATCTTAAATGGTCACAACATAAAGCGGGTACCGCCAAGAGTCCGCATGTTGATCCATATTTTTAAAACCCTGAGGAGAAATGTTGCTAGTCTTGAACTTCTGTTGCAAACCTATGAAGCCTTATGCCATTGTGTCTTGGTATACGCTATTTGCGCTTGGGCAAAATCCTGGGTGTGCTGGAGCGGGTTCAACGTGCGGTGCTGAAAGTCCTTCTTTCACAGAAATACCGGACGCTCACGACTGAGGTATACGGAAAAGCCACTTAGCGTCCGCAAGATCTTTGCTTACGAAAGCCTGCGAAGATTCCACCGATATGCCATCCCGAGTCGGCCTATCTCATCCAAAAGGATTGACAGGTGCCCAGTTGAAGGTACCAAGAGCGTCTTCGCTAGCAAACACTACCACTGGTTGCCCCACGTCTCGAAAAAGGGATCAAACAACTTAGAAATCTACAACTCCCAATTCCAAAAAACTATTTTCACTGGCTGGAAAATTTCGACTATGTGGACACAGAAAATCTTTTCGGCAGCGTTACATGATACCCAGTCACATTCACTATACACACCACGCACTCACCCTCACTCTCCACAGAACGCAGTGGTAATTTAAACTCTTTTTTTTTTTTTTTATAACGTTTCTCATTTTTGTTTAACGCTATAAATAATTTTATCACAAGGAGATCATAGAGATATTTGCCCTTCACAGATGTCGTTAAGTGTCAATTGGTCATATAGTTTCCGCCGGTTTCTTGCCAGCATCAATGTGCCTGCTCTTCTTGAGCCGATTGGTATTGTCAGAGATGATGGCAAAAGACCTGATGGTGTGTCTTTGGTTCCGTGGAGTTTGGGACGGATGCTCGTGTGGGACGCTACCTGTGTCGACACACTGGCACCGTCCCACCTCCTACGGACTACTTCTAAAGCGGGTGCAGCGGCAGAAAATGCCGAAAATCTGACAGTTATTAAATATGGAGGCCTTGGCAGAGAGTACAACTTTGTGCCCTTTGGCGTCGAGACCCTCGGTCCGTGGGGTCCCAGTGCGCATATGTTATTTGCGGAAATCGCGAAACGTCTAGTTGATGTAACTGATGACTGAAAAGCTGGCGGCTTTCTCGCGCAACGCATCAGTATTGCAATTCAGCGAGGAAATGCCGCCAGCATCCTCGGTACAATGTCCCGAGGGCCTTTTTTAGGCTTAACTTAGTATTGATTTAATTTAGTTAATGTTAATAATCATCTTGTAATTTTGTTATGTAAATAAATTAATGTTTCGGAGATAATACAAAATTGCAAAATGCCGCTAAAACATTCACGAAACACAACTTTCATTCATACCGCTCTAGAACAGGGGTCTCCAAACTTTGAAGCCTTAGGGCCATAATGATTTTTTCAGTATGTTCCAAGGGCCAAAACAGTTTTAATTTTTCTGCCCTCAACTATATTTCTAGACTAGTCGCATAGTGCGCGACCTAAGCAAACATACGTTTTTTTTTGCATTTCAATTACTATTGTGTATTGTGACACTTAATGACATCTAGTGACGAGTAGTGATACTATGTATTGTACTATGACTGTACTATATATTTCGGCTACCCTAACAGGTGGCATTAGTTGTAATTAAATATTTGGGAATTTCCGCGTTTCGAGAAAGTTCTGGTTCTGGCTAGTGTATTCCGATCACTTCGAATTGGCAGTAATCTTATATATAAAATTCTCGTGTCACAATGTTCGTTCCCGTACTCCTCCGAAACGGCTTGACCGATTCTCATGAAATTTTGTGAGCATATTGAGTAGGTCTGAGAATCGGCTAACATCTATTTTTCATACCGATATTACCATGGGATCGAGATTAACGCGGGTGAAACCGCGGGGTGCAGCTAGTTGCATATAAAAAGGCGAGCGGCGCAACCGCGAGTCAGTTCGGCTCGTGCCAGGTCTTCCCTAGGGAATTATAGATCTCACCTAGCCAGGTCGCACGCGCGTCGTGAAGAACTTCGGGCGCTCCTACAGTCACACTCCAGAAACACACTTCAGAACTGCTGAGGGGAGGTAAATCCCCTCAGTAACTAGGTGTGAGATTGAGCACTCCCACCCCCTCCTACAGGAGAGGGTGGGAAACCCAATGACGGGTCCCTAATTTGTGGGGTCCGAGAGAACAATACCTTGGGCAAGGGGCCATAAAGCCCCAACACCGATTCCTCGCGCCACCTTCGGGGGCGCAGAGCCGGCCACGAGAGCGAGTCAGTTTGCGTAGGAAAGGCGAAGGAAGCGAAACTATCTATTGTGAAATAAAGTAACACCCGTACATAATAGTATTTTGATTTGACTTATTGTTTTTATGTGTGATTTATTAGTATGGAAAAGAAGCGAGAAATAGACTATGAATGCAGAAAGTTCAAAGATAAATGGAACTCTCAGTATTTTGTAATTGAGTCCTAAGGCGCTATATTTCATTTGTAATGAAACCCTAGCTGTTCTCAAAGAATATATCATTAAATGACACTATGTGTCGAAACATCAAAATTACTCCAAATATATAGGAAGTTTGCGGACGGAGAAATTTGAAGCTTTGATGTGCGGACTGAATTTGCAGCAATCTTTACCAAAGCGAATACTGAACAAGAGTCTGCAACTCGCGCCAGCTTTCGTGTGGCTCTTGAAATCGGAAAACGTGGAAAACCATTCACCGTTGGAGAAATGATAAAAGAATGCTTGATTGCAGTAGCTGAAGACATATGCTCCGAAAAGGTAAATTTATTTAAAAGTTTCAGTTTGTCAGCAAACACCGTGGCTCGGAGGGTGCAAGACATCGCAGAAAATATGTCATGTCAAATGTCTGACAAAAATAGATATCTTGAGTGGTTTTCTCTAGCCTTAGATGAGTCAACGGATGTGTCAGATACTGCTTGTTGATTTTTATTCGCGGAGTAGATAAAAGCTATGAAGTCTATGAAGAACTTCTTGATATTGATAGTATTCACGGCACGACAACTGGGACAGATATTTTTAAGGGAGTTGAAATTGCCATTAATAAAAAGAATCTTCGATGGAAAAACTTGAAATAGATTTCAAGTTTTTACAAAAACACAATTACATAAATCTCATTAGTGTTTTTTGTTTTACTGTGATTATTGGGATTCATTTCAATTATTTGTTATTTATTAATAAATCTTAGATACTTAAATTAAGTTTTCTGCGTCATCATTTCTGTCGTTAAGTTTTACTTTGCAAGTAAATAAAACCGATTAAATATAATTATGTGTTTTCTTCTTCAACTTATCACCGTAATAGTAACAACAATAAGGCATTGGCTGTCGCGGGCCAGATTGATGACACTCGTCTTAAGCTTTCGCGGGCCGGATTGATGGCACTGGCGGGCCAGATTTGGCCCGCGGGCCGTAGTTTGGAGACCCCTGCTCTAGAACATACTCTATGCGGACGTTTTATCCATTTACCCATAAATGGCGTTGTGCAAGTGCAAATACGTAATTTTTTCGCAATTTTAATAATAAACCTGAAGAGTTTGTTTGTTTGTTTGAACGCGCTAATCTCTGGAACTACCACACAGATTTGAAAAAAATCTTTTTGCACTTGACAGCCCAATTCCTGAGGATTAATTAATAATTTAAGGCTACGTACCTTAGGAGCCGAACAAAAAGAAAAAAGTCTAAAAGAACGCTAAGCGATAACGAAGTAATAGCGCGGGCGGGTGATGCGATGCGTCGCGGTGGGTTTCCCGCGGACGAAGTCGCGGGCAAAAGCTAGTATAAAATACACAGATAAATGGCTGGGGATGACATGCACACTCAATAATGGGCCCCAAAAACGGTCGCTAGTCTATAGTGTCGTTACGACAAGGGGGCAACATGTCCTGAGGTGCTTATGAGGAGTAGCGAGCTATTCTACGGCAATCTGGACGTGGACGATCCCGGATGTACGGTCAAGTTGCAGAAGAAGATACCTGCATGTCGATTCTGTAAAAATCTCACCGTGAAAACTCGCGTGGAGTGAGCTGTCAGTGTCATCCCACTGATACTAGGGATTGACCAAGCATTACATTTATAATCATAATCGAGATTTTATAATATTTTTATACTAATTCTATTGATCATTTTATATTATTTCAAAACTAGTAGGTATTTAAGTGTTTAAACTTTCCCATTTAGGGTTTTTTTAAATAAAATAGCAAAACAAAAACTCAGTCAATAACTCAATTTTGTTTTATTAATTCTAAAAAAAATAGTAATTTTCGCAGTCGCCGTCTCGGTTTTTAATTTTGACCTCACTATCGGCTTTAACACCCCCGAAAACCATGAAAACAACACCCATAATGAAAAATTTGAACATTTTCGCAGCCGCCATCTTGATTTTTAGTTTTGACCTCACTGTCGGCTTTAACACCCCCGAAAACCCTGAAAACGACACCCATGATGAAAAATTTGAACATTTTAGCAGCCGCCATCTTGATTTTTAGTTTTGACCTCACTATCGGCTTTAACACCCCCGAAAACCATGAAAACGGTAAAAAAAAATATCAAATTTCTGTTTGTTGCGCATTTAAAAATAAAAAAACAGCAAATTAAAAAAAAAAAAACTCAATTTGATATTAGGTAATAACAGCATCTCACGCGCAAGCGCGGCGTGACTTTATCACTTCACCCGATTCTCGTAGTCATAGCAACCACCCGCGCCAACGTAATTCAGCTAGATGAAGTGAGTCGGTAAGCGCGACGCGCGAGTGTCGTGATCTTATCACTTCACCCGATTCTGGTTGCCATCGCAACAACACTTCACTTAGGCTGGATGAAGTGAGCCTAGCCGCCCGCCGCCTGCCGCCCGGCATGAGCGCGCGCTGCGCGAGTGTCTGTTGTAAATGTTGAATTTTGCATGAATATTATGTTAAGTATTGATGACGATGATTTTATGAATATTCTTTTATTATTGGCAACGCGTAGGTCGGTATTTACATACCTACCTAAAATAAAATAGTAGATAGGTTTTATTAAATAATCCGTACGTCTTTTTATTCAAATGGCTTGTGTACACACACATCGTTTAGGTAGGTTCCCAGTCCCACATAGTTTGTGTGGGGATAAATTCTATGGTCCGTCAGCCAGGCACACTTTTAGCACTCGATCACTTGACACACTCGGTTATCTCTTCTTATTTAATTGATTTGGGTTCATAACAATGCTGAATAACGTCGCACAGTCTTTACCACTATCGCTTCTTCAAAATACATCGCGATTGGGTTGTGGGATTGTGTTTATTTAATCAGTTAACAAATGGTTCATAATAACTAACTACAGCTTAGTTGGTCTTACTTTTATTTTTAATTTAATTTTACTTTTAATCAACTTACTTAGTCTTACCAAGGGGTATCGTGTTACCCAGTAACTGGGTTGTGGAGGTCAGATAGGCAGTCGCTCCATGTAAAATGCTGGTATTCAGCTGCATCCGGTTAGACTGGAAGCCGACCCCAATGTAGTTGGGAAAAGGCTAGGCAGATGATGATATATACTAGCTTTGAAATAATTTATAAAATAGTCAATAGAATTAGCATAAAAATGTTATTAAAATCTCGATTATGTTTGTAAATGTAATCCTTGGTCATCTCTAGCATCAGTGGGGATGACTGACAGTTCACTCCACGCTCACTTCACCTAAGTTTTCACGGTGAGAAGGTTACAGAATAGCAGAATCTTATTGGAATACTTCGTTCCTCCGAGCGCGTTTGCTCTTGCAAATCTCCACTCAAGCCGGCCAATAAACACAATAAAGAGCTGGGAGCTCTGTTCCTCGTCAGTGCTCACTGAAACCGGCCAATAAAGGCAAGCCAGAGGTGAGGAACAAGACTTTTCTCGAGAGATAGGGTCCGTGGGGTCGCTACTGCTCGAAAGCTCGCCACATGCTGCCCTGCGGGTTTATTTATCGTTCTTGATTTGGCTCCTCACTCTAGACCTGTTTCGGCAAAGTAAACTCTACCGCCACAGACCTAGAGTTCAGGAGCGCGCAAGCCCCACCACGACGACATCGTAGAGATCCGGCAGACGGGTTATTATTATTATATGAAATATGGCACAGTTAAAGTTTATATGGAGAAGGACAGCAGAAAGCTAATCTTTTTATATAATACTCGTATGCATTAGAAATAAATTAAATTAATAAATAAAACATTACACGCACTACCGTCCGTTTGACACACACACCCGCACATAGTAGCCAGGGCCATAAGACCATTATGACTTGAAGATAGATAGGTGACAGAAGTGACAGCTTGAGCATGGAATTAGTAAGTACTATGTAGATTGTAAGTACAGGGGGTCCAATTTCGACCAGTGGGCGATCACTAGTTATTACTATAGTGTCTTTGACATATCTCGGGACCCTGCGGTCCCAGACGGGATCTCATGGCGACATGGGGATTGCGATTGTCGCAACCCAGTGCTGGGCACGCTACGATTGCGGTGATAAGTCCCCTCTTTGAGGAGTGGCTAGAGAGGCGCCACGGCGTCCTCACCGTCCGCCTGACGCAGGTCCTCATGACGGACACGGCTGTTTCGGGAGGTTCGGATAAGGCGGGAGGAAACGACCAGGTGTCACCACTGTGTGGATCGCCCGGAGGACACGGAGCTTACGGTGGAGGTCTGCCTGGCATAGGCAGAGCACCGCCGTGCCCTCGTGGAGGCGATCGGCGGCGGAGATCTCTCGCGTCCGGCCCTGGTCCAGGCCATGGTACGGAGCAAGAGGGCATGGGCAGCCGTCACCTCCTTCTGCGAAGCAGTAATGCACGAAAAGGAGGAGGCGGGACGGTTGAGGGAAAGGCAAATTTCGCGTCCTCTCGTCCCTAGCCGCCGCAGGAGACACCCTGGGTGTCAGAAATCCCGGGCGGATTTCCGGCCACCGTAGGCGCGGGCTTGCGGACGGTGAGCAATGGGTAGCTCGCCGTCCGGTAAGGACCAGGCCCGGGTCGATGGTACGTTGTGTTCCACGCACGCCTCAAAGAGATGTCGTAAGCACATGTGTAGGGGTCCACTAGGGCCAAAGCCTGCCGGGGTCGTGGGAAAGTCCGGCAGGGATACCGAGGCCTCTGGCAACACAGGCAACGGAAGGAACACGGGTGGGTTTTAGTCAGAAAGAGTCTGACACACCCTCCCGCTCCGCGTAGAGCGGGAGAAGTTATTTGATAATTTCCTACCCAAAAAAAAAGCTGGCCAATAAAGACAAGGCAGACATGAGGAACAAGACTTCACCCGGGAGATAGGGTCCGTGGGGTCGCTACAGCTCGCCACATGCTGCCCTGCGAGTTCCTGTATCTCTCTTGGTCTGGCTCCTTAGCCTAGACCTGTTCCGGCAAAGTAAACTCTACCGGCACAGACCTAGAGTTCGGAGCGCGCAAGCCCCACCACGACGTCATCGTAGAGATTACGGACGTATTATTATTACACATCAAGTCAGTCATCTCAAAAGGGGTAGACAGCTGTATGTAGTGAAAACAAATGGGTCACAAAACGTACCGGTGGATGGCAAATTGTAGTGTCACTTAAATATTGAGTGATTTGATTAACTGAATACTTAAACCCGCAATCCTAATTTTAAATCACCTTACATAAAGATGTTTTTCATTTGAGAATAATTAAGATTATTTTTATGAGCTATATTTTCGTCGACGATTAGTCATTTATTCATTTAACTAGTCTGAGAATCAGCACTTTTCGAACGTCAAAATTACATAAGACAGTCCCCCAAAAACGCCCGCCCTTCACTATATCTATAAATTAGCTATAACGTAAACAAGCTTAAGCCTCCTTCGTACTGAAAGAAAGCAAGATTAGTTTGAATAAATACACACATAAAAAAAGTCTAAGCAACACGCATCATTTACAGAAACTGTATGATTTATTAATTGATTCTTTATTTTTTTCTTAACAAACTAGATTGTTATACAATCTTTTTGTTCTCGAAAACATACACTGGGTGATTTTAAAAATATAAACTTTTCGATTGTTTTGTTTTCATTAAAATAAAGACTAATTATTTTTTCCCGAATTCATGATAAATGATAAATGATTTTATTTCTGTAAGTAGGTTTTTACAAATACTTTTACACGTCAAACATATTTTTTAAAACTGGATGATGTCGGCGTTTCCTATCTGACTACTCTGAGAAGAAAGGCCGAAACAAACTCAGAGGTCTCTTTTAAAGTCTAGACATAATATTGGTCAGTTCATGTGAAGACCATGTCGATTGGTGTCTGAAATGGTATTTTGATGAAAGAACCACACAGATTGAGTGGACCTGTCCAGTCAGTGGACGCATTTGTCAGTAGTTGTGCAGCTCAACTTAGAACTAAAGGAGCTCAACGATTCAACGAACAATACCAAAGAAAGGACATTTGGCTAGGCCGCAAAAAATACTCAAACTGCCAGACCATGTTAAAAACTAACTGAGAATAAAACAAAATTAAACGATTACCCACATAGTCTTCACATTTACAATAATTAAAATAATATAATACTACACAGAGTAAATATTTATGTCATCGCATAAATAAAATTCATCAATGTCAATGTGTACATACGGATATAATCTTGGTCAGATCATTTGAGGACCATGTAGGTTGGTGTCCGAAATGGTCTTTTGAGGAAAGAACCACACAGATTTGAGTGAACCTGTCCAGTCAGGGGGGTAACCATCACCTCTTAAAGCAGTATTATTTCAATATTACTTCAGCGTGAGAAAGAGATGGAGCTATAAGTCCTGTATAGCTCCATCACTTTCCCACTGTGAAGTAATATTATAATAATACTGCTATATGAGGTGATGGTTACCCCACAGTGCACGCATTTGTCCGTTATTATGCAGCTCAACTATAAACTTAAGGTGAAAAACAAAACATGTGTTTTCGTTGCTTGATAAATTTGGTATTTATCTCACTTTTATCATTTTGAGATATACAGTTTTTGAAAAAATTGAGTGGTGAGTCATTTTTTATGTCATGGAGCGACTCCTTTTGACTGCTGGTGAAATGCAGAGAGCTGAAAGAATGCTACAAGCGGAAAGAAATGATTCCCAGGTATCTCGGCATTTTGGTGGCAATAGGAGCGTGATTTGTCGTCTTTGGCAGCGTTACGTTAGTACAGGGGATCCTGCTGAGCAGCACCCAGGACATGGAAGGAGTACAACTGCTCGACCGACACATACAACTGACTGCAAGACGTCAGCCTATATTAACCGCCCGGAAGACAGGTTTAAAGCTACAATTCTCAAGCGGTGTTGTTGTTAGCCACCAAACCGTGTGAAATAGGCTACATGAATTCGGCCTACGAGCACGAGGCCCAATTAGGTGCCCACCTATATGCCATGGGAATCGCGGTCGTCGAAAAGTATGGCCTAGGGAACACTTGACGTGGACTCAGGAGCAATCAGATAAAATTTTATTTTGCGAAAAGTTACGGTTTGGATTTAGGCCTGATACGAGAAGGGTAAGAGTGTATGGACGTCCCGGAAATGCTGAACGGCTGAGATGCGTCCAGGAACTGCACCCTTAAAGTGGCTCCACAGTGATGGTATGGGCGGGTATTATGAAGAACAGACGAACTGAGCTCGTTTTTGTAGATGGCAATATGAACGCTGAAAGTTACGTTGAAAATGTCCTCGGGCCTTATTTTCACCCATCTGCATAAAGTCTTGGCGCAGATTTCACGCTGATGCATGACAATGCGCGTTCGCACACAGCTCGGAGGACCAGAATGTTCTTGGCAATGGAAAACATCCGGGTATTGCCGTGGCTTGCACAATCGCCAGACCTCAATTTCCATCGAGCACGCATGGGATATACTCCAGAGACATGTTCTAGAGAACCTGGACGGAGTGTCGACAACCCAACAACTGAAAGACTTGTTAAATTTCGATTGGGAGCGATTGCCGCAGGATCAGATAAACAATCTTACAAATTCTATGAAAAATCGTTGCCGACAAGTTTTAAACAACAGAGGCGGTCACACTTTGTTATTTGTATTGAATTACCAAATAATAATAATAATAAAGGAACAACACCGTGTCAACAGAACGTCTCCGTCTCCGTTTTCCAAATTTTACTAAAGATAATAATTTCGACAAATTTTACAAGAGTTTAGAGAGACAATATATACAAAACCAAGAACAGAAAATCATTGAAATTTTGAAAAGAGACCATTACACAACACCAAAATGTAACAAAATTAAATTAAAAACCGCCGAATCGGAGGTGACATGACAGATGTCACCTCCGATAAAACAACATTACAGGAAATATGGAAAATTGGAATAATAAAGAATGTTGACAAGAGCTGCTGCTGCACGTAGAGCACGCCTACCACCTCCGGACTCTTCGCTCAGCTCCGCCTCGCCGCCGCCAGTACCCAGCCCCACTGTGAGTGCTGTGACGACACCGGCCGCGGTAGTTGCGTCGAGCTCGAGCGACGAGTATTTCTCTCCGCCCACGACGCCACCACCTGTTCGTCGACGGGGAGGACGCCGGCCGCCGGACGGTTTAGGACCTCGAGGCCCACCGGCCTCTGATAGGGTCCCAGCTCCCGGCGGAAGTGTGCAGCGCATGAGATGGACACGATCTATCAATGAAAACGTCATGCGCTCATACTATGGGGCTACAGAGGGGGGAAACAATCTGATCTGTGTTCGGATGCTCGCTCTTTTCCAGGTGCTTGAGCCAGCTGTCAACGTTTCGGCACAACGACTGTCGGATCAGATGCGGGTTATCCAGCGTAATCATATGTTGGATGACACTGTACTTGAGCGTCTGCGAAGTGAAATACAGAGTAGCCATGTCATCGCCCCCCCGTCGCAGACTGTTGTAGTTTTACCTCAGTTAGACACACATCAAGCTGACGAGGGGAGTGATGACAGGGCTACAAACGTAAGTACCCAGTGCAATGTGGAATTGAGGAGTGCTTTGGAGGATGCGATTCGAGAATATCGGTTCATGTCGCCCGATCTAAGGCCACGCGTACCTCGTTTGCCCATGCATAAGAAAAATAGGGTGCTAGTGGCAGTTCTGGATTCGCAGTTGTCAAACTATTTTGATGACTGCGAAGACCTCACTGATACTCATTCGATTCTGTACTGCGCGGCTGTAGCGGTATGTCGTGTAGCTCACGTAATATTTCCTAATGATTCTAGAGCTACACGACCGAAACCAACCGTACCAATTTGGCAGTGCAGAATTGAACGCCGTATTGGTGGGCCCAGAGCGCTCATCGGCAAACTTATCTGCTTCAGGGAGGGCATTACTCGCCCTAGAGTGATGCGCTTTGTGAGGCGGGCGTTCTCAGGGACTGATATCGGCCCTCAGGACTATATGTCCCGTGTCACAGAGCGCATCGACTTCCTGAAGCAGAAAGTGTATGCATGGGCGAACCGTATTCGTAGGTATAAGCGGCGAGTAGACCGATACACTCAGTATCGCACCTTCCAGAGCGATGAAAGGTGGGTTTATAGGAGTTGGGAGCAGCGAAACCAAGGTGTGACTGACACGCGCCTGCCAGATGACTGCGTCATGTTTTCGTTTTGGCGCAGTATCTGGTCAGTGCCCGTCAGTTACACCGAAGGTGATTGGGCTCGAAAGGTCGAGCGAGCCTGCGATCCATTACCAGAAATGGGGGCTGTTACCATCTGCCCCCAAGATGTAGCTCGTGCAGTCCGTCCGTTACCTAACTGGAAGTCCCCAGGGCCGGACGGGCTGCACAATTTATGGCTCAAATGGTTTTTAGGGTCGCACGCTCGCTTGGCGGCTCAGTACCAGACTGCTTTGGAATCTGGTTCACTGCCCCAATTCCTAACGATAGGCGTTACCCACCTGCTCCATAAATCAGGTAGCACCGCGGAACCCAAAAATTATAGACCGATCACGTGTTTACCGACGGTATATAAAGTTCTAACATCCATTTTGAGAGCTAAAATTAACAAACTTATAGACACCAATTCTGAGGTACTGAAAATAACTGAAACTTTCAGTAGCGCCATCAGGATGGAATTTGGAGTGGATAAATGTGCGGTCATGCATGTAAAGCGAGGGGAGATTGTGGAATCCGTGGGATCCCAACTCTCGGATTCCATAAACCTTAGAGCCCTCTCCGCATCCGAAATCTACAAATATTTGGGTATGTCGAAAGCGTTGGGCATCAATGTTACTGACATGAAGCAATCGTTGAAGGAGCGCTTTTTTGACCGCCTGAAGAAAGTATTTAATAGTCTTCTATCAGGCGAAAACAAGGTGCGCGCCTTCAACGGTTGGGTCTTTTGGCATACTCAAATGGACTCAAACTGAACTCGACGCCTTGGATAGGAGGGTCCGTACGCTGTTGACTGTATATCGAATGCATCACCCACGGTCATCGGTAATGAGACTGTATATCCCGCGAAAATGTGGAGGTCGAGGCTTTTTAAACGCTAAGACCCTCCACAATCGCGAGGTATGCAGTCTCAGGGAATATTTCCTAGAAGCCGACGTGGGGTTGTATCGAGATGTGGTCGCGGTGGACAAGGGCCTCACCCCACTCTCCTTGCCTAAAGAGAACTGGCGCAAGCTTGTAGTGCTTGACACTAACGATCGCAGGGAGGTATGGCAGAGTAAGGAGCTTCACGGACGCTTTTTCCGGGCCCTACATGAACCCGATGTAATTTTCCAAGCGTCCGTAGCCTGGCTTCGTTTCGGTGACCTCTTTGGGGAAACCGAAGGTTTTGTCTGTGCAAATTATGGACGAAGTTATCATGACGAAGAATTACCGGAGATTTATTGTGAAGGACGGCACGGTTGACATGTGTCGGGCATGCCACCGCCCGGGAGAATCAATCCGACACATTATCTCCGGGTGTTTTCGTCTAGCTAACGAAGAGTATTTGCATAGACACAACCTTGTAGCCAGGATTATCCATCAGCAACTTGCTCTTAAATACAGCCTTGTAGAATCTGAAGTGCCGTACTACAGGTATTTGCCCGACCCAGTTCTCGACAGTGGAAATATCACTTTGTACTGGGATCGATCCATCATCACTGACAGGACTATTGTTGCCAATAAGCCTGACATAGTGGTGGTGGATCGAACAGAGCGGCGCGCAATGATTGTTGACATAACAGTCCCTCATGACGGGAATCTCGTGAAAGCCGAGAAAGATAAACAGATCAAGTATCTTGACTTGGCTCGCGAGATTGTCGACATGTGGGATGTGGATTCAGCAATAATTGTGCCGATAGTCGTATCAGCCAATGGCTTAATTGCCAAGAGCCTCGACCAACACCTAAGGAGGCTCACGTTAGACGGCTGGATTAAGGGCTTGATTCAGAAAGCGGTACTTCTGGACACGGCCCGCATTGTTAGGAGGTTCCTCTCTCTGGAACCCTGACCGCCGGTAGCTTGGACCCTGTTCCCGATACCGGTGGGCTACTATTTTTTTGTATTTTTAAATGTTTTTATATATTTTTTTTATATTCTAATATTTAAAAATATAATTATAATGTGTATATAATGAAATAAAAGATAATAATAATAAACTTTATTTGCCAAAATGTAGGTGTACAAAGTAGTATGATGTTATTATAAATGTGGCCCGTTTACACCACGTTTACATGTGGTGTGCAAATATTTAATTTCAGAATACATTAAATTACTAAAAATATCATAATATTCCTTCAGTTATCACTATAATCGTTACAAACAGTCAGATTAAATAAATTAATTACAAATATTTAATTTCACAATAGGTACATTATATAATTTAAAAATGTCATATCATTACATCAGTTACCAATATGATCTTTATAAAGTGTCAGATTTAATATATTTATTGAAATGATAATGTCCATGAATATTGTTAAAATTTCAAAAATAAAAATAATAATAGTAAGTAAATGTCAAATTAAAAAACAAACAAAATTTTAATAAACCAAGTATAATGACATTACTTTCTTTCTTCGACATGTGACACAAATTCATTAACAGTGTAAAAACATTTTTCTTGAAGCCACTGAATCAGCTTTTTTTAAAACATAAGCAAAGGTAGTTCTTTGAAGGCGTTTGGTAATTTATTGTATATCTTAATAGCCATTATAAACGAATTTATTTTATATATATCGAGCTTGCATTGTGGCAAGCAGAGCCTATGTTTATCTCTAGAGGCAACATTCCTTTTGGTTACATCTCTATGCTTAATAAAATTTTCAGGATGTTGTCGTATATAATATAATAATAAAAAAATGTCGTTATTTTATTTTGTAAAACATGAAAATTTTAAAAATTTATTTCGTTTATACTCTATTTTATACTACGTATGTTACGGCACAATCAACTCAACCTATAACAGTCCACTGCTGGACATAGGCCTCTCCCAGGCTGCGCCACAACACCCTGTCCTCCGCCTTCCGCATCCAGTCTGTCCCAGCCACCTTTTTAAGGTCGTCGGTCCATCTAGCTGGGGGGCGTCCTACACTACGCTTGCCGATACGCGGTCTCCACTCCAGGAGTCGTCTGCTCCAACTGCTGCTGCTGTATGTTACGGTACACATATTGTTAATTATTGTGATTAAATGAACAATTGAATGAAGGATTTTGTTGCTTTAGTCACTAATGCATCAATTAATGTTTACTTATTATCTATAAAAGAAATATAAATATATATAGTAAAAATCGTTCAAAAGTTCAAAACCGTACATGTATCTTAGACTTTTTTGAAGTGTTTATTGTGAACACATGGTTTTTATTTCAGACCCCTTCTGTCAATTATTTACTTTTTGACTGTTGCTAAATGAATATTTAAAAATGACCTATCTTCGATATACTGGAGTGTTGCTCACATCGTTACAGGTGTGTTGCTCACCTTGTTATTAATAACTTTGCGATGATCAAGTGCCATTTTATCAGGATCAACCCGTAGGTTTAATTTTCGTACATTTAGCTATAGGTAGTAGGTAAAAAGTGTTGGCTTGCAGTATGGCAAGCGTGCAGTCGGGTCGACAGCTAGGGAGGGTGGGAGGTAACTGGGGTGAGGCCAGACGGCGAATGAACTGCAGAAAGGGTTAACGTTCGCTTCCCCTGCAGCACCGCCGCCCACGCTCGGTGCCATCGATACCTACCTATGCACATAGCACTGGCTTTGCTGGAAAAATAACAATGATGTATAATATATCCCAAGTCTTGGGAAAATGTCTACGTGTTTTTAAATTTAAGATCAATTGTACTACTTATTTGTAATTTTATCATAATTTTTTAGCAGTTCATATTCAATGATTTCATGATAAATTATTCGGTATTACCCTTAATAGAGCTAATTATCTGTAGGTAACATGAATATATCATCTCGTTTTAAGTATCGACCTTTGTTTTGAACGAAAGTTAAAGATTATGCCTCATGCATTGGTTGAGCAGATTAAGTAATTTGTAAATACATATCTTTTAGAAGTTTTAGATCTACTAAAAGTTCTTCTAGGTATTATTACTTAGAATCTATGAAATTGGAATGAAATTATTATTCTTTATGCGTCTGTGCAAGCACACTAACACAGTTGTACCCATGCCTCACATTTAAAGGGTAACCGGGTAGAGTTGTGGAGGTAATTATATTTCTGCATACGTAAGCAAGGGCATAAATTAAAAAAAATATATTTTTGTGGTGCTACGGCGTTGCGCCGTAGCATTACCGACGTAGCGCAGGGTCATTGCTTTTATTTATTTTTCAATGTCGTTATGTGGATTGTAGCTGCTATAGATGTGAAATTAGGTTAGCCAGTACAATTTCATGACTATATTTTAAAAGTCCTCAATTTTGGATTAGCTCACGAGAAAAGTAATGGGTCACGGCATCCATGATAGGTACCTATCATTATACTTAACATAAATAACACAATAAAATGCAGTCTTTCACCGGAGAATGCTAGAATAAAGTCAGGGCGTGTCGCAAAATCCTCAGTGATCAAAATTGTTTTCTTTATTCTTAATGATTTGTTAGATAAATTGGGTCATTTTGAAATTAATTTTAGAGGGCTATCACAATTTTTCTCATATTTGAGCGTTTGACTCGAGTTTTGATGTGTGATTATAGTTAAGGTATAGCCGTAAAATAATATATAAAAAAAACACGCTGCCTTGTCAAAAAGTGAATTACAAAAATTTAACTAATAAATTAAAAACTAGCTAAATATGCCCAAAACTGGAAACCTGAAAAACAAAATTTTCAGCCTGTAAAGAACTGTTTCAAGGAACCGTCCCCCGACTGTAATGAAAAGGTTGGTTTTCACTGTTCCCGTTTTGGGCATATTTAGCTTGTTTTCGGTCTTTAGCTTTACCAATAGGGTCCTGTTTCCAGCTCACCTGATTATGCTCATGGCCACCATCTTCAATGGTGCCTTGAGCAATAACATCTTTCCACAAAAGTGGAAAAAGGCCACCGTCATCGGCACCCAAGCCTGGTAAGCCAAAAACGAAGCCCACGAGCTACCGCCCCATCAGTCTGCTCAATGTTCTCGGCAAAGTCTATGAGAGGCTTATTTAATAAGCGCCTCAGAGATTATGCCGAAACTAAGGGCCTCATCCCCGACCAGCAGTTTGGTTTAAGAACCCAACATTCTTGCGTCCAACAGGTCCACCGCATCGTAGAACACATAAGCGTTGGCTGCCAACGTGGTCTTACGACCGGTGCTGTATTCTTCGACATAGCGGTCGACAAAGTCTGGCACAACGGCTTATTATATAAGCTCTACAAACTCGGTGTGCCCGATCATCTCGTGCTCATCTTACGAGACTTTTTGTCAAACCGCACGTTCCGCTACCACATCGAAGGAGCGCTATCCTCCCCCCGTCCTATCCACGCAGGCGTCCCTCAGGGCTCCATGCTAGCCCCTCTCATTTTCACTTTCTTCACTAGCGATATCCCAAAAAGTAAAAAGGTGCAGTTGGCTCTATTCGCAGACGATACGGCCGTTTACTACACTGGCTTAAAGCATGACCAGATATCTCGCACTCGCCAAACCGAAGTCGATAAACTCGGCGCATGGCTTAGAAAGTGGAGAATCTAAGTCAATCCCGACAAGAGTCAGGCGGTTCTTTTCACAAAACCGCGACATACCCCCGTCCCCCCGACCGCTTAACATGTTCGGCAAGCCTATCCCTTGGGAGAAGCGAGCCAAATAACTAGGCGTGACTTTCGACCACCACCTCTCCTTCTCAGAGCACATAAAGAAGGCGCGTTCGCGTGCTGCTTTCGCTCTTGGTAGATTCCATTCCGTTCTAAATGCACGCAGTAAACTGTCCCTTAAGTGCAAATTGCGTATTTACACAGCGTGCATGCATCCGGACCAGCATGACATATACCTGTGCAGTATTCGCACAAGCTAAGTCCCACCAGATCTAGAGGATACAGTGCCTGTGAAAACAGTGAGGCAACGGGATCCTTCATCTCGACCTCAAAATTTCCACTATACAGGAGTATATAAATCGTTTACATTAGCAAGCGTTTCTTTGACTCTGCCGTCATTCATCGCAACCCTCTGGCTGTGAAGGCCGCCAGTTATAGGTCCTCCACTATTAGCTCAGTTCGCCGTCCAAGGCATGTTCTCATCGACCCCGATGACCCTATTACCCTCCTCTAGGAAAGCAGTAGGGCCACGAGTACAGGGCACAAACAGCACAAACCGACATTCCGACCTCGCCGTCGAGGTCCCTCGCGAAGACCCCGACGTAATTGTCCCCCCCCCCCCCCGACCCTTGCTCGACGAAGTGCCAGCCCGCGCCGTAGCTGAGCCTGTAGCTTTAAACTCCGTGATAATAATAATTATCCAATTATGTCCAGCCTGTCCCACCTTGCTGTCTTCCCCCCAGCGACGCCCTAAGCCGAGGTTCGTACCCAACAGGGGTTGCCTTTAGCGTGTAGTCGCTTAGTAATTTAAGAAATTCGCCTCTGGCTGGAGGCTTTGAGTTAACTTAAGGCTGCCACAGGATAGTCCGGTTAAGTAGTCACGAACCCTCAAGGTCAACTAGGAGAGGCAATACATAAAAAATAAAAAAAATATGTCTTTAGTCCGACCTGTCCGAGCTAAGCGCTTACCGAGGGTGGACGTATCGCTCGTTGTTGCCACTTAGTGCCCCGCGTAATATCGCCGATTCGCCAATAATATAGCGCAAGCAACACTTCTTGATACGAGTATTTAAAAAAAAATAATATGATATGATTTAATGTAAGCATTTAAGTATTTTCTTATGATAATCCAATGCGAATATATTATGGAAAAGAAACATACGTCAATATATACGTAGTTGTTAGTTTTCTTCTTTTTCTGAATTGTTTATTTAATGTAATATCCAACGTTTTTTGTTTATTTGCAGCATGGACTGGTACGGAATACCCACTGAAAGTTGTTTTCAAAGATAATGGTTTCTGGAACCAGCAAATGTTGCCAAAATGAATTAAGTTTTAAGAGGATTGTGTTTTTCCCATAGATATGGTTGGTTATCGGAACCCGGTGTGTCCAGTTTGTCCCTACCACTCGCCACAACTACACATGCCTGTTCAGTTAGAGCAATAGATACGAAGTCGCGCACACACTCGCAATTAATACATCAGAAAGTACTACATAATCAATTATAAACCTTATCCCATCAAACACAGTGTCCATTTACCGTGTACCCCACAACTTACTCATGAGCCTTCCAATCGGTTGACAAATTGAGGAATAATATATTTATAATAGCAATATTTTCACTAGACAATCGACATTGTTGTCGATTGTCTAAAAACGTTAATGGATCTGCACAAGCACATCATTAACTCAGCAAAACACAGAGGCCGTACTACGCGTTGCTTCCGCATAAATAAAGTATCGTTTTGAGATTTTTACATTGCTTGTCCAGTCACTAAGCGACATACTCAAGGTAGCGCTTAAGGAGCAATGTATTTACTGCCACAATAGTATAGTCGCTGTGATATTTGAAAACAAAAATAACGTAAGAGCAAGAAATATTTTACGATTAGTTGTTTTTCATAATTTTAAAGACAAATATAGTAAAATACTTGAACTTACTATTGGTAAGTGATTCCATGATTTACAAAGTTTTTGTTTTGGTTTCGGTTTTTACAAGAAACCACTGAACAACACGGCATTCTTATATGTTGTCACGATCATGGCCGAAACCGCAACCAGTTCGCGGAGACGACCATTTGCCTATGACATGATCATTATGATCACGTCGCGCGGTCACGGACACGCCTCCTTCTCACCTCTCCTGTTTTTATATTTCTATGGTTCTTCCCGAAATTATAGATTCAAAGAAAGCACGGTCTAAGTCACTTCGGAAAATATTACCCGTTGTAGGTACCCATCGATAAAATAATAAGTTATCAGTTGCATCACTATAAATAGTGGTGAAGTCTTTAAATGTTAGAAAATGTTTAATATTAGATACGAGTATAACTACAATTTAACACATCGTATGCTACTATTTTTATACTACTATCTAAACTGTATTATAACATTATTCAAAATGTAGAAGCAACATCACTTTGCATTAATGTCTATAAATAGGTACTAAAATGTGTACCTACCTGCTGAATAGTAGTCACCTGTAAAGATGTAATTAAAACCTTTCACACGTTAAATGTTAAGAAGACCGCAGATCTATGGGGTAATTCTGTGGACGTTGCTAAGTCGATTATAAACATTGTAGCACCTACTTTAGCTGTTATTTTTAATAATTGTATTGACTGTGGTGAGTTTCCTGATCTTATGAAAAACAGTAAAATAATACCGTTGTTTAAATAGGGTAGTACATCAGACCCTACTAATTATAGACCTATTTCAGTACTACCTACCTTTAGTAAAATTTTCGAGAAATTTTAGATCAAATCCAAATATTTTTCAATAAACATAAATTAATGCATAACAAACAGTTTGGTTTTACAAGGCGTCGTTCGACTACTGATGCCGGTGTTGAACTTTTAGGACATGTTTATAATGCATGGGAGGATAAATGCAATGCTTTGGGTACTTTTTGCGATTTGTCCAAGGCATTCGATTGCGTTCTTCATGAAACTTTGATCAGAAAACTGCACCACTACGGAATCCGAAACTCTTCTCTGGATCTTCTTACTTCATATTTGAGTGATAGGATTCAGAGAGTTGATGTTACCGGAAAAAGATCACCCGGATCTGTAGTAAGAATGGGGGTTCCCCAGGGCTCAATTCTCGGCCCATTTTTGTTTCTTATTTATATAAATGACTTGCCTTGCCTCATAAAGGATAATCATGATATAGTGCTGTTTGCAGACGACACTTCACTTTTATTTAAACTCAAACGTCAGCAGTTGGTTACTGACAATGTAAATAGTGCCCTCGAAAAAGTAGTTAACTGGTTTAATGTTAACCACCTACTTCTTAACGAGAAAAAAACCAAATGTATTAAGTTTACAATACCTAATGTTAGACAAGTAAAAACTAGTGTTCTCATAAAGGGTGAAGAGTTGAACCCCGAAGATACCACTATGTTCTTAGGCATAACTTTGGATGCCAAGCTTCAATGGGGCCCCCATATAGATAAATTGTCAAAAAAGCTTAGCTCTGCAGCATACGCCGTTAGAAAAATTCGTGATTTGATGGATTTAGACACAGCCCGTTTAGTATACTTTGGTTATTTTCATAGCGTAATGTCGTACGGTATTCTGTTATGGGGAAATGCCGCCGATATTCAGACAATTTTTGTTTTACAAAAAAGGGCAATCCGTTCAATTTATAAATTAAGCCCAGATACTCCCTCAGAGAAAAATTTAAAGAGATTAATATAATGACTGTAGCTTCTCAGTATATTTATGAAAATCTTTTGTACGCACATAAAAATATCAATTTGTTTATAAAATACAGTGATATCTATAATGTAAATACTAGGAACAAACACAAATTTGTTGTTCCTACAACCAGGCTCAAAAAAATAGGCAGCTCGTTTAGATGCCAAAGTATACGTTTTTATAATAAACTTCCTAGCCACATTCAAGAACTAAGCCTTAATAAATTCAAATGTTTTATAAAACAGAAACTGTGCCTAAAAGCCTTTTATACTGTTAAAGATTATATTGAGGACAAAAAGGCTTGGGACTGAGCTGCTCCAATAAACTTACAGTGAATGTTGTTTTTTTTACTTTGCCAGCTATTTATATTTTCTTATTCTATATAACATTCTATATAAACAATGACATGAATATTTACTTTGTATAGTATTATATTATATTATTTTCATTATTAGGAATGTGAGGACTATGTGGGTCAGTTTTTTTTTTTTGTCTCTTACTTTCAATGATGGTCTGGCAGTTTGAGTACTTTATGCGGCCTACCCAAATGTCATTGAGCTCCTTAAGTTTTGAGTTGAGCTGCATGATAGCTGACAAATGCGTGCACTGACTGGACAGGTCCACTCAAATCTGTGTGGTCTTTCCTCAAAAGACCATTTCGGACACCAACCTACATGGTCCTCCAATGATCTGACCAAGATTATGTCCGAATATACACATTGACATTGATGAATTTTATTTATGCAATGACATGAATATTTACTCTGTGTAGTATTATATTGTTTTAATTATTTTAAATGTGAAGACTATGTGGATCATTGTTTAATTTTGTTTTATTCTCAGTTAGTTTTTAACATGGTCTGGCAGTTTTGTGTATTTTTTGCGGCCTAGCCAAATGTCCTTTCTTTGGTATTGTTCGTTGAATCGTTGAGCTCCTTTAGTTATGAGTTGAGCTGCACAACGACTGACAAATGCGTGCACTGACTGGACAGGTCCACTCAATCTGTGTGGTTCTTTCATCAAAAGACCATTTCAGACACCAATCGACATGGTCTTCACATGATCTGACCAAGATTATGTCTGGACTTTAAAAGAGACTGTGACCTCTGAGTTTGTTTCGGCCTTTCTTCTCAGAGTAGTCAGATAGGAAACGCCGGCCTCATCTAGTTTAAAAAAATATGTTTTGACGTGTAAAAGTGTTTGTAAAAACCTACTTACAGAAATAAAATCATTTATCAATTATCACAATAAATGACCTATAAAAAACATCGTAAAAAAACTACCTAGATACTTACATATTTACAAAAAGTATTTTTTTATGTAGCAGTGCGATTGCGGTGGGAAATCATCAAATAACTTCTGCCGCTCTGGGCGGAGCGGGAGGGTGTGTCAAATTCTTACTGACCAAAACCTACCCGTATTCCTTCCGTTGCCTGTGTTGCCAGGGGCCTCGGTAACCCTTTAGTACCTTCCCGCGACCCCGGCAGGCATCGGCCCTAGTGGACCTCTACACTTGTGCTGACGACATCTCTTTAAGGCGCGCGTGGAATACAACCCACCGTCGACCCGGGCCTGGTCCTTACCGGAAGTCCGCAAGCCCGCGCTTATGGTGGCCGGAAATCCGCCCGGGATTCCCGACGCACGACGCCCAGGGCGTCTTCTGCGGCGGCTAGAGGCGAGAGGGCGCGAAATTTGCCTTTCCCTCAACCGTCCCGCCTCCTCCTTCACGAGCATTACTGCTTCGCAGAAAGAGGTGGCGGCTGCCCATGCTTTCTCGCTCCGTACCATGGCCTGAACCAGGGCCGGACACGAGAGATCTCTGCCGCCAATCGCCTCCACGAGGCAACGGTGGTGCTCTGCCCAAGCCGGGCAGACCTCCACCGTATGCTCCACTGTGAAGCGTTAATATTTTATACCACTAAAGTGGCAAACTAGCATGCGGCCCGCATGATGGTAAGCAGTGACCGCAGCCTAAGCGTCTATAGGCTGCAGTCACTGCTTAACATGAGGCGGGCCGCAAGCTAGTTTGCCACTTTAGTGGTATAAAATATTTAAAAAAAATTAAGAAAACTTTTATGGCCCTATTGTAACTCAATAGATATCTAGTCTAGGTGATAACATTCATCGATACAAATAATATTTCAGGAACTACATACGAGTAATTTAATTTATTTCGAAAGCAAAGTGGCAATGGCTCATGTTGGTTTGTTCCTGGCGTCCTGGTTTGCATGTCTGCGTAGCGTTCTTCACTAGGCGCACACGTGCGCATCCGCCGCGCGCCGTCATTTACCTAAAACTGAGCATTTCGATTTTGTAATAGCCCTACGATAAAATTACTGAAAGTATTGCGGTGGTCATGGTCTTATAGACTGTGCTTATCGAATTTACGGCATTTTAACTAAATAAAGACATCAAAAAACTGCAAAATTTGGCGTCAAATCAAAAAGCAGGACTAAAAAAAGTTGTATATATTCGAAATGGCCACCCTATAGAAAACTGCGTCGCGATATCTTCGCTTCAGCACGAGTATCGTGACACATAGGCGCCATCTATGAAATCAATACGTCAACGCTATAAACATGGGGTTTGTGGGTATCGCTCTTATATTCGAGGAAGTAAACAGATGTCGTAACCTATAGCTTGTTTATAGATTTTTAGTAATAAAAATATAGGTAATGGTGCCAATTCCCTTGTTTACAAACAAAACTAAATTTAAGTTCAGTGCATCTTTTTCTTTCTATTTCATTAAGAAAAGGACAGAAGATAAATTTTAGTTTAGTCCTGTCAAATTAATCAGCGCCTGTCACTACTCCATACAAGTTTAGACGTGATTAAAAACTTGCCTACTAAAATTACGTCAATTTACGTCAAGCGCTATGATAAGCGCAATGATATACTACTGCCATGAATTTTTTCACATCTCCTTAAGACGGTGACAAGACCCAATTGACCAAAATAGGCTTATCTTAAGAAAAAAATTGCCAAATCTGTATACTTAGTTTGTGGTAGCAGAAAAAATATAGGTATGTTAATTTCGAACATATTTCCCAGAACTTGGTTGTTACCTAAACACGTTTTGAGAAAGAATCTCGATACAAACTAACGTTAAACTAACCTCTTACCTTGAGTTCTAATCCAAAATATCTGTATTAAATATCAAAACACGTTACGTATTTAATTAACAACAAGAACTTCTTATTTGGATGCAGAACTTGGTTGTTTTTTATTTTCGACTAATCAACTCAATTTTGAGTAAATAGATAATTGCTTCATATTTTGCAATAAATTTCAAGCGTTGTGTCATCGCGGTTCTCTTTCTTTTCTATGCAATCTGACAGTGACCGCGGTTTAGGTGTTGTCAGCGTCTTAAACAACCACTTGATTGTAACAAAAATTAGCACTTTAATGCTTAATTTTACGCAAACGGATCCTTGAATCAGAAAGTGGTGTTCACAGACTCGCAATATTTTTAAACGGCCTATCTAAAGATACCACACCATGGGATAGACGACAAAAAAGACCATCATCCCCACATTACGTGCTAGGGAGGTAACCTAAAAAATGTTTTTTTCATGATTTTATTTTAGCACTTTATCGGCGTGATTAATATGTATATTTATGCCAACTTACAGCTTTCTAGTACTAATCGTCTCTGAGCTACAGCGGGGACAGACACGACAGACGGACATGGCAAACCTATAAGGGTTGTTTGTTTACTACGGAACCCTAAAAAAGTTCGGAAAACGTGTTACGGGGTTTTTCTATGATTATGGAATTTATGAGCAGGCAGCACGAAACTTGAGTTGTGCCCGGTTGGTGGCAATAGCCTCGTCCCCTATTACATGATACTTAAAAAAAATTGGTGAAAGCTGGGTGTACTATGGGTACACCTCTACTACTCCTTCGGGAAATACATATATCAATATTTACTGTACGGTGTTGACATATTGCGCTGCAGTCAATATCAATAACCTTTCTTAAGTATATGCTCCCTTTAAACAGATTACGAGGTGTCACCAAATATTATGCAATTAGGATAATACAAGAATTGCTGTTAGAACTCGGAAAGGACCAACATTTCGGCCTTTAAGTGGTCAGTGTTCAGAGATCCCGTGATCGCTGTATTACAACCGGGGAACAACTTGCTACCCCCGTAGATATCGTAACGTGATTCATAGCGCGACAAGTCGTATTGGTAAGCCTTACATTGGTCAATGGAACTAATAACTCTAGGTAATAAACATTGCCCTCTTGCTAATTAAATAGTTATCAACTTATGTATCATTCAAAAATGAGTAGCGAGTGAACTATGAAACGTTAAACAAAAGAAAATCTATTGTGATTGGTGCAAGGGCGTCTAAATTGTGGAGTAAGTACTATACTACAAGCTCTAGGTATAATTCTTAAATTTTATGCCAGGCGACGCAAGTAGGAACGTAGATTAAATTATTGATTTCTTTCTTAAATATCTGTCATTCTCCAAGTTGTTCGCAAATGCTAGGCTAGGCACATCACAGAACACGTTGGTTGTATAAAAAGACGATCGATTAGTATTTACGAAATCAATATGGGAATTATTTGAGAATCGATTAAATACATGCTATTTTAATGCTTAGTGCATTAAAATAGCATGTATTGTATTTAATCGATTCTCAAATAATTCTGGTCATTACAGTCCATAAATCTTCCTCTTACGGAACTTATGGGAACTGGTACAGTTAAAATAAGTGTTCTTCTTCATCATCTTGTAAACGGCTACTGCTTAACATGGCCGCCCAAAGAGTTTATTGATTTTCTAATTATAAATCAAGGTGAGAGTTCAAACCTTGATTCTAAGTTCACCTAATGATATTTGGGATTATATCTATGACAGTTATCAGTTTATTAATATATACATACTTCATGTTAGTTCACTTGGCTGGTATAACTAAGGAGAAAAGTTATAAAGAGTAAAAAATTTAGAGAGTTTAGGATTAAATTTCACGACTTCATCGTTGCAATAACACTGCTCCTATTCGTTAGCACAGTGCGAAAGGCATTTGTCTAGCGACAAACCTTTTAAATTTATTTATGGTATGCCATCATGCTGAATCTGAGATAGATATTACTACATAGTAGTAATTAGTATCTAGAAAGTTTATCACAGCTGTAATCCACGCGGTCACGCCCAACTTGACAATAGGCTGAAAAAAGTTCTTCGGCCGGATCGAGGTACCTACTTATTTAGTCCCAAGTTTTATGTTGGGGATCTAGAGTAAGGGTAAGCTCCTAACTTTACGTGTCAAGTTCAGAACCGCCTTCTGTATAAGCTTCCAGTTGCAGCCGCTATAAAACCATTTAGCGACACAACTATTGCCATAAAGTAGAATCCACATTCAGTAACCATATTCAATTAGTAAATATGGGAATCTGCTAAATCATTCACTTGTTTTTATATCACTTCCGCGTGTGCCCCGGGTGAATTCAGTTAGGTAGTATACTGGAACATGTTAAAATAACTCAAAATTTGTTGCTCAGTGAGCGCAAACTTATTATGATTTATCACAGCTCGAGGCAAACGTAATTACAACTGTCTGAGAAGAACAATGTATTGTCAGGATTAATAGCAATGTACAATAATTACCATGAAATATGGTGTAAGCTATAAAATTTTAGAGTAGTTTCTTTATCTAGGCTAAAGGGATTTCATTATCGTCATCAGATTGTTGTAGCAATCCGCTGTTAGATCCCCGGTTGCTCACATTTACATCCAGCTGATACCAAAGAGTCTGCGAAGATTCTAAAAGGTTGCATTCGATTTGACATTATTGACAACTTGATAAGTACTTAATCTTTCAGACTATGTAATCTTATTGCATGTGCTTGTAAAAAGCATTGGGATAGAAATTAACATGCGCCGTGACGAGTGTGCCAATATTACCAACTTGCCAATTATTATCAGCCTCGCTAAAAACTTTATTGAAAAATAAAATAAATTATTTAAAAAAACAAAAACCCGACTGCATAAACACATAACTGAAAAGGGAAAAACAAGCATTATAATCTATATAATTTTGGTCTTGCAGGCGGGGACGGGCGGACAATCAAAAGTTACACTATATTTCAGGTTATTCGACCCTTTTAAGTTATGTGTTTTTGCAGTCGGGGTTTTGTTTTTTTAAATAATTTATTTTATTTCAAGCTTTTTAGTTTTATTAATATATATATTTGAAAATTACTCATTACTAGCTTTTATTTGATACCAATATAGTTGCAATTAATTTAAAAAAAACTTCCCCTCCTTTTTTGTATTTGCAGATGCAATTTATAAATATTATATAGCTTAGGTCACTCCCACAATTAAGACGAATCGAAAGACACCTCATATGTTAAAATCCATCAAGCCGTTTAGGCTACAGAGCGTGCCAAAGAAATAGACATACATACATACATACATACCTACATACATAAATACTCTCGAAAAACATTACCCTCCTGAGACAGTTGGGTAATAACATCAAACACCACCAGAGCCAGAGCTGAAAGTTTTTAGAGCTGTAAAATCAAGTTCATTGCAAATTGTAAAGTAGTACCAACATCATTAGGCTAACGGTAATTCGTTGTCGAGTAAACAGGAAGTATTGAACAAAGCCCGCGTCTTCACACCCCAGTCTATATAAAATACGCACAACATCGCTGGTGCGTAGTACATAAGAAGATCCTTTCGTAACAGGGTCAGGGCACTATGTGACGGTGACAGCGCGTGCGCGTGTAAAGGTCAAGGTCAGGTGCCCTGGAAGATTTCCTCGGGGTCGTTGGCCGAGGCGCTTATTTTCAGGGCCTGGTCCGGGACCCGCGACCTTCACCGCGATATGACCCTAACGCGGCACGTGTATATTGCCGTGCGTAGGCGTCTACTTTATGGGCCTGTGTTAGCATTACCGATACGTATTTCGGTATTTGATAATGTACTAATCATTTGTTGGATTTACTTTGATCTACGTCGAAGTTAGTTGCAATTTGACTATTTAAGTGGCTTGTGGATTCTCTATTCTCTCTTCGCCGAGAGTTCGAAATAATTATAGGTTCTGCGTTTATATTTTAAGGCGTCCATTTCAAAACGCAACTTTTTCAGTACTTTCAAGATGGAGTGCAGGCGTTTGGTCTGCGGTCTAGAGTTTAACATGTATTCGTTAGGTCAATTGAGTGAATTCTCAGATCACACCCATGAAGAGAAAGTTTTTGGAAAGGACCTTTATAATATTTTTCAGCGGCATTAGGAGCGGCGTTGTGAAGGCCTTACAAACCTGAAGTCAAAAAAGACTTTCCCAATTAAATTTTGCACAGAAGCAGTAACCGAGAACTTAAATGACGTCATGATCGACAACCATGGCAATGGTAGCGGTATAGATTGCGACGCAATTAACTGAATTCATTCACGTTCTCAAACAGATTACGTAATTAATACATAGTTGCAATCATGCGTTTAGGTTATCAGTAATCGTAATTAAAGGACACGGTCGTCCTATATAATTTAGACATACTAAATATAATAATATAACTATTATTTATAATTTCGATTAGCTTTACGGTCATATTTTCGAGATGAGCATTAATTATGTCGCTTGGGTATCAGCTGGGCACTGGCAAGTTTTTTTTCTGTAGCCGTGATGGCGATGCGGCGCGTTGGTAGTGATGGTACAACAGATACCGAGTACCTGGTTGGATTTAGAAACTACGCAGCGATTATTGTCTTCTATAGATACATTATCTTTATGTTTATAGATATAATATGAAAAGACTCACCCCCTGCTGCGTAACGTGTGAAGTTCGTCAAAAGTGATGTAAATATACTTTGGCAAGCAATGATTAATTATAGATATTTAGACGGTACGAAGGCTTTCGAGGAAGACCTGCGCTACAGCCATACTTCTGGAAAGAAATCGTAATATTACGCAATCTCTATTTCTTCGTGGTTGACCTAAGAAACAACCAGTAATTCGGTAAACAAAAAACTTATTTTGGTTTGTGGAAAAGTTGCTTCAAGCCACAAGTTTTTTCTGTTTTGATGTAGTTATTTATTCAATCATTTATGCACACACATATATACAGACGTACAAAGGTGATGCTTTTTACTAAAGATTTCTCTTCCAGCATATCTGCGATAGGAAACTGATAAAAAGGGAGATTTAGACAACGTGTGTAAGAGTTATAGAAGTGTAAACAAAATACATCAAATCAAAAAAAACAATTAACTCATTTAAATATAAACTTACAATGAGAATACATACATTGTTACATACTTCTAAAATAAATATAATTAAAATATATATAGTTATAATATAATTTAAAATAATAAATACATAAATGCAACTACGACGAAGTGGAAACATTGTTTTTTTTCTCTTAAAAACTGCAACAGTTTGGCAGTCCTTAATGTCAGGCGGAAGTGAATTCCACAACCGAACCGCGTTCACAGAAGAGGAGTGGGAGTAGAAGTCGGTTGAGTGGGGAGGGAATAGGAAGGAGATTTCTAAGGTGCGACCTGCCAGGTGCATCAAAATGTTATGTTAGTTTTTATTTATTTAAATACTTATACTACCATTGGGTAGCAAACAATATGTCATCTTTAAATCTTCGAGTTTATAGGCAACCTGAGGGAAATTGTGATTTTTGTCGCCCTTACTCACCAGCCCATAATTATATCCCGAGCTGGCAGTAGAGTGTCTGTGCCAGCTCTGTGATGATTTTATACACGTACTGTACCGTCTAACCGACTTGCTCGCATACTGATAATTAGAGTTCTGTTTCCAGATTTGATAAGTGTATCATGTACTGGGACTTGCCATTTTAGAAATAACTGACTCATGATGATTCACGGTAATGTCTCACTGGAAAATCTACGGTTGACTACGTTCGAAAGTTAGGATAATGAATAATTCAATAATGAGTTTATACAAACTTAAAAGCTCACTTGGAAGTCCTATGATACAGGGTTAGTAAATTTATAATGAATTGTATAGAAATACTTGTACGGCCGCAAGTATTGGTACACGCGGGTGTGAAGCGGGGGCTCGGGCGGCGGAGGGGACGGTCACGGTCGAGGACACGGCCTTGACACGCGCCGCGCAGCCTCCGCGCGCTCCCTCCTCTCTCCCCTTCAAAGTACCTTGGTAGTCGGCGTAACGGGGAACTAAATTGAAATGTACTGAATTTGACATTATTGTTCAAATTTGCCTTAGAAAGCAGCGCCACCTTGAAACGCACTTAAATGTTGGACATCTTAAACACGCTCAATTTCTGAGGATATAAATGTGTGAAATACTATTGTTGTATACTTATAGCTAAACAGTTTACTCTACAAAAGCTTACAATATTATTTATGTAGGAAGCTATAGGTATAAATAATATTGTAAGCTTTTGCAGAATAAACTTTTTAACGCTTTCCTAACGTTATGAAAAGCTTTTTAGAAGGCATCAGTATGATTTTTTCATAATCGCAGTAAAGAATTCGTTTTCGAAGTTAATCTTGAGACAAATGCAAACAACACTATCATACTTTAGAAGTATTAGGATAAAATATTGTAAAAGAAAATGTTACCCATTTAAATTTAACACAGGCTTTTGTTTAAATATCAATTATAGAAGCAGCTTTTGTAAATTATTTTTTAATAAGAAAGGGTTATGTGGTTAACTGCCCTTTGAACATGTAAGTATGAAACGATAACTTATAAAATATTATGATATATTTCATGCTAACCTTGGGTAATGCCGTATTGTGAAAGCCTACACTTTTGAGTCGTCACGAACATGACAATATATTATCGAAGGTTAATAACTACTCGATTCTGGACAAAGTAGATGTCTTCCTACCAGAGTTTTAACTGTTTTTGTACTTATGTCATTTCATCCTTAGCGTGATAAACCAAGCTTTCCAGACGCGCCATCACTGCATACTTTTTTTGAAAATAGTTGGTATTATTTTATATAAAATAAATTTCTAAGTTTATAATGGTGTAATTATACGTTTTAGTCTCTAATAATTAATAGAAGATGCATTTTAATATACATATACAATAAGGTGTCGTTTTGCATCCTCGTCAAATTGAAGGAGGTAACTATGATTCTCGACACGAATCAATAATAAAATAAGTAGGTATATAATTTTAAAGGCTCCTACATACTGGCGCGACTTGTCGCGCGACGCGTCGCGACACAAAGGCACCGCTTGTAGCGCTACACGCGGTGTCTTCGTGTCGCGTCGCGTCGCGCCAGTATGTAGGAGCCTTTAGTTTTTTCTAATTTTCAGAAATCGGCATCTGTGGGACACGAATGTTAAAACGCGGTCAGTGTGATACGGCACTGTAACTGCCCTTTTACACACACACTACCGCATACGCCCACCCCGTTGCGTTCTGTATTGTGAAAGTGTTGTATTCTAAAATTCTGTCAAACTTAAATAACTAAAAAAACATGTATGAATTAATAATTGAGCAGGTATCGTAATTTTATTTGATTATAATGCTCTCATAGCAGCCTCCTGAAATTTGACGAGGATGCAAAACGACACCTTGTAATTATGGTTACAAATCTTTATGTGATATTTTACATAAAACATATACGTATAAGACGCCAATTGCTGGGCTAAGAAAGACAGAGACGCCGAACAGGGCGTTCTGGACGTCTTGTAAAGCTTGCGATGAAAATGAGAGCATTATTATTTGAGTCTATTTCTACTAAAATATTATTTCTGGAAATCATATGCAAATGCAAATTAACTTGCGAAACAACAGCTCGTATCATTTTGTTAATCTTGAATTCTAAGATCAGCAAAACATTGTTTCACGGGTATACTATAATAGTCGGAATGTCATCAAATATCGATCATAAGCTATGCAAGTTTAATTAAAGCGACGGCCTGGTGACTAGACATAATAAAAAGTTTCTTCGCATTTTTTAAGAAAATTCAAAACATTTTTTAATATACCTAGTTTATTTACATTTAACTGAAGTACGAGTATGTAGGTACCATTTTGTTCGATAACTTTTTGCCATCTTGTAGGTAGGGACATGATCCCATTGCTATAGAAATTTTGGGACTTCTGATCAAAATACCGCGACAAGTGGTTTTGGCAGTCCTCTCGTGATGTTAACCTGACACTGCCTAAAGAATTCTGAAGGTGCAAGGTCAGGACTATACGGCGGATGCATTAACACCTCCCAGCCAAACTCTCTTAATTTTTGCTGAGTGGCTAAAGATGTGTGAGGTCTAGCGTTATCATGATGAAAAACCACACCCCTTCTGTTGATTAATTCCGTCCGCTTTCTCTCAACTTCATGCTTTAATCTCAGTAGTAACAGCTCATAATGAATAATGCCCTGCCAATCCCACCACACACATAGCATCACCTTGTTGCGAGTTAACCCAGGTTTCGCCACAGTCTGAAGACTGACTGGCCTTTGACCACGACCTTTTTCGCACGTTCTTGTCGTATGTGATCCACTTTTCATCACCAGTTATCAGCTTCTTCAAAAATGGTTCGGTTTCATTACGTCGTAATAAAGAATCACAAATGAGTACACGGTTCATTAGGTTTCTTTCAGTGAGCTCGTGAGGTACACAAATATCGAGCTTTTTTGTGTACCCAGTTTTTTTCAAATGCGCCAAAACTGTTTTGTGGTCAATTCCCAGTTCTTCAGCTACGTTGTAACTACTGATATGCCGATCATGCTCCACTTTTTCAAAAATGGCATCCATTTTATCCGTAATAGGGCGACCAGAGCGACGTGCATCTTTGACATCAAAATTTCCGGATTGAAAACGCTTAAACCAAATTTGTGCTTTACTCTCACAGACACTGCACTAGGTCCATAAACATCGAATTTTTTTTTCGCGGCTTTTTATCGTATCGAATTTCTTCATTAGATTCTCTCATGTTGACGGTACGAAAGCAAATGAAAATCACACATTTTCCTAATTTGAATTTGGAATTATGTTCTTTAACATTTAAACTTTCAATGATACTAAAACCAGCCAGATACAAATAGTATACCCAAAGAGATTTTATTACAAGTTCATACATACTATAATGCGAAAAGACTTTTTCCCCAACCTAATATTAAATCAATTGCAGGATTTTTAGTAGAAAAGGCCGACTTTTCTGCTTTCTGATTACTAAAGCAGAATCGATTAAATTAAAACGTTATTCTTATAATCTTTTCTTCTCTCTTTAGAACATATTATATATATAGTTAAGTTTTATTTCTTAGTCCTGAATAGAGAAGGAAAGACCCTCTCTATTCAGATAAATAACTAAGTTTTCTTTCTTAGTCTTTTTTCCTTACTTTCGTCGTTTTTTCTCTCCGTCTTAGAAAATGAAAACTTGGATTAGCTCTCATATTTTAAATACTAGTTTTTGAAAATATCCTACAGGAACGCACTACCGGGAATGAAATTACCCTATGTGTTAATTCTGGTTATAAACTATCTGAGTGTCAACATTCATCCAAATCCTGTCAGCTGTTTTTGCGCGAATCCGGAACATGCATCCATTTCCCACCAGACTCGTTCCACCATTTCGTAGCAATAACTTTTTTTTTAAATATTCAGTGTACTTACGTTACTATTTTATTATAGGAATAGTTTTTTTCGACATCGAATACCTTTAGCAAAAGAAAAAAGATGGAACTCAAATTCAACAAAAACAAACCCACTAAAAGCTCTGATTAAAAATAAATAACATATTAATAATAAATGACTCCTCAGTGACACGTTCATAAAATTAACTCATTTACATCAATTGGGTTACAATTATTAACCGCGTGACAATTAAACCTTTGTTGGTTTTAACCGTCCCGATAACCTTGGCAGTGCTTACGAGGTTCAAGGTTGATATCGTCAGTTCACGTAATTGCTATAGATCGTAGTCAGTAGACGACAAAGCAAGTTTTGGTGTGGAATGGAACTTCCAAGATTTTAGTGTAGTGTTTTAGTTCAAAGCTTTCTGTAAGATTTTAGGTAACCGAAAGTAAAGGAACCATGAAATTGGTAATAAAATTAAGTGTTTAAAAGCAAACAAAAATAGTTCAGGGTCAGCCAACACATACGATCATCAATAGTGACGTTCAAAAGTGCCTTTTATGTGTCTATTTGAAATATTAAATAATATATTGACTTTGACTTTGATATTTTTAATCAATCGATCGAAACCTAAAATATGAAATTGTGCCTAAGTAATAATAAGCTCAATTCTGGTAACGCCATTTTGAAAACAATAAGCTTTTTTACATGAATACGAGTAGCATGTACAACATGATAATATTGATGATGCCTACGTATCAGTGTAATTATTATTATTCTGTTCATTTATAATATTAACTTAGTGTTAAGTACTTACTAACCTAACACCAGTATGCGTTCAGAAATAACTTTAAGTTTGTAAAGACTTGAAATTAGGCACTGTTGATAGAGGTGTAATAATGCTGCAAATGTTTAATTGAGCAACAAAGGATCGTATTAGGTACATATCAAATAAACACACAATCAATGGTTCACGAACCTCTGCACGTATGCTCTCAGGATGCCGCTGGACCTAGCCGGCCCGATTCCTACGCGCCAAGAAAGTACATCATTGTCGCCTAGATGTTCCGATAGAAACAGGTGAATAATACCTACCATTTATTTTTTGGGTATGAAATTATCAAATAACTTCTCCCGCTCTGGGCGGAGCGGGAGGGTGTGTCAGACTCTTATTGACTAAGACCCACCCGTATTCCTTCCGTTGCCTGTGTTGCCAGGGACCTCGGTATCCCAGCGGACTTTCCCGCGACCCCGGCAGGCATCGGCCCTAGTGGACCCCTACACTTGTGCTGACATAGGCGCGCGTGGAACACAACACGTCCTCGACCCGAGCCAGTTGGAAGGCGAGCTACCTATTGCTCACCATCCGCAAGCCCGGAATAATACCTACCTGCTTGCGTGTTATTTTTAGACTGACCTGAAACTCTTCATACATTAAGTCGGTTAAAAAGAGGTAATCGTATTGACGACGACGCGACGCCTTGCTTCGGCTCTACGGTTACCTACTTACTACCCTCTGACAAGTTCAGGGGGTTTCAATTCCAGAGTTTCTTTCATAAAATTTTCCTTCATGGTTCATGGTGTCTTGAATTTGCTATGAAAAACAAATAATATAAATGAGATTGAGGTAGTCACCTTATATTACACTAGCTGTAGCGTGTCCTTCTCCAGGTCACAGGCTACGTATCTGTCATAAAAAGTTCCCAGGCAGACAGAGTTGCATTTATAATATTAGTATGGATATCAATGTCTGACGTTCAAGAGGGACGGGTCCGATATTTTTTTGTTGCCGCTACACTTATACACTACATCCTCCCAGTGCACAGTGTTGTGCCCACGCATTTTCATTTGGACGTGAAAATGCACTGACGCTTTATACCTACGGTCTGAACCTTTACTATTGTGTGTGAGCAGACTTGGAACTCTATTGCAGTACCCGAATATAGGTTTTGCGGAAGCATTAATTCAGATTAGCAGACGAGACAAAGTTTTCATTTGTCCAAAGGAATTCAATGATATTATTATTGGTGCGATTTTCAGACACAAAATGCAAAGTTGGCTAGTGTGAAAATACAATATTAAGAAGGTACCTACTGTGTTTTTCATGGAACTTTTGAAAATACAATTAAACTATGAGTTGAACAAAGCTCTGTGGTTCCTATTGCCATTTATTTATTTATTTAATACTTTAAGCACACAAATGGACTTAATGCCGTAGGCATTTTCTACCAGTCAACCTTTGGGTGATGCAGAGACAAACAGTGGTAGGTGCAATAGCGAAAACTATGGAATAAATATTTATTTAAATATAAGGATATACATACATATACCTATTAAAAACTTTAAATATATACCTAATTATACATAAATATAAGACCTAATACATACACATAAATACACGAATATACTAAAACAGATGAGACAAACAATGTGAAAACATTACCATTGTGATGATACTGTGAGCTTCTTACGAATATGCTCGCGAACTTTGACTTTAAAGGATAATCGGTTGGTTGCCATCCTGATTTCCTGGGGGAGCCCATTCCACAGAGAGATAGACTGAACGAAGAAGGAAGAGTGAATGAAGTCAGTGCGGTGAGTGGGACATTGAAGAAGACGATTGTGTGATGAACGTAGGTTTCTACTGCGTTTCCATTGCGTAGCATTTTATCTATTTGTTCATCCTCCATTTCCCATCTGCAAGCCACTGTACTTACTTACTTTTGTCTGTACTTACTTGATCTAATCTGCTGCTGCTTTCAAATCTTTTGTCAACTGTTGTGTTTGGTCGATTTAACCTAACAATTAACAAACGATTAAATATCATAACATGTTATTCGTCATGTTTATTAAGTCTTCTTTGATTGCGAAATAACTTCCCATGGTATGACTTCTACTTTAAGTTTTTGCTGAATAACCCGCCGTTACTTATTTGCAAGTAATTTGAAATTGGCGCTTTTCTGCCTGGTCCACCCTTGGTAGAATTCTAGGGTAAATTCTGTACAATGTTTTTTGTGTTATGCTGTGCTAATCGACATCAAATGAAAGCATTTGTCTTTAGGGAGCAGTTGGTCGCACTTAATAAACCAAACAAATCGACAAAAAAGTAATGAGTGGGTGAGTGTTTCATTGTCTCAAGTATGCGAGCGAGTAATCGTTTTCATTAGCTCAACGAACTGACGAGAGTGGAGAGAGACCGCCGCCGCCGATGGGAGCATTGCAAAAAGCGTGGTGCGTGGCGCGCCGGATACGGGTTCCCGTTGGAGCGCGCGGCGCGGGCGACGGAGGGGACGCGGGGCACGGGAATGCATCGGGACATTGACTGTCTGGGCCCTGCCTGCGTTATCTGCAGTTGCCCTTTCGTACGATGCACCGTATCCCTCCTTCCACCCTTACTGTGGGGGCCACCAGACTACTGCAGCCCCCTCTATTCTAGAATTTGCTATTGACCTGAAATAAGAAAGTAAACATGTTTTGGTGGGGTTGATGAACTTTATTCGAATAGATACAACTTAATCTTGTTAGCGATATTATGAGCTTAATTACGTTTGTGCTTGTTTTGTAATTATCACATACATGCATACATAAACTCACGCCTTCTGCCCATAGGGGTAGGCAGAAACTATGGAATATATATTTTGTAATTATTATTGTTAAATAATCATGAAAGTAGGTAAATCAAAAAGGTGACGAACGTGCCATCTTTAAAAAAAATCTTTCAAATCAAAGTAATCGATTAAACTATGAATTTCGCCATAAAACAGTATATGACTTGATAACACATTTAGTAAAAGTTAACATTGGAATAATTATTGTAAGTTATAAGTACGAGCTAGGTAGTCGTCGTTCGCAGGAGTCGAGGCCGCGTGATAACGATATCAGTAAGTAATGGCCGACAAGCCTTGAACCTGCAGTGTAAGGACTTCACAATGTCTCGTTCATTGTTTATTGAGCATTGTTATATGACCAGTTTATTTAAATTCAGTTGTATTGATTGTTCTAGTTGGAGATGTACTAGCTGGACGAGTTAGTGCACATTGGCCATCGATGTGTGCTTTAATTTGCTCTGATTTATAGGCTCGCCCCCTATAACATAGAACATGACGAAATGTGGGTGTACTATAGATACAACCTGTACCTAATCCTCTGGGGAAAACGTGATGTTATGTTATGAGTAAATTCACTGAAGGGACATGAATATTTTTCAAAAAATTAGTTAGCGGGACTTTTCAAAAATGTTGTTCTATTACTAAGTTATACGAGTATAAGTAGATGAAACGTCTAGTTGAGGTAACTGGTGACCGAAAAGCTGGCTGCTTTGTCAACGGATCAACATTGCAATTCAGCGAGGTAATGCCGCCAGCATCCTCGGTACAATGCCTCGAGGGCCTTTTTTAGGTTTAACTTAGTTTTCATTTAATTTAGTTCATGTTAATAACTATCTTGCAATTAAAAAAAAAACAAAATTCTTGCAATTTGATTATGTAAATAAACGATTTAATTCAATAGATGGATAGATAGAATACTCTTTATTGCATCTATACATCTACAGGGTCAAATGAAATTACCTAGCGAAACTCCGCAGACGTGATGGGTATCGATATAATTAAAAAAAACAACATTTTTTTTTTGCTGTTTATGACCGCTTGGTAGTGATGTTACTGGCAGTATGAGTTGAGAAAATCAGTTTCTTTTTTTATTTTATGGTGTTTATTTATCGATTTGAATAGTAGTGTAGTCACTACCGGTAGTTGATGACCCCCAAAAAAAACTCATCAATTTAATTTATTTTTTGTTTTGTTATGTTTAGACATAACTACTACATACTCGTATTATCGATATCCACCGCGTCTGCGGAGTAGTACTATATGTACTTAAATCGATACCCATCACGTCTGCGGATTAGTACTACTATACATGTAATAAAATCGTAGCGAAGTCAAAACTGTATATTGAATATTATTGAAAAAGTAATTGCTGCGAGCTATATACATAGGCAACAATTCTAATGCTGAAAATATCGTTTTTAGAATGTTTGTCTGTTTGTTTGTGTGAATGTATGTTCCAACATCACGCAAATACTAACAGATAGATTCTGTTCAAAGTTTGCATAGGTATTCCCTATAAGTCAGTCTGTGGCTTTAAATAATCACGCTATTTGCTATGAGGGATGAGCAATATTGTATTATGTTCGTATTTTTCTATAGTTTACCGCAAATTGTAAAATGACGAGCCAAAAGGTTAGAATATTGCAGATAGTTACAGATTTTACCTATTAAATGATTATCTTCACGCTATACCTTAATGCAGCTAAGCAGTCAGTCACGACATATACAGGTTGAATTTTGAAAACGGGACAGTAAGGGTAGGTACCTTAACCGTTGTAGCTACAGGAACACGGAATTAGCAGGCTGTCTTTAATTTTTTGAGACATTATGATCCGAATTTATAGATTTTAAAGTCGGCAAGAAAATGGTTGATTTTCACAAAGACAGTTTTGATGCCAATCGATCTTGTTTCATATAAGGATTAAAGAAACTCCATTGGGCCAACTGAAGCTTCAGTACTAGAAAAGGCAGAACGCAAAAAAAAAACATTTCATCTTAACACCTAAAACAAGCAAATATTGCTGTTTAAAGACAAGACAGTGAGCAAAATTCGATTTTGCTGCGATCGTGAGACAAAGTAAACTTTTTTTTTTTTAATGCCAAGAACATTGCTGGGTCACAAAACTCGAAAGATTTGAACTTCGCTTTGTTCTGTCACTTTCACTTCGATACGAAAAAGCGAGAGATAGAAACAAGTTGATTCGAAGCTCGATTTTCAAATTTCGTACCTATAAGTAGGCCCAGAAAAGAATAAAAAAATTCAAGTTAAAATATACGGTTCTTACGTAAAATTGAAAAATCATCTGTTAAGGTTTTCAATTTAATTATTATATTTTAACTTGAATTTTTTTATAGTTTGTTTTACAAATATACATGTGGTTTAATTTTTACCATGTTGTATTTTTTACATAATCAGCCCATAATGTTCCCACTGCTGCGACACAGGACTCCTCTCTGTGAGAGGGAGTGGGACGTAATCTACCACGCGGGCCCAGTGCGGGTTGGTAGATTTTTATTTTTTACCTTTAGGTAATAATTATGTTCTTGCTGCTGAGGTGAAAAGTTGTATATGTTACCCGAGACCAAAGTTATTTGCATCTCGTGTTCTTGAATTGAGCGCACACGAAAAACTTCGCAAGCAATTGGACATTGCTAAGAAAGGACGAGGACGAGCTGCTTCTCACACGAACAGTTGTACGTCACTTGCACCCGCGTTACAGTCCTGACAGTCCAGTCTCTGTACATTTTTGGCTGCTGAGACCAAAACTACATAATGTAGTATACAGGGAAGTTTTTAAAACTGTGGCTGTTATTTAGTAATTGTGGTGTCTTACGATTCTCACGCAAACGAAGTCGTGGGCAGATGCTAGTATACAATAGAGGGGAAAAAGTGACGTTATGGCGTCCATACAGAAAACTACTGGCAGCATTACGTGCATTACGTCGTTATCGAGATTAACAATGATCTCTCAATAATTAATGAAACAAGTGTCAGTTGCTTGTTACTCGTATAATAACTTTTGAATCTTTTTTTAATGAAACTTTCATAAAAAAATTCTAAAGTCGCAAAAACCAATAAGTTTTTGATAAGCAAAGCCAGAAACGTAAATGTGTTGGAAATTAGCGTAGTTCAAAATGTTTATTAAGGCGCTGACAAGACCCAATTGGCTTCTCTTAGAATAAAAAATTTCCAAATCTGTATAGCTTGTGTTAGCGGGAAAAAAATATGTTAATTTTGAACATATTTCCCAGAACTTGGTTGTTACCGAAACACGTTTTGAAAATAAAATCTCGATACAAACTAACGTTAAACTAACCTCTTACCTTGTGTTCTAATCTAAAATATTTGCATTAAATATCAACATACATTACGTATTTAATTAATATCAAGAACGTCTTATTTGAATGCAGAACTTGGTTGTTTTTTATTTTCGATTACTCTACTCAATTTTGAGTAAATAGAGAATTGCTTCACATTTTGCAATAAATTACAAGCGTTGTGTCATCGCGCTTCTCTTTCTTTTCTATGCAATCTGACAATGACCGCGGTTTAGGTGTTGTCAGCGTCTTAATGATGCACCACTACGGAATCCGAAACTCGTCTCTGGATCTTCTTACTTCATACTTAAGTTTAGGATTCAGAGAGTTGTTGTTAACGGAAAGTCACTCAGATCTGTAGTAAGAATGGACCCCCCCAGGGCTCAATTTTTGGCCCATCTTTGTTTCTTATTTATATAAATGACTTGATTACCTCATAAAGTATAAACATGATGTATTGTTTGCAGATGACACTTCACTTTTATGTAAACTCAAACGTCAGCAGTTAGGTATTGACAATGTAAATAGCGCCCTCGCAAAAGTAGTTAACTGGTTTAATGTTAATAATCTACTTTTTAACGAGAAAAAAACTAAATGTATTAAGTTTACGATGCCTCATGTTAGACAAGTAAAGACTAGTGTGCTCATAAAGGGTGAAGAGTTGTAACCCGAAGATACAGGAAGTTCTTAGGCATAACTTTGGATGCCAAGCTCCAATGGGGCTCCATCAGCTATATAGATAAATTGTCAAAAGCTTAGCTCTGCAGACAATTTTTTTGTTTCACGAAAAAGGCAATTCGTTCAATTTATAAATTAAGTCCCTGACACTCACTTAGAGACAAATCTAAAGAGATTAATGTAATGACTGTGCCTTCTCAGTATATCTATGAAAACAATTGTATGCAAAAAACAAAAATAATAATCTGTTTAAATAGTACAGTGATACCCATAATGTTAATACTAGGAACAAACACGTTGTTCCTACAACCAGGCTTAAAAAATAGGTGGCTCATTTAGATATCAATGCATACCTTTATAAAACAAACACCAGGGTGTTTGGTATGAAAACGCCCCATTCAATAACTAATTTTTAATAAACTCAAATGTTTTATAAAGCGGAAACTGTGGCAGAAAGCCTTTTATACTGTTAAAGACTATCGAGGACAAAAAAGCTTGGGATTGAGCTGCTCCAATAAATTTACAGTGAATGTTGTATTTTTTATAACGATATGTATTTCCTTTTTCTATATACTATTTTATATATAATGTCATGAATATTTACTTTTTAAATTATTTTAATTATTGTGAATGTGAGGATTATGTAGGTATGACTGTTTTTCTCAGTTAGTTTTTATCACGGTCTGGCAGTTTGAGTAATTTATGCGGCCTACCCAAATGTTCTTTCTTTGGTATTTTTCGTCGAATCCGTGAGCTCCTTGTTCTGATTTGAGCTGCACAATTACCTACTGACAAATGCGTGCACTGACAGGTCCACTCAATCTGTGTGATTATTTCATCAAAATCCCATTTCAGACACCAATCTACATGGTCTTCACATGCTCCAATGACCAAGATTATGTCTGGACTTCAAAAGAGACTTTGACCTCTGAGGTTGTTTCGGTCTTTCTTGTTAGAGTAGTCAGATAGGAAATGCCGACCTCATCTAGTTTTAAAAATACGATTGACGTGTAAAAGTATTTGCACCTACTTCAGAAATTAAATCACTTATCACATAATAACAAGTAATCTATAAAATTATAGGAATCTTTCTGTAAAAACACGGACTTAAAACTAACATTTCATGATTTTACTTATTAAATTAATTACTTATTAAATTAATAGCTATTATCGATTAAAATAGATACAGAATTGCAAAGTATCAAGCCTAAGGGCTACTGCGGTCAATGGCCCACGCTGCCAACTTTAACGTCCATTGCTCCGTTTGAATCCAAGACGTCCTTCAAAGTAGTTAGAAATTAGAAAATATATGAAAATTAATCGAAATCGTCCAATCATGAGCAGTTTTTAGAAGAGCTCTTAAGGCATGAAGGGGTCTCAGGTTAAACCTTTATTGTGGTTTTCACGCAATAAACTTTCATTTAGTAGAAAGTAAATGCTGTAAATATAGATATTATACTCTAGAAAAGTTGTCTTCGACTTGGGTTGACTAATGAACACATTTCAAGGACTTCGGATTTTTGCCCCTAAACTGGGGTGGCGACACGCAAACCAACTTTATTTAGGCGTCTATTTAACGCAATCTGTAAATCTAGAAATCAAATTTCAAATAATATTATTATTCAGTAGGTCTTTTATTTTATGATACCAGAATGTCAGGAAGTTTAATAGAGGAGTAGCTACTTTGATATGATGTCCATTTCATAAATGCATGCATGTATTAGCCCCAGAAGACCACTTCCTCCTAAGAAACACGCCCTAGATGTTGACAAAATTTTTGCGTTAATTGTGTATTCGATAACCCAACACAGTTTTAAAGTGCTCAAACCTCGGTTAATTCAATTTTATGTACGGTTGCATCCATTCCTGGCGATGGCCTAACTTTTGTAAAGGGATTACTGAGGGCCGAGCGACCTTGGGCACCGTGTCCTCGGTCCGTGTCAACGACAGCGAAGACTTCGGCCTCGGCGAGTGCTGAATACCACCCCCTCATCCCTTCACCACCACACCCCCTGCCTACCCACAACCAATTTCCAAAAAATTCATGAACTCCAAGTAAATACCTAAAAGTCTATTATTTTATTACAGTTGAGTGAGACTAGCTTCAGTTCTTAAAATAATTAGATCTAGTTCTATAAATGATTGCTAAAAGTACCTTAAACCATTAGTAATCGAATCATTATATTTGTCAACCCAGGCGCAATTGATTTTGAAATATTCATTTTCATTTTCGTGGATAGTTTTCCTTTGTTTTCCATTATTTTAGATAATACCGCAATTAACCCTTCTGGCTACACATTTAGGCTTTACCCTAAGCCACATAACCTATTTGTTCGAGATTTGTGCGTGAGATATGGCATTTTACGAAATAATAGCGCAATGTTTATTTACAAAGTGGTAATATAGTTAGGTAGTTGTGCAGGGTTGAGTGCGGCGGCCGGGGGTAGTGGATCCGAGGGCGTCGACGGGCACCCAGAGCCCGACATTGAGGTACCCTCACGAGGGCATTCCACCGCTGCACTCCTCAAGGTTCCAAGCTTTAAATATATCAAATTATATGAACAGATCAACCAAAAATAACTGCACTGAACAACATTGGTGCTTTAAAATAAACTGGTTGTCATCGAAAATCATGTACGTGTATCTTGTGTTTTAAATCTTTTCTTAAAAAGTTGTGAAGATATTTTGAGAGGCAGGGAAATATTCACCGATAACGTTGATTTCAACGTATTCACCAACTTATTGTAACTGGAACAGCCGGTCTGCAAAAATTGTATGAAAATGTGAAGGGGTGGAGACGAATAAATTGGTGCAATGGACCTGTTATGTCTGGGAGAAGAAATACATGTCCCGACGTTGCATATTGATCGGGGACCGCGACGCCGCCGCCGGCTGCCGCTGCAGGCCGCATTCACACCGACGCTATGCATGCCACTCAACGGGAATTAATTGGAGCACTAATTATTATCATGCATTATTAATTTATATTTTATAGCTAAATAAGTGAGGCAGCCTGTGGGAATAATTTGTTGATAATTAAACTCTCTCATTTGATCCATAGCAAACTTAAGATGTACTACGGCAATATTTTTTATTACTTCGTTTTGGAAAATCAGCAAACACTATGTAGAAGAAGATGGTTCATCTTAATTACACAGTAATACAACAAAATACAACTTTTGTACCATTACCATTAATTAATTTACAGTCACATTAAGCGCAACAACTAAATATGACTAATTGTAGAAAGTTTTGAAGGAGTTTTTAAATGAAAACTTAAACTACTTACAACATAATACTTCAACTATGACTAATTCTTATACCGTCGCAATCAACTTATTAAATAACAGCAAAATAAAAAGATTTTAACCACCTCTGTGGTCGAGTGGTAAGACCACCTGTCTCAGACCCAGAGGTCCCGGGTTCTATTCCCAGCGGGGGGAAAAAATTCGGCTCGGTTTGGTTGGTGGTAGGGCTTGTTCTAAGTCCGCCTGGCTAGCTACCACCATCTTATCTAAGTCTGTCAGGATTCCGGGTGAAGCTCACTTCCACCTTCGACCTGATCATCACTTACCATCAGGTGAGATAAAGGCCATTAGCTTCCCTGTTATGGTTAAAAACGATGCATTTTTTTCTTGCAAGGTTGTTAAAGTACAAAATAGTTTACAATAAAAAAATGTAATTCAATAATTCGCTTCAGCAATCTATATATAATTATAATAAAATCGTAGCGAAAAACTGTACTATGAATATTTAAGAAAAAAAGTAATTGCATCGAGGTTTATGGGATCGATTCTAATGCCGAAAATATAGTTTAATTTTTGTCTGTTTGTCTGAATGTATGTTCTAGCATCACTGAAATTCTACCGGATAGATTCTGTTAAAAATTTTCATAGATATTCCCTATAAGTCTGGTCAGTCTGTAGCCTATATAAGTATCACGTTATTGGCTAGGGGGGATGAGCAATATTGCATTGTTTGTATTCCTCTACATTTAGTTTAGAGTAAATGGACGAGCCAAACGGTTAGAACATTGCAGATAGTTACATATTTAACATTTTAAATGATTATCATCACCACACCATAATGATGGCATAGGTATACATACGCCGCCGCTGCCGCTTCCACCACCGCAGTCGTCACCGCCATAGCCGCCGCGGCAGAACCCTTGGTTCGGGAGGAGGCCAATGCCAACATGAAGTGCCAATAATGGCCCCATTACGCCTCCTCCAGGCGAACATCAACCACTGCGCCACCGCTCAGGATCTGTTGCTCCAGAGCATGGCGCAGTGGTCGATTAACATCGCCGTGGTCGCTGAGCCGTGCTTTGTCCCGCCCAGGGATGACTGGGTGGAGGACCTGAGCGGCTCAGTGATCCTAATTTCGTCGGCCGCCGCCGGTACCCCGTCTCTCGAGGCCGTCAAGAGAGGACGTAGCAGCACGGTTCGGGGAGATTGTCGTGGTAGGGGTCTACTTCTCTCCGAACCGAACTCTTGCCGAGTTCCACAACTCCCTTGCGGAGTTGAGAGACGTCGTCGTCGGGTTTGGTTCCCTCCCCGTGTTCGTCTTCGGGGACTTCAATGCCAAGAATTTGGCTTGGGGTTCGTGGTTAACGGACACACGGGGCAGGATGGTGGAGGACTGGGCCCTGGAGACAGGCCTGGTCATCCTAAACCGGGGTTCTGTCCCCACGTGTGTGCGGATGCGGAGTGAATCAGTGGTGGACATCTCGTTCGCCACCCCCGCACTGTCGCCGCGTGTAGTTGACTGGCGCGTCATGGAGGTTGGTGGAGACCTATTCCGATCACCGGTATATCCGGTTTGACGTCTCCGCCCAGACATCGAACGCGCCGGTCCAACGGGCCCCGAGTGGTCCGCGGTGGGCGCTGAAGCAGCTGGACCGGGAGCTCCTCCTGGAAGCCTCGATCGTGCAAGCCTGGGTCACCACCGGACAGGCCTGCTGACATCAACGACGAGGCGGAGTGGTTCCGGGAGGCCATGTCCGACATATGTGACGTGGCAATGCCCCGTGTCCAGCCTGGACGTGCCTCGCGCCAGGTTTACTGGTGGTCGCAGGAGCTGACGGCTCTGCGCACTGCGTGCGTGGCTGCACGACGCCGGTACACCAGGCACCGCAGGCTCCGTATCAAACCTCCGGATACGGAAGCCATTTAGGCGGAGCTGTACGAGGGTTACAGAGCGGCGAAGACCGCCCTCCAAGTGTGACCGCCCTTGAGTTTGTGTCGCCATTTCTTCTCAGGTGTAGTCAGATAGGAAATGTCGACTCCACCTAGCTTATTTTTTATTTTTTTTTAATATGACGTGTAAAAGTGATTCTCATATCCTATTTACAGAATAAACAATTTCATTTCATTTCAGTGGAGATCCTCCGGGCCAGGGGATTGGCCCGCGAGGAGTCGCTGGGGACTCTGAACAGGGACCCGTGGGGACGCCCGTACAAAGTGGTGCGGGATAAACTCCGCCCATGGGCTCCCCCGCTGACGCAGAGTCTCCGGCCCCAGCTAGTGGAGGACGTGTTGAGCGCTCTGTTCCCTTCGCGAGGGGAACACACCTCCCCGCCCATGGCTCCGCTTACTGTGGTGCCCGATGCGGACCACACCGCCGCCGACGACGACTAAGACGATGCTCCGGAGGTGACCGAGGTAGAAATGAGAGCGGCGGTACGCAGGCTTAATGCCAAAAATACCACCCCTGGACCCGACAGCTTACCTGGGAAGGCCCGGGTCCTGGCCTCGGAGGCTCTCGGGCCTCGAGTAAGGGGGCTCCTAAGCGCATGCTTGGAGAGGGGCCAGTTCCCGCTTCGTTGGAAGACAGGGAAACTGGTCCTCGTAAAGAAGGCAGGGCGCCCTGCGGACTCTCCGTTCGCTTATGGGCCCATCGTGCTGCTCGACGAGGTGGGCAAGCTCTTTGAAAGAGTCATTGCAGACCGCCTCGTCGGCCAGCTGGTGCGGGTGGGGCCGGATTTGGCGGAGAGCCAGTTTGGTTTCCGCAGAGGGCGCTCTACGGTAGACGCCATCATGCGCGTGCGTCGGAATTCGCCCTGGCGACGGGGATTGCTGTTGCCCAGGGTGGTGTCGTCTTGGCGGTGTCTCTAGACATCTCCAATGCAATACCCTGCCCTGGAGTTGCATCAGGGAGGCACTCCGGTACCACCGGATGCCGACCTACCTCTGTCATGTGGTCGAGGCCTATCCGACGGACAGGGCCATCATCTACCCCGGTCACCAGGGAGTGTAGAACCGGCAAGAGATGTCGTGCGGTGGCCCACAGAGATCGGTCCTGGGGCCGCATCTGTAGGACATCGGATACGACTGGGTGCTGCGCGCCGACCTCCCTAGCGGCGTCAGCGTATTGTGCTACGCTGACGACACGTTGGTCCTGGCGCAGGGGAGGTCGCACCAGGCGGCGGCCGAAGTAGCGGCACGCGGGGTTGCGACTATCGTCGAAAGGATCCGGCAATTGGGACTCGAGGTGGCCCTGCATAAGTCCGAGGCCATGTGTTTTCATGGTCCTCGGAACGCGCCACCGTTGGGGTCCCAAATAACGGTAGGAGGGGTTTCCATCGGCGTCGAGTCGACGATGAAGTACCTGGGACTCGCCCTCGATAGCCGGTGGAACTTTGTAGAGCATTTCCGACGTTTTGCTCCCAATCTGGAGCGGGCAGGCGCTGCATTGAAGCGGCTCCTGCCCAATCTAGGGAGTCCAAACGCCTCCTGCCGGAGGCTCTACGCGGGGGTCGTGCGGTCCATGGCTCCTGTATGGGCGCGCTCTCTGGCGCTGCGGCCAGCCCGCCGGTTGAGCGCGGCCCAAAGGGTCATGGCCATCCGGATGGTCCGGGGATACCGCACGGTCACCTGTCAGGCATCGAGCCTTCTTGCTGGATTGCCGCCATGGGATCTAGAGGCAAAAGTCCTCGCGCACGTATGGGAGTGGCGCGAGGAGGCGAAACGCCGGGGCGTAACTCCGCTGCCGTGAGAAATCGCGGCACAGCGGACGTAGCTCCGACGGGATCTCATGGCGACATGGAGAGTACGGCTGTCGAACCCAGTGCTGGGCACGCCACGATTGCGGCGATAAGTCCCCTCTTTGAGGAGTGGCTAGAGAGGCGACACGGCGTCCTCACCTTCCGCCTGACGCAGGTTCTCACCGGACACGGCAGCTTCGGGAGGTTCCTGTGTCGGATAAGGCGGGAGGAAAAACCCAGATGTCACCACTGTGTGAATCGCCCGGAGGACACGGTGGAACGTACGGTGGAGGTCTGCCCGGCTTGGGCAGAGCATCGCCGTGTCCTCGTGGCGCCGTGTCCTCGATCGGCGGCAGAGATCTCTCGCGTCCGGCCCTGGTTCAGGCCATGGTACGGAGCGAGAGGGCATGGGCAGCCGTCACCTCCTTCTGCAAAGCAGTAATGCTTGCGAAGGAGGAGGCGGGATGGTTGAGGGAAAGGTAAATTTCGCGCCCTCTCGCCCCTAGCCGCCACAGGAGACACCCTGGGCGTCGGGAATCCCGGGCGGATTTCCGGCCACCGTAGGCGCGGGCTTGCGGACGGTGAGCAATGGGTAGCTCACCGTCCCGTAAGGACCAGGCCCGGGTCGACAGCGCGTTGTATTCCACGCACGCCTCAAAGAGATGTCGTCAGCACAAAGGTAGGGGTCCCCTAGGGCCGATGCCTGCCGGGGTCGCGGGAAGGTACTTATGGTTCACCGAGGCCCCCGCAACACAGGCAACGGAAGGAATACGGGTGGGTTTTAGTCAGTAAGTCTGACACACCCTCCCGCTCCGCCCAGAGCGGGAGAAGTTATTTGATGACTTCCGATCCAAAAAAAAAAAAAGGTATACATATAAATCGCGCTGAAAAAGTGATAAAATAAAAAAAATAAGTAAACAAGGGAGGTTCCCAACAAAAAAAAATTGTTTTGATTACCTTCTTTGTACGCACTTGGGGATGATATTTTTTTCTCGTCTATCCCATAGTATGGGGTATCGTTGGATAGGCCGTTCAAAAATATCGCGAGATTTTCGATTCAAGGATCTGTTTGCGTAATATTCAGAATTAAAGTGCTATTTTTTGTTAGAGTCAAGTGTCTCCTCCCTGCCAGCTAAATGGTTGTTTATGGAGATGTGAAAAAAATAATGATAGTAGTACATACATATAATAAAATTAAAAGGAAAACAAATACACATCTAAGTGGGCTTTACAAGTTAACGAGTAATAGTCGTCCAATTTCAATTTGCAGTTGGAGAATTGACCGTGGCATATATCGATGTATGGGAGAACATGTTTTTCAACTACAATGTTAGGTTTGTTTTTGGGATAAATTCATCCCAACTACGGAACCCTCCATTGTGCGTGGTCCGACACGCAATTGGCCGGCTTTTTTTTTCAGAATGTAAGGAATCATAAGCAACATACTATCTAAATTCTGTACAGAATTTAGATAGTAAATTCTGTACAGAATTTAGATAGTATGTTGCAAATAAAATTTTCACGCGTATTCGTCCGAAAAACGAAGTTTAAAAATATTGATAGTTTTCGGCCAGTCTTCATTTTAGCGGCCAGTCTTTATAAATGTTAGGAGACTGTTTATGAGAAATCCCGTGTGCTTACAATCTACTGTTATATTATTTCAGTATAACCCGTTCGTCAGGAATAATCTGTAAGAATGCATCAGTCAGTGTACCTATCAATGTTGTGACATTAGGTAGTATATTCAGGAACGCAGGCGTTCATTAATTCACTAAAAACGAAAAACTTCGCAAGCAATGGGAAACTGCTACTGACGACTGCGGAGTCGCCCTCAGGATAAGCTGGTTCTCACACGGACAACTGTACATCGTTTGCTTTCGCGTCACCAGTCTCGAGTCTCTGTATATTTTGGTTTTATAAAAATAATATAACATCACGCCTTTAATCCCCGAAAGGTTGGCCAGAGATGTACCTATAGTACACCCACATTTCGCCAGTTATATTTAAGTTCCATGTAATAGGATATAAAAATCCGGAAATAATTATGGTCAGATCATTTGAGGACTATGTAGATTGGTGTCTTCCTACATAGTCCTCAAATTCAAAAATCTTTTGTGGAAAGAACCATACAGATTTGAGTGAACCGGTACCAGGACTGCCTCGTAGGTTTATTGGTCGCAAGCGCTATTGCTGACCACGAGGTCCGGGGTTTGGATTTGTGCTTGGTTGATGGCAATAGCGAGCCTATTGCCATCAACCGGGCACAAATCCAGACTCCGGACAGCAGTTCGGAGTCTGGATTTGTGCCCGGTTGATGGTAATAGGCTCGCTATTGCAACTAAGAAATTGCTGGTGGAAAAACCAATAACACTTTGCCTGACCCTAGAATCAAACCCAGGACTTCATGCTCCACAGAAGCGCTTGCGACCACTAGTCCATCGTGGCAGTTTTTTAGATAAAAATGTGGTTATTAAGGCATTGTAGTGACCTTATAGAGGAATTAAATATAAAAATAATTCAACGGCACTTCCTCCTGTAACAATGTCATTTTTAAAGTCAAAGTCAAAATATTTAATTCAAATAGGCATATAAAAGACATTTCTGAACGTCAAGATTATAAAAAAATAGAATTAATTCTAGTCGCCCCTTCCAAAGGTAGTTTCGTATGGAGAAGAATGGGCAAAAAATTCCACCGTTACTCTTTTAAAATGTTTTACATTATTTTGTATACGTACATTAATTATATAATTAAATATGAAGACGATGCACCTAGAATTAAATTACTATACCACAATAGGTATAAGAATAAAAATGAAGTTATGATATATAAATTAATTATGTGATAGATACATGGTGCTCACATATTTACAAACATTGTAAAAGTATACGTTTTCCTAAAAAAAAAGAAAGAGGCCAGTGTGTGAGTTAAGGTAATCACAGAATGTAAAATCAATGTCATAAAAATAATAAATTATACAATTAAAATAGCAACCAGATTGATTTTGTCTAGACTCTAGATCAGAGATTCCCAAACTATTTTGGGCAAAATGAACTGATACCTCAGACTCCCATAGCCAATTTTTTTCATCTTATTCGAAATTGTGCACGGTTATTGACTTGTTGAGTTTTTTAAAAGTACAACAATTTGTACTTATTTTTCTGTTCCTTTCTTCTTGTCTGTTTATATGCGTGTACATAAATAATGTTGTTCGACTTGCTCGCTGGGGTAAATAAAATACTAGTGGACTGTATAAAAAGGCTCGGTATATTGCCGATTAAATGTACAATTATAACTGCCCGGACAAAACATATATATGAGTTTAACAATCGTTTTGTGAGTATCGTCCGTCGCGGTGGGCTCCGAGGAAGCGAGTGTCGCCGGCCGGGCAGGCTCCCCGCGCCACACCTCCGCTCGTTCGCTGCGCAGGTCGGTCACGTCGCCTACGCGTGCCGTCTGCGTGTCTGTTGGGTGCGATTCCCAACATGCTGCCCGGGTTGAAGGGAAGACTTCAAAAATCTGGAAGGGGACAAATATTATTGAAGGCCCTCCTTATGGTGCCCCTCTTTGTCTTCACCTCTGCGACTCTGGCTACGCCATCGCTGCCAGGATAAATCTTTGTGACCCTTCCTAAGGACCAAAGAAGAGGAGGAAGAGCTCTATCCTTTATGAGGACAAGAGAGCCTAACTTCAGTTCTGTCTTCGAAGAGCGCCACTTGACCTTCTGCTGCAGTAGAGCAACGTATTCAAGGGAAAAACGCTGCCAGAAGTGCTGTTTGATGTGCTCTATTCTCTTGAAGCGCTCCAGGTGATTAATATTGCGATCAGAGACCTGTGGATGAGGTATAGCATTAGGTGGCCGTCCAATTAGGAAGTGAGAAGGTGTCAGAGCGGAGAAGTCATGGGGATCTGAGGAGAGAGGAGTTAAAGGACGGGAGTTTAGAACAGCTTCTATTTGAGTGAGGCACGTAGCCATTTCCTCGTAGGTGAGATGAGGGGATTGCAATAACCTTTTAAGATGGTGTTTTGTGGAACGAACAGCTGCCTCGGCTAAGCCGTTGAAATGGGGACTATATGCGGGTACGAATTTAAATTCTATACCTTCTTGAGATATGTGACCTTCAAGGTCTGATTGTGCAAGAAACTTTGATAGCTCATTGTAAGTGCCGACAAAGTTGGTGCCGTTATCGGACGTTATACTTTGCGGTTTCCCCCGACGTGACACAAAACGATTGAGAGCTGCTAAATAAGCTTCACTAGATAGTGCCGTAACGAGCTCGATGTGACAGGCCTTTGTCGAGTTACAGATGAAGATTGCCATAAACGATTTAATAAGTCTGCAACCTCTGCCTTTTCTGTCCGCTATCATCAGTGGCCCTGCGTAATCAACACTACAATGTAAGAAAGGGTACTCTAGCTCAGTTCGAGTTGTCGGTAACTGTCCCATAATGGGTTGCACTGATTCCGCTTTGTATCGACAACATCGGACACACTTATTTACGATGGCTTTGGCTAGGTTTCTGCCACCCAAGGGCCAATAAGTTTGCCTAGCGTTCGCTAGTAAGAGCTGTGGACCAGCATGTAAATATACTAAGTGTAAATGCTCAAAAAGTATCTTAGTAAAATGATGCTTGCTGCACAACAGAATAGGATGCTTTGTATCGTACGTGTATGGGGAATTGTCTAGTCTACCACCGACACGTAATATGTTATTGGAGTCTAGAAATGGGGACAAGGAGCTAAGTCTATTCTTTTTATGTAATGCTTTTACCGTTTTAAGAATAGCATATTCCTCAGGAAACATTTCCAAATGAACCTTGTGTAATATTAAATTTAAGGAATTTTTAAGTTCGACAACTGAAAATGGACCAGTACGTTTGTTGGTTTTATTTCTACAGTTATGTACAAATCTTTGTAAATATGCTATTGATCTTTGTACATGATTCAAATTAGATCTACTGTTAATCAAACTACTTATAGGATCTACATTAGAAGTACTATTAGCTACTACAACAGAACAAGAAACCAATTCTGGTAGATCTTGTCTCTCGTTATGATTGGGCATTTTTGGCCATTCTTGTTCATCTTTCTTTAAGAAAGTGGGACCAGACCACCACAAGGATGAACCACTGATGGAATCAGCCTTCAGCCCACGAGAAACAAGGTCCGCCGGATTGTCTTTCGACCGTACGTAGCCCCACACGTGACCCTCTGTGCTCTCTTGGATTTCGTGGATTCGGTTACGAACGAAATTTTTTAGTTGCAGTGGGGGTGTAGATAACCACCCTAGAACTATAGTCGAATCACACCAAAACCTACATTTGCTTATCTTTAGAGTAAGAGAGGATAATACTTTTGTACACAACCTTGCAGCTAACAAGGCTCCGCAAAGCTCTAGACGAGGAATCGTCGTAGGCTTTATCGGCGCTACCCTACTTTTAGAGGTCAAGAGGTGTATCTTTACTAATCCTGATTGATCCACAGAACGAATGTACAAACAAGTGCCGTACGCTCGCTCTGAAGCATCTGAAAAAACATGAATTTCATGAATTCCAGAGCTATCACTAAGAACCCATCGAGGAATTCTTAAGTGATTCAGAAGAGGTAAAGTGTCAGCAAATGCTAGCCATGAATGTTTGGTGTCTTGTGAGACCTCATTATCCCATGAATACTGATCGATCCACAATCTCTGCATGATGAATTTGGCTTCGACAATACATGGGCCGACGAGCCCCAATGGGTCAAAGATCTGACTTATGACAGAAAGTATGTGACGTTTTGTTACTTTTTTATTTAACTTTATATTAATTGAAAATGACAAAGTGTCTGAATCACAATTCCAGTACAAACCAAGAGTTTTAGATGAGACATCCATGTTAGTTTGTGAAAAGTCTAAAATATTGTCATCTGTATTATTATGAGAGGGTGCAATTTGATTTAAAATGAATGTATTATTTGATTTAAATTTTCTTAATTTTAATTGGGCTGATTTTAATGTAGATATGACTCCCTGAGCAATATCGATTGTTTTATGTATTGAATCAGAGCCACCCAGATAATCGTCAACATAAAAGTCTCTTTGAATTGATTGTTTGACGTTATCATCAGGGGCGCTGGAGGCTAAACTCACCAAACATTTGGTGGCTAAGTAAGGCGCACTTGCCGTGCCATAAGTCACCGTGTTGAGTGTGTATGTTTTTAAGGGCTCTTTTGAATCAGAGCGGAAGATAATTTTTTGTAGAGAGCGTTGTGACGGATGAAGTTCAATCGCTCTGTACATTTTCTCTACGTCACCAGTTACAACATATTTATGCTGGCGAAAGCGTAGCAGTATCGAAATGATGTCTTCTTGTACAGTCGGACCAACCATTTGGATGTCATTTAATGACACACCAGTACTAGTGGTGGCCGATGCATCGAAAACTGTACGAAGCTTGGTAGTTGTACTTGATTCACGGATGACGCCGTGGTGGGGTAAGAAATAGGTATTACCCTGAAGACAGCTCGGTGAAGACTCCTTATCTTCAGTCATGTGACCTAGGCGTTCATACTCTTGCATGAACTCAACGTACCTGCTTTTGAAGGCAGGGTCCCTAAGAAACCTACGCTCTAGTGACATGAACCGACACTTTGCCTTTGAAAAAGAATCGCCTAAGACTGAAGGATCTTTCTTCAGTGGCATGGTTACGACAAAGCGTCCGTCGTCTTTACGATAGGTATGTTCGTTAAAGTTCTGCTCACAGGCACGCTCCTCAGGAGACAAGGAGTGCTTGGCTGCAATGGTATCTAATTCCCAAAAACGAGATAAGTCTGGGTCGGCGTCCTCACTTAAAAAATGACAAACGGGAGAAGAAGAGTGTGTCTTATGACGGGCAACGTACCCTGACACTAACCAACCCAATTTCGTTTCATATAACTTAGGCTGATTTTTGCCTAAATCTATAGAATTATTGCATAAGACGGACCAAAATACTTCGGCCCCAAGTAAGATGTCTATAGCTGCCGGTATATTAAATGTTGGGTCAGCCAGACTTATTCCCAATGGAAGAGGAATGTTAACGCTGTTTATGAATGATGACGGCAAAGCTGTAGTGATCTGAGGTAAAATATGACAGTCTACAGTAAGTTTACAGTTGTCATCATAGTGGGACATAATCGTAAGGTTGCAAGACTGTGTACAATAAGAAGTATTATTATTTATACCTGCCACGGTGGCGCTCGCACTACGTCGCGACAAACCCAGCTTACCGCACAGTGACTCATCTACGAAGTTGCCCGTACTACCGTTGTCGAGGAGTACTCGGGCATTGTGCACGTTGCCCTTGCTGTCAACCACTCTCACGATCGCTGTGGAAAGCAAAACATTCGGAGGAGTAGTGAACTGCTGAACATTAGTTGAACCGGCAAAGTTATTGACGGGAATAACTGGCTCAGGAGACGTAGCTGCTTCTGCCTCATGTAGATGAAGCAGAGTACTGTGCCTTTTCTTGCAGTATTTGCAAGATACAAGATTGCACCTTGATTCTGTGTGCCCTAGTCGCAGACAATTAAGGCAGACCTTTGCCTCTTTGGCCTTTTGTATACGAGCTTCAACAGACAGAGCTCTAAAGGCATCACAATTGAATAAGAAATGAGTCTGACTGCACATAGGACATGTTAATTTTCTTTTATTATTATTATTATTGTTGTATTTTTTATCTTTATTATTGCTCTCATTTGTTTTTTGATTAGATTTTGTAGCTGTAAGTAAATTAGAATTATGTTTGGAAGTGTATACCTGTTCTACTTTATTGATGTTTCTTTTATGTTCTTGCAAAGTTTCTAATAAGTCAGCTCTGTTGCTAAGGAACTTTAAAAAAAAATCTAACGAAGGTGGATTATCTAACGTGTTTCGATGTTCTTCCCATTCCCTACGTGTGACACCGTCAAGTTTTTCGGACATCATGTGAATTATGAGGGTATCCCGTAAGTTAAATTCAGTGTCCTGACCTAACGTTGTCAAAGCACGAAGATTTTTATTCGTGACATCAATAAGGTTACGAATAGAAGAACATGATTCACTCTGCATACACTCAACGCTAAATAACGCCCGAACATGATTATTAACGAGCAATCTTTTGTTGTCGTATCTATTACACAATAAATTCCAAGCAGATTCGTAATTCTGAGCTTTAAAGTCTAAATTATCAATAACTAGCAGTGCACTACCTTTAAGAGAAGCACGCAGATAGTGCAATTTATTAACGTTGTCCATGTCCTTTCGTGAATGAATGAGTGAAATGTAAGTGTCTCTAAACTCAAGCCAGTGTTGATAGTGTCCGTGAAAAACAGGTAAATTAATTTTTGGCAACCTAACACAATTGTATTTAAAGCCACCTGCCTGCACATCCTCGTCACCCGTTACGTAACCATCTTGTTGACTGCCAGACTGGGGGGGACGAGCGCCGAGTAGACTCCGCGCCGTCGCCACCAGCTTATAATACTGGTTCTCAAACTGCTCGCGCTCCTTGCTTTCGTCATCGGGGTTCTCCACCAACATCTCAATGTCACTCTGTAACTTGTCATAATCCACATATAAGCCATCAAATTTATTAAGCCTAGTTTCCAGATCTAAAAGTTGTAAGCTGCTAAGTTCGTTGCAACTTTCAAGCATGTGAAGGTAATTGCCAAAAATAGTGAGTTTAGACTTCATACAATACTGTTAATACTGGTAATACTGTTAAATAAAATAAATCAATAAACAATGATATTTTCTACTAAAATATTATTAATTCTTCTAACAAGTTGGTACACATAACACAACCTATACAGTATCTTGAAAGTTTCAAATAAGAACTTGAGTTAATTAATAGTGGTCGATTTTTAGACTTCGTTGACCCACAAAATCAGTTTTTGTTTATGTTGCATGCTTGTTTACAAAGTGTACTTTTAATATCAGGTTTAAATTTTCTTCCATTTAATTGCAATATATCACAAGGTATTTTGTTGTAACATTTCACAAAGTACACCGTAAAAGATACTTTAGATAATCTGAAAACAGGTTGATCTATTTTATCTAGACTTAAACTTGACACATGGGCACGTGGGTTCTAGCGTGTCGGCAATGCATCTAGCCTTGATATTGCTTTGTCCTTGGCACAAAATAGCGTAAAGATAAGATATATATATTTTTGGTTATCTACACAATTTTTTTAGGGTTTCGTACCTCAAAAGGAAAAGCCCTTTCGAAACGCATTTGTTTGAAAATATAAATAGTCCTCAAACGTAGCAAAATTATCAGAACTTTGATTACCTTGTGCGTGGTCCGACACAAACTTGGTCAGTTTTTAGGGTTCCGTACGTCCGAATGAAAAACGGAATCCTTTATAAGATCACTCGTGTATATGTCTATCTGTCTGTCCGTCTGTCTGTCTGTCTGTCCGTCTGTCACAGCCAATTTCCCCCGAATCTAATGGACCGATTATTTAGTATTACGTTGACTCAGCCGTAGAGTCAGCGTAGCAGATGCGTAGACCTCAGCGTAGAGGCAACATAGCAGAAGCGTAGACCCACCGTAGAGGGGGCGTAGCAACAGCATAGACCCCAACATAGGGGCGGCGTAGCAGCGACGTATAACCTACCGTACAGGCGGCGCAGAAGCAGCTTAAGGGCCCCGTAGAGGCGGCGTATAGGCAGCGTCGACGCCCAATAAATGAGCGGCATACAGGCACCCTATAGATACCGATATTGAACCGTTTCCGGTTAGGCTGAAAGTTCCTTTTTCATCTAGACAAAATCAAACTGGTTGCTATTTTAACTGTACGATTTATTATTTTTAAAGATATTGATTTTACGTTCTGTGAGTATCTTAACTCAATCACTGACTTATTACTTTAAACAATTTAGAAAATCGTTCATTTTGGAAAAGCGGTCTCTTGCCCAAAATAGTTTGGGAATCTCTGATCTAGAGTCTTGACAACATCAATCTGGTTGCTATTTTAATTGTATAATTTATTATTTTTATGACATTGATTTTACATTCTGTGATTACCTTAACTCACACACTGGCTTATTCCTATTTTTTTAGTATACTTTAATAATGTTTGTAAATATGTAAGCAACATGTACTCGTATCTATCACAAAATTAATTTATCTGTCATTGCTTATTTTTTTTTAATGCTTATTATCTTTAATAAAGTATTATGATATATTATTATTATTATTCTCTTATTGCTTAATTTTTAATTCTGTTTACTGATTGTGGTATAGTAATTTTATTCTAGGTGCATTGTCTTCACATATAATTATATAATTGATGTATACAAAATATTGTAAAGCATTTTAGAGAGTAACGGTGGAGTTTCTTGCCCATTCTTCTCCACACGAATCTACCTTTTGGAAGGGTGGACTAGAATCAACTCAATTTTTTTTGTAAATTTTGCCGTTCAAAAGTGGCTGATATGTGCCTATTTGAAATAAATAATTTGACTTTGACTTTGACATCGGAAACAGTTTCTTGAAAAATCCTGAAAGTTTTTGTTTTAGGAGTAATGCCCATTTCAACTAAATATGCTTGCACTGTTGGATTTTCTACTGTGTGCGCTTTTATTTAGGCATTAAATTTTGTTGTCGCCTAGTGTTAGTGGTATTAGGTATACAACATATTCTTCCTCAAAATCGACAAGTGCAAAAGTTGAAAGTTGTTTCATAGTTGAATTGTATCGGAACTATGATAAGATTAAAAGCGTTAGGTTGGTGATGCTTTGAAACAAGAACAGTAGTTTCTTGCCGTTTCTTACTACGCTTTGAAATGGGCAACTAGCTTAATCTTTCTGTCTGACCGATTCCTTGACAATTCAAAAGTGCCTATAAATTGTGGAAGTATAAAAATATAACCAGGTTTGTTTAATGCAATGTCGGATTGGTCGGTGTGAGCGCAGGTCGGGGGCTCGCGGTTGTGAGCGCTCCATGGCATCATATGCGCATGCGTGAGCCGCTGCCGTTGCTGCCACCCGCACCCCATCGCGCCGTGTCCTGGTGCCCTTCCATGTCATCCAACTTTCACTCCCCAAGACACTAAGCCATAAAAGCTATCGATAAAACAAGGGATTTATTTTATTAAATGTATTTATTCAAAATATGTGGTACAAACTGGTCATCATAAATACAATATACTTACAAGCTGAAACATTGTGTACAATTAAATAAGAAAAGGGGAAATATACGAAACTACCTCTTGGAAGGGGCAACTAGAATCACTTCTATTGTTCTGTGAATTTTAACGTTCAAAAGTGCCTTTTATGTGCCTTTTTTAAATAAATTATTTGACGTTGACTTTGGGAATGAGATCAGTAGGCATAAAAAAAAATCACCCGCATCGCTGTCAATGGGAAAAGTGCCCGAAATGTTTACTCTTCATTGCTAAAACAAAGTAATATGTAACTAGCAAACAGCTATTCACTTACTTAAATAGCTTAGTAATAATTGGCGTGTCAAAAAATAATCAATCTCATCCTAAAGTCACCCACGAAAACCTACATTAATGAATATTGCACCTTCGCCCTAGGACGATTAATATTTTGAATCGATCCAATCGTTCAAGTACATTATAATATTCCTACGTGCTCATGACTGCGAAAGTAATCTACAATCTATGTAAGTATAATATACCTAGATATAACGAAACCTAGTTAAGGTACCTATATTGAATATCATCAATTTGTCAGTAATAAGAACAAATATATATATGTATATATATTTCACGTAGAAACTCGATAAATGAGTAATACGTATATCAGCTTTAAACATAGTCCTATAATTTTCAACATAATTAATTACTGCAGCCCTACGAAATGAATATGTCTTAGCGTAATATTCAGTGTCATTAAACTGAACATTAGACAGTAATTATAATGTGGAGTCAATAAGTTTACGATGCATGATAATGATAGCAGCTAGAGTTCAGTGAGACTGTCGCCAAAATAGTCGTGAACGCTGAATCCGGCCGTGAGCCGCCGGTGGCAGTGACCTCGGCGCACCCTGCGACTGCACCGCACCCCCCACCCCTGCGCTCCGCACCACCCCCGCACCACCCCGCACGCCTAATGCCACTACACCCCCAGTCACCCCCAGCCACCCTCTACCGCCCTCTCATGTTTATGTTTCAAAATGCTGTGTTAAATTGCAGAAAATTTAAACGTTTCTACATGCACTTGTTTTCTTTGTATAGCGAATGTCTGTGTCCTAGTTCACATGGATTAATTTCAGTTCTGGGTCTTGCTTCTTTTTCAGATTTTTCATTTGATTTTCCTATTGAATACTGATTTGCAAATTACAAAAGCGCTAATAATCGATTGCTAAATAGCTCATTGAAAATATTCATACTTCAAACTTTTTAATACAAGCGTGGGTTCCAAGAGTTTCTTATTCAATGTTAGAAGTTTACGTTAGAAATGTTTGCGTCTACTACGCAGTAATTTCTAAGTGCTACAGCTATAATACAGCTATTCTTTTGAAAATAATTATGTACTTATTTAAAGTATATCCCATCATCACTATTGTCATCCCCAAAAGATTATTTCAATCAAAAGTATATAAGACACATAACATGCGTAGTTATAGACTAACGTATTGGTCTATGTTCTTACTAGTGCACGAGTCCACGTCGCGTTGCTATAATTCCTTGGGCACTTTTTTACAAACCTCCAGATAGAGAGACTGTGCCGTATTCTTTTCGAGGATACACACTAAAACGGCGTAGCGTGGCTACGACCTCTACGACACAGGTCGATTCATGTTTGTTGCCGCGCATTTTACTGGTATTTACATATCCATCTATCCCTTGCTATTGACAACATGCTAAGCCATGGGCCTCACAACTGAATATTAATAGCAATAGGGTTTATAGGTTAGTTCTTTAGTAGCACATGTGCTAGGAAATATGAGAGCATGAAGTATGATGATTTAGAATGCAGATAGAAAGAAAGAAGAAGAAAGAAAGAAAATAGCACTAATAGCTCTCGATGTAGTACTATCTGCAAGATTATCTGAACGATACTAATTTCGAAATTATAGTATATATTAAACATTTGAAATTACTGTCGTTCAGAAAATCTAACTTGCTCAATTTTCTTCAACGCAATACGACAATTCTACATGGGCAATAGCCATTCGGTTGTATTCATGAAATTATTGTAAAAAAATGTGCAGTCTTCATAGAGGGTTAAATTAGAATACTCAGAAATGAGGAAAGTTACAGAAAAATCAACTGATAGAAGAGACATTAAAACAAAATCAATTGAAAGAAAACCTTGACGAGAGATCTGGATAACACAACGTAGAAGTAGAAGATAAGGAAAGTTCTCTATGCATACTTGAAGGTGCTGAGGGTACAATCAACAGAGCATCATGTTGTATCAGCTTCACAAATGCCCTATCGTGCACGTCATGAAGTTGATAAAAAAATCGTGTATAATCTTAAATCGGCGATAAAAAACTGTTCTATAAAGCACATAACAGTTTTACTCGTGTCCAGTTGGTGTGCTATCTACTAGATGGTTATCAGTCGTTATCAGCGAGCGTGCTCGTTTGTCCAGCAAGCATCGATCGAGCACATTGTATCACTTCTTGCCTTCGCGGAAGTGATAATAACTGTTATGTCTTATCTCTCGACATTAACACTGACCGGGTTAATTTAAGATACTGCTAGAATTTCGGAAATGTTTCATGAAAGAATGCTGGAAGATCACGAGCATTAACTAATATATGCGATAGATAGAATAGAACAGAATACTCTTTGATATGTACACCATAAGAATTACAGATATAGGTATACATATATATAGAATTTTTACATATGGTGATATAATAGGCGGTCTTATCGCTGAAAGCGATCTTTTAAAGACAACAACAAAAACTTTTAGATACATCTAAAAGTTTTTGTTGTTGACAGTCGTTACGGGTAGTCAGAAGCTCAAAAGTATAACAACACGTCTTACCAAGGGATGTCGTATTACCCAAGTAACTGGATTGTGGAGGTCAGATAGGCCACTTACTTTTTTTTTACTCCATGTAAATACTGGTATTCAGCTGCAGCCGGTTAGACTGGACGCCGACCTCAATGTGGTTGGGAAAAGGGTAGAGAATCCGGTATACAAACTGAAAGACACCAATTTTTTTTAATATTCTTGGTATGCATTACCAAGATTTCAGGATTTTTGTTTATCTTCTTTTTACTTTTTACAAAACTGGGATCTGATAAATAGAACACGGTTTTTCACACCACCCGCTCGCTAATGTCAAATTATATGTCATACAAACCTAACCTTAAGCAAGTTATTATAGCCCTAGGCCTGGGCATTAATAATGCACTGAATTTCTTTATGACCCGCTGGTGCTTAAAGGCTCCTTCAAACAGGCGCGACACGCGACGCGACACAAAGACACTGCGTGTAGCGCTACAAGCGGTGCCTTTGTGTCGCGTCGCGTGTCACGCTTGTTTGTAAGAGTCTTAATTTGATTTAAATTTGGTACCACAACCAAAAATTCGTGTAAAAACTTTTAGCAGTAGTTCTCACTTCATAAGTTTTAGTCTTGTTTTAGTTGCCATCGACGAACAAAAAAATTAAATTACACAATTTAATAGAGATATTAAAAAGTAGAATAATAAGTAACAATAGTGCCTTTGCCTTAACTCATACAACTGACCCATAACTTTATTTTTTTTTAGGAAAACTTATACTTTTACAATGTTTGTAAATATGTGAGTGTCTCTCACATAATTAATTTATCTGGCATTGCTTCATTTTTAATCGTTTTTACCTAGGTACTGTGTTCTAGTAATTTTATGCTAGATGCATCGTCTTCACATATAATTAATGTACCTATACAAAATATTGTAAAACATTTTTAAAAGAGTAACGGTGGTTTTTCTTGCTCATTCTTCTCCATACAAAATTACCTTTTGGAAGAGGCGACTAGAATAAATTCTATATTTTTGTTAATTTTGACGTTCAAAAGTGCCCTTTATGTGCCTATTTGAAATAAATAAATTGACTTTAACTTTGAGTGTATATTAATTAATGAATAATGTGCATATCAGACTCGCCAACCACTGTTTCTACACAATCTGTGGCGCTAATGTCATCGCAACAGCTGTTCGGTTGCTGTGGCGTGTTCGCGTACTACCGCATTAAAGCGTGGACATGTGACACATGCGAACAAAGTATTTAATGGTCGTGTTCACCATGTTCTTGCGCGTTCGTGCGTACACGCCTTTAGAATATTGGAATTGGGCGTCTTATTTCGAATATTATTTATTGTGTTTCTGATGAAATTGCGCGAGTTTAGATAAAATAGTGTATGAAACTGCACATAACTAGGTATTCCCCGGCTATTTAACAGTTTCATAAACTACTCATTCGCAAATCGAATTGGTTTTTATTACCTCGCAGTAGGTGCGAATAGTAGAGTGTTCTCCTCGGGGTTAAAGGTGTTTTCGTCTTGGGTGAGCTTGAATGCCCTCGTTGCACTCGCTAGAATCCTTTTACATTTTCCAGTTACATTAGGGATTCAAAATAGCGCCCGTGAGTTAAGACACTGCTTTATTCGTTTAGTGAATAATCTACTATTAAACTGCACTCAAAACGGTGAAGGAAAACATCGTGGGGAAACCGGCATGTCCTAGAACAAAAAAAAAAAATCGAATACATGTGACATCTACCAACCCGCACTGGGCCCGCGTGGTGGATTACGGCCCACTCCCTCTCACAGAGAGGAGGCCTGTGTCCCAGCAGTGGGAACATTATAGGCTGATTATGTAAATGGTACCAAAGAAAATCTTTATGTCCTTTACGTACGAATATTATTTATAGAAAAATTTACAAACATGTTCAGTTTTCGAGCGGGAAAAAGTGATCGTTTCTTGATTTTGTAATAAGGATAGCTTGTCAAAATATATAAAAGTATAAAACAATAAAAATACTTGTTTGCACGGAGGCCAACTACATTCAAATAATATTTATTTTTGTACAGTAAAATGTCACTAATATTTCGTAAACAAATAATCGCTTGTTGGGTAATCCAACAAGCAAAACGTCGTATAATTCCAGTCTTATAAATCTTCATGTTATATAACGGTAATATAGCGGTATTTAGCTCACTATTACGTTATAACTGTAATATCTTATTATATTAGTTGAGTAAACGTTTTTAGGACTAACTTATACGATGTCGTATAATGGTGTCAGTGTATAAGTTGGGTAAACGTTTGAAGAACTAACTTATACGACGTTGTATAATGGTGTGAGTGCATATACAGTAAACGTTTTCAGGACTGTCCTATACCATGTCGTATAATGGTGTCACCCATGACATTTATTGGACAATGTATTGGTCATATAAGCGTTTCGGTTAAATAAAAGGTATTCGTAAGACAACCGTCGTCGGGTGCAAAATCTTAACATAACTTTTACATCATTAAAACACCGCCGCCGCTTAAACGTTTTTATATAACAAAACTATTTTGGCCGTATGTAAGACTACCTAAGACGTGTATGCGATTAAAATGTCGAATTTCAACGGTTACATAACTTTAAGTAGACTTTTAAACAATTTAAAGGTCAAACACGCTTTAAATTAACCTTTCTCGATTTTTTTGTCACACAAAAGTGATTTATTTAAAAAGTAAGTAATGATTAGGGGACCCTGAAGTCGCCTTAGTATGGCCGGGACATCACGCGTCATGGTCTCAACGAAATATCTATCATCATCTGCCTAGCCTTTTCCCAACTATGTTGGGGTCAGCTACCAGTCTCACCGGATACAGCTGAATACCAGTATTTTTTTTTACATGGAGCGACTGCCTATCTGATCTCCACAACCCAGTTACTGGGTAACACGACACCCCTTTTTTTTTTTGGATGTGAAATCATCAAATTACTTCTCCCGCTCTGGGCGGAGCGGGAAGGTGTGTCAGACTCTTACTGATTAAAACCCACCCGTATTCCTTTCTATTGCCTGTGTTGCCAGGGGCCTCGGTGACCCTTTAGTACCTTCCCACGACCCCGGCAGGCATCGGCCCTAGTGGACCCCTACACTTGTGCTGACGGCATCTCTTTGAGGCGCGCGTGGAATACAACGCGCCGTTGACCCGGGCCTGGTCCTTACCGGACGGTGAGCTACCCATTGCTCACCGTCCGCAAGCCCGTGCCTACGGTAGCCGGAAATCAGCCCGGGATTACCGACGACCAGGGCGTCTCCTGCGGCGGCTAGGGGCGAGAGGGCGCGAAATTTGCCTTTGCCTCAACCGCCCCGCATCCTCCTTGGCGAGCATTACTGCTTCGCAGAAGGAGGTGACGGCTGCCCATGCCCTCTCGCTCCGTACCATAGCCTGAACCAGGGCCGGCGGCGAGAGATCTCTGCCGCCGATCGCCTCCACGAGGATACGGCGGTGCTCTGCCCAAGCCGGGCAGACCTCCACCGTATACTCCACCGTGACCTCCGGGCGATCCACATAGTGGTGACACCCGGGCGTTTCCTCCCGCCTTATCCGACACAGGAACCTCCCGAAGCTGCCGTGTCCGGTGAGGACCTGCGTCAGTCGGGTGGTGAGGACGCCGTGATGCCTCTCTAGCCACTACTCAAAGAGGGGACTTATCGCCACAATTGTGGCGTGCCCAGCACTGGGTTGCGACAACCGTACTCTTCATGTCGCCATGAGATCCCGTCGGAGCTCAGTCCGTTGTGCCGCGATTTCTCGCGGTAGCGGAGTTACGCCCCGGCGTTTCGCCTCCTCGCGCCACTCCCATACGTGCGCGAGGACTTTTGCCTCCAGATCCCATGGCGGCAATCCGGCAAGGAGGCTCGCTGCCTCACAGGAGACCGTGATCCGTGATCCGCGGACCATCCGGATGGCTATGACCCTTTGGGCCGCACTCAACCGGTGGGCTGGCCGCAGCGCCAGAGAGCGCGCCCATACAGGAGCCCCGTAGAGGGCATTGGACCGTACGACCCCCGCGTAGAGCCTCTGGCAGGAGGCGTTTGGACCCCCTAGACAGTGGCGGTACCTTCATATAAGCCCAAAAGCCTTACTAAAATGGATGGATGAATTCACTTTTAATTTATTGTACCTGACCAGTAGTTTATGAGAAAATTGCGATGATACATACGTAGGTACCTACATACTCAGTCGAAAACTGAACTTTCTTTTTTTGAAATCGGTTAAAATTTTATTGGGCTTGCGTTATTTTGAAACCCTAGGCACGCCACTGTCCCTAGATTGGGCAGGAGCCGCTTCAATGCAGCGCCTGCCCGCTCCAGTTTGGGTGCCAAACGTCGGAAATGCTCTACGAAGTTCCACCGGCTGTCGAGGACGAGTCCCAGGTACTTCATCGTCGACTCGACGCCGATGGAAACCCCTCCTACCGTTATTTGGTACCCCAACGGTGGCGCGTTCCGAGGACCATGAAAACACATGGCCTCGGACTTGTGCAGGGCCACATCGAGTCCCAATTGCCGGATCCTTTCGACGATTGTTGCAACCCCGCGTGCCGCTACTTCGGCCGCCGCCTGGTGCGACCTCCCCTGCGCCAGGACCAACGAGTCGTCAGCGTAGCACACTACGCTGACGCCGCTAGGGAGGTTAGCGCGCAGCACCCAGTCGTATCCGATGTCCCACAGATGCGGCCCCAGGACCGATCCCTGTGGGACACCGCACGACATCTCTTGCCAGTTCCACACTTCCTGGTGACTGGGATAGATGACGGCCCTGTTCGTCAGATAGGCACACGATACCCCTTGGTAAGACTGGTTGTCAGACTTTCGAGCTTTTGACGACCCGTAACGACTGTCAAAGATCTACAAATGACAGACGGGACCAACGGCTTAACGTGCTTTCCGAGGCACGGAGGGGTCTTGGTATGTAAAGATGGTCACCCATCCACTGACCAACCGTGGCAAGCGTAGCTTACCTGATTGATCGACCCGTGCGGCTGTTATTACTTTGCCATAAGCCCCTCTCAACGAAATATCTATGCGACCTTTTTGTTGTATAAGATGGTTGGAGCTTTATTATGAAATAGTAGATTGTTATACTAAGGGATAAAAGTTACCCTTTTATAATGTGTTTTTAGCGCTGTGTTTTACACTCTACTTTTCACTACGATTGCGACAAAATAAAATAATCCAATACAATATTAAGTACCTAGCTTATTTTATTAAAAAAAAATATGTTAATTTTTACAATTCTGGATATTTAACGAGACGTTTTTCCCGGCAACTTAATTTCAGTCCTCTGTGAAGAGGAATGTCGAGTGGTCTGTGGGGTAAACGAGGGAGATACACGTAGTTCCAGGTTTGAGGGTCCAGCGGCCGAATGTTCTAAATAGAAAATCAGCTGGGTTGACTCATCCCTTGATGTCGATAGTCGTGGGCTAGTTGGGAGAATATTGATGCGTTCTGTGATACGCTAGGTGATGTCAAATTTGTTTTGAATGGAGTTCTCTATATAACCTTCCGCCACTTGACCGGATCTGCATATACTGTTCCGGATTAGGCAAAATTAGATAGGTGGCGATCCCTTTTGGCATGTTGCTAAATTTATTTTTGCCTATAACTTGCCTTGTGCTTTTTCCGTTTCGATATTCGAGAAAAAAATCTCGGCGTGCCCACTCCACTTCGCCGTAAATCTTTGTAGGCTTTGACAATTTTTAGAACTACTATAACGACTTTCCTCTCCTTATTTGTCTTTTTATTGGGCAAATTTATGGCTTGAAAATGGGTATCAGTTTCGACATCTTCCACTGTTATGCTAACCAGTTCTATTCCTCTGCAGGCACAGCTGATCTCAAAAATTGCAACCTAGAAAACAAAAAAAAAACAACATCACGCCTGTTGCCAAAAAATAAGTGTGTTAAAACTGTATTTTGGTTGGTACAACAGTTTGATGAAAATAATAGAAAACATTTGGAATCACATATGTAAGTAGGTAAACGTAGGTAACGTACCTTTTTGCCAAGTATTTTTCATTTGGTGCCTTATTTACGAAATTATCTTTCCTCGTGAAAACTTGTCTGTATAGTTCATAACATTGAATATGTGCTCCAAAGGGTTGAACAATGCTATTTTTTTTAAAAGTTCATCAAAATACGTATGAAAAACTCTTACCGAACGCGAATACAGTCGTTTTTCTGTCGCCATTATAAAATTTTCGTAAGTATTTAAATAAATGCATTGTGACCTTGACGGCAAAAGATTGCAACTTATTTCTTTTTTTTTTCTTCCATCTGAAAATTAGGGTTTTCATTCTAATTGGATGATGACATTTTCACTGTTGTAAAATACATTATGGTCATCAATTCAATTCGTAATTAGAGAAAAATTCTAAAGATTTCTCGCCAATGCCTTTTTTTATATCTTATGTAGCCGCACGCAACGCAGTGCACGCATTTTACCGAAGAGATCACCGCTTTTATTTCCATTTTCAAAAATAAAATGTTCACTTCTCATGCTCTAAATGTTCGTCTTTATGTTGAGCGTAGGCGACATAAAATCACTTAGATAATCAGGCCCAATACGCACAATAAAACGTCGCAGATTAAAATAGTTATTTTATTTAATTTGCTTTAATTTATATCACTTCCGTATTTCCTATCGTTAATTTAATAAAATCAGATAAAATAGTTGTCATTTATTATTTAAAAAAGCAAAGAAACGTTTGTTTTTATGACTTGGCACTAGTCGAATGACACATGTAGAAAATAAAAAAATATAAACTTTTAAAAAGTAATGTGGCGGGAATTTGCTATTCTCTTCTTCAATTTTGAAACATTTTTGAACAGTGAAGTGATTAAACGAAAAGAGCCGAATATTCAAGTGACGAAGAACACTCTCGCCCAACAAGCTAATGGAGTAGAAAGCGAAAAACGTGGTTGAAGAAATATTACCGCCGAAATCTAATTAACTTTATTTCAACGCGTAGGACAATTTCATGTGTTGGAGATCAGACAAACAAGTAAATACTGTTACGTACTTTGTGCCTGTTTCATTTTATCGCAATCGAAGTGAAAAGCAGAGTGTGCTTAATTTCGACTTAACTGTCCACCCTCGCCTGCGGCTCGGATGGATAAAAACGTCTCGGGGTAAAATGGCTTCTGTTATGCACTAGATGTACAATCTACTATTTTTAAGAAACAGTAATAAGTCGAGTCTTTATTTATGATTATTCTACTTACGAATAAAGACTTTTTCGGTTTTGTAGACTCGTTGGTAACAGACAAAACGCTAGAGCTAGAGCAAAATATGCTATTTTATCCCCGATCTGGTACGCTACGATGACGGACTTTTTGAGCAAGAGGAGTGAAAATATATTTTTAATAATTAACTATAACCATTTAGGGCGTTAAAAACTTGACAACAACACATTGTCATAAAACTAAAGTTCCCTGAAAGATTAGAAAACACTACTATTATAATATAACACTACGATTATTAAATTATAGTATATTGGAGGAGGAGATAGAGAAATTAATTTGATATACTTTTTCCAGTTATTCTTTCATACACGCACCAGCGAGCACAATGAGGACACGGTGGAGCATACGGTGGAGGTCTGCCCGGCTTGGGCAGAGCACCACCGTGTCCTTGTGGAGGCGATCGGCAGCAGTGATTTCTCGCGCCCGGCCATGGCGCGTTCAGGCCACGGTACGGAGCGAGAGGGCATGGGCAGCCGTCTCCTCCTTCTGCGAAGCAGTAATGCTCGCGAAGGAGGAGGCGGGACGGTTGAGGGAAAGGCAAATTTCGCGTCCTCTCGCCCCTAGCCACCGCAGGAGACGCCCTGGGCGTCTGGAATCCCGGGCGAATTTCCGGCCACCGTAGGCGCGGGCTTGCGGACGCTGACCCATTGGTAGCTCACCGTCCGATAAGGATCAGGCCTGGGTCGATGACACGTTGTGTTCCACGCGCGCCTCAATGAGATGTTAGCACAAGTGTAGGATTCCACTAGGGCCGATGCCTGCCGGGGTCGCGTGGAAGTTCGAAAGGGTTACCGAGGCCCCTGGCAACACAGGCAACGGAAGGAATACGGGTGGGTTTTAGTCAGTAAGAGTCGGGCATACCCTCCCGCTCTGCCCAGAGTGGGAGGGAAATTATCAAATAACTTTGATAATTTCTCAAATAGAAAAAAAAAAGCGAGCACAATATTTTACTTGCGAATCAAAACGGTTGTCGTTAAATTGCATATGGTTTGTCGCAGTTCACAATTTTTCGATGGTTTATAATCTCGCTAGATAGATTATAAACGAACGATGTTAATAATCACACGGTGACATATATAACGTTCAGCGGTCATTGGCTGACTTCTACGTAACTCCTAAACGATACCATTGTCGTGTAACTTGTGCCTTATTCGCCTAATATAGACGTTTATATTAATAACGCTTATACGACTAATCTTAAAAGACTAACTGAAAATGTAAAACGTTAACTTGACTATTATCAAACATTAATTTGTTAGTTGGGTAGTCAATGATCTATAATTCCATACATAATTAACAACATGGACCGGTACTGGTACGATTAACACGTTGAATAATTAATTGAATGTTAGCCTCGTTGGTACTTACGTCACCATCCTCAAGTTCAAGGGCGACATGCACCGTAATTAATTCGTAAGTCACAAAAAGTTGAATCATTCCTATGATGCATGCTCTATGATTTATTTTTGGTGCCACCGTTCACGTACGTATTAAGTGTAATGTTACGGCTGGTTATTTGGTTATTAAATAATTAAATGGGTGCAAGGGCTCAATATTCTTTTTTGAGAATGTGTTTACGCTGATTTATTTGTAATTCAGTAAGGTGTATCATGAGTGCAGTGCACTCCCATAAAGGTCACAGTTAAGGTTAAAGTTGATGTCGGATGGGCGTTGCAGCGGCGGTGGCGGCGGAGTTGGGCGGGCGGTGCAGGACACCTGAGGGCGGGAGGGCGAGGGGCGCACGCTGCAGATTCACTTTCGTCCGGCTGCGACCGCCGCTACGCCAGTGAGAGAAAGTTAGCCGCGGCGAGCGAACGAGTCTCGCGTCGAGCGGCGTGCCGCGCACGCACGTAACCGCGCTCGAACTACGGCGCCCGGCCGATACACTTGCCCTTCAACTTCGTACGCGATCCACGTAAACAATGCGCTGAAATGTCCCATCTCTAAGAAGATTTCCGTATTGCATATGAATTAAATTTCGATACTTTTGTGGAGCAATTGATAGTTTTATAGTAGCCGGTATTTATCGAGACTATAATAGACAATTTAATATACGTAGTGACTTATCAGTATTTAAGGAACGATGCAGTGTTATCCTAAGTTATCCCCTAAGCGCGAGCCGATGGACATAGTATACGAGTCGGAGATGCTTCCTGGAGCGCGGAGGCTGGAGCTGCCAGCGCCCCCGGGCAAGGAGTTCCGCGCGCCCGTGCTGCTGGCGGCGCCCAGCATGGCGCCCGCGCACTCGGTGATCCAGTGCATGCGCCCGCCGCCACCGCCGCCACCACCACCACCACCACGTCTCCATAAGCCGCTGTCCTTCGAGGAACCATCCAGCTCCATTCCAGATTTAGGTAAGTCATCCAATGATTAACACAAACTGTTACCATTAATTCTTATGAACCCAGAACTACGCCGCGTAGAGGTGCTACGGGGCTACGAGTACGAGCAACAAGAAGTCAGATAGTTCAGTCAAAACAAAAATATTTTGACTCAATGCGTAAGTATTTATTTTATAGTATCAATTACTAGACACAGTACCGTGTCAATTCACGTGACAGCATAATTTTATTTTGACGCAAGTTCGCGTAAAGTTTTTGTCAAGAACATACGCAATTGCAATGCAAATAGACTCGAATTAAAAGGAACTTATTTAGTCCGTGCGTCAAAAACATATTATTACAGATACCTTCACGTATGAATATATAAATAAACATGACAAACGCTACTATAATATGTTTTGTTTCCGGAATTACGGAAGGTTTGTATACTTTTTCATTCACCTTTGACCTTGGATACTTGAAAAAAAAAATCCGTAGCGGAAGATACACGTAAAATGTTGTATGTATATTTTTCAAGTTTAAGTTTTATAGCACCAACGGTTTTTGCTACAATCTATATTTTAGATGAACCTGACCGACGCCTGAGGGCGACACCGGGATCTGAAACGTTAAAACATCTTTGATATTTTAAGTATGTTTAGGATTAAAGGCAATTTGCAAAGGTTAAGCGTCACTTCATGATACCAACTTGACGTGTTGGTATGCCATAGATAAGATCTCGTATATAATTTTTCCGATTTTTTTTTTAACTTTAGATATAATCATCAAAAAGATGTCTGACCAAACCTCAAAACCAGAAATGCTGGAATTGTGGAAAATGATCTATTACCCGTACGAAAGCGTATATGAAATAAACCGCCCTAATTTGAAAAAAGGCTCTTCTAAATATCGTTAATATAAATTGCACCATTATCACAGTTATAAATAGATTGTTAGTATTTCACATACAAGACGATAATAAACAACAACAACATAATATTAATTGAGTTTCCGCCCTTCGTAAAATGAATTCAAATAGAATTATATATTTCAAAAGGCCAGAAAATTATTTTCGAGTTGGGCTTATTCTTTGTCAAATTATTATATGTATCTGCTCATTTATAAAAAGTACAATGAAAGGAGCTATTTCTTGAAATAAGCAAAAGTAAAATTAATCTAGAGACCTTGGTCTCCAGATTAATTTTACTTTACTCTAATTATCTCTAATTACCTGTTCCAAAACAGGTAATTCAGGGACCATTGTCGAAACTCGAACTTACCTTTGTATTTTATATGTATATGTATATTTTATTATCTAAGCATAACATAATGCATAGATTACAACAAAATCATTTAATTGAATGACCTTTATGTCAATGAAGCTCTAAAAGATATGCATTGTGAAGGTCAGTTCCTACTAAAGACGTTTGTCAAGGATTGTTGAAGTACATTTTGATATTATCTTAGTCTATATTTCCGTTATCCTATTATCTCAGTCTTGACAATATGATACTATCGTACACACAAAACAAAACACGTAATTCTTTCTTACATTTGCAGTAGATATATGTTAGCATAAAACACATACAACGTTATTTTTGGGTTAGAAAAACTAAAATATATCCAGTACACCAATCTGTATAAATCATTTAAAGAGACATTATATAACTACTAAGTTATGTCTATTTCGGTAGTCAACAATAATTACCCAAATAAATTCTACTACGAACTGCATTAAGGATTGCACTATTTAAAAAATAACGTCGTATTTATTTAAAACGCATACAGGAAATGTGTAAAACCGTTCGAGCTGGAATCGCGCACCAAGCGTTCGGTACTGACATACAGATATACTAGGGTTCCGTTGGTGATGTTTTTGCGACTGTTTCTCCCAGCTTGTAATTTAAAAGGAAATTCTAACACAAAAATAAAACGTAACATACTAACTACCTACCCTACTAATCATAGAGAAAAACAACAATTTGTTCAATAATGGATTTTCATGGGCATGCAACAATTCACCATAACATTTCGTAAACTGTCTAAGATTATATTTATACAAAAAAGTGATGTTATAAAGGTTCTATTGTATGTTTTTTTCGGAACCTCTAAAAATCAGAGAAACTGCCTGTTTTGTTCAACACTCCTCTTATACTATTAACAACGATTAATAAAAACACTGGGCCGCAAAGAAAGCGGCTCGGTTATAAAAAAATGTGTTAACTTTTAAAATATTTGAAATTAATTATTCTAATCAAATTCAATTAAAAACATACCACTAACCCCTGAAGAGTGTACCAGAATTCTGACAATGCTTGTAGTGAACGTTTTACTGCGAGAACTGTTGGTGTACGTGTCGCTATCAACCATTCAAAGAGTGCTCCAGTGATTTGAAAAGACTGGATTATTGAATCACAGACAAGGAACAGGCCGAACAAGGTGCACGACAGTGAAAAGTATGATCGATGTATGGTGTCAACAATGTTGTGAAATCGATTTCAAACGGCTGTTGAAGTCAAAAATCACCATCAACGTGCTGGAGCAATCCGAACGAAGTCTCCATTGAAGCGGCATCTTGCTGAAGCAAACTTGAAGCCATTTAGACCAAAACTCGAAAGGCAGCATCGAAATTCAAGCCTGAATTACGCTACAAAACACATGAATTAGACTCTGAATGACTGGTCAAGGTAATGTTTTCAAACGAGTCGAGGTTCATGCTATAGGTACACGTACGATGGGAGGCAAATACTCTACAGAAGACCAGGAGAGCGCTATAACAAGCTTGCATTGAGGAGAAAGTGCCATACGGTGGAGGCTCCATACACGTGTGTGCTGGAATTTCTTCCGAAATCCGTACCGTGCCAGTGGTGATAAGAAAATGGCACTTTAATGACAGAAAGATGAATGAAATCTTAAATGAGTATGTTGGCCCATTTTTAGTAAACATGGGCGAGAACCCCATCTTTATGCACGATAACGCTCGTCCCCATACAGCTCGGATAGTGTTTGACTACCTTGAAGATGTCCCTATCCCACGCATGGAGTGGCCAGCATGGAACCCAGACCGGAACCCCACCAACCATGCCTGAGACGAACTGGGACGACGTGTACGCCAGCGAAATACCTCACCAATCACGCTTCGTGAACTGAAAGAAGCAGTGACTCTATCAGTGAATGGGAGAATATTCCTTAGAATTGGCTTAGAAATCTGGCAGAAAGTATGCCAAAGCCAATCCATATAACAGCTGTATTAACAGTAATCGTGGTGGCAATACAAAATTGCATATTTGATACCAAAGCACATTTTTCGAAATCTAGTAAAAATAGTCATTTTTACTTCATAATATTGAACTTTTATGACATTGATTTAAGCACTATAAAATTGTCTATTATTTAATATTTATTTCATAAAGCTAGCTCCAATATTTTGGAAGTTCTTTACGTACTAATGATTGTGTATTTCATGCATTTCTGCTAGATTTTTTCTATACGCAGTGGGAAATTCAATTGACGCCAAAATCAGAAAAGGAGCCAAATATTTTTTTTCTTTATGCTACTTTCATACCTCGTTAATTTTGAGCATAGTATTCAATTCGGAAAGATCTAAATGTAGACATGATAAATTACGAGTCCAAAACTGTAGATTTTACGTGGGTGTGACAAACGGACGGACATGACACAAAACGAAGAGTTCCCAAGTTACTTTGACTAGGGAACCCTAAAATACGTACCTACGACATTACATCCTTTTTTACCAAAAGTTGCGATAACCATCAGAACATCAGGCAACCAAAAAACAAACCAAAAGCCAAAAACCAACCCTACAAAATGGCACATCGGCCTATGACAAAGTGATTGCGTATAATCATTTAACATCGCCTTGGCCGCTGTGAATTCATACTTCCTGCTTCGGAAAATTGTAACAGCGTACTACTGCCACACAGCAATTTCCGGGTGATGACGACATTTCATGAAGGTCGCACTTATTAAATAAACGACACATTATATGATTGCATTGATTAATTATAACGTACAGTTATCTAAACAAACACAACAAAGGATGTGATTTATTTTCAACTTTTCCTCGAATCCTAGCGGGCAAAAGGATGAGAAGTATGGAAATACGTTGTCTTTATAAATAGCGTTACATTTGATCGATCTTTTTTTTGTACATCGAGTTCTGTGTAAATTAATATTTTGCCATGATTTCCTACTGTTGATTTGTTGTTGGAGGATCGCAGATAACATTAAAAAGGTTAAGATCATTTTTGAATATTGTTAACTTGTTTTCCAATATGTAACGTAACTTCGTGAGAAAATTCCAAACAATCTTCTATAATGATTTCCAAATTTTTAAATGGAATATTTTGATAATTTTAAAAAGATGCGCTAACAATGTAAAAAAGATATAGACGATACACTTCTGCTGACCAACTTCATGAGAAAAAACGTGCTCACGTTTTCAGTTGAAAAACGCACGTGCCTCTTTAGTAGTGATCCGTCATCTAAAAATATGTTACTCTGCATCGCTTTCTCACGTTTTAGAAATATTCATACCTATATACCACAAGAAGTGGTTACTCGGTAATTACCACGAAACGTCATAAATGCTTATAAAGTAGAACAAATGGTAAAAATCGATCTGCAATCAACACATAACCCAAAAAGAATATCTTCTAAAATATAGAGAAAGTAAAACTAATTGTCTCTATAATTATAAAAGAATATATTAAAATATACTTACAAGCTTGGAGTTATTAAGTAATTAAACCATCAAACAACGATGGTTTCCTATTAGTTAGTCGTAAAGCGAGGTGGTCTACTTATCTGGAAAATATAATCATATATAAAATCGCGATTCAATAAGAACGCTTGAACTTGAACATATTCTTAAAAGTACTTCTTTGTTCTGTTCTATATATACGTTCTATGTAAACTCTGACATATATGGAAAATAATCGTGCTAACAATATTTTCGCGAATAAGATTAGATAAATATTGCAAGGTCACAGCGACGAACGTGTGCGGCGCGTCATTTGGTGTCATTAAGGTCACTGTGACATTGGACCGATAGCAGTGACAAAATAATAGCCGTATCTTATCTGGCAATGTCAGCGTCGCGGGCGCAGCAGGTGCGCGCGACCCCTGCACCCTACTTGTTTGCGAACCCTCTCTCGGATGCACACTAAACGGTGTGACACCAATCCGTCAAATGAGTCGTGCGATATGCTTCGTGCTCCTTCAATGATTTATCTCCAGCAGGCTTCTAATTAATTGTTGAAGGAACCTCAGAAAATGGAAGGCATGGAATTTAAAGATATCTTCCATAAATATAGAATTATCAGAAAAATAGCCAATGGTGTAGGTAATCATGATTTCCCGGTTTTCAGGGTTAGCTAAACTATAATTATACGTACGTGAATAACGTGTGTGCAAAGATTCAGCTATATAGCGCAAATTATGTGTTATCATATCGCCATAACCTTCTGAGTGAGCAAATTACTTCCTGCTGATTCTAGTAGTAGATATATATATATCTCATTATTTGTCGAGCATTATTATAATACACTCCCAGACACCTGAATCGACCCTCCGCATATTTTTGTTCAAAGGTCTCTCTCTACCTTTTTAAATAATGGTAGTACAATGAAAAAAAAAGTGCTTTTTGAGCCAGGCACTCACTATCATTTTCGTTTGTAATTTTTACAAATTTCAATTAAGAATACTAAAAAATCTGTTTCGATTACAATAAGTCGTCTTTTTGCGTTTCTCAGCAAATTAGCTTGGACTTTTTGAAGAAAACAATGATTTAATAGAGAAAACGTTTATTTAGCAACTTGTGTTTCGTCTAAGAGCATTTACGACGGCCGTCATGCGCTTGGACATGGATTTAATTAATGCCACTATGACGTGGCGTGGTATGTTGTGCCATGCTACCAAAATGGCAGTTTTCAGCTCTTGCAAACTTTCTGGTGCTGGTTGGTAAGTCACGCCTCTTCATCTCATCTCATTGCGATACTAACGCCATTCAGGTGTTCTTAAACAATTCTTGCAGTGTGCGCTTTTGTATTATCTTGCATAAAAATTAAGTCTTGCCCCATAAGCTCAGCATAATGGCATCACATGAGCCTTTAGGAATTTACGAATGCATCGGTCGCTATTTAAATCTAACCGCGGTCACAACCTCAAGGCCAGTTTTTCCTTCGGTGTAAATGCCGCTCCAGACTGTCCATAATTGGGCACGCCACGATTGCGGCGATCTTTGAGGAGTGGCTAGAGAGGCGCCACGGCGTCCTCACCTACCGCCTGATGCATGTCCTCAGGACACGGACAGGGCAGTTTCGGGAGGTTCCTGTGTCGGATAAGGCGGGAGGAAACGCCCGGGTTTCATCACTGTGTGGATCGCCCGGAGGACACGGTGGAGCATATGGTGGAGGTCTGCCCGGCTTGGGCAGAGCACCGCCGTGTCCTCGTGGAGGCGATCGTCGGCAGAGATCTCTCGCGTCCGGCTCTGGTTCAGGCCATGGTACAGAGCGAGAGGGCATGGGCAGCCGTCACCTCCTTCTGCGAAGCAGTAATGCTTGCGAAGGAGGAGGCGGGACGGTTGAGGGAAAGGCATGTTTCGCGCCCTCTCGCCCCTAGCCGCCGCAGGAGACGCTCTGGGCGTCGGGAATCCCGGGCGGATTTCCGACCACCGTAGGCGCGGGCTTGCGGACGGGGAGCAATGGGTAGCTCACCGTCCGGTAAGGACCAGGCCCGGGTCGACGGCGCGTCGTATTCCACGCGCGCCTCTAAGAGATGTCAGCACAAATGTAGGGGTCCACTAGGGCCGATGCCTGCCGGGGTCGCGGGAAGGTACTTATGGGTCACCGAGGCCCCTAGCAACACAGGCAACAGGAAGGAATACGGGAAGGTTTTAGTCAGTAAGAGTCTGACACACCCTCCCGCTCCGCCCAGAGCGGGAGAAGTTATTTGATGATTTCCCACCCAAAAAAAAAAGAGACTGTCCATAATCCACCGCCATAACTTCCTCTTTAAAGCAACATTGCTGAAAACGTTCTCCCTCTCTTGCGGTAGAATTTCCAATGTTTCCTGCCATACAGTTGAGTCCTATCCAAATGTTCGCGTGCAAACTTTAGGCGCGCCATTCTGTGAGCTCGTGTTAGTTTGGGACCATTGGCTAGCTTATGAGGTTTCAGGCCACGTTCTTTTAGTCTCCTAACAGTTTGAGCGCGAACAGTCAGTCCATGACAGTCCCAAAGCTGTTCTTGTACCTGTACTGAGGTCAGGTGACGATCGGTTTCGTGGTCCTCCTGGACTTCACATGAAGCCACCAGTCTCCAGGTATCGATGGTAAATTCATTGAACGGCTTACATGAAGTTGTACCTTTCGCTGACTAAGCCCAGACTGAAGAAGTTCCACAGCTTGCTCGCTACTTTAGGTGCAGTATCCATAATAACGAAATAACCATTGACTTATAGAGGCTCTAATATTAACTTGTTGCTTCTTTAAGAGCGACCAAACCCCGATAGTTTTCTTCTCTTTTTCAAATTAGGGAATTAAAATTTGGAACAACGGTGATACCGAAACGACGGCCAGCATGTCAACTTCAAAACTGCATAAAACTTTTTCTCTGACTTATCATTATCTTGATGTTTTAGGTCTTTAAACATAAAAATGCATGGTGGCTCGATATAGGAGTCAGGGAGTGTACGAGTATTAACACAGGATTTCTACTCAACGACAATGTCATCTTTAGCGACCGTTTTATTGGATCGATAATATTTCTTGAAGGACAGCTTACATATTCTGCGACACAAGCACTTGTTGTTATCTTTCTGATTAAAATGATTATGAATCGTTATTCAAAGTACCATACAAATTACCTCTAATGAACCGGAAACGTTAGCGGAAATTGAATATATAATAGCGAAAAATAATCCAGGATCTTACTAGTTATTTATAAAATATATCCAGGCAAACAATAAACTGGGCATGTGATTTGATTGCTCTGCGCTATTATACCTACCATGTATAGATTTACATAAGTATGTAGGTACGCTATAAACGACTGAGTACACAGGGAAGTGTTGGCTCGCAACCTTGGCCGAGGTCGCGAAGCGTCACTCGCAACACTTATAAATTGTTTCATAACAACTCATTCGTGAATCCACTAATTGCTCAGTGCGGCGTTTTCCTGGAAGGCTTTTAGTAGTTGGTATGGAAACGGCTGAAATTGTGAAAGGTGTATTAATGTTTGGTGGTCTGCGCCCCCCTGGGTCCCACCCGGCGCGGGCGCGCGGCGCTAGCCTTCGCTTTGAACCTGTCCCGCGCCCGCTCCACCCTCGCTGCTGTGACCGAGCAGAGGTCATGGCCACACATATTTTCGAAGCACGTGCTCCATCAATTTTCGATTACAAGTTCATGAAAGGTGTCGTGTCGCCTGTACACAAAAGCTATTACAGCTTACTTCGTAAATATATGTTCGATAATACTGACTTTGGCCTACAAACGACTATAGCTTTGGAATCAATAAACTAATACTTATATAGCCTTCATTGAATTATAAATGGCCACGTGTCTACAAACTTTCCTAATTGCTTTGTTTTGGTTGAATACATTCTATAAGGATGGTCTCGTTTCCTGTTTTGATTTGTTAATAAATTATACGTGTCTCAAACATATATACATATATATATACGTCAGTATGCCACGAATTTAATTCCAACTTTGGCACACATTCACCACAAAAACAAAGTGAAGCAGACAATATCAGAAAATGAAAATATATTATACTTTTGTATTTGTTTGATTGTGCAAGTCCAAGAGTTGTATGAAGGTCATTGATAAGAAATCTGCAATGTTACAAACGTTGTGTGAGGTGCCTTATGCCTTAACGTAATAAAAACATACGTAATCATATTAGGTACACATAGTTCTTTGATTAATTAATATATTTTTTTATTAAAATCACGTTTTTAAGGTTTCAAGGTGAAGTGACGCTAATCCTTCACTACAAAAACACAAGTACCTATACAGGTAATGTTAGCATGACTAAACGTACACAGGTACAATAGTAAACAATGAAAGTATAACAGCAGTACTTATCATTATTACATCCAATCGTATATTATCTTCGATAGGTACATACATATATCCTTGACACTCGATATTGACAGATTATTTATTGCATTTGGAGAATGATCACGTTTTAGCACATACGAATTTGCATATGAACATGTTTCATGGATTGAATTACGTATAGCAATAGTTATTGTACATCACAATATGTAGAGCAACTATATTCACTTGTTTTCCATGACATTCCGGAGTCTGGATTTGTGCCCGGTTAATGGCAACAGGCTCGCCCCCTATTATATGGGACTTAAACATAACTGACGAAGCTTGGGTGTACTATAAGTTCACCTCTGCCTAATCCTTCGGGGAATACAGGCGTGATTTATGTTATGATATGTTATGTCATGTCATGTGAGATTACGATTTTATGTTATGATATGTTACCTATGTCATGTGACATTACGATTTTATGTTATGATATGTTACCTATGTCATGTGACATTGCGATTTTATCCCTAAAGTGAAAGAAATATAACTCGTACCAACCGTTTGTCAAGGTGACTATGAAGTGGGTCCTCACTTGGCACTCGACCAAGGGTGTACTCAGCTTTGTCCGTCCACATAAAAGTGGTGAAGTCAAAGCTAATTTGCGTCTCTTGTGATAACATCTTTCTTAATAAATCATTTAAAAAAAAGAAGATTTATTACGGAAATCCGACAAACTATGGTATACATCGGTTTCTCGACTTCTACAAAGAGTCACAAATTATAATATTTTAAATCATGTCTGTTCGATGAAAACTAAATGTATTTTTTTGCATTTTAATTTAACAAAAAGACACGTTTAAGTTAAATTAGATAGCAGACTAAACCTTCATCTAAAGTTGAATTTTCGGACTCCGGTGTTAAAGCTCTCCTTTTTTTGTCGGTGTAGAATTTTCTCACTTTTCTCGCCGTTTTGGGAAAATATTTTCGAGTAAGTGTTTATTGTAAGTTGCCTATTAACGTTTAGATGATGGAAATGGTTATTACTGGCAGTAGTAGTTGGTAGTAATTTGAGCGGGCATGTAGTTTTCGTATACAAAAAGATTTACTTATACAGAATTTTAATATTTTAACGATCGTCGACCGCCGTCGATATTTAGAAAATATTTGAAAAACAGATTTTAGTAAAGTTCACGATAATGTGACGATATGGTATCGCAAGTTCTGCACTGGCACACATTGTTAGCGGCACAATTCATCGGGTAAACTACGATGGTAAACATTCTCTCAAGGAAAAAACTGAAACACGTCATAACCTTACGAATTGTTATTTTCATACAAGTGACGATACACGTCTTTCTTATTATGGCTAAATTAAAAACAATCGCGTTATCTATGATATAAATAATTTGGAACATAATATTAGGTACGAGGGTGACACTGAAAGTTCTTAGAAAATAAAAAACTGAACAAACTAGCAAGTTAGTAGTTTTATTATATCTTTTCAAATAGTGTCCATTTATATCAATACATCGCTGCATCCGATGGAACCACTGAGCAAAGCACTTTACCCACTGGTCCTTAGGGGTCTCTTTGACGGCATTTTTGAACGTAGCCACATCAGTGGCTACGTTTTGCAGGACTTCGAACTTCGACTCGAAAAACTTCGAGGAAAACATTTTATGGACGCCGAGGAGAATCCTCGGCGTCCATAAAACGTTTTCCTCGAAGTTTTTCGTATATTTTCGGAAATAAATAAAAATCGCAAGGTGCGAGGTCGGGGCTATAGGGCGGGTGACTCAGTAATTCCACATCTGACGTCGCCAAATAGTCGATTGTTTGCTTGGCGGTGTGCGACGAGGCGTTGTCGTGGAGGATCCTACTGCGAGGTCGTTTCTCCTGAACTTTTTCCAAGACAAGTGGCAAACAATTGATAGTGTCCCCACTCTGCAGTAACTGTTTTTCAATCCTCTAATCTAAAACAATTGTTGCGTAATGACCTGTCCTTCCGAAGAACGAGGCCACCATCTTTTTTCCCACGCTTCGACCTCTCTTCACTTTAGTTGGCTACTCCTCGGAAGGAAACAACCAGACAGCAGACTGTCTCTTAGTTTTAGGATCATAACAATAAATTCAGCTTACGTCACCCGTAAGTATGTCGAACACAGCATTTGAGTCACCTCCGTTTTTTTTTCTTTCTTTGAACCATTTCACGACACCAATCAACACGCCGGAGTTTTTGGGCCTATGTCAAATTATGATGTATCCACCGGGCACAAAGACTGACCGCTAAATGTTCATGGAGGATTTTGTGCACTTGGCTCATACCGATGCCTAAGCTTGCCCGAATCTGCTGATAAGTCACTCTTTTGTCAGTCTCTATCATACGCCGCACAACACTGATGTTATCTTCAGTCGTCGCCGTAGAAGGCCGTCCCTCACGCAGATCATCGGTGAGATTAGTGCGACCACGTTTAAACTCATTAAACCAGTTGTAAACAGTGGCACGAGATGGGGATTCATTGTGAAAGGCCAATCGATGTCTATCATAACTTTCTTGTTAACTTAAATGACATCGAAAGTTATAAAAAATCATTGTACGAAAATTTTCTCGCGTTAAATTCATGCTGACGACACAGACAATTTTCAATTTGCCGCCAAATCGTAAACAAATGACAAATTAAGAAAATACATACACAATAATATTGGCAAAGAGTACCATTGTCAAAATTTTAACTGTATTTTTTTATTTTATCGTTTACAAGTGGCCAGTTCTAAACACTTTCAGTGTCGCCCTCGTAGTAGGTACTCGTATGATATTGTACGAGTATGCTGTTATTTTAGTACCTATCTTGTTGCAATCTTAAAAGATGTCATAATTTAAAAAGTTGTATCTGTCTCTTTTTTAGGATTCCGTAGTAAACAATTATAGTTCGTCGCCATGTCCGTCTGTCTGTCTGTCTGTCTGTCTGTCTATCTGTCCCCGCTGTAACTCAGAGACGCTTAGTACTAGAAAACTGTAATTTGGCATAGGTGCTAAAATAAAAACTTTTATTTCGTGTACCTCCCCCTTGCACGTAATGTGGGGATGATATTATTTTTTTCGTCTACCCCATGGTGTGGGGTATCGTTGGATAGGCCGTTCAAAATATTGCAGCTCTCTGAACACCATTTTTCAATCCAAGGATCCGCTTGCGTGATATTAAGCATTAAAGTGCTAATTTTTGTTAGAGTCAAGTGCCCCCCCCCCCCCCTCCTTCCAGCTAAATGGTTGTTTATAGAGATGTGAAAAAATTTATGGCAGTAGTACTATAATTAAAATAAAAGGAAAACTATCACAGCTAAACAAGTTAACGAGTAATAGTCGACCAACTTAAATTTGCGGTTGGAGAATTGATTGTGGCATATATCGATGTATGGGAGAACATGTTTATCAACTACAATGTTAAGTTTGTTTTTGGGATAAATTAATACCAACTTCCCAACTACGGAACACTTCATTGTGCGTGGTCCGTTACGCACTTGGCCTGTTTTTTTCTTTAAAACAATTTAGCGCAGATGCTAATCCGTTATAAAACTTGGCAATATTCAGTGGAGACTAGGGATTTCAAATACCGGATTTTTTCAATACCGGTATCAATCGATATTGATACCGGTATTTAAAAAATCCGCTACCGATGTAATAGTATGATCAATACCGTGATCACGTCATTACGGTATTGATCACAAGTTCAATTAGAACATTGATAAAACCATTAAAATACGTGTTTTTATTTTCAAATCAATCCTTATTATGCTTACTTGTTGAAAATAATAATATAAATACCTTTTTTATAACTCTCTTATACAGGGTTATATTGTACCCTTTTTTTTTTTTTTTAGGGTGGGAAATCATCACATAACGTCTCCCGCTCTGGGCGGAGCGGGAGAGTGTGTCAGACTCTTACTGACTAAAACCCACCCGTATTCCTTTCTGTTGCCTGTGTTGCGGGGGCCTCGGTGACCCATAAGTACCTTCCCGCGACTATATTGTACCCTTGAAATGAGGTCCAAAACAAAATTTTAGAAGCGTCTCTCCAAGGGCCCTCTTAAGCAATCCCATGAATGTTCAGCGATTATTTATAGTTTTGGAACTTTTTAATATTTTTAGGGAAATTCTCTCTTGACTTCAGACTTTTTAATTTTTCTATTTCTGTGTCGGTTTTCTTGTAAATAATTTTTTTTTTTTGATAAATCCTTAAATTATGGTCTACGATCGTTGAAAAATACTATCTATCTAAACATCACCCAAAGTGACTAAAACTTAGGGAACTCAACTCAAAGGAAAAACTTTTGGTCGACAATATTCATACAAAATTTTCAGTCTATAAAAAAGAAAAATTGAAGGGTAGAAATGACCCCGAAGTAGTTTTAAAAACTTTCACAGACCTTCGGCTTTCCAAAGCAATACAAATAATAAACTTTTTGGCGCAAAATTTGGAGATATTGGACTTAGAACATGGTAGGTAAGGCGAAAAACACAATTTTTACATACTTCGTAGTACTGTATTTTATGTGTTTCCGCTTGGAGTAATCTATTTTCCTTGCATCCGATTAAGCTGAAAATTGACATGTTCGAAAAACAAGTGTGAGAGTAACATCACATCATAAATCATATCTCATTATTAAAGTTCCTACTACTTAATACAACAAATCGCGATAATATGTATTAATGTTTGTTTAGCGGCTTGTGGCTAAGTAAAAACAGCCGCACGGGTCAATCAATCAGGTTAAGCTACGCTTGCCGCGGTTGTTCCGTGGATGAGCGACCATCTTTACATACCAAGACCCTTGCGTGCCTCGGAAAGCACGTTAAGCAGTTGGTCCCGGCTGTCATTCGTGGATCTGTAACAGTCGTTACGGGTCGTCAGAAGCCCGAAAGTCTGACAACCAGTCTTACCAAGGGGTATTGTGTTACCCAGTAACTGGGTTGTGGAGGTCAGACAGGCAGTCGCTCCATGTAAAATACTGGTATTCAGCTGCATCCGGTTAGACTGGAAGCCGACCCCAACGTAGTTGGGAAAAGGCTAGGCAGATGATGTGTTAATGTTTGTAATACCGTAATTACGGTATTGGCTCGTCAATACCGGTAACCACGCACAACGGTCCACCTGAAGGACTAAGTGCGGAAACCAAACCCTCTAGCATAGAACATAGAACCGGTATTGAAAAGGGCCAATATAATTCCGTGAGTTTAATACGGTGTTACGGGATCCCGGAATACCGGTATTGAAAGCCCTAGTGGAAACTGAGTGGAGCAGATTAAATTGCAGCGTTTCATTTGAACCCATTACGGAGAGTCAGACAGAAAAAAAAATATGTCTGAAAGAAAAAAGTATAATTATTTGATTTTCATTGCCCGCCCCGGAGAAGTTTTCTTAGCAAACAAACAACAATAGGTTTCGTAGAACCCACCTATTTACGGACTGAAAAAGGCTTAAAAAAAGTTAAATAAATTCTACTATAAATAATTTTCAGACAAGAGTTGCACAATCCATTGAAAATGATTTTATACTGAACAACATATGTATAAAACCTAGACAGTCCAGTGCAGCGATTCTCAAGCCGACGAAGCCAGGAGGAGAAACTAGTAGTTGTATTAGTAGACGAGCGAAAATTGAAGCGGGCGGGTGCGGCGCCCCTGACCCACGCACTCCGCTCCGCGTTGCCATGGTCACGGCCGATGATCCGAGCTGGGATGCACCCGGAATTGAATTTAATATCCGTGCTCAAGGTTTCCTACCACTACTAACAAGTGCAGCTACATTTATATGTAACATTGTGTTAAATCTAATATTATATTACTATATTGCTAGCTCTTTATTGCTGCTAAATTTCTAAATACCGAGGGTATTTTAACTTCAGCGCGCTATTTTAAGAGTTTGCGGGCCGTGTTAACTGAACTTAGGTGGTTTAATGAATATAATTTTAGCGTCAAGGATACTAAAACTTTTACTCAGTAACCACAAACAAAAGCACCAAAGGTTCATCCTAAATGCCGGTAATTACTTTCAAAGCTCCTATTAACTGGCGCAAATGAAATAACATAGGAACGTCGTAACAAGGTTATTCATAGACAAAAGCCTCAATGTAGTCGGAGGCCCCCCCCCCCTGCCACACGGCATACCGTCCTTGGGCAACTCCAAGGTCAGGATCCAGTAGGAGCTTTTTCCAGGGACTACGGTATACTTACTTAGGCGGAAAATGTGAAAATATTGGCTCTGGAACTGAAATACCGGTGTTACTGTATTTACTTTCGCCACTGACTTACCAAGGAAACCGACATAGCCCGATGAATTGCAAAAATTAAGTGGCAGTGGGCAGCACATTGCTCATAGAACGATACCGTTGCCCGATGGGACCCAAAGCTTCTGGAGTGGCGACCGCGCACCGGAAGACGTAGAGTTGGAAGGCCTCCTACAAGGTGAATTGATGACCTTGTGAAAGCCGCAGGAATACGCTGGATGCGGGAAGCTCAGGACTGGTCGAAGTGCCAGTGCTTGGGAGGCATAAGTCCAGCAGTGGAGTTAGTTCAACTAAAAAAGCGAACAAGAAACGTTTAAATTTTCAAATGTTTAAATGTTTCTACAACTAATAGACGACAATATATTGCAAACGCCTAATTTTCGAACATAACACGCAACTGGTTTTAGTCAAAATGGTTTTAGTCCCCAAATTCATTCTATTCCGGACAGATGACGAGATGAGATGTTTCTGTAACGAACACATTTGTTTGTTAGAGGACTGGGTCAACGAACGGCCGGATAAAAATAAAGAGAGCTCCCTAAACATGCCACGTACATTCAAACTCGGGCTCCCATTGAAGAATGCTAATACAACCGGATAAAACTTTAACAGAAAATCTTTGTACTAACAAAGTTATTAGCATTTAGGTATACCAAACTTTTTATTTTTTAATAGAAAAAAATGATATTTGAGAGTGTCCTTTTGAGAAGGTAGCATAGTAGCTCAAACAGATTAATTACATGATATCTGAATGCGAATCATTGGATCAGTTCAGACATTAATAATAATAATAATAATTTTGTTACCCGAACGTCTCTAACCCAAGCTGACGCGTATACGAGTATGCCCACGGCGCGTGACTCAATAATGTGACATCACAGTCTTCGTCTGAAAATGTTGCCTAAATATTCCAACTGATTCCATTGACCTTATCTTAAATTAAAAATAAAACAATGTTTAAATTAACTAAACTATTTTTAACATTTATAAATCTTTTGTGAATATTTTATAGTGATTTCCTTTAAGTATAAAAAGTAAAATATAGTCACATGATACAAAATCTATTTTATTGTACACAGGCCGCACGTCAGTGGTTACAAAACCAGTTTAAGCTGACCTCTTATTCTAATGAAACTCCGTGACGGGCATCCTACTGTACGTCTATCAGGTAATGACAACAAGGAATAGCTATTAAATTAATAATGTACACAATAAAACAAGTGATCTTATCACATAAGGCGATCATTTCAACCTTTGAATGGACTGAGCGAAATCATAAATGGATTTTTTTTTTATATATTCCATGTTCATTGTACACACATTTATAATATTAAGCACATACTAAAATATTTTCTTAAACACATACTAAAAATATTTTCTTAAAAACAAATAATAGTAATTTTAACAAAAATCACTACTAAAGGTCACGTTTTTAATTATTTTTTGTATTCAAAACAAATAGGTGAGTTACTAAACCTCCTAAAGTAATTTACCTATATTTTTTTTTATTTTTTCTCTATCAACATCCCGTGCCGCCTCTTGTTACTTAATAATAATAATAGGATAATAATAGGATTTCTATTTATTTTAATGAGAATTTGTGATATGGTCTGCAGGAAAACCAAAAGCTAAGATTTATTCGACTCAAAATATTCACGATATGATTTAAAACAAGTTCTTTTCTGATGCTTTTAGGACCAGAAAAGGGTTGTATAGTATGAGAACCTTCGCCACCAGGAGAGCATAACTCGCGAGGCGACCGCTTGTCCACGTCGCCCTATCGTCGTCACAACGACGTCAATTGCGTCGAGCCACTTGCACAAGTACATAACGCGAATGCATTTCATACGTGAACGATCTATATAGAGGCAGTTTATATAACTCTATTTTAAATGTTTGTTTTTACTGAAGACAAAATCGAATTCATTTTATTATTGTTACAAATAAATCACATAGATTTATCTTGCCTTGTAAAAAAAGATCAAAAACAGCATTATTTTATTATGAAAATGCTTTTCGCTGTTATTTTTATTAACATAACATCACGCCTTTAATCGCTGAAGGGTTGGACAGAGGTGTACCTATAGTTCGCTAGTTATTTTTAAGTCCCATGTAATAGGAGGCGAGCCTATTGCCATCAACCGGGCACAAATCCAAACTCCGGGCGGCTACTGAGAAATTCCAGATGGAAAACCCAATAACACTTTGCCTGACCTGGGAATCGAACCCAGGTCCTCATGCTCAGCAGTAGCGCTTGCGACCAGTAGCCTAACGACACAGCAAATCAATTTAGGTACTTATTTCAAACTTTATAAGATGGCACTTCATTTTGTTATGTACAGTCGCCAGCACATTAAGTTACCACAAACTCAAATTTCTCCAAATGATTTGAAACCTTAAAATGTTGATGGTTAAGTTCAAAATCGAATGAGAAAATTTATTTATTTATTTCCAACTTACAGAGAAACCTATTGCGATAGAGTACATCTGAACTCTGATCTCACCTGATTCTCTCTCATCTGATTTGTAGTAACTTGATGAGCTGGCGACTGTACATTGTGCACTTGACATTTTCCCGTAGTTTGCTAGTTTTGTTTGCATTTTCACATGATCTACCACAATATGTTTTGCACTAACGTTTGGGCTTATAGGTTGATTTGCACGAATTTACTCGCCCGAAACAGGCGAATCGATATTATCTTTTCTGTTGGCGGTTCGCACGAAGTTAATTTATTTGTGGGCGAACAACAACTCCAGAAATATGTATTAGGCAATTGGCACATTTTGAATTGTATGAAATAAAGTAAGAAAAAGTTTACTAGCGCACAGGAGTAATAAAGAAACATTTTAAAATAATAAGTGGGTACGAAAAATTTGTAAATTATACCTACTTTAGATTATAGTGGGAAAAATCTAGTCACCTTTTTGTGCATTTATAGCATTACAATCTTCTAGACCTGAAACATTAAAAGTAATTAGTGCTTCGTCCACGTCCACATGATGTGCTACCACATCTTTTTATACCTTCTTTTTATTCGGACTTTCTGATGCCTTATAACCTTCCTCGTGACATTTGAAGCATTTATATTTAAATTCTTCTCCGCTGGTAATTGGGTTAGTTTTGTTTCAAACTTTCGCGTTTATGTTTCGCATTCCTTAAGCCCTTTTTCACAAATGAATGTATTACGCCTTCAGATCTAATCATATCTCTGGATTCGTAATAAACCATACGAGGTGAAATTGAATTCATGAGCATTCAGCATTTTATGCAATCGCTTTAAAAGTGTTGCCTTCGTAGCAGGTCCTTTTGAAGAATATAATAGACTCCAATTTTTTCCAAACGTCTTTCGAACTATTATAGCTCCTACCCCTAATATATCGAAGATCACTACTACACATCGACAAAATGAGATCCGCTTTGGCTTTTTCATCTTGTGCTTCCCAATTCATAGCTTCGCCTATTTCAGATGGTTTTGGTACCTTTCCATTTGTATACTTCCATTTCCATCCACAATTTTTATTAGGAATCCTGCACCGTATTCGCCAGCTATCATAATAAAATTATCTTTGTTGAGAGGCTCGATCCTAAACATATTGTTCATCGTCGCTCCTTTGCACAAATAATTATACTCCTTACTTAACCAGACTTCTTACTGGATCCACATTTCTCTTATCCACCTTGGGTATCGTACTTTGCGTGTCTGGGCCCGTAACCAATGACAGATAAAAAACGACTGGAGAAATATACCGTAGCAAAATATATTCGTAAAAAGTACATCAGAACATATTCATTTTAATTTCAAAATTTACTTCATAAACACTTCATTCATTTAGAGTTTGTATCCAATACTTATCACTTCTGTGCGGTAGTGTAGTTTTTTCTCAACTTTATTGTATACAATTCAAAATGTGTCAATTGCCTAATATGCATTTCTGGACCTATCAATTCCAATACTGATAATTTAATTTTGTGGTAATCGCCTACAGAAATAATTGTAATATTTAAAAGTGTCGATATGCCCGTTCCGGGCGAGTAAATTCGGGCGAATCAACCAATAAGCCAACGTTTGATATATTCAGAAACAAATTAATTCAACATGGTACTCATAATACCTACAGTTTTTCTTTGTTCTTCGTTCAAAATAAATATTTAGATCCATGTAAACTCGTTTGTTATGACATTGAATAACCAACAAATCTCATGCGCTACAACAAAGTTCACAGCCAATCGAATCTGTGAACGTATCGAAGCGCTTATAGACGTACATTCGTGAAATTTACACATGATTATCGCATTGGCAGTAGTTGCACACATGCGCATTATTATGGCTATCCTTTTTACACTCGCAGGCGGCGATACCTCTTTCAAACTGCATGCGAATGCATTGCACCATTTTCTTGGCACGTGCAAACTCTTCGCTTGTTCAGTTGCCCTAGTAGATAGTAGTGAAACTTAACAGTTCATGATGATGTTAGTGACTTTTCCAACAAATGGATGGATAAAACGTATGGATGCACGTATGGATGAAATAAAACGTAAGAAAAGTTTAGTTTGAAAATTCTATTAGAAAAGTGGTAATCAATGAAATTCAGAATTACCTATTTATTTTAATAATCTATAGACAATTTATAAATAATTATATATTTTCCTTGATTGATTTTCATTTTTCAATCTGGGTCGAAATGATATCACGTGTGTTTTTGTTGTTCTTTTGTGGAAGTTCTACTTTTTTAATATTTGAAACTAATCATAATCATTATCATAGACGTATAAAACATAATTACTAAGCACTTGGATTACTAAATCACAATGTAATTATGTGTGACGAATTTGGATAAAAGTGAAGTCGTAATACCGCCGCACGGCGCTCGACCGAGAATGCAGTTCGGTGCAACCGAGTACCAGGGCAACACGACGCTACAAGAGATCTGAATGCACTTTTCTCTCGCTAACTATATACATGCATACTACATAATGCTCACATGTATTATAGTAACCTTTAAATAACATCTGTACATACACGTGCCGAATATATTATAGCATATATGTATATGTATTTGTGTCTATTAAATATAGGTAAAATACAGCAGTGACCACTTATGTGATAGTTTAAAAAAATCATCATACTTATGATCAATGATGAAAATGTGTTTTATGTATTATTAGATTATTCTGCACTAAAAGTAATGAAAATAAATCCTTTGAGATAAGCATCGGTCTATGAAACTTACAACGAAGGCATGGTCATGCCAAGACAAAACGTCGTTTTTCATTCAGACGAGTTGTTTTGAAAAACACTCACTGGATTGTAACGTCCAGGCTGCAGGTGTATACAGCCCAATTTGATTGGCATATCATAACACTCTCTTATGCAAATATTTTTCTTTATTGTCATTGAGACACTTAATTATTGTTATTGGGACGAGTTTGGATATGGGAAAGCGTGGGAACAAATCGCACTACACTATCAACAATGCACGGACATCACCTGCACCGACCGGATGATGATTCAATATGGAAACTTAGCAAAACTTCTTATTGAATATCATATAATATTGAAATGAGTATAGTGCTCTCGCTTTTACTTGTTTCCAAATCGGTTATTACGCCAGACTGTAGTAGTGAGCGTTAGACGTAATAGGCGTTGCTTTCTAAGCAGTGAAGGTGAGGCGCACGCTCGGCGCATTGCTCGCAGTTCAAGTTTAGAGTTGCGCGGGCGCAGCGATAATTGCAGAGATCGTTGCACTTCTAACGCCCTGCGCAGGGGCAACGAACGCACGCAGCTGCCCGGGAAATAGATCCCGTCCCGACTATTTCAGAGCATGCTTGCTTAGTTAGATAGCGAGCGCTCTCGTGCCTTGCCGTAACTAACGACTTACCTGTAATGTGAGAAGCAGCCATGAAAAAGCCATGACTGAGCTTCAATGAACAAGAAGGGTCGACGGAATATAGTTAACCCTTGAAACTGAGTTCGTTTAGTGTGATTCTAATATGTTTTTATTGAAATCGTAAACTTTTTTAATAATCCGCATTTAGAAGCCATCTCTACGCAACTCAAAATATATATGTAGTGAGATCATACAAAGAATAAGCAATGCTCGTCACGAAATTCTATTAGTCCTCGTCCATTTAAATCTAACACATAATCAGCACATAATATGCGACACAATTAAATGGTTCACAATTGATTGCCAATACTTTTTGTATAAGCTCGGCCCACTTAGTAGCGCGAAGTTCATCGGGGCGTTGCACTTTCTGTGCGATTCCTCGGCGCGCGCGCACCGTGGCCGCGAAAGTGATTCATTATGTGATCTGTGCGGTGCAGCGTGCATTTCTATTGTTTGCATTTACCATTCATATAAATTCTCTAACGTATCGTATTTCTTTTCTTAATGATGTCTTGCACATAAATCATGCAAGGATTTTAAATGTTTAATTAATTAGGCAACACTAAATTTAAGTGCTTATTTTAGTATTATTATGGACACTACTTCATTATTTTATGATGGTTAGTTGGTAAAGTAGTATCTTGAAATTAATGAGGTTGCGATCTGACAATTGAATAATTAAATATGTTGGTATCAAAACATCTATAATGTATTTTATTTCTCCCGTGGTTTTAAACTTTAACAAATTAATAATTGCATTATGCTCCTGATGTGCCCACTTTTAATATATGTTGACGAAAATAACTGGTCGACGAAGCAGTTTGTTATTCCTTGTGCCAGCATAAAAATCCAAAATTAATGTAACAACGAAAGTCACCCAAGTACCTGGTTTAGTTAGTGTAGCTTGGCTAGCTAGCACAGCATATATACGTTATAAAAGTGGTTTGAACGCAGCGGGTTGGGAATGTTAGCAATAGAAAAAAACCTGCAATGTTAGAAGTATCTAAGCAAGTCGGGTGCAGTGGCCGAGCAGTGCCAGTGACCTGCAAGTGAACGCGACGACGGCGATGAATGCTCTAGAGAACCCGTAGCGGTCCGCTACGAAAGTGCTACGAGCGTAGATCACGTATTGAAAAGTTCGTTTTCTATGTGAAAATGATGAATGATTAGCTTTAACTATTTTTCTTTCATTTTTACATTTTGTCGTGATTCAATCAATCGGGGTTGACTTATGTTGTACGCTCGTGTTTTTACGACATACATACATTAAATGTGGACGATATTGCATCTAAGGAAATACAAATGATTTTGGCGAAATGAGATGTGTCATCTTGTTTTTCTGCAGGGAGATCCCGAAAACATGACGTGTCTTGATCAATATCGGAAATCCCTGTTGAGCCTGAAACTACGATGAATCACCCCAACAAGGTTAGGTTTTCGGGACTTGGGTACGAAGAATTATCTAAATAATTATAGTATCTATGTTACCGTTGAATAAACGCAATTATAACACTGTTATTAAAACTAACAACGTTATAATTACGTTTATTTAACTAATGTTAATATTACGAGTACTATCAACTTTTTTAGTTTTCAAATTGCCTTTTTGTGAAAACAATTTGGAATACCGCCGATTGAGAGTCCGATCATAAAATAATGACCACATTGTTGAATTTATAATAGGTGCCATACGCCTTATAAATATGTATAGAATTATGGATTCAGCAAATAGGCGTATGAATTCAGAATGATTTGCGATACATAAGCGAAGGGTATCGGGGCTCGCGGTGTCATCGTACGCCACTGACCGACACCTCACACCTTACATTAAAACTCGTTTAAATCGATTATTGATTCGACTCTTACGATTCGAAGCTTAGTTTACAAATAATTTAATATTTAGTGGTGATTTGTCTCATAGTATCGGATTTGAAATATTTTTATTAGACCAAACTTATTCGTCGTTTATTTCACAAATTAAACTTTTCTAAATGCAGTTATAAATTAAAGTAATATGTCTAGAAATTAAAGTAATATAAAAACTGTCAAATAAAATAACTCTTGCTAGTGCGGCGAGTGGTGTAATAAGCATGAGTATATGTTAGGGGTGCATCGACTCTGTGTGGAAAGTGCGAGTGAAAATGTGCAGCTAACCGCGTTGCCTCCGCTGCCCACTGACAGGTACTGCCCAGGTAGCATTACCAACAGGTGGTTAATTATTTATCCGGAAAACCTGTCCTAGCCATGCCTCGGCTCGTAGTTACTAGCTTCATAGCCCACAGCAACACACCTCAATGTTAATTACACACATTTCCACTTCTCTGTAAACGTCGTCGTCCGTCATTAAGTATAGTAGTATCTACGCCTTTCATTCATAGCTAATTAAGCGAAATGGACTCGTATCAAATGTTTTATATTCGTAACCGAAGCTTTTACGGGCACAATTCAATATTAGTTAAATTCCTAAGAGAAAATGTGAAGCTTGTTTGTGTACTGTGGAATGTTTACGAGTCAATTTCAAAGAGTCACGCCGCAAAGACAATCTTGTGTCGCAAGAGAATCAGTTCATTTTTGTGATGTTTCTTTAAACAATACGATGAATCGGGTTTTATATTGTAGCATTGTGACTTTTATTTTCACTTGTGATCCAGTTTAAATATTTGAAGCACGTAGATACGTGGCAGTAAAGATGATAATGGAGCGATGTAGGATGAATTTAGTGGTGCGCGGGCGCGGGCTCGGTCAGTTTTTGCAGTGTGTTGCGTTTGCGCATACTGATGCGCGACCCGCGGCCGACGACCCGCTCCCCACACTCCGCTCGCGCTCCGCGAGCCCGGCGCTTGACCCCGCGTCCCCGCTGCACGCCGCCCTGGGAAAAACTATACCAAAGCTTTACTCACAATTTTCTTACTGTTAGGTGTGCTTAACAAAACCGTATTATGCAATGTTTAAAAACAAACTGTTATGCAATAAAGTTGGAACTGCGGGAAAAGAGAATCTATCTCTCACCCATGTGGCGAGGAAATTCTAGAAACATAAGAGCTAGAAAGTTTTTAACTTGTGTAGTTCCAGCAGAAAATCTTTTTCTATCGTTCTTTTATTTTTACCCTGAAACACAAAGCGTAGTTTCAAAGACTTCAATTTCAAAAGATCCACTACAAAACGTAGATTATACAACGTTGATACTATGAAAAGCTTCGCTATCAATTGATTTTATAATAATCACAAAAGCTAGGAATTGGTGACACAGATCAGAACATGATCAATTTATTTTAATCAGTGAGTCATAAGGGCGCTAGAATTTTCTACGGAGTTAGGAGCGATCAATGGCGAGAGAAAGATCTTCAGAATCCTAATGCTACTACGTGTCGAAGTCGATTTCATGTCACGTAGACTTCGGTTTCGGCAAATCTACTGCAAAATGCACATTATAAGTAGTCAGTCCTGCAGGCAAGTGAATAACTACTGCAAGTCAACATGCAGTCTTTGGTCCACTTGTCTTGCAGTTTCTTCAATAAAATGTGGGTACCACAGTAGATTATTCTGAAAAACTTCTGAAAGTCAAATGATGTCTATTAAAGACTTCTTAAAATAGCAGTTGACTAGCCATTTGGCGTATCAACGCAGTGCAGCTGTGAACAGCGATGTGCTAAGTTACTAGCCGATTGATTATTGCCATAGACAACCGTTCTGTGTATTTACTAGTTAGCTACTGATTAATATGTTATACGACTATCAGTATGTCTATTAAGCTTAAAATGGATTATAATAAGTTTCGAATTAAAAGAGTCTCCATGGAGTTTCTTGCCCGTTCTTCTTCATAGGAGCCTACTACACTTTGGAATGGACAACAAGCTTTATCTTTCTGACTGACCGACTCATTGACAATTCAAAAGTGCCTGTAATCGTTTATTGCAAATAGACGCTTTGAGTTTGAGTTTGAAGTGAGATGTGATAGTTGGGCTGCGACACGGGCGCCCGAGTCGTCGTCCGCGGCCAAGGCCCGTCGGTCAGGGACACTCCATCTAACTCGATTATATACTAACTCGGCGTATTAGAGATAGCTCTACAAGTATTAGAGCTCTTAGCGATACAAATCCATGTTTCATAATTTCATCCGTATTTCTAGAGATTTTCCATCAATCTTGTTAGACTGTTATTTTTGTGATAAATATAATTCACATTCAAAAGAATTTGATACTTTCGTAGTTAATAACACAATATATTATTTTCCTGGTTAAGATTAGCACTTATCGCATTTTGCGACACTCGAGGGCAGAAGAGGTAGGGTCTCTCCCCTTAGTAAGCACAAAATGTGATTAAAGGATTATGCCAAGCGGGTGGGTTGCTACACCTGTGAGTTAACAACGACATAACTGATCAACAATCACCAACTCTTCTAGCAAGAGTCGTGATTAACGTGATTGTGTTCCCTTCATTAGTTTCCAGTGATATAATAACGATGAACTCGTGTCGAAGTTACATAACCCGGTAATATCGTTTCTATTCGTAGACTTTACAATAAATTAATTGTGCGAATTTCAGGTTTTACCTCCAGTTTCGCTTTTACCCGCGAGTTCCAAGAATATAGGGATATTATATAATTCCTTTAAATAGGTGCTTTACGGAGATGAAAGTACATGTCCGATACCGCAATAATAAAGTCTCCTACTGAAAACAATTAGGCGGGATCGCGATCGGTACAAAATTAGAATAATTACTAGAACGATATTTTCTTGGAAAATATTATTTTATTTGCACTATAAAATATTGCAATCGATTGTGAACTGACGTTTTCCAGCAAATTGAAATATTTCGTTCCAAGATTCTAATACTTGTTGGTTATGGTTACGCACGGTTAAGTATAAGTTAATTTGAGTCAGTTTATGAACTGGATCAAATTAACACTTACTTAATAATTATCTGACCAAGATTATGCCCGGACTTTAAAAGGGTCAGTCTGACCCTTTTTTTTTGGTTGGTAAATCATCATATAACTTCTCCCGCTCTGGGCGGAGCGGGAGGATGTGTCAGACTCTTACTGACTAAAACCTACCCGTATTCCTTCCGCTGCCTGTGTTGCCAGGGGCCTCGGTAACCCTTTAGTACCTTCCCGTGAAGACTGTGATCCTTGAGTTTATTACATCATTTCTTCTCAGGGGTTGTCAGATAGGAAATGTTGACTCCATCTAGGTTATTTTTTAATATTTTTTTTAATATGACGTGTAAAAGTGATTCTGATATCCTATTTACAGAACAAACAATTTAATTTCATTACGTTGCACGTCAATAGTAACAATATAATTAACGAGTAAACCGATGTTTAAGTTGGGGTCTGCTTTGTTACTGTAGACCTTACATTGTAACTAACTGGCGGATACAGACAATTAAAAGTGACCCAACTGTAACTTCAATGTGTACTTGAGGGGTTTCAAAGAAAGGATAACCTTGCTACTCCCAACCGTGAAGGCGAAAAGCAAGTAACGAATGATGGGCAGTAGAGTAATCTTCGACCTTATTAAGAGGGAATATGATCATATTCCCTCTTAATAACTAACTAACTACTCATATGTGGTGATCACCACATATGAGTAGTTAGTTACTCTGCAATATAATAGGTATGTGATGGACATAAAAAATAAAATCTGTACTTACGGGCTTGCTTAAAAAAAATACATCGATACAAATCCGTTGATTTCAGGGAACTGCGCTGAAACTAATATCTAGTAATATGCTTAATTCATCCGCAGACCAAATCAGGAAGGGTTTTTGAAAATTCGCTCCCAAAGGGAGTAGAGAATTAACGTTTGTATGGAAGTTTGTCATTTTTGCCGATGGGAAATCTCATCGACTTGTATTGAATAATACAAAAACAAGCGAGCAGTAGTCGCATATTTTTTTTCTTTTTTTGTCATTTATTCACAAAAAGCTATACTTATATAAAAATACATAAATCTTCTGCCAAACTGCTGTACCTACAGTTTGTCGGCAGATGATAATATGATGTGTAACATCTAACATCTGATATCTCACCTTGGTAATATGCAACTGAGCAGCGACAGAAATTAACCTCAAAATTTAATTTTAGCTAAATACTGAAATATTTATTCGAATAATATTATTATTTAGGTACTAGTGGTCGCCCTCTGGTTGAAATTCGACCCCCTCTTTTACAATCTATATAGTACTTACTAATTCCATGCTATTAAAAACCGGCCAATTATATTACGCAAACGGATACTCTAATCGAAAACTGGTGTTCAAAGACCCGCAATATTTTTGAACGGCCTATCCAACACCATGGGATAGTAGAAAAAAAAAAATATCATACCCACATTATGTTCAAGGGAGGTTCCCTAAAATGTTATTTTAGCACTTTATCTGCGTGATTTATATATATATACCTATGCCAAATTACAGCTTTCTAATAGTAAGTGTCTCTGTGCTACAGTGGGGTCAGACAGACAGACAGACAGACGGATATGGCGAAACTATAAGGGTTCCTTGTTTACTACGGAACCCTAAAAAATACTTACTTATTCCATGCTCAAGCTGTCACTTCCTGTTACACACTTCCGTCCCTCTTCACGAAATCACTCCCACAGAAAGGAAGAGGAAAGATGTTACACATTAAAAAAAAAACAATGCTTGTTAGGCTTCTATAAATAAATAATAATAATAACGTACCACATTAATAGGTAATAATTAATAGGTATATGAACGTAACTGACGATTACGGTCACGCTGCTATTATAATAACTATCTTTTTTTTTTTTGTGTTGGAAGTCATCGAATAACTTCTCCCACTCTGGGCGGAGTGGAACGGTGTGTCAGACTCTTACTGACTAAAACCCACCCGTATTCCTTCCGCTGCCTGTGTTGCCAGCGGCATCGGTAACCCTTTAGTACCTTCCCGCGACCCCGGCAGGCATCGGCCCTAATGGACCCCTACACTTGTACTGACGATATCTCTTTGAGGCGCGCGTGGAATACAACGCGAAGTCGACCCGGGCCTGGTTCTTACCGGACGGTGAGTTACCCATTGCTTACCGTCCGCAAGCCCGCGCCTACGGTGGCCGGAAATCCGCCCGGGATTCCCGACGCATACCTACCATAATGGATTATGAGTAGAGATAGACTGCTATGTCTACTAAATATGCTTAGTTTAGAGCTAAAGTTTTAGGTAGTTTTAATATACCTAAATTACAGGGTTAGTTCTGGCTTCCAATTTAAAATAGAGTATGTCACTTTTGAATAAATTGTCCTCGTTTTTAGAAATCTATTAACAACATATATACTATTAAAATTATTTTGTATGTGAACATATCGCTAGAAAGGATATGCTTTAAATAACTATAATCTAGCACATTTAACAATTCCTCTTTCAAATATCGCCGAGAAAAGCGTTTGAAACGCGGTAAAAGCGTGTTCCGTTGTCTTGCAATGTTGCAGACTGTGTTGTAGCCGCGATTACCCTCGGTAAGTCGGTACGTGCAGGCGTATATTTGTGTATGTTCGTTACACTACACTTCGGTGCGGAAACGAGGTGCGTCGGGCTTCTCCCGTCTGGCCCCACTCTACGGAGCCACCCTGTCTGCAAGCACCCCCCTCCCGCCTGCCCCCTATACCTTCTGTGCACCGACCCCCCTCCCCTCTCGGATGTAATTCACTCTCACTAACCCACTGCAGCACAGTCAATCATGCATACTGTCTACCTAATTCAAGGATAGCAATCATGCTATGGTGCATGTAAATATGCCATTCCAGTTTGTTTGTCTAACTCCAAAGTAATTGTTCACAAGTACGTAGGTATTTGTTAGTCTTCATTCGGTCAAGATGATAGACTTTGGTCGATACAAAAAATGTGCATCGCAATCACAGAAACAAAATAAATAAAAAAACAGAGAATAAACGAAAACAATGATTTACGATTATTTAACAAGCCAATAAAGATCTCAAAGCAGATAATTAATTACAATAGTTATCGTCGTGAGTAAAAACCAGTTAACAATGTAACATAATTCGATAAGTGCACGTAAATGAATGAACACGTAAAAATTTTGCACGTAAAACACTACTCGACAGCAAGCTACTATGTTCTAGTTCCAACTTGCGACAGTCTAGCACATTATGCGGACGTGTAAAGCGCTCGTTTCAAATGCTACGTGAAAATACCTTTTATAATTTTTCATATCCATTTCCCCAAGTTTTTTGTTCGCATGTCACACACCGCGTCACTCAAAAGCTTCAGTGGTTTCTCTTTTTATAATGTCTGCAAGTCGCTGGTGAAAGCGCCAGGGTAGCGGGACAGGGTGGCGGGGCGCGGGCGCGGGGACAGCGATGTCGAGGGGAAATGCCCCCACGTCTAGACTGGGTCGGTAGTTTTCCGGGATTCAGTTGGCTTTGCCTGCAGTCTGCTCACCCACTCACTGCAATGAACCTATATCCATAGATACATATAGATCACGTCTGAGGACCCTCGCTGCGTCAGACGCAGTTTTTGTATTATTTGTCTATAACGTAGTTATACTGTGTCGGGGTGGCGGAATGTGCGAGTGAGCTAGTCTGCAGGGGATGCTTGCCATACAACAATCGATATCATTCGTTTTGGAAAATTATGTTGTCTAATGTGATTAGTTGTCTCGAATTTACTCAAATTTACTGTGTTTTATTCATATATTTATTTTAACAAAATTTGTTGGTCATAAAAGCAATTTTGGAAAAACATTAGTGTTTGGCAATGGCTAAATAATTCGTAAGCTATTTTGAGTGCTATGCTGACATAGCACTCAAAATAGCCTATAGTCAATTTTAACGTTCGGTGAAATAAAATGAGCTTAACCTTTTTTAAATACTTTTGTAAGGCTTTCTTCATTGGCTTACCTATACACATATACAAGGGTTACGTCATACCTATTTATAATATTTGAAGATTTATATTAAATAATATCACACAAGGTACAATTTGCATCCAAATAGGTACTTGGAAACTTCTTTAAATAATATGCTTCAATGATCAGTTTTAGTGACCAATTACCATAACTATATACAGGTTGAAATTGAAAACTTGCGACAAACTGAAATGGGACATTGTATACATCATTATTAACAACTTTTACTAAAGGACCAAAGCTGTAATCCCAAAAAAAAAAATCTGCTTTTCCTACATTTTGATGAGGTATTGCGAACATAAATGTAGGGGACAGCAGTTTTTTTTTTGGGATTGTAGCTTTGGTCCCTTAGTAAAAGTTGTTCATAATGATGAGTACAATCTCCCATTTCGATTTGTCGCATGTTTTAAATGTCACCCTGTATATAGTAGTATCAAAATATACAACAAAAATAAAACTAAACAGTTTTTTTTCCTCGATAAGTAGAGTTTACTTTCACCAAAGGTTTTTGGATTACATTGGACTCAAACATAACTGGCGAAATGTGGGTGTACACTTCAGCCTAACCCTCCGGGGATTAAAGGCGCGATGTTATGTTATGTTTATGTTTTTAGAAGAAAAACTTTGGGTTTAGTTAATAAATTAAATTACAGTTTACCTTGTCACTTCATTCTAGTAATTTACGTTCTCACTCAATCCAGCTTTTTTTGGAGCAAAATCAGTGTGTCTCTGTGTGTGTGTACTTGGGGGTGCTTAAGTACATCTGCACCCTAATTTATATTCGCTTTCTTCTTAGTAACTTCTTCTTCTTTAGTCATATATCCTACTCTAACTTCATAATGGGATGCTTACATAATAAATTATAAAATGTATCGTTCAAAAAGAATGTGATCGACGCGACGCATTCGACGTAAAAGATACAAAAAAACTTTCAAGCGATACCATAATAAATTGGAGGCTTTTTCGTAACCATTTATTTCACTATTACAGCATTTATGGATTTCATTTTTGGATATATGTTTATTGACTTTTTGATTATACTCTGACTGAAGGAAAACGCAATTTGGTTAAATTTCCTCGAAAGAATTGAATTCCGAAAAGAGCTAAATTTTTTTTCTGAAGTCAAAAATCCTAAGTAATTTAATGCAAAATTGCATTCAAAATGTGCGTATTAGGTAATTGTAAACTTTGGCAGAAAATATTTTTGATACATAGCTTAGTTTATTTTTAAACAATTTTTATTTGGCAGCAAATTGTTGCCCTCTCTTTTTTCGCATGTGGAAATATTTGACTCTGTCACTTTCTTATGCGCGCGCAGTTCGCTATGATTTATTTTTACGTATCACATTAAATAGGATCATACGTAACACTAACAAGTAAAGACGAAAATCGTATACGTTTCAGTTACGGTGTATATAGCCATAAACTCCACGAAGTAAAACAATGTATCTACTACCTACGCATAGTCAATATACGTATATATATATTCATGGTAACAATTTGACTTTGACTAGCGTTTTTATTTCGTAGCAGTGAAGGGTAGTTTTCGTAGTCCAAAGTGCGGTTGACCGTACTACTTTTAAGATCTATTGAGTTCTTCTGCTAACCTGATGATATGTATGTGTCACCGTATGAATGAACATCGTTAGTTTATAATCTATCTAGTGAGATTATAAACCATCGATAAATTGTGAACTGTTCTAATATAACGCATTCATTTTCGGTAGTTGTTAATCTATCAATGTCAAATCGTGAAATTGTGAACGAACCTGCACTTATCGACAGGGTAAAATGGTGAACCGTCCCTGACTGACAGGTCTTGGCGGTAGCCGAATTGGTTGCAGTAACTATGCCAGAGTACCCCGAGTGCGGCGATAAGTCCCCTCTTTGAAGAGTGGCTAGAGAGGCGCCACGGCGTCCTCAGCTTCCGCCTGACGCAGGTCCTCACCGGACACGGCAGCTTCGGGAGGTTCCTGTGTCGGATAAGGCGGGAGGAAACGCCCGGGTGTCACCACTGTGTGGATCGCCTGGAGGACACGGTGGAGCATACGGTGGAGGTCTGCCCGGCTTGGGCAGAGCACCGCCGTGTCCTCGTGGAGGCGATCGGCGGCAGAGATCTCTCGCGTCCGGCCCTGGTTTAGGCCATGGTACGGAGCGAGAGGGCATGGGCAGCCGTCACCTCCTTCTGCGAAGCAGTAATGCTCGCGAAGGAGGAGGCGGGTCGGTTGAGGGAAAGGCAAATTTCGCGCCCTCTCGCCCCTAGCCGTCGCAGGAGACGCCCCGGGCGTCGGGAATCCCGGGCGGATTTCCGGCCACCGTAGGCGCGGGCTTGCGGACGATGAGCAATGGATAGCTCACCGTCCGGTAAGGACCAGGCCCGGGTCGACGGCGCGTTGTATTCCACGCGCGCCTCAAAGAGATGTCGTCAGCACAAAGGTAGGCCAGGGGTCCACTAGGGCCGATGCCTGCCTGGGTCGCGGGAAGGTACTTATAGGTCACCGAGGCCACCGCAACACAGGCAACAGGAAGGAATACGGGTGGGTTTTAGTCAGTAAGAGTCTGACACACCCTCCCGCTCCGCCCAGAGCGGGAGAAGTTATTTGACGATTTCCCACCCAAAAAAAAAAAAGAGTACCCCGACCAATTGGGTTAGGTTACGTTAGAATTGTCACCAACCGCTTCTTCCAAGTTGTTCGCAGTTCTTTGGCTAGTTAGTATTAGCGCAATGTGCGTTCGTCGCATGCCAGTTTGATACCAGTTCACAATTTTTCGGTTTGTCAAGGACAGATTATAAACTAATAATGCGGTAAATTGTAAATGATTTGTTGCAGTTCAAAAAAGTTCGATAGTTTATAATCTCGCTAGATAGATTATAAACTAACGATGTTCATAATCATACGGTAACATATGTATACAAAGCCTGTTCCATGGAAGTGTTATCGATGGTCGCGTAACATGGCGTCCGCTGCGGTTCTCGGGAGGCGCAGCCGCAGGTCCTATTCTAACCTAAACAAGTCATTGAAGGTTCGTCTATGAATTAACAACAATAGGCAGTTTCCTTGTAACAGGTCTTTGTTATATTGAAATATATGCGTGTAAGTAAGCGTAGATCGAGCTTGTAATAAAAGTGTAAAGTGCGTAAACGTTATATAGGCTTAGGGTGCGGTTACAGCGGCCTACATGTTCCAGTTAGTTTGGAGGTAAAAGAGTAGCTGTATTCATACGGTTTCAGGCTAGAAAACTACATGCGCAGGCGCAGTAGGAGCGCATATAATGCGCTATTACTATTACACGAGTGATTACAAAATAATGTTTTTTTTTCGATGTACTTTTTAATAAAGTGCTAGTATTATTCTCTTACAATATTTCAATTTAGCTGGGATTCTTATAAATGGCCTCTCACTACACTAACGTGAACGGAGCCTTAGTTTTAAAGTTACAACTCGAACACAATAAGGTCTTAAAGTGGTTCTCTAGGCTTGTTTACAAAAAGCTCAATAAACACTGTAGTAAAAAGCCGAGGAAGTACAAGTACACAATGAGAAGAAAACGAATTCTTAAGTAATCGGTGTTCAACATGCATACAGCAGTCAACAATACGAATAGTAGAGTAACAAAGAATAATCCGAGTGCATACTAACCTAATTATAGATTCCAAGTTGTGTTGCAAGTGGAGACGAAATGCCTGTCTCTCTCGAAATAGTGAAGCTAATTACGTTTCGTAACTGCGGCCTGAAGGGTCGTGTAGATCGAGGTGCCTATATTTAGCGTGGCGTGCAGGGGGCGGGGGGCGGGGGGGCGCGGAAGGGCACGCGTTGGCGCCGGTGACGCGGAAGCGTAGGGCGGGCGGAGGGCGTTGACCGTGAACGTGGGGCGGCATCGATCCGGGCGGCCATACCCTCGCGCAACGGAAAGTGTGTGCCCAGCACTGCCACAACTACGAAACCGTTGCATTACTTAAGTAATCATCATCATCTGCCTAGCCTTTTCCCAACTATGTTGGGGTCGGCTTCCAGTCTTACCGGATACAGCTGAATACCAGTATTTTCAAGGAGCGACTGCCTATCTGACCTCCACAACCCAGTTACTGGGTAACACGATACCCCTTGGTAAGACTGGTTGTCAGACTTTCGAGCTTCTGACGACCCGTAACGACTGTCAAAGATCTACAAATGACAGCCGGGACTAACGGCTTAACGTGCTTTCCGAGGCTCGGAGGGGTCTTGGTATGTAAAGATGGTCACCCATCCACGGACCAACCGCGGCAAGCGTAGCTTAACCTGATCGATCGACCCGTGTGGCTGTTATTACTTAGCCACTAGCCCCCCAGCATTACTTAAGTAATCGAAAACTTAAATATTAGACTACCTTTTACCCACTGCATCGCCCGCGTGGAGGTCGGAAATTATCCCTCGGGAACATTTCGCCGGGATAAAAAGTATCCTATGTCCTAAAGTGCCGTGTCTGGTCTACCTGTGAGCCAAATTTCATCGAAATCTGTTCAGCCGTTAACGCGTGAAAAGGTAACAGACAAACAAAGTTACTTCCGCATTATAATATTAGTATAGATTTTTCTGTACGAAAATCCATCGTAACGAACTCGTGTATTTTGATTATACGACTCGTACTGTCTGGCCATGTTCATGTGCAACAAAACTCCGAACCGTGTACATGCTAAGTGCATCAATACCCAGACACCAAACACTTGTGTTATTTATAAAATTTAGATTGTAAAGTAGTCCATTCTAAATGTAGGTAGAGCACGTGGTCAGTGTTCGCCCAGTTTCCTCTAATGAGCTTCCAGTGAATAATCTCGACGCGCCGATTACGGATTATGATGTCAACACGAGGTTGTATGAACAACAAAAGGAGTATTTATAATTATTGGGTTATAACCGTAATATCTGACCTTCAGTGGCTAAAGGAGAATCCTGGCCTTTTTGATACTTCAATCAATTAAAATGTTCGGTAGTTTACTCACCTCGTAATCTTTTTGTTAAGTCAAAACGAGACTGACGAAATATTCGGGTCTAAATATACAATACCTGTCTAAATATACGTTTTTATTTTTGGTTCATAAAACAAGAAGCCGTAAGTAATATTATTATTACGTAACAATTATAACAATCTACGAAAATTGCAGTAACCATACTTATTGTGTGAGGGCTTATTTCGAACGTATTTTATTATTCCGGAGTATTACAACACAATATTCGTGTAGACGTGGAATAAACTTGAGCCCTCCTTGCGTCTATCCCTTCGATCTAATAACGAAATAAAAGTTAGTAGGGTGCCCTGGTCACGAGGGTAGATTGCTTATAGCCAAGATACACGAAGATATGTATGAGAAGGGGGCTGGAGCGCTGTTTGTAGAGAGCAATGTGCGTGCCGCGAGCTGTTTCCAGAAGTAAAAACATCACGATAACATTCACGAAGTAATTTTAGAACAGAAATTGCATTTCCTTAAACCATTTTACATTAATTAATTGTAGTCGTTCATAAGCATAATATTTATAATCCCTTTGGCGTGAGCTTCGGGGTGGGTTATTATTAACCGAAAAATAAATATTACTCCAGTTACATCATGTTTTTGTTTCAAGGAAAGTGGGGAACATTTTTATAAATAGCTAAATATTATAATAATAGTTATTAGGGGAAGGTTTTATGAAATTATCTTAACTTCAACAGTAGCTAAAATAATAACAAAGGAAATTGACCTCCAGGAAATGACCGCCGGAAAACCCCGCTGAGCAACAGCCAACCTAAAAATACAGCGTATTTAAATATTTACGTTTATAGGTATCGAATGGCAATAACGCGTGTACATGGGGGTTGGGGTGGGGAGTTGAATGTCGGGCAAGGGCGGCATGAGTCACGTCACGGCCGATCAATACTGCACGGGAATGCGTGGCGGGCCCTGCCGACGACGCACCCCCCAAAGCGACTGCACTCTGGAATTAATTCGATGCCATTACTTCCCCAATTCCAGCTAGTTCACTGTCACAATCACAGTGTGCGTAATTTTACGTAGTAACGTTATTATTTACAAGACTGCACGTGATATAATAATGGCAAGATAAAAAATTCTAATCAACTGCAAGCACAAGTCAAAAATACAATTCGTAGGTATTAGCCCCACCCAAAACAAAGCGAGCAAAAAAAATAATAAATCTCATTTGTACAACTCTTTAAAATAATGCCGAAGCGAGTTGAAAATTGAAAAATCAATAAAACTGTAATAAAGTTTGTTGGGTTGTAAATTGGCTAAAACAATGTGACCGGAATGACTTTAAGATCGAATGATAAGTTATAGCGTCCTTTGCTGACATCACTTATCATTTATTCAACCCAATTTTATTGCAATCTAAAGCAGACTTAACATAGCAAATGTAAAATCCTAAAAACATTACAGTTGTGTTACCTCTAGTTTAGTCTTTTATATGGAGACAGAGTAAAAACCGGAAAATATTAAAAAAAAACCGGCCAAGTGCGAGTCGGACTCGCGCACGAAGGGTTTCGTACCATTATCTATATAAACGGCAAAAAAAAAAAATCATGTCTGTTGTATGGGAGCCCCTTAAATATTTATTTTAATCAGTGTTTTAGTATTTGTTGTTATAGCGGAAACAGAAATGACGTATTTCTGTTTCCGCTATAACAACAAATACTACTATATATCTGTGAAAATTTCAACTGTCTAACTATCACGGTTCATGAGATACAGCCTGGTGACAGACGGACAGACAAACAGACAGACGGACAGCGGAGTTTTAGTAATAGAGTACCGTTTTACCCATTGGGCACGGAACCCTAAAAAAAATATTTTATTGATGTCTTCGATTGACGTCGGGAGTATGACGCTCATGATGACATACATTTTACAGGATATTAATCTTTGCTACCTTCCGTAAAATACCTTCCTCAGTGTTATTTTACAAACTTCCAGATTGTGAAATAGGATTACAAATACAGTTATGTAATTATAAACAATTAGACAGATTTCTTTCAAATTCAGCTATTGGATCGAGGGATTTTTGCACATAACATAACATAACATAACATCACGGCTTGTTTCCCCGAAGGGTTGGGCAGAGGTGTACCTACCTGTAGTACAACCGCATTTCGCCATTTATGTTTAAGTCCCATGTAATAGGGGGCGAGCCTATTGGGCCATCAACTGGGAACAACTCTATACTCCGGGCTGCTACTGAGAAATTCCAGATAGAAAAACCCAATAACACTTTGCCCGACCCGGGAATCGAACCCAAGACCTCATGCTCAGCAGTGGCGCTTGCGGTCACTAGACCAACGCGACAGTCCGGATTATTTTAAGGACGGCTTATTTCTAAAATGACTTACCTATTGATTGTTTTAAACAAACCATCAAGCAGCATTACGTGATTCCTGATTAATACAGTTATTTGTAGCTTCTAAATTTCAGCCCATTTCAGGGAATACTATGTGGAGTGGAGATGTTGGCGGAAGTTCGCTGGAAACTTGCCACTTGGCGATAAGCACCAATGTAAATATAGGTAACAAATTTATAAATATATTAAATAACGTTTGCTTCCGAGTACTCGTTGAATTTATGCTATATTTTATGAATTTGTTTACTCAATTTAATTATTAAGGCCCACTAACCACTGCATGCATTTAAAACACTATTGAATTTTAATCCATTTAGCGCTAAATGCATTTAATGATTTTTCGTGCAAGCGGGTCTCAAAGTACGTAATTTAAATACATGATTTTTTTTCTTTTTTTTTTCGTTAGTTGTGAACTCTTGTAAAACAGTCAAAACGAGATCACAACCAACCTCTTTACATAATCAGCCTATAATGTTCCCACTGCTGGGACACAGGCCTCCTCTCTGTGAGAGGGAGTGGGCTGTAATTCATCCCGCGAACCCCGTGCGGATTGGTAGATGTCTTCGAAATGTTGGTTCTAGGACATGCCGGTTTCATCACGATGTTTTCCTTCACCATTTTGAGAGCTGTCGTGATGAAATAATTTACACAAAGTAAAGCGCCTGTCTGGGTTCGAACTAACGACCTACAACTCGTAAGTCTCGGCCGTTGCCACTGGGCCACCACTGCTCAACTGCTGCAACCTGTATACACAGGACAATGTAACCTCGTACTCCAACTGGTATTTACTTTGAAGGGTAATGAGGGTTTAAAAAATATTAAATAAGTGCTCCTGCAACGGATCGCTGTTTTTACTAAATTTCTTTTTTACTAGCAGCTGCACGCGGCTTCCTCCGCGTGGCTATTTCTAAAAAGTTATTCCTTATAACAGCTATCTGCCAGTGAACGTCCCGTCATTTTCGGTCCAGCCATTTCGGAGATTAGCCGGAACAAACAGATAGACAGAGAGACACAGACAAAAGTTTTAAAAAGTACCGTGCGTAGTTTCATATGTATTTAGTAAAAAGCTGTTATTTTGAAACTCCAACAGACACTTCTATTTTATATATTTGTATAGCTATAGATGTAGAGATTTTGGTACATTAATGTAATTCTTACACCATGATATTATGGGCCATATATCAGTAACCATTCACAAAATGAAAGTCAACACGAGGATGGACAGTATTTTTTTAAATCGAGGGATGCCATATCAATCTGCTAGTAGACAATACACATCAGCGTAGTGTTTTTGTTTGTAAGAATATTCCAAAGATAATAAAACATTATATTTTATTTACTTCATCTATAGAACTGCGTTATTACCTACCTAAGTACTTTGTATGTAATTAGTTTGTGATAACCCTTAGATATCATTAGGTCATATTAACATACACAGTAGCTACGTGAAGTCGGATATACACAAATTCTTGATTAAAATAACGTATCAACAGCTACTCACTCTAAAATCATGTCCTATCCCAATAGTTAATTATGATATTATTATAATTAATGAAAACCAACAAGACACAGATATTCAGGATACTACGTACACATGCATAGAGGGGATTTCGGATCGGTCTTTTGAGAGGTAACGATGCCCCCTTCCACACGCAGATGGTGACCACCCCCCGGTGGTTTTTGCCTTTTGAAGGATTCCTCCCGAAAACAAAAAGAAGGTACACATGCATATGTACCTTACCTGTTTGTGAATGACATAAACCTGAACAATAAATATAGTATGTATCGTCCATCATTAATAAAAATAAATTATTATTATTATTATCATCGGCCTGCCTTTTCCCAACAATATTGGGGTCGGCTTCCAATCTAACCGGATGCAGCTGAATACCAGTATTTACATGGAGCGACTGCATATCTGACCTCCACAGTCCATTTACTAGGATTACCCAGTCCGAAAGTCTGACAACCAGTCTTACCAAGGGGGTATCGTTAATTGTCAGACTCCACGCTCAGAAGACAACGAAACGAGTATTAACGATACCCCTTGGTAAGACTGGTTGTCATACTTTCGGGCTTCTGACGACCCGTAACGACTGTCATAGACCCGCTAATGACAGCCGGGACCAACGGCTTTACGTGCTTTCCGTGGCAGAAAGGGCTCTTGTATATAAAGATGGTCAGTATGGTTACCCATCCACGGACCAACCGCGGTAAGCCTACCTTAACCTGATCGATCGACCCGTGCGGCTGTTATAATATATATATATATATATATATATATATATATATATATATATAATAAGCCCCTCCAATATAGTATGTATATACTTAAATGATAACCAGTGAAAGTCGCGTCAAAATCGGTCCAGCCGTTTCGGAGATTAGCCGAAACAAACAGACAGACAAAAAATTTGAAAATTGTTGTTTTGTTATACGAGTATGTACCGTATATACTTTCATATGCATTTAGTACAGAGCTGTTACAAAACTAGAATCATAAACTAGAATATAGCGCATCGTCTCTAAAAAATCCACAATCATTTCTGGGGTTCGTAACAGCAAACAATTCATTTTAAAACCATTTCAAGTCATTCATCACAATAATAAGTTCATACGGAAAATAATGCAGTACTTAAAATTTTCCAATGTTAGCTATTGTAAGTAAATAAAATTATGATTTCAACTGTGAGGGCCATTTCGTGAGTGTTGATTTGGTTCTCGTGCGCTCTGCTATGTGGAACATTTTTTGCGTCTAGTTACGTCGTTACGAGCAACGACGTAACTAGACGCAAAAAATGTTCGTAATTATAGCAGAGTTTAAAGAAAAATCACCTCTACAGTGTATTCGTTCGTCCGGCGATCCGCCATAATGCTTGCGTGTGTTTTGTGGCATTGAGCACTAATAATAATCGGTGAACTTGACATTGAGAACGGAGGCTCGTCATCGTAACAAGTTGCTCCATCTCATCCACACCATATTGAAATGCTGATGTTAAAAAAGGATGGCTAATATTATCTTCTGTGTTCCCGAGTGTTTGTAGGTCAGTCGTGTATTTGTTCCGGACGATAGTCCGAAAGTCGGCTGGAGGTTACATTACGTAGTTATTTAAGTTAGAACTCAGCACACAATGTGTGCAAATTATCAACACAGCTGAAATCTGCTGAATCAGACCATTTAGCGCGTCTTCTCGTGACGGAAACTGTTTAGATTGTGTCATCACCTAGAGCTCTCTTTGCCCGCTTTGTACTTAAACTTCTTCTTCGTCGTTTCGATGATTCTCTTTATTATTTTTTATAAGCTTGTACGTTAACGTGTTAACAGGGACGGATTTAAAGTTGTGGCGGCCCTGGGGCAACCAAGAAGTGGAGGCCCCGAAAAATTTGTGAAACAGATAAAAAAAAACAATTAAAAGAAGGAACCTTACGAAGTTATGATTGTGGACTCTTTTTTTTTTTGAAGGACACAAACGAAGTATTTTATTCATATAAAAATCAATGAAAAATCTAATTGTGGAGGCCCCTTCTTTGTGGAGGCCCGGGGCCAGTGCCCCTGTTGCCCTGCCCTAAATCCGGCCCTGCGTGTTAACGTGTTTATGATACTTATAAACGTATTTTGTAACATTTTACAACAAAAGAACACTAGGAAACTCTTTAACAGTCTGACAGATCTAACTAATAATTAAATGTTATTACATCCGTTTACGGAAACTATATTAGTACTTCATGATCTAAAAATTATATTCGTACATATTTACCAACACCCTCCTGATTTTCTTTCCAGTAAGTTCTGTGGGAATTGCAAAACCATCAATTTTAATAAAAAAAAAAATAGAAATGCTCTAAAAGAAAAAACTCAATAAGTAATTTAACTATATTCTGAAAACTTTCCGCGCTATCTAAATTGCAACAGTTTTTCACTTCGCGCTAAAACGAAGCTCGCGTTTATTGTGAAAAGCGGTATCTGGTAGCGTTCCCAGGGCCTTCTTGCACACGTTAACCTTATACAGCCTACGTTGTTTCGGAAAATTCCGCTAGATGGCGCTACATGAAGGCTGCTCGCAACTTCAAGTTTCAAGTGAATCTTCAAAGATGGCGCTACTTAACGCAACTGAAGTACATTTTATTTAGCAAAAGAAAGCTGTAATAAAAACGTGACGTTCGATAATTAATAACATCTGAAATTTTTACTCGTATTCAGAATAGGATACAGAGGTAGGGTTAAGCGGGTTCGTATGTTTTGTATTGGTGTAGGTTTTTGAGTAAAGGTAGCATTCAGATTGCAAATACTGAAAAATGTAATACTTTTTTAAGTATAGGTACAATTCTGTTTAATTATTTATCCTAATTATTTTGAACATAGTGGGTATTATTTTTACAAAACATGTTTTACGTTTGATTTCACGGAATAATAAAAGAAACGGAAATCAGATCTTTATTGACGAAGAAGTTAGAAAGATAATCTTAACAGACATCGGTTATTACTGCATTATTTTAACAACAATCTGACGTCCTACTCGACGCTCAACAAGTAACATCGACACTGCACTCTATCGGGCGACGCACTCTAAAGCAATTGTTATTAAATTATGTAGGTTATAAATCCGGATCGGTACCTATAAACAAATAAAACGGCTGGCTACGTCAGCGGTGCGGTGTGTTGCGTGTTCGAACGGCACGTAGAAATGCGTCACTCACTCGCGGTCGTCGCTCCCCATACAACAAATGACGCTCTGACTCATATCATATCCAACGTTATGGGTATTTTTGTGTAATGATATACAACCTTTTTATTTTTAGTCTTTGAATTTAAATATAAATGTGAAACGAGCAAAATTTTATTGATAAGTGGTATACAATTAGTTGTTTAAGTTATTTTTACGCGGGTTTTCGTAGCACGGGAATGCAAACTAAAATAATAAAACAAAACTTATTACATATTACGGTTACATATTACAAAGATTACAGTTATAACACATTTATATTATCAGAGTAATAACACAGTGCCGTCTATGGCTGTCTATGTCGCACTGGTTTCCACGCTTATGTCAGATAATATAACATAGACATGATCGGCATCTTCTCCCGTGCCGTAAGCTTGAGTCTGTGACCTATTAACGGATAAACATAACACCGCACGTGTTATATTTATCCGTCACCTATCCTTCAAGGCAGGGCCGGATTTAGAGCAGGGCAACAGGGGCACTGGCCCCGGGCCTCCACAAAGAAGGGGCCTCCACAGTTTGTTATTTTTTAAGATAAGAAAAAATACATCCTTAGTGTCCTTCAAAGAAAAAACGTTCACAATCATCAAAACAAAAGTCACCTTCACAAGATACCTTTTTTAATAATTGTTTTTTTTCATCTGTTCCATACATTTTTCGGGGGCTCCACTTCTTGGTTGCCCCAGGGCCTCCACACCTGTAAATCCGGCCCTGCTTCAAGGCCAGCCAACCCAAGTTGTGTAATGTTCTAGAAGAAAGATAAGATACTTTCTTTCACTATTTAAAAAACTTACGTTGTTTACGTCACAAAGGAACAATAGCAAGGCACAACTGTGTATTCAACTGTTTTAACTGTTTTTTTTGTAGCACTGACATAATTATCATGATTGGTTTTACATTCAGCATCCTTCTCGTATTAGATTTATTAACTTTCAAAGGTCGCCCTCAAATAAAATCGTATTTAATTTAATTTATGAGAAAATGAATATTAATAAATTAGTAATTGCGTCTAAACCTAGACAAACTATGATCGTAAAATATCTGGGTAAGACAAAGAACGAAAATATGACTGACAGACCTACATACGTAAGTAAGTTTTAGACCTGCTCATACCTACGCCTTACCTACTTATAATCAGTATTCCAGAACCTTCATTTCTAAAGTTCTTAAGACGTAGTCAACGGAGACTGGTATAAGGTCACACAATCTAAGTTGCAAGCACAAACTATGCAGCCGCATAAAAGGTAGTTAAAGTACCTTCATAACCCCGTAAATTCTTGCGATCTCTTTTGCTTAATGTATTTTTAATAGAATATAATAATGATGCCTATCGGGCTATATTGCATCGTGCACGAGCGCTTCAACTTTGATTATTACACGCAAATTGCGCGGGAAAGTAAACGATTCACTGGTTTTCTTTTATATTCAGGCACAAGTTTCAATAAATTATCTTGGAAGAATGATTCTGAATAATAAAATAATCAAAAGAAATACATAGGCATTGGTCTTAACACCGTAGAGACGTATACCATTGCTAATAAAACCTTATAATATTTTCTGAAATGTATATACTTATTTTATTCATTAAAGTATTACATTTACCTAAGTATACGAACAATATTGTAAAAAATAAAAATATTTTGAAATTTGCTACGACGGGCCTACGCCAGCTACGAGCCTACGACGTCAATAGTTTTGCTACTCGCCCACAGATGGCACTACTTGTTGTTTTAGCTTGAAGAGTTAAACCATCGATGCGTCGAGAACAAATCCCAAATATTGTGTGTTAGTCAGACAAAATACGTGTCTTCTGAAAATACTTCTGCTTCAAATTGACTATACTGACAATTTCATTCAAATATAGAGCAGTAAATAGATTTAGAATCTCGTGTGTAGCACTTTAACTGGACAGTTTTTGGTAAATTGGTGATTAATTATTAATAGATTTAATTCTTACTTTGATAATTAAATATAGAACAGAACAAATAAATATATAAAATATTTGAGTCTACTGAGCTAAACCTAGTAGTAACTGCAAAACTAGATAAGGTCTTTTCATGTACCTACCTATACCGCTAATTTAAGGTCGTACAAACAAACGTGTAATAATCCTTAAGACCTTCAAACATAATATCGATATGACAGCAATGTAATAAAATAAAGTAGTTTGTCGGAGAAGGGCGGGCGATATCGTAACTGTAGCCAGCGATAGCGGAGTCGGTCGCAGCGCAACCTTGCAGAGTTTGTTGCTCCTGCAAGGCGACACAGGGGGAGGCGGGCGAGCGGCGCGGGGGAGCGAGGTGACCATCTAACCTCCAGTGACACGGTCTAACTAAACCACAGATAAACAACAACAGTATGACAATCTAATTTACCAACTCTTACTCATACTTAGCTACTATTACAAATTAAACTTACGCAATGTTACTATATTCGCGACAAGAATTTTTAAAGTATTTAACAAATTCTTGTTGAAATCTTTTGTTCTACTGTATTTTTCAAACTGTGACACTACACTTTCGACTAGGTTCTGTAACATTTAAATACAGATGGCAAGCGTATATGCTATCTCATTAATAAGTAAGCTAGCGCAAATATTGATTGACCGATTGTAGGGTTTGCATTTTTATTTATTACGTTGTTTCTGAGGATACACAGTTCGTTATAAGTTGATGTTTCATGAATGATAAGCATGTTTACTATATTTCCACATACTCGGGCCGATCGTCAGCTTATGTCCTTTATCTATGTGTACCTGTGTAGGTACTGCGTATCCTTCACACCATATCGAAAGTAACAACAAGGTTTACAGTAACGTAACGTCAGAAACAGTTTTTTTGTTCTTGTAGGTAATGCAAATGCGTGCTTCATTACGCTAATTTCAAGATAAATGCTGTTTGAAAACATGATGAGATAATTACTTAACTATCGACCAGAATTATCGTTTGTTCTTGATGAAGTTTATTGTCCCAAATACAGGTTGTTTACTTTTCCACACATACATTGTATTGATGAATATTACAATATTATATATGCACATTGTTTATTAGAGAAGAATGTTTGTGCACGCATAGGTGCACGACCACTCGCTGATATCAGTTACCAAGCGTAGTTTTCTATTCATTGTTGTGCAGGTTCGTTTGTTAATATTTATGAAAACAATGTTTCACCTGTTGAGTTGAATATTTTCGGCTTTAACACATCAATACTCTTCGATCAGAAACCGTGTAAACCTCGGTCAGCTCGATCTAACAAAGATCTTTCATAATAGTTTGTCCACCCACGGCCGTCACGGTTGCGTCTCCATTGGTGGCCTGTCCTAGTTTTTAAAACAAGACTTAAACTAAGATTACTCCACCGTCCCCCAAGCTGTGACTACAGCTGTTTACGTATCCGACGACGGCTTGACCTATATACCAATACAATTGTATTATTCATGAGCCTGTCACTCTATTGCCTTTGTCTCACATAATCACACAGTCCTGTATAAATATACTTGTTTTACAGCACCATAACAATATTGTGACCTATAAAAGTGAGCACGTAACGAAGTCGGAAGAGCTTAACACGAATCCGAACTGACTGAGCGTATTTTGGACGAATTTATTTTGTTGGAGTAAAATAGGTTACAATAGGAAAGTTTCCTTTCTGTCATTTTGGGGTTAGCTCGATGACGACACTGGAACGTGCTATTATTTTCGACTCTTGTTTTTTAAGATTAATTCTAAATCATTAAGCAACTGAGCTTTGTAGGTAAACTAGATAGAAATTAGTAAATATTCACTACGTGATTGACGACAAATGTCACAGTATTAAAATATAACAGAGGTAGGAATATTTTGTTGAGATCTATTTTAGGATAGCGAGTGTTTGTGATGCGCAAATATCGTCGTGTGCAGCGTCTCCCGATGACCTACATGTACTCGTATACGAAGCTTTGTCTACGTCGCCCGACTCATGTCGATTGTACTAATCACTTTGACTTTATTATTTAAATGCAAATTAATTAATAGTTTTCAAGCATGTAGGCATCTGTCTGCTGTGTTAGCAGGCTACAAGATAAAATTACATTGACGCGTATACTTCATATCTCTAACGTCATTCCCCCATCATTTGCTGTAAAAATCCCCGACACAAAAATTTTATACATTTATGAAAAAAAATACCAAACTTAATAATAATGATATTAATGGTAAATAAGTATTTAATTAGGGTTTATTGCAATTAAAATTCAATAAAAATAGTGATTGGTATAACGGAGGCATTTAAAGGCTACCAGTAGGTATGTATTAGCAACGCAGTGCAAATTCGGTCAATGCTATTCAAATTCATATTGCTGTACAACATTAATTGTGTCCGTCTCTATAGAAATAAGAATTAAAAGGATTAGATAATTTTAGTAACTAGAAATTCGAATGGTCGTTCTTCAATCGTCGAAGCCGCAGCTCGAACGTTCCAGAAGGAAAACTCTGATTTAGAACACAAATTGTTTTACAGATTAGCCAACTTTGTTCTAAAAGCATCGGTTTATTATATTTTAGAGTGGTCCATTATGATGTTGGATGCATAAAGTGGCATTACTGTGCAGGAGCGTGTCGTATCTCGCGAGAGCGATAATTGCGAAGGTCGCGTCGCAGCTGGATGTAGCATCACACGCCCGACTCCTCCATGTGGTATCACTAGATAGGTGCTCCGTTACGATATATCGAGAAACACGCAGTTTAAGCTAAAACGTAACGTAAAGCGATAAGCGAAAGGTAGTATTTACAGTAACGCTCGCCTCGGTCGGTGGCCTTACCTCGTTAGAGTTCATGCACCCGCGCGAAACTGGGGCACGTACCGCGTGCTCCCCCCTCCACTCTCGCCGCCTCCCCCCGTCGTCCCGTTACCTACCACTAACTTTTCATTGAATTGTTTCTATTGCTTGCTTCAGAAATAATATACTATGATAAATGCAAAAGCACGTTAATAACATTTACTTATGTACATAGCTCACAGTATTTAGCTAACTGCTCCATTCTTTGTTTGTGTTGGAACCATGTTAATAATAAGTTTAAGGTCATATGCTTGAGTAATAAAGCGCTTGTTAACTGTCGCTACCTAAATTCTTTAGCGATTAAATCATTGTTTGTTACTTTAATGTAGAGAAAGATTAATATGATTTGGAAATATCTAGTGGAGCGATGAGTAGACGTAAGTAAGTGGTAGTAGAAGAGAAATGCTGTCACCGCGCCGAGGCGAGTGAACCAGTATTGCGCGGTACAAGAGTTGCGCAAGCGCAGCTCGAGAAAGTGCGAGTAAAAGTTGACGCAACCCACGTCACACACCGCTCGCCTCGCCACGTCACACGTGTACATCGCTTATGTATAGGAACTGTGTGTGTGAGTGTAGTTATGTATACGTACATAAGTGTCATGCACTGACGACACTTGATTACAATCGAACGTGTTATACAATGCCTTTAATAATAAACTTTGTTACGAAGACGTTACCACACTTAAGAACATCGAGGGTACGTTTTCATAACACTTATTGAGATAAACGACAAGCTAATGTGTCTCGCACTGTGATCGCTTTAAGTTCTAGTAATTATTCAAAAACAATGAAACATTTCTGTTACACGACACATAAGCTGCAACTATATTATATACATACGCATAGACGCTTGCAATATAATATGTTCGGCTTGCATGCATTCATTGATGCAGTTATAATATCTGCTTGAGGAATGTATATAACGCTTTTTAACCAGCCAAAATCTTAATATTGGTAACAAACATTGTTAAACCGTATAGTATTTTTAAATAACAGAACTATCTGTACTCTTCATGAAGTGCATCACAGATTTACAACATATAATTTTATTTTTATTAGAAATAACTAATTTAATATGCACTACGAATCTCGAATTTATCTTGACACTTGATAGCTAGTTATGACAAATAAAATAACCTTAAGCTAGGCTGGTATATCAAGAACGTTAAAATGCATACAAAATATTGATTGAAAAGATTTTTATAAACAGTTTTGCTGTGGCTCTTTAAAATTACATGAATTGTAGGTATATTGGTGTAATTTTCAACGTTGAGGATCTATAGGGAGTCGAGGGGAAAGAGCGGTGCGCGCGAGGGGAGCGCACCGTGGCGACAGAAATAGGGCGCGGAGGACAGAGCAAGGCTGCCCCGGTTGTCGGCCGTCGACCCGCGCCCGTACCTACGACTACGTAGACGACGTAGCACTGTGTGCGTAGCGCTACGAGCTACTACGGACGACGAGCCGTGTGCGCCGCCTGACGTGCCGACGTACTATCGCCCCGACAGGGATGCACCGCGGCACCGCCTAATCTACGTTACGTACACGACTTGTTTGTTACGATCTATTAATGTGTTGCGTCGATTCAATAGGGTTTCAGATATGACTGTATCTTTCTTTAATATATTAAAGAACAAAGAAGTATTTTTTTTTAATTTTCATTTAAAACGGAATAAAAGTCATTTAAAAATGTATAAATGCTGAACTAAAACAAAATGTTCTACTATATTTTTGTAGCGCCATCTATTGAAAAATAGAATAAATTCAGTTTATAACGAGAATCGTGAAGCCGTTCGCACCGCGCGCCCCACTGTTCCCCCCGCGATAAGGGCACGAGTTCGTTGCCCCGATAGAGACTGACCTCAAAATCGAGGACACTGCAAAATTAGGACGATGACAACGTAATGACTCGAGCGCCAGCTCACTTCATACGAGTTTAAACCTAAAAATCATTGTAGTAAGAAACAATTTTGTTCAATCTGACATATTGAACTACATGTATTTGATCAATTAGGCAAATACGCTGACTTCAACAGCAGCGAGCTAGCTCAAAGTGTTTATTGTACGATAATAATAATTTCAGGTTATTCCGGGAATTTAAATATAGGTAACCGGTGTTTAGTTGACCCGTACCTAGAGTGTGGGTTCTTCTTCTGATTCATGTAGCGTAAAAGTTGATTGAGGAAAATGGAGTAATAATTAAATATATTTCGATTAAGAAACATAATAGTATTAACGAGAAAAAGAACGGGTATATATTTACGCATTTAGAACAAATAGGCTCGTGTCTTATTTAGTTTCTTAAATTCAGAACGCGACCCAAATTGTGTACCGTAGGCAGTAGTGCCGTCAATCACTTCTGCCTTCTCACTTCTCGTGTCTGTCACAATACTTTACTAATAGATAACTTTTCTTTTGTTACAGGTAAGTCGCAGGTCATTCCTCCGCGCGATGCTTCTAGACTAGCTCTCGATAAGTTAAGGTGTATCTTGAAAGGTAAATCGTATACTTATTTGTGACGCATGTATCGAATGACATCACAAGAACCGTTTTTCTTTTGTGTTAACTGAAAATCTTTCAGTTGAAATTCGTTTTAAAAACATTATGTTAAGAATTCCAAAAACATTTAGCGACGTTTCTGTTCCTTATGAAACGGACGATCATGATGTTATACATAGTTGAAAAATTAACATAAATTTTATACAGTTTGTGATTGCAACACGCTGATAAACGTTAGACAGCCATTGTTTATATTTACTAACCTTGTAAAAGTATTATCTATCTACTACAGTTAATAAACGGCGTAAAACTAATGTTTACACGATAAATTGACACGACCACGTTTGAAAGTAAACATAAGAATGTGAAGGGGATTGTTCTGAAAACGTGAGCTGTATATGAATTGCGATAACGACTGCAATAGAAAATAAGTGCAGGATGCACCGCGCGCGCCGGGAGCCGCCGCTAAATATAGTCCGGCCGACGACCCGCAAATAGGTCGCTCCCTGCGCGCCACTCCACCGCCACTCCACCGCCACACCACAGGCACACCACAGCCGCGCCACCCTCTAATCGTAACCCGCTCCAAACGCTACCTATTAATTTCTCCGCTCGATTCCATCGTACTTACATTAATTACATGAAGTCAGCTATCTTCTCGCGGTTGTGTAACAACAATATTTACAACAACCACTTTCTCCACGGCGATGGATAAATCAAATGAGCAATGAAGTTATAAGAGAAATTTACATAAACATGTTGCTCATCCACTTGAAGCACTTTTTATTAGACTTCTATTGAAATTCCAACAACGTTTTAACTTAGCATTGAAATTGAAACAAATCAAGTTATATTTCGTCATTACTCGGTAAAGTATGAAAAACTCATGTAAACGACCGAAGGTGCATGAACTGTAAGTGCTTAACCGATGTAAGGGAATACGTAAACAACATAAATTCCGTGTGAGCAGCTGTACTGCTGTAGTTATCGAAGTGGTTTCTGCTTTTTTTTTTGCGGTTAACGTCCGTTGATCGTTTGTTTTTAACCTTATTAGGTCCGGTTTGATTGTAAACATAGTTTTCATTATTATCAATCAATCACGCAACTTGTAAAGCGACCAATTAGCTGAAATTTTGTTCACGGAGAGACGAAACGCTCGCAATAAATTGCAACAGCATTTTGGAACTGGCGCACTGTAATATGCATTCATAATAAATTAGTGAGGACACGTCAGCAGTGTGGCGTGGGTGTTGTTGTTTTCCCCATGGCTTATGTTAGCTGAGCGCGGCCGGTGCTGGCGGCGCGGGGAGCGGGATGCGGGGCGCGGGGCGGTGTCGCAAGCCGCGGGTGCATGGCCGGCCGTCGGCACCGCGCCGACCCTGACTGACTTATCTTGCGAACGTGCGGCGCGCGCAAATTCTAACGCTGGCAAATTTAACAGCCCGCGGATTATTGCTGCACGTTATTTCTCAGCGTGATACACATGGTGCTATTGAATCCCGCCTCAACCTTTATAAACATTTGCACCTTGTTATGCCATTTACCAATACCACGACAACAACATTAATTCGAAACATGGATGTAGTCTTAAGTATGTACAAGCTAGCTCAAATACAATCACAAACCAATGCCACTCCAATCATGTTTACTGAAATTGATTCAAAATATTTACGTTCGTAGCTCGTTTAACTACCGGAAACGTGTTGATTATAAAATGTTGACAGTAAGGGTCTAACCGAATCGTATATTTAAGATTTTCGGTCCGTGTACGTACGTTTGATGGCGCATAATAATGTCCCGTCGTCATTGAAAGTAAATTAAACCATTAAAGTCGTTGAACAGCAAGCTTATTATAATTTATGTTGTGACCTGTTTTACAACTCCCACCCTTTTCAAAACAACAACTTTTCCATTTACGGCGACAAATTGCGCGTGAACTGTACTGTGACGGGCCGCGATCCTGTTTTGTTACATTTTCTTATTTCGTTTTAAAGTTCCCATCTCATTAATTATGAAAGTCCGACTTGTTCATACATTTCAGTAACACTAGACAACAAATGTAACCCCACGTTGGCGCTCTTATCTTGACGCTGAATTTAAATGAGCTCACCACTGAAAAATTGTTTAGTTAGAAGATTCTAGAATGGGATGTAGTTATCTTTATATAGACTTTCATGGTTATCTAAATCGTTACATTCTCTTTCTCTTTATATCATGACTTTGGTAAAAGATTCTTTTACAGTTCAAGATCAGCAGAACATGTTTCTAAAAAACCTAATTAGGCACTGAATTGATTAGCGCCAATAAGAATGCACTAGGCCACTGAAAGCTAGTTATTAAAGCACTAGGTACCTACAAGCTGTTTGTTTCACCTTGATGTAATGAGTAACAGACATAGGTTGTAGGTATCGGCGTGCGGTAAGAGGCGAGCCTAGGCTGGATCTCAAAGGCAGAGAGGCACTAGAGGCAGGGAGCGGCCGCGGCCGACTCGGACTTTGTAATACATTCGGCCTAGTCAGCGATCGTTGCCCCGAGTCGCTCGAGGTCGCTGCAGAGCTGCGAGCGACGCCAGCCGAGTGAGCCCGAACACTCACGGAAATTATCGAACGACAAATTGGCGCGGAATTTAAATCCATGACATTTGATAACATCATACTAGACCATTGATTTAGTATATACTAGACTGACTAGTCCAAATACTTGAAATTATTATAAATGAGTAGGTAGCTGAGTCGTGAGTGTTGTTACTGACTATAAATCCTAATTTAGTTGTATGCAGCTTTGTACCCAGTAGCAGGTTTTACGATGCAAGTATGCAGATCAGCATATTGACGTCAAATTAACGACTTCAGGTATATTTTACGTTCCAAATCGTATCGATATTGATTACAGTAGTTCTTAATTAGGTAATAAGTCGTAAACAGGCCGCTCACGTAATCTGTACTGGAAGTTTGAACACAAACGAGACTGTTCGTGCGTATTGTTTGTAATTTCCCTATCCAAAAGCAAAAGTTATAACTTATGTAAGTGTTCGGAAAGTCGTCGTGTGACACTTTAACCCAGTGCTGCATATTCCGGAGTGAGTCCAACGCACCCGTTTCGCGCTCATTAGTATGGAGACAGCGCCTCACCACTTTCACTCTCGCCAATAACAAGTGTTACGCAAGCCGCCGCCGTCACCGCCAGCTCTCTACTCTCGTCGACTATCTCCGACGCGGGCGCATCGCTCGAGCCACGCCATCGATAGATTAGCGAGCGTAAAAAAGAACATAAATTCTCGCAATAATGCTGCAACAGTGACGAGGCAGCGTAAGACGCATCCTCGGACCTAATGATAGTCTCGGCAGAAATGAAAGTGAATAGTGTTTCGGTTAGTTCATAGTGGGTCAGCGGAGTAGGGCAACAGGGGTCGACGCCCGCGCAGCCTCGCCGGGTGAAAGTGGCCCTCCTCGTCCCCACGCCCTCCCGCCCTCCCGCTCCTTCAATGCTGCAGGCGCGTCGACGACTTACCTGCGCACGCGCTGCTTTTTGCAACTTGGCCATGGAACTTATTACGATAACTGCGAAATAACGCTCAGGCAGCAAATGTAAATGCATGGCCTTTATTTGTGCTCGATCACACGACATATCTAACAACCAACATGGCAAGGATTTGTACTGCTACTTTGTGCTTTATACACTAAAAACCAAACATAAAAAAGACAACTTACTTTAAAGTTGTATTTAAAATTCAACAACGAAAAGCTGCTTTACATAACAACGCACGTAGTCGTCCATAGACCCCATTCTTACTCAGAACGATCAAGGAAAATCCTCTTCGCAGTAAATTAATTCCCACATTCGTAGGTCATACATGTGCAAGCAATAGAGCTTTATCGCTACCAGTAATAATAAGCTATATTAAGATTATTATATTTCAGTCCTCATCGGGAAACAGGTCATTCGTTTTCCTCAAAGTGACATCATCAGCTCAAGCCTCATAAAGTAGTTCAGTGGAAACAATGAAAGCGTTTATCGTTGTTCGCGAAGAGCCGTGAGCAATACGCGCGGTTTATGTAACCGGTAGACGGTAGTAACTAGTGATTGAATAGGCCCCATCTTACGTAAATGTAACGTACTTGTCTACATACCAAGTGCGACTTACGTAAGCATTTAGAAATATTTCACTATGCTATATTTATTGCACCCCACAAGGTGAACGATTCTATATAAAACGCAACCCCGTAGGACTTCTAATTGTTCAGTTACAACATATTATACTTACTTACGAAATGTCGAATCGATACAAAATAAGAAAAAGCAGATGAAAACTCATAATATCTGAAACAAATTAAATGAACAGCTACTATTTTTAATACCAAAAGCTTTGACTGACTTTAAAATAGCAAGTCTCTACTTGTGTTTACTTTTGTTGGGAAATACTGAAAAACTAAGTAGGGCTTTTTTTCTTGGTTTAATTTTATATAAAAAATGGAATTGTATACACTGCTCGCAACAACCACAGAATACGTACAAATGAGGCCATCGGGAATACTAGTAGACAATGATTGTGAACGATTATAATTTAGATGAGTGAAGGCTTAATAAAGTGATCCGAGGCTGTGGCTGGAGCCCGGGTTGCGACAGCACGAACAAAGAAAGCGGCAACGGGCCGGCCTTGCTGAGTTCATTGACCGACTTTTGCAGGTCGCAAGGTTTCGCCAATCGGGCTTCTCGTAGCTCCAGGATATTGCCAATTCAGTGCGATCAAGGCTGCGCACAACCGCCTGGCCTGGCCAAACCTCTTACTTTTCGTTGCAAAGAAAAACGTCCACATATTGCACTGCACATCGGCGGTGACAAATACTAATGGATTCTAAACGTAAGAATTGTTTAGTTAATGAAATCTATTTAGATCTGTGGGATTCGGGCTAGTAGGTGATGTAGTAGAGCCAAACTATTAATGAAAAATGTAGATTGTTTGTTGAGTACCTGTCAGTCAAAACCTTATTTAAATTCAACAACATGGCTGCAATGATTTGAGTTTTTGCTTATGAATACTAGGTACTAGATTAGATCCTACGTTAATTTATTGAATAGAAGTGTAAAGAACTAACTTTTGTTATAACAACTTTGATATTGTAATCAAACAATGCCGTAACTGTATTCGGGAGCAACATTGAACTAGACACATCAACATTTTGCGCTGAAAATTCTGATACTACCGTTGTATGAAGTTTAATTTTACATGCGAAATATAAACATATTTTCTAGTAAATTAGTAAAAAGCACAAATGATTGTATTTAAGATCCACCACTGACCAGCTATTTTTACAAATTATTATTTTTTCAGTTAAATGCATGCGAGTTTCGCAAATATCAAATTCCCTGTAAAATATTAAAAAAAACGGGTTCACACACATTCACAAGTCGATTGGTTTCAAGGCCAGCCACTGCCCTGATACTTGTTCAATACATCTGGCGCTACTTTCAGTTCATAAAGTTAATTGTGCATACTTGCACACATACTGTTCAGTATTTTTCAAGCAAGGTTACGATATGGGATCGAATGGCCGTGATTGTTTACAATCGGTCATAAATCTTATCGCTTCACTTCAGACAGCACATACTTATGTAGGTACTCGGATACATAAATGGCCTTCTCGATCACCCAGTTATAAATAGTTTATACTACAAGTTACGAGAAATACGTGAAACTGTATTTAGCCGTTACGACTGTGTACATAAAACATTTTTATTTTTATTGCCGCGTAAGTTTTCTTTCTGGTTTTCATATGGTTTGCGCTAAAAACTTTGTCCCTTTGACAAAGGGTTTTATGGAATCCGTTTTATAGATTACAATAAATATTGCCGTATGAAGTGTTCCTTATAACTGTCACCGTATAAACAACACTCTTCATGATTGAGCTGATTTAAAAGCTTTTTGGCAGATTTCCACATTCAGGCTGATGAAAGCTTAGAGGGTTGTGCTCTAACCTTTCATACATATTTCAGGATCTAACGATAAAAAACCGTGCGAGTGGGTCGTGCTGTCGCCCTCTTTACGTTTTGACACACAAACATTTCTGCCAACATTCATACAGATCAACAAAGTTACGTGCTCAAAACCTAGATCGTCGGTGCGACACGGTTAGCTTTATCTGACACAATCGAATTCATTGCCTAGGGGCGTATGAATACGTAACGCACATATAGAAAAAAATTGAGCGTCATAAAATATTTTATGGATTAAAAAATAAACGAAAAGTCAAATATGGTTGTACGCGAGCTTCTTGCTGGAAGCCGTTTTTGTGACGGACACCGGTCTGTGGTGCGTAGGGCTGCTACCAGCACCATTATTTGAGTTATAGTGATTCTATTCATAGGTAGTATAATAAATAAATGATAATGATTTCTCAGCCTTCTGGGTCATTTATTTAAATAACATAATGTTCAAAAAATTAACTCACTGGCGTTAATTTTTTGAACATTATCTTAAAAAAATTGTTAAAAATTATATTTTACTTATTTATATTTTTATACACTGGTATAAAAATATCTATAAATAAGTAAAATATAATTTTTTGAACATTAAGTATATCTTGCAACTTTCTCTGAAGTTATAACTTCAGAGAAAGTTGCAAAATATATTGTAGATAAAAAAGTAGGTAGGTTTGCAATATGCATATGGGTAGACTGGACGGCGCCTGAGTTGAAAAAAAAATACTAAGAAAAAATGTAACTAGTATGTATAAATTGTAATTATGTCCAGTGCAGGCCTTCAGCTACATTATTGTATGACTAAGTAAATGAGTCGCGCGACCCTGAATGATAAACACCGAGTCCCGTTACCCGAGACAAAAGCGACTCGTATGTAGTTCAGTTGTAAAGCCACTTCCTGTGACACGTAAACAAACAATGTATGCAAGAGTGAAACCCACAAGAAAATAGTTAATTTACATTGAATACCGGCCATCAACCGTATATAGGACGCGGTGGACGGTGGTATGCTATGACAGGAAACACGACCAAATAACAGAATTAAACGAAATCTGTGAAACCACGGTGAGTGGTTGACGCTGTGTGTGACCTTATTCGTATAGTTTCGAAACTATTCACATAGTATGAAAATAAAACTTCTACATTCATGTAATGGTTCTCTATTTGTAGACTACATATATTTGTTATTTTTAACAGTGTTAATCTACAAGTAGATACTTGGCAACTATAATATAATTTTGCATTTATTTTAAGTGCAATAATAAAATTGAATAAATCACGCTGTCAGTGCGTTACTCATGCTACCTCACTTAATGGATCAAGCTAACGTCATTCATTTTATAATCTTGATGATTTAATCTGATGGGGGTAGAATGGTGTCAAGTCAACTAATGGCTGTCCCAGTTATGGGCCCGTTAATCCGGGACGCGTACTATTTGTAGACGAAATTTTAATGTTTCCATATTCATTAGCCGTCGAGCGTGACTGATCGGACCACATTCCACTCTGCTGTTTAATTAACTGTTCAAATAGTTTGCAAGGTGTTACTATTTGCATTTGTGAGGGTAACTTAATCAATAAATTGTATTGAAATGCTACTGCTGGGAAAGGATACAATACAATGGTATCGAAAATATAGGATAACATGTCAGGAAGGAAATTAGGAACTCAACCAGGCAGGATATGAAATTACCTAAATAGGGGAATGTTATAATATTATACTATAATTTTGTTAATTATAAACTGACTACCATAAAATATGTTAACATAATTATGTATGTTGTAGATTTGCATCGCATAAAGATATCGATTCGAGCATTAATCAAATGTTTTCGCTTACATAGTAAGTTTTTAATCTTTACCTCAAATACACAATTACAACAACCATATCATATTAACATATTTATTACAAACATGTCTAAATAAGAAGTAGGCATAAAGTCATGTAAGAGTCTATTGTCAGCAATTCAGCATACAAGCATACACGTTCTTGTATCCGTTTTGCGTCATGTGTTTTTATTGAAATATTGGAAATCCGTGTTCCTGTCCCACTTGCCTTAATTGTTTTATAACTGCGGTTACATGTCAATGAACTCTGACACATCAAATATATACCAGTTTTATTAATTTTATTAAAATGTATGTATGTATATTTTTAATAAAATTAATCAAGAGAAAGCTTTCCAAAATCGAGAAAAGAAATATCTCCATTGTAGTTTTTACTTTCGATTTGTTGATTATGAACCTTAAAATTCATATAATTCAAATAATAGCATCAATTAACAACCTCTCAAATCCAACGTGCATATTTCGAAACACTTGCATTGCTTGCACGCATGAACCACATCTAGTTTCTAAACAATTTCTTGGATTAAATGAGATGGATTAATGGCGGCACTCAATTATAATAGACAATATAGTCGCACAGGAAAGTGGGCCAGTGAGATGATGTTTAGCAGTCATCAGTCACACTGCAATCACAATGCAATTAGAAAGCGAATTGCACAAGTGCCGTTCGCGCAGCGGCGCTATCAGAAGAAAGCGCGTCCAACATAGGAAAGTTGATCCAAGGGTGGGGCGCGGGCGGCGGGGGTGTAGATGCGCGCACGCAGCCACTAAAGTAGTACACTTTCGATCTCAACTCGCGTCGGTGAGAGTTGTGCGAAAATGAAAGTGGTGTTGTCATTATGGTCCACTTTCCACGCTGAGGTCAAGAACCCCGCGGGTCCAGTTCTAAGCCTGTTTCCAGTTAATTGTAGGAGTGCAGCACCGTCTAGAATGTACTGTAATGTACCTGTAATATGTACATAAACATACCTGCTGCCTCGTACTGTTTGTTACACAGCATAACATAATGTTGAAAAGATAACACTTGTGCATAGTATGAACATGAGCTCGTGTTATTATCACAGAAGCTTTTCGTCATAATCATAACATTGAGTACCTTTAGCTAATTAATTACAATCATAATATTTCCCTTACTTTCAAAAATGTTGTTTGTTGTTAATTAACTGTCCTGCTCTAGAGACAGAAAGAATTTCATATCGTGGGAAATAGAAATCAAGTTTTGAAGCTGTTATTTGAGACAGCGACGTATCTGTCAGCTGACATCAATGATATTTAAATACGTCATTGGCTGACATAATGTATGTGATAAAGTTTAGTCATGTTAATTAATGGTTAAAGTTATGAGGGTACTTCATTATCGACATGTGGAACGTTTGTTTGAAGCCGTCGTAGTGACACTTTCGAACTTGCTAGAACTGCTAGATGTCACTCCTTGTATTTACGTAACAATGTTATACTAAACTTTCTGTTAGTAACTTGTACTCGTATTTCATTCACTTTCAGTTTTATGTAGCCGACGTCATTTGTATTCAATAAGATCTCACTTAACCTAGAAAGTTCGCGAATTGGAGTGCTTAATAAAAGAGAACATCTAGTTCAAAAAGTGGGACACTATACAAACTATGATCATTACAAGTATAGCAACAGATGAAAGTACTGATGAAGTCACAGAAAATTTGTCTTTGCTAGAAAATGGGTGTTATTTAATGATGTGAAAACATAGATTGGTGATACCAGTGCAACATGAATGTAGAGCGAGGGTAGCAGAGGTGCGGGGTGAGGTCGGGAGGGGGGGTGTCGGGGGTGTGTACCGAGGTAGATGACCGCTGCTGACGTCAGCGTGACCTGATGCTGCCCGGCTTCAGCTTAACCCGAACTCTGACCTCTTGCACTGATATTTGCATATTTTACTTAAACGTGTATGTAGGGAGTAATGATTGCTGTTCCCGCTGCCGTTGTTCAACTATCACTCCTACTGCTATAAAAATAGGCTTCAAAATCGTAACAAGATGAAAATATTAGTTGATGTTGTATTTGCTGAGTTTTGATTACAAACTATTCAATTTGATGTTGTTAGGGAATAACATAAACTTTATTATAGTTTGAGTAAATAGACACAAAGGGTTACCCGCGTAGACTGTAAAATTATGTATGTAGATTTGGCACGTCAAGCACATACAGAAGGACCACTTAACACATTCAATATTTATTTAATTGAGTACCTATGGAACATTTTGATCATCAAGGTGCAGTAAAAAAAAATCAACACTTCTTGATTTAGAATTCGTTTCAATTGCTGGTGGTGCATCATTAGTCAACCTTTAAGACACTGACAAAACCTTAGGCTAGGAGATAATTTGGAATACAAATACTACAAAAAAAAAAACACTTTATCATCTCATTAGTGTATCTGAGTGTTTTGAGATTTTTTTTATTTTATTTCAAAGCCATTTTTTTTAAGTTTACTTTCTATATGTAGCACCATACCTGCCTTCGCATTCCTATAGTTGCTCCAAGTAGTGCGCTTCCTACGCCCGACTCAATAAATAAAAAACCGGCCAAGTGCATGTCGGACCACGCACAATGATGAGTTTCGTAGTTAGGCTGAATGTATCTAAAAAAACTTAATATTGTAGTTACAAAACATGTTCCCCCATACATCGATATACGTCCCGGTAAATTCTCTAACTGCAAATGTAACCCAACTAGCAAAAACTTTCTGTAATATTAGAATTATACAATTACTAACAGACATGTATGGGCTTTATTACAGTTTTGAAGCAACTAAACAGTTGTAAAGTAGTATTCAATTCGACGCATAGGTTATAATTATATAAATTCATATTAATGTGTCTGATAAAAGTCATCTCATCATTTTTTATGATGATAATATAACGTCAAGTCAAGTTAACGTTTCAGCCAGAAAATAGTGATGAGCCGCCATGTTTTGTAAAATAACCATTTATTCAACACTTTAATAACAAACTGTTATGTAATGATTTCATAAATACCTATTATAAAATCGCTATATTAGGTCTTCTACTTACACCTTTAAGTAACTTTTAGCTTGCAACGATATTCTAATATAACTTATATAAGACAATTGATTATTTAAACGATAATTAGTAACTTTTATATTACTCAGTCGCTATTATTCATTAAATATAAATGATGGATTCCGAAAAGTGGAAAAGATTTAATCGAAGTGGTGGTTTTAGAAGAAAAGTAAATAAAGTTTATTATTTGTTAAAGATAGCAACGATACCTACATTTCATTTGGAAAAAATCTGAGCCCAGCCAAGAAGAAAGTAGTAAAAATGAAAGTGGTTCCGTACATTCTTCAACATTATCATTAAAGGCTGTATCCAGTCAACAGGTGTTCTACAAATCAAAGTTGTTCCGCTCATCTTCTTTTACCAGAAGGCACACTACATAGCGAAAGTAAGTTATTGCATAGGAAGCTCCTTTATCAGATTCATTCGTAAGTTTATTATTGCCCACATCTTTGTTTTTTTTATAGATGCAAATGAGAGAAATAATTCCGATTTCTTTGAAGACAACTCTTAGGAAATGAGTGATGAAAGTTCTGATGAACTTGATAAAGATGATTAATTCCGACAAGATTTTAAAAATGGGCAATCAATTGTAATTTTCCTCATGAAACAATAAAAAAAAAAATAGTGAAATAATAAATAGAAGATTACCTCATATTCTCCCCAAAGATCCAAGAACGCTTCTTCAAACCAAAACATTATCAGTAATTCCATTGGATAAGGGCCACTATTGTCAGGATTTTATCACGCACTGGATTTTCAAATCTCGGTGTTGAGCCGAGCTTTGAGAATCTAACAGAGTATTTTTTCGACGCGCGAAATCCCGATATTGTTACGCGAACGTGGGCTAACGGGCTCAATGACAACGATTGGGCGGTCATGTAACTATAATATCAAGAAGAACCTTACCAAATAATTACCTTTCAAAATAATGATTGAATTATATTATTTATAATAACTAATTAAAGTTTAACAGTTGCAGTAACATTCGTCCTCAGGAAAATGGTCATATATAGCAAACTTCTTACAGTTCTGGAACCAAAAGAAATCATAGTTTAATAGTTTAGTTATATACATGTCTAATTGCAGTCGCCCAATGTCTATTGGCAATATGGCGGAAACTATTGATGACAATTAATGTATTTTGTTTTTATAAAGAATATTGAGATACTAATATCATGAAGGCCCATTATACATATATATCATCGAAAATTTAAAATTCGGCATTATATGTTTCCGCTGTGCTCTTCATCTTCCACTAAGCTAGGCTTTCTTTACATAAAATAAATAAACAAAAATGCTTATTAAAACATTTAACTTACCTTTTATTTAAGTTTTTTAACAACACAAAAATCGTCACACAAATTGGCTAGGTTGCACCACTGACCACTAGCATAAAAAAATGTATACGTCTATACGATGTTATAGTTATGTAAGTGTATTACTAGAAACGATTACAAAACTTATTAGTTAAATTTACTACGTCTATGTGATTTTTACGCAACGTAATTGTTGCTGACGCGACCACAAAACGAGGGTTTGCACGATTTAAATGTTATATAATCTGCGCCCAAACCCGCGTTATATTTACGTATAAAAAACTATTATAAAACCATATTCTGACTGAAAGTTAAATAAAAACGTTATTGTCCCATTTATATGACATTATTTGGCTAGTTAGTTGGTTAACTATATACTCGTTAAATTGTAAAGCCTACTTACCTAATTGTGATAGTTTTCCTTTTAATTTCGTTGTATGTATTGCTGCCATGATTTTTTTCACATATCCAGAAACAACCATTTAGCTGGCAGGGGGGGAAGACAAGTGACTAACAAAAATTACACTTTACGTATAGCTTAATATTACGCAAACTGATCCACAGACTCGCAAAAAATTTGAACGGCCTGTCCAACGCGCGATACCCCACACCATGGGATAGACGAGCAAAATAAATATCATATCCACTTTACGTGCAAGGGAGGTTCAATTACAATCAAATGTTTTTTTTTTCAAGAATTATTTTTTACCATTTGTCAAATTACAGCTTGCTAGGACTAAGAGTCTGTGAGCTAAGTCATGGACAGACAGACGGACATGGCGAAACTATTATTATAACCACGTGTTAATAGCCGCGTAAATGTAAATGTGATTGTTTGTATTTTGTTTATTTGCGAGAGAGTAGAGGAGTGAGTTTGTTTGTGTGTATGTATGCCGTTTTTATTGTGTTCTTATTGTTTTTTAATGTGTTTTTTTTATATGTATCTGGTCTGCAATAAAGATTTTTATTATTATTATTATTATTGTAAGGGTTCCTTGTAGACTACGGAATACTAAAAAAAGAAGGAAGGTATATTTAGTCGTAAATTAAAAGTTTAAAAGCGTCCGCTCATTATTGGAAGTCGTAAAACCGTAATATTTACAGCAGGTCATGTATTATAGAGCACAGTCAGAGCCGGCTCCTAGAGTATAATTGGTCACCTTGGCCCATAAACTCGCCACTCTGCTCACGAATCATTCGCCAATTCTACATTTAGGTTTTCAGTTCACTGGGTTGTATGGCGTTTCCGATCTTCACGTGTTAAGATTTTAGGCATTTCTGTATATTCAGAAATTATTTTTACATAACGTAACATCGTCTGCATTCCCCGAAGAGTTAGGCAGAGGTGTATCGGTGAAGCCGACTTGTATTGACATAGGAAAAACGGAGATTTTATCAGCCTAGGGTAATTTAGGAACATGTGGTGTATAGTACACCCTCATTTCGCCAGTTATGTTTAAGTCCCATGTAATAGGGGGCACTTCATGCCCAGCAGTAGCGCTAATTGTGAGTATTGTGACCACTTGACCAACGTGTTTTTTTATTAAGTTTGAAATCGTTTATACCGTTAAACGTAAGTTCGGTCGGTACTGATTTGTGGGCAGTTATCACTTCACAAACAAGCATACCAATGGAAAATTGATAAACTTAATATATTTCTCAACTCCTACATTAGTTTGTTCGCCGGATTATTAGTACTGATTATACTCGTAAATTGAACAAAACGTAATAAATAGAATCAGCGTAACAAGTTACTGGAAATAGTGGTTGTGAAATATAACGATGTCAATGCAAGAAACGAAAACACAAAATACATCAATATTGAATGTGGAGTACACATGAAAAACCTTAACGTCTAAAATAGACATAAACGATAATATTTGATGTCTTCATTCGCTACGCCCAAAACTGAAAGCATACCGAAAACGGATACCGATATCGGTACTGGTGCAGTAAGGGTTGTGTCCTGATACCGGTACCGAGACCGGTGTAGTAAGGGTTGTTAGGGGCGGGCGGCGCGTAGCGGGTGCTACGAGCGCGGCGTAGCGGCAAGCGCCGCGCGCCATTCGTGCTGACGCCGCCGCCGGCCGCACGCGCCCCATTCGCGCGGCTCATGCATCTCCCGCTTCCCGACATGACTGTGACCGAGTGCCATCAACACCAGCGGCCGCAGGAGCCTGTGCCCCCTGAACCCCCCACCGACTCCGAAGTGCTTCTCGGCCGAGTCCTCGCAGGTGAGCGCTCATCAGCTGATCTCCACCTGTCAACTAAAACGTGTGCTCATTTTACCGTGCTGTGAATGTTTTGATGATCCTCACGTTTCTGTGTAACTTCAACTCGCTTTTTTATTTTGCCAATTCAATGTTTGATAACAGTGATTTACACACACGTTTCTAATATCGAAGTTATTTTGTGTTGTAATATTTATTTTGTGTCATGTAATGTATTAAAAATAATAGTATGATAAAAGGATAAAATAATGTCCTTTTCACTTTCCTGCGAGTACGGGCCAGCGCGGGGGCAGAGCGGGGCGCGCGGCGCGGCTCGCGGATCTAGGTCAAGCGGAGTTCGTTGCCCTCGGCCTTCCCGGCTATATTCGACGTCGGTAATCACCGAACCCCCCTCCCCCCACCACGGCGTTGCTTTATATCCTCGCTCCTACTGGCAATATAATCACAGAGACGGACTTAACTATCTTTCGGGATTGCATTAATTTATTACAAATTTACTATGCCTACCTAACCTACCTAACAAGTATGGATGCTGTAAATACATCAAACATTGATATTCTACATACCTATTTCACTGCATTTGAATTAAAATTCCTTTCGGCTGAATGTTCAATGTAAGAAGAAGATCAAATCATTTCAATACGATTTGATCTTCTTTCATTTTTCATTTAAAATTCAGCCGAAAGGAATTCCCATGACCTATTTAACCACAATAGAAATAAATAAATCTACAATGAGCAAATTTACTTCTGCAAAGTTTAATTACGTGGATAACGTAATTATTTTGCAAAGGCAGTTCACGTTCAAAGAATACATTGTATTAGTCAATCAATAGCGATTGCATTATTCGCAAAGACGAGCGAGTGTGTATCTGCGCTCGACATCATGGTCGAGTCGAGTTTCGCAAGTGGAGCCCATCGCTGAATGCCATTTTATTTTGGAGGCCGCGCGCAGTCGGAGGGCCCGCGGTCAACGGCCCCGCGCGTTATCTAGGTCGCCTCAGAATAACCTAGCGCCGATACTCTAATAATAATCTACATGAAGCCTTGAAATACTGTTGTCCCACTCTCACTCACGACACCTCCATAGCCGCGAATAGCGACAATCCGTATTTCGTAAGATATGCTCTATTCCGTGTGCGCAGCCGCTAACTAGATTTGACTGTCTCTTTTACTCGTGACTGCGAACCTAAACAGAATAAGCAAGTGGAATATATGTTTATAGATTTCGTCCTATCTGAATAGATATTTTACGTTTACATAATACCTGACTAATATTCTCGGAGTAACTTTAAAAATTTGAACTAATTAAAATTAAATAGATATACTGCCGAAAGACTTAGGGTACTACAGTAGAGGATCAAGAATTAATTACTAGAGTAGAGGTAGAGCAGAGACTCCAATAACAAGGTGAACCAACAATTGATTTCAGTATGGTACCTATGATTAATTGAAATTCGACCTAATCGCAATAAACAATGGCATGTGTAAAACGAATCAATCATAACAATATTAATTATTGTCTACATTGTTAGCAACACGTAGTTACAAATATAGTGTGACCGTAAAAATCTAATATTTTTATGAGCCATGAATTTTAAACAAATAATATGAAACAAAGTGTTGCGTGTGGCGTGCGGAGTGACGTAGAGAGCACGAGGCGGGCGGGGGCGGGGCGCGGGGTGCGCGGGCGCGCGGGCTCGGTATTGCGATCAAGGCCTCGAGTTCGTTCACCCGGCTGCAATTGGGTCACGCTCGCCGCCCCGCGCCGCGCTCCCCACACACATAACTGTTTAAATCACACTAAATCCGTACCTGTAACGTCACACTAAGTATGTAGGTAACCTTAATTGTTTAATTTAAAACATTAAAGACATCAAACGTATAGCAATTACTTGATCATTCACAATAAACGACAGCATACTTTTGTGTGACTTGTAATTAATTCAACATTTAATTGATACGTGGTTTGAATGTAAAAGAAGTAAAGTAAATCATATTACGTAAAATGTAGTCATACATGATGAATATGAATGAGATGATTGTTGAAAGTATGTGATAGGAAAGAGTGAGTTCGTTTAATTCAAATCGATTGGCAATATAAAGAAAGTCGTTATGCAGGTATCCATAACTTTTGCATATCGCATACGTAACATTTCGTATCATTAATACGTCATCTTCATTCAGTTGTAAAGTCAACACGTAACAATCAAATAAATAGCTTTTGTTCATTTAACTACTTAAGTAATTAGGTAGTAGGTATATTTGATAGTCTGCAATTTATTGCGGTAATGCACGCAATCAAATACACCATTAACACCAATTTGTTATAACTAACGATCAATCTTCGTGTAATAAAAAAGAAACAAAACGTTTTAAATTATAACTTATGTATTGTCTATTTTAGTTGTATATATTATTTTTTTTTATATTATATCTAATAAAAGTAAATAATAATTATGAAGCACATAAATATAAAACGGTCATCAACTTCAGCGAAAGTTTCATGGAAAACTCGCGAATGAGCTGAAGACATAATGCAGGGGTAGTGGGGTGGTAGAAGGTTGCGGCGGCAGGGCCGCGCGGGGGACGCGGGGGACACGGGGAGGCAGCCGCGAGAGGCTGCGGGTCGACGCCCGCGCCGCCCTGACCCCAATTTGATCTGCGCTCGCGTCATATCGCGCGGACCTCTCGTCCAGGCACACTCAGCGGAAAATACCCATCGTTTCAACATAACAGCTTTATGAAATGACTAACTAAAACGGTGCTTTACAAAGTTTTGGATACAGGATAAATTATGTTATTATAGCTATGTTGCACAATTGCACTTACCTATAGGGTCAAACCGTCCATACAGTTGCTGTGGCAGACACTGTTGAGAAGGCCACCAACCATCGCAACCGGCTATATCTTAAGTCAATGTCGCTTTAGACATAATAATGAATTAATAACTAACTGTACAGCGAAGCGATCATATTGTATGGGTATGGAGCCCATGTTCTATAATCCGCGTTATATTTCTCCGGTAACCCGCTAACCCGCCGCTCAGCGAACCTAAACTTTAAGAAGAGTGCCGAACATTGTGTTCGTTACCTCATTTTTTATACGCGACCCGTTCATGTACTTAAACATTGTCCGTAATTTCAACTAACTGATTTTTTTAATGAAAATACTGGGTCATGACTTAGTTCGATGTAACTTTTTATTGGCTACCAAAATTAGATACCTAATTGATTGTGATATATCTATTAGTAATTTTGTACGTACGTCAGTCTTAAATAATGTTGGGCCTAAAATACAAAATGTTATTTTATTATGCACATGATTGTTAGCATCTTCTAGAAAACGGACTAGTAATCCAATGTAAGCGCGCGGTTATATAAGACTTGTGTTTGTACAAATTTAGGAAAAAACACCGAAAAGATGTTTCACGTTTTAGCACATTCTTATAGCTAGCAAGCCAACGAGGTGCAACGCCATAGTTAGTGACTGTTATGTAACAATGTACGCTAAACGACAATAAATACATACATTAAACGTACCACTTGATTTGTTTTAACAGATACCGTAGCATTGGTTACATAATAATTGGAATTATACAAGAGTATATAACCCACGTAGCTACGTATACTAGAGACCTTTAAGGCTCCCGCAGACAGGCACGACGCGACAGTGCGACGCGATTCTGCGATATAATCCGTAGAACAATTTATATGAAAACAGACTCGCAATGCGACACGGCGTGCGACAAGTGGCGCCTGTCTGTGGGAGCCTTTATTTGAATGTGTGCCATCTATCAATTGAATTTATTTTGCCTTGGAAATATGAACGCACCTTGGATCTCCCACTCGTTGACTTTACATCAATGTTACTAGTTACTACGTCATCGTAATTTTTGTTTTTCAATTCATCGTTTATTAATCTGGCCTAGAACAACGTTTATTGATAATACGGATTCCATTCACTGAAATTCAATTTCATAGTTTTTTAAAGCCACATTGATAAACATGGAGATAATAATGGATAGATATCGTGATTATCACTACTAATAATAGATATTTTGTAAAACGTGGGAATTTACTGAAGGTTCAGCTGAAACGGTCATTGCCCCATAGGTATCTTAAGATTAGTCATTTCTTGCTAGGTATTGCATCTTGTCTGACTATGTACAGCTACGGCAGTCTGTAGCAACGGTTTAATTTAATTCAGAATTCACACTTTAATGTTACCGAGAACTACCATGAAGCCTTTTCTTCCTACTAATATTATAAATGGTAATTTTGTATGTTTCTTACTCAACAACGTAAAAACGGCTAAACGGATTCGGATGAAATTTGGCATACAGATATTTTATAACCTGGAATACGACATAGGATACTTTTTACTCGGTAGTACGTTGCATGCATACACGACGTATTCTGCTCACGACGTGTACAATTTCTGAGCAGTATTAAATAACCTATCAAAAAATACGCTCCTTAGCAAGTCACCAGATCCTCAACTCACCAGATTACCAGGCTTGCATTGTTACGTTGTAAATTTGAGTACCTACCAAGGGTTGGTATTACACAGCTGCATTACTAATAAGTAAAGTAGCATTTACCTGAAAACATTAGTAGTACCTTGTGAGGTTTCTAAGTAATTTATTTCATTGTAGTTGTGCAAGTAACTTTGGTCTGCACTTGATGGAAGGACTCATTCCTTCAACTATATTTCGTCACTGGACTCTTTAGTAAACACTTTCTAACATTAAATCAATTTTCTAAACCCTGATAACAGGTTTTCACAATTAATTAGAACAATAAATATAATGTTTACATTCCAACTGTCATCCAGTCGAACGTCAGATTCTGTCGTTTAGAAACGACATCTGATGGTCGCCGGTTCACAGTTGTAGTTTAATCAATAATTGAACTTATTGATTGCCAACCATCGAATTAAATCGTATGGAACAATCCTTATTAATTTTCAGCTTTCAGTAAAACTTAATAATAAAATAAATAACCGAAAGCGGAAATGAAATAGTTTTTACAATATAGACTTTTCTTCTAGAAACTTCGATGTCAAATAAATCCATTTTTAATCTGTGATTTATCTTTGACATAATGTAGCCAGGTTGTACGTTGTTAATTACCCCAATTAATATTTCGGAATAATTACCCCGATCAAGACAAGTTTTAGAATTGGGATTTATAAATAAATTGTTTGTTGGTCTAGATCATGAAGATTCTTATTGTTTCAGAGTTTAAACGTCACGTTGGAATGTTGTTAGTGATTTTCAAGAATTTATTATCTTGGTGTAGTATTTATCTTATAATCATTTTACCCGAAATATGGGAGATTTTAGAAATAGTCTGTCTATTTCCGGTTTGTAATCCGTGACAGGATTATTAAAGAGTGGTGGCGTCTATTTGCCCTTGAACACGCTTGAGTGATACTGGAAAACTAATTCCATGTTTTAAAAGGTAAGGATTTGGTGGTAATAGTGCCTAGAAGTGGTCTGTGAGTCCTTCCCTGGTTGTTAAAAGGATATTCTAGTGATCCATGGATATTTATTACAGGATTCCAAATTGCGCATACGCAGACTATTTTCCAGCCAGTCGAGGATCTTACAGTCAAGTGCTTTTTCCCTAAGCCAACCGTGAGTACTTCACCTGCTGACTATTTGCCTTAGATATTTCATGGGATATTCCTCAATGTTAACAATGGATTAGATTCTTGTTCAGGGATACGCAACAAGTTCTTGTTGCGGAGTTGATGGATGCCACATGGGTAATCTTCATTCCTATTGTCCCACCGCTCAGGATCAGGCAAACAGAAGTCGTAACTCCTTATGTTGTATTTGAAACAAGGCCAAGTTAACCGGCTAATGTATTAGCCTTTTAGATTTCCAAGCTCAGTCACCTCCCGGAAGGTTAATTTGCCTCCCTTATATTATTAGGTCCCCGTATTGTCAATTCCAGGAGAGGCACCTCGAGAGATTCGTCTCGCCGCCAGTATCTAGAGGAGAGTCTGGGACCTGGACGCGAGACCCGTTCCTCGAGGCAACTCGAAGCCTCTTGTGGAGACGACTGTGCGGCTGGCAGACCCCGTCTAGCGAAAGCGCAGGCGGGACGGTTTTTTTTTTATACCTTATTACTTTTCTATTATAATAAGGTTTCAGTAGGAACCTATTGTTTACCGCAGTCCGGTTTTCTGTAGTGGAAACCGGTCTGACAACTAAATTGAAATAGAGGATCTTGGGTTCGACAATCCTCGTTCATCCAGACGAATATTGGACACCTTCGTCGGCTCCAGGATCCGGGACTCTTCAAAGTCCCTGGCGCCCATTTAATAAATATTAACATACATAATAACTGGAAGGTTAAACAATAATATTCAAATTAATAATATTAAATTAGAACTTTTAAAAGGAACAGTACTGGGTTTATCTCCAACTCCCCACGACCGAAGCTTTATCCGCTGAATTATAAGCTGGCTGGCAAAAGTAGGCTTTCACAGTAGTCGCCTACCTCATTTTTAAGACGGTAGCCCCGTATCGGCTACCGTGTGTTATGTTGTGAAGAATTAATTTTATAATTATACTGTATTGAAGATAGTTTCTTGTTTGTTTTCAATTCAATACCCAACCACCTGGCCTCTGGGCTTATGTTAGTTTACCGCTAGGGGGAACAAAAATAAAAATATAACAGCATGAATTCAAGATAGTATTTTTGTGCACAATTTCTGAGCAGTAACATAATAAAAAGTACTAGGCTTGCATGAATTCACAATAGTATTTCAATCATTAGTATTATGCTACTACGAGTAATAGGATTTTAATTAAATTTGGCGCACAGATAGTTTATATTATGGATCTGGATGAACACATATTATGATACTGTTTATCCCGGTAGAACGTTCTCGTGGGATAACTTCCGACATCCACGCGGGCGAAGCCGCTGGCAAAAGCTAGTATTAACATATTTTTTAAGTTTTTTTTTTGTTACTAACACTATGGTTCTTTGGCCGAAATTAAAACTAAATAAAATAAAAATTTTAATTAATCTGCATGTAGGCATTCGAGAGCGCGTAAGCAATCGTTACGCTTACTCTAGCCACTGATGATTAAAGTATAGTGGGTCATACCATGAGTCAGTGGTGACCTAGATGCGGCAGGCTGTATCGACGGTGAGCGGGAGCACGGCCTACGTGCTCTAAATACTGCCAGAGTAGGTTAGGGAGCGAGGTCGACGACCTCAGCCCTGCCTACCCGCCGAACTTTCCGGGCCATCCGAATTATGTGCCCTACTGTGTCGGAATCGGCTCACGGGACCCCAATGTTTATCTAGACAAATTACTTCAATATACTTAACTTTGTAAGTAGGACATATTAACGTATATAGTATTAACTAACACTTCAATATACACCGTCGATAGCTAGGATTGCTTTTATGTCAATGATTTTGATATACTTAACATACCTACACATTTATTAAATCAATCTCGAAAATATAAAACGCGATCTTTCTCGTATTAGGCGAACTATTATACCTACGTAGGTACTTACGTACAGTAATTTATATACAGTATATAACTCTATGTAAGTTGTATATAGCTGTGCACAATTGTGTAGAAATAATCTATTAAATGTAAAAAGAACCGTTAGACTAACACACAATGCCAGTCCAATGCCAATGACCAGAGCTTGCTTTGTTGTAACCAATTTAATTGACAAATATTTATTTTGTAGATTAGGTTTGTTAAATTTTACTACACCAAATAGATTATGTTAATTATAATGGTATGCTACGCAACCACGTATGTCTTTTAAGATATACCAACCAACCACCAACAATTTTTTTTTATTAATTGTTAATTTCTTATAACAGCCGTCATTATACGCTATTTAAGTACTGGCTTTATCTGACGAAGTTAACAGTAATTTAATGAGAATTAACTTTTAACAAATACTAGGAAAATAAACTGTCGACAACGCCATCTAGCGTCGAGTAGAACGTTTGACACAGTTTGGATAGATGTCGCTAGCACCCCGCGTGAATGAAAACATCTCGGCCGTCATAGTAACAGCAGATCATTTTTTTTCTTAGTTGTTATAAAATTTTATGTAAGACAGTCTGTTGATGGTCGGTATATTAGAAGTTACGTAAAAGAGTAGTTTACCAGCAAACGTTTTTGATTATTAACAGTTAATTATTGTACAAAGCTCTAGTTGGAAATAAGTAGGTATTTCTAAAATTATTATTTTAATAATCTTTGCTGTATTATAACAGTTGGATAATAAAACAATAATATATACATAGAATCGTAGGTTAAAAACCCAAATAAATTGAAAAAAGAACTAAACGTTATTGGCACCGTAGTTTTATACAGTCGGTCTGTGATTTCTATAAACTTAAATCTAAGCCCAAACAAAAGTTGAGACCTAAAAATAGCAGCCGCTGCTGGTTAAGCCGCGTGGACACAGCCGTAGGGTGGCAGGGTGGTGGGTGGTGGCGCCACTTGGCCGTGAACTGCGCCGACCCCTCGCGCCCACATCACGCCGCCTTCCTCCGCGGTCCGCAAACAACATTACCTGCTGCCATTTAAATTACTTCAAGTGGTTTTAGATAAGACTAGATCTTATAAATTCCTGTTATAGTATCTATTTATGAGAGAGAATATTATTATACTATTTAAAAGTAACAGCTATCTTAAAATGCATCTTCATATTAATGATTCCCTTTGAAAGCTAATAATAGCTCGCAGTGCCATAAGCTGAAAACAAGTTCAACGACCTTTTGTTTTTATCTGATAAATGGAAGATTCAGCCATAATAAATATTATTATCGATACAATATTTAATTACAGTGAGCAATCTTAGAAAGGTTACTTTTAATAATCGTATTTCACAATGTAATAATATCGTGGGCTTTAAATTATCGCTTGTCGGAGGGTGTAGAAGGGGGTTGTTCATTGACGTCACGGGGGCGCATGCGCGCGACTCGCCCACGCGTTCACCCTACGTTCTCCGCTCGCTTTCGCGCCAAACCGTTGTTGGATCTCGCGCCGGTTATAACCTAGCATACACTAACTTAGACCAAATATTTTATTTTAAACTTCAATCAAATCACCGATGTTTTATCATCATGGAATCGAATAGTGACAATATTCAGCTGCAACAGCTACCAACAGGTGAGCATTTCAAGTATTTTATTGAATATTTTAGTGACCTTTTGAACTTGAAATATAAGTGAGCGGTCATTGAACTTTGCTCTTTGTAGGAACGTTATCGAATTCTTCACTTTAATTGTGAAACTATTATTCGTTATTGTCAATTACAAACAAAACTTTTTGACTTAATTACGTTTTGTAGGTGATAAGAAATTGCAAATTAAAATAGATGTTTACATAAACTAAACAACTACATAACACTACCTAATTATACTGATTGGAGTACACAACTAAAATATAATATTATAAGTTTTGTTTTTATTTTATTATAACATAATTATACAATATATATGTTATATATAACTAACAAATCTATTTGTATCAGAACGATCTAGCCACATCTAGACACATCTGTTTGTGAAGTAGGATCTAAAAGATTTTACAACACATTGGCAGTATTAAATTCCAAGGTTTGAGGAAGCTTTCCGAGATTTGTTAAATATAGCGTGTGACCTAGGATGTGTATAGTTAGCGCGTCATGGTCATACACGTCAATTTTATGAAGAATAGGTCTAAGATGGTTAGATGTAAGAAAAACACTCGATTAATAGTGCCCGCAGTTTTGATGTTAAAAGTAACAACATTTAACGTGTAGCAAAAGGTGCAAAATGCAAAACAATAACTATACCCTTGCTGTAATTAGGATCGATTGTTTCTTACTCAGAATTTCTTGTAAGAAAAACCCTGACAAGTGCGTGACGTAGAAGCGTTTGCATGTCAGCCGCGCTTCAATCAGGCAACTAATGAGCAGTTTAGGCTACGTGTTCATAGGTGGGTGGTGCGTGCATGAGTCAGCCGCATCCAGACCGGAACACGGCACGTCAGCGCACCCTGCGCACGGTCACCCCGCTCCATTGCACGCATGCATATTCTATTGTAATGCACCAATATCCGTTCCACTTTTACGGTTATCTGCCGCCACTTGCATTCGTAAAGTGCAGTGTCACTTGTTATGGTTAAAACTTTCATACTTGCCAACTGCCGTACTTGGCGGGATTTCCGGTCGTGCAATCGTTCAGTTTTGGTTGCCTGGCTTACTTTGTATCAAAGATGTTAAAAGCTTTTGTTACTTTTATCATTCATAACAAATAACTGAAATAACATTGCTAATTAAATCAAGAATTTCAGGAATTTGGCTCAAGTTGTAAATATTCCAAACAAGGCAAGCTGTCAATAGAGTAGGTCGCTATGTAATAAAGAATTGCATGGAGTCGCTCGCTACATAGGTGTACGCTGGTAAGAACGCTGAAGAAAATGGTTTCAGAACTCAAAAGGATCATTTTCTCCGCAAGGATCTTTTCCTTGTCATGTAAAACTCTCCTTTGACGGTAGTCTAGTCTGTGCAGTGATATAGAATACGTGTGTTTGTGCTGCGTGTACATCAGCATTTCAATCTTCTTCAGCTTTGAAAGTCTTCTTTTCAAGTAAACTTTTTATGTAAAGAGAGACTCGACGGCGCCCTACACGACTGCACATAGAAAAAATAGGTGTGTGCCTTAGTGTGCGTCGAGTACGCGGCACTACGAGTACGTACTTAGAGAGTGCATCGCTCCCGGGCGCCGGTGTCGTCGCACTGCATATAGGCCAGTGCACGCGAATGCCCGGACCCCCCCCCCCCCCCCCTCCACCCTGAACCGTCGCCGCCCCATCTCGCCGCTGCACTTCGCGATTTTCCATTTCCATCGTATTGCCCGTTCGCTAATTCCAGCGGTTGACTCGGCGCGATGTCGTAACGCGGGGAAATTTCTCAGGCCTTTCTCCGAGCATGACTCTGCAGCAATGACGTCTTCCGGCAAAGGGCATTCACTGCTCACAACTTTGACATTAATAAACTTGATCTGTTACATTATATAACAGTTTGGAATTTTGTAAGAGCTGCACCCTGCAAGTCGTTGACTTATGTGTAATGATGCTGTTTTCATTCACATTTAATCATTATGTATTATGAATTTAGTAGTTGTGGAACAACAATGCAAATTCTTTCCGGGCGTGATTGGTAGTGTGAATGATGTGTAATATTGTTTACAAAACAAAATAATTCAAGGGCAATCTTTTCACAATGGAAATGATTCAGTTTACCTAATAGATGACATGACGGACGTAATGATGACATTGCAGTATTTATTTTCACATAATAAGTAACAAATAAAGAACTGGGACAGAAATATTTACAGCGAGCTGTCAATTTATATTAGGCACGTTATAATGCGGAAGGTCTATCGGTATTGCGATGAACGCCTGTGCCCTGTTGAGTGTCGAGTGTGGGTTCAAAGCGCTCGCTAAGGCGCGCGGGTAAACAGCGTCGTAAGCGCGCCGGTTCCGAGGCGCAGTTACGTCTGTACGGTTCTGAGCCCCCGGATGTAGTTACAAGTTCCCGCGGTCGTTGCCCGCACGGTGCGTGCACGATTCCCCTATATCGGCTAACTGTGGCGCGAAAACTAAAAGCGTGCGCTGCGACACATATTATGTGCTTTCATGCCATAAACAGTTGTTACTTTGTTAGTTATGCATTTCAGGCACTTACAGAGTTTTCAGTGGCCTATTTTCGGAGGTGGTTTTCCTGCTTCGGCGAATCCAATAAGACTCATGTTTAAGAATGATTATTTTCCACTTACATTGAATCTTATAAGAAAGACCATAATGGTCATTTTTTAGGGTTCCGTAGTAAACAAGGAATCCTTATAGTTTCGCTATGTCCGTCTGGCTGTCTGTCTGTGCCCGCTGTAGCTCAGAGACGCTTAGTACTAGAAAGCTGTAATTTTGAATACGTATACATATTAATCATGCCGACTAAGTGCTTTTTTTGGGGTACCTCCCTTGCCCGTAATGTGGGACTGATATTTTTTTTTCTCGTCTACCCCATGGTATGGGTTATCGTTGGATAGACCGTTTAAAATATTGTCGGTCTGTCAACACCACTTTTCGATTCAAGGATCGGCTTGCGTAATGTTAAGCATTAATTGGTCAAGGACAGCTAATGAGACACAATTGATTTTCTATTGTTTGACTCCGAATCGGTGTCGCGCGGGGTTTAACAGGTAGTGCTAATTTTTGATGAGTCAAAAAAAACATGGCAATAGTTCATATTATGACATTAAAAGTAAAACTATCACAGCTAATAGTGGGCTTTACAGCTAACGAGTAATAGTCGACCAAACTTAAATTTGTAGTTGGATAATTGCCCGTGGCATACATCGATGTATGGGAGAACATGTTTTTCAACTACAATGTTAAGTTTGTTTTTGGGAGAAATTCATCCCAACTCCCCAAATACGGAACCCTTAATTGTGCGTGGTCCGACACGCACTTGGCCGGTTTTTGTATGTAGGTTTGCAATTTACAGGATAGTCTGACTACGATTTCCATATTAGTGTGAGAGTATCAGTTGACCAATTAAAATTGTATTATGCATTGTCATATTTGTTATCAACATTAATTACGTAGATGACTCGTTAAAAAAGAAGAGTAAATAAATAAACGATAGTGACAATCACAAACATTTTCAATTAAATAATTAACTTTGATATACTGACATGGGTAAGATAAATCGAAATATGTAGAGCACCTGAAAATGAGGAAACGTTTCATGTTGTTTTAAATCTGGCAGTCTTTTTCCCCACAAATAACAAAGTTGAAATATTAATAACTTACAACCAGATGGGATTGCGTGAACACGGAAACGGTTGGGTGCCGTTAGCTACTAACTGTACGAGTGTAGTCTAGAACAATCCTGTGCAGGCACGCCTAGGTTCCAGTGACATGTCCTGAATTGATGAGCAGCCTTCGATTCAGCCATATTTTGTCCGTAATCACCATTCAACTAACTGTGCATTTTATTACCACATTGACTAACCTTATTTTAGTCGCATAATATTTGCAATAAGCTGCGGCAATAACCTATTCATCAGGCATAATCCAATTACCGGCACGCCATGTGATACGAGGCTGTGTGCAGGTGTTTACCCCACAAAACGAACATGTCGCATCTCCTATTTACGTAACACCATAAATACTTCGGCGATAATGGGTTGCGCAACGTTTTTTGTAATTCTTTTGGATGTACTTACACGTACGCCTATGATAGGCGTTACTTAAACCTAGCGTAGGTATTGCATTTTTGTGTCAACTTAGGAACTTCGAATACTCGTTCCTGCTACGAATTGAAATGGGGGACAGTGGTGGGACTCATTGGTGTTTACAAAAGTAGTATTTGGAAAACATTGGGAGGAGGGTTGTACGAGTATGTGCGTTAGGGTGCCCGCCGGCGGCGGGTGCGAAGGGTTAATGACCGGCTGTCGGCGCATTGTCGCGCGGGTGTCGCGCCCGCACCCGCCGCGACACTCGGTGACTCCACTTCAGCTACGTGCACTGCACGCGATCTAATCAACAATATCTATAACAAGTTTATCACCATATAAATAGATCGTTACATTTTGAAGCTAGTCCCTCCCTGGACGATCATACATATTTATAGAACGACGCTATGTGGTTATTTCATCCGGTATTATTGACCTCTAGAATATCGTCTCTCCAAATTAACAAATCCATATTTCTATCTTCAGCGGTAGTTACTTTCCACCTTTTTGCATAACCAACCTTGGTACAACGAAATAAAGATAAAAGTCGTGTGATACTATATCTATCATACCATGATAGTCGATTACCCCGGGTGACGTAAACGGCGTCCTTGGAGCGAATCTACAAACACAATTGTACAAATATCTGCCATGAGTGGGTCAGTCACCCTCGACGTCGGCTCCATCGCGATACATCGCTACAATACAATGAAGGTTATACTCCTATACGTACGCTATCAAACACAGTTGATGTTGAACTACAATGAATCTTATTTCTTAAGCCTATAGCGTAGCGCAGTCAGTCACGCGTAGGTGACAACCTAATTAATGACAAAATAACTCGGAAAAAAAACAATGCGTCAGCCACACAATTTAATCTGGTATTAACGGTGTTGGTAATTTAGCAACAATGGATTATTTTCCTAAGACTGTGATTATAAAAATATTCTACATAAAATGTTTTAAGCAATTTGAAAGTTTTTTTCCACATAATCTGATTCATACAATGATAATGATGTAGTTTTGCATCTGCATGTAGTCGTGTTCACTACTTCATATTGTCTCCCTTAATGTGCTCCGCTTTTCAGTCATTCATTTATACAGTTCCATTTCACCGATGCGTCATTTATCACTCTTACGCTCTCATTTACATACTCATGTGTTCTTACACGCTTATTAGAACATATTATGTATGGAACATAATACATTATTTTCAGTTCGGTTGCTTGAGAACGTTGCCGCGTTGTTGTTTGAGAACATTGGTTCAAGTCGGTTGTCACTGTAGATGTACGTCAAGCCCTGACTCATGACAGTTCACTAAGAAGTCCATTGACACGGGCATTTTGAAACATAGATGTTAGTTAGACACGTCGACGAAATAAATCCCGTATGCTTCGGTTGCAGACGAACTCGATCATTGTAGGCTGTACAGAATTCTACTTTGAAAATAATTGCTACAATGAAACTACATAAGTATTTATTTGGTTATTAATACGGACGTGATTGAACATGTAACATTTGTATGACTTTAATACGTGGCAGAGACGTTTTGTAAAAATCCAGTTTAGTATTTTGAATTTAAAAAAATGGTAAAAGTAATAAATAACCTTCACTTTAGATGAGATGACAGGAACCACAGAGTATTTACATGCAGTTGGAGTCGAGTAGTTTGGTTGAAACAAACAAAGGAACAGGCTACACGTTATCAGTGACATACATTGCTAGCTCGATAGCATAGCAGCGATAAGCTGAACAAAACATCACTTCGGTACAATGACCCAGAATTATATAAAAATGTCCTCGATTTTGATAACGCTGTGACAATGACATTTTATTACGGCCTCGAGCTATTATTATTACTGCTTATATTATATCAGGAGTGGTGTATATGTAACATCCAACGTCAACATATCACATTTTTCTAATTTTAAATTATGTTGTTTGGGAAATACTTTGTTGATACAAACGTCACGTTGTCCGCCATACTACTAACATTTATACAATTGACCGATAAATAGCGTATTTAAGTAATTCATTATCGCACTTACGTTAGCATTAAAACGATCAAAAAGAGTGTGCCTAAACAGTACAGGACAAACATTGTTGTATTGTCATGTCGCATGTTACGCCATTTGTATTTGTTCAACTCTACTATGCGTTATTCCAGGGAGTTGCGTCGCCTAGCGCTCGGTGCTAATTGGGGTGCATCGCGGTGCGTTGACTCTGAGCTGAAAATGTTGGCCGGAACGTTCCACGAGCGGATGTCAACTTTCTCGCGGTTACGTAACGCGGAGAGATGTGAGCACTAGAACGTTCGGAGTCATCGACCACGGCCGCCACTCCGAGCTCCGCCAGTTACGAAACACTGCGCTGCACACCACAACACACAGCACACAGCACCTCATATATATTGAAGTCATTATTAACAGGACAACATTCAAGTCATGTAAACTAACGTATTTGCAATAAACGCTGCAGCAACTAATAAGTTAATAACTAAATAACACATGTTGTTGTCGTGTAAGTAATTAAAATAAAAAGTTTAATTATGGCAAAACCATAAATCGTATCGGTGTAGGTAATTGTAATTACATGCAGCAACATAAACTGCCCCGCGTAATGGTCCTTACTTAGTTGCGGACGGGGTAGCTGTAACGAGGCAGCGTGCAGTTTTTAATGAGTATTATATCAGGTGCGACGATTAGATAGACTATTTGAAGTATAAATGGGTTGTATCGTGTATAGTTAGTTCGAGGCGGTGGGTCGTCGTCCGCGGCGCGAGGTCAACGCCGCGGCGCCGCCACTGCCACCCGTTCAACTTACAGCTTTCACGACGAACTACTTCAACACATTTTACTTACTCAAAGTTCGCGTTTCTTGAAAATCTAACTTAAACTGGGGATTAATAGATATTTTAAAGTTTAATATTGGTGCCGATTCTCTTTTCCACAAACTAAACTAAATTTAAGTTCAGTGTATCTTTTTCTTTCTATCTCATTAAGAAAAGGACAGAAGATAAATTTTAGTTTAGTCCTGTCAAATTAATCAGCGCTTGACGTAAATTGACGTAATTTTAGTAGGCAAGTTTTTAATCACGTCTAAACTTGTATGGAGCAGTGACAGGCGCTGATTAATTTGACAGGACTAAACTAAAATTTATCTTCTGTCCTCTTCTTAATAAAATATAAAGAAAAAGATGCACTGCGCTTAAATTTAGTTTAGTTTGTGAACAAGGCAATCGGCACCAATAACGGTCTAAACTATTCAGTCTGGTAGATCAGATTCGTAAACTAACTTAGTTAAGAGGTCAATAACAAAACAATGTTACTATTTATATATATGAATTATTTATTGTTTCTGTTTACTTTCTTCTTTATCGGTATTGTAGGTCAGTATGTATAGGCATATCAGTATTTGAGTGTTTGGGCGCCCTTCCCTATCACGGTTATCTCGGGACAACAATTGAAATTTATGGACTTGAGTTATTAATGTCGATAACCAATCCAGAAACTTCAAACTTAGAAGGTATTATAATATTATTCCAGAAATAAAAGGAAATTAAATTGTAGGAGCTAATAATATCTAAGTACCTACTTTTTATAGTCAATTTGTTTTTCCTTATGTTCTAAATTCTAAGAATTATTTTACAAATTCTTAATTAGGTTGACAACAACGTTATCAATAAGCGACTATTTAGTTGTATTGGTATCTGGTTTTAAAGCGGTTACAGTTGCTTTGGCTCGAGCGACAAGACTGGTTAGCTATTCCTTATTTATCCCATATCTTATGTAGAGCGTGACAGTTTACGCGATCATCAGCGGGTTGAGATATTTCAGGGCCGGTACACACTGCACAGAAGTGAAGGGGTCGAGTGCCCGTTCATGACACGCCAGCAATTATAAGTACGGAGGCGTCATTGAACCCGCGTTATTGCGAAACAACGGAAACCAGTCCAGTGCCGCCCCTCCCCCCCCCCGCACGTCGTGATCCTCTCCTACACACCTGCTGCGAATTTTTAAAATCCTAGATTATAGTTGACATGCGACTAGCTCCTATACGACGTGATTGGCATGCCCAGTTGGTTACATCACTAGCCCCTGCAGTCTGCAAAAACTACACTATTAGTATTTGCCTAGTTTTATTAACAATAAACATGACAGCCAAATATAAAAACAATTTTTGATTATTTGCTATTAATAGTTTTCTAATTGCTTTGGTTAAATAGAAATCTTACATAATTACATAATTCGAAAAGTCATGCTGAGAAAGAAGCTAGGATTTCTAAACAATAAATGTGAATGTAATTGCATATAATATTTTAGAATGCAACTTTCAAAAGCCAAATAATCTTAATAAATTCTATGATCACCATGTATAACAACGAACAGCAGTCTTGAGTTTGACACTACCCAAATAATTTCAATTCCTCACCGCAGCGGCCACATTGTTGTGTGAAGTATATTTCCACAACAGCAATAGTAACATGCTGTCGGTACCGCGCCTAGCAGCGACCTATAAAGATACGTGCTTGATACTGGTGCAGTCAGGGACAACGGCCGGACTGCCTCATTCGCAAGAATCGCAGGTAGGCTAAGGGGTTAAAGAACTCCATTGCACTATATCAAATACCATTGAACTCGCTCCGTCCCGCTCCCACGTTGCACCCCGCGATGCATCGCTTGCACTCGCCACCGTGCGAATCCTGTCTGATTACGCGACACGCATGCGTATGACATTATCTACGAGTAACTATGGTACACGTAAACCGGTATATGGACGTTACCTATGTGCTGCCTTCATGAAATATTCTATATAGGAAAATTATACTGGCAAGTTTTAGTGCACCCGCACAGCACGTGACGGGAAAATAGCCTCAGATTAGATTAACAGGACAATGTGGGGAAACTTTAGTGTGGGAAAATGTTTGGTCAGACCAATGTGCATTCTTAAGTAAAATCGTATTGGTTTAAATTCTAATTATAATCATTAATGCAAACATAATAACGTTTTCTTGCAATACAACATAAAAATAAAAAGTTGTTTTGTTCAAATCATTTGTTATGACTATGAGCGCATCATAAAATATTTAAAGAATTCATAAAACATTAAAATGATGAATTTTCTAAGTCGATGTTATGACTTTTAGAAACTCGAGCCACCTGTTACATAATCGGTATAAACTCAGCTTACGCTGATCGTGTGTCGATAATCAAGTTTAACGAGTGGAAAGTTCAAAGAGGGCAACGACATCAGACGACAGTGTCGGCGCTTTGTCGCGCAATCGCCTGAAAATCGCGCTAATTTGTATGACACTCGATCGCGTGTTACCGCGGGTGATGTACTCGTGAACCAGGAACAAATAGCCGAAGATCAAGTTCCACGGGCATTGACTGCGACATGTGCGCGCCGCCGTCGGTAGCTACTTCTTATTTTCTACCAGAATGTATTACACACCTATTACGTCATGCTCGCATGAACTCACATGCCACGTAAATAAAAATTTCAAACCTGTACTCAACTCGAAAGTACTAAAAGTGGTAAAATAAATGAGTGTATAAAATGGTATTCGATGAATATGTACCCCGTAGATATGTACCCAAAAACAAAAAGATTTGGTATTTTGGCTCGTCAACTATTTGGCAGACAATAGCGATAAATTCAAGGCGAAATGATAAAATGTCATTGAACTTGATAAAAATAATGAAATTCTACACGTACGCTGTACAATGTACGTAGGTAGTTGGTGTTTGGTAGAAAGAAAGTACCTACATGTTGCATTGTTAACATATCTTTTGGAACAACGGACGATAAAAGACATTAGATCTTTAAGTCATATAATCCGTTTGCAAGCCGTGTCGTTAAAGAAAAGAGAAATATATTCTCAAGGAATTTGTAAAACATTCTAAGTGTAATATTAAATAATCGTGCCGCAGCCCGCGTGTAGCACGGCCCCGTAACCGATGGACCATTTCCCCAAATTGTAGCGGTCGCTTTTCCCAGAGACCTCGACTCGAAAATGCCCGTCGCGTCGTCCATAATACTGGCTCAGTGACCACTCTCGCTCCACTTCATTCCGCCCGGTCTACGGAAGCGTAGCAGTGGCGTAGCAGTCGCGTAGCACCTTCGTAGCACTGGCTTATGTCGTAGTAAGGCCTACGTTACATAAAAGATCTGAATCTTCTAAAGTTCAAGACCAACGTAGCCATACATTACAAGATCATCATTCATCTTTCACAAGATCTTGCTTCACAAACAATGAGTAGCGATCGACATAATGTAAAACATTGCCTTAATTATTTCGAAGCGATCTCGAGAAGAAAGCGACGTGTTATACTTACATAATTATTTATTTAAAATACGTGTAGCGACACTATGAATAAAATGACGTATAATGGACATTCATCAGTGCGTGACCCTTATGTATAAATATAGCACTCGATTTACATGCGATATTGAACTTTTGGCAGTCTACGAGTCTATTTCTCAATTCAAGGCTATTTAAAATTTCCATTTATTGCGCCTTAAAAATGTTTTCAGGAAAAACAAAATTTTAAATAATATCCTGGCCTACTCCAAACCACATCAACAAGTCCTAGAAAACAATAAAATGAAATACACAAAATATTGACGTTTGCATAGGTATAAAGTAGGCTGATCCACAGATTAGAGTTCAAAGACAGGTCTTTTATCAGTGAAATACCGAATTTGGAATTGGTAACGCTGTCATTAGATCACGTGGAGTAGGTAAAGTCGATAATATAAGTCTTGCTACACGCTACGTGTAGATAGCTGGCGAAGTATGTACGTCGGCACTTGTTTACCGCGCGATGCTCGCAGACCTTGAGATTTGGCAACGGTCAGTGGCCCGAGGCCTCGCACAAAATATAAATCTTATTATTACCCGCCGACCTCGGTTCTTCACCGGTTGTTCTATTACTAATCGCAAAAATTTATCCGGAAATTAGTCATTCTGCATTTGAGTTGAGTTTTGTCTGTTTAAATACTAAAGACATCTTGGTTTTGCGCGTATGATTGAATAATTACAATAATATATTAATAATTCAATGTCAAACTAACAATGTGAAGGATGAATGTTTTTAGATGAATAATATGTAGGTAATTCTTGTGCTTATTAGCAAATATTATGAATCAGACGCGCCTAAGGGCCTGACTTCTCTGAAATGGTCAGAGGCACATATTCGTGTTACAAACGCACTGCGATTTCCTTGTTAATACGTGATTTTATAGATTCTGTAATTCCCTTCCTACATGGCAACCTTCTTCACTTGAAACGATATTAAATTAATTGAGCATGAGTTGACATGATTAAATTAGAACAGTGTCACATGTTTCCGGAATGCTAAAAACGTGACCAAAATACTAGGGTGTCATATGCGGTAAAGTTGATGTAACTTTTTAATTTTCTCCAACAACGTAGTTCATATAAATGTAACTTGTTATTTTCACATGCGATTCATTTTTCACATTACGGTTCGTTGACTTGGTGTTCGCATGTGCTGGTAGCCGAATTGAGTGTACGATCAGATTTACGCCGGTGTGGGTGAACATTCTTGTGCTATATAGCGCTCGTGTGTGCTCGTTACAGCACGGTGAGATGTGAAGTAACCACGTCTGTGTTGGGTATTGGCGATTTCGAAGGCGGCTCAAGGACGCCCGGCTCAGGTTCAGTAGCCACCTTCGGCAGTGAACGACATCATTTCGTGCGTTGACCCTACTGCTTCCTGTGCCAACTGAGGAAAATACTAAATGTATCACTTAAAATTTATATGTAATATATGCGCACCATTTAATCGACTTTGACTTAGAAACAATACCTTTATTAGCATATAAAGTGATATGCAGAGTGTGAATGGCCTCGTTGTTTGCCTCGACACAGACCATAAAAATAACGACCACTGTTTAATCCATTGTACTTTTTCCTGGCTATCACTTAAGCCATTGTGAGCAGTTTATTTTAATTTTGATCTAGACTTGGGTTCAATTTTTACAACTTAATGAAAAGTAGCTACAATGTTTGATTTTCCTTGTTACAGGTAAGTGTCACCGACGGACGCACCGTCCTCAAGTTTGTTCGAAAGGAGGTAAAGTTAGCTCGCTTGATATGATTGCACATAATGGTGTGTTCTCGTTAGAGCACAATGCACCAGGTTGCAGTGCTGGAGTCAGTCACCCCGTCCTAACGGGGCTCGCCCTATGCCCGCTCGGCTCGCGGCTCGCGGCTGCCGTCATCACGCCGCGATTGTCGTGCAATCGTGCTTACTAATGCCAACTGAACTCCTTACGCATACATAATATTATGGACATTCGCATCGCCCCTGCGCCACGCCTATTCAGAATGCACATTGAGGAAAAGAACAGAAATTCTGTCGTAAGAATGAGTCGCTAACTATTGTGTTACTAGCAATGTCCAAGGATCCCGCTGAGCTTTTGACAACAAATCACCAACTCAAAACACCACAGAAATAATTATTTGGGTGATGAACTGATGATGCTGATTTCTTTAGGCCACCACATACAAAATTGTCGTTAAGTACCGGAATGCCAAGGGACTGGCTATTGTTGTCATCCTTATGCCAAAATGGTTTTTGTTAGGGTTCCGTACCTCGACAGGTAAAAACGGAACCCTTTCAACAGGATCACTCGTGTATCTGTCTGTCCGTATGTCACAGCCGATTTGCTCCAAATTTACTGTACCGTTTAAGTTGAAATTTGGTATACACAATACATTTCTGTGACCCAAACACGGACGAGTAACGTAAATAAATTAATTTTGAATATGGGGGTAGCTTTTGGTGACAAATTGTAAAAGTTTTACAAACTGTACCGTGTGACACATCAAATGAAAGAACTTACTGTAAGTGTCTCCAATATATATTTTACATAATTTTAAAATTAATAGTTTTAAGTTATTCATTGGTGAAGGACAGCTAATGAGACAAAATTGATTTTCTATTGTTTGACTCCGAATCGGTGTCGCGGGGGGCTTAACAGGTTATGAAAATAGATGAAAATTGACAATTCCCCCTTATCTCCGAAACTACTGATACAACATTAAAAAAAATATAGAAAATAGTTCTATAGGTACTTATATGGTAAATTAAATGGTAAATCTCTCAGCATAATATTTTGGGGAAATTGTAGTCTGAGGGAACAGGTGTTCAAGGAACGCTGTATAAGGGCTATGTGCAATTTAAAAGTAACAGATTACTAACATTCCCATCACTTTATGTTTTCGCGGTGGCTGTTTTTGTTAAGTCAAATATGCATCTTTTTAATAAAGTGGCCGAAAATAGAAACCGGTCAATCAGGAGACAGTATAAAAATTTGCTAATTGTTAGTCGTTCCGACACCGCCCTATTACAGAAAAGTATTATACGTATGGGTCCGAAATTTTTTAACAAAGTACCCGATGCAATAAAAAATGAGACAGTTACACTTTTTAAAAAGAAATTGACAGATGTATTAATTAACAAATGTTATTACTCAATTGACGATTTTTTTAACGATAAGAATTTAAATTGATAATATGACATCTCTGTATTCTTGACATAAATGATAAATGTAATTAATTTCTGACATCATAATGTAATGTGATTATTGTATGTAAGGTGTGATTTATTTTAATTATTGACATTCCAATTCCTCATGATATTTTAAATTTTAATTATAATATGTACTAGTTTTGCACACCTGTTAGGGTAGGATATGATCCTGAGCTATATTTTTGTTGTTTTCATCTGTATGTGTATTCAAGCAAAAAAAAAAAAAAATGATTTGATTTGATTTGTACTGTGCGTACTTTTACCTTTGCAGTTGGAATGTATGGGAGAATATGTTTTTCAACTACAATGTTGAGTTTGTTCTTGGGATACATTTAACTACGGAACCCTTTATTGTGCGTTGTCCGACACGCATTTGGCCGGTATTTTATTTTTTCATTTTACTTAATCTTCCGTAAGAACGCTGTTAGCTCTGCTCGATAAAAAAAATAAAATATAGCATGTTTGACAAAATCATTATAAGATAACGATATATCAAACGTGTTAATACCAGTTTTTTAGAGAATCGCAAAATAAAACCTAAATTATGAGAATACAATATTGTGAAAATATTGCACGGTATCCCGCTGATATTTTATCATTAAAGACGAATATTTGTAAGGGCATCCCTCGGCCGCGATATCGTTTAGCGCCGACACAATGCATCTACGATCTGGGAATGTCGGTTACGAGCCGGTCTAACAAAAGGAAGTTAAAAAACTTTTCTAAAAGATTCAATCGTCGCATTTTTTGTCGTCAAAAAGGTTTCGATTAAACAACCATTTTAATTTTTTCACCATCTCAGAAGAGTTAGATATCGCGAAACTTGCACAATAACGTATCCCGGCAAAAAGTTGGACTTTACCTGTTCGTGAAATCCGAGATGAAAAGAAAGGGTAGGTCGAATCGCATCGTGATTTTTTTGACAATAGGAGAACACCATTCTGCTTGCATTTTTTACGCGGATTGTAAAAATTTTCAACCTTTGAAATCGAAGTTGAAAGGAAGTTGGGAGTAAGGGTTAGTAGATTTCTATTGATCTATTGTTTAGTCAGCAGATGGTATTAAATTCGCTCGTTGCTCCTTGATCCATTGACAATATGGGTCATGATACTTACGTCCACCCAGCGTCTGTCACAGCCTCAGCCCATTCAAAATATATGCGACATCAAAACAATAGCCATCTTTGCTTTAGACAAGACCCTTGATACAATGTAACTACACAAAAACTAAAATGTCCCGTAAAGACTTTTCTCCGAAATTGTCATTAGTGATAATTTCACCAGTAAATCTTTAACACAGTTTTGTTGGTCATAAAGTATTGGTTTCTTTTTGTTGTGGTCAAAGACTTACATGCCATCAATGCTGACGTAATTACTTATTATGTTTTTAAAACTACAGAATGTAGAAATCTTTATACTTAATCCGTGAATTGAGTTATTAGTATTTTTAAATTTAAAATAAAATAAATGGTTGTCTCCATGCAAATCGTTATGACACATTTTTTCGAGAAGGTTCCCTTCCTAGGCATCAATGTGATAGTGGAGTGGCACAGCAAGAACGTGGTGCACCGTTACACGCACTTGCGGAGTTGAGTGCACGCGCGCGCGGTCGCCGACTCTTCTAGTCCCACAGTCCAACCTCCCCAGTGCTCTTCCCGGCGCTTATTTACGTAAGCCCTAATTTTACCTAAACCTGGTAATGTAAACCAACAGTTTATTAAATCATACGATTATGTCACTGTTGTTGCCAGAAAACCACCAACAAATTTATGTCTGGTGGCACGCGGTGCACGTGTGTATGGCATGCGTTGGCTGTACATCTTTACGAGATACTCTCTCTCATAAAAAACTCACCACAAAAGACCCAAAATATTTAAATACCGATGTTAGTGTGGATCCACTTTTTACTAATAACAAGGTGCAGGTCGCTGCCACGTTTCTCCGCCAGCTGGGAGACGAGGAAGTGCGCTCACAATGCCAACCACACAAATTATTGATTGCCAAAAATCGAAACTGCTCCAATAATAATAACCATTGTGTTATTTTCGGTAAATAAAGGAAAACTTTGCATCGCCTCCAACCACCTTTAATAATACTTATGTTAAGTTGAATGCCTGCTTTATTGTTATTTTTTTGTTGACAAGGAGGTCACGTTGCGTGATATTACACTTGAATTCCGCTACCAAAGACTAAATTAGAAGGTATCTTATATAGATAGACAGCCGATTATTCTGTGCTGTAGTGTAATTATAGCAATACCAATAATGGTTATGGCATCCTACGCAAAATGGTCGTAGTACATGATGTTAATCAGTGTAATGGAATGGAGTACGGCTTACTAAAGCCACAGTGCTTAACTACATCATTTAGAGGGCGGCAGTAGTTTGCGCATAAAGTTAAATAGGCTTATTGTTATTTCTGTCTGTGTAACTGAAAACTAAAAGAGAACTTTAGACTCCATATTTCCGGCTCTACATTGCGTACAACTTAAGTCACACTAATTATTATATTAGCAAATATAACAATACATTTAAAAAAATAACAATATGTAGTTACTCATTTAATGGTATACCATGTGAGCGTGGGCACTTTAAAGAAAAATGTTATTGGAACCGGTCTCTTATAAAATGAAAGTTGGTTATAGGTAATGCGCAGCACTTTCTCCGCGACTACGTTCGTACTAAGATGCCATTGCTTCCCTTCATCGAACAAACAAAACAACAAAAGACCGGCTAAGTGCGTGTCGGAACAATGACGGGTTCCGTAATTGGGATGAACTTATCCCAAGAACAAACTTAATATTGTAGTTGAAAAACATACCAAATGCAAATCTAAGTTAGTACGCACAATATTAAGAGATTTACCATGTTATTAATATGTCAAGACCATAGATTACTTATGTACCATAGATTACTGTAATCTATAAGTCTAGATCTATTTACCGGATTTTTTTCAAAATTTTGTGCTCTTCTGTTTCGGAGAATGGGGGGGATCAATTTTCATCTATTTTCTTAAATAACTTTAAAACGATATATAATAAAATTATAAAAAAATATACTTGAGAACCTCACAGTATTTCATTTGATACACACGGTACGGTGTGCAAAACTTTTTTTAAATTTTGTTTTGTGTCCCAAAAGTGACCCCATAACCATATTCAAAATTCATTTATTTACGTAACACGTCCGTGTTTGGGTTACAGAAATTGATATGTGTACCAAATATCAACGTAATCGGTCCATTAGATTCGGAGCAAATTGGCTATGACAGACGGTCAGAACGACACACGAGTGATCCTATAAAGGTTCCGTTTTTTCATTAGGACATACGGAACCATAAAAATGATGTTTACCAGGTTATCAGACTTAATTTACAAACTAAATTCCCGGCAAGGCAAACATTTTCCCGGGTACTGTCTACAATACAACATGTGCTTTCTTGTGAATAATAGGTTAAGTTTATTACATAATTGTTCTAAACATAGTTTTTTTAAATATTTAATAATAATTATGTGTAGGCTACGCCGACATCACACGTACATTTAATAAAAAAGTAACATCTTATAGAAACTTTTTTTAACCAGCTAGCAGAAATCTAATTAATTTTATTAGACATGTTTTTTTAACGATGCCTCATGGCATCGTCCTTTTGGCAAAATAGTGATACGTATATATTCATTTACTCTCTATTTGTACGGTTGACGGAGTGGGTGATTTAAATAAAGTCAAGGGGATCATGTGCGTCGCAAACAACGACGACGGGGTCAGTAGACCCGTGCGCGCAACTGCCGAAATTATCGCAGCCGGTACACGCGCCGCGCGCCGCCGCGGCCAACGAACGAACCAAGGCCACGGTGCCTCCCCGGCCCCTACCCGCCGCCCACTCTAATCTCACAGCTCCTGCTGACAGCCTAGATAATATGTTATGAGCGAATCGATCACCCTTCATACACATAAATATAACCCTCGCCTATCAGCCGACTGGAGGCCTTGAACCGCGATAGCGAACCGATAAAACATTTAGGATTTCGATTTAGCGATACATATTGATAACAATGCATTGCACCATATTTATTGATTGCAAATTTATTTGAAATGGATACGAACACTCAGTTGTCCTTAGTTAGAGTTACGGTACTATGTGCCTGAATGTAACCGTCATGGAAGTTATTTATGTAGGAAGCAATAAACGTGGCTCGTGGTGGCCCAGCCATCAGTATAGGAGCGCGGGAGGCTGGCGGGTGGCGGAAGCGCCGCGCGCGGAGCGGACGCGGGCGCGGGCGCGGGGCGGCAGGTGGTAACGTCAACGCGCGGCCGTGAACTTTCTTCGGACACGTTTTCAGGAGTTAATGCTGCGCAATATTTCGCGGCGTACCCCCGACGGCCCCCGGACCGCAGCTTCTTACCGCGTGCCACTTTTCTCGCGCCTTTTTTCTTAAAAATATAATGCATCAGTTTCCTTACAAATCTTCACTTCCTAGTTGCAGTATAAATGCCTTAAAGTTGTTGTACCAGTTGCACCCAAATAGGCAAGCAGTTGTTATGTAAATCATATTTACTAAAGGATGATCTAGACTGATTTAAATCTGTTTAAGATGTAGTAGCCCGTAGCGGATGCTTTAACATGGACTCATCAAAATGTTAATTTTACGTATTTAGTTCGAGTTCAAGCCGATGTTCCTCGATTATGTACAAAATTCAGAGTGATCCAGAATAACATGTTGACTATTCGCTGTCATCGATTGGTAACACAAAACTTAAGCGCCCTCGCTGCTTACATAACCTAAAGGCAGGAATATGAAAAACTGGTATTTCGTCTGTAAAACAGTTACATTATCATATCTTATTCGTTTAAATTCATTGCAAATGATCAGAACCACACAAGGCGCTATATGGTATTAATGAGGGCGAGTAAATGTAACACTAGGAAATGTTCGGCATACACTTCCTCATTGTTGCGCACAGTGTACAGTGTAGGTGAGTAGTGCAACGCTGCGCTGACTGCAGCGGCGGCAGCGGCGCGGGCGCAGTGCACACGGTCCCGACCAAACATTATACAACGCGGCGCATCCTCGCCGCGCGGGGGACGCCGCGATGCTCTGATTACGCAAACACCTACTGCGCAACACCTCTCTTATACTTCACTACGTTACGTTATTGCAACGTATAATTAAACAAGCTCAAAGCTCTAGAGCTAGACTCTTGGACCAATAGCCGATTTCAATGCTCTACTTGGCGCGTTCGCATTTCGCTCGTTATGCTACGATAGAGAACATGCTTTGTCCCATTTCCATATGTTTTAGTTGTAAAAGGTAGATACATTACTGAAGCGGGAAATATGTATTGAGTTGTTGAGTTGCTTAGTAGGATGTGTAAATAACATGCAGACGTCCTCTGACGGAGCAGGAAGTCTGGACTTGCAAATATCAAGGTGAGGTGACCTAAAGGAGAAAGGCTCCTTCATCAGCACAATTCATCTACTCGTACTTGCATAAATATTTTATTTACTTCACTTGTTTACCATAAGTTGCTCATGCCCCACCTTAGAGCTCTTACACACGAGCGGCATGTTTCCAACGGCAGAGGTAACTGCAGCCGTCGACGCGTCGACGGCTTCCGTTGACTCGTCGACGGCAGCCGTCGAGATTTTAACTTTGAAGATCAGCGAATAAAAACACGTTCATTGTGTGTTCAAGAAATCGACTGCTGCCGTCGACGCGTCGACGGTTGCCGCCGACGCGCGTCGACGGCTGCAGTTACCTCTGCCGTTGGGAACATGCCACTTGTGTGTAAGAGCTCTTAAGTTGACTTGACAAGTATTTAATAAACATGAAAGCATTTAAACGCCGTCTAAAGGTTTAAAGGCTCCTACATACTGGCACGACTTGTCGCGCGACGCGTCGCGACACAAAGGCACCGCTTGTAGAGCTACACGCGGTGTCTTTGTGTCGCGTCGCGTCGCGCGACAAGTCGCGCCAGTATGTAGGGGCCTTAAAGAAATCAATATGCTTAAATCTTACAGTCATAACTACATACTTACATTTAATTTAATTTTGATAGGATAGGATAGGTGAATGCCTTATTGTAGAATAATGATGTCCACTGTTTAAATAGTTGCGCGAGCTCTATGTTTAGCACAATTACATTTAGTAAACCGTCAAATTTCCTCGTCGGGTGTTGCCTTGAGTTTGACATTGCGGCTAAATCAGCACAGTTTGACATTGACATGTTCCGATATTCGAATGAGGAAGTGCTCCTAGTTTATTCGTCGAGGCCGTTCACATGTTTGGAGGTTTGCGATATTAGACAACCTACATAGACAACGATCGGTATTGTTCACATTTTAATATCGCACCGCCAGAATACAAAAATACTAGATATACATACAATTGGTGTAAGAATACTGATGACTACACATTATTTTTATGAGCTCTAAGTACTGAATCACGTCGGGGTCGTTGAAGCCTCTCATTTGCGTGTTTTATATTATTTTTTGCCAAGTTTCGAAGGTTACATTGCGTCATCCAGTTTGCCGTTTACGCATTAAAGATTCGACTTCAAATGGAAGACAACATTGAAATACCTATTCAAAGAACTATTAATGCCTGCATTGAATTACATAAATAATAAATTAAGTAACCAAAGATCTAAAAATTAAATTGAAACGTGTCTGGCTAAGTTCAGTACCTACGAAGCAATATCCTAGGTCGGGTCGTCTCCGCCGAATTAATTGCCGGTCGACGGATCCACACAAAGTGATGCGTTTGGCGGACGCTGCCGCTGTGTGGGGCTCCCGGCGTCACCGCATTGAGCTATTAATTGAACACACCCGACAAATTGACCTTGGCCTTGGCACGGGTTGCCGAATCAGCCGAGGTCACCCACGATTGAGAGCGTCCGGATCACACGGCCTGTATGTCATGCTTGCTTATTCATGGTAATAATACACTCTGCCGCACAAATACTGTGATATGTAGGCAGTTAAAGAATGGCAATAAATAAAATAATAAACGATTGACCGAGTATTACTTTGGTAATTATATCTACAACAGTATTAATTGGAAGCATTATTTTTAAATCATAAAACATTGTTAGATTGCTGGACTTGTTAGTCATAATTTTTACATGTACAGTTGTTCAAACTTCAGGTTTTCAACTATTGTACCAAGAAATAAAAAAGTAAACAAGGTAAATTTCTATTAAAACTAAAATACGTATTATCAATTCGTACTAGCCATGTGGGGTGGTGATGGCGCGGCGCGGGCGCAGTGTTGTCGACGACGGCGGGCGGCGCGGCGTCGTCGCTACAGCCCGCCCGGGGTAATTGACTCATACTGACCTCGCACTGCTTCGGAAAAACTCGCTACAGCTCGGCACTCTTCGCCACTCGACACCGCTACGTACCTACTTTTTGATTTATAAAATATACTTTTTGTTGCTTCGTACAAATCGTACACAAAATTAGAATTTCTAATATTTTTTAAGCTTTGGATCAGAATCAGAATTCAGAATAAGTACCTATTTCTTCACTTAACGAAAAGTGAATACCTGCGTATTCACTTTTCGTGAAGGATTCCTCCGGAGATTAGGTATTTGATTACAAAAAGAAAAATTTCTCTACATGCAAATATGAATTAATTTTCTCCTAAAAAAAAACAAAGCTATGGGTATCGATTCATTGCAAAACGTCAAACTATGTTGCACATTGCTGAAACTGAGATTAGAGCGACAGATTTTGGCAGCACTACAGGCTCAAAACAATAAAAGTAACTACTAGCTGAAATTCAACCACTGTCAACTATAAAATTTTTAGCTATTGACATACCTATTATATAGATTGACATTTTTAATTTTAATTATTGACATTTAAATTTATTGTTTTGACATTTAAAGTATTGAAATACATCGATGTGAAAATTAATGAATTACTTTATTATTGAATATAATTTGCACGCTTGCTTGCAAGCTTAATTCTCCCCTTATTGAACAATGTATTTTCGAACAAATTTTATATGTTTATTTGAATTTCAAGTCAAATAAGTAACGATTTTTATAAGTACACAAAAGCAACTAAGTCGATGATCAAATACGGCTACAATAACAATCAGTCTGGCAGGCGGGTCGTATTTCCGATGCGCATCGGGTGTAATCGCCGTCTCAGCGAGGCCTTGACCGCGCGGTGTCCGCTGCAAACATTCGGACTCCATTCCGAACCGACCGAATTGCCAACGGGGCTCCTCGTGATTTCGCAGAACTTTCCAGCGAATCCAGGCCAGCATCCGATTACAATAATATTGCGACGTAACTTTTTCTATATTGTTTTTAAAGAACTTGCGGAAAATAATATTGGTAGGTACATATTTGCTATCAATAATTTGAACTTTTGAAAAACCATCCTCATGATTTTTTTAAACCATCAGCCCTCCATGGCAAGTCAAGTTTTTTTTTCACAATATATAGAATAAAATAACCTTCGTAGAATTAAAACTGGATGGATGAAATGGCAGCAGGTCACGGGAACAGACTGCGACTCCCGCATTCCCATTAAACTTAAGGGGAAGATATATAAAACAATGGTAAGACCTGCTGTCTTGTATGGATCAGAATGTTGGGCCACAAAAGGGATGAATGAAAGGCAATTGCATGCAGCTGAGATGAGAATGCTAATAGGGATGTGTGGTGTGGCACGGATGGATAGAATAAGAAATGAGTACATAAGAGGAAGTCTGCAAGGGGCACCGGTGACTGAAAAGTTCTGCGGAAATCGGTTGTTATGGTACGGGCATGTGATGCGGAGGAATGAGGAAAATGTCGTGAGGAAATTCTTAATGTCGTAAAAGTATGAATGTCGATGGCTATAAGAGTAGGGTAAGACCAAAGAAACGATAGATAGACCGTGTGAAAGATGATATGGCTAGAAAGGTGGTGACTACCGAGATGACTACTAATAGAGAAGTATGGAAGAAAGGGGCATGTTGCGCCGACCCTAAAATAAATTGGAATAAGGGCAGGAGAATGATGATGATGACAGAATAAAATAACCCATAAAATCGACATTAAGCTTGACAAACCAATGTGACTTTTTCATTCAAATGCATATTATGTTGATGGGATCATATTTCAACGCCTGCCCTGCCCTTGCGGTTGTCAGTTGTGAAAAGGGACCACTGATCATATTCTTTGAAAAGTAGTTAAGCTAATTTATGAGTGGGATAATGGATGCGAAGTAAATAAAGTGCTAAGTCCCGTTTGTCCGGAGGCTGGGCAGGCACGCTCGCTTTTGTCCCACCGTCCTTCGGCCGGCGAGGGAAGGCCGACCGGTCCCTCGGCTATTGTTGCCTTCTATTTTGTTAAACGACTTTTAAATAATGGTCGTTAAGTCATGCTTGAACCTTATAATCACATATTCAAATTGTGTAGTGTACAGTAATGTTCACACTTAACCAGATAACCCCGGATTTTAATTTATCATCAACTTTTCTTCTATTTTTGCATCAAATTATAGCTTATGGCGGTATTGATGTTGATTATGCCTTGCGTAGGGCATGTTTGCCAAGAGTAGGTAATCCGGAAAAACAATATGGCATACGGTCTACTTTTTATAATTTCGTAAAAAAATGGCCGATCAATCGAGATCATCAAGTCCCACCGACTGTGGTCACAATGAACAATACAAAACTACATGTGGCTACCGACTGGCAATGCCGGTTTTGAGTTTTTTGGCCGAGGACGACATAGGAATATGAACTCTATTTCAGAAGTCATTAAATTCAATATAGTGCTTTTATAAAGTTTTTAGTAAAAGCTGACTACGAAATTTGATATTCGCACCCCGATATTAAAAGTGAGGGCAGCGGAAGGAAGTAAAAAACTGGGTTCCTATTCACTTTCACGTTTTAATCGACACACATGTCGCCATTCGATATTTTTTTCGTATTTGCCTTTGGTGTCAGAGATCAGGGGACAAAAATAAAAGTAATTTAATCATTATAAATGTATAGTATACCAGTGTAGGATTTGCTTTCACAGTACACTACTGGAATGTATCATAGTAATAAATGGAACAATAATTTTGTGTCATTATTTTATTCTCGATCTCACCGAGAGGAGGCCTGGGACTCCTAGCAGTTGGAACATTGTAGGCTCATTATGCTAATTTATTGTTATTATTGATAATATTGTCTGTTCACTGCTGACGCGGACGTAGAACTCCCCACGCTTTAATTGTTATAATAGCTCTGAATATACGGTCACAACCTTACGATTTCAATAGTGTTCAGTTTTGAAGTAAATCAGACCAAAGCAAATAGGTATATAAATACTACTACATACGGAGGTGCTTTAAAAAACAAAATGGTACGGTCTACATGTACCTATACCTATAGATATTGCAAAGCCACATGTACCTAATTTCACAAAAAATGCACGTGTGGGAGGATATTTGCGAAACCCTTTAAAAAGTTTCCTTTTGTCCAAAAGGGAAAGTATTGGAGCGAAATAATATCCACAAAAAATGTAAAAAAAAAACAGAAACACCTTTCAGTAGCACGTTTAAGGCAAACCAAGGAACCCTTTGCATAGTTTTTAGATAATGTTTTTAAAGGTGGATTGACTGGTTTCTCAAAATTCACCTTTTATTATCACAACATAATTTTTTTGGAAACATAGTGTAAAGATCGAAAATGTAAAAATACATCTACGGAATTAATTTTATTCCATTCATTTGATATTTTATGTGAAAAATAAACACCAAATACCAAGTCAGAACGACGTTACGTGACGTTGTGTCACTATATAATATCGGTTCCACTTTTTGTTGCCTACCTAACTACCTAGGTATATACATAGCTGTGCCAATTTTTTTATTCGCTCAACAGAATTACCTGTTTAAAACAGATTTCAGAGCTGTATCGTCAGTTTAATAGAGTGATAGCATCGCAATTAAATAAATATAAGTAGTTAATCGTGTCGATGTGTCGAACTCCGAGAAAAATAAGTACTTCGTAGTGGAGTGTCAGTAGGCTGTGTCGGAGCGCTTGCGCGGCGTACCGGTGGCCTTGACCGGCCTGCGCCAAAATTTCCAGGTCGTTCACCCGCCGCGACGCCCACCGCCACTCGTTTTATCTCGCGTAAATAACTCCTCACGCAAGCGAATAAACACCTAATGGAGCTTCAAATAAGAACAAATCTTCTGCTTTCACAACAATTGTAACATCAGTGTTATATAAAATCGTGTTTATGTACCTATTGTTAAAAGAAACTTGTTTATCAATTACTAGAAGGTAGGTAATACGTATTATGCAGAGTTACACAAAGTTCCTTATTATGTAGGTAGTTTTAATAGCAGTCACGTTACAGCAATCAGTGCTTTACAAGCTTTAGTAGGTTGCTTTTAATTATCTTACACCAAGTCACGTGTTTTATGCATACCTACTACAATTGTTTATAAATATATTATTTTATCGCGTTTTGGCGACTGCTGGGGTACTGAAAGATTATTATTTGAATAATACCTAAGTTGGCACAGTCACGCGTGTTTATGTGTCCAGTGCAGTATCTCCGCATATCATACATGGGTGATGTGAAGGTTGTAGGTCGTCCCAAAGGTATTACTAGATAATTATAGTCATAAAATCCCGGAAGTGTGTGCTCAAAGGGAAGCAGGCAAACAGGGCGCTCCGGCAGCGGGTCAGTCCGTCACGCGGCGACCTACACCGCGCTCGCCATCCATTAGCTCGATTTCGTGTTCAAGTTCACTCGCGTTCCATCACCAAAAATATTTTCGTAGTGTGACGCAACCGCCAACGGCTACATCCCACTCGAACGCTCGGCTAGTCTCTCTGTCGGTGCCGCTCTCGCGCGACCTTGGCCGCGGTGAGCCGCAAGGTTCGGGTCTTCGAACTCGCGCTGGAGCGCGGGCGCGGGGCGCGGAGTCGGTAGTCCTCCAATCGCTCGCCGCGCACGCCTGAGCGAGCTCGTGATTGGTCCACCGTTGGCGCGGCAATGACCTCGGAGACCGGAGTTCGAAGCGCGCCGATCCTCGCTCCGAAGCGCAGAACGACAGGCTTAGCCGACCGATAGAGGCGAGTTTTGCTTAGCCGGCTACGCTTCGTCGTCGAAGCGATTGTATCGCACAGAGCGCTGATCTTTTTGCAGACTTTCACTCTTAAGGGGAAACTCGCGCGGCTTCGAGCAGGAGCGCGCGCGGCACTCGCTCAGTTCGTCGATCGAGCTCGAGTGAGACGCACGCGGCGCGTGCAGCGGCTATATCTTGCGGGACGAGCAACCTTCATCCCTCGACGTGCCGGCCGCGCGCCCTGGCCCATGCACTCCTGTCCTATATTCAGTGTCACAGCGCGCAAGACGTTTCAAGTCTAAAGCCAGCGGGCTCCATGTGGTTTACGTGTAGTGCAGTGCGGGGGAGGACAAAATAATTAGATTTTATGTACATAAATATAAATGACTTTAGTGATGTCTCCTGATAGCAGCTACGGGCGCTACGATGCGCCTACGCCGGCTGACCATAATATGATGAGCCCGGCGCACAAGGAACGAGAACCCGAGTTGCATATAGGTAGTCCCTTTTACAATAGTTTTATTTGTTTATTTACATTACATATTACAACATTATCACTGTGCTGTAATACCTATGTTGTCATAATATTATGTTGGTATTTCAATCGTTGTTATTGTTGTTGATAATCTGTTGCTGACAACTTTTACTATAGAATGTAATTTGAATAACTATTTCGTAAGTTTATTTTTTTATTTATTGATATTTTACGACTAGATCATTAAGCAATCGTTTTTTTTAATTTAATTTATTTATACTTAAGTACATAGTAACGTGCATTAGCCGATTTACTGTAACAAAATATTAGAGTTACCTAGCCATAACGATTTTAAAATCTAGATTTTTACCCACTTCCTTAATTCTTACGTAACTTCCGTACTAAACACAACAAGGTCCCGCCAAAATGTTAGATAGGTACCTAAGTACCTACTTATTTAACATATTATGATATTAAATAAGTACTTACGTACCTAATCTAACATTAATTATGGATGACATATAATTTAATCTATTTCAGCTAAATCATTATGTTTGTCTTGCATGTTTTTTCTTTTAATAGGTATCTTACACCGTAATTAGCGTAAAAAATAGCTTGAGATGAGCCAAAATAAACTCGTATTTATGTATACACTGAAGGCCAAATTCTTGTAAGTAGGTAGGTATATAGGTATGCACTTTAAACTAGATTTTGTTTTTTTTTTATGTGGTATGAAAATGTATTGGCCTTCTGGAACAATAATAAAATAACCGGTAGGACACAATAACATTTCAAGCTAGATTAATTGTAACGACAACTGGTAAAATCTGATTAATGATTTATTTTTTAATGATGAAAGGGTACAATGCTAACATAATATACAATTATTTTCAATCGAATGTCAAATCGTCTGTAGAACGAATATTTGATGGATGGATTGTTGAACATTTCCGCTCGGAAAGGCCCAGCGAAAAACAATTAAAATGGCATTGTACAAAATAACGCACTGTACAACAATGTCAATAGTTTCTCAGTACAAATCAGTGGGGTCCGACTCTAGCCGTGGCAGCGGGGAGCTCTTCAAATATTTGCAATCGATTTCTAATGATCTTATCGCTTTTTATCGATTACTATTGTGATTTATTCTCGTGAAAAATCAAGCTAATATAACAAAGAGTTAACCGTTACTCACTGGCACCGCTGCCAACCCTTTCAATAACTAAATTAATGATTTAAATATTTGATAGTTTTCCCATGATCTAAAGAAAAGTATTATGTGTAGTAAATAATGCGTGAAACAGGTTCAACGCGGCGACAACTGCCTCACCACGCCACTTTTACTTTCTCTGAATGCGTGTAACACAAGATTATTCGCTTGCACATAATTTATGATAAACAAGTCGCTGCAGCACGTAACACTGCACACTACGAAGTAAATTGACAATAATTGTCAATTATTGCAGATGAATTTCCAATCAAGATCAGCTGAAAATAATAAGACGGCTCTTGCTGTAATATGTTTAACAAACGTGTTCAATAACGAGGAAATAAAATTTGAAACGTGATTTTGAACATTGTCAAGTAAGAACCTACTAATTATTTACAAACAAACATCGCCGTGACACAGATCCGCAGCGGTCGGAATAGCCGCGTCAGTATTTTGCACGCTCGGTCGGCATTCGCGTTACGTGGACGTGAGACTTTCTCGCGCACTTTCCTCGCCTTTTAATTGACGTAACGAACGAGCGACTCTCACACACGCCACCCAGAAAAACGCGCGCGTTGCATCATACGAGGAGAAATGGCTGCACGCTACCGACTCTGTTGCAACTGCATCAGTTACGTCTCACGTGCTTTCCCTGTTCTATTGTGTTCCCCACCCAGTGGCGCAGTCGCCACCATGCTCTGTTGACACTGTAGCGAGAGATGAGACCGAAATGATTGCGTCGAGGGCGACCATACACCGCCTCTAGAAAAAAGAAAGTAACAACTATAGAAAGCGACGGCGTCGAACGTCGACCCGCGGCGAGTGGTGTGCGCCAGAAATAGAAAGTTTCTTCCAAAAGGCGAGCCCGCTCCCTTAACAAATAAACAAACGGCTGGAAGAGGAAAGTGAGAGCAGGCCGGGGCGCCGCCTGAACCAGTTCCTGGTCGTCAGTCGAGCCGCCGAGCGCCCGCCCGGCACCGGCCACCTGTTGTTGCCGAGGGACTGCCTATCACTGACCTATTAACCATTATTACTAACATCATTAAGGACTCTCAAATTTATATTTACTTCAAGATAACGCTTCCGTATTAATTATCTTCACAATTAACTGATTGGATAATAATGTTGGAGGAACACGTAACGTTTGACCTATTTAGGTTTATATATTATCAGAGAACATCATTTTAGGTAATGTTTGTAATCACTATCTATTCTAAAGTCCGTTGTTTTTGTTAACATTGTTGTTTGTTACCAAGATGGGGTCATCGACTTGGCGAGTTGAGAGACTTTCTAAAATGTCTATTGAATGTCTGTCACCTTGAGGCACGCAATATGAGCAATGCAATACGATACCTCATAATATGACCATTCAGACAATCAATGCAGTGTATTTACTTAGAATTGTATTATTCAATGCCTTATAGGTATGGCTAGCACGACGTAAACCAATAAACAAGGTCGTAATTCCATTTTTTATCCTACTAATACAGTATTATGCATTTTTCACACAAATCAGAAGGCAGTAAAAATGCTTGCAAAATCTCTTATCGTGAGGTAATGTTATGAGTTGAAATGAAAGCTAAGCTAGCAACACACGATCACGCCTCACGTGTACTGCCACTGATAAAGTCAGACTGCACGTACATACCTACACACTGCATCTCAGAATTCACTGTTTTTAATTTACTTAAGATAAGTCGGTTATAAATAATATTGTCCTTAACGTTCTCTAGGGCGTTACTAATTCTTACCTACTCATCTATTAGTCCAATAATTTGGTCTGAATAATAGACAGACACTGGTGCCGATTCCCGTGTCCACAAACTAAACTAAATTTAAGTTCAGTGCATTTTTTTCTTTATATTTCATTAATAAAAGGACAGAATATATCTGCACAATCAGCGCCTGTCACTACTCCATACAAGTTAGACTTGATTAAAAACTTGCCTACTAAAATAACGTCAATTTAAGTCAAGCGCTGATTAATTTGACAAGACTAAACTAAAATGTATCTTCTGTCCTTTTCTTAATGAAATTGAAAGAAAAAGATGCACTGAACTTAAATTTAGTTTAGTTTGTGAACAAGGGAATCGGCACCACTAGCTCATGAAGTATAAGCTTCTTGGAACTAAAATTAATACTAACACAAGGTCGGGAACTCGGGATTTATGTAGGTTTCAATCTGAAGTTTGTGCAACATGTCCAAACAAAAGATTTCACAACTTCCGTCTTATATTGTGACAGTCACCTTTACGTCTTGTCGATAATGTAATACACGGGAAAAGGCTAAATTATCAGCTCATCACCAATCAGTGAGTAATGATATGCATGAGTAGTGTTGGACTGTTGATGTTGGTGGCACAAGGCACAAGGTCACGTGCAAGCACCGCAATGTTTGTTACACAACTCAGGATGTTTGGCACGAGCTAACTAACGCCGTAATCTTTCAAACGTCCATAAAATTTATCGCAAACTACGTAATACGTATACAGGTCTCTTTAACCGTTTTCTGTGTTTTGTTGCAGAGTTTGACGGTACTACGGTGCTGTGCCGCGTTTGCGGTGATAAAGCTAGTGGATTTCACTACGGCGTGCATTCCTGTGAAGGTTGCAAGGTAAATATCACACAGTTATACCAATAATATTATAAGTAAATAAGTTGTCGTTATCCATATGCGCACCAGCACCGATGTTTCGTTAATACCACTGCCACGACCACGTCGCCGTTACCGCCGATAAAAAATACCGTAATAGGAAATTCCCGGAGCACATCTTATTTTAAAATGACAATAGTTAATTGAGTGTTGCATGCGGGTAGCCTGGGCATCTGAAGCAGGAAGTATGTGTACGGGTGACATGACGGGGACAGCCTCCCCCCGCGGCAGGTGCGAGTTAGTACCAGCACCAAGGTCGCGACACGCGGAACACAATCTCTGTGCACTCGCCGAACAAACAACCAGATAACCTTATTTACTTACGAAATGTTAATTTGATCATTCATTTTTCAATTTTTTCACTTCGACGTCGACCGGAGATTCGTTTATTAACTAATCGGTAAAAAAGTATCGTGTGAACTTGTATTAGGAATGGTTTTTGGGTCAACGGGTAGGTACCTGCCGGCCTCGGTCGGGCGACGCGACGGTCAGACCCCTGCGCCCCAATTCTAAACATTTTATTTTTAATACCTGCGCCCGCCGCCGGGACAATCACACGGGAACCGGCTGTCGCCTTTAAACTTTTGATCCATAAGTCAAACGTGCATTGATAGAAAATAATGAGCATTGACCGGCTGTAGTAATGTTATTGTTGAGGTTAAAGTGACATTCAATTCATGTCAATCATTATAACTGTAAATATAATGTAATATCCGTCGTACGTCCGCACCGTCGTTTATAACGTTTTTATGAATGCAGCTTGTGGCTCCTCATTCCTTCTACTGACGACCCTGGAACGTGAACACTCGAGACGCATGGAAACATCCTATTTAAAGTGGACGTCCCACGACCCATAACATGTAACATTTTTTACTGTGCCTACACAGTAAAAAATGTTACATTTTCATTCGACTTAACCGTATGTGGTTAGCTTTCCTTTTGATTTGTTTCGATATATCGATACGTAGCAATTTAAAATAAGGAAATTAGAATAGCAACACCTCACGTATTATTGCAATTTATTGAAAACTTGACGGATTTAGAGAAACTTCATTATCACGTACTGACGTTTAAGGTTATTGTTAGTGAAAGTAGACAATTACGTGACCGGTGAGCGTTCAAGAGCATTGGAGTCCACCGTAATTACTTCCTTATACTTACATATTGTACAGTATTATTAATTCATAACAAAGAATAAGTAGAATTTCCCTTAAATCTTAGTAAGATTTAAGGGAAATTCTACTTATTCTTTAAAATTGTAGATACCACGTACTAACGTGGTATCTACCATTTTATTGTAAAAGTATAAATAGAATGGTCGGTGAATATAGAGGTCGTTTACGAGTGTGAAAGCGAGGAAGCAGACGGGGATAGAAGTGCAAGTGTAGTGTAAACTGGTTTGTACGTTACAAGTACGGCCGGAGTAGGCTCGGGACAAAGCATGTCCTTCAGCGCCGCGGATGTCTGCTGCATTGTGCAACGCTGAACACTTAACCAGACCACTAACAGACGTATATCGAATAACGGCTATAGAACTTACCCCGCCAGACGGAGCGTCACGTCTGATGCGATTCATTTAGGTAAAAAATTCTATTATTATTGTTAGTCTAGTACAACAATGGCGCCGATTCCCTTGTTCACAAACTAAACTAAATTTAAGTTCAGTGCATCTTTTTCTTTCTATTTCATTAAGAAAAGGACAGAAGATAAATTTTAGTTTAGTCCTGTCAAATTAATCAGCGCCCGTCAATACTCCATACAAGTTTAGACGTGATTAAAAACTTGCCTACTAAAATTACGTCAATTTACGTCAAGCGCTGATTAATTTGACAGGACTAAACTAATATTTATCTTCTGTCCTTTTCTTAATGAAATAGAAAGAAAAAGATGCACTGAACTTAAATTTAGTTTAGTTTGTGAACAAGGGAATCGGCGCCAATGTATCGTTTTTCGTTAGTAGACTATTAAACCGAAAAACCTAATTGACGACTTTCAGAATCTATAAAAATATAGGTAATTGGAATTCCAAAAATTACATTAATTTCATCACAAAATTATAAATATAGGTAATTTAGTTTTACTCATTTACATAACAACTCAGATTAAAGCGCTAGCTAGCGGTGTAATTATGAAACTGATAAAATAGTTCGGCTACTCGCCACTAGATGTCGCGTCGACCGTAGCGCTGCGGTGCTGCCACACCTTTGCGTTGCGGCTACGAACGGAAACTACTTGAATGAATGACGAGTGAGCGTGTAATTTTTATAACGATATGAGGTGCGAGGGTGTTCGACCGTACGCACTGATGTCAACGAACCCAATGTTACTATTTACCTTTTTAATTAAATAAACTTACCAATATTGATGATAACCTTACGTGCATCCTTACGTAGTTTACTGTTAAATAATAATGAATTTTATTAGTAGCAACAAGCACTATTTATTGTGGAATATAAACTATGAGGTTAAAATATCAGTTAAATTCATACTAGTAACTAGTAGTCACTAGTAATTAGTCATATTAGTTTAATTCCAACCAACCACAACAAATCTTATTTGGATATGAAGTCGTGAAATAAAATCGTCATTATAATCCGGAGCGTGCGGTTGCTACGTCGGAAGAGCTCGCGGACTTCTTTGTTCTCGTCGTTGGCCGACATAATTTCCGTGCGTTGTGGGTCGCTTATTTTTTCGGCACCAATTCTGCGGTGTAGGGCGAGCGGCCGTCGACCTCGCTAGCTAGCTTTGCGCGCCAGGCGCCGCGTACATTCGCGCCACCTCTCCTCGCCGTAAACAACTTTTACGGGCATCGAATGTACGCGCTACGTGATCGTAACCCACATTATTTTTGAACTGTCAGCTCATAAGTTCGTTGATCCCCAAGCAGTCATATTATTTATTGAGAACACCGCGCGCTGACTGTTGCGTTTGCGTTTATTATTTCCTGTTCAACATATCTGTACTTACTGTCGAACTTGACTCTAAAAAAGTGATGTCCAAATAGGTACATAACTCATTAATTTTTTGGTTATAATCAAGGTTCAAACACGAATTTAAATTGATTTTGGACAACTTGTATCTAATATGTTATTATCTGTTGCGACGATTAGCTTTAACAACAACTTGTTTTCATATTTCAAATGATGTCAAACAATTTTGTTTACATATTATAAATTGTAGTTTCGAAATATAAACACTTACTAAGTACTCACATAATGTAGATCAAATAAGTGGAACTTCTCCATTATTTATATTACATTCATTACCTACTATTTATACATTTAGTGGGCATTTTTGGATAGGTATGTGGTTGAGTTTTTCTTATGCGTTCTTATGCATTAATTTTACAGTTTTTGTGGTAAAGCTGAATCATCTTTGCACAGCGCCCACATTTAGTTCCTTTAACACTTCTAGTATTTAATAAGTTGCAATGGGGATAGCGAATTACGTTAGTTACTAAGAATAAAACCGCGATACGTGAACGGGAAATGAATCAGAATGACGTGAGTCAGACGTGTGTTATCAAGTAAACATCTGTGACACGCCGGGCGTCGGGCACGTAAGGCCCGCTTCCTCGGAAATATAGCGATCCAATGCGTCAGCATGTTTTGAGCTCTTACCGGTGCACGGTGTTAGCGGAGTCGTTGTCCGCTGCACCGTTAGCCGTCGTCACAGCGCAACTCCTCGCCCGCCCAGGCCGCCGAGGTTGTCACTGCCGATGCCGTCAACTGATAACCGTACACTAAATATTATGTATCGTATCGTATAGCATACGCCCTTGCATGTACTTATATTGTTTTGATTGGCAGAGGTACATCGATGGGTTTAGCACGTTGAAATTGTAAAAAAATACTTGGTCCATTGCGCGTAAGTACAGCGATGCTAATTTCGCTTCAAACAATTATGTACAACAGACAAAGTCCGGAAAAATATCTGCACATAAAGTGAAGACCTAAGTTTCGCTAAGTAGGTAATGTATCTGAACTGCTGAAAAAATCTTTACCGATCCTATATTGCGAAGCTTTAATCACAAAGTCGTTTTGGCAGAAGCACGCCGACGGCGCAACTAAACTATGCTAGTAAAGATATATAGTGACGGACAAGTCTACCCACATAGTGTTGACGAAACCCAGCGAGGGTTTCGTCAACACTATGTGGGTAACTCTATTTATTTATATATAAATACCCGTTCCCGTGACTCACAAAATAGACAAGAACTAGTTATGTGAATCCGTCACTTGTCAATACTTGCGTAAATAATTAAATACACAAAAGTAGCGCCAACTATACAAACTTGTCGTTTCTACATAATCCTTGCTTTCTGCAATGGCCGTCGGGTTCTCTTATAGAACTTTATATGCTTCTTCTATCTACTAATATAAAACTATTTGCGAACCTTATGAATTATTGCGAACCGCGGAAGAAAAGCGCTATATTCAAATATAGCGCTATAGTCAAATTAACAGCTTTATACTAAATGCATAATTATGAAAGTATATACGGTACTTATGACAAAAAAACTATTTTTTCTGTCTGTCCGTCTGTTTGTTCCGGCTAATCTCCGAAACGGCTGGACCAATTTTGACGGGACTTTCACTGACATATAGCTGATGTTATCAGGAATAAATTAGGCTTTATTTTAGAAAAGGCCATGCGGGCGAAGCCGCGGGCAGCAGTTAGTTAATACATAATATTATTAATACCGTTGTATTATAAAGGTTCATGTGCCAATAAATATTAATGTAAAATATGAATTTGAGTCATCACGTTATCAAAATGACCTAAAATGATTGAACTACTTACAGTATAATGGAATTTAGTGAGTAGCGGACACATATAGAATGAGTATTTTTTAGAACTCGAAAGGGAGTCACCGTGTTAATTGCTTAGCGGTCGTTGACATATTAAGATTATTCAATTTAAAAGAAAGACGTTCTACTAAGATAGCAAAATTACACGAACGAAAGCTACTCGCCTATAAGTAATATAACTGCAGCGGTCAGTATTGGTTCTGTAAATGTGTCCATGATATTGTATACAAACTAAAAATAAATTCGTGTATTAATGACAATACAAATTCTTGACTTTAAAACGGTCTTTTTTATTTTCTGCTCTGTATGTAAAGATGTGTAGGTACGTAATCGCTAAGTGTAGTTCAGTCAGATGGGCGGGGAAGGTTTTGTTTTCGCGGCAGCAGGTCAACGACCGCGCGGCCGGTCACTGCCCGCGCTGCGACCAATTATGGGCCACTCGCACAGCGCACAATGGATCGATGGCAGCGCGAAATTGGGCCACCGACCCGAACACCGCGCGGCCCGCTTGCTCCGCCCGCTTGCCCGCGCCAGCCTGCGCGCTCGCTTGTAGAACCTCATTATGAGGCAGTACCAAAAGCCTATAAAATAATACTCTCTGAATCAATGTAATTAGTGTAGCTAATACGTAATTCAAGTACGCCGAATAGTAAAATGTTTAGAGTAGTTTTTGTTTTGCATTTTCATAAACTGATTAGACCGAAGATTTGAAAATGTTTTCTTTTCTCTGCTCATTGTATTTTAAATGAAAACGTTCAAAACCTCAATGATATTGTTATTTTTGGATATTGTTCCCTATGTATGAATAAATAACATACCTTCGCGAAATTCTATGAACAATGCGAAAACAGTGGTATAATGTCGTAATTAATTACATTGGAACGGAAACGCGTACGATAAATTGCACAAGTGCATTGGGGTGTAATGATCCATTAATTAAATTGGATCAGTGCAGTCCCTAGGGGAGCGCGCGCGCATTGAGGTAGGCCGTGACGCATGCGTGACGTCACTGGGCGTAGAGCCGGTCGACGACCCGAGTGAGCTGCAGCCGGCTCCCGGGCGCGAGGGACGTGCGGGGGAGCCTCCGCGGTTGTGCAATCGAGCGGTCGACGACCCGGGGTGAACGGCCGCGCGCCGCGACGCCACCGGGATGCGCCCGGCCTATATCCGGCGCACCGGTGCAGCGGCGGCGACGCATTCTAGAGCGGCGTGGACCGTTAGGAGCGCGCGAGGGGGCCGGGGGCACTCTCACTTTCTCGGGTGGGTCGGCGGCCGGCAAGTAGGTCGCGCGGGAAACTGTGCGCCGCGCGTCGCAGCGCCCGCACAGTCCGCTGTCGACCGCCATCCGCGTCGGTGCAGTGCGCGAAAGCCTTATTGCACGTATACGTGGCGTCACTGTTAGCGAGGAGAGTGTGTGCTAGTGGCAGGCAGTGGTAGTGAATGGTGCGTAACATGTCGTGTGGCGCGGGCGCTGAGTTGCGCGAGCGACACTCGGTGCTGGTGAGCATGCTGGAGGCGCGCCGCGAGTCCAGCGACTCGGGCTGCTCTAGCGACGACGGCTCCGACAGCGAGCGTGACTCTAACTGCCGCTGTGATCCCCAGGGCTTCTTCAGGCGGTCCATCCAACAGAAGATCCAGTACAGACCCTGCACGAAAAATCAACAATGTTCCATCCTAAGGATCAACAGAAATCGGTGCCAGTACTGCCGATTGAAAAAATGCATCGCCGTTGGCATGAGCAGGGATGGTGAGTTGATACATTTGTTATTAATAATTAGAGAAAATATTGGAATAAAATAAACAGTTGCCGAAATTAAATTAAATTCGAAAATTTTGCTGTAATTAAACATACAAATGCAGTATTAATTTATTCCAATATATCATTTAAAAAGCTACATTACAATATTTCGATTCATAAACTGGACATTACAACTTAATCGTCCCGTAATATTGAGATAGGTCAAAAATTCATTAAAATTTGGATAATTTTATCATCCTTCTTAATTTCTGTAATAACTAATTGGTTATGTGATATTATATTATATTATGACTAGATGATTACGTTGTAATATGTCGGTCAGCATACACTGGATTGCAATATGCATACGCAATTAGCAATGGGAAGGTCGGGCGCGCGCACGTCTCGTCGTCGCCAAATGTGCCGCACGAGCTTGCTGGCGTGCAGCGCGCGTGCTGCTCTGCGGACAGATCCTATTTCGCGCATGGAAGGGGGCGCAGGGCATGGGGTGCGGGGTTCGGGGCGCGGGGCACAGCTCACGGTGTGGGAGGTCGGTTATGCAAGCGCGGGTGAGCGCACGCTAAGCGGGTCGACGCCCGCGCTATACAACGCCGCCCCGCTCCGCTTGTTGCGACACTCGCTCGTAGCAGCGAGCCCCGCTGAGCCGGTGAAAGCAGAGAAAGGCGCATTTCGTAAGCGCGAGAGTGAAATTCATAATTTCACTTTCGTCATGAAGTTCGATGACCTCGCTTAGTTTCCCAAGCTGCATCATAGATAATACGCAACGATCCAATATGATACTCATAGGTTTTATTGTTATCAGACAATACGTTTTATTGCTACTATCTTTTATAAGAGGTTAATACGTCATCTACTGACGATTCAATTATTTTGTAAACAAAGTAAAGAAAAACGAAATATATCCAAATGAAAACGTTTATCTAAGTTAATTAAATCTCTAACACCATGCCTTATCTATTTAATGTTAAAAGTAAAACAGAAAATCCCTTTAAAAAACTCACAAGTGGATTGCATTTTTATAAAGTGCATTTCAAAAATAATATCATTTGCGCGACCAAAGTAAATAAACGCAAGTAAAACACGATAAATTTAGTTCGGCTACTCGATACTAGATGGCGCCGTGAGTAGAGTGCGATACTAGCGCCGGTATGTTTTTGTTGGGACTAATAGTTGTCTTAAATTCGTGAATCGTGATTATATTTGGTCGTATTATATCAGGTTGATATTATATTCAGTAGGAAACACAAAAAAAATGACTATAAATTATTTTCGAGCTGAATTAAGAATTTATCCTTTAATTTCTAATTCTTAACTCTTTTCTACTTTACGTACTAGTAATTTCATATTACAGCAATCTGAAATTGGTAAACATAAACCTACACGAATCATTACCACGGTCAAATAAAATAAATTATTGAACGCGGAAGTAGTTTACAAGGCCTTGATATATTATTATATATTTAGATAAATATTCTGGAAACTGTACAATTTCCTTGCACTAGATATTACATTATTTCCATTTTAGATTTAAAATATTTCTCTTACCTCCAACTTTACTCCAACTAAGTGATTTATTCGATAATTATGCGAAAAGTCGTTTAAAGTGTGTCATAAAATATTACATATTGTATGCAATAAATCAGAAAAACAATGTGTGCAATGTAGACTATGATTTCGGCTTTTATTAGCCAAGAGTTAGAATTTGGAAAGCGACCGTAATATTCCCATGTCACGTCAAATCGGCAAGGCTCAAACGGTAGGTGGCGCAAGTGGTGGAGAGGGGCTAGCTAGCGCGGGGGCAGGGGCCTGCGCGGAGTTTATTGACGGCGCCCCCCTCCCGCGCGCTTCGCGCTCCCCCCGCTTCAAGTTCAAGGTTGGCACGGCGCGCGCCGCGGCGCAGTGCGAGGGAGTCCGGCCCGCGCACCGGTCGTCAGCCCTCATTGCTATCGCTATGTTATTCAGTCGCTCCGCAGTTCGGTACGAGAACGCGATACTTGCTCACGGTGACTGCTCCAGTATACGCCGCTGACTACATCGCGGTGCGCCAAACTTACACTATTGGATTATTACTGCTACACATTGGATTACAGTGATTGTGAAAATTATTAATATATTCTTCATGTGATATGTGACACTACTTCGTGTATAAATTCAGATTAGTCATAAACTAACATAAAGTTACCAATTCATCTAAGTTATCAGTGGCCATTGGCTGTGAACTAGTAATAGTGAAAAACTGTAATGGTATCAGACATGGGAGAAGATTTACCAATCCTGAAAGGGATCCTCAACGGGGTTGTGAAATATCACAATGCACGTAGGTATTTTTTATATACAAATATTGATTATCTTTTCAATTATATTTTGATTTTGTAAACATTTACCGATGTTCAGTAACGATGGCGAAAACTTCGTAGCAGGCTGCTACGAGTACTACGCCTCGCGTAGCATTGAACTTTAGAATTTGGGATATACTTATTATTTCATAAAGTACTTAAGCATATTAATGCTGGTCTAATTTGACAAACTATGTACACTGATATTTAATATACTTTAATTTAAAACAATGTTTCGAGATAAAAAAATAAAATTTACATAAAAAAGACAAACGCATTCTTGTGCAATACACAATACAATACGTCGGATCTAACAGATACAAATAATATTAATAATATTATTTGTTTCTAACAGATACAAATAATATATAAATATAAAAATAAATAAATAACTTAAAAAATACCTAAAATAAAATGTTGTTGAATCAATCAACAGGTCCCCTAGACCAGGACCTGTGTAGATATATAAGAAAAATGCATAATCAACGTAACATCAGTTTCCGGTAGAAAATATAACTTTTAACAAATATATTTGATGTTAGGCAAATTATGCAGAAACCTTTATTTGCAAAACAAATATTTTGTGTATAAGTAGATATTATAATTATAAAGTACAACAAAGGCCATCGCAACAAAAATAACAATGTTGACGGTTGTGAACAATGGGATCGTGCATCTGGTGCGGCCCACATCGCACAGCGAAAGTCAGGAGAAATGGCGAGAGGGCGCTCTCTGCTTTCGTTTTCAACCGCGCGGCGTGCACGCAAACACTTTCACCGACGTGCGCGCATGAACGCCGCAAGCGCCGCGCCCGCCCCCGGCGCATACTACATTTTGGTCCACGGCGTGTCTAGCGCGAGAAAGTCGTAACACTTTTTAGCATGACCTCGCATTTCGCGCTTTGTCACTCGTCATTCGAACTAGTTCACTTAACCGAGACGCATTCAGGGTTCCCCTCGGATTTTATAAAAGCTTTCTGCGCCAGACAAGGGTGGGCCGCGCAATGCGACGGCCGATGAACTCTACCCTCGTGTCAGCTGCGCGTGCACATGGTCCGCAGCGCGCCCGCACACGCGCGCACTTAGCGACAGCTGCAGCCCAGTGTATGTTTAATCACGACCTTGCGCAACATTCCCGTTGTTAGTTGGCAGTTCATTGTGTGCCCGCTTTTTAATTCGAGCCCTGGAGGTCATTTTGACGGTTTGTGCATAAATTAAACTTTGTGTTCTTTGTTACAGCCGTGCGATTCGGACGTGTTCCAAAGCGCGAGAAAGCGCGCATCCTTGCAGCGATGCAACAATCGTCTACGTCGCGAGCAAATGAGCAAGCAGCGGCTGCAGAGCTAGACGATGCCCCGCGGTTGCTGGCGCGTGTGGTGCGCGCTCACCTCGATACCTGCGAGTTCACGCGCGACCGCGTCGCCGCCATGCGCGCACGTGCTCGCGACTGTCCCACCTACTCGCAGCCTACTCTGGTGAGCATATTTTACTAAACTCCAATGTAAAATCTAACTAACTCAAGTAATTATTTGAAACACTCTGGATATTGAAGACCGGATTGTAACAAAATATTTTCTTTTGTTTTAGGCGTGCCCCCTAAACCCTGCACCAGAGCTACAGTCTGAGAAGGAATTCTCTCAGCGATTTGCACACGTGATTCGTGGTGTAATAGACTTCGCTGGACTCATTCCAGGCTTCCAGCTGCTCACCCAGGACGATAAGTTTACGCTCCTCAAAAGTGGACTATTTGATGCGTTATTTGTGCGGCTAATCTGTATGTTCGACGCGCCACTCAATAGTATAATTTGTCTAAACGGCCAAGTCATGAAACGGGACTCCATCCAAAGTGGCGCCAATGCAAGGTTCCTTGTGGACTCTACTTTCAAGTTTGCCGAACGCATGAACTCTATGAACCTAACAGACGCGGAAATCGGCCTGTTCTGCGCTATAGTGCTCATCACGCCAGACAGGCCGGGGCTTCGCAACGTAGAACTTGTGGAAAGAATGCACGCGCGACTCAAGGCGTGTCTGCAAACGGTGGTCGCCCAGAACAGACCTGACCGACCAGGATTCCTTAGAGAATTAATGGACACCCTTCCTGACCTCCGCACTCTGAGCACACTACACACAGAGAAACTAGTGGTTTTCCGTACTGAACACAAAGAGTTACTACGACAGCAGATGTGGACTGATGAAGAGGGTGTGATGTCATGGGGTGACTCCGGTGCTGACGAGTCGGCCCGCAGCCCTATTGGCTCCGTGTCCAGCAGCGAGTCCGGCGAGGCCGTCGGAGACTGCGGCACGCCCCTACTGGCCGCCACGCTAGCCGGCCGCCGGCGACTCGACTCGCGCGGATCCGTAGACGAGGAAGCACTTGGCGTTGCACATCTCGCTCACAACGGGCTCACCGTAACACCAGTCCGCCCGCCACCGCGCTACCGCAAACTGGATTCACCAACAGATTCCGGCATTGAGTCAGGAAATGAAAAGCACGAAAGGATAGTAGGCCCCGGATCCGGCTGCTCCAGCCCGAGATCCTCCCTTGAGGAGCACTCGGACGACAGACGGCCGCCTCCCTCAGCTGACGACATGCCTGTGCTCAAGCGCGTGCTGGAAGCGCCACCGCTGTACCACACCACCTCGCTTATGGACGAGGCGTACAAACCGCACAAGAAGTTCCGTGCGATGCGCCGCGACACCGGCGAGGCCGAGGCCCGCGTGGTGCGGCCGGCGCCGTCCGCGCAGCCCCCGCAGCACCCGCACCCCGCCAGCCCCGCGCACCCCGCGCACTCGCCGCGCCCGCTGCGCGCCTCGCTGTCCTCCACGCACTCCGTACTGGCCAAGAGCCTGATGGAGGGGCCACGCATGACGCCCGAGCAGCTGAAGCGCACCGACATCATCCAGCAGTACATGCGGCGCGGCGAGGCGGGCGCGGAGGGCTGCCCCGTGCGCGCGGGCGGGCTGCTGGCGTGCTACCGCGGCGCCTCGCCCGCGCCGGCGCCCGTCGTGGCGCTGCAGGTGGACGTGTCGGACGCCGACGCGCCGCTGAACCTCTCCAAGAAGTCGCCGTCGCCGCCGCGCTCCTTCATGCCGCAGATGCTGGAGGCGTGAGACCGGCCCGCGGAGCCGCTCGTCTCCGCCACCCCACCCCGACCTACTTTAAATTAAATAATCTAGTTAATAGTAATCGTTCGCAGATCGTTTTAATATATTATATGTGATAATTTGATTAGGACGCGTGTGTGCGTACGTGGCCGGCGCCGGACGAGGAGAGCGCAATAGACTGAAAAATAATTTAAGACTATATAAGTGTAATTTATAAATGCAATGCAGCGCCGGTCGCGGTGTGTTTGTTGTGTGTATTGTATGTGCGTATGTGAGCGTGCTCAGTCATTTGTTTGTTAATATAATGACAGGTTGTCGAACTAAAATAAAAGAATCTTGTAAAAATTACTTATGTATTTTAAACCCAAATCCTTATAAGAATATTCCTAGACAAAGAAACCTACACACATACACACCAGTATAAAACATACTGACAAATTCATGTAGGTCTACTACCTGCTCCATGAAACATGTTCACAATCACAGTGAAATACAAACACGTATTCATAAAGTAATTCTCAATAGTATATCCTAAAGATTATAAAGCCTTGAATAATTGCTTATAGATGAAGTTTGAATAATTTCTTTTATACAAATCTTAAAAAAATCTATTCATAAAACAATTTTGAGGCGGTTTTTTGGGTAATCGTGACGCTTACGATTAGAAATCTGAGAAGCAATTAAGTTCTGCTCCGCAGCTAGACAATGTAAAACGAAATGGAAGTCGAAGAATCTTTCACAGATACTATCTCACGACAGCGCAGTGAAGAAGAATACATGAGGAAGCTGACCATCGAGATCGAATCAACCAGGCAAAGAGGATCACCAGTACAAATTACTATATATGTACAAATTTCTGTACATGAAGGCCTATACGAGTACATGTAACAATAATTGTATTACTTAAAGTGGTCATAATAATAAGAGGAAGGGCACGGAGCGGTCGTCGACCTGCCTCCGTTCATTTCCGGACGGTACTACCGCTGTCCTATCTGTTGAGGTTGACTCCACCAAATCATTTCGCATATTCAAGGCTCACTAAGTCACCATTAACGTCGCGTAAATCTACTCTTGTGACATAAATATTCAAGTAATTAATGGTAGAAAAATATTCCACTTATACAATTCCGGTTCATGGTCAGGTTAGTTCAGATGAGCCTGATAGCACGGTCCGCCTATGATTTCCTTTTTACACGCGGAACTATAAAACGACCTAGATCATAGTTCCGCTTACTTACCTAAAGTTTTCAAGATCACTCTTTATCTTAGTTTGAATGAATATAAAGAGTCACATAACTTATTTTCTTTACATGATATTGGTTGTCGGGGGCCAGAGCCTCAAGTCTGCTATTACAATAGTGTCAGAATGGGCTATCATTGATTTTATAATTGTTGATTTTGACAAGTTTGGTAATCTACTAATATAATGGCGTCATTAATGAGGATCGGAACAGACCATTCTGACACTATTGTAATAGCAGACTTGAGGCCCTGGACGTTCAAACACGTCATGTGCTCCATGTCGTGTTCAATTTCATTATGTCTTTCTCAAGATTGCGAGTATTCAAATTTTTTGGTGAAGAAAATCATCTTGACGAAGCTATGACTTTTTGAGATGACCTTTCCTTTTAGAAAGTAAACATAATGGTGACTTAAATGTATCGTTGTGAAAATATCTTTTTAAATACTGTGTCATTACTTAGCTAGGTGCAACATTCGATTCGAAATATAATTTGTTGATAATTATTTCTTCAAGAACATTGATACTCTTGATTTTTCAGGCTTTTTACAGGTCATAAGTACAAACCTACAAATAATAATCAAGTTCCGTTCGCAATCTTTGGCTAGACGAGCGACTTTCCTTAGTAATAATAATGATTTCAATATGTTAACAAAGAATCAGGCCTTAGCCTCTTTTAAGTGTAGGTAGATAATGATATAATTATCCACGTTACTCATATTATATTGTTATAAAGCATGCAACAATAAAAATACATGAAATGTTAACTAATACAAGATGTATGTCATCGGGCGGATTCCCGATCCTCGTAGGCATGAAATGTGGCAGGATATTCACTGTGTTGGATGTTATTGACCGGTCGGTGGTCACCGGGCGCATGACATTTGGCGCGGGTGCACAGCGCAATGCGCGGCCGTGCACTTGACTCGGTAGGATGCAACGTCCGCTCGTGCCTCGCCACGCGTAACCCCGGCCTGCCTCACCCCAGAGCACCAACCCGCCCGCCTCGCTTCGCCCAGCATCGCAGCCTCCACTTCAACAGCTATCTATATGTATAATCCTTTTCCCGCCATCTTGTTCCTGGAAATTAAATTTCAAAACACCAGAAATTTCCATGCAGGCTTCTACTTATTTTGATGTATCGATTTTGTAGCGATGGACTATAAACAAGAGATGAATTTAGGTTTTTGTATCTAAACTGTGATAATGTCCTTCCCTGATCTGTCAGGGAAGGACATTATCACAGTTTAGGTGAAGTAATTAGTTACTCTACGAGTAAGTACGTAAATTATATTTTATCACACAATAATGTGTTGGAATTCCATTACGTTGTAGTCGGTTCCGATGAAGATAATATGAATCCGTTTTCCATTGAATTTATTTACATAACCAAATTACAAGATTATTATTAACATTAACTAAATTAAAATTAAACTAAGTTAAGCCTACAAAAGGCCCTCGGGGCATTGTACCGAGGATGCTGGCGGCATTTCCTCTCTGAATTGCAATGCTGATGCGTTGCGCGAGAATGCCGCCAGCTTTTCGGTCACCAGTTGCATCAACTAGACGTTTCGCGATTTCAGCAAATACGCGCTGGGACCCCACGGAACGAAGGTGTCGACGCCAAAGGGCACAAAGTTGTACTCTCTGCCGACTGCCAAGGCCTCCATATTTATATTATTATTATATCTTTATTTACTTCATAGAATAACTTACCTAATAGATATCGAGTGTTATTATTGTTCTTAAAACATAAGATTTAGTTAGATAGGTGAATAGTAGTTTTTAAGTGTGGCTCAGAACCACATTTTATTCCTGATTAAGTGATTACGAACTTCATCACCGTGAAGCGGCTGCATAGTTTGTTCAACAATGTAGGTAGGTATGTGCTGGTTATCTTACTGCCTATAAACCTTGAAAATGTTAGCATTATGTCAGTCTTACATTGAATGACACAAATAAATGAGCTCGTTGTTCCTTGTACATTGTTATACACAGTGTATTTGTTGTACTGTAAATAGTCAATGTCAGAGACCTTCAGGCGGTAGGTATACGGAAACCCCCGAATAAGGCTACCCGCGACCTTGTGTCGCCGAGGTCGAGCCCGGGCTGGGCCTCGGTTCACGCGGAAACAGGACAGTTACATGTTTATTAACGTCCGTAATATTAATATTGTCTAGACTTTTGGAAAAAGCCAATAATGTGACTAAGTAGGTATATACCAGAATAAAATATTTGTAACTAAGTAGGTATATACCAGAATAAAATATTTGCTAAAATATCTCAGTGGGTTACTTCGAGTAGGTACTGATTGTCACTTGTAGGGTTATTATTTCCGCGCTCGTTACATGAGCCCTTGCAGTGATATGTAGGTAGATTATAAATTTTGCACGAGGTGTAGAGCGTGGGCGGGCAGGAGATAGGGGCAGGGGTGAGCGTGGGCGCGCGGGTGCCGTGCCACCCCCAGGGGGGCAGCAGGGGCGCGCGGGACTCGGGCGGTCGGCTCCAAGGTCGCAGAGTCACAGCCGGGCAAGGTCGGCGTGCCCGCGCGTGCCCGACCGCCTCGCGCCTCAGCCCTCACACCCGATAACACCCTAGATTTACGTAGGACGTGACCTTTATCCACGTTCCGGAGAAATAATTGTATAAATACTTATGCTTTTTTTTTCGGTTATGTTATGTATATGTACGTAATACCTACGTCGCATGTGCTTACTGAATTCAAAGCTTGAGTGATAAGCAGCTACAGAATAGTGCTATTCCTACCTACGTACCTCTTGCAACGTAACAGCCCGTATTGCGTAAATGTCAACTGTTGAACATGGCCTCCCTCGTACTGGAGTGGCCAGTCTTGGTAATCACGTGTGGCAGGCAGATGGAAGTGCGCAGTTAGAGTACAATATGATGTTATAACGTGCAGAGGCCGGGGGATGCTGCTGCCTGACCTTCTGCTAAACTCTGATGTAATCCATCCATCACCTCTCACGGTTCAACGGGAAGAGATTTGGTACTATAATTTGCGACTAACAGCACACAACACAACAAAACTGATAATGTGTAATACCTACCTATCACTTTAGTCTAATATTGTTATAATTCTATTTAACGATCTCTGGTTGCTGAAGGTGGTGGTACTCAACATGCATATAATAGCTTTAGGTCCCTACTTCCCCAGTACTGGAAGCCAAGCCAACCTATCTCGCACAATGTAGTAACCTTCGATCAATTATTGATCGAAGGTAGTAACAAACATTTTGTTTTCTTAGCTCATGGGATTCATCATGATTTTAGGGCAATTCTTGCTGAATTATAAGAGCTGGAAACATAAATATATTTTAATTTAGAGTAGTTCTCTTCAAATCTTGTAGTAAACTATCTGTTATGACGGGTACTGTGATTTAAAAAAGAAACGAGAATTCTTGTTCAATCCATTCTTTTCCATGTATTTCTAATTGTATCTGCAATTAAAGTCATTATTGTTTATTTAAGACAACATAATCGTACAATCATAAATATATTTATGATCGTCCGATTATTATTTATTTTATTATATTACGACCAGATTCTTTCGACGATCATACCTAATTTTCTGTCGACCAGAATCTCTATAATTTCCGAGAATTCCACTACTAGGTAAAGTTTATGAAGTGAAACAAGAATTTTTCAGCAAAGCTCCACCCGGGCTTCATCATAGCTCTCGCGAGAACATAAGCTTTCATACCATTTATAGATTCCGTGGGCGGCTGGAGAATGAGCAAAGGGCAAATGTCATAGAGAGTTTTATAGTGAAAATTGTAATACCTTCCACGTGTCACCTGCACCGGCAACTATATTGCATGCTAAATTATGATAGAATACACATGTTCACGTAATCAAAGGTGACTTGAAATAAGTACCTATATTTCACAAGAATCGTGATTTGAAAACAATAAATAAAATGCAAGTGATTAAAAGGATACATGGAAAACAATTCCTTCTCGCCACGCGACACAAATTGACTACTTTCTGGTAAGACGGAACAGGTGAAGACTTGGTCTCACAACATAGACTACTCATAATAATGGAAGTAAAAATCAGTGTTTCGTCCAGTAGAAACAAGGAATTGCCCCCTCCCAAAACCAGATGGCGTATGATTGAAGAAGAGGAATGTGCCAGTATGTTTAAGTGTCAAGTGGTAGATAAAATGATTGAAATGAAGGATTTGGAAAGAAAATCTGTGAATGAATGTTGGAAAGAGATGAGTGATTGTATAAGGAGAGTAGCAAAAGATGTGTTAGGAGAACCGAAAGGGAAAGGTATGATAGAAAAGGATACATGATGGTAGAATGAAAACGTGCAAAATATACTTCAAAAAATAAAATTGCGATTAAAGAATGGCAGGGTGTAGAAAACGGGAATTATAGTTTGAAAGATGATAAGAAAAAGGTTTATAAAGAATGGAAGAAAAAGGGGGTAACAGTTTCAAGGGCTTTTTTTTTTTTTGGGTGGGAAATCATCAAGTAACTTCTCCCGCTCTGGGCGGAGCGGGAGGGTGTGTCAGACTCTTACTGACTAAAACCCACCCGTATTCCTTCCGTTGCCTGTGTTTCCAGGGGCCTCGGTGAACCTTTAGTACCTTCCCGCGACCTCGGCAGGCATCGGCCCTAGTGGACCCCTACATTTGTGCTGACGACATCTCTTTGAGGCGCGCGTGGAATACAACGCGCCGTCGACCCGGGCCTGGTCCTTACCGGACGGTGAGCTACCCATTGCTCACCGTCCGCAAGCCCGCGCCTACGGTGGCCGGAAATCCGCCCGGGATTCCCGACGCCCAGGGCGTCTCCTGCGGCGTCTAGGGTCGAGAGGGCGCGAAATTTGCTTTTCCCTCAACCGTCCCGCCTCTTCCTTCGCGAGCATTACTGCTTCGCAGAAGGAGGTAGTTTCAAGGGCTAAGGTGCAGGAGAAGTTGTATGACTCACTGGACAGCCCTAGAGGCCAGAAGGATCTCTATGGGATTAAAAAAGCAAGACAAAGGAGAATGAGAGATTCTCATTAAATGTATGAAAGACGACATAAAAGTAACGTTTATTTTGAAAGCTAATGAAAGAAGATAATAAATGGAATAGTGTGCTTAAAGAGGTACTGGTAAATATGGGTCTGGTGAGGGAAATTAGCGTGGATGAAGTATGAAAATTCGAAGACATGTGACATCTACCAATCCGCACTGGGCCCGCGTGGTGGATTACGGCCCACTCCCTCTCACAGAGAGGAGGCCTGTGTCCCACAGTGGGAACATTATAGGCTGATTATGTATGAAGTATGAAAGGCAGTTCGAACATGTTGAACATGTTCGACATGGCGAAACTATAAGGGATCATTGTTTACTACGGAACCCTAAAAAAAAACAACCAAATCAATTCGGTTGTACTGTTTTGAAGTGTAAAAATGATGAAACTATTAACAGGTGTGACTGACACGAATGGTTTAGCACCACTGTACTTATGGTCCCACAGACTTAATGTTTCAATTATTTCAAGCTTTTACGAATAAATAAGAAATTGACAAAAGAGGGCTTTTTCGTGCACTGAGCCTTATATTTTAACAATTTAACATGTTAATAATTTAACGTGTAATATACACGTTAAATTATTTACCTTTTTATCTGATTCATTTCGATTCTGCAGTTAGAGAATCGAATTGGGCGGCCACTTAGCTGTGAATAGAGAATTACTGTAATGACGCTAATGCTATAAAAAAAAATCGCTAAGAATTGTGCCGGAATTAGACTCGCCTGTTTTAATTTTAATTTGGTATAGGTAGTAACGGTAGATTCTACGCTAGCACTTGCATAATTTAACAAAATTTTATTATGATGGCCGGAGTCGCATATATCGGAATTACAGTAAAAGTATCCTTGAAATGTAACACTATTGTATTCAAATACAAAAGAATAATGCTTTGTATGAATGCTAATAAACAAACATTTATTCTACGATTATCATATGAAAAGAAAAAGTTACATTTAAATTATAACGACTGATTTTGATCGGAAATGTGTGCAAAATCTCACGGTCATCTGCCCTACAGAAATACCGCGATAATTCTTCTAATAAAAAAAATAAATTAGCTGTAACAAATTATGCAACAATCACGAGTCTTCTCATAGTGATAAAATAATACAATACGGTTGACATAATAGGCGCCATGCACAAAACACCAAAATATTTAAAGATTTTAATAAGTTCGTAGCACTTTTCTCCATTCAAAAATATTCCCTTGTACGGAGCCACGCGTAGCGTTATTTCTGCGTAGCACTTCGTAGGCGCGTAGACGCGTAGACGCGTAGGCAAGTACAGGCGAGGGACTCGCCCGTAATTGTATTGCGCACAAAAAAATGACAACTTTTCCACGATAGAAGAATGCAGAGTTTAATGCGTTGGAACAATCAATTATGAACCAGTATTTCCTGTTCTTAATAAAGATTGGAATACATAATTATCCGAGAAAATAATTATTTCACAGGCTCGACCTATCTGTTAACCACAACAAAGAGAGAGAACTACTACCCTTGTTATGGTTACCTTCCGAGAACGATTAAAACATCACTGTGTACCTATATAGGCACTTGTTTTTATTTGCTATTTTATTTTACGTAAGTTTTCTAACTAGTAAAACTTTACCAAACTTAATAAAAACAACATATGTGATTATTTATTTAAAGAGCAGACAGAAAGTTACTGAAAAACTACTAAATGAATACTTGCGTCCTATAAAGTAATAGAAAGTTTTCCGTCTTGCGTTCCCTTTCACGAGAAGTAGAAATATAGATAGCGTCATAAGATCGAGAGGGCGTATTCTAGCTAGCCTAACACGATTGTCTGTCTTATTGTGAACCAAATCCACTAATATTGAGGTGACCTCGAATAAAATAATCGATCCTTTGTTTGAGTCCTTAAAACCCTATCCGACCCCCGGTGGCCTTGATGTTTAGATAATTCAGGCGGGAATTTAGGTCGTATGGAGGCAATGAATTGGGGACAAGCTGAAGGCAACGCCGAATGACATTTACGACTTACCATATTATTATGTATTAGTTTCATTACATTACGTATTTGACATTGACTTGTACATCATTCTGATACCGAATTATACCTACTTGTGACACGAAACATAAATAGATGCTTGGATAATTCCGTTTATGACTTAGTGTGTTTTATGAATTTTTAAGTTAGACAGTTGGTATTGGTTTATTTAAGAGAATTGTGACGTAGATTTCGAAGACGGAAATTAAAGTTACAGTTAATTGCAGCATGCAGGAGCGGCAACAGTTAAGTTAAAAAGAAGTAAATATAGGTAAAGTACAGTTAATATAAAACCCGTAGGTACAAATGCGGATCCAGGAATAATTTCCGTTTCCATTGAATTTTACGAGTCAAAGTAAAATTCAAAAGATATTCCAGCATGAATTTCCTAACTCCATCCAAAGTGTGAAATGTAAACTGAGCCGCGAATTTGAAATTAAATCTATTCAAGAAGCTTCCCTGATTGTCCCAAGGTTGCGTAGCTAACACGGTGTCCTGGGAGGCGGGGGAGGGGAGGGCAGGTGGGGCGAGAAGGCACCGGGGGTAAGGTCGCGACAAGGTCACCGCGGGGTCGCTCCGACCAGCATTGTCTGCAAACATAATATTGTAATAAAAACTGCCTACGCGACCCAAATGTTAGGTATTACGCAATACCTAAGAGATCGCGATCATATTGATTAAACATCTAGAACCAAACTATCTTCGTGTAGTTTGAGACAAAGTTTTATTCCCAAAAGCAAATTGATCTAAACGACATTGTACATGACTTTGCTATGTCTTGGGTAAATTATGTAGGTATGTAATGCGACACTTTTTTTGGTATCCAGAAACCTCCAGTTATCTCTTTTAAACGCAGTACTATGCCAGTTCTTGTTAGTATGTAGTATGGCATTCATGGATGAAGGTCCTTTTAAGGCAACCGTGTATCGTTGGTATAACGAATTCAAGCGCGGTCGACTAACTTTGGGGGATGAAGAAAGAAGTGTCGCCCTTTGACGGCTGTTACGAAATAAAAACGTGCTAGCAGTGAAAAATTTAATCCATGAAAATAGGCGAGTTACGTATCAAGAGATTCAGCACACTGCAGGTTGGATTGGGAAGCCTTCACGAAATTCTACACGTGCATATTCGCGTGAGGAGGATAGTTTCACGCTGGGTGCCGCACAATCTCACCGATGCTCAGAACCAGGGCCGGGTGGAATGGTGCCGTGATATGATAAACAAGCTCGTTAAAGGAGGCTCGTCTTTGCGTGTTTACGACATCATTACAGGTGATGAGTCTTGGATTTATCAATACGATCTAGAAGTCACACGGTGCTCCGTGTGACTTCTTTTTATTCCCGAAAATAAAAAATCAGCTCATAGGGATACAATTTTCGCCGCCGGAAGATGCGCTGTCAGCGTTCGAGCAGGCTGTGTAACGAGGTGTCTGCGACGGACTGGAAAAAGTGTTTCGAAAACTGGTTCAGACGCATGACACTTTGTATAGAGGCTAGTGGAGAGTACTTTGAAAAGATTTAATAAAAAAATATTTACCTATAGAATTTTGCTTTAATTTTCGCAAAACTTTCTGAGTGTCCCACGTAGTACGTTAGGAAATTGCAGTCACCGTCACGTATCATTAATTATGTACTTAGATTGTTCAATCCTTTCTGCGACTTACCCTTTGCGCTTCAAACCTTTTGTAAAATCTTGTCAGCGACTCAACGCAATTACCTGAAATATTCCTAAACACAGAAACTGGACTTAATTTCATGGTCAATTTCTTGTTCTTTTTTGGTTCCCACCAATCCCACCAAAGTAGGCGATGATGGTGGTGTTAATAAAAGTTTCCCGTTTAAGTCTTTCTGGCTCCTTGGTTAAATGAATGAAATTTGCTTTTACAACGACGAAGGAAATTAAAATGATAATGATTATCGTATTAGTAACAGTAAAGGCTACCGCAGACAGGCGCGACGCGTATCTATTAGAACAATTTCTATGAAAACTTCATGGAAATTGTTCTACTAGAATCACCTCGCACCATCGCGTCGCGTCTGTCTGCGGGAGCCTTTAACTTATAAGGATGTTTGCAATATTATAGTATTTTCGACGCAAAAAAAAAGAATCTATCTTTGTCCAATGAGCTCTTCTTTTATTATTATATCCTTGTACCATATTGTATATACATGTTAGTGTTAGTTTATAACTGAGTAAATAAATATATCTTATAATAACAAAAATCTTAAATTCATTCAAATGACAGACAACGGCCAGCCTAAACCTCTGAGTTTAGAACTTAGAAGCATGAAATTATGTAACGAAAGTGAGCACTAAGGAAGGATTTTTTGGAAATTCATAAGGGCTTAAATAGAGGATGAAAGTTTGTATGGAAGATCGTCGTTTTGTGCCAATGGGAAGTCCCATCGGGCAAACGGCTGGTTTTTAATAAATTCCCTATTCAATTACCAGCAACTCTGCTAAATTACGAGTAATTTTAATTTAAAAACGCAAAACATGTGAAGGTGACACGGTATGCAAACGTCATTCGTGTCAACCAATATACAAAGTAAATTTTTGCGACTGCATCAGTCCTACAAGGGTAGCATTATATTGCGCTTTGTTTAATGTATTTTTTTTTTAATTCTCACACAATCTGCTCGCTAATGCGTTTTAGATATGTATTCTTTTAATTTGGAACAAAGTACCAGGAAGTACAACATTGATACAGAGTACTTGCAATCTGAACTTGACCACTTACAGGAGAAACTTAGTTCAATGACTAACAAATTCTCTCTGAAAATCTAATAAAATATGTGTTGGCAATGAATGAGCTGGTGTACTCACAAACAAACAACTGTGAGCATTGTCAAACACCATCCAATGTACTTACACCGGTCCATTCATTGACAAGATGGAATACCACCTTGCCGCAGCCCTGTGTTGATTTGACATTTCCTGCTATTAATAGTTCCAATAAACAATCTAACCAAAGTGTAAAAAATGATATAGTATTATTTTGTGATGAAATTGGAAAGGGCTTAGGCCACTTGTTGACAGATGAATATCCGGGACACTCTATAATAAATTACTGTATGCCTGGTTGTTCTTTATTTGACATTAAGAAAAAAAAAAGTTACTTCAATAAGGACACTACTTTATTAATTTTTATGGGTTATTACCCAATGGGGAAATGTGAACAAAGGTGAATTGCTCCAATATTATAGAACATTGTGTAATCTTAGTTTAAGAAAAATTGTGTTGTTTAAGTAATTAAGTAAGTAAAATTTTATTTGTTTAAACATGATACATTGCATGCAAGATAATAAAGAAATAGAAGTTCTAACATGTTCAGCTGCATATCGTGGCGTACAAATTGGCAGGAAGAAATGGTACATAAACCGTGATAGTATTCATTAAAATTACATTATGAAATTATGTGGGTACTTATTAAAACATCATTATTCATTAAAGATTAGGTATCATTACAATTCACCAAGCATATTTTTTAGATAAATTTAAATGTCAACGTAGTCATAATTTAGTCAGTAAAAATATGAATAGCTATTATTAAAATTTCAATTCCAAATTACAATTATTACAAAAAATATATATATAACAGATAAAAAAACACATGTCAAAAATACAACATCGTCATCTCAAAAACGAAGTAAACTGTCCTCTGTCATAAACTCTGATATACTGTAATATGCTCTTTCAATTAGTAAACTCTTTAATTTACTTTTAAGAGCATGTATATATATTGTTCTCCATGATTTAGGCAATTTATTAAAAATGGTCGGAGCCATGCAAAAGATGCTCTTACGCATAAGAGTTGTTTAAGCGCCGTGAACACAAAGTTTGAAATTGTCACGTCTATTCCTAGGGACAGCATCAGACAAAAACTGAAATAATAGAGAATTTGATTTAATGAACATTACTGTTTCCAGATTATATAATGAAGGCAATGTCAATATTTTACGTTCTATAAAATAAGATTTACAACTGTCTGTTGTTTGCAGTCTAAACATCGATCTAATGCACCTTTTCTGGGCTCGAAACGCTATTTCATTGTCCGTGCTATTCCCCCAAAAGATGATTCCATATCTAAGAATTGATTCGGCTAATCCATAGTAAGCAGTAATTAGCGCACCTGTGTTGAGAACCACAGCAAGCTGTTTCAGAGCTTAGGCTGCACTACTCAATTTTTTACTAATGCCTCTATTTGAGGTTTCCAATTCCAATTTACATTTCCTTATAGTAACAGTTTGCCACAGGAAGAAAATAAGTTAAGATTTGATATTAATTTGACATTTAATAATAATCAATTCCATTTAATTGATACTAACAATTATGTTGGTAATAATTTGTATTTGACAAAAGATAGATACATATAATATTATTATGTACTATATCTTTCTAACTATTACAAAAGACAGATAGCTGTGTCGCTATCGTATTTTTTTTCTATCTCAGCCAAAAATTTTACTAAACAACTTGCTTCTTTTGAGCAATGCAATGACATTTTAAATAATTCTGCCAACTGCCAATCATTTGGCATCAACTAATGACATTGATTATCATTTAAATTAGAAATTGGGTCAATAGAGGAAACCTCTTGCTTAACAAATGAAGATCATTTAAATAAAGGTTTAAATCATCTTAATGTTACACAAAGTTCTTTAATATCACACCCATCAAATTGCAGTAACCTAAATAAATGTAATAATAATACTCTAAAAATCGTTCATCAAAATATACAGGGTGTGATAGGTTAGGAATTGGAACTGGAGCTGTTCATGAACTGTAATTATATTGATATCCTATGTGTAACTGAACATTGGTTAAAAGTCCACCAGTTCATGTTCAGCTTTAACAACCACCAGGTTGCCAGCTCGTTCAGCAGAGTTAATATGATACGTGGTGGCTATCTAATAATTATTCGTAACAATATGAAATTTAAAGAACGTAAGGATATTGTGAGCCTCTCTGTTGGGCGAGTTATTGAAATGGCTTGCATTGAGCTTGAGCAGTTCATTGTAATGAGCGTGTACAGGCCCCCATGTGCTTCATATGATATTTTCTAGAAATATATGGAAGAAGTATTATTAATTGGTCAAGGACAGCTAATGAGACACAATTGATTTTCTATTGTTTGACTCCGAATCGGTTCGCGCGGGGCTTAACAGGATAAAGACTTGTAACAATAATAAAACACTTGTTGTCTGTGGAGATTTCAACATTAATATATTGAAAAAATCTGCTGCAGTTATTAATCTATAACTTTATTAAAGTCCTATAATTTGTACAATACATTCTTTGAGCCAACTAGAATAACTGCAACTAGTAATAATAACCTGTATTGACAATATTTTTACAAATTTAAGACTTTTCATTGTAAAAGAAAGCCAAGCCATTCAATTATAAATGAATTGGACTCAGATCACTGTGTCACTTTCCCTCAGAAAATAATCAGAGTTCAAAGAAAACTTGTGAGTTTTATTCCTGTAAAAAAGTCGCTTAGAACAATTTAAAAATAATTTAGTGGAAAAACTACCGGGTTTGCCTTATCACACTGACCCGGATCAAGCTTATACTTTACTATTTAACCTCATTGGTTGTGTGTAAAGACACACAACCATTGACTGCACGCGGTGGTCAGCTCCCTTCAATACTTTTTATTCATTAAATCTTGACCATTTAATGAATAAAAAGTATTGAAGACCAGGGTTCCCAATTTTTGGACAATTCCCCGAATTGCGGGGAATTTGAGAATCAGACTACACACAGACACGATAGTTTCCTTAATGATTACTAGAGACAATTAAAAAAACAGGGTGGTATTGTCGAATTTATACCTTCCAAAAAAATTATAAATCGTAAGGAATAGCAAAAGCCCTATAAAATTAATTAAAAACTTCATATTTTTTTATATTTGGGAATTTTTGCTTTGATTTTTGGGGAGTTAGGAAAATAAGTTTTGGCAACTCTGGACTGTATTATCCGGCAAAATTTGGTAGTCCCTTTTGTGGAAACACACGGTATGACAATGATACAATTTTAATTGGAAGTGTTTGTTTCATGTGACAGTGACACGTAATTTATATGTGATCTTGAATGTTTTGCTTTTTTAGATCTTATTAAGTTATAAGTAATTGGTTTTGAAACGTAGTGTAAATATTATTTGTTGTGTTATTATTTCTTTATTTACCTAAGAATGGTGATCTGTTGTGAAGTTTACGCCGATGATGTGTTGGTTAGGTTAGGTTAGTCGCAATTGTCGTTTAATGATAAGATTCAAGTTGTGTCTAAAGGTAGATGTGTGCCCGAATTACGAGAATTAATCCAAAAATATGATAATTCATGACTTCGTATATCTTGCAAGTGACGTGTTCTGTAATTATTACCCATCCACTTGGTTATGATATTTGAGGAGGCCGAATCTTTCTTCTGTTTGCATCGTTAGAAAATCGTGTTATGAACCATGTGGTGAGTTCTTGCATTTAACTTTTGTTTTTACAGAATTATTTTCAATGTTTTTTTTTCAAATATTATAAATAAATAATTACTACTTTGAGGGTCATCATATGTAGAGCGATGCTGTGATGTTGCGCGAATTAGTTTTTTCTGGTGTCAGTATCTCCACAGAGGGTAGGCCACGCGCCTACCCTCTGTGGAGACCACTGCACGCCACTCCTCGTTCATAGGTCAATGTATACGCTTTTACACGAACTTCCAATTGATATTCGAAATGTACCCATTAAACGATTTAAAAGGTGTATTAAAAACAAGCTTTGTAAAAAAGGGTACTATAACATTTCTGATTATTTAGAAGACAAGAAAGCTTGGGATTGAGCTGCTCGCTCTGCTAAGCCTTGTGATAAAACCATAAAACTTGACATTTTGATTATTATGCAAAATCATCATTATATACAATTATATATATATTACATATTGACATTGATGAATATTATAAACAAACTTACGTGAATATTTATGTACCTTGAAAAGTATTATATTACTTTAATTATTGTGAATGTGAGCACTATGTGGGTAATTTTTATTTATTTCTTTTTTTTTTCTCTCAGTTTTAATGATAGTCTGGCATTTTGAGTACTTTATGCGGCCTACCTTAAGAGGAGACCGCTACAATCCGCTACAAACTACTTAAAGAGACCGCTACAATGCCCTGGAACCAAAATAAAACAACATAAGAGCGCCAAACCCAAATAAAAATTGTTTAATAGTAGATTGTGTCAATTGTGAATATTCCAGCAACCATTAAAACATTTAAAAAAAACATGTCATCGCAACAGCTGATCGGTGGCGGTGGCGCATACCCCCCGCATTAAAATTTGCATTTGGGCGTCATAATAATGATATTATTTTTTGTATTATTGATGAAATTGCATGAGTTTAGATAAAATTGTATATTAGGCATCCCCTAGTCATTTAACACTTTCATAAGCTACTAATTCGAAATCGAATTCGTTTTTATTACCTCGCAGTAAGTACGAAAAGTAGAGCTTACTAGTCGGGGATAAAGGTGTCTTCATCTTGGGCGAGAGCGTTCCGCTCTCGGAGCTAACTCAGAACTCCCTCGCTGCGCTCGCGAGCCCCAGAATCCTTCGTTACGTTCGGGATTCAAATAGCGCGACACTGCTTTATCCCCTTAGTGAATAAAGTATTATTTTAAAATAACTAAATTATTGTGGTTTCATCAGCCAAAACATTTCTTTGAGAAATATAATTTCGTCAGAATCGAATTAAACATTCAGGGGGCCTAAAACGGCCACATTAAGCAATTCCTCTAAAAGCGATTCATTTCCTGAATTCCCAGCAGGGCTTGAACAAACATCGAATTCTAAAAAATCTGTATAAAACATAAAAAACCAAAAATCTGTACATTTCACCTGCCAATCTGCTACGAGTATGTCATCGCCATTAAAGCCACTGCTGAGTAAGTGAGCAGATTTCATCGTCTTCATCCCATAATTATGTGCTTTGACTCCCTGGTTTGTACAAGTCTCATCGATCTGACTTGTGGTTCAGCGGCTCACCGGTACGATTACGTAAGCCTGTAAATGAGTGTAAAAGCGTCTGCAGACAGGGCGATATCGCGGACGCGACAGGCAGCAATATGCCTGTTGCGCCCGCGATATCGCCCCAGACTGCAGAAGCCTTAAATACAAAAGTATATAATACCATTAGACACACAACAGTGACGTCTCGTTTACGCAATCAATTTGGTCATTGATGCAACACACGTTCGTTTTCTACGTAGGTACGTTATCAAAGCGAAACTCATTTTCTACGCAGGTGATTTGGCACGAGGCAGATTGAATAGATTGGGTCGGTGGGTGACGTCAAGACTAATTTTAACTTTTGTTAGAACTTTCGTGGTTCTGAGACCAATAATGGCGATGTTGTCCGAGTTTGGTGCCCAAATTAAATTAAAACTAGTCATATTATTTCGAAGCTTTGCTGAAACGAATAGAAAAGGGTTGTGATTATTCTGTTGAGGTTAGTGCTATTTGGCCGGATAGTATAGGTAGTGTAGAATTATTAATTCTATATTTTGTTTTGGTATTCCACCTCTGCGGTTCTCTGCTGGTACACATGTGTCAAACATTAGAATTTTACTATGAAAAATTCTGGATTTTTTTGACAAGATGTTTGTCATTGTCATTTTCAAATATTTTCTTTTAGAGATCAGGTCTCTTCCTCAAAGATTTTCTTTAATCATATGCTTTTTGGAATTTATTGACACCGAAATTTTGTGATTGGAAGTTTATATAATTTGTCTCTTCAAATTTATCGGGTATGTATTCTCATATTTTTTTCTTTATTTCGGTTATTATAATATTGGATATTTACCAATTCTCTTGTTATTTATAGCCTTTCATCCTGTCTGCCGTCACACACTCTTTATGAGTCATTTAAGTTGAGTCCCACGTAAGTGTGGTATGTAAAACCTTTTATTTTTTGAAAGTCCCGGCTTTATGATTCCAAAACTTTTTAACCACAACCTTTTTATATAGGGAAAATCACCCAGGGTTCAGTTTTGGGCGAATCCCAAAACGCGCCCAGGCTGAACACTATTTCAACACTCGCCACCACGCAGCACCGACTTCATATATCTCATCTATCGGCGCCGGTGCAGCGTCGTGTCACTCGCCGTTATGCAGCTGATCTAGGCGTTGCTCGCCTCTACGCGGCGGCCACCATCTCCGCTTCGCCGCGGAGCATCTCATCGTGGTCTGCGTCTTGGTGACGTGACCCGACTCTGCCGGTCAGCCGATCGGCTGGCGCATGTTGTCAAAATCCCTGGATAATCTAGTAACAATTTCCATTTTATTTTTTTTTACTTTTTCAATAGTTGGGTGTCCTCAACGCACCTAGGGGCGTGGATTGCAATCTTCCGACTAGGTCGTTACTTCACGACCAACCCATAGTTCGCACACCTGACTCAGATTTTTACCTTTTTTTTATTTTAACTAATTGTCGTTACCTTTTTTAATTTTGAAAATATATTCCTTTTTTTTTGCCTCGTACAGCGCGTTTCATTTTTAAAACCACACTACAGTAGGTAGGAAAATACAACTTTTTGGTTTGAACTAAATCTCCCTTCGCAATTTGAAAGCAGCACCTGATGCTTCTAAGGACATAGGTATACGATGAATATTTCATGAACGAGAACTATGTAGTTAGGTGTAACTTACATAAAACAAAATTAAATGTGGAAAATGTATGATTTCGAGATACATAAATTAATTTTAGAGAATTCCGTTTCCCATGTCGTACGAGTTAAGTAAAAATCCTATAGAAAATTACTCTTATCAAATTGGTAAAGAATGCAATAAAAATGGACATGTGATTTGGCAACAATAAATAGAATATATAATAGAATACAATATAATATAATAGGTACATAAAGTAAATGTGGAGCATCTATATTTAGAGAGTCATCCACGTTGATGTGTTGGTGACGACAGTGTTGTGAGCACATGTCAAACGGATGATTTATGGTTTGTTTGTAAACATTCACTGTCGCATGAACTTACAATGGAGCTCCACATTACTGGCTCTGTTAAAGTGCTAGTGCTAGTGTAGAGACTATCGAACGAAAGCTGGGATGGAAACAATTCAACGAATAGTTTAGATAGATTGTTGTGAGTGAGAGAGACACGACCACAAATGACGGAGAAGTGTTTGCAGCGTCTGGAAAGTAAAACTTGGATCATACAAGTGCACTATGATACAATCATAATAATGATTTATTGTGCAACTAGGACTAGATTACATGGCAAGGTAACGCACAAGCATAAAGTTTCTTAATATAATAATATGTAGTAAGGGTACCGTAATGTTCACATAGTTCTATTTCAATGAATTTCCCACAGACAGTACGGACGCCATGTCATCATCTGCCTGCTTTTTTCCAACTATGTTGGGGTAGGGCTTCCAGGCTAACCGAATGCAGCCAGTGGCGTGCCTAGGGTTTCAAAATAACGCAAGCCCAATAAAATTTTAACCGATTTCAAAAAAAGAAAGTTCAGTTTTCGACTGAGTATGTAGGTACCTACGTATCTACGTATGTATCATCGCAATTTTCTCATAAACTACTGGTTAGGTACAATAAATTCTCTATCGAGCATTTTAGTAAGGCAATAGGGCTTTTGGGCTTATATGAAGGTACCGCCACTGAATGCAGCTGAATATCAGTATTTTACATGGAGCGACTGCCTATCTGACCTCCACAAACCAGTTACTGGGTAAGACTGGTTGTTAGACTTTCGGGCTTCTGACGACCCGTAACGACTGTCAAAGATCCACGAAGGACAGCCGTGACCAACGGCTTAACGTGCTTTTCGAGGCATGGAGGGGTCTTGGTATGTAAAGATGGTCACCCATCCACGGACCAACCGCGGCAAGCGTAGCTTAACCTGATTGATTGTCATGTGCGGCTGTTTTTAGCTTTTTTCATTCAGCCACAAGCCCCTCTACGTAAAGTACGTACGCCATCTTATAAGGCAAACTGACATGTAAGTTTTAAACTAGTGTATTACAATGTAAATACTGTGTTACATATTTTTGTTTATCAGTCAACTTTATTCACATTTACGTAAATGTACCTCCTAGTAGGTAGTACCTAATAATTAATCATCCAATTTCCCGAAGCATTTACCTTGTTTGGGTATGCCATATTAAGTTCTTTGTGTCGAAAGTGATACCTAATATTAAATCGGTTGACTAGGCATGTAGGCCTGTTGGGCGGTGTGACCTTGTAAGGGCGTATTGCGAGGATGTAGGTCAGTGAGACCCATCGCCCTTGACCTAGGGCGGGTGCCCTTCACGGCGCCCTCCGCGACGTTCTGCCAAATATCGTGAGACGAGGGCATTTCAAGCCTAGTTTACAATGTATTTTCATATTAAACCCGTGTAATAATGTCTACGTTATTTTAATGTGGTATGGTAAATCTGGAAAATAGCGCTTGATAATGTACGCCTGTCCTGTCCACCCGTAGTCAGTTTCCCTACATGGTCGTTGATTTCATACATGGGATTATCCCAAAAATATAAATTACAATAATTGACGTAGTGGTTTATTAGTTTAATATTATTATGAACACATTATTATTATTATGGGTACACATTATGTAACATGTAACACATGAAAACAAGTATCACAACCATTAGCGAAGTATGTATTATCAAGGAAATTCAGAGAATGCTGTATTACAAATGCATTTTGTTTAATATCTAAACTATCTAAACTTCATATTATTATTAATGTTCAGCTATATTTTCTGCCCCTGAGACTTTTCATTAGATCCAAGATTGTATCATTTTGGAGGAAAATTGCCTCCGCTATACTGATAATTTCAATTTTATACACCTATTCACCGTACGAGTATAATTAAGAACTTCATCTCTAATAATATATATAATAGTAATATTATAAAGAGAAAAGATTAGATTTTTTGTTTGTTTGTTTTTAATGGATAAACTCAAAAATATTTAACTGATTTTAAAAATTAATTCCCAAAAAAGAAAATATGAAATTTATTTTTATTTTTATATTTTATTTTATTTTATTATTTTCTATAAAAAAGCTACATTATACAGCGAGTAACATGAGCTGTATTTTTTATGGAGGTCCCTATTGGTATGGGCATGTGACGCGGAGGAATAAGGAAAATGTCGTGAGGAAAGTCTTGAGTATGAATGTCGTTGACTGTAAGAGTAGCGGAAGACCAAAGAAACGATGGAGTCACTGTGTATGGTTAGAAAGGGGGTGACTACCGAGATGACAACTAATAGAAAAGTATGGAAGAAAGGGGCATGTTGCGCCGACCACAAATAAATTGGGATAAGGGCAGGAGAATGATGATGATGTCCCTACGAAAATTACAATAATGTAACCCAAGGTATCAAAAATTTGCCGAGATGACAACTAATAGAGAAGTATGGAAGAAAGGGGCATGTTGCGCCGACCACAAATAAATTGGGATAAGGGCAGGAGAATAATGATGGTGACCCTACGAAAATTACAATAATTTAACCCAAGGTATCAAAAATTTGCCTATAAAAGTCATTATTTGGCGTGCGCTGCGAAAACTATTGATGATTTTAAAATCATGTGCTACACGTTTATAGTGCTTTTCATTACCCCCAAAAGTCCGCGAAGCCTATATGTCGAACTATTATAGTAATGTCACAATAACCGTTTTTTATTCAAATTAGTCAATCAAATCATATCTCCATTCCTTATTCTTCTTCTAACTACAGGCAAGACTCATACATAGTGCGAGCGAGTAAGGACTTTAATATCCTTTGTAAGGAGTTCTCATGTGACCCATTTACCACCAAAACCTATTCTGCACTTAGCTGAACGCCGACTTTTTTAAAAGTGCATAGGGCTATTAATGTACCTTATACATATACGAGTATTATATTCCTTTCTATCGTGCTTGTTAGTGTTTTTAAGATTTCTACTAAATTCTCTGTTTCACCCGTGAGAATAATTGTGTAATTGGGACCTGTAATTGTAGCATATACAATTATTACCCATCTGCTATAGCTGTTGGTTCTCCTATAAATAAATAAATAAAACACGGGTAGAATCAAAAGACGATGACATTCGTATCATGGTATTAATCCTTATCCAACTAAATAGTTTTATAATCAAGATTGATTATGTACGTGGAAAATCTCTTTAAATTATTCGAATCGGACCTTTTGTTAAGAAGTTACGACGGGTATAAAAATGCTAAAAGTAAGAAAAATGCCGCGGTGTGAGCGAACAGACTATTTTTAGCTTAGTCCACTACTCGTAGTTACCTACATATTTTATTTTTTGTGGATTAACACATAGGAAACACTGCGTCCACGGTCGGGAGGACACGGCGTGGCATACGCTTGCGGAGTTGCAGAGCCGGCACCAGTACCACGCCCCGCGTCCGCGCCTCCTCACGCCACCGATCATCATCATCATCTGCTTAGCCTTTTCCCAACCATGTTGGGGTCGGCTTCCAGTCAGGATACAGCTGAATACCAGTATTTTACATGGAGCGACTGCCTATCTGACCACCACAACCCAGTTACTGGGTAACACGATACCCCTTGGTAAGACTGGTTGTTAGACTTTCGAGCTTCTGACGACCCGTAACGGTTGTCAAAGATCTACAAATGACAGCCGGGACCAACGGCTTAACGTGTTTTCCGAGGCACGGAGGGGTCTTGGTATGTAAAGATGGTCACCATGGACCAACCGCGGCAAGCGTAGCTTAACCTGATCGATCGACCCGTGCGGCTGTTATTACTTAGCCACAAGCCCACCGATGAAGTGACGCAAGGGCTTCCGCTTCCAGGTCCCATGGCGGGAACCGGCCCGTGCGCAAACCGCCTCGTAGGAGATCGTGCGATACCCTCTGATGACTCTAATAGCCATCGCCCTCTCCGGTACTAGCAACACTGCGATACTGTGGACCAAGTTCTAACTAACCTAACCCATTTCACCCAGTTCACAATTTTTCGACAATTTATAATCTAACGGAGATAATACCGGCTCTCACACTCTTACAGTGTCATACAAACTGCATTGAGTAGAGTTATCTTAGTAGATATGTGTAGTGGTAGCAGGGCAAACTGAAAACCATAACATTATAGACTAGCGACCCGTCCCTGATACGCAAGGTTGTTACGTGATACGTAAAAAAATAGTCATAGCGAACTGGGCATAAGAAAGTGACAGAGTCAATTACTTCCACATGCGAACAAAAGAGATTGCAACAATGCGCTGGAACCAAAATAAAACAACATAAGAGCGCCGAACCAAATAAAACTTGTTTTAAAAAGCTGATACATATTAAAAATATTTTCAGTCAGAGTTTTCACTTACCTAATACGCACATTTTGAATGCAATTTTGCATTTAAGTAACTTAGAGGTTTTTTCGGAATTTAATTATCGGCCAATTGCGTTTTCCTTCAGTCAGAGTAGTCAATAAACATATATACAAAAATTAAATCCATACATGCTGTAATAGTGAAATAAATGGTTGCGAAAAAGGCCCCAGTTTATGTTGGTATCGCCTTAACAAAACATCGAGATTTCTTATTATATGTCAGTTCAATATTAGAGGAATATAAATGATAACAGCCGCACGGGTCGATTGAAGATTATGCAACGCTTGCCGCGGTCGTTTAAAAAAAAAATCAAAAGTCATTTATTCAAACTAGGCTGAAAATCAGCACTTTTCACGTCGTTTTCGTGGATGGAGGACCATCCATTACATATCGAGACGCCCCGTGCCTTGGAAAGCACGTTAACGACTAAATCGTTAAGGATAGTCAGAAGCCTAAAAGTCTGATTCTTACCGAGGAGTATCGTGTTACCCAGTTACTGGGGACGTAACTTTGTAGGAACGTTCCTACAACAACTGGTAACGTTGTAGGAAAACAAACTCACGTGTACAGTGGTACAGTGAAACCCCACGTGGTTGTCCTGTGGTTTAAGCAAAAAAATATGAGCATGTTATGACCGTCTGTTTTTCATTCAATTTAACCTTCACAGACTGTCGTTCAATACCCTTTCGGATTAGTAAACATCTATATTTACACTGTGTCCTGGTTGTTACAATGTCCTCTATGAAGAAAGTATATCCAAAAGTAGCTTCCAGAACATATGTGAGTTTATTTGTCGATGGAGATGGGTCAGGTACTTCATATCTGACCCACCTCCATAGACAAATCGTGATATTTTTTTATTAAATCAATATCTTTTTTTTTAGGAAACAAAAACATTTATTTTGTCTACAAGATTTTAAATAAGTACAGGCTTCCAATACAAGGTCCGTAAGTACTAAAATTAATTTAATCTATGGTATATGTTCAATCTGTGGTGAAATTGTTCATTTTTAAGACGATAAAAGCTCATTTTTGAGTGCTGAACATAGGCATCTATAAATCGATGCAAAGCTTGTGGAACTGCGCCGATTGTCAAAGAATAACATCCTGAAAATAGAGATGTGACTTTACCATGACCTTGCACAAAGCTATATTTATCAATGTTGCATAGAGCGCTAAGGAAAATCGTATTTTCGCGAATTATTCCGGGAAGTTCTGATAGAGGCGAATAACGGGTTGGCTGTTGTTATTCACATATTACCGCACTCACACCACCGTAAGCTTATATATCTAGTTCGCGTAGCGTACACGAGGAGTGTGAGCCTGTGTGTGTCTGTGACATTGAACTTCACACTTCACGCGGCGGCGCACGAGTTGCGTAACCGCGCCACACCGCAACTTCGAGCGACGAGTTTACTTCTACCGACGCGAATAAACCAATATACTTTATCTTGTCTAGATCGATTTGTGACGCAATAATTAATCGCACGCGCTCCCATCGCGCTTGCTTACACACATGACACAAGGTTAAATCAATACTAAAATATTTCATGTAGGTACGATTGCGTCAGACACATTATGCTATTTCATCATAATATATAATCGCAGGAAAAGTGAAATTTATCGGAAAATATTGCTATTTACTGAGAAAGTATTGGCATATTCCTTATAATGAATTACGCTATTTATTTATTTTCACTTTAATTAACTCGGTTTAAAACCAATTACAATAATTAAAGGTACAGTCAGATAGACAATGTCAAGATGTATGTGTCTCTGACACATACACATAGAAAATAAAATATAAAATTATGAAATTCAGGTACAAACAAAAAAAAAGATTCTCTCTCATAGTGTTCCTGGCATGCCAATAAAATCGTCCAATGTACAGAACATTTTATCATATCAGCAACGTGTTGCAGTTGCAGCCCACCAGCCAAAGGAATTCGTTATCAAAACCGTACATTTTATAGTAAAAGGAGTGAAATGTTGTAATAAAATATAACTTGTTGACAAGTAGCAACAGCACGTGGCATGATTTCGACAATGACATTGACATTGGCCGCTGTCAGGGCTCCGGTGAGTGGTCGCGACCGCGCGCGACCGCGCTGAGGGAAATAAAACATCATGTAATATACCATTATGTAGCATATAAACGGAATTGGTTGGAAATATAATAATTTAACATATTTTTATTTACACAAGAAAGCTAGATCTTTTGTACGGTATGCAAAAATAATGCATGTTATCACTGCGGTACGATTTTTCAGGTGTCTTTTGTGTGATATTCATTGATTATACTTGCTGGTTGTGGTGCTGGTTTCTTGTTCATGACAATGACTAATCCATATTCTGATAATCTAAACGAAACAATCATACATAATGATATATCACGCATTGTAATATTTTCCTGCTACAGGACGAAAACGTAATTTGTTTACATATGCTTTGTGATTGTGACGTGTCACTTATAACAATCGTTAATTGGATCTCATTGATGTCCGTGTTGTCCTTGAGTGTACACTAATTTGCAAGTGGACGCTTCCGCGACGTGTCGCGAGGTCACCCTTCTGTATTGTATTAATAATATTTATAAGTGGTCTGCACGTGGCGCAGCATCTTGACGTTTCCGTGATTGACAATAAACAATTTTTTCAAAAACACTGATAAAATTGTCATGTATCTGATCTACGTGAAAAATACTAGTTCATTATCACATTTATCACTTAACGTTATACCTATCCGCGAACCAAAAATCCCAGCAAATAATTTTGACAAAGATGTCAAGGTGGGGACGACATTGACTTATAAATATTAGTGTCAAGAGCAAGTCCATTAATCAATATTAGTTAATTGAAGCAGACTGTTTATTTAGGTAGGCACTTTTTTTACTTAAACGCGTTAAGCAGACATTATGAAAATGTCAAAAGTAACAAATGTAGTTAAAGACCGAAGAATCGACCGGGTGGCCTCCGCAATCCGCAAATAATAGTCAATAAAGTGGCAAGTCCGGGTGACGCAGATGGCCGAGCGGCGGCCGGCGAGGCGGCGCGGGCGCGCGCGCTCGCTCGTCTATCTGACTGTACAAATAGCAGCGACCTTGAGATTCGGCGCGCGCGACAAGGTCACCGCGCCAATCGTTATCAGCGTGACGTTAGCGTGTGACCTTCACGGAGGTGCCCGCGCGATAACGCGGCCAGATACCGGTAGCGACCGATAGTGGTGAGTCGCGGACGTACTCGCCGCGCCGCGCAATCCTACCGGCACGCTACTTCCGCGTCCGAACCGCCTCTACTACGAAGAGCATGCCATACACTAGAGTTACTGATGCTTACTGCATTCTGCCACGTCGTATAAGTAGAAGCTGCGGTAACAAATTACAAAAGCGTCGTTCTCGCCGGATTCTGTTTTTGTTACAGATTCCAATGAAAATTTCCATGAACCTAATTAATTACATGACAATGAGTCTATTGACTCTTGCAACATTAATAGAATAGGTAAAGGTTTGCAAAAGCCACGTGGTTTACCTACTTTTTATGTAGATAAAATAATCGGTGGATTCGTAGCAATAATTGTGATTCTCTAATAAAATTAAAAACATGGTTTTATTATGAAAGTCAAATAAGTTTACCTAGGTACTTAGGTACATGAAATATTTTTGTTTCAGAGTGATTTAGCATGAGGTAATCAGCGCACAGATTTGCGATCATCGTAAAAAAAATTATTCGTAGCAATCATACCATCGACAAAAGGTTTTTTTCTTTCGCTTTCGTTCTATGTTAGTTATGTTAGTTTGGAATAAAGCCAAAACAGCGTCGTCGGTCGATTGGAATCACTTTCTACGCGCTTATCGTTGCCGTCCGCAAAATATTGTAGCGACCTTGTGTGTTCATGGCCGTGCAAAAATATCAATTTGACATTCTAACGATTTCCCGATCATTTGAGTTGCTAACCAGGAAACAGCGGTTAACATAAACCACGCCTCACGTCCCGAGGTCAAGCGCTAATTTTATGTTCGTATACATGCTTATATGTATAAAGTACCTGTATACTTTGTAAACACCATGTTTGCCACTTATAAATAGACTACAAAATGAAATACCTATATATATACGTATTAGGTTATTCGTTATTCCATTGGCTCGACTTAGCAAACAACCAAAAAATCCTTGGAAAACAAATGGTAACTAAACTAGGTACATAATATTGAATGATACTGAATGATCTGATGTATACTGAATTAGTCAGCATAAAAAATGCTTCACTTATTTTTAGGATGGCTTAGTTTGAAACGGGCGATTACGGTCAACTTATTTTAATCCACTTACAAATACTAAAAAATACAGATTTCTACGGCGCGAGAAAGTAACTACCTACAGCGTGGCAGTAACGTTTATTTGATAACAAAACTATACAGCGTGCCCACTTCATGCTCGAACACGTGTTTTTGTACTAAAAATAAAAAAAATATGTACTGCAGTTACATGCGCCAATATGCGACGAAGAAATTCAACATTTTGCTGAATTATAATTTTTTTTGTATCCCGCAATCTATTAAACAATCTCATAAACATTCCATCTGCCGTTTGAGCCCACAGATTACTATTTCTAATTAATTGTGAAATCTATTTTCTAAAACACATTTTCCAACATTTCTTTCTAGTAGGTTTCGTCTTGTATCATAAATAAACTAGTGTGTTTGGGTGAGTTGAACATGACCTGAATCCAAATACGGGCACGCGAGAGAAATCTTTCTTAGGCTACGAGCAGCCAGAGACGGCGAGTCTCACGCTGTGGGCGAACAGATATGAAGAGAAAGGATCTCTTCCTTTTTAATATGTATGGCCTGATTTCCATGAAGACTAAGACTTCTTTAAAACGCTTAAGGGAAATAAGGTCATTACAATAAAACAATTGTTAGGTAAATGTAAACTAGGCATGAGCGTCATCTTACAATTGTTAACATATCATCATCTTCACGACTACGTAATTCTCTATAAGGCCAAGTCAATAAGGTTATAGTGTTTAACAAAACTACTTAACCAAAGATGTATTCAAATTTTAAAATCCTTGCAATGATATCCTTCCTCGTTAAGTGTTAACAGGAAGCGATTCTCTGAAAAAAGTTAATTTGATGTAAAGTAGCAATAAACAGCAGAGAGTCAGGAAACGGGTTTGTAGTTACCATCTTTGTTGGCCACTAGGACAGAAAGTACATGTGGTCGTATTATAAGTGATATCGCCTCAATTTCTCTGAGTGCGGCGCGTGGCAGGGCGCGGCAAGTCCGCGTGCGCCCGCGCCGTGCATGGAGACACCGCCGTACAATGGGCGGAGAAAACGGATGGATGCTGTCATCGTACTCTCGCGGCTTGACTTATGACTTACAAAATCTACATACAATCATCAGCTATGTGGAGCAGGCCAGTGGGCCGCGTGGCCACGCACCGCTGCTCGCGCGTTTAGCGCTCGCAGAGTCGCTTAATTAAAAATGAGTTTCCATAGATGTCTGAAAACTATAAACTTTTAGGACAACAATGCAAGTCTTTAACTATTCACTGGATTTCGATTGCTTTAAATCTTTAAAAACACAATGTATAAAAGATGGTAGGTACTTTCGCACCACTACAACATTACTGGGCCTCAAGTCTGCTATTACAATAGTGTCAGAATGGTCTGTTCCGTCATTAATGAGGATTAATGACGCCATTATATTAGTAGATTACAAAACTTGTCAAAATCAACAATTATAAAATCAATGATAGACCATTCTGACACTATTGTAATAGCAGACTTGAGGCCCTGGTGTATGGTTAGTATGTCATAGAAAATAGTTTAAAATAAAATGATATATCTTATTCGGCACATTTTACATTTTTCACGTCTCGTAAATGTTTTCTCCATTAGGGATTTACCGCGTATTTGCCGAGAAGCAGGCCGGGAAAGCCGTCTGTTTGGCCTCATTTGGATCATTTGAATAGTCGGCAAATATATATTATTTTCGGTTGAATGAAACGACTGCGTCCGTCGATGACCGACTTTGAAATTAGTTTTTTAAAAGTATACTTTTGAAAAGTTGTATAAAAAATGTTAAAAACATTACAAATATAAAAAAAAATAGTGTTACGCCGGTGCCAAGAGCAGAGTCCAAGCTACCGAGGGTTAGGGCTCCTGAGACAGGAACCTACTCACGATGCGAGCAGTATCGAGGAGTACTGCCTTCTGAATCAGGCCCTTGATCCAACCGCCTAAAGAGAGGCTCGAGAGATGTTGGTCGAGGCTTACGGCCATGAGGCCATTGGCCGTTACGATAATCGGCACAATAACAGCCGAACTCACATACTACATGTCAACAACCTCGTGTGCTAAGTCGAGATATTTTATTTATTTCGCTTTCACGAGGAATCTCATCATGTGGAATGGTAACATCGTTATATATATATCGATATATTGTCGCCTATATATATATATATATATATATATATATATATATATATATATATATATATATATAGGCGACAATAGTCCTGTCAGTAATGACAGACCGATCCCAGTACAATGTGACGTGGTCATTTTCGAGATCGGGGTCGGGCACATACTTGTAATACGCTACCTCAGAGTTCGTCCCGTCCTTCAAAATGTGTCTCCGGTAGTTATTCGTCAAGATAACTTCGTCCATAATTGCACAGAAAAAACCTTCAGTTTCCCCGAAAAGGTCCCAAATAATTAGCCAGGATACGGACGCTAAGAAATCTACATTGGGCTCATGATGAGCCCGATAGAAGCGCCCGTGTAGCTCCTTGCTTTGCCATATCTTGTTGCGGTCATCCGTGGTAAGTACTACAGGTTTGCGCCAGTTCTCTTTAGCCATGGAAAGTGGGGTGAGCCCCTTGTCCACTGCGATCACATCACGGTGCATACCCACTTCAGCTTTCAAAAAATATTCCCTGAGACTACATATCTCGCGGTTGTGGAGGGTCTTCGCATTTAAAAAGCCTCGACCACCGCACTTCCATGGGATGGACAGTCTCATCACCGATGATCATGGGTGATGAATCCGGTTTGCGGTCCGGACCCTCCTATCCAGAGCGTCGAGTTCGGTCTGAATCCATTTAAGTATGCCAAAAGAGTACATCAAAACCGGCATGACCCAACCGTTGAAGGCGCGCACCTTGTTTCCGCCTGAAAGAAGACTAATTAATACCTTTTTCAGGTGACCAAAGAATCGGTATTTTAATCGATTGTTTCATGTCATCAACGTTCATGCCTAATGCTTCCGACATACCATACATACGAGTACTTAGGTAAAGCTTTCGGATGAGGAGAGGGATCTAAGGTGTATGGAATCTGACAGTTGAATTCCCTCGGATTCCATAATCTCACCTCGCTTTACATGCTTGATTACATTTGTCCACACCAAATTCCATCCTGATGGCGCTAATGAATGTTTCAGTTACCTTCAGTATCTCCATCAGTCGCGATTTGTTGGAAGTAAAGAGTTTCAAGTCATCTAGGTAGAGAAGGTGAGATATGAACTGACCACCTCCCTTCAACCGATAGCTTAGACCTGAATCCTCCAGCAGTGTGCTTAGAGGATGCAGGGCTAAGCAGAACCAAAGTAGACTCAAACTGTCGCCCTGAAATATACCCCTTGGCTGACTATCTAAAGCTAGCTAGAGTCGGCTTCAACCAGCTCACTAGTCACTTGTGATGATTTCCCACCCAAAAAAAAAAAAGACTTGGCTCACAGGTCTGTGAAATTTACACAATTTCGGTTATCGATAACTAAACAGGATAAAATAATAATAAACAGATTTTCGCAACTAATACTTCCAGTAACAACACAACCAGCGGTCGTTGACCGCCCCAAAAAGAATCATCAAATATTTTTAACTTTATTTTTTTTTCTTTACTCTACATATCGATGCCCATCACGTCTGCGGAGTTTCACTAGCTAATTTAATTTGACCCTGTATTTTGCTGATCATGTATGACCGATAAATGCAGCAGATTCTGAAAAAAGGTCGTATTTTTGTTTTTTTTTTTTTTATTTAAGACACAATACGCCTAAACAATCGCCAATCTTCAGTTCTCTTCTTCTTCAATTCTCGTCGCCAATCCCGCAGTGTTTGAAGACTAAGGTCTTTAACCAGTGCGTCCTGCCCGTTATGACATACGGTGCCGAAACGTGGACACTGACAGTCGGGCTGGTCCACAAATTCAAGGTCGCTCAGCGCGCCATGGAGCGGGCTATGCTTGGAGTTTCTTTGAAGGATAAGATCAGAAATGAAGTTATCCGGAAGAGAACCGGAGTTACCGACATAGCCTGCAGAGTAAGCAAGCTGAAGTGGCAGTGGGCTGGCCATATTTGTCGAAGGACCGATGGCCGGTGGAGCAGACGAGTCCTAGAGTGGAGACCGCGTATTGGCAAGCGTAGTGTGGGACGCCCCCCAGCTAGATGGACCGACGACCTTAAAAAGGTGGCTGGGACAGACTGGATGCGGAAAGCGGAGGACAGGGTGTTGTGGCGCAGCCTGGGAGAGGCCTATGTCCAGCAGTGGACTGTTATAGGCTGAGTTGATTGATTGATTGACGCCTAAACCGCGATCACTATCAGATTCCATAGAAAAGAAAGAGAAGCGCGATGACACAACGCTTGTAATTTATTGCAAAATATGAAACAATTATCTATTTACTCAAAATTGAGTTGAGTAATCGAAAATAAAAAAAAACAACCAAGGTCTGCATTCTATTAAGACGCTCTTGTTATTAATTAAATACGTAACGTATGTTGATATTTATTATAGATATTTTGGATTAGAACTCAAGGTAGGTAAGAGGTTAGTTTAACGTTAGTTTGTATCGACATGTTTTTCAAAACGTGTTTTGTGAACAACCAAGTTCTGGGAAATATGTTCAAAATTAACATATATTTTTTCCGCTCCCACAAACTATACAGATTTGGCAATGTTTTTTCTTAAGAGAAGTATATTTTGGTCAATTGGGTCTTGTCAGCGCCTTAATACGCTTTGAGCTCATAGTTGTATAGAATAATGTCATGACCTTATTTCTATAGGTCGCGTATCAAAAATACAGTTTGTAGTTTCAGCGCAAGATGAAACTCAGTGAGGTGTTTTTTCGCGGTCGGCGCCTCGCATTTCGCGCTCGTACTCGTCACTTGAGTCTTTCCAATTTATTGCCTTACTTTGCTCAACGCCTTTTTATATTCTTTCTTTTCAGCGGATGACAAATTGTATACAGAAGCAAGCGCGGGCGCAACGACCGTATTTGCGCCAGATTTTACAAAATTAGAAACTTTAAATTACATTTTTAAACAGAACGATTAAGAACTTGGGATTATATTTCAACAGACAGTTTATTTACTGCCTAAACAAATAAATTAAAACATTTTCCCGAAACTGTAAGCCCTGTCGTCATTCACGTTGACACGCTGGTAGAAAACAAAAGTAGGTATTTGAGGAAAATGATGCAGGCATGTTTTTCTTATGTTTTAGTCACATTTTATTTGTCTACGGTTGTTTCGTCCATAGATACTATAAAAACCGACTAATTTATGAAATTTGCAAAACGGTTTGCTTCAAATAAAGCGGAGGTTTTTGTTAATACCTATAACTTTGCGAAGGATGTTCGGTCAGTGCAGGTCACATATACAATGTTTTCGCTATTTCTGAATATAATGTATGTAATTCAGTACATTACATAGGGCAGAGACACATAGTTTGTATAAACGAAGCGTCAAGCGTGTTGATTGCGACGCAGAAACGGTTATCGCTCAGACACGTGGCGAACTGCGTGCGACCGCCATGTCGCCGCAACGTGATCGTTGCAATCATGAGATCCACTCGAGAAATAGGTACTAAATGTATAAAAAAAAATATAAATTCTACAAAATAACAATTCTTATTCAGTTGTTTTTTTTAAGTACGTTTTTTTTTCTCAATTTTATCTCCGTAAGTTATCTAACAAATGTCACGTTACGGAATATTCTCGCGGCTCGAGCCTTATACTTAGGTATATTTACAAAAGAAATAAATATTAAAATGCAAATCTAAAACAAACAACTGATATTGATCGAATGACAATAGTATTCGTGTGACGTGTTTCCCAGCACTGTTTTTATTTTCACTCTCATTGTATTTTATCTATTTTAAGAAAATTGTTTCCCACCGTACAACAATAAAGTCTGTAAACAACAATCACAAATCCGAACATATTTTTTTTTTGTTTTTTTTACCTAATGGGCTTTTCTCTTTTGGGTATATTTGTATAGATTTGTTGTAGGGCTATAATTTACCGTACCTTTATATAGGTATGTATTAGTTACATAAGCATTTCATGTTCCTTTCAGGATAACTCCTTATGAAAAAATCAGCAACCTAACAAAGCAGCCTGGCAGCCTGGCAGACTTTTTTTTTTGGATGGGAAATCATCAAATAACTTCTCCCGTTCTGAGCGGGAGCGGGAGGGTGTGTCAGACTCTTACTGACTAAAAACCACCCGTATTCCTTCCTGTTGCCTGTGTTGCGGGGGCCTCGGTGACCCATTAGTACCTTCCCGCGACCCCAGCAGGCATCGGCCCTAGTGGACCCCTAAATTGTGCTGACTACATCTCTTTGAGGCGCGCGTGGAATACGACGCGCCGTCGACCCGGGCCTGGTCCTTACCGGACGGTGAGCTACCCATTGCTCACCATCCGCAAGCCCGCGCCTACGGTGGCCGGCAATCCGCCCGGGATTCCCGACGCCCAGGGCGTCTCCTGCGGCGGCTAGGGGCGAGAGGGCGCGAAATTTGCCTTTCCCTCAACCGTCCCGCCTCCTCCTTCGCGAGCATTACTGCTTCGCAGAAGGAGGTGACGGCTGCCCATGCCCTCTCGCTCCGTACCATGGCCTGAACCAGGGCCGGACGCGAGAGATCTCTGCCGCCGATCGCCTCCACGACGACACGGCGGTGCTCTGCCCAAGCCGGGCAGACCTCCACCGTATGCTCCACCGTATCCTCCGGGCGATCCACACAGTGGTGACACCCGGGCGTTTCCTCCCGTCTTATCCGACTTATGCCGTGTCCGGTGAGGACCTGCGTCAGGCGGAAGGTGAGGACGCCGTGGCGCCTCTCTAGCCACTCCTCAAAGAGGGGTCTTATCGCCGCAATCGTGGCGTGCCCAGCACTGGGTTGCGACAACCGTACTGCCTGGCAGACTGGCAGTTCATTCAAAGCACGCTTACGTTTTCAATATCATGTAACAAGAAGAATATATTATTCAGTAGAAAAAGACTAGCGTTTTTTAACAATTTAAAAGCAATTAAATATTTTGCAACGTTTTAAATTTACTCGTTGCTTAAACTTTCACTATAGTTAGCGCAAACTTTTCTCAGGTTCATACTCATACTGTAACCGACAGCCGTTCATAAAATACAAGCTTTATACAAGCGGATACATAACGAGGGTTCTGTTTTCGACTAAGTAGATACAGTTTGCATAATAGGTATACGTCATAACGAAGATTAAAATAATTAATGTAGTCACGTTACTCGTCGCCGCGCTGTGACCTCCGAAATTGCATCCGTATTGCTCGTCGGACCGCTAAATAGATTAAAGGGTTCTACATACTGGCGCGACTTGTCGCGCGACGCGGCGCGACACAAAGACACCGCGTGCAGCGCTACAAGCGGTGCCTTTGTGTCGCGACGCGTCGCGCGACAAGTTGCGCCAGTATGTAGGAGCCTTAAAGCGTGGGTTACAGTCAGTTTTCTGCTATTTTACTTAGTTACACACACTGCTGAAACCACGCGGTTATTTCTGTGAAATATGTGCACAAATAAGTTGTCACGATATTACTGACGTGACGTGATATTGTTATCAGTCTGGCTCACAGTGTCCGTGAAAGATTTGAAATTAGCCAAAAAAACCATTCGATGATATTGACTTTAATGCCAATTCTTGACCTTCACACAACGTGTGTCAAGTACAAGTACAAAGCAATTGTAATATTAAAATAGTAAAGGTTTATGATAAGATCTAAATAAATTATTTAAATAAATCGATTAAAAGTAATTTAAATAAGTTTAAGTAAGTGAAAAAATATTTAATCAGAACTAAAAAACTTACAAGATTTCGTATTATAGTGTCAAAGCGAAACCCAATCAATAATCTGAGCTCTTAAGAGACATTGCACTTCGCGTATACTCACACAGACTCACGTTCACGAAAGAGGAAGAACATTAGTCTGGGTCGCTGTCACCGGATACGGTAAAGAGGACTATACGTACTCACTCAAAATATGTGACTGACCTATCGTTTCATCCCTAATAAAATATAAGTAAACATCTTTTTAAAAAACAAGATTTTATTAAACTAAAAAGTACATACTAAATATAACTTACGTAAACATAGTACGTTAAGGCTCGTGGAGACTGGCGCGACATGCAGCAATATGCCTATCGCTCCCGCGATATCACGCCAGTCTGCACGAGCCTTTAAAGCTTGAGGTTTATCTTTAAGTAGTGTAAGGACGACGTTCACGCCTGAAGCTTTTAAGAAAATATTAAAGTTCTATGTTTACGTAAGTTTTATTTAGTACCATTTCATTGAATAATAGCTTGTTTTTAAAAAGATTTTTACTTATATCTTAATTTATACTTTTTAGGGTTCCGTAGTCAACAAGGAACCCTTATCGTTTCACCGTGTCCGTCTGTCTGTCTGTCCGGCTTAGTTCAGAGATTCCTAGTACTAGAAAGCTGTAATTTGGTAAGCCAAAAGTGGCGGCAAACAAAAAAAAAATCTGCGTAAAATGTAAACTTTACACGTACGAGTAAATGGGGATAATAGTTATTTTCTCGTCTATCCGACGGTTTGGGGTATCGTTGGATAGGCCGTTCAAAAATATTGCGGCTGTGAAAACCATTTTTCGATCCAGGGACCCGTTTGCGTAATATTTTGTGTTAGAATCAAGTGTATATTTGCAGTTGAAGAATTGACCGTGACTTATATCGATGTATGGGAGAACATGTTTTTTAACTACAATGTTTAGTTTGTTTTTGAGATAAATTCAACACAACAGGGCTCTCTTGTAAAGTTGAAGTGTTCTCGTGGCCACGGTACGGTACTATAGTCAGACCCTGGACTACACTTTGGGCTTTAGTTTTTATCTTGACTAAGCTAACGGGCCCAAACACATCAGATAAGATAAGTCTTTATTTGCCTTAAACATAGTATAAAGGTGTTAGTTTTATTTAAATACAATGTTCACATGTTTAGCTACACAGAACACACAGGGCTATGTTATTTAGTTGAGGAGTTCCTGTGGTCACCTCCTGGCTCCACCATCACTCTAGACTTCAACCAGGGCTATAGTACTTGTCAAGACAAATCAAAATAGCCAAAAGACAACGGGGCTGTCTTGTTTCTGCGAAGAATTCCTATAGCGTGCTTCCGGCTCCATCATCAGGTCCCGGCTAACACCTAGGGTTAACGTACCTACTTGTCAAAATATATCCAAATAGCCAGAAGTCAACGGGGCTATCTTTTATAGTTGAGAAGTCCCTAGGTATAGACACCATCTGGCTCCATCATCAGATCCTAGACTACACCTTGGGCTAACGTACATACTTGGGCATACTTGTCAAAACAAATCCAACTCGTCTGGAGCCAATCCTGGGTGCAACAGCCAGGTCATGGTAGACTTTAGAAAGGGCTATCACAATTAAGGCATATTTTATAAAATTTCGTGCCTGTAATGTTGACGGTTGAGGAGTTCCCTCGTCTGGAGCCAAAACAGGGTGCAGCAGCCAGGTCATGGTAGATTTTACAACGGACTATTATAATTAAAGCGGATATAAAATTTCGTGTCTGTACACGAACCGTTGAGGAGTTCCTTCGTCTGGAGCCAAACCTGGGGTGCAGCAATCAGGTCCTGATGGACTTAAGAACGGACTCATCATCTGCCTAGCCTCTATTTTACGTGGAGCGACTGTCTATCTGACCTCCACAACCCAATTACTGAGTAACACGATACCCCTTGGTAAGACTAGTTGTCAGACTTTCGAGCTTCTGACGACCCGTAACGACTGTCTACAAATACAAATGACAGCCGGGACCAACGGCTTAACGTGCTTTCCGAGGCACGGAGGGGTCTTGGTATGTAAAGATGGTCACCCATCCACGGACCAACCGCGGCAAGCGTAGTTTAACCTGATCGATCGACCCGTGCGGCTGTTAGTACTACTTAGCCACAAGCCCCCTTAAGAACGGACTATCATAATTAAATGTTTATATAAAATTGCCAAATTGCAAGAAAATTGCAAAAAACTTTGCATTACATCACGCCTTGTTTCCCCGAAGGGTTGAGCAGAGCCTGTAGTACACCCACATTTCGCCAGCTATGTTTAAGTCCCATGTAATAGTTGGCGAGCCTATTGCCATCAACCGGGCACACATCCAGACTCTGGGCTGCTACTGAGATATTCCAAATAGAAAAACCCAATAACACTTTGCCCGACCCGGGAATCGAACTCAGGACCTCATTCTCAGCAGTAGCGCTTGCAACCACTAGACCAACGAGGGAGTCTCAGTCAGTTTTCAGTTCTCCACTTTTTGGCATATTCAGCTTATGTTTAATTTTTTATTTCAATTTTTGTAATTCACTATATGACAAGGCAGGCGTGTTATTTTCTCCTTCTCACAGAGAGGAGGCCTGTGTCCCAGCAGTGGGAACATTATAGGCTGATTATGTGTGTATGAGGCGTGTTTTTTAATTTATTAATATTTTTTTTTTTTTTATTTCATACCTTTTAGTGATAAAACTATATTTTTGCAAACGCACAAGTGCCACGGAAGATAACTTAATTTTTTTAGAAAATCGATATCGCACAAATAATAACGCGAAACTATTTTTATTTTGGTTTTTTAATTTTGATTAAGATCTCTGAGGCGATTTAGTTTTGCTTATATATTTTTGTTATGTACTAAGCAAGCTCTAGACTAGGTATTCCCAAACTATTTTGGGCAAGAGACCCCTTTTCCAAAATGAACGGATACCTCAGACGGATAGCACATTTTTTCATCTTGTACGAACTCATGCACGCTCATCGACTTATTGAGTTTTTTTAAAAGTACAACAATGATACTGCCCACTAAAATATTGGTACACGTAACACAACTTACACAGTATCTTGAAAGTTTTAAATAAGAACTTGGGTGAATTAATAGGGGTCGATTTCTAGACCTCGTCGACCCCCAAAATTAGTTTTCGTATGTCGACCCCTGGGAAACCGATTTCGACCCCAAGGGGTCGATATTGACCACTTTGGGAATCCCTGCTCTAGACGATAATAGTATACGTAGTATTTTTTTTATGAAAAGTAAACGTTTATTTTCATGAACCATGGCTCCCCATTATATTTTTTTTAATTTCCTGCCTAAGTTACCCGGGGGTAACATAGGCTGGGGGGTAAATTTGAGAAAGAGGGAAAAGCGTTGCGTTATCCCGATAACGCAACGCTTCTAACGATACCACATTCATTGATATCGGTTAAGCCGTTTAGAAGTTATGGTGAAATAAAGAAGCTCACAAACATACATGAACCCTGAAAACATAACATTCCTTTTTTGGGCAGTCGTGTAAAAATGGTGTAAGTGCCCATTTATGTTGAACAACCAACCTGCCACATCGCTGGTTGGCCTAGCGAGATGCACCATTGTTAAGCACAAGCACGCTTTTTTTAGGGTGAACGAAGCTTAAAGGTACATTTGGGCAAGAAACACTATTTTGTTTCTTGCCCAAATGTACCTTCAAGCTATTCATTGTGGTATTCCCACAATGTACCTTTATCGTGTCCGACAATGCCCACTTCCCTAACACCTGATTCACCTGCTCAACTCTTTTGGCAAACCCTTGCAAAATTAAAAACTTCAACTTCAGTTTTGAAGAGAGTTCCTCGTGGCGCGAGGTCATCCCTAGCTTCATGTTCACCCGAGAGAACTCTCAAAGTGCTTGGGAGCACTTACTCACCTTTCCATTTAGTGTTCTACATGTCCAAAAAAAATTGGTAAACAAGAAAACGTTAACAGCACAAATGAAAGACAATTGTAACCTTTCGGCCCGAATTTTCGACCTTAAATTAACAGCACATAGTTAACAGCACCATAAATTAACACCAAAGAGGTTTATTGCACCATGTGGAGTCTAAACTAGACGAGAGTGATATTAGAGGTGCAGCTATGAAGATCTTTAGCGGCGTTGTGGCTGCGCCGTATTGTCCAGAGACACTTACAGCTCTGGAGAACAAACACCGCGCTCCGACAAATGACCTCTTCTTCCCTGACCCACCCGATCTGGAATCCAACTCACTTGAAATTACAGCTCAACAAGTATGTGCGGCCGTGTGCTCCTTCCGAATTGGCTCCGCCGGCGGCCTCGACGGCTTGACAACTCAACATTTGAAGGATCCAATGTGTTCAGACGCCGGGGGAGGCTGGTGAGTCTCTTTTGAAGGAGATGACGGCCCTCATTAATCTCATGCTCTCTGGCAATGTAAACAACGCCATCATTGATACCTTGTATGGGGCAAATCTATGTGCCCTGCGCATAAAGGATTGCAGCATTCGTCCAATTACCGTAGGATCCTCTTACCGTCGTATCGGAGTCATTTGCTGTGCTTTTTACAACGAAACACTGACCAGCAAATTCCGGCCCCTACAGCTGGGCTTCGCGTCTTGTGAGACTGCGGTACACGCTTTATCCACTTACCTCAATAGCGGTAAACGTGAGGTCATCCTTAATGTTGACAATAAGAATGCTTTTCTGTAAAATGCATACCTTTGACAGAAGTTTAAAAAGAAATACCAGAAATGTTCAGGTTTCTCTATCAATGTTACAGGCACCCCTCAAAATTACTCTATAAAGCCGCTCGCTTTTATCAGCCGTTGGATGTCAACAGGGTGACCTGTTAGGGCCAGTCATTTTTAGTTTGGCAATAAATCCGATTATTCGACAACTAAATTCTGAATTCAACGTATGGTATTTGGATGACGGAACCCTAAGAGGTGATGTAGACACGGTCTTAATTGGTCAAGGACAGCTAATGAGACATAATTGATTTTCTATTGTTTGACTCCGAATCGGTATCGCGCGGGGCTTAACAGGTTAAAAGATTTAACTTTTTTTGAAGAATATTCAGTTCCATTAATTAACCTTACAAAATGTGAAATTTATGCCTAAACCACTGACAGACAGACCACCCTAGCAAAATTTAATACAATAGCACCAATTATCAAAATTACGGAATTACATTCTCTTCACCTCCTGGACTCCCCAATTTTTGACGAATCCTTTCCAACGTTCGTTGAGGAGAAATTACAAAATTTGAATGATGTCGGAAAGACTTTTCAAAATTAACATTAATTCAGCCTTCACACTCATTCGATAGTATTGCTTTAGACCAAAATTTATATATGACCCGCTCCTCCCATCTATGGAAGCATCAAAAACTTTTAAAAAAAGTATACAAATTATTAACACTCAACACTCTAACTTTAATCCAATATATGGCCCAGGACGACAGAATGTCACAGCAAGCCACACTTCCCATTCGCCTGGGTGGTCTAGGCGTCCGCAAAATTTCAAGTATACCTAAGTTTACCGGCCTTCAACTCCTCGGTCCACAGTACTGATAAATTAACTAGAAACATGTTATCATCCTCACTAGTCGATTTTGAGGTACTGTGTTTGAGCGATGCGTGAACGCTTGGAAAATGGCTTAACCCAATACGGATTTGCCCAATAACCCGTCCACCCAGAGACGGTGGGTCGTACCGCTCTGCAGTGTTATACGGAATACCATTGTAAACACGTCACTTAATTCTGTTAAGCGTGCTCGTCTGCTGGCTGTGGATGAATGGGAGTGAAGCTTGTGGCTTCAGGTGCTCCCTTCATCCACCATAGGCACGTGATGTGTCTCCGCTTGGGCGCACCTTGTGTTGCTCCGCATCGGTGTCACTACCGGTTCTGCTGCAGGAGCGCAGGTCGCATAGCATGGCACGCCAGCATCAACGATACTATTCGTCGGGCCCTTGTCACCGGGCGGGGTACCAGCGGTATTAGAACCAATCGGCTTGGTACGTGACGATAGGAAGAAACCAGACGGCACGACGTTATTGGTAGGCCTCTGGTGTGGGACGCATCTCATGATCCAAGCACGGCTGACTGTGCTGGCGCCGTTGCTGTAGCTGGTGAGACCCTGAAGCGGCGCAAACACTGTAACGTTATGGGTAACTACAGTTTTGAGCCGTTTGGAGTCGAAACGCTCGGGTCATGGGGCCCGAGTGCGCTTCTCCTTTTTAGAGAAATTTCTCGCAGACTAGTCGACACTTCACGCGACGAGAGGACTTGTTCTTTAGCCAAAGAATTTACGCCACGTTGATTGTTAATGCTGCCAGTCTTCTGGGCACGTTTCCGGATGAAAGCGATGCGGACGAGTACTTCGACAACTAAGTGTCCTTTTGTATTTATTTGTATATCGTAGTCATTTAATTTAATACCTAGTGTAAATAGTTAGTTGCGTCATATAGTATATAATAATTTTAATGTATTTGAAATAAATTAATATAATGTATAAAAAAAATCTTACATGTTACATAAATAATGTTTTAAAACATTCATTGTTTTAAAATTATGGAAATATTTCTTTAATTTTAATATTATTATTATATAATAATAATTAATATTTTATCTCGACATATCATCTCATAGATGAGATGATATGTCGAGTCATATATAATTATGGAAATATTTCCATAATTTTAAAACAATCCAGGTATTATCTGACTACACGTAGGTATTTGATCTTAATTTTGGCACTGTAAAGTTTTACATAGTTATTTTTCAACAAGGTTATTAATTTTTCAAGGCGCACTTTTAAGAAAGAAAAATTTGTTTTTTGCAACGAGTGGGTAGTTTGTTTACAGCTGCGATCCACTAGTGATTTACAACTGAACATATGCAGCTAATAACATTGTATGTAAAAGAACACACAAGGTCTTGACGTATTTTGGTGGAAATTTTAACGTACATTAACAACTAATTAACTAATACGATAACTCTTATACATATCGGAAAAAAGAATATAGGTACGTTATAACTTTATTAGATATTTAATTGTACCTACGTCTTTCAGTTACCGGAATCGCAACCTTCGACTAAAAGTACACGTAGCTAATTGCTTGTTAAATATATCAGTTGTCGAAAATAAATGTCGCTCAATATCGCGATTAACGTCACAATGTTCGTAGATTTATTTAGAAAGGTCTCACGAAGGTTTAGTTAGAGTCATATGAAGGTCTTAAAGTGGAATTAGCATTTAGTACTACATAACACTTTCGTTTATCATAACAAAACCCTTATGATAGCATACATAAATAATTGTTAGTGTTCATTTACTTTTGTCCTAAAACATCAGCTCTACATTACGCCAAAATTATTTCAATTACATTGTTAAAAGTTATTGGATAGGTCATAGGACCCAGGACACAGTATCTGCTATCATCAAAAAGAACTCATAATGGATTTAAAAGGTACACCAAAACGATAATTCCTAAAATGATGGACATTAAATCGCGATTTCATAGTTTAACCGCGCAATATGCTCATTCAACAAAAGACGTAAGTCAGAGCAAGAACGTAGTACATAAATCCACTCTACTCGTCACATGTACATTGTTACGTCAACACGCTATTATTCTTGATAGATTGTAGAATCTGACCAGTGTACTACCCATAATCAATTCAATTAGTTTCGGATGTCTTAATTAAACCAGCGCTCCAGCCCGTGCAAATCTACAGATTAAGGCTGACATTCACTCGTTTGTTCTGTTGCAACATTTCCATAGACCTTGCTGAATTAAAAACACTAGGAAGCTTTTAATGAATGATTTAATACGTATACATTTAAATATGGAACAAATATGATAGGTGACAAGTAGAACGTCACTTACATAGTCGTTGTTGCTTTTTATGGTAGTTTTAAATCCTTGTAAGGTGCGGCGGGGGTGTTGGCGTATTGGCGACCTTGGAAGCAGCATCATGCGATATTTTTGCTCTCGGCGTTAATGCGGAAGACTATTTCAAGAGTCAGGGTCAGCGGCGCCCGTCACCCGCGCCCGCGCACTTCGTGAGCGGGACGATGTGGTGTCGGGTTTCCGTAACGAGACGCGACCTGCAACCCTCCATTATTTTGACTTAATATTCAATTACCTACGATCCCTCTATGCTATCATGTTGACGTACAGCAACTGGAAACGTAAAAAGTTTCAAGAAATGCTAAGTATTTAACAAAACTGTCCATTGTCTGCATACACAAACGTAAGCAATACGATATTTTTCATAAATCAATGTACAAAAGACGTCAATACGCCGACGGCTGCGTTCTTGTAGTTGCGGTGAGTTCTTCTGACCTCAACCCGCTTCTGTGAAGGTAACCTATAGTGATGTAAATAGACAGGAAGCCCATACAATGTCAGGAGTTCAATTACATTTTTTTAACCATGTATTTTAAAGTTCTGTATATGACATTGTTGTTGGAGTTGGTCAAGTTTATAAAATAAACTTCACCAACTCTAATGACGATGTTATAGTGTGTAGGATTACAGTAATTGGTTCTACGTATGTACATTAATTATATTATATGTATCAAGTATTATTATTATTAGTCTATTTATATTATTTATTGAAAAATCGGTATTGATCTAAACGTAATACATTTTTTTATTTATTCAGATGTAGATATTGTTCAACATAAAACCATTGTAATTTAAATAAGCTGTTGTAAGTCGCGTCTGAGATCACCTCTAGACTTTGAAATGAAACCAAGGCCAGTGCTAATGTTCATTTGACCTTCAATTTTTTTCACGAAATCATTTTAGAAATACACAATAAGGATGGACCAGCGGAAAACATTCGGTTGCTAAAGGATTTTTTACGAACGAAATTGCGACCATGTTTATACAAACACGTCGAGAACGATTGAAAGTTTTTTAGTTAGTAGTTTTTTTAAATCATAATCTATGAAGTTTTACATAAAATGAATAAAAGAAAGAACCTACCTACACACTTAAATAAATCGTTACGGTACATACTATGTTGGTACATAGTATGTATATATATTTAATACATACATACTTAATTTATTTACAAATTGTCACCCGATGACGTCGTCAATTTCCACACGTGTCCGTGTTACGAGCAAATAGGTAACGACAATACACTAATTAATTACTATTCTCTAATGTCTTACCTTTCGTTCGAAACCGGCAACGTGGGACAGCGAGTGTCGTATCGCAAATCGTAAAAAGAAGAATTTAATTTGTAGCGGCGTAAACTCGCGTGTTCTAGTGAGGCAAGCAACTGAGGGCGAATTTCACCAATGAATTTGAACTTGGTTTAGATGAGGGCTATGCTCAGAGTTTCTTTAAAGGATAAGATCAGAAATGAAGTTATCCGGAAGAGAACCGGAGTTACCGACATAGCCTGCAGAGTCAGCAAGCTGAAGTGGCAGTGGGCTGGCCATGTGTGTCGAAGGACCGATGGCCGGTGTAGCAGACGAGTCCTGGAGTGGAGACCGCGTATCGGCAAGCGTAGTGTGGGACGCCCCCCAGCTAGATGGACCGACGACCTTAATAAGGCGGCTGGGACAGACTGGATGCGGAGGCGGAGGACAGGGTGTTGTGGCGCAGCCTGGGAGAGGCCTATGTCCAGCAGTGGACTGTTATAGGCTGAGTTGATTGATTTAGATGATCGCGTTCAGTTTCATTGGTGAAATTCGCCCTGAAACATGAAACAGTTCGCCAGCCGGCCAGCTGAGAATGTGATTGAGCACTAGCACATGATATAATAAGCTGTTTCTGATTCAGGAAGTCGTTTATCAGAGTTTTTAGTAACGAGGTAACACACTTAAAAGTTGGGTCCAGGTGGTGCGCACGTGCACCTGCCGATTTCACGCAACTGTTCAGTTTTCTTCATAGGGTAATGCTGAGCTGACCTTAATTTCAGGGCCAATTTCACCAAAGAAACTGAACGCAGTTTAGATGATCGCGTTCAGGTTCATTGGTGAAATTAGCCCTGAAACATGAAACAGTTCGCCAGTTGGCCAGCTGAACATGTGAGTGAGTACTAGCACATGATGTAATAAGCTGTGTTTCAGATTCAGGAAGTCGTTTATCAGAGTTCTTAGTAACGAGGTAACACACTTGAAAGTTGGGTCCAGGTGGTGCGCACGTGCACCTGCCGATTTCTCGCAACTGCTCAGTTTTCTTCACAGGGTATTGCTGAGCTGGCCTTAATTTCGCAATACGTCTTGTATTACGTAATATAGTTAAGTAGGATTTAGGATTATACTCGCTTGATTGCTTCTTCAGAGTTATCGCTTATCAGAGATTACTTCAACCAAGCCCTCACATCTGCAAATCGGGTTTATATTAAGTATTTGCTGCCTTAGAACTCTATAAAATAATAGAATCTTTTAATGTTTGAATTTCCAGCTCGAGTTGACAGAGGCCTAGAATTTGTCCGTTGTTCAGTTACACTACATTTTGCTTGCTGACGATCATCAGTGTTACACGTCGTATACTCACCACAAACTTCAAAAACCCCAATATTCTTACATTTCGGATTACACTTTGCTCAATCAGAGAGTCGAACTCGGACCCTCGTGTCCTGCTGCTCTTTGTCATCGCCAAAGCAGTGAGACGGTCATATATTATAATGAAAACATAAAAAAACTCGAGTGTCCTCTAGGAACCTTCACATGAAAGTACAATGTTTCTCATTGGTCATTAGCAGGGCCTTGAACTTTGAGAACGCGCCGGTAAACATGTTTGCGCAGTGCCCACTGCGCACTCTTTATTGCTGTGACGTCTCATCTTGCCCTATACTGCATTTGTTTTATTCCCCGGTTTATTCCGTTACCTTCGGGCACGTGGCACTCCAATTGGATTCCTATCTGACCTTCAGTTGAACCGAGACTAACGTTTATGGTATTCTGTAACATAAGTACCATCATTCAAGGCTAGTTCTTTTATTACTATTGGATGTTCATATTAATCTTCTTTAATTTGTTGTCTTGTCGAGACAATTCATTTTTGTTCCTGTATGGCACATGGCAAAGCAATAATTGTTCCTATTATGATAAATGCGGTATTTATTTACATTGAAGATTAGATACACATATAATTATAAATAAAATTAATGTCATAGCGTAACGTGTTACTGGTTACTGTCAGCCAGCATCATCCCACTGCTGGGCAAAGGCGCATTTATATGGAGATTGAATTAATTTGAAGGATAGTAAGTTAACATTGTATCGATTTGTAGTCCTACAACAGGTCATAGTTTATATTCAACGCAAAACGATAAATTTTATCACAATAGTCAGCAGTAATCTCTACATTATATGAGTGTGATGCTGATGAATAAAAATAACTTCCTAGTTGTCCGGCTTGAACTCAACATACCTACATAGCATAGTAAAAACAATGATCGAGGAAAACAGTCCTGTTTACGTACATAGTTAATAAAGTCCTTTGTGACGTAGTGAAGTATGGTGACCGAGGTAGCCGAGATAATGAGTCCGTCAAGGTCAACGCGTGTTAATTACAATTACCGTGAGTGGTCATTCTTTGTTCCAATAATGATTAATGCCGGTCGCGAATGGCGAGAAGTATCGTAAATGAGATAACAGGAAGCGTCCGTGTCGCGCCAATGTCATATGACAAGGTCGCCTGACATTGGCCTGCGACGTCACCCGGCCCGCAACCGAACCGAACCGCCGCTCTACCACACTGCCATCCCGGATAACGAAACAGCACCGACTGATCTAACCTTTACTGGACCAAAACTAGCCCAATCAGGAGTTTGGGCCTTCAAAGTAGGAACTTTAGAAGGATAGGCAGTCGTCCTAAGCGGGACTCCTTGGTCCCAAGGCGTGAACGAGTGCTAGCTGTCCGGCGCGTGTTACATTGACCTCATCCTTGTCGCTCTGCCGCGCACCAAACATGACATTGTAATATGATTTACTGCAGTTCCTTGTAACTTAAACATGGATGCTTCACAATGATGGGTATTGTAACAAAACCCTGGTCACATCACAGGTACTGGCGATTAAAATTCAAAATATTGTTTAGAAGTAAGGTTGCCAACTTTTTTATAACAAATAAAGTATTTTCGAAGCCATTGCCGGTAAAAATAGAGTAGATGGCAAATAACCTACCATATTTTTTTGAAACATTTAAATTAGAGTGTAAAAATAACTGACTTAAAAAAAAAGTTAAGTAAAAAACTAAATGCATGTTTTTTACTTTACTTCTTTTTATGTCAGTTATTTTTACACTCTAATTTAAGGTTACAAAATACCATTAATTCAGCTTTTATGAGAATAATTATAATACCGGCCCTATTGGGATCATCTCGCCTGCATTTTGTATTGAAATAAAAATATAGTAGTTTCGCCTACTATATTTTTTCTTTAGAAATATAGTATTTAGGCCTCTAACATATTACATAGTAGGGTTGGCAACCCTGTTTAGAAGGTTAAAATATATTAATACTTTTTAATCGTAAAACCTTGTCGCACTAACCGTATGTAGCTACTGCCTAATCTACCTACAGTGCCTACGCCTAGCTTTCATACTTATCATACATGTGAGCTGTAACCTTGTACAAGAAAAATATCAGCAAATTTATACCGTTATTGTTTTTTTTTATTTAGATATGATTTGCGTAAACTAAACTGAAACGTATTAACAAACGCGAAGGTTCCAAATTGCTGTGACATTGTTTTTTCTTATCGCCTAATCAGAAAAGCAGCGAGACCTTGAGCCTGACCCTGGATATTTTTATCCGCATACACATTTCGCGAGTGTTATGTAGACACGAAGCTACGTGATGAGGAACTGCCGAAATCATATTTAAGCAATATCAGATAAAAAACAAAGATAAAACGTTTTTACGTAATGTAAAACCGAAATATTTGTTCAAGGATAAAAATAAATGTGACATCATAATAGCAACTCGTATGTGTGGAATTAAAACGTCGCAATACTTATAATCTTTGCAAATTTTCTATCATAACAATAAAGCAAAAAAGTAGAGGAAACTCAAATAGTATGAGGATGGATTGTCCTGTGATTTTGGGGCGGGCGGAAGACCCAGAAGCGGGCGGCGGCAGGCGGCCCGTGGCGACTACAGCGAGGTCGTGCGCTGCCTATCTAGGAAGTCAAGCGATTCGACCTCGACCTTGTGTGTGCGAAAAAATATTATTTGACAACGACGCACACACACACATACACCTCTCCCCCTCTCCCCTCATGGTCCGCTCGCTGTGACCCGCGCGTTCTCATGTACATTAACATTATTCACATTACCACGAAAAGCTTACGGTGTAGAATGTAAGGAATACGACTTCTGGTATTAATAATCACAATAAGATTGTACAAAACTTAACAAACAACCACCAGGACATCTTCACAACAAGATTACGAATTGCGGAAAAGATTGAAGGTCGTATGCAGATGATTGTGGAATATATATAATAGCGGGTTAATTTACGATGAACGTATATGTTTAACTAAAATATCAAACGCGGACATGTGTGACGAAATCCTAACTAATATTATAAATGAGAAAGTGAGTTTGTTTGTTTATTTGTTACGCTTTCACGCTAAAACGGCTGAACGGATATGAATGAAATTTGGCACATAGGTAAACCATGACCAGGATAGGATTAAGACAAAGGATACTTTTTTATTCCGATATTCCCACGGAATCGAGACTTAAGGCGCTGACAAGACCCAATTGACCAAAATAGGCTTCTCTTAAGAAAAAAAATTGCCAAATCTGTATAGTTTGTGGTAGCGGAAAAAATATATGTTAATTTTGAACATATTTCCCAGAACTTGGTTGTTACAAAAACACGTTTTGAAAAAAAATCTCGATACAAACTAACGTTAAACTAACCTCTTACCTTGAGTTCTAATCCAAAATATTTGTAGTAAATATTAACATACCGTTACGTATTTAATTAATAATAAAAACGTCGTATTTGAATGCAGAACTTGGTTGTTTTTTATTTTCGATTACTCAACTTAATTTTGAGTAAATAGATAATTGCATCATATTTTGCAATAAATTACTTATATAAAAGCGTTTTGTCATAGCGCTTCTCTTTCTTTTCTATGCAATCTGATAGTGACCGCGGTTTAGGTGTTGTCAGCGTCTTAAGCGGGCGAAACCGCAGGGCGCAGCTAGTATAAAAATAAATTAATCATGTGGTACATTACATATGGAGTTGTAACTATGACCACACGTGATCCCTTGACTCATCATCGGTGACGGACTGACAAACACTTCATTACTTTAATCAACTCATGACGATAGCACTCAAATAGTTTCTTAGTATTTCAGTGCGGTACTTTTACTGGGAACACTTGACATGATAACGTCCAGGAAGTAGCACTCCAAGATTTTATTAATGAAATACCAAGAATAAACCACAGACACGCCTACTTAATATCAACTTTAATAGTGTATTACCTAAAATAGAAGATTTTAACTACATAGTGGGTGGAATCGATACATTCACGAATTGAAATCACTAGGCGAGAACATAAAGCTATCAAAATCGTTATCACCCTTTATGACGTCAACATTCGGTAATTTTTACCATGCGTGATTTTTCGTTGCTTGGGAAGAAAGCTGAGCTTTTATCTTATTAAAACGCTTTAACAGGTTAATTGGTTTGGCAGTATTTAAAAAGAACTACTTAGTTAGCCATAGCCAAATAACTATTGGTAAGCAAGGATCTGTTTCTGAAAACGGGCTACTCCTTGTATAAACTCCTTGTAACGGCATATCCGTCATACATTTTCAAAGGGCGATATAAAGATGGAGGTATATATGCAAGACTAGCGAGGTGATCTAATCATGCTGCTGTAATTATTTACGCATGTGCAGGCCATGTGAGAGAGCTGCAAGCCGATCTCGATTGTCGCCCGATGTTATGGCAATACCCACCCCTGCCGCCATTGTTCGCCTTTGTTGCGCAACGCCGTTTGTTAAACATTCGCAAGGTAGCCCTCAATTGTTTTCATGAACGTACACTCCGCGTACTCGCCACTGCTGTTCAGAAGGCGTTTATTGACGCCGCGCCAAATGATGTTAAATAGGACTGGTGTAATAATTTGTTAACCTACCTAAGAGTCCAACTTGAGAACAGCAATAAATTCTTTTATTGCAACCTTTACCAATTGTACCGTACCTACATAACTGCTTCTATGATTTTAAATTATTTTACGTCTTGATATTATATATTCAGCCATTAATATTACCGAAAGACATGCTCACGATATTACATCAATTGTTTATTTTGATACGCATTGAGAATGTTGAACATTTAATTTGTCATAATGTGGCAAGTTTATCTGTATTAAAATTCAAAACGAGCATGTCATATTTAGATTCCTATTCCGAGATAGTGTAAACAGTGATAGCCTCAGAGCGCGACGTGCGACTTAGATGAAATGACCTTACTCTTGAACGATAGAGCGGCTGCGCGACTGTGGACAGCGCCCTCGGCCGCCAGCGCCACCCGCCTTATCTAACGCTTGTTGACTTTCGCCGAGTTATCACACGCTGCAACAGCTAGTGTTGACACTCTCCCTCTATTCGCCCACCCTGTATACTGTTATCGTAACATTATTGTTGCCAATAGTTCAATATTCACACTTTCGCTAAATAAGCGGCACACGACCTAAAATTTTAGTAACACACTTCATGTTGACACGCTTTTATAACACTGCTTTCATGAAAATACTTGACATGCATATTACCATCTCAATACATAAACACAGAAACTAACCACGGTAGAGCCAAGAAGATGGCAATTGGCACGGTAGCGTAGCATGAGAGTTTCAGCTTCAGCTACCAGAGTCAGTGGCTGATCCCAATCCCACTAATCATATTGGCAGTAGATGTTGGAATCTAGCTTGGTGTTACTTAGTCTACTTCCAATCTCTTTTTATTTAAGTTACGGCGACCAAGTGTGTGTGCAGCTCAACTAGGCATCGTATGAAAGGATTAGTTGATATAATACGGCCTTCATGGCAACTGGCAAACGATGTGGTGAATTTTATTAGTTTTTTTCCCATAAGAACGCTCCCACTCCGTCCAGAGTATGAATTAGCGTCCGGGTAGGTAAATGGCCCTAGACTCGCTCCCTATTTCGGAGTCTCGGCATAGCTTGTGCACTAATAAGTTGTTTTTTAAATTAAATCTGTAGAATTTGAAATATTGGTTGGAGGTACTAATTTATTAAGCGTTGTGTGATGAAACTGAAACGCTTAATTTTGCAAAGCTTTACAATTTACGTATGTGTAGTTACAAAAATAATATATCTACATGGTTGCACAATATTATACAGAAAACAATAAAAAAATATTAGTGGAAACGATAATGCAGCCGACGCCGACGCTCTCTGCCTATGAAAGAGCTGTTTGTACGTTGCACAAACAAAGTGTTGTTCTAGGAAGATACTGTACGAGTTCATTGTATACGTCGCACTTCCACACATATTTTATTTATCAGGTAGTGCAGCACCGGCCCGTTTATATACCAAGATTATAAAATTCGCACTACCTATATAGATAACAATAATAAGTTAGATTAAAGTTGTTTGTGCCAATATTGACAATGACAAACAATTTTACTTTTCAAGTTATTCCATAACTAACATTGTTATAATTCTATGTAGTAATCCCATGTGTTATGGACAGAATTCTAATCTATAAAGGAAATGTTGTTGTCAATTACAAAACGAATCAGTCTTTGTAATCAATGATCATGCAGAAATAAAATTGCGCTTGCGCTGTTGTTTTTAAAAGACTTAATTTTTACATCTAATTGTAAATATACATTAATTATGTGTTATTACAAAGTCTCATTGTTGGCCCTGAAGACTAGAGATTATGAGTAAATGAGTAAATATGCTACAATCTACATATCTACCTCGTAGTACCTAATCGTGGCGCTGAACACCGACCACTTCCTTGTTAGTTGTTTGTCTTTGTGATTCTGTTATTGCAAAAATAATAAAAATACTTGTAGAATCAAGGTTAACCTGGCCTTGCTTACACAGTTTTTTACAGACGTCAATATGTTTAATTATTTGGTTTAGAAGAGTGTAAACAATAGCAGGCAAGCTGGCCAAGTGGCACGCGGCACAATTCCTATGTAGGTAGGGAGGCACTGCTGAGTAACATACGCACAGCACTTCACATTTTATTCCGATCCAGCCTGTCCCTTGCTGTCCTCCCCCAGCGACGCCCTAAGCCGAGGTCCGTACCCCCTTAGCGTGTAGTCGCTTAGTTTATAAGTTTATGCCCTGGATGGAGGCCTTCATTTATTGAGGCACCCACAGGAAACTCCGGTTAAGCAGACGACCACCTGCTAGGTTAGCCTGCGAGATGCCAATTATAATAAAAACAAGCACTTCACAACATGATATAACGTTAGCAAATACGTCGTTAAATCGCGGAAGTTTTCATACCTATCCTACTTACGTATACGAGCATTAAACTTGCGTCACATTATAAACTTGTAATTTGTATAGTTATGACTTAAGGCTCCTACATACTGGCGCGACTTGTCGCGCGACGCGTCGCGACACAAAGACACCGCGTGTAGCGCTACAAGCGGTGCCTTTGTGTCGCGTCGCGTCGCGCGACAAGTCGCGCCAGTATGTAGGAGCCTTTACTCTCTTTTTCTTCTTGGTCTATTAGTAATCAATATTTTTAATTAACTTCCAATTTTATAGTAACTCGTGCGTTTGCTCTCGGAAAACACCTTTTGGTGAAGTGGATCTGATGATGAAGACTACAGATGGCCAGTGGAACTACTTAATAATAAGTATTTCACGGGTTGCGATTCGATTTGGTACTTTATTAACTAAGCAAACTTCGGTTTATTCGGCTAAGCCATTTATGCTCGACACAATGCATATGGTGAAGTGGAGCTGATGGTGATGATTCATAACAGGAGAACTTTTCAAAAATTAACGTCCCTGCATTGGAAAAAGCAATATTTCGTAAGGTGATGAGCAGTTGATATTAGACTATTGTAACTTAGATAAATAACAAAGTCACCCACTAAAAAGTGCAAAATAAAAACTTTGTACAAAAAAAGACAACTGAGTTTAAAAAAAAAACACTAGAAAGTGAAAAATAATTTTTAATTTGAGAAGTCGGTGACAAAAAACTAAAATACGTATCTAAAGACATCGACTTCTGAAATTAAAGTTATTTTCACTTCGTAGTGTTTTTTTTTTGTAAAAGTTTTCTTTTATGATTCATACATGTGTTCACAATATTAGATTGAAAGATATGCGTAAACATGTGGCAGTCAACAAAAAACTAATACCAATCATTGAAACGAATGTGTGTCAAGTGTGTGCGGGAAGGGCCGCGAGCCGCGAGCCGCGGGCCGCACATTGCATCTGCCCCAATGCTGAACGGGGGCGTCATTGTTAAATGCGACCATTCGACGAAACTTAATTAGCCCGACCTAGCTCGTAAAAGCGTTGTAAAAAGTGTGAAGGTCTGGCGGAGGTAAGGACTCGTCAGAAAGAGGTCAAGTGTAATGCCTCGTGTTCCACTGACCTCATTTGGGAACCGACTGCCGACGCTGTTCGCCGCGCTCGCCGCCTTTCATATAAATATTATGTCCTAGTTTGCCACTGTTCTACAATTACTGTTCTTTGTTAACATTCCGAAGACAACACGCGGGGTCGGTATAAGCAGCTTATTATAAAAACAGAAATATTGAAAAAAATACTTCTGTTTTTTTTTATAATAAGCTGCATATACCGATCCCGCGTTAAAAAGAGTACCTAATTTATTTATTTGGATTTAATCATTAGTAAAGAATGATTAGGTATCATGTCTGTCTAGATTATGTTACTAAAAATAAGAAAAGCTACATGAAACGTATTTTTTGTGTATTTTATACACAAAAAATGATAATACATGAAAATATTATCTGAATTAAAACCTATTTGGACAGCTAATGCTTTGCACGATACACTAAAAATGTTATTGGGAATCATTGGTAAGACTAAGACTGAATCAACAGGCCATACAGAACTAGGAATAAACCTGCTCTAAATAAAAGTGACACAAGACAAAGAGCTTGCAGTAGTTAAAAACAATTCCGACTCTGCAAGATAAATTAGAATAACAATGAATAATCCGGAAACAGTCGCAGAAGAAGTGACCTCCGCTTGTCGAATGAAACCTTCAGCTGCTATTATTAACGTTATGACCGCGAAATCGGAGCACTGACACACATCCCGCCCGAATAATACCATATACTACATAATTCATAGGAACCTTGGCCCCAATGCTGCGTATGCGTGGCTCATCAGCACAGCCCGACGAGACCTATCATGAAAAAGTTACGATTATGTCTGCGAGCGACATACCAGCTAGACTTTAAACACTATCCATGAGCTCTTTAAAGAGTGTAATATAATAGGTTCCCTGTTAACTATACTAAAGTATAATGGGTATTTTTTTAGTTGCATAATTCTAAACAAATGGTATACAATTATGTAAATGTCAGTTACGAGAAAACATACAACGTAGGTACCGAAATCTTAACGTACTTAGATCAAGGTGAACTTAAGCGAACGTATTCAATATTATTACGCGACCTTTGCCTATGGACACTCATTGTCTTTTTTTCTTTAAAATCCTTGTGAATAATGAAAGGTGTCCTTAAAAACATACATATGTACAAACAAAGCTGAATTGAAAACATATTCAAGGCTCTACAGTCAATAATTATGTGAATACTGCAAAAAACCAGCCCAGTGCGAATCAGACTGGGGGTTCTGTCCGTTCCATAAAATTGAGGTATAAAAAACGTTTACTTAGACTTTTATTTAGACTTTTTGATTTACCACGTTATAAGCTGTCGTTAGTTTTCTGTGTTCACCTGGCTACCTGTTACAATTTAAAAGATAACAGCCCTGTGAAAGAAAGCTAGACGCAAACACAGGCGGCAGCTCGTATTAGTGATGGTCTCCCTCCTCTTGCACCCCAAAAAATATTTTAATAAGTACGTTGTTACTGCTCTAATCGATTTGAAATAAATATTATTATATGTGTTGGTGTGTCACAAACACAGTACCATGAGTCAGTGGAACTTGTGCGCTTGGCTATACAGCTACGGAGAGATTAATGACATGGATCGCCACGTGGAAATGCTCTGAGGCTCTCTAAGCCTGTTTTCATCTAGAACACTCGGGATAGGACACTTGTGCAGTTAATTATAAATCTGATAACGTGTGAATGCGTTACACATCAATATAATATGCATTTGCGCAAACAAGTTAGAAAACATGACGCGTTTTGTTTTGGCATTTCTCCAGATAACTGTTATCCCGCGTTACATTCTTGTTGCATTTAAATGCGTAAATACAGTGAATAGTGTGATCCAAAGACGTGTCATTTATTAATTCTGCCTTTAAATAAGTCCTAAATCTTTTGCGTTAAACCTTTTTCGCTGTAAATAAAATTCGTGGAATCTGAGCATGAGTCAGAGAACAGGCGGCCATAATATCCGCGTGGCTAGCCACAAGCTTATTTTAAATTAACAATAATTTAACGAACAACTTAAAAAAATGCACTTATTTATAACCAGTTGCTATGTCGCTGTATAGGTAAGGCAATCTGACGAATAATTGTAACAGCTTATTGTGTTCATCATGTTTTTCTTTGTTGTCCAATAATTTTGGTTGGATTCGACGAATGCACAGTATTAGCCGGTTGGCCCTTAATGTATTATAAAATAGGAACATAATTCATAAAATTTTAGTTTTTAAGCTAAAACCCAGTACTTAACTCTAGGTCTAGGTTAGTTTTACACGTTACTGTTTAAAGACAGCAACTCTAGTGATAAATACAACATAGTCAACTGTACACATACTGGGTTGAAACCTAATATGCTTTTCACAGTTTTCACACAATATTAGAGGTAATTAAATAGAATGCTCGTTGCAATACATACGTAGGGTTTTGGTGTCATTTTTATACTTTAGAGTTTTCAAATATTTTGTAAATAAAAAAAATATTTTTGTTGTAGCTATGCTTTAATTAAACAACTGTCGAAAGGTTTTTCTTTCAATTGCAAAAAGAAATTCAGTTTTTTTTCATGGTGTTTAAATTAGAAAGATGTCACTTGGTTACAAATCTATCTAAGGTACTTACTTACTCAAAAGTAAAATCGAACGTTATGTACCAATTACATACGTAGAAATCAAATTAAGCTTGTATTTTATGAGTTTAAGGTAAGAGCAGTTCATGATCAATACACACGCATCCCAGTGTATTTATATTTCTATATATGTAATTATTTACCAAGAGTATTTACTGTAGATAAGGTAACTAAAGATACATAGACTTCATACATCACACTTGGTATAATAATTTATGGATTTATTAAACTGACCGATAAAAATACGATCTCGTCTTTCAAGCAGGAGAGGTCGGATAATATTACTTCAAGGTCTTTCGACGGGCTGACCTCGGCGTATCGGTCGCGGAGGACAGACGGTCGCAAATATTTGCGCGCGTGAGTGGCACGAGAGGCGAGCGCGCGGCGCGGCGAGGGGTGGCGGCGCGGGCGGGGGGAGCCGGGTGACCTTGCCGCGCGTCTGCCGCACGACCTTGATCTTGAGACGACCGCGGCAGCGCCCGCCCTCGCCGCTATGCGAACTAACGACACGACACTTGAACGACTCCTACCGCTCCGGTTGCGAACTATAATCAACACAATAAGCCATTATTAACATTACTAATTACTTGTGGAAACACTAAATACAAAAACATGGCAGCTTCATTATGAATCATAATGAACGACACGTTGTTCTCGGAATTGGTGCAAGACTGACTATCTGCTAGATGTCATGGAACATGTTTTGACTCACCCAGCCCAATTTAGTATTTGACAAAGGAAATGAAACAATCTGCTGGTAAACTTTCAAAGATATGATTGAATGCATAAACCAATTTTATTAAAAGAACATAGGCTCAAACCATATTCAAACTTATTTTTTATTTATTTCCCTGAAACCTTAAAAAGACTGTACAACGAGTTCTCGAGACGTTACGAGAACCGGCTCTAACCTACGCAGACCAGGAACAGGCAGGGCCAGATGTACCACAGCAAGAGAAGATCGATTCTTGGTCAACACAATGTTTCGAAACCGCTTTATCGCAGGAACTGTACTTACATATCAGTTCCGACGCCTTGGAGGAAGTAACCCAAGTGCATGGACTGTAAGACGACGACTTGCTGAAGCAAATTTAAAACCCTAAATTGGAGCGTAGGCATCGTATTTCAAGATTAACATATGCCCGGAACCACTCAAATTGGAGTTTTGAAGATTACAGTACAGAACAGAACAGTTATATTCTCAGATAAATCAAGATGTATGCTCTATAAGAACAACGGAAGAACAAGAGTGTAAAGCAGACCAGGGGGAGCGATTCAAGCAAGCATGCATCGAAGAGAAAGTGGCCTATGGCGGTGGATCCGTATATGTATGGGCCGGAATTTCTGCAAAGAGTCACACAGAGCTGGTGGTTATAGAAAACGGCACTATATTTCTAGCGAAAGATACGTGGCAGAAGTCCTAAACGAAATGAGGCCCGGGCATTGTCATGCATAGAGATAGAATCCTCTCCCAAATTTTATAAGAGGATTCTATCTTTATGCATGATAATGCCCGGGCCTCATACTGGTGAAGTTGTGATGACTACCTTCAAGGGGTGAACATTAACTGTATGGAGTGGCCAGCATGCAGCCCGGACCTCAACCCAATCGGGCACGCTTTTTTTTTTTTGAGAAATCATCAAATAACTATTCTCCCGCTCTGGGCGGAGCGGGAGGGTGTGTCAGACTCTTACTGACTAAAACCCACCCGTATTCCTTCCTGTTGCCTGTGTTCCCAGGGGCCTCGGTAACCCTTTAGCACCTTCCCGCGACCCGGCAGGCATCGGCCCTAGTGAACCCCTACACTTGTGCTGACGACATCTCTTTGAGGTGCGCTTGGAATACCACGCGCCGTCGACCCGGGCCTGGTCCTTACCGTCCGGTAAGAGTATGGGTAGCTCCGTACCATGGCCTGAACCAGGGCCGGACGCGAGAGATCTCTGCCGCCGATCGCCTCTACGAGGACACGGCGGTGCTCTGCCCAAGCCGGGCAGACCTCCACCATGTCCTCCGGTGATCCACACAGTGGTGACACCCGGGCGTTTCCTCCCGCCTTATCCGACACAGGAACCTCCCGAAGCTGCCGTTTCCGTTAAGGACCTGCGTCAGGCGGAAGGAGAGGACGCCGCGGCGCCTCTCTAGCCACTCCTCAAAGAGGGGACTTATCGCCACAATTGTGGCGTGCCCAGCACTTGGTTGCAACAACCGTAAATCGAGCATGCTTGGGATGAGTTCGGACGATGTGTGAGACACCGAAACCCTTCCCCGATAACGCTTCAAGAGCTCTAAGTTGCGCCCGTAGAGGTATGGGAGAATATTCCCCGACATTGCATAAGAAACTGGGTGTACAGCAAGCCAAACCGCGTTACCGCAGTGATGACAGCACGTCCGTAATACAAAGTACAAAAACGAGAAAAAAAAATGCTTTTTTATTTTTGTTATAAGATGAGAACGGTTATTTAATTGTTTATGTATTTTTTATGAATATAATACAAAGTGACACATACAATTTATTACTTTCATATAAGGAACATTTGATTGTCTATTAAACACAATTTATTTAATTCTTAGTTTCCGAGACTTTCAGGTATCTTTATGTGACCCTAATTCATTGCTCTCGAGTGTACTACATGGAATCTTTTCATTTACATTACTTAAAATACAATGCATATCAAATTATACATACTTTTGTACGAACAAAAATAGTCAGACGATTACGAGACCATTACAATATTAATGAATGATAAAGCGTCAGGTAGGTAGAGCTTCATTGGGCAAGGTCAGTGGAATAATAAGTAGGTATATTTGTCACAGACAAAACTGTTAATTGGTAAACCGCTTTTGATTTCTTAAAATTATTACCAAAAATTACATTAGTACATTTACTTAGAAACTTTGATGGTAGGCTGTTGTTGTGAAGCGTTTTTCTTTGTAGTAATTCTAAATACCACTAAGGCGCTCTGTAAAATACTGATTTACAAAAGAGAAATCGAGTTTTCAGTAGCATCCCGGAGTCTAGATTTATGCCCGGTTAAAGGCTCGCCCCCTGTTACTTCGGACTTAATCATAACTGGCGAAATGTGGATGTTCTATAGGTACACCTCTGCGCCTTCGGGGAACAGGTGTGATGCTATGTTATGTTACGCTAAAATGCGTTTTAACTTAATCACGGTTTTGACTGAAAACAGACAAAACTGGTTTTGACCGATTAACAGTTTTGACTGTAACATACGTATTTTCAATAAACTGACTGAAAATTGTTGTAACCCGTCCTAAATACATGTCGATGCCCCCAAGCAATAAGTCGGTAATGTGCTACTATGGAGTTTTTATTGTTATGTCAAATTCGGTACTTATAGGTTGGGATACGGGCCGATTCACACCGGAACGGCAGCGGTCGACAGCGGTCGGCAGCGGCCGGAAGCGGCCGGCAGCGACGCGACGTGGGCAGTACCGCTAACAAAATGCGCGTGGCCGCGACACCGCTCGCGGCGCCCAGACGCGCGCCTCCGGCGGCCTCACGGCACCGCGGGCGGCCGCACGTTCTTTTTGAGCTTTTCAAGCGATACTGGTCGTTTAATTAAGTAGATAAAGTTTAAAATTATTTCACACTGAAAGTGCTCGCCGGGCCGATGCCGGCCGCTGTTTTCCCGGTGTGAATCGGCCCTACATCTTAGTAATTTATTTCACATTTTTCTTATTGATATTTACGTAGATATCATGAAAAACACCTTTATTGTAGGGAAATTAAAAAATGAAATTATGAAGAGAAAAGTATCACTACAAAAGTGTATTGTGTACTTATCCAAATTTGGTAAGCTGCTATTACCGAATTATTTGCGTAAATAAATTTAAGACGCTGACAACACCTAAACCGCGGTCTCTGTAAGACTGCATAGAAAAGAAAGAGAAGCGCGATGTCACAACGCTTGTAATTTATTGCAAAATATGAAGCAATTATTTATTTACTCAAAATTGAGTTGAGTAATCGAAAATAAAAAACAACCAAGTTCTGCATTCAAATAAGACGTTCTTGTTATTAATTAAATAGGTGACATATGTTGATATTTAATACAGATATTTTTGTTTGGAACTCAAGGTAAGAGGTTACTTTAACGTTAGTTTGTAACGAGATTTTTTTTTCAAAACGTGTTTTGGTAACAACCAAGTTCTTAGAAATATGTTCAAAATTAATATATCTTTTTTTCGCTACCACAAACTATACAGATTTGGCAATTTTTTTTCTTAAGAAAAGCCTATTTTTGTCAGTTAGGTCTTGTCAGTGCCTTAATGCAGTTCTTGGTAAACGCTAGCACGTTGTTGTTGTCGATTTATGTTGAGTAAGCTCAAACTGTAATGGGAACTAAAAAGGTTTTCAAAGTAAATAATTGATTAATAAATATGTGTAAAATTGCAATACGCATCCAATTTGAACACGCGTGCTCCCGTTTTCGACAAAAAGAATGTTTTGTAACAATACTGTTACTGAGTCAATTTAAAATAACCACAATACACCGTTATAACAAATTACGTATCGTTTTTAGGGTTCCGTAGTAAACAAGGAACCCTTATAGTTTCGCCATGTCCGTCTGTCTGTCTGTCTGTCCCCGCTGTAGCTCAGAGACGCTTAGTACTAGAAAGCTGTTAATTGGCATAAGTATACTTATTAATCACGTCGACAAAGTGCTAAAATAAAATCTTGAAAAAGATTTTTATAGGGTAGATCCCTTGCACGCAATGTGGGGATGATATTTTTTTTTGTCTACCCCATGGTGTGGGGTAACGTTGGATAGGCCGTTTAAAAATATTGCGCGTCTGTGAACACCACTTTTCGATTCAAGGATTCGCTTGCGTAATATTAACCATTAAAGTGCTAATTTTTGTTAGAGTCAAGTGGGGGGACACTTGACTCTAACAAAAATTTACCCCCCCCCCCCCTGCCAGCTAAACGGTTGTTTATGAAGATGTGAAAAAACTCATAGCAATAGTACATATAATGAAATGAAAAGGAAAACTATCACAGCTAAGTAGGCTTTAGAAGTTAAAGAGTAATAGTCGACCAACTTAAATTTGCAGCTGGAGAATTGACCGTGGCATATATCGATGTATGGGAGAACATGTTTTTCAACAACAAAGTTGATTTTGTTTTTGGTACAAATTCATCCCAACTTCCCAACTACGGAACCCTACATTGTGCGTGGTCCAACACGCACTTGACCGGTTTTTAAGTTCTAAAAAAAACGTTGGAAAAGTCCGTATTGTAATGTTACATCAGCATTTTTTACAAATTTACTGCAGTCATGGCGTAAGTGTATATTAATGAAACAATTTATCTTTCATATTTTTGTAATATTTATTTTCTTAAATTGCAAGGCTTTTCACACACGTAATTTAATGTTGTCGTAATTGTATTACACAAAAAAACAATTTACGTTTGATTTATCAATGACCTTAATAGTCTGACTACTTAAAAAGATATTAAACCATAACACAATAACATTTCTCCTGTAAAATTTGAGTTTTACGATTACCGACTTATTGCTTGGTGGCGTCGATATAGATTCCATTGAATAATATTCTTTTCCAGCGAATTGAATGAGAAACAATTTGAATTAAAAAAAATACCCGGCCAGTCAGTGCGAGTCGGAATCGCACACGAAGGGTTCCGTACCTCCGTACAATGTTTAGCAAAAAACGCCGAAAAAAACACGTTTCTTCTATGTTAAAAACTAAAGTTAAATGTTTTTTTTACTTTAACATTATTTTTATTTTTTGTTGTTATACCGTCAATAAAATACACAATCTGTGAAAATGTCAACTTTCAAATGTGTGAAAATTTCAATTTCAACTGACAAATTTTACGGCCCCCTATTTCATCATTTTTGAAGAAAAATATATTTATACATTGGTACTCTACTCGATTAGTTCTAGACAATGACACCCCACATGCCAGGCGAAAGTCTGGACCGGAGCCTTTTTATGAAAATTCGTGACAAAATATAACAATAATGTAAACACATTGTGTAGTTTTGAATAAATAAATGTAGAGTTGTTATTTATTCGATAATGGAGAGTGTATATATACAGTGTGTGTATAGTTTTTTTTTTTGTATATACTTCCTTTTTTGCTGTATGAAAGAGTACAACTTCAAAAAGTTTGGCTGGGTAATTTTTATTTTTGCCTTAATTTTGACAAAAGTAGAAACGATCTCCTTTAAATAAATTGTGTCAGCTATTTATTTCTCTATAGATAAAGTTGACAATCCCACAAGTCTTTCTCGAGTCTTGTTGAGCGCAGGTACGTTTTGATTTGTTTCAATTTAGAAAAACTGCGCTCACCACTGGCCACAGACACAGGAAGAGTAAGCAACAACCTTATTGCAGTTACTAAATTAGACACGCTAAACTTCTTGCAATAGCTGATATAATTCGCCACATAACTCCATTGCATCAACATCCTTAGAGTCTACCTGACTAAGATTCTTCCAACTTTATACAGTGTTCGGGTATTCCGGAAAAGCTTTGGAGGCTTTGGCTCGTCTTCCGCTTCAAAAACTACCTACCTTATATTAAATAAATAATTAAACTGCCTCTTCTTTTTTCTTAAGCAGATTGATTTCGATGCCAACATTCCCGCATCATTCGCATCAGTATGCGAATGATGCGGGAATGTTAACTTCTTCTGAAATTTCTCTTGCATGATGAACCCATCAGAGTATGGGTTTCGTAAATGTTCATGAGCGCATGATGCACGTCAGCTAATTGGTAACGTAATGGACCTTAGCCATCAATCCGACTTTCCATCTTGTATCGCTCAGTGGTTTCATTGTCAAGGTAGGCACATGACGCAATAAGACTTCCAAACGGTGGGTTGAAGACTTTTGGTAGAAAAATGGGTAAAAAGTAGGGAGTATTTCCTAGTAGTAAATAAAAAAGACTGTATTTTTCGATGCCGTCGTTTGCCGCCACCTAATATGAGCTAGGCCGTCGCGCGTCGCCTAGTTCGTCTACCTCTATATGAAGTAGTCGGCCCTGACTCACAGGCACTCTCAGTTTTCAGGTGCTCTGAAATGCGTGAATAAGACCATCGTTTTCGGAACAGTATCATATCGGCGTATGGGCTGGAATCGTGTATGAATCTCCACCTTAGTAGGTTTTCCTTGCTTACATAATAACGTACACATACAACTAAGTCAAAGTTGCATGTTTCGTGGCTTCGACAAACCTGGGTCTGAAGTCTGTTTAAAGACTTTCAGGTCGACCAAGGCAAATCATGTACGGTCAGTGGCGGGGAATTACATTATCTCATGCCGATAATCTTATTACGCCCGCTATAAGAGAACGAGATGATTTGACAAATAAAAAATACGAATGGCAAACACTATGCTTGTCAAATCAATAATCCAAAATGGCGTTAATACACTGTATTGATCGGCATTCGGAAAGTACCAGATACCTTGGGTGAGGGTCGTCCCCTAACAAGCAGGCCCGACGACGGTGCTCAACCTGATACCAACTGTAGACCGAGACTAAACCCCGAGTTGATTAATTGAAATAATATAAGTACCTACTTTTTTTTTTTTTTTCGAGGTTGGGAAATCATCAAATAACTTCTCCCGCTCTGGGCGGAGCGGGAGGGTGTGTCAGACTCTTACTGACTAAAACCCACCCGTATTCCTTCCTGTTGCCTGTGTTGCGGGGGCCTCGGTGACCCATAAGTACCTTCCCGCGACCCCGGCAGGCATCGGCCCTAGTGGACCCCTACTATATGTGCTGACGACATCTCTTTGAGGCGCGCGTGGAATACAACGCGCCGTCGACCCGGGCCTGATCCTTACCGGACGGTGAGCTACCCATTGCTCACCGTCCGCAAGCCCGCGCCTACGGTGGCCGGAAATCCGCCCGGGATTCCCGACGCCCTGGGCGTCTCCTGCGGCGGCTAGGGGCGAGAGGGCGCGAAACTTGCCTTTCCCTCAACCGTCCCGCCTCCTCCTTCGCGAGCATTACTGCTTCGCAGAAGGAGGTGACGGCTGCCCATGCCCTCTCGCTCCGTACCATGGCCTGAACCAGGGCCGGACGCGAGAGGTCTCTGCCGCCGATCGCCTCCACGAGGACACGGCGGTGCTCTGCCCAAGCCGGGCAGACCTCCACCGTATGCTCCACCGTGTCCTCCGGGCGATCCACACAGTGGTGACACCCGGACGTTTCCTCCCGCCTTATCCGACACAGGAACCTTCCTAAGCTGCCGTTTCCGTTAAGGACCGTGTCCGGTGAGGACCTGCGTCAGGAGGAAGGTGAGGACGCCGTGGCGCCTCTCCAGCTACTCCTCAAAGAGGGGACTTATCGCCGCAATCGTGGCGTGCCCAGCACTGGGTTGCGACAACCGTACTTTCCATGACGCCATGAGATCCCGCCGGAGCTCCATCCGCTGTGCCGCGATTTCTCGCGGCAGCGGACTCACGCCCCGGCGTTTCGCCTCCTCGCGCCACTCCCATACGTGCGCGAGGACTTTTGCCTCCAGATCCCATGGCGGCAATCTGGCAAGGAGGCTCGCTGCCTCACAGGAGACCGTGCGGTATCCCCGGACCATCCGGATGGCCATGACCCTTTGCGCCGTGCTCAACCGGCGGGCTGGCCGCAGCGCCAGAGAGCACGCCCATACAGGAGCCCCGTAGAGGGCCATGGACCGCACATAAGTACCTACTTATGATATTGATGTCTGATGATGATTAGGATATTTGAAATTATGGTGAAAAACTTTACAACAACCTTTATATTGCAGATTTTAATCTTTATTCTTTATTTTCCATTTAATCTCCGTAAGGAATTAATGATAATCTATTTTCCTTATCCACTTACTTGTGCTGTTTAGTTAGAACGTAGTTAAGGTAGCTAGAGAGAAGGCGCAACGTATGAAATGGTCAGCAACACGTGGACGCTGCAACCTTGGGATAAGCGGCATCCGCTGATAAGGAGGCGGCACGTCACCACCGCGGCCGCACTCCCCGCCCCAGCCGCGCCGCCGCCGGCGATGCTGCGTTCGCGCAAACTGCAAGGTCACGCATGCACCCCGCTCGCAATAAACTTTACACGTGTCTATAACACATAAATGCATTGCAACAAAACCACCCAGTCCATGCTCTACATTTATTGCTCATTGTGCCATGGCATTCTAAGTATTGACACCTCGACGGTCCCTACAAATAATCCCCTATGTCCAAATAATACTTATTATAAAGGCATGAAATTTGGTACAAAAGCTTAATATATTATATATATTTTATAAAAAATAAAAAGATAGCTCATAAAAGCCATTTTAGTGTATTATCTGTTATTTAGGAACATGCTTATACATCGGAACATAGGGACGTAAAAGTCAGTAAGTACTCGTACCACTTAAGCTAATTTCAATAGGGATTGCAAATAGCTTACATACCTATTGACTTATACATACGTGGTAGTCTTTAAATTAACCAGAGTCGTAATTACCATTAATGAAAGTACGTGGGATAAATGGTATAATAGTAGATTGTACAACTAGTGCATAAAATTGCTCGTTTATGCGGAGTTTATACACTCTGCTTTTCACATCGATTGCGAGAAAATGAAACAGGCTTATAGTATTAACTTGTTTGTCTGATCTCCAACGCATGAAATTTTCGTACGCGTTGAGATAAAGGTGCTTGGATTTTGGCGGTAATATTTCTTCAACCACGTTTTTCGCATTCTGCTCCATTAGCGTGTTAGGCGAGAGTATAATTTCTTCGTCACGTGAATATTCCATTGTTTTAGTTTAACCTCTTTTCACTGTTCAAAAATGTTGCAAAATTGAAGAGAATAGCTAATTCCCGCCACGAAACTTTTTTAAAGTTTTTTTTTTTTCATCATGTGTCATTCGACTTATGTACTTCATACTGCCAAGTCATAAAAACGTTTCTTTTCATCATCATCTGCCTGCCTTTTCCCAATTCCGTTGGGGTCTGCTTCCAGTCTAACCGGATGCAGCTGAATACCAGTATTTTACATGGAGCGACTGCCTATCTGACCTCCACAACCCAGTTACTGGGTAACACAATACCCCTTGGTAAGACTGGTTGTAAGACTTTCGGGCTTCTGACTACCCGTAACGACAGTCAAAGATCTACAAATGACAGTCGGGACCAACGGCTTAACATGCTTTCCAAAGCACGGAGGGGTCTTGGTATGTAAAGATGGTCACCAATCCACGGACCAACCGCGGCAAGCGTAGCTTAGCTTAACCTGATCGATCGACCCGTGCGGCTGTTATTACTTAGCCATAAGCCCCTAGTAATACAACGCTTCATCACCCTTCTATATTTCATCACAAAAAAATTGTTTGTACATCACTTATATTTTCTGAGAAAAATGAAAAACATCGTAAGGCAAGCTGGACTTATCGTTAATATAACTCTGAAATCGCTAACTCGTCTTGAGTAAGCATGGTGATCAATGCTCGTGTCTTCTCTGTATTAGAAGAGGCCTTTGCCTTGTACTGGGGCAATAATTTGCTGGTATTATTCATCCGGCAGTGGACTGGCCATGTTTGTCGAAGGACCGATGGCCGGTGGAGCAGAGAGTGGTGGAGTGGAGACAGCGTGTCAGCAAGCGTAGTGTGGGATGACCCCGAGCTAGATGGACCGGCGATTTTTCTTTGCATTTTTAAATAATAAATGACAGCTGTTTATTTACCTGTTTTTATCTTTTTTTATCTGTTTTTTTTTTAATTAACGATAGAAAACACGGATGTGATATAAATTAAAGCAAATTAAATAAAATAACGTCCTTAATCTGCGACGTTTTATGCACTAAAGTATAAAAAGCGATTTTATGTCGCCTACACACAACATAAAGACGAACTTTTTGAGCATGAGAAGTGAAAAAAATGTTGTAAGCTGGAAATGTCATTTTTACATTATGCGGTTGCACATCACGATATTCTGTGTTTTTTTTTTAGAGGGATATATTTTACGTGTAATATTGACAATTACGCGGAAAAATTTTACAATGACCGTCAGGCTGGCTCTGTGCGATTGATTTTACACCGTAACACTTCTGAATTACCACTACGTACGTCGGAAGTTTTTGTAAATATTGTAGATATGGGAAATTTCGTGTGTATTTAAAGTTCAATTTGCCAACTTAGATTGGCAACGATAGTATTGGGTAGCCTGGAGGTCACGAAAACAATTCACGGTTCTACGGATTGTACGTAGGGACCGTCGACATGACCCACGTACTTTTTTGACTAAGTCCGAAATATTTATCAGCAGAAAGCCACGACCAGACTACGACTAGACTTAAATATTTAAACGCCGGATGTGACCAATTATTATTCATCGTTCTGAATATAACATCTGCAGAGCTGCGGCTGAAACATGTGTTTCGTCATATTCATCATCTTCATTATCTTAGCTAGTATCCGCCCACTCCAGATTAAATCTTATCGGTTTAATAATTAATACACAGACAGAAAAACTGAAGAGCCCTTTACATTCAATTACAATGTAGAGAAATAAAATAACACTCACTAACAAATATATCACTTTCATTCAGGCTGAGATACAACTAAAGGTGTTGAATACAAATGAAATAATATGCCTTAAGAGGTTTGGATTTTTTACTTGTATAAAGCGGCCAAGTGCGAGTTGAACTCACACACGAAGGGTTCCGTACCACCGTACAAAATATGTAGGTACTTTAGTAAAAAAACAGGAGAGATGCTATATTTAGCAATATGTGAAAAAACACCGAAATAATACGTATCTTGTATGGGGACATCATTTGTAACTTAAATAATACGTGTCTTGTATGGGGACATCATTTGTAACTTAAATAATACGTATCTTGTATGGGGACATCACTTGCAACTTAAATAATGCGTATCTTGTATAGGGACATCATTTGTAACTTAAATAATACGTATCTTGTACGGGGACATCATTTGCAACTTAAATAATACGTATCTTGTATGGGGACATCATTTGTAACTTAAATAATACGTATCTTGTATGGGGACATCACTTGCAACTTAAATAATACGTATCTTGTATGGGGACATCACTTGCAACTTAAATAATACGTATCTTGTATGGGGACATCATTTGCAACTTAAATAATACGTATCTTGTATGGGGACATCATTTGTAACTTAAATAATACGTATCTTGTATGGGGACATCACTTGCAACTTAAATAATACGTATCTTGTATGGGGACATCATTTGCAACTTAAATAATACGTATCTTGTATGGGGACATCATTTGTAACTTAAATAATACGTATCTTGTATGGGGACATCACTTGCAACTAAAATAATACGTATCTTGTATGGGGACATCACTTGCAACTTAAATAATACGTATCTTGTATGGGGACATCATTTGCAACTTAAATAATACGTATCTTGTATGGGGACATCATTTGTAACTTAAATAATACGTATCTTGTATGGGGACATCACTTGCAACTTAAATAATACGTATCTTGTATGGGGACATCATTTGTAACTTAAATAATACGTATCTTGTATGGGGACATCATTTGTAACTTAAATTGATTGTTATTACTTGTTGTCAAAGCGGCCATAGTAATAGTACTAGTCCATTTATTTGTCGGAATATTGTTACAGAGTTGTTACATAGTATTATTCATAATATTCTGCCGTTTACGCCGTACAAATACATTTCAGGGTTTTGGCTAGTTTGTTTGTTTATGAATGTAATTAATACAATGAATTAAATAAATTAGGATAACATTCAAATTGCAAATTCGTCAAATATTAGGCATGTGCATGTCAAAAAGATTAAATGAAGTCAAAGAGATACCAAGAGAATGTAATTATTTCCTAATATTTAAGTCAACTTTTCATTCATAAAATCAGTCATTTACTTAAGTCGCTGACAACACCTAAACCGCGGTCACTGTCAGATTGCATAGAAAAGAAAGAGAAGGGCGACGAAAACGCTTGTAATTTATTGCAAAATATGAAGTAATTATCTATTTACTCAGAATTGAGTTGAATAATCGAAAATAAAAAACAACCAAATTCTGCATTAGAATAAGACGTACTTGTTATTAATTAAATACGTAATTTATGTTGATATTTAATACAGATATTTTGGATTAGAACTCAAGGTAAGAGGTTAGTTTAACGTTAGTTTGTATCGAGATTTTTTTTTCAAAACGTGTTTTGGTGACAACCAAGTTCTGGGAAATATGTTCAAAATTTACATATATTTTTTCCGCTACCACAACTATACAGATTTGGCAATTTTCTTTCTTAAGAGAAGCCTATTTTGGTCAATTGGGTCTTGTCAGTGCCTTAATAGATAATTGAATAATTTACAGCGGAGCCTTAGTAAAACGGTCCCGTTTCGGCTCTGATAAGGCGAAGTACAGGCGCCATCTAAATTAATGCCAGTTTTCTAAATCATAATCCGATTATTTTATTAACTAACATTCACAAACACAAACGTTCTGATATGACGTACTGAAGATTGGGTGTTGATTTTTTAATCACTATAAACATATTATAATCTATTCGTCATATTAACCATTGGGGGGACTCTCGTCGTGGCATATACTTCCGTCTAAAGAAAAGAGTCAGAGGGAGGGATCAATTCCCCATGATGGCTCTCCCCCGCTTTGGCCTTGGGAGGGTTCTCTCAAAGCCGAGATATTTGAAAATCCATTAAAGTGGAGGCTGTACTCGAGAAAAACAATGCGAGTTTGCTTTAATACATTTATATTATTTTAGCTGAAAAGGCAATATATACTTTTGTGTTAACATTTTATATTTCCACACAACGTTTGACGCAATAGCGTAATCTCTGTAACCGTACGCGCAGCCTATAGTAGCTACTCGCGGAAAGTCTCTGAATGTATACATGTTTAAAGTCGCGCACATTTTCTGTTTTATAAACTCCTATCCTATAGTATCCTGCCCCGGCGTCGCACGGGTAGCAGAGCATATATGCCTACATTTTTTTTTCTGCCGTAGTGCCGTATCAGCCTGTTGCGTCGAGCATCTGGGTTAGATTAAAATGTAAGTAACTTATGTTCATCCTACTTGGAGTACTTTACATCGTCATATTTCAGCCAATTTACTTACAAAAAACCTTCATCATGAATCACTCCGTCCATTGGTGAAAACCGTATGAAAATCCGTTCGGTAGTTTTTGAGTTTATCGCGTTCAGACAGACAGACGGCAACTGTGTTTTATAATATGTAGTGATGTGTTGCGTAGGTAAAACCGGGAAACCGAGTAATGCAAATATGGGACACGATAATTCAACTATTTATTTAAAAATATATTAGCCATTGTTAATGTGCACCTACTCAACTTTTAAGCCTATTTCGTCGGAGTATTCGTCACTTGTCAATACAATACCAGTCGTCAGTGCCGCATAAAATAAAATGGGCAACTACTATTTTCCTTCCACTTTATTTGTTCCAAATAAACCTTACCATTTACAAATTTACCAATTTAAGTTTTAGTTTCCTGCTATTAGTCAGGCTTCATAATACAGACATAAATAATTCAGCAACACCAACCAGATTACGTTACAAGATCTGTGATTTTTATTTCACATTTCAGCGTTGATATCACTAGAAATTTACGATTCGAATTAACTGCTTTACGTGGAATTACCCATCAACAACCGCCTGCAAGATTGTAAGAAGTAGGTAATATCACATCACACGTGTATATACAAGATTATTACGGATTATACATTTGCTTATAGATCTACGTAATCTAGAGCGATCTTGAGAATATACATTAAATGATGAAAGAAGCCATTCAACGGTGTTATATCAGATACAGCTTCTCCACACCAAGACTGCTTCATTCACTTTCAGTATAAAGGACGTAGGTATCTAAGTAGCAACAATGGATCTTGTGTTTCATCGAGCTAGCAACATTTTACGTATTACATTATCAAGAACTTTAACCTAAGTTAAGATCACTTGTAAAGGTCGGGGCAGGTAGGTCGACGTGTCAATTGACGTTTTGTTGTGTTGAATGTGACCGGCGGCTGTGGCGCGGACGCCGCGTCTTGCCGGATGGGTGACATTGTGTGACCGCAGCGTTTTTAGACAACTATTTGATGATACGGTGACGCAAAACGTCTGTTACTACAAGGTCAACTTTAATTGTATTGTTGTGTATACTTTTATTTATTAGCCACATTATTGCTCCAAGTGCAAATTAGATAGGTTAGGTGCCTTTAGGTGCCTTGTATGTTAACACCTAGATACAATTTTGGGAACACATCCTACTTATTATTTCTCATATTATAAAAGGAAACGACTGTCTTGCTGTCTGCCGCTAGCGCACATCTCGAAAAATACAACTAATCTCCAATCCTCATCAACATCAACTAATCTTCTCCAGCTATGTTTCAGTGTAAGTGTTAACAATTCCACGCGAGCGGGGCCGCACAGCTAGTTTACTGCAAAAATAAAATAAGCTGTATTGCATTCAAATGCCATATCCCACAAAGGGTGGGCAGGGTAATCCCGAATTTATTACAACACGACAGAACCCTTGCCTCGCCTCCCGCGCGACTCCGAAAGGGGTGCGCAGCTAAAGCTCAGCTGGATCTAGATAAGTTAATAAATACAATTCGAAATTATTAATTACTTAGAACATTTAGAAACTGCATTTTTTTTTTCACTTTCCTTTAAATTATATTTTATATGAATTAGGTACATACATCATTTATTTACTAATCATTTATTTTATCGTCTCACACTAAGAACTTCTGCTGTTTTGTTGGTGTGTTTACAAACATAAATCTCGCTAAAATCTCTCTCTCTCTTTAGAAACCATTCAAAATATTAATTCCATGCGGGAATCGAACTCACACACAAAACACAGTTTTTGTTGTCTTATCTAACACTTCGTAGCTCTTGTTCGTAGTAAACAAAATAACAACGCCCGCTGCACTACATTTTCAAACGATGCCAGCTAGCATGGTATTATAAACGAGTTTATAATGTTTCTGTGCAATACTTCCACTAACGGAAGAACCGAAGAACAAACCTCAAAGAAATGCAACCCTGAAAAAGTACAGTCATTTATTCAAAGACCCTAAAAATATACATTCATTAATTTCTCGTAGACCGTGCTACGCTGGGCCTACGCAGTCGTAGAGGGTGTACAGTAAGTACCCTGGGACGCACCTAGAGCAAATTAAACTTTGTAAATGTTCCAAATAACCAGTTTTGTTTTTTTTTTTGGAAAAGTTTTCCACACGTTTCTCATCTTTCTCACCTAGAATGATTAGAAACGTGTGGAAAACTTTGTAGGTCTACGTAAAGACAAAATATAATGGAAAAGAGTACTGAAAATCTTCTGTCCACGCAAAAAAAATCTATTAATAAGTCCAATAAACTTTTAAAATACAATTAAATAGTGAAAGCATATTTTGTACTTGGGAATCCATATCACAAACACGTACCTATTTTTATTTTCAGGCACCTTTTTTGAACTCATTTTATGTTTAGTTATTAACTTTTTGAGAACTTAAAGAATACCTTAATTACATATTTACATCATACATTGAACGAACTATGTAATTATGTACATAACACTGTGATAGATAATACATAGCATCGCTTGACCATAAAAAACGCAAATGACAGCAGGAGTTATCAAAGTGACCTTGTACTTGTATTATTGAAACGGATTCGACGCGCCACGAGAAGGAAAACATTGTGGGGACGAATTAATACGCGCAGTTTTTCTAGGGGTGATCTCAATGTTGTTCTTTTCGTACTTAATTACAAGAGCTATTTCGTAACTCCGCCCGAGTAAAATAAGTTTTAAACCACGTTAAAGATGAACACTGAAAACTTGGGATTCGTACAGTCAGTGACGTTCAATAGGGAAGCTAAATGTAGGCTTACACTATCCAATGTTTCAGAAGATATTTATGAATGAAACCTTACTATTCACGCATGCATTTGCACGCTTGCTTCCAGGCAGAATACAATTACTTTAAGGCTAAGATCTTCCCTTGTAAACTATGTATTTTCTTGCAAGTAAACAATTTGAATTTAGAATATTACAATCAAGTATTTCGAGATGATCAGGAACTTATGTTGCTGACTGTATAATTACGAAATCTATATCTAGCTAGGTAAAATTAATCTCTCCGCTGTCTTTAAGGAGCTGGCAAGGATTTTGAAAAGTAAATGGTGCTGGTATGGCAAACAGCACTAAAACCAGCACTATTTACTTAAAGTGATACGTAAAAAATAAATGATAGCGAAGTGGTAAGAAAGTGACAGAGTCAATTACTTCCACATGCGAAAAAGAGATCGCAGGATTGCGCTGGAACCAAAATTAAACAACGTAAGAGCGCCAAATCAAATAAAAATTGTTTACAATATACAATAAGTATCTATGTATATATTTATATCTTTGTAATAGCTTTGTATCAAATATATTGTCAGCCATAGTTTTCAATTACCCAATACGCACATTTTGAGAGCAGTGGTGGCTCAGTGGTAACGGCCGCGACTTACGAGTCGTAGATCGTAGGTTCGAACCTAGACAGGCGCTTTACTTTGTGTAAATTATTTTATCACCACTGCTCTCAAAACGGTATAGGAAAACATCGTGAGGAAACCGGAATGCCCTAGAATCAAAAATTCGAAGACATGTGACGTCTACCAAACCGCACCGGGCCTACGTGGTTGATTACGGCCCACTCCCTCTCACCGAGAGGAGGCCTGTGTCCCAGCAGAGGGAATATTATAGGCTGATTGTGTGTGCACATTTTGAATGCAATTTTGCAATTAAATTACTTAGGATTTTAGAATTACAGAAAAAAAAATAGAAGTCTTTTCGGAATTGAATTCTATCGAGGAAAAACTCAATTGCGTTTTCCTGTCAGAGTATTAATCAAATAGTCTTTAAATCCATGCATGCTGTAATAGTGAAATAAATAGTTACGAAAAAGCCCCCAATTTATTTTGGAATCGCCTTGAGGCTCGTGCAGACTGGGGTGATATCGCGGGCGCAACAGGCATTTTCGAGCATGTCTGCACGAGCCTTTAACGTGAATAAATACAGACATATTTAACCAAGTAACATACTACCTATGCATACTTAAATACATACAAACGTCCTTCACGTTGATATCTAGTGCCTCTTGAAATATAAAGTTACATATGGGCTAAGAACCCATGACTCATATTAATCGTTATAAATTATCGTATTTTTTCTAGAACCAGCTCATATGATATAAATGAAACATATGCATGTACCGATGCTGTCTTAATACCCCTGAATAGAGGTTTTGATGCACGGAAGCATGTATTTTTTCCAATTACCGTATAGTGACTGACAGTACCTAAGTGCTATAAAGTCGTATCTATAGATATAATTCTTCCCAAAAAAATGTTAATGTTGGCCACCTAAGTACTTTAAATAGTGAATTAGGCACCACTGTCAGCTGCGACCCAATGACAAAAACATAGGCATAATTTATTTATTTATTTTTATTTATTAGGGACAAACAAACAGTAACACATTATATCTGCGCAAATAATATAAACAAAGATATTATATAAATGTGAAACTCACACCGTTATCCATAGCATATACAATTCATATAAATTTACTAATGAACAATCTATGCGAGTAAGACTACAAGACTGTTCAAATAACTATACATCGGAATCCTTAAGTTTCATTATCAAAGCAGAACGAAATCTATTTGCTGGCACTGAGAATAAATCTAATTCTGTAGTTTCTGAACAAAAATCATTATAGTTTTTGCACAAGCGACGTAGAGGCGCCCGCAGACCAGCATTGGTACGGCAATGGGACACACCAAAAAGAGGACGTGCGCGCACCTCTCGTCTAATAACAGTTCTTGTGACACAGTAGCATATTTTATTAGTAATCTCAGAGCAGTTATACCATATAGCATACGTCGAAAAGAAACATAATTTCTAGATGTAAACGTCTAGATTTCAGGCTCATTAAATTGTATTTATTAAGTAGATTTTTATAGGTTGGGAAATTGTGGGAGCACCTATAGTGCATCGATCTGAGGAATTTGCGCTGCACTTTTTCTAGCATCTCAGCATATTTATTATAAAAAGGGTTCCACACTACCACTGCATATTCGAGTTGAGATCTAACTAGTGCTTTATAGAGATGAGAATAAGTGCTTGCGTGTTTAAATTCAGTAGCTGATCTCATAACGAACCCGTACATACGATAAGCCTTTTTGGTGATGTTATCAATATGTTGATCAAGGTGAAGTTTGTTATCTAGCAGTACCCCTAGGTCTCGCACGGATGGAGCTTTCAATAGAGTTACATTGTTTAGATTATAATTATTATTTAAAACATTTTTATTTTTTGTGAATGATATCGTTAAACATTTAGAAATACTAAGGTAAAGTTTGTTTTGAACGCAGTATTCAGAGAATCGATTTAAGTCTTCTTGTACCTAACTGACAACAATCTGCAGGTTTTCTTATAGCTTTAAAGATTTTTAGGTCGTCAGCATAGAGCAAAAATTTTGAGTGTCTGAAACAATTTCCAATATCATTTATGAACAAAATGAATAAAAGAGGCCCTAAAATTGAGCCCTGGGGTACGCCAGATGTTACGACAGCAGTCGCCGAGTGGAATCCTTTGACAACAACCCTTTGTGATCTATTACTAACATATGATGCAAACCAGCGAAGCAAATCTCCTCGTATGCCGTTAAATGCAATTTTTAGAAGCAAATTGTAGTCTACTTTGTTGAACGCTTTTTGAAAGTCTGTGTACACTGCGTCTACTTGTACTTGTTGATCCATATTGTTAAAGAGAAAGTCGGTATATATTAATAGATTAGTAGTTGTAGATTTACTTTTAACAAATCCATGTTGTTGTTCTATTATAATTCTGTAAATTATCTTATGTATTTCCTGATAAACGAGCCTTTCAAAAAGCTTCGACAAAGCAGACAAAACAGATATGGGGCGATAATTTTCGACCTTTTGTTTGGACCCTGATATATACAGGAGTTATATTAGCCCTTTTAAATTGTTCAGGGAAGGTGCCCTCTGATATAAACATATTAAATATAATTTGCAGGGGTCTGTATATCTGTATATACACATAACAACAAGAACAATAAGCAATAACATAACATCCTTACTAAAACTAGTATTATAAATGCGAAAGTGAGTTTCGTTTGAGCTTTCACGCTAAAACGGCTGAACGGATTTGATTGAACTTTGGCACATGGGTACACCATGACCTGGAGAAGGACATAGGCTCCTTTTTTATCCTGGATCGCAGATGATGTTGCGGGCAAGGTCGTTTTCAAATTTAGAGCCAAAAAAGTAGGAATTTCATGAATTAAAATGTATGATATTTTCGTATATTTTTATATCACCAAGTTTTTTAATCACCAAATGCACCTAAGCATTTGGTGATTAAAAAACCACATGACAATGAATGATCACGCGGGGTGAGAGACAGGGTATACATGATCAGCCTATAATGTTCCCACTGCTGGGACACAAGCCTCCTCTCGGTGAGAGGGAGTGGGCCGTAATCCACCACGCGTGCCCAGTGTGGGTTGGTAGATGTCACATGTCTTCAAATTGTTGGTTTTAGGACATGCCGGTTTCCTCACGATGTTTTCCTTCACCGTTTTGAGAGCAGTGGTGATGAAATAATTTACACAAAGGAAAGCGCCTGTCTGGGTTCGAACCTACGATCTACAACTCGTAAGTCGCGGCCGTTGCCACTGTGCCACCACTGCTCGCTGGCAGGGTATAGCAGTCTTAATCCCAGGTTGATACAGGTTGGATTGATGCGTTTAATTATAGTAACACAAATGAGATTATTTAGACAAACTCTTTTAAATTTCTATTAAATGTTATTTTATTGTTATTCAAGATTGTCTCAACAATTTATTATTACCCATCATCTGCCTAGCCTTTCCCAACTATGTTGGGGTCAGCTTCCAGTCTTACCGAATACAGCTGAATACCAGTATTTTACATGGAGCGACTGCCTATCTGACCTCCACAACCCAGTTACTGTGTAACACGATACCCCTTGGTAAGACTCGTTGTCAGACTTTCGAGCTTCTGACGACCCGTAACGACTGTCAAAGATCTTCAAATGACAGCCGGGACCAACGGCTAAACCTGCCTTCCGAGGCTCGGAGGGGTCTTGGTATGTAAAGATGGTCACCCATCCACGGACCACCCGCGGCAAGCGTAGCTTAACCTGATCGATCGACCCGTGCGGATGTTATTACTTAGCCGCAAGCAACAATTAATTACCCTTCCTTTAGAATTACATTAAACATTGTAATAATAAAATTCCAGTTTCCTGCACATTTTTCTGTTTTATATAGCAATCTAGGAAAAATAAGCCCTTAGAACTAGTGACATTAATGAGAAATGGGTAAGTTTTATAGGCCTATCTCCTTAATTTACTATGATAAGAAAGTCGCTGTAATAGGCCCTTAGGCGTCTCAAAGATGTAGTCGATTTAAAGTTATTTAAGTTACGTTAAAATCTACTCCACAAGAATTAAATCAAATATAATGCTTTTTGGCCCCAAATTTTAAATCGACCCGCAACAGCTAGTCTACTATAATTTATGTGCATGGCATGTGTGGCATTTATAGGGTTGATAAGCCATCCATTGATTAATTATTATAGATCGTCGAAACTCAGGTTAGCATCATTAAGACTGAGATAATTCACGTGGCATGTGTTTTAACAATTTTAGTTTAGTCAAATTATTAATAATGTGAAAGGGCAAAGTGTTATTGGGTTTTTCTATCTGGAATTGCTCAGTAGCAGCCCGGAGTCTGGATTTGTGCCCCGTTGATGGCAATAGGCTCGATCCCTATTACATGGGACTTAAACATAACTGGCGAAATGTGGGTGTACTACAACAGGTACACCTCTGCCCAATCCTTCGGGGAAAACGAGGCGTGATTTTATGTATGTGAATGGTAATCCTAACTAATATTATAAATGCGTAAGTGAGTTTGTTTGTTACGCTCTCACGCTAAAACGGCTGAACGGATTTGGATGAAATTGGCGCATGGGTAGACCATGGCCTGGGTTAGGACATAGGATATTTTTTATCCCGGTAGTATGTTCCCGTGGGATAATTTCCGATATCCACGCCCACGCGGGCGAAGCCGCTGGAAAAAGGTAGTACTTAATATGGTGAAATTAGTGAAGGCGATCGTTATAGGTAGAATGGCCAATTGTAGGAGAGTAGGTACGTTATTCTGAAATTAGGGTAAAATAGTCGTGACGTGCAAGCATAACGTGTGCATCCTTGAAAGTAAACCAATAACAATTGGTCAGTGTCATCTTCGTCACACACGCACGTCTGACTCATTAGGTACTGAATTATACTGTGGTTAGAGCTCGCTTGCGTCAGTCAACACACAATAGAGCTTTATATTACAAAGAAAGTTCGGGAAACTAAAAGAACGAAGCATTGAAGTCTAAGTAATTTTCTTATTTTCATCGTTCTACACAAAAACAAAACTTTTGTCCATTCAAGAGAAATGAGCCAAGAGTAAGAGTACGTCATCCAGTCCAATGCTGCTTTAGTATCTAATAATTAAGATAGTCCTTCTTCTAACGAGTGTTCTTCATTAAATGATTTTAATTTACCTTAAGTTTCAGTCTTACATAAAGTTAAGGCGACGAAATGCGGTACTAAGGGCTGTTTGCTGTAACAACGCAACGTATTGTGATCATCAATTACCTATCTGCCCGACGCGCCAATCAATTATGCCAATCCATGTGAGTTCATTGCACTCTGTAGTGCTGGTAAAAGGGTAAAGGGCATGTTCAAGGCTCAATAAGAGAAACCTTTAAAGAAAAGGTATAAAGGCTCCCGCAGACAGGCGCGACGCGATTCACAGAAATTGTTCTACCGGAGTCGCGCCACGCATGTCTGCCGGAGCCTTTATACCCTTTCTAGGCTTTCCTTAACGATGAAGTAAGTGATTTACAGTCCGCAACATAATTAAATCGGTTAATATCAGTGTTTTCAAAAGAGTTTTTTGAAGGAAAATCTTGTCTATTATTACTTACTTACAAAACATTTTTAAAGAGTAGGTGATACTTTTAATAACCTAACAAATACCATGGGGTCCCAGTGCGCACAAGTTATATGCGGAAATCGCGAAACATCTAGTTGATGTAACTGGTGACCGAAAAGCTGGCGACTTTCTCGCGCAACGCATGCATTGCAATTCAGCGAGGAAATGCCGGATTACGGCCCACTCCATCTCACAGAGAGGAGGCCTGTGTCCCAGCAGTGGGAACATTATAGGCTGGTTATGAGGAAATGCCGCCAGCATCCTCGGTACAATGCCTCGAGGGCCTTTTTTAGACTTAACTTAGTTTTAATTTAATTTAGTTAATGTTAATATTCATCTTGTAATTTGATTATGTAAATAAATTTTACAAATACCTAAAACAAAAATAAGGTTCTACGCTATTGATGTTTTTAAAGTTCCGAAATGATCAGCAACTTTGGTCTGTGTCTGTAGCTCACAAACTCGCGGTCCGCCTGTCAATGACCTGTCATGACGTGACACAGATGGCTGACAGACGACAGTACAGTACGACTATTCGATCTACCAGTTTGGATAGCTAGGGCTCCAGTGTGATTTAATACTAAACAAGCACTACATGAATGAATAATAAAGTATAATAATAAGCCAACAATAAATAACCACAATCAGTTATTTACTTGTGTTATGACATTAAATTAGAATGAGCACCAAATTAATCACGCTGGTCACGCACGGTGTTTTACGCGAGTCATTAATACATATTGGGAAAACATGTTGACGCTTTTGTGTATAATCAGTCATTTACTACATAACTTTGAACATAACATTGTCTTATCAAAACTTCTAAGAATTAACATGTTTTGGAAGGTATGCGAAAATATAGGCTGTAAATACGATATCCGTATAAAAAAATGTACAGCAAACAGACTATAATGCTACATGTATGGCTGCAGTAATTTATTGGTTATTTTGTTGTTTTAAGATTTTCTTTTTAATTCTAGGTACCTATGTCTTATTTAGAATAGCCATAAGCTCAATGTAGTAAACTCCTGTATGTGCTAAGTGAACCCTTGAAAATGTAATCAAACGGGAAACCGCAAAAAAAACATAAAATAAAAAGTATAAGTTATGCACAAAAATACTAATGACTAAATCAGTAACAGCAATATTATTGTGGCAATCCGCAATTTTTGAACAAATGCCTAATTAAGGCAAAAGTAGAAATCGGTCACATTTCCACGGAAATGTGATACTCTCCCCAAAGTTTTTGCAAGAAACGTCTACCATTTTTCATTTTCATGTAATTTTCGTTAACGCCAGATTTATCACAATTTGTCACAATTTTTTTTGGGTCTTTTTATTTAGGCATTACGGTTTAGGCACAAAACGAACTTGAGAACGTGAAATTATTACATGAATCACAAATGAATGAATTTGCAATCAATACAACATACATGGGAAACTCCTGTCCAAACCGCAATGACGTTCCTACCTTCAAAGAAATTGGTGTCGTTTTGGAAAACTGTAACAGTAACCTTTCGTTGCTAGCGCGAAAGTGTATAATTAACTACTTAATTACGTATTTTAGATAGTTGTCCGCAAATAAGTCGACGATTAAATTAGAAATAGATCGTGTTTGGCAGTGCGGTGCAACGACGTTTTATATATAATTAGCGATGCACAAATAAAGTGGCTTCGAAGGAATTGGGTCGCTGCGAGTGGCGGGCGGGTGCGGGTGGCGCGCGGGGCGTCGGAATTCGCGTAACGTTACGTCAGCGGGCGTCGGCCTCGCGGCGGTCGCTGACCTGCGGCTATCTCTAGCGCGGCCGCTAGTCGCACGCGCATAATTACGCACACACTATGCACATGTGCTGCATCACTAAGCTGCTAAATGCACTGACTAGCCGCTCTAAACATCTGCGTCACCGACCGCTGAATTGCTCCAACATTACTTAGGAAGAATTCCGTCTATAGCGAACACTTTTTGTCTAAGTTGACCTGACGACAAGTACCTCTGCTGTTGTCAAGTCGCGAAGAACTTGGAACCATTGAGTTGTTCGAAAATAGTTGTTAAAAAATAATAAATGATGGGATTGGTCCAGATTCTCATTCTTTTGAAAATATGCGTACGTTTCGTATTATTTTCACGCCAAGAGCCGTGTCGTGTAACGTACTCAAGGTTGTCGACCTGGTTCTACACTGTTCTTTGTATCTTGAGTCTCAAAGGTTGAAATGAAGGTACGTGCCTACTGTATTCAAAACGGGAAATAATACGGTTCATTTCATTCATCAACTTTGTGTTCTTCCACATAGCGTAGGCGTAATGATGCGACTTGGTGCAGCTTGTGTAAAAGCTATTAAGTGTTTCTTATTATAATCATTGTTTGATTAACAACCATAAAGCGTATTGTGCAATATTGATAATCATTATGTAGCTGCTGTGAAGCAGTGCTAACTATAAACCACAGCATCCAGTTAACAATGTTTTCTGCAGTAACACTGTGACGTAACCAAGGTGGCTTGCAGTACCTCTCAAAGAACTCTCCAGAGGAAAGTATCAGGGTCCCTACTCCCTAGTGTAACGAACTACGATTACAAAGCCTTTTATGCCAGTCCCTGTATTCACAGGTCAAACAAGCCTTTGTTGCCTGATTAGGTAAGTATAAAACTTAAGTACATGTCACTTATATTTATTTTATTTTTTATGACAAGAAAAACGAAACAAGTGAACTTACTGACTTAACTTACTGTAATGTTTTCGAAAATCTTATAAAAGAGATGGAGCATATGGATATAGTACCGCTTTATCACTAATAATACCTAGAAATCCAATACTAGCCCACCTAATGACCTGGATGACTGGCGAGGCAGGCTCTCCGCTTAAACACTGACATTTATAGACGCATCTGTCTGGCCTGGGGTCTATGATATCACACGTGAGAAAACGATGGGAATGCTGTAATAATAATGAGTATTTGGTATTTGATAAACTTACTCTAAATTGTAACTTTCAGGAGGAATTTACTGAGAATTTATCGCAACCTACACATAAATTTAACTATACTTTTTGCTCATGAAAGATTTCCACTGATATAAAAAACGGTTGGGGTCATTGGTTGGGGTTAACTACCTCTACTACTAGTGAGTAAGTAAAGAACGTGGAGCTTTATCAACCTGCTTATCTCCCCTCGATAACTTTCTGTGGGGCAATTTTAGCATCATAACACGCGCGTCCCGCTCACGCCTGTACCTGACAGCACCCCATTAAAGCGCCATGAAGAAATACATAAATACTATATCGTCCTACGTAGGTGCTTAGTTACGTACACGGTACACCTTTTTTTTTTTGGGTGTGAAATCATGAAATAACTTCTCCCGCTCTGGGCGGAGCGGGAGGGTGTGTCAGACTCTTACTGACTAAAACCCACCCGTATTCCTTCAGTTGCCTGTGTTGCAGGGCCCTCGGTAACCCTTTGGTACCTTCCCGCGACCCCGGCAGGCATCGGCCCAAGTGGAACCCTACGCTTCTGCTGACGACATCTCTTTGAGGCGTGCGTGGAATACAACGCGCCGTCGACCCGGGCCTGGTCCTTACCGGACGGCGAGCTACCCATTGCTCACCGTCCGCAAGCCCGCGCCTACGGTGGCCGGAAATCCGCCCGGGATTCCCGACGCCCAGGACGTCTCCTGCAGCGGCTAGGGGCGAGAGGGCGCGAAATTTGCCTTTCCCTCAACCGTCCCGCCTCCTCCTTCGCGAGCATTACTGCTTCGCAGTAGGAGGTGACGGCTGCCCATGCCCTCTCGCTCCGTACCATGGCCTGAACCAGTGTCGGACGCGAGAGATCTCTGCCGCCGATCGCCTCCACGAGGACACGGCGGTACTCTGCCCAAGCCGGGCAGACCTCCACCGTATGCTCCACCGTGTCCTCCAGGCGATCCGCGATCCACACAGTGGTGACACCCGTTTCCTCCCGCCGTAACCCACACAGGAACCTCCCGAAGCTGCCGTGTCCGGTGAGGACCTGCGTCAGGCGGAAGGTGAGGACGCCGTGGCGCCTCTCTTGCCACTCCTCAAAGAGGGGACTTATCGCCGCAATTGTGGCGTGCCCATAGTTACGTACACCTGTAGTTCAACCATCACATCAAGGCACCAAATGATAGGGAACGGCTTACTGACACTTATCGGACACAAAAAGCCGAGTCGATTAGGCATAACCAGAACTTTCTAGTTTCTAGTATTCCGAAAATAATCATAAATCTTATTATCTTGCTTCTTTTGGTCAGTGACTAACTGGTGTCAGAGTTTTTATGCCGCCTGTGGGCCTCTGATTTGACTTATGGAATCTTATTATTATACAAAGCTAAACAATTAAGATTAAAATAACACTATCATAGAAAGTTGCTACCACTACAGAACTCAGCAGCATGCATTCAACATTTATCCACGTAGTATCAATTACCGGTCATAACCACATAACTTTATCAAATTGATCTTTAAACTTTCTTCTTTCTTTCTTCTGGTTGATTTTAATTGAATACACTACACTGTCTCTTGGTGTACTATGTATCTACTACGACAGTAGGTACTAACGTACTTGAACATCACTTTTCGTAAATCATAAAAGTGCATACTTTTCTGAAATTGTATTGTCAATGTAGGAGGTCATTACGTGAAGTTGTTGAAAATAAAAGAAGGTAACTTTCTCGCGCCAGTGACAGACAGAGGCGCAGAGCACAGCGCGGCGCCGGACCTGCCAACTTTCTACTGCTGTGTCAGCACTCTTACTCGCCCAACCAATTTACTAAGTAAATAAACATCGTACTTTTATAAAAGCATCACTCGAACGATCTCACTTCTTACCATTTACCTACTTTACATTGAGATGACAAACGATTGTTACGTCAACTACTACGGTTGGAAACGTAAACATCTACGAGTAAGTGTTAATTCAATCAGTTGTTGAAATGAATATTTAAAACATTTTGCATTCAATAGTTTTAATCTAAGGACTTCTAAAGAACGAGGTTGCTGGTTAAAACTTAGCAAATTGGTACCTATGTATGTGGTATTTCATCACTAGTTTAAGTCACAGAAAATTATTGTAAGGAAACCTGAACTTTAGGAGCAGAGAGCGTATTAGTGTTCAATGCTCGTCGAGCTCGTTAAACTCTTTTTCTTAGCTCACGATCTTCGATCAATCATAGCTCACGATAGCGAACAAGTAGGCTTCCCACCTAGTGATAGGGTTCACCGCTGCCTATGGAGATCAGGATACCGGAAGCTTCCCAGGTTCGCTGTTATCAGAAAACAAAGTTGAAATTTAACTTTAACAACACTGACCTCCATTTTTGCATGAGAATGGGTTATTTGGTAAGAGCTGATACCCGACAGTACTCTACATAGGTATTAGTATAATAGAAGTAATCAATTTAGTTTAGTGACTAACTGTGAAAGTTGTATTTCATATAGTAAATACTGACAATAAAACCGACTTGCTAAGCTATTCATAGAGTATTTGCATAAAAAAGATGCGTACCACTGTATTGGTTTCTTATTTCAGTCTTATTTTATTTTAGAGCAATAAATAGAAATGCTTCCGGATATAAGCAAACTAACAAACAACTGTAACTAATAGATTAGATAGAAAGCGAGCGGGGCGAGGGGACGGGGAAGTAGGACACTTTCATTTTCGTTCATTTCTTTTCGGATGCAATGCTGCGAACATTTGCCGTGCTGCTTAGCGCGTATCCATTACCTCCTTTCCTTGCACACTTATTAGGAGAGCTTGGTGCCGATCTTGTATTAATTTACGTAAAATATAAACCGAGTTAATTACAAGTAAACACCTTTTAAATAAATAAAAAAGTTTAATCCAGAGTCTCGGTATTTTTGGTCAATATTTGTTTTGTGGGGTAAACGTATTCCTACTTAGTACTTAAGTATGCTTATAAAGGCGAACACTTACTTAGATAAACAGCATCAACAGGTATATTCCTAGAGAACTTAAAATATAGGTGAGCCCTACTAAGCACACCTCGATAAGTTCGATACACAGTGAACTGTTATTTATTTTTATTGGTTGTTCATAAACAACTCACAAGTACAGCAGTGCAATCCACTTTGTGACGTTGCATAAAAGTTATCCTTTATGTGATTGCAAATGGAGACATTCAATACATAAAAAATGACACTATTTGACTATTTTTAAATGTGAACCGGATTTTAGTCATAAGATCAGCGTACAATGACGGAACCACGCGGGCGGAGCTGTCGAAAGTAAGAACTTTCTAGGCCACTATCCACCGTCACGCCAATCACGCATTTTTATAATAGAAGAGTTTTCTAATATGTACAAATACTAAACTGCCTAATAGTAAAAGCCTGTACGATTTGAATTAAAACCCATAACGATGATTGCTTTTGTGTTTGCATCATTCAAATAATATCTTGTTGAGTATTCTTTGAAAGCTTTGAACTCTCGTGACCCAATTGCAATAATCCTTACTGTAATTAATACTTCCTTAAGTGTTTGTTTGCCCCCGCGCTAGTAAAGTGAGTTGTTCTGCATCATAACAATTGAATAGTATTGTTGCTTTGTATATCATTCAAATGAAAGAACCCTACTTTCACTGTTTTATATTATGTGCACTCATTGTAATATAATTGTATGCTAATCCATTTTTTTATTTTTTTACACACAACCCCTATGCACTTATGCGTTTGTAAACGGGAAACTTAGAAAACTGCAGAGGTAAATAATATACCTAAAAAGGTCTCAAAACAGATTTCCGATAATTAACTACAGTTACGGATTTCAAAATAGGTAAGTGAACTTTGGTAATGAAAACATTTTTCATATCTGAAACAATACGACGTTAGCGAAGTCCGTTTGTTCTCCGTTCTAATGAGTTCCAGTAACCTAATTTACTGTAAAGCCGATATAGCTTTCTACGGCCGAATCGCAACAGGTCAAACTACACTGCGATAGTAGAGTGGAAAAGGTGAAATTTTGCTGAGCGAGAAATCGACGGGATGTGATGTTTATTGTAACGAGCCCACGATCGGGCGTGCGCGCAAGAGAAACTGAAAGTAATGGCGCTGCATTCAACCCACTTTCACTGGTGCGCTGCGCGGGCGCAGGCGACGCGACGACGCCTCTCGTGCCCTATGCCGCGCCGTGCCGCGCCGTGCCGCGAAATTTGATACGCACATGACGAACATATTTACACTTCGTACAAGAAAGTACTTTCACGATTACGAAATGTTTACACCTTTAGGCTTGACATTGACGGTCGGGAGATGATGTATTGTGTATGCTAAGTGGCTTTTAGTCTACATTGCCCCCAACACACATGATTTACTACTGACGCTACGAGGACACCGACCAAATGTAAATATAATGAGTTGCTTTCTTTTACACTTAGGTGAACTATTAATTTATAATACTCAATGGTGGCGATTCCCTTGTTCACAAACTAAACTAAATTTAAGTTCAGTACATCTTTTTCTTTCTATTTCATTAGGAAAAGGACAGAAGAAAAAATTTAGTTTAGTCCTGTCAAATTAATCAGCGCTTGACGTAAATTGACGTAATTTTAATAGGTAAGTTTTTAATCAAGACTAAACTTGTATGGAGTAGTGACAGGCGCTGATTAATTTGACAGGACTAAACTCAAATTTATCTTCTGTCCTCTTCTTAATTAAATACAAAGAAAAAGATGCATTGAACTTAAATTTAGTTTACATAGTTTGTGAACAAGGGAATCGGCACCAATATCTACTTTCATTATGACCCCTACACTGCATTCCAGACGCTTTCTTTGTTTTATCCGCCATTGCTACATTCACATTTCAAAATATTTTCATTTCTTCTCATCACAGAAACGAGAATTTGATAGATGTCTTTACGATATGTTATGCATGGTCACAAGAGAAAGCTTGTGCATAACGCCTTGTTTATTTATTTAATTATAAGATTTACATACTTTTGACATATAAAAATGCTTAGTGCTTTAGACGTAGGTAGGTACCTATCTAGTGCAAGTGAAATCACTGCGGGTACGTTCAGTAAGTAGGTTAGCTTAGAGATAAGTTTCAGCTAACTTTCAGTTAGTCGGGCAAACAAATTATTTGCGATTTATAATGGGTAGGTACACCTTTCACCAGCTTTTAAATTCTCGAGTTTCGGTTATTTTGTTCTTCTATTTAAAGACAAATTATCATGTGCACGCATTTTTGCTTAAAATTCGTAGTAATGAGCGAAAAATATCAGTAACTAGATATAGAAAAATATATATAAACATGTCGAATTGATAACCTCCTCCTTTTTGAAGTCGGTTAAAAAAATGTATCTACCAGGTATTGACATGTTTGGAGCCGTTGACTTACTAGCTGTAGTGAGTGCGTGCGCGGGATTGTGTCACCCTACCTCGTGTAAGTATAACATACATACATACATACATACATACATAATCAGCCTATAATGTTCCCACTGCTGGGACACAGTAAGTATAACACATATTACCTACTTATCCTGCCAGTGCAGTGGCCAGGTTGGGCAGAAAGATGGTATAATTTAGTGCAAAAAACCATAACACAATAGTGGTGGCGGCATGTTACCAACTCGTCGCCGGAGAAAGAAGAAAGTTTTAAAGTATTAACTATTTATAACATTTTAACACTTTCTTTTACGTATTACAACATTTGCAGAGTGATAGGTCGATGTCGCATTTATGTTTTTATACATATAATTAAGTATTTACTCTTGGTAAAGGACTGGTGTGCTAATGACTTATTATTTATGAGAACATAGTTAGCCATCTTAGGTTACGAACATAAATATTTATTTACGTGTCTTCAGCAACATCTGGTTCTGGTGTCATGTGAAAAATACGCAGTTCAAACAATATTCATCATCAAATTCAGTTCTCACGAAAATATGTCTTGGGTTTTCATGTTTTTCCTTAAGAAATGGGCAAAGGTTTGTTATTAATTAGTATTTTTATTTATTTATTTAAACTTTTGCACTCAGAAAAGGTACAGAGCCGGACTTAAAGCCTTAGGCATTCTCTACCAGTCAACCAAGGGTGGTGAAGAGATGAGATGGCAGGAGCTCTGTGTGAGAGTGAAAAAAAACTGTTTAAAAATGTATCATAATTAAATAAAATAGTAAGTACATAAATAGGTTAAAAACTGTATTTTCATCTATATTTGTCTATCAGTCTGTTCTGTTAGAACGGCCAAATTAAATTTTATTTATTTTTAGGAGTCATGCGTAGGGGTTTTAGTATTTTTTTTTTTTAGTATTCAGAAATTTTAAGTCCTGACATTAAAAAGCCGGACTTTTGCAAAAAGTCCGGACATCCTACCTTTTTATCTTTACCCTTTTCTCAATACTCCTTTAAGTTTTTATGTTTTCTAAATAAACCCCTTTAGTCGAAAAGTCCGTAAAATTACAAGGACATGGGTTAAAAAGCTGGATAAGTCTGCATAAATACGAACGGTAAGCCATAATCATTCGTGAATTTGTGATATTTTATTCGTAATTCCAACATTATCTAATTTAAAAGGAACTAGTTTACATTAATTTAGAATAAATTACAGCAACTCTATTCTAATATAGGTAGGTACCTACTATTTAGTACAACAACAATTGAAAACATCCAACGCTAAAACGAACCCACATCAATATCATAGCCAAAGCGAGTGCGTATCGCTGCTCGGCGCGCTCGTGGCGCTAGCGACAGCGGCGCGCGCGGTGTCAGGCGGTGTCGCTGAACCGCGCGCGAGTCAAGGGCCTCGGTCGACGACCGCACGCCGACCGCGGCCCCTTTTCCTTCACCACAACACACACTGAATTGGCAGGCCGCTTTACAATTCATTAAATTTGGCTCTAAGTAACATCTGGGTAACTGTATTTTTATATTCTAGTATTATTACTCATACTTTGCGCACAATCACCGCATTATGTTTAGCAATGACACAAAATCTTCAAAATGTAAGCAAAATGTTTGCGATTATGATAACAAATGAATCTAAATTAATTTCGTGTGAAGTACCTATGTCATAAAGACTTATCGAAGCAAATGTGTACCTTATACATAATTGCATTATATGTTTATTAATGGCTAAAATTTTGGGTTCAAATGAGGAAATTCTAGAACTTGAAACCGTTGATTTAAGGAAGTTAATTTTACCCATTACTACACAAAACACCTCTGTCGTATATGACTATCTAAGAGCGCAGTGCATGTGTTTACCAACACGCGCGTACGAGCATGAATTGTATGTTTTCATTGAGTGTTGGAATTGCAATAGGTTGGTAATCGGTCAAATACGTGGCGTGCAATACGTGCGGTGGCGGCCGGCCGCGGCTGGTCGACGAACCCGCGCGGTCATAACGCTCACTAACTCAACAGCCTGTATTGCTACAAATTAATAACAAACTAAATACGTGTAATTTATCAATCAAGGGCTTCGGGATACGACTGATTTCTTTATGAAGTTGATAACTGAACGGTTAATAGTACATTGGAAACAGAATATTCTAGAACCTTCAATTTAATCTATGTGGTTGAATGAAGTACAAGCGTTGTATCTGGGTATAAATTAGGCTTGAACTTTAAGAATATTAAGTTTTTTCTTCTCATAAACAATGTAGTTACATAACTTACAAATCGTTTATGTCTAATACACAAGTCACCAAACATCATCATCTGCCTAGCCTTTTCCCACCTATGTTGGGGTCGGCTTCCAGTCTAAAAGGATGCAACTGAATCCCAGTATTTTACATAGAGCGACTGCCTATTTGACCTCCACAACCCAGTTACTGGGTAACACGATACCCCTTGGTAAGACTGGTTGTCAGGCTTTCGTGCTTCTGACTACTCGTAACAGCTGTCAAAGATCTACAAATACCTAACAGCAAGGACCAACGGCTTAACGTGCTTTCCGAGACACGGAGGGGTCTAGGTATGTAAAGATGGTTACCCATCCACGGATCCACAAGCCCCTCACACACAAGTCACCAAATATATTGTATCAAAATAAAGAAAATTATTTACAAATCAAAAACCAGACTGCAAAAACACAACTGAAATGAAAAGACAAAACAAGCATTATAAATTTATAATCTATAGAATTTTGGTATCGCTTTGTTGAATTTGTTTAATTTCAAGCTTTCGAAATTCAAATTCAAATATGTTTATTAGAAATAGGTGACAACTCCAAGTCACCTATTCCTCGGACATTAGCCGCTATTAACGCGCTCCTGAACTCAGATCTTGATATGTTTGCGAATGAATCAAAGATGCTACTTTCAGAATGTTTGATTTTTTGTGAGAGGAATGCATAACTGTGTTTTATAAATTATATGTTTAAATAGTATAATTGGCTTCGGCTGTTCTATTTAAAATGAATAAATAAATAGGTAGACAAAAAAGTACAGATGTCAGTATTAATAAAATGAACGCTGTCTTGCCGTCGCGTCAACGGCGCACAAATATTCTAACTATAATTTTTAATTAATTTGTTTTTAATTATCATTCAACATTAATAAATAAAACTAAATTATAACAATTAAAAAATAACACATAAAACATCCGTTATTACGATCAATTATCATAACAATATGTTAACCCAAATTCAAAACATTCAACAAAAAAACATTACACAAAACAAAACAAAACATTACTTTTTTTTTGTTGACATTTAAAATTAAATTAAATGAATACTAAATTAAATAAAAAATAGTCACTGTATGTGTGTATGTCAATCCTACAATTAAGACGCATCTAACGACACCTAATATATGATATAGATATGTTAAAACCCATCAAGCCGTTTAAGCTACAGAGCATGCCAAAGAAATAGTCATACATGCAATACATCATACTATTACTCTCGAAAAACTTTACCCTCCTTCTGGGGCAGTCAAGTAAAAATATTTTGTAATAATTAACAAAAACTGTAATTTTACGTCTGGTAAGTGGACCTGACCAACATACATTTAAAATAAAAAGAAAAAATATAAAGGCAGGATAAAATTATAAGTTTAATAAGTTATACCTAATAAAAATATTTTAACAAACAGAAGAGAATTTTGATAAATCCTAAAAAGTTGTTTATTGAAGAGGCAATTGTTATTGCCTCTCTTATTTTTTATAAAGTACAGAACAATTTACTTGACAGTTTGACACGTCTGCTACTACTGCGGAGCGTGCGCGCCTGCTGGCTGTGGATAAGTGAGAGTTGGATCTTTGACGTCATGCACTACCGTCGTCAGAGATAGGAACTTTTGTTCGACGACACTACTTTCCGCCTCGCTGCTTCCCTGTGACTAGGAGCTCCTTGTGGATCTCCTCTTCACTGTCGCTGTGGCGAAGTTGCCAACAGCCTCAGATACCACAGCCTGTCTTGCAGCCGAAGTACGGGTCGCTTAGCGCGGCACGAAAACATTAATGACATTATCCGACGAGCTCTTGCCACCGTCGTCGTTCCAGCTGTATTAGAACCTAGTGGCTTGACCCGTGACGATGGCAAGGATCGGACGGCATGTCTGTATTTCCATGGAAGGTGGTAAGCCTTTAGAGTGGGATGCAACGTGTGTCGATACTCTTGCGGCATTCCATCTTCCTGGCTTTTTTTTTTTGGTTGGGAAATCATCAAATAACTTCTCCCGCGGGCGGGTGTGTCAGACTCTTACTGACTAAAACCCACCGTATTCCTTTCTGTTGCCTGTGTTGCTAGGGGCCTCGGTAACCCTTTAGTACCTTCCCGCGACCCCGGCAGGCATCGGCCCTAGTGGACGCCTACACTTGTACTGACGACACCTCTTTGAGGCGCGCGAGGAATACAACGTGCCGTCGACCCGGGCCTGGTCCTTACCGGACGGTAAGCTACCCATTGCTCACCGTCCGCAAACCCGCGCCTACGGTGGCCGGAAATCCGCCCGGGATTCCCGACGCCCAGGGCGTCTCCTGCGGCGGCTAGAGGCGAGAGGGCGCGAAATTTACCTTTTCCTCAACCGTCCCACTTCCTCCTTCGCGAGCATTACTGCTTCGCAGTAGGAGGTGACGGCTGCCCATGCCCTCTCGCTCTGTACCATGGCCTGAACCAGGACCGGACGCGAGAGATCTCTGCCGCCGATCGCCTCCACAGATGGGCAGGCTGTGATGACGCTGCTGCTGCGACTGCGGAAAATCTCATGCGGCGAAAGTATAATAACCTTATTGGTAATTATATTTTCGAGCCGTTTGGGAATGAAACCCTCGGGCCGTGGGGTCCAAATGCTCATAGTTTGTACAACGAAATCTCCAAACGGCTGGTTGACACTTCCCGTGACCCAGGGGCTGGCTTTTACTTTGGCCTGAAGCTAAGCATTGCCATACAACACGGCAATGCTACCAGTCTCCTGGATACATTACCAGTCGACAGCGATGCGGAGGATTTTTTTGACGCCATATTTTAGTTTGTTAATAGTTTTAACTTAACCACGTCGTGTACTACCTCGCTAACTCACTCTTGCAAATTGCAATCTTGGATATTACACCTTCGCAACAGAGAAGCGGGCCGCAAACTTAACATCGTTTGGAGTGGGGTGCCCATTGAGCACAGTAACTTCCCAAAATATCTTGGTGTCACTCTGGACAAGTCTTTAACATTCAGCAAAAACTGCAAGAACATCAAACTGAAGGCTCGCAACAGTCTCGCTTCTTCTTCTGCTTCGCCTGACATACAGACTACTGGGCTGATGCTATCTTTTTCTGCAGCTATATTCGCGTATCCCGTGTGGAGTCCTTTTAGGGTACCTCCCAAGTGGGGATGATAGTTTTTTTCTCGTCTATCCCATGGTGTGGGGTATCGTTGGATAGACCTGTCAAAAATATTGCGGTTCAGTGGAAATCATTTTTCGATCAAGGACCCGTTTGCGTAATATTAAGCTTTAAAGTGCAAATTTTTGTTAGAGTCAAGTGTGTGTGTTTCGCGGGAAGGTACTTATGGGTCACCGAGGCCCCCGCAACACAGGCAACAGGAAGGAATACGGGTGGGTTTTAGTCAGTAAGAGTCTGACACACCCTCCCGCTCCACCCAGAGCGGGAGAAGTTATTTGATGATTTCCCACCCTCAAAAAAAAAAAAAAAAAGTGTGTGTGTTTGTGTCCCGGCCAGTTAATGGTTATTTTTAGATATATGAAAAAAATCACGGCAATAGTACATACAACGAAGTTAAAAGAAAAACTATCACAGCTAAGTAGGCTTTACAAGTTACGAATAATAGTCGACCAACTAACATTCGCAATTGGAGAATTGACCAAATTGACCGTAACGTACATATATCGATGTATGGGAGGACATGTTTTTCAACTACAACATTGAGTTTGTTTTTGGGATAAATTCATTACAACTACGGAACCCTTCATTGTGTGTGGTCGGACACGTACTTGGTGGGTTTTTCTTTTTAGTTTGTCGTACCGATTATACAAAGGAGAGAAAGTCAGATTGATTCCAAGGCAACTTTAACAGTTTCATCATCAAACTATAATAATTGTATTCCAAACACAATGGCGCCGATTCCCTTGTTCACAAACTGAACTAAATTTAAGTTCAGTGCATCTTTTTCTTTCTATTTCAATAAGAAAAGGACAGAAGATGCATTTTAATTTAGTCCTGTCAGATTAATCAGCGCCTGTCACTACTCTATACAAGTTTAGACGTGATTAAAAACTTGCCTACTAAAATTACGTCGATTTACGTCAACCGCTGATTAATTTGACAGGACTAAACTAAAATGTATCTTCTGTCCTTTTCTTATTGAAATAGAAAGAAAAAGATGCACTGAACTTAAATTTAGTTTAGTTTGTGAACAAGGGAATCGGCACCAATATCAGTGTAAAACCGCAAAGATGTTTTAAACAGCCTCTATCGTATTGACCATCATTTTTAAAAAATAAAACAACAAATAAATGAACATAGTAAATTGAAGAAAGCATATTTCCGACACACGTCTGCAGTTCGTCACAGGTTTTACTGACACGTCGTAACCGTAAAATGTCCGAAGGGTATTTGTAACCAGAAAGCATCACCTTGTGGACCTATTTAAGTAGTAATTTTGGCTAACGAGAACGTCTTTCGAGAGGTTAGTCGTGGTTCACCTGCGGGTAACTGTCGGCGCGGTGCCACAGCGGCTTTGTTCGCCGTTGTTTGGTAGATGTCCGCGACGCTGACCGTGAATGTGGTCGCTCACCCGCACCACGCGCACTAAACTTGCGAACTTTATAGGGCGGGGGCGGCCACCTGTCCCGAAGATTTGTGTAACGTCCTCTCGAACAGACAATCCATCCACAACTCGATGCGTCTCGTCACAGAAATAAAGGTAGCGAGGAGCGTTGCTTGTCGAGTCACCAAGAACGTTGGTGATACATTCGGATTTTAATCCAATTTATTTATAAACTTATTGTCTTGATATTCTACCCCTTTACCCACGCCAAGTCCGTTTGTTTGCGAAAAAACAAAATGTTCGATTGTTTTTAGGTAATTAGAAAGGTGGATTGGAAGTCCTAGAACCTTTATCGAAATTATACTTACTTAATCAGACTAAGTACTTAGGTGTATGTTAGCTTCACCTTAGTAAGGGGACTGTGTGTAAGCACCACGCTGGCGAAACAATATTATAGCACCTCGGCGAGCAGCATGTATGGGTCATGTCGTTCCCAAAAAAGAAAAGGTAACAGACCGGCCATTACCGGAAGTCGAGTTTACGAATAAGCAGGAGCACCTTCTGTCTGACAAGTACATCAACGTATGCCTTATTTTATTTATTGTATTTAGTAGGGAAAGCCTAGACCATATTACGAACCGAATTCTTTGTGAGTGACAATCATCCATAATAATATTACAAATTCGAAAGTAACTAACTCTGGGTATATTCAGCGCTAAATGTAGATATTTAGGGTTTTTGGTGCAAGCGGGCCTTGGAATCATAAAAACACATTGTATCTATAAAAAATAATATTTTATTTGTTTTTTATCTGTCTATTTGTTACCTTTTCACGCCTTAACGGCTGCACGGATTTTGACGAGGCATCCGGAGAGGCCATGACATGGGTTCGGACATAGGATATTTTTTATTCCGGTAGTACGTTCCCCTGGGATACTTTCCGACTTCCACGCGGGCTTAGCCGCGGGCAAAAGCCAGTTCTCTAATATTTTAGAGTAAATTATTGGGAACCCGTCTATAGGAGTTAACGTTTACAGACTGATAATATTATATGTCGGTGATAGCCACGTAGCCAGCGTGTTCACCTTCTGACAACAACTACATATGTGATACTAACATAGTATTAAGTTTTATTTACAAACACAATTGTTATTTTAATATATGTATACTTAGGTTAAGGTATTCATCTATGGGTCTTTGTAACCTGATAATAAATGGTTTATTATTATTATTATTATTAACGCCTGCCCGTCACCGCTATGGACTGGCAAATTGAATGGTAATGCCCGCCATCTGTCGGCCGCCAGACTTTCATCGGTTATTGGAAGGATATAGGTTGGTGTAGCTACATAGGTACCTACTACTAACAGGTGAGGTTCACGATTAGAGGAACCGGGTTCTGTACAGTCTGGGCACTTCCATCTATGTATTTACATTGTTCTTATTCGGAATTCTGAGTATTAATCAAGGGCAAAAATAACTTCTGTAACGCGGGAAACATTTCATAATATTCATATTATAACAAGAATCCAGAATTCTAGTAACGTAGATCTGCGAAGGCGAACCTACTAGGAACCCAGCTCTGTGCGTGCTACCAACTTCGAGTGACACTTTGGCGGTTCATGATTACTCTGTTTTTAACCGACTTCAAAAAAGGAGGAGGTTCGCAGTTTGTCGGAATCTTTTGTTTTTATATCTTTTATTTTCCCCGATTACTTGAAAACGGCTGGACCGATTTGGAAAATATTTTTTTTTTGTTGGAAAGTCCTAGGTGGTCCCACATAAATTCTCTTAACTTTGCTTGGGAAAAAACGTATTATTGAAGTTTACTTAATAACTTTAAGTAAACTTCAATAATAATTTTTTTCCCACTTAGTCTATGTGGATAATAATAATAATAATATCTAAAAAATATAATAAATAAAATAATCTTTTTTATAGATAAAATGGGTTTTTATGATTCCAAGGCCCGCTTGCACCAAAAACCCTAAATATTATCCCCACCGCCGTATCTCTACGTTGACGTCGTGGTGGGGCTTGCGCGCTCCAAACTCTGGGTCTGTGCCAGTAGAGTTTACTTTGCCGGAACGGGTCTAGGGTAAGGAGCCAAACCAAGAGAGATACAGAAACCCGCAGGGCAGCATGTGGCCAGCTGTTGGGCAGTAGCGACCCCACGGACCCTAGCTCCCGGGAGAAGTCTTGTTCCTCATCTCTGGCTTGCCTTTATTGGCCGGCTGGCGTGAACACTGACGAAGAACAGAGCTCCCACCTCATTCTTGCCTTTATTGGCCGGCTTGAGAGTGGAGATCCGCAAGAGCCAACGTGTTCGGAGGAAGGAAGTATTCCAGTAAGGTGCTGGTAGGGATCTTGACCGTACTTCCGGGATTGTCCTGATAGCCGTGGAATACCTCTCCACTCCTCAAGCACCTCAGGAAGTGTTGCCCTCTTGTCACTACGACACTATGTCTTAGCGGCAGTTTCCGGGGGCCCATTATTGAGTGTGCACATCACCCCCTGCCATTTTATCGGTGTAATTATTATAAAGCATTGGTCAGGTAGGGGCCTTTCTGTAGTCTTAGGAAACCGATCCACTATAGCCTCCCAAACCCATAGCCCAATATGTTTTGTTCCCATGCAATAGTCCTGCATCAACCGGGGGTTGTCCTTGGGTGCACCTTCATAGAGCTAACATGGATAATAGTCGGTTGGTGCCTCATTCCATTACAATTGTCCAAGGGGCCTCTGCGAGTTGGCTTCGGCCCCTCGTACGCCTTCCAAAGGTCCGGGACCCCATGGTCCCGAGATATGTAGGAAATATATATATAATATAATCATAAATAATAATATCTTAAAAAATAATAATAATATCTCATTCCATTACATATATATATATATATATAGGTAATACTTCCCGTCACTGTTATTAACATAGCAGGTTGTGTTATTCGAATTAGTGTGGGGTAGCTACCACAACTAAAAAGTGAATAAAAAAACACTTTTTTACAAAAAAAAAAAACAACCGTGTTTGTTTTAGAAATTAAAACAAACACTACAAAATGAAAAATAACTTTAATTTTGGAAGTCGGTGGCAAAAAACATAATCAAAACCAAAGACACTCCGAAATTAAAGTTATTTTTCACTTTGTAGCGTTACCTACCTTTAGTAAAATTTTCGTGAAACTTATTTTAGATCAAATCCAAATATTTTTCAATAGACATTAATGAATGCATAACAAACAGTTCGGTTTTACAAGGGATCGTTCGACTACTGATGATTTGTTGAACTTTTAGGACATGTTTATAATGCATGGGAGGATAAATGCGATGCTTTGGGTATTTTTTGCGAATTGTCCAAGGCATTCGATTGCGTTCTTCATGAAACTTTGATCACAAAACTGCACCACTACGGAATCCGAAACCCCTCTCTGGATCTTCTTACTTCATATTCGAGTAGTAGGATTCAGAGAGTTGATGTTAACGGAAAAGATCACCCGGATCTGTAGTAAGAATGGGGGTCCCCCAGGGCTCAATTCTTGGCACATTTTTGTTTCTTATTTATATAAATAAATGACTTGCCTTGCCTCATAAAGGATAATCATTATATAGTGCTGTTTACAGACGACACTTTACTTTTATTTAAACTCAAACGTCAGCAGTTGGTTACTGACAATGTAAATACTACTACTTTTTCGAGGGCACTCCCTCGAAAAAGTAGTTAACTGGTTTAACCTACTTCTAACTCATGTTAGACAAGTAAAAACTAGTGTTCTCATAAAGGGTGAAGAGTTGAACCCCGAAGATACCACTGTGTTCTTAGGCATAACTTTGGATGCCACAAGCTTCAATGGGGCCCCATATAGATAAATTGTCAAAAAAGCTTAGCTCTTGAGCATACGCCGTTAGAAAAATTCGTGATTTAACTGATTTAGACACAGCCCGTTTAGTACACTTTAGTAATTTTCATAGCGTAATGTCGTACGGTATTCTGTTATGGGGAAATGCCGCCGATATTCAGACAATTTTTGTTTTACAAAAAAGGGCAACCCGTTCAATTTATAAATTAAGTCCCAGATACTCCCTCAGAGACAAATATAAAGAGATTAATATAATGACTGTAGCTTCTCAGTATATTTATGAAAATATTTTGAACGCACATAAAAATATTAATTTGATTAAAAAATACAGTGATATCCATAATGTAGCTATTTATATTTTCTTATTCTATATAACATTTTATATAAACAATGACATGAATGTTTACTTTGTAAAATATTATTTTAATTATTAGGAATGTGAAGACTATGTGGGTCATTGTTTGTTTTTTTTTTGTCTCTTAGTTAGTTTTAATGATGGTCTGGCAGTTTAAGTACTTGCGGCCTACCCAAATATCTTTTCTTTGGTATTGTTCGTCAAATCCTTGAGCTCCTTAAGTTTTGAGTTGAGCTGCATGATAACTGACAAATGCGTGCATAGACTGGACAGGTCCACTCAAATCTGTGTGGTTCTTTCCTCAAAAGACCATTTCGGACACCAACCTACATGGTCCTCAAATGATCTGACCAAGATTATGTCTGGACTTTAAAAGAGACTGTGACCTCTGAGTTTGTTTCGGCCTTTCTTCTCAGAGTAGTCAGATAGGAAACGCCGACCTCATCTAATTTAAAAAAATATGATTGACGTGTAAAAGTGTTTGAACAAACCTACTTACAAAAATAAAATCATTTATCATTTACACTCTCAAGGGAAAAATTTATAGGGTAGGTACTTTCCATTGACCTAGAACTATGAAATTTGGCAAGTAATATCGTCTTATACTATAAGTACAGGGAAAAATCTGAAAACTGTTCATTTGTAATTAAATCATATAAAATATAGTATTTATTTAAAGTACCATTCTTTTTTCAGTCACCACTTACAAATCTGTATAAAAATATGATTTTTAAGTAAAAACAACTTTGATTAGGTTACCTAGGTAACTAATTTACGTATGAACTGTTACTATAACAATAATATAAGTAATTATAGGTTTTGGAATCTGAATTTCGGGAAAAGCTCGGAAAAAACTGCGACTCGATTTCTGAATTATTTATAATATTATTACGTATGTATTCACCTTAGTAAGGGGACTGTGTGTAAGCACCACGCTGGCGAAACAATATTATAGCACCTCGGCGAGCAGCATGTATGGGTCATGTCGTTCCCAAAAAAGAAAAGGTAACAGACCGGCCATTACCGGAAGTCGAGTTTACGAATAAGCAGGAGCACCTTCTGTCTGACAAGTACATCAACGTATGCCTTATTTTATTTATTGTATTTAGTAGGGAAAGCCTAGACCATATTACGAACCGAATTCTTTGTGAGTGACAATCATCCATAATAATATTACAAATTCGAAAGTAACTAACTCTGGGTATATTCAGCGCTAAATGTAGATATTTAGGGTTTTTGGTGCAAGCGGGCCTTGGAATCATAAAAACACATTGTATCTATAAAAAATAATATTTTATTTGTTTTTTATCTGTCTATTTGTTACCTTTTCACGCCTTAACGGCTGCACGGATTTTGACGAGGCATCCGGAGAGGCCATGACATGGGTTCGGACATAGGATATTTTTTATTCCGGTAGTACGTTCCCCTGGGATACTTTCCGACTTCCACGCGGGCTTAGCCGCGGGCAAAAGCCAGTTCTCTAATATTTTAGAGTAAATTATTGGGAACCCGTCTATAGGAGTTAACGTTTACAGACTGATAATATTATATGTCGGTGATAGCCACGTAGCCAGCGTGTTCACCTTCTGACAACAACTACATATGTGATACTAACATAGTATTAAGTTTTATTTACAAACACAATTGTTATTTTAATATATGTATACTTAGGTTAAGGTATTCATCTATGGGTCTTTGTAACCTGATAATAAATGGTTTATTATTATTATTATTATTAACGCCTGCCCGTCACCGCTATGGACTGGCAAATTGAATGGTAATGCCCGCCATCTGTCGGCCGCCAGACTTTCATCGGTTATTGGAAGGATATAGGTTGGTGTAGCTACATAGGTACCTACTACTAACAGGTGAGGTTCACGATTAGAGGAACCGGGTTCTGTACAGTCTGGGCACTTCCATCTATGTATTTACATTGTTCTTATTCGGAATTCTGAGTATTAATCAAGGGCAAAAATAACTTCTGTAACGCGGGAAACATTTCATAATATTCATATTATAACAAGAATCCAGAATTCTAGTAACGTAGATCTGCGAAGGCGAACCTACTAGGAACCCAGCTCTGTGCGTGCTACCAACTTCGAGTGACACTTTGGCGGTTCATGATTACTCTGTTTTTAACCGACTTCAAAAAAGGAGGAGGTTCGCAGTTTGTCGGAATCTTTTGTTTTTATATCTTTTATTTTCCCCGATTACTTGAAAACGGCTGGACCGATTTGGAAAATATTTTTTTTTTGTTGGAAAGTCCTAGGTGGTCCCACATAAATTCTCTTAACTTTGCTTGGGAAAAAACGTATTATTGAAGTTTACTTAATAACTTTAAGTAAACTTCAATAATAATTTTTTTCCCACTTAGTCTATGTGGATAATAATAATAATAATATCTAAAAAATATAATAAATAAAATAATCTTTTTTATAGATAAAATGGGTTTTTATGATTCCAAGGCCCGCTTGCACCAAAAACCCTAAATATTATCCCCACCGCCGTATCTCTACGTTGACGTCGTGGTGGGGCTTGCGCGCTCCAAACTCTGGGTCTGTGCCAGTAGAGTTTACTTTGCCGGAACGGGTCTAGGGTAAGGAGCCAAACCAAGAGAGATACAGAAACCCGCAGGGCAGCATGTGGCCAGCTGTTGGGCAGTAGCGACCCCACGGACCCTAGCTCCCGGGAGAAGTCTTGTTCCTCATCTCTGGCTTGCCTTTATTGGCCGGCTGGCGTGAACACTGACGAAGAACAGAGCTCCCACCTCATTCTTGCCTTTATTGGCCGGCTTGAGAGTGGAGATCCGCAAGAGCCAACGTGTTCGGAGGAAGGAAGTATTCCAGTAAGGTGCTGGTAGGGATCTTGACCGTACTTCCGGGATTGTCCTGATAGCCGTGGAATACCTCTCCACTCCTCAAGCACCTCAGGAAGTGTTGCCCTCTTGTCACTACGACACTATGTCTTAGCGGCAGTTTCCGGGGGCCCATTATTGAGTGTGCACATCACCCCCTGCCATTTTATCGGTGTAATTATTATAAAGCATTGGTCAGGTAGGGGCCTTTCTGTAGTCTTAGGAAACCGATCCACTATAGCCTCCCAAACCCATAGCCCAATATGTTTTGTTCCCATGCAATAGTCCTGCATCAACCGGGGGTTGTCCTTGGGTGCACCTTCATAGAGCTAACATGGATAATAGTCGGTTGGTGCCTCATTCCATTACAATTGTCCAAGGGGCCTCTGCGAGTTGGCTTCGGCCCCTCGTACGCCTTCCAAAGGTCCGGGACCCCATGGTCCCGAGATATGTAGGAAATATATATATAATATAATCATAAATAATAATATCTTAAAAAATAATAATAATATCTCATTCCATTACATATATATATATATATAGGTAATACTTCCCGTCACTGTTATTAACATAGCAGGTTGTGTTATTCGAATTAGTGTGGGGTAGCTACCACAACTAAAAAGTGAATAAAAAAACACTTTTTTACAAAAAAAAAAACAACCGTGTTTGTTTTAGAAATTAAAACAAACACTACAAAATGAAAAATAACTTTAATTTTGGAAGTCGGTGGCAAAAAACATAATCAAAACCAAAGACACTCCGAAATTAAAGTTATTTTTCACTTTGTAGCGTTACCTACCTTTAGTAAAATTTTCGTGAAACTTATTTTATATCAAATCCAAATATTTTTCAATAGACATTAATGAATGCATAACAAACAGTTCGGTTTTACAAGGGATCGTTCGACTACTGATGATTTGTTGAACTTTTAGGACATGTTTATAATGCATGGGAGGATAAATGCGATGCTTTGGGTATTTTTTTCGAATTGTCCAAGGCATTCGATTGCGTTCTTCATGAAACTTTGATCACAAAACTGCACCACTACGGAATCCGAAACCCCTCTCTGGATCTTCTTACTTCATATTCGAGTAGTAGGATTCAGAGAGTTGATGTTAACGGAAAAGATCACCCGGATCTGTAGTAAGAATGGGGGTCCCCCAGGGCTCAATTCTTGGCACATTTTTGTTTCTTATTTATATAAATAAATGACTTGCCTTGCCTCATAAAGGATAATCATTATATAGTGCTGTTTACAGACGACACTTTACTTTTATTTAAACTCAAACGTCAGCAGTTGGTTACTGACAATGTAAATACTACTACTTTTTCGAGGGCACTCCCTCGAAAAAGTAGTTAACTGGTTTAACCTACTTCTAACTCATGTTAGACAAGTAAAAACTAGTGTTCTCATAAAGGGTGAAGAGTTGAACCCCGAAGATACCACTGTGTTCTTAGGCATAACTTTGGATGCCACAAGCTTCAATGGGGCCCCATATAGATAAATTGTCAAAAAAGCTTAGCTCTTGAGCATACGCCGTTAGAAAAATTCGTGATTTAACTGATTTAGACACAGCCCGTTTAGTACACTTTAGTAATTTTCATAGCGTAATGTCGTACGGTATTCTGTTATGGGGAAATGCCGCCGATATTCAGACAATTTTTGTTTTACAAAAAAGGGCAACCCGTTCAATTTATAAATTAAGTCCCAGATACTCCCTCAGAGACAAATATAAAGAGATTAATATAATGACTGTAGCTTCTCAGTATATTTATGAAAATATTTTGAACGCACATAAAAATATTAATTTGATTAAAAAATACAGTGATATCCATAATGTAGCTATTTATATTTTCTTATTCTATATAACATTTTATATAAACAATGACATGAATGTTTACTTTGTAAAATATTATTTTAATTATTAGGAATGTGAAGACTATGTGGGTCATTGTTTGTTTTTTTTTTTGTCTCTTAGTTAGTTTTAATGATGGTCTGGCAGTTTAAGTACTTGCGGCCTACCCAAATATCTTTTCTTTGGTATTGTTCGTCAAATCCTTGAGCTCCTTAAGTTTTGAGTTGAGCTGCATGATAACTGACAAATGCGTGCACAGACTGGACAGGTCCACTCAAATCTGTGTGGTTCTTTCCTCAAAAGACCATTTCGGACACCAACCTACATGGTCCTCAAATGATCTGACCAAGATTATGTCTGGACTTTAAAAGAGACTGTGACCTCTGAGTTTGTTTCGGCCTTTCTTCTCAGAGTAGTCAGATAGGAAACGCCGACCTCATCTAATTTAAAAAAATATGATTGACGTGTAAAAGTGTTTGAACAAACCTACTTACAAAAATAAAATCATTTATCATTTACACTCTCAAGGGAAAAATTTATAGGGTAGGTACTTTCCATTGACCTAGAACTATGAAATTTGGCAAGTAATATCGTCTTATACTATAAGTACAGGGAAAAATCTGAAAACTGTTCATTTGTAATTAAATCATATAAAATATAGTATTTATTTAAAGTACCATTCTTTTTTCAGTCACCACTTACAAATCTGTATAAAAATATGATTTTTAAGTAAAAACAACTTTGATTAGGTTACCTAGGTAACTAATTTACGTATGAACTGTTACTATAACAATAATATAAGTAATTATAGGTTTTGGAATCTGAATTTCGGGAAAAGCTCGGAAAAAACTGCGACTCGATTTCTGAATTATTTATAATATTATTACGTATGTATACTTACAAAATTGTACGGAACCCTCGGTGGGCGAGTCCGACTCGCACTTGTCCGGTTTTTTTTTTAATTTGGCTGTTTTTGTGGGGGTTTCGCGGTCTTAGATTTTCGGTAATTTGGTAAACGTATTCTCTTTCATTATTCAGGCACCTAATGAACGAAACCCACAAAATCAAAGTGGTTAATTTAATATAATTTTTGTATGTTACATATTATGTACCTACGTCCGGTCGGCTGCTGGCAATACCGACGGGTTCAGTGTGGCTGTAGGCTTACACCAAGGGTCGGCGTTAAATCCTTACCTCTTCCTGTTGATTATGGACACCCTGACGTCGGACATACAGGAAGAGGCACGCTGGTGCATGCTGTTCGCCGATGACATTGTTCTTGTTGGTGAAGATGGACCTGAGATCCAGAGCCGATTAGAGAAATGGCAACAGAAGCTGGAGAATGTTAGCTTGAAAATCAGCAGAACCAAAATTGAATATATCGGTTTGCATCTTGACTCAACGCTGGGCTGGCAACGCCAGGTGTCTAGTGTTAGTCAAAAGGTCAACGGTACTCTGCGATCCCTGTATCGTCTAAGGAACTTTTTGCCCGCTAAGACGAAGACTATGCTTGTGCAGACTTTGATTTTCCCTATAATCGACTATGGTGACGTGTGCTACTTTGACTTGAACGCGGTTCTGCTGGATAAGCTCGACAGATTACTCAACAATGGTATCCGGTTCATATGCAACCTAAGGAAATATGACCATGTGTCGAGCTACAGGTCTGAGCTCAAATGGATGTCCATTCGCCAAAGAAGAAGCTTGCGCGCTTTGACCACTCTTTTCTCCCTTCTCAACTCTCCCACCCCTCCTTCTTATCTTATGTCTCACTTCCAATATCTATGTTCTTCGCACGCTAAAAGTCTGCGTTCTTCCAACAATCTTCTTCTACTCTGTCCTTCTCATACTTCTGACTTTGTTCATTCTTCCTTTCATATTCAGTCCATTCTTCTTTGGAATGCGCTTCCTCTTGATATCAGGACGGCCACCAGTCGGTATGCATTTAAGCGGAAATTGCAGAGTTATTTTCAAAACAAATAGCGTAGAGTCATCTCAATTATGTATCTCTTTTCCTTGAATTTGTATGTATATATATATATGTATAATGTAGGTATATATTGTAGTAAATATGTATGTATTTGTATTTTATGCTTGTAACCTATTTATGTATTTCTGTACTTATTCTAATTATAATCTATTATGTTATCTTTAATATTTTTCGTTATTTTTATTTCCTCTCAGAGCACCTGCCATCTTATCTCTTCACCACCCTTGGTTGACTGGTAGAGAATGCCTAAGGCATTAAGTCCGCCTTTGTACTTAATTGTGTGCGAGAAGTTTAAATAAATAAATATATGTTCTGCGATTTCGGGTCTCTCCAGTTCTGGAGCCATAGCGCTTGATGGCGCGCTTCTCCCAGTCTGTTCTGACTAATGGTCTCGGTTCACTCGTGCAAAGCGATGGCGAAGTAGATCGGACGGTTAAGCATAGAGTTAACACTGGATGGATGAAATGGCAGCAGGTCACGGGAACAATCTGCGACTCCCGCATTCCCCTTAAACTTAAGAGGAAGATATATAAAGCAATGGTAAGACCTGCTGTCTTGTATGGATCAGAATGTTGGGCCACAAAAGGGATGAATTAAAGGCAATTGCATGCAGCTGAGATGAGGATGCTAAGAGCGATGTGTGGTGTGACACGGATGGATAGAATAAGAAATTAGTACATAAGAGGAAGTCTGAAAGTGACACCGGTGACTGAAAAGTTGTGCGGAAATCGGTTGTCATGGTATGGGGATGTGATGCGGAGGAATGAGGAAAATGTCGTGAGGTAAGTCTTGAGTATGAATGTCGATGTCTGTAAGAGTAGAGGAAGACCAAATAAACGATGGATGGACTGTGTGAAAGATGATATGATTACCGAGATGACAACTAATAGAGAAGTATGTAAGAAAGCGACATGTTGCGCTGACCCTAAATAAATTGGGATAAGGGCAGGAGAATGATGATGATGTTGTTACTTACCAAGGGATACCGTGTTACCCGTGGGGCAACTGCGTAACACACGTAAAAAGACAATTGATCGTAATCGGTTTCATTGACAGTTCACCCACATTCATTGCGTTATTTACGTTGTTGAGCAGACGAATTTTTCAAACCTATGAAGCAATGGATTAGAAATATTCTTCAAAACACTCGGATTGTGATTCAAACTGTGTTACGCAATTAGGGTGCTGGTTACTGCACGGAAAAAAAGGATCTCTTCAGCGAAGAATATCAATAATCTCAGAAAAATTGTTTCAATTCAAGTAAATATTTTCTTAACGTAAGTAAATGTACTCAGTCCAAGAAAACCTGTTTACTCAAATTAAGAATAATAAATACTTGGTTTTTATTCTTGACTTAAGCAAATATTTTTGATTCAAGACTATAACAATCTTAATTGAAGAAAATATCTAGTTTTTATCTAGTTTTAGAAACCATATTCTTAAAATTAAACTTAATCATTCTTCATTTAAGTATAATGTCTTCGAAGAAGACAATAAAACTAAAACAAAATTTTACTTCATTCAAGAATATATTGTTTTCCCCATATACTCGTATGAATAAATATTTGTCTTGACCAAAAGGATATTGTCTTAATTTAAGACATCCTTTTTTTCCGTGTGGGTTGTGGAGTTCAGATAGGTAGTCTCTCCATGTAAAATACTGGTATTCAGCTGCATCTGGTAAGACTGGAAGCCGATCTCAACATACAATAGTTGGGGAAAGAAGAAGATAAGTTTTAGGGCGCGTGTGACTAAATGATGTTAAGTTCTTTACTTATTTTAATCCTCTATTGCGCCTCTATTGTTCCCACTTGTTAGTTCCGACACAGCTTTACCCCGAGACGAGACGAGCACGAGAGGTGTGTGCCATATACAGGGTGGAAAGTAGTAAAATTCGAACAGGCTCTGAGTGAAAGTAAGCTAAATATTTTCGCTAGCTACTCAAAGTCAACATTCGCTTCTTTCAAAAGTAAGTAAAACTGCATTTAAATATTTTTGAATAGACGCTTGTGATTTTGTGACTATTGTGACGCCAGGTTGAAAAATGCGAAAAAGGACAAACCTGTGTTTTTTGGGAGACCAACAGAAAAGGTTAAACTTAAGATCAAATCGCTCTAATAAACATTACACCAAGTTAAAGGAAAGCGATCGTCCCGCGAACACGCAAGCGGTGCGAACATGTTCGACGAGCTAGCCTGAAACAATTACTTACTTAAATCAGTGGTTCTCAAACTTTTTTGGCGACGGTACCTACCCTTTTGGAAAACGAAATATTTGACGGAGCCCAAAAATAATCAAAAATGGTTTTATGAGTATTCTTTATTAATAATCATATTACTTGACATTAACATTCGTATATTTTTACCCGACTGCCTCAGGAGGGTAATGTTTTTCGAGAGTATGTATGTATGTATGTCTATTTCTTTGGCACGCTCTGTAGCCTAAACGGCTTGATGGATTTTAACATATGAGGTGTCTTTCGATTCGTCTTAATTGTAGGAGTGACATAGGCTATATCATATTTATAAATTGCATCTGCAAATACAAAAAAAAAAGGAGGGGAAGTTTTATTTAGATTATAATGCTTGTTTTTCCCTTTTCAGTTGTGTTTTTGCAGTCGGGTTTTTTATTTTATAATAATTTATTTTTTTTACATTATGTTGGAATATTTAGATAGATTACTTACCCCTTTAGTATTTTTTTCATTATGACCAGTATTTTCGTGGAACCCCTCAGAGGCTTTGCCTAGCGCTCCGCGGAGCACACTTTGAGTATGGCTGTCCTTAATCAACGTGACGATCGCGAAAGTTTAAATGACCTTGACCAGCATTATGTTTTTGAGACGCTTCATCCCTCAGAATTCATCTTACCCGCGGGGTAATTGCGTGACTCGGCAGTCATAAAGCTTTCGTTCGGATTCTGGTCGGATAGCGTGGCAATCTATCCAGGACTCGAGCGAGAGGTTTCATGACTGCACACCCTACCTACCTTTTTGTAATATGTTTGTACTAACATAGTTTGTACGATAATTTTTGTGACTAACAATTATGGACTTTGCCTGAATATATAATTTTATTATTATTGTAACACACTTTCTATACCTAACAATCCGAAGGATTTTGAAGGAAATGCATAATCCGTTGCTTCATCACGTTGAAAAGTTCGTCTGCACGACAACGTAATTAACACATTGATTTTTTTAAATAAATAAATTGTCAAATGGCATTAGGATTGTGAGTGTGTTACACAATTACCCCGCGGGTAAGAATTACCCTTTGGATTCGTGGCAATATGCAGGATAATATTTTTTTGCATAGGTACTCATGTGTCGGGTAGATTCCCGGTTGAGGCGAGGAACTTCTCAGAAATATAATAATACTTTTAAAATAAAATAAATGAATGTCAGGGTCATTGAAACTTTCCACATACCTAAGTATAGAAGTTCTTATGGGTACGGTACGTTATACATACGAAAGTTACTTATGTACCCGTATGTATTATGCTGAGGTACATCTCGGCTAGTGTAGGTATTTTGAATAATTTACACAAATAAAATTAAACAAGGCAACTCTTTATTTTATAATGTTAATGTATCGGGAGGCGAGAATCATTATGGAAGATTACTATAGAGGGATGAGTGGCGTGGCCAAGTGGAATGGAACCGGTAACCTTGTCAGGGCGAGGTCACACCACCCCGCCCCGGGCCCGACGCCACCTCGGCAGCTTCTACCTGCGCCTCTGCGGACGTCAACGCGAACCCACATACTGAGTAACAAAAATGCCACCACTCACAGAAAAACTCCATTGGTTTTGTTTCTGTACTCCTTTTAGGGTTCCGTAGTAAACAAGGAACCCAAAGTTTCACCATATCCGTCTGTCTGTCTGTCGCCGCTGTAGCTCAGAGACGCTTAGTACTAGAAAGCTGTAATTTGGCACAGGTATACATATTAATCATGCCGACAAAGTACTAATAAAAACTTGAAAAAAAAAATTTGTGGGGATGATATTTTTTTTCTCGTCTATTTCGGGTATCGTTGGATACACTCGGACAGACCCGCAATATTTTTGAACGGCCTATCCGTTCAAAAATATTGCGGGTCTGTGCACACACCAAGCTGTATAGTGCTAATTTTTGTTAAAGTCAAGTGTGTCCCCCCGCCCCCTGCCAGCTAAATGGTTGCTAATGGAGATGTGAAAAAATTCATGGCAGTAGTGCATATAATGAAATTAAAAGGAAAACTAAATGGAAGCTAAATATGATTTACATGTTAACTAATAATAGTCGACCAACTTAAATTTGCAGTTGGAGAATTGATCGTGACGTATATCGATGTATGGGAGAACATATTTTTCAACTACAATGTTGTTTGTTTTTGGAATAAATTCATCCCAAGTAGTCCCAACTACGGAACCCTTCATTGTGCGTGGTCCGACACGCAATTGGCCGTTTTTTTTTAATTTGCAATAAGCAGGTATCTACCTAAATATCAGCTATTTGAACAATCGGTTGACTTTGTTGCCTGGAGATACGAGATAAATAGCTAACGGTTATTTATTTGCTTGCCTCTGCATTCTGCATCACCAACTTCGGCAGGGTTCCTTAAATTCCTTCTGCTGTTGGTCACACGCGCCTATAGTACCTATACTCGCAAATCATGTAATCCTCGGGAACTGACATGAACAACAACGACGCAATAAGGTAGGTGTAGTGTACACAATTTGTTTACGTGTCCATAACGGACACGATCCGTGACCGCGGGTACGGCGCACGGACGTCGGTCGGAGCACTCGGAGCGGAGTCGGGAGCGATGACGGCGGTGCGCGGCCTTGGCCGTGATCGCGCGCTCGATATAGCCCGGCCGAGCGCCCCGCCTGCCGCCTGCCTACAACCTCCCACGTACCATCTCCTCCCCATATTTCACCTCATTCCCACCATATTCTATTTCCTTCCGAATTTCTTTTAAGTATTTTCCGGTTATATCCGACCGATAAGATGCTAAACTCCATGAGGTCGATTTTTAGACTAAGGTGAATTAACAACGGTTAGGTATGTTTTCATTGACGAAGATAGTACCTTCGCTGTGGCAATACTGGCAATACCACATATTGTAAGAAAAATTCGTATGTAGGTATTCTCTATGTATTCTGGCCATACCTATTCAATTTGTAAATTAGGTACCTACCTACACATAATTTTATTTGATTATAACATCAAGGCTGAATCATGAACGTTTCATACCACGCACCTTACTATTGCGATCCAAGAATTATGGTAAAGCAAACAATATTAACGTCTGGAGGTCGAAAACATTGCGACGCAAAATATTTATTCCGCAAGCTGTGCTTAAAATCGCTCAATAGTACTTAGTAGGCAGACGGCGTAGTTAGAGCGAATCAGACAAGGCCACCAAGCGAAGTGATATCATTTATATGGCGTGTCTGTCCCTGAACCTGACGAATGACGCACGTGGATTCAAATATCACCCTGACCTTAGTCGTAAAAATAATCTTTGTACCTAATGCCAGCTAATGGAAATACATTCCACCAAACACATAATATATCAAGGGTCACTTCCAAACTAATTTGTTTTCGAAACTAATATGGCTCGGAATCAGAAAAGACAATAATTCATCATTATTAATAACAATCATCATAATTATTATTAATTTTATTGGGAAACTGAAGGCAAAGTAGGTACATACATTGAGTATGTACAATAGAAACCATGTGCTGAATTCAAGAAATAAATAAAAGTTAATTACAAAAATTGTTATCCTGTGAGCAGTAAGACCGGTTGTGTTTTTGGTTTTAAATATTAACGACCTCAAAGTGAAAAACAACGTTGTTATACATTTTCGTATATTTATACTAAATATTACACTTAATTTTATTTAGCTTTAGCTTTCTTGCCTTTCTTTTTAGGGGGCGTACTTTTATTAGTTTTATTGTTTTTAGAAGAGTTGCCCTTTTTGCCGCGACCCTTCGTTTTCTCCTTGGACTTTTGCGCGCGCAAGTCTTTCTTCATACGAGAGTCGACCACCTTGTATTGTCCTTTAACTCCCTGAGGTCGTTTCATACGTTTGGCGGTAGTATGTTTTTTAGCCACCACATAAGTTATTTTCTTTTTACCTTCTGTCTGTGCCTTTTTATACACAGATTTGATTTGTTGGGCTTTCTCCCTCTCTGACATATCGTCATTCTCCATAACTGCTTCTACCTTCTTCTTGGCACGTTCCATCTTCTTTATCATGCGCTTCTTCTTTCGTGCTTTGGCTTCTATCACTTTCTTAATCGGTCTGGCGTTGATGTCTTGCAGCCTATTCTTGTACTCGTCTGTGTATTTCTGCAAAAATGAATTAAAATTTACGTTTCACAGAAAAGAACGCTTTATTTATTTATTTATATATACTTTATTGTACACCACAAAAAATACATGACAAAAAATAAATCAAACACTACAAAATATACAATGGGCGGCCTTATCGCTTTCTGCGATCTCTTCCAGGCAACCATAGGATGGACAGTGATTTGCCTGGACATAAAGTGGGGCTGTCGTTGGTGTAAAAAATAAATAAATACAATATACTAAAATTGATACACAGATATATATATATATATATAACCTAAATAATATATACATAAATACATACATATCAAATGTATAAGCAACGAAAATAAATGAAGACTATAGATAATTACAGTTACGAGAACAAGCTCACAGCGACAAGTATGAGATAAAATAGCAGCAGATACAAAAAAAAAAAATTTTGATCATCATTAAAATTACCTCTGGTACAATGACTTCTTTCTTCATGTGTTTCTTTTCGTCGTCCACAAACCAATCTGGCAAATTCTTATCATTAAAGGCGTAGCGGTTCCATCCATCATCTGTTAGATCTCTTTTGAATTTCTTTGACGTAGCTATCATCGTTCCTAAAGCGAGGGTCTCAGCATCCATCTTAAGACTTTTCTTCAGCCGTTTTAAGTCTATAAAAGAATTAAAGGTATGGGTAAATGAAATAAAAACCAACCACCACAGTGTTAAAGGCAGATCGGACACCAGCATAGCTATTCACAACCATTCGCATCGAAAATGACACATTTTCGATTACTAATGTGCCTTGTCCCCGACAGCAAATAGCTGTCGGAAGAATTGCGGTCGTCTATTTAATTTAAACTAAAAAAAAAGTCGGGTTTTGGATTTGTGAACATCCTTTAGAGTACTCTTTTGATAACATTAATTGATGTTCGATTTGCCATGGAAGCGTATCGAACAGCTGTGGATGCTGGAATTTTATATTCCCAAATCATACCTGGATCTTGTGAAACAACTTCAAAGCCATCTGTTTTACTGGCTTTTGCCCCAGCTTTGGCCGATGTAGGAGGCACACTGTTTTCTACATCGTAATCACTGTCTGATGAATCATCATCAGCGCTGTCATCTTCCAGTTTTCTTTTTAAACCACTTTTCATGTCTTCAGTTATACCATCTTCTGCAACTTTTTTGCCTTTCTCTTTGTAAGTTTCCACCAACTTGTCCAAGTCGACACCCTCGTCGTCATCTTCATCAATATCCTTAAAACTGTCTTTCTGGAACCACAGCTCTGCCTTCATGGAGCGCCGGGAGATTGGATCAGTGTTATCCAAGTCAGTCAACAGTGGGTGGTTCTTGGGTATAGCCTGCGATTTAGTCGCCTTACTATTTCGTAAAGTGTTTAATTTTGTTATTTTGGCGACTTTCTTTTTTTCAGTATCTGAATCTGAAAAAGCTGAAATACAAAACGAATGTAAACAACCAGTAAATATAAAAATAATACCGAAACAATTTATTTATTTTTTTTACCAATTTAGCATAGCAAATTAAAGTTTTACCCAAAGTCTCCTTGTCTTGCTCAGTATCAGAGTCAGATTCTATTTCGAGTTCACTGTCTGAATCTTTATAGTAGAGGCCTGAAGAGTCCAGTTTAGAAGACTCTGTATCATATTTAATATACTTTTGTTTTACTTTGAACTCATCATCTGAGTCGCTGGCCTCTGCCACTATATCTGGTTGCTGGTCTACCATACGCGCCAATTCCTAAAACATAATTTTTTGTTAAATATTTGATTTGAAACACCATGAGGAATGTGTGCACTTTTCTGTGTGATAATACCATACCAAAAAGAAGTTCTAATCTCTAACTTAGTTCTATTTCTAATGTATGACTACTTACTTCAGCATTCTTTATGTCTGATAACTTGAACATATCATTGCTCTCTAAAATAGGTCCTCCATCACCTTTGAGTACCATTTTCAGATTCATTTTCTCTGCCAGTTTCTGTCTTTGTTTATTTAGTTGTTTCCTCTTGCGTTTGGACGTGCGCCTTTCTTCGTCCTATGAGAATTGTTGCATTAAATAATGATTTATGTATAGATTAAATTCAAAAATTCGTTGATTAAAATAGATTTGCGAAAAAGTACGTAGTAAATACTTCTAATAGTTCAAATACATAATACTAGCTTTTCCCCGGGCTCTGCCCGCGTGTATATTGTAAGATATCCCACGGGAACATACTACCGGAATTAAAAGTACCCTATGTGTCAATTCAGTTTATAAACTATCTGTGTGCCTAAAGTCATCCAAATCCGTTCGGCTGTTTTTGCGCCCTTCCGGAACAAACTAAGAGACAAAAGGATAAAAAAAAAATCTAGAAACTTTATTTTTCAGTAACAGACTCGTTACCACACCTCTTAGCAATTACTTTTTTCCAAAAATATTCAGTATTATATTGTTTTGACTTCATTACTATTTTGTTATATGTATCGATTTTCCATTTCATCTTGTAAGAGCAGACCTAAAAAGGCCAAGTCTGTTTAAGAATTATTATGAAATGTCTGTGAAAAAGCAATCAGTTGCACTGTAAAGCCCATAAATATTGCGACCTTAACAGGGCCACTATTACAATCCAGCTAGAAATAAACAAGTCGTGGATCAAAGTGTATGTACCTGTAGTCCAGCAATCTCTGCATCAACATCAGCTTCTTCATCATCACCCTCAGTTGCTTTCACATTTTCTTCATCATCACTGCCTTCTTTAGCATCTGACTTGACTACCTGGAAAAATTCAATATGCTCCATAACATAAAATAATTGAATATGGAAAGAAAAAGAACATTGTGCCTGAGATGAGAATCCCAAAATAAAATATCATCTCAATTTCATACCTACTTTTCACATTTAGCAGCAATGATGATGCTTTAAAATAATAACAACTCTACAGAAAAGATCAGCTCTCAAACAGATTGGTTTAAAAATTAATATGACCTACGATTTGGAGATACAGAGCAAAAAGAACCTTAAGAATAATCTGACATTACCTGTGAGGCTTTAAATTCCTTCATTTGTTTGAACCAGCTTAACAAAGCTTTCAGATCCTTTCTGCCAAGTACTTTAATATCTTTACAGCATTCCTTTAATTCTGCAGTAGTTTTAGGGTGTTCTTCAATGGATTTATCATCAAACACAATCTGTAAATAAATAAGCAGTTACATTGTTGACTGCAACGTAAATTTAAAATAAAAATCTGTCAAATGTCAAAGCTACATACCTCAGAGCATCCTTGCAGTAAGTCTATTGGGTCCTGGTCTTGATTCAGGAACTGTGACAGCATTACTTTGTGGTGAGTGGTGTAATCATTTTCCAGATATCCCTCAGCTTTAGCTTTCTTTTGTTTTTCCGGGTGTAAAATATTTATGTGTTGTTTCTTTACAATATCCAAATCCTCAAATACATTTTTGGGATCAAGAAATTTAGGGTCAATAGTATCAGGTGCAATGTAGCCCTGACAGACCACAAATATTTCAGATGATTCATTACGAGAGGCCTGTGGTTTTGTTGCATGAACTTTCTTGAAAAACTGTTTCAACACCCACAATAGTGCATGATAATCTTTAGATCTGAATACTTTGGTTACAAACCATCCTCCCTCTCTCAAGAAATTTGTGGCCAGTTTAAGGGCACTGAGTGTCAGACAGGTCTGCTGGTATGCATCATGAATCCAGTTCAAACCAACGTTTGGGGCGCCATCATTGAGAACAACATCAGCTTTCCATGTTTTGATTTCTTTTTTTATTGATGATTTACATTTTTCTGTTGTTATATCTTCAGTTAGGCCGATACAACCGGGAACTGGTTTGATTGGAAACAAATCAACACCAATGACCACACTCGATACAGGCATGTTCTGATGCGCCACCTGCATCCATCCACCAGGCGCGGCACATAGATCGATACATACTCGTGACTTTTGTAAGAACCCAAATTTTCGATTCAATTGTATTAATTTGAAAGCAGCTCTGGAACGATAACCTAAAATAACATGTTACGCATAGAATATTTAGTACAACACGAGCACACAAGATAAGTCTCACATATATAGTCTAGTATTACATACTTCATAATAGCATTACCTGTCTCTTTTGCAAGTTGATAATATTTATCTTTCCGCTGTTTTCCCACTTTTGTCTTCTTCCCCATTTTTTTTAATGGATCACATCCAAAACTAGCTGAATAATTACAACGTGTTTACAGCTCCGAATGTTGCCTTTTTTAGGTTATAACTATAACAGAACATGTCAGAAATGACATTGTCAGCCATCAATACGTCAACGTCAAGGCACATTGGGGAGGCACATTGATCTTAGTGATCAGAATCGACATGGTAGGGATGAGGTAGAATCCGGAATTAGTATGAAGGTAGCTCCCTAGAGTAAATATGTTCCTTGGAAGGTAGAGTCCGTCTCACGAGGGAAATCCCGCGGCAATAAGTGGAATTAATTATACAGTTAGCACCACAGGTCTGCAACAACCCTTCCACCCTAGACACTTTTCTCTATTTTTGCATTTTATTTACAATTGGTTTTAATATGATTTTGAGATAAATAAATATATATATGTAAATAAAGTTATATGATTCCGTCGAATGCTTAAATAACACCGCCGCGCGCGCCGCGCCGTGTCAATTTTTTTTGGGCGTATTTTTCTTATTCTGCTGTTGCAACCCAGCTCAAGAAAAGCAGGGAAAACGTTGAGGGAAAAGGAACATTTCGGGGACCGGAGACAGACGTGTTGTCTTATGACTGGTCATACTCAGTACTATAATAATAAGTACAATTTCATGGTCCTTACCTTATCAGATCATACGTTACAAAATAAAATATATAAACATTTATTTCAGAATCACTTCCTTAGTTGTTACTAACAATGTAAACTTATAAACTAGAGTTAGTATCATTTATGTTATGCTAGATACACACGCAGCGACTTTAGTCGCCAGCGAATCGCTAGCAATTTAAAAAATTCACGTCCATACCTATTTAAAATCACTAGCGACATAAATCTGTTGTCAAAATCTGTGTGAACGTAGGTTTATAAAATCGCCAGCGAGTCACCGGTGACTAAAGTCACTGCGGGTCTAACCTCCATTACTCTGTGGGTCATTTACACAGTAATGGAAGATTCAAACGCAGCGACTGTTTCTGTGTATGAACACAGAAAGCACTACACAAAAAAAACGCTTTTATCATTACCTTGACGATTATTTAATTATTTCTAAATATTTTCAACTTAACCGTTGACATTCTTGATCTTGCTTAATGTAGGGTTAGTTTCTCGAACGGAAACTATCGCAAAATTAATGTGACAAATAGTCAAGCGCGCGTAAACTGCTGCACGTAAATTGGTAAAATTATTTTTCAACAGCCAGTCGCAACAATTTACGCGAGCTTGACATCATTTCAAAGTTCTCGAACGAAAGCGATCGCAAAAGATGCTTTGTGCACTTAGCAAAAAAGATCTCATGAACTGTAATATTTTCAGGGTAATATTAATAAATCGGTATCGGCTGGGCCTGTCACATTGCAGCAGTGATGTCACATATTGTTTGTCTTAATGTTTTGCTAACATATTTTGTACGTATTTTGTTACTAACACGTTGAGTCTTGTTACTTGAATTAAATGAATTATTATTTTCTTTTATTTCATTATATACACATTATAATTATATTTTTAAATATTAGAATGTATAAAAAATTATAAAACATTTAAAAATATAAAAAAATGGTAGCCCACCGGTATCGGGAACAGGGTCCAAGCTACCGGCGGTCAGGGCTCCAGAGAGAGGAACCTCCTAACAACGCGAGCCGTGTGCAGAAGCACCGCTTTCTGAATCAAGCCCTTAATCCAGCTGTCCAACGTGAGCCTTTCTGGTTTTCCGTGAGCTCCTGTTGGTCGAGGCTCTTGGCAATTAAGCCATTGGCTGATATGACTCTCGGGACAATGATTGCTGAATCCACATCCCACATAGCCAAGTCAAGATACTTGATTTGTTTATCGTTTTCGGCTTTCACGAGGTTCCCGTCATGAGGGACTGTTATGTCAACAATCATTGCGCGCCGCTCTGTTCGATCCACCACCACTATATCAGGCTTATTGGCAACAATAGTCCTGTCAGTGATAATGGATCGATCCCAGTACAATGTGATATTTCCATTTTCAAGAACTGGGTCGGGCACATACCTGTAGTACAGCACTTCCGATTCTACAAGGTTGTATTTCAGAGCAAGTTGCTGATGGATAATCCTGGCTACAAGGTTGTGTCTATGCAATACTCTCCGTTAGCTAGACGAGAACACCCGGAGATAATGACATTATCTCCGGGTGTTCTCGTTGTTGTTGTTGTCGGATGGATTCTCCCGGACGGTGGCATGCCCGACACACATCAACCGTGCCGTCCTTCACAATACATCTCCGATAATTCTTCGTCATGATCACTTCGTCCATAATTGCACAGACAGGGCCCGGCCCGGAAAAAGCGTCCGTGAAGCTCCTTACTCTGCCATACCTCCCTGCGATCGTTAGTGTCAAACACTACAAGCTTGCGCCAGTTCTCTTTAGCTAAGGAGAGTGGGGTGAGGCCCTTGTCCACCGCGACCACATCTCGATGCATCCCCACGTCGGCTTCTAGGAAATATTCCCTGGACTGCATACCTCGCGATTGTGGAGGGTCTTAGCGTTTAAAAAGCCTCGACCTCCACACTTTCGCGGGATTATTATTATTATTAATATAATATGAGTGTGACTTTGTGAATTAATTTGAATACTATTTTTATGTGCACTATAATTTTTTTATAAATTAAAGTTCTGCTCACATACACACGCTTACGGATGATCCTATAATGTCCTATAATCCTATCTATGTACATTTTCAGATTGTCGAGAATAACAAACGATGACGTCAATGAATTCCGTATTTTTCATGTTGGCAATCGGTATTTCATCAAAATCACCATTGTTTCGTATCGAAGAGTTCGTGGTTTGTGACTGCGCATTCTAAAAATAATCAGTCTATAATTTAGCATCGTGCATTTCGCTAGATACTGAAGTTACTTTACAGGAGTTTTGGGACTTAACTACTAAGAAAATTACTTGAAATAATCAATTTTAATATCCCGTCATCATGACGCCTAATCTTCAAACATTCGTCAACAGTTTTCAAAATCGTCTGTGAGTATTGCTTTTGCCATTATTCCCATAATATAGACCATTTTATAATATGTTTATAGGCTATGATTATAACAAACAAGTACTTAATAACATTTTGACGAGGTTAATTTTAATTAATGACTGCATCATTCTAGAACGTTGTAGTACAAGGTACATTCTGTGACACACATACAAATATTTATTTAGTGTGCATAACATGTTTTTATTAGGTGGTAGTGACAATCAAATTTCATCTGTAAAATTCATGTGTAGTATTTTTTTTGTTAGGTACTGAAACTCGTACTACAATGATGTAATGATTACATATACATAGATAACACAAACATAATTTAGATGGAGATAGATTATTATAATGTGATTTCATGTGCATGTTCTGATGTTTCACAGAGAACCACCGGTTCGTCAGCATTTAAAAAATGTCTATGGAACCTTAATGATGACATGTGGCTCAGCTCTGGCTGGGGTCTATGTTGACATGTACACCTGGTTCCAAGCTGGTATCCTGTCTGCTATTGTGGGGGCTGGTCTTATGCTCATGTTGATTGCAACCCCTGACACTGGCAAGAACACAAACCTGCGTCTTGGATACCTCTTGGGTTTTGGCCTTACTTCAGGTAAAAACCCTTACTAAAATAATCGGAAGTTACTCTCGTCTGCCTGATGCCTATTCATACCTTAAGGCCTGAAAAGCTTTCACACACAACAGGGTTAGGACATAGGATACTTTTTATGCCGGTAGTATGTTCCCTTGGGATAAAAACCATCTGCCTCAGTTAAGTGGTAGGCCTGCAGTTCATATGTCTAACTTATCACAATGTTGTGTTGGTTTACTAAATTGACCAATGAATTTTAACTTCACTGTTGGTTAAGAAGGATGGAAGGTCTTCAATATTTTAACTATAATAAACGTTTTAGGAATGAGCCTGGGACCACTGCTGGAGTATGTCAGCTTTGTTGATCCATCCATCATAGTGACTGCTCTCTTGGGCAGTACATTGGTGTTTGTTTGCTTCTCCATTGCTGCAATGTTGGCTGAGCGCGGCAGCTGGTTGTTCCTGGGAGGAACCTTGATGACTCTGCTGACGTCTATGTCACTCATGACTCTAGTCAATATCTTTATGCAGTCTCACTTCCTGTATCAAGTAAGTACAAATCCAAATTTCTAACTAAGTATATGCTTCTAGAGTATTCTATATGTTGATTATAAGAAGTCACTATATTAAATGACCTCGTAAAATAACAAGTCATTGTACAAAGTTTAGTTTTTCTTTTTTGGTTTAAATTACTGCATTGCATGTTTATTATTTCTGAAGTTATCAGTTAAGTTTCTGGTCTGACATGAATATATTTTAATGTTGGCTTGGAGTTTTGCCCTACAGTGGGACAGTGACAGGGTGGTATAGTATAGGAATATGTATCAATGGAAAATGATATAAAAATTATGCTAAGTGCCAGATTCTTAAAACCTTCATAATATTATGTTACAGGCTCACCTATACCTCGGACTTATGCTGATGTGTGGCTTTGTACTATTCGACACACAACTCATCATTGAGAAACGCAGAATGGGCAGCAAGGACTTTGTGCAACATGCATTAGAGTTGTTCATTGACTTCATTGGAATGTTCAGGAGACTGCTCATTATTCTGTCACAGAAGGTATGTTTTTTTCCATGCCCATATATGTTTATATTTGAAATAAAACTGTTAAGTAATATAAACTAAATAAAAATATTACTTTTCAGGAAGAACAGAATCGCCGCCGCAAACGTGAATAAACAACATCACGTCGCAAATACTAATTTATGCAAAACTTAACTAGTGCTACGATACAATGACGTACGTATCTTTCAACTGATACAAGTATGAAGTTAAGTTTCGCGAAGGCAAGGACATCTCATAGTTTTGGGATGAATCCTTGACATATTGTTTTATTTACTATTTTGTTAATTATATGATATTTAAGAAATTTACAAGTTGATTAAAGGATTAAAATACATTGGAACCGATTGGATTTATGTGTTTTTTTAAAGTTCGTCCAGACTTGTCCTTTAAAATTGTCAAATCGTCATTACTAGTCTATTTTAATACGCCACTTTCAGTCTTTATCATTTATTGTACCAGCAAATGCAAAACATCAAGTCGCGATCTTGAGTGTGATTCCATCTGGTGAAACACAATTTAAATAAAAATTCTCTCAATTTTTTTCATCAAATTTTAATTTCGATGATAACTCAGTTTTACCTCCAAGTGTCTTAATATTACAAATTCTGAAGTGAGGCGACTCGTCGGTCACAGCCAGGGAATGCAATCTCGATCTTGCGAGATCACGAGCCTATTTCGGGATTAAATCTCGTGGGAAGACAATCTCGAGACTGAGTGCGCGAGTCTTACGCCCGTATTACTGAACCTTATTCAAGACTCCAGCATTAGTAGTGCTCGAGTTTTGAGTGAGGTTCTGTAATACGGGTCTTAATCTTAGCACTGTTTCTTGAGTGAGAAGCCATTTGCAATAAAGTAATGAAATGATGAAATTATTTTTATTTCTTTATGTAGGTTTGTACAAACACTTTTACACGTCAATCATATTTAGGAGAAAAAAAAAACTAGAGGTCGGCGTTTCCTACCTGACTACTCTGAGAATAAAGGCCGAAACAAACAGAGGTCACAGTCTCTTTTAAAGTCCAGACATAATCTTGGTCAGATCATGTGAAGACCATGTAGATTGGTGTCTGAAATGGTCTTTTGAGGAAAGAACCACACAGATTGAGTGGACCAATCCAGTCAGTGCACGCATTTGTCAGTAACCGTGCAGCTCAACTCAGAACTTAAGAAGATCAACGATTCGACGAACAATACCAAAGAAAGGATATTTGGGTAGGCCGCTTAAATGACTCAAACTGCCAGACCAAGATGAAAACTAACTGAGAGAAATAATAAAAACAATAATCCACATAGTCTTCACATTCACAATAATTTAAAAAAAAAAATAATACTTCAAAAAGTTAATATTAATGTCATTGTTTATATAAAAAAAATCATCAATGTCACAATTAGTATAAAAATTGATTTAGTATAAAATTAGTTTGTTGCCTGGGGGTACATTGGAGTAGCTTAATTAATCCCAAGCCTTTTTGTCGTCAAAGTAATCTTTAACTTTATAGAAACCTTTTTGACAGAGTTTCTGTTTAATAAATGATTTAAATTTATTGTATGGATAAAAGTGTGCGTAATGAGTGTATGCTTTTGTTGCGTCGCGTAGTAAAGATGATTATTAATCATCTTTACTACGCGATTAGGTATAACAATTTTTGATTAAAAACAAATTATTTAAAAAACAAAAAAAACCCGACTGCGAAAACACATAACTAACTGCAAAGAGAAAAACAAGCATTATAATCGATAGAAATTTGGTATCGCAGGCGGGGACAAACAAAAGTTACACCGTATTTCAGGTTATTGGTTTATCCCCCGCCTGCGATACCAAAATTATATCGATTATAATGCTTGTTTTTCTCTTTTCAGTTAGGTATGTGTTTTTGCAGTCGAGTTTTTTGTTTTTTAAATAATTTGTTTTATTTCAAGTTTTTTAGTTGTATTAATATATCGCTCATTTGGAGCGACAGTGACACAACTGCAAAAAAATGCGAAACTGACCTAATTGCATCAAAATTATCTACCTAATAAAGCAGATAATTTTAATGTAGGTAATTAGGTCAGTTTCGCATTTTTTTGCAGTTGTGTCACTGTCGCTCCAAATGAGCGTATATGGAATTGACTCATTACTAGCTTTTATTTGATATCAGTATTGTTGTAATTCATAAAAAAAAATGTTTCTTCCTTTTTTGTATTTGCAGATGCAATGTATAAAAATTATATAGCCTATGTCACTCCCACAATGAAGACGAATCTAACGACACCTCTTATGTTAAAATCCATCAAGCCGTTTAGGCTACAGAGCGTGCCAAAGAAATAGACATACATACATACTCTCGAAAAACATTACCCTCCTTCTGGGGCAGTCGGGTAAAAAAGCGCACTATCTCAATAAGTAGGTGCAATCTCTGTTGCGATTTAGTTGAATCTCGATTCGAGATTGCATTCCTTAGTCACAGCAGCTTCATTTTATTATTTGTATTTGATACATATATATATTAACACTTGAAGTTTACACTATTACGTACGCAGCCACATGAGGGCTTTTGATCAAAATACTTAGAAAGAAGAGATGTCAAAAACGAAAAAGGTAAGGTAGCCACTACACAACTACGAACTGGATGAATAGAGTTATACTTAGTTGCATCAGTTTACGGTTCGTTTTGTCCAGACATAATTTTCAATTAATCTGACTCTGTTGCATGCATGCATCAGCCATATCGCGTACGAGCAGTCGGCTCACGAGCTCGATGACAAATTAAGATTACGAATGTCGTATATGACAAAGGTACCATCAGTGGCGTAACTAAGGTACACAATGTTGCGGGGCACTAGGGCCCGCGGGCCCACTCACGGTCCAGGCCAGGAGGTCTGCTAACAAGTGACCAGAGCCTCATTCGGCGAAAGGGTGTCGAAGGTCGAAGAAAGTGCACCGAATTCAAAAAGGCATGCCCCTGCCCGCCCTCCCAATTCATACTATGAATGGTCATGGGAAAATCTAACCTATCCGAAGCTGGTGCTCGCTTCGCTTTTATTAGTATCCAGGTTCTTTCTTAGTAAATTCACTGCCAAACCAGTGCACATGGAAACAAGCGTTCAGGCCTGGGAGACGGATGGCGGGGGCTCAATAATCTTTGCACCTGGGCGTGCCTCTGCTCTGAAGTTACGCCACTGGGTACCATGACATGTTTTATCTGTCTTGGCGGGGCACGGCAGTGCCCCGCCAAGACGATCCCAAAAAAAGCAGAAGGGCACTACCTACCTTTTCTAGAAGTTTCGTAGTATTTCTAAACCCTCATAGCTTCGGCCTGGATAATACTAGAGAGCTAAGATTCTCAGGATAAGATGTAATTAGTCTAGCCTTTACATTATGGATTTTATTAATAGGTACCTAAAATAGGTCGATTTCGTCACTGACTGAATGACTCACTCGCTCGCTCACCAAAACCTCTCAAGGCACTTCCACAAGTCCTAGAAACCTGAAATTTGGTATGCAGGCTAGGATTTGCACACAAAAATAAAAAAAAATTAAGAAATCTGTAACTTTCACACTCCCACCTCCGTAACGGGGTGCAGGTCTGATTATAAAATAAATCCCCTAGAGGATTTACTTTATAATCAGACCCGAAGTCCTAGGACGCTAGGATTTACACACAAACAACAAAAATAAATCTGTAACTTTCACCCTCCTACTCTTTTAAAGGGAGGATGTAGTCTGTAGTTCTAACGGATATAAGTACCTACAAAAAGCAATGAAATCCCACCAAAAACATTTCATGAAAAGTAGATTGTCAAGACCTAGGTAATAACGCTTTCACTATTAAAAAGTTATCAGATCTAATGTAGAGCCAAGCCCCCTAACTCTACAAACAATACATCTTGGCCAGAATGTATGGCGTGGCCGTTCCATTGAACTATTGCATAACCCAACATTATAGACCAGAAGTATGTGCGACGACCGCGAAACTGCCAAGCCGTAGACGAATGTCTCTTCTTGGTCAAAATGTACGGCCCGGACATTTTGACCAATAAGAGACATTCGAGCTAAATTTTTAAACAGTGAAAGCGTTATGTAAGACTTGGCAACCTAGCATTAAAAGTGCCATCATATAATGTGCTATCTACTACCATTTTCATCATGTGGATGTATTTTGTTTTTATCATACAGAAACATTTTCCTAGCTCTACCAAGCTCATTATTAATTAATATGCTAATAAAATTTATAACATTGGCCTCTCCATTCTGAATATCTGTAGTACGTGCAACATCTAATTTACTTGCCATTGATCCAATATCAGGATTTTCATGAGTTTGGGTTGTCTCTTTAGATTTTCTAATGGCATACAACTCTTGTGATATACTCCATTTACAACATTTACAATTCTTCAAATATTTGTAAGAGGGAGCTTCAGAGTCCCAACTTCGTACCACATATTCGTATGTTGTAACTCCTAGCAAAGATATATAAATGTGAAAACAGCACAAATGTAATAAGGCACATCCTATTGCTGACGCCATTGTGCAAAATAAGACTAAAAATGTTAAGAAAGATATTGAACTCCTACAAAAATTTGACGTCGCCGTCGTCGTGCTGTATAATGTACTACAGTTAATAAAGTTTTGTGCTTCAGTACTGAAAATTTTTGGATTTGTAAAAAATATCACAATGTCTGCTGCACACAACGATGACGTAAACGTGGATATCATGAGCGCAGTAGCGACGCATGCAATAAACGCCACGTAATTCCTCCGGCCGATGCAGTTGTTGAGCCACTTGCAGTGGTGATCGAAGTAGTCCACACATTTGTTGCATATACTACAATGTTTCGTTCTTCTGCTGCTCGTGTGTATATTGCAGAGATGACATCTTCCATTTTCAATAACATGGGCGTGCACTTCTCGATCGAATTCAGGAACATTGTAAACTTCCAGTTTTCTCAATTCAGTTTCGCTGGGATCCAATAACGACGCAGCAAGATGCGACGATACGTGGAACACATACAATACAGTGAGGATCACTAAAGATATTGTCCTCAATTCTTGAAATTGTATTTCAATCAGAATAAAAAAATTCAACGATCCAGTCGCAACCAAGACGAACCAGCCAATAATCTGTTGATAGTTCAACGGTAATTGAAGTCCGTTCAATCTTCTTTGAGGTCTCGGCGATTGATGTGAGGCACAGCATTTGTCCATCGGTATCGTTAATAATCATTGATATCAGCACCTACTTTAATATTATTTATTGTCACGTTATTCGTCGGACACCTATTCCACACAATACCAAAACACTAATCAGTCAACTCGAAACTAACTAATGTAACATTTTATTAATATGTAGGTATAAAAGATACAACAATAACAAGGCTTAGCCATTAAGTACCTAACAACCTTGTGTTGTTAGGTACTTAATGGTCAAGCCCGTATTATGCGCGCGCATCTATTCAACTTCGGTAACGATTTCGCCTTATTAACATGTTTTTTTATAATTTTCCTAATACCTAGGAGGACTTCACCCTAAGAATTAACCTAATTAACATGACTCACTAAGAAATGCTGTCAGTTTATTTGATTTTTTATATGTTAACACAGTTTGTATGTACTTCGTACAGTGTGTAGAGCAAGTTTCTATGGTAACCAACATGTTTTCAAAATAGAAAGGGTTGATAAACAAAGTGCCATAAGTTAGCTACACGCGCTGCCACTTTAGCACAGAACGTATAAACCCACTTTAGACTCCAGCTACCCTGAGCGACTTCAAAATCTCACGTCCACGCAAGAAGTCACAGAGTAATAATTAATCTATCGCAGTTTCTTATCATGCTGCCTAGTTAATACTAGGCAGCATGATAAGAAACTGCGATAAATTCATTATTATTGTTCATTAGAATTAATTATATTTGAAATATTTAAGTTCCTACTAGGCTAAACATATACTTACAGATACAGAAGAACAAAAACTATTTCATGTTAAAATTACAAAAACATGTATTGGTTTTATTTATAACTATGTACATATTTACATAAATAGAATAAAGTAAGGAAAATTTACTTTTATCAAATTGACTACTATGAAGGAAAAACAACGTGAAAAACGAACTAAACCTGGACTATATAGTTAATGTACGCCCCAAATTGTCAAACCCTTGAGCAAGCATGGTGATCAATGCCCGTGCCTTCTCTGTATGAAAAGAGGTCATTGCCCTGCAGTGGGTTTAGGTGTTGTCAGCGTCTTAACCCTTTGACGGCCACGTCAAAAATGCAAAAACGTGCCCTCGGCGCCAAGCTACGAATTATTCCTTATAAATCTGTCATGTAGTCGTGACCGTGGCGTGCTGGGCACATTTTGGTCTGTCATCTATACATGACTGTGGCGGTCAAAAGGTTAAAGCACAGTAAATTGACGTAGTGTCAATTTGATAAACAATTAATTTCCCTGACTGTACATACATGATTATAGATTGACCTGTACAAATTAATGCCTCACACTTTGTGTGTTATTCTCGACATTAGAAAACTTCAGAGCCATTTCCCGCCTAGTATGTACAAGTATCCCATGGCCTTTACAGTCTAAATCCTCTTCATAGCATTTATTTCTGCAACATTTCCTACACAGTTTATATAGACATTTTCCACCCTGAAAATAAAATGTATCTCATTATTCATATAATCCTGCACATAAATGGACTGATATTGATTGAGTTGTAGATTTATTTAATTATCTTCATCAAAACCACTAGAAGACTAGAAGTAAAAAGTATGTACTAACTAAAGGATTAGGACAATCGTTGTTAACACAAATTTGACCACTTCTGCCATTCTGTTGCATGTCTTGTTTTTCTGGTCTTCTGCTCATCCGCCTTATCTTTTTCATTTTCTTCCGAGAAATAAGAGCTCCATCAATATCCTCACTGTTCCTTTTTTCAGATACACTTTCCTATAAACAACAACTGGTAAAATATTTATTACACATAATGTTCTACAACTTACTCATGTTTCTAAATTGTTTTACCTGAATGTGGATAGTATTCAATTTCTCCATCTTTTGTGTGTGCTCCTCAGGTGACATTCTTACATAAGGTTGGCATATCCATGGTGGCAATATTAAATTGAACCCAATCCTGGATATATTTTCGTCATTGTCAAAATAAAGTTTTCCTTCATGATATGGTAAATACTTGTTTCTAACATTTATACAAACTCTTCTAAAGTCATCTAAATTTTGTGCTGTAGCCAGAATTTGTCTGTCCTCATTGTTGTCTTCAAATGAAAATCTATAAACACAATTTTATGTTAATACTACCGCAGTGTAGCAAAGAATGGCTGAAGTTATTTTGACGATTGATTTACTCACATTTTATGAAACATTTTAAATAAGTGTCCTCTAACGTATGATGATGGGCAAGGATATTTTTCCACCAGGTCCAGATACTCTTGGACCACATCCCATGATAATGGGTTAATTCCTTCAAATAAGGCAGGGTTTGTAAGGGTACCTTCTGCGCTCATTATCCCATCTACATTAGTGAAATCTAAACATCTGTAGACATCTTCTAAGCATTGAATGTTTCCATTTGCTAGCATGGGTATTGATATTGCATCCCTGAAGAAAAAAAAAGCTGATTAGTTCTATAACAATATAGCTTATCTTTATGTAACATTGTTTCCTACAAAACCAAATTAAAAACTTATTCACCTTAGATACATTATCAAGGTTTTATTTACTTCACTGTGTTTTAAACATATTATTTCAATCTGGGGCAAAGCCCCATTGATATTGTGTGTGACACAAAGAGGAGGGTTCCGCATGTCAGAATAAAAAATAGAACCCTTATAGGTTCTCTTGTGTCTGTCTCTCCATCTGTTACAGCTAATTTTCTCTGAATCTAATGGACCAATTAAGTTGAAATTTGGTACACATATTTTCATCCCCAAAGTGATACATTTATTATCACTTTGGGGATGAAAATAAGAAAAAAAAAAACTTTTGCAAACTGTACCATGTGACATATCAAATTATATAATTTTAAAATCAACAGTTTTAAAGTTATTTAAGAAAATAGATGAATTGACCATTCCCCTCCCCTTATCTCCGAAACTGCCGAACCTAGTCTTGAACAAAATACAAGAAATAGTTATATTATTTCTAGATTGCAGGAAAAACTATCTATGGTCTTAAAATAACATGGTCAATCTCTCAATATTGTGCGTATAAACTTACATTTGCAGTTGGAATGTATGGGAGAACATATTTTGTCAACTACAATGTTAAGTTTGTTCTTGGGATAAATTAATTCCAACTAAAGAACCCTTTATTGTGCGTGGTCCGACACGTACTTGGCCAGGTTTTAAAAATATCAGATCATACATAAAAGCCCACCTTACTGCCTTAATATGTTTCCAGCTAGCAATACCCGTCAATGGACCTTTTTGTTCTCTTGTTCTTCCATGAACTGTGAGCATTTTACATCCTGCATCTTGCAACATGAGAGCATATTCCACCGACTTCTCTATGCTTTCAAATATCCGTACTTTACATGTTATTGGAACAGACACTGCTTCAGACATTGTTTGCACTGCAACAAGACGGTTTACTTACTAAGTTAAAACAGTTATTTGCGTTTATTCATTTACATAATCTAAGGGGTCGTTCCCACAAAGAAAGAAGATTAGATTCCGTCTGTTTAAACGGAAGTCGGCGCCCGGGCGTGCGTGTTCACACCTAGTAATGGCAATTAATGCGATTTGGAATAAATTTCATTAACATGTTAATTCGTGAGTCTTAGCATGATAATTGCTATTGCTATGCTATTTGCTAATATGACGATAATTGATAATGATGAAGTATGTGAATTTTGCTAAATTATGCGAATTAAAAAGCGCGTTCGCCTTAGGGCGTCTCCTAGCGTGCGTTTAGTTTACTCGCCGATAACGTTTTATTTGTGCTAGCTTGCTTATGTAATGTGTTAAGATTGATCACATAATTATCAGCATTCTGCACCTGACGCACCTGTACCGAACGGGACCGAGTCGGTTCACATTCGACCAAAAAGTTATTGTAATGGCCAAAGTGTTTAAGTTTTAGATGGGTTTTTAAATTGGTGATTGATGTTCGGTAAGAAAGGTTTTTAGAGCACTGATTACAGTTAGCAATTTTATTTTCACTAACAATATTAGAAAAATAATCCCATATAGTCTTAGTTCGGTGAGACATTGTCACGTTCAAGTCCGTTCAACAGTTTATTTACACTAAAATATTTATTTACTAAACTTAAAATTATTATTTACACTTTTATACATGCCACTTCTCACTACACACTACTTCTTACTACCTCCTATTATTTACAGGTAGGTATTGAGTTCACGCTATTATCTATAAGTACAATATTATGCACAAAACGAAAGAATGTAAGTACTGTATAACGAATACGTAAACCAAAATCTCACTATCACTTGCCAAAACGTACTGAACGAACACAAAACGATGCGCGCCACGCGCGTACCACGCAAATATATTATTAAACAATCACGCATTCATTCAACCAATACACGACTCTAAGTACGAGCAAATCAAAGACAATAAGGTAATAATTTCTAAACATCATTCTTCGCACCATCCATAATTTAAATACATTAAACAAGCACAAGCATTCATTTAATATACAACCTTAAGTACGCACAAATCAAAGATAATAAGATAACAATTGCTTAACCCATTATTCGTAAGTTCGCAGCGAACAAGGTCACTGTCACGTGAAACCGATATATTTAGTATTCCCGACTTCCCGTGGGTGCGACGGAGAGCGCACGCTACCGCTGCGTGCGCCGACGCTCTGACGATTCTGACGTATGATAGTCATTAAATTAAATTAAAAAATTACGAAAATTTAAATTAATTTTCGTAATTTTTTAATTTCACAAAATTTCGCAACTACATTTAATTTGCTAAATGCTAAATGAGCTTTCGCAAGCTAACAATGAATGCTAACGCTAATTAATCCATCACTATTCACACCTACACCGATCAGTTTGAGATCAGACTTCGTACACGATGGACGATGAAATTATCCCAGTGCTGTGGTATTAAATAACAAGAAGATGTAAAAGAAAACATTGGGTACATCCTCTTCTACGAGAATGATTTTCAGCAGGCACATTTGAAACATTAATTGGTGAGTTAAGAAATGATGAGACAAAGTTTTTAACTACCTACTTCCGTATGTCTATTTCCTCTTTTGATGATCTCTTTGAATTAATTTTAACGGACTAAGTACAAAACACAACATTCAGAGAGTGTGCACATGTTTAAGGTAAAAATCTTTATTTATTTTATTTTATTAATTACTAGATCTTTCCCGCGACTTCGCTCGCGGGGAGGTTTTTTCTTTCTTACTTATTGACCATCTCCTGACATTAACAAACACAACAAAAAAATAATTAGCGAAATCGGTCCAGCCGTTGCCGTGATCAAGGGAAATAGGGATTCAGTTTTAGGGTTCCGTACCCAAAGGGTAAAACGGGACCCTATTATGCTAGCTTATATCGCACCTTTGGTAGAACAAGGGCACAATTGCAGTTTTTGCAATTTTACAGGAGAGTAATTTTAAGATATTTTTTGTACTTAATGTGGTCTAGCTATGTTAATAATGTTCTAATATGTTAATAATGTTAATAATGTTTTTTGAAGGAAATAACGAATGTCTTTGTCCCTCCAGTTCAAAGGGCCTTTTTAAAGCATTTCTGCATATTTAAGTCATTTTGGCAATTTATGACAATTATGCCCTTGTTCTACCAAAGGTGCGATATGTAGATACCCAATGTATGAATGGACAAACGATAACCATACCAGCGCGGATATGGTTAGCGTTTCGTGGAGCTAAAACTGCAACCCCCCCCCCCCCCTCCCCCCCCCCCCGAAAACAAAATTGCCGGCGCCCAAGGCATCTATATTATTTAATTTACAAAGAGTATTTCTCTTTTGTATTAGGTCGAGAAAAACAACTATCGCTTGAGCCTTGCTAGAAGATATGTCGAGGGCTCCTTTGGTATTCTAGCCAACAAATGTAGAATACAGCATCGGTCGGTAGATCTTCATACACAAAACGGCGATTTGTCGATCATAAAAGCTTGTACAGTTTTACATAACTTTATAGAGATTATGACGGTATTAGTTTAGAACATAACCAAAACTCAATTTTTATGGAAACAATTGAAGAATTCTAATCAACAAAGTCGAGATGGCCCTAATGCGAATGTGATTCGGACAGCATTTGCCGATTACTTACTTCGATTCTGATATTGGTTCAATACCGCAGCTATATGAATCTAAATTGTTATTTAAAGTGTGGCTTCACGGATAGTTCCGTCAAGGCGTGAATTAATATATGGCGCTGCAGTAATGAAGGTCAACGGAACGAAATTCAGAGAAAGTATTAGAAAAGAAAAAATATTATGTCAATAAATAATATAGAAAACCTAGTATTCTTGTACACACGTAGTCGTGCCATAAGTTCTGTCACATAGGTAAATATTATGGGCATTCGAAATTTTAATATTTAAAGAAATTAATAACCAAGGGTTTCTGGAATTTTGTTCATTTTCTAAAATGGAGTGGATGCGCAAAGAAGACAGAGTCGCAATAATTGCATTGCATCGTTGCGGTCACGCGCCAACTGAGATTTTAAAACTGCTGAAAAATTTGAAAATTCCACTGACATTTATTTATCGTACTATCAAACGATTCAGGGAAGATTCAAGATTAGAAGATAAACAAAGGAGCGGTCGACCTCGTACTGTTCGGACTCCAGCGGTCATCAAATCAGTGAAGGCGCGAATCTAACGAAATCCTGTCCGCAAGCAAAAAATGATTCTGCAGGACTACTGTTAAAAGGGTGTTAAAAGAAGACCTAAGACGCGTGCTTATAGAAAAAAAACAGCACATCTTCTTAACGCACGACTGAGGAAAATCAGACTCGTAAGAAGCCGGGTTTTGTTAAGGCGGTATGCGGCGAAAAAATACCGCGAAATACTTTTTTCGGACGAAAAAGTTTTTAATGTTGAGGAGAGTTTCAACAAACAAAATGATAAAGTGTATGAACATTGTAGTGAAGAAGCGAGCAGACCTGTGCCACGTGTTCAGCGTGGTCATCACCCTTCGGCATTCATGGTTTGGCTTGGGGTGCCCTATTCCAAGGTCCAACGGAGGTGTTTTTTGTGAAAAAGGAGTGAAACCCAGTGCCCTCGTATATCAAAGCACAGTCCTAACAAACATTGTGGAACCTCTTTCACAAACAATGTTCGAAAACAGGCACTTGGTTTTCCAGAAGGATTCTGCGTCATAAGGCGAAAAGTACCCAAAACTGGCTCACGACCCGTGGAATCGACTTTATCAGGCCTGGGGATTGGCCCTCACCCAGTCCAGACTTGAATCCCTTGGATTACAAAATACGTACGGCAGCACTTAAAGGAGAAGGTCTGCGCTAAACCCTATCGCAACTTGGAGTCACTAAAAGCATCCCTGATTAAAGCAGGCGCCGATATTGACATGAACGTCGTGCGTGCTTCGATTGATGAGTGGCCTTGCAGATTGAAGACTTGTATCGAAGCAAGAAGAGGACGTTTCGAATAATTTTAATGTGGTTTAAATCTGTATTTTATACGCCTTTCATTTGATATATAAATGGTTGTAGTGCATAACTCATTGTCATTTATTTAACTTTTCTTAAGTGACAAAACTTATGACCAGACTATGTATATTCATGTCAATGTGAATATGCTTTTATAGTACAGTATAGTAAATACAAAATTAAAAGAAACTCGTCAAACTCTTTTCTTTCTTTTCTTCAAGTTGGTCAAAATCAGGTTTTAATATTGTACATAATTATTTCACGCCATGCTGCTAATCTTATCTTTTTGTCCCACAAGACAGCTCTATTTTCAACCAGCGAGATTAACGTACTTACATGAATCGACATTCATTTTGCACGAGCGCAGATGCCGAAATGCGAAATGATGTCTGTGGTGTGGGTGTGGTGGGGTAGGAGGGGGGGCACATCGGTGCCATGTCGTTAGTGGATTCGTTCACACTATATCCAGTCTGAGCGTTTAAAACACTCTTCGCAGTGACAACACAACCATTTAAAACCCTGATCCATTATTTTTCTGGGATCCGTCAAAATGCGAACAGTTTCATATAAATTTTACTGCCACTAGCATATCCGTCTCTCTAGATGGACCAAGAAAACAGATGGTCCGTCTTAGTGGGAACAATTCCTCAGGAGTCCACATAGTATTTTTCAGATTATTTAGTTTAACACGTTCGCGGACACTTTTCTTGTTTTTGTAACCCTATCTTGACACAAGATTTTTGTATGAAAGGCTTTAGCCGTACTGTCACCGGTAAAAAAGGCAAAGTATTTAAATAAGACAGCACCGGCCATAGCCTTCGCCAATGCCTTCTACAATGGCCGCTGCTATAAACGCTGCGTCAGTATGAGTGCGCACACAAATGTTCCAAGTAGTAGTATGTTGGAAGCGGTAAAAAGACATGTTATGTGACACCTAGCAATTCGAATAATTTAATTTGGGGGCACTTGATGATGAACTATATGGTAGCAGTATGGAAATTCGTCTGCTAAAGCAGTTGTGCTTCTAGAGTACAAAAAAATATCGAAGGGTATAACCGGCGCGTCATTCTGCGCAAGTTCCTAATGAATGTCATAACCGGCGTGTCCGTCAACGTGTTAAAAAGAATGTTATTCTAATTATTAGGGTGGTCAAAAAAGTAAGGACAGCTAGCTAGCCTAGAACTGTTTCGCCTTGCATGTAATAAATACTTAAGTTATTAAAGCCTGCATCATACAGGCATATGATGCAGGCGTTAATAACTTACTAAGTTATTAACGCCTGCATCATATGTAAGAAAGAAAGAAAAAGTTGTTTGTAATTTCTTAAGTGAGTGATAAATAGATAATAGTACTCACTTAAGAAATTGCAAACAACACCGTATCAAATAGATGTAAAAGAAGATGGAAAGTTACCAATATTCTTGAGTAGTTCCCAATCTTCCTGAAGAAATGATCCATATCTGCCTCTCTTAGCAATAGATTGAGGACATCCAAGATTTATATCAATGGCATCACATTGTGATTCAACCAGTTTTGCTGCAGCAGCCATTGTTTCAGGATTATTCCCACAGAACTGAAATGAGTATAAGTACTTATTAATTATAAACATATAAAAGAGTTAATTATAAGCAGTAACATAGCACGGCAGAGGGCCATGGCCCTGGGCGGCGCAGATATAGGGGCGGCGCGCGGCGGCGGCGTCTGTTCATTATCATCAGATAAATGTATTGTCATCGGGACTATAAATAAGTATTTAAGAAAAATATCAAAACACTGGGACAAGTGGAAGTTGTTCAAAATAGAATTGCTTGATTTGACATTGCTTATCCTATGGAGACAATTTTAAACGAAAATTGTTTTCTCCATTAGATAGAGTAACTGCTGAAATTCAAGAAAGATTCCAGCGGCTCTGGAGTTGGGCTGAAAATATGCCTTCCTAAGGCCTGCAATATACTAATAATTGTTGGGCATTGATGACAATGAATGCAACCTCGACCAAGCTCCTCAAGATATTGACAGAGGAGAGTTTAAGGTTGAGTGCGCGCGTCTAAGGGTGTTCGCAATAGACTGCAAAATAGACATTAGGTTAGCCCATTTAGGTTTATTGAAGTTTAGTTTTTCAAAAAAAATTCAAACTTCGGTGCTGTCCTAACCTAACATAGTTGCGGAAATAGGGGGGGAGGGGGTCGACAAATTTAGGGTTTGACCTGGATGGCAGACACCACTGACTATAGTCATTCCACACAAAAGTACTTTAGATTGATATGAGAAAACTGAGATAATATAATATTGTTTAATTGTTTTAGATACAATTTAAAAGAGTGTTACACCACAATGGTACTCTTTGCTTTTATGTTGTTTCTAAAATATTAAATATTAGGTGGTAGGTGTATGTAATATGGTTTAATGGTTTAATTAATTACTTTTTTAACATACCAACCTGTACAATAAGCGGGCGATCCTCTTCACATGTTACCATATTATCTTTCCTATACTTATGATCTTTGGTGAAGACATTACTGTGAAACATAGGAGTATAGCACAAGGTTGCTCCATGTCTGCGGCAGAGAAGTCGCCAAGCCAGCTCACTGGCATCGACCATAGGAGCGACAACATATCGCGGCCGCCCTATTGCTTCAAACCAGTCATGAGTCATCTTTATAAGATATTAAATACCATCAATTTACCGATATTTTCTGGTTGCCCAAGACTTGGGCTCCTTAGTTAACTTAGCATACCAAATCTGGAATGGAACTCAAAATATCAAAAGTAAAATCATGGACTACGAACAGAAAAACCATTGAACTCAAACACTAGTCTTCCTGCCCTCGTCCCGTAATAAGTAAACTCAATCAAAGGAAAAGAACTTGAAAAATACAATTATACCTAGTGCACGTGCGTGACGTGCGTGCAAATTACAAATTGACACGGTTGACGTGAAAATTAGTAATGTGCGGAATCGATTATCAATAATCGATTAATCGATTATAAGAATAATCGGTTGCCAATCGATTATAATTCACATAATCGATCATGATCGATTGTGACAAAAAGCATTTATTTATTATTATTTATAACACTAGCAACTTTTACTATTTCTAAAAGGAGACGTTTCATTTTTATATGGCGCTCCGGCCATAACATGTACATTTTACCAAAGCTGGGAAAATTACCCCTGAATAGAATAAAGTAACAGTTTTTTCATAATATCAAATGGATTTTATGCACAAGATAAAAATAAAAAATGTTTGACGTTTGTCCTAAGAGTTATGACAGCCATGACAGGTTGTAGAGATGACATTTACATAACCTAGAATTGTTTTGTTTGTTTATGTTTTGTTTGTTGTTTTTTATTTTGAGGGTTCAGAAACACGAATAAAAGATTTTTGCAACGATGAAATCGTGGAACTTAATTAAGTTTACTCAAAAATATGTACATACAATAGAATAATAGTTTATTTTGAACACTTCAAGAACGTTTATTTTTATTAATATTTTTATGACATGGCTTTTGGTCTTTTACGCCAATCAACATGCGGTCATTTTGAGGGTTCAGAAACACGAATAAAAGATTTTTGCAACGATGAAATCGTGGTACTTAATTATGTTTACTCAAAAATATGTACAATAGAATAATAGTTTATGTTTACACTTCAAGAACACACACATTTTAATTTTTTTTTTTCTACTTAAACATTAATTTGATGAGACATAATTTCAGAACGAATGAATTATGCAAGCAAACGAGACGCCATGTTGAATAAAACATGGCAAAAAACTTTTTTTTTTGTACACAACAAATCAGGCTCAAATCCACCAGAGAATATTTTTCCCGAATTTGTGGTATTTTTTCCTCTTTTTTGATATAATGTTCTTCTGATGGCCGAAAATGAAACATCTCCTTTTTTTGTTCATTTTGCTTTATGGTAAGCCTACCCTCTGAATTTTGTCTAATCGAGGCTGGGGAATTCCCTACAAATGAAATGCAAGCTGCTTAAGACAGTTTCTTGAGCTACCACTCCTTGACAGAAAGAGCAACCCTTTAGTATATTGGGTGAGCATGAAAACGAATAACCCAGGATTATATCAAATACACTTAAAATATTCAAGTATACCTGCCACCTCAGTACCCTCTGAAAGAATCTTTTCAAAAACTGGTATGGTGACTAATTTAAGAAGAAACCGGCTTCTCCCGAAACATCTTGATTTTATAATATTTTTGAATGCAAATTGGTCTTTGCTTGAAAATATAAAATAATATATGTGTCAACTTTCCTTTTTGTATGATTCATTGAATAAAAATTAATACTTTCATCTTTTTTTAATATAATAAATATTATCACTAAGATTATGTTTTCTTTTTTTAGAAGAGTATACCCTAAGAAGTCATATTTTTTGTTAGGATAAGTTTCAATAATCGCTTGATAATCGATTGATAATCGATTATTGATCGATTACGATTATTAGCATAATCGATTAATCGATTATTAATATAATCGAATCGGTACATCAGTAGTGAAAATTGTGTGAATTTCAATTTGATGACACTTGATTGGCAGCTTTGACAAACAGCATTCCACAGAGTAAAATAATGCTTTAAGTTTTGGAATTAGTATGTACAGGATCAGGTACAGGTACACCATGACTTTAGTTAGTCGACGACGACGACTCACTGGCGATTTCAAAATCTCATGTCCTCCTGTCCACACACCATGAAATTAGTATGTACTACTAGCTTTTGCCAGCGGCTTCGCCCGCGTGGATGACGGATATTATCCCACGAGACCGTTTTACCAGGATAAAAAGTATCCTGTTTGTAGGGACACAATCCAGATCTATAATACAGGGTGGGCCAATAATTTTTGCACTTTTAAAACATGAATAGAAATAAAACTACAACTGTTATTTTGTTGATTATATATTTAACGTTTTGAAAATTTAATGAAATTTATTTTTTAAAAATGACATCGTCGAGATGTGCACCGTCTCGTCGTTGGCACTCTAGCAATCGACTACGCAAACTTTGGAAAACTCGCTGACACATGCTGCGGGGGATCGCGGCTATCTCGTCGTGGATGTTTTGTTTTAATTGGGATATATTCGTCGGTTTATTAAGGTAGACTCGACTTTTCAGGTATCCCCATAAGAAAAAATCGCATGGTGTAAGATCCGGGCTTCTCGGAGGCCATGGAATATCACCTCTGCGAGAAATCAATTTATTCGGAAACATTTCTTTGACTACCGGTAAAGTCACATTTGACGTGTGGCATGTTGCTCCATCTTGTTGCATCCAGGTCCTGCTGTTGTATCCTTGAAATTCATGCAACTGCGGCGTCAAAAACTCTCGCAACATCTTGACATATTCCGCTGAATTCACAGTTACATTATCTCCTTGATTATTTTCAAAGAAATACGGACCAATTATGCCCTTTGCTGATATGGCAGCCCATACTGTCGTTTTAGGTGAATGAAGTGGCTTTTGGTGTTTAAGGCGAGGGTTTTCCCTGCTCCAATATCGACAATTGTGCTTATTCACGTGCCCGTTGATGTGAAAGTGGGCCTCGTACGTAGGAATCGTTGTTTTTGTAAAATTGTTTAACACAAAAAGCACGCTGTTGTCCCGTGAAGCGCTCCATGGTGACTAAAATTTAGTGATGAGTCCCTCACTCATGAGGTCCCTCGTTTGAGGTCCTCGTGATCGCAAATTGAAAGAGTTACTCGATTTTCAACAATGAACCACCTCATTACCTCACCTCACCTCATTCGTTCACGCGTCCTCAAAAATTGACATTGACAATATGAAATTGTGGCGAGGGGTGAGGCGAGCGAGGTGAGGCGTGAGGCGTGACTCGCGAGTGAGTATTGAGTGGTTGAGTGATGAGCTCCTCAACGAGTGAGCGAATGAACCGATTTAAAAAATTGTATAGAATTAAAGAATGAGTGAGGTGAGGTCTGGTCTCGAAATTTTGGCAGCATAATAAACATTAACATTATGATTTTGGTATGTACCTAATGAAATAATGTACCTAAGTATGTAATGATGTTAGTTGTGTCATGTGTGTGTGGTGAGTGTGATACTGATGTTTGGTAGGATATTAATTATTTAGATTAAAGTACGAAAACAAACAAAACAAAAGTCTACGTAATTGTTACAAGAAAATCACGTGCACCTCCAAGGTCAACATTACGTAAACTGTTAAAATTAGTATGTAACATTATTAGTCAAAACGAATTTTAAAGAAAATATTTTTATTTCAGCTATGGTTAATTATTATGAACTCTAAAAGCATCAGCATTAGATTGATAATCAAGTGTCATTGATTCGTTTATTTTGGCGGTCTAAAATTTATGAGCGAAAGAAAATGATATGTGTGAGAGGTGAGAGAGATTTGTTTAATCGGACGGAGAGTCGTGAGTACTCGTGAATGTCGTCGCGCCCGCCCGCCTCGCTCCCTCGCACGTTCGGCTGAGTTCGGCTCGGGCTCACGACTCGTGAGGTGAATACGCCGTTGAGGATTCCTCAAATCCTCACCTCAAATGAGGGGTACCTCGTGAGGACCTCACGAGGCAAAATGAGGTGCTCCCTCAACCTCAAATAAAATTGATGAGTTACCCATCACTACTAAAATTGCATGTAGCGACGCATAGTTTCCCGCCACCCGCGCACCCCTCCTTCCAACGGTATTCGAGAAATTTAGTGTTGCTATTTGCAAAAATTATTGGCCCACCCTGTATAAACTGTATGTGATAAAATAATGTGTGCCAAATATCAATATATATAATATAGCATAATACTAATGATTGAAATACTATTGTGAATTCATGCAAGCTTAAACTTATTCTAAGGTTACTTCTCAGAAATTGTCAGTGAGTCCGTCAAGATCCTTTTTCTTAGGAACGCGTGGAGGTATCAATTAATATCAAATACGTAGGTATACTTACGCCTGCATAATTGATATTAATTTCAACTCCCTTGGAACTCAAAAATCATCAAAATAATAATCAAGCTTCTACGTCAACGCAATAAAAAAAATACGGCCATTAAGCAACATATTATTTTGATACTTGTAAAAAATCAAAAACAAGAATCATGAAATTCGGCACAAGTAAAGGAAAAAGTCCGGAAATCGTTAATTTGTTGTTTTACCATGTACAAAAAAAATCGATTTCAAACTAGGTACATTTGCAGTTGTAGAATCAACGTGACGTATAAATCGACGTATGGGAGAACATGTTTTTCAACTTCAGTGTTACAGAGTCAGTGTCTATGCATCCATGCGGGTCGGCTTTCGGGCTAACCGGATGCAGCTGAATACCAATATTTTACATGGATGAACTGGTACCCAGTTACTGTGTTCTGGAGGGCTTAACTCCAGAACACAGTAACTGGGTACCACGATCTCCATCTCGCGAAAGAAGTCCCGCGGCAATAAGTGGAACGAATTTTTACTAGATATATTGACGCAAACTCACGCCTTATTTTAAAGCATATATGGGCAACAACCGGCCCACTGTAAGATATTATCCGGCCCGCGAGACATTTTGAAACAACCCAATTTAAAAAATATTACATTAGGACTTATACTCACGGGAGTGACAGTGAGGCGCCAAACATCAAATCCTTTGATGTTTGCCGTCTCACTCTTTGGAATCGCCACCACTCGGCTTGCTCGATCAAATTCTTTGAGGTTTGCCGCCTCACGGGCGACACATCAAAAGATTTATTGCTTCTCAATTATTCTAAACTAGTTTATTCCAGATTATTCCTTCATTTTGCCTATATAAGTGGGTGGATGGCCCGAACGTTAGTTCAATCTGCTCAATGTCTTCGGCAAAGTCTATGAGAGGCTTATTTTAAAGCGCCTCAGAGATTTTGCGGAAACAAAGGGCCTCATCCCCGACCAGCAGTTCGGTTTTAGATCCCAACACTCTTGCGTCCAACAGGTCCACCGCATCGTTGAACACATAAGCTACGGCTTTCAACGTGGTCTTACGACCGGTGCTGTATTCTTCGACATAGCGAAAGCGTTCGACGAGGTCTGACACAACGGCTTATTATATAATCTCTACAAACTCGGTGTGCCCGATCGTCTCGTGCTCATCTTACGAGACTTCTTGTCAAACCGCACCTTCCGCTATCGCATCGAAGGAGCGCTATCCTCCCCTCATCCTATCCGTGCAGGCGTCCCTCAGGGCTTTGTACTAGCCCCTCTCATTTTCACTCTCTTCACCAGCGACATCCCGAAAAGTAGAAATAGAAGACACGGCCATCTACTACACCGGGTTAGTCCACGACCATATATCTCGCACTCTCCAGACCGAAGTCAACAAGCTTGGCGCTTGGTTTAGAAAGTGGAGAATCGAAGTCAATCCCGGTTCTTTTCACCAAACCGCGTAGATACCTCACCCCCCCCGACCGCTCACCATGTTCGGCAAGCCTATCCCTTGGGAGAAGCGAGCCAAATACCTAGGCGTGACCCTTGATCACCATCTCTCGTTCTCAGAGCACAGCACATTAAGCAGGTGCGTTCGCGTGCCGCTTTCGCTCTCGGTAGACTACACTCCGTCCTAAATGCGCGCAGCAAATTGTCCCTTAAGGGCAAATTGCGTATTTAAATGATTTGTACAGCCATTTTAAAAGCGTTTCAGATCAAACTACGCTTGTGGGAGTCACATATGCTGTCTGGTAATAGTTACCATTTCAACACGCTCTCTGCGTATGAAAATATTGCTTATGCTCAATATGCTGAAGAACTCAAGTTACTGTCGGAACAATTTTCGAACAGATTTAGCGACTTAAAAAACATGGAAAACTGTTTCAGTTTATTTGCTACTCCTACAAAATGTAATGTACAAAATGCTCCAATACACTTACAAATGGAGTTGATCGAGATTCAAGAAAACTCACTCCTAAAATCCAAATTTGAAGACGTAGAGTTGTGCGATTTCTACAAAAAATACGAGTAACTAGAAGAAGACAATTTTCCGCAGCTTAGAAAATTCGCAAGAAGATTGATTTGTGCGTTTGGCAGTACTTATAAATGCGGAACAAACAGAATCACGCGAGTCAATGCGGAATGGGAACAGTTCTTTTCATTGATGAAAGTTAATAAATCAACACATCGTACAAGACTGACTGACGATAATATGGAAAATTCTTTACGTCTTTGTATCAGTCGAATTAATCCAAATATCGATGGATTAGTTTCCTAAATTCAAGCTCAAGTGTCTCATTGATTTCGGTGTATTTAACTTTCGTAGTTTGTAACAATTGCAAATTTAACGATTTAATTATAATGTACCATTTTTTTTAAATTTCATTTTGTTATTTTAATAAATTGTACTATAATAACATTGTCGTATTATTTCATGTCTAACATCTATCGCAAAAAATATGATCACTACTTAAAAATGCACTAAGTACTTACCTACTTTTAAACGCGGCCCGCGAACGTATTTGCACGCTAAAGTTTGGCCCTCAACATGTTAAAGGTTGCCCATACCTGTTTTAAAGGGTAGGTAATCATATATAGTTGGTAAAATTCCTACAACAACCCTCCTACCTGACACCTTTCTGTATTAATGACGGTGCATTATTAACTAGTGCATGTAATAATGATGTTGTGGTAAATAAATAAATAAAGATTTATGATTCCGTCGCATCCCTGTAGCGCCACATTTGCGAGACATCTTTCGTGAGACCGACTTATCCCCTTGGTTTTTGACTTTTGGGGTTCTGAATAACCTAACGACTGTCCAAAATGTACGAATGACAGCCGGGCCCATAGGCACAGAGTCTACCCACAGGTTAACGTGCTTTCCGAGGCACCAGTTCTCGGTATCCCTACCTATTATTGTCCATTTGAACTAATATTATAAAAAGGTAAGATACTTAAAATTGTTTGTGGAAGTACTGATTATAATGGATCACCCATTAACGAACCAACCGCGGTAAATATAGCAAAAGCTTCGATCGACTCGTGCGCCTGTTATTCTTTAGCAACGAGCCCCTTTTATGTAGTCGCCTGTCCTTAGTCGATTTTATTTTTCTTTACGGCAATTAGTGAAATTAAATGTGTCAAACCAACAAACTGTCAAATAATGTATCAACTGTCAATTTCTTCCGCCGCTGCTACTCACCGGACTCGTTTTAACTAAAATATAATTTGTAACTTTGTAATAGATATTCCACAAGTTAATTTATTTGTGTTAAGAAAGCCCTGCTGTCGCCTAAAATAAAAAAGCAAATGCAATACATAATGAATTGGTGAGAGTAGAACTGCGTCGAAAAACAACTTCTATTTCTGCAGTTCTGCTAGATTTGGCTTTGCAAACAGTTTAGTGGTTGAATAATTATTGGATTTAACAACTTAAAACCTATTTTGACATAAGCTCCACAAAAAACTACAGAAATGGCGCACGATATCATGGTATTTTAATTTATTTACATCATTCAAATACTTGCATTTTGTTTCATGTATCTTAGATAACTTTCTATTTAATTATACTTTTGTTTCAGAGTCAGTTTTACACCAGTCTTAATTTACCGCTACACGAAAAAGTAGACGAATTGACACGAATTATAGACCAGTCTACTCCAAACAAAGATCTTCAAACTTTGTTTCCTCAGTTGATAAGTAACATATTCTCAAATACTTTCATCAATGGCTGGGGACTGCGGACAGTTACTGGTGATAACAAAAAGCTAGCATTTGAAGCTTTGATTGTTTTCTTTGAACCTCTGGGACCAATGTTCCGGTTATGTTATAAACTTTTATCTGACCCACAGTTGAAATATAACCTGCCTCTAAATGTGTTGCCTGTAAGTCACAGTACCTACTTAATTATACATCTTACTGTAAATTGTATGAGATATCAACATAGTAACCTGCCTCTATCTTATATGTATGTTCTCAAATTTGAAATGTCATACAATTTATTTTAATACTTCAAAATGTTGTGGACTATATATAGAGTATGGTAAAGATTAGCTGTAAGCGTATGCCTTAAGAAGAGAGCAATAATCTTTGACAGTAACTTGTAAACTGTACTATCTAATGTAGTTGGGTAGTACTTTCCAAGGAAATCATACTGCGCTAGCTGTTTTGTTAGGCCTTGGTTGTTGGCTAAGAACTTGACCAGACAAAAAGTTGGCATATGCAAAAGCAATCGAGAAATTATATTTGTCTTGTTTAGTTACTCCTAATACTGGATTTAATTCCTCTCTTTCAGTGACTGGGATAAATATTGCTCATAGTCTGTTTATGACTACACCAGTAGTGAACTTCGCATTGCAATTAGGCTTGAAAACATGACATACACACATTTATTTAAGAACATTAGAATGGTTGATTTGGCTTTAGAAACTGATGAGTGTAAAGTGGCCTATGCATAAGGGAGGTCTATGTCCAGCAGTGGCCTTCTTTACTCTGAAATGTTGAATATGGAGAGTGTTCAGTCACCAAACAAGTTCTCAGCACATGCAGCATAACTTGGATTTAAAGTGATTACTAGTTAACTAGCTGGACACCAATCTCTTTTGTTGACTAAACTTTTGTAATGCTATTCCATTTTCAGTTGGACTTGCAGATGACTTTGGAAAGGGGAAGATGTCCACAGTTTTACTCTGATATGCTTGTTACGGACCCACAAACTCTTAATGTGGTGGCTCTAGCACTCAGTATCCTTTAAAAGAGTAATAAAAACAAAAGCTTTACTTGGTATTCAAGCAGGGCATTAGTCAATACATCAAAATTGTTTCATAGTATTGATATTCTCTTGGCATGATCCCATAGTTGTCCATAGAGAGCTGAATTACTGAGAGGAAAGTGAGTTGTCATTGGCTGTTGCACAACTTCCTTTAACCTCTCCTTAACATAAATAATAATGATTCTTTTAAGTTCAGTTTCAGTAATGTTATTCCAAACAGTCTACACAAATGACATATATTTTCCTACATAATGTTTAATCAGATCCATTTGATTACTACATCATAAATTTTGCCCTGCATCTTGTGAGTAACAGCCAACAAACAAGTTCCTGGGAGAACTGGAGTAGTGCTTACTTCGCTCTAGCATGTGATTATCTCATGCACTTCCTGCCTACAGATCCAAACATATCTGTGTTGCCGCATATACCCAACTACACCGGAAAAGTGCCCATGGCTGCACCTCTACAAACAGCAAATAGGTACTCATGTTTTTTATTATTTATTTTAAGACGCCGTTTTCCGGGCCTATAGGAGTATAGGCCTTTGAAACGCTACCTCCACCTCCCCGAAATGCAGCGCAACGTATTTATTTACGATGCGCCGCCGACCATTGCGGAAAATCCATGCCACAGTATAAAAAACCTTTTTACAAAAAAACAAAAACCACTTCCAAAAATCACTACAAAGTGAAAAATAACTTTAATTTCGGAAGTCGCTGTCTTTGGATCTATATTAGTATTGGTATTAGTTTTTTTTGCCACCGACTTCCGAAAATATTTTTTTTTTCACTTGTACCTACTGTTTTTTGGAAGTCAGTTGTTTTTTTATTTTTAAATTTTTGTGCATCGGTTTGTAATGTATCTAAGTTACAATAGCATAATGTCAACTGCTCATCACCTTTTTTACAAAATATTGGATTTCCCGATGCAGGGACGTTAATTGTCGAGGAGTTCTCCTGCTACTAACCAGGATAACTAGCAACCAACCATATGCATTGTGACGAGCATAAATTGCTTAGCAACCATATTAAAGTACCGTCATCGAATCGCGACTTGTTAAATACTTCTTGTTAAGTAGTTCCGGTGGCCATCTGTGGTCTTCATCATCATTTCCACTTCACCAAATGGTGCTTTCCGAGAGCAAATGCACAAGTTACTATAAAAAATACCCAAATCGCTATAGGTGTGCCCTTAAAATTTGAGGATTTCCCTCGATTATCATGAGATCCCCTCATCAGATTATGAATTGGTGACAATGGGACCACGTCGGGAGCATACCCTTTAAAACAAAATAAGAATTTTCAAAAGCTTGTGGTGGTGTGAAATCATCAAATAACTTCTCCCGCTCTGGGCGGAGCGAAAGGGTGTGACAGACTCTTACTGAATACCTGTGTTGCCAGGGGCCTCGTTGACCCTTTAGTACCTTCCCGCGACCCCGGCAGGCATCGGCCCTAGTGGACCACTACATTTGTGCTGACGACCTCCACCGTGTCCGACGGGCGATCCACACAGTGGTGACACCCGGGCGTTTCCTCCCGCCTTATCCGACACAGGAACCTCCCGAAGCTGCCGTGTACGGTGAGGACCTGCGGCAGGCGGAAGGTGAGGACGCCGTGGGTTAATGGTTATTTATGAAGATGTGAAAAAAAAATACTACAGCCATGATTTTTTTTTCTTCACATCTACATAAATAACTATTAAGCCCGCTTAATGGTTATTTATGTAGATGTGAAAAAAATCATGGCAGTAGTACATATAATGAAATTAAAAGGAAAACTATCACAGCTAAGTGGGCTTTACAAGTTAACGAGTAATAGTCGACCAACTTAAATTTGTAGTTGGATAATTGATTGTGGCATATATCGATGTATGATGATGGATGGAGAACATGTTTTTCAACTTCAACGTTAAGTTTGTTTTTGGGATAAATTCAAACCATCTTCCAGACTACGGAACCCTTCATTGTGCGTGGTCCGACACGCACTTGGCCGGTTGTTATCGTCGTTTATGAAGAATTTTTAATAAAACACATTTTGCTAAGATTTTTTAATCAGATTCATTCATATTACTATATTCACTCCCCATCGAACTGTCTTCGCTACTATCATATCCTATATTAATAACACATAATATACAATGTGTCCGATTGTCTGTTGTAAGTATAAACAACTTTCGCTCTGGCAACAACAATGAAAATTAGAAAATCAAATGTTGCTGTTTCCAACAAAAGTGCTATACTAACACCAGTGGCGTGCAGTGATTCTCCACAGAGGGTAGGCCATGCATACTGACACCAAAAAAAAAACTAATTCGCGCAAAATCACAGCGCGTCTCTACATACAAGAACTCACCACATTATTCAAGGCTTAAAACACGATTTTCTAGCCATGCAAACAGAAGAAAGATTCGGCCACCTCAAATATCATAACCTAGTGGGTGATAATTACAGAACACGTCACTTGCAAGATATCCGAAGTCATGAATTATCATGTTTTTGGATTAATTCTCTTAATTCGGGCACACATCTACCTTTAGACACAACTTGAATCTTATCATTAAACGACAATTGCGACTAACCTAACCTAACCAACACATTATCGGCGCAAACTTCACAACAGAACACCATTCTTAGGTAAATAAACAAATAATAACACAACACATAATATTTACACTACTTTACGTTTCAAAACCAATTATTTATAACATAATAAGATCTATAAAAGCTAAACATTCAAGATCACATATAAATTACGTGTCACTGTCACATGAAACAAACACTACCAATTAAAATTGTATCACTGTCATACCGTGTTCTTCCACAAAATGGACTACCATATTTTGCCGGATAACACTGACACACTGGACTGTGTTGCCGAAACTTATTTTCCTAACTCCCCAAAAACCAAACGAAATTTCCCAAATATGAGAAGAAAAATAAAAAATTATGAAGTTTTTAATTATTCTAATAGGGCTTTTGCTATTCCTTACAATTTATAATTTTTTGGAAGGTATAAAATACCACCCTTTTTTTTAATTGTCTCTAGTAGTCTGGTAGTCATGAAGGAAACTTCCCCGCAATTCGGGCAATTGTCCAAAAATTGGGAATCCTGGTCTTCAATATTTTTCATTTATTAAATCTTCACTTTACACACAACCAATGCTCCTGTCGCCGGAGTTACGCCCCTAATTTAAACCATTTTACTATTGTGTGCTGTTCATACACACGAAAATATAGACGAGTGTGCGTAAATTTATGAACGGAATGTAGACGAAACGAATGCTTGCCTTGCTTACGTAAAACGTAAGCTCCGTCGAACTATGAGTCACGTGGCGTCTGCGACAAATTGCTATAAGAGTTTTAACAGGAGTTTAACTTTTTTTTTAATATTTTGTATTCAAATCAAATCAAATCAAAATATTTTTATTTCACATAAACCTACATGGGCACTTATGAAACGTCAGAAGCTAGGTGCACGGTTCCAATTGGTCGTTTCCTATGGAGAAGAGCCGGCAAGAAACTCCACGGTTACTCTTTTAAAAATAATTGGCTTTTACAATGTTTTCAAATTACACAAATTAGGTATGGGAGAACAGTGTAGGCCTGTCGAAAAGTACTTAACAAAAAAAAAAGAGAAAAGGAAACGGTCTAAAGAAAAAAAGATCTAGTCTATTAAGCCTACAACGTTCTCACATTATTATTGTATTACATAGTTAAAATAAATGCATTTGGCGTTGTTGGTAGGGTAGGCTAGGCCTAATTGCCTCTATGGACGGCACGCCCCTGACTAACACGAACAAAAGCAACTCGTGCAAATGCACGAAAAAAAAAACAATCTCTTGGATAGTACCTACCATTTTGGTGAAGTGGAACAGATGTTGAACAGATGGGGATGGAACAACTTAATCATACGTATTTGACGGGTTGCGACTTTAATATGGTTGCTCTCACAATGCATATGGTGAAGTGGAGCTGATGGTGACTTCAACATCATCGCCAGTTCTTCTGGTTATTACCAGGAGAACTCCTCAACAATTAACGTCCTTGCATCGGGAAAAGCAATATTTTGTAAAAGGTGATGAACAGTTGATATTAGGCTATTTTAACTTAGATAAATTACAAACGGACCTACTGAAAAATAACTAATTTTGGAAGTGGGTCGCATAAAACTAAAATACATGTCCAAAGACAAGGACATCCGAAATTAAAGTAATTTATCACTTTGTAGTGTTCATTTTGGAAGTCTGTTGTTATTTTTTGTAAAAAGATTTTTATTACTATTTAAAATGGAGCTGAATGGAATGAATGGATCTGGATTTTGAATGGATGATGAAATGAAATTTATTTATTTGCCAGAATATAGGTACTTACATAATAACATGGTAAAATAATGTTAGTCTCACTATATTCGACGAAATTACATCAATGTCCATTAGTCATACACATCACAATCATAATAAAATTTAATAAAATATGAATTAGGCACATTACATTATTAAGGTGATGAACAGTTGATATTAGGCTATTTTAACTTAGATAAATTACAAACGGACCCACTGAAAAATAACTAATTTTGGAAGTGGGTCGCATAAAACTAAAATACATGTCCAAAGACAAGGACATCCGAAATTAAAGTAATTTATCACTTTGTAGTGTTCATTTTGGAAGTCTGTTGTTATTTTTTGTAAAAAGATTTTTATTACTATTTAAAATGGAGCTGAATGGAATGAATGGATCTGGATTTTGAATGGATGATGAAATGAAATTTATTTATTTGCTAGAATATAGGTACTTACATAATAACATGGTAAAATAATGTTAGTCTCACTATATTCGACGAAATTACATCAATGTCATTAGTCATACACATCACAATCATAATAAAATTTAATAAAATATGAATTAGGCACATTACATTATAAAATATATTAGGTTAGTTTATTAGATTATATCTCACAGTCAAGACAGTTCATCAATTTATTGATTAGATTTTATAAATAATTTTAATAATTATGATTTAAATAAGTTTTCATAAATTTATATATTACATCACGTCTGTTTAAAATTTAAATAATCATCTATTGAATAAAAACATCTGTCACAAAGCCAATTGTTTAAAGTTCTGTTCAATTCAAAGTTATTTATTTTTATTATTTTTTCTGGTAATTTATTATAAATTTTCACCGCCATGGTGTAGCAGTTTCTGTTACATAACTTTAATCTGCTTCGAGGTACTACCAGAGGTTTTTGTACTATTTTCCTTTTATATTGGGCCTTATCATCCTGCTCAAAGAGTAGGATGATAAGGCCCAATCTAGGTGGTTTCTAACGAATTTACACATTTCAGAAACGTATAAGGATGGAAGTGTAAGTAAACGTTTATCACTGAAAATTGGTCGGCACGAATCAGTCCACTTGAGACTATAAATTGACCTTGTGCATTTTTTCTGGGCTATAAAAGCTCTCTGGGCGTCTGTGGAGTTCCCCATATGATTATCCCATACCTCAATACTAAACATACATGAGTGTGGTATACCATTAACGCTGTTTCTTCATTAGTTATTTTTTATTTTACGAAGTGCGTAAACGAATTTGTGGATTTTTTTACAAACAAGATCTACATGAGATTTCCAGTTGCAATAATTTTTCAATATTTATTCCTAGAAATTTTATTTCATTTACTTCTTCAATGATGTTATTATTATATTTTATTGGCAAGTCTATTGTGTCTTTTTTATTTCTTTTGTTATTATATGTCAGGTAACTCATGAATTTAGTTTTATCGGTATTTATTTCTAAATTATTTACAATTAACCAGTCATGTATAGCCTTTAGAGCTTCATTGGTGACGTTTATCGCCTGGTCAATAGTAGCTTCTTTGGTTAAAACAGTGGTATCATCTGCGAATAATACAATGTACTGATTCGTTGATTCTGGCAATTCGTTAATATAGGCTACAAACAATATCGGGGCTAGCACAGTTCCTTGTGGTACGCCATAGTGATTCGTTAAGTATGGGGACCTTACTTTCCGCCTGACGCAGGTCCTTACCGGACACGGCAGCTTCGGGAGGTTCCTGTGTCGGATAAGGCGGGAGGAAACGCCCGGATGTCACCACTGTGTGGATCGCTCGGAGGACATGGTGGAGCATACGGTGGAGGTCTGCCCGGCTCGGGCAGAGCACCGCCGTGTCCTTGTGGAGGCGATTGGCGGCAGCGATCTCTCGCGTCCGGCCCTGGTTCGGGCCATGGTACGGAGCGAGAGGGCATGGGCAGCCGTCACCTCCTTCTGCGAAGCAGTAATGCTCGCGAAGGAGGAGGCGGGACGGTTGAGGGAAAGGCAAATTTCGCGCCCTCTCGCCCCTAGCCGCCACAGGAGATGCCCTGGGTGTCAGGAATCCCGGGCGGATTTCCGGCCACCGTAGGCACGGGCTTGCAGACGGTGAGCAGTGGGTAGCTCACCGTCCGGTAAGGACCAGGCCCGGGTCGACGGCGCGTTGTATTCCACGCGTGCCTCAAAGAGATGTCGTCAGCACAAATGTAGGGGTCTACTAGGGCCGATGCCTGCCGGGGTCGCGGGAAGGTACTAAAGGGTCACCGAGGCCCCTGGCAACACAGGCAACAGGAAGGAATACGGGTGGGTTTTAGTCAGTAAGAGTCTGTTACACCCTCCCGCTCCGCCTAGAAGAGAAGCCCCGCCTGCGGGAAAAGTTATTTGATTTCCTATCCAAAAAAAAAAAAAGTATGGGGACCTATAGGTTACCTGAATGTTAATCTCTGGATGCATTTTTACAGTCTCTGTGCATTGTTTTCGACCCCTTAAATAACTTTCAAGCTAATTGTAGGCAGGGCCTCCTATACAGGATTGTTCTAATTTATTTAATAATTTATCATGGCATACCATATTATCAAACGCTTTGGTCATATCTAGAAATACAGCCATAGGAATTCCTTTTTTGTCTACTGAACTGAGAATTTCTGTTATTATTTTAAAACATGCGGATTAAGTGGATTTATTTTTAGTAAAACCGTTTTGCTGTTTACTTATTACTTCATTTTTTTCAAAAAAACTCATAAGCCTGGCACACATGACTTTCTCAAATATCTTGGAGAGAATCGGTACCAAAGTAATTGGTCTGTAGTTCCCCGCTTCTGTTTTCGAACTCTTTTTATGTAGTGGTTTTACGACGGAGAATTTTAGAGCATCAGGAAAGGTTCCGTTTTCTAAGGACAGATTTATTAAATAGGTAAATGGCTTTAGTATAGCAAATATGTTATCTTTTAATATTCGAGTTGTAATACGATAGTATTACCCCGCTGAATTCGTATTTCGAAACTCCTTTGTTATTTTATAAACATCAACATTATCAACTGGTTCAAGATACATATATGGAATTTGCCAACCTTCTTCCAATTTTTGGTTTGATTTTTGGGTGCTGATGGATTTTGGTTTTGCTAGGTTTATGAAGAAGTTGTTGAAATATGTTGCAATATCATCGCCTTTGTCCAACATGCATTTTCCGTCCGAAATTTCCTTGATTTCATTGGTTGCATTGTTTTGTTTTAATCGTGATGGAATAAATGGATGGATGAACAAGCAAATTCGGATTACGCCCCGTTAAACGCACATTAGATATTTGTTCGCGCCAGACCGCGACTTCACTGCTGTGATAGCACAGCAGTGAAGTTAAATAAGTTACTAATACTTACTTTTTGAAAACAAAATAAGAGATTTCTCATGTCAATATACCGTATTTTTTTCAATCATTGATCATTTCTTATGCATTTATTTTCCAGGCCCTTGTATTCTCCATCTCTGCTGCTAATACCTGACCTATCTGGCTCCAGCATGAGCAATCAACATACAACATCACAAAATCAGTCACGCAATGAGGTTTGGCGCTCTGAAACAGTGCTACAAGCCTTTATTGATATTTGGATGAGTGTAGAGCAATTCAGTGCCAGAAATGTTGAGGTAAGAGCAATGCCATGCTGATGGTTCTTCTGCTCCGCTCCGCTGAATCCGCTTATAAACTGCGGCAGGACTCATTCATCATCATTGTACCTACAGTGAGATCAAAATTAAATGCTGTGCTTACCTTTAATTTAGATGCATGCAATGCTATTGTATTTGTGATATGGACTATGAATGTCTTTGTGTGTATTTAGTTGGTTTGTCTAAATAAAATAAATAAACCGGGACAGGCACTTTCAAATTACCGCGCGTGAGGATACCTGCTTATGTTTGTTCATTGTCAAAATGAACCCTGCTATGCTAACTGCTCTTGCAACACTTATTTTGATCACGTTGACCACAACGGCCGAACCTATGACGTATACCTGTGACTTGGATAACCATTATCAGCAGCTGTTTATTCTTCATTTTAACTGATTTCATTGTTTTATTCAATACAGATGTTCCAAAGGAATTACTCGACTATATCTTCGAGTCCAGAGCGCGTAAGAACAGTGCGGGTTCTAGTCAAACATTTACACTGTTTCTCAGCCAAACATATGTCGGACCCTGCCGTCCGATCATCGGCACTTAGAAAATATGCTCGACAGATAATGTGTGTCCGCGCCTACCATTATATCAAACATTTGGTAACGACTTGGCCACTAGATGCGTCGTTTAGGCTCGTCATGGAACTATGGTTGAGTCTAATACAGCCTTGGAGATATGTAAACAACAATATTTCTCAAGACAGGTGAGATTATAACTATATGTACCTATAAATAAAAATTAAATGTTAGTTGGTAAGCACATCACTTGAAAATGGTTGGACCAATTTGATTTTTCCTTTTATCTATGGGATATTTGTATGAAACGTTGTTTAGACAGGACAACGCCTGACTGGACAGTTAGTTCAAATATTTTGTTTTTCTTTTTTTGATCAAGTCTTACATAATATCCCATAAAATATGTTTTTTTTTTAATGCCATCAACAGGGCTCAAATCCAGAGTCAAATGTAAAAACACAATAACAATTTGCCCAACCCAAAAGTCGTAAGGTCCGTGTTCACAGGAAAGTACTGTGTATGGCTTTGAATATGGTGATAATGTGTTTTGTTTCTTCTAGGTTTCCTATGTCCAACAATAACCAAGAAGAACAATTCACGAACACATTAGACGCAAGTTTTACTCAGTTCATCGCTGAAAACTTTCCATCATACACTTGTATCTTCCAACTTGTACTGCCTAGATTTATGAGGCTGGACCTGAGTGCCTACAAGAACGCTGTTATGTTGTTCAGATTAGGCAAGGTATGGGTCTTTTGCTAAATAGAGCCAATTAATTATGGAGGCAGTCATATCTGAAGGTGATATTAATTTTTCGTAATTTTTCAGGTATTTTCACAGCAGCATCTATGTCCTATTTTATGGAATTTAGAACAAGCAATTACTGACAGTGGTTTAGGATTAAATCCAAGTCCAGATACCAGTTATAACAATTCTGGTATTGAACAAAGGTAATTTCGTTCCTACATTAATTGTAATGATTTATGAAATCATGCGAATGTGTCTAATGAAATAATATATTCTGTTACAGTTATACATACAACGGCGTATCTTTACATAAATGGGTGACAATAGCTAAACAATCTATATCAGAATTGAATCTGTCAGCTAATTTCGAATATCAACCGATTTGGAGCGATAACATGCGATCATTTGCGTCTCAGTTAGTGAAGAGAATCGTTACTGCAAAAATAACAGCAGAAAATAATATTGAAGAGTTTAATAAGATATTACATCTACGAAAAAAAGGTAGTTCTGAAAAGATATGGTGTTGGAACGGAAAATACTAAGCGTATACTATATAATACTAAGAATAACCATATAATGATGAACAAGAGACATAAAGTTATACCTATTAATTTTCAGGCATATGGGGCGCAATAAAAGTATTTCTGATGATAGACGATCAGGATGAAGAAGTAGCTTTATTGGAAGAGTCTAAGAGAGTGCCAAATTATTTAACTACCAGCTTTCACCACTTTTCTCATATATTTGGGGTAAAACATATTTTGTGAAATCTTAATAATTTTTGGTTTAGAAAGTTATCACGTCATAACATTGTAATACCGTAATAATAACTGAACTATAAGTACTCTCGAATGTGAATCATAAAATTGTAACTTTGGCTTAACTATTTATAAAATTATTAAAGCACATAGACATTAGCATAATATTATGACTTATTCCCGTGACTTTTATTTTTCAGTTGAATGAGAATGCGGTGCTTCCACCAGAGCCCATCATAGAAGACAATTCTCTGGAACATTCTTCTTACGTAAACACCACAAGTTTTCCACTATCCATCACGAATAAGGTACCTATACAATTTCAACATTTATTATTTACAAGACCATTGGACTATGCAAATATATATAAATATGTCTAGATAGACAGTCAAAGCTGTGAACTCGTCGAAAAAAATTGCGTTCAACTGTTAGCCGCAAAATGAACCCACACTAGAATAGCACAATGACGAGGCGCGAGTGTAAGACGTCACGCACACCAGCATAACACAGTTGGCCTGTTTGTTTTAGTTCTTTTGCAGCGCGACGCTCTATCTAGACATATAAATAATCAAAGGGACTATGTTTTATAATATTTTTTTAGGTAATCCATCATTATGCAGAAAATCGGTTCATCGATCTTTGTGGGAGACAAAGATAATATATAATGTGCGGAATTATTAATTCAATAAAATATATCAAGTCGCCAAAATTTACATTGCACATAGGTACATTTCCACAAAAAGTATTTTCCTCGATAATCAGCTTTTCGATTGGGGTTAAAAACTGAAAGCTCGTCATAGGTGGCAGCACAGTTGTCCGCCTAAAAACCGCCATTGTTTTGTTTCCATGTTCTGCAATAGTCATACAGCAATCGGGGGTTGTCCTTGGGTGCACTTTGGTTGGTGTACACTTTAAATTGTCAAAGGGGATGTGTCAAAGATTTTTTTAGATAATAATAAGCCCTTTATTTCGAAACTAGGTTTACATTATAATAGTTCTACAAATAGATTTACAAGATGTCCCTGAACTCGGCGTGCCTGTTGGCACAAGCCTCCTCTAACGTTTTCCATTGCTTCCTGTCTCGTATGACCGTCCTCCAGTTTGGAGTGTTACTCCAGTGGAACTGCTGTTAGTTTGATTTCATCCTCCCATCTGGTAAACTGCTTTCCGCGATTTAGCTTGCCAACCTTTGGATACCACTCCGTCACTGCTTGGCTCTATTTTTCCTTTGTGTCTCGCATAATGTGCCTTGTCCTTCTCCATTTTTGTTGGTCTATTCTTGCCGATATGTCAGTCAGTTTAGTTTTGGTACGGAGATTGGTGTTTCTGATTCTCTCCTTTTCCCGTTGGTGCCCATGTTTCGCATCCATAGGTCAGGCATGGGTGTGCACATGCCTCGAAGGTTTTCTTTTTCAATATAATGCTTAGGCCATTTGACTTCATGATTTCCTTAAGGGACCAGTATTTTTTCCATCCCATTGCAAACCTTGTGTTTAGTTCTTGTGAGATTTGGTCTTTGGTTGAGATAATTTGACTGAGGTATTTTCTACATATTATGTCAAAATTTCGTTTCTTTTTTTATCTCAGCGTTGAATTGGTCATTCGTTTTGTTTTAGACCGATTTTCTCACTTTTTATATTTAAGCTATGGATCATGGTTTGAAGATTGGATCGATTTTCTTCAAATAATACCAAGTCTCCGGTAAATCGGAGGTGGTTCAATTTTGACCCATTTATATTTAAGCCAAACTTTTCCCAATTCAATTCACGACAAATGTTTTCACTAACTGCGGAGAACAATTTTGGTGACAGTGGTGCCGATTCCCTTGTTCACAAACTAAACTAAATTTAAGTTCAGTGCGTCTTTTTCTTTCTATTTCATTAAGAAAAGGACAGAAGATAAATTTTAGTTTAGTCCTGTCAAATTAATCAGCGCTTGACGTAAACTGACGTAATTTTAGTAGGCAAATTTTTAATCACGTCTAAACTTGTATGGAGTAGTGACAGGCGCTGGTTAATTTGACAGGACTAAACTAAAATTAATAATGGTGCCGATTCCCTTGTTCACAAACTAAACTAAATTTAAGTTCAGTGCATCTTTTTCCTTCTATTTCATTAAGAAAAGGACAAAAGATAAATTTTAGTTTAGTCCTGTCAAATTAATCAGCACCTGTCACTACTCCATACAAGTTTAGACGTAATTAAAAAGTTGCCTACTAAAATTACGTCAATTTACGTCAAGCGAACATTAATTTGACAGGACTAAACTAAAATTTATCTTCTGTCCTTTTCTTAATGAAATAGAAAGAAAAAGATGCACTGAACTTAAATTTAGTTTAGTTTGTGAACAAGGGAATCGGCACCATTTTGTCCTTTTCTTAATGAAATAGAAAGAAAAAGATGCACTGAACTTAAATTTAGTTTAGTTTGTGAACAAGGGAATCGGCACCAATGTCACTGTATGTACAGTGAAATAAAGAAAATACGTTACAACACGTTCAATCGAATGTATTAAACTATTTTTCCCCTGTCGCAGAGAAGAGAACTGAGTCCATTATCTTATGTCTTAATTAAAACGGCTTGTTTCGGTAGGTTAGATTTGAGACTAACTAATGTCTATTTCAAAAGTATTTGATGATAGTGTAAACCCTGTTCAGGTAAAAAATGTATGCAATCACTCACTATAGATAGGGTATTAGTAACACTTTCATCTGAATATCATACTTTTGGAACAGACCATGCATCCAAGTTAGTTGCAGTTGCTAAATACGGGGACCCCTAGGTTAGGTTAGAATTGCGACCAACCGCGCTCGAGCCTCGAGGGTGAAGGAAACGGTGCCGCGACAGCGGCCGATGAGCGCTAAACCCACCTCTACCAGATTGACACATCTGTATTAGACCACAGCGGGTTCGAGTAGCCAGACTGGGAGTTCCAACGGATTTTCCACCTGACAAAGCCTATGGTGGTTTATTTGTGTGAAGAACTGCGCGTGGGCTTGCAGCCTCTAAATGAGGTGAATGGTTTGCCCGTTCACATGTATTTTACTTATTTTAGTAACTAAATTTACTACTAGTTTAGTAAGCAGCGTCTGTCCAATGTCTTTTTTCTTTCAACGGTATATTATACATAATATACCGTATAATTTGTGTATATTATACATTAGTAGTAATACCTCAATTCTGTTTTAACTTTCAAGCCAATGCTATATGTATTGTTTAAGCTGTTGGTGTACTTATTGAATACATATATAAAAGTATGCCAATTCGTATCAAACGATGTTTTTCAACCCACTTGCGAGGAAAAAAAAACATAAGCATAATATTTTGTAACAATTTTTTGTGTAAAATGACTCGCGTATTTTTTTAGGATTAGGCATGTACTCGAATTCTTCCTGAAAAAACTTTTTTGAAAAAGTTGCGATTTTAAAAACTGTCTAAGGGTGTGAGTGACCACACTTTAGAGTTCAAGTAGGCTATTGATACCTAGTGGATATTATTATGGCTGAAATAGATAAAGTTAGTAAGTTTCTGTCTTTGTACAGAAATATGTCAACAACACGTATAGTACGCGTCAAACTTAATGGCGGTCCTGAAATGCGTTACTCGCTGCGCAGTCCCCCTCAGCCCCGCTGACCCATGAATTCGTTACTTCACAGCGACTCGCCTCATGGTCAGAGCCGCCATAAAGGTTGAATCGGACTGTACAAAATCCCTATAATACGAAAAAGGCTTTCTGTAGATTATGCAGTCGGCAACAAGAAAGGCATGTCGCGCCCCTAGATTATGTCACATGGTTGACCCGTGCTGCTAGCACGGGTCAACCATGTGACATAATCTAATTATTTAAGACAAATTGTAAGACGACATAATTTATCATGTCTTGTCACAAACGTCTTGGGTACGCCCGTGCTCGCATTGAGGCTTAAAACTAATTCGATGAAACCTAACTGCAATGAAGGATTGTTTGTGGAAATAATGAAAATGTGTAGATACCTATTATAAATTCTGTAAATAATGTGTCGATAAACTGATACTTTGTGTATGCCGTGTTGACACAATCAAAGTACGCTTGTACTATTGGCAAAACTTAAGCATGCTCACTTTAGAAAATATTTCTGCGGCAAGCGCAGCTAGTGACAAACCACACCCCTTCCTGGTTTCGTCCAATTAGAGACAATATGAATTTGTGTGAGTATAGGGCGTGTAACAAAAAATATAAATATGTGTGGTATGTTGGTTACTCACTGCACGAGCCGGTATTATTCGCGCGAGCCGAGGGCGAGCGAGCGCGATAAGGGAGTCGAAAGTGTGCGCGTTTCATACGACGGTTTTCAACTTGAGAGGAAAAAAAGAGACTGGTATTGTTATTAGTTTCGTACGCCGCTAGGTATTTCTCTCTAGATTTTGCAGGCAACAGGCTGTCACTAGCGTTTCGTGCCTAGATTAGTATTTCCGGGGGGTTAAATCTACGCGTTGCTCTTCGCTCTTCTTTCCTAATTGAAGTCAACATTTTTGATAATAATTAACCACACAATGAAAACGTTAACAAGTATTTCTGGAAAATACCGCGCTTGTTTTGTTTATCCCGCGCGCCGCAGGTGTAAATAAAGGCGCTGGAAAAACCGCTAAACAGCCTATATAAAAAATATAATAAACAAAATAATGTTTTGAATAAGCAAATTAAGGTTAATATGTAGTGAAAAATATATAATTTTATGAAATGATGATAATTTTGATGATTGATTTATCTGATGTAACGAATTTTTTTTTCTCAAAAATATTCATTGTTTTTGGACAAAAACTGCGTATATTGAAAAAAGAAATGTAAAGTAAAAATACTTCTATATAATAAGCTGAATTTCTGAGTCACTTTACAAGCAAGTGTGTTGAAGAAATATTTCGTAATTTTTTGCGACCGTATTTTATGGCCGTTCTATAAAGCCGATCTATTGTTTAACCAGATGTTCTGACGTTCCCACTGAATAACAATGGTGCTTAGATAATGAACTTATTTTTATTGCAGTTGCAAAAGTTGCGACAGCAATAATAAAAAAATCTGATAACATTGTATAAACTGCGCCAAGTAATGGTTCAAATACTACTGTAAGTAATTTTGCTATTTTAATCAAAACAGCAATAAAAGAAAGAGATAGCAAATGACAATTTCTAACAAAACTACGTAACTTGCTTCGTTTTAGGGTTCCGTAGTCAACAAGGAACTCTTATAGTTTCGCCATGACCGTCTGTCTGTCTGTCTGTCCCCGGCTTAGCTCACAGACTCTTACTAGAAAGCTGTAATTTGGCAAAGTGGTAAACAAAAATGCTAAATAAAGTTTTTTTAGGGTACGCGTATAGCAATACCAATAATACATTTTCTAAACCAAACGGTTTAGAAAATGTATTATTGGTATTGTACTGGTTATTAGTACGAAATTACTTCTTGTCAACAATAACAATTCATAAAGCGCTCTCGCTGGCCGTGCCCATTAAAAAAATGTCTTACAAACAAGTGAGCATAGCACGCGCCTAGTGTGACTGTCACACACACTATACATAATTACATTAATACAAACACGGCTAAAATACGCTTCATGCATCCCATTGGCCAAAACGCTTGCATCGGGCGATCGAGTCGTGAGCCGTGCTATACGATTATCGCCTTAGAGGTGAGCATGCGGAAGATTGGCCGATAGTACAAAGTGGATTTGACAAAGCAGGCTATGAAAAGTTGAACTCGGTCATAGTCCACGTTGTGTCAACGCGGCTTGAGTAATGTACGTTCGATGAACCGTTATTCTAAAAACAAATAAATATATGAATCAAATACAAATCTGAATCGTTTTTACGATGGAAATTAGTATGATGATAAAAAAAACTGCCTCGTTGTTCTAGTGGTTGCAAGCGCTACTGCTGAGCATGAGGACCGGGGTTCGATTCCCAGGTCAGCCAAAGTGCTAATTGGATTTTCCATTAGGAATTTCTCAGTAGCAGCCCGGATTCTGGATTTGTGTCCGGTTGATGGCAAGAGGCTCGCACTATGGGATAAAACCTTTTGACTGCCACAGTCATGTATAGATGACAGACCAAAATGTGCCCAGCACGCCACGGTCACTACTACATGACAGATTTTAAGGAATTATTCGTAGCTTGGCGCCGAGGGCACGATTTAGCTTTTTGGACGTGGCGGTCAATAGGTTAAACATAACTGGAGAAATGTGGGTGTTACTATAGGTACACCTCTGCCTTACCCTTCAGGGATTACAGGCGTGATGTTGTTATGTTATGATATGATATAAAAAACAGACCAAATGCGTGTCGGACTTCGCACATTTAGGGTTCCGTAACAAATGTAGAAAATAAGCCGTCCGAAAGGCAGAATTATTTATAAGCAGTAGGTGAGTGACCTTAGTAACACTTTTTGTGAGGAATCTGGAGCTTGGTCAATGACAGGTCAATGGAAAGAAGAAAATAATTTTCGGAAAGTTAAAATTTGTAAAAAAAAACTGACTTTGGTGGGTTCTCATTCCTTTGCTTTTTTACAATAATTTTAAAAACAAAAAATACAGTATTTATCTACTCAACGAGCTCGTAAACAACAATACTCCACTCGTTGGGGCAGGTCAAATTTATTTAGGGTTATTTTTTTCGCGCGTATCTTGTATTTTGACAATTTGTATGGCTTTGGGTCAAATGCTTATACTGTGAAAATATGGACATTGTAGCTACCGTTTGGGCTGTAATACCTGTGTGACAGATCACGGACAGACGGGCACGTGAGTGACAGCAATAGGGCTCCGTTTGGACCCTTTGGGTACGGAACCCTAAAAATTAAAATAATGTGAATCATTTATGCGCATTGTTTTAATTTATTTTTTTCATTATTTATTTATTCATTATTTTATTTTAACGATATTCTTGGACTATTCCAAGAATATCGTTAAAACAAGTACGCAGTTTTGTTAGAAATTTAAATCGATGTAACAAGCAGTGCTGGATTAATTAAGCAATCGCAGGGCCCGTAAGAAATTCTTCTTGGGATAAATTCATCCTAACTACGGAACCCTTCATTGTGCGTGGTACGTCATGCACCTGGCCTGATTTTTTTTTTGACATCATATGAATTCAATATAAGTACCACGTCTTAATGAGTTTCACTCAAAAGGAGTTGGGCGGGTATGGATACGCGGGGCCCGTAGCAATTGCTACTCTTGCTACGTGGTTAATGGATTGGTAAAAGTTAAGATAAAATAATAGATAACCGTTTTTTTTTCATGTTTACAGCTCCGCAGCAAACCTACAAAAGTACACTATATGGGTGACCCTGACCTGATGCCAATAACGACCTATGAGAGCACAATATTAGTGAGGATGTTATACCAGATAGCTTCAAGATTAAATGAAATGGTATGTTTTTAAACGAAATTATGAGTATTTGATACGGTCGGATGTCTTTTTGGTTGATGACCGTACCTTAGATTAGGCAGTACCTAACAATTATGATTTTTCAATTCACAGTATGGAGGCCAGTTTACTAGTTATTGGAATAGAAATGACTTGTGCGGATTCATTGCTCGTGAAGTACTACAATCGCCTTGCACGATTCATACTTATGTGAAGGATGTAACAAATCATCAGAACATTGTGAGTGAAGAGCTCCCCCCGCGCCTGTCCCTGCGCCGCCTCGGCTCCCACGCCTTCGTCATATGGGTCACTATGGGCTATATCCTGATCAAGATGTTTTCCTTCAGTGGTTTTTTTTATGTGTTTGTGTTAGTCATTATGTGGATAACATTTGTTTTCACAAAAGCTACTTCTAAAATGTTAAGATTAATTTAAATCATGATCATTCATTTTATAAAACTTTAATCTTACATCGAATAAATTATTTTCGTATGGGTTTTGTGTTTAATCAAATCAAATCATTTATTTATTAGTTTGCATACATGGTAATGATTACATATTATATGTCATAATAATATAATAGTCCTCCATGCTCTACCGCTACAGGACAATAAATAATAAAATATACGAAAATCATTCGAATTACATTAAAAATGTCATTAATACAAAAATGTCAAAAGACAAGACGGAAACAGTAATAAAACAGTGTCAAATAGAATAATAGCATGTCAATCAGTCAGTGATTCATCATAGGGTAGTTGTCAACTTTGTAATATTAGTACCAATGTAGTATTAGTATTCTGTAATTGTGTTAATATGAGGAAAAAAGACGACAAAGTAGTGTCTGTCACGGACGCAATATTGAATTCCTAGCGCAGCGAGTTGACTAGTATCCCGAGACGAACACACTTTTATCTTCGAGGAGAATATTCTACTTTTCTGTGAGGTAGTAAATACTAATTCCAAAAAAAAAATTTTTTTGTAAACATTTTCTTACAAATTTTCAGAAGTTACAAATTCAATCCATATTATTGACCAGCGGGCTATAATGAAATTCAGTACAATATTCTAGACCCCAAGGCTTTAACGATTTACTTTTTGCGGTTATGTTTGCATGGTGTACGTTACCCCAGCAAGAAAGTGACTCCTAGAGTGATATGAGTGGCTGTAAATGTGCGCCAAATAAAAAATTTGTGCGCTTTGTCGTTTTGGAAAAAAACGGAAAAAATGATTCCTGCTGGAGTAACGTTGTTCTAGCAGGAAAATTCTAAACGAATGATCGGAGAGAGAAATATTGATCATGGGCAGATAGCTTATATTTGTGCAAAAATATGCGCCGAAAATATAACTTGTACGTCTTCAGGTTTTTAAGATATTGCGTTTCCTGCTGGAGTAACGTTTTGCAGAATCGTGTATATCTAAAACTATTGTATGTGCGCCTGTAGAATAAACATACACGAATAGCTTTTAATTTGTGACAGAATTAGATTTAAGAAAATATTTATAATTTTCAAGTAATAGCGCTTTTTTTTAAAACTCGAAAAAATATCGCAGCGCCTAAATGAGAAAATATCGATGTATGGGAAAACAGGTTTTACAACTACAATGGCGCCGATTCCCTTGTTCACAAACTAACTAAATTTAAGTTCAGTGCATCTTTTTCTTTAAATTTCAATAAGAAAAGGACAGAAAATACATTTTGGTTTCGTCCTGTCAGATTAATCAGCGCCTGTCACTACTCTATACAAGTTTAGACGCGATTAAAAACTTGCCTACTAAAATTACGTCAATTTACGTCAACCGCTGATTAATTTGACAGGACTAAACTAAAATGTATATTCTGTCCTTTTCTTATTGAAATAGAAAGAAAAAGATGCACTGAACTTAAATTTAGTTTAGTTTGTGAACAAGGGAATCGGCACCAATGTTAAGTTTGTTTTTGGAATAAATTCGTCCCAAGTAATTCCAACTACGGAAACCTTCATTGTGTGGTCCGACACACCCTTGGCAGGTTTAAAAAAAAATTGTTGATGATTACTACAAAAAAGAAGCCTACAGCTACTTTTTACAAATAGAAAGGCAATTAACACAGCAGTAAATAAAATAAATTATTTAAAAAACAAAAAACCCGACTGCAAAAACACATAACTGAAAAGGGAAAAACAAGCATTATTATCTATATAATTTTGGTATCGCAGGCGGGGACAATAAAAAGTTACACCATATTTCAGGTTATTCGACTGTCCCGCCTGCAAGACCAAAATTATATAGATTATAATGCTTGTTTTTCCCTTTTCAGTTATGTGTTTTTGCAGTCGGGTTTTTTGTTTTTTAAATAATTTATTTTATTTCAAGCTTTTTAGTTTTATTAATATATATATTTGAAAATTACTCATTACTTTTTACTCGTAGCTTTTATTTGATACCAATATTGTTGCAATTAATAAAAAATTCCCTCCTTTTTTTTGTATTTTCAAATGCAATTTATAAATATTATATTGCCTATGTCACTCCCACAATTAAGACGAATCTAACGACACCTCATACATTAAAATCCATCAAACCGTTTAGGCTACAGAGCGTGCCAAAGAAATAGACATACATACATACATACATACTCTCGAAAAACATTACCCTCCTGAGGCAGTCGGGTAAAAAGGCAAATTATTACACAAGTACATTGATTTAAGCCGTATGTTAGATAAATTAACATTAAGTTTTTCATCATTAATAGAAGATTCCCTTATTTCGCCTCGCCACCGCTGCTTGTCTCTGGCTCCGCGCCATCCGCTAACGTCGCTTCTAATTGCCAACAAACGTTTGCACGTTTTGACAACAGCTTAGGTTTATACGTCCAATGAAAAAGATCATCGATATGTATGAATCCGTCGCTTTTTATAGTTATAGAGGTATGAGGAACAGGGTGTAAAGTTCACTCATCCTCCATAGAAAAGGGAGGATCCTCCGACCAGACGGGTGTCGTGTCTGGTGGGCAACTGCCCGACGGTTGATGTCGGGATGTTGTATATATGCTAGTTGCGCGGTAAACTCTGCTTGCGCGATGCAGGATTTTGCGTGACGTCAGTGTGATGCGTAGTTTTGTATGTGGCGCTGTAGATGCCGCCACATCACTCCCCTCCGGAGACCGGAGGTCGATAGTGGGCTGAGTCGTGTATCTTGCGATGCTTGCCAGTGCCAGGTGGGGTTCCAGTGGGTCGGAACCGGTTGTCGCATAGTTCGCGGTGGGTCGGAACTGTCTGCGGTGATGCCCCAGTGTGTCGGGGTGGCGCTGCGTTATGCTCCAGTGAGTCGGATGTGGTACAGCGCCGGGTTGAGGGCTGACTGCTGGCGTCGACCAGGAGAGCGTTGAAGAGCTCTGCTTGTTTGACCGGCCGAAAGTGCAGTGTGCTGTGCCAAGGTTGCTGATGAGGCTTAGGGTGATGACCAGGTATGCGCGGTCGCTGCATGCTGGTGGTCAGGATACCCGTTGAAGCCGTGGGTGCTGGCTGGCTGTGTGACTCGCCGCTCGAGAGCTTGAGGAAGTGATAATGATGACGTCACGCTGATGTAGTTGCACGAAGGCTGCGCTGACGTTCATATTCGGGGTCACCAGTATAGAGGTATGAGGAACAGGGTGTAAAGTTCACTCATCCTCCATAGAAAAGGGAGGATCCTCCGACCAGACGGGTGTCGTGTCTGGTGGGCAACTGCCCGACGGTTGATGTCGGGATGTTGTATATATGCTAGTTGCGCGGTAAACTCTGCTTGCGCGATGCAGGATTTTGCGTGACGTCAGTGTGATGCGTAGTTTTGTATGTGGCGCTGTAGATGCCGCCACATAGTCATTCGAATTTGGTCGGATAACCAGTCGTTGTTTACATGTTTTGTTTTTTGTTTATATCTACTTAATGCGAAGCATTCCAAGCTAAATATTTTCACTATATATTTTTGACTAAACGCACTAATTTTTGGTTTACACCTACACATCTTGGGTTGAGCCGTAGACAGATAATAATATCTGCCTACGGGTTGAGCCAGTTTCTTGTATTTTGCCGTCAGAGTATGACGGTATGACACCGTCGTTTTGACTTTTAGCAATATTATTCAATAACGCATGCATGTACACTTTTGAAACTTTTTATGGTTATTATAAGCGTCAAGAAGGACCAAATACAGTTTTCAGCGAGCTTATACGTTTTCTCATTTAGGCGCTGCGATATTTTTTCAAGTTTTAAAAAAAGCGCTATTGCTTGAAAATTATAAATATTTTCTTAAATCTAAAAAAAATATCAAATACGCACAAATTAAGAGCTACTCGTGTATGTTTATTCTCGGGTTCTGACCCTTGTGCGGCAGGAAATGGCTTCCCTGCAGAGCCGTTTCTCCGCCCTGGAGGCCATCGTCCTGCGCCCCCCGTTGGCGGCGAGCCAGCCGCCTTCTGGCCAGCGGAAACCGGCCTCGTTTGCAGCCGCCGCAGGTGCCACGGCCAAACGGGGCTCACCGGGGCAGTCAAAGGGTGCGGCTGCTGCGCAGGCGGCGAAGGCTCCAGCACCAGCGGCGAGAGCTCCAGCCCCGACGGCGAGGGCTCCGACCCTGGCGGCGAGGGCATCGGCCCAGGTGGAAAGACGGCCGCCCCCGCCTCCTAAATCTTTTCCGGCCGATGCCGTATGGCAAGTAGCCGGAGAGAAGAGGAAGGCGGCTAAGGCAAAGAGGGCGGCCAAAAAGAGGGAGAGGCGGCAGCGGCGCAAGGAGCACACCGCCGCGGCTAGGCTCCGCGCCCCGAATTCCGCAGCTGTAGTGATCACACTACAGCCGGATGCGGAAAAGAAGGGCGTGTCCTATAGGACGGTGATGGCGAAGGTGGGTGAGGCGGTGCGACTGGAGGAACTCGGTGCAGCAAAAGGCCTCAAAATGAAGGTGACGGCGACTGGGGCCCGAATGGTGGAGGTCCCCGGTAGGGCCAGTGGCCCGGCCGCTGACGCCCTGGCCGAAAGGCTTAGGGCGTCACTAAATGCGGACGAGGTCCGAGTGTCCAGGCCCACCAAATGCGCTAGCATGCGCATCACGGGCCTGGACGACTCCGCGACGGAAGAGAAGGTGGTCGCCGCAGTGGTTAGGACCGGGGGGTGCTCTGCCGAGCAGGTGAAGGCAGGCACCATCCGTCCTGACTCCACGGGGCTGCAAACCGTTATGGTGAGCTGCCCCGTGTCGGCGGCCAAAAAAATTACCGGGGAGGGTCAACGGCTATTGGTGGGCTGGGTTTCCGCGCAGGTGAAACTGCTGGAACCCAGACCTCTGAGATGCTTCCGCTGCCAGGTGGGCAACCACGTGCAAGCGAATTGCACCTCGGAAGTGGACCGCAGCGGTCTTTGCTACCGCTGTGGTCTGCCCGGGCACAAGGCTGGCTCGTGTAATGCCACGCCGCACTGTGCCATATGTGCGGCGGCTGGCAAGCCAGCCGAGCACCGGATGGGGGGCAAGGCCTGCGCCCCACCCGCCAAAGCCAGGGCCAGAGGCAAGCCCTCCGCCACCGCCGTCACCGCCGCAGCCGTCACCGCCGCAGCCGCCACCACTGCCACCGCCGCTGCCGCCTCCAACACCGCCGTCGTCGCCATCGCCACCGTGGCCGCTGCGGCAGGCCCCTCTCAGGGGGCTGGGAAAGAGGCCCAAGGCTGACATGGAGTGCCATTAATGGCCCCATTACGCCTCCTCCAGGCGAACATCAACCACTGCGCCGCCGCTCAGGATCTGTTGCTCCAGAGCATGGCGCAGTGGTCGATTAACATCGCCGTGGTCGCTGAGCCGTACTTTGTCCCGCCCAGGGATGACTGGGTAGAGGACCTGAGCGGCTCAGTGACCCTAATTTCGTCGGCCGCCGCCGGTACCCCGTCCCTCGAGGCCGTCAAGAGAGGACAGGGCTGCGTAGCAGCACGGTTCGGGGAGATTGTCGTGGTAGGGGTCTACCTCTCTCCGAACCGAACTCTTGCCGAGTTCCACAACTCCCTTGCGGAGTTGAGAGACGTCGTCGTCGGGTTTGGTTCCCTCCCCGTGTTCGTCCTCGGGGACTTCAATGCCAAGAATTTGGCTTGGGGTTCCCGGTTAACGGACACACGGGGCAGGATGGTGGAGGACTGGGCTCTGGAGACAGGCCTGGTCGTCCTAAACCGGGGTTCTGTCCCCACGTGTGTGCGGATGCGGGGTGAATCAGTGGTGGACATCTCGTTCGCCAGCCCCGCTCTGTCGCCGCGTGTAGTTGACTGGCGTGTCATGGAGGGGGTGGAGACCTATTCCGATCACCGGTATATCCGGTTCGACGTCTCCGCCCAGACCTCGGACGCGCCGGTCCGACGGGCCCCGAGTGGTCCGCGGTGGGCGCTGAAGCAGCTGGACCGGGAGCTCCTCCTGGAAACCTCGATCGTGCAGGCCTGGGTGTCACCACCGGACAGGCCTGCCGACATCAACGACGAGGCGGAGTGGTTCCGGGAGGCCATGTCCGACATAATAATATGTGACGTGGCAATGCCCCGGGTCCAGCCTGGACGTGCCTCGCGCCAGGTGTACTGGTGGTCGCAGGAGCTGACGGCTCTGCGCACTGCGTGCGTGGCTGCGCGACGCCGGTACACCAGGCACCGCAGGCTCCGTATCAAACCTCCGGATACGGAAGCCATTCAGGCGGAGCTGTACGAGGGGTACAGAGCGGCGAAGACCGCCCTCCAAGCGGAGATCCTGCGGGCCAGGGGGTTGGCCCGCGAGGAGTCGCTGGGGACTCTGGACAGGGACCCGTAGGGACGCCCGTACAAAGTGGTGCGGGATAAACTCCGCCCATGGGCTCCCCCGCTGACGCAGAGTCTCCGGCCCCAGCTTGTGGAGGACGTGGTGAGCGCTCTGTTCCCTTCCCGAGGGGAACACACCTCCCCGCCTATGGCTCCGCCTACTGCGGTGCCCGATGCGGACCACACCGCCGACGACGACGACGATGCTCCGGAGGTGACCGAGGTAGAAATGAGAGCGGCGGTACGCAGGCTTAATGCCAAAAATACCGCCCCAGGACCCGACGGCTTACCTGGGAAGGCCTGGGTCCTGGCCTTGGAGGCTCTCGGGCCTCGACTTAGGGGGCTCCTAAGCGCATGCATGGAGAGGGGCCAGTTCCCGCTTCGCTGGAAGACGGGGAAACTGGTCCTCATAAAGAAGGCAGGGCGCCCTGCGGACTCTCCGTCCGCTTATCGGCCCATCGTGCTGCTCGACGAGGTGGGCAAGCTCTTTGAAAGAGTCATTGCAGACCGCCTCGTCGGCCAGCTGGTGCAGGTGGGGCCGGATTTGGCAGAGAGCCAGTTTGGTTTCCGCAGAGGGCGCTCTACGGTGGACGCCATCATGCGTGTGCGAGCCCTGACGACGGGGAATGCTGTTGCCCAGGGTGGGGTCGTCTTGGCGGTGTCTCTAGACATCGCCAATGCCTTCAATACCCTGCCCTGGAGTTGCATCAGGGAGGCACTCCGGTATCACCGGATGCCGACCTACCTCTGTCGTGTGGTCGAGGCCTATTTGACGGACAGGGCCGTCATCTACCCCGGTCACCAGGGAGTGTGGAACCGGCAAGAGATGTCGTGCGGTGTCCCACAGGGATCGGTCCTGGGGCCGCATCTGTGGGACATCGGATACGACTGGGTGCTGCGCGCCGACCTCCCTAGCGGCGTCAGCGTAGTGTGCTACGCTGACGACACGTTGGTCCTGGCGCAGGGGAGGTCGCACCAGGCGGCGGCCGAATTAGCGGCACGCGGGGTTGCGACAATCGTCGAAAGGATCCGGCAATTGGGACTCGAGGTGGCCCTGCACAAGTCCGAGGCCATGTGTTTTCATGGTCCTCGGAACGCGCCACCGTTGGGGTCCCAAATAACGGTAGGAGGGGTTTCTATCGGCGTCGAGTCGACGATGAAGTACCTGGGACTCGTCCTCGTCCAGCTTATGCTTGCAGAAACACAAGGCACGCGTTTTCTAGCAGTCAACAAGGCCATTTGCTGTGAGAGATAGTCCCAGATACCAACTCAGTAACGAGGATGTATACTATCACACGGTCGGAAACGAGAGGTCAAGCTACCTCCGTCGAGCAAGACACTCCTCAGAAGTAAAGGCATAGTAAGTAACTAACAAAACACCAAAGTATTTAACATTAATAAAAGTGTCCGTTTATTCAAATCACAATATTGTCAATCTTTGACAGTGGTATTAAAAGGTTAAGTGTGTCAATTTGAAAAATAACTATTTTTCCTGATTGTACAAAGAGCTAAGTTCCTACTGTCAATAGGACAGGTAAGAATGAAAATAATGTGAAGAGGTAATTTAACCTTTTGACCGCCAGAGTCAATGACAGACCAAAATGTGCTCAGCACGCCACGGTCACGACTACATGACAGATTTTAAGGAATAATTCGTAGCTTGGCGTCGAGGGCACGACTTTGGTTTTTTGACGTGGCAGTCAATAGGTTAAAGAATTTATTAAGCAGCACTTAAACAATATCTTTACGGAATACAGAAACAAGTCGCACGTAACATTGTTCAAGGCTAACAATACTTCTTGAGAGTGAGTTTAGGGACGATGTTCATGGAGGCCAGTTCTTGGAAGAGCAGTTTGCAAGCGTAGGGCATTTCGACGCTGGAGACGGCGGCGGACGAGTGGCATGCGTGGCACCACGCGCGGGAAGCCAGGCGCCCACATGCGCCGCAGATGTCCGCGCTGAATGCGTCCGATGCCAGCATCAGGCGCTCCATCAGCAACATACTGCAAAGGATAGGTAGAATATTCGAGATGTTAGTGACTATCGCGGAATACCCCGAGGTAATGAATTTGTCAGATGGACCTGTGGTAGGGCCAGGAAGGCAAAGCGAAAACATATCCTAGACAAAAAATGTCAACGTTATTGACGCAGAAAAAAACCGGCTAAGTACATGTCGGATCCCGCACAACGAAGAGTTCCGTAGTTGGGCTGAATTTATTTCAAGAACAAACTTAAAATTTGTAGTTAAAAAACATGTTCTCCCATACATTCCTACTGCAAATGTAAGCGGTCGACGATCACTCGTTAATTGTAAAGCTTACTTAGCTCAAGCTGTGATAATTGTCTTTTAACTTCTTTATATTATTATATACTACTGCCGTGAATTTTTTCACATATCCAAAAACAATTATTTTGCTGTCATTAGGGGGTCAGGGTACATTCAACTTGTAACAAAAATTTGCACTTTTAAGCTTAACCTTTTGACCGCCACAGACATACACAACACACACTCGAAACACTTAAAATCTGTCGTGTCACAGATGACAGATTTTAAGGAATAATTCGTAGCTTGGCGCCAGTGGCGTGCAGTGGTTCTCGACGGAGGGTAGGCCACGCATACTGAGGCAAAAAAATCGCGCAACATCACAGCGTCGCTCTACATATTATTATGATGCCCCTCAAAGTGGTAATTATTGATTTATAAGATTTGAAAAAAAAAAAAAAAAAAGAATCCTGTAAAAACAAAAGTTATAAATACAAGAACTCACCACATCATTATTATTATTATTATTATTATTATAGGTCATGCTTTTTTGCCGAGGAATGAAAATTATGCAAATCAATATATCCCTCACTCTTACTGGAAGTATTAAACAAAATAACTTATTTGTGTGTATAAAGCCACACAGCCAGTTATAATATGTTGCATAATTTTGAGGATTGAAATGACGAGTACGAGATGAATTATCATATTTTTGGATTAATTCTCGTAATTCGGGCACACATCTACCTTTAGACACAACTTGAATCTTATCATTTAACGATAATTGCGAAAACTTACTGCTTTTAACTTCTAACAAACACTCATTATCATCATTATCAAATAATAAACACAACAAATAATATTTACACTACTGTATGTTTCAAAACGAATTACTAACTTAATAAGATATAAAAAAGCAAAACATTCAAGATCGGATATAAATTGCTTGTCATAATATGAAACAATATGGCTTCTCTAAGAAAAATATAATTTCAAATTTGTCGATAAAACACACTACCAATTAAAATTGCATCATTGTCATACAGTTCTGTGTTCTTCTACAAAAGGGATTAGCAAAATTTTGCCGGATGATACAGTCCAGGGTTGCCTTAACTTAACTTAAGGGGTTGTATTCCCGGAGGACACGGTGGAGCATACGGTGGAGGTCTGCCCGGCTTGGGCAGAGCACCGCCGTGTCCTCGTGGAGGCGATCGGCGGCAGAGACCTCTCGCGTCCGGCCCTGGTTCAGGCCATGGTACGGAGCGAGAGGGCATGGGCAGCCGTCACCTCCTTCTGCGAAGCAGTAATGCTCGCGAAGGAGGAGGCGGGACGGTTGAGGGAAAGGCAAGTTTCGCGCCCTCTCGCCCCTAGCCGCCGCAGGAGACGCCCAGGGCGTCGGGAATCCCGGGCGGATTTCCGGCCACCGTAGGCGCGGGCTTGCGGACGGTGAGCAATGGGTAGCTCACCGTCCGGTAAGGACCAGGCCCGGGTCGACGGCGCGTTGTATTCCACGCGCGCCTCAAAGAGATGTCGTCAGCACATAGTAGGGGTCCACTAGGGCCGATGCCTGCCGGGGTCGCGGGAAGGTACTTATGGTATGGTACCCACCCTCAAAAAAAAAAAAAAAAAAAAAAGGGTTGCCGATACTTATTTTCCTCCCCAAAATACAAAGCAAAATTTCCCAAATAAGAGAAAAATAAAAAATTATGAAGTTTTTAATAATTTTTATAGGGCTTTTGCTATTCCTTACAATTTATAATTTTTTTCAATCAATCAATCAATCAACTCAGCCTATAACAGTCCACTGCTGGACATAGGCCTCTCCCAGGCTGCGCCACAACACCCTGTCCTCCGCTTTCCGCATCCAGTCTGTCCCAGCCACCTTTTTAAGGTCGTCGGTCCATCTAGCTGGGGGGCGTCCCACACTACGCTTGCCAATACGCGGTCTCCACTCTAGGACTCGTCTGCTCCACCGGCCATCGGTCCTTCGACAAATATGGCCAGCCCACTGCCACTTCAGCTTGCTTACTCTGCAGGCTATGTCGGTAACTCCGGTTCTCTTCCGGATAACTTCATTTCTGATCTTATCCTTCAAAGAAACTCCAAGCATAGCCCGCTCCATGGCGCGCTGAGCGACCTTGAATTTGTGGACCAGCCCGACTGTCAGTGTCCACGTTTCGGCACCGTATGTCATAACGGGCAGGACGCACTGGTTAAAGACCTTAGTCTTCAAACACTGCGGGATTGGCGACGAGAAGACTTGACGAAGTTTTCCAAACGCTGCCCAACCCAATCGGATCCTCCTGTCGGCTTCTTTCTCAAAGTTGTGTCTACCGAGCTGGATAACTTGTCCTAGGTAGACGTACTCCTTCACAACTTCGAGAAGCGACCCTTCGATATGGATTGGACTCGGCAAGACGTGCGAATTGTACATGACTTTCGTCTTGTCCAAATTCATGCCGAGGCCAACCCGCCGAGAGGCTCCATTTAGGCTGTGCAGCATCTGGTCTAACTGTTCCAGTGTCTCTGCCATTATGACGATGTCATCGGCAAAACGAAGATGTGAGATGTACTCGCCGTTTACGTTGATACCCTGTCCAGTCCAGTCCAGCGTCTTAAAAACGTCCTCCAACGCATTGGTGAAAAGTTTCGGGGATATCACATCCCCTTGTCTCACCCCCCTAAGCAGTTGGATAGGGCCGGTTTTTTTATCCTGGATCTGGACAGTCATCGTTGCAGCGTCATACAAACACCTCAACACTTCGATATAACGCCAGTCAATTCGACATCGTTGCAGAGAGGCCAGAACTGCCCATATTTCGATGGAGTCGAAGGCTTTCTCGTAGTCCACAAATGCCATACACAGCGGCTGGTTGTACTCTTCGGTCTTCTGTACAATCTGCCGAACAGTATGGATGTGGTCCACGGTACTGAAGCCTTTTCGAAAGCCAGCTTGTTCTGGTGGCTGGAACTCGTCAAGTCTTCTGGTGAGACGGTTCGTGACGACTCTCGAGAACAGCTTGTAAACGTGGCTCAGAAGTGAGATGGGTCTATAGTTCTTCAGCAAGGTTTTGTCGCCTTTTTTGAAGAACAGAACCACCGCACCTCTGCTCCACGCCTCCGGCGTTGTACCCTCTTGGATGACGGAGTTGAAGAGACTCGCTAGCTCTATCAGGACTGGAGCCCCGCCCGCTTTAAGGAGCTCTGTCGTTATGCCGTCATCACCATAATTTTTTTAGAAGGTATAAATTAGACAACTCCACCCTGTTTTTTTAATTGTCACTAGTAGTCATTAAGAAAACTATCGTATCTTTGTGTAGTCTGTTTCTCAAATTCCCCGCAATTCGGGGAATTGTCCGAAAATTGGGAACCTTTTTTTTTGGGTGGGAAATAATCAAATAACTTCTCCCACTCTGGGCGGAGCGGGAGGTTGTGTCAGACTCTTACTGACTAAAACCCACCCGTATTCTTTCCGTTGCCTGTGTTGCCAGGGGCCTCGGTGACCCTTTAGTACCTTCCCGCGACAAAATTGGGAACCCTGGTCTTCAATACTTTTCATTCTTTCATCTTGACTTTACACACAGCCAATTACAACACGCAGTGACCAGCTCCAGACGCAGTAGTTACGCCCATAATTTAAACCATGTCAACTAGTGGTGTTCAAAGTTGCTTTATGGCAATCACTTGCTTAATGCCATATGCGTTTCATTTTAAGCATACTATTTTATATGCTTTATTTCAAGCATGCTTTTTTATATGCGTAGGTACTTGTTACGACCAAACGGGCGGGCGCGAATAAAACCAGCGCGGTGTTGTCAGAGCGGAACATTACATCGCGTTTATGAATTTATTACGGAACAGTAAAAAAAAACAATGAACTTTCCTTTCCAGGCTTAGGACTGTCTATTTGATTAAGTGTTATTAAGAAATAAAGTATGTTAGTATTTAAAACCATTATAGGCGTATTTAAAAGTTCAATGTTCCTTCTTAAACATTTTCGTCCGTTAAATACCTACACACAAAATAACAACACGATACCTCACTCAGTCAATCGTCCTTACTTACACAATTAGTTTTTATTTACTTAGTAAATATTGCGTATCCTATCACTGTTTATTTACACTAAAAACGCACGAAGCAAAACAACTTTGTTTATGTACGTGAGCCGCCTGAGATCGCGATAACGCACGCGGTACCTAAAAAGACTACACACGCGACTGAAAGCAAACGCTAGCATGCGACGACTAACCACCCGGCGGCCGGCACCCGCCGCTTTGCTATGCCTGGTTGCTTATTACTACATGCGCTTGCGATGTGCGACGGACTGAGCCAGAGAGTGCGATGTAAAGCAAAAAGCAAATAGCAACAAATGCGAGCCACGATAGCATTTGCTTTATGTTATGTATGATAAGCAAGATGCTTTATTATGCTATATGCTTTATTAACCACCACTAATGTCAACCATGTGTGCCGTTCATACACACGAAAATATACACCAGTGTGCGTAAATTTATCAATGGGAATTAGGCTGGTCGTGTTCCTGCCTAATAGTGCGTACCGAGCTCCGTCGAACTATGACATACGTCACACGGGCGCGACAAGTTGCTATAAGTGTTCAGGAGTTTAAATTTTTTTTTTATTATTATATAACATAGTTAAAATAATGCATATTATAATGGCGTTGTTGGTATGGTAGGCTAGGTCTAATTGCCTCTATGGACGGCACGCCTTTGCTTGGCGCCGAGGGTACGTTTTTGCTTTTTTGACGTAGCTGTCAATAGGTTAATATTATGCAAACGGATCCCTGAATCGAAAAATGGTTAGGAAATAAAGTCGAGAATAAGTATTGGCAGCTGTAAACTGCTGATTACAGTATTTTGTTGAGTATTGTTGCTACAATGCTTACCTCGCACCATATCCTATGAGACAGTCTCGTTCCATCTCGCCGAGCCGCAGGCCTCCGTCTCGCGAGCGTCCTTCCGTCGGCTGGCGAGTGAGCACGGCGCGCGGCCCGCGCGCCCGGGCGTGCATCTTATCTTGAACCATGTGCTTTAGCTTTTGGTAGTATACCTACATAACAGAAATAAGTTTTATAGGATAGGGTCGCCGTTGACCTTGGCCATAAATTTATTTTTAGTAAAGAAAATAAAAATATTTGAAAAAAATAACAGATAGAATTACAGATAATCTGTCTGTTTAAACAAAAAAAAAACATGAAAATATAAGAAGTTTATTAGTATCTTTAGGTAGACATAACTTCCTGAATTTATTTCATAAATTATTTTACTACAATACTTAAATATTCAATATAAATAGAAATAAATCATATTATGATTTTAGGTCCTTTTAAATCTGCAGATATATTATATCTGCGCCTTAAGATGAAAGGAATGATTACTTAACAAAGATGTTGTAAAGAGTCAGCGCAAGTTGCTTGCTATTGATTTTGCATACTACGAGGCATGCCTTTTAAGTTCTGTCGGTTCCATATTTCCCGGCAATTTTGAATTTGGAACTGTTCTATATTCGAATGTGTTTAAATTTTGAATCTCAAAACAGTTGAAAGTATTAGGATTAATGCTATTGTTTAGTCACAGCGCGAGCGTCGATTGGAATCTGTCAGGTTACGTACGAAAATGAATCTTTCTAAGGAAAATGTTCGTGCATAATTTTCTACAACTTTAGAAGAGGCCTGACACGGCTTCAGTGTTTTGAAGAGCTAACATCTGTGTTCAGTGATGAAGCCCCATGTCTGCGGACTGCGAATCGAACGCTGGTATTTAGAATTCCAGCGTGGACATACTAGTGTTAATGACAAATCTCGCGAAGGACGCCCAAAATCCGCCTTCACTGAAGATAACATCATTGCTGTGAGACAACTAATTCTCGAAGATCGTCATGTGACGTATCGAGAGATAGCGGCTCTATTAGGCATCTCAGGGACAACCATTCAGAAGATCTTGCATGAAGCGCTTGCTGTGAGAAAGCTAGTTTGCCGTTGGATACCGCATCTGCTTTCCGACGATCACAAGGCGGCCCGCGTCAGATGGTGTAAGAAAACTCTGCAAAGGTTCAACCGAGGAGAGTCAAATCACGTCTACGACATCATCAGTGGTGACGAATCTTGGATCTACGATCCTGATTCCAAACAACAATCTACAATCTGGGTCTTTCAAGACGAGCCAAGCCGACTAAAGTTGTTCGTTCTCGAAGCACTTCAAAGAAGATGGTGGCCACGTTCGTTGGAAAAACCGGCCATGTTGCGACTATTGCACTTGAAGATCGTAGAACGGTTAACGCAGAGTGGTATACCACAGTTTGTTTACCACAAGTTATCGCCGAACTTCGAAAATCTAACTCAAAGCAACGCATCATCCTGCACCACGACAACGCAAGCTCACACAGCGCTCGTCAAACGATTGAGTATTTGAAGCAGGAAAAAGTAGAAATTCTTGACCATCCTCCATAAAGTCCTGACCTAAGTCCTAAAAATTTCTTTAAATTTCCTAAAATTAAGAAAAGTCTTCGTGGTCAAAGATTCCAGTCCGGTGAAGAAGCAGTCGACGCTTTCAAGTCAGCCATTTTGAACGCCCCCAATTTAGAGTGGAATAAATGTTAAAATAACTGGTTTTGAGCCAATGGAAAAGTATTAAGCTACGTGGTGAATACTTTGAAAAACAATAAAAAGTACTATAAGGTTCTAGTTGTGTTTTTTTCTTCAAACGACAAAACTTAAAAGGCATGCCTCGTACAAAAAATAATAATAGGAATTTTGTATAAGAGCGTAAAAACGCCCCAAAGCTATACTTGAATGCGCGGTTTTGTTCTCTATTAAAGTTTGTAGTTCGCGAGTTTTTTTAATCTATCGTATTTATACTTACAGGACCAGAATAAATATAAGCTTCCAATGGTTCTCCAGTTAAACCAGAATAAAATATATCTTTGCCATGATAGTTATACCCGTGCTTTTCTAGTTCACGACATACATCACGAACCTTGGACCCACCAAATGCAGTACCTGAAGGAAACATGTTGTAATGTAACATCACTAAAATATAAATCTTGGTTATATGAATAGAGTTAGCTTATGCCCGCGACTTCGTCCGCGTGAAATTATCGTCCGCCCGCGCTATTACTTCGATTTCGCTTAGCGTTCTTTCTGACTTTTTTCTTCTTTTTCGAATCCTAAGGGTCGTACCGTGATGTTAAATGGCCTATAACCTTCCTCAAGAATTGGCTATCAAATACAAAAATACTCTTCAGCTTTATTATTAGTATGTATATATAGACAGATAAAATAAAAATGAAATCCTGTTCGTTGGTAAGCGCATCATTTCACAACGGCTGGAACGTTTGGGCGAATTTTTGTTTTAAACTGTTCTTAATAGTCCGAATCAGTTTGTTACTGGAAGAAAAATTTTAAAAGTTGCCGAAAACGGGAAAATTCGGGAACTTAAAGTGCATTTTCTATGGGAATTTTATATGAATTATTGAAATTTGGACTGGACAACGTCTGTCTGGTCAGCGCTAATAATACATTAGAATTAAAACGTTCATACCATAATGAAATTTTCCTTCCATCAAGCCAGCTTTTCCCGCTAACAGTTCGATAGTCTTCCCCACCGTCATTCTAGAAGGGAAACCATGTGGGTTCATGATCATGTCAGGACAAATGCCTCTGTCGTTAAACGGCATGTCTTCCTGCTGCACAATCAAACCGGTCACTCCTTTCTGACCGTGTCGGGAACTGAACTTGTCTCCTATCTCCGGAATACGCGTCTGACGTAACAATATTTTAATGAGAAAAGCATCCTCCGAGTTTGAGGACACCATAACTTTTTCTATATAAGATTCAACCGGACCTTTATAAGTGATAGGAACATCTTTGTAATCCACCTGTTGCGGCTGGCCCTGCGTGACGGGGTTCAAAGTCGCTGGCGGCATCTGCTTATTTATCAAAACTTGTCTATTTTCAACCATTTCACCGGGTGCAGCAATGCCGTCCGTATCAAGAATTTCATGTGCTCTAATAATTTTTCCTGTCGTAGCATCTCTCGAAGGTCCCAAAATTCTATCAGAGGTTTGATTACTGTATCTCTTCATAGTAGTTTTGGCACTTTTGTACACAAGACAGCGGCCGTACCCGCGGTCGATAGATGCTCGGTTCAGAATCAAAGCGTCCTCGATATCGTATCCGCTGTAGCTCATGACGGCGACGGTGGCATTCTGTCCAGCGGGTAGTTTGTCAAAATTCGTTAGTTCTATCGTTCTAGTCTTAACCATTGGACATTGCGGATAGACTAAATTGTACATTAGTGTATCTATCCTGTTTTTCTGGTTGTAGCCAATAGTACCTGGAATATTAACGACCATATTATTATCAAGTGTTCATGACTCTAGATTTGTAGGAAATGTAGGAATAATGCATACTAATATTATAAATGCGAAATTGAATCTGTCTGGCTGTCTGTTACGCCGAATGAATGTCGGTGAAATTTAGCACACAGTTGACATTGAAATATTGAAATTGTTTATTGAATTAATAGATTTACATACAATTACAATTTGGTGCCTTAAACTAGAGGGCTATAGTAATTATAGGAGTCTACCTGAACTATGAATAAACCTGTATCTCAGGTATCTCACTGAAGCCTATCTGACGGACAGGGCCGTCATCTACCCCGGTCACCAGGGAGTGTGGAACCGGCAAGAGATGTCGTGCGGTGTCCCACAGGGATCGGTCCTGGGGCCGCATCTGTGGGACATCGGATACGACTGGGTGCTGCGCGCCGACCTCCCAAGCAGCGTCAGCGTAGTGTGCTACGCTGACGACACGTCGGTCCTGGCGCAGGGGAGGTCGCACCAGGCGGCGGCCGAAGTAGCGGCATGCGGGGTTGCGACAATCGTCGAAAGGATCCGGCAATTGGGACTCGAGGTGGCCCTGCACAAGTCCGAGGCCATGTGTTTTCATGGTCCTCGAAACGCGCCACCGTCGGGGTCCCAAATAACGGTAGGAGCGGTTTCCATCGGCGTCGAGTCGACGATGAAGTACCTGGGACTCGTCCTCGACAGCCGGTGGAACTTCGTGGAGCATTTCCGACGTTTGGCTCCCAAACTGGAGCGGGCAGGCGCTGCATTGAAGCGGCTTCTGCCCAATCTAGGGGGTCCAAACGCCTCCGGCCGGAGGCGCTACGCGGGGGTCGTGCGGTCCATAGCCCTCTACGAGGCTCCTGTATGGGCGCGTTCTCTGACGCTGCGGCCCAAAGGGCCATGGCCATCCGGATGGTCCGGGGATACCGCACGGTCTCCTGTGACGCAGCGAGCCCCCTTGCCGGATTGCCGCCATGGGATCTGGAGGCAAAAGTCCTCGCGCTCGTATGGGAGTGGCGCGAGGAGGCGAAACGCCGGGGCGTAACTCCGCTGCCGCGAGAAATCGCGGCAAGGCGGACGGAGCTCCGGCGGGATCTCATAGCGACATGGAGAGTACGGTTGTCGCAACCCAGTGCTGGGCACGCCACGATTGCGGCGATAAGTACCCTCTTTGAGGAGTGGCTAGAGAGGCGCCACGGCGTCCTCATCTTCCGCCTGACACAGGTCCTCACCGGACACGGTAGCTTCGGGAGGTTCCTGTGTCGGATAAGGCGGGAGGAAACGCCCGGGTGATCCACACAGTGGTGACACCACTGTGTGGATCGCCCGGAGGACACGGTGGAGGTCTGCCCGGCTTGGGCAGAGCACCGCCGTGTCCTCGTGGAGGCGATCGGCGGCAGAGATCTGTCGCATCCGGCCCTGGTTCAGGCCATGGTACGGAGCGAGAGGGCATGGGCAGCCGTCACCTCCTTCTGCGAAGCAGTAATGCTCGCAAAGGAGGAGGCGGGACGGTTTAGGGAAAGGCAAATTTCGCGCACTCCCGCCCCTAGCCACCGCAGGAGACGCCCTGGGCGTCGGGAATCCCGGGCGGACTTCCGGCCACCATAGGCGCGGGCTTGCGGACGGTGAGCAATGGGTAGCTCACCGTCCGGTAAGGACCAGGCCTGGGTCGACGGCGCGTTGTATTCCACGCGCGCCTCAAAGAGATGTCGTCAGCACAAATGTAGGGGTCCACTAGGGCCGATGCCTGCCGGGGTCGCGGGAAGGTACTAAAAGGTCACCGAGGCCCCTGGCAACACAACTGGTCGACTCGCAAGTGTGACGTCCCTCACTGATCAGGATGTCCAATTAATGAACACTCGATTTTGGTTTATAAGCGTCTTTCTTATGCTAGCAGTTACTTCTAGAATACAAGTTAGATCATGACCTGGGTAAGGACATAGGATTCTTTTAACCCAGTATGGTAGTACGTTCCTGTGGGATAATTTCCGACCTCCATGCAGGTTAAGCTGCCGATAAAAGCAACTAAATTATTTAAAAAATTGCTGTTGCGCGCGACTTCTTCCTTTTTAGGGTTCCGTAGTAAACAAGGAACCCTTATAGTTTCGCCATGTCCGTCTGTCTGTCAGTCTGTCCCCGCTGTAGCTCAGAGACGCTTAGTACTAGAAAGCTGTCATGTGGCACAGGTATACATATTAATCACGCCGACAAAGTGCTAAAATAAAATCTATGTTTTTGTCGTCAACCCCATGGTGTGGGGTATCGTTGGATAGGCCGTTCAAATATTGCGGGTCTGTGAACACCACTTTTCGATTCAAGGATCCACTTGCGTAATATTAAGCATTAAAGCAATTTTTGTTTAAGTCAAGTGTCCCCCTTCCCCTGAAAGCTAAATGGTTGTTTATGCAGATGTGAAAACATTCATGGCAGTAGCACATATAATGAAATGAAAACGAAGACTATCACGGCTAAGTAGGATTTACAAGTTAACGAGTTATAGTCGACCAACTTAAATTTGCAGTTGGAGAATTGACCATGGCATATATCGATGTATGGGAGGACATGTTTTTCAACTACAATGTTAAGTGTGTTTTTGGGATAAATTCATCCCAACTTCCGAACTACGGAACCCTTCATTGTGACACGCACTTGGCCGGTTTTTTGTTTTAAATACAAGTAAACAGGATGAAAAGTAGCAGAGTAGCCTATGTCGTCCTCCAGGTTCTAGGCTACCTGTCAAATTTCATAAGGATTGGTTTAAACATCAAAAGGTGACAGATACGAGTTACTTTCGCAATTATAATATGAAAATACATAATACACATAAATATAATATATAGTAGGGATGCATAGATGTACTTACCCATAGCTTGTTTACCCATAGCGCATTGGTAGGTATTTCTGGGACTCTGATTGTGATGTGGATAGGGGACTAGACCCGCACAAACACCGAGAATCGTGAACGGCTCAATTTCCAAATGCGTGGTTACATAGGGATCTATCTCAATTTCAGTAGTAGCTATATGACTGTCATTTTCCTCGTTTACATCTAGGTATTCAATAAGTCCATCGTTTAAAAAGTCTTGAAATTTTCTGATTCCTCTATTTAATTCGTTTATATGGAATTGTTGGACTAGTGGGTAACCTTTTTCTACAATGATATACGGCCTACACAGTCGACCGCCGTCGCTGCATATGTAGACTGTCCTCTGATTGTGATTAGGGTAAATAGACACGAAAGCCGATATGAGCCCGCGTCTTCGGAACATTCTAAAGACTTTTATAAGCCGTTTGTATTGTCTTGAAACACCTAGTATATTACCTGAAAATAATTAATAATATGATGACGTTTCTTATTAATTCTGAGTAACAGGTAATCATCTGGTTAATTCCTAACCATTAAGAAACACCATATAGACGGCCGGGTGATTGATTTCCTCGCCACCCAACAGTCTGACATCTTCTACGCCCGCGTTGCGAGCGAGCCTAGCGATGGGCTCCTCCGAGCACTCGGTGGTGATGTGCGTCATCAGCGCCAAGTTCTTCACGAGGCCGCACGCTTCACCCTCCGGAGTGTCAGACGGACACAACATGCCCCACTGCGAAGGTTGCAAGGAACGCGGTCCAGATACTTTCCTAGTTTTTTCAAACTGAGAATTAACTCTGGTCATCATGCCCAAGGCTGATATGTAACTGAGACGACTTAACACTTGAGTTACTCCATGCCTTTCCATTTTGAATCTTTTGATCGTCCAGTTACCCTGGAACAGAAATAATTTTAGATCACACATTATTCTTAGATGTGAATTTACTGAATTAAATATTTATGAAGTCTTACGGAAGAAATGGCGGCGAACAATCCATTAGCAATCAGATCAGGCCTCATGTGTTTAACAACATCAAACGGCGCAGCTTTAACTTTAGGTATGATTTTGTCTGCTATGGATTTCAATTCCCAATTGAATCTTTTGAAAAGATCTTCAAACATCAAAGCAAGCAAAGAGCCAGCTAGCTCTAGTCTCTTGTTTCCATAGTAGTCAGGGTCATCAATAGCAGCCTTATTTGTCTCTGCTTCAATTACTCTTTTAACCATTATAGCTAGGTAGATAGCTTTTACATAGAAATTATAGTTTTCTACTGCTACATGAGCTAGAATTGTTGTAGCCAACAAATCTCGTGCCTCGTCAATGGGAGTGCGTACTTTAGCACCGCCTGATTGAAACCTGTCAAAAGAAACATGGACACCATTACATTTAGATTAAAAATGAAAATCAACAAGCAAGGCCATTTTTTATGAATTGTATACCTTTTAACCTTAAGTTTGCTTCCGATATAAGATAAAGCTTGATTTTGAGTAAATATTTTCAAATTATGACAATCCATAATACAAGGGGCCATCTTTTTCAGTGATGTATCGTCAGTTCCTATGAGCTGCATAATTTCTTGATCACTGCATATACCCATAGCCTTAAAGGCGACTGCAATAGGTATGTCCTGAACATTATATGCAAATTAGTGTAGGTCTTAGTGAAAAGATAATAAAATAAAAATGTTTTTTTTGGTACAGTGGCTGAGAAATTGATTGCCACATTAATAAAAATAAATCATTTATTTGCTTATTAATGTTACATTATTCATACAGGGTGGATTTTTGAGACGGGGCGGTAAGGGTAGGTACCTAGGTTGTTGTACCTACAGGAAAACTGTCTTAGACTGTCCTTAAATTTTGATCGGCATCCACAGATTTTGAAAAAAAATGGAATCAGCAAGAAAATGAGCAAGTTTTACAGAAATTCTTTCAGACCAACAGAGTTGAGTACTATAAGTCAGAAATCACAAAAATCTATTCCCATACATTTTGTAGCAAATGGGTTCAATTTCCACAGAAAACCATAATTTATATAATTTAATTTCTTTCCTAGACAATAACAATTACAGGAAGGTTAGTTATTACAGTTTCAGTTAGGCAGACACCTAGTAGTACTCATAAACTACTCACATCAGACAAGGCGTTATGTCTCAACACATATTTTCCATTTTTTACAATGACATTCGTTCTGGTTTTCTTTTCATGTGTGGAACTAGTCACTTGACATTGAATGGCTCCTTTGAACTCATCAACAATCATGCGATTCCTGGATAATTGTTCTTGGATCAATATCACTTTTTCTTGACCTGTAAGTTTTTAAATAATAATAAATCAATGTTTCAATATTACTTGAGACAGTCAGTAATAAAAATAATTTAGGATAACTCTTGGCTTCAACGTCATAGAAAGTCAAGACGCAAAATCATAAAAGCTATGTGAATAATTTTATAGTCTCATAATGAACTATTTTGAATCTTTTATCTGCTTTAACATTAAAATCAAGTATATTATGAAATCATATACCTCTAATGATAAAATAGCCGCCTGGATCATGTGGACATTCATTAAGTTGTGCTAGTTCAAAATCGGATTTATTTGTTAGTACACAATTTGAAGACCTTAACATCAATGGCATTCTGTAAACAATAAAAATGAAACAACATACATATTTATATATAGTTAACTTATTAGTTTTACACTTAAGACTGTCAGACTGCGTAGAAAAGAAAGAGAAGTGCACAGACACAACGCTTGTATTTTATTGTAAAATATGAAGCAATTATCTATTTACTCAAAATTGTGTTGAGTAATCGAAAATAAAAAACAATCAAGTTCTGCTCCCAAATAAGACGATCTTGTTATTAATTAAATACGTAATGTATGTTGATATTTAATACAGATATTTTGGATTGGAACTCAAGGTTAACGGTTAGTTTAACATTAGTTTGTATCGTGGTTTTTTTTTCAAAATGTGTTTTGGTAACAACCAACTTCAGAGAAATATGTTCAAAATTAATATTTTTTTTCCACTACCACAAACTATACAGATTTGGCAATTTTTTTTCTTAAGACATGCCTATTTTGGTCATTTGCCTCTTGTGCAATAATAACAGATGTTTTGATAATTTTTATTGCTTTAATATGTATTACTTTTTAAAATATGTACAGCAATATGATAATGAATACACACCTTCCAATTAACTGTTTATTCTTTATAACCCTTTGATTGCCTCTTATATATTCTATGTCAACTGTGATTGGTGCAGAATATGTCATGTCTCTGAGCCTGCACTCATGGGGTGTAGTTGGCTTGGTAACATTGTAACCTTCTTCTAAGTCTGGTGTTCCCACATAGGCATTTAAATATTTTATGTAAAATAATGGATCTGCATCACAGAAAACTTTTTCATTGGCTTGCACTATTTTCTTTATTTCAACATTAATAAAATAGTTGAATGAATCAATGTGCTGTTTAACTAAGCCTTTGACTTGTAAAAATGACGGCACCAACTTCCATTTGTCCTGAAAATTAATAAACTTGTATGAACTTTGTCTTCTGCATATTGATGATTCCATTTACATATAATATATATCGACGATTGAAAGGCAAAATTTACTAAGCGACATAGGGCAAATTTGACTTTACATTATTAAAGTCAATTTTTCAGAAAAAAAATCATATCTTCAATAAAATCTTAACTTCTTGTCCTCCTACAGGGGTAAATCTTACTGTTATGGAAATCTTATTTATCTAATCATCTGATGATTAGATAAATTCAGAATTTATATGATTTTTTTTGAAAAATTGACTTTTATAATGTAAAGTTAAATTTGCTCTATTTCGCTTAGTAAATTTTGCCTTTCAAGCATCGATATACAATAAAAGGCAAGTGTCCTGATTGACAGTTCATAGCGCAGGTGTTATTACCCAGAGAGCATTGTATGATCTAAAAGGTTAACTTTGTGATAATTATATGAGGATGACTGAACGGTAATAGGTGTGTAAACCTTGGAATTATAATCCCCACATACTGTTGAGGCTCTCCTGGAGCCACAACTTCCAGTATCCTGGACCCTGTTATTGTTACACATTGGTAATGCGACAGTTTTACATTGGTGAAACTTTGTGGTGGTCTTTCTTTGTAATTTTTACGACTTTTGGAAGGATCGGACTGGGCAAGTGGATCACTGCGGTGAGTACCATGGAAACGTAGTAGTTTAAAATATACTACTTTCATAGCAAACTAACCTCCAGAGTTTTTATAGGATCTCGCGAACCCTTAGAAGAATCCCAATCATTTTGTCTCTTGTTAATCTCCCCCATGATTAATTTCTATAGATGAGTAAAAAACTTCATTACTCTAAACGTTATTGTACAGAAAATAACGAACAGACTGTATTTTCTTTGATTAAACAGCCCAAATCAACTAATCACATCTTCTCGTGCCGCAAAACCACACTCGTTGTTGACAAAATGACAGCTACAGCTTGCGCTGCGCTTGACTCGAATGTCAATGTCATTTGTATGTATGCCTCGTTTACTCGCTAATGGTTCAAAACTGAAAGCTAGTGATAGTGCTGGCATCTATCACTAGCTTAAAGCTCACTAATTTGTGATAAACACAACAGTAAACAACAATTGCAGTTTCAATACTAATATTGAAACTGCAATTGTTGTTTACTGTTGTGTTTATCACAAATTAAACGAAACTAGACAAATATGTAGTGGAACTTGGAGTGTAGCACAGTGGGAAAGAAAACTGACGACTTTTGCCAAGGGTGTCACTGGTAAGTTGGTAACGCTTGACTCACAAAAAACGACAAACATGATGATGATGGTGAGCTGTCAAAAAACATACAAAACTTGTTTACAAAAATCTTCGGACGTCCTCAGAGCAGCAGCTAGTCCTAACTATAATCCATACTTCCATATTCCATACAAATATAATAAATTCGAGAGTAATTTTGTCAGTCTAAAGGTAAGGATATAGATGGCATTCTGGAGAATGACATAAGCTACTTTTTGATTAAAAAAACATATCCTAAAGGGCTGACATAGGGCCGAGTTTGAATGTTTATATGGGAAATCTCGCATTTCGCGTTGTAAGTAAGGGATGTGATAAATTATATTTATGATTTTGGTAATATATAAAAATTACTTTATTCAGCGTTTTTGTTCAATCATCCCCAAGGGGTTGAAATAGGAGATGACGTTAAAATTCACATGTAATACTGAATTTTTTATGTGTGTGTACTTTTTAAGAAATTTTAATGATTCTAAGCCCTCGTACCCACGGACGACGTTTTAATGCAGCGATTTTTTATCACGCTCTGCATTTTAATTTTTCGACTTGAAAATTCAAAAGTTTATTTTTGTGACACGCTGGGATGCACTGTGTTAGATTCCCAATGCTCGGCTCAAGAACGAGAGTTAAAAATCCAGTACGCGATAAAAAAAAATTGACGCGTAAAACACCCGCCCACACCGTAATTTAATAATACTTCAATTATTTATGATACTTACTATGGCCATATTTCAAATGACCTAAAACGTGTTTTATTTAAATTGGGCATTTAATTTAGATTAACTATTATTATTTTAATTTACGTCTCTTAGACATTTCTCGGTACCCTGGGGTCCTGGACCTTTGGAAGGCGTACGAGGGGCCGAAGACAACGATATAAAGATATTGGATTATGGGCTTGGATGGCCAAATTGAACTGTTTATCCAGAACTATGGAAAGACTATACCTGGAACCTGACCAATGTTTTATATAAAATACACAGATAAAATGACAGGGGTTGACTTGCAAACTCAATAATGGGCCCCCGAAGGCGGTCGCTAGCACATAGTGTCGTAGTGACAAGGGGGCAACATGTCCTGAGGTGCTTGTGGAGTGGAGAAGTATTCCACTGCTATCAGGACAATCCCGGAAGTACGGTCAAGATCCCTACCAGCATCTTACAGGAATTCTTCCTTTCTCCGAGCACGTTCGTTCTTGCAAATCTCCACTTAACCGGCCAATAAAGACAAGCCAGAAATGAGGAACAAGACATCGCCCGGGAGATAAAGTCCGTGGGGTCGCTACTGCCCATCAGGTCGCCACATGCTGTATGTCTCTTGGTCTGGCTCCTTCACCTAGACCTGTTCCGGCAAAGTAAACTCTACCGGCACAGACCCTGGAGTTCGGAGCGCGCTAGCCCCACTACGACGTCAACGTAGAGATACGGCGGTGGGGTTATTATTATTAAAATATGCCTTGTCATCATATCATATAAAATAATATTTTAAAAGATATCTCAGATCCAATATTACGCGTAACAAAATAATTATGGTTGACGGCGGCACAAGGCTAGCACAGGATTCAATGACCATTTCCTTGGCTAATAAATATGCAATCATCGCTTCGCTTCGTTTTAATCGCGGTAGTGGGTTCCCGTGGGATATTTTCTGTCATCACCGCGGGCGAAGCCGCGGTTAAAAGCATAAGACTGGATAATAGTGCTGCTATGAACTAGCACTGCCGAGTTATACCGGTCAAACTGTACTTTTGTGACTGAAATTTTATTTTTGTATGGGTAATTCTAATTATATTAGGAATAAAAAAAACTGACTGACAGCGGCTGCCTGAAGTGCTTGATTATGTCTGTGACTTTTGCTTGATGAAATAATAAAATTATGATCATCAAGCTCGAAATTCTGGCGGACTTTATTGTAAAAAACTATTTCGAGACAACAAATTAGCATCAGTACATTACTGTTCTATCAGAAATATGTCCCTATACGTAATATAACCAATTCTACACATCAAGATGGTTTACGAGTCCATACCTCGTACTGTTAGAATCCTCCTGTTAGGAGAACCTGGTGTCGGAAAAACTTCGCTAATACTTTCCCTAGTAACTGAAGAATTTACTGAACATGTGCCGCCGAAGGCTGAAGAAATCACAATTCCCGCAGACGTTACGCCGGAGCAAGTACCAACCAACATTATCGATATTTGTCGTATGTACCTTATACAAACAACATAAACTAAAATGATTGTAGGACACTGTTACGATTACTATTGTTTGCTTTGTAGCTTTCAACAATATGCATGAACAATTTGGGCGTAATTAGTACATAAAAGTTGCATTGCATAATTTCCGTTTTACTTATGATTTTAGTAAATCGAAACCAATTTTTGGAAAGCGAAAAAATTAACAGATTAATAGTTGGCCTAATTCATTAAAAATAGTCTTACTTTGTTTCAAACCATATTGAATTGTTCAGTGTATTTATTTGTCAATTAAATTCTATAATTTTAAATAAATCCTCATTGTTTATTCAAGTATAAACATATCCTAGAGTTGATTATCCTAATGTTATATACAATAAACCCTTCAGTTGCAGAACAAACTCTAGAGCAGGTGGGAGAAGAAATTGAAAGGGCTCATGTAATATGCATAGTTTTCTCAGTGGATAGACAAGAGACACTCAACAAAATAGCATCATATTGGTTACCTTTTGTGAGAGAAAACTGCCCTGATGAGTACAGAAAGCCTGTCATTCTGGTTGGAAACAAGATTGATTTAATTGACTATTCTGTAATTGATGTAAGTTTTATATTAATGTTATGAAATATAATTGTTTTTTTTATATGATTCTAATGATTATTTTGTTGAATCAGAGAAATATACAATACTAAATTATTATACAACTATTTACACTAGGTACTAAATTACATAACTAACTTTACAAATTTATACAAACAAAAGGCAAATTAAGTGTCGAAGTAGTCCTCCATATCACTGTCAACTGGTAACATGTCCAGAAGATGTGCCCTTTGTTTACATTGTACAAACATTAAAAAAAAAAAACATATTTTGTTAACATTGTGAAAATTTATGTTGCAGAATATTTGGGATATTGCAGAAGAATATCCTGAAGTGGATAGGTGTATAGAATGCTCAGCAAAATCTCTTATAAATGTTTCTGAGATGTTCTACAATGCACAAAAGGCAGTCCTTCATCCAATTAATCCTATTTACAGTATTGAAGATCAAGAGGTAAGTAATTAACTGTTCAGTAATATATGTGAATAAACTTGGTCAAGATATTCATTGATTTTTTTTTTATAGTTAACAGATACATGCAAAAAAGCTTTAACAAGGATATTCAAGATCTGTGATTTAGATGGTGATGGCCTTCTAGATGACTATGAAGTAACAATGTTTCAACGGAAATGTTTTGATTCACCTTTGCAATTACAGGTAATCTATTGAACATTGTGCAATTGTTTTAGCATCATGTGTTGTTAGGTTAATTAATTATGAGGTAACATACTAGTAACCTACTGTTACTGAATTTTAATCAGTATTAGTTGCATTTTATGATTATATTAAAGTTATTGTTTTCTCTACATTGAATAATTATTTTCAGGTTTTAGATGAAGTAAAATCAGTAATTGCTCAAAACATAGCTGGTGGTATAGAAAATGATTGTATAACAATAAAAGGTTTTATTTTCTTACATTGTTTATTTATACAAAGAGGGAGAAATGAAACAACATGGACAGTCCTTCGTAAGTTTGGCTATGAGGAGAGCCTGGAATTAACTAATAATTATTTATATGCTAAGTAAGTATTCTATGTATATCTAGTCTCTTAGAGACATATTGTCTCCGTCAGGATAAAGTTCACTAGGCATATTTAACGTTGAATTTATGACTATATTGCTTCCTATTATCAAACGATTGCTTCCGTCGTATTCTAGATAAAAAACGGGTGACCGTTTATTCTGATGTCAGGATGGCCGGTCACGGAGTCGGTAGTGTCCCTGATAAATAGAATTATTGAAATTCACTGTGGCCATTAATGACTACCCGATTACTTTTTACAATGCTTTACAAAGATAATACTGTAACTATCACTGCAATAAAGATATCGACAAACTGGCACGTATTGGACGAGCAATAGAAGGACAAGCTTCACAATAACTACCAATACAAGGAAACTTGCACCAAGGCGGAATCCGCGGCGCCCCGACGTCCCCGGGTTTGAACATCTCCTAGCCTCTCCATTAGATATGCACATATCACAGGTAACCTTAAAAGACCAAGCACAACTGGAATACACCGTGACAAAGTTATCAGAATACCTAACCAAAGCATAAACAACAGTTAGTTACATAATAGCAACTAAGAGCGCCACAAACCAAGGGCGAGAAGAACCCCTGCTGGAACGCGGAACTTAGTAAACTCAGAGATGAACTACATAAACAATTCAACAGAGCCAAAAACACTAGACTCCCAGACGACTGGGAGCTATACAAAGAAACCCAATACGTATACAAAAAACAGATCAGAACCACCACGAGATCAGCATGTCGGAAATTCTGTGAATCCATCGAGACAAATAACGAAGCCGCTAGGGTAAGGAAGATTCTGGCAGCAGATCAGGACCGAACTTTCGGCGCGCTGAATAAGCCTGATAATTCATACACACTAACCGACTAGGAAACCAGTGAGGTCCTTCTCGAGACCCACTTCCTAGACTGCAGACTCCTGGAGGATGGGAGGTGGGAGGCTGAACTAGATTGGACCCCAACGGATCAGGACTGGTCCAGAGCCCGCAACATAGTAACAGAAGATCAGCTGAGGTGGGCTATTGACACCTTTCAGCCTTACAAGTCCGCGGACTTGTAAATTCGCGGGAAAATGCCATTTTCTCAGCCCTGCTGCAGTGGGGGGGTAAATCATCTGATGCCATTGCTGACGGAGATCTATCGAGCCTGCATGGCACTCAGATACATACCCCTCGCATGGCGCGAAGTGAAAGTCATTTTCATTCCCAAACCTGGCAAAACCGACTTTACACAACCCATGGCTTATAGACCTATAAGCCTCACATCCTTCCTACTGAAGACCCTCGAGAGACTCTGCGATAGACACATCTGAGACAGACCTCTTCGGGCCAAACCCCTTCACAAACAACAGCATGCGTACACCACAGGCAGATTAATAGAATAAGCGCTGCACAGCGTGGTTTCCAAAATTGAATGCGCAGTGGACCACAAATGCTCGGCACTGGCCACCTTCGTTGACATCGAGGGCGCCTTTGACGAAACAGCATAGACCCGACAATAAGTGGCTGGATCTCAAACATGCTTAAACTGAGAGCTGTACAAGTCACAGTGAACGACACCAGGGCCATAGTGGCGAAGGGCTGCCCACCAGGAGGCGTCCGCTCGCCGCTTTTATGGATGCTGGTTGTCGACAACCTCATCAAAACACTCAACGATAAAGATTCCTTCACCGTAGGCTAAGCGGATGACAACCATAATAATAAATGGCACCTACGAAAATACCCTATGCAACCTTATGCGCCAAGCCTTAAAATAGTAGAGGAGTGGTGCACTAAGCACCAACTATCAGTAAACCTTACAAAAACCGAATTGGTTCTTTTCACAAAGAATAGGAAGTTGCCAATATTACAGCTACCACGATTCTTTGGGACCACCCTAAGCCTGTCAACTGAAACCAAGTACCTGGGCATCTTCTTAGACAAACAGTTGAATTGGGCAAAACATACCAACTACATCATCACAAATGTTCAACACCGTCTACCAGGCGGAGTGTGTGGGCATTAAACAAGCGGCGTATGGCATAGAAGCCAGGAGAGTCACGGACACTCATATACTTATACTCTCCGACAGCGCCTCAGTTCTCCAATCCCTAGGGAGGAAACACAGTACTTCGAAACTAACTCAAGAATGTCACAATGCGCTGGAACGTATAACGATATTCAACCGCAACACAATGACACTGCAATGGATAAAAGGACACAGCGGATCGCTGGGTAACGACGCAACTGACGAACTAGCCAGGAGAGCATCCGGCACGTCAGTCTGCAGACCGGAACCAATCGTACCCATCCCCTTCAACCAACTACACAGGTGGCTACAAGAGCTCACCCTCACACAAGCGGAGAGCTGGTGGTTCTCGGCACTACAAACAGTCCAAAGAGGCTACGCCATCTCTTTGGATAGTAAGTTAACCAGGCGGTTGTTACGCCTGGACAGGACCGGCCTGTGCCTGTTGACGGGGACCATCACGGGCCACTGCACGCTAAACAAACACTTCCACACATTAGGCATAACGGACAGCCCTCTTTGCAGGGCTTGCATGGAGGCAGAGGAAACTATTGCTCTTCGAATGCACAGGCGTCACCCACATTAGAACAGAACCCCTCGGGGCATCCAGATCCTACACAGAGATTCTAAACAGACCAGGAGCTGTGATAACCACCAAACGGCCGCCATGGCCCACGCACAATGGTCCACCTGAAGGACTAAGTGCGGAAACCAAACCCTCTAACATAGAACGGCCAACGTGAATTTCAATAATTCTATTTATCAGGGACACTACAACTCGGTGACCGGCCGTCCTGACATCAGAATGAACGGTCACACTTAAAATGTCTTTTTTTTTCTTCTAGTATACGATAGAAGCAATTGTTTAAGAATAGGAAGCACATAGAAGCAATTCTTGGGCATAAATCCAGCGTTAAATACGCCTAGTGACCGTTCATCCTGACGGAGTCGACATATTCGGTCATTTGGTTCCAAGGTGCCATTATAATAAAAATGATTTTTATTTGCAGTATTAAAGTACCTGTAGGCTGCACATCTGAACTATCATACAAAGGCCAGCAGTTTCTAGCACAGTTGTTTGAAAAATACGACAATGACAAAGATGGTATGCTAAATCCCACTGAATTAAAAAATGTATTCTCCTGCTGCCCTAGAATACCATGGCATAATTTGCGATACACTGTACCTACAAATGATAAGGTAGAAACTTTTATTATGTATAATGTTTTTCATTAGGCAAGATTAAAATATGCTGTAGTGTATTTAAAACCATAAATATATCAGCCACCTCATCATTTGAATCGGAACCTGAAAATCAACACTAGAGCCAGTCTTACCATGGGGTATTGTGTTTCCCAATAATTGGGTTGTGGAGGTGAGATAAGCAGTTGCTTCATGTAATATACTGGTCTGGTAGCTGCATCTGGTTAGACTGGAAGCTGACTCCAACATAGTTTGAAAAGGCTAGGCAGATGATGATCATTTAAACTAGATTTAGGGGGTTACGAGTTGGCGGGGGGGGGGGGGGGGGGGGGGTAGTGGTGTTGCCGTTGGCTGCAATTTCTCTGTAACCCATTGTTGTAATTACAGGGATATTTGACTTTACAAGGATGGATGTGTCGTTGGACTTTAATGACGTTAGTGGACTTACAAAATACAAGTGCTTACTTAGCTTATCTGGGCTTCAATTTTCTAGAAAATGATACGCAAAAAACAGCTATACACAGTAAGTTCAAGAGTAATGATGACATAATATCTATAATTGTTTTTAACTATGACTAGAACAACAGTAATTCGTACATGCTTCGGTTTTTTTTACAGTAACTCGTGAAAAGAAAGTTGATATTGCCAAGAAACAATCCAGTCGTAATGTTTACCAGTGTCATATCATCGGTCCAAGGTCATGTGGAAAAACGTCTATTTGTAGAAGCTTCCTCGGCATAGCACATAAGGTTTGAGTTGGAAATGTTTAAATTTTCCACTACTATAATTATTATTCTATTGGTAATCTGAACTAATAACCATACGCTTCTTTTCAGAAAATAAAACCACACGCCAATGAGCGGGGAGACAGCAATACTTCTGAGAATTGTTGTATAAACACTGTGCTGGTGTATGGTCAAGAAAAGTACTTAGTGTTAAAAGAAATACCAATAACGCGTGTCTCAGATCCACTGCAGCCTCACGAAGTCAACTGTGATGTTGCTTGTCTCGTTTATGACGTTACTGCCAGTCGGTCCTTCGAATATATTGCTCGCATATATATTGTAAGTATAATTCAATGTGATGATACATTGAACCTAAAAAACACGCATAGGTGGGGTAGGATGTGGCTGGCCTGTATTTGCTTTTCTCTCGGATCTTCAGACAGGAGCCTACCTTCACAAAACCATATAACTGAAAGTACGTAGGTACTTAAGTAATCATGTTGCAGTTCACAGCAAGCTTCAGACCATCCCAATAGATCTAAATAGGTATTTTTTCTGAATTAGACCCTTACCTATACCGTGTGTTTGGAGAATGGTTACCGATACATTAAGGGCATATTATATACACATTTCTATAGACAAATGCTTTTATAAATACCTACTCTTAACACCCCGCAAATGGCAGCCATCTTATTTTTTTAATCGGTTGAAATAGAGAGTATGTTCAATAAAATACTCATATCTTTGAATCTAAGAGACCTACCTATTTTATTTCTGTAAGTAGGTTTGTACAAACACTTACACATCAGGCATATTTTTTTAAACTAGATGAGGTCGGCCTTTCCTATCTGACTACTCTAAGAAGAAATGCCGAAACAAACTCAGAGTTCACTGTCTCTTAAAGTCCAGACATAATCTTGGTCAGATCATGTGAAGACCATGTAGATTGGTGTCTGATATGGTCTTTAGATAGAAGAACCACACAGATTGAATGGACCTGTCCAGTCAGTGCACGCATTTGTCATATAATCATAAATTTACGCTGAACTCATGCTGAAACGACCTACTTCGCACAGCTTTTCGATTCACATTTGACCATAAATGTTCATTACGATGATTCACAATACCGGCTCTTGTAAATTTAGCTCTTAAAATAATTGGCATAGAGACAATATTTTGGTATCATGTTGTAGGTTGACTCAAATATGTACTTTTGATTAAACATATAAACATAATTTGCAACATTCAGGGGTTATTTTAACATTAGAGTAGAAAATGTAAAAAACTTGAGGTAAAAAAAATATTATTAAAAGCTTTTAATTAACTATAAAGTTCTAAATAAAACTTACTTAATTGGTCAAGGACAGCTAATGAGACACAATTGATTTTCTATTGTTTGACTCCGAATCGGTGTCGCGAGGGGCTTAACACAAGAACTTTAAGGTTTGCTTTTAATAAGTTTTTTTTTGCCTATCTGTATTTTAGGTAGGTACCTATTTTGCTTTTTTGCGTTAGAATTAGTGGTGGTTAATAAAGCATATAGCATAATAAAGCATCTTGCTTATCATACATAACATAAAGCAAATGCTATCGTGGCTCGCACTTGTTGCTATTTGCTTTACATCGCACATCGTCGCACATCGCAAGCGCATGTAGTAATAAGCAACCAGGCATAGCAAAGCGGCAGGTGCCGGCCGCCGGGTTGCTAGTCGTCGCATGCTAGCGTTTGCTTTCGGTCGTGTGTGTAATCTTTTTAGGTACCGCGTGCGTTATCACGATCTCAGGCGGCTCACGTACGTAACGTAATATTATAAACAATGTTGTTTTGCTTCGTGCGTTTTTAGTGTAAATAAACAGTGATAGGATACGCAATATTTTTATTTATGTAAATAAAAACTAAGTGTGTAAGTAAGGACGATTGACTGAGTGAGGTATCGTGTTGTTGTTTTGTGTGTAGGTATTTAACGGACGAAAACGTTCAGAAGGAACAGTGAACTTTTAAATACGCCTATAATTGTTTTAAATACTGACATACCTACTTTATTTCTTAATAACTTTAATCAATTATAGACAGTCCTAAGCCTGGAAAAGGAAAGTTCATTGTTTTTTTTACTGTTCCGTAATAAAATCAAAAACGCGATGTAATATTCCGCTCTGACAACACCGCGCTGGTTTTATTCGCGCCCGCCCGTTTGGTCGTAACAAGTAGTACATATAAAAAAGCATGCTTCAAATAAAGCATTTAAAATAGTATGCTTAAAATAAAGAGCATATAGCATTAAGCAAGTGATTACCATAAAGCAACTTTGAACACCACTAATTAGAATTTGTCTAAATATCTGATCTATCACCTTCACCTGTAAGGTACTTGTCAAGATGAATACAAACTGCCGAAACACAACAGGGCTGTTTAGTTTAGTAGAGGAATGCCCGTGACCACCTTCAGATTCCATCATCAGAGCCTGGATATCGTCTAGGACCAGAGTCCGTGACCTTGTCAAGACTAATCAAACGAGCCCAAACTCGATGGCGTTGCGTCGCGCGTCGTTTTATTAAAGAGTGTCTATAGCCACCTTCCGGCTCCATCATCAGATCAGCTCCATGTCATAATAATATTGCAGTGTCATCCGATTTACAAATGAATGCAAAATTTCACACACAAGTTACTTATCTACATCTCTAGAATCGTTACAAATCAATCAAATCAAATCGATTTTTTTGCCTCTTTGTGCTCATTATTCCGAAAAATTTATTAAGTTAGTCGATAGCTTCGCCATTTACCTGTGCATTAAGGTAATTTACGCGTAGGTTGCAAAATTTCACACACAAGTTACTTATCTACATCTCTAGAATCGTTACAAATCAATCAAATCAAATCGATTTTTTTGCCTCTTTGTGCTCATTATTCCGAAAAATTTATTAAGTTAGTCGATAGCTTCGCCATTTACCTGTGCATTAAGGTAATTTACGCGTAGGTCTCTCAGATTCAAATATATTAGTATTTTATTGAACATACCTTATTGCAGCCGATTAAAACAATAAGATGGCTGCCATGCACGTGTGTTGGGTAAGGATGAAAGTGCATTTGTCGATAAAATGAGTTTGTGTATAATATACTCTTAAAATATCGGTAACAGTTCTCCAAACACACATAGTATAAATGTTGCTAATTCGATTGCAGAAATACTTCGCAGAAAGTCATATTCCTGTACTGATAGTGGGAACTAAGGGTGATGCGCTGATCGCAAGACAGGAGTACATACTCCAACCAGACGTGTTCTGCAATAAATACCAATTGCTGCCACCTCAGTTGTTCAACATTAGAGAAAATAAACATGACGTGTTCGTAAAACTCGCTACCATGGCTGCATTTCCGTAAGTAAACACTTATTGTTCACACACACACTATTGCTTTTAAAAATGTTTTACCTCCAATGTAGATTTAGTTTACATTGCAATAATTTAAATAAACTTGATTGGATCGTATAAAACAAAATTCAACGAACTCTTCGTAAATAATAATTGCTGGAATTGCGATACTGTTATTTTAATTGTCTTTGTCAGTCAATTTCAAGCAGCTTGGATTTTATTCAGCAAGCACAGGTTAGTGTAAATTGTATCCCAGTTATTTTGAAGACTTCGAAGGCTTTTGTTTTAACATTGAACTCCTAATATTTCAGACATTTGAAGCACTTTGCCAGCTTGACGGGGGACAATTCTTCGTGGTGGAAGGCAGGAATTGGAGTCGCCGCTGCCACTGTCGTGGGCTTTGTCCTCATTAAGATATTTAGCTTCCAGAAACGTTAGCAGAAGTACTGCAGCTTTTATTTATTGTACATAAATATTGTTATGTATTAAAAATAGTATTGAATTGAAATGCTTGAAAAAATTATTTAAGTAGAGACCAAAGAAAAACCTTGAATAGGAACAGTATATTTTGTTTTCAGTTGTAAATAAAACATTTGATTGGAGAAACCGCTTTCATTATGAGCCAGTGCGTTATGAGCACACTCACAATCTATACATACAATAAAATCGGAGCAGAGTTAAAACTACATTGAATATTTTTGAATAAAAAGTAACTGTTACGAAGTCTGGGATAGATTCTTATGTATGCCGAAAATATCTTTTTTATAATTTTTGTCTGAATGTACGTGGGACACTCGGAGAAGTCATGCGAAAATTTAAAAAAATGTTTTGTAGGTAAATATTTTTTATTAAATCTTCCAGTCCGCCGCAGACACCTCGTTTACAGCCTGCTCGAACGCTGACAGCGAAAATTTCGTCGCCGGAAGATATCACGGCGACGAAAATTGTATCTCTTTGAGCTGATTTTTTTCGGGGATAAAAAGAAGACACACGGTGCTAGGCCAGGGCCGTAAGGAGGGTGACCCAGGAGTTTGCCCGGCGTGCTGTCCAGGAAGTCCCTCGTTTTGAGCGCGGTGTGCGAAGGCGCGTTGCCATGGTGGAGCTGTAACTCGCGGAGCCCTGTGTTTGGTCGCTTGTTGTTCACAACAGAGAAAACTTCTGCTAAGCATTTGGTAGTATACCATTCAGCGTTGATGCTTCTTTGGTTCCGTAAAGGAATTGACACCAAGTGGCAAGTCAAATTGAATAAGCTCGCGATCAAAATCTTCCCCCCGCTTCTAGATCGCTTCACTTTGGTAGGCGTTGATTCGTTTTGAAACACCCAAACCGCCGACTGGCGCTTCGTTTCTGGATCTTATTGATAAATCCAAGACTCATCACCTGTAATGATGTCGTAAACACGCAGAGACGAGCCTGCTTGAAATTTGTTTATCATATCACGGCACCATTACACCTGGGCTTGCTTCTGAGCATCGGTGAGGTTGTGCGGCACCCAGCGTGAAACTATCCTTCTCACGCGAAGATGCAAGGGTAGAATTTTGTGAAGGCTGCCCGATCCAACCTGCAGTATGTGCTGAATCTCTTGATCCGTAACTCGCCTATTGTCATGGATTTAATTTTTCTTCCGTAACAGCCGTCAAAGGGCGACCACTTCTTTCTTCATCCCCCTAAGTTAGTCGGCCGCGCTTGAATTCGTTATACCAACGATACACGGTTGCCTTAGAAGGGCCTTCATCCATGAATGCCATTTGAAGTCTATCGTACGATTGTCCGGTTTCAGGCGACACTTGAAATCGTAAAAAATCATAGCGCACATATGTTCCCGGCGCAGATCCATTTTTTTATGAGACACGATAATTTAAATTAGTTTGAAAACAATATGGCGGGAAATTTTGAAATTGGAACGTTGCAATTTCAAAATTTCCCAAAACAAAAAATGGATCTGCGCCGAAAACATTTTTGCCCTATGATTTTTTACGATTTTTACTTACGCAATACTTTCTGAGTGGCCTGGTATGTTCAAGCATCACGCAAATACTATTGTATAGATATTCCCTGTCTGGTCAGTCTGTAGGCTATAGATAGATAGAATACTCTTTATTATGTACACCATAAAAATTACAGCTATAAATGTAGAAAAAATATAAATTACCACGCTATTTGCTATGGGATGAGCAATATAACATTGTTCGTATTCTCCTATCAGCATAATCAGCCTATAATGTTCCCACTGCTGGGACACAGGCCTCCTTTCTGTGAGAGGGAGTGGGCCGTAATCTACCACGCGGGCCCAGTGCGGGTTGGTAGATGACACGTCTTCGAATTTTTGGTTCTAGGACATGCCGGTTTCCTCACGATGTTTTCCTTCACCGTTTCGAGAGCAGTGGTGATGAAATAATTTACACAAAGTCAAGGTTCGAACCTACGACCTGCAACTAGTAAGTCGCGGTCGTTACCACTGGGCCACCACTGCCGTTTACCGCAAATTGTAAAAAGAAGAGCCAAAATATTGCAGGTAGTTACAGATTTAACCATTTAAATGATAATCATCACGCTACACGTTTATGGAGCTAAGCAGGCAACCATGACATACTTAAGAACGGCTATTTTTCTGTGGAATTTCGATGAGATTTTCATTGACATATTTAGAGAGGTATAAATTAGGTACTTACTAAATATCCATGTATGTTTTGTATCTAACTTCTCCGTAATCCTGACTGCACAAAACCGCCAACCTGCGTGTCGATCCCGTAAAAAACTCACCGTGAAATTTTGCGTGGAGTGAGCTGTCAGTGTCATCGCACTGATGCTAGGAATTGACCAAGCATTACCTTTTAACCATAATCGAGATTTTAATAATATTTTTATACTAATTCTATTGACCATTTTATATTATTTAAGTGTGTAAAACTACACATTTCTATTTAGGGTTTTTTTTTTAAATAATATAGCAGAACAGAAATTCAGTAATAATCTTCGGACAGTGAGCAATGAGAAGCTCACCGTCCGGTAAGGACCAGGCCCGGGTCGACGGCGCGTTGTATTCCACGCGCGCCTCAAAGAGATGTCTTCAGCACAAGTGTAGGGGTCCACTAGGGCCGATGCCTGCCGCGGTCGCGGGAAGGTAAGGAATACGGGTGGGTTTTTGTAAGAGTCTGACACCCTCCCGCTCCGCCCAGAGCGGGAGAAGTTATTTGATGATTTCCCATCCAAAAAAAAAAATCTTATATATTATATACGAGGGTCATTCAATAAATACTTAGCCTACAAAAAGTAAACGAAAATTTTGGAAAAGTGGCAATTTATTTTTCAACAGTCTCCTTTTAGTTCGATACACTTAGCCCAGCGATGCTCCAACTTTTTTAACCCGTCCGAAAAATAGTTTTTGCCAAACTCTGCAAAATAGGCCTCCGTGGCGGCGATGACCTTCTCATTCGATCCATATCTATTCCCGGTGAGTGATTTTTTCAGATTAAGAAACAGAAAGAAGTCACAAGGGGTCAAATCTGGAGAATACGGTGGATGGGGGCAACAATTCGTAGCGTAATTCGACCAATTTGGCCATCGCAACGGCAGACGTGTGAACCGGTGCGTTGTCGTGGTGAAACAGCACTTTTTTCTTCGCCAGATGGGGTCGTATTTTCTTTAATTCGGCGTCGAATCGGCCCAATAAATCGGCATAGTAAAGCCCTGTAATTGTTTTACCCTTCTCGAGGTAATCGATATAGATCACACCTTGTGAATCCCAGAAAACGGTGGCCATAACTTTTCCGGCCGATTTTACAGTTTTCGCCTTCTTTGGAGCACGTTCCCCGGTCTGGATCCATTGTTTTGATTGCTCCTTGGTCTCTGGTGTGTACCAGTGGATCCAGGTTTCATCGACGGTCACAAAACGACGCAAAAACTCCGCTGGATTCCGCTTAAACAGCGCCAAACACGTCTCCGATGTGGTCTCACGGTTGCGCTTGTTTTCTGGTGTGAGTAAACGCGGCACCCATCGCGCCGACAGATTTCTCATGCCGAGTTCCTCGTGAAGAATATGATGCACTGTTCCTTCTGAAATGCCTACAGTCTCAGCTAGCTCCCGAACCTTCAATCGGCGATCTGCCAATACGAAATCATGGATTTTTTTAATGTTTTCCTCCGTAGCAGCTGTTTTCGGTGCACCTGGACGTGGTTCATCAAAAACCGACGTACGGCCACGTGCAAACTCGTTGAACCAATTCTTGACGGTGGCCATCGATGGAGAAGAGTCACCGTACACAGCATCCAAGCGCTCTTTGATTTCGATGCGCGTTTTCCCTTCCAAAAATAGGAATCGAATCACCGAACGATATTGCTCTTTTTCCATTTTTGTAAAACCGATCGACACGTTCGCTTCCATAAGTTGTCAAATTAAAACAAATGAAGGGATTGGAATGAAAATTTGAAAAAAGAATGTGCTACACTGTGGTAAAACTCTTTTGAAACTACAGCGCCCTCTGGCGATGAGGCTAGGTACTTATTGAATGCACCTCGTAGATCTTATAAATTCACTTTTTCAATCAATACAATCACAGGCTATGAGTACAAGTCTAGAAAAAAAATATATTTTCTCACTGAACCTTTGTTTTGCTATTTTATTTAGAAACCCCATAGGAATAGTAAATAATATAAAATAGAATTGGCATAAAAATATGATTAAAATCTCGATTAAAGAGGTAAATGTAATGCTTGGTCAATCGTTAGCATCAGGTGGGCACGCAGTAGGTAGTGCTATTCTGTAACAATCTCACCGTGAGAAGTGAGCGTGGAGTGAGCTGTACGTAAAACAGGGATTTCATTTTTTAAAGATTTTATTTTACTACTTTGTTGGCGAGATTAATATGTATACCTATGCCAAATTACAGCTTTCTAGTACTAATAGTCTATGAGCTAACCGGGGACAGACAAACAGACGGACATGGCGAAACTATAAGGGTTCCTTGTTGACTACGGAACCCTAAAAAACCGGCCAAGTGCAAGACCACGCATAATGAAGGGTTCCGTAGTGGGGAAGTTGAAAAACATGTTCTCCCATACATCGATATAAGTCACAGTCAATTCTCCAACTGCAAATTTAAGTTGGTCGACTATTACTCGTTAACTTGTAGCTTACTTAGCCGTGATAGTTTTCCTTTTAATTTCACTATGTACTACTGCCATGATTTTTTTCAATCTTCATATACAACCTTTTAGCTGGACCCTTGCCTCGAACAAAAATGATCACGTTAAAGCTTAATATTATTGAATCGAAAAAACGATGTTTACAAAACAGCAATATTTTTGAACGGCCTATCTAACGACACCCATGGGAAAGACGGGGAAAAAAATATCACCCCACATTACGTGCAAGGGAGGTACCCTAAAAATATTTTATTTTCAAGATTTTATTTTACCACTTTGTCGACGTAATTAGTATGTATACCTATGCCCATTTACAGCTTTCTAAAACGAAGCGTCTTTTTTTAAAAACCCCTTTGTAGCTCACAAAGGGTTTTTTCTTAAGGGGACTACAGGACCTAAACGCAACTTTTATAAGTTTTATAATCCCTTACTTAAAGTATATGATCCACTGCAGTAAACAAAATCAGAAAAATATATGATATTCTTAAGGATATATGCTAGGTATATAGTGTGTTGAAAACATAATATAACTAATTTGATACGATGATAGAAAAAAATCACGAGAATACCTCTAAAAATTTATTTTAACGATTAAAACCATACTACCATTAATATACATGCAATCATCCTGATTTTTTGTTAGATTCTTCTACAAGCAACATATTAGCATAAGTGTTTGATTTTTTTTATACAATCTATAGCTTTTTTGTAAATCGAAAATTGCTTCATATTTTGCAATAAATTACTAGCGTTCTGTCATCGCGCGTCTCTTTCTTTTCTCTCTCTTTCTATTTCAGTCCGACAGTGACAGCGCTTTAGGTGTTGTCGGCCTCTTAAAATAAAAATTATTTTTTTGTTACACTATTCCCCACTTGACCTTACTAATATACTTATCAGAGTATGAGTGTTGCGGACGGTGAGCAATGGGTAGCTCACCGTCCGGTAATGACCAGCCTTAGAACAGCGGTACACTCTAAGTGTGTTCCGCGGAACCCTAGGGTTCCGCGATACCCCTGTAGGGGTTCCGCAAGAATTTAGAAAAAAATCAAAACACCTCTCTCTGGTCACTGGTCGAACGTTTTGACTCCGCCCGCCGCACGTATACTTGTGAGCGCGCAGTCCCTTTGATAAAAGCCGCCTCTGAATTAGACGCTATAGTTGTAAACAAGCGACTTTCGGCTCTGTCTTCAAAAACATTAAGTCGAGATTGTTTACAACGCATTTTTTTGTATTTCTATTTTTATTTCCGCTTTTTATTTATCAAAGGCACTCGAGTATTTTTGAGAATGTTCGAGTTCGAGTCTAGGACTAAGTATAAAAGCGGTGATCCCGCGTCGCGCCTCGTCCCCCGACGTACTTGACATAGCGCTTCTGAAGAGTATCAACCTACGGTTGGATTCTATAGAGGCGCTTGACGAACTCTCCTCTGACCACCGTCCAGTTGTTGTAAAGCTGGCACCACGCCTAGGTCCATGACCCTGATAGACCCCCTCTCACCAAGTTAGTTACAGACTGGAGGAAAGTAAGCGACTGCCTGAAATCCACCAGGTTAGGTCCCCGACTAGACTCCATTCCCGACCACTTCGACTCTATCGCTGACACGACAGCCGCGATCGACTCATTCACAGTGCACGTACAATCAGTCCTGAACGACTGTTCAAGGGAGGTTCCGGCGATGGACGACCATCGCTGGAAGCTCCCGGACGATGTACGCGAACTGTTGAATGAGAAGAACGCGGCTGTCCGTGCGTACAGTAACTTTCCCAACCACGCGAACAAAGCCCATATGCGCTATTTACAGAGATCTGTAAAGACACGCCTATCGGAGCTGCGTGACGCTGGATGGGACAAGATGCTGAGCGAGTTAGAGCCCACTCACCGAGCGTTCTGGGACCTTCAGAGGAAACTCAAATCCGACGAAGTCGTCTCAATGCCCCCCCTGGTGCGCCCCGACAAGACTATCGCTTTCGATGACGTCGACAAGGCAGAATGCCTAGCCGATAGTCTTGAGGCTATTGAGCCTCAAGCTCAAGCTCACCTAGCTCTCAACCAGTAGACCAAGCTCACCTGTCCCAGGTCGACGCGGAAGTCGAACGTAGAGGCTCCCTCCCGCCCGTTGAAGACCCTGACTATCCTCTGCCTCCCGTCACTCCAGACGAAGTGCATGATATCATCAAGGGTCTAAAACCTCGCAAAGCCCCCGGCTCAGACGGAATCACCAATAGGGTGCTCCAACTGTTCCCCGCTCACCTCATAATGCTCATGGCCACCATCTTCAATGGAGCCCTGAGCAATAACATCTTCCCACAAGAGTGGAAGAAGGCCACCGTCATCGGCATACCGAAGCCCGGTAAGCCGAAAACGGAGCCCACCAGCTACCGGCCCATCAGTCTGCTCAATGTCTTCGGCAAAATCTATGAGAGGCTTATCTTAAAGCGCCTCAGAGATTTTGCGGAAACAAAGGGCCTCATCCCCGACCAGCAGTTCGGCTTTAGAGCCCAACATTCTTGCGTCCAACAGGTCCACCGCATCGTTGAACACATAAGCCACGGCTTTCAACGTGGTCTTACGACCGGTGCTGTATTCTTCGACATAGCGAAAGCGTTCGACAAGGTCTGGCACAACGGCTTATTATATAAGCTCTACAAACTCGGTGTGCCCGATCGTCTCGTGCTCATCTTACGAGACTTCTTGTCAAACCGCACCTTCCGCTATCGCATCGAAGGAGCGCTATCCTCCCCTCACCCTATCCGTGCAGGCGTCCCTCAGGGCTCTGTACTATCCCCTCTCATTTTTACGCTCTTCACCAGCGACATCCCGAAAAGTAGAAAGGCGCAGTTGGCTCTGTTCGCAGACGATACGGCCATCTACTACACCGGGTTAGTCCACGACCACATATCTCGCACTCTCCAGACCGAGGTCAACAAGCTTGGCGCTTGGTTTAGAAAGTGGAGAATCGAGGTCAGTCCCGACAAAAGTCAGGCTGTTCTCTTCACCAAACAGCGTAGAAACCTCATCGCCCCCCAACCGCTCACCATGTTCGGCAAGCCTATCCCTTGGGAGAAGCGAGCCAAATACCTAGGCGTGACCCTTGACCACCATCTCTCGTTCTCAGAGCACATCAAGCACGTGCGTTCGCGTGCCGCTTTCGCTCTCGGTAGACTTCACTCCGTCCTAAATGCGCGCAGCAAATTGTCCCTTAAGGGCAAATTGCGTATTTACACAGCGTGCATCCGTCCCATCATGACTTATGCCTGTGCAGTCTTCGCACATGCTAAACCCCACCACATCCACAGGATGCAGTCCCTCCAAAACCGCTTCTTCCGAAAGGCAACGGGAGCCCCCTGGTTCGTCCGAAACGAGATCCTCCATCTCGATCTTAGAATCCCCACCATCAAGCAGTTCATGAAGCGCATCACGAAGCGCTTCTTCGACTCCGCCACCACCCACCGCAACCCTCTGGTTGTGCAGGCCGCCAGTTATAGGCCCTCCACCATTAGCTCTATTCGCCGTCCAAGGCATACCCTCTCCGACCCCGATGACCCCATTACCCTCCTCCAGGAAAGCAATAGGGCAACGAGTACAGTGCACAAATCACACCGACCTACGTTCCGACCTCGCCGCCGAGGTCCCTCGCGTAAACCCCGAAGTAATTTTCCCCCCCGACCCTTGCCCGCGCCGCAGCTGAGCCTGTAGCTTTAAATTCCCCGATTAATAATAATAATATTAACCAGATCCAGCCTGTCCCATCTTGCTGTCCTCCCCCCACCGACGCCCTAAGCCGAGGTCCGTACCCCACAGGGGGTGCCCTTAGCGTGCAGTCGCTTAGTACTATAAGAAATTCGCCCCTGGCTGGAGGCTTTGAGTTCGCTTAAGGCAGCCACAGGAAAGTCCGGTTAAGTAGTCACGACCTCTCAAGGTCAACTAAGAGATGCCATACACAAAAAAAAAAAGTCGCGCCTCGTCAGTCAGTTGACGATTAGCGTTCGGAGCGATAAGTTCGTACCTACCTACTTACAAGCTGGCTAGCCTGCTGCCTGCTTGTAAGTTCTACTGCCTGCTGTATTCTGATTGTATCAGTTTTGTACATTTCTTCTTTGGACTAAACTTTAGTCTCATAAACGCAGTAACGATTGTGCATTATTTTGACCCCACCATCCTGACGTGTAACATTATTAATAAAGAAGAATGGAACGTTGGCGTAAAGGTGTTAAACGTGTTGCATCAACATCTTCTAATGACGCTGAATGTTCAAAAGCAGTAGGTACGCGCGGAGAATACAGCAATTACCGATCCAGACGATGCCACGACGTCAAGCTCCACGGTTTCAAAGACGAAAAAAAGGAAGTATGATGAATCATATATCAGTTTCGGATTTGTTGATTCCAACGGCTCACCTCTCTGCAAGTTATGTAGTAAACTGCTTCCTAATAGTTCCATGGCACCTGCCAAATTGCGCAGACATTTAGAAACTGTACACCCCGAGTCTTAAGACAAGACAAACAATCTTTAAATTCATCACCCACTGTTGCCGAGTCCATATTGAAAGAAAATGTTGATATTTGTAACCATGAATTTAATTTCGACTATGTTAGTGCTCGGGATATTATTAAAACTTTCAATACACTCAATGTTAAAAAAACAGCTGATCTATGGGGAAATTCTGTGGAGGTTGCAAAATGCATAATTAACACTGTAGCGCCTGAATTGGCAATTATTTTTAATAAATGTATTGACTGTGGTGTAATTCCTGACTTAATGAAGAGTAGTAAAATAATACATTTGTTTAAATCGGGCAGCACATCAGACCCCACAAACTTTAGACCCATTTCTGTGCTTCCCACCTTTAGTAAAATATTTGAAAAATTGATGCTAGATCAATTGCAAAGACACTTTAATAAACATAAATTATTAAACAGTAAACAATTCGGTTTCACAAAGGGTCGATCGACTACCGACGCTGGTGTGGAACTTCTTGCACATATTTTGAGGCTTGGGAGAGGTCACATGATGCCCTAGGTATTTTTTGTGACTTATCTAAGGCTTTCGATTGTGTTTCTCATGATACATTGGTCAGGAAATTGCATCACTATGGTGTTAGAAACACTGCCTTGGATCTTCTTATTTGGATAATAGGATCCAAAGAGTGGACGTTAACGGTAAGCGATCGCCGGGTTCTATTGTCACTATGGGAGTTCCGCAGGGCTCAATTCTTGGCCCTTTTTTATTTCTCGTATATATTAATGACCTACCTTGCCTTATAAAGAACAGTCATGAAATAGTGTTATTTGCAGATGACACATCACTTTTATTTAAGCTTAAACGACAACTGACAGTTACTGACGATGTAAATAATGCTCTCTCTAAAATAGTACATGGTTTAGTGTTAATAATTTACTTTTAAACGAGAAAAAGACCAAATGTATTAGATTTCTGACACCTAACGTTAAGCAGGTAAAAACCAATGTACTAGTAAATGGGGCGGAGTTGGATCTTGTGGACACCACTGTGTTCTTAGGTATTACTTTGGACTCAAAGCTACAATGGGGCCCACATATAACCAAATTGTCGAAGCGGCTAAGCTCTGCAGCCTAGGCGGTGTATAAAATCCGTCATTTGACTGATGTAGAAACAGCTCGATTAGTATATTTTAGTTATTTCCATAGTGTAATGTCGTACGGCATTTTGCTGTGGGGAAATGCAGCCGACATTCAGGCTATATTTGTGCTGCAGAAACGAGCCATTCGAGCAATTTATAACCTAAGTTGTAGGCATTCACTGAGGGATACATTTAAGGATATAAACATAATGACAGTCGCATCTCAATATGTATATGAGAACCTGATTTATGTCAAAAAGAATATTAACCTATATTCTAGACACAGCGACATTCATAGCATAAATACTAGAAACAAAGACTTATTTATTGTGCCCAAGAATAGGCTCCAAAAAGTTAGTCATTCATTTAAGTGCCAAAGTATACGTTTTTACAACAAACTCCCAGACCATGTTAAAGAACTGAGCCTCAATAAATTTAAATCATTTATTAAACAGAAACTCTGTCAAAAAGGTTTCTATAAAGTTTTTTGTTCGTAAAAAAGAACAGTTATTGGAAAGTCAAAAAAATATGATGCATGTAACACAAACTATCAATGAAAAGGCCACGGAGGCATCATATTTAGTTAGCTATCGCATTGCACAAGCGCACACTATCGCTGAGAATTTAATAAAGCCATGTGTGTTAGACATAACAAAATGTATGCTCGATGAAAAATCTGCAAAGCATCTTTCTACTGTACCGCTATCAAACGATACTGTTTCATGGCGAATCCATGATCTGGCAAGCTACGTCAAACAAGAACTAGTTGCACGTCTACAAAAAACACTATTCGCCTTGCAAATGGATGAGTCAACTGATGTCACTGGTCTGGCTATCTTGCTGGTTATCGTGAGATATCCATATGAACGTTCTTTTGAAGAAGACATGCTTATGTGTTCACCGCTGCCCACAAACACTACCGGGGAAGAAATTTTTAATAAAATAAACATATTTTTTAAAGAAAATAATCTTAGTTGGAACGATTGCATTGACATTTGTACAGATGGGGCCAAGGCGATGACAAGTAAAACAGCAGGAGCAGTATCACGAATAAAAAGTAAAGCGCCTAATTGTAGTTCCAGACATTGTATTCTGCATAGACAAGCACTTGCGATGAAGCAAATGCCGTCAAATCTAAAATTAGTTATGGATGAAGCGGTAAAAATAATTAATTTTTATCAAATCACGACAACTACAATCCCGATTGTTCTCATTATTGTATGAAGATTATGGCAGCAAACATAAAACACTGCTGCTCCATACAGAAGTGCGAAGGCTGTCTCGGGGTAAAACTTTAACAAGGCTATTTGAACTTAGAGCCGAGTTACAAATGTTTCTTTCAGCAGATACAGTTTCTTTTAATTTCTTTGAAAGACCGTTTGTATGATAAAACTTGGTTGTTCCGATTGTCTTTTATGGCGGATATCTTTCAAAAACTGAACGAATTGAATTTATCATTGCAAGGTAAACAGACAACAGTGTTCCAAGCCTATAACAAAATAACTGCCTTCAAAAGAAAATTAGATTTTTGGATTATTTGCGTTGGTAAGAGAGAAATAGAAAGCTTTACGTCACTCAGTGAGTTTGTTGAATTAGTCCAATATCTCACTTCGATGCGCGCATCTTTTGAAAAGTATTTTCCCGAAGAACAGAATACAAAAATGAAGCTGAATTCATGGATTCATAATCCTTTTTTACCCAACTTGCAAAAGCCCGAAAGTATGTCAAACGAGATATAAGAATCTCTTTTAGAAATGTCATCAGACACAAGTATGGAGTCACTGTTCAAAACGACGCCTCTCAACGATTTTTGGTGCAGAATCCGTGATGAATATCCAATGCTTGGCAGAATGGCTCTGAATATTCTTCTCCCGTTCCCAACAACATATTTGTGCGAAACAGGATTCTCAACCTATGCAGCCACGAAAACAAAATATCGCAATAGACTGGACGCCGAACCTGATATGAGACTTCAAATGTCTTCTACAAAACCTGATATCAACCAATTGATGAAAAATAAAAAACAGTTTCATACCTCCCATTAGTTAAGATTTTTTCATTTTTAATATCTTCTATTATTGTACTTGCCATGTGGTAAAGTAAGTAATAATTAGTAACTGTTACATTGTACTTTTATTATGCTTATATAATAAAGAATACACTTTAAAAAAATATTGTTTTATTGTAGGGTTCCGTCAAGTATTTTGCTTGTCAAAAGGGTTCCATGACCAAAAAAGTTAGAGAACCGCTGCCTTAGAATATAGAAAGAACCAGGAACCCGCGTTCAACTGTCATTGCAAGCCGCACGCTGTGTCCAAAATCAAGACAAGCGTCCCGCGCCCGCCTCACTTCCCACCCGCGTAATGTTGCTAGCACGGACATTATGAACCCGTTTTGGGGTAAACGTTGAGAGTATTGGTAAGATAATATAAATAATAAAATCACAATTGGTCTTTTCATAGATACATAATTTCATACACCCGCCCCCCCTAGAAATCCTAATAGTCTAACATAGTACCTATTAAGAATGTTATGCAATTCTAACAAAATCATATGTATATACATACGGGTTGCATTGATAATCTTTCTTTTTCAAGTCGGGCTTTTTTTAAGTTGTTATTAATTTAACACTACAACGAATAAATGCCCTCAGTAGGTAATAAAAAGAAGGGAAAATCAAAACTATTATACTGGCCACACTAACAAGATGGATGCATTATTCTCTATGGCAATTACAAACTGAACAATTTATTCAGTAATTAAATAAGACGATATTTGAATGCGCTATTTACAAGTGAAATGTGATCCCATCCTGTTTATTTTTTAGCCCCGCTGCATTTTTACACGACACAAGACGGTATAATTAAATAAAATTGCTTAATTTCGATGATTTGTTTTTTCTCAAATTTGATATTACTGTGGGAAAATTAGATTCAAAATAATTGATTTTAAAATGAAATATGCATAATATTATTCTCAAAATGACTTACCGATGGAAGGAAACGTTTACTTTTTGTATTCTGCTCACATTTGTACGATTATTACAATTTATAACAGCACAATTAGGCATTTTTAATCTTTTGAGAGACGTCCGAATAGCGTGGCGCACTAATGCAGATTGAGCGCGACAGTGGCCACAGTGGTATCTTTTACTTAAGCCGGGCACGCGAAGTAGGTGCTCTTGCGTTATCTAGGTCTGTCTATATCTGTGGGTGGAGGTCTGCCCGGCTTGGGCAGAGCACCGCCGTGTCCTCGTGGAGGCGATCTGCGGCAGAGGTCTCTCGCGTCCGGCCCTGGTCCAGGCCATCGTACGGAGCGAGAGGGCATGGGCAGCCGTCACCTCCTTCTGCGAAGCAGTAATGCTCGCGAAGGAGGAGGCGGGACGGTTGATGGAAAGGCAAATTTCGCGCCCTCTCGCCCCTAGCCGCTGCAGGAGACGTCCTGGGCGTCGGGATCCCGGGCGGATTTCCGGCCAACGTAGGCGCGGGCTTGCGGACGGTGAGCAATGGGTAGTTCACCGTCCGGTAAGGACCAGGCCCGGCAGGTCGACGGCGCGTTGTATTCTACGCGCCTCAAAGAGATGTCGTCAGCACAAGTGTAGGGGTCCACTAGGGCCGATGCCTGCCGGGTTCGCGGGAAGGTACTAAAGGGTTACCGAGGCCCCTGGCAACACAGGCAACGGAAGGAATACGGGTGGGTTTTAGTCAGTAAGAGTCTGACACACCCTCCTGCTCCGCCCAGAGCGGGAAAAGTAAATTGATGAATTCCCACCTAAAAAGAAAAAAAATAAGAGTGTTCCTTATATAATCCATCGAGGAGCACTCCTTTCGGTTATTTCACCTCTGACAGCAGCAACCCAGTAACGAGAAAAAAAGACCACAAATTTTGTCAGACTCGTCAGCGGCAGCAACTTTATTGTATTGAGCTTAGAGATCACTGTGATTTTGACAGTGTTGCAAAATTAGAGGTAAAATAACACTGAAATGACTATCTTGTCTTTTAGTCTTTCTCCCTCTTCATCCATCAAGCCATACTCTTAGTAATTCTAAAGAGTAATGAATTACACGAGTACCTACTTACAATTATTACCTACGCACAATATGCGATGTATCTGGATCCATTCGTCCGCTTATCACATCCCATACCGAATTACCAATACTAACGATTCCCTTTCAACTTCTTCTGTCACTGGCGCCACCGTCCAATTTCAAATATCTTCCATCCATTTGAACATTCTCATGGCTTGGACATCTGTATGATTGTGACAGGTATTTCTAATTAGTAGTTTCAGTTTTCAAGGATGCTTTATGACCGTCGCGTTCCCTTCGATTTGAAGGGGACCAAGACTCTGACGCCGCACGGTGTACATGAACTGAATGTTTGTAAAGTTTTGTATCCTTGCCTCGTACACGGCAGTGGCACGACTAGCGCCCATCACGGTCTAGCCTAAATTATCCCTTGAAGCTTGAGCCACGGTGCGATTTAATTGCCTGTGGCAAACCATAGGTTGCAGCAACAATAAAAGTTGCCCATTAAAGTTTTTAGACGATGCAAGTATACATATACAACAATAAAATTGAAGCAGCGTTTGTTGCTTCAATTTTATTGTATGCCTAAGGGAAGGAATGCATCGTGTAAATAGGGTATTACTCGAGTCATCCGTGGGTCGTAAATTGATCCTGACCTGTCGCCATTTGTACCGGTTCGTAGTCTCGCTATCGTATCACTTCGCCATCTAGAAATCTTCGAGATATCGGAAATCGAAGCTTTTCCGGAGAGAGTGAATAGGTCCGGAGAAACCGCCGAAATCGTAAAATATTAGATAATTTACATTCCATTAAATCAAGTTGGCTAGTTATCTAATACAGCCAAACGGAAAGAAACAATACTCATATACTATAACAACTTATTTAATGAATGCATGCCAAGTTTCAAAATACATAATACTATCCTTACACACTTTGTAAGACAAAACTTGCATATGCAAGGAGAAAGTTTTTACATGTCCTTGACAGAAGTATCTTCTACCTCAATTCAAGTGAATACAATCTCATACCTATACAACATTATATTCTATTTGATTGACTTACAGCAGGTTGAATATCTCCATCACACTTGTTTGGTTTGTAGAATATTTAAACAGTTTAAACAGTTTTCTCAAACCTAACCTTAGTACCACAAAGCCGTGTTTATCCTATGTTTCGGCTAAACAAATGATATAAACGGGTTAGTGGTAGTAAGTTAACATTTTATTGTAAGTACCTATATGAGTAGATCATTGTATACTTTACTGTTGAAATCTCAATAGTTTTATCATAGTAAAAAGAGGGGAAGTAGACTATCTCCGGCCCAATCCGCGATATAATTGCCTGCTGTCTCAGGGTTGTCACTTATAGCTAAATTTTAATTCAGTGCCTATAAATTGGCAAGGGTCGGGAAGTTGTATTTTTTTACTTGTATTGTCTGGGTACAGGTTTGGTGGTGGTTTGTGAGGTCGGTTTTACTTAAACGATGATGAAAAAAAAACATCGTAATTCAACATAAAAAACTAACGCCTGCCTCTTAGACTATAATCAAATTTTTGTTCTGTTGTTATGATTCGAACTTTGCTCTATTTATCTGATTCACAATTAGTCAATTATTTTTAATTACGATTTTATTACTGTAAGTAGGTACTTAGTTACTATACCTACAATACTGAGAAATCGGCATGACTAAACGTAAACAAAGCAATAGCGGCAAATCAAATGACAGATCGAAAGTACCTAATACATTTTAGTGGAAAAGTAGGCCTACCTACTTCCTCTGTCTGATAGAAAACTATACAACAAAAAATAAGTAAGAAGGTAGGTCAGACGAAGGTTTCCTGTTCAATAGGTAATCTGAACAGAGACAATTCTGGAATCGATGAATTATTAAGACACCCAAACACACAGCAATACGTTCTCCTGCGATTATCACACATTTTTCACTCATTTAGCGGTGCCGAAAAACCGTGACGCGCGAACCTCGTGCGGTGTTAGCCCCGACTGGCGCACTAAGAAACGGGTCGAGATTTTGTTTAAGTGTGCGTGCGGCGACGCATAGATACTTTGGCGCACACATACAAGCCGCGCGCGGTGCGTTTGTATGAAGATAACTTACTTCCCCTCTCTTTATACTATGGTTTTATCGTTCTATGAATTTTAGTCAAGTTTCAAATACAAAACAAACTTATTACAAAAAGACTAATATGGTCTCTGGCGATCCCTGCCCCTGAAACAAAGAAAAACAATTATTAATTAATGCCGTTTTAGGGTTCTGTAGCCAAATGGAAAAACAGGAACCCTTATAATTTCGTCATGTCCGTCTGTCTGGATATGACACATATTTTGCTCAGAGACTTTTATTATTATTATGTGGATAAAAATTTAAAGGAAAATGTATTCTGTGCATAGCAGAAAAAGGTGTAGTGAAATTATGAAAAAAATAATTAGGGGTGTCGTTCCCCCATACACGTAACAGAATGAAAGTTCAATGCGCGTAAGGGTATGGGGTAATGTTGGAACCCCCGGATAATTAAAAAAAATATGTTTCTAAGCGACTACAATGTAAGAAAAAAAAAAATTAACTATGGTATATTTTGGATTACAACCGCCGAAATATTTTTGTTATTCTTTCTTTTTTTGAGAAATACTATGAAAAACTTATTTTTGCGGCCGGTAAAATCAATACTGTGCATGCGTAAATATTCATACCCTTCAGTGTGGTCCAACACGCACCTGACCGGCTGTTAAATGGATAGACCATTTAACAGCCGGTCATGTGCGTGTTGGACGATACGATACGATACGAATAGACAGTTTTTGAGAAACCACTACGTAATGTTCCTTGTAGCCACAAAAAGCCTATTTACCTCAAAACATGAATATTTCAGCGAAATATTAAAATTAACATAACTAATCTATTTAACTTGATTTTATTTTAATTTTCAAAACGGGCCATTCTGTCATGGCGGTTCGAGTGACTTCCCTAGCGTTAGATGGACAATGTGGTTATTATTTATTTATTTATACATTAGTAGGGCATTATTGATTAGGGCGAGATCAAAACAAATTACACCAGTGTGCGTGTACAACAAATAGTTTGCTTGTGCTCACTAGCTGTCTCAACTTCAAATATAGATATAGATTGCTTTGTCTTCGTATCTCCTGATTTGAATCAGATGTGGATAAAGTGAATATATATCTTAATTTTATGGAACAAAAATAGAACTAATTTATTGTAAATATGTCGTAAGCTTTCCATGGAAGTATTTTGCTTCATAATTTATTATATTAATAAAATAATGTTCGATTATTAGTTTTATTAAAAGGTGTTTATGGTTGGATAATGCTGGCGAATCATACATGTGAATGTCAAGATGTTAAAGAGTTTTTACAGGACACAAGACATTCGTTTAGCATTTATCGAGACATATTATTTTCGTTTTTAAACATATTTACATTTTCCCCTTTATTTCTTTTCTAAGAACTCGGTCAGACTGTATACCTATCTCATAAACATCTTGAGAATAACATACATGAGGCCACCTACATCCTTCATGTTCACACGGCTACATATCAAGCTATACATTTCCAGTATAAGCTGACCTCTCCATGACCTCTCGGAAATCCTATACAATGCGAGATCAGCTTAAACTGGAAATGTATAGCTTGATATGTAGCCGTGTGTACATATGAACCTTCTTTGGTTTAACCGTAAACTACGGTCACGCATACACGCACAATGGTCCACCTGAAGGACTAAGTGCGGAAACCAAACCCTCTAACATAGAACATAGAACGGTCACGCATGACACGCATATCATTTTCTTTGCACTAATGCACTAGGCGTGCGAAAATTAAATTAACAGAGTATCGACGTATTGTGTCAATCTCGAGGACTACATAAGTGACGTTAAAAAAGCAGGAATTCACGTATTTGTTATTGTTTTAAATATAATTCATGCATTAATGTGATAAATAAAATGCGATAATTTTCCGTATAAATTTGTGTAAAAAAAATTGTAGCAGTTCTCCATGGCAACCATGGCATTTAGGCAGTTAAACATTCCAGTTGTGTTTGTGTGAAATGAATAATTCTGTGTTTTTTTTCCTTAGATGAGTTACATCCAGGTAGGTACTGCACACGTAATCATTATTAATTACGTCTACTAAACACTTTAAAACCTGAGATCTTGTGAAAATAAGCGGGATTTATTTCGTTCACGACTGACGTCGGCCGATACAGTGTAATAGATGAGAAATGTGAGAATAGTCTCGTGTATCTATCTCGCTCTAACTTACGCTTAGATTATGCTGTTTCTCTTGCCAATCTAACGCAGGGGTGTGCCGTCCATAGAGGCAATTTGGCCTAGCCTACCCTACCAACAACGCCAAATGCATTTATTTTAACTATGTAACACAATAATACAAAATATTTAAAAAAAGTTACAACTCCTGTTAAAACTCTTATAGCAACTTGTCGCAGACGCCACGTAACTCACAGTTCGACGGAGCTTGGTACGGTAGGTATGCGCAGGCAAGCATTCGGCTAGCCTACGTACCGTTCAAAATTTACGCACACTCGTGTATATTTTCGTGTGTATGAACGGCACACAATAGTGACATGGTTTAAATTAGGGGCGTAACTCCTGCGGCAGGAGCTCGAATGCTCGATACCCATTGGCTGTGTGTAAAGTCAAGATTTAATGAATGAAAAGTATTGAAGACCAGGGTTCCCAATTTTTGGACAATTCCCCGAATTGCGGGGAAGTTTCTTTCATGACTACTAGAGACAATTAAAAAACAGGGTGGTATTGTCGAATTTATACCTTCCAAAAAATTATAAATTGTAAGGAATAGCAAAAGCCCTATAAAAATAATTAAAAACTTCATATTTTTTATTTTTCTTCTCATATTTGGGAAATTTCGCTTGGTTTTTGGGGAGTTCGGAAAATAAGTTTCGGCAACCCTAGACTGTGTTATCCGGCAAAATATGGTAGTCCCTTTTGTGGAAGAACACGGTATGACAGTGATACAATTTTAATTGGTAGTGTTTTTTTTATCGACAAGCCATCTTGTTTCATGTGACACGCAAATTATATCCGAACTTGAATGTTTGCTTTATTATATCTTATTAAGTTATAAGTAATTCGTTTTGAAACGTAAAGTAGTGTAAATATTATTTGTTGTGTAATTATTTGTTTATTTACCTAAGAATGGTGTTCTGTTGTGAAGTTTGCGCCGATAATGTGTGTTTGTTAGAAGTCAAAAGCAGTAAGTTGTCGCAATTGTCGTTTAATGAGAAGATTCAAGTTGTGTCTAAAGGTGCCCGAATTACGAGAATTAATCCAAAAATATGATAATTCATGACTTCGGATATTTTGCAAGTGACGTGTTCTGTAATTATCACCCACCCACTAGGTTATGATATTTGAGGTGGCCGAATCTTTCTTCTATTCGCATCGTCAGAAAATCGTGTTTTGAACCTTGAATAATGTGGTGAGTTCTTGTATTTAACTTTTATTTTTACCGGATTACTTTCAATGTTTTTTTTTTCAAATATTATAAATTAATAGTGACTACTTTGAGGGTCATCATATGTACAGCGACGCTGTGATGTTGCGCGAATTAGTTTTTTTTTTTGTGTCAGTATGCGTGGCCTACCCTCTGTGGTGAACCACTGCACGCCACTGATCTAACGCCAGGATTATATTCAAAATCTATGGTGACTTCAATACTTTTATTCTGTCAAATCTGCGAGTTTTTTACCCGGCTGTCAATGAAGGGTTACATAGTTTTTCGCGCGTATCTTGATTGTATGTATATTTATTCACTTGTTTGTTAATTTCTTTATTACCTCGTATCTTCCAAAAGCTGGATGGATTTCGACAGTTAAGCTATCGTTATATTCGTCTTAAAACCCATGTGTCCGTTAGATAGGTGTTTGAAAAAAATAATATTGTATTTGACTTAGGCTTTCAGCTCATCATAATAGTCTGAACCGAAGTAGAGTATACTTTGTTTATAATTTATTTTAAAGTTATTTTCTATTCTCAATCTTGTTTCGGTCTTGTCTTTTTTGCAGTTGGGTTATTGATATTTTTATCAGTGTTGCTCGCACTAAGTTTATTTATTACTTCTGTCGGAATACTATATAGTTGCCGTAGCCTTAAATGTCAAGGACAGCTAATGAGACATAATTGATTTTCCATTGTTTGGTTCCGAATAGGATACGCCTCACAAGTTAAAGCAGACAGTTATTGTTGGGTTAATGTTTACGTTGATAGTCATAAGTACTTAGACGATTTCCATTTCCTTATTTTGAATGTGCCTACTCAAAATATAACTAAACACTACTAATTTAGTATATGGATAACGAAAACTGCTATATTATGCCAGACGGACACACTATCAAGTAGTATTGTTCCTTTCATACGTCTATTGTTAATAAAAAAGAAAGTTTATGTCGAGAGAGTAGTCTGTTTTTACAATTTGAAATAGTCGTCTGCAAGAAATGACGTGTCGAGCTCTGACTCGCGTTCAATATCACGTGACCAATGGCAAGTTATTTTTACGTAATTATTTCTCTAAAATACAATTTAATCAACTTAATTTTGTAAGTGATTTTATCATTTACCTAATTAAGTTGATTATTGATATTTTTAGCTCGCCGTTCTTTAATACAAAATTCATAAGGTATTTTTCTTACTTGTTGTTTTTAAACTTTAACCAACAGACATTCAGCTACAATCGCAGTGAAGTTTACTCAATGGTGCTTCTGTGTGTGTCCAACACTTACCGATGTATGTGCACACAGTAAGTGGTGGACACAGCCGAATTATTCAAGTCATCCTCAAAAGAAAATAATGTTTGTACAAACCGATTTGTGGTCTGATTAATTTACAAGTCGAGCAGAAAAATGCTCGCGCATATCGCCACTGCGAGTTTGCCTATAAAATAAATACCAATAGTGATAGTTACCCTCCGTCGCTCCTCATGGCGCCGCCCCCACTGCCGCGGTCGCTGCCCCCGCCGCTGCCGTAGCTGCGCCGCTCGCCGCCGCGGTCGCCGCCGCGCTCGCCGCGCCCGCCGCCGCCCCAGCCGCCGCCGCCCCGGCCGCCGCCGCCGCGCCCGCCTCGGCCCGGCGGGCCCCCGCCCCCTCCGCGCCCGTTACCACCTGAGGGTGGCCCACCAGCTCCACCTCCGGCGCCTTCCGGTTTGTCCTCGTTACATCTATTGCAGGCTTTTCGCCACGAAAAGTTCGTGTTTCCGCAACTTGGGTTAGGACATCTCCAATCGCCAGCTCGATTGCCAGATGGCGGGCCACCGCCACCACCACCGCCGCCGCCGCCACCGCCGAGTGAACCGCCGCCTCCGCGCGGACCTCCGCCGCCACCGCCACCCCGCGGGCCTCCACCGCCGCCGACTCCCCCGCGACCTCCGCGGAAGCCTCCTCCACCGCCTCCTTTACTTCCGGCCCAAGTATTTTGTCGTTGAGCGAGAGACACTTTAATAGTAGCTCCATTGAAATCTTTTCCGTCGAACCATTGAATAGCAGAGGATGCGGCGTTCGAGTCTTCATAAGTCACGGTAGCTTCTCCTTTTGGCTGCCCAGATACTTTATCCTTATACATCCATACTTTTGGTCTTTGAGTCTTCTTGTCGGTCTGTAGCAACATAATCAATGCTTTGAGAAACTGAAGAAGAAAAGTAACTACTTCATAAGATAAGTTTTTGTTTTAACTTCACTACAATCTACACACCAAATTCAAAGTTTGTGACTTCATGACATTTATCTATATGTATATACCTAACTAACTACTAGGTAACTATATAAAAAGAGAAACTGACTGAATTACTGACTGACATATCAACGCACAACCCAGGGAGTAATTAATGAAAAATAAGAAAGCAGAAGGCTTTCTTATTTTTTCATTGCATGTTCCTCGTCCCCGCTAGGAACATGAAATGAAATTGTGTACAAGGCTTCCTTATTTTTCTTTTATTTCGTTTTTATATTATGAATTTGTTTTTTAAATCTACTCCTCGAAATCATTAAGGGGGTGTTGTTTGTATTGAAGTCGTATCGCGCGTTCCGATTAACACGTAACTAGGTATTAATACCATTGAGAGAAAAAAAAAAGTAATAAAAGTACTTAATGGGTCTTCGGAAATCAAAATCAACGAGACAAAAAGAGGTAAGTAAGATTTAAATGCGTGATTAAATTTAATTAATTAGATTTAAGGACTTCAATACGTGGCTCGATTAAACTAGAAAATTAGTATAACTATGGTATCTTAATCAAACAATGAAAACGTCCCCTATAAACTTGACCCGATATAATAATAAATCTACGATAACTACCTTTTAAATGACTGCGTCAGGATGGCTGGGCCAAGAGAGATTTTGGAAGTTTGAGCAATACCAAGTTTTAGTACCCATTTTGTACCAGATATCAAATAATTTGTACCTCGCTAAAGAGGGAAAACTATTACGAGGAAAGTGGCCAGCCATTCTGACGTCAGAATGGCTGGACCAAGCCGGTTTCACATAGTTGTAGGCGTTATAACTACTTCATCTTTTTGTCAATATTTTGTACCTCATTGGTACCTCAACATGTTTTTCTTATATTTTTTCGATAAGCCAAAAAAAAGTTACACGTAGAAGAAATTTTGCATGTAATCTGGAGAATTTTGCATGTAATTCACCTAGTTGTAGGCGTTATAATTAGTTTATATTTTCATCAAAATTTAGTACCTCATTGGAACTTCCACATATGCTTTTCTTGGATTTTTTCGATAAGCCAAAAATAAGTTACACCTACAAGAAGTTTTGCTTAAATAATAATTTCTTTTTTGTACAAAGAAAATTACATAAAAAACAGGTATGAATATTTTACCCACGTATGTACACCCACATCTTTTTTTTTAAATAATGTCTGACTGTGTTTTACTATCTACATCAAATTTAACACTTACTAAAAAGTTGAATTACAAATGCAAAAATAAATGCTCGTATTGAGTAGTTTAATAATAAATCAATATGTTGAGTATTATTACATGAACAGTTAGATAACAGAAGTTTTGCGGAAGTAAGGATAAACTAATGAGCAGTAAATACCGGACTATTTTAAATCATTAACTACATAAATCACAGGGTATTCTACCCATGTGTATGAACATATTCAGGGACCAAGTCTGAAATCACAAAAGAGTAAGTATTGAACTTTTATATATGTAAAAGTGTTTTTTTTTTTGTTACATTTAAAGATTCCTATTTATTTATTTTAAACAAATTAGTTTCGTTATAAAGTACCTCATCATATGCCTAGCCTTTTCCCAACTATGTTGGGGTCGGCATCCAGTCGAACTGGATGCAGCTGAATACCAGTATTTTACATGGAGCGACTGCCTAACTGACCTCCACATCCCAGTAACTGGGTAATACGATACCCCTTGGTAAGACTGGTTGTCAGACTTTCGAGTTTCTGACTTGGTAGTCAGAAGCTCGAAAGTCGTCGTTACTGTTGTAACGACTGCCAAAGATCTACAAATGACAGCCGGGACCATTGGTTTTACGTGCTTTCCGAGGCACGGAGAAAACTCGCTATGATAGATGTTCACTAATCCACATACCAACCTCGGCAAACGCGGCTCAACCTTGAAGATCGACCTGTGCGGCTGTTATTATTTAGCCACGAGCTCCTCTCGTTCTTTCGTTATAAAGTACCTATTGGCTTTAAAAAAAAACCGGCAAGTGCGAGTTCTTATTGTAAGTCTAACTTATTTTTGGCTTATCGAAAAAATCTCAGAAAAGCATATGTGGAAGTTCCAATGAGGTACTAAATTTTGATGAAAAGATAAACTAATTATAACGCCTACAACTAGGTGAAATCAATTTGCTCCAGATTACATGCAAAATTTCTTCTAGGTGTAACTTTTTTTTTGGCTTATCGAAATAATATAAGAAAAACATAATATGTTGAGGTACCAATGAGGTACAAAATATTGACGAAATGATGAAGTAGTTATAACGCCTACAACTAGGTGAAACCGGCTTGGTCCAGCCATTCTGACGTCAGAATGGCTGGCCACTTTCCTCGTAATAGTTTTCCCTCTTTAGCGAGGTACAAATTATTTGATATCTGGTACCAAATAGGTACTAAAACTTGGTATTGCTCAAACTTCCAAAATCTCTCTTGGTCCAGCCATCCTGACGCAAACCTTTTAAATTGATTGGTGAAAGTAGGGGAAAATGCGAAATCCACGCGAACGAAGTCGCGGGCGAAGTACTAATCTATATCTATAGATAAATCAAAGTTGTTTTTCGTGTGTGTCTGTGTGACAGCGTTGCTCTTCTAAATTACGCAACGGATTTTGATGCGGGTTTTACCATCATTTAGATAATAATATTCCGGAAAGTTTACGTGTACTTACAATACATTAACATTAAACCTACATATAATAAAGAAATCTCGATATATTGACGTGTCGAATCCGTCCGCTTATATAAAACAGATTTCTCAACGAAAATCTGCCTAGTAGCGGTTTTGCTGTCTATGAAAAGGTAGATAGCAATACCGCTATCTATAGCAGCTAATAAATACCTTTTGCGAAAATACAACACAATTTACACAATTTACAAAATCGTATTTTGGGTATTCTGTTCCTAATGTATCTTTAGCCAAGTGTCATTAGAGTTGGACTGATTCATATGGCATTAATTTATTGAAATAGCGACACTACATCACACGAGGGAATAATGAATCTATTCAAGAAATATAATGTTCATAAAATATACCTTAATAATACCGATCGATCCAAAGTGTTGACATAACTCATCTTCTGAAGTACTTGGATTCATGCCTTGGATAAAGATGGTGTCTTCTTGAGTTACCATATCACCCCCACCCCCACCTCCACCCCCACTCCCACCCCGGTCTCCGCCGAATCCGCCGCCACCACCTGCAGATGAACATTTATTTAGTTGCTATCACAAAGTATTAGTTATTTTATTACACCCTGCTTGCGAACACCTATTTTTGTTTTATCCATCCAATATGGCTTGAAAGTATTTAGGATTTTTTTGTAAATAACCCAGTGTTGTTATAACACAATACCACAGCGTGAACTGTATTTTAGAAGTATATTTGATAAGTACAATGCAGATTTTTTTGTCCAATTTCACACGACATTACCAAAAACAAACACTCTCTGTAACTGTTGATACAACCAAAATTTGAACCTTTTTTTTCAAAATATATCAAAAAGTACGGAATCACCGAAGATTATTGTATTTCCTTAGTTGCAAAATAATTTAAGGTGTCTAGGTCCGAGAATGTCACAATAGTACTTGCCATTAGTATGGCACATCGGTAACACGACAAAGACTGCTAGTGTTTTGTACAGCATTGGGTCTGTCGCATATTGCGCTGTTACTGTCTCATACCTACGGAAATAAGAATCCTTTATATTGTAAATATCTAATTGCCATCGAACTCAGCAGAAATCGATGGTAGTTTACTGCCCTATATTTTTAAATATATGCGAATAAGCCTTAGTTGTCAAGCGTAATGATAGAAGTGCGGCACACCGTAGCGGCAGCGATGGACAAAGATATCGCTATACAAAACAAAGTTTAATCGCGTCTCACTTTCTTGTTTCCGATGTACCATATTTTTGGTCAAATACAGTACTGTTATTAACCACTGCAGATTCTATTTTATGTAACAATTTCCAATAACACATTCAATGAAATTTCAATTAGGGCTGCCAAAACGATAGACATGTTTCTGGTATAACCATAAAACTTACACTATTAATACGCAAAACTTATAATAACACCAGTTGTGTTTACGTTACACAACAATCAATACACCTTTCGTGGAAGAACATAGCGGGAATGTTGGAACCAAAACTCGTGTCATATAAATGACAACAACGGACCTTCTTGGATACGTATAGAAATATATCCGCCTTAGCGTGCGTTGAACCACCTATTTTACACACCTTAACTGGGGGAAATTATCAGCAACCTCACGTAGTCCACTCACCACACCCCCATAGATTTAGATTTACTTATTTTGTTTCTTTGAGTGTGATGGCAACAGGAAGCTTAAGCTAGAGTTAAAAATGTTTATTACATTAGATTACAATGCATGTAACACCGCAAAATACTTGCATTGTTTAACCAAAAAATAATACCGGCAGAGTATTTAAAGAGACTAATGTTGCTTCAGATACGAAACCCCTAACAAAAATCTGTACTCACAGGTACAGTCAGCCTCAAAAAGATGTCTACATCGACACGATTACATTTGATTGTCTACATTTTGTGTTCCATAATACTGTATCAATGTGTAGCTACAATTAAAAACCCAATGTGTAATATGTTTTGTGGCAACATTGATACAATATTATGGAACAAAGATTGTGGACAATCAAATGAATTCTTGTCGATGTATATATTTTTTTGAGGCTGACTGTACACGCTAATTCGCTGAGAACCCAGTATGAAATACGCACGCAGCCTCTTTTTTACCAGTGAACCAATAGAATACCAGGTTTGGCAGCCCTTAGATAATTACAAATTAATAAAATGTTAACAGCACCGCTCGCTCATCGCGAGGAGCTTTACCTTTATTATAACCACCCCCCCTGCCGCCGCCACTAAAACAATAAGAACAGCGTTTAGTACACTGGGCAGGCTGGGGACACTGTACGGCCGCGGAGATTGATTCACACCTAGGTACACTTTTAAAGTGACCTTAGTCCATATGTTGCATCCTTTTCTTTACCATAACGTTTAATACCTTGATACCTTGAAAATCTTAGAACATTGTTGGGTGATGTTAATATTACAATATTTGTCGACATATATGCATGCTAGCAGTAACAATTTGAATATTTTCAAGAAGAAAGCTTGAAATATATTTTATAAAACAACCTTGAAACTATTTGCGCTTATTATGTTAATACTTTGAAATACATTATTTTTCAAAATTGTTTTACGCCCACACCTTTACTTGGAGAATGTAATTAAGAGTCTACAATACCTCAAACTGATTAGCATGATCCTCCCGTTATATCGAAAATACAGCAGCATCCATTTTGAAAGAAATAAATGGTAAAGTTGATGTTAAGTACCATGTTTGACGAAAACACGATTCCATAAATTCTACTCAACAGAAAAAAAATATAAAGTTATCTCCAACCCGAAAAATAAACCGCTAGGATTCAAAAAATATTTCAAATTAGATCATGAAACTTTTGCAATAATAACTAAACTAAATATAAAGCAGATACTATGTATTTTATATTTTTTTTAAAACCATTATTTTCACAGTAAAAAGAAATAACCTAAACTATCGGTGCTTTGGAGTCTTCTCCCTACGGCCCTGTCTCGATAAAGAGTGAGGTGGCGCTGAGGTATTATAGACTCCTTAAGACTGTAATGACGGCTTTCCGGTGGCCAAATTGAAGAAGAATCGCCATTCAGTCCCATTCTCTATGCAAACATGTGTTAACATAATTATATAAAGAAAGCTAATATGCTTCTGAGTTTCCGCTGGAAGACACAACAAATCCATCAACCCATGTCCAATGTAGCTACATTGGCTATGGGTTGATGAACCTGTTGTTAATTTAATAGATAGTTGTAATACATTTTTTTGTGATAATGACCTGCGGTCGTTTGTGGTGACATCCAATGATATTAGCCTTCATTACACAATTAATATAATTATGTACACAAAATTATTAATTAGATGTATGTCACTCTTTGGGATGGCAGAGTCCCTTTAGCTTAATTTTAAAATATTTACAATCGGCATTCATGATATTGTTCTACATAAAATTGTGTTTGATGGTTTAAATTGCTAAATCCAACAAAATCCTGATAAAAGTGTGTACATATTTATTATTAATGCTAATTTTATTCCAATACCAATTTTAGATGACACAAAATCAGTACAGTCAAATCACTCAATGGAAATCATATTTTCTTTGGCAGATATAAGTAATCTAAATATAGGTAATAAAGTGGGAAAAAAATATGTAAGACATTTTTGCTGTGAAACTGATACATATTTTGTTTTTGTTTCGAAATTACCCTGACGGTTTTGTAATAATATTAGAATAAAATACTCAAAACCGCAAGATGTGCAATAGAAATGATTAATTCAAGGATTTAAATAGCTAAGTTTATATTAACAACCTGTTTTACTTACTTGACTAATTACTAAGCATCTGAATAAACACATTCCTCATAATGTTCTTGAAATAAGTATGTTACTGAATAAGCACATAATATTATAAGATTACATCTTAGGATTTACAAGTGTAAAGGAAGAACAGGTAGAAACTCGTCCTAATGTGCGGTTTTACAATTTTTATATTGACAATATTATTGTGAAGGTCCATGCCACGTGCACGTTATCGCGGACGGTAATTTAAAGGCCTGTTCATCGTCTCGTTATCGTGATGCCTTGGCCTTCCACGATAATATCGTCACGTTAGAAATTATAAAAGCGCATATTAAAGTCCAATTGTTTTTTTTTACTAGGCCTCTAGCCTAGTAAAAAAACACAAAAATCTTAAATGTTTTTTTTACAAAACCTGCAAAGACCGAGTCGGTTACGCGCAATTAGGGTTCCGTACCAAACTTCACTGAGCAGTCTACGGAACGGTAGCTGGTCTGTCGAAATTACTCTACTGCGCGTAATTAATAAACTTGCGCTAGCTCCTAAACCATACATTTAAATGACGTAGTGTCAAGGAATACGATACCTATGCACTATTATTGTTACCTTATTAGCGTTTTTATTTGGTAAATATTAAAAAGGCTTTTGTAAGTAGGCAATTATTTTTATTTTTTTATTCAGCTGTTGCAAATGGCTATAATTTTCCTGTAAAATGTTGATCAGTATTCTATTAACCAAAATAAAATCAAAGTTTTAGCTTAAAAAACCTAGGAAGTAGATAAGGGTCGAAGGTCGAACGGATTCTGGATAAGTTCTGAGTTGAGCTGCACTATTACTGACAAATGCGTGCACTGACTGGATAGGTCCACTGAATCTGTGTGGTTCTTTCCTCAAAAACCAATTCAGACACCTATCTACATGGTCTTCACATGATCTGACCAAGATTATGTCTGGACTTTAAAAGAGACTGACCTCTGAGTTTGTGTTGGCCTTTCTTCTCAGAGTAGTCAGATAGGAAACGCCGAGCTCATCTAGTTTTTTTTTTCTAAATATGATTGACGTGTAAAAGTGTTTGTACAAACCTACTTACAGAAAATAAAATCATTTCATTTAATTTCCCGCGACTTCGTATGCGTGAGGTTTGTAATTTGCTTACTAAAGGACTTTTTTCGTATAAGCAGATTTCTTGGTATGCTTTGCTTGCACGATGTATGCTTCTGTGAAGACAGTGGTGTTTGTGAAACCATATAGCTAGGGACTGAACCTGCTCAAAATTTTTGTTCATAGAATTAGAAATCATTTTATAAGCAACTTGATGATGAAAGTCGTAGTTCTACTCGTCGTAGTACTAACGTTTCCTTTATACTTAACTCAGACAAAAAAAAAGTATACCCTCAAATTGAGATCAAATGATAAAGTTAACGGACGATTTTAGTAGGTTACAAATTCCCTGCAATTACGAGCTTGCTAGTGGCTAGTTGGTTAAAACTCGTATTGAATGGCGTCGTTGGACGATGCGTTATTTCGAATCCACGTCAAGACGTGCTCTTTTTACCCGCCTGCACGGACAGTCAAAAATAGGGCTATTGAAAGTATTCTTTAGGATTGTCATATCTAGACCTCGGATTAAATGCATTTGCATGTTTGCATCATGCAAATGCAAAAAACGCTGTTTTTATAGCGTTATTGCATATTTTAGTACTTTTTCATTGATAGTGGAAAAGTTCTTATGGAACAAATCTAACATAGATAACATATATGTTTATGTATTAATGATTTTAATGGTTATAATTATGTATATATACACATTTGTTATGGTCGCGAATAATATTTTGATCAAGATACAACCTGACACGGACTTGTAAATTGCAAAAAAACGTAAGAAAATTTGAATTTCGCGGGCTACCACTGCAGGTCCACCTTAAGTGACAAACGTCACAAGTTTGCTCTAGAAAGTCTAAAAATATATTTAATTGTATATACAGTGTAAACTCAACGTAACGTCACTCGATTTAACGACAAACTCTCTAAAGCGTCGAAATCAATTGTCTACCATACAATGATACACTCTACATAGCATCACACTCACTCTCAATAACGACAACAATTGAGTAATAAAAAGTACCTTTTAAGTTGCTTAGATTAGTAAAAACTGCGCAGTTGCGTACGTTTTTTTGTTGTTTTGTTATCCTAGCCTATTGCGGGCTAACTCTACTGTCGGCATCATATATACCAAACTTTCTAAGAAATTCATTCTTTTGTTTACAAATTCGGATTGCTTGCACGTGTAGACTGTTTTTGACCATGACTAATACCAATACACCACCCATAATATACAGAAAAGTCTGCATGCACAGACAAGTGCAAATCCCTTCTTGTTTTTTACCTGTATAAGTAAATTTAAACAAAACAATGTATTGTGATTTGCATATCTGGATTAATAGCATAATCCATATTAAATAGACCACTTTCATATATTTATTTGGCTTACTGTTCGAAAGGACCAAGTGTTGCCATACAATTTCAAGATGTCTTACATCCAATAATAATAAGACCTGAGCTGATGATAGATAACTATTTCATCTTAAGTACTTCTAAAGAAATTATGCCAAGATTTTAATTAAGTTTTATTGACTGACATATTTATTTTCTTGATATTAAGATGTTTACTTGTATAAAACTTCAGATTAGAATCAGTTAAAAAATAATCTCATCCCTTCTAGCATTCAATAAAAACCTTGTATACATACGTATATTACACTACAATCACTAATGTTGTAGACTACTCTGGACTGTCTATGTGGGAGGCTTATGTTATGAATGATTTAACCAGTATTCAACCTACATCAAACATCAAGCAATTACACTCACCCATAACCGCCATCTCTACTCCCCCCATCTCTACTGTAGCTTCGATCACCTCCTCCAAACCCTCCTCGTTCACCATTGCCACTGCCACCAGAATATCCTTGTCTGTCTCTGTCTCGATCTCCACCATAGGCAGAGCTGCCGCGATCGCCACCTCCATAATAGCTACTTCCACGATCGCTGCCACTCGCATTGTAGCCACCACTGCTACTGTTTCGATCATAGCCGCCGCCACCGCCGCCGCCGCCACCACCACCACCACTGCCACCATAGTTGGAATCAAAGCTTTGACCATAACTGTTTCCTGGTTGGCTACTTCCATATGAATTACCACCTGAAAACAAATATACACGTTTTACATTAATCCTACTAATATTATAAATGCGAAAGTTCGCAAGGATGAATGGATGGATGTTTGTTACTCTTTCACGCAAAAAGTACTGGACGGATTTAGATGAAATTTGACACACAGATGGTTTATAACCAGGAATAACACATAGGATACTTTTTATCCCGATATACCCACGGGGTCAAAACTTATGCGGGTGAAACCGCGGGGCGCATCTAGTTATCAATAATTAGCCACATTGCATTCTGGCTTGGTGCACATTTTTTGCTATGTAGCTGCTTTCAGTAAGTGTGGCCAGAAATCTAACATCACTTTGTGTTACAACAATAGCGTGGGTAGGTAAAGGAAATAATAATAGACTTGAGTGAGAAATAGAAATCTTTTATTATCGAAGACTAGGCAGACACAAGTTGATTTCAAATTGAGACGTGATGAGGAGCCTAAAATATTACCTACAGCAAGGTTACATACTATCCGTTGCCTGCCCCATGAGGGGATTTTCACCGATGGGATGTACGAGAATAAAAACAGACTAATAATCAAACTATCGTAGGTTTGTTTAAAAAAATACCTTTTGACCCACGAGTCACGACAAGCTTCGGCGACCACTCAAGAAAACAAGAGAAAAAGTTAAAACAAGTATCTCACCGGAATTTTGTTGATTCCAATCTTGACTTTGGCCGGAAGCATAACTGCTTTGATAACCTTGCCCAGATCCAGAGTAATTGTTGTCACCAGAAGCCATAGCTGGTGGCGGCACAGAATATTGAGCTGAGTATCCGCCGCTGTAATCACCCGCTGACAAAATAAATTCACGATTATGCTATAGCTTCAGAAGATAATAACAGGAGCAGCAATATGATAAAAATAGCTACTTACGGTCACCCATTTCGTACAAGCAGAAATTGAAAAGGACAGAATAATCTAAAATTTCTAGTCAAGAAATTATAGAACACGGGAACAGAGACAAACCACGCCACGCTACAATGGCGCCCGCCGATTACAGATTTTTTTTTTTTTTCTTTTGGCGTCGCACGTTTTATCTACATGATACATACTCTTTCTATCCCATCTATAATTTTCCCTACTTCGCACTTGCAATACGAGATAGACTTTTTATAAAATCATCGTTTGTATCTACTTGCTTGGTAAATTAACATTTTCAATTAATTTCTCAGTTATTATTTTTAAAACCTTCATTCAGTCCATAACGTGATATTCTTTACTTTTTCATCGCGTTCTACTTTTCAAGTCGGTTCCCGTCGTCCGGTCACCAAGGATATAAGGTCGGTAGGGCAAGTGCGGTATAGTTTTTCAAATATTACTTTTGGTTGTTATTATTTTTATTTAACATTATACAAGTTCAGTAGGTATTACTGGATAGTTTTGTTTCTTTAGTTGTAAATTATCCTTCCGTCGAGCAATACGAGAAACTACGTTTTGTTAGATTTTACGTGTTTGAATAAAATTGGTCGCCTAGACGCACTTCCCCTAGAAACAGGGGTAAGTGCGGCTAGGCTTAATAAATCGCTCTTCAAAATCAAAATCAAAAGTCATTTATTCAAACTAGGCTGAAAATCAGCACTTTTCGAACGTCAAAGTTACATAAGACAGTCCCCCAAAAATGCCCGCCCGTCACCACTTCCTAGTGCTTTAGCTGGGAAGAAGAAGTGGTGGAACAAACTCCCCAGCAGCACGTCTGTCTGTTTAGTTATATAAACTTGATTTTATACAAATCGTATGCAAAGTAATTAACATTACGAAACACAAAACATTGGATTAAATTACACACTTGCCATACGTTAGCTAGCACGCGCCAGTATACCAACAAAACAATGAACAAACTGTACTCAAGCAGATAAAAATTTCAACATAAAAAAACGTAAATAGAACTTAATACCTAAATAAAAGCCTCCAGGCATAAAGGGCGTGCCCGCTTACATAAGGCAATTGCTGTAGCTCGAAGTGAGAAATGATAAACTAGCCCCATCGAAGTAAAATAAGTAAACAATTACTAATAACAATTAAAACCATGATCAGCAAGACGACCAGTCACCACAAGCAGCACCCGTTCACGAGCATAACGCAAAGATCAGCCATCACCCCCCTCGCCATATTGGAGGGAAGGAGGCAACCCGATCCCCGACGCTACCGCAGGCAGTGACATCTAAGGGAGCATGACGAGCTTGCTTCCGGTTGCTCAGGCAAGAATAGTATAATCAATAGTCGAGGACGCTAGCTAACCACTTATTGCAATACAACTCATAAAACACACATTGTAATGAGTAGATTATGTAACTAATAAATTAAAATTTAACTAATTAAATTACATTGACATAATACAGTCAAATAAAAAAATAATCAATTATATGAACTCATATAACCTGTCAGTAGGAAAGCTAATTCTGGAGAAAGAACATAAACATTGTCTTGAGTTAATCACAGCGACCAACTATTCTTATCGTTTAAGTAGTCATTGATACAATAGTATGCCTTTGAACAAAGGGTGGATTTTACTTTAGTTTTAAACGCATTAAAAGGCAAATCTAGCAAAGAAGAGGGCAGCATGCTATAAAAAGTTATACCAAGCCCAACAAATGAGTTATGTACCTTATGAAGCCGGTGAAATGGAGCTCGTAATTTGTCCTTATTTCTGGTGTAAATATTGTGAATATCACTATTTTTAGTGTATAAGTGTATATTTTGCCTAATATATAAGATGTTGGCGAAGATGAATTGTGATGCCACCGTGAGAATACCAACATCTTTAAAAAAATCTCTCAGAGAAACTCTGGCACCAAGCTGGTAAATAGCTCGAACAGCTCGTTTTTGAAGAACGAATATATTTTGAATGTCAGCGGCTTTGCCCCACAGCAGAATACCGTAGGACATAACGCTATGAAAATAACTAAAATAAACTAATCGAGCTGTATCAACGTCAGTGTATTGTCTTACTTTTCTGACGGCGTAGGCGGCCGAACTGAGCCTGCCCGCTAGGCTTGATATATGAGGGCCCCACTGAAGTTTGGCATCTACTGTTATACCAAGAAAAACCGCCGAGTCTACAGTTTCAAGCACCCCATTATCTAAGACGATGTTGGGACCTAGATTCCTAACATTTGGCAAGGCAAACTTTATACATTTCGTTTTCTTGGCATTGAGAACTAGGTTATTCGTCGTAAACCATTCCGTGACCATTGAGAGTGCACTGTTTACGTCATCAAAATCTTGTCTATTCCTGTTTACTTTAAAAAGAAGTGAGGTGTCATCTGCAAACAATACAACGTCACAGATACCCTTTAAATAAAATGGTAAGTCATTAATATACACTAAGAATAAGAATGGACCCAGTATTGAGCCTTGAGGTACACCTAACTGAACTGGTAACCCGGAAGATTTTACACCATTCACATCTACACATTGGAACCTATTATGTAAATAAGAATTTATTACTTTGAGAGCTTCATTTTGGACACCATAATGACACAGTTTACGCAAAAGCGTGTCATGGTCCACGCAATCAAAGGCTTTGGAGAGATCACAGAAAACTCCAATAGCATTTTGTGAGTTCTCCCATGCGTCAAATATGTGTTTCAGTAGTGCAACACCCGCATCTGTAGTCGAACGACCTTTTGTAAAGCCATATTGTTCATTATGAAGGAGGCTGTTTAAATTAAAATGACTTAGCAATTGCTTGAGTATTAACTTTTCAAATATTTTGCTAAATGCAGGTAAGATAGAAATAGGTCTGAAATTGCCAACGTCATTTTTATTACCTGATTTAAATAAAGGTATGACTTTACTACTCTTCATGAGGTCAGGAAAAGAGCCCAAATCAACACATTTATTAAAAGTAACAGCTAGATAGGGGGCTACGATTTCTATTATATTGCTTAATAGTTTAATGGAGATACCCCAGATATCACCAGTGTTTTTAGACTTAAGTGTGTTAAAAATATTAACTACATCACGAGGTGTTACATGTTCGAAGCTAAATAAGCGACTACATTTAGGCACACTACTATGCAAAAGGTTTTCAGCTTTAGACGGGGACGAATTCAAGGAGCGAGTCGTAGTTATAGGTATGTTGGCAAAAAACTCATTGAATGCTTCAGCTACGTCAGCTGCTTTATTAACTAATTTGTTGTCGACCATAATCTCAAGTTGTTTTTCTTGTTTAACCGACTTACCCGTTTCATTGTTAATAATTTTCCAAGTGGTTTTTACTTTATTATTGGAATTTTTAATTGTATCGCTTAAAAATTTAGATTTAGCAAAAACACAAATCTTTTTAAATAGTTTTGAATAATTTTTGACATACTCTAAGAAAGGAGTGTCAAACCTGAATTTTTTCAAACCGTATAACTCGTATAGTCGCGCTCTACTTTTATAAATACCTGGAGTAGCCCATTGGTTATAGCCAGCGGAGGTGCCATTAATATTAATGGTTTTGGTCTTGAAAGTAGATTGGTACTCTTTTTGCACAACATCAAAAAGAGCTCCATAGATATCATTAGGATTCACGTGTTCTACTAAAGATGGTGTAATTCTATGAGCTATATTATTTTTAAACTTGTCGCACCGACTAGCTGTATAAGGCCTGCATTCTATTTTATGCGGCTTTTTATGTAATGGCATAGGGAAGCTAGCTAATAAACCACAGTGGTCAGACGTTAAGTTACTTAACACTAATTTATTTTTGGCATCACAATCACTAAAAATATTATCAATACAAGTCGACGAGGACGCCGTGATCCTAGTAGGTTCAAAAAACAAGTTAATTAAATTATAAGACCTAAACAGATTGAGAAGCCTAATACTTAATGGAGTAACATCTAAAATATAAAATCTCCACATAAAATTATACTTTTGTTACTACTTTTTAACCTATTGAGTGAATCCTCCATTACCGATTCGAAAAGAATAAAATCTCCAGAGGGGGGTCGACAAACGCAAATTATAACGTATCGCTCGAGTTCAACACAAGACAACTCAATAGTGCGCTCGATAGAAAGATTAACTAAGTCTAAACGTTGTTTACACTTCAACTTGTTTGCAACAAGAACTAAAGATCCACCGCGAATAGCACTTTTTCTTATAAAAGCACTTTGTACAGTAAAATGATCACTATTCATAAACACTACTTCATGTGTGAAGACTCTTATTTAGATGGTATTAGAATAAGGTCTATTTTTCGAACAAAAGCTTCTGAGCCGAAATTATTTATGCAATCAGATGTGCAGTACTCTTAAAATAAGGCCTATTATCGCTCAAAAACAAACTTTAGGGTAAGTGCGACATACAGGGTGGCCCATAAGTCCTTACACATGTAAATAATTAATAAATAAAAACTAATTACAATAAGAAATACCTTTTTATTTCGTATTAACCTTTATAAAATGGGAATTATTTTTTGAAAATAACATCATCCAAATGTAACCCGTTACGATCACGGCACTCCTGTAAGCGACGTCTAAAACTATCGACGACTGCGCGGCAAGTCAGTTCTGTGATGTTAGCCATTTCTCTTTGAATATTTTCTTTTAGGGCTTCAATTGACCGCGGGTTTGTGTCATACACTTTAGATTTCAGATAACCCCATAAGAAAAAGTCCATCGGGGTTAGATCCAGACTACGTGGTGGCCAGGAAATGTCTCCTCTTCGAGAGATCACTTTGTTGGGGAAAAGTTCACGAATGACGGGCATAGCGGTGTTAGAGGTATGGGCCGTCGCGCCATGCTGTTGAAACCAGGTCCGCGTATTGTAGCCTGGAAAATTCTGCAACACTGGTGTAAAAAACTCCTCGATCATTGCTACATATCGCTCTGAATTAACTGTAATCGCGCGACCTCTGCCATCTTCAAAAAAATAAGGGCCTATGATGCCACGAGCTGACGTAGAGGCCCATACCGTCACTTTAGGGCTGTGTAATGGCTTCTGATGTTTACGTTTTGGATTTTCGGGGCTCCAGTAGCGGCAATTTTGTTTACTTACATGCCCATTAATGTGGAAGTGAGCTTCATCAGAGAATAACACGTTATTGAATTAAGAAAAGCGGCTAAACATTTTATTCGCGTAATTTAGTCTCTTGATGGCGTCAGTGGCGCCGATTCCCTTGTTCACAAACAAAACTAAACTTAAGTTCAGTGCATCTTTTTCTTTATATTTCATTACGAAAAGGACAGAAGATAAATTTTAGTTTAGTCCTGTCAAATTAATCAGCGCCTGTCACTACTCCATACAAGTTTAGATGTGATTAAAAACTTGCCTACTAAAATTACGTCAATTTACGTCAAGCGCTGATTAGTTTGACAGGACTAAACTAAAATTTATCTTCTGTCCTTTTCTTAACGAAATAGAAAGAAAAAGATGCACTGAACTTAAATTTAATTTAGTTTGTGAACAAGGGAATCGGCACCAGTGTCTTTTAATTCCTGTACCAACTAAATTTTGTAGGGGTGCAGACGTAAATCTTTCTTTAAAATCCGCTGTAACGATGTTCTGGATACGTTTAATATTCTGGAACGCTTACGAGTAGACTGGGTAGGATTTTCAGGAACAGACTGTGTCGATGTTTTCTTCTGTCCTTGGTCGACCCGACCGCTTTTTATCTAACGTCGAACCAGTCTCTTCAAACTTTGCAACCCAGTTCTTGATCGTTTGAACAGTTGGAGTGTCATCAAAGTTGTGTAGATTGTGATGTTCTCGAAATTTACGCCGAGCAATGGTTGCCGAAAAATTGTTCCGATAAAACTCGCGCACACAAAAAGCACGGTCCACACCGGTGAAACGCTCCATGGCGACTGACTTTGTACCAGGCGGGGTCGTCTCATTGGGTAAACCTAAGAATGCCTACGGGGGCTAGACCTATGTTGCCATGTTCTCCTCTATTATGTGAGACCTAAAAACTTCGGTCTTCAATAATGACGTTTTCAAGGATGGCAACCTAAAATAAACTAAAAAGGTTCATAAATGTTAAAAAGCTACCATTTGGTAGTTTTATCAACATTTTTGTTTTATTTGTTAACCAACAAGTTATGTAACAATGTAATCAATGTTAATATTATTAAAATTGGATAAATACAATACAAATATAATGTATGTATAATATAATAGATATACGCTCGTATAGCCTAAGTTTGTACTTATAAATAGACAAAAGAGTTATCCAATCAAGCCAATACAGAAATAAATAATTAATTTAATTTACTGCAACGCATCGGGCAGAGCGCGGAGGCTACTTATTTTCTTTAATTTATTTAATAAAATTTAGTGGGTAAGATTTTGTTAAATACACCTGGCAGCCCCAGTTCACAAGAAAAATGTCTGCTGGCGTGAGCGCATGATAATCTAGGAACGTAATTATTTACTTTAGATGTTATTTCTTGTGAATTCTCTTTTTGCAACGTTAAGTGTTATCCTCACCATTAACGACGTTGAGTAGTCTTTGACTTTTACAAATCAACCACTAACTTATGATTTTGTTGTTCAAAGTTTTCTACAAACAAGAATACATTTTCTCGTATTTACCTTTTTATGTTAATTTCATCAATAAGGCTGCTTGACCACCAAAGCGGAGCTGGAAAATTGTAACCTGTGCAATTGCACAATAATTTAACATCGGTTACAGTTTCCCAGTTCTGCTTTCGTGGACAGGCTTAGGTATATATAAGTATCTCAAAGAAATGCGATTTTGAATATCCCGCTTTCGCGAGTTTTCGGGGGCGTCCACCAGGAGGCGCCAAAAACCGTACCATTTTATTTGTTCGTAGTTGTCATTCTTCTCCCTAGAGTAAATATGTTCCTTGCTTTGTACTGTAATGCCCCGCCCGCGCCCCTCCCGCGCGTCTTATGCATCTTATTCGAAATTTACATTTTAAAGGACTTATGGGCCATTGTTTTCAGGGATACTGAACATTTTTTAAACGGAAAATGGTTAAATAGTACCAACTATAGATAAAAAGTTATCTATGGTGAACTGACCGAACCTGTGGACTGAACTTGGAACCAAACGAACCAAATAGGCACCTAGTCACATTTTTTTTTTTTTTTTTAATCTTTATTCGTGACATGACGCACTTAGGCCCGTATTATAGAACGTCACTCAATACTCAAGCACTACTTAAAACTAGATTCAAGCCATTTGATTGGTTAAAACTAGTTTTAAGTAATGCTTGAGAATTGAGTGACGTTCTGTAATACGGACCTTAGTCACAGACAGTGCAGTGTTGTCAACTTTGGGGTTTTCCCCCTTAATTTAGGAGGAAAACCCCAAAGTTAGGGAAGAATAGTATTAAAAGTGGATTTTCAGGGACAGATTGTTTTTGGGGTTATTTTTAGAATCTTCAAACTAAACCTGCAATTTTAATCGAACAACAGTAGGAATAGAATGACATCATAAAATCTCTACACCACTACGGTTTAATTCTCGAACGAACGCGGCCTGTGCTTGGAATGGAATAAACTGCGAGCCACGTTCTTTTCTCATTAATTAATTAATTAAATAATTCATTCATTTAATTATCTATTTGCTTCGTTCTCCTTCGTTCGTTCCGTTTGTGCATTTGCTCAATCCGTCGCTCTATGACCGGTCTTGACGTCTAAGGAAATGTGGAGGTCTTGAAAAGACCTCCACAATAACAAACGAAAACATAAACGTCAACCATGTTACATTTTAGTTTAAGTAGTTGAGCAATAGGTATTTAATAGCTTAGATATACTGTAATAAAAAAAATACAAACAATATTTACGTGTTTTATTTTAAAAAGTCTTAGGGGTAAATTTGGTAGGGGTTGGCAACACTGAGACTGCAGCCCGTCAATATATGTTCTGTGAACAGAACTGTCAGTTTGGACTTAATGTACTCTGTGGTTTGGACTAGGAGATATGAGTTACTGAAAAATAATACTGAAATCAATGCGAAATAGATCCAAATATACAGTAGGTCTAGTGGTGGGGTATATTTCAGTACATATTTACCCATTGTAATTGAAATATCATAACATCGATTGTGAGCGATTAGGTTTTATTAACATTTTAAAAAGTAGCCTGAAGTTATCCATTAGCGTTGCTTTTCATATTCTTTTGGCTGTTTTCGCGCTTCGGCTTTATCATTTACCCTGCGTTTTGCTGAATTTAAAATGTCTGCGTATGTTGATATGAGTTTAGAGGATATAATTAAAAAGAAAAGAGAAAACACCAGGTAATTAATCTTGTATTTTGTTGTTGTCTCTCATAGATCTCTTCACCCTACCGTATTATTAGGTATAATTTTATGTTACTTTTTTCTGTTACAGAGCGAAAAGGGGTAACGTAAAAGCACAGTCACTCAAACCATCACCTAAAAAGGCGCTAATAACCGATGCTAGAAACAAAATTATATCAAAAAAAAGAACTCAAATTACCGATGCTAGAGAAAAACTAGCACAACTTGCTAAACAGAAGGATGCAAGATTAAAATTAGAAAAATTACGCCACGAAAGAGTAAGTTCTGATTAAATACTCCTTTAACTAATCAGTAAGAAATTGTTAATCATATGGTCTATCAGTAGGTTAAGTAGGGGGTAGCATAATAGGTGTATAGTTTGTATTATATATGCAGCAGTTTATTTATTTATTCATCAGATTCAGAGATCCAATTGGCTAGTAACAATAACGAATTTGTTGAAATTATGAATTTCTTTTGTATAATGGTACAGCCCAATCCAAACTTAATGGGAGCTCGCAACATGAGGCAAGTTGCTGCCCAGTAACAAATTCAAGTGTCAGTGGGGGTGAGGGATGGGGTACTGAGCCGCTATCAATTTTGAATTGAGCTAGTAGATAGGTAATGATTTGCTTCATTTTTAGGCAAGAGTCCCTGGACCAGTTAGAAATACATTTCCAAACAGAGGTAAATTTACAAGGGCTCCACCAGCTAAAGAAAGAGGTAAGTAAAATTTTGTTAAGTAGATAATATTAGTGATATTATCATACTTTTCTAACACATATTCTTTTATGTCTAAACCGGCTCCAGCCAACAACTGCTTCATGAACAACAGCATTGTGCCATTCTCTATCATTAGCAGTGATCAGATTTTGGGGTGCAATTACTGGGATTTAATGACATTATCAGAATATGGAAAAGCCATATATTGCAGGTGTCCAGGGAATAGTGAATTTGCTATGTACTGGTTATATTGTAATATCAATTAAATAAGTTAACTTTAGTAACTGACCGAATTATTTGATTTCAATTCTGCATGTGCTCAAAAACTATTCATCATACAGTCAAAGCCCTATTGTTGTTTATAAAATGAATGCGGACAAAATGCAATGTTTTCTCAGAAGCTGATAAGAGCGGTAGAGAAGTAACTGTGAGAAAGAGATAGCAAGTGTCAGACTATTGTTCTTTTGGACAGTGGCAAATAGTGATAATAGCTAAATTGGTTTAGTCAGTAAATAAAAGCTTGTTTGAACACTTTATTTCCACATCTAAGAAAAAGAAAACAAATCATAAAATCTTGGTATTCCGGGGTTTCCATGGGCTTATCCATACTTACTATAAAGTTTGGTGGTTGACCCTAAATAGCACTACCTACCTTGTTTAATTTAAACTGATGGGTTGTTGTCTAACTAAATAGAATCATCTTCTGAGTCTTCTTTTGACAGAAAAAGCATCAAATCCATCTAACGTCATATAATACATCGATCCAAAAGCATCTTATGAAAGTGTACACTACATACAGTTATTAAGTGTGGGGCAACGTTTAAAAAAAAAAATAAAAAATTAACCCTCAAAATAAATCATATTCAATATTTTTTGTATTTTCATAATTAGATATCATTACCTGTCTGTGGAGTTTTCGCTAACTAATCTAATTTTACCTTGTCTAAGTATATCTACTATTTAAGTTCAAAACACTTTCTGAAAAATTGCCTTGCATAATACTGCAAAACCAGATGTAAATTCACTAATTTAATCAGCGCTCATACCCATTCACGATAATCCGACCGGATCCTCGCGATAATCCGACCAGATCCGAGGATTTTCGCAGATTCGATTGTTAGGGTTCCGTACCTCATTAGGGAAAAACGGGACCCTTATAGGATACTTGTGTGTCTGTCTCTGTCTGTCTATCTGTCTGTCCGTCCGTCCGTCTGTCTGGCTGTCTGTCAGTCCATTTGACACAGCCGATTTTAAAGAAAGTCTAACGTAAATATATGAATTTTGAATATGTAGGTTTTGGGGGGCAAATTAGAAAATTAAGAAGACAGTTTAGCAAACTGTAGCATCCGACATATCAAATAAAAGGGCTTGTCGTAAGGATTTCAGATATTTTTTTTATCATTTTAAAATACTTTTAAAATTATTTAAGAAAATAGATTAAAATTTACCATTTCCCCCTTATCTCCAAAACAACTGAGCCTAAATAAAAAATGTTTTTTTACTTATAGTTACAGGAAAACCTAGAAAGTCTATGATCTTAAAATAGCATGGTAAATCTCTCAATATTGTGCATACAAACTTACATTTGCAGTTGGAATGTATGAGGGAACATATTTTTTAACTACAATGTTATGCTTGTTCTTAGGATAAATGAATCCCCACTACGGGACCCTTCATTGTGCGTGGTGCGACACCAACTTGGCCGTTTTTTTTCCAATTATCCTGCAACATACCTATATTAAACGAACTGTTAATGAATTTGTTTGTTTAGTATTTATAGATTCTTCAAGGCAAGTAGTTTCACAGCCTATATCTACGTCTAAAATTGGCTTGAAACGTCAAATTAACACTGGAAGATTTGCTGAGGTCAGGTCAATTGAGAAGTCAAGATTTGGTAATTTTTTTATTATTTTTATTAAAATATATTTTTCGTAATTAATTGGAATGACACTATTGATACTTAAAGTTACATAAATAATAATAATTTGTTATGCTTATAGAATTTCAACATAAACATAAACCAAAAGTTAAGCCAATACTTCGAACTGTTGAAAACGATTTAGAAATAATTGATGACCCCATGGAAGATGAATACATCCCACCGAAGTCAGGGTCATTAAATCGCAAAACTAGCCTGCAGCTCAAGATCATAACCCATAATAATGATGTTCGTGAGAACAGAGTCGCTACTATTCACAGGTATTAAATGGTTCTATCCACTATTCACTATTCTTTCATACAGGGTACTGATAGTATCGAAACTAACGTCAGTTACCTTCACCGTATACGTTCGACAACCGTATAAGTTAGATAAGAATGGTTCCTCATTGTGATGATTATTTTTAGAACTACTGTAGCAGAAAAGGAGAAGAGTCCACCAAGACCACCATCAATTCTGAAAAAACGCCCTATGGCTGCCCTAAGAAGTGAAGCAAAAGCTCAAAAAACTGAAAAGCCACACTTGGAATACAGAATAATAGTGAGCAATTTAAGAAGCACTGTTACTGGTGGGGATATTGAGGTTGGTATATTTAAATAGGATAATATTATGCTCGCATTTCACTTGGCGTATTTGTTAAAATATTTTCGTTACTTGGGTATTACAAAATATTCCTTAGACCTTTTTTAGAGTTCCGTAGTAAGGGAACAAGACACCCTGTCTTATTCCAAAACACGATCTTTATAGTTTCGCCAAGACCGTCTGTCTGTTCGCGGTTTACCTAAGATAAGCTGTAATTTGGCATGGTTATACATATTAATCACTCCTACAAAGTTGTGAAATAAATTAATAAAATAAAATAAAAATATTTATTTATTTATTTATTTATTCAATTTGGGAAAACAAACAGTAGTATATTAAGCATAAACAGTGTTGTCTTAAAATTAAACTTAACAAATATACTACCCACAACATTTTCCACAGATTACTATGGTATATAATACAAACTGTTAGCAAACGTTAACTATTATATAGCAGGGCTAACTTAATCACAAAGAACTTAAAAAAAAAAGGATAATAGACAATATTCTACAAACAAAGACAAAATTAAAAAAAAATAATAATAATAATGCGTGATGTGTCCATACAGGTCCCTAGCCGATTAACAATGATACCTATATTGTGTAAATCCTATGGAGCCTACTGCCGATCCTTGAGAATTTTAATTATATCATTCTTAAACTTATATCTGCTTAGGAATAATATGTCTATTGCACCAAAACGCGTATTGTATGTGTCTACTAAGCGGTATAGCGGTGAGCGCACCCCAGCATTAGATCTACAAAAGCCGGTAGCGAACAGTCGCCTAGTGCGTATCTCCCGTTCATGTACTGTTCGAGGAACCAGGTAACACAAACCACCCACTAAGTCAGGGCAATCAAACTTGTTTCGGCAGACACTGAATAACGTCATTGTCTCAAGAAGGACGCGCCTTGACTGTAATGTAAGCAGGTCATACTCTTTAAGAAGCGATTGGTATGATGTTTTCTTCCGAAAACATCTAAATTGCATAGCGCGAAGGTACTTACGTTGGACTAATTCTATGATTTCGACATATCTCGCATAGTAAGGATTCCAGATCGGTACTGCGTACTCCAATTGCGGCCTAATTATGGACTTATACAGGTGCAAGAAGGTGGAGGGACGATGGAAATCTCTTGATGCTCTCATCACAAAGCCAAACATCTGATATGCCTTATTGACAATTTTTTCAATATGAATGTCAAGATGAAGTTTCGAGTCCAGCTGCAAACCAAGATCACGAAGATTGCTAACTTTGTTAATAACACTATTAGCAAGTCGATAGTTGAAATTTATGATATTTTTCTTTTTAGTGAACGAAAATGTCGGTACTTCCCCAGCAGCTAAAGTGAGGATAAATATTTTTCCTCGTCTATTCCATTTTGTGTCGTCGTTGGATAGGTCTTTCAAAATGTTGGGGATATTGATGTTTTTTTTTCGATTCAGGGTCTTTTTGTGAAATATTAAGCTTTAAAGTGGTAATTTTTGTTAGCCATGTGTCCCCTTATCAGCTAAGCCGTTGTTTATGTGTGATATGTGAAAAGTATTCGAAGTTTAAAGGATAACCATCTCAACTAAGTAGGCTCTACATGATGTAAGAGTAAAGTCGACCAACTTATAAATTCATTTGTACTTGGAGAAGTAAAAATTTCATAGAAAATGACTTGGATAGCGTTTAGCCAATAAGTAAAAACTAGATGCATTATTACTTTACAATTGCTATTGTAAAATGTAAATATCCGTTAAACCGCGAACTCAAAGGATCAAAAACACACACACCTACACATATTGTGACGGGCAGCTACAGAACCCTACACTGCGCGTGGCCCGACACGCACCTGGCCGGCTTTTTTTGGTATCGGAATAAAGTTAACTTTGCAATAACGAAATAACAGGATAATTTGCGCAAATACGCCAAGTATTAGTAATAGCACCAGCATTACCTATAAGTAGGTATAAAATCGTTTTTTAGGGTTCCGTAGTCAACAAGGTTCCTTTTTTGGACAAGGATCAAAGATCTCTTTTGCCATGTCTGTCTGTCTGCCTGTCCGCGGTTTAGCTCAGAGATTCTTGGTACTAAGAATTAATATGTATACTCATGGGTATACATATTAATCACGCCGACAAAGTGGTAAAATATAATTTTAAAATATATATTTTTTTAGGGTATCTTTTTTACACTTAAACTGGGGATGTTTTTTTTTCTCGTCTATCCCTCTGTGTGGGGTGTCGTTGGAAAGATCGTTAAAAAATATTGCAAGTGAAAACCATTTTTTCATTGATCCGTTTGCGAAATATTGAGCTTTAAAGTGCAAATTCTTGTTCGAGTCAAGTATCGTCGTCCCCGCCCCTGGCTGCTAAATGGTTATTTTTGGATATGTGAAAAAAATCACGGCAATCTATTATATACTATAATAATATTATAAAGAGGAATAAAATTAGTTGTTTGTCTGTACTATAGATGCTGGCGGGAAAAATTCCGAATCATTCCCGTCGAATACTTCGGAAGTATTCCGAAATATTCTGAAACTTTGGGAATATTTCAATTGTCAAAAAAAAAACCGGGAAAATTGTATTAACCTATTAAAAGTCACTGTACTCGATTGAGTACAGCGTAACGAAGTAAAATAATAAGGTATCACTTAAAATTTACAAGATCTGTAATTTACACTTCGGGATAAGGCTGTACTCAATTGAGTACAACATACTTTAATGGGTTAACAGTAATAAAAACAGAACGGATTTCAATAAAGTTCCGTCTTTATTGAAGTTGGTTCTATGTTCTAAGATTTTATTGAAGAGGTTGGTTTGAGGTGCTCCGGCTTCATTGAAGTTGGTTCTATCTTTTTACTTAAATATTTTTATCTCAACATTTGTTTATGTCACGTATACATATAGTGACTATAGTCCGTCTTATGAAAGCGCGACCTGAGAAAAAGAGGTTAAAAACAAAAATTTTGTATGTGGTATTACTAACTAGTAGGAGAATTATTTCTTGACACTTAAATTTTTTTTGTTTCCTACAATTGCGGCTGAATAATGTTGCCAATTAAATAAAAAAAAAAAACTCCATGTCGCGCTTTCATTAGACGCACCCTAGTAATATTGTTCTAAAAACTGCATCAAAAGCGGTTTAACGCGAGATAATCGCGGACAAACATACACACCTACATACGGTTCAAACTCATAACCTCCTTTTTATTGAAGTCAGTTAATATATATCAAAACCTACTCCTAAGTATAGCAAATAGGTACTTTTCTGAAAACCGCATCAAAACGTGTTTGCTTGCAAGGTTTGCCTTTATTTGTTTTTATTGACTTTTATACGCGATATGTAGATAAGTAGGTAATGATTAATACATATCTATGTGACTCGCGAATACTCGGGATGCGAACAGAAGAGCTATATACAAACTAATCAAAAACATAGGTATCCCTTTTTCAAAAAACAAATCAAATATGCTCGGTGGTTTTTTATTCCACAACTAAGTACCTAACATTTAGAAAAAGAGCATTTGCAAAAATAGCACAAAGAAATAAAAATCCTGTTAATCGCAGGATAACATATTTACCTATAAAAATATCAACATAATATATTATACTTAATCAATCATATTTATAATAAAATAAACATTTATATTTTACTTACTTATGTGCCACTGAAAAATAAATTCACCCACCACACAACAAAATAAACACGTTTATTCCTGAATAATTCGGTCGAAATATTCCGCGGAAACATTCGATTGCGGGGTATGAATCTTTCTCCGGGGGCGAAAACTTCCGGGGAGCATCTCCCCTCTTACCGCACCCCGCACCGCCATCGCCTGCATCACCGCTAACAAAGAGTTTCAAATAAATGTCACTAGATGGCACGACATTTATTGATCTATGATTGAAGTGTAATTTCAAAGTTTTTGTTGACTTTTATAAGGTTTATTCATACATAATCAACAAATAATAATCATAATCACACCAAATTATGTAACAATAAGCTCTTAGTACAAATTTCAAAGATGATTGGAATGCACAATTAATATTTATACCAGTAGATGGCGCTGTATTAAAGGTGAACGGCAGGCTTGTATGGGAACTTCGTCCCGCTGATAAAATTTCGTGTTTTGGGATATTTTTAGTTTTAATTGGTAGTTAATAAGATAGACAAGCCCTTTTTAAATTCTTAGATTTTTAGAAGTTGGGACGTAAAAGTTATAACGAGTTTTATTTTTTAAGGTTATGTACTAGTGTACTAATTTAGATTGTTACTTAAAGGTACATAAACATTGTTTTGGTGATAAAGTAAATGTTCTAGATTGCTTGTCGCTATCTTTGTAGTGTTTTACTTACCATTAAGTAGGTAGATTGAGATGAGAATCGTACCTACTCAGTGAGGGGTGTATTAGGAGATATCTATGTCCAGCTGCGTACTGCAACAGTTTCATAATGATGCAGTTCTGATGGGGTTTTGAGTGTAGGTAAATAAAAAAAATACTTCGTTATTGTAGTACTTTTATTTTATTGTAAGTACTTATAAAATTAATTGATTCTTAACACTACTTCATCTAAGAAGGGGGCTGGTCGGGTAAGACCCTCATGGCGAGCATAACTAAGGTACCAAATAATACTCATCACATGTGAGCAGCATCCCACTGTTCTTAAACCTACAATGCAGTTACAGCAATAACTTTTGATTGCTTCCCGACCATTCATATTTGTTTCTGCAACTATAAATACAAAATAAGTTTTAGCAGAAGAATGGCGGGACTTTATTTTAGCACGAAGCAACATTGGGTTGTTTCCCTCTAAACCACTTATTCTCTCTCGGGATACCTCTAATGTGTATATTCCATGAAAGCGGAAATGCTCACCAACATATGAACGGGCCTGGCGAATTTGGTATACACCACATGCAAATAGTATCAATTCCTCCATGGATAGCCGCGGAAAAGATAGGGTTGTCGCATCTATGGAGACAAACCAGGAACCGCGCCTGTTTAAATTATGTTCCGTAACTAACTCGGCTATAATATTAGTTAAATACAGGCGCTCATATATAATTGAAACAAACTGCTCTGCATTTATATTTTCTGCAAATGGCGGAGTAAACGCATTCAGCAGAGCAGCTGCTATTTTAAAATCTGCCATTAGATTGCGACAAGCACGGTTAAAATATTCATGGCGGAATATTTTGAAGTCTCTCTTAACACTTTTAGTGCCACGATAATTCGTTTGTGTGCCCACAACTCACCTCCAGCGTCGTACATATATAAATAGCTGTAGGTGGCATTATGATATGAAACGTGGTACTAGGGTAAGGGCGAGTTGTGGGTACACAAACAAATTATCATTCTACCCGGCAGCCGGGTGCTTGGCACTAAAAGTGTTAAAACGGCCATTCACAGCTTCTACTACCCACCTGTTTATAGTTACACAGCATGATCTGTTGGCTTCAAGAGTGGATAGCTGTGATTGGCCGTCTTCTTTAGTTCCAGGCATATGACCTATATATCCTTTCTCATGCAGGCTATCCATGCAGTCACGAAAACCTCTATCTAAAATAAAAACATCATTTTCTCTATAAAAATCATTGAATTCAGTTTCGTTTAGTAAATCATTCATTATGGTTGCATCATTTGTAGTGGCACTATATGGTCCGCGTACATCTATGATATATCCATCAGAGGCACAGAGGATAAATGGCTTTAATAAATTCCTATATTTATGTAGGGAATATGTATCCTTTTGGAACAAGTAATTACTGCTTTTCTGTGTATATATATATGTGGCATCAGCTATTGTAATTCCGGGTTGTTGTTCAGCTGGTGCATCAGGCTCACCAAAAATGTGATTGGCAATGTAGGAATTTCTTGCTACCACCTGCTCCCTTCTTAAATGAGAAAAACCAAGAAATTGTGGTACATAATCTGTTAACAAGATATTTCTTGCTACAGACATTAACGTTTCTAGGGTCCTTCTTGGTACTTGAAATAAGCATGACAATCTGTCTCCCGAATCTCCAGTCCTTAACTTGCACAATAAGGCTGTTAATGCAAAACTACCCCGATGCATATTCCTAAGCCTAGGTGTTGCTTCTAATATTTGTTGATGTTTTTGTTTACTTAAGCCTATAAAGTACTGCACTTGGTTATCAGGGTAGTTTTGAATATTCTCATAAGAGATGTTACGAAGTCCTTCCATTAATATAAAAATAATCTCTTCTATTTGTATGGAAGTAAAGTTATTGAGGCTATACTCAGCAGTATAGAGATTTCCATAATTTGCATCCAGTCTATGCAGAGAACAAATACGAGCACCTCTTGGTATAAAATATTGATACCTTTTTAACACTTCTCGCCTGGTTTCTTCAGGAACAACATTTCGCTCTGGTTCCATGCATTCTTGGAAAATACAATGCCTTGATGTTTCAGCCGCTCTTCTTAAATTGGGCAACACTATATGCTGGGGTCTTTCTAGTGGTTCTGCTGGAACATATATGCTCAAATCTCGAGCTTGGTCCCAGCAAACTCCACAAACTGCATTCATGGAAGACATCTGTAAATAATTCATTTCATGAGATGGCCATAGATATCAAAATCATCATCACCATTTCAGCCGAAAGACGTACATAGACCTCCCTAAAAAAAAAGGGGGGGGGGGGTTGCCATAATAGCCACGCTTGGCAGGCAGGTTGGCGATCGCAGTGTGGTTTTAAAAGTGCATAGAGAACGCTGCTGTCCATTCTCTAGTAAGTCCCTTAGTCGCCTTTTACGACACCCACGGGAAGAAATGGGACGGTGCTATTCTTTACGTCCGGCACCAAACGGAACAGCAACAGATATCAAAATAGCATTGATGAAATACAAATTAAACACTATGTTCGATAGACATAAGTTGTGCTCAACATGTTCAAGCATAAAGGAAATGCAAACAAAAAAAAAGGTAGGACAGAGCGAGATTCCTGATTGAATTTGAGCAACCCAAGCTGGAGAATGGTTCTTGAGGTTTATTCTTGGGGAATAATTGGTTACCTTCACCTTACCTTACCAAGTGTTTATAAGCTAGTTACTATAAATACATTATCTCATATATACCTGCTGGTGCTCCAACAAACGGGCAATGTTGTCGGGATTCCACTCTTCATCTGATGTTGTGGTGGTCAGGCTCTGACCACATACAGCACACATTAAAACAGAATGATCACCATCCACATGATCAGGTGAAGGGGGTTGAATATCTTGAACTGGTGGAGCAATCCTAGTTCTTCTAGCTCTTAGCCAACATGGCACACAAGCTTCATCTTCAGAATGAAGCTAAAATTAAAAGTATAAATAAAGAAAAGCTTGCAAATACACATGTTAATGGTGGAAAATAATTTATAATATTTTATTTTGTAGTTTAATCAAATAAAGATAATTAATAATAGTTATAGTAGGTAAGTACATATTTTTTATACCTCTCGTGGTTGGATCCAAGCAGAAACTGTATTAGCCACTCTTTGTTCGCCTTCATTTGCCCCTTCAATCAAAATCCTGCGTCGACTAAGTCTTAGTATGGATCGTCCGCATACAACACAAATACTTTGATGGCCAACTCGTCTTCTCGGCATATTCTCAGACAAATGTGAATGAGTAGCTAGCTGCCAGCATGCATGGCAAACTTGGTCAGCAGGTGTTATCTGGAAATAAAGAAGTGATTTCAACATTATATTAAATACTTTCCTCTCCTTTCCAGCAGTCAAACGTTATACATATTCATATCAGAGTTATACATATTCTAACACTCTTAGGCAAACCAACCAACCATACATGTAAATAACAATTTGTATGATATAAATAAGTATTGTTATTGTTCCGAGTGGTGCTGGACGTAAAGAATAGCACCATCCTATTTCTTCCCGTGGGTGTTGTAAAAGACGACTGAGGACTGACTAGAGAATGGGCAGCAGCATTCTCTATGCATTTTAACACCGTGTTTGTTAGATTTTCGAATAGTATTGAGATTAGCAAACGTATATATTTTAGGCCCGTATTATAGAACATCACTCAATACTCAAGCACTACTTAAAACTAGATTCAAGCCATTTGATTGGTTAAAACTAGTTTTAAGTAATGCTTGAGAATTGAGCGACGTTCTGTAATACGGACCTTAGTGTGGTATGGTTTGGTTTAAATGGTAAGGACTAATTTTCAACACGTAAAACATAACACAGTTCGTCTCTGGCCCATTAATATGCAGAATGTTATTCGTAAACTACTTACATCTTTAGGATAAGTCCACAGTCGAATAGTATTGACGAAATCTTCACTCTCATCGGATAAAGCGTGCCTTCTTATTCGAGACAAGCGAACGTTGCAATTAACACATTGCAAACTAGTCATTTTAACTATAGCGCGTACACACACACAGCACAGTTAATAAAGCGTCCTTTCGCGAAAGTACTATCAACAGATAGAGTACGGAGGGGCAGATGCTCAACTCAACGTAAAAACGGCCTGATAATTCGCTTAATTGCTCAGATGCAGTCACAAACCACAATCCAAAACAATAGCAAAGAACTGAACCACTGAACTGCAAGACAGTAACAGTAATAAATACAGAATTACAGATTTTCTTTACCTGTCAATAAATAATTGCCATATGAACAAAAATAATATTGATGACGAAAATCATTCCTATCATTATATCGTTAACTATTATGATTTTATGTATCAATCACGCATTCTTCGGTATAATATATTAGTGTTTAATTATATTTAATGTTATTTCTATTTCTAAATAATTAATCTATCATTTCGTTATTAGTGTTATTTTACATAAGGCAACTTTAAAAAACATAACTGCGTTTAGTTTATAATTTTATTACGTTTAATTATTAAAATCTTTTTATTGATATTATTCATTATTCCCAACTTCTAAAAATAGTACGCTTACATGAAAATAAATGTCTTAGTTGCCTTAATAAGTGGTATAAATTCTATAACAAAACAACAACAAAAATATGCGGAACGAAATCTGCCGTTCGCCTTTCAAAGGTTAACATCTCGATTTTTTAAATTTTGTTTTGTTTAATAATATCACTGATAATAGGAGTAAGGAGTACGTAGCAGCAGTACAAAAGTACAGTGTGCTTTTAACGTCATCTATTCGGAATAAAAGTATAATGTAACCCTTCTTGCAAAGTCGCTACTAACACCATCTATTGGGAACGAACGCGATTGATGTACAAAAATAGCTAGAATTGCCAGATGAAATCTGCTCTTTACGTCGGGACATTTCTTTGTATGGGATGAGGCATCTGTATGCTAGTATCGATGCAAAATACGATATTTCATAAAAAAAAATAAAAATTTCAATAAAATTCATTTTGAATAATTCTGATTTAAAGAAACTTTCCCAGAAGTATTCCGGAATTATTCAGAAGTTTTGCAACTATAGTCTGTACCGAATAAGCTCCGAAACTACTGGACCGATTTTAATCATTTTTTCACCAATAGAAGCTAAATTATCAGGAAGAAACATAGGCCATATTTTATTTAAAAAAAATAGAGATCTCTACGAAAATTACAATAACGTAACCCAAGGTATCAAAAATTTGCCTATAAAAGTCACTATTTAGCGTGCGCTGCGAAAACTATTAATGATACATAAAAATAATGTACTATATATTTATAGTACTCATCGCTACCCACAAAAAAGTCGGCGGGATATATGTCTAACTATTATAGTTAATTCACAATAACCATTTTTGTTTAATTTAGTCAATCAAAATACGGGTAAAATCGAAAGATGATGCGCGATTGTCTCTGGAACTGCCGGTCGGATTTTATAGCCCAATTCTTGATAAAGGTTAAAGGCTATTTAACATCACGCTACGACCCTTGGGAGCCGAGCAAAAAGAAAAAAGTCAGAAAGAACGCCAAGCGAAAACGAAGTTATAGCGCGGGCGGGCGATGGGATGCGCACGGTGGGTCGAAATTTCACGGGGACGAAGTCGCGGGGTGAAGTTGAAGCTAGTAGTATACAGGGTGTCCGGTAATTAATGGATAACCTTGAAATGGTTCATGGTAGAACTAATGGCCTTTCAGAAAAAAATACAAATAAAAAAAAAGCAAGTAGTACCAAAGATATGTTTTTTTTAAATAATATCGATGTTTTTGTTACCTTTTTTTTATATTCTTGTACACCACGACCACAAATTAATGAATTCCATTGTTTTTTTATTGTTGTAGTAATTTACGTTAACTGTGCTGATAGATAAGCAATAAATAGTATGACTGCTATTACACGGTTTTTAAAAAAAAAAACAAGTTGATTTATTGTTCTAGTGAAAAATTAGTGATAAATATTCATTTTGACAAAGTTTAAGCAACTGCAGAATAAAAAACAAATGACCAATAATTTAAAAATAATATGTGCCGATTTCAAAATGGTATTAATCATTATTGTACCTAATGTAAATAGGGAATTATTATATAAGGCCATTCGTGTTTAAAAGGAGTGAAATTTGATTAAACAAGAAAGTTTGCAATATTGGAATATATATCGTCGTATCCTACGAAGAGGGGCGTAACTGCATAATAGCTACTATTCAGGAGACAGTTTTTTGTGTTTAATTAAATTAAATATGAACAAACATGTATTGGTGGTTTCATATAATGTGTATTGGTATCTTATGGTTCGGCTAGCATTATTTAAAAAAAAAAAACTTTATATTTCATACGCATTTTGTCCCTTAAATCCTTATTCTTTGTTGTGTTAAGGTGAAGTAGGGCTGGACTTGAGAAATAAGTTACTTTATGCCTTTTATCTGCGGAAATGTCGAGGCCACAATCGCCTTAAGCCATTTTTATATTATTCTGATGCGGGTATTCATTTTTATGTCATAGGAATTTGTGTATAGTAACTATTTTACCATTACTGGGAACGTGTGAATGTAATAAAAGAAAATTACTATAGAATTATAATATTTAATTCGAAACAAAATCCGAATTTTATTAACAAATTTGCTTTGGTAAATATTTAAGCATACCAAGTGAATCGACATTAACAAGACAAGATGTTTTCATACATAAAAAAATAACTATATTATTAGATATATATTTTTTTTCGTGTATGATAAAACGTCAAAAAAAAACAAAACAAAACAAAAGTTCTTAAATCTCTACTAACCAAACAATTGTATTTTCATAAATGATTCGGTTATTTTAATGTTTGGAAACAAACCTTTATCTTTAAACAATCAGAGCTTAATATTAAATTACACGTAATCGTAATCAGTCTTTAAAATAAAATTGCACAGAATCAAAATCAGTCCTTAAAATAAAATTGCAAATAATCAAAATCAGTTCTTAAAATTAAATTGCACGTTATCAAAATCAGTCTTTAAAATCAAATTGCACGTTATCAAAATAATAACTTAAAATCAAATAACACATAACCGAAATCAGTCAAATTCACATTCAGTCGTCTTCTTCGTCAGTACTCTCAGAAATATTGACATTACCAGCTTGCTCATGAGGCAATGTTCTAAAAAATGTGTGGTATTCCTCTGGAATAATTTTAGCCTCACACATTGACATAAGGTCTTTATATTTATGATTATTTATTTTTAATGGGAATCCATTTACTGCCGTGACTTCCGAAACCACAGTTTTTTTCCCTCTAGTACCCTTTCATAATGTAGTGATCTTTTTGCAATCCTCTTCCAGTTCATATTTATATTTTAGAACGTTAATGCTGTCCTTACAAACTTGCACTTCTTTGATTTTGTTCCACACAACTTTTTCACCATCATCATTCTTTAACCAGTTCTTGCCATCGAGCAATTTACGATAATTATAAATATCAGCCAAGGTCATTTCTTTTACCCTATAAGTTTCTCCTGTTGTTTTTGCCCATCTGATTAGGTTGATCCATTGATCTGGAGTATAAATAGTTTTTTTACTGGAAGCTCCTTCTATAACAGAATGGACACTGTCTCCCTCATTCTGCGTATGGCCGACTTCGAGAAACCTATGGGTAATACATTCAATGTCAAATTTATCTACGATATGTTGATAAAAAGCGAAGACTATACGGTTCCGGTTCTGCCCGGAACAGTTATCGGACCAAAATTTAAATGTTTTTGCACCTTCGTCAATCTTTGATTTAATAAACAAGTTTAAGCCGCTGCTGATCTCATTGGCTCCCTTTTTACCCATCACCTCTGTCCACATGTAACAAAATCCACTTTTTCGGGCTACGTCATAAACAGTAAAATCATAAATATTAAGTTTCCTCTTGTAATAAAATATGCTCACGTTTCCAAAAGGACAAGTCAATATTTTTTGCATATCAAAAGTGGCGGTTATCACACTGGCGTCTCCTTTAGCTTCGGCTTTATCAGCCGCCTTTATAGTCCTCGCCAAGTTTTTACGTTGCATGTGCAGATCTTGCTCATTCTTTTGAGTTTCAGTTGGCTCTCTGGTATTATAAAATGCATGGCATTTGTCACATTGATCTTTTTTGTGAGTGTAAAAGGCAATATTAAAATTAGTGTTGACAATATCTTGATATTGGCGCAATGTAGCCATTTGAGAGCTATAAGTTTGTGGATCAAACCACTCAGTATATAAATCATGAAGTCGCTTGTAAGAAAGTTGTCCATCAAGGTATTTTTTCGTACTACTTTTTCTACAGTAGTGCGATTCTACAGGTGCAAGGGAAAGAATATGATTTTTCACACTGTCAACAATGATTTCTTTTATCTTCTTTGGTCGATTATAGTGTTTTCCCCTCAAATCCAGTAGAATATGCTCATTGGTCGCAGTATCCCGTTTTTTAAATGAACTTCTTATCATTTTTTCGCTGATCGACAACGTATTTAAAAACATTTTACGACATACTACGACGCTTTCATTATTGATTGGTAAACTATAGACTCTTGTCTGTGATCTATTAGGACCTTCGGCTTTAATTCTCTTCGGTTTGTGGCTCTTTACGAATTTTAAAATAAAATCCCACTGTTTTTCGTGACTTCCTATCTCCCAGAAACAATTAAAAATATGTTGCCTAACATTTTCTTCCAACTTTTCAAAACATTTCTTTGGACAACTGCATGGTGATTTAATTTTCTTTTCGGGAACAGTTTCTCCCTTCTTATTAATAAAAGCTTTTCCGGAATTTTTCAGCGCTTTTCGTTTTAAGTCTTTCCATTCTGTAGGATTTCTTGTTCGTATTTTACCTGGACCTCGTTTTTTGGTACATCTGCGAGTAGAAGGAGCACCTACAGGCGAACTAACAGCTGACGATAGCGGAGTGGGGATCGTAAAACTCGAAGTCGGACTATCTAAAACGATATCAGCCATTGAAACGGATAGATTTTCAGATTGAGGTGTGACTTCACTTTGTCTCGTTTCTAACTGGCAATTAGTTCTTTGGTCGGACTCTTCAATAAATTCTATGATTATGTCACTTACAATTTGGGATTTGGACGGAGGTTCTAGAGGGTCGCCATTGTTTAGTTCCGGATTCTGTTGATTTTGTATTTCGGACAAGATTACAATCTCACTTGCACTATTATTTTGGTTAGGCTTGTTCGTGTTGTTTTCAACATCCTGAAAGTAGGAAATGAGACTTTAAATCATAAAATTATCATACTAAACTAGTTTCGCAGTATTGTAGTTGAAAATGAACTAAAATTATGAACTAAACTTTTGAATGGAATACAATGTCTGGTAACGGTATCAAACAGAATGGAATAAAATTATTATAATACGACTTACGCTGTTAAGCTCATAGCTAATATTTTCTTGGATTAAAAATTCTATCTCTTTTTCACAACCTCGTGGCACCGGAGACTCGACACGATCCCTTTCATCATTGCAACTTTCAAAAGTGTTGGCTGAAAAATAAATGAAATTTAAAATTGTTGTCAAAGAAAACTGCCGGAATTCCGTAAACACCTATAATATAAATTAGATCGAGCAAATTTGCATGTATTCTGTTTTATAAATTGTTTTAAGAATTCTGTTTTATATGTTATTGCTAGTATTAAGTAGCAATAACATATAAAACAGAATTCTTCTAAAACTGGGAAAAAGGTAAAATAATGAAATAAGCGTAATTGTAATTTTCGTGCTGAATGCTAATAATGCGGCCACAAATGCTTTTATATCAATTTTCAAGCAATAGAAAAAAAACCTAAGTGCATTTAAGCCCCAAACCAGAAAAAGCATGAAATTGTGTATTCAGCGATTCAATTTGTACAAAAGGGTTAAAATCGTGTGAGCGTAAAAAATACTGTACTTAAAATAACAATGTGGATATTTCAGATGCATCAAATAAATAATAAAAGACAAAAACATAATTTGAACGTAGAAGAAAGACACAAACGTAATTAGGGCTTCGTCTCTTCTATACATACGCAATTTAGCCATTCCACAGAACACGGCCACAATCACCATGAGGGTTTTTTTCTATGTACCCAATATTGAAAATTGAATAAGTAATTAAAAATGACTTAATTAAGTACAAACTGGTTGATATTATGTTATTTGAACAAAATCAATACAGTACAATTTAACAAAACATAATTTCAACCTTAAAATACCTTGAGCTATAAAATATTTTGATTTACTTACTTGCTATAATCTTCGTCTGTTTTATATTTACCCAATCTTCCTTTCCAACCATTTCCACCAACTTTCGTCCTCGGCGTTTCATTATTTATTGACAAATTTTGAATTGTGAATTTGATATTTATAACTAAACTTTAGCAGTATAGGCAAAATAGTTATTTAGTTAAAAACCAGATTACGCTGGCCGCAGCTAACAATCTCCGCGTTCCGCCGACTAGTGGCCGAGCGGCGCTAGCACGCTCTCCCCGCTCCCGCGCACCCCCACTACTCGCGAGGAAAGAGGGCGCAACGGCGAATGTGGCTTTATTCTTCGTTGAAAACGTAGTGCTTAAAATTGTGGCTTTTTAGAAAACCTAATTATTTGATAACCTGTACCGTTTTTAATTGTTTTGTTGAACTGGTTATATGTGGTATGATGAGCATAATTGCATTATGCAATAAAAAAAGAAAGCCCCTATGTTCGTTAGGGCACTATTCGTAGGATACGACGATATATGTATGTTTTGACATTTGTCATCGCGACGTAACTAGTGAAGTAACCATACGAATCGGTACTCGATACTCACGATAAATCGATTCAAGTTTGTATAAGTATTTGATCGATTTGATTATGTATTGTAAAGTGCATTGAATTAAAGTTCTGAATAGAAAATATAACTTAAACTTAATATTGTAGGTATTTTGATATGATTCAATGGCACGAAAGGTCAATTTGTTTTTAACCTGTTAGCCTCGCGTGACACCGATTCGGAGTCAAACAATAGAAAATCACTTGTGTCTCATTAGCTGTCCTTGACCAATTAATTGTTCAAGGACAGCTTACAAAGACAAAGGCTTCGGAAGGTAGACACAATTGAATTTAATATTTTTAGTTACAATAACATTCACACAATCACAAAAAAATCTAGAATAAGCGAAAGTGATTGAATCTTCGTTCAGATCAAAAATAATTTTCTTCGGATGATGACCCAAAACCGTCAAATGAGCTATCGTCACCTGTAAATATGATTATTTCATTTGAAATTTTATTATCAATATTGACGTCTCTGTCAAAATCCTCCTTTATTATTTTTCGAGTTTTTTCTACCACGTCAGCTTTAACGCCTTGTCTTTTTAGCCATACCACTAATTCAGCCTTTTTGTTTGCTTGAGTAGGTGCTTTGTCTATTTGAACTGAATGGTAAGATGCATTGTCGATAATGATTATGCACTGTTCGGGGAGGTCTGTTAACAAGTTAGTAATCCAGTCTGTGAATTTATTTGCGTCCTTTCTTCGTGATACCAGGCATGCCTTTTAAGTTTTGTCGTTTGAAGAAAAAAAAAACAACTAGAACCTTATAGTACTTTTTATTGTTTTTCAAAGTATTCACCACGTAGCTTAATACACTTCCATTCGCTCAAACCAGTTATTATAACATTTATTCCACTCTAAAGTGGGGGTGTTCAAAATGGCTGACTTGAAAGCGTCGACTGCTTCTTCACCGGACTGGAACCTTTGACCACGAAGACTTTTCTTAATTTTAGGAAATGTAAAGAAATCGTTAGGGCTTAGGTCAGGACTGTATGGGGGATGGTCAAGAATTTCTACTTTTTCCTGCTTCAAATACTCAATCGTTTGACGAGCGCTGTGTGAGCTTGCGTTGTCGTGGTGCAGGATGATGCGTCGCTTTGAGTTAGATATTCGAAGTTCGGCGATGACTTGTCGTAAACAAACTGTGGTATACCACTCTGCGTTAACCGTTCTACGATCTTCAAGTGCAATAGTCGCAACATGGCCGGTATTTCCAACGAACGTGGCCACCATCTTCTTTGAAGTGCTTCGAGAACGAACAACTTTAGTCGGCTTTGGCTCTTCTTGAAAGATTGTAGATTGTTGTTTGGAATCAGGATCGTAGGCATAGATCCAAGATTCGTCACCACTGATGATGTCGTAGACGTGATTTGACTCTCCTTGGTTGAACCTTTGCAGAGTTTTCTTACACCATCTGACGCGGGCCGCCTTGTGATCGTCGGAAAGCAGATGCGGTATCCAACGGCAAAATAGCTTTCTCACACCAAGCGCTTCATCCAAGATCTTCTGAATGGTTGTCCCTGAGATGCCTAATAGAGCCTCTATCTCTCGATACGTCACATGACGATCTTCGAGAATTAGTTGTCTCACAGCAATGATGTTATCTTCAGTGAAGGCGGATTTTGGGCGTCCTTCGCGAGATTTGTCACTAACAGTAGTATGTCTTTTTTTTTTTTTTTTTTGGGTGGGAAATCATCAAATAACTTCTCCCGCTCTGGGCGGAGCGGGAGGGTGTGTCAGACTCTTACTGACTAAAACCCACCCGTATTCCTTCTTGTTGCCTGTGTTGCGGGGGCCTCGGTGACCCATAAGTACCTTCCCGCGACCCCGGCAGGCATCGGCCCTAGTGGACCCCTACTATGTGCTGACGACATCTCTTTGAGGCGCGCGTGGAATACAACGCGCCGTCGCACACTGGTCCCAAATGATAAAAAAGGGGACATTAAGAAATTTTTGACAAAAGGTCAACCGATTCAGCTTATTTTTTTTTTGTAGACAGCTGATGCAATTACAAATCACTTTTGTACATTGAGTTTTTGCCAAAAAAGCCGTATTTTCAGAGAAAAAAAATATTCAAATATTTTTTGTATGAAAGAAATCCTAATTTTGTCTTTATCTTCCAAGATTCAAACGTATTCAAAATAAAACTTAGCGCAGCTTGTAGAGGGGCTAATTTCTCACTACTTTGTCATAGACACTCAACTGCGATTTTGTGCTCCTTTTGAGTTACATGCACTTTAAATATTTTTTGTATGAAAAAATCCTAATTTTGTCTTTATCTTCCAAGATTCAAACGTATTCAAAATAAAACTTAGCGCAGCTTGTAGAGGGGTTAATTGTTCATCACTTTGCCATAGACACTCAATTGCGATTTTGTGCTCCTCCGCAAGAGCTAAGGTGTCTTCCTCGGAAATCGATTTATCAGAAGCTTTATATAAAAAGTCACTTACTTCTTGCACCTTTTCTGGCTTATTTGAGAGGCACTTAATAACTTTAGAACAAACAGTGCGCCCGTTTTCATTAAGTTTAGCAATAAGAGCATAGAACAGCTCTTCTTCGGAATGCTCCAAAAGAGACAAAGAACGTCTTTTCTTCTGCTTATTTGTTAAATCTTCAAATGGTCGTTTATTTCTAGTTCTGGGAGTATTTGTGGTAGCTTCTGATGTAGATGCACCCGCTTCCTCTTCGTACGATAAATTATGCTCTTCTACGTCTACTGAAATGTCCTCTATGGTATATTCTGGATCAAACAACATAGGAAAATTCACAGAAGTTAAAGTTGGCCACAAAATTTTAGACTCCAACCACTCCTTGTTTTTAACACCAAATCTTTCGTTTCTACCTGAATTGTCCCATCTTCTAGCTAGGTTTGACGTATAATTTTGGCAAAACTTTTTGATAATACTGAGCTCTTCGTTTGGAATTTCACTTGAAATACGATTTATAATGGTTTGACACAGTAAATCACTATTTTTAAGGCACCCACTATTACTCAAAAAAGAAAAAATGTCTAAATTAGTCACAAATGTAGTCATTTTGATACAAAAATGTTACAGGCAAATAAATAAAAGTTACAATGTGGTGATAGTTGATAAAAAATTGTGTTGTTTTTACGAGCACAAGACGCGTAATGAACAAAAACGGGTTCCGCTTGCCCTTATACTATTGATATATGACTCATTACCCAACTATCCCGTTACTTAATGGGGTAGTTAGATAATGGCTCATTACCTAACTACCTCATTACTTAATGGGGTAGTTAGATAATGAGCCAAATATTCTTGCAATTTGGATGAGTCACGAGAAAATAAAACATACTAAGATGTGCTCCTACATAAATACCGCAAAACTACAAAGGGAATTTTTAATTGCAATTTATATACCTATTCATCATTCAGCGTTTTCGACGCGTTCGACTAGATGACCAAATAGAGCCGAAATCGTCACTTATAGGGTAATTAAGCAATGACTCTATACAAAAAAAATTTTACATACGAGTCACACAATAACTTACCTGTACATAAACATGTCTGAACACGTTTTGAGATTTCCTTGTTTGTTTATTTGATACTGATAATTTCATATATTTGTAAGAGTTACTCTACAAGCTGCGCTAAGTTTTATTTTGAATACGTTTGAATCTTGGAAGATAAAGACAAAATTAGAATTTTTTTATACAAAAAATATTTAAAGTGCCTGTAACTCAAAAGGAGCACAAAATCGCAGAAGAGTGTCTATGACAAAGTAGTGAGCAATTAGCATCTCTACAAGCTGCTTTAAGTTTTATTTTGAATACGTTTGAATCTTGGAAGATAAAGACAAAATTAGGATTTTTTCATACAAAAAATATTTAAAGTGCATGTAACTCAAAAGGAGCACAAAATCGCAGAAGAGTGTCTATGACAAAGTGGTGAGCAATTAGCTCTTCTACAAGCTGCGCTAAGTTTTATTTTGAATACGTTTGAATCTTGGAAGATAAAGAGAAAATTAGGATTTTTTCAAAAAATATTTAAAGTGCCTGTAACTCAAAAGGAGCACAAAATCGCAGAAGAGTGTCTATGACAAAGTGGTGAGCAATTAGCACCTCTACAAGCTGCGCTAAGTTTTATTTTGAATACGTTTGAATCTTGGAAGATAAAGACAAAATTAGGATTTCTTTCATACAAAAAATATTTGAATATTTTTTTTCTCTGAAAATACGGCTTATTTGGCAAAAACTCAATATATAAAAGTGATTTGTAATTGCATCAGCTGTCTACAAAAAAAAAAATCAGCCGAATCCGTTGACCTTCTGTCAAAAATTTCTTAATGTCCACTTTTTTATCATTCGGGACCAGTGTGCGTCGACCCGGGCCTGGTCCTTACCGGACGGTGAGCTACCCATTGCTCACCGTCCGCAAGCCCGCGCCTACGGTGGCCGGAAATCCGCCCGGGATTCCCGACGCCCTGGGCGTCTCCTGCGGCGGCTAGGGGCGAGAGGGCGCGAAACTTGCCTTTCCCTCAACCGTCCCGCCTCCTCCTTTGCGAGCATTACTGCTTCGCAGAAGGAGGTGACGGCTGCCCATGCCCTCTCGCTCCGTACCATGGCCTGAACCAGGGCCGGACGCGAGAGGTCTCTGCCGCCGATCGCCTCCACGAGGACACGGCGGTGCTCTGCCCAAGCCGGGCAGACCTCCACCGTATGCTCCACCGTGTCCTCCAGGCGATCCACACAGTGGTGACACCCGGACGTTTCCTCCCGCCTTATCCGACACAGGAACCTCCCGAAGCTGCCGTGTCCGGTGAGGACCTGCGTCACGCGGAAGGTGAGGACGCCGTGGCGCCTCTCCAGCCACTCCTCAAAGAGGGGAACAGTAGTATGTCTACGCTGGAATTCTAAATACCAGCGTTCGACAGTCCGCAGACATGGGGCTTCATCACTGACTACAGATGTTAGCTCTTCAAAACACTGAAGCCGTGTCAGGCCTCTTCTAAAGTTGTAGAAAATTATTGCACGAACATTTTTCTTAGAAAGATTCATTTTCGTACGTAACTTGACAGATTCCAATCGACGCTGTGACTAAACAATAGCATTAATCCTAATACTTTCAACTGTTTTGAGATTCAAAAATTAAACACATTCGAATATAGAACAGTTCCAAATTAAAAATTGCTGGGAAATGGAACCGACAGAACTTAAAAGGCATGCCTCGTATTCTTTTGTACTTTTAAGGCTGGTTTACATAGTGCGAGCTGCTGCCTGGCCAGTAGACAGCTACTCGGTTTGTCTACTCGTACGCCAGTAGCTCGGCTCGCCTTTGCTGTCTACACGACACCTAGCTACTGCCCAGTCCGAGTCGTGTCGCGATGTCGAGTGAACTTGTTTTAATAAAAAAAACGGTGATGCGCTCTATGACAACAATTTTATGTCAGGAATTGGAAAATATCTAAAACCATAGCCAATATAAAAAAAAAGCGAAAGAAAAGGATTTGGATTAGAGATTGGATGGCTAGAAGATCTTTAGGGGCAACACGTATGATTCTCAACGAGCTTTACCATGAAGACCCCCGCGAATATACGAGGTGCATTCAATAAGTACCTAGCCTCATCGCCAGAGGGCACTGTAGTTTCAAAAGAGTTTTACCACAGTGTAGCACATTCTTTTTTAATTATTTTTTCAAATTTTCATTCCAATCCCTTCATTTGTTTTAATTTGACAACTTATGGAAGCGAACGTGTCGATCGATTTTACAAAAATGGAAAAAGAGCAATATCGTTCGGTGATTCGATTCCTATTTTTGGAAGGGAAAACGCGCATCGAAATCAAAGAGCGCTTGGATGCTGTGTACGGTGACTCTGTACGGTGCACCGAAAACAGCTGCTACGGAGGAAAACATTAAAAAAATCCATGATTTCGTATTGGCAGATCGCCGATTGAAGGTTCGGGAGCTAGCTGAGACTGTAGGCATTTCAGAAGGAACAGTGCATCATATTCTTCACGAGGAACTCGGCATGAGAAAGCTGTCGGCGCGATGGGTGCCGCGTTTACTCACACCAGAAAACAAGCGCAACCGTGAGACCGCATCGGAGACGTGTTTGGCGCTGTTTAAGCGGAATCCAGCGGAGTTTTTGCGTCGTTTTGTGACCGTCGATGAAACCTGGATCCACTGGTACACACCAGAGACCAAGGAGCAATCAAAACAATGGATCCAGACCGGGGAACGTGCTCCAAAGAAGGCGAAAACTGTAAAATCGGCCGGAAAAGTTATGGCCACCGTTTTCTGGGATTCACAAGGTGTGATCTACATCGATTACCTCGAGAAGGGTAAAACAATTACAGGGCTTTACTATACCGATTTAATGGGCCGATTCGACGCCGAATTAAAGAAAAAACGACCCCATCTGGCGAAGAAAAAAGTGCTGTTTCACCACGACAACGCACCGGTTCACACGTCTGCCGTTGCCATGGCCAAATTGGTCGAATTACGCTACGAATTGTTGCCCCATCCACCGTATTCTCCAGATTTGGCCCCTTGTGACTTCTTTCTGTTTCCTAATCTGAAAAAATCACTCGCCGGGAATAGATATGGATCGAATGAGGAGGTCATCGCCGCCACGGAGGCCTATTTTGCAGAGTTTGACAAAAACTATTTTTCGGACGGGTTAAAAAAGTTGGAGCATCGCTGGGCTAAGTGTATCGAACTAAAAGGAGACTGTTGAAAAATAAATTGCCACTTTTCCAAAATTTTCGTTTACCTTTTGTAGGCTAAGTATTTATTGAATGACCCTCGTAAAGCAGTGATGAGTGACACCTGAACAAGTCGAAAGCCTTTTAAATTTGATAAAAACAAAAATAGAACGTCAAGACACATTGATGAGAGATGCATATAGGCAGCAAGGGTAAAGTTGGAAGTGACCCTGTGTTTCCTAAGCTCAGGAATATCATTCAGACTGTTATCAGTATTTTTCAGGATATCTAAAGCTTCTATATCAAAATTTATACCAGAAGTTTGTAATGCTATTTCTGAAACTTTGGACGAACATTTTCAAGTAAGTAAAACTCAATTAATTCAATGATACATGACGTGTGACTCATTCATTTATTTTTCAAAGACAAATTAAACCTTAACTAAGAACATTATTGTATGTTGTTTACATTAAAATTTATCATTGCTCTGACTATTGGATCATTAAAGTCAATACCGGTGTATGATGCACTTGATGATTGTTCTGGTTCAACTGGCTGCTGCGCAGATACTGTTTCTGAGGTGACGGCCTCGTATGATGAATGTGATGATTGGTGAGCAACTGATTGAAGTGGCTGCTGCACGGAAACTGTTTCTGTAGGCTGGTAAGTTGTGCCTGGGAAGGACACACTGGGTCCTGGTGATGGTGACGCTATGTAAGACCACAGTCTTACAGGCCATACTCTCGTAGTGATATCAGCAATTTACTCACAGTTGGGTATTCATTTCTTGTGTAATAAGCATACACGTGGTTTCGAATAGCGCCTGCGTCAAATGTGTCAATACCTGTTACAGGCTTGGTTTTCTTCCTCTTTTTAGGCGTACGTAATACATTTTCTTCAGTACCGGAAGGCCAATACTTTTCCTTCAAGATGGTTCGAATAGTTTGTTTGCCGATTCCAAGTGCTTCTGCGACGCGATCTTGCACTTGCGTTACGGGCAATAAAGGTCCACTCGCCATTAACTGATTCGCGTACGAAGTATTTGGTTAACTTCAAAACCAATTCGCGTGAGTGGCTGTTGATTGTACGTCCTCTTTTCGACATGTTGAAACAGTTCGTACGTTATACCAACAAACACAAAAATCTAGTCCAAATCACTATCTTTAAATCAATGTCCAAAATATAAGAGCCAAAGCCAACGTGATTAACAGAAATAGTCCAAGAGCAAAGCCGAGTCGAGAAAAAAATATCAAACAAACGAGCGCACAGTCAACTTCACAAGATGGCGAATGAAAGACTGCGCAGTGCGCACGTGGACGCTAAGTTACGTCACGGTAATATTATCTATACAGTATTCCACCTTCATACAAACGGACGAAGCGCGAGCTATGCCTACGCGCCTCAATCTCGGCATGCGCTCGGCATGCAGACAGTCGCGACTGTGCCGCAGTGACGAACGGACGTTGTGTTGTTTTTTTAACAATAACCGCACGATTTTTTCACTAAACATAAGTTCAAGTACATATTTACCGCGCGGCTGTAGGCATTTATTTCAAAGATTCGGCCGAGTTACAATACTGTATAGATAATATTACCGTGGTCACGCGCCGCTTGGTCACGGACAAGCCATTCTATAGAAATCAGTGTCGCTAATTCAAAATTTTATTTACGGCTTTGAGCGCCAAGCTCATTCTTTTCAGTAAAGATCACTACACAATATTTAATTACTATTAAAATCGAATGAAGCTGGTGAAATTCAGTAATTATTTGGTTACAACACTAGTATTAAAAATAAAACCAGCCAAGCGCGTGTCGGACCACGCACAACTACGGATAGTTGGGATTACTTGGGACGAATTTATTCCAAAAACAAACTTAACATTGTAGTTAAAAAACCTGTTCTCCAATACAACTGCAAATTTAAGTTGGTCGACTCGTTAACTTGTAAAGCCTACTTAGCCGTGATAGTTTTCCTTTCAATTTCGAACGGGAAACGGAAACAAAAATTAGCACTTTAATGCTTAATATAACGCAACGGGTCCTTGAAGCGAAAAGTGGTGTTCACAGACCTGCAATATTTTTGAACGGCCTATCCCACGCCATGGGGTAGACGAGAAAAAATATCATCCCCACATTACGTGCATATGCTAAAAAGATTTTTTTTTTTCAAGATTTTATTTTAGCACTTTGTCGGCGTGAATTATATCCAAATTACAGAGTTCTAGTAGTAAGCGTCTCTGAGCTACAGGGTCAGACAGACAGAGAGACGGACGGACACACAGTGGAACGAATGTATGGGAGCGGTTGGACGTAGACATGTCCGAAAAAAAAGAGTAAAATTATGCCAAACTAATGATGCCATCTTATTCGATTACTTAATGCCTTCATAACTTGTGGTGATGAATTTCTTCATAACTCCCATATTTCGGGAGTAATTTGAGAAAATGTGAAATTTTACTATGAAAATGAGTGTATCGAGCTCTCTCCCTCCTGATTCCGGGCTTGTTTCAAGTAGCGGTCTCTAATATCATAATGCTAATACTAAGAGCTATATTTAATACTAAGACACATAGTGCGCCAAATGTGCACTTTCTGGGATAAAGAGTGATGTTTATTTTATAACACAATTTTTTTATTTTTTGTTTATTTTGTTGATTAAAACCGTTTTTCTAAAGGTTTACCTTATTACAATAACATTTCTGAGCAGCCAATTAGAGAAGATATAAGCTAATTAGGATATATAATTAGGGACTTAAGGTTTACATATAAAACTGATGCACTAATGATTACTGATAAGAACATTGCTATTATTTAATTACTAAATGGCTCTTAACCGCTCAGGCCCGTGGCTCAATAACGTCATCTCTCAATCTCAAAAAAAACATTTTTATTCGATAACTACTTTCAAATCGCGCGCCGCGAGGGCTCCTATTCGGAGCCATTGGGGCTTTATCGGTTAATACACTAATTTAGCATGCATCATTTACTAATTATCACAATAACTAATTACCTTGCAATATTTAACAAAGGATACCTGGGATACCTGGATTTTATATAAATAGGTCACTATTAGTAACTTTAAAATCAGTGTTGATTTACACCTCGTTGTATCCAAGCTAATCTCGCAATGTATTTTCCAAATTTTAATACAAATCTTGATATTCACGTTGCTTTATGCGCACGCGCACATAAAGATTTACGCGACTTTAACTATTTGTTCAGTGTTTTAAAAGATAACAGTTGTGTTCAGTTATGTGAAAGTGCTGAAACAAGTTTAAAATACTGGTGTCGTCGATTTTGCTACCGCATTTATGCAAAATGGACACAGTCTGGAAGAAGCACAGATAAGTTTCGGAAGAAACATGAGATTTGGCTACAGGCTGCAATTCAATGGCCGGAATTACAGAATGAAAATATGGAACCTTCTACAGAAAATATAAGTGACGTCATCGAGCCCATAATTTCTCCTGCTAAATCTGATGCTTCAACTTGTACACATCCTAGTCCTCGTAAATCTTTTGAGGACCTTAGTAACCGGCAAAAAAGAAGACGCACTGAAGATAGTCTTTCATGCAGCAGTAGCAGCGCTGAAATTATGTTTTCGGCCGAAAGGGCGCTTCAAAAGGCAGGACAAAGCGATACAGCTTATGTTATGAAATACTTGACGGAGAATCCAGAAGAGGCCTCAAAAATCAAAGCCTTCATTGAAGGTAAATCAATTCAGGTACGGGAAATATCCCCTTTGAAGGCATTGGCTCTTTATGTATCGATGAACTTATCGAAATGGCGCTATAACACTCTTCGGGATTTCAACACTCAAGAAGGAGCTCTTCAATACCCGAGTTACTACATGTTGGTTAAAGAAAAAATTAAGTGCTATCCGGCCAAAGAAGATCTCACAGTTACAGAGAGCTCTGCAAAAATCAAATTACAAGCCTTGATGGATTTAACCTCAAGAAGACTTATTAGGTCGTTAGAAACCCCTGTTGATCCCAATCAACAGCTCGTATTGACCAGCAAATGGGGTTTTGACGGATCATCTAGCCAAAGCATTTATCATCAAAGGACGAGTGAAGATGAGCAAATCGATCTTGCTAGTAATTTTATGATTAGTCTTGTACCACTGCGGCTCGTCTCAAAAGGTGTAACAATTTGGGAAAACGAGCGACCATCTTCCACTTCATTTTGCCGGCCAATATTGTTTAAGTTTATAAAGGAAACCAAAGAAAATGTGCAGAGAGAGATGGCTGAAATCGAAGCAGAGATTGAAGCCTTAACTCCATCCACCATCACTGATGGAATTAGTGTCAAACACCAACTGCTGTTGACAATGATTGATGGTAAAATTCATTCCATTATATCCAATACAGCAGCTTCAGTGTGTGACATATGCAAGGCTTGTCCTAAAGAAATGAATAATTTAGAGTTAATCAAAGATAAACACGCAAACGAGGACATGTATAAATATAGCTTAAGCACCCTTCACGCTTGGATTCGCTCAATGGAATGCTTATTACACATTTCCTACAAATTAGACATAAAATCATGGCAAGTAAGGGGTGATATAGCAAAAAGGCAAGTTGATGACAGGAAGAAAAGAGTTCAAGAGGCTGTAAGAAGAGAAACGGGCTTACTTCTCGATGTTGTGAAACAAGGCAGTGGATCCACCAACAATGGCAACTCGGCAAGGAGATTTTTTGAAAACTACACTAAATCTGCTGAACTGACCGGAATAGATGCTATGCTTTTAAGAAAAATCTGTGTGATCTTGCAGTGTATTTCATCAGGAGAGAAGATCAACGTAACTAAATTCCGAGAGTTCTGCTTTGATACTGCTAAGCTTTACGTGGAGTTATACCCATGGTATTATATGCCTTCTTCACTTCATAAAATTTTAATGCATGGGCCAGACATAGTTCAGAACATGTCAATTGTGCCCATTGGTTTTCTATCCGAAGAGGCATCTGAGGCTAGAAATAAAGATTTTAGAAAATATAGAGAGGGGCATTCTCGAAAGCATAGCAGTATCTCATGCAATGAAGATATTATGCACAATCTTTTACTGTCTTCTGATCCACTTGTTACAAGTATCCGTCCAAAAGGAAATAAGTTTGTAAAAAAATCTTCTTTTAAGGAATTTTATGAGCTTACGGATTCTGAGAAAAGTGATATCGAATTTGTTAACATAAATGATTTAGCGGACATCGATTCTGAATTTGAATTAATTGATGATGATGATGATGACGAAGATAATTAAATGATGTTATTGTTTTAAAATGTGTAACTTAGTAAATTAGAGCTTACATCTTAATTATTTATTGTACTTTTAATGAAACTAGGTAATTTATTATCAACTTACTTAAAAGTCATACTCTCATCAGTTCTTGTGAATATTTTTGTTAATATATATTTCTGTATATATATAATATATTTATAGACCTCTTAATAAGTCTGTCTGCGGTTTAAAGTAAATACAAATGGGGAAAAAACGTTTTTTTTTTTAAATTTTCATTTCCTTTTATCCCAGAAAGTGCACATTTGGCGCACTATGTGTCTTAGTATTAAATATAGCTCTTAGTAATAGCATTACGATATTAGAGACCGCTACTTGAAACAAGCCCGGAATCAGGAGGGAGAGAGCTCGATACACTCATTTTCATAGTAAAATTTCACATTTTCTCAAATTACTCCCGAAATATGGGAGTTATGAAGAAATTCATCACCACAATTTATGAAGGCATTAAGTAATCGAATAAGATGGCATCATTAGTTTGGCATAATTTTACTCTTATTTTTCGGACATGTCTACGTCCAACCGCTCCCATACATTCGTTCCACTGTGGGACATGGCAAAACTAGCTCCTTGTTTACTACGGAACCCTAAAAAGACAGATCGTAACTGTTTTTGAGACGTTTCGTAATAATTAGAAATTGCATGCTATTATAAAGTAAGCGCGAAAAGAATACTCGCAATATTATTTAACGCGCCAAAAAAATGTACTTACTTGTGTATTTTTTTGAAACACTTAATATAATTAATTATTATTTTATTGTTTCTTTCAGTTTCATTCCAAGTTACATTATAGGGTGTTTCTCAAAAGTCAAAACGGGCCTTTTATTTTTTGACAACTTTAATATTCTTAATTCAAGAACCGGCTGTTTATTTATTAAATTCCAAACTTCACAATGATCGCGATCAATCTTTATTAGACATCATAACGGAAACTGTTTTATTTTTTCTAGGGTTTTTCGTATTTTGCAGCTTTTTCTGAGCATTTTGTGCCGTTAACATAATTATTATTTTCTAGGAATTATTTGGGGATGTGGGGGGCATGCTGGAATCACGATTGGTTCGCCCTGGCACTGCAGAAGTTATTTATAAAACTCAAGAAGATGCACAGAAAGCAGTTGATTTATATCACAATAGACAGCTAGACAGTCAGCCTATGAATTGCCTTCTTGTTACTCCAAGGTCACCTTCTACGACAGCCAGGTACGTAGTAATGAAATATGTATTATGAAATAAAAATATATTATTACACTTTAATGTAGGAACACCACTGTACAATACAGGACAAAAATGAAGTTATAAAGTGTGTGTTGTGTTTAGTTTATTGGTTTCATATTCAAATGGTATCAACGGGACCTTATTATTAAGCCGTCCGTCTGTCTGTCATAGGGTCGTATCTTTAGAGCCGTAATAGCTAGCCAGTTCAAGTATAACACAAAATTATATATGGCTTCATTTGTGTTACTCTACTGCCCCAGAGGTAAAAAACCCAAACTTCTGAGTTTTGTTGGTACGAAACCTTTAGGAACCGCACGCACTTCGCCGCCACGACCGTCGTAACAAGAAGGTCCGACCAAGATTCGGACGTCCATAGTAAAATAAAAAAGTGTACAAATTGCGACGGTAGTACTTCATTCGATCAGTTGGTCTCTGCGGCCAAGTAGGCGATGCATATTGGGTTACAATACTTTGTAACCCAATATGCATCGCACGTCCTGCGCGAGTCCGACTCACTCTAGGCCAGTTTTTTAATTAAGTCCTGATAACTATTAAGCTAATCTTTTTTGCTTGTTGTTTCAGGAGCAGTAACAAACCTGAATTATATAGCACAAATTCAAATGTAGAACCTGATATTTCTACTTTTCATAAAGTGCTGTTCAGTAACTTGTAAAACATCACGTAGGTACTAGTGAACATTTCTTTCAAACTCGAGTGATGACATGATGAACTACTGATACACTTTCAAGTGTGTACTAAATCAACAATATTGATAATTATAACACAGAAAATTGTTGTAAATAACCTGATTCTTAAATTACCTTCATTGTCCAAAGTACATGCGCTGTGACGTGGAGTTGCGGACACCAGCCATTCAGGATTGGAAACCCTTTTATCTATTACCTGATTGGAATATTTTTTTTTTTAAATTGAATTGACATCCAATAAAAAAGATTATGTAAATAAATATATTATCTAAAAGTAAAAAAAAAAAAAAAAGATGCATGAATAAATGTTTCTGTAATGACTGTAATGAGGTAATTCTACGAATTGGATATATTACTTATTTACTATAACAGCTTTAAGATATTGTTATCCTGAATGGTGTGCCTTCCAAACTAATGCTGTCACTTAACAACGATGCTCTTCCAAAGGTGACCGCAACCGCAAACAGCTACGTCGCTCACCCAATCGCAATGACAGACCGTAACGGCTCGACATGCCGCTGCTATTTTAATTCCGAACATGGCGGTAACTTCGACGGCAGCGGCATTTATTTTCTTTAGTTTCGCGATAGTCTTTTGTGCGCCAAAAAAATACGTCGTTTCGCTCTGTTAGTGACAGCCAGTGACGGCACTACTGGTTTGAGGTCTGCGTTCGACGCTCAACCGCAGCATTAGGCGGCAACGTCGCCATCTACGGAAGCGTTTTCATAGGTTACATAAAACCAATCTATTACAGTTATATAGAACCAGATTATTAAAGATTGCGGTTGCTGTCGCTCTCGGAAGAACACCTTAATTTAGTATTTTTACAATATTGCATGTCTGTCCTCGGTCCTTCTACTTTAAGTTTAGTTTTACTTGCGACTTACATCTTGCTGATTTGCAAGTTGGTAAATAATACTTTATTTACCAACCTGCAAATGAGTAAGATGCTGCAGCATATTTCACTATAATATGATTTCATTGGACTTATTTCTTGTTCATACGAAGTTTAAATAAGCATTTTGGACAATGTTTGTATCTAAATATATATAATTGAATATAAAATATATAATATTAATATAGGTTTCCTGTGGAGCATTGTAAAATTGCAACTTTTATGTAAAAGAAAACTGTGTTTAAACCACTTGTCATTTACTGTAAGGCTGATTTTATGGTGACGTTTACGGCACGCGGATAAGGAAAGCTCTGTTTATAACGATACATTTTCGACATATAACGATACATTTTCATGATGCCTATAAAATCAGTCATTGCATGACTATAAAATCAGCCTTATTTCCCTATTAAATGTTTGTGTATATTAAATAACTAAAACCAGCGGCAATGTATGATGGCACCTGTGTCAGCTTCTAAATGTTAAAAATACAGCATAACCATTCGATAAATTAGGTACCTACAGTTCCAGCGGTACGTTATTATTGCGGCCCGTAGGCACAACAATGTAGTCTACCGTTTGTTTTCTTAAATTTAGCAGTACCTAAATTAAAGCCTATTATCGGTAGCAATCTCGAAGCGGTACGCGATATCGCTGTCGTGCTCGATAGCAATACCGATCCAGTGACTAACCAGGAGGCGGACCAGTATGGATACCGAGCGCGACAGCGATATCGCGTACCGATTTGGTATCACTACCTAGCGCGACTGCGATATCGCTTATATCTGAATAGGCCTTTATAATGGAAATTCATAAAAACGTCACAAGCCGTCATACAGTGGCGCAATTGTAGACTAGGATCTTGTAACTGTAATTTAGAATGATTCTGAAGCATGAATTTCGATTTAATACTCAAATCTAGTCTTGTATCGAGATGCATGCTTGAGTATCTTTCTAGAATAATAATATACCTATCTACAGGCCTTAGAATTAGATGCCAATTTATAGCTTGAATTACCTATTTGATCTATTTGCTAATAAAACGTTATCAACATATTTTTTGTTTAAATGTTTATTGCACATAGGACTATGATCCCTTAACATTGCGAATGTGAATTCCGTCCCATCGAACTATAGAGTAAGGGAAGAGCGGTATTTCCTGCGAACTTGACTAATGTCAGTTAATCTTTTATGCGGCCTACCCAAATGTCCTTTCTTTGGCATTGTTCGTCGAATCATTGAGCTCCTTAAGTTCTGAATTGAGCTGCACGATTACTGACAAATGTGTGCACTGACTAGACAGATCCACTCAATTTGTGTGGTTCTTTCATCAAAAAACCATCTCAGACACCAATCCACTTGGTCTTCACATGATCCGCGGGGCAAGGACGCAATTTACGGGTAATGAGATTCGTTCACCATTAGAGAGGTACAAAATACCTCAAGTCTACTTCACACCTCGTATTGCCCAAGCGTGAACACCGTGGAACGCTATAACCGTACCATAATGACCGCGGTATCAATTCTTGTGGAGGATGATCATCGATCCTGGGATGTGAACATCTCAAAGATCCAATTTGATATGAACACTTCCACAAATGTAGTTACTCGTTTTACACCGTTCTTCCTAGTACATGGCAGAGAGGCAGTTAGTAGTGGTGATGTCTTTGGCAATGATACCGTTGGACAGCCCACTCTAGCCTGCGCTTAAAAATTAAAAGAATAAGATCAGATAATGGAACGTGTTACGCATAACACGTTCCATTATCTGATCTAATTCTTATAACTTTTACATCAAACTCATTCTCAAACTGTTTTAAAAACCTTTTAACTTTTTGTTTTGTTTCAAGAAATACACATCTGTAACTGCTATACTCATCTTTTACCAAAATAAATTAATTTAGAACCTGCTAAAGATTCTTTTTTCATAGGTCCACAAAAATCCATACGAAACAGCTCCCCTGGCTTATTTACCCTACTGCTGCTATTATTGAACTGAATTCAGGTCTGCTTCCCCTTTATGCAAACTCACTGTATTGTATTATGTTTGTATTTAATATGTCTTTGACATAATTAAAATTTTGATGCGTGAGTCTCTGATGCCATGTGTTTATATTACTGGCGACTAAAGCATTCGCATCTCTTTTCAATTTTAAGTTTCATGATGAAACTTATTCCTTCCGTTTTAGCTACATAAACAAGTTACAAGATGATTATTAACGGTCGGGTAGCGTAGGTATCGGTACCCGACCGTTAATAATCATCTTGTAATTTGGTTATGTAAATAAATTATATTTCAAGAGAAGATTGCTGAATTCGAAATGTCAAAAAGATACAAAGCTTCAGAACCACTAAGGGTTGATAAAATAATGACTGAAAATGAAATTGGAGAAAGCATGTCGAGTCTGATAAAGTGTGTCACTTATTATTTTCCCCGTCAGATAATTATGAAAATGTATTAAGTCACTAGAAACAATGTCAACAGAAAAGGAAATCTCAATTGATTTTATGAAAGCAAGATTGTTAGACGCTGAGCTAAAAATGAAAAGTGATAGTGAAAATAGAAATCACGAGACAAGTACCGAAACAAGTTTTTCTACGGAGAATGCTATAAATGCAAGCAAAAAGGGCACAAAGCATATCAAAGTAGGAGTAACCAAAGATATAGTTACTTGAGAGGAAATATTTTTCGAAGTGGCAGAAGAGATGATAGAGATAGATGTGGGCATGGAAACATTTCACAACCTATGTTCACGGCATATGATGAAACCATAAACATACCAAATGAATACATCGAGCCAAACGTAATAGTTTATAATAGACCCAGGAGGTTCAGACAACATGATAATAATAATAAATAATAATAACTTTATTTCACTCTCACAGTACAAGAAAAACTTAATCTATGAAATACAATTTTTGAAAATATGTTTAATGGTTGTACTGCAGTTCATAATAGGTGATCTACCAACTCCCAAACTAAGTCAAGCTTGTATTTTGGAAGTTGGTGGTTCTTATGGATGCAGGACTTACATAGACACAACCTTGTAGCCTAGAAATTGACTTCCAATACTTAATATTAATAACAAATTGAGAAACAAATTATAACATCTACACTATCTTAAAATTACAATTTAAAAAAGAAAATAACAAAATTAAAAATTCTATTTATAATAAAGAAAAAAAATAATAAGAATAAAAATAAAAATTGAAAAATATACCTTCGCATCAAATTGATTTTTATGTTTTACTTTTTTATAGTTAGCAGCATCTCAGTTTGAGCATAATCTAAACATTGCAACCAACTACTTAATTTATGTTTAACCTCTCGTTTAGTGAAGCTGTAAATGTTGATGGTTTTGCATCAAATTGCCTACTAGCAAAAGCTGTTCTGCAAGGTACACCAGGGCAAACAACTGCACCGGAGCGTTTTTTATTGATTTTGTCATCTAGCGGTAGTAGGGAATGCCTCCGGAGCACTGTATTTAAAATATATAATTGCCTAACAGTCATGACATTACATTCCGCATATAGTTTGGAAGTTGAGTAAAACCTTGGTTTAAAATGTATCACCTTTAAAATTGCCCTTTGCGCTCTCTCCAGCACAAGAAAGAGAGTTTTATAAGTTCCACCCCATATGCAATAAATTAACACTGACTGACATAGGGCAGTGTAGACCATGTAAATCGTTCAAGAATCAGCACTGTGTCTCAGATTCTTAAAGATGTACATTAGTTTTCTGATGCGACAGGTGAGAGCTTCAATTTGTGGACGCCAGTCGAACCGTTCGTCTAGTATGACCCCAAGATATTTGATATCTCTCACTCGTGACAATGACAAGCAGACACAGTCTGCTGGCATCGCACAGATGTGAGCTTTGAGTGCATTGGTAGCTTCGGGTGGCTCAGGGGAGTTTGGAAGATAAAAACGCATAAATTTAGTTTTTTCTACGTTAAGGGTTAACAAGTTGCCGGAGAGCCATTGCATTACGAGCCGCAGAGCATTTTCGGAATGTTTTTTGGCAGAAATCCTCCGTGTGATAGTAGTGCCGTGTCATCTGCATAAGTTAATATGTCACAATTCGGAATATGTAGGTTGCATAGATCATTAATATAGATTAGGAACATAGTTGGTCCCAAGATACTCCCCTGAGGAACGCCGTATTTTATGGGTTCTTCATCACTTACCACCCCGCCGATACAAACTGACTGCGTCCGACCTGACAAGTAATCTTTAAAAATGCTTGAAGTTAAGCCACGTACGCCGATGCTTTCCATCTTGGCAATAAGAATGGGAATTGAGACCGTGTCGAACGCTTTCGATAAATCTAGGAAGATTCCAAAACGTTTCTGCTTTTTGTCTAGTAATTTTATTGTCTTGTTACTAAAATCTGCAACCGCATCTTCGGTTGATATACCACTTCTAAATCCGTATTGGTTGCTTGAGATGATATTATTTTTTGCCAAGTAATTAGTCAAGTAACTATTTAGGATACGTTCTAGAATCTTTGACAGTGCGCTCAGCACAGATATCGGCCTGTAGTTCGCCACACAGTCTCTCTTCCCACTCTTAAAAACTGGTGTAATCTTTGCTCTTTTAAAAGCTCTTGGGAATACACCGGTGGAAATTGCTAGATTACATATATCAGTGATAGCTGGAACTAAAGCGGTTCGCGAAAGCTTAATAACTTTTGATGGTATATCATCCCAGCCAGTGGCACAATCGTCCCTTAGTGACATAATTACGGTTTCGATTCGTTCTTCGCTAACCGGAATAATACCCATCGAATTACTGATACAGGATAAATACAAAGATTATATGACAAACATTATACATTGGCAGAACCAGTAAAAGTCGCGAATAGCGAGTATTTAAAAACAAATAAGAGAGGAATGTTAAGAACAGAAGAAAAAGGCAGATGCTTAAATATTGATGTCTTAATTGTGCCTAATCTTTTTGATGTTGATAAGAATAGTAATGTCATATTTCTTGGAAATGTGGTCAGAATTAAACAAAATAACATGAGAGTGTAGGTATGGAGAAAAATATGGAAAATTATATAAACTGCAATTAAAAATAAAAACAGAGAATGAATGTTATATAACAGCAAATGACACAAATCTATGGCATCAAAGACTAGGACATTTGAATAGAAATGGATTGTGCACTTTAAAGTTACCATATAATGAGAAAAGATGTGAAGTGTGCATGAGAGCAAAATCAACAAGATTACCATTCTATCCAGCAGTACCCAAAGCCATCAGAAAAAGTATGCGAATTATTTACACACTGATATTGCAATACAATTGCGGCTATAGTACAACTGGATATAGATTGTGGGATCCAGAAATAATCACATTAAAATCTCGAGAGATATACATTTTGATGAAAAGAATGTGAGATATGATGAAATAAGAGAAGTAGAAAGAGATAATGTAAGGTCAGTATTATACTGAGAATTAGATGAAAAAGAAAGCAAATCAAGTACATCAGGACTAACAGAAATAAAAGGTAAAGGTGAGATTAAAGTTGCACAACGTCCTACTGTGGGTGAAAATGATCAAGTTGGTGATGATGATAAATTTGATGATGCGACTGAACAAGTAAAAGAGGGACGTGAAAAGTTACCACAGGAAAAGTATACAAGAATATGCGACAGTATGCTATGGAAGATGTTCCTAAATGCTACAATGAAGCTATAAAAAAGGGCTAAAATTAATCAAATGTTAAAGAGTTGAACGCTTTAGAAAAGATGAAAACATGGACAATCACTGATTTACCAAATGGAAAAGAAGCAATTTTGGGAAGAAAGATAATAACCTAAAGGTGAGACTGATTGCAAGGGGCTTTTTACAAAGAAATTATGGTTTTACAGTTAATTATTCCTCTATCGCAAGAATGAGTACTGTCCTCACTTTCTTATCACATGCAGTGCAAAATGATTTTGAAATCCATCAAATGGACATCCCGACAGCATTCCTAAATGGGATACTAGAATCAGGATATGTATACCTAAAGATACCAAAAGGAGTAAAATGTGAGCGAAAAGATAAAGTTCTAAAGCTTAATAGAAGCTTATACGGATAACAGAAAGTCCAAAATGTTGGAATGATAGATTAAATTAATTTATTCTGAAAATAGGACTAATAAGATTAAATAATGATTTTTGCATGTATTTTAATTAATGACGAAATGTTGGATTATAGAGTTTGTAGACAATATTTTGGTAACAGGATGTAAAAAACAAGAAGAATGTTATTGAAACCTGGTCATGTGGTAGCATGGTTCTCGAGGAATCAGAACGGTGTAGCTTTGTCGACAGCAGAGGCTGAGTCACGGAATATATACGAATATACTCTATGGAGGGTTTTTTTTTTTTTGGATTGGAAATCATCAAATAACTTTTCCCGCACTGGGCGGAGCGGGAGGGAGTGTCAGACTCTTACTGCCTAAAACCCACCCGTATTCCTTCCTGTTGCCTGTGTTGCCAGGGGCCTCGGTGACCCTTTAGTACCGTCCCGCGACCCCGCCAGGCATCGGCCCTAGTGGACCCCTACCTTTGTGCTGATGACATCTCTTTGAGGCGCGCGTGGAATACAACGCGCCGTCGACCCGGGCCTGGTCCTTACCGGATGGTGAGCTACCCATTGCTCACCGTCCGCAAGCCCGCGCCTACGGTGGCCGGAAATCCGCCCGGGATTTCCGACGCCCAGGGCGTCTCCTGCGGCGGCTAGGGGCGAGAGGGCGCGAAATTTGCCTTTCCGTCAACCGTCCCGCCTCCTTCTTCGCGAGCATTACTGCTTCGCAGAAGGAGGTGACGGCTGGCCATGCCTGCCCTCTCGCTCCGTACCATGGCGTGAACCAGGGCCGGACGCGAGAGATCTCTGCCGCCGATCGCCTCCACGAGGACACGGCGGTGCTCTGCCCAAGCCGGGCAGACCTCCACCGTATGCTCCACCGTGTCCTCTATGGAGGGCGGAGTATGTCACCACATTTTTTTATTAGAACATTTTGAATGTTTTGATATTTTTTATTTTTTTTTGAGAAGCGATTATGCGTGTTTCATTTTCAATAAAACACTATTAATCGAGGTGAGGTGTTAAGTAGGTATGTATATCCATCCTATTTGTATTTGCCTGTTTAAAGAAATAATATCATAACGCACCTACGGTGCAAAAACGTCACTTATGCAAATAATGTAGTTTTTCAGGAGAAGAGTTTGAAAATTCGACATCCTATTATAACGCATATTTCGTCTTGACTAAAGAAATGAACTGGTAATAATTAAACTACAACTTTGAACTTCATATTAAAGTAAAAGCAAACATCTCATAATTTTGTAAAAAAAAAATATAAACGTTTAAAATTTACAACCCTCCCAGTAGTGACGTTGTGGCACTAGAAAACAATTAACCGGGCAATTGTGTCATAATAATCAAAATACGAAATCATATTTTTTTAAAGTTTTATTCAAATTTCTTAATATCTTCTTATTATTAATGCGACAAATCAGTCATTGGTATTTAAATAATTATGTTATTTAAATACCAAAGACTGATATGTCGTTTTACGCAATAATCAACAGTTATCAAACAAACACAAAGTATTTTACTAATCTCTAATCATCATAATGTTCGTACTAATTTGGTACGTTGGCAATTTGTTACGTACGAGTTCGCTTTTTGCCTCTTGATTTAGTTATAGGTTGCGCAGGTTGGATATGCTCGTGAACAAGGCTATTAGAATTATTATTTTCAGCAGGAGAATCACTGAAACTGCCACTTTTTTTTTTCGGTGGGAAATCATTAAATAACTTCTCCCACTCTGGGCGGAGCGGGAGGGTGAGTCAGACTCTTACTGACTAAAACCCACCCGTATTCCATCCGTTGCCTGTGTTGCCAGGGTCCTCGGTAACGCTACCTTCCCGGCAGGCATCGGCCCTAGTGGACCCCTACACTTGTGCTGACGACATCTCTTTGAGGCGCGCGTGGAATACAACGCGCCGTCGACCCAGGCCGGGTCCTTACTGGACGGTGAGCTACCCATTGCTCACCGTCCGCAAGCCCGCGTCTACGGTGGCCGGAAATCCGCCCGGGATTCCCAACGCCCAGGGCGTCTCCTACGGCAGCTAGGGGCGAGAGGGCGCGAAATTTGCCTTTCCGTCAACCGTCCCGCCTCCTTCTTCGCGAGCATTACTGCTTCGCAGGAGGTGACGGCTGGCCATGCCTGCCCTCTCGCTCCGTACCATGGCGTGAACCAGGGCCGGACGCGAGAGATCTCTGCCGCCGATAGCCTCCACGAGGACACGGCGGTGCTCTGCCCAAGCCGGGCAGACCTCCACTGTATGCTCCACCGTGCGATCCATGGAACTGCTACTTGAGCTGCCACTGGATCTACTACTGAAAGAACTACTGGAACTGCTACTGGAGCTACTGGAAGAAGACGACCTTGCACGGACGCCAGGACTGTATTCATCACCGGAATCAGTGCCGGAGAAATCGCCTGTTGGGAAGTCAATATCATCTCGTTCATTCGATTCGTTAGTGTCAACTAGAGTAGACGGAGTGTTACTGGGATTCTCTAAAGTCGTATTATCCTGCTCTGAAGTAGTTGTTGTTGGTTCATCTGGGTTTACTGGTACTGCTTGATTCTCTACTATACTGGAGAAACATTGTCATAATTATTCATCGAACGTAAGTTTTACAAAATACAATATAAGAGTTGGGGAAACAATGTCACTGCGTACATAAGTGTCATTGTTATTTCAAAAAACAGATATCACAACTAACTTATGTGTCGTTATTGCTCCAAAAATATAAAAATAAATTGTCACTATTACCTTAGTGGCGTTGTAGCTCCAAGAGACTGCTACTCGCGCGGGGGGCCGCGCGCAACTGACCATTATGACGTTGTTTCTCCTAGTGGCGGCTTTATTCCCGCCAAAACAATAACGAAACAATTGCCCTCACGCGCAAAGTATACGCACTACACAAATGACAATTACTCACGGAATAGATAATCTATTCCGTGCAATTACTCACCAGGTAAAGGGGTACATTAGCTACTTTTTCTCATACTCAGGTTAATTTTGACAAAAATTGCATAAGTGACGTTTTTGTACCGTAGGTGCGATAAGATGAAATGTGTCAAGAGAGTTCTGTACAAGATGGCTCATGTGAATAATTGCGAACCTAAAAATAATCTTTCTCTAGCAGTATCTGTGTGCCAAATTTCATCCAAATCCTATTCAGCATAATAATAATGTTTTAAATACTATCGTGAATTCAGGCAAGCCTACAAGGTACTTTTTGTTAGGTTTGTAGACAGAAATTGTGCACAACGTGTCATGAACAGAATACCGACTTGTATGCATACAATGTACTAGTAGTAGTACGTTGCATCCGGATAAAAAGTATCCTAAATCTAGGCAACGTAGGTACAACTTTTTATTTTTTTTTTGGGTGGGAAATCATCAAATAACTTCTCCCGCTCTGGACGGAGCGGGAGGGTGTGTTAGACTCTTACTGACTTTTAGGTTATAAATAGTGTACCAGCACCTTTTACAAATAAAGAGTGTCTGGGATTCTTTAAGAAGTCTTTAAGTTCGCTTCGCGGCTTTGATTATCTTCTGCCTAGTGGGAGAAGATAATGAATGCCGCGAAGCCTAATGAAAAACAAGATAATCACTAGATTTTCTTCTTTTTCATTAGGCTCCGCATACCTAACAGAAGCTACTGGGCTATGGCCTTCCAAGGGATCTATCTCTTCCTGCTGTTCACTTAAATACGTAAACGTGATGCAATTAAAAGCGTAATTTAATTCTGTGGAGAAAACAACACATTTTTATTCTCAGTTATCAGAAAGTAAGTTAACCTACTCATGTTTTTCTATTACAACGGATTATAAGTATGTAATTATGATCCAAACGTGATATCTAGTAAGACTAGTATCGATACTAGTTATAGTTACACCCATGTTCCTTGATTGACACAACTCTAGCAACGGCAGCCATTTTATGCGACAATATTGAGTTGTAGGTATGCACCTTTTTTTGTAGGTATTTCCAGTCCTTACATTTATATGTCTATGGTCAATATAGTCTCCGAGATTAAAAAACAGACTTTAGATAGATGCTACTACTCCATCTCTCTGACTAGTATATACTCGTAGTTATCTGTGACTCCATCACTGAATTTACTACTGCTAGACAGAGGTATGACGATCCCGACTTGCTAATTAGACATTTATGATTTTATTTATTGATTAAGTATGAATGTGTTCAGGGCCGGATTTAGGGCAGGGCAACAGGGGCTCTAGCCCCGGGCCTCCACAAGGAAGGGGCCTCCACAATTTGATTTGTTTTATATAAGAAAAAAAAATCATCCTTTGTGTCCATCAAAGAGAAATACGTTCATATTCACAAGGTGTTTTTTTTCATTACGTATTTTTTTTTCCAAAATCTATGAATGCAGATCAAAGTTCCTCGAAAAGTTAAAGGCAGTCTCCTAGACTGTTTTCCTGTAGGTGCAACGATTAAGGTACCAATTTACTGCCCCGTCTCAAAAATCCACCCAGTTTATAAATGATTGAAAACAGTGGAAAAAAAAATGTTTCAAATTTTTGTCGGGGCCCCACTTCTTGGTTGCCCAAGGGCCTCCGCACGTATAAATCCGGCCCTGAATGTGTTTATTTATCTAAAACTGTAATGACCGTTTACCTAACTGACATATTTTAAATTGAATTATTTTATTAATGTAATCTATTGGCATGCCACCTTAATTGTAATTTCTTGTTTATGTTAATTTTGTACGCCATATATTGGAGAAACAGTGTATATATTCTAGACAATAATTATACTATCTGTAACCATATCTATGTTTAACAAAATAAATGATTGATTGATTGATTGAAATTATCAGTGTGCCACATCTAAAGCCTGTTTATGATAGTATTATCATAAACAGATTTTGGATGTCTATGTTTTCACGTAGGTACGAGGATGACACTGAAAGTTCTTAGAAAATCAAAAACTGAACAAACTAGCAAGTTATTAGTTTTATTATATCTTTTCAAAATAGTTTCCATTTACATCAATACATCGCTGCATCCGATGGAACCACTGAGAAAAAAAGTTAGTAGTAGGCGATAACATATACCTACATTATTTTGAAAGTAGTTTATTGTACATTTCATATGAAGAAAATCTTTAATTCCTGAAAAACTATGCGTGGATCTTTTTTGCAAAATATAATATTACAATACAAATATTAGTTTAATCGTTGGTTCATTATAGAAGTAAATTAAAATCTGTACTAATATGAAACAGTTTAATGAGAAAAAATAATCACTCGTTGGTTTTCCAATTTATTTAAGCAATATCGCTTTCATCAGCCTCAAACTCTACCTCAAAATCAGGTTCGGCACCAAATCCATGAATATGATGGATTTGGTGCCGAACCTGATTTTAAGGTAGACTGAAGCTTCGTCTTCTACATTATTGTCGCCCGTTAGATTTTTGTAGGAGGTGTGAGCATCTCGTGGAATTAAATGCTTATATAAGGCTTTTGATATCGCTCAATTTCGCAGCTGCTATGGGTTTACCATTTGGCGAAAGCATATTCATCATATCTCTGGAAATTAAGCGTTGTCTTCCACGTTGACGTTTTTTCAGATCCACCTCTTCATAATCATCCTCTAAACTTGTTCGCATAAACAAGGAAAACATTGCTTCTTTTCAATAAAATTTCTTTAGAGCCAGGATATGTTTTCACCAGTAATAGATTTTTTTTCTATTAGTGATTGTATTCTCAAGACTTGCTGATCCATGAAAATCTTTGGCTTCCTTTCGAACCACTTGAACAGGTTTATTTTTTTTTTCAGGTTCTCATTGTGTTCATATAATCTTCAGGTAGGTAAACTTTTTGTTGGTATTACAGAGCACATTCTATTTCCCGAAATCTGTGTCGTTAGGCAAGAAGCTGTGTCCATGACTCTAAAATATCTAATATAATACAAATTCGTTGTAATGTTGGGTGATCATTTAAAAAATATTTAAGCATAAGGGTGAGCTTAATGTTTCTATTTAGGCCGCCGGCGCCGCAGGAATTGCTCCACAAAATAAGATTGATCACTCCTTCTTCAATCTTTCAGACAGGTGTTTAATCAGACAAGAACCTACTTCTTGGGAGCCTCTTCCAGCTTCACCGTCTGCCCAGATGTTACAGTGCCCTTGATAATTATATGATCATAATCCTTAAGTTTTTAAAATAAAGTGAGGTATCTATTATGCAAAAAGATCCAACCTGCGTGGTATGAGAAGTATACAACAATTATTAAGACTTATAAAAGTTTTAAATAGTGGATCTTTTTGCAACATGGTACTTACTTACTTTTTTGTATTTATCAAAATTGGTGATTAGGAGATGGTATCTTTGACACAGTATACCTTTTGTTAGGTTAATTTGATCAAACCGCCTGGATCTTTTGTGCATATATAAAACTTGATGAGTACATTATGAATACGTAGATAACTCGATTTTACAAAAAATGTTGGATCTTTTCTGCTTAACAGGGTCCAGTTTTAAACAGTGGCACGAGGTGGGGCTACATCGTAATAGCCTAATAGGCCAATCGAAGTCTATCATAACTTTCTTGTTGACTTAAATGACATCGAAAGTCATAAAAAATCATTGTACATTTTCTTGCGTTAAATTCATGCTGACGTGACACACACAATTTTCAATTTGCCGCCAAATCGTAAAGAAATGACAAATTATTATAATACATACACAATAATATTGGCAGAGTTCCATTTTCAAAATCTTAACTGTTTTTTTTATTATATCGTTTACAAGTGGCAAGTTCTATTAACTTTCAGTGTCGCCCTCGTATCAACGTGTTATGAAATAACTAGCGAAATACAATCAAATGTTGGCTTTAATCAACTTTTTTGTACCTCTGGAAAGCATAGACTCACAACGAGTCTGTATGCGGCGACTAAGAAGTTCACTAGTGGCGGGTAAGATCTAAATTTGATGTGGGCCAGGTACATTTTGTGAGGCCCTCTGGTGGCGCGAGAAATCGCCTCTGGCTGGAGGCTTTGAGTTCGCTTAGCCACAGGATAGTCCGGCTAAGTAGTCACGACCTCTAAAGATCAACTACGAGATACATAAAAAAAAAAATGTTAAATTAAAATCCGCGAACTTCGATGCTTTTAAGTAATGCATAAATCTTCAAGGCGCGCGGCGAGGCCTCTCGCACCACGAGGCCGTAAGCGGTGGCCCACGTCGCCCACACCTTAGGCCGTCTCTGAAGTTCACCACAATACTAATGATTAAAATACTATCGTGAATTCATGCAAGCCTAGTACTTTAAGTTAAGTTATTGGTTACTTAGAAAAACTAAAGATAAAAAGTATCCTATCTCCTAACCCAGGTCACCCCATGATCCACCCATGTGCCATGCCATCCATTCAAGTCCGTTCAGCCGTTTTAGTGTGAAAGCGTAACAAAACAAACTCACGTTTGTATTTATGGTATAGTTATGATGTCTGGGACAAAACAGGTCAGCTAGATCTGGGAAAACCGTGTGTGATAAATGATAAATGATTTTATTTCTGTAAGTAGGTTTTTACAAACACTTTTACACGTCAAAACATATTTTTTTAAACTAGATGAGGCCGGCGTTTCCTATCTGACTACTCTGAGAAGAAAGGCCGAAACAAACTCAGAGGTCACAGTCTCTTTTAAAGTCCAGACATAATCTTGGTCAGATCATGTGAAGACCATGTCGATTGGTGTCTGAAATGGTCTTTTGATGAAAGAACCACACAGATTGAGTGGACCTGTCCAGTCAGTGCACGCATTTGTCAGTCGTTGTGCAGCTCAACTCATAACTAAAGGAGCTCAACGATTCAACGAGCAATACCAAAGAAAGGACATTTGGCTAGGCCGCAAAAAATACTCAAAACTGCCAGACCATATTAAAAACTAACTGAGAATAAAACAAAATTAAACAATGATCCACATAGTCTTCACATTTACAATAATTAAAACAATATAATACTACACAGAGTAAATGTTCATGTCATTGCATAAATAAAATTCATCAATGTCAATGTGTATGTTCGGACATAATCTTGGTCAGATCATTTGAGGACCATGTAGGTTGGTGTCCGAAATGGTCTTTTGAGGAAAGACCACACACATTTGAGTGGACCTGTCCAGTCAGTGCACGCATTTGTCAGTTATCATGCAGCTCAACTCAAAACTTAAGGAGCTCAATGATTTGACGAACAATACCAAAGAAAAGACATTTGGGTAGGCCGCATAAAGTACTCAAACTGCCAGACTATCATTAAAAGTAAGAGACAAAAAAAAAAAAAAACAAACAATGAACCACATAGTCCTCACATTCCTAATAATTAAAATAATATAATATAATACTATACAAAGTAAATATTCATGTCATTGTTTATATAGAATGTTATATAGAAAAAGAAAATATAAATAGCTAGCAAAATAAAAAGAGTAAAAAACAACAACACTGTAAGTTTATTGGAGCAGCTCAATCCCAAGCCTTTTTGTCCTCAATATAATCTTTAACAGTATAAAAGGCTTTTAGGCAAAGTTTCTGTTTTATAAAACATTTGAATTTATTAAGGCTTAGTTCTTGAATGTGGCTAGGAAGTTTATTATAAAAACGTATACATTGGCATCTAAACGAGCTGCCTATTTTTTTTGAGCCTGGTTGTAGGAACAACAAATTTGTGTTTGTTCCTAGTATTTACATTATGGATATCACTGTATTTTTTAAACAAATTGATATTTTTATGTGCGTACAAAAGATTTTCATAAATATACTGAGAAGCTACAGTCATTATATTAATCTCTTTAAATTTTTCTCTGAGGGAGTATCTGGGACTTAATTTATAAATTGAACGGATTGCCCTTTTTTGTAAAACAAAAATTGTCTGAATATCGGCGGCATTTCCCCATAACAGAATACCGTACGACATTACGCTATGAAAATAACTAAAGTATACTAAACGGGCTGTGTCTAAATCCGTTAAATCACGAATTTTTCTAACGGCGTATGCTGCAGAGCTAAGCTTTTTTGACAATTTATCTATATGGGGGCCCCATTGAAGCTTGGCATCCAAAGTTATGCCTAAGAACATAGTGGTATCTTCGGGGTTCAACTCTTCACCCTTTATGAGAACACTAGTTTTTACTTGTCTAACATTAGGTATTGTAAACTTAATACATTTGGTTTTTTTCTCGTTAAGAAGTAGGTTGTTAACATTAAACCAGTTAACTACTTTTTCGAGGGCACTATTTACATTGTCAGTAACCAACTACTGACGTTTGAGTTTAAATAAAAGTGAAGTGTCGTCTGCAAACAGCACTATATCATGATTATCCTTTATGAGGCATGGCAAGTCATTTATATAAATAAGAAACAAAAATGGGCCGAGAATTGAGCCCTGGGGGACCCCCATTCTTACTACAGATCCGGGTGATCTTTTCCCGTTAACATCAACTCTCTGAATCCTATCACTCAAATATGAAGTAAGAAGATCCAGAGAAGAGTTTCGGATTCCGTAGTGGTGCAGTTTTCTGACCAAAGTTTCATGAAGAACGCAATCGAATGCCTTGGACAAATCGCAAAAAATACCCAAAGCATCGCATTTATCCTCCCATGCATTATAAACATGTCCTAAAAGTTCAACACCGGCATCAGTAGTCGAACGACCCCTTGTAAAACCGAACTGTTTGTTATGCATTAATTTATGTTTATTGAAAAATATTTGGATTTGATCTAAAAGTAGTAGGGTCTGATGTACTACCCGATTTAAACAACGGTATTATTTTACTGTTTTTCATAAGATCAGGAAACTCACCACAGTCAATACAATTATTAAAAATAACAGCTAAAGTAGGTGCGACAATGTTTATAATCGACTTAGCAACGTCCACAGAATTACCCCATAGATCTGCGGTCTTTTTAACATTTAACGTGTGAAAGGTTTTAATTACATCTTTACAGGTGACATATTGGAAACTAAATTCTGAATCAGAAACTGGAACGTTTTCTATAAGTAAAGACTGCGGCAGTGGGTGATGAGTTTAGAGATTTTGTAGTTGATATGGGAATCTCTGTAAAGAAATTTTCAAATGCCATGGCGACTTCAGAATCTGATTTAATTATATTGTCATCAATAGCAAGGCTGTAGTCACTACTTCGGTTGGATGACCTTCCCGTTTCACTATTAATGATATTCCATGTCATCTTAATCACATTACCACTATTTTTAATTTTTGAGTTCAAGTAACGTGACTTGGCCATACAACAAACTTTTTTAAATAATTTAGAATAATTCTTAACATATAAATTAAATTCAGCAGTGTTTATACTAGTCCGTTCATCATACAACTCATATAGTCGTTTTCTACTTTTATGTATACCAATGGTGGCCCAATCACTGAAGGAAGTGATACTATTAACCGACAATATTGTCTTAGGAACGAAAGTATTCTCAAATTGTGTGCAATACATATTAAAAAAATCATTATATTGTTGATTAGTTTTAAATGTTTCCAAACGCTTAGTCGTTTTTGGGTTCACAGTGATTTCTTTTTTAGTAACTTTTTTGCTTTGATATGGAACTGTGATAAATTGTCCGCAATGATCTGATTCTATTAAATTAATATTTTTTTTGTGGGCTGGTGTAACATCTGTATAAATGTTATCTAGACATGTGGCACTAGTGGGGGTTATTCTAGTGGGCTCTAAAAATTGGTGAGCAAGATTGTATGACTGAAACAAACTTATAATTTTAGTACTTAAACCCGAATTTTCTAATAGATTAACATTAAAATCACCACAAGTGATGATAGACTTATTCGAATTACAGATTTTGTGCAACACATCATCCATAACCTTTTCAAAACAATCATACAATCCTGAAGGAGGTCTGTACACACATAATATAATGAACTGCTCCAATTCTATACAGGCTATTTCAATGGTCCGCTCAACTGAGAGGCTCACAATGTCCTTGCGGTCTTTAAATCTAAGCGAATTGTAAAATATGTGAATTCAACGCTTTATTAAGGTGAATCCGCAGTGGTCAAGAAAATGTGAATTTCGCGGGCTACCACTGCGGATCCACCTTAAGTTTACTATCCTTTAGGGTTGGTCAGTTTCATCAAGTACTCAAGTCTTTTTTTAATTTATACGTACCTAGTAGGTACTAAGTACGTATAAAAAAAAAACTAACTGCGTAGATTATACATACAGCCGTATGTAGTCTGTGGTTTTTGTATAATCTACGCAGTTAGATTTTTTTTGAAAAGCATGAAACAAAACTTTTTGATTTATTGATTCAGATGGCGTTAAAAGGACAAAAATTGTAGAATTACGGACTAAAACAGGGATGCCATTGAAAACAGTAGATCTACTGTTGAAAAAGGGGTTGGCAACACGTCGTAGATTATTCATAATCCACAGACTACATACACCTGTATGTAGTCTGTGGTTTTTGTATAATTTTCGCAGTGTTGTCAATTACTTTTTATACATAGTCCACAGACTACATAGTCTGTGGTCTCAATCAATAAATCAAACATTTTTGTTTCTTGCTTTTCATGTGGGTACAAACAAGGTCTACCGTCTACTGATGTTGGTGTTTAACTATCTAAAATATTTTTATTTTTTATACTATAAAATTGTTATTTACTGTTTTTTATGGTTGATTTGCTGTTTTTTAGGGTTCTGTAGTAAACAAGGAACCCTTATAGTTTCGCCATGTCGTCTGTCAGTCTGTCCCCATTGTAGCTCAGAGACGCATAGTACTAGAAAGCTGTTATTTAGCATAGGTATACATATTAATCACGCCGACAATGTGCCAAAATAAAATCTTGAAAAAAAGATATGGTACCCTTGCACGTAGCGTGAGAATGATATTTTTTTTTCGTCTATCCCGTAGTGTGGGGTATCGTTGGATAGGCCGTTCAAATATTGCGGGTCTTTGGACACCACTTTTCCATTCAAGTAACCGTTCACGTAATATTAGGCATTAAAGTGCTAATTTTTGTTAAAGTCAAGTGGTTAAATTATTGTTTATGGAGATGTGAAAAAAGTAATGGCAGTAGTACATACAATGAAATTAAAAGGAAAACTATCACAGCTAAGTAGACTTTACAAGTTAACGAGTAATAGTCGACCAACTTTTTGCAGTTGGAGAATTGACCGTGGCATATATCGATGTATGGGAGAACATACTACTATACTACAATGTTAAGTTCGTTTTTGGGATAAATTCATCCCAACTTCTTGCTACGGAACCCTTCACTGTGCATGGTCCTACACGCACTTGGCTGGTTTTTAGTTTAGTTGTGTTGGCAACACCGACTGAATCTATGGTTATGATAAACTTAGCTTGCTACGTACATATTAATAATCTGTGACTTATCTTATTCAAGTTCATTTGCTGAGTTTATTCGAGTTGAGTTATTGTTAAATTAAGTATTTTGTTGAAAGGAAAATAAATTGTTAAAGCTATTAGACAGTTACGGGAAGTATAGTTTTGAAGAAAAGTGAAAACAATCACAAGTTGTCTACAAAGATGGATAGAGAAGATGGTGAAATGAGTGATGATAACGCAATGCTTGTTGATGATGTAAAAGAACCAATTTCATACAAGGAAGATTGTACAGTGGTACGTAATTCTTTAAACTATTTTACAACTTACTTCATAGTTCATACCAGTTAATATTTAGTTAGACTAAATCTGTGTTATTACAAACCAAAAGACTATTTATTTTTGTGTTATGTTTTATTCTTCGTAAACTACTAACATTGATATTAATAATAATTTATCAATGTTAGTCTTGTTTATGTACTTTATTTATTGTTCTTTCATAAACCAGGTGTACAAAGCTGATAAAGCTGGTTTAATAATTGAGAAATTGGAGAAAGTTGATGCTTCCAAAATAGAGGAAAGAGCAAGGAGATTTGGCTTAAATCTCACTGGAAATAGAGTAATTACACAGAGACAAATCGATGAACTTTACTCAAATTTTGGAATAGAAAGTGGAAATGAGAGACATTTTCGTTTTGATGCAATCAATTTAAATGGAGTTGATGGACTAACTACAAAAGAAATATTTCAATATTTAGAAGATTACAAACCATTATCTCTTGATTGGATTGATGAAGTTTCATGTAAGTAGTGTTTTATATATATATTCATGTCTATGTATATATTAAAAAATAGCAGAGTGAAGCAACACATTTGATGGCTCTACCTTTTAATTTTTTTATTTTCAGGTAATGTTGTTTGTCAGGATCACATCTCCACAGCATTAGCACTGTTGGTTCATTCTAGAGAAATAAAAGATAAGAACTTGAGACAAACGCTTGCTGATAAATCAAATCATCATTGGCGAGAAGGTATGCCACATCCTAAAAAAGACTTAATATTAATGAGGTTTGCTACTAATGGAGACAAAAAAATCATTAAAAAGAAATCACAAAGTAAAAATATTGATGAATACTATGATCAAAGTATCGATGCTGTAAGTAAGAATCCATGGGGTGATCTTTGTAAATCATGGGGAGTTTATGATCACCAGGAAGTTTTTCAACGCAAGCCTAGATATAATAATGAAGATGATGATTTGGAGGAGCCAGATAAAACTGTTAAAATAAAAAATAAAAGTTTAGCCAGCCGACTAGGGAAAAGACATGCTGAAGGAAACAGCAACCAATCTATACAAGCTGAGGAGAGTGATTCAGATTCAGAATGGAAAACCAAATCTAAGACACCTAGAATGAGGATGCATGCAGATGATGAAGAATCTAAACAAAAGAAAAAGGCAGTTTCTCAACACTCTCAAGATCCAGATGGATATTCAGCATTGTCAATTGAAGTAGACAATTCACGTAGCAATTATAGTCAAAGGGAACACACAAAGCTGTCTGAAAAATTTAAAAAGCATACTACAAAAAGGAAAAATCACAGTATACAGTCACGATTAGGTGAGAAAGTTGTTCCTCTGGAAGATAAAGAAAGTTTTTCAAGTGATGATTTATCAGAAAATTCTGACAGTAATATTATGAGTCGAGTGCATAAAGTCAATACCACTAGTAGTGTTTGGTCTAGATTAGATATGAAACCTAGTGGTACAGTAAGTCCAAGTGACCAGAGTGACCTGCGGGAAATGTTAAAATCAAGAAAGCACAAGAAGTCTGATGATCTACGAGACAAATTAGGTAAATCAAAACAGACTAATTTACGAATTGAAATTGACAATAATTATGCACATGATTTATAGTGCATATTCTAGCATAATTTTATATATTACCAATGGCTCAAACCACCAAGATGGGAAATTTCAAGGCTGGGTTTATGACAAAAAAAATTTACAAGCTGCAATTATGTCAGTTACTTTGTAATTATTGTCACTTACTTGTGTCTTTTTATTTCCTATAAATAATAGCGTCAGTATATATTATCAATCTTTAATAAACAAATAATAATAATACATACGAAACCCTTTTGAAGTAAAATGCTTCAAAAACGAGAATGTCATTGTCATTTCGACAATGTGTCATCAATTCCAGGAAAATTACCAAAATTACCATTCACGAAATGACGATTTCAAATTAACGCACGCTTTACCAACCCGCACTGGCCCCGCGTGGTGGATTACGGCCTACTCCGTCTCACAGAGAGGAGGCCTGTATCCCAGTAGTGGGAACATTATACGCTGATTATGCCATATTCACGCTCTTTTCCGGTAACCGTCTTAGACACTTGCTCACACCGTGAAAGGATATTTTGTTACGTACTTTTGTACTCTGAAAAAGTATTTTTCCAGTATTTTAAACTTTTAAATGCATTCCTGGAATTATGAATTATTCATGTGTAAAAAATAAATTGGAAGGTACACAAACTACCAAATTACAATTTTATTGCTAGAAAAAACTGACATCCAGTTGATCCAGTTATAATGATGTTCCTTCCTACTATACTGAGCCCTAGCATCTAACGGCTGGGTTGGCTTTTTAGGGTTCCGTAGTAAACAGGGAACACTTATAGTTTCGTCATGTCCGTCTGTCTGACCTCACTGTAGCTCAGAGACGCTTAGTACTAGCTGTAATTTGGCATAGGTATACATACTAATCACGCCGACAAAATGCTAAAATAAAATCTTGAAAAAATATTTTTTAGCGTTACCTCCCTTGCATGTAATGTGGGGATGACTTTTTCTTCTCCTCTACCCCATGTATACCCAAACTAACTTAACTTAGCTCTTGGTCTGCAACCGGCTTAAAGGACGTGAGCGTAGGTAGGCCAAGGGCCCGTGCACACACGTGGTGTTTTAGAAACGTGCGTCGACGGCGCGCTTTTATCCTACAGAAGGTCAACAGGCTGCGTCTGACTCGCGTGCGTATCACTACAAACGCGCGTCAACGGCGCGTTTAAAAAACGTGGTGTGCACAGGCCCTAAGCTCGAGGATTTGAATGTTTTTAATTTTTCATTTAAAAAATTAGACTTCTGGACGCGTTCTCGAAATGACTTTCCACATGTTTATTTTCAAATAATATCAAAGTATAGGTAGGTATTGCTTACCTATACTTTACGTAAGTTACCTATATTTTTCAAGTGTTTTGTATGAAGTACAGTTGAAACCAATCAATTTTAATGTTTATGGTCATTTGCTCAATAATATTACGATTTTATGCTTTTATTTGCTGACGCAGCACATTTTCCACCTTGGTGATTTTGAGCCCCTAGTGTTTTAGCTAATTATATATGTTAAGTGTCTGTTTTTTATTTAGTGTTTTCAAGTAATGTGTTTAAATGATTTAAGAGTCACTAATGAATTTGACTATCATTATCATAATAAATTATTATACTTTTTATTTACATAAAAAGGAAATCTTTAAATCTGGTAATAATATGAATTCTTTAAGGTGAAAGCGTAAGGGTAGCACGCGAAATTCAAATATTCTTAAGTTCTTTTGCAATTTTCAGGTCAGTATCAGGTGTTGATCGAAATATGATTCCCCATTTATCAAATATTTACCTAAAGAATTATAATCATGAAAACCATCAATACAAGTTTCTAAATTCATATAGGTACCTGCAAATGGGAAAAAACGTAAGAAATTTTGAATTTCGCGGACTACGTTAGCGCATCCCCCTTAAGTACTTAATTATCTGGGGACACATAACCTATGTTTATGTGAAATTCCAGGTTACAAATTGATAACCAATAGACATCTTACAATGTCGTTGTCTTGTATTCACATTTACTGTTGAGTATGTAACCACCAATGTATACAGGTTGAAATTGAAAACTTGCGACAAACTAAAATGGGACATTGTATACATCATTATTAACAACTTTTACTAAGGGACCAAAGCTGTAATCCCAAAAAAAAAATCTGCTTTTCCTACATTTTGATGAGGCATTGCGAACATAAATAAAAAACTGCTGTCCCCTACGGACAGCAGTTTTTTTTTTGGGATTGTAGCTTTGGTCCCTTAGTAAAAGTTGTTCATAATGATGAGTACAATCTCCCATTTCGATTTGTCGCATGTTTTCAATGTCACCCTGTATAATCTGGAATTCTATACTATTCCTCGACATTCTATACAGTGCCTAAAGTATTCAAGTAATGTATGAAACTTTATTACTAAAAACTCGAGCCCCATTTACACGATGCAAGTTTCTTACCTGTAACAGTACGCAGAAGTCAATGTAAAAAAATAAAAGCAGATGCATAACATTCGAATTCACTGTAATTAGCATTCTACACAATACCTTGTCCGTGTATAGGCACTAGTGCGTGTCGGACCCCGCACAGGGAAGGGTTCCCTAATTGGAAAGAATGTTTACGCATGCACGGTATTGATTTTATCGACCGCAAAAATAAGTTAGATCCCGAAAGTCAGTTTCTTCCTTACTTTTCTGCTTATCTCGGAGACTCGTCCACAGCAAAATTCTTGTAGTGATTGATGGTTCTTGAAAAATACGGCTCAGAAAATGTCAAGTAAAGTGAAAACTACTGTTCTGAATATTGTATTATGCCAATAAAATTATGTTTTTTATGCTAAAAAAAGCCGTTGAATACACACCCATATTTTTGCCAATTAAGCATATTTTAAATACCCTACGACCAAAATTGAACACTTACAATTAATGAGAACTGGAAAAACTATACCGATATGTACCACGTAGGTACCTAACAGGGTTTTCTACTTATATAGAGTATACTATAGAGTTGAAACTATTTTGAAAATGATGAAAAAGAATATATATTAAGGGCTATCACTATTTATCTCGTATTTGAGCGTTATTAATGTGTGATTATGGTTTAGTTATAGCCACAAATTAAAATAAAAAATATGCCCGAGAAAGTTTGATTATTTCTCTTGGAAGTGTTCTAAATAAATATTTCAATTTGTTTACTTATATCTCTTATATCTTATATCTTGTCTCTGTAAAGGATGTTTCATCAAATTTTACTTTTAGGCATATTTTGACGCTTTCTTACATCGAAGGTATAATAATTTAATCATATATAAAAATATCCAAGGTACAACAGTATCGTGTACTTTGGTATGCTCAATTCATTTTATTATGTTTCATACAGTAATAAACCAAAAATAATTCTGTAAAACAGAGTTAAAAATTGAAATGAAATGGAAATTAGAAATTATATTTTTTATCTATGAATATACAGGGTGGATTTTTGAGACGGGGCAGTAACAGCTACCTCAACCGTTGTAGCTACAGGAAAACGGTCTTAGGAGACCGTCCTTAACTTTTTGAGACATTTAGATCCGCATTCACAGATTTTGAAAAAAATTTACAGTCTGCAAGAAAATAAGCACTTTTCACAAAAAAATGTTTTGTTGCCAATCGATCCTGTTTCTTACAGAGATCAAAAAATTCTATTAGACCAACAGACGTTTGAGTACTAAAAAATTCAGAAATTGCAAAAGACTATTCCCATACATTTTGTAGGAAATAAGAGACCAACTTACTTTTTTACGATGGAGAGACTGGCCGAAAATAAACAAAAAATGATGAACTTCAAATTTCGAATGAATACGCGTTATAATTTATTTCGGTTTTAGAATAATATTTACATAGTTTGTTGCTTTTGAATTTTTTTTCCCATACAAAGGTTTTTTGCCATTTCTGACTTTTGTAGCGGCCAGGCATTTTTAACGTTTTCCATACAAGTCAGAAAGTTCTAAATTATATGAGGTAATTTTCTTCTCGGAAATCACAAACAACAAACTATCTTGTTCTGAAAGCAAATAAATGTATAACGCGTATTCGTTCGAAGTTTAAAGTTTTTGTTTATTTTCGGCTAATCTGTCCATCATAAAAAAGTAAGTTTGAGTTTCTTTCCTACAAAATGTATGGAAAAAGTTTTTTTGCGATTTCTGACTTCTAAAGCACTAAAACCTCTGTTGGTCTAATAGAGTGTATTGATCCCTGTAAGAAACAGGATCGATTGGCACCAAAAAAAGTTTTTGTGAAAACTGCCCATTTTCTTGCTGACTGTACATTTTTTTTTAAATCTGTGAATGCAGATCTAAATGTCTCAAAAAGTTAAGGACAGTCTCCTAAGACCTGTAGCTACAACGGTTAAGGTAGCTGCCCTTACTGCCCCGTCTCAAAAATCCATCCTGTATAATCCAAATTTAAACAAAAATGATTTAAAATACCTTGCTTAAAAAAAAATGTCTATTTAAAAGTTAAATAAATATTTTTAAACAATTGTTGTATGTAATGCTATAAATCAATATAAATCTCGAGTCGCGCGGTCTGTCGGAGAATCAATCCTGAACGATTGTTCAAGGGAGGTTCCTGCGATGGACGACCATCGCTGGAAGCTACCGGACGATGTGTGTGAACTGTTGAATGAGAAGAACGCGGCTGTCCGTGCCCATATGCGCTATTTACAGCGATCTGTAAAGATACGCGCGACGATATCGGAGCAGCGTAACGCTGTTTGGGACAAGATGCTGAGCGAGTTAGAACTTAGCCTTCTGAGAACCTCAGAAGAAACTCAAATCCAAAGATGTTGTCTCCATGCCCTCCTGGTACGCATTGACAAGACCATCGCTTTCAATGATGTCGATAAGGCTGAATGCCTTGCCGATAGTCTTGAAGCTCAATGCATACCCAGCTCTCAACCAGTAGACTAAGCTCACCTTTTTTTTTGTTCCGGTTGGAAAATCCTCGTGAATATCGTATATTGTGTGGACCAAGCTCACCTATCCCAGGTCGACGCGGAAGTCGAACGTAGAGCCTTCCCTCCCGCCCGTTGAAGACCCTGATTATCCTTTGCCTCCCGTCACTCCAGAGGAAGTGCACGATATCATCAAGGGTCTAAAACCTCGTAAAGCCCCCAGCTTAGACAGAATCACCAATAGGGTGCTCCATTTTTGTTCCCCGCTCACCTGATTATGCTCATAGCCACCATCTTCAATGGTGCCCTGCTCCAGGGGTGTGCCGTCCATAGAGGCAATTAGGCCTAGCCTACCCAACCAACAACGCCAAATGCATTTATTTTAACTATGTAATACAATAATACAAAATATTAAAATAAAAGTTAAAATCCTTACAAAACTCTTATAGCAACTTGTCGCAGACGCCACGGTACGGTAGGTATGCGCAGGCAAGCATTCGGCTAGCCTACATACCGTTCATAAATTTACGCACACTCGTGTATATTTTCGTGTGTATGAACGGCACACAATAGTGACATGGTTTAAATTAGGGGCGTAACTCCTGCGGCAGGAGCTCGATACCCATTGGCTGTGTGTCAAGTCAAGATTTAATGAATGAAAAGTATTTAAGATCAGGGTTCCCAATTTTTGGACAATTCCACGAATTGCGGGGAAGATTCCTTCATGACTACTAGAGACAATTAAAAAAACAGGGTGGTATTGTCGAATTTATACCTTCCAAAAATTATAAATTGTAAGGAATAGCAAAAGCCCTATAAAAATAATTAAAAACTTCATAATTTTTTATTTTTCTTTTCATATTTGGGAAATTTTGCTTGGTTTTTGGGGAGTTAGGAAAATAAGTTTCGGCAACCCTGGACTGTCTTATCCGGCAAAATATGGTAGTCCCTTTTGTGGAAGAAGACGGTATGACAGTGATACAATTTTAATTGGTAGTGTTTTTTTATCGACAAGCCATCTTGTTTCATGTGACACGCAAATTATATCCGAACTTGAATGTTTGCTTTTTTACATCTTATTAAGTTATAAGTAATTCGTTTTGAAACGTAAAGTAGTGTAAATATTATTTGTTGTGTTATTATTTGTTTATTTACCTAAATGAATGGTGTTCTGTTGTGAAGTTTGCGCCGATAATGTGTTAGTTAGGTTAGTCGCACTTGTCGTTTAATGATAAGATTCAAGTTGTGTCTAAAGGTAGATGTGTGCCCGAATTACGAGAATTAATCCAAAACTATGATAATTCATGACTTCGGATATCTTGCAAGTGACGTGTTCTGTAATTATCACCCACCCACTAGGTTAATTTGAGGTGGCCGAATCTTTCTTCTATTTGCATCGTCAGAAAATCGTGTTTTGAACCTTGAACAACGTGGTGAGTTCTTGTGTTTAAGTTTTATTTTTACAGGATTACTTTCAATTTTTTTTTTTCAAATATTATAAATCAATAGTGACTACTTTGAGGGTCATCATATGTAGAGCGACGCTGTGATGTTGCGCGAATTACTTTTTTTTTGTGTCAGTATGCGTGGCCTACTCTCTGTGGAGAACCACTGCACGCCACTGCCCTGATCAATAACATCTTTCCACAAGAGTGGAAATAGGCCACCTTCATCCTCATACCTAAGCCCGGTAAGCCAAAAACTGAGCCCACGAGCTACCGCCCCGTTATTCTGCTCAATGTTCTTGGTAGTCTATGTGGGACTTATTTATAAGCGCCTCAGAGATTATGCCGAAACAGAGGGCCTCATCCCCGACCAGCAGTTCGGTTTTAGATCCCAACATTCTTGCGTCCAACAGATCCTCTCATCCACCGCATGGTAGAACACATAAACGTTGGCTTCCAACGTAGTTACAACTGGTGCTGTATTCTTCGACATAGCGAAAGCGTTCGTCAAGGACCGGCACAACGGCTTATTATATAAGCTCTACAAACTCGGCGTGCCCGATCGTCCAGAATTTTTGTCAAACCGCACCTTCCACTATCGCATCGAAGGAGCGCTATCTTCCCCCCATCGTCCAAATCTAGACATTTTTACACAGACCTTTAAATCGTAATTTTAAATAAAATGTGAAAAGTCCCCATCGATCCAACATGTGCATTTTCACTTTGTTCACTAGCGATATCCCAAAAAGTAAAAACGCGCAGTTGGCTCTGTTCGCTAACGACACGGCCATTTACTACATTGGGAAAAAGCAAGACCAGATATCTCACACTCCAAACCGAAGTCCATAAACTCGACGCATGGTTTAGAAAGTGAAGAATTGAAGTCAATCCCGACTAGGGTTACCAGGCCTAAAAATGCAAAATCCTGTCTGACGTGTCTAAAAATCCTGATTTTGAAAAAAAAGTCCGGTCACGCACCTGTATTAAATAAAAATCATAGTATTTAAGTACGTTTTTATTTACTTATATTATTTACACCCATATTTTGGTTGCTAGCAACCGCATGCAAAAAGTTGTTTTTTCCAGCTATTTCGCAATAAAATAGTTCACACGTCACGTGTTTAGGTATCTCACTGACTCCACTTATAGTCTGTTTAGACTCTTTGGTCCACTGAGAAGTCACGAGAGAAAATACTATCTCCACATTTGCGTTGTGTGGCAAAATACTAAAGAAATCGAGCAAAATTTCATCCCTTTGAAAGTTCAAAAGGATGAAATTTTGCTCGATTCTTTGATTGAGTGACTATCGTTCTTGCTTGCGTTCCGGAACTTCCGGGCTCAGTGCGTGCGGCACCCGTCGCTTGAGCGGGCGGGAGGACATGCTAGTATGACAAAAATCCGGTCTGACATAAAATCCGGGCGGAGTCCGGTCTAATACGTAAAAATCCGGTCTAGACCGGCTTTATCCGGTCAGATGGTAACCCTAATCCCGACAATTCAGGCGGCTCTTTTCTCGAAACCGCGACATAAGCAACCTCCCCTCCCTGACCGCCCACCATGTTCGGCAAGCCTATCCCTTGGGAGAAGCAGTGAGCCAAATATCCAGGCGTGACTCTCCTTTCCTCCACCTTTCCATCTCAGAGCACATAAAGAAGGCGCGTTCGCGTGCCGGTTTCGCTCTCGGTACACTCCATTCCGTTTTAAATGCACGCAGCAAATTGCGTATTTACACAGCGTGCATCCGCCCCATCATGACATATGCCTGTGTTGTCTTCGCACACGCTAAGCCGCACCACATCCATAGGATGCAGTGCCTTCAAAACTGTTTCCTCCGTAAGGCAACGGGATCCCCCTAGTTCGTTCGTAACGAGATCCTCCATCTCGACCTCAAAATTCCCACCATAAAACAGCATATGAAAGGCATTACCAAGCGTTTCTTCGACTGAGCCGTCATTCATCGCAACCCTCTGGTTGTCAAGGCCGCCAGTTTTTATTTACCCTGGGGACACACCAAAAATAAAAGGGTTACCACACAGTGGTGACACCCGGGCGTTTCCTCCCACCTTATCCGACACAGGAACCTCCCGAAGCTGCCGTCCCGTGAGGACCTACGTCAGGCGGAAGGTGAGGACGCCGTGGCGCCTCTCTAGCCGCTCCTCAAAGAGGGTACTTATCGCCGCAATTGTGGCGTGCCCAACTGCGCTGTGACAGTTATTGGGATTATTTTTGAGAAATTAATTTAACATTTTAAACCAGCTTTGTACGATGCTATACACGTTTTTGTAGTTCAGTTAGTGTTCGGACCAAGTTTCAAGTTATAGATGAAAGGAATAAGATTTCCCGTGAAAGAGAATCTCTTTTCATCTTCACAGGGGTGGAATTTTGTAAAATCTTTTTGGACGTTGCCATTATTTGACTATTCCGATTCTTGAGTCAAATTCGCCCCTAAAAACTCAATTACCGGTTTTTGCTCCCTTAGGGGTACTTTTTCGAAAACCCCAATAAATCTATTCTTTTCTGGCAAAAGTATTAATACCTAGTTTCGAGTTAAATGGAACGTGAGTGAAGTTTCTTCCATACAAAAATTTAATGCCCCTTAAACCCCTCTTTTGAGAGATAGATTTGAGAAACTGTGTTTAAAAAACTGTAACCCGACTACGGAAAAATAAAAGTAATCGAAACAAGAAAATATTTCAGACAGAAATCAAGAAATAGCTACAAAAATGGTGAAGGTAAAGCCGTCGTCGCCGCATGCAAACTTGCATTCCAATAATTATATCATTTACTAAAATTGACCTATTTATTAGTTTAACTAACCAAGGCAAATTCGCTATTACCGGGACACCAGGATTATTTGGCTTATCCATATTCTGAGGTCATCATTAGATCCCGGTAATTGCACCCCAAAATCCGATCACTGCTAATGATAAATACATTGTGAAAAGCAATGACTATATAGCCTCTTGACTGCTCGTGAACCTGAGCCGCCCGGCTCAGGTTCACGACACTTAAATGAAATTGCACATGCATTAGATGACGATATGAGTGGCCATTTTAGTTTTGAGCAGTTATTGGATCTCTGCACACGCTGTTATTTTGATACCTTTTAAAATACGCCTGCATAAATAAAAACAATTATGAGTTCCTGTTCAATTAAATGGTGTGGGAAATCGTCTAGAACAGCTATAAGAAAGATGGCATAACTCTTCATCGGTAAGTAAAATATATTTATAATTATGAATAATTGCAGACTCAAGCTAAACTGGTTGACAGCGCGTTGATGTCTTTTTGAAAAGTCCCTTTCTCTCCCTAGGGTATTGTTAATGTCTGTCCCTTTCTATCTGTGCCTTTCTTTCTGCTGTAGTGTTGTGACAACTTCAAAACGAAGTCGATATTGACGATAAAAATTATAGGTGTTTCCTAATTGTAAAATAAATAATATTAATTAATGTTAACATTTTTGATTTCCAAATATTCCAGAACTTAAAGAAAAGTGGATTAATGCAGTTCACAGGGAAAATTGGTTCCCAAAAAAATATAGCGTTATTTTTCAAGGAATTTCACAGCTGATAATTTCTGTACTTTCAACAGACAGTGACCCCTGAGTTTTTTTTTTGACATTCCTTATCAGAGTAGTCATTTAGGAAATGTCGACTCCAGCTAGATTATTAAATAATGACGACTAAAAGTGATTTTTAAATCCTAATTGCACAATGAATTATTTGAATTTGAATATCATTTATGAGAATGTATTGTTCTTAAAATGTAGATTAATAAACGTCGATTTTATCGATATCGATATTATTGTTGCAAAACTGACTTGTGCATCACTATGTTTTGTACATTCGTCCTGACATTGTTGTATCGACCAATCACAACCGCTGTATTTTCTTCATCCCCCGGCCCGCAGTGGTCGTGCAGAGTCGTGTGCCTAGACAAAATCGGTCTATCAGCTCTCAAGTGGTTTAATTCTGGGCACGCCACGATTGCGGCGATAAGTCCCCTCTTTGAGGAGTGGCTAGAGAGGCGCCACGGCGTCTTCACCTTCCGCCTGACGCAGGTCCTCACCGGACACGACAGCTTCGGGAGGTTCCTGTGTCTGATAAGGCGGGAGGAAACGCCCGGGTGGCACCACTGTGTGGATCGCCCGGAGGACACGGTGGAGCATACGGTGGAGGTCTGCCTGGCTTGGGCAGAGCACCGCCGTGTCCTCGTGGAGGCGATCGGCGGCAGAGATCTCTCGCGTCCGGCCCTGGTTCAGGCCATGGTACGGAGCGAGAGGGCATGGGCAGCCGTCACCTCCTTCTGCGAAGCAGTAATGCTCGCGAAGGAGGAGGCGGGACGCTTGAGGGAAAGGCAAATTTCGCGCCTTCTCGCCCCTAGCCGCCGCAGGAGAAGCCCTGGGCGTCGGGAATCCCGGGCGGATTTCCGGCCACCGGCGCGGGCTTGCGGACGGTGAGCAATGGGTAGCTCACCGTCCGGTAAGGACCAGGCCCGGGTCGACGGCGCGTTGTATTCCACGCGCACCTCAAAGAGATGTCGTCAGCACATAGGTAGGGGTCCACTCGGGCCGATGCCTGCCGGGGTCGCGGAAAGGTACTTATGGGTCACCGAGGCCCCCGCAACACAGGCAACAGGAAGGAATATGGGTGGGTTTTAGTCAGTAAGAGTCTGACACACCCTCCCGCTCCGCCCAGAGCGGGAGAAGTTATTTGATGATTTCCCACCCTCAAAAAAAAAAAAAAGTGGTTTATTTTTTTTGGTGAAAAGGCTAAATGACTTTGATTTGATTTGGAGTGTTTGCTTATGGATCCGCTTACGTTATGCTAGGGACGCACACAGTGACATCTGTCGCCGCCCACTCAGCAGGACCCGAGGTGGCGGCGCGTAGTGTTCCACGCGCGCCCCTATTGGACGTCGCAGGGGAATCTTACACCTCACTCCCCCGCGGGCCTGAGTTGGCCCGCAAAGGCGGGCCGGCACCGGCCGGGGATCGCGGAAGTCGCACAAGACCCCATGATCCCCGGTGCAAGTGTCGGAAGGGAATATCGTTGTGGTTTAAAAACCACCGGGTCTGTCTAATATAGGTGGAAACTTCAAAATATCACGTCCACATAGATTTTGACCGCCGATTTTTCGCTAACAATGGTGCCAATTCCCTTGTCAACAAACTAAACTAAATTTAAGTTCAGTGCATCTTCTTCTTTCTATTTCATTAACAAAAGGACACAAGATAAATTTTAGTTTAGTCCTGTCAAATTAATCAGCGCCTGTCACTACTCCATACAAGTTTAGACGTGATTAAAAACTACGTCAAGCGCTGATTAATTTGATAGTACTAAACTAAAAATTATCTTCTGTCCTTTTCTTAATGAAATAGAAAGAAAAAGATGCACTGGACTTAAATTCAGTTTAGTTTGTGAACAAGGGAATCGGCACCAATGTCAAAATTTGTGTGTGGACGTGGCATTTTGAAGTTTCCAACTATAATAGTCAGCGGCTCGACGCAGCAGGGACTGCTGCGTGTGTAGGCGTTTCCTAAATAGGCAGTCTTGACTTAACGTTAGTGAAAACGGACATAGGTACGTCAAGTTTTTAAGAATATATATACATAATTTGAATTTCCTTTAAAATAAAAATCCTTAATAGTGGGACTCCATTTTATTACTTTTGTGTGATTTCTTGTGCAATATGAGTAGAAACAGTAGTATTGTGGTTGTTTAAAAAATCTAAATAACGTGATGTTAGTTTTAAAAAAGGTGGATGTATAAAAAGTGGACATACCTCGAATACTTTAGGTTCCATTTACATTGCGCGGAACGGAATGGAAGCGATTTTTTTTACCAATACCAAGTTGAAAAAAAAAAAAAAATTAGGTTTAGGCCATTAAAAAGTTTAGGTTGATCCTTTTCTGAACTGAAACTTTTCTAAAAAATAACTTATTTTTCAGCGTCTGTCTGTGTCACATTTTTAATTGTAATGATGGCTAAATTAGCTATTCTTTGTCAACGACTAAATCTAATACTGGCGTATTCTCTCCAAATATTTATTGTTGAGTCGGTAAAGCAGAAAATGCTGAGTAGATTCTATCGTGCACTGAGCAGACAAAAATAGCCCTTATGGTGACGAACATATTTTAGATATCTGCACCTACACCAGTGAACGGAAAAAAACAAGGAAGCATTACTTCAAGGGAACTAAGCGCGCATCTTGACCTAAAATCCCAAACAAACTCACACATCGAAAACCCGTTGCTGATTCGCGAAAATACACAAACAATATTATTACTACTCTGGATGCACAGTTAAAAATGTACCTTATTTCGTGATTGTTTGGATTTAAATTAACATGTAACGTATAGGCCGCTAACGACATTTCTACGACGCCGCTCCGCCCACCATTCGTCGCCCGGGATGTTTTATGTAATAAGGTGCAACGCAAATAATTAATCGTGGTATTGATGGTATTAAAATATAGAATTATGATAAAACATATCTTTTATGAACTGGTTATGAGGTCTGTAAATAGAGCAGTGTTTAGGAAGTAATAGATAGGTGTATGCTAAAATTTATTATAAGGTAAATAAAAAATGTGTGGTCTATTTTTTATTTATTTACAATTTAGGTTATTTAAACATTAACATTATATCACTGCTTATTATTTGCTCAGTGTTACATACATACATAAACTCACGCCTTCTTTCCATGGGAGTAGACAGGAACTACAGACATTGTTATTGCTCAGTGTTATCATGAACATAATGAACGTGAATCCCAATGTTATTACAGTCTGACATTTGACTATTACCTAAGTTTACCTATATTACTATCAAAATTGTGAGTTAAACGAATTTTAAGGAATTGTTGAACAATACTTTTGATAAACGGTATGTCGTGAGATGGGATATCAGTAGAGTGCTTTAAAAAAAAGTTTAATATGTCATTATAGCTGGTCACATATTGAAAGCATTTGTTTGTTATTACAGTCAGGTTATGCTCGCTGTTTAAACATTTTCCTGATTGAACTTTCATAATATTTCGTAGGATACACTCAGAAAGTTAACATAATTTAAACAAAGTTACTGAGGGATACGCCAATCCACCAAAGTCTTTAAGACATATTAATTGGTGAAAATAAACATTTTGCATAATGCCATTCCCCATAGAAAAAAAAGGTTATGTCTAATAAAATTTGTCATTATTGTCAGGTAAAAAAGTAAATTGTTTGGTTGGCATAACATCATACCCGTAGACTTCGTGTCATAATTCAAACCGACTTCATTTTTAACAGAAATATAATAAATAGCGATGTATTTACACGTGAAAACTAATTCCAGCATTATTTTTATGCAAATGTGATTTATTTATACACCACTTCACTGCACAAGAAGGCATTTTTAAACATTTACACGCAAAAACCGGTAAACAATACTGCCACGCTAACGAAGAATACAATAACTCGATTTTGAGTTATATAGTTATTCGAAATCAGCTAATTCCGAATATATATATAACTTAAAGACGTCCAAAATCAAGTTATTGTATTCTTCGTTTGTGCGGCAGAATAGTCGACCACCGCTGTTGCCTACTGTGGACGAACTAAAAGCGTGAGCGGCGCAATCGGTAAGCCCCGCCCACCGCGGCGCAATCTGCTTTGGGTCATTTTTTAAAGCTAGGAACGCTTCCATGTTTTTACCGTTCACTGACCTACACACCTTTGCCTAACCCTTCGGGGATTACAGGAGTGATGTTGTGTTGTGTTTACCTACACAACATATGACTGACTACTACTTTTCTCAAGACCATTCCTTTCGTACCTCCATTGGCATTGTAAAAGAAACTATGTCTGACGCATAAAGGTTGCTTCTATTTACAATTTGAAACTGTCGCCTGGAAGCAGTGACGTGGCGCGCTCTGATTCGCGTTCAATGTCACGTGACCAAAGGCTTTATTTTTCTCAAAAATATATAGCAAGTAATCTTTAATTATTTACAAAATTGAGTTGATTTTTTATATTTTTAACAGACAACCTTTCTACCATAAAAAAATCATAAGGTATTTTAACCAACTTTCTAAAAAGGAGGAGGTTATGCATTCGGCTGGTTTTTTTTTTTACACAATTTTACCGTGTTTACTGGGCCGATTTACGTGATTCTTTTTTCATTTGGTAAAGGAACCTCGCGCGGTGGATTGTATTATATATAGATTTTATTAACTTTGCTTGTGTAGTTTTTGAGATAGGTAGCTTCAATAATACGTATTTAATCCAGTTGGTGTAGGTAGGTATTACAAAACTTCCTCTCACTGTTGTTTGCATAGCAAGTGGAGGTATATGAATTTGTGGGGATTAGGTACCATATCAAAAATAGAAAATAAATACTTTGTTAAAAAAATTGAAAAATAACTTTAATTTCGGTAGTCGGTGCCTTAAACAGGAAATTAAAAAAACCAAGTTCAAAGTTATTCTTCACTTTGTAGTTTTTTTTTTGTGAAAGGGTTTTCTTTTCGTTCATACTGGCAACTAGCCTCGCAGCTTTAAATCCCTCGTGACTTGCAAATTGACGCTTTCGTTCCATTCCGTTCCGCGGCAATGTAAATTGATCCTTAGGCTCATTATCCTAACTAAAAATGAACTTATAAAATATATTATGTATCAAAATATAATGTTCAAGAAATGTGAGTGCAAAAGACTAGTTATTAATAAATCTAATTATGTAGAAATATATTTTATATTCATTAAAATAAAATATAATATAATGTATTAGCAACAAAGATAAATAATAATTTGATAATTCGGAAGACGAGTATTCGAATTGACTTTAAAACAGTAAATTAATATTTTACATAAATACTACTTTATTACGTAGTTACATTAACCGTTGTGGTTATTCAAATGTGTGTTTATTAGTTATTGCTATTGTTGTTAAGCCTCTAGTGATGATGATGTACAAATTCTTAAAGACAAAAATATACAAAATTATTACGCATGGCTCTCCATTTCTTTACTGAATACAACAATTACCTACTAGCCATAACAAATGTTGCTTTAATGTTACCACGAAGTAACTGTCTTTATTATGTATTGGATTGTGTCAAAGTACTTTTGAATGTGTTTTGTCTTTACTTTATGTAATAGATAATAAATATGTTTTTTCTAGTGTCAGAATTTTCACTGAAGCCTTTTTAAACAAAAATAACAGATAGCTCTAACTGTAAGTGGGTAAGTATAATACTGACGATTTATTATCTGCTTTGCAACTATCCCTAAGGCCTGCTTGCACCACAAATCCTAAATGCGTTTAGCGCTAAACAATCTAAAACATAATTCTGTCTCTGTTATCTTCAAACGATTATCTGGCTATGTTTTAAATATGCGTATTTATGATGCAAGCGGGCAGGTGCATATTGTAAATACGTTAGTTAAGTACACGATGTTATCATTATTATTTTAAATTATACATTGCAAAAATAACGATAAAAAGAATAAATAATATCATTATTTACCTTTTTGAGTGTTAAAAATATATTATTTTTTAATTTATGTCAAAACTAAGCAAAATTTCTAAAACAATACACATGTTAAGGCACTTGTTAGTTAATTATTATGCTGTCAGCCAGTATAATAACTTATTAATTTGGTGCATAAATATTACAAATAAATGTTACAATGTGCATTTTATATGACCACTAAAACTGTTAAAGGAGACTGGGCAAAAGTGGTCTATGGACCAATAGCGATGTGGTTGTGATATTTGTGATACCTCAACCTTTTGTGCAAAGGGGCATCAAAATCTGGCCCAGCCATTTTGAGAAATATGCACGGGCAGGTACCTTAACCGTGCAGGAACAGGTAAAAAATCTTAGGAGACTGTCCTAACTTTTTTACACTTTGACCTGCGTTTACAAAAAAAAAAAATACACTCAGCAAGATAATGGTCAATTTACTCAAAAACTGGTTTGATGTCAATCGATCGTGATTCTCATAAGGATCAAAAGACTGTACGGGACGAAGATAGTAGTAGTAGCACAAATGGCAGAATATTTTTTTCTAAAAACAATTCGTAGTGATCAATCATCATATCCCGAAGAAAGAAAGTCGTCTTATTGTGAATTTCAAAATAAACATTGTCTTTTATTTTTAACAACATTTTTTTGAGGCAATCAAAATCAATGGGTTTTATATTGCTTCTATGAGGTGGTCATAGAAGTCAAGTGTCTTTAAACTACGAAAAGTATCTATTCCAACTACTTTCTGAATCTAATCAGATTGACATTATTCTAGCTGTGAATGCAGTTAGCAATTTCTCAGAACGTTTTCCTGTAACTGGGCTCTATCAGAATACCAGTGCTGCGATATTTATTTTTTAAATATCGCAGCATTATGCTGAGATAGGAGCCTTTTTGGCGTCGCACAAGTCGTTTTATTTATTTTCTTTGTTGTTTTTTGTTTTGAATCGAACAAATAATGTAAATTTGGTCAGTTTAAAATGCTCCTTTTTTACTTGTTGTGTGTCTTGTGAGTGTCCCAAATAAAATATTTGAACTACAATGGTTAAAGTACCCTTGTAAATCATGTGAATTCTAAAAGTATTCTTTTCTCCAAATTTTTCAGCCAAATTTTGGTCAGATTTTGATGCCCCTTTGCACAAGGTTATAGATGAGGTATTCGAACACAAATATCAAAACCGTATCCGCTATTGGTCCATAGACCACTTCCTGTACAAATTTGCCAAGTCTCTTTTTTAATAATTATGCAAATACCAGTTTATAGCTGGCCCAACTATAGATAATCAACAGATCAATTCTAGTTTCTACATGTCTAATTCTGGCACGTAATTTCCACATTTCAATTTTTGAAATGATTATAAACTTGTTCTTACAGGTCAACTTTGTTTAACATAAAAAAAAATATTCCTCCCAAAGATTTTAAGTTGTATAAATAATAAGTATGAAATAGTGGAATGTTTCAGTCTTACTTATAAGTACGGTCAGTATGCGATGCGCCATAGCGCATTAATAATAGTATTAAGGCGCCTACAAACTATGCCGGCGGCACGGGCGCCCGGGTTTTTGCGTGTCACAATGTAAAATTCATCAATAAATTGATCAAAACCGGCCGCCAATCAGGGACGGCGGCAAGTGTTTAGCAGCCTTTAAATGTATAACGAAACATACCAAAAATGGTAAAATTTTGATAGCAAGTAGCTTAAAATTATGTGTCAGAACTCGCAATAATATCATTCATCATTTAACTCTTTTTTCTTTGTCTTTCTCTTCCTTGCGGTCACTTGAATCGTCTTTTTTCTTAGATATTAATGTGTGCTTGGCTTTCTTAAATTGTTTTTTAACTTTGTCCTTCACTTTACTTTTTTTGGGCGTTGGTAGAACTTCTACTGATTTCATAGATGAACTATTTGATTCACTATTTCTTTGCGCTGAAATAAAAAAAATATATTTAGGAACCTACATAGTGTATAATAAATAAGTCCATTATCAAATAAACGAAACATTTAAAGTCTGCGCTTATTTCTAAAGGTGGACACACATTTGTCCCCGCCGAATCTGTGGACATTCTCTGCAGAGCTATTTACAACCGTTCAATTTGCTGTCGGACTCGATTGTAAGGTTATTTTAGGGGGAACACTACAAAATGGTAGCTTTTATGGTAGACAATTCAAAAGTGGTTAATACATTATTATTATTATTAGGTATTTTGTAACAACTCAAGTGCTACTATAAAATATAGTAGCATTGAATGATTAATTTGAAAAGGCATACTAGCGGCAATTTTATAATATAATATTATACATTTCTTATTTTGAATAAACTTGCTTTTTAAACGTCAGATAGGTAAACTCAGTCTGAATTGATCCATTTAATTTATTTTATTGAAATACAACACTGTTTTATTTCATTTGATAGTTTACGCAGTACCTACCTACGTGAATTTGACAAACCACCTAAAATTATATGAGTTTAGTTGGATATAATTATGCTGCAGTCAAGAAATTTTAATAAAACTTAACATATTTACTTCTTATTCTTCCTAACTTTCTTTATTTTTAATGAATAGTTGCCTATTAATTTAAAATAAAGAAAGTTAGGAATATGTAATATATCTGATTAATAATATGATGAATGTTGTTTTTTAGATTTATGACTTAGGTTTTTACCAGTACATAATACAAGTTCAGACTTCCGACTTAATATGGATTAGATTATTCGATATTCGTCGTCATATCGAATTTTACTGTCAAACATTTTCGATTTTTGTTTTGTTAATAGCGTTTAGAGGACTCCTTCGATATAGTGAATAAATATATTTTATATTAGCACTTATGTTACGAAATATCTAAAATATCGGATAGTAGTAATTTATTTTAATAATTATTATTCATACCACATTAATAATTATTAACACTACATTAATAATTTTTATTTATTATTATCTATCATAAAAGTTACCACTTTGTAGCGTTGTCCCTCAACGAACCTTACTATAGAATCCGACAACGAATCGAATGGTTGTGAATAGCCCTGCTGAATTCGTCTGGGATACTTTCCGAATTCTTCTGGCGATTCGTACGATTCGGCACGGAGTGGTGACCGGGGTTTCATAGGATTTCATATAGGAATTATAAAAATCGGCTTGTTCGGCGCGGACAAATCTGCCATACACCATTCATAATGATTAATTTAGTTTTAACAATCAAAGGTAGGTATAACTGGAATTTGTAAATTCCAGTTACAGTGATATCTGATTTATTTACCTCTCTTGCTGGCGATGGAAGCGGCGATAGCAAGATCTTCTTGGCGTTCTCGACGGCGCTCTGCATCAATTTGCTGTACCAACTCATCACGCATGCGAACTATTTCCACAAGACGTAGTACCAACTTTTCCTCACGAGCCTGTAATTATATACAACCATGTTAAGGTCACCAGTCACATAGTAAAAACAAAACATATTGAGAAGCGAGGAACATTTAGTAAGGATAAACTAGTATTCCAAACCTTGCCTCAAGGACATTCATCATCTTCATCATCATTTCAGCCGAAAGACGTCCACTGCTGGACATAGGCCTTCCCCAAAATTGGGGGGGTTTGCCATAATCGCCACGCTTGGCAGGCGGGTTGGCGATCGCAGTATGGTGTTAAAATGCATAGAGAACGCTGCTGCCCATTCTCTAGTAAGTCCCTTAGTCGCCTTTTACGACACCCACGGGAAGAAATGGGATGGTACTATTCTTTACGTCCGGCACCACAAGGACATTGGGCAAAAATATATGGGGATTGGCCCAAGTGAAAAATAAAACTAACTAACTGAAAAATAAAAGCGGATTTTAGCCACCATTGAGTGCAGCCAGTTTGTCAGTAATAAGCAACATTTAACGAGTACCTCAGAATATTCATTGCTTAAATATTTTTAGGATAATAGGACGAGGTTAACCTCTTCCCTGCCTCACCCCGAACTCTACTCTCTCCGGGCTGGAGTGCGGGGATTTAATACCCCGCACTCCAACCCGGAGAGAGTGTGCGAGAGTTTCCCTGGGCGGAGGGCCACTAAAAACCTAAGCAATCTCATATTGAGATTTATCTCAATTCTTCGAAAACTATGAACAAGCAGGCAGATCAAATAGGTGGTGAATGAGTAGCACACAGGTCACATTATTACGCCATATCCTGAATTCGTCGAATAACAACTTACTCCGGAAAACAACAGAGGGAAACAAAAGTCGTCGGTGCCGTTTTTTAACCATGTTCTAGTAGGAACTCAACTAAAAAGTCCTTACCTTATCAGCATCGATGCGGTTAACAGCGGGCCGTGATTGTATTATTCGAATTTCATGTTCAATGTCAGCTTGTTCTTGTTCCAGCCGTTGTTGTCGTCGTCTGAAATGTTGTTCTTGATTATCTATCGTGTTGGTGTGGTAATATGGCAGATGAGCAAACAACTGATAATAAACTACATTGACAACCCAGTTGCAATGAGGATTAAAGAGTTCAGATGCTGCTAGCATTTAAATTAATATTTAGGTCTGATCAAACATAGGTACAGTGGATAAAGACAGCAATTTTCTATGTATCTAGCCAGTATTGTCCCACTGCTGGGCAAAGGCCCTCTTTCCGCACATTTCTATCCATGATGTCATGCTATTATGTCAACGTTTTGTAAAAGACAACAACTTTGTTTTTTGGCAAGTAAATGCTTGTCCACGGGAGAGTTAAACTGGCAAGTTTCACAACTAAAAGGCGGAAGCAGCACAGACAGTAAACAAGCACTGTTTTATCATAGTAAATTAATTAAATATACAGCGTGTATCAGAGAGGTGCGGTTAAATTAGGGGGGGGGGGGGGGGGGGTACAGACCATCAAACTGAAAAACTTTTTCCATGGGACCAACATCGTAATCGCAAAATATTTTTATTAGCTTGACTCGTATGTAACGGAATCTTTCACCGTCATTTTCACCTACTTTTAATTGTCGTATCGAAATGAAACTTTGTATGTTGATGTAGTTCGGATAACAAAACTGTAATTTGGTATCTTGGAGCTGATCTGATGATGGAGGCAGGAGGTGGATAGTGGAACTATTTAGTGGCTTCTAGTAAACCGGTCAAGTCATAACTTCGTTGACTTTAAGACTTATTAACTAAATGAAGAATAGACTAAAACGTAAAAAATAAAAACATGTAGCTTAAAAAAAAACACGCATTTATCTTGCACTAAAAATGTTAAAATAATTAAATTGACTTGTATTAATTATGATATGAGCTATGCAGCTTATCACTTCTTTTATATCCAATGATTATTAATAACAAGCGTTTTAGGGTTCCGTAGTCAACAAGGAACCCTTATAGATTCGCCATGTGCGTCTGTCTGTCTGTCCCCCCGGCTTAGCTCAGAGACTCTTAGGTACTAAAAAGCTGTGATTTGGCTTGGATTTGGGTATACATATAAACCGACAAAGTGGTAAAATAAAATCTTCCACATCTCCAAAATTATCTTTTTTTAGATTACTTTTTTGCACTTTATTTTTTATTTTTTTTATTTGTGATGGGTTTGCTCTTGACCTTAGTCTATGTCAGAGGCGACAGAAACAAAGTCGACGATGGAGAGAGCTTACCCAGAAGAAGCCTGTTCACTCTCACTTTGAAGAGATTAGGGTTATATGCGTTCGGAAACACAGACGCAGGCAGAGAGTTCCATTCCTTTGCTGTGCGCATTATAAAAGAAGTTTGGAAACGCTTAGTGCGAGTTGGTGGGATAGCCACCAGGAAGGGATGGTAACCTGAAGTGCGCCTAGATGACCGATAATAGAAGGGGGCCGGTGGAATGAGGCACTTAAAGTAGGGATGATATTTTGTTTCTCGTTTATACCATGGTGTATCGTTAAATAGGCCGTTCAAAAATATTGCTCGAAATAATATTTTTCGATTCAGGGATCCGTTTGCGTAACATTTAAAGTGCTCACGTTTGTTAGAGTAAAGTGTCCCTCCCCACTGCCAGCTAAATAGTTATTTCTAGATATGAGGAGAATTTCATGACAGTAGTATAACGAAATTAAAAAGAAAACTAAATAGGCTTTACAAGTTAACGAGTAATAGTCGATTAACTTACATTTGCAGTTGGAGAATTGAGCGTGACGTATATCGATGTATGGGAGAACATGTCGCCTATCCGTATTAACATTGTCGGATGTGAAAATCAGCAACATTAAAAGAGAGCGTGCCAAGATTTGAATTGCTGATATTTTGTATATGGAAACTAGGTTAAGACGCTGACAACACCTAAACCGCGGTCACAGTCAAATTCCATAGAAAAGAAAGAGAAGCGCGACGACACAACGCTTGTAATTTATTGCAAAATATGAAGTAATTATCTATTTACTCAAAATTGAGTTGTGTAATCGAAAATAAAAAACAACCAAGTTCTGCATTCAAATAAGACGCTCTTGTTATTAATTAAATACGTAACGTATGTTGATATTTGATACAGATATTTTGGATTAGAACTCAAAGTAAGAGGTTAGTTTAACGTTAGTTTGTATCGAGATTTTGTTTTCAAAACGTGTTTTGGTAACAACCAGGTTCTGGGAAATATGTTCAAAATTGACATATATTTTTTCCGCTACCACAAACTATACAGATTTGGCAGTTTTTTTTCTTAAGTGAAGCCTATTTTGGTCAATTGGGTCTTGTCAGCGCCTTATCAAAATTCAACAGAACTTTAATACATGTTCATGAGTCTACTAAAAGAAGGGACTTTTTAAGAGTGATTAATGAAATAAAAAGAAAATGGCAAAAATACATATACGACATTTGGGATAGGCGATGTTTTTTTACTAAAATGTTAAGTTTGTTTTTGGAATAAATTCATCTCAACCCTTCATGGAGCGTGGTCCGACACGCACTTGGCCGATTATAGTTATATACTCACGAACTTCAAGACGTCCGTTTAACGTGAAAATTTGCACACGTATCAAGGACCGATGACAATACAATAATTTCATAACTTTGACCTTATATTCTAACTAGGAGCACCAGGATAATAAAAAAAAATACATATTTCGATTGGTCGGTGATCTACATTACACTGGCGCCGATTCCCTTGTTCACAAACTAAACAAAATTTAAGTTTAGTGCATCTTTTTCTTTCTATTTCATTAAGAAAAGGACAGAAGATAAATTTTAGTTTAGTCCTGTCAAATTAATCAGCGCCTGTCACTACTCTATACAAGTTTAGACGTGATTAAAAACTTACCTACTAAAATTACGTCAATAAAGCGTGGGGTACTTGATATCAAATGTTACAAATAGTAAAGTAGAGTTATTATAAAAATATAGGTAAAAGCACCCCACGCTTTTTTTACAATCCAATTAATTATTTTGTTAATAACTTAAACCTTATTTAAAACTTATTAGAATTCTTTTAATTATAATGAACCAGTGGACAAATATATATATATATATATTCAAATATGAAGAATTTGTTATATGTTTTATATAACAAACTCTTCATATTTGAAAGTTATTTTCTACTTTTTAGTTTGGCTTGCTATTAAAGCATTAAAGCAAATTATTATTTTTTCCAATTTAGTACAAAATCGGTCAAGTGCGAGTCGGTTTCGCGCACAGGGGGCTAAATTAGAATCTTTTATTCAGATGTTAGGTAAGTACATTTTTTATTTATACAAATATTTATTATGAGATTTAATTATTTTGGTGATGGTTATTTTGTTATTGTTATATTAGTGTTACAAATACATAAACTCATAATTTGCTTAGTTTTATTTTAAAACTTGTGTTTTGATAATGTACTACTACTTAAGGCGCGATAGAGAAATCACGAAAATGAATGCAAAATGCAATAATACTTTTCTAGTATTTTTTGTTGACTTTAAAAAACATTACTATCCAAAAGGGATATTTTGCAAAATAGACATTCTACGAAAGAGATATTTTGCGAAAAAGACATTCTACGTAAGGGACGTTCTGCAACTGAGCCGTGTTTTGATGTTCAACTTACCATTAATTTCCTTATGACTATAAATCACGTAATTTCTTTTAATACATTATTTGCACTTTTAAATTGTCGTACGGTTTCCACATAAAACTAATGAAGAAAAACAATTTATCTAGTATATTTTCAAACCATTTAATGGACTGCTTGTATCGATGGTGCCATCTATGCATCTATTCGTTTCGCGTGCAGTCCAGTCGACTACCATTATCATAGGCCGATTTGATGGACTTAAACTGCTAGTTTCAACTCATAAACAAATTAAACAATACAAGTACTACTTACATGTACATCAATTCAGTTTGTTTTCTGAACAGGTCATTTTTCTCATTGACTAGTTCACACAATTGAATGACTAAATCTTCGACTTCCTCTTGCGGCACCGTGTCAGCTTCGTCGCCTGTAACAGGTACGTCCTTTAGTGATAAAGTACTTCTATAATCTACGATAGAGGATTCGTAAGAGAGATAGATTTGTTTGATACAAATCAAAATTGCACCTTGAGGCCAAAAACTGTGAGTAAGAAATCAAAATATTTTATTTCACATAGACCTTCATGGGCACTTATGAAAATTCAGTAGCTAGGTGCACGGTTCCAATTGGTCGTTTCCTATGGAAAAGAACCGGCAAAAAACTCCACGGTTACTCTTTTAAAAATAAATCGGAACATCTCTCGACTAAAATGGCAGTGTCACATCTGGACGGACAGACTTGGAAAGGACAAAATTATAAGGGTTCCGTTTTTGCCATTTGGCTACGACAGCCTGAAAAGTGAAATAAATTTAGATTAAGAAGTAAGAATGAGTGCTCAAATAGAAATAAAATGTGCTGGCATATGTTTACCCTCACACTTGTCGCGAATCATTCGTTCGATGAGGACGCCCTGTCTCTCGAGGCCGAGCTGCTGCGTCTCCAGTAGGTCCAGCTGCACTTGCAGGGCTTCGGGTGACATCTGCAGCTTCACCTCGCGCCGTTCCGGCAGGGGCAGCCCCGGTGCAGGACCCTTTGCCTTCCGTCCGCCTGCTGTACATCAAATATTTACTTAATTGTACTCATTATACTGCTGCTATAATATCATAATTAATTATAAATTCATTATCCTTTTGCGCACTCAATGAATACCCAATTAATGAAAAGATAGTATATTCAGAAGGCCATTGGAATTAGTTTTTTGAAATAATTTTGCTATTATATCAGGTAGGATAAATTATTGAACTTTGCTAAGTACGTCAAAGGGTCTGAACCACGAGTTTGAACTGTAGGTACTGTTGAGTTGGAAAGCTTGTATTATTTCCCACCTTCGGAATTGATGCTCTTCATACCAGTAGTGTTGATACCTTTCTCCAAGGAGCCGCCGCTACCGGACACCGTCGACAGACTGTCGGGAGGGGTCGGCGCGGGTCGCCTCTTCTTAAGAGTTGGTGTGGACTTACCGATTGATTTCTATGGGAAAATAATCATCGATTAAATAATAAATGTTTTAAAAACGAAACTCTGGAAGACAGAAAAGAACCGAACTCACGCTATTAAACATTAAAAGTTTGTTGTTATTACCACGGAGGTTACGTGTACATTAACCCTACATTAATATTTTTCTGCTTTAAAAACAGATTAATAGGCAATATACATACAAGAATTGTCATTGTCTTATTTGAGTTTATGAAACCGTTGCAAAAAAGGGGTTAATAAAGTGTATCCGCAGTTGTAGCCCACGAAATTCAAATTTTCTTACTTTTTTGCCATTTGCAGGTCAGTTTCATCTATCTAGGTATCTTTATCAAAATATGATTTGCGACCATAACAAATATGTATTTACAGAATTTAATAACTAGAATCATTAATACATCTCTCTTAGTTAGATTTGTTCCAGAATAACAAATCTTTTTAATCGTTTTCGGACCGCGCGTCAAGATTCGTTCAAATAAACTTTAATACCCCTAAACCCGAACTGAGGTTTAGTTTTGAAAAAATTATAATAACAAGCTTTATTTTATACTTGGGTAAGTATTCGAGCCATATTTAAAGTTTATTGATTAATTTAAGGATTACGATTTTTTATACAAACGAAATGGGGAGCATTTCGTTTGTTTAAAAAATCATTAATTCTTTTATTTTCAAAAGTAAGTAAAACTGCATCTTCTACTATGAATATAGCTGTACGAGCATAGCCACATGAAATTAATGTACTGTTTTAGTTTTTACCTTAACAAGCTTTTTATAATACAAATTAAACGCATACTTGGTCAGAGTTGATGGTAGAGTTGTACGAGCTGAAGGAGGATATGCTCGCGACGTCGTCCATGGAAGTAGATGGGGGTTGGAGCCGCGGCGCCTCTGATATCGAGATGACTGGCGGCGGCGGCGGCGCTTTTGCCTTTTTCCTACGGGGCGTGCTTCCGGGGAGATTCGGAGTACTTGTTGCCATTGAAGATCTATACATTGAGCTGGAAACATTATACAATTTTAATTAGCACGTTAACCTTTTAAGCTAGCTGATATGAATTAAATTAAAAAATGTCCACATTATTTCATCATTCACATTCTTACCTCTTGCTGTGTGTTTCATCTTCGTCTGACGAGGGTTCTTCGCCATCGGACCAGAAAGGGTTTACCGCGATTAGCCTTTTTCTGTAATAGGTACAAATAATTGTGTTACTTATTATAATTTGTAATAATCCACATTGTATGCTGTACAGTTGATTTGCGAATACTAATATAAAATAAAAGGAGAAACTGACTGACTGACATTAAAACATTTATTATTATGTTATCTTTTATTATTTTTCATTATTATTATTTCCTCTCAGAGCACCTGCCATCTTATCTCATCACCACCCGTGGTTGACTGGTAGAGAATGCCTAAGACATTAAGTCCGCCTTTGTGTGCGAGAAGTTTAAATCTATATATAAAAGGAGAAACCGACTGACTGACATATCAACGCACAGCCGAAACTACTGGGACTAGGAACGTGAAATTTTGGCTTCCTTTTATAATGTAGGGGAGCACTACGAAGGGTTTTTTGGAAATTCAACCTTTAAGGGGGTGAAAATGGGGGATTTGGTTTGTATGAAAAATCTTATTCCTTAGTTAATAAACTTGATTCCAGGCACGAAGTGGTAATTATTCGTGCCTAAAGGCACGAACACTTACCTATGTAGGTTATGAAGTTTGTAACTTTTTGTTTTTTTTTAAACTACCCCTTAAAGGGGGATTGGGGGATGTTTAAGTTTGTATAGTAGAATTATAGTTAACTCGAAACTCAGTATTTATACTTAAAACCAACAATAAAGAATAACATGTATCATGTTTTTTCAAAAAATCTACTCCTAACGGGTTGAAAAGGGGTAGTTAATTTTACAAGGGAGGATTTTACTGCGTGACTTGATTAACTCGAACACGAATAGGTTCTTAAATAATCAACAAAGTTTGTCATAATTCGTTTTTCAAAACTACCCCTCAAAATTATTTTAGAGAGTTTTAAAGTTTGTATGGAAGAATCTTAACGCGCGGTCCGATTAACTCGAAACTCGGTCCGAGTAACTCGAAATTCGAGAATCGACCCCTAACGGGGGAAAAACAAGTAATTAAGTTTTTAGGGGATAATTTTACTGGTACCTTGAATAACTCAAAATAACACATAAATTAATGTTTAAGAACAAAACAGTTGGTAAAATAAACAGTACAAAAATTCCTTGGACTACAATTAATAGACTTAGACATGACATGTCACCTTCCGCTTGATGCAGGTTCTCACCGGACACGGCAGCTTCGGGAGGTTCCTGTGTCGGATACGGCGGGAGGAAACGCCCGGGTGTCACCACTGTGTGGATCGCCCGGAGGACACGGTGGAGCATACGGTGGAGATCTGCCCGGCTTGGGCAGAGCACCGCCGTGTCTTCGTGGAGGCGATCGGCGGCAGAGATCTCTCGCGTCCGGCCCTGGTTCAGGCCATAGTAAGGAGCGAGAGGGCATGGGCAGTCGTCACCTCCTTCTGCGAGGCAAATTTCGCGCTCTCTGGCCCTTAGCCGCCGCAGGAGACGCCCTGGGCGTCGGGAATCCCGTGCGGATTTCCGGCCACCGTAGGCGCGGGCTTCCGGACGGTGAGCAATGGGTAGCTCACCGTCCGGTAAGGACCAGGCCCGGGTCGACGGCGCGTTGTATTCTACGCACGCCTCAAGGAATGTCGTCAGCACAAGTGTAGGGTCCACTAGGGCCGATGCCTGCCGGGGTCGCGGGAAGGTGTTAAAGGGTCACCGAGGCCCCTGGCAACACAGGTAACGGAAGGAACACGGGTGGGTTTTAGTCAGTAAGAGTCTAACACACCCTCCCGCTCCGCCCAGAGCGGGAGAAGTTATTTGATGATTTCACACCCAAAAAAAAAAGACATGACATGTAACAAGTATATACGAAACTAAGTCGGTATTCATATACCATCTAAAAAGTAAATATAGTTCTTAGAATTTTCGTCCGTTTGTCTGTCTGGATGTATGTTCCGGATTGGCGCAAAAACGGCTGAACGGATTTGGATGAAATTTGGCACACATATATTTTATAACTTGGATTAACAAAGAGGGTACTTTTAGTCCGGGTAGTACGTTCGCGTGAGATTTTAAAAATAAATAAAAATGAACAAAGTATTATGTAATCGCACGACATAAATATATTACAGTAGAAACGCAACGACAGTCCATGCTAAGTGCTTTTACCAACGCGGGAGGCATGATTTTGATAATTGTGTTAATGCATTATAAGTATATTGTCATGAAAAAGCAGCGCATGTAATTATCATTCAAATATTTATGTATGGAAAATCTACCGACTGCATGTTTATAACCGCAATTAGTGGTACAGTCGCCAGCACATCAAGTTACCACAAGCTGTCAAATTGTACATTACAACTACAATGTGTGCCGAACAACGAGGTAAAGTTTGATTTATAATGTAGGTACTCGATACTCACTTATTGTTCTTTTGTTATATTGTGATCTACCTCGTCATAATATAACTCATGTGAGTACTTGAAACTGCGGAAAATATTACAAACCAATGTAGGTAATCGTAACGTAACATATTTTGTAAATATTTATGATGAGTTATTTGCTTATTTATTTAGGATCCCCAACAAAAGATATAAACACACAAAGTCACGTCCACGTTACGGCATCACTATAACACACGGAAGATAAATGTATGGAAATATACAAAGACGATGTTAAATTTCTGTCCGCGATAACGTTATAATGTGTACGTATTTCCAAATGATTTACGGTCGTGGACGTGAAGATCCGCGATATCGTCAATTTAGAAATTATAAAAGCGCATAATATAAAATATAACGTTATGAGATACAAAAGAAAATCTTATATTTTGACAGAGACTCGAAGTCTTGGCACGGCGGCCTAATGACGGAGGTTAGGTTTTGGGCCAGGGATTTAAAATAAATTGAAGTGCTATGCCTAGGAATCCTCCGGGTTTCCTTTACTCAATGTTTCTGGTCCCCAAACCCGATGGCACCAACCGGCCTATTTTCAACTTAAAGAATGTGAATGATTTTGTTTACACAGAACCATTCAAGCAAATTCAAAGAAATGTGACATATACCAACCCGCATTGGGCCCGCGTGGTGGATTACGGCCCAGTCCCTCTCATTGATTATGCATTCGGGCTCATAAATGTGTTTCGTGTCCCAGACTTCCTCCGACCAAACAACTGGCTTTGCGAAGTCGACCTGTCATAGGCGTCCTTAAATTTGCCAATACACTAGTCACACACACAATTCCTATGAATAAGTCACAGAGGTAGATTGCTAGTATTGACCTGCCTTCCTTTTAGCCTCAGCACAGCACCCAAAGTCTTAGCAATTCTAGCAAACTGGGTAACACAGACACTAAGCGAGGAGGTTATTCGAGTACTCGTCCCAACTCCGTGCAAAGCCTCGTATTTCTAGATGAAACACATGGATTGAAGGGAGATCATAGCCGCACGAAAACATCGAACAAATAAGAGAAAAGGATGAGCTAGGTCGATCGATTCTGTAAAAATCTCACCTGAAACCTTAGTTAAAAAATAATAAACCCACCGCAGTATCTCTTCGTGGATGCGTGTCGTGCGTGTTCGTGGGTTTGTGCGCTCCGAACTCTATGTCTGTGCCGGTAGAGTTTATTACTTTGCCGGAACAGATCTAGGGGCGAGGAACCAAACCAAGAGAGATACAGAAACCCGCAATGCAGCATGTAGCGAGCTGTTGGGCAGTAGCGATACCACGGACCCTATATCCCGGGAGAAGTCTTATTCCTCATCTCTGGCTTGCCTTTACTGGCCGGCTTGATAGCCCTAGAATACCTCTCCTAGTACCTACTCAAGCACCTCAGGATATGTTGGCCCCTTGTTACTACGTCACTAAGCGCTAGCGACCGTTTTCGGGGGCCCATTATTGTGTGTGCAAGCCAACCCCTGCCATCTTACCTGTTTTTTTTTTAAAAATTGGTCAGGCAGGGGCCAGTCTTTCCATAGTCCAGTTCACTTTAGCCACCCAAACCCATAATCCAATATTTTTGTTTCCATATCCCGCAATAGTCCTACGCCAACCGGGGGTTGTCTTTGGATGCACTTGTATAGCGCGAACAGGCATGATCGTCAGTTGGTGCCTTATTTAAAATTGTCGAAGGGGCCTCTGTGAGGTGGCTTCGGCTCCTCGTACGCCTTCCAAAGGACCGGGAACCCCAAGGTGCCGAGATATGTAAACACATCCAAATAAATAATAATAATCTTGGTTGAAGTGAGCTGCACTTCCACTTGATGCTAGGGATTGACACTATTGACAGCTCACTTCAAGCTTTCACGGTGAGATTTTTATATAATAGTTCGGCTGTTACAAACACCACACGACGACGTTGCAACGTCCCTAGCAAAGCACTACAAAGCCTGGTGGCCTTCCTTGACTTCGCCAGATGCGTGGTACCAGAGGGTAGACTTCACTCTTAGGTGTCCTGAACATTAGTGTGTCACTAATGTTTCTAAACAAGAAACTAAAAGAAGACTTCGTCAGTGTAGTTTTACCTATAGAAGTAAAGGAAGACTTAAATTGGTGGCTACTAAATTATCATCGGGCCTCTCTGATTCACAACCCACCACGGCCACATTTCCTGATAACCAGCGTGCCGAATATAGCTTCGGGGGCTCAGCTCGAAGGATACTTACTATTAAGACCGTGGACAGATCAAGAGCAACAGCTCCATTGCAATCAAAAGGACGTGCTCCCAATACTAAAGCTCATAGAAGAGCGAGGTTCAAACATGTCCAAGTCAACTGTACTATTTCAGTGCGACAATAGGACTGTTGAAGCCTTTTTAAGAAACGAAGGAGACCTGCCGGTTAGTTGCGTGACACACATATGTAAACTGACAATTGATCGCAAAAATTCGTATGCTCAGACGAATTTTTCAAACCTATGAGAATTAAATTTTTTAGTTGCACAACACGTTTACAAGGTCTAAATAATAATAATTATAAAGATCTGATGGACCCTGTCGGGCACAAAATTTTTATCAAATATGAGTAGTAGCACGATTTAAAATAAAGAGAGAAAAGAGAGTTTAAAAGGCTATTGCTCATCCATTGCGATTAGCAATAGCCTTTTAAACTCTCTTTTCATTTCTCTCTCATCAGATCTTTATAATTATTATTATTTAGACCTTGTAAACGTGTTGTGCAACTAAAAAATTGAATTTTGAATTTAAAAGAAGTTTATAATATATTATACTATGTATAGTATATTATATTATATACTTATATATTTTTATGTGACTACATTCGTACGTTACACTTTACGTAAATCAATTAGTGGTAGACATTGATTTAAATTATTTGGGTAGATGAAGTACGTGATTCTATTTTGATGACGTGATTCTTTTACGTGGTTAGTCTAGCAGTTTTTTTTTGGGTGCGCTGAGTCCTGTCCTGATACGTGGCCATTCAAGGTCCTCATGCTCTTGCATGAATGCTATGACCATCTTTTTTTTTTTTTTTGAGGGTGGGAAATCATCAAATAACTTCTCCCGCTCTGGGCGGAGCGGGAGGGTGTGTCAGACTCTTACTGACTAAAACCCACCCGTATTCCTTCCTGTTGCCTGTGTTGCGGGGGCCTCGGTGACCCATAAGTACCTTCCCGCGACGCTATGACCATCTGCCGCTGCTCTACTTACACTCTTTTGTGCAAATATTCATTTTCAACTTCCTACGTTATAAAACATGAAAATGAACAATTAACAAAAAATAGTAATTGTTTCATAGTGATACAATACCCATACCCATTTTTCTGTAAAAACTTCTTTTTTTACAGATAACTATAAACTATATTGTCAGTATTCAAAGTTATTCGAATTTCAAAATGAAGGCGAAGTTGAAGTTTACAAAGTAAGTTTAAGAAATCAGGGTGCTTTTTTATCCTACTAATATTATAAATGCGAAAGTTTGTAAGGATGGATGGATGGATGGATGGATGGATGGATGGATGTTTGTTACTCTTTCACGCAAAAGGTATTTAGTATTTAGAGAGTTTAAAAGGCTATTGCTCATCCATTGCGATTAGCAATAGCCTTTTAAACTCTCTTTTCATTTCTCTCTCATCAGATCTTTATAATTATTATCATTTAGACCTTGTAAACGTGTTGTGCAACTAAAAAAATGAATTTTGAATTTAAAAGAAGTTTATAATATATTATACTATGTATAGTATATTATATTATATACTTATATATTATTAGGTGACTACATTCGTACGTTACACTTTACGTAAATCAATTAGTGGTAGACATTGATTTAAATTATTTGGGTAGATGAAGTACGTGATTCTATTTTGATGACGTGATTCTTTTACGTGGTTAGTCTAGCAGTTTTTTTTTGGGTGCGCTGAGTCCTGTCCTGATACGTGGCCATTCAAGGTCCTCATACTCTTGCATGAATGCTATGACCATCTTTTTTTTTTTTTGAGGGTGGGAAATCATCAAATAACTTCTCCCGCTCTGGGCGGAGCGGGAGGGTGTGTCAGACTCTTACTGACTAAAACCCACCCGTATTCCTTCCTGTTGCCTGTGTTGCGGGGGCCTCGGTGACCCATAAGTACCTTCCCGCGACGCTACCTTCCCGCGACGCTATGACCATCTGCCGCTGCTCTACTTACACTCTTTTGTGCAAATATTCATTTTCAACTTCCTACGTTATAAAACATGAAAATGAACAATTAACAAAAAATAGTAATTGTTTCATAGTGATACAATACCCATACCCATTTTTCTGTAAAAACTTCTTTTTTTACAGATAACTATAAACTATATTGTCAGTATTCAAAGTTATTCGAATTTCAAAATGAAGGCGAAGTTGAAGTTTACAAAGTAAGTTTAAGAAATCAGGGTGCTTTTTTATCCTACTAATATTATAAATGCGAAAGTTTGTAAGGATGGATGGATGGATGGATGGATGGATGGATGGATGTTTGTTACTCTTTCACGCAAAAGGTATTTAGTATTTAGAGAGTTTAAAAGGCTATTGCTCATCCATTGCGATTAGCAATAGCCTTTTAAACTCTCTTTTCATTTCTCTCTCATCAGATCTTTATAATTATTATCATTTAGACCTTGTAAACGTGTTGTGCAACTAAAAAAATGAATTTTGAATTTAAAAGAAGTTTATAATATATTATACTATGTATAGTATATTATATTATATACTTATATATTATTAGGTGACTACATTCGTACGTTACACTTTACGTAAATCAATTAGTGGTAGACATTGATTTAAATTATTTGGGTAGATGAAGTACGTGATTCTATTTTGATGACGTGATTCTTTTACGTGGTTAGTCTAGCAGTTTTTTTTTGGGTGCGCTGAGTCCTGTCCTGATACGTGGCCATTCAAGGTCCTCATACTCTTGCATGAATGCTATGACCATCTTTTTTTTTTTTTGAGGGTGGGAAATCATCAAATAACTTCTCCCGCTCTGGGCGGAGCGGGAGGGTGTGTCAGACTCTTACTGACTAAAACCCACCCGTATTCCTTCCTGTTGCCTGTGTTGCGGGGGCCTCGGTGACCCATAAGTACCTTCCCGCGACGCTACCTTCCCGCGACGCTATGACCATCTGCCGCTGCTCTACTTACACTCTTTTGTGCAAATATTCATTTTCAACTTCCTACGTTATAAAACATGAAAATGAACAATTAACAAAAAATAGTAATTGTTTCATAGTGATACAATACCCATACCCATTTTTCTGTAAAAACTTCTTTTTTTACAGATAACTATAAACTATATTGTCAGTATTCAAAGTTATTCGAATTTCAAAATGAAGGCGAAGTTGAAGTTTACAAAGTAAGTTTAAGAAATCAGGGTGCTTTTTTATCCTACTAATATTATAAATGCGAAAGTTTGTAAGGATGGATGGATGGATGGATGGATGGATGTTTGTTACTCTTTCACGCAAAAGGTACTGAACGGATTTGGATGAAGCACACAGGTAGTTTATAACCAGGAATAACACATCGGCTACTTTTTATCCCGATATACCCACGGGGTCAAAACTTATGCGGGTGAAACCGCGGGGCGCATCTACTTTATTAATAAAATCATTGTTTACTGTTTTTTTTTTTGTTAAAAGTTACTCGATGTATGTATATTCTATCATCATTTTTTTCGTCATTTCAGCCACTGCTGGACATAGGCCTCCCCCAAGCACCGCCACTTCGACCGGTTGTGTGCTTCCCGCATCCAGCGGATTCCTGCGACCTTCACAAGGTCATCGGTCCACCTTGTAGGAGGCCTTCCAACGCTACGTCTTCAGGTACGCGGTCGCCATTCCAGAACCTTTTGGTCCCATCGGCCATCTGTTCGAGCAATGTGCCCTGCCCACTGCCACTTAAGTTTGGCAATTCTTCGGGCTATTTCGGTAACCTTGGTTCTCCTGCGGATCTCTTCATTTCTGATTCAATCACGTAGGGAAACTCCAAGCATAGCCCTCTCCATTGCCCTTTGTGTGACTTTTAGCCTTTTAATAAGGCCTATTGTAAGCGACCACGTTTCAGTGCCATAGGTCATCACTGGCAACACGCACTGGTCAAAGACTTTCGTCTTGAGACACTGTGGTATGTGGGACGAGAAGATATTGCGTAGCTTCCCGAACGCTGCCCAGCCGAGTCGGGTTCGACGATTGACCTCTTTCTCGAAGTTGGACCTACCTAACTGGACAGTTTGTCCTAGATAAACATACTCGTCCACAACTTCGAGCGTAGCGTCTCCGATTTTCATGAGAGAGGGTGTAACATGGGCATTTGACATCATCTTTGTCTTGTCCATGTTCATTTTAAGATCCACTCTTTCGGAAGTTCTACTGAGGTCATCGAGCATTGTACTGAGGTCCTCCATAGTCTCAGTCATGACAACTATATCGCCGGCAAACCGAAGGTGATTGATGTACTCGCCATTGATGTTGATGCCTGGCCCTTTCCAGTCCAGAACCTTGAAGACATCTTCCAATGCAGCGGTGAACAGTTTCGGAAAGATAGCGTCTCCCTGCCTCACATCTCGCTGCAGAAGGATAGGTTTCGAGGTCTGGTCCTGGAGTCGGACTGACATAGTGGCCATTTCGTACAGACACTTAACCGGTAACTCTCCATTGATTCCGAATAGGAGTCGCACTTCCGAACCCTTCAGTCCCCACTGACACCGAATAGGAGTCTTGGGCCACGCGGTTTGCAACTCTATTATAATGCAATAAGGTGCTCATCCGTTATAATAGTTGCAAACCGCGCGCCCCAAAGACTCCGAATAGGTGTCAGTGGGGACTGACGGTTGGAGGAGTGAAACTCCTATTCGGAGTCAATGGGGACTGACCTGCACCTCGATGTACCGATAGTCGATCTGGCACCGTTGAAGAGACTGCAGTACAGGCCATGTCTCGATCGAATCGAAGGCTTTTTCGTAGTCCACAAACGCTAAGCAGAGAGGCAGGTTATACTCCTCGGTCTTCTGTATAAACTTCCGCAGCGTATGTATGTGGTCTACAGTGCCTTTACGGAATCCGGCTTGTTCGGGAGGCTGGAAGTCGTCAAAACTGCGCGCGAGACGGTTCGTGATGACTCTTGTAAACAGCTTGTAGACATGGCTCAGATATAATTTTTAAGAAGGGTATTGTCGCCCTTATTAAAGAACAGTATCACCACACCTCTGTTCCATGCCTGTGGCGTTTTGCCCTCGAGTATGACGGAACCAAGCAGCTTCTGGAGGGCCTTGAGAACGGGTTTTCCACCGGCCCTCAGAAGTTCAGCCGTAATTCCGTCATTATCTCATTACGTCATTACGGCGCCTTGTTGTTTTTAGCTGCTTCAGAGCCATCTTAATCTCGTACAAGCTGATGTCCGGGATGTCTTCGGTGTAGTGTCGGGTCAATCTAGCTCTTGGGTCGTTTGCCAGATTCATACCAGGGTTACCTGTTGACGTGTATAACTGTCCATAGAAACTCTCGATCTCTCTCAACAGCTCATGTTTGGCGGATACGATCCTGCCATCATTGGTCTTCAGTTTCACAAGCTGGCTCTGCCCAATAGACAGATCTCTTGTAAAGACCTTGGAGCCTTTATTCCGCTCTATCGCGTACTTAATGCGCTCTGTATTAAAGCGGCGAAGGTCGCTTTTTAAGGACTTAGAGATCCATCTATTGAGCTGGCGGTTCTTGAGCGCATCAACTGAAGACTGCAGGATCATCTCGCGCCTCTCCTCCATGAGCTGTATAGTAGTATCAGAGAGCTTCTTGTTTATAGAAACAAGAACATCCCGTCGTACATATAGATGTACGACGGGTCTTGAAGATCTTAGACCCGACCGTGTGGACAGTTTCCACGAACCCATCGTTATAATCGTCCACGGAGCTCCCTAGGCACTCGAAACGATTTTTAAGTTCAAGCTGAAAGCTCTCGGGGTTTTGGACTTGGATCGGTGCTGGGCGGAGCGTAGACTTCATCAGTCGAGATCTTTCCAGCTTGATATTTAAGTTCGATGTGCAGAGGCACAAGAGCAAGGTGCAAGGTAGTACGAGTACCATTCGGTGATCACTTCCATTTTTCACCGCGTTAATCACAGAGACATCATTGAATACTTGCTTCTTCGTCGACATAATGAAGTCAATCTCATTTTTTGTTGCCCCATCAGGGCTCTGCCAGGTCCACTTTCTGTGCTCACGTTTTCTGAAGAAGGAGTTCATCGTAAAGAGGCCTCCTTGTCCATAAAACTGGCTAGTAGGTGGCCTCGGTGGTTCCGACGTCCAACTCCTAATTGCCCCACTCGCAAATCATCATCGTTTCGTTTGCCCAGTTTTGCGTTGAAGTCCCCCATGACAACGGTGAAGTGAGTTTTAGAGCCATGCATGGCTCTGGCAATATCCCCATACATGGTCTCCACTTCATCGTCGAGGTGTGACAAGGTCGGGGCGTAAACCTGTACGACCTTCAGCGAATAACTTTTGGATATTCTGAGTATAAGGTACGCCACCCTGGTCGACACACTCTCGATCTTCACCACGTTGCTCACAAGGGACTTGTGGACGATAAACCCGACACCAACTTGGGACTGTTGGTCGCCCTCCCTGAAAAAGAGCAAGTTCCCGGATTTGAGGATTATCTAGTCCTCCCCCTCTCTTCGGACTTCAGATAACCCTACTATACCCCATCGTAACCTGCTCAATTCTTCCTCGAGTTCGATGATCTTCTCGTCGGTCCGGAGTGTACGCGTGTTGTATGTTGCCAGGTCTAGTTTTCGGTGGTTGTGGTAGCCGTATATTCTATAGTTGCACTTCATGAAATACCCAATAAAACTCATTTATGTACCACTTTAAATTTTCTACCACAATTATCGATTTACTACCATTATCTAGCGTTCTCCTTAGACCTACAATCGGTTTAAAAAAAGACCCTTCTACACGGATCTATGAATAGCGTTTTGTCCTTCGGTTCAGGAATCAGGATATCGAACAATTATCATTGTCGATACGGTAGCGAATCGTACGTTTGTGAATACAGTCTGGCAAACGAAAGCGTGACCTGAGAACCAAGGCACACCAAATGGAGCCATTACAAACAAAAAATAAATTATATTAAATATGAAAAATACTCAAGTACAAAAGTATCATATCAACACATTTAACTAGAGGTATAGTTAGTAATATACATAAAGATTTTTTTTAATTTGCCGCGTTTCCTCAGGTCACGCTTTGGTTTGCCAGACTAGCTATGCTGGTCCCCCCATTATAGTTCAATCACGAAAGCGTGTCGTACGCTTTCGTGTCGTATAGAACATCAATGTTATCGACGAAGTTCTCTAAACGCAATTCACAAATCCGAAACCGTACAATTTTGACAGTTCCAATACGGTATGAAAACATAACATCAATTCTTCCGACTCTTCTGAAACTTCCGATATCGAACAACAATATTATTCACAATGGTACGATATGCTTTCGTGCCGTATCGAACATCAATGTTATCAACGAAGTTCTCTAAACGCTATTCACAAATCCGAAACCGTACAATTTTGACAGTTCAAATACAGTATGAAAACATAACATCAATTCTTCCGACTCTTCTGATACTTTCGATATCGAACAAAAAATATTGCTTAGAAAAAAAAACTAATTTATGTACTAACTGAAGTACAATATATATAATGCAGGTATGTAGAGTTTTATTATTGTTTTGACCGCTGCAAATATCAAAGATAAGTATAATTTGTAAAGACGTAGGCATATCAATGTAAATGTGAAATTATTCATTGTAATTTTATTAGATTTTTAATGATAACAATATTTTAATTCCTATTTACTTGATTTATTTTAAGCCATGCTAACTCATATTTAATTCAATTGTAAACACAAATTCTGACACCAGTTCTCCGACATTCGTTGGTCCGATGAAAACCTTGGGTCGCCGACAGAACGATTCACTTTGCAGTGTTGCCAATAGAACTTTTCAAATTCAAATTCATCGCCGAACGAATCGGCGACAGAACGATTCACTTTTGAGCAATTCATCGACAAAACTTTTCACCGGCGAAACATTCGCCGACACAGCTGGTCTATCGCCGCGCTTACACCAAGGTTCGTTAACCATTTTAAAACTAGTACCAAGTCGTGAAATAACTGTCCCTTAATCTTTAAACTGTGCGGGTAGCACAGGGTATGGTCCTACGTTTACGCTACTTTATCCTTACTCTTCCTTTCCTTCTTCTTCTTCTTCAATGTTCTGTCGCTTCTTTTCCTCTGATAAAAATCCAAAAACGACCATAAATAGTAATCCCAATTCACAGTATTTCAAACTAGCGAGCAAGACACGTCTATTTCAGTATTTTGTATGTTACTATTCTAAGGTAATGATTGAGCTGCAGTAGCGCGATTTATTGCTGGATCAGTACAGCTCACCTCTGCGCTGACCTAACGTTACGTGTGGATCTAAAATTTAATAATGTTAATAATGTATTATATATTAATAATTTAATAATGTATTAAGTAATCAATTGTACGAGGGCGACACTGAAAGTTTTTTAGAACTGGCCACTTGTAAACGATATAATAATAAAAAACTGTTCAAATTTTGAAAATGGAACTCTGCCAATATTATTGTGTATGTATTTTATTAATTTGTCATTTGTTTACGATTTAGCGGCCAATTGAAAATTGTCTGTGTCACGTCAGCATGAATTTAATGCGACAACATTTTCGTACAATGATTTTTTATGACTTTCGATGTCCATTAAAGTCAACAAGAAAGTTATGATAGACTTCGATTGGCCTTTCACGATGAAGCCCATCTCGTGCCACTGTTTACATCTGGCTCAATGATTTAACGGAGGTGACTCAAATGCTGTGTTCGACATAATTACGGGTGATGAAAGCTGGATTTATTGTTATGATTCTGAAACTAAGAGACAGTCTGCTGTCTGGGTGTTTCCTTCCGAGCAGTTGCCAACTAAAGTGAAGAGAGGTCGAAGCGTTGGAAAAAAGATGGTGGCCTCGTTCTTCGGAAGGACAGGTCATTACGCAACAATTGTTTTAGAGGATCGAAAAACTGTTACTGCAAAGTGGTACACTAACAATTGATTGCCACTTGTCTTTGAAAAAGTTCGGGAGAAACGACCTCGCAGTAGGATTCTCCTTCACCACGACTACGCCTCGTCGCACACCGCCAAGCAAACAATCGACTTCTTAGCGACGTCAGACGTGGAATTACTGGGTCACCCGCCCTCTAGCCCCGACCTCACACCTTGCGATTTTTATTTATTTCCCAAAATAAAAGAAAAACTTCGAGGAAAACGTTTTATGGACGCCGAGGAAGCAGTGGCTGCGTTTCAAAATGGCGTCGAAGAGACCCTTAAGGACGAGTGGGTAAAGTGCTTTTCTCAGTGGTTTCATCGGATGCAGCGATGTATTGATGTAAATGGACACTATTTTGAAAATATATAATAAAACTAATAACTTGCTAATTTGTTCTGTTTTTGATTTTCTAAGAACTTTCAGCGTCACCGTCGTAAGTTTCTGAATGCTGCTATAATTGTCTTATCAATCCAGATATCCATTTAGATTTGTTACGTGTTTTCACAGTTATTTTAAATCAATTTTACATCACTGTCAAAGTCAGAGTGCACTTTATTTTCGTAACAATATGGCTGCTATTAGGTTGCTCCTGTGAAAGTGAAAGGACTATAACACTGTTTTTAAATGAGTAACCGTAGAGTTTCTTGCCAGCTCTTCTCCATAGGAAACGACCAATTGGAACCGTGCACATAGCTTCTGACATTTCATAAGTGCCCATGTAGGTTTTTGTGAAATAAAAAAAATAAAATATGAACCAGTAAATGTCATGTATCTGCAGTACCAATACCTATCTGTCAACCTTTATTGTCTCAAAAAATATAAAAAATAGGTAATAACGTTTCAAATTGAGCTCGTTTATTATTTTATGAATTAAAAATGAGTGAATCTGTAATTTTGAAATCAAAACGCGGGAAAGACATTCTAAATTATAACGCATATTTCCACCATTTAAATAAAAAGATAGGTACTATTGGCGGTGCACAATAAAGTGCAACGTATCAGTTTCTACTATTTTTAGAAATAAAAACATAATGTGATATCGTCAAAATCATAAACATTTACATTTACCAGATCCGGAAAAGGAAGTGACATTAAAATGAATCGCCAATATAAAGGAAAAGGCTAACTATTCTCAGGGGCGTGCCGTCCATAGAGGCAATTAGGCCTAGCCTACCCTACCAACAACGCCAAATGCATTTATTTTAACTACGTAAAACAATAATACAAAATATAAAAAAAAAAGTTAAACTCCTATTAAAACTCATATCGCAACTTGTCGCAGACGCCACGTGACTCACAGTTCGACGGAGCTTGGTACGGTAGGTATGCGCGATTTATCAGGCAAGCATTCGGCTAGCCTACATACCGTTGATAAATTTACGCACACTCGTGTATATTTTCGTGTGTATAAACGGCACACAATAGTGACATGGTTTAAATTAGGGGCGTAACTCCTGCGGCAGGAGCTGGCTACCCATTGGCTGTGTGTAAAGTCAAGATTTAATGAATGAAAAGTATTGAAGACCAGGGTTCCCAATTTTTGGACAATTCCCCGAATTGCGGGGAAGTTTCCTTCATGACTTCTAGAGACAATTAAAAAAACAGGTTGGTATTGTCGAATTTATACCTTCCAAAAAATTATAAATTGTAAGGAATAACAAAAGCCCTATAAAAATAATTAAAAACTTCATATTTTTTTATTATATTCCTCATATTTGGGAAATTTTGCTTTGATTTTTGGGGAGTTAGGAAAATAAGTTTTGGCAACCCAGGACTGTATTATCCGGAAAAATTTAGTAGTCCCTTTTGTGGAAGAACACGGTATGAAAATGATACAATTTTAATTGGTAGTGTTTGTTTCATGTGTCAGTGACACACAATGTAAATCCGATCTTGAATGTTTTGCATTTTTATATCTTAGTAAGTTATAAGTAATTCGTTTTGAAAAGTAAAGTAGTGTAAATATTATTTGTTGTTTACCTAAGAATGGTGTTCTGTTGTGAAGTTTGCGCCGATAATGTGTTGGTTAGGTTAGGTTAGTCGCACTTGTCGTTTAATGATAAGATTCAAGTTGTGTCTAAAGGTAGATGTATGCCCGAATTACGAGAATTAATCCAAAAATATGATAATTCATGACTTCGGATATCTTGCAAGTGACGTGTTCTGTAATTATCACCCACTAGGTTATGATATTTGAGGTGGCCGAATCTTTCTTCTATTTGCATCGTCAGAAAATCGTGTTTTGAACCTTGAATAATGTGGTGAGTAACTAACTAACTTTAACTTTTATTTTTACAGGATTACTTTCAATGTTTTTTTTTTTCAAATATTTTAAATCAATAGTGACTACTTTGAGGGTCATCATATGTAGAGCGACGCTGTGATGTTGCGCGAATTAGTTTTTTTATTGTGTCAGTATGCGTGGCCTACCCTCTGTGGAGAACCACTGCACGCCACTGCAATTCTATGGATTAGAATTCAGTACAAATTGTCCAGCAGTGCGTACAAGAGGTGCCTAGTACATGTGCTCTTCACATTCGAATAAAGACGCCTTAAGGATGATCATTCGCCGAACAAGAAATAAAAAAATACCAAAAAATCCTGGGGATATATAATACATAGTCAATGAGATATTATTGTAATTCCCAATGAGTCTTTAAAAATTGAGCTTGAACAATTCTTAATCGGTCATTATGTTGATAATGATGAAAGCGTAATCGTATTCGCCACGGACGATAATTGCATATTTATAGTAGGTACAGCCGCATACTGGCTGATGGATGGGATGTTTAGTGGCTGTCCTCGCCCCTTTTATCAAATATATTATTAATATTATATTTCCACTAGTATATAGCTTACTTTCGCATATAACAGAGATGCTATACGCAGTCTGGTCATAAGTTTTGTCACATATGGAAAGTTAAATAAATGACACAATGAGTTACGCACTACAACCATTTATATATCAAATGAAAGGGTATAAAATACAGATTTAAACCACATTCAAATTATTCGAAATGTTCTCCTCTTGGTTCGATATAAGTCTTCAATCTGCAAGGCCAGTCATCAATCGAAGCACGCACGACTATCATGTCAATATCGGCGACTGCTTTAATCAGGGATGCTTTTAGTGACTCCAAGTTCCGATGGGGTGTAGAGCAGACCTTCTCCTCTAAGTGCTGCCATATTTTTTAATCCAAGGGATTCAAGTCTGGATTGGATGAGGGCCAATCCTCATGCCTGATAAAGTCGATTCCACGGGTCGTGAGCCAGTTTTGGGTACTTTTCGCCTTATAAGCAGGCGCAGAATCCTGCTAGAATACTCAGTGCCTGTTTTCGAACATTGTGAAAGAGGTTCCACAATGTTTGTTAGGACTGTGTTTTGATATACGAGGGCAATGGTTGTCACTCCTTTTTCAGAAAAATAAAAAAACACCTGCGTTGGACCCAAATAGGACACCCCAAGCCAAACCATGAATGCCGAAGGGTGATGACCAGGCTGAACACGTGGTACACGTCTGCTCGCTTCTTCACTAGAGTGTGCATACACGTTATCATGTTGTTTGTTGAAACTCTCCTCAACATTAAAAAAAAAAATCGTCCGACAAACTATTTCGCGGTTTTTTTTTTCCGTGTACCGCCTTAAAAAAACCCGGCTTCTTTCGAGTCTGATTTTCTTCAGCCATGCGTTAAGAAGATGTGCTGTTTTTTTTCTATAATATAAGCACGCAGTCCCAGGTTTTCATAATAACACCCTTTTAACAGTAGTTCTGCTTAGTCCCATCTGCAGAGCCAACATTTTTTGCTTGCGGACAGGATTTCGTTGGATTCGCGTCTTCACTGCTTTGATGACCGCTGGAGTCCGAACAGTACGAGGTCGACCGATCCTTTGTTTATCTTCTAATCTTGAATCTTCGCTGAATGGTTTGAAAGTACCATAAATAAATGTCAGCGGAATTTTCAAATTTTTCAGCAGTTTGAAAATCTCGGTTGGCGCGTGACTGCAACGATGCAATGCATTTACTGCGACTCTGCCTTCTTTGCGCAACCACTCCATTTTAGAAAATGAACAAAATTCCAGCAACCCTTTGTTTTTATTTTCTTTAAATATTCAAATTTCGCGAGGGGCTTATTGCTAAGTAATAACAGCCGCACGGGTCAATCGATCAGGTTAAACTACGCTTACCACGGTTGGTCCGTAGATGGGTGACCATCTTTACATATCAAGACCCCTCCGTGCCTCGGAAAGCACGTTAAGCCGTTGGTCCCGGCTGTCATTCGTGGATCTTTGACAGTCGTTACGGGTCGTCAGAAGCCCGAAAGTCTGACAACCAGTCTTACCAAGGGGTATCGTATTACCCAGTAACTGGGTTGTGGAGGTCAGATAGGCAGTCGCTCCATGTAAAATACTGGTATTCAGCTGCATCCGGTTAGACTGGAAGCCGACCCCAACGTAGTTGGGAAAAGGCTAGGCAGATGATGATTCAAATTTCGAATGCCCATAATATTTTCCTCGGCTTGCATTCTAAATTCGAAATTTTACCTATGTGACAGAACTTATGGGCCGACTACGTTCAATATTTTTAGAAATATTTAAAAGACACGCATTAAATAAATTGAGCATACATTTCAGCCCAGATATGATCATTAATGATTTTGAAAGGGCGGCAATGAAGCCAAGTTTTCCCGTACTGTTTAAATAAACTGTGTTTTTTTTCATTTAAACAAAAATATATGGCGCCATATACAATCAGCTGGTTTAACAACCCGTTACAACAAAGATCCATAATTTGCTCATAAAAGGAGACACATCGGGGCTCTGGCATTTTTACAGCCATCTGAAGTCACTGATGCATTTGATATAAGTGAAATTATACCCAGCAAAGCTAATGAAGAAATAAAATGGTTTGAAACTTGTTAATGGATCCATGAAAATCACAAACTGTGTTTCTCCAAAATAACAGTGAAACGACGTCCACCGATATTTCCGCCTCTCATGTGGTCAGTACATGACAGTCAAATATTACATGTGTTACTTGATTCGTGGGATAATAGGTGGAATAGTTTATTAGGTCGACGTAAGTCGAACATATTTAAAACTATTCTCGAGGTTAAGAAGGAACTAAAGCACACAATATGCTTATTAAGAGTTTGTGTTCATAAACTCCTTGGAGCCAAAGACGAAGAAAGGCCAATCAAATTACTTACAACGAAAGGATCGCTCAGCATTTATCTCAAAAGAGTGTATTGGACATGAAATCTTATATAAGTGGCTGGGCAAACATTAGTCATTTAATCAATTTATTTTATTTTTGGTTACAATATGGATAAAGTGATTATTTTAGTTTCAGTTACCATTTATCAAATTTTCATTTTATTTTAGTAATATTCATTGTTATTTCCAGTTTGTCTAATTATAACGAACTTGTGATCAAATAGATTTAATTATTTCACGACATTCATAGACAAACAGTTGTTTTAGTGAGTATAAAATGGCAAATGTAATTTTATGTAATTTATAAATTTCAATTATGTTTATTTATAAGAATCATTTTTGTGATTACTTTATTTTTGTTTTAGTTATTGTCAATTTTGCTTGTTGTTTTGGTAATACCTATCACTTTTTTCAGCTTTTGTCTACCTACTTATAATGTTGTACTATTGACCAAATCTTTATTTTCATAAAAAAAAAATATGTATTAAGTGGTGATAATATCTAATACTCACATGGGTGTGGCGGTAGTATTCTCAGGTTTCGGTGCGTGATGTATGGGTGGCACTTCGTCATCTTCTTCATCACTACTACCAAAAGGATTTGTGCTGACTCTTTTAGTTGGGTCCAGAAGAACATTCTTAAAAATAAAATTAAGCTTATCAAAAAATTCAAATTATTTCAAAAAAGCATGATAGTAAAAAGGATAATACCTCATCCTCATCATCTGAGAAGGGATTTAAATGGTCTGGATATACTTTAATGTCCAACTTTGTTTCTTTTTCGTTTTTAATAGCAGATGCTAAAGCTTTTTCTAAAGCATTCTGTTTTTTTCTTCTAGGAGGAACACTAATACTTATTTCTTGATCATATTGAACCTCTAAAGGTTGTTCTAATGAAGGAGTACACTCAATAACTGTAGATGAACCATTGGCTATCCTGCTGTCATCTGTTACATTGTTGATCTCTGTATGTACACTGCTGCAGGCATCATTATCTTCGTCTGCATTAGTCATATTATGTTCAAGAGTATTTATACAGTCTTTGTCTTTGTTTCTCGTTTCTATTACATCTACATTTTCTAAACTCTTTTCATCATTTATACTGTCGTCAGCCAATTGTGTTTGTAAGAAATTGAACTTATCAATATTACTTCTATACACTTTCTCTGGTTTGTTATTACTTAACACAATTTCATTTTCCATTTTTGTATTCACACTTACAAGTATTGGTTTCAAGTCTATTTCACATTGAGATCTACTGGTACTGCTAAGTTCTTCAGATTTACTAATACTACTGTCTTTTAATGAAATATTTGAGATTTTGTAATCAATATTAGTGTCTTTTTCTATATTTTTCTCAAACATGTTTATTTTGTCTACAAAGTGATAACATATTGTAAATTAGCAAGCAGGACAAAGTAACATGTTTATATCAGAAATAGTTAAAAAGATAAATAAACGGGCACACACATGACAAACATAACAAAAGCATCTTCCATCAAGTTAACAAAATGTAGCTCTTATTGACATGTAAGACTAGTTGTCTTATTGTGCAATAAGAAAACATTTCAGGATGTTGAAATAAGCATTCAGTTTGTAGTCGACAAAGAAAGAACATGATGCAGAGCAGAAAATTGTTGGAAGAGAATTACATTATTAATTCCATATAAATCCAGCATCAATATTTTGTACGATAAAAATTTATTGCCTTGCAACAGTAGCAAATTACATGTTTTTGATAAGATAATAGGACTTTATTCATAGTTATTGACATTTGTTTGGCATAGGAATTTGATTAAATGATTTCAATGCAAGTAAAATAAAGCACTCACCCATAATAGATTGTGTTCTTGATTTATATTTAGGAGCAACTGGCTCCTTATTTGACACTGATTTTGTCTCATGTGCAGTATCAGTGAATGCCAGCATTCCCATTTGATCATTATTATTAAGATATTTTGATAAAGTCTTTTCATTTTTACAACTATCACAGGTAAATTCAGATCCTTCAACTATCTCAAAATTCTTAGGGTTTAGATGTCCTGAGCATTTAGAACAACGGAAACATCTTCTGTGGTACAGTTTGTGCGATACAAGAAGGCGCTGGGCAAGGTACACAGGCAGGCCGCATGCTGCACATTTGTCTAGACCAGTCTTTCCAAACCTTATTGGTGCCTATAAGAGTTATAAAGATAGGTAATAAAGTGTGAGACAGAAAGGATTAGAAAAATTAGAAAACAATAGTTTCACTGCAAACATTGCACACAGATATTTAGAAAGTAAGATACTTAATAATATGTTTGTTGTACTAACTGATGTCTCCGTGGTGGTTGTTTGAGTTGATACCTTTGACTCGTTTTCTGATACCTTGGTATTGACTGAAATTGAAATGCTAATTAAATCACTGTTGGTATGATTAAGTATTTGTGATCCAGAGGTAACCAAAGTAAAATTATGATTACTTTTGAAAAAATCTCAAAGATAACAGAAAAATATTTGTATTGACACTACCTATCAATTAATATTTGGTTGCAAAGACAGTTAGCATTGAATATGAATATAATTGACTGAACTCACCTGTATGACCTAGACGCTGGTAAAACTGAGACAAGTAAGTTAATACTGACAACCGGTCTGGCACATCAGTCTCAACCATGTCCTCTGGGTCTAACAGTGAGGGAATACCTAGGTGCTTCTCAGCAACACTATAAGCTAATTGGTTATTTTCATATATATTTTCAGGTTTCAACTTTGACATGTCACTGAAAATCATAACAACACCAATACATTGAATTGAAAATATCATGTTATTTACTGTTCACATACGACCTAGGATAATAAGTTTATAGTTAATAAGTGTAAGAGTAAGTTATGTTTATTAATTCCAAGTTAACACTTACATTAAATCTGGCCTAAAATGATGAACTAATGCACAAAATGCTAAGCCATTTCTCCAAGATGTTGTCATATTATCTATTTGCACCTCAGGGCAGTCTTTGACTAAACGTTTACACCATAACTCCAGAGCTTTAGTGCCTTTTCGTTCAGACATTTTTAAAAACTTTTAAGCAACTTTACAAGTAGTTCAAATCTACGACTCATCTAGTGAATCTTTTCACTGAAAATAACAATGAGCCATTATTATTACATTTGCGACGTACAATATAGGCAAAAATTGCCAGATACTAAGAATTGAAACTGCATTCGAATAGGAATTTCTATTGTATCATTCATTAAAAGTTAGTGGTTAGTTGGCAATTTGGCATTGGCTAGAGATGTACCCTGGACCAAGGTACTGAAGTGACAGTACTGAACAATACTGCAACAAATGTCACTATCGACAATTAAGTAATTGTAAGGGGTCCTTAGACGATTAATGATGCCAGCCATCTGCTGTCAAATGTAGTACTTATTAATACCATGGTAAAAGCTGATTGGGCGGTTTTCCACTACGACAGCAAAGGCAGGGGTTGAGGCTTAGAGTATATAAAACTGGAAAGTCCAGGCATACGCGCAATATCATTGTGATAGGAAAAACATGGAGGCACCGCGTTATTCTATAGATACATTTGCTTATACAAATATGAGTGAAATAGGAGACAGAATGTGAAATATCGTTTTGTCTCATTCTTTCTAATAAAATAATCGTATTTGATAAAAGAGACAACAATATTTAAGTTGTTGCTCATTATTTTGTCGTGACGTACCGACAGTTGTAGGTAGGTGGCATATCAGCCATTTTATGCGCCAAGTTTCGTGGTAGCTTTGCTGTCAAATGGTTGTTTACTTTTTGTATTATTGAGTTTTGCGAGAAAATTACGAGGAGTTTAAAACTGCATGTGAATGTTGGAAAACAGCAATTCAACACGCATGTGTGTTGTTTTGTGAAGTGTAGTGCAAGAAAGAATGAAAATCAACGTCGATTATCTTTACACAGGTTGGTAGCCGTTTTCATGCAATAGTACATACAATAATACACATTCCATGACTAAATGTTACGGGATCATGAATTTATTGCTAAAGTATTGATATTTGGGTTCATTTCCCTATACCAGACCTTTTTTAATATTTATTATTTCATTCTCAAGTTCTCAATAATTATGGCATGTAGAATATTTTTGACAATCCGATGTGCTACCTTTTTTTTTTTTTTTTTTTGGAGTGGGAAATCATCAAATACCTAAATACCTTCTCCCGCTCTGGGCGGAGCGGGAGGGTGTGTCAGACTCTTACTGACTAAAACCCACCCGTATTCCTTCCTGTTGCCTGTGTTGCGGGGGCCTCGGTGACCCATAAGTACCTTCCCGCGACCCCGGCAGGCATCGGCCCTAGTGGACCCCTACTCTGTGCTGACGACATCTCTTTGAGGCGCGCGTGGAATACGACGCGCCGTCGACCCGGGCCTGGTCCTTACCAGACGGTGAGCTACCCATTGCTCACCGTCCGCAAGCCCGCGCCTACGGTGGCCGGGAATCCGCCCGGGATTCCCGACGCCCTGGGCGTCTCCTGCGGCGGCTAGGGGCGAGAGGGCGCGAAACTTGACATGTACATAGTCCCTGACTATAAAAATAGTGAGGAACCCTTAGAAAACTGTACTCGAAATGGAAATAGACTTACAAAACAGTTTTTATTGTCCTAATGCTGTAAAAAGTGCTTGTTGTACAACCACAGATCCCAAAATGGCAGACGTAAATACGACGGCAAAGGATCATATTTATGTCTAGAATTTATGTGGTATAAGCAACAAAAAAAAAAATGAATTAGATGTTTACTTGCAGGATATTGAACGTAACAACCTTTATGTCTGTGTAACGGAACATTTTTTGACAATGCAGTCAGCTTGCTTTTTTAACATGGACAATCATAAATTGGTTTCTTTTAATGCTGGGACCCAAAAAAAAGGGGTGGTAGTCTAATAATGACAAGAAATGATATTAATTGTGAAGAGGTGCCTATTTGTAAAAAAAATATACAAAATTGAATGCTTTGAGATATGTGGTGTTAAAGATGCTAATGAGGAGTTTCAAAAATACGGTACAACTGATAAAAATATGAGTATAAAATATAACTCAACAGTAGGGTATATTGAAGAACTGCATTTTATTGTTTATACTCTTTAGATTAATAGAATAAATATTAGTCTTAAATTAAAATAATATTTACGGCAAAAAATAATAAAATACGAGAGTAAGATGACAATTTGGTGTCAGTTTTGGTACCGTACTTAAAGTCAAATGTAAATAAAACTATGATAAATTCTACAACTCCAATTAATTTATTGGATAAATACAGTTTTTTTTTACTAGACGAATCAATGAGGAAGAGAAAATATCTAAACTCTTCAAAAAATATTATTGTGTTATATATGTTTTGTTACCGTAGGTTCCAAAACTATATTTGTTTTTTATGCTGTAAGTTTAAAATGGGTAAAAACGTACCAAGAATACAATAATAAAATTCAAAATATTTGACACTTTGAACTTAGGCCCAGTATATTTGTAAAAGCGAAGAAATTTATTAGAAAATCCTTCGAACTCCAAAAAAAAAATTAGGGACAGTAACCAAACCGACAAGTAACAAAATTGTAAAGCACAGTTTACATGACCTCAATACGAAAGAAACATTGCACCTGGTTTTTTATATTAATTATTACCAGTGATATTACAAAAAAAAATAATCATGATGTGTTAAACGTTCCGTGTCTGAAGTTCTTCTATTATAAAATCACTAAAAGATTTTTAGACACGCATTCAACACTTGTTTAACTTTTTTAAAATCAATATGATTATAAAAAAGTTAAACAATCTAGCTTATTCTAAATTAAATTCTACGTAGGAGATCCATAAGTACTTATTTATAATTAATCAAAATTGTGCATAAAGTCAGTTTTTTTAAAAACACCGTTTTCTTAGGTCTAGACTCGAGATTAAAATAATCTCTTTAGTAAATCTCTATAAAAAATAAAATATAGTAAGGACTTAAACATACTCAAAAACAATTAATTAAAAAAAAAAAAACAATATTAGCACGACCATTCGAACTTTTCACTTATAAAGATAGAGAATTTTAATCTCAGATAAAAATGCCATGTGAAACTAGCTTTAAGTTGTCGATTTTGTTAATTTTTCGGTCCATCTATATGTTACCGTACCTGAAGTAACAAAACCGAAGTAACATAATGTGTCTACCTTCAATTATAAAAAATATATTATCAGTACAGTTTCTCAATAAATTAAACTACATACAACAAGATGTTCGTAGAAAACATGGCATTTATTTAGAATATTACATGCATTTAAAATGTGTTGTATAGTTATAGATTGCAATATTACAAACCAGACACCAATTTCTCTCCAGCCAGCCAGCTGCTTGACCCACTCCGCCGAAAAAATTACACTAGTGACGTTATTTGTATAACGGCTAATTTATTAATCTGCATCAGTGTTACCATTTGTCACTCAAAAATATATTTGGTAGAATACTTTTTTAAAGAAATAGTATTAACAAAACTGACATGTCCGGAAGAAACAAATTTCGGGGACAACAATTTAGGGCCATTTTAAATAGATTAAAGTTATTTTAAACTACAAAATGAACATTTAGCATTAAGAACAAGGTCCATTTTTGGTAAAAACAACAAAATATGTCAAGATATTCAACAAAATACTAACGATAATTTAAGCTACAATTTTTATCTGCACTGGGGACACACCAACATTAAGGGGTCTGATTTAGTAAAAAAATCAACATAAATTAAACTTTGGTTCAATTATAACAAATTTAAACTAAAAACCAAGTAAAATAGTTGTATCACAAGTTACATAATAAATCAGCATATAATAATGTACTTATTTTAGGAAAATGAACTTGAGGGACACGCCAAAATGATCATTGTACCATATTTTTGAAACTCCTCTAATACCAATATCTACATTTTCTGCTGTTATAGAAATCCGGATGGTCAGAACTATGAAGCATTCATATCCAAGTTGGAACAGTTACTTGAAAAGTTTTTTAGTAAAAAGTGTATTATTTGCGGAGATTTTAACATTGACCTTTTGAAAACCGATAAAAAACTATATTTTTTTTAACTCTACTGACTTCCTACAATTTTAGGCCTATTTTTAACCTTTGGTCCCCCACTGTCATGTATAGATGACAGAGCAAAATGTGCCCAGCACGCCACGGTCACGACTACATGACAAATTTCAAAGAATAATTCGTAGCTTGGCGCCGAGGGCACGTCTTTGCTTTTTTGACGTGGCGGCCAATAGGTTAATGAAGTTACCTTTAGACGTAATAATACACAATCATGTTTAGATTATTTTTTAACGAATTTAGCGGAAAAGTTCATCAAAGAGCAGTTTGTTGATCATAAATGGTTGGCTGACGGTCATGCAGCGCTATTCTGTGGCTTGAAAACCGAAAAAATAGGACTCAATGATAGTCAAAACTTTAAAAAAAATTGAGATTAGACAGTACACTGCAAAAAACTCAGCAGACTTTGGTCAACCAATAATGAATATTAACTGGATGGAAGAAGGTATAAACGGGTTTTAAAAAAAAATTGGACAAACATAATGCGCTAGTTTTAAAAAGAAGCAAAAAAAGGGTTAATTATAAAAAGTGTCCTAAGCTACCCTGGATACTACAAAGGGAATAAAGGTATCCAGTAAAATGAAACGGTTCCTTCTTCAAAACTTAAATAATAAAACTTGCACATAGGGTATTAGAACATATATAAAGACATACATTAGAATATATAGACTAGTCTTACAGAAAGCAAGGTCGATGGTAGTCAGGACTGAAATTAAAAAAGCAAAAACGTCATCTAAAGCTATATGGTGAGTTATAAATAGACATAGGAATAAAGAAGCAAAACGAGACGGTGAAAAAACCATGCTGCTGTAAATTTATAATAAAATCACAGCAAATCTCCAAGAAATAGTAGACATCTTTTCGAATATTCTTGACAAAGCCGAGCTAGTTAGTGATAGTGACACTTTTGAACAAGCTATAAAAACCTTGCAAGATAATGTAAACAGAGTGGGCGTAGAAATGAGCTGTGAACCAGTAACACCATTTGAAATATCAAAAATTGTAAATGCAATGGCAAACAAGAAATCTTATGGTCATGATGAAATACCAATACAATTGATAAAAGATCGTATTGCCTTATTGGCAAAACTACTAGCACATTTAGTCAACATGTGTATAGATATGAGTATATTCCCTGATCAACTCAAAATAGCACGAGTTTTACCATATATAAAAAAAGGTTCCCATTCAGATCCCAGTAATTACAGACCAATTTCGCTATTACCAAAAACTTCGAAAATTTTTGAGAAAATTCTTAAAATTAGGCTCCTCAGGCATTTAAATTGCAATAAAATTCTGAATCTCAGGCAATTCGGTTATCAAAAACATGTGGGAACAAATGATGCAATTGCTACTTTGATGGAGGAAGCAGTTGACAAAATTAATAAGAAACTGAAAGTTGCAGGATTATTTCTTGATTTAAGTTCTGCTTTTGACACAGTCGATCACAAACTACTATTAGCAAAAATGGAACACTATGGAGTGAGAGGACCGGTTCTAGAACTATTTAAATCATATCTGAAAAATCGAAAGCAATACGTAGAAATTAAAATGACTGAAGAAAAATGTGAGAAAGTATACAAATCGGGTTCTAAACTAACAAAGAAGGGAGTTCCCCAAGGTTCAATACTGGGGCCAATCTTTTTCATATTGTTCATTAAATGATTTAATTAATTACATAGAAAAGCATATAGATGCTGGACTTGTTCTTTTTGCTGACGATACAAATGCTATAATAAGCGGATATTATATATAATAATATCCGCTATAATATATAATGACATAGAAACTCTAACAAATAAAGTAAACATGGCTCTGGCTCTTTTCCATCATTGGTTTACCATCTACAATCTTAACCTAAATACCAGTAAAACAAATGCCATGTTATTTAGAACAGCGAGAGATAAGGAAAAAATTGACATTACTTTGAATGATGGTACTGTAATTTTAGTGGATAACGTAAAACTTTTGGGTATTTACATTGACGAAAGTTTAAACTGGAAAAAATAACTATCAGCAATAGAAAGCTCAATTAGTTCGGCTTGCTATGCCCTTAGAAGTCTTAGAGAGGAGATCACAATCGAACAATTAAAGGTAGTGTACTATTCGCTTGTGGAGCCAAGGCTCAGGTACAATATTTCTCTATGGGGAGGTAGTTACGCGTACAATGTAAACACAGCTTTTGTCGTTCAAAAAAGGGCCTTGAGAACTATAGTAAGAATTCCGCACTGGGTCTCGTGCAACGAGTATTTTAAAAATCTACAGATATTAACAGTGCCGTGCCTGTACATTCTAGTAGTACTTACTGAGCTTATGAAAAAACTGAACAGGTCCGAAATAGCAGAAGAAAGAAATAAGCGAGAAGCTACAAGGCGTAATAACTTGCAGTATGACACACATCCACTTATGAAAGTGGTTAGTCATGCGGGAAGTTTTCAATCAATCAAATTGTATAATAAACTACCTATAGAATTAAAGTCCTATAACATAAACCAGTTTAACAGCAAGTAAAATCTTTTTTGGTAGAAAAATGCTATTATGCTGTTGATGACTATCTCACTGATGTGTCTTATCTAGACCATTACTGCATCTTAGAAATGCTGACATCAACGAATTTAATTGTGACATTGAATATTGGTGATAATAAAGACATGTGTGGATTTTAATGTTATTGACAATTAAATGAAATTGGTAATTAAATTAAATTATTAGGTACATGTATTAATGACATATAATAAGGACATATATTATGGTTATTAGTGACATATATTAATTAATTTATTTTTATCGTGGACATTGTTTTAAATTTTGAACTTGTATGAATGTAAATAATATTAACGTAGGTAGGAAATGAGATTGTGTTGAAGAAATGTAATTGTGTTTTTAATTGTTACTATTTAATTATTCGCTTAAATGTACCTTTGTAAAATATTCAGGCATAATGGAAATTGTTATTGAATAAATAAATAAATGAATGAAATGAATGATTCGTTTGTTTACAATAATATGTCATAGTTGAATAGTGTATTTGACGGACAGGGCCGTCATCTACCCCGGTCACCAGGGAGTGTGGAACCGGCAAGAGATGTCGTGCGGTGTCCCACAGGGATCGGTCCTGGGGCCGCATCTGTGGGACATCGGATACGACTGGGTGCTGCGCGCCGACCTCCCTAGCGGCGTCAGCGTAGTGTGCTACGCTGACGACACGTTGGTCCTGGCGCAGGGGAGGTCGCACCAGGCGGCGGCCGAATTAGCGGCACGCGGGGTTGCGACAATCGTCGAAAGGATCCGGCAATTGGGACTCGAGGTGGCCCTGCACAAGTCCGAGGCCATGTGTTTTCATGGTCCTCGGAACGCGCCACCGTTGGGGTCCCAAATAACGGTAGGAGGGGTTTCTATCGGCGTCGAGTCGACGATGAAGTACCTGGGACTCGTCCTCGACAGCCGGTGGAACTTCGTGGAGCATTTCCGACGTTTGGCTCCCAAACTGGAGCGGGCGGGCGCTGCATTAAAGCGGCTCCTGCCCAATCTAGGGGGTCCAAACGCCTCCTGCCGGAGGCTCTACGCGGGGGTCGTGCGGTCCATGGCCCTCTACGGGGCACCTGTATGGGCGCGCTCTCTGGCGCTGCGGCCAGCCCGCCGGTTGAGCGCGGCCCAAAGGGTCATGGCCATCCGGATGGTCCGAGGATACCGCACGGTCTCCTGTGAGGCAGAGAGCCTCCTTGCCGGATTGCCGCCATGGGATCTGGAGGCAAAAGTCCTCGCGCACGTATGGGAGTGGCGCGAGGAGGCGAAACGCCGGGGCGTAAGTCCGCTGCCGCGAGAAATCGCGGCACAGCGGACGGAGCTCCGGCGGGATCTCATGGCGTCATGGAAAGTACGGTTGTTGCAACCCAGTGCTGGACACGCCACGATTGCGGCGATAAGTCCCCTCTTTGAGGAGTGGCTGGAGAGGCGCCACGGCGTCCTCACCTTCCGCGTGACGCAGGTCCTCACCGGACACGGCAGCTTCGGGAGGTTCCTGTGTCGGATAAGGCGGGAGGAAACGTCCGGGTGTCACCACTGTGTGGATCGCCTGGAGGACACGGTGGAGCATACGGTGGAGGTCTGCCCGGCTTGGGCAGAGCACCGCCGTGTCCTCGTGGAGGCGATCGGCGGCAGAGACCTCTCGCGTCCGGCCCTGGTTCAGGCCATGGTACGGAGCGAGAGGGCATGGGCAGCCGTCACCTCCTTCTGCGAAGCAGTAATGCTCGCAAAGGAGGAGGCGGGACGGTTGAGGGAAAGGCAAGTTTCGCGCCCTCTCGCCCCTAGCCGCCGCAGGAGACTCCCAGGGCGTCGGGAATCCCGGGCGGATTTCCGGCCACCGTAGGCGCGGGCTTGCGGACGGTGAGCAATGGGTAGCTCACCGTCCGGTAAGGACCAGGCCCGGGTCGACGGCGCGTCGTATTCCACGCGCGCCTCAAAGAGATGTCGTCAGCACAAAAGTAGGGGTCCACTAGGGCCGATGCCTGCCGGGGTCGCGGGAAGGTACTTATGGGTCACCGAGGCCCCCGCAACACAGGCAACAAGAAGGAATACGGGTGGGTTTTAGTCAGTAAGAGTCTGACACACCCTCCCGCTCCGCCCAGAGCGGGAGAAGTTATTTGATGATTTCCCACCCTCAAAAAAAAATAAAAAAATAGTGGAATAGTGTTGACCGATGCGAGGCGACGCCGTACCGTAATACTTTCCGAAACTAGTTCCTCCGCTGAAACGATATCGGTTATAATCTGCGATGTTAACAGAAATTATTCTGCGTGTCTTAATCAGTCCGAGTGACCTTGTTAGGTCCGGCCCGTGGTTTACGGTCTGAGAGACCGTCCCACAGAGTTATAAGTGATCCTAAAACAAGACGTCAGCATTTTGTTATTTATTTAGTTCCGCAGCTCTAACCAAAATGAATTATTGATAAAAATACTTGCCTTTTATAAAGCTTTCCTAAAAATAAAGGGTTAAAGAAATAGTGGCTACTGGTGAAGAAAATATTAATCCCCGAAATAAAGAATGGTACCTACCTGTGTTCACTTCACTTTGAAGAAAGCTGTTTCAATAGAACACTTGGTGCAATGAGATTACATAATAACTCTGTTCCCACAGTATTTTCGGTAAGTGTGTATTAAAATGATTGATTAATAATAGCCCGGCCCTTTGGCCTGAAATAAATAAATGTGATTATCATAATACTAGTAGGTACCAATTTTTTTCTGGTGCCCGCCAAAATACAATATCAAGAGTCATATGTTTTGTGTGAACAAGCAACATTAAAAATCTGATGTTTCTGGTACATCTACTGTAATGCCTCTATTGCAGTTATCCCATCGAATTGTGGACACGGTGCATATTTCACATTTCATGCATTGATCATTACCTTGTATTGATCATTACACACTTGTATCATAATGTACTAGTGTAAGCCTACTTTTCTAATCAAACGTTATACTATAATCCACCCCAAACCACACCAATAAACAAAGGTATAAAAATATTTCTTATTTAATTTTTAATCCTCTACTCATTAACACATAATATAAACATTATCTTCTCCCACCATGGAGAAGATAATGAAAGCCGCGAAGCCTAATGAAAAACAAGATAATCATTAGATTATCTTGTTTTTCATTAGGCTCCGCATACCTAACAGATGCTACTGGGCTATGGCCTTCCAGAGGATCTTTTCCTGCTGTTCACTTAAATACGTAAACATGATGCAATTAAAAAGCGTTTTATATTTCTGTGCAGAAAACAACATGACATAAGTTTTATTCTCAGGTAACAGAACGTAAGTTAACCTACTCATGGTTTTCTGTTACAACGGACTATAAGTATGTAATTATGATCCAAACACGATATCTAGTAAGACTGGTATCGATACTAGTTATAGTAACACCCATGTTCCTTGATTGACACAACCCTAGCAACGGCAGCCATTTTATGCGCCAATATCGAGTTGTAGGTATGCACCTTTTTTTGTAGGTATTTCCAGTTCATTTAATTAAATGTCAATGTGCAATATTCTGAACAAAAAAGTCTGTCACTTTTGGCGGGGGATGCGGTAGCAGTGCTGCCCTGTGCTGCCAGCTGGGTCTTGTCAAAAGTTACCTTAAATGGATAAAAAGAAACCTTTTAGTGTGAAATATAACCTTTCATATTTATTTCCAGTGATAAGATACCGTCCATTGTATATTTTGTAGTGTTTGATTTATTTTTTGTTATGTATTTTGTGGTGTCCAATAAAGTATATATAAATAAATAAATAAGATTAAAAGTTGGTAGACAGATGTGGGTTGTATTTACTTATAGAAATATGGATAATTTAGTAATGTTTTCCATTATAATTTGCATTTACCAGCTACTTTTTTTAAACACCTGAAATTAAGGACATTTAAACTGTCATTAACTAGTGAAATAAAAACGATAGAAATGTACCTAACCTATCGATTGAAAAAAAGACACACGGGGCAACATAATAATAATAATAATAATCCCATTACAATTGTCCAAGGGGCATCTGCGTGTTGGCTTCGGCCCCTCGTACGCCTTCCAAGCAAGCCTGCTGACATCAACGACGAGGCGGAGTGGTTCCGGGAAGCCATGTCCGAAAAATGTAATGCGGCAATGCCCCGGGTCCAGCCTGGCCGTGCCTCGCGCCAGGTGTACTGGTGGTCGCAGGAGCTGTCAGCTCTGCGCACTGCGTGCGTTGCTGTGCGGCGCCGGAACACCGGACACATTCTTTCAGGCGGAGCTGTACGAGGAGAACAGAGCGGCGAAGACCGCCCACCAAGCGGAGATTCTGTGGGCCAGGGGACTGGCCCGCGAGGAGTCGCTGGGGACTCTGAATAGGCACCCGTGGGGACGTCCATACAAAGTGGTGCGGGACAAACTCTATCCATACAAAACACAGAAACGATTCGGACTTCGAGAAAAAGCACATTGTTCTAATTTTAAAAATAAACTGTGGCATGCTGGCTCTTTATTTATGTGGAGAAGTTCGAACTATTTAATGAAATCGAATTATTGCCGATGTTTATTGATGATTTCACTACGCCGTTGGATCTCAAAGCTTTATAAGAAGTCTAAAATTAGGCATTTTAAACCACTATACAGCTCTTGAAATGCTTATTTGGGTCCCAAATTATACAGATTTTAAGAGAGAGAGTTTTAGAATGGCATTTTAGCAGCATTATATTGGTTGTCTACCGGAAAGATAAATGCATTAGCTATATAGGCTGAGAAAACAGGTTAAAGCAGTGCATATCTTAAGTGCGGCTCTTATACAGCTTGTATCATTACAAGGGCAAAATAAAAAAATATCAAATTTTATTTTGAATTTCTGTTAGTATAATAAAGATGAAAGAGACATGATTGTGTGACAACTCTTCATGGTTGTTCGACAAAAAATATAAGTGCTACGGGTAAGTATTTGAACTCTTGTTTTTTTCTGTTTAAGTTTATTAGGGTTGCTAGTATCAGTTTACTGTGAAAGTGTGTGTATATTTCTAGAGAATGCCTAAGGCATTAAGTCCGCCTTTGTACTTAATTGTGTACGAGAAGTTTAAATAAATAAATAAAATATTATAAAAAGCTGTAGAATTGTCACATATTTTATGCTTTTACGAAGAAATCTTCAGTTTTAGACATTATGTTACTTGTCTTGTTGCGGCCGGTCAATACCGCTGGTTGAATTCTTAATCGTAATTGTAATATAAAGACTTACAATTACGATAAAGTGCTTTTAAACAACTGGCATTAAAACAGCACCAATGCACACCGTTAAACGGTTATCCATATGAATGGACGTTACAAACCATGGAGCAGTTTTAGCGAATTTTAAAATGCTTCAAATAGGCTTTTTTTTTTGGGTGTGAAATTATCAAATAACTTCTCCCGCTCTGGGCGGAGCGGGAGGGTGTGTCAGACTCTTACTGACTAAAACCCACCCGTGTTCCTTCCGTTGCCTGTGTTGCCAGGGACCTAGGTAAACCTTTCGTACTTTCCCGCGACCCCGGCAGGCATCAGCCTTAGTGCCCGCTCCAGTTTGGGAGCCAAACGTAGGTAATGCTCCACGAAGTTCCACCGGCTGTCGAGGACGAGTCCCAGGTACAGCATCGTGGACTCGAAGCGGATGTGAAGCCCTCCTACCGTTATTTGGGACCCCGAGGGTGACGCACGAGGACCATGAAAACACATGGCCTCGGAGCCCTCGGACTTGTGCAAGGTCACCTCGAGTCCCAATTGCTGGATCCTATCGATGATTATCACAACCCCGCATGCCACTACTTCGGCCGCCACCTGGTGCGACCTCCCTTGCTCCAGAACCAACGTGTTGTTAGCGTAGCACAATATGCTGACGCCGCTGAGGTCGGCGCGAAGCACCCAGTCGTATCTGATGTCCCACAGATGCGGCCCCAGAACCGATCCCTGTGGGACACCGCACGACATCTCTTGCCAGTTCCATACTCGTGATGGTGACCGGGCTAGATGATGGCCCTGTCCATCAAATAGGCCTCGACCACACGATAGAGATAGGTCGTCATCCGGTGATACCGGAGTGCCTCCCTTATGCAACTCCAGGGCAGGGTATTAAAAGCATTGGTGATGATGTCGTGAGAGCCCGAACGCGCATGATAGCGTCTACCGTAGAGCGCCCCCTGCGGAAACCAAACTGGCTCTCCACAAATCCTGCCCCACCCGCACCAGCCGCCCGACGAGTCGGTCTGCAATGACTCTTTCAAAGAGCTTGCCCACCTCATCGAACAGCACGATCCGCGTGGACTCTCCGTCCGCTTATCGGGCCGATAAGCGGACGGAGAGTCCGCAGGGCGCCCCCGCTTCTTTATGAGGACCAGTTTCCCCGTCTTTCAACGAAGCGGGAACTGGCCCCTCTCCAAGCATGCGCTTACACTCACAACGACGATACTCCGGAGGTGACAGATGATGAGATGAGATTGGTGTTACGCAAGTTGAATGCTAAAAATGGACCCGACGTCTTACCTGAGAAAGCCTGGGTCCAGGCCTTGGAGGCTCTCGGGCCTCGACTAAGGGGCTGGGGCCGGATACTCTGCGTCAGCGGGGGAGCCCATGGGCGGAGTTTATCCCGTATTACTTTGTAGGGGCGTCCCCACGGGTCCCTGTTCAGAGTCTCCAGCGATTCCTCACGGGCCAGTCCCCAGGCCCGCATCATAATAGCCTAAGCCGTAATTAAAGCTTACATAAGGCTTACAATTCTGTACTATGCTTACAGCTGTATTAGACGCTGTACAGAGGCATAATTAATATAGAAAATAAAACTTTTGGCTGCACAAAAGATGGAAAGATAGGATTATATAGCTTTAGGAACTACAAAGTTAGCAAAATGCTGCTAAACAGAAGCAAGATGTTGCTAAAACTCTTCAAATTCTCTAATGAAGCTTGAAGAAAATATCTGGTCTCCAATTTTTCCATTAAATCGATTTTATGTTATTTGGAGAACCGTTTTCCAGCCATAAACACAAGTGTATGTAATAAATAATTAAAACATTCACTAAAGACAGGTGATCATTTAACACAAAAATAAACAGAAAACTTGTACTTGCCTAATAGTCGACGCACTGAACTATCATCGTCAACTTCACACCGAAACTCTCCAGAACATGACACTCAACGTTCTGTAAGCAACTTTACAGACATTAAGTATAGAAAAGGATAGAAAACACGCCTTATGGGTTAATTTACACACGCGAGCAGTATGAAGCTATGTTTGTCGCCTTATACTTGTGGACGCTCTAGTATCCAAGGTGTAGCAACGATCAAAATATACTAGATACTACGGTATCTAGTATACACGGTGTTTCAAGCAGCTACTAGAGGGTACTGTTACACTACAACAACACTAACTGTTACACTATAACAAAAAGATTATAATAATAAGGTTAAAGTTCCTAATAATTTTAATATCTTTGGTAAATACATGAATCCCCGTATTTTTGCAGTCAACATCAGCGCAATGGGGCATATAAATTAATCGGTCAAGGACAGCTAATTAGACACAATTGATTTTCTATTGTTTTACACCGAATCGGTGTCGCGCGGGCCTTTAAGCGTAAAGGAAGTCGCTTGTTAACAAAACAAATATGGACAATGACAGCTAGCTGTCAAATTCTTGTACACGCGATAGTAGCGATATCTAAAGTATGCAAGTAGCAGTATTTATCCTCATTGGCAGTATGGTTCTCTATTGAAGGAGAGCCGGAAGCGAGAAATCATGCACATCAATTCCAATGACAAGGCCATGGCGTTGCAAGGTGAACAGTCCTCTGGCAGCGTATGTGGCGCTGTGGCCTCGGGCCACACTTATAATAATGAATTGACACAATCGGGCGTCGGCACAGGTACACACGGCGATACAATGATCAAGCTGTACATTTCCAGTGTACAAGGTGCGTGGTAATTGCGTAACTGTTATAGGTTTTCTCACGTAGACAGTCTGTCTACGTTTTCTCATAATCTTTTCTTTTATTAATATTTTTATTTTTTCCTATCACTCCTGTCATGTCAATATGAATATTTTCAACATGAAATACGTGTTATCATTTCGACCCATAAAATGCCTCTCAACATGGTAGCAGAGTGTTCAATTACATTGGAAACGATTAATTAATTAATTAATCAAGTAAGATTTTAACAAATAATTTGCAAAAAAACACACTTTCTGTTTTCAAATATTTTCTAACGAAGGCCTGTCAAAATGTCGACTTCGTCTACTCGAACTCAACTTAAACTCAAAGCATTTAATTCAAATAAACCAATGACAGGCACTTTTGAATTGTGAAGGGGTCGGTCGGTAAAGGTTACAGTCATTCCGCCAATGCTATGCAAGCATTATAAGTGTTCAAAAATATGGAACACATTAGAAAAATAAACTTTACTGCTATATAAATAAAATATTATTTCTCACGTCAACATTTCACAAAATGAAAGGTATAGAAACTTCCGCTGTCTTTTTCATTTTGAGCATGACGTCATAGACATGTCTTTTGTTTTGTAAATAATTTCATGTATAGCCGTTTACGATACTTATACAGGTTGAAATTGAAAACTTGCGACAAACTGAAATGGGACATTGTATACATCATTATTAACAACTTTTACTAAGGGACCAAAGCTGCAATCCCAAAAAAAAATCTGCTTTTCCTACATTTTGATGAGGTATTGCGAACATAAATGTAGGGGACAGCAGTTTTTTTTTTACAATCTCCCATTTCGATTTGTCGCATGTTTTCAATGTCACCCTGTATTGTAAGCATTGTATAGCTGACTGGAAATAGATGTAAACCTCATTGATAATGAGTATGAGTAATATATCTCATAGAGTAATAGTGCTTATCTAAGATTCAATAACATGTTCATGTCACACATTTATATTAATAAGACATTATTTCGTATTTAATTTAACTTTTGTACCTAATACAAATGATCACATTCCGTATTTACGACAAAATTAGCAGTTTCGATCAAGTCACTTTCGAACGTACAGAACACTAAAAACTCTCAATCAATCAATCAATCAACTCAGCCTATAACAGTCCACTGCTGGACATAGACCTCTCCCAGGCTGCGCCACAACACCCTGTCCTCCGCCTTCCGCACAGTGTTGCCACAGTTAGTTTTGTAAATTCCCCGCGTCATGTTGAAAAATTCCTCTTTTTATAGCAAAATTCCCCTCGAAGTTCATGATGTAGGAAAAACAGAATAAAAATGTTTTACTACTGAAAACTTTATTCCAAAAACTAAAACAAATACATCACTTTTTGTATAAGTTCGCTTTGGGCATAATTATTGTTGGCTCAAATTTTACACAATCTTTTATTTGGTCTTTAGTTTGCATTAGGGCAACTATCGTGCTTGTTTTTAGTTTATTTCTATGATCATTTTTAATATTTTTGAGAGAACTAAATACACGTTCCACGGATGCATTCGAGAAAGGTAAAACTAACAAGGTATCTAAAATGCCTTTTAATTTTGGAAACAAACTTTGACCGAAGGCATTTTTTAAGTGGAAAACTTTACGCCAATACTCCTCAGCATCATCTGAAGGATGCAAGTCGTAGCTTTCATGATCAAGTAGAGCATGTTCTCGCCATTCATCGTCAACTTCATGCATGTTGTAATAATCGTACAATACTGGAAATCTTACAAAGATAGGCTTCAAAGATTTGAAAGTGAAACTTTGAGCAACAGAAGGATTTACCAAGTCAATAAAATTAAAAAGACTGTCCTTAAAGTCAAACCTCTGTAGGATTTGTTTAGCCAACTCCACATAAAAGCTGCGACAAGTTAACAAAAACATATTAACATCAGTTTCAGGAACCTGTGAGTTATTTTTTAACTTTTGTAAGCTTTCGGTAGCTAATACACCTAGATACACTCTGTCCAATCTATCATATTTGGATTCATCATCAAACTCAATTTTCATTATATCAGTACAAGACTTCACATAAGAAAATGTGATGTAATTGCTACACACAGTTTTCAACAGATTTTCGACTGAAGATTTCATTTTATATAGCAGTGGTGTTTCTGACTGAAACAATAAATTGAATTGAGTCAGCAAACCTAAAGTATAAGACATGAATTCTAAATAAATAAGCGTGAACTCATTATCCATTGTAGCCACCATTTCTTCGGTTGTTTTAGAGGGATCCTCGAAAACAGCTAGTCTTAAATATTCTCTCAGGGGAGTATACTGTTGTAACACACGATCTACGCAGTTTTTCACAGACAGCCAGCGTGTTGTAGCTACGTTCAAAATTTTGTGTAAATCACATTGAAAAAAAGCTTGAAACTCTGCGAATTTTTCTTGTCTAAAAGAGCTGCGGCTGAAGTGCGACCCCAAGTTTCTTATAAGATCTTCGACAGATCGTGGGAGTTTTAAGCATGCTTTAGATGCTGCTAAATGTATTAAATGGCAGGAACATTTGATGCACGCTATGCTAGGTAATGCGGCTTTCAAATGAGAAAACACTGAGTTGTGCTCTCCGATCATTACGTTCGTAGTATCTGAACAGAAGCCTATGAGATTCGATAGTGGTATTTCTTTTGATTCTATCACATTTGTTAAATACTTCACTAAAGATATGGCATCTCCGGATTTGACCTCTATCATATCAAAAAAATGGGTCTCAACTTTGTTGCTTTCAACATTAAAATAAATAACTGTGAACGCAAGCTGTTTAATAGTACTACAGTCTGTAGTTTCATCCATAATTATGGAGAAGAAAGCGCCAGGAACTCTAAGTGCATCAAACACAATATTAGCCAAGTTGTTGCCTAAAGCATTTTTTATACAATGAGAGGCTTTAGTTCGTCGTACTGCCAATTTGCTTACGATCTCAGAGTCTGTGAAAACGTCTTTAGCTAAAGGGATAAAAGTGTCCATCAACGAAAACGGTAAGTTATTTGTAGCGAGCATTGCACAAAGCTTTAATTCTGCACGACGTACTTTAACGTCTACAGGTGATTCCCGCACTAAATCGTCATTTTTTTTTGATCCCGATACTTGTTTCGAAATTCGAAGATGTTTTTTTGAATTCATGTGGCGTATTAAGTCACTTTTGTGTGCGATTACAGTCATATTACAAATTCTGCAAAATGCTAGTTCGTGACCATCTCTAATTTCATTGTGTTTCGTTAACCATCCCTTGAAATCAGGCCGAGTAGTCCAAGAATCTAGAAATTTATTAAATCGTTTCTTTTTTTCGATAGGTTCTTCACGAGTGCTTGATGTCATCTGTGCAGATGTAGAAGGAATTTGCTCAGAGTCGTTTGCCACTTCTTGAACAGAACTGGAAGTACTTGGTGAATTTCCGTCATCTATGGCACTGGCTATCTCCTAAAAATGGATATACTTAATTTAAAATATCGTTAGTCTTGATATGCACAAAATATTGCGTTTAGGCTTCCAGAAATACCCGACAATAGGGAAAATAGTTATACTTTTGCAACACTGATTATCAAAAACCATCGAAAGCAAAAAAACAATACAAAAACGTTTCTCCGCTTTTCGCTACGTTAAAATTATAAAATATCTCTGTGACTTATACGCAAGCAGCGTGATGCCTAAATGAAGAAAAAAAAGCAAAAAAAAATTAAAAACTCGATCTACCTATTTAGGTATTTAGAGGTTAGGAATTTAGGAATGTGAATAGCCCCAAAGAGGATAGAACACTACGTATAGCCCAAGGAATTAGTATAAGACATGTAGTTTAAACTTATTCATTCTATGAAATGCCCAAAAATGTCTCGTATTGTACCTAGTAATGATTTAACTAGGTATACAATATACAATAATAATTTAAACACTTTAGAAATGCCTACTTATCAATTTCGAAATAATTTTATAATAGTGAGTAAATATATACCTTTTCTCGAGATCTTTTGGTTAGTTTACTGATGAATTTATCCATCGTAACTTCTTTTTATACTTACTATACTCTATGGTCGTAACTTAGCAAAAACTCTTTACAAGAAAAATAAACACTCTGACCACAGAACAATATTTACTCTGACTCATCTGACTGACTGACTCTGTGCCACAGTGCCATCTCTGTGCAACCAAAGTAACCAACACGTAGAGCAGAGACGCAGGACGCAGCCAACAAGTCCAGCCATAGACATTATTTTTAGTTTCTTTTTATCAACTTAGGGGACAGGCAAAAGAATCATAGCCCATCCAGCCTTATTAGATGTACATACAAGTATAAATTATATATTTATTGCATTTGGAGTATTAAATTCCCCTTTTATTCTTATAACCCTTTTTTTGCCCCTCACATACCTGAAATTCCCCCCAAAAAGGGGAATTCCCCCCAGATCGGCAACGCTGCTTCCGCATCCAGTCTGTCCCAGCCACCTTTTTAAGGTCGTCGGTCCATCTAGATGGGGGGCGTCCCACACTACGCTTGCTGATTAGCTCTCCTGGTCCGCTTTGGGTCATCCATCCCCAAAATCCTAAGGTGATTCGGCCACTGCGGTTGTTAGGGAGGACATTTCTTTCATCATACCTTGTGTTCGATGTTCGGTATAGAGATAAGCGTCCCTGGGCAGACGAACAAAAAACTTTTTCATCTACAAAGGTCACAATAACAAAATCGAAATTTAAATAATTTTGTGGGAATTGTAAACGCTGCGCTTTAAGTCTCGGTGTTAATATAAGCTTTTTAGCAGGAATACGATGGCGTAACCCATGTTCTTGCAGACGTCGTCTTATTGTGCTCTGTGATGTACCAAATTCCAAAGACATACTCTTGGAGTTTATAAAACGATTGCTAATAGCTCGCTGCACTATATTTCTGTCTTGATTTGTACTCGTTTGACGTGGACGACCAAATGAAACATGGTTTTGCAATGCACCATCACTTTGCCACCTCTCTAGCCAACGGTATACGGTGTTACTCTAAATAAAAGAAAGAAGAAGAATCTGAAGAGATGCGAATAATTCGATAGGTAACTCATCTAAAGCGATACTTACGGATATTCCCAGTTCATTTGAAATATCTGTTACGGAGACACCTTCCTCCCTCAAATACATAATTCGATGTTTTGTGGTGTCACTAATGCGATATGTAGCCATATTTAAGCATGAAACACTATTATTGTTTCAATAGATATTATTTCTAGCTTGCTTAGAAGAAACGTATGTTTGTACGCTTAGTACTAGAAAGCTGTAATTTGGTAAAGGTATAGATCACGCTGACAAAGTGCTAAAATAAAATATTGAAAAAAAAAATTGTTAGGGTACCCTTGCACGTAATTTCTCGTCTACCCCATGTCTGTTTATATAAAATATTGTGGGTCTGTGAACACCACTTTTCGATTCAAGGACCCACTTGCGTAATATTAAGCATTAAAGTGCTCTAGCAGCTAAATGGTTGTTTATGGAGATGTGAAAAAATTTATGGTAGTAGTACTTATAATGAAATTAAAAGGAAAGCTATCACAGCTAAGTGGGCTTTAACGAGTAATAGTCAACCAACTTAAATTTGCAGTTGGAGAATTAACCGTGGCGTATATCGATGTATGGGAGAGCATGTTTTTCAACTACAATGTTGAGTTTGTTTTTTGGATAAATTCATCCCAATTTCCCAACTACGGAACCCTTCATTGTGCGTGGTCCGACACGCACTTGACCGGTTTTTTAAATTATTTTTAATTTCATAAGCGTTCTTCGATACAATCGCCACAAGCTCTGGCACACGACTGGAGAGCGTAGAAACCGAATACAATCAATCGCCTGTATGCGGGACTCCGATCGCGTTTCCGATTTGGAGAATCGGATCAGGTAGGTACCTGACATGTGCGGCCGCCCTTACATGCTAGTTTATTTTTCTAATGTGTTCCATATTTTTGAACACTTATAATGCTTGGATACCATTGGCGGGATGACTGTTACCATATTTATGGCGGTTTGACTGAACCGATCTATATGACATTTTAAATGTCTCGACCTTTTGAGCGACTTTATTGTTGACAATAATAGGGAAACTTTGTTTGTACCGATATTATTGACTTTTTGGTTGCGTCTATTTATTTGAATACCCTGAGTGTCACTAACTATTTGACGCTGACATGAAGTTTTCATAGATATATTGACAAGGTACCGTCATGACGTTAATTTCTTTAAAACAGTTCTCTTAGAGAGTCGCACCTGCGGAGGCCATGGGCTCTGATGGCTCTTTTCTGCAGAATAAAATAGACTCGATGTCTGCAGCCCGTCCCCATAGTGAAATACCGTACGACATAATACTATGAAAGTAACTAAAATATACTAGCCGTGCGGTATCTACATCATTAAATTGACGGATTTTTCTCACAGCATATGCTGCTGAACTTAGCCGTCCTGCAAGGGAAGTTAAATGAGGCCCCCATTGAAGCCTTGAGTCGAGCGTAATCCCCAGGAAAACAGTTTTATCGACGAATTCTAATTTCTCTTGATTCAATACTATCTCACAAATACTACTTTTGACATTTGGTAAAGAAAATCTTATGCACTTAGTTTTTTTCCCATTTAATACTAAATTATTAGCAGTGAACCAATTTTGGACCTGCTATAGGGCGTTATTTACGTCGTCAAAATTTGATGCACGTCTATTAATTTTAAAAAATTAAGGAAGTATGGTCAGCAAATAACACCATTTGTGGTTGGGTTTTTAACAAGTGGGGTAGATCATTAATAGATACTAAAAAGAGGAAAGGACCCAATTTAGAGCCTTGTGGTACACCCATTTCTACTTTTAAGCCTGCAGCAGGCTTAGCAAAGGATTTCTTTTTTACAGTGCTTCATGACGTCCATGTACTCTTCTACCGTGTAAAGCCTTTGTATGCCTTTTAGACGCGTCTTAATTTTCGAAAAGTCCATGTCATTTGGTAAAAATGTATGTCGTGGTTCTAAAAATCTTATCGAAATGGCCTTCAAATTATTAAATAGAACATTTCTGCATTCAAATTATTACATAGAACATTATACATAGAACATTTCTGAAGTTTAAAGGTATTACTTGTATAGTTTAGCAGAAAAATAAGTGTAGCTAAACAGAAAACCAAGTAGTGTGGATCTCGTTTGTTTTCCATTTCTAATTTGTAACAATGATTCAAGTGTATTTGAATCAGATTGGCAAAACCGATTAATATTCTTTTGATACAAACATTTTGTTCCAAATGGCATGGATCCTTACTGCACTTGATTTTCCAAAAGTCCTATAGATGTGGTATACATTAGGTATATCTTTTCCTAGGGATCAGATACCAAAGTGAGTCTTTGCTACATGAAAATAAGGCTCATTTTAGGTTGGTTGGTAAAGGTAACTCAATAATAACAAATTTGTGGGTTGGAACATTTTGGCACAACAGGGTGCAACTTATAGAACCTAAACTAACAGCTACTACTGCAACTGCAGACGTTAAAGAAAATTATGAAAAGACTTTAGAAGCATAACATAAGATAGTTGGTACGGCGATGCTTATTTTGATGGCTAACATGTCGGGTGACACTTTACTATTGTCGGGTTTGGGATGAATTGCGCACTTTGTTGAATGAAACATCAAAAGACAAAAGCTATTCAATATGCTACAGTTTCTTTGGCTATAAAAAAGATCTCTTACATGTTATGTCAATGGATAGGTATATCTAAACTGAAAAATATATGGCATGAATTAAAAGAGGAACATCAAAAAGGTGAAACGAAATATGACCTTCCAGATATATTATTAACCTGCAAGATCTTGGAAAATTTACCCTCCGAGAATTACTTCTCTTTTAAGTCCAGTTGGATGTTGATGTCAAGAAAAGATCGAAATATAGACAAACTGACAGCACAAGTATGTGCTTACGAATGTTCACTTTTGACCAAAGAAGTTAATACCGAAGCACAAGCTCTTGTTGTACAAAATAAGTATTGAACAAGAAAAAGTGTGTGTATTGCGGACTATTTGGACACAAACTTAAGACTGCACCGAGCAAAAAGTGAAAAAAGGACAGTTAAGGTTGTGTTGATATCAACTAAAATAGTTTATTTACACAATTCAAATCTACATAATTATTACCACGGATAATGTGTTTACAATGTTTGCGAGGCAAACATATGAAATATGGTATACTTTTTTAAATAGCCTCATATGAAGTTGAGCAAAAATCTACAAAAAGGCGTGTTGGCATTCAGGGGATATCATGTATTTTTCAATAGAAATATTCTGTAGATATTAATTCAACCAAATATCTAATATTTTATCTTAAAAATTTGTGTCTAGAAGATTTAATATATTTTTATTCAAAATGCGCTCAGAATTCGCCATACAAGCGTCGTCACGTCACTTTACAGAGCGAGCGCATCGATCGCGAATTAGCGTGTAAGCACTCGCTACTGCATATAAACATAAGGTACGTGACATTCTCGATATCTTGAATTTAATTTCACTACCTACATCAGTTAGTGAATTTTATCTAGCAATTCTGTAAATCGAATGAGTTTAAATTTTGTATACTTACATAAGTTTTATAGTATCAACTATTGTTTTAGGAAATATTTAACTATTGTATTAGGAAAAATGGGAAAGCGAAAGGAAGGGTATTATAGAAAGAAAAGGAACTACTTCAAGAAAAAAAGTCGTTCTTCAAAATCATCATCTCCTAGTTTAAGTTTGATTCTCTGTTTCTTAGAGCTAGAGACACAAAATAAAAACCATGATTGGTATTTCCAAGAACAAGGTCAGATTCATATAACGCAAAGAAAAATATGCATATTTGCTGTTTGGACAGATGTGGATATGAAATTAGAAATAATAGAGGAAGACATAGCATTTTGGACTGTGATGTATATATTGTGATGATAAATTAAAAATGTTCTACTTCGACTGTTTACTACCGGAAATAATCGACTCAAGATTAGACAGACAAAGGGAAATCATAGAACCCGAATATATTTTCGAAGCTATTAATGCACGGGAAAAGAAAAATAAGCAAAAAACTGAAGATGAAAAATTGACAAATGTGAAACGTAAAATAATATGTAATGATTAGTAGATAGTATCAGCTACGTCCCTTTTTAAACAATCTACTATTTGTGTTTTTATAATAAGTAATAATGAAGAAAACATGAATATTGTATTTATTATCGCACCACCCTGCTGTTTGATACGGTGGTCCATAATGTACCTATAAAACAGTACTGACATATATAAAGTTGTTCTAAAATATGTTTTGTACAAATAGACATAAAGCTTAAAATAAATAGCATTTGATATACAATATGTAACAAAAACCCTGTTGTTCCTTCTACCTACGTTTTAAGAATCGGTTTACTAAGCGATAAAGCAAGTCATTTATAAAAAAAAACTGTTCAATAAAAACAATTAAAATAAATATTTAATCATTCATATTTGTAATGTTTAATTGTTTTGTTACCTCTGCAATTCTGCATGAAGCGATGACGAGAAAACAGAAGTAGATAGAACGGTCCCGCCACACTCTTTGATCGGTGCCACCGCTCCAGTACACACCAACGCGCGCCGCCCCATATCTACCTATTTTTCTACACAAGTTCGTGACCTCGTTATCTGTTGTTTATCAGTATCACTTTAACAAATTAATTTTTGAAAATCTTGGTTTACACTCTTTTTAAGCACAACTGATAATTGTTAAAACTACATTTAACACAAAAAAAACTAATTCGCCGCGTCTGTCACATTAAAACCTGATGTACCTATTTATATTTTAATGCATTAATTTATTATGATATCTACTTGACGGCCACGGAGTTGCTGTTCGATATGACCACCTTGTACCTCTACACTTCTTGGCTCATATTCGGAGGGAAGTAGTGATTGGACGCGACAATAGTGAAATGGGTGCTGGCCATCTTCTTTGAGTACTCTCCTAACGCGCATATGGTTTACTCAGAGTTCATGTCCCACTGAGCGTGTACTTCGCGTTGTATCGTGCTCAAACAAGTCCAAGACTTCTGTCTCGAGTCCTCGGTCTGCCTGCGTCAGCTCAATGTTGGTCTCGCCCGTGCACACTGCCGGTATTGTACGTACGTATGTGCAAACGTTGGAATGCCATCGCCGACGGTGATGGTACACTCGCAAAACGTCCTTGGTAGAGTCTGCGTGCTTCTGCATAATTGCAGTTACATATCCGAAGACACATCAACATATTAAAATATTCTACGTTAGAATAAGACATGGTCAACGTTTACGTAAACAAAACACAAGTCACTCACTACGTAGGTCAACAATAACATCCATTCGGTAGTAAGCTGCGCGGGAGACTAAGGAAGTGATTCGCAGGGAGACGGGTGGAGGCGGGGTGGCGGTACCGGCCCGGGGCACGTGCGCGGCGGCAGATTTTGGCGGCATCTTTTGTCGCATTCAAAGAAAGCCGCCGAGCTCGTAGGGCTTCCAAAATTACGGAAATATCAATTACGTAACTAATTACGCAACTTTTTTCTCCAATTCCGTAGTTACGTAATTACGTAATTTTTCCTATTTTTTTTTAATCGACTAATACCTACAATACATACATACATAAACTCACGCCTTCTTCCCATGGGGGTAGCCAGAAACTATAGAACGCCACCTGCTACGCTCCTTACATACTCCTTTTGCTTCGTTTACGTTCATACATCTGGTCATACACGCACGCGGGTGCGAGTACTACGCACCTGACCTTTTGAAGAACATCATTAATGAGGTCATATATGTCTTTCTGGGGCGTCCCCCCTCCCGGCATTTCCATTTACATCTGCCTTTTTTTTTGTTTGGAAATTATCAAATAACTTCTCCCGCTCTGGGCGGAGCGGGGGGTGTGTCAGACTCTTACTGACTAAAACCCCACCCGTATTCCTCCCTATTGCCTGTGTTGCCAGAGGCTTCGGTGACCCTTTATTACCTCCCCGCGACCCCGGCAGGCATCGGCCCTAGTGGACCCCTACATTTGTGCTGACGACATCTCTATGAGGCGCGCGTGGAATACACAACGCACCGTCGACCCGGGCCTGGTCCTTACCGGATGGTGAGCTACCCATTGCTCACCGTCCGCAAGCCCGACTCACGTCTGCCTTGTAAATACATTTGTTAGTCGCCTTTCATTCTTCCTCTCAACATGGCCAAACCATCTAAGCATACTCTTTTCAATTTATGTCACTACATCTTCCTTTAAACCGCACCGTTGCCTTATCACATCATTTTCCAGCCTATCATTTATAGTCACGCCACACATGCTTCTCAAGGAACGCATTTCCACAGCATTTACTCTACTTTCATGCTTCTTTTGCCACACTCAACATTCACTTCCATATATAAGTGTAGGCACCAGCACACCATTATGAACATCCAGTCGAGCCTCTTTGGCATCGACTGGTTGGTCACCATCGCATGTATAGCACCATTAACTTTATTTCCCGCATTTACTCTCCTTTCCACATCTTCATCAATCTTTCCATCCCTTGTAAACAAACTTCCTAAATATACAAATTTACTTACTCGCTCTACACTCTTATCATTTATTTTCACATCACACACCGATATATGAATAATATATTTGTAAATATTATAGATAGAGTATCTACAATTTTTACAATTATCTTTTGCTATCTCAAATTCAAGGAATTATAAAAACGAACACAATATTTAAACAAAAAAATATTTATTGAAGAATTTATCATCGTACACCAGTTAAGTCAAACCATTTTTTTTCTTCTCAAATATAATCTTTCTTCTTGAAAACGTGATCTCATAAATGACAAGGCATTTAAAGTTTTTTCACTACAAAAATATCCGGCGGATGAAAAGGCTCGCTCGGCTTCAACACTTGTAGGCGTTATCGAAAGCAAATAATTATACGCTGCAGTCAAAAAAACTTCGCGACCGCCGCCAGCGCTGTCGTAAATGCACATTTCTACCCTAATAAATGAATGGAGATCTGTGTTTACTGTTGAAATTGGTTTATTTACAGTCACTTTGTTTATTTCAACATATAATACTTTTTTATTGGTTGACTATTTTGATTGATTTATGATACCAATAATTACGTAAGTACGGAATTGACATCTTTAGTTACGGAATTGAAAATACTTTAAAATGAGTTCGTAATTACGTAATGGAAGCCCTACTCGTAGGCTATTTAACGAAATAAAGATGTACTTTTAAAATCAGATACTCTAAACATTTTTTGGAATGTGTCGATTTTAATAGTTATTTGATTTTGACCTCTCGACTAGCCAATGCTTATTTTTTTTTAATTATAATTTCATCAATGTTCTTATTATAGGTAAATTTATACGTTCCTAAAAGGAACAACAGGGTTTTTGTTACATATTGTATATTTGTTTTCATTTTTCAAAAAAAAAAAAAATCATTGAAAATATTGCACAAATTGTTTCCAATTCAAACCAAATTAGAAAAAAATATGAAGCTCAGGTAAAAATAATTTAATAGAATGATATTCACTCATAATCCACATGATGTCACATTTGACTAAATGTAAGTTACCAAGTTTTGATTTTCAACAGCCACGTATGCAAGTGCAGCTGTGTGCGTGACTGCGCACACAGTGAGTGCATGAAGTTAAATACCTAATTAGCGCTCGCCGCTTTTGCTCGGCACAGTCTTAAAAATGTAGCAAGTGGATATCGGACGGGAAAACTCCTAAAAGATCTGTACCATCGACAAGTCAAGCTAACAATATAAATCTGACCCTGTCATTAATGGAAGTTAATACAAATGATGTTGTTAATATGTAACCTTCGCTCGGATTGTGGAGCAGGGTGGGACAATATACTGTCAACAGTCCTTAAGAATTTAAAAAAATATATAGTCCCCCCCCCCCTCACTTATATCCTGCATAGATGTTTAGCAGAAGGCTTTTTTCCAGATCCCCTTAAAAAAACGATTGTTATCCCTATTTTTAAGAGCGGTAGCAAGGAAGAAGTGGATAACAATCGTCCAATTTCTTTGCTCACCTCTATTTCAAAGGTTTTTAAAAGGATTATTAATAACAGATTTGTGAAATTCTTAGAAGATAGAAACATCTTATCACCTAACCAGTATGGCTTCAGAAAGGGAAAATCTACAACTGACTGTATTCATACATTCACACAATATATTGTAAGTAAATTAGATAATAGAAAAAAATGCTTGACTATCTTTTTGGACCTTCAAAAGCTTTTGATACTATATGCCCGCGTATATTAATATCCAAGCTAGAACATATGGTAATAAGGGACACACAATTAAAACTATTCAAGAACTATTTACAAGATCGATATCAATCAGTTCGGATAGTCAATACGCTGAGTGAAGAAATACCGATAAATATTGGAATCCCACAAGGCAGTATCTTGGGCCCCCTCTCTTCCTTTGCTATATCAACGATCTTTGCCAGCTAAACATTAGAAACTGTCATATTATGTCTTATGCCGACGACACTACATTAAAGTTTTATGGTAACTCATGGGATGAAACTTTTGTTGTTGCCCAGGAAGGTTTCAATATTGTAACTCATTGGCTTGCTTTCAACAAACTGACCAAAACCAAACTGACCAAATGCCTCCAAAACTAAATACGTAGAATTTACAATACATAATGTTCGATCTAATACTAATAATTTTAATGTTTATGCACACACATGTAATCTTATAACCACCAACTGTACCATGTGCCCTATGATATCAAAAACGGAATCAATAAAATTCTTAGGCATAATAATCGATAAAAACTTATCTTTCAAACAACACATTTCACATCTGGTCCAGAAAACTAGAAAACTTGTTCATATATTTAAAAATCTTAGGCATGTTGCGAGCTGGAAACTGGTTAAAACTGTGTACGAATCCCTTAGCCAATCAATCTTGTCGTATGGTATTTCCACTTGGGGCGGCTCGTATAAAACGAATATCCTAAACGTTGAAAGAGCTCAACGACTTCTTCTTCCTACAAGTAGCTCTCTTCAAACCACGTTTATACGCTACATCAACCCTCTATAACGAAGCAAAGGAATTAACAGTCAGGCAGCTTTATATACTACAAACAGTTATAAAAAAAAACATTCCTCTATATATGTCTCTACGGCTAGAAAGAAGGTAGGCGATCCTATGAAGTCTGTGAAACAACTCCTGTAAAAACATCTTTTGCCCATAATTTCTTCAATTTCAGAGCAAGCAGACTGTATAACAAAATTAACAAAATTCTTGCAATTGTTGATTTGCCTAGGGTAGAATGTACCGGGTGTCACCACTGTGTGGATCGCCCGGAGGACACGGTGGAGCATACGGTGGAGGTGTGCCCGGCTTGGACAGAGCACCGCCGTGTCCTCGTGGAGGCGATCCGCGGCAGAGATCTCTCGGGTCCGGCGAGAGGGCATGGGCAGCCGTCACCTCCTTCTGCGAAGCAGTAATTGCTCGCGAAGGAGGAGGCGGGACGGTTGAGGGAAAGGCAAGTTTCGTGCCCTCTCGCCCCTAGCCGCCGTAGGAGACGCCGGGCGTCGGGAATCCCGGGCGGATTTCCGGCCACCGTAGACGCGGGCTTGCGGACGGTGAGCTTTGGGTAGCTCACCGTCCGGTAAGGAACAGGCCCGGGTCGACGGCGCGTCGTATTCCACGCGCGCCTCAAAGAGATGTCGTCAGCACAATGTAGGGGTCCGCCAGGGCCGATGCCTGCCGGGGTCGCGGGAAGGTACTAATGGGTCACCGAGGCCCCCGCAACACAGGCAACGGAAGGAATACGGGTGGGTTTTAGTCATTAAGAGTCTGACACACCCCCCGCTCCACGCAGAGCGGGAGAAGTTATTTGATGATTTCCCATCCACAAAAAAAAAGGGTAGAATGTAAAAAGAAGCTTACACATTGGCTTTTAGAACTAGATTATGAAGAAACGGAAAAACTGCTTACTATCTTATCCTAGCCTAGCGTTTAAAAATTCGTATACACACCCATCTTTACGTACACACACACTACACTATTTTACACTCTCTCACACAAACACTCACATACAACACCACACCACATACACCTTCCACTTCCACTTCACACTCACACTTACAAACATACACACGCACTTTTATTTATATTTTAAATTTTTGATTTTGTTTAATTAGTAACTTTTCTTGTTATTATTTTCTTAAAATAGTCCTACATGTCCTACGTTTTGCAATTATCATAATCCAAATCTCAGCGAGGGGGGCCAGGAGTCCATAACACAGGGTATCCTAGTTTGGGTTCCTGACACCCACAAACCTTTGTACCTCCAATGTTTGAAACACCTCTATATTGTAATTGTTGTGGGAAATAAACTATTATTATTATCATTAAACATTTGAGAATCATTGGCACTGAATGTTATGCTCATGTTCTAAAAGAAAAGAGAACGAAAATGTCCAGAAAGCTCAAAAGTGTATTCTTATTGGTTATACGAGGGCGACACTGAAAGTTTTTAGAACTGGCCCCTTGAAACGTTATAATAAAATAAACAGTTCAAATTTTGAAAATGGAACTCTTAGCCAATATTATTGTGTATGTATTTTATTCATTTGTCATTTGTTTACGACTTGGCGGCAAATTGAAAATTGACTGTGTCTGGTCAAAACCTTTTTCTATGTCGAGAGCGAGTACATAAATCCTTTTTCCTTCCCGCCATTCTTCATCCAAGACCCTTTTAAGCGTAAAGATGTGGTCATCTGTTGACCTATTGTTTAAAAAGGCAGCCTGGCAATTGCCTAATTCTTTTATTGTTTCGTCTAATTTTTTTAGTATGTAGGATGCGTAAATTCTGTAACCCGTATTACAGACGGATATGTGGCGATAGTCATTCGTAGCTTTAGGGTTACTGTTTTTCGGAATTGGTACCTGCACTGTCTCTAACCACGTGTCAGGTACTTTGTTATTTGCCCAAGCTTTGATCTTATGTTTGGTGACGGCTATCTGTAGTATTTGGGGCATCGCTTTGAATAGCTCGATTACAACTTGGTCTGTTCCTGGAGCTTTCCCGTTTCGAATGTTGTTTAATGATTCCCGTTATGTCGTCCAAAGTGGGTCCCGTATTTTGTGCGTCTGTTATCTGCTTTGTTATATTAACCGTGGGTATGGGTGGGCCCTCGGATTTTTTTAGGATTTCCTCCCATTTCGTCATCGGTATATAAGCGGTTTTTTTCCGGCGTTTTGTTTGTAGTTTGTTGCTCCTGTAAAATAAGTAAAGTACTTGCATGCGTTTTGAAGGGTGTTTCTTTCCCAGCCCATTAAAGAAGGCCCTGCATGCTGTTTGTTCTTCTTGGTATTTGACCTTTTGAAGTATTGCCTGACATTCTTTTACTCGATTATGTCTATTTGGGTTATCCGGTTGCCTACTTTGTAAGAATTTAGCCTTTTGAAGGTTGGTAAGGGCTATCCGACGATCCCTGGAGTGAATCGGTTGAAAAATCAGGGTTTTCTGGGCAGCCGCTTTTAATACTTCAGTTATGGTACTCCATGGTATTTCGATGTTTTCATCCGTTGAATTGATTCCTATATTTCCTAGTTTTTTGGTTATGCAATCTTGGTATTTTGTTTTGGTGTAATTGCTATTGAGAGCAGCATAATGGCATTGTTTATGGTTGAAATCCTTAGCCTCGATGGTTGTTGCTTTTGTGGCTTGCGGTTTCTTTTGTTTGGTTCCTTCGCTTTTTCTTCGCTCGCTTCGCTGTCCCCAGATTATTTTATGATCGGAGGTGCCCCTATTGGCCCATTCACCTTTAATGAAATGGAAGAGTTTGTCTGTTGTATGTGGCGTAATAATGTGGTCCAATTGGGATTTCTGAGTGCCCTTCGACCATGTTGTCCTGCATGATGATCTCGCTTTTGTCGTTTCTATTTGCAATTTTTCCCTGTTGGCTATATCCATTAACATTTCCCCGTTGTAGTTGGAATAGTCATGAAGGAGATTTAGGTCAATTAGCACTTTGCGTTGGAAACTTTGTGTATCAAGTCGTCCAATATGGGCGTTAAAGTCACCTAGGATTACTAGCGTGCATGTCCTAGGTTTTTGTCTAATCAAGTTTAATACACCTGTGAAAGATCTGGTAGCTTTAGAAGTACAGCTGTTGATGTGAGAGTTGATTATACAGGTTGAAATTGAAAACTTGCGACAAACTGAAATGGGACATTGTATACATCATTATTAACAACTTTTACTAAGGGACCAAAGCTGTAATCCCAAAAAAAAAATCTGCTTTTCCTACATTTTGATGAGGTATTGCGAACATAAATGTAGGGGACAGCAGTTTTTTTTTTGGGATTGTAGCTTTGGTCCCTTAGTAAAAGTTGTTCATAATGATGAGTACAATCTCCCATTTCGATTTGTCGCATGTTTTCAATGTCACCCTGTATAAAGATAAGCATGCTCGTCACTTCCCATACAAGCTTTAAGAGTAATCGACATTTCGTCTAAATCTTTTTTCCTGATTTTTGTTTCTATTTGGGCGTGATCCTTTCTAATTAGAATTGCAAGTCCTCGGTGTGCTTTGCCTGTGGTTCCAGATAGATGCCATTCGTAGTGCGTGGAGTTGAATGTTCCTAAGTTCATCCCTGTTTCTTGTAGGTATGCTACAAGAAGAGAAAGTTCAGCATCTATTTTATCTTTTTTGGCTGGTTTCGCAGCCCCTCTTACGTTCCACGTTGCAGTACGCAAGTCTGGGCAAGTGTACTTAATTGCGGCAGTAGGTGGATTTCTGAGTATTGTGTATCCTGTCTCATCCGCGAATTCATCTGACATCGGTAAGCGTAATGTTGATGCTATTTGTTGGGGTGGTATTATTTGGGGGCTGTGTTTTTTGAGCCAGGATTCCGTGCTTTGGAGTTTACGTGTTATTGTTGTATTATTCAACTTCGTGTGTGGCCCAGCTATAATAGTGCTGGTATTTATAGAACACGTGTATGCTGCCGGGTACTGATTCGCCAGCAGGTGAATACACCAGGGTATTTCCGCTACATATGTGCACGTTTACATTTACAAGATAAAACTCGGCCGCAGCGATCAGAATATCCTCTCCTCCCACAAACCCAAAACATTTCGTTGAACTGTGCCGTTATGTATTTTGCTATCCTTTGTTCCTGGAAAAGATTGCTGTTAGGAAGAAAGTCTTGAATATTATTAAGAAGTGCTAAGTGAATTCTGTCGCCACCTCGGTTCACCGAAACATATGTAGCAAGGTCTCGTCGTATAGACAAGTGGTCGAAGGTAAGCCCCATTATGTAATTAATTTGGTGCTCTGAATAAGCAGTTACCGTCCCATTCCATGGAAACAATTGTTGCCTTTTTAAGAGCTTTTTCGGGTAATAAATTTGGCGTGAATGAGCTGTGTACGTGCGGATTTGGGACACACAGTGAAACAACGGGGCGCCACGGGTGCACTGGCTAGCATTTGTAAGAGCTTTGTTTTGTGAAGAGATGTATTTTGTTATGAAGGGATTTTTTGGCTGTTACAGATATTCTATTTCACGAAGTCCGTTCGGCTTTGATTGTAGTAGTGACGTATCCCGACAAGCGCGCTTGTGTGTGTAAAAGTAGGTAACGTTAGCAAAAAAATCTGATATATATTCAAGTCGAGATTTAATAATCTAAATAAAATGTTGGTTTTAAAAGTATATACATTTTGTAAATAAATTAGATTAGGTTGCAATAAATACAAAAATATTAAGAATATGTAGGCATTTAATTAAGCATTGGTGTTACAGAATGGAAACGAAACAAGTAGGACTATTCAGTATTTTCAATCACTATCAGATAAATTTTCGATTTCCGATTCCGTTTTGCAGTCGTCAGAATCATCTTGTACATTGATTATAAATTCAAAATCGAGATCAAAATATTTCAAGTAGTCTTTTTCAATTTCTTCAACATGAGCACAAGTTTTTTGCCACGTTTCACTGCTAACTTGGCCCAAACTTTCATTGATCAGTCTTTCCGTATTCGTCATGTTTTGCTCGATATTTTTAGATGCGACATAATTTTTAACGATCCCCCAAATATTTTCAATCGCATTTAATTCTGGGTGATAAGGGGGAAGGCGTAAGGCAATCAAAACCCTTGCTTTTTATAAAATCGTCAATCTTGTAGATTACGTGTTGGGCTTTGTACTTCTTTATTGTATCGTACAATTCCAATTTAAGAAGAGATTCATCAAATGCTATACCCTTATCCCTGAGCCATTGCTGCATATCGGCTTTCTTTGTAGATTGCGTCGGTAGTCGTTCAGCCCATGTGTTGTGATAAGATGCATTGTCTAAGACAATGACAGAGCGCGGAAGTAAATTGGGTAGCAACTTTTCATTTAGCCATTTTACATAGTTATCATAGGTCATATTTGAATGATAATCACCAGCTGTTGAGTTGGCCTTATAAACCAAGGAAGCATTTTCAATAAAACCATCCTTGGTTCCCGCGTGCACTAAAATAAAGCGAGTGCCTGTGCTATTTTTTTTTTAAAACGGAGTTCTTTCCTTTTTTTTTTGCCCAGGTGTTGTTTCGCACGTGTGTCGAAAGGACGTAGCTCTCATCGGTGTAGACAATGGGCCGACTTTGAGAGCGGTACTCTGTTATTTTTTTTAAATATTTTAAACGCCACATTTGTATATCATGACGCTCCGTCAAGACTTTACGGTTGTTCTCTGTTTTGCGCCACTTGTAACCTAATTTCAACAGTAACTTGCGAACAGTTTCTAAACAACCTTCGAATCCGATTTTTTCATTCAATGCTGTTCTTAACTTAGCTAATGTTGGAATTTCTTTATGGACAATATGGAAATCTTGTACAGTACTGCGAACCACATCGGCTGTAAAATTATCTATATCCACTTTATTATCTCGCTTTCTCCTTTTCTTCATAGGTGAAGTGAATTTTGATGAAGTGGATGGCAATTCCTTCTCTTCTTTTAATATTCTTTGTTTCTTAACTGTTTTTTGGCTCACACCCGTAGCTTCAGCTGTACGGCGTGTAATGTCTCGTAAATGAGACAAATCACAGTTGAGTTCCATTAATGATTTTGTAAATTCATATTCTTCTCGCAGAAAATGATAAACACTAGCTATCATGTTTCGACCCTAAAAGAAAATGTAATCAAAATAATAAAGTAATATAAACATTTTATAACACAAAAAAACATTCATTTTATAAATACTTCTATTGCTATATTAAGTATCTTTGTATAACATTTAATTGAAAACGTATAAATAAATATTACCTCACTATGGACAACTCTTCTTCGTTTTGTTGCCATGCTGACCTTACTCCGTGAAACAATTTGGCGCGAACTAAAAACCACTACTGATCCGGACCGGGTCCCGATCGACACTGAGCGCTCTCGAGGTTACGCACACAAAAACAATGTGCATGTGCACGCTTGACAACATTCATAGCCAAACGGACTTCGTGACATAGAACATCTGTACTGGAATTCGACAGGGCCATGGGTCTAATAAATCTTGATTTACGACCTTTCACAAGAATCGGTAATTTGCTTAACTGGTGACTTTTGCAGGAGGAGAAAGTCAATTTGTTTGAAGTATTTTCTGGGACTTTATCTTAATGTTATGATTATAAAATACAAGAAATCAGTTAGTTAGAACCTTCGATCAATAATTGTTCGAAGGTTAGAACAGTTGAATTATCATCCAACAGCACCCCAGAGTAAATATTGATGATTCACGGATTAAAAAGATCACGTATTACAGTTAAAGCGGGACTGTTCAGCAGATCCCTAACAGATATGGAAAGATCTCACCAGATTAGCTCGGACAGGTTCGCTCGCCTGGGATCCAGAGCGTACATAGGTCTAGATCGCCCCAGCCTTGTACAGCTCTAGCGACTTTATTTAACGACACCAAGACACAAAATAAACACTGTTCCGAATGGTTAAACTCGACCCATCTGTCACGCACGGTGCGGTGCACAATAAAAAAATATATTTGGGGATTTGACGGAGAAAACTACGACACGTCCGTTATCTGCGACGTCCGACGAACGACCTCCCTAAATTCAATTTACTTTATCCTCTAGCGGATAAAAACGGCTTTTGCACTCAGATATCGAAGAGCAAAAATACTCTTTCCAAGATCCGGGGGGATGAAAAAGTATTTTTTCCTGTCACTCCTGTCATGACAATATGGATATTTTCAAAACGAAATAGGTACGTGTTATCATTTCGATCCATAAAATACCTCTCAACAGTAACACTGGCAATGCTTTTCATTTTAACACTTTTTTTCAAACATATGAAGCGACGTATAGGCATACAATAATACTTTTTTCACCTCACAACCTCGGAAAGATTCTGTATATCATTCGCAATCAGTGTGCAAAAGTGAATTTTATCCGCTAGCGTAGAAATATTCTTTTAAATTCGAGCCCGATTCGAGATGTAAGAAAATTCATGGCAGTAGTACATTATTATAATGAAATTAAAAGGAAAACTATCACAACTAAGTAGGCTTTACAAGTTAACGAGTAATAGTCGACCAACTTAAATTTGCAGTTGGAGAATTGACCGTGACGTATATCGATGTATGGGAGAACATGCTTTTCAACTACAATGTTATGTTTGTTTTTGGGAAACATGCATCCCAACTGCCTAATTACGGAACCCTTCATTGTGCGTGGTCCGACACGTACTTGGCCGATTTTTAATACAATATCTTTGTTCAAAGTAGGTGGTTTTATGTGAAAGTATGTACGAGTATCTACTTACTGTCTTAGTGTCTGCTGTAAAACTCACTTTCTTCCTTTGCGTTACAGTTGTCCTCATTAGCATTAGTGAGGCGTACCGGACTAATGAACTCACGTATCTTACAACGAAAATCATTGAGAAGCATTCAGAAAAGTTGCTGTTAAACTTATCAAACACGAAGGCCAATATTGAAAGGAACTTCGTGATTCGTGAGGAATAATGCCAAAATTGTAGATAAATATGAAGCCTTGCGTATTGCTAACACACCAATCGATCGTTTTTTTTTGCAATATCCCATAAATATGCTAGACATAAAATATGCTAGACAGCCTATGGGAAGAACTAAACTTGGTGGTTTACCACGAGAAATTGCCACTTTCCTTGGACTACAGGAACCAGTATAATACACTGGGCATGGTTTTAGGAAGACGTCGCGTCGGCCACCCTTTTGGTTGAATTGGGCGCTGATCTGACCACGCTTAAATGTCACGGCGGCTGGAAGTCCAGTACCTTGGCAGAAGGATACATAGGAAACAAGTCAAAAATATGCAAGGGCATCGTTGGAGGTAGGTATTACTTTAAAACAGTTTTGCCCAGATCCTTGGACTCGTCCTTCAACTTCCAAAGACAGCACGATGGAAATTCATTTTGAGTGCCAATCCGTCTGAGTCTCCAACATTCACAATGGAATCCAATGAAATTGAGCAGTGTTCCGCAAATTTGACAAATAATTTACCTAGTAATTAACTGTTATGCTTATGTTTGTCACTTGTGTAGTCACAAGTGACAAAAATAAGCATAAAAGTTCCAAAAAAAAAACAACAGTCATCTTTCAATCATCATCTGCTTAGCCTTTTCCCAACTACGTTGGGGTCGGCTTCCAGTCGAACCGGATGCAGCTAAATACCTACCAGTATTTCACATGGAGCGACTGCCTATCTGACCTCCACAACCCAGTTACTGGGTAATACGATACCCCTTGGTAAGACTGGTTGTCAGACTTTCGGGCTTCTGACGACCCGTAACGACTGTCAAAGATCCACGAATGAACGAGAGCTGGGTCCAACGGCTTAACGTGCTTTCCGAGGCACGAAGCGGTCTTGGTATGTAAGGATGGTCTCCCATCCACGGACCAGCCGCGTCAGTGAGTGTTTAACTACTATTGTGAACGGACGTACCGATCGCGCGCGCGTGCTCTAGTTAAGAGTATTTTGCAGACGCATCACAACATCGTCGTCGCAGTGTACGTCGATCTATCGGGGCCACCGCGATGACCCAGTTACAAGTGCGGAAATCGTCATGAAGTATTTATTATAATTGTTTAGGTATCGCGCTCGCCTTAAAACTAAATAATGGCTGCAACACAGTCTGTTAAAATAAAAACTGATCTGGAGAAACAGTTGTATGACTGTTACATCCAGGAGAAAACGGACAGAGAAAACCTGCAACAAATGGTGCGTCAACTGAACGGCCACATACAAACCTTGCAGGAACAGGTACAAGATCTTCAAGGTCAATTAAAATTCCTAAAGGCAAAGGAACAAGAAGAACCCTCAGATAAACAGGTCAGTGAGACCATAACTCCTGCTCAGCCTACTAAAAGTGACGTTGAGTACTGCACGGATGAGGATGAACTGGCCAAAGAGACTGGGTGGATTAGGGCGAAAAACAGGAAGAAAAGGAAGTTAAACACCTCCCTCACTCCTCCACCACCACTACAACAAGCTACAACTAGCGCTCAGCAGCGGCAACTCAACAACAAAGAGAAGGCAACCATTAAAAAAATCATAGCACCGCCTCCAATCGTAGTGGACGGTGTTAAGAATTATCAAACATTCTACGACTTTTTGACTGAATCCCAGTCAGTAGAAACATTTACCGCCAAAATGTTAAGCGGTAATAGTGTCAAAATAAATGCCAAAACCGAAGAGTCCTACAGAGTGATTGCTCGACGCTTAACAGAAAATAACTGTTTATGGCACTCATACGAGGATAAGCAGACCAGGCCAATAAGAGTAGTGGCGAAAAAATTGCATTCTTCCTGTCTACCGGATCGGATTAAAGATGATTTAACGTCACAGGGATTCCAGATAGAAACTGCAATTAACAAGTTAAGCTGGAGAACAAAAGAGCCGCTGAACATGTTTATATTATCGTTCAAGAATGACGAAGATGTTAGTAAAATTTACGGCATTAAACATATCCTAGGGTGTAAAGTTGAAATAAACCCGCTTAAAACGTCAAAAATAATACCGCAGTGTAAGAGATGCCAGGCTTATGGTCATACCCAAAAGTATTGCTCAAAAGAGCCAAGGTGTGTTAAATGTACAGGTAAACACCTCACAGCTGATTGCAACAAACCTGCACAAGATAAACCTAAGTGTGTCCACTGTGGCTTACCTCACCCAGCTAATTACAGAGGGTGTTTAGTCGCCAAGGAGATGCAAATGATGAAGAACAAAAATTCTAAACATAATTTACCCAATAACCTTGCCATTAAGCAAATCGTTAGTAACACCGACACACAGACAACAAAACAAAGAGCACCGTCTGCACAGACAACCGCGAAAATTACAACATCTAAAAGTGCCTCATATGCACAAGTGGTAAAACCAAGCATACAACCATCAACTCTTGAGGACAAGCTTAACCAGATCCTGAAGTGCATCTCTTCATTTGACAAGAGACTAGAAAAATTAGAATCAAGCACTACAAAAATCAATCATGAATAACACACTAAAAATAATGGCGTGGAATTCCAACGGACTGCTGCAACACCAACATGAGTTGCAAGTGGTCCTAGATACAGAAAATATTGATGTGTGTTTGATCTCTGAAACGCACTTTACTAAACAGTCTTTCGTAAAGTTTAGAGGCTATAAGGTTTATCACTCGCTGCACCCCAACAACACGGCCCGAGGAGGTAGCGCGGTTATCATAAGAGAAAATATCTGTCATTACGAACAGTGTAAATATGAGGAGCCAGACACGCAAGCTGTGGCGATATCAGTTAAAACAAATAAATTTAATGTTACAGTAGCGGCCGTATACTGTCCCCCAAGACACATGATAAACAAAGAACAATATGTACACTTCTTCAGACTCCTTGGACAGAGATTTATATTAGGCGGTGACTTTAACGCTAAGAACACTCATTGGGGATCAAGATTAACTTCAACAAAGGGAAGACAGCTTCTAAGTGCAGTGAAAGACATGCGCTGTGAGGTCATAAGTACTGGAAAACCTACTTACTGGCCGACTGACCACCAGAAACTACCAGATCTTATCGACTTTTTCATAGTCAAAAATATATCGACCAATTATCTGAGTGTGGAAGAGGGGTACCACATGAACTCCGATCACTCTCCGATATTATTACAATTAAGTCACAAAATATTACTAAGAGAAAACCACCTGACATTAGTAAACAAGTTTACGGATTGGGAACGTTTTAGCTTAGACCTACAAAATATTATTGACCTAAAAACTACGTTAAAAAACAAAGATCAGCTTGATTCTGAAGTAAACAAGTTTAGCAACAATATTCAACAATGTGCATGGAACAACACACCACAGCTATTAAAAAAATTCAAAGGAAATACCTACCCAAAGGAAATAATAGACTTATTATATGAAAAAAGGACTCAAAGAAAAAGATGGCAGCAAACTAGATTCCCGCAAGATAAAACTCTTTTGAATAACCTTACGAAAAGACTGAAAAGAAAAATACAAACCTTTCAAGATGAGGTTTTGAATACTAACCTACGTCAGTTAACCAGCGATTATACAACGCAATACTCTCTTTGGAAAGCGACAAAGTCACTTAAAAGGCCAATTACACCAATGCCCCCTATCAGAGATGTTAACGGAAAGTGGGCCATAAGCAATGAGCAAAAAGCTCTAAAATTTGCACATTACTTAGAAGAAACCTTTCAGCCAAATGACGGATCTGTAGACAACCTACAGTTTGACAACATTCTGCAAGATCAAAGAATTAAGCTTGTGACCCCGAAAGAAGTTGCAAAGGAAATTCAAATCACTAGCCTAAAAAAATCCCCAGGGTATGACCTTATCACGGGAGAAATACTAAAACATCTGCCGCGTAAAGCCATCGTTAAGCTTACTAGACTCATCAATGCTGCATTCATGCTAAAGCATGTTCCAGAGCCATGGAAAGTTGCTGAAGTGATTATGATTGCAAAGCCCGGTAAACCACCTCACGAAGCATCATCATACAGGCCCATTTCCCTGCTGCCTATATTATCAAAGCTGTTTGAAAAATTGTTTTTAAAACGCTTAAAACCTATCATAACCGAGAGAAACCTGATCCCTGACCATCAGTTTGGTTTCAGAGAGAAACACTCAACAGTAGATCAAGTACATAGAATTACCAACATCATTGAAAGAACGCTTGAAGATAAAGAAGTCTGCTCCACAGTATTTTTAGATGTGGCACAAGCTTTTGATAGAGTTTGGCATAAGGGTTTGATATACAAGCTAAGACTTATACTGCCCAATGATTTTGCCGATATCATGCAATCATACATTACAGATAGAATGTTTCGAGTAAGGCACGAGGATGCTTTCTCCACGTTAAAAATTATTAAAGCTGGCGTGCCCCAAGGTAGTGTGCTGGGCCCAGTCCTCTACCTGTTGTACACGTATGATATACCAGAGCTGGAAAATAATACTATTGCAACCTTTGCGGACGACACTGCCATTATGGCTACAGGGTCATGCCATATGGAAGCAATAACAAAGGTACAAATCGCTGTAAATAAAGTTCACGACTGGGCACAAAAATGGAGAATCAAATTGAATGAATCGAAGTCACTTCACATTGATTTCACCAACAGGAATTGTCATTACCACCCAATCTTCATAAATGGCCAGCAAGTGCCATACGCAAATACAGCTAAATACCTTGGCATAACGCTTGACGCAAAACTGCGCTGGAAAGCGCACGTTAAAAAGAAAAGACAGGAACTAGACATGCGTTTTAAAAACATGTATTGGTTGATTGGACGGGGTTCCTGCCTATCGATATATAACAAAATGTTATTATATAAGCATATTCTTATGCCAATATGGACCTATGGAATCCAACTGTGGGGCTGTACTAAACCGACCAACATCAAAATTATTCAAACATTCCAGAATAAGGTACTCAGGAGTATTGTTAATGCTCCCTGGTATATACGAAATGACGACCTCCATCGTGACCTAAAAATGGAATCCGTCACCAACATAATCCAAAAATTTGCTGAGGCCCATGAACACCGACTCCACCAACATGTGAACATCGAGGCAATCCAGCTGTTAGACCAAACAAATATAGTGCGAAGACTAAAACGAACAAAACCTTTTGAGTTAGTGTAGTGTAAACAGTGTAGACATATTAGTGACAATGACACACATATAACACATGAACAAAGTGTTTATATTATTATATCAGACTCTAAGAAAGTGGAACGAACTTGTGTAAAGTACAAACAACACTATTCTAAGTTTTAAAATAATTATCACGTTAAAAAATTAAGTTAGATTTAAATTACTTATTAGTCTTATAGGCTAGATTGTAATTAATTATTAAGAACCTGGTTCTTTTTAATAAAGGATAAAAAAAAAAAAAACTTGTGTAGTCACAAGTGACAAAAATAAGCATAAAAGTTCCAAAAAAAAAACAACAGTCATCTTTCAATCATCATCTGCTTAGCCTTTTCCCAACTACGTTGGGGTCGGCTTCCAGTCGAACCGGATGCAGCTAAATACCTACCAGTATTTCACATGGAGCGACTGCCTATCTGACCTCCACAACCCAGTTACTGGGTAATACGATACCCCTTGGTAAGACTGGTTGTCAGACTTTCGGGCTTCTGACGACCCGTAACGACTGTCAAAGATCCACGAATGAACGAGAGCTGGGTCCAACGGCTTAACGTGCTTTCCGAGGCACGAAGCGGTCTTGGTATGTAAGGATGGTCTCCCATCCACGGACCAGCCGCGGCAAGCGTAGCTTAACCCGATTGATTGACCCGTGCGGCTGTTATTACTTAGCCACAAGCCCCTCAAAATATATAAATAACTTTCAATATTTTTAGCAAAGTTATTCTGCGTCTCGTACAGGACCTTTGAAACACTCATTTTCTTCGTTTGCCTTACAGGTTGTCCCTATTATTTGCGTTAGTACGGCTAGTACGCTCAGGATTCTATATTTGAACCACTTGTTCATGTTTCAATAGCCTTGCATAACAAATAACTATTGTTCAATGGACTCTGGAAAAGTAAAGCTTTATATGACGGTCGCTGTGTGTACTTCCTGTGCTGTATCCGGTAAGCACATGGGTTAGCAGCAAATTGCAACGAGTGCGAGGGTTGCTAGTCACTATTATGGTGTGCCATGTTCTTAGACCATGCTCTACTCCGGTACTGCTGCTCACCAGGCACCATGAGATCACGCACTACCTCCGTCCGGCGGCGGACGCCACCGATCAGTACCCAAGGCAAGGATCTTGCCGGCTAAGCACAAGACGTATCCTGACAGTCGATTACGAATACGTTAGCGTAATGTAAAGTGACGTCCAATAAATGAAAACACATTATGTTATGTAAATAGATATAACGTTCATTTTTATTGTAAAATTAATTTAAAAAAATTGGGCGGCAATTTCCAAGAGCGTCAGGCTTGTAGCCAACAGGGCATTGGTTTGGTACACTTATAACATTTCTGTTGGCATCTGTTTCTTCATAGTTATCCATTTGTCCACCTTTGTAACCGATGTTCAAATCATTGATGTTCTGCAAACTGAAATATAAATAAGTAATTTTTAAGGTTAGATGCCAGTAAACTAATAAAAGGGGATGGAAACCACAACTTCCAGATCTCGTAAGCAACATCTCGTGAGCAATAGCTTCGTAAAATTGGAGCTCGTACAAACCTATGTACGTATAAAATGAATCTTCAATCTCTTTCTAATTTATTACACACTTATGGCAAGGCCTAGGACAGGGTCTAGGTAATCTATCATAGCGCCCATTGCGCGGTCCGGTCAATGGACTATTTCAAAATAAAATTATCACTTTTTAAAATTGAGGTTAGGTAATGTAGAAAAGTTTTAATAGAAACGTTAGATTTTAATCTCAGAAAAGAATTAGTAGAGTGATGCTGAGATAATAAATTATCTTATCAGCACTTTATTATTAATTTAATGTATTATTAACTAGCATTTTCCCGTGGCTTCGCCCGCGTAGAGGTGGGAAATTATCCCACAGAAACGTACTTCCGGGATTAATTTATTCTATGTGTTAACCCTGTGTTATCTTTTAAAGTATTCATTCAAATGCCCTATTTAAATAACATATTTTATTGCATAAGAATTAATAATATACCGGTCAAAATAGCTTCGGAAATAACAATGACATTTTTATTAAATTCTGAAAGATAAAAATGGTTGCTGTGGGCCTCAGAAGATAGACATATACTATGGTCTGTTTTTTTAATCTCGGAGACTAAATTGATAGGTGCAAATGTCAAACTCCATATTGAAAAACCAAACAACAATAATTTGAAATGTCAAATTAGTCTCTGGGATTAAAAAACGAACTTTATTGCCGACTTTTTTGTTGAACTTTATAAGGTGTACAATCCTGCACAACGTTAATTTTATGTACGAGTATCTCTTACGGTTTAGGAGGCGCACGTCAGTAAAAGTCCCAGTCGGTATGTTTTTTTCCGACATCTTCAACAATAATCGTCATATTTCAGCCAATTTGTAAATTGGCTAAAATATGACGCACTCCCTCCATTGGTGAAAACCGTTTGAAAATAAATCAATAAGATAGATAGACGCGGCGGGGGACTTTGTTTTATAATATGTAAGGATTAGGGTCAGCGCCGATCGACGACAGGGTGTGTGCGTAATACAATTTTAGTATAGAAAATTTCAGTTGTCACAGAATTATTCGCTACGCCGCCACTACATCAGTCTGCGCTGACCCGGGGTTATCAGGCTGATTCAAAGCAGGTATTTTAAACTTTTTCAGACTATCTGTTTTTCCCCACCAACAAATAGCGGCCGCTTCTTATACATTCATCATCTGCCTAGCCTTTCCCAACAATGTTGGGGTTGGCTTCCAATCTAACCGGATGAATAGGTACCGTATTTAACCTGGAGCGACTGCCTATGTGACCTTCGCAATCTACAGATACTGGATAACACGATACCCCTTGGTAAGACTGATTTATCACACTTTCGGGCTTCTGATGACCCGTAACGACTGCAAAGATCCACGAATGACTGCCAACGGACCAACGGCTTAACGAGCTTTCCGGCGGGGTGTCTTGGCAGGCGTAGCTTAACCTGATCGATCGACCCATGCGGCTGTTATTACTAAGCCACGAGCCCCTCTACCCCGCTACTTTTACATTACGAGCCCCCGCAGACTACAGACTTTCTGTCGGCCGATAGTTTTGTCGGGTTAGGCGCCACTTCCACGGGCGAGAAAATTGCTGCGATAGTCTCGCCGTGCCATCAAATTCAATAGAAACTCTATGCATCAATATCCACACGGCAATATCGTCGTGGCGATAATTTGAAGGTACAGCGTGACTATCGCCGCGATTCTCTCGTCCGTAGAGATGGAACCTTAGGCTACTAGCGCGCACACTGGACCAACTAAACAGTCGGGTTAGTAGTGAGTGCGCATACCAGAACAACAGTTGGCCGAAGCTATCGAAGGGTTTGCTAGTTGGTAAGCGGCTTTTGAAGAGAGCGGTCGCAACATGAAAGTCAATACAAAATTCTCCAGAAATGTTAATATTGCTTTTATACAACGGAGGAGAAGGATCAGGAACAAAAACCGAGAGTGTTGGGTGCAACCCATCCACAGTGATAGATTTTTGCATGGAAAACTATACATGATGCATTCCAAATGACTAGTTAATTTGAAAAAAATCATCGCCTTTATCGAATGAGCATAACCAGCTTCAATGAACTTGTCAAATTAATTGGACCAGCAATAGCGAAGGAGGATGCAAATTGATCGTTACAATATGTTCGACGTTTCAACAAGCGGCGATGGTATAGAACTGCAGCGCCATCAGCATCATCATGAAAAATACGCAAGACCATTCGGCGCCAAAACCCGAAGCACACCGACTTATCGGTCGGGCCGGCCGACTAAACCGTAAGAGTGGGAAGAGCGCCATACTGATTTAACACTCGGCTGATAGTTCACGGCAATCTTCTAGGCCATCAAACTTTTTTGTCGGCCGATACCGAACCGTTATAGTGTGCGCACTTGCATACTGATTAAGAAACCGACCAAACTGTCTGAGCAAGTCTGCGGGGGCTCTAATGGAACTTTTTTAAGCGTACATAATTTATGTAATTCGGTATTTACTTATTATACACACCTTTTCCAGACTTCACGGCATTGGCCATTGATGAATTCTTGGCCAGACGGACAGTTAGAGGGAACTGTGATGACATTTTTCGCATTTGTTCCGCTTCTCCATATGTCGCGACAGGAGCCATTGATCCATTGCTGACCAGGGAGACAGTTGGTCGGAACGGTTACTATATTTTGTGGTGACAAGTCTGAATAGTCCGGTTGAATTTCTCTGAAAAACAAACTTTTATGAAATACTTGGTTCAATTCACTCTCATTCAGGGAGATAAGTGTCAGCTTAGTGTGTCGGAATAGAAACTTACGTATTCCCCAACCCTAGTAGGTAGTGTAGGTAATACCTACCTATTCATTTAATATTTTCCACAAGTGTCTTGTCATATCGTTCAAGTGGTTCAGTTATTATTTTACTAATAGGTTTCATATGATGATACAAATTATGAATGCAACGTTTATCACAATAATTGTGTTAATTAATCGCTATGTCGATTCCTTAAGTAGATTGTGTCATTTACTTATCCTCCTAAGCTTAGGAGGAAAATAACAAAACCAGACAAATGTTTGTAGTAATCGCGCCCTGAGGGTTTCGTCTCAAAGCTGTGTCCGGCTGCCCATGATAGAGTCAGGGCTGAAGAGTAGACAGATTTGAGTGAAATAAAGATTGAATGTTACTTCAAGATGCGTTAAATGAATTTTCGATTCATGATTGAAAGAAAAACTTAACTTTGAGGTTGAAAAAAAAAATCATTTTGTTCGGTGGACCCGAAAATGTGGTTGCGCCGACAGAGGGCGCCTTCCGGCATTCCCGGGTTTTCCGAACAAAAAAGTGACATGAACGCGACGATCGCGCAGACACTAAAAAAGTACCTATCGGTAACAATAGATGAAAGTCTAAGCAGCATGAAAATAAAATATTTATGTAAAACCTTTTTTTAGGGTACCTACTCAAAAAGTTTCTTTGGTTTTGTTTTATTTCTTGCCAGTGGCCACCGACTTCCGAAACTAAAGTTATTTTGCACTTTGTAGTGTTTCCTTTTGAAGAAAATTACAAATAAAAATAAAATAAACACAATAATTGCTTAACTAGGTACTGTTCGTCATTGGGGAGTTCCGTAGGGTATCTTCGAAGTCATTAATAAGTTGATTACTGTTAGGTACCTATCTAGCAATTTTCTACGATCTTCAGTACACTGTACAATAATTTAATCACAATACGTGTTGATACTTCGTTTTTGAGGAATTCCATTGTTTATCTCCGAAGGTCTATTAGATCTTTACCAAATATAAAAGGGCCACCACGTCGAAGAATACTCTTCCAAACAAAAAAAGAATCATCAAAAATTAGGTCGAATTGATAACCTTTTTGAAGTCAAAGAATAACTAAAAATTTTAAAATTTCGGACCTTTTCCTTTATTTTTACAGTCGACGCACGTCAGGTGCAATTTCAAAGTGCTACCAACTTTGAAATTGACCTGAGCCGTAGTACCTACGGAGTTTCAATAGAACGCGAGGCCAGCTTATACTGCGGGGTAATTGTGTAAAACACAGTACCTAGCAATGGTTTTCATTTTGACAGTTCAACAACACAGTACGGAACGTACTACACAATGAATTATAAACCTTATTCCATCAAACAAATCGTGCATTTACCATGCACCATACAACTTACTCACACTAAAATATCGTAGCTATCGTTGCCTGTGCAAAAGCCATTTATTTTACATATAGGTACGCTAGTGATTGACTAAATCGGAAAGTTATCGATTCTTCTATTTATTATTAAAAATGTAATAAAAATTTTGTGGGGTCTTGAAAATAAAATAAATAATAAACGATATACAGATACTAATATAATAAACAAACAATAATGTAGCTAAAAGAAAATATTATTATTAAGTACTTAAATCAAAAAAAGTATACAATATGAGAAAATCAAAATGAGTAAAAAACATTATTTCACAGCGGACGTACTACACGTCCGCTGTGATGCATCCGCATAGATAAAGTATCGCTTTGTGATTTTTACATTGCTTGTCCAGTCACTTAGCGACATACTTAAAAAGCGGTTAAGGAGCAATGTATTTACTGCAAAAATAATACAGTCGCTGTGATATTTGAAAACAAAAATAACGTTGTAAAAGCAAGAAATATTTTACGATTTGTTGTTCTTCATGATCTTAAAGACAAATATAGAAAAATACTTTAACTTACGTATGGTAAGTGATTCCATGATTTTCAAAGATTTTGTTTTGGCTTCGGTTTTTACAAGAAACCATTGAACAACACGGCATTCTTATACCAGACCACTCAGAAAGTATTGCGAAAAAAAGTTTTTATGCATGAGAGACTGGCAGTTATAATCTATTTCGAAAACATTATTATTTTTAAGTATAAATAGGTACGTTCCAATTTCAAAATTTCCCTCCAAATATGGAGGGAAATTTAAGGACACGATAATTTAAATTATCGTGTCTCATTAAAAAATAGATCTGCGCCGAGAACATTTTCGCGCTATGGTTTTTTTACGATTTCAAGTGGCGCCTGAAACCGGACGAATCGTATGATAGACTTCAAATGGCATTCATGGATGAAGGCCGTTCTAAGGCGACCGCGCTTGAATTCGTTATACCAACGATACACTCGTTGGTATAACGAATTCAAGCGCGGTCGACTAACTTTGGGGGATGAAGAAAGAAGTGGTCGCCCTTTGACGGCTGTTACGGAAGAAAACGTGCTAGCAGTGAAAAAGTGGATAGTTTCACGGTGGGTGCTGCAAAACCTCACCGATGCTCAGAAGCAGACCCGGGTGGAATGGTGCCGTGATTTGATAAAAAAATTTGAAGCAGGCTCGTCTCGGCGGGCGTGTTCATTACAGGTGAGTCTTGGATTTATCAATACGATCCAGAAACGAAGCGCCAGTCGACGGTTTGGGTGTTTCATTTGGAATTTCAAACATTTTTGAAAAGTCTCTTTCACTCTAATAAACATTTCATCGTAAATTGATATGACATAGTTATTAGGTATCCTGTATGAAACGCTGAAAGTAGTGAATCGAATATATTTGTTTTTTTTTAGATTGGTTGATAGGTACATCACCACATGTAAAAGTAACAGTGTTACTCAACTTCTGTAGCTGACCAGTGACCGTACCTAGCTACTCATTATATCCAGGCTCTCCAACTTTAAATTACATTTATGTAACTGGGTAAAATAAAATCATCATAAGCCGATGTTTACACCTGAGATAAGTTTCATTGTATCTTATCTTCATCATACCCAATATCGGCCAGTAAACATAGACATTTACATGGCCAGGGCAATAAAATAAAATAGGTAAAATGAAACTGTTTGTATTACTCTATGGAGGTAGAGAGCCAAGGCATGGCCATGTTTATTACTACCGAAAATAGAATTAACTAGAAACAAAATAGAACTCACCTGAGGTTGCTCTCTTCCATCATGGCTTTAATCCATACGTCGCGGCATTGTCCATTAACAAATGATTGGCCTGGGGGACAGTTAGTAGGCACCGTGACAAGGTTAGCAGGCGCAGCGGTAACTCTCCAGATCTCGCGACAGGCGCCGTTCACCCACTCCTGCCCATCTGGACAGTTTGTTGGAACCGTTACCACATTTTGTGGATTTATGTCTATATTATTTGGTCGGGCATTACAAGAACTAGCAAGAAAACAAAGAAACGTAACGAATATAATCATTATTTAAGTTTCTTACACAAAATTGCGAAATTCTTTTGTCTAACTACTGCTTGCGTACTTCAAGATGAGAACGATTGAACAAGAATCTTAATTGGTTTCTGATTGTATTTATCACTTCAAACGTAGTTTATAGAGAAGATAATCTAATGACGTGGTAGATAAGCTATCTGCAAGTGATTTATTAATACAAAGAGGTTTTATTTTTTGTAAATAAAGGTATCGTAAGTAAACTAAGTATGGATGTTTTTGTTGTTATTAAATGCATTTAATAATAATGTAGATGATAGATACATCACATTTTTACAAATCGGCCCCTTTATAAAAGAATCAATTTAACACTTGAGAGGCACGTGGGTATGTCCATAACTACCTCTGGACATTCCCAGGGTTTCTTAGTATGTCAATTTCACCATATTGATAAAACGGACTATACGCTGGTCTTGAAACACAGGAAAATGTACCATTTGCTGTATACAGAAAGACTAAAATCTTTTATATAAACTGACATGAGCCAGTCACGTGGACTCTAGTCCCTGCGGGCTGGTGTGGATAGGTAATTTCCGGCTATTAACCAATGGATGTCGTGTTTTGTGTCTCATCACGCGTCTGCTGTTTTATTTATTTACCGACTTGAAAAAAGGAGGAGGTTATATGTTCGTCTGTATATATTTTTTAGGGTTCCGTAGTAAACAAGGAACCCTTATAGTTTCGCCATGTCCGTCTGTCTGTCTGTCTGTCTGACCCCGCTGTAGCTCAGAGATGCTTAGAGAATGCTGTAATTTGGCATAGGCATACATATTAATCACGCCGACAAAGTGCTAAAATAAAATCTTGAACCACTTTTCCGATTCAAGGATCCGCTTGCGAAATATTAAGCATTAAAGATGTCAAAAAATAAAAGGCCCGTTTTGACATTTGTCAACGCGACGTAATTAATGAAGTAACCATACGCCTCAGTACTCGATACTCACGATAAATCGATTCAAGTTTGTATGAGTATTTGATCGATTTGAATATGTATTGTAAAGTGCATTGGACTAAAGTTCTGATTAGAAAATTTAACTTAAACTTTAATATTGTAGGTATTTTGAAATGATACGATGGTAAGTAAGGTCAATTTGTCTTTAATTTAACATTTTTAGTTACAATAACATTCACTCAATCACAAAAAAATCAAGAAAAAGCGAAAGTGATTGAATCTTTCTTCGGATGATGAACCAAAATCGTCAGTTGAGCTATCGTCCTGTAAATATAATTATTTCATTTTTAATTTTATTATCAAATTGACGTCTCTGTCAAAATCTTCCTTTATTATTTTTCGATTTTTTTGACCACTTTTGCCCAGTCTTCTTTAGTAATTTTGGCACAAGCTTCTTTCAGCAATGTCATCATTTTCTTAGTGGAGCACACAATACAAAGCCGCTATTGGCTTTGTATTGTGACGAGCTGCGTATCCTTTGACTTGAGCCCAGATCAACTCAATAGCATTGTACTGACAATGGTACGGCGGCCGCGTTCTTATCACTTTGTGTCCATGTTGAAGTGCCAATTTATTATTTTTTTCCATATTTTAGTTTCAGGTTTATTTTCTTTTACCAGTTCCAGCAATTCAGCTTTCAACAATTTTATGTCAGCTTCAACGCCTTGTCTTTGTAGACATGCCACTAAAACAGCCATCTTGTTTGCTAGAGTAGGTGCTTTATCTATTTGAACTGAATGGTAAGATGCATTGTCCATAATGATTATGCACTGTTCGGGGAGGTTTGTTAACAAGTTAGCTAACCATTCTGTGAATTTATTTGCGTCCATTTGTTAGTGATATTCTTTTGTACTTTTAGACTCGAATGCGAGTAAGGCATCATTCACACAGCCTCCCCCGGCTGATTATTGCGTGCGCGTGGCAGATTATTAGGCGTCTACCTATTCCCATTGGCACTTTTGAGCAAGATGCCTTGGTATCGTCCGTCCACGACTGCGGCACGGTATGATTCGAGATCAGCCAAGTCTAATCGATAAATATATGACATTGTTCAAATTTGTCATTTTGTTCATCTCCCTCAAGAATGATACTCTCTGCAAAATTATATCATATCGTTCCATCATAATTTTCCTCTTGTCGGTTTTCTTGTATTTGAATCCAATTTGCTTAGTAATTGTTATTAAAGACGTGGAACTGCCACTAAACAGGCCATACTCTCGTAGTGATATCAGCAATTTACTCACAGTTGGGAATTCATTTCTTGTGTAATAGGCATGCACGTGGTTTCGAATAGAGCCTGCGTCCAATGTTTTTCTTCCTCTTTTTAGGCGTACGTAATACATATTCTTCAGTACCGGAAGGCCCATACTTTTCCTTCAAGATGGTTCGAATAGTTTTTTTTTCGATTCCAAGTGCTTCTGAGACGCGATCTTGCACTTCCGTTACGGGCAATAAAGGTCCACCTTTAACTTATTCGTGTTCGAAGTATTCGGTCAACTTCACAACCAATTCGCGTGACTGGCTGTTGATTGTACGTCCTCTTTTCGACATGTTGAAACAGTTCGTACGATATAACAACAAACACCAAAATCGAGTCCAAAGCACTATCATTAAATCAATGTCCAAAATAGAAGAGCCAGGGTCAACGTGATAGTAAACAGAAATAGTACAAAAGCAAAGCCGAGTCGAGAAAAAGATATCAAACATAAACGAGCGCACAGTCAACTTCACAAGATGGCGAACGAAAGACTGCGCAGTGCACGCGTGGACACTAAGTCACGTGCCGCTTGGTCAGAGACAAGCCATTCTATAGAAATCAGTGGCACCGATTCCCTTGTTCACAAACTAATCTAAATTTAAGTTCAGGGTACCCCCCTCGCGGACCACACCGCCAACGACGACGACGACGACGATGCTCCGGAGGTGACCGAGGTAGAAATGAGAGCGGCGGTACGCAGGCTTAATGCCAAAAATACTGCCCCAGGACCCGACGGCTTACCTGGGAAGGCCTGGGTCCTGGCCTTGGAGGCTCTCGGACCTCGACTTAGGGGGCTCCTAAGCGCATGTTTGGAGAGGGGCCAGTTCCCGCTTCGTTGGAAGACGGGAAAACTGGTCCTCATAAAGAAGGCAGGGCGCCCTGCGGACTCTCCGTCCGCTTATCGGCCCATCGTGCTGCTCGACGAGGTGGGCAAGCTCTTTGAAACAGTCATTGCAGACCGCCTCGTCGGCCAGCTGGTGCGGGTGGGGCCGGATTTGGCGGAGAGCCAGTTTGGTTTCCGCAGAGGGCGCTCTACGGTGGACGCCATCATGCGTGTGCGAGCCCTGACGACGGGGAATGCTGTTGCCCAGGGTGGGGTCGTCTTGGCGGTGTCCCTAGACATCGCCAATGCCTTCAATACCCTGCCCTGGAGTTGCATCAGGGAGGCACTCCGTTATCACCGGATGCCGACCTACCTCTGTCGTGTGGTCGAGGCCTATTTGACGGACAGGGCCGTCATCTACCTCGGTCACCAGGGAGTGTGGAACCGGCAAGAGATGTCGTGCGGTGTCCCACAGCGATCGGTCCTGGGGCCGCATCTGTGGGACATCGGATACGACTGGGTGCTGCGCGCCGACCTCCCTAGCGGCGTCAGCGTAGTGTGCTACGCTGACGCCGCTAGGGAGGCAAAAGTCCTCGCGCACGTATGGGAGTGGCGCGAGGAGGCGAAACGCCGGGGCGTAAGTCCGCTGCCGCGAGAAGTCGCGGCGCAGCGGACGGAGCTCCGGCGGGATCTCATGGCGTCATGGAAAGTACGGTTGTCGAAACCTAGTGCTGGGCACGCCACGATTGCGGCGATAAGTCCCCTCTTTGAGGAGTGGCTGGAGAGGCGCCACGGCGTCCTCACCTTCCGCCTGACGCAGGTCCTCACCGGAGACGGCTGCTTGGGGAGGTTCCTGTGTCGGATAAGGCGGGAGGAAACGTCCGGGTGTCACCACTGTGTGGATCGCCCGGAGGACACGGTGGAGCATACGGTGGAGGTCTGCCCGGCTTGGGCAGAGTACCGCCGTGTCCTCGTGGAGGCGATCGGCGGCAGAGACCTCTCGCGTCCGGCCCTGGTTCAGGCCATGGTACGGAGCGAGAGGGCATGGGCAGCCGTCACCTCCTTCTGCGAAGCAGTAATGCTCGCGAAGAAGGAGGCGGGACGGTTGAGGGAAAGGCACGTTTCGCGCCCTCTCGCCCCTAGCCGCCGCAGGAGACGCCCTGGGCGTCGGGAATCTCGGGCGGATCATCGGGAAATCATCAAATAACTTCTCCCGCTCTGGGCGGAGCGGGAGGGTGTGTCAGACTCTTACTGACTAAAACCCACCCGTATTCCTTCCTGTTGCCTGTGTTGCGGGGGCCTCGGTGACTCATAAGTACCTTCCCGCGACCCCGGCAGGCATTGGCCCTAGTGGACCCCTACCTATGTGCTGACGACATCTCTTTGAGGCGCGCGTGGAATACAACGCGCCGTCGACCCGGGCCTGGTCCTTAATGGACGGTGAGCTACCCATTGCTCACCGTCCGCAAGCCCGCGCCTACGGTGGCCGGAAATCCGCCCGGGATTCCCGACGCCCAGGGCGTCTCCTGCGGCGGCTAGGGGCGAGAGGGCGCGAAACTTGCCTTTCCCTCAACCGTCCCGCCTCCTCCTTCGCGAGCATTACTGCTTCGCAGAAGGAGGTGACGGCTGCCCATGCCCTCTCGCTCCGTACCATGGTCCGAACCAGGGCCGGACGCGAGAGGTCAAATTTGCAGTTGGAGAATTGATTGTGGCATATATCGATGTATGGGAGAACATGTTTTTCAACTACAATGTTAAGTTTGGTTTTGGAATAAATTTATACCAAGTTCCCAACTACGGAACCCTTCATCGTGCGTGGTCCAACACGCACTTGGCCGATTTTTTATATGTATGTTCGTCGATATTTTCGTCAATTATTGTGGACCGATTTTGAAATTTACCCAGAACAAGATAGGTAGATACTCGTAGATAGATTAATTTATTTGCCTGAAATGTGGTATTTTACAGATTTTGTAACACATACACAGTTTTTCATATTTCGCCTACTAATTGCAAATGTGACAATAACAATTATTCTAATTAAATCAATTTAAACAAAATAATTAAATTCTAATGTCAAAAAAAGAAGAATAGTACTAAATCGAGAGTCGTCTACATATCAAATTACAAATGTCAAAGAAAAATAATTAAATTACAAATGTCAACAGCTTAAAATAAAATTGTCAAATTTAATTTTCATGTCAAACTTTCCCATTTGTCCTGGAATTCATAAATTCCATAAAATATATAATAATAAATAAATAAATAAAATAAAATAGTGTAAAAACAATTTTCGATAAGCCATGGTCTGAGATGTCTTTGAAATAAGCTAGTTCGCAGTTGTCTAATAACTTTCGGTATATTATTAAATATCTTTATTGACATTCGACTAGTGCTTTTTATGGCAGTATGCTGTTCTACATCTTGGCATTGTCAATTTTGTTGGACCCCTGGAGGTTTTGGCCACCTTATAAACATTGTCGCTATCGACTTTACTGATGTATGTTTTTTTACAAATACTCCCATTTCCAGTATATATGTATACGCAAGCTAGTGTTAATAGTTTGTCTTTTAAAAATAGGTCTGCACGATTCTAAGGGGTCTGCACCAAACACAACTCGAAAACACTTTTTTGCACAATAAATGCCTATTGCTGTCAGTGGAATTACCCCATATGATTAAGCCGTATTATATTAAGCCGCACAGATGAGACACATCCACGATAAGCCAATAGAGCGGCATTATGTCCAACAGTTTTCCTGAGATTCCTTATAGCAAATGCAAAGCTGTTTAGCCTATTATATATTTTCAATATGTTTTTTCGAATTATAATTTTTATCAATTTCGTATGGTCAACTTCTTCAATTTCACTATCACGTCCAATATTTTTCATTGCTTCATTTGTCACTTTATAATTAGAGAAATTAATATATTTTGTTTTGGTAACATTCACACGTAAATTATTTTGTTCAAGCCATTCTATTATAGCTTCTACGGCAGTATTTATTTTATCCTCAAATTATACATTTTTATCATCAATGAGATGTCGTCTGCAAATAACACGCACATATTCTTCGTTACTGTTGGCAAATCATTTATGTATAGAAGAAAGAGCAATGGCACCAAAATACTACCTTGAGGCACGCCATATGTGTTGGTCCTGTATTGAGATTTATAATTTATCACTTCTCTATCATTATTAACGCCTAAGATTTCAACCCGTTGTTGTATATTAGTTAGGTAGTCTTTTAGCCAATTTAACGCTTTTCCTCTTATCCAGTAACTCTCACATTTTTCTAACAGTATATCATGTTTTACAAAGTCAAATGCTTTGCTCATGTCGAAAAATATTGCAGTGACCTGTATTTTCTTATCTATATTCTCAGTAATCGACTTTATTCGTTGATAACAACCTAGTGTGGTTGACTTCCCTCTTTGAAAACCATTTTGTTCAGAACTTGTTATATTGTATTTGGATATAAATGAGACAATTCGACTATACATTGCTTTTTCGTATATTCTTGAAATTATAGGTATTAAGGTCACTGAACGATAATTGTTTAAAACATGTTTTTTTGTTTAATATAATGGTTTTACAACTGAGAAATTTAATTTCTCTGGGTACTTTTCTTCACATAAACTTAAATTAACAAGATAAGCTGTAATAGGTGACAATATATCGGCACATGATTTTATTATGTGGGTGGAAATGTCATCATATTCCAATAATAATAATAATAATAATAAAATATTTATTTGCAAAAAACATGGTATACATGGTGTTTCAATAATTACAATAAAGAGCTTACATGTTTTGCCAGAATTGTACTTACGTACCAATGCGTTGGTATTATTTAGTGATGCAATTATTTTATTAATTTCATTGGGTGTGCAAGGTTCGAGATATAAATTATTATTTCAAATGCTATTGTTATTTGTGGTATTGTTTTTATTATTGGTTATGTCTATATTTGTAGTATCAATGAAGTGATTATTAAAAGCTTCCGTTATTTCCTTAGGTTTTTCTATCGAAGCGCCATTCAGTTTAATGGCCTCTATATATTGTGAGTTTGTACATATAGGTTTATTTTCAATTAATTTCCATGTTCCATGTCCTTGCGTTATATTTGTTTTTTGCTTTCATAATAATGAAATGGTATACCTATTCGTGATTATGTGATATATGCAAGAAGTATGTCGAGTCGGAGTATTTATCTTTAAAGTCATGTTGTAGTTTAAAGTATTTCTTTTAGTGTAGTTTAGATCTCCGACCAAGCTCCGGCTAGTCGTAAAAGATACATAAAAGATCACGTCATAAAAATAATCGCAACGTTTATTTCCGTCTGCTAAAATGCATAGATACTCCAATTCGCGTTGACCTACATTACAATTCCACACTCCACACCATACCATTGTCCTCGTGGATTATGTCACCCGTGGGGCAGAAAACCCATGTCTACCAGGAGACGTTTACTTACGTGGTGTTCTTACATGACAACTTGATTTAGGACCAGTACATTAGAGACCAAAAAATCTATTATGAAACAGTTACTTATGCGCCACGAAACACAAAATACGCGTAGCGCTACATCGATTTAAGGCGCAGATACTCGTATTTGATTATAGTGACTTTTAAGTGAAGTAATGCCAAAGCATAAAAAACGATATTACTTTCAGATTACTTAGGATATTTTTAACCGACTTCAAAAAAGGAGGAGGTTTCTCAATTCGTCCATATATATTATGCGTGTTCGCCAATTTCTCCGTCAATTATAGACCGATTTTTTTAATCTTTTTTTTAAAAGGGTATGCTTCCGAGGTGGTTCCATTGTCACCAAGTCATAATCTGATGAGGGGATCCCAAGGAAATCGAGGGAAATCCTCAAATTTTAAAGGCACACCTATAGCGGATTAGGTATTTTTTATAGTAACTTGTGCATTTGCTCTCGGAAAGCACCATTTGGTGGAGGAATTGATGATGAAGACCACGGATGGACACCGGAACTACTTAATAAAATGTATTTAACGATTTGCGATTCGATTAGTTACTTTATTATGGTTGCTAAGCCAAACATGTCATTTGGCTAAGGCAAATGTGTCATTTGGTTTAAATAGGTTTTTATTTTGATTATTTTAATATTATTTTACATGGATTCTTGTGTACGTTGTGAATGTGAGAACGTTGTAGGCTTAATAGATTAGATCTTTTGTAGACCTTTTTCCGAAATTAAAGTTATTTTTCACTTTGTAGTGTTTTTTTGTAAGTCAATGGTTTTTTTTTGGAAGACTATTATATTATATATAATTATATGTGTTTTTTTTAATTCATATTTTCGTTACTAAAAATAAATATTCCCTTTGAAGCCGAACGGCATCGGCAGCGCGGTGTGACCGGGACAACGGCGTTTACCCGACCCTTAAAATATCGTTCTGTTTCTGTTAATCGTTTGAAGATGACAGAGGCAGATTGATGATTAAAAAACTTACTGATTCGTGGTGCAACTTCACGGTAAAGTTCTTCTCTGTCTTATTAATCATTAGCGATAAAATGATTTCTTTTTTTTTGTGCGGATAGTCGTTTCTGCCCTAGATTTTGTAAAATGGGTTGAATATTTGATTTCTTAAATTAATTCCCTACCTACTCATACTCCAAAACGTAAAAAAACGCACTTAAATGCCTTCTACTTATTACATTACACACTTCTAGGTACTTAATAAGCCTTCATCCAGCTTATTTTTTATGTAAACCATAATATAGAGTCAAGTCTTGATACCTCAAATTAATGATCGATTAGAGGGAGGTAGTATGGTAGGTACCCGAGCTACGATTGTTTGTGCCCTGTGTTTGTGTTTCTATGTTGGAATATTGATTCTTCGAAAGAGTCCATGTTGTTAGCGTGCGGTCCATTTATAGCGTTTATCTAGGTACCTACTACGTAGGTCACAGCACCTATTATGTGTGTCCCGCTGTAGTGCGCAGTGGGTGGGCGGTCAACATTCGACCATATTCTTGGGTCGATTCACTTTCGAGAAACAGAGTGTGACACGCGACAGAACAGTGTTGACGTATGTTGTACAAGTGAATACAGTGTGAACTTTCATACAATTTTCGGGACAGTTGTTATTTTCCAGAGACTAAAATATGAATCGGAAATATTTTGTAGCATTCTTTACTATTTTATTTATTGTTTGTGCCGAAGGAAGAAAAACTTCGGGTAGAAGTCGAGGCACTGGATCTCGTCCTGGATCGAGCAAAAAGACAAATTATAATCCCCAACCTGCGCCAACATCTTTTAGTAATCCACAAGCTTCAGCCCCAAAGCCTACTTTGTTTGGATGGCAATCCAAGCCGTCCAGCGGGCAAAGTCATTCGTATCCTTCCAGTGGAACAGGATTATCCGGTGACAAGTCAAAACCAGCGACTAATCAAGAAAGTATTCAACGAAGTAGTGCAACTAATAATTTAGCTGGTCAACAACATTCTAATAGTCAACCGAGTCATTCTTACCCATCTTCGAACGGTTTATCAGGAAGTGCTGGCAGTGGATATCCTCAGCAAACTGCGAACAAATACCCACAAGGAACTGGATCATCAGGAAACACAGGAACTGGTCAATCAGGGTACCCACAGTCAACTGGATTATCAGGAAGTGGCCAGTCTGGACACAGCTATCCACAACAACATGGATCCGGTGGTGGCTACCCTCAACAAACACAGCAACATAATACTGGAGTGGCTGCTTCTGGTGCTGCACCGCTACCGTATAACAATGGTCAGAATTATCAAAATAACCACGGAAACAGTTACCATCCTCAAGGACCACCTGCTCATTCAAATTACGGCTCTAATTACGGCGGTGGCGGTGGACACGGTGCCTATAATCCAGGGTACGGCTCTCAATCACCTGGATACTTTGGAAACTATGGTAGAGGAAATGGAGGTGTGAGTCGTTCAGGGAGCGCTCTGAAGGGTATAGGGATCGCAGGTGCTGGTATTGGAACGGTATTGACTGGGTTAGCCCTGTGGAATTTGGCCCGCTCTACTGGAAGACAGCACCATACTGTCATATACGATAACAGGGGCCAGCCTGTGGCGGTCACAGCGGCCAACGACACTGCCCCCGTTGCCGATTCAATTTTAGCCGATCTAGTAAACTGCAGTTTGACCATAAGTAATGATAACAAAACCGAAGTGCTCGCAATACCCTGTTCAATCGCTACTTCGTTTACTCCAGAAGCCGACGTAAAAGATTCTGGTGTTAGTAAGAACTCTACTGACAACACCAAGTGCACCATTACCGTTCTTACAAAAGCAGGCGCAGAATTTATGACGACAATACCATGCTCGATTCTCTTAAACTCTGCCGCAGAAAATAATGTAACAGAACCTCCTGTGGTTGTGGACGAACCTGACAATATTAGTAATGTTACTAGCGAGTCGAGCATCCAAAATGGCACTTTGACTGAAAATAACGCAACTCTAAGTGAACCGACGGCGCTCAGGCTTTCCGATGAAGATATAAATGTGGATGGTGCAAAATTAGCACATTTAAATTGCACTCTCCAATCAGAGGAAATAAGAGATCCGATCAATCCTTGTTTGTCTGTTAATCATAATTTAACTGTTATTCCGTTACCAGCAACGGAGGCGCCACAGTAAATATCTTCGAACCTGCCCTAAATAATGAATTTCGTAAAAACAAATCAGTTTATGTAAAAGTTTTTATATAGGCGCAAATAGGTTCTACTTTTAAAGTTCTTTTATAAAAATCTCTTGCAAAAATATGACTTCCTAAATTTATTTTTAAACAAGTTAGATTTATTTCTAAATATTTTTAAATAAAAAATGTATCTAAGTATAATACCCAATAGCCTAATGCATTGTGTAACATATGAACATCAGAGGTGCGAGGTGGGTAGAGTCCCGTAGGGTTACCTATCTGCAAAATTGTGCTTATAAACCGTATCCGTAAATCTATTCCTGAAATGGGATAATAGGTACACAAAATTACTATAATACTTTATCTACATGGTCTCTGTTCCTACTTTCACATCCAGTGGTCTTTGATTTATTTCCTACTGTTAATTGAACACTTTCTGTGACTTCCTGTCGTATAGCTCGATTTATTTTTCAGTGTTATTCACTAAAAACACACAATATTGACTTTGTCGGCTTGTTGATGTACATGTGCCACATCGAATGTGTCTTTTTCACTGTCTGTGTGCATACACGATTGAAAATTCTTTAAATAATGAATAATTATAACGTACCATAACGTACATTGCTTTATAATATGAAGCCTGCACATGCAGTGTCGCTTTGATTGTAGCTTTCACGTTTTATGTAGGTAAATATAGGTAGGTACCCTTTGCATTCTTTTGTAAATTAAAATCCCGTAACTATAGTTAAGTGGGCTCTGGATACTTGAGAAACCTTTACTACTGATAATTACAATGAGGTCCCGACACTTTTGCATTGAAATACCTCTCTTAGTGGGAATAATGATATCTTTATTATAATTGAGAACGCATTGGTATTTTTTTTCAATTTTGACCTCTTTTTTTGGGACTTAGTAGTTCAGTAGTGAGACAACTTTGGGTAAATGAGAAACCTCTCTAGGTGATAAATAATCCTAGGTCCCTTGAGATCCCACTTATCCAGGTTACACTGTATTATATCACTGTGTGGTGTGTTTTTTTCGTGGAAATTGTTAATCGTAACTACATCATTAGAGCAATATTCCCTTTTGGTAACATTTGATTGTATCTTTGTTTGGACTTAAAATTACGAATACCTTATTTTACCATTAGAAAATAAAGAAGAAATCAATGTTAATGAAAATAAAAGTAACATCCTTTTTATTTAAATACCAAGGGTTATCTAAGGTACGTACTTATAATATAACTTTTGCTTTTGCCCGCGGCTACGCCCGCGTGGATGTCGGAAACTTCCCACGGGAACGTACTACCGGGATTAAAAGGAAACGAAAGCGATCGCATAACTCATAGCATAGCCAATCGCGCCGCGTCTACCATAATTATTTTGTTACGCGTAATTTTGAATCTGTGATATCTTTTAAATGATATGATGTAGGTATCATGTAACGGCATATTTTAATCTCAATGAAATGCCCAATTTAAATAACATATTTTATTGGATAAGGATTAATATAATATCGGTTAAAATAGCTACGGAAATAACAATACAATTTTATCAAATTCGGAAAGTTAAAAGTGGTTACTGCAGCACCAATATTGCTAATCTATTACTTCTTATGTTCGAAAAATTTGTGTTCCCAACCAACAACATACATAACGCAATTAATGTTGATGAACTGAATCCATTGCTACTGATGGTGTGTTATGCAAATACCCCGCGGGTCGTTCTTAGAAGATAGACATGCTATCACGGACGTTTTTGTTGAACTTTGATGTAGGTGCAAACTTGTAGAACATAAATTATAGTTGAGTTCTCCCATACACCGATATACGTCACGGTCAAATCTCCAACTGCGAATGTAAGTTGGTCAACTATTAATCGTACACTTGCGTAAGCCTACTTCGCTGTGATAGGTTTCCTTTTAACTTCGTTATAACGCTACTGCCATGATTTTTTTCACTTATCCAAAAATAACCATTTAGCTGGTAGGGGAGGGGGACACTTGACTCTAACAAATATTTGGGTTATGGTCTTTAATCAAATCGCCTTAATAGGGGGCCGGGGGTGAGTGGGGGAGGTGTAGATTTTCCCCCTACCTTTTCCCCTCGCCAAAGGTTTTTATATTAAATGTTAATGCCAGCGCCGAATACTACCAGCGCTGCGACACTTATTTCTTAAGTACTGCAGCATTATGCTGAGATAGGAGCCTTTTTGCCTCGTACAGGAGGTTTTTATTTTATTATTATTTTACTTTGTTTTTGATTTTTTTTGTTTCTATGAGTGTTTTTTAGTTTAATGTGTGATCTCCTGTGCGAGTACCAATAAATACTTTTTCTTCTTCTTCTTCTAATGTTTTCTGAGAAAAATTGCCTTAATAGAGGGGGAGGGGAAGCAAGCAATAATAACAAGGCGTAATCAACAGAGCCCCACTCCACGAGGCACCTATTTCTGAATGGTTAAAAAAAAAATATCATGATAGGGATGGTGGGCTCCGTTTGCTTGCTCACTCGACCCCGCCCTCCCCTTCGAACCTAACCTGTCCAAGTCGGGGTGCTCCAAGTGCCTGCCGAGCCCGTTTCGCTCGTTCTTGCATCCAATAAAACACAAAAATCTTAAGTTTTATAATTACTTTAATATACAATCATATTTTATTGTTTGCACCAATGCCAAAAAGGATATTTTCTATATTTTATAATGTTCCGCGGCCACAAGAACTACACCATCGTATCACCTAAATTCTCCGGGTTGTTTCGATTCATTTTACCTTCACTTTACGTGTAAGGGAGGTTCCCTAAAAATTTTTTTTCAAGATTTTATTCACGGCGTGATTAATATGTATGCCCATCAGCTTTCTAGTACTAAGAGTAAGAGTCTCTGAGTTAAGCCGCGGACAGACAGACGGACACGCGAATATGGCGAAACTATAAGGGGTCCTTGTTGGCTAGAGAACCTTAAAACGTATGTGGTATGTGGTGGTAGTAGTGGTAGGTGGTGTGGCGGTGGTGGTGGTGGTAGGTGGTGTGGCCTTGGTGGTGGTGGTGGTGGTAGGTGGCGTGGTGTTGGTGTTGGTTGTGGTGGTAGGTGGTGTGATGGGGGTGGTGGTAGGTGGTGTGGTAGTAGTGGCGGTGGTGGTGATGGAAGGTGGTGTGGTGGTATCTCAAATTACCTACCTATTTCCTAAAATCATAGTTATCAGCGGCATCGTCGTGGTGAGGGGTATTCTTAAACCCCGGCCTCCGACGTAAACAAAGAGGCTTGAAGTGTACCTGTTAACACCAAGGGCCCCGTATATTATTCAATAATCATCAGAATCATGATGACCAATATGAGGATCGTATGTAACATTCATGAACCACGTAGGTATACATATATTGCGATTATATGATTTGATTTGATTTGACGGTTCGTGTTTGCGATCATTCAATTGGTCTCGCGATGAATAGTTAATTGACTATGGCCAACATAGTTTAATGATGACGCATTAAGGTGGGAATAGGAACCCGGCATTTCAAATCGTAGACCCACCCGGGTTTGGACTCGGTGGATTGGTCTAGCCGAGTAGTTAGTTGGTAGACAGCCGGTGAAAAGATCTGATGGTGTAGCAGGAAGGTGGATGGTCAAAGGATGGCGGTTTTTGAACGAAGATGTTCGCATAGGTCTTAATCAAAGTTGTTACATCAAATTAGAGGGCGTCGATATAACAAGCATCACAGTAAGATCAGTAAGATACCCTCACTTACTGGCAGTAGATGTGGCCCAATAATAAACGCGTATTTGTGAACAAACTACGAGTATAGTTAGGTATAAACCTATTCTTTGAGATTTTTAATGAGAATATATTATTATGCCAAGTACTTACCTACACTATGTGCCATATTCCATTTTTTCTGAGATCTGCTGATCTCAAAAAAAAAATATGTTGTAAATTAAAATTGATGTTGTAATTGTTGTTGTTTAATATTGTAAATTATGTATATAAGTATGAAAAAGTTATGCTTAACTTTCACATTACTTAAAAACCGGCCAAGTGCGTGTCGGACCACGCACAATGACGGGTTCCGTAGTTGGGATGAATTTATCTCAAGAACAAACATAACATTGTAGTTGAAAAGCATGTTACCCCATACAATCCAACTGCAAATGTAAGTTTGTACGCACAATATTGAGAGATTTACCAAGTTGTTTTAACACCATAGACTTATTTACTTATTGATTACAGGAAAACCACTATGTACTAAACCACTATCTTCTTAAATAACTTTAAAAAGGATTATTTTAAAATCATAAAAAAATGAGACCCTCACAATAAGACCTTTCATTTGATATGTCACATGGTACAGATTGCAAAACTTTATTTTTAAAGCTTCTAATTTGCTCCTCAAAAGTGACCCTAATAATAAAAAGACAGACAGACAGACACCCAAACAAACACGAGTGATCCTATAAGGGATTCCGTTTTTTCCTATCGAGGTACGGAACCCTAAAATAAGAACAAGATGGGGAAAATCTGTCACTTCTACGCAAAACGGCCATCGCTCAGCATAATGCGGCGACCCTATGCGAGGCACAGCCACAGCGGCGAAAATTATTTTATGTGTTATTTCAAAACACCGGTCAACGGTAATCAACAAAAACAACGCTTACATTGAGTGAGTACACAGATATAGGTACTTAAGCGAGTACACACTTAAGTACCTATATCTTATCTTATCATTGCAACCTCGTGATCAAGGAAACTCTCTGTTTCTTACCTAATTTACTTATTGCCAGTCTGCTAAATGAATGATTATACATAACAAGAGATTACTGATGACGATTTAGGCACTATTACGTAGTGCTAGTCCGTAGAACACAGCTCTCAAAGAAAGACAAAGGTATACCTACTGGTAAACTGGTAGGTAGATATAGGTATCTACCTAATTCACCCAAATTCCAAATTTTACAGAGGTGTCCTCAAATCTTTTACAAGACATACAAATTGGACTCATTTTTTGCGGAAAAGTGGTAGACTTTTCCGCTAGAAATCCGTAGGTAAGACGAGAAAGTACCAGTACCTGTGGTTTTACCTCTAGCAATGACTAAGTAAATTCTACGGATAAAGCTCTATACGATTTCAACGAGAACGTCGAGGACCATGTGACCACGTGTCTTTGACGTCTCTGTTCTTTCTTATTGTGTCTGTCTTGTGTGTGTGTGCCTTGCTGTGCACAGATAACTATAAACTAGTCATTGCTGTGTTTAGACTATATTTATATGTCAATGGTTTAGACTGGCTAGATCGGGAGTTAGCTGAAGACCACCAACCAATTGACATGACAGACAAATTCCAGATGTCCTTGATAAGGCTTTCCTATGGCGACGAGAATACCGGAGATTTTCAACTTACTGAACAAAAACCGGATTTTCTTTTTCAAGATGACTTTATTATTAGTAAATTAGCTTTATTACGCTTAAAACAAATAGCAAGATAATCATGCTACCTGATTTTATTTTTAAAATATGTACCTAGTTTGTCTATTTTAATAAAATTAAAGGTTTTGTTACAAAAGAATCGGCACCAACTTAATCGATATTAGTAAATTCAATTAAGAAATACCGCTATGTGTTGTATTAAAATATTGATGGATTAATCGTCACACTGAATATTTGGTTTAAGGTGTAAAAAATCACTTGGAAACCATCAAATGCCTCTTTTACACTTCAAACTGTTACAATGGTGCCGATTCCCTTGTTTACAAACCAAACAAAACTAAATTTAAGTTCAGTGCATCTTATTCTTTCTATTTCATTAAGAAAAGGACAGAAGATAAATTTTAGTTTAGTCCTATCATATTAATCAGCGCTTGTCACTGCTCCATACAAGTACAGACGTGATTAAAAACTTGCCTACTAAAATTACGTCAATTTACGTCAAGCGCTGATTAATTTGACAGGACTAAACTAAAATTTATCTTCTGTCCTTTTCTTAACGAAATAGAAAGAAAAAGATGCACTGAACTTAAATTTAGTTTAGTTTGTGAACAAGGGAATTGGCACCAGTACCTAATCCTGTTTTAGTATTGCAATTATAATAATCAAAATGGTTTGACTTCAAACCAAAATCTTCGTGTTTGAATCAAACCGTTGACCGTCTCGGGGGCCCTTTACTCTATGCAAGCTATAAGTTCAACATGGAATTAGTATTTACTTTATAGCACAACAGCAGGCTTATTACGCATAGATTAATATTTACGAGAACCGTAGAGATGCGTTCTATTGCCGGAAGAGTAGTAAAAAATGACGTTTCCGTGTAGACAGTAGAAAGTTAGCTAATAAATAACTTTCATGGCGATTACAAAATCAAATGTGAAGAAATAAAGAGCATTGTCTACAACGTCAAGCATGACGACACATTTCAAAATAGAAAAGATACGGATGTCTTACACGTCAACGATAGTCTGGCTGTTCTTTCGAAATGGTTCGAAGCTAATAATCTCTTACTTCATGCGAACAAAACAAAATGTCTTAAGTTCTCATTATCAAATGTACCCTAAGTGGCTCTAAATTTAAAATTAGATGGCAAGAAACTAGATGCTATTACGGAAACTGTATTTCTAGGAATTACTCTAGATTCGAAACTGCAATGGGGAGCCCACATTAGAGCTCTTTCAGGTAGATTAAGTTCAGCTGCATATGCAGTAAGAAAAATTAGACAGTTGACTGATATAGCCACAGCTAGGTTAGTATACTTTGCTTATTTCCACAGTATTATGTCTCATGGCGTTCTGCTGTGGGGATCGGTAGCTGATGTAGATTCAATTTTTATTTTGCAAAATAGGGCAATCCGCGCAATCTATAGAATGGGTCCTCGTGAGTCCCTTAGAAACAAATTCAAAGAAATTAATGTACTAACTCTGTCTTCTCTTTATATCTTAGAAAGTATTTTGTATGTTCGCAAAAACGTACGTTTTTTCAAAACAAGAAGTGATTTCCATAATATAAATACACGTAGTAAGCCGTGGTAAACACACACAACAGTTACCAACAGTATCCGCGATTATAACGAGTTGCTAGTGGTGCCGATTCCCTTGTTCACAAACTAACTAAATTTAAGTTCAGTGCATCTTTTTCTTTCTATTTCATTAAGAAAAGGACAGAAGACAAATTTAAGTTTAGTCCTGTCAAATTTATCAGCGCCTGTCACTACTCCATACAAGTTTAGACTTGATTAAAAACTTGCCTACTAAAATTACGTCAATTTACGTCAAGCGCTGATTAATTTGACAGGACTAAACTAAAATTTATCTTCTGTCCTTTTCGTAATTAAATAGAAAGAAAAAGATGCACTGAACTTAAATTTAGTTTAGTTTGTGAACAAGGGAATCGGCGCCAATGTCGATTACAGAACTTAGCGATCGAAAGTTCAAAACTCACATCAAACGTGTCCTTATCAACAACGCATATTATAGCATTAAAGACTACGTTGAAGACAATTAAGTTTGGCAATAATTCCTTCTGCACATGTGGCTTCCCTGGTACCTCATAAACGGCATAGCTATGTAAATGCTCCCAAATTACGAAGTTTATTTAAAAAAATATATACATACATTTTTGACATAATATATTCATTATTTTACATTATATACCTACAATTTTGATATCAAACTATTTATTAGTGGCTTTTGTGGACAAGATATTAAACCAAATGAATTTAAAAAATCTCACTTGATGTCAGAAATGTTTAAATTCTCTTTCTGTGTTTCCTCTTTGAATGTATTTTTTACTAAAACTTAGCTCAGTGAAAAATGCTCGTTGGCATTGACTCCAAAGTGATTTTAAAAACTTCTAAGGATCTTCAGCTTTCCAAAACAATACAAGAAGCCTTACGAACACCCTCTGCGAAAGTACAAGAACGAAATGTTCTTGAAGGTACGTTTATAAAAACTACTTTCAAATCGATTATATCTAACGAACTTCCTAAGTCGTTTTCAAGGCGCTCGGAGCTCCGTGAAAATGCCTGGCTGTTATAGCGTTCAAATACGTCAAACTTACTTTAAACGAAATAACCTTCCTATATGTAAATAATTATATTTTTATAATTTAATTAGTCATGTTTTATTGATTTTTCATTCGATTCAACCATGATTCAACATAAAACATGGCATGAATCGAGTATTCCTCACATTGCTTTTGTGACGGCATGGCACCGAGTCTCGCTATACCTCGTTTCTAAGTTAAATTCAAAATGTTTTTGTTTTGCAATACGTAAATAGATATATTAGTAAAATTGACATGCACTTGACATGCGATTATGTCCTAAATTCCGGCCACCGAGAGAATATTTTTCTGACACCTGTCAATATTGTACAAGAGAAAGTTTAAAGTTCGTAAAACAGACAGGCGCGACGCGCCTTTCTGTTTTGGCTTTGACGGGAGCCTTTATATTTTTACTCAGTACATAGTTACTTGATGTATCCATTTATTGAAAATAATATTTTATTTTAGATATTTTACCTATTATTAGTTTATTTACATAACCAAATTACAAGATGATTATTAACATTACCTAAATTAAATTAAAACAAACTTAATTTAGGTACCTATTAGTATAATCTCCATATAAAACTGAATGTAGTCCGTGTTCAATGAGAAGATTCTGGCTCTTAGTAAGTTGTTTTATATTCCTTGTGAATGCATTTAATAGATCAACGTTAAGGGACAACATAGTGTAAAAACTGAAGGATCTTTTCAATCAATCAATCAAAATATTTTATCTCACATAAACCTACATGGGCACTTATGAAACGTCAGAAGGCTAGGTGCACGGTTCCAATCGGTCATTTCCTATGGAGATGAGCCGGCAGGAAACTCCATGGTTACTCTTTTAAAAATAATTGGCTTTTACAATGTTTTCAAATCACAGTGTTAATAGGTATGGGAGGACAGTTTAGGTCTGTCAAGGAGTACCAGGTACTTAACAAAAAATAAATGGTCTACAAATCTAGTCTATTATGCCTACAAAGTTCTCACATTCACAAAATACACAAGAATCTATGTAAAATATTAATAAAAAAATAAAAACCTACTAACTGTCTAGCTCCTAAACCATAAATAATCGCTGAAATATGGGGGTGTTTCAGGAAGCTCTTGGAGAGACGCTTCTGATTTTTTCTTTGGACATCGTTTCGTGGGCTATATAAAAAAACAATGCCTAGACCCGAACGTGACAAACTTGCTGTTTTTGGTTGATTCCTGTTGGAGTTGGATTACAGTTGGCTCTATGGTAGTATTACTTTAGTCTGTGGTTATGTGATATTCAGGCCATCATATATTAAAAAAAACCGCTCTTGTGTCAGTCACTGACTGACACAAGAGCTGACTGACAGTCAGTGATTACAATTAAAAGTTGACAGTTTGATAACAACTATCAATACAAACACAAGGCTCAACGATATAGGAAATAATTATTGAAGTAATGAAAAAATAAAATATTTTACAGAAGAAAGCAGTAAGATAAGATCAAAATGTCGGACCCTACAATACAAACATTTTGTTGCCATCATACTGGTAATAAAGAAGACTTTGCAGTAAAAATCATGGATGAATTTAACACGGATTCATACAATATAGTGTGTTTAATTTCGTCTACAGTTGGAATTTTAGGATCAGTATATCAGGTAGGCGTATGTTTAATATAATTTAATCATCATGTATTTTTCTATAAACTTAGTGTATTAAACTTTGTCCTTAGTATGGCTTCTCAAGTTACAGTTTGCCGGTTTGGAAATCGACGGCATGTAGGACTCGGTTGCATTCGCCTTTTGTGTGCCCATACTTTTAACTTTCTACCATTTAGTTTATTGTTGTCACAAGTGGTTTACAAAATAAAGCTGGACAAAATTGAATTACAACTGTATCTCAACTGTAACATACACCTAGGGTGTGCAATAATAAGAATTACATAAAAATAATGTTCTAGTGTGGTAGATTTATGTTAATAAATTTAAACTATCTATGTACAAGAGCAGGCATATATTTAACTTTTATTCAAATATTTTTAGATTTTTCCAGATGTCATAAATCGGATACATAGAGGGATCGACTCTAGACGTGGACGGCGAATTATTATCTGGTTAGCTGTGGCAGATTTATTGGCATCATTTGGTAACAATTCTGCATCACCTTTTGTTGTAGTTAGAACAAAATGTTGATTAGGTTAGATACATAGAATCAAATGATTATAACATAATCAGCCTATTTCAAGCTTCTTGAAATGGAGATTGGCAGTCACATCTTCGAATTTTTGTTAAGACATTTTTTTTTGTTTTCCGATTTCCTCACTATTTTGTGAGATAAAATTATTATTATATTTTAATTCCAGGTGTCCTAGTACGTTCTTCCCTGTGGCTCAGGTATAAAAATATAATGCCTTTACCAGATGACGATGTTAGTGTTTTGTTCTGTAGCATAACTTCAGTAAGTAGTTCATATTATTCCTTAGTAGCTCTCTATACTTAATCTCTAAACATTAACTGGTTATTCAGTTTTATACTACTGAGCACCTGGGTCTGGTTGTGTAAAGTGTTATTGGTGTCTTGGCATTAGGAGTTTCTCAGTAGTAGTCCAGAGCACGGATTTGTGTCTTATTGACGGCAATATGCTCACCGCTATTACATGGGATATAGTGAAATTTTGTTGTATTATTAAGTAAACCTCTACCTTACCCTTTGAGGAAAACAAATGTGATGTTATTTGTGTGTGTTAATGCTAAAAGTCTGTCTCACTCATTTCAGGCATGGACACAATACTTTTACACAGTGACTTGGTTCTGGACTTTGTTCTATGCTATAGACACATGGCTTACCATAAAGGGCCGTGATTCACATTCTTTACTTTATCACTCTATTGCCTGGGGACTACCTGCAGCTACTACTGGTGTTGGCTTATCTATTCTATATATACCCAATGCAAAGTAAGTACTTCAAGGCTATTGCTACAAGGTTTTGAATAATAAAATTTAAGCCAATTTTCTAATGGAAAACTAAGCAATTCATGGACAACAATTATAAAGAAGTACTATATTATTGAAAGAAAAACATTATGCAAACAAGATGCAAAAATGTTTATAATATAATCAAAATCAAAATATATAATAAATCCATGAATAAATTTGTCTGACCTCAAATTAATTCTTATTTTTATTATACTCTAATCAATTTACTAATTTGTTACAGATGCCACAACCTACCGACTGTTACTAGTGCCCTGTACAAAATATTGCCCAACTATTGTGCTACATATGTGCCAATTGCTATGGTGATGATAGTAAACCCAATTATGTATGTGATGTCAAGTAAGGATGTGGAAATGGCTGTTGCAGTTCCTCTTTCCCAGGTACTTATCACTATTGAAAAATTGTAGGTTGCCTAACATAATTTGAATTTACATAGTGTTATTACTTATTGCTTCCTTGCATAAGTATAATCAACCTATATTGTTCTCAATGCTGGAACACAGGCCTCCTCTCTATGAGAGAGTGGGCCATAATCAACCATGCGGGTCCAGTACGGGTTGGTGGTTGTCACATGTCTTAGAATTTTTGGGTCTAGGGCATTGTATCCTCACGATGTTAACCTTCATCGTATTGAGAAAAGTGGTGAAATAATTTACACAAAGTAAAGTGCCTGCCTGGGTTCGAAGTTCGAACCTAGATACAACCCTGTAACGATTCGTAAATCGCGACCGTTTCCACTGGGCCACCACTCCCTTGACAGCTTGACTATACTCCATTGGTTTAGGTAGTTAAATAAAGGTAAACATAAAATACCACGTGCCGATAGTGCTGTGAAGTAACCGACTAAATGTAATAGCTGTCACTTCAGTTGTTAAGCTACATCACAGTTGTAGTCTTCGATTTAGCAACGTTATAATTCGTTGACGTTTATAGGACCTGTCTTTTTGGGCTATTTATACTAAATTACAAAATAAAGTAATGGTCTCGTAAATCTAACAAAAAAATTATGCTCAAGCAGTCTACGAAAAGTAGAACTTTAAGAATAAATGATAAAGTAACTTAGATTAATAAAAGAGGAAAGTAATAATCTAAAATAAATGTAATTTGGATATTTTAGATAGTTACCTACAACTTATTTTTAAACAACAAAGTGTAATCTATAAAAACACTTTGTACGATTTGTTTACCTCTAATTAATCACCTAAACCAATGAAGTAATTAATACATATTATATTAATAATAATACATAATAAGTAACTACTCAATGATGATTAGATCTATACTAAGTAATTTATTTTGCAAATTACAATGTTCCGCATGATTAATGCAGCGACGAAGTTCTTCTGACGCACATAATTGCGTCATTTGTAGTAATTGAGTTAATTAAGAGATCCTTTTACTTAATGGTATGTTGCAAAGGAATATTTTTTGCAAAAGTGAATTGTTTGGCTTCTTCCTGTTCTGTTCGTCAGATTACCGACCTTGGAAATTTACAAAACGAGCTATAGAAAACGAGTATACAAAACGAGCTTTGTAGATTCGAAAGCCGTTGCGAATAGGGTTACCATCCGTCCGGATTTGTTGGGACATGTCCGGGTTTTTGGCCTCCCGTCCGAACTTGTCATTTGTTCGGACTTTTCGACTTAAGGGGATTATAATTAGAAAAAAAAAACTGAAAAAGAAAGACTAAAAACTAATATTTCCGGACTTTACATTTTCTTTTTTAACAAAAAGATCGAAAACTTTTGGGCCGAAATCCATCGTATCTTTTGACACTGTCGCTGGAAGGTACTAATGGGTCACCGAGGCCCCTGGCAACACAGGCAAAGGAAGGGATACGGGTGGGTTTTAGTCAGTAAGAGTCTGACACCCTCCCGCTCCGCCCAGAGCGGGAGAAGTTATTTGATGATTTACCAAACAAAAAAAAAAAATCTTTTGACCCTGAATCGAATGATATTGCGATCGAATGGGTTTTTTCCATTAGGAATTTCTCAGTAGTAGCCCGGAGCCTGGATATGTGCCCAGTTGATGACAATAGGCTCGCCTCACTAATACACGGGATAAATATAACTGGCAAAAGTGGGTGTACCATAGGTACACCTTTGGCTAACCCTTCGGGGACTACAGGCGTGATGTTATGTTATTAGGTAAGTATCAAGAATATATGTATCAAGAATAAATCATAAAGCGAAAGGTTCTGGAGTCGGAAGTTTTTTGTAGGTATTTAACTTTAGTTGATTTAAGTTATTCCTTTATTATCAATGGCATTATATGTTTACTTATAATAGCATTGTTTATTGTTACCCAATCTATGCCAAAAAAGGAGGGTTATTGTTTTATAACAATAACCCTCCTTTTTTGGCACACGTCACACAATCGTACACATAAGTGTACGATTCAATTAAACTTAAAATTCATGCACTTTAATGAAGTGCATGAATTTAACTTCAATAAAACCACAGCTACCAGCCTAGTACGGGCGGTGGCGTTAGTTCATACCGGCTGAAAAGCATAACAATAAAGCCGGATTTACATTACGAAGCTAGTTGCGCAAACTTAGTTATTCATTGATAGTTTCATGTATAAATAATTATCAATTTACACGTGAAACCATCAATGTTTGCGCAACTAGCTTCGTTAAGTAAATCCGGCTTTATGGTTTGTCCTTAGTGCATGAGATCTGAGCGTCAGCTGCTCCAGTAGTGGGGGAGTCCAAAGAAAAAGTATGTCTAAATTGTAAAAAAAAAAAGAAAATTCATACCGCACGAAAACCTTGTACTTAGGACAATTATTGGGATCATCTTCAACCCAAAAATTGTCAGCTGCATGGAGTGAGGGTAATATCAGTTGCGTAAAAGAATCAGGCTAACATCAGGGCTAAATTCGAAACTGGGGTAGATAGTAGGGCTACGTTAGCAAAGGAAAAATTGACTTAAATTTTGAAGAAAGTTAAAACTGCACATTTTGATTATTGAAAAAGATTCTGCCTGACCTAGAAATCGAACCAGACCCCATTTGTGTTTGAGATGCGATTTCAAACAAGGCGAAATCCGATAAAATTGTGGCTAAGTAACTTTGGAATCCACCTTGGGTGCGCCGACTGACTTTCATTAGCAAGGAATTTTAATCCGTACAAAATTGGCCGCGAAACTTGTGCAGTACCTCCCCTACTAAAAGTTATAAGTACATATTTATAGAAGAAAATCAAATAAATCTGATAATTAAATTAGTACTGATTTCCTCTTATACTAAACTCTGACAACATACATAAAATTCTATCATCATGGGACCATTCGATTGCAAAACCTTACGCTGTAGATAGTGTCATCTGTCACTCAAAACGTTTTTTCGCATCAGTGTTTCGCAAAAACGTCATTCGAATCTACAGAATTTAGTTGTAGACCCATTTACAATCTTAAAAGTTACCATTAGGATAAATAGTTTTAAAGTCGGTACCTACTAAAAACCATTTTTTTTTTCAGTTCACAAGTAAAGAGCGACGAGTAGTAGATACATTGAGATTGAAGTTTTTCTTGATCAATGTGGTGTTCTATCTTTGTTGGCTACCAAACCTTATAAATGGCTTTTTGCTTTGGACAATGTGGTTTAACATGCCTGTCAAAGTTATTATCACTACATGGTACATAATGGTCGGTATTAAATCATGAACATAGTTTTTTTGGCTCGATCTCAAAATACCAGATTCTCAATAGGTATATCAGATTTCGAACAGTCGATAGAGGACTGCCCCAGAAGGAGGGTAATGTTTTTCGAGAGTATGTATGTATGTTACATGTCTATTTCTTTGGCATGCTCTGTAGCCTAAACGGCTTGATGGATTTTAACATAAGAGGTGTCGTTAGATTCGTCAGATGCAAATACAAAAAAGGGGCAGGAGGGGAACGTTTTTTAAAATAAATTACAACAATATTGAAATCAAATAAAAGCTAGTAATGAGTCAATTCCATATATGTATATATATCGCCGGGGGGGACAAACAAAAGTTACACCATATTTCAGGTTTGTCCCCGCCTGCGATATCAAAATTCTATAGATTATAATGCTCGTTTTTCTCTTTTCAGTTATGTGTTTTTGCAGTCGGGTTTTCTGTTTTTTTATTTTTTTTATTGCACATTGTGCAATAAAATAGGTACTGGTCGGTTTTCCTTACCTATTTTGTTTTATTGACTTACATGACTCATGAGTTCATGACGTTGAAAAGTCTTCTCCCTTTATAGTTATTATACTCTTTGGTCTTCTCCTTAATTCTTCACATTTATGTATTTTATTATTATTAAATAATTAACCAAGATGGATCAAAGTGATATGAAATTTATAATAAGTCAGAAGGGAAAACCAGCGTTACTGCACGCAGGGTTCAAGTACAATTTCTATTTAACGAACAAGTCTGCAACAACGAATTGGCGTTGTTTCAGACAAAAGGAATGCAACAACCTCGAAACCGGAAGCCTACCTCGCTGTAAATGAAATGGCACCAGTCAATAAGATTTCTACAAAATTTCTGGATTACTTTAATAGTTAATGGACAAAAAATAATTAATGAAGTTTACAGCTGTTACCGTGCCATGGGATCTGGAGGCAAAACTCCTTGCACGTATGGGAGTGGCGCGAGGAGGCGAAACGCCGGGGCGTACCTAACTCCGCTGCCGCGAGAAATCGCGGCACAGAAAAGAAAGAGAAATCGCGGCACACTGACGGAGCTCCGGCGGGATCTCATGGCGACATGGAGAGTACGGTTGTCGCAACCCAGTGCTGGGCACGCCACAATTGCGGCGATAAGTCAAGTAAGCAATTGCGGCCCTCTTTGAGGAGTGGCTAGAGAGCCACCTTCCACCTGACGCAGATCCTCACCGGACACGGCAGCTTCGGGAGGTTCCTGTGACGGATAAGGCGGGAGGAAACGCCCGGGTGTCACCACTGTGTGGAGCGCCCGGAGGACACAGTGGAGGTCTGCCCGGCTTGGGTAGAGCACCGCCGTGTCCTCGTAGAGGCGATCGGCGGCAGAGATCTCTCGCGTCCGGCCCTGGTTCAGGCCATGGAGCGAGAGGGCATAGGCAGCCGTCACCTCCTTCTGCGAAGCAGTAATGCTCGTGGGTTTTAGTCAGTAAGTCTGACACACCCTCCCGCTCCGCCCAGAGCGGGAGAAGTTATTTGAAGTTATATGAAAGCAATTAAAAAATTAAAATTAAAATAAGCCGTGGCAGCTAAGAGATGATCAGTTTCTACTGACGGCACCCGTTCACGAACATGACGCGTGGATCAGCACCATTTAGCTCAACCATCAGCGAGACATTAGAGTGAGCACGACATACTCCCAGCCGCCAGGGCACATTCAAGTCAATGAAAGACGTATCCAGTAAATGGCAGCTTTATAGTACATAAAATGAAATTGTTTATTCTGTAAATAGGATATGAGAATCACTTTTACACGTCATATTAAAAAATAAGCTAGATGGAGTCGACATTTCCTATCTGACTACCCCTGAGAAGAAATGGCGAAACAAACTCATGGGTCAAAGTCTCTTTTGAAGTCCAGACATAATCTTGGTCAGATCATGTGAGGACCATGTAGATCCATGTCTGAAATGGTCTTTTGAGGAAAGAACCACACAAATTTGAGTGGACCTGTCCAGTCAGTCCAAGCATTAGTCAGTAATCGTGTAGCTCAACTCAAAACTTAAGGAGCTTAACGACTCGACGAACAATACCAAGGAAAGGACAATTGGGTTGGCCGCATAAAGTACTCAAAATGCCAGACCATCATTAAAACTAAGAGAAAAAAAAACAACAAGAAATAAATAAAAATGACCCACAGTGCTCACATTCACAATAATTAAAGTAATATAATACTTTTCAAGGTACATAAATATACACTTAATTTTGTTTATAATATTCATCAATGTCAATATTTATATATAGTTATACATAATGATGATTTTGCATAATTTAAATGTCAAGTTTTATGGTTTTAGCACAAGGCTTATCAGAGCGGCAGCACAAGCACAAGGCTAGCAGCTCAATCCCAAGCTTTTTTGTCTTCTAAATAATCTGAAATTTTATAGTCCCCTTTTTTACAAAGTTTGGTTTTAATACAGCTTTTAAATCGTTTAATGGGTAAATTTCGAATAGCAATAGCCTCGTAAGGCCCAACCCAAATTTAGGTCGATATATATTTTTATGATTAGATATATAATTTAAATGATTTTAAATAGTGTCTCGGGCCGGAGTGTCAAAATTTTTTTGTCATTAAATTAGGTCGTTGGGCCTTACGAGGATAGGAAGTTTGTTGTAAAAGCGTATACATTGACCCATGAACGAGTTGCCTACTCTGTGGAGGCGAGTGTGAAGTACAGCAAGATTATGTATATTCCTGGTATTTAAACTGTGGATATCGGACATTTTCTTAAAATTTGATATATTTTTGTGTACATACATAAGATTATCAAATATATATTGAGAGGCTACTGTAGTCAGAATATCTATTTCTTTGAATTTTTCTCTAAGGGAATCTCTTGGACCTAGGTTGTAAATGGCTCGAACAGCCCTTTTTTGTAAAACAAAGACGGTATTAATGTCCGCACAGGTTCCCCAGAGAAGAATCCCATATGACATAAGACTATGAAAATAACTAAAATAAACAATTCTGGCCGTATCTACATCGTTTATCTGTCGAATTTTTTTAACAGCATAGGCGGCCGAACTTAGCCTTCCTGACAATTTGTCTATGTGAGGGCGCCATTGTAATTTAGCGTCAATAGTGATTCCAAGAAAAACTGTCGACATAGTACTCACATAACAATGTGCTGTGCAGCTATACAATACTAAGAGATTGAATTTATACAATGCAAAGAGAGTTTTTAAAATCTTCAGCAGCCCCAACACTATTTTCAATACCTGATCAATTAGTTTTTGCGCCCTTGTGGAGCAGGACCAGCGTTGAGCCAAGCATTTTTATCAGCAATGTAATCCCCCAATTTATAATATGCTTGGCTGCATAGTGTGCGTTTTAAACTAGATTTAAATTTTGTTTCATTCAGTTGAAGTATGTGGGGAGGTATTTAATTGTAACATTTTAAACAGTACCTACCCCATGAAAGATGAGTCTACTTTAGCCAGCCTGAAACCTGGTTGAACAGTGAAAAAAGAAACGCTTTGTTTTTTTATTTATTTGGGCCTGTAATTTGATTTTTTCTTCTGGATTTTTACATATATATACTTATTTAACTGAAACAATTTTTCATTTAATTGTACTTCTGGTATATTGCGAATCTGGTATTTATATAATCTGATATATTGAGAATCTGGTATCTTGTGATCAAGCAGTTTTTTTAACTAAAATCGTAATCCCCACAAATTTACGTAATTAATTACTGTTTAATTTTTCAGGCATTAACAAATCCCATGCAAGCATTATTAAATGCACTTGTTTACCGAAAATGGAATACAAATAAATGGAAAAATATGCCATCATTTAGTAACGAGTCACGAAAAGAATTTTGTTTTTATGATGAGCAATCCCCACTGTTGGGTTCAGAACCTCCGAGATTACAGTTATCACCTATCCCACCGGGTATTAATAACTACGCGACTTTGTGATCAACTCGAATCATTGCAGTATTGTTGGCATTTTGTTATACATTTTTTTACATGAATATACTTTTTATAAATGACTTCATACATTTGCCTTATTTATTAGGTACATGAAAATGTAGTGTTATGAAATGGGCATTCAAAAAAAAATATTTGACAGTATTAAGTGAAATAGATGATTTTTATTAGTTACAAGTAGGTATATATACATTATTTATCATTTTACAAAATACATATGCAATTAATGATAACTATCACATATCATCATGCTCGTTATCCGGTGGGGCCATAGTAAGATCTGTTACATCTTTTACAATCATATGGGCTATTTGCCAGGCCATTTCTTCTTCCACTTTAGATGCATTCATGGGCACAAACCGGCTCACCATTTTCTTTAAGACAGACTTATCCTTTTTGTCTGGATCTGGTTCAAATTTAGATTCAAACCTGCCTAAACTATTAACTCTACCAAGATTTAATCCATCAGGTCTATTCCTCTGCCATAAAGCATCAGCGTTATACAGCTGATTAGAGTCTATTGTCATGTCAGGTACAGAGAGATTGCGTTTCTTCTTACGGAAGACTGGGTCTCCCATTGCAAGGAGAGTATTTTGAGTGCTAATACTAAATTCACTGCTGCAATCAGAATGTGTTTTATGATTGGAGGACCACATGTTTTCAACTGAATGTATCATTTCTGAGAGGTACTTAAAATACATCTCTGATTCTAAAAATGCTTTGACATACTGAGTCAGTGTTTTAAACACAATTTGATAAGGCAAATCAAAACATGTTGGTAGTGGACCCTCTTCTCTGCATATATCACTTTCAATTTTTAGTCTAATATCAGTTGGAAATCCAATTGGGTGTGTTGCCTGTAGAGAAAAGTATTTTTCATATATGGATATAGCATCAGCTTGAGCTTGGTCAGGGCTTGTTGCGTTACCATTCAGCAAATTATCTCTGAAGTGCATGACAGCCATTAAAAATTCTAATAATACCCTGCAAGATTCTTGTTCCAAAAATTCTGTGAAGTAAAACAAAACTGTTTCATTATGTAAAATATCTTTAAGATTTAGAGAGCCACTGGTTAAAATGTCAATTTGTGCTTTAATGTAAAATGGGCTGTTGATGAAATCATTATAATGATTATTCTCTATTTGGATAGTAAGAACATCTTGCACTGGCTTAAAACAGTTTTCTTGTATCTGTCCTTCAGGTTGGCAAATATTGGATATAACAGATTTTCTGTTAATATCAGGTAGATCAAGTTGGTATGGAGCTTCTAAAGCAACAAACTTTTTGAAAATTGTTACAGCTTCCTCAGTGTAATCCCTGAGTTGATTATTTTCACTGGCCGAGTTCTCAGATTTTACATGTTCAGCTAAGTTGCCACATGAACTCATAGAACAGTCATTAAATCTGTTATTACTAGTACTTGTAAACATGTCATTGTTTTCTCTCCAGCTGCATCTTTGTGACTTTATGATTTTTTCTTGTTTTAATTCACACTTGCACTGAAGGTCCAAACTTTTAGTTCGATTAATTTTGGAAATATTACCACTTTTGTTAGCATTGGTCGAGTTTAGTACATGTTTTCTGAATTCTTCTATTTCCAACAAACATTTAATGAGCACATCCTTTCCTATTGATTCCATGTATTGTACAAAATATTTCAGAGCTTTCTTTTCAATAATTATATCATGTAAGCTTAAGGACAACTTGGACCTCTTGTCAAACATTTGTTTGGGATCTGGAACACAGTAGCACATACGTTTTAGAACACTTTCGTGCCACAGTTAATCGTAGTATTTATGTTTTGTACTTACCTTCATTTTCTTCAAGTAATATTTGCGCATTTATTAGACTTTTGATATCAGGTGTGCTCACGTATTTGACTTCTGGAGGCCGCACTGGGCATCCGGTTTTACCTTTCGCTAAAAATATTGTAAATTATTAAGAATCGTGTAGTTTCTTTCACGACACGCGACGTTAAAGGGCGAACAATAGAAAAATTAAGACTCATTACAGAATACTTTACCTGCACTTTTCCAAAACTTAATCATTTTCGTATAAACTGTTCGTTATACGTGTCTATTGGAACTATGTACAACCGCAGAAGTAACCTACGTAAGCTCTTCATAAGTGCGTTTTATGACCATTAAGCGTAAACAATAATAAGAAAATGAAAACAATTTGTTTATGTATTATATACTGGAATACGTTTACATTACAAATGTCAGTTCATTCATGTCAAACGTCTGTCAAACGAACACCAGAGACTATTTAGTTCGTTTTTATTGACTTGGTATAAAGTTATTTTAGTTTATAAAATTGAAGTTTCTGCGTGTATAAAATGTTAATGTAGACCGCACAATCAGCATATCATGGTCACCAGGTCACGGTCATTGAGGCTGGGGGTAAAAGTCCTGATGTAGTACCGCCTGTATTACTTTATGGTACACCTTTACAGAGAGTCTACAGGTTTTAATTAAGTATCTTGGTCATATATTGACTCCCAACCTTAACGATGATGATGACGTTGCAACGCATCAGCATTGCAATTCAGCGAGGAAATGCCGCCAGCATCCTCGGTGCAATGCCTCGAGGGCCTTTTTTAGGTTTAACTTAGTTTTAATTTTATTTAGTTAATGGTGCCGATTCCCTTGTTTACAAACAAAACTAAATTTAAGTTCAGTGCATCTTATTCTTTCTATTTCATTAAGAAAAGGACAGAAGATAAATTTTAGTTTAGTCCTGTCATATTAATCAGCGCCTGTCACTGCTCCATACAAGTATAGACGTGATTAAAAACTTGCCTACTAAAATTACGTCAATTTACGTCAAGCGCTGATTAATTTGACAGGACTAAACTAAAATTTATCTTCTGTCCTTTTCTTAACGAAATAGAAAGAAAAAGATGCACTGAACTTAAATTAAGTTTAGTTTTTGAACAAGGGAATCGGCACCAGTGCCGTCTTGTCATTTGGTTATGTAAATAAATGTCTAAAAAACCTTTAGAAAATTTTCTACTCTGGGGGTCGAGAATCATGATAACAGTTTGCAATTTTCTGCAATTTCGCTCTCTTGTCACTCATACAAAGCAGGGGCAGAGGCCGATTACTGGTTGTGGACCGGGAACTGGATGTTTTACCATAGAATATAGAAATTTGCGGTACCATTGAATGTACTATGAAAGGGAAGAGGAAAAAGATATCGGAAATATGTCTTGTAGACTTCTTTCTGCAAGACATCAGAAATGCATCTTAAAAAAAAATGGGCACGAATTTGCAACCTTAGGCCCAAGCCTACTGTCAGTCTGCTGGTAAATCCGCCACTGTGGACGTCATTGCTTCGAGGACGCTTTTCGCGAACTTTTTCGAAGAGTACTTATATAAATGTAACCCTACTTTTGACAGTTTCAATCAGTTGTCGATGTCGTATGGTATCATATTAGATTCTGTAACCGCCGTCGCCGGACGACCTTCACGTACATCGTATCATATTGGCATACTTGTGTAAGTCATGTGTAGAGATCGGATATTCGGATGCATATTCACCTAAAGTTGAGATGTTGGCTAATATGGAATGCGCTTTTGTATCGCAAAATCCCGCGGCTCTGGGAATACAAATTTAGGTTTCTGATTATAGAGTCGAATGTATATTAACTTACTTTCAAATGTTAGCTTATATGGAATGCACTTTTATATCGATCGTAAAAATCCCGCCCGCCATTCCCGAATCGACAAAGGACATCACCCAGATTGGGCTAATTTTTATTTTGCCCGCCAACAAATATAAACACCTTATTTAAATAGAATTCAACATTATAAACATTTTTTATTACTATACCAAAGTTCTAAGTCAATTCTCTGAGCTTATATTTAGGTTTGAACATATAGCCTCAAAGTATCACTCTGTGTAGATGTAAAGCAGTTATTTGTTTAGTCAAAAGTGAGTGGTGTTATGGTAGTCAGTTGGATTTTTAGTTTCACGTGCATTATAAAAAGTCCCGGAAATTGATTTGATATCAATAAAATGATAATAATAAATACTTTATTAAACATTTCAATTATCTCTACTTATAATTCTCCTGGTCTTACAAAAATGTTATCTAAACATTCAGCAGGAATGTTTGACAGACAGATGCCTTGCATGCCCCATGTACCACACAATACACATCACATGGAAGCAGCAGCCGATAGTTCTTCTGCCATTATGGCAAGAGCTATAATAATGCGCAATAGCTTGCCTGCCTGTGAGAGCTGTGTGTATGCCTATATAAACATGATATGTTCGTAAACGGATATATGGCCGGGACTGCATTCGCCCTCGAAGTAGGTAGAGATCCCTCTTATCAACTTCTCGCAGATGTTCAGCAGGTATTTGAATGATTTCAATGACAAACATACCAGTTGCCTGTATGTGCTCTGCATAACAACTACGTGCCTGTTTAAGTTGGTATATACCAAGGGCGAACAAAATAAGGTCTTCTTCCGTTAACATAGGGAACGGGATTTCAGAGAGATTCGTATTTATTGGCTGAAACTGTGCACGTCGTCGGTTATAATTGTATCTGGTTACCAGATCGCCCAATGTATTTGGAATATTAATTCTTTCTTGAATGATTTCTAAAAATCTTGGAGCATGGCCATTGTCCACAATCATTTGATGATAGGCGTTTATTATTGCTGCTGCTATGCTAAAAAATTCAAAAATGTGCGGTAAGGCGCGATTGCAATGAACGATTCTTAATAGTCGAAAATCCCTATTAAATCGTCCATTAATGACTTCCACCACCCAGCGGCATATGGTAACGAGGCGTGACTTGTTTGCTTGTACCGTAGTCAGTTGTGTTTCATTAGCATCCTTTGTTTGGGGCATATGCACTGAATATCCATGAGATTGTAGAGGTAATGCTGCGTCTCTAAAGCCGCGATCCAGGATAAAAACGTCTCCTGGTCTATAAAACCAGTGAAATACACTTTCTTCGTCCTCAATAATAGAATTCATTATATAGGCATCAGAAGTTGTCGCAGCGTGTGGCCCAGACATCTCTATAATATGGCCGTCACAGCATACAAATACAAAAGGCTTCGTCAGATTTCTATATTTATGGTGACTGTACGTGAGTCTTTGAAAAAGTAGTTGGAGCTTTTTTGGTTGTATATACATATATGTACCGTCGCATATCTCGTAATAGCGTTTATTTGTTCTATTGGGCTTTCTGGATTTCCATGTAACGTTTCTGGTAATAATAAGTTCCTTCGTGCTACATCCTGTCGATTTAAATGGTCAAATCCTAAGTGTATAGGAACAAAATCACGAAGTAACGCTTCACGACCTAAGGTCAATAATCGTTGAAAACGGGATTCGCTTGTTCTAAAAATTAAAGCGAGCCTCGCATTAGAATCCCCTGTTCGAAGTTCCGCTAATATTGCAGCCAGTATAGTTTTTTTGTGTCTGTTACTCGTACTATTTAAACTGAAGGTATTATCCAGTAAATTGGAAAACTGTTCATGAGTACGTCCAATCCAAGTGTGCAATTCGTTTGCATTTATAGTTCATATTGTTCAAAGTTGAGTATATCTGTTGTTATTTGATTTCGCATAATAGTTAGAGTGCTCACTATTTCAGAGGCCGTAAAATCTTCCACGAGATTATCCTGTAGAGGAAGTGTATGCCAGAGGTTTTGCTCCAGATGTTCTTGACACACGCGAGCATTTTCTGGTATCAATAGATTGTAATGTCCGATCAGAAGAACAACCAAACTATTTGGAATTCTAAGTCGGGTCACATTCTGGCAATGTTGAAAAACACAATTCACAGTTGTGTTTGGAGTACGAACGAATCTTGGTAATGTCAGTGCTGGATGGATACGGGCTACTTCTGCAGCAGGTTCATCCGGCAGAGCATCGATGACTTGATTTACCTCGCGAACTCGCCGTTGAAAAGTCCTTTCAACTCTGCCAACATGGACGGCAAATGAAGTCTGTTGGTTCTTCCTGAAAATAATAATAAATAATTATAAACTACAATGATTAAAAAACTTCGTAGAGGAGACGAGTCTTATGCCCAGTAGTGATGTAGGTACGTTATGCGTGCAACTGGAAATAGAATAGCATGGTATGGAGTTACTACCATTTAGATTGAGTTTTACTAAAAAAATATATAAAATAGGTTACCTGTCTCGCAACCAGCCCCTCGATAACGATCTGCGCCATGTCGGTGTGCTGTTCTTCTCGTGAAGTCCACGTATAAGTCCTTCGACCGTCACATGGTTCAAGACAGTTTATACACAACATTTGTGCCAGTATAGCAACAATAACACGATAAAAAACAACAATAACACGATATCAAAAACAGCAGTAACAAAATAATGATAAAACTGGGAGCACAGCTCAAGCACGGTAGCCGTCCGATTCCCTAGAGTAAATATGTTCCTTGCGTCCGATGTAGCAGAAGTTGCATGGAGAACTAAAGGCTAGCCACGCGGTGATCGCCGCGCGGTTAGTGCCAGCGAGATAGCATGTGACGCAGACGCAGGTAGGTAAGTAGCACAAAAAACATAGCCTTTTTACATTCTGACTCGCACATTATTCCGAGAAATATAACAATAAAGGTTTTATTCCACAAGCTGAATAGATGTTTTAAGTTTAAATATTATCTCACAGACTTGACTTAGAACTTTAGTGTGGTAATAAAAAGCGCTTAGTTTGTTATTCTCTATTAAAATATTAAGTTTCTTTTAGTTGGCTTCAAAATTTTCAAAATTAGCCCAAAAATGTATGGAGGCTGGGTGATCTCCTTTTATGTTTTTTTCTGACTACATATGTAATTGCATGCATATGTACCTACTTAATATTATGATGTAACACAAAACATTAAACACACATGAAACATTAATTTTAAATAAACATGCAATCCAATAATCCCGAGTTTTTTTTTTAATAAATATTTTTTTAGAAGTCGCTTCCATACTATACACCGGACTAGTTATGCATTCCCGTTGTTCGTTGCCTCTGTTAAAAAAAAAGATTTTTAAGAAGCCGCTTCCATACTTTCATAGCTAAAAATTAACTTTAGGTAAATATGCATCCGAATATCCGATCTCTGGTCATATGACAATGCAATATTATGATATAATCAGGCTGATCTTATGATGGCGCCGGGATATACCTAGGGACTGGAATTCCTTGATGGTAAATGGTAGGACAGTTAAAATTGGGCTAGTATGTTTTGTTATCATGAGTACTTTCTATTACACATGATAACGATGACGAAGGTCTGAAGATACAGCCAAAAAGTAAAAGTACCTAATTAAATTAAAAGAAAAAAAAAATAAGTGACATTTGTCATTTAGGTAGGTACTTATTAAGTATATTCTATATTCAGAATAACCAGCTCTTGGTTAATCATCATCATATTATAAGCGTACGTAGATAGGTAAGTTCTAGGACGTACCTACTTAGATAAATATAGATTTTTTCAAAATTTTAAAAGCTAATAAAAAAACGAAACATTGGTCATAAGTAATTAAAACTCCTATAAAGTATCTATTCTGATAGTCCGGTATAACATGATAACGACAGTTATGTTGCTGGCATCGACCCGAGTTTCGCGGTAATTCGCTATGCAAATATGCATGTTTTATACGTTTGCCTTTCGTCTGCGTACTGTAATAAATCGAGATTTAGATAAAAAACATTTAGGCTTTTTTCTGAACTGGTTGGAGTTGTAGATGAACTTTTGTTTCGTCTCTAACGATCTACGACATACTTCTACGAGGTAGGTACATCTAATGCTGGTATTGGAAATGCTCGATAATGTTCCTATAGGGCTTAAAAGTGCATTACTGTGGTAGGTATACCTATGATGCTTTTATTCCACCTTGTAAGATGCTCTAATTGTAACCCCTTGTAAAATTTGAACATTTGTATCTGTAATTTTTATGGTGTACATGGGCATTTTCACAAAAAGTCATACGTCTAAAAGAAGTAAGATGTAATTTCAACTTCATTTTTTATGTGAGATTGTACTTGTTTGCATTGCCTCAAACTCTATATTTTACGATTTTCAGCTTAAAACCAATAATTAATTACGTTATTAAGATAAATAAAATAAAATAGAGGGTAAGTCAGGATATTTCGTCAAGTTTGTTACCTAAATTAAATGCGAATAAAAAATATACAATCAAAACAATACAATTTTCTTTAATGCAAAATAAAAGCACACCAGTTGAATCAGCTAAATCAATTTGAGAAAATGCGATATATAATATAACCAAGAAAAATGCCTCATAATTACAATTTTGTTACCAGTGATGACATTCGAACATTACGATATTGTTTATTCAGTTTTAAATACTAAAGCATACAATATGAATATAAAACTTATCCTGTTATTAACATTTATCATTTAATTAACACCGGAATTAAAGTAATTAATGCTTTAAATTAAAATTATATTAGATTTTGACTTGAAAATTAGGGGGACAGTAACAAAGCTGTCGGTAACAAAATTGTTACGAAGCATTTACACTAGGTTATGTTACTAATGAGGTACATTGTTGGTTTTTTTTAATTTTACCTTTTTTAACCAAACACAATTTGAACTTCTCCAAAAACATCAAATTACTTTGTTATATTCATAAGCAATGGTTTACATTTTACACGATAAATGGTAAGTATAGGTTTTTTACATTATTAATAACAATAACTATCGATTAAATACCTAATTTGTTTTTTGTCCTTATGTTTAGTTTATGTTTTTTTTTTGCCTGCAGTATTACGGCTTACATCGTCTCTCATGTAAAAAGATCGTATTTCTTGAATTACTTTTACGCCAATAGCCTTCTTTTTTCCTTTAATATATCCGTTTTTCAATCCCATTAATTTTGCAACGTATGCCTTGTTATGGATTAATTGTTTAAGTAAGCGTTTGTCATTATGTTTTTTACAATTTCTGTATGTATTCTTTAATGTATGCTCTAAAACTTCTTCACGCGCTTTCATCTTGTTTAATGTTTCTTCCATCATGTTTATTTTATTTGTAGACTCCGCTTTAATTCGTTGGTATCTCTTTTTATATTTATCTTTTAGTTTATTTACTATGCTTAAATAATTTAAATGTCTTCTAAATTTATTTTGAAGTATTTTATATTTGGTAAGTATCTATTAAGTTTCTTTATTATTTTTCCGGATCACTTGATTTTAGTTGAGGTTTTTCCATTTTTTCTTCTTCTGTAGGTATCTTTTTGTTTTTGATGATCATTTAGTTTTTTTCTACATTCGTTTTGGTAAGGTCGCCATTTTTGCTTTTGCACTGCTCTTTCTGCGTCATCCATTTCCGAAACTTTTTTCTTCTTCGATTTTATCCGCTCAAATTTAATTTTTTATTTTGCTCCTTATATTTTTCGGGATTTTCATTTTTAAGGCGCTCCCTGTATCTGCGCATTTTTTCCGCAGCGTTTAACGGCATATCAGGCAGTATCTACAATTAATGAACCAAACAGCGTTAACACTTGCAGAAGAAAATTCCTTTACAACAATACACATGCAACAATATACATAGTTCATAACAATAACGTAGTCTTGCATCATTCAAACTACCACAGAACTAGAAAAATCAAGCGTAGAAAAATAATTAATCTAAACAAAATTACAGGCTAATCAAGTGCTATTTAAAGTGCTCAGTGCAAACTTACATTTAAAATGCAAGATGTAGCTTCAAAATACAGATCTGAAATAAATTAAAAAAATAACTCTTTTAATTGCTATATTGGCGTTTAAAAAGTAAGTCCATTAAAAATAAATAATTGTATACCTACACTTCTATGAAAAGATACTATATGACATAACTTCCTTTTGACCAATTTGTTAAAGTAGAATGTGTAATCTTCTTAACAGTCAGTTTTGTTACTTTGCTTGTCAGGCCTCTATGTTACCGCACAAAACTGACGTAACGTTACCTTACCTTTGCGCGATTTATATTAAACGTAAATAGGTACAATTGCAGTGAATAGTCTTTAACTATTTAATTATTCAGCTAGATGTTAGAGCTTTCAAAAACTACCACAATCATGTTGTTTACATACTAAATTATACAATATTTGGGTAACTTACCTTGACAGAAAGTTTTCCACCAAGCGATGAGTGATACTGCGCACCAGTGGCGGTACCTTCATATAAGCCCAAAAGCCTGCTTGCATGCTTTACTAAAATGCTCGACAGAGAATCAATATCAAACTAGAACTATTTAAAAGTTCGCGCGCTGAATTCTTATCAAAATAACACAAAGTATCTACCTATGCTACACTACTACACATCGCGATTGTTCGCGCGCAGAGTTTCGCATTTGTAGTATCTACTTAAAGCTATCTTGCTTACACGCACCGGCTTTTACCGGGCTTTCAAATACTATATCTGTCACTTTCGCCCTTATAGCGATGTGCCGTATAACGAGTTTGACCTTGTGCATAGAACAAATCGATCACTATGGCAGATTTAAGCAGGGCTTTCGGTATGAAGTTGCACGCGTATGCGTGACCTTGTCAGCTTGCCAACTCTGCAGTGTTGCCGTTTTAGCCACGTTGTGAGATCTTGGAGATTTTTAACGAGTTTGGAAACTTTTTTAACATTTAGCAACAATAAAAACTAGCGATTTTTTAAAATAACGAAATTAAATATTCAAGCAATATCTTAAAAATAAAAATTTGCGACATCTAGCTAGATTTTTCATATACCTGGCGACTTTTTTTGCCTAAATGACAACACTGAGTAGTTCCCGACAACCGAGAGTGCAACTAACTTCAGTTTCATTTGCTTGAGTGGAAAAAGGTTTTGTTGTTAAAGTTTTTTGTGTGTTTTCTTAGATTTCCTCAGTGATACAATTGTTTTGGTGACTTACCTACAACAATGGAGGTCATTATATCTTGTGAGGATTTAAAATGCGTTCAAGTTTTGATTGGCGAAGATAAGGTAAAATCTTTAAACTTTGCTCAGAAAAAACAGTTAATTTCTTCATTAAAACCGACGCCAGAAAATTGCGATGATACATACGTAGGTACCTACATACTCAGTCGAAAACTGAACTTTCTTTTTTGAAATCGGTTAAAATTTTATTGGGCTTGCGTTATTTTGAAACCCTAGGCAAGCCACTGCTGCGTACGTGCACTTTACACAGTGTTAATGGGTAAAACGGACGATACGGTGGATGACTTAAAGGTTCTGGTGTTACTATTAGATAAATAAATTATACCAAAATTTTAGTAATTCATTGACAAAATACGGTAACAAACTTGACGTGTCAGGTTGCTCATAATTTAGGTACTATAATTGAATTCCCATAATTTAATAAATTAAATAAGGTGTCTACTAAAGCTAAAAGTTATCGTTTTTTGTTAATACGGGTAATAATAGAAAAGAAAAACGACAATCTTTTCGAGGGACAGGACTAAACATACACCTATGCATTTTTGTGAAAATGCCCACATAATAAAGAGTATTCTATTCTATTCTAATTATGTCTGCTGCGTAACTGTGAAAACATGTCAAACAAAATGCTATCTCCCTATGACTTAATTCATATTTAATTTAAATAATCGAGTACTTGGGGAATTAAGTTATTACCGGAATAAAAACTAGGTGTCTACTAAAGCTAAAAGTTATCGTTTTTTGTTAATACGGGTAATAATAGAAAAGAAAAACGACAATCTTTTCGAGGGACAGGACTAAACATACACCTATGCATTTTTGTGAAAATGCCCACATAAGAAAGAGTATTCTATTCTATTCTAATTATGTCTGCTGCGTAACTGTGAAAACATGTCAAACAAAAAAGTACCTACAAGTGATATTGAGCTCTTACTTTGTAGTGTTTTGTACGCACAGTTATCATATATTTTAGCTACTAGTGGGTACGTATAATCTTTTAGATTGGTATTTTACATTGTTCTTATTGCTGCAATTAAGTATCGATGAGCAATATATCTAGTTGCGTGCGCGTGCGGATACCAAATTCATGATCGGTAGTGTTTGCGTCACATTATTTTGTACTTACTTTTCTGCTTTATTTTGGCACGGATGACTTAGTGGCTGCGCTACATGACACGGTTAGTACCGCAAGGATGAATGATTTGATTCACCCACAGTTTGTGGAAGCCGCACCCTAATTACGTAACACATTCTAATCAATTCCTTCATAGGTTTGAAAAATTCTTCTCCTCAAACGTAACTAACGCAATGAACGTGGGTGAACTGTCAAAATGGAACCCATTGCGATTAATTGTCATTTTATGTGTGTGACGCAATCACCCCGCGGGTCTGGAATCTGGATGCACTAGCTATAGACGACCTCATATTCACTAGATTATGAGGTCATCCATATTATGGCACAATAAAAATTCCTAGTGTAGATCCAGTTTTTTTAAATAGAATTTGTTAAATACTTTTCAGATATCATAATAGATAGGATGATGGCAATAGGCTCGCCCCCTATTACAATGGCACTTAATAATAATAATAACTCTTTATTTCAGATTACAGGATCCATAATGTGTTAGTATTGCCTTAACCTATTGTTAGTGAAAAATAAATTAAAACAAAAGTGACATCACAAATAAAAAACAATTAATTTTGCACATGTACGTCTGTACGCACAAATGTCTCCCAGCCCAGTGCCTAATAAACGGCCCATCTATTTAGTCCGCCAGTGTACCTAAAATATTGTTCGGACCACCTCGGAATCGCCGCAGCATAGATACACTTCCCTTGCGCATGATGGCATAAAAGTCGTCCAGTCTCGCTTCAGCAAACATGCTTGATGCGCTGCAAAACCGAGGCAGTCCCAACAATATCCTGAGTCCGTTATTATATTGGACAATTAAACATAACTGGCGAACAAGGCGTGATGATGTTTTTATGTTATGTTTTCAGATATCTTGTATAGGTAGTTACCTACTGATTTAGCTAAGAATGAATAAAAGCGTAAGTAGGGTAATCTCTTCAACTCCGATGTTCGCTATGTACTCTGCTGAACCGGCCGCCCGTGTAAGCTGTTTGAATGGGAACTTGCATTTTGACACCACAGGTCAAAAGCAAACAGTTGTAGCAAGGTGGTGGCAGACAGACTCACGGTATTATAGAAATAACTGAAAAGATCATCGGCTTTGGGTAGGTACCTACTAGACTCCTGAGTAAGCTAAATTTGAAGCAAACAAATTATCTACTGCAAGGGGAGGGGGCTGAATACTGGTATTCAGCTGCATCCGGTTAGAAGGGAAGCCGACCCCAACTAGTGGTGGTTAATAAAGCATATAGCATAATAAAGCATCTTGCTTATTATACATAACATAAAGCAAATGCTATCGTGGTTCTCACTTGTTGCTATTTGCTTTTTGCCTTACATCGCACATCGCACTCTCTGGCTCTGTCCGTCGCACATCGCAAGCGCATGTAGTAATAAGCAACCAGGCAAAGCAATAGTCATCGCATCGGTCGCGTATGTAATCGTTTTAGGCACCGCGTGCGTTATCGCGATCTCAGGCGGCTCACGTAGGTACGTAATATTATAAACAATGTTGTTTTGCTTCGTGAGTTTTTAGTGTAAATAAACAGTGATAGGACACGCAATATTGATTATGTTAATAAAAACTAATTGTGTAAGTAAGGACGATTGACTGAGTGAGGTATCGTGTTGTTGTTTTGTGTGTAGGTATTTAACGGACGAAAATCTTTAGAAGGAACATTGAACTTTAAATACGCTTAAAATGGTTTTAAATACTAACATACTTTATTTCTTAATAACACTTAATCAAATAGACAGTCCTAAGCCTGGAAAGTATGAAGGAAAGTTCATTGTTTTTTTTTTACTGTTCCGTAATAAATTCATAAACGCGATGTAATATTCCGCTCTGACAACACCGCGCTGGTTTTATTCGCGCCCGCCCGTTTGGTCGTAACAAGTACCTAACAACCTAACTGCTTAAAATAGCATATAGCATTTAGCAAGTGATTGCCATAAAGCAACTTTGAACACCACTAACCCCAACGTAGTTGGGAAAAGGCTAGGCAGATGATGAAGGGGAGTGGGACAAAATTGTATGTTGTTTATTCTTGTGCAAGTGTTTGATGCAGTCCCGATTAATGAATTAATGATAAATTGTAATGGAGTAGGTAGGTACCTACTCCATAACCCTACGGCTACATTGTCGCGATAACGCGAACTTTACTTCGCGCGCTCTCTCTCGCACACCGGTCGACGTCTGGCTGTACAACAGAGAGCGCGCGAAATATAGTTCGCGTTATCGCGACAGTGTAGCCGTAGGGTTACAATTTCGGACGGTGAGCAATGGGTAGCTCACCGTCCGGTAAGGACCAGGCCCGGGTCGTCGGCGCGTTGTATTCCACGCGCGCCTCAAAGAGATGTCTGGATGGTTTTAGTCAGTAAGAGTCTGACACACCCTCCCGCTCCACCCAGAGCGGGAGAAGTTATTTGATGATATCCCACCCAAAAAAAAAGGGTTACAATTTATATAATTATGTTACTAACCTAGTACCTACCTACTAGGTTGTGAATTCCTCTAGGTACCTACCTTATTTCTAGCTTGTACAGCGTTTGCGTGGATATCCACATTCGAAAGCGTCGGTTTGGGAATACATAGGTTGGTTTTTTGTTCGAAAAGTGCTGATTCTCAGCCTAATTTGAATAAATGACTTTTGATTTTGGTTTTGGTACACAGCATAATCAGCCTACTACAGGCCTTCTTTCGATGAGGGGGAGTGGGCTGCAGTCCACCACGCGGGCCCGGTGTGGGATGTCACGTGTCTTCTAATTTTTGGTTTTAGGCCATGTCTGCAGTGCCTGATTTAGACTTCTGACAGCCCTAGGCTAAATATGACTATGCCCCCCCCCCCCCCCGGCCTGTCCTGTCTGCGCCTGCCCAACCCACGAATATACTTATCTACTACATTTCTATGAGTCTTTTTTTTTCATTATTTGATTTTCCCACTTTGTCGGCGTGATTAATGTGTATACCTATGCTAAATTACAGCTTTCTAGTACTAATCGTCACTGAGCTACAGCGGGGACAGGCAGACAGACGGACATGGCGAAACTATAAGGGTCCCTCGTTTACTACGGAACCCTAAAAATGTCGTTTTAATATTTAAAGTGGTCGGTAGGTATCGCTGGAATATTATTTTAGAATTATTCTGAAATTAATTTAAAAGCCAAGAATGTAGAACTATTTATAAATGAATAAAAATGCGAAAAAAAATTGAAAATCAACGTTAATTCTCAGCGCCCCCTTGGTCCTTGCGCCCTAGGCTCTACCCTAACTAGCCTGTGGGTAAATTAGGCCCTGCATGTCTGTTTCCTCACGATGTTTTCGTTCACCGTTTTGAGAGCAGTGGCGACGAAATAATTTACACGAAGTAAAACGCCTGTCTGGGTTCGAAACTACGACCTACAATCCGAAAGTCGCGGCCATTACCTGCCACCACTGCTCCCTTAGGTACATACTACATTATGAATAACATAGGTATACCGTATCTACTTATTCCTATAACTACATAAATAATTTTGGAGCCTGATGCCTGGCGGTGTGCCTACGTCGTCCATTGTATTATGCATAGACACAAGATATTGCTGTTGACAGATATGCACCTATGTGCAGGTGATACTAGTCAATAGCGATAAATATTCTTTGTGACAATAATCAATCTTCGTAAGTATGACCATGTATCCGCACACCGTGTGCTTCTAAAATGGTTACCCATTCGTCAGCGCAGAGAAGTGAGGGCTCTGTCTATGTTGTTCTCTATTCTCAACAAACCCACTTCTCCTTACCTGACTTCCCATATTCAATACTTGTGCTCTGCCCATAGGTAGTAAATATCTTCGTTCCACCAACAATCGTCTTCTTCGATGTCCTTCTCACCGCTCTGGTTTCATTCGCTCTTCTTTCTTTGTCCAGGCTGTCTTTCTTTGGAATGCGCTCCCTCTGAACATCAGGACGGCGACCAGTCGGTTGTCTTTTAAACTGAAGGCACGTGAACATATACGTAAGAAGTTGGCAGAAACATCCCAGCGCTGATATTTTACTGGATTCGTTTTCTCCTCTACTGATCGTTATTCCTTCACTACCGATCGTTATTTCTCCTGACAAAGTTTATTCGTTTATATGTATGTATCTACGTATCTATTCTTATATTGTATAGTTATTTTCGTGTTATCTATCCCTTAAGTTGCACCTGCCATGTGTCTTCTCTGCATCACCCTAAGGTCGACTGGTAGAAAATGTCCGCCTTTGTACAGTATTATTTTTTTACTTGTCTTGTACATAGTTTTAATAAATAAATAAATAAATGCTTTCCTAAGACATCGACCCTGAGGCACTTGTAGTTATCTACTACGCTGAAGTGTCGAACATCGTTCGACAAATCATTAGGTGGGTAGGTACCACTGACTGTTGTAACAATGGTTCAGAGGGCCTTACCTACAATATATAACCACAAACAAAACTATGTACCTACATTCTGTGAATTTGTAGGCATCACTACATAAGGTTTGAGGTTGTGCTATAATTGTATCTAGGTAACTACCTCTCTGTAAGCCCCATATGGTGGTAGGTTAAAGTTGATGGTGTTCTTCCTAAAGATGGCGGTTCGCGCGGCGATAGAAACCGGAGACCGAGACGCAAGGCAGAACATGACCGAGACCGAGACCAAAAACTGTTCGAGTAGATAACGGTATTGTCGATTCAGTCGTTGGAGTATTGTTGAAAGTTTTTAATATGCATTGTAATGGAAAGCCAAGTTATCAAGTTAGGTACTATTGGAGGAAGAAGAGTTCTTCCATTTACTGTTTGAGGCTTTTCGACCGACACGCGCGACACTACCTGGGGTAGAAATGGGTGGTATATACCATAAATAGTTTCAATAACTATGTATTGCGTGAAACTATTTATTGGCTTGGTACGCGATAATGATTTACCGAGTAGGTACTAGCGACAACACCCGATTGATGCCCGGGCGTACCGAGCCGAGCGCTGCCGAAATAATACGAACTGGAATTCAAGGCTAAATTAATTTATAGCCAGTCCTACCTAAGGCTGGATGAAGTATGAAGGAAAGTTCATTTGCTCAAACCATAAATATTCAGTTCAACTAATCTTTTTTCTTAGATCTATTAATGTAAATGCATTTTTGAAGAAATAAATAAATTATTATATTATTATTTTTAATACGGATCAAAAATTCAAATATTGAACCCGAGACAGTATTACCAATACATGGTTACATAATATAATAAAATAGTTTCAAAACTATTCCAATACCTAAAGCGAATTCGGTGCTTGGTATCACCGAGGCATAGTTATCAAAATAAAACCTGTCCCATTCGAGACGGATGCAAACATTATCGAGCTCGCTTCGCTCGCTCTTGCATTTAACATTCTAAGAGAATGTTAAATGCAAGAGCGAGCGAAGTATGAAGGAAAGTTCATTTGCTCAAACCATAAATATTTAGTTCAACTAATCTTTTTTCTTAGATCTATTAATGTAAATGCATTTTTGAAGAAATAAATAAATTATTATATTATTATTTTTAATACGGATCAAAAATTCAAATATTGAACCCGAGACAGTATTACCAATACATGGTTACATAATATAATAAAATAGTTTCAAAACTATTCCAATACCTAAAGCGAATTCGGTGCTTGGTATCACCGAGGCATAGTTAACAAAATAAAACCTGTCCCATTCGAGACGGATGCAAACATTATCGAGCTCGCTTCGCTCGCTCTTGCATTTAACATTATCTTAATTCTTAAAATTTCCTGCATAAGTGGACAATGTTACTCCTTGTAACTATGATTGGACAAACGCTAACCTAACATATCCGAGGTGCACCCCTGAAAATAAACTTGCCGGCGCGCCGGGCAAGTTTATTTTTTTTGGCGCCCATGCGCATTAGGTATTTTTCTGGACTAGGCCGCAACTAAGTAGTATGACGCGTAAAGTACGAAGCACATCGAGTAAAGCGAGAATTTTATTAATAGTGACTATTATTTGTACCAAAATTTATGTTAATAGCGCTTTACAATGTCAACCCTCAAACGACACACAATTTTCGTGCTTAAAATACCCGGCTTTACATACCCCCCCACCCAGGGCCTGATTGACACACAGGCTAGTTAGGCTAGATACTAGGGCGCAAGGACCAAGGGGGCGCTGAGAATTAACGTTGATTTTCACTTTTATTTTAGAATTTTTATTCATATTTATATAGTTCTACATTCTTGACTTTTTTAATGCTTTTACATTAATTTCAAAATAATTCCAAAATAATATCCCAGCGATACCTACCCACCACTTTAAATATTAAAACGACATTGGTGCCGATTCCCTTGTTCACAAACTAAACTAAATTTAAGTTCAGTGCGTCTTTTTCTTTCTATTTCATTAAGAAAAGGACAGAAGATAAATTTTAGTTTAGTCCTGTCAAATTAAGCAGCGCCTGTCACTACTCTGTACAAGTCTAAACGTGATTAAAAACTTGCCTACTAAAATTACGTCAATTTACGTCAAGCGTTGATTAATTTGACAGGACTAAACTAAAATGTATCTTCTGTCCTTTTCTTAATGAAATAGAAAGAAAAAGATGCACTGAACTTAATTTTAGTTTAGTTTGTGAACAAGGGAATCGGCGCCATCGTTAGGGTTTCGTAGTAAACAAGGAACCCTTATAGTTTCGCCATGTCCGTCTGTCTGTCTGTCCCCGCTGTAGCTCAGTGATGATTAGTACTAGAAAGCTGTAATTTGGCATAGGTATGACACATTAATCACGCCGAGAAAGTGTTAAAATAAAATCATGAAAAAAAAAAGGGTTTTATAGAAATGTAGTAGATAAGTATACTCGTGGGTTGGGCAGGCGCAGGCGGGGGGCGCATATTCATATTTAGCCTAGGGCTGTCAGAAGTCTAAATCAGGCACTGCCGGGGCCCACCGTACGGGAGTCTATTTGGATTTGAGTAAATACCTACATCATACGTACTCGGAACAGGTATTTAGACTAAGTATTTTTCGATACTCGTACTAGGTGGACCTAGTACGGCACACCTCTAGTCGAGGGTGGAGACCGTTTCGCCGAGTCTCGCGTCTCCGTCTCCTGTGTCGGTCTCGCTCGCAAACGGGCGCCCATTTTTTTTTTTGAGTGTGGGAAATCATCACATAACTTCCCCCGCTCTGGGCGGAGCGTGAGGGTGTGTCAGACTCTTACTGACTAAAACCCACCCGTATTCCTTCCTGTTGCCTGTGTTTCGGGGGCCTCGGTGACCCATAAGTACCTTCCCGCGACCCCGGCAGGTACAAAACCTAATTACCAGTAACGGTCTCGGTCTCCTGTCCTCTAGTTTTTCGACTCGGTCTCCGGTCTCAGCCGCCACCCGAATCGCCACCGTTAGAATGCTTTTGGCAAAAGGATCGCTGTTCACCGTGTGTTGAAATTAGAGATTTTGCTCATCCCCTTGATGCAATAATACTGTTTTTTGCCTGGCTGGATGCTTACATATTAAAAAGATTCACCTCATTTAGGTGAATCTTCTGTTACTTCCACTCGCAGAATTAATTAATGAGTCGATAATCTGTCTGACCAATAAGAACTCCAACGAACTGACTTAAGTAGGTACCTACTACCTAGATACAATACATACATGATTATGTAACCTAATAAACACATTTATTTCAGTCTTGAATTGATTCAGTAAACATTCTACAAAATGATAAGGTAATAAAAAAAAACCGGCCAGTAATATTGAAATAATACTGCTATAAGAGATGATGGTTACCCCCCTGGTGTGTGTCGGACCACGCACAATGAAGGATTCCGTAGTTGGGGTGAATTTATCCCAAGAACAAATTTAAAAACATGTTCTCCCAGACATCGATAAACGTCACGGGCAATTCGCCAACTGCAAATGTATGTTGGTCAACCATTACTCGAAAAATGGTTTTGAGAGACCCGGAATATTTTTGTACGCCCTATCCAACGATACCCCACAACATGGGAAAGACGAGAAAAAATTTACACCCTCACTTAACGTGCAAGGGAGGTAGGTACCTTACAAATATATTATTTTCATCCAATGATATTTAAAACTATAGATACGTTGTCCGCACTCTAAAATGACAACATGAAATGAAGCCAATTGGCCACATCGCGCTAAGGTACGCACCAACCTGTCGCGCGACACTATGTTTGTTTTTAATTTATATTGTGTGTGTAAACCTGTGCAAAACATAAAAAAACATGCCGTCGTGTGTTTTCAAACGATGTACAAATTATACTCCAACAGTTAAAGACAAAAACGTGTCGTTTCCCTTTCTTCACGCGTATAAGTAGCTATCTAGTATTTTCGCCGTTTTTAAGCGCCGCGATGTTGGTTCATGACGTGTCTATATATAATACGTCATTGTTTTCATCATTTTATTTCACCACTTTGTCGGCGTGATTAATATGTATGCCCATGCCAAATAACAGTTTTCTACGAGTAGTACTAAGAGTCTCTGAGCTAAGCCGGGGACAGACGGACATGGCGAAACTATAAGGGTTCCTTGTTGACTACGGAACCCTAAAAAGGTGCAGTGCAGATAGGTACCTACCTACTTATCTAAAAATATGTAGGTAGGTACATACCTACGTAATATTGCCGTTGCACAATACCTACTGCTACCTAATCAAACCTTATCTTCGCTGGATTAATAATTTTTGTGCTAAATGCAAACAGGTAAATACCCATTTTTAACTGACTTAAAAAAAGGAGGAGGGTTTTGTTTTTCAAGTAGGAACTCGCCTAATTTTTCTGTGATTACGTTTTAGTTTTTTTATTTGGTACAGGAAGCTCGCGCAGTGAATCCATTTATACATTTTGCTATCTTTACTTGGGAAGTTTTTGAGTTAGCTTCAATAATACACATTTAATCCAGTTGGTGTATGTTGATGATGTTTTAAATCTTCCTGACACAGTTGTTTATAGAGCAAGACGTAGTCGTATGCGAATTTGAGTGGGGTAGGTATGTAACACATTAAACGCAACTAAAAAGTTAACAACTTAAAATATTTCTTACCTACTTACTTAATCGACGATACTATGTGAACCTATCAAACCGCTGCCAATAGGTATTATTAAACGCACCTATTAAAACAGTACAATATAGATCTACGATCCCTTACGCAATCTTGCACCGGCTGAGGCTATCGACCTTCCCACAGTTATTCAAGTAACTGTTAAGTTGCTGGAAATAACTCTGAGTTAACCAGTGAGCAGGGTAACCGGTGGCTCAGGCCAGTCGCGCATGACCACGGGACTCGATCGCAATTCCTACTTCATCGCCAACTCGCGTACATAATATAACAGCAGAAATGTGTAAATTAATAGCCCTCGCCATGACTTTGTGTTCTGTTTTAGTTGGACCAACGGATTGTACTACAAGTTTTGATCAGAGACAAACGGGAGATTTAAATGTGCAAATTGGTTTAAAAAACATAAACATTATTGCTTTACTTAAAGGAGGAAAAGAAGAATATGTGGTATGTATGAGTATATACCTATTTTAAAAAGTTAATTGGTGTAGGTCCCGTTAACTACGGGTTGTATTCTAAAAGTTGATTTAGAATCAGGAAATTTTATTACCACAGTTGCGTAGGTACCTATGTATATTTTATTTGTATGTTCGTACGAGTTGCCTTTATCTTTAATTAACCCTACCTATTACGGCAACTGTTCATTTTATGGTGCTATATTTATTAATTTTGCAGGATTACGATTATGCTTACGATTACTCAGAAATGACGATAAAACCGCCGAACGGTACAACTCCAAAACCGTTAAACGCAACAAACACAACTATAAACAATGAGACGCAACACAATGCGACTACTTCCTCACCACTAGTAGCAGAGCAGTCTACAGAAGCTATAAGAAGTAGCACTGCTGTTACTGTAGAAGTAACAGAAGTACCCGTAAATCAGACTGCTAACAATCATGTTGTTACTACACTTCAGACGGCAGCGGACGCTCCGACAACAATATCTCCAGATTCTTCAAATAACGCAAATGCCACAGCTCTACCAATATCAAATAAATGCAGAAGAGGATTTGCTCAGAATAATGAAGGAAAATGTGAATATAAAGTTCATGGGACATCGAACGCGTAAGTTGAAAATTGATTGTAGTTGAGGTTTTCCTCTGATATTCTGAACACAAACTAAACCATTAAAACTACGTATTCGGTCGAGTTTTATCGGATATTGTTTACGTCTGCACCCATTCCGTACCCGCTAACATCGCTGATCGTACCTATGCTGTTATTTAAAATAATGAATGTTAGCTTATCATTTTAGGGAAAATTGAGAGATTATGTTCAGCGGCAACCACAACTATACCCAGAGAATTGTGCCGCTTTGCGTATTATGTACTGGTATTGAAAATATTAAGGGGACAAAATCGATACAGACTAGGTACTTGTTTTGATTGTTGGTACCATATAGGTACCAACTAAGTACTAATTGACTACGAGTATCTAACTAGGGGAAGCAGTTTGGTACTATCGGTCGATGCCAATGTTATTTAGTTTAACTGTAATTTATGAGTGTAGAGTGTATAGGTACATATTATAGGTGCATAATAAGGTTTAAATGATATCAGATATCGAAATGTGGATTTACGTGAATAGGTATCCTAGCTGGCACTACAACACTCCCTACTCCTTTATTAATTTCTTTGTTTTCTGATCACAAATTGTGAATGAAAGGAGTTGCAGACATTTTATTAAACAATTATTTTCTTTCAGTTTACGCAGAATCGTAAAACTTGCTCAAAAAATCAAAGTAGGCAGAGAGTATGGAGCACCATGAAACTGTTTGGAGATAATTTAGATTTAAATTGAATGAAGCAAGTAAGTATTTGAGAACTTAGACAAACATTCCTGAACTGTGCATTCAATGCTTTTTTTACTAGTATAGGCAAATTTTGTCAAGTAGGTCTGTATGTGACTCTGAAATAAAATTGTTTTAATTCGTGTTCGAGGTGTATTTTTTTCATGTAATTAGGACCTACAAATTCTTTCCCGAGGTTGTTATAAATTATTTTTGTGTAGTTGTTTTGAACAGTATTGAATAAGTCTAATGTTGGACTGGTACATACATGGTGAGATATTAGTTTATGATTAATTTATTTTACTGACCTACCAATGTTTATAACTGATTATTATGTACTGGGATTGAAGTGCCATTTGTAATTTAGTTTTTTTTTTTGTAAATTTTATAATTTGTACCTCTTACGGATGAAACATGTACGGTATGATTTATTAAATATTGTGACATCCTGCATGCTTAATTTGCATGTATACGCATGTTTTTGACAAATAAAATTATCTTTATCTTTAGACATAAAGTAAGTACATAATAATTGAATATAATTATGTAGTGTTGTTTGAAATTCTGATGCTTTTGGAATTTTGTTCACATTACTTGGCAAGTTTTTGAGTTAGCTTCAATAATATGCATTTAATCCAGTTGGTATATGTTGATAATGTTTAAAAACTTCCTGACACTGTTGTTTACAGAGCAAGTAGTTATATGCAAATTTGTGTGGGGTAGGTATGTAACACATTAAACAAAACTAAAAAGTTAAATAATAATAGTAAATATGTAAGAAATAAGGTGGTTGTGAAACATGAAGAAAAAGATGTATTTTAAAATAAACTCAAGTTATTTATTTACATAAAGTGCATCTCATCAGCACATAATGTGTGTGCATAGTGTAGAATTTAATTAATATTTCAACATGGGACGGGCACTAGTCATTTTGCATTTGTTGGCTTTGTACTATCACCATTGAGCTTTGATATTAAGTGCTTGAAAGTAATGTCAATATAATTTATTCAAGTAAAATTATCATTACCCACAATAAATAAAAACATACTAAACAGAGTACAATCACACAAAAATAATATAGGAAGTATAATCATGCAGAGATTATAGCTTACAGAGGCAGAACAAAAGTGGAATGAAAGCACCTATAGTAATAAACACTGGGACTAGCACAGAGCTCTCGTCCATAGAGTAAGGGTCTGGCTGTTTGGGCCCACTGGCGCGTCGGGACTTAGAACTCTTTTCTTCAACCTCATCTCTAGGTTCTTCTGTTTCATTTTCTGGCCACACTAATGGGGGTAGTTTAGGCACTTCATCAATAGTGCCTCTCATTACATATAAAGCATTGATTTTTGGATTGTCTCTGTAACCTTTAATGAATTCTACCTTTATTTTACCACCTCTTATATCAGACTCTTCCTCATTGTAATACAGTTTTCCATTTTTGATTGAATAAGGTATATACTCATCATGGGCAACACCACGGCTTACTTTGTCAAAAATGTCCAAGTCAGCAACGATGGTGTGGTCTCCATTTAAAACTACATCAAACACTTTCATGTTAGGTGCATTGAAGTACACTTCACTGAACTTCAACACTAGCACGTAGTCGCCGTCCCTGTTCGCTGGGATGTCGTAGCCGAACGTGCTATGGTGGTATCTCTCAGTTTGATACAGTATTTCGTCTTTTGGGTTCACTCTACCGATCATAACCAGTTGTTTACCATAATCAGAAGCGGTACCGATTCTTCCTTGTAATGGATCCTTTTCGTAATGTATGCCATAAATATCAGTATGAGCTGGTCCGCCGGCGTTTATGGCGTAAATTATTTCACCCAAGCCGGTAGCAGATTTTAAAACAGAAATTAATGAAACAACGATATAAAATATCAACTGACACATTTTGTACGACGACGACTGTCCTAGTTCAAGACTATGAATGTTGTAATCACTTGTGTCACAAGTTATTAAAATGTCAGTTTTATTACTGAGGTAATTGATACATTATTAATACATTGTAACTTTCCTTTTACAAGTGAAAATTGACACGGTAACCAACAGCCGGCAATCGGCAAACCATGCCATGGCGTTGACAAATTTTAGTTCTTGTAAATCGATTTTTTTATGCTTGTAACGAATGGAAGCCAGGTCATTTGAGCCACAATAAAGTAGCTTTATGAATGCATGAGTCGACAGAGACAGTGGCGCCACCCTGAATAGTAGTGGATGGAATACGGGTGTTACCATATTGTTTAGGTATTATAAGTTTACAAGATATTTATGATGAACAAAAGATGTTCAAAACAAGTGTGAGATAGCACGGACGTCGGACGTAAATGTAAAAAAAAATGCTACAAGACTACAAGGTTCTTTTGACACGTGGCTAAAATCAGAACTGACACTGCTACCTTTAGTCAATAAAATTTCCATGGAATTAGTATGTACTATACGGTACAACTGGAATACTTACAAGTACCGAAAAGTCGGTCTTGAAAGAGAAAACTGATCTGTGAGAAGGATGGTCAACTTCTTAGACTTTTCTAAGAAAATGACCATCCTATAAAATCAAGCTAAATGATTTTAAACTGAATATCAATCTTTCTGAATATCTAATCAGCGAAGTCGGAGGACCTGTAAAGAACTGTTCCAAGGAACCGTCCCCCAACTGCAATGAACAAATTGGAATTTAGTTCAAAATCATTTAGCTTGTTTTTAATTTTTTAGTTAAATTTTTGTAACTAACCTTTTGACAAGGCAGGCGTGTTTTTTATTATTTTTTTAATACCTATTAGTGATAAAACTATATTTTAAATACGTTTTTCTATGGGATATTGAATAGTACCTACTGTTATATTTATTTAATTTATTTTGTTATGTTATTTAGTGAACAAATGCATATTGAATACTACTATTATGAACCATGGCTCTCCCATTATATTGTTTAAATTTTCACCAGCCTATGTTACTTGAGATAACGCAACGCTTCTAACGATACCACATACATTGATATCAGTTAAGCGGTTTAGAAGTTATGGTAGAATAAAGAAACTCACAAACATACAGGAACCCTGAAAACATAACACTCCTTTTTTTGGGCAGTCGTGTAAAAATAGGACACGATAAAAAATGTATGAATGTAAGAAACATTATAGAATTGACAGAATGTATGTATTAGCAGGAACGAATTGAAAAAAAAATCATTTACCAAGCAAGTAAATAGACTCCAACGAAAAATGTACACAATACATGACACTTTATTAATTGAATCTTGTCAGAATACTATCTCGTGAAATTTACTGATGGAAAGAATAATAATTATGGTCGTATGTAGGTTACATCTATTCTATTTTTCTCTATGGCAATGGTGCCAATCTCGACAATTCTGCCCTCCGCTAGGAGTAATAGTGTTCGGTGATTCTGCCAATGTCAATGTGTTGAGAAAACGCACGAGAGAAAAAAAAGAAAACCCAGGTCCATTTATTTGTTGATAGTTAATTATTGAATTTACTGTGAAACTTGTTGACGAGTATTAGTACACTGAACCAAACAGATAAAAATATTGTTAGATATATTATTAAATGGGAAAGGTAAGACTGTAGAAGTATGATTGACTTTGTGATTGTGGATGAAAGATTAAAGAGTACCTAAAGTTATACATAGATACTAGAGCATATCGGGGTGTTAATGTAGGCACTGATCATTATCTGGTTAAGTGTCAGATGGATGGTCTGTTCAGGCATTGGCGTCACCGAGTTCGAATTCCTGTGACTGCTCTAGAAAGAATAAAAGTGGAAAGACTTCCCTCTTATATTCTTCTTTTACTTTCAATTCTTGCAATTGAAAGTAAAAGAAGAATATAAGAGGGAAGTAAAAGCGAAGATGGATAAAATATTTGATGATACGAATGATTACAGTCTAGAAGAGGAGTATGGAATTTCGTGAAAAATAGTATGGTGCAGGTAGCCACAAAAGTATGTGGTCTAGCGCAGAGGAAATGTGGTAGTAGAACGAATGGTTCTTGGGTAGAAAGAAGTTGTGAGGAAGAAGAAAGAGGCCTGGCTTAATGTGCTAGCCTGTAAGACCCAAAATAGGATGAATCTGGCAACAGCTGTGGCAGACGATTGACGATCGATGAAAGAGTTCAGAAGGAATACACCGAAATGAAAACGAAAGTAAAAGAGATATAAAAATGAAGAAGGATGAAAAGGAAGAAAAGTATAACAGGAAGTTCTCTGATAACTTTAGGGTCAATGTTAAGCGGTTCTGGAAACAGGTAAGATTGGCTCGCGGAGTGGCAGGAACATCGATTGCGAATGTTACGAGTATTCTTATACTCGTAACATTCGCACTCTATGTTCATGTGCAGCTTTTGAGTGTTGTCGGCAAACTGTATGCGAAGGTTTTAATAAAGAGAGTGATAAGTGACCGCTGAGAAAATATGGGATGCGCAAGCAGGGTTTAGAGAGGGAATGGGCTGTATGGATCAGATCTTCTCCTTAAGGTGCATAGGCGAAAAACATCTGCCAAAGCACAAGAAAGTCTACTGTTCTTTCGTTGACTTGGAGAAGGCCTATGACAGTGTGTGGAGAGAAGAACTGTGGTCGACACTATCCATGTATGGTGTGGACTGGCGCTTGGTACGGGCACTGAAATCTTTATACAAGGATTCCATTAATTGTGTTAGGATAAATGCCCATACACAGACTGGTTCTGCATCTCAAGGGGTGTAAGATAGGGTTGTGTAGCGTCACCGTGGCTGTTTAACTTGTACATGGATAGTTGTCTGATATATTTGAGAGAGGGTGAGTGCGGATTGAGAATGAATGAGTTGCCTGTCAAATGCCTTCTGTACGCAGATGATCAAGTTCTACTTGCATCGTCAGCAGAACAGCTGCAAGACATGGTGACTGTGATAGATGAAGCATATACGATGAAAGGGATGAATATAAATGTGAATAAAACGAAGGCTATGGTGTCTGAAAGAGAAGAGGATATATCGGTGTGTGATGTGAAAATAAATGATAAGAGTGTAGAGCAAGTGAATTTGTTTATTTGGGGAGTCTGTTTACAAGGGATGGAAAGATTGATGAAGATGTGGAAAGGAGAGTAAATGCAGCAAATAAAGAGAATGGTGCTATACATGCGATGGTGACAACCAGTCGATGCCCAAAGAGGCTCGACTGGCTGTTCATAATGGTGTGCTGGTGCCTACACTTATGTATGGAAGTGAATGTTGGGTGTGGCAAAAGAAGCATGAAAGTAGAGTAAATGCTGTGGAAATGCGTTCCTTGACTAGCATGTGTGGTGTGACTATAAATAAAAGGCTGAAAAATATTGTGATAAGGCAACAGTGCGCTTTAAAGGAAGATGTAGTGACATAAATTGAAAAGAGTATGCTTAGATGGTTTGGTCATGTTGAGAGGATGAATGAAAGGCGAATAACAAAAGGTATTTACAAGGCAGATGTGAGTGGAAATGCCGGGAGGGGACGCCCCAGAAAGATATATAGTGACCTCATTAATGATGTTCTTCAAAAAGGTCAGGTGCGTAGTACTCGCAACCGGCGTGCGTGTATGACCAGATGTATGAACGTAAACGAAGCAAAACGAGTATGTAAGGAACGTTGCAGGTGGCGTTCTATAGTTTCTGCCTACCCCATGGGAAGAAGGCGTGAGATTATGTTTGTATATTATTAAATATGTTCCTATATGATCACTAACCACACAGAAATCATCATGATTTGAAGTCATTGACGCGGATAAAAAGCACCAACCCCAAAGAGCTTTGGGAAAGAGTATGTAAGTAGGGATAGAAAGTTAGTTGGGACAGGGATATTTAATTTAGGGAGATGGCTATACAAGTCATGGGCTGGGTTATTGTTGGAGCAGTTAAAAAAATATGCTCCTAAGTACATTCATCCAATCCACATTCGCAGAGCGATGTGTCTCTGACTCGGATTTAGTGAAGGAAAACCGGAGAACAAAAATGGCCTATACGAAGACGGCAAAGAATCGATATCACTTTCTTGGATATTTTTTTGTATGGGTAAAACTAAGGCTTGGGTGTAACCTTAACTGTATTGCCTGATAAAAAGCACCTTTCGGTTTACTTGAATTTGGCACTGCACCTGCCATGAGGTTAGCAAGCTCTTTTTTGGAAGGCTCAGCAAATCGTAGCCTTGGCTTTGAAAATATTTAAGGGCAGCGGCTTGGGACGTAACAGCATCCTTAGCAAGAGCATTAACATATTCGTTTCCTCTTATGAATTTCCACAATGAGTTGGAATCCAAACCAAGTGTATGGTTTTTTGACTGGCGCGTCATGGAGGGGGTGGAGAACTTCTCCGATCACCGGTATATCCGGTTTGACGTCTCCGCCCAGACCTCGGACGCGCCGGTCCGACAGGCCCCGAGTGGTCCGCGGTGGGCGCTGAAGCAGCTGGACCGGGAGCTCCTCCTGGAAGCCTCGATCGTGCAGGCCTGGGTGTCACCACCGGACAGGCCTGCTGACATCAACGACGAGGCGGGGTGGTTCCGGGAGGCCATGTCCGACATATGTGACGTGGCAATGCCCCGGGTCCAGCCTGGACCTGCTCCGCGCACTGCGTGCGTGGCTGCGCGACGCCGGTACACCAGGCACAGCAGGCTCCGTATCAAACCTCCGGATACGGAAGCTATTCAGGCGGAGCTGTACGAGGGGTACAGAGCGGCGAAGACCACCCTCCAAGCGAAGATCCTGGGGGCCAGGGGTTTGGCCCGCGAGGACTCGCTGGGGACTCTGGACAGGGACCCGTGGGGACGCCCGTACAAGGTGGTGCGGGATAAACTCCGCCCATGGGCTGCCCCGCTGACGCAGAGTCTCCGGCCCCAGCTTGTGGAGGACGTGGTGAGCGCTCTGTTCCCTTCGCGAGGGGAACACTCCTTGCCGCCTATGGCTCCGCCTACTGCGGTGCCCGATGCGGACCACACCGCCGACGACGACGATGCTCCGGAGGTGACCGAGGGAGAAATGAGAGCGGCGATACGCAGGCTTAATGCCAAAAATACCGCCCCAGGACCCGACGGCTTACCTGGGAAGGCTTGGGTCCTGGCCTTGGAGGCTCTAGGGCCTTGACTTAGGGGGCTCCTAAGCGTATGCTTGGAGAGGGGCCAGTTCCCCCTTCGTTGGAAGGCGGGGAAACTGGTCCTCATAAAGAAGGCAGGGCGCCCTGCGGACTCTCAGTCTGCTTATCGGCCCATCGTGCTGCTCGACGAGGTGGGCAAGCTCTTTGAAAGAGTCATTGCAGACCGCCTCGTCGGCCAGCTGGAGCGGGTGGGGCCGGATTTGGCGGAGAGCTAGTTTGGTTTCCGCAGAGGGCGCTCTACGGTGGACGCCATCATGCATCATGCAAACTCAGTATTTATACTTAAAACCAACAATAAAGAATAACATGTATCATGGTTTTTCGAAAATCTACTCCTAACGGGTTGAAAAGGGGTAGTTAATTTTACAAAGGAGGATTTTACTGCGTGACTTGATTAACTCGAACACGAATAGGTTCTTAAATAATCAACACAGTTTGTCATTTTTTTCAAAACTACCCCTCAAAATTATTTTAGAGAGTTTAAAAGTTTGTGTGGAAGAATCTTAACGCGCGGTCCGATTAACTCGAAACTCGGTCCAAATAACTCGAAATTCGAGAATCGACCCCTAACGGGGGAATAACAAGTAATTAAGTTTTTAGGGGATAATTTTACTCGTACCTTGAATAACTCAAAATAACACATAAATTAATGTTTAAGAACAAAACAGTTGGTAAAATAAACAGTACAAAAATTCCTTGGACTACAATTAATAGACTTAGACATGACATGTCACCTTCCGCTTGATGCAGGTTCTCACCGGACACGGCAGCTTCGGGAGGTTCCTGTGTCGGATACGGCGGGAGGAAACGCCCGGGTGTCACCACTGTGTCTGGCTTATTAGCAACAATGGTCCTGTAGTGATAGATCGATCGCAATACAACGTAATATTGCGAGTACTGGGTCGGGCGCATACCTATAGTCCGGTACATCCGATTCAACAAGACTGTATTTCAGAGCAAGTTGCTGGTAGATAATCCTGGCTACAAGGTTGTGCTTATGTAAGTAGTCTCCGTTAGCCAAACGTGAACAGCCAGAAATAATGTGTCCGATTGATTCCCCTGGACCACCGTCCAGGGCAATCAATCCGACACATTATTAATCCGACATCTGTCGGGCATGCCACCGCATGCCCGACAGATGTCAACCATGCCGTCTTTCAAAATATATTTCCGGTAATTGTTCGTCATCCTAACTTCGTCCTTAATCGCAAAGTCAAAACCTTCGGCTTCCCCAAAGAGATTACCGAATCGCAACCAGGATACGGACGCTAAGAGGTCTACATCGGGTCCATGTAGGACCCGGTAAAAGTGCCCGTGTAGCTCTTCTCGTCAGCCAAGGAGAGTGGGGTGAGGCCCTTATCCACAGAGACCACATCTCGGTGCATCACCACGTCGGTTTCTAGGAAGTATTCCCTGAGACTGCATATCTCACGGTTGTTCAGGGTCTTAGCATTTAAAAAGCCTCGACCTCACACACTACACTACACTACACTTTCGCGGGATATACAGTCTCATTACCGATGACCGTGGATGATGCATCCGATTTGCGGTCAGCAGTGTGCAGACCCTCCTATCCAGGGCGTCAAGTTCCGTCTGAGTCCATTTGAGTATGCCGAAAGAGTACATCAAAACCGGCATGACCCAACCATTGAAGCCGCGCACCTTGTTTCCGCTGATAAAAGACTATTTAATACTTTATTCAGGCAGCCAAAGAAGCGCTCCTTCAGTGATTGTTTCATGTCAGCGGCGTTGATGCCTAACGCTTCCGACATAGCTAAATACTTGTAAGTTTCTATTGAAGAGAGGGATCTCAGGTCTATGGAATCAGAAAGTTGGGTTCCCACGGATTCCACAATCACCCCTCGCTTTACATGCATGACCGCACATTTGTCCACACCAAATTCCATCCTGATGGCGCTACTGAAAGTTTCGGTTACCTTTAGTAGCTCCATCAGTTGCAAATTATTTGGGGGCAAAAAGTTTCAAGTCATCCATGTAAAGGAGGTGAGATATAACCTGACCACCTCTCCTCAATCGATAGCCTAGACCTGAATCCACCAGCAGTGTGCTTAGAGGATTCAAGGCTAGGCAAAACCAAAGTGGACTCACACTATCGCCCTGAAATATACCTACGTTCGTACGTTCGTTACGTACTCCACTGCCCCATACATGACATCAGGAAGGTGCGCAGAGTTGCATGTACTTTATATAACTTCAGCACCTTCATGAGCCATGTATGTGGTACCGAGTCATAGGCCTTCTTATAATCTATCCAACATGTCGACAGATCCTTTCGGGAGCGACGAACCTGTTGGCTAATGGCAATATCAATGAGGAGCAGCTCCTTAGTACCGCGGGATCCGTTCTTACATCCATTTTATGAGGCAGACATGATTAAGTTGGTTTCTATATGTTTGTTAATTTTAGCTCTCAAAATGGATGTGAGAACTTTATAGACCGTGGGTAAACAAATGATCGGTCTATAATTTTTGGGTTCCGCAGTACTACCTGATTTATGGAGCAGGTGGGTTATTCCGGTCGTTAGGGGTAGCGACCCTGACTCTAAGGCTGACTGGAACTAGGATGCCGAGCGGGCGTGCGATCTTTGGAACCACTTTATCCAAAAGTTGTGCAGCCCGTCCGGCCCTGGAGATTTCCAGTTAGGCAACGGACGGACTGCACGAGCTACATTTTGGGGGATGATGGTAAGTGCTCCTATTTCTGGTTTAAGATCGCACGCTCGCTCGATTCCCTTAGTCCAGTCACCTTCGGTGGCGTCATCATCCGGCAGGCGCTTATCAGCCACACCTTGGTCCGGTCGCTTCCAAGTCCTATAAACCCACCTTACATCGTTCTGGAATGTGTGATTCTGAGTGTATCGCTCCATTCTTCTTCTCATTAAGGCGCTGACAAGACCCAATTGACCAAAATAGGCTTCGCTTAAGAAAAAAAATTGCCAGATCTGTATAGTTTGTGGTAGCGGAAAAAATATATATTAATTTTGAACATATTTCCCAGAATTTGGTTGTTACCAAAACACGTTTTGAAAACAAAATCTCGATACAAACTAACGTTAAACTAACCTCTTACTTTGAGTTCTAATCCAAAATATCTGTATCAAATATCAACATACGTTACGTATTTAATAAATAACAAAAACGTCTTATTTTAATGCAGAACTTGGTTGTTTTTTATTTTCGATTACTCAACTCAATTTTGAGTAAATGGATAATTACTTCATATTTTGCAATAAATTACAAGCTTTGTGTCATCGCGCTTCTCTTTCTTTTCTATGGAATTTGACAGTGACCGCGGTTTAGGTGTTGTCAGCGTCTTAATATTAGATTAATTAAATACCTAGAAGATAACAATTTACTTTGAGATAGCCAATTTGGCTTTAGGCCCAAAAAATCAACTAACCAAGCAGTACATGAAATTACAGATTACAAATGACAGATAACGACTAATTTGGATAAGGGCATGCATGCACACCATTGGGATCTTCCTAGACCTCGCCAAGGCCTTTGACACATTTTCTTGTCCTTTACTATTGCACGAGCTTGAAACACTGGGAATAAGAGGAACAAATCTTTCACTACTTTCTGAGTATCTTACTCACCGCGAGCAATGTGTCAAAATTGTTCAGTACATTCGTTCTGAGCTTCAAAATAGTAATTACGGAATACAACAAGGTAGTATTTTGGGTCCTACTTTATTCCTGGTATATATAAATGACCTGTGCAGCTTGTGAGATGACACAGCTCTATTGTTTTCAGACAAATCTCGAGATGAGGTGTATAAACAAGCCCAGAACGATTTTAATATAGTGTCTAATTGGCTACATGTAAATATCTGCAGATGAAACAATGCAGATAAAACCTAACACATTTTATTTACTATTAGATAAGAATACCCGCCAACTACTAACATAAACATTTATGCGCATAAGTGCAACACGTATGCTGACAATGCACGAAGTTGTCCTACTTTAGCAAAAACCGATCATATGAAATATCTAGGTGTAACGATTGACACAAATCTGAATTTCCGTAAACACATCGATTTATTATGCACACGAATGCGTAAATTAATGTACATTTTTAAGAATTTACGATACATATCAAACTACTCGTACAAATTAATTAAACAGGTATATTTAGTTTTGTGCCAATCCATTCTCACTTATTGTATAACTTCATGGGGTGGGGCTGCTAAATCAATCCTACTGCCATTAGAACGTGCGCAGAGTAAGGTAGCCCATTTAGATTTCCCACACACGAGCTTTACACGGCTTGTAAGGTGTTCACCGTGCGTCAACTATTTATATTGAATATAGTACTACTCCAGCATAGCAAACTTCCTTATATCCCAATATCTATAAATAAGAGAAGAATAGACTTGGTTTGCATAAAGCCTCAAACTAGACATACTTTTATAAATAAATTGTATGTATTTTTAGGTCCGTTCTTATATAATAAAATCAATAAGTCTCTAAGTATATAATAGTGTAAGTCGTAAAAAATGTAGTGAAATGTTGTGTGAATATTTAGCGACATTTAATTACTCAGACACTGAAAAATTGCTGGATGTAATGCAATAAGCTTATTAGTGTTAAATAAATATTTATTTTAAAATATATTTAATATGTATCAATGCTAACTCTATGTACAGTAACATATTGTCCACTAAAGCACTCAGCGTTGTTAAGTGATGACCTGAAACACAGGTTTGAATAAACCTACATCAGGCAGGTCGCTATTGTATTCAATTTGACCCTTAACCAAACTATATAAGTTATACACTAGATTTATTTTAGACATAGTTTAACATTTTCTTACTAATATTAATATGTAACTTTGTAATGATGTAACTTCTAGTAATTTCTATGTGAACTTATGAATAAAATTATTATTATTATTCTCCGTCTGTAGCGACGAACGGTTTGCCCATGAACAGATCTTCTGCTGCAGGAAGTCGATACGCTCTATGACGCGGGACAAATAATCTCGAGAACTTAGAATATCAGTCCCCGCAAACGCCCACTTCACAAAGCGCATCACTCTAGGGCGAGTATTGGCCTCCCTGAAGCAGATTATCTAGTCTCACCAATACGACGCTCAATCCTGCACTGCCAAGCTGGTACAGCTGGTTTTGATCGTGGAGCTCTGTCACTTTTGGGTAATTTAACATGAGCTACACGACATGCCGCTACAGCTGCACAGTATAAGATCGAGTGGGTATCGGTGAGGTTTTTGCTGCCGTCAAAATAATTTGACAGCTGCGAGTCTAGAGCACACACCAGCGCCTTGTTTTTCTTGTGCATAGGCAAACGAGGTAAACGTGTCCTAAGCCCAGGTGGAGTGGAGTGATACTCCCGGAAAGCATCCTCTAAAGCACTCCTCCATCGTACATTGCATTGAGAACTCGCGGATATAGCCTCGTCATTATCCTCTTCATCAGCGTGGCGCAGCAGGCGAAACATGGCTATTCCGTGATTCGAAACGTAGTCGATCTAGTACGCCGGCATCCAGCATATGGTTATGCTGGATGATCCGCACCTGATCCGACAGTCATTGCGCCAACACGTTGACAGCTGGTTCAAGCACCTGACACAGAGAGAGCATCCGACCACGGTACGCAGTCAAGTTACTTCCCCTCTCTGTAGCCCCAAAGTATGCGCGTGATAGATTATTCGACTTTAATTGGACACGAATAAAAACATCCTTATAATAATAATTGTAACCTTGTTTAAATGTGATACACAACATTCAACAGTTTCTCATCAAAAATCTAGTCAATACTATTACGAAATACTGTTCTTTCATTTTTGTTTTGTGAATAACGTGACTTGTTTACTAATTATGCCATTGTAAGACAAAGTATGTAATTGAACTAATTAATTTCAACGTATTTACTGTATTTTTAATCAAAGTTTTAGGATAAAATACAAATCTGTAATGGAATCGTACGATGTGACGTCACTTGTTTGTCACTGGCTATAAAAGCCGTCGCTTCGAATTTCTCGACGATGGGCAGTTGCCCACCAGACACGACACCCGTCTGGTCGGAGGATCCTCCCTTTTCTATGGAGGATGAGTGAACTTTACACCCTGTTCCTCATGCCTCTATATACCTATCTGACATAGCTTATAACAAACTCAGTCACTTTTCCTCTCACCGACCCCGATGACCCCATTACCCTCCTCCAGGAAAGCAGTAGGGCCACGAGTACAGTGCACAAAACACACCGACCTACGTTCCGACCTCGCCGCCGAGGTCCCTCGCGTAAACCCCGAAGTAATTGTCCCCCCCGACCCTTGCTCGACGAAGCGCCAGCCCGCGCCGCAGCTGAGCCTGTAGTTTTAAATTTCCTGATTAATAATAATTCTGATCAGATCCAGCCTGTCTCACCTTGCTGTCCTCCCCCCAGCGACGCCCTAAGCCGAGGTCCGTACCCCACAGGGGGTGCCCTTAGCGTGCAGTCGCTTAGTAATATAAGAAATTCGCCCCTGGCTGGAGGCTTTGAGTTCGCTTAAGGCAGCCACAGGAAAGTCCGGTTAAGTAGTCACGACCTCTCAAGGTCAACTACGAGATGCCATTCATAAAAAAAAAAAAAAATCTCGACGCATTCGCTCCGGAACAGTCACACCGAACGGACCTAAGCTAAGTAATCTTATATTGTAAACTTTTATGAATATTTTTTAGTAAAATAATCTCTAATATTTGATGTATGATTTATGTGTATACTTCAATTTTTGATGCATAATGCAAGTACATTTTAAATTTAATTTAGTTAATTTTTTTTACAAAATAAATATGTATTAAATAGCTAATTTAAGAGATATTATAGTCTATATCACAATAAATTCTTTGTCCCTATGTACGTCTATTATTTTTTAGCTCTTTCAAATATCTTTACCTCACACGCGCATGACATTTTCGTTGACAGCTTGTGTCCACCTTATGCGCTGCACACTTCCACCGGGAGCGGGGATCCTATCAGAGGCCGGTGTGCCTCGGAGTCCTAAGGTGGTCGGCCTCTTCCGCGCGGACGTACTGGTGGTGGTGTCGTCGGCGGCGAGAAGTATTCGTCGCTCGAGCTCGACGCAACTGCAGCGGCCGGTATCACTGGACTCACGTCTGGAGCAGCAGTGCTATTCTGTAACCTTCTCACCGTGAAAACTTAGTGAAGTGAACGTGGAGTGAATTGTCAGTGTCATTCCACCGGATACTAGGGATGGACCAAGGATTACATTTACAATCATAATAGAGATTTTAATAATATTTTTATGCTAATTCAATTGATCACAATCAGTTAACTGATTAAATAAACGCAATTCCGTGACCCAATCGGAATGTGTTTTAACTGATTAAATAAACGCAATCCCATGACCCAACTGCGATGTGTTTTGAGTCGACTAAAGCCTGTGTGACGTTATTCAGCGTTGTTATTAACCCAAATCTTTTCAATAAGAAGAGATAACCGAGTGTGTCAAGTGATTGAGTGCTAAAAGTGTGCCTGGCTGACGGACCATAGTATTTATCCCCTCACAAACTATGTGGAAACTTAACTACACGATGTGTGTGTCTGTAAACATAAGCCATTTGAATAAAAACCGTGCGGATTATTTAATAGAGTAGTACCTTTCTAATATTTTATTTTAAGTAGGTAAATTTATACCGACCTACGCGTTGCCAATAATAAAATAATATTCATAAAATCACCGTCATCAATACTGTAACAAAATTCAACAGTTCAACTGACACTCGCGCAGCGCGCGCACCGGCCGGCGGGCGGCTAGGCTCACTTCACCCAGCCCAAGTGAACTGATGTTGCTATGGCAACCAGAATCGAGTGAAGTGATATCGCCATTTTTTTTTAAATGCACGATAAACAAAAATTTGTTTTTACCAAAATCCAAAATGGCGGCTACAAACATTTTCCATCGTTTTCATGGTTTTCGGGGGTGTTACAGCCGATACTGAGGTCAAATCTAAAAAGCAAGATGGCGGCTGCAAAAATGTTCAGATTTTTCATCATGGGTGTCGTTTTCATGGTTTTCGGGGTGTTAAAGCCGATAGTGAGGTCAAATCTAAAAACCAAGATGGCGGCTGCAAAAATATTCAGAGTTTTCATCATGGGTATCGTTTTCATGGTTTTCGGGGGTGTTAAATCCGATAGTGAGGTCAAAATTAAAAGCAAGATTGCGGCTGCGAAAATGTTCAGATTTTTCATCATGGGTGTCGTTTTCATGGTTTTTGGGGGTGTTAAAGCCGATAATGTGGTCAAATTTAAAAACCAAGATGGCGGCTGCGAAAATATTCAGATTTTTCATCATGGGTATCGTTTTCATGGTTTTCGGAGGTGTTAAATCCGATATTGAGGTCAAAATTAAAAAGTAAGATGGCGGCTGCGAAAATGTTCAGATTTTTCATCATGGGTGTCGTTTTCATGGTTTTCGGGGGTGCTAAAGTTGATAGTGAGGTCAAATCTAAAAAGAAAGATGGCGCCTGCGAAAATTACTAATCCTTTTGGAATACAAAAACCAAATTGAGTTTCTGACTGAATTTCTGTTTTGCAATTTTATTTAAAAAAACCCTAAATAGTAAGGTTTCAGCGCTTAAATACTAATTTTGAAATAATATAAAATTATCAATAGAATTAGCATAAAAATATTATTAAAATCTCGATTATGATTATAAATGTAATGCTTGGTCACTCCCTAGCATCAGTGGGATGACACTGACAGCTCACTCCACGCGAGTATTCACGGTGAGATTTTTACAGAATTGACATGCAGGTTCCGGCAACTGCGAGGTGGAGCTGAGGTACGAACCCGAAGATGTTGGGTGTGTGTTTTGTATTAATCGTCGTGCCCGACTTCTCGTCAGCATTGTACTATACCTGCTATCTATTCTCCGTGTCATAGTCGTTTTTGTTTTTGCATCTTGGCATCTTAGAATATAGAAAGAACCAGAATCCGCGTTCAACTGTAATTACAAGCCGCTATGTTGCTATTTGGACATTATTAACCCGTTTTTGGGGTAAACGTTGAGAGTATAGAAGGTAAAATAATAATAAAATCAGAATTGGTATTTTCATAGATACATAATTTCATACACCCGAATGTTATGCAATTCTAACAAAATCATATACATACATACGGGTTGCATTGATAACCTTTCTTTTTAAATCGTTTTTTTTTTTAAAGTAGTTATTAATTTGTTGCTTTTATTCGTTGTAGTATACAACGAATAAAAGCCCTCAGCCAAAAAATAATAAAAGCAGGGAAAATCAAAACTCTTATATTGGCAACACTAACAAGATGGATGCATCATTCTCTATGACAATTACAAACCGAACAATTTATTCAGTAATTAACCCTTTGTCTAGTAGAGGCAATATATTTGCCAACATGATTTCGTTGCTCCAAAAAAAGAAGAATTGTAATAACGAAACGTTTTATCATTTCGGGAAGTAGAGAACAAACTAGTACGATGAAAAAAAATAAAAAAATTGGTAACATTCATCTGACATCTGTCAAATAAATGTCAAGTTAGTTTGAATTTGCGGCTTTTTCTATTCTCTAGAGAAATCCGGGTAAATCTCGACAAAACACCGTTACTTTGGTAAGTCTTTTTTTATGATCTTTAGATTTGTGTTTTTATGACCACCTTAGATAATTATTTTAGATGAATATATAATATTATTGGAGAAATCTGGAAAAATCACGTCGGCAATATATTTGCCACTACCAGTTAGTACATTACCTGTTGTTGGCAATATATATGCCAGTACCAGTGAGATTTGTTTTTATTTACAGAATAAAAAATGGAGCACCGTCGTAAGTCGATAAATGATCGCGAAATTGAACTGCAGTTGGAAGCCATGTTTGGCCTTCCAGATGGTACAGATTCAGAAGACAGTTTGGAAGGTTCCGATACTGATGATCTTGTACAATTGCTTTCGGCTAACGATTCCTCTTTTCAACCTTGCGTCGAACCAGACTTTGCAGACTCGTTGCTGACAGCTAGAAGTAGTAGGAGACACGGAAAACATGGGCCAGAACAGGCAACAGATGAATGGGAAGAAGATGTCGACCATGAGAGTGAAGACGAAATATGTACAGAAAGCAACAGCAGAAGAATAGAGATTGAAAATATACGGAATGAGAGTGAAGACGAAATAGGTACAGGAAGCAACAATAGAAGAATGCAGAATTATATTATACGGAATGATAATGAAGACGAAGTAGGTACAGGAAGCAACAATAGAAGAATGCAGAATGATATTATACGGAATGATAGTGAAGACGAAGTAGGTACAGGAAGCACCAACAGAAGAGAGATTAATATTCTGAATGAGACAAGTGAAGGGACTACAGATTGTGAAAGTGATAATGAAGTGGAAGGAGAAGGAAACGCTAGAGTACTCCGTGCTTCAACATCTAGCGCCACCATTGGACGACCCGTTGATTCTACATCTAATGTGGTGACACGAGATGCAGAGGTGACTGCACCCACCTCTTTTGTTTCAGAAGAATTAGATTCTGATGAAGATGAAATAGAATGGAAGAAAGTTGATTGGATAAATGATCCGAATGTGCCGTCCTTTGATGAAAGCGAACTTCAATAGCAGAACCATTTTCCGAGTAGGTCTAGACCAATCGCTTATTTTGAAGTATTATTTGATAATGCAGTGATTGAAAACCTACTTGTTCAATCAAACTTGTTTGCTAGTCAATCAAATGTTAGAAATTTTACTCAAATTACTAAAGACGAACTCAAAGCATATTTTGGAATGCTAATACAAATGGGGATACACAAACTACCGTCAATTGAAGATTACTGGTCTAGCAATCCAGCATTATGTGTCCCTGAGATTGCTGAAACCATGACACTCCAAAGATTTCAAAAGATATCTAGATGTCTACATGTAAATGATAACGAACAGATGCCCAGAAGAGGTGAAACAGGTTTCGACAAACTTTATAAAATTCGCCCACTACTAGATCAAATAAACCAGAGATGTCAAAAAAATGCCAGAAATACAAAATCTCAGTCCATTGATGAATCAATGGTAAAGTTCAAGGGACGCAGTGCGCTAAAACAGTATATGCCTCTCAAGCCTATCAAGCGCGGTTACAAAATTTGGGCTAGAGCAGATAGCAAGACTGGTTATTTGTTTCACTTCCAGGTCTATACTGGTAAAGGTGACAATGTGGAAACTGGTCTAGGAAGTAGTGTGGTAAAAGCTCTTGCCCAACCACTTATTGATGAAGGTTGCTTAGCACATATTAGCTTTGACAACTTTTTTAGTAGTTATGACCTTCTTCAGTATTTATATGACCACGGCATATACAGTACAGCAACAGCGAGAAATGATAGATTGGGAATGCCTGTTTTAGTAAAGAAACCTACAGGTCTAAGAAATTTCGAGGAAATCATGAAGAGGCAAAATAGAAAACTGAAGCAACTACAAAAAGGGCAGTACAAATGGCGAGTTCGGAACAACGTAGGGTTTTCCATCTGGAAGGACACAAAATTAGTGACCATTTTGAGTACAGCCTTTCACCCGAAAGAAGGGGCTACATGTCAACGTACACAAAAGGATGGAAATAAAAGACCCTTTCCCTGTCCACGCGCAGTTGTAGAGTACTCGAAGCGCATGGGCGGGGTCGATAGATTTGACCAGCAAAAAGCCACTTATGATGTCGCTCGTAGAAGCAAAAAATGGTGGAAGCGGTTGTTTTATTTCTTGTTCGATGTGGCAATCACAAATGCGCAATTGTACTCAAAGAATTCAAGAGTGCACAACCCCATGAACCAAAAAACATTCAGGCTTACTCTTGCCAGAGAACTGGTAAACAATTTGACATTTCGGAAACGAAAATTTTCAACTACTCCCAAATACTTAGCAAAGAAAAGGAAGGCTAGTGCAGAGGCAGTCACTCGCCAGAAGAAACTTTTTGGTGTACCTGAAGACATTCGTTTCACCAATGTTGGTGAGCATTTACCAGAAGGTATAGAAACATACAGGCGCTGCCGACTATGCAGCAGCGCAACTAATAATAAAAGATCCAACATACAATGTGGCAAATGTGAAGTGCCTCTCTGTGCTGTTCCTTGTTTTAAACAATTTCACATGTGTGCTGACCAGTAGTGGCAATTATATAGCCATCATAGATTTAAAAAAAGGAAAAAAAAAAACTGTTTAGATTTTGTGATACATATTTACCTAATATATCTGAGTTTCATTAAAATTGCATGGCTAGTAGTTAATGGGTTAAATGGGACGATATTTGAATGCTTTTTTTTTCAGCCCCGCTGCATTTTTACTGGTATGACCGACACAAGACGGCTTAATTTAGCTAAATTGCACACCGGTAAAAACACGTTACCCGATACGACGCGGACGTTCACAGAGTAACTGATCGGCTGCGCGTCAAACTACTCTATTTAAGAGTAGTTATTGCCGCTTCAGTATTAGGCGCATTCGGAGCTTCTGGTTCTTTCTATATTCTATATTCATTCAACAGTAGGTCATCATTATAGGTCTAGGTTATCATTGAGGGGCTTGTGGCTAAGTAATAACAGCCGCACGGGTCGATCGATCCGTGGATGGGTGACCATCTTTACATACCAAGACCCCTCCGTGCCTCAGAAAGCACGTTAAGCTTTTGGTCCCGGCTGTCATTTGTAGATCTTTGACAGTCGTTACGGGTCGTCAGAAGCTCGAAAGTCGGACAACCAGTCTTACCAAGGGGTATCGTGTTACCTAGTAACTGGGTTGTGGAGGTCAGGTAGGCAGTCGCTCCATGTAAAATACTGGTATTCAGCTGTATCCGGTAAGACTGGAAGCCGACCCCAACTATGTTGGGAAAAGGCTAGGCAGATGATGATGATCTATAATAGTGATGGATAATGCTCCTTATCACCGTATTTGTATGAATAAAGTCCCAAATACGAATTCCTTAAAAAGATATGCAATTATGGTTGACCCAAAATAAAATTAACTACAGAGAGGATTTGAATACCTCAGCTTTTAGAAATAATTAAGAGAAACAAGCCTGAACCTGTACATGAGATTGAAAAAAATTAGAAGACAATAGACACAAATGTTTATATTTACAACCTTATCACTGTGATCTCAATCCCATTGAACTCATATGGAGCACAATGAAAAGAAAACTTGCTGATGTAAATATTGAGCATGCTGAAATTCCCCGCCTAGTTGAAGAAGCTTTTGACGCTATTACAGTTCATGAGTGGGCACAGCATTGTAAACACGTTCTCAGGTTAGAAGAAGAATGCTTAAAACATGATTTGTATTTAGATAAACCTTTTATTATAGAAGTGGTAAGTGTCACTACTGCCATTTCTGGTATAGTTTCACACATTCGCTCGACATCCTGTATCCAGTCAGCCTCAGTATGACAGACAGGTACCGACCAGATGCTGCGCCAGAACGCAGTCGTGGTGGCATCATCCGGGCGGCACATGTCGGTCACATTTTGTTCAGGTCGCTCCCAAGCTCTATATACCTAACTCTCATCGCTCTGGAACATGCGTTTTTGCGTGTATTCGGCGGTATAAGTGGCGAACAACTCGCCACTTATACCGCCGAATACGGCTCGCCCATGCCAATACATTCTGCATCAGGAAGTCAATACGCTCTGTGCTCTGTGACACGGGACATGTATTCTCGAGGGCTGTTTCCAGTTCCCAAGAATGCCCGTCTCACAATGCGCATCACTCGTGGTCGTGTATTGCCGTCCCTGAAGCAGTATAGTTTGCCGATGAGTACCCTGGACCCATCGATACGACGCTCGATCCTGCATTGCCAGGCTGGTCTGGGTGGTTTAGGTCGAGTAGCTCCGTCACAGTTTGGGAACTTTACGTTCGCTAAACGACATGCCGCAACAGCCGCGCAATACAGGATCAAGTGTGTATCAACGAGATCCTCGCTGCTCTCGAAAAAATCCTTAAGTTGCGAGTCCAAGGCACACACCAGCGCCCTATTTCTCTTGTGCATGGGTAGGCGTGGTAGTCGGGGTCTAAGTTCGATCGGAGTGGGCCTATAATCGCGAAACGCATCCTCCAGTGCGCTCCTCAATCGGACGTTGCACTGGCTACATACTGTGGCAACCCTATCAACCTCCTCTTCAATACCGTGATTGGACCGCGGCGGGATTGTATCAATGATTGACGCATGTGTCGCGGTTTGTGCCGGAGTTGAGACGATATGGCTGCTCAGTACCTCTGAGCGCAGCCTATCAAGTGCGGCATCGTCCAACCTGTGATTACGTTTGATGACCCGCACCTGATACGATAGTCGTTGGGTCGAGGCGTTGACGGTTGGCTCCAGTTCCTGGAACAGAGACAGCATCCTCACACGGTACGCAGTGAGGTTAGTTCCTCTGTAGACCCGTAATATGCGCGCATGACGATCTCGTTCATAGACTGAGTCCATCTCATGCGCTGCAGTCAACCACCGGCAGCGGGGACCCGGCTCGAGGCCGGTTGGCCCCTAAGTCCCAATCTATTCGGTGGCCGGCCTCTCCCCTGCCGACGTTCAGGTGTTGGCGACGTCGGTGGGGAAAAATACTCGTCGCTCGAGCTCGACGCAACTACCGCGGCCGGTGTCGTCACAGCACTCACGGTGGGGCTAGTTAACGGCGCGGTGGCGGCGGCGAGGCGGAGCGAAGAGTCCGGAGGTGGTGGGCGTGTTCGTGCAACTCATCCCGTTAACATATTTTCGATTCGGCATTTTTTGGTTTTAAACTATTGATTTTGCTGAATTTTTTAAAATTTTTATTATTATTATTATTTTTATTATTATTATTATTATTATTATTATCTTTTATTTCATTATTTACACAATATAATTATATATTTAAATATTAGAATATACAAAAATATATAAAAACATTTAAAAATATAAAAAAAATGGTGGCCCACCGGTATCGGGAACAGGGTCCAAGCTACCGGCGGTTAGGGCTCCAGAGAGAAGAACCTCCTAACAATGCGGGCCGTGTCCAGAAGTACCGCTTTCTGAATCCAGCCGTCCAACGTGAGCCTCCAGCCGTCCAACGTGTTGGTCGAGGCTCTTGGCAATTAAGCCATTGGCTGATATGACTATCGGCACAATGATTGCTGAATCCACATCCCACATGTCGACAACCTCGCGAGCCAAGTCAAGATACTTGATCTGTTTATCTTTCTCGGCTTTCACGAGATTCCCGTCATGAGGGACTGTTATGTCAACAATCATTGCGCGCCGCTCTGTTCGATCCACCACCACTATGTCAGGCTTATTGGCAACAATAGTCCTGTCAGTGATGATGGATCGATCCCAGTACAAAGTGATATTTCCATTGTCGAGAACTGGGTCGGGCACATACCTGTAGTACGGCACTTCCGATTCTACAAGGCTGTATTTAAGAGCAAGTTGCTGATGGATAATCCTGGCTACAAGGTTGTGTCTATGCAAATACTCTTCGTTAGCTAGACGAGAACACCCGGAGATAATGTGTCGGATTGATTCTCCCGGACGGTGGCATGCCCGACACATGTCAACCGTGCCGTCCTTCACAATAAATCTCCGGTAATTCTTCGTCATGATAACTTCGTCCATAATTGCACAGACAAAACATTCGGTTTCCCCAAAGAGGTCACCGAAACGAAGCCAGGCTACGGACGCTTGGAAATCTACATCGGGTTCATGTAGGGCCCGGAAAAAGCGTACGTGAAGCTCCTTACTCTGCCATACCTCCCTGCGATCGTTAGTGTCAAGCACTACAAGCTTGCACCAGTTCTCTTTAGCCAAGGAGAGTGGGGTGAGGCCCTTGTCCACCGCGACCACATCTCGATGCATCCCCACGTCGGCTTCTAGGAAATATTCCCTGAGACTGCATACCTCGCGATTGTGGAGGGTCTTAGCGTTTAAAAAGCCTCGACCTCCATACTTTCGCGGGATATACAGTCTCATTACCGATGACCGTGGGTGATGCATTCGATATGCAGTCAACAGCGTACGGACCCTCCTATCCAAGGCGTCGAGTTCGGTTTGAGTCCATTTGAGTATGCCAAAAGAGTACATCAAAACGGGCATGACCCAACCGTTGAAGGCGCGCACCTTGTTTCCGCCTGATAGAAGACTATTAAATACTTTCTTCAGGCGGTCAAAAAAGCGCTGCTTCAACGATTGCTTCGTGTCAGTAACATTGATGGCCAACGCTTCCGACATACCCAAATACTTGTAGGTTTCGGATGCGGAGAGGGCTCTAAGGTTTATGGAATCCGAGAGTTGGGTTCCCACGGATTCCACAATCTCCCCTCGCTTTACATGCATGACCGCACATTTATCCACTCCAAATTCCATCCTGATGGCGCTACTGAAAGTTTCAGTTATTTTCAGTAGCTCCATCAGTTGCAAATTATTGGAGGCAAAGAGTTTTAGGTCATCCATGTAGAGGAGGTGAGATATTACCTGACCACCTGTCCTCAACCGATAGCCTAGACCTGAAGCCTCCAGCAGCGTGCTTAGAGGATTCAAGGCTAAGCAGAACCAAAGCGGACTCAAACTATCGCCCTGAAATATGCCACGCACGATCCTTATCGGTTATTATTATTATTATTATTATTATAGCATCATTCCTTTCCCTTTATGACTATTATGTATTCCTGATCCCACCATGGTAGGACAGGAATCTGCCCACGTGCTGAGTTTTTAATAGGAAAGCATTAGTCTGCACTAGCTGTTATGGCAGAAATGAGGTTATTATAACAGTCTGCTACAAGGCCCCTCCGTGTGGCAGTCTGTTATAATAACCTCCAACAGTATCAAAATCACGGAAAATTACATTTAGAAGTGAATCAATTTTGTGTTCCAATAATGAGGATACCTTGTCCAATCAGGATTAGACAAATACCTCATGAGTGCAGGGCTCGATTTTTTCAGGGAAGTTTTTTCAGCCAAAGATATTATGATTGGAAAGTGGTCACTACCATGTGACAAACTGGTATACTCCCAATGACACGACGCTGCCATATCCAGTGAGCAAAAGGCAAGATCGACACAACTCTTATGCTGTCCAGGGAGAGACCTACGGGTTGGGCAACCATTGTTTAAGATACACAGGTTAAGAACATCTAAGATTTCAACTAAACCTTCCCCAAAAGAGACGCAACGTTCAGAGCCCCACCTAAACTGATGGCAGATGAAGTCCCCCATAACAACTGCAGGGCCTTCTATGTTTTCCAACGTACATTTTAAGATTGGAAGGAAACTATGATGAGGGTGAGAAATAAACAGATAAGATCAATGCTAAACTAGAAATCTACCCTAAAATCCTGCACGAATGCAAAAAACTTATAACAGAGTAGCTAAAGGCACTAACGTATGAGGAAACTGAGAATATCCTAGTCAGAGTTGGCTAAAACCATATACGAGAAACTTACACACCTACCTCTACACACTACACAATACACCCACATTAAACACACACACTCACACACTCCCACGTACCCAAACATACACTTCCACAAACATCACATACACAAATATTGTGGGAGACACAGAAACTCTTTGAGCTGCTTTCTCCAATAGATAATTGTTTTTCTTTTTTATATTTTTTATTTAAGTTGGTTTTCATTTTGTTTTTATTTTGTTTTCATTTTGCACTATGTACAGTCTCAACATTGTTACCAGTGAAGTATTTAATGGGAAGATGTGAGACAGCCCCAACACAAGTATTGTTAATTACTTACTGGGGCTGCCTCAATTTTTCTTTATTTTGATGTAATAATTAGAGAAACAATAAACATTTTGAATTTTATTTTTTTTAAGGGTTATTATACCCTCTACCCTACCAGCCACAATGCTAATATAATCACCTAGTGAAGGCAAAGATACAGCCACAAGTGGAACACGATTGTTCACGCAGAGAGCCGACCCGCCATAGCCATCAGATCGGTCGCATCTAAGAATATTAAAGGAAGGACAACGGAAACTACGACTCGGAACTAGCCAAGTCTCAGCAAGGGAACAAGCTAAAGGTTTGTATTTGTTCAGAAGGAATGTGAGCTCGTGCTTCTTATGCCACACGCTTCTGACATTCTATTGAAGGAACACAAACTGAGCCATTATTATGGGATGAGAGTGAATTAATAAATGAAGAAGCAACGTCCAACATTTCAGAGTGAATTTATTGGGTAAAGACATTAAAGTTAACAGGAGTTTACTAGGAAGTTCAATTATTGAAGACCATGTTTTCAGGAGATTCAAATAATTTTTACGACACGCTTTTATTTATATGTAGTTTTCATACTTGATTTTTTACGTAAATAACCAAAAAATGTTGAAGCAAGATTTTTTTTTTCTTTTATTCTTTCGGCAAGCGATTGCTTCTTACAAATTCATTAAATCTTATATCACTGGCGGAAGGTGGAGTTAGCGCGTGATCAGCATCCAGTTCCCCTGGAATTTGAGGCACGAAGACTCGAGCTCCGACAGATCCTAGTGGCTGAATGGAGGGAGCGACATGCACAACCCAGTTAGCTCGCCGTGGCGGTAAGGCCTGTTATGGAGGAATGTCTGAAGAGGTAGAATGGTGCCCTCACTTTCCGGTTGACGCAGGTGCTTGACTGGATTGACAGGTGCTGCCGCTTCTTTTTGCTAGGAAGTGATGCATGCGGAGTAGGCGGTGGAGAGAAAGCATACCTCTTATTCCACCCGCACCAGATGAGCAGCCGCCGTGGGCGTCGAAAGGCGCTTAACGATCTCCGGCCACCATAAAACCCCACTAGGGGTTTTAGCCGGTACGAGTTCGACATAAACCTCCGTTCTTCCCAGACGGAGGATATCCATGAGGATTTTCCTAAAGCAAAAAAAGTTTAGGTTATAAATGTTATATGTAATAACTTGGAACAAAAATATTTTTATGTTGATCAGTACATTTTGGCAGAACTGATTTCGGTTTTTTCTAATAGGTATGTGTGTTCCAAGTCCAACCAATCCACATGTTAGAAGTATGAAATATTTTTATTTATGTGGCAGGGTGAATTTTTGAGACGGCAGTAACCCACCTACCTTAATAGTACGGGCGCGGTGGCGTTAGTTTGAACACGTTACATTATACTGGTTGAAAATCATAACAATAATGGTTTGCCCTTAGTGCTTAAGAGATGAGTGTCTGCTGGTCTAATAATGCTTTTTTTGTGTGGGTAATCATCAAATAACTTCTCCCGCTTTGGGTGGAGTGGGAGGGTGTGTCAGACTCTTAATGACTAAAACCCACCCGTATTCCTTCAGTTGCCTGTGTTGCCAGGGGCCTCGGTAACCCTTTGGTACCTTTCCGCGACCCCGGCAGGCATCGGCCCTAGTGGACCCCTACGCTTGTGCTGACGACATCTCTTTGAGTCGCGCGTGGAATACAATGCGCTGTCTACCTGGGCCTGGTCCTTACCGGACGGTCAGCTACCCATTGCTCATCATCCGCAAGCCCGCGCCTACGGTGGCCGGAAATTCGCCCAGGATTCCCGACGCCCAGGGCGTCTCCTGCGGCGGCTAGGGGCTAAAGGGCGCGAAATTTGCCCTTCCCTCAACCGTCCCGCCTCCTCCTTCGCGAGTATTACTGCTTCGCAGAAGGAGGTGATGGCTGACTATGCCCTCTCGCTCCGTAACACGGCCTGAACCAGGGCCGGACGCGAGAGATCTCTGCCGCCGATCGCCTCCACGAGGACACGGCGGTGCTCTGCCCAAGCCGGGCAGACCTCCACCGTATGCTCCACCGTGTCCTCCGGGCGATCCACACAGTGGTGACACCGGGGCCTTTCCTCCCGCCTTATCCGACACACGAACCTCCCGAAGCTGCCGTGTCCGGTAAGTACCTGCGTCAGGCGGAAGGTGAGGACGCCGTGGCGCCTCTCTAGCCACTCCTCAAAGAGGGGACTTATCGCCGCAATCGTGGCGTGCCCAGCACTGGGTTGCGACAACCGTACTCTACATGTTGCCATGAGATCCCGCCGGAGCTCCGTCCGCTGTGCCACGATTTCTCGCGGCAGCGGAGTTACGCCCCGGCGTTTTGCCTCCTCGCGCCATTCCCATACGTGCCCGAGGACTTTTGCCTCCAGATCCCATGGCGGCAATCCGGCAAGAAGGCTCGCTGCCTCACAGGAGACGGTGCGGTATCCCCGGACCACCCGGATGGCTATGACCTTTGGGCTGCGCTCAACCGGCGGGCTGGCCGCAGCGCCAGGGAACGCGCCCATACAGGAGCCCCGTAGAGGGCCATGGACCGCACGACTCCCGCGTAGAGCCTCCGGCAGGAGGTATTTGGACCCCCTAGATTGGGCAGGAGCCGCTTCAATGCAGCCCCTGCCCGCACCAGTTTGGGAGCCATACGTCGGAAATGCTCCACGAACGAAGTTCCACCGGCTGTCGCGGACGAGTCCCAGGTACTTCATCGTCGACTCGACGCCGATGGAAACCCCTCCTACCGTTATTTGGGACCCCGACGATAGCGCGTTCCGAGGACTATGAAAACACATGGCCTCGGACTTGTGCAGGGCCACCTCGAGTCCCAATTGCCGGACCCTTTCGACGATTGTCGCAATCCCGCGTGCCACTACTTCAGCCGCCGCCTGGTGCGACCTCCCCTGCACCAGGACCAACGTGTCGTCAGCGTAGCACACTATGCTGACGCTACTAGGGAGGTCGGCGCGCAGCAACCAGACGTATCCGATGTCCCACAGATGCGGCCCCAGGACAGATCCCTGTGGGACACCGCAGGACATCTTTTGCCGGTTCCACACTCCCTGGTGGCCGGGGTAGATGACGCCCTGTCCGTCAGATAGGCCTCGACCACACGACAGAGGTAGGTCCGGCATCCGGTGGTACCGGAGTGCCTCCCTGATGCAACTCCAGGGCAGTGTATTAATGGCATTACCGATGTCTAAAGACACCGCCAAGACGACCCTAGCCTGGGCAACAGCATTCCCCGTCGTCAGGGCTCGCACGCGCATGATGGCGTCCATCATATGTATAGCGCCCCCTGCGGAAACCAAACTGTCTCTCCGCCAAATCCGGCCCCACCCGCACCAGCTGGCTGACGAGGCGGTCTGCAATGACTCTCTCAAAGAGCTTGCCCACCTCGTCGAGCAGCACGATGGGCCGATAAGCGGACGGAGAGTCCGCAGGGCGCCCTGCCTTCTTTATGAGGACCAGTTTCCCCGTCTTCCAACGAAGCGGGAACTGGCCCCTCTCCAAGCATGCGCTTAGGAGCCGCCTAAGTCGAAGCCCAAGAACCTCCAAGGCCAGGACCCAGGCCTTCCCAGGTAAGCCATCGGGTCATGGGGCGGTATTTTTGTCATTAAGCCTGCGTACCGCCGCTCTCATTTCTACCTCGGTTACCTCCGGAGCATCGTCGTCGTCGTCGTCGTCGTTGGTGTGGTCCGCATCGAGCACCGCAGTAGGCGGAGCCATGGGCGGGGAGGTGTGTTCCCCTCGCGAAGGGAACAGAGCGCTCACCAAGTCTTCCACAAGTTGGGGCCGGAGTCTCTGCGTCAGTGGGGGAGCCCATGGGCGGAGTTTATCCCGCGCCACTTTGTACGGGCGTCCCCACGGGTCCCTGTTCAGAGTCCCCAGCGACTCCTCGCGGGCCAATCCCCTGGCCCGCAGGATCTCCGCTTGGAGGGCGGTCTTTGCCGCTCTGTACCCCTTGTACAGCTCCGCCTGAATGGTTTCCGTATCCGGAGGTTTGATACGGAGCCTGCGGGGCCTGGTGTACCGGCGTCGCGCAACCACGCACGAAGTGCGCAGAGCCGTCAGCTCCAGCGACTACCAGTACACCTGGCGTGAGGCACGTCCGGGGCATTGCCACGTCACCTATTTCGGACATGGTCTTCCGGAACCACTCCGCCTCGTCATTAATGTCAGCAGGCCTGTCCGGAGGTGACACCCAGGTCTGCACGATCGAGGCTTCCAGGAGGAGCTCCCGGTCCAGCTGCTTCAGCGCCCACCGCGGACCACTCGGGGCCCGTCGGACCGGCACGTTCGGGGTCTGGGCGGAGACGTCAAATCGGATGTACCAGTGATCGGATTAGGTCTCCACCCCCTCCATGACGTGCCAGTCAACTACACGCGGCGACAGAGCGGGGCTGGCGAATGAAATGTCCACCCCTGATTCACACCGCATCCGCACACACGTGGGGACAGGACCCCGATTTGGGGCGACCAGGCCTGTCTCCAGAGCCCAGTCCTCCACCATCCTGCCCCGTGTGTCCGTTAACCGGGAGCCCCAAGCCAAATTCTTGGCATTGAAGTCCCCGAGGACGAACACGGGGAGGGAACCAAACCCGACGATGACGTCTCTCAACTCCGCAAGGGAGTTGTGGAACTCGGCAAGTATTCGGTTCGGGGAGAAGTATACCCCTACCACGACAATCTCCCCGAACCGTGCTGCGTCCATTATTTTCCATTATTTTCTCTAACTGAACAGACAGCTGTGCTGCTGGGGAGTTTGTTGGCCACTTCTTCTTCTCAGCTAAAGCACTAGGAAGTGGCGAAGGTTGGGCGTTTTGGGGGACTGTCTTATGTAATTTTGACGTTCGAAAAGTGCTGATCCTCAGCCTAGTTTGAATAAATGACTTTTGATTTTGATTTTTTGATTTTGCAACACAACACCGTCCTCCCTTGACGGCCTCGAGGGACGGAGTAACGGCGGCGGCGGCCGACGAAATTAGGGTTACTGAGCCGCTCAGGTCCTCCACCCAGTCATCCCTGGGCGGGACAAAGTGCGGCTCAGCGACCACGACGATGTTAATCGATCACTGCGCCATGCTCTGGAGCAAGAGATCGTGAGCGGAGGCGCAGTGGTTGATGTTCGCCTGGAGGAGGCGTAATGGGGCCATTATTGGCACTCCATGTCAGCCCCCTCTTGAGCCTCCTGTGAGGGTCCTGCCGCAGAGGCAACAGCGGCGACGACGGCGGTGGTGAAGGCGGCAACGGCTGCGGCGGTGACGGTGGTGGCGGAGGGCTTTGGCGGGTGAAGTGCAGGCCTTGCCCCCCATCCGGTGCTCGGTCGGCTTGCCAGCCGCCGCACATACGGCACAGTGCGGCGTGGCGCTGCAGGAGCCGCTTCACCGGCGCGGAAACCCAGCCCACCAATAACCTTTGCCCCCCCCCCCCGGCGATTTTTTTGGCCGCTGACACGGGGCAGCTCACCGTAACGGTTTGCTGCCCCGTGGAGTCAGGACGGATGGTGCCTTCCTTCGCCTGCTCGGCAGAGCACCCCCCGGTCCTAACCACTGCGTCTAATAGTGCTTGCTACATACTTTACGTTTGGTACTACTACCCCAAAGTTAAAGTAAGCCAAAGTTGTAAAAATAAAGTAGGTACTACCTACCTAATTTCATACTGTACCAAAACCTTATGGGACAATGTTAGGGATCATGTTTTAGCTGATAATTGTTTTCTGCTTAAATGAGAGAAACGCCCACGTCATCAACCTGCGTAGATCCATTCTTCACAAATAATAAAAACTTCAAAATTTTCACAAAAATTCTCAAAGAATGTGTGAAGGTTTCCAAAAAACTAAATTATGTACAAGAAATGGAAAATCCAAAAATAAAACGAAAAGAATGTGGCAGATAATAAAACGTATAACTCAAAAACATAAACAACAACCTAACAAATTGTCCTTACACTATGCTAACACATTCAACCAATACTCTGCGTCCGTAGGTTCCCCAAACATGCAGAACAATAGCTCACAAGCACTCATCGACCATACAGTAATTACGCCCGCCATTAATTCTATGTTCCTAGAGCCTGTTACAAAAAAATAGATATTTGATATTATTCAGAACATCCCTGACAAACGCAGCTGTGACATCGACGAGATACCCCCTACATTAATAAAGTCGTGTATCCTGGAACTAACTCCCCTGCTAACTTATTAAATCTATTAATTCAATCCCTTGAGGAAAAAGCATTCCCGTCTCGATTAAAAATAGGAATAATTAAACCTATACCTAAAAAATCCGGCTATGTTCGTGTCGGACCACGCACAATGAAGCGTTCCGTAATTGGGAAGTTGGGATGAATTTATACCAAAAACAAACTTAACATTGTAGTTGAAAAGTATGTTCTCCCATACATCGATATATGCCACGGTCAATTCTCCAACTGCAAATTTAAGTTGGTCGACTATTACTCATTAACTTGTAAAGCCTACTTAGCTGGGATAGTTTTCCTTTTCATTTCGTTGTATGTACTACTGCCATGAATTTTTTCACATCTCCATAAACAACCATTTAGCTGGCAGGGTCACACTTGACTCTAACAAAAATTAGCATTTTAATGCTTAATAATACGCAAGCGGATCCTTGAATCGAAAAGTGGTGTTTATAGACCCACAATATTTTTGAACGGTCTATCCAACGATACCCCACACCATGCGGTAACGAGAAAAAAAATATAATCCCCACATTACGTCCATTATTTTAGTACTTTGCCGGCGTGATTAATATGTATACCTATGCTAAATTACAGCTTTCTAGTACTACGCGTCTCTGAGCTACAGTGGAGACAGACTGACAGACAGACAGACGGACATGGCGAAACTATAAGGGTTCCTTGTTTGCGGAACCCTAAAAAGGTGGAAAATCCGATGCGATGACCCTATTCAATACAGACCAATAACACTTCTTCCAGCATTCTCAAAAATGTTTGAAAAAGTAGTCACTAAACGTGTGTGTAAATTCCTGGAAAAATATAACTTATTCGACAATAATCAATTCGGATTACGAGCAAACCGAGTCTACATTTGTAGGCTGCTAGGGTTGTTGATCGGTTTGCTCGATAAGGATTTCCTGTGTGTATTACACACATAGGAAATCCACACATCAAAGACAAAAACAACGCAATAGGCCTCTTGCTCGACATGACTAAAGCCTAATAAGGTATCACACTCAATCTTATTAAACAAATTAAATGGAGATGCAGGGCCGGATTTAGGGCAGGGCAACAGGGGCACTGGCCCCGGGCCTCCACAAAGAAGGGGCCTCCACAATTAGATTTTTCATTGATTTTTATATGAATAAAATACTTCGTTTGTGTCCTTCAAAAAAAAAAGAGTCCACAATCATAACTTCGTAAGGTACCTTCTTTGAATTGTTTTTTTTTATCTGTTTCACAAATTTTTCGGGGCCTCCACTTCTTGGTTGCCCCAGGGCCGCCACAACTTTAAATCCGTCCCTGTGGAGATGGCATCAGTGGAGACGCATTTGATTGGTTTAAATCGTATTTTGCTGACAGGAAATGGTACCAGATCGAACACTTGGATGGTAACACACACGGAATAGAAAAAACAGTGGAAGTGCCCTGAGACTTCCTTAATACGGGAACCTCACACAGTCGTCGCCAGACTCACACAGTTGCAAATTAAAATGTACATTGCAATACACAGAAAACGATGATATTATTGGCTACGAATTATAAATGCAACTTTGGCGAAAAGTTTATTTATTGTTGTTCAAAATTAAGTCTTATTACAACACATGAACGTTGTTTTTATTTTACATGTCAAAATCAATGAAGACCATTTTTCCATCTAACAATCAAATTCGAGCAATCAACAACGAGTTCAGCTATTCAACGCTAGGGGGCGCTGTAACCAATTTACTCTATTTAGCACGCTAAAGTCATTGAAATAGATGTCATATTAGTATGCACCTGTTATCTATTTTTCTACTCAGCTATGGATGGGGACAAGATATCGATAATTTAATGTCGATGTTTGTACAGTGTAAAATTAAAATCCTTTATCTAATCTATTTCTTTATCTGTAATGGACCAAATTGAAAATTATGAATAGGAATTGCGTTATCATTTAAAAATATGTAGCCTTTTTTTGAAGTTTGTAAGTTGTTTTCATCAAAATGCTCTGAACAGATTGTACTTGACGGCATCCAGTTCTGTCTTCCCATAGCTTCTATCTATTTCTCTTTGGTAAAAGGATCTTTGGGAAAACTGAAATATTTACATACTTTATTAGTATTAGGTACTTATTTATGAGGCCTACGTCCAGCCGCGAATGAATAAATGATTGGTTTATTTGTCAGAATATAAGTACTCAAACTCAAACCATTTATTTCAACTAATTTGGAAGAACGACGAGTACCTACATAATATGTCATGGTAAGGTATAAGGTTTCACTATATTCGACTTTGGACTTCATTTACGCAATATTTTGATACTAATTTCTCGTAATTTTATTTATTTCAGTTCAGTAAAGTTAGTTTAAAAATACATATTTTATTATTTTATCGATACCGAACTATTTGAATGTGTCCCATCCCTAATCGAGTAGCGTCGAAATTTCTAGAATGTATACGTTGATATTTAAGACAGCGAGCAAGTTGATTTAGACTTTGAACAATGGACATAAGGTAGTTTTAGTTCGCAACAAAGTAATAAATATGGTTTTGTCAATAAAAACAATTTTATTGAAATATATCATAGTTTTATACAAACCGGTGATACGATACACCTCTGCAAGATATATTTTTTGTCCTGCTATCAGTTTTGCATGTAAAAATTGCACAATAAGGCATGTTTGTAATATTTTTCGTTACGTTCTAGACGTCGTATCAGAGCAAGTAGCTAACCGCGACTGAGCCGGTGTTGCGGAGCTCCGCATAATTGTGACACACGCGCGATAGCTGCGTTGCACTTCCACTGTTTTTTCTATTCCGTGGTAACACATGTGTGTTACAAAACGTGCGCTCGGATATAATAATCACTATTTGGTCTAACCCTCAAGGTAGTGTGATAGAATGCATACTTTTCCTTATATACATCAATGACCTGTCAAAAATATGCGATCATCTAAGTGTGTTATTAGAAAGCCCTACAAATAGCTCAGAATATAATACATTTATTTAAACATTTAAGAGCGTACACGCGGTCCGAGCGCTGTTTGGCTCAAAAACGTGATTTTTCAAACCAGATTGTCCAACGACTACTTATCTTACAAACATACCAATTACTGGTAATTTTAGGAAATATTGTTGTCTAGTTTGGTAGTTAGACACTTTTTTCGATTAATAAAGTGTTTGGGAATCCCATCAAGATAACTGAACAGGGGTTTTCTTGATTTCACTTTCAGTGTCAATTTCGAAGCTAAAAATATCTGAAATTCCTGACAAATTTCGCAAAAAAAAAATTACCTAAATGCAAAGATCCTTAGGAAAATAGTTAGTTAAACAGATTTTTTGTTTTCGACTACATACTTATGAAATTAAAATCCAAACAATGTGATTTTTTTCTGAAATTACAGTCTAGAAAATGATTATTTTTACCAATATATCTTACTTAATTGAATATAATTAATATTTACTATAATAGAAGAACTTCTTCTTTATAATATACACTTTAAAATTTTAACTAAATTATCTCTATTATTTTTCTATAAATATTTTAAAACTACTATAAAACTCTGCGTGCGAATCGATTCAAATCAGTCGGCCGCGAGCTCTTCCAGAGAGAGGACACTTCGCTGAGCACTCTGCCTGACCCTTGTTGACCTTTCCCGTGCGTATACAAGGATAGTGCAAGCTTATAGTGTGATCGTAAGTACTCTGGTAAGTATTTTCGGAAGTGAAAACTTCTTTAGGCGCGTTGAGCAATTTTTGGTAGGGGAATAACTTATGGGTTCATGTCACCGACATGCCCTGCCGACATGCTGTCGTAGGATTAATTGAAGTTTTAATTTGGAAAATTTGATTTTATTATCATTTAATTTAGTCAAAATGAAAATCCAAGATGGCGGCTGCGAAAATATTCACATTATTCGTCATGGGTAAGTATCGTTTTCATAGTTTTCGAAGGTGCTAAAGCCGATAGTGAGTTCAAAATGAAAATCCAAGATGGCGGCAGCGAAAATATTCACATTTTTCGTCATGGGTATCGTTTCCATAGTTTTCGAAGGTGCTAAAGCCGATAGTGAGTTCAAAATGTAAATCTAAGATGACGGCTGCGAAAATGTTCAAATTTTCATCATGAGTATCGTTTTCATGGTTATTGGTGGCCTATTATTTTTTGATGAACAACATTATTTTAATAGTAAAAAATTTATGTTACAGACGGAATTGGAAACAAAACGAAGGGATTTTTAGGAAAGAAAAACGCAAAATAATTGAAAATATGGCTTAGGCAAGGGCTAAGAGGTTGGGATATTTATGTTATATGAACTTCCACTCGCGGCTTTCGCCCGCGTGAAATATACTTGTAATTTCGACTAAATAGTCGAAATTTCAATCAAATTTACGAGTAGGTTTTGTCATACCAAAAAAGAATGAAATTGAAGAACAGTCGAGTAAATCCAATGATGCATTAAACTATGATGAATACGATGATACAGGTCATGTAACTGACGTTCGGTTGACCATGCTTATTAGGTAGATTTTAATTTTGCCATTTATTTTTTTCAGATAAAATCAAATTTATTTTCACTATTAAAAATGATTGAAGATATAGAGGATGTTTTGCAAGGCGCTGAAGTATATAATCAAGACCTTCTTTATTTTTTAGCTTTAAAGGGAGAGCTAAAAATTGCAACAGACGGCATCGGTGCTGCCGAATATTAGAACTCTTTATATGTATATGCTATCCTATGACTTAGTAGTCATAGGATAGCATATTGAAAGATTACTCGGCAGTGCTAGTGCACTGCCGAGTAATCTTTCTCCACCTCGCCGATTCAAGTCATATCTTAGCAGCAGGATGACAGAAAATCATTTGAATGGACTGACTTTAATGCATATCCATCAAGACTGCGACAAAAATGAACGCTAATGAAGTGCTGGACATCTTTAGCAGGAAACAAAATAAAACTACCTGTATTAATCATGTATTTTTTTATTGTTTTCATATTTTAATAAATCTTTATATAAATACTATAAGTTTATTTTTAACAGATATGATTATTTTTGCCCGTCCGCCCCTTGTTGGGCACAGGGGCAGAAATAAATCCTGTATCCACCCTTGGTTACTAAAGATGCTCGACCCAAGAAAAAGTCGCTCAATGCCAATCAGATATGTGCGATTTTAAAATTAAATACTTTCTTTAAACTTCGCTTTTAAAATTTATTTCAACAATTAGAAAAAAAAATTAAATCATAAATAAATAAAAGTATCAAAATGATTCGTGCAAACGGTTAAGCGCTCACGCACACGGAGAAATCATTGTAGTGTGTTGCAGTGTGTGCCATTTGATAGATCGCGCAGATTTTGACTTGCGCTAAATTGAACGCGCGCTCTTAACTTAACAATTCAAACTCAACCAAAAGCAAAAATTAACTTATAAACCATTACCAATAATATCAAAATTGAAGAAGTCGATGAATTTAATCTATTAGGTATTACACGAGGGGCTTGTGGCTAGGTAATAACTGCCGCACGGGTCTATCGATAAGGTTAAGCTACGCTTACCGCGGTTGGTCCGTAGATAGGTGACCATATTTACATACTAAGACCCCTCCGTGCTTCGGAAAGCAGGTTAAGCCGTTGGTCCCGGGTGCCTTTTGTGGATCTTTGACAGTCGTTACGGGTCCTCAGAAGCCCGAAAGTCTGACAACCAGTCTTACCAAGGGTTATCGTATTACCCAGTAACTGGGTTGTGGAGGTCAGATAGGCAGTCGCTCCATGTAAAATACTGGTATTCAGCTGCATGCGGTTAGACTGGAACCCGACCCCAACATAGTTGGGAAAAGGCTAGGCGGATGACGAGGTATTACACTGGACACTCATTTAAATTGGAAAAACACGTAAACAACATTAAAAACAAAACTATCACAATTTTCATATAGTCTTAGTGTGCTCAAATCAAACACAAAAAGTGACTGTGCTCTTGTGTGTGTGTGCATACTATGCGTATGCCTACGCATGGCTACGTTAGGGAATCACCCTGTGGGTGCACAGTGAAGATGCTAAATACCTATTTATTGCCCAAAATAAATGTCTCGAAGTTTTATCACATAAAACTTCGAGATAGTTGCAAACCCCACTTCATCAAGGAAAAAATCCTAACGTTTCCATTTATATTTTGGAAATAGCCACATTTGTTAAAAAGAATATACAAATCTTTAATTTTTTTTTATATGATGGTTGGGCCACCGATCGAGGACCAAATAAAAAAATTAGAAGCCTCTCTCTAAGATAAGATAAGATAATTCAAGGCAGGGATGCACAGACTTCTATAAGTCTATGGCCCATATTCTCTATAAAATAGGGGCCACTCGGGCACATTATGAGCCAAAAGAAAAATAACGAGGTAAACGTTTTAGAACAATTTAATTAGGTTTCTTTATTTGTAAAACTTACAATATTTAGTTTGATGCATGGCATTGCATTGCCGTGACAATTTCAATGCGCGCCGCGCCCCACCCCGCTGTATTTCCGATCACAAGCTCGCATCACATGCACGCATGTTGTAGGTAATTAGGTATACAACATTGCCAACATTTATTTTATAATTTTCTTTTATTTTCCGCATTATTTTAATTTGTGCTGGCCGCTGCTCTAAGGGCTTCCCGAATAATCCCCACGTACGAGGGTCATTCAATAAATACTTAGCCTACAAAAAGTAAAAAAAAATTTGGAAAAGTAGCAATTTATTTTTCAACAAAGTCTCCTTTTAGTTCGATACACTTAGCCCAGCGATGCTCCAACTTTTTTAACCCGTCCGAAAAATAGTTTTTGTCAAACTCTGCAAAATAGGCCTCCGTGGCGGCGATGACCTCCTCATTCGATCCATATCTATTCCCGGCGAGTGATTTTTTCAGATTAGGAAACAGAAAGAAGTCACAAGGGGCCAACTATGGAGAATACGGTGGATGGGGCAACAATTCGTAGCGTAATTCGACCAATTTGGCCATGGCAACGGCAGACGTGTGAACCGGTGCGTTGTCGTGATGAAACAGCACTTTTTTCTTCGCCAGATGGGGTCGTTTTTTCTTTAATTCGGCGTCGAATCGGCCCAATAAATCGGCATAGTAAAGCCCTGTAATTGTTTTACCCTTCTCGAGGAAATCGATGTAGATCACACCTTGTGAATCCCAGAAAGGTGTGTACCAGTGGATCCAGGTTTCATCGACGGTCACAAAACGACGCAAAAACTCCGGTGGATTCCGCTTAAACAGCGCCAAACACGTCTCCGATGTGGTCTCACGGTTGCGCTTGTTTTCTGGTGTGAGTAAACGCGGCACCCATCGCGCCGACAGCTTTCTCATGCCGAGTTCCTCGTGAAGAATATGATGCACTGTTCCTTCTGAAATGCCTACAGTCTCAGCTAGCTCCCGAACCTTCAATCGGCGATCTGCCAATACGAAATCATGGATTTTTTTAATGTTTTCCTCCGTAGCAGCTGTTTTCGGTGCACCTGGACGTGGTTCATCAAAAACCGACGTACGGCCACGTGCAAACTCGTTGAACCAATTCTTGACGGTGGCCATCGATGGAGAAGAGTCACCGTACACAGCATCCAAGCGCTCTTTGATTTCGATGCGCGTTTTCCCTTCCAAAAATAGGAATCGAATCACCGAACGATATTGCTCTTTTTCCATTTTTGTAAAACCGATCGACACGTTCGCTTCCATAAGTTGTCAAATTAAAACAAATGAAGGGATCGGAATGAAAATTTGAAAAAAGAATTAAAAAAGAATGTGCTACACTGTGGTAAAACTCTTTTGAAACTACAGCGCCCTCTGGCGATGAGGCTAGGTACTTATTGAATGCACCTCATATGTCCAGCGATTGTTTAGATTTTAGGAGATAGACAGCTTTTTAATAATTTTTGGGAAATTTTCACTTGACTTCAGACATTTTTCTCTTTCTGCGTCGCATTTTTCAATATTTTTTTATTATAGATGTTTAAGTACTTAAGCAGTATTAGTACTACTAGTACTACGAGTAATACTGCTTAAGTACTACCAAGTATGAAAAGCAATTGTTAATCGCCCTACCAACGCCCAATTTCTCCAAATAATGTCCCGAAAAGTACTCTGTTTATTATTTCTATTGCTTAGAAACCTGAAGGTCCGTTTTTAAAACTAATTCGGGGTCATTGCCACTCTTCTGTTTTTCTCTTTTTAGAGACTGAAAATCTATAACGAATCTTGTCGAGCAAACTTTTCCCTTTGATCTAAGTTTTAGTCATTTAGACAGATAATATTTTTTAGATCGTAGACTATAATTTAAGAATTTATACTTAATTTAAAAAAAATTCACATAAGAAAGACAGAAAGAAAAATAAAAAAGTCTGAAGTCAAGTGAGTATTTCCCTAAAAAAATTAAAAACCGTCTAGCTCCTAAACTATAAATAATCACTGAATATACATGGCGGTGATTCAGGAAGCCCTTGTAGAGAGGCTTCTAAAATTTTGCTTTGGACCTCGATTCACGGGCTAGCCTGTATATACAGAGGACACGGTGGAGCATACGGTGGAGGTCTGCCCGGCTTGGGTAGAGCACCGCCGTGTCCACGTGGAGGCGATCGGCGGCAGAGATCTCTCGCGTCCGGCCCTGGTTCAGGCCATGGTACGGAGCGAGAGGGCATGGGCAGCCGTAACCTCCTTCTGCGAAGCAGTAATGCTCGCGAAGGAGGAGGCGGGACGGTTGAAGTAAAGGCAAATTTCGCGCCCTCTTGCCCCTAGCCGCCGCAGGAGACGCCTGGGCGTCGGGAATCCCGGGCGGATTTCCGGCCACCGTAGGCGCGGGCTTGCGGACGGTGACCAATGGGTAGCTCACCGTCCGGTAAGAACCAGGCCCGGGTCGACGGCGCGTTGTATTCCACGCGCGCCCCAAAGAGATGTCGTCAGCACAAGTGTAGGGGTCCACTAGGGCCGATGCCTGCCGGGGTCGCGGGAAGGTACTAATGGGTCACCGAGGCCCCTGGCAAAACAGGCAACAGGAAGGAATACGGGTGGGTTTTAGTCAGCAAGAGACTGACACTCCCTCCCGCTCCGCCCAGAGCGGGAGAAGTTATTTGATGATTTCCCATCCAAAAAAAAAGCCTGTATATGTATTTGGGAGCTTAATATATTGTGTGGAATTTAATATTTACTTGTAAATTATTATATTGTTTTCAATTATTGTGAATGTGAAGACTATGTAAGTCATTGTTTTTTTTTTCTCATTTAGTTTTAATCTTGGTCTCGCAGTTTGAGTAATTTAAGCGGCCTACCCAAATGTCCTTTTTTTGGTATTGTTCGTCGAATCGTTGAGCTCCTTAAGTTCTGAGTTGAGATACACGATTACTGACAAATGCGTGCACTGACTGTATAGGTCCACTCATTCTGTGTGGTTCTTTCCTCAAAAGACCATTTCAGACACCAATCTATCAGGTCTTCACATGATCTGACCAAGTTTATGTCTGGACTTTAAAAGAGACTGTGACCTCCGAGTTTGTTTCGGCCTTTCTTCTCAGAGTAGTCAGATAGGAAACGCCGAGCTCATCTAGTTTTTTTTTCTAAATATGATTGACGTGTAAAAGTGTTTGTAAAAACCTACTTACAAAAAATAAAATAATTTCATTTCATTTCAATGTTCGTCATATTTTTTGTATGTCAAATGCGATTGCGAGTAGGTGCCGCAAACCCGTGTTGTGTCACCGTCGGTGGCTTGTCGAATCGTCAGTAGGTACGTCTTGAACTTCCGTAGTGTAATAATATTACGTTATAATAATATTATTTAGGTACTGGTCAATAACCGAGGTAAGTCAACATTTATTTTCTTCTAGGATTTAAAAGTGATATGTAAATATTAGTTGATATCCTCGAGTACGTACGTGACTGTTCGATTTCATTACGACAGACTCGCTTTTCTTTGGGTTAGCCCCAAGTTTTTGAATTAGCTGGAGTGGATTTTACGGCCTGCAATACTATAATGCGACTGCTCGTTTTCATTACGACAGACTCGTTTTTCTTTGGGTAAGCCCCAAGTTTTTGAACTATTGGACTGGATTCTATAGCCTACAGCACGATATGACCCGAATTACGTGTCGGCTGCATGATGAAACGCGCCGATGCCTCAACTGTGCATCCAGGTGGTCGTTGTTTGCTTAGCCTACGAGTGTTGGCTGCTTAGCTGACGAATGTTGGCTGCGACACCAGCCCCCGTCGGTTGCTAAAACTATAACCGACCCATTAGCCGTTGTTAGCTTATGTAAAGCTTCGAACTCAAGCTCAGACAAGTATTTGGACCGACCAAATACTTGTCTGAGCTCGAGTTCGAAGCGAAAATAATGCAGTGTACACACTAGGCGAACTAACTAGCCCCATCGCTGGCAGATGTCAGTCAAACACGTCTCACAGTGGGTCAAGCGAAGGCTCGAACTCCTAAATAGCAACGTTTTCCCCCCGATGGGAAGAAAACGATTATTTAGATTTCAGCCAACGCTTGACCCACGACTGCCGCTCTTGCCGGCTTGTGTGTGAGTACTGACGATATGACAAGCCACCGACGATGACACGACACGCGTTTGCGGCAACTATCCGCAATCGCATTGGAATCGCGTCGCGTCCAGGAGATATAACGATCATTAAGGGTAGAATCACACTGTAACTACGTAAATTCACCGGGTAATCTCACAATTGAAACTGCGGCTCAGATAAACAACAAAAATTATGGAATGCCATTCAAAATATAACTCACACAACATAATTAAAAAATGAGCCCCTGCAACTAATTCATAGACAAGATCCACTTTCTTCCATGAACACGATTAATAGTTTTTTCGCGAACATAGGTAAAAATTTAGCCGACAAATGTGGTCCCATTGTGGGGTTTTCTTCTGCACAACCATCACTTAAGTTGCATTCGCACTCTCTTGCATTACTCCCTACGGATGCTACAGAAATTGAAAGTCTCATCCTTAACCTGAAGAATGATTGTACTTTCGGTCGGGACAAGATTTCAACACCTTCATAAAGAGATATAGAAGCATTTTAGTTCCACCGATTATATTCATTTGTAACCTTACCCTAGGCTCTGGAAAATTCCCAAACGATTGGAAGCTGGCCGAAGTCGGTCCTATTTACAAGAGCGGTGACGGGGTCTGTGTCAATAACTATAGAACAATCTCCATATTACCTACCTTATCAAAATTGTTAGAGAGAATCATGAACAAGCATTTATTCAATTACCTAGAAAAACACCATCTTCTTTCACCATGCCAAATCGGTTTCCGGTCGGGCCTTTCAACCAGTGACGCCATACACAATTTGATAGATTTTATCTCGGGTAATCTCGATAATAACAAAAAGGTTTTCGTAATTTTCATGGATCTATATAAAGCTTTTGACACGGTTTCCGTCCCGATACTGTTAAAAAAGCTAGAGCGGCTGGGTAAGGAATACTCAGCTCGAACTGTTTACCGACTCCTTGCAAAACCGATTCCAGAGGGTCAGGGTGGGAGAATGGGCTAGCTGTGAACCCAATGGTCATGGAGTTCCACAGGGTAGCATCCTCGGCCCCACGTTATTTTTAACGTACATCAATGACCTTTGCTATCTGAACATGCCCAATGGGAGGATTATTTCGTTCACCGATGACACGGCGCTCTTGTTCCAGGGCGACACATGGCAAGAGGTTTACAGCTGCGCTCAACAGGGCTTTGATTTGGTACAGGCATGGTTAGCATCCAACAAATTAACACTCAATGTGGATAAAACTAAACATCCCTTTTTCAAAACTTCTTATCAAAACATCTACCCTTCCCTGTCATAATATAACGGCTCCCACCTCTAACTGTTTTTTCACACATTCTGCTACTTGCTCATGTCCCACCCTGCATAAGACGGATACAATTAGGTACCTGGGAGTTATAAGAGACAGCACGCTTAGCTTCCATCCACACATCAATCTTCTTGTCTCAAGAACTCGTAAGTTAATTTTTATATTTAAAAACCTTCGCCATGTCGCAAACCCAAACATTATTTAAAAATGGTATATCTCGTACTGTGTCAATCATTGATTACCTATTGTATAACCATGTGGGGTGGAGCTAATAAAACATCCATGCTGAAGCTAGAGCGTGCCCAGAGGGCAGCCTTGAAAGTGGGTCACTTCTTGCCATACTTACATCCAACTAAAGTCTTGTATGAACATACTGGTGTCCTAACGGTACGACAATTATTCATACAAAATGCAACCCTCCGTAAACATTCATAACTTCATTACGATCCTCCGGCTTTAGAAATAGACGACGTAAATACGCAGTATGTCCGACAATGACATTATATTTTCACTATTTGACATTATATACCTACAATTTATATTTCAGACTTAATATTATTTTACATGGATTCTTGTGTACGTTGTGAATGTGAGAACGTTGTAGGCTTAATAGACTAGATCTTTTTTTATTTAGACCGTTTCCTTTTCTCTTTTTTTTTTTTTGTTAAGTACTTTTCGACAGGCCTACACTGTTCTCCCATAGGTACTTAATTTGTGTAATTTGAAAACATTGTAAAAGCCAATTATTTTTAAAAGAGTAACCGTGGAGTTTCTTGCCGGCTCTTCTCCATAGGAAACAACCAATTGGAACCGTGCACCTAGCTTCTGACGTTTCATAAGTGCCCATGTAGGTTTATGTGAAATAAAAATATTTTGATTTTTTTTTTTTTTTAATGCGGCTCCATACAAATTTTCACGTCACTTCATATTTCTCGGCAGTTACCTGTATAATAGATTAAACGAAACCTTGTCGATTTACCCCCTTTCTAAACAGTTCTTTAAATAAAAAGATTTCTAATTGGCTGAAATCGCTGGATTACGATGCCACCGAGCAACTATTTCTCATCACATCCTAATCGTATAACTCGCGTATGGAGTCCAGTTGCACGCACAGATACTCATAACACAACACACAACATACACATCTTTCCTCGCACAATAACATTTACCCACAAGACTCCACACACACCGCACCGTACACCGTAACTCATCCATCTCGCACCACATACACAACGCCAAACTCCACATACAAATATGCGCCTCATTACATATAAACCAACCCGTAACAATTATATATATATTTTTTTCTTTTTATTTGTTTTAATATTTATTTTTAACTATCTTCCTTCCTGTGCTTCTCTTTCATAGAAATTACAAAATGCTTGTGTTTGTAAACTTCTGCAATGTACCATAACATGACCTAAACACTGGGAGCCTGGAGATCCGTAACACAGGGTTTCCCTAGTACGGACTACAGTCTCTCACAAAGGAGCTTTTGTCTACATTTATGGTCTAGTCCTAAGATGTTAATTCTAAGCCAACCTTTGTGGAGAGAGAAATAAAAATTTATTATTATTATATTACAGTGGGTCAAGCTCCGGCTGAAACCTAAATATTGGTTTTCTTTCCTTCAGGGGGAAAACGTTGCTAATATGAAAGTAGTTTGTTCAGAATCGTTTACTGAATCGATTTCTGTAGTTTTTAATACAGGTAATTTTTATCTCAAATATAATTAAAACTACGTAAATTACAGTCACACTTCCGCTGTGTAAACAAAACAAACCAAAATGGACGGAGTACGTACTTCGTTAGTCCCTTAGGTACGTGTGCGACTAGGGTCATGGCCATCCGGATGGTCCGGGGATACCGCACGATCTCCTGTGAGGCAGCGAGCCTCCTTGCCGGATTGCCGCCATGGGATCTGGAGGCAAAAGTCCTCGCGCACGGAGTGGCGCGAGGAGGCAAAATGCCGGGGCGTAAATCCGCTGCCGCGAGAAATCGCGGCACAGCGGACGGAGCTCCGGCGGGATCTCATGGCGACACGCTACAATTACGGCGATAAGTCCCCTCTTTGAGGAGTGGCTAGAGAGGCACCACGGCGTCCTCACCTTCCATCTGACGCAGGTCCTCACCGGACACGGCAGCTTCGGGAGGTTCCTGTGTCGGATAAGGCGGGAGGAAACGCCCGGGTGTTACCACTGTGTGGATCGCCCGGAGGACACGTTGGAGCATACGGTGGAGGTCTGCCCGGCTTGGGCAGAGCACCGCCGTGCGGCAGAGATCTCTCGCGTCCGGCCCTGGTTCAGGCCATGGTACGCAGCGAGAGGGCATGGGCAGCCGCCGCAGGAGACGCCCTGGGCGTCAGGAATCCCGGGCGGATTTCCGGCCACCATAGGCGCGGGCTTGCGGACGGTGAGCAATGGGTAGCTCACCGTCCGGTAAGGACCAGGCCCGGATCGACGGCGCGTTGTATTCCACGCGCGCCTCAAAGAGATGTCGTCAGCACAAGTGTAGGGGTCCACTAGGGCTGATGCCTGCCGGGGTCGCGGGAAGGTACTAAAGGGTCACCGAGGCCCCTGGCAACACAGGCAACAAGAAGGAATACGGGTGGGTTTTAGTCAGTAAGAGTCTGACACACCCTCCCGCTCCGCCCAGAGCGGGAGAAGTTATTTGCTGATTTCCCAACCAAAAAAAAAGATACGTGTGCGACTGTGTGCGTGCGTAGATTTGTAGTGTGACTAATATTATTTTCTCTCTCTCTCGTAGTACCTATAAGTGACTAATTTAATAAATAAACAATGTTTTATTTAAAATAGTAAAAAACTCAGTGTATGTATTATGATTATTATGATTATAAATAACATAACATAATATCCTAATTAGGGTGTTTGGTGCTGTGCGTTAATTCCGGGACATGTTCTATATTTTTACCCAACTACGGCGAAGCAAAAACGAGGGTTATGATTTTGATCGGTATATATGTATTACAGTATAATACTGTTGATTAAATTCTTTTTGCACGCGAAGTGGTTACATACTTTTTGCACGCTCAACGTTCAATTTATTTTTATCAATAGATTTTTAAAATTCATACTGATGGACTTCCAATAACAAGCTTGTCAAAGAAATTTTCAGATTTTTCCGAGTTCGTGATCACTAGGGATATTTATATTTTAAAGTTTTTTACCATTAACAAGATCAAAATGTAGATTTATGAAGTATATCGTTACCAGGTACTATTCTGTAATTGCTTACATATCCTAGTCTAGTGACTTAATATGAAAAATTAACAAACATCAGTGGTTTGCCCGACTCCAGGGTTTCTTTCCTCATATTCGGGACCTTTTCCTTTTTATGGTATGTATTCCCTTGATTGGTTTGGTTTATCTGTTCATTCTATTCTGCCTTGTTCTCTGATCTAAGAAATACTCCCTTTATTTTTGTCCTAGGTGTAAAAATCAGTCAAAAGGCCAAATTTTTGCCCGTGGAACCGGCTATCGAGCAGCCAACCAGTCTTTCGACACCGTAAATATTTAGTGCTGATTCACGCCGACGAGTGCTTTACGCCACGTCGCCCGTGTGGCGGTCCGTATGGTTCATATATGCGGGTCCACGAGGCGTTGTACCGTGCTACACACCGACAGTGTTTTAATTTCGCAATAGTTTCTCCATTGGTTATGTTAAACTTTATGTAGTATAAAGAGAACTTATATCAATTTAGTATCTTTCGTAATATTTACGTGAATAGCGACGCGAATTTTAAGGTCTGATTGCAATTAAACTGAAATTTCCCATAGTTAAAGTTGCTCATAATCATGAGTACTTTCTCACCCTTTTTTTTTGGGTTGGAAATCATCAAATAACTTCTCCCGCTCTGGCCGGAGCGGGAGGGTGTGTCAGACTCTTACTGACTAAAGCCCACCCGTATTCCTTCCGTTGCCTGTGTTGCCAGTGGCTTCGGTTACCCTTTAGTACCTTCCCGCGACCCCGGCAGGCATCGGCCCTAGTGGACCCCTACACTTGTGCTGACGACATATCTTTGAGGCGCGCGTGGTATACAACGCGCCATCGACCCGGGCCTGGTTTTTACCGGACGGTGAGCTGCCTATTGCTCACCGTCCGCATGCCCGCGCCTACGGTGGCGGGAAATCCACCCGGGATTCCCGACGCCCAGGGCGTCTCCTGCGGTGGCTAGGGGCGAGAGGGCGCGAAATTTGCCTTTCCCTCAACCGTCCCGCCTCCTCCTTCGCGAGCATTACGGCTTCGCAGAAGGAGGTAACGGCTGCCCATGCGCTCTCGCTCCGTACCATGACCTGAACCAGGGCCGGACGCGAGAGGTCTCTGCCGCCGATCGCCTCCACGAGGAAACGGCGATGCTCTGCCGAAGCTGGGCAGACTTCCACCGTATGCTCCACCGTGTCCTCCGGGCGATACACACAGTGGTGACACCCGGGCGTTTCCTCCCGCCTTATCCGACACAATAACCTCCCTGTAAATAAAACAAAATGTGTTTTATTTACAGGGAGGTTTTCCTATTCAAGTCAAACATTCGGAACAACGCTAGTCTTGAGGTTTTGTCATGTGGCAACAAAGTTGAAGTGGTTGACTATGTAAAATTCCTAGGTGAAGGAGGTGGTGAGTCTAGGCTTAGATACAGTATTGAGTTTTGGGGCAATAGCTATAAGTACAATATTCACTCGGCATTTGTAATTAAAAAAAGAGCCTTAAGGACAATGCTCCGCTTAAAACAGACGGATTCGTGCGGAGACCATTTTATTACACTTAATATTTTGACAGTGCCATGCCTTTACATACTGGTGCTGCTGACCAGTTTTGTTAAGAACTTGTACAAATCTGAAACTGATGACCAACGACAAGTTAGAGTAAATACACGTAAGAAAGACTTGCCAAACGCAATACGGCCGAAAATAAACGTGGTTCATCACAGTCCTAGGTACCAATCAGTATTTCTATACAACAAGCTTCCCTTAGAATTTAAAAGCATAAATAGCGCAAACTTATTCAAAAACAAATTGAAGACATATTTATTGAGGAAGGGCTATTACAGCGTCGATGAGTACCTAGATGATAAGCGACAACCGTAATATTATTGTTTTAGATTGGAATTAATTTTAAATTATATGTTGATTGTTATTATTATACAGGGTTACTGGTAACTCGACGTATTCCTTGCAGGTCGTCATAGTAGGGTTAAAATGCAACAAATTAAGCCATCAAATGTTCTAGCGAAATTCAGTAGTTTTTGAGTTAGTTAGGTTTTTAGAATTTTTATGAAAAATCCCAGATTCATTTATTTGAAGCCAAATTAAAAATTATTTACGGCGCGACTGTACTGAAATATAAGTTATTATCATAGTTGATGCCATAGCGGATCTTTTTTGATAATTAAAAGTTCATAAATGTCTTAAACTTTAGTTAAGATCATTAATCAAATATTTCTTTTTTGTATTTTTTGCTATTTGTTCATTAAAATGTAGTCTAGTGCAAAAAAAAAATACTACGCCTGATGTACAAATTACTAGAAAAATATCCTTGTCTTACTAGCTATTCAAAAAGGTATGAAACTTAATACAAAATCATGAACTACATTATGAAAATCGTTTTTATTTAGTACAAGAAAGAGTGCATCACGTAAAAGGGTGATTATTCGGAAAATGAAATAAAACAATTTCGTGAACATTTTTATTATTTTTAATTAATTTTCACACACATATTTCACACGTCTTGTTCGATGTACAGCCCTCGGTTTCGAATACATGTTCGTATTCGCTTCCTTACTTCGGTTTTTGTGATTCTTGAAGTAATCGTTGCCCTCATTTGGTCCGCCGCATCTGTTATTCTTTGCCTTAGCTCTTCAATGGAATTTACTGGGGTCACATAAACAAGGTCTTTCATGTGACCCCAGACGTAAAAGTCAAGCTGCCGTAGATCAGGGTTTCGTGCAGGCCACGGAATCGGCCCACCGCGTCCTATCCATCGGTTTGGATAATTTTCATCCAGCAATTGTCGAATTGTGATTCGAAAGTGGGCTGGACATCCGTCATGTTGAAAAATCATGTTTGTTCTTCTTTCTTCCGGTACATCCGCGAGTAGTTCTGCTAAATGATTTCTTAGGAAATCTTCATAAAGTTCCCCATTTAGCGTTCGGGGTAAAAAATGTGGGTCAATTAATTTGTCGTCGATAATACCCATCCAAACATTAATCGAAAACCTACGCTGGGATGCGGTTGATTTTAATTTCTTAGGGTTTCGATCTGCCTTTGGTGCCCAGTAATGTAAGTTGTGGTAATTTGTAATACCATCACGGTCAAAACATGACTCATCGGTCCACAGAATGTTTTTTAAAAAGTTTCTGTCCTCGGCGTCGGCACTTAGCATAAAACGACAAAATTCAAGCCGTCTCGGCGGATCTTCGTCTTCTAATGACTGGACGAGTTGGTAGTGATTTGGATGTCGGTCTGACAAGTGCACTACTGACCAGACTTTCTACTGTGACATACCAAGCTCACGCGCTACGATTTTTGTCGATATGTTGGGGTCGTCAATAAAACGTTGAAGAATCAGCTCCTCGTCCTCAGTCGTGTATTTTCGAGAACGACCAATGTCAAGTGGCCTGCTTCTTTGGACGCTGCCAGTTTCAGATAATCGCCGATAAGTTGATGCGAAGACACTAACATGTGGGAGTCGGCGGTTGGAAATCGACGTTGATATTCTCTCCGCGCCTCAGCAGCGTTACCGTCACAAAGTCCATAACAGTACATTAAGTTAGCGTATTCAGGATTAGAATATGCAGTCATAGTCAGCCCTTATGAAGGCACAGTGCAGCACAAGAACAAGATACGCGGCAACAATTAGGGAAATAGCCAACAATTAGGGAAGTAACAAAACACGTGCTTGCGCGACGCTTTTTGAATAGCTAGTAAGACAAGGATATTTTTCTAGTAATTTGTACATCAGGCGTAGTATTTTTTTTGCACTAGACTACATTTTTGATGAACAAATAGCAAAAAATAAAAAAAATAAAATGTTTGATTAATGATCTTTACTAAATGTAAGACATTTTCGAACTTTTAATTATCAACAAAGATCTGCTACGGCATCAACTACGATAATAACTTACATTTCAGTACAGTCGCACCGTAAATATGTTTTAATTTGGCTTCAAATGAATGAATATGGGATTTTTCATAAAAATTTTAAAAACCTTACTAACTCAAAAACTACTGAATTTCGCTAGAACATTCAATGGCTTAATTTGTTGCATTTTAACCCTACTATGACGACCTGCAAGGAATACGTCGAGTTACCAGTAACCCTGTATAAGTAGTATAACTATAAATTTTATCTCTGACATTTTGTTTTTACAATTAGATGACATCGGAAAGTACTGATGCCACTCTGGTGCCGATAAATGAAAACTTTTGACGTCTTTAAAAATCTAAAATCTCTTGACAACATGTTTAAAACTGTTTTGACATTTTATTTTGTAACTGTTTGACATTCTATTTTAAAACTGTTTGACATTTTGATTATATTGTTTTAAGACTGTTCTTGAATTGTTTGACATCATAACTATGTATATTATTTTTGAACTGTCTAGTAGTATTATAAAACCGTTTCCACACAATATTTGAAACTGTTAGGCACTATTTTTAATTTCTTGGAATGCTAATTAATAATTCATAGTTCTTATTTTTATGTAAGACACTCCATATGAAAGACATCATCAACCACACCACAGTCATCACAATTTCGAGACAAAGCTTTCCTCATTAAGTAATCAATCTTATTTGATGGAATATGTCCGGGACGAAGTCTTAAACGGGACGAAGTCTTACGTAAGTAATTAGGTTTTTAAAAAGATCACTATCAATCCACCGAACCCGAGAAATCTTGGGCTGGATAGTTCGATACCATTTCCCTTTTTCTTTTGATAGTTCATCAAAATATTCCTGGTAAAGATCTAAACACTTTCTTGTAACCTTTCCAAAATAGTCCGAACACAGTGGAGTATTCATGGGAACTCTATCAACACACGCTTATTTGGCGAACATATCAACCTTTTTTTTTTTTTTTTTTGAGTGTGGGAAATCATCAAATAACTTCTCCCGCTCTGGGCGGAGCGGGAGGGTGTGTCAGACTCTTACTGACTAAAACCCACCCGTATTCTTTCCTGTTGCCTGTGTTGCGGTACCTTCCCGCGACCCCGGCAGGCATCGGCCCTAGTGGACCCCTACTTTGTGCTGACGACATCTCTTTGAGGCGCGCGTGGAATACGACGCGCCGTCGACCCGGGCCTGGTCCTTACCGGACGGTGAGCTACTCATTGCTCCCCGTCCGCAAGCCCGCGCCTACGGTGGCCGGAAATCCGCCCGGGATTCCCGACGCCCTGGGCGTCTCCTGCGGCGGCTAGGGGCGAGAGGGCGCGAAACGTGCCTTTCCCTCAACCGTCCCGCCTTCTCCTTCGCGAGCATTACTGCTTCGCAGAAGGAGGTGACGGCTGCCCATGCCCTCTCGCTCCGTACCATGGCCTGAACCAGGGCCGGACGCGAGAGGTCTCTGCCGCCGATCGCCTCCACGAGGACACGGTGGTGCTCTGCCCAAGCCGGGCAGACCTCCACCGTATGCTCCACCGTGTCCTCCGGGCGATCCACACAGTGGTGACACCCGGACGTTTCCTCCCGCCTTATCCGACACAGGAACCTCCCGAAGCTGCCGTGTCCGGTGAGGACCTGCGTCAGGCGGAAGGTGAGGACGCCGTGGCGCCTCTCCAGCCACTCCTCAAAGAGGGGACTTATCGCCGCAATCGTGGCGTGCCCAGCACTGGGTTGCGACAACCGTACTTTCCATGACGCCAAGAGATCCCGCCGGAGCTCCTTCCGCTGTGCCGCGATTTCTCGCGGCAGTGGACTTACGCCCCGGCGTTTCGCCTCCTCGCGCCACTCCCATACGTGCGCGAGGACTTTTTCCTCCAGATCCCATGGCGGCAATCCGGCAAGGAGGCTCGCTGCCTCACAGGAGACCGTGCGGTATCCTCGGACCATCCGGATGGCCATGACCCTTTGGGCCGCGCTCAACCGGCGGGCTGGCCGCAGCGCATACATACATATCAACCTTAACATTTTCATCTACCTGATAATGCGACGGAACCCACTAAAGACATACCGTTTTGGAATTAGACTGAAGCTTTAAGAGCAATTCATAAATTACGTAGATATATTTGTTGTATTACTTGTTCTTACAAGTATTTTAAACATAGCAAAAAAAAAAGTTTAGGTACCGTGTACCGTGTGACATATCAAATGAAAGGACTTGCTATGAGGATTTCAAATATACATACATACATATACTCACGCCTTCTTCCCATGGGGGCAGGCAGAATCTATAGAACGCCACCTGCTACTTACTCCTTACTCCTTTTGATTCGTTTATGTTCATACATGGTCATACACGCACGCCGGTAGCGAGCACTACGCACCTGACCTTTTTGAAGAACATCACCAATGAGGTCATTATATGTGTTTCTGGGGCGTCCCGGCAATCCATTATAATATATTTTCCATGTAAATACATGGAAAATATATTATAATGGATTTCAAATGTATTTTTATATAATTATAAAATAATTATTTTTAAAGTTATTTATGTAAAATAGATGAAAATTGACCTTATCTCTGAAACTGCTGAGCATGAAAACATGAAAAAAATACATAGAATAGTTCTATTACTTATAGATTACAGGAAAACCTATAAGAAATTTATAAATAACATGCAAGGCGAGGCAGAGGCGAGGGAGAGGTGAGGCAGAGATGGGGTAAGGCAAAAGGTTAGTTTAGGTTAAAAGAGTAACGGTGGAGTTTCTTTCCCATTCTTCTCCATACGAAACTACATTTGGAAGGGGCGGCTAAAATTTTTATTTTTTGTTAATTTTAACGTTCAAATAAATAATTTGACACTGCCTTAGACGGAGCGGCAAGCTGAAGGTATCCAATAAGGGTCCTGTTTTTCATTCGGGAGGACGGAACCCTAAAAATTGTCTAGGCTTATGGAAAATATGTGATGTAAAGGACGTCATCTATTAGATTAGGTATAACATTAGATTGCAAAAGTTAACATAGTATTATTTTCTATGTTCAGTGATATGTTTTCGAAATTTCAATATTGTGGGAGATTATCATTATTTATTAGGCGAATTATTAATGGTTACGAAAAACTAACCCTTTACCTCTGTCTCGCCTAGCCCAGAGTTAACACAGTATTATTTTCTATGTTCGGTGATATGTTTTCGAAATTTCAATGTTGTGGGAGATTATCATTATTTATTAGGCGAATTATTAATGGTTTTGGCTTTTCCCCTTGACTGGGCTCGTACTCAGCCATATTTTCAATAAGGCATTCTCAACAGGACTTGATAAATGTTTCAGTTGACCCCAGTTTTGTGACTGTGCTAGATGACAAGTTACAAATTCAAGTTAATACTACAACGGTAGGTATGTAGGTCTTAAAAATGTAAATTGTAAGGTAAACTGTGCAAAAGCTGGCTTATTATTCTATTGAAATTGCGTACTACGCTAGGCCAGCTTAAGGTCAAAGTAATATCACCGCCAACTTGCGACTGCACAATTTTTGTTTTACAAGTGCAGCGTTTTTTTACGTGTGTTTGGCAACTTCTTTGATTAGATGCTTTTAGGCGTCCATAAGTGACCCTCGGGAGATAAGAAGTACGTAGTGGTCGCGTGCTTACGTTCACAGCAAGGGCTCTGGGGTAAACGACTGTGGATCGATGTGTGGTTTCCCCTGTGATGTGCTGAAGTAGTCATAGAGGAGGTCCAAATGGACCCGTTCAAATCTCGGTCCTTGTACAGTCAGCAACAAAAGACTATCAACACCTCAGTTTTTTAATTTTAAATTATTGAGCTAAATATTAAATTGAAGTCGAAACAGAAGTAAAAATTAAAGGAATATTAAGCAGTTATTACTATTTTATTCAGCTAATAATATTAACTAACTAACTATATGGTATATGAAATACTGAAATGAAATGTTATTATTGAATCATTTTGCAAAAGTGGAAATCGACTTATGTCGCTGACTTACGTGCTAAGGACCCCGTAGTATGGTTATTCGATTATTCCGACTCCTCATAAGGCGTCTGACATTATAACTGTATCCATGAGGTTTTCCTCACGAAAAAATGTGTTTAACAAGTTACTTAGCTCATTTCAAGAGGTTCCCGTCCCCATGTTTAAGAAAAAGCTGGAAAAACTTGGATATTGGACAATATTCTTTTTGGCTAACATTGGCGAATTTATGGAATATTGTAAAAATTAAAGTAGTAGTAAGACGGGCTGGTGTCCGCAACTCCACGTCCAAGCGCGTATTTTGCGTAAATACGAAAAAATCCAGGTAATTCTGACATTGATTTTCAATTTGTCTGAATTTGTAATGGTTACCTATTAATATTCATTGGCAATGGACTTATTGTGGATGCTTGCAGATTGATTGTAGCTACTTAGGTAAGAATAATATTTGAATAATACCTGTACACCGAAATGTCCATAAAATGACTATACTTTGTAATTAAATAGAACTTATAAATCAAATTACAAGATGATTATTAAAATTAAAACTAAGTTAAGCCTAAAAAAGGCCCTCGGGGCATTGTACCGAGAATGTTGGCGGCATTTCCTCCCTGAATTGCAATGCTGATGCGTTGCGCGAGAAAGCCGCCAGCTTTTCGGTCACCACTTACATCAACTAGACGTTTCGCGATTTCCGCAAATACTCGTAAATTATGCGCACTGGGACCCCACGGACCGAGGGTCTCGATGCCAAAGGAAATTAATATATTCTGATTTTGGTTGACCCCAGTTTTGTTATCAACGATCTCGAAAACCATGAAAATGACACCCATGTCAAAAATAAATAAAAATAAACAAAAATGAAAAAAAAACTTCACTAAAAACACTACGACAAAAACTATTGACGCCTAATTGGACTATTACTTCCAGTCTGACTGTAACTGGAACTTAACTGACTGGCGAATTGTGGGTGTACTTTTCGCAGGGATCCTGCCGTTTTGCCGAAAAGATTTTGCCAAAATTTCACTACCCAAACAAATTTAAGCAACCTTTTTTTATACCAATGCAATGTTTGGAATGATTTTAGTACGCACATTTTCATTTGGTAAAATTTTTACTTGGCAGAATATTACCAAGGATAATGTCATTTAGGCATTTGGTCATTAATCAAATGATTTATTACAGCAAAGAATCTTTAGACAATAAACATTAGAGTGTTGTGTGAATGAGATGTGCTTGAATTTGTCTGAAACAAGTCAAATTTATGGTTACTTATGGAACTAGTTAGAGTAGGTTAATTATTTTAAATAATGGTTTGGTTAGGTTAGGTTAAAATTGTGACGAGCCGAGCCGAGCGAGCGAAGCGAGCGGTGCCGCGGCAGCGGCTGGCGAGTGCCAGAAAAGAATAGATTATATAGAAAAAAATATGGAAAAAAGAGATTATTTTTAGCAGGCTATCGGGAACCCTATTTTATTTTATTGTTTAATTAATTTGATACCTAGTTTTCTATTTTTTTTATTAGTAGAAGTTTTAATTTAGTTTTTTGTATTTTTTATTTCTTTTTAATTAAATTTTATCCTGTTGCTGTGCCCTAGCAGGGTTCATATTTTTGTACCTAGCTTTAAGCCTCCTGTAACATCTTTTTTACAATATGGAATGCAATAAATAAATGAAATGAAATGAAATGAACCGAACTATGAAGAAATCTTATCTCCGCAACTTTTTCGCACAACTGTCCTTTCCCGCAAGTGAATTCGAGTAAGTGTCTTTCGCGCAAGTGTCCCTTCGTGCAAAAGTCCGTTTACACAAAAGTCCATTCGAGCTTTACTGGCTTGGGCTGCGTAAACCGTACGAGATACATACAATTTATCGCATTGGGTTTTTCCCGTAATGGTAGATGTAAGAAGCTAAACAAGTAAATAAATGTATGCACTACAGGATTATTAATACAAATCTTAAAAAGTCCGGGATAGCATTTATGTCTATTTTCTAAGGATGATCCACAGTAACCATTTTCATCTTTCAGAATTTGATATAAATTTCATTGTTTTTTCCGAAGCTATTTAAAAGATGATGTTGTGACAAAAATTGAAGAGAATATGCTTAGATGGTTTGGTCATGTTGAGAGGATGAATGAAAGGCGAATAACAAAGCAGAAACGCCGGGAGGGGACGTCCTAGGAGGACATTATAGTGACCCAATTGGTGATGTTCTTCAGAAAGGTCAGGTGCGTAGTACTCGCAACCGGCGTGCGTTTATGATCATGTTTGAACGTAGGCGAAGCAAAAGGAGTATGTAATGAGCGGAGCAGGTGGCGTTCTATATTTTCTGGCTACCCCCATGAGAAGACGGCTTGAGTTTTGGTACCTATGTATGTATGTATGTATGTATGTATGTAAATTAATACTAAAGTAAGAGAGAATTATAGAAGACTAATATTAGGTCTTTACCTATGAAAGGCCGTTTATCATACAGAAAGTTAAAGTAATTATTATATAAATATTTTTTTTCCTATCAATTACACACCCACGCTATCGATGCATCTCTGCCAGCGCAGTGGTAATTTTTCAATGCCCTTCTTGAAGAAGTCGGGTGTACGGAGCCAACAAACTCTTCAAAGGCATTTTGTACTGTTTCTCGGGTATTGATTTTTCCCTGCCAAGAAGGTGTCCAAATTTTGGAAAAAGGACTTTCACTTTTTCCAAAATTTGGACACCGTACTCACCAGAGTGAGTACGGTGGATGACGCAAAACTTCCAACCCTAGCTATTGTAGATAACAGACCGTCTGTTATCGCCGTATGAGGTCAAGCGTTGTCGTGTAGGAGCAGCGGGGACGAGCGATTAACCAAGGCTGGCCGCAGATTTGCGAGCTTCTCCATCATTGTGTCCAGTTCCTCACAGTACACATCCGCAGTAATGCTGGTGCCATTTGGTAAGAAGCTGTGATGAATTATAACGGCACTAGATCACCAAACAGTGACCATGACTTTTAAGTTTTCGTTTGGGGCATTGCATAGGCGCAGAACCAGGGTCTAATTAACATGATGACCGCATACGATTATCAAAGAAACCATTTTTCATCGCAAGTGACAATGCGGATCAAAATCCCTTCGTTTCTGTGTCTGTTAAGCATCGCAAGGCTTACCTCAACGTGTTCGTCGCGCTGGAGATCGACCAAATGGACCAATATTGTTTTGATGCTAACGTTGAAAGCTGCTGCTAACTCAGCCGTAGATTGAGTATCGTCAGCTTTGACTATCGCCTTTAATTCGTCGTTGTTGCCTTTAGTCTTTGGGGGACCATGGGTTTCATTTTTTAGATCAATATTCCATGTCGGAAGCGTTCAAACCAATAACGAGTCGTACGTTCGTCTGTAGTGTTCACTCCGTACACGTAATTAATGTTGCGAGCCGATTGTGCGGCATTGCTACCGCGACGGAACTTGTATTCCATAATTACTTGTATTTTTATCGTGTCCATGTTGATGAAAAAGATACAAATCTAGTGAAAACAAAATAGTGTGTTTTGTGTATGTTATATCCATTTAGTTATAAGTTCTTTACGTTCATAATATTGTTTGGTGTAAATATTTATTTATTGTAAAGTTGAGATAACCGTTTCTCGTATTGCATACTAGAAAACCAGCGGGTCAATTGCGTAACACACATAAAATGACAATTGATCGTAATCGGTTTCATTTTGACAGTTCACCCACGTTCATTCTGCTGGGGTCGCGGGAAGGTACTTATGGGTCACCGAGGCCCCCGCAACACAGGCAACAGGAAGGAATACGGGTGGGTTTTAGTCAGTAAGAGTCTGACACACCCTCCCGCTTCGCCCAGAGCGGGAGAAGTTATTTGATGATTTCCCAACCTCAAAAAAAAAAAAACCCACGTTCATTGCGTGTTGCGCGCATTTTCATGAAGCAATGCATTAGCAATATGCTTCAAAACTCTCGGATTGTGATTCAAACTGTGTTACGCAATTAGGGTGCTGGTCTTTGTTTTTGGAATCGGTCCTATAGTATCTTTTCTTCTTTTTAATAAAATTGCGGTAATAGAATAAGACAGCTCTTTGTGTTTTTACAAAACAGTATGATTTAGTTTCCTCACCGCAAGCAAATCACTTATCTGATAAAATCTCTCGATGGGATATCTAATCCTTTTAAAATACATGATTTTTGCTAGGGTCGTTGCACTCGTTCCACTTAAAAAAAAATGGATTTAGTTGCATCTCCCCAAATAGGGATGCAGTAAACTAAGACAGATAGGACAGACTGCACCAAAGCGATATTTAAATATCCTCTAATAGGTTTCTAAAAGGGTCTCCGGTATTGGTCGCATTTTTAGGAACAGTATGTCTCAATATTCTGAATATCCGGCTTATAGTTTCCGAACCCTGTCAGTAACCTGCTCATTGTGAGGGTACCAGAATAATCTCTGGTCATTCATGACACCTAAATATTTGGTGTGTGTAACCTTATTAGGAAGGTAGAACATACAGTTTTTGTTTTTAATGTAACCACATTCGTGAACTTTGATTGTGAGGTCCTTATTTGGTTGTGTACGATTACAGATACTAAAGCATATATAATTAGTTTTTCAGGTGTTCAATGTCAGTAGATTATTATTTAGCCATTTACCAATTTGGGCCATGCCACATAAAGTACTTTGCTCTACGTTATCCTAGGAGCTTCCAGAAAAAAACAACAGCCGTGTCGTCGGAATAAGAAAAGACTTTGGCTTTATTGATTTTCATATTACAGAGTCATTAATAGGTGGTAAGAAAAGTGTGGTCCCATTTGATACATTGCTTCGAGCTCAACATTACTAACCCTTCAACGAAATCTAATTTTGAAAGCACTGTATTCAGTTTAACTCCACCATTTTGGAAGTTTCTTGTTTTCTCGTGGTTTGGGCTAGTCTACGGATAACCTGATTGTGGGGTACCTAACGTTGCGCGTGAAATTTATTTTATTGCTTTTTCGATAGTTAGTTACATGGTTCTACTAAATAATCGAGAGATTAGGAGTTGGTTTTAAAACGAGAGCAGCATTTGTTTTGTTTAAGTAGGTAGGATTCCCTAATATTAATATTGATAAGGGAACCGCCCATAAAATTGATTATAATATAAATCATTTATTTCGCCAGAGATATGGTACAATTGGTGTTACAAGAAAGTAGTGCTTTATAAATATCACTTATAGGAGGCATACGACACCTATTAGATACAGTAAAAATAGAATGCATCTATAGTATTAATTACGCGGCTTCTTTCATTGCTCGCTTAGTGATGATGTTTTGCTGTTCATCGTCAGCTTGTACCTATCTACACCTACCTACTAACTACAAAGCCTGATGGCATCGGGACAATAAGAACGTAAAGGGTCGTGCAGATAGGCGCGATATCGCGGGCGCGACAGGCAGCGCGACGCGTGTCGCGCCAGTCTGCACGAGCCTTAATACGGTTTAATGTATGTTCTTGTACGAAAATACAGATCAAGGTGTACGCCTTACTTAGGTGTATGTATGGCGTAGAATTACGCACCCCTTTATAGGTGGGTAAAATATTGGCAGTTTGAAACCAATCGTCTCTTTGGTCAAGTGATGGCGCAGCTGCTGTGCGTGACAATCGACTCTTTTACTACAGGTTTTTGGGTTTTCTGTTAGGTTAGGTTAGGTTAGGTTAGTACCTACCGAGACTCTAGAATTCATTCTACATCTAGGATCCAATTTGTTTCATCAATTTGATCCAAAACACGTTAAATGTAATTTTACTGAAAAATCGTCTCAAACTTATTTCAATGTTCCTTTCCTTCAGAGGAAGATGTTGGAATAACAAAGTGCATTACATTCCTAGATGCTGGACGTAAAACTTCTACAAGATTTCAGGCAACGTAATGGCTTGTGACTCAAACAAACTTACCCTGTTTTGTTTGTTATACGTAATTCGCAAATGGGGAACCCAATAACTTGGAATTTCGATCAGACGTAACAAAGAGAAGTCAGTTACAAAGAATTGATGGCTCGAATTATAGGGTTCCTTCGAATTCAGGAAGGGCTAGTGATCTAGAGCGACAGGAAATATGGAGCCAAGTTATAGGTTGGGGCAAAACTGTTATGTAGAGCCACGTAGGTAGGTAGTACCTAAATCAGACAAGAAAGAAGGTCCAGTTATTACTATAATTTAATAAATTAATAGAAACTTTAAATATGTAAATCATTCTCCGATGAATACCAAAAGCTTCGTGGTGGTTGAATACCTATTCAAAGTATTAAGGTTGTTTTTGATGGATTTGCAAATCATGGAGAAAAATCCCTGACGACGCAAATACTCGAATAACGGAAACAATCCTAAGTTATCCGCTTCAAGGGCGAGGACCGGAGCTCTAAGTGGGCCAAAGTCCGAATCTAACAATGGCATTATGTCGACCCATGAACGCCTCATACCAATAAAAATGTATTCCGGAGTTCTATTTTTCAGCATTTTAGTTTTCAGCAATAAGTTCCGGTATTTAATTTGTTTAGCATTGTACAGTAATACATTTGCTTACAAGTAAGTAAACGGACATTTGCTGAATTTTGTATTTATCTTGCGTCTACAAAGGGCATTCCCATTGTACAGACCTTTTTTGTTACTCGTATTTCTGTAATAGCAGATTTCCCTGCGGATCCTCATTAATATTCCTTTCCGTGAAATATTTCATGTTTAAGAATAGTAAGAACGAGTTTCATGGAAATGTTTGCATACAAAAACACTTTTATAGGCACCTTTAAACTTCTATCATTTTTAAACATAATATAGGTACATTAAGTACCTACTCCGCTTAATTCAAATACCTGAACACCATTTCTTACAGGTAATTTGTATTCTGCTTACAACAGAACGTTGTTTTTGAATTCCTGCGGCAAACGGATGTCAATTAGGCGAAACACTTAGGAACATTTTAGGGGTAAAAATTTTGAAACAAAAATCTATTGGGGAAAATAATTTGAAAACCTTTTAAAATCTGTCCATGTAGCATGATAATAAATCGCTACTGATGTTGCAAGCTGCAGAACAATTCAACTCGTTTATCTAGCAATGCAATTGATGCTCAAGGTTCTTATAGACTGGGGCGATATCGCGGACGCGACAGGCATATTGCTGCCTGTCGCGCCCGCGATGTCGCCTCAGTATGCAGGAGCCCTTTGAGGCCATATTATGAATAAAAATAAAAATATGTCAGTTTACCCTGCCATCATGGCAGGGTAAACTGACATTATTTACAAGATTAATTACGGAATGTATGTCTCGTTAAGATTTAGCCTCGAATGTCTCTCTTTCGGTTTTCTTATTGAACCTTAAACATCTAATATTTTGTTGCTCACTGTGAACACAACAAAATAAATAATTTCGACAATAAAATAACGTTGTGTAAGTAAAGGATTTTCTTCGATATAATTAAGGTTCCAGGAAAAGTATTACAAGTTTCAACTACTGATTGATGCTCAAAAAAAAAAAAGGAAACTAACACTTCTGTACTACAATTCAAACGTCCGTTTCTGTCGCGGTCATGTGACGTCATTTACCACGATACTTGTCTACATCCCGGTTTTAGCCCCAAATCATATAAATAAAATTATATTTTGTGCTTTATTCAAGCAGAAATCCCACTTACTTACCTTAGTGAGATTTCAAGCACTTTGCAAAGAATATTTTTTTAATCACGTAGTTTATTTAGTCACTTCCGGCATTGTCAAAGACGACGTGTTTTGAGTTTGCATTCCGTTCCACCAAAAAAATGCTACATAAAATAGAGAAATAAAAAAAAATGCATTAAAAATAAAAAATAAAATAGGAATTTGTGTCTTGACTCCTACATAAAACTAACTCATATACATTGGTATATGAGTTTTGAATTACGTGCATATTCCCTATTCTTGAAATCGATATTCATTGTTTACATGAGGTAGTAGGTCGTGATACGAGAGACCGAAAAAACTTTCATCAATATCTATACCTACCTACCTACCTACATAGTATCAAACAAAGTCGCTTTTTGTGTCTGTCTGTGTGACCTTTGACCTTTAGATCTCGTAAACTGCAAAATGGACTTTTATGCGGTTTTCACCATCGTTTAGACATTGAGATACTAATGTACCGTTTAGATCATCTACTTATTTTGTAAGGTTTATGTTTGTATATTAGGTACGTTTCTATTTAGCTTAGATATATATAGCACGGAAATCTCGATGTTTTGACATGTTGCCATAGAACCCGTACTACACAGGTAGATTAAAAATAAACAGAAGATTTACAAAAAAAATAAAAATTAGTTTAGGTAATGGTAAATACATTAAAAATAATCACCTATTTGTTAGATTTTGATTGGGTACATATTTGCTGGCTGAGTTTCTATGCCATTAGACATACTCACTTCGATGCTGTGACCGCAATCCATTCGCAAACGAACATTAGGTAAATGTTTACGCTTCTTTCTATTAAAGATCCAGTGGTTTGTTTAAATCAAGTACTTGTTTGTGCATAGCACGGGAACATTTAGAGCGTTCGCTGTCTGAAAACTTCTGAAAGAATTGTAGTTTTTATGAACACTTGGTTGGAAAGTGCTGAAACGTCGCCGCCTCGGTCTCGGCGCCCAGTGGACGTTGTACTGCGTGCATTACAGGAGACATGCTGCAATCGACAATTCTATTGTGTCCTGTCGCTTATTGAAAAGAACCGCATCCAAAGGTATAACCGTTTCTAAGTATAGATTTGAAGAAACTTTTGTGTAAGAATTCTGTCACGTGTTCACTAGTTTAATCTGAATTGCTAAATAGTTGTTAGTATTGCTATCATCATCATCATCATCTGCCTAGCCTTTTCGGTCGGCTTCCAGTCTTACCGGATGCAGCTGAATACCAGTATTTTACATGGAGCGACTGCCTATCTGACCTCCACAACCCAGTTACTGGGTAATACGTTAGCCCTTGGTAAGACTGGTTGTCAGACTTTCGGGCTTCTGACGACCCGTAACGACTGTCTTGGTATGTAAAGATGGTCACCCATCTACGGACCAACCGCGGTAAGCGTAGCTTAACCTGATCGATTGACCCGTGCGGCTGTTATTACTTAGCCACAAGCTATGTTAGTAACAATTTAGAAGTGTTTCTTATAAGTATTCTAAATACAACATCCATATCAGGATATTCGGTTACTTAGTGACTAGGTACTATAAGACAAGAAACAAGAGATTTCTCTTAATAATATTTTCAATAAAGATAAACAACTTCACAAGTGATGTTAAGTCAAAATGAACCGGAGTCATTCGGGTATTAATACTAACACCTACATGATTACTCCCGTGCTACTGCACAACAGGAAGTTGGGGCAAACTTACATAATACGACCACGAGTAAAAACATGAACACGCTCCAGTTATATTGAGTTATACACAGCTCGAGCCACCTCAAGCCACCTCAAGCAACCACGAGCCAAGATACAGACTAGAATTCATACTTCATGAATACTGTATGACATGTCAAGTCGTCGACATAGGAATGGTAAATGTATGTAAATCGATTGTTATGTACAATGTTGATTAGGATAAACAGTTACAATTATTCGGCTTCAGTTCTCGGTCCGCTCCTGCTGCTCCACTTCGCGCCAAGCGTTGCTCACATCCATCCTTCGTAAGTAAGTGATACCTACTTTGTTATCTATATATAGTAAGTGAAATGAAATGAAATAAACAATTTCATTTCATAAGTGACGTATACTTTGTTATCAGTACGCAAAATTATGTTAAATACTAGTAACGCTATGGGACGTATGCTTCAATATACTCCAACACGCGCATAGAGCTAGTTGTAAATTCGTACACTTTTACACTACCTATATGTAAAAAACGTTTTAATAAGTTCCTACGCACACAAGATCAGTTGACATGCCAGCTTAAAAATAACGGAGAAATAGAAACTTATATAAACCATATTATGCCTACGTATAGGTGAAATTATTTTAGGAACTTAATTTTACAAAAACGTCGCACAAATTCACAAAGTCACATTCAAGCTTGCTTGATTAATGATAGTAAATGATGCTAATTGTGTCGCTGATTGCTGAGGGAACAAAGCTCGGAGCTAAGTAATAGACTCTGGGCCGGACATTACGATCTGTGTTTATTCTTTTGTTGGCAACAGTACCAAGCTTACGTCTTTAATTCAGTATACGAGGGAGACTCTGAAAGTTCTTAGAAAATCAAAACCTGAACAAACTAGCAAGTTATTAGTTTTATTATATAGTTTCGAAATAGTGTCCAATTACACCAATACATCGCTGCATCCGATGGAACCACTGAGAGAAGCACTTTACCCACTCGTCCTTAGGGGTCTCTTCGACGGCATTTTGAAACGCAGCCACTGCTTCTTCGGCGTCCATAAAACGTTTCGTCGAAGTTTTTTCTTTTATTTTCGGAAATCAATAAAAATCGCAGGGTGCGAGGTCTTGGCTATAGGGCGGGTGACCCAGTAATTCCACGTCTGACGTCGCCAAGTAGTCGATTGTTTGCTTGGCGTTGTGCGACGAGGCGTTGTCGTGGTGAAGAAGGATCCTACTGCGAGGTCGTTTCTCCCGAACTTTTTCCAAGACAAGTGGCAAAAAATTGTTAGTGTACCACTCTGCAGTAACTGTTTTTCGATCCTTTAAAACAATTGGTGCAAAAATATGGTGGCCTGGTTCTTCCGAAGAACGAGGCACCCTCTTTTTTCCTACGCTTCGATCTCTCTTCACTTTATTTTGGCAACTCCTCGGAAGGAAACACCCAGACAGCAGACTGTCTCTTAGTTTCAGGATCATAACAATAAATCCAGCTTTCGTCACCCGTAAGTATGTTAAACACAGCATTTGAGTCACCTCCGTTAAATCTTTGAACCATTTCACGACACCAATCAACACGACGGAGTTTTTGGGCCTCTGTCAAATTATGAGTTATCCACCGAGCACAAAGCTTCCTGACCGCTAAATGTTCATGGAGGATTTTGTGCACTTGACTCATACTGATGCCTAAGCTTGTTCGAATCTGCAGATAAGTCACTCTTTTGTGAGTCTCTATCATACCCCGCACAACGCTGATGTTATCTTCAGTCGTCGAAGGCCGTCCCGCACGCAGATCATCGTTGAGATTAGTGCGACCACGTTAAAACTCATTAAACTAGTTGTAAACAGTGGCACGAGATGGGGCTTCATCGTGAAAGGCTAATCGAAGTCTATCATACTTTCTTATTGACTTAAATGACATCGAAAGTCATAAAAAATCATCGTACGAAAATGTTCTCGCGTTAAATTCATGCTGACGGGACACAGACATTTTTCAATTTGCCGCCAAATCGTTAACAAATGACAAATGAATAAAATTCACACACAATAATATTGGCAAAGAGTTTCATTTTCAAAATTTGAACTGTTTTTTTATTATACCTTTTACAAGTGGCCTGTTCTAAAAACTTTCAGGGTCGCCCTCGTATACGTTTATAGGACGGTTGTGACTGCAGCTCGGTTAAAATTCATCTACACTCATGCCTGTAAGTTATGCGCTAGCAACCTGTCTCTACTGTATAATCCAACACTTACTGCTAAACGTGGTTAACCTCCAGTGTTTCCACCTCCATCTCGAAAGGTTTCAGAATAGCGGCGTTCAATTTAATTTGAATCAAAATAAAATAAATAAATTTACCTACTCATGTTTCTACTTTGACTCCCACCTCCTGCCTCGAGAAAACTGAAATGAAATGTTTGAAGATGATTGATGTCTGCAAAAGTTCTAGAGGCTATAGTGTGAATTTGATTCGTTTTATAAAAATAGATGAGACTCGACAGACATGTAAACTGATGTAAGTGAAGTAGGTGTGGGAAGTATGTCTTTTTTATTCTCTTCCAGTGCGAGGTGTTCTGTAGACCAATGAAGCTGGTAGAAACAACGATGATCGAATCATTATGAATTTTCCCGTCCAAAACGACTGGGAAAGTCAGCGCTGGTCAATATCATATTGTAGTAAAGTTGATCAAAAGCATATTGGCTGGAACCGTTTGAAATTATCAAATAAATTCTCCCGCTCTGGGCGGAGCGCGAGGGTGTGTGTGGGTGTGTGTGTCTCTTACTGACTAAAACCACCAGTATTCCTTCCGTCGCCTTTGTGTTGTCAGAGGCCTTTCGGAATTTCCCGCGACCCCGGCAGGCATCGGTCCTAGTGGACCCCTACAGTTGTGCTGACATCTCTTTGAGGCGCGCGTGGAACACAACGCGCCGTCGACCCGGGCCTGGTCCTTATCGGACGGCGAGCTACCCATTGCTCTTCGTCCTCAAGCCCGCAATATTGGCTGGAACCTGCAATACTCTTGAGAACCTAGATTTTAATCGTCACAGATGCTTTAAAGCTAAATATTAATAGTTGTGGTTATGACTTGAAGTTTCTACTCAATGATTTTGAAATAAGCAGTAACCTCCTTTTACACGGTTTTAAACTTTAAGTTAAGTTTATGGCTAGGTAACTTATATCAATTAAGTGTGGCAGACGTGTGGGTGAACTAAGGTAAGCTATCGTGCCGAGAGTGGCCGGCACGACGGATATTAAGGTGTATATTTCACGTTTTACAGCTCCAGATACTGGATGGGCTCCGGACACAGCTTGGCAGGTTAACAAACACCCTTAAGTTTCACAATATAGGATGAAACTTAACCTACTTTATCCATAACATCATTTTCTTTAGGGCGCAAAACAAAGCGGAAACGCCTACAGTTCGATAACAAAAATGATTAAGTGAAGGGGTCACTTAATCATTTTTGTCAGTTTCTTTGTTGTGCTCGGAAAGATGTCCAGACTTTCATCCTAAAACCGTCATGCATGATAATTATAACGGTCTAAGTATGCACCTAACTAATTTTTTCCATAAAATTGATGACATTCGTACAGTTGGTAATTTGTAAGAAAGGCGAACCTAAATCAAAATTGAGTTTTCATTACCTACTTATAATTAATTTTATAAAGCAAAATATTTTTTTTAATATCATTCATTAAAAAAATCTTTAAGCAGCCGTTGACGAAATCGACTGATTTTGATCAATTTTGTTTGTGCGAAAGGGAAAAAGAATTTATTTTTAAACCAAATTATTTGTCATTTGGAAAGTCGAGGTCTTTGTTTTGCATGAGGCTGGAATTTGGATTTTTTTTAATAAATTAAGTATTCAAGGAAAATCACTAATATTCGCAACAAGTTTTTCGAAAAATGACGTGAGACCAACGTTTGATCTTTTTTTACAAGTAACTACTTTTACTTTTGAACATTAAAACATATCATCAACAGCATTATATGGTCTGCTTGCACGTGGTTGAACCACTTTTTTCAACTTTCATACAAAATATAGCAGAAAACTAATGCTGAAAGATCCTTTTTTTATAAACCCTGTCAGTATGTATTTTTTCTTTTATTTAACAAGCTATTTAAAGACATTTAAAAATCACACATACTATGTGTGATTTTTAAATGTCTTTAAATATCTTATGTCTTATTTTATGATAATATTCATAAAATAATATCTTCATCAAGTAAATCAAAGGCGAAATCCTAACTAATATTATAAATGAAAAGTGAATTTGTTTGTTACGCTTTCACGCTAAAACGGCTAAACGGATTGGCATGAAATTTGGCACATGGGTAGACCATGACCTGGATTGGGACATATGCTACTTTTAATCCCGATATTCACACGGGATCGAGACTTATGCGGGTGAAACCGCGGGTCGGAGCTAGTAAACTATAAATATAGCTAGTAAATAAAAGTGATGGAATGATGAACTGTGACTGACACGAATGGTTTCGCGCCACGAAAACTGCAGTTTTATAGTCGTACAGATTTAATGTTTCAATTATTTCAAGTTTTCTTACAATTAGATAAGGAATTGACAAAACAGGGTTTTTTTTTCGTGCACGGAGCCTTAAGTGTACTAAACACCTGCCGGGGTCGCGGGAAGGTACTTATGGGTCACCGAGGCCCCCGCAACACAGGCAACAGGAAGGAATACGGGTGGGTTTTAGTCAGTAAGAGTCTGACACACCCTCCCGCTCCGCCCAGAGCGGGAGAAGTTATTTGATGATTTCCCACACTCAAAAAAAAAAAAAAAAAGTGTACTAAACAGCATGTCGATTCTGTAAAAATCTCACCGTGAAAACTCGCGTGGAGTGAGCTGTCAGTGTCATCCCACTGATGCTAGGGAGTGACCAAGCATTACATTTATAATCATAATCGAGATTTTTATGATATTTTATGCTAATTCTATTGATCATTTAATATTATTTCAAAACTACGAGTAGTATTTAAGTGTTACGTGAAACGTTATTTAGGTTTTTTTTAAATAACAAATAACAGAATAACAAAAATTCAATCAGAAACCCAATTTTGTTTTTGTATTCCAAAAGGTTTGGTAATTTTCACAGCCGCCATCTTGCTTTTTCATTTTGACTATTGGATTCAACACCTCCGAAAACCATGAAAACGACACCCATAATGAAAAATTTGAACATTTTCGCAGCCGCCATCTTGCTTTTAGATTTGGCCTCACTATCGGCTTTAACACCCCAAAAACCACGAAAACGACACCCATGATGAAAAATGTTTGTAGCCGCCATTTTGGATCTTGATATAAAGGTGGTAAAACCAATTTTTTGTTTGTCGCGCATTTCAAAATAAAAAAGACAAATAAAAAAAAACTCAACTTCATATTAATACCAGCGCCTCACGCGCAAGCGCAGCGTGATCTTATCACTTCACCCGATTCTCGTAATCATAGTACCTAACCACCCGCGCCGAAGTGAATCGGCTAGGTGAAGTGAGTTGGGAAGCGCGACGCGCGAGTGTTGTGATCTTATCACTTCACTCGATTCTCGTTGCCATAGCAACACCACTTCACTTGGGCTGGATGAAGTGAGCCTAGCCGCCTGCCGGCCGGTGCGCGCGCTGCGCGAGTGTCAATTGAACTGTTGAATTTTGTTATAGTATTGATGACGGTGATTTTATGAATAGGGAGATACGGATAAGACGGGGACACGGGGTAAGACGGGGCCCCCCACACATAGACGAAACTAGACATCACACTAACGCATCGTAATGGCCAACGGGACGCCACTCGTGAGCGGCCATTAGTCCGACGTCAGCAGCGAGTGAGAGCGCGTGCGTTTATTCAGTGCAGGTCAAAACTAGTTTACCGATTTCATCGATCTATGATTTAGGTCCTGAATAACTTGTTATAAAACCGTAAGTATTACTGCCATATTATCGTAGATTTTGTAACGCATTCGTGATTGTATTAATTATAGTGTGGCGTAGGTCTAAATGCTTGAAGTTTGGTGTGTTTTTTTTTACTAATACTTTTGCTAAAATATGGAGGTGAAGGCAAGACGGGGCAAACTTTGCGAGGCATGATGGGGCATTACCCCATCTTGCCTCTTTCAACAGGTTTATGGTATTATGCTTGTCGGGATATTGCAACCATTTTTTGTTTTTCAGGTAACAGTGGTATGGTACAATGGTACGAAATTATAAAAAAAGACGAAGAGGGGAGAGTGGTCTAAATAAGCTATGAAAAAAGCAGTAGAAGATGTGTTGGCAAAAAAATCAGGATTTCAAAAAGCAGCTTCAACGTATGGAGTTCCGCAAACCACTTTAGAGCGTTATGTCAATAAAGTAAAACAAGATAAGGAAGTAACGTTCAGCGAGCCATTAGGGCCTATAAAAAAAGTATTTAGCGTTGAAGAAGAGGCAGAAATAGCGGGATATTTAAAACATATGGAAGAACGGCTATTCGGTTTAACTACTCTTGATCTCAGACGGATGGCATATGAGTTGGCTGTTAGAAATAATAAAAAAAATAACTTTAATAATGAAAAGAAAATGGCAGGTAACGCTTGGCTCAGAGGTTTCTTAGATCGCCAGCCACATTTATCTATTCGTAAGCCAGAAGCTACATCCGCAGCTCGTGCAATGGGATTCAATAGAGTTGCTGTTGGAAAGTTTTACCAGTTACTTGGCGACATCTACGACCAACATAAATTAACACCAGACAAGATATTTAACTGCGATGAAACTGGTATATCGGTTGTTTCAAAAACTAAAAGCAAAATAATAGCTGTGAAGGGAAGAAAACAAGTTGGGTCATTGTCATCAGTAGAACGAGGTCAGACTGTCACAGTGGAAATTTGCTTTAATGCAGCTGGAAACTATATGCCACCACTCATGATATTTCCACGACAGCGCATGAAAGCTGAACTATTAGATCATGCTCCACCGGGGACAACAGCTGCCTGCAATCCACGAGGATGGATAACCACGGAAATATTTACGATCTGGTTCAAGCAATTTATTCAATTTTCAGGAGCTTCTCTTGACAATAAAGTGCTGTTACTTCTTGACGGTCATGTAAGTCATACTCAAAATTTAGAAGTTATAGACATAGCTCGTCAAAACGGAGTAATTATACTTTGCTTTCCTCCACACTGCACCCACAGGCTGCAACCTGCAGATGTTACATTTATGAGGCCTTTGAGCACTTATTACGACCATGCTGCTACCAACTGGTTACGATCGCACCCAGGCCGAGTGCTGACCATGTTTCAAATAAGCGAAATATTTGGACAAGCATATCTTCAGGCAGCCACTATGAAGACGGCATTAAATGGTTTCAGGACAATTTTACTAATGTAGATTTTTTGCCTGCTGAAACAACCAACCGTCCAGTTAATGAAGACACTCCAACTACATCTGATGCCATCAATTTACCAATTTCGGACCTTTCCAGCGAGCGACATGCTGTTATTGAGGACAGTCCATCCACAACTAATCATACTCCTGCAGAACCAGCACAGATTAATGAAAGGAATGCTCAACCTGACAATTCTCGACCTATTCGTTTGCAAACACGTTCTGAGATAAGTCTAATGTCTTCACAAGATTACTGCACGCCTACCAAGCCTGCAACTCCTATTTCTTCTATTTCACCTCAAGCTCAGCCAATAACCCTACTTGCTGTTGAACCTGAAACTGAACCAAAGCCTGGACCTTCATCTTTACATGCAGCACAAACTAGATCTCCTGTTCGAGGAGTTTGCCGTGATCTCACGTCTAGTTTTAATAATGCCTCTCCTAGTGATATCATAGCCATACCAGCAGTTCAGTCTAATGAAAAAAGAAAACAATACCGAAGGGGTAAAACCGCCATCATCACTTCCACTCCGTATAAAAAAGAAGTAGAAGAAAGAAAAAGACCTGCGAAACTAGCTGTTGGTAATACCACAACTAAGAAGGCCAAAGGTAAAGGTATAGGCAAAGGAAACAAGAGGGTAACAGGAAAAGAATCACAAGAAGATACAATTTGTTTATATTGCAATGATGAAAACAATTCTTACCTAAAATCGTCGGAAAACTGGGTAGGGTGTCAACGGTGTGGACGATGGGCCCATACAGCTTGTGCTGGAGTCGACGACGAAGATATGCAGGAAGTCTTGATATCGACGGTTAAAAGGTAATAAGGCATAAGCGACATTTTGGTCGAAAATTAGTTATGAATGCCATCCTACTTCAAAATAGAGATTAAGTAGGATGGCATTCATAACTCGTTTTCGACCAAAATGTCGCTTATGCCTTATTACCTTTTAACCGTCGATATGTATTTTGTGTGATGAAAATTAGTTCCCATCTTACCCTCTGTCCCTATCTTGCCCCCTTTTTAGTATCTCGTCTTACCTCATATGTGGGGTAAGATGGTGTATTTTCCTTTTATGATAATTATAATTTTCTAATTTTTGTATGATTAGTTACCAAGTCCAAAGCTGTGCCAAATGAAACGATAATAAGTAATTAATGTTTGATTAATAAATAACACAGATATTATTTTAAATACCCTGTTTTTTTACAACTTTACCTTAGCGTCCCCGTCTTACCCGCATTTCCCTTATTATTTTATTATTGGCAACGCGTAGGTCGGTATAAATTTACCTACCTAAAATAAAATATTACATAATCCGCACGTTTTTTATTCAAATGGCATAAGTATAGCAGACACACACATCGTTTAGTTAGGTTTCCACATAGTTTGTGAGGGGATCAATTCGATGGTCCGTCAGCCAGGCACACTTTTAGCACTCGATCACTTGACACACTCGGTTATCTCTTCCTATTGAATAGATTTGGGTTATTAACAACGCTAAATAACGTCGCACAGTCTTTACTCGACTCAATCCACTATCGCTTCTTCAAAACACATCGCGGTTGGGTCATGGGATTGCGTTTATTTAATCAGTTAAAACACATTGCGAATGGCATGGGATTGCGTTTATTTAATCAGTTAACTGATTATGATCAATAGAATTAGCATAAAAATATTATTAAAATCTCGATTATGGTTGTAAATGTAATCCTTGGTCCATCCCTAGTATCAGGTAAGATGACACTGACAGTTCACTCCACGTTCACTTCACATAAGTTTTCACGGTGAGAAGGTTACAGAATAGCACTGCTGGTACATAATATACAGGGTCAAATTATATTAGGTAGAGAAACTCCGCCGACGTGATGGGTATCGTTATCTCACAAAAATGGGCCATTTTCCAATTAATTAAATAATTCGTCGATTCGATGAGCTCCAAAGTTCTGAGTTAAGATACACGATTACTGACAAAAAAGAGACTTTGACCCCTGAGTTAGGAAATGTCGACACATCTAGCTTTTAAAAAAAATATTACGTATATTCCGACATCTTATTTACTGAATCTGAATTATTATCGTTTGCTTAATGTAATTATGTTATCAATTTTAGTATCAATGTCATCTATGAACGTCTTCTGGTATAACATAGCGCGCTTGTAATTTATTTTATTTTTATAACAACTATTTTATTGTACCTATGTTAACAAATGATTAAATGATTATGATTAATAAAAAAAATCATTTCATTGCGCAATGCACGACAAAGTGTTACTGCTGAGCTGCTGCAGGCCTAGGGATCGATTACCAAAACCGGGAAAGTATTTGGATTTTCTAATCAGGAATTTCCGTGTACCTACTTACCAACCTGAAGTCTAGATTTTATTTATATTTAATGTCCATGTTGGGTTGTTGACATGTTTTGGCTGTTGTTGCAGGTTAGTTGTCCGGGGTACATGATTTCACCTCTGCTGTTGCTAACTGAAAAGGTAAACAATTGGATATAGCACTTAGCATAATACATAGTTGGCTAAATCCAACTATTATTTTAGTACTACTACCTTTTAGTCTAACTAGAATATTAAATTACGAGGAATCATGCTATCAAAACATAATCCAAATTCACTTTGATCAATGAATTGATATCTGATGACTAAAAATATCGCTTGAGGGTAGATACTCGTATTAGTCGAACAACAAAGAATAATATTGCCTTCAGGCTCTTTTGTACGTAATTCATGTTTTTGAGCGTAAACGGCATTGTTTTTCATGTTCTTACTTGTTTCAGCTAACTTTGTTCTTTGGGATTTTTCCTCTGGTTACTTTATGTAAGAAACTTACATAAATATAACATGTCTTCAAAATGTGTAGTAGGTTGGTTATACAATATTAAGGTGATATGGATTTGATTACCAATGATCTGAAAGGATTTTTATAGAGCCGCGGTAAGTTATTACTTTGGCTGAATGTTTTTAAGAGGTTCCCAGTTTACTTTTGATTGGAATCTTCTATGGCCTTTTTTTTTGGCTGGGCAATCATCAAATAACTTCTCCCGCTCTGGGCGGACCGGGAGGGTGTGTCAGACTCTTACTGACTAAAACCCACCCGCATTCCTTCCGTTGCCAGTGTTGCCTGGGGCCTCGGTAACCCTTTAATACCTTCCCGCGACCCCAGCAGGCATCGGCCCTAGTGGACACCCACGCTTGTACTGACGACATCTCTTTAAGGCGCGCGTGGAATACAACGCGCCCGACCTCGACCCGGGCCTGGTCCTTACCGGACGGTGAGCTACCCATTGTTCACCGTCCGCAAGCCCACGCCTACGGTGGCCGGAAATCCGCCCGGGATTCCCGACGCCCAGGGCGTCTCCTGCGGCGGCTAGGGGTGAGAGGGCGCGAAATTTGCCTTTCCCTCAACGGTCCCGCCCCGTCCTTCGCGAGCATTATTGCTTCGCAGAAGGAGGTGACGGCTGCCCATGTCCTCTCGCTCCGACCAGGGCCGTACGCGAGAGATCTCTGCTGCCGATCGCCTCCACGAGGACACGGCGCGCGGCGGTGCTCTGCCCAAGCCGGGCAGACCTCCACCGTATGCTCCACCGTGTCCTCCAGGCGATCCACACAGTGGTGACACGCGGGCGTTTCCTCCCGCCTTATCCGACACAGGAACCTCCCGAGGCTGCTGTGTCCCGTGTGAGGACCTGCGTCAGGTGGAAGGTGAGGACGCCGTGGCGCCTCTCTAGCCACTCCTCAAAGAGGGGACTTATCACCTCAATTATGGCGTGCCCAGCACTGGGTTGCTTTCTTCTATGGCCTTAGAGTAGAAGTAGAAGAGGGCACCTCCTTCTTTATCTTTTTAAAATTACCAATATTTGTACGCCGCATAGCAAAACACGTACACGTTACGTATTAGGTAGGTCCTCTATGTTTTGTGTTACCTATGATTACAATGTTATCTATATTTAATAATAATAATATTAGAAAGAGAAAAGATTTGATTTTTCGTTTGTCTGTTTGTAATGGATAAACTCTAAAACTACTTAACTGACATTCAAAATTATTTAATTACCTGTAGATAACTAAATTATCAGCGAGTAATATGGGCTGTATGTAGTTTAAAAAAAAATAGAGATTCCTTAAAAAAAATACAATAATGTAACGCAAGGTATCAAAAAATTGCCTATAAAAGTCATTATTTGGTCTGCAAAAACTAATGATGATACATAAAATAATGTACTACATCTATAAAGTACTTATCATTACTCACAAAAAAGTAAGCTATCAGTCTAACTATTATAGTTAAGTCACAATAACAGTTTTTTGTTCAATTTAGTCAATCAAAATACGGGTACAATCGAAAGACGATGATATTCGTATCATGATATCAATGCTTATCCAACTAAATAGTTTCATAATCAAGGTTGATTATGTACGTGGAAATTCCACTTTAAATTATTCGAATCGGACCTTTCGTTTAGAAGTTACGACGCGACGGGTATATAAATGCTAAAAGTAAGAAAAATGTCACGGTGTGAGCGAACAGCCTCCCACGCTTAGTCTATTATTTACCTACACATTTTATTTTTTGTGGATTAACACATAGGATTTACTACTTTTAATCCCGGTAGTACGTGCCCGTGGGATATTTTCCGACATCCTCGCGAGCGAAGGCGCGGGCAAAAGCTTGTTATACAATAAAATACTTTTTTAATGACGAAACTTGTAAATAAATATTGTTGTTTGTGAGTAATTTGTCATTAATTTGTTATCATAGGTGAATGTTCAAGTTATTTTTTATGCTATTATCATAATATTTTTGATACTTCAAGGCTTCTGCAGGCTGGGAATAAGGAATAGAGGAAATAGCCCTCAGAATATTCCACCACCAAGCAGCCCTGCCAGCAAACCCCAAATACCTTACCATGCTGCTGAAGGAAAAAATCAGCCAGTGGACACCAGTGACATTAGTAACTGGTTGATCTCAATTGAATCATGCCTGAATGAAGTGTGTACCATTGCTCAAGATGGAAAGCTGAACTCTGATCAAAAGCTAAGGATTAATTCCTTATCGCACAAAGTAGGACATGGCGTTCACAAATGGCAGTTTACTACCAGGGGGGTAACCATCACCTCTTACAGCAGTATTATTTCAATATTACTTTAGCGTGAGAAAGAGATGGAGCTATACGTCCTGTATAGCTCCATCACTTTCCCACTGTGAAGTAATATTATAATATGACTTGAAGTTAAAGACCCAAGAAATACAAAATTTTAAACTAACGTTAAAAGAATAAGGTGACCTAACAGATTGCCTCGAACATTTCCAGAAAACCATACAAGCTAGCTTTCAAGAAAACTGCGCTAAACCTACGATGGCAAAAAAAGTTTCGTTCGCTGTTATGGTAAAAATCAATAACAATAATTACTTGCGCCCCAATAACGTCAGCTCTTTTGCAATTTATCCAACGGTTAAATTAAAATCTAGTGACGACACTAAATCTCTTGTCCAAAAAAATATATGCCCTGAACAAATGAAATTGCGCGTTAGAGAATTGCGCAAAACAATAAACAGAGGCGTTATAATCAGCACGGAGTCTAAAGATGATATTGAAAAACTTAGGAAATCATCACAGCTAAGTAGTTCCAGCCTTAAAGTGGTATAGCCCCATAAGAGAAGACCAAGAATTGTAGTTAGAGGAATACCGACCGTTAAGAGATAAAGCAGTTTATGATTGCATCTATGAGCAGAATGTAGCCGTTTATCCCGCGACTCTTTTTTAGGCTCTATAAATTAAAGTCACAATTCAGGTAAAAAAGAGGTACCTACGTGCTACTTTATTTTTGAAGTAACTGCTAGCATAAGAAGGGCGCTTAGAAACCAAAATCGAGTGTTCATTAATTGGACATCCTGTCCAGTACGGGACTTCATACTTGTGACCAGGTGCTTTAGGTGTCAATAGTATGGACATGCTGCAAAGACTTGTCGGGAGGCTACCTATAAATGTGGGCATTGTGGAGAACAAGGTCACCATGCAAACGAGTGCACTAAACATGCTGAACAACATGCTTGCGATTTAAAAAACCGAGCAACCACAAAACAGGCGATCAAGAATGCCCAGCAAAGAAAATTGCTGAGACAAGATACAGAAATTCTATAGATTATACTGAAGTCGCGTAAGAGCACCAATGGTTTTCTATAAGCTTTTTTATATACTTACTCTATTATTGCCCTTCACACATAAAATAGTTTTAATTTTTACAATTCGCAACAATAATAAACATGCAATCTTTACTTTCTGTTGACACGGCAAAATTTTCTGAATAATAATTTAAAGACGACCTTATTAGAAATGTTACATTGCAAAAATCATAATAAAACATAGTAAAAATGTCTTACGGTGATGCAAAAAGTAGCATACTATTGTTCTTAAACCATAATTTGGAGTAGATAAACCATTTACAACTCGTATTTGTTAAAATCTTAGAGAACACTTAGGTATGTATAAGCACTTGAGTGAGATACCTGAGATACAGGTCTATACCTAGTTCAGGTAGAATCCAATTATTATGTACCTTCATTTTCCTGGACCTCGCCAAAGCTTTTGACACAGTTTCCATTCCAATTCTGTTGCGCAAGCTATCATTGGTGTAAGAGGCACCCAGCTAAAAATGTTCAAAAGTTATTTAGAAGATCGTTCCCAGTGCGTAAAGATTGACAATGTTCTCAGTGCTGTTCAAAAAAACTCATTTTTCGGTGTTCCTCAAGGAAGTATTTTAGGGCCCACTCTGTTTTTGATCTAAATAAATGATCTTTGCAATCTAAAGCTAGAGCATGGCACTATAATAACGTACGCTGACGATACTGCCCTACTTTTTTCAGCTGACTCAGAAAATGAAGTCTACAATCTTGCACAACACGGATTCAATATTGTAAATAATGGCTTCAAAATAACTCACTAACTTTAAATGCAGAGAAGACACATTACATTAAGTTTTCGATGCGCAAGCAAATATCGAAGAATCAAATATCTCATTGTTGCCCAGTCTCTGCAAATATCCAGTATAAGTGTTCCAATATTAAAAAGACAGATAAAATAAAATTATACCCTATCCTTTAAACAACATATGGAAGCTCTAAATAATAGAATTCGTAAGCTGAATACGTATTCAAAAAGCTACGAATTATTGCAAATCCAAAAATAATTAGGCAAGTGTACTTTGCTCTTTGTCAGTCTATTTTGACTTATTGTATTACTACATGGGGTGGGGCAAGTAAAACTTTGTTATTGTCCATTGAAAGAGCTCAAAGATCTATTCTCAAGGTGGCTACTTGCCGACCTTTCCTATTCCCCACTAACCTCCTGTATAAATCTTGTGAAGTACTAACAGTTCGACAGTTATCTATAATGAGCACGGTACTAAAACAACACGCAGCACTTCCATACAGCACTGAATTTACTAAAAGGAGACGGAAAGATATAGTTTGCCAGCCATATAGTCAGCCAAATTTTATATGTACCTCGGTCCGCTACTCTATAACAGGCTGAATGAAAAAGGAAACATCTACTCCTTAAATCATAGGAACTTCAAGAAAATCCTTAAGGAAACTCTTCAAAGTATGTCCTATGAAGATACAGAGAAGTTATTACTAGTGCTGAAGTAAAACATTGTTTGTCTTATTGTTATTTTTGAATTAGTTAGTTAAGTTAAGATACTGTAATTTTAGACACCATTTTACATTTATGTACCAATAAGATTAATATGATATGTGATTATTTAATCAACTAATGTTACCTCCAATCGCCTGAAACACAGGATTACCTAGATCAGGCACAAATCATGGGTGAACTTGACATAGATTTAAGAAAAACTGTTATTTAACGTTGTACCTTATATTTTTGAATATATTTTTATTATTTTATTATTATTACCAAACTAATCTCTAGTTTAAGGCCCTATTTTGTAAATATTTATGTTAATCAATTATTTCAATAAACAATTTCAATTTAAATCTGCAGAAGCCTTTATAATATTCTAATACGCATTATGTGTTGGATTATTTTATATGTAGATTCATTTACCTACTGTTTTAACTAAATACCAAATTGGAATAGAGCTATAATATTGTTATTCTAATATTAATCCAATTCTATATTTAAATAAATTCTATTGTTAGAAAATTTCTTGCCGTAAGGTAAACGGTATCGGGGCTACTTATATAAATTACACAACACAATTACTAAATGCAAATAAATGATGTCTATTTCTAAAGCATTCGGATTCTGAGAACCTACTAACATAATGTAAATCTCTGTATTATGACCCAAAAGTATAAAAAAGACGAAAATGGGCGGGTCGCAAGTGACAAGTAAATCGGTCGGTAAACAGGCGTGACACGACACCATTAGCACAATTTCAATGAAAAATTTATGTAAAGTGCCGCGCTCCCTGTCGCGCCAGTCTGCAACAGCCTTAATTCGGAATGTATCGAGAGATTGAGAGCCGTGCTACCGCTACATTGGTTCGAGTGAGCGTACGCTCGGCGCTCCGTCCACCCAGTCAGTATGAGGCGCGCCGAGCGGTAGCACGTGGTACTTGACTCGCCTTTTCGCTTTCCGCTAAACAGACACGATATCAACGCCCCGTAAAAAGTTATGATGAATTATTTTCATGCATTTATAGTTATTTCAGTGACTTTGTTAATGTCAAAACTAAGATATCAGAACAAATATTAAGAGATGAAGTTATCTGTAATGTTTTTTTAATCATTGTGATGATGAGAGATCCAATTTTGTGATGTTCAAATAACAATTGAAGAATACCGCGTAAGTATTGTTTTCCCCATTATTTGTGTACGTACAAAATGTATTTTTAATTTCTTAGAAGTTTTCCACGCACTTTTCAATTTTGTTTTTCCACAATCGTGCAATCCCACAGCGTGATCCTTATGGATACACACACGTGTTTTATTAATTTATTGATGTTATTTAATGTCACTATATTTATTCATGTAAATACCATAAGTACTGAGCTGTCTGTTAAACAAATTTAATTAATTAATAATGGTAATGACGGGTTTGCGGGAAATATGTTCCTACGAGACAACTATATTTTCACAAAGGGCCAAGGGCAAAATAAGAAGTAGGAAGTGACTGGAAAGAAAAATATAATTATAGGTATAGGTAAGGAAACTATAACATTACTCAAGCATGTATACTATCCCTTATTGTAAGAGAATGTTAATGGCTCTCAAAGGGTCTCCGAGAGTACTTCACTATCCACCTTTTCACATATTTCGCTGGATAACCCTTTCAAATAAGGGTCGAATTGAATACATGCTTATTTAGGATTACAATACGTTGAACTTATTGTATGGTACGAGTTTTTTATTTTTATTATTTTTCCTAAAAAAATATTTTGTTTATGAAACTTATGATTTACTCGTTGCTTATATTTCTTAATATGATTATAACGTGTAAAGCCTGCAATGATCTGTTAGAGATATTATGCTCAAACATTTTATATAAGTACCTATATTTATGAAAATTAGCTAATTTATTAGTCTTTTAGACTATGGCGAAGTAAAAAGGAGGGTTATGATTTTGACCGATATGTTTGAATGTAGGTATGATCATCCGTTCCCTCATAACTTCTAAAATACTTATCATAACTTGACAAATGGGGTAGCGTTGTAAACGTCTTCATCGTCCGCTGGTTATGTGACGTTACATTAAATATTATCTGAAATTGTTATGTACAAACTATTCAATATTTATCTTCTATTAAATAAACAACTTTCACATAATATATTTTATGTACATTTTTATGAGGAATTTGTCAGGCTTTAAAATTCACGGATATTCCGAGTTTGAGGCACGGATGTTCGTCGAAAGCAGAAATAGTCCTGAGTCCTAATCTTCGTTTACATAATATTCGATGAGTCTATTACAGATCGAAAGGCTTGATAAAAGGAACTTTTTCATTGGGTTTAAATGAAGGATTTTGGATCCTTTTTATGTTAGATCTAAATAATCTGATGAAGGGTTGAAATAAGTAATCATATAGATACATTTTCAGTATTATGGGTACGCAATCTGTTCTTTTCAAACAGCAGCTGTGATCAGAGAAAGGCACGACTTCATTAACAGGGTTTTAAAAGTACCTGTCTACGTAATACCATTAGATACCTATGTTAAATAACCTTACAAAAAAAAAAAAACCGGCCAAGTGCATGTCGGACCACGCAAAATGAAGGGGTCCGTAGTTGGGATTACTTGGGACGAATTAATTCCAAAAAAAAACTTAAGATTGTAGCTGAAAAACCTGTTCTCCCATACATCGATATATGCCACGGTCAATTTCTCCAACTGCAAATTTAAGTTGGTCGACTATAACTCGTTAACTTGTAAGGCCTACTTAGCTGTGATAGTTTTCGTTTTAATTTCATTATATGCACTACTGCCATGAATGTTGTCACATCTCCATAAATAATCATTTAGCTGGCAGGAGGGACACTTGACTCTAACAAAAATTAGCACTTAAATGCTTAATATTACGTAAGCGGATCCTTGAATCAAAAAGTGGTGTTCACAGACCTGCAATATTTTTAAACAGCCTATCCAACGATACCTCACACCATGGGGTAGACGAGAAAAACAAAATATGATCCCACAACTACGCGAAAAAACATTTTTATCAAGATTTTTTTTAGCACTTTGTTGGCGTGATTAATATGTATAACTACGCCAAATTACAGCTTTCTAGTACTAAGCGTCTCTGAGCTACAGTGGGGTCAGACAGACAGACAGACGGACATGACGAAACTGTAAAGGTTCCTCGTTTACTACGGAACCCTAAAAAAAACTTAAAAGTAAACATAGCATTACAAAAACACATTCCTGTTTTGTTATACATATAACTTGTTGCTATGAATAGATTTTTGAGATATATTGCTAACAAATGCTAAGCTTATAGGAAGTACTTATGTATTTAACTAAAAGAAATCGTGTAAGCAACGTCCGATATTTTTATCTCAAGTAAACAGACGAATTTTATATGTGTTTTCCTGAATTTAATTTAAGAATGCGAGTGCTTGTGTGGAGGAACTGTCTTCTATCGTTGCGGGCTCTATACCATGCTCCAAGCCATTGATAAGCTGTCGTCATCGATCTTAGCGTAAAGGATTTCCACGTCGTGTGTGGGGAGGTGCAGTTTCACCCACAACAGTAATCCAATCCCGTTTGTAGGCTATTGGCTCGTGGTGTTGCATTCGAATAAAAAGATGAAAATCAAACTGAAATTAACTTTTATACATAATCAGCCTATAATGTTCCCACTGCTGGGACACAGGGCTCCTCTCTGTGAGAGGGCCGTAATCCACCACGCGGGCCCAGTGCGGCTTGGTAGATGTCACATGTCTTCGAATTTTTGGTTCTAGGACATGCCGGTTTCCTCACGATGTTTTCCTTCACCGTTTTTGAGAGCAGTGGTGATGAAATTATTTACACAAAGTAAAGCGCCTGTCCGGGTTCGAACCTACGACCGTAATTCGTAAGTCGCGGCCGGTACCACTGGGCCACCACTGCTCTCCAATTGACTTTTATAAAGATAACTAATTTTAAGTTTCAACTGAGAAAGTTAAACATCTAGATAGTTCACAATGTACGTTTTCTTGCCTCATGGATTTCATAGGTAATAGGAAAAATATTGACTACGCCCGCATAGAAGTGATGGCAAAAAAGCAAAACAAAAGATTTTATCTACATTTTAGTAGGTCTGCAACTTGCTATAAGCAGATGCGGGCGCACTAGTTTGAACCACATCATATTGTTCGACACAAAAGTTTTGTCTTTTGCGACAAAACAAGAGTAGTATTTTCTTAACGTGATCAAAATAAGTTTTTCATAGTCAAGTATAATGGACAGCGCATAAACTTAGGTATAGTGCAATGACTCTTGTTTTTATTGGTCCTGCTCTGGTCACAACTTCCGAAACGAGCTAAACTTACGTTTATTAGAAGATATTATAGACAAAAATTTGGTTTATTAGGTATAGCTCAGTTGATTGTTTTTTTTTTAACTGACTTCAAAAAAGGCGGAGGTTCGTCTGTATTGTTTTTATCTATATTCATTGATATTTTCGTCAATTGCGAATCAATTTTGAAAATAGTTCTTTTGTCGATAGGCGTTCCTCCTGAGGTGGTTCCTTATACATTTGGTGAAGTTTAGATGAGTGGTTTTTTTCTTCAGCTTCAATAATAAGTATTTAAGCACTTTGTATGTGTTGATGATGTTATAATAAGTTTCTTTCATTGTTGTTTACATAGCAAAGTTGTGGAATACGAATTTGTGTAGGGTAGGTACCACAACTAAGAAGTGAAAAATAAAAAGCCTTTTACAAATAAAAAAATAAAACAACATACTTCAAAAACAAAAAAACACTACAAAGTGAAAAAGAACACATTTCGGAAGTCAAATGAAAATACAAAAATAAAGACAACGACTTCTGAAATTAAAGTTATTTTTCACTTTGTAGTGTTGGTTTGGAAGTCGGTTGTTGAACAAAATATCAAACTGAATCTTTGCAAGAAATACGATTGAAACGCCTTACTTAAGTACCGACTTCAAATTCTTGTTTTAAGGCACCGTCCTACTTGCTACGTTATTGGAAAATTATTTTCTGCATTAGGTATCCCTCGAATTTGAGGCGAGGTTGTCGTAGTACGTGATCAATACAACTTTTCCTGTTGAAATCATTTCACATTGTATAGACAGGGCAAACATTAATCAGACTGATATGTCTTATTAAAGTGCACTCAAGCGACTAATACTGTTTGATTTGGCACGTGATAGCTTTTGGAGTAAACTACATCGAACGATGAGTACGAAAACATTACTTTTATGTCTAAGTAATGTAATTCTGGGGGCATTAGGTGAGGTAACTCTATGAAGTTATCTGGGCTGATGCCATAGAAGTCCCTATCTACAAGGTGTAATTGTTCACTACTGAAAACATCTTGAGGGGGTAATTGTACCTACTCATCATTATGAACTACTACTGTAGGGCAAAACTGAAATCACGAAAATAAGCAGGTCAGGTGCTCCTTACATTTATATGTATTCGCATAACTTGACAAAATGTAAGGCACATTTGAATTTTCGCGATTTTAAGGTTGGTCCATAATCAGCTTATAAAATTCCCACTGCTGGGACACAGGCCTCCTCTCTGAGAGAGGGAGCGGGCCTTAATCCACCACGCGGGTCCAGTGCGGGTTGGTAGATGTCACGTCTTCGAATGTTTGGTTCTAGGGCATGCCGGTTTCCTCACGATGTTTTCCTTCACCGTTTTGAGAGCAGTGGTTATGAAATAAATTACAGAAAGTAAAGCGCCTGTCAGGGTTCGAACTTACGACCTACAACTCGTAAGTCGCGGGCGTTACCACTGGGCCACCACTGCTCCTCAAACCTGGGTCACATAGTATAATTTGTTCATTGTTATGTGTACAATGACCCCTTAAGACGTTTTCAGTTATTTTAATTACATGTAGCGTAGCAATTTATAGCATCTTAGTGACCTCTAGCCTGGAAAGCAGTTCAATCCTTACATACAATTAATGGAACTCAATTAATTAAAATTTAACTTTGGTAACAAAAGATTAGTTGCTTAAGACGCAGGACCCACTGTCTCTGAACCAATTCCTAAAGGAAATAATTGCATTTAAATCCTTTGTAAGTTGGTGGAGGAAAGTAGGACAGATTGAATTGATGTTCTGCGTAAAACTTTGTCTAAATTACATCCTTAAATCACTGATTTCTTTCAATCTCCTATAGGTTCTTTTCAAATAGCATCTCATTACAGACCCGGCGCGGCCGCCCCGTGAGTTAGTGTCAATGTTAAATACTTCAATACATTACCAAGTCTCACTTTTAGTCGCCCGCGCTAAAAGTAAATCGCAACACCTCCACGTTAAAGTGGAAAAAGTTAAAGTTTGATTTCCGGGGACAAAATTCTGAAGGTAAAAAATTACCAAAAGTTAATTATTTCATTATTAAAGTCAGTAATTAATACTATGGAGGATAAAATATATGATAATAGGTATAGCAGTCAGCGTCAAAAATATCGGGACGAACCGACTGTTCAAAATGATCTCAACAACTAAGGAAATTGAACTTTATCTCGATTTGATAAAATTCTTGTCAGAATAACAGTTGTGTACTTTCTTCTTTTTGAAACAGTTTTTGTGTCATTGAGTTAATATTTAATTTTCATACTTGTATAGATCATTTTGAACAGTCTGTTCGTCCCGATATTATTGACGCTGACTGTACCAGTAGGTGGTTGTTTTCAAGAATATTCTTCAAAAAGTCCAGAAATACCTCAAAAGTTGATGGCTTAGCTTTGTTATTCAATATGTAATTAAAAGTTTATGAGGCGGAGTGAATTTTCAGCCACCCAAACAAACATCAACAAACTGTGAAACAACCTGAAAATATTTAGTGCGACCGAAGATATAATTATATTTTTGTATTAAAAATAATATTTTGATAAGTCTTGGAATAACATACATATGTAGGTACTAAATTACTTGAAGTAAGTAAGTCTTGTTCTGAAATCCAAGTTACAATTTCTGAAACTATGTATATTTCGAACCTGAAAAGAAGTTTCATTACCTACGTCATTCTTTGCATGTTTCCAAAACACAGCGCTAGTAAACATAAAAGAATAATAACTGATGATCACTGTTCTCTTGTTTAGTTTATGTTAGCTGAAATAGTTCAACTACTCGGATTGCAAACTTCAGACGGTCTCGGCCTCCCAGAGTAAGATCAGACAAATTGGCCATAATATATCACGGCTGACCAATTTAATTTAAACCACGAACTATTCAAATTATATGTAGATATAACATCGAAACCGAATCATATCTTGAAATATGGAATGGATAATAATAGACCGAACATCTTAGCGAAGTTTATTCATGCGACTAATTCTCTATGATTCAGCATTCCGTTGGATTTGGAGCGAGTTCGAACTATTGTAAAAAATATCTTTGAACTATTAACCGTTTTCTGGTCTAGATTCCAGATCTAGAAATAAACCTGTTTAAAAATTCGAATCTGAAAATGAATATTTTTAGGCTGAAGTTACAAATTCATAAAGTTATATTCTTGTTTAGAGTGAACAGAAAAGAACACGCAGATAGGCACGCAAATTCCCAAAACTCGTTATAACACGGATTATGATGGTTTTAAATGCGCCTTAGAAATCGGATTATTTAATCATATCCATTTAAATTTCACGGTTAGGATGAAAGCTAATCGGAATACGGATGCACGCCTAAGATAAGCCAGCTCGGTTTAAGGTCCGGGACACATTCGGATAGAATGTAGAATAGAGTAAAAAGACTATTTGCCCGTCTTTACGAATAGATAAAGATAGACGTTCTTTTAGTTTTATTGGTGTCTGCTATTACATAATATTCTAGAGAGGTTTTCGGTTACGAACAGTTGAAGTTCTTACCGGTTCTTAGGACAAAAAGAATAGAAAAAGAGATAAATAGCTTTATTTTTTTTCGTAAGTTTCTGGAAATATGGAGTGGCTCTTATTACTCATTATTTTGATACTAACGTAGACAGAAACAGCAATTACTGAGGCGTTTAATATCTATTAATGTGTCTAGGTGAATTTAGGACTAATTAATTATTTCGGGGAAAAATAAAGGGCACCTAATGCTAAGATTTGTGAGACCCATAACTCCACAAGTCCAATATACACAAATTGGGAATATCACCCTAAAAAAAATAGGAATACGTTTAGAATTAGGTTAGATATGAGACACTTACATAAAATAACAATGTTTAAAATATAATTAGTAGATAAACAGATATACATATTATTATATTATGTAGGTACCGCATGGAGTCGCTTGACTCTACAGAATATAATGCTATTAATTTATCTGTGGTAATCAATTGATTACCACAATGAAATTATATTTTAAATATAACTCTCAGTAACTTGCAAATGTTCTTGAAAGAACAAATAATCCCTAGTTATGTAGGTACCTACTTATTCGTAGACAATGGAATGATAAGTGTGTGTGTGTGTGTAATTACGTTATCTAAGTCTGGTATCTCTAAAAGCTTCGAGTTATTTAGTTATTACTAACACATGGTGCCCGGCGATGTCGACGCACCTATTGGGACTTGCTATGGAATGTTGCTAATACTGCAAATGCTTTTGTGCAATTTGCGACGCCGCAGCACCAGCGGGGTTATTTCGTAATACACTATAAGAAGCAATGAGTTTCATTTTGACAGTTCAACAACATTTATTACGTTACTTACGTTGTGGAGCAGACAAATTTTTCGAACATATGAAGCAATGGATTAGAAGTATATTACTTCTAAATCATTCAGATTGTGATTGTTACGCCATTGGGGTGCAGGTTAAGGCAAAGTAAGGAGCAATGTAGATATTTTGCTCAATTGATTATTTGAACAGAATCACCACCTATATCTATATGTAGAAGTTGAGACAGAGCGGTTATTTTTAAAAATACTCAGTACCGCTAACCTTATTCTGGTCTTTGTTTCTGCTATAGCAACGATTTTACGTTTGATCTATCAGGCAACTTAAGGATTTCAGAAAAATAAAAACAAGTGAACTGCTTATTGCAATAATTTTTTAATCAAACAAACAGATTTTACTCACAATGTTCCTTCTTCAAAATCGGCAGCAAAAGTGAGCTCGGCGCTCTAGTTACGCCTTTTTAGGGTTCCGTAATAAACAAGGTACCCTTGTAGTTTCGCCATGTCCGCCTGTCTGTCAGTTTTTTCCCGCTGTAGCGCAGAGACGCTTAATACAAGAAAGCTGTAATTTGGCATAGACATACATATTAATCACGCCGACAAAGTGCTAAAATAGTATCTTGAAAAAAAATCATATTAGGGTGTCTCCCTTGCACGTAATGTGGGGATGATTTTTTTTTCTCGTCTATCCCATGGTGTGGGGTATCGTTGGATAGGCTGTTCAAAAATATTGTGTGTCTGTGAACACCATTTTTCGAGTCAAGGATCCGTTTGCGTAATATTAATTTTTGTTAGAGTCAAGTGTCCACGTCCCCCGCCAGCTAAATGGTTATTTATGGAGATGTCAAAAAAATAATAACAGTAGTACATATAATTAAATTAAAAGGAAAACTATCACAGCTACGAGGCTTTACAAGTTAACGGGTAATAGTCGACCAACTTAAATTTGCAGTTGGAAAATTGACTGTGACGTATATCGATGTATGGGAGAACATGTTTTTCAACTACAATGTTAAGTTTGTTTTTGGGATACATTCATCCCAACTTCCCAACTACGGAACCCTTCATTATGCGTGGTCCGACTCGCACTTGGCCGGTTTTATTAACTCGTTCGCCCCACCAGAGACAAAAGTCAATCACAAAGTACCTACTTACTACTCGTACCGAGTGGCGGATTTCCACATTTTCCATGTATAGGCTGTAAACTGACAATTGTAGAGGTAAGCCTCTACAATTGTCAGTTTCAGATTTTTACAATACAACAATTTGGTTGTAATGGCACAAGAAATAGTTTTTGTGTAAGTATATTTCTGATCAAAGCTCAATCATATACGAGGGCGACACTGAAAGTTTTGGAGGATTTGGCGGCAAATTGAAAATTGTGTGTGTTACGTCAGCATGAATTTAACGCGAGAAAATTTTCGTACAATGATTTTTTATGACTTCGATGTCATTTAAGTCAACAAGAAAGTTATGATAGACTTCGATTGGCTTTTCACGATGAAGCCCCATCTCGTGCCACTGTTTATAACTGGTTTAATGAGTTTAAACGTGGTCGCACTAATCTCACCGATGATCTGCGTGAGGGATGGCCTTCTACGGCGATGATTTAAGATAACATCAGTGTTGTGCGGCGTATGATAGAGACTGACAAAAGAGCGACTTATCAGCAAATTCGGACAAGCTTAGGCATCGGTAAGAGTCAAGTGCACGAATTCCTCCAGGAACATTTAGCGGTCAGGAAGCTTTGTGCCCGGTGGATACCTCATAATTTGACAGAGGCCCAAAAACTCCGTCGTGTTGATTGGTGTCGTGAAATGGTTCAAAGATTTAACGGAGGTGACTCAAATGCTGTGTTCGACATACTTATCCAGCTTTCGTCGTCCACGAAAGCTGGATTTCTTGTTATGATCCTGAAACTAAGAGACAGTCTGCTGTCTGGGTGCTTCCTTCCGAGGAGTTGCCAACTAAAGTGAAGAGAGGTCGAAGCGTGGGAAAAAAGATGGTGGCCTCGCTCTTCGAAAAGACAGGTCATTACGCAACAATTGTTTTAGAGGCTCGAAAAACAGTTACTACAGAGTGGTACACTAACAATTGTTTACCACTTGTTTTGGAAAAAGTTCGGGAGAAACGACCTTGCAGTAGGATCCTCCTTTACCACGACAACGCCTCGTAGCACACCGCCAAGCAAACAATCGACTACTTGGCGACGTCAGACGTGGAATTACTGGGTCACCCGCCCTATAGCCCCGACCTCGCACCCTGCGGTTTTTATTGATTTCCGAAAATAAAAGAAAAACTTCGAGGAAAACGTTTTATGGCGTTTTATGGACGCCGAGGCTGCGTTTCAAAATGCCGTCGAAGAGACCCCTAAGGACAAGTGGTAAAGTGCTTCTCTCAGTGGTTCCATCGGATGCAGCGATGTTTTGATGTTAATGGACACTATTTTGAAAATATATAATAAAACTAATAACTTGTTAGTTTGTTCAGTTTTTGATTTTCTAAGAACTTTCAGTGTCACCCTCGTACGACTAATATGGCGGGGGTAATGTAAGGCGGCAAAACAAAATGTGGCCGCCCCTGATCTTCTGAGCATTTCTAATAACATTTTGCAGAAATTGAATAATGTGCATAAAAAATGCTATTGACTGACATTTTCATCGAAAAGCAAGTTTGTGGTATGCAAGAGCGAGTGAGTCGAGCTCGAAACATTTTACGGCCCGGCTCGTAATTCCAAAAGTTAGGTTTTTGTGAACATTCATACGGAGTTGCTTTGTTAACTTATGCATAAAAGTTAGAGAATTAGAACGAAAATCTTGCATGCCGTGGCTCCTTCATACTGTATATAACAGTTACTTTATCGACTTATAAAGGAACCGTGAGAATGAAGAGAATGTAGGATGCCAGAGCGAGCGAAGCGAGCTCGAAAATTGCACCACAACAACTTGTGTAGGTTAGGTTTTGGAAACAGAAGTTACTTGTTGACTTTGATATGCAGAAAAGCCTGAAAATTAAGAGGTTGTCTACAAGAGCGAACGAAGTGAAAATTTTAGCACCCTGCAATTAAATGCTTTTTACTGAACGTATTTTGGCCTTGTTTGGAATTTGATTAAAAGTGAAGTTTGTTATGAAGACTTGGGGGCTCCCTACGGCCCGGGGCAGACCGCCTCTGCCGCCCCCTACCCCCCCCCCCCCCCCTTATTCGGTAAACGTAATTAAATAAATTGTATTGCGCTTACAAACAGGAAAAAATATAAATATATTGGGTAATGTGTGAACGGGTGTAGTGAGAAGAGTGTAAAAATACAGGGTTAAAGTGATAATGGCGCCGATTCCCTTGTTCACAAACTAAAGTAAATTTAAGTTCAGTGCATCTTTTTCTTTCTATTTCATTAAGAAAAGGACAGAAGATACATTTTAGTTTAGTCCTGTCAAATTAATCAGCGCTTGACGTAAATTGACGTAATTTTAGTAGGCAAGTTTTTAATCACGTCTAAACTTGTATAGAGTAGTGACAGGCGCTGATTAATTTGACAGGACTAAACTAAAATTTATCTTCTGTCCTTTTCTTAATGAAATAGAAAGAAAAAGATGCACTGAACTTAAATTTAGTTTAGTTTGTGAACAAGGGAATCGGCGCCATTGTCTCGCAAACTGTTACTATGAATTCAGTAAATTATTCTAGACCTCCAGACTAGAAATGATTAATCGGTTATTTTTTTTTTAAACTGCTTTTCCATCAATTTTGATCGTATAAGTATTGCCATTTTGTATGCAGCAGTAATTTGTTTTTAATATACTCTAAAAAACCTTTAGAAAAATTTCTAGTCTGGGAGTCATGGTAAGTTTGCGCGTCGATGTCACTTCCGCCCCGTATATATTCTACAATTTCGCTCTCTTGTCACTCAAACTCAAACAAAGTGGGCAGAGGCCGATTACTGGTTTGGACCGGGAACTGGATGTTTTACCAAAAAATATAGAAATTTCCGGTACCATTGAATGTACTATGAAAGGCAAGAGGAAAAAGATATCGGAAAGATGTCTTGTAGACTTCTTTCTGCAAGACATCAAAAAAGCGCAAAACAGGCCATAAATATTCCTGTAGAATATTCATAACAGCTGCGGATTGATTTGTATAATAAATATTATTTGGAGCCTCTTGGCGGCTAATGAATGCAGTTTGGTTATAAACTCATAAATATGCAATGAGGCTAGCTAAGGTCCAACTTGGAACATCTCGGAGACTGACGGATATGGACTGCGTTTTAGACAAAGCTGTAAATTGAGTAGTTGCTACTAAAAGCCAAAGCTGTCGATATAATAAGCATTTTAAGGCAGAAATTACGCCTTATTGAAAACGGTTTCACTAATATAAGCTTACCATTTCTTCGCGAAGATACTGATTGACAGGATTTACGAAGAAAAGTTTGGAGTAATTTATCTTAATTCTTTTCTTGTGAAGGGTAAAACTAGGAATTCAAGCTGAACGTCAAACATTTTTAAAGAAATCATTTTATCTTAGAGGTCTTTCGAATTTATTCCACCAATGAACCTCTTTGCTTTCACGTCAAGATTTAAAACTCTCAAACGTGCATCAAAATTCTCAAGATGTGAAAGTTGTTTGTAAGTGAATATCATTTCAAAGAAAAATGTTTTGACAACGAGCTTTCAACTTCATAACTTCAAATTTTTGAGGGTTCTTAAGTAATCAGGCCTTTATATAGATATTTTAAAATAGTAAAGGGAAAATGCAAATGTTTATTGTTTGAGACTGAAACAAAATGGCTCCAAGTTGATCTAAGTTGTTAGAGTTGCGGCGTGTCTATGACTTTAGCCAGTATTCCAGTACTCGTAATACGTATGAGATATAATTATTGAAGTTATTGTCATTCATAGCAATCAATCACTCCTATTACCGCTCTCCCAAAGCTGACACAATCTATTGCCGTATTTCTACGTTGACGTCGTGGTGGGGCTTGTGCGCTCCGAACTCTAAGTCTGTGGCAGTAGAGTTGACTTTGCCGGAACAGGTCTAGGATGAGGAATCAGACCATGATTGGGATTAAGCTGCTCCAATTATTGCATACTGAAACTTTTATTTTATTTAAATACCATTTTGACATATTTACTTTGTGGAGTTCAATATACTGTTTGGAACTTAATATTTACTTGTAAAGTATTATATTGTTTTCAATTATTGTGAATGTGAAGCCTATGTGGGTCATTATTGTTTTATTTTTTTTTCTCATTTAGTATTAATCATGGTCTGGCAGTTTGAGTAATTTATGCGGCCTTCCCAAATGTTCTTTCTTTGGTATTGTTCGTCGAATCGTTGAGCTCCTTAAGTTCTGAGTTGAGCAGCACGATTACTGACAAATGCGTGCACTGACTGGACAGGTCCACTCAATCTGTGTGGTTCTTTCCTCAAAAGGACCATTTCAGACACCAATCTACATGGCCTTCACATGATCTGACCAAGATTATGTCTGGACTTTAAAAGAGACTGTGACCTCTGAGTTTGTTTCGGCCTTTCTTCTCAGAGTAGTCAGATAGGAAACGCCGACCTCATCTAGCTTTATTTTAAAAATATGATTGACGTGTAAAAGTGTTTGTACAAACCTACTTACAGAAAATAAATCATTTATCATTTATCATGAGAGATACAGAAACGCAGGGCAGAATGTGGCGAGCTGTTGGGCAGTAGCGACCCCACGTACCCTATCTCCCGGGAGAAGTATTGTTTATCATCTCTGGCTTGCTTTATTGACCGACTGGAGTAGACACTAACGAGGAACAGAGCACCCATCTCATTCACGCCTTTATTAGCCGGCCTTTTTTTTTTTTAATTGGCTGGCTTGAGTGGAGATTCGCAAAAGAGTGCTAGGAGGAAAGAAGTGATCCAGTAAATGCTGGTAGGGATCTTGACCATCTACCGGGCTCTTGGATAGTCCTGATAGCTGGAATATGGAATATGTTGTCGCCTTGTCGCTACGGCACTTAGTGCTAGCGACAGTTTCCGGTGCACTATTGGGTGTGCAAGTCACACCCTGCCATATTTTCCGGGTATAATAAAACATTGATCAGGCAGGGGCCATTGTCCTTTCATAGTTTGAGGTAACCAGTCCACTTGAGCTATTCAAACACATATTTCAATATCTTTGTTTCCATGTTCCGCAATAGTGCTACACCAACTGGGGGTTGTCCTTGGGTGCACTTGCATAGAGTGTACAGGGATAATCGTCGGTTGGTACCTCATTTCATTAAAAGCGTCTAATGAGCCTCTGCGAGTTGGCTTTGGTCCCTCGTACGTCTTCCAAAGGTCTGGGACCCAGAGTCAAGAGTTATGTCAAAGACACTTTAAAAAATATTAATAATGTAATATTTTCCTTGAAAATTAAAAGAAAAATCCTAAATCTTTTTGCCGCTAAAAGTTATAGGATGAACCATTTAATTTAACCAACTTTTTATCCTCTGAAATGGCCTCCGCCTAGTTCAGAGGGGGGGGGGGGGGGGGGGGGGGTTTCAATACTCTGTGCAAAACAATTGTAATAATTTTCATGAGCCTACTAAATTGTATGTTTTTTGAGAAATAAATAACTAACAATAATCATGGCACTTATTGGTATAATCTTTTAAACTTTATCTAGCAATTGGGTGAGACCCACTGAACTTGTTTACACGTGGACTTTGAATCTGTAAAATGTAGGGCAGAAGGGTGTAACTTTAATTAGCTGGTGTTTCCTCCACTGTTGTGTTCCCTTTGTAAGTACAACAATACATAAACATGAGTCATTTTGCCATTTAATTAACCTTTTAGGGATGAGAATATTTTTTTGAAAGAGTAAAATTCTTTTATGGCATTAATAACAAACGAGCGAATACACTGCTAGTAACGGAGTTTAACCCCCATGACCTCGATTGTTTCATGAAAGCTTCCTTGACTACTCGTCATTCCTTAGTTATATATCTGCACCATAACTCAATACGGCTTAGAGCCCAGGGTGTGTTTGGAGTTGACAACAGGTAAGTAGTACAGATGTGCACTTGGATTCATGGGTCTGTTCAGTTAGCGATATCTGTTCTTTCACTCTATGAACGACTAGGTAGGTATAGTCGTTGTTGAATTTCGTTTTCATGAGGATCAAGAGACTACTCAGGCTCGTGCAGAATAGCGCGATATGTCGGGGGCGACAGGCAGCAATATGCAAACCATAATGCAGTTAGTAAATATAAATAATGTAAGAAAACGCTGTCTTAAAGAGTTTATGTAGTGAGTGTATGTGTTTATGTCGTAAAGAATGTATTTAAGAACCGTAACACATGGAATTTTGGAGGAGCTCATGGCTAAGTAATAACAGCCACACCGGTCGATCCATCGGGTAAAGCTACACTTCCTGGGGTTGATCTGTGGATGGGTGACCATCTTTACATACTGAGACTCCTCCGTGCCTCGGAAAGCACGCTAAGTCATTGGTCCCGGCTGTTATTGGTAGAACTTTGACAGTCGTTACGGCTTGTTAGAAGCCCGAAAGTCTGACGACTAGTCTTACCAAGGGGTATCGTATTACCCAGTTTCTGGGTTGTGGAGGTCAGATTAGGTATTTATAACATTTAGGATTTTATTGATAGGCATTCGCTGCATGTACTGGTATTCAGCTACATCCCGCTAGACAGGAAGCCGAACCCAACATAATTGGGAATAGGATAGGCAGATTGATTGAACATATGGAATTTTGTTGTTTCTGCTAAAAACTCATGGGAAAAGAGTGTAAGTCTAGCTAGTCTATGTATGGATTACACATATTCTGTAGGAAGCTTCGCTTGTAGATATAGCACTCGACAGTACTAACTCTGCGACGCGACGCCTGCAACTGAGCCAAATGGCACTCACGACTGATTGATGGCGGAATATACAATATCTAAATGTCTGGAGCTAATATCCCATGTGACAAGCTAAAACATTGTATTTGAAAACATCAAGTTGGCAATATTAAAGTACATACTTGTAACAGGAAATTTCCCAGTAAGTATCTCAAAGATCCAAAACACAAAAACACTGTTTGGTATTTGGTATACATACCCAAGATGGTACCGAACACTTCACATATTTAAGTCAACGTTTACTAATCCCAAGGCCCAGAGATTATTATCACATGTGTGAAGTAATAGAATCAGTATGCAAGCCACGATACAGCCTCTCTCAATTAGTTATAAAATGAATGGCTCGTCTGGAGTCTGAGATTCAGCGTCAGTTTTGCATACTATGAATTAATTTAATTTTGTTGACTTATTTACAGCTGGAGTAATGAATTTGTTTCCATTACAATTTAGTTTTATGCTATTATCTTCTCAGTCTCTCTCGATATTTAATTAATATGACGTAGGCTATGCAACTCAATTAATTAAGTATGAATAAGGTCTATAGGATTCAAGTGCTTTAATAAATTCGGGGCTTTGACAGTTCTTGTTGGATTTAGGTGTGTCCCGTACCGACGCCAACACGTGGCGTGGTGCGATTGTGAGGGAGTGAGGAAAACGCCACTTTAATCCTCGTTTAGTTCGGAAACAGAGAGGAATCCGTACAATTAGGCCATGCACATTAGTTGTGGCTTTCGTGTTACTGTACGACACCACGTCCACGGTCCACGTAGCTATTAACATAACCAGCGGGTTAATTGCGTAACACACAGTAGCAATAGTTCTTATTTTGACAGTTCAACAACATTAATTGCGTTATTTACGTTGCTGAGCAGACACATTTCTCGAACATTATGAAGCAATGGATTAGCAATATCCTTGAAAGTCCTTCAGATTGTGATTCATTTCATTCATTCATTCATTCGACTCCATCTAGCTTATTTTTTAATATGACGTGTAAAAGTGATTGTCATATCCTATTTACAGAATAAACAATTTCATTTCATTTCATTTCATTTCATTGAAAGTGTGTCACACAATTAGGGTAAATTGGGTATCAGAGAACCAACCATGTTTAGTAACGACGAAAATGAATAAATGAAGACTTAATCTTAGGGCTATTCATTATGTTTAATGAAACATTACGATTAGGTACACGATTAGTTTTTGGGTCTATCTTAGTAATGACTAAGATAGACCCAAACACTAATCGTCCATAAATTATTACTGGTTGAGAACGAAATTATAATATTATAATATATATTTTTCACTTCAGTAGCTCAAACATGTAGGTTTTGCTGCCTGAAATCAGTGAGCAAAATGCGATTTAGCTCACTGAATTTTTTTTTCAGAAAGCCGCGAATATTTTATTTCAGCCTTGGGTTAAGGCGCTGACAAGACCCAATTGACCAAAATAGGCTTCCCTTAAGAAACAAAATTGCTAAATCTATATAGTTTGTGGTAGCGGAAAAAATATATGATAATTCTGAACATATTACCCAGAACTTGGTTGTTACCAAAACACGTTTTGAAAAAAAATCTCGATACAAACTAACGTTAAACTAACCTCTCACCTTGAGTTCTAATCCAAAATATCTGTATTCAATATCAACATACGTTACGTATTTAATTAATAACAAGAACGTCTTATTTTAATGCAGAACTTGGTTGTTTTTTATTTTCGATTACTCAAATCAATTTTGAGTAAATAGATAATTGCTTAATATTTTGCAATAAATTACAAGCATTGTGTCATCGCGCTTCTCTTTCTTTTCTATGCAATCTGACAGTGACCGCGGTTTAGGTGTTGTCAGCGTCTTAATCATACAATTCGAAACATTCACACTCTATCTCTTTCCCGCCATTAGAAAGAGAGAGAGACAAAGACCAGCCCTTTCGAAGTTCCGATTTTGAATTCGACCTCAAAGACAAACACGTTCGGAATTTCGTACTAACGAAAGTACTAAAAAAATAAATTTTGCAAAAGGAAAATTATGTCTTTTAATGTAATTTATTGAATTTTTACCGTATTATTGTATTTAAACGAAAATAAGTATTTACTGCAAATAAAACTGATATTTAACCTGTAAATATTTATTTCTAGTTTCAATAATGTTACGTAATATATTTTGAATAATAAAATATCATGGGTGCTATTTCCGAACACGCCTTTAATTTAAATAAAAGAGCGGGAATAAAATTTATTTGCTGGCGTAAAGAGTTGAATAAGTTAAAAAATATTAAAATAATCGTAAAAATGAGTGAAACTAGCGACGAGAATAGTATTTTAACACCGGAAGAGTTAAAACAACAAGTTATTAATGCAGAATTAAGTTTCCTACCTGAGAAGTCTCGCGAGAAATATCTGAAAGCATACCTTCAATGAATGGAGACTTACAAAGGGAGCAAGCAGTTTTTCGGAGACGGGTGTTGCTATCTTATTTTTTTGATTTATCACAGACGAGGCGATCATCTACAATGTGGAGTATTTACTCAATGTTGAAAGCTACTTTAAAAAAAAAAACATAACGTGCATATTGAAACATACGTAAAACTCGTATCTTTTCTAAAAAGAATGTCAGTTGGGCATAAGGCTAAAAAATCCAAAATTTTCACGGCCCTTAACATAGAAAAAAAGCAATTTTCTTGCCGCTAAAGTAAGTGGTACCTATGAATCTATGTTGTTAGTTATTAAAATTTGTGTGTAGACTGTTATGTATAAAGAAAGATACTTACTGCCTACTACTAATTTTTGGAGGCTCAATGAATTCTAGTCTGGCTTAGCAATACTGTTAAAATATTTATTACGATATGTAAGAGATGCTGTAAATGTTAAATCATGCATATTAATTATGTAATATTTTCATTACAGGTTGTACTGACCATAGGAATTAGTGGAGCGTGTCGCAATAACGAGCTATTACAGCTAACAGTTAATAATATCGAAAAGCATTCAGATAAATTACTGTTAGTAAAATTGAAAAATACGAAGACGAACCTTGACAGGTCTTTTGTCGTACGCGAAGAATATGTAACTATTGTAGAAAAATACCAAAATGTACGTCCAGCCAATATAAAAACCGACCGATTTTTCATACAATACCCTAATTATAAATGCTCAAAACAGCCTATGGGAGTAAATAAAATAGGTGCTATACCGCGAGAAATGCCACTTTCTTAAAACTGAAAGAGCCTCAGCTATACACGGGTCACTGCTTTCGGAGAACTTCGGCAACGCTCTTGGCTGATTCCGGAGCCGATCTCACCACTTTAAAACGTCACGGCGGGTGGAAATCCAATACGGTTGTAGAAGGCTATATTGAAGACTCTACAGAAAATAAGTCGAAAATATGTAAGCGTATAGTGGAAACATTAAGTCTGACTTCGACCTCGGATCCTTGGTCTCACCCAGGCCCATCTACTTCCAACGACGCACAGTGTACTTATACAGAAAGCCGATCAGAGTCACCGACGTTCACCGTTGTTCCTTCTCAATCCGCCACCGAAACAGAAACCTTAACCCCAGATAATCAAACTCAACTCAATGCAACTATAACGTTGCAAAATAAATCTCTTACTTTTAATTTGCAGAATTGCAGTAATTTTACTTTTAACTTTTATAATGTTCCATTTTATTGAATTGGCACCTCTGCCTACAATGTTAATTATTTTGATTCACAATGAATAGTTATTTCAATCTATTCCTGTTTATTATTTTATCTCCTAAAGTGTTCTCGCTGCTGAAGTGAAAGTAATGTGTGTTACACGAGAGCAAAATTTTTAGCATCTCGTGCCTTAGAATCCCTCGCCACACTCAGGATTCAACTTTAGAATCGCTCGCTACGCACGTGATTCAGTCGTTTAAATCGTTCGCTTGCTCAGGATTCAAAATCAGCACTCGCAGCAAAATATGACTTTGCTCCTTGTTGCACAAATAACTATTTTTAAGTAGGTAATCTAATACTAATGTTTCATTTTATCAAATAATACTAGTCTGATAAATTATATTCTTAGGTGGGTACTTTGAAACGAATGTTTTACAATTGGGGATAAAAACTTTTCATCGTAAATTGTGCTTATCAAAGTAGTCAGGTACCTCCTACTGGCTTTGTGAAATTGTTTTTAACTAACATTATCCATTTCAAAGGCTGAATTAATTAAATGGAAATATAGTTATGGACACGTCGACGTAGGTACGTAGATCCAAAAGTGACCAGAGCTTGTACGAGTTTGAAATTCATGTAGATGGTTATAAGGGGTTTTGAACTGCAGCAAAGCGAGTGGTGAACAAGAAATTCTCATCTGATCAAATTGAGACCACTGTTGAATTCCTGGTACGAGTTTTTGCAGTAGCAGCCACTTCGGCTTTAATCAAAGCTAACCTACAACTACGGCCACAACTAACTACTCGTATATTATTAAATTTACAGTTAATCTTTGAGTTGATTTAAGTGTAAAGGCGTGACACTAGTAGCACAATTTCTATAAAAAATATCGCGCAGCGGTTGCGTTGCCTGAGACGGTCAACGCGATATCACGCCAGTCTGCACGAGCCTTAAAGCTACAGAGTGCGGAGCTGCATATTAAATATTTATATTTTATTTTAACTTCAAAAAAATATAACCCTTTGGGTGAACGGCGGGAAAATTTGCTTTAGTAACAAGCACTGGGAGGCGCTCAGCAATTTCACGGCTTTGCGCAGATAAATATTGGTTGTTGTGCTTGCATAATCAAGAGGGGGTAGGTATTCATATGTTCAGTCTGATGAGTTACCTTGGTATCAGTAGATTAGGTTTACCGAGACTATTCTCTTCTAAAGCCTTAACGTTCTAGCGAACTTTAATTAAACTTCATCATTCACATACTTCTGTAGCAAAGAGCGATCGCCGTCGATTGATCAGTGAGCCGATTCATCTCTACATATAACACGGGTTTCGTTGCTGGTGGGTACTAATGAAACGCCGTCGTTTGCCTCGGATAAATAAATATTCATCTAGGTACTACTTATTAAGCCTGATTTATTAGGATTCGCTTCAATGCGCCTTATATGTTTACTTTTGCGTGTATTAACATTTTGGCTGGAGAAAGAATTGTGCGGCCTGTGTGTTATACTGACTATCTTAAAACATAAAGAAACGATTTTAGATATAACCGGTAAAAGTTACGTAGTCAACCAACCTGAGGCAGCGAAGCTACTCAGACAGATAATTTTATAAAAATATTATGTCCATAGAGGTTTTGTTCAAATAAAGTAATATTATAAAGCCAATTTTTCTTCTTCAGGAGAAGAAAAAGAAAGAAATATTGTATGGAGTATCTACGCATTTGCAGTGGAAAAACAACATAGTTTTTGCAGAAATACTTACGTATTCATTTAACGTTAGAAATATTAAATACTATACTAGACTGAGCTAAAATTATAATATCGAAACAAGCGTTTTTAGCTATAATATCGATAGCTGTAAAAGAAAATGAATACTTATGCTTTTTACTTTATCTTTGTGTTCTTTAAAAAAATACTGAATTTGTATTATAGCGTTCCTACATTGTGAACAGAACAGTAAAATAAATATAGTTATAGATCTTACTGGAGGGCGCGCCGCGTCAGCGCGACGCGACTCTAGTAGAACAATTTCTATGAAAACTTCATGAAAATTATTCTACCAGATTCGCGTCGCACGCGTCGCGTCGCGCCTGGCTGCGGTAGCCTTTATACTTGTGTGAAAGAAACACAATGTAGGGTAGATACCTGTCGCGGGAAGGTACTAAAGGGTCACCGAGGCCCCTGGTAACACAGGCAACGGGAAGGAATACGGAACTGATAACTTCTCCCGACAAATAACTTCTCCCGCTCCGCCCAGAGCGGGAGAAGTTATTTGATGATTTCCCATCCAAAAAAAAAGGGTAGATACCTAAAACGAGACAGAGTATACATAATAACTTATGTATGGACACGTCACCGGTCATCTTTAAATGTTTCCAAACTGGTTAACCATCCTTTTTTTTTTTTTTTTTGGATGGGAAATCATCAAATAACTTCTCCCGCTCTGGGTGGAGCGGGAGGGTGTGTCAGACTCTTACTGACTAAAACCCACCCGTATTCCTTCCGTTGCCTGTGTTGCGGGGGCCTCGGTGACCCATTAGTACCTTCCCGCGACCCCGGCAGGCATCGGCCCTAGTGGACCCCTACATTGTGCTGACGACATCTCTTTGAGGCGCGCGTGGAATACGACGCGCCGTCGACCCGGGCATGGTCCTTACCGGACGGTGAGCTACCCATTGCTCACCGTCCGCAAGCCCGCGCCTACGGTGGCCGGAAATCCGCCCGGGATTCCCGACGCCCAGGGCGTCTCCTGCGGCGGCTAGGGGCGAGAGGGCGCCGACAACTTGCCTTTCCCTCAACCGTCCCGCCTCCCCCTTCGCGAGCATTACTGCTTCGCAGAAGGAGGCGACGGCTGCCCATGCCCTCTGGCTCCGTACCATGGCCTGAACCAGGGCCGGACTCGAGGGATCTCTGCCGCCGATCGCCTCCACGAGGACACGGCAGTGCTCTGCCAAAGCCGGGCAGACCTTCACCGTATGCTCCACCGTGTCCTCCGGGCGATCCACACAGTGGTGACACCCGGGCGTTTCCTCCCGCCTTATTCGACACAGGAACCTCCCGAAGCTGCCGTGTCTGGCGAGGACCTGCGTCAGGCGGAAGGTGAGGACGCCGTGGCGCCTCTCTAGCCACTCCTCAAAGAGGGGACTTATCGCCGCAATCGTGGCGTGCCCAGCACTGGGTTGCGACAACCGTATGTTAAACCACCCTTGTAAATTAACTTTGAAATAACTTTTTATTTTATTTCAGCTATGCATGATGTACAATGTTGCCTGCCTTTTGGATATAAGGTTCAGAAATCACAATGAAGAAAGAAACATTATGAAACTGACATAAAAACTTTTCTTTACACGAGCAACCATAGATAAAATGACCCTAGATGCGAGTTACCTAGTACTTGTAAAGCTAATAAGAACCGTAGTTTGCCTAGGTATATATCTACACACACTCTAATAATGGATTTTGGTAGAAGCTCGTAAAAAAGAGGAAAAAGAATCCTTGTGTGTGACGTGATTTAATTTATCACCACCGCGTAGCTCCCGAATCATTTAGGCTTGTTTCGGTACATGTATTTTTGCTACTGTGCGTTCACTATAACTTGACGCGTGTTGGGATTGGTAGCACTGAATTTTGCAGTCATGTGATTGGTAGTTCTGTTCTGTCAGTCGCCATTTTAAATTGTATTAGTATTGAAACTAAGACTACAAAATCCAATGCTACTAATCGCGTCCCACGTCAAGTTATAGTGAACGCACTATAGAAGGGAAGGTCTACACAAGTTTTCCGTCTGAGCAAGTGCCACCACAACGATGGGTGACTTTGACGATAGAAAATAATAGATTTATGTGTAAGCAGTGTGCAGCAGAACCAAGTCACTTGGACTTATAATGGTGTAATCGTGGGAACCAAAGAAAAATAATTATATATTATTATAATTATGTCTTGTGCGTGCTCAACAAATTCCATTTTGTTTCAGTTTCCATAAGTTATTACGTGTGCTGCATCATGTGGCAGTCAAATATTTTTTGTGCTGCAATTTTTTCCAAATTACGACAACCCTTGGACTTGGTTCTTTCAGTTGACTTGTTTTTAAGAAGATTGCATGTTTCAGGTGCAGGGCTTCAAACTGTCAGAAAATTACAATATTCCGTAAGTTTAACTATTTCTGACAAATAAGAATTTCTAATTGTGTTTGGTAGATTTGTTGGATTTAGTCAAATCTAATTCCTTTTCAAGAAAATGAAGCCATTTTGGGAAAGTTTCGGGTACTAAGAAGTATCCGTGGTCGTATTTATTATAAACTACAAGTACCTATTCAAACGAATTGAAAGTAAACAATTAAAATAACTAACTTGCGTGTTAAACGTCCTACTAAATACAGAGAGAAGTAGTACTCCTGCTATTAATTGGTTCATTATAGACGCAATTAAATATCTATTGTGTTGTGTCCCGTGTAGATTATACGTTGTGAGGCCAGGTAGTAAAAATATGCTATTGTTGATCGTTTTATATTAATAAAATAAAAATCTGGTTAGTTACAGTAAACACCCAAGTAACACAGAAAGCATTATAACAAACGAATAGTAAACTTATGTAGAGCTTAACGTCCGTATAAACTCTTATATAAGTTCACCGAGCATCTTGACGCTTTATAGTGGCATTTAAAAACCATTATGGTGCTTTACACTGTATAACGGTAGGATAATGGCATATCAAAATGCTTTTGTAAAGCCTTTAGTTTTAGTGCAGCAAACCACAATGCAGCTGTACAGCTTTGAGCAGTTTTTAGTGCATTTGGATATACAATAGCATTTCTAAGTAGTAAATAAATGCTTTATGCTGTTTAATAGCATTAACATGAACTATTATAATGCCACGAAAATCCGCTATACAGCTTTCAGCTATTTTTTGTGCCTTAGGGTCTACAATAGCATTTTTAAGTAGTAAGATAATGCCTAATGCTGCTTAATAGCATAAACTTTTACCATTATAATGCACCGTAAATCCGTTATACAAGTTTGAGCTGTTTTTAGTGCCCTTTGTTGTGTAATAGCACTTTTAAGTGGTAAGTAAAAGCCTAGTACTGCTCAACAGCATAAACGTGAGGCAATGTAATGCTTCCATTTTTAAAGATCAACTGAGTTCTGTTGTACAGCTAACAGGTATTTAATCAAATACACGTGAGTTATTGTAATGCTTAAAGCTGTATTAACATAAATTTTACTGTATTTGTCGGCCATATTGGGGAAAAGCACATATTATATGATCAACAAAAAAACAGCATTTTTATGGTGAACGTATAGGTATTATTGGTGTGGCAAGTTATTGCCCCTTACATTTTTTTGATTGTGGACGGTTTATAAGGTGTCTGTAGTCTGTCTTAGGCTTATTGCAGCCGCGGATATTGTGTGTCGCGGAATTTAGAGAATCCTGCGGCTAGTGACAGCTAATGATGGCTGTCAGACGTCATAGTGCACCGGCGCCGAACGGAAGCATTTCGTCTCACCGCAAACCACGTTTTTTCAATCTCAGTTCATCGCGTCCGCAAAACCGCAAACTTTATTACGTTATCCCGTAATCCTTGGGGATATACTGTGCTACGTTTTCAAAATTAAAAATAATAACCCACGTCCGATTAAATCCAAAATATAGACTTTCAAGTGACCAGTGTACGGGCAAGCAAGGTGGCCACCTGCCCAGAAGGATTCTTCAAGACTTTCGCCAGGAGAAGCACAGGTACCGCCTTTGCATTATTTGCTGGAGTTAGGCTACAAACGCCACCTGACCGTCACCAATTCCTCTTTGAAAGTTTGCTCAAAAAAAAAGGCAAATTGAATTATTATGCATTCCAGATAATAATTTTTCTGTCGTCCTCGACCCGCAAGGATACACGGCTATTTTATACGCCTGTCCCTCCAATTATATATTATTATTTTAACTGAGCGTGTTACCTAACCATGTTTGTATAACGATTATAATAATTATGTTGGTAACGAATTAAGTTGTGATTTCATTGTACGTGTAATTTAAGCATTTTGTTTCACACAATGTTGAAGAAATCGCTTAAAATAAGAGTAAGAATTGGAGGAATCAGACAAAAATATCAAAGGAACATGCAAAAATTATGATGTTTACAAATCCGATCATTGCACAACAAAAGATTCGTGAATTGTAGCGATAATAAATAAGGTTCCTTAGGTCAGCCAAATCAAGTAGGACCTGTCAACATTGGAAATACACAAGGTACGGAATCCTCGTGTTTTGAAAAATCTTTTAATGCGAATAATGAGAACATTCAACAAAATTGTATTTATTTCTGTTCGCTTGATGCTGAAAGGTAACACCTTAAGAGCTCCGACGAAAGTGAAGATAACAGTGATATTGATTAATATATAAAATGTACTTCATTTCGTAAAAATATAAGAAGGAATATTAATCAAATAGCGTTAAAAGATTATTTATGCAAATTATGAATGAATTGATTCCGGAAATATTACCTGTGGAGCCAAGGACCATTTTAAAAACACCGGGGTGAATATTGGCATAATTGAATTACTAATACTTTAACTTTGCTATTGGAAAACTGGACAGATGTCTCAGAAAATATATATTTAAATTAAATAAAAACGTCATTTTAAGTACGTAAGTATTTTTATTTATGTAGATTTAAGGGTAATTAATCATTTCTTTTGCATGTTATAATTTTTTAATGAAATCTAAATTCTAAAAAAACATTTTCAAAAACAAATAATATTCATTATTTTTATAATTTTTCAATAACGTACTTTAACAGCAAGAAACATACTGCTCAAATCATTTATTCATAATATCTGTTATATTATGAATAAATGATTTGCATATCCTAGATAGACTTTCATACTATCTTTACTGTAGGCAATAACTACTCGTATAGTAATGATTTTGAACTACGGTCGTCTGGGATGCAACCATGCCTTTGTAATTCACGTCTGTGTCTGAATTGTCTTCCATGTTCGAATATTGTTCCTGTTTAAAAAGCAGTTCTTTAATCTCCATTATTTTTTATCGCACTTGGATTGATCATCTTTCATTAATTTGTACTGTGTTTTTTTAGGCAGCCACCACAAGTTCCCAATTTCCTCCCACAAAGAAGGTAGTATTGTTTTCCTTCTCTCTCTATCGTCTGTACTATTTTGTACGGCATTGTATGGTTGGTGCAAAAAATACTGAAAATAAGAACACAATATTATTAAAAAGCATCACCCATAAACAATATATTAGTTAGTGCGTTTTCTGAAGTTTTTGACCATCCTAAAGTGTACACTACATCGATAATGAAGTAAATAACGGTCCTTTATATAAACTAATTGCGGAAAAAATATCTTAATGATGTATGAAGTACGACACGCACGAGCACAACCGTCATGAGTCTCTCACAACTGAACTAACAAAATCGGTTTCCACTGCAGTTTGCAGAGCGCGATAATGACATCGCTATAAACATGCATAGTGCTGTCTCACCATAATGTCACCATATTCATTTTAATAAGCCAAGCGCAGGAATAGTTATGCACATAATGCATTCAGAAATCCTTTTTATCAACTCTTAACAAATGGATTCAAGATGTACAAAAATTCTGAAATCGGTTTTATTGTTTTGCTCAAGGATCCCCAAAATTGCGTTCAAGTAATGGCACTATTTCAGTCTACCTCAAGTCTACTGGTATACCGGTGAACCCATATAGAACTACTTTATAGACAATGGCACTACAGTGGTTTACCAAAAGTATTCTCTCTAGCCTCTGGCTTAATAATTGTTCACGTGTGAGTATTTATGTTGCTGGCGGCAATAATTAGCCATTTTAAAGGCTCACCGGGCTGCTATAGATCGACACCATTTTGTAAATATTTTATAACCAAAAAATATCATTATTCAGATCTATTCATAAAAGCAATAGACCTAATAATAATGATATAACCTAATTTAATACCACCCAACCAATATTAATATGTTAATTATGCAAAATTCGTTCAATGCTAGAAATACACAATTGTTTTGGTTATTTCACACATATCTGTATATAACATTTTATATCAAAACCACAAAATATCGAAGGCGCGTGAAAATTTTCAATGAAACTTATATAGACATTTACAGTAAACTACATTGCGCAGTAATATTTGAAGGCAACAAAATAAAGGAAAATAACAAAATAGTCAAAAACTTAACCAGTATTATAAATTTAGTTTTGATGCAAACAAATATGGTGTCACTCACTCAGTTTTGACCGTCTTTGTTCATATTATATTGCGAGAAAAAGTTGTTAAATTACAACGTTAATTCTATTATAACATTTGTACCGTGGTATTAGAGATGTTTTTGCAATGATGTAGGGTTTATTTAAGTTCTAACTGTGAACTCTTAAATAGTTCCAATAATTCTTATACTACATTCTAATGCTCGTCTAATGCTTGTGTAATGCAATTAACATCTTCATTATCAATTATATTGCTAGTATAATGCTTCTGTAATGCGATTGGCAACTTCATTGACCGTAATAATGCTTTTTTAATGCGATTGATACATTCTTTGACCACAATAATGCTAATATGATGCGCCTGTAATGCAATTAAATAACTATTGTGAACTTATTTAAGATCTCAAGCCGTATAATTTGTGCCCAAATAAGCATTACAGCAGCCATATGAACGTTTGTAATGCTACTATAGAACTAACTCAAAATGCGAAAACGATACATAAATGCTGTAAGTCGGCCGTTATACTGCTTTGATGTGTTACTTGGGCATAAACCGGCTGTACCTACCTATCTCGAATATGTTGAAGAATATTATAACTAGCGGATGCAAGAAACATTTCCATGGTAGTAGCGAAGTTTAAAAACTGAATTTAAATTTCTAGCGTCTTAGAGAAATTCACGTTCTTGTATCTTGCATCAACTAATATGCAGAGCGCCGCGCCGGCGCACGGTGGGGTGAAAATCGCCTTTCATAGACATACTCGTAGAGACTTGAATTTTGAAGGGTCCTTTTATGGCTAGAAATGGATTCTGCTGATCATAACTTTACTATAAAATTTCATATGAGGCAATTGCGTGTACAAATGAAGGAGTTATAATTTTTGTAAGAAAAAATTGTATGGCGCTGACATGAAAAATGAAGCTATTTCTGGAATCATAAGGTTGGCCATTATATCCATACACAGATATAGTACTATTTATTTGTAACTTTTTGACATACTTCGTATTGCGTCACCATTTGTGATATTTTAATTAAAAATCCTCAAAAATAAAATACGTTGATGCTAATGCTTTAAATATGAGTATGCCAAGTGTCGTTTAATTATTTTTTTATGCTGGCCAAAACGGTCAGAAATCACAAAAGTTCGTTTTACTTAATTTAAATGACATGGTTATTATGGGTTACCTTTTGAATGTAATCTCCTCCAATGATCAAGTTCATTAGCTAATGAACTGAATGAGGTAATCACCTCATATGACTAAATACTTATGTACCTAATGAATTAACTGGTTAAAAGGATACGCATAAAATAATTAGGGTATACGTTAATTAAGTAATTAGTGCACCTTAATGAAAATAATTAGGTAAATATGATACCTCATTAGTCAATAACAATAAATAGTCAAAAATCAGGTTCGTAACTTCCATAGTCCGGTTGAGTAGTCACGACCTCTCAAGGTCAACTACGAAATGCCAAATAAAAAAAAAAAAATTCGTAACTTCAGTTCATTTTGAGCATTTCCACTACTAACATCTGATAGCACTGTGCGTCTCAGTGACTTTGAATAATGGAAAGTATAATTACAAACTTAGATTTGTTTGTTATTCTGACGAACCAGGATACTTCTTCCTTCGATCATGAAATATTGTTCAATTCAGTTGTTATTCGACTGGGTTCTAGCCTTTCTGATGAAGACAGTGTTATCCTAAAGGAATTTTGGCGAAGGTTCACACGGGCAGTTCAAAAGAGATACGATCCCACCGCAAAAGTGAAATTTTTAGACGTGATTACAGTACAGGCTTCAGGCAAATATTGACTGGCCAAACAGCGTGCAGAAATGGTTAAGAAACCACTTTCTTCACCTTTATTTTCACCAGAGAAAGCACTGATTTGCTACTTTCATTAAAACTATCGAAATAACATCACTTTGAGGGAAACGACAATTCGAGAAGGTTCAAAGGATATAATAATATCTTACTATAAAGTACAAAAGGCTAAGCTGCAGTGCTACCCTCCGAAGGCATTTGTGACTGTAACGGATTCCTCAGCTAAGATTGCACTACAAGCATTATTAGATTTAACAGTGAACAAGATTCCTGAAAGTCTTCCTAGTCACAAACGTCATACAAGGCAAACAGTTGATATTAATATCTAAGTGGGGATCTGACGGTGCATCCAACCAAAGTAGATTATAAGCAAAAAATGGTGAGTGAGCAAGATGATTCAAACATATGTATGACCTCTTTGGTTCCATTTAAGTTGATAGCTGGAGATGATACCACATGACGACGAAGACAAAACCCTGCTCATCTACGTATTGTCGTCCAATGCAGTTCAGTATTTTGAAGGAGAACAAAGAAGTTGTCATGGATGAAAACACTAAAATGAATAATGAAATCAAGGCTCTGGTTCCCTCAAAATACCAAGGAACTGAGGTTAGTCATCAATTAATGATGACGATGATTGACGGCAAAATTTGTACGTATCTTTCTGAAGCTAAATCAAATGCGGCCTGCTACCTGTGTTTGGCTAAGCCTATGGAAATGAATAAGTTAAATACCGTTGCGTCAAAAACCGTTTCTCCTGGTGTATATGAGTTTGAGTTATCGTCACTACATGCCCGCATTAATGTGATGGACTGTCTTCTACACACAACTTATCGTCTCGATTTCAAGAAGTGGTCTGCGAGAGTAGATCACAAAGGTCAAGGAAAAAACTTATCCAAGAGCAATTTAAAGATGATCTCTCAATCTTTTGATCGACATCGTTAAGCGAGGATCAGGCACAACTAACGATGGCAACACAGCGAGGAGGTTTTTTAAGTTTCCTGATATAACTGCAGTGATCACTGGACTTGATGAAGACCTGATCCGCAGGTTTGCTGTGATTCTGCTAGCTATCACATCTGGAGAGCTTATAGAAGTGCCTAAATTTAAAGAAAATACTAAAATAACCGCGGAAAAATACGTGTAACTGTATAATTGGTACTACATGACATCGACCGTACACAAATTATTAATTCATGGAGGGGACATAATCGCAGAAAATGCTATTGTGCCAATTGGAAGTCTTTCGGTAGAAGCTTCAGGGGCCCGAAACAAAGATTTTAAGAGGTTCAGAGAACACCATTCGAGGAAGAAGAGCAGACAAGCATCAAACGAGGATGTCCTCAATATGCTTATCGTCCCTTCTGATCCTGTTATTACTTCAATAAGACCAAAACTGGATGCCCATAAGAGGCAGACATACTTTAAGGAAACTTTAGACCTATTTAAACTTCAGGCTCAGGAATCTGGGGCTCCTGTATGGGCGCGCTCTCTGGCACTGCGGCCAGCCCGCCGGTTGAGCTCGGCCCAAAGGGTCATGGCCATCCGGATGGTCCGGGGATACCGCACGGTCTCCTGTGAGGCAGCGAGTCTCCTTGCCGGATTGCCGCCATGGGATCTGGAGGCAAAAGTCATCGCGCACGTATGGGAGTGGCGCGAGGAGGCGAAACGCCGGGGCGTAACTCCGCTGCCGCGAGAAGGCACAGCGGACGGAGCTCCGGCGGGATCTCATGGCGACATGAAGAGTACGGTTGTCGCAACCCAGTGCTGGGCACGCCACGATTGCGGCGATAAGTCCCCTCTTTGAGGAGTGGCTAGAGAGGTGCCACGGCGTCCTCACCTTCCGCCTGACGCAGGTCCTCACCGGACACGGCAGCTTCGGGAGGTTCCTGTGTCGGCTAAGGCGGGAGGAAACGCCCAGGTGATCCACACAGTGGTGACACTACTGTGTGGATCGCCCGGAGGACACGGTGGAGTATACGGTGGAGGTCTGCCCGGCTTGGGCAGAGCACCGCCGTGTCCTCGTGGAGGTGATCGGCGGCAGAGATCACTCGCGTCCGGTCCTGATTCAGGCTATGGTACGGAGCGAGAGGGCATGGGCAGCCGTCACCTCCTTCTGCGAAGCAGTAATGCTCGCGAAGGAGGAGGTGGGATGGTTGAGGGAAATGCAAATTTCGCGCCCTCTCGCCCCTAGCCGCCGCAGGAGACGCCCTGGGCGTGGGAATCCCGGGCGGATTTCGGGCCACCGTAGGCGCGGGCTTGCGGACGGTGAGCAATGGGTAGCTCACCGTCCGGTAAGGACCAGGCCTGGGTCCCAGTGTAATGTCAATTTTAGAGCCTGATTCTGAAGCGGATTCTGATGGTGACGACGGTTTACAATAAGTTAACTTTTATTGTTTATGGTAGATAGATTCTTAAATATTGTATTTTTCTTATTTTGTGTGACATTTATTTATAACAAATTTTCTATTTTAAATATGTTAATACTAATTCAGTTTCAATTTAATTGTTTTTAATCATTTGTTATTTAGTTTAATTTAGTTACTGATTTTATTGTTGATGATGATTTTTTTTTATAGAATACAAATTAAATGTACAACTGTTTTATAATCATACAATCCAATACAATTAAAAGTACTAGATACCTACTATGAATAGTAGATATCCCACATGTATAGAAACGATTTTTTGTGATTTCTTAGAATGTTTTGGCCTATGGTATAAAAATATAGTAAACTAAACTTGACATACTTATATTTAAAGCATTCAAGCATTGAAATGAACCATCAATATATATATATTTTTAATTTTTAGGATTTTAAATAAAAAAATCACAAATGGTGCCGCAATACGAAGTATGTCAAAAAATTACAAATAAATAGTACTATATCTGTGTGTAAGGATATAATGGCCAACCTTATGATTCCAGAGATAGCCTCATTTTTCATGTCAGCGCCATACAAATATAGTATAGTTATGAGCAGCAGAATCCATTTCTAGCCATAAAAAGGACCTTTCAAAATTCAAGTCTCTATGTCTATGAAAGGCGATTTTTCGAACCGAAGACGTGCATAGCCCACGTGGCCAAGGCTTGCGCCTTGCCCACGTGGGCTACCCACGTCTTCGGTGTTGTATCCACCAGTGACGCAGCTACAATTATCATTAGAGGGCAGCCGAAGAAACTTTTTTTTGTTGTCATAAACTGTAAATAACATTAAAATGCATTAATTAAAATTTTAAGTAATGCCTTTACTTGTCTATATTTAATGCCATCTATGTTCAAGTATAACCACAGTTTTTTTTTTTTTGAAGTGGCTGTTTTGTAGTTATCCCTCGGGGATTTGAACTACTTCACCGGGCTTTGGTGGGGCCAGAAGGGCCTCTCACCTAGCTAAAGAATAAATAATAAGGTAGCACAGCTAAGGGTGTCCCATAGTGGGACTCGAACCTAGACTTAGGGCGCTACCGATTACTGAGCAAGTGGGGACTTGTCAAATCTGTGAGTTATCATTATTGACATTGATTATGTTATCATGCACCGCGCGGGCTGAACCTGCCCGTTCAAGGGACGGGGGGAGTATTTTGTTACTCTACTTCGCGCAGGTACTCGCCGTTGAGTACGAGATGTCGGTGTGCAGTGTTTTTTGCGAGCTAACTTTACACTCTCTTGGAAGAGAGTGATGTCGTCGTCTTTGTCTGTTAGTGCATGTTTGGGGCATCAACGGCGTGATATATGTGAGGGTGTGTAGCTGGCTGCTGCTGCCACTAGTGTGTTAGTGTGTGTGGTAGCAGAGTCAAAAAAGAGTTTGCTTGCTTTTTTAAGAAATTGCCTGATGGTTGGCAGATTTAAATCGACATGTAATTGTTCATTGCGTACATACCAGGGGGTATAAACAAAGAGATGCTATCACTACACAAACAGAATTATCAATGTTTTACAGAAATAAAACAATAATAGGTACATAATACCGATTATAGTTTTGTTTCTGAAAAACTTTCCATTACAAAAATATTCTAAAAAAAAAAAAAAAACAAAAGTCATTTATTCAAACTACGCTGAGAATCAGCACTTTTAAACGTTAAAATTACATAAGACAGTCCCCTAAAACGCCCACCCTTCACCACTTCCTAGTGGTTTAACTGGGAAGAAAAAGGCCAACAATCTCCCCAGCAGCACAGTTGTCTGTTCAGATAGAGAAAAAAATGGATTCTATACAACAGTATGCAAAACAATTTACACTACGTGCAACACAAAACATTAAATTATTAGCCATATGTCAGCTAGCACACCACTATACCAACAAAAAAAAGAAAAGAAAAACACCGAAAACTATTCTCAAGCAAAGATAAAAACGTAAACAGAACTTAATACCCAAATAAAAGCCTCCAGGCATAAAGGGCGTGCCCGCTTACATATAGTTATAGCTGTAACAGTCACAAATGATGAACTAGGACCATCAAAGTAAAATAAACAAACAGTTAATTACTAATAACAAAACAAAACAATGGTCAGCAAGACGACCAGTCACCAAAAGCAGCACTCGTTCACGAGCATAACGCAAAAATCAGCCATTACCCCCTCGCCTTATTTGAGGGAAGGAGGCAACCCGACCCCCGACGCTACCGCAAGCAGTGACATCTAAGGGAGCATGACGAATTGAAAAGAAAGAAAAAGCCGGTTGTAAGAATAATATAATCAGTTATCGACAGTGGCGTGCAGTGGTTCTCCACAGAGGGTAGGCCACGCATACTGACTAGGGCTTTCAATACCGGTATTCCGGGATCCCGTAATACCGTGATCACGGATTTTATTTTGGCCTTTTACAATACCGGTATTGACACCCCAATACCGTGATTACGGTATTACAATCATTAGATCTGAAAATTTTGTGATCTTATTTTCACACTTGTTTTCTACTCTCACTACTTACTTTAGCTACTTAGCTAGTTAAGCTATACTTAACTTACTTGCATTTCTACAAATAATGATACCTACGTTGATTCTTGATTTATTTTGTTACTTGTTTAGTTTTAGATTTTTTTTATAACTTAATTATTAAGAATGTTACTAAAATGATTACCAAATGATTGCTACTAGCTAGTTACGGTATACTTTACTTACTTACATTTCTATAAATAATAATACCTATATTGATTTTTACATGAGACATGATGACATTTAGGTAATAATAATAAATTTATATTTTTTTGATATTGTACAAACAAAGTCTATGTGGAATGCCTTCCTGCAAAAAGAGTAGATTAAGTTTAAGTTTTCATTATGTTCCTAATTCCTAGTCCTACCTAAATAATCAACCAATACCAAATTATTATATAAGAATTAAGAAAGCTATGTATGTATAACGTATTTATTTTATTATTTTCAATAAATAAGAACAATAAAGACATTTGAAAATATAAAAAGGCGTATTTTATTGGTTTTAATATTGTCCTAATTGAACTTGCGTTCAATACCGGACTACCGGTATTGATACCGGGATCACGGTATTGACTTTTCCAATACCGGTATTGATACCGGTATTGAAATAATTCGGTATTTGAAAGCCCTAATACTGACACAAAAAAAAACTAATTCGCGCAACATCACAGCGTCGCTCTACATATGATGTTTTTTTTTTCAAATATTATAAATCAATAGTGACTAGGTACTTTGAGGGTCATCATATGTAGAGCGACGCTGTGATGTTGCGCGAATTAGTTTTTTTTGGGTGATAATTACAGAACACGTTACTTGCAAGATATCCGAAGTCATGAATAATCGTAGTCATGAATATTTTTGGATTAATTCTCGTAATTCGGGCACACATCTACCTTTAGACACAACTTGAATCTTATCATTAAACGACAAGTGCGACAAAACTAACCTAACCAACACATTATCGGCGGAAACTTCACAACAGAACACCATTCTTAGGTAAACAACAAATAATATTTACACTACTTTACTTTTCAAAACGAATTACATATAACTTACTAAGATATGCAAAGATTATAATAGAAAATGCATTTAATTCAAGATCGGATTTACATTGCGTGTCACTATCACATGAAACAAACACTACCAATTAAAATTGTATAATTGTCATACCGTGTTCTTCCACAAAAGGGACTACCAAATTTTGCCGGATAATACAGTCCTGGGTTGCGAAAACATATTTTCCTAACATCCCAAAAATCAAAGCAAAATTTCCCAAATGTGAGGAATATAATAAAAAAATATGAAGTTTTTAATTATTTCTGTAGGGCTTTTGCTATTCCTTACAATTTATAATTTTTTTAGAAGGTATAAATTCGACAATACCACCCTGTTTTTTTAATTGTCTCTAGTAGTCATGAAGGAAACTTCCCCGCAATTCGGGGAATTGTCCAAAAATTGGGAACCCTGGTCTTCAATACTTTTCATTCATTAAATCTTGACTTTACACACAGCCAATGGGAATCGAGCTCCTGCCGCAGGAGTTACGCCCCTAATTTAAACCATGTCACTATTGTGTGCCGTTCATACACACGAATATATACACGAGTATGCGTAAATTTATGAACGGTATGTAGACTAGCCGAATGCTTGCCTGCGCATACCTACCGTACCAAACTCCGTCGAACTGTGAGTCACGTGGCGTCTGCGACAAGTTGCTATAAGAGTTTTAACAGGAGTTTAACTTTTTTTTTTATATTTTGTATTATTGTATTACATCGTTAAAATAATTGCATTTGGCGTTGTTGGTAGGGTAGGCTAGGCCTAATTGCCTCTATGGACGGCACGCCCCTGGTTATCGAGGTCGCTAGCTAACTACATATTGCAATACAACTCAACAAAAAACATTGTAATGAGAAGATTATGTCAATAATAAACGAAAATAAAATTAAAAATAAATTGACTTATACAGTCAAATAAAATAAACAATTATATGAATTCATATAACCTGACACTAGGTAAGCTAATTCTGGAGAAAGAACATAAACATTGTCTTGAGTTAATCACGTCGGCCAACAATTTTTATCGTTTAAGTAGTCGTTCATAGAATAGTATGCCTTTGAACAAAGTTTGGATTTTACTGTAGTTTTAAACGCATTATAAGGCAAATCTAGCAAAGAACAGGGTAGCTTGTTATAAAAAGTAATACCAAGCCCAAAAAACGAGTTATGAACCTTGTGAAGCCGGTGAAATGGAGCACGTAATTATTTCTGGTGTTAATATTGTGAATATCACTGTTTTTAATGTATAAGTTTATATTTTGCCAAATATATAAGATGTTGGCGAAGATGAATTGAGATGCCACCGTGAGAATACCAATATCTTTAAAAAAATCTCTCAGAGAAATTCTGGCACCTAGCTGGTAAATTGCTCGAACAGCTCGTTTTTAAAGAATGAATATATTTTGAATGTCAGCGGCTTTGTCCCACAGCAGAATACCGTAGGGCATAACGCTATAAAAATAACTAAAATATACTAACCGAGCTGTATCAACGTCAGTGTATTGTCTTACTTTCCTGACGGCATAAGCGGCCGAAATGAGCCTTCCCACTAGTCTTGATATATGAGGGTCCCACTGACTTTTGGCATCTACTGTTATGCCCAGAAAAACTGCCGAGTCTACAGTTTCAAGAACCTCTTTACCCAAGACGATGTTGGGTCCTAGATTTCCAACATTCGGTAAAGCGAACTTTATACATTTCGTTTTCTTAGCATTGAGAACTACGTTATTTGTCGTAAACCAATCCGTAACAATTGAGAGTGCACTGTTTATTACGTCGTCAAAATCTTGTTTATTCCTGTCTACTTTAAAAATAAGAGGTATCATCTGCAAACAGTACAACGTCACAGATACCCTTTAAATATAATGGTAAGTCATTAATATACACTAAGAATAAGAATGGACCCAGTATTGAGCCTTGTGGTACACCTAACTGAACTAGAAGCCCGGAAGATTTCACACCATTAACTTCTACACATTGCAACCTTTTATGTAAATATGAACTTATTACTTTAAGAGCTTCATTTTGGACACCCTACAGCAGGCTTAGCATGACACTCTCTATTTCTTGGAAGAATAGACACGGCTCTTTCCATACAAAGTGACATTTCGTTTCTCCGTTTTTGACATCCCACCGTAGAGATCTTTCTACATAAAAAAGGACCTAGACAAAGATCGTTAGAAACGAAATACAAGATGACAGATTGTAGAAGGATTTCTACGGTGAGATGTCAAAAACTGAGAAACGAAATGTCACTTTGTATAGAAAGAGCCGTGTCTATTCTTCGAAGAAATAGAGAGTGTCATGCTAAGCCTGCTGATGTAGTTTACGCAAAAGCGTATCATGTTGCACGCAAAATGAAGATAAGTATAACGAATAAGGTGCAAAATAACAGTTAAAACAAAATACACGTGAATTTATCTGTTAAGATATTAGATAGATCGAACATTACTAAAGAAAAATAAAAGTAAGAAAATACATTTATTCACGGTTAACAAGACGCAAAAAAAAACAAACACAAAAAAAGAACATTCATTAATTCTATCTCGTCCTCACCTTCGTACTTTTCTATTTATGCCCCTGTCATAACTCGCTGTAGTTCGGTTTCCTTATATACCTACGACATGGTGGCGCTGCGGGACACGAAGCTACGTGTGTTGGTACCTACTACACATGAAGCCGGCTTATGTTATCGGGTTTTTTGTTTAGATAAAAATAAAATAAGCATTTCGGTAATGCTTTTAATCTTATGATGTATTAAACTGGTATTAAATATCTGTAATGTGATGTTTGTGATACACAGATACATACACAGGTGTACCATATTATTTGGCAATAAAATATACTAACTAAGAAGAGTGCTGGTTCCGAAGGGTAGCCGATGGGAATCGGGTTGTATGAAGGATGCGCCCCTGGTACCTACTCTAGTGTTACCCATGCTGACTAAACCGCAAACATAATGTAGAACAAATACCTATTGCTTAAAAGCAAAGCAGGTACCTATCCACGTAGTTTGCTTTGTTTTCGCAGCGTTAAGTCAACTATTTCATTAATTCTGCTCTGTATTTATTTAGGTTTCATCGCTTCGTTAATCTCCGTGGTCCGATAAACCTACTGTGGTGTAACTTCAGTTCAAATGTTCTAGGTCAAATTTAATTAGTTGGCGAAACTCCGCAGACTTGATGGGTATCCATATCTAAACACGATATAACAAAGAAAAAATAAAAGATTTGTTATTTTCTCTGGGGTCAATGACCACTGTTGTGGAGTTACTTGAAGTAGTTGAGAAAATCGTTTTTTAAATTTATTTATCGTATTTGAGTTGATAAATATCAAACGCCAATATGTCCACCACAGACAAAAAATGACTTTTTTACATCAACGTAAAGAGAAAAAAAAATACAATATTTCAATATTTTACAAATTCCAATATGTCCACATATTTACTACAAAACCATTGGGCAAAAACTCCGTTTCGTTTCAAAATCTAATAAGTCCCCAAAGACATTAATATCAAAATCCAATACGTCCAAACGGACCAATCAAATCAAGCGACTGGCTAAGATGGCGGCCATTAGTGTTTTGGTTACAGATCGTTTTTGATACGGTTCCGCAATTAATATTCATTTTAAATAGTTAAGTAGTGTTAGAATGGACTCGAAAGTGCAAAATGTTGAACCTGATAAAGCTAGGAAAAGGTCAAATATAAAGTCGCAGCAGAAGAAAGCAGAAAAAAAACGGAAATTGTAAGTTTAACTTTCTTTACCTTGGTTGAGCTTGCTCTAGTAGGTATAGGGCTGCCACCATTTTACTTTTAGGTACTACGATTTCTCTCGTAATTCGAATTTCGGGATTTTTTTATCAAATTCTGTTATTCTATAATAAGGATATACTTTTCTATTCCAATTAAAATAGTTCTTTATTGTGAGTGCTTGAACGTATTTTTTGTCAGTCTATTTAATTTTGTAAGTACCTACAGAAGTTAAATCGAAGACAATAGGGGTTGTAAAGTTTGTTAGGTTTTTTATGGGTGAGTATGGATTTAGTAGAGGTACCTACACGTTGAATGTTTTTTTTTTTTTCAGATATTCAGCACCGGGTTTACCTAAAAAGCCTCCATGTAAACACAACTCAAACACTATGAAATGTTTGTCACTTACAAGTAGGGATCTCTTTTACTTTCATCAAAGAATCTATGAAAATGACTCAAAAATTCAACAAGACAATTTTATACTTAAATACATTGCTGTCACAAAAGTGAAACGTTATCGGCCACGAAAAGGGATTAAAAATCCTAGGGCTTTTGTTGTAAAGTTTTACATACCGAATTATAAAACTAAGGAATTTGTCCCTGTATGTAAAAAAACTTTCTTGCTGGCTTCCCGATTAAAGTCATCCAGAGTTGAAGGAGTAGCGAAAAGACATTACGAAACTGGTGGTTTAGCTAAGGAAAGAAGAGGAGGCAACAGAAAGCAATTTGCGTTTGCCTCAAGAGCAGAAGCCGTAGAAAAATTTATTAAAAGTTTCACTCCTTTAGAAAGCCATTACTGCAGAGAACAGATAAAGGTGCGGCAATATCTTCACCCAGATTTAAATATAAGAAAAATGTGTGTAATGTATAATGATCAGTCTTTGCCAGGATTCAGTGTTAAAGAAGGCTTTTTCAGAAAAATATTTAACACGAGATTTAACATCGGATTTGGTAGCCCGAGGACAGATGTATGTTCTCTCTGTCTCCAGCTGATCGAAAAAATTAAAGTTGAGTCTTCACCAGCTAAAAAACAGGAACTTATGACACAGCACAGAATACACAAACTGCGTGCTAAACAATTTTATAAAATGTTACAAGAGGAAGTCCCTGGTCTTCTAATAATTTCGTTTGATTGTGAAAAAAATCTTCCACTACCAAAAATACCGGACCAATCAACATACTACTCAAGGCAATTGTATTTATATAATTTTACAGTTGTTATCGGCACTTCACGTGCATCCTTGACGTCCAATAATATACACGCGTATGTTTGGACTGAAGATGAAGCGGCTAAAGGTTCCAATGAGATCTGCTCCGCTTTGTACCACTGTATAAATTCAATAGATATGACTGGAGTGCACACAATAAGAATGATTTCAGACGGCTGTGGCGGCCAAAACAAAAATTCTATAATTATATGTATGGTGATGAAATGGCTTCTAGAAACGACCACTAATATCAAGCAAATTGAAATAGTATTTCCCGTCACAGGACATTCTTTCTTACCCGCCGACAGGGTGTTCGCATTAAATGAAAAACTTATAAAGAAAAGAGAGAACATTATTAAGCCAAGTGATTATGAAAACATTATTAGAGAACATGCAAATATTCACAGATTGGCGTCGGAAGTACCCGTCTTCGACTGGAAAGAAAAAACCAAAGAATTTCTCAAAGGAACTCAAAGTTGGCATTTTCAAATCAGCAAATGCAAAAGAATTTTATTCAACAAAGCAAATCGTAATTCAGTTCATGTTCGCGGTGAAGTTTCCTATCGAAATAACATTTGCAATAATAAATCGGTGACAAAACGCGGAAAGAGATTAAGTGAGCTAAGTTTGATTCCAATACCAGCTGGCGTTACCGTAAAATCAGCAAAATTGAATGATGTCAACAATCTTTTAACAAAACACTATGGGGACGAATGGAAGGATCTTGAAGATCTATCTTATTATAAAAATGTTCTTAGCAGGAGCGACAACAGTGCAAATAACGATTCCGAAATTGAAAGTGTAATAGATCCCGGAGATGTAGAAAACGAGGAAATTACTGACTTTGTTTAACGAATTATTTGCTAATTGATTACTGTTAAGACTGATTTATTGTGATTAGTAAGTTAATGATTAAAATTTTCATAATAAGTACATTTTTTTTTTAATCTAAAATTAAGAGTAATTTTTAACACCATAGGAGGTACACCTAGTGCCACCCCTAGGTTCTAGCCCAAGATGACGTCATAAAATAGTATTTCTGATCAAATTCAAATATGTCCAACCATGCAGTTTTTTCAAAGTAGTTTATGTCCATTAGTTTAGTTCAAAACCCAATATGTCCAAACAAGTTTTAACGTTTGTGGCAAGATTTGATTTGATTCGTTATATTTCTACATTGCCAGGAATAGTCATTGTCAAACAAAGTTAAAATAAACCTTAAGGTCTAAGAAATAACGTTGTCAGCTCCTGCAAACGAAAATACTATGATATTTCTTTTTCACTTATCATGGACATATTGGCGTTTGATATTTATCAACTCATTTAGATATCGATACTCATCACGTGTGAAGTTTATACAGAAAAGAACTTATTTGGAAACTGATATTTCAAGAAGCTACAGTCGTTGACCCAAATAAAAACAAGGCAAATTTCACGTCCTCTCGCCCCTAGCCGCCGCAGGAGACGCCCTGGGCGTCGGGAATCCCGGGCGGATTTCCGGCCACCGTAGGCGCGGGCTTGTAGACGGTGAGCAATGCGTTGCTCACCGTCTGGTAAGGACCAGGCCCGGGTCGACGGCGCGTTGTATTCCACGCGCGCCTCAAAGAGATGTCGTCAGCACAAGTGTAGGGGTCTACTAGGGCCGATGCCTGCCGGGGTCGCGTGGCACTCCAAAAGAGTTACCGAGGCCCCTGGCAACACAGGCAACGGAAGGAATACGGGTGGGTTTTAGTCAGTAAGAGTCTGACACACCCTCGCGCTCCGCGCAGAGCGGGAGAAGTTATTTGATGATTTCCCACGCAAAAAAAAAAAGAAAAGTAGCTGCAGTCGTTGACCCAAAAAAAAAAACAATGAATCATTTTTTATTCGTTTTCTTGTATTACCTAGATATCGAACCCATCACGTCTGTGGAGTTTTCTAGCTAATTTAATTTGACCGTGTATAACACAACAAGTCTTTTTACACGACTGCCCAAAAAAGGGTCAGGGTTAATGTATGTTTGTGAGTTTCTTTATGTCTCCATAACTTCTAAACGGCTTAACCGATATCAATGTATGTGGTATCGTTAGAAGCGTTGCGTTATCCCGGGTAACATAGGCTGGTTAAAATTTAAACCATATAATGGGGGAGCCATGGTTCATAAAAAAAACTTTTTTTTTTTCATTAATATTTTACTACTTATACTATCATCGTCTAGAGCTTGCTTAGTATACAACAAAAATATATAACAGTAGTATTCAATATGCATTCGGTCACTAATAACATAACAAAAGAAATTAAATAAATATAACAGTAGGTACCATTCAATATCCCATAGAAAACTTATAAAAAAAATTAAAAAAAAGGTATAAAATAAAAAAATAAATAATTAAACAAAATAAACAACACGCCTGCCTTGTCAAAAAATTAATTACTAAAATTGAAATAAAAAATTCAAAACAAGCTAAATTGTTTTTGAACTGAATACCAATCTGTTCATTGCAGTCGGGGGACGGTTTCTTGGAACAGTTCTTTACAGGTCCCCCGACTTCGCTGAAAAGATTGGTATCAGTTCAAAATCATTTAGCTTGTTTTGATTTTTTTAGTTCAATTTTAGTAGGTAATTAACTTTTTGACAAGGCAGGCGTGTTTTTTATTTTTTTTAATAATTTATTTTTTATAATTTCTTGTCGAGATAATAATAACTAACTAAATGAAGTAATTCTGGTTAAGGCCGGAACTCGATAGACATGAGCACAAAATAATGCTCATCTGCGGGTTCAGGGCTGCTCAATCTAAATTAATTGTTTATATAGCGACTCTCGACAGATTATGCCCACATGTCTGTATAGATAAGGGTGAAATACGGATTAATTAAACTTTAGCCTCTCTTTGCCATTATTGTACACACAGCGATGTCAAATTGTTAATTACGACACGAGTACGTAAAGAATAAACAAATTCTCGCTATTATTCCAACTTTTATTCGTGTGTTCTTGTTTTTAAGGCGGGTTTTGGACGCTTTGTAAAGTGTGTTGTGTTCACGAAGTGTTAAGTCATTACTGTATGTCGACCTTCCAACTTAACCAGTAATTTAGATTAGAAGGGAGTTACTTCGTTTCATAGTTTCGTTACCTATTCAATTTTTCTTCTTTCTGATCTTCTTGAAGTTTTTCATGCGTTATATATTTAAGTGTGTCCGTCGTTGTGTGGATTATGTGTAAAACAAAATAACCAATTAGGATTAGGTAAAAACATTGTTACCATGATGAGAGTATAACCAAAATGAAGTAGGTACTTACCTACATTGTTAATGTATTAGTTTTTTTAAACAGGGGAAACCATAGAAAATCGCCTTCGAAAATACTATTTTTGCCAATCAGCATTTGAAATTTTTATGTTCCTAGAGATGTCCATTCTAAGTCGATTTTATTTCTAAATCGAAATAAAATCGCTAGCAATGTCAACCGAATAAACTCGGGTAAATATTTAAAAAGATAAGCCATTAGCAGAATTTTACTTGACTTAACTTAATCCGTGCTGACGTAAATAGATCGATAACGTAGCCTCCCTACTTTTGACAAGTAAACAAACAAAAAGTTACAAAAGAGAAATGACAATCTTTTGTCACTCACGTCCACTCTGTGTACTGTGCGGTCTCGTGTTATTTCGCACTTTTTAGGGTTCCGTACCCAAAGGATAAAATTACTAAGACTCCGCTGTCCGTTTGTCTGTCCGTCTGTCACCAGGCTGTATCTCATGAACCGTGATAGTTAGATAGTTTAAATTTTCACAGATGATGTATTTCTATTGCCGCTATAACAACAAATACTAAAAAATATAATAAAATAAATATGTAAGGAGGCTCTCATACAACAGGCATGATATTTTTGTCGTGCGCGAGTCTGATTCGCACTTGGCTGGTTTCTATTATTTTGTGTTTATCCGTACTCTATATAATTTAAAGTGAAAAATATCTTAATTTGAAGTGTCACAGATTAAAAATATACCGCATAACCCTAAAACACATTTAGCGCAATTACTTATTACTATGTATTTTAAAGAAAAAAAATAATGAACCGACAGAATGTTTTTTTTTTGGTATAGTGGCGTGTGCTAGCTGACGTATGGCTAATAATTTAATGTAATGTTTTGTGTTGCGCATAGTGTACATTATTTTGCATAGTATTGTATAGAATCCTGTTTTTTTAACTAAACAGACAGCTGTGCTGCTGGGGAGTTTGCTGCGCCACTTTTTCTTCCCAGCTAACCCTAGGAAGTGTGAAGGTGAAGGGTGGGCGTTTTGGGGGACTGTCCTATGTAGTTTGAACGTTCGAAAAATGCTGATTCTCAGCCTAGTTTGAATAAATTACTTTTGACTCTGTGACTTTTGATTTTGATTTCATCACGTTATGTTTTGTAAGATGGCCATGTTTCTAGAATGTTAGGAGATTGGCCGGTGTTTTTTTCAATTTGATTTTTCATAGTAAAGATCTTTAAAATTGTACAAATATACAATTATTTTTATAAAATAATATTACAATTCTTAGTTCCTTCCTATTTTAAGTCCTTTCCTAAAGTCGAATTATTTATTCACTGGAATAATCTGCTAGCTGTCACTTTGTGTAATAAAATGATCGTATTTATGGTATTCTAGACTTTTACCCTTATAATTGTTTATTTTTTTTTACACATACATATATAAATCGATTAAACTAAACGACCACCATTACTACACTTTAGTCGCATAGTAAAATTTAGTGTAACCTATGTACTTGTTGTGAATTCTACTGGTTTTCCGCACTAATCAAGAAGTGGTCTAACATACTAGATTTCCAACCAGCCCCCTAATAGGCATGATAACAGTAACTAAAAATCCCTAATATTACGTATTTTTTTAATAAAACTTGAGCCATAGAATACAAAACGCGCATTTATTTTTTTATCAAGAGTGAGATCGATAATTATTTTGATAAAATAAAACTACAAAATACGGCAATCCGCCATGATATGTAGAACACCAATCAGAGCGACTGACGTCACTTTTGAGTAAACACACGAACTTCGTTAACAGCACTGGTTGACATCCTATGAGTTTATTTCATAATTCTCGTGCTCTTATCCCAATTTATTTCGGGTCGGCGCAACATGTCTCTTTCTTCCATACTCCTCTATTAGTTGTCATCTCGGTAGTCACCCCCTTTCTAGCCATATCATCTTTCACACAGTCAATCCATCGTTTCTTTGGTCTTCCCCTACTCTTATAGCCATCGACATTCATACTCAAGACTTTCCTCACGACATTTTCCTCATTCCTCCGCATCACATGCCCATACCATGACAACCGATTTCCGCACAACTTTTCAGTCACCGGTGCCACTTTCAGACTTCCTCTTATGTACTCATTTCTTATTCTATCCATTCGTGTCACACCACACATCCCTCTTAGCATTCTCATCTCAATTACATGCAATTGCCTTGCATTCATTCTTGTGCGATCCCTCCTTCATGCAAATTTTATTGAAGAATAAAGTCAGCCACATACATCCATCTTCTTTTAAACACTTCCATACTTCGATATTATTTACGATTCAATTTTGTTTACAAGTTGAAGCTACTTATTTCTTATTGTTTTCTTTTTTGCAATGAACAAAAATAGTTTATTTTTTTATTGATGTGTTACCACACTGAGGAACCGCACACCACCTATTATACCCTTTCAAATTCATATTAAATAACACAAAATAACTAAATTACTCAATGAGTGACTAGCGTTTACATTGTGGTTACTCAAACGTGACGTCACAAGCGACGCCGTGACACTAACAAGCGTTTTGGTGCAGATTTTAAATTTAAAAACAGAAATGTTATTTTTTTACTGCTAAAGCTTTAATTCGTGCAAAAATATGTTATTCAATGTGAATAATATACATTTTCGAGCAATAGGTATAGGATAGTTTTTCAATATTTGTCGCCATGCCTAATCACAATACGAAAGTCTTGAAGGATCCATTGCTACATAGGTTTGAAAAAAAAAACTACTCAACAACGTAGGTAAATAACGCAATGAACGAACGAACTGTCAAAATTAAGGCTCCTACATACTGGCGCGACTTGTCGCGCGACGCGACGCGACACAAAGACACCGCGTGTAGCGCTACAAGCGGTGCCTTTGTGTCGCGACGCGTCGCGCGACAAGTCGCGCCAGTATGTAGGAGCCTTTAATCCCATTGCGGTCAATTGTCATTTTATGTGTGATAAGCAATTACCCCGTAGAGCGCCAACGTTTTGGGCAACAAGAGCGGAATTCGACAGAAACCCTCTACACAAATCTTTTGAAAATTGTTTTAAGAAAACATTCTTCGGCAAATTGTTGTTTCGACAAGTTCGGTCAAGCGAATCGTTTGTTGGTGAACCTTCTATCAAATTCAATACAAACATTTTTGCCAAATCATTATCGGTTTTACAACGTTAGGTATAAATACTCGTAGGATCGCTCATTGTTGGATTTCTTAACATGTGACCTTTTTAATCTTATTATTTTAGTGTATTTTGTTTTTGTTAGATACAGTGTATTTTTTTTTAGATGTATTGTTTGGTAAACAAACGCAGTAGGTACAAAAATCATGACGTTTAGCGTCTACTTACTGTAATGTCTGTTCTAAAAGTATCTGATGAAAGTGTAAACAAATCCTGTTCAGGTTAAATTCTTACGTAATCACTCACTAAAGGGAATTAGTAACACATTCATCTGTATGTAGAAGGTTTCAACTTTATATCCCACTACATTTTCCAACAACTATTGTTTGAATAACATTATCAAATTGAAATTAAAACATCGTCGACGAAAAGTGAGGTTATAAAATTAACGTCGATTATAAATAGAAAAAAATCTCTAAAAGGTGATTTAAAATTAGATTATCGGGTTTAAGTATTCGAGTAAACAAATCAAAGCACTAAATTTGTAAGTGTCACTGCAATTGGCATCCACAGGTACGTTTTCTGAACCATTTGTTTACATTTCCTCCCAATAAAAAGCACCAAGTAATAAAAACCATACACTATGAATTACATCAAAGACTGCTCAACCAAATAATTAAACATTTAAAACTCATCAACATTAATTGTTTACTACACTGAAATCAAGAATGGTAATAAACTAACAACCATTAACTGGACCTTCCTATTTAAGTTAGTATAATGAATAGTGACTTGGTACCTACCCACAAACTACGTACTTTATGAAACTGTTTAGTACCTCCTGGGTACATAGTGATTACAAGCTGCTACACAGATTAATTATATTTGCCGTTTATACATACAAATTCCAAGTACCTAGTTTTCGCAGTAATTAATTAAGGTACCTACGAAATAATCATATTAGAGAGAATTCAATTACTAGCAATTTAGCATCCAGCCGTAGGTATATAAATATGGATATTGTTATGAGTAGAGAATCTACATAATATTATTTTATCTTACATAAGTCATATTCTCGTCTCATTAAATATTTTATTTTGTTAGAAATGTATTCACTTCATCGCAATTTATCGATAAATTGCTTTAGAATAATTAATAAAATAAGTACTATCGCAATTATAGAAGTCTTCCGGAGTCTCACAATAAAAAACCGGCCAAGTGCGTGTCGGACCACGCACAATGAAGGGTTCCGTAGTTGGGATTACTTGGGACGAATTTATTCCAAAAACAAACTTAACATTGTAGTTGAAAAACCTTTTCTCCCATGCATCGATATATGCCACGATTAATTCTCCAACTGCAAATTTAAGTTGTTAGACTATAACTCGTTTACTTGTAAAGCCTACTTAGCCGTGATAGTTTTCCTTTTAATTTCATTATATGTACTACTGCCATGATTTTTTTCACATCTTCATAAACAACCATTTTTTAGCTGGCAGCGACACAGACACTTGACTCTAACAAAAATTACCACTTCGAAGCTTAATATTACGCAAGTGGAGGATCCACTTGCGTAATATTAAGCTTCGAAGTGAATCGAAAAGCAATGTTCACAGACCTGCAATATTTTTGGTCTATCTAACAATACCCCAAAATGCAAATTTTTTTCAAGGTAAAATTTTTTTTTTAAGGTTTTTTTTAGCACTTTGTTGGCGTGATTAATAGCCAAATTACAGTTATCTAGTACTAAGCGTCTCTGAGCTACAGTGGGGTCAGACAGACAGACAGACAGACAGACAGACGGACATGGCGAAACTATATGGGTTCCTTGTTTACTACGGAACCTTAAAAAGAAATTCCTCCCGGCAGCAGAGAGAAAGTCCATTTATGAAAAAAATACAGCTTTGCAGGAGTCTTTTTCTTATATTTATATTTCTTATTCTAATAAATAGTCATAGAGTATTTATTTTATGGTATTAGGTAAGTAGGTGTACCTACTGGTCTATTAAAAGTTTTTTTACCAGCGAACATTCGGGGGCTTAAATATTTATGAATGTTATGAATGTTTGGTACCAAACAGCTATGAATTCATGCTAGGCAAAGCTAATAATGTAGCCTTGGTCATAAATATGCCCTGATGCTTATTAAACAACATCAATTTCCTAAGGGGATTATTCCATTACACTTTTATGTTCATTTGCATAAAGTAGATTACTTAATTCCACAGATGTAGGTAGATCAAAGTAAAAGAATGTTTAATAAAACATGAAAGTGACTTCATAAGTAGTGTTTCGTTATGCACATAGTCGCGCATAAAATAAAAGACAGTTGTACGCGGTTATGGTGGAAATGACCCTTCACACAATCTGAATGTGAGGGTTCTCAAGGGTACCCATGAGTTTTATGAAGCTTTACATACCATTAGTGTTATAGTCGTCGTATATTTTATGATAATTTCTTGGCATTCCTATTGAATAACATTTACTTAAGCACTTAAGATAAATGTGATTTAGGAATTTATATTTCAGGTGACTATTTCAGACATACTTGAATTATTTTCATTCATATTGAAAATACCTTTTTAAAACACTAGCTTATTTTCCTTTAAGGAGTAGGGTGCTTAGGTGTTAAGTGTAGACTCTAAGAGATAACATTGATTCAATCATTAATTCCGAGAGCGTCTCGTCGTTGTCAGTAAATGTGTGTTTTCAAACTACAGACTGACGAACTGTAAACTTGATTAATCTAATCAGTGCTTTAAGAGTGCTGTTTATGTGGTGGTATCGGCGTAAACTCTCAGCATTTTATAGCTATTAGATGGGGAAAACGCTTAACTGTATTCACTTTATCTACAGCGTAGACCCTACCTACCTACTAATGCCTATCGAACCATGTTTGTTAAAGGCTCCTACATACTGGCGCGACTTGTCGCGCGACGCGACGCGACACAAAGACACCGCGTGTAGCGCTACAAGCTGTGCCTTTGTGTCGCGACGCGTCGCGCGACAAGTCGCGCCAGTATGTAAGAGCCTTAACAGGTTCCCGACACGAGGAACATGCCATGCCTTTGCTCTTTTTATATGTTTTGTTTTTAGTAATTAAATATCATTCTTGCTTTGAACCTTAATGGATAACGTCTAAACCTGTTTAGATTTATTTGTTTTGATCATTATAAGCAGTGTCCTAAGAATCTAAGGACATAAAAGACCTTGCAACATATAAGTTATTTAATGTCACATGATTCCTCAATTTCATTATGTTTAATTGACTTGTTTGTATTTGTGAATCTATTCGAAACACAAAAACTAGAAACATACGAATTTGCAAGACGTAATCCGTCGATAACAAATGTGTTTCATTCTGCGTCATTAGGCGCCATCTAAGCCCAAGTGATTGTCCACTATATTGATGAGAATAGTGTCAATTTTTTACGCCAACGCACGTTGAACAGGGTACCTACGTAGTTTCCTGTGGAGAAGACAAAGTGCTAGATTTATTTATTTGGAACTATCATTCTAATATATTATGACCTACATACCAAATTAATGAGGGACAGTTCTTTGATGGAGAGATCACAGGACTTTGACTATTCGTGAGGGCAAGATCAAATGACTAGAATTGACATAGGTGATAGGTGATTATATGAGTACATTTTAGGTTCCACTTTTTAGTTTATTGGCGATACTAAAATTTGTAGAGGGTAGCCCTTTTAGTTTTATTTCGTGAATACTTTGTTTGACTCGGTTGGCAAGAAAAACAGGCGTTCAAAATTAATTAATAAGGTACCTTGTTTTTGTGGTAATAACAACCACAGAAGATACTATAATTTGGAGGTATTTGACCTGTAAATACTTGTTTAAAAGGCGTAGGTACCAATGAAACTTTAGATGGGTTTGTTTCATTACGAGATTTTATAAAATTACATTATAAATGTGGTACTTACTGTACGTTCTGGGAATTATATACAATCTAAATCTTAGAAGGTTTGTTTTCAAACTTGAGTAATTTTAAATCACTTTTGTGACTCTTAATTGGCAACGTAAAATGTCAGTAACAAGAATTAATTAGATCTTTTCAAGTTCCGGAGCTTATAGTTCAGTTGTTGGCTAAGAAACAACCAAATTGAATTTAGTTTTTCATTTGTTTTTTTATTCAAACATAAGCAGTACTAGGTACGCTATTTAATTGAAAATGCCTAACGGGAACTTCTCGAAACAAATAGGCCGCGAATTGTGTCCAGCTATAGTAAAGTTAGTTGTCAAACAGCGACACACCTTTTTCTGTAGCTTTTTTTCCGTACACGGACGTGCCGTCCCCGGAGTGCCATTAAATAGTAATTCCGAGAAGGTTGAACGTGTCACAAAAGAGGAATATTTTTCGAAACGCGTTTTGCCCTTCCTCAGGCGATATTAAGTCGCAGATAAATCTGTTATTACGCCTTCATATAATGCAAGAAAGTAATGCAAAATTGTATGTTAGAACACACATTAATTCTACATGTGAATATTTAAGTATTGTAGTAGAATACTTTATGAAATAAATTAGTAAAAGTAATGTCTACCCAAAGCATAAAATATAACGATATTACTTTCAAACTACTTCAGATATTTTTATCTTTTTTTTTGTATGAACAGACTATTCTGTTATTTATAATTCTATCTGTGAATTTTTTCAAATATTCATAATTTCGTTACTAAAAATAAATATTCCCTATGAAACCGAAGGGGCGGTGCGGCGTGAGCGCGACGCGCATTTGTATGACCAACCAATTTGTATGTTCAACGGCGATTACCCGACAATTAAGCTGACTGATCTTAAAAGCAATGATTGCTCACGCATGATCATATGTTATGTGAAAATCTATTAAAATTTTAAAAGGTGCATCCACGTTAAGACGCTGACAACACCTAGACCGCGGTCACTGTGAGACTGCATAGAAAAGAAAGAGAAGTGCGATGACATAACGCTTATTATTTATTGCAAAATATGAAGCAATTATCTATTTAATCAAAATGGAGTAAAGCAATCGAAAATAAAAAACAACCAAGTTCTGCATTCAAATAAGACATTCTTGTTATTAATTAAATACGTAACGTATGTTGATATTTAATACAGATATTTTGGTTTGAACCTCAAGGTAAGAGGTTAGTTTAGTTCGAGATTTTTTTTCAAATCGTGTTTTGGTAACAACCAGGTTCTTAGAAATATGTTCATAATTAACATATATTTTTCCGCTACCACAAATTATACAGATTTGGCAATTTTTTTTCTTAAGACAAGCCTATTTTGATAATTTGCTTCTTGTCAGCGCCTTAAAGATTAGAGTGCAGGTTGTGGGTATTAGTGTCAGATCGTACGAACTTTGCATGCTAATACAATTAGGTCGTAACTACCACGTTACACGTACACGGCTACACTTAATTGTCAGGATTCAGTAAAGTGAGTTGAGGACTTGTGGAGCATCCCTCGGCATCAGCTAAGAGCACGCACTAAACTAGTTTAGTCATTCGGGATTACTCAATAAACAAACTTTGTCTCTAAGCCGAAGTTATACTGGAGAATAATTTCGAGTGTGCGGGTGACACTCCATTGGTAAGTACCAATATATATATTGGCATTACCTACTACTGTTTCGTGAGTTTCTTTTGTTTTATAATAGAATAGTAGATTGTATCACCAGGGACCATAATAATGTATTGAGGCCGAAAGCGATTGTTTGAATCCAGAGCGAAGCGAAGGATTCTAGAGTAGAATCCTAAGCGTAGCGAGAGATTCAAAGTACGTCGCTCGAGGTTAAACCATTTTGGTACCTTGTGGCACACTCTGCTTTTCATCCACCTCTTTGAGAAAAATAAATAAGAGTTTACATAACCAAATTACTTTATATTAATACCAAATTAAAATTGTCTGCAATATTTTGACAAAAAGTAATGAAAAACGAATAAGAAGTTCCCGCGTTTTTATTTATTTGGTTTACCAATGCCACGTCGGCAGGCGCGCTTTAAAAAAATATTATTTATGAAATATTATTTATTTTTATAAAATATTATTTATGATTTCTCTCTGGATTCTCGATAAGTGCGAGCAAAATGGGTCATTCCAGCGCACTTAATAACAGTGACGAAATGACTTTTGAATTTGAACACTATTTATTTAAATAGTTTGAACGCAATTCTTTTCGTGAAAGTTCTGGCTGGTAATAAAAAAGCGCACCTGCCGACGCGGCATTGGTTAACCAAATTAAAAAAAAAACACGCGGAAACTTATTATTCGTTTTTTCATTACTTTTTGTCAAAATATTACAGACAATTTTCATTTAATATAATATGAATTTGTAATTTGGTTATGTAAATATAAATATTCATCACTACTAAAAGCATCTCTTATTTATTTTTCTCATAGAGGGGGATGAAAAGCAGAGTGTGCCACACGGTACCAAAATTATTCAACCTCGAGCGAAGTACTTTGAATCGCTCGCTACGCTTAGGATTCTACTCTAGAACCCCTCGCTACGCTCGAGATTCTACTCTAGAATCCTTTGCTTCGCTCTGGATTTAAACAATCACTCTCGCCCTCAATACATTATTATGGTCCTTTGTGACTACTATTTCATCCCATCTATTCGAAAAGAGGCGAAGGTTCCTCGATAAGTGCGAGCAAAATGGGTCATTCACTTAATAACAGTGACGAAATTACTTTTGAATTTGGAATACTATTTAATAAAAAAGTTTGAACGCAATTCGCTTCGATAAAGTTTATTTTATTTTATTATATTATATTAGGGACAACAAAAAGCAGTATATTAAATATTACACATGATTGGTGTACTAAAATAATATAATTAACAAATACACTACTCATGACGTTATTACACAGATTAACCATATAAAATACTTAGCATAGGTACTGTTAATAATAACAATAAGGGCAAGCTGAAAGGTACTCAATAAAGTTCTGGCTGGTAATAAAAAATCGCGCCTGCCGACGAAGCATTGGTTAAGCTAATAAAAAATAAAAAATATTGCAGACAATTTTAATTTGATATTAATATAAATGTATGATTTGGTTATTTAAATATAAATATTTGTCACTACCAAAAGCATCTCTTATTTATTTTTCTTATAGAGGGGGATAAAAAGCAGAGTGTGCCACACGGTACCAAAATTATTTAACTTCGAGCGACGTACTTTGAATCCCTCGCTACGCTTAGGATTCTACTCTAGAACCCCTTGCTAGGCTCTGGATTCAAACAATCGCTCTCGCCCGCAATACATTATTTTGGTCCCTTATGACACATTTTACTATTTAAGATGTTGCTCTCATTTCGAGGTAATTTTGATTATGAATAAAAATACATGCTTTCACAGTTATCTTAAATATGGATTTGATTACCGAATCAAATCCATATTTAAGATAACTGTGTAACTGCGTGTTCACCGGAACACGCAGGTTATGGAAGAGAACGTTTTACTAACGTTTTACTAGATTAATAATCGATTTTTATTTTAGGATAAAATACGTAATACCTTTATTTTTGTAGGTAATTAGGTGAAGTTTACATAAAAAAAGTCGGCTAAACTTAGGCTCTTTCAAGCAAGTACTTATTTATGAATCTAGAAAATGACAGTTATTCAACTAAAGAGAGATGTTTATCTCTTCTTAAGTAGTTAGAGAACAGTAATAGTACAATAGAACTGTCAGTTTATTGTTAGTTAAGAAGATATTAAATGCTACTAACTTGGTAAGTCCGCCTGAAGTATCCGGATTACGGTTTGTTCAGCGAGTGAGAACTTCATACATATTTATGTGCATATTGTTCGTTGTATGGCTTAAATAATACAATATTATGTTACGTGTAATACATAACTATTTGATCATAATAATAGTCCAATCTCAACAGAGACCAGCCTTCGGCGGGGCAGACATTATAGTGCATAAGTGTGTGTTTTTGATCATAAGAAGGTATTTACAGTGTCCAATAGAATTCAGGCCAATTTATTAAAAGCAGTTCAGTAGCAGTAGCAGCAGCGGTGTATGTTTATATATGTGTGTACATAAATGGTTAAATAAATAAATAATACAAAAATAATTATATTTAGATATTGGTTATCTAAATATAATGATATTTTTATTTTATCATATGGTATTTTTATTGAGCTTTTCAATACCCGTCCCTACTTATTGAATATACCTACCTCCCTTTTATTCCATAGTTTTTATAACGTTGACACTGTTTGAAACCTTATAAGTAGGTACCGCTGTAAAGTTCACCATTTATTGAGATAGCATCATTCAACCACCAAAAGCAAACCTATAAAGAGGCTGACAACAGCTAAAGCGCGGTCACTGTCGGACTGCATAGAAAAAAAAAGAGAAGTGCAAATGGTAATTTGTTGCAAAATATGAAGCTATTATCTATTTACAAAAAATCTATTGATTGGATAAAGAAAATAAAACACTGTTATGCTAATATGTTGCTTGTAGAATAATCTGACAAAAAATCAGAGTATGCAATCACTCTGATTTTTTGTCAGATTATTCTACAAAAAAATATTAACTAAAAAATATCAATAAAAAATATGAATAAAACATATTTTAACAATTAAAAACCGTACTAATATACATGCGTATATTAGTATGGTTTTTAATTGTTAAAATATTTTTTAGAGGTATCTTCGTGATTTTTTTTCTATCGTATCAAATTAGTTGTATTATGTTTTCAACACACTACCTACCTAGCATATATCCTGAAGAATATCTACCATATATTTTTCTGATTTTGTTTACTACAGTGGATCATATACTTTTAGGCATTATAAAACTTGCGTTTAGCTCCTATAGTCCCCTTTCAAAGTCTGCCGGGCCTCTGAGTCACTTATCCGATAGGGATGAAAATTCAAACTCTTTCAGTCGCTGTGGACAATCGGAGTAAGTGGCTCCAACCCGGAGGACGGCGTTCCCGTTTATTTATGATTATTTCATTACACAGCCGCTGCAGGCACGGGCATATAACCGACAACATCTGGATAACACACAACCACCCGGCAAATCTTGTGCTTAGACATTTTTATTTCCTTATCACAGGCTTTTGATATATTTTTTTGAGTGACAGCGGTCCAGTTTCTCAAGCTTTTCTGTTATATTCCCTAAATGTATGCCGCATCACGTGTAGGTATTACCCAGAAATAAGCGTTATAATAAATGATCTTTATTTTCTTTACAGACAATGCACGCTGTTTATAGATAGTTTTCCAAGAATCTGTGGCTGTCACAAAGAAAAATAGAAAGTTAAGCCATCGAGTATGGAAGGCGACGACGTGGCGTACTGCGTGCCGGAGGGGCAGGTTTTCCAGCGGGCGTATATTCGGATCCATGGCTACATCGCGCTACTCATCTGCCTCCTGGGCTGCGCCGCCAACTCCGTTAACATTGCCGTACTCAGTCGAAAAGAAATGATCTCGTCGACCAACTCCATTCTCACCGGACTAGCAGTCGCCGACTTGCTCGTCATGATCGACTACATTCCCCTGGCGTTACATATTTATACAGATATATGCGCAGAACTCAATCGGAATTCGTATGCGTGGGCTGTCTACGTTTATTTTCACTCCATATTCAGTCAAACCTTTCATACAATATCTATTTGGTTGACGATCACGCTTGCCGTTTGGAGGTTCATAGCAATAAAGTTTCCTCAAAAAAATAGGACGTTGTGTAACAAGAAGAATACTAATATTGCTATAGCAATGGCTTATGCCGTGTGTCCAATACTCTGTCTTCCCATATATTTTGCAATGAAAATTCAAGAAATACCTTCATCATTGAAAAATGGGCATGAAAATGCCACATGGAACGACACGGATACAATAGGAAACGCAACAGTGAGCACGGAGCGAGACTATGCCATAGTGATGACCGATAACAACGAGCTGCTTACAGCCATCTTTTGGATTTACAGTGTATTTATTAAACTCATACCGTGTGTAGTGTTATCGATATTAAGTGTGTTACTAATTCTTAAAATGAAGTCAAGTGATCGGAGAAGACAGAAATTATTGAAAAAATCTGCAATCTGCACTAACGAGGTACGAGTAGTTTTATGTTTTTATTTAGTATTTTAGTTCAGTTCGATTGAGTTTCTGATTTGAACATCCAGGTCGTGCAAGTATCGATTGTACGTTATAACTAGTCTCTACGTTTGGATATTCTGCGTGCATTTGCAGTGGAACTCTGAAATTCTTCTGTACTACACAAAGCTCTGCACGTATTCGTGAAGAATTTACTTTACAACTTCCATTACATGTTAAATCTTGTTTGTGTTGAGTGAGATGTATGTATCTTTACTTAAGTGGCTTCTCAAAGAATCTAAGCTTTCATATCTTTGAATAGAAACAATACGTGTAAGTAATAATCACAAACAACAGACTATGAAAAGAAAATGTTAGTTTGTTTTCTTTGTTATGAGCCCCGATGCTTTCAGACAGCTTCGCAACAATAGAGCCGCTGATAATGAACTACATAAAACCTGGTTGAAAAACGCATTAAGTATTTTCTTTTGACCGTGTCGTTCTCACATTACAGCAGCCCGTAAGCGACCTCTGCTGAAAATGTTCCTCCCAATGACCGGTTAAAAGGGAATTTGTAACCACTAGTTTTATGTGCAGGGTGAGACAGCTCGGTTGAACGAGGATGGTGCGAAGCGAGGCGGCGGAGGCGGAGGCCGCACCGACCGCACCACTCGGATGCTGGTCGCCCTGCTGGGCCTCTTCCTAGCCACAGAACTGCCACAAGCTCTCTTCGGCCTACTCACTGCCATAGCTCCGCATCTCTTTCAAATCTGTTACTATGCCTTCGGTAAGCCCTTCTTCGTAACTTCTGGTTTTCGTAGTCGATCGTAGCTTAATTGCTACGACCCAGATCCATCGATCTACGAGGTGTCAAAGTGTTGAATGGTAAAGCTGTTTATACATCAAGATCGCTCCGTGTATCGGAGAGCGGTATAATTGATGAACTGATGACACGGCTGCCGCCTTGTAGAGTGTATGAATATCATTATGAAGGACAAGCGTTGCCTTCTATAAAGTATAACCTAAATAAACAAATTGGTTAACTCTATAAATTCATAACATTTAAAGAGCCTTAAGATTTTGATAATCGAAGAAAGAAACAAACGTAATGGAAAATAAAATGTCGGCACATATATTGTGATGTAAGTTACACAGTTACCTACTCTTGAACATAATTCCAGACGTTATTAGACGAAATTATACATATGGTCGTTAATAACTTAAGAAGTAGCCACATATAGTCTCCTCTAATCTGTCCAGATGTGGCTGTCAAGAGTCGCCCTTATATTATTAACAGATAAACTTAGCAGAGTAAGGTTGGATGGTCCTCTAATCTCTTCCTCTTATTTTATGGGCACTTTTGGCAAGAGCAGACCACCATTATACTCTACATTATTAACACCAGTTAGGGCGGGAGGATTTTCCTACACCTATTTTGTTTAAGAACATCTTATGTTGTCATAGCGAAAATAATGATGTAGTTTTATTTTATTAAACCCGGTAAGTGATCCAATTATAATTATAATAATATCTTTTATTTCTGGCGACACAGGCCCATAGAAAAATACCTTAACCTAAACATACATATTTTAATAAACAAAACTTGGGTTGATAAGAAGGCTTAAGACTATGTTAGCAGCACTTTACTTTGCACTAGCAAGCCTTTGTGCTGGGAAAGGCATGTTTCGCGCCCTCTCGCCCCTAGCCGCCGCAGGAGACGCCCTGGGCGTCGGGAATCCCGGGCGGATTTCCGGCCACCGTAGGCGCGGGCTTGCGGACGGTGAGCAATGGGTAGCTTACCGTCCGGTAAGGACCAGGCCCGGGTCGACGGCGCGTTGTATTCCACGCACGCCTCAAAGAGATGTCGTCAGCACAAATGTAGGGGTCCACTAGGGCCGATGCCTGCCGGGGTCGCGGGAAGATACTAAAGGGTCACCGAGGCCCCTGGCAACACAGGCAACAGGAAGGAATACGGGTGGGTTTTAGTCAGTAAAAGTCTGACACGCCCTCCCGCTCCGCCCAGAGCGGGAGAAATTATTTGATGATTTCCCATCCAAAAAAAAAAGCCTTTGTGCTGTCCTGTGGAACTTGTCCGCGGAAGCGACAGAACACCACGTCCTGCGGTCCAAAGTCTTTTTCCATGACGAGGGGCAAATAACAGTTCGGTACACGTACGACGAACGCCTTGAAGTTGACGTTCCAGTGCGATTCCAGTAACTGTACCCTCGGCGTCTTTTGGCGCACGTACTCCACGATGTCTTCCGCCTTAGTCGTCTTCGCCTTATATTAGACGTTTTTAGTGAAGGTTTAGGAAATAAGCCTATCACAATGTCGCTTCGGCAAAATTAGGGTCACTTAAGTACACGCGCTCTTAGAGAGCGGATATACAGGGTGACATTGAAAACATGCGACAAATCGAAATGGAAGATTGTACTCATCATTATGAACAACTTTTACTAAGGGACCAAAGCTACAATCCCAAAAAAAAAAACTGCTGTCCCCTACATTTATGTTCGCAATACCTCATCAAAATGTAGGAAAAGCAGATTTTTTTTTTGGGATTACAGCTTTGGTCCCTTAGTAAAAGTTGTTAATAATGATGTATACAATGTCCCATTTCAGTTTGTCGCAAGTTTTCAATTTCAACCTGTATGTACGAGTATGTAACTAAACGGTACTGTCAGTCAATGTAAACGAAAGCATAGTTTGGATCAAGCTACCGTAATTAATTTCATGATACAATCCTCTTTTATTTGTTTCCTTCCTTTTATCATAGATAGGAATATATTTACTCATTTAGTTATTTCAAAATGATGTATGTGTCGACAGATATAATATCAGACATTGCTGATGCTACGAATTCATTAGAGAATGAAAGTAAGTACCTACAATAAAGATCATTAATACTACTTGATACCAGTGGATAACAAAAGTATAAAAACAATAAATTTAAGTACAATACATTGCAAACAAATAAATACTTAGTCGTATACCTAAGTACCTACTTTCTACCTCTGCATAAATTTTGATCATGTTTATATTTTTAACAAAAATCCGCGCCCCTGAAATTCTTTAATCGTTATTAATTATTTTAAACCACAAAATATATATTTTTTTAATAATTGATAGTCTTATAACGATTCTGTAAGTAAAATTCATTAGCGGTATGTCAGAAAAATATTTTTCTTTTTTATCAGCTGAGATATTTTAATGAAAATCGTTTTAAAATTATATGTAAGTTTACGCTGAAAAGCCGCGAACTCGGCTTTACATTTAGGTTCGGTTAATAGCTATATCATTCACGTTAATGTGGCAGAAGGCGGTAATATTTATTACTTATTCGGAAATCTCCACGTTAAACCGTAACAAAGCTGTGTGTACAAACCGAATATACAAAAGTTTCTTAAGGAATGATTAAGCTGAAACCAAAATAATTTATGATTCATAGTCCGTGTTTAAAAAAACGTGCTGTTTGTTCATAAGGTAAAATAATAATAATAATAATATACTCGTATAAGGTAAAATTAATATTTTGGAGTTATAGGTAAGTTAGTTTTAATTTATTTTTTGAGAAATGGCACCTCGTAGGTTCCTCGTCTGCTTCGGACTTTCCTGTCCACCTCAATAAGTAAAGGCCTCCAGCCAGGGCATAAAAATTATAAACTACCCGTTTTAGTGATAATCAGACTGTTTATGTTAATTATAGTAACAACTACTATACAACATGATGCAATCATTAACTTGCTCAACCAGAAAGACGGAATAATAATAAATCACTGTATTATGTAATAATGTGTGAAATTGTTCATCAAATATTTCTTTTCACGGAACTTAAATATCCAATATTCGGCTAAAATGATCTAAAGACAAACAATGACCGCGGCCAAATGGATCTGAGACAGACCTTATTTTTAAAATTTGGTTCAGCCTTTTTTTCTTTCAGAAATAGTAGACCTTTATATCATGAAGAACGAAAACAGCAAAGCATCAGAATAATTAAACAGTCACGATATTGTTAATGTTATCAATATTGTGACTATATAATTATTTTAAAAAGTAATGTTTCACCTATTTCAGAAAGTAATTTCAGGCTTTTAATTATTATATTTTTCTGCTTTGAAAATATTCTTCTAAAGTATAATAAACTCAAAGGTGGTCATGCATAAACCCTCAACCATAGATAACAATTTAACCATTAAGCTGCTGCATGGAGAGCTACGGAAAAACAGCAGCCCCGATGATGTTAAGATTAGTCTCCTAAAGTCCCCTAGGCTAATGAAATTGACGGAACTCTTGGTGCGTAAAACGAATTAGTACTCAACGGCAGCACCACTAGTGCTTACTTAGTGGACCAGGTAGAAGGGTAATGGAGTAACACTGAATTTCCGCACTGTGGTGTAATTTAGCCCCGTTTTAGTACAGAGAATCCGTGAATAACAGCTAATAGCTAATAACATAGAATATAATAGTTCGTTAACTGGACACCGAATACTAACAAGTTCATAGGAATCCTAGTAATTTGATGGGATTGTGGGCAGTGTCAACCGAATTCTTGGAATACCTGACCACTCTTTATGCAACGATGTATTTATGTTTATTGACTAATTAACAGAGGTCCTCAAACTTTTATGTCTCGTAGACCACTGCCATTTTTTTCTGTGTTTGTTTTGCTTAGCTCATATTGTATTTTTAAAAATTCATCAATTTTAAATGTGTTTTGGAGTGTAGTGAGCGAAATAACAATAAAAATACGCGTTACATTTTATACATTAATTAAATTCAAATGGTACGTACTAAATTTTATTTTAGTTCGTTTTACGAACTAAAATAAAATTTAGTACGTACCAAATTACATAAAATGATTACTGAAAATATTATTTTTAATGAAATTTAGTGAGAAGGATAAACCTGATGCTTTGATTAAAATTTTCAAATATTTGGCATCAAATTAGTAAGGTTTAATCATAAATCTCTTCGGTTAGTGATATCCAGTTTGTTTCTTTTTTGTTTTCAAGAAGAATTGGCACCCGCGCTGAACCCGTTTCCACTAGGTATGACGACGGGAAAGCAAGTAAAAACTTTCTCGCGATATTCCATGATATGGGATAAGTAACAGGTATATCTTTTTGAAGCCAGAATAGCTGATCAGTTGCTAAACTGTACCTTAAATTTTTCGTTACTGCTTATTCCGATCAGTTCCTCTTGTAATATATTATGACGTCCATTTCTTCTATGTCATCATATGGTTTAATTTATCCATTGTAGTATTACTATATTCAAAAGGCGGTCTGTTTGTTAAGTTTTAAGGCAAAAACAAATCGTGCGTGTATGGGTTATTCCATTAATGGAAAGTCAAAATTAAAGTCACGACGTGATTAAATGGAACCCACTATCGTGGACCCCAGTTTATATCTCACGTACACACAATTATTTTTTCACTCACATGGACCCCTTGAAGGTCGTCATCGACCCCTTGGGGCCAATATATACCGCTTTGGGTATCATTGGTTTAATATTTAGCGATGTAGCGGTACTGTAGCTAAATAACACCTAACTACTTAATTAGAGGTAAACTAATATTTATACAATATCCTGTAGATTATGGATGTAGATTTAAATAGTTTTCATACAAAAAGTAAACAGCCTTATTTTTGCTTTGTCGATTCATTGATTCGAATATCAAATTACTTGGATTCCTATAAAACAGTAATGTCAGTGCGGTGTGTTTAAGTGGTTTGCGTTAATGAGCACTTAAAGTCAATCAGTGATTTATTTATTGGCGATATAAATGTACAGATGGCTGCTGATTCTTTGAAACCATCTATGGCATCACTAATGATCATAAACATACCAGGCTAAGTAAGAAAACAGCTACCTACATTGTCGTCTTTCCCAAATGTATTTCATTTTCGATAAAATTTGAACAGTAACGTAATTTGCTAGAGCCGAAATTTTACCTAAACGTGATGTTTAGGCTAATTAATGGTGGCCTTTAATAAATTAAAGTGGTGTTAATGCTGTGATTGTGCTACATAATTAACTAAGTACTATAATTAGGCGGTGTTTAACTCATTAGAGGCTTTCTTCACCGTTTTTTTTGCTATTTTGGTAATGAAAAGGCTTTTAAAATGACGATAGGTACCTACCTAATAGCTGTGAGTAAGTTTTGGGCTATGACTGACTACGTAAAAATAACTACATTACTGTTTTGCATTTGTTCTTATCATTAATCATGGTAAAATTACGATAGTGCCATATTTACACTGTGAAGAATATAGGTAGCTGTATTATATCCTTTTATGCAAATTGAAAGCACTCTATGGTGTATAGATAATTCATGGGTTCCTGGCTGGTGATTCTTTCCAATCACTAGCGCTTTCGGCTATTGAGTAGATCATATCAATTATCTGCTTAAATTATTGGACAATTATAGCATTTGGCACCCGAATACCGTGCTCTGAAAGCACTGTATTCGGGTGCACACGATCCTTTCCGTAGATGTCTTAATGATCGAAACTTAATTACACCTATTAAGTAGGACGAATGATTGGCATCCTAATTAGAGGCTGGGTAAGGTAATTACATGAAAATGTAATTTGATGTTGGGTACTAAGCTGAAAATTATGTGTCCTATAATGTGGGTAGAACATTAAGAGCTAAGTAGCCTTGCTGACGGAGGAGGCCTAAGATTTTCGCAATTCAGTACTTTCGGGGTCACTGGAGTCATGCTTAAGTGTAAATAATGTAGTATGACTCAGTCTAGTCTATATGCCTGTTGCTAAAATGCTTAGAAGTTACGTCGATGTCAGGCTTTTGATAAAGCGGTAACAGACGTTTGTATAACCACGTGATACAGTGTGATGCAATCTCTGAGATTGCTCGTTTTATAAATAAAATAATAGTTCGTAGCTCGCGTGACTCACGATCTGAACTACGATATAGGCTTCTTACTAACTAGACTTGACGTTACTTTATTTTATGTATTTAATCACTAATTGGTTTTGTCAGAGTAGGTAGGTACCTTGACCTACTCACTTACCTACTCAGTAGAAAAATAATTTCAATAAACTAATACCCATTTATAGTTTTTATGATAAATGTCGAATCGTATCCGAAACCTAGGAGTTTAAAAAAGTGAAATATATAACTTTAAGTAACGTTATTATACTACTAAGACCTCTCGGTCTTAGTTCCACTACTAAGACCGTGTTCTATGGGCACACCACGATTGCCGCGATAAGACCCCTCTTTGAGGAGTGGCTAGAGAGGCGCCACGGCGTCCTCACCTTCCGCCTGACGCAGGTCCTCACCGGACACGGCAGCTACGGGAGGTTCCTGTGTCGGATAAGGCGGGAGGAAACGCCCGGGTGTCACCACTGTGTGGATCGCCCAGGGGACACGGTGGAGCATACGGTGGAGGTCTGCCCGGCTTGGGCAGAGCACCGCCGTGTCCTCGTGGAGGCGATCGGCGGGAGAGATCTCTCGCGTCCGGCCCTGGTTCAGGCCATGGTACGGAGGCAAGTTTCCCTAGCCGCCGCCGCAGGAAACGCCCCGGGCGTCGAGAATCCTGGGCGGATTTCCGGCCACCGTAGGCGCGGGCTTGCGGACGGTGAGCAATGGGTAGCTCACCGTCCGGTAAGGACCAGGCCCGGGTCGACGGCGCGTCGTATTCCACGCGCGCCTCATAGAGATGTCGTCAGCAGAAATGTAGTGGTCCACTAGGGCCGATTCCACGGAATTTTGCCATAGTCAACAAGAAACCCTTATAATTTCGCCATGCCCGTCGGTCTGCCTGTCTGTCCCCGGCTTAGCTCAGAGACTCTGAGTACTAGAATCCTGTAACTTGGCATGGGTATACTTATTAATCACGCCGACAAACTGGTAAAATAAAATCTTGATATTTCTTTTTAGTGTACTTCCCTTGCACGTAATGTGGGGATGTAATTTTTTTCTCGTCTACTTTTCAAGGATCCACTTGCGTAATATTAAGCATTAAAAGGCTAATTTTTGTTAGAGTCAAGTGTCCCTCCTGCCAGCTAAATGGTTGTTTATGGAGATGTGAAAAAAGTCATGGCGGTAGTAGATAAATTAAAAGGAAAACTATCACGGCTAAGTAGGCTTTACAAGTTAACGAGTCGACCAACATAAATTTGCAGTTGCAGAATTTACCGATGTATGGGAAAACATGTTTTTCACTACACTACACTACAATGTTAAGTTTGATTTTGGGATAAATTTATCCCAAAAACAAACTTAATATTGTAGTTTTCAATCGCAGATAAGACGTCCATTTGAATCAATTAACTCTGCCTAATACCTAGCTGTCCAGAAGAAGGACCTTTTCGTTACTAGATATATAATTATTGTAGTTTAAGGTACTTAAAATCTGCAGACTACCACGGAAACATATCATATCAACAGTGGCCCGGTGGTAACTGCCTCGACTTACAAGTTGTAGGTCGTGGATCCGAACCCAGGCAGGAGCTTTACTTTGTGTAAATTATTTTTTCACCACTGTCCACAAAACGGTGAAGAAAATCATCGTGAGGAAACCGGCATGTCCTAGAACCGAAGTTCAAAGACATGTGACATCTTCCAACCCGGACTGGGCCCACATTGTAGACGACAGCTCACTCCTGGAAGACTGGGAACATTATACGCTGATTGTGCTATACAATATCACAGACAATCAGTTCCCACTACCTTCAGTCGTGGTCAATTTCACCTTGAAAACTTAGGTGAGGTGAGCTGTCAATTCCTAGCGATCCCTAGCATCACGGTGAGAATTTTACATAATAGATTGGTTATGTAAACGTGATTACTAGTTTATTACGTAGCCTAATCTATGTTTTCCATGGAATTGTCGACTCCGGAACCCAGATTGATTTCTGGAGCAGCAATTCGTTCGAAACGAACTGAACAAGCCAATAAAAGTAGCTATACCTTTACTGAGGCATTCCTTTTACATTGCGGGGCACGCAGCTGACCTGTGAGGTACAATTTAAATTGTTCTTTATTTCCTGAAAATTCTGGAACTGGGTGGACATTCAATGTATGTAGTTAATTATTAGTGAGGTTCTAATCTAATTTGGCTCTGAATTGAAATTTAATTTAGTTTAACGTTATATACTGATCTCATAGGTATTGAAATTGGTTTAAGAAATCTTAAATCTGTTTTAAAAGGTGACCATAAAATTGTTAATCTACTTACATTGGAAAACTGAAATAATGTGACTAAATTGTGTGTTGTCTAGTTTATTAAAGAGCTAGCCGTACACAAATTCAAACGCGCATTATAATTTGATTGACAGTGATTCAATTCAAAGCTTAAAGGCTCCCGGAGACAGGCGCGACGCGACTCTAGTAGAACAATCTCTATGAAAACTTCGTGGAAATTGTTCCACCAGATTTGCGTTGCACCGTCGCGCACCTGTCTGCGGGAGCCTTATTTGTTTGACAATTGGATCAATTTGCATCCAATGGAAATTGTGAGGAAAATTAATCGAAACATTTTCATCAGCTAACATGATTTGTATTGACGACGCGACGTAAAGATATTTGTTTTTCAATTAAATCGGTCAAGGACATCTAATGAGACACAATTGATTTTCCATTGCTTGGGAACACATGGGGTACCGGGCTTCATAAGTTAAATAAAAATTGGTTTGATTTAAAACGCTGTTGGTGTCGGCTTATAGCTGTACTTCAGTCAACAGAGTTGAAAAGCAAAGACATGTTGTATATCCCGATAATTTGTCAAAGTTTAGTGATGTATTCGTCCCAAGCGACTTGCTGGTTCCAAAGAAAATTACATTTTTATTACGTATCCATATAACTAACATTAATCAATCCACATAATCCGTAGGCAGTTTAGCAAGGTCGATCCAAAATATATTAAAATTTAGATTGATTTACTTATGAAATTAAGAGGCTGGAGCATAAGTAGATAGAGATGCATGTATAGTGTTCTGTAGGCCTGAGCAAACATTCGTCCAAAGCTTTAATTAAGTGGGTATATCAAGATGATTGGCACTTGACGCACGCGCCGTGGCAAGAGAGGCATTTTATTATGTATTCTGCGAAATAATTGCTTTTGTATTGAACAAGCAAAAGTTTTGAACCAAGAATTGTTATTGTTGTATTATGTTCCAATTCATTAAGCAAACCTGGTAGGTAGATACATAGTTATTCGTACTCTCAAGTTTGCTGAGGGTAAACCTGTTTTGCTGGAGTGTTGAACTTTGTCTTAAAGTTATCTAATCAGTAGATATAAATAAGGGAAAGTAAACATACCGAGATTCCGAAAGTCGTAGAACAAAACTTAGTCAATATTCTAACTTAAAACAACGTAACTTTTCCTCAAGATTATTTTAGCTTCCAATAAAGGTACCTTTTAGGTATTCATGACACGTTCCTTGTAAAAACTTGAAGTAGTTTCATTATAAAAATTTAAATCAGCAAGTAATGGGTAGGTAATAGCATACTTTAAGAGACTAACTGAAAAAGGGAATACCTACTTCGGGTTCTCATAAATCATTCACTCACCTTGGAATGTTATTATAGACATTTGAGATACCTATTTCCTACGAAACTAAAAGGAATAAGTGTTTGGTATAATCTACGTTGCCAAACCTTGGTGTCTGTACCGGATAGTTAGGGCGTGTCAATAGAATGTCGATAGTATTGGTTTGATAAATTGCTATTGCCCAGATATATCAGGATCGAGCTCCGACCCTTTTGTGTCCAATTGTTTCATGAAATAATAGTATCAAGTATCTGCTATTGAAACGTACAATATTGAATTAATTTGGAATTATAGTTAAGTCAACAAAAGTCTTCAGTCTTACAGCCTGGGCCTGCCATTTTAAACCAAAGTGTGCGTGTGCTCAGTTGCCATATAATTTAATTTTTCGCCTGATTGTCTCTTAATTATAAAATTATTAGCATGCAATAATATGATAATTTGCCTACGCAGTGTAGAAAAAATAATTTCTTGTCTTATCTATCTTTGTCAAATACCTACCTCTTTACTAATCTCTATTGTTGACTGTGTTAAACCGCAAACGCGGTCAGTTTACAAGGAGTGAATTTAATAGTTCAGTACTGATTTAGTTTTACATTGGCGCAGGCGAGGTGATGGACCTGATGGCGCTGGTGGGGTCAGCGGTGAACTTCGTGCTGTACTGCAGCATGAGCCGGCAGTTCCGCTCCACGTTCACGAGGCTGGCCCGGATGGTGCTGCCCCTGGGCACGCGAGGCGACCCCGTGCCTGCGACCAAAGCGTGGCACTTCCGTACCGCGACCACTTCGGTCGGGCAACTTTGAATCATTCACAAGCTACCATTCGAATGTCGATCATTCAAACTTTCAAGTACGACTCATTGAACTTTCTGATAATTTAAATAACACAATGAAATAAGATTTAATTTTATTTTTGGACTTATTTAAGTGGAGTGGAGTGGAGGCGTGTTTTCTCTATTACAATGAAATGAACTTTTTTTAATTTTGTAAGTAAAAGTTAAAGCGGTGCTTACTGTTCGACATATGTTAGTAATTAGTGACTAGGGAATAAAGCTACGAACCAAATCGTTTAGTATTTATGATTATGTACTTATTTATAAGTTATAATTTATAGTTATATTATTTAAGTTCTATGTTAATTTGTGAAATAGTAGTGTATACCTACCGCTATATGTTTCAGTTTCAACACATGCTCTGTGGTATTACGTTGGGCCAATTTTATAAAAACTGGTGTTGACATCGAATGTTTTCCAAATTAGATCGAATCAATAGTCATTTATCATAATATTAGGCTGAGAATCAGCAATTTTTGAACGACAAAATTACAAAAGAAAAAACAAAAACTTGAATCGATATAATACGAGTAGTATGCAAAGTAATTAACACTAAACAAAACATTTAATGAAATTATTTTCCATAATGTCAGCTAGCACACGGATAACCAACGAAAACATTGTTTTTTTTTTGTTGCGACTAACCCGTAACCTTGTTTCGAAAGAACCCAGACAGTTTTTATTGTTTTATTCTAGTTGGGTCTGACTAAGTGAATTCAAAGTTAAACACAAATTAAGTGGCTCTAAGAAACAACAAAGTTCAAGTGCTCATGTAGATATTGGGACATATAAATGTAATGATTAACAGCAATCAGGGATTTTGTGTCGAGGTATTCAGAAAATTTTCAAAGGTGACCTATGAGGGATTTATTCTTAATTATGTAAGGGTAGTCTTACACAGTTTTATTAAAAAATAATTACATAAGCCCTTTATAAATAAACTATATGTCAATCGTGTCTTGAGAGGGCAATAGACTTAACCATGTTAGTTATAGAATGTTTACGAATAAGGAAGTTACTTGCTACTAACTAGTCATTTTGGATAAATAAGTATCTAGTAACTAACATTGTTTTATAGGCAACAGCTAGTTATATTATAACTAGCTGTTGCCTGCGATTTCGTCTGCGATCCATGATGAAGGGTAGCCCATGTCGTTCTTCAGGTCATGGTCTACCCATGAACCAAATTTCATCGAAATCCGTACAGCCATTTTAGCGTGAAAGCGTAACAAACAAACAAATAAACTCACTTTCACATTTATAATATTAAGTAGGTAAGGATTCTCCATTTTGTGTAGATTACTCGTATATATTTATAGGGATACTGTCTTTAGCTTCTATCGGTTGCAAGCACCTGATTTAACACTAGTAGTAAGTTACGTTCGTTGCAAATTGGAAACTTTGTTCTTAAAGGTTAACATATAACGCTTCAAATTGGAAACTAATTTAATTTAGTACTTGTACGTTGTAATTTCGTGGTGGCCCAGTAGTTAAAGCTTCGCCTCTCATGCACGAGGCTGTGAGTTCAAATCCGGGCATACTGACTTCAGTGAAGGAACAACCAACGCGTCTTGAGCAAGAATAGTGATCAATGCTCGTGCCTTGTCTGTGTGAGAAGAGGCCTTTGTCCTGCTGTGCGGCAATAATAGGCTTTTTTTTTTGGTTGGAAATTATCAAATAACTTCTTCCGCTCTGGGCGGAGCGGGAGGGTGTGTCAGACTCTTACTGACTAAAACCCACCCGTGTCCCTTCCGTTGCTTGTGTTGCCAGGGGGGGCCTCGGTAGCCATTTCGTACCTTCCCGTGACCCCAGCAGGCACTAATAGGCTAGTACTATTTTGTTGCAAGTTCCTTGCCCTGAACATAGGTGTGAAACAAAGTCACACGTACCTACATTTGTTGAGCTTGAAACTTCAACTTTATACTTACTACTGCAGAAGAAGTAGAAAAGTTGACATTTAAGTATAAATCATGTAACTGGTGAAGGAAAACCTGGCGACTTTCTCGCGCAACGCATCAGCAGTGCAATTCAGCGAGGAAATGCCGCCAGCATCCTCGGTACAATGCCCCGAGGGCCTTTTTTAGGCTTAAATTAGTTTTAATTTAATTTAGTTAATGTTAATAATCATCTTGTAATTTGGTTATGTAAATAAATACTTAAAAACTTACACATATCAAAAAACAAAAAGTGTATATATATATTTTCACCTTTACACTTGCTTCGATTTAAATGTGCTTTTAAAACTTTTTTTTTATTTTCTATTTTTTCCCCCAAAAGTTAGGTTAAACAGTCGTGTTTGGGTCACAAAAATTCATACGTGTACCAAATTTCAACATAATCGGTCCAGTTGATTCAGAGCATAAGGGTTCCTTTTTTCCTTTTAAAGTAAGGAAACCTAAAAACCGTCCAAGTCCGTGTCCACGCACAATGAAGGGTAGTTGGGATGAATTTATCCCAAGAACAAACTTAATATTGTAATTGAAAAACATGTTCTCCCATACATTCCAACTGCAAATTTAAGTTGGTGGACTATTACTCGTTAACTTGTAAAGTCTATTATTTAGCTGTGATAGTTTTCCTTTTAATTTCGTCACATTCAAGTTGTAACTTAAATAACGCACAACCTCAGGCTGCTCATTGTACTCATCATTATGAACAATTTTTACCAAACCAACCAAACCAACCCTGGACCAAACCAGAAATCGCGAAAAAAAATCAGCTGTTCCCTACATTTATGTTCGCATAACTCGTCAAAATGTAGTAAACACTGGATTATTTTTTCGCGATTTCAGGTTTGGTACCACAGTAAAAGTTGTTCATAATGATGAGTACAATGACCCCTTAAGAGGTTGAGCGTTATTTGAGTTGCACGGTGTATACTACTGCCGTGATTTTTTTCACATAAAATATTCATTAGAACCATTTAGCTGGCAGGGGGGAATCTAACAAAAATTTGCACTTTATTTATTTATTAAAACTTTATGCACAAGTATAAAAAAAATAATACCGTACAAAGGCGGACTTAATGCCTGAGGCATTTTCTACCAGTCAACCTTAGGGTGATGCAGAGAAGACACATGGCAGGTGCAACTTAAGGGATAGATAACACGAAAATAACTTTACAATACAAGAATACATACGTAGATACATACATATAAACAGAATAAACTTTGTCAGGAGAAATAACGATCGGTAGTGGGGAAATATCGATCAGTAGAGGAGAAAACGAATCCAGCAAAATATCAGCGCTGGGATGTTTCTGCCAACTTCTTACGTATATGTTCACGTGCCTTCAGTTTAAAAGACAACCGACAGGTCACCGTTCTGATGTTCAGAGGAAGCGCATTCCAAAGAAAGACAGCCTGGACAAAGAAAGAAGAGCGAATGAAACCAGAGCGGTGAGAAGGACATCGAAGAAGACGATTGTTGGTGGAACGAAGATTTTTACTATGGGCAGAGCACAAGTATTGAATATGGGAAGTCAGGTAAGAAGGAGAAGTGGGTTTGTTGAGAATAGAGAACAACATAGACAGAGCCCTCACCTCTCTGCGCTGACGAATGGGTAACCATTTTAGAAGCACACGGTGTGCGGATACATGGTCATACTTACGAAGATTGAAAACGAATCGAATGCAATTATTGAGAAGTCGGTCAAGTTTATTGAGGAGATCTGCATTCAGGTCATAGTAACACACATCACCATAGTCGATTATGGGAAAGATTAAGGACTGTACAAGCATTGCCTTTATGTGTGATGGGAGAAGATTTCTCAACCGATAGAGCGACCGCAACGTTCCGGTGACTTTCTTACTAACAGTCGTCACCTGCTTTTGCCAGTCAAGACAAATGTCGACATGCAGACCAAGATCTTTAACATCGGAGCTAAACGGAATGACTAAGTTGTCAAAGATTACAGGTGGCAAAGATAAGCCATTCAGCTTCCTTATGCTGTGGGGGCTCCCTATTAAAATAGCCTGACACTTGGTAGGGTTAACCGCCACTCCAAATCGATCAGACCAGTTTTTGACCACACCTAAATCCCGGTTTAGCTCCTCAATCGCATCAGAAATGTTATCAACACTTGCATGGCAGTAAAGTTGCAAATCGTCGGCATAGAGATGATACGCAGCCCGAAGCTCGGTGGTAATGAGATTAATAAAAATGGAGAACAAAAGAGGAGATAATATACCGCCTTGAGGGACGCCAGCTGCAAGATCACACCAACTCGACGAAGAGTCACCAGCATGAACAGACTGCTGACGCCCCCGAAGATAAGAGGAAAACCATTCCAATACCTCTGGAGAGACCATATGATAAGAAAGGATGGATAAAAGGACTTCGTGACTGACGGCATTAAAAGCATTGGAGAAGTCAATTAACACTAAGACTGTAACTTTGGTGTCTTCCATTCCCCGCCTTATATCGTCAGTCACTTTAAGGAGAGCTGAATCGGTACTATGCCCGGGCCTGAAACCGGACTGAAAGGGACTGATGAGGGAGTTGTGGTGGACAAAGTGGGAGAATTGTTTATGAACACTGGCCTCCAGCACTTTAGACAGAAAGGGCAGGATGGAAATTGGGCGAAAGTGACTAGGAAGAGAGGGGTTGGGTATCTTAGGCAGTGGCCGAACAAGGGCTTTACGCCAAAGGAAGGGGAAAACACCGGTGTACAGGGAGAAGTTTAAGATGTGGGAGATTGCAGGAAGGAGTTGATCAAGAGCCGTAACGATCATATGGCGGCTGATATTATCGCAGCCCACAGCTTTGGATTTAATAGAAAGGATAATCTTTCTGATCTCTCCCGGGTCAACTGGGGTGAAGACAAAGGGATTAATATTAGGGCGCGTCAGACCAGCAAGGTAGTCAAGGGTTTGACATTTGGTTAGACTATCTAGCGTGGGAACAGTGGAGAAATGGTGATTTAGATCGTCTAAGCCAATTGTGTTAGGAAGGTCTGAGTGCCGCGATTTGCCGATGCCTAAAGTTCCAAGGAACTTCCAAATATCGGCAGGAGAAGAAGAAGTGATATTATTTAGGATATGTCGGCGTTTAGCGTTGCGTATCATCTGGTTACACCGATTCCTAGCAGCCTTAAAGCAGGTCCAATTGTCCTCCGAGCGATCCTTTTTGAATTTCCGAAACGCGCGGTCTCTCCGTCGCATTGCCATCCGAACTCCCATGTTCATCCAAGGCGCAGGCGGACGCTTCAACTTGATTTTTCTGATAGGAGCATGTGTTTTAATAAACCCGAAATATCTTTAAACGGCCTATCCTTCGATACATTACTTACACTATGGATTTATTTTTTCAACATTTTGTTTTACCACTTTGTCGGCATGATTAATATAATAATAATAAAATGCCACAGGCATGGAAAAGAAATTAATATAATAATAATAATAATAATAAAACGCCACAGGTATGGAACAGAGGTGTGGTGGTACTGTTCTTTAAGAAGGGCGACAAAACCCTCCTTAAGAATTATAGGCCCATCTCACTTCTGAGCCATGTCTACAAGCTGTTTACAAAAGTCATCACGAACCGTCTCGCGCGCAGGTTTGACGACTTCCAGCCTCCCGAACAAGCCGGATTCCGTAAAGGCTTTAACACTGTAGACCACATACATACGCTGCGGCAGGTTATACAGAAGACCGAAGAGTATAACCTGCCTCTCTGCTTAGCGTTTGTGGACTACGAAAAAGCCTTCGATTCGATCGAGACATGGGCTGTACTGCAGTCTCTTCAACGGTGCCAGATCGACTATCGGTACATCGAGGTGCTTAAGTGTCTGTACGAAAACGCTATGTCAGTCCGACTCCAGGACCAGACCTCGAAACCTATCCTTCTGCAGCAAGGTGTGAGGCAGGGAGACGTTATCTCTCCGAAACTGTTCACCGCTGCACTGGAGGATGTCTTCAAGGTTCTGGACTGGAAAGGGCCAGGCATCAACATCAATGGCGAGTACATCAATCACCTCAGTACAGCTTCCGAAAGAGTGGATCTTAAAATGAACATGGACAAGACAAAGATCATGTGAAATCATGTTACACCCACTCTCATGAAAATCGGAGACGCTACGCTCGAAGTTGTGGACGAGTATGTTTATCTAGGACAAACTGTCCAGTTAGGTAGGTCCAACTTCAAGAAAGAGGTCAATCGTCGCATCTGACTCCGCTAGGCAGCGTTCCGGAAGCTACGCAATATCTTCTCGTCCCACATACCGCAGTGTCTCAAGACGAAAGTCTTTGACCAGTGCGTGTTGCCAGTGATGACCTATGGCACTGAAACGGGTCGCTTACAATGGGCCTTATTAAAAGGCTAAAAGTCACTGGAAATGGCAATGGAGAGGGCTATGCTTGGAGTTTCCCTACGTGATCGAATCAGAAATGAAGAGATCCGCAGGCGAACCAAGGTTACCGACATAGCCCAAAGAATTGCCAAACTTAAGTGGCAGTGGGCAGGGCACATTGCTCGCAGAACAGATGGCCGATGGGGGCGAAAGGTTCTGGAGTGGCGACCGCGTACAGGAAGACGTAGCGTTGGAAGGCCTCCTACAAGGTGGACCGATGACCTTGTGAAGGCCGCAGGAATCCGTTGGATGCTGGATGCACAAAACCGGTCGAAGTGGCGGTGCTTCGGGGAGGCCTATGTCCAGCAGTGGACGTCTTTCGGCTGAAATGATGAATGACGATGAATAATAAAATATTTATTTTCGTAAAACATGGTATACAATGGTATTAAATACAAATTTTTATGGCACAAACATGTTCAGCTAGCATAAAACATAGCATGCAAAATTATAAAGTTAGATGAAGGAGGCATCAACTATTAACATTGTTCATCTAAAAAATATTTTAAAAACTACATTGAAGTAACCATTTATAAAACTTAATTTTAAATAATCTTATATTTAATGTTTTGAAATGCCTTGGTATTTTGTTATAAGTGCGCACACACATTGCTAGGCTATTGCATTTAGCTAGTCTAGGTAAATCATTCAAAACTAGTTTATGAGGATCTCGTCTGTTTCTAGGACTAACATCATTGGCAGTCTTAAATAATTGCTTATTTTTTATTACAAACACACACATTTTGTTAATATAAAGTGACGGTAATGGTAACAAACCAAGTTTCTTAAATATTGTTTGACATGAGTCGTCAGGCTTAAGACCACAAATTGACCTCATGCACTTTGCGATGAATGCTCTACAGAAGTCGGTGCTATTACCCCACATTACAAGGCCATATCGTAGTAACGACTCGACGTTCGCGTGGTAAGACTTTACAGCAGTTTTTATGTTCGTTACGTGCGTATACAAATTTATTAATTTTAGTGCTAATATTGCCTACGTGTTCGTTCCAATTAATGTCTTTATCTATTATTACGCCTAAAAATCGTGTATGCGTTACTTCTCTGATTTTATTAATATTGAGTCACATGTCATTTTTATAGTTATTTGATTGATTAAATTGAATATAAAAGGATTTGTCTAAATTTATCTTCAAATGGATAATGTCAAGCCAATGCAGTAATTTGTCAATTGTATTATTAATGTCAGGCTCATGGTCTAAAATGGTATTTTGTTTTTTTGTTAGATGTCACTATAATAGATATATCGTCGGCAAATAATATGCATTTATGGTTAGTTACTTTTATAATGTCATTTATGTAAATGAGGAATAGTATTGGGCCCAGTACGCTACCTTGTGGAACGCCATACTTATTATGTCTATATTCTGATGAGTAAGATAAAATGTCATTATTTTCGTTTTTTTATTGATAATGAATAAATACTTAAATAGGAGGATAACCACTGCAGTACTGGCCCTCTAATCCCAATAGCTTCTAACTTTTCTAGCAATATGCCTTGTGACACCAGATCGAAGGCTTTCGATAGATAAAAAAAAACGCCAGTAGTTATATAATTATTATTAATATTTGAAAGTACAGCTTGCATACGAGAAAAACTAGCCAACGATGTGGATTTGTTCTTTTGAAATCCAAACTGCTGTTCACTTATAATTTGAAATTTATTGCAGAAATCAGTTAACCTTTTGTACATACATTTTTCATACATTTAAGACAATATGAGTATTAAAGTTATAGGCCTGTTATTATTAATGTCACATTTATAACCCTTCTTGAATAAAGGCTTTATTATGGACAGTTTTAATTTTTTAGGGAAGGTCCCATGTGTAAAAGACATGTTTATTAAATGTGTGAGAATAGCAGTTAGTTCATTATAGCAGGCTTTTATGATTTTTGTGTTCATTTCATGTTAGCCCTCCGACTTGCTGTTGGACAGAGACATGGTCTGAGAAACATTGAGTTGACTCATGTACTTTTGTAGAGGTCTTGCTCAGTACTTTTTTCCTCTGGAATATGCGTTACATACAACATAATGGTTATTAAATATAGGAGCTATTTGTACAGGGTCTGTAATTATAATATCGTATAATTTTATAAATTCTATGTTGTCTTTTTGAGTGTTATTATTTATTTCTTTTTTAATGACAATCCATGTGGCTTTACATTTATTATCATCAGTATTAATATATATTATTTTAGCATTATTTTTGGAATTATAAATACATTTTCTTAATAGATTTGAGTAATTATTATATTTAGTTTTATTAATTAATAAAATTTTTATTTTTATAGTACCCATATCGTAGTTTCCGTTTAGTTTTGCAACTTTGTCTCAAATCTTTACTTATCCACTTTTGCATGTTTTATTATTCCTATTGACTTTAACTCTTACTTTGGGAAAACAGAGATCATAAAATATACACACCCGTTCATGAAAATCATTGAATACACAGTTTGTGTCAGTTTTTAGATAAATATCGGACCAAGAAAGATTTTGTAAGCATTCCTTAAATTTTCGGATGTTGTCTAAGTAATAGTGTCTTTTATGGAATGTAGTACCTATATTGCTGATTTTTGTGGTTTCTGCATAGTTTGGAAGTTTATCATTTGTGCCGTGTCATGGTCTATATGTATGCCATGCCAAATTACAGCTCTCTAGTACTAGGACTCTCTGAGCTAAATCGCTGACAGACAGACAGACACATACGTACACGGCGAAACTATAAGGGTTCCTTGTTTTTCAACCCTAAAAAGTGGGTACGTATAACCAGAGTTTAGTAGCACTTAGTGGCACAGAACAAGCACTGGATGACTAGACTAACCTGAGCGGATGAGTATTCACTTTTTTTATTAGGCGCGATTGGAAATTACGGTGAGGTTTATTCAATTCAGAGTATCATCTACTGTATCTGCTTTCAGTTCTAAACTTCACGCTGATTGAAGCAGAAATTAGAATCCTTTGAAGTGAAGTGAAGTGAAATTTGAATTACTCACATGAAATCACTCACACAATATTTTTTTTCCTATTGTGTAGGTATAATTATTCATAAAATATTGTTTATGCACAGAAGCTACAGGGAAATAATATCATCATTCTCCTCCTTATCCCAATTTATTTGGCGTCAGCGCAACATGTCCCTTTCTTCAAATTTTCAGTCACACTATACGGAAATAATATAGGTAAATATGAAAAAAAAACTCGTGCATAATAATATATTAATGGATTAATCATAAATAAATACATTTCTAAAGATAAATAAATTACTTAGGGCAAACGTAATTACCTACAGATTGTTCCTTCCATGTTTTCTGGTCACGTCTCCTGCGCCTCGGGAACTGTAATGAAATAGAGCCCAAAAGTTAACGCAATTAATATCATATTATTCCTAAGAAGTACTCTAAATATAATAAAAAAGAATATCATAGAATTTTTACCTCAAAGATTCGCGGGAGTGATTTGATTTACATGAGTTATGTCAATGTATTTTTTGTCTACAATCCAATGATAGAAAATGCAGTGTTCTTTTGTTTCGAATGACAACATTTTTCGTGAAAATATTTAGTACGAGGGCTGCACTAAAAGTATCGGGAATGGAATATTTCCACTGTTCCTGTCATATTAAAATCTTTTTAATTGAAAACTCCTTGGTTTTAAAAATCGAATACCATTTATTTATTAAAAAAAAGATTCTCGGTCTTGTCACAAGGTTTTGTCAAACTTGTTTAGTCGTTGAGAAAATGGAATTGACTCGAGAAAATTCAAGAGCGATGATTTATTATGACTTTCGAAGTGGTTTAACACAAAAACAGTGTGTTGACCGGATGATTTCTGCATTTGGTGATGAAGCCCCATCCAAAACCACAATTTATCGCTGGTTTGCTGAATTTCAACGTGGACGTGTCAAGCTCAGTGATGATCCCCGTCAAGGTCGTCCAAAAACTGCAGTCACCCAAGAAAACGTTGATGCTGTGCGTAAGCTGATTGAGGAAGATCGACATGTGACATACCGCGAAATTCAGGCAACTTTAGACATTGGCATGAGTCAAATACAAATAATCTTGCATGAACAATAAGGTGTAAAAAAGTTGTTTTCCCGATGGATACCGCATTCGCTCTGTGAAGAGCAAAAAGCGGCTAGCGTTACTTGGTGCGTCAGAACTCTCGAAAGATTCTACGCAGGATCCTCAAATGCTGTATACAACATCGTATCAGGTGACGAATCCTGGATATACGCGTACGAACCCGAAACAAAAAACCAGTCACAAGTTTGGGTGTTCGAAAATGAGTTAAAGCCAACAAAAATTGTTCGTTCACGGAGTGTTGCAAAAAAAATGGTGGCCACGTTTGTCTCCAAAACCGGCCATGTTACGACTATTCCTCTTGAGGGACCAAGAACGGTTAATGCAAAATGGTATGCTAGCATTTGTTTGCCACAGGTCGTTTTTGAACTCCGTAAAGAGAACTGCAACCGCGCCGCATCATCCTCCATCACGACAATGCGAGTTCTCACACCGCGCACAGAACAAAAGAGTTTTTAGAGCAAGAAAACATAGAATTATTAGACCATCCGCCGTACAGCCCCGACCTAAGCCCTAATGATTTCTATACTTTCCCTAAAATAAAGAATAAATTGCGTGGACAGAGATTTTCATAACCTGAAGAAGCTGAGGACGCCTACAAAACGGCCATTTTGGAGACCCCAACTTCCGAATGGAATGGTTGCTTCAATGATTGGTTCCATCGTATGGAAAAATGTGTCAAATTTCGCGGAGAATACTTAAACACATACATTTTTAAATAGTAATGTTGTGTCATTTTCTTGATTCCCGAAATGTTCAGTGCCGCCCTCGTAGTAGACGTAACGCAGCTAAACAATGTGAACACTCACTTCTACAAGTGATATTGTTTTTCGCATACTCATCTCAGACGTATCTGAGCGACTGTGCTGTTGAATTATTAACGTTCGCGAAATTCATGTACGAATACCCAGAAACTTTGTCAAAACATTTATTTCTAACAACATCCGTATCCTGTGCGGTATATAACCTCACTGTTTTGACTAAGCTGCGTATTACAACTTTTTCAAAGACGGGTTTTCAATGTAAACAGCCGTGGGCTTCGACCTTCGTCCTCTTGGTAGGATTCCAGAATGAATTAATAAGCGCTCGGCTTACTGTTTGAGTTCACTCGAAGGCCCCAAAAAGGTACTTTAACCGATACATTGTTCGAACAGATCTAATCGAGTGCGATCTAAAGGGTTGACCCAATTGACTACGAAAAAAAAGCTATTTGATGTGACCTATCTTTGTATTACTTTTATTGAGGAAGTTGTTACAGTAACAGCGTCTGTCGTATAGTAGGTACTATAATGCCGTGAGCGAAGCAGTAATTCATTATTAGTTTGAGAAAACTATATTTAAATTCTGATGATGTCAGTGTCGTATATTCGTGTCCGCGGTCTTAGCGATAAGTAACTTATTTGCGAAATATATTTTCTAAATTAATATTCATAAGAAGTTGCTACCTGAACGAAATGTGGATCAAACTAAGACAAAACAGTGGTGTTCCAAACTCAGCTGAAGTTTCATTAATTTCATCTTGAAGTTTTAACTTCAGAGGCTTCCATCGCTCAACTTTCATGCCTCTATTTTTATTATGCAAGACACCGAAAACATCCAGCTTATTTATGTGCGTTCATGTGAAAAAAAATGACCTAACTGTTATGTTATTTATAAGGAGTATTATATAAAATGTACAAGCTTAAACATAACTGGCGAAATGTGGGTGTGCTGTAGGTACATCTCTGCCTAACCCTTCGGGGAAACAAGGCGTGATGTTATGTTATACCTGTGTATGTGCGTTAGCTTTTTTATCTGGAATGAACAAGATTATTGTGATGAATAGGGTTTAATAGTGAATTTAAATTATCTCCAAATCTCTTAAGATCGAGGAGAACCTTACCTGCCAAACTACACTGAAAAAAATGAAACGATAATTTTTACTGTTGTTGTACAGTAAAAAAAGAAACGGTTAAGGAAACTTATTTTTATGTTAAAATAATTGATTACTGACAGTGCACTGAAACGGGCAAAAACAGTAAAGAGCTAAACAGTTATTTCAATTGGATGAACATTAAAGTTTACTGAAACAAACAGTTTCTTTTAAGTATTGCTTATTTAGAGCTTAAGACGCTGACAACACCTAAACCGCGGTCACTGTCAGATTGCATAGAAAAGAAAGAGAAGCGCGATGACACAATGCTTGTAATTTATTGCAAAATATGAAGCAATTATCTATTTACTCAAAATTGATTTGAGTAATCGAAAATAAAAAACAACCAAGTTCTGCATTAAAATAAGACGTTCTTGTTATTAATTAAATACGTAACGTATGTTGATATTGAATACAGATATTTTGGATTAGAACTCAAGGTGAGAGGTTAGTTTAACGTTAGTTTGTATCGAGATTTTTTTTCAAAACGTGTTTTGGTAACAACCAAGTTCTGGGTAATATGTTCAAAATTATCATATATTTTTTCCGCTACCACAAACTATATAGATTTAGCAATTTTTTTTCTTAAGGGAAGCCTATTTTGGTCAATTGGGTCTTGTCAGCGCCTTAAGAGATGTACAGTAAAATCTACTGTTATAACTCAACTGTTTTTTTTTCAGTTAGTTTTACTTCTTTGGCTCTATTTTTACTGACCAAAGCGGTGAATATTACCGAAAAATCGATTGGGTTTACCGATTTTTTTTTTCAGTGTATCGATCTTTAGCTATTATTTTAGATCTATATCAGTGTCATCAAATCTATGTAGGTACCAAGTTAACGCGTAGATTATATTTGATGGAATTATATTCTAATGATGTAGGTAAGAGCATTGTGCTCATGTAGTCAATTCCTAATAAAAAAGTTGTACATACTTTTTATATGTGAAAGAGACGTATTAGTGAAATATATTAGAAAGTAGACAGTAAACTATGTGTAAATTTCTTTACCAAACCTTGTCCTTAAATTGTATTAGACCCTCAGATAGTAAAATGAGGTTTCTTTTATTTGTTACTGTTGTTTATTCATTATTAGAGTATATAGGTATATCTCTTGACTTCCTCAGCTTTCATTGTTAGAGAAGCCTCCTGGAAACGTGAGAATGACGCAAACGTGGATAGTTTTAACGGTGCTCCCCGAGGGCATCCGTCCTAAATTTTGACAGTTAGTGAACCGCATTATATCCTCATATATTCTACCCACAATCGTACGTTGGAAAATTTTAAATCTGTAATACAAAATCAATGCCCTCTGTGTATCTATCGCGGAGAACGTAAGATTACTTTTACAAAATTGGATTTCTTAACTTGTCAATATTCATGTCATAAACATTATGAATCGAGGCGTGAATTTTTTCAGATATTATCTTTAGCTGATACACCAAACATATACATCTTGGTTGGTATATAAAAAACAAAATCCATCAAAGTTTGGAATGTGCCCAACTTTCCCATTATTTAATATTTTGTTTGTTATTTGGTCCTTGTTTGCACAAACATCTTTCAAGATTTGTATAAAGAAACATTTTGGAAGATGCTTACGAATGTAAATGTATATGACGATTATAATGAAATATAAAGTTTATATTAATTATTACGGCTCCAGTGCAAGGAGGCATTGGACTTGCGCCAGATTTCATCGGAATAAATGCAGGATGTCGCAGCTGTGAGCAATTTACGACATCATTGAAAGTTACTTTGAGTTGCTTTGTGCCAAAACGTTTCCACTAAAAATTTTTTAAACTACTTTTTTTTGTGTTAGAAATTATCAAATAACTTCTTCTTAATTGTGTGTCAGATTCTTACTGGCTAAAACCGACCCATGTTCCTTCCGTTGCCTGTGTGTTGCCAGAGCCCACGGTATCCCTTTCGGACTTTCCCGCGTTTGTCAACAACCTAATTTATTACTTACATGAAATCTAATGACATGTTCATATAATAAATGTATATCTGAGAGAATAGGATATCAATTCATATCTGCATTAGTCTTTGTCACACTGTTTAGAGTTCCCTAACATTATACAAACTTGATGTAACATATTTTAGGTTCCAAAGCGTTCTGGGGAGTTACGAGTGAGTTGTCGCTTTATTTCGAAAGTTAGACGAAACACTTGTATAAATCATAAATATTCTGTATCTCATCTGTTAATAATTGTGTATGACACTAACTTTGTATTTATTTGTACAAACATCCTATTTATATGCACATTTTATCATCTTCCATGTGTATCGTCAAGTAACATTAGGTACCTATTACTTCCCATTGTAAAACTTTAAAAATAATGAGACGTACATTCATAGCATTGTCATGAGATAATTATATGCGATATATATACAAGTTTCCTTGAAATCATGTAAGTAAGTAAACCATTGTAAAAGTTCGAATCCTTCTATTTGATTTTATCATTGAATCGTTTGATAGCCCTCTGGGACTTCAACCTCTAACGCTAGTTGCACAAAGTATGTACCGAAAAGTACCTATATGGAGGGTCTCGCGCCGCCATTTTCTGCGATGTAAATCTTGGAAAATCGTCTCTACGTAGAAATGTATTGTAGTAGCTAGGTCCCAATTTTGTGTAAATTACTGTGAAATCTGTACTGTATGTAGAGTTGTTAAAATTGTAAGAATATAAGTGATGTTGTAAATAAAGATTATACATATTTTCTAATACTCGCCTTGTCTTGCATACCCCACACTGGAATAGTCTTTTATTTATGTTACCATCTTACCGTGATTATTTACTCAGAAAACGTGAAGAATATACTGACTCTCCTCCACAAAAAGCGATTGCATTAAACAGTTAACGTATTTCAAACCTTAACTCTAAGAAAATAAGGTTGGAATTGTATACATCTTCATTTTTGTTCGGTCAGTACATATTTCGCGTTTCAGAAAACAGTGATATATCATAATCATATTTTCTATCTGCTGACCTCGCATCTTCGTCTGTGGTTTTTCCCGCGGTTCTCAAATCTGTGTTTATTTATAAATTAAAAATTTGATCAACGTTATGCAGTGGATCAGTGGAATGAACTGACGGATGAACAAAATGTAATTATTTTGTTCATGAAAACTAATGATTGTTAATAACAATTTTACACATTTGTTTCTGCTAGAGGCGATATCTACCTACAAATCCCAACCCACAATAGAAGGCTATGTAATCTATGTAGTACTTGTAATTATTATAATCTATATTAAAGTAGGTACCTACGTATTTCATTAGTTAGTTAATAATATTATAGGTACTTCATTTGCAAATATAATTATAATTTTAGTTTTTATGACGTATTATGCCTTGGTAGGTACACATCTTGAGTTTACAACGATGCCACGTGTGACACGTTCAAGCAAAACTTAATTAAATATTTATTCGCTTTTTGGCTTAATTAAATACGTACTTAGGAAATATAAATCTTTAGAATCTGATGCATTTACATAGTTGAACGGTTGTGAAAAGTCTGAGGATTCATTTTGCCGCTTATAAATCATCAAATGAAGATGTTGGGGAACAAAACCATTCAAGAAAACATACGCATTAGGTACATAAACATTTTCAATTGGGTACCTACGGATTAATCTAAGAATAGACGAAAATATGTTTTTATAGACTACACCCACATTTATGTGGTGAAAATATAAGTGTTCCTACCTATGTAGGTTCTTTGTTCCTTGTATAATTCCATGATTCATGAAATAGATATTATTAGCGATAGTGGGAGTTTCTCTCAAGGAGTTAGGTGTGTAATTATATAAATCAATTCAGTCAATGATACTTCGATGCCGGACCGAGGACTCTATAAAGCAGCACCACAGCGCCACGGCCAGCTCTTCAGGTCGTCGATCCAATTGTCTCGGCGTCCCACACCCTTGCCAAATCACTGTCTCCACGTCACGACTCGTTTGCTCCAACACCCAATGAATCTACATACAATAATAAACGCAGTGATTGTAAAGCTAACAAAAACATCTGTTTCAAAAACTTTCAATTATTACATTAACATTTCCCGTCGGAATGTAGCAGTCATGAAAACAATGTTCGGAAAAATCTGTGAAATCTTCAATTAAGCATCAGTAAATTGAGAGTAAAATAAAATTCAAATAACTGTTTCAAACACTTAAGCGATCTCACTACTACGTCGATGCAGGTAATGTGATCGTGAGTGCCAGTTGCCACATAAATCGAGACTATTTCTGTAACGGTAACAAAAAAATTGAATCAGAAACTTCTTTAAATTACGAGCGATGAGTTCAGCTCTCACTCGATGATGTTTATAACGACTCCCGATAAACTTAGGTATGGAATCAGATCTGTGGGCGTTGTGACTGAAATGAAAACGTTTCTTTTAAGCATCAATTACCCTGAATATATTTTGCCGAGTCGTGGAGTTCGCCAAATACTCGATGGATTTGGGGTAAGTACGATGTTAAAATACAGGTACCCATGTGCTCAAGTAGGACATTACGTATGCATGGAAACATGATTCGCAGTCGTATGATAGGATATCGACCGTGATGCCGCTCAACCCTGTCATTTAGCCTACTGCTGGTACTGTATAATTATTTCAGTATTAACATTTATGCGATGTCACATTCTATTGTCAACTCTCAAAAATCTTAACAGAGTTAAGAAAGTACCTATTTATAAACTTTTTATACACCTAAATGTATTATTATCTCATGTTCGCGCGCGGCTTCATCCACAAGTATTAGAAACGTTTTAGGTTCTGTCTCCGTCAAATACAATAGCGTTGTACGACACAATTCCTAGCACTTACATTTTTTTCTTTTCCGCAGCTACCGAGATTAAACTGGGTGCAGATTAATCCGGAAATTATCGTCAACGACCTTCTACAAGTCGCATGTCTTTCCGAGAGCCATTTCATACTTAATCCTGCGAGATACCAGACATTAATTTTCAACAGCTTTTTATTTTAGGGCAAAATCTACACTGTAAAATTGCAATCAGAGTTACTTTACTAAAAATTATAAAATATTATATCAACTGATTTCTATCACTTTATCATGTCAGATCAAATTGAAGCCTACATCTTCAAAGGGCACGATAAATCTTCATGACAAATAATAATACGTAGGTATTACGAAAAGCCCTTTTTCAAATTCCATTGAATCTTATATATCTTCAGAGGGCAATTCTTGGACCTACTCTTCAATGCTCTTTCTTAATTCGTTTGCGTAATTTGAAGAACGCAAAAAATATAATATTTTTCCTATAGATGTTGAATTTATGTAGCGCTTTCTGTTTAAAATGTCAAGAAAGTAAGCTGAGCAATTTCATTAATTTCTTACAGTTTCGATGACGTAGTAACCGTATACCGAGTTCGCTAAAAGGCCTCTCATTTGCTTAAGAAAACAATAGATGGGTTCTCGTGTAGGCAAAGCTTGAGTGAATAGCCACTTTAGTTATGCTCAGGTTATTCTAGATAAACACCGAGCCACCTATTATTGTGTATACTCAGCATGTCTCAACATTATTATTGTGTAAACTGTTAATTGTTGTTACTGAACAACGAACAACATAAATATTTAACTGTTCAGAGTGAAAGCTTAGTTGGAAGTAATTAGCGGAATTAAATAAAATCGTTTAATACTGTTAAGTAATTCTAGAAACACATTAGGTATAGGTAGGTATTTTTTTGCACGTGCTCATTCTGAATCGATATCCAAGTCACATTTGATTAATAGACAAACCGCGAACTGGTCACAGCGTTTGGGGAAAATAAGGTTCCCGCGGGAATACAATGTGATCGACTATTTTGTTGTGCGATGTTATTTGTCAATGTCAGCGGACAGTAATCATTAGCTATTTAATCTTTTCTCTATTGCATAGGCTCACGTTTGACCACCTGCATGTCGATTCTCTAAAAATCTCACCGTGAATTCTTGCGTGGAGTTAGCTGTCAGTGTCATTCCACTTATGCTAGGGATAGACCAAGGATTACAATTACAATCATAATCGAGATTTTAATAATACTTTCATGCTAATTCGATTAATCATAGAATAGAATTAGCATTAAAAAAAAACTCGATTATGATTGTAAATGTAATCCTTGGTCCATACAAGGTGTTGTTTGGACCTGCAAAACATTTTAGGAGGTAATTATCTTAGTGATTCTCGACCCGAATCAACAAAAAAAAAAAGATAAAATTTAAAAATCTAAAATAAAAAGCATTATTGATTATTGACTTGGTATCGTATTGTTATACGATTATTTACGAGTTTCATAACAACCTCCTGAAATGTTTTGCAGGTTCAAAACAACACCTTGTATAGCATCAGGTGAGCCACTGACAGTTCACTCCACGCTCACTTCACCTAAGATTTCACGGTGAGAAGGTTACAGAATAGCACTGCTGATGCCAAACGTTAGTTAACCTTTTAAACACGTATTTTTCAATAAATAAAGCTTCGCAACGAACAATTCCTTATGTTAGGCAATTAGGAAAGAAAATATCGGCCGCTTTTATTTGTGTTCCCTATTGGAAAACTTTAACTGAAGACCTTCAAGTTCCGAAAGCTAAAACTTGTTTAAAACGTGGAAACTTAACACATTATAAAATCTTGGTAGGAACTATAAAGAGGGCTGAGGAATAAATAGGTAGGTACGTGGCATTTTTCTAAACAATAATGTCAATTTTGCAAATAATATTAAGTTATAAATAGCTAGGATATATTTTTTTAATTTAAACAGGCACTGTTCTCAAATGATTAAGTACTATTACTTAATCATTTAATAATACTGACTTCTACTACATTATCATGCACCTTTTCAATTTAATTATTCCCTTACACACTTGGTTCCGGCCCTTGTGTAAGGTCGTAAACTCTCCCAAAAGAAAAGAAAAATAAAGAACTCAATAATAAAAAAACCGGCAGATCAGTGCCGAGATACAAAAATGTATACCAACAAGTAATAATAATAATAATAAAGATCCGGGATCCCAAGGTACCGAGAAATGTCAAGAGACGTAAATAATAATAAATTTATTTAAGTTTTTTTTTTCTCTATTTATTTTAAGGGACTTTTACGCAAAGCGTATGCCAGTCCCATCGTATCCTAAACAACTATACTTTCACAAGACGTGGGCCATAAATTTGAACAAACTCTTCGCATCGTCGTCATTTGGTTGGGATAGAATTGTATGGAACATGCCTACATCGGTTCTATTCAAATTCAGGGACCTTTCCAAAATATTTCTATTGGACTCATATTGGACACATTCCATCAATAAATGTTGTAGGTCCTCGACAACTCCAAATTTCTCACAATTGGGTGAAGCGATTTTCTTCATCATGAAGGCAAATTTTTTGCATGAAATGTGTCCAGATCTGAGTCTAAGAGCAGTAACAATCAGTTTTCTACTAATATCACTATTCATGAACCAGGGTACGCGGAGAGGTTTATATTGGATGGTTTTATACCATAAACCCTTCTCTAATGACCGTTTATTAAAATACGAGTATTCTTTCCAATAATCAAAGCATGTATTTTTAAATTTTGTTAAATATTCAGAATAATCTCTGTTTATTTACTAAACTAAAAAGGAGGCCTCTATGTAAGATTATATATTGTAGAAGTTTGTAAAGTTAACTGAAATAAATACGATGGAACCCACTGCAATCTCAGTTGGATGCCATTTGAAGTAATTTAATAAATTTTAGATAAAATAACATATTAAGCTATCGATGCACCTCTACATCGAGCTATATGTTGTAATGAACTTTTGCTGCCTGTACAAATGACAACATTTTTATATCCACAATGATTAATTATATAAGCCAAAGCCTTTGAGATTGCAATGAGTTCCAACGTATTTATTTCAGTTAACTTTACAAACTTCTACAATATATAATCTTACATAGAGACCTTTTCAGTATAATACATACCTGTGCTAAGAGACCCCACTCTTCTAAAACTAGAAACAATAATAATGGAGGAGTGTGCATAGAAAAGAAATTCAACTTAAATCTAGGAGGGTGTGTGTATCATTAGAGAACAGTGTTGTACACAATCACTTGAAGAGCGTCTAGGTCACACAGAACCATTTTCAAACTTCTGGACGAATAGAAGGGACATTGAAATTTTAGTAGCTGATAGATACTACCAAAAGGTGCTTATGTATTTACGAGAGTCCCTGAACATTATAAAAGCGATGCTTAAACTTTTGTTAGCCATATGTCATTACCACTGGTCCCTAATTATGTGAGGCTGGGTAGTCCGGCCACCCATAAATCTGTCAAGTTTCATAATAGTGATGACACAAGGTTGAGTTAAGGGTTCAGCGGTAGGAGACAATATAGATAAGGTTATCTATTGCTGTGTGAGAAACCAAAACTCTCTATGAGCGTTATTATATTTTCAAATCATAATAAACGTAACATGTCTCACTGTGTGCGAGAGGCTCAGTCTACATATTCCACTGTGAATCGGATGAGACCTTCATAAATTCAACTTTTTGGAGTAGCAAATGTTTCATTTTCAGAATTGATGCGCCCTTCTCCCGAGAGCTCGAAAACTAAAGCGAAAGTGTTCTTGTTTATGAATAAATGGACTGTATTATACGAAAATTACGCTAGTTCTGCAACAGCAACGCACTTTACTTACGAAAATACTATTGTGTGTATTTTTTGAATGTTTTCCAGCACTTTATCAGGACCTTGACCCTTGGTTACGGCGATGGAGGAATAACTCTTGTTAATACAGATCGTAACCGAATCTCGCAGGATTGACTCGATTATAGGATTTAGGGTGCAATAAGGCATCAAATTATACGAGCAAGAGGGAGCTTTGAGCTCAGGGACATTTAATGCCACAGCTGTTGAGCGTAAAATATATTTTACTGGAGAAAGAATGTGACGTTAACTTATTATCTCAATGCAGTCTAGCCATTGAAGCTTATAGCTTAGCGCGGACTTTTCTTTTGACGGTGATAAATTATGATTATAACGTTATCATCAGAGGCCCAAGTCCTCTTTGTCAAGTTACCTGCTTTGAAATGGGATCTTTAAGATATTCTTGAGAATTAAAGTTATGGTGGTATTTCATGGTTGCACAGAAACCTAGAGCCAGACCTAGATAGTGTAGAGTCATCTCAATTATGTACCTCTATTCTTTGAATTTGTATGTATATATATGTAATGTAGGTAAATATGTATGTATTTGTATTAAAAATTTGTAACCTATTTATGTAATTCTGTACTTATTTTATTTATAATCTAATGTTATATTTTAATATTTTTCATTATTGTTATTTCCTCTGAGCACCTGCCATCTTATCTCATCACCACCCTTGGTTGAATGGTAGAGAATGCCTAAGACATTAAGTCCGCCTTTGTACCTTATTGTGTGCGAGAAGTTTAAATAAATAAATAAACCTTGGCAACCGCCATGAATAGATAATGAAAAACAAACGGTTATTCAGCAGATAGGCAGGTATGTACGGGTACCTATTACCTATTCAATTTTTTCAGTACGCACATCGTAATTTTTATTTACAAGAAAATGTTGTGATAATCCCAAAGTAAGTATAATTAGGTACCTATTATTGTTTAGACATCACTTCAAATGTTCCCCTTTCAGCACATTCTGAGTGAAAGCGATCGTGAAAGATAAACATTAGTTCAGAGTTTCTATTAAGACATGGTTTTGAAATTACATGGTGGGTTAATTGTCTTATCACATACCTACTTACATGGAGATTTGCACTATAGTGGTGATAAGAGCCTGATTATGATGGCTAGATACATTGAGACACTAGTGCTTACATCTTAGGTATTCTACATAATATTAATGTTAACAAATAATATTGTAACCTGTTTTACTAAGATAAGTTTGGAATACAAGGAGGTTGCTTTTAGATAACATGGGATAAGCGTACAGTAATCCACCATTATGACGATCAAATGTCAACGGGTAAGCTTTATCGTATAATGGTTGTTTTATGTTACATTTTATCATAGTAATGAATATTTAGAAACGGAATATCTCCAAGTATATACTAACGTTTTGGTGTTATTAGAGAGAAATCAAAAATAGCACCCGTCTTGAGATTATGAAGATATTTTTATTATATTAATGGCGGACTGATATGAGGATTTTAGGTCGTAAAGACCGCCCCCCTCCCGGCACATAACAATATCATCGCCATAACATTCCGCTGTTACACGCGTCATCATATTTTTACGACAGGCTTCTGATGTTCGATTACAGATTTAATAATATTGTGATGGGTATGATGATCTGTATGTAAAAAAAAACCAAGCCAAGTGCGTGTCCGACCACGCACAATGCATTGCGTTCCGTGGATGGGGTGAATTTATCCCAAGAACAAACTTAACGTTGTAGTTGAAAAGCATGTTCCCCCATACAATCCAACTGCAAATGTAAGTTTGTACGCACAATATTGAGAGATTTACCAAGTTATTTTAACACCATACACTTCTTATAGCTGTAATCTATAAGATAAGATAAGAGAGAGGAGATAAGGGCATGGTCAATTTTCATCATCTATCTTTTTAAATAACTTGAAAAACTGTTTATTTTAAAATTATATTTAAAAAAAACTTGAGACCCTTACAATAAGCCCTTTCATATGAATATCACACGATAAAGTTTGCAAAACTTTGTTTTTAAATTTTCTAATTTGCCCCCAAAAGTATCATATTAAATATCATATTAAGTATCATATTCAATATCATATTTAAAAAAATACATTTATTTATATATTATAGTAAATACATATTTTTTTACACGGTCTACGGTTACGGTTTTATACACGGACGTGTATAGCACGTCCGTGTTTGGGTCACATTTCAACTTAATCGGTCCAGTAGATTCGGAGCAAATCGGCTGTGGCAGACGGACAGACACACGAGTGATCCTATAAGGGTTCCGTTTTTTCCTTTTGAGGTACGGAACCCTAAAAAGTGTTATTACGAAGCGAATACATTTAGAACCTGAACGCGAGAGTACTTATTGTAAATGACGCACCCATTTCCCAAAAAACAATATTAAGTAGCTAAAAATCACGTAAAATATTTGTTCTTTAACGGTTTTCGCTTCAATCTTTGATATAAAATTCTCAGAATAATGTGCACGACGATTCATAATGGAACTTAGAAACGGATTATAATGGTAATTTACGAGCTGTGAATGTCACAATAATAAGTTAGTAAGATTAGGAACATGCTAGATAGATGGATAGGTAGGAGCATAATATGCATCTCGGATCTACATCTTGGCATGTTGCCAAGATGTAGATCCGAGCTAACACTAATGTGATTGTGATTACTGATATTTTATACATCACCCCTATACCTGGAGATCGGTGGATGGGTACAATAAGTGTAATGTATCATCATTAATCCATCTCCTACCGCTTTCAGTACCTATTATCCCAGGCTTAGTTACCGGCGCCCATTTTGTAGAAATAGGTACATGTCGTTTCTGCCAGAGTGGGCGGGTTCGAATGAAAACCACAGTATTCTACTTCTCCCACGTCGTAGCTTTTGTTACGTTAGATTTAATTTTAGTGCTTTTTGTAGGATGACATTTCTAGAAAAACAAGGCTTTTGTTCGATATAGACGTAACATTTAATTGATTATCAGAAAAGAACCCTGGTCAACGCGAGGATGAAAACGACGTTGGAGAAATTATTTATGAGTTGAATTCTACACGCAATATTTTTCCATTTAGTAACAACTTTGTTTACCAATTATATTTTTTTTTTTCACATAAAAAAGAAACTACATTTTAACAAAATAATCATGTGCTTTGCATCATTATTTAAGCGACAGGCTTATTAAATCATTGACTCTGTGGCACTGAAAATAATGTGTTTGTTTTGGTAACAAGAAACGCAAACAATTTACAAGAGCAGATGTTGATGGTGTCACTACCTATACATTTCATAGAAAATATACATGAAATTTGCGTTGATATTTTGGAACAAAGGGAATTTGCAAAGGGTGTCAAGCGAGATTAGATTTTTAATGAGAAGCTATTATTCTTGCTTCATTGCTTTGCACACAACATTAATTTTCGACTTCGTCAAACGATGCGTCATCAAATATATAAAAACAAAAATAAGCGCTGATTTGTTTCAATATTGTCCTTTACTACGTATTAATGGCTGCTTGACGCTTGCTTTAATTCGTGGAACTAATTTCTTGACGGTCTGAACTAAATGAATTGCTCTTCGCGCTTAGTTGGTTTGAAGGCTAGCATTGCTCTAGTGCAAAAGCACTAGAGCAATGCTTTTTGGCATGTAATGATTTTATTTAGTCATATTTAAAATAGAGTCAGGCATCACCACTTGTCTGCCTGAATATCTGAAGATTTTTAAATAGAAAATTGTTGATTTTTAATCCACTGTTTGCATTATGCATGATTCACGGGAAAGTTTGTATCATGCATAAGTCAGAGGAAATAACCGAACATGTAAACCGAGCGGATTGATGTCAAGGATCATATTTTTTCAAACCTTCACAATTCAAAGGTCTCTTTGGGAGGTTGTATGTTTTTAAAAGGTTTCCCGTTTCAAGGGTGACTTGTAAGGGATGCAAAGTACTAAAAGTCATCTAATCAAATCGGGAGCCTTTGCGAAGTCTTTCAGTCGAGTCACGTCCGCTTTTGTCAGCCGGTCGTCGACGGCAGTAAATTATTATTATGACGTCACATAATTTGACTATCCAGAGGATTTATTATCCGTATCACAGTTTGTACCGTATTTAGGCCGAAAGAGTTTAATCACTTTGTAGCGTAACACGTAACTTTTCTGATATTTCGTTGTGGATTATTTTTATCTGTTGAGATAACGCAGACTGCTCATTCCTGTTTTGCCGAAAACTTAATTTAAATGTTTGTGGGAATAGATACTGTGTCCTGTTTATATTTGTAATTGAAATAAATATTAAAGGCTCCTGCATTTTGAGTCGATATCGCGAACCTGACAGGCATATTGCTGCCTCGCCCGCGATGTCGCCCGAGTCTGTAAGAGCCTTAATGAAAGATATATAAGCAGTGGACTAATATTACTTACGTTACTAGCTCTATTAACATTTATGAGTAGTAGGTACCTACATATACTGAATTTAAACAAAATTGTAAATTAACAAACATACAGGGCTGCTTTCATGAGATCTTTTTACGAAAGGTATAATGTATGTATTTGGTATCATAATTAGCCTATAATGTTCCCACTGCTGGGACACCGGCCTCCTCTCTGTGAAAGGGAGTGGGCCGTAATCCACGCGGGCCCAGTGCGGGTTGGCAGGTGTCACATGTCTTTGAATTTTTGTTTCTAGGACATGTCGGTTTCCTCACGATGTTTTCCTTCACCGTTTTGAGAGCAGTGGTGATGAAATAATATACACAAAGTAAAGCGCCTGTCTGGGTTCGAACCTACGACCTACAACTTGTAAGTCGCGGCCGTTATTACTGGGCCACCACTGCTCCGATGATTAATTATACTATGTAATTAGTACCTAGTAACGAATTTTACAAATAGTGCATCCTTTTTAGGGTTCCGTAGTAAACAAGGAACCCTTATAGTTTCGCCCTATCCGTCTGTCTGTCTGGCCCACTGTAGCTCAGAGACGCTTAGTACTAGAAAGCTCTAATTTGATTAGGTATACATATTAATCACGCCGATAAAGCGCTAAACTAAAATCTTAAAAAAAAAAATATTGTACCTTCTTTACACGTAATGTGAGCCCCCCTCCCCCTTCCAGCTAAACGGTTGTTTATGGAGATGTGAAAAAAATCATGGCAGTAGTACATATAATGAAATTAAAAGGAAAACTATCACGGCTAAGTAGCCTTTACAAGTTAACGAGTTATAGTCGACCAACTTAAATTTGCAATTGGAGAATTAACCGTGGCATATATCGATGTATGGGAGAACAGGTTTATCAACTACAATGTTAAGTTTGGTTTTGGAATAAATTCGTCCCAAGTAATCCCAACTACGGAACCCTTCATTATGCATGGTCCGACACGCACTGAAAGCGAACTGTTTTAAAAACCGGCCAGGTTTTTAAAACAGTTCGCGCTGATGTTGAAACTGGATGGCAATATTACTTTAGCGTGAGAAAGAGATGAGAGCTATAAGTCCTGTATAGCTCCATCACTTTCCCACTGTGAAGTAATATTATAATAATACTGCTATAAGAGGTGATGGTTACCCCCCAGGTCGCATTTTCAGCATCCGTGTGATCTGGGCCTCAAGTCTGCTATTACAATATATAGTGTCATAGTGGTCTGTTCCGATCCTCATTAATGACGCCATTATATTAGTCAAAATCAACAATTATGAAATCAATAATAGACCATTCTGACACTATTGTAATAGCAGACTTGAGGCCCAGGACACGTGTGTGCGTTACGGACAGACTATTATGAAATACCATCTAAAAATAGAACAATGTTTAGTGTTCGTAAAATTTTCTTTAAATTCAATGCGAGTTAGAACAGCCATGCTCTTATACATGACAGTAAGTTATATATTGTCTTTGTCAATACATGTTATAGAAATATGTACGTTCAGTAGATTCAGAGACAAAGGAAGGGAGAACAGTCAATAAATTGTTATCGAGTTCCTATCAAAGTTCGCTAAGGCATACAACATTTCGTATGATATTTGAATAACTACCGATATTAATGATATATTGTGGAAGAAAAAATTGTGTCACTTACCAGTGGGTTGTTGATTGGTGTTGTTTTATAATTCGGAATATCTGTCCCTTTCGCTACTTTGTTATCATGAAATAATATAACAGCAACGAGACGCTTGCAAGAAAGGGCAATTTTATTTAAACAAAAAATCATAACTTCTATAAATTAATAATTGAGTTATCTGCAGTTGTAGCCCGCGACATTGAAATTTTATTACTTTTTTTGCAATTCGCAGGTCAGTGTCAGGCTGTATATATCAAAATATGAGTTGCGACCTTAACAAACATGTATTTACCGAATTATAGTCATTAAAATCAATAATACGTCTTTCTAAGTTAGATTTGTTCCATAAGAACTTTTCCATAAGAGATTTGTTCTTGTGGAACAAATCTAACTTTGAAACTTTAGCTTTTCAGAAAATTTGAATTTCGCGGGCTACCACTGATCCACCCTAAATATGCTTTTTTCTAGTTTAGATATCCCAAACTGGGTTTTTACGTCTCATAATCAGCCTATAATGTTCCCACTGCTGGGACACAGGCCCCCTCTCTGTGAGAGGGAGTGGGCCGTAATCCATCACGCGGGCCCAGTGCGGGATGGTAGATGTCACATATCTTCGAATTTTTGTTTCTAGGACATGCCGGTTTTCTCATGATGTTTTCGTTCACCGTTTTTAGAGCAGTGGTGATGAAATAATTTAGACAAAGTAAAGCGCCTGTCCGGGTTCGAACCTATGTCCTACAACTCGTAAGTCGCGGCCGTTCCTTTAACGTTTTTAGAGCAGTGGTGATGAAATAATTTAGACAAAGTAAAGCGCCTGTCCGGGTTCGAACCTATGTCCTACAACTCGTAAGTCGCGGCCGTTACCACTGGGCCACACTGCTCTCTTTTTACGACTAGCCAGTTTTAATTTACCTGGATTGTGACGCCACGTGTACCAAATATATAAAACGATCACTATTAGGTCCTCTTTTAAAATTGCCGTTGAAATCGTTCGAGATGGATGTGACTGAATGAGCTCTACACCTTTTTCCTAGAATGTCGGAAAGGCTCTGAATCAGAAAAAGGAAGTTAACAACAGAAAGCAGCTTTTGAACGAGGGTCAAGTCCATCAATGTGAAGAGGAATACATTAACTTTACGATGTTACTTCTATTCGCAAACTTAATAGGAATGAATGATGGAAAATAGGTTTATTGGATTTTCCTTACCAACGATATTATACGAGTATTCCTATGTACGTATGAAGATACTCCTTTGATAAAGGGATATTAATCAGATAGCAAACGTGAAATCTCACGACAGAGCCAAGCCTTTATCTACCTGTAGCATCCATCATTTAGATGTACCTACCTAACCCCGTAAGGGCGGTAGATTGGTAATGTGAAATGGTTGTGCCCAAGCACAGATCAAGTAATATAAACAATAATCAGCATTATATTACCTACGTGGCTTTTCACGGTGTTCGTTTGAAGGCTCCCGAAGACAGGCGCAACGCGACGATGCGACGCCATTCTACAATAGAACGTTTTCATTAAAATTGTTCTACTAGAGTCGCATCGCGCTGTGGTGTCGCGTCTGTCTGCGGGAGCCCTTAGACGAACATTTTAACCGGACCGTAACCGCTTATAGTCTTACAATATGGCTGCTAAAATAGGAACACGTGACGATATCTAGTTGCTGAATAGACTTAGGTAAAGTCACGAAGTGTGACGCGCGTATCTTGTCTCGCGGTAAATTGGTATTCAATAGTTTCGAGAGACATATTACTTACACGTTCATGGAATTGTTTAAAGTGTGTCTTAAAATGTCGAAGTCTTTGAAACATTTGCGATAATTATAAGTTACCCGTCGCTCAATCCCAAAAATTCTTGCCTTGCAGAGCATAATACTCGTAAGTACATATCTATGTAACATCGACTAGTAGGTAATGCTGAAGAGTAGGGTGCTCCACACATGTTCGGATCGGCTTGATTAGGTACAGTCGGGTGGTAATACTAGCTTCTACCTGCGGCTTCGCCCGCGGGATGTCAGAAATTGTCCCACTGGGACGTGCTACCGGGATAAAAAGTATCCTAAAACCTAACCGAGTTTAACCGTTAAAGCGTAAAAGATACCTAATAATTAGAAATAAATCTTGTTTTATTTTTTATTAAACAAATGTTTATGATTCTAAATGTCTAACTTAAAAATAATAATTATTATTTTTAATATTATCACTATTAATGTGAAATACTCTAGCGCCGCCATTGACCACGTAATATGTAGACATACTTATTAGCTGAGTTATTTTATAACTTTAAATTGTAATAACTTTTAAGCGGGTGGGAATGATTTTATTTATTTATGTGTTGGATATCCAACAAAGGCTACACAATTCAATTCAATTCAATTCATTTATGCAATAACAATTTTAAAATCGTGTCTGAATGTCTATAACTAAATACATAGGAAACATCATGCATGCAATCTATATTTAAATAATAACAATTATTGAAATTACATTAAAATCAGAATAATCATAAAAATAAAAATATAAAAATAAATGTCACAAGTCAATTCACAAAATTCAATAAAATTTTCATTTCAGATCAATAATATTATGTTATTTCGAATTTTGTATTAATTTATAATTCATCAATAGAATATAGACACTTATTTTACAAGAACCGTTTAAGCTTATTCTGAAACCCACTTGTATATACTAGACTTTTTATTTCTGTCGGCAGTTTATTGAAAATTTTTAATGACTTGTGGTAGGCGCTATGCTTTACAACGGTCAGGTGAGGCACTTGCTTCATCTGGAGATCTTTTCTTCTTGTACTCTCCCTTTTTTGTCTTTCATCTTCAGTCTCATATTCAAAGATATATTTTGATAAGTGACTAAGTAGGACCAAAATGTACAAGCTTGGGACTGTCAATATATTTAAGTCATTAAAATGTAGTTTGCATGATTCTTGCTTGTGAATTCTAGCCATAGATCTGACTGCTCTTTTCTGAATTACAAAAGCTTTATGAGTATTGTAATCATAACTTCCTCTCCAGAAAAGTATGCTGTATCTTAGTTTTGACTCCACTAATGCGTAATAGACCATTTTTAAATGTTTTATGTTTACTTCGTTTCTAAGACTTCTTAGTACGTAGCAGGCAGAGCTGATTGCTTTCTCTAGGTGTGTTAGCTCTTGTTTCCAATTTAATTGGCTATCAATATGAACTCCCAGAAACTTAACCACCGGGACCACGTTCACTGTTTCTCCATTTATGACGCAGTCAAAGCTATCTTTATTTTTGGAAGTTGAACGAAAAGCATTACATTGGTTTTATTTACTTTAAGACTGTTAACAGTAAACCAGCTGTGGAAGATATTTAAGGTTTGATTAACTATGGAATTAAGAGCGTGTATATTGTCAGCCGAAACAACTGCATTGGTATCGTCGGCAAACACCACAAGCTGGATAGATCCCGCAGCTTTTCCACTCATGTGTTGTATAAGGTCATTAACAAACACGATAAAAATATCGGACCCAGTATGGAGCCTTGTGGTACGCCAGTGTGCACAGAAGACAATTGGGACCTATATGTTTCTTCACTTCGACAATTTTTAGCTGAGGAATTTGTCTGTGACACCACTGATTTAATCTCCACGAACATCTTCCTGTTTTTTAAATATGACGTGAGAAGTGACAATACTTTAGCCCTCACACCGTAGTGCTCAAGTTTTTCTAGCAGTAATTTATGATCTACCTTGTCAAATGCTGAACTTAAGTCTAAGAAAAGCCCAGCTACTTTCTGTTTGTCGTCCAATCTGCTAACTACGTCCTTAATTAGAGTCGCTATTACATCTTGTGTCCCAATGTTTTTCTGATAACCAAATTGTCTTCTACTTAACACTCCATTTACGTTGAAATGTCTGAGTAATCTAGTTATAATCAGCTTTTCAAGAATTTTTGAGTGAATAGGTAGTAATGAAATTGGTCTATACATCTTTGGGTCTGTTTTAGATCCTTTTTTGTGTACAGGTATTATTTTGGCTATCTTCATTTGATCTGGAAAAATTCCTTCGTCAAAACACTTATTATAAAAAATGCTTAAAGGTTCCGCTAGTACGTCTATATTGTCCATTATTACTGATATATTTATATCATCATAGCCACAAGATTTTTTGTCGTCCATTTTTTCACCATTTTAAATACGAGTATGAGATACTCGTATTTAAAATGGTGAAAAAAGGGAGTGACAGGGTCTAGGACAAGGTCATTGGTTACTCTTTTCGCACTTTTTCGTAGAATATTCATAGCAGCCCCTGTGCATGTAATAGTTGATGGATTTATTTTGAACTGCTGGGCAAAGATATTGACAATATCTGATGGTTCTGACATAATCTTATTATTTGATTTTAAAGTTAGTTTTGTATTGTTTTTGACACTCTTATTTCTATGTTTATTTATGACTTTCCGAACATCTTTTGAGATTTTCGTTGATTTTGCTAATTCAGATTGTACTGTTAGCTTCTTGGCCATATTTATTACTTTCCTGTACAGAGCGATGTATTTTTGCCTATAATCCATCACAGTATCATTTTGTCTATTTAAGGTGGCTAAGTAATAACAGCCGCACGGGTCGATCGATCAGGTTAAGCTACGCTTGCCGTGGTTGGTCCGTGGATGGGTGACCATCTTTACATACCAAGACCCCTTCGTGCCTCGGAAAGCAAGTTAAGCCGTTGGTCCCGGCTGTCATTTGTAGATCTTTGACAGTCGTTACGGGTCGTCAGAAGCCCGAAAGTCTGACAACCAGTCTTGCCAAGGGGTATCGTGTTGCCCAGTAACTGGGTTGTGGAGGTCAGATAGGCAATCGCTCCATGTAAAATACTGGTATTCAGCTGCATCCGGTTAGACTGGAAGCCGACCTCAACATAGTTGGGAAAAGGCTAGGCAGATGATGAGTATCATTTTGTCTATTTCCTTTGATAGAATATAGAAATCGTTTCATTTTACTAGAAACCTTTACTCCCTTAGTGACCCAGCGCAGCTGCGTATTACGCGTTAAGTGTACCTGCAGTTTCCTTTTTCTAAAATGGCGTGTGAACAGTTCTTCGAATTGCTTTAAAAATGAGTTTATACCAAAATCACTCCAGCCATGATTTAATAGCAAATTTCTAAAGTTGCTTCTTGTATTTGCATTAAAAACCCGTTTGGTAATTTGAACACCTCTGTTTTTTATATTCCTACATAGTTCGTTACTTCTGAATACTGTACTGCAGAGTAATCCTGCATGTCCATCTGCCAAGCCATTGTGGTCAACGCAATCGTCTGATAAATTGGAGAAGACATTGTCTATACAAGATCGTGAGTCATTTCGAATAAATGTAGTCGAATTAATTAGGGGTCTAAAGTTGTAACATGTCAATAAATTTAATAAGTCATTTCTTTTTTTATTGTCAGTTGCAGTCAATAGTTTTAAGTCAATATTAAAATCCCCGCAAATAACACAGTTCTTGTTAAAGAAATGTTATAATAGTTTTTCGAGTCTCAACATAAAAGTTTCTAAGTTTTTATCATAAGGCGTACGATAACAGCAACACACAGATAAGCCTGTTGAAACAGGCTTATCTGTATGTTGCTGTTAAGCCTGTTGAAACATCTTTAACACAGCATATTTCAAAATTATATGCACAATACATAGAACAGCATGTCGATTCTGTAAAAATCTCACTGTGAAAACTCGCGTGGAGTGAGCTGTCAGTGTCATCCCACTGATGTTAGGGAGTGACCAAGCATTACATTTATAATCATAATCGAGATTTTAATAATATTTTTATGCTAATTCTATTGTTAATTTTATATCATTTCAAAATTAGTATTTAAGCGCTGAAATTACTATTTAGGGTTTTTTTTTTAAATAAAATAGCAAAACAGAAATTCAGTCAGAAACTCAATTTGGTGTTTTTATTCCAAAAGGATTGGTAATTTTCGCAGGCGTCATCTTGCTTTTTAGATTTGACCTCACTATCGGCTTTAGCACCCCCGAAAACCATGAAAACGACACCCATGATGAAAAATCTGAACATTTTCACAGCCGCCATCTTGCTTCTTAATGTTGACCTCACTATCGGATTTAACATCCCCGAAAACCCTGAAAACGATACCCATGATGAAAAATCTGAACATTTTCGCAGCCGCCATCTTGCTTTTTAATTTTGACCTCACTATCGGATTTAACACCCCCGAATACCATGAAAACGATACCCACGATGAAAATTCTGAATATTTTCGCAGCCGCCATCTTGGTTTTTAATTTTGACCTCACTATCGGATTTAACACCCCCGAAAACCATGAAAACGATACCCATGATGAAAATTCTGAATATTTTCGCAGACGCCATCTTGGTTTTTAGATTTGACCACATTATCGGCTTTAACACCCCCGAAAACCATGAAAACGACACCCATGATGAAAAATCTGAACATTTTCGCAGCCGCCATCTTGATTTTTAATGTTGACCTCACTATCGGATTTAACACCCCCGAAAACTCTGAAAACGACACCCATGATGAAAAATCTGAACATTTTCGCAGCCGCCATCTTGGTTTTTAATTTTGACCTCACTATCGGATTTAACATCCCCAAAAACCATGAAAACGATACCCATGATGAAAATTCTGAATATTTTCGCAGCCGCCATCTTGGTTTTTAGATTTGACCACATTATCGGCTTTAACACCCCCGAAAACCATGAAAACGACACCCATGATGAAAAATCTGAACATTTTCGCAACCGCCATCTTGCTTTTAATTTTGACGTCACTATCGGCTTTAACAGCCCCCAAAACCATGAAAACGACACCCATGATGAAAAATCTGAATATTTTCGCAGCCGCCATCTTGGTTTTTAGATTTGACCTCACTATCGGCTTTAACACCCCCGAAAACCATGAAAACACACCCATGATGAAAAATCTGAACATTTTCGCAGCCGCCATCTTGCTTTTTAGATTTGACCTCAGTATCGGCTGTAACACCCCCGGAAACCATGAAAACGATGAAAAATGTTTGTAGCCGCCATTTGAAATTTTGGTAAAACCAAATTGTTGTTGGTCGCGCATTTAAAAAAAAATGGCAAATTAAAAAAAAACTCAACTTGATATTGTTAACAGCTCCTCACGCGCAAGCGCGGCGTGATCTTATCTTTTCACCCGATTCTCGTAACCATAGTAACCACTCGCGCCGGCTAGGTGAAGTGAGTCGGTAAGCGCGACGCGCGAGTGTCGTGATCTTATCACTTCACTCGATTCTGGTTGCCATAGCAACATCACTTCACTTGGGCTGGGTGAAGTGAGCCTAGCCGCCCGCCGGCCGGTGCGCGCGCTGCGCGAGTGTCAGTTGAACTGTTGAATTTTGTTACAGTATTGATGACGGTGATTTTATGAATATTATTTTATTACTGGCAACGCGTAGTATAAATTTACCTACTTAAAATAAAATATTAGAAAGGTACTTATTAAATAATACGCACGGTTTTTATTCAAATGGCTATTAATTTAAATACAGACACACACATCGTGTAGTTAGGTTTCCACATAGTTTGTGAGGGGATAAATTCTATGGTCCGTCAGCCAGGCACACTTTTAGCACTCGATCACTTGACACACTCGGTTATCTCTTCTTATTGAAAAGATTTGGGTTAATAACACCGCTGAATAACGTCGCACAGGCTTTAGTCGACTCAAAACAGATCGCAGTGGGATTGCGATTATTTAATCAGTTAAAACAAATCGCGATTGGGTCATGGAATTGCGTTTATTTAATCAGTTAACTGATTATGATCAATAGAATTAGCATAAAAATATTATTAAAATTTCGATTATGATTGTAAATGTAATCCTTGGTCCATCCCTAGTATCCGGTGGAATGACACTGACAATTCACTCCAAGTTCACTTCACTTAAGTTTTCACGGTGAGAAGGTTACAGAATAGCACTGCAGGGACAAAAGTGAGCGCTTGCAATTAGAGGAGACCGCATCATTTATTTATAATCTAGGTAGGTAAAATAAATCAAAATACATAACATGAAAATCATACAAAGGAAACAAAGTGAATTTCATAACTAATGAATAATAATAATACAAACGAATAAGAAAAAAAGAATAACCATAAAAGACACCAGACAAAATAACAAAATAATACGACTTGGATATGATTTTTATGTATTTTTTTAACTTTAATAATTTGCATGTAATATCAATTCATAGTTCGTTATTCTGCCTACAGATCCTTGGCAAAACGGCGAAGTGTCCGAGGTTTGGTTTGGATCCCTGCGCATAGAAAAGGTTATATTTACATTATTTTAATGATATAAACACTAAAATAAATATTACCTCAGGATACGGACTCTGACCATATTGTAATTCCGTAAATCTTTTAAAAAGTGGTAAATAAAAACTTCATTAACCGTGTGAATTTTAAAATCATCCCCTATTTTACCCCCTTGAGGGATGCTTTTACAAAAAAGCTGAAACGTGTATTTTTTTATTTCTTACCAAAAGCATTTTGAATTATCATATCCCTTACATAAGAAATGCTAAGTTTCGTATACAAACTTTCATCCCCTATATCACCCCCTTTAGGATTATCCTTCCTCAGGATGCCATCTATATCCTTGCCAAATTTTATCGAAATTCATTCAGTGATTTACGCGTGAAAAGGTAACATACGGACAGACAGACAGAGTTAGAACGTCAAAGTAACAGAGTAGAGGCAATCTACCGCCTCTACTGGTGCAGGTGTTATAAGAACAACATACAGAAATAATAGTATTATTTTAAATAATAATTATATTATATACATTGTGTCCGGTCATTAATGGATAACCTTAACCCTTTATAAGGCTCTGTCCATATTTTGGACACCATACTTTTTAAATTTTTGCGGCTGAATGAAACGTCAGTCAAATTCAGTTTTTGTACTCTGTGATTTGACAGTTTGTTAGCAATAACCTTGTGTGTGGTTCCATGCTTTGCCGAATTCCATAAGCCCTAGTAAGGCTCTGGCCAAATAATGGACACCATGTTTAAAAAAAACTCATATTCTTAATAAAGAGGTCCTAGTTATCATATTTATCAATTTTTTATTTCCATACCCTTAGCAGTTTTCTGTGCCTTATAAAGGGTTAAATTGGGTCATGGTAAAACTAATGGCCATACAGAAAAAAACAAATACAAAAAAAAAAAAAAAAAAAACCAAGTAGTTAGTACTACTTGGTTTTTATTATTTTTTAATTTTTTACTGCTACTACTAGTGTAGTAGCAGTAGTAGTGCAGTAGTCGTGGTAGTCGTGGTAGTCGTGGTAGTCGTGGTAGTAGTGTAGTGATATGATTGTTTTAATAATAATCGGTGTTTTTTGTTACCTTATTTTACATTTTTGTACTCCACCACCACGAGTTAAAGAATTCGATCGGTTTTTTATTATTATAGTAATTTTCGTTATCTGAGCTAATAGATAAGCAATAAATAGTATGACTACTATTACTATTAACAACTTGCATGTTTGTTCTAGGGAAAAAAATATGAAAAATATTAATTTTTATAAAGTTTAGGTTATCATACTTATCATACGTAGCATAAAAAAATATCCTAACACTAGTGATCAATTGTTTTAAAATATTATGTTTAGTGTAAGCCGATTTCAAAATTTATTATTGTATCTAATGTAAATTATGAATTATTGCTATTTGTGTAGAAAAGGTGTGAATTTTGGTTAAACAACAATTTTTGCAATATTTGAATATTTATTTGCATTACATGTACCTGTCCATTGAGGTTTAATAAATACATTAATAGACGTTAGTAATGAATAGTTATAATTAAATAAAGCCTCTGTAAAACCAGAAATATTTTAACAAATACAAATTTGGTTTGAAATAAATTTCGCGTGTGTGAGTCGTGTGACCGTCATACTGGCTACCTGCGCGCACCCCACACCATCCGTCTTTTGTACATCTAGCCAAAGAGCATAGTTGGATGAGTGCGAGCGAGATAGTAAATGTAAAAAACCGGTAGGGACTTAGTGCATCACTGGACTTGCTCAACTTCGCATGTGTTTATTTCGTTTCCGGTTGCAATTGTTGCTATTTACTGTGAATCAGTGTTAAAACGACGATCTGGCTATTTTACTGGACTATTCGTTTTGTTTACTGATTTGGACTTGTTTTGTGTGGTGATATTTGCGACGACTTGGCTTGTAACTGGATTGTTTACTTTTGAATCAAAATGCCACGTATTGAGTATACGCCACGAGAATATGCTAACATGCATTTTATTTATGGGGAATGCATATGCAATGGAAATACAGCCGCAGCTCTTTATAGGGCGCGTCATCCAGATTACCGCGTATTTAAAAGAGTCTACGGTTGTTACTCAAAAGGATCCCTGGTAGTTGTGTTGGTGGTACTAGCTGTGGAAGAAACGCACGTGCTGATGTAGAAGACGTGGTGCTTGAAGAAATTGCGCAAGATCCTTCACCTTCTACGTGATCAATAGCTTGACGCACGTGAATAGGGAAATCGACTGTGCATGATATTTTAAAAAAGAACAAATTTCACTCGTTCCAAGTTGCGCGCGTGCAGACTCTTCAACCAAGAAATTATAATGCAAGATTGCGTTTCTGCCGAAAAATACTCGAGAAGGTGAAAGAAGACGTTTTTTTAATAAAATTCTATGGAGTGATGAATCAACACTTAAAAGAGATGGCTACATGAATTTACACAATCTTCATAGCTGGCAACTTGAGAACCCTCGTGCTATGTGTGCCGGACGGGCGTGATCACTGGACGTAAAGGAAGCTGAACAGGGATAAACCTGGACTATCTAGGTTTATCCCGTTGTGAGAGTAGGCCTCCTTGTCCATGCGGCGCTGACGTCCTATATATATATTATATAAGATATCTGGAATCAATAGTTGCACTATTGATTCCAGATATCTTCAAGGTGGCTACCGGCTTCTATGTAGCTACTGTATATATTTTTATGTACCATTGTTTTTGAAGGGTTTTTGACTTTCTGATACGTTCTGACCATCTGATATAGGAGTATTTTATCGGAATAATAACACAAGTCTCCACGAATCTTCAGGAAACAGCTTTCGGGACTCTTCAGGAACATTACTTGAACTTACTTGATGTTTTTGAAAATATAAATAGGTGAGTAGTAAGTACCTTGCCGATAATTGATATAAATTATAGCTATATAGAGAATATAAATTAACTAAGGTTTGTAAGTCTTCTTACAGTCTTATGTACTGAACACTATTTCACCACTGTTGCTTAGCCAGCACTGTTATCACTCTGAATTTAAGTTATTATCAAAAACACTGAATATCACTATTTGGTGACGTATCGTCACGAATACTGAATTTAAGTTACTATCAAAAACATTGTAAAAAACACTATCTGATGACGTATCGTCGCGAACACTATGCGTGAAGACAGGTCACAATACCAATTTAAAATAAATATTGGACTGGAATTATAAATGGAAAAATGAATAATAAGCCCATTAGAATTACCCGGCACCAACTGGTGACAGTTATTTATAATTCCTTCAAAATGGTCTTCGAAACTTATTGCAAGAGGTGCCTGAGGAGGAGAGAGAATCTTATTGGTTGCAAAATGACAGCTGTCCTGCGCATTATGCTGTGCTGTGTAGTGTAAACAGATGTATTGGCCGCCTGGAGCCAATCTTGTGGCCCACGCATTTACCAGTTCTAAATCCACTTATTTTTTTTACTGGAGCTGCCTTAAGGAAGAAGTTTACGCAAAGCCGATCCGTTCTTTGGAAGATTTACGTAGCCGTGTCCGGGCAGCCGCATCGAAAATATGTAAGTGAACGACGCTACACGCGACTGCTCAGAAGAGCATTTATTCGTAGATGTAGAGCCTGTATCAGAGTGGGTGGCAGACAATTTGAACATTTATTGTAATTTATAACGAATACAGTGTCATTAATGTCAAATATTGTTTTAGTATTAAACCCCAATGCTCAGGTACATTTAATGTAAATAAATATCCCAAAATTGTTGTTTAACCAAAATTCACACTCTTTCTACGCAAATAGCAATAATTTACAATTTACATTAGATACAATAATGAATAATACCATTTTGAAATTGGCTTTAAGAACATAATATTTTAAAATAATTGGTCACTTGTGTTTGGATACTTCTTTTTATGCTACGGATGCTTAAACTTTGTCAAAATGAATATTTGCCACAATTTTTTCCCCAGAACAAACATTCAAGTTGTTTAAAAAAAAACGTGTAATAGTAGTCATAATTGCTTATATCAGCTCAATTAACGTAAATTACTATAGCAATAAAAAACCGATAGAATTCTTTAATTTATGGGCACGGTGTACAAAAATGTAAAATAAGATAACAAAATCACCGATTATTATTTAAAAAAATCATATCTTTGGTACTACTTGGTTTTTATTTTTTTTGCATATTTTTGTTTTTTTTTCTGAATGGCCATTAGTTCTACCATGACCCACTTTAAGGTTATCCATTAATTACCGGACACCCTGTATAATTCAAACACAGATGTTTAAGAGCGCCTTTTTTAAGCAAGGTATTCATTCATCATGAATCTCTGAAAGGTGTTTTTTTTTTTTTTTTTTTTTATTTGTGATGGGTTTTCTCTTGACCTTAGTCTATGTCAGAGGTGACAGAAACAAAGTCGACGATGGAGCGAGCTTACCCAGAAGAAGCCTGTTCACTCTCACTTTGAAGAGATTAGGGTTGTATGCGTTCGGAAACACAGACGCAGGCAGAGAGTTCCATTCCTTTGCTGTGCGCATTATAAAAGAAGTTTGGAAACGCTTAGTGCGAGCTGGTGGGATAGCCACCAGGAAGGGATGGTAACCTGAAGTGCGCCTAGATGACCGATAATAGAAGGGGGCCGGTGGAATGAGGTCGTGGAGTTCTTGGGCACACTCTCCGAAGTACAATCTATAGAAGACCGACAAGCAGGCAACCTTGCGACGATGGGCCAAACAGTGAAGCTTGGCATCCACCAGATTTACGTCGCCAATGAGTATCTACTTATAGAAATTAATCCATACTCATACCCTGAGAAGCGAGTCCTGAAAATATAAGAAAACCCATAGTACCTACCCCATAACCATAAAGGTACCTATAACTTGGTAGTTGAGTACCAATAGCAGTGTTTTTTTTTTTCTTGTTGATCTGTGGGAATCAATACCCCGGTGATTGTTATATCGTAAAACTTTACGACTGCCATTTAGATATCTTGCTTACTTTATTCTTTTGTATCCCTGACGTCTTATAAAAAATAATTTGCAATCAAAATAATCTCTACTATAGCCATTTTTTCATAATAAGCAAGTCAGTATTTTTTCTTTTAGTTTTGTTGCTTGAGTACTTATTTAAAATAAAATATAGGTATTTTGTTATTTCAGCAATCCGAAAGTATCTGGAAAATTAAAATGTCAACAGAATACGGACACATTCAGTAGATACTGGAAAATCTAAAAACTATCTCGTTCATCCCTGAAATAATGAATTACATATTCGTGAAACAGCTCCAATTTAAAAAAAAATTTCAGGAACAGGGTGGTTTTAATGGGGTGCAACCACCCTCACTCAATTTTTGATCTCGGATTCGTGCTCGGCGACCCTAAAAATCCGAGAGATGAATTCCGAGGTGTTTTGATTTTTGTTATCAGTTTTACTATTGGGGATGCTTTGGGGGTGGGAAAACTACCCTAATTTTTTCATTATCCATAGCAAGGCAGATGTTATTATTGATAAATGTTCCCGAGGGGTCTAAAGAACACGTAAAAACCAAAATGTGGGAAATCGGAGCTGCTTATCAACTTTTCCAGATTTTAGAGTATTTTCCGGCTTATTTACTGTACTAATAACTAAGTTACACTTCCGTATAACAACGCTAACTATGTGTACTACTTACTAACTTACGGGTAGTTACTTATGTCACTATTTTGGGGACAGATAATGAGTTTAACCCACTTTCTGTTCCCTTTCAGAAGTTTATCAAGTTGATTATAAATACCAACTATCTGCCACAATTTTCAACCCCATTTGTTGAATTAGGTATAAATCCATTTCCATAACCGAAATACGGTCAAATACCTTTCGACGTTATAATAAACGTGTCGCATATTCAAATTGTATTTTTTAGCGTGCGTATTTTGATTTTATAATAAACTTGAAAGCTAATCCTGCTGTAAAGGTTGACCCTATGGGATTATAGGGGATTAAAGGACTGTAGGATTATATCAGGCAAAATTAAATTGTAATGTACAGCATTAAAGCTTGACGTTGGCTAATTGCATACCTAATATTTATCGTTGAGTGTCAAGGTAATCACACCATATGTAAGCGAATTGTAAACCATAATTGCACATGGTGGGATTGGCCGATGATTGACGAGCCTCTGCCAATCGACATTACAGATAATTGCCAGATTTAAATGATTCCCAGGCTAGTGAAAAGCAGTACTATCAATAGGAAAGGTATCTTTGGTTAATATTCTCATGTCCAGCATTTTTTGTACGAATAATTCCAACTTTACCGGAGTGACGTACGTTCAGTAATGCCCATCTTGTACTAACAATGTTTCTGAAAACCTGATATTTAGAATACAATTTTTTTTTTTACTTTTTAACACATATAACATACCTACAGGTATGTATCATACCCGTAATCCCCGGAGGGTTAGGCAGAGGTGTACCTGTAGTACACGCATATTACACCAGTTATGTTTTTAAGTTCCATGTAATAGGGAGCAAGCCTAGTGCCATTAACCGGGCACAATTCCAGACTCCGGGCTGCTACTGAGAATTTTTGGAAACACCCAATAACACTTTGCCTGACCTGGGATTTGGACCCAGGACCTTGCATGCGCAGCAGTAGCGCTTGCGATCACTAGACCAACGAGGTATTGGACAAATTATTTATCACTCTAACTACTAACACGACTGCCCATAGTTCAGCGTGGTGAATCAAATATTGACTTCTGTTCGAGGAAGATAAGACACGAAGGAAATTAAGATGAACGACCAACTTCCAAGTTCAATCAGGTCAACTTATGTATTATTGAGTAGAGCGGTGCATTTTAAGTGGTTTACCGCTTCTGCCTCCTGCTTCCTTCCTATAGAATAGGCCTGGTTTTAGCGAACTATTTTAGTAAGTATTGATGCTAGTGATGGGTAACTCATCAATTTTATTTGAGGTTGAGGGAGCACCTCATTTTGCCTCGTGAGGTCCTCACGAGGTACCCCTCATTTGAGGTGAGGATTTGAGGAATCCTCAACGGCGTATTCACCTCACGAGTCGTGAGCCCGAGCCGAACTCAGCCGAACGTGTGAGGGAGCGAGGCGGGTGGGCGCGACGACATTCACGAGTACTCACGACTCTCCGTCCGATTAAGCAAATCTCTCTCACCTCTCACACATATCATTTTCTTTCGCTCATAAAGACCGCCAAAATAAACGAATCAATGACACTTGATTATCAATCTAATGCTGATGCTTTTAGAGTTCATAATAATTAACCATAGCTGAAATAAAAATATTTTCTTTAAAATTCGTTTTGACTAATAATGTTACATACTAATTTTAACAGTTTACGTAATGTTGACCTTGGATGTGCACGTGATTTTCTTGTAACAATTACGTAGACTTTTGTTTTGTTTGTTTTCGTACTTTAATCTAAATAATTAATATCCTACCAAACATCAGTATCACACTCACCACACACACATGACACAACTAACATCATTACATACTTAGGTACATTATTTCATTAGGTACATACCAAAATCATAATGTTAATGTTTATTATGCTGCCAAAATTTCGAAACCAGACCTCACCTAACTCATTCTTTAATTCTATACAATTTTTTAAATCGGTTCATTCGCTCACTCGTTGAGGAGCTCATCACTCAACCACTCAATACTCACTCGCGAGTCACGCCTCACGCCTCACCTCGCTCGCCTCACCCCTCGCCACAATTTCATATTGTCAATGTCAATTTTTGAGGACGCGTGAACGAATGAGGTGAGGTGAGGTAATGAGGTGGTTCATTGTTGAAAATCGAGTAACTCTTTCAATTTGCGATCACGAGGACCTCAAACGAGGGACCTCATGAGTGAGGGACTCATCACTAATTGATGCACCTACCTATACGCATATTGATAAATCAGGAGTCATATCAGTCTTATACATTATTTTTGACAGGTAAATAAACAAATAATAGAAATAATAAAATCAAACTCCGGAGATTAGTAAAACTTTTTAAGAGTGAAATGAAGAGGAATATTAATTTAACTGAGACATGACTACCGTAGGGAGGGGAGAGTGGTCCAGGCGCCCGTCATTTATAGCTGTCCTAAGGCTAAGAGGTCGGAGGGCACTGGGGCTCTTGTGTGAAATATATCAAAATAGCATGTTTTTATTAAACCATCTGCGATGAATCAACGCTACAGTTGAGGTCAGCACTTCAGTAGGATGACCTTCAGTAGTCATTGAATTAAAACGCCGCGCAACTTCAGCGAGAAGTTACATTCCGTGATAAATGATTCTGTTTTTTAATTGAATTTTGAATTTCGGCCAACGCGCGAGTAATTAACATACTTTATAGGTATGAAAGATGGAATTTGGTGAGGTTTTCAATTAGTTATTTTAAAGGCACGTACTTAAATAGGTACATTACATACCTATCTGCATAGATTTGATAACATTCAATACAATTTTAGTAGATATTCTCCAAGCAATTTATATCGATGTTTAACTCGATTAATAATAATTTGTAATGAAAGTTTTCAATTAAGGAGAAACAGAAACAATTAATTAATTTATTATTTATTTCAGAATGTAGAGTTTCAAGAAAGCGTAGCTTTATTTGAACTTCCTGAGAAATTAAAGTGAAGAAGAAAGGATCAATCATTACAAATGAAGCCTTTGCCAAACAATACTTTATAAAGGATTCTTTAAGAAAACGTAAATAAATGATGTGGAGGGTTCGTGTTCTGTACTAGCAGCTGAAATTCCATTGGTTCTCAAGAGGCTGCGTGGAAGGTGAATCGGAATTATGCCGGAAATATGTTAATATAGCATACAAATGAAATCTGTAGTCTCATCAAAATTGATAAATGTTATGAGGTAATTATTATCATAGAGAGAGAGAGATAGAGACTTATGATTTTCGGTCATTGCAAGAATTCTTGAGTTTACGTATGTACTCGTATTATTATTCTAGATAATAATATAGAATACCAATTCCCATCACAAGCAGTGTTAGTACTCAATCTTTGGAGGTTTCTAGACTCAGTGCCGTATCTAACAAACTCAAACGTTAAAACTGGAGTTTATAACTTTATTAGATGAACCAGGCGGTTGGTAACATTAGCGGTAACCGGATTACGTACATTAATGAACTATGGCTTGTATCTTTCTCACAAAACATGTTTACTTTTGTCGAGTTGCGGTAATTGTCACGCGACGTGAGGAAATTCAATTACGTCCCGTGTTATTCTTGTTTCTGAACAGAATTAATGTCATGACACTATTTTAGGGTCTTACAGTTTCAAAGCATTTAACTTGACAGGATTTCGTATCTTTAATTTTCTTAGCTGCTTTGTCTCTTTCTTGACATTCAGATCTAAACTGGCACATCTATACAATTTTACGATTTCTTCGTCAGTTGCCTGATAGTGTGGTATACTGTGTATTTTTTCCAAGTTCAAAGAGTTTAAAATCTTACTAATTGAAGACTTCAACTGAGCAATTATGCAGCAGTTTGAATTGTCAATTAAATTTCTCCCACCAAGTGGAAACTGGCGGAGAGCTAGAACTGTATCGCGATGTTGTTTGCAAATTTTCAATTTGAGTGGTTTAGTTTGTGCATCTTTCGCGATGTTCTTTATTGCGGCATCAGTGCTGCGATCTAAACGTTGTGTAGGCTGGATACTCGTAGACTTATGTCGTTTCTCGATTATAACTGAGCTCCGAGACTGGACTCCTACTTGACGACATCTGCCCAATCCACTTCCAGCTTGAACAGATACCGAATGAGATTCTGGTTGCTGACCTCTCCTCATGTTGAGACTGTCAGTAGAGCATGCAGCATCACATAGTTGGATAGATTTGACATCGACGCGAGTAGCTGTAGATGTTGTTGGAACCGTTCTGGCTTCTTCAGAATCGCGTGATCCGTTAAATATGCGAAGTCGTAGTTCATGAAATAGAGCCGTAGAAGGGTCATTAACTAGGTTACCTAAATTCCAAAGAAACTGCGACATGTGGCTTAGATTTTTTCGACTACTTAGAATAATAATTCATAAATATTTGACAATTGTTTTAACAGATAAGCGGTTATGTTACCATAGAGAACTATTTCTAAATAGGTCTAATGTACCTATTAGGTTTTATTAAACACGACTTATTTTAACGAGCATTTATTACCTTTTAACGAAGTTTTTATACGCAACTGGCGTGCGTGTATGACCAGACGTATGAACGTAAACAAAGCAAAAAGAGTAGTGTGTGCTGTAGCAGGTGGTGTTCTGTAGTTTCTGCCTAATCCCATGGGAAGAAGGTGTGATTTTATTTTATTACCTTATCGTAATTTATAAAGAATTGTATGTAGTATTAAGTTTGACTTGAAAACATATTATGGCTAAAAGACTTGTCATATCAGAGAATTAATTGTTAAGTAAATTGATTACCGACTTAAATTGTCCGTATAATCAAATCATAACATTTATTCTTGGAGAGTTGCATCAAATGGCAATAACACGGCAGGTGTCAATTTGTTTAACACTTAATTTACTTGACTACTAAGCATCTAGCTAAGTCTAATAAGGCAGAGCATATACCTACCTACTTCACCTGTTGTAGATTAATTCTCAGATTTGAATACTGAAGAAAAGCAGTCTTTATAAAGTTCCGCTGGTACGCAGGTTCTGATTTTCCCAAGTGGTGAGGAAAATATTGGAATTATTGCAGTCCACTGATTTGGAATACTCAATTTATGATTTCATAGCCAGCTACTTAACACAAGTGTAAATGTATATTTCGAGAAAGGCTTTCCTTAGTTATGTTTTTCTTTTTATACGTATTTGAGTCATTTGGAGGAATGTAAGGTAAGTGGAATAGTCCGGAGATTGTGCGGAGTTGTGCCCGGTAATGGGCAATTGGTTTGTTCCTTTCAAGAAATAATGGCGTTATAGGATTTATTTTGGATGAAACGAACTTATAAGCAGCACTATAACCTCCTTAAGACCACGAAACAGGATACCTAAGTAAAAACAACAAGTTTACAGGTTAGGGGTTTATAATAAACATGACGGAGCAGCAAGTGGCGCAGTCTAGTTACGAAGTTACTGGAATCTCCCAAAAGGTCGGATAAGGGCCAGTGCTCATTGGCGGCATGGCATGGCAAGGGATTACTATGCGAGGAATAGAAATATAGCTTTTATAAATGTATGACAATAAAATTGAAATTTCAATGATGATGCCTAAGGACGTCGCGGCATGCGTAAGGATACTGCGGCATCGTTGCCGATAAAAAAAATCAATTTTATTGTCATATAGTTAAGTTATATTTCTATTTGTCGCATAAAAATACCTTGCCAGAACGTACCGCCAGTGGGCACCGGCCCTATGAGTAGTGACACTGTCTGGTGACGGTCACTCTAGCAGAGCGTCGCATCGATGGTTACGTGGCGGCTGTCTTATGATGCCAGAAATGATGTCAGTGGGCCGCTGTCGTACCACGACCACGATGGGCTTCTATATTCCGGCACAATACTGATGATATTCAAGCTGCTGGAAAATCAATACGTTAACCACTTCTGGTAAAGGCTATCCTGCGCCATTAAACATTTATAAATCAAGGTTGCTTAGAGGTTTCTTTTGAAAATAGTCCGCTTTGTACTTAAATGTTACGCCGGATATTGTTCTCAAGTTGAAGAATTTCGGGTTTGAACGGGAAAAGAGGTCTGTGAACGAGCGATTCTCCAAATACATATTTCCGATATGAAATATTGACATCTTTCGGAATCAGGTATCTTATTTGTCTCTTTCCGTTTCAAATGTCTCTATTTACTTCACTTCAAAAATTCTTATAACCAGAAGGATTTCTTTCAGGCACTTTGTGTCACAATTTCAGCATTACAAGATATTTTATTTCTCTTACTTTTTTCTGGCTCTAGATATCATGCTTAGATGTAATTAAAAATCATAACAAAATTTCAAAAAATCGTACTCCGTCGCAGGAGGGTAAGAGGCAGTTAGACAGAGGTACTTAAAGGTACCTACTGGAAGGACCTAAGCATATTACCCTGGATGATTTGATTTAATAAGAAAATCTAGATTAGTTTTTAAATCTTCAAAGAATACTACATCTAGTTTAAACATTATGTCGTCTTCAGCTACATTAACTGTATGTCAATTAAAGTACATTTTAGGAAGGTACTTAGTTTCTGGGCTGTTATTACCTACTATTTATATTATGTATAAAATCACTCCTTACGACATACTTGTAAGTACATAAGATAATCTCGATGATCCGTTTTGTGCACAAGAATATTCCAGATACGCAAATTAATTTCGACACGAGGAGCTTTTTATTATTAGAAATTAAGCACTCGTTTCTTAGTCGCTTCAATTCTTTCTTCTTCTTTCAATAACTTTCTCCCAAGCTTTCATAACAAATGTTGATAACATTCGTACACAAGTTGGCGACTATAGAGGAATAAAGCTAATGTTACATAGGCGACATTAGCTTTATTCCTCTATAGTTGTTGCACCCTAGCACATCACCTTTGTTGTTAAAGATATCAGATGTTACACCATTCGTCAGGTATGGCTTCTTCCAGCAACATCTTATTGAAGAATAAAGCTAACCACGTCCATCATTTTACCCGTAATAACTTCCACACTTCAACTGGTATTCCAGCCGGACCATATTTACTGCTATTCTCACTTCAACCATATCAATCATTCTCACTAACCCCTCATTTACTGATTTATTCTCAAGCATACCACTCCAGTAATTCTTCTCATTTATCAGTCTTTCAAAATAGTCCTTCCACCTATCCTTAATTTTCTCATCACCCGAAAGAACTATTCCAGGTTCATCCCATATACATTTTATCTGACAAACATCCCTCCTCTGTGTATCTCTAGCTCTAGCAAGCCAGCGTAGATTTTTGGCCTACTAGGGTATTTAGTGTGTCATAAAGCTTATCCTGGGCGCTTGCTCTCGCTATGGACACGGCTTTCTAGGTTTTTTTTTAGAGCATCATACTCACTCTTTTTTGTTCTGCTTTCAAACTAACATTGCCATCTACAACACTCTTCCATTCCTTGAACTTTCTCTTCTTATCCTTCAACACATTCTGTATTTCTGTCGACCACCACCATGTATCGGGTGTAGAAACGAAAAGAAAGGGTGCGATAGATACATACGTATCTATCGCACCCTTTCCTTTCGTTTCTCCCAAAATACATTTTGCTGCATTCCTAATACTCCCCGCCATCTAATGCCAACATTAATTTACACTTTGATCATTTATGTCGCTCGCTCTTTAAATTACTTCGCACAATCTCTGCCATTTTATTTTAGGAGGGGGTGGGGGGGGGGCGGGTGTCCGCTCTTTATTTTTATTGTGTGCTGTGCTGTGATAGTAATCGATTTGAGGCTTGTGATTCCACTTTTATACGTTATTGGGTTCTTCTTTCTTCTACTGTATATCGCTCATTATTTTGGTTACTAAGTCCTCATCCTCTATGCACTCTTTCATAAAACCCTCTCATTCTTACCACATGTCCATTGAAATCACCTTCAACTATCAATTCCTCATGCACCGGGATGTTAATCAAAACTGTGTCAAAGTCCTCCCAAAACTTCACTTTCCCCCCTTTCATCACATCCTCCTTCCATTTTTTAACATAACTTTACAACAATAAATCTATCATTCATTCTTTTTACCTGCACCACACCTTCTTTCAAATTACTGTTTAACATTATTCCCACGCCTTTTGTTTTCGCCTTACTTCCGCAGTAGAAAAACGTATCTCCTTCACAGATTTCCCTCGCTTTCGTTCCTTTCCATTTTGTTTCTTGCAAACACGCCATATTTATTCGTCTTCTTTTGTATGCATCCACTAACTCTCTAGTTCTTTCAGTCATCGTCCCAACATTCCAACTTACTTTCTCCCAGCCCGGGGTGGTATCGTGCATCATATCGTTTTTACTCGGTAGGTTCTCACAAAGACCTTGCAAAAGCATTTGACACGGTTCCCGTCTCCACCCTCCTAATCAAGCTTGAAAGTTTAAGTATCAGAGGGTCTTCACTTGATCTTTTCAGTGAGTGTTTAACTACTATTGTGAACGGACGTACCGATCGCGCGCGCGTGCTCTAGTTAAGATTATTTTGCAGACGCATCACAATAGCGTCGTCGCCTTAAAACTAAATAATGGCTGCAAAATAGTATATTCAAATAAAAACTGAACTGCAGAAACAGTGTGACTGTTACATCCAGGAGAAAACGGACAGAGAAAACCTGCAACAAATGGTACGTCAACTGAATGGCCACATACAAAGCTTGCAAGAACAGGTACAAGATCTTTAAGGACAATTAAAATTCCTAAAGGCAAAAGAACAAGAAGAACCCTCAGATAAACAGGTCAGTGAGACCATAATACCTGCTCAGCCTACTAAAAGTGATGTTGAGTACTGCACGGATGAGGATGAACTGGCCAAAGAGACGGGGTGGGTGGATTAGGGCGAAAAACAGGAATAAAAGGAAGTTGAATACCTCCCTCACTCTACCACCACTACACGCATACGAGGCAATATTTAAGATTTAATTCGATCCTGTTTAACGAATCGACAACAGATAACAGTAATAACTAGAGTGAATCCTAAAACAAAAAAAAAGAAACACAGCTCCGTGAGGAAATATGTCACATACGGTGTTCCTCAAGGTAGTGTGCTAGGGCCGCCGTTGTTCACTATTTATATCAACGACTTGCCAAAAGCTACGATTCACCCTATGACATTATTTGCTGATGACAGTACAGTTTCAATTGCATGTAAGGACATTAATAATTATAAATTTGACATAAATAATTCACTGACATCTATAATTTCTTAGCTTGATAATAATAATTTTAAAAATAAATTTAGCAAAAACAAATATAATGCACTTTGGACAAAGATTGCATAATCCATTAAATGTAAATTTGATTCACGATAATTACACTATAAATGAAGTAACCGAGAAAGCGGGCATTAGCCCGCTTTCTCGGTTTAATTATAGACAGTAAACTAACCTGGAAGAGCACATTGATAAACTATGTAAAAAAATCAGTAGTTAATCATTTGCTTTGTACCAACTTGTTCCATCCATCAACACTAATGTGTTACTATAGGCTTATTGTGGACTTGTTGAATCTGTCCTCAGATATGGCATTATTTTTTGGGGCAACTCATCAAATAAAGATATGGCATTTATAATGCAAAAGCGATGCCTACGTGCCATGTTCGGTATCCAAAGTACGGAGAGCTGTAAGCCACTTTTTACTAAGCATAAAATACTCACACTTCCGTCACTTTATATTTTGGAAATAGCCTTATTTGTCAGAAATAACCCCCATTTGTTTCCTCGAATATCGGACATTATAATACGTAATCGCCGGGATAATAGTAAAACTCGTGTACAGCCAGCTAAGACAGCGCTACTGTATAAAAGCGTTGTATGCAGAGCGCCAATAATTTATAATAATATCTCTAACTGTGTTAAGAAATTAAATACAGACAAGTTTAAGAAAACACAAAAAAAAATACTGACAGGAAAACCCTAATGAATTTTTAAATGATAAATCGGTCTGAAGATACCGACTGAATCTATTCTATTTATTTTGAATCGCGTGACTATTGACCTCATTTTTGAATTTGCTATTAATGTTAATTGTTGATTTATTTATATTATTATTCTTTGTATTTTAATATTTTTTATTTTGAAATCTTATTGTCTTTCAACCTAATTTTTACACCAGTCATGGTCAAAAATGTTGAGCCAAAAACTACCTTGTAACACCTATAATAAGCATCACACCATGTATATGTTTTTGCAAATAAATGAATCTGAATCTGAAAAAAAACAAGCTACAAGTAGCGCTCAGCAGCGGCAACTCAACAACAAAGAGAAAAAAATCTAGCACCGCCTCCAATCGCAGTGGACGGTGTTAAGAATTATCAAACATTCTACGACTTTTTGTCTGAATAAAAAAAGTCAGTAGAAATATTTACCGCTAAAATGTTAGGCGGTAATAGTGTGAAAATAAATGCCAAAACCGAAGAGTCCTACAGAGTATATTGCTTGACGCTTAACAGAAAATAACTGTTTATGGCACTCATACGAGGTAAGCAGACCAGGCCATTATGAGTAGTGACGAAAAAATTGTATTCTTCCTGCCTACCGGATCGGATTACAGATGATTTAACGTCGCAAGGAATCCAGATAGAAACTGCAATTATCAAGTTAATCTGGAGAACAAAAGAGCCGCTGAACATGTTTATATTATCGTTCAAGAAGGACGAAGATGTCAGTAAAATATAGGCATAAAAGTTATAGATACGGCAGTAAAGTTGAAATAAACCCGCTTAAAACTTCAAAATAATACCGCAGTATAAGAGAACGCTTATGGTTATACCAAAAAGTATGCTCAAAAGAGCCAAGGTGTGTTAAATGTACAGGTAAACACCTCACAGCTGATTGCAACAAATTGCATTGTAATTAGCTGGTTGAGGTTATAGAGGCATGAGGAACAGGGTGTAAAGTTCACTCATCCTCCATAGAAAAGGGAGGATCCTCCGACCAGACGGGTGTCGTGTCTGGTGGGCAACTGCCCGACGGTTGATGTCGGGATGTTGTATATATGCTAGTTGCGCGGTAAACTCTGCTTGCGCGATGCAGGATTTTGCGTGACGTCAGTGTGATGCGTAGTTCGTATGTGGCGCTGTAGATGCCGCCACATCACTCTCCTCCGGAGACCGGAGGTCGATAGTGGGCTGAGTCGTGTATCTTGCGATGCTTGCCAGTGCCAGGTGGGGTTCCAGTGGGTCGGAACCGGTTGTCGCATAGTTCGCGGTGGGTCGGAACTGACTGCGGTGATGCCCCAGTGAGTCGGGGTGGCGCTGCGTTATGCTCCAGTGAGTCGGACGTGGTACAGCGCCGGGTTGAAGGCTGACTGCTGGCGTCGACCAGGAGAGGTTGAGGAGCTCTGCTTGTTGACCGGCCGAAAGTGCAGTGTGCTGTGCCAGGGTTGCTGGTGAGGCTTAGGGTGATGACCAGGTATGCGCGGTCGCTGCATGCTGGTGGTCAAGATACCCGTTGAAGCCGTGGGGTGCTGGCTGGCTGTGTGACTCGCCGCTCGAAAGCTTGAGGAAGTGATGATGATGACGTCACGCTGAAGTAGTTGCACGAAGGCTGCGCTGACGTTCATATTCGGGGTCACCAGTATAGAGGCATGAGGAACAGGGTGTAAAGTTCACTCATCCTCCATAGAAAAGGGAGGATCCTCCGACCAGACGGGTGGCGTGTCTGGTGGGCAACTGCCCGACGGTTGATGTCGGGATGTTGTATATATGCTAGTTGCGCGGTAAACTCTGCTTGCGCGATGCAGGATTTTGCGTCACGTCAGTGTGATGCGTAGTTCGTATGTGGCGCTGTAGATGCCGCCACAAGGTAAGCCACAGTGGACACATTTTTTTTTTTTTGGGATGGGCAATCATCAAATAACTTCTCCCGCTCTGGGCGGAGCGGGAGGGTGTGTCAGACTCTTACTGACTAAAACCCACCCGTATTCCTTCCTCTTGCCTGTGTTGCGGGGGCCTCGGTGACCCATAAGTACCTTCCCGCGACCCTGGCAGGACAGTGGACACACTTAGGTTTATCTTGTGCAGGACAAGATAAACCTAAGTGTGTCCACTGTGGTTTACCTCAACCAGCTAATTACAGAGGGTGTTTAGTTGCCAAGGAGATGCAAATTATTAAATGCCCTATTCCCACTATTAAAGCTCATTCTTGTCCCACACAACCTCAAATTAATTGTCAATGCCCTAGCTTAATAATACCTCGGTAGAACAGGTTAAATATCTTGGTATAGTTCTGCCGGTCGATTCTGTAACAATCTCACCGTGATAACTTAGGTGAAGTGATATTGACGTGAGTTGTCATTCCACCTTATGCTAGGAAATTACACTATTGACAGCTCACTTTACCTAAGTTTTCACGGTGATTTTTTTACAGAATAGATCGGCTGGACAGAAACTTTAATTTCAAATCTCATATTAACATTCTTTCTGATCGCTTACGAAAGTTAATTTACGTTTTTAAAACCCTGCGACATGTAGCCACTAATCATCCGAAACGTTTACTTTTCTCTTTACCAATCAACCCTAATATATTGTATCTCATGCTGGGGTGATGCTGCAAATACCATACTTAAGCTTCTGGAGGTCGCTCACAGAGCTATTCTAAAAGTGGCTACATTCAGACTGATACTCTCTCCAACTATCGAACTGTATCATTCATGTAGAGTACTTAATGTAAGGCAACAATTTATTTTACACGTAGTCCTTCTGCAATACCGACGAACACCTTTCAAATAAAAAAATAATAGGTAATAAAAAAAAAACACGCGCCTGCCTTGTCAAAAGGTTAATTACAAAAATTAAAGACAAGCTAAATGATTTTGAACTGAATATACCAATCTTTTCAGCGAAGTCAGAGGACCTGTAAAAAACTGTTCCTAGGAACCGTCCCCCGACTGCAATGAACTGATTGGAATTCAGTTCAAAATCATTTAGCTTGTTTTTAATTTTTTTGTAAAAATTTTGTAACTAACCTTTTGACAAGGCAGGCATATTTTTTTTTTTAATTATAATTTTTATTTTATTTTATATCTATTAGTGACTAAACGATTTTTTATACGTTTTTCTATGGAATATTGAATAGTACCTACTGTTATATTTATTTAATTTCTTTTGTTATGTTATTAGTGAACGAATGAATATTGAATACTACTGTTATATATTTTTGTTATGTACCAAGCGAGCTCTAGAATGATAGTATAAGAAGGAAAAAAAAGAAAAAATAAAAAATATAGCAGGCGGGACAAACCAATAACCTGAAATATGGTGTAACATTTGTGTGTGTCCCCGCCTGCGATACAAAAATTCTAAAGATTATATTGCTTATTTTTCTCTTTTCAGTTATGTGTTTTAGCAGTCGGGTTTTTGTTTTTTAAATAATTTGTTTTATTTCAAGCTTTTTAGTTTTATTAATATACATATAAACTTGTATAATATATGGAATTGACTGATTACTAGCTATTAATTGTAATTTATTATAAAAAACCTTCTCATCCCTTTTTTTGTGTTTGCAGATACAATATATATTTATTAAATAGCCTATGTCACTCATACAATTAAGACGAATCTAACGACACCTCTTATGTTAAAATCCATCAAGCCGTTTAGGCTACAGAGCGTGCCAAAGAAATAGACATACATACTTACATACATACATACATACTCTCGAAACACATTACCCTGCATCTGGGGCAGTCGGGTAAAAAGACTGTTCGCTCCTTCTTTCTAAACCTAAACTACGACGAAACAGAAGTCCTAAAGAAGTGATCACTCAAACACATACATGCATGACACACTACATAAATTAACGAAACAAAAAAGAAAAGAAATATTCAGTATGTTGGTGTGGTGTGTATTTTGTTAGTGTAGTGAGCCACACTAACAAAATACACACACACCAACATACTGAATATTTCTTTTTTATAAATGTGATTTTTCGGAAACTGCAACTTTCTAGATGTAAAGATATTTTTTTTGTTTAATGACCTAGATTGCTGTAATGATTACTATATCCATGAATATTTAACACGTGCTGTTATAAGTCAACCGTTTATGACGGGGAACGGAACTGTTTCTCCTAAACACAGGTTATTTTGTTACCTATCTAGGAGAAAAGTACGGCACCCACTAACTAGATTAAGAAACTTTATGCTGGTGTTTTATATATTACCTTGCCATGTAATCTAGTCCTAGTTGAACAATAAATCATATTATTAATATTATGTCGTTTATTTATTTTTACATATAAAATACATTTTTTAATATTTCTTAAAAAAGATATAAAAAACATTTAAAAATATAAAAAAAATAGTGGTCCACCGGTGTCGGGAGCAGGATTTAAGTTACTGGTGGTTAAGGCTCCAGAGATAAGAACCTCCTCACATTGCGAGTCGTATCCAGGAGTACTGCCTTCTGAATTACGCTGTGGCTTTCGGCCATCAGGCCATTGGCCGTTACGACAATCGGAACAATGATAGCCGAGTTCACATTCCACATGTCAACAACCTCGTGTGCTAAGTCGAAATATTTTATTTGTTTCTCATTCTCAGCTTTCACAAGGTTTTCGTCATGTGAAATGGTCGAGTAGCTCCATCACAGTTTGGGAACTTACCGTTCGATACACGACATGCCGCAACAACCGCTCAATACAGGATCGAGTGTGTATCAAAGAGATCCTCACTGCTCTCGAAAAAATCCTTAAACAGTGAGTCCAAGGCACACCAGCGCTCTATTTTTCTTGTGCATAGGTAGGCTTGGTAATCGAGGTCTAAGTTCGGTCGGAGTAGACCTATACTCGCGAAACGCATCCTGCAATGCGCTCCTCAATCGGACGTTGCTCTGGCTACTTACTGTGGCAACCCTATCATCCTCCTCTTCGACACCGTGATTGGACTGCAGCGGGATTGCATCAATAATTGGCGCACGTGCCGTGGTTTGTCCCGGAGTTGAGACGATATGGTTGCTCAGTACCTCTGAGCCTATCAAGCCTATCAAGTGCGGCATCGTCCAACCTATGATTGCGTTGGATAACACGCACCTGATCCGATAGTCGTTGGGCCGAGACGTTGACGGTTGGCTCTAGTTCCTGAAACAGAGACAGCATCCTAACACAATACGCAGTGAGGTTAGTTCCTCCCTCTGTAGATTCGTTATAAGCACGCATGACGTTTTCGTTCATAGTTTGAGTCCATCTCATGCGCTTCACACGACCACCGGCAGCGGTGACCCGGCGGGGGGCCGGATGGCCCCTAAGTCCCAAGCTCTTCGGTGGCCGGCCTCTCCCCTGCCGACGTACAGGTGATGGCGACGTCGGCGGGGAAAAATACTCGTCGCTCGAGCTCGACGCAACTACCGCGGCCGGTGTTGTCACAGTGCTCATGGTAGGGCTGGGTACCGGCGGCAGCGAGGCGGAGCTGAGCGAAGAGTCCGGAGATGGTGGGCGTGCTCGTGCAGCAGATCTCGTCAATAAAATTTAAACCATCTTCAACTTTTGATCTTGTGATCGACAATTCATTCAATAGCATGAAATGTACTAGATTGATGCCGGCGTCCAGAGGCGGACTGGCTTTTCGTGCACTTTTTAATCTTTTGATTGATGTTTTATGTGAACGATTGTGACCTGCTCTTCAGTGCCACCCGAACTGGTGAGTGGCCACTTCTGTTTCCGTCAGTGTCATATCCATAAACTGTCAAAACTCAGTTTTAATGTTGACTTTAAGAACTTGAGTATGATTCTTAATTGAATTTATATCTCTAGTTTATAAGAATACTTAGCTATTTTTATATATTTAGTAACTTCATTTCTTCATAAAAAATGAAGGAATATTAAAACAGACCATTATTAGATACTCTCATTTATCCATTAGTTCCGAATAAATAGCAAATTCCGTTTTTGATTAAATTAAATTTTTCGTTGTCGAACCCCAGATAAATCATTGAGAGAAAAGTATTTAAGATAAGAATCGGTATATTATCGTTAGTTGATTTATAACATCATTGACCTTTGCTTGCCTAGAAAATAATGTTTAAAAATTTAATGTTAAAACATTTAACAAAATAAAAAATATTTATGTAGAAAATTTAATTATTAAGGGCCGTGATGTAGGGGCCAATCGCAAGCTCTGTTTTTGACACAGGCTTTAATTATAGAACTCAATTTGGCAAGTGACATCTTTGTGATAATAATTAAAAAGTATAATCTGATTCGGACATTTCCAGCAAAGCCTTTAGGGAATACAATATTTATTTGGGAATGAATATACAATACCGTACCTGGGATATAATATATGGTACCTGGGAGTAAAAATGGCATAATTGAACTTTCGAAGGAGACTGTTACATAGGTAGGTGACAGAGACGATGCACTACAAAGCCGAACTTTTTCTAAGGGCGTATACACGTAGAAAGCAGGAACCCTGCGCCGATCTTCCAGCGCCTATCGGAACCGTTCCGTGCAGGTAGTTGGCGCAGGCAGTCGCTACCCTACCGGGTGGACACGGCACGGCATACGCTGGCAGAGTGTGCCGCTTGGGAGGAGCCGCGCCGTGCTCTCGTCTCAGGAGTAGGATTGCCTACTCCTGAGACGCGGAAGCCGCACTAGATCCCATGATCTCCGGTGCAAGTGGGAGGGGAGGGGTTTTTAGTCAGTAAGTGTCTGACAGATCCCTCCCGAAAAATCCTCATGGATGTCCTCCGCCCTGGGGTGGACATCCATGAGGACTTTTCACACACATGAGGAGTTTGTATACTTTGTGCCGAACCAGCGCTGAACATGGCCGACAAGTTCCGACCTACTTCAATCAGCGTTGGTAGGCCTCCATTTGTTGCTTCTGCTTATAACCGCTTGCTTTCTGTAGCGGTTATCTAAGCGGACCATTACCGATTAGCGCTGGTAGATCGGCGCTGGTAGCCTGCTTTCTATGTGTATACGCCCTAATACTCGATGTGCCAGATTAATAGGTGCGTACTTTTCTCATTTCCACTACTCCACATATACAACTAAATCACTTATTTTGTTTTATGGATAGAGAAGTTGCTAGACAAATAAAAAAAATCTATGGAGGAATGGTAAGTGTATGCAATAACCCCTTATTAACAGTAGATGTCTATCACCCGCCCCTGAAATACAAATAAAAAAACGTCACCCGCATTATTTAAGAATAAAATTCCTTTTTTGATTTGCATTTTAAGATTAGTGATATTGACGGGACCGATATTTTCTAAGACTTATACGATGTCGATGCTATGGTGACACCCCTATATAGGTACCTTAATTATGTAGTTAACGAGCACGTTCTAAAATAAAAAAGAACCGAGCGATAAGTATCCCCCTGGTTCTCTAAACCTCTCGTTAGAGTCTAATGAGAGGTTTAGAGAACCAGGGGGATACTTATCGCTCGGTTCTTTTTTATTATGGAACGTAACCAATATAGACTATTATAATTAGAGGCTAGATCGAAAACCATGATGAACAACTGTTACAAAAACTATATGAGCTCCACTGAAAAGAGTAATAGACATAATCCGAAACTCTTTTGGTCCTACGTCAAAGCGAAAAGTCTAAGTCTAACGACATTCCTTCAATATGTGTGTAGGAGATGAAAAAGCATCTACTGGTGATGGAGTCTGCAACCTTTTTGCTAAGCATTTCTCCTCTAATTTTACTCCTTCGATTGGCTCACCTGCTGTAGCTTAAATAGGATCTCATAATACTCCTTTACCTAATGCATGCTGATGACAGCATGCATTAGGTAAAGTAGTATTTATGGAACGAGACGTCCTGAAAGCACTAAACCAACTAAACATCTGCAAAGGGCCAGGGCCAGATTGTTTGCCGCTAGTGTTTGTAAAAAAGTATGCTACTAGTCTATCTTTGCTGCTTTTAAAATAATTACATTTGATTGCATCATCACAGTTGCCAACGTTATGGAAAATGTTAATATTCTACCGATTTTTAAAAAAGGAGATTCTAATGATGTGCTGAACTACCTTCCTATTTCACTTTCAGTTTTTGTGAAACTTTTCGAATCCCTGCTATGTCCTTTACTTACATCACACTTCAATTCTCAATTAGTACCCCAATAACATGGTTTCTGTGTTCGTAAATCTACGTTTATTAATTTGGTCCACTACGTCAATGAAGTTAGTGAATGTCTCTCGCGCCCAAGTCGACTCAATTTACACTGATTTCAGCAGTGCGTTCGACAAGGTGGACCAAAAATCCTCTTAAAGAAGCTTCAAAGTTTATTTATTATTTTTTAGGCATATTTGGTCAGTTATCCCTTTGGTTTAAATCATGTTTCACAGAAAAAAAAAACAAAGAAAATAAACTGGTGACTTAACCACTTCCCACTCACACTTCTCACACTTGACATCCCTTCATAACCACTGCAAAGGGGTAATGTGGTATTTTGCTACACAAAGCCAAAACTTTTATTATAGAAATATTTACCATTTAAAGGGCTGCTGAGTCCAACAATTCTTGTCATATCTCTATATTTTGTTTCCTTGTTTCAAATATGAATTCATATTGTTATGCCTCTCACTTTCTTACATATGTTTGAACACTACAGCTGAAAAGCAAAACTTTAGTCACAAACTGTAAAGAGGGACGCTATGGGATCTGGAGGCAAAAGTCCTCGCGCGCGTATGGGAGTGGTGCGAGCAGGCGAAACGCCGGGGCGTAACTCCGCTGCCGCGAGAAATCACGGCACAGCGGACAGAGCTCCGGCGGGACCTCATGGCGACATGGAGAGTGCGATTTTCGCAACCCAGTGCTGGGCACGCTACAGTTGCGGCGATAAGTGCCCTCTTTGAGGAGTGGCTAGAGAGGCGCCACGGCATCCTCACCTTCCGCCTGACGCAGGTCCTCACCGGACACGGCAGCTTCGGGAGGTTCCTGTGTTGGATAAGGCGGGAGAAAACGCCCGGGTGTCATTACTGTGTGGATCGCCCGGAGGGCACGGTGAAGCGTACGGTGGAGGGCTGCCCGTCTTGGGCAGAGCACCGCCGTGTCCTCGTGGAGGCGATCGGCGGCGGAGATCTCTCGCGTCCGGCTCTGGTTCAGGCCATGGTACGGAGCGAGAGGACATGGGCAGCCATCACCTCCTTTTGCAATAATGCTCGCGAAGGAGGAGGCGGGACCGTTGAGGGAAAGGAGGCAAATTTCGCGCCCTCTCGCCCCTAGCCGCCGCAGGAGACGCCTTGGGCGTCGGGAATCCCGGGCGGATCTCCGGCCACCGTAGGCGCGGGCTTGAGGATGGTGAGCAATGGGTAGCTCGCCATCCGGTAAGGACCAGGCCCGGGTCGACGGCGCGTTGTGTTCCACGCGCGCCTCAAAGAGATGTCGTCAGCACAAGTGTAGGGGTCTACTAGGGCCGATGCCTGCCGGGGTCGTGGAAAAGTCTAAAAGGGATACCGAGGCCCCTAGCAACACATGCAACGGAAGGAACACGAGTGGGTATTAGTCAGTAAGAGTCTGACACACCCTCACAGCCCAGAGCGGGAGAAATCATTTGCTAATTTCCGACCCAAAAAAAAGGAGGAGGAGGGAGTGAGTAGTATATTTTTCTTTCTTAGGGTTCCGTAGTAAACAAGGAACCCTTATAGTTTCGCCTTGTTATATTTTCGTTTTATAAATAGTTTCGCCTGTCTGTCTGTCTGTCTCCGCTGTAGTTCAGAGACGCTTAGTACTAGAAAGCTGTAATTTGGCATTGGTATACTTATTAATCACGCCGACAAAGTGTAAAATAAACACAAGAAAAAAAATTGGGTTCCTCCCTTGCACGTAATGTGTGGATGATGTTTTTTTTTTCTCGTCTATCCCGTGGCGTAGGATATCGTTGGATAGGCTGTTCAAAAATATTGTGGGTCTGTGAACATCACTTTTTGTTTCAAGGATCCGCTTGCGTAATAATAAGCATGAAAGTGCTAATTTTTTTTAGAGTCAAGAGTCCTCCCCCCCCTGCCAGCTAAATGGTTTTTATGGAGATGTGAAAATAATCATGGCAGTAGTACATATAATGAAAAAGGAAAACTATTACAGCTAAGAGGGCTTTACAAGTTAACGAGTAATAGTCGAATTTATTTTATAATTATACATTTTTATTTGGTTTAGCTCGCAGGTAGATATTCCCTCGCCATATTTATAGGTATCGTTACGAAGCGATGTAACATAATCTTTGGAAAGGTCGGATATCTCGAGAGCTCATAAAATTTGGGCTCCCTGAAAGGTTCGCTGACTTTTCTGGCAGGTTTAGATATCGCAACGACGACGGACTATTTTTATTATTTACGACTATGAATTTATTTGCACAGCCTTCGAAAAGCCAGTGTAGCAGTGGTCACACTCAAATCTCTTTCAATGAAAATCTCAGTAGGGTTAAGCTGGTAAAGGTCACTTCAGATATAACTCACAGGAAGTTTCCATACATTTCCTTCTGACGGTTTTCAGTTTTCTCTTTTTAATTGCAGATCTCTTTAATTTGCTACGTGCATCAACAGAATGATCGGCAGCTGTTGCTTATAAAATATTCGCTTGTCAATCTAGCATAAATTGTAGACAATATTCTAGTGAGCGCTGCAGCAGTACGTGCTGATTCCGCTCAAATATAGATTTCTGTTTTGAATAAGTCAATAAGCTTAATGTTTAAGCAAACTTGAAGCTGTTCGAAACTTCTTTATCATACAAGATGTTTGAGTTTACTTACGGGACTCGTACCAATTTTATACGTACTATAGGAAAATGAACTTCGAAAATAGACCAAGCACAAAAATACAACCATTGTTTGTTATAATGAAGCTAGAAGTAGCAGCAATAGTAGTAGTGCTATATAAATAACATCAAACACATGTTTGATGTTATTTATCTAGTTTTTTTGTTAGTGATGTTATTTATTTGTTGTTTTTTAATAGGTACCTACCTACATACCTACTCTTCAAAAGCGATTGATGTGTTCTATGTATTCCTTGTAAACACATTCGATTGAGTAAATAAAATGGCCACCAAACTTGTATTGAACTTTTTTATCAACGCAGATTTAAGGAAGCGTGTGTGAATGAAATTGAGCAATTATGGAAGAATGGTGTAAAAAGGTGAAAAAAAAAGGCGTTGTTCAATTATCAAACTAATTGAGGTTGGAAAACAAAATATTGATTGTGAAAGCGTTCAGAGCGAGGCCATGTGATTCCAAAAGTTTGGATATAAACAATTTCGGATCAAATTACGTTCACAGTTAGTTTCTGACTAATTGCTTAAGTTGACATTGTTTACACAATAGCGCTGCGAGAATAGATTTATTAAATTAAATTTAAATTTTAAAGAAACCCTTCGCATTATAAGGAAACGATGTTACATAGTCAATCAGCAGATGTTAAATATTAAGAACGTAGTGCAAAACTAATGCACTACAATACTGTCGTCTGCTGAGATTGATGAAAATTATTTATCTTTTGACAACTAGGACAGATCGTGAAGCAAGAAAAGAGTTTGATAAGAAAGGTTTACATATTATTTTCTCGGCGGAAACGTAGCCGGATAGACGTTTGTGGTGGCAGTATAATCTATCATTTCTCATGCACAATCGTGCGCTCACGGTGTCACGTCATTAAGCTTTGTTACTGTCTCTGGGAATGCTCTCGATTCTATATTCTGATTGGAAAGACAGCAGAAAATCGAGAAACTAGCAAAGCCACATAGTATCTACAGAGGTAGTAACAATTTCCGTTAACGAAAAGGAGTTCAATATTTATATTAGAACGGATATCGACCGTAATGCCACACTATCGTTTTATAATTATATCTTTGAGTTCACGTCCACACACGTGAACTCAAAGATATCAGCTCTCGAACGAAACTGAGATATTACTTGACACTTTACTACGATATAAACTCTGTTAGGTACTGTGTACCTTGTTAATGCTTTCAACATGAGTTCGCAATCAACAATTTACAATATCTTATCTATGTTTCTAATGCTAGGGAACATTAGATGACCTATATTGTATACACATTTCACATAGGTAGGAAGATAACTACCTACCTACATTTTGTTATTGAAACGTGAGAATACATTTTATTGTAATACAGTTTCTTTCTGTAAATGCCGAAGAATTATTTCGAATCAAAGATTAAACATAAGAGTCGCGTCAGGAGATTTATCTAGGATGGATTTATTTTTATTCAGAAATATTGACAGCAGTCAATTTTTTCTGCATCTAAATAGAAGATCATCAAAGTTGCAACTTGCCAGCCTATCTTACTGATTTCCAGTAAATACTCAATACTCAATAGTCGTATAGTATACGACTATTGAGTATTGAGTAAATAAATAAACTCTTTCCTAGTATGAAAGGAGTTTACTTAATTATTTTGGTAAAAGATTTTACTTTATGATTTTAAACAAAAACGTCACTATAACGGATCTTTCTTTGAATCCGCCCCAAAATCCAGACCAGACTAGAAAAATATATCGATATTTAGTTCGGTATTTATAAAACGTGTGAGTTGGGTCGTATTCCATTCTGCGTCGGTCCATTGTCGGTGCCCTAGGGCGCAATTCCCTGGCAGCCAACATGTGTACCATTTTATTGTCCTGTGTCAGACACGCAGTTAATAAATTACGACTGAGCTGTACATTACTTTATATTTGACTTTTAGTGCTCGTAAAATTTAACTACAATGGAAGGAATCATAAGATACGTGTGTAATATCCTACGTATTCCAATTAGACTTGGAGGTTCGTTTGGAATGACTTCGGCCCCTTTTTTCCTGAAAAGTGCTTGCACATAAAAACGAAAATTTCGAATTTAATTTTGTTTAACTGTAATAAACACCACCATAGTCGATAAGTGGAATTTCATCGATCGTAGCACCTCAACACGCTGAACGCGGATCGTATCAGAAAATATTGTTTTGTTAACTTTATTATACCGGTGTTCTTAACTTTTAGATTGGATCTTATACACTACTTCCCATTCCATTGGATATTGCCAATTACCTCACGAAGCAACTTGTAGCAAAGATTTCGATTCGGTGTATTCCAAATAGTTCGTACGATATCGTACGATTTTAATTTGCAATTTGATTACAACACGTAGCGTGGATTATACCGTTTCCTTTCTTAGCTACTGTGTCTTATTCCTGGGTGTTACTTACTTGAATACATAACGAAAAAAATGTACAAATATTTGTTCCGTCCACAGATAAAGTGGTCTCTGGTCTTTTTGTTTGTAAATGTGCTACAATTACGTGTTTGATAATTTAAAGCCACCTTTGGACTCGTAGTGCTATAGATATTTCGATGAAAATCCAATGTTTATAAAGTAAAGGAAAGTTGCTGGAGGTACTGTACCTACTTTTAGAGTTCCGTAGTTAACAAGGAACCCTTATAGTTTCGCCATGTCCATCTGTCTGTCTGTCCCCGCTTTAGCTCAGAGACGCTTAGTACTAGAAAGCTGTAATTTGGCATGGCTATATTAATCACACCCACAAAGTTGTAAAGTAAAATCTTGAAAAACATTTTTTTTTAGGGTGCTGTAATGATTTCCAAATATTAATAAGATTTGTAGTGATTAAATACTAACTATAAAATTGAAAGAATGTGATTTGCTACAAATGATTTTTGTATCAAGGTAGTCATGAAGTTTATAAGTACCTATCTAATTTGACAGTTACTGTAAAAGTACAGTTTTTTTAACACAATCGAATGGAAAACGTGATATAATATATTTGGTGTGCCAAGATAGTTATTTTCGAAATCTAAAGGTTGTCTTCAAGAAGTCTAAATTATATACCTACTGATATTTTATTGAGTACCAAGGGCGTCGCCAAGGGGGAGCAGGGAGGGGCAGTTGCCCCCCCCCCCCCCCTAGATATAAAAAGTACCCAAATTCAAAGCAACCAAAGCACCCGCTCACTTGAATTCGTCCAATTTTATGATTTACCGAACATAAAAAATTAAATCGAAATTTGGCAGCAACTGTATATAAATCTAACCGTTGTTGATGTCCTAAAAGGGGCAAACACCTTTCTGGAAACGGGAAAAACGTTAAAATTTCGATCGCTCTACCGTGCACAACGTGTACCATTTATACTATGTATTCCCATCCTCTATATGTCAACTTGCCCTCCTCTGGTTCCCTTGTTGAGTACCTACCTAATTAAATAGTTTGTTAAATACCAATATACCAAGTATGTATGTGTGCAAGAATAGAAATACAGAAATATTCGTACTGACAAGGCGTTTTCATTTCATTCCCTTGCTGGGATGATATTTTTTTTCTCGTCTAACCCATGGTGTTGGGTATCGTTGGATAGGCCGTTCAAAAATATTGCTAGTCTGTATAACACTATGTTTCGATTCAGGGATCCGTTTGCGTAATATTAAGCTTTAAAGTGCTCATTTTTGTTATTGCCCCCCCCCCCCTCCTGCCAGCCAAATGTTGTTTTTTGGATATTTGAAAAAATCATGGCGGTTGCACATACGAGTATAACGAAATTAAAGTAATGGCTTTACAGGAAGAAATGGCTTTACAGGTTAACGAGTAATAGGCGACCAACTTACATTTGCAGCTTACATTGACCGTGACGTGTATCGATGTATGAGAGAACATGTTTTTCAACTACACTGTTAAGTTTGTTTTTGGGATAAATTCTTCCCAACTACGGAACCCCTTATTGTACATGGTCCGACACGCACTTGGCCAGTTTTTAGAAAAAAAGATAGTCCTTCATAAAAAAAATGTCAAGTTAACTCTATATTTTAGCGTTTAGAATGTGGATTTGGTGATATTATTCGGATATTTTTTCTCACGGTGGACACCCCTAATATCCGAATATGTATGTGAATATTCGGATATTGGGGGTGTCCACCGTGAGAAAAATTTAAAACTGAGGCACAGATGTGATACCCAAGTATTCAAATGTAGTGCTCGCACGCTCACCTCATATCGGATAGGAAGCTAATCTTTGAAATGAACATGTCGCGTTCTTTACTGATCAAATATAAATATTTTTTACACACAAGACGTCCTTTACATATCACATGAGTTTTATGTATCGTTTTACAAATTATATTTTTGGTAGGTAACCCAAGTTACCTACCAAAAATATATAGGTAAATAGATACTCATCAAATCCTCTATTATTAAACATCGTGTATTTACTCTACTTACCTACCTTTTTTTTTTGTTATCGTGTGGAAATCCTCATGGATGTCCTCCATCCTGGGGTAGGTGGAGGGGCCTGTCAGACTCTTACTGACTAAAACCACTTACTGTTCTGCCGCTACCTTTAGCCGGGGCGCTGGAGTGCTTGCGCATTTCGTCACGCTCCCCCGGCTAAGTGTTGGTCCGCATTACTTCATGCAGACCCCGTCACCCTCAGCAGCCGCATACGGCTGCAATTCTTCAAGAGAGGCGCGCGTGAAACACGGCGCGCCGCCGTCTCTGGCCTTTCACTGTTCAGGTAACAAACTCCCCAAGTCTGTTGCCTGCAGGCCTCTCCCTAAGGCGGCCAGAGATCGTTCCGCACCCTCCGGCGCCTGGTGACTCTGCTATGGATTAGTAGGGAGGTTGTGTCCTCCCTCACCCTTTCCGCCACCTCTTTCGCGACCATCACTTCCTCGCAGAAGGAGGCGGCGGCGTCCCACGCGCTCTTACCTTGGTCCATGGGATGGACCATGGCCGGAAGCGAGAGTGTATCCGCAGCACCAACCGCCGTGACGAGGTCACGGCGCTGCACTGCCCGCGCAGGGCATTCCTCAACGTGTGGGTGTGCCGCGCTGTGTCGTCGAGGCTGTTGCAATGGTGGCAACCGGGTGTTGGTTCCCGGCTTATGCGGCACTCTACTTACCTACCTACTTTAGACGCGCTTTTAGGCTCCTGCATACTGGTGCGATATCGCGGGCGCGACAGGCAGCAATTTGCCTGTCGCGCCCGTGATATCGCACCGGTCTGTAAGAGCCTTTAACCGATATAAACAATGCCTTATAATGTTCCCACTGCTGGGACACAGGCCTCCTATCTGTGAAAGGGAGGGGGCTGTAATCTACCACGCGGGCCCAGTGCGGCCTTGTAGATGTCACATGTCTTCGAATTTTTGGTTCTAGCACATGCCGGTTACCTCACGATGTTTTTCTTCACTGTTTTGAGAGCAGTGGTGATGAAATAATTTACTTAAAGTAAAACGCCTGTTTGTGTTCGAACCTACGACCTACAACTCGTAAGTCGTGGCAATCATTTTTGTGTAATTACGAAATAAATGTAACATTATAAAAAAGGCTTCGTCTAAAATGAGTAAAATATTTCATCAAGCTTTGTTCATCTCCATGCCTACCAATGTAATTAGAGATGTTTTCCGTCGGGAGAAAAATATTTTACTGGCGGAAAGTCAGAACATAAACCCAATCATCATGATATTTGATACTTATTATTTTGCCATTATTAATTTAGACGAAATGGATATTTGGCCGCAAACATCAGTTTTAAAACTACGCAAATTTTCCATCCCTCAACGTAGGTAGGTATGTACTTACGTTATAACTAAACTGAATAAGTGCGGGTTATTGTACATAAAATTACTTTTAAGGTTCTATATGATATTACTACATACATAAACTCACGTCTTCTTCCCATGGGGGTAGGCAGAAACTATAGGACGCCAGCTGCTCCGCTCCTTGCTTACTCCTTTTGCTTCGTTTACGTTCATACAACTGGTCGTACACACACGCCGGTTTCGAATACTACGCATCTGATCTTTCTGAAGAAGATCACCAGTTAGTAATATGTCCTCCTAGGGCATCCAGGGTCCCGGCGTTTCCAATCACATCTGCCTTGTATATACCTGACATGAAAATATTACTACCTAACATTAAAATGGACTATTCATCCATCCTATTTTCCCCAGTAGAACCGTATACAAAATGGATCTTTGTTTTAAAATGTCTGCTGTTAATACCCACACATAAAATGTAGACCAGCGAACAAAACTTTTAATCCTGCTCCATTAATCTCGCTTTATCATATCAACAAACAATATTATGATTAATGCATCCGCTGTGTATTTGTTTCAAAAAAAGTGTATTTATTTATACAGGAATTACCAAAGTTGCAATATTGTATCGAAAAGTTGAGTTTTCAGAAACACTAACATTTATTTTAAATATGAATCAACTTGAAATTGCAGAGCATCGTTTCAATTAAAAATATGTACTAAGATACCTAATGAGGTATCTTAGTACATATTTTCTCTCTAATTAACTCAAATACGTGGATAACCAATGGGTAATCCACGTATTTGAGTTAGTTAGTAGTTGAGTTAAGCAACTAAGTTCTTATTGCTTTTTTTTAACAAAATAATGCTCCAACAAAAATATCCTTTTTTCAGTTCTGAAATAACAATTTGTTAGTAAATCTATTGCTCTATTTAAACCAAACGAAGACATCCTTTCAACCGTAATATTACCTTTTTACTATCCACTCAACAGCATTGTGTCTATAAGTGAGATTTAAGAACGAAAATCTTTTTGCTTAGAAGTTTCAAAATCTTTTTGTGGCGTGCTTTATCCCATCTAATACTGAGCTTTCAGTACTAAATAAATCTCTAACACTGAGATTTTCGACTATTAAGCCGGTATTTACTGAGAATAAATAACTCTTTTTGTTTCGTTGGTCCGTAAAGTCGATTGTTACTGTTTCAGCTTTAAGGCCTGCGCTAGATACGCACCGGGATGCTGCCTCGGTGTATGAATGGACGCTGCCCAGCTGACACGGTAGGTAATATCTGTCACGATGCAACGAAACCGCCGTATGGTTCTTGTAAACGACCTACGTCGAGTTTATTTTGGTATTTACATGGAAGAGAAAATAATACGCTGTTGGTATCGATTTATTGCACCACGTGTATGCTTCGCTGAATTGAAAAAACATAGGTATGCATTCTGATGCTGAGTTACATCACCCACACCATAGGAATTAATAAATTACTGTGAGTGTAAATAATGGCGGCAGATTTGTTATAAGTAAGTGTAATAATTATTTTGCTGTTTTGGAAACTAACTCTGTAAATAAGGAAAGAGATCGATATAACATGTAGGTATTATAAAGTTTTTAATATTTGTACGTAAGCTACTAGCGTGATTCATGTTCCAGCTGAAAGGTCCGACAGCCGTGAAAATAAATAGACATTGGAGATGTGAACACTATTTATTTATCTTTAACTCTCTTTAAAGGTTTTAGTGGCCAGCATTAAAAAACAGAAAATAAATCGAAATATTCCTTGACGAATGTGAGTTTTATTTGGTTTATTAACAGCAGGCTTAGCATGACGCTTTCTAATTCTACGAAGAATAGACACAGCTCTTTCCATACAAAGTGACATTTCGTATCTCCATTTTTGACATCGCACCGTAGAAATCCTTCTACAATTTGTCATTTTTTCTTTCATTACTAACGACCTTTGTCTAGATCCTTTTTTATGTAGTGCTCTTGCACTAAGAGCTAATATACAACAGGGTTCGCCCCAGTGCCCTGAGATGGTACGTTCACGACATCATCTTACACCCTGATTTTGGAGTATCCTTCTCCTAGATAGATTGCAAACCAATGCTGTTGAAGGCGAGATAGGCTCTCGCCAAATTACACAAGTCAAAGAATGAAGTTGACCAAGCATATTTTTGTTAAAATTCAGCTGTTCAGAAAACTAGAAAACCCAATAGGTACAATTTATGAAAAAAATACATTTTGTAACTTTTTATTATTTTTCGTATTTTCTCAGTCTTATTGATATCCATATCGTAGTAATGCATAATATAACTTGTCCGCCATCTTGGAGGTGGATGGTCCCATCATATTTTGGATTGATTGTGACGTTGTATTAGTCTTCGTGTTCCCCTCAGCAAGTCCTTTCATTTGATACCCATACTGTGGTAGTGCAGAAAAAATAACTAGTCCGTCATCTTGGATGATCCACCATATTGGAATTAGAATGACGTCACATAGCTAAGCATGCATTGTCATCCAAAATAAGCGTGTATACCAAATTTCAGCTCAATCGGTTAAAGATAACTGATTTAAAATTCAGTTGCAAGATTCCACTAGGACAAACATAAATACATTGCAAGTTAAATAAAAGCCTGTAAAAAGCTGTGTCTATTCTTCGTAGAAATAGAAAGCGTCATGCTAAGCCTGCTGGTCGTCATGTAAAAGTAGGGACCTATAAGAAAAGCGTAAACTAAAACTATTTGAAATTTTAAAAAGGTTTGATAGATCATAAGATTTTCAATATTGTAAGAGTTGCAGAAGGCTCCGGCCCGATCAATCTACTCAACGCAAAGTTCGGTCGCGGTTCTAGTAAAACACTAATGATTTTTGTTGTTCTTTTACTTCGTTTAAAGTTATTTCTAAAGGTTAAAGTATTCAGTCATGTGTTTTGACGGATTGAAATTAACATTCTATGTAAATTATGGATTGTTTGATGTTTAGATTAGTTGCTTGGTAAACAATACTTTGTTAATTAAGTAAGATTTTCAAATTGCTGCCCGTCTGTAGAACACTGATTGTTTGCGCATCATCATTTAATTTTATGGTCTTATTTTAAACGAAAAATTCAACCCGTTTAACAATGAAACACGATTGGAACACACACGATGCCAGGGGCTCGCGGTAGTTCGCGTGAATGAATAACGTAATCGACGAGTGATGCATGCCGTACGTGCCCTCATAAGCAAGAGAGTGATTGTGAAACAATTATTGCTCCACTACACGGGACAATGTATATTGTATTAACTGTTTGTTTCAGGAGAATCTGAACATTTACGTTCCTAGAATATAAATATGTGTGACTTTGTAGGCACAGATTATGATGAAATCAGATCAATTAGATCCTTAGAGGTTTTATTTAATCCGGGTAAAAAGTTTAATTGCATTATGACATGATGATGGAAAATAGAAAAGGGCAAAACATCATTACACAAAGCTGTTTAGAAAAAGGCCTGACCTATACAAATAAGAGAAGAACCTTAATGATCTTTAAGTCTTTGTTAGACTTATGTTCGGTAAATTGAACAATTGATTTACAATCCGAAAAATTGGAACCTTCTGTTCATTTAAATTGCTAGCCTTAGTCGTTGATATTTCCGGAAGTTCCAATCAAATGAAAACAGAATGAAGTTCGTTCTGCAAAATTCGTTTGAGTCACTAAATTATTTTGTATTTATTTTCCTCTGTTTAATGTCTCGACATATTAGGCTCGTTATATAAGGGAAATTAGAAACAAAGTTACTGAGAGGTATTTGATGATTGTTTTGAGATCATACATATATTTGAATACGACTATTTTGCAGGCATGGAGCATTCATGTGTAAGGTGTAAAACTACAGATTGGGGTTTGTAATCGTGTGTAAATTAAAGAAGTATATATTTTGTAAACAGAGCACCTACTAAATTGCTCAGAAATGAGATGCTACATAGTCATGAGACAGTTATGCCGTAGTCTTAGAGGTTGCACCACTTTTTTTTTGGTGGGAATTGCGCTCTGGGCGGAGCGGGAGGGCGTGACTAAACTCACCTGTGCTGACGAAATCTCTTTCAGGCGCGCGTGGAACACCAAAGCAGACTTATTTAAACTCACTTTAATGATTATGCGAGGATAATACTGTTTATTGTGGTTATTTATGCAAATTTTGCTAAAAACTTTTAAGGTAACTTCGCTAGATTCTAGTAAAATTATTTAAAAACACAGAGGGCACACAAAACACGTCCAATCGCTAGCGCGCGGGGAGCGGGGAGTATGAATAATATTAAGCATTAAAGTGCTAACTTTTGTTAGTAGGGTTCTCCCCCCCCCCACCCCGCCAGCTAATTGGTTGTTTATGGAAATGTGAAAAAAACCATGGCAGTAGAACATATAATGAAATTAAAAGTAAAACTATCACAGCTAGGTGGGCTTTACAAGTTAACGAGTGATAGTCGACCAACTTATTGGAGAATTGACCGTGCCACATATCGATGTTTGGGAGAACATGTTTTTCAACTACAATGTTAAGTTTGTTTTGGGATAAATTCATCCCAACTTCCTAACTACGGAACCCTTCATTGTGCGTGGTCCGACACGCACTTGGCCGGTTTTTTTACTCTCTTTTACCTACGCACTAGGAGCGAGGAACACGTTGCGCCGTCGACCCGGGCCATTTCCTTACCGGACGGCGAGCTCCCCATTGCTCACCGTCCGCAAGCCCGCGCCTACGGAGCCGGAAATCCGCCCGGGATTCCCGACGCCCAGGGCGTCTCCTGCGGCGGCTAGGGGCGAGAGGGCGCGAAATTTGCCTTTGTTCCCGCCTCCTCCACCACTAAATTATAATTAGGTACTTTAAAATCTTTGTGGTATTCAACCCTGTACGACTGTAAGTGCACAGTGTTGACCTAGTGCAGAACAACGTTTGTGGCGCAGAAAAACCCATCATTAAAATCCTGCATTTAATTAAGTGCGGCGCAAAACGTGCTCTTCATTTTTTTACCCACGCTTGTGCTGTACCAACATCCGCTTGCAATGTAATTAAATTCAATAAAAAATCATTTTGCTTTTTGTTTAATTTGAACATTTTGTAAACGTTGAAGTGAAAAACGTATTTTTATATTGTGGTTAACAGGTTAAAAAAGTTTCGGTACTCTACATCCAAATGGTCACTAAAACATTGGTGGACAAATGGTATGGTCGATATTTCTCAGTAGCAGCCCGGATTGTGCCCAGTTACTTGCACTAGGCTCGCCCCTAGTGCGTAGGTAAAAGAGAGTAAACCGACCAAGTGCGTGTCGGACCACGCAAAATGAAGGGTTCCGTAGTTGGGGAGTTGGGATGAACTTATCCCAAAAACAAACTTAACATTGTAGTTGAAAAAGATGTTCTCCCATACATCGATATGTGGCACGGTGCAAATTTAAGTTGGTCGACTATCACTCGTTAACTTGTAAAGCCCACTTAGCTGTGATAGTTTTACTTTTAATTTCATTATATGTTCTACTGCCATGACTTTTTTCAAATTTCCATAAACAACCAATTAGCTTGGGGGGGACGACGACGACGACACTTAACTAACAAAAATTAGCACTTTACTGCTTAATATTACGTAAGCGGATTTTTGAATCACACCATGGGATAGACTAGAAAACAAATATCATCCCCACATTACGTGCAAGGGAGGTACCCTAAAAAAAATGTTTTAAAAGATTTTATTTTAGCAATTTGTCGGCGTGATTAAATGTATACCTTTGCCAAATTACAGCTTTCTAGTACTAAGTTACTAGTCTCTGAGTTTCAGCGGGGACAGACAGACAGACAGGCAAACGGATATGGCAAAACTAAACCTAAGGGTTCCTTGTTTGCTACGGAACCCTAAAAATGGTTGAACTATAGGCACAGCTCTGCCTAGGTGGCTACTTGTTTGGGGAGTACAGGCGTAAAAAACATTTATTCAATATCCCACACACTACATAACGATTATAATGTGACTATGAATACGTCAAATATGTATGGCAAGCTCCACCGCGATAGTCTTTGTATATTTTTCCATCGTTAAAAGTTGTGTTGATATTTATCGTCGAGGGGTGGCAACATGTGGCATGTGGACACGGTAGGGAAAATGTTAAACATCGTATTTGTATTCCGTCTCTTTTTTTAAGTTGATTTAAAAATATTTTGACATTCAATCAAAATGGTAAAAATGTTATGTTAATGTTGTATTACTATGTTATGTTACCTCCGTAAAGATTGTATTATTTTAATATTAGTACGGTTTCAAAATAGTTATATATACCTATTCAATAAACAACTCGGATATTACGTATTGTAGTAAGACAATCAACATTACAACAAAGTCTGTTTTTAATCAACCCGTTTTTGCAATATTAATGTTAAAAGTAACATTATAATGAATTGGTATTATTATAACGATGAGTACTTAGTTATTAACGGTACTCTTCAATGACAAGCTTTTCAAACGCAATCGAGTAAAAGCCGCTGGGGGGAAATTAAACAGGTACCTAATACCCTACCTAAAGAAGCTTTTAGCGAGCGGGTTTCCGATGAGGCATGTCTTTAATACTGAAAGAAATATTAAGTACATAAAAATGCTATTTCTGCCGACAAACGTTTATATGCTTTCCACAAATTAATGGTGACAAGGTTACAGGTGGGCTGGCGTAGCTGTTACTTAAATATTACTATAGAAATTAGACTTTTTATTTTGAATGGCTCTCCAATGTCAAGCGGACGAAAATAAGTAATTGGAGGAAAAAATATCATACCTACCTTAAGCAAGGTGGAAATGAAGTGCACCTGTTGCTGAAAATACACCAGACAATGAAAATGATTAGGTAAGTATACCTCATAAATACCTAGTCGGCAGATATAATATGTAGTATATGCGTCAGCTTTTAAGGTGGATGGATCACAGATTTATAATCATTAGAATCATTAATACATCTCTCTTAGTTACATTTGTTCCCTATGAACAAATCTCTTGGAAAAGTTCTTATGGTACAAATCTAACATAAGGATATGTATTTTGATGATTATAATTCTGTAAATACATATTTGTTATGTTCGCGATTCATATTTTGATCAAGATACAACCTGACACTGACCTGTAAATTGTATAAAACGTAAGAAAATTGGAATTCCGAGGGCGACCACTGCGGATCCACCTTAAACAAATTGTGTTTATGATGTCTAGTTTTGAAAATAGCTTGTTTGTGATTTGTGTATTATTTAACTTTAAGGAGTTTTATGCATGCAATATGGGAATGCAATTGCTTGTATCCATCCAAAGGTTGTCTTTAAAAGATCGCTTTTAGCGATAAGACCGCCCATTGTGTCACACTTTTTTTTTTGGATGGGAAATCATCAAATAACTTCTCCCGCTCTGGACGGAGCAGGAGGGTGTGTCAGACTCTTACTGACTAAAACTCACCCGTATTCCTTCCTGTCGCCTGTGTTGCCAGGGGCCTCGGTGACCCATTAGTACCTTCCCGCGACATTGTGTCACCCTACGACCGCCCATTGTAAAAAATACACATAAACATATATAAACTCACGCCTTCTTCCCATGGCGGTAGGCAGAAACTATAGAACACCACCTGCTACGCTCCTTACATACTCCTTTTGCTTCGTTTACGTTCATACATCTGGTCATACACGCACGCCGGTTGCGAGTGCTACGCACCTGACCTTTTTGAAGAACACCATTATTGAAGTTACTATATGTCTTTCTGGGGCGTCCCCTCCCGGCATTTCCACTCACATCTGCCTTGTAAATCCTTCTGTTAGTCGCCTTTCATTCATCCTCCCAACATGACCAAACCATCTAAGCATACTCTTTTCAATTTTTGTTTCTACATCTTCCTTTAAACCGCACAGTTGCCTTATCACATCATTTTTTAGCCTATCATTTATAGTCACCACACATGCTTCTCAAGGAACGCATTTCCACAGCATTTACTCTACTTTCATGTTTCTTTTGCCACAACCAACATTTACTCCCAAAAAAGAAAAAAACGTAAAAAATTGTAAAAAATCTACATTTATATCTGTAATTTTGATGGTGTACATAATAAAGATTATTCTAATCTATTCTAATCTACACAGGCAACGTCCATAGTGCAAATACCTGTGACCAAACAATTGTTGACTGTACATTTCTAGCAGAAACATTTTCTAGCGCGTACCGCGAAGGTGAAATAAATTTCCAAGTAAAAGTACAAATTTCTTACAAGTATTCTTAATAGATGAGGTTAGTCTGTTATAACTACGTTTAATTACACGACTAAGTTAACATTAAGCTTAATAAAGTTATGCTAAAAGAAATTCATTTTGTAACTTCATAAAATTAAATTATCTGGCGTAAAAAAATCTTGTGCAGATTTTCGGCACTCACAAGAGGTCCTTTTTGTAGCACCTTAGCAAGACGAACTTATTATATTTATTTATTTGAAAGAAAGTTAAAATTACATTTTGAAAAATTTCAGTTGCGAAGGAATCAGTGTTTATTTTTATGGTAACTTTATTTGGACTGCTCACGTTTTCAATTCTTTGGAAGTGCCTCTAGCATCATTTAAATAGTCGCCGAACCCATATAAAGAATAAACTACACGCCTTGAACATTGCAATTATATATTTATTATTATACATTTATTATATATAGATGTCATAACATCAACAACACTCCTATTAATGATTCGCTCCTAAAAAGACAATGTGAATATTTTTTTATTACTGTCATGAAAATTATTTTTTTCGCATTTGGTTAATTTCAAGTGCCGCACTGGGCGAGAGAGCGACGACTGTTTTGCATTAAAATTATTTGTATCAACATATATTTTTTTACAGGTTTGTTATAATGGTTCTCTTTTATTATCTATCTTTGTTGCTCCTAAACCTTGATATTTATGTGATTGTCACCAACCAGTCGATACCCAAAAAGGCTCGACTGGCATCGTTCACAATGATGTGCTGGTGTCTACGCGTACATATGTATGGAAGTGAATGTTGGGTGTGCCAAAGAAGCATGAAAGTAGAATAATTGCTGTGGAAATGCGTTCCTTGCGAAGCGTGACTATGAATGATACACTGAAAAATGATGTGATAAGGCAACGGTGCGTACAAAAGTTTAAAAGAGTATGTTTAGATGGGAGATTGAAGGTCATGTTGAGTGGATGAATATATAAGGCAACTAATACAAGGTACAACGCAGGGAGAGGACGCCTTAGGAGGACATATAGTGACCTAATTGGTGATGTTCTTCAGAAAGGTCAGGTGCGTAGTACTCACGACCAGCGTGCGTGTATGACCAGATGTATGAACGTAATCGATGCAAAGGGAGTATGTAAGGAGCGAAGCCAGGTGGCGTTCTATAGTTTCTGCCTACCCCCAGGGGAAGAAGGCGTGAGTTTATATATCTACGAGATATACATATAAAAAAATATGAAAGTTTACCTTTTAAGATTCTTTTATTGAAAATATAAACGAATAAAACAATAGCTAATATAAATGTAACTACTGTAGGATCGTGCAGAGATGACACAGGCCGTGAGCGGTTATATCAATAAGACTGTGCACCTAAAACCTACTCTGCCCTGATTGCCATACACGGCGAGGGCCACCGGCCGCGGCCAGCCGGCTACTAACCACTAACAAGCTTATCAATCACCTACACTGTAGAGTTCTCGTAATTGGACGCAAGCAAGCTTATTATCATACCTACTCTTACTACAATGCGGTTACGTATTAAGGCTCATGCATACAGGCGCGACGCAATTTTGGTAGAACAATTTCCATGAAGTTTTCATATTATTTTTTCTACTATATTCGCGTCGCGCATGTCTGCCTTTAACCAGATATTCTCAGAATCGAGAATCCGAATCCACCAAACATCACAGAACGCCGCACAAACTAAGGTTACACAGAATGGCTACTTTGAAAGAAAACTTGGTACTTACATTTAATAGGCATCATTTTGTATATCAGATTTAGGTGGCCTTGGCAAACGGCGTCAAAGCTTGTCATTAGATTTTGCGTGGGCCGCGGTTTTAAATTGCCGACGCGTAAATACCTTTTTTACATTTACGTTTGTTTTATATTCCACAATTTTCTATTTCGTCGCTTTTGACACAATACGTTGCTTCATGGAAGTGAAGATGTTGTCAACAAATTGGAAGGTAATAAGAATGGCAACAGTGCTTCAAGTGCGATGAGACCATTATATAGGTACAACTGTTTTCAGAATTTAAATACTGAAATAGTGTTGAACCTAATTGGAGCATGCACCTTTTTAGATTTATTGATTTAATTTGGAATTACGAATGGACACAGCTGCGCCAATTTCGTTGCTTAGAATTCGGCGCTGACTGTAAATCTCATAAGCTCTTATTTGTTGCTTGAAAAATAAAGAGGCAGACTGAAGGTAGAAAAATCCTACAACATTAATGCCTTAAGATTTTCCACAGCTGGTGGAAATAAGTACAACAACAGAATACTTAGTGCGTAAATAATTTTAGATGCAGTTAAGAAGAATGCTTTTGTAAGTAGCCGAGCATTGAGCAAAAGATCGGCAATCCAGTTTATGTATGGCTCATGCAAAAATCGGGGGTGAGAAATAAGGCTGAATCTTTACACTGAAAAAGGGCTCTTACTCAGATAAACTCGTCCACCCCGTTTATACCTATTACTTTGGATAAAAGACGAGAATTTTATTTGCGGTCTTTTTCAAGTTGATTCGTTACTTTAGTTAAGGACAGGCCTGAGCCGACCTATTACTTGGAAAAGCTACCGAATTACTAATGTACTGTAACTGAAAATGGTTCCGTTTGATTAATTCAATTTTAGTATTAACATATAAATCCAGTTTACATGTAAAATGGAGATTTACCACCAATTAAGGCGGAAACCACCGTAATTGCGATTAAATTGCCCAGATTTGAACACGAATTTGTTTACCTACATATGTCCTTAGCTTAATCACATATGGATTTCGGTTAGTTTGGTAAAAATTATACCTATTTGAAATATAATGTACAAGCTTAATTTTGGAACAATTTTATCGTAGTGGCTATATCAACGTACTAAGAAACCGAAATACGTTATTTTCCAATCTTGATGTGACGTTGAAGACTTAAAGTCGACACCGAAGATCAGCCACCGAATATTAGCTGTGTTAGTTTGAAATGATGTGTCTCTACACTGAGATTAGGTATACTAAATATAAGCAATTGACAGCAGATAGAACAGACTGGATGAAGTATAAACTTAGTTATGCTTTGGAACTAAAGAAGTATACGAATATAGGTACGACTAAAAAGTAAGTTAAAATAACTTTGCACGCTGTTATTTTTAATGGTATGAGTAATACAACTTCTTCCGTGTGATATGGCTGTAACTGCAGTTGGCACCAAATCACATCCCTTCATAAAATATATCAAGTTGAGAATACTTTGACAGGATGTCGGATGTGTGCAGAAAAAGTATCGAAAAGAAAGATTTATCTTCGATATATTTTTATCGGGGTCAACAGCATTTCCGAAGGTGTCGCACCTTCGGAAATCCGGATCTGATAATAATTTCTACTTTTTGTGGAGCAGAATGAAGTAATTTGGTCCTCGAACCATTGTGTTTATTTTTAGGTTTTGTAATTACTTACTCAGTACATAGTTTCTGAAAAAGAATAGGCGCGTACCATAGTTTTTGAACACTAAATCACCAAAAGGACGTTTACCGAATAATATTCAAAACAACAGATTTTAAACACAAATCTATCTCCCATGGCCATTTTTGGGGCGGTGTGCAATACATAGTGAATTACAGCAGCTTTGTACCCACGAATATATTAGATAGGTACAATTTGTTTTGTTGACACTTCGCGCAAGCTGTGACACATGCGAATAGTACTTTTGTGTCGACAATAAATCGTGCAGCCAGGTTTGATAAAATTAGGCAATCCCTCTCACTTGTCACAGACTCTGGCACCAAAGATGGCACAACGATAAGCAGTTAATCAAGAATCGTTTTTATTTTCCACCAATGCTTTTTTTTTGTTGGTTCGGGATATTATCAAATAACTTCTCCCGCTCTGGGCGGAGCGGGAGGGTGTGTCAGACTCTTACTGACTGAAACCCACCCGTGTTCCTTCCGTTGCCTGTGTTACCAGGGGCCTCGGTATCCCTTTCGGACTTTCCCGAGACCCCGGCAGGCATTGGCCCTAGTGGACCCCTACACTTGTGCTAACATCTCTTTGAGGCGCGCGTGGCACACATTGCGCCGTCGACCCAGGCCTGTTCCTTATCGGACGGCGAGCTACCCATTGCTCACCGTCTGCATACCACCAAACCTGGTATTTGTTTTCTTAATTACGTCACTTTGTCAACGAGGTTACATTCTAGTAAGGTGTGGCATAGGTGGGACGAAAATGTAACTAAGTAAGGCGGCCTCGGTTATACTTCGTTCATTTAAAACTGTGTTGTGGTAAGTAATCAGTTGGTCGGCCATGCCGTCATAACGATATTTTTGCTTGTCACAACGGATTGCGGTTAGAATTTCCAGTTTACCACCCACTGAACAATTTTGGTATTTGCTTTTAAGCTAAAAGCGAATAGAAGCCTTTCTGTATATTTGCGTATTGTTGAGTTACGTATATTTGATTACACGTATGTTTATGGTTGTAGGTACATGTATGTATGTTTTGTCACGAACTTTGTGCGTGAGCAGAACTGCAAGTAGGCACCAATATGCGGTACATTCATATGGCTTGTACACAAAGTAGAAATAAATATAGGTAATTTAAATATGTATTTTTAGTGGGGAAGGTAGACCGCAATGTTCCTTGTACAGGGTATTAAAAATCATAAGATTGTTTCATGTGTAACTGTAGATATTTATTATAAGGGTTACAATTTAATTTACATAGTAGCAGGTATAATAACTATAGGCCTTATACAGTTAAATTAAAACAAGAAACCGGGAAAGTGCGTTTCGGACTACGCAAATTAAGGGTCCCGTGGTTGGGATGAATTTATCCCAAAAACAAACTTAACATTATAGTTGAAAAACATGTTCCCATGTGCAAGATGTTCCATGTTCGTACATTCCAACTGTATGTAAGTTTGTACGCACAATATTGAGAGATTTGCCATGTTTTTTTAAGACCATAGATTTCTTATAAGTTTTCCTGTAATCTATTAGTACAGAACTGTTTTCGGTATTAAAAAAAATAGGCTCAGCAATTTCGGCGATAAGGGGGAGTCAATTTTCATCTATATTCTTTAATAACATTAAAAATTATTATTTTAAAATTAAAAAAAATATATATTTGAAGTCCTCATATCAAGTCCTTTTATATGTCACACGCTACATTTAGCTTTTTTTTTTAATTCTCTAGTTTTCCCCCTAATAGTTGATCCCATAATTATTTAAAATCATTTATTTACGTTACACATTTACACGTTACACGTCTTAGTTTCAAGTAGAGAAAACAACGACACAATATTCTTTGTTCAGGTTGTCTGTCAGGGGGGTAACCATCACCTCTTATAGCAGTATTATTTCAATATTACTTAGCGTGAGAAAGAGATGGAGCTATAAGTACTGTATAGCTCCATCACTTTCCCACTGTGAAGTAATATTATAATAATACTGCTTCAAGAGGTGATGGTTACCCCCAGGTAGTGATTACTGAGAGGTACTTCAGCATAAACCTATTAGTACTTATATTATAGTGAATGTCGGCGTTCCGTTGCTCCAATCAACTTAATGCCAACTTAATAATATTTCTACGTACTTAAGTAGAGGCTTGAGAAGTTCTATCTTAATTGTATGCTTGAAGAAATATATTCAAGAAGTACTTGTATAGGTACGATATACAGGGTGTCCCACGACTTTATCACATGGAGGGAAAGTACCTTAAATACTGTAGACAAAATAAAGTCTTCATTCTTATTTTAAAAACATTACCAACTGCATTCAAAGAATTTTAAAAAGTTGCCTGTCAGAAACGGGAATCGAACCCGTGAAATTTGAAAAAAACCTGTAATTTTACTGCACCGTTCGAAAGGCTAAATCATATACATTTATTTCTTCTAAATAACATAGCATTTTAAAATAAAAGGAAGACCATACAATTTAACATTTAATTTAAAATTTTGTTCAGAATAATGAAGCCTTTTCTGTGACTATGTCGTGCTTATAACATCTTTATGTAAGTACTACTTTCTACTTTATTGTCATTTCAAAGTATTAGTACTAATCAGTACACATATAAGAATTTGTATAAAACACGAAGGGAGATATTTTGAGCATTTAATAAATTAAATTGATTGTTAGTTGCAGTGAAACGTACCTACCTTATTATTTTAATTATATGTTAAATTTCATGGTCTTCCTTTTATTTTTGCTGCTATGTTAACCAGACGAAATAAATGTATATGATTGAGCCTTTCGATCGGTAGAGTAAAACTATATGATTTTTTGGTTCACATTTAGAGAGTTCGATTCCCGGTTCAGACAGGTGATTATTTAAAATTCTTTTAATGCAGTTCGTATTTTTTTTTAAATAAAAACAAATCTTCATTCAGTAAATTCTTCTATCTCCAGTATTTAAGGTACTTTCCCTCCATATGGCAAAGTCGTGGGACACCCTGTATATCTACCTAGCTAATACATATACCTATCTACCTACATGTTGGTTATTATGTTTATATTTTCATAAAATTGTTGGTTATTTTTCTTCTCTTGTAATTTTAATTAACTTTTAGAATTTTAATGTTTCATTGAAAGGGTTTTTTGAAAAGGGCCGGAGTTGCTCGTGGGCCGTCAGAGGAATTTTGTGCTTTTTGATATTAAACAAAAATGCCTCCGGGTTATATCTTATTTTTTAAAAGAGATTTTTTTAAAGCAACGCACTGAGATTGTACGGATAAATATATCATAGACGGTACGTCGTGGATCCGCACGATACAAAATATAACATGTTGCACGGTTAGCAAAAGAAAATATATGCAGGAAAATACCCTTTTTCCGTTTGTAAGAGTTAGCGTTTTTTGAGTTACCAGTCCATATCATCGATCGTACAAACGTTTGTATTGTTAGAATGAACAGTTATTATCTTTTTTGCCAAGTAAACAAAAAGTGTTTCTCTTTGTAACATGGTAAAGTCTTTAAAAACAACTTATTTTCAAACAAGATAATAATTTAATATATTTTAATGTAGGTAATTTGATTTTTTTTTATGATTTTATTTTTATATAATGTATGGACTATGTCTGAAATAAATGAATTATTATTAATAATATTTACGTAATATATAAACTAACAGACATAAAATAATAATAAGAATAACCTCTACGTTGACGTCGTGGTGGGGCTTGCGCGCTCCGAACAAATACACTGATGATGGTCCGCAGGTCTGTGCCGGTAGAGTTTATTTTTCCGGAACAGGTCTAGGGTAAGGAGCCAAACCAAGAGAGATACAGAAACCCGCAGGGCAGCATGTGTGTGGTGAGCTGTTAGGAAGTAGCTACCCCACGGACCAGTAAGTGCTGGTAGGGAACTTGACCATCTTCCGGTCTCTGGGATTGTTCTGAAAGCCGTGGAATACCTCTCCACTCATCAAGCACCTCAGGAAGTGTTGCTCCCTTGTCGCTACGTCACTATGTGCTAGCGACCGTTTTCAGGGTCCATTATTGAGTGTGCAAGTCACCCTCTGCCATTTTATCGGTGTATTTTATATAAAACATTGGTCAGGTGGCCTTTCCATAGTCTTAGGAAACCGATCCACTATAGCCTCCCAAACCCATAGCCCAATATGTTTTGTTCCCATGTTCTGCAATAGTCCTGCATCAACCGGGGTTTGTCCTTGGGTGCACTTTGCATAGAGCAAACAGGGATAATCGTCGGTTGATGCCTCATTCCATTACAATTGGCCAAGGGGGCCTCTGCGAGTTGGCTTCGGCCCCTCGTACGCCTTCCAAAGGTCCGGGGCCTTATGGTTCTGAGATATGTAAGGACATAAAAATAAATAAAAATAATAATAATATTGTAGATTGTGAGTTTTGTAGGTCTCACACTAGTGCGCTGGATTGGAGGATGCTATGTTTGTTCACTTTAATAAAAACTCTTTAAAACTTGAAGACTATTTATTGTTCTTGTTGATCGTAGTATTTGGATTCACAAAGCACAGTGATTCGAAGGCTCAAACTGCCCCATACTTATATGAATTTACATAGGTACAAGTAGCGGCGGTAGCGCTGTCTTGATGATTTTTATTTTAAATTTACCAACAAATGTTCATTATTTAAATTACGTTTGCGATCGACTCTAGGTCCACCAATCAGAGGCTGGCAGTGGTGGCTCAAGTTTCGGACAGGTTTTGACAAGTTCAGACCTGCTCTGAACCTGACCTAGAGTCGCTCGCGATCATGACAAAGTTCCTAATAATCAATAGAATGCTTATACTAAAATGAACTTAAGGCTACGTACTTATTACAAACATTTATACATTAAATATAGGTTTCTTATTGTTCTACGAGCGGGCGTCCTGCACATTCCTCCCGCCGTGCGTCGTCCACTGCTGACGTCGCAATTGTAGAAGCTGGTGCAGGGTCGCCGTGGTCGATTGATAGCACCACTATCTTTTTCACTGGACGTCGCAGGATACCTCCTTTTGTAGACACGTCCACTGTACGCACCACTCCATCTGGGCCGGGAAATGTAGCGCAAACGCGTCCTCTGATCCACATGTTTCTCGGAAGATTTCCATCTACGATGAACACTAGGTCGTCGACCTTGGGAATCGTGCCTTTAGTGTGTGGTTCTCTGCGGTTCTGTAGTTCTGGGAGATATTCTTTCAGCCATCTGGCCCAGAATATATCGGCAAGCCTCTGAGCTGCACGCCAATTGGCTCGTAGACGTAAGTCGCTGTCGTCGAATTCTCCTGGTGCCACGTTGCGACCTGGCCCACCCAAAATGAAATGATTGGGTGTTAATGCCTCAGGGTCTTCGTGGTTCACGGATACATGCGTAAGTGGTCGGCTGTTTACAGTGTGTTCGGCTTCGATGAGCAGTGTGTGAAGTACTTCTTCGCTTGGGAATCGTTCGTTCAGCGTGGTGGCTAGTGCTGTCTTTACGGATCTCACCATGCGTTCCCAGGCGCCTCCCATGAATGGCGCCCCAGGTGGAATGAATCGCCAGTCGATCATTTTCTTTGAGGCCTCTTCTGCGGTGGTTGTGAAGATGGCTGCTCGTAGTTCCTTTTCAGCGCCGTGAAAGTTCGTTCCATTGTCGGACCATAGCTGTGCTGGACACCCTCGGCATGCTATCATACGCCGTAATGCCATGATCGCCGAATCTGTGTTGAGCGATCCTGCAAGTTCGAGGTGTATAGCTCGTGTCGTTAGGCACGTGAATAAAGCGACGTATCTCTTTTGATGACTCCGTCCCGCTGTAATGGTCAATGGCCCGAAGTAGTCCAAACCGACGTAGGTGAATGGTCTCTGATGGTGTGCTAGACGACAGGAAGGGAGATTCCCTGTCATCGGCTGGGGTGGCGAGGCTGCCCTTATACGACATCGCAGGCATTTGCTTATGATGTTTTTGACAGTCGGTCTTAGACGGAGCACCCAATGTTGCTGGCGACACTCGTTGACTAGGGTCTCGGTGCCCGCGTGATGTAATTTGCGATGGACGTGTTCGATCCATAATCGTGTCGTAGTATGGTTTCCATCTAGTATCATTGGTTTCCTCAGGCGTTCTGTGATGTCTGTCATGGCGGTTATTCTACTCTTAAGACGAATCCCTCCCTCTGTTAGTTCTATGCACAGTGCGTGTAGGCGACTGTTTCGTTGTATGGGCTTCTTGTTTTTTAGAGCTTCTATTTCTTCTTGGAAGGATTGTTCTTGTGAGGCTCGCAGGATGAGACTTTCGGCTTGGCGTAGGAGTTCAACGGTGAGAGGCAGGTGACTGTTTGTGATCTCTCGCCTTTCCCTAGGTTTGATTGGTACTGTCTGTTTACTCTTTCTCCAATCAGGGTCTATGCTGCTGTTCTTTTTGGTTCTTTTATAGTTAATGTTCTGTCTTAACTGGCGGCAGAGATGCAGGAACTGTAGAACTCGTGCTGTGGCTCGTAGGTATCTTTCCCAACGTGAGAATCTATTCACGTTTGGTATAGCTTCGCTGATCTGTATGTTCCTGTCTCTGATGCTACAGGTTCTCTCTTCTCCTGTGATTATGACAGGGTGCTTCTCATCAGCTGGCCACGTTTCCGGGGGTCCATGAAGGAATTCCGGACCGTTGAACCAGCGATGATCTTGATCATAGTGTTCTGGTACGTCTCTAGTAGCGTCGTCTGCTGGGTTCAATTTCGTCGGGATCCAGCGCCATTCATTGGTGGAGCTGTGTTCTTCGATTGCTGCGATGCGGTGAGCGACATATGGTTTATACGATCTGGACCCAGTTCTGATCCATGACAGTGTAGTTCTGCTGTCGGTCCAAAACGTAGTTGACTCTGGTGTTCTTTCGTGTTCTCCTTTAACCGCTGTCGCCATACGTGCGCCGAGTACTGCTGCTTGCAGCTCCAATCGTGGAATTGACATCAGTTTCAACGGTGCCACTTTGGCTTTGGCTGTAATTAGGCAGACGTAGGCTGTTCCGTCCCTGGCGACTGTTCGCCAGTATAATGTTGCTGAGTATGCGGATTCGCTTGCGTCAGTAAATACGTGCAACTGTAAGGATTCCGTAGTACTAAAGCCTGGGTAGGTTCGTGGAATGGAGATGTGTTCTAATGCTTTGAGATGAACAAGCCATTTCCTCCAGCTTGCAGCTAGGTCACTATCTAGGGCTTCGTCCCATGCTGTTCCACGACGCCAAACTTCCTGTAATATTTGCTTGGCTCTGATGGTTACAGGCGATACAAGTCCCAATGGGTCGAATAGGGACATGACTATTCGGAGAGCTTCTCTTTTGGTAGGCGTGTTGTTCTGTAGGACGTTCTGAGGTATACGTGTCAGATTCAGATTGAAGGCAAGCGAGTCTTCTGTTGGCCTCCATATCAGACCGAGTACTCGTTCTGTCTGGATGTTGTCCTCCAGCTTGATCGGATCTTCGGTCTTGGTTACTTCCCCTAGTGCTTCAAGTAGGGCGGTAGAGTTTGATGACCATTTCTTGAGTTCGAAATGCGCCTCGCTATGAATACCACGCACTGCTTGTGAGACTCTTACCGCTTCTTCTAAAGTGTTAAAGCTGTTCAAATAGTCATCCATGTAATGCTTTCTTTTTATGGCTTCGACTGCCTCTGGGTGTTCATGTTGGAATCTCTCGGCGTTCGTGTTCTTTATATATATCGCTGTAGCTGGTGAACAAGAAGCCCCGAAGATTAATGACTTCATACGGTATTGTTCAGGCGGTTGGTTGTCTCTTCGGTCTCCTCGCCACAAGTAACGCAAAGCGTCCCGGTCTTCGGGTCGAAGTTCTATTTGTAAGAACATTTCAGTAATGTCGGCGGTCACAGCGATTGAGTGTTGACGGAAGCGCATGATCACTCCTGGTAACGACTGCAGAAGATCTGGACCAGTGAGTAATTGGTCGTTCAAAGAGACTCCTCTAGTCTTGGCTGCGGCGTCACATACGATCCTCAATTTGTCCGGTTTCATTGGGTTGAAAACCGCAAAGTGAGGTAGGTACCAGGTTCGATGTTCTGGAGTGATCGGTGGAGCTGGTTCGGCGTATCCTTTTGATACTAGTGCTTCAATTTGTTCAGAGTACTTCTTCTTTAGTTCTGGATCTTTATCAATTTTCTTTTCCACACTGATGAGTCTGTTCAAGACGCTGTCGTAGTTGTCTGGCATTTTAATGTTATCATCTCGCCATAATAGAGTGGTTTGATATCGTCCATCTTTAGTTCTCTTCGTATGTTGCTGCAGGATACGAAGTGCCTTTTCATCCGGATCATTGATGGGTTTCTTTGCATTGACTTGTATGTTGTCCATTGTGATATATTCTTTCACCAGTTCATGAAGGTCGTCGTCTGTGTTAGCATGTCTGATGAAGTTCACTCTGTGACCGAGGGCCCGTGTATGGCTGCCGTGCAGGACCCAACCGAGAGGTGTTAATGAGGCCACTGGTTGGTTCTTCTTTCCTGTTTTAATTTCTTTTGTAATGAGGAGATCCCAGTTGTCTTGACCGATCAGGAGTCTGGGTCTTGCATCTTCAGTTACTATATCTTTGACTATGTCTCGAAGATGTTCACAGTCCTTGACTGCTTCTCGAGGTATTTTCTGTGCAGCCAACTCTAATTGTTTGACTGTTCTTGCATGCAACTTGCGTTCAGATGTGTGAAGTCCCTTGATGAAGAAGTTTACTCGTCGTGATGTTACGTCGATCGTAGGCTCGCCGTCGAAGGATGATATGTGTAGTGGGTCACAAGATCCTTCTGCTCCTATTTGATTGGCTAGGCTCTCGTCGATTAGTGTTACTGTAGAACCGTCGTCTAAGAGTGCGTAGGTATCTACAGCTCCCGCCGGTCCAGAAAGGTGAACTGGTATTATTTTCAGGAATGCTACCTTAGGAGTCCATGCTGAATGAACCTTCTCTTGTTCTTCTTTGGAGCACTCGCTTGTTTCTTCTTTATTCTTGTTCGCTTTACTGTAAGCGTGTAACATTTTGTGATGTAAATGTACACAGTCGTTTATTTCGCATTTCTTTGGTTTACAGCTGTGTTGCTTTGTTCTGTATTTGAGGCAACGGAAACACAAGCGATGTGTCTTAGCTATATCCCATCTAGCATCGGTAGTTGCTTTTTTGAATTGTTCACACTCCATGATGCTGTGTCCATGACGTTCACATAAACCACACTTTGGTTTAGTTGTTTCCTGCGTGGCGTGTACTCGTTGCTGGCGTCGTTGCGTGTTCTGAGAGGTTTGTGTTGTTGCAGCGATATTTTCAGGTAGTGCATATGGGCTGCATATTTCTGCTTCAATCTTGATGAATCGGGTAAATTTCAGAAGATCTGGTTCTGTCCTGGGATGCATTGCTGAAAACTGATACCACTGTCTCTTCAAAGTTGGCGTGAGTTTCTCAACAATAGCTTTTGTTACTTCTGGATTGAAGAGATAATGTCCACAGTTGAGTGCTTGCAAAGTCCCAACTATGCTTTCCACTTTGGTGGCGAATGTACAAACTTCACGCGGAGATTCAGTGAGGCGCGGCAGAGTTCGTAGACATTCTATCTCGGCCATTGCGATTGAGTCCGGACGTCCGAAGCGTAGCTCGAGTGATCTGACAACTTCACTTGGGTCTGCGTTTACTATTAGAAGACCTTGTACAGCTTCCTTGGCTATACCTCGAAGGCTTCGTCTAAGTCTAGACATGTTTTCCACTGCTGTTAGTCGATGTGCCGTCTCACTGTAGGCGGCGCGAAACGTGAGCCAATCTTGATGAGCTCCGTTGAAGCAGGGTAGTTCAGTGTGTCTCATTGGCTGCTGATACTGTGTGGATTGCACAGCGTGTGTGATCGCAGCAGCAAGTTCCTTCATGTCCGTCCTTGGTTCTTGGACGGCCAGCGTTGTAGGCTGGTAGACGTGTGCTGATGGCGTAGGCTGCGGCACCCTAGTCTCGGTAGCATAACCCGGAGTGTAGTTATGATGCGGTGCCGTAGTGTAGATCGGTTGCCATGACGTGTTCGTTGTTGCATACGTCGAGTTCTGTGGCCAGGATGCGACGGGTTCTGTCGGTACTGGCGTTGGTCGCGACTGCGCAGGCACGTAGTTCGGTTGCCAAGACGTGTTCGTTGTCGTTGGCTGTAGGTTCGGGTGTGGCTGCGTGGTCGCGGAGTTCTGTAGCCAGCTGGTTATTACTGGCGGCGGGTTCAGGTGCGGCTGTTCAGTCGCGGAGTTCGGCTGCCAGGAGGCGGCGGTGCTCACCGGCAGCGTGTTCTCAGGTTCGGTGTTCGGGTTTTCAGGCGGTGGGTTCACTGTGCTAAACCCTGCCGGTAAGGTCGCTGGGATGCACCAGGACACGGCGGTGGTCACTGGGGGTACGGGTTCGTTGGTAGACTTTATTCCGGATTGATGTGGTCTGTCAGCGATGGCGAGTAGCTGACTTGATTGTAACCAGGTAGTTACTCGTTGATTATTTCCAGCTTCCGACGGGACTGAGGATGCGTCTTCATCAGTAGATTCAGCTTCGACCTCGGCGAGGTGTGCGGTTGCTAACTCTACTAACCTTTGTGCTAGCTCCGCCTTGGCCTTGGCTATGCGACGCGCTTTTGATACTTTTTCACCCTTTTGTGATGTAGGTTTGCTGTGGCGACTACTTTCTTTGTTTTCAGGTTCTTTTTCGTCTTGTTGCGTGGCGGCGCGTCTGACTGTAGATGCGGTCGCGGCGGGTGTTTCAGATGCATCAGCTGTCGTTCTGGTAGTCTCTGTAGTGACTGTCTCAGCCGTAGTTTCAGTAGTGGTTTCAGTAGCGGTTTCAGTAGCGGTTTCAGTAGCGGTTTCAGTAGCGGTTTCAGTAGCGGTTTCAGTCCGCTCTGTAGCCGTAGTCGACGTTTGGCTGCCTTTCTTACCCGTAGACCTCGTAACCGGCATTGTTCTTGATAAGTTCTTCTAAATATTCTTCAAGAAGTTCAGTGGAGTCTTCTCAGTAGCGTTTTCCTCGGATCCGGCTCTCGAAGGACCAGAAAATGTGAGTTTTGTAGGTCTCACACTAGTGCGCTGGATTGGAGGATGCTATGTTTGTTCACTTTAATAAAAACTCTTTAAAACTTGAAGACTATTTATTGTTCTTGTTGATCGTAGTATTTGGATTCACAAAGCACAGTGATTCGAAGGCTCAAACTGCCCCAAACTTATATGAATTTACATAGGTACAAGTAGCGGCGGTAGCGCTGTCTTGATGATTTTAATTTACCAACAAATGTTCATTATTTAAATTACGTTTGCGATCGACTCTAGGTCCACCAATCAGAGGCTGGCAGTGGTGGCTCAAGTTTCGGACAGGTTTTGACAAGTTCAGACCTGCTCTGAACCTGACCTAGAGTCGCTCGCGATCATGACAAAGTTCCTAATAATCAATAGAATGCTTATACTAAAATGAACTTAAGGCTACGTACTTATTACAAACATTTATACATTAAATATAGGTTTCTTATTGTTCTACGAGCGGGCGTCCTGCACATAGATACATGTTTATAAAAAAGAGGGGAAAGAATCATGTGGCATCAAAAAATCCGTCCGCTGTAAACAGGAACAGTGCCCAAAAGGCCAAAATTGCCACGTTGTATGGCGATGATGATTCTTTGGACAAAAATAGGCCAGCCCTCTGGGCAAACCGTTGGGTTTATTTATTTGAACTTCTGGCACACAGTTAGGTACAAAGGCGAACTTAATGCCTTAGGCATTCTCTTCTCTTAAACAGCTGGCACCCCGGCGCGGCGGTGACAAGATCACGACGGATGATGTTAGGAAGGTGGTTTCACCCCGCATAGTGCCTATGTTGGGTGACGGTAGTGCTGGAAACCAGAGGCCCGAATCCCAATCAACCATAGCCAGCAGGTGGACATGCTCAGCAGTATTGTAACTAATATTATAAATGCGAAAGTGAGTTTGTTTGTTTGTTTGTTACGCTTTCACACTAAAACGGCTGAACGGATTTAGATGAAACTTGGCACATGGGTAGAGCATAATCTGGATTAGGACATAGGATAATTTTTATCCCTGTATTCTCACGGGAGACTTATGCGGGTGAAACCGCGGGGCGCAGCTAAAGTCTGTAAAAATGATTGGAAATATACCAAAAGTAATCTTATATGATACAGAGATGGCTTTAATAAAGAAAAACGTTCGCTGGTCTTTATCAAATAAAATAATTTTGATAAAGTTATGAGCGGCGATGATTAAAGAAATATTCGCTATCTTCTGTATACCATCTTGGGAGGTTTAATTTGTTTCTGCAGGGTGACATATCTAATAAATAAGAGTTATAAAAAGTAAATTGAATGAAATCTTGATAGAAACATTCTTCCCACTCCATTTCTCCATTTGCTTCTCGTTATTGCTCGTAGTTACGAGCTGAACTTTATTAGGTGTTTTTATTTGATCTGAATCTGTTTAACAAGTTAATTCATTGAAAAAGATGGGGCACTATAAAAGTCGTAAGTAATGCGTTCTTTTTACATATTTATAAAGTGCACGACCCCTTTTTCCAGCTGATCAAACCCTTCGAAATCCGGTCCATTATAAAAGGTTAGAAGAGTTATTAAGGGTTTCGAGATTAACTTTTTGTGTAGCAGACGTTGACAACACTGGACGTACTTAATGCTGAGGCTTTTAATGTTAACCCTTACCACAGACAGAAATCTAGTTATGTAAATGTACGCCTGTGTTCATTAAAATAAAACCTTATCTGAATGTTTGATGTTTTATTTTATTTTGTTACCAGAAAACATTAGATGCACTCATTTATTATTGAATGTGAAATAACGTATTCCTTTTAATAATCTCACTAAAAGCTTCCATGAGTGTAAATTTAATCAATGCAGGTCATCATCTGCCTAGCCTTTTCCCAACTATGTTGGGGTCAGCTTCCAGTCTTACCGGATACAGCTGAATACCTGTATTTTACATGGAGCGACTGCCTATCTGACCTCCACAACCCAGTTACTGGGTAACTCGATACCCCTTGGTAAGACTGGTTGTCAGACTTTCGAGCTTCTGACGACCCTGTAACGACTGTCAAAGATCTACCAATGACAGCCGGGACCAACGGCTTAACGTGCTTTCCGAGGCATGGAGGGGTCGTGGTATGAAAAGATGACCATCTTTTCCCATCCGCGGACCAAATGCGACAAGCGTAGCTTAACGTGATCGATCGAACAGGTACAGGTAAGTACCTTTATTTAACTTTTCATTGCTACCGAAAAATTAAACTATAAGTTTAACTTTTTGACTGGTTTGACTGCCTCGTTGGTCTAGTGGTTGCAAGCGCTACTGCTGAGCGTGCGATCCTGGGTTCGATTCCCGGCTCGAGCAAAGTATTATTGGGTTTTTCTATCTGGAATTTCTCAGTAGCAGCCCAGAGCTTGGATTTGTGCCCGGCTGATGGCAATAGGCTCTAAGAATTAAACATAACTGGCGAAATTTGGGTGTACTACAGGTCAGTGATGGGCAAAAAGTAATTAGATTAATAATTACAAATTACAGTTACATTGTAATTAGTAATTAAAATACTTTGGAACAGATTACATAAGTAACTAATTGCAATGAGTACTTAATGTAATTAAATACAAAGTAATTTAATTACAAGTTAATCTAATTACATTATAACAGATTACATATTATAAGTAATCTGATAAAACGTAATTACACATTTATATTAGTACTGGCCGTAATAGGACATCTGCGTCTTACAAAAAATTTATACATTTTTGACAAATACGAAAATGAAACACATAATTATACAAAAAATTGCGATGCAAGCATGCGACATTTCATATTTAAAGTTATTATCATTACAATATAATTGAATACTATGTAATTAGGTTAACTTGTAATCAAATTATTTTGTAATTAAATACATTGTAATTAATTTCATAGCACATCCAAAGTAATCTAATTACAATGTAATTGAATATTATGTAATTAGATTACATTTTAATCAAATTATTATGTAATTCAATTATTAATTAAATTACATAAGTAACTAGTTACGCCCATCACTGCTACAGGTACACCTCTGCCCAACCCTTCGGGAAACAAGGCGTGATGTTATGTTGTTTAATTTCACGAAACCTACCGATAGTTAGTTAACATAAAATATTATATAACATTACTTCTTTTTCATTTCATCCTTGCATGTTAAATATGTAAAACACGCTTATCATCCCTGCCTGAAGGTTTAATATAAATGGTGGAACCTCTTTTTGGTGTTAGGCGTGGGTGGCATTTTGATTTTGTAGTTGATGAAATACTGTATAAATTAGGTTACCAAGCCTTCATTCCAAGTATCGGAGCAATAATCACACATTCATTTTAAAAGGTAAATAGGTAAAAATCTAGTATCGTTTGGCAGGCGAAGGGGGGTGGGAGTGGGGGAGGAGGTTGGGGGGTGGTGCACCTTGCCCCCTGGTACCACTCCCATAAAAAGGTAACGCACCGTTCTTGAGAAAAACAAATTATTGTAACGTAACCTCAAAACTCTTAGTCGCTTAAAAAGCCGTAGTATGAGCCCAGCTTCGCGGGGGAGATTGGGGAGGGGTGCTCCCTGCCCCCTGGCACCACTCCCATGAAAAGGTAACGCACCGTTCTTGAGAAAAACAAATTATTGTAACCTAACCTCAAAACACTTAAAGTCGATTAAAAGGCGTAGTATGAGGCCCGCTTCGCGGGCCTCTAGGGTTTAAAAAAAAATAACCTCGAAGGGGATAGCGGGGTCTGAGTTCGCTCGCTCCGCTCGCTCACTAGACCCCGCCATCCCCTTCGAACCTAACCTGTCCGAGTCGGGGTGCCCCAAGTCCCGAGCTCGCTTCGCTCGCTCTTGCATCCTAAGTTCTCCTAGTAACAGTAGTAACATTGCCTTTTGTACACATATACGATCAGTGGAAGTACAAACAGAGAAAAAATTCACGCAACTCGAGGAGAAACGGAACGATCGAAAACAAATGACAGTGACACATGACGCAAATGGCATACCTGTTTTATTGTTTACGTTCCGTGTTATCGAATTTGCCCGACATTTTATACCATGGACTGACTACAAATACTGATACTGGATACTGACTACAGATGCTGGGGCAGATTTGGTTGTCAATCGCCCATTTTAAACGTTTCGTTTTTCGCTTCTTATCGGATTTGAGGTTAGAAACATTTTTTTATTAATTTCTCGAAAAATATGCATTACCTTTTAATAAGAGTGGTAACGTTATAATCGGGGACCCAAACCCTACCAACTTTAGCCCCTTTTACCCCCCAACTCCTGCCAAACGATACTAGATCCAACCCGGTAAATATAATAAGAAGCCGTTTTCAGGGTGCATTAGTAAGTAGATATATGTATAAATTTAACGGTGCAGGATAGTCTGTACTAGAAGTGATATTCGTATTAGTGGTTCAACAGCTTCAATTTTATCAGGATTCTGCCGGAATATAGCAGTTCGTCGTGGACGTGGTACGACAGCGGTGCTCCTGACATCTCCTGTCATCCGAAGACAGGCGCAATGCAACCATAGATGCGACCTGTGGATGCGACGTTCTGCTAGAGTGGCTGTCAGCAGCCAGTGTCACTCTTATCCGACCTTTTCGGTGATTCCAGTAACTTCGTATCAAAACTAGACGGGCGTCGCCACTTGCTGGGCCGTCAGATTTATTAAAATCGTAGCGAAGTCAAAACTGTACGATGAATATGTTTGAATAAAAGTAATTGCTTTGTAGCAATTTCTTTCGTACAAATCGTTCTCGGATTTCCTATAAGTCTGGTCAGGCTAGGCTATACATGATCACGCTAATTGCTATGGGGGATGAGCAGTACTGCATTATGTTTGTATTCTTATATAGTTTACCGCAAATTGTAAACAGACGAGCCGACGAAGGTTAGAATATTGTAGATAGTTACAGATTTAACCTTTTAAATGATTATCATCACGCTATACCTTTATGAAGCTTAGCAGTCAATCTTGACATATACAGGATGGATTTTTGACATGGGGCAGTAAGGGCCGGTACCCTAACCGTTGTAGCTACATGTAGGCAAAAGGTAATGGGAGAGTGTCCTTAACTTTTTGAGACATTCTGATCTGCGTTCACAGATTTTGAACAAAAAAGTACAGACAGCAAGAAAATGACGAATTTTCACAAAAACTTCTTTTGATGCCAATCGACCGTTTCTTATAAGGATCGAAACACTATATTGTACCGAGGTTTACGTACTAGAAAAGTACAAAAACTGCAAAAAATCTCCCGTACATTTCGCCGGAAATGAGATTCCCACCTTACTTTTTAGGGTTCCGTACCTCACTAGGAAAAAACGGAACCCTTATAGGATTACTTTGTCGTCCGTCTTTTTGTCTGTCAAGACCCTTTTTCTCAGGAACGCGTGGAGGTATCAAGTCGAAATTAATATCAAATACTGCCTGCAGTTTTTTGAAGCTCTAAATAAAATCTAGCTTCTAAGTCAAAATCATAAAAAAATATGGATTAGAATATTATGGGGATTCCTAACTATTGTTTTTTTTTTTGTTACATTTTGTTAAACGATTACCTACTGAATTGACATGTATTTATTTACGAGTACATAACCAAATCACAAGATGATTACTAACATTCATCATCTGCCTAGCCTTTTCCCAACTATGTTGGGGTCGGCTTCCAGTCTTACCGGATACAGCTGAATACCAGTATTTTACATGGAGCGACTGCCTATCTGACCTCCACAACCCGGTTACTGGGTAACACGATACCCCTTGGTAAGAATGGTAGTCAGACTTTCGAGCTTCTGACGACCCGTAACGACTGTCAAAGATCTACAAATGACAGCCGGGACCAACGGCTTAACGTACTTTCCGAGGCACGGAGGGGTCTTGGTATGTAAAGATGGTCACCCATCCACGGACCAACCGCGGCAAGCGTAGCTTAACCTGATCGATCGACCCGTGCGGCTGTTATTACTTAGCCACAAGCCCACACCGACACAAGATGATTACTAACATTAACTATATTAAATTAAAACTAAGTTAAGCCTAAAACAGGCCCTCGGGGCATTGTACCGAGGATGCTAGCGACTTTTCCTCGCTGAATTGCAATGCTAAAGCGTTGCGCGAGAAAGCCGCCAGATTTTCGGTCACTAGTTACATCAACTAGACGTTTCGCGATTTCCGCAACCTTTTTTTTTTTTTGAGGGTGGGAAATCATCAAATAACTTCTCCCGCTCTGGGCGGAGCGGGAGGGTGTGTCAGACTCTTACTGACCCACCCGTATTCCTTCCTGTTGCCTGTGTTGCCAGGGGCCTCGGTGACCCATAAGTACCTTCCCGCGACCCCGGCAGGCATCGGCCCTAGTGGACCCCTACTTTTGTGCTGACGACATCTCTTTGAGGCGCGCGTGGAATTCGACGCGCCGTCGACCCGGGCCTGGTTCTTACCGGACGGTGAGCTACCCATTGCTCACCGTCCGCAAGCCCGCGCCTACGGTGGCTGAAAATCCGCCCGAGATTCCCGACGCCCAGGGCGTCTCCTGCGGCGGCTATGGGCGAGAGGGCGCGAAACGTGCCTTTCGCTCCACCGTCCCGCCTCCTCCTTCGCGAGCATTACTGCTTCGCAGAAGGAGGTGACGGCTGCCCATGCCCTCTCGCTCCGTACCATGGCTTGAACCAGGGCCGGACGCGAGAGGACTCTGCCGCCGATCACCTCCACGAGGACACGGCGGTGCTCTGCCCAGGCCGGGCAGACCTCCACCGTATGCTCCACCGTGTCCTCCGGGGTTTCCGCAACCTTATGAATATGATACTTTGTAGTGGAAGTCGCGGGTAGAAAGCTAGTGCAACATATAGTTGAGTGGTGTCGGTTAATGTAACTACGACTATCGTAGTTTGTGTGGTGTGGACAGGGGGAATAAACGCCCCAAAAATTCATCTAAACCTACATTATAGAGATACATTTTATGAGCGAGGGTGGGCGCCAATATAGGTCCGCGCTATGACTTGCCGCTTTTGGGGCAAAATTGGTACTTGTAAAAGTTAGGGTTGATTTATTGTAAGATAGTTTTTGTTGTATCGCTATAAATCAATCTAGTTTTACATGTGTCTGATGCTACAGAGATAGCCATCCTCGTGGAATGTCTTTCAAAGTGATTCGGCTTTTCTGTTCGAATAAAAAGCTCGCTTACGTGGCTACTTTCTTCTCCAATTTAGGTAGATGAGCTTGGGAAATAATAGGACTATAGTATACTATGGTAATAGTAAGTTGAATTCTTGTATTTGATGTTTATATGCTAACCAATCTGTTATTGAATCGGAGAAACAATTGACGACTCTTGACATGTACATATTTACTTAAGAAACTGAAGTGAGGCTTTTCTGGCCTCACACAGGTCTTCTTTTTGTTTTCACTATTTTGTTAGTTTTGTGGAGTAGGCTCTGTCGTGGAGGTAAATGAAACGAAGATTCACTGTAATATTGTTTATTATAACACTGTCACAACTGAAGGAATACAGTACTGTTCCGAACCGCGGTACAGAGCCTACTGGTCGGCTACGAATGCAACATGCATCGTATGCAAATAGCATGCCCTTACAACCATCCCCCTTCCTTCCAAAAAAAAATAATCATAATGGTAATTACAATAGATAACTAGTAACTTAAGGACGTTTGCGTGAGACGTAAAATATTCTTTGCAACAAAAACTACAATGCACTTTATAATCACGCGTAACTTCCTGCAGCAGTTGCTGGTTGTGGCTGTGTGACCACAACACTGGGCATAGCATGTTGCAGCGTCATCGGTGCGGGCGCTGGCGTCGCGTTGACCATCACCTGCTTCCTCAGCCAGATCTTTAGTCTGCGGTTACAGCGTTGAACCACCACGCAAGCGGTTCCACAGACTAGTATGCAAATAATCACCAACAACATTACACTAAACTGGTTCATTTTGGTACTTATTACTTCTTGTTGTCCGTTTTGGTTGACTATGACAACTTCTTCCTTGCTTACTGCCTTACCCATTGTATAGTCTAGGTATCGATTCAAAATAGAGTAATGACAATTGTGGCAATAACTATATTTTCGTTTCTCGCAAACGTTTCCTAAGCAATGTAGGTACAGTATTTTGTACATTTTGCATTTTATGGTTAAACTAACGTAAACACTTTATAACATAGCACTAAGGTTGTACATAACAATAATATCCACTAATGGCTGGTCGTTGATCATATTAAATTATTTTTGTAACATTATTGATTTGTATTCTTTGGAAATCACACAAGCGTAAATACAAAATTACATTCAAGTATGTTCTAATTATTATTATAGAACGGCTTTCGTTATTTTTACTTGGTTCTGTCGAGCCCTACGACCTAAATCTTGGGATCAGTTTATACTACACGACAGAACAAAATAATCGACAGATATATATTTTGTTATCCTTAGTACTTAATAATATTTAATTTCTTAATCTACAAACAAAAACGTGCGGGCCGTTTTATGGAACGCCCACTTCTCGAAAACTTGAATGGTACATCCTTACTTGTTTCAATTACATTGCCAGCACTTTTACATTTGTGCGTATTTTTAACATGCTTAATATGTATAGGTATATTATTGTACGTATGATTAATTGATGCATCCGGTATATTATTATTTATCAAATAAGCTGGTTTGAGCCTATCAATCGACACACGGACTGTTTTCTCGTTTTTCTGAATGATGTAGACCTTGGAGTTCCTTTCGAGGACACGATATGGACCATCGTACGGTGGTTGCAATGGTTTTCGCACAAAGTCGTTTCTTAAGAAGACGTGACTACAAGAATTAAGGTCTGGGTGTACAAACAGGGTTTTAGAAGTGGGGTGTTTGTCCGCCATTGGCTTCAAATTTCTAATCCTATCACGAACTTGTCTAACGTAGCCCTCGTCTGATGAAATTTTTGTTGAAGGGTTGTAAAAATCCCCAGGCAAGCGTAAGCTTTGGCCGTAGGTCATTTGAGCAGCGCACGCTCCATTGTCATTACGCAAGGCTATCCTTAACCCTAGCAATACGGTAGGCAGTTCAGTGATCCACGACGACGTTGCCGTCAATCGGGCCATTAAGGCCGCTTTCAGTGACCGATGCCACCTTTCTACAACCCCGTTACTTTGTGGGTGGTAAGCTGTTGTTCTTAATTTCTGTATACCCATAACTCTCATAAGCTCATTGAATAAACTGCTTTCAAATTGTTTACCTTGATCACTAGTTAATCTCAACGGGCAACCGAAACGCGCGATCCAGCCCTCGTATACTACCTTGGCGACTGTTTCTGCAGTAATATCTTTAATAGGATATGCCTCTGGCCATCTAGTGCGTCTGTCTATAAGTGTAAGGCAGTATCGGTATCCTTCCGATGTTGTCTGCAGTGGCCCTATTATATCAACATGAACATGCTCAAATCTATCGCAGTCTTGAAATTGTTGTATATCTGAAACGGTATGTCTATTAATTTTTGCTTTTTGGCAAGACATACAAGTCTTTGACCAAAGTCCTACGTCCTTATTCATTGTTGGCCAAAAATATTTTTCTCGAACCAACCTGCGCGTTGTTCTAATGCTTGGGTGGCTCAAGTTATGTATGTGTTCGAAAGCTATTCTTCGAAACTGCTCTGGTAGATAAGGTCTGGCGTGGGACGCTGACACCTCGCAAAATACAGGGTTGTCGCATATTGGCAAATAGAGTTTTTTAATGATGACACTAGTATTTCTGTGGCTATTTTGTATGTACGAATCTGATTTTTGTGCTTCGCTAAGCTCGTTATATTCTATAAATGACGGACAGTCAATCGTCGAGACCCTGGATAAGGTATCTGCCACGATATTCGCTTCTCCCATTATATGTCTTATGTCAGTAGTGAACTCGCTGATGAAAGCTAAGTGACGGATTCTGCGCTGCGATTCCTGGTCAGAATTGCTAGTTTTAAATGCGTACATCAACGCCTTGTGATCTGTATATATTATTAAGGGACGGCCTTCTACTAGGGTACGAAAGTGTTTTAACGCTAAATATATTGCTAATAATTCACGATCGTACGTGGAGTATTTTTGTTGAGTGTCGGTTAGCGCCTTGGAAAAATAACCTAGTGGATTCCAAGTATTATTAATGCATTGTTGTAATACGGCCCCTACACAAGTATTTGATGCGTCAGACATTATTGCATACGGCACATCGTCGCACGGGTATGATAACGTGACTGCAGTTTGTAAATCTTGCTTGCATTGCAAAAAGGCATCTTCAGAGGTTGTAGTCCACTCAATGCGAGTTTTATCTTTCTTTTTCGCATTGTGTAGGTACGAATGTAAAATAGATTGTTGTTTTACAGCATTGGGTATGTGGGAGCGATAAAAGTTTATCATACCTAAAAAACGTCTTAACTGCTCTATGTTCTCTGGTTTTGGAAATTTACTAATGGCTTCAACCTTTTCATTTAGCGGTCTTATACCATTCCTAGTCACTTCATATCCTAAAAAGTCGATGCTATCTCTTTTAAATGCACACTTATCAATATTTATAGTTATACCGAACTCTTCGAATCGCTCGCATATTTTATGGAGATGTGCCTTATGTATATCGTCACTGGTACTTCCTATAATGACGTCATCTAAATACGAAAATAGACTGGATGTTTGCATATTACCTTTATCATCCCGCGTAGAAATACTGTCCAGCCCTTGAAGCACCGTGTGGTTCATAAAACGTTGAAACGTTTGGGCGGCGTTACGTAACCCAAACGTCATACGGCAAAACTCGAACAGCCCAAACGGTGTAATTATTGCCGTCTTTTCGATATCATCAGGGTTGACCGCGATCGCGTGATACGCCCGACGAATATCTAATTTTGAAAAAATTGACTTACCGGTCAGTATGTACGTGAAGTCATGTAGCCGAGGGATTGGGTAACGATCAGGTTTCGTTATGGTATTAAGATTCCGGTAGTCGCCGCATGGCCTTAACTCACCATTTTTCTTAACAACCACATGCAAGGGACTTGCCCACGGTGATTTAGATGGTCGACAAATACCCAACTCCTGCATGACTCTAAATTCCTCCTTGACCTTTTTGTATCGTTCAGGCGGCAGTCTCCGTGCCCGTGCATGAACAGGAGGACCCTCGGTCTCTATATGGTGGTAAATTGTATGATTAATGTTTTCTTTGTAACAGCTAGGCTTAGTGATATCTGGAAAACGAGATAACAGTTCGTACATCGGATGATTGACTTCTACTGTTTTTACTATGTGTGCTTCTTCAAAGTTTACAATGGCTGCTACCGCACATAAATTAGTTGATTTATCAATAAGTTTTCGAGCCTTTATGTCTACTAACAAATTAAAATATCCCAAAAAATCGGCTCCCAAAATTGGTTGCTGAACATCGGCTACAATAAAGTTCCATCGGAACGTTCGCCGTAACTTAAAATCTAACAATAAAGATATAGTACCATACGTTTTTATGACGCTTCCGTTTGCCGCGTACAGTTTGTAGTCTTCACATGCACTCGTGCTCATTTTCCTATTTAGGGGGCAAACGGAAACGTTCGCACCTGTGTCCACCAAGAAGCGTAGACCACTTTTGGAGTCAGTCACGCTTAGGCGGTAAGATCCGGATATGGTGCATACATCCGCCGCTGGCTGCACCCGGGTTAGTTTTCCGGCGTTTTATTCTTCCAGGTACACGGGCTGGTACATTTGTGTGCACGGTCCTTGAAATTGTAATGGTAATAGCATAGACCACTACTGCCGGTTGTATCTATTCGTTGTGTACCGCGCGATCTCCAGGACGACCTACCTCTTCTGTAAAATCCACCTCGTCCTCTTATATACCCTTGTTTTTTTTGGGTTTCTTGAAATTTTTCGAACTGTGCCGTGAGTTTGGCTATCTGCTCGCCTGCATCAGATGACGTCGATGGCATCGTTGTTACCTCCAGCACTTCCTTGGACCGCATGCCTTCCATGATTTTGTCGGCTGCCTGTGCGTTACCTTCCAAATCTTTCGTTCCGGTGACAGCTAGTACACCTTTTACTGAAGCCGGAAGTTGCCTCATCCACAATTTTGCCAGTGTTTCTTCCTCAACCTTGCCGCGAGCTAAGTCACGCATGCGTCTTAATAATTGTGTTGGTTTGTTTTCGGCCAACTCAAGGTTTAGTAATTTTTCAAAAAGTTGACTGTCGCTGTCTTCGTATGCTGCAATGAGGCGTGTTTTAACGGCATTAAATTTACCGGTCTGCGGAGGGTCACGTAGAATATCGCTCACTTGGTCAAGGACGTCTTTGTTGAGTCTGCCGACAACCATATTGAATTTTGCCTCGTCGCTGAGTTTTTGTGGTGCAAGGATTGCCTCTGTCTGAGAAAACCATAGCGACGGTTTATCGCACCAGAAATCAGATAACCGGTTACCGACTGCTATAGCTGCTACTTCCGTACTGTGCGAAGGCTCCGGCTGCGCCGCAGGCGCGGCCGCAGGTGTTGTAACTTGTACTGGATACATTTTATATTATTACGATCGCGAAACGGTACACTTCATAACACCGCAAAAGTTCACAACGGTTCTCGGGGTCACCACTGTGGAGTAGGCTCTGTCGTGGAGGTAAATGAAACGAAGATTCACTGTAATATTGTTTATTATAACACTGTCACAACTGAAGGAATACAGTACTGTTCCGAACCGCGGTACAGAGCCTACTGGTCGGCTACGAATGCAACATGCATCGTATGCAAATAGCATGCCCTTACAGTTTTAATGTTTTATTTATTGTTTTCATGAATTTGTTAGGTAAATGTTAGTTTTTAGAGTTCCGTGTTAAACAAGGAACCTTTATAGTTTCGCCATGTCCATCTGCTTGTCTGTCTGTCCCCGGGTTAGCTCAGAGACTCTTAGTACTAGAAAGCTGAAATTTGGCTTGGGTTGCTTCACACAGTTTTTAGGACTTGACGAAACATCGAGATTTCCGTATTATATGTAAGTTTAATATTAATGTATTATACACGTAAACCTTTCGGAATAAATTCTCTAAATTATGGTGAAAACCGCATCAAAATCCATTCCGAAGTTTAGAAGAGCAATACGGTCACACAGACCGACACGAAAAGTGACTTTATTTTGTAATATGTATAGATATAGGTATAGAAGTAAAGAAAGAAAGAAACATATTTTATTTGGGACACGCACAGGTAATACAACAATAAAACACCGGCCAAGTGCGTATCGGACCACGCACAACAACCGTAGTTGGGATGAATTTATCCCAAAAACAAACTTAAAATTGTAGTTGAAAAACATGTTCTCCCATACATCGATATACGTAACGGTCAATTCTCCAACTGCAAATGTAAGTTGGTCGACTATTAGGTACTCGTTAACTTGTACAGCCTACTTAGCTGTGTACTTAGCAGCCTGCTTAGTTTTCCTTTTAATTTATTTTTAGTTTTTAGTTATATGTACTACTGCCATGAATATATTCACCTATCCAAAAACAACTATTTAACTGGCAGGAGTGCCACACTTGCCTAAATCTAACAAAAAATAGCACTTTAATGCATAATATTATGCAAACGGATGTCTGCATCGAAAAATAGTTTTCACTTACCCGCAATATTTTGAACGGCCTATCCAGCGATACCATAGACGAGATAGACGAGAAAAAAAAATCATCCCTACTTTACGTGCAAGGCAGTTAACCTACAATATTTTTTTTCAAAATTTAATTTTACCACATTGTCGGCGTGATTAATACCCAAGCCAAATTAAAGCTTTTTAGTACTAAGAGTCTCTGAGCTAAGCCGGGGACAGACGGGTAGACTGACAGAGTTGGTGAAACTGTATGGATTCCTTGTTTACTACGGAACCCTAAAAATAACAATTAACTAACAAATTCATGAAAACAATAAAAAAGAAAGTTAAAAGATAGTGTAAACAAAAAGAAGACCTGTGTGAGGCCAAAAAGGCTTCACACAAGTATTTAAGTGTCATCAGTAAATATGTACATGTCAAGTGTTGTCAATTGTTTCTCCGATTCAACAAGAGACTTGAAGAATTCCTAAGTACCTAGGTGTCAAACGTTCTGTTCCAGTGATAGTTTCTCTAAGCATCATGTTTCAATATTGATCTATGTCATAGATATCCGTGATGTATGTTGATAAAATACATATGTGATATCATAAATACTCTTACGTTTATACTCGATATCATTCATAGCATGTGTTTTTGATAGGTTTCGTAGGTACATGTGTCATGAATTATTAAAACGTTCTCTCACACTTTTTGCGAAGTACTGGATTGTATTTTACGTCCCACTTCTGGTTGGTAAGTGATCGAATATTGAATACCATAGGTCCCGAACAACGCACCGATACAATTAGAGCATGACTCGCTTTATTATACCTCCGTAAAACGAAATTCATAATAAGAAACGAGGAAATAATACGAACTTAATGGAAAACAGTTAACAGCTACCGTGTTTGGGAGGCAGATATTTTTATTAAAAACAGTTTATAAATATCATTTGCTCGTTCCATTTCAAATAACCTGAATCTTCAGATTCGTCCATAAATCATTAACACAGCAACTTTATTCTACTCTCCTCCCCCGGGTACTCTTCATTACGTCGCTAATGACTTGAAAGGTTTTACATCGTTCAATTTTATTATAAAATCGAATCACGTTTTATCGACCCATGTTCCCAAGGCAAGCCCAAATAGAAATAATCGCTGCCACCTTACCCCATGATGTATAGTCACGATCCGTCATAGCCCTTACACCAACTTATAAATCAAGACAATTTCTATTAAACTGATTTATCTATAAACTCGACCCTTCGAACACGAACCCGAGCTTTGAAACAACAGCTGTGTTTTAAGAAGTTTCAGTTTTAAATAAGAAATATCGAATATAAATAGGCAAGTATTTGTTGTACCTCAAAACTTATTTTTGCTGAAACTCGGGTAAAATATAAAACTCTGTGCATGACAGGATTATGGTGCTAAATAAAAATACGACAGATACAACGAATATAAAAGGTGCCATATATTTCGCAAATATCTATGATCGAGATGTAAATAAAAGGGGAAAGTATCGGTCTCTTGTTGGGTCTGAAATGAATGGTACATGCAAGAATTTAGGGCGTAGAATATTAAGCCCACAAACTCACTTTTCATCTAGAAAAAAAAACATTTTTTTCAGCTAAGCAGTAGGCAAAGGCATGCGGCAGGCGACCGTGTAACAGTCCTTTTTGAACGGAGCCTTGGCTGGCATAGTGACGAATGAAAGTATTATGTAAATGCCGTCAACATCCTTCAAAAGAAACTGTTTACATAACTTCTGGGCATTATTCTGGGCAAGAAAAAACGTAGGTTTGCATAATAAAATACTCGTGGAAAGAAGCCATAGGTTTTCCCATTGGGAAAGGGAGGGCGTTGTTTGATCGTGTAAAAACATATTCTTATTTATTATCTGTGGCTGACCGCCCTTGTTTCCGAATACACGCGGAGTTTGTTGCGAATTACGATATTACATTTGTCTCATGTCCGGTACATGATTGGGCCATTAATTAGGGACATCGATGTTAAATTACATTTTTGTGTCCTCTCCCTCCTTTGTTTGGCGTGCCAAATTAATTTCTCAACGGCGCTTCAATTGATCAGAGGGTAATAAATTCATAGCAATCGTTTAGGAAAACGAAAATGCCTGAACGAAATATATGCGTTCAAAAAATTAATAATACCTACATATGTTTAATTTCGTTAAAAGGCCCAAACGACAAATAGATAGCTAGCGTAGATTGGGGTTTCCAAGTTGGGTAACTTTAGGGTAACTGGAAAAATAGATGGTCTATTTACGGTGGATTAAGAGCAATATTTTCTATTGTAAATGTTAACCTAACTATATAAAATGCAGCCACATTTTGGCTACGAAAACTTTTGTCTGAACTTTATTAGAGGGTATTTTAGTAAAACCCTACCACAGAACTAGTCAGTACCAGTATCGACAGCATAATGTGTAGGTACAAGTTGGTGCTTGTTGTTTTAATCAATTGAAACCTGTCTCAAATGTTTGGCGACTCATCAACGAACCCCATTAGTGCTATACTTAGGTGTCTTTAGGCAGCGGTAACTAATTTCAATCACTTGGGCGATCCTTTGTTGGCCAACCTATTACTTACGTAGAAACTTATCTACTTATATTAATTTTATCGAACACCAAATTAACAATTTCCAAAGTATCTCATAATTAATGGTACCCAATTATATAGTAGCGATAGTGTGGCAAATTGGGAGACTGTCAGGACCGTCTTCTCACACCCATCTTCGCAGAACTGTTGCAAATTAACTTCACTCGTAATGACTTATTCAAGCCGCTGTATACGCTTGCTGTCGAAGTTTAGTTCATTTGATTAATATATATTGTCTCTATGTATTAGCGTATTATTTCAGTAAAGCACTCAGCAAAATTAATTGTCAACGTATAATACAATATCGTTGGCTTTCATGTTTAAGGCGCAGATATATGATTTTAGTGACTTTTATTAAATCTGTTTTTACACCTTCATATAATGCAAGTAATTTATGCAAAAAAAATATATGTTAAACTAAAACAAACACACATCAATTTTATATGTGAATATTTAAGTATTGTACTGAAATACTTTATGAAATAAATTCAGGGAGTAATGTCTTTCCGAAGCATAAAAAACGATATTACTTTCAAACTGATATTTTCATGTTTTTTTCTTTGTTTGAACAGACTATTTTATCATCTATAATTCTATAAGTGATGTTTTTTCAATATTCATGTTTTCGTTATTATAAATAAATATTTCCTATGAAACCGAATGGCGGCTTGGCGTGACGATGCTATTTGTATGGCCAAGGTCAACAGCGATTACCTGATCCTTAAAAGAGGAAATTAAAAGCACCAATTGAAATACTAATGGAGTAGACGCATTATCGTATTGAGTTGTAGGCATTACAGTAACACTAGAACCCATTGATATTAATGAACTTCTACAACACAAACAAGGAGAAAATGTAAAAAAAATCTTCGGGCCGGGGTTTTTAAGGACAGGAAATTAAATGAAAAGCACCTACGAAATCCCTATATATCGTGTATAGTCAGGGGCTCAAGGGACTTTCGATTGTCAACACAAAAGGGGTTTACAAAAATACCCTTCTTTATTTCTTTAGGGTCGATGTTATCTGCAAGGCTTATACACCTAGTTGTTTAATAAAATTGTATCTAGAATGAGATTACGCGTCGAATATTCGCATATACTACTAAATGTTAGTACCATTGTACCTAAAACGAGAATCGTTGTAAGATTGTCATGTTCAAAAAGAGAAATTCAACAAATGGAACTGCGAGTTCCATTTGTTGAATTCCTCTTTTTACGTCTGATCCGTCGTTTCGTTAGACGTAGGTTCGGAATTTGCATAGAGTGTTGGTAATTGGAATGTACAATGATTTTATGCGTAATTTTCAGCAGAGCATATAGTAACCGTGTCGTCTTTAGGTAAACTATTAAGGATTGATTTGACGGGGGTGCTCTGCTTACACGTTAAATCGTGTTCTAATACCTTCCAACCCTTCCCTGAAACTTGCGGTGTATCTAATGAATATCTAATAAGCACACAAATCATAGCCTCATTTTGTGTCATTTGACAGCGACAGTAATAATGTCCCCGTGTATTTTACCTACCTAAGTTCATAATTTATGTAGGTATGTAACTAATATTATGTTTACTCGCTTATTCGTTTGTATCGGGCGAGTACCTATTAAGATTTCCATGATTGGAAATATAACAAAAGTACTTTTATCTACACTCATGCTATAAATGCTTCTTAAAAGTTTCTGAAACAGTTAGCTTATTGCCAACATTAAAACAACCAGTGTCATCGTAACCATAGTATCATTCAAATGAGTGTTCTAATGTTGTACTAAACTCCTATAAAAAAAGAACATTGTCATGCACGCGCGTTTCACTACCACAGCGCCGCCGTGCCGTAATTAAAAAAAAAACGTTATTCGAATTCACGTCGTATCCCGCCATTTTTATTCGATATTAGTACTTATTGCAAAAATTTATTAAGTACTTTGTTGTTTACAAAAATGAGTGATACAAGCTTTGACAATACACCACCAGATATTTCTAATGCAGAAAAGGACATATACATAGTTTGTTTGTATTAGATACGCAGCGATTAAACTTTCCATTAATTTACATAGTTCTTACAACACTGTACAACACCCTATGGTTTCAGAACCTTAGAATTCATATCATGTGTGTAGATAAAGTCTTGTATGCAACTGTACATAATTAGGTATTAAAACACTTGTGTGATACTATTATCACAACCCACGTTCGTGTTTTAATATTCTTATTATAAACAGTTGCATAAATAACTATTATCAGTCTGCAATTAAAATCATGTTTTGGTTTTCTCCCATTCGTGTTGTACGATGCATGATAATGTCATAGAATGGACACATAGTATTTCCGTTTGACAAGACCATTACCACCCCTGTGTGTAACAATCTGGAAATGCAAAGATAAAAAAGTTACGACCATAGATAGATAGATAGAATACTCTTTATTATGTACACCATAAAAATTACAGGTATAAATGTAGACATTTTACAGAGGATGACACAATGAGCGGTCGTGTCGCTAAAAGCGTTCACCATAATTATTGTTTTCATCTGCGCCACAAAAAAGGTTATATGCAAAATGCGGAAAATTACTGCCGTAGTCCTCTGACTGTGATGAATACTGACACAAATACTCGGCTTTACCACAGTTTTATATTTTTCAATGATAGCATTCCACCTATGCCTGCGAATGGTAGGTAGATACTTATCTATATACCTTTATACATGTTTTGATTTTAATTACTGACCAACTACATGCTTCAGGGTGTCCCAAAAGAGTTCCCACGAGTTGGCAACACATATGCAAAGTTAGCTCACTCAGCTGTTAACCCGTACCTGGTTGATCTGTTCGCCGTCGCTAAAGTAGTGATCTCATTCTTAATACTTTATTTGTATTCCTCAATGTGTACTCTGTTAGACAGCAAAAAAAAAAAACAGCTGAAAAATCTATAAAATTGATACAAAGCGCTTACAGTCTGACATACAGGTACTTGAGAGCAGACTTAGTTCCCTTTACCTTAAATATGTGGGCTCTCAGAACCAAATTAAATAACATATTCTTGCTGTTAATGAGTTAGTTATGTGTCAGTGTACTTGTCAGAAGGTTTCATACCCTGGTGCTGTCCAGCCTGAGGCAACTGGGACCCGTCCCAGACTGAGAGTTTGTCTTAAGACTGCATTCTCAACCAAGATATACCTGATATTGTGCAAGAGTTATCTCAAGTGGTACAGTCAGTAGCTAGTAGTGTTTCCTCTTGTAGTAATCAAATTTGTTATCAGTCAGTTATTTTTTCAAATAGTATAGGAAGAGGTTTAGGGAAATTAGTTAGTAACAACTTGAGTTCTCCTACTCAAAATTATTGTTTACCTGGGACCTCCTTCAAAGAAATAATGACATCAATTACAAGAAATCAATATGATTCAAATACCAACATTACTGTATTTGTAGGTAATAGTACCCAGGTGAAAAAAGAAGTTATCACTGACAGTGTTACTGAGATGTTAAAGATAAATTGTAATCATAATCTTTTGTGTGCTTTATCGTATTTTGAGAGGTTATCAAATAGAAAAAGCAATTATATACATATGCTTAATAAGCATATTCAGTTCTCAGTAAGTCACTACAGTGACAAACTTATATTTTTTGACACCAACAGTTTTGTTGATAAGTTGAAATCGACAAGGAATACAGTGTATAGGTTTGGACATAAAATAGCGAGGCTATTATCTTATATAAACTCAGACATAAGTAGTGTGTCGAAGTCTCGTACTATAATTGACACCTTAATTATTAGTAGTAATTCCAATGTACAGGTGGTCACCTTAAATAACTGTAGCACTAATGCTACAACTATTTACAATAATTGTACGAAGGAGGATCCATGTGTCACTATGGCAAATTCTTGTCCTAATGTGGGGTCTACAAGTAGTAGGATCTTGTTACCTGGGTCTCACTCTGGATTTAGATTTAAACTAAACAGTAAGACAACAGAAGATACCGGTAACAATATAGTTACACCTACCAACAACAAGGTGTCTTCTTGCTCTCTAATAGTTAAGTGTAGAGAAAGTTCTAAGCAGAATTCCTTGAAATTATTTCATCAAAATATTGAAGGTTTTTCTTCCAAACAATTAGAGGTTGAATTATTTTTATAAAAAACTAGGTTTGATATTATTTGTTTAACTGAACATTAGTTGAAAGATTATGAAATGCTAATTAATTACGAAAATTATAGTGTGGGCAGTTGTTTTAACCAAAAATCTATGCTGCGTTCACTAATCTTCGTAAAAACAAAAATTAATCTAAGCCTCGTAAAGATATAGGTAGTTGATCAGTCGGTGGATCATAACATTGAACTGTCCTGTGTTGAGCTAGATAAGCATGTAATAGTGTACGTTTACAGACCCCCAAATTATCAAAATTACTGCGTATTTGAGTCAGTAATGGAATGTTGTTCTAGCAAAACTTGCAACTGGTAAGAAATCGCTAATTATCTGTAGTGACTTCAATATTAATATCTTAGAGAATAGCAGTCGATTATTAAGTCTCTTTAAATCATTTAATTTGTCAAATGTGTTTTCAGAACCAACCCGCATAACTACAAATTCGGCTACATGTATTGATAATGTGTTTTGTTGCTGCGACTACTTAGATAAAGCCATTGTAAATTATCTCCCTTCTGATCACAGCGGTCAAATCGTTGCTTTCAAGTCCAACACAACATTTAAAAAAATCAGACACAATCTAGACAAATAACACCCAGCAATCTAAATAGATTTAATAATAACTTAATTAGTAAGTTAAGTACACTGGGCCATATTAAAAACAATGCAAATGAATTATATGAGGAATTCTTTTCGGTAGTGCGCACCGAGTTCAATAATACTTTAAAAAAGAAAACAAAAACTATTTGCCTAATTTTTTTGTTCAGTGACTGGGCAACTAAGGGTATTAGGAAAAGTAGGGAAAAACTCTTGAAAGTTTGAATAAATACGTTGCTATTTACTCTAAAACTTAAAAAAAAACCTGCAAGGTAGCTAAAGCCTTGTACATTAGCAACAAAATCAAATCAGCGGATAATAAAATAAAGATGGTTTGGAAAATTATCAATAGAGATCGGATATTCGGATGCATATTCACCTAAAGTTGAGATGTTGACGAATGTGTAATGCGCTTTTGTATCGAAAAAATCCCGCGGTTCCGGGATCAACAAGGTTTCTGACTATTGAATCAGATTAGTATTATAATCTACATATTACTTACTTTCAAATGTCGGCTTATATGGAATGCACTATAGTAAAAAAAACCCGCGATTACGGAATCGACAAATTTTGTGTAGAAAAGAGAAAAGAGCCATCAAAGCCGTATATGGCCTCTGCAGGTGCGACTCTCTAAGAGAACTGTTTAAAGAAATTAACGTCATGACGGTACCTTGTCAATATATCTATGAAAACATTATAATGTTTTAATAGATATTTTGACAAACTTATTTTACTAAAAAGATGTAGATTTTTCCTTACGTGTACGTAAGGAAAAATCTACATCTTTTTAGTAAAAGAGGTGAAAGACACAATTATATCATCACAAGTATCTTCGGATTACTTTCTGGGAAGCCCCGGCAACTTAATTGTATAGATTTAAGATAATAAACACATTTCTTTTTTTTATATCACTAGAAATAGGGACCAATTAGTTCAACCAGGGCCTCAAGTCTGCTATTACAATAGTGTCAGAATGGTCTGTTCCGATTGAGGATCGGAATGTTAACCCTACAAAGCTAACGTTCGTCAAAACGACGAGCATCCAATAAATATTTCCCTCTTTCTTTCTAATTGTTTTACTTACGCACTCACGGTTTCGGGCCAACTTAGTATCCGATGGACTTCGTCGCATGGAGGTAGCGTTTAGCCGGTAAGTAGTTTTGTTTTTGAGATATGTACTGCATACTCGTTATTTTGACGAATGGTTAGTTTATGCGTAACTTTTACACCTGTACTTATTGTTAATTGTTGCTTTGTTTTTTTAGTTAGGTATTACTTTGATGGTGAAATATGGCTGCGAGATCGATTATCACAGATGGCGACATAGTTCGTGCGTTAGATGATGATGATTATGTGAGCATAAATTATGTTTTTTCTGATACTGAGAATGAGGACGGTTTACTGATTGAAGACGTGGAGGGTGATTTTCACGACGAACCCTCGGACATTGCAGGAACACAAGTAAGTCCACCTTTAGGCATTGAAGAGGAACATAGAATTCCGCCTTCCGATGATCTCCCACTCGGTGAGAATTCTTCATCAGCTTCCGATTATTTGTTCAAATATGTCGTGCAACCGGAAGTCTAATCGGTGGTCCATGTGCATGTTCTATGACATGCTGAATATATGGAGTATGAACTCCTACATCATCTATTGCCATAATGTCATGGTATCTGAAGGTAAACCACTGTCACGAAAAAGCTATATGAAGCAATTGCATGAACAACTCGAAACACCAACAATGCCTCGATGATGCCAGAAGCCAGATTGTTGGGTTTGAACCATGAGGAATGCGCTGAAGGTCAATGTCTAATTCCTGGGCCATCTGGTCCTGGAAGTCCTTTGAGACCTGAAATGCCTCCACGAAGAAAAGAAGAAGCTGCAATTTGTGTTCCTACAAAAAAAGGCGCATGACCAAAAATACTGCCGTAGTTGTAAAGTTCCCAATTGTGGCGAACATACAGTTGTCATTTAATAATTATCGTTAATTTGGATGATTTTTCCTTATAATTCTAAAGGAAAACATCAAATTTTCTCAATAATAGTTCCTAATTTAGACATTGCAAGATTAAGTGCCTTATTGATCTCAAACAAACATGTGCCATTTAAGATTTATGATTTAGTGCTTAAAAGTTAAATAAATGTATTTTTAGTAATAATTATCTTATTTTTATATCCCATATTTCCCACAAATATAATTTACCTGATTAAAATGTAATAAAATTTCAATAAAATACAAATTTAAAAAATGACGTCAAAAAGTCGAATGGTTAGCTTATCATGGTAGTTCAGGAACGTTAGCTATCTAGGGTTAATGACGCCATTATATTAGTAGATTACCAAACTTGTCAAAATCAACAATTATAAAATCAATGATAGACCATTCTGACACTATTGTAATAGCAGACTTGAGGCCCTGGTTTCAGGCTGGCTAAAGTACACTCATTTTTAATGGGGTACTGTTTAAAATGTTACAATAAATTACCTCCCCACATACTTCAGCTGAATGAACCAAATTCAAATCTTGTATAAAACGCACACTATGCAGCCGAGCATATTATAAGTTGGGGGATTACATCGCTGATAAAAATGCTTGGCTCAATGCTGGTCCTGCTCCACAAGGGCGCAAAAACTAATTGATTAGCATTTGAAAATAGTGTTGGCGCTGCTGAAGATTTCAAAAACTATCTTTGCATTGTATAAATTCAATCACTTAGCATTGTATAGTTGCACAGCACATTGTTATGTGAGTACTATGTACTATAAAGCTGCCATTTACTGGATACGTCTTTCATTGACATGAATGTGCCCTTATACATGTTCTCACATGTATAATTTCAAAATGAACGATGTAAACAATATTTTGTAACCCGTTATTTTATTTTGTAATACGTTGATTTAAAAGAGTGTCCGTGGAGTTTCTTGCCCGTTCTTCTCCATAGGTACCTACTACGCTTTGGAATGGGCAACTAGCTTTATCTTTCTTAGTGACCGACCGACCCCTCGACAATTCAAAAGTGCCTGTAATTGGTTTATTTGAAATAAATGCTTTGAGTTTTGAGTTTGAGTTTGACACAGGTGGTAACTTTAAATTGTATGTGATCATTATGGACTCCTGTCGGGCACAGCAAAATATATAGGAGAGGAAGCTTCGAAAGACAGCTTATCGGTCTTATGAACAAATCTAATATTACTATATTCAGGTTTATACATAAATAGTATCATCATCATCATCATTTCAGCCGAAAGACGTCCACTGCTGGACATAGGCCTCCCCCAAGCACCGCCACTTCGACCGGTTTTGTGCTTCCCGCATCCAGCGGATTCCTGCGGCTTCACAAGGTCATCGGTCCACCTTGTAGGAGGCCTTCCAACGCTACGTCTTCCGGTCATAAATAGTATACTGTACTAATATTTAATATGTTAGCACTTATGTTTTGTCGTTTAAATATTCATTTATACTATATTAGCATTCACTTATTAAAAACTTATTAAAATATATTCTTGCGGCGAACCAAACAAGTAAGTAATCTTAAGAACATGAACCTCCTTTTATATTCATATTGAAATGCAATCGCTACTGGCCAGCTGCAGTTAAATAATCAAGAAATGCCATTAAAGTTTTCATTTTACGTTATACTTTTTCAATATTATAAATGGCTTTCATTTATTTTTTTACCGATAGGTGCCTGTTTTAATTTTAATAATTTAACCTCTTTGTTACTAATTCATTTATCTTATCAAACAACGATAACAAAAAAAAATTGAGGATAATTTATAATTTAATTCATACTTTCATTATTTATTTCACAAGATCAATTCAGCAGGGACAATATTTTATTCCTAATTTAAAAATTAGAAATAGAATATCTCTAGAGAGAGTTTAGTAATTATATGTGTCTTCATTAGTAGATTATCATTTTCATTCAACAGTAGGTCATCATTCTAGGTCATTCATCATTGAGGGGCTTGTGGCTAAGTAATAACAGCCGCACGGGTCGATCGATCAGGTTAAGAGGACGGTAAATGCCAGCGACATTGAGCGAGTGGGAGGAGCTTGCGTCACCCCCCGCGACCCCGCAACCGTTCGCACGTAACGTAGGGTAACCATACGTTTCAGATTGTGTGGACTGTCCTGCCTGATTTTTTATCACCATCCAATTTTTTTTATGTAGTGTTCATAAATAAGGTAATATTCTGATAATAAAAAAGGTTTACTAGGTTGTTTTTTTGATTGTACTAACCTTTCTTGTCAGACGGTGCGTAATACTTAAAGGATAATTCAAGGAATATCAAAATCTCAGGCTATAGCCAAGTTTATCTTCAATTAATATGGTTTAATATGTAAGGTTTTCTAATAAAAAAAATCCAAGCTGTTATAACTGAGTTCTCTTATCTTCTTTCGGTAGTAAAATAATCAAAAACAGATGCAATATAGACATCACTTTTTACTATTATTTTGAGGGAACTGGGAGTTTATATAGGTACAACATAAAACCCACGTTGAGCACTCAGCTTTAAATCAGAACGTTGAAATGAAACAAAATTTGGGCGGTGGGGAAAAACTGCAAAAAGGCGTGTTGAAGTGGTCGACTGTGGCACTGTGGCACTGTGCGCTATATTGTTTTTGCGTAATAATGCCGAGCTGCTGATTTAAACTACCGCGAATTGCATGTCCGCGACACATCTTTCATGTTTGTCTGTCAACGTTCTTTAATAGAACGCTATTTTTCTCGCAGCATTCCACGGGAAAGGTATGTCATATCAATAACGACAAATGTGAAATTGGTTGTTAACTTTTCCTCGTTCATCATGTGGTTACGTTCTGCACAAATAAAAGAAGTATCGTAGGGCACGATACTTCTTTTTGAAGAAGATCTGGGTGAAATAAATCTTAACCCATCATTAATGCCCCAGATCTAGTCCACATACACCTGTATACCTACTTGCACAATCACTGACCTCTAATATACAAGTACGCTGGACTTCATAATATCGATGTCATAATGAAGACATTTGATTTTCGCCATTATGGCGCTGATAGCAACGTGAGCATCCATGGAACTAATATTAGAGATGGCCTTCGATAAAAAAATACTTTTATGGACCTTAACAATCGTGAGAGTAATCTAATACGTAAAAGAAAAAAAAATAACACTCGCAGATATTTTTATTTTGCTTCATTTTGAAGTTAGTAAATTGCTGTAAAGGTTAGCTAAAAAATATTTTCATTAGGGCGCGGTCAGATTACAAGCTATTAACTAGTGGATAGCGTGCTAGTAAAGTAATAGGGCATGACTGTCAGATCAGTGAGCAGCAGTATATTTGAGCAAGGATCTCGTCACTCAACTACACTAGTTTTACGAGCTAACGTGGAGTCCCAATAGTTCGCAATGTGAACCAAAAACGAATGAGCTATTGTATTGTACTTATAATTTGGCTCTAACCTAGTAAATAAAAAAAAAATATTATAATATATTATTTTAATAGTTTGCATTGAATAAGTTGGTTTAAACAGGGTGCAATTTTAAACATCATCAACCTCTCTCGTCATTGTACTTATCATTATAAACAACTTTTACTATATTGGACACAACATGAAATAACTTGGACTAAACATGAAATCGCGAAAAAAAAATCAGCTGTTCCCTACATTTTGACGAATAAAGCGAACATAAATGTAGGGAACAGCAGATTTTTTTTCGCGACTTTACGAGGCACGGATGAGTTTCGGTACGTAAAGATGCTCACCCATCCACGGATCAACCGCGGCAAGAATAGCTTAACCTAATTGATGGGCCCGTGCGGCTGTGATGCGACTAACGAGCTCTTTAGCTATGGAAACAATATAAAGTGAAATGAAAAGCCAAAAATCTAAATAAATCAATTTAATTCCAAAATAAAACAATTTCTTTAGTGACAGATGAGAAAATGTGAGATGTGCAGGCAAGATTTAGAGAGGGAATGGGCTGTATGGATCAGGGGGCCGATTCTACTAATTTGCAAAGTTATACGCTCTGTACCGTCTCATCAATGGTTCGGTTTCGTTCGGCTCTCGTTCGTCCCCCATAAATCTATTCTACAATTTATGACAATAACAGAAAATGTAACTGACTGTAACCAAGTCGAAACCCAACTCAATCACTACGGGAATGAATGGCAATGAATGAGTGTTACCTATAGTTCAATTAGTAAGTTTATAATATTACTATAACAAAAATGGTTAAATAACAAATAAAGTTTATACGAATAATAAACCCATTAAAACTTATTTTCCGTTGTATTTATCACGAACAGTAAATTATTTTTTCCATATATTTTAATAATTGTAAATTAGCAGATTTTCTTAAAGGAAACAGTCTGGGCGGTTCGAATCGCGTAAAACGAATCGGATTTTGAATGTCGGATAGAGTTACTTTACTATAAAATAAACAGCGGGAATGGGAAACTATACTAACTACTATACTACATGGCATGGTGGCCATGCCAATAGTCGCTGATCACTGTTGCATGTCATTGAAACAAAGAAATAATTTTAGGATCAGTAGGTATCACGGTATGATATGTGATGTGATTTTCGTATAATATATGTTCTAACATCAAATATATTAATATTCCGGTGCGTACCTAGGTAGGTACCTACAATAGCAAAAAGAATCATACGTTGTTCATAAGTAAAATATGAAAACGCTTGAAAACCCTGATTGAGTTGACGTTCAATTGCCATTTTAGAACAATGTTGTTAGTAGAATCGCCCCCCAGAGTAAGTTAGTATATTTGGGGAGTCAGTTTACAAGGGATGGAAAGACTGAAGATGTGGAAAGGAGAGTGAATGCGAGAAATAAAGTGAATGGTACTATACATGCGATTGAAACCAACTAGTCGATGCCTAAAAAGGCTCGACTGGCTATTCATAATGGTGTGCTGGTGTCTAAGCTTATGCATGGAAGTGAATGAATTTTGGGTGTGGCAAAAGAAGCATAAAAGTAGAATAAGGGCCGATTTTTCAATCGCCATCAAAAGCTGTCAAAACGTCAAACATATTCTTCACATAAAAGTTATCTACTTTTATGTGAAGAATATGTTTGACGTTTTGACAGCTTTTGTATAGAAAATATGTCAAAGCGCCATATTTATTCCTCGGATAGAAGTTAACTGATGATTGAAAAATCGGCCCTAAATGCTGTGGAAATGCCTCCTTGCGAAGCATGTGTGACGTGACTATAAAAGATAGGCTGAAAAATTATGTGATAAGGCAACGGTGCGGTTTAAAAGACAGCTGGCCTTCTATAGTTTTTGCCTTCCCCTTGGGAAGAAGGCGTGAATTTGTTTGTACTAATTATTTTTTTTACATTTCGTAGAAATGTAGTCATTTTTCAAAATATTCCTCTTGTCGAGTGTCTTGATCTTCCTGTTTCTCTGTCTCTTCTTTGTCTGTATTTTGCCTTCAACCAAAATCATTGATTCCATTCCAGTTGATGGTCCTGGAAATATAAAAAAAACCTGTGAATCTACATTGTATATAATAAATAACGAACCATTTTCAGTTCTTTCACTATTTTCGTCATTATTTATTTCCGTCGGGTCGCAAAAACCAAAATATTAAAAAATAATCTTATTAATGAGCTGCACCTGTTTTTTTAAACTAGACAAATTTCTAACCTAATATAACGGGATTGTCTCCATAAAACCATAATAAATGGTATGCCTAGAATCTACAATTTATTTAATACTCAATTTGTCTCCGCATTTTCATGTTGGGAATCATTGTCAGTTCTTTCATTATTTTTATCATTATTTATTTCCGTCGGGTCGCAAAAACTAAAATATTAAAACATAATCTTATTAATGAGCTGCACCTGTTTATTTAAACTAGACAAGTTTGTAACCTACTATAACGGGATTGTCCCCATAAAACCATAATAAATGGTATGCCTAGAATCTACAATTTAATACTCACTTTGTCTCCGCTTTTTCATGTCGGGAATCATTGTCAGTTCTTTCATTATTTTTATCATTATTTACTTCCGTCGGGTCGCAACAACTAAAATAGTAAAACAATCTTAATAATGTACTACACCTGTCTTTTTTTTTAAGCTAGGTAAGTTTCAAACCTGCTGTAACGGGATTGTCCTCAAAAAACCATAATAAATGGTAGTCTACAATTTATTAGGTAGGTACTTACTTGCTCTCCGCGTTTTCGTTTCGGGAATCTGTATTATTTCCAATCGTCCTAAAAAAAAAAAAAAAATTAGATACGGATCTAAACTTATGTTTGAACTTACTCGTAAATAATGGATATACTCGCGCACAAATTATTATCAAAATAACATTTAGCTAACCTCATTATATTATAATAATATATGAGAAACTTACCTCAGTATCCTGTTTCTTTCATGTATACGTCATTTCTCTTTCAGAACTTTAGTTGTTCTACCCATATTGTCGAAAAAATACGTAAGTACAGCGGTCGCGCAAAGTGTCAGCGTCTACCCGTGACAGTGGTCAGCGGTACACTGCCGCCCGTCGCCCGCGCAGATCCCCGCATGCCGTTCCGTTCGATTTTATAAGGAATATTTATTTTTAGTAATAAAAGTATGAATATTTGGAAAAATTCACAGATAGAATTATAGATAACAAAATAGTCTATTCATACAAAAAAAACCATGAAAATATCTTTAGTAGTTTGGAAGTAATTTCGATTTTTATATTTGGGTAGACCTTACTTCCTGAATTTATTTCATAAAGTATTCTACTACAATACTAAAATATTCACAGATATAATTGATGTGTATACGGTCTAGTTTAACATACATTTTTTGCGTAATTTACTTGCATTAATTGAAGGCGTAATAACAGATTTAAAAGTCACTAAAATCATATATCTGCACCTTAAGCTACGCTTGCCGCGGTTGGTCCGTGGATGGGTGACCATCTTTACATACCAAGACCCCTCCGTACCTCGGAAAGCACGTTAAGCCGTTGGTCCCGGCTGTCATTTGTAGATCCTTGACAGACGTTACGGGTCGTCAGAAGCTCGAAAGTCTGACAACCAGTCTTACCAAGGGGTATTGTGTTACTCAGTAATTGGGTTGTGGGGGTCAGATAGGCAGTCGCTCCATGTAAAATACTGGTATTCAGCTGTATCCGGTAAGACTGGAAGCCGACCTCAACATATTTGGGAAAAGGCTAGGGATGAGTAGGTCATCATTCTAGGTTGATGCGATGTCTATTTTCTTAAAAGAGTTCGAGTCGGTGTTAACCTATAGCTGACTAATTATATATATATACTGACTAATCTTTTTACCCGTCTACGGTAAAGCCAAAGGAGGGTTTTGATTTCAACAGGCTATGTATGTATGTATGTTCCCTCATAACTCCTAAGCTTCTAGTCGTATTTTGACAAATGAGGCATCGTTAAAAGCGTCATGTTGTACCGCGGGCTGTAGGTTATATGAGGTCATATAAAATGGCGGCTTATAGCGGATGTAAACTGCTACCAAAAAAAATAAGTTTATAATCGTCTTTGGTATGTTAATGAAAGGTCTGAACTAGTATTTTCTGAAAATATATTGAGTATCTATAAATATAGATAAATACATCCCAAATAAGAATTAAACAATAATGTTTCACTCTGACTGTTTTCAATAACACTGAAACCCTTCTATAATGTTTTGTAGGCTGCTTAACAAACCATAGGTAGGTCATATCATATTCCATTTGCTACCCGAAATGATCATAACCCCAAAATAATTTAAACAAAAATACAGTTAAAAACTAAAATCCGATTACGACAAAAACTCCAGCTAAAATGGTTGTAACAAGTCATCGTAACAAGATATCATCGATTTTCGTGTAAACGGAGTTACACGTAATCTGTACGATTTATGCCTTAATGACTTTTACAAAGTACCTGTATTCTGATTTTTTATTAGCTAGACTAAAATGACATTGGGTGTCGACATAAAAATAACAGCTAGTAAATAATCCAGTTATCGAGTGACTCTCACCAAGGACCACTGAAATTCTCTGGAGGAGGACGTTCACTGTTGTCTCTGTAATATTAATTATTTATCGTGTTATTTTTTAAAAAGGTCGATCGCAGCTGTCGCTTTGGTCTAGCAAATAAAAAATCTGAGTTTAGTAAGTTTTTGCGTTAAACAGTCATTGACTCAAGAGAAGAAACGACCCAACTGTATCTTTATAATAAGATTATGTATCTATACATAGATTATAAATATATAATACTACGGCAAAGGATAAGATGGCCGTTAAAAAGCTCTTCCTAAGTCATATCACGTGACCGTAACATGGAATTTACGGTGGAGTAAATAAAGCTAACAGGAAAATGACTACACGGAGACCATGTAGTAATTTTCCTGTTTGGTTGACATGATATTAAGGATATTAACATGGTATTCAAAAGTTACTTAGATGGCACTCCACTGCGGTGTATATTTAACTTATAATGGGTGTCCCAAAATGTACGCAATAATTTGAATTAAATATAAAACACAACAATTGAATCATAAAGTACATAGGCTAGGGATAACCCTATAATTTATAATTCAATAAAGAAATTATAATAAAATAAATAAAAAACGGTTCCAAGTATGGAGGCAAATGGCCTCCAAGGCTAAGCTATTAACAAAGCTGCAAGCTGCATGAGACATTTTCTGGTTCTGTACTCTCGTTTTGGTAATCAGAACTGGCTATTATGTGATTAAACATTTTTTCATTTTATTTATTGATTTATTTATTTAACCATTTATGTACACACATATAAAAACAGATAAGAAGAACAGAACAGAAAAATACGTACAATGGTACCATTCATTCATGTGATTTTTTCATTTTATTCTTTTTATGGGGTTCTTTGAAGTCGAAGGCCTATGCCATGGAATGCCAGGTAAGCCGTGGCTATTTGCCTGATGTGATATTAACCCTAGCCCATGTACTTTATGATTCTATAAAGAAATTACAATAAAAGAAAAAAAAAATGTGTTTTCTAATTCATTCAATTCTTGCGGAAATTTTGGGACATCCTTTATTTTGTTACATAGGTAGGTAGGTACCTACTTAATTGCCATGTGAAGTTGACACGTAGGGGTAAGTTTCCTTTTGCGCAAAAATTTATTAGTTGTCTTTCAGGGCCCACATAAAGAAAATTAACAAGTGCCTAACACATAACATAACATCACTCCTTGTTTTCCCGAAAGGTTGGGCAGAGTGTCCTTATAGTACACCCACATCTCGCCAGTTATGTTTAAGTCCCAAGTAATGGGGGGGCGAGCCTGGAGTCTGGATTTGTGCCCGGTTGATGGCAATACATCAACCAGGACGAATCCAGACTCCGGGCTGCTACTGAGAAGTTCCCAAAAAGAAAGAAGTCCAAGAACCTATAAAATAGGACCGTTTTAAATACGACCTGTTTTGAACAAGTATCTAAATGTCACCTATTCACATTATTTAGCAGATTCAGTGCTCGAACTTGAACGGAAAAATATACTTTATGGACCTATTTACCGGACTTACTCAATGAAAAATTAAAGATGAGAAAGTCCAAATCATAGCTAAATAAGTAAACACAGCCTTAGAACCTTTTTTTTTAATTCAGATCAAAATGCAATCACTACTGGCAAGTTGAAGTCAAAGTAATTAATAAAATGCCATTAAACTTTTCCTTTTTTATTATTTTTTCATTATGAAGAATGGCATCAATAATTAAAGTGTAATTCAAAAGTGTCTGTATTCAATTAGTTATTTTATAAAGTTACCTCTTTATTACATTAACATCATTTTTTTAATCATAAAACTGAATCAATCAATTTAGCGGGATTGCAGGATTTTTTAGATCCTCGATATTTACAATGACGCTGCTCGACCTAATAATAAAAAACCGGCCAAGTGCGTATCGAACCGCGCGCAATGAAGGGTGCCGTATTTGGAATGAATTTTGATTCTAATTAATCTATATTCTAAACACAGCGACATTCATAGCATAAATACTAGAAACAAAGACTTACTTATTGTGCCCAAGACTAGGCTCCAAAAAATTAGTAATTCATTTAAGTGCCAAAATATATATGTATACGTTTTTACAACAAACTTCCAAGCCATGTTAAAGAACTGAGCCTCAATAAATTTAAATCATTTATTAAACAGAAACTCTGTCAAAAAGGTTTCTATAAAGTTAAAGATTACTTGGACGACAAAAAGGCTTGGGATTAATTAAGCTACTCCAATGAACCCCCAGGCAACAAACTAATTTTATACTAAATCTATTTTTATACTAAGTGTGACATTGATGATTTTTTATATGTACAATGACATTAATATTTACTTTTTGAAGTATTATATATATTTTTAAATTATTGTGAATGTGAAGACTATGTGGATTATTGTTTTTATTATTTCTCTCAATTAGTTTTAATCTTGGTCTGGCAGTTTGAGTCATTTAAGCGGCCTACCCAAATGTCCTTTCTTTGGTATTGTTCGTCGAATCGTTGAGCTCCTTAAGTTCTGAGTTGAGCTGCACGATTACTGACAAATGCGTGCAATGACTGGATAGGCCCACTCAATCTGTGTGGGTCTTTCCTCAAAAGACCATTTCAGACACCAATCTACATGGTCTTCACATGATCTGACCAAGATTATGTCTGGACTTTAAAAGAGACTGTGACCTCTGAGTTTGATTCGGCCTTTCTTCTCAGAGTAGTCAGATAGGAAACGCCGAGCTCATCTAGTTTTTATCTAAATATGATTGACGTGTAAAAGTGTTTGTACAAACCTACTTACAGAAAATAAAATCATTTCATTTCATTTCATTTATCCCAAAAACAAAGTTTACATTGTAGTTGAAAAACATGTTCTCCCATACTTCGATATACGTCACGATCAATTCTCCAACTGCAAATCTAAGTTGGTCGACTATTACTCGTTAACTTGTAATGCCTACTTAGCTGTGATAGTTTCCTAAAGGATCCCTGAATTGAGAAATGGTTTTCATAGACCCGCAATATTTTTGAACGGCCTATCCAACGATACCCCACACCATGGGATAGACGAGAAAAAATATATATATCATACCCACTTTATGTGCAAGGGCCGACGAAGTGTTAAAATAAAATCTTGAAAAAAAAAGTTGTCGGGTACCTCCCTACTTACAATTTTTTACCACTTCATCGGCTTGATTAATATGTATATCCACCCTTACCAAATAACAGCTTTCTAGTACTTATAGTCTGTAAGCTAAGCTGCGGACAGACAGACAGACGGACATGGTTAAACTATAAGGGTTCCTTGATGACTACGGAACCCTAAAAACCTGAAGCACTCACTTCTGCAATTTGCGACGTAGGTGGTTGGCTCATGGCAGTTGGGCAATGTTGAGCTCAAAGTCCCGACTTATAGAAAAAGTACTCAAAACCCAATAACCGTCACAGACGTGGGCCGGGGCGGCTGAGAGTATGTCATGCTCACTCAGATGTCTCGCTGATGGTGGCGCGTGTGTTGGATCATTTAGCTCCCTTCAAAATGGTTGAGCTGAATGGTGCTGATTCCTGCTTCAAGCTCGTGAACGGGCGCCGTCAGTTGGGACTGGTCACCTCTTAGCATCCTCGGCTTACCTATTTGTAATTATTTTATTTAGATATTGTTTTTTGTTAATTTTGCTACTATGGACGTGTTTTTTATTTTACATCGTCCTCACATTTAGTTATAATTTCAACATTATTTTTGTACTAATCTCTAGGTATCAATATAATTTAAAAGTGTCCATGGAGTTTCTTGCCCGTTCTTCTCCATAGGTACCTACTACGCTTTGGAATGGGCAACTAGCTTCATATTTCTAACTGACCGACTCCTTGACAATTCAAAAGTGCCTGTATGTAAATGCTTTGAGTTTGAGTTTGAGTTTGAGACTATCGTCATGTAGTAAACACGTAATTCTAGAAAATCTTTCTATAATTACGTTTGATAACCAAACAGATTAAAAACTTTCGTATTTCACAATACTTAGCAATAGTTAATTAACACGTTAGCTGCGGCACCAATTTTTGCATACTTTCCGTTCCTGCGGCACGAGGTATAATCGGCCCGTACCGTGACCAGACGTTAGGGCGACACGCGGTCTATTAGACCCCACCTCCTTTTACAGACTAAAATCCATTTTCTGGCGCGAAATCAAAGATAAATGAGAATTTTGGTCCTTATTGATATAGACAGTGAATTGATAAACCCTAATCCACCGTCGCCCCGGGATCTGATGGCTAGTTTAGGAATTATTAGCAAAACAAAATATGGGATCTTATACACCTCGTAACGCACTGAAATAGGGCAAATTTTCGCTGCGATTAGTGATGGGAAAAATAATATCGACGTTTTTAAACTGTCTTAACTACGCAACGACTTGACCGATTTTGATCAATTATATCTCATTAGATCGTTTTAAGGGCAAAACCTGGCAAAACAACACAAAGCTATCAAAGGATACATTTTTTTTTAAATAATCTAAATTGTGCTTGAAGGCGCCATAAAGAAAAAAAAACCGGCCAAGTGCGAGTCGGACTCTCGCACGAAGCGTTCCATTCTATACCATTAAGAGCCACCTATTACAGACTTATTATTGGAAAATAATGGATTACGGTTTATGCATAAGGTTTATCTTTCTATTTGTATATGAAAATCTTAATGCGGTTCACAGAATAGAAAAAAAAGGCAACCAGAAGTAGAAAAGAAACTGTCCTATTTATTCTGCCTCAGGCTTTAAAAATACAATTATTAGAACTTGAATTAACATTAAAAAATCAGTATCAATATACTTTTTTTATAAAAATCTCAATATATTATGTTGTTAGATGTTGATAGACATGTTCGGCGCTGTAAAAGGACGTGCTCTCCAATCGACGTGATGCACAACACTGGTCGCGGGAAGCTCGCGTTGAGTGCGGTACGAGGTCAGGGGGGATATGGGACGTTTTAGCCTCGTTCCGCACTGCATTAAAATTATATTAATTCAGTGCGGCACGAGGCCTAAGACATCCGGTACCAAGGTAGGTACACCACCGAGTCCGGAACCATTAGTGATCTCAAATATATATTTATCTCTTTCCTACACTGGACCAAACCAAAGCTATGGCATTCGCACGACAGAGAAATTCACTTTTTTGCTTGCCGCACCACAGGGAAGTTGCATCAGGGGTGATTTAGGCCTCGCTTCGCACTTAACGTGTTAAATCAAACGATTATTCCGATGTAGCTGTGGAATACTTATAACGGCAATGTTCACGCGATGTTGACATTAAAAGTGTCGTAAAATAAACAGTTGTTGCGTGAACTAGTTAAGTGCCTTAAGTGGAAAACTTTTTCTTCACTCCGGATGATGGGGAACTAGTTTGATGACAACGACTGAATTGGTAACACTTTTCTGTTATAGGGAGCTAAAAACTCTAGTTACATTTATCTATTTATTTTCATTTATCTATCTATTTATTTATAAGGTAGTTTTACAGCTGACAGTAATTAGTATAAAATTAACATTATAAGTACACAGAAAAATAAGGATGGCTGAGAGTGACTTTATTAATAATATTTATAGTTTTGCACGTGCGTCGTGCGTGTTTGACTTTAGCAGTAGATAACGATGTGGTAGATATGTAGATATACCCCATCGCTTACAGACTATTGGCTGTGAGTAGTCCTAAAATGATTCGAGTAATTCGAGTATCATTATACAGGGTGACATTGAAAACATGCGACAAATCGAAATGGGAGATTGTACTCATCATTATGAACAACTTTTACTAAGGGACCAAAGCTACAATCCCAAAAAAAAAAACTGCTGTCCCCTACATTTATGTTCGCAATACCTCATCAAAATGTAGGAAAAGCAGATTTTTTTTTTTGGGATTACAGCTTTGGTCCCTTAGTAAAAGTTGATAATGATGTATACAATGTCCCATTTCAGTTTGTCGCAAGTTTTCAATTTCAACCTGTATTTTTCTGTAGGGATGAAATTAAGAAATAACAAAGAAATTTACCAATAGTATCTATCACCATTCTTTTTGTTTTGGTTGGGAAATTATCAAATAACTTCTCCCGCTCTGGGCGGAGCGGGACGGTGTGTTAGACTCTTAATGATTGAAATCCACCCGTGTTCCTTTCGTTGCCTGTGTTGCCAGGGGCCTCGGTAACCCTTTCGGATTTTGCCGCGATCCGGGCAGGAGTGTCACCATGCTTGGCAGACAGATTGGTGTTCTCAGTTTTCCTTAGTAAAGTCCCAAGTAGCTATTTTGGTGTAACTGTCTTGCATCGAGAACAGTGCCCTAGAAAGGGGTAACTTCTAACAATACAGAGGCCAAAAGCACTTTCAGTACGAAGCCATTGAGTTAGCCTAACGAGAACCACTTCAGGAGCCGGCGGTAAGGGGGTGTCTACACACCAAAGCCGGGGTTAGCCACCAGGCTCATTTTAAACAAACTTGCAACGTTCTAACCCCAGGCTTTGGTGTGTACTTACCTTAAGTTTTTAGGTACCTATAGTACATAGGTACAAACTGTTGAATTCGTGTGCCAAGTCACATAAATAATGTTGGTATAGGTATCCAAAAAGCAATGACGACATAATAATATCGCTGATATTTTTCTGAGCAGAAATGTAAAAAATCAAAATACGCCGTATGAAATGCCTCACCCAGTCACCCCCTTAGGGAAAAGTGAGCGAGATAGTTAATATTATTATGTACGTTTGATGATATTGGAGTTAATAACTAGTATGTTGATTAATAAATATTTAGTACCTACCTCTAAAGTTGATTAAGAAACTATTTGATAGTTGTTCAGTCACTTGTATTGTTAGACAAATGTAATTTTGCCGTGTTAAAGCCATTACATACAACTGACAAGACTGAATACAAGTGAAAAATGACAGTTGGAAATAGCCAATCAGTTTGCATAATAATTTTTTTTTCTACCATTTTCTTAGTACCTTAGGTTCCACTCATACAACTAGTTCAGTCTACATACTAAACGACCTTCACCTTAACTCAGCAGGTAGCTAGTCACAAAAACACAAAAGAGTTTTTTACTGAGGAATACTACTGGAAAACTAGTAGAAAAAAGTGTTTACGGTTCTTATTTTAAAAGACTATCATGATAAAAAAATATCCTCAGCCAATTACGATGTCCTTATTTTGTTATTTATGTCTCACGAATTTAATCCTCCTACCTATCTGTTGCTACTTCTAGAAAGTATGTATTTTCAGCGATCTTTCATGATTCATTTGCGATACTAGTGGTGCCATTATGTACTGAATTAACACTTCAAATAGGTACAATGCTGGTTGCTGACCGATTATTATAATTCTTTACGTAAGCGCTAGATGGAGTGAAGTTAAATTTTATGTTTCTCTTTCACGAAAGTAGGTGTCGCTACTTGTATCGTAATTGAAAGCATATCCACGTGGGAGATGTGATCTTGAAATAAACATGGATAAAATAAATTATCCAAGCGTTTGTTTCTGACATAATGTAGGTATCTGGGTTATGTTTAGCGTATTTGTATGAAATAGACTAGGTATTTTATCGAAATAAAAAAAAAATGTTAAGAAGTTTAACAAGAATATTTTCAGCTTATAAGATTGCCACTGAATTCAAAGTAGGTACTGAATAGTCAAATTCCAACGATTGAATTCTTGGCACAACCAATGTAATGAGAACGGACTGAGCACGATTTAGGTATAAATTATTTCGTAGGCTACCTCGTGACTAAACGCACGGGTTGATCGAAGGTTAAGCTACGCTTGCCGCGGTCGGTTTGTGGATGGAGATATTATCATCAAAGCTAAAAGCATTAAAAAAGCTCATACTAATAATGTTAACGCCATTAAATCTTTCTTAATTAGCGAGCAAGTTTGTTAATTTACCCTTATAAAATCCAAGTCTGTAAATGCGATAGGTAATCGCCATTTTGATGACAGTGGTGATGGTCGAGACTAAAGAACATAAATTGGGGATTTCCAACATCCAAACAAGGGCAATAAATAATAGATTATTTGACGAATTCATCCAATGTTCAAGTTAAATTAAAAGAAAGAAAGAAAGAAAGAAAGAAAAAGTATTTATTGGGACTCGCACAAGAGATCACACATTAAACTAAAAACACTCATAGAAACAAAAAAAACAAAACAAAGTAAAATTAAAATAAAAACAAAAAGTCCTGTACGAGGCCAAAAGGCTCCTATCTCAGCATAATGCTGCAGTACTTAAGAAATAAGTGTCGCAGCGCTGGTATTCTGACAGGGCCCAATTACTACTTAGTGGTAATTATTGTTTCTTTATATCCAGACAGTTCGCGCCAATCCTGTGTGTTTACATTTTTAGTTATCACAAATATCACACACACACACATTTAGATACGATTCAAAATGTGACAAATATTATTCAAAATATTATAAATGACTAGAAAATGCCCAGATCAGGTCCAATATCACATACCAAATATTCATTACCACTACTCAGTCAATTTGTGTTCTCAAAATCGCCGTCCATTATAAGGGTTCCGTAGTAAACAAGGAACCCTTATAGTTTCGCCATGTCCATCCGTCTGTCTGTCTGTCTGTCTGTCCCCGCTGTAGTTCAGAGACTATTAGTACAAGAAAGCTGTAATTTGGCATAAGTATACATATTAACCACGCCGACAAAGTGCTAAAATAAAACAAATAAAAAAAAAATAGGGTAGGTAAGTACCTCCATTGCACGTAATATTGGGATGACATTTTTTTTCGTCTACCTCATAGTGTGGGATATCGTTGGATGGACCGTTTAATAAAATATTGTGGGTCTGTGAACACTACTTTTCGATTCAAGGATCCGTTTGCATTAAGTTAAGCATTAAAGTGCTAATTTTTGTTAGAGTCCCTGCCAGCTAAATGGTTGTTTATGGAGATGTGAAAAAAATCATGGCAGTAGTGCATATAATGAAATTAAAAGGAAAACTATCACAGCTAAGTAGGCTTTACAAGTTAACGAGTAATAGTCAACCAACTTAAATTTGCAGTTGGAGAATTGACCGTGGCGTATATCGATGTATGGGAGAACATGTTTTTCAACTACAATGTCATACTATATACGTTTATTTACATAACCTAATTACAAGATGATTATTAATATTAACTAAATTAAATTAAAACTGAGTTAAATTAATTATTATTTAATTAAAACTAAAATGTTAAGTTTGTTTCAGGGATAAATTCATTCCAACTGCGGAACCCTTCATTGTGCGTGGTCCAACACGCACGTGGCCAGTTTTTTTTATTGCAATGATGTGCGAAAACGATTACGTGAAACGATTTTTTTTTTAATTTTGATCGGTTCGAGTACTCAATATTACGATTACCATAAATTGATTCAATTGTTTTTTCTAATGTAATTTTAATAGTTTTTCCGACATTAAACCTAAATTATATTAAAACCGAGTCAAACGAAAGGACGTGTGACCATATTAGGTACATACCTCACTTATTGAATTGCGCGTGAAATTGTTTCTTTATTCAGAATTTAAATTCGGGATGCGCTCGCTGTTCAAAATTATTTTAATCTATTGGACAATTTATACATATGTATATTGTGGAATTTAATTTTGATACCTTGTAATAGTTTCGTTTTTCTGCTACAGAATGCCTAGTATACATTTTTTAGGTAGGCTTAGAAAAGTTTTGTTTAGGAATGATGATAAATTAATTCTGTAAATTGTCACACCGTCCGCAAGCCCGCGCCTACGGTGGCCGGAAATCGGCCCGGGATTCCGGACGCCCAGGGCGTCTCCTGCGGCGGGTAGGGGCGAGAGGGCGCCGACAACTTGCCTTTCCCTCAACCGTCCCGCCTCCTCCTTCGCGAGCATTACTGCTTCGCAGAAGGAGGTGACGGCTGCCCATGCCCTCTGGCTCCGTACCATGGCTTGAACCAGGGCTGGACTCGAGGGATCTCTGCCGCCGATCGCCTCCACGAGGACACGGCGGTGCTCTGCCCAGGCCGGGCAGACCTCCACCGTATGCTCCACCGTGTCCTCCGGGCGATCCACGCAGTGGTGACACCCGGACGTTTCCTCCCGCCTTATCCGACACAGGAACCTCCCGAAACTGCCGTGTCCGGTGAGGACCTGCGTCAGGCGGAAGGTGAGGACGCCGTGGCGCCTCCCTAGCCACTCCTCAAAGAGGGGACTTATCGCCACAATCGTGGCGTGCCCAGCACTGGGTTGCGATAACCGTACTTTCCATGACGCCATGAGATCCCGCCGGAGCTCCGTCCGCTCTGTACCCCTCGTACAGCTCCGCCTGAATGGCTTCCGTATCCGGAGGTTTGATACGGAGCCTGCGGTGCCTGGTGTACCGGCGTCGCGCAGCCACGCACGCAGTGCACAGAGCCATCAGCTCCTGCGACCACCAGTACACCTGGCGCGAGGCACGTCCAGGCTGGACCCGGGGTATTGCTACGTCACATATGTCGGACATGGCCTCCCGGAACCACTCCGCCACTGACGTCTCCGGTCAAACCGGATATATCGGTGATCGGAATAGGTCTCCACCCCCTCCATGACGCGCCACGCGGCGACAGAGCGGGGCTGGCGAACGAGATGTCCACCACTGATTCACCCCGCATCCGCACACACGTGGGGACAGAACCCCGGTTTAGGATGACCAGGCCTGTCTCCAGAGCCCAGTCCTCCACCATCCTGCCCCGTGTGTCCGTTAACCGGGAACCCCAAGCCAAATTCTTGGCATTGAAGTCCCCGAGGACGAACACGGGGAGGGAACCAAACCCGACGACGACGTCTCTCAACTCCGCAAGGGAGTTGTGGAACTCGGCAAGAGTTCGGTTCGGAGAGAAGTAGACCCCCACTACGACAATCTCCCCGAACCGTGCTGCTACGCAACCCCGTCCACTCTTGACGGCCTCGAGGGACGGAGTACCGGCGGCGGCCGACGAAATTAAGGTCACTGAGCCGCTCAGATCCTCCACCCAGTCATCCTTGGGCGGGACAAAGTACGGCTCAGCGACCACGGCGATGTTAATCGACCACTGCGCCATGCTCTGGAGCAACAGATCCTGAGCGGTGGCGCAGTGGTTGTTGTTCGCTTGGAGGAGGCGTAATGGGGCCATTATTGGCACTCCATGTCAGCCCCCTCTTGAGCCTCCTTCCCAGCCCCCTGAGAGGATCCTACCGCAGCGGCCACGGTGGCGACGGCGACGACGGCGGTGGTGGAGGCAGCAGCGGCGGTGGCAGTGGTAGGCTGTGGTGGTGACGGCGGTGGCGGAGGGCCTGCCTCCGGCCCTGGCTTTGGCGGGTGGGGCGCAGGCCTTGCCCCCCATCCGGTGCTCGGCCGGCTTGCCAGCCGCCGCACATACGGCACAGTGCAGCGTGGCATTGCACGAGCCGGCCTTATGCCCGGGCAGATCCGGTTGTAGTGTAATCACTACAGCTGCGGAATTCGGGGTGCGGAGCCTAGCTGCGGCGGTTCGCTCCTTGCGCCGCTGCTGCCTCTCCCTCTTTTTGGCGGCCCTCTTTGCCTTGGCCGCCTTCCTCTTCTCTCCAGCTACTTGCCATTCGGCATCAGCCGGAAGAGGTTTAGGAGGCGGGGGCGGCCGTCTCGCCACCAGGGCCGGAGCCCTCGCCACCAATGCTGGGGCCCGCGCCACCTGGGCCGAAACCCTCGCTGCTGGGGCTGGAGCCCTCACTGCCGGGGCTGAAGCCCTCACCGCTGGGGCTGAAGCCCTCACCGCTGGGGCTGGAGCCTTCGCAACCCGCGCATTCTTCCCGCCCTTTGTTTGCCCCGACGAGCCCGGTTTAGCCGTGGCAGCTGTGGCGGCTGAATATGACGGGGTCGCGCGCTGGCCTGAGGCCGGCTGACTCGCCGCCAACGGAGAGCACAGGACGATGACCTCCAGGGCGGAGAAACGACTCCGCAAGGAAGCCATTTCCTGCCGCACCAGGGTCAGAACCCGGTCCTCCACAGACACGGGCCGTTCCTGTTCCTGCTGCTGCCCCCCTTGTGGCTCCATCTGGGGGCCGGATCCTCGGAGCCCAGCCAGGTCCGCTCGGAGCTTCTCATTCTCCTTTCGGAGAAGCTCCAACAAGAAGAAAGAAGAAGAAGAAGCTCAAACACAAACAAAGTTAATTCTACGGTTGCGTAGACAGAGAATATAGGTAGACAAGCCCTCAGCTAGTAGCCTCAGCAGATAGTTCGACATAAGTACCTTAGTATAGTTATGTGCAATTAATAAGATTATTATTAATTATTGCCATACTTAGACTTTTACCCCCATCGCGTGGGTAATCTGGTTCTTATTCGAGAATTTTGGTTGTACTACGTCCACTTTTAGTCATTCAATTTATTGACATTAACCTTTCAGGGAGTGGCGTATTTATAACTATTGCCAACTCTGAAATAGCAAATAAAAACATCCGTTTCATGAATTTTTGTATGAAACTGCAGATATTAATTATGCAATAAAAAACTATGTGGATTAAGACACCTAAACCGCGCTCACTGTCAGATTGCATAGAAAAGAAAGAGAAGCGCGATGACAAACGCTTGGAATTTATTGCAAAATCTGAAGCAATTATCTATTTACTCAAAAAATAGTTGAGTAATCGAAAATAAAAAGCCACCAAGTTCTGCATTCAAATAAGACGTTCTTGTTATTAGATAAATACGGAACGTATGTTGATGTTTAACACAGATATTTTGGATTAGAACTCAAGGTAAGAGGTTAGTTTAACGTTAATTTATATCGAGTTTTTTTTTTTCAAAACGTTTTTTGGTAACAACCAAGTTCTGGGAAATATGTTCCAAATCAACATATATTTTTCTGCTACAACAAACTATATAGATTTGGCAATTTTTTTTTCTTAAGAGAAGCCTATTTTGGTCAATTGGGTCTTGTCAGCGCCTTAAGTATAGTTTAATATCAAATCTAGAATGACAAAATTATACTTAATACTAAGGACTAAAGGGCAAACTAATCATTCCTTTTGATCTATGTACTGAAAACGAACGAGTCTAATTACTTGTAAACAGGTTAATTGGGTAAACAGGTAAATTCGTTTTATTTAAATCATACTTGGATCAATTAAGTAAAGGCTCCTACATACTGGCGCGACTTGTCGCGCGACGCGATACACAAAGACACCGCGTGTAGCGCTACAAGCGGTGCCTTTGTGTCGCGACGCGTCGCGCGACAAGTCGCGCCAGTATGTAGAAGCCTTAATCGTAATCATTCATTCAATTTTCATCAAAATATTCTGAATTAATACTTGTAACGGAATACAATTTCCTGGCGTAATATGTTTAATTTCACTATGATCTAACATTCTTTAAAATGCCGACTTTAATTTTGTCTAGCAGAAGGGTTGTTGTTAAACCATCCTTTGGCTGTAATGTCACAAAAAACATAAGTACTCCAAGTGATCTGACTTAGTTTGTGTGCTTAAAAACTAAAGGTTAATATTTTTCACTTGAGTTTCGTACAATAAATTACACTCTTAATCCAAATTAGGAAATTTTTGACAGATAGTAGTTTTTTTTGTAAGCATAAGCTTTTAAATTCCTAGAATTCTAGAATTCATGATATTAAAACGATTATTAATTTTTCGTACAAAATCAACAGTACCGGCAGAGTTCCTAAATTCGTCAATGATGCCGATTCTCTTGTCACAAATTTCTCTAAACTAGACCAAAAATCACCAAAATTTCGTTTATTCCTGTCAAACGACGTTTCCCATTCTGAAATTAACTAAAGTGACATAAATTAACTATACTTTAGTTTGACAGCACTAATGTCATTTTATTTACATAATTTAGTGAAAATGGCAATTTTGCTATTCTGAATTTGACGTTTATCATCTAAAATTTAATTTTCAAACTAAATCAGGCTATTTTTAATCGCGATTAAAAAGGTGTGGAATAAAATTAGTTGTCATGAATTAAAATTTACAAAGCATATTTCTCATAGATTTCTTGAAAGTTTGGATGCTTGTGGGTTTGGAAAATCTTAGATCAGTAAGGACGCGTATGTAATTGCAGCTGTTTGTTTGTTATTTCTTTCTGCCCATGCGGCAGAAAGAAATAACAAAATTATTGTTATTAGAACACAATACGAAATTAATTACAGAAAACTTAGAGGTATTTTTGTACTGAACATCTAATGACTTCATTATAATTTGGAAAACAAGTGGATTAATCCATTTCCAGATTCTGTGAAATAAGAAACTATTTTTTTTAACTATCAAGAAAGTTCAGTTATTATTAGAGTTCAACTATCAGTTGGAAACATTGCGAGACCGTTCCAACCCATTCCAAATGGCTGAAAAAAGATTATTATACTTACTCCCTAGATTGGGACAGACTAATTCAAGATGTCCTTGATAGGGCTTTCCTACGGCGACGAGAATACCAGAGACTTTTTACTAAACGATAAACCGGATTTATAGAGAAAGCTCAATCCAGAGGAGGCTCAGAAGGTTTGAATGGAATGAGTTTGTGTGCAAGTTCATCGGAGATAGTGATTATCCAATGTGTTATCCCATGTACCCATATTATGACGCCAGCTCAACAAAACAGTAGAACTAAAGAAAAGCCACGTTGTGGTAGTTACACACAAATAACAAGAGACATTTTTCTAGAAAACAATATATTTTTATACATAATAAAGCTACATTTTTGTTATAAATTGATTAAATTTTTATTTCCAATATTCTTCCTCCAAAGACATGGGTGCCAATCTTTTCTCATGTCACCCTCATTCCTCAACTTTTTCACATAGAATGCTCTCCTCCCTCGGCGTCTTTGCGAGGTTGAATAGGTTTGCGAGGTTTAATACTCGTACCTGTAAACAAGTATAGTTTGTTATTAAAAGGCACTGAAACCCTGGTGCAAAAGCAATAGGAAGTATTATAAAATAGACATTAGTATCTACCTACATATACTTCTAAATAGTATATTTGTGTTAACAAGCTCAAAGGACATGTAAATACATAACTATTATCAGCTACTGCTTTAACTTTATTTGGTCAGTTTACATTAAGTAAGACAGTTCTAGTAAGTAGATATAAAATCAGAGATAAATACCTTTTCATGTTAGACAATTTCTTTAAGTCACCTTTTTCTTACAATCTGTCACTATGTATTAGGACATTCAGTATTTTTATGACATGTTCTAATGTCTTGCTTGGTATGTGTCCTTTGACACATCCTAGTAATTATGAAACAACAAGCTGTTTGTCCGATAAAATCCTGTGGAATTTTGTGTATTAGCCTGTGTATTCCTTTTTTATCCATTAGGTGGTTAGCCTGGATATTATGGGTGCCGAGTAATTCTTTCTTTATACGACTTGAGATAACTTTTTATTTACTCTTTACTGTCGGTATTTTTATATCATGGTGTAGAGCGTCATTTGGTACAAACAATGGGGCGTTTGTGATTGTTCTTAGAAGCTTGTTCTGAAATCGCTGTATGATCTCTATGTTAGAGTGTGATGCTGTTCCCCATAGCTGAATGACATAGGGATAAAGGCTCGATTATAGCTTTGTTTTATTTTCCAGGTCAAATTGTGACCAGTAGAACTTTCATAGTGAAAATGTGTTTTTTCCAAGGAAGACGTCTGCCGAGGTTTATACCAAGGTATTTCACATGGTCAGCTTGAGGCACTTGTATTTAATGGAGCTTCGATTTATTGTAGCTTATTATTTTCATTCCTACCATCGCAAACACATTGAAATAAACTTTTTTATTAATAAAATCAAATTCGAATTTTCCAATGAAATATTTTACTTTTGTCTGTCGAAGTTACGACAGATACAAAAATCATGGATTTATTCTGGTTTTTATTCGATTATTTTGAATATAATCTGTGCCGAAAGCATTTTGTCACCTTTATTTTGGCCTATGGTTTACTCAACTTACGATTGTCAAACTCGAATATAGTTGTGTCAAAATTGTTTTTAATTTTAGTGAAACTTATTTGCAGAATAGCTTTTAGGATTCTCTTAACCAAAAATAAGAAGTTTTAGTGATAGTTTAGTTAAGTTCGGTGACCAACGGAATCGGCACCATTATTGAGTTCTATAATACAAAATTCAATAGCATTTGCAACGGATTTACTCATTACTTGGGCTGCCAACTTGACCTTCATTATATGTTTGTAAAAATGTATGTTTGATTTATTTAATTTGTTACCTAAATGCAATCCTTCGATGTTTTGAAGCTCTACCAGTAATTTTACGTATTCCCATGATACAACACGGCCTTGTGGATCCGTTATGGGCCCCTTTTCTCTAACTTTAGCATGTGTGAAGGGTCTGGAAATATATTCATATTATTATTGCCGACGGTGAAGGAAGGATCAATGTCATCTACACAAACTAAAATTTTCGCCATTGAAAAACTTGTCGGGCATCCATCGAAAAGTTAGTGAGATAATTTCAATACCACAATCCTGGGTTAATATTTCAATTTTAGGTTAATGAAAGAGTTTTTAATTCCTCAAAGTGATTGTTTGGCAGTTTTCTTTTGCAGACGCCAGGTTTTAGATCTTAAAGCAGCTATATTCTTACTTCTATTATGACTTAATATTGTCTTCTTTTCCAATTTCCTAATTAGCTTCTTTTTACGACGAGTCATCTCAACTTCCGGCGCTGCCACCATAGGTGACCTTTCTTGTATCTGAAATATAACAAAAAATATTTTACAAATACTTATTTACAATTACCGTAAACAATAAATGTGAAAAAATAATATCTACCGCTTTAACGTTTTAAATCACTATGAGAAAGTTAAATATGTTTAAGTAGGTATTTATTTATTATTACACACAGTTAAAACAGCAGGAATTGTACAAAGTGACCGATTTACCAAAATCAGTTTCCAAAATATATGTAGACTGATCAAGAATAAACTTACCATAGTACTTTCTATTTCTATCTCCATGGCAACTTCTGATGGTAAAGATAGGTGACCATGACTATCTGTCATGGATGAATCGTCAGGCTGAAAAATATGATTACTTATCGTTTTCAATTTGTAACATTTATCACCCATATAAATAAGTAGGCACCTATACATAAAACACTGAATATACGACTTATAGATAATCTGAAAACATTTGAATACATAGGTACCAAATAATCCTTTGCTTCCATATCAACCCCCAAAGCTTCACATTTAGAGGAATATATACTCGTATAGTTCATTTGATTTACCTGGATGAAAAGTGTGGGTATAGAACGTGGATTTATGTGGTTAGTATTTAATTTCTGTCGAATGCAGCTAGCTTCAAAACGTCGTGAGCAGATTCGGGAGTGATGACTTGGATGCCAGTTATCTCAAGTCCGTACACTCAGTCCACTTGTTTCTTATAAATAGTTCATTCGGGAAATTAAAAAAAAGTAAAATATAAATACCCATATATATTTTTTGTCACGTTTTCCCCATGATGTGGGGCATCGTTGGATAGGCCGTTCAAAAATATTGCGGGTCTGTCAACCCCACTTTTCGATTCAAGGATCCACTTGCGTAATATTAAGCATTGAAGTGCTAATTTTTGTTAGAGTCAAGTGCCCATTCCGTACGTCTGTTTCGGGTGACCACTGAAACTCAGTGCTGTGCTGTGGGTCCCCTCCATAGCACAGCATCATCCTGAGTGGAAGCCTTCATGTCACAGTCATGACGTGCAGTTGCCGACTATTTGTGTTTTGTGATTATATGTTGATTTATTTTTTTTATTTTTAGTTTTGTTTTATTTTTCGGTTTAGGCACCTATTCTAAATTTGTTGTATACACGTGTTTCTGTGAAAATAAAACTTATTTTTGTTCCTTTCTTATTTATTGAGAAATTCACAATTAAAATTAATCGTTATTATCAGCTTTAGACAAGGGTTTAAATAAATTGTGTTTTTTTTCTTGTTTAGCCGCTTTTAGTTTTTACATTCATCGGACCCATCTTTTCTTTTCTTAAAACTCGAAATTTCAAATTAATATCAAAGAAGAGACACGAGTTATTCAATCGAAGTTGTTGCAACGAATAAGGAGTTGAAACAATAACACCGATCGTAGCGTAGCGGCGTTTATTAAAGGACATATCGAAATAGTGGCGGTGGCATTGACAAGACCCAATTGACAAAAATATGCTTATCTTAAGAAAAAAATTTGCCAAATCTGTATAGTTTGTGGTAGCGGAAAAAATATATGTTAATTTTGAACATATTTCCCAAAACTTGGTTATTACCAAAACACGTTTTGAAGAAAAAATCTCGGTACAAACTAACGTTCAACTAACCGCTTACTTTGACTTCTAATCCAAAATATCTGTATTAAATATCAACATACGTTACGTATTCACTTAATATCAAGAACGTCTTATTTGAATGCAGAACCTGGTTGTTTTTTATTTTCAACTACTCAATTCAATTTTGAGTAAATATGTAGATAATTGCTTCATATTTTGCAATAAATTATAAGCGTTGTGTCATCGCGCTTCTCTTTCTTTTCTATGCAATCTGACAGTGACCGCGGTTTAAGTGTTGTCAGCGTCTTAAGGTTTGTTTTAGTTTGAAATTAGTCCACTCGGTTACATCTTATAAAAGTCGCCTTGGCTCGAGCCATTACTACTCAAAAGATGCTGATACGTTGAAAATAACACCAAATTTCATGACGTAATTTGCAACATCCCGTCGAATCAGCTGATATGTCATAAAATATGTCAAAATTTTGTGGAGCAGAATGGTGCCGTTGCTCCCGGCTGTCATTCGTAGATCTTTGACCGTCGAGAAGGATAAGAAGTCAGAAGGCAAAAACTCTGACAGTCAGTCTTAGCAGGTGGAGGTCAGTTAAGCAGTCGACCCATCTAAAAATAGGGGTATTTAGCTGAATTCGGTTAGACAGGAAGCCCACTCCAATATAGTTGTGAAAAGGCTATTACTTTATTTATTATTTTTAGGAAAACGTATACTTTTACAATGTTTGTAAATATGTGAGCATCATGTACCTATCACATAATTAATTTATCTGTCATTGCTTTATTTTTCATTCTTTTTTCACCTATTTTGGTATAGTAATTTTATTCTAGGTGCATCGTCTTCACATATAATTTTAAAATGTACCTACTTATACAAAATTTTATAAAACATTTTAAAAGAGTAACGGTGGAGTTTCTTGCCCATTCTTTTCCATACGAAACTACCTTTTGGAAGGGGCAACTAGAAGAAACTACTACTACTAGAGCAAACGGTGAAGGAAAACATCGTGAGGAAACCGCCATGTCCTAGAACCAAAAATTCGAAGACATGTGACATCTACCAAGCCGAATTGGGCCTGCGTGGTGGATTACGGCCCACTCCCTCTCACAGAGAGGAGGCCTGTGTCCCAGCAGTGGGAACATTATAGGCTGATTATGTATGTTATGTAACTAGAATCAATTTTTTTTTGTTAATTTTGACGTTCAAAAGTGCCTTTTATGTGCCTATTTGAAATAAATAATTTGACTTTGTATTTGACTTTGGCTAGGCAGAAGTATTTTGTAAGCTACCAGGCATACTACTTCCTCTAAGTCATCATCATCTGCCTCGGCTTCCAGTCTAACCGGATGCAGCTGAATACTAGTACTTCTTTCTCTAAGTACTAACTTTAATATTTTATTTATTGAATAACAATTCGCTTAATGACTTTTTTTTTTTGAGACAGTTTTATATAATTAACGAATCGAATAAACTAAATACTACACACAAAATTAAAAACTAACAAACTTAAAATAATAATAATTATATGTACAATTATAAAGAATCAGCATTGCCATACAACGTGATAATGCTGCCAGCCTTTTGGGTACTTATCCTGTTGACAGCGATGCGGACGAATTTTTTGACGCCCTATGATATTTTGCCCTCCCTTTTTATTGAATTGAATTAAAGGCCAACACGGACCAATTATAAAAATAAACTAATATAAATACAAATACAATTTCAATACAAATCCATATGATATCGTTTTTGAAATCATCCAAACGCTTTTTGCTTATTTACCAAACACGTCTCGCAGCTTTGTTCGCTTGAAAACTTTCTGCTTTTTCCGTTACTTCTTTGACAAACTACCCACAAGTTGCCTGGGTAGTTTTAACGGCTAAAATGTATCTAGGTACTTAAGAAACTGACAAAGCTTTCGTTTAGTAAGAAATCAATAAAGGTAGGTAGGTACATCAAATAGTTATTATCTTATCATCAGTGGAATTCTTCACAATTCTTCTAGAGATAATACTTTTAAAAGCTATGTTTTTATAAGAATTCCATTTACAAGAAACATTACTGTCTCCTTCAGAATAAAAATAAATTTAAAGGAGCTTAAGAGACATTTTAATCGTTGGTCTCTGCACTATTTCGCCCCCGGCTGCTTCTGTACGAATTTCTCCGACATTCCTCATTTCAATTCCATACAAACTTTTTCGCAACTCCTTTTCATTTTGCATTGAAAAACACCTTAATAGAATAAAATATTTTATTTTTAAGCATTTCGGTAACTAACTCAAATATTGTCTTGAGTCTAGAGGCTCAGGTTTCCTAACTGGTCTGTAGACTGCTAACAATAATACACCGATGAGAAAATATGAAAATATTTTTGGAAGAACTTGTTTTAAGTAATAAAACTTTTAAAATATTTAAAAGAGCAACCTTAAAAAGTTTTTTTTTTCATTTTCACATGTCCTATTTGTGAACCTACTCTATCTCAACAATATCTAACAATTTTCCAGCTGAACAAACGGAGCACATACCTCTTCCTCGATGTTATTCAGGTCGCTGTTGAAAAATGCATGCCGGGATGCCAGTGCATGCAAATGAAACGAGCCAAGAAATATTGACGGGATAAAACGGACTGTTTTCGTCTTTTCGAGGATCTTGGGATATATAGGTCTCGGAAAGCTTTGCAGGAATCTCAGTTACCTTACCTTCCACGCTTGGATCAAATCTGAAAAAGAAAACCATTTGATAAATCAATGTGAGGGTTTATTTTTTATATCAAATATGATAAGTTCAAAGTAATTTCATCTGACTTCCGCCGAAGGTTTAGAAGTGGATTATTTCACCTTTTCGTAATGCCTTTACGTCCCTTGTGAAGGTTTTGGAGAAAGCTTTGCAGAAATCTCAGTTACTTTGCCTTCCACGCTTGGATCAAATCTGAAAAAAGAAAACCATTTACGAAAGCCGTATAGAGTATACGTACTACCAAATTTAACATTAAATTTATAATGTTTTATTAAAAGGACTCAAATATTTTTTTATCTAGAAATAATGCAGAATGTAATAAGCGACTACGATGCGATATACGACTGCGATGATACGAGCGATACGGGTGACATGATAGAAATTTAAGTCTGCAGGATGTACCTACTTTAAAAAAAAAAGAAGGAAAATGTACGTACCTATGTTTATTTTAACTGAACGCTTCTCTTCAACTGGGAATCGATTTTAGGTTTAACTCTTTGCTTATACAAACTTGGTGAACAATGCACTTATTGTTCCAATCGGAATTGATCTGGAGACAAATATTTATGTCGTATTGTATAATTTGGAAGTAGTTGAAGAGTAAGACCAGCGTGCAGCGGGGTAATTCCGTAACACACGATCAGGGCCTCAAGTCTGCTATTACAATAGTGTCAGAATGGTCTATCATTGATTTTATAATTGTCGATTTTGACAAGTTTGGTAATCTACTAATATAATGGCGTCATTAATGAGGATCGGAACAGACCATTCTGACACTATTGTAATAGCAGACTTGAGGCCCAGTAGCAGTGGGTTTCATTTTGACAGTTCAACATCATTCATTGCGTAGTGTACGTTGTGGAGTACACAAATTTTTCGAACATAAGAAGCAATGGATTAGAAATATACTTGAAAATCTTTCAGATTATGATTCAAACTGTGTTACGCAATTAGGGTGTAGGTGTGAATTCTTCTTTATACTAACTTCCAATTCCTGTTTGACCAGATTTATAAGTTTCGTAGATATCTACATTTTTACATCAATATTAAAAACTTTGATCCTATCTAAAAAAACCCGGACATGTGCGAGTCGAACTAGCGTGGTGAGGCTTCCGTGCAATGATTTTATGTTATCTACCAAATTATTAGCCCAAGTACAAACTTAACATTGTAGTTGAAAAACATGTTCTTATGTAAGTTTGTACGCACAATATTGAGAGATTTACCATGTTCTTTTAACATCGTAGACTTATTATCGATTTTCTGTAATCTATAAGTAAAGAACTATTTTCTGTATTAAAAAAATCATTGGTAACGTTTTACGCCCGTATTTGGGTCACAGAAATTAATATGTGTAACAAATTTCAATTTAATCGGTCTAAGAATCTACTGGAGATTCGGAGCAAATCGATTGTGACAGACAGACACACGAGTGTTCCTAAAATGGTTCTGTTTTTTTTCTTTTTGAGGTACGGAGCCCTAAAAATATCAAAGAGCTTGTCTTTGTTAATGTACAAAAAATAATTAGTACTAATTTATATGTTTCTTTATCCTACTTACCTAAAGAGTAAAGTTTCACATTTCAACTACGAACTTTTCTCTGTTTTTTAATATAAACTTTGCTTGTACCGTTAAAAATTGGGAAGAGAAACCTTTGGCAGTAGTCGTTCCTGCAGCAATTTTAGCGTTTATCCTTTTGTACCGAAGTGTGTTTTTGCGAACTGTACGCATAATACCAAACTTGAATTGAATAATAAAATAATAGATCCGATACCACTTTCGCAACTGAACGAAAACAAACTATTTTGTGATCCCTCGTAAAACTTTAAAACTATGTATTTTGGACGTTACGTTTTACGATGTTGATTTCAAAACTAGTGGCTTGTAACTTTCCAATATTTATTCATATCTCTTTACGATTTTGAGAAATACTTTATCTTTTATAGCCATTTAATAACACTTATTAAACAAGTGTTGTTCGTGTTCTAAAGCAAATAAATAACGTAGAGTATATTACTAGCTAAGTTCTTACTAAATCTATTATTGTACATGCTGAAGATACCTAATATATTTGAAAAAGTCTCTGTTTCTTATTTTGTTTACATTCCCACGAGAACGTGCAACTATTTGTGGACGTAGGTAATGTACTTCACAGTTAAGAGCTTTTAATCCCCACGTTATCACCCACGCAATGCATCTTCACAAATATACCCATACCAACACGTTATAAAGGAGTGTTTAGACCCGCAAGTTAAATCGCTCACTTATGGTTTACTGCACAGTCAATAAAATAGAAAAAAACGGTAATGAGTAGCAATTCGATTTTATTTAAAAACTTGGTAGTTTGGGATCATATTATATAAAAATATATATAGGGATACCATAGCTTTTATTATTTTCCAATAGGAATAAAAATTTGGGAGTTGAGCTTCAACTTGTTTCCGAATTGAGCTTCAGCTTGTTTTGGAATGCTTCAACTCCTCTCCTCAACACTTGAAAAATACTTGTGAATGGTTTAATAGAAATAAATAATTGCATTGAGTTCAGAAAAGTGTAATGAGCTGATATTTCACATGTTAATAGTTGCATTATACACTAAATATCGAAATGTTTTATTTAACCTTTCCATTAAAAAGTCCTATAATCGGATGTCATACAATATAGTGGTTCAGTCGTAGTAAATTATGCTATTGCTCATTAATTACTAAGACCTCATAAATGAAACTTGGCAGAACACTGGTAACCCTTACAAGATATAAATAAACGTTATAAGTTAGACTGTGAGTCTAGAGTTCCTATTTTAAGTACTTGGACCTAATAACCTTATTTTACTTTTACGTGTATATCTTCTGAACGGTATGCTTTGCTCTGTTTTCACAAATATTACACACATATTCAACGCAACGTGCGTAAAAAAATTACAACTCTGCACTAAACCGTTTTATATGATTTTCATCAAATAGCCAAATGTCAGCGCAGCGGAAGCTTGATTATTTTCGCAGTTTTATGACACACAAATTTCATTTAAACATACACATTTATCTCTCGCTACAAACTAATTATTGAATGTATTTTTTTTTCTTGTACCTGCGTCCATAGGAAAAAAAGTGCCGCTAGGGTGACGTAGTTCCCCAATGGTTGGGTACACTTTGTACTTACCATACACAATTACACGACGTATATAATTACAATTATGCACTAAATTATATATAATTATAGATAGTATATAATTACAATTATACACTAAATATGACGCCATAGGAAGTGGAAATAGAGGGTGGAGTATTGTTCTCGCAAACAAGTCAAATAAATGCAGAGAAGATATAGATTGTGCGTAGGTACATTTAGAGGTATCATTAGAAACTTAAAGGGATAACCACAGGGCTACCAAATTCTAATATACAGTTTTGATGACATGTGGGCGGGCACGTCCTTTAAGCCTGGAGGCTTTTATTTAGGTATAAAGTGTTTTTGCTTGCTGGGTATATTGGCGTGTGCTAGCTGACATATGGCAAATAATTTAATTTAATGTTTTGTGTTTCGTTATGTTAATTATTTTATTTTATAGAATCAAGTTCATCTAACTGAACTGACAGCTGTGCTGCTGGGGAATTTTTTGCGCCACTTCTTCCCACAAGAAAGAAAGTGAAAGGCTGGCGTTTTGAGGGACTGTCTCATGTAATTTTGACGGTCAAAAAGATGCTGATTTTCAGTCTAATTGGAATAAATGTATTTTGATTTGATTAAAGACCGCTGGGTCCGCTGGACAATTTTATATATATTTTTTTTTTTGTCATTTCAAAAAAAAAAAAGGATTATATAAATAGATAGCAACCAAAAATCACTAAGGTTTAAACTTGTGCTATCATGAGTCTATCTCAATATAATACAATACAATGAAGCATTTTATATGTTCGCGTTATTGTCGATACAATTAATAAAATCCTTACATATTTAATAGTTACAAACATTTTATATGTACGCGTTATTGAAGATACAACCTACATATTACTTATGTAATATTGCTTAAGTTTACATTTAATATTTTTAGGTGTACACTTGTTTATTTCTGAGGGTAGACTATTAATAAGTCTCGGTATAATGTAACCGGTAGTTCGCTCGCCATACGTATTGTTGGCGGGCTGTGTACGAAGCCTATTCTCAGAGACTGCCCGAGTTCATACAGGATGCTCGATTTTGGTTCTCAAAGATTCATTGAAAAATTGTTCTCTAAATAACAAAAAGTTTAATTGTATATGAACTGGTAAGACATTACAGTGTTTAAAGAGGCCATTTATAGTATCGTAAAGTTGATGTCTAATTTTAGGAGATACTATTGTTTTTAAAATTCGAAGTTCAAGTTTAAAAATACTATCAAGGTAGGTTTTATAGGTACGACCATAACTACTAAGGCCATACAGGATGAAAAATTCAACCATTGCGTAATAAAGCATTATCTTTACTTTGAAGGGCAAGCGGTTTTTTAATAATATCAATCTGTGGTCGTTTTTAACTTTGTGGAAATTGTACCTAATCATCAATTTATGTGATGTTTTCTTTTTGTCTTTACCATGGCTAAAAAACATAGCTTCTTTTGATTTTCAGGAAAGCCTTAATGCTCCTTCATGTGCCTATTACACTTCTGACGTCAGAGCATAAGTATTGTAAGTCTATACTTGCTTACATACTGTTTATTTTTCTTAGGTATATATATGGCACACAAGCTACAATAAAATAATAAAGCTAGTGAAAGAGAAAAACTTACCAACCTACGTACTGAAACGCGTCATGTTCGTAAACGGGCGCCATCAGTTAGGACTGGTCATCTCTTAGCTGTCATGGCTCATTTTTTTATAGTTTACTATGGTTAACGTCTGTCTACATCCTTCTCACATTTATAATTTCAGCTTGAATGATGAAACCAATATTTTGTAACTATTTTGATTTAAAAGAGTATCCGTGGAGTTTCTTGCCCGTTCTTCTCCATAGAAACCTACTACGCTTTGGAATGTGCGACTAGGGAACATCTTTCTGACTGACCGACTCCTTGACAGTTCAAAAGTGCCTGTAATTGGTTTTATTGAAATGCATGCTTTGAGCAGAAATGTATAACAAGACAGTTTTCTTCATTGATGTCTCTGTGCAAATAAGGGCTCTTCAAAGTTTTATTCACGTGTTTTATTTTTAGATTGGTTCAAAGAGGATCCAATCTAAAAGATATGTAAGTTGAAAAAAAAAAATGTGAAGTATTATATTATATGTAATAATTTTAGAGTGCTATTCGCCACGCTTGTATTGGTCCCTATTTATTTATACAAATAATTTTGTAACTTACATATAACTGTGTTCCTTTTATGACGTCATAATCATAGTTGCCATAAACGTTGGCATGAAGGCTCCCAGGAAACAGGCGCGACGTGATGGTGCGACACGATTCTGGTAGAACAATTTCCATTATTTTTTCATAGAAATTGTTCTACTAGTGTCCCGTCGCAATGCCGCATCGCGCCTGTCTGCGGGATCCTTTAAGCTGATCTTATTAGAGGTGATACCATACACCTACACAGTTTCACGATATTTCTATCAAAGAAGGTGGATCATAATGTGTTGTAGAGCTCTTGTGTATAGTACTAATTTTATAAGACATATTTCGTACAAGACATAACTGGATGTTTTCCATTAATTCATGTTCTTAAAAATTCGCCAGCGAAAGTAAGAAATAAAAATACTGTATGATTGAAGAAAAACTTATAAGGCTCCTGCGAATCGGACCACATTTGTAATTTATTATAATCAACTAAAGTAAACATAATATGTAGCTACTTACTTGCGCTAAGCATTATGTTGCTTCACACACAAAATAAAGATGATTCAACCAGCTTCTACACTGTAGAGCACATGAAATAATTATCATCAAAAGATGCCTTTCACGCAAGCCTAGCTATTCAAAGACTTCTAAAATAATAAACATTTCCTATTTCACGCCCGTCTTTAGAATATCAAGTAGAGGCATGTAAAATGTCGGATCACCGTCACTCACGCGTCTTCGCGGTGAAACATGCCACGGTTGAGCGCTGGCAGAATAGCATCACTGATGAACTAGAAATGCTTTAATATTCCACACGAAAACTGTTTTAAACGATGTAAAATGTTAGTAGTTAAACTCAAAAGGAAACCTAATGTACCTAGTAATTACAAAAGGTGATTCAACTGACGATCATACCGCAATTCGACGGATATGCGTCACAACCCTTGTTTTTGCAAATCAAATAATGTGACACCAACGCTCGTCGAGCTATGGCAAGACTGCTTTCCACGTAACCTATTGACCGCCACGTCAAAAAAGCAAAATCATGCCCTCGGCGCCAAGCTACGAATTATTCCTTAAAATCAGTCATGTAGTCGTCACCGTGGCGTGCTGGGCACATTTTGGTTTGTCATCTATACATGACTGTGGCGGTCAAAAGGAGTCGCTTATACATACCTACTTACACAGTAAGCACAATGTTAGCAGCATTTTTAGAATCCTCTGTGGCTAATCGAAAAAATAAAAAGACTACGTAAAAAGACTACGTAAAATCATGTCCCCTGCATACACAGTAATGTTCTTACATACTATTTTCTGATGTTCCGGTGCCGGAAATGAAAGTGTCGCTAGTGCTATTATTGTCTCGTCTTTAATTTTACGTAAATAGTTATCGTATTTACGTAAATAGAACCAGGCACTTTCTGATATCGAGAAAAACATTTGCAAGACCACAATTGCTGACAAAGAGCTTGTCCAAACGTGGAGGACGTCGGGACATGCTAAAATAATATATATTTATATAAGTGAATATACCTAATATAATTGAATCAGACGAGGATAACTTTATAAGTGTATAATTGAATTATTCTGACAAAGTTAACCGAACTGTGCTTGTACCGAGAACAATCATTTTAATGTAGATATAGAAAATGCGCATTATTGTTATTGTCGAATGTAGGTAAATTATCTCCGGAAAGTTGGTTGAGTCAGACAGAAAGTTGAAGTGACGCATTCCCAACAAACTGTGAAGATTAATAACGGTGAAGTTAATTACTTTTGGGCGATATAACACGGAGTTACGCAGAGCAGCCATTAATGGAATAAATTATAGAAAATGCTGCCCTTTCCATCATACCGTTGCGCTCTAGTAGGTTCTAGAAAAATACGAACCATATTTACTTCATTTAAAAAAGCTTATGTTTCAATAGAATGTTGAACGAATCAAATGAAAGGATGTGAATTAATATGGAGGCGAAGGAGGTTCCACATAAAGACCGTTTCGTAGCGCATAGAAAGTGGAAAAAGACGACGGCTACACTAGAAAGGACGCACATAGCGATTCATAGTACGAATGCCTGTGAATGATTATAATGTGCCACTTTATAGAAAACATGTTTTGTAAGTGTTTTACTTAATAAAATGCTTTAAAGAGTAACCGAGTAACACGTGTTAACAAAACGCTTATCTGTTTCACACGGTGCCGTCGCCATTTTGTTAATTTAGTGTTATTTTACGGCCCATTAACATTTATTAGCTTGCAATCAGCAAGCATGACTCGTATTTCCTTTTTAACCGCTAGCGTTATGTGGTACTAGTACCTACCTAGGTACCTTTTATTTTGCCGGGGACGTTTCAATAACCCGTAACGGCAACGCCCAACTCCTTTATGTAATTGGAAAAAGTGATGAATGAGTTAATACCATTTCATTTTTAAAACGAGTAATTTATGAGAATATGAGGTGTTTCTATTTTTTTTGTGGGTGCGTAAATTGATGTGTCATGGTTAAATAAATGTTTTTGGACATATTTATTTGAATGGAAAATTGATCAAAATGTAAATACGTAGAAAAATGTTAAAAAAATAGAACTTTAAGGCTTGTGCAGAACTGCGTGATATCACAGGCGCGACAGGCAGCAATACGAGTATGGCTGTCGCGCCCGCGATATCGCCCCAGTCTGCACGAGCCTTTAGGAATTTACAATATTTTTGCGTAGGTACCTACACTATAAATGTTGTCACAAAAGATAAACTTTATACTCTACTTCTCTGCCTACAGCTTTAAGAGGCGAAATATTTTTTTGACAAAACTTTACAATGATTATGTCTGTGATCAATGCCCGACAATCAAGGGCTTGAAAAGCAAAACTCAACAAGTTCTTTTAGTGTTTAAAATTGATGGAATTTGCGACCAAAATCTGCAAAGACTTTTTTAAGTAATATTCATGTAATACCTACCTGCCTGTCTACAGTGATCGATATTCGATTGAATTTACATATGTCATTAAATACGACAAGATGATTATACGAGTATATATACATTTTTATAGATAACGAGGTTTTCATTTTCGTACATAAATTCTGAGTCTTATACATTTTACTTTGATAGATGGGTATGTACCTATACCTACGTGAAAGGTGGAGAGACAGTAAAATTCAATGAAACAAAAAGTGTTACCTACTAAGTTTTTCTTACTTCTGTATCACAAAGAAATTGGCAATTTCCTTATGAAAAATTCGGTAGGCATATTAGGCATATTATTCGGTAGGGATATTTCTTCAGATTTCCGATTGTGAATCAACCCATTTGAAATATTAAACTTGGATCGGCGAATCGGGGAAAGAATGGAGAGTCATATTTTCGAATCATATTTTTTTATGTTTTTTTTTTTATGTCGATGATATTGAGATATTTAAAGGAGATTGGCATAAGATTCCAGGATATTTGCATTAATATAAATATTATTTAATCAATTTCGTACTGAAAATAGATTTTTGTTTCGAGAAGCATTATAGCGTCTTCTTGGTATTACATTTAAAGGCATTAGATCGTCTTTATCAAAAGAGGCCATGTTGCGTGGGTTTGCAGACGAGGTGATGTGAGTAAATGAAATTCAATAATATTCTGAGCGCAAATCAATCAACTCACTGCACTGCAAGATCACCAATATCACAGTCGCTATAAATCAATGTCGGTTTCGACCGATCTCCGCGATCGTCCTCGAGTGCCTAGTTTCCATTTTGGCGGACAGCCGCACGCCGCCTCAGTACCCGGGGTTACGTGAAGTTGACAGCTGTCATAATCGTTCTAAAATAAACTCTGTAAGTTTGTCGTCGTAAAACCTTTAGACGCGCCTTCATATTCATGGACTGCTTTGTTAATTTTGCTATTCTATTACTTTTGTTTGTATTGGTAAAAGCTTAGGTAACTTAGAAAGTTAGTGCAGCTGTATAAACATATATGAATGGCCGTTAGTGAATGAAATGATTGCTTATGTAATATTTAAGTCTGTTGTGTGACAACATAATGCTATGCATAGAAATCTGACATACGTATGGTTTGATGGATAAATCAGATTCAAAGAAACGTAGGATCGAGAACCTTTTTTTTTTTTTTTGAGGATGGGAAATCATTAAATAACTTCTCCCGCTTTGGCGGAGCGGGAGGGTGTGTCAGACTCTTACTGACTAAAACCCACCCGTATTCCTTCCTGTTGCCTGTGTTGCCAGGGGACTCGGTGACCCATAAGTACCTTCCCGCGACCCCGGCAGGCATCGGCCCTAGTGGACCCCTACATTTGTGCTGACATCTCTTTGAGGCGCGCGTGGAATACGACGCGCCGTCGACCCAGGCCTGGTCCTTACCGGACGGTGAGCTACCCATTGCTCACCGTCCGCAAGCCCGCGCCTACGGTGGCCGGAAATCCGCCTGGGATTCCCGACGCCCAGGGCGTCTCGTGCGGCGGCTAGGGGCGAGAGGGCGCGAAACATGCCTTTCCCTCAACCGTCCCGCCTCCTCCTTCACGAGCATTACTGCTTCGCAGAAGGAGGTGACGGCTGCCCATGCCCTCTCGCTCCGTACCATGGCCTGAACCAGGGCCGGACGCGAGAGGTCTCTGCCGCCGATCGCCTCCACGAGGACACGGCGGTGCTCTGCCCAAGCCGGGCAGACCTGCACCGTATGCTCCACCGTGTCCTCCGGGCGAATCGAGAACCCTTAGCACCATTATTCGCTCTATTTGCAAAATTCCTTGTGTGAAAATAATAGTTTTCGGTAATGTAGGGTCAAAGCATTACATGGAGTTGTGTAGATATTCCTGCCTTGTCTTTAGTAAATCATTCCTGCAACTACCTATTTACGGGATCGTATAAACGTTGCCTGAAAGAGATCACAGTAAGCGATAAGGCCGCCCATTGTATATTTTTCAGTTTGTAATTTAATTTATAATCTGGTGTACAATAAAATATATACAGGATGTCTGGCGGCAAATTTATATTTTCAAAAAATAATAAAAAAATAACTAATTGACATATCGTTTAATTAAATGTAATGGTAGATAGTGTAAAAGTGCGGATTTCATTTTTTAAAGATTAAGATTATCGAGTTGCACGCAATGTTCAAAACGGAGCCTCTTGTTCCGTGCCACACGCTGCAGTAAGCTCGGTTCAATTGCGCCGATTTCTCGATGAATGTTTACTTTTAAATCCTCAACAGTTAGTGGATTGTTAGTGTATACTCTTCCTTTGAGGTAGCCCCATAAAAAGAAATGCATTGGGGTCAAGTCGGGCGATCTGAGTGGCCACAGGATGTCTCTAAAGCGATATAATCAGATTGTGAGGGAAAGCTTCTCAAAGCATTCATCACAAATTCATCGAAGCTCTGGCCGTGTGTGCGGTCGCACCATCCTGTTGGAACCACGTGTGTGATGAGAACGATGGATAAACTCGCAAATTCAGCAAAAAGAAATCCGTAACCGTGTGTGTCGCCTGGCCCCGGGCATTTAAAAAAAAAGGTCCAATTATCCCATTCGTGGATAAAGCGCACCAAACAGTTACCCAGGGGCAGTGCAATGGGTTTTGGTATTTCAGTCGAGGGTTACGGGTTCTTGGAGACCAGTAACGGAAGTTTTGCTTGTTAACGTGCCCGTTTAAATGGAAAAGCCTCGTCGCTCCAAAAAATGGAATTCACCATGCGAAAACGCTAAAACATCGTTTCACAAAAATTTTTGCGACAAAGAAATTCACTTTCTTTCAGTTCTTGAACAATTTGAATTTTAAAAGGATGGAACTTCAGATCCTTTTTCAAAATTTCGTGAATGATGGTTCTTGGAAGTCCTAATGAGGCCGCCCTTTTCCGTATTGAAAGTCGTGGATTTTCATGTAAACTCAACCACCAGTTCAATGTTATCGGGGGTCCTTGAAGATCGACTAGGCCCTGGCCGTGGGGTGTTCAAAGCCGAAGTAGTTGCGCGGAACCTCTGCACCCAGGAACGAATTAAATTCACACTCCGACCGTCACTTATCCGCCGAAGCGTGAAGAAAATTGTAGACGAGCAATCACGTAAGAATCGTTACTCTTGAATAATGCCTCGATGGCGAACGCGCGATGCTCACCCGACCACTGCGGCATCGTGACTGAGAAATCCGCACGATCTATAATTCTAATGACACCACCCTCCCTCCGCGTCGTTTATTACTTTTTGAAATAATCGTATTTAAAAACATAAATCTGCCGCCAGACAGCCTGTATAAATAAATAAGCGTATGCCATTTCCTCATTTCTAACCGACTTTAAAAAAGGCAAAGGTTATGCATTCGGCAAGCATTTTTAGGGTTCCGCACCTCAAAAGAAAAAAACGGAACCCTTACAAGATCAATCGTGTGTCTGTCTGTCTGTCCGTCTGTCACTCACAGCTAATTTGCTCCGAATCTGCTGGACCGGAAGTTAAAATTTGGCACACATGAATTTCTGTGATCCAAACTCGGACGTGTAAAGTAATTAAATTAATTTTGAATATGGGGGTCACTTTTGGGGGCAAATTAGAAAAAAAATGTTTTGTAGACCGTGTGACATATCAAATGAAAGGGCTTGTTGTAAAGATTTCATATATATTAAAATAAATACTTTTAAAGTTATTATAATTTTAACCTGTTAAACCTCGCGCGACACCGATTCGGAGTCAAACAATAGAAATTCAATTGTGTCTCATTAGCTGTCCTTGACCAATTAATTAATAAATACTTTTAAAGTTATTTAAGAAATTAGATGAAAATTGATGGGCCTTATCTCCGAAACTACTGAGCCTAACATTTTGAAAAAAAAATCAGAAAGTAGTTCTTTACTTATAGATTACGAGAAAACTGTAAGAAGTCTATAGTCCTAAAATAACATGGTAAATCTCAATATTGTGCATACAAACTTATATTTGCAGTTAGAATATATCGGAGAACTTGATTTTCAACTACATTGTTAAGTTTGTTCTTAGGATAAATTCATCCCAACTACGGAACCCTTAATTTTATATTTTATCACCATCAGCTGATCAGTTTATTTTTAAAGGCTGATGGTAGGATTCACCAATCAATTTAGGCTTGGTAGGCGAATTTTTGATCGCCCTTTTACTCTCGATGATATTATTAAAAGGAGACTGAAATATACATTTTGTTATTACTCAATTAATTTAAGACGATTAACGTCTAGTTCGCAGAGGCCGTTAATACCTACTCTGTTTGTTTCTAATTTATCTCTAAGACCAGACGAGGTATGATTAAGTTGTAGGCTTTGTACCCTTTGTACTTTGTGATTTCATAAGCAGACGTATTTTTTGTTCTACGATTTCTATCTTAGGTAGTATTTAGTAGGTAAATGATGGAAACACTTTAATAATTACAATCTCCACGAAGTAATTTATTATTATCTAAAGCTTTAACAATTTAAAAGTTGTCAAGCCAGAGTGAAATAATAAAGAGATAGTTTTTTGTTAAACACTTTGTTAAAAAAATAAACAAAAAGTGCTAATTACGATATCGGTTTAATTAAAAGTAAATATACCTATAAGAGTTTGGTGGCCCAGTGGTAACGGCCGCGACTTACGCGTAGAAGGTCGTAGGTTCGAACCCAGATAGGCGCTTTACTTTGTGGTGTAAATTGTTTCATCACCACTGCTCTCAAAACGGTGAAGGGAAACATTGTAAGGAAACCGACATGTCCTAGAACCACAATTTCGAAGACATGTGACATCTACCAACCCGTGCTGGGCCCGCGTGGTGGATTACGGCCCGTTCCCTCTAGCCGAGCGGAGCCCTATGTCCCAGCAGTGGGAACATTAAAGGCTGAGTTATGATTATACTACTCGTAAGTTTACCTAGAGTCAAGCCGTCGAGAGAATGTGTTCTCGTCGCCTATCCGTTTCACTCTAACGAATATGTGTTTTGCGAATTTGAACCTTATACTAGAAATTGAATGCGTTCTCTCGACGGTTGGACTGTAGACTTAAGGCTCATGTAGATTAGCGCGATATCACGAGTACTTACGTGCAGAACCGAACATCAAAGTTTTTATCAAAAATAAGACTTTTAATACAATTTATAAGAGCCTGCTTAAACTTTACTATTTGATCAGCCAGTAGGAAGGTAATAAGTTATAACTAAGATTTTCTCATTTTAAAACAAATCATATTGCTTTGACAAAAGCACAAAATTATACAGATTTTTAGGGTTCCTTAGTCAACAAGGAACTCATATAGTTGTGCTATGTCCGTCTGTCTGTCTATCCGCGGCATAGCTCAGAGATTCATAGTACTAGAAAGCTGTAATTTGGCATGGGTATATATATATTTATTACGCCGACAAAGTGATAAAATAAAATCTTGAAGAAATAAATTTTAGGTTTTTTTTATTATTATATATTTTTTACCTTGCACGTAAAGTGGGGATGATGTTTTTTTGTCTCGTCTATCCCATGGAGTGTATCGTCGGATAGGCCGTTCAAAAATATTGCGGGTCTGTGAAAACAAATTTTCAATTCAGGGATCTGTTTGCGTAATATTAAGCTTTAAAGTGTTAAATTATTCACGGCAGTAGTAGGTACTCGTATATAACCAAGTCAAAAGGAAAACTATCACTGCTTAGTTATAGGTAGGCTTTACAAGTAAATGAGTAATAGTCGACCAATTTGCATTTGGAATCAAAATCAAAATCAAAATATTTGGGGTCCGAGTGCCCATCGAGTACTTCGGGATATCGCCAAAAGGTTGGTAGAGTCTTCACGTGACCAGAGGGCTGGCCTTTTTCTAGCCCAAAGTATCAGCATTGCCATCCAACGTGGCAATGCTGCCAGCCTTTTGGGCACTTTTCCCATTGACAGCGATGCAGACGAATTTTTTGATGCCCAATGAGCTCTTCCGCCTTTTTGTTTGTGTATAGTTTTAGTTAAGATAGGATATCATTTTGTTATTTTTATTCATTAATTATATAATTTTGAATAAATGATATAAACATATTTTTATTTCACATAAACCTACATGGGCACTTATGAAACGTCAGAAGCTAGGTGCACGGTTCCAATTGGTCGTTTCCTATGGAGAAGAGCCGGAAAGAAACTCCACGGTTACTCTTTTAAAAATAATTGGCTTTTACAATGTTTTCAAATTACAGTGTTAATAGGTATGGGAGGACAGTGTAGGCCTGTCGAGAAGTACTTAACAATAAAAAAAAGAAAAGAAAAAGGTCTACAAAAGATCTAGTCTATTAAGCCTACAACGTTCTCACATTAACAACGTACACAATAATCAATGTAAAATAATATTAAAATAATAAAAATAAAAACCTATTTAAAACAAATGACATGTTTGCCATTACAGCAAGTCTGTAATCAAAATATATGGGAGAACATGTTTTTCAAGTAGAATGTTAAGTTTGTTCTTGGGATAAATTCATCCCAACTACGGATCTACGGAACCCTTGATTGTGCGTGGTCCGACACGTACTTGGCCGGTTTTTTTTTTATTTTATCATCTCAAAAAACAACGATAAGATAAATTAAACATTGGATGACATTTATGAATAGAGTTTTTTTTTCACAAAATATAGCGTCAAGGGAGTTGAACACAGTTATATCTCAACGCTGACAGGTGTCCTAGCCTCGAATTCATTTTTTTTGTTGTAAAAAATGTCTACAGATGAAAGTGTCTAAAAAATGTTTCCAACTTTGCAAGTTTTAAATATAAATCACTTTTTAACAGACTTCAAAAAAGGAGGAGGTTTCTCAATTCGACCGTATATAAATATAGTATTATATATATAATATATTTGTGTGTTCGCTGATTTCTCCGTCAATTGTGGACCGATATAAAAAAAAAAAGTTTTTTGTTTGAAAAGGTATGCTCCCGAGGTGGTCCCATCGTCACCAAGTCATAATCCGATGGGGGGATCCCATGGAAATCGAGGGAAATCCTCAAATTTTATAGGCACACCTATAGCGATTTAGGTATACTTTATAGTAACTTGTGCATTTGCTCTCGGAAATCACTATTTGGTGGAGTGAAATTGATGATGAAGACCACAGATGGCCACCGGAACTACTTAATAAGATGTATTTAACGAGTTGCGATTCGATTAGGTACTTTAATATGGTTGCTAAGCCATTTATGCTCTTCACAATTCATATGGTGAGTGGCAGTTCTCCTGGTTCTTACCAGGAGAGCTCCTCAACAATTAACGTCCCTGCATCAAGAAAAGCAATATTTTGTAAAAGGTGATGAGCAGTTGACATTAGGCTATTGTAACTTAGATAAATTACAGACTGACCCGCTAAAATGTGAAAAATATAAAATAGTCGGTGTCTTTGGATCTGTATTTTAGTTTGTACCGACTTCCGATATTAACATTTTTTTTTCACTTAGTAGTGTTTTTAGGAAGTCGGTTGTTTTTTTTTTTTTTTGTAAAAAGCTTTTTTAACATTTTCAAGTTATTTTTACTCATTGAATCGTAAAACAATATTTTCCCCCAGTACCTATAATTTATTGACTAGATACATCTGTGTATATGCATGTATTAGCTTCTAGCAGATGCTTCGGTTTCCGACATGTCCGCATGTGTCATTATGCAATGATACCTACATGCCCCCATAATATTTCACCATAATAATGGTGAAATATTATGGGGGCATGTAGGTATAGACGGTGTAATATTTCACCATTATTACATAATAATGTAATAATGGTGAAATATTACACCGTCTTCAATTCTCATCCTGGATGAATCCTGAATGATTCAACTTAGGTTAGTACATTTCTTGTAAATAAAACCAATAATTTCTGGGAATTCAACTTTTACTTCCTCTATGAAAAAAACAAAGTTTTCAGAAGCCTGATTGTTTCGCAAATTCGTATTTTATTGAGTTTGATTTGCTTTCATATTCCTTATTACAATTTCTGATGACTTATATAATTACAGTTAGGTATGCTTTATTATCTCATCTTGTGTTATTATTTCATTGTGAGTATTCTATAATACCGAACCGTATACTTAAAGCTTACAACACGGTTATGACCTTGGAATGTACTTTTCAGTTTATATATTATGTATAATTAAACTCGATGCCAGCAATAACAAAGCATTACTAATACCTACCCGTCTGCAATATGAACATTTGTGAGTTACGTAGGTACAGACATATTCCGAGTATTATTAAGATCGTACGTTATTTGTAGCAATAAATATTCAGGTGGGTACATAACGAAAAAGATAGTTTTCAACCATAGTTCTATGTTATTGTAGCTTCCCTATTGTGAAGTTTTGGCTTACCTCATTTTTATTTTGCAAATATAATAATTACATGCCTCAGTGATGTTAAAATCACAACCCTATCCTATTCATAAGGGCTCCCACATCCAGGCGCGACGCGAAGGTGCGACGCGATTCTGGTAGAACAATTTCCATAAAGTTTCATAAAAAAAATCTACAAGAGTTGCGTCGCGCTGCTGTTACGCCTGTCTGGCCCTTAGCACAAACAATGGGTACTGCAGAGGTTCTATGATAATGCATCATCCTAGCCGCAAGTTGAAACTGGCAACTTAATACAAATAAATATTTAAATCGGAATATAGATTTAAAATGATGGATCGTCACAGAGGGCGAATGCTACACCCTCGATATGTATCGTGATATTTAACGTGATATTTATCTAGTAATATTTTCGTATACTACACATATGATACGAATCGCGTCAGTACGACGGTAAATTTCATTGAATACACTCGTGCGTTTCGTATTACAATATAAATAAAACTATGAGTGATAATATAAATAGAGCTTGCGTTGCTATTATATTAGCGATAGCATTGAAAAGACGTACAAAGCGGAAAAAATGGACGAAATATTGGTTTCAAGATAGAGAAAAATATACACATCTGAATTTATTAAATCAGATTCGGGAATACCAAGAAATGGATGACTATGAAAATTATTTTCGCATGCCTGATGCACGTTTTGAACATCTGCTGGAGTTGGTTACACCATACTTGATTAAAAAAGGTACATTAATGAGCCTTTGCTATTACTGTAAGAGAAAAGCTAGCTCTGACTTTACATTATCTATCAACAGGGAGATATTTTAAAAATATGAGATTTGCAGGAATAATGTCATCTGAATCTGTGAGTCAAGCAATTATAAGTACGTGTGAAGCAATTACATATGTCCTACTGGAATATATAAAGGTAAGAAAAACTTCATGATACAATTTTAATTATTTATTGGTACGAATCACAATAAGTAGAAAAAATACCTACAACTAGTTAAAACTTATTCACCTTGGTAAGAAGAGAAAAGGGTCCCTACACTATAATCCGAGTGAGTGCTTGATGTAGACGGAATTTGCAACGTATAACTTGTCTCACTGAGTCTACGTACATTGTTCGTATTTGTTATGATCAAATTAGAAGGCACGCCAGTAGTGATTACATTCCTGTCATATATTTGAGTAAAACTTGGAACATCATTTGTTTGGGGAGAGGCTGCAGCACAATTTTCCGGAGATGTAACAGACTGTGATGACTGTAAAGATACTGAATTCGAGTAAATCTGTAACGGTGACGGCGGATGTACACCATGCGGTGGTGGCGATGGATGACTATTCGATGTCGGAGATACAAACTGGTTAAATACCGGAGAACCGATGTTAATTTGTACTGAGTCCCTGTTTAGTGTCCCAAGTACAGCCTCGAAAAGGATTTCGTTGATTGCCTTTTCGGCGAACAGTCTTTGGGTTGATTTCAATTTATTTAGCTTCTGAGTCCAATAAAGAGCAGCAGTATCTATATTTGGGAATGTCACTGTTGGAGACATAGGTTGCGATGATTGCGACAAATAATTACAAGCTTTTTCGAGAAGATCATTCTGTGTTGCTACTAGCCCCTTCTTCTTGAGTTTTTTTGGCGGCGGAGCAGGTTCACCCATAGAAGAAAATGAAGGTTCACTTTGTTCTTCTTCGTTTTCGGACTTATCCAATTCAGAGAACGCATTCTGAAAAAAAAAACTTATTATTTACTTATAATCTACGTACTTTTCAGGTGCCAACAACAAAAGAAGAATGGATGGACATCGCAAAGGACTTTGAAACATTGCATGGTTTTTACAACTGTCTTGGCGCGCTTGATGGAAAGCATATAAAAATTCAACATCCGCCGAATTCTGGATCTCTTTATTACAACTATAAAGGTCACTATAGTATTGTTCTTATGGCACTTGTAAATGCAAAGAAAGAATTTATTATGATTGATGTCGGCTGCAATGGACGAGTTTCCGATGGTGGTGTACTTTTTTATACCAAATTTTGGGATTCTTATCAAAAAGGACAATTGAATTTGCCAGAGGCGGCCCCACTGCCAAACAGTACAGAAACATTTCCATTTGTATTCACAGCAGACGAGGCTTTCGCCCTTGGGCCTAATTTGATTAAACCATATGCGTTAAAAAGTGCCACAAAAGAGGACATTACACTAACATTTAATTACCGTTTATCAAAAGCTAGAGGTGCGGTTGAGTGTGCATTTGGCATGTTAACTGCAAAGTTCGGTGTTTTTCAAAAAGCTATATGGCTTACACCTGCAATGTTTACAAAAGTGACTACTGCATGATGTTATTTACATAATTATTTACTTAAAACAGAACCACACTTTTATCTTTCGTCAAGTGGAGATAACCAAAATAATAATTTATTAGTAGGCATGAAACGTACGACATACAGAAATACATTAAACAGTGCTAAGATGCTTAGAGACAGATTCTGTAACTATTATAACGCTAATATTTAAGGTAATGTAGGTAGATAAAATAAAAAACTAACCAAATCAATGGGCTTTTCATTTTTATTCAAAAATTTCAGCATATGAAATACCCAAGACTTTGGATTGTACACATGTTCCGCTGCAGCACCAGATCGCTTCGAATCAGTTATTTTTTTTAATTCTTTCCTATAATTCGATTTTAATGAATTTATCTTCGCAATGACGTCTTTGGTAGTCGCGCCAGATAAAATTTCAAGTAGTTGCTCATAGGCATTCGCCCTTTTCACTTTATTTAAACTGTTGGCACTTGAGCTGTCCCATACCTCTGGTAGTGTTTCTAACACTAGTATGAATTCTTTCAAGTACTTTTGGTCGTTTGTTTGAGGTACAGCGGGCGCCGCCGCCGCCTCAATATGCGCGTCCTCTTCCATCGCTGACAGAATGAATACTGACGTGATAAATATCGATTAGAGACTAGACGCTCGATATTTATCAACAATACTTGATACAAATCGTGGATTTTTGGATTTCTAGAAATCCAGCGATCCGTATCACGATAGGTGATACGCTATACTACAGACTCGATAAATATCGTGATCCTGGATTACGATCCAAATATCACGATAAAAATCGAGCGAGTAGCATTCGCCATAGACTTTAAATAACTGACAAAAGAAAATGTATTGTATTTTTTAAAAGATAATATTTATCAAAAAATGAATACATTATTTTAATGTAGCACGTCCCGCACACTACAATTGGTGGAGGCTGGGTCTAATCCCAGTAAAAATAAAATACCTACCAGCAAAAATCGCGAGTACACTCCCATCGTCCGCGAGAGGAATCCTTGGAGAAGGATACATTATATTGAAGAAGCAGAACAGAGAAGTATAATTTTACATTATAATTTAAACGTGCAAAATAGGGTTTCGAAAAAATAGACCGTGTGAGTACATGTTTTTCTGGTCATTTTGATGAATGGATTGAGGAGTTCTTGGAGCAGTTCCAAGCTATATCTATATTTAAAGGATGTAATAAACCGGAGGAGAAATTTTTGTTATTACCGGTATTTTTAAAAGACAATGCCCTGTATTAATATAGAACAATAAAAAAAACAACCTTTGAGGAGTTGATAAATAAACTAAAATAAAAGTTTGAGGCCTGCGATTATGCAGAGCTGTTCTATAATGCAAAGCAAGGACAAAAAACCATAAATTAATATTTCTATAGTCTATCAGAACCGGCCAATAAGGCCAACATTAAGAGGGATTCACCATTCATAATACAATTTTTAAAAGGATCAGATCATTCAGAAAGGGGGGGGGGGGGGGACAATAGTTCACATACTCCCTTTAGTACGTCGACGAGTCCATCGTGCGATGGACCTGCACCCGCGACACCGCAACGAGGTTCTCCTAGAAATAACTATAACTTACGATCTAATTGCAGTACCACACAAGCGAATTTTCAACCCCGCCAACATTGAGAAGGGCCCAATGTGAGGACGGCGCTGGGGTGATTCTGGCAGGCCCTTTGCAAGCGCATGTACCCGACATAGAGGCACAATCGTTGGACGAAGCGAATCAACAGGTTAGACCTTTAATTAAATTAGATACAAATAATGTAGATTATGTGGCGTTAATAGATAATAATAATACTAGAGCCACGGTTTCCTGCAACAGCCAAACTGCCGCGAACTAGATAGGAGTGAGGAAAATGGAGGTAGAGAATAAATGCTTGAAAGCAGTGAACGGGAATAGGTTGAAAGTAGTGGGAAAATGTGAAGTAATATTTGCGTTGAAATAAGAATTCCTCTATTATAACTGACTTAAATTGTAAAGTAAACTTCAGTCAGGATTTTTTAATAGAAAATAAAATGTGTGTGGATTTTTGTAATAATTGTTTCGTTTTCCAAAGGGAAAATATATTTTTTCCAACATAAAGTAATCAAACAAAAACAAAGTGAACCTACATTTGTTTCAAAACAAAATCCGGAAAACCAAATAAAACAAAATAAATCAGATTTTGATAAACACCGATAGGTCAACGAATGTCACGTGTCAAGCAGCCGTTGATTCTATAGTTTTCCAGGAGCTAGGGAAAAATGAATATGTATATTTCTCCAAATTGCCTGATAATTGAATTGCTTGAATTTTCCTTAAAAGCAGAAGAAAAACGTTTTATAATCAATGAGGGATTAATATTAGAAGAGAAGACGGGTTTATTAGCTTTATTAGAGAAAAATGTAGATAGATTTGCTTTCTCGAATGAGCAACTAGGGAGGTCAACGATACTTCCGGTAGATATTGAAACTTCGGATGAGGAACCGGTACATTGTCATCCGTATGGAACTTCACCAGTTCAGCGTGAAGTTATAGATGAACTGGTGAGGGAAATGTTGAAGTTAGGTATAATTAAAGAGTCGACAAGCTCATACGCAGCACCGGTTGTGTTAATCAAGAAGCCCGATAACTCGTGGCGTTTCTGCATCGATATCGGAAGCTGAATAAGAAAATATGTAGGGATAATTATCCAATTCCGCGGATATATGATATTATTGATAACTTAGCTGGAGTACAATACTTTGCAGAATTCGATCTCAATTCTGGTCGTTGGTAGACGGAGATTACAAAGGGAAGGCATAAGACAGCATTCGGAAACCTCTACAGGATTATATGAATTTAATGTAGTTCTATTTGGGTTAGCTACGAGTCAATTCTCAATTCTCAATTCTTTATTGCATTCCATATGTATTACACAGATGATATAAAAGTAAAAGATCAATATGGACCCTGTCGGGCACAGCAGCATTTAGGAGAGGGAGAGGGCTTTTTTTTTTTTTTTAGGGTGGGAAATCATCAAATAACTTCTCCCGCTCTGGGCGGAGCGGGAGGGTGTGTCAGACTCTTACTGACTAAAACCCACCCGTATTCCTTCCTGTTGCCCGTGTTGCGGGGGCGTCGGTGACCCATAAGTACCTTCCCGCGACCCCGGCAGGCATCGGCCCTAGTGGACCCCTACTTTGTGCTGACGACATCTCTTTGAGGCGCGCGTGGAATACGACGCGCCGTCGACCCGGGCCTGGTCCTTACCGGACGGTGAGCTACCCATTGCTCACCGTCCGCAAGCCCGCGCCTACGGTGGCCGGAAATCCGCCCGGGATTCCCGACGCCCTGGGCGTCTCCTGCGGCGGCTAGGGGCGAGAGGGCGCGAAACGTGCCTTTCCCAGGCCAGGGCTTTTGCGTCAGGCGGAAGGTGAGGACGCCGGCGCCGTGGCGCCTCTCCAGCCACTCCTCAAAGAGGGGACTTATCGCCGCAATCGTGGCGTGCCCAGCACAGGGTTGCGACAACCGTACTTTCCATGACGCCATGAGATCCCGCCGGAGCTCCGTCCGCTGTGCCGCGATTTCTCGCGGCAGCGGACTTACGCCGCGGCGTTTCGCCTCCTCGCGCCACTCCCATACGTGCGCGAGGACTTTTGCCTCCAGATCCCATGTCGGCAATCCGGCAAGGAGGCTCGCTGCCTCACAGGAAACCGTGCGGTATCCTCGGACCATCCGGATGGCCATGACCCTTTGGGCTGCGCTCAACCGGCGGGCTGGCCGCAGCGCCAGAGAGCGCGCCCATACAGGAGCCCCGTAGAGGGCCATGGACCGCACGACCCCCGCGTAGAGCCCCCGGCAGGAGGCGTTTGGACCCCCTAGATTGGGCAGGAGCCACTTCAATGCATAGCTGTAGACTTGGGAAAAAATAAACTTTAACAAAAACATTATAAAATTTTAACCAAAACAAAAATATTAACAATTCTAGTCATCACAACTTCAACAAATCACGTATACAGTACAAGTTTAGGTACTCTTTAATTAAGCCACACTTAAATAATAGTTATCCTCAATGAAATTATATTTAAAGATTACGTAGGAACTACAATCATCACTATAAAAATTAAAATCACAGATAAAAACTAAGTTTTAGTCGTCTCTTAATTAGGGTGTTCAATTAGCAAGAAATTACTGGCATTAAACTACAACTCTTCAGTTTCAGGATCATCAGAGATTGCAATGGAATGACGTTGCTCAATTTCAAAATCAGGATCATTCACCGAATTATAACTGTCCTCATCTGAAGTTGAGCTGGAAGAGTCTGAGGACGATGTACTTTCTGTATCTGATGAAGAATCATTTGACGAGTCATTAGAAGGCTTCCCAATTTGCTTGGAACTCTGGTCTCTGATTTCGATTGAACTTGTAGATGGTATTTCTTCAGTATTGTAAGTGGCAGAATAATTTCTTGTTATATTTGTAAATGCAAAATTAAATCAAAAATAATAATGAAGACTCCACTTCAAGCCAACAGTTAATATCAATTCCACAAAAAAATACCTACATCTTTTTCACGTTGAGTCTGATGATCATCTGGTAAATCTAAATTATCTTTCTTTCGATGGAATTGTTTTTTAAATGTTCACTTGTAAATGGCAGTGTTTCAACTTCCGTAGTGTTCTTGCTGGAATTAATTATTGTTATATTTTCTATAAAACACAATATTTCAGCGCATTATTTCAGGCATCTATATTCAGTCATCAATTCATCATTGCCCCGACTGCACAATAAAATAAATAAAACCTTTATCACTTTCAGCTTCGCGAACAGCTATAAAATCTTGATTAGGTATTGCGAGGATATATTGGGGTATTTTGACGTCAATTTTTCCCGGTTCTTGATATGTAGATTGTAAAGTCATCATCATTTTGACCCTAGAATTAAAATCATTAGTCACAGCAAATATTATGAAAAAAAAAACTTTGTTACAAAACAAGGTTACAAGTTGAAATATTAAGACAAAACATACACAGTTTTCGTCAAATATTGTTACAACGTGAAAAATAACACAACATTACAATAAATCGCATCTAAAATACTGATACAATACAAAATATATCACTTTATTTAAGAAATGTTGAACTAGTTTGATTTGATGCTTCGTAAAGTGGTAAACCAAAGTGCACTTCTATCTGCTTACCACGCTTACGTTGGTTCTACACTAAGATATGGTATAATGTTTTGGGGGAATGCCACTGAGAAAGAAACTGTCTTCAAAGCACAAAAGAAATGTATCCGGGCAATATGTGCATTAAAGCCTACAGATACATGTAAACCACATTTTATCAATTTAAAAATATTGACATTCCCATCACTGTATATCTATGAACTAGCATTAGACATTAGAAATAATATAAGAAAATATGAAACTTTAAAGAGTATTAGGCTTGCCAGTACACTTTGTGCAATACGCCATAGAACAGCTATGTTTGACAAGAGTGCATTTTGTATGGGACCTAGAATGTATAATAAATTACCTAATAATATAAAAGAAGCAAAGAATTTTACATCATTTAAAAATAAATTAAAGACATACCTGATCAATAAAGCCTATTACACAGTTACTGATTATTTAAATGATAAATGTAATTAAATTTTTAAGTTAAGTAATAATAATAATAAAATTATATAATTAATACATTTCATAAATAATTTAATATTGTAAATTATAAATATATATTTGTAAATTATTGAATGTAATAAATATTTTTATTATAGTAGATATTTGCACACCTGTTTAGGTAGGATATGGTTTTAAGAACTTGTTTATAATATATGTATCACCTCATGTACCTACCCATATTCAAGCAAATAAATGATTTGATTTGATTTGATTTGATTCAATCCTTTAGCAATAAACTGTAATATTTCGACTTGTAACTGTCTATTAGATAAATTGATGTAAGCAAAAAGATTTTACCTGTCTAAAACACTGTTATATTTTGATTTGTAATACTACTTCTCTCAATAAACGCACGTCCACTTTTCACAACACTAAATGTAACACTAATGGAGATCAATCTGGAGACAAAATGACTTAGTCATGTAGTGTTACAACTCCATCTAGCGGCTAGTTTTAGAGTTACAGATGTAACGATTTTTGAGCAGATAGCTATGAAAATTTTAAGTGTTTCTGTATATTTAACTAAAAATTCGACTTTTTCGAGTTGTAACCCTATTTTATCGGAGGTGCGATTACATTAAGTTCTTCATACATCTCATCATTATCTGCCTAAACTTTTCCCATATACGTTGGGGTTGGCTTGCAGTCTAACCGGATGCAGCTAATTACATCAAGCGACAGCGATAGTATTTTACATCAAGCGGCGCCTATCTGACCTTCGCAACCAAGTTACTGCGTAATACGATATCCCTCGGTAATACTGGTTGTCATACTTCTTCATAAACCCCTAGGTATGTTCTACAAAAACTGATTGGATTCGATTTGTTTTCTGTTACATTGTAGGTATAACTTTGTTGTTGTCATTACAAAGAATATCTCCACTGTCATCTTCCGTGGTTACGTGGAAATCTGCTCGGATATAAGTATACAGCTCGTTTATAAAGAGCATGAGCTAAGAGGCGGTTCTATATCCTGCCATTCACCAAAGTAAATTCCAATCTCTAAAGAGAAACTGAGAATTTCCTGCTAGGAAATTCAAATTACGCTTGCTAAGAGTTACGCGGAGCGTACCAAAATAGACTCTAGACTCTGAAGAAAAAAAAGAAAATTATTCTTCAAAGTTTAGTGTATATTTTATCCTTTCTATTCACGAAAATTTCAGTTATTTTATATAACACTACGAAAAGGAAAATAGTTCTATAATTATTTCATCCCGTTACCTTGCAAAGTATGACATCGTCAACGAAGGTCGGTATGACGTAGGTAATAACTAAGTTGTTAAGCGAAATACTTTAAAGCTCAGTTAAGCAGATTAAAAAGTGTTGGTACTTTGCAATTCCATAGGAAATAGCCGAGGCTGGGGCACTCGGGGTAAAACGACTTCCCCAACGGATACACCAGTATTTAAATGCCTCCACCGGAAACAAACGGTTCTGGGACATTGACGCAAAAATTTTTGTTCTTGTTTACATAATTACACAGGTTTTGTTGGGTATTGTGCTAAAGAGTTCCCAGACGTTTACTTCGGCTTCTATTTTTAGGGCAATATAACTGCAGGCTTAGCATGACGCTTTATATTTCTTCGAAGAATAGACGCAGCTCTTTCTATACAAAGTGACATTTCGTTTCTCCATTTTTGACTTCCCACCGTAGAAATCCTTCTACATAAAAAAGGACCTAGACAAAGATCGTTAGAAACGGAAGACAAAATTACAGATTGTAAAAGGATTTCTACGGTGAGATGTCAAAAACGGAGAAACGAAATATCACTTTGTATAGAAAGAGCTGTCTTTTCTTCGAAGAAATAGGAAGTGTCATGCTAAGCCTGCAGGACAGTCTTAGTAAGGCTCTCACAGACAAGCGCGACGCGACCCGATGGTGCGACGCGAGTCTGGTGGAACAATTTCTATGAAAACTTCACGGAAATTGTTCACCAGGTGTCGCGTTGCGTCACCGCGTCGCGCCTGTCTGCACGAGCCTTTATGCTCTTAGACTAGTAATCTTTTTCACATGTTTTTTTTGTAATTTGTTGGGGCTTAAACCAGCTAAGCCCTTGATGCCCTCTTCGATGATGAAATTAGCGAGATGGATTACAGCAAAAAATCGAATAATAGGTACCTACAGCGATTTGTCCTTTGATCTTTATCTTGAAATTTCGACGCCCGGTGTTGATTTTGTAATTGTTAATCACGTAGCAATTAACTTTCACTTTGGTAATCGTCACGTTATCCACGTGATCAGAAAGTTAGGCAGGCGTGATCGATCATTTCTTTATTCGTCGATAATTGACTGCTTCGTTGGTCTTGTGGTCGCAAGAGTATGAAGTCCTGGGTTCGATTCCCAAGTTCGACATAGTGTGATGGGTTTTTCCATCAGGAATTTATCAGTAGCTGCCCGGAGAATGGATTTGCGCCCGGTTTATGGCAAATAAAAACACACACACAGTCATGTTACAATGTTTAAAAAATTTAAAGTCTTGAGTTCCCTTAGTCGCCTCCTACGACACCCACAGGACGAGATGGGGTGGTCTATGCTTTCTCCGGGACCGACACGAATTGTGTGTACAAAATTAAGGTAGGGTACTAAAATCCGCTTTCGGCGCCTTCCAACAATTTGTGGTTTCCTGTTGGGGTTTGATTTATTGAATCCTAATTGAACTAATATCTGGGATCAATTCGGCGAAAATAGGGATCGAACTATGACTGATTAAACTGATAACTAAAACAAACCAGCCGGGCAGTTGCGAAAGACACATAAAACGACAATTGATCGCAATGGATTTCAATGTTCACGGTTTCACAGTTCATCCACGTTCATTGCGTTATTTACCTACGTTGTCGAGCTGACAAGTTTTTCAAACCTATGAAGCAATGGATTAGCAATATCCTTCAAAATTCTCGAATAGAGTATTTTACTATATACGAGAAAAAATCTATAAATATATTATTGAGATAGTTTAGGCAAAAAGGAGTCGGAAAATGTTACTTTTAGTTCATAAAATAACAAAATAATTTTTTAAATTCAATTCAACGTTTTCAGTTTTACTAATCTGTTAAAAAACACCATGAAATAGTAGCCGGCATGTTATTACGTCATACGGCTATGTTAACAAAAACGTGTCAATTATCAGACAAAGATCAGCGCATTTGTTTTCATAGCCCAGTTACGTCATGACCACAGAGCAACATTGCGTCCACTGCGTCCAGCGTTTTCGTCAACCTACGCGCCAAATTTGAAAATGTAAAATTTTAAATGCATTTTTATGGCACTTATCGATTGAATAAAAAACTTGTGATTTTTTTTTGGGCATATTCGCAATATAGAATTCAAATAAAATACTTTTCAAAAATGGGTGTAAGACCCTATTGTGATTCAAACTGTGTTACGCAATTAGGTTGCTGGTCAGACACTCGATGTGGAATATTTTGAGGAAAATTACTTTGAGAAACAAAGAAAAGCTTTCGTCCAAAAATAAAGCTTGTTCACTGTATTCGTCTCTTAAACTTCATGAATATTAAAACTTACTGCATAGTATCGCAATATTTCTGCCGGTCTCTTCTGTAAAAAATCTCACCGTGAAAACTTAGGTAAATTGGGGGCTGTCAATAGTGTCAATCCCTAACATCAAGTCGAATGGGGATTCTCGCCACAGTGTGCTTTTGGGTAACACGTGTGTTCAGAATTTTGGCTGTTTTCCGATGATATTGTGTTTATTGTGGCTTGTTAGTGTGTTTTTTTTTGTATGCTGCCAGGTTTGTTTTGTGTTTATTTTTAATTTGATATTGGTCATCATTATCCATATTCAATATGAATATGGACAAATATAAACCCGCCGACCCTCCTGATGACATCCCTACAACCCCCTTAATCGGCTTTTCACAGTATAACTCACCATCCATTGCTGCAAGTGTTGCCGATTTGGTCATGTAGAATCTCTTTGTCGCTCCAAACCCCGTTGCAGCAAGTGTGGCAATGATCACCCCAGTGATGGTTGTAGCATTGTTGAGAGTGAAGCCTTCTGCGTGTTGTGCTCTGGAAGCCACTTTGCGAATAGCACAGCCTGTCCGGAGTACAGTAGGCAGAAACCAATCAAAACAATCATGAATTTTTTTTTTTGGTTGGGAAGTCATCAAATAACTTCTCCCGCTCTGGGCGGAGCGGGAGGGTGTGTCAGACTTTTACTGACTAAATCCTACCCGTATTCCTTCCGTTGCCTGTGTTGCCAGGGGAACCCTTTGGTACCTGCCCGCGACCCCGGCAGGCATCGGCCCTAGTGGACCCCTACACTTGTGCTGACGACATCTCTTTGAGGCGCGCGTGGAATACAACGCGCCGTCGACCCGGGCCTAGTCCTTACCGGACGGTGAGCTACCCATTGCTCACCGTCTGCAAGGCCGCGCCTACGGTGGCCGCCCGGGATTCCCGACGCCCAGGGCGTCTCCTGCGGCGGCAACAATCATGGCTGAGAAAGTTATTTCATATTCAGAAGCATGTAAAACTGTCCCCACTTCTACTCGTAGCTATGCAGACACTGCTAAATTACAGACTCAGTCATATCGCAAAACTGTTTTTCTTAAGCCAAAAACCCATGCTCCCCTTTCTCCCTCCTATGATAAAGCAGCTCATCAGCAGCTCATTAGCACTCCCCATTCTTCTCAGCCTAATGGCTCTGCTCTCAATAATCAACTTAATATCAAATAATTTAATATCTTCACCCAATAAAATTCAATTACCGTCCAACGTTGCTTCTTAACTTATTAATTCACACTCATCCCATAACAATGGGTCGGTTTGTGTTCCTTTAATGGAATGTGAAGAACGTACAGAGAACAGATACAAACCTTTAGCTTGTTCCCTTGCTGAGACTTGGCTAGTTCCGAGTCTTAGTTTCCGTCTAACTTCCTTTAATATTCTCAGATGCGATCGATCTGATGGCTATGGCGGGTCGGCTCTCTGCGTGAACAATCGTGTTCCACTTGTGGCTGTATCTTTGCCTTCACTAGGTGATGATATTAGCATTGTGGCTGGTGGGGTAGAGGTATAAACCTCTTATCTGTTTATATTGCTCACCCTCATCAAAGTTTCCTTCCGGTGCACATCCCTACACTATGAAACTTGTATACAATGCCTTATATCGGAGTGTTCTGGACTACGGATCTTTTCTTTTAATTCCCTGCAACAAAGGTGCTTTGACAAGGTTGGACAGAATTCAGGCTAAGTGTCTACGGATCATATCGGGTTGTATGAAGTCCTCAATTAACGCATTGCAGTTGGAGGAGGATTCGGTAATGACTCTAGTCCAAAATCATGATGCTAGATACTGTCTTCTCAAGGCCAACGACGGTTCTGCGAGAGTGCGCACAACCACCGTTCCTCCCACCCTCTTGTTCAGAAAGTGGACGACTTGGTTGTTGTATGCCGAAGTTCCAATTATTGGAACCATAAATAAGTCCCTTTGTTTTTAAAAGCCTTTCGTTGTTACCAAAATTTAAATTCCCCCATTGTTCAATTTCCGAAACTCCCTATTTTCAGTTTTAATAATATATGTCTTTCGTAGCAGCCTCCTGAAATTTGACGAGAATGCAAAACGACACCTTGTATAGTCGTATTTTGTAAGACTACTTGCATCAGGAACAGCGGGGCTATTGCGTAACACATAAAATGACATTTGATCGCAATGGGTTTTTATTTTGACAGTTCACCCAACTGTCAAAATAAAAACCCATTGCGATCAAATGTCATTTTATGTGTTACGCAATTGCTCTTCCATTGCGTTATTTACGTTGTGGCGCAGACGAATTTTTCAAACTTATGAAGCAATTGATTAACAATATTCTTCAAAACTCTCGGATTATACCCGTGGTAATGAGTACACGGCTTTTTTCAAAAATGTAATGTTTTTGTTCTTTCAGATAAATACGAAAAAGAAATAAGAAGCACAAATACGAAACAGTTCCTTTTAAATTCAATGAAGATGGTGTCCAATGAGAAGAAACGATCCAACTCTGAAATCAATGAGGAATTCCTAGCCGGGTCCTTTAGAAAATTAGATTTTGATTAATCTTCTTGTCTTGGTGTTTAATTAAGTTTAATTAACTTAAAAAGTTCAATTAAATTAAATATCCCTGTCCCAACAAATTTTCCATCCCTACTAACATACTCTTCCCCAAAGCTCTTCGGGGCTTTGATGTTTTATATCCGCGTCAATGACCTCCAATTATGATGATTACTGTGTAGTTTGTATTCATTTATGATTAATAACATATTTAATAATATAACTAACAATATTTTTATCTGTTTGTTTCAGTGTACTAATACTCGTCAACAAGTTTCACACTAAATCCAATTATTAATTATATTATCAACAAATTAATAGATATTCCTTTTTTTTTATCTACACGTTTTCTCAACACATTGACAATGGCGCGGGCTTGCGGACGGTGAGCAATGGGTAGCTCACCGTCCGGTAAGGACCAGGCCCGGGTCGACGGCGCGTCGTATTCCACGCGCGCCTCAAAGAGATGTCGTCAGCACAAAGTAGGGGTCCACTAGGGCCGATGCCTGCCGGGGTCGCGGGAAGGTACTTATGGGTCACCGAGGCCCCCGCAACACAGGCAACAGGAAGGAATACGGGTGGGTTTTAGTCAGTAAGAGTCTGACACACCCTCCCGCTCCGCCCAGAGCGGGAGAAGTTATTTGATGATTTACCACCCTCAAAAAAAAAAAAAAACATATTTACAATGGCAGAATTGTCGACATCGGCACTATTGCCATAGAGAAAAATAGAATAGAATCAAGTCGTATGACAGCTCACTTCACCCAAGTGAGATTTTTGCAACACAGACCGGCTGAAGTTTCGTTAATTCACGAGAGAATTCTACGCGTGATGAAAAACATTTACATATATAGGTGAAACATTTACAATCGTTCGGAAGTGTCATAAACGTCAGCTGTTATCGACATGACGAGGGGTAGTCCACTTGGGACGGGATCACTTCCCTACTTCACCGTTAGTTGTTACTAATAGATTTCGGCATCTGGTTGTGATCGACCTCTCATTCATCACCCATTTATGTGGTTTAGGACACACGTCAGCCTTTTGACAAGTAAATCATGGACTTAACAGACGTTTAGCCATCAAAAATGTATGGTTAAACAGTCGCTAATCATTACTTATCTTTAAGTAACGTTTATAAATAAACCCCTGAATTTGTACCTTTTCAGAGAAGCAAAAGAAATCAACGATTACTAACTCACTTTTACGTGTTTACCTTATTTTCCAGAGCTACAGATGCATAAATTAGTTACCGAAATAAAGACACACTACGCCTAAAAACACCGTGTTAAGGCTTCTGCAGACTGCGGCGATATCGCGGGCGCGACAGACAGCAATCTGTCGCACTCGCGATATCGCTCCCCAGTCTGCAGAAGCCTATAGGCAAGCTTGTAGGCACATTATTATAGTACCTACTATTTAATGTATTTGTAAAAAGAAAAAACGTATATATTGCGGTAAACATTGCTCAAAGACAGAACACAAAAAGAACAAGTTGGTGGAAAATAAAATATGTATTTAATCGTTGTTTTATCATTTACTTTAAAACTTTAACTTCGTTTTATATTACGCAGGCAAAATTCAAAACCTTTCAACGTCACAAACTACCTTTTGTGACGTTGAAAGGTCTTGAATGTTGCTTGAAGCTCAACTTAAAATTGTATCTTGTACAGTTTCGTTAGAATTTATCTAGCGCTTTTCAAAATAGCCATTTTTGTACTGCCAATAGATATTTTATTTTAAAAGGATAATCTAGATAATAACTCTTTAGGTAATGGATACCTGCTGTAACTTTGTTAACAAAACTTCATTAAAATATTCTTAGACTAAACTAAGAAAACTAATCTAAATTAACAACTAATGAAAACTAATTTGGAGAAGGTATTTCTTGGATCGCTGCGTTTTATTTGCGCTTTTTGGTTTTTATCCAATTAGACATCGTTTATACAAGTTATCGCTCATTTTACTCTATTTTCGTTAAAAGTTTTCAAGACTTGTTCGTAACTTCCATCATCGTACAAATACTTACCTATCTCGACACTCATTACGTACAAGAAATTTTCTTGATTTGCTTATTAAAGTTTTGAACTGTACATTAAAATATATCTTTTTACCGACTCACTCAGAAAATTACTTTATGTGCTGCTGAAAAAATCAAAATCAAAATATTTTGTTTCACATAAACCTACATGTGCACTTATGGAACGTCAGTAACTAGGCGCATGGTTCCAATTGGTTGTTTCCTATGGAGTAGAGCCGGCAAGAAACTTCGCGGTTACTCTTTTAGAAATTATTGTCTTTTATAATGTATTCACATTACCGTGTTTATAGGTATGGGAGGACGGTGTAGCCCTGTCAAGAAGTACCAGGTACTTAACAAAATAAATAAAAAAAAAAAATAAATCGTCTACAAATCTAGTCTATTAAGCCTACAACGTTCTCACATTCACAAAAGATGGTTCGCACACACCTTGAATGTTAGCTTGAAATGATACCTAAGTCACGGATAGCCAAAGTTAATGGTTTATCGAATAGTTTTAACTACCACGGAAAAGTAATCTATGCAATGCGCACGTGCCATGTAATATACATGACTCGTAGACTCACTATCTACAAATTAGACTATGTACATTAGGGTTTAGACACATTTCACGACACAAATGTCTTGTCACGTTGGTTTATGACAAGCTTGCAGGGAGCGAGAATATCCTGATTAGGTGAATATAAACGTTATGTGGCAGAGTGGCGCGAACTATCTAACTTAGCATGAGTAGGTATGCGTGTAATCAAACAGCGCGACTGTCTGCACCGAAATATTAATATCTACGAAGTGTCGCACTGTATTTCTGCTAGCGGTTTGGGACCAAGAAACTAATTGGCAGTTTAATGAGCAATGACTCCAGACATAGGGTTGAATTACGTTACTAGTTTGAATGTTCAGCTGTGGCTCATTACCCTGTCAGTAATGAGCCACCTGTCAGTGACACCAACAAATACATATGCGCATATTCGCGATCTCTCACGCTTGTTTCGATCGCCGTGATCGTTCGAACCAACTGGGTAGCCACCAAAAGCTGATCGATCGAATCGAACAGATTACGATACCTGCTGTAACTTTGTTAACAAAACTTCATTAAAATATTCTTAGACTAAACTAAGAAAACTAATCTAAATTAACAACTAATGAAAACTAATTTGGAGAAGGTATTTCTTGGATCGCTGCGTTTTATTTGCGCTTTTTGGTTTTTATCCAATTAGACATCGTTTATACAAGTTATCGCTCATTTTACTCTATTTTCGTTAAAAGTTTTCAAGACTTGTTCGTAACTTCCATCATCGTACAAATACTTACCTATCTCGACACTCATTACGTACAAGAAATTTTCTTGATTTGCTTATTAAAGTTTTGAACTGTACATTAAAATATATCTTTTTACCGACTCACTCAGAAAATTACTTTATGTGCTGCTGAAAAAATCAAAATCAAAATATTTTGTTTCACATAAACCTACATGCGCACTTATGGAACGTCAGTAACTAGGCGCATGGTTCCAATTGGTTGTTTCCTATGGAGTAGAGCCGGCAAGAAACTTCGCGGTTACTCTTTTAGAAATTATTGTCTTTTATAATGTATTCACATTACCGTGTTTATAGGTATGGGAGGACGGTGTAGCCCTGTCAAGAAGTACCAGGTACTTAACAAAATAAATAAAAAAAAAAAAATAAATCGTCTACAAATCTAGTCTATTAAGCCTACAACGTTCTCACATTCACAAAAGATGGTTCGCACACACCTTGAATGTTAGCTTGAAATGATACCTAAGTCACGGATAGCCAAAGTTAATGGTTTATCGAATAGTTTTAACTACCACGGAAAAGTAATCTATGCAATGCGCACGTGCCATGTAATATACATGACTCGTAGACTCACTATCTACAAATTAGACTATGTACATTAGGGTTTAGACACATTTCACGACACAAATGTCTTGTCACGTTGGTTTATGACAAGCTTGCAGGGAGCGAGAATATCCTGATTAGGTGAATATAAACGTTATGTGGCAGAGTGGCGCGAACTATCTAACTTAGCATGAGTAGGTATGCGTGTAATCAAACAGCGCGACTGTCTGCACCGAAATATTAATATCTACGAAGTGTCGCACTGTATTTCTGCTAGCGGTTTGGGACCAAGAAACTAATTGGCAGTTTAATGAGCAATGACTCCAGACATAGGGTTGAATTACGTTACTAGTTTGAATGTTCAGCTGTGGCTCATTACCCTGTCAGTAATGAGCCACCTGTCAGTGACACCAACAAATACATATGCGCATATTCGCGATCTCTCACGCTTGTTTCGATCGCCGTGATCGTTCGAACCAACTGGGTAGCCACCAAAAGCTGATCGATCGAATCGAACAGATTACGATACCTGCTGTAACTTTGTTAACAAAACTTCATTAAAATATTCTTAGACTAAACTAAGAAAACTAATCTAAATTAACAACTAATGAAAACTAATTTGGAGAAGGTATTTCTTGGATCGCTGCGTTTTATTTGCGCTTTTTGGTTTTTATCCAATTAGACATCGTTTATACAAGTTATCGCTCATTTTACTCTATTTTCGTTAAAAGTTTTCAAGACTTGTTCGTAACTTCCATCATCGTACAAATACTTACCTATCTCGACACTCATTACGTACAAGAAATTTTCTTGATTTGCTTATTAAAGTTTTGAACTGTACATTAAAATATATCTTTTTACCGACTCACTCAGAAAATTACTTTATGTGCTGCTGAAAAAATCAAAATCAAAATATTTTGTTTCACATAAACCTACATGCGCACTTATGGAACGTCAGTAACTAGGCGCATGGTTCCAATTGGTTGTTTCCTATGGAGTAGAGCCGGCAAGAAACTTCGCGGTTACTCTTTTAGAAATTATTGTCTTTTATAATGTATTCACATTACCGTGTTTATAGGTATGGGAGGACGGTGTAGCCCTGTCAAGAAGTACCAGGTACTTAACAAAAAAAATAAAAAAAAAAAAATAAATCGTCTACAAATCTAGTCTATTAAGCCTACAACGTTCTCACATTCACAAAAGATGGTTCGCACACACCTTGAATGTTAGCTTGAAATGATACCTAAGTCACGGATAGCCAAAGTTAATGGTTTATCGAATAGTTTTAACTACCACGGAAAAGTAATCTATGCAATGCGCACGTGCCATGTAATATACATGACTCGTAGACTCACTATCTACAAATTAGACTATGTACATTAGGGTTTAGACACATTTCACGACACAAATGTCTTGTCACGTTGGTTTATGACAAGCTTGCAGGGAGCGAGAATATCCTGATTAGGTGAATATAAACGTTATGTGGCAGAGTGGCGCGAACTATCTAACTTAGCATGAGTAGGTATGCGTGTAATCAAACAGCGCGACTGTCTGCACCGAAATATTAATATCTACGAAGTGTCGCACTGTATTTCTGCTAGCGGTTTGGGACCAAGAAACTAATTGGCAGTTTAATGAGCAATGACTCCAGACATAGGGTTGAATTACGTTACTAGTTTGAATGTTCAGCTGTGGCTCATTACCCTGTCAGTAATGAGCCACCTGTCAGTGACACCAACAAATACATATGCGCATATTCGCGATCTCTCACGCTTGTTTCGATCGCCGTGATCGTTCGAACCAACTGGGTAGCCACCAAAAGCTGATCGATAGAATCGAACAGATTACGTTAAGTTTCTTACCTATCGAAATCTATAGTGCTCATGGTACGAATTTTAATTCTTTCTGTGACCGCTAGAGGCGCTGTACAATAATTCATTCATATCATTTACGGGGACGCTAGCGAGTTTTGGGTGCTTAAATTCATGGTAGAGCTACAGAAGACGATTTCATTGCCGGCTTCATTGCGTAAGTACCACCATTTTGTAGCTAATCGCATTTTGTTTTCAGTAGCTAATCGCAATGTTTGGACTTTATGCAATAAAATCGCTTTTTTACGTATGTTTGGACTTTATGCAACTTTTGCATTTATCATAGTTCGGTATTTTTCTAGGATTTATAGCCGTGTTTTATTTTATTTCTATCTCTAAACAATTATTATTTGATTAAAAAACAATATTACCGCCTCGAGGCAGCTGAATGTGGAGGACATAGCATCAATTTTGGTAAATGATGATAACTGTCCTCCCGAAGATACAATTTTCATAAATTTTCTTAAATAACTTTAAAACTATGTATTTTAAAATTATAAAAAATAACTATTTGAGACCCTTACAATAAGCTCTTTCATTCAATATGTCACACGGTACAGCTAGAATTGTTTACTTTTATTTTTTAATTTCCCCTTAAAATTGAGTGACCCTCATATTCAAAATTCATTTATTTACGTTATACGTCCGTCTTTGAGTCGCAGAAGCTCATGTGTGTACCAAATTTCAACTTAATCGGTCCATTAGATTCGGGGTAAATCAGCTGTGACAGACGGACAGACAGACACACGAGTGATTCTATAAGGGTTCCGTTTTTTTACTTTTGAGGTACGGAACCCTAAATATACATATGATTGGGCTTCTAGGGTTAAGGAAAATACTAAGCATGAAAACTGGCTCTATTTTATAGGTATACCTACCTAGCCATGTATACATTTGGATTTTTATATATACCTACAGAATACTGAATTATAGACTACCATAGCGCTTTTAATAAAGCCTAATGTTCGTCCCTAGTGACTGTAAACACAAAGCTTTTTAAAAGTTGAGTGTAACGCCAACTAAATAGTTTAAATGTGGTGCTGTGTAGGTAGGCCAACCGGGCAGTCAACGTCCATGGTTGAAAAAAACGAAAGAAAGAAAGAAAAAAAAATAGGTTTGTTTGTCACAAAAACACGTGCATAAGGTAAACAGAAAATAAATAAAATAGATCTACATTATAATCACGAGCACAAAACGCAAATAGTCAGGAGCTGCACAACATGACTGTGACAAGAAGGCTCCCACTCAGCATGATGCTGTGCTATGGGGGGGGGGCACAGCTCAGCGTTGGTTTTCAGTGGTCACTCGAAAAAGACGTACGGAAACCAAGTCAGGTTTAATCATTCAACTGTACAACCAATTATAAGAATAAATATTATTAAATAACATAAAAAATAATCTGTAGGCATCACCGTACACGGTGGAGCATACGGTGGAGGTCTGCCCGGCTTGGGCAGAGCACCGCCGTGTCCTCGTGGAGGCGATCGGCGGCGGCAGAGATCTCTCGCGTCCGGTCCTGGTTCAGACCATGGTACGGAGCGAGAGGGCATGGGCAGCCGTTACCTCCTTCTGCGAAGCAGTAATGCTCGCGAAGGAGGAGGCGGGACGGTTGAGGGAAAGGCAAATTTCGCGCCCTCTCGCCCCTAGCCGCCGCAGGAGACGCCCTTGGCGTCGGGAATCCCGGGCGGATTTCCGGCCACCGTAGGCTCGGGCTTGCGGACGGTGAGCAATGGGTAGCTCACCGTCCGGTAAGGACCAGGCCCGGGTTGACGGCGCGTTGTATTCCACGCGCGCCTCAAAGAGATGTCGTCAGCACAAATGTAGGGGTCCACTAGGGTCCCTGGCAACACAGGCAACAGGAAGGAATACGGGTGGGTTTTAGTCAGTAAGAGTCTGACACACCCTCTCGCTCCGCCCAGAGTGGGAAAAGTTATTTGATGATTACCCACCCAAAAAAAAAAATGAATAAAAAAAAAGGTATCACCGTGAGTGCATAAAAAATGCACCTAAAACATATTTAAGTAGGTATCTGCACTGCACCTTTTTAGGGTTCCGTAGTAAACAAAGAACCCTTATAGATTCGCTATGTCCGTATGTAAGTCTGTCTGTCTGTCTGCCCCGTTGTAGCTCGACGCTTAGTACTAGAAAACTGTAATTTGGCATAGGTATACATATTAATCACGCCGACAAAGTAGTGAAATACAACCTTGAAAAAAAATTTTAGGGTACCTCCCTTACACGTAATGTGGGTGATATTTTTTTTCTCGTCTATTCCATAGATAGGGATGGATAGGGGATAGGGATAGGCCGTTCAAAAATATTGCGGATCTGTAAACACCATTCCCCCCCTCCCCTGACAGCTAAATGGTTGTTTATTGAGGTCTGAAAAATTCATGGCGGTAGTATAATGAGAACTATCACAGTGAAGTAGGCTTTACAAGTTAACGAGTCATAGTCGACCGACATAAATTTGTAGTTGGGGAATTTAGCGTGACGTACATCGGTGTATGGGAGAACATGTTTTTCAACTACAATGTTAAGTTTGTTTATGGGGATAAATTTATCCCAAATTACCAACTATCAACCCTTCTTTGTGTGTGGTCCGACACGCACTTGGCCGGTTATTTTGTAGCTCAAATGACTAGTGACGTGCGGGTGAGAGTAGGTACCATCTCTCTAAAATATTTCACGGGTGTTTGCGCTAATCTTTCTGTTATGCAAGTAAGTCTAAAGCCTGCATGCAAGCTTGCGGAATGGAAACAATATTTCACAGCAAGTTCCTGTTAATAAGTGACTTTAAATTGTGTTGTGTTGTGCAGGTGTGACGTGTTACCCGCGTGCAAACTACCTGCACCACGGAAATGCGGTGTTATTCTGATGCAAATATATAAAAGGCCGCATTTTCTTTATGTTGCTAATAATCGCGTATATAAAACCACGCTTTAATATTTTGGCTTGTGTTTCTGTTGTCATATTCTGTTGAAAACCAATATTAGTTATTTTGGGCCATTTTGCCCTATTAAAACCAGTGCGCAAATACCCTAAAACCAACATGATTTTCATGCTTTCTCTAGCACTGTAAACAACGTTCACTTGCCTACCTAGGTGTACATTTCCAGTTATATTCAAATGTAAATTTACACAATAATATCCTCATTGTTTTGACAGAATACGGCGTCTTTAAAGTTTAATTAATAGAGGTACTTAGCCGAGCCGGCTTTTAATGCCTATTTATTATTTTGAAATCTGAGTAAGTACCACTTTAATTAGACCTGAAATAACTAAAACATTATGTTCTATTAAAAGGACACTAAGCTACAAAATACCCAGTAACGACATTATTTTTCTGTGGATTTTTCTATACTTTAGATTACGCAAGTATAAGTCATGTGTATGTGTGTGTCCTCTTATTTTTACCCATACCTAGTAAAACATATATATTTATGGAAAAGTACATAACGCTTATCCCTATTAACATTGTCGTATATGTTTTTTTGCCATTTTCTTTTTATTTCATTAATCACTCTTAAAAAGTCCCTTGTTTTAGTGGAGTCAAGAACATTTATTAAAATTTTGTTGTTTTTTGACAATCTAATTTCTATATGAATTTTTTCATATAGAAATTAGATTGCAATTCAAACTTTGAGACGCTCAAGAGAGCCTCTCAAAGTTAAAAAATAAAATGTTGCTGATTTTCACATCCGACAATGTTAATAGGGATAGGCGATAAGAAGTACGTATCGAAAGATCGGAAAACCGAGTGGAGTGCAGCTGAACGATCACATCGATTTGTGATCGAATTATGATTTAAGGGAAGTTATGGACACGGTACATAACACTAAAACTACTGTCTCGTGCCAAGATGAAATGGTGCTAGCGGTTTACAGACTACCGCTGTAGAAATACTCTGTAATCGCCATAAATTCTAGCTAGAAATTCTTATTATCTTGTCATGAAAGAGCTTGTTACATGAGGGGCATGTGGCTAAGTAACAGCCGCACGGGTCGATTATTCAGGTTAAGCTACGCTTGCTACGGTTGGTCCGTTTATCTTTACATACCAAAAACCCTCCGTGCCTCGGAAAGCAGGTCAAGTCGACAGTCATTACGGGTCGTCAGAAGCCCGAAATTCTGACAATATCGTATTACCTAGTAACTGGGTTGTCAAGGTCAGATAGGCGGTCGCTCCATGTAAAATACTGGTATTTAGCTGCATCCGGTTAGACTGGAAGGTGACCCCAACACAGTTGGGAAAAGGCTAGGCAGATGATGATGATGGTGATGAAAGAGCATGTTAAAATATGATCAGCTGATGATGATGGGTATGACACTTCCAGCCATAGTTAGAGACTGTCACACAAGTATTGAGTTACAGAAATGACTATTTTCTTTTTTTTTTGGGTGGGAAATTATCAAAAACCTTCTCCCGCTCTGGGCTGAGCGGGAGGGTGTGTCAGACTCTTACTGACTAAAACCCACCCGTATTCCTTCCGTTGCCTGTGTTGCCAGGGGCCTCGGTAACCCTTTCGAACTTCCACGCGACCCCAGCAGACAGAGACAACACTTAACAATGATAATTTTTTGTGAAACCCGATGTGCCATTTGGCCGGGTATAGTGTCTCAGTTTCTAATCCCTCGTAGACCGCAAAGCAGGTTTGCGTTTAACCCGTCAAGATTTCAATTTGGATTAAGAGGGCCTTTGTGACTGGTGCTTGACGACGTCAGGCGTAGTTCTAGCACTCAGCCTTATTACTAACTCTGCTCACCAAAATCTTTTCACCAACGAATAGCTAATCTATAAATACTTGCTGGGACCGATCGGATGCAGAAGGAGGACTACAGAGTTTTATGGCGCAACTTGGCAGAAGCCTGTGTCCAGCATATTGTAGGTTAAGTTGATTTTGATACTAAGATATTATGGCACGAGGGAAGATGAAAAGAAGTAAAGCTTTATTCTTTGCAAAAATCTTTAGCTGTCTATATTTTCTTTTCTTCGATATAATTTTAATACCTGCAGAATACTGAGGTGCATTCTCGGTACAATTTTTATTTTTAAATTTTGCTTTTGCCAACAAAAGAGCTTACACGATTTTTGTCATAAAAATATGAGTTATTTTGATATCTATCTGTTATAATAACAGTGTGTGGAAATTATATTTTATTCTCTTAGAACTCTTGTCGAAACTATAAATAGCTAGTTTTTGTCTGTCTCTAAGTAACAGTTGTAACCGAGAAGGGCTTTGCAGTATAATAACCCTTAATTTTATTATCATCAAGAGCAGGCCTCCCACATGCCGGCGGCCATTCTACTCTCATACATTTATTAAATAACACCGGCCTTGGCTAATAATCATGTTAACTCAGTTACACAATAGGAAAATTTATTATTATATTGTCCGTTGGTCTTAAATTTTGGACAAGTGATTTTTTATTCTACTTTTATGTGCGCTTGATTAAATGTTATTTCAATATAGATAAAAACATATGAAAATATTGGGTAGGTATGTTATTTTTTTGTTCTTTTTTTGTCGTGTCAATGTTTGGGTTTGAGTTTCACGTTGAACGTCAAAGGCAGTTAGTAAATAGTGTTATAATACCTACTACTTCTAGTTTAACCTATTGACCGCCACGTCAAAAAAGCAAAAACGTGCCCTCGGCGCCAAGCTACGAATTATTCCTTAGAATCTGTCATGTAGTCGTGACCGTGGCGTGCTTGGCACATTTTTGGTCTGTCATCTGTACATGACTGTGGCGGTCAAAAGGTTAATATCCCGTCTTACACACCTGACTATTAAACTCCATGTCTAACTACGAATAACAAACCCAACTATTTTCACTTAAAAGTAAAATTTCAAACAAAATACAAGACACAGAAGAACTTTATATACTTGGTGATATACTTGATATACAGTGTTGAAAGTTTTCGGTAAGCAAAAATTTTATTTGAGTGTAAAAAGACCCTTTAAGAAGCCGTCACGCTAAACTAATTAACTTAGTGGAAAATTAGTTGCTGGGAAACGACTATTATTTTGTTTGTGAAAACTCGCTGTTTACGCTAGTGTGCAATTTAACGCACGCAAAACATTGTGCTTAGGGGTGCATGCAGCGGTATAGGGATCGTGGGAGTATTTAATGTCAAATTATAACATTTTAACCAGATTTCGTAAAATAACGTCAAAAAAGATGGAACTTTTACATTCAAATCTTCGTAAACAGAAGGTTTCTAGGTATGGTTCAGTTTCGTGGGAAAGTCCGAAAGGGTTACCGAGGCCCCTAGCAACACAGGCAACGGAAGGAACACGGGTGGGTTTTAGTCAGTAAGAGACTGACACACCCTCCCGCTCCGCCCAGAGCGGGAGAAGTTATTTGATAAATTCCCACCCAAAAAAAAGGTATGGTCCAGTACACAAAAAAGATATCTAAATAACGGTAAGAACCAGTGAATTTCTGCTTCGTGAAGGGTATATCTAGACCGTGTTTAACATAGTGCATAATTATGTTCGTTTGAATACACATTATTAAACCCTTGAGTTGTTTGCAAGATGGATTGACAGCGACGTCAACGGGTTAAGGCAGTAATTTAGCAAACGAGGTTCGTTTCAAACAACAGCGAAGGGGGAATCCGTGAGAACAACACCATATGTTTCAAATAATGAATCATTCATAGGTGTCTAGAAATAATAGATTTGTTAATTGCGTCATTGTGAAGAATTAATCGTAAATAATTGAGATAAGGTTGTGAGAAATTTGGCTGAATTACTAGTAACATTGTCTGTGCGTGCCTGTAAAATTTAATTATAAAGTGCTGTTACGAAGAAGAGCTGCTTCTACCACATTTTCCCCCCTTTCCAAAAACCTAAACTGAAAAGAGTTTTTGTGTCACAGTGTTCGGACATAGACACTAGGTGTCTTTTATACTATGTGTAGCCACAAAATAAATAACACATTGCGCACTTAATTACGTATGTTTTAGCTAAATATTAATACAGCATGAATTCTTGCCCATGTTTAGATCTTTTTGAGGCTGACTTTACAATCATAATAGGATATTTGACTGTTCTTTTAAAATTAGATTTTTGAAACCTAAAAAAAATTAACCACAGTATTTTTTTTATATATCGAAAAAAATGGCTTAGTTGTTTGCGTTTTAAAGTCTATGCTAGACAGAAACGGCACTACTATCATGCTGGCGTCACAACACAGGACAGCATATGACGAATATTTAAGCGATAAATTTCAACAACAATAAAAACTATTTTACATAATAAGTACCTACATTTCATTTTAAATTTCACTTTGAACATTAATTTATTTTTAAACTCTAAAATTTTTGTTATTTTAAAATGAATACGAGGACACTGAAAGTTTTTAGAACTGGCCGCTTGTAAACGATATAATAAAAAAAACAGTTCAAATTTTGAAAATGGAAGTCTTTGCCAATATTATTGTGTATGTATTTTATTCATTTGTCATTTGTTTACATTTTTTGTCTGAATTGAAAAATTGTCTGTGTTACGTCAGCATGAATTCAACGCGAGAAAATTTTCGTACAATGATTTTTTATGATTTTCGATGTCGTTTAAGTCAACAATAAAGTTATGATAGACTTCGATTGGCCTTTCACAATGAAGCCCCATTTTGAGCCACCGTTTACAACTGGTTTAAGGCGCTGACAAGACGCAATTGACCAAAATAGGCTTCACTTAAGAAAAAAATTGCCAAATCTGTATAGTTTGTGGTAGCGGAAAAAATATATGTTAATTTTGAACATATTTCCCAGAACTTGGTTGTTACCAAAACACGTTTTGAAAAAAATATCTCGATATAAACTAACGTTAAACTAACTTCTTACCTTGAGTTCTAAACCAAAATATCTGTATTAAATATCAACATACGTTACATATATAATTCATAACAAGAACGTCTTATGTAAATGCAGAACTTGGTTGTTTTTATTTTCGATTACTCAACTCACTTTTGAGTAAATAGATAATTGCTTCATATTTTGCAATAAATTACAAGCGTTGTGTCATCGCGCTTCTCTTTCTTTTCTATGCAATCTGACAGTGACCGCGGTTTAGGTGTTGTCAGCGTCTTAATGAGTTTTAACGTGGTAGCACTAATCTCACCGATGATCTGCGTGAGGGACGGCCTTTTACGGCGACGACTGAAGATAACATCAGTGTTGTGCGGCGTATGATAGAGACTGACAAAAGAGTGACTTATGAGCAGATTCGGACAAGCTTAGGCATCGGTATGAGTCAAGTGCACAAAATCCTTCATGAACATTTAGCGGTCAGGAAGCTTTGTGCCTGGTGGATACCTCATAATTTGACAGAGGTCCAAAAACTCCATCGTGTTGATTGGTGTTGTGAAATGGTTCAAAGATTTAACGGAGGTGACTCAAATGCTGTGTTCGACATACTTACGGGTGACGAAAGCTGGATTTATTGTTATGATCGTGAAACTAAGAGACAGTCTGCTGTCTGGGTGTCTCCTTCCGGGGAGTTGCCAAATAAAGTGAAGAGCGATGGAAGCTTGGGAAAAAAGATGGTGGCCTCGTTCTTCGGAAGGACAGGTCATTACGCAACAATTGTTTTAGGGGATCGAAAAACAGTTACTGCAGAGTGGTACACCAACAATTGTTTGCCACTTGTCTTGGAAAAAGTTCGGGAGAAAGGAACTTGCAGTACGCTCCTCCTTCACCACGACAACGCCTCGTCGCACACCGCCAAGCAAACAATCGACTACTTGGCGACGTCAGACGTGGAATTACTGGGTCACCCGCCCTATAGCCCTGACCTCGCACCTTGCGATTTTTATTTATTTCCGAAAATAAAAGAAAAACTTCGAGGAAAATCGTTTTATGGGCGCCGAGGAAGTAGTGGCTGCGTTTCAAAATGCCATTGAAGAGACCCCTGAGGGGGTAAAGTGCTTTTCTCAGTGGTTCCATCGGATGCAGCGATGTATTGATGTAAATGGACAATATTTTGAAAATTTATATAAAACTAATAACATGCTAGTTTGTTCAGTTTCTAAGAACTTTCAGTGTCACCCTCGTATAATTATCAGTGCATACATAAATATAACTTAAAACCGAATATATAAATACTTATATAAAAAATAAATACCATAAAAGCAAATTATATAATTTTTTTTTTTTTTCTTAAAAAAGAGCACCTTCGTCCTCTCTTCTATTAAAAAATAACTTTGCTGTGCCCGACAGGGTCCATAATTGATTCGATGTTTTTACATACTCACTATTTTAATGTACTCTCATTATGGAACGCAATAAAGTATTGAGTATTTAGCCATAGCAACTTCGCGCCATTCGGTACAATTATCGTTTTGTGTAATAATAGAAGAATAATTTCAAAAGCGTATAACTTCCCAATTTTTCCACTGATTTTATTTGTTTTTTCACAAAACGTCTCTTTTCAGTAACATATTAAAATAAGTATTAATACATGTATTTCTTTGATAGTAGTCAAATAGGTACCCTATTGTATAAGAGTGTTTTTTTGTGCCAGCACCTAGTTGATACGTATAACATAATTATGTTTACAGCATGTTCCTAGTGTCTGCTGGTACACTCAATGGCACTCGATGGTCACAACTTATCTCCAGCTCCGTGCTAATGACAGTTGCACCATTAGCGTATCGTAACAGTTTAATGGTTGGTCTGAGTGGCTTCTCACTGTTTACCAGTGCCTGTTTACACATTGGTCTGTCACTGTCACTGATTGTTTACAAGGTTTATAGTAGTAGGTAGTACCCGACTGTTAATATGGCACATGGTCTTGTAGAAAAACTTCCTCTTTGTAGAGCCTCGTCTTTCTCACTGATAGACATGAGACAGTCTCCTTCAAAAACTCCATGTGTAACGGCCTGTATCTTTCCGTTTTACAACCATTTCATACACTTCATCACAACTGTCATTTTTGACAGTTCTGATTTGAATTTACATACCTACCATTTAAGTTGCTAGTATTTACTTAAAAATGTATTTCTCTGACTTTGGGTAAAGAGAAAAATACAATTCCGTAGCGGCGCTACGGACGTTTTCATTATCTACATATCTATGAGTTGATAACAAAGGATTTGTTTATATTAACTAGTTTTCACCAGTATGAACCATATTTAGTTTTATTTTGATAAAAATAAAACATATATAATTGGGTAAATTATGATGCTAGGTTATTAACACCTTCCGGCTGTTATAGGCGTCATAACAATAAAACTTTTAGTACCTATCATACTGTTTTATGGTTTGTCCTTAATTGTTTTTTATTCTTAATATATGTCACAGGTTCATTACATGATCATTATATCAGCTGTAGTAGAGTAGAGTACAAAGTTAATTCGATACAAAAGATCATTTCAGACACCAATCTACGAGTATATGTTCCTTACATGATCTGCGCAAGATTATCTCTATCTGGACTTTAAAGGAGACTGACGTCTGAGTTTCTTTCGGCCTTTTTTCTCAGAGTATTCGGATAGGAAATGCCGACATCATCTAGTTTTTAAAATATGATTGTCGTGTGTGTGTGTTATAGATTGTGTAAGAATCCTATGGTGTCAAAATAACTTGGTAAATATCTCAATATTGTGCGTACAAACTTACATGTTCAGTTGGATTGTATGGGAGAACATGTTTAACATGTGTTCTACGTGTTTTATGTGAACATGTTTAAACTACAATGTTAAGTTTGTTCTTGGGATAGAAAAACATGGTAAATAACAAATATTCACTGTACGGAACCCTCACAACGTGAGTTCAACTCGCACTTGACCGGTTTTTTATTAGGAACCTTCTCCGGCGCACACACAACAACTTACCAAAGTTTCATCACAATCGATCGAGCCTTTGCAAGACTATCGAGTTTTTGCAAGACTATCGCACGGTAATTGATTTTTATATAGGTCAAAGATAGATGTCTTTTCATCATGCCTCTGTCTAACCAATAATTTTCTGAGAGGCGGACTGAATACGTGAAGTAGTAATATCCATAATATTGATGTAATTTGAACCCGGTACGGTTAAGCATAAATAAATCCTGAATGTTTTGGATGATAAATGCAATTTGCGCCCCACTTATAATCCTTTGATGGGGTATCTGTGATCCCAGTAATTAATCATCGGGAGCCGTCATATCGACGTTGATTATGGTTATTTAATAAAACGCATGCGACCTGTTAGGAATCAATTTATTTATTTTCACTTCTCATGCTCTAAAAGTTCGTCTTTATGTTGTGCGTAGGCGACATAAAATCGCTCTTTGTGCTCTAGTGCATATAAACAATTTTTTTTTAAAGACTAAGATGGCCCCTAATCCACACGCACAATAAAACGTCGCAGATTAAAGTCGTTATTTAATTTATTTTGCTTTAATTTATATCACTTCCGTGTTTTCTATCGTCAATTTATTAAAACCAGATATAATATTTTTCAATGATGATTAAAATATGCAAAGAAACGTGTTTATGACTTGGCAGTATGAAGTACCCAAGTCGAATGACACATATTGAAAATAAAAAAAAAACTTTTAAAAACTTTCGTGGCGGGAATTAGCTATTCTCTTCTTCAATTTTGCACTGTTATATACTTTTTCTGTTTCTTAATCGAAGTGAAAAGAAGAGTGTATAACTCGAGCGTAAACGAGCCATTTTACTCGTACTTCTCGACTTAACTATCCACCCTCGCCGTATAAACGTCTCGGGGTAAAATGGCTTCGTTAATGCACTAGTTGTACAATCTATTATTATTTAACCGGAACCACATTTAATAAAGCAACTACATCGATGTGATACATAATAATGACATATAAGCAATCAAACTCAAGTTAAGATCATGACATCTGTAAAAGATGCAAATTCCTAGAAGCAGTGTCTGGATGTTGTCGTTATATCATCACAGATGTTATTATTATGTACCTTCCTAATTAGGTCCCGACTATTGACAAAGTAAAATCTTATTATATAGTTATGTACTTGTGTAGGTAGGTGTACCTATATAAATGAACTAGCTTTTGCCCGCGGCTTCGCCCGCGTGGATGTCGGGAAATATCCCACGGGAACGTACTACCGGGATTTAAAGTACCCTCTGTGTTAATCCAGGTTATAATAGACTTCAGGTTATAGTTGGCCCGCCTTCTCGCACTGCTTATATAATATTCGAGGAGGGGTGCGCAGATTTATGTATGATTGCTGCAGGATAAAAAATCTTAAAACCTAACAATTGTAACGGAATATATAACGCAAAGGAAAATTACCTTTTTCCATGCCCAATTTGAAGGCAACTTTAAAGCGAACATATATATATTTTTGATTCCCTATCCCGTGGGATTTTCGAAAAAAAAATAGTTACCTAAATAATGACAGGTACCCACGGAAATAAGGAAAACTTAAATATTATTACTCATTTGATACTTTAGTAAAGTTATTGTTCTTTGAATTACTAAAGTGTCTTTGGCGATGACATAAGTCGGGCTGAGCGATTACGGGTTTCCCATACAAACTTTCATCCCCTATTTACCCTCTTCTGGGATATTTTTTTAAAAACGCTGATACATGTAATTATTCATTACCAACCAAAAGGCTAAATGCCAATTTTCATGGTTTGAACTACAAAACGGACTTCCCATACAAACTTCCAGCCCCTATTTTACCCTCGTAGGGGACGATTTTCACTATATTATTATTTAATTTATAACAAGAATGAACATTTTTTATACACTTTCATCCCGTATTTTAATCCACTAAGGGTTTAATTTCGAAAAATCCTTCCTCTCTGCAAAATTTCACCTTGCTAGGTCCAAGGGTTTGGGCGGGGGTCGTGCGGTCCATGGCCCTCTACGGAGCTCCTGTATGGGCGCGCTCTCTGGCGCTGCGGCCAGCCCGCCGGTTGAGCGCGGCTCAAAGGGTCATGGCCATCCGGATGGTCCGGGGATACCGCACGGTCTCCTTTGAGGCAGCGAGCCTCCTTGCCGGATTGCCGCCATGGGATCTGGAGGCAAAAGTCCTCGCGCACGTATGGGAGTGGCGCGAGGAGGCGAAACGCCGGGGCGTAAGTCCGTTGCCGCGAGAAATCGCGGCACAGCGGACGGAGCTCCGGCGGGATCTCATGGCGTCATGGAAAGTACGGTTGTCGCAACCCAGTGCTGGGCACGCCACGATTGCGGCAATAAGTCCCCTCTTTGAGGAGTGGCTGGAGAGACGCCACGGCGTCCTCACCTTCCGCCTGACGCAGGTCCTCACCGGACATGGCAGCTTCGGAAGGTTCCTGTGTCGGATAAGGCGGGAGGAAACGTCCGGGTGACTATGTGGATCGCCCGGAGGACACGGTGGAGCATACGGTGGAGGTCTGCCCGGCTTGGGCAGAGCACCGCCCTGTCCTCGTGGAGGCGATCGGTGGCAGAGACCTCTCGCGTCCGGCCCTGGTTCAGGCCATGGTACGGAGCGAGAGGGAATGGGCAGCCGTCACCTCCTTCTGCGAAGCAGTAATGCTCGCGAAGGAGGAGGCGGGACGGTTGAGGGAATGGCACGTTTCGCGCCCTCTCGCCCCTAGCCGCCGCAGGAGACGCCCTGGGCGTCGGGAATCCCGGGCGGATTTCCAGCCACCGTAGGCGCGGGCTTGCGGACGATGAGCAATGGGTAGCTCACCGTCCGGTAAGGACCAGGCCCGGGTCGACGGCGCGTCATATTCCACGCGCGCCTCAAAGAGATGTCGTCAGCACAAAAGTAGGGGTCCACTAGGGCCGATGCCTGCCGGGGTCGCGGGAAGGTACTTATGGGTCACCGAGGCCCCTGGCAACACAGGCAACAGGAAGGAATACGGGTGGGTTTTAGTCAGTAAGAGTCTGACACACCCTCCCGCTCCGCCCAGAGCGGGAGAAGTTATTTGATGATTTCCCACTGTCAAAAAAAAAAAAAAAAGGGTTTGGGCTAGGCGAGTCAGTCAGTCAGTCAGGACTTTTCTTTTTATCTAAATAGATAGAGAGAAGATAGTTACCATTAATAAATTATCTCCATTTAGGTTCACCTTTGTTCTTAAGTTAACTTTAATTATAGCTTCGACATTTAAGATGGAGGCTATCCATTAACGAGACAAATATACTTTAGCTGTTCATGAATAAAGGACACATTTTCTAACAAAGTCAGGTCTACGAAATGCTACAAACGATATATATATTATTATTACTTCTTTGAAGCCATCTTTACAAGTCGAATATTCTTTCAATGGTTTCATTAATAACTGATTGGCTGAGATCCCTAACATATAAAGAATCAAAAAATATTTTGACAAGAATAACATAAAAAAAGAAGAAAAAGGTACACTCACACACATACAAACATACACACATACATACATACATACATACATACATACATACATACATACATACATACATACATACATACACACACTTACATACATGTGCGCACCTCATATACCGATAGCTGCTAAATTAATGTTTTATTTTATTTTATTTTTATTTTTTCTTAAGAGTATCAAGTATTTACTTAGTAGCCTCATCATTGTAAAGCAACAACTAAAGGGAAGAGTGAGACAGCTCCGACACAAGTACTATTGTAACTTACTGGGTCTGCCCCGATTTATGTATGACACAATGTTTAAGTTGAAATAAATGTTTTTGTATTTTTTTTTTGTTGTATAAAATAGATGCTACCTCTCAAATAGCAGGTTCTTTATCCGTGAAATAACATTTATACACACTCAAAGGTCATTGTCTCTTTTCAAAGACCAGAAATCACGATAGCATAATGTGTCTTGCAATTTAAAATGGCATAACCTGTCGTTAGTATGTGAAGATCAAAGAAAAATGTAGATTAAGGCGCTGACAAGACCCAATTGACCAAAATAGGCTTCTCTTAAGAAAAATAATTGCCAAATCTGTATAGTTTGTGGTAGCGGAAAAAATATATGTTAATTTTGAACATATTACCCAGAACTTGGTTGTTACCAAAACACATTTTGAAAAAAAAAACTCGATACAAACTAACGTTAAACTAACCTCTTACTTTGAGTTCTAATCCAAAATATCTGAATGAAATATCAACATACGTTACGTATTTAATTAATAACAAGTACGTCTTATTTTAATGCAAAACTTGGTTGTTTGTTATTTTGGATTACTCAACTTAATTTTGAGTAAATAGATAATTGCTTCATATTTTGCAATAAATTACAAGCGTTGTGTCATCGCGCTTCTCTTTCTTTTCTATGCAATCTGACAGTGACCGCGGTTGAGGTGTTGTCAGCGTCTTAATGTAAGTAGTTTAAACACATATTTTGGTAGGCTCGCCCACGAACTATAAGAACTAATTTGCTATGTATGTTTCGTTTTCAACAACTGTCGTCATAGGTAAGCAGGTTTATTTCTTAATAAAATAAAAGAAGTATGAATTGTAGTTTTTCTTTAATTAAAATATTCATACTAAAAACTTAATTAATATAAAAGAAAACTCAAGCAAGTGTTTCATCAGTCCATTTGAAATAGTCATCGTTTCTTTGTTCAAGGGCTTAGTCAAAGAAAGAGCTTTTGAGACCCCATTAAAATGGAAGGCTATTAACGAAGTAATCTATTTGGTATTTAGTCTGCATAGGACTTAGTTTCGGCCAGAGATGATTAAGCTAGACTTTAAATTAATTATCTTTCTTTCCATGGACCATAAAGTGATTGAATGATTATGAGTGATTTCCGAAGTATTTCAATAAGGACTTTATTTCCATTTATAAATAGGAATAGTTACGGAAAAGCTTACACTAATGTATCTAATAAAAGGTGATACCTACAGATATTTCAAATAACTACTATTTTATTGACGTGTAAAAGTGTTTGTACAAACCTACTTACAGAAATAAAATCATTTATCATTTATTTTATCTGTTAAGGAGTGAATGTAAAAAAGCAGAAATTGGGCTGGCAAAACAATCCTCTCTATCAACAAGAGAGCTAATAAACATTCTGTAAGTAACAGTATCTTCATATACCTTCTTATATAATACTCCGGCGAAATGGACCTTTTTATTCGATATGGAAAAATATTAAAAAATACATGTAAATATAAATAGCTTTACGAAAATAGCACTTGGATAGCGTCGCTTTCTTTTATTGAACTAGTTTTCACCCAGACCAGTCCAGTCCAGTTTAATTAAACCGTTTAATTTCCATTACACAGTGAAGATACATCTGAAGTTCACTTCTAATCCTAATCGGTATCTGACTGCCTGTGAAGTAGCCGGCACGTATCTACATTATGAACCGAAAAAAAACAGACATTCATGCCATCTGTGCATGAAATGAATGTCTGTTTTTTTTCGGGACAATTAGTTGTTAAGCATATTGACGCCCTGCGTCAAATTGCCGTGTTATTGCCGATAATACAACTGTCAAAGAATGCATAATCAGCCTATAATGTTCCCTTTGTTGGGACACAGGCCTCTTTGTGAGTGGGTCAAAAATTCACCACGCGGGCCCATGCGGGATGATACATATCAAATGTCTTTGAATTTTTGAATCCAAGACATGCCAGTTCTGTCACGATGATTTCCTTCACAGTGTTCAGAGCCGTGGTTATAAAATAATTTACACAAAATAAAGCGCCTGTCGGGATTCGAACCTACGACTTACAATTAGTATAAGTCACGACCGTTACCACTGGGACACCACTGGATCAAAGAATGGCAGTTGTGATTTGAATATACGGACAATTTAACATAATTAGTTTTACATACATTCAATTTCACCTCATGGTATTACAAGTCTAATAAGTCAGAAATACGGCCTACCCAAAGATACTCGTAGTGTCTTGGCACCGCTCCTCTTCAATATATATACCAACGACCAACCATTCAGCCTGAACAAGTCCCGCTTCATGTATGCAGACGATCTTGCCGTCGCCTCCCAAGCCACCACCTTTGAAGAGGTCGAGACCATTTGTCAGAAGCTCTTGATCTTTTAACCACGTACTACCTCGCTAACTCATTCAAACCCAATCCGAGCAAACGCAGTCTTGCATATTCCATCTTCGCAACAAAAAAGCGGGCCGCAAACTTAAAGTGGGGTGCCCATTGAGCACAGCAACTTCCCGAAAGATCTTGGTGTTACTCTGGACAAGTCTTTAACATTCAGCAAGATCTGCAAGAACATCAAGCAGAAGGTACACACTTGCAACAGTTTCCTACAACGACTACATTGCAGGTGTCCCCCCCGTGGAGTCGTTCAGCCCATGCATAGTTAGTGGAAACAAGTCTGAACGAAACGTGCCGGGCGATCATCACTGGTTGCCTTAAACCGACCCCGGTGCAAACGCTGTATCCACTAGCTGGAATAGCACCACCAGAAATTCGCAAAGCGGTGACTGATCCTTTGCATGATAACATCCTGGTGTCACAAAGGCTGAAAAGCCGCAACAACTTTTTATAGTGTGTTCTCCTCACTGGCGAAGGGTCTAAAGCAGGGATTCCCAAACTATTTTGGGCAAGAGACCCCCTTTCCAAAATGAACTGATACCTCAGACCCCCATAGCCAATTTTTTTCATCTTGTACGAACTTGTGCACGCTTATCGACTTTTTGAGTTTTATAAAAGTACAACAATGATACTTCCTACCAAAACATTAGTCATTCTTATAACAAGTTGCTACACGTAACACAACCTATACAGTATCTTGAAAGTTTCAAATAAGAATTTGGGTTAATTAACACGGGTCGATTATAAGACCTCGTCGACCCCCAATATCAGTTTTTGTTTATGTCGACCCCAGGGAAACCGATTTCGACCCCTAGGGGTCGATATCGACCACTTTGGGAATCCCTGGTCTAAAGGAAAGGCTAAAGCTGTGGCGCGACAGTGCTTCCCTAACTGTCAAGCCAAACTGATGCAGCTTCACGCTTGGCGCTCTCCATGTATTGTAGATTTTAAGAATCTCTTTTTGCCATTAAGCTACAAAATTCTTTACCAGGCTGATATCGATTAAAACTAAAATTATTTTCGTTTAGGTATAACATTGAGCACAAAAAACAACTTCAAGTAGGTAATTGATTGATGACGTAAAACACATTTTTTCACCACTATATTGACGTAAAGGGCTGTAGCAAAAAGTTGTTGACTTGTCGATGAATGTTCGTTGTAAAGTGTTGAGACCGATCGGTGTCCTTTAGCTCTTAGATATTATTGTGGTTTTAGGGATTTGAGTAAACTATAAAGTAATTAATAAGTAAGTAACTCAAAATCAAATTCAAAAGTCAATTATTCAAACTAGGCTGAGAATCAGCTCTTTTCGAACTTCAAATTACATAAGACAATCCCCCAAAAACGCCCGCCCTTCACCAGTTTCTAGTGCTTTAGCTGGGAGGAAGAAGTGGCGCAACAAACTCCCCATCAATAATTGCGAAACACACTAACAGTAATTGCATGGGCAGCATTTTGGCAGTTCAACAACATTAATTGCGTTATTTACGTTGTTGAGCTGACAAATTTTTCGAACATTATATGAAGCAATGGATGGGATCATTCAAATCATTTAGATTGTGATCGATAGGGTGTTACGCAATTAGGGTGCAGGTCCGGAGATTTTGTTGTAAATGGGTGACAGAGCGGTGCTAAGTGTATTTTTCGATATCCGTGATTTTATGTAAACCCACCCACTATATCTTACATGTCAGTTTTAAATTAACGAAGTAGCTATAGCGCATTGATCAATAGGGTCTTACACCCATTTTTGAAAAGAGTCTTAATTAAATTCTATAGTGCTAATATGCCCCAAAAAAAAATTACAAAATTTTTATTCAATCGATAAGTGCCATAAATAGTACCTGGGACTCGTCCTCGACAGCCGGTGGAACTTCGTGGAACATTTCCGACGTTTGGCTCCCAAACTGGAGCGGGCAGGCGCTGCATTGAAGCGGCTCCTGCCCAATCTAGGGGGTCTAAACGCCTCCTGCCGGAGGCTCTATGCGGCGGTCGTGCGGTCCATGGCCCTCTACGGGGCTCCTGTATGGGCGCGCTCTCTGGCGCTGCAGCCAGCCCGCCGGTTGAGCGCGGCCCAAAGGGATCCGGATCCGGATGGTCCGGGGATACCACACGGTCTCCTGTGAGGCAGCTAGCCTCCTTGCCGGATTGCCGCCATAGGATCTGGAGCCAAAGTCCTCGCGCACGTATGGGAGTGGCGCGAGGAGGCGAAACGCCGGGGCGTAAGTCCGTTGCCGCGAGAAATCGCGGCACAGCAGACGGAGCTCCGGCGGGATCTCATGGCGTCATAGAAAGTACGGTTATGGCAACCCAGTGCTGAGCACGCCACGATTGCGGCGATAAGTTCCCTCTTTGAGAAGTGGCTAGAGAGGCGCCACGGCGTCCTCACCTTCCGCCTGACGTAGGTCCTCACCGGACACGGCAGTTTCGGGAGGTTCCTGTGTCGGATAAGGCGGGAGGAAACGTCCGGGTGTCACCACTGCGTGGATCGCCCGGAGGACACGGTGGAGCATACGGTGGAGGTCTGCCCGGCCTGGGCAGAGCACCACCGTGTCCTCGTGGAGGCGATCGGCGGCAGAGATCTCTCGCGTCCGGCCCTGGTTCAGGCCATGGTACGGAGCGAGAGGGCATGGGCAGCCGTCACCTCCTTCTGCGAAGCAGTAATGCTCGCGAAGGAGGAGGCGGGACGGTTGAGGGAAAGGCATGTTTCGCGCCCTCTCGCCCCAAGCCGCCGCAGGAGACGACGGGAATCCCGGGCGGATTTCCGGCCACCGTAGGCGCGGGCTTGCGGACGGTGAGCAATGGGTAGCTCACCGTCCGGCAAGGACCAGGCCCGGGTCGACGGCGTGTCGTATTCCACGCGCGCCTCAAAGAGATGTCAGCACAAATGTAGGGGTCCACTAGGGCCGATGCCTGCCGGGGTCGTGGGAAGGTACTTATGGGTCACCGAGTCCCCTGGCAACACAGGCAACAGGAAGGAATACGGGTGGGTTTTAGTCAGTAAGAGTCTGACACACCCTCCCGCTCCGCCCAGAGCGGGAGAAGTTATTTGATGATTTCCCACCATCAAAACAAAAAAAAAGTGCTATAAATATGCATTTAAATTTAAATTTTTCAAATTTCGCGCTTAGTGTGACGAAAACGCTGGACGGAGTGGAGGCCATGTTGTCTGTGGTCATGACGTCACTTGGCTATGTAAACAAATGCGCTGATCTATTATCTATCTATCAGTTGACAGTTGACACGTTTTAGTTTACATAGCCGTATGACGTAATAGCATGGCGGCTGCATTTCACGGTGTTTTTTAACATTTTAGTAAAAGTGAAGACGTTGAATTGAACTTTAAAAATTATTTTGTTATTTTATGAACAAAAAGTAACATTTTCGGACTCCTTTTTGCCTAAACTATCTCAATAATATATTTATAGATTTTTTTCTCGTATATAGTAAAATACCCTATTTTTATAACTGTGTATTTTCAGTTATAAAAATGTATCAGCAGCACAACAGTAGTTATTTATACAAATAATTTTTCGGATTTACATAATCAGCCTATAATGTTCCCACTGCTGGGACGCAGGCCTCCTCTCTGTGAGAGGGACTGGGCCGTAATTCCCCACGCGGGCCCAGTGCGGGTTGGTAGATGTCAAATGTCTTCGATTTTTTGGTTCTTGGACATGCCGGTTTCCTCACGATGTCCTTGACCGTTTTGAGAGCAGTGGTGATGAAATAAGTTACACAAAATAAAGCGCCTGTCCGGGTTCGAACCTACGACCGACAACTCGTAAGCTAAATTTTACTTAGAGATTTTACGGATTTAATACAGCTAAAGTACCTCGTTCGAGAGAGTGATACGACCAAGGATCGTCAACGGATGCCTTAATAAAAATCAACTACACGAATAAAATTTCATGGCCTTTATTTGGTGGGCTTGAACGCGCACTTGACCAATATTTTATCGATCTATTTGTACGGGCGAGACAGGACAAGGTATTACAGAAATAGGACTACAAATATAAGGGGCCCCGAACAGGGCCGTTATTAGACGGCTCATATTTTCACAAACAACACTACTAGAGATGTTCGAATTAACCATGCGAATAGCTTGATTATAATAATCATTTAAATAACTGGGATGTTACTGAATTGTCTTGATAATGGGCTGGGTATATCAGTATTTTATTAATATTAAGGTAAAAGTGTTGGTTATGGCTTAGGTAGTACTAGTAGAGCTCGGTCAGAAGTAGTTCCGAATCAGGAGTTAATACGAGCCTGATATTTCTAACGCTTAAACGGAAATGCAGTAGGTGTCAATTTTCTTTAAAGGCCAGTCCAGGGCTATAATTTACCTATTACGTCGGTGTATCCACAGATATTATTACCGCATACGGCATGGTCAACACGTAAGTTATTTTATTAATATTGGAACGGTTTTATTTTTAATTTATTGGATTTTAATAAAGCTCGAAATGCGAAGTATTACAGGATGATTTTAATCTGACATGTACTCCATCGAATGAACAATTTCCCTAAAAGCCTTAACAAAGAGCACGGATTTACATGTAATAAAAATGTAGGAGGATATTCATATTTACGATATTTTTGTTAATATTCCTGACTAAAATCGGTATTTTTTGTTTGTGAATTGTTGATGTTATACCACAAAAGATCGGCAGTAAATGGGTTTCGATGTCAAAGTTGCTCGAATTGACTTTTGTTAAGTCATAAAATAGTGAAACTGCAGTTGAGTTGGATATATCTAAAGCAACAATAGTGCGGAAGCAGTAAACATTGTTTCATTGTGTTGTTACCTGCCTCTCGATAAAGGTGCGATCTGACTATGCAGGTCGCTTTGACGGGGATATCGCGTATCGCCCCCATATTGGGACTCAATTCAATATCAATAATTGTGATCATGGTGATCGATTAGAATGTCGTACAATGATTATTGTGTACAACAGTCTGAGAATTTTGAGAAAGGCGAGTAAGATAAGGGAATCAAGTGTCTTGATTTTACTCACACGGCGGCATGTGAGATGTAGACTTCACGTTCACTGCGCCGATACCAGTTGCTAAAGCCAATAACATGTTTAGGACAAAGGCTCGACCAACTCCCGAGAAGGCTGTCGTTAGGCAGTTGAATGCGGTTGGCTCGATTCAGGAAACGGTACTCTTTGAACAGGAAACGGCGCGTATTGTTAAGACGCTGACAATATCTAAACCGCGGTCACTGTGAGATTGCATAGAAAAGAAAGAGAAGCGCGATGACACAACGCTTGTAATTTATTGCAAAATATGAAGCAATTATCTATTTACTCAAAACTGAATTGAGTAATCGAAAATAAAAAACAACCAAGTTCTGAAATAAAATGATTTTTTTTCTGTAAGTAGGTTTATACAAACACTTTTACACGTCAATCATATTTAGAAAAAAAATAGATGAGCTCGGCGTTTCCTATCTGACTACTCTGAGAAGAAAGGCCGAAACAAACTCAGAGGTCACAGTCTCTTTTAAAGTCCAGACATAATCTTGGTCAGATCATGTGAAGACACCATGTAGATTGGTGTCTGAAATGGTCTTTTGAGAAAAAAAACCACACAGATTGAGTGGACCTATCCAGTCAGTGCACGCATTTGTCAGTAATCGTGCAGCTCAACTCAGAACTTAAGGAACTCAACGATTTGACGAACAATACCAAAGAAAGGACATTTGAGTAGGCCGCTTAAATGACTCAAACTGCCAGACTAAGATGAAAACTAACTGAGAGAAATAATAAAAACAATAAGCCACATAGTCTTTACATTCACAATAATTTAAAAAAGAATATAATACTTCAAAAAGTCATAGTGTATATAGTGTAAATATTAATGTCATAGTGTATATAACAAAAATCTGCATTCAAATAAGACATTCTTGATATTAATTAAATACGTAACGTATGTTGATATTTAATACAGTTATTTTGGATTAGAACTCAAGGTAAGAGGTTAGTTTAACGTTAGTTTATATCGAATTTTTTTTTCAAAACGTGTTTTGGTAACAACCAAGTTCTGGGAAATATGTTCAAAACTAACATATATTTTTTCCGCTACCAGAAAATATACAAAGTTGGCATTTTTTTTTCTTAAGAGAAGCCTATTTTGGTCAATCGGGTCTTGTCAGCGCCTTAAGATTTTCCTTTCTCTGGAGCCCTGACCACTGCAGCTTACACCGTACATATAATGAAATTAAAAGGAAAACTATCACAGCTAAGTAGGGTTTACAAGTTAACGACCAACTTAAATTTGCAGTTGGAGAATTGACCGTGACGTAGGTATATCGATGTATGGGAGAACATGTTTTTCAACTACAATGTTAAGTTTGTTTTTGGGATAAATTCATCCAAAGTAATCCCAACTACGTAACCCTTCATTGTACGTGTCAAAAAACTATCGAAACTGAGGTTTCAGTATTAGAAAAGTTCGAAATTCCAAAAAACAATTCCTATACAATCGTAGAAAATGAGACTCCAATGTACTTTTTATGATGGATAGACTGGCCAAAAATTAACAAAAAATTTAAACTTAGCATTTTGAAAAATATGCATTATAATTTTATTTGCTTTGAGAATAAGATTCTGACCGTTTATTTTAAGTTCGGTTCCCAACTATTGATATTTTTATGAATCTTTTTATACATTTTGCTACTATTATGGTGTTCCAAGTACGTTTTATAATAAAGTGCTTATAATAAAATATAATAATCGGTATATATTTTCAAAATTATTGTATACAGATTATTTTAAACTTCTTTTACAACTTAAAATATATAGGCAATATAAATTGGGAAAAAATAGTCCCATCTCAAAAATCCACTCTTTGATGTATATAAATGGTTATTTAATTCAACTTTTTACAAAGCAAATAGCTATGCGGTTTTACGACTGCTGTGCAAATAAGTGGTTGTAAGTTCGATTTCCAACGATTGACTTTTTCTGTTCTTTGAAGTGTAAACTTCTTTAGGCGCGTTGAGCGATTTTTGGTAGGGGAAAAATTTATGACATGGGTTCGCGTCACTGACATGCCCGCACCGACACACTGTAGGAGCAGTAAGTTGAGTTAAATTAACCACGTGAAAAGTTGAATTTGTGTGTATTGTGCATTGTCAAAATTGTGTTTTCGATAATCATTATTTTATTGAGGTGAAAACTTCTTTAGGGGCGTTGAGCGATATTTTTTTACTTCGGTCGGCAGCCCTCATGACTGCCTATGTTTTTTTACATTTTGTTACCCTAACTAATATTATATTTCCAAAAATAAGTTTGTTGGTTTGTTTACCGCTTTAACGCTAAAACGGCTGAACAGATTTGGATGAAATTTGGCACATGGGTAGATCATGACCTGGATTAGGACATAGAATACTTTTTATTCCAATATTCACACGTGATCGTGACTTATGTGGACGAAACCACGGGATGCAGCTAGTAGGTACTATTATATTATCATAGTTCTTAGAACACAGAAAATCAATGTTTAGGCCTCTGCTGTCATCTATGGATAAAATAAAAATAAATATCTATTGTTAAGTGACTGTTAATGAAAAATCCCGTGTGTTTACAATCTAATGTTATCTATATTATTTTAATTATAGCCGTTTGTCAGGAATAATCTTTAAGAGTACGAGTATATCAGTGTTGTACAATTAGGTATACAGGGAAGTTTTATAAAAATGTGGCTGTTATTTTAGTATATTGTGACGTCTTACGACTTCCGCGCGAACGAAGTCGCGGGCAGAAGCTAGTATCCTAACTTCGAAATGCGAAAGTGAGTTTGTTTATTACGCTTTCACGCTTAAAATTGCTGAACGGATTTGGATTAAAATTTGGCGCATAGGAAGACCATGAAAAAAAAACAAGCTATTTAACTTTCTACCAGCATGCATTTTTCTGCGTGGGTAGGTAATGGAAACGCGCTATAAAAATGAAGTACCTTGATTTTGGCAGAATAATTACAGTCACTACTTTGCAGAGCCAAAACGCTTAATGTATGTAAATTCTGTAACAAAGTTTAAACGTATTAAAAGCAATGATTTTAAATGTAATATATCATGAATACGCAATTTCTTATTTCAAAAATGAACAAATTTATTTTCAGGTCGGTGGCATACTTCCAAAAAACGCCCGCATTTCACTGCACCCGTAACTATGCAAATCGTCTCCGATTTACAAGAATACGTGAAAGTGGGCACACTACTTTATGTATACCTGTTTTTGCTGTACAAAATAAGCAATGTTCTACTTTTAGCAACACACTAAATTTCTAAATTGAACTATTTACGTGACGTCGTGCTGTAGACTAAACTTGGTCTGTCGATTAAAAGTGTTTAGATTTACAAAAGCAGGAGCTGTTCGGTTTCTTTGGAACTGAATTACAAACGATGTGTTTATTATATTTTAAAATAATTTAAATAGGAGTACCGATTTGCGTTTTTAAGATTTTTAAACATAAAGTAACATAATTTCAAATGAATGACGTGTAAACACAGACAGGCTGATAAAAATGTTTCATAAGAAATTCATAATTTACAAGAACCAGTTAATTTTAAGTGATGGCTAGAAAGCGGATGGGTACTCGTAAAATCTTAAATCTCGTCGCATTAATAGAGGGCAAGGGGAAGCAAACAATACAAGGCATTGTTGACGAAGCCCCGATTGGCGGGGCTTCTATTTCTGAATGTTTAAAAGAACCACGAAGAGGATGGACCCCCACCATCCCCTTTGAACCTAACATAACCGAGTCGGGGTGCCCCAAATCACGAGCTCGCTTCGTTCACTCTTGCACCAAATAAACACCAAAATGTTAACCTTGATAACATTAACATGTAAACATATTATATAGCTGCCACCATCTCCAAAAATGGATCTTTTTACATTTCACAATGTTCCGCCGCCCCAAGTATCTACTCCAGATATTAATGATGAGAGCACATTCATGCAACCTCAGAAGCAACGGAATGACGCGAAAGCAAGTATATCTGTCACTGTCAGTGTCAACAAATTGGCGGCCTAGCGATTCATTTTACGCATTTTGACAGACCCAACTTGAAAACATAACAATCTAGTTAAATTTAAGTTCCATTTCAAGCATTAGTTAGTGATTTAGCGATACTTTTGGTTTTATTTTTGTTTTTAGTTGTCGCCGCTCCGGCAGCAGAAATTGCTTGAGGGCGCTTGAAATAAACCCCTTGACCACAGTGACAGACTCCTCAAATTCAGGCGACTTAATTAAATATCCAACCCAAACGGATTGCTACTGAAATATTTTACTTTTAAAGTAAATATTTTGGTAAAATAATAAAAAAAGGCACGTGAATCACCATTTTCATAATATCAGATTCTCAAAATAGCAGATGCTATCACCTGTTACAGGCGATAGCATCTATCACCTTATTTTCCTAAAAAATCACTATAATAATCCAAATTAGGTCCGCAAAGAAATTATAATTTAGGTGCAAAACAAAAAGCAAAGGCATTATTATGGTGCTGCTGGCTGCCTCGATCAATGCTCTCCGAAAGTTACTGGCTGTGAGTGAGTCGTATGCGGAGTCTCATGGGTTGATATACAACACCAAAAATACAGAGTATATCGTCTTCAGGTCTGGTGCCAGATGTCCATCTACGGTCCCTCCTCTGTTACTTGAAGGTCACCCAATAAAACGGGTATATACATTTAAATATTTGAGCCATCTGGTAACAGATTCCCTGAAAGACGATTCAGATTTGGAGAGGGAGCATAGAGCGTTGTCAGTCCGGGTGGACATGCTGCCCCGCAGGTTCTCTCGATGTACAGTTGCAGTTAAAATAGCTCTGTTTAAGGCGTATTGCACAACACTGTACTCGGGGGCCCTGTGGTTTAGATATACCCAAAGGGCTTGTAATGCTCTGCTTATCCAATATAACAACGCGTTCAGGGTGCTGTTGCGACTGCCACGTCTCTGCAGTGCGTCGGCAATGTTTGCCAAGGCGTGCACTGACAGCTTTGACGCAGTATGGCGCAAAAAATCTGCCTCGTTAGTTCGCAGGTTGCGTGACAGTCCCAACATCATTCTGCACTCGATAGCCGCCCGGGCAGATAGTCCGCTTGTGTGGGCGTTAGCAGAGCGGACAAGATCTGTTTTAGTTATTAAGTACTAACATAGGCTAAGTACTAAGTGCCAAACTTAAGTGGCAGTGGGCAGGGCACATTGCTCGCAGAACAGATGGCCGATGGGGCCGAAAGGTTCTGGAATGGCGACCGCGTACCGGAAGACGTAGCGTTGGAAGGCCTCCTACAAGGTGGACCGATGACCTTGTGAAAGCCGCAGGAATCCGCTGGATGCGGGAAGCACAAAACCGGTCGAAGTGGCGGTGCTTGGGGGAGGCCTATGTCCAGCAGTGGACGTCTTTCGGCTGAAATGATGATGATGATGATAGGCTAAGTAAGCTTGTCACTAACACAAAGGACCTCATTTGCAGTCTTATCAAATAAATGATTATGATTATCTAAATCAAATCAAAATATTCAACAATTTACCATTGTCAAACACGTGTTTACGTCGACGACAGCTTCTGATAAGGGCGAGTTATTCAGGGCAATACTTTTAATGATCTCACACCTTTTCCTGCCGTCGTGCGGAACTCGCGATTGCAAGCTCACCCACGCGAATCCAATCACGACGCGTAATGTACATAAAGGAGCAGTCTAATAAATTGCGATAGAACTAGGTAAAAATATATTTTTTTTTCTATAGCAATCTTGTATCGTAATTGAACAATATCGTTGCTATTTATTTTAATAGATACGCCTATCTACTCCAAACGATATAATTTATGGAAGCGATTTTCACTAGTTGAATAAAATTTCGATCTGGCGGCGATAAATGATTTATCGTTACATTTTCAGGTCTCATGTTATCAGTCTGAGCTTTTGTTTATTACCTACTATTATGAAACTGCGTAATTTATAGATATTTTTGTAATTTAGCCCTACCTTTTTAGCTGTTTTGTCCGTTAGAAAACTTTGCGGTATGGTGGTTATGTTATTATCTATTCTGTTTAGTTCTTGTGCAAGCATAAAAAGGCAATTGACCTCTACGCAATATTTGTATTGTGACCAAGCCAAGATAGGGAGGCGTGGCGTTCTGAAAACGTATTTATATGTATGCGCCGGTGGCGAGCGGCGTCACACAATAAAATACACAATAAAATCGTGTCGTTTCCCACGCTCCAATATCTGCCAACTGAATGTGTCAGCAATACACTAGCCACTCTTGATATTCACAGTATATTGAAGTAGGGTTATTTCGCTGTCAGACATGTCTCCAGACCTTGAGAATAATAATGGTTTATTGGAATAGACTTGACTGATTTCTGATAACATTTTGATTGTGTACAGGATTGCTTAGAATTTTATTCGAATTGCAGCAAAAAAAAAGTTAAATATATTTCGAACAAATTGTGCTCCCCGACGAAATATTTAGCGTTTACAGCGTTACGCCACGGAGGCGTGGTATTCTGTATTTTCTGTCTACCCACATAGGAAATGGGCAATAATAACACAATCCCAGACGATGGCACCACCGTGTCCTCCGGGCGATCCACTCAGTGGTGACACCCGGGCGTTTCCTCCCGCTTTATCCGACACAGGAACCTCCCGAAGCTGCCGTGTCCCGTGAGGACCTGCGCCAGGCGGAAGGCGACGCCGTGGCGCCTCTCTAGCCACTCCTCAAAGAGGGGACTTATCGCCGCAATTGTGGCGTGCTCAGCACTGGGTTGCGACAACCGCACTCTCCATGTCGCCATGAGATCCCGCCGGAACTCTGTCCACTGTGCCGCGATTTCTCGGGGCAGCAGAGTTACGCCTTGGCGTTTCATCTCCTCGCGCCACTCCCATACGTGCGCGAAGACTTTTTGCCTCCAGATCCCATAGCGGCAATCCGGCAAGGAGGCTCGCCGCCTTACCGGAGACCGTACGGTATCCCGGACCACACAATCCCAGGCAACGGAATACAGATGCCACAAGGTTGTTGGCGCTACACGCATCATCAACGCCCGCAAACGTCTATTCCCTATGCATGTCAACGTGCACTAATGTCATTTCACAAACGATTACCCCGATAATGGGCCGTACGTTCACGCTTATCAAGCGTTCGTTGCTATTGATTTAACAGTTGCTCCTGAACTAATTAACATTATGTGGAGCTATGCTTATCTGAGTACTGTAATTTGTGTACCGACTCGTCTGATGGAAATCAACTGCAGTATAGGCTTACAATGCTTGCATTAGCAACCTGCTGTGCAGTGAGATTCAGTGTTATATTTTGATAGGTTAGGTAAATTGCCTGTATTACAGGCTAAAAGACAAATTCTTGGCCCCTTATTTTTATATGTTTTTATATCGTCAAATGTCGTGAATTGATTCAATGAATTACATATAGGATTTACAATACGAACAATGGGAAATAAACAATCAAAAAGGGTAGGTATACTTATTTGCTATCCGATACATAAACCAAATCCAATTAAAAACATTGTGATTTGGGATATAAATTAATGGCCCGTACAGACTGGGGCGACATCGACAGGCATATTACTGCCTGTTGCGCCCGCGATATCGCGCTAGTCTGCACGAGCCTTAAGACTTATCCAAAGTTTAGGTTTTTCTGTTTAATAAACGACCTGTTACTACCTTTGGTTTTATGAAATGTGTGATATACCTTTCTATTTCTAACACTTTTACCCATCAACATAATTTATTTAAAAGTTACAAGACACTTCGATGAAACCTTTTTTAATAATTCTAATAACAAATTCGACTTTTAAAAATGTAGAGTGATGAGTGATTCACGCACTATGTTATTTAGTTCTACTGCTTCTGTATACAAAGTATCTTTCATCAAAGATTGGATAGTTAGATATTTTTAATGTGGATGTGATTTTTAATGTGAATAGATAGATATTTTTTTTATCTCTAGTTATACCTATTTTTTTTTTGTAGAAATCGTAGCTGTTGTCGTATTCCTAAGTCAGGCGAATCCAATGTTTCAGAAAATTCTTAAGTTTTTTTCCATTGTTTCTTTACGTTGAAGGAAACCTAACGTATAAAAAACCGGCCAAGTGCATGTCAGACCACGTACAATGAAGGGTTCCGTAGTTGGGATGAATTTATCGCAAGAACAAACTTAACATTGCAGTTGTTCTAGTAGTAAAATATCATGGTTAATCTCTCAATATTGTGCATACAAACTTACATTTGCAGTTGGAATTTATGGGCATTCCAACTGCAAATGTAAGTTTGTAAGGCTTCTTATAGGTTTACCTGTAATCTTTAAGTATAGAAATATTTTCTGCTTTTATTAAAAAAAAAAATAGGTTTAATAGTTTCGGAAATAAGGGGGAATGGTAAATTTTGCGTCTATTTTCCTAAATAAATGTATAACTATTTATTTTAAAATGATATATATATTATATAATATATATTTGAGCCCCTAACAGTACCTAAGCCCTTTCATTCAATGTGTCACACGGTGCAGTTTGTAAAACATTTTTTCTCATTCTAATTAATTGGCCCCTAAAATTGACCCCGTATTCAAAATTTATTTATTTACGCCGTGTTTGGGTTACAGAAATTCATATAGGTATATACCAAATTTCAAACTAATCGGTCTATTAGATTAGGAGCAAATTGGCTGTGACAGATAGACAGACAGACGAACAGACAGACAGACGAGTGATCTTATAAGGGTTCTGTTTTTTCATTCGGATGTACGAAACCCTAAAAACGTTGGAAAACTCCTCATCTCTCCTTGTGAAAAAGATATGCAGAGCTGTGATTCTCCAACTTCCTAAGCTTGGGTGCAAGATTTGATCAGGATTTCTTTACTATCCAGTATATTGAATAGTTTCATGCCTGACATAGTACACACATAATCGTTCCATAGGCACTTCATTTATATTTTTAGTATTAATATTTTTTTGCACAAAGTATGGTGACATGCGTAGATTTATGTACCCATCATTTTTATTTTCCCTCTATCTCGTTGAAATAATCGTGTCAGGTGTTAGTTTCTCAGGCAGCGAGACCGACACAGCGAATTGTGGAAGATATTAGGCCCAATTGTGACTTAGATATTAACATTTTCATTACATAATGGGAATGTTCCAATCAACATAATGGAATATTCCAGTTGAGATCAAGTATGTACTAACAATTAAGTCGCAATATTTGTGTTATTGTCGTCGTGGAGAAGAATGTAAGGATATTTTGAAGAGGCTTTGACTTTTTTGTGCTTATATTTTATTTTTGGTTTCATGAAGCGTTTGGAAACATGAAAGACATTCGGGACTTATAGATACCAAAATAATATGTGCCGTCTTTATCAATCACTAACCATTTATAACGGGTTTGTTCAATATAAATATTGATCGAAATTATTGAGTGGTTCCAGAGGAATGAATGGCCTTTGTTGACATTAATGTCATAAGGTGAATAGCATGCATTAGAAGTTATTGGAAAGCAGCTGTTCGGTACTAAACCATTAGTGTGAACGCACTTTGCGGTTGGCTGTTTGTTACTTGTAACTCATATGACTTTCCTTTAAAACAAAACCAGTGATCACATCAAAAATGTTTGTTTTTGCGAAAATAAAATGTTTACATTTTAATATATTTTTCTTTGTTTGTCGGTTCACATTTCACTTTAGCTATAAACATGCCTTTTCAAACACTTTAATTCAAATACATGAGTAAATATCAGTTTTTTTAGATCACAACTTTTATCAGGGACTAGCTTCTGCCTGCGACTTCATTCGCGTGGAAATCGTAAGAAACCACAATATACTAAAATAACAGCCACATTTTGATAAAAGTTCCCTGTATACTCGGTTTGTAGTTTTGGTCTCAGGAACTAAAGTATTCAGAGAGTCAGGACTGGAGACGCGGGAGCAAGCGACGTACACCATACATCGTCGACATCCACAGCCTTCAGAGTCTAATCCTTTTTTTTTGTTTTGGGTGTGAAATCATCTTGTAACTTCTCCCGCTCTGGGCGGAGCGGGAGGGTGTGTCAGACTGTTACTGACCAAAACCCACCCATATTCCTTCCGTCGCCTGTGTAGGGGCCTCGGTAACCCTTTAGTACCTTCCCGCGACTCCGGCAGGCATCGCACCTAGTGGACCCCTACACTTATGCTGACGACATCTCTTTGAGGCGCGCGTGGAATACAACGCGCCGTCGACCCGGGCCTGGTCCTTACCGGACGGTGAGCTACCCATTGCTCACCGTCCGCAAACCCACGCCTACGGTGGCCGGGTTATTCGCCCGGGATTCCCGACGCCCAGGGCGTTTCCTGCGGCGGCTAGGGGCGAGAGGGCGCGATTTGCCTTTCCCTCAACCGTCCCGCCTCCTCCTTCGCGAGCATTACTGCTTCGCAGAAGGAGGTGACGGCTGCCCATGCTCTTTCGCTCCGTACCATGGCCTGAACCAGGGCCGGACGCGAGAGATCTCTGCCGCCGATCGCCTCCACGAGGACAGGGCGGTGCTCTGCCCAAGCCGGGCAAGCCGTATGCTCCACCGTGTCCTCCGGGCGATCCACACAGTGGTGACACCCGGGCGTTTCCTCCCGCCTTATCCGACACAGGAACCAACCGAAGCTGCCGTGTCCGGTGAGGACTTACGTCAGGTGGAAGGAGAGGACGCCGTGGCGCCTCTCTAGCCACTCCTCAAAGAGGGGACTTATCGCCGCAATTGAGAGTCTGCCCCTGTGACTTGTTAATCGTCATCGCGAAGCATACGCTTACAGGTTGTGTTGTAGTTGTACAATTAATATTGTTATTGTTTAATTTGTTTTATTATTATTTTATACTACTCTCTTTATATTCAAAATGACTATTTTTTATTGAATCGTACCTCTACAAGTTTTAATTATATTAATAAAACAATTTTTAAACAACGAAAAAACCCGACTGCTCAAACACATAACTGAAAAAAGAAAAACAAGCATAATAATGTATAGAATTTTGGCATCCCTTTGGGACAAACAAAAATTACACTATATTTCAGGTTATTGTTTGTCCCGCCTGCGATACCAAAATTAGATTATAATTCTTGATTAATTTAGATCATAATGCTTGTTTTTTCTTTTTTCAGTTATGTGTTTTAGCAGTCGGGTTTTTTGTTTTTTAAATATTTTTTTTTATTTCAAGCTTTTTAGTTTTATTAATATATATATATATATATATAAATGGAATTGAATTATTACTCGCTATTATTTGATATCAATGTTGTAATTTATTTAAAAAAAAAACCTTCCCTACCTTTGTTTTGTATTTCCAGTTGCAATATATAAATATTATATAGCCTATGTTACTCTTACAATTAAGACGAATCTAACGACATCTCATAATTATGTTAAAATCCATCAAGCCGTTTAGGCTACAGAGCGTGCCAAAGAAGTAGACATACATACATACCTAGATACATACATACTCTCGAAAAACATTACCCTCCTTCTGGGGCAGTCGGGTATAAAAGTTAATTTTGTTAGATTAAATAAGCGCTATTTCTGTCACACGTAGATCACCTGCAGTTTCTAAAAAAACATCTTCGAAAATATTATAGACAAAGGCAGGTAAATGACACCGAGCGTGCAAAAAGTTGTGTTACATGTCACTTTTGTACATTACTTATGTCTTTGCTGGCACTTTCTAAAGAATTCAATCCACGATAAAATTAATTTTACTATCGGTCAGGCGGAGATCAATCTCAGTCATCGCTTACTCGGTCGTCGCTCCTCTTGTAGCGTTTACATCAAAATAGCTATAGATATAGATTTTTATCTTATGTGTGTCGGACATTTGGATGTTCTGTGTACCTAGGTTAGATACATTTTTATTGATATTAAGGTGTAGACATTCACAGATAATGAAAACATATTCGTTCAAAATTAGTTAGAACTGTTATTCTATTTATGTCTTTAGTTTGATTTAATTTTTTTTTTTTTTTTTTATTGGAGTATATTAAGATCGTAATTAACAAGGGTTCTGAAGTTTCTGCCAACGCTTCTGGGGAAATGTCATATATTGATTTGATAAATATTGTATGCAATATTATTTTTTTATGGTTACTCATATCCAAATATTTACGCACAGCTTTTAACAAAATTGAAAATTAATAAAAAATATTCTTCCATGGTAATATTAGCATAATCAGCCTATAATATTCCCACTGCTGGGACACAGGCTTCCTCTCGGTGAGAGGGAGTGGGCCGTAATCCACCACGCGGGCCCGGTACGGGTTGGTGTAATCCACCACGTGGGCCCAAAGCGGGTTGGTAATATTGCTCGTCTATAAATATTATTTATTTCCACGCAACCCTTTTAGTTACATTAAAAATGGTTGGTTACATTTAACGAAGAGGCCATCAAGTTTATTTATTCTAACCAGCTAGGCAATGATGAATTAATATAAGCTTTGATGTAGGACGATCATAATTTGATTTCTTACCCTTTTCCTATTATAAGTCTCAATTAGCACATACTATTGTTTACTTTAGGCAAATTGTGAAATCAATGTAATCATGATATTGCGACGGTCTCTTATGAAGGTTGACCTGTTAAGTGCTCTCAAATAAAACAATATTTGTATCCAACGATGCCGATAGCTTGTTTACTTTTATTCTGAGACGTCGACGTTAAATTTAATATTTTCAGTCCAATATGTGCCAGACACACTTTATAGCATGAGTTTAAATCACTTGGATTTCTACCAAAGTCATTTTAAAATATTTCACTTAATATTCCTCAATTTATAATTAATTAAAAAAAAAAAAACATAATTAATAATTATAATCAGGTTTTCAAAGCAGGCATAAATATACAGAAAAGGAAATGTATAGCAACACAAAACACATAAATGTATACCACAAAACACAATCTGCTTTATTAACAATAAAGTAATAAGCAGGGATATTATTGTTCGTAGCGGCGCGCGGCGTAGCTTTGTACCCGAGGGGGGGTTGAATGAAACGTAGCAGTAGTAGCGTCGTAGCGCGTAGCTCGTAGCTCGTAGCAGGGGGATGCGGAATTAACAATAAAACCATGTTTACAACCTTGTTTTATTAATGATTGTTAAATATTGGAACGAGTCTCTGTTATTAAAAAAGAAACGTATGGAAATAAAACAAGAAATGAGTAAAAAAAAATATTCGTCTTTGTTTAGACGCAAATATATTATTTTGTATTTATAAAAGCTCTTTTAGATAAATGACATGAACCGCAGCCGGCTTAAACCAACTAAAGCCGCTTCTGCAAATGTGATTTACGTATGAAACTAACATCAGATAACCAACCTAACATAAGAAACTAAGAAAACCAACTGTACAATAAATACAGTTTTGTAAGACAAACAGCAGCCTATCTCATGTATTTACAGTTTTATATCTGGGATAAAACTTCCGTAATATTTTCAGTTGCCATGGGAGTCTGTTATTTATATGCTGCGATCTTCGTCGGCTTATGTATCAAGGTTGGTATTTTATTTCCATTCAGTATATTTTAGAAAAAATCACGTAACTCTCCAATTTACGTCTTTAACGTAGACAAAATCACTGGGGATTTATAGTAAAGAATAGTGTGTTTGTTGATTTATTAAATACTAGCTTATGCCCGTGGCTTCACCCGCGTGGAAGTCGGAAATTATCCCACGGAGACGTACTACTGGGATAAAAAATATCCTATATCACGGTTTATCCGTGTACCAAATTTCATCCAAATCCGTTCAGCAGTCAAGACGTGATAAGCTGGGGTGCATGCAGAAAACCTCCTCGTGTGCCTGATTGCTGCTGGTTCCCTTCGAATACGTTCGGGGGAAAGAGCAGTCGTCGGGCCGGTGCATCCTGGGCACGGCCAATAGTCTCTCCATGTTTCGGAGAGGGTATTGACCGTGGCGAATTTCTGCGTGGCGGGGAGCTTCATGCTCCATCGTCGATCGTCCACTCCCCCCTCTGCTTACAGAGGGCAGGTCGAGTGGGCGCAGAGTGGCGAGGCGGAAGGGAAGATCCGCGAAGGAGGGGCCAATATGGGCCGACGTTTTTCCTCGTGTCTCTCTGATCCAAACAGAGGACATAGGGGAGAAGCAAGGGCGGTGCTCGTTGTGCACTCACCCTGCCAGCGAGCTAGCAGCGGGAGAACTGATTCTCCTGACTGCAACCGTCGAAATCGTAATCCGTAAAGAGATCACAGTCATGTTTTGTGACTTGGAACGGGACGAGGATCTTGGCTTGGTCGCCCGGATCGCGAGGAAGATAACCTCTATAAACAATTCCTCTAATATCAAGTTTTGGTGCGTGGCGAGGATATGAATGGCTGAGGAGTAGTGTCATCTGCAACTTCGTAGTTGTAGGTGGCGCATCAGTCGTTAGCGCACCCCCAGCCAGGGTACCAGTGGACCCCCTGGTTGGGTTATAAATTTACACTTACCTAGGGACAGGGGGTGAACCTAGGTGGACTGAATAGATCCCCCACACTCGTGGGAACAATATGGACACATTTTAAAAACAAAAAAAAACAACCGGACGTAAAGAGGAGGAGAGCGATGCGGGGTCGGAATCCGACGCTGCATCCGGCGCAAAGAGCTCTGGGAGCTCAAAGCGCGAACAGATCAGGGACAGGAAGAGAGGGTCTTTAAGAGCCCCGAAGCGCCCCAACTCGGGGTCGTCCTCCGACGAAGGGGTCGGGCGGAGGACGAAGAAGATACACTCCAGCCGGCGGGGTGGAGCCCGAGGAATTAAAGGGGTGGACAGAGGGCCCTCCACTAGGGACCCCAGCAAGCCGAGCCGAGCCAGTCCAGCCGAGGCAACCAGCCCAGCTCGGCCAGCTCAGCGAGCTGAGAAGTTCGCCATGGAGGGGCCCCTCTCTGAGGTTTCCGGCGGGGGGCCGGACGCCGATGGCTCCAATTCGGAGCGTGTGGATGGGTTTGCGGAGGTGGTGGCCGCGGCGATCAAGGCTGTATCCGTTAAGAGGCTCAGGTCCTCTAAGGATCAGGCCATAGCCGCGGCCACGGCCTCTATTGTGGCGGCAGCGGAGGCCCTCCACGTCGGGCCTCCTCCGGACGGCATGTCAGAGATGCGGGCGGAGGTCGCCCGCTTGACAGCCGCCATGGAGCTTCTCCGAAAGGAAAATGAGAAGCTACGAGCGGACCTGGCTGGGCTCCGAGGATCCGGCCCTCAGATGGAGCCGCAAGGGGGGCAGCAGCAGGGACAGGGACGGCCCGTGTCTGTGGAGGACCGGGTTCTGACCTTGGTGCGGCAGGAAATGGCTTCCTTGCGGAGTCGTTTCTCCGCCCTGGAGGCCATCGTCCTGCGCCCCCCGTTGGCGGCGAGCCAGCCGGCCTCGGGCAAGCAGAAGCCCGCCTCATACTCGGCTGCCGCGGGTGGCACGGCCAAACCGGGGTCGTCGGGGCAGAGCAATGGCACGGCAAAAGCGCAGGTGGCGAGGGCTCCAGCCCCAGCAGCGAGAGCTCCAGTCCAGGTGAAGAGGGCTCCGGCCTTGGCGGCGAAGGCATCGACCCTGGTGGTGAGACGGCCGCCGCCGCCTCCTGAATCTCTTCCGGCCGATGCCGAATGGCAAGTGGCCGGGGAGAAGAAGAAGGTGGGTAAGGCAGCAAGAGCGGCCAAAAAGAGAGAGAGGCGGCAGCAGCGCAAGAAGCGCACCGCCTCGGCTAGGCTCCGCGCCCCGAATTCCGCAGCCGTAGTGATTACACTACAGCCGGATGCGGAAAAGAAGGGCGTGTCCTACAAGACTGTTATGGCGAAGGTGGGTGAGGTGGTGCGCCTCGAGGAGCTCGGCGCTGCCACTGGCCTAAAAATGAAGGTAACGGCGACTGGGGCCCGAATGGTGGAGGTCCCCGGTGCGGCCAGTGGCCCGGCCGCTGACGCTCTGGCCGAAAGGCTCAGGGTGTCCCTAAATGCGGACGAGGTCCGAGTGTCCAGGCCCACCAAGTGCGCTAGCATGCGCATCATGGGCCTGGACGACTCCGTGACGGAGGAAAAGGTGGTCGCCGCAGTAGTTAAGACTGGGGGGTGCTCTGCCGAGCAGGTGAGGGTGGGCACCATCCATCCTGACTCCGCGGGGCTGCAAACCGCTATGGTGAGCTGCCCCGTGTCGGCGGCCAAAAATATTGCCAAAGAGGGCCAAAGGTTATTGGTGGGCTGGGTGTCAGCACAGGTTAAACTGCTGGAACCCAGACCTCTGAGGTGCTTCCGCTGCCAGGTGGGCAACCACGTGCAAGCGAATTGCACCTCGGAGGTGGACCGCAGCGGTCTTTGCTACCGCTGCGGTCTGCCCGGGCACAAGGCCGGCTCGTGCAATGCCACGCCGCACTGTGCCGTATGTGCGGCGGCTGGCAAGCCGGCCGAGCACCGGATGGGGGGCAAGGCCTGCGCCCCACCCACCAAAGCCAGGGCCAGAGGCAAGCCCTCCACCACCGCCGTCACCGCCGCAGCCGTCACCACTGCCACCGCCGCTGCCGCCTCCAACACCGCCGTCGTCGCCGTCACCACCGTGGCCGCTGCGGCAGGCCCCTCTCAGGGGGCTGGGAAGGAGGCCCAAGAGGGGGCTGACATGGAGTGCCATTAATGGCCCCATTACGCCTCCTCCAGGCGAACATCAACCACTGCGCCGCCGCTCAGGATCTGTTGCTCCAGAGCATGGCGCAGTGGTCGATTAACATCGCCGTGGTCGCTGAGCCGTACTTTGTCCCGCCCAGGGATGACTGGGTGGAGGACCTGAGCGGCTCAGTGACCCTAATTTCGTCGGCCGCCGCCGGTACTCCGTCCCTCGAGGCCGTCAAGAGAGGACGGGGTTGCGTAGCAGCACGGTTCGGGGAGATTGTCGTGGTAGGGGTCTACTTCTCTCCGAACCGAACTCTTGCCGAGCTCCACAACTCCCTTGCGGAGTTGAGAGACGTCGTCGTCGGGTTTGGTTCCCTCCCCGTGTTCGTCCTCGGGGACTTCAATGCCAAGAATTTGGCTTGGGGTTCCCGGTTAACGGACACACGGGGCAGGATGGTGGAGGACTGGGCTCTGGAGACAGGCCTGGTCGTCCTAAACCGGGGTTCTGTCCCCACGTGTGTGCGGATGCGGGGTGAATCAGTGGTGGACATCTCGTTCGCCAGCCCCGCTCTGTCGCCGCGTGTAGTTGACTGGCGTGTCATAGAGGGGGTGGAGACCTATTCCGATCACCGGTATATCCGGTTCGACGTCTCCGCCCAGACCTCGGACGCGCCGGTCCGACGGGCCCCGAGTGGTCCGCGGTGGGCGCTGAAGCAGCTGGACCGGGAGCTCCTCCTGGAAGCCTCGATCGTGCAGGCCTGGGTGTCACCACCGGACAGGCCTGCCGACATCAACGACGAGGCGGAGTGGTTCCGGGAGGCCATGTCCGACATATGTGACGTGGCAATGCCCCGGGTCCAGCCTGGACGTGCCTCGCGCCAGGTGTACTGGTGGTCGCAGGAGCTGACGGCTCTGCGCACTGCGTGCGTGGCTGCGCGACGCCGGTACACCAGGCACCGCAGGCTCCGTATCAAACCTCCGGATACGGAAGCCATTCAGGCGGAGCTGTACGAGGGGTACAGAGCGGCGAAGACCGCCCTCCAAGCGGAGATCCTGCGGGCCAGGGGGTTGGCCCGCGAGGAGTCGCTGGGGACTCTGGACAGGGACCCGTGGGGACGCCCGTACAAAGTGGTGCGGGATAAACTCCGCCCATGGGCTCCCCCGCTGACGCAGAGTCTCCGGCCCCAGCTTGTGGAGGACGTGGTGAGCGCTCTGTTCCCTTCCCGAGGGGAACACACCTCCCCGCCTATGGCTCCGCCTACTGCGGTGCCCGATGCGGACCACACCGCCGACGACGACGACGATGCTCCGGAGGTGACTGAGGTAGAAATGAGAGCGGTGGTACGCAGGCTTAATGCCAAAAATACCGCCCCAGGACCCGACGGCTTACCTGGGAAGGCCTGGGTCCTGGCCTTGGAGGCTCTCGGGCCTCGACTTAGGGGGCTCCTAAGCGCATGCATGGAGAGGGGCCAGTTCCCGCTTCGCTGGAAGACGGGGAAACTGGTCCTCATAAAGAAGGCAGGGCGCCCTGCGGACTCTCCATCCGCTTATCGGCCCATCGTGCTGCTCGACCAGGTGGGCAAGCTCTTTGAATGAGTCATTGCAGACCGCCTCGTCGGCCAGCTGGTGCGGGTGGGGCCGGATTTGGCGGAGAGCCAGTTTGGTTTCCGCAGAGGGCGCTCTACGGTGGACGCCATCATGCGTGTGCGAGCCCTGACGACGGGGAATGCTGTTGCCCAGGGTGGGGTCGTCTTGGCGGTGTCCCTAGACATCGCCAATGCCTTCAATACCCTGCCCTGGAGTTGCATCAGGGAGGCACTCCGGTATCACCGGATGCCGACCTACCTCTGTCGTGTGGTCGAGGCCTATTTGACGGACAGGGCCGTCATCTACCCCGGTCACCAGGGAGTGTGGAACCGGCAAGAGATGTCGTGCGGTGTCCCACAGGGATCGTTCCTGGGGCCGCATCTGTGGGACATCGGATACGACTGGGTGCTGCGCGCCGACCTCCCTAGCGGCGTCAGCGTAGTGTGCTACGCTGACGAAACGTTGGTCCTGGCGCAGGGGAGGTCGCACCAGGCGGCGGCCGAATTAGCGGCACGTGGGGTTGCGACAATCGTCGAAAGGATCCGGCAATTGGGACTCGAGGTGGCCCTGCACAAGTCCGAGGCCATGTGTTTTCATGGTCCTCGGAACGCGCCACCGTTGGGGTCCCAAATAACGGTAGGAGGGGTTTCTATCGGCGTCGAGTCGACGATGAAGTACCTGGGACTCGTCCTCGACAGCCGGTGGAACTTCGTGGAGCATTTCCGACGTTTGGCTCCCAAACTGTAGCGGGCGGGCGCTGCATTGAAGCGGCTCCTGCCCAATCTAGGGGGTCCAAACGCCTCCTGCCGGAGGCTCTACGCGGGGGTCGTGCGGTCCATGGCCCTCTACGGGGCTCCTGTATGGGCGCGCTCTCTGGCGCTGCGGCCAGCCCGCCGGTTGAGCGCGGCCCAAAGGGTCATGGCCATCCGGATGGTTCGGGGATACCGCACGGTCTCCTGTGAGGCAGCGAGCCTCCTTGCCGGATTGCCGCCATGGGATCTGGAGGCAAAAGCCCTCGCGCACGTATGGGAGTGGCGCGAGGAGGCGAAACGCCGGGGCGTAAGTCCGCTGCCACGAGAAATCGCGGCACAGCGGACGGAGCTCCGGCGGGATCTCATGGCGTCATGGAAAGTACGGTTGTCGCAACCCAGTGCTGGGCACGCCACGATTGCGGCGATAAGTCCCCTCTTTGAGGAGTGGCTGGAGAGGCGCCACGGCGTCCTCACCTTCCGCCTGACGCAGGTCCTCACCGGACACGGCAGCTTCGGGAGGTTCCTGTGTCGGATAAGGCGGGAGGAAACGTCCGGGTGTCACCACTGTGTGGATCGCCCGGAGGACACGGTGGAGCATACGGTGGAGGTCTGCCCGGCTTGGGCAGAGCACCGCCGTGTCCTCTTGGAGGCGATCGGCGGCAGAGACCTCTCGCGTCCGGCCCTGGTTCAGGCCATGGTACGGAGCGAGAGGGCATGGGCAGCCGTCACCTCCTTCTGCGAAGCAGTAATGCTCGCGAAGGAGGAGGCGGGACGGTTGAGGGAAAGGCAAGTTTCGCGCCCTCTCGCCCCTAGCCGCCGCAGGAGACGCCCAGGGCGTCGGGAATCCCGGGCGGATTTCCGGCCACCGTAGGCGCGGGCTTGCGGACGGTGAGCAATGGGTAGCTCACCGTCCGGTAAGGACCAGGCCCGGGTCGACGGCGCGTTGTATTCCACGCGCGCCTCAAAGAGATGTCGTCAGCACATAGTAGGGGTCCACTAGGGCCGATGCCTGCTGGGGTCGCGGGAAGGTACTTATGGGTCACCGAGGCCCCCGCAACACAGGCAACAAGAAGGAATACGGGTGGGTTTTAGTCAGTAAGAGTCTGACACACCCTCCCGCTCCGCCCAGAGCGGGAGAAGTTATTTGATGATTTCCCACCCAAAAAAAAAAAAAAAAGACGTGATAAGCTAACAGACAGACTAACATTTATAATACACACATCAACACTATCTAGGGATATTTCACGTTAATTACCATAACTTTAAAAGTACTGGCCGTTTGAAAAAGATTTAAATGTCGTTTTGTTCCTGGCACATTTATTTTTTCTATTTTAAATGCGAATTAAAAAAAAATTACGGAGGCGACAAAATTGGATTAACTGTACAACGATAAAGTTTATTTCCTGTTAAAGATTTAGGTAACTGATTGGAAACACAATTTTAATATAATAATAATCTTTATTTATCCAAAAACATACAGAGTTTGAAAATACAGTGTGATATTTGGTATAGAAAACATAACAGAATATTTCGTATGTTTGTTCATTAAATGAATATTGGATTTTTCTATGCCATGGAATGCCGAAATTTAACAAGAGAAGAGATGTTGAGAGCCATAGGCATGCTGATAGCAGGCGCGAGTCAGTGCAATGTTGCTGATACCTTTGGCACTGGTGCCAAAGGCATCAGCAACAGCTTTGACTGGTCAAAGCGTCGTAATCAAGACTGTGGCCTCGCTACCGGGACAATGCCGAAGTAGCTGAGCGGCACACTGGCGGACACGTATTCGGGTAACCACCGCTAGACAAGACCGATTTTTTTAAATTACGCATAGCAGACAGCTTAACGCTACGGCCAAGCCAATTGGTTTTGAAGTTACAATAGGAACACCAGGTCCTTGTTAGCAATCAAACTGTCAGGAGGAGACTGCCCGATGTCAACCTTCATGCTCGTAGACCACTTCGGATTCCAGCACTACGATGAGGCAATCGCGGACGACGATTAGAATGGGCGAACGAATATTTGACTAGGAATAATCGCCAATGGTCTAGGGTTTATGATACACGAATAATACTTGTTTGGCGGACACCTGGGCGTGAGACCCGACTGCGAAATTCCCAGGAAGTCCGTCCATATTAAGGTGGAATAATCATGGTATGGGCGAGAATACGCCTAGGTGGCAACTGACCACCTTTGGGTACACGGCAACATAACGGCTGCAAAATAACGTGATGAGGTGCTAGCACCTGTAGGTCGACAACACCGATTGCATTCGGGTCAAGATTTTAAGCTTATGCATGGTACTGCCCACCCACATACGGTACGAGTGGTAACTGAATTGCTACAGCAACACTTTTTACACTGGACCTCGCAGTCACCAGATAGGTCATTTCATTTTGTTTCTTTCCCCAAAAACAATCAGCTTTATGTTAGCACAACCTTAACTTTTACTTTTTTCTATAAACGCTCTTTTAAAATGTAAACTCAGATTTTTATTTCATTTCCTGATAGGATATAAAAAACTGCGCATTTTGATGAATAACTAAAATATCCACAGATTTTGTTGATGTGTGTAAAAAAAAAAAGTATGAAATACTATAAGTTTTCCTATAGAGTAGGTAGGTACTTACTAACTCATTCATTAAAAAAAAATAGCTATGCTACGAGTATTATTATGAGTTATAATAATTATTTTGGTCGATTTATGAAAGCATTATAAACTAACTTAAGCAAAACCGAAGTTTTATTAAAAAGTCATAAAGCTTACTGTTCAATGGACTTTTAAATCGTAGTTTTATGTATAAATCGCATGATCCCTGTGTTTTGCCTAATATTTAAGTCTGATATGCGGGCACAAAAAGCGATTAAGTTCATAAGTTTTATTTACAAAGTAAATTTAACTTACCATGGCCCCTGATAGGTATAATGACGATTTGTAAAATACACAGAATTCTTTAGTAACTATAACATTTTTGAAGGTCGGTACCTATGTTATTATATTGATGTTCCTACCAAAACACACAAACAAAAGTGGTGATGGACAGGCCACATGTTCAGAGGTACTCAAGACTGGTGGAGTAAAGTGGCACCCCAGAGATGGCTGACGTAGGTCCTCACCGGATACGGCAGCTTCGGGAGATTCCTATGTCGGGTAAGATGGGAGGAAACACCCGGGTGCCACCACTGTATGGATCGCCCGGAGGACACGGTGGAGCATACGGTGGAGGTCTGCCCGGCTTGGGCAAAGAAACGCCGTGTCCTCGTCGAGGCGATCTGCGGCGGGCCACTAGGGCTGATGCCTGCCTGAATGGGCGAGGCTCCTAGCAACACAAGCAACGGAAGGACCACGGGTGGGTTTTAGTCAGTAAGAGTCTGACACACCAAAGAAGTTATTTGATAATTTCCCACCAAAAAAAAAGAAGACATGGCAAAAGGAACAAGCGAAGACAATACCAAATATGGGAAGACGAATTAAAGCTTACAGCGGGTCCAAATTGGAGAAGAGTTGCGAGAGATAGGAATCAGTGGAAGTTGTTAGAGGAGGCATTTGCAAGAGGCACACTGAACTAAGCGACGTCCTGTAAACTACAACTGAAAATACCACAACGAAAAATATTCGCAATTAGTGCTTATACATAATAAATATAAGTACCTATGTTATTATATAACCAAGATGTGAAACAGATATAGTTGTACAGGCAGTTAGTAGCGGTTTAATACCTGAAAATACAATAAACCTGATAATATGTTGACAGCCTCGTTAGTCTAGTGGTCGCAAGCGCTACGGTTGAGTATGGGGTCCTGAATTCGATTCCCAGGGGTCGGACAAAGTGATACTGGGGTTTTCTATCAGGAATTTGTCAGCAGCAGCTTGGAGTCTGGATTTGTGCCGATTTCCGGCTCCTATCCTATCCTTTTTCTCTTTGAAACCCCGATAGTAAAATCTTCATTTTATTTTTGCAAACAGCGCCAATTTCAGTCCAGGCATCCTCTTTTAAACTTTTGTTATTATATTTTTCGTCTTTCGGATCCCACAGTACGGTGCCAATAAGTGCCAAAGATTTTTTTCAGACCACTCCATACCGCGTAATGCGCGTTGCAGGGTACACACAATACGTAGCTTCGTGCTCGCGTCCACAGACACACTGCGCTCCCCTTTGTGTTCGCGCTAAAAATCGACACGAGTCGGAGCGCCTGCCGCGGAGCGTGCAACGTTGCACGCTCCGTGTTCGCGCACGTACCCACTACCGGGAGCAGTTGCAGGAGCGCGGAGCACTGCTGGAGCGCGAACATAGTGGATACCCACCTTAAATAGGCACACATCTGTCCAACCTTTCGAGAAAACAAGGCGTGATCTTATGTATGTTATATTATGTATTTAAATACATAATATTTCAACTAAGTATATCCAAATGATTCGCTCATTTGGTGTATCCCTTTACAATAGGGTCTTACATCCATTTTTTAAAAGTGTCTTAATTCAATTCTATAGTGCTAATATGCCCCAAAAAAATCACAAAATTTTTATTCAATCGGTAAGTGCCATAAAAATGCATTTAAAATTTTACATTTTCAAATTTCGCGCGTAGGTTGACGAAAACGCTGGACGCAGTGGACGCCATGTTATGGTAGGTATGTGCCACGTTTTTGTTAACATAGCCGTATGACGTAAGAACATGGCGGCTACTATTTCATGGTGTTTTTTAACAAATTAGAAAAACTGAAAAATTTAATTGAATTTTTAAATTTATTTTGTTATGTTATGAACTTAAACTAACATTTTCCGACTCCTTTTTCCCTAAACTATCTCAATAATATATTTATAGATTTTTTCTCGTATATAGTAAAATACCCTATTCTACCCTTACAATACGCGATAAACACAGACAGACGAAGCATTTATTTTTCATTAAATTACTTTCTTTCTTTGAATTCCCTGTTTTTATAAGAAATAGTATAAAACCGCAAATGAAAATATGCATTTTCTTTCAGAAAAGCAAATCCTAGAAAGGACAAATATTGTTCTCGGCACGTTCCAAGACACTCTTTATGTATGTAACCATTTATATTTTCTTGAGTACAATATTTTTCTATCCCATAAGACAATACTAAGGAAAATAAAATTGGTTGTTACAATGTCATTCTCTCGTGGCGCTTCGTGATTCTTTTTTTAATATTTTCTGGGCGTATTGCCAGTCTGTCATCTAATGTCTGTTACGTTTAACTGATAGGATGATGTGCAAATTAGCAAGCGCAGGCGCAGAACCAGAATACAGATTTATGAGTTAAGGCGCAACATTGAGATTTTTTAAAGAATACCATCAAGAGTGAACTGTCTCAGCTACACACATACACATGGACTTAACTAACACAGTAAACTACTTTCAAGCGTGCAGTGACACCCACGAACTGGCTTTGAATCGAATGACAGAAATGGAAGAAAAATTGTGTGAAGCCTAAAAGACGCTGCTATCTCTCTCAGAATGTATCAAGGTCAGCAAACAGGTTGGAATCTATTATATTTAATGAGTCTAGCCAGCTGTAACGATAGAATTCATTGGTGATGACACCATACATGTCCTATTGTTATGAGTCACAATTAATTAAAGAAATACATTAAAATCAAGAAATTAAATATATGGTCAATTAGAGCAATTAAAATACAAAATCTTTTGGAATCTGATATCCAGCTCCTCTATTATGATATACTACACAAGGAGCACTTGCTGAAGGATAATTTTGAAAAATATGAGATTTCACAACGACCACTAAGTGACCGCCTGTTGGAAGATTTTTTCAACGTTGATTCTTGGAGACTGGGGAAATAGTAAATGCTGAGAGGCATGAGTCTCTGACTAGTAACCTCTCATACAGCTGTGCCAACCAACAACTACCTCCTCAGCCTCAGCCTTACTTGCCCCCACCAATGTTGTCTCTTCTAGCAGAAACCTGTGTTAGTTCACAGCAAAATAAATATTTTATTGTGACAAATTAGGTTCAGGCTTTAGAAATTTTTTACTCAATTACCTTAGCCATCGTTTTGCAAGTCATATATATCATAATATAAGTTTTAAACAAATGATTAAAGAATTGCAAAAACAAAACTAAATAATTATTCTACACTGGCTGTGCTATTAGGTAATAGTACTGGTATTACCAGAAAAGACACAGTGGATGGTGTAGACACCTTATTAAAGTTAAATGTGGGAAAGCTGATGTTGTGTGATTCTCCTTACTATGTTACTTTATCAGATGATGATAATAATTATATTTATAAGTTTAATAATACTATTCACAGGCTGACATGTGTCATAGTGACAAATTATTGTATTTTGACACTAACCAGTTTGTCAGTGGTTTTAAGTTAGCTCAGAGAACTTTATCTCTGTCTTGGGAATGTAGACATATGATTGCTATGTTGATAGCATATAATATTAACAAGGTAATATAACATATCGTAGCTTTAATGACGAGTCTGTGTTGTCTAGTTATACTAACAACATAGTGATTAATTATGAATCATCAGGTTCTACGAAGGAGGATCCACATATAATACCAAAATCCTTGGAGGCCAGCGCTAAGCGTGCACGGGCGCGCGCGGGCCGCTTCCGTTGTAGTTGTGGAGGTCACTCCGGATAATTCTTTAAACTAGGCAGTAAGACCACAGAAGTTATTTCATATAACCAATTAATAATAGAGAATAATAAAAATATACCTTCTTACAATACAACTCGTAATAAAAAACCAAAAATCAAAATATCGAAGGTTGCTCTTCCAAATGACTGGAAATATAATTGTTTTTGGAAAATATCAAGATTGATGACATTTGTTTAAAAGAACATTGGTTAAAAAATTCATCAGATGATGTCAATTAATTATAAAAATTATTGTGCAGTTAGCATTTTAGCCAAAAAACGTATGATACATGGCGGATTATTAACATTAGTTAAAATTATATTAAATGGAAAAAGCGAAAAGACGTCATCGGACTGTCTGTTGAACACACCATTGAATTGTCCTGTGTTGAGCTTGATAAGCATGTTATAGTATGCGTATACAGACATCCAAGTTACCAGAATCTATCCGTGTTTGATTCTGTTATGGAATATTTATTAAAGAAACTTAGTAAGTCAATAATCATATGTGGAGATTTGAAGATATTTTTTTAGTAAATAACTCGCTCGAATACTGTCAGATTATTATTTATTTTTAGGTCATTTGATTTGTCAAATGATTTAATTGAACCACCCCGAGTGACAGGTTCTGCTGCCACTTGTATGAATGAATGAGTGAAATGCACAGACCCCAACGTGGTTAAACCAAACTCGATTGCTCGAATGAACCCAAGGATTCCAAGAATTAATTTGAAATAAGCAGTACAATACATAAGTACTATACATAAGTATTCTATCCTATTTTATAAAACTTGACATTATTGTCAAGTTTTATAAAATAGGATTATAATTCGTCAAGTTCGAGGTCAATACAGTTAAATTAAAATATAAATGATTTAGTACAAGTTAGGAGTACAGAGATGTCATATTATCAATTTAAATACTTATCGCTAAAAAAGTCGCCAATTAAGTAATAACATTTTTTACTGTTTCTGTTTTCTAATGTCTGTCTGTTTTTTTTTAAGATCTCTGGGGAATGTCTGTAAAAGTCTGTAGATCTATCATCAAAACCATTGCGCCTTTATAGCTACCATATACACCAGTGTAGACCAAGGTATCTTTCCGGGTCTCATAAACCACAGTAAAGTAGTTCTATTGTTCAAATCCGGTGATAGTAAAGAACCCAACAATTATAAGCCTTTGTCAATTCTGCCAGTTCTCAGTAAGGTGCTTGTTAAGTTGGTGTTTAAAACAACCAAATGTTACGTCACTTTAATTTAATAAAAATTCCGTCTTTCATGACCAACAGTACGATATCACCAAAGGGCGTTGTGCCACTGGCGGCGGTTTAAACAGATCATTTTTAACGCCTGGGAAGAAGCACAAGATGCCATTGGAATCTTTTGCCACCTCTCTAAGGCGTTCGATTGCGTTAACTATGAGACATTTCTGTTGAAACTAGAGCACTATGGGATTAGGAATACAGCTCTTGATTTACTACGATCATACTTGAAAGATAGAAAGTTAAAGTTCAAGTAAATGGCATAAACTCATTAGGGTCAGAAATGGCAATGGGCGTTCCTCAAGGTTCGATATTGGATCATTCCTCTTTTTAATTTACATGAATGATTTACCACAATTTCATAATTCTTCAGCAACTATTCTGTAACCTTCTCACCGTGAAAACTTAAGTGAAGTCAACGTGGAGTGAACTGACAGTGTCATCCCACCTGATACTGGGGATGGACCAAAAATTACATTTCCAATCATAATCGAGATTTTAAAATATATTTTATGCTAATTCTATTGATTATTTTATATTATTTCAAAATTAGTATTTAAGCGTTGAAACGTTACTATTTAGGGTTTTTTTTTAAATAAAATAGCGAAACAGAAATTCAGTCAGAAACTCAATTTGGTTTTTTTATTCCAAAAGGATGGGTAATTTTCGCAGCCGCTATCTTGCTTTTTAGATTTAACCTCACTGATGCTTTAACACCCCCGAAAACCATGAAAACGACACCCATGATGAAAAATCTAAATATATTCGCAGCCGCCATCTTGTTTTTTTTAATTTTGACCACACTATCGGCTTTAACACCCCTGAAAACCATGAATTTAAAATCTCGATTATGATTATAAATGTAATGCTTGGTCACTCCCTATATCATGAGTGGGATGACTCTCAGCTCACTCCACGCGAGTTTTCACAGTGAGATTTTTACAGAATCGACATGCAGGTCCAAGATTGGTTTACGGTAAATAATTTGGTACTAAATGAAAAAAAAAACAATTGCATTAGATTAAAATTACCAAATGTTAGAAGTAGCGAATGTGATATCATATTGAATGGAGAAAACTGGAATTTATGAATCAAATGGTTTTCCTATGAATCGAACTTAACGAGAAATTACAATGGGGCCTGCCTGCATAAAATGTCAGGCAACTAACTACCAATGTTCAACTTAATGGAATAGAGTTGGACCCTGTTGAGTCGACAATTTTTCTTGGAATAACTATTGACGCTAAATTACAATGGCGCCTACACATAGAAAAATTGTCAGGAAGCTAAGTTCGGCCGCCTATGCTGTTAAAAAAATTCAACAGATAACCAATGTAGATACGGCCAGAATTGTTTATTTTAGTTATTTTCATAGTCTTATGTCATATGGGATTCTTCTCTGGGGAACCTGTGCGGACATTACCGTCTTTGTTTTACAAAAAAGGGCTGTTCGAGCCATTTACAACCTAGGTCCAAGAGATTCTCTTCGAGAAAAATTCAAAGAAATAGATATTCTGACTGTAGCCTCTCAATATATATTTGAAGGATTTCCGAGCTGACGATAGCGTTCAGTCGTATCCACGGGCCGCAGAAAATGAGGTTTTGACAAACAAGCCAAAGCACGTTAAACAACTTTATTTTTGTTAATAAATTAACGACACTTAATTTTAAAAAAAAAACAACACCAAGAGGTATGCGGAATTGCGAGCGTACGGTCAGCGCTACGGCTCAAGTCAAAGTGTTCTTGTAAAGCGCGTCGGCTGCTTTATAAAGGCACCGGTCGCCCCACCACCCCCACTTCACTACAACAAGCGTCACTAGCGCTGACGTCACTCGCAAGCCCACACGGACTATGCAGTCCCCTCTTTGGTTTAGTGACTTATTTTCTTATTTTAAATTACAAAGAAAATCTAAATCAGAGTTTATAATGCAAATAATTCGATATTCAAACAAAAATCAACCAAATTCACTACACAAATTAAATAAAACACAAAAATACGCAAAATAATATGAACGCCCCGTCATATTTGATATACTTATGTATGTACACAAAAATATATAAAATTTTAAGAAAATGTCCGATATCCACAGTTTAAATACCAGGAATAAACATAATCTTGCTGTACTTCACACTCGCCTCCACAGAGTAGGCAACTCGTTCATGGGTCAATGTATAAGCTTTTACAACAAACTTCCTATTGATATTCGAAAACCCATTAAACGATTTAAAAGCTGTATTAAAACCAAACTTTGTAAATAAGGGTACTATAAAATTTCTGACTATTTAGAAGACAAAAAAGCTTGGGATTGAGCTGCTCGCTCTGATAAGCCTTGTGTTATTATAACCGTAAAACTTGACATTATAATTATGCAAAATCATTATATACTACTTTAAATAAATATTGACATTGATGACTATTGTAAACAAAATTACGTGAATATTTATGTACCTTGAAAAGTATTATATTACTTTAATTATTGTGAATGTGAGCACTATGTGGGTCATTTTTATTTATTTCTTTTTGTTTTTTTTTCTCTTAGTTTTTATGATAGTCTGGCATTTTGAGTACTTTATGCGGCCTACCCAAAGGTCCTTTCCTTGGTATTGTTCGTCGAGTCGTTGAGCTCTTTAAGTCTTGAGTTGAGCTACACGATTACTGACAAATGCTTGCACTGACTGGACAGGTCCACTCAAATTCGTGTGGTTCTTTCCTCAAAAGACCATTTCAGACATGAATCTACATGGTCCTCACATGATCTGACCAAGATTATGTCTGGACTTTAAAAGAGACTTTGACCCTTGAGTTTGTTTTGCCATTTCTTCTCAGGGGTAGTCAGATAGGAAATGTCGACTCCATCTAGCTTATTATTTAATTTTTTTTCTTTTAATATGAAGTGTAAAAGTGATTCTGATATCCTATTTACAGAATAAACAATTTAATTTCATATAACATCTCTTGTGGGGCGGCTCAGCTCGGTCCCTTATGCTGTTTATGCTTTTAGAAAGATAAGACAAATAACAGATGTAGAAACCGCGCATTTGGTCTATTTTAGCTACTTCCACAGTATTATGTCGTATTGCATTTTACTGTGGGGTCGGGCTACTGACATTGAATCAATCTTTATTTTGCAAAAGATCAGAACCATATAAAATCTACGTCACCGCGAATCTCTTAGAAAACTATTTAAAAAGATTAATATTATGACGGTACCTTGCCAATTCATTTATAGATACAGAAAGTATTATGTATGTAAGAAAAAATATTTATCTTTTTAATAAAATAAGTGATAGACATAATTTTAATACTAGAAATAAAGATAAAATTGATCAAACATTTTTCAGATTATCTAAAGTACATTTGACATCTTTTATAGGGTACCTACTCAGTTAAATGCTACAAGAAAATACCTTGTGATATATTGCAATTAAATGAAAAAAAAATTAAAACTTGTATTAAAAATACACTTTGTAAACATGCATATTACAAATTAGATAGTTATATTCAAGATAATAACGCTTGGAAACATGCTGGTCCTGCTCCATAGGACAATCTAGAGTCTATACAAAATCAAACCGGTCGTTAATTTAATTGTATAATTTATTATTTTTATGACATTGATTTTAAATTCCGTGACTACTTTACTTCACACACTGACTTATTACTTGTTAAAATGATATGAAAATCGACTATTTTTACAATTTTTGTAAATATGTGAGCACCACGTTTCTATCACATAATAAATTTAACTGTAAATGCTTAATTTTTAATTATTTTTACCTGTTGTGACGTATTCATTTGATTGTAGGTGCATCGTCTTCACATATAATTATTCAATTAATGTATACAAAATATTGTAAAACTTTAAAGGAGTAAAGGCTCGTGCAGACTACTACGCGCCAGTCTGCACGAACCATAACAGTGGAGTTTCTTGCCCATTCTTTTGATTCGAAACTACCTTTTGGAAGGGGCAACTAGGACGTTCAAAAATGTTTTTCATGTGCCTATTTGCACATAAATGATTTGACTTTAACTTTTGTTGGGAATTAAAATAATTAAACAATAACTGGTTCAGAAAGAATACTTGTCGATCCATCTGGGTTACTGTAAAAGGATAGAATTATGGAGACAATCATATTTTTATTCCTCTGTAACAAATCACAATTTGGCAGATTTAACTCGGTAATAACGTTTTATGTGAAACAATTCTTTCACGAAAGAATAAATAAGAAGGCAGTGTACCCAAACATTATTAGTGTCTTGGCACGAAATCATAGACAATTTCTTGAAATTATTTATAGTAGATAATTACGATGTTTTGTCCCAGTCTGCGGTGTTGCGTGGGTTAATGTATACCTTGAGTTGGTGATGTAATGTAACAGACACGACTACAGCGTTTCTGTAACCAGTGTAACTGGACACACGGAAAAAATAAGAAAATAACTTCTAAAGTACTAAATGATACATCTTATTGACATTTTCCTTTGAAAGTAGCACCACCATAATATGTCAAGATATACTGGGCACCCTGAGTTAAAAGTTTAGACACCGTATAGCGCTGACACTTTTGCCGTAAACACAGCTGTTCCGTACATATATCATGATATTGCCTCATCGGTGTAGCGGTAGAAACCGCGGCTCCCGAGTATTGAGGCCATGACTTAGATTCCAAAATAGGGTAAAGTGGGTTTTTTCATGGCTCCTTGTAACAGCTGTTGCTTGGGCCTGGAATTGTAGCTGCTGTTTGGCTCGACCTTATTACCGTGAGACTGAAATATCGTTAACGGAAAAGGTGGGCGTGGAACATTATGCCTAAGTATCTTATTGGACAAGCAATTATTAAGCTATATATAGGTAAGTACATATTATAAATTAAAGTCGCCGTTTGCGCCAGTCTGTATGACCACGTTGTTCTTTTAAACTACGCAAAGGAGTTTTAAGCGAAAAGTTTGTGTACCTGTAACACATGGATATGAAACTCGCACATAATAAAGAAATTTGCATGTCTTGTCAAGCCGTGGGAAACAGAGGACTACTCTCTAAGTCCGTCAAAGATGATACGAGTCCGTCCGAAAGTAGTTGATTCGTCAAAACAAGTGACAAATTCAATTTTTCGAAACACATCGCGAGTAGGGACAACTGTCAAATCGTGTTGTCATTCATTCTCAGTTCGGGCTCCGAAGTAATCTTATATCTTAGATACGGGCGTTTCCTACTCTGTATCAGAGTAGGAAACGCCCGTAACTTCGTCCGAAACTACGGATTTAGTGCTTAGAGAGTAGGCCCCCAGGGGCGAATCGATAGTTTTTAATCAAGCAAGTTGCAAGACCATCTTAGGTGGATTCCTAGTTCAGCAGTTACTGAATGAAACTGCCTCTGCCACTGACACTGAGAATAGTTATCGAAGTGTATACCTCCGATCTCAGCGATAAGGAGCCTTTGATCCGTCAGGCTTGGTTCAAACGCAACAAACAAAATTTACGGACGGAATTAAACGGAACTCAAGATTCAAATAATGACAGTTGCTCCGTCAGTCAGTTTGGTAGACTATGGTCGGTAGACTATGGTCGGTAGACTATGGTCGGTAGACTATGGTCGGTAGACTATGGTCGGTAGACTATGGTCGGTAGACTATGGTCGGTAGACTATGGTCGGTAGACTATGGTCGGTAGACTATGGTCGGTAGACTATGGTCGGTAGACTATGGTCGGTAGACTATGGTCGGTAGACTATGGTCGGTAGACTATGGTCGGTAGACTATGGTCGGTAGACTATGGTCGGTAGACTATGGTCGGTAGACTATGGTTGGTAGACTATGGTCGGTAGACTATGGTCGGTAGACTATGGTCGGTAGACTATGGTCGGTAGACTATGGTCGGTAGACTCTAGAATATAACAAAAACGACATCTTATGATGCAATATTGTTAAGTACCTAAGTATACAAAAAATAGACTGATTTGCGATTTCGGATAAAAATTACTTGGGACAAAAAGTTTGCGTTGCCAAAAATATAACAAGTAGGTAAGTGAAATGAGGCGTTACCGGACAAAGAAACCAGGCCAGCCGCCATAAGCGTAATGTAAAGTTAAGACGCTGACAACACCTAAACCGCGGTCACTGTCAGATTGCATAGAACAGAAAGAGAAGCGCGACGACAAAACGCTTGTAATTTATTGCAAAATATGAAGTAATTATCTATTTACTCATAATTGAGTTGAGTAATCGAAAATAAAAAACAACCAAGTTCTGCATTAGAATAAGACGTACTTGTTATTAATTAAATACGTAATTTATTTTGATATTTAATACAGATATTTTGGATTAGAACTCAAGGTAAGAGGTTAGTTTAACGTTAGTTTGTATCGAGATTTTTTTTTCAAAACGTGTTTTAGTGACAACCAAGTTCTGGGAAATATGTTCAAAATTAACATATATTTTTTCCGCTACCACAACCTATACAGATTTGGCAATTTTCTTTCTTAAGAGAAGCCTATTTTGGTCAATTGGGTCTTGTCAGCGCCTTAATTGAAATAACTTATTGGTATATCTTGTTCCACTAGAGGCAATATTTGCATGGTCTAGTTTAATCTTTCTCTTGTTAGATCAGCGTGTTTGTACAAAGCGCATACAATTCGCATTTTTACAGTTTATCTCTGAACCTAAACATAGGCTTAATTAAGCACATATTTGTATTTCTTTCAACGATAAAAAAATAATTTCACTTCGTTTTGTTTTTGTTTTATACTCCGCATATCAGTAGCGAAGCTATAACTTTCATTAGAGGGAAGCCGAAGAAAAATCGTTCAGTTCTCATAAACTCATATTAAAAATTAATTACCTTACAAAATTAAGTTATTCCTTTACTTTTCTTAATTTAACCCCGTCTATGGTCAACTAATAGAACCAAAGAGACGCTATCACTACACAAACGAAACTATCAATGTTTTACAGCAATAAAACTATATAGGTAGCTATTATCGATTATAGTTTTATTTCTGAAAAACAGTAAATTACAAATAGATTCTAAAATGATATTATATCTAATAAAATGCGACGGTACAGGTGAAAACAAAATACGTGTTAATTTATCAGTCAAAAAACCAATACAACAAATGTACGAAATGGAACATGACTAATTCTATTTGGCTCTCTATTCATTTAAAAATTACAACTTTTATACCACTACAAACACAAACTCACGTAAATCAAAATATTATCACTATATGGCACAAATCACGCATAAAAAATTCCAGCTGTAATAGGTAAGTACCTATTATAGATTTTAAAATTATTTTCAGAACCATAACTAACTAATTAAATACAAAATAAAAAAAAATAAAAATTTATCTGTCAACTAGTCGATACAATAAAATATTTGGAAATCTACGAAAATCTATAATACCTCATTCTATCTCGTTCTCACCTACGTATTTTTCTCTTTCCCTCCCGACAGTAACTCGCTCGAGAACGGCTTACCTCGCACCATAACGAGCGGTGTTTCGGAACCCCCAATTCCAAAGTGTCTCCGAAGTAGCGTGGTCTGGACTACAATTAATGTTGTATTCTGACACACCACGTGCGGCTTATTGGCGCTAGTTTCGTGGGACTTCTTAGTTGAGATAAAAAATGTAAACTGCGCTCGCAATTTAGAATAGACTATAGCTACACGTGTTTGTAATGTTATTTTTATCTTACGATACCTGTAATGTGACTATGTATGTACTGTATTATTCAGTAATAGTGTACGAATAAATAATAAGGTAATAGTAAACTCGAGTACAGTCGTTCCGAAGGGAAGCCGGTAGGAATGGGGTTGTATCAAGCCGTCGCCCCTGCCCCATATAATATTAATTTTTATTTCTTCGTTTATTAAAATCGTTCTCGCGGAGATCATGCGAATTAAACTTTTATTATTAAAGCATTTCCCGCAGGAAATGAAGCATCCACAATTTAATTTGATTAGGGCTTGATGCAAAAACTTTGATCAGTGTTCTCGCACTATTGATCAATGAGTACTATGAGTATTAGTAGTACTCGTATACCTAAAAGGTACCTACATAGGTGCATACCTACTCGTCATATTGAGCTAACGGTAAGACAAAGATCCGGCTAGTTTTTTAGGGTTCCGTACCCAAAGGGTAAAACGGGACTCTATTACTAAGACTCCGCTGTCCGTCTGTCTGTCCGTCTGTCACCAGGCTGAATCATCTCATGAACCGTGATAGTTAGACAGTTGAAATGTTCACAGGTGATGTATTTCGGTTGCCGCTATAACACCAAATACTATAAAACAGTATAAAATAAATATTTAAGGGGGCTCCCATACAACAGACATGTTTTTATAGATAATGGTACGGAACCCATCGTGCGCGAGTCCGACTCGCATTTGGCCGGTTTTTTTTCAAAAGTACTTAGATAAATTAGCAAAAATCCCTAGTCCAGCTTACCACATAATAAAAATATATATTTGTATTTGTATTTGTACTTATTGTTATTTTAATTCTTGGCATTAGCTAAATTCTCATGCATTTCATTAAACATTCAATACAATTGTATTGAATGGATATTAATATTTATTTAGTAGCTGTCACAAGGTCAACACTAATTACGTTCGTCATAATAACTGGTTTTTATGGACACATGTCAATCTTAACGATAAGTGCTTCTTATCGTACATAAGTATTAATTATGTCAATAAATAATTAGTTTGAATTGCAACCTGACTTAATAAAAAAAGTGTTTATCTGTGGCGGGGACGGCGGCGTAGGGTAAGCTTTGCTGCGTAAGGATTGCTGTAGACAATAATTTGCGGACACAATAGTTTTGTGATTGTCTCCATTTAATAGTGATGTGCGATGAAGGAGGTTATTTACTGGGATGATTGTGGCGGTTCCACGCGCCGCTGGTCGGGCTGTGGGCCTGTGGGCGCCCGTCAGTGCGACTCTCGTGCCCGCAACCGCTACACGCATCGCGCGGTCACACTTTCAGTGTTTTACATTTTCCGACGCGACGCGCTCGCTGACGCTCCTGTAACGCGCGGCTAATTTTTGTGAATGAACCAACAACCATGAAATCGTGTATTATCGAGTACAATACTCGGTAAGTCGTTTTAGTAATACTTTATTAGATTTACTATGAACAACTTGTTGAATACTAACGTCTAGTTTTTTTGTAATATTAATGTGGTTACGACTGTTTGTTTGGACTTTGTCGATGATTTATTCTTGTAAGTAATTTTTTATCTGATAATTGATATGTTAAAATTGAGAACGAAATATGTTATTAGGAACACAAATTAAGTAATTATGTGTAATTAAGTTTCTCCGAACTTGGTGATGGGGTAAGAGATTACGGAGTGGGCACTCTACTTTATAGCCCTGCAATTAGAAAAGTCGTAAATGGCTCATTATTATTTTCTCACAATTATTTATCCAAACCAATACTAGGCACAACAGGTGAAGTGGTTCTCTACGTTTTGTTGACTACGCTTGTAAATGCGTGTTCATAAACAATTACGATCATTGATAAAGCAGCTTAAGTAATTGATCGTTTAGGGACTCAATAGCATCTGCCGGGGTCGCGGGAAGGTACTTATGGGTCACTGAGGACCCTGGCAACACAGGCAACAGGAAGGAATACGGGTGGGTTTTAGTCAGTAAGAGTCTGACACACCCACCCGCTCCGCCCAGAGCGGGAGAAGTTATTTGATGATTTCCCACCCAAAAAAAAAGGGACTCAATAGCATTAGTTGTTACAATTAATGAAGTAAAAAAAAAATGCGGAGGTTCAAATTTCGAGTTTAAGATTTACATTATAATAATTAATTCGTACTTCTTTTTAACGAAACTCGAGTCTACCTGGACGTGAAAAAGATCACGTAGTTTTTCCCAATTTTTCCTCTTATTTCGTGAAAGGCGTCTTTTTTACGGCACAATATCTACTGATTCGATATTAGATTTTATTTGGTATGAACTGCCAATGAAGAGCGGCATCGTGAAATATACTCGTATTAGGTACCTAGGTATCACATTAATTTACACCCACAGTCTGACATGGTCTGGTGTTCGTTATATTGACGTATCGTTACCTAATACTATTTAAATGGTAATTTTGTTTTATGCTTGCAGTTACAATAATGTATTACAAACAATAAACAACGTTTTACATGTATGCTCAAGAATAGACAATTTTCTTCTTCTTTTCAACAGAAGGATTTTTAAAACGCTGCTCTGTACTGGAACTGTTGGTTTTTGGTTTGAGAAAATACATACAGCTGTAGCAATTATAACAATCATTGGTTTTAGTATGTATTTTTAACAGTAAATAAATAAATATACTCTACTTTCCATGGTTCTGCGTAAATATATTTCGGTAATAATCAAAATGCTTTTTAATCAGATGAAGTACTAATTAGAGCACAGCCTTAGTGTCATTCACGCACTTAGCGTTGATAGCGTGAGGTGTTTGGCTCATAAAAAGGTGCGATAGCAATTACCTACGACTCCGGAAAGTTCCCAATGATATGTTCCCAAAACACAATAAAATTGGCACACCTATGCCAGAAAACATGATTTGTTTTGCCTGCATATAATTAACGTTATCTTATCATTTGTTTTTATCAAGCCGAAATGCCGCATTTTATTTTTTAGACTGAGATATAGGTAAATACAGTAAGTCTACTCTATAATAAAATTAAATATAATCAGGCAAGTTTACAACACCACTGGGAAATCATAACCCGTCGACTTCTGTCAGTAGGTACTTGTTGGATAAAACAGTAAAGGGTTATCAATATCGACTTATTTAAAAATTATATTAGTTTCATATACGTTGCTATACCTTATTATAAGTTATATTGAGTATGAGGGTTGTAATGAAATGTTGTCGAATGTTCGCGAGGTCTGTCAAACTAATTAAGTTTGTTAATTGCCTATTTAATTTAGGTTTTGCGGTTGAGTTATTATAGTTAGGCGATAGTGAGTTCACATACCTAAACAACTTTTAACTACGATCAGATTCCTGGTAACAATATTAGTTTGAGCAGGTACCTAATTGCCCGCTGAGGGTGAGAATTGCTTCTCGTGCAGGAGGTTGCGTTTTCGAGCCTGGCAATACCAGTGTGAAAATAATTAATTACAAGTCACTATAACTGACGGTGAGGAAACCTAGGCTTCTAATAATGTTCTGAAATACCTAATCAACAAATGTGTTGTTAGTTGGTTTAGTGTTATTTAGGTACTAGTTACTACTACTTGAAAAAGAAAAAAAAAAGAAAGAAAAAAAATTGTTTATTCTGCACAAACAAAACGCACATTACAAAAATTTACGTAAAATAAACACATATACAAAGTAGCTAAAAGCCTCGTAATCAACTTGATTATTATTTATTAAATTAAATTATTATTATTGAATAATAATAATTTAATATTATTTAATATTTAATCTATATTTTAATAAATTCTCATTGAAAGAGCCTACCTAGCGATTGTGGAGGGTCTTAGCGTTTAAAAAGCCTTATTATTATTATATTATTTAATAATAATAATAATAATAATTAGGCCTAATTTTTTTTTTTTCTTTAGATATCTCGGGACCATGGGGTCCCGGACCTTTGGAAGGCATACGAGGAGCCGAAGCCAACTCGCAGAGGCCCCTTGGATAATTGTAATGGAATGAGGCACCAACCGACGATTATCCCTGTTTGCTCTATGACAACCCCCGGTTGATGCAGGACTATTGCAGAACATGGGAACAAAACATATTGGGCTATGGGTTTGGGAGGCTATAGTGGATCGGTTTCCTAAGGCTATAGAAAGGCTATGGCCCCTACCTGACCATTGCTTTATATAAAATACACCGATAAAATGGCAGGGGGTGACTTGCACACTCAATAATGGGCCCGCGAAAACGGCCGCTAGCACATAGTGACGTAGTGACAAGGGGGCAACACTTCCTGAGGTGCTTGAGGAGTGGAGAGGTATTCCACGGCTATCAGGACAATCGTGGAAGTACGGTCAAGATCCCTACCAGCATCTTACTGGAATACATCCTTCCTCGGAGCACGTTCGCTCTTGCGAATCTCCACTCAAGCCGGCCAATAAAGGCAAGAACGAGGTGAGAGCTCTGTTCCTCGTCAGTGTTCACGCCAGCCGGCCAATAAAGGCAAGTCAGAGATGAGGAACAAGACTTCTCCCAGGTGACAGGGTTCGTGGGGTCGCTACTGCCCAACAGCTCGCCACATGCTGCCCTGCGGGTTTCTGTATCTCTCTTGGTTTGGCTCCTTACCCTAGACCCGTTCCGGCAAAGTAAACTCTACTGGCATAGACCCAGAGTTCGGAGCGCGCAAACCCCACCACGACGTCAACGTAGAGATACGGCGGTGGGGTAATTATTATTATTAAATAATATAATATAATTATTATATTATTTAATAATAATAATAATTAGGCTTTTTAAACGCTAAGACCCTCCACAATCGCTAGGTATGCAGTCTCAGGAAATATTTCCTAGAAGCCGACGTGGGGATGCATCGAGATGTGTTCGCCGTGGACAAAGGCCTCACCCCACTATCCTTGGCTAAAGAGAACTGGCGCAAGCTTGTAGTGCTTGACACTAACGATCGCAGGGAGGTATGGCAGAGTAAGGAGCTTCACGGACGCTTTTTCTGGGCCCTACATGAACCCGATGTAGATTTCCAAGCGTCCGTAGCCTGGCTACGTTTTGGTGACCTCTTTGGGGAAACCGAAGGTTTTGTCAGTGCAATTATGGACGAACTTATCATGACGAAGAATTACCGGAGATTTATTGTGAAGGACGGCACGGTTGTCGTGTGTCGGGCATGCCACCATCCGGGAAAATGAATCCGACACATTATCTCCAGGTGTTCTCGTCTGAGTTACAGAACACCCGGCTCTCTTAGATAGGACATGTTAATTTACAAAACAGTTAAAGTCAAGATATTATAGAAGGAATAATAAAAGTCTGAAATTGCAATTAAGTATAAGCAGAACCTATACAACTAATAGATACAGTTAAAAAATTACACATTGTTTTTATAATCATAAAATTGGGGAAAATTTCAAATTATATTGTCTGATATCTAACTAGCTTGACTGATTGATACATATATTATGAAAAAAAAAAACGAAGAAAACTCACTTCACCTTAGTTTTCACTATGATATTTTTCGATCCGCAGGTCGGATCGGCAGGTGGCAAACGCAAGTAATCTCGCTCTCGATGTGTGTGAAATGAAAGATTACATCACTAATTGTCATGTCAAAATTAATTGTCAAAGATGGCGGCATATTTGATGTGATGTCGTTACTCGTTACAGCTCTTTTAATGTTCATCGTGAAACGCAAAATGTCCGTTTCGTACAGATATTCGTAATTAGTATATAAAATATATATATAATTATTATGTACGTCAAATGTTTGTTGGTCCTAGGGCGATTAAAGACGATGTTCTTTTTGACTAGGGCGTGTCAGATACCTGCTCCAACCAAAAGGTAATATATTTTTTTAACTCGTACGCCAACTTTATGGTATAATTCGATTTATTTAATCGCTGTACAACGTATTTACCATGTAATACTGATGTCCTATGTGTGGATTTGATGAGTGGTTGAAAGTTACCATCGGTTTGTATTCTTCTCTCTTATCCAATTCCGAAAGTTGAAACTTTTGCGTAGTAACTTCTGTTATGATATTTGTTTTCTCGCCGTAAGAACTTTGTATTCAAGGGTCGACTGTCTTCGCCTACTCTATTGCGACAGGAATTATTCTCTCCAGAAACGGGTATGCAAATGTCCTCATTTTAAGGGTCAAAAGGAAAAAACCGAACCCATAAAGGATCACTCATGTGTTTGGTTGTCTATCTGTATATCCGTCTGTCACAGCCGATTTTCTCCTAATCTACTGGACCGATTAAGTTGAAATTTGGTACACATATGAATTTCTATGACCCAAACACGAACGTGTAACGTAAATAAATGAATTTTGAATATGAGGGTTACTTTTGGGGGCCAAATTCAAAAATAAAAATAACAGTTTTGCAAACTGTACCGCGTGGTTCAAGTGAAAGGGCTCGTTGTGAGTCTCAATTTTTCGTATATATTTTTTTTATAATTTTAAAATGAATATTTTAAAAGTTATTTAAGAAAATAGATGAAAATTGACCATTCTTCATTCTCCATTTGACCTTATCTCCAAAACGGCTGAGCCTAAAATCATGAAAAAAAAAATACAGAAAATAGTTCTTTACTTATAGATTACAGAAAATCGCCTTAAAATAACAGAGTAAATCACTCAAAATTGTGCGAAAAACTTAAATTTGCAGTTGGAATGTATAGGGGAAGATGTTTTTCAACTACAATGTTTAATTATTTATTTAACCATTTATGTACACACATATAAAAGCAGAAATGAAGAACAGAACAGAAAAATACGTACAAATGTTCTTTTTTCTAAAGAAATCTCTTCCAGCATACCCGCGATAGGACAGTAGATAAAGAGATGTAGGCACTGTGTGTAAGAGTAGAAGAGAAAATAGAATACATAAAATCGAAACAATTTACAAAACAAATAATATGGGAATATACTAACATACATATGTACATATATACATACATACATCTAAAATAAATATCACTAGAACATAAAAAAAAAAAAAATTATTAGTGTTAAGTTTGTTCTTGGGATAAATTCATCCCAACTACGGAACCCTTCATTTTGCGTGGTCTGGGGGTAATCATCACCTCATAAAGCATTATTATTTCAATATAACTTCAGCGTGAGAAAGAGATGGAGCTATAAGTCCTATATAGCTCCATCACTTTCCCACTGTGAAGTAATATTATAATAATACTGCTATAAGAGGTGATGGTTACCCCCCTGATATGCACTTAGCCGGTTTTTCATTCTATTTAAAGATACTGCTTATGTATCGGTAACTTATCCACTATTACTATATATACTAGAAAAGTTTGCCGTTCTACCAAGCCAGTATTTTTTGGCTCCACGGGCATGGCAGAATACCTGGATAATTATCGTATGTGAGATATAGAGGAGTATACAACCTACATAATTGCTCCACCTCGTGTTCAAGTTCCGCCTACGCAGCTCCGCTTCGGAATTTGATCCAGATAATTCATTTTTATTTATTTCCTTAAACTTGTTAGCTGTTAGTGCCCGTCAGTATTAGTCTTTTCCTTGTGAATTAAGTCTACACCACGACCACGGTTTAGAGCTTAGCGCCGCGTTTTAGGTGTTACTTGTATCCTTATCTTTTAAGCTTAGGTAACTAGGAGGCCTGGTTGCAACCAATCTGGTAGGACGTAAAATAATTAATCAATACTAAAACTCGCACGTTCAACTATTATCCCGTGAAATATTTTTATACGCAAATAATAAGAAACGCACCTGGAATCCAATACTTTTGATTATCATGTGTTTTTTTTAAGTACAAAATTATACGTTTCCAAAGTGGCGTGAGTGATTATTTGTTTATTTACCCACACTTTTTGCGTGGATCTGAATAATCTACGGAGTGTTTTATTTTTACTGCTGAGTGATTAGTTCGTATTCTGTATATATACTTTTCAATTTTCGTAGGTAACACTCAAGGAACGTGCTGTTTGAAATACTTTGTTTTGTTAAACTTGATTAATATGGTTAATATTCCATAATCATTATTTAAATAATTAAAACTTGACACAGTATTAATAAATTTGCCTAATAATTCTTCCGCATTCTTTCCAATGCCAGAGAAGACAGCCACTTGGTGCTCACGACTGACCTTCGTATAATTAAGTATTGGTTATTTTGTGCTTCAGTGGACTTTGATATAAATCTATAGGTCCCCATAAACACAAACACATCAAAAACATTACATATAATTCAAACAGCTAAATCACATTACCTACTTTTCTTGTAGGTACTTCTTTGTGGCTCAAAAATAATTCATTCCATGTTTATTAACAAAATATTGCTTTTAACTTTTCTTGTTTAAATAATAGGTATCCAAATTTGTGTATCATGTTGTAAATATGTCTCAGATGTTAGCTGCAAACACACGTTTCAAAAACGAAAATGTAAAGATTATATTAACGTTGTTAACAGACAAGGCTTCATTATAGCTGACTGAACATTAAAAAGAAATTCTCGGTAATGCTACGTGTATATCGGCAATGTCATATGCTGTACATTTATTATTATGACATTTAGGTAGAATTTTTGAGATGGGTCTGCAAGGCGAAAACAACATGAGCTACAATGAAAAGTTGTCAAAGTTATCATGAACTTAATAACGGAATCTATTTCTGTTATTCATGAAAGCATTTGGATTTGCCACAGCCAATAACCATCGGCTCTGGATATGGAACAACCAGTTGTTTTATAAATATTGAAAATTCAATGTTTGGTTTCTCTATAATGGATCACATGTTCCTTTGACTACGACTCTACTTTCGGTTTTTACGCTAATTCTCGTTCAATTTCATCTGGAAAATTTAACCTGTATGTCTACAATATGAGTTTTGTTTTCGTTTCAAGCTGTCGTGTTATTCTATTAAAAATTCCGTGGTACGCCGAGGGCCAAATTGCGTGCAGTACATGTTTTTTTTCTCTCTAGGTAGCGTGTAATATAAAACAGACGTTGTTATTTGTTTTGGTCTACGGGAAAGGCCTCCAATTTTTCCACTCATAACGAAGAGGTAAGGTAGGAGCGTGGTTACGTATATATAACGTGTATGGGTTTTTAGCTATAACTATATATAAAATAATTATGAAAATAACTCACCCCATCCTCAAAATATTAGCCAGCCAGCAACGATAAGTCCCCTCTTTGAGGAGTGGCTAGAGAGGTTACACGGTGTCCTCACCTTCTGTCTGACACAGGTCCTCACCGGACAAGACAGGTTCGGGAGGTTCCTGTGTCGGATAAGGCGGGAGGAAACGCCTGGGTGTCACCACTGTGTGGATCGCCCGGAGGACACGGTGGAGCATACGGTGGAGGTCTGTCCGGCTTGGGCAGAGCACCACCGTGTGTCTTCTTGGAGGTCTCTCGCGTCCGGCCCTGGTTCAGGCCATGGTACGGAGCGAGAGGGCATGGGCAGCCGGCACCTCCTTCTGCGAAGCAGTAATGCTTGCGAAGCAGGAGGCGGGACGGTTGAGGCAAAGGCAAATTTGGCGCCCTCTCGCCCCTAGCCGGCGCAGAAGACGCCCTGGGCGTCGGAAATCCCGGGCGGAATTCACCGCAGGCGCGGGCTTGCGGCTGGTGAGCAATGGGTAGTTCACCGTCCGATAAGGACCAGGCCCGGGTCGACGGCGCGTTGTATTCCAAGCGCGCCTCAAAGAAATGTCGTCAGCACAAGTGTAGGGGTCCTAGGCCGATACCTGCCGGGGTCGCGAGAAGGTACTAAAGGGTTACCGAGGCCTCTGACAACACAGGCAACGGAAGAAATACGGGTGAGTTTTAGTCAATAAGACTGACTGAGTCTGACACACCCTCCCGCTCCGTCCAGAGCGGGAGAAGGTATTTTATGATATCCCACCCCAAAAAAAAGCCAGCCAGCAAGGTAGTAACGGGATAAACGATTAGTTTGCGCTAAACGTACATTTAAGTATTCGCCATTAGTAGACGCTGTTGTAGCCAAGGAAAGACGTACAACAAAATTTTGTTTAACTTCCTTTAGCTTTTAAATTAACATAATAATATAAGATGCGGATGCACGTATGTAGGTCGATCGGTATTTTATATTAATCACAATAGCCTTCTTCAGGATGTCGTATCGTGCCATATTTACTACCGCGTTTTTCGACCAACAGAGGATTATATTAGGCACAAAATTACTAAAATAAAAAACAATGTCTATTGTTGACTTTAATAGGCAATGTCAATTGTTGATGTCACTTGTCAATGTCAATTGTTGATGTCAATTGTCAACATACAATTGCCACTGTCAATTGTAGCTGTTGTTGTATTTTGTTTCATTCGTGTTAAATCCTCTACGGAATTTCCGGGACCAAAGGTGGTTAAACTGTACATATTATTGGTTAGCGCTATGTCCTTCCGTGTCAAATCACAACCTACTGTATGTAATCGTTCGATGAACCTGAATAATTGCGCAAAGGGTGGCGACCCTAGTGATCAAGTTTAAGTTGCCTACATCCGTAAGGTGTCAGTTTTCGAAATGTTGTTAAACATTGGGAATTCTCCGGTTCCCTTTCTCCCCGTTCCTTAATCTAATTATTACTCAAAAAATATAATTGTTTCACAAAATATCAAAATATTTTATTTCACATAAACCTACATGGACACTTATGAAACGTCAGAAGCTAGGTGCACGGTTCCAAGTGGTCGTTTCCGAGAAGAGCCGGCAGGAAACTCCACGGTTACTCTTTTAAAAATAATTAGCTTTTACAATGTTTTCAAATTACAGTGTTATTAGGTATGGGAGAACAGTGTAGGCCAGTCAAGAAGTAGGTACCAGGTACTTAACAAAAAATAAATGGTCTACAAATCTAGTTCTATCAAGCCTACAACGTTCTCACATTCACAAAATATAAAATAATCTATGTAATATATGAATAAAATAATAAAAACCTATTTAAACCAAATGACATGTTTGCCATTACAACTATAACGAGTCTTAATTAGTAGGTATCCTGTCCACAAAAGCCACTAATAAATATTTTTTTTGTTTGTTTAGGTACAGTTACCAGCACATCAAGATACCGCAAACTGTCAAATTTTCTCATTCGATTTTGAACTTAACCTTCAACATTTTAAGGTTTAAAATCATTTGGATAAATTTTACAGTTTCGTATAACCTGACGTGCTTTTGACTATACTTACCTACCTACAGTAATTAAAGCACTAGAGAAAACGTTATCTATGCTCTATATAAATAAAAACAAAATTCTGTTCGTTGGTAAGCTCATCACTTGGGAACGGCTGAACCGATTTGGCTGTTTTGTTTTAAAATTTTCGTAATAGTCCGAATCTTGCCCTTATACCAATTTATTTGGGGTCGGGCAACATGTATTTTTCTAAGTCGTCATCTCAGTAGTCACCCCGTTTCTAGCCATATCGGTTTTCACACAATCAATCCATCGTTTCTTTGGCTTTCCCCTACTCGTATAGCCATCAAATATATATTTCTACAAATACACGTTAATACATATAATATTATTGAATATTATTTAATAGGAAGTCACTGAGTAAGCAAGTTTCAACCTATTACGTAAAAGTTACAAGTACCTACGAGCTACAAGAAATGTTCAGCTCAGTGACACTTAACGTCGCGCACATCTTTACCATCCATTAACTTCTGATACAAACCCTTTTCAGCGTTAGTTTAAGTTATTTATTTAATTATACAGAACAATGAACACTATTTTATATTTTTTAAATGTCGAAAAAAAATTAAGGTTCCCGTAGACGGACTAATCGCGACTGTTACTTGTGCTATCTTAAACAAATATGCCTGCCATAGCAAGTGACTGCCACTGACAACATACATTATTGTGTGTGGCGAGCCTCTACAAAATGAAGATAAAAAGTGGCTGTAGAAGGCCATTAGTGGTCCTGTGCAAGTGCAAAATGCTGAATTTTCCATCACACAAACTTGTAGTATCAGTTGAGGAATGGCCCACAATTAATTAAGTTTACAAAGCTAATGGTGCCGATTCCCTTGTTCACAAACTAAAGTAAATTTAAGTTCAGTGCATCTTTTTCTTTCTATTTCATTAAGAAGAGGACAGAAGATAAATTTAAGTTTAGTCCTGTCAAATTAATCAGCGCCTGTCACTACTCCATACAAGTTTAGACGTGATTAAAAACTGCCTACTAAAATTTCATCAATTTACGTCAAGCGCTGATTAATTTGACAGGACTAAACTAAAGTTTATCTTCTATCCTTTTCTTAATTAAATAGAAAGAAAAAGATGCACTGCACTTAAATTTAGTTTAGTTTGTGAACAAGGGAATCGGCACCAATATCCTCCAAGTGTTATGTCGGCAACGTTGAGTGGGTACTTGTTTGAATATAGGATCAGAACAAATGTTTTATTGATCACACTTAAGAAAACTTAAGGGTCTTAAGAGCTTCGTAGTTTACGCTGAACTTCAACAATGTTGGCGTAAAAATAATTAAGCAAATGTGTTGTTGTGACAAACACCACTCGTCCTAGGTTCGATTCCCAAGTCAGGCAAAGTGTTATTGGGTTTTTTCATCGGGTTTTCTCAATAGCAGTCCGGAGTCTGGATGTATGGCCGTTTGAAAGCAAAAGTCTCGCCCCATTACATGAGACTTAAACATAACTACCGAAATGCGGGTACTACCTCTGCCTAACCCTTCGGGGAACAAAGCGTGAAGATGTTATGTTATTATTATAAGTGATATACAACCCTCCGGGGATTACAGGCATGACGTTTTTTATTTTATTTATTAAATGGCTACTTTGGGGACTTTAACAAAACATTATTATGGTACCATAGAAACTCACTTACGGTTAGCAGTACGAAAGAAGGTCAAATTAATATTACAATAAGAGGGTCGAGAAAAGTCGGATGGCAAAATCCGATCATCTTGGCCTTAACTTCGACTTTGAGAGGAAGTCCTGCTAAACCAAGGGTACTTACCAAGATAAAGTAACGTACAAAGAAAAAATACTTTAGCGATATTCCATTAGAGCCTTCGATAATGTCTCAGATCTGTGAAATTTTATCTTTTCGAAGCTCAGTTGGCAGCAGCGACATCTTTTGTAATATTTGAAGTGTTCTATTTATGTTTCAGAGAAACCCTTTAGCATCTTACTGTGCTTCTCTGGAATATTAATTAACGAAATTAGCCCTAATTACTTAAGAGATAAATAAACAATTCAACTGTGTAGGTGTTCATTAAGTTCAGTTGAATAACGCTCATGTATAAAATTATTGTCTAATGTTTCAATTAGAGATATTAAATATGAAAGTAATTTCAGAAACAATGAAAAAGATGAATGGGTCTCTCGTCTATCATTGTGGGTAATATTAAATAACAAATGTACCTACTAAGGTACCTACGTAAGTATTTTCATGCGGATCCTCAGTTTAGGCTTGTCAAAAAATATTGATTTATCGATATATCGACATTTTTTGGCTATATCTATTATTTCAATACATCGATATGAAAATAACAAGTATCAAAAATGTATGTGTAGGTATATAATAGTAACACCGATGTACCCGACTGTCTGACTGTCTGATTGAGACCGCTGGAATTCAGAGCCGTCAGCAATCTTTTATTAATTTACCTAAACTACCAAACTAGGAACATCAGAAATGATGTTCCTAGTTTGGTATCTAAATGAATGGAAAACAAAAAAAAAATAATTACACAAATTACAAATATTTTTAGAAAATTTCGCCGATATATCGATTATTTGTTTGATATATCTATGTTTTTTTTAATATATAGGTATAACGATACTCTTTGGCACTTCTTGCATCGCTATCTCAGTTTCCAAATTGTGATCGTTTCAGGATCATTATAAAGTATTATTATTATTAAATGTACTGAGCCTCTGCAGTTTTTCTTCATAACAAAATTTGCTCTGGCATGCAGTTTCTGAAAGATTAGTTTATTTTTGACTCGAAGATATACATAGTACTGGTTCTACAGGAGGTAAATTATATACCACTGCTGTTTTATTGGTGAAATATTTTATTATATTATTTTTATTGAGGCTCAGTATAATAAAATATTTCACCAATAAAACAGCAGTGGTATATAATTTACCTCCTGTAGAACCAGTACTATGTATATCTTCGAGTCAAAAATAAACTAATCTTTCAGAAACTGCATGCCAGAGCAAATATTGTTATGAAGAAAAACTGCAGAGGCTCAGTACATTTCATAACGCATTGCTAAACTAACACAGTATTCAGATTTATGATGTGCGTTGGTGTCTAAAAACAATTATTTTCAACAGCTTTTTATCTTCCAAGGTCGCTAAAAAACACTGAAGAGAATGTTTGCACACCGAGGAGCATTAAACATACATAGGTAGGTACATTATACTTAGATATTACATTCACTGACTTTCAAGCCACACTACAAACATTGGATTATAAATATTGATAACAAGTAGGGTTGCCATACGTCCGGAATTTTCCGGACAAGTCCGGAAATATGGGTCTTTGTCCGGAATGCGGGGGGAATCTTAAACCGTCCGGAATTTCTACAAATAAGTGAAGAGTGAAATAAAAAATGAAAAAACCAAATTATTTATTAATTATTTTTGTTCTAAATCAAAGTATAAGTACTACATTACTTCTGATATTTAATGCTCCCAGAAATATTGTTCAACATTTCTGAATTTTTAATAATAGTTTTGTAGAATACTTCGCAAGTCATATTTTTTAAATTATATTGAGTTAAGAGAATCGACTTGACAGACTCTACAGAAAGCCTGTTTCGACTCTACAGAAGTCCTTTGACCATTGGGTTCCCATTAAGGAAAAGACCCTTTCAACATTGGCATTTTGTGCCTGCATCGCAAATATATAAGAGCATATCTTACTTAATTCCGTAACTTTTCCTGGTCCAGCTGCCTTCAGAATAATGGTCCATTGGTTATTGGCATTCATCTCAAAAAAATCTTGACTTTGTTGCTTGATCATACTATTCAAAACTGAGATTTCATCAAACGATTTGCTATCATCCAAATTTACCACTTTTCCAATGAGAAACTGTATTGATGGAATAATATAGTTATAATCAATAGTATTGTCTTTTTTTCTTACATCCATTCAAAAATCTCCAAGTCCATTAAAGGCTGCCGCCATTTGTTTAAATACTCCCGACAACATTTATAAGGTTTTTGGATGTCATTCAAAAACTCATCTTTCTTCTCCTGGCTGCTACAATTAGAGATCAAATCTCTAACTTTAAGTGGAACGAATTTCGCATTTTCTCTTGCTTTCAGGGTGTCGATAAATGTTTGCAAAATCTTTGGGATGTCCATGATAGAATATTTTCCTTTACAATTTTTTAAAAATTTTAGCAGAAAGATGGCCATTAAGCTATGGATGAAGACAAATAAGATTCGCACAATTCATTAAAAAAAAAAAATACGAGGACAATTGGCACTTGTGGAGTAGTTTTCAGAGGCATTACATTTTGAGAATTCTCTCAACTGCCGGAAAAGGCTCAGCCACCTAGTCTTGCTGTGTGACAGTAACTTCTCATAGTTAACTTCAATGTAGTCGCAAATGGTTTTCAGTGCTTCTGTTCTAACAGTATAAACAGAAAAGAAATTGAAGAGTTTCATCACCAATACTTCAACATCAATTTTCCGCCGGGCAACCAACTCCAATAATATCTTTATTTAATTGATGTCTCAGGTTTGTGAGCACGTTTCTTCCCGATAACGGGCGATTTATGCCACCAAAATTTACATTCGCGTTGTCCGCAGTGAATGAGATGCATTTTTCCGATAAGTCATATTTTTGTAATGTTGTCATAATAATTTCAGCAATAGTTTCGGAAGCTTCATTCCGGGTACTATGAATATCCAATAACTTTGTTTGAATTCCTTCATTTATGCAATCAAAATACTGAATCATTATTGGGAAAATCTTTTCGGAGTCATGATTGCTTGCGTCTGTAGAAGCTCCGAGATAGTCAATATGTTTCAAAGAAATAGTCAGTTTTTTAACAACCCATGGACTTGTGACACCTTTGATGATTGCTTCAGTTTTGGTTCTTGAGCAAGTCATCTCGCTCGCAATATTAGAGTCAGGAAATATTACTTTCATCAGTCGCCCAGTACATTCCATTGAATCATAGGATTGGCGGTGTTTAACGGTATGAAAAGCGAGCGTACCTTCAGCAGCAGACTGTTTTTGTTTACTCCCTGATGAAGACGACGATGGAAAACTGTCAGTGACTTTTCTATTAGTATTAACGGTCGTAAGTTTAGTCTTGTGCTTATTACTATTGACATGAGTTTCAATATCAGTTATTCCTTTATGTTTTATAGATAAACTACAGTCAAAAATAATGCAATAAGCTTCAGTCGGTTCTTTTCCTTTTTTCAAAAAAGAATATTTGGTTTTCATCACTTCAGTAAACGTACATTGTCGTTTTCTACCACTACCTGATGCCATTGTCGTAATCTTCGACACATATACACTATGAATCCGCAATACGTACGAACTTCAAAATCGCTTCTAATCGCTGCAAAGACAAACAAGAGACTAAATCAAAACAAACAAACTCAAAGCAAAAGTGCACGGTGCGTGGGTGCATCATGTGCGTGGGCGAACGCAGGCGACAGAGAGGCGCTTCCCCCTCACCCCTCACCATTTCACCGCGCGCGTTTCAAAATTCGAACGATTTAGCAATCGATTTGGTTTGTTTATTCACTTGCACGATGCGTAACGATTTTAATATAAAATTGACAAGAAAGTCCGGAAATTTCATCAAATGTCAGGAATTTTCTCCGGATTTTTGATATTTTGATCTGGGAACCCTAATAACAAGTGACGCACGAAAGCGCAAACAGAATAAGACAAAACGGTTAGGAATAGTAATTGAAATACAAAAAAACATTGTGAATATGATCAGTGGATAAAAGATTTTGTACCTTTGTGCCGTTGTTTGTGCCAAGAAAATGCATTTGGGCATAAACTTATTATTCAGGCTAAGTGTGCTTAGCTGGCAGATCGTGTATCTCGCGGCTAACGAGGGAAGTGTTGGGGCAAACAACGTGTACCTTCTACGTCCCTGGTACTTGTTATCCCCGTCATACCTCGCCGTCTCTTATATTTCACAATTATGTAAAGCGAATTTTTACTTTAACAAAAGAATCTGTACGTGCCGTCAAGAGGCGTCAGCCATTATTTGTCAAAACTTTTGGAAAGACTGATCATCAACTCGAGTTTCTTTCGTTGTTTGTATGGTTGAGATACTTGGTTAAAGAAAGCGATTATAACAAAGCGATTTGTTTATTAAAACTTTAAGTACTGGGAAAAAAAAAATACCGTACAAAGGCGGACTTAATGCCTGAGGCATTTCCTACCAGTCAACCTTAGGGATAGATGGAGAGAATAAATATGGCAGGTGCAACAAATGGGATAGATAACACGAAAAACATATATGTACATACATATAAACAGAATAAACCTTGTCAGGAGAAATAGCGATCCGTAGAGGAAAAATGAGGATCAGTAGAGGCGGAGGAGGTATTTAACCTACTAACACATTAAGTTAGTGCCATTTATACATACTTATTAGAGTACCATATTTTCATCGTTTGACCACAATAAGCATCCGACAATATAGGCATCGGACATTGCTATTATATCTATTCAGTTGTATCGGTGACAATAACTACCGATTATACGTAGATAATTCTGTATTTATATTCCTAATGATGATTTATTATAAGTACAGAATATGCAGTACAAACGGCAAATACCTATGTGCAGTTTGCATTCATAATAATCTATATCAGGAGATCGACGACGTCCCTCTTGTCTGATCTAAATTTCTCAATAGCTTAATGCAAAGGGAGATTCCTTATTCAGTATGTGACGGAATATGTGGTACCTACCATTGCAATTTCTGTAGAATTCATGAAGTACGAGTTTTTTGTTTAGCTTTGCGCTTTATTGGTTTGGTAGGTATAATTATTTATTTTAGTATATAATTATGGTAGTATAATTAATTTGTTGCTATAGTGACGTGTGCTAGCTGGCATATGGAAAATCATATATTTTAATGTTTTGTACTGCGTAATGTAAATTATTTTGCATACTATTTTATAGAATCAAGTTTTTTTTACTGAACGGATAGCAGTGCTGCTGGGGAGTTTCTTGCGCCACTTCTTCATCCTAGCTAATGCATTAGGAAGTAATGAAGGGCGGGCGTTTTTGGGGGACTGTCTTATGTAATTTTGACGTTCGAAAAGTACTGATTCTCAGCCTAGTTTGAATAGATGACTTTTGATTTTCATTTTGATTTTATGGCAACATTATTTGTGTTTTAGGGATTTAGGTCTGAAAATCTGGTCATCATCTGCCTGCCTTTTCCCAATTATTTTGGGGTCAGCTTCCAGTCTAACCGGATGCAGCTGAATATCAGTATTTTTACATGGAGCCACTACCTCCACAACCCATTTACTGGGTAACACGATACCCCTTGGTAAGACTGGTTGTCAGACTTTCGACGGCTTCTGACGACCCGTAACAACTGTCAAAGATTTACAAATGACAGCCGGGACCAACGGCTTAACGTGCTTTCCGAGGCACGGAGGGGTCTTGGTATGTAAAGATGGTCACCCATCCACGGACCAACTGCGGCAAGCGTAGCTTAACCTGATCGATCGACCCGTGCGGCTGTTATTACTTAGGCGCAAGCCCCGTCTGAAAGTCTGGTACAAAACTTAAATTGCTATTGCGCTATTATTAAGGCTTGTACAGACTAGCGCGATATCGCGGGCGCGACAGGCAGCATTATACTTTTCACGCCCGCGATTAGCCCCAGTCTGCGGGTGCCTTTATGCATGACTTTATTTTAGTCGATTTAATTTAACCAATAATTAAGTTACTTCAAACAATGAGTATATTTCTATAAATACGTAGCACTCCAACCTATATTATCTAAATCGTGCTTGCAAAATAGATGGCCTGTTCTCGCTGTTTCAGGGAGCAAATGGACCGTAATTTTGAGCCGAGGCCTAGTATTGGGAGCTCAGCGCCATTATTGGGAGTATGTAATACCATCAGATTTTAATAAAACCTTTATCAAGCTATCGGCGATCAAGTGTTTAATAATCAATATCACACTGCGAATTTTATTAAAAAATAAACCGGCCAAGTGCGAGTCGGACTCGCGCACGACGGGTTCCGTACCATTGTCTATAAAAAACGGCAAAATAATCATGTCTGTTGTATAGGAGCCCCCTTAAATATTTATTTTATTCTGATTTTATTATAGCGGCAACAGAAATACATCATTTGTGAAAATTTCAACTGTCACGGTTCATGAGATACAGCCTGGTGACAGACGGACATACAGACAGACAGACGGGCAATGGAGTCTTAGTAATAGGGACCCTATTACTAAGACACCGTTTTACGTCACCGTCAAATAAGACCGACCGACCCATTTTGTCAGCCTATGTAAAATTTTAACATTTATATCTGTAATTTTAATGGTGTACATAATAAAGGTGCACTATTCTATTATATGAGAATGTTTTTTTTATTTTTATTATTTTATATAAGGAAAATTAAACTGCGATTGCGTTGTTCAATAACAGGTACTTGGAGTTATCTATTCTAATATAATCCACAATTCCATATATCCGATTATCTACCAAACAAGGCACCACCCGTTCAATATTTTGGCTAATAAAATGGCGTCGAATGTCACAAAATGTCGATAAGCTAATAGCTATAACTGTCTATTTGTTTTATGAGCGACACCTAATGAAGCTAATGGCTTGAATAACAAACGGCACGAGCTATGTTCAACCATGGATGATTTATTGTTTAAATTAGACGCTACTGCAAATTGTTCTGTGGTAACGACGCTTGTCATGGATGAAGTTAAACCCTATAAATGCGGCTGCGGTGATGAAGCTAATTTGCAGTTTGTCCGTGGTTTTGGCAACTGCAGTCAAAACACTGAGAGCAGTTGTACCCATAATTAAATCGAGAATCTTGGAGCTATGCGGGTTTTAAGTAAATTGCAGCACTCTCAATTAGGTGCTTCTCCAGAAGAGCAAAGTTTTTATTTCAAAAAAGGAATGTTAATTTTGAAGTAAGTAGGTAACTATACTTTTCAGGTAAAAACACGTAACGTGGAATCACTGCAACCGACTATGTATTCTGCAGTTACACATAACGAAGGTGCTTTACCGTAATATGTAAATTTCGCGGATAAAGATGGCGGTCGAAAGTAGTCTGAACCACATTAGCATGGTTCGCCGCTGTAAAATTCCGCAACTTGTGCTTACACGGCGGAGTTTTACTCAACTTTATAATGTGGCGACACTTTTCAGCTTCCGACGATTCTAGAACAATTTTACGCCCGGGTTTAAATCGATATTGTTGATCAAAAGTAGTAGATCGGATCGTAAAACTAACAAGAAGTAGTACGATCCGGTCTTTGGTATGTAACTGTCTAGAGGGTCGACAATTTCCTTTTCCTAGAATGCTGTAGCTTGAAACCTAATTGACATTTTTTGTTATAATATTTTCTCACACCAGCCAGTAAACACTATACTGTCCGTGTGTGTGTGTAACGCCATGACCTAGTTTTATGACGGAACGGAATGAGAATTGACCACTTCCTAACTTCGTGTTGATGATTTTAAACCATTTATTAATACAACATAACACGCCGATAATCCCCGAAGGGTTAGGTAAAGGTGTACCTAAACTACACCCAAGTTTTGCCACTTATGTTTAACTATTAATTCCCGGAACATGTTGAGTAGCCGATATATATCACATATATATACCATACATTAAAACACCACACATCCACCATACCACAACACACACCACACCACACCACACACCTCACACTACACCACGCACCACGCCACACAGCATACCACATTGCGCGCCTCACGACATACCACACATAACACCGCACTACTTACCACACCACACATCACATATACACTACATTACATGCATTAACTGGGAATAAGTTCTACAAGTTCTATTTTTACTGTTAATACTTTAAACTGCAACTTTATTTTTACGTATATTTATACTTTTTTTTTTTTTTTTAAGATTAGTAAATATAAGCTAAATACAGAAAAATGTACTTACATTCCATATTTACCCTTAAGGTCCATAGCACACTTTATTAACTCGAGTTAGTATAAGTGTACGACAACGACGTGAAAGAGCGGAGCCTTCTAATACAGGCATTTTTTTCTTAAAAGGAGGCTCCAAACAAACGAAATGTAATTTTCTATTTGTCACAATAAACTATTTTGTATTTGTATTTGTAAACTATTTTGTAATAATTGTATAGGGTGATTTGTGGTTGTGGTAATCGGTGTGTTGAACCGTAATTATATTGAAGTAGAGTGTAGGTATGTGTGTACTAATTTGGTTTGGGTTAGCTGTATTTGATTTTTCCGAATCTTGTACTTGACCGAAATATTCACTCCAAGGATTTTAGTAATAGGCAAGGAGTAGGGTCGTCTAAAAAAATGGTTAAGTGATATCCGGCGACTATTCATCCGGAAGATCTGTCAATCCAATCTATTTCAAAGAATATTTCGACTGGAGATCGATCCGCTTGATTTTCTCTTAATTCCTTTGCATTTTGGCACGATCTCTTAACACACTTCGTCATGTTAGGAAATTATACAATAATTTTCCATACATACATTAACTCACGCCTTCTTCCCATGGGGGTAGACAGAAACTACAGAACTGCACCCCTTTTGCTCAGTTTACGTTCATACATCTTTTTTTTTTGGGTGGGAAATCATCAAATAACTTCTCTCGCTCTGGGCGGAGCGGGAGAGTGTGTCAGACTCTTACTGACTAAAACCCACCCGTATTCCTTCCGTTGCCTGTGTTGCCAGAGGCCTCGGTAACCCTTTCGTACCTTCCCGCGACCCCGGCAGGCATCGCAGACATACTGAGCACTGAGGAACTTCCAGTATTTAAGAATAAATTACGAAACTTTTTAATTGATAAAGCTTATTACACAGTCCAAGATTTCTTGATTTATTGATTTTTATTTTTGTTGACCATGTAATAATTTCACTGTATTTTCATATTTTCACATTTATAATAACTAAATTTGACATGTAAAATAAATTTAAATTTAATGCTAATACATAATTATTGTATACCTATTAGGCAGGACATATTGTAACACTAATTTATTGTTAAGACCTATACCAAACATATACCCACAATAAAGATATTTTGAATTTTGAATTTTGAATCGGCCCTAGTGGACCCCTACACTTGTGCTGACGACATCTCTTTCAGGCGCGCGTGGAATACAACGCGTTCATACATCTGCGAGGTAATTTCGTAACACACTATAAGTAGCAATGGGTTTCATTTTGACAGTTCAACAACATACATTGTGTTATTTACGTCGTTGAGCAGACGAATTTTTCGAACATATGAAGCAATGGATTAGCAATATCCTTCAAAATCATTCAGATTGTAATGCAAACTGTGTTACGCTATTAGGGTGCTGGTCTACACGCCGGTTGCGAATCCTGTGGTTTTTTTATAACTCGAAAATAATGCGATGTGGGGATGAGGAGGGGTTAAGTAAACTACATGACGTGTATTACTTTGAGAGTCAATCGTGAACAGAGACTCAACTGTGTTCCTCAACTGTGTTCCTCAACTGTGCTCTCTCCTTTATTAGATGGTTTAAATATACCTAGGTAGTACGTGACCACGTGCTAATACTAAGCTTATGTAAAATAGTATATCTACCTTAACTTAACCCTGGACAATACCTGACATGCTGATGTAAACACATACGTGACTACTCACCACAATAATTTGCTTTTTAGGCAAATACAGAAAACCCTGAAGTTTAGTTTCCGAAGTTTCTTTAACAAGTTTTCTTCGTAATTGGATCGATCCGTTAATTGTTATTAACAATCGTAATTCATAATATTTTCTATATCTTCGTTACATCATCGCAATGAGAAAACAAGACAATAGACCTCATAAATCAGATTGAGACAAAGACAACGAAGCATAATACAACAAACGTAGACTTTAATGTGTTGAACTCGAAGTTAAATCATTAAACGTAGTTAATTGTTTCGCTCAGTACACACGCTCGTGCAGTGAAGCAAAACAATTAAACTGCGTTTAGTACTTAAAATTTATTGCGATACAAATTTATTTAGTGATTGTTTTTTCAAGAAAATTAAAAGCTTCTTTATTTGTATTGTATATTTGTATTGTATATTTCTTGTTGTTACGTGGTAGAGAAAAATGTATGTGGATAGTCGGAAAAGTTGGAAAAAGTATTTTTGTCGGTATCATCTTTCTTGAAAGCCTTTTTATAAAATAACAATAGTCAATGACATATTAAAACATAAACATACGAAAACACCGAAGGACAGTTCTATTTGAATAACAAGTACTTTAAATAATCCACTTTGGAACCAACCATGGGTAGTTTCGGTCGCCGAACATTTGCAAATACTGAAACTATGTAGATACAACAATGTTCGCTCACTCGTTTTACCCGTATTACTCATACCACAAATCTGTTAACGGCTTGAAATAGTGAATAAATCGTTTTTTGAAGTGTTTTGTGATGACTGACTGATAGATTCGTACAAACAATGTGATCTCAGAGTCTTTTTAGAATCTTCGGTATGAAAAATGATGTGGGAAGAAACAACGCGAGTTGTTAAGTGCCACTTGGAGTGGAGTGTCTTGATATAATATAGATTTTTTGATGGTCTATCTAATACTAATATTAGATGTGTATATGGTCTACATACCTACTTAATGTAAATTACTATTTTATTTATCGCTTTCAAAGTTGATTCAGATAGATTTCAATCATTCAAATCACTTTTCAAAAGCTTTTGCAATACTTGTGTGACTATTGGATTTTTTCACATTTTCTGCTCATCATTAAAAACTGATCGCGGAAACATTTAGGTCTATATACTAGAACGATACAGAGGGGCAATTGCGTAACACACTTTTTTTTTTTTTAAGGTTACAATTTATCGCAATAGGTTTAATTTTGACAGTTCACCCACATCCATTTGGTTATTCATGTTGTAGAGCAGACTTTTTAAACCTATGAAGCAGTGGATTAGCAAAATGCTTCAAAACTCTCGGACTGTAATTCGAACTGGTGCAAGTTCATAAATAATCACGATTTAAAACACAGAAATCATACTTTGCTTTGTGGAATGCCTTGCCCGTGTCGATAAGGCGTGCTGAAACTCTGACCATTTTTAAAATGATGGTGAAAAAACACTATCTCTCCCCGTTAATATTGTATTTTTTTATTTTCTTTGTCCTTTGCACCTGTTTTGGTTCTTAGCGCTAGTTTTATGATTATTTATTATTGAATATATTATATAGATAATTTTAATATGTTTTATGTATGTATGTGTTTATTGTATATATGTGAATGGTACAACACAGACTACCTGCAGTACTGTCTCTCCTTTCCCCCCTAATCCATCCAAAGGTAATACCGGCCATTGTGTCACCCTATGTAAAATTTCTACATTTATATCTGTAATTTTTATGGTGTATATAATAAAGAGTAGGTATTCTATATATTCTCTTCTATACTTTCTACTGAAATCTAGTTTTTAATCAAAATACATGCTTGAACATTATTAAATACATTTTTAATTTAAAGCCTTTATAATAAAACTGTAATTATCTAGCTCTATTATTTAATGACTTATTTATTATTTCCTAATTAGTACATGTGCCCGATTTGATAGGCAAAAGTTGAAATGTATTTTCTAAGTTCATAAACAACTGCTGAGTATGAGCTCCTGCAGGGCTATTGGTTATCTTTTTCATTGCCAGTGACTAACTAGCTTCAGTTGTACACCGAACTTTGATGACAACTGAGAATTTCATAACATTGGTATTACGTATCACAGTAAGTGGACATCACGTTACGGTGACCAACAGACCGGGAACGGTGCTCATCGTCCGAACACTTGACGCCTCTATTTATTATCGACTATTATGCGGCTAAGTTGAGTGGCGCCTTTTGAGCGCTAGAATACTTTATTTTAGGGAACATTTTGTATTAAGCGGTTTATATATACTTGAAACGTGAAACTGGCGGTAAATTCAATCTTTTGCAGTTTTAACTCGACAGTCTAGCGAAATTAAATAGTGTGTTTTTACTTGTGCTAATAAAGTGTAACTTAGTGAAAATAAATCCTCAAAGGAAAGGTAGGTAAATAAAACCACGAAATAGGTAAACTAAACCACGGTATATAATGTACAAGTTGTTAAAGTATTAGAAGATCATTTTGGATGCTGTATATAGCTATGTACATCATTAGGACTCTAGTATGATGTATGTACCTACATAACTATGTACATATTTTGGGAATATGTTGTAGTTACATAATTACTCGCGTATACCTACTCTAAATATTATTATTACTTCTTATTTTGATTATATTTTTAGGGTTCCGTAGTAAACAAGGAACCTTTATAGTTTCGCCATGTCCGTCCTGTGTCAGTTTGTCCCCGCTGAGAGTTAGAAATCTAGAGCTAAAAATCTGTAATTTGTGCCAAATTACAGATTTTTAGTACTAAGCCTTTAGTACTAAAAATCTGTAATTTGGCACAGATATTACATATTAATCAAGCCGTAAAAGTGGTAAAACGATATCTAAAAAAAATTTTTTTAAGGTAAGTACTTCTCTTGCATCAAATGTGAGAATGTATTTTTTTTCTCATCTATCCCATGGTGTGGGGTATCGTTGGATAGGCCGTTCAAAAATATTGCGGGTCTGTGAATACCAATTTTTTATTCAGGGATCCGTTTGCGTAATATTAAGCTTTAAAGCGCAAATTTGTGTTAGAGTCAAGTCCCCCCTCTGCCGGCTAAATGGTTGTTTATGGAGATGTGAAAACGATCGTGGCAGTAGCACATATAATAAAATTAAAAAGAAAACTATCACAGCTAAGTAGGCTTTAGAAGTTAACGAGTAATAGTCGACCAACTTAAATGTGCAGTTGGAGAATGAACCGTGACTATACGTCACGGTTCGATGCGATGTATGGGAGAACATGTTTCTCAACTACAAGTTTGCTATTCGGATAAATTCATCCCAACATTCCCAACTACGGAAACCTTCAGTGTGCGTGGTCCGACACGCACTTGGCCGGTTTTAACCATATTTTATGAGTTAGTTTTAAATAATTTGGAAAAATTGCAACACCGTCTGAATTGTTTGGTTTTGTAATGTCATATAATTTCTTTGTCTTCATTTTGCCATATCTTAATTCTAATATTTTTATTTTTCTGTGTTACCACTTATTTTAGAGAACGCTAGTTAACCTGTAATTGGTAGCTGTGTAAGTTCAAGGCTAATTGTTATAATACTAATTGTATACCGAAGCTGTTGGCAAACCTTAATAAAAAAATAAATAAAAAATACATCGCAATGCTACTTATAAATTATTGTAAATATTAAAATAATTGAAACGATATTATTTATTGTTTTTTTCAACTTTTTTCTCAAAATAAATATAGTTGTATGTATATTCACATAAAATAATCAATGAATAAAAAAAAATAAGTATATTTTATACTTATTTTTTTTAGGTATATTAAAATATATGTATAATCCCAGCAATATTAGACGTGCCATACTTCTGCCACCACCAAGAATCACAATAAAACAACATAAGAAGTAATATTTACACGCTTAACTTACTATCGGCTTCGGTGTTAATCACTATAATTTATAAAACACTACCCTTGAGTAGTGTCTTTCACGAAAGCCACCACAAACTAAATGATCATCAATTTGATGTCCACTAAGCTTACACAATCGCAATCTTAGCAATATCGATACAAAAACATCTGTCAAAATGTGTTACGGTGGCTATCAGCGGTACTGGGTGCCTATGACGTCATCCTAGTTAGTCACTGAAGTTAGCCAATACGAAACTAACTGTTTGACAGTTAATCGTTAAACACTTTGCCAAGTGATCATCATTATGAACTGTCAACAGAGATACGCAATAGCCGTGCTGGGTTCGATTCCCGGGTCGAGCAAAGTGTGGAATTTCTCTGCAGCAGCCCGTAGTCTGGATTGATGACAATAGGCTCGCTTTATTACATGGGACTTATTTGCCGAAATTTGGTGTAGCTATATGTATAACTGTGCCTAACCCTACGAGGAATACAAACGTGATGTTATGATTTAATTACAAATTCCATAAATGAGCTGTGACGTTTATTATCTCAGAAAATATGAATGTCTACTTCCTCTGGGTTTTTAAAACAAGTTCCATTGTCTGAGCTACAATCTTCCAAACAGTTCTTTACAGTGAAGAAATATTTCGTTATATTGGAGGCCCAGTTGCTTATTAAAATTTCCCTTCAAAGAATGTTGTTAATTAAACGTGCTTTGTTTGTTCGAAAGGACAGTCGATACTTTACGGATAATAATCTCTTATTAAATTATAAGTAAGTCTCCGTCTTTTGTGTTGTGAAAATATTTGCAAGTTTGCAAGGTTCGTGGGATAAAAAATATCGTCTGATCTTAAGGGCTCTTTTAAAACACTCCAAATACACTAAGAATATAGATTATTAATTTAAGTATGCGCAAGATTTCCTACTTTTATGCCTTATGGCAGACGTTTATACAGGGTGACATTGAAAACATGCGACAAATCGAAATGGGAGATTGTACTCATCATTATGAACAACTTTTACTAAGGGACCAAAGCTACAATCCCAAAAAAAAAAACTGCTGTCCCCTACATTTATGTTCGCAATACCTCATCAAAATGTAGGAAAAGCAGATTTTTTTTTTGGGATTACAGCTTTGGTCCCTTAGTAAAAGTTGTTAATAATGATGTATACAATGTCCCATTTCAGTTTGTCGCAAGTTTTCAATTTCAACCTGTATACTGGACGGCGCGCGGCGCAGCAAGTGGCGCCGTCTAGTTTTATCACAAAGTTACTGGAATCACCAAAAAGGTCGGATAAGAGTGACACTGGCTGGTAATAGTCACTCTAGCAGAACGTCGCATCGATGGTTACGTGGCAGCTGTCTTCTGATGACAGAGATGTACCTCGTCCACGGCGAACTTGCTATATTCCGGCACAATCCTGATGATATTGAAGCTGCTGAACCACTGATACGATGACCACTTCTGGTTCAGGCTGTCCCGCGTCATTATACTTTTTCCTTGTTGACTTATAATTTATAAGTCATGCGGCGGGTTGGATCTAGTATCGTTTGGCAGGAGTTGGGGGGTAAAAGGGGCTAAAGTTGGTAGGGTTTGGGTCCCCGATTATAACGTTACCACTCTTATTAAAAGGTAATGCATATTTTTCGAGAAATTAATAAAAAAATGTTTCTAACCTCAAATCCGATAAGAAGCGAAAAACGAAACGTTTAAAATGGGCGATTGACAACCAAATCTGCCCCAGCATTTGTAGTCAGTATCCAGTATCCAGTATCAGTATTTGTAGTCAGTCCATGGTATAAAATGTCGGGCAAATTCGATAACACGGAACGTAAACAATAAAACAGGTATGCCATTTGCGTCATGTGTCACTGTCATTTGTTTTCGATCGTTCCGTTTCTCCTCGAGTTGCGTGAATTTTTTCTCTGTGTTTGTACTTTCACTGATCGTATATGTGTACAAAAAGCAATGTTACTACTGTTACTAGGAGAACTTAGGATGCAAGAGCGAGCGAAGCGAGCTCGGGACTTGGGGCACCCCGACTCGGACAGGTTAGGTTCGAAGGGGATGGCGGGGTCTAGTGAGCGAGCGGAGCGAGCGAACTCAGACCCCGCTATCCCCTTTGAGGTTATTTTTTTTTAAACCCTAGAGGCCCGCGAAGCGGGCCGTATACTACGCCTTTTAATCGACTTTAAGTGTTTTGAGGTTAGGATACAATAATTTGTTTTTCTCAAGAACGGTGCGTTACCTTTTCATGGGAGTGGTGCCACGAGGCAGGGAGCACCCCTCCCTCAATCTCCCCCGCGAAGCTGGGCTCATACTAGGGCTTTTTAAGCGACTAAGAGTTTTGAGGTTAGGTTACAATAATTTGTTTTTCTCAAGAACGGTGCGTTACCTTTTCAAGGGAGTGGTACCAGGGGGCAAGGTGCACCACCACCCAACCTCCTCCCCCACTCCCACCCTCCTTCTCCTGCCAAACGATACTAGATTTTTACCCATGCGGCTATAAAAAAGTATATTATAACTTATAATATACTTGATAGCTGTGATTTACAACTCTGGCTGTTATAGGTAATCTTACCGCCTGCCTACTACGAGTGCCATATATAATATAATAAATACATTTTATTAGCTATTTGCAGTTAGAAAATACTGATAACAACCGCATCTGATGAACCCAATGCCGCAGTTTATTGGTTGATACGCGATCAGGGTTATCAGTCTTTTTGACGAAGTCCTAATATTTTGCCCGTAGCATTATAAGACTGAGTGAAGCAAGAAGATTAGTAATACAATGTTATACAATATCAACTTTATTTTTGAAGTATTTAATTAATAATAGCCTGTATTTTAATAACCAAAGAAACATCATTAAGCTTCAAATCGCTATAGAGATAGCGCGCCTTTATTAATAATGTAATAAAGGCGACTCTGGTCGTTTAAAAATAGTAATATTTCAATTTTATTGTTTCAAAAGACATTTAAAGGTAATTGCTTCAGGTATCTAGACATGCTTACTGTCGGAATTTTGGAAGTGAAACAAGAACTTTTAAATAAATTACTGATAAACTGTTAAATATTTCTATAGAGCTACGTATATACCTACACAATTTCGGTTTCCGATATTATTATTATTAAATAATATCATTTATTTACATAACCAAATTACAAGATCATTATTAACATTAACTAAATTAAATTAAAACTAAGTTAGGCTTAAAAAAGGCCCTCGGGGCATTGTACCGAGGATGCTGGCGGCATTTCCTCGCTGAATTGCAATGCTGATGCGTTGCGCGAGAAAGCCGCCAGCTTTTCGGTCACCAGTTACATCAACTAGACGTTTCGCGATTTCCGCAAATAACTTATGCGCACTGGGACCCCACGGACCGAGGGTCTCGACGCCAAAGGGCACAAAGTTGTACTCTCTGCCAAGGCCTCCATATTTAATAACTTTCAGATTTTCGGCATTTTCTGCCGCTGCACCCGCTTTAGAAGTAGTCCGTTGGAGGTGGGACGGTGCCAGTGTGTCTACACAGGTAGCGTCCCACACAAGCATCCGTCCCAAACTCCACGGGACCAAAGACACACCATCAGGTCTTTTGCCATCATCTCTGACAATGCCAGTCGGCTCAAGAAGAGCAGGCACATTGATGCTGGCAAGAGACCGGCGGATTATGTCATTAAGTGTTGCATGTCTTGAAAAGCGGCCTGCACTTTTTTGACAACAAAGTCCGTGGTGACCCAGTCGGTCCACGTCCGTGCCACAAGGGCATGTGTGTGGAGTGCATACCGTGACCCCAAGCCGCAGACCAGTCGCCAGACGAAGCGAGGTCGGATCCAGGAAGGTACCGGTATATGGAGAAGGATGGGCATGTAGCCAATGACCGGCCTCTCTGGTTCCGACCGCCAAAAGTCTTGCGCGATCCGGACCTGAACTGCGGCTCAGAATCGATTTGTATGTTAAATCGCAATAAATATCGTCCCAGCTCCTCTGAGATTTTAGGTTGTCTGGAAATTCTTTACCCGGGCAAGCAATTTGAAAAGCATTCTTGGCATCCTCCAAGCCCGCAGTCTCATAGTTTGTGGGCAAAGCCCTTAGGACATTACCTATGAGACGTGACGTGCTATGGGTGGACGACAAAAAGGCTGGGGAAGCAACACTCGAAATTTGGCGGATTCCTAAACCGCCAAACCGAATAGGGAGGGATGCTTGTAACCAAGATGGTTCATTGAGCTGAATATTTAAAATCGTTTCTAAACTAGTTTTGACTAAATCGTCTATTGGTGAAAGCAAATTTGGATGTTTCCAAAAAGGGCTACAGCGAAGCACATAAGTAAATTTAGGGACAAAAAGGCAAAACTTTAGAATTATAAGAGCATAATGAGGACTGATTTCGAGTAAACAATTTGCGTGACTTTGGAATTTAGAAATAGTGTTAGTAATGTAATCAGGAAAAGATTCTTCAAAGATGGGAGAACCCAGGAGGCAAAGTGACTTTCTGTCTACTATTTTGATATTCGGTGCCAGAAAATTTAATTTGGATTTTAAATTATCCAAACCGTAAGAATTTTTTTGAATGAAGAGTTCACATTTGCTAAAATTTAATTCTAAACCAATATTTTCGAAATTTGTTTTAATATCTGATAAGTCAGATAGCACAGTGTCCACATCGCCTCCCAGGGTTCCGTCATCCAAATACCAAACGTTAAATTTTGATTTTAAATTTTGAATAATCGGATTTATAGCCAAGCTAAAAATTGCTGGCCCGAGGGGATCGCCCTGCTGACAGCCGACCTCCGAAGAAAGTTCATGGGAACGGTAAATTAATTTTGAAGGTTCTGCGTAGCAGGTAAGCAGGTATTGATAGAGTTCCGGAATTTTGTTCTTAACTTCTGTCAGCATGGCATCCCTGTTTACTGAATTGAAAGCATTTTTGACGTCAATTTTGACTAAAATTTCGCAATCATCATACGAAAGGTAGGTTCTTAAGGCATGGACGGCTGCCTCACACCCACCTTTCGTGCCAAATCCTAATTGTATAGGTTCGAAAACAGACTGTAATTTAGATTTGATATGTCTCACCGCAATTTTGGATGCCAAACGTCTTAAAGTTGACCCCACAGCAATGGGTCTCACCCCTCCGTCCTTTTTAGTTAGGGCGATCAAATTAGCACCAAATAAAAGTGAGGCAATATCAGCGTTGATTTTGCCTGAAAACATAAAATTTATTAATTTTGTAATAGAGCAAATAAGCTGCACACCTGCATCACCCACAGAATAAGAAGTTAAATCTTTTAAATGTTGGGGTGAGATTCCGTCCAGGCCGGCCGCTGAACCGGTTTTAAAAGAAATTATTGCGTCAATAACGTCTTTGCCTTCGATTTCGAGGCAGGCCTGGTCTGCTGTAGGAGAGTCGAAAAAATACGGGATCACGGGAGCCGGGGGATGTTTCGAATGCAAAGCCGAAAGGGTATCAGGAGTATCAGGCGACAACACGTCGTTAGTAAAAAGAAGACGTGCGGCGCCTTTGAGATCCCCGTCGGCAATTTTGCCTTCAATTAATTTAATTCTAGATAATGTTCCCCTCTTGGGAGAATCAAAAGGTGAAGATGTTTTTGTTAAACAGTTATTTTTGATTTTTTGGGTTAGAGAAATAGTAGCCTCATCTTTTTTGACATGTAAAGTGGTATACGAAAAAAGGAAGAGATTATGCCAGTCTACAATTTGGTTGCTCTCCACACATTTTTTAATCAAGCCTGAAAGGTGGTTTGCGACGGAGATCCTGGCGCCGCGCGGGACTCGTTTGATAACAGGCACATTATTTTTTAGGTAACTAAGGTACAAATGGAATGGGGTAGAATTTGGACTGTCGGAAACAGGTGCCGGTAAAGAAACTGGGTCTAAATTTAGAGCAGGGCCGTTCTGGCTAATACAAAGACGATGTTTTTTTGAAATATGAATGTTAAGACCCCTTTTTGATTGAAAAGATCTATCGCAATGTAAACAAATGTAATTTTGATTTAACGTGCCATCACCGGATTGGGTTGCGGTATGCATCCACTTACCAGAAAACAACACTTGAATAGAGAAAAACACTCAACTAAACACAAAATAGAAATTATCACTAAAATATAACTATTTTAAAGTCTTTCAGAAGCGTTGACGTCGGACGTCAGGACGACACGCCATAACGTTGCCAAGGAGGACCGCAACGTCTGAAACAAAAATATATTTTATTATTTGTTCAAAATTGGGAGCTGCCTACACTTTGGCACAGCAGTTAAGCCTTGATTAACAAGAAAAAGATCAAATTTGGACATCTAGGGCCACGTAAAATATGTAAATTTAAATAAATATGAGCTGTGAAAAAGTGACAGACAGTGACGTGACAGATCACATTCATCAATTATTAAATTGTTAGTCATATCTTCAAGTATTTATTTACAGTGACTCAAGACCTACCAATACTCTTTGTCAATTATTAAAAAATTGCAAATGAGCCAGAAAAACAAGATCCTGAAAAAACCAAGATCCTGAAAATTGGTCGAACGTTTTTATAGCTTGATTCTTTATTTCTTAGTAAGCTTACTTGTACCTTGTATTTGTTAATCTCTACTACTATTTTAAAAAGCATCTGTAAAGATGTTTAAGGTGAAAGCAACAGGGTAGACCGCGAAATTCAAATTTTCTTACGCTTTACAATTTGCACGTCAGCGTCAGGATGTACGAGTATGTTGATCTAAATATGATTCGTGGCAGTATCAAATATTTATTTATAGAATTATAATCATAAAAATCATCAATACAACTCTTTAAGCTCATATTACTCTATTAAATGACTATTACATGAAATCATGACATTTGTGGCCAATTATAACTTAGGCGCTGACAAGAGGCAAATGACCAAGGTAGGCTTGTCTTAAGAAAAAAATGCCAAATCTGTATAGTTTGTGGTAGCGGAAAAAATATATGTTAATTTTGAATATATTTCTCAGAACTTGGTTATTACGAAAACACGTTTTGAAAAAAAAAATACTAACTAACGGTAAACTAAACTTTTACCTTGAGTTCCATTCCAAAATATCTGTATTAAATATCAACGTACCCATGCTAATTTAAAAAAACGTAAGAAAATTTGAATTTTGCGGGTTACCTTGGCGCATCCCCCTTTTTTTTGGGTGGGAAATCATCAAATAACTTGTCAAACAAACAAAAAACTGTGTCAGATTCTTACTGACTAAAACCCACCCGTATTCCTTCCGTTGCCTGTGTTGCCTGGGGCCTCGGTGACACTTTAGTACCTTCCCGCGACTGGCGCATCCCCCTTAACATGAAAAATTAAGCTAAGTAAGTAAGTTCTTTATTCCTGAAACATTAAATCCATTTAATTTTTATATCAAGGAACATCTACACGCAAATTACGTACCTGCATATGTAGATAATAGTACCCTGCTCACATGTAAATGACGTACGTCAAGTATGAGCAAAATGAGGTAGCCTATACCCAACACGTTCAGTAGAAGTAAAGCGGGATCTTGAATGTGTCACCCGGTGCTTCTTGTCACTTTATGGCACTTTACTGTACCTGCAATAGCGAATATTTCTAGTTGCATAATATAATAATATGTGATTTTATAGGTATTCTTAAAGGATATTATGCACGCTGGAGGTTCTCATATAAATTTTACTCTCGACCGTTGACTGCCACGTACGTTTAAAATGCATTTTAGAGGCGTGACTGAGATTGTATGCGTCGTTTTGCATATTTATAGAATGCTGGAGTAGGTGCTTTAACATTCTATAAACTTTTATCCACTTAAAGAAAAAAATATGTAAGCGGGCACGCCCTTTATGCCTGGAGGTTTTTATTAACCCGCGACGCAAAAACGACGGGGTGTTATAAGTTTGACGTGTCTGCCTGTCTGTCTGTCTGCGTATGTGTGTGTGTGTGTGTGTGTGTATGTGTGTGTCTGTCTGTGGCATCGTAGCTCCCGAATGCATGGACCGATTCTGATTTTTTTTTTTGTTTGAAAGGCGACTTAATCGATAGTGTTCTTAGCTATAATTCAAGAAATTCAGTTCAGTCGTTTGAAGATTATCAGCTCTTTTCTAGTTGATATATACTTCACTCACCAACTTACAGTAAGTACTACCGTCCCCCAACTCGACGACCGACGCTTGGCTCAAAATATTACCTAAATTTATATTAAACTGAAAGAGCCCAATACGTATTATTTTGTTACTTTTTAGATGTCTTTGTTAGTGTCGGGGGTTTTTAAATTTTAAATTTAACTTTTTTAGGTATTAGGTTCTGTTTACGTTTTTATGTTGTAATTTTTATCTGCTTGAGTACAGTTAGCATTGTTTTATTGGTATATTGGCGTGTGCTAGTTAACATATGGCAAGTAATTTAATTAAATGTTTTGTGTTTCGTAATGTTAATTACTTTGCATACGATTTGTATAGAATCAAGTTTAAACAGACAGGTGTGCTGCTGGGGAGTTTTTTCCGCCACTTCATCTTCCCAGCTAAAGCACTAGGAAGTGGTGAAGGGGCGGGCATTTTTGGGGGACTGTCTTATGTAACTTTGACTTTCGGAAAGTGCTGATTCTCAGCCTAGTTTGAATAAATAACTATTGATTTTGATTTTTTGAAACATGAACGCGATTAATTCCCTCCTCCTCGGTGCTTGGAAGTCCCTTAAAAAGTTTCTCGATATTTTTACCGTACTTTTATACCAGCTATTTGATACAATAAAAAATTTAGTAATAGTATTTTGCTTCCCACAATAAAGGTTCGTGCAGACTGGCGCAATATCGCGGGCTCCACAGGCAGCGCGACACTTTCCATTAAGTTTTCAAAGAAATTGTGCTACTAGTGTCGCGTACTTATGTAAGTAGTCACATCTATAAATAGTCGCACAAATCTTGAACAAGTCTATAACAAAGAACATATTATTGGGCGTTCATTGTTCAATAATGCATTAGGGGTTCATCGCCAGATTGATATGTATTCCAGTTTCTACGGTCCCGGACCGAAAATTATGTAAATCACATTCGAATGTATTACAATCCTCTCAGGACTTCTTACGCGTGGGATAACTTAAGACGTAAGCCATTATTAAACACCTAAGGTAAATGGATTGGCGGTAACAACAGTTTCTGTGTAATATTGTGGGTACCTATGGATAAATCGATTTGGACAAATGAAATGTGGATTCAACTAACAAGGTTTATGCAAAATTATTAATTGGAAAGTATTTTGGTAAATGATATTGGCTACTGTATTGCATCGCTGTTTCCTGTATAAATAAATTTTCAATTGGCTCCAACATCAGGCACGTAGGTATTGTGAATCGTGCGCAAATAAACGGGTAAAGTACACATCCGCAATAAAATAGACTGACAATTTTTATATTGTATTTCACAGTCTGTTACGCTAGATATTGGGTATCATAAAACTTTTAGAAGTATTTACGAATAAAATTCTAGCAGTACATTTAAAATAATGTTTGCTGAGCTGTTTTAGGTTCATAGTATTGACGCCGTGATTTACAGCGGTCTCATAAACATTTTTATTAGAATACACACGTATGACGCACATGATAGGTGATGGACTACCAACATTACACATGAACAATATTCCGTATCCGATCATCGAACACGGTCATAACCTTGACGCTATTGTACACTATTTACCAACTCTACGAAAATTGTTTTCTAATACAACGGCTTCTCATATACGTGGAATACATGTGACGACTCATAGACTCTTGTTGACTTTAGTTATACAACAAACGTCCAATTCAATATTTTGTAAATTGAAAATATATCGCCTTTGTTAATGTTGGACGTCATTTGTTACAGGTTATGACGACGAAGTTCGTAACGAGATAGTTGGTGTTGTTCGCGGCGAGGCGTCAGCCTGCAGTGCCGATGACCAGCCAGTGCGGGCCGCGAGCGCACCGCCAGCATGTCGAACGCGACCGACGCGTACTGCGTGCCTGGCGCCACCAACTTCAACAAGGCGTACAGCCGCCTGCACGGTTACATCGCGCTGGTGATATGCATCGTCGGCTCGGCCACCAACTCCATCAACATCGCGGTACTGAGCCGCCGCGAGATGACCAGCTCCACCAATTCCATCCTCACCGGTCTCGCCGTCGCAGACCTGCTCGTCATGTTGGAATACATCCCCTACGCGCTGCACATGAACATCAAAATAGGACCTCAAGTTAACAAGAACACTTACGCTTGGGCGGTTTTCGTTTATTTCCATTCAATATTCAGTCAAACATTTCACACCATCTCTATTTGGTTAGCGGTGACTCTCGCAGTGTGGAGATACGTTGCGATCGCGTTTCCCCAGCGGAATAGCACCTGGTGTAATAAGAAAAATACAACTCTCGCTATCGTAAGCGCTTATGTGATATGCCCTTTCTTGTGTCTTCCGATTTATTTCGCGATGAATATAGTGCCCAGTGAAGTGACATCTCAAAACAATTCACAATTCGCAGAGGATCTCTCCCTGCCGGACAATCGGACTGTTTATGTTTTAGAAATGTCAAGAAACGTACAATTAGTTACAGCAATCATGTGGATTTATAGTGTAATATTAAAACTCGTGCCCAGTATAGCGCTGTCGATATTAAGTACGTGTTTAATATCAAAGTTAACAACGACGGACCGAAAGAGGCAGAAACTTCTTAAGCGTTCAACAATCGGCCCAAATGAGGTAAGTTTGAATGAGAATGTATTGGAAATGTACGGCTTCTGTAGGTACTATTCACTAGGCACTTTCATCACGTCGTATCGAAACAATGTTTTCAAAACAAACAAGCTAAGCTATTCTACATACGAAAGTGATCTGATAAAAGGTACCATTATATCAACCGTTATAGCTACAAGAATTATTGTGATTGCATAATGTGTGTATTTATAAACCATCAGCAATAACATTTAATGTTCTGAAATTGTAATTAACACACGGGAACGTGTCGATAAAAGTGAATCTAAATACTGACTACAAACCAAAATAGGAATGTGAAGATTAAAGTTATTACAAATTATATATACAAAACCAAAGATATAATCTTTTAAATTAGGTTTGAGTGGTTTACAAAAATACTAGATCTTGCTAGAAAATCAGTAATCTTTGAAAATAGGAATGTAAAGATTAAAGTTATTACAAATTATATATACAAAACCAAAGCTACAATCTTTTAACGTAGGTTTGTATGGTTAACAACAATACTAGATCTTGCCAGATAATCAGTAATCTTTGAAAATAGGAATGCGAACATTCAAGTTATTACAAATTATATATACAAAATCAAAGCTACAATCTTTTAAAGTAGGTTTATGTGGTACATAAAAATACTAGATCTTGCCAGATAATCAGTAATTCGAGTAAGAAGAAAAAGCTCTACAGAAGTCCTCCACAATAATTAGCGGCGATACTTGATGCCGATGTTCTACTTTTATTTTCGCTCGGAGACTCGTTTTGGCGACACGATGTGTTTATTCGATCGCAGCCTCTTAGGGTACTTCAGTAGTTATCATCCGAATAGTAAATAAGCCGTTTGTATAGAAAACAACCACCATAAGTACCTACAGACAGAAATGAAGGTAAATTTTGGGAATAATTTGCTGTGTATTGTGTTATTGAATATAATTGGACACTGAAGTAATATCTAATTTAACTTAATTGTTCTTGTTTCAATACATCTAATTAGATTTCATTCAAATGAAAAGGATGACGTAAGAAATGAATCATTGTTAACTTGAGATGAATCCAATCTACACAAGGGTGGTGTGAATAGTAGGTATCATTAATCACGTGTTATTGCGTTATTTGATTGTGTCTTTTAATACGTTTCATCGAAACAATATCTGGAATTCACAGTCAACAGCTGCCTACTAATTTACACTGATCTGCAAATTTTTACTTTTTTTTTCTGCTTTTGGACTTGAATGCTGGACTGGACTTGAATCTTGGGGTATTTTGGTGCGCTGATCACGAATATGTACTTGGATTTTTCCTATCACCCTCAGTTTTTTTGAAAAACCCCTTTGTGTGAATTTGCAAAAAGAAAGCCAACTTTAAGAACTATTTTTTTAAATTAAAATGAATAAACATATGCATGACTTTAAAACATTAAAAATATATTTAAGGGACAGTAATAAATAAATTAAAAATGTTAAATACTTTTGTCGTTTCTTGCTTTTTTTTTCACCGAAGCTCCGAAAGTAGGATTTTTGCTTGAAATTCCGACTTGGATCTTCTTTTATTCCATTTTCCCTGATAGCGTCGTTCCATATTTTTAAAATTCTGGTGAAATCTTTCGCCTTGCACTTACAGCTCCAAAGTTATCAGGAAAGTAGTCCAAATGCAAATTAAGGAAGTAAAGTTTAATGCTCATCGAACATCCCATTATTCAGAAAATTTCAATAACTTTCTTCCCAATTTCCTCATAATTTGGGCTTTTATGTTTTTTTATAAGATTAAAGGTATTGTTCTTTTCTTTTGATCCGCTTCGAAGTTCACGAACGCATGTCGTACAAACTTTATGTGGGACCCGTTGTTTATTTTGATTGGCGAATGCTAGGCCGAAATACATATTATAAACGTTGCTTATGAATTCGGTACCGATATGCTGCTGTTTTCTCAGCATAAATTGCCCATAAATGTAGCAAAAAGTGTCCGGAGAGTTTAACCACTTTCGCGCTGTCATTTTTCAAGTGATCGTTACGAATTGCACAGAAGTACCTACTGATTTTGTAAAAACAATGATGATGCTATTTATACAAAAAAAAATGAATCTACCTTCATTAACCCTCTTCTAATGATTTAAGTTATTTTATTGTATTTAAAAAATAAGTCTACAAAAAATTAGTACTTTAGCAAATGACTTAATAAACCACCATTTTTTGATATTATCAAATAAATGGTGGTTTATTAAGTCAAGTCAGTTTATTAAGTAAATGACTTGATAAACCACCATTTATTTGATATTATAAAAAAAGGTTTATGTCACTTAGTTAATTCTATATTCTATATATTTAACTAATTTTATTTATGAGAACTTATTCATTGTTGTCTACTGCAACCATTCAGTATGTTTTTTGTTCAATAAGAGGCGATTAAAATAAAAGATTAATTAATAACTAGGAAGGCCAAGGTCATTTTGGCAAAAAATAAAAGATGCTAAATAACTAAAACAAGAAATTGAACAATTGACTTTAGAAAATAATAATCTCAAAACAAAGAATATAAATCTGAGCAAACAAAATGAACTGTACAAGAAAGTCACTTACAGTCCAAATAAACTAAAATCACCTAGCACTAAAAAGGCAAAAAATCTTAATAAATTTCATAAACACACGCAAACAGAAACAACGAAGCTTGGTGAAAATAACAAAACCCCAGTGGAAAAAAAATGCAGAAACCAGAAAATGGTGGAAGAAAGAGGCGAACTTACACCACCAATAAACTAATGCAGAAATAATGGAGACGGAAACCAGTTGAAGCGTAAAAAGATTTGCATATTAAGCACAGACAACAAAAATAAATTGCTTCATATTGTAGAAAATACTTTTGAGAAGTATGAACACTGCCATTACATCACACCTCATGGAACTATGGAACTTCTGTTAAAAGGTATCAAAGAAAAGTTGTCAGAGTTCACTCTACAGGACTTCTGTATTATTTTGATAGGTGAGGAAGACTTTAAAATAACAAATAAATATTTTGATAGCAATTTACTAATAAGGCAAATTTTGCAAGAACTCTTGAACACTAATATAATTATGTGTACTCCGACATGCAAATTCTTCACGAACAACTACCTATTTAATTCAAGAGTGGAAAATTTCAATAATTTATTATATCTAGATACTATCACTCATGGACACGCAAATTTTCTGGACAGCAACATGAACCTAAAGTATGATGACACTATCTTCAACAAACGCACTGGTGTAATTAACTACTCTGGAATGCAATCCATTTTTAAGGCTATTTTCAAAATGACTGTGGACATACAATCATCAAACACTGACCAACCTGATAACCAAATGAAGACAGTAACTGAATCAGAAGACATGGGACAGTTTTTTCTTCAATCGTATTAATGTAATGCATCAAAACATTGCTGGATTTATATATAATATTAAACAAATCAGACTTGTTGACTGTACAATTAGAAAACTTGGAAAATAAAGGGACAGCTATAGATGTACTCTGTTTAACAGAGCATTTCATAACATCAGGCCATGAGAGTTTATTGCACATTCCGAATTTCCAACTAGCAGCTATTTTTTCTCGAAGCACAAATCGGGGAGGAACTTGTATTCTTGTAAGACAGGGGCACCAGTATAGGGAACTACCAGATGTTGCTAAACAGTCTGTATCAGGCGTGTTTGAAATTTGTGCTATAGAATTGACATCCTATTCAATTATTGTTATATGTGTGTATAGAGTACCAAAATATAATTACTTGACATTTTATGAAAAACTTGACACTGTATTTAAAAAAGTTTGTGTATTATCGAATAAAAAAATTGTGTTGTGTGGTGATCTTAACATTAATGTACTATTAAGAAATAAGATTACTCTAGATTTGGAACACTTCCTACTTAACTATAACTTGACTCTAGCTCTAAACCAGCCTACTAGGCCTCATAGTAAAACGTGCATTGATAACTTTGCACATAATCTAAGAAAAGGATGGAAAACGGAAATTATTGACCTCATGTTATCAGATCACACATCACAAATACTTAAAATACCTGTCAATAAAACGTGTCGCTTAAAGTTTTGGAAAACGGTAAAAAGAGTTTACTCCAAAGAGAACCTTGATAAATTTAAGTCATGTATTCAAAATTTATCTTCCAAAGAAGTTTACGAAAGTAATGATGTTAATGTGGCCTATAAAACCTTTTTTGATGTTTTCTCTTTTCTTTACAGCCTCTGTTTTCCAGAGAAAATAATAACAATACACTCTAACAAACAGGTTAAATGGATTTCTCATGGCATAAAAACGTGTAGTAAAAAACAGAGACAGTTATTGTGGGCTTACAGACTACACCCAGCAAAAAAAGCTAAAAGTGACTTGAAAAAATACACTACGCAGTATAAAAAAATTGTTAGACTAACTCAGAAGGCACAAAATAACTACTTTATAAACAACTCGCAAAATAAGTCTAAAGCCACATGGCAGATAGTCAATAGATTTGAAACTAGCTGGCCAAAAGAACAGATACTGACAATAAAAACAGGTAATTTGACTTACACAAACCCGTATGACATAGCAAATGCATTTAATGACTACTTTATAGATGACATTGAGAATAATATAATAAATCACATTGAAATAAATAATACATTCGATAATTTGACAATGCAATCAATGTTTATGCAGCCTGTTCTAAAATCCGTTATTATTTTAGTCACAAAGACGCTTAAAAATACTAGTACTGTAGGTATTGACGGTATATCTACAAAAGTAATTAAATATGTAATTAGGCATTACCGAGGGCATCTATCCCGAAGGCTTGAAAAAATTCATAATAAAACCGCTCTACAAAAAGGAAGACAAGACGCATATAAAAAATTACCGGCCAATAGCCAAAATTCCTGTTTATTCCAAAATCTTTGAAAAAGTTATTTATAACTCGTTATACCAATATCTTCATAAATATAATATTTTGTGCAAAGAACAAAACGGTTTCTGGAAAAATAAAACAATTAACATGGCTATTTTCGACCTTTTGAATAATGTTATGTCTGCTGTTGATAAAAATACTCCCATCTGCGCTATTTACACAGACATGACTAAAGCCTTTGATTATGTTGATCACAATCCTTCTAGACAATTGCATTGCTATGGCATCAGAGGGAACGTTCTAAAATTACTAGAATCATATCTTAGTTATAGATTGCAATGTACTGAAATCACAAGAGTGTGCGCAAAAACCAAAACGAAACAAACGTATGTGTCGGATTTCAGAAGTATAAAATATGAAGTGCCTCAAGGTAGCGTGCTTGGGCCACTTTTATTTCTCATTTATATAAATGATTTGCCAAAAGTGACACAACAACAAATGATTTTGTTTGCAGACGATAGCACTGCCATATTAAGGACTTAAATACGTATCAATTTGACATTAGTAATAATCTTACTGACATAATTAATTGGCTTAATATGAATAATTTAATAATCAACCTCAATAAAACCAAAGTAATGCATTTCCATCAAAGAATTGAAGCTCCAAAAATTTGTGTCCATTACAATGGTAACGAAATAGAAGAAGTAAAAGTAAGTGTGTTTTTGGGTATCTATATTGACAATAGCCTCAATTGGAAAGCTCATATAGAACAGCTATGTAAAAAAATAAATAAATCTGCCTATGCACTTTTTCAATTAGCCAGAGAAGTAAATATAGACGCGTTACTTGTTGCCTATCATGGTCTAGTAGCCTCACTTCTACGATACGGAATAATTTTTTGGGGTAATTCCTCGGAAAAGGGATTACCATTCAAGGCACAAAAAAGGTGCATTAGAGGTGTGGTCTGAAAACAGATAACAGCTGTGCGCCGTACTTTAAATCATTAAATCTACTTACGCTACCGGCGTTATACATATTAGAATTTAGTATCTTCGTCAAAACAAATCCCAACCTTTTTGAAAAAATGACAATGGTACGAAATGTTCCAATTCGTAGTCAGTACAAAAAATCTCTATGTAATTATAAATATAAAACTGCATTAGTAAAAAAAAGTGTCCTGTGTATGGCTCCACGCATTTACAATAAAATTCCAGACGCCATAAAAGAATTAAATTTGACACAATTTAAGAAAAAAATTAAATTGTTCTTAATTGATAAATGTTATTTATTATACGATTGACGAATACCTGACGATTTAATTTAGAGTTACTACTAATAGCATTGACATTAAATCTTATTGACATTTTAATTATTTTGATATAGATTTTTGACATTTTAATAATTCCTCATTTAGGTCTGACATAATTGAGTATTAAATAATATGTAATTGTTCATTTTATTTTCTAATTTAATATCATAATTATGCATGATTTTCAAATATTTTTAGTTAATTTTAATTTGTAATCATCGGCTATATTTTCACACCATATTTGTACGCCTCCTGGCATAACATAGCGCTCTGTTTAGCAATCATAAGATCTGTATTTCCTTACCTATGTTAACAAATAAAATAAACAAATAAATAAATAAATAAAAATGCGCCCCAAAATCTATCCAAATCAATCATCAAAACTGAAAAGAAAAACCATTGCAGACCAGTGTTATCCTAGTCCCAAATTAAATCAACCTATTAATAGAGGAACAAATGGGACCCTTCCCTCCACAATGTCGATATAAATTCAAATTGAATGTAATTTAAGTTACCCTTTGTCCACCGAACCTAACTGTTGATGGGCAAAAGGGTCCTTAACGTGATCCCTAAAATATAAATGCTATTTAATAGCGTAAATGGGGTATTTACAAAAAAAGCACTTTTCACACCACCTGCTCGCTAATGTCAAATTAGGTAAGTATATGTCATGCAAACCGGACGACACGGTTGGCGTAATGGCTGAGCGATCGACTGCTGCGCAGCGTGTCGCGGGTTCGATCCCCGCACGGAACAAATATTTGTATGATCTACAAGTAATTGTTCCGGGTCTGGTGGTTTGTGTTTGTGAGTTTCTATATTTGTAAACGCACCCACGATACAGGAAGAAATCCTTAGTGTGGTGCAACGAACCTAAAGTAAGTCATTTAAGCCCTAGGCTCAAAGGTGGATCCGCGAAATTAAATTTTCTTACGTTTCTTGCAATTTGCAGGTCAGTGTCAGGTTGTATCTTGATCAAAATATGATTCACAAACTTAACAAATATGTATTTACAGAATTATAATCATTAAAATCATTATTACGTGAGTTACATTTGTTCCACAAGAACTTCTCATAAAAGATTTGTTCTTCACCTTAATGTACTGCTCGACCAAAGAGTTCTCACGTCATAGGTTTTAGTTGCCGTTGTTAACAAAATCATTTAATTTCGCAACTTAGTAGAGATAATATAGTAACAATAATGTGAAATGTAAAGTGATGGCCTGAAACACAGATTTGAATAAACCTAGATCGGGCGGGTCGCTACCTAACATTCTAATTCCAAACCATCATTACTTGCACCTGTAATTAAAAATAGTATAGTTTTAGTTTATTATTAGGCACTATTAATGTATAGAATATTTACTACTGTTGGCTAAATGTACACTTTTTGTAAACGTTTTTATTAAATAAATTATTATTATTAATAATAATATAATTATATTATTTAAAATAGATAAAACAAAAATAATTACAACAATTTAAACAATAGTTTTCTATATATAACCAAGTCCATTATTATTGAATAGTGTGAAAAAGTGCACACGAGACTCGCCAACCGCTGTTTCTACATCTAGCTCTCTCTCGTCAACCGCTCTCGTTCCGCAAACGCGGTGAAATCGTTGCGCATTCGTGGCGAACACGTGGCGACCTCGTTAAAAAATCGCCTCGCTGGAAACACGCTCGCAAATCGCCAGTGTGATAAAGCCCTTATGTCGGCATGTCATCACAAAAGTTGATCGGTTGCTGTAGCGCGTCATATTTACGATATTTTTAATATTTTTCATGAAATTGCATGAGTTTATAAAATAGTGTATGAAACTGCACATAACTATATTATACGTATTCCCCAGGTATATAGCAGTTTCATAAACTACTAATGTTAATCGAATTTGTTATTATTACCTCGCAGTAGGTGCGAAAACTAGAGTATTCTCTACGGGGATGTGTGTGTCTTCGTTTTGGGCGAGTTTGAATCCCTCGCTGCACTCAGGATTCTAGTTTTAACTCCCTCGCTTCGCTCAGGAGTTAACTCAGAGCTAGAATCCTTCGTTGCGTTCAGGATTCAAAATAGCGTCCTCACATAGGACTTAAGACACTGCTTTATCCCCTAAGTGAATAATCTACTATTAAATTACCAGTATTCTTTTGAACTCGTTTTATACCAAATTAGTAGTCTAGTTTTATAAAACTTGGTTATCTCATAATCCCAAGAAAAGCTACGGTTACAGAAAATCCGTCGAATTTTTAAGGAGAAACATTTTGAGACTTTTTTTCGTAAGAAAACGTAGGTAAGTACAATTATATGTATATAGGTAGTGTATTTCTCATATTTTGTTTAACTGAAACAAAAAGTAAAGAGTTATACTTACAAGATAACGTAATGTACGCCCAATGTAGGCTTTAGGTTAATCATAAGGGATAAAAGTTAGCAAATCGCTTACCAGGTAATATTAGTTAGCCTTAACTTTGAAATGGGTATCCATAATTATACGAAGTTAGACTTGTAAACTTCTAAAGTAGATTTATGTGTTATCTAAATATTGAGCATGGTTGTTGTTCAGAAAATTAGAATGTATTGATAAATAGTTATTCTGTAGTTTATTACAGCTTCGATGCTCTTTCAAATAGAATCTGCACACCCAAAGCAAAAGATTGATTGTAATTTATCAATGTCTTGTCTTATACAAAAGAAGATGAATGGCAGGTCAATGTACAGATGTCAGATTTTTTAATAGACGGAACCAATTTGTTTGAGTTGGAATATAAAAAGAGTTCATTGACGCTTCAATGAGAGTTCTACGAGTGAATGAATAAATTACTTTGAATTACGACTAGGTAGGTACAATCTGTCTATTTGTAACTTTATATATGTTTTATTATATGCATAATAAAACATATATAAAGTTACAAACAGACAGTATAGTGCGGTACAGCAAGTACTTCTCGTGATTCAGGAGTCAAGACTAATTGTATTCCTAAAACAAACTAATTCCAGGCCAGGCAATTTTCTTGCTTTCCACAACATATTCAAAAATTCTTCTGTACTTAGTCCTTTACATTGAAATAACTTTGTCTTGACCCATTTCTTCTAATCATTATAAATTCATCAGCTTGCATATCCTTTATTCTCTTTGTGCCGATTTGTTACAGTGCGCGTCAGATAAGTAATTGCTATTTCTTCGTGTAATAATCTTTTAGTATCGATTTAGTACAATAATCCTCTTTCACTTCTACCCTCGCTATCGTTTCTTTTCGGTTTCGGAGAATCTAGAATCAATCTATTTTTTGTAAATTTTGACAAAAAAAGTGCCTTTTAACCCTAATGTTGTTGTGTAACTGAAATAATAATTTGACTCTGACTTTGTTTTAGAACCGTCTCCAATTCAAAATAAAATTTCAGATGTTTCATCATTTGAAAATTTTTAGTTTCTCATCGGTTTGTTAGAATCAAAGGAAACACAGATCATAAAAACTTATATGATCTGTGAAAGGAAACGTCTCAAATGTGTTCCTAAATTATTTCTTTACAGTTTTGACAGATATTACAAATCTGGCTTTCGTGTGCTCACGTGACGCGTGTAGATACACCAATTAGTTCTTGAGATGACGTGACGTAACTAACGTAATAACGTTAGTGTCTGAAAGGCATTGGTTCCTCGGACACGTCGCCTAAAGCAATTAGCGATGCCTATAGGGTACAAAAGTGACGTATGTTAGCCTATTAATAGTTTGAAGAAGAAGGTGTGAATTTGTTTGTATTGCACAGCTTAGCATAAGCGGAAGAAAAAGAAAGATTTTCACCCGTTTGAACGCTTTTCGAAACTACCTCCTTATATTTGCAAGATGGATGTTTGCTGGGTTATGGAACATGCTTGGCAAACGCTTCACGCCGATCCCAAATTACCTTTTACTAGTTCATAAGAGTTCCCACTCAACCTTCGCCTCCGCTAAGCGCCTTAGGTAGGCGCTACGCGTCTACGAAAAATTTGCAATCAAATAAAATAAAGATAATTTTGGCTTCAATACAGCAGCTTGTTTTATCCTCTTTTATACGAGTATATGAGTATAATGATCATACTAAGTTTATGATGAGAAATAAGCTAATTATAGCAACTAGCTGCGCTCCGCGGTTTCACCCGAATAAGTCTCGATCCTGTGGAAATATTGGGATAAAAAGTATCCTATATCCTAATCCAGGTCATTTTCTACCCATGTACAAAATTTTATCTACATCCGTTGAGCCATTTTAGCGTGACAGCGTAACAAACAAACAAACAAACTCGCCATCGGATTTATAATATTAGTTAGGATTAGGACATTAGTAGCGAAACTGAGCAACAAAAATGTGCTGGATGTAATTAAGTGCAGGATCCTGGGCACCTATCGTCACTTGCTGAGTCTCTTTCAATCATGACAATTTCGCCCATATCATATTTTCGTTGTAAAAATTGTGAAGCTCTTCTGATCTTGGGAATCTTTTCAAATCCTTTTTACATTGTTGCATAAGAACGACATACCTAATAATGTTTGATAAAAGAGCTTTAAGATTTAAGCTATACCGTGACGTACGTAACTTAGCGGAAATTATTACGCACTTCAACTAATCAATCAATACCGTCTGCCGCTGTCTGTACATAGCAGACTGCACAATTAAACGGAACATTACCCAGAAAATGTCCATTCTAACTCAACAGTTTGCGTGCGGTGGTCGGACGGAATAGCCTTTAATCTCACTAACTTTCCGGTCTATTGCTTTCGCATATTTCCGGATGAAGCTACCCGATTCTCATTAGTGGGATCACCGCATGTTTCTTATACCTTGGTTTTTGATATATATTGTTTTGTTGCTAGCTGTACGGGTTGTAGCATACTGGGACGGTATTCGACTGTCTTCTCATTTGAAACGCATCAAACAACACTATAAAGGCTCCTACATACTGGAGCGACTTGTCGCGCGACGCGACGAGACACAAAGACACCGCGTGTAGCGCTACAAGCGGTGCCTTTGTGTCGCGACGCGTCGCGCGACAAGTCGCGCCAGTATGTAGGAGCCTTTACACACTCAAACGCAACTCCTCTTGCACATTTCTTAACACTTCACGCGAGTTTTCAAGTAGGTACCTAATATGTTTTGTTATTCTAAATTTCTGTCACAATTTTTTTTGTAGAAGAAAGTAAATTGTAAATACGTAATTGGCTGTAATAGTAGTACAATAAGTGTGTTAAGATTCTGACAACACCTAAACTGCGGTCACTGTCGGATTGCATAGAAAAGAAAGAGAAGCGCGATGTCACGCTTGTAATTTATTGCAAAATATGAAGCAATTACCTATTTACTCAAAATTGAGTTGAGTAATTGAAAATAAAAAACAACCAAGTTCTGCATTCAATTAAGACGTTCTTGTAATTAATAAAATACGTAACGTATGTTGATATTTAATAAAGATTTTCGTATTTTGGATTAGAACTCAAGGTAAGAGGTTAGTTTAACTTTAGTTTGTGAGTGTAGTTTTCGAGATTTTTTTCAAAACGTGTTTTGGTAACAACCAAGTTCTGAGAAATATGTTCAAAATTAACATATATTTTTTCCGCTACCACAAACTATACACATTTGGCAATTTTTTTTCTTAAGTAAAGCATATTTTGGTCAATTGGATCTTGTCAGCGCCTTAAGGTATTTTTAAGAGCTGTGGATTTTGTGATTAATAAATAAATCATCCTAAAGCTGATCATTTGGGGCTCTCTCAAGGTACATAAACTAAATATAAGTACCTACTAACTAAATATTGATATGCGAAGCCGAAAGCTGAGCTTTATCAACAGAATATTTAAACAGAATATTCGCCACAAAAGCTATTTAAATTTTCACTGGTAGGTCTGGATTTATTGAAATAACATTGCTTAAATAATACTTGAGTTAAAGGAATAAATTAATACGTGATTAATTTCCAACCTTCCAGCCATTTCAATACCATTAAACGTTAAGGCTCGTAAAAACTGGGGCGATATCGCGAGCGCGACAGGCAAATTGCTGGCTGTCGCGCCCGCGATATCGCGCTAGTCTGCACGACAGCACGAGCCTTATCTTACAAAATAGATTTATAGCTACCTACTTTAATTATTTATGCTGTTAACAATATTTTTGTATTTCGTTTATTTCCCTCCACTTTCCAGGGGGGTAACCATCACCTCATAAAGCAGTATTATTTCCATATTACTTTAGCGTGAGAAAGAGATGGAGCTATAAGTATCTACTGTATAGCTCCATCACTTTCCCACTGTAAAGTAATATTATAATAATACTGCTATAAGAGGTGATGGTTACCCCCCTGACCCCGCATCCGTTTGCTTGCTGGAGAAACAAATCGAATCGTAAAATTAAACGTTGCCTACATTTAATAGCTGCGGGAAAACGCATGTCGGTACAGTAGACTTCCACGCTTTGAGTTTGATTCCTCACTGCTCCCGACTACAATGGACTATCTTCAGAATATTGCTTTCTGAACAATAGCGTTAATGAACAAAGTATTTCTGAACAAAATCAATGGCTGATTGTGTCGATACACAATCAACCATTGATTTTAGCATTGATTTAAGCGGGGTCGAGGGCGTCTAATTTTCACCTTCGCTTACTTATTGAGGCGTTCTTTACAAAACTTTCCTTCGCTTTAGTTTGTTTAGCTTTGGAATTTGGGAAAAACAATTGCTTTTCACTAGATTGTTATTCTTAGTAAAGATCAAGGTGTTCTTTGTATTTATCCACGTTTCCAAATTAAATCATTTTACGCCCAGTAATTATAAAAGCGTAGGCAGAACAGAAAGTTATATTGATTAAATAACAAGAGGCAACGGCTGTTTGGTCTGTGCCGTTATAACTTTTGTTACAGGGTCCAAAAATGATTGCTTTTTGCAAAAAACTTTAATTTTTGTAATAACTAACTTACGCGTACATATAACAATATTTTTTTAACTCGACGCTTGCCACTTATTAGTATTGGGCATTTTTAACTTTAATTAGTAATTTCTAAATTGTTTGAGAAAAAATTCCTCTCCATGACAATTCAGTTGTATGGTGGTATTTCGTATTCAGAATGGGATCTTAAGTAAGTTAGTAGATAATAGTCCAAAACTTGCATTAAATTAATAAAATATTAATTGAAGTACATTTTTCAGCCAGAAAAGCAGTGCCTAGCAACGGAGGAGGCATGCGCACGGCGGTCCAGTCGCACGGACCGCACGACGCGCATGCTGCTGGCTGTGCTGGGCCTGTTCCTGTCCACGGAGGTGCCGCAGGGGCTGCTGGGGCTAGCCAGCGCGCTGGCGCCAGACTTCTTCAAGAGCTGTTACAGCATGTTCGGTAAGTTTACACGCACGATGCGCATGCAGGCTGCTAGCCTTATTCGGTCTGTTCCTATCTCTGCTTGCCTAAACCCAACTCGGCCACCCTGTCAAAATGTCAAAGAGAACAGAGAAGAACAGATAAGATGCATTAAGTCCGCCTTTGTACCTTTTTTGCGTGTAAAAAATTAAATAAGTAAACAGATAGGGCTTTGACATGGCTGTCATTTTTTAATCTTTAATCTGTGACTCGCCCTCCCAAAGAATGGTGATGGCTAACTCAATCCAAGGATTGGATATTAGCAAGCACCTAGAAATTGATCCAAATAATTATATACACACGTCATAAATTGAATTAATTAATAATTTCGAGCACGTACTTCTGTGGGTACACGTACTTACCCTGTCTACCTTCATAGGTATTTAAGGCTTGTGTTTTTTGAGGCGCGCCAGATTATATCGGTTATGTTTTCATAACATGATATTAATAAAAACACAAAGGTAATAAATAACACTAAGTAGCAAAAACGTATATTTGTTTTATATTATCATGAAAATCTACAGACGGGCAGTACATTATGTGATATAAAATACTTTTATGCTCGATGCCATAGTAGATATTTCAATGTTTTTAGATTATGTTGGAAAGTTTATATTTAATATGATTTGTAGAGACGATACAAAAAGAGCTCTGCATTGTTTCATCGTTTAAACACAACTGGCTAGACGTTATGACTTTTGTCTTAGCTGTCGCTAAGAATAAGTTTTTGCTGGGACAGTTCTTGTTGTTTTCGTATATTTTGTATTTATTTATTTTTGTTTTCGTAATTATATTTAATTACTAATTTATTTATTTATTTATTTAACCATTTATGTACACACATATAAAAACAGAAAAGAAGAACAGAACAGAAAAATACGTACAAAGGTGATGCTTATTTCTAAAGAAATCTCTTCCAGCATACCTGCGATGGGAAAGTAGATAAAGAGATGTAGACACTGTGTGTAAGAGTAGAAAAGAAAATAGAACACATAAAATCGAAACAATTTACAAAACAAATAATATGGGAATATACTAACATACATACATACATCTAAAAGAATTATCACTAGAATATAAAAAAAAAATACACTGTAATATAGAGCAATAAATACATACGCAACTATGTCGAAATGGAAAGATAGTGTTCTTGTGTTGTGTTGTTGTGTTGTGTTGTTGTGTTGTTGTGGTTTTCTAATGAAAATAAAGGTTCATTAGAAAACCAGCGTCTGGCAGCATCAGTCTGGCAATAATGCTGAAATGAACCTATTTGGCGCAGCCGTGAGGCAAAATATTGTCGTAAAACATTATTTTCACTTTTTATTCTGTTATTTTTATTTCGTGTTTCACGAACTGTGTCCAAAGTCCAAATAAACGTTATTCTTTCTTTCTTCCTTTAAAATTCAATTTTTCGAACGAGCAAAAACACACTGCGAGTAAGGACAAACTGTCAAATTGTTTTGTCATTCATTCTCAGTCTCAGTTCGGGCTCCGAAGTAATTTGATGTCCGTAGGTGATACGGAGTAGGAAATGCCAGTAAGTTTGGCCGAAACTACGGATTTAGTGCTTAGGTAGTAGGCCTCCATGGACGAATGTTCTAGTTCTAGCAAAGTTCTTGATTCATGCTCTAAAATTGTACGCTCAACTAATCTCTCTTCTATGTAACATTTTATAAATTAAACAACGCGGTCACACAGACAGACACGACAAGCGATGTCGTGTCTGTCTGTGTGACCGCGTTGTTTTCACCATCCTTTATAAGAAAACCAAAATCTTTATATGTATACATAACATACATAATCGGCCTATAACGTTACCACTGCTGGGACACAAGAGTCCTCTCGGTGAGAGGGAGTGGGCCGTAATCCACCACGCCAGCCCAGTGCAAGTTTGTTTATATGTATAATACGAGTATATTGATAATTAAATTAAATAACATAAAAACATCCTGATGTTCTGGTAACTCGTAAAAACCGTATGAATCAGGTGTGGGTCGCTAGTTATACATTAAATCTTTGTTGTCTAGGTACGCATTTGTTCATAGTTTGGTTTGAACAGTTACGACTGTTCATAAATGTCTACGCTTGTTTATGTTTTCAACCCCAAATAAAAAGTTAGGCTATAAAATGTACTTTTTTTATCGTGTACTAATATTTTTTTCTTGTCTTTTGTTTTATGTTTGTAATAACAGATGGAAGTAAATACTTACCTACCTAATTAGGGTTCCATAGGCAACAAGGAACTCTTATAGCTTCGCCATATCCATCTGTCTGTCTGTCTGTTTGTCCGCGGCTTAGATAAGAGACTCTTAGTACTAGAAAGCTATAATTTGGCATGGGTATACTATTCATTCTATATCATCACCCCGACAAAGTGATAAAATAAAATCTTGAAAAAAATGTTATAGGGTACTTCTCTTTAACGTAAAATGGGGATGATATTTTTTTTCTCGTCTATCCCATAGTGTGGGGAATCGTTGGATAGGCTGTTTAAAAGTATTACGGGTCTGTCGAAACCATTTTTCGATTCAGAGATCCGTTTGCGTAACATTAATAATAACTTTATTTCCGGCTATTCATTACAGAACATCCATATTTGTGTTAGTAAGTACTTAAGAACTATGTTAGTAAATAACAAAAAAAAAAAAAAAAATAACGATGTCACATGGAATGCGGCCAGTATCTAAGAAAAGGACCGTCTAACCGGTCCGATATTGATCGGATATGGTAGAACCCGCTCTCTTTTTCTTAAGCCATCAATCTGAGCCTCCATAAACATGCCAGACCCACTAAAGCATCTCAGCAGCCCCAATAACATCCTAAGCGTTATTATATTGTACACGAAGGACTTTGAGTGTACGCTTAAAAAGCTTGTGAAGTTTGTAAAAGTTTAAAGTGCTAAATTTTGTTAGAGTCAAGTGTACAATGTGCTAATGGTTGTTTTTGGCTAAGTGAAAAAAATCATGGCAGTAGTATACTACTGCCATGACTTTTTTTTGACCTTGCCTTTGCTTTTTGCCTTTTAACTTTGTTACATATTACATATTACAACAAAGTTAAAAGGAAATCTATCACAGCTTTACAAGTTAACGAATAATAGTCGACCAACTTACTTTTGCTGTTGGAGAATTGACCGTGACGTATGTCGATATTTGGGAGAACATGTTTTTTAAGTACAATGTTTTTTTTTTTGGGTGGGAAATCATCAATTAACTTCTCCCGCTCTGGGCGGAGCGGGAGGGTGTGTCAGACTCTTACTGACTAAAACCCACCCGTACTCCTTCCTGTTGCCTGTGTTGCCAGGGGCCTCGGTGACCCATAAGTACCTTCCCGCGACCCCGGCAGGCATCGGCCCTAGTGGACCCCTACTTTTGTGCTGACGACATCTCTTTGAAGCGCGCGTGGAATACGACGCGCCGTCGACCCGGGCCTGGTCCTTACCGGACGGTGAGCTACCCATTGCTCACCGTCCGCAAGCCCTCGCCTACGGTGGCTAGAAATCCGCCCGAGATTCCCGACGCCCAGGGCGTCTCCTGCGGCGGCTAGGGGTGAGAGGGCGCGAAACGTGCCTTTCCCTCAACCGTCCCGCCTCCTCCTTCGCGAGCATTACTGCTTCGCAGAAGGAGGTGACGGCTGCCCATGCCCTCTCGCTCCGTACCATGGCCTGAACCAGGGCCGGACGCGAGAGGTCTCTGCCGCCGATCGCCTCCACGAGGACACAGCGGTGCTCTGCCCAAGCCGGGCAGACCTCCACCGTATGCTCCACCGAACTACAACGTTAAGTTTGTTTTTGGAATAAATTCATCCCAACTACGAACCCTTCATTGTGCGTGGTCCGACACGCACTAGGTTGATTTGTTTGCTATTCGTTCAGGAGAGTTGTTGCCAGGAAACAGCTGTATCCGCTCTTTTAATATTTGATTTAAAAAATATGTCAGCTATTAATAGCTCGGTTCCCTAGAGATTTAAGAGTTGTCCTCCTCTCGCTTCTGTTGCAAATATTCATATACCTTGTAACTCGTGCATTTGCTCTTGGAAAGCACCATTTGGTGAAATGGAACTGATGGCCACAGGAACTACTTAATAATAGGTATTTCACGGGTTGCGATTCGATTAGGTACTTTAAGCAATTTATGCTCGTGAAAATGCATATCGTGAAGTGGTTCTTCATCGTCCCTGCATCGGGAAAAGCAATATCTTGTAAAAGGTGATGAGCAGTTGACATTAGGCTATTTTAATTTAGATACATTTCAAACTGACTCACTTAAGAGGGAAAAATAAAGAACTTTTTACAAAAAAAAAAAATGTCAGCTATTAATAGCTCGGTTCCCTAGAGATTTAAGAGTTATCCTCCTCTCGCTTCTGTTGCAAATATTCATATACCTTGTAACTCGTGCATTTGCTCTTGGAAAGCACCATTTGGTGAAATGGAACTGATGGTGAAGAGCACTGATGGCCACAGGAACTACTTAATAATAGGTATTTCACGGGTTGCGATTCGATTAGGTACTTTAAGCAATTTATGCTCGTGAGAACGCATATCGTGAAGTGGTTCTTCATCGTCCCTGTATCGGGAAAAGCAATATCTTGTAAAAGGTGATGAGCAGTTGACATTAGGCTATTTTAACTTAGATACATTACAAACTGACTCACTTAAGAGTGAAAAATTAAGAACTTTTTACAAAAAAAAAAAAATATGTCAGCTCTTAATAGCTCGGTTCCCTAGAGATTTAAGAGTTATCCTCCTCTCGCTTCTGTTGCAAATATTCATATTCCTTGTAACCCGTGCATTTGCTCTTGGAAAGCACCATTTGGTGAAATGGAACTGATGGTGAAGAGCACTGATGGCCACAGGAACTACTTAATAATAGGTATTTCACGGGTTGCGATTCGATTAGGTACTTTAAGCAATTTATGCTCGTGAGAATGCATATCGTGAAGTGGTTCTTCATCGTCCCTGTATCGGGAAAAGCAATATCTTGTAAAAGGTGATGAGCAGTTGACATTAGGCTATTTTAACTTAGATACATTTCAAACTGACTCACTTAAGAGGGAAAAATAAAGAACTTTTTACAAAAAAAAATAAGTGACTCCCAAACCAAAACTACAAAGTGAAAAATAACTTAAATTTCGAAAGTTGGAGGCAAAAAACTAAAATACAGATCCAAAGACACTGACTTCCGAAATTAAAGTATTTTTTTTGTAAAACATTTTTATTTTAAATACAAAACGTTCCTTTTACAGTATTACTGCCTGCCTATACATTTATCAGATTTAACAGGTCACTTTCAAAATAATTTAAATGTAGGAAGCGAAAGAATATTAATTACTTACGAGTTCGAGTTGCAGTGAAGAAAACGTAAGAAAACTTGTCTGTAATCGCCAGACACGAAACCAGAAAGAGCAAACGTGATGATATAATAATTATGATCGTTCCTCCTTTGTCTTAGAACTTACATACTTTTCCACTCCAGTCGAACACGAACAGTTATTTATGATTCTTAGTCAAGTTTGCAATAAATATAATACGAGTAGGTCGGTACGTACTCTAAATTCAACATGCAAATGTTAAATTTCTAAGATAAGTGACTGGGTCACAGTTGCCTATAGCCCAGTCAATAACAAAATCGTTTGCAACCCTGAAAACCTTGCTAATCCCATGATGCTCAAAAAACTGCGAAATTCTGGCACTTGTTTCAGTTTTTTTGAAAAATATACCGTGGACGCATTTTTAGGTATCTTTGTTCAATAATATATTTGATAAACAAGCTAAAATTTTCTACAATCTGAGCCTAACTTAAGTTCTCTAGGTTTAGTGGTTGCAAAGATATAACTAGTCAAAGATGGGATTATTTTTCCGAAAAGTGAAAATTGTACGATATACGTGTCTTGGCAAATGACCCCATTTGCCAAGACACGTACGGGCTGAACTAAGGGTCCCAGAGCAAAGTCATCAAAAAAGAATTTGTAGAAAATAAAATTAGCTTTAATTAAGCTGAAAGTGGGAATTTAATTACAGCTAATTTCTGAGCTTTATCAAAAATATAAACTAATGTTGGATTTTGGGTAAATTAGGAAAACATTGTACTGGATAATGTTGAAAAGTAATTTAAAAAGAAAAACGCGCGATAATATGAATTTGACATTTTAGATGTAACATGGCTTCAAATAAACATACCTATACTAAACAAATGAAAATGAAAAATGTTTTATTAATTACACAAGTAAAATTTAACAACTAGTGATTGGAGTCTCCTTTTAAGCAAAAAAGCCTGTGTTAGGAGACTCCGCTCTTCCAAAACTTAAAATATTAACATAAAATTACTTGTTTTAAGTGTTATAAAAACAGGCGATTTAAAATAAAAAGAGAAAATTAAAACTAGACAAGAAGCATGCAAATGTGTGAGTGAGAGTAGGGGTGTGTGAATGTGACTATGACTATGAAGGTGTGTAAATGTGGAAATGGGGGTGTGTGAGTGTGAATACTAAGGAGTGTTACTGTGAGTATAAAGGTATGTAAATGTGAATTTGAATGTTGAATGTGAGCATCTGTGTGTTTGAAAGTTAAGTGATAGTGTGAGGGTTTGTTAAATTTAATGTAAAATACAGAGTAAGTGTAAGTAGCAATGAATGAATCAGACTGTATACGACAAGTACGAAAGATGAGGGCAAGTGTAAGGTTTTATTTTATTCCAGTAGCTTCTCCGTGTCATCATAAGTAAGTGGTTTTATCCAATTAGTTACTATTTTTTTACTGTCAGTTAATTGTTTATTGTATATGTAGATCTCCTTGTTTACTCGATTGTAAAGCTGAGCTGAGCGTTTGTCGTATTGAATACGGGCGAGCTTGGTTTTAGTTTTAGGAACTTCAACTATTATATCCTTTCTTCTTTTCAAGGTTAAGCTGGGATCAAAATTAAGAGTTTTATGTTTCCTGAGAATAGTTTTAATTATATATAGTTTGCGAACAGAGTGTAAATTACTTATTTGATAAAGACTTTGTGTAGGGTACCTTAGGTTTTTGAAGTACATTAATTTTATTAGAGCCCGTTGTCCCCGCTCCAGGTCTATGAATTTAGTCTTAACCGCCCCACCCCAAATGGGGATGCAATATACTAAGACAGACTGGACTATAGCTATGTATATTTCATTGAGTAGATTTCTGGGTTTATTTGTGTTAGTGGTTATTTTATTTGGCACGATATGCCTTAAATTTTTGAAAATCCAACTCAGTTTTCTAATTCTGTTGGTAACTTGTTCGAGATGGGAGTACCAAGATAATCTTTGGTCAACAACAATACCAAGATATTTGGTTTGAGAAACTTTGACTAATGTTGGACATAGGCAGTTAATTGGATTGTCACACTCGTGTACCTTTATAATAAAGTCGGGGTTTGGTTGTGTCCTGTGTGATATGCTGAAACATATGTAATTTGTTTTAGCTGTGTTAAGTATAAGTAAGTTATTTGAGAGCCATTTAGCAATTTGAGTCATACCAGCTTCAGCACTTCTAGCAACATCGTCCCAAGACTTCCCAGAAAACACTACTGCAGTATCGTCAGCGTAGGAAAAAACTCTAGCGTTATTTATTTTAAGGTTGCAGAGGTCATTAATATAAAGTAGGAATAATGTAGGGCCTAGCACTCTTCCCTGAGGCACACCGAAAATGACTTTTGCAAAACAAGCAAACGTAAACATAAAATAAACCATGTAAACATAAATGTAAACTATAAAATACTATTTACACGGTCAAGCACAAACACAGTTTAGACTTTCACCCTTTTGAAAGGGCCGGGTCTCACCCAGTCTGGATCAGTGGGGGTAGAGGGGAGGAGGGATAACGTTTTCTAGAGATGGAGGCGGGTCGTCATATGATGTTGGGTCGTCCATATCCTCGTCCTCCTCGTCTAGGACGATAGGGGTGACGTTGTTGAAATTTCTCTCTTCGCACAGTTTTCACAATATCAACATGGGTCTTCTTGAGATTGATGTGTTTCGATATCCTGTCTCTCAAATTCAGTACGTATCATGGTGATCAGTCGACGTTTGTTAGATTCATTTGAAAGCAGTTGCAATCAACTACCATCAAACAAAATGTCACTGCAGGAGAGAGAAGAGCGTCATAGGCAAATGATCGAATCCTATCGAAAAATTCTCCCTTTTTGGAAAACATTACTCTTCTTTGACTTGCTGTTAGGGCATGAACCTCGGGATCTTGGAATATCGTAATATCGGAATCTCGGAACGCAAGTTCCGATATTACAATTCCGATACTGAGTGATCCAATATCGGAATCAGACAAATTTTTCTATTTCAGTTTTAAACTAAACCTATATTTTAACTCCTGCCTTCCTGTTGCCAGCTCGCTAATCATGCGATACAAGAGCTATAATAGTGTTGGTTGTCTGTCTCGCTCACTCTGTTATCTGCGCGTGTACGTCTTGTTTATTCGCACAAAAGAACAAAATATCCTGTCAATCAGTTGCGCTCGTGAACTGTGTAAGTTAAAGGCTCGAGAAGACTGGGGCGATATCGCGGGCGTGGCAGGCATATTGCTGCCTGTCGCGCCAGTGATATCGCGCTACGTGTTTATGTTTTATGTGGCTACATGCAACGAAGAAACGCTCATCAAATGTATGGGATCATTTTCATCGATCGGATGACGGCCAAACCGCTAAGTGCCAGATATGTTAAATAAAAACAAAATACTACTGGTAGGTCTACTACGGGCTTGCACACACATTTACGAACTGTGCACTCAAACATCACTGCAGTTGGACCCCCTTCATCGGAGAGTACTCCAAGCAAATCAACATCACAAGAGCAGATGACAAAGCTCAAGAAACAGAAACAGATAGGTCTTCAGAATCAATGGAAGCTATTGTTTTTCGAATGACCGCTTTAAATGGTGCAAGTTTCAGATTCTTTGCTGAAAGTCAAGGTCTTCGGCAACACTTCAAAAAAATTGGATACGACTTACCGAAAACGCCAAATACTATTGTGAAAATGGTTCTTGAACATGCCGAACAAGTGAAAAGTTTTTTATTGTACTCAATCCAACCTCATACCGAATTTGTGCAATTGATTAATAAAATGTGCAATTTCTAACGAAATAACGAAATTCCGATATTAATATCGGAATTCCAATATTGAGATCTAATATCGGAAATCAGTATCCGAATTGAAAACCTTCCGATACTACATGCCCTAATTGCAGTATCTTCGCAACCAATAGACCTAGAGTGCTTGGGTTGGGCTCAAATTGGATCAAATTTAGTTGCTTCACAAAAATATGCAATAAAGATACTTAAAAACGCGTCAATAAGGTATATTTTTCAAAAAAACTGAAATAAGTGCCAGAATTTCACAGTTTTTTGAGCACCATAGGAGTAGCACAAGGTATTCAGGATTATAAAATACTCTCACCTGACCTAAGAACATATAAAAAAAATCGTAGTTACATGCGCTTTTGCCTTTTTACCCGACTGCCACACAAGGGGGTTGTTTTTAGAGAGTATGTATGTATGTATGTTGGTATGTCTATTTATTTGGCACGCTCTGTAGCCTAAACGGCTTGATGAATTTTAAGATACCAGGTGTCGTTAGATTCCTCTTAATTGTGTGTAATGAAGCACACGCAGGTTGGTTAAGACGCTGACAACACCTAAACCGCGGTCATTGTCAGATTGCATAGAAAAGAAAGAGAAGCGCGATGACACAACGCTTGTAATTTATTGCAAAATATGAAGCAATTCTCTATTTACTCATAATTGAGTTGAGTAATCGAAAATAAAAAACAACCAAGTTCTGCATTCAAATAAGACGTTCTTGTTATTAATTAAATACGTAACGTATGTTGATATTTAATGCAGATATTTTGGATTAGAACTCAAGATAAGAGGTTATTTTAACGTTAGTTTGTATCGAGATTTTTTTTTCAAAACGTGTTTCGGTAACAACCAAGTTCTGGGAAATATGTTCAAAATTAACATATATTTTTTCCGCTACCACAAGCTATACAGATTTGGCAATTTTTTTTCTTAAGTAAAGCCTATTTTGGTCAATTGAGTCTTGTCAGCGCCTTAAACACTGATTTATTTCCACACACCCTCACATACAGTTATGGCAATATGTTGACATACCGTCATACTACTAAATATACTAAATCTCTTCCCTTCTAAGAAAACAATGGCAAAATATTATTAAAAATTAAAGAACAAACGATAAGACTAACGATTACATGAATGTTACTTGGTAAACGTACAAACTGTTCTGTTATCTGTAACTAATTATCGATTACATGTTTACTTATTTTCTATGTTTATTTTTAGGGTCTCTCTTGTTTCATCGAAAAGAAATTGCCATATCATTACTTCCCAAACAATTTTCCGCATAATTTCATTTGCCAAATTATTACTTAACAAATAATCTTTTCACAAATAATTGTAACGCAAACCTAATGTTTGGCAAGTGAACGTTTAAACAATAACTTGTTTACCAACTAGTACTTTTACCAATTTTTATGTAGTCAAATATTTCAGTTGGAATTCATTTATTATTACATTTATTCATTTTACGCAAAATAAAATTTCTACCTCGTCTAACTAGTTCGGTTCGCAATAGCCTGCTAAAAATAATCTCTTTTTTTCCTTATTTTTTTCTACATAATCTATTCGTTTCTGGCACTCGCCGGCCGCTACCGCGGCACCGCTCACTTCGCTCGCTCGGCTCGTGTGTAGGAGGTCACAGTTTTAACCTTTTTTTTTTTTTTTTTGTTGCCGGGATGGAAAATCCTCATGGATGTCCTCCGCCCTGGGGTAGGCGGAGGGGTCTGTCAGACTCTTACTGACTAAAAACCACCCCGGTGTTCCCATCCCACACTTGCACCGGGGATCATGGGATCTAATGCGACTTCCACGATCCCCAGCTAGTGCCGGCCCGCCTCTGCGGGCCACCTCAAGTCTGGGGGGGGGGTGAGGTGTTTAAACCCCCCCCGCGACGTCTGAAAGGGGCGCGCGTGGAACACTACGCGCCGCCACCTCGGGTCCAGTGTGATGGGGGGCGGCGGACGTCCCCAAGTCCGCCGTCCCTGGACCCATTTAGGGGGGCCGGAAGAGGGCGTTGTCTGCCCTCTGCCGACGCCCGGTGCGCCTGCTGCGGGTCGGGTGAGCGGAAGAGATCTCCCGCTCCCGTTCCGCAGCCTCCTTCTGCGACACGACTGTTTCGCAGAAGGATACCACCGCGTCCCAGGACTCCTCGCTGCCGACCATCGCCTCGACCACGGCCGGCAGCGACAGGTCACTGCCCACTCCTGAGATGAGGGCACGGCGTGGCTCCTCCCAAGCGGCACATTCTGCCAGCGTATGCCGCGCCGTGTCCTCCCGACAGTCGATGCAGTGGTGACACCGGGCGTCCGGCTCCCTGTTTATGCGACACAGGTACTTCCCGAAGCAACCATGCCCCGAGAGCACCTGCGTCACCCGAAACGACAGGGAGCCGTGCCTCCTCCCGAGCCAGGGCTCGAGCACTGGCCGGACCGCCTCGATGGTGGCGAGGCCGGCGGTAGGGCGTGAAAGCCTGTCCCGCCATTCCGCCACCAGGGCTGCGCGAAGCTGTGACCGACGCAACTCCACATGTCGCTGCATCAGCCACTCGCCCCGCGCCCTCACTTCCTCGCGCCACCGATACAGTGACGCGAGTACTTTCGCCTCGAGGTCCCAGGGCGGGGATCCGGCCAGTACGCAAGCCGCCTCGTAGGAGATCGTGCGATATCCCCTGATGACTCTGACGGCCATCGCTCTCTGCGGCTTCCGCAGGACTGCGATGCCTCCGGCCGTCAGGTCAGCCGCCCAGATCGGGGCCCCGTAAAGGGCCATCGATCGCACGATCCCCACGTAGAGCCGCCTACAGGCGGCGCTCGGGCCCCCCAGATTGGGAAGCAGCGTTGACAACGCCCCAGCCGCGCCCAACAACCTGGGCGCCAGCCGCCGGAAATGGGGGCCAAAATCCCACCGGCTGTCGAGCACCAATCCTAGGTACTTCATGGTGGACTCGACAGCGATTTGAGCCCCCCCGACCACGATGTGTGATCCCGGCGGCGGCGCCCGCCGGGGGCCATGAAAGATCAAGGCCTCCGACTTGTTGAGGGCAACCTCCAGCCCTAGGCGACGTATGCGACTCACCACCTGTGAGACCGCAGCCGTCGCTAGCAACGCTGCCTCCCGGTACGAGCTCCCCCGGGCCGTGACCAGTGTGTCGTCCGCATAACACGTCAGGTCCACGCCCGGCTGGAGCTCGCCCCGCAGCACCCAGTCGTACCCGATGTTCCACAGGAGCGGTCCTACGACCGAGCCCTGTGGAACACCGCACGACATGCGGTGCTGGTTTCCGCCATCACGTCCCGTGTAGGTGACACACCTCTCCGCCAAATAAGCCCCGACGATGCGGCGGAGGTAGGAAGGCACCCGATGGTAACGCAGTGCCTCCCGAATACAGCTCCAGGGCAGGGTGTTGAAGGCGTTGGAGATGTCCAAGGACACCGCCAACATCACCCCGCCCCGGGACACCGCTTCCTCCGCCAGGACTCTCACCCACGAAATCGCGTGGATGGTGGAGCGCCCGTGCCGAAAGCCGAACTGGCTCTCGGCCAGGTCAGGCCCCTCTCCGCATAAGTGGCCGACGAGGCGGGCAGCGATTATCCGCTCAAACATCTTACCCACCTCGTCTAGCAACACTATGGGCCTGTACCCGGACGGTGAGTCCGCAGGGCGCCCCGCCTTCCTGAGCAGGACCAGACGACCAGATTTCCACAAAGTAGGAAACTGGCCCTGCTCAAGGCACGCTGTGTAGAGTCCTCTCAAGTGGGGCTCTAGCTCCTTCAGAGCGAGGGCAAGCGCTTGGCCGTGGATCCCGTCGGGCCCCGGAGCCACGTTCTTGGCCCGGAGCCGCGTCACGGCTGCCCCCATCTCTGTTTGTGTCACCTCTGGGACGCTGATGGCGTTCTCTTCTTCTGCAGACTCTGCGGCTGTGGGCAAAGCCATCGGCGGCGGGGCATGCTCCGCTCTTGCCGGGAAGAGGGCTGCGACGACCTCCTCCAGCAGCTCAGGTTGGAGACTCTCCGTGAGTGGAGGCGCCGCGGCTCGAAGTTTCCCTCGAACCACACGATAAGGGCGCCCCCACGGATCTCCGTCTAGAGTCTCCAACATCTCCTCCCTGGCTCGCGTCCTCGCTTCGCCGATGGCCAGCCACAAGGCCTGCTTCGCCGCGCGGTACACCTCATACAGCGCGGCTTCTTCGTCAGGGACCCGACGACGTCTCCTCCGGTATCGGGTGTACCGGCGTCTAACCGCTACGCACTCGACACGTAATTGTGCGATCTCGGTAGACCACCAGTACACCTGGCGCTTTGCTGGATGTGAGTGGACGCGGGGCATGGACGCGTCGCAGATTTGTGTCATCACCCCGCGGAACCACAGCGCCTCCTCTTCGACGTCGATGGGTCCGTTTGTTGCCGACTCCCGGATCCAGGCCTGAACAATAGCGGCTTCCTCGAGAACCTCCCTGTCGATGCGCTTACGCGTCCAGCGCGGACCGTCCCTTCGCGGGGCCGATGGACTACGGCCGCCGGTGGTCTGGGTGGAGACGTCGAATCGGATGTATCGGTGATCCGACAACGTCTCCACCTCCACGGCGACACGCCAGTCACGGACACGGCTCGCGACAGCAGGGCTAGCGAACGAGACGTCCACTAACCTAACCTAACCTAAACATTGTTTAAAATAATTAACCTACTCTAACTCCATAAGCAACCATAAATTTGACTTGTTTCAGACAAATTCAAGCACATCTCATTCACACAACACATTCGTCACAACACATTCGTTCACAACACGTTTATTGTCTAAATATTGTTTGCTGTAATAAATCATTTGATTAATGACCAAATGCCTAAATGACATTATCCTTGATAATATTCTGCCAAGTAAAAATTTGACCAAATGAAAATGTGCGTACTAAAATCATTCCAAACATTGCATCGGTATAAAAAAAGGTTGCTTAAATTTGTTTGGGTAGTGAAATTTTGGCAAAATCTTTTCGGCAAAACGGCAGGCTCCCTTATTTCTATTTTATTAATACCCAGCCAATTGTTACCCTTCTAATTCACGACCAAGAACAGATTTGTCAGCATTCGTACTGTTCTGTCCTTGGACCTTTCAATAGGAACCGCTGGTGGCGAAAGTGTAGAGTTAGAAGAATGATCGCGAGTACCAGCTGGACTTTCATATTAACCACTCTCCTCGAGCAGTGCCGACTGATTGATGCTAGCTGGACTTGTCTGTGCTTGGGTTGGAACTTCAGCCTTTGCCCTCTGTGTACGTCTACGGACACCTGTCGCCGTCACCACACTAGGTGTCTTGCTACTACCAACACTATATGTTGGTTGTCTCGCTGGCTCCCCTACTCTTTCTGTTGACCCTGCCGTACGCATAACCCTAAATGACTTCGTGTATTCCTAAATGACTTCGTGTTCGTCGATAGCGGCCACCGCGTTCGTCTTCTATACGAGTAATATACGAGCGTGGCTATGATGCACGTGCTACTATTGTTACTGGTTTTCTGTCGCCGTTACTGGTTAAAGTTGCCTTATCACCTGATGATAGGCTTTTTAGTGTGTTCGCTGTTTTGTCATAATTTATTTTAACTTGTTTTCTGTTTGTCATTATTCTTTTATAATTCTGGTCGTTATCTACCTTCTCCGTTAGCAACTTAGCACTAACAGGTAACATAGTTTTAAGACGTCTACCCATTCAAATCTGTGCAGGTGAGTCTATATCATGGCGTGGCGTTGCCCTAAAATTTAAAAGTGCTAAGTTTAAATCCTGTCCCGAACCCACACACCTTTTTAACAATTTTTTTACTGTCTGTACGGTTCTTTCACTTTTTCCGTTTGACTGTGGGTAATGAGGTGATGCCGTCTCATGCCGTATTTCCCATTCGCACATAAACTTTTTAAACTCCTGTGAGCTATAAGCCGGTCCATTATCACTCACCAGCTCCGCTGGTATACCGTGCCGCGAGAACTGTTCTTTCATAAAAGTATTAAGAAGTTAAAAGTATTACCTGTCTAGAGTTAATGCTCGGCAACTGCCCGACCTCAACATAGTTTGAAAGTAATCGACTAAAACAATATATTTTTTTTTATATTCGAATGTGTCCGAGGCTAATTTGTGCCAGGGCAGTGCCAGCACACTGTGCTGCAGCAGCGGCTGGCGGCGCGGGCGGAGCGCGTGCAGCGCGCATGCCGCGCACGAACGCACCGCACGCTCCACGTCCTCGCACATTCCTGGCCAAAACATTACTTCGCGCGCGCGCCGCTTGCATCTTTCTATTCCTAAATGTCCTTCATGGACTCGTGACAGCATGTTTTCTCGTAAAGCACGAGGAATAAACACACACTCCCCCTTGAAAACTATACCGTCAACTCAATGTAGATGCTCGTGATATGGCCAGAAAACATTTACTCCCTCGTTCACATAACGCCTATTTTTAGGCCAGACTCGTAATATACCTAATTAACCATCTGCTGTCACTATCTAACTCTGTTTCTTTTTTAATGACTTCCATATTTGGTTGGCTGAATGGCTAATTATGTAACATAAAGCAAGTTTGTACTTCAACTTCTGCAGACACTCGGTCATGCATAATTTCCTTTAGAGGAGCCCGCGATAGCGTGTCCGCTATATACATATATTTGCTCGGCGTGTATACCACCTTAAAGTCGTATCCTTGCACTCTCATCATCATTCGTTGTAACCGGGCTGGAACCGAAACTAATGGCTTGCTAAACAAGGCTTCCAGTGCCTTATGGTCAGTATTCACGGTGATATCAGACCTGCCATAAATGTACTGCCTGAACCGCTCGACCCCAAACACAATTGCCAACATTTCTTTTTCTATATGTATGTGCATACCTGGTCTGGGTGTCGGTAAGCGTGAGCGATGCGAACTCCACCGGGCGCCCACCTTGCAGCAGCACGGCGCCCAGTGCGACGCTGGACGCGTCCACCGACAGCACTACGGCGTGCTGTCGCTGTACAGCGCTAGCACCGGTGCGCTGCTGAGCTTTGCTTTTAGCCTGTCCACAGCCACTGAATGTTGTGATTCCCATAACCACTCAGTTTCCTTTTTTAACAACGACCTAAGTACATTCATACTCTCCGAGTAGTTTTGTATGAATTTTGCTAAATAATTGACCATTCCTAAATATCGCTCCAGAGCCTTCCATTTCCTTCAGCTTTGACTTTTGAGTCGTCTGCGCGCATTCTGTTTGCATCAAACTTGTGACCTAAGTATGTTATTTCCGAAACACCAAATTTACATTTTTCTCGATTAAATTTTACACCGATATCCATATCACGTCGCAAGAGGCACTCCAATCTCCGGTCGTGCTTATCCGTAGTACGCCCCCATACATTACGTCATCAATAAAATATTCTACGGCTTCTAAATCTTCTAAATGCTGCCTAAGCTTCGCATGAAATACCTCTGGAGCACAGTTTATACCGTAAGGTAAACTAGAAATTGGTACCGACCGAACGGTGTGCTGAACGTGCATAGGTCGGCGCTCGCATCATCTATCTGACCCATTCAGAAACCGCAGCGTGCGTCCAGCACGCTGAATACAGTAGTACCGCGCAAGCGCGCTGCCAGCTCGTGCACTATCGGTAACAAGTACTGCGCACGCCGCACCGCGCGATTAAGAGGTCGTGGATCTAAACAAACACGAATGCTGCCATCTTTTTTTGCAACCAAAACAATTGCATTAACCCAAGAGGTTGGATGTGTAACCTTCCTAACTACGCCCAACTCTTCCATTCTATGTATCTCATACAGCAATTTATGCTTAAGTCCCAAAGGAATTTTCCTAGTTGGGCAAAAAACTGGATGTACATTTTTATCCACTATGATACTATATTTACCGGGTAATTTACCCAATCCTCGAAATAAGTCATAGTAGTGATCAATATTTATTGCATTAATTTAACTTATTATTCCTAATGTTAAGCAACCCTTCAAACCGAGCACATTCTGACAGTTAAAATCAGCAATAACAAATGACAACACGTGACGTGTTTTATTAAATACAAACGGCACATTGCCATTGCCTATAATTGGTAATTGATTACCTGTGAAGGAATGTACAAGCATTTTTGAACGGCTTAAGGTCTGTAATTAATAAGCCTAAGTTTGGTAATTTTAGAGATAACATTAATCATTGATCCTATAGCTATTTTTAATCAAATGTTTTTACCTTTGCATTTTACAACTTCTATCCATTCCATTGACGTTTTATATTGTTGTTTGTCCTGTTCGAGTGTATTAACATAAAACATTTCTTTACCGCTATCATCACTGTCACTATTTACGGTTTCTACACTGAGATTTAACACTTTGCGCATTGCTTTCTTTTGCTAACACACTCGCGAGAAGTGACCTTTCTTTTCACAAACATAACACAAAGCGTTACGTGCCGGACAGCGCTCACCGCCGAGACACCACCCGCTGCCGCACAGCTCGCAGGCGCTGCGCTGCGTGCGCGCCGGCATCAGCCCGGCGCGGCGGCGGCGGCGGCGGCGCCGTCACCGTACGCTCGTCTCCGCTGCCGCCGCCGCGCCGCCCTCTAGCGCACCGTCCGCCTCTTGAGCTGCTACCGTCTTGAACTGCATTCACTTGTACACCCGCTGATGCGCCGTCGATGCACTTACTTTCTTCTTTGGAGATCTGCCTGCCTGGCAGATTTCCTGGCAGATTTGTGTCGCCTTTGTTAATGACAAATCATCTGTGCGAAGGAGTCGATCTCTCACAGTGTTGTTGACAATGCCACACACGATCTTATCACGCAACAAGCTCTCATGCAATTCACCGAACTCGCACTGCTGACTCAATACCCTCAATGCTGTTACGTAATGGTCGATGTTTTTCACCATCTTCTTGATTGCGTGTAAAGAATTTAAACCACCTAACTGATATTTGGTTTTGTGCCGAAATACTTGTCAAACTTTTTCAATACACTATTTATGTCGTCGTCACTTTCATCTTTATCGAACGTGAACGTTGTATATGCCTCATAACCAGACGATCCAATGAGGTTAACTAACAAACTAGCCTGGACTTCTTTAAGGGTCTTTGCTCACTTCAGATGCTTTAAGAAAAACTGTGAACAGCTTCCGCCATTTGTGCCACGCGTCGGACCGACAGTCGAGCGATAATTCCGCTGGAGGACGTGCGTGCTCCATTATTATTTTTCCGTTTTATAAACACGATGTGTCACTGCACTAAGATACAATACTTTATAGGTTCAAGTCCGTTTTAACTCGCAAAATTGTTAAAAAGGCACACCGCTGCCACCATGTAATGAGACACACGCAGGTTGGTTAAACACTGATTTATTTCCACACACCCTCACATACAGTTATGGCAATATGTTGACATACCGTCACACTACTAAATATACTACAAGTGACGTAGGCTATATAATATTAATATATTGCATCTGCAAATACAAAAAGGGACGACAAGGTTTTTTTTTTAAATAAATTACAACAATATTGATATCAAATAATAGCTAGTAATGAGTCAATTAATAAAACTATATTAATAAAACCAAAAAGCTTGAAATAAAACAAATTATTTATAAAACAAAAAACCCGACTGCTATATGGTGCTGCCTGAAATATGGTGTAACTTTTCTTTGTCCGGCGATACCAAAATACTATAGATTATATTGCTTGTTTTCCTCTTTTCAGTTATATATTTTGGCAGTCGGGTTTTTGTTTTAAATAATTTGTTTTTTAGTGTCGATGAAGACTGGGCCACTACCTAATAACCTGTCAGAATAAAATTTCCTATAGTCATCAACTAAACGTAAATAAATAGGTACCTGTTAAGTGTTTCTTTGATAATTATGCAAAGAGCTTGCGAATAATATATTGATTTATGAAATAAGTTAAGGGACCGGGTGTTTGGCGCCTGTCCAGGCTTTTCTGATAATTATTTACCTACAACAGATTGAGCTGCTTGAATGATGAGACTAGTAGTTAGTTTCAGTTTCAGAAAAGTTTTAGGTGGATCTAAAACCGGCCAAGTGCGTGTTGGAACACGCACAATTAAGGGATCCGTAGTTGGGATGAATTTTTCCCAAGAACAAGCTTAACATTGTAGTTGACAAACATGTTCCCCCATATATTCCAACTGTAAATGTAAATTTGTACGCACAATATTGAATGATATACCAGGTTATTTTAAGACCTTAGACTTCTTATAGGTTTTCCTGTAATCTATAAGTACAGAACCATTCTCTGTATTTTTTTTTTCAATATTATAGACTCAGCAGTTTCGGAGATAAGATTGGTCAATTTTCATCTGAACAATAAACATTAAATTATAAAAAAATATATTTGAAATCCCCATAAAAGTCCTTTCATATTTCCTTGATATTTCACACGGTATAGTTTGCAAAACTGTTTTTATAATTTTCCCCCCAAAGGTGAACCCATATTCCAAATTTATTTACGTTACACGTTTGTGTTTGGAGGGGCTTGTGGTCAAGTAATAACAGCCACATGGGTCAATAGATCAGGTGAAGCTACGCTTGCCGCGGTTGGTCCGTGGATGGGTCAACATCTTTACATAACCAGACCCCTCCGTGCCTCGGAAAGCACGTTAAGCCGTTGGTCCCGGCTGTCATTTGTAGATCTTTGACAGTCGTTACGGATCGTCAGAAGCCCGAAAGTCCGACAACCAGTCTTACCAAGGGGTATCGTGTTACCCAGTAAATGGGTTGTGGAGGTCAGATAGGCAGTCGCTCCATGTAAAATACTGGTATTCAGCTGCATCCGGTTAGACTGGAAGCCGACCCCAACATAGTTGGGAAAAGGTTAGGCAGATGATGACACGTTCGTGTTTGGGTCACAGAAATTAATACCTATGTGTACCAAGTTTCAACTTAATCGGTCCAGTAGATTCGGATCAAATCGGCTGTGACAGATAGACGGACACACGAGTGATCCTATAAGGGTTCGGTTTTTTCCTTTGGAGGTACCTACGGAACCCTAAAAATTATAAATCTATATTTTACATCTCACCTCGGGTAGTATTTATATTTCGTGCCTGACTACGAACAAGTTATCCAATTTATAGAATAGAATACTTTTATTTTCAGACAAAGTCCATAATGTTATGTTACATTTATCGTGCACGTCTTTAACCTTAAGCCGCTGTCGAGAAGTTTTAGCAGAAAAACACACACACACTTACACACTTTGCTAGATCTAGAAATCTGCACGATCTGAAGGCACTTGAAACTTTACAGATGAAACAATTTCTAAGTTAACCCTTTATTCCAAAACGTGGTTTGGGTACCGATAAAGTACTTAGAAACTGTGTAAAATCACGCCTTGGAATAAGATGGAATAAATAAAAGAAAATGGTTTTATGCCAGTGTTACTAGGTAACACGTGGGGCGTGAGTAATTGTAAGGTACTCGTAGTTCATTGAGTGACTCGGTTCACACTTTACTAATCTGTAGATATTACATAGCGCACTCCAATTTCCTTAATTATAATTGTTATTTTTAGCAATCAAAGAGACAAAGCGATATTTTTATTTAAATTAATTTGCAAGACGAAGTTACGGGAAGTTTTTTTTTACTAGCCAACCCTGTCCCACTCCTGGGCAAAAGTCTCCCTCCACTCCTTTCATCATTCACGAGCCCGCGCGTCGTCCTTCCAGTTTTGACGGAACCTATCCAGTTCGTCCCGCCGCGACTCCGCCGCACTGTCTCGGGATACAAGTTCTGTGCTATTTGGGCCCACAGTTTGTCCGGCGTGACAGACATGTCCTGCCCAGGCCCATTTAAGTTGTGCAGCCTTTTGAGCCACGTCAGCTATCTTTGTTTTGAAGCGCAGTTGTTTCCAACATGAGGCGTTAATTCAACGCCTCATGTTTCCCATTCGCTCCATTGCTCATTGGCAGACCTTGAGCTTGGACTTCTGGATCTTCTGCTCGAAGATCAAGACTGTGCACTATAGGTTAAGACGGGAAAAACCCCACAAACTTTAGACCATTTTCTGTGCTTCCCACCTTTAGTAAAATATTTGAAAAATTGATGCTAGATCAATTGCAAAGACATTTTAATAAAAATAAATTATTAAACAGTAAACAATTCGGTTTCACAAAGGGTCGATCAACTACCGACGCTGGTGTGGAACTTCTTGCACATATTTTTGAGGCTTGGGAGAAGTCACATGATGCTCTAGGTATTTTTTGTGACTTATCTAAGGCTTTCGATTGTGTTTCTCATGATACATTGGTCAGGAAATTGCATCACTATGGTGTTAGAAACACTGCCTTGGATCTTCTTATGTCTTATTTGGATAATAGGATCCAAAGAGTGGACGATAACGGTAAGGGATCGCCGGGTTCTATTGTCACTATAGGAGTTCCACAGAGCTCAATTCTTGGCCCTTTTTTATTTCTCGTATATATTAATGACCTACCTTGCCTTATAAAGAACAGTCATGAAATAGTGTTATTTGCAGATGACACATCACTTTTATTTAAGCTTAAACGACAACAGACAGTTACTGAAGATGTAAATAATGCTCTCTTTAAAATAGTACATTGGTTTAGTGTTAATAATTTACTTTTAAACGAGAAAAAGACCAAATGTATTAGATTTCTGGCACCTAACATTAAGCAGATAAAAACCAATGTACTATTAAATGGGGCGGAATTGGATCTTGTGGACACCACTGTGTTCTTAGGTATTACTTTGGACTCAAAGCTACAGTGCGGCCCACATATAATCAAATTGTCGAAGTGACTAAGCTCTGCAGCCTACGCGGTGTATAAAATCCGTCATTTCACTGATGTAGAAACAGCTCGAATAGTATATTTTAGTTATTTCCATAGTGTGATGTCGTACGGCATTTTGCTGTGGGGAAATGCAGCCGACATTCAGGCTATATTTGTGCTGCAGAAACGAGCCATTCGAGCAATTTATAACCTAAGTTGTAGGCATTCACTGAGGGATACATTTAAGGATATAAACACAATGACAGTCGCATATCAATATGTATATGAGAACCTGATTTATGTCAAAAAGAATATTAATCTATATGCTAAACACAGCGACATTCATAGCATAAATACTAGAAACAAAGACGTACTTATTGTGCCCAAGACTAGGCTCCAAAAACTTAGTAATTCATTTAAGTGCCAAAGTATACGTTTTTACAACAAACTCCCAAGCCATGTTAAAGAACTGAGCCTCAATAAATTTAAATCATTTATTAAACAGAAACTCTGTCAAAAAGGTTTCTATAAAGTTAATGATTACTTGGACGACAAAAAGGCTTGGGATTAATTAAGCTACTCCAATGAACCCCCAGGCAACAAACTAATTTTATACTAAATCTATTTTTATACTAAGTGTGACATTGATGATTTTTTATATGTACAATGACATTAATATTTACTTTTTGAAGTATTATATATTTTTTAAAATTATTGTGAATGTGAAGACTTATAAACGAGAAATAATAAAAACAATAATCCACATGATTATTGTTTTTATTATTTCTATCAATTAGTTTTCATCTTGGTCTGGCAGTTTGAGTCATTTAAGCGGCCTACCCAAATGTCCTTTCTTTGAATCGTTGAGCTCCTTAAGTTCTGAGTTGAGCTGCACGATTACTGACAAATGCGTGCAATAACTGGATAGGTCCACTCAATCTGTGTGGGTCTTTCCTCAAAAGACCATTTCAGACACCAATCTACATGGTCTTCACATGATCTGACCAAGATTATGTCTGGACTTTAAAAGAGAGTTTGTTTCGGCCTTTCTTCTCAGAGTAGTCAGATAGGAAACGCCGAGCTCATCTAGTTTTTATCTAAATATGATTGACGTGTAAAAGTGTTTGTACAAACCTACTTACAGAAAATAAGATCATTTCATTTCATTTCATTTCGAACACATGTCCATGAGCCTGTATTTCAGTGCCATTGGTAACTCACTCTTGAAAAGTTCCATCATGGACCAGTAGCTCTTCCAGGCGTTTTCCGTTCGTCTTGTGGTTTCTTTATCATGCCTCGCCTGGAAAGAGACTACTAGGCCTAAGTAAAGGTATTCCTGGACAATGTGTATTGTCTCGCCGTCTAATTTTATGCTTCCAGGTGTTTCGTTGTAAATAACTTATTCATCTATAGTCCAATCTCAAGACTTGCATTACTAAGTTCTTAGAGCATCCGTTTAAGTTCTGTGTTAATTAATAGGGGACCCTATTAATTAACACAAGTTCTTATTTGAAACTTTCAAGCTACATTTTCATTGTTGTACTTTTAAAAAACTCAACAATTCGATAAGCGTGCATAAGTTCGTACAAGTTGAAAAAATTGGCCATGGGGGTCTTTTTTTTTTTTGGGTGGGAAATCATCAAATAACTTCTCCCGCTCTGGGCGGAGCGGGAGGGTGTGTCAGACTCTTACTGACTAAAACCCACCCGTATTCCTTCCTGTTGCCTGTGTTGCGGGGGCCTCGGTGACCCATAAGTACCTTCCCGCGACCCCGGCAGGCATCGCCATGGGGGTCTGAGGTATCAGTTCATTTTGGAAAAGTGGTCTCTTGTCAAAAATAGTTTGGGAATCCCGGCTGTAGGAGGTAGCGTTTCGCCCTGTTTGAGTTCTTTATGTTTCGTTTTATAGCAGCTGTAGTATTTTTGTAACCATTGCGTAATACATTTATATAGGTGGGATCAATGTTTAGGTTGCTTTAGGCGTCAAAAGTGGATTTGTGTGAAATGCTGTCGAAAGCTTTGGAATAATCAACAAAAGCGAGGATTTTTTTTTTTTTTGATGTTGGGAAATCTTCAAATAACTTCTCCCGCTCTGGGCGGAGCGGGAGGGTGTGTCAGACTCTTACTGACTTAAACCCACCCGTATTCCTTCCTGTTGCCTGTGTTGCCAAGGGACTCGGTGACCCATAAGTACCTTCCCGCGACAAAAGCGAGGTATAGCGGAATGTTATATTCTTGTTGATTTTCTATAAGTTGGTTGACTGCTTGCAGATGATCTGTCTTTGAAAGGTCAGGCCTGAAGCCTGCTTGCTCAGGAGATTGATGTTTATCTAGTTCGCCAGATAGGTGATTTTATTTTAATTGGATGAATGTTTTGTCGATATGTGATATTAAACTAATGGGCCTGTAATTATATATTACTAATAGGGTAAGTAATATATGTCATAATTACAAACTCCCTAATATTTATAAGATCTAACAACTGAATCTATAATTTTATTTGATATAATCATCAGTTAATATATATAAACGATTGATAAAACTTTAAAATAACTTATTTTTTTAAGCATAACATTCATTGAATATAAAATCGTTTGATATACCACTCAAAGGACATAAAACCTATTTAGTCTAAACTTTTTTTTTGCCATTTCTCTCATAGGTAGAGCCTAAGTAGATATACCTAGTAACTGTTTACCTCCTGTCAAGATAGCTCGGGGGAGCTCCGCTACGTGGAGCTCCTATTTCTGAGTGGTTATAAAAAAATAACCACGAAGGCTAAAGCGGAGTTCCGCTCCCGTCTTAGCCTTCTAACCTAACCTATCCCAGTCGGATTGCTCTGAATCGGGGTGTTAACCATAATGATGGTATCAATATATATTTTATACGATAGACCTAATGATTTTCGATTAAATATACGTTATATCCAATAACGTTATACGAAATAAGTTTTAGAGTATATAAATGTTATATGTAAAGAAATTATGCAAACTGTTGATCAGTTGGCATATCTCACGTTTACGTCTTGTGAACGTTGTTGAAATGAAAATATACCATATAATTTTATATGATATGAGACGCACCCTACTAATAGCGTATTTATCACCCTTTTTGTGAAGCAGAATAATATTGGAATGATAAAAATCTTGAGGAAAGCTACCTGAATGGGAAATACTGTTAAAGAGCCGGGTGATGTATGGAAGGAGAATAGGTTCGCCTATTCTTAGTGATTTTGTGCTAATACCATCTTCGCTACCTGATCTATTGTTTTTCATTTTAGTGAGGGCTACATGAACCTCGTGTCCGGTTATAGGTGGAATACTGTCAGGGCAGAAATAATCGGTGTTGAGGGTGGTTGAGTGAGCGTCGGAGTAGAGGGGCTTATAAAATGTTGAACATATGTCTAATACTTTTGATCTATTCATTTATTTCTTACTTTTGCCATCTTTTAAATATGTGATCCAAGACTTGTGATTAGAAATACCTTGTATTGCTATTTTCAGGGAGCAGTTATTTTCGAGTGCATCCTGAACTAGTATAGGTATTGTTGTAATTTCTAAAGAAGAATAAATATTGTATACTTTTACTGAAAGCTAGCTTTTGCCTGCGGCATCACCTGCGTGGACGTAGGAAAATATCCCACTGGGACGCACTACCGGGATTAAAAGTACTCCATGTGTTAATTCAGGTTATCAACTATCTGTGTGTCAGATTTCATCCAAATCTGTTGAACCATTTTTGCGCCAATCCGGAACATACGTACATCCAAACAAACAGACAAACGGAAGAAAATCTAATAATCATATTTTCGGCTTCAGGCTTACCAAACCTCGTATCGACGCCTCGCAGTGATTACTTTTTCAAAAATATTTAATGTACAGTTTTGACTTCGTTACTTTTTTATTATATATACCTATAGATATATAGACGACATAGATTCTTCTTTTGAATAACTTACTTAAATTAAACATTCTAAGGGGCGGCGCAGTACCTTCTTATTTACCTAAATTATTTATGTGAATTAATGTCCATTATCTCAGCGTTATCCTTCGCATAAACCATCTTGTTTTCCAAAAAGAGATTCAGCAGAGCAGATTAAAATACCTCTTTACATTTATAATTTATTTCTTTATACGTTTTTGTCTATGTATAGCTTTTGAAGCGAGGCGAAAATCATGTTTATTCAATACATTTCCTCTAAAATAGTATATTCACAAAACTATTGCAAAAATATTTACCAACAATAACCCCCTGTCAACGTTATTTAAACGCCAAAAGGTCTTTGTAGGATTGCAGGAGAATATAAAATAAAAATATAAAAATAAGTAACAATCTAACATTGTATAGACCGCCGCGCCGTTACGTGCTCTTTCAGGCCTGAAGAGGATCGTGTAATAAGTCAGCCCCTCTCGGGTTCAGATCAACTGCAGCTTAACCGTGCTATTTTAACGATGCAATTACCTTCAGTAACAGACCGGACATTTATGACTGAATAATGTGCTTTCGGATTAATGGTTCTCCATGGCATTAGTAAAGCCGGGGAAATTAATTGTTAAGAAAATCGACCTTCTACGCCAATTTGCCATTTCATATAAATGTCCAGGAATCACAGTAAGTTGTAATTTGAATAAACAGAGTATTTAATTAGCTGACCAATTAACTTCCCTTACTTTTTTTTTTTTTTTGAGGTTGGGAAATCATCAAATAACTTCTCCCGCTCTGATCGGAGCGGGAGGGTGTGTCAGACTCTTACTGACTAAAACCCACCCGTATTCCTTCCTGTTGCCTGTGTTGCGGGGGCCTCGGTGACCCATAAGTACCTTCCCGCGACCCCGGCAGGCATCGGCCCTAGTGGACCCCTACCTATGCGCTGACGACATCTCTTTGAGGCGCGCGTGGAATACAACGCGCCGTCGACCCAGGCCTGGTCCTTACCGGACGGTGAGCTACCCATTGCTCACCGTCCGCAAGCCCGCGTCTACGGTGGCCGGAAATCCGCCCGGGATTCCCGACGCCCTGGGCGTCTCCTGCGGCGGCTAGGGGCGAGAGGGCGTGAAACTTGCCTTTCCCTCAACCGTCCTGCCTCCTCCTTCGCGAGCATTACTGCTTCGCAGAAGGAGGTGACGGCTGCCCATGCCCACTCGCCCCGTACCATGGCCTGAACCAGGGCCGGACGCGAGAGGTTTCTGCCGCCGATCGCCTCCACGAGGACACGGCGGTGCTCTGCTCAAGCCGGGCAGACCTCCACCGTATGCTCTACCGTGTCCTCCGGGCGATCCACACAGTGGTGACACCCGGACGTTTCCTCCCGCCTTATCCGACACAGGAACCTCCCGAAACTGCCGTGTCCGGTGAGGACCTGCGTCAGGTGGAAGGTGAGGACGCCGTGGCGCCTCTTTAGCCACTCCTCAAAGAGGGGACTTATCGCCGCAATCGTGGTGTGCCCAGCACTGGTTTGCGACAACCGTACTTTCCATGACGCCATGAGATCCCGCCGGAGCTCCGTCCGCTGTGCCGCAATTTCTCGCGGCAGTGGACTTACGCCCCGGCGTTTCGCCTCCTCGCGCCACTCCCATACGTGCGCGAGGACTTTTGCCTCCAGATCCCATGGCGGCAATCCGGCAAGGAGGCTCGCTGCCTCACAGGGGACCGTGCGGTATCCCTGGACCATCCGGATGGCCATGACCCTTTGGGCCGCGCTCAACTGGTGGGCTGGCCGCAGCGCCAGAGACCGCGCCCATACAGGAGCCCCGTAGAGGGCCATGGACCGCACGACCACCGCGTAGAGCCTCCGGCTGGAGGCGTTTGGACCCCCTAGATTGGGCAGAAGCCACTTCAATGCAGCCCCCGCCCGCTCCAGTTTGGGAGCCAAACGTCGGAAATGCTCCACGAAGTTCCACCGGCTGTCGAGGACGAGTCCCAGGTACTTCATCATCGACTCGACGCCGATGGAAACCCCTCCTACCGTTACTTGGGACCCCAACGGTGGCGCGTTCCGAGGACCATGAAAACACATGGCGTCGGACTTGTGCAAGGCCACCTCGAGTCCCAATTGCCGGATCCTTTCGACGATTGTCGCAACCCCGCGTGCCGCTACTTCGGCCGCCGCCTGGTGCGACCTCCCCTGCGCCAGGACCAACGTGTCGTCAGCGTAGCACACTACGCTGACGCCGCTAGGGAGGTCGGCGCGCAGCATCCAGTCGTATCCGATGTCCCACAGATGCGACCACAGGACCGATCCCTGTGGGACACCGCACGACATCACTTGCCGGTTCTATACTCCTTGGTGACCGGGGTAGATGATGGCCCTGTCCGTCAAATTGGCCTCGACCACAAGACAGAGGTAGGTAGCATCCGATGGTACCGGAGTGCCTCCCTGATGCAACTCCAGGGCATGGTATTGAAGGCATACGACGCCACCCTGGGCAACAGCATTCCCCGTCGTCAGGGCTCGCACGTGCATGATGGCGTTCACCGTAGAGCGCCCTCTGCGGAAACCAAACTGGCTCTCGGCCAAATCCGGTCCCACCCGCACCAGCTGGCCGACGAGGCGGTCTGCAATGACTCTTTCAAAGAGCTTGCCCACCTCGTCGAGCAGCACGATGGGCCGATAAGCGGACGGAGAGTCCGCAGGGCGCCCTGCCTTCTTTATGAGGACCAGTTTCCCCGTCTTCCAACGAAGCGGGAACTGGCCCCTCTCCAAACATGCGCTTAGGAGCCCCCTAAGTCGAGGCCCGAGAGCCTCCAAACTTCCCTTACTTAACATGAACTTCGGACCTACGGTCTTTAGGAGTCTAAATTAAATAATCTGCACCTTTATTAGTTCACATACTTAATGAGGACTCGTTATAATAAAGATCATATTTACCTTTGTTTGAACCGGTTTTCAGAGAGTTATTTTACTTTGGAATACTTTAAGGTCAAAATGAAAATACGCAGAATTAAAACAAAGAATCTAAAAATAAAGTATCTAAAATAGTATGTTCACAAACTAAAACCCGACTACCTACTGAAAAATCACGGTCTAAAAAGTATGAAACTTGAAAATATTCTCATAGGAAATTGTTGTATTCAATATTTATCGTATAATAAATAAACAAGTTACACGATGTTCAGAGGATAGCAAGTCATATGCCACCTACGCTAACAAAACAATACATTCTAACAGTAGTAAGCGATCATAAGCTTTAGAGCAACCACAGGCATCTTCTACTAGGACGATCAAGATGCTTCAAATGATACCTAATTTGTCCAATTATGATAAGTAGTTTAGAAGTTATGAACAGATGAATATACACACATACCTACATAGGGTAAACTTGCCTAATAAATTCGTACTTACGCCTAATTCGGACTCCGCTTAAATCTCGGCTTCGGTAATAGCTATTAGCGCCTCTAGTGTCAAAAAATGTAAATAACAGTCAGCCATTTTACCATCTGACAGATAACACCTGTTAAGCTGATCTCGGTAAAAATATTGAAAAAATAAGTTTTTTTCAACTATTGCTGTAATATTCTTACACATATCGTAAGAGTTTTATTCAAATTAGGTAGTAATCGTAAAATAGTTTATACCTATTTCACGATTTGATATGTATTAATGCGCATCTTTGTGATTCCATCTGACGTGCTATTATACGCGTAATTGTTGTTCAATTTTGCAGAAGCAAATTTAGAATCTGTTTGACTCTTGCGCCTTTTTCGTACTTGGCTCTTGCGCTTATTTAGCACTTTCATACTTGTGCAGGAACCAATAAAAAAACCAAAGATTACAACTGCAATGATTGCCAAGAATTGGCGAAGACCATCCGTCGAATTTGTTGAGAGTTACTGCATATAATATGCTGCATACAATGTATTAACATTGTTGAGTATGATGCTGCATCATTATGATCTTAAAGTATACGAGTTAAGGATATATCAGTACCACTTAAGATGAATGGTCTCAAATTGTACTTTTTAAGTTTTTTTTAAATTGTTTATTTTTCAGAAGTTTATAAGGTTTATGTTAAACTTGTTTATAAAAATTGCTTATAAGTAATTAAAACTAATTTGTCTTTATTAATTTCCAAAACATGATGATTGTTTCTTAAGGGGTACAAATTAGGCAAGTTTACCCTACATACCGGTCAAAATCATAAACCTCCTTTTTGCTTCGCCGAAGTAACAAGTAACCAATACCCCGAAGTTCTCTCATAAATCGGTTGTATACTCAATAAATAAGCGGATTAAGAGATAGCAAAATATCCGTTTCAGAGACACCCCCGCTCTCCTTATTCAACCTTTATGAGAATTTACGCAGACGTTAAAAAAGAAAAGCTAAACAACATGTCGGAGGATTTACTTATTTTCATACATAGAAAAATGTTGAGAGAAAATATCGAAGAACAGTTGTTGCTTGATAATTTACAGTATATTCGAAAATGTTATTAGCGAAGACACACATCTTTTCCTTATCGGAACGTCGGGAACAGAAGATCAATCACCAGTGATAGGAATAGGTAGTGCCTATTAGCCTAAACTTCGAAGAACAGAGACAAGAAACGGAGACTTCCTTAGGACTAAATTATTTCCGGCACATCTGTCTCGAAATTTCGAGACAACACTTAAATACATTTAAAAAAATGTGTTATTTGGAATAAGTAATTCGTCTATATTTATCTAAAGTTTGTCTACAAATGTGATAGTTTGTATGGATGTCCATTACTCAATGCCACTGAAAATGCTGATTTTGGTAGTGATATAGATTAAGGTGTGGAATAGCACATATGCTACTTCCTATTAAAAAAAAAGTATAGTTCCCATGGGATACAAAAACAATAGTACACGCGGGAAAAGCCGCGGGCATTACGTAGTTAAAAAAAAAAAACGTAAGGGTCCTTTTACACCACCGATATTGTCTGGTGATTTTTGGAGATTTCTATGCAAAAAAAAAACGAAAGAAAAAATGCTCAAAAATCGCCGGTCGATATCGCTCTAGGTTCATTAAATAATTAATGGGCTCTAAAGGAAAAATAAAACACATAGAATATTGTTGTAACAAATATATGTATATTTATATTATTTTAAAATATGACGTAATTGGAAACCATGAAACAAAATTTACAGAAGGAAAGATTTAAGAAACAAATTTATGTTTATCTATCTTTAAATATCTATGTCATATTTATTTTACTGACGTCGAGGGATGCAATTTTTACTCAAATCAAAGTACAAATTAACCTTTGAAGTTTACAAATTAATATTTGAAGCATTTAGGACAATCAGTTTTAATATTGAACTACTAACTGTTCGGTTTTGATAAAGAACTTGATGCATCAAAAATTGCTAAGAATTTGAAAATCTTTATTTGTGTTACAAATACCATAAAAAATAAAGAACGATTTTAATTTAATCATCGTGATTCGATTCGTCAAGTTCAGTATCAGAACCGAAATTTTCTTTGTCAGATGAGTCATCTAAGTTAAAATACACAATCATAATTTTTTCTTTATTTTCTACTGTCAGGCGATTTCTTTTTATGTTAAGAATCCATTTATAAGTTGAAAATGACCTTTCAACATCAACTGAGGTTAAAGGCGTGTACATATAGTATGATCGCTCATCCTTTCCTGCTGTTATCGCTTCACATATGTCTCTAATTTTATCTAAACCGGGATTTCTGTCCATGACATTTACGAGTTTATTTTTTATAAGCTCAGATGAACACCAGCTAAGCACAGTTCTCACGTGATCAAATATTTCAAAGGATTCCGTTAGAGTTAAATTCGATTTTTGTAATTTCTTTAATCCAATTTGTATATCTTTAAAATATTCCTCAATGTAGTCCAAGTCCGATTTCAAGTTTTCCTTTTGAAGAACATTTTTGGCACACCTAATAGATAGCGCGTCGGAACTTCTTAAAAGATTTACAATTGTTTTAATTTGATCATAATATTTTGCATAATATGACACTGCCTCCAACCAAGTACCCCATCTTGTAATAACGGGTTCTGGAGGAAGCGGCATGTGGGGAAAGGTGTTTTTTAACAAGCGCACTCTATTAGGTGATTTAAAAAAAAAAAAAAATACGTTTGAAATTAATTCATCTACATCTGAGTATTCGTATCGTATTTTTTCTGCCACGAGATTCAGTGCATGTGCTAAGCAAGTGACGTGTATCATGTTGGGCAAATAATTTTTCAGCACACGTCCCGCTTTTAGCATATATGCTACACTATCAGTGCATAATACAGCAACGTCTCCTACTTTGGATTCATACAAATCGCACCACATATTTTCAAAGCAGTCTATTACAAATTGGGCAATTGTGCTCCCATTAACAATTTCTAGTACTTTGCAAGCAACTAAAAATGGTTTTTGTGTGATCGCATTTAAAGGTTTTACAAGTAAATGTACCCTATATCTGCCTAAAAAATCGGTTGTTTCGTCTAAAGATACCCACAGCTTTTGATTTGCAATTTGTTCATAAATCGAGTCAATTTTAGTTTTAAAAATCTTATCTAAATAAACTTTTCTCAGCAATGATTGCTCAGGAAGCTTTTGTCGATTTGTACAATTGCAGCAAATATATTTATGGAAGAATTTTTTGAAAGCGGGGTTGTTTACTTGAATCCAAGGTATATTACATAATATGAGAAATTGTACTAGGTCCAAATAAAATTCTTCGTTTGGTTTTTACTTGTCCCTTTGTGTTTCGGACCTTTAACGTGCCTCTTGACACTACTAAGTTTAGCTGTTATACTGCTCTCGCACTTAGAGTAAATCAAATTACTGGCCGGGTCGTAATATAATTCAGGATGAAGTCCAATCCAACTTTGTACTGTTGCTTTCATAGGCTTGTTCGCCATCTCCAATCTTACTGGTCTCCAAAAAGATGTACGATGGCAAGTACCTAAAATAAAATAAAATTTTAAGTTTTCCATGCCTCAAAAGGAATAACGAACCTTTATAGATACAGGGAGGTGGAAAGGAAAGCGGGAAAGGTGCGCGCATTCCAGCTAGGTGCATCGATTGTATGATTTAAAGATTTTATTCTTTAATTTTACGCTCTAATAAAGAAAAACGGTTAGATAATATGAACACGCGTAACATCATTGTTATTGAAATTTTTTTTTCGCAGTTTAGTCAATGCGCAAAAGACATATTCCTTTTTGGTTCAAATATTAAAAGAACCGGCCAGAAAAATAATATATTTTGATAGAATTCGTCCACCTTAGCAATTCTTTATGACACCAAAGATATAACATTACTATGCTTGGTAGTATTGAAGTTCACTTTTATATTTGAACCAAAAGTTAAATGCGTATGTTTTTTTTCTTTAACTACGTTTCATACACAATAATTATCTTAAAAACTCCACTAAAAAATATCAAGTTCATACAATTGCATATCAATCTAGACTGTCAAATTGCTAGTTTAAGATAAAATAATATATACATTAATGTTCTTCTTTATATCTAACTTACTGTTTGTTTCCCTACAAGAAATAAAATAAATAACTTTAGCCAAAACATTAAAAAGTAATAAATGTTGACTTACCGTATTATTTGATGTAGACAGACAGGAACAATGTTATTGCAGCAAATCGTAATCCATAAATTCAAGCCAAAGTAGTCGTATTAAGAAGATCCAATGAACCAAAAAACGAGCGAGGGTGAAAAACAATATTCACAAAAACAATACAGGAAGATGCGCACTTAACAAACCGAAGTACAGGATTGAAGTGAAGGTAACCTGCGCGCACGCGGGGCGGGAAGGAATAGGGGGGGAGGGGGTATGTAGACCCTCCCCGCGCCGCACAGGTATGCGACCATGGCGGTTACCTTTTGTAATTTCTAAGAATAGATAACGAAACGCGCTGCCGTAAAATGTGATAATGTGATACCATTATTATGCAATTATTTTAATATCATGCACATTTTTAAATATACTTTAGAAATATATTTCATTAAGATGAAAGAAAAAAAGATATTTGTATTTTAGGGTAGAATGTAAAGGGACCTCATTAATATTAAGATCATACCACTTTGTATACCTACATTCTGGCAAATAAATGAATTATTTATTTATTTTAAATACCGATAAAATCAAAATCAAAGCATTTATTTCAAATAGACCATTTACGGGCACTTTTGAATAGTCAAATGTCGGTCAGTCCAAGAAAAGTGAAGCTAAATTGCACGTTCCAAAGAGTAGGTCTCTATGGAGAAGAACGTGCAAGAAACTCCATGGACACTCTTTTAAATCATATTATGTGTTACATATAATGCCTTTTTTACACTTGAACTTTAGAAATCTCATTAAACGTAGCCGAGAGTGAACTAGAAAGAAGATATTTACTTCGAAACGTGTACGGCTTCTTATTCAAACATTGTGATTCATTGTGTATTACGATCAACAAGTCATTTACAAAATGTTCTCCAAAAAAAAATTCAGAAAATTTTATGGTTGTAACGACTGTGTATGTTATTTATTATTATATATCTAGTCGCAAACTTTAGGTAAATATAGACGAATTACATAATCCAAATAACATTTTTTTAAATGTATTTATGTGTTGTCTCGAAATTTCGGGACAGATGTCTCGGAAAAAAAGTTAGTCCTAAGGAAGTCTCCGTTTCTTGTCTCTGTTCTTCGAAGTTTAGGCAAATAGGCACTACCTATTCCTATCACTGTCAATCACCAATCGCGATTATATTACATTGTATGGGTAAGGATAGCTCGAAGAGTCGAGTGTTTGCGGCCCAGGAAACATATAACTTTTAGATAAATGTAGGATTGTAGTTACCTACTACATAGATAGGCAAATAGATCTAGTTGTATTTATATGACATGTTATTCAAGATACATTCTCTTCGAAATTGTATGTATCTATGTGACTCCTCGTAACGTTATTTCTCTCTTGCTGGCACTTACTGAATACTTTATTTAGTAATTAATACCGTAATGCCTATGCAGCATACGAAAATACCATCTAAACATTTATTTACGTGCTAGGCTTCTTTAAATGGGATTTTGTTATCAGAAAATTAGCCCTATAAACTTTCAGTCTGAAAGCAGACCCAAAAATAGATCACGAAAATAATAATAATTCCAACGTGAAAATAACTTACAAAATATGAGACTGTTTTTAGACTAAGGTAAGCAAAATTATTAATAAACACCTGAGAAGTTGGTGCCAATAAAGTTTGTTTGGCACCGCCAACGCGTTAAATTAATTTATGTATTCTTAATGTAGTTATTGACATTTTCTTTCTTGGAAAGGAAATCTTTCGAATCTGGGTCAATTAGGAGTTTTCCAACTTACTTACGAAAAAATAAGACTTCAAGAGGCTTTTGTGTGATTAAAAAGGAAATAAACTCTGTCAAATATTTTGGAAACTCGTAGATCGTAAAACAAAACACAATGAGTGGAAGCGTAGGGCCTTAATCTAAACAACATTATTTCACCCAGTGGCACGGCATCCACATTGACAATAATCCACATGATCCAAATTGTTCACTGCTCGTCGGGGAAATTCTTTTTAATTTTCATTTTCGGAAACCGAAACGTCAGTTGTTAATATTTATAGGTTAATAAAGTAAAAACTACGGTTTTTTCCGAAGCTTTTTCAATAATACGTACGGTTCTAGAGCGCCTTTGGGATGTAGGTACCTACTACCTACCTACTTTTATTGTTTCTCACATTTTGGCGATGTCCTTTTCGGCTACCTGTCTATTGTCATAATACCTGTATATAGACCCTGGCCTGCTCTGCCACTGAGAATTTAAAAAAACCGGCCAAGTGCGTGTCGGACCACGTGCAACGCAAATGAAGGGTTGGGAAGTTGGTATACTTGGTATGAATTTATACCAAAAACAAACTTAACATTGTAGTTGAAAAACATGTTCTCCCATACAACGATATATACCACAATCATTTCTCCAACTGCAAATTTAAGTTGGTCGTCTATTACTCGTTAACTTGTAAAGCCCACTTAGCTGTGATACTTTTCCTTTTAATTTCATTAAAATGTACTACTGCCATGATTTTTTTCAATTCACGGCAGTAGTACATATAATGAAATACAAACAAAAATTAGCACGTTAATGCTTAATATTACGCAAGTGGATCCTTGAATCGAAAAGTGGTGTTCACAGAGACCCGCAATATTTTATATATATTTTAACGGCCTATCCAACGATACCCACACACAATGGGGTAGAAAAGAAAAAAATATCATCCCCACGTTACGTGCAAGGGACTCTAATTTTTTTTAGTAGATTTTGTTTTAGCTCTTTGTCGGCGTGATTAATATGTATACCTATGCCAAATTACAGCTTTCTAGTACTGCATCTCTGAGCTACAGTGGGGACAGACAGACAGACACAGACAGACAGACAGACGAACATGGTGAAACTATAAGGGTTCCTTGTTTACTACGGAACCCTAAAAAGTACATAAGGTCTGATCAACTTTAACTTTTTGCTTGTCTCTATAAACAAGTAAATATTGTAACCCTCATCTGGGTTTAGATAACCAATAAACAATATGTAATCGCTCCTTGTGGCTAAATGATAACAGCCGTACGGGTCGTTTGCGGCGGTCGATTCGTGGATGGGTGACCGTCCGTTACATGTCGGGGCCCCTCCATGCCTCGGAAAGCACGTTGGGCCGTTCGACCCCGCTGTCATTCCTAGATTATTTAAAAATATACTTAAAATTCGTCTTTTAGCACACTTGCGGGCACACCATGGGGCAGTCGAGAAAAAAAAATATCATCCCCTCATTACGTGCAAGGGAGGTACCCTAATTTTTTTTTTTCAGGATTATATTTTAGCACTTTGTCAGCGTAAATAATATGTATACTTATGCTAAATTACAGTTTTCTAGTACTAAGCGTCTTTGAGCTACACTGGGGACAGACAGACAGACAGACGGACATGGTGAAACTATAAGGGTTCCTTGTTTACTACGGAACCTAAAAAGGAACCTCGAATCACATCTTCCGTCCTAGAAATCGAGCCCAGTGAGCCTTAGTGGATACTTTGGAAAATAAACTTATTTGTTCAGTCGTATTTGTATATTTTTTGTCACGACGTATCACCGGCCGTGTTATGATAATTCGAAGGAGTTCCCGACCTAAACACACCTGCTACTTGGATGTGAGACGTATTTGGCAACCTTGTGTGTTTCAGTCTGCTGGGAACGTAAATAAAGTTCGAGAAATAAATCCCACCTGCAAAAACAACTAAAAACCCTTTTAATCGTAAACACGATATTCCGATTCAAGATATCTAAGATTTAAGTAGGTTTTCAAGACCTTAAAAAGAACCTAAAAAATGTTCAGTATTGTTTTTTTTTATGGAAAAGTAATGGGGTCTTAAATCACAGTCCTTGTGCTCGGATTACTTTGATCAATTGGATCGTTGGTTCTCTTTAGACAGCCGGAAGAATTATTTCATGGTATATTTTTTATTTTACTGAGAAATAATTACAAACTGCCTCGTTGGTCTAGTGATTGCAAGCGCTACTGCTGAGCATGAGGTCCTGGGTTCGTTCCCGGGTCGGGAAAACTGTTATTGGGTTTTCTATCAGGAATTTCTCAGTAGCAGCCCGGAGTCTGGATTTGTGCCCGTTTGATGGCAATAGGTTCGCCCCCTATTACATGGGACTTATACATAACTGGTGAAATATGGGTGTACTACAGGTACACCTCTGCCCAACCCTTCGGGGAAACAAGGCGTGATGTTATGTTATGTGTTATGTTATGTTATGTAATTACAAATTTTAATATTTTAATTCCCGCAAATAAATTGAAATATATAACTAGTTCTCACGAATTTTGCAAATAAATGTAGTGTTTTGGTATTGCATTTGAACCAGAAAAAAATCACAATAGGAGTGTGTTTTTCTCATCGCACCCACGCTAATTTAAGCAAGCCCGTTAATAAAATCTTTAATCTTTTGGTAGTCCCACCAGCGCCAGTGGTTACGGAATATAATCCGTATTATCTTGTTATTCTTGATTCCATACATATCCACTGATAGTGTGCCCTGAGGGACACCTACTTTATACGTGGGTACACAGTGTATTTTTCTCAACGATATTAGCACTTTTAACAAAAAGTTACCATGAAAATGAGGTGAAAGGATGCAAAAAGCAGTGGTGGCCCAGTGGTTACGGCCGCGACTTACGAGTTGTAGATCGTAGGTTCGAACCCAGACAGGCGCTTTACTTTGTGTGAATTATTTCATAACCACTGCTCTCAAAATGGTGAAGGAAACATCGTGAGGAAACCGGCATGTCCTAGAACCGAAAATTCGAAAACATGTGACATCTACCAACCCGTATTGGGCCCCCGTGGTGGATTACGGCCCACTCCCTTTCACCGAGAGGAGGCCTGTGTCCCAGCTGTGGGAACATATTGGCTGATGATGTACCATGAAAATGTATTAAATATTCCAAAATGCTTTCACCAGATTTTAAAGATGGTTTTACCTGGAAGTACCTATCTAAAGTTTCAAATTCGAGCCTGCCGGTCGATTCTGTTATAATATAGGTGAAGTGAGCTATCAATAATGTCAATTCCTAGCATGAGGTGAAATCATGTCATGATTTCACCTCATGCTAGGGATTGACCTTGTTGAGGTCCCGTCAAATCGTTCCAGCCGTTTCGGAGATTAGCCGGAACAAACAGACGGACAGATAGACAAAAATAAAAAAATAAATGATATAAGTACCGTATATACCTATCATATGCATTTTGAAAAAAGCTGTTATTTTGACATTACAAACAGACAATTTAATTTAATTTATTTGTATAGTTTAACTATAACTGCTAGTACACCTCAACAACCGTTGCATTCTTGCCTCTTCTAAACGACTAAAGGCCCGCCCATTCACCATACAGATGCCGTAGTGTATTTTATTCATCATCATCATCATTGGCAGCCTTGTTTCACCCACCCTTGAGTAAAGGCCTTCTCCCTTTCGTACTTCCAAACCCGGGTTTTAACCCACGGCCTTACCCGCGATCTACTGAGACATCCACCAATCTGGCTGTTGGTCTGCCAACATTCCTATCGACTCTCGGCAAATTAATAACAGTCAGATATTTCTTCCACAGGTGACCTAATGGACGTGCTGGCACTGTTCACGTCGTCAGTGAACTTCGTGTTGTACTGCAGCATGAGCCGTCAGTTTCGCTGCACCTTCGCCCGCCTCGCGCGCCGCATGCTTTCTGCGCCGGAGGAGCCCGCCAAACTAGCTAATAAGTTAGAACCGACCACGCAGGTATCACAATGTTAGGACACCTAGTTTGTTATCAGTGTTAAATGTTTGTGAGTAACACAAGCCGGTCTAGCACGCTGTAAGGCTCGATTTTGGATTTTGGAACTTGTCAAACTCTTCACATTTTGACATTATTTAAGGTGAAACCCTCTTTGTACAAAATAAGTGAATTAAATTGGGTGACATTGAAGAAATTACCTTAAGTAATGGTAAAGTAGAGTATGACAAGTTCTCAACTTCACAATTCAGAAAAAAAAACGACAAGACATGGGTCACGGAATTTTTTGCCTTATCATGACAAAATTCGTGACAATAACTGTCTCGGGATGCTTGCTAAAGTGCTATATTGTTTATTGTGTGTTAGTAGGTTGTATATTTACATAATCAAATTACAAGATGGTTATTAACATTAACTAAATTAAATTAAAACTAAGCCAAACCTAAAAAAAGGCCCTCGAGGCATTGTACCGAGGATGCAGGCGGCATTTCCTCGCTGAATTGCAATGCTGATGCGTTGCGCGAGAAAGCCGCCAGCTTCTCGGTCACCAGTTAGGTAGGTACATCACATAGACGTTTCGCGATTTCCGCAAATAACTTATGCGCACTGGGACCCCACGTACCGAGGGTCTCGACGCCAAAGGCCACAAAGTTGTTAGTAGGTATGTACATAACTATCTCTTAATCGAAGCAAACTTGAATCCGGTTACTGGAACACGTCCCTAAAGTTGTGAGATGTTTATCTTCCCAACTTTAGTGGCTGCAATCGGAAAACAATCAATCTTTAAGTATCTTGGGTCCAGTTTCAGATGTAGTTACACAAACTTTGCTTCGTTTAATCGTTTTCCTCTCGTAGCGTTTACATTAACACATGTATCGTGTTATATGTGTAACTGTGCGAAGAAGAATATATCTATATTATACTTAGGTACCCACAGCGTCATTAAAATGTAATAATTTTAACATTATTTTTTTTACACAAAAAGATATTAAAGTTTTGAAACGTAATTATTGTTTGAAATCTTGAACTTTGAATCATAGTTGTCCAAAGTTCTTCATAACAAAGTGCAATCTAGATAACGTAATTAATGTTCTCTTCAAAGGTCAGATCTAAAAAATTAACATCTTGGTTTATCCTAACTTTTGTCCAAATAAACGATCAGTCGTTAGCAGACCGAAAACAAAAAGCTTTAGTAAAATAATAAGTACCTATGAAGTTGTTGTTTTACAATACTGGCCATTTGAAACGTAATTTATGTATGTTTGGCAATAAATTCAATTAAATATTATTTAAAAAATATGGAATTCTATTTTCAAATTCAGTCATTTGTTTATTGATTAGTGTTTTGTTTTCACAATACATTTGTATCTTTTTCATCAACATGGACACGATAAAAATACAAGTAATTATAGAATACGAGTTCCGTCGCGGTAGCAATGCCTCACAAACGGCTCGCAACGTTAATTACGTGTACGGAGTGAAGACTACAAATGAACGCACGACTCGTTATTGGTTTGAATGCTCCCGACATGGAAATTTTGACCTAAACAATGAACCCCATGGTCGCTCGAAAACTAAAATCAACAACGACGAATTTAAGGCGATAGTAAAAGCTATATGTATATATATATATATATATATATAAGATACTCAATCATCGGCTGAGTAAGCAGCAGTTTTCAACGTTATCAAAACAATATTGGTCCATTTGCGTCAAATTGGCAAGGTAAATAAATTTGATAAGTGGGTGCCGCACGAACTGAACCATCGCCAGCGCAACGAACGTGTTGAGGTTTGCCTGCAGACACAGAAACGAAAGGGATTTTGAACTGCATTGTCACTTGCCAAGAAAAATTGATTCTTTTTGATAATCGTTAGCGGTCATCATGTTGGTTAGACCGTGGTTCAGCGCCATGCCCCAAATGAAAATTAACCCTTAAAAAGTCATGGTCACTGTTTGGTGGTCTAGTGCCGGTATAATTCATCACAGCTTCTTACCAAATAGCACCAGCATTACTGCGGATGTGTTCTATGAAGAACTGGACATAATAATGGAGAAACTCACAAATCTGCGGCCAGCCTTGGTTAATCGTTCGTCCGCGCTGCTCCTATACGACAAAGCTCGACCTCATACGGCACAACAGACGGACTCTAAGCTACAAGAGCTAGGGTTAGAAGTTTTGCGTCATCCACCGTACTCACCAGACCTTGCACCGACAGACTTCTACTTTTTCCAAAATTTGGACAACTTCTTGGCAGGGAAAAAATTCAATACCCGAGAGCCCGAACAAATTTCCTATGAAGATTTTGTTGGCTCCCGTACACCTTACTTTTTCAAGAAGGGCATTGAAAAATCACCACTGCGCTGGCAGAGATGCATCGATAGCATGGGTGCATATTTTGATTTATAGAAATTAAAAATATTTGTATAAAAATTACTTTAACTTTCTGTATACTAAACGGCAAATTCATAGGACCAAATATATTGAACGAAATTAGTCCATACTCGAATTAATTTTGTATTAACAATTTTTTGCTACAAATTTTTGTTACCTACTAAAAATCTTCTCAAACCTGAAAAAATCGTGTAATTAGGTATAATAATAATAATAATATAAAAAAGAATTTATTGCATAAAACAAAATCACATTGCACTGCATACATTCAGTTGACGCTATTCAATACAACTTTAGCTTAGGAGTACAATAAATTCAACTCTATCCCTTAAACTAGGTCTGGCCTGTATCTTAAGAGATAGGGTTCAGCCATTATGTGGACTAAATTATTATATTTATTAAAATACAACAACAAGTTAAACCAGTGACGATGTGGGACCTAAAAGCGTACATTAACAAAAAAAAAAAAAAAAAATAAGGTATGAAGGAATGAATCGGTTGCGTATATTTGGGTGTGTGATTGTGTGGTGTTGAGTGTGGTGTATGTGTATAGTATGATGTGATGGTAGGGGAGATGTTACGTATGTTTGAGTTTAAGAGATGTATGTCAGTAAATTTTCAGTTGTGATGTAGTCTTGCTGAAGTAGCCACTGAGTGATCTTGTGTTTTAGCGCGTATCTGTTAGAAACCAGTAAGTTAAGTTTACGGTGTACTTGTTTGTACAAATGTGTGCCTATAACGTAGTATTGGTGCCTTGCAAAGGATGTTTTATGTCCTACCCCGGAGGGGATGTTTGTGCGCTTTTCTGGGTTGGACCTGGTAATGAAATATATTTGTTACAATCATATACACTAGGGGCTTGTGGCTAAATAATAACAGCCGCACGGTTCAATCGATCAGGTTAAGCTACGCTTGCCGCGGTTGGTCCGTGGATGGGTGACCTTCTTTACATACTAAGACCTCTCCGTGCCTCGGAAAGCACGTTAAGCCGTTGGTTCCGGCTGTTATTTGTAAATCTTTACAGTCGTTACGGGTAGTCAGAGGCCCGAAAGTATGACAACCAGTCTTACCAAGGGGTATCGTGTTACTCAGTAACTGGGTTGTGGAGTTCAGATAGGCAGTCGCTCCATGTAAAATACTGGTATTCAGCTGCATCCGGTTAGACTGGAAGCTGACCCCAACATAGTTGGGAAAAGGCTAGGCAGATGATGATGAATCATAAACACATAAAAATAAAACCAAATCTTTTATGAGGGAACAAATAAATCTTCCACCTGTTACCGTCGTAAATATACTTAGGTAACAATACCTATAATTCAGAGTATGATTCCTCGAAATAAACAACACAAGAGAAATAACTCCAAAATAATAATACCAAGGAGAATTGCCTAAAAATTTAGTAAGATAAAATTGCCTCGTGGTTCTAGTGTTCGCAAGCGCTACTACTGAGCATGAGGTTCGATGCCCAGGTCATACATAATCAGCCTAAAATGTTCCGACTGCCGGGACACAGGCCTGGCCTCCTCTCTGCGAGAAGGAGTGGGCCGTAATCCACCACGCGGGCCCAGTGCGGGTTGGTAGATGTCACATGTCTTCGAATTTTTGGTTCTAGGACATGCCGGTTTCCTCACGATGTTTTCCTTCACCGTTTTTGAGAGCAATGGTGATGAAATAATTTACACAAAGTAAAGCGCCTGTCCGGGTTCGAACCTACGACGTACAACTCGTAAGTCGCGGCCGTTACCACTGGGCCACCACTGCCCAGGTCATGCAAAGTGTTATTGGGTTTTTCCAACTGGAACTTCTTAGTAGCAACCGGGAGTCTGGATTCGCTCCTATTACACGGGACAAACATTTATAACCTAAACCTCTGCCTAACCATTCGGGGATTACTGGCGTGATGTTGTGTTATGAAAACGTTACGGAATAAAACTTTGGTGACGTCACACGATAATCTTCGACCCTGCTACATATACCGATACTTTTATAAAACGACGATAATCCTTTAATCCCTTCATTTGTTTTAAGTTAAGCCTGTTTTGATAGCTTATATGTGTCGCTACGCTTTAGCAAATAAGTGATTAAGAACGGATTTGATAAATTTTCCATTCATTATTTCAGACGAAAGCCTTCCACTGCTGGAAATATGCCTCCCTTAATATTTTATATATTTAGCAATTTTCCTTATTCTGTTTTAATAAACAAATTCAGATTTGCTTTTTTTATCTCATATAGGTATACGTTATCTCGTATATATTACGAGCATCTTCAATTATTCATACGAAAGACGTAGCGCGACACACAAAAGCACGATTAAATAATAACAAATTACAATAAAACGAAAAAACAAAAAATTAAAAAAAAAAAAATATCAACAGTCATTTATTCAAACTAGGCTGAGGATCAGCACTTTCCGAACGTCAAAATTACATAAGACAGTCCCCCAAAACGCCCACCCTTCGCCACTTCCTAGTGCTTTAGCTGGGAAGAAGTGGCCAACAAAAACCCCAGCAAAAATTATTACGTCTTTACGTTATTTGATGATGATCGAATAACAGAAATTTACATTCAGCGACTGCGAGATAATTATGTTTGGCTTTTTGTAAAACCATCCATAGAAATTGATTGAGAAATGCTAAGTCGTCCAAATCCAATTCGGTTCTCAATTTGTAGTACAAAGATGGATCTCAGTCTAGATATGTTCGTATATCCATATTGTTCAAAGGATGATGGAATTATAATTAGTTGTAACATCCATCTCGGGATTAGGTGGTGGTGACGTCACAATGAACAATAATAGACGTGTGTGTTAATTGAATGATTGTTTGTTCACAGGTCACCGGGCCGCTATAGCGCCAAATTCCCGCCCTCATCAGGGTGGTAGAAGAGAGTATTATATAAATAACGATACAGGTAAGAAACAAAAATGTATTTCAGTATTTTTGCAGCACCTAGTGTGTAGTTAAACCTTTTGTGTTTTCAGCTTAGTACGTTTTATGCTGAGTATGTCATGAATATCCTTTTAACTCAGTGTGTTTGTAGATTTTTTTATGTTCAATAAAATGTAGTTTCGCTCTCATAATAAAACATACTTTAAGAGCTTATACTATATTTGCATTAGGTAAAGACAATGACAGTCTATGTTACGCAAAGTTGAAAAAAACCGGCCAAGTGCGAGTCAGACTCGCGTACGAAGGGTTCCGTAGCATTATTTATAAAACGGCAAAAAAATCTTGTCTGTTGTATGGGAGCCCCCTTAAATATTTATTTTATTCTGTTCTTTTTGTATTTGTTGTTATAGCGGCAACAGAAATACATCATCTGTGAAAATGTCAACTGTCTAACTATCACGGTTCATGAGATACCCGTTTTATGTTTGATGTCCCGTTTTACCCTTTGGGTACGGAACCCTAAAAAAAATACCTAAGGTAATTTTTATCGTGAACAAAATATCAGGATTAATATAAAATTAGAACAGTAGGTACTTATTATAAATTGAAGTCGCTGTTCGTGTCTGTCTGTGTGAACGCCTTGTTCATGTACCTACTACGCAAAGGAATTTGATTCGATTACACTTTTATTTAGAGAATTTATTCCGGAAGGTTTTTGCGTAACTAGTATTTAATACTAGTAGTTCTGCGAACAGTAGACTTCGCCAGCATAAAGTTTTTTGAAACCCCGACGATATAAAAAGTCGTAAAACCAGTATCCTCATTTTCATCCAGATCGGTTGTAAAATACGACCTGTATAGGAGTACTAACAAACCAACAGAGGAAAGCAACATTTTGCCAGTCTCGAAGCAGAGACGCTTCGCTCGCTTCGGTCGCTCGGTCTATTAAACTTACACATAGTTAAGAAATCTCGATCGAGTCATGAACACCGTTCGATGCAGGAGTGAGTCGCTAGTAATATATGAATAAAAGAGTTTGATAGCACCACATGCATGATCAGCCTATAAGGTTCGTGGAAGTTTGAAAGGGTTTCCAAAGCCCCTGGCAACACAGGCAACGGAAGGAATACGGGTGTGTTTTAGTCAGTAAGAGTCTGACACACCCTCCCGCTCCGCCCAGAGCTGGAGAAGTTATTTGATAATTTCACACTGAAAAAAAAAATTCCTGTAAGGTTCTCACTGCTGGGACACAGGCCTCATCTCGGTGAGAGGGAGTGGGCCGTAATCCACCACGCGGGCCCAATGCGGGTTGGTAGATGTCCCATGTCTTAAAATTTTTGGTTCTAGGACATGCCGGAAAACCTCACGATGTTTTCCTTCAACGTTTCGAGAGCAGTGGTGATGAAATAATTTACACCAAGTAAAACGCCTGTCTGGGTTCGAACCTACGACCTACAACTTGTAAGTCGCGCCCGTTACCACTGGGCCACCACTGCTCTCAGCACCACATACTATCATGTAATAGAGCATCGGAGCTTAGAGCTGCAAAGTTGCAAACTTTAAGTGCCAACTAGCTTAATAGATGGGTAGCGACGTACAGATTAAAAGGAGGTACCTCGGTATCAACTAATTCTTTACATTTATGGAAAACTAGCTTGTACCCGTGGCTTCGCCCACGTGGAGGTCGGAAATTATCCCACAGGAACATACTACCGAGATAAAAAGTATCTTATGTCTTAACCCAGGTCATGGTCTATCCATTTGCCAAATTTCATACAAATCCGTTCAGCCGTTTTAGCGTGAAAGCATAGCAAACAAACAAACTCACTTTCGCATTTATAATATTAGTTAAGATGTTCTTTACAAAGTAAACAGAATGTAGATACCTACCCTTCTGTCCATTATGCTAAGAGTTGAATTGATTAATCCAACTTACACATAATTAGGATAACAAAGCACTAGCATAATTAATGTTTATGCGTTAATTATGGACCGATGGGATCAACGTCAGTTCTCACACGTATGTGTTTGCCAAACACAACGAGCCAAAGATTGCTTGTACAGCGTAATTGAATGACGTAGTTGCATTTTATGGTCATGTTTCAATCACCATCTGTTCTTTAGTAGCGACTCCATTACTGAACCGTTCTGAAGTGTCAATCAAACGAGTATATCAGTGGGGTTTGATGTCTTATTTAGCTGCGGTCTGCTTGATGATCAATCGGTTCTGACTGATTCTCCCTGCTACCTTTACTTTTTGCTCGGTGGTCCGTTTTCGGTCTAGAGACTAAAACAAAATATGGCAGCCAGAATTTTGTCAAATGACATACATTATTGGTTAGTCTTCGTATTAAAGATGTCAAGCAAAACTTTGATTAGAAGTAGGCGATACTTACTTCACATCAAAGTTTTCTTTTTATTCGATTACTCAGTTAAAAATGCATGAAACGAAGTCGAGCAGAGGTTATATTCCTTTATTTCGACTCGCAAAGTCACTCAAAGAGCAGGTGTTGTCAAAGACCTCCTTGAATGAAAGAGATATTTGAGTGACGTTGAGATTATTCAAGGAGAAATTTCGAGAAAACGGTACAATAGTAGGTAAAGTAATTCTATGATCTACTTCACTTAGTAAGTACGTATTCTATACTGTTTCTCGATGCCTAACAAGTCCCTACTGACACGTTTGGTTTTATTGCCAAGATACTTGAAATCGACGCACTAGGCCTGGATATAAACTATTTAGTATGCCGAGCACAAGTTATACAGTTATTTATTCGGTTACCCATCAACATGAGATACCAATCTTGTTAAAACAATTTATTTCAATGAAACCTGATCCAGCATGGCAGACTTATTAGCTTTAGAAAACATAAATAGGTCAAGGGCTCTAAGCCTATTAAAAGTTTGTGAATTTAGGGGACATTGTTAAATCAATTATGTTTATAATTTGGGACACGGAAGCAATTTTCTGTTTCAAATTGAGAATTTTATTAGTTGGATCTTTGACATTCAAATCTGTATCAAACAATTAACTAACTAGCTTCCCCTGAACAAAATTGCATCAACATTTTTTAATCCATCTTCATAAGAATTAACCCAGTCTAAAAGTCAGTTTTGAAACTAATAACACCAACTATCAAGGGTTAAAAATGTACGAGGCGGTCCCATTGTCACCAAGTCATAATCTGATGAGGGGATCCCAGGGGATCCCATGGAAATCCAGAGAATTCCTTAAATTTTAAAGGCACACCTATAGCAATTTAGGTATTTTTTATAGTAACTTGTGCATTTTCTCTCGGACAAGCACCATTTGGTGGAGTGGAATTGATGATGAAGACCGCAAATGGCCACCGGAACTACTTAATAAGAAGTATTTATTTAACGAGTTGCGATTCAATTAGGTACTTTAATATGGTTGCTAAGCCATTTATGCTCTTCACAATGCATATGATGAGTGACAGTTCTCCTGGTTCTTACCAAGAGAACTCCTCAACAATTAACGTTCCTGCATCAAGAAAAGCAATATTTTGTTAAAGGTGATGAGTAGTTGACATTAGGCTATTGTAACTTAGATAAATTACAAACTGACTCACTAAAAACTGAAAAATAAAAACTTTTTACAAAAAAAAAACAACCGACTTCCAAAAAAACACTACAAAGTGAAACATAACTTTAAGACACCGACTTCCGAAATTAACATTATTTATCACTTTGTAGTGTTTTTTTGGAAGTCGGTTGTTTTTTTTTTTTTTTTGTAAAAAGTTTTTTTGTTATTAAAATAGCTTTCACGTGGTTTGTACTGGCGAATATCAAACATAGGTACACCAAACTTGTTGTAAACTTTATGTACTCGTAGAAGAACCTGCGTGCCTCACAAAGCATTTTTTAAAATGGTATTCAGTCAACTTTGCTTTGTGAAATCGAATGTCATATGCAAGAACTTTAAGCTTGCTATCCACGGCAAAGTTTTTCATAAGCACATCGAGTTATAGAAAAACTCTGACTTTGTAGAGCTTCGACTCTGTCAGTTATATCTAGCCTTGTGGCAGGCTCTTTATAATAGTCGTGTCTGTCCTATTATTAACGAACCTCCATTCTGTAAAAATCTCTCTATCTGGGAAAACTTAGGTGAAGTGAGCTATCGATCGTGTCCATCATCCCATCAGGTAGAATGGTAGATCGGCTGTACTATATGTGATGGCCCTCGAAACAAAAAATGTTGAGGTTCCCTGGTCTATTTTACCAGTTCGAAGAGGAGCAATTTGTCTCAAATATTATCGAAAGGTTTATCGTCTTATTTGTTGACCGTTCTGATTAAAAGTTTAATAGTTTTGAACTTTACTCTATCGGTAGTCGGTTATATCCATTAAACGGGTTGTGAAACTTTTAACTATTTTCTTTGTTGAGAGCAGTTGTGAACGTATTTGATTTTTGATCGTAATTTTAATAGCTTTTGTAACAAGTTAAAATAATAAATATTATTTGTTTCCTTTTCTAGCAAAAAAAAAAATAATCGGGTAACTCTATAGTTTAGGTAGTCTTTAAAGAAATGTAAGATAAATTATTTGGTAAATTAATTAGATTATCATTCTTATAAGTAGTTATAGACCTATCATAAGACAGCTTTACAATATTATAAAGCAACGAAACAACAATGAAAGTATACAGGGTGACATTGAAAACATGCGACAAATCGAAATGGGAGATTGTACTCATCATTATGAACAACTTTTACTAAGGGACCAAAGCTACAATCCCAAAAAAAAAACTGCTGTCCCCTACATTTATGTTCGCAATACCTTATCAAAATGTAGGCAAAGCAGATTTTTTTTTTGGGATTACAGCTTTGGTCCCTTAGTAAAAGTTGTTAATAATGATGTATACAATGTCCCATTTCAGTTTGTCGCAAGTTTTCAATTTCAACCTGTATAGGCATGAAGCAATACATTAGCGCTACTATCGTTTCACATAGCGTCTTATAAACTCTTACGCGACGTAGATAATTCCGCAGGGCTTTAGCTATAATTCCGGTATAAGGTCTATGTACTAGGAAAATCCATGAAATATTTTGCACCCGTTGCGGATTATTGGGCTTGCTGAAGAGGAATCTTATTTAGTGTTTGGATGTTAACCCTTCGCCCACCACGATCGTCATTTATTTCCCACCCGCCACGCAACATCTTTTTTTTTTTCTTTTTGAGGGTGGGAAATCATCAAATAACTTCTCCCGCTCTGGGCGGAGCGGGAGGGTGTGTCATCGGCATCGGCCCTAGTGGACCCCTACTATATGTGCTGACGACATCTCTTTGAGGCGCGCGTGGAATACAACGCGCCGTCGACCCGGGCCTGGTCCTTACCGGACGGTGAGCTACCCATTGCTCACCGTCCGCAATCCCGCGCCTACGGTGGCCGGAAATCCGTCCGGGATTCCCGATGCCCTGGGCGTCTCCTGCGGCGGCTAGGGGCGAGAGGGCGCGGAACTTGCCTTTCCCTCAACCGTCCCGCCTGCTCCTTCGCGAGCATTACTGCTTCGCAGAAGGAGGTGACGGCTGCCCATGCCCTCTCGCTCCGTACCATGGCCTGAACCAGGGCCGGACGCGAGAGGTCTCTGCCGCCGATCGCCTCCACGAGGACACGGCAGTGCTCTGCCCAAGCCGGGCAGACCTCCACCGTATGCTCCACCGTGTCCTCCGGGCGATCCACACACTGGTGACACCCGGACGTTTCCTCCCGCCTTATCCGACACAGGAACCTCCCGAAGCTGCCGTGTCCGGTGAGGACCTGCGTCAGGCGGAAGGTGAGGACGCTGTGACACCTCTCCAGCCACTCCTCAAAGAGGGGACTTATCGCCGCAATCGTGGCGTGCCCAGCACTGGGTTGCGACAACCGTACTTTCCATGACGCCATGAGATCTCGCCGGAGCTCCGTCCGCTGTGCCGCGATTTCTCGCGGCAGCGGACTAACGCCCCGGCGTTTCGCTTCCTCGCGCCACTCCCATACGTGCGCGAGGACTTTTGCCTCCAGATCCCATGGCAGCAATCCGGCAAGGAGGCTCGCTGCCTCACAGGAGACCGTGCGGTATCCCCGGAGCCACGCAACACCTTGCAAAGATAAACACTATTAAAATTTTATAACATAACGTGTTGGTTTTCCGACTTTGTTTATAGAAGGCCGTACTGAATTAATAACTTTATTGTAATGTGAATAATTAGCACAATAGGTACCTAGAACTAGCGTACAAAATAATGATATGAAATAACAATTGGTAGCTCATAGGAATAGCACACGTAAAATTAATGGCCAGTAAAGAGACTTCGTTAACGAAAATAGATCAAAATATTATACACGCGTTTGTAATTTACATTCATATAGCTATGTACTGTAAAGGTCGTATGCAAAAGGGAACGTTACATCATGCAGGCTGGTAAAAACTTGACTCTGATTGCATTCAATCACTCCAGCAAAATTAGAATTCGATTTCAAAATTGGATGTTCGGCTATTGTTTTCAAGAAACAACAGTTATTAAAGTGAAACTTCACTAATAGCGAAAATTCACTAAATTCTTAGTATCATATGTAGCGCTTACCCATAAACAGGATAAATGATAAATGATTTTATTTCTGTAAGTAGGTTTTTACAAACACTTTTACGCGTCAAAATATATTTTTTTTTGTCTGACTACTCTGAGAAGAAAGGCCAAAACAAACTCAGAGGTCACAGTCTCTTTTAAAGTGCAGACATAATCTTGGTCAGATCATGTGAAGACCATGTCGTCTGAAATGGTCTTTTGATGAAAGAACCACACAGATTGAGTGGACCTGTCCAGTCAGTGCACGCATTTGTCAGTCGTTGTGCAGCTCAACTCATAACTAAAGGATGTGGCGTAAGTAGTGGTCCAATGTTAAGGGGTGGAAATATGAAACTGTATTTTTTTTTAACTAGCTCATATTCAATAAAAATAGTTATAACTTTTTTAATAATGGAATCAGTTATGAGTAAGTATACTATTTTAGAATATTTTTTCTTTACACGTTTCGTTACATAATTTTCTAGAGACTAAAGTTGAATTTTGAAATAATGCTGGTTTTCTTAAGTACATTACTATTCAAGTGTTTTTGCATAGGATAGCACATGCATTTGACAGTTATAAATACAAAATAAAAACGAGCGAGCCTTACAGTATACACATATGATGTGTAACATCTGAAATCTCACTTTGGTAATAACCAACTGAGCAACGACAGAAATTAACTTAATTTCTGTCGAATAACTATTCATTGCTATGTAGTAGTCAGTCCTTAGTCGCCCGGTCGAAATTCGACCCCCTCTACTTACAATCTATTTAGTACTTATTATTTCCATGAGTACACTAATTCAAAGCTATTAAAAAGTAACGAGAGGGCATGGGCTGCCGTCACCTCCTTCTGCGAACCATTAATGCTCGCGAAGGAGGAGGCGGGACGGTTGAGGGAAAGGCATGTTTCGCGCCCTCTCGCCCCTAGCCGCCGCAGGAAACGCCCTGGGCGTCGGGAATCCCGGGCGGATTTCCGGCCACCGTAGGCGCGGGCTTGCGGACGGTGAGCAATGGGTAGCTCACCGTCCGGCAAGGACCAGGCCCGGGTCGACGGCGCGTCGTATTCCACGCGCGCCTCAAAGAGATGTCAGCGCAAATGTAGGGGTCCACTAGGGCCGATGCCTGCCGGGGTCGCGGGAAGGTACTTATGGGTCACCGAGTCCCCTGGAAACACAGGCAACAGGAAGGAATACGGGTGGGTTTTAGTCAGTAAGAGTCTGACACACCCTCCCGCTCCGCCCAGAGCGGGAGAAGTTATTTGATGATTTCCCACCCTCAAAAAAAAAAGCTATTAAAAAGTACCATGTAAGTAAAAGTGCCATGTATTCCATGCTCAAGCTGTCATTTCCTGTTACAAACTTCCGTCCATTTTCACGAAATTACTCCCACAGAAAGCGAGAGGAAGGATGTAACACATCAATAAATAATGTAATTTATAGAAATTACAGTCAAATTAGTACAAAATGGTCAAATTAAAAAATATATATTCTGAAACCTATGGAAAAAGATGGTTCAAAATGTGATGGTGAATACGGTGTTATGACCTCTTAACGTTGGACCACTATTTACGCCACAACTGGTTCCGGTACCGTAAGCGTACCTAGCGCTAACAGTACTTACGAAGCCTAAGTAGTACCTAATATACGCACCCTGAACGCTGAGCGCGCGCGTCCTGAATGCAGTTTTTCTATTTGAAACTACCTACAACAATTTGTAACGTAATTTCAAATAACTTGCCCTAGTTTACCAATAGTTCTCTACAATCGGATAACGGTTATCACGGTGCTGTTTTGGAGATATTCATTTACATTCAGCTAATTTTGGATGGATCGAAATAGTTTTGGTTATACTAAAGTTAGTTGGATCTAAGTCACATGGTTGAATAACTTTTAGATCTCGATAATTTTGAGATTGAAATGATCTACCTTTCAAAACGTGAAGCTCACTGTAGTGTTTTGTTCTACAATTATTATTAAATTCTGTGCCAGTAGAATGAAAGGGAAATCTTAAGTAGGTAGCTAAATCAAGAAATAGTTTACATCCTACGCAAGTTTCTCGGCTCGAATATCTAAAGGAGATATAAATAAGAATATCTAAAGAAATACGGGTCGCCAGGGCCCGGTTAATAACTTGCAAATCGCAATACCGCTATTCTTAATTTATGTTACCAACCTTGACTATTTTTCAATAAGTGAAAAGTAAAGACTATTTATTTTACTGCATAGTTGAACATAGAAAATATGATCTCAACGTTAATGAAATCGCATCTTGATAGCTTCTGCTACTGTCGCTCATACCTACTGCAGTAAAATACAAAAATCTTGATTAAGAAATATAACCCTTCTGGGTCAGACGGATAAAATGGTCAAAACAAATTTCCGCTTCCGTAACCTGAAGCGGAAATTTGGCCTAATTGTAGAGGGATTACGAGAAAACTTAGGTACATCAAATGGTAAATTTTTGTCACGCATTTGGTTTACGAACGAAGGAATCGATTTCAATCGGTTTTAGGTTCGCGACCCCTAAATTACGTAACCTGTCAAATGAATATTATCTTTCAAATATGAACCTAAGTTATCCCGTCTGAAACAGAAATGGTTTAAAGAAATATCAACTAGAATTAAAAAGTTAACGCAGAAAGTATAGTGGTTTCAGTGTGAAGGTTTAAGTAAAAGAAAAAAAAGTTTTTATTCACTATTATGACACTCTTTCATCTTCCACTGAATATGTCGACTGTCAGTAATCTCTGTACGTCTGCGGTAGCCTCTTTCGATAACGCGGTAAATTCAAATTTAAGAAGAGCAGCGACACACGTCTGTGGTAGACGTGGTAGCCCCCTGCCGGGGTCGCGAGAAGGTACTTATGGGTCACCGAGGCCCCCGCAACACAGGCAACAGGAAGGAATACGGGTGGGTTTTAGTCAGTAAGAGCCTGACACACCCTCCCGCTCCGCCCAGAGCGGGAGAAGTTATTTAATGATTTCCCACCCTCAAAATAAAAAAAAAGAGACGTGGTAGCCTCTATCAATAACGCGCAAAATTCATCAACTTCATAGATTGTATTGGAAATCTTCATCAGAATTCTGTACGGTCTAATCCTCAATTCATCCATTTTCTTTCTATTTAATCGATTTCCATTTTCCACGTGGACTCTGTCTCCCATTTCCAATTTCTATTCTTCCCTATACAGGTCACATATTTTTTTATAATAATTTTGAGATTTTATTGTTTTTAAAAGCTAGTTTTCTATTTCTTTTCAGATCTTCTTTTGAATATCTTGATTTCAATTCAAGTGGTAGAATATTTACATTTTCGCCTTCCAAAAAGTATTTTGGAGCAAACTTCGTGACTGTGTGTTCAGTTTCATTATACTTTTCTGTACAATAGTTGTCCATGCTGTTTTCTTATCATTTTCATTTATTTTACTCTCGCTCGTTAGGATTTTAGGATCGGCTCGCATTGTTAGGAGGTTCCTCTCTCTGGAGCCCTGATCGCTGGTAGCTTGGACCCTGTTCCCGATACTGGTGGGCTACCATTTTTTTATATTTTTAAATGTTTTTATACACTTCTGGACACATCTATTGGCCCACCTTGTATTTTCAGTTTCGTTTGGTCCTAGCTAAAATTTTATATTAGGTCGAGCAAAAAGTTTTTATGCAGTTTTGAACCTGGCACATTCACAATTTCATTCAATAGTTTTATCTATGAGCGCTCGAACTGTTCGGAGAAGGTTAAAAGAACGCGATATGGTACCACACAAGCCAGCTAATGGGCCCAAACTAACGCGAGCCCACCGAACAGCGCGCCTTCATTTCACACGCAGTCGTTTAAATTGGACACAGCAAGATTGGAGCCGTGTACTCTTTTCTGATGAGTCTAAAATTGTGTTACATGGCAATGATGGAAGGAAGAAGGTCTACCGACGTAAGGGAGAGCGTTTCGCACAATGCTGCTTTGAAGAGAGGGTTGCTTATGGCGGTGGCTCATGGACTGTCTGGGGCGTTATATCCGCGAGCGGCAAAACTCAACTTGAGATTGTTACAGGACCGCGGCTGCCAACATTAAATGCTGAAAGGTACATTCGTGAGTGCTTAGAACCTCACGTGATACCATACGCGGACTATGTGGGTTCAAATTTCCTTTTTATGCATGATAATGCAAGAGCCTATGCGGCCGGCATCGTCAGGGAATATCTTCGGGATGTGAACATCACAGTTATGGACTGGCCAGCCAGAAGCCCAGACATGACCCCATTGAGCACATGTGGGACGAGCTAAAAAGACGTGTTAGGGCTCGCCAACCAGTTGCCCAGACGATGCAGGAGTTGAAAACTACCATAGAAGAGGAATGGGAGATGATCCCTCAAAATTTCATAGAGCGGTTGATAAACTCTATGCCTAATCGTATGAGAGCTGTGGTAGATGCCCATGGAGGCAACACGCGTTATTAAATTAAACCTTTATTTGATAAAACATGTTTTTTATTCAAAAATCAATTGCCTTTAACAAGGCGCATATCCGACTTGTTAGGCGTAGCTCCATGTCGTATGGTATTCTGAATTCAAATTTAAAACAATACGATCGAAAAAGATGGTAAAATGTATCAGGTTTAAAACTGCATCAACAGTTTTTGTTCAATCTAGCAATCATATTTCGGTAGGGGCCATCGAAACCTAAACTCTAAGGTGGGCCAATAGATGTGTCCAGAAGTGTATATATTTTTTTATATTCTAATATTTAAAAATATAATTATAATGTGTATATAATGAAATAAAAGAAAGTAATAATAACCCCAGCGCCGTATCTCTACGTTGACGTCGTGGTGGGACTTGCGCGCTCCGGACTCTGGGTCTGTGCCGGTAGAGTTTACTTTGCCGAAACAGGTCTGGGGTTAGGAGCCTGTCCAAGAGAGATACATAAACCCGCAGGCAGCGTGTGGCGAGCTGTTGGGCAGTAGCGACCCCACGGACCCTATCTCCCGGGAGAACAGCACAAGTTGTGTCGTCAGCACAAGTGTAGGGGTCCACTACGGCCGATGCCTGCCGGGGTCGCGGGAAGGTAATAAAGGGTTACCGAGGCCCCTGGCAACGGAAGGAATACGGGTTTTAGTCAGTAAGAGTCTGACACACCTTCCCGCTCCGCCCAGAGTGGGAGAAGTTATTTGGTGATTTCCCAAAATCACGCACGCATGTCTCTTTCTTCGAATTTGGTATGTATGTTTACATACATACCAAATACACACATATACACATTTACACGAGACATATTTTGCACCTTCGTTTTCAGAACTCAACAATAAACAGTAATATGAACTTTTACATCGATCTGCAGATAACACGACACTGTAACTTGATTAGGGACACAGTTTTACTTCGTACAATTTAGAATCAACTGGCAAAAATAAAAAATACGACTTGATTCAATACATATTTTTCAACGAACAGCTTTATTTGTAGTTATATCAAATTTGAAAAAAAATTGAATACAAACTTGACGACCAGCTAGACACAAAAAAGTTGCAACCGCAGGAGTCACGCTGCCCTACCTAATAAAAGATTTGCAACTCGATTCCATAAGTATATTACTTGGCACGTGGGACGGAAACTTCTGAGCTTCTTAATAATTCTTAATAATAGCCATGAGGACCCAAAATGAGCGAAAATAAAAAAAATGTTTTACGGTTTTGGTCCTAAGTGCTGTGACAATTTATGCGACGGATGGCGTACCCAAGCGGCTGTGGTGCCTAATAAAATAAGTACTAATCTAATGTATTACCTACTTAAAGTCCATGGAATATTTTCGTGAAATCTGGAATGTTCTTGGGCTTGCTCAGATTATTTTAGTTTGCATAGGTACCTACTATGCGTATAATTACCTCATGTTTCCACACATAAAACTAAATGGCTGGAATACTAAATTTCTCCGCATTATAAAGCAATTACTAAATGACGCTAAAATCATAACATTATACCTAGGTAGGTATAATTTTATGGATTCTAGCGTCATTTTCTTTAACGTATTATTTGTATTTATTTCTTATATGTTTATGCGATGTCTAATTCGTGAGCCTCAAAGAGCTTTTTTTGGATTTCAATGTAAGACACCAACTAGATAAAATATATTTTCAAAATGGTTTTAAATATTGGCAATCTCTCTTTTATATTTAGATAATCGCATAAGTAAGTACACATACATTCCTAGAAAATCATTTATTACTGAAGGTACACAGGGTATCACTACTAGACAGATACCCCTTTAGATTGCATTAGGTCATAGGGAACGGGGTAGGCCTAACGCAATTCAATCTCGAACAATCTGGAGCCTTGGTTGCACCTGGTACTATATAAGTAGGTACCTATACCTACACAGACGATATAAAAGCGATATCAAAAATAAACGACACAAAATATTTTTGCCTCTGTTCTAATAAAACAACTAAACCCAATGTTGAAAGAATAAAAGGAATGTTGATAGAGGTCTTTTTGTGAAAATGTAAACAAATTTAGTTTCTGTCTATATCGAACCGAAAGCGCAATAACAGGATGCTATGTTTACGAAATAGAATGTTATCCATTTTGTTAGACATCCTAAAATATCAACTGCAATACAAAAATATATTTTCCAGCAACTCGCAATCCCACTCCCGGCTATACCTACTTAGTTGGTTATAACATAACAGAACACATAACATAACATAACATCACGCCTTGTTTCTCCGAAGGGTTGGGCAGAGGTGTTCCTGTAGAACACCCACATTTCGCCAGATATGTTTTAAGTCCCATGTAATAGGGGGCGAGCCTATTGAGTTGTTGAGTTTTGTTAATTGGTTATGTTGTAACTAATATTGATATTAATTAATAATAATTTGTTTAATCAATCAAATAACAATGTTAACATTAAATGGTATTGTCTGTAGGTACACTTGACTTATGATAGTTAACAAAACAGGTAGGTGTTGCAACCAGCACCCTTACTAAGTTATGAAATAACTTGTATTAAGGGCAGTGGTAGGTACAAGCCCATACATAATTCAGTTACACAAAAGAATTGCAGGCAGTACAAGTGTTTAAGAAGAAACGAAAGTTAATATTGTAACTAATATTAATGATGTAACTAATATTTTGTAACAATATCATTTAAAACAGTGTCCGTGGAGTTTCGTGCCCGTCCTTCTCCATAAGTACCTGCTACAATTTGGAATGGGAAACTAGCTTCATATTTCTGACTCACCGTCTCCTTGATAGTTCAAAGTGCCTGTAAATGATTTAATTGAAATAAATGCTTTAAGGTTCTAGTTTTTGAGTTGTATGCCTAAATTAAAAAAAAAATACAGACTTCCTAAGACACACTAGATTTTAAACTCATTACGAATACTCACCCGCCTAAAGAACTGTAATACCTTAATTCAAAATTCAGTATCCAATTTTATTCTACGTAAAATGGCTATACGAGTACAAAAATGAAGAACAAATACAACTGAGTGAGTTCTTAAAGAAAAAAATAACAAGATAAAAGAGTTTTGTTAATAGAGTTTACCGTCCCCGTTACCTTAGCATACTTCTCTTTATTTAAATAATAAATTGCGAAAATGTCTAGTAACTGGCTCCAGAGGGAGTAATTTCATTACAATTAGCGAATACAAATATACCTACCTATAGGAGGTATGTGAGTTGATGAGTCACCAAGGACGCGAATTTACGATATTAGTTGTGCCTTGACATATCGTACGTAAGTAGATTAGTTTAAATGGTACGAAAGTTATTAAGCTAAGTTTAAAGCCATTAATTTTAGAACGTAAAAGCGAGGATGAATATCAAAAGTTGGTATTTAGGCGAACGTTTTCCCGGTATAGTAGGCCGTCCTGGACAGCGATAACCCATTTGAAAAGGGCTTCAGAAGAAAACTTTCCTCTTTTGAAAAGCCAACTAATGTTTTAGGATTATTTATAGTGACGTACAAGTGCTTGTCCGACCACGCACAGTGTAGGGTTCCGTAATTGGGATGAATTTATCCCAAGAAACAATAATAAATAAGAACAAACTTAACATTGTACATAGTTGGTAAACATGTTCCCTTATACATTCCAAATGCAAATGTAACTTTGTACGCACAATATTGAGAGATTCATCATTTTATTTTAAGACCATAGACTTCTTATAAGTTTTCTGTAATCTTTACGTAAGTAAAGAACTATTTTCAGATTTTTTTTTCAAAATTGTAATTTTTCATCTATTTCCTTAAACAATTTTAAAAGTATTTATTTCAAAATTATAAAAAAAATACGTGAAATCCTTACAACAAGCCCTTTCATTTGATATGTGACACGGTACAATTGACAAAACTTTATTTTTATTTTCTAATTTGCCCCCAACAGTGAAATTCATTTGTGCACCAAATTGCAACTTAATTGGGTCTAGTAGATTCGAAGCAAATTGGTTGTGACAGACGGACACACAGACAGACTAACAGACACGCGAGTGATCCTATAAGGTCTGCGTTTTCCTTTTGAGGTACGGAACCCTAATTTGCTGATATTTCAAGTGACTACACCTGCGGTTGATGACCCCAAAAAAAGCTCATCAAATTAATTTATTTTCTGTTTTCTCATTTTTAGATATCGATACCCATCACGTCTTTTTTTTTTTGTATGGGAAATCAGCGGGAATAGTTATTTGAATAACTACTCCCGCTCTGGGCGGAGCGGGAGGGTGTGTCAGACTCTTACTGTCTAAAACCCACCGGTACCTATTCCTTCCGTTGCCTGTGTTGCAAGGGGCCTCGATAACCCTATAGTACATTCCCGCGACCCCGGCGGGCAGCGGCCCTAGTGGACCACTACACTTGTGCTGACGACATCTCGTTGAGGCGCGCGTGGAATACAACGCGCCGTCGACCCGGGCCTGGTCCTTACCGGACGGTGATCCACCCATTGCTTACCGTCCGCAAGCCCGTGCCTACGGTGGCCGGAAATCCGCCCGATTCCCGACGCCCAGGGCGTCTCCTGCGGTGGCTAGGGGCGAGAGGGCCCGAAATTTGCCTTTCCCTCAACCGCCTCCTCCTTTGCGAGCATTACTGCTTCGCAGAAGGAGGTGACGGCTGCCCATGCCCTCTCACTCCGTACCATAGCCTGAACCAGGGCCGGACGCGAGAGATCTCTGCCGCCGATCGCCTCCACGAGGACACGGCGGTGCTCTGCCCAAGCCGAGCAGACCTCCACCGTATGCTCCACCGTGTCCTCCGGGCGATCCACACAGTAGTGACACCCAGGCGTTTCCTGCCGCCTTATCCGACACCGGAACCTCCCGAAACTGCCGTGTCCGGTGAGGACCTGCGTCAAGCGGAAGGAGAGGACGCCGTGGCGCCTCTCTAGCCACTCCTCAAAGACACTTGTGCCCAGCACTGGGTAGCGACAATCGCACTCTCCAAGTCGCCATGAGATCCCGGCGGAGCTCTGTCCGCTGTGCCCTGATTTCTTGCGGCAGGGAAGTTACGCCCCGGCGTTTCGCCTCCTCGTGCCACTCCCATACGAGTATGTGTGCGAGGACTTTTGACTCCAGGTCCCATGGCGGCCCATCACCCATCACTTCTGCGGACTTCGCTAGCCAATTAAATTTGACCCTGTGTATATATTATATAAAATATCTTAGGGCTGTTTAATTAAACTCGATATAAATACAAAGCATCAATAAAATATGTTGCAAAAGCATTTAACACTCTCTTAACGAATTAAACTGTTGTTAATAGTTCTTAGGTGCTGAGATACAAATTGGTCTTGTCCAAATCAGTCAGCTGATTATATTAGAACCTCGTTTACAACGAAAACACATTGATTTATAAGTTTACCAGTACCCACCGAAGCCACTCGATCAACAGAGTGTTAAGATGAAAATTTCGTTCTACTTGTATATTTTTAACGTAAAATATATTTGGTGACAAAGACAGATGTTCTGATAATAAGAAGTTACTGATTCTCTTCAATAAGGAGATTGAAGAGTATATGTGACAGTACATAAATACCTAATTAGATAATTATTTTAGAAATTAGTGTTGCCTGATTGATGACATAATGGAATTTTTTCTACCGAAATTTCGGGAACTATGTAGGTACCTACTAGATACTACATCGACTTCCCAGTTTTCTATCATCTTAAAATAGTGTTGTAACTTCTTCTAACTTATCATTTGCATTGAAAAAAAAAAAAACATTTCTATCGTGTGGTTGTTGTTCAAAATGACAAATGTTTCAAAAGTCATGTGTCTGAAGGCTATTGTATTTTTTCGATATAAGCCTTCGCAGCCCTAGTTTCGAAGCTAGGAAACTAATATATCATTGTAACTTTTTTGTGTGGTGTAGAGTTAGTGGAATTTGCGCCTTCTGTCGGGTAAACGCCGTTGACCTTGGTCACACAAATGTGGGTCGCGCTCACGCCACCCCGTGCCGCCATTCGGTTTCATAGGAAATATTTATTTTTAGTAACGAAAACATGAATATTTGAAAAAAATCACAGATAGAATTATAGATAATAAATTAATCTGTTCATACAACAAAAACCATGAAAATATCTTAAGTAGTTTGAGAGTAGGTAATATCATTTTCATGTTTTGGGTAGACATTAGGTACTTCCTGAATTTATTTCATAAAGTATTTTACTACAATACTTAAATATTCACATATAGAATTGTCAGTGTCTAGTTTATTTTATTTTTTTGCCTATTATACTTGCATTATATGAAGGCGTAATAACAGATTTAAAAGCCACTAAAATCATATATCTGCGCCTTAAAAGCCTGAATACTAGATAGCTTGTAACTTTACCGTCTTCGCTAAGGAGACATATTTGTTGACAATATTATAGTATAAGGACGACGTCTTCAGGCTTGTCGGAGTGACGGAAACCGCTACATAGGTAGCTGCAAATGGATGTATGAGAAAGTGGCCGAGGAGAAAGCTTAGTATTATATCCAACTGGAGAAGCCTAACATAGACTCTGATCATCGAAATATAATAGAAAAAAAAACCATAGGCAGTCATGGGGACTGCCGACAGAATTACTTCTGTCGGCAGTCCCCATGACTGCCTATGGTTTTTTGCATGCACAAATTTAACTTTTCACGTGGTTAATTCAACTTCAGTTACTGCTACTACAGCATGTCGGCGCGGGTATGTCGGTGACGCAAACCCATAATTTTTTCTCCGACCAAAAATCGCTCAACACGCCTAAAGAAGTTTTCACTACAAAAATAACTTTTTGTGTCTGTTTGTTTGACCGCTTAGTTCATCTGAACTACACAATGGCTTTTGATTCGGTGTTCACCGTCTTTTAGAGGACTTATTCCGGAAGGTTTACGTATATATGGGATTTTATATTTAACTTAGATATAACACAGAAATTTCGATGTTTTGAAATATCGCCACAGCAGTACATTGTACATACTCGTGCGAAGCAGAGCGGTTTGCTTGTGTTATATAAAAGTATGAATAACACGCGTAAAATAATAAACAAAAATTACAAAAAAATAATTAATTTTCTGTTTCACACGTGTCAACATTCACCAAAGTGTTTAATGGAATCGAATCGTCGATTCAGCACTTTAACAATATATACTTATATATACTTTTAACTTTATATATACTTATATTTACTTTTAACTTTATTTATACTTATACATACTTTTAAAAATATATACTTTTGATCATGACATGACATGATTCGAACTGCCCGTATGGTATGTCGTGATCAAAAGTATCTATTCTTTTTCACGTAATAAAAAGAGGGAATATTGCTGTGTACCAATAGTTAGTTACGTTAATTTTAATTTGAACAAGTTCAACAAAATACGGCTTTTATACCATCGTGATACGACTAAAAAATACACGCTGTTTTTAATTAAGGACAGAAATACTGTTTTATCTGGATATTCACGATGTACTCGGTGTAACAGAACATTGAATAATATTTTATCGAGTTTTTGTTTTTATAAAACGAGCTTTTTTATCTACTGTATTTTTTTAAACATGTCCCACTTTTTGTTGCAGGTACCATCGCTCTCTATAACTTCGACAGCTTAGTTCATAAACATAAGTAGCAATTAGTGTATAGTAATATTACAAACTTAAGCTGTAGTTACACGTAGATATGTAAATATTCTAAGCCAAAGCTAGTAAATAAGGTCATAATGTAACATGGTATTTTAATAATTAATGGATTTGTATTGTAGTTTTTGCGTCTAATGAGCCGTGACGCAAAAACTAGCTACTTCAAGTATACTGTAAATAATTTCACAGCGTTATTTTTAATTATTATAATCTTAGCATGGATTAATGTAGTTTTAATGTGGGTCCAATGATACTTATGCATAATTTTTAATAATAAATGTAAATAATTTATTACCTACTTTTGTGAACTTTTGCATTTCTATAGTTTCTCTGAAGGACGATAATGTTGTTTATGAATATTGTAATGAATTTATATAATTCTCAAATTGCATTTTTTATAACTAATGTTATGATCTAACATATTCTTTTTGATGTATGCTGATCTGCTCTTATTGAACATGTTAGTCTAATTACGTACCTAACAGCTTAGTCACCAAAGCATGTACCAAAGTTAAATAATAGGTATAGGTAATACCTACGTGTTCATTGTTCGCACCATTATTATCATAATATTAAACCGATTAATTTTTAAGTGGTAGTTTTATTATCCTGAACTACTCAAATTCAAGTGTCAAAGAGACACACGAGCACAATCCGTATTGCAAACCTATCTACAGGCTATATATAACCAGACACGACGCAAAACCGGCCTTTTAATATCGGTCAACAGAACCTTATCATATACACATATACAGGGTGAAATTGAAAACATACAACAGACCAAACCCAAAATCGCGAAAAAAATATCAGCTGTTCCCTACATTTATGTTCGCATTATACATCAAAATGTATGGAACAGCAGATTTTTTTTCGCGAAAACAGCTTTGGTCCCTTAGTAAAAGTTGTTCATAATGACGAGTACAATCTCCCATTTCTGTTTGTCGCATGTTTTCAATTTCAATCTGTATAATGGCTTGAATACCACGATTATAACAACCCCCGTTGGTCTCTTCCTTCTAATAGTTTTAACACAGAGTACTCACATGGTTTAATAATAAAGGCGGTGCAGAACAGCCCTGCCCCTGACCACTGTCTTACTGTGTAGACACGGACTCCCTAATAACCTTTCTCACAGTAACATAGATTTCAGCTGAAATACGACTTAGATAACAGTTATTTACAACATGGAAACAAAATCAACTTAGTAGGTAGGTATATCAAAAGTTAAATCTACGATTCTCTATGAGCCGTGTCACGTCACGCACGTCTGAAATCATAAGTTAATCACTGTTTAACTGCAATTTATGCCTATGTTTCATAATTAAACCATGACATGAGTTAATGGAAAGTTTGCGTGAGTAGTTAATAACTTTATTCCTATATTTCTGTGGATGTTAAGTGAAAAATGTTTGATTAACACACATTTTACTTACAGTTAAGTCACTTTTCCAACATGCACTGATTGTCTTTTACTTACAGAATATAGGAAGTGTGTGCAAGGAAAGCTAATCCATTAGTGTTGTGACGGAAATGGTTTTCGTGGTGGAGAGAAATAAGACTACGTAAATTTTTCAACACACAAATATATTTTTTTATAAAATAAAGTAATAAAGGGGATAGGTAAGTTTATGGTCACAAAATGTCTTTAATTCCCGTGCCACGATGCAGACACGGGATGGTGACGGTCGGCGGATGGTCTCGCTATAGTCGTAGCTCAGCTCGACGTGGCCACGCGGGTAAAAAAAAGTACCCGGCACGTAGCTTTGCGGTCGCCGGAAATGCCGGAAGGTGGTGGCTCAAAACAATTATCGGATGTCACCGATCATTAGCGATCTAGCAATTGCTAACTAAATAGCAATCGGAACTTTGGAGATGGTAGCCGGAACTTTGGAAATGGTATTCGTAACTTTCGAGATGGTAAGCTGGAACTTTAGAGATGGTAACCATAACTTCCGAGATGGTAAGCCGGAACTTTAGAGATGGTAACCGGAACTTCAGAGATGGTAAACTGGAACGTTGGAGATGGTAACCGGAACTTCGGAGATGGTAAACTGGAACGTTGGAGATGGTAAGCCGGAACTTTGGACCCTGAAAATAAAGTCCAGTGTCATAAGATGGCTTATGGTTATCTCCGCTGATTGTGACACCAAAGCATAAGCAAAGCGTGTACTAGTGCGCTAATGATGGTGTGGTTGTTACAATCAGTACGGAGTTTACAATAATGTGGAAGTGGGAAGCACGACATGACTTGCACATTCTTAGAGTATGGAAAATTACCATATAATGCAAAGAGCTACGGTCAAATAGGTTGCCTGAGAAAAATAATGTGGAAGTCATAAACAAACAACAGGTAGTAATTTGGAAATAGGTACATGCCCTAAGTTGACCTAGATAGGTAGCCACATAAAAATATAAAAGCAACATTGTTCAACACTTACCCTATATGGGGATTAAACTGATTTTAATAGACTCATGACGTGACATTTATACAAATGTCGCGCCGCTGATGAAGAGCGACACGAATATGTGTGCCCGTCAAGCCAGCATAGGACTGCCTTGTCACCGGCGCCGCGGCGTGTGCGACGACGCACAGGACACCAGCCTGGCGGACCTGCCGCGAGGGTTGACAAAAGTTGAGGGGGTGGGAAAAGGGAGTCGGTTACCGAACGAGTTAAGCCTAAACTACTGTTTCATCCATTATTCAATGTATTTATAAATTAATTGAAAGAAACGGAACGTGTGCCATTCGCCAATAGAATGCTTGAGAGCGATCGAGTGATTCAACTCATTCACTTTGATCAGTTTCCGTTTACCGTTCAAGATAATTGTTTTGTCAATTCAAACACTCGAAGTTTACTGTAGTGGTTAAGCTTTTCTACAGGGAATTGGTTCACCTACCTGCGGTGTCAACGACACATTTTCTAAGAACAGATTAAATCTGACGAATGTGTAGTGTAGGCGAGCGATAAATGAATGATAATAATAAAAAAGTCTGGGTATTTCTCTAAAGGCTAATTATTTGTGGCCAATATTCGATAAATAGGTATCTTTTTAAGGTTCATAAAAAAAAATATTGTCATCATCTGCCTAGCATTTTCCCAACTATGTTGGGGTCGGCTTCCAGTCTAACCAGATGCAGCTGAATACCAGTATTTTACATGGCACGACTGCCTATCTGACCTCCACAACCCAGTTACTACACGAACCCCCTACCCAACACGATACCCCTTGGTAAGACTGGTTGTCAGACTTTCGGGCTTCTGACGACCCGTAACGACTGTCAAAGATCTACAAATGACAGCCGGGACCAACGGCTTAACTGCTTTCCGAGGCACGAAGCGGTCTTGGTATGATGTCACCCATCCACGGACCAACCGCGGCAAGCGTAGCTTAACCTGATCGATCGACCCGTGCGGCTGTTATTACTTAGCCACAAGCCCCTTCAATAAAAAAATATATTATAATAACAATAATAATAATAATAATAATAAGCTGGCAACACCAACGTCAACACGTCACAAAATACGTTCTCTAATATATTTTCAATAATATTTTTTTTCGACACAGTTTTTTTTTTGTTATTGTAAAACAGTTTATCAAGAATAAATTCAAGTCAATCACCATATTTAATAAAGTGCAAAATGAACCACAATATTCGAGACTTCCATCAAAAACTGCCGAACCGGAGGTGACATCTGTCATGTCACCTCCGATAGAACAAATACATATAAGAACAATTATGAAATGTTGACAAGATCAGCTGCACGTGCACGCCCACCACCTCCGGACTCTTCGCTCAGCTCCGCCTCGCCGCCGCCGGTACCCAGCCCCACCGTGAGTGCTGTGACGACACCGGCCGCGGTAGTTGCGTCGAGCTCGAGCGACGAGTATTTTTCCCCGCCGACGTCGCCAACACCTGTACGTCGGCAGGGGAGAGGCCGGCCACCGAAGAGCTTGGGACTTAGGGGCCAACTAGCCCCGAGCCGGGTCCCCGCTGCCGGTGGTTGTGTGCAGCGCATGAGATGGACTCAGTCTATGAACGAGAACGTCATGCGCGCATATTACGGGTCTACAGAGGGGGGAACTAACCTCACTGCGTACCGTGTTAGGATGCTGTCTCTGTTTCAGGAACTAGAGCCAACCGTCAACGTCTCGGCCCAACGACTATCGGATCAAGTGCGGGTCATCCAACGCAATCACAGGTTGGATGATGCCGCACTTGATAGGCTGCGCTCAGAGGTACTGAGCAACCATATCGTCTCAACTCCGGCACAAACCGCGACACATGCGCCAATCATTGATGCTATCCCGCCGCGGTCCAATCACGATGTTGAAGAGGAGGATGATAGGGTTGCTACAGTAAGTAGCCAGTGCAACGTCCGATTGAGGAGCGCACTGGAAGATGCGTTTCGCGAATATAGGTCCACTCCGACCGAACTTAGACCCCGACTACCACGCCTACCCATGCACAAGAAAAATAGGGCGCTGGTATGTGCCTTGGACTCGCTGCTTAAGGATTTCTTCGAGAGCAGTGAGGATCTCGTTGATACACACTCGATCCTGTACTGCGCGGCTGTTGCGGCATGTCGTTTAGCAAACGTGAAGTTCCCAAACTGTGACGAAGCTACTCGACCAAAACCAGCCGTACCAGCCTGGCAATGCAGGATCGAGCGTCGTATTGATGGGGCCAGGGTACTCATCAGCAAACTATACTGCTTCAGGGAGGGAAATACACGAGCACGTGTGATGCGCTTTGTAAGGCGGGCATTCTCGGGGACTGGAATCAGCCCTCGAGAATACATGTCCCGTGTCACAGAGCGCATCGACTTCCTGAAGCAGAAAGTTTGTGCATGGGCGAGCCGTATTCGGCGGTATAAGCGAAGAGTTGATCGATACACGCAAAATCGCATGTTCCAGAGCGATGAGAGGTGGGTATATAGAGCTTGGGAGCGACCTGAACAAAACGAGACAGACGTGTGCCGCCTAGATGATGCCACCACGACTGCGTTCTGGCGCAGCATCTGGTCGGAACCTGTCTGCCATGCTGAGGCTGACTGGATGCGGGATGTCGAGCGAGTGTGTGAAACTATACCAGAAATGGAAGTAGTCGTTATCACGCCATCAGATATAGCTAGAGCGGTCCGTCCGTTACCGAATTGGAAATCACCGGGACCGGACGGACTGCACAACTTTTGGCTGAAATGGCTAACTAGTTCACACACTTGCCTGGCATCTCAGTTCCAGTCATCTTTAGAGTCTGGGTCGCTACCACAGTTTCTGACAACAGGCATTACCCACCTGCTCCATAAGTCAGGTAGTCCTGCGGAACCCAAGAATTATAGACCGATCACGTGTTTGTCGACGGTCTATAAACTTCTTACATCCATATTGAGAGCGAAAATTAACACACACATTGACAGTAATTCCATTATGTCTGCCTCTTAAAATGGATGTAGGAACGGGTCCCGTGGCACTAAGGAGCTACTTCTCAACGACATGGCCATTAGCCAACAGGTTCGTCGATCCCGCAAGGATCTGTCGACTTGCTGGATAGATTATAAGAAGGCCTACGACTTGGTGCCACATACATGGCTCATGAAGGTGCTGGAGTTGTACAAAATAGATACGACTCTACGCACCTTCCTTGAATCATGTATGGGGCAATGGAGGAAAGTCCTTCGCTATCCGGGGTGTCGACGGATCCAGGGGAATGATGAGCCTGTATGGATTAAACGGGGAATATTTCAGGGCGACAGTTTGAGTCCACTTTGGTTCTGCTTAGCCCTGAATCCTCTAAGCACACTGCTGGAGGATTCAGGTCTAGGCTATCGGTTGAGGAGAGGAGGTCAGGTCATATCTCACCTTCTCTACATGGATGACTTAAAAATATTTGCCCCCAACAAATTGCGACTGATGGAGCTACTGAAGGTAACTGAAACTTTCAGTGGCGCCATCAGAATGGAGTTTGGTGTGGACAAATGTGCGGTCATGCATGTGAAGCGAGGGGAGATAATGGAATCCGAGGGAATTGAACTTTCGGATTCCATACACCTTAGATCCCTCTCCTCACCCGAAAGCTATAAGTATTTGGGTATGTCGGAAGCGTTAGGCATCAACGTTACTGACGTGAAGCAATTGTTGAAGGAGCGCTTTTTTGGCCGCCTGAAGAAGGTATTGATTAGTCTTCTTTCAGGCGGAAACAAGGTGCGCGCCTTCAACGGTTGGGTCATGCCGGTTTTGATGTACTCTTTCGGCATACTCAAATGGACTCAGACCGAACTCGACGCCCTGGATAGGAGGGTCCGTACACTGTTGACCGCAAACCGGATGCATCACCCACGATCATCGGTGATGAGACTGTACATCCCGCGGAAGTGCGGGGGTCGAGGCTTTTTAAATGCAAAGACCCTTCACAACCGCGAGATATGCAGTCTCAGGGAATATTTTTTGAAAGCCGAAGTGGGTATGCACCGTGATGTGGTCGCAGTGGACAAGGGGCTCACCCCACTTTCCATGGCTAAAGAGAACTGGTGCAAACCTGTAGTACTTACCACGGATGACCCCAAGGAGATATGGCAAAACAAGGAGCTACACGGGCGCTTCTATCGGGCTCTTCATGAGCCCGATGTAGATTTCTTAGCGTCCGTATCCTGGCTACGTTTTGGGGACCTTTTCGGGGAAACTGAAGGTTTTGTCTGTGCAATTATGGACGAAGTTATCTTGACGAATAACTACCGGAGACATATTATGAAGGACGGGACGGTTGACGTGTGTCGGGCATGCCACCATCCGGGTGAGTCTATCAGACATATTATCTCTGGTTGTTCTCGTCTGGCTAACGGCGAGTACTTACACAGACATAACCAAGTGGCTAGGATTATTCACCAGCAACTTGCTTTGAAATATAAACTTGTGAACTCTGAGGTACCGTATTACAAGTATGTGCCCGACCCAGTTCTCGAAAATGACCATGTCACGTTGTACTGGGATCGGTCTATTATTACTGACAGGACTATTGTCGCCAATAAGTCTGATATAGTGGTGATAGATCGATTAGCGCGCCGCGCAATGATAGTCGATGTTACCATTCCACATGACGATAACCTCGTGAAAGCTGAGAAAGAGAAACAAATAAAATATCTCGACTTAGCACACGAGGTTGTTGACATGTGGAATGTGAACTCGGCTGTCATTGTGCCGATTGTCGTTACGGCCAATGGCCTGATGGCCGAAAGCCTCAACCATCATCTCTCGAGGCTCTCGTTAGGCGGCTGGATCAAGGGCCTGATTCAGAAGGCAGTACTCCTCGATACGGCTCGCATTGTGAGGAGGTTCCTGTCTCTGGAGCCCTAACCACCGGTAACTTGGACCCTGCTCCCGATGCCGGCGGACCACTATTTTATATATTTTTAAATGTTTTTTTATGTATTTTTCTAAGAAATATTTAAAAATGTATTTTATAAGGCAAAAAGCTTAATAAACGAAATAATAATAATTTATTTAGCAAAAGAAATACAATGCATGTTACGTTATTATGATAATACATTTGTGCTCAATTTTTGTGAATAATGACCCCGATGCTAAGAAAATCCTGTGTTATAGGGGGCCATCAATTCGTCCAATAAGATTGTTTTACAAAATTAAGGAAGCTAAAACGTGTAACAGCAGCAATAGTGTGTGAGTAAGCGCGTATAATGGTGTAATGGGGAAAGTGTATGAGTGTGTGATATGTGTGTGAGTGTGTGATGTATGTGTGTGTGTGATGTGTGTATGAGTATGTGGTGTGTGATGTGAGTATAACTGTGTAATGTATGTCGTGAGTGTGTAGAGAGGGAAGATGATTTTGGGTGTCTGTGGGTGTGTAAGTGTTCGTGATACTAATAATTATTTATTTGCATGGGGTTTCATCAGTGCTTCTGTTTCATCATAATCTAGGGTGAGGATGAGATTCTTTAGTTATTTTTTTACATTTGTGTTTGTTTAGTGTATGTATGTTATGTTTTTGATGTATTTTATTGTATATAAGCGTACTTAGATAAGGGTAGTGCCGTCTAGCGAATGTAGTTTTAGTATGCGTTGTGGGACAAGCCGGTTTGGGTCATCTTCTTATTGTCGGGCTATTATTTAAGCTGTATGGAAGAGTCGCGTGTTTTCGCATGACTGCGCGTAGTATGTAAAGTTGTCGAACCGTTGGTGTTTTAAAGTCCCTGTAAAGTTGCCGCGTTGGGAATCTAAACGATCTTTCTTTTTAAAATTACTTTAATTACGGCTCTCTGGGCTCGTTCCACCTGTATAATGTCGGTCTTGGCGGCTCCTCCCCAGACAGTGATGCAATAGGTCAGTACTGATTCGGCCAGTGCCGAGTAAACAATCTTAAGGATTTCGCTGTTTGCCCTTAGCTTCTTAAATAGAAAAATAAGTTTTCGTATTCGTGCGGACACTGTTTGTAAGTGCTTTTTCCAGGATAGGCAGGCATCTAATTGAAGGCCGAGATATCGTACCACTGGTGCCGTAGTTACAACGGGGCATGTGCAAAGGAGGAGAGGGTCTGGACATTTGTGGGCTTTAATAAGCAGTGAACCGTCTTGTGGTAGGTTGGAATGTCTTGAGCCAAAGGTGATAAAATTAGTTTTCGCAACGTTTAGTGTGAGACTGTTTTGCTCCAGCCATAACATCACTTCACCGAGTCCCTTTTCGGCTGTCTCTTTAGCTGAGGCCCAGTCACGGCAATAAGATAGAATTGCCGTGTCATCCGCGTAGGCTATTATTTTTGTGGATGGAAGAGATAGCTGACAAAGTTCGTTGACGTAGATCAGAAAAAGGAGAGGAATAAGTAAACTTCCCTGCGGGACTCCGACAGTCACAGGATATGCTTCGCTTACGTACTCACCTATCCTAACGCACTGCATTCTATCAGTTAGAAAGTTTTTAAATAAGTCGTGAGCGATGCCTCGCACTCCGATGGATTCGAGCTTAGAAAGAAACACTGTATCAAACGCCTTCGAAAGGTCTAGGATATTATCTCGAACTTTATTTTCTTGATGGAAGTTGAATGACATATCTTTCAAAGATGATGCCTTTAAGATTCTTATTATTATGGACTTAAAAATAATACCTATATTCATGCAAACAGAGAAAAAATATGAGCACAAATAAACATAACGAAAAAACTTTGCCCGTCCCCCGACGTGATGACCGAAATGGTTGCTTTATGTTTAGTTTTTGTTATATTGATATCTAGCCGACTCGACAGGCGTTGCCCTGTCCAAGTTTAAAAATCCCATAGAAAATTTACGTTCAGTATTTTCTGAAAAAATTTAAAAAATCGGGTAGTTTTTCCAATTTTTCCAATTTTAAAACAAAAAATTGCCAAATCAATCCAGCCGATATCAAGTGGTGTGCTTAGCAACGAGCAGAATTTCATTTTAATTTATATCGATGAAATAAGATTATAATTCGCGGTATCGCCTATCTAGTCAACAGAACAAAGCCAATGCTTTCAGGAATTTTGAATTGATCTCAATCTAGAATATTTTAATTAAAATACCAAGCTTGTTTGTAGCCTCAGGATTTAATAGTGATTTGTCAGGGTTATTCTGTTTATCCACCCTAGAGTGGATACTCGGAAACGCGTGTTTGGAATCGGAATTCACTTTTAATTGTTCTTCCGACTTTTTACCCGAAGTACAGTCATCATCAACAACACAATAGTAAAAGATACTCATACATTTTACACAAACTTAACAAAAGATCATATTACGTATTGCACTTAAATGAAATTAAACTTCCTGGTTTTAAATAATAATACTTAATATATCATTTATAAATTCTGCAAATGTCCAGGAAATTACCAACACTAATTAGATGGTGTTAAGGAGTAGATGTAATTATGTACCCTGGATATTTATATTATATATATTCGATTACAACTTTAACATTTCAAAGAAGAAGTATGTACTTATGTATTTTATAGGTATGCTAATGTCTACTATATATCTTGGGGCAGTTTCTATCTTGTTTCTCTAAATGACCGTACGTAGCCGTGGCAGAAAATCGGAAGAACAATCAAAAGTGAATTCCAATTATCCTGAAGATGACCATGCGTTTCCAAGTATCTACTCTGGGGTGGCTGTTTTAGGGTGAATAAACGGCATAACCCCTTTATCGAATAAAACTGATATAAACATATCGTTTACCTGGTAGCAAACCAAAGAGTGGGTGGTTGAATTATAAACAGCGCTCGCCCACAGACCGTAGCGGTGCTTAAATAAATTAAGTATATTCCCGGAATAAATTCACTCAATTAAACCGTTTTGTACATTTGAAAGTAGCTTCTCGTGTCTGGGCTATGTGAATTACCCAGTTCCTAGAAGAAGTCTAACACTGATTGCTAGGTCAGACAAAGATATTATACATTAATAACAGAGGGCAGTATTTTGCTAGTACTTAGTTACCTAAGTCTACTAGGTGGATAGATTTCGTTTTTATCAGAAACACAACTAATATAAGCACTACTTAGAATTTAATGGTACTTAGCGTTTCTAAGAAACTGGAGATTTCTGCGGAAGGACTCGGCGTAGTACTACAGAAGCACCTCATTGTTTTTGCCACTGAAACATATTCAACTTTTCATAGTGAAAATATTAATCCTGAAAATGTTCTAACTTTTAACAAAACTCAGAGCTTACATTACAACTTCATTAAATAGAGTGGCGATGGTGACGTGTTTTTATACAAACTATAACTTGTTCAACCATGTTAAGTTTCATGCGAAAATATGGTACAGAATTTAATTGTTAAACTATATCTCCTACAAACATCCACCATATGAAGGTAGGTATAAAATGTATGAATGAAATTATTTATCTGTATAGATATGGCACGCCAACTATGAATTGAACGCTAATCATATTTTCCATAAAACAAAATCAAAAGTAATTTATTCAAACTAGGCTGACGATCAGCACTTGATAAGACAGTTCTCCAAAACGCCCACCCTTCGCCACTTCCTTAGCTGGGAAGAAGAAGTGGCACAACAAACTCCCCAGCAGCACATCTGTCTGTTCAGTTAGAAAACAAAAATGTATTCTAAACAATAGTATGTAAAATAATTTACACTACGGGCAACACAAAACATTAAATTACTATTCATATGTCAGCTAGCACACCACTAAACTAACAAAAAAAAAAAGAAAAAACACCGAAAACTATACTCAAGCAGAAATAAAAACGTAAATAGAACTTAATACCTAAATAATACCCAGTGTTGGGAGATATGTAAGTAGAATATTAAGTACACGCCTACTTGCTGTACATGCGGTACCAGGTGTATTTTAGACATGCGATTTTGAAAACAAAAACCTGATAAAAATTCAAAATCGCGCACCCCTTTTAAATTGTCTTTGTTCAAATGCTTTGCATGTGTAAATATACCCTTAAATGAGTTATTGGTGTGGTTTACACAAAGGGCTATGTAATTACGGAATGTAGCCAGTGGCCACTCGTTTTACACATTCTATCGTTAATTAAATTCGCTTAGCGCGCAAATTAGTTCAAAGAGTCAGCGAATAAATATTAGGAATGGAGTTTTTAATTGTTTTGGCAGTACATTCAACTTCAACCAGAAAACACTTTTTTTCTTTAATTAATAAAAAACTGGTTTGACATTGCCTGGCAATTTTTTTTCTCTCTTTCTCCTCTGACCTCATTACATGTCATGTTTGTTTAAACTTCGGTTTAGCCTCAAACACAGAAGTGGAACACCAATAGAGAACCAAGCTTTACAAAATCAGGGCAGAAACGGGATACATGACGAGACTACTGCAGAGGAAAATCTCGTCACAGACATTCGTCCGTGACGAGATTTTCCACTGCCTGAGTCTATTTGGTCACTAAACATACCGTTTGGCTGTGCGCACATACCACGCCCACATATCTATCAGCACCATTTGGAAATTCTAAATCAAACATACCTAATCTTAGAGTAATAATATGAAGTCTTTGATACAAATCCACCTACTACTTGACCTCAACTTCACTGAAAATACATACGAAAATCTTTTTTACAAGTCCTTGAAAACACGTAGGTAAAATATCGACATGCAAAGTACGGATTTTATATGTAAATATTTCTGAACATGTGACATCTACTAGGGACCGCAAGTCGCCAGAATAACCGCATGACTCGGCTATTTAAAGGGGCCTACGAAGTTACTGAGTTTTTTTACATCATTTATAAGATTTACTACCAAGCTAGACTTGACTTTTTTCACTATTCTAGGTATAAATAACATTTTTGGTCACAAAACCGACTTCTAGAAGCTTTATTATTTTCGTAAGCTGATTCCAACGTACTGGAATCACTTTTCCAAGCCTGATTATGGAATCGTTCTTAAACTAGTGGTCTAGGAAGTAAAATAGTAAATACTTTCTAGAATCAGTTGTTACCAGGTAAAACTGGCCATCAAATACGAGCACCCGTATTTGTGACCATTTCAGACACCAATTTACTTGGTCCTCCTTGGTCCTTGGTTGACCAAGATTATGTCCGGATTTTGAGGGGTTCCGTAGTAAACAAGGAACCCTTATAGTTTCGCCATGTCTGTCTGTCTGTCTGTGCCCGGTGTAGCTCCTCTGAGCTACAGCGGGGACAGAAGCGCTTAGTACTAGAAAGCTGTAATTTGGCATAGGTATACATATTAATCACGCCGACAAAGTGCTAAAATAAAATCTTGAAAAAAAAATGTATATTGCGGGTGCTGTGAACACCACTTTTGGGTTCAAGGATCCACTTGCGTAATATTAAGCATTAAAGTGCTAATTTTTTTTAGAGTCAAGTGTCTCCACCCCCTCCCCCTGCCAGCTAAATGGTTTTTTATGGAGATGTGCAAAAATTCATGGCAGTAGTACATAATTATAATGAAATATGTGAAGACTATGTGAGTCATGTTTTTTTCTCAGTTAGATTTTATAATAGTCTAGCAGTTTGAGTAAATTACTCAAACTGCATAAATTATGCAGCCTACCCAAATATCCTTTCATTGTTATTATTCATTAAATCGTTGAGCACCTTAAGTTCTGAGTTGAACTGTACGATTACTGACAAATGCGTGCACTGACTCGACAGCCCGATCAATCTGTGTGGTTATTTCATCAAAAGACCATTTCAGACACCAATTTACGTGGTCTTCATATGATCTGACCAAGATTATGTCTAGACTTTAAAATAGACTGAGACTTTTGAGTTTGTTTCGGCCTTTCTTCTCAGAGTAGTCATAATTATAGGAACTGCCGACCTCATCTACTTTTAAAAATATGATTGACGTGTAAAAGTGTTTGTACAAACCTACTTACAGAAATAAAATAATGTATCATTATCATTCATGTGATAACGTCATAACATTATTACGGTGTTTACCACGTGATCGTGTTTAACAATCGTGAAACAAGAAAAGGAAACACGTATTGCCAATTATATTATTTCCATTATTATAACAATCCGTACTGAAGCTGAAAACGGACAAGAGACAGAATTGTTACATGATTTTCATGTTATTTCACCAATAAATGTAGGCACCAATTAGTTTTGTCTGATTAGATGTTCTAGACAAGTTACGATATTTAATAAAATAAATAATAATACGACTGCAATACACATGAAAAACGAATACTCCTGATAAATACTTTTCTGCTTAATATTTAAGTATTCACACATGTTCTATTTATTTAAATCAGTTTTATGTTTCGACTAATGACAGGTAGACAGTGACTGTGTTTAAATCAATAACGTAGCGGCGTAGCACGTCGTAGACACTCGTAGCACCTACCGCCTACGAATACGCTACGAAAGGCTAGGCTTTCGGGTAAGTACAAAGATTTTTCATATAAAAGTTACGGTATTTGAGCTTAAAAAGTTGAACAATGTTTATCAGTCGTGTTTTCTTGCAAATGTGTTGTTAAAGCAATTTTTAGGTAAAGTTAACACTTGACTAAATATTGTGAGCTGCAATTGCAACTATACAAAAAATCTAGTCGGCATCATAAACTAAGCGTATATAACCACACGTTTTGTGTTTAGTTGGCAGTCTTCCTGCGAGCCGAGCACGGGTACCCAAGACGTTTGTGATAAGACATGATAAGTTATGTCATGTCTTACAATTTGTCTTAAATGATAGCACGGGTCAACCATGTGACATAATCTAGAAGCGTGATGCTTTTCTTGTTGCTGACTTCATAGTGTAAACGGGTTTTTGTGTAAATTATCTACTGAAAGCTTTTTTCGAATAGGCAATTTGTCGTCGTCATGTGTGTGTCGTTGACATGTTTATGTACAGAGACAGAAACTTACTAACTTTATCTATTTCAGCCATAATAATATCCACTAGGTATCAATAGCATACTGAACTCTAAAGTATAGTCAACTCTCTACTCTTAAACTACCTTTAGTTTTAAATGTGACATTTGTGGCAAAATGGGTGCGCCCTTATTAGCAAATACGACATAATAAATCCCAACTAAACGCCAAGAAGTTATGTTACATATCAAGAAAATATCTCACGCCTCCGTACTAGCATTTAAGACAAAACGGTTTTATCGCCCAAACTGTGATAAAATGTGTGACTCAAGCCATGTTACAGTAGGCTATCCTCGCCCCGCTGGTGGTACGAGTAAATGGTCACCGTCGTCCATAAACGTTTCGTAAAATCAGAAGCATCGCTGGCGCTGTACTGCCTCAGGCGTGGCCATCCCAGTGACAAAGCTGAATAAAATTATCTCATATTGTGTCTATAATGACACATAATGATAATGAAATTAAAAAAAAATAACAATTTTAACAATGTCACCCACAAAATCATGATGTTTTAATTGGAATTTGTATTTTAATTTTACATAAAAATTAAATACCCGTCCATATTACATATTGCTTTCATAACAGACGGGTCAAACGAATTCTTGTTTTTTAAAGAGCAGTTATTAAATCGACGAACATTTACCTTAGCAGAGAAAGTATCTAATAAATGTGAGAGTTCGCCGAGAGCGTCTCACTAATTAGTGCAATTAGCAATTTATGTTGTTCAAGCGTTGTAGCTTCAAGCGTTCAAGGTTGCTTAGTGCTGCGGAATGATAGATTAAGATGTTCTTATACGGCGATAAATATAAACTTGAACATGAATAATGAATTGAAAATGGATAGTAAACTTATTAAGACGTTGTATGAATGTTTATATAGTATATAACACCTAATTTTGCAAGCGGCTTTAACCGCGTGGTGGTCGGAAATTATCCCATAGGAACCTAGTACCACGATTAAAGTTATCCTATGTCCTAACACAGGTCAAGGGTATCAGACCGACAGAGTTACTTTCGCATTTATAAATATTAGTATGGATGAAGAAGAGCTGGTTTGATTTATTTCTACGAGAACGGAATATGATCTGTTTTTACAATGAGTAAAAATCTGAAATCTAACGTAACATAGCAACCTTTTGATACAGTTTCATCTTTGAAATATCAATCGAATGAATGCGTCTGCTGAAGCCAAATGGTTAATATATATATATATATTGCTTGAAGTTTCTTCATGCCACTGTGTGAAGCGATCCAACTTCAGCATTACACTCGAACAAATCTTTCACTTAGAGCATCGTGCGGATGTACTTGAGACTGAACATTTTCATCTCACATCGAGTTTAGCTCAATTTTAGTAGTAGTAGAGCTCTTTGTGAAGGAGCTCGTAATTTCAGGCAAATGACACACTTCAGCTTTGTCTCTGGGATAGCAACGTTTGTGGGCGGTGGTGACCACTTACATACCACCAGGAAGACGCCAACGTATTTGAAGAAGCCAACGTATTTGCCATAAAATAAAATACAAAACATAAAAAAAGAAACATGAACGTACTAATTCATTTTAGTAACTTGTATGAACAGCAGAACTTTAGCAACATTGGCACCGGTTCTCCTTCGCTAATGTTAAGCACTCCATAACTTGTGATTTTTTGATGAAATAAAAATCACAAGGATAGGATCTTCTAATGGGAATCTTTACCATTTTTATGTTGCCCCCCCCCCCCCCCCATCCCTTCCGAATAGCCACTGTTCGGTACACTAAGTATTTTTTCTTATTTTTTGCCACGATTCTTACGACAGTAGATTGTAAAAAGACTAGACAGTCAGGCAGGTAAAGCCGCGGTCCCATGGCCTGTCGAGGCCTGTTGCGGCCTGGCACGCGGCCACGCCTGTCGAGGCCTGTCGCGACAAATGCCGAGCATTCCCATCACAGGACTTATCGGATCGACGGTTCCCACGGCCTGTCAGCCTGGCCTGGCGCGATCTGGCCTTTGAGAAAGCGGGCTGTGGGACCGCAGCATTAGTAGGAGGGCTGACTGCCTCTGTCATGCTTGGTTTTCTCAAAATGTCCTCCAGCGTAAGTCACAGTTGTCCAAAATTAAATAAGCTTCACAAATCAAATTGAACCCGCAAACTACATATGTAGTTGTTGAGTTAGTTGGAAGTCAGGCTTGGCAAGTAACATGTCACACACTTTGAACTACTAACTGTTTAGTAGGTAAGTTTCAAGCTACCATTAGCTAGTGCTTTTCACCGTATTTGGTTCGCGAGTGATATTCAACTCAATTACTTCCATGTCAAAGCTAGTGCACGCTGGTTTGCAATATCATTTCGGTCAATTTACAGCAGAATTACCTTATTAGGAAATCACAAAAGCGAATCAGGATACGCTGCAATTACGCGAAAGTTTTGGCTTTTATCAACACATATTAAAAATGCGCTTCGAAAAATCTGATTTAATTAATTCAGAATGTGGGCGACAAATGTGATTAGCATTTCAAGGACTTTTACTAACACTACTCTACTATAATGTGCTTCTAAACAAACAATTTGTATTACTATTTCATGTATTATTGTAGTGTGCCTAACTTATACATAGGTACAAATACAACACTAATCATTAGTATTGATAAAATAATAATACCTATGTATTCATAAATCCGCTTTTATACACTAGTATTATTAGAGATTAGCAATTGGTCGGACAATGGAATGTAACTGCACTGCGCGAAGTTGGCAACACTGCAAATACCAATCCATTTGCCAAGCTTTCGGATTTTGGCAATGTTTACTCTCGTAACCGTTTGGAATATTGAAGCAGTTGACATATTTTACGGACTAATTCCTGCACCAATTACCTCCTCCCAGAGAGGAGCCCTGAGTCCCAGTAGTGAGAAAGTTATACAAGCTACTTAGTGAAGGTTAAAACAAGCTAATTATTTTTACTTAGATACCTAATACTTAGGATCTGTACTATGTGTGTTGTTTATAGGATTTCTTGGAATTCTATTTTTGACTTGAAGGCCAATGTCGGTCAACTTTATTCAATGATTAAATTTTTACATGTGCACATTATAGTATTGCCCGGTGATGCTACCTCCAAGCTAACGCTAGAGTCCGAAAATTATTATGAGCTGGTTTATTATAAAATAAAGATTTCTCGCAAGAGTTACACGTAGTGTAAAATATCATCCATTTATTTTTAAAAGAGTAATCGTGGAGTTGGTTTGTGGTCGTTTCTATGGAGAAGAGCCGGTAAAACACGGCTCTTATCCATAAGAAACAACCAATTGGAAACGTGCACCTAGCTTCTGATGTTTCATCAGTGCAGGTTTATTGAAATAAAATATTTTGATTTTGATCCTTTGCTTTTGGTATCATGGCACGTATTATAACAATAAAAGTTAACGAAATGCAAACGCTTCTCAGAAATTGACATTCTCACAGCATCCTGCGGATAGTTTTCCGCAACCCAATTACGTTCTCATGAATAAATAAAATGTTGTACATATCAAGGATGCGGTTTAAACAGCAGTACATACACAGTGAAAGTACAAATCTTAAGCACGAGTATCTTGATCACGTATTTAGATACTATTTTTATGAGTTTATTATACCGCTGTTATATATTTTTATTGTTAGATAAGGTCGATTTCTGCAAGCTTCGACGTTTACGTGACTAAAATATATTATATTTCAGTGAAGCATGGATCATCAATAATACATAATAGTTTCGACTTTACTTTTGAGTTGTGGTTATTTATGTTTCTGTTTCGATTAAGTACATAAATAATATCTACTTGTGTTTTCAGCTGAATAAGCTTATAGCAATATTTTACATTTCAAATAGAATGGCAAATAATATTTTGTTCAATACACTTGAAATAATACCTATTGTTGATATGGATTTATAGATAAAACCATATCAACAGTAGGTTTTTTTTAAAGTTTCTTCTTATTTATTTTGATAATATCTACATCATTTAAAAACTAACAAACTGAAAATAATAATAATTATATGTACAATTATGTAAAAAGGGAGGGCAAAATATCATAGGGCATCAAAAAATTCTTCCGCATCGCTGTCAACAGGAAAAGTGCCCAAAAGGCTGGCAGCATTACCACGTTGTATGGCAATGCTGATTCGATGGCCAAAAAATAGACCAGCCTGTTAAATATAAATCTGCGAATAATTAATTTATTATCTACAACTTGATTGATTGATTTTAATGAAACCTTGTGCTCATCCTTTTTTTATTAGTTTAGATTTTATCATAAGTATTTCTGTTATTTTCTATGGAGTTTCTTGTCTGCCATTTAACACAGAAACTCTAGCTAGCTTAAGTTGAAATCGATTGTAAGGTTGACAAACTGTGGCTGTTATCATTTTATAGCTTAATTTCGGTCTAAGTTCAAAAGTGGGTACGAGTTTTGACTGATTACTAGCTGTATAACGACTCAATTCCCATTCGTTTACCTAAATACCTGCCATTTAACATTGTGGTCGTTTTACTGGGACGTGACACGACATGAATTTCACGTTGTGGGTGAATCGAGGAATTCGCAAAAACAATAAGGGTGGGTATAAATTTTCATTCCTTATCTGCGGAGAGCTTCTGCAGTTGGGACAAATTCAGGTGTAACTTTTACTAGAAAATGTTTGAGATTTACTTTGTTTATTTGCATATAGTAATCTATGATAAATAGAATAAAATATTATAGAATACATCATGACCTTGATTACGTCTAATTGTTTTACAGAAAAACTGAAGGACATAAACAGTTCCTGAAGTAATCAAGGTCATTCCTTCGTCTTGTTAACTATTATAGCTGCCTACTTAAGATATTTCTGGGATAAAGAAAATAATATGAAACACCAAGATATACATAATCAGCCTATATTGTTCCCACTGCTGGGACACAGGCCTCCTCTCTGTGAGAGGGAGTGGGCCGTAATCCACCACGCGGGCCCAGTGCGGGTTGTCACATGTCTTCGAATTTTTGGTTCTAGGACATGCCGGTTTCCTCACGATGTTTTCCTTCACCGTTTTGAGAGCAGTGGTGATGAAATAATTTACACAAAGTAAAGATATGTTGTCATTAATTTATATTTCTTTGTCAACACCAAAATAAATATTCTACACCATATCACATCTCCTATTCCCCACATAATATCACTATTTATTTAGTATTCTAATATTTACTATAAAACTAATAGGTTACCATATCGCTCCTTGAATACAAAAGGGACACAAATCGAAATCCATAAATTTTAGACAGCCAAAACAAATTTTTGAAACTGTTTTTTTATAATATTTCATATATTTATTAATTAAACATAAGATGTTAATATATCATTAGATGCGTATTTATTAGCTCTATCTATCTACAATATAAACTTTGTAATAGATGTTACCTATTAAGAAAAAAAAGCATAAAAGTCCCTTTTGCATTCAAAATTTGAACCAATATAATAAAAAATATGTCAAAAATTAAACACAGTTTTACAAATAAAAATGGTTTATTGTACCTTTTTGGTAAAAAAACCGTATCAAAAAGTTTAATCTTATTACTAGGTAAAAACATAAGTGAATGGACACCAGGAGAACATTGTATTAAAAAATCTAAACTAAAAAATCTTAACTTATTATTAAGTGATATAATTGAGATCAACTTTGTACGTAACTATTATTCAGCAAAATTAAACATCTCTCTAAAACAATTATTTTTGTAAGAATTATAGAAAAAACAAGAGATAAAACTGTAATAATCATTATCAAAATATACATAAAATAACCATATTCATTAATACATTCTCTAAATAACTCAAAAAATAATCAAGTGACGACACTAATTTGTCTCTCTTTAACATTAATAATTTAAACAAAACAAAATACAAGATCAGTTCTAAAGGCACATAATTCAGTAGCAAAATATTATAGCTTATATGTAATAATACTATTGCACAATAACAATCTAAGTAGTCTTACAAAATCACAGTTATAAACACTTTAAGGCACTTTTTACGTAAACTATTTTAAGTTACAAATTATAATCGTTATTTATTATTGTTATGTAAATGTTTGTATGAAATTTATAAGTCTTTATTATCAAAAGGAACTTTTAAAATTAACTATTCTAAATATTATCACAATTAGGTATCTAATAATAAAATTACAAATTTTCGTAAAAGCTTTGGTAATACTTAGGAATGATATTTTTCTCAATAAGTTTAAGAATACCCTGTTTTTTAGTTTCAGTTATTTTAAGTTTTTGTTTGTACAGTTTTTTTGGCACTATAGGATTAGCAGACCTTCTTTTTGTCAGCGTGGCTACCGAGGTAAACTCTTCAGTTTCGTATGAAGTCTTGAAGAAATATTTGTTCTCATAATCTCGATGGACTTTAATAGTTTTTATATCAGCCCATTTGACTTTTTGTCCATCTTCTGTAGTAGTGTAATTGCCGACAGCCAGAGATTTTAAATCTAAAAAACTCTCATGCGTAAGTTCGTGAACAACGAAGGGTCTTCCTTTCTTCTTTGCAGTTTTAATAAGGGTTATGTACTGATCCGGCACATAAATGGGAGAAGATTTTAAAGCATTCGAAATGTTGCGTTGAATTAGAGAGTGAGCAGCATCTCCTTCATTTTGAGTGTGCCCTTTTATTAAAAAATTATGAGTAACACTCCTCAACTTCGATAACTCATTTATGGCGTATTGGTACGTTGCTAACATAAATTTATTTTTATGTTGGCCACAACAGTTGACGCTGTAAAATACTACGTCAAAATAGTCAGAAGCTTTCTCATTCAAATTTTTCAAGTACGCGAGCACACACGATCATATTTCGTTAGCACCACGAGCTCCTGCACCTTCATGCCAAACGTAGCAGGTCGTATTATTTGAACCCAGTTCAGTAACAGTAAAATTCAGCATATTCAATTTTGAAATATAGTAAAAACTAGAGACTTCGCCTTGCGGACAAGGCATCACAGCCTGTAAGTCATATACACATACTATAAAATTATCGCTTATATTTTTTTTATCATTTTCCTTTTGAGCTCTGGCTAATTTTTTTTCTTACAAATGCAGATAATATTGTATTTGTAAAAGCGTTTTATCTTCAACATTTGCGAAAGCTGTGCAGTCTTCACACTGGTCTTTTTTCGGTTTCCAAAAAGAAATGTTGAAGTCATTCACGAAGATATTATAGTACAGTTTATAAGAAAGATAACCTTTACCTTCAGCTTTACATTTATCGACGTAATCACGGTGCAAAGTAGCAATAGATCGGCTTCCTTCAATATACTCACGCTTAGAGCGAGCGCGACAGTAGTGGCTCTCAATCCTGGGTATGGAGTTAATGTGTTCCTTTGCCCTATCCTTCAAAGCAGCATCCAATTTAAATTGATTGCCATGTTTTCCTCGGTTATCTTGCATTTGAATTCCAGTAATTGATCCAGAAAATTTCTTTACAACAGTCCGAATGCTTTTATCTGATATAGCAAGTATATTCATAAAGAATAACTTGCATACTCGAATGCGTTGATCGATTTTCGTGAAGTAATATGCGTGGTTTAAGTTTTGGCGGGTACTACCAACACGGATGTACCGATACTTTGGCTCAATGTTTGTCATATGGTTGTATATAAATTGCCTCTGAACGTTTAAATCACCAGTGTCCCAATAGGCATTAAATATGGCTAATCGTTCCTCAAATGAAAACACATTTTGACATTTAAATTTACACTTATCTGAACAAACAGGTCCCATATTTTTGGCAGTAATCATTTTTTTCGATTTAGACATAGTTGTGTGTGCCTTCCCGCTATTGATCAGAGTCTTGGTTTTGTTTCTTTTCCATGATTCTGGATTAGCTATTCATTTCCGACTAAGACGCTGAGGATCCACGCTAGCTGGTTCACTGCCAATGCTGGGTGACTGATTATGACTGATGGATGGCTGTATTTCTATATTAGGCGACTGAGTATCCAAATTGACTGGCAGATTATCATTGATGAGTAAGTGAGGTTCTACACGAGAAGGGCCCGGTTGGGGTGAAATACAAAATGGTTTGGCAATTACTTTTGACTGTATATCTCCTTCGGAATCAGAAGATCTTTCATGACTAGGTAGAAAGTTGGGATCTAAAACACTGTCATCAGAAGAAAAATCTGCAATTGATGAACTGCTGGATGTTGATGATCGGCTGGAATTGGTATCAGAGTCATTATCAGAGTCGCTTGAACTGCTACTCGAGTACTCGAGTACTGTTCAACAACTATTTTTGGCCTATTTGTGTCTTTGGTATTCGTTACACAGCTTACTTCACTGTCTTCATCCTCTAATATTGATAGGTTAAGATCAGGTTTACTGTCTGCTATAGAATTTGTATCTGAAGAATCAATGGGTAACGTGACGGGTAGACTGAGTGCAGCTGGAGTATTAAAAAAAGTTTTATTTTGCACATTATTATTGTGGCCAGGTAATGCTTGAACTTTTTCCGATTCTTGAACGGAGGTTGCCATATTCAACATTTTTCGTGCTCTATTCATTTTGTCAATCTGTAAAAAAAAAACATCTTTAACGTTTTATAACTAAAAAACATAAAATACACACAGTTCTATACATATATTATACAGTCCTTTGTACATACTCACAATACATACATACACTAAAACATACACACAATCAAATATATAACAATCCTTAATATGACATTTTCAATACTAATTTGACAGGAATAACACCTTAATTATATTTAACAAATTTAAGCTACCACTTCATATTTAACATTCAAATTCACAGTCATATTCACAGAAAATATGAGGCAATGCATTTTAATCACATATTTTTCAACATTTACGAATATCTACCCATATTATTATAGGTCCCTATAAACACTCACTGATATTATTTAAAAAACTTTAAATTAGTGACGAAAGCTTCAATTTAGGGCAGGACAGGGCTTCAATTTAGTTTATATTATTAATTTACAAACAAATAAATACATTTGTATGATTTTTAAGTTAAAAATCACTGAAGTAATAAGAATAGAACAAAATTAACATCAAAATGGTAATTTTTATTTTTAAAATTGTAACGAAAACTAAAATTATTATCATGCAAAACGGCCATATTTCTGGCCTTCCCATTCTAGCACGCTAAAAATAATTATTTATTTCACTATAATTTAATGCAAAAGGGACGTATTTCAAAATATGCTACTGTTGTATTATAAAATATTATAATGTTGTATTATAATATACTTAACTAATATTGGATTACAAAAAGGACGCATTTCAAATATGGCAATTTTGTATTACAAAATATAATAACAAATACTAATGTTAGAATGCAAAACAGACGTTTTCCAAAATATGGCACTTTTGTATTATATATTATGGTTACAAATACTAATGTTAGAATGCAAAACGGACGTTTTCCAAAATATGGCACTTTTGTATTGTAAAATATAATCACACTTACCTGAAATTTTGAATCCAACACAGACGTATTTTGGATTGTGGCACTTTTTCACGCAACCGACGTGCGTTTGCGTTGAATCTCCGGGCGCAACTAACAAAATGGCGGTTTTGCACTGACATTACCTGTCAAAGTGAGCTTATGCAAAAATGGCGGTAAGTTAGTGTAGCCATAATATAAGCAAAAATGATGGGAGTTTTTTTTTCACTATAAAATATAGTCGGTTCAGGTGTAATTTTTCCAATAAAACGATTTTAATTTTTTTTTTTATTGTGGCCCTTTTGTATTCAAGGAGCGATATGTTACAGCAGATCTCTAAATAAAAAAAAATAAAAAAAATCCAATCAAAACTATATTTAAAATATATATTGGATTACAGAGGACGTACCAAGGTACGTCATACCGTCACCAACGCCCGAACCGTTCTCGTGTCATTTTATATTTCAAATCTCTCGGTGTTACCAGTACAATATCCAACAATTATGTCATAATAAATTGAAACCTAACACTCGACTATACTGACGTTGTGCATGTCCTCATGCACGCAAGTGAATTAGCATCTAAAGCCTAACACGGCTCACAATTATTTACAAGTTATTTCTAAAACGGATACACTCTTTGTGAACCATTCTTCTCGACAGAATGTAAAATATTAAACATTATGAGAGAAAAAATATTGAAATTTCCATTAGTCATGACGTGATGGTATGGTGACATAAACTCAAACTCAAAGTATTTATTTCTATTAAACCATTGACAGGCACTTTTTAATTTTCAAAATGTCGGTACATTAGTCAGAAAGTTGAAGCTAGTCGCTCATTCCAAAACGTAGATCTCTATGGAGAAGAACAGGCAAGGAACTCTATGGACACTCTTTTAAATCAAGATATTACAAAATCTTGGGCAGATTATTCTTATTATACGTGAAAACAATGTAATAAAAAAGAAACGATAGCAAACAGTTCAAATATAAGATTAAAGATAAGCCCTGGCAGTTAACACATTTCCAGTGAACAGTCTCAACCATTTGAGTGAGCATGACATACTCTTAAGTGCCACTCCCTTTCAAGTCAGTCACACATCATAGTAACATAATAAACGACTCCATGGTACGCCCATTTACAAAAATTTAAATACATACATACATACTCACAATATTCCTTCTCACAAGCAATAAATACTTAAATATAATATCTAAGTTATTCCAAAGTCACGGTGGTTGAGTACTATCTTCCTTCTCACAAACCATGGTGACATTACTTGTGAACCCTCCTTCTCACAAGCATTACATACATACATATAATATCTAAGTTGTTCCTCAGTCACGGTGGTTGTGTACTATCTTCGTTCTCACAAACCATGGTGACATTACTTGTGAACCCTCCTTCTCACAAGCATTACATACATACATATAATATCTAAGTTATTCCTCAGTCACGGTGGTTGTGTACTATCTTCGTTCTCACAAACCATGGTGACATTACTTGTGAACCCTCCTTCTCACAAGCATTACATACCTACATACATATAATATCCAAGTTATTCCTCAGTCACGGTGGTTGTGTACTATCTTCGTTCTCACAAACCATGGTGACATTACTTGTGAACCCTCCTTCTCACAAGCATTACATACATACATATAATATCTAAGTTGTTCCTCAGTCACGGTGGTTGTGTACTATCTTCGTTCTCACAAGCATTACATACATACATATAATATCCAAGTTATTCCTCAGTCACGGTGATAGCGAATCTTCTTACTAAACATGGTGACATAAATAGATAGTGATTGTTTGAAATTATTATTTTCATATTCATAGAAGTTCACAGTTCATAAAATAATATTTGTTCATCTTATATATAAAATTCTCGTGTCACAATGTTCGTTTCCGTACTCCTCCGAAACGGCTTGACCGATTCTCATGAAATTTTGTGAGCATATTGAGTAGGTCTGAGAATCGGCTAACATCTATTTTTCATAAATTATTTATATGGCAAAACAACGTTTGCCGGGTCAGCTAGTATTCATATACATATTCATATCCTTATCTTTTATTCATAATTAATCACATCTCAAACCAGTCAATCTACACATTATATTTAAGTAGGAATACTAATTTTAGACACAATATTCTATAACTTCTTATATTAATCCATTTATCTTTATACTTAACAGGTTATATACGTATGTAGGTACCTAATCTACCAGGTAGGTACATTTTATTTGCGGTGAATTCTTATTTTGTTTTATAATCTTAAGATAAAATAGCTAAAACATTTTTTAAGTGAAACGGTTTTATTGAAAATAAAGATGTAGATAATGTACACACGGCTACATATCAAGCTGTATATTTCTAGTATAACCTGATCTCGCATTTTTTCTTTCTTCGCAGCTTTTACTGCAAATGTCAGCCGGTGGAATTTCGAGGAGCATTTCAGACGTTTGCTCTATGCGGGGGTCGTGCGGTCCATGGCCCTCTACGGGGCTCCTGTAAGGGCGCTCTCTGGCGCTGCGGCCAGCCCACCGGTTGAGCGCGGCCCAAAGGGTCATGGCCATCCGGATGGTCCGGGGATACCGCACGGTCTCCTGTGAGGCAGCGAGCCTCCTTGCCGGATTGCTGCCATGGGATCTGGAGGCAAAAGTCCTCGCACACATATGGGAGTGGCGCGAGGAAGCGAAACGCCGGGGCGTAAGTCCGCTGCCGCGAGAAATCGCGGCACAGCGGACGGAGCTCCGCCGGGATCTCATGGCGTCATGGAAAGTACGGTTGTCGCAACCCAGTGCTGGGCACGCCACGATTGCGGCAATAAGTCCCCTCTTTGAGAAGTGGCTAGAGAGGCGCCACGGCGTCCTCACCTTCCGCCTGACGCAGGTCCTCCCCGGACACAGCAGTTTCGGGAGGTTCCTGTGTCGGATAAGGCAGGAGGAAACGTCCGGGTGTCACCACTGTGTGGATCGCCCGGAGGACACGGTGGAGCATACGGTGGAGGTCTGCCTGGCTTGGGCAGAGCACCGCCGTGTCCTCGTGGAGGCGATTGGCGGCAGAGACCTCTCGCGTCCGGCCCTGGTTCAGGCCATGGTACGGAGCGAGAGGGCATGGGCAGCCGTTACCTCCTTCTGCGAAGCAGTAATGCTCGCGAAGGAGGAGGCGGGACGGTTGAGGAAAAGGCAAGTTTCGCGCCCTATCGCCCCTAGTCGCCGCAGGAGACACCCAGGGCGTCGGGAGTCCCGGGCGGATTTCCGGCCACCGTAGGCGCGGGCTTGCGGACGATGAGCAATGCGTAGCTCACCGTCCGGTAAGGACCAGGGCCCGGGTCGACGGCGCGTTGTATTCCACGCGCGCCTCAAAGAGATGTCGTCAGCACATAGGTAGGGGTCCACTAGGGGCGATGCCTGCCGTGGTCGCGGGAAGGTACTTATGGGTCACCGAGGCCCCCGCAACACAGGCAACAGGAAGGAATACGGGTGGGTTTTAGTCAGTAAGAGTCTGACACACCCTCCCGCTCAGCCCAGAGTGGGAGAAGTTATTTGATGGTTTACCACCCTCAAAAAAAAAATACTGGAAATGTACAGCTTGACATGTAGCCGTGTGTACTAAAAGCTTAAAAAATAATTCGGTAGGACCTAGGTACCAGTCATCACACCACACTCCTCATCAATCTAGGGCAATGATCAGACACAAAAATAAATTCAATATTATTATGTTTATAATGATAATAAATTGACAGAAATTTCACGCGCCCCACGATTTTATTTGACAGGAAATAAATAAAATAATAATTTTAATCTTAATAATGAGGCCATTATTAAAAGGTTTATTTCCTGTCAATTTTTTGCAGTCGAACTCCTAAATACATAACCCTTCCAAAGACTTTACTCGACTCAGCGCCACGTAAGCTTGTCCTTTCTCAACAATTTCGGGCACTTGCAGGCCACAACTGCGTGGCCTGCAAGTGCTACCTTACATTTTGTGGACAGTTGAAGCCCATGACAAAATTAAGGGCAACATCATAATGTAATCCGCCATTTTATGGCGGCGACCATGTTGGATTTATAATGATACTGAATTTATTAAATTGTATTGTCATCAGAATTAAATTTGTGTATCAAATATCAGATAACTCTGTTAAAAGAAAAGAGGTAAAATTTCAATGACTAATTTTGACACAAAAAACAAACAGGGCAAGCTAAATAAAACCGTTTAAGACCCCCACAGAGGTACAATAGAGGCAAGGATTTAATACAACAAGATGTGCCCAAGTCTTGAGGGGAAAACGATAACAATATATCATTTTATCCACCCTAACGCCACACAGTCCTCGACTTGGGTAGGAGATCCATGCTTGAATCGCGATTCTAAGTTGACGAAGTCCTTTGTTTAGTTTAGATGCCTAGATTTCAGTTTTAATGTATACACTATCTAAACTCTACGAACCGCCATGCACTGTTTTCTACTCATAAAGCCTTTTCATTTGATATCCATCATTACCCATATTCGGGGTATTTTTTGTTGGCGGCCATATTGAATTTGGGGTTTTTCATAGTTTTTTTTTATACTGTGTTCTACTAGTCAAGCCATAGGGCTTGACTAGTAGAACACAGTCATTTGATATCTTTATTGAGGGGGTTGTGGAAAAATCTGTAATCCGCCATTTTATGGCGACGGAAATCTTGAATTTACAATGATACTGAATTTATATTCAATTATATTATCATCAAAATTAAAGGTGTGTACCAAATATCAGATCGATCTGTCAAAAACAAACAGGGCAAGCTAAATAAAACCATTTAACAAATTAGGAACATACCTATTGTGATCTTGTCTGAGAGGGTTGGATACCAACGGGTATCGCGTCACCCAGGTACTGCGTAACAAGACACCCCCCGGTAAAACTGGTAAGACTGGCTTCAGACTTGGGCTTCCGACCACCCGCAATGAATATCAAAGATCTAGGAATGACAGCGGGGTTGAACGGTCCCAAGTGCTTTTTTAGGCCTGGAGGGGCCCCGACATGTAACGGACGGTCACCCATCCACGAATCGACCGCGGCAAACGACCCGTGCGGCTGTTATCATTTAGCCACAAGGAGCGATTACATATTGTTTATTGGTTATCTAAACCCAGATGAGGGTTAAATATTTACTTGTTTATAGAGACAAGCAACAAGTTAAAGTTAATCAGAGCTTATGTACTTTTTTTTTATTTGCCGTAAGTGTTGGCAATTTGGCAATTTCGGTCTTCACTTAAAATAATCTATGTGATATAGGTACCGAAATGGTTAATTAAATTCAATACAATTTGCGAAGTAGTATTGGCTATTAGTATTATACATGAAAACAAAACAACTAAATGAAAGCGTTCAACTGTGATAAACTAAATGATTCAAATAATAATAAAAGTAAATACCGTTCGATTCTGTACTTAAAACAAAACGAATGAGACGTGCGTACATACCTACCTATGCTAGAAAGAGAACGCCGATCGGACGCCAGCATATTCGGCTCGGGATTCGCACGCATTAAATCTTATGGCGCAGTTTATTCTATTTTCAAATATGTAGTAGAAAACGGCAAATCAAACAAGCAAAGGTCTCGAATACATTCTGCTTTTCTTATAACCAAAAGATTTGCCGACGTACTTTTAACACATTATCATAATGTTATTACAATGCAATTATAATAATTAGTTTTTATTTATTATTCAACTATAATTTCAATAACTGGATGCGTAATTTTAATAAAAATACTTATTGTTATACTTTTATAGTGTACTTGTGTTCTTACATTAGTCATATATGAATAAATTATTACCATATTTGATTGAATTTGATGTAATTTACTAATCGCATACATTATACAAGTTAATTAAATAATTTCTTGCAATAATAATTAATTATGTGCACTTCGACACGATGTAATTATCTTAAGACCTTTTTCTACCTTATTTATGCAAATAAATGATTTTGATTTTATACATTAATAAAATTATATAATGAATTGATATTGAAGCAACGAGCACCGATTACCATCACTAGCGTCACCGAACTCACGTCCAGCTGTACGGCGTCTAGCTGCACCAGCGTCCAGCTGCGTTCTCATTCGCGGATCCTGTGGCTCTGCTCACGACGGGTGCTGCGTAAGAGACTTGCGACTACGGTGGCTGCCACTCGTACGGCGTCGGCTATGTCTGTGTCTAGTCCCCGGTTCTACCCTTGAATGGGTATCACCTCAGGCTGGGGTCATCAGCCGGCACCGTGGTGGCGTTTCACTGTCGCGAATCTGGAACTCATAAATAACAACGAGTTTGACTCCTTTTCGAACAATCCGTGAAAAAGTTTTATTTATTTATTTTATTTATTAACACCAATAAGTACAACATCTTACAGTTTCCCAAGACGATGTTATACATACATATCAAACTATTTATATCTATAAAATACACTTCATAAAATTAACAATAAACATACAACAAAAAAAAAAATAAGTTAAAAAAAATTTCAATCTCAAATATTTACGGCTTTTTCAATGCACCTTTGTGCTCCTGATTCAAATTTCGGCAGGCCATCGAAAACATCTTCCGTCGGCATATTATTAATAATACGTGAGGCCCTTGACAAAGGGGCAAACTTTAATAAATTTGTCCTAGCCCATGGCACCTCTAACAAGGCGGGGCGGCAGCGCGCCCCCACCTACCCGTCCGGGACACACAGCCGCAGCGCCTCCAGCACTTCTGGGTGGTGCACCAACCTGCGCAGCACCCTCGCTACGTACTTAACTAACGCGACGTCCCTCCTAACAGCCAGCCTAGTGTACCCGACCATGCCCAACACAAACTCCTCGATATAAGTACCGCGTGAATTTGTTTTGTATTTTTTCAACCACTATATTTGGTTTCATGCGGATTCCATATGATGACACTTAAAATGTCGATAACACGATTTTACTTCTCAGTAGATTCCGAAGCCTATCCAGGGGATAAACGTATGCACGTATGGGAGTGGCGCGGTAGGGGTCCACTAGGGCCGATGCCCGCCGGGGTTGCGGGAAGGTACTAAAGGGTTACCGAGGCCCCTGGCAACACAGGCAATGGAAGGAACACGGGTGGGTTTTAGTCAGTAAGAGCCTGACACACCCTCCCACTCCGCCCAGAGCGGGAGAAGTTATTTGATAACTTCCCACCCAAAAAAAAGGGATAAACTTAGGGAAAGTTAAAAAGTTAAAAGAAAGAAAAAAACTTGTACACCCGGGGTAACTGCACGTATTGTTATGCTATGAAATATTTCTCATTTATAGGACTTACTGCCTTTATCCTTAACGAAATTTACTGGTTCCCGATAAGCTATTAAAACAGTTGTCAGCACATCTGGTAGAGCTCATTGCGCTGATTCGGGATTAATATTTAACTCATTTTGTCAAAAATTGCACTTACTGCTGATATTGCTAGCGCGGCAGAACTGTCACAATCTATTTAAGGTTTATAAAAAAATATTCGAATACTCGAAAGAACACACAATGTTATGTAGTAGGTAGGTTAGGCATGTCCACAATAAAATTTTAACCGTTAGGTATTACTACTTTAAAATGAATTCTTTTGAAATGAAAAACAAATAACATTGAAGCAACGAGCACCGATTACCATCACAGGGATGCTGTGATGTTAGCTTCCTAACTTCTGAAATGTTAGCTTACCTAACTAACCTACTTACGATATTTCAGGGATAAGGAAAATAATATGAAACACCAAGATATGTTGTCATTAATTTATATTTCTTTGTTAACATCAAATTAAATATACTGTATATATCTCCTATTCCCCACACTAATATTTAGTATTCCAATATTTACAATAAAACTATTAAGTTACTTTAATTTATATACAGTAGATATCCAATAGTTCTAACCAAGTCGTACCGTTATCAACGCCCGAACCCAGACTACCAAAGTGTGTAATAATAATACGGAAACAGACTACTGTCGTCGCGTCATTTTACATTTCAAATCTCTCAGTGTTACCAGTACAATATCCAACAATTATGTATTAATAAATTGAAACCTAACAGTCTGCATCCATTATTTGCATTGCAGCCGCAAAGAAATAAGTTCCACAACAGTTTAAGAATAGAATAGATATATTTACAAAAGAAATCTTTCCTTCAGTTCATAAAGTTGGAACTCTCAAATCACAACAAAAGGTATGGTGGAAGTACTTCAATTCAGTTCAATAAACCATTTTAATTATTCAATTTAAATGCTGGCAACTTTATGAACTGAAGGAAAGATTTCTCTTGTAAATATTGCTTTTCTATTCTTAAACTGTTGTGGAACTTATTTATTTGCGGCTGCAATGCAAATAATGGATGCAGACTGTTAGGTTTCAATTTAAATTAATGTGTATTGTGTATATTAAGTTTGGTTTGGACCAAACTTAATTTACACAATACACATTAATTTTATCCTCCATGTCAACATTTTCAAGCGTTCTAATTACGCGAATCTCGTCATTAAATCGTTCCCTAACGTAATTATTATAATAATAAACCAATTTAACCTGATTGAATGTAATATGGGCCCTAGAAATTAGTCTAATGGTTTTGACTTCAAACGGTTTTGGATGGCCCTTAATTAATTTAACCAAATTACCTCAGTATCTAGGCACCGTACAAAGCGAAAGTTCAGTCAATCACGTTGCCAACATTTATCTGATACGGCACGTAACCTATTATTATCATCACGTGTCAGTACCGCTCCAAATTACTGTATGTTCGAGATTCTAACAGTTACAATTATTATAGTAATGACATAATATATTACGAGAGGTTTAGAGTGAAATCCTGGATTTATTATGTTTCAAACTGTAAATTCAATATGTTACGTGAGTATATGATAGATATATAATACCCATAGCTAATATCTACTTAGTGTGTCGATGGTAATCTATAATAAATAGACTCAGCCCAGAATTTGGCTACGAGTTTGGCACCTTCACTAGCGTCGATCAGTTCATGAAACGTGCAAATAACAGGAATCGCTGGACACGATATTAAGTATCCCATTATTTCTGGAACTGCACCACATTTACACTTCAGGGTGGGCCATCTGTCGCTACTGAAGCAGATTTTCCTTGCTTCGGCTAACCTGAGTACGGAGTCTGTTGAAAGACTTTCAGATGAGCCAAGGCAACTCAGGTTACCATCCCTTCCTGGTGGCTATCCCACCAACTCGCACTAAGCGTTTCCAAACTTCTTTTATAATGCGCACAGCAAAGGAATGGAACTCTCTGCCTGCGTCTGTGTTTCCGAACGCATATAACCCTAATCTCTTCAAAGTGAGAATGAACAGGCTTCTTCTGGGTAAGCTCGCTCCATCGTCGACTTTGTTTCTGTCGCCTCTGACATAGACTAAGGTCAAGAGCAAACCCATCACAAATAAAAAAAAAAATAAAAAAAATGTCCAGGTGTGAGATTTTAATTGGTCAAAGACAGCTAATGAGATACAATTGATTTTCTATTGTTTGACTCCGAATCGGTGTCGCGCGGGGCTTAACAGGTTAAAAAGCTGTTGTGACTATTCAGCCTTTGGAACACGTGGACAACTAAGATTTTCTTTGGATATTTGAAAGCAAAATACTACAAAGGAGTTCCCAGGCATGTCGTAAATAGTACCTAATACTTCCCAAAATCATGCTGTTACGTGCTAAACACGCTATTCAGGCTGCTAGTTCCTATAATAATGGTTTGCCCACAAACTAGGTCATGTAAGGATTTGTGTGGGTCTAATTTACAGAGTGCCAAGCTGAAGTTTCCCGAACCTCGTTTCGTAATGTCTTCGCACGCTTTTTCGCTTCAACTACGCACGAAATTACAATGTATGTATTGCTATAGCAACCGAAGCTCGCGTCGCTACGACGGCTACGAGCTACGGCGTAGCACGTATTGCGTTCAGGGCCTGCACTCATTTGCTCATGTGTATTAAGCGAGTTTAGATCAGCAACAAAACTTGCAGAACTTGACTTCCGCAAGCAATTGTTACTTAGAATACTTACAAAAGTTATGAGCTTATGAGCGATTTTACACGGTAAGAATACCTTACGGAAGTCAACTTCTACAGGTTTTTCTTGCTCATCTAAACTCCACTTACCTTATCCTCTAAAGCGGTGTTTCAACTAGTTCTGAAAAACCGATTACCCTTCATTTATTTCTTAGCCGTATAACTGTGCATTATTATGATACCTACTTCTATTATAGCCCTTTTTTATGCGATGGATGTTAAAAATGCACCTTTGCAACGCCAGGTAATATCGCACGCCTGGTTAGGGATCCTTTCTTCTAGTTGGAAGAACATCACACCTCGTATCTCCTCACGTTTTTTATTGTTTTTGTTAGATAAGGTATAGGTATATAATGTTTTTATAATATTTTTTATTTATAGTTTTTTTGTCATTCGTGTTCATTATTATTTAGAGGGGCTTATGGCTAAGTAATAACAGCCGCACGAGTCGATCGATCAGGTTAAGCTACGCTTGCCGCGGTTGGTCCGTGGATGGGTGACCATCTTTACATACCAAGACCCCTCCGTGCCTCGGAAAGCACGTTAAGCCGTTGGTCCCGGCTGCCATTTGTAGATCTTTGATAGTCGTTACGGGTCGTCAGAAGCTCGAAGTTCCGACAACCAGTCTTATTAAGGGGTATCGTGTTACCCAGTAACTGGATTGTGGAGATCAGATACGCAGTCGCTCCATGTAAAATACTGGTATTCAGCTGTATCCGGTAAGACTGGAAGCCGACCCGAACATAGTTGGGAAAAGGCAGGCAGATGATGTTTTCATTATTTTTTAACCAGTTTATGTTCCTAATCTTATCCACATTCGATAATTAACTAGTTTATTTAAAGTTTTTTATTTTAATCACACCGATTAATAACACCCTTATAACCGGCTTATGGAAATCTAACATAAGCTACATAATATAACACCTACAAATAACTTATTTATGTAAAGGGTAGAGGAATTTGTGTGCTTATTAATCGTCATAACATTCGCCAGTATAATCCTGTAGTATTCACGGATTATAGTGTCGAATATACCGATTTATAAGCCATCGACTGGTAACATGAACTGAGTGGAACTCTCCCATGACATAGTATCGATATAGAGCATTATTGGTGTTTCCCGAATTGGTAATTGAGCTTACCGGAGGTGTATTTCACTTATTATATCGAGATCAACTTACTTTTGTTATCCAGGCGTTGTTTGGTGGAACGATAAACGCTCTTAAAACAGCTGGTATAGGGTATTTTTTTTTTAAAGGTTGGGAAATCATCAAATAACTTCTCCAGCTCTGGGCGGAGCGGGAGGGTGTATCAGACTCTTACTGACTAAAACCCACCCGTATTCCTTCCTGTTGCCTGTGTTGCAGGGGCCTCGGTGACCCATAAGTACCTTCCCGCGACCCCGCAGGCATCGGCCCTAGTGAACCCCTACCTATGTGCTGACGACATCTCTTTGAGGCGCACGTAGAATACAACGCGCCGTCGACCCGGGCCTGGTCCTTACCGGAGGGTGAGCTACCCATTGCTCACCGTCCGCAAGCCCGCGCCTACCGTGGCCGGAAATCCGCCCGGGATTCCCGACGCCCAGGGCTTCTCCTGCGGCGGCTAGGGGCGAGAGAGCGCGAAATTTGCCTTTCCCTCAACCGTCCCGCTTCCTCCTTCGCGAGCATTACTGCTTCGCAGAAGGAGGTGACGGCTGCCCATGCCCTCTCGCTCCGTACCATGGCCTGAACCAGGGCCGGACGCAAGAGATCTCTGCCGCCGATCGCCTCCACGAGGACACGGCGGTGCTCTGCCCAAGTCGGGCAGACCTCCACCGTATGCTCCACCGTGTCCTCCGGGTGATCCACACAGTGGTGACACCCGGGCGTTTCCTCCCGCCTTTTCCGACACAGGAACCTCCCGAAGCTGCCGTGTCCGGTGAGCACCTGCGTCAGGCGGAAGGTGAGGACGCCGTGGCGCCTCTCCAGCCACTCCTCAAAGAGGGGACTTATCGCCGCAATCGTGGCGTGCCCATGGTATAGGGTATGAACCTGTTTTAAAGGTTTTTCACCTAACAAGACAAATCACCGAAACTCCAATCACCTAGTTCTCTTCTCCAACATTTATCATGATTTTCAATGATAAACAATACAGACAGCTATCCACTGATTATTAATCTCCTTAATCTGTCTTATAAAAATAAAATTGCTTTACCAACTTAACATCCTATTTACACATCTAACAAAACTAAGTCACGTCGCTAAGTTAAATAAAAAACATTTTTAGGGTTCCGTAAGGAAAAAACGGAAACCTTATAGGATCACTCGTGTGTCTGTCTGTCACAGCCAATTTGCTCTGAATCTACAGGACAGATTAAGTTGAAATTTGGTACACATAACAATTGCTGTGACCCAAACACGGGCGTGTAACGTAAATAAATGAATTTTGAATATGAGGGTCACTCACTTTTAAAGGGAAATTAGAAAATAAAAATAAAAAAAATCTAGCTGTACTTTGTGACATATTGAATGAAAGAAATAAATAAATGCATTTTTAATACGAGGGTCACTTATGGAGGGAAACTTAGAAAAAAAAGTTTTGCCAACCGTGTGAATAAATGGGCTTGTCCATTGTGTGTGAGGGTCTCAAATATAAATAAATAATTTTTATAATTTTAAAATAAATAGTTTTAAAGTTATTTAAGAAAATAACGATAATTGACCATTCCCCCCTCTTATCTCCGATACTACTGAGCCTAAAATGTTGATAAAAATACAGAAAATAGTGTTAATTACAGAAAAACCTAAAAGGAGTCTATAATGTTCAAAAAAAAAACATGGCAAATCAATCATATTGTGCGTACAAACTTACATTTGCAGTTGGAATGTATGGAAGAACATGTTTTTCAACCACAATCTTAAGTTTGTTCTTGGAATAAAATATCTTGGGATAAAAAACATAGTAGATAACATATTCATTGTACGGAACCTTCACCACGCGAGTTCAACTTGCACTTGTCCGGACTACGGAACCCTTATAGTTTCGCCATGTCCGTCTGTCTGTCTGTCTGTCTTTCCCCTCTGTGGCTCCGAGACGTAGTACTAGAGATGTAAAAAAATCATGGCAGTAGTACATATAATGAAATTAAAAGTAAAACTATCACAGCTAAGTGGGCTTTACAAGTTAACGAGTAATAGTCGACCAACTTAAATTTGCAGTTGGAGAATTTACCGTGGCATATATCGATGTACGGGAGAACATGTTTTTCAACTACAATGTTAAGTTTGTTTTGGGATAAATTCATCCCAACCTTTGGGAGGTTGGGATGAATTTATCCCAAAACAAACTACGGAACCCTTCATTGTGCGTGGTTCGACACGCACTTGGCTGGTTTTTCCTTTTAACATTGTAAAGTGATCATTAATCCACGCGCCAAGAAAGCCATATTTAAATGGAACGAAAAAACAAACAATGGACTAAAATTACCTACATGCCATTATCTGTCTACCGTCTTAAAAGGGGCAGCTTTAAGTGGTCCATATCCATTATCATGCAACGACAATTTCCGTACCGTTCCGGCCCGTACTTAGTTCGGTCGGGTGACCGGTGCCGCAGAGAGGCTGGAAACCCACCGGATTGGCATACGACAGGCATGAAACTTCGGGTAGTGAAACCTTCATTAGTAAATGAGACGTAGACTGATATAAATAATGTAAGGTACTAAAAACTGAGCGCTCACAAAGCTTATTTAAACAAAATAGAAATTTAATTTCAGTTCTCTACAACTTTATGAATTGTTATTCTCTAAGATTAGTTTTCAACTCAAACGTTAGGTAGTTCTCTAAGTTTCCATTTCGCTTTTCTGCGTCATATTTTATTATTTATTCCATGATAATTTAATAAGCAAAAAAGGGTTGTCAAACAAATCCAAAGAAATCCTCTTAGTACCTAGGTTGTTTTTAAAATTTAGCCATATTTTATTAATGCTAATCCCTCACAGCTGACGCGGACGGGTCGAACCTAACGAAAATCTAAAAAAAACCCTGGTCATCCGTTCTAAATTGGGGAAATCTACGCTCGATTCACGAGCGTTGATTCTCGTAGATGAGCGATCGCAGTTTGTTTTTATTCTTTTACTAGCTTCTGCCCGCGACGTTGCGTCGTTCGCGTGGAAGTCGTAAGACACCACAATATACTAAAATGACAGCCACTTTTTTATAGAACTTCCCTGTATACTACGTTTGTAGTTTTGGTCTCAGCAGGCAAAATATACAGAGATTTAGGACTGGTAAAGTTTTAAGCTTTCGATAAATTTTGCCATACTTTAACAACCTTAACTTTGAATGTGAATGCACATCAGAATGTCTCAAGAAGTTATAAAATATAGAAGAATACGAACATAATGCAGTACTGCTCATGATCATCCCCCATACCAAATAGCGTGATTATTTATAGTCTACAAACTGACCAGACTTATAGGGAACATCTATGAAAAATTTGAACAGAATCTATCACAGCATCACGCAAATACTACCGGTATTTGCGTGATGCTGGAACATATGTACATTCAGACAAACATAAAATAATTCTAACTAAACTGTATGTTCGGCATTAGAATCGTTCCTGCAGTGCTATTCTGTAACCTTCTCACCGTGAAAACTTAAGTGAAGTGAACGTGGAGTGAACTGACAGTGTCATTCCACCTGATACTAGGGATGGACCAAGGATTACATTTACAATCATAATCGAGATTTTAATAATATTTTTATGCTTATTCTATTGATCATAATCAGGTAACTGATGAAAACGCTATGTGTTTTGAAGAAGCGATAGTGGATTGAGTCGACTAAAGACTGTGCGACGTTGCGCGTTGTTTGACTCACCGTCCGCAAGCCCGCGCCTACGCTGGCTGGAAATCCGCCCGAGATTCCCGACGCCCAGGGCGTCTCCTGCGGCGGCTAGGGGCGAGAGGGCGTGAAACGTGCCTTTCCCTCAACCGTCCCGCCTCCTCCTTCGCGAGCATTACTGCTTCGCAGAAGGAGGTGACGGCTGCCCATGCCCTCTCGCTCCGTACCATGGCCTGAACCAGGGCCCGACGCGAGAGGTCTCTGCCGCCGATGGCCTCCACGAGGACACGGCGGTGCTCTGCCCAAGCCGGGCAGACCTCCACCGTATGCTCCACCGTGTCCTCCGAGCGATCCACACAGTGGTGACACCCGGACGTTTCCTCCCGCCTTATCCGACACAGGAACCTCCCGAAGCTGCCGTGTCCGGTGAGGACCTGCGTCAGGCGGAAGGTGAGGACGCCGTGGCGCCTCTCCAGCCACTCCTCAAAGAGGGGACTTATCGCCGCAATCGTGGCGTGCCCAGCACTGGGTTGCGACAACCGTACTTTCCATGACGCCATGAGAACCCGCCGGAGCTCCGTCCGCTGTGCCACGATTTCTCGCGGCAGCGGACTTACGCCCCGGCGTTTCGCCTCCTCGCGCCACTCCCATACGTGCGCGAGGACTTTCGCCTCCAGATCCCAAGGCGGCAATCCGGCAAGGAGGCTCGCTGCCTCACAGGAGACCGTGCGGTATCCTCGGACCATCCGGATGGCCATGACCCTTTGGGCCGCGCTCAACCGGCGGGCTGGCCGCAGCGCCAGAGAGCGCGCCCATACAGAAGCCCCGTAGAGGGCCATGGACCGCACGACCCCCGCGTAAAGCCTCCGGCAGGAGGCGTTTGGACCCCCTAGATCGGGCAGGAGCCGCTTCAATGCAGCGCCCGCCCGCTCCAGTTTGGGAGCCAAACGTCGGAAATGCTCCACGAAGTTCCACCGGCTGTCGAGGACGAGTCCCAGGTACTTCATCGTCGACTCGACGCCGATAGAAACCCCTCCTACCATTATTTGGGACCCCAACGGTGGCGCGTGAAAACACATGGCCTCGGACTTGTGCAGGGCCACCTCGAGTCCCAATTGCCGGATCCTTTCGACGATTGTTGCAACCCCGCGTGCCGCTAATTCGGCCGCCGCCTGGTGCGACCTCCCCTGCGCCAGGACCAACGTGTCGTCAGCGTAGCACACTACGCTGACGCCGCTAGGGAGGTCGGCGCGCAGCACCCAGTCGTATCCGATGTCCCACAGATGCGGCCCCAGGACCGATCCCTGTGGGACACCGCACGACATCTCTTGCCGGTTCCACACTCCCTGGTGACCGGGGTAGATGACGGCCCTGTCCGTCAAATAGGCCTCGACCACACGACAGAGGTAGGTCGGCATCCGGTGATACCGGAGTGCCTCCCTGATGCAACTCCAGGGCAGGGTATTGAAGGCATTGGCGATGTCTAGAGACACCGCCAAGACGACCCCACCCTGGGCAACAGCATTCCCCGTCGTCAGGGCTCGCACACGCATGATGGCGTCCACCGTAGAGCGCCCTCTGCGGAAACCAAACTGGCTCTCCGCCAAATCCGGCCCCACCCGCACCAGCTGGCCGACGAGGCGGTCTGCAATGACTCTTTCAAAGAGCTTGCCCACCTCGTCGAGCAGCACGATGGGCCGATAAGCGGACGGAGAGTCCGCAGGGCGCCCTGCCTTCTTTATGAGGACCAGTTTCCCCGTCTTCCAACGAAGCGGGAACTGGCCCCTCTCCAAGCATGCGCTTAGGAGCCCCCTAAGTCGAGGCCAGAGAGCCTCCAAGGCCAGGACCCAGGCCTTCCCAGGTAAGCCGTCGGGTCCTGGGGCGGTATTTTTGGCATTAAGCCTGCGTACCGCCGCTCTCATTTCTCCCTCGGTCACCTCCGGAGCATCGTCGTCGTCGTCGGCGGTGTGGTCCGCATCAGGCACCGCAGTAGGCGGAGCCATAGGCGGGGAGGAGTGTTCCCCTCGCGAAAGGAACAGAGCGCTCACCACGTCCTCCACAAGCTGGGGCCGGAGACTCTGCGTTAGCGGGGGAGCCCATGGGCGGAGTTTATCCCGCACCACCTTGTACGGGCGTCCCCACGGGTCCCTGTCCAGACTCCCCAGCGACTCCTCGCGGGCCAAACCCCTGGCCCGCAGGATCTCCGCTTGGAGGGCGGTCTTCGCCGCTCTGTACCCCTCGTACAGCTCCGCCTGAATGGCTTCCGTATCCGGAGGTTTGATACGGAGCCTGCGGTGCCTGGTGTACCGGCGTCGCGCAGCCACGCACGCAGTGCGCAGAGCCGTCAGCTCCTGCGACCACCAGTACACCTGGCGCGAGGCACGTCCAGGCTGGACCCGGGGCATTGCCACGTCACATATGTCGGACATGGCCTCCCGGAACCACTCCGCCTCGTCGTTGATGTCGGCAGGCCTGTCCGGTGGTGACGCCCAGACCTGCACGATCGAGGCTTCCAGGAGGAGCTCCCGGTCCAGCTGCTTCAGCGCCCACCGCGGACCACTCGGGGCCCGTCGGACCGGCGCGTCCAAGGTCTGGGCGGAGACGTCGAACCGGATATACCAGTGATCGGAATAGGTCTCCACCCCCTCCATGACACGCCAGTCAACTACACGCGGCGACAGAGCGGGGCTGGCGAACGAGATGTCCACCACTGATTCACCCCGCATCCGCACACACGTGGGGACAGAACCCCGGTTTAGGACGACCAGGCCTGTCTCCAGAGCCCAGTCCTCCACCATCCTGCCCCGTGTGTCCGTTAACCGGGAACCCCAAGCCAAATTCTTGGCATTGAAGTCCCCGAGGACGAACACGGGGAGGGAACCAAACCCGACGACGACGTCTCTCAACTCCGCAAGGGAGTTGTGGAGCTCGGCAAGAGTTCGGTTCGGAGAGAGGTAGACCCCTACCACAACAATCTCCCCGAACCGTGCTGCTACGCAGCCCCGTCCTCTCTTGACGGCCTCGAGGGACGGGGTACCGGCGGCGGCCGACGAAATTAGGGTCACTGAGCCGCTCAGGTCCTCCACCCAGTCATCCCTGGGCGGGACAAAGTACGGCTCAGCGACCACGGCGATGTTAATCGACCACTGCGCCATGCTCTGAAGCAACAGATCCTGAGCGGCGGCGCAGTGGTTGATGTTCGCCTGGAGGAGGCGTAATGGGGCCATTAATGGCACTCCATGTCAGCCCCCTCTTGGGCCTCCTTCCCAGACCCCTGAGAGGGGCCTGCCGCAGCGGCCACGGTGGCGACGGCGACGACGGCGGTGTTGGAGGCGGCAGCGGCGGTGGCAGTGGTGGCGGCTGCGGCGGTGACGGCGGTGGCGGAGGGCTTGCCTCTGGCCCTGGCTTTGGTGGGTGGGGCGCAGGCTTTGCCGCCCATCCGGTGCTCGGCCGGCTTGCCAGCCGCCGCACATACGGCACAGTGCGGCGCGGCATTGCACGAGCCGGCCTTGTGCCCGGGCAGACCGCAGCGGTAGCAAAGACCGCTGCGGTCCACCTCCGAGGTGCAATTCGCCTGCACGTGGTTGCCCACCTGGCAGCGGAAACACCTCAGAGGTCTGGGTTCCAGCAGTTTCACCTGCGCGGAAACCCAGCCCACCAATAGCCGTTGGCCCTCCCCGGTAACTTTTCTGGCCGCCGACACGGGGCAGCTCACCATAACGGTTTGCAGCCCCGTGGAGTCAGGACGGATGGTGCCTGCCTTCACCTGCTCGGCAGAGCACCCCCCGGTCCTAACCACTGCGGCGACCACCTTTTCTTCCGTCGCGGAGTCGTCCAGGCCCGTGATGCGCATGCTAGCGCATTTGGTGGGCCTGGAGACTCGGACCTCGTCCGCATTTCGTGACGCCCTAAGCCTTTCGGCCAGGGCGTCAGCGGCCGGGCCACTGGCCCTACCGGGGACCTCCACCATTCGGGCCCCAGTCGCCGTCACCTTCATTTTCAGGCCTTTTGCTGCGCCGAGCTCCTCCAGGCGCACCGCCTCACCCACCTTCGCCATTACCGTCCTATAGGACACGCCCTTCTTCTCCGCATCCGGCTGTAGTGTGATCACTACAGCTGCGGAATTCGGGGCGCGGAGCCTAGCCGCGGCGGTTCGCTCCTTGCGCCGCTGCCGCCTCTCCCTCTTTTTGGCCGCCCTTTTCGCCTTAGCCGCCTTCCTCTTCTCTCCGGCTACCTGCCATTCGGCATCGGCCGGAAGACATTTAGGAGGCGGGGGCGGCCGTCTCGCCACCGGAGCCCTCGCCGCCAGGGCTGGGGCCCTCGCCGCCGGGGCCGGAGTCTTCGCCTCTGGGGCTGCAGCCTTCACGGCCCGCGCATTCGCATTCGCCCCGCCCTTTGGCTGCCCCGACGACCCTGGTTTGGCCGTGGCAGCTGTGGCGGCAGAATACGACGGGGCTTTGCGCTGGTCCGAGGCCGGCTGGCTCGCCGCTAACGGGGGGCGCAGGACTATGGCCTCTAGAGCGGAGAAACGACTCCGCAAGGAAGCCATCTCCTGCCGCACCAGGGTCAAAACCCGGTCTTCAGCAGGCACGGGCCGCCCCTACCCATGCTGCTGCCCCCCCTTTTGCTCCACTTGGGAGTCGGCTCTTCTGAGCCCAGCCAGGTCCGCTCGGAGCTCCTCATTCTCCTTTTTGAGAAGCTCCATGGCGGCTGTCAGGCGGGCGACCTCCGCCCGCATCTCCGACATGCCGTCTGAAGGAGGCCCTAGGTGAAGGGCCTCCGCTGCTGCCACAATCGAGGCCGTGGCCGCGGATATGGCCTGGTCCTTAGAGGACTTGAGCCTCTTCACGGCCACCCCCTTGATCAGGGCTAACACCACCTCCGCGAACCCGGCCACACGCTCCGAATTGGGGCCGCCAACGGCGTCTGGCCCACCACCAGGAGCCTCTGAGCCCTGCACTGCCTTTGCGAGCCTCTCGGCTCGCTGGGCCTTCTCAGCTGGGCAGGCTCGGCTCGGCTCGCCGACCTCCCTGGTGGAGGGCCCCCTATCCACCCCTTTTCGTCCTCGGGCCCCACCCCGCCGGCTGCAGTGGATTTTTTTTCTCCGACCGACAACCTCGTCGGAGGACGACCCCGAGTTGGGGCGCTTCGAGGTTCGTCTGAACTCTCGGCTCCTCTCGTCCACCTGTTTCCGCTCCGAGCTCCGACCTGAGCTCTTTGCGCTAGATGCGGCGTCGGACTCCGACCCCGCATCACTCTCCTCCACTTGAGTTTTGGTTTTTTTTGTTTTTCCTTCCATATTTGATCCCACGAGTGTGAGGGATGTAAAAAGTACACCTAGGTTCACCCCCTGTCCCTAGGCAAGTGTACATTTATAACCCAACCACCGTCCACTGGTACCCTGGCTGGGGGTGCGCTAACGACTGATGCGCCACCTACAACTCGGAAGTTGCAGATGACACTACTCCTCAGCCATTCATATCCTCGCCGCGCACCAGAACTTGATATTAGAGGAATTTTTATAGAGGTTATCTTCCTCGCGATCCGGGCGATCAAGCCAAGATCCTCGTCCCGTTCCAAGCCACAAAACATGACTGTGGTCTCTTTACGGATTACGATTTCGACGGTTGCAGACAGAAGAATCATTCTCCCGCTGCTTGCTCGCTGGCAGGGTAAGTGCACAGCAAGCACCGCCACTCTTCGCCCACTCGACCTACCCTCTGTAAGCAGAGAGGGGAGTGGACGACCGACGATCGAGCATGAAGCTCCCCGCCACGCAGAAATTCGCCACGGTCAATACCCTCTCCGAAACATGGAGAGACTATTGGCCGTGCCCAGGATGCACCGGCCCGACGACTGCTCTTTCCCCCGAACGTATTCGAAGGGAACCAGCAGCAATCAGGCACACGAGGAGGTTTTCTGCACGCACCCCGCTAAAAGTATGCCTGGCTGACGAACCATAGAATTTATCCCCTCACAAACTATGTGGAAACCTAACTAAACGATGTCTGTGTACATGAGCCATTCGAATAAAAAACGTGCGGATTATTTAATAAGTACCTTTCTAATATTTTATTTTAGGTAGGTAAATTTATACCGACCAACACGTTGCCAATAATAAAATAATATTCATAAAATCACCGTCATCAATACTATAACAAAATTCAACAGTTTAACTGACACTCGCGCAGCGCGCGCACCGGCCGGCGGGCGGCTAGGCTCACTTTATCCAGCCCAAGTGAAGTGATGTTGCCATGGCAACGAGAATCGAGTGAAGTGATAAGATCACGACACTTGCGCGTCGCGCTTACCGACTCACTTCACGTAGCCGATTTACTTCGGTGCGGGTGGTTACTATGGTTACGAGAATCGGGTGAAGTGATAAGATCACGCCGCGCTTGCGCGTGTTGCGCTGTTATTAACATCAAGTTGAGTTTTTTTTTTTTTTATTTCCCGTTTTTTATTTTTAAATGCGCGACAAACAAAAATTTGGTTTTACCACCTTTATATCAAAATCCAAAATGGCGGCTACAAACATTTTTCATCATGTGTGTCGTTTTCATGGTTTTCGGGGGTGTTAAAGCCGATAATGGGGTCAAATCTAAAAAACAAGATGGCGGCTGCAAAAAATTCAGATTTTTCATCATGGGTATCGTTTTCATGGTTTTCGGGGGTGTTAAATCCGATAATGAGGTCAAAATTAAAAAGCAAGATGGCGGCTGCAAAAAATTTGAGATTTTTCATCATGGGTGTCGTTTTCATGGTTTTCGGGGGTGTTAAAGCCGATAGTGTGGTCAAATTCAAAAAGCAAGATGGCGGCTGCGAAAATTACCAAACCTTTTGGAATAAAAAAAAACCAAATTGAGTTTCTGACTGAATTTCTGTTTTGCTATTTTATTTTTAAAAACCCTAAATAGTAACGTTTCAACACTTAAATACTAGTTTTGAAATAATATAAAATGATCTATAGAATTAGAATAAAAATATAATTAAAATATCGATTATGATTATAAATGTAATGCTTGGTCACTCCCTAGCATCAGTGGGATGACACTGACAGCTCACTCCACGCGAGCTTTCACGGTGAGATTTTTACAGAATCGACATGCAGGACCTTGTAGCAATTATTTTTTTTTTTTTTAAATATATTCAATGAATAGTTTTGGCTTTGCTAGGATTTTATTATATTTATAGATTATATTTTATTTAAATTACTTTGTTAAGGAAACAACCAATTTTATAAAACATGTAACAGCAAAATATTAAAAGCTAAAGAAGGATTATTGACGGAGTTGCACTGCGGCCGCTACGCGTAACGTCCGTTTATGGCCCCATTGTATTCTTGAAGGTGCATTTTTTCTCGGATCAGTCGTGTTACAGCCGTTCTACGTAAGTACACTCAACGTTAGAAGTGCCTGTGATGATAAAAGAACCACACAGATCAAATTAACATTTTGTGAAGCATGGTACAGGCGAGCGGACTTATCAGGAGGTACTTTTTGTCGCCCACACACTCGCAATAATGTTAACAATATTGTGTGTATCGGCAATATTATTGCGAGTATAGTTGCGGCTTTAGTCAGACTGTTTGTCGTAATTATATTATACTTAGGTAAGTAATATTATTTTCAAATAATATTTTGCGTTTTGACTGTATTAACGGACGTAGAGCAACTAATTGTGAAATATGAAGGTCAACGGCCGTAATGCAATCGATCTCAACAAAATGCATCTTCCAAATACAATAGGGCCATAAACGAACGATACGCGTAGCGGCCGTAGTGCGCCTCTGTCGGATTATTGTACAATCCACTACGTTTCCTCGGATATCAGAAATGAGGTACAGTGAAGATAGGTACTCGAACATACAAACAACAAATTAATTGAGATGAATTTAAGTTACAGTGCTACAAAATATGTAAAAAGTGGGAAAGTGTGAGTCGGACTCACACACGAAGGGTTCCGTAACACAGTACCTACAATATTTAACACGACATTAAAAAAAAATTTAGTAAAAAAAAACCACATTTATTGTATGGGGACAACCTTTAGTTGTTAACTTTATTTTGTTTTTATTATTTGTTGTTATATCGGCTATAGTAGTAAGTACGTACAGTCAATTTCAAGTGTCTATCTATTACGGTTCAAAAGATACAGCCTTGTGACAGACGGACGGACAGCGGAGCCTAAATTACTTACTACACTACATGTACACCACTGTCAGCGTTAACATCTCTGAACATTCATATAAGTGATCCTCAGATGACACTGCGTCCCTTCGCAGTCTTTAGCCGTGATATGCGATTTGCGACCATTGCAATCCATAAAAGCTAAAATTTACAGTGTCGTCCATCAGAAAAGAGTCGAGACAATACAAAGGCCGAAAGGTTGACTGGTAGAAAATACCTATAGCATTAAGTCCGCCTCTATTTGTGTGCTTAAAGTATTAAAATAAATAAGCACAGTGAAGAGGTAAGCAATCCTTCGGTCGCATTTACTACACGAAACGGTATGTAAGGTAGGGTAGCACTATTATATAACAAATCTTTCGAATAGTAAATCCAGGCCGGTTCACCGACGTCCAAAATACATTATAAGTCGTTTTTCGGGCTCTGAAGACTATTTCATTCGTTTTTTCACGATCCTGCGGGAATTCCTTGGAAATAAATATTTTCTTGTATAGGTACTTCTGGGTAGTCGAGCGAGAGATTGATATTGAGTGATGAACGATACGACTGGTTGCCTATTGTTATTTAATAAACTTCCGACTCACATTTACCTTGTCGAATGTTTTCCCTTATTTTTTGTGCGATTGTTAGAAAATAATTTCATGTCGTAAATGCTTCCTGGTTCAATCTCGGTCGCATTCGCTTCTTCACTTTATCAAAGCAAGTTTGCGCACCAAAACAAGGAATTAATAATTCATAAATATTCTAAACTGACTTTCAATAATTTGCGCGTAACTAATGAAAGTTTCTTGTCGGCTCAGTCACGCACTAACTGTAACCGAACTCAGACGTGCTCAACTTTTTTTGTCATTTGAATATAAATTTTGATCATTTTCTGAGAATGCCGCCATCTTACGACGTTGATTTTGTTACAACGTTTTATTTTTGGAAGATTTTTATTTATTTTATTCATTAGGGAAAACAAACAGTAACACATTACATTTTGTAGGAAAATATATGATAAAATGAGTTACTGTTCAGGTACCATCAGAAGTACCTCCCCTCGTTGTGTGCAATCAGCACATGATGGTATTATTTATTGATTTATTTATTGTACACCACAAAAATACATAACAAAAAATAAATCAAACACTATAAAATATACAATGCGCGGCCTTATCGCTTTCTGCGATCTCTTCCAGGCAACCATGGAATGGACAGTGATTTGCTTAGACTTAAAGTGGGGCTGTCGTTGGTGCAAAAAAAGTATGCAATATACTAGAATAGATAGACAGATATATACACATCCTAAATAATACGAGCCCTGATGCAAAATAGTTCGTTTAGTATGGAAAGTAGTGCAAAGCGTAAAATATAGAAAGTAAATATTGGTAAAATAATTAAGAACGTTTAATAAAAGTAAAACACAATTTGAGGAACATTTTAAAGTTTAATTTAACATAACTGAAATTCTTTCATGACTTTACATAACATAAAATTTTTTAAAAAGTATTCTAAAAAACATAACGCAAAAGTATTCGTCTACCCTTGTCACTCACGCAAAATAGTTCGTCTACCACTTAGTTGTGTCGCCTTTGCTCTAAATGACAGCTTTGATGCGAAGAGACATGGTTGCAACCAACGCTGCACACTCCTCAGGCGTAATTGACTCCCAGACAGCCAAGAGTTTAGCCTTTAAGTCGCTCTTCGATCTTGATGAAATCCATTACGGAGAACTTTTTCATGTTCCACCATAGGGTTTCGATCGGCGACAAGTCCGGGCTGTTAGATGGCCATTCGATTGTACGGATGCTTTTCGCCTGTAGCCACGTCTTTGTTTTCCTTGCAGTATGGCAGGAAGCACCATCCTGTTGAAAAATGAAGGAATCTTGATGCTTAAGTGACGGAATAGAGGGCAGTAAATTCCCTTCCAAAAGTTTTTGATACCTTGCAGCATTGATAGGACCATCCACAAACTGCATACACCAACACCTTGTGCAGACATGCAGTTCCATATCATAAGAGACGCCGGAAACTTCACTTTGCGTTTGAGACAATCAGTATGAAATGCCTCATTTTTGTTCCGAATCACTTTTTTCCTTTCATCGCCGACTGTCACTTAAAATTTGGACTCGTCACTCCAAATGATACTACGCCACTGATCGGAACTCCAATTTAAATGATCACGAGCAAACTTCAACCTCTTTTTCTTTTCTTTTGCAGCAGTCAACAGTGGTTTCTCCTTAGCGGTGTAAAATCCGTAACCCATTCTTTTTAGGACTCTTTTGCAAGTATCAACTGAGACGTCTTTGTGAATCATGTCCTTCCATTGCACCGTGAGTTCTCCAGCTCGAGCACGACGATTATTTTTGATAATTTTCTTCAGGATTCTGTTTTCTACTGCACTTGTGATGCGTGGTCCAGCAGTTTTCTTCAAACAAGAAGTCGTTCTATTCTTTTTATAGTGCTGAATGATAGATTGTACTGTAGACCTGGGAAGTATCAAGTCTTTAGATATTTGGTAACTTGATTTGCCAGCGAATAGTTTGTGGGGTCGATACCCCACAAACTATTCGCTTTCGAAGCTCTTCACACACGGGTTTGCCACGACCCATTGTTATTTGAAAACTAAAGAAAAAAAATAAAATTTTCAGAATTTATATTGTCTCACTTGACAAATGACACAGAATTACTTTTACAAATTTAAATTATGCAACATAATTGTACAAAGAAGGAATAATCTTATTTAACTCACCGATAGACGACCTCTTTTGCATCGATTAACAATTAGACGAACTATTTGGCTTATAACTTCTTCGAATTTAAAACAGGATATATAAATATAAAAAACTAAAATAGTTTATTGGTTCATAATTGAAAAATGGCATAAGTAACGCGACATGTGATAGTAGAACAGCTTAATATTTTATATAGATATACAAAAATAATACAATTAGAAAAAATCTCACAGAGAAAATTCCACACTAGACGAACTATTTTGCATCGGGGCTCGTATATGCATACATACTAAATATATAACCAACGAAAATAAACGAAGACTATAGATAATTACAGTTACGAGAAAAAGATCACAACGACATGATTGCATTGATACTCATGAAGAACAAAATCTTTACAAAATTAAATACGTCGCTTTTAACCTAATACTTCGCATGCGTCTGCGTTCTTCCAACAATCTTCTTCTACTCTGTCCTTCTCATACTTCTGACTTTGTTCATTCTTCCTTTCATATTCAGTCCCATCTTCTTTGGAATGCGCTTCCTCGTGATATCAGGACGGCCACCAGTCGGTATGCATTTAAGCGGTCATCTCAATTATGTATCTCTTTTCCTTGAGTTTGTATGTATATATATATGTATAATGTAGGTATATATTGTAGTAAATATATATGTATTAGTATTATAAGCTTGTAACCTATTTCTGTATTTCTGTACCTATTCTATTTATAATCTATTATGTTATCTTTTAATAATTTTCGTTATTTTTATTTCCTCTCAGAGAACCTGCCATCTTACCTCTTCACCACCCTTGGTTGACTGGTAGAGAATGCCTAAGGCATTAAGGCCGTCTTTGTACTTAATTGTGTGCGAGAAGTTTAAATAAATAAATAATAAATACTTGGTGATATTCATGGCGCAGGTATACAATTTCATGCCACTACTGAACTTAAGTCTCGTGCCGGTAAACATGCCCCACACGAAGTTATTGAATTAAAAAATCCATAAATTTCCGACCGAAATTATGTTCAAGTTTCAGCTACAAAATAGAACCTTTAACAATAAGACAGGCTTCTAAGCGACGGCGCGACGCGACTTTCAATTTTTATGAAAACTTCAGGGAAATTGTTCTACCGGCATCGCATCGCGTTGCGCCTGTCTGCACGAACCTTTAGCGCTTAACGTGACGGACTTAATGAGCTATTTCTGTATGGCAGGTACGAGGTAGGTATGAGTTGAGAGCTTGTTGTATCTGTCAGCTTATGCCTAGGCGGATTAAGCACGTCGCTCGTAGTAAAAGCTTTTAACTTGAACTTAACTGTAGATTTTCTGAATTCATTTTAATCTGATTTTAAGATGTTTAAGTATTTAAATGTATTCCCCTGGGTCTAGCCGTCAGCAGAAAATACAAAATACAACTTACAAAATACATAACATCACGCCTTGTTTCCCCGAAGGATTGGGCAGAGGTGTACTTTCAGTAAGTACCCCACATTTCGCCAGTTATGTTTAAAGTCCCATTTAATAGGGGGCGAATATATTGCCATCAATTGGGCACAACTCCAAATTCCGGGCTGCTACTGAGAAATTCTAGATAGAAAAACCCAATAACACTGCCTGACCCGGGAATCCAACCCAGGATCTCAGTAGTAGCGCTTACGATCACTAGACCAACGAGGTCCAGTCAGCAGAAAATACAGTGGAAAATAAATTACCTACGGAGTTTTGTTTTACTTCATATCGAACTTGGCTTTTAAGGTGAACGTCTGTAAAATCATACTGAAATATACCATACCAAGGAAAAGTGCGTACCATAGCTCACAATGAAATTGACCTACTAAAATTATAGACTTGCTATAGCCAACGGCCGTGCACCCCACCAATTGTTTAGTATCGTAGGTGCAAATACCTAGACTTGGTGCGAATATTCTGTATCATAATCATCATCATCATTTCAGCCGAAAGACGTCCACTGCTGGACATAGGCCTCCCCCAAGAACCGCCACTTGGACTGATTTTGTGCTTCCCGCATCCAGCGGATTCAGATTTCACAAGCTCATCGGTCCACCTTGTAGGAGGCTTTCCAACGCTACGCCTTCCGGTACGCGGTCGCCACTCCAGAACCTTACGGCCCCATCGGCCATCTGTTCTGCGAGCAATGTGCCCTGCCCACTGCCACTTAAGATTGGCAATGCTTCGGGCTATGTCGGTAAACTTGGTTCGCCTGCGGATCTCTTCATTTCTGATTCGATCACGTAGAGAAACTCCAAGCTTAGCCCTCTCCATTGCCCTTTGAGTGACTTTTAGCCTTTTAATAAGGCCCATTGTAAGCGACCACGTTTCAGTGGCATATTTCATCAATATTCTGTATGCCATGCTAATATTTGTTTCTTGCCATAATTAAGCCTTCGTCTCGTAGCGCAGAAGTTGATCAAGCCGTCATTACATGAACTTAGATTAATGTCAAAGGGCTAATTTCACCGATGAAACTGAACGCGATCAGCATATCTAAACCGCGTTCAAGACCTGACAGTTTTAATGGAATATTGATACTGACCACGTTCAGTTTCATTGGTGAATTGGCCCTATACTTGTATAAGACGAAGCCGAAACAGACTTAACTAACCATAAGTGTTTTCACCTTGTACTGCGTGGTACTTATTCGTCTAATCCAGAGGTTTAACCATAAACTAGGGGTTTTAAGAGCCTATTCAACATAAACCTAATTCAATAAACTCTCAATTGATTCTATTGGCCGTGGTTAATTCGGACAACCAATCACAACGGCTTATGTGAGATCTGACAGATTTACTGATCAGAGATTTGGCTTTTAAAAACTGGGGATTATACCAATAAAAACGGTCGAAAATAAACATTTGATAAATACTACCCGTCACCATTTTAGTTACAAGACTTACGAAAAAGTAGCAGGCGCGGCCGCAGCCCAATATTTTGGGAGGGTCACCATGGGTGCCGAGGAATATTTTTAAGGAAATATTTAACTGATCCTCTAAAAACTTATTGACCTTCTAATGATGCACACTTTATTAAATAAAAAAAAATAAAAGAAGTTGGCAACCCTAACCCCCGGTTAGGGTTGCCAACTTCTTTTAGAAAAATAAAGAATTTCTGATTTCAAAGAGGGTAAATAAAGAGTACTTGTTCTTTTTGCGGAACATATACTTTATTTTAAAATACCAAATTTTCCGACACGACATAATTTAGAGTTCATATTGATGAAGAGCATAGTAATTATTATTAATTTCAATAAAACCCTGTTTGTCCCTTCCCGCCACTTTATAAACATGTCCAAAACAGGGACGTCCATTTAAGGCTTCTTTAGAGAAATGGAGCCGCTATGGAGAATATAGGATGCAAGAGCGAGCTCGAATTTTTTTTGGAACCCACGTCAAAACCGGTTAACCGGTCTTCTTTAACGGTTCATACAGAAATAGAAGTAACTTTATCTATCTACTTATGCAGAAAAAAATGAGAGCTAAAAGATTATATGATACAAGAGCGAGCGAAGCGAGCTCGAATATTTTTGCACCCCGCTTCGGATAACTTAGGTTTTCTTTGACCGTTCATAGAGAAATAGAAGTAACTTTATTGACTTATGCAGATAAATGCAGAGAATAAAGAGAATGTAGGATGCAATTGCGAGCGTAGCGAGCTCGAAAAACCACGCCTGGGATAGGTTAGACTCTCGCAGAGAATGCAAAAGTTGCAGGAATTCATTCAATTCATAGTCAGAGTCCATAAAAATAGAGTGTTGCTTTTGTAGATTATACAGTACGCTTACGCAAAATAAATAGAGTACAATTCTCTTTAATAGAGGACGGAGTAGACGGTAGGGGTCGAGCTCTGGACCAAAGACATTATACAAATTGAATTAAAAGGCGGTTGCCTTTTAATTCAATTGTGATGTGGATGAGAGCAGAGAGCAGTGGTGGCCCAGTAGTAACGGCTGCAACTTTCGAGTTGTAGGTCGTAGGTTCGAACCCAGACAGGCGCTTTACTTTGTGTAAATTGCCACCTCTGCTCTCAAAACGGTGAAGGAAAACATCGTGAGGAAACCGGAACCAAAACTCGAAGACATGTGACATCTACCAACCCGCACTGGGCCCACGTGGTGGCTTACGGCCCACACTTTTTAACCTGATCAAACGGGTTAGGTCAGGTTAAAAAGTGACAAACCGCGCCCGAGCCGAGCAAGCGCCGCGAACGGTACCGCGGTAGCGGCTTGAAAGCGCTATATCCAAGTTGGTGGCAGTTACTTGGCTATTTAGTATTAATTTAAGGACCCCAAAATAGGAATCATTTGAGGTTCACAGAAAGAGGGACAATCATTATATTAAAGTTTTCAATAATTTTAGGAAAGCAAAATGAGTATGAATTATATGAGTATATTTTAGGGAGGCACATCTCCAGCTCGACATCATATGCTATTCAGGGAGGCTATAATTTTTACATAGCGGGGAGGCGGAGGTATTTTATGATGCGGCAAAATTGGTCGCCACGTTTTTGATAAATAAAAGGTATCAGAACAGCAGATTATGTAGGGTGAGAAGAGCGAGCGAACCTAACTTGAAACTTTAAAAACTTCGTTTTGAATAGATTAAGTCGATTAATTTTCAAACAGAAATAGGAGTTACAGTATTGACTTATGCAGGAAAGGCCAAGCAACTATGTGATTTTAGAATACAAGAGCGAGCGAAGCGAGTTCAAAAAATTTTCACATTCCCGGATAGGTTAGATTTTCTTTTGATCATTCCAAAAGAACTAAGAATTACTTGCTTTGTCGAAATATGAAGAAAATCTCAAGAATCAAGAGAATGTAGAATGCAAGAGCGAGCGAAATAAACCTCAAAAGTAATAGCGCCCCGCCTCGAATCTGTTCTTTTTTCTTTTGACCATTATACAGAAAGAGAACTTTGTCGAGTAAGAAAAGCTTAAACTCGTTTTACAGCAGTTTAGATATAAAATCTGGTCTTTTAAATTTAGCGTAGTGGTGCTCAAATTTCCAAGTTTTCTTCGCTCGCTCATGCTTATTTACTTAATGGTTTGTATGGGCCATATACAAACCATTAAGAAAATGACCCGGGGTCACTGTCTCTACTAATTAGATAAGGACTTACTCTCGTATGAACAAGAATGTTTGGAATGTAAGTACCTACCTCACAAACGCTGTTCTGACGACTTATGTAAGTAGGTGTGTTCCATTTATAGAGACTAAAAATAAATACCCTTCAAAACTAAAAAAGCTTAAAGACATAAAGAGTGAAAGTTTGCCTTAAGATATGTTTTTTTACTTTTCATCACATCGGCATCGTATTGAAACTGAAAATAGACATGTTAAGTATACTTAAACAGTTCACCTGCTCTCACATACGAACGTGAGCTTACGAAATATGCTCAAATAAATACACAATAAGTAGAACCACAAATACACTCGCGGACAAATAATATTGATTGAAAAACTAAAATTACTCTTACAATAATAGAGTTAGCGGCATGAATGAATGTATGTTGTAGATAATTTACCAGTCTATAATATACACCAAATGCTGGAAACATTATTAGTTTAATTGGAAAAATACATTAAAAAAAAAACAAAATATTCACATACAACACAATAACGAACTTTAATACTTTGTATTGCCTCCACGGCCTCTTGGGCGATTGGGCATGCTGTTTACGAGTATTTGGTCCATTCTTCCACTAACGCATGTTTGAGGTCTCGAAGTGTAGGTTTTCGATTTCTTACACACCTCTCAAGCTCGTCCCAAGCGTGTTCAATCGAATTCAGGTCTGGGCTTTCCGCGGGCCATTCCATACGATTGATGCTAACGTCCTGAAAATACTAATTTACAATTATGAGAGAGCTGTATGTGGCCTGGCGTTGTCTTGCATGAATATTAAAATATGGGACGACATGCTTATTAAGAATTTCTTCCACATATCTTGTACTAGTAAGCGTATCATTTTCTATCAGCACTAACTCGGTGCGTTTCTCTGAAGAGATTTCAGCCCAAGCCATAACAGTACTACCGCCGAACGGCACCTTTCCCTCAAAACAAGCTGAAATAAAACGTTCCCCTGGCTGTCGGTAGACTCTTCGCCGCCCATCATGTGAATCCATAAATCTGGATTCGTCATAAAACATTACTCTTGCCCATTCTTCGACTTCCTATTGTGAATGTTCGCTGGCGTAACGTAATCTTGCTACCCGCAAATGGTCCAAAACTTGCAAGGGAACGTTCCCTTTCCAGTTTTGGACCATTTTTTTTTCCAGCTTCTAGGAGCCGCCGCCTTACAGTCACCTCCCTTCCGTCGTCTCTACGGGTCTCCCGAAGTTGATTTGTTACTTCAACTGTCGTAAGGTGCCGATTTCGGAGCATAGTCGTAACAATAAATTGATCCCCTCGAGCCGTAGTACATCTCGGTGTGCCGGTTCCTAGTCTCCTCATATTCTGCCCAGTTTCTCGGAAACGTTGAACGACTCGCTGCACTGTAGATAGAAAGTGACACGCCAATAGTACTTGCTGTACCTCTCTGATTTCTGCCTTCTTCTAACATAGTGACGGTACGTGTACATTCTTCTGGTGTTAGCAACACAATAGTAATTTATTAATGATGGTGAAAAATGACAATGACCGCCTTTTATCATTTTGATTTAACAAATTGAAACAACAGTAAGAAAATAAGCAAAAGTAAAACAACCGCGAATTGAATTTATTTCCAAATTCGAGTTTACAAAAAAAATATCTTTTTTAATTACGTTGTAGATCATTTACGGTTTTATTTCATACGATATTAAAATTATCTGTAATATAAACTTAGATTCATGCATGTACCATTATTAATTTGCAAGTTACAGGGATTTTCATCATCGACCCGTATTATTTGGTCGAGAGTGTAATTCTTCAACGCTAAACAGTCCCTAACTGTGTTTACACAGTTAATTACAATGGGTGTTCATTGTATAATATCTCCTTATACTGAAATGTACGCTGTAAATGAAGTTGAAATTATACAGCAGGATAGTTTTGCTTTGGAATAAGATTTAATTTAAATGGTTGAAATATTCTGAAGCCAACCAGACTATAAATCAGTATTGTGAGTACAAAAAGATCGTTCCCGCTCGCACGCACATGCGATACTTCAGTTGAACAGAATAATATACATTCAGCAATATATCGTAAACAATAAACATTTGTCAGAAGGATCTTGAAACCAAACTCTTTGTTAAAAGTACACTTGGGTACCTAATCGTATTTATGTGATTGTACTTTTTATTCTGTTGTGAATGTAAATGTAAATCGTTAAGCACAAGGTTTGCTTCAGGCCCTAGGTGCCTTAAGCTAAATCAGTATCAGTGGCAATATTAAGTCAAGAATTTCTTTAGTACTCGTAGTTACATTTTGTTTCTAATAACCTTCTTTATTTAATTTTATTGTATTTTATTTTATTTTGTTTTTTTATCTATTTTACTTTGATATATCTCGGGATCTGGGATCCCAGAGCTTTGGAAGGCGTACGAGAGACCGAAGCCAATATGTGAGTATTTAAACGAGACATTTAAATATAAAGTACAGGAAATTTAACCATAACAATTTTGTTAGATTTAAATGCTCCTTTTTTACTTTTGTATTTCTTGTACGTGTCCCAAATGAAATATTTTTCTTTCTTTATTTCAAAGGAATAAGGTACTTGCCCCACACAAAGGAATTTTAATAATAATGTAAAAACACTCTTATGCTTTTCAAAATACAGGCAGAATCGAATACAAATACATTATTTACATAATTATCGTTCCTGACATGTACCAAAAGAAAGACAAACCATATTGTACATGTACAGGTATCGACAAAAATCTTATTATTTATTCGATAAAATATGTCTCAGTCGTGTCTTAAAATTATCTACTATTCAATACTTTACTGAATATAAATCGCTTCAAACTAACAAAAAGATTGATGATGATTCCAATAGCACCTGTAGAGTGCAAACGGCCTTCTTGGTTTGTATACCTGAAATAACGGAAAGCCAAGGGGTTATTGAACTCATTATTACGAGCAACTTTTACTATGGGACCAACCCTGAAATTGTCAAAAAATCTGCTGTTCTATACATTTATTTTCGTTGCAATCGACAAAATGTAGGAAACAGCAGATTTTATTTCACTTTCAGCACTAAGATAGGTAGAGCAACGATATAGGACGAGCGGGACTAGTAGCAGCTGCATTATAACAGCCAAGACTTGACTTAGATAAATAGCGTATAATTGGAGTTCATCAGGAGGACTGCGAGAACAGTGGTGACCCAGTGGCAGCGGTAATCCAGACAGGTGCTTTACTTTGTGTAAATAATTTCATCACCTCTGCTCTCAAAACGGTGAAGGAAAACATCGTGAGGAAACCGGCATGTCCTAGGACCAAAAATTAAAAAAAAAAAAATAGGGCCCGCGTGTTGGATTACGGCCGCTCCCTCTCATAGAAAGGAGGCATGTGTCCCAGTAGTGGGAACATTATAGTCTCAACTGCAAGACTAAGAAACAGAAAACATAGAAAGACAAAATTACCAATGCACAATATCTACATCATAAATAATTATGGTTACATATGTATTTGAATTAAATTATTAAAATTAAAAGACTGAAAGAGATTGTAGTGGTAGCGAGGCCTACTGCTGAGCTCCTGGATCCTGGGTTCGATTCCCAGGCAAAGTGTTATAGGGTTTTTCTATCAGGAATTTCTCAGTAGCGGTCCAGAGTCTGGATTTGTGCCCGGTTGATGGCAAGAGGCTCGCCCCCTATTATATAGGACTTAAGCATAACTGGCAAATTTAGTTGGACTATAGGTACCCCTCTGCTTAACCCTTCGAAGATTTCTGACGCGATGTTATGTTATGACTTTTCTTTCTAACCGTACCTATACTTACTAAAAATAAAACCCGACGAGTCGTGACGTATGTTCTTGTATTAGAGGTCAACGTGTTGCAGTACAAACAACGTGCAACGTGTTGCAGTGTTGCAGTATTGACTCCTTGGTCAACAAAAATATAAAATGTGTTGAATCTTCTACAAAACTGTTAGTTAGATTAGTTTTCCATTTCGGTTTAAATAAGAAACCTTTCGGAAGAAACCTAATTAAATCTGCTATAATTGGAACTTGTCTGAGATCAAACTGTTATCAAAGCAATATTGTTGCAAAATTCAATCATGAGAATCAGCTTAAACTTATTAATTTATTTGATGGGATATTAAAAAAAACTTGTGCCTATAACGGGTCTAAATGCAGATAACTGAAAGTAGAATATTAGGGGCCATCCATAAATTTGATTACATCACATTTTAAGGGGGAGGGAGGTGATCAAAATAGTGTGACATCGTGTGACGAGGATTTATTCCAATTTACTCTGGTATTTCTTTCAACTCATATTTATTGTCTAATTGACAAAATAAATCTGTTAATTCAAAAAAAAAAAAAAAAAATTTTGTTATCAAACGTCTAGTTCAATAATAGAATATCACTAATAATCAACTTTATTATAATTTTAGTTCCTTCTTGTACCAGTATAATATTTTTTTGCATAACTCAGAAACACAATTCTTAATTTATATTAAAATTTACCTGAAATTTAGCTACGTAATTATTTACGTCTGGCTATCTAATAATAACTACGTTGGGTACATTTTTCACAAAAACAAATCACTTTTAATCTAAGAATTGTAAAATACCACAGAAAATAAACTTTTAATATTCTAAACATTGACTAACGGAGACTTCGAGGATTAGCAAGATAATTCATGATTTGATGATTTCTACTCTTACCTTTGCCTTTATAAAAATATTGGAATGAAATGTTATTACGATCACATAAAAATATTAGAAAATGAATTTGATTTGATTAGGTTTGACTGAGCTGACTGTACAAAATTCAAGTTGTTACTATTCGTTCGCACATTAAGATGCTGACAACACCTAAACCGTGGTCACTGTCAGATTGCATAGAAAAGAAAGAGAAGCGCGATGACACAATGCTTGTATTTTATTGCAAAATATCAATTGCAATATAATTATTGCAATTATCTATTTACTCAAATTTAAGTTGAGTAATCGAAAATAAAAAACAACCAAGTTTTGCATTCAAATAAGACATATTGACATTTTTAATACAGATATTTTGGATTAGAACTTAAGGAATTTTCAAAACGTGTTTTGGTATAGATATTCTATTTCACGAAGTCCGTTCGGCTTTGATTGTAGTAGTGACGTATCCCGATAAGCGCGCTTGTGTGTGTAAAAGTAGGTAACGTTAGCAAAAAAAATCTGATATATATTCAAGTCGAGATTTAATAATCTAAATAAAATTTTGGTTTTAAAAGTATATACATTTTGTAAATAAATTAGATTAGGTTGCAATAAATACAAAAATATTAAGAATATGTAGGCATTTAATTAAGCATTGGTGTTACAGAATGGAAACGAAACAAGTAGGACTATTCAGTATTTTCAATCACTATCAGATAAATTTTTGATTTCCGATTCCGTTTTGCTGTCGTCAGAATCATCTTGTACATTGATTATAAATTCAAAATTGAGATCAAAATATTTCAAGTAGTCTTTTTCAATTTTTTCAACATGAGCACAAGTTTTTTGCCACGTTTCACTGCTAACTTGGCCCAAACTTTCATTGATCAGTCTTTCCGTATTCGTCATGTTTTGCTCGATATTTTTAGATGCGACATAATTTTTAACGATCCCCCAAATATTTTCAATCCCATTATTTCTGGGTGATAAGGGGGAGGCGTAAGACATCAAAACCCTTGCTTTTTATAAAATCGTCAATCTTGTAGATTACGTGTTGGGCTTTGTACTTCTTTATTGTATCGTACAATTCCAATTTAAGAAGAGATTCATCAAATCCCTTATCCCTGAGCCATTGCTGCATATCGGCTTTCTTTGTAGATTGCGTGGTAGTCGTTCAGCCCGTGTGTTGTGATAAGATGCATTGTCTAAGACAATGACAGAGCGCGGAAGTAAATTGGGTAGCAACTTTTCATTTAGCCATTTTACATAGTTATCATAGCTCATATTTGAATGATAATCACCAGCTGTTGAGTTGGCCTTACAAACCAAGGAAGCATTTTCAATAAAACCATCCTTGGTTCCCGCGTGCACTATAATAAAGCGAGTGCCTGTGCTATTTTTTTTAAAAAACGGAGTTCTTTCCTTTTTTTTTTGCCCGGGTGTTGTTTTGCACGTGTGTCGAAAGGACGTAGCTCTCATTGGTGTAGACAATGGGCCGACTTTGAGAGCGGTACTCTGTTATTTTTTTTAAATATTTTAAACGCCACATTTGTATATCATGACGCTCCGTCAAGACTTTACGGTTGTTCTCTGTTTTGCGCCACTTGTAACCTAATTTCAACAGTAATTTGCGAACAGTTTCTAAACAACCTTCGAATCCGATTTTTTCATTCAATGCTGTTCTTAACTTAGCTAATGTTGGAATTTCTTTATGGACAATATGGAAATCTTGTACAGTACTGCGAACCACATCGGCTGTAAAATTATCTATATCCACTTTATTATCTCGCTTTCTCCTTTTCTTCATAGGTGAAGTGAATTTTGATGAAGTGGATGGCAATTCCTTCTCTTCTTTTAATATTCTTTGAACTGTTTTTTGGCTCACACCCGTAGCTTCAGCTGTACGGCGTGTAATGTTTCGTAAATGAGACAAATCACAGTTGAGTTCCATTAATGATTTTGTAAATTCATATTCTTCTCGCAGAAAATGATAAACACTAGCTATCATGTTTCGACCCTAAAACAAAATGTAATCAAAATAATTAAGTAATATAAACATTTTATAACACAAAAAAACATTCATTTTATAAATACTTCTATTGCTATATTAAGTATCTTTGTATAACATTTTAATTGAAAACGTATAAATAAATATTACCTCACTATGGACAACTCTTCTTCGTTTTGTTGCCATGCTGACCTTACTCCGTGAAACAATTTGGCGCGAACTAAAAACCACTACTGATCCGGACCGTGTCCCGATCGACACTGAGCGCTCTCGAGGTTACGCACACAAAAACAATGTGCATGTGCACGCTTGACAACATTCATAGCCAAACGGACTTCGTGACATAGAACATCTGTAACAACCAAGTTCTGAAAAATATGTTCAAAATTAACATATTTTTTTTCTGCTACCACAAACTGTACAGATTTGGCATTTTTTTTTCTTAAGAGAAGCCTATTTTGGTCAATTGGGTCTTGTCAGCGCCTTAAATTACATTATTTAAAGAGTAGTATCCGTTCGGAATAGAAAATAAATATGAGTTGAAACAAATACCAGTGGTGGTGATGGTGGTGGTTGTTGGTATTGGAATGGAAAAAATCGTGACGAGAGGGGGACGAGTCTTAAGCTTTGTGTCACGTGTATAAATTTTATTAAAACTCTAAACTTCAACTGTAAACCAAAACTTTAAAATATTACCAACTCTATCAACATTCTAAAGGTTAAATTTTTATTTGCATAATATATGACGGCACACCGGGGATCACACAGAATATATCACCTGTGTCAAGGACGAGAGGGGGCTCCAAAAATCATTAAATTTATGCGACGTAATTTAATTTTATGAATAGGCCCTTAGGATTACTATTAGTTTTATGATACGCGAAATATGTTCACTAAGACGTTCAAAATCTGCTTTTGTGACTGAAAACGTGCTTACTTCGGTTCTATTGTCTTGAAAACAATGCGTTTGAGAAAATAAATAACAATACTAGAGCAAACAAACCGCGAAGTACACAGCTTTTCTTTTATATCTAAAGTAACGCTGAGATGAAATAAAGTATTCTAGTTAGTCGAATTTAGCTGTTCCTAAAATATTAGGTGGCGTAGCTACTCGTACTTCTTTAGCTACCGTAAAACGGGGTTACATTGATTAGTTCAAAACTTCAAATGGATGTGAAGATTGCAATTTCAACGATAAAAATGTTAAAAAAGACTGTAGTGTCGACTCATTACGTAAATTAATTGTTTCAACAAAAAAATATCAATTTGTAAATATTATTTTTATATAAAAAAAATACCTGTTTATCAAAGTTTTATTGATAATAAATAATTGATAATAAAAGAGTGGTTATCTAAAGTAGTTATCCACTCTTTTATTATTCCAGGTTACAGGACAAAAAATATTTTTTTTTTACCTGTCGTTTAGGTAATATTGCGTTTTGAATATTTTTGGGTTTACTTTGAGTCAAGGGGCGAATTTTATAGTGGGTATTACAATTGTGACAAACGAGATAAACCAATTAATTTTATTATCATTTTAGAAAATAAAGTAACAATAACTGCAACATTAATCAGTCTTAATATTTATTTTCAAGATCAATTATTTTTATCACTATTACTAACATCACTTAACTACGCATCACATCACATCGTCTCATAACTATATAAACTTGCTTTATAAAATCAAAAACATTTAAATTGATATCAAAAAGTTAGGTAGATAATAAAAACTACAATTCTTTGATCACACGTCATTGGGGAACGAGTAGCATTCATTGATGTATTTCGGTTTAGGAAGGTAGGTAAGTAACAATGTCACTTGCTTCAATATTGATACATATTTAGGAACTTCCTTAAAAATAGTTTATATAGTTGTTTTTTTTTTGGGACTTGTTGTAACCTTGAACCATACATTTAGTTTCAATGAAATCTTCAATAGAACATACACAATGATATATCTTATATAGCTATCTATCTAAAATAAGTTGTCCTATTGCGGGATTCTGTGCCAAATCGCTTAAAGTATTTCTAGCATGACGAATCATGCTAAGTATTTCTAGCATGATTCGGCACTATATTTTCAGTATCTGACTTGCAATCGGTAATATCATGATTGTTATCCTCTTGGCCAGTTTGATAGCTTGTGGATGGCTCGTTGATAACAGGAAGGAGACTGCATCGATTGTAGCATAGATATTGTTTCAGTTTGCACAGGACTATCATTTCAATCCAAGGTGTGTTCAAGCTTAATTTCTTCGACTTCTTGATTCATTTATTGTCGAGATACTTTTACCGGGTTCAATTTGTAGTCTCGTTCTCTTCCTTGGTGGCTGTGATACATTCTCAAATCTTTTTTCTCTTAAATACTCTGTTAAGAAATCTTGGACAACAGTTTCCATTTCAGGAGAAGGTGACTGTTGACAATTTGTTTAAGACCCTTTTTCTACGAGTATCGAGAACTGCTCACACAATTTCTTTTCACAGCCGACAACTCCATTCAAGAGTCTTTATCATTATTTGGTAGCTTTTGGTCCATATTTATTATTGCCTTTTTCAACAGATGTGGGAAGAACTCCTTAGGTGCAGATGTAGTTCGTAAATTGGCTTTTTTCAAGTCTTCAAGAATTTGCCTCCATGCAATCTTTAATGGACGGAAGAAGCCGACGTCGAGTGGCTGGATTAAATGTCTTGAATTAGGCACCAGGTGGGAGGGGAAACACCGGGGTGGTTTTTAGTCAGTAACACACCCCTCCACTCGCCCCAGGGCGGAGGACATCCATGAGGACTTTCCACCACGGAACAAAAAAAAAAAAGCACCAAACATATAAAACTGATGTTTTTGTTTCACTTGTAGCTAGTACATCGTGGTCAATATGAGACGTTAGATCATATATGAAGACCTTTTTCCGTTCTAGTATTTTGGCATGAGGCAAAAAACAAGTCAAGAACCAATCCCTAAATGTTGGTGTATCAATCCATCCACTAGTTGTTCTATTATAACGGCATCCCCAGCTGCAGCATGATCACTCTCTGATGCTGCTCTTCACAGCATGATTTACCCACAATACCTCTCTCCTTCCATGTATCATACAGATGGGTACTTTTGAAATTTATATATGGCGGCAACCCTTCGAAAAGTTCATCATTTTCTCAGGATATTTTACTCCTATATACACATCTTGTTTACCCGGATTGTCAGCCATATTGGATTCGTCGAGGTTGAACATATTAGACGGCGGTACATTTACTATCTTAGTGTTAAGGTTGTCGAAATATCTATTTAATGACTCCCGGCCCGCAGTTGCTCTAAACGTTTTGATATTAGTTTATAGTCTTTGACCATATGAATTCTTATGGCGCTTCAGAACGGTAATGGCACATTTGACACCTGGCAGGTTATTTGAAAACCGTTTTACTATTATTTTGCCCTGTTTATCTAAATAAGCCTTAGCGAACATTCGAAAGTCCAACAATAATCTAAGGGGAGAACCCATTGGGGTTGGGGCATTTGGTGATTACACCACATGTAGCCGCAGCCCATAAGATTGCTATTTCCTAATGATGCATGATAACAGGTTGGGCACCAGGCGTTCTTTCGTGTAGTCCTTTATATTTATTATAAAATGTACCAAACGGAGTTTAATATGGAAGTGAAGCAGCATTAATGGAGAATTCGGTGTTGTTGATTTTCTCTATTGCTTCTTCCATAGCCTCCTTTCTGTATTCTTTTATAATTGCGGGTACTCGCGGTCTTTTTGGATGCAAACCATGAGGCAACTAAAACAAAAGCAACAAATATGGGTTAAATTGATAATTTGTATATTACTCCTATAAGATTGGTACAAAAACAATTGGGGTGAAATTGATAACTATCAAAGTCGCCTCGTATATCCTATCAATGTAGTCACGGTGAATTAAAATGTTCATGCAAAATAAAATGGCGACCGTAAACCAAAAATGCAAACATGCTCTAAATCTTAAAGAAACGTTTCATTAAAACAGTAAATCACTACAAAACAATCAATAATACTTACGCTTGTGCCTCTGAAGTTATTTAGACAAATTGTTTAAACCTTGTTTACACTAAACTTTAACAATTAATTTTATTTGGTTCTGACAACAACTACTCGTCAACGCTTCGGCAAAGTATGGTCGATCCGTCAGTTTGGCCAATAGAACAAGCAAAATTTTGGCTGCGTTCAGTATAACGAATTAAATCATACCAAATTTAGCTATCATCAAAGTTACACCCCCCCCCCCCCCCCCCCTTCGGGCTCTCAGAGTAACCGCGTTTTACGGAACTGAAAAAATTTTTCCTCGTCATTTTCAACAGAATTTATGTGGTATTCTGTGAAAGAAAAACTTACAAAACGAACATACATACCATATATACTTACTGATGAATTGAAAACCCCGACCTTTTTTTAAAGTAGGTTAAAAATAAGTTTTTATTAAATAAACCCAAACCGGGCTGTTTTTTCGTCTGTATACACCTAAAAGGCTCTTTTTATAAAACCATAAATAATAAAGGTACACAGCTACACTAAGCTGCGCGGTATAAATAGAAATAAAACACATTTTCTGTTCTAGAATAAATTCACAAAGTGTGTATTATGTTTCTGCTTCAGAAAAGCTTTTCATTTAATCTGTGTACCTACCTTTAAACTCGAGTACATACGTACTATATCTAGGTAGTATGTTTCTCAACCTCACGAACTTATGTTAGTTACTTATACTTACAAACATTTTAGCTTACAAGATGTTCACGCATGTAAAGTAGCACAGTGTACAACTTTTTAATAAGACTACTTAAGCTATTGTCTCCTTGTTCTTTGTTTAAACTTTCCTGTACACAGTAGTTTTTTTTATCTTTTTATTTATTTTATGTTTGTCTTTTCAAAGGGTGTCAACGGGACCCTATGGACTAAGGTTTCGCTATCCGTAAATTTCTCAAACTGGTTGCTATTTTAATTGTACAATTTATTGTACAATTAAAATAGCAACCAGTTTGATTTTGTCTAGACTCTAGATTGTCCTGTGGAGCTGGAACAGCATGTTTCCAAGCATTCTTATCCTCAGCATATAATCCTCTAATTGGTAATATACTTGTTTACAAAGTGTACTTTTAACATGAGTTTTAAATTTTCTTTCATTTAATTGCAATATATCACAAGGTATTTTGTTGTAACATTTGACACAGTACCCTATAAAAGATGTATGTACTTTAGATAATCTGAAAAATGGTTGATCTATTTTATCATTATTTTTAGTATTAAAATTGTGTCTATCGCTTATTTTATTAAAAAGATGTTAATTTGTTCTTACATACATAATATTTTCATAAATTAATTGGCAAGGTACTGTTATAATATTAATCTTTTTCAATTGTTCCCTAAGAGATTCACGGCGACGTAGATTATAAATGGCTCTGACAGCTCGCTTTTGCAAAATAAAGATGGAATCAATGTCAGCAGCCCGAACCCACAATAAAATGCCGTACGACATAATGCTGTGGAAGTAGCTAAAATAGGCCAAACACGTTGTTTCTACATCTGTCAACTGTCTTATCTTTCTAACAGCATAAGCGGCCGAGCTTAGCCGCCCCGCAAGAGATGTTATATGTGGTCCCCATTGTAGTTTCTCGTCTAGAGTGATTCCTAGGAAAACCGTTTGATTAATAAATTCCAGTTTTTCTCCATTCAATATGAGATCACATTCGCTACTTCTAACATTGGGTAATTTAAATCTAATTTGGTTTTTCTTTCATTTAGTACCAAATTATTTACCGTAAACCGATCTTGGACCTGAAGAATAAAGTTGTTCACGTCGTCATGATTTTGTGATCGTCGGTCTATTTTAAAGATCAATGATGTGTCATCTGCAAATAACACCATCTTCGGTTGATTTTGAAGTAATTGGAGTAAATCATTAATGTAAACTAAAAAGAGGAATGGACCCAATATCGAACCTTGAGGAACGCCCATTGCCATTTCAGACCCCAATGGGTTTACGCCGTTTACTTGAACATTAACCTATCTATCTTTTAGGTATGATCTTAGTAAATCAAGAGCTGTATTTCTAAGTCCATAGTGCTCTAGTTTCAGCAGAAGTGTCTCATGGTTTACGCAATCAAACGCCTTATAGAGGTCGCAAAAGATACCAATGGCATCTTGCGCTTCTTCCCAGGCGTTAAAAATGTTCTTTATTAGGGTGACACCGGCGTCAGTCGTACAACGCCCTTTGATGAAACCGTACTGTTGTTCATAAAAGATGGAATTTTTATTAAAGTGGCGTAACATTTGATTGAGCATTAACTTTTCAAACACCTTACTGAGAACTGGCAGAACAGACACAGGCCTATAATTGTTGGGTTCTTTACTATCACCGGATTTGAACAAAGGAACTACTTTACTGTGTTTCATGAGATCTGTAAAGACTCCTTGGTCAACACTGGTATTAAATATGATAGCTAAATAGAGCGCAATGGATTCGATGATAGATCTGTAGATCTATAATGATATAATAGTCTATAGACTATTACAGACATTCCCCAGAGATCGTCTGTTTATTTAATTTTAAGATCTTTAAAAACTTTTATAACAGCCTGGGGGTTTGTATGCTGAAAACTAAACTCTAAAGGGCATGCCTTTACATTTTTTTAAGTATTGCAGCAGAAAGCGCAGGTAAGGAATTTAAAGTTTCAGTAGTTTTAAGGGGAATATTAGCAAAAAAGTTTTCAAATTCTTGAGCTATCTCTACGTCTGAAGTGATGGGCCCATGTGTAGTCTTTAAATTAAATTCAGTATTACGCTGTTTTTCCTACCTGTTTCATTATTTATTATTTGCCAGGTAGTTTTTATTTTATCATCAGAAGATTTTATTTGATTGCTAATATAAAGAGCTTAAGCAATTTTGCACACACTTTTAAAAGTTTTAGAATATTTTGCAACATACTCATTTTTCATACTCGTATGTTGCTTTAGGCCATAAAGTTCAAAAAGCTTTTCTCTGCTTTTACGAATACCTGGAGTCCCCCAATCACTAAATAAGAACTTTGTGTAAATACCTTTAGTCTTTAGTGGAAAAGTGTCATTAAATTGCGTTTTTAATAGTAAAAAGAACGCGGCGTAGAAAAAATTTCAAGTAATTTCAATTAACTATGAAAATTATTGTGTGCGAATAACATGAATTCGGCTAACTACACAATAATTTCATAGTTAATTGAAATTACTTGATAATCTTTTAGCCAATGTTCTGTTATACAAATGACATCAAACTTGGTATTCCAGAAACAATTCTATTTCCAGTAATTTGGAAGAGCAACCTTGGATATTTTGATTAAACAATTTTAAAGTATGTTGCACCCCTTTTTTTTTTTAAATTATGAGTAATTTTGCCAGAAGGTACCTTTTTATTTTTCTCGAATAATAATAGGTTATTTGAAGGGGTAGCTTCTGTTGTCTTACTAACTAGTTTAAAGTGATATCCCGAGTGACCTCCACAACTGCAACTGAAGAGTCTAGAATGCCCGTATGAGATCCACCAGGAAGAGAGTACCCTTTCTGACTGGTAGTGGCCTCCACGGATGTTGGAATTATAGGTGGATCCTCCTTCGTACCCTTCGTACAACATGATGATTCTAAATTAATCACTATGTTGTTAGTATAACTAGACAACACAGACTCGTCACTAATGCTACAGTTTGTTATATTAGCTATAACCTCGTTAATATTATATGCTATCAACATAGCAATCATATGTCTACATTCCGAAATGACAGAGTGAGTACTTAAAACCACTATACAATAATTTGTCACTATGACAACACTATGACAACTGATAAATATAATTATTATCATTATCTGATAAAGTATCAGAGTAAGGAAAAGCACACAACATCAGCTTTCCTACATTTAACTTTAATAAGGTGTCTACACCATCCACTGTGTCCTTTCTGGTAATACCAGTACTATTACCTAATAGCAAAACCATTGTAGAATAATTGTTTAGGTTTGTGCTAGCAATTCTTTTAATCATTTGTTTAAAACTTATGTTATGATAACTATGATTGGTAAAACTATGGCTAAGGTGATTGAGTAACATTTTTCCAAAGCCTGAACCGAATTCGTCGCAAAAAAATATTGATTTATGTTGTTGTGAACTAACACAGGTCTCTGCTGGGAGAGTCAACACCGGAGGGGCAAGTTAGGCTAAGGCTGAACTGGTAGTAGTCGGTTGGCACAGCTGCATGAGAGGCTATTCGTCAGAGACTCATACCTCTGAGCATTGTCTTTCACCAAATCCAGTAGTTCCCCAGTCTCAAACAAGCGGTCACTTAATTGTTGTTGTGAAGTCTCATATTTTTCGAAAATATCCTTCAGCAAGCGCTCCTTGTGTATTAAATCATATAGAGGAGCTGGATATCTGTGTCATATTTTTCCCTACATTTATCTAACTCAACAATACAAGTATTTAATGTGTTTGATAGGACAACACGTTCCTTTCTTAGTCTCACCGTTTTGAGAGCAGTGGTGATGACCTTATTTACACAAAGTAAAGTCTGGGTTCGAACCCACAACTTGTAAGTCGCGGCCGTTACCAATAGGCCACCACTGCTCCAGTAGTTAGTTGCATAATTTTAGATGTCCATGGACATGACGATGTCCAATGTCGATAGAAATCCCTCAAAGTAATAGAGATTACTAGCCAAGGTTTCTTGTAATTATGTATCGGACTTCTTATTTCGGTGTGTCATGGCTACCTACCTATAAGGTCTATCTTTCTGTAGCATAACCACGCGAGAAAAGGCACTCATGAGAAGTAATAATATGGTGCTAAATACCCTCACAGATAATTTCTAATGTATCTATATGTATAAATGTATCATGACATGTTACGTGTACTGTTTTTTTACCCGACTGTCCCAGAAGGAGGGTAATGTGTTTCGAGAGTCATCATCATCATCATCATGATGCCTGCGTTACCAAAATTCTATAGATTATAATGCATGTTTTTCCCTTTTCAGTTACGTGTTTTTACAGTCGGGTTTTTAATGTTTTTCGAGAGTATGTATGTATCTATGTATGTCTATTTCTTTGGCTCGGCCTAAACGGCTTTATGGATTTTAACATACGGGGAGTCCTTAGATTCGTCTTAATTGCGGGAGTGACATAGGCTATATAATATTTATATATTGCATCTGTAAATACAAAAAAAGGACAAGAAGGTTTTGTTTTATATAAATTGCAACAATATTGGTATCAAACATACGTATAAGTTTATTTTTTTTGTTTATTTTCGACTAGTCTATCCATCGTAAAAAAGTAAGTTGGAGTCTCATTTCCTACAGAATGTATGGGAATAGTTTTTTGCAATTTCTGCCTTTTCTAATACTCAAACCTCTGTTGGTTTAATAGAGTTTTTTGATCCCTGTAATAAACAAAATCGAGGGACATTAAAAAAGTTTTTGTGAAAACTGCCCATTTTCTTGCTGACTGTACATTTTTTTTTTCAAAATCTGTGAATGCAAATCTAAACGCCTCAAAAAGTTAAGGAGACTGACTGAATACTGTTTTCCTGTAGCTACAACGGTTATGGTAGCTGCCCTTACTGCCCCGTCTCAAAAATCCACTCTGTATATGTATTAATAAAGCTAAAAAGCTTGAAATAAAATAAATTATTTAAAAAAACAAAAGACCCGACTGTAAAACACATAACTGGAAAGGGAAAACAAGCATTCATTTACAAGCATTAACAAGCGTAATTTTACTATAAAATTACGCTCGTGTACCTAAGTTAAATTATTAAACTTCCTAGAAACAATTTTCCGAGTAAATATTATTTTTAATTTAAACGGAAGGAAAGGAGACAGCCTTTTAGGGCTCCCTGTATTCTAACGTCTATTTTATTCTATTTCTATTCAAATCGTACACAAAAAGTAACCAATTTATCATTTAAAATGGTCGATACCAAAGTCTAACCGGAATCACGTAATCGTAATAAAAAGATACTCGTAATATTCTGATAACGCACTCAATTGATTCAATTCCTGATAGTCGTCAATGACATGAATACAAAGTAAATGCATGTATTGAAGCGTTTTTAACTATTTTATGAAAAAAATATTATATATTATTAATCTTTATTTATCCAGACAACAATGCGGTCTACAGTGTTTGTAACAAAATAGCTTAGTTTAGTCTGAAGATTTTAATGACAAATTACACGTTATCGACTGACAGCCCTAGACAATGACTGCGTTAAAATATTTATTTTCTCTCTTATCCCTAATGTATTGTGTCAATTAAAATTCGATACATCTCTGCAAAACGGCAGGATCCCCAGATCCTGCCGTTTTGCCAAAAAGATTTTGCGAAAATTTCACTACCCAAATAAATTTAAGCAACCTTTTTTTTATACCAATGCAATGTTTGGAATTATTTTAGTACGCACATTTTCATTTGGTAAAATTTTTACTTGGCAGAATATTATCAAGGATAATGTCATTTAGGCATTTGGTCATTAATCAAATGATTTATTAAAGCAAACAATCTTTAGACTTGTGTGAATAAGATGTGCATGAATTTGTCTGAAACAAGTCAAATTTATGATTACTTATGGAACTAGTTAGAGTAGGTTAATTATTTTAAATAATGGTTAGGTTAGGTTAGGTTAAAACTGTGACCTCCTACGCACAAGCCGATCGAGCGAAGCGAGCGGTACCGCGGTAGTAGCCGGCGATTGCCAGAAACGAATAGATTTTATAGAAAAAAATATAAAAAAGAGATTATTTTTAGCAGGCTATTGAGAACCGAACTTGTTAGAAATTTTATTTTGCGTAAAATGAATAAATGAATTCCAGCTGAAATATTTGACTACATAAAAATTGGTAAAAGTACGAGTTGGTAAACAAGTTATTGTTTAAACGTTCACTTGCCAAACATTAGGTTTGCTTTACAATTATTTGTGAAAAGATTATTTGCTAAGTAATAATTTGGCAAATGAAATTATGCGGAAAATTGTTTGGGAAGTGATAATTTGGCAATTTCTTTTCGATGAAACAAGAGAGACCCACACACAGTATTGTGACGGTTTATTACACAAAAAATATCTATTCCATGGTTTATTACGTACCTCCCTACTTATTTAATTTATATAATTAAAAATTACAGTTAACTAGCGTGGCAGTCTTGTGATATTCATCAGGTCTCGACTACTTCAAGTGACATCTTGAGTGAAAATGAACTCAAGCCTATATTTTATTTACCTATTCGAGTACCGAGTTAAATCAAACCAAGCTGCATCACTTTATTATTATGACACTGAGAAAAAAAAGTGTCAAGTGACGATAACATTCATTTTATTTCTTCTTTACGTTTCTTTTGATTTGCATGAAATTTATATTATGTTTATTTAAGGGGTGGGAATTTGGATACAGAAATATTTACATTCCATGTCGATCTGCACACCAAATACTTACTGATGTACACGTAGACTCTGCGAAAAAGACCATTATTTTGCATTGGATACCATCACACCAAAGAAAACAATAATAATATTAGTTGGACTACGCCTTTTCTTACACAAATATTCTACTTATTTTTTTCAGCTGCATTATTTAGGTAACTAGAACATCAATTTCAAACACTAGGGCTGCTCTGGCTGGATACTGTTGCAACCCTTTGGTGGGCACACGTTGCTGTCGGCTGTTGTGCACACATTATGTTTATCGTGTGGTATTTTTATCTTGGACACGGTATCAAGATGAGAGGTGGAGCGACCTGCATGTTTTTTGGATGAAATACTACTTTTAAATCGTCTGGCGTTAAAAATTATATGTTTAGACTTGTAAGTCTAAACATATAATTTTAATAAAAATATTTTGATACATAAGTGATTTTTTTATTTCATGAACCGTTCAAAGCACCCATATTCCTACAGTTTATTACTGAACAGTACACTATTTTACTAATTTTTCCCGATGAGGCCAACCTACTCACTAAGCAATATGTAGTGAATTTTTACGTTTTGATCATATTTCTCAGTATTCCCGTTATACGAAGTATAATTATTACTACCAATGTAATCTAGAGATCGTAAGGAACAAATCTACATGCGTTTCATTAATAGACCCTACAGTTTTTTAACAAAAAAGGACTCTTTTGTTTTGCTCATTTTCGGCGAGTGGCATGCATATTACAGCATATTATAACTATTAAAAATATTTATTGTTGTAGAAATGAAATAAATAAACGAAATTATCGTGTCAAAAAAAAATCTTCTGTATCCTATTATAATTCATCTCATTTGTAGAAACTGTAAGTAATTAGTTGGGTAGGTACCTACTTGTTTTCAGTGGCACTGTTTTGTTAGTTTAGGTAATTTTTAGGTTATATATTGATTATAATATAATACTTATATACCAAAAGCAGCTACCATAATATGGTAGCTGCTTTTCATTGTCTATCAGAAAATATTTTCGTAACAATATATTATTAGGATGAGTTGGTATGCATTAGTCGAAATATTACGATTTTCTTTTGTTCTCAGACGTCGCTGTCATTCATAATAACTCACAAGATAGTAACAATTTTGTCAAATTATTTTTTCCATTAAATGATAAATGATTTATTTTCTGTAAGTAGGTTTGTACAAACACTTTTACACGTCAATCATATTTTAAAATAAAGCTAGATAAGGTCGGCGTTTCCTATCTGACTACTCTGAGAAGAAAGGCCGAAACAAACTCAGGGGTCACAGTCTCCTTTAAAATCCAGACATAATCTTGGTCAGATCATGTGAAGGCCATGTAGATTGGTGTCTGAAATGGTCCTTTTGAGGAAAGAACCACACAACCACACAACCAAATCATGCAGCTCAACTCAGAACTTAAGGAGCTCCACGATGCGACGAACAATACCAAAGAAAGAACATTTGGGTAAGCCGCATAAATTACTCAAACTGCCAGATCATGATTAATTCTAAATGAGAAAAAAAAAATAACAATGACCCACATAATCTTCACATTCACAATAATTGAAAACAATATAATACTTTACAAGTAAATATTAAATTCCACACAACATATTAAACTCAACAAAGTAAATATGTCATTGTGTTTTGAATAATCATTAAATGTCAAAAGTGTATATAAATAAAATAAAAGTTTCAGCTTGCAATAATTGGAGCAGCTCAATCCTATGCTTTTTTGTCATGGCATAAAAGGCTTTCTGGCACAACTTACTTTTAATAAATGATTTGAATTTATTAAGGCTTAGATCTTGAACGTGGCTTGGAAGTTTATTATAAAAACGTATACATTGACATCTGAATGAGCCACCTTGAGCCTTGTTGTAGGTACAAAAAATTTGTTTTTGTTCCTATGAATTAATGAATGAAATGCACCGATCCTAGCGTTGTTAAACCAGACTCGATTGCTCGAATGAACCCAAGGATTCGCACTAGTTCCTGGAGCCTCATGTTTCATGGGACTACAGAGACCATTGCATATCAAAGAGTAGACCGGGGGGCGCGGTAATGGTCAGGAAGATGTGCCCTTAGGATAGGAAGGATTATTAGAGCCTACCGGATATGCATCCTTGAGCAAGCAATGGAATAGTGGAGAGACGGGTAATTTATCTATGGGAGGGCATCTTTTAACAACGTCGCCGCCAGGTTGGTTCAGGTCCAGTTGCTTTTTCGACTCTTTTCTGTGTAACTGCTATGCTGTGTTGCACGTTACTGTTTCCAATGTCTTCATCTGAGGTCTCGCTACTATCCGTTTCTGATTTCTTGTAACTCTCGCTAACAGCCTTCCTGATCTTGTCTCTATCTTCAGCCGTGTCCATCCAAAAGTTGGTTTCCTTATCGAAGTAAGTCATGTCTTGCTTTATGTTGTCATTCTTTTAATATCGTTGCCGCCCGGTTGGCTCAGGATTCACCGGATCTTGAATGAATGAATGAATCTTTTGGCGCGATTTAACTGCTTTTTCGACGCTTTTCTATCTCTGCTATGCTGTGTTATACGTTGCTGTTTTCAATGTCTTCGTCTGAGGTCACGATACTATCCGTTTCAGGTTTTTTTTGGAATTAAGTTTTTTTTTGACGCGGTTTGCGGTAGGATTTCGACTGGTAGAAATCGGCACGTAATGAAGAGCGCGTTCATACTTCCGTGGAGTCTACGATAATCCAAATATAGCCAAATTGAAATCCTCAGTAAGACGAAAACATTGCGTAGACTTCGCATGTCGCAACCTATAATAACGTCTTATTCGGAATTCACCGACTGTTGACTTTCGCCTTTTTTCTATCCTCACGACCCTTTTTTGCAGTGTGCTGGGTACTACGGGCTACCTGCGCATTTGAAGTTCGTTTATGGCAATGTCTAAAATTAGAATGGGCCTTCACAAACCGAACGATTTTGGGACACTATAATATAACAGTGCACCGCACATAATATTATTATTATTGTCACACACAAGTTAGGTACATTATTTGTTTATCACACATTACTAATTAAGCCAGTACAACTAGCTTAGATTGTCGGACCTAACAATCTTTACTAGCTGCCAAACGCCAACACTTGGTAGGATACCTAGACCACCTGGTACCTGAGGCGACACTGCGCGTGCCCGTGGCACGTTTATTGCTTGTTATTTGGCTTAAGGTCCGTACATAAATTCTATTTCCTGGACGCCGTTCTTTGTCCAAGACCCTTTTAGGCGTACGAATGTGGTCCTCTGTCGGTTAGCCTATTGTTTAAAAATTGTTTAAAAAGGCAGCTTTTTTTAAAGCCGTGTCTCAACTTGTTGTGGTGTTTTGACGTTGATTGGTTCCTGACCAGACTGCAAGGTGGACTTTGTAGAGGACGTGAAGGTTGCTGGGTACTGATTCGTGATTAGGATGCAGCGATATGGACATCTTCTCCTCACCAGCTCGTCTCGTTAAGCTATGCGGTTATATATTTTGTTATCCTTTGTTCCTGGGAAAGATTGCTGTTAGGAAGGAAGTCTTGAATATTATACAGAAATGTTGAGTAAATTCTATCCTTACCACGGTTCACCGAAACGTATGTAGCAAGGTCTCGTCGTACAGACAAGTGGACAAGCTTTCGCTTGCATGTGGTGCATTTTTTGTGAAGAGATTATCTTGTTATGAAGGTTTAAATACAGGGTAGGGTTGTTTTTTGGGTTGTTACTGGAATTCAACAGAGTCGGCCTTTGACGACCGGCGGACATGGGTATAATACAACTTGATTTACGACCTTTCAAAAGGATCGGTAATTTGCTTAGCTAGTGACTTTTGTAAAGCTAAAGAGCCAAATAATAAGTTTGTTTATGTACAGTAGTTTCTGGAAATTTAGTTTAATGTTATAACTATAAAGTACAGAAAAATCCTTAGTTAGTTAGAACATTTATATTATCATCCCACAACTGCCCAGGGTAAATATTGAGTGTTGGAGGATTAAGGAATAGTAAAGGGTATTAAATTGACACATACGTATTATAGGTTAAGCGGAACTGTTCGGCAGATCCCTAAAATATATGGAAAGATCTCACCAGATTAGCTTGGACGGGGTCAGGATCGTTTTTCGTATGCACTAGATTGCCCGCCTGAGATCCGGACCCGGACTAGGCCTAGGTAAAATCGCAAAGGTAGGGTTACCTTAGCGATTTTATTTAACTACACAACCACACAACAAAAACAAAAAACACTGATCAGTTTTGACGGCGCCGGCAGTCGCTCTCAACTTTAGAACATGTGGCGCGCACGCAGCGCACAGTAAATATATTTTTGGAAATTTGACGGAGGACTCTCAACACGTCTGTTCACTTCAACGTCCACCGAACGACCCAACAAATTTGTTTTTGTTCCTAGTATTTATATTATGGATATTTTTAAACAATTTTATATTTTTATGGGCATATAAAAGATTTTCAAAAATATACTGAGTGGGCACAGTCATTACATTAATCTGAATGAATGAATGAATGAAATGCACCGGCCCCAGCGTGGTTAAACTAGACTCGATTGCTCGAATGAACCCAAGGATTCACACTAGTCCCTGGAGCCTCATGTTTCATGGGACTACAGAGACCATTGCATATCAAAGAGTAGACCGGAGGGCGCGGTAATGGTCAGGAAGACGTGCCCTTAAGATAGGAAGGATTATTAGAGCCTACCGGATATGCATCCTTGAGCAAGCAATGGAATAGTGGAGACACGGTTAATTTATCTATGGGGGGGCATCTTTTAACAACGTCGCTGCCAGGTTGGCTCAGGTCTAGTTGCTTTCTCGACTCTTTTATGTATGTGTCACTGCTATGCTGTGTTGCACGTTGCTGTTTCAATAGTCTACTATCCGATTCTGATTTCTTGTAAATCTCGCTAGCAGTCTTCCTGATTTTATATCGATCTTCGGCCGTGTCCATCCAATAGTTGATTTCCATGTCGAAGTAATTCATGTCCTGCTTTAGGTTGTCATTCCAGGTGTAAATAGATCGGCCGACTTTCTTGGATTTTGGCCTTATACTGCATTGCTGCATGTAACACATGTGGTTCTCGGCGCCTGTGCATATGTGCAAGATAGCACATCCTGTGGTTCTTAATGCGTTTGGTTACAGTTTTCCCGTCCAAGATTGCATGCATTTTCTTTTCCTTTGGTTTATTCCTAGCGTGGTTAATCAAGTTTCTCATGATAACTCTCTCATTCCTTCTCAATATTGACCTGTTAGCTTTAGTGAGTGCCGATTCTTTTAAGCCGTGTATCATAGAAGGCACGATCACCATTCGATACATGAGTCTGGAGTTTCCAATCCATCTTTGAGTTTGTTATGAATGGTAATAGTGATTTTGCGCTTCTAGTGGCCTGTTCGCAGCGTTTTTTAATTGTGCTTTTCCTGCTTAATGCAGATGCTATGTGTGTGCCTAGGTATTTAATTTCATCGACTGTAGGTAGACTTATTCCATTAATGGTCACATGGGCCGTTTTCTTTGTAGCCACGGGGTCTCTAATTAGTATTTTTGTTTTTATTTAATTTATTTGGAGGCAGATACTAGGAAGTAGGGGTTTAATATGGTATAGTATTCCTTCTAGCCATTCTATGTCATCTATAATGAAGATAAGGTCGTCCAATCAATCAATCAACTCAGCCCATAACAGTCCACTGCTGGACATAGGCCTCTCCCAGGCTGCGCCACAACACCTTGTCCTCCGCCTTCCGCATCCAGTCTGTCCCAGCCACCTTTTTAAGGTCATCGGTCCATCTAGCTGGGGGGCGTCCCACACTACGCTTGCCGATACGCGGTCTCCACTCCAGGACTCGTCTGCTCCACCGGTCATCGGTCCTTCGACAAATATAGCCAGCCCACTGCCACTTCAGCTTACTTACTCTGCAGGCTATGTCTGTAACTCCGGTTCTCTTCCGGATAACTTCATTTCTGATCTTATCCTTCAAAGAAACTCCGAGCATAGCCTCAGCGCGCCATGGAGCGCCATGGCGCGCTGAGTGACCGCTGAGTGGTCAGTGTCCACGTTTCGGCACCGTATGTCATAACGGGCAGGACGCACTGGTTAAAGACCTTAGTCTTCAAACACTGCGGGATTGGCGACGAGAAGACTTGATGAAGTTTTCCAAACGCTGCCCAACCCAATCGGATCCTCCTGTCGGCTTCTTTCTCAAAGTTGTGTCTACCGAGCTGGATAACTTGACCTAGGTAGACGTACTCCTTCACAACTTCGAGAAGCGACCCTTCGATGTGGATTGGTCTCGGCAAGACATGCGAATTGTACATGACTTTCGTCTTGTCCAAATTCATGCCGGAAATGATAAAGGTCGTCCGCAAATGATAATACCAGAGGGAGTGAGATTGCACGATCCTGATCCAGTTTGATTAATTGAGTTTCCTCTTCAAGGGTTCTAAGGACCTCATCCATGACCATTGTAAAGAGACGAGGGGACAACGGGCAACCTTGTTTGAGTCCCTTTCCTTTGATAATCCAGCTGCTTTGCCGGCCACACCATTTTATGCATGTTCGTTCATTCATTCATGCAAACTTGGTTATCCTGTTGGTTAGTGGTTTGTTAGTTCGTTGTATTAAAATATATCGCAGTGCGTTGAAGTCGACATTTCAAAAGCTTTTTCTATGTCGAGATCGAGTACATAAATCCTTTTTGCTCCACGCCATTGTTCATCCAATACCCTTTTAATATGTGGTCATCTGTTGACCTATTGTTTAAAGAGGCGGCCTGGTAATCGCCTAATTCTTTTATTGTTTCGTCTATTTTTTTAGTATGTAGGATGCGTAAATTCTGTAACCCGTATTACAGATCGATATGCAGCGATAGTCATTCGTGGCTTTAGGGTTACTGTTTTTCGGAATTGGTACCTGCACTGTCTCTAACCACGTGTCAGGTACTTTGTTATTTGCCCAAGCTTTGATCATATGTTTGCCGACGGCTATCTGTAGTATTTGGGGCATTGCTTTGTATAGCTCGATTACAACTTGGTCTGTTCCTGGAGCTGTCCCGTTTCGCAGGTTGTTAATGACTCCCGTTACGTCGTCCAAAGTGGGTCCCATATTTTGTGCGTCATTTATCTGCTTTGTTATATTAACCGTTAGTATGGGTGGGCCCTTGGATTTTTTTTTAGGATTTCCTCCCTTTTGGTCATCGGTATATAAGCGGTTTTTTTCCGACATTTTGTTTGTAGATTGTTGCTCCTGTAAAATAAGTAAAGTACTTGCATGCGTTTTGAAGGGTGTTTCTTTCCCAGTCCAGTAAAGAAGGCCCTGCATGCTGGTTGTTCTACTTGATATTTGACCTTTTGAAACCTGACATTCTTTTACTTGATTATGTCTATTTGGGTGATCCGGTTGCCTAATTTGTAAGAATTTAGCCTTTTGAAGGTTGGTAAGGGCTATCCGATGATCCCTGGAGTGAATCGGTTGAAAAATCAGGGTTTCCTGGGCAGCTGCTTTTAATACTTCAGTTATGGTACTCCATGGTATTTCGATGTTTTCATCCATTGAATTGATTCCTATATTTCCTAGTTTTTTGGTTATGCAATCTTGGTATTTTGTTGTGGTGTATTTGCTATTGAGAGCAGCATAATGGCCTTGTTTGTGGTTGAAATCCTTGGCCTCGGTGGTTGTTGCTTTGTGGCTTGCGGTTGCTTTTGTTTGGTGCCTTCGTTTTACGATTCGACTTGTTCTTAGCTGCCCCCAGATTATTTTATGGTTGGAGGTGCCCCTATTATATCCACTCCTCCCCAAAACATTGCGTTAAACTGTGACGTTATATATTTTGCTATCCTTTGTTCCTGGAAAAGATTGCTTTTAGGAAAAAAGTCTTGAATATTATTCAGAAGTGCTAAGTGAATTCTGTCGCCGCCTCGGTTCACCGAAACATATGTAGCAAGGTCTCGTCGTATAGACAAGTGATCGAAAATTAGTCCCATTATGTAATTAATTTGGTGACTTATTGCTCTGAATAAGCAGTCACCCGTTCCATGGGAACAATTGTTGCCATTTTAAAAGCTTTTGTTTGGGAAATGAATTTGGCGTAAATGAGCAGTGCACGTGCGGATTTGGGATACGCAATGAAATAAGGGAGCACCACGGGTGCACTGGCTAGCATTTGTAAGAGCTTTGTTTTTGTGAAGAGATGTATCTTGTTATGAAGAGGTTTTTTTGGCTGTTACTGGAATTCGACGAGACCTTTGACGCCCGGCGCACATGGGTCTAATAAATCTTGATTTACGACCTTTCAAAATAATCGGTAATTTGCTTAACTGGCGACTTTTTAGGCTACGGAGAAAGTCAATTTGTTTAAAGTAGTTTCTGGGACTTAAGCATAATGTTATGATTATAAAATACAAGAACTCATTTAGAACCTTTGATCAATAATTGATCGAAGGTTCAGAATAGTTGTATTATAAATGTAATGTAAATGTTGAGGATTCAAGGATTAATAAGACGATTAAGGATTGACACACACGTATTATAGTTAAAGCGGAACTGTTCAGCAGATCCCTAATAGACATGAAAAGATTTCACCAGATTAGCTTGGACGGGTTCGCTCGCCTGGGATCCGGAGCGTACATAGGCCCAGACCGCCCCAACCTTGTACAGCTCTAGCGATTTTATTTAACGACACCAAGACACAACAAAATAAACACTGTTCCGAATGGTCAAACTCGCTCGACCCATCTGTCGCGCACGGTGCGGTGCACAATAAAAAATATATTTGGGGATTTTACGGAGAAGACTAGCGTCCGTTCACTGCAACGACCGACGAACGACCGGGCACAGTCTTTACATTAATCTCCTTAAATTTCTCTCTGAGAGAGTGTCCCGGACTTAATTTATAAATTAATCGAACAGCTCTTTTCTGCAAAACAAAGATAGTCTGAATGTCAGCGGCATTTCCCCACAACAGAATACCGTACGACATTACACTATGAAAATAGCTAAAGTACACTAAACGGGCTGTCTCTATATCAGTTAAATTACGATTTTTTCTAACAGCGTATGCTGCGGAGCTTAGCTTTTTCGACAATTTATCTATATGGGGACCCCATTGAAGCTTAGCATCCAAAGTTAAGCCCAAGAATACTGTGCTATCGTCAGGATTTAATTCTTCGCCCTTTATCATCACATTAGTTTTCACCTGCCTAACGTGAGGTAGCATAAATTTAATGCATTTGGGTTTTTTTTCATTAAGAAGTAAATTATTAACATTGAACCAGTGAACTACTTTTGAGATCGCACTATTTACGTCAGTAACCAGCTGCTGACGTTTAAGTTTAAACAAAAGTGAAGTGTCATCCGCAAAAAACACTATATCATGATTATCCTTTATGAGGTACGGCAAATCATTAATATAAATAAGAAACAAGGAAGGACCAAGAATTGAGCCCTGTGGGGCTCCCATTGTCTGATCTTGATCTTTTCCTATTAACGCCAACGCTCTGAATCCTATTACTCGAGTATGAAGTAAGAAGATCCAGAGCGGTGTTCTGGATCCCGTAGTGGCGGAGTTTCATGATTAACCTTTCATAGAGATCGCAATCGAATGCCTTGGACAAATCACAAAACATGCCCAAGGCATCGCGTTTATCTTCCCATGCATTATAAATATGTCCCAAAAGTTCAACACTGGTATCAGTAGTCGAACGACCCCTTGTAAAACCGAACTGTTTATTGTGCAAAAATGTATGTTTATTAAAAAATCTTTGTAATTGGTCTAAAATTATTTTTTCAAAAATTTTATTAAAAATAGGTAGTACTGAAATAGGTCTATAATTTGTGGGGTCTGATGTACTACCTGATTTAAACAAAGGTATTATTTTACTATTTTTCATAAGGTCAGGAAACTCCCCACAGTCAATGCAATTATTAAAGATAAGCGATAAAGTATGTAGCACCTACTTTATCGCTTATCTTTAATTTAATGTCAATAATTGACTTATCAACTTCTACAGAATTACCCAACAGATCTGCAGTCTTTTTTACATTTAAAGTGTGAAAGGTTTTAATTATATATCTACAGATAATATGTTCAAAAAGAAATTCCGAATCGCAAACATTAACATTTTCCTTGAGCAAAGACTCAGCAACAGAAGGTAATGAGTTTAGAGATTTTGTATTTGAAACGGGAATATCTGAAAAGATATTTGAGAGAAAGAGACTTGGCCATACAACAAACTTTTTTAAATCATTTTGAATAGTTTCTAACATATAAATTAAATTCAGCAGTGTTTATGTATGTCCTTTCATTGTACAGCTCATAAAGCCGTGTTCTACTTTTATGAATACCAATGGTAGCCCAATCACTGAAAGATGCGTCATTATTAATCAAGATAGTCTTGGGAATAAAAATGGAATGAAATTGTTTACAGTATATATTACAGAAATCATCATATGATGATTAGGATCAGCAGAAATAGACAAAACTGGTAATTTATTAATGAATTTAACTTTAAAAGCTTCCGAGCGACTTGCAGTTTTGGGTTTAACAATGATATCTTTTTAAGCCACTTTTTTGTTTTGGTTTTGAATAGTAATCTTTTGTCTACAATGATCTGAGTCTAGTAAATTTTTAATTTCCTTGTGGCTTGGTATAATGTCTGTATAAATATTATCTAGGCATGTGGAACTCGTAGGGGTTATTCTTGTGGGCTCTAGAAATAGATTTAGAAGTTGAATCACTTATGTAACTATGTACAATATGTATGTCAAAAAAAAACATGGGTTGTACGCACACACACACTCGTATATCATAGAAAGAGACAGAAAGAGCGAGAGAGAAAGTCACATGAAGTGGCATAACGTTTTATCCTTACGTGACGGTTTCTACCAGTAAAATCCCACCGCATGCTCCGTTAAGATACTTCCTTCCAAAAACTTGAAACACAAGTAGATAGGTACACCACCATACCATTGCGGCCTTTTGGCACATCAAGTTTTAGAAAAAAATCGGAAATGTAGAGCGTTGTTTTCATACATTGTAATACGACAGCCTCTTTCTAAAAACTAGATGTAGGTACAGTCAACAGCACAATAGTGTCAACAATTTGACAATGACAGTGCCTTTATGTCATAGCGATAAGAACGTTTTTTCTTGCTAGGGTTACCACTGATGTGCGGCTGTCTGTACCATATTAATGCCCAAATACCTACTGCATCTATACATATTATTCATACAAATAATAAAATTGAAATATCCGTTTGTAATGTCAAAATAACAGCTTTTTACTAAATGTATATGAAAGTATTTAAGGTACTTATAGCAAAAAAACAATTTTTAAAATGTTTGTCTGACTGTCTGTTTGTTCCGGCTAATCTCCGAAATGGAGGAACTCTGATGCTGATTTTGACAGGTATTTCACTAGCAGGACGTTTTATTTTAGAAAAAGCCACGCAGGCAAAGTCGCGAGCAGCAGCTAGTTTTAAATATAAATTGAAATTAATGGGTAAAATAATAATGTTTTATAATGAGGTAGGTACAAAATTAGACGCACTAATTGGACAAACTATTAGAAGTGACGCTTCAATTTAATTTTGTGTTTCATAATAACCGATTAATAATATAATTGGGTCAAGCGATCGACCAATTTATATTTATAAATATCGCAGATAAACGTCAAACGACGCCGGTATCGAGTGATTGATTTCAGCGATGGAATCAATGACGGTATCAGAATCGAGTTTAAATAAATTGATTTGGAAATATCCGATCAGAAAATGGCAGGGTAAGTGATTCGAAAAATATCATACTTCCTTTCCCGGCAGCCGCTGTTGGGTCATAAAACGTGGCGGTGATCAACGAAACGTGTCCAATGTTTCCAAATCGGATATTTTATTTTGCGACCTTGTCTTCTTTTTATTTAATAAACTTTGCAAATCATTATTTTGAGAATTAACCGTAATGGAAAATATATAGTTTTGTCCGTCTTTGTAATTTTATTTTTCCTTTTCAGAGAATTCACATCCGTGTTTTACGGATTTTTTTGTGAATATAAAATACTGTCCTCGTGTATTGTTAGATACATATCGGACAAACAAACTTGGACAAAGAAAATTGAGACATAGAAACAGTAAACGCAGTGTGGTGAATAAGAACCTGAATAAGCAAGACTGAATGTGGAATTACGTTTTTTTTTTAAATATTGTTCTCAATATATATTTTTTGTTTTTAACATAGTGTTTATTGACTTTACAACGTCTCGTATCTTTTCAACGTAGCGTCTGTAGTGTTTAATGACTTTTGTTGCTGACCGTACCAGTCGCGCTCTTTGTGTGATACATCTTGTAAGTTGTTTAAAACTTGACAGGTCTCATGTCATCTTTCAGCGTTGTCTTCACAAGGCAAAGGGGAATTCCTTTGTCACACAAATTTCAGTGAACTGGCCCTATCAATCCCTTTAGGGGAGGAGTTTTAACACTCACTGTTGTGCAAAATTTCATGCTTCTAGACCCAGGGGTCTAGAAGAACTGAACTTGACCGGTAAAGTTTATATATATATCGAAATCTTCGTTAGCTACAAGTGGAGTACATACTTTGAATAGAAAATAATTTTCAGTAACTCGTGCTTTCGCATTGATCAGTTTGTAAATATCTTTAATGTTTTCTTTGTAGTTTTCAACTGGCAGCGACAAAGATTCCGGAAGGCTTCCGGATATTTCCGTTAGTTTTTGCATCAGACAAACCGGATAATTATATCAGATGAACGTCTACATGTCCTTGATAGACGTTAGTTAGTGTTTAACAGCATCTCCTGGAACGTCCTCAAGCTGTTGATCAATATGTACGTCGTTAACGAAGCAGAATTGATGTAAGTAGTGGCCGAAAGAATTTCCATTTCTGTTTCGATGGCGGCTATGCTCATGTTGGTCTGATTGATGACGCTGTCAATGGAGGTGATGCTGCTCAAGTACTGAAACAAAGTGAAGACAATATGTCTTCACTTTGTTCAGTACTAGATTCTGCAGCTCCATAATGCTTGTTTGATTTTTGATTAACTCATGTAAGTAGTTCTCGTTGGTTTGCAAAGACTTAACATCGTTTTTGTATTTCTTAGCAAATTGTTGATCTAATATTCTAAACAGACTATTAGCTACGTAGCCGACTCTGTCGGTTAGGCCCCGTTTCTTCCTGTTGCTCATATATTCATGGGGATTTATAAGACAATGTGGAGTTGTAGTAATTCAGAAGTTCTATTTCATGATTTAATTGTTCCATAGTTGACCTGCAGTGTTCAAAGGCATACGTTCTTGGTATTTTCGAAGTAAGTTTGAGTACAACGAGTTCCTTCCCAATAGTTTGTTAGATTATAGTGCGTCCTTAGTATCCATTCATCGTGCGCTGCTGCATTTTTCCGACGGCGTCATCGTATATGGGCCGCTCGTGTTTCAAACTTATAATCTGAGCGGATGACACCGGGGCGCTCCGCGTCAATGGCGCTATAAGACCCCGTTACAAATGTAAAAAATGATAATACTGTTATTAATAACGTTGAAATAGGATTCTTTGACCTCTTCCACCGTTAATTTTTAGAATGCTGTTGAGGGTTATTTTTCATTTCGTTTTCCTTGGCATCCCCAATTTCAGAGTTCAATGGTAATGGCGATAGTTTTGGTATTGGCGGCTTTATTATTCCTGCTTGAGTTTTGACGGGTAGTAACTCGAACATATCCATCAGATCCTGGATGAGTCTGCAGTATACGACCTAAGGCCCATTTTCACGGCGCACGGTGGATCGAAAATCGGCTGTAGAAGACATAGGATCTCGATTTCTTAAATGTTATTTTTTTTGCTGGAAATGACTTCTGCTGATCATTACTGTTCTATAAAATGTCATATGAAGTAATTGTGTGCACAAATGGAAGAGTTATAATTTTTATAAGAAAAAAATGTATGGAGCTGACATGAAAAATGAGGATATCTCTGGAATCGCAAGGTTGGCCGTTATATCCTTGCACACTGTTATAGTACTATTTATTTGTGAATTTTTGACATACTTAATATTGCGGCATCACTTGCGATTTTTTTTTAAATATCAAAATTAAAAAAAAACGTATATGATACATTTTAATGCTTAAATATGGCTATACCAAGTGTAATTTACAATATTTTTTATGCTTAGACCAAAACATTCTAAGAAATCACAAAGTCGTATTACCTACTTATTTGAAATGACATGGTAATTATGAATTACGTAATACGTAATCTTATCTAATGCCTCAAATCCACATTAGCTAATGATTAATAAAACTTAATACCTATATACCTAGTTAAAAGGATACGTACCAAAATAATTTGGGGTACTCGCTAATTTAGCAATTAGTGCAGGATTAACTTAATGAAAGTAATTAGATAAATGTGATACCATCATTAGTCAAACAATAAATAGTCAAACATTGGATTCACAACTTCAGTTCATTTAGAGCATATCTAATACTAACATCTATCCTACCGTGTCTTTTTACTCAGTGATCGTGAATAATGGAAAGCATTATTACAAATTTGGATTTGTTTGTTATTCTGAGCAATCAGGATGCTTCGCCTTTCGATCATGAAATATTTTCTTGATGCCTTTCAGATGAAGACAGTGTTACCGTGAAAGAATTTTGTCGAAGATTTACACGGGCAGTTCAAAAGAGATGGTTACGATCCCACAGGAAAAGTGAAGTTTTTAGACGTGATTACAGTAATTGGCTTGAGGCAAATATTGACTGGCCAAACTGCGTGCAAACCAATTTGCTCATTCAAGAATCAACAAGTGAAAATATTTCTACTGAACCTGTACCATCAACTTCAACAATGAAATCAACTTCAACGATGACAAAAAGATCTCGAAATCCGTTTGAAGATCTAAGTAACAAGCAGAAGAAGACGATCTGATGAACATATAGGCGATGACCCTAATGAAGTAACTTATTCAGCTGCAGCACTTTTGAAAGGAGATGGTCGTGAGGATATTGCATCTGTTATTGAACATATGCTCCAAAATCCAGAAGCAGCAGCAAAATTCAAGGAAATGTTGAACAAACCAGCTCCTTCAACAATATTTTCACCAGAAAAAGCACTGGGTTTGCTACTTTCATTAAAACTATCGAAATGGCAATATATCACATTAAGGGAAACGACCATTCGGGAAGGTTCAAAGGAGATATATCCGTCTTACAATAAAGTGCAAAAAGCTAAGCTACAGTGCTACCCTCCGAAGACATTTGTGACTGTAACGGATTCATCTGCTAAGATTGCACTACAAGCGTTACTAGATTTAACAGTGAACAGAATTTTTGAAACTATTCGTAGTCCTGATGCGATACAAGATAAACAACGGTGCATCTAACCAAAGTAGATATAAGCAAAACATAGTGAGTGGTCAAGATGATTCCAGCATATTTATGACCTCTTTGGTTCCATTATAGTTGACAGCTGATGGTGATATCGTATGGGTGAATCCAAAACCCTGCTCACCTTGGTATTTCCGTCCAGTCCAGTTTAGTTTTGTGAAAGAAACCAAAGACGTTGTCATAAATGAAAAAACTGCAATGGATAACGAAATTGAAGCTCTCGTTCCCTCAAAATGTCAAGGACATGAAATTAGTCACAAATTAATGATGACGATGATTGACGGCAAAATTTGTACATATCTGTCTGAAGCTAAGTCAAATGCGGCCTGCTACCTGTGTTTGGCTAAGCCTACAGAAATGAATAAGTTAGATGTCATTGCGTCAAAAACCATTTCTTCTGGTGTGTATGAGTTCGGATTATCATCACTTCATGCCCGCATTAATGTGATGGAATGTCTTCTACACATAGCGTATCGTCTCGACTTCAAAAAGTGGTCTGCAAGAGGAGAAGGTCATCAAGAGTTATTGCATTCACGAAACTCATTCAAGATCGATTCAAAGATGATCTCAACCTTTTGATTGACATCGTTAAGCAAGGATCAGGCACAACTAACGACGGGAACACAGCAAGGCGGTTTTTTGAATTTCCTGATAAAACTGCAGCGATCACTGGATTAGATGAAGACCTAATACGCAGATTTGCTGTGATTCTGGAAGCTATCACATCTGGAGAGATTGTAGACGTGCCGAAATTTAAAGAATACGCTAGAACAACCGCTGAAAAATACGTGGAACTGTACGATTGGTACTACATGTCATCAACCGTCCACAAATTGTTGATTCACGGAGGGGACATAATTGCAGAAAATGCTATTGTACCAATTGGAAGTCTTTCGGAAGAAGCTTCAGAGGCCCGAAACAAAGACTTTAGGAGGTTCAGAGAACACCATTCGAGGAAAAAGAGTACCCAAGAAGCACATTAGTGAATTTTGCAACCTATCTTATACCTTTAAGTTGTAAATGAGTGGTTTAACAGTGTTTGATAAAACTTATTGCTTCAATCACTACTCATATTTGTATATGAGTACCTCCTATCACTCGTAGATGCTTATGAATATATTTTGTTTCTACTTTATTTCATATGGTTGCATAAAGTCGATTTTATTACTTACAGTTGAAAACAGGTTTTAATTGTCACTGATTTAGATGCAACAGTGGTTTATGAGGCCTTAAAATTACTTGTAAGCAACTGTTACATATAAGTGATAAGGTACCCTTATTTGGCACTTCTATTTCCAAATGGGTAGTATAATAGAGTAGTATATCACCTGTAGTGGCTAAAGGAATAATTTTATTACTTAAATCAGATTGTCCTACACGTCACTCTATTGATAAAAACATGTCTTAAACATTTTTTCTGTTTATATAAAGTTCATAGGCATTAAACTACTTCATTAAAAATGAATTCCGTGAAATGGAAAAAAGTTAAACTATGTGAAAAGATACTGATTCAAACCATGAAGTTGTTAATCAGCAATCAAAAGAAGATACTCTTAATGTTGAAAAGTATATCAATTTAAGATTATAATTAGGAATCTTGTATGAAAATACGTAGGTGAAATAAAAAATATTAATTATGTTACTTAGATATAATTGTTTCATGAAAAAAAAATACTGGGGAATCAAGGGTTCCGAACATACAAAAATAATTAGAAATTTTAATATGTTTAATAAGAATAACAAAGAAAATGTATTTGAATATAAATTATCCACAAATGCTGTTACCGAATGTGTACGTTTTCCTGGGGATATAAATGATAAATTAGTAGCAATTGAACACAAAACTGAAATGTATTGGTTAGCCCTGCTTATTTTAAGGTTCAAAATAAAAATAAAAAATTATAACAAACTTGAGTTTTATTTGTAAACATCTGACATACAACTACTTTAGAAATTAGCGCATTGGCAATCACAAAAACTTGCAGTCTTATAATTTTCGTTGTCTTACACCTAAATCAATTAAGTACTAAAGTGTACTTATGGTACATATGTATTTATATGTGTTACTTAAAGTCTAACAATATTCAACATAATTAGGTTTTACGATTAAAGGCTCGTGCAGACTGGGGCGATATCGCGGGCGCGATAGGCAGCAATATGTCTGCTCGCTAAAAACAAATAAGAAGAAACAAAAAACAGTCTTGTACTAACTATGGCACAATAGCAATCACGCTTAGAAAAAATAATTTTACATATTTTATCACTTTTCATCAAATAAAAAAGTATATATATATTTTATATTATTATATAAAAGTATACTTTTTTATATAATAATAAAAAATATATAAAAAAGTAAGTACCTAGGTTATTATTATATTTTTATATAATCATATACCTACTTGTTTGTATTATTTTAAAAACACAAAATTCTTTGTTTGTAATAATAATAGTTCAAAGATATATTATGTAACCGCATGCACGACTCGAACGGAGAAGTTGTGGGTTCGATTACCGTCAGCGATTACAATTTATTACACTTAAAAAAAAAAAAATTGCTTCCTTCGATTAAGTCGACTAGTCTTGAGGACCCCTAATTCACGAGCATTGGGAGATCTACAAATCTACAAGAGCAAATAATTACTGCTGGTAGTAACATCCACTGATTTGCCACTAGCAACATACAAATAAGTATTTTTTAGACCTAACAGTTCCAAATAGAGAACAAATAAGAGAAAATAACAACTATGGGATTCCTTAAACATTGCCATTTTTAGAAAATGGAGTCTTTACAAATGTCTTGTTTTGAATGATGTTTTCTCACACTGACGCATAATAACTGAGTTTTGTTAATTGTAACTGATGTACTTTGATATTATACTTAATCTAAAATCATTATGTTAGGTTTTTAACAGTTTTATTTTTTTATAGTATTATTTCGTCAATTGACATAGCACACTTTGTTTAATTGTTCTTGATCAAATCGAAGGCGCTTCGAAATTTACAAAGAAACCACACTATAGTTTAACAGTAACAAAACATTCGCAAGGATTGTACTATAAATCAATGCCTGCATTATGTGAAGTTTTAATACTCACCAAATAGATGTAATCCATAATTAAAATGGCTGATCACAATACAAATTAAAACAACACAGTGTTGACATAACGCCACTCAAAAGAACTTTTGCGTCTCATTTATCACTCAATGACCGAACTTAAAACGTCTTATCATTCAATCTCATTCACTGCGCACAACTTACACCCATAGTTCTAATTGCCACTTAAAGGTGATCGTGAGAACTCCTATGGATACAATTTGGAACCAAAATTAGGCTGCAATTTTTCTCCCCGTGGTTCTATAATGTTTGCATAAGGGTTATCTCCACCTTTATAGAACCTAATCATGGCTGTATATTTCACCTAAGTTTACAAATAAATATGATATAGAGCTATTTTACCACCCAGTTGTGCTACTTGGGTAGACAAGCATCAAACGAGGATATCCTCAATATGCTTATCGTCTCTTCTGATCCTCTAATTTCTTCCACAAGACCAAAATTAAATGCCCACAAGAGGCTGACATACTTTAAGGAAACAGTAGAACTACTGAAACTTCAGGATCAGGAAGCTCCGACAGAGTTCTTAGAAGTTATATCTATTGTAGAGCTTGATTCTGAAGTTGATTCTGATGGTGACGAAGTATAAAATAAGTTAACTTTTATTTTTTATGTTAGGTTAGGTTAAGTTAATATTTTTTTTAATAATTTGCTTTTATTTTTAATCATACAATAGTTTACCATTTATTGTTATTGACGAATGATCACGTTTATCTAATTACCCTCATTATGGTACGTATCCTTTTAACAGGTATATAGGTATTAAGTTTTATTAATCATTAGCTAATGTGGACTTGAGGCATTAGACAAGATTACATATTATGTAATTCATAATTACCATGTCATTTCAAATAAGTAGGTAATACGACTTTGTGATTTCTTAGAATGTTTTGGTCTAAGCATAAAAAATATTGTAAATTACACTTGGTATAGCCATATATAAGCATTAAAATGTATCATATACTTTTTTATTTTTAATTTTGAAGATTTAAAAAAAAAATCGCTAGTGATGCCGCGATATTAAGTATGTCGAAAATTCACAAATAAATAGTACTATAACAGTGTGCAAGGATATAACGGCTAACCTTGCGATTCCAGAGATATCCTCATTTTTCATGTCAGCTCCATACATTTTTTTCTTATAAAAATTATAACTCTTCCATTTGTGCACACAATTACTTCTTATGACATTTTATAGAACATTAATGATCAGCAGAAGTCATTTCCAGCAAAAAAAATAACATTTAAGAAATCGAGATCCTATGTCTTCTACAGCCGATTTTCGATCCACTGTGCGGCGGTAGATTGTTTTCTTTCATTCTTCTCCAGCCGTTTTTCCAACTGTAAAAACTGCGAAACCGCAATTGTTCTAGACTTGCCTAGTTTCTCTTCACAGTCTGGAACAAGAGGCATTTAGACGTTGTCCATCAGTTTTTATAAAATTGTTCACACTGATCGTCCTTGGGAATATCTGTTAATGTTAGTCACCGCGTAGCAGTAATCGCACTCGCCGATTTATTGTAATGTAAGTATTTTATAGTAAATCTGGTGCAAGCCACCGCGTCAGCAAAACATGTAAGTTTAAGACTGTACATAGATATTACCTATATTATTATATATACCTAAATACATTTTAGCTGTAGGTATATATAGTAACTGTTCCGTTAGTCGGTGTGGTGTGGTGGAACATCGCCATTACTCGGTGCGGCCATGCGTGTGATCCAGCCTGACAGCTAAGTAATGAAAACTGGACTGTCGAACTCGACGAAATACTAATTGGTAGATTTTGTTTATTATTTTTACGAACGTGGCTTGTGGCTAAGTAATAACAGCCGCACGGGTCGATCAATCAGGTTAAGCTACGCTTGCCGCGGTTGGTCCGTGTACGGGTGACCATCTTTACATACCAAGACCCCTCCGTGCCTCGGGAAGCACGTTAAGCCGTTGGTCCCGGCTGTCATTTGTAGATCTTTGACAGTCGTTACGGGTCGTCAGAAGCTCGAAAGTCTGACAACCAGTCTTACCAAGGGGTATCGTTTTACCCAGTAACTGAGTTGTGGAGGTCAGATAGGCAGTCGCTCCATGTAAAATACTGGTATTCAGCGGTATCCGGTAAGACTGGAAGCTGACCCCAACATAGTTGGGAAAAGGCTAGGCAGATATATATTTTTACGAGCGTAGATACCACGTGTGAGTTTTTACGCCCATAGCTGTTACGGACATCGTGTATTTCATTTCTTGCTGTAGGCAATATTTTTATATGGTATAGGCAACTTTAATACAGGTTTAGCAGGTGTAGGTTTAGGTATATAACAATACCGGCCAAGTGTGTGTAGGACCACGCACAATCTAGGATTCCGTAGTTGGGATCTTCAAGATGAGCCAAGCGAAGTGCAAGGGCACTACCTACCTTTTCAAAACGAGTTTCGTAGTTTTTTTGAACTATATAATCTCATAACTTGGGTTTCGATTATACCACATAAACAAAATTCTCGGGATATGATGTTAATAGTAGACTTATTAAACGTATAAAGGTTCAATTGCATAGCTCTTATACTTTAGACTTTATTGATATCTAAAAAACCCTGATTTCGTCAGTGACTCATTCACTGACGATCATCAAAATTCATACTTCTTGAAGTCCTAGAAAGCTCAAATTTGGTATTAAGCTGGTACTCAAACAACATAAATATTTAAGACTTGAAACTTTTACCCCCCAACCCCTCAAACTAGGGGATGGATGTTTGTATGAGACTTCCGCAAACGATGATAGAGGTCTGAAAATTGATATTGGGACGCCTTGTTATAAACAATAGTAAAAAAGCCCAAAATATAAAATAAAAAATATTGTCCTATGCAACTTACAAAAATAAGTGAAATCCCACCAAAAATATTTAGGTACATGTAAAATGTTGCCAAGACTGGAAAGTTTGTATGTTTGGATGTTTGTTACTCAATCACGCAAAAAAGGCTTAACGGATTTGGATGAAATTGGCACACAGATAGTTTATAACCTGCAACCTAATTGCGAAACACAGTTTGAATCACAATCTGAATGATTTTGAAGTATATTGCTAATACATTGCTTCATGTATTCGAAAAAATTGTCTGCGTAATAACGTAATTAACGCAATGAATGTTGTTGAACTGTCAAAATGAAACTGACGCAATTACCCCGCTGGATTAACATATAGGTTTTTTTATTCCGGTAATACGTTCCCGTGGGATAATTTCCGAACTCCACGTGGGCAAAGCCGCGGGCTAAAGTTAGTTCTAAATAAAGTCGTAATAAAACTTATCATACAGCAACATTGTATGAAACCCTAAGGTAATACAATACAAAGTCATGTTTGTATTTGTTCGTAGGCTTGGATTTGAATTTGCCTTTTATGAGATATGAAATGTTGTTCTTTACTAGTTAGCTTTTTATTGAATCATCATAACCAACATCACGTCTGAATGTAAACAATATAACCTAACCGAAAATTATGCATGGTATACGGAAAAGTCCAAAGGAAGATTAATATCGAACTATCAAGTAACTTGCAATGCCAGAAACAAAAAACATCGTCATTCATATCATAGGGCCGATTCACACCGAAACGGCAGAAGCCGGCAGCGGCCGCTGACGGCCGCGCGCCGCCTCCCGACACCACGCGCCTAATTTCCACTTGACCAATTTAGTTTCTACATTCGGGAAGCAAACTCGTGCGACGCCGCGAGAGCCTCTATCCCAATTTAGTCATCAGCTTAAGGGTCGGATAACTGCCGTTGACCTTGGCCATACAAATGTGCGTTCCGCTCACACTGCGTCGCCGCGCGCCGTTCGATATTTAATTTTAGTAACGGAAATGAGTATGTGAAAAAAAACACAATTATAGATAATAAAATACTCTTTTCATACAAAAAAAAAACCTGAAAATAACTTATGTAGTTTGAAAGTAATATCGTTTTACACATAGGGTTGATGTGTATGCGTTCTAGTTTAACACACATTTTTTGCATAACTTACTTGCATTATATAAAGCCGTAATAGCAGATTTAAAAGTCACTAAAATCTAAAATCTACGTCTTAATAATGTCATCGTAATTTTTTCTTTATAAAATAGTTTTTTTAAACATTTAAATAGGCAAACAATACTGCAAACTAAGCTCCAACACGACTTACGTTATTTTAATTCATTTAATGTAGCTAAAGTACTGAGTGAAGCGAAGCGTGGAGTCTGTAATCTGTCGTAAGCTTATCTTCACACGCAATTTCATCTACTATCGTGATTTACGACTAAAGCTTGAACTTTTACTTACACTTATTAAACAACTAGCGAACCCAGCCGTGCTTCACACGGTTTTTGCGACTTGACAAAACATCGAGATTTCTTTATTATAATGTATAACGTAAATCATCCGGAATAACTTTTTAAAAGGGGGTAAAAAACGAATCAAGTTCTCTTACAAAGTTCAGAACAACAACGCGGTCACACAGAAAGACACGAAAAGCAAATTTAGTTTATAATATGTATCTATAGAAGAGTAGGTAACTATCACTCCATTCTTACAGCTTTTAGAATGAAATATTATTTTCACTTCTTTTGCTCTAAAAGTTCGGCTTTATGTTGCACGTAGAAATCAAATTGCTTAAATCAAATTGCATCAAATTGCTTTTTATGCTCTAGTGCATAAAGTAAACTTTTTTTAAGACTAAGGTAATCAGCCACACATACGCAATAAAACGTCGCAGATTATAGTCGTTATTTTATTTAATTTGCTTTAATTTATATCACTTCCGGGTTTTCTATTGTTAATTTAATAAAACCAGATATAGTAGCTGTCATTTATTATTTATAAATGCAAAGAAAGGTTTTTTTATGACTTGTCATTATGAAGTACCCAAGTCGAATGACACATGTTGAATAAAAAAAAACTTTAATAAAGTTTCGTGGCGGGAATTAGCTATTCACCTCTTCAATTTGGCAACATTTATGAACAGTGAAAAGTGATTAAACTAAAACAATACAATATTCACATGACGAAGATTACAATCTCGCCTAACACGCTAATGCAGTAGTCGATATAAAGTCATTATATCAGCTCCTGAATTAGCTAGCAATGTAGCAGATGTTCTTCTGAAACTATGTCCAGTGTAGCTCTCAGCATCTGCTAAACCTAAAAACTTAGCGATTTCTTTAGGCATAGATCCAAATTTGTTTATACCTATAGGCTGACAGGTACATTTACCATTCTGGTAATTTAGAAAGAATCGGTCAGTTTTTGCTTTTGGTGACCGCAAATTTTCATACTTCTTAACAATTTCATAGAATGGACCGTGCATGGTGAATGACCTCGGTATTTCATTTTTTCGTGATAGGTATCTTCACTAAAAGCATCTGGCAATGGTTCTCTGTTTTTTACGGTTTTATTTGTTAATTCTTGTATCCTACAGGCACCAGTTACACCAAATATTAAAGCAACCTGAAAAAAAAAGAAACAATAATTAAGTTCAACACACAACACAGGCTGAAGTCGCGTAGATATTTAAAATTAATTTAACTAAACATAGTAGCCAGATATTGGTTATCTGGAGCATCTTTTATAAATTTTTCAATATCGTCAGACTATAAAACCTTTGATTTCTTGCTTCTAAATCCATCGGATAGTCTCTTTAGATAAGCTGACAAATTAGAGTTTGTTTTTAAGTCCACTCCATTCTTTGTTCGGACTGTACTTTTTAACATTGAGTTTAAACACCACAAAGAGCTAGGTTTGTACTTAGAAGATAATTCTTTAAAGTACGCCATGAACACATTTTCTGAAAACGACTGCGTATTCTTGCTGTTTTGCCATTTTATGAATTTTTGGTACGCTAATAGATATTTTTCCTTGGAGTTTTCAGGTAGTAAACTTTCCTTAACGTTAAGGGCTTTACATCTTATATCGGGCGGTGTACAACATAAATCATTTTCTTCAAACCAACTCAACTATAAATCATTTTTCATTTTTCTTTAACTATAAATCATTTTTTTCATTGTACTTGTAGACATTTTAATTAATAAATAACTATAATTTCAACAGTGAAAACGAGTTGTGAAAAATGTTTCGCTATGGCGGGAAAAATTAATCAGTTTTCATACGGTTTGGTTTTAATAAATAATTCTACTCAACTTTCTTCTCTAACTTCTTGTTGGTTGCGAGAAATGTTGAATAAACTATGCGCGCGCATTACGATCGACCACAGACTAAAGAGATGAGTTTTTTTTTTATTATCCGCGCATAGGGTTTGCGCCTATTTTGCCACGTACAAAATGGGGAATTTAAAGTTTTCTTTTATTACAGAGAAAACAAAAGTTATATTTGAGTGAAAGTTTTATATAATAAACACGTACGAGTTAAAATTATCTATTTAAATAAGAAGTTGCATGAAATAAGCAAGCAATAGGAACATTAATTTATTGGATGTGCCTCCGCTGCCGGTACCGGTTCCTAATTTATTTGTTCTTTTGAACACGATCTTCTTTTTGAATAAAAACTTTTATAAGAACAACGCAACTCAACCAATAAAATAAAAAAAAAATCTATAACTCATTAGTGAGTTATAGCAATGAAAAAGTCATAGTTTGATTATGGGTGTCATTCTGTGCCTAATTGCGGTGACCATAGAGCCACTTTATGAACAAGTGTGTTGAAAAATAGTTAAATATCACATTAACAATTAAGTTTGAAATTCTCATATGCATGTTTTTAATCTTTTGATATTATTTTATCCTACTATTATAGTAGTAACCTAACAAGGATAAAATAAAGCTGAAATATTATAGAAAAACGCCTAAAAATGTTGCTGCGCCGCTTTGACAGTTTGCTTTGTTTACCTCGTGTCAAAGTAGCCATCTACTGTCTCAGCTTTGCGTAATATTCCCTATTATTTTCTATATAAGGGCAAGTCCAGAATTATTGAAAAATGACGCAGCCTACTGTTTCTAAATTATCTGTGGCAGTAATGGTGGCATGTCATCGCAACAGCTGATCGGTTGCTGTGGCACGTACCGCCGTTTTTTTTAATGAAGTTGCATGAGTTTAGATAAAATTATATGAAACTGCACATAATTAGTTATTACCTGATTATTTCACAGTTTCATAAGCTACTGATTCGAAGTCGAATTGGTTTATTATCTCGCAGTAGGTGCGGAAAGTAGAGTATACTCCTCGAGGATAAAGATCTTCGTCTTGGGCGAACTTGCCCTCGCTGCACTCAGGATTCTAATAATCCTTCGTTACGTTCGGGATTTAATATAGCGCCCGTGGCTTAAGACTCTGCTAATCTCCTTAGTGAATAATTGACTATTAACTAGGTACTTACTTAAATTATACCCAAATCCTAAACATTTAAAAAAAAGTTACCTATGGATAAAAACTTATCAAATAATGTTTATTTATTTATTTAACAGTTTATGTACACACATATAAACAGACAAGAAGAAAGGAACAGAAAAATACGTACAAAGGTGATGCTTATTTCTAATGAAATCTCTTCCAGCATACCTGCGATAGGACAGTAGACATAGAGATATAGACAACGTGTGTAAGGTAAAAGAGAAAACAAAATACATAAAAACAAAATAAAACTATTCACTAATTTAATTATACAATAAGAGAATATACTTACATAAATACATACCTACTTCTAAAATAAATATCACTAAAATACTTATATACGTATAATTAATAGTATAAAATAATAAATACGTTATATGCAACTATGGCAAAGTGGAAAGATAGTATTCTTTCAGTCTTCTTTTAAAAACAGCAACAGTTTGACAGTCCCTAATGTCAGGCGGAAGTGAATTCCACAGCCGAACCGTGTTGGTCTTCTTACTACTAACTTAACAAATAGATGAAATAAAAGAGCTTGCAAATTATGCAGTCGAGTGCAGGAAATACGTAGGTATTAGCTACGAGTTTATAAAGAAAACACAAAACGTCTGGAACAAGTTAAGACAACAATTTGAATCCATCATCCTAATGTAAACAAAACTGTAACGCGCGTGCAAGTAACAAGGCAAAATACGGCGTTCGGCAAACAAAACTGTAAGTACCTACCCAGTTCGTAACTAGAAAACTATTTAGTTATCATGACATCATCATGTTATTTAGTCATCATGCTTAGAATATAGAAAGAACCAGAAACCGCGTTCAACTGTCATTGCAAGCCGCACGCTGTGTCCAAAATCAAGACAAGCGTCCCGCGCCCGCCTCACTTCCCACCCGCGTAATGTTGCTAGCTCAACCATTATGAACCCGTTTTGGGGTAAACGTTGAGAATATTGGTAAGATAATATAAATAATAAAATCACAATTGGTATTTTCATAGATACATAATTTCATACACCCGCCCCCTCTAGATATTCTAATAGTCTAACATAGTACCTATTATGAATGTTATGCAATTCTAACAAAATCATGTATATACATACGGGTTGCATTGATAACCTTTCTTTTTTAAGTCGGGTTTTTTTTAAGTTGTTATTAATTTAACACTACAACGAATAAATGCCCTTAGTAGGTAATAAAAAGAAGGGAAAATCAAAACTCTTATACTGGCAACACTAATAAGATGGATGCATCATTCTCTATGACAATTACAAACTGAACAATTTATTCAGTAATTAAATAAGACGATATTTGAATGCGCTATTTACACGTGAAATGTGATCCCATCCTGTTTATTTTTAGCCCCGCTGCATTTTTACTGGTATGAACGACACAAGACGGCATAATTAAATAAAATTGCACACCGGTAAAACACGTTACGTGATACGACGTTCACAGAGTAACTGATCGGCTGCGCGTAAAACTACTCTATTTAGCAGTAGTTTTTGACGCTTCAGTATTAGGCGTGTTCGCGGCTTCTGGTTCTTTCTATATTCTATGTCATCATGTTATGTTTTTGTTATCATCACAAAAAGTAAGTCAAGAGATCAAGACAACACAACCCACAACATGCTAATAAACCATTATGAAAAAGCATTGAACATTTGTTATGAGAGGAGTTTTTGAATAGAACAATCAATAAGTAATATTCAGCACGTACCTATATAACTGTTTTTGCCACAAACGGTGTATACTTACTTACTTTGTGGTGTATACGATAACACGGTTATCCCAATAATAAAAAAGGCTCACATAAACCAAAGGCGTTTATTCAGCCAAGGTGCCAACTTTAGCATCTGTATCACATATCATGCCTCAGCTCACACATATTATATTCAGAGTCGGCCATATGTTAGGGTTTCACGCGAACTATTATTCACTTTCAAAGTTTATCTATTACCTAGATCCAGAAGACTAGATTTAGTGCAAAATTGCGTGATTTACACGCAATTTTATAACCAACACTATGCTTATTGTTGTTATTTTCCAAACGGTTATAGCCAGCGTGCATTAAATTCTTATTTATAATTTGATATTTTCCAGAGAGTGTGAATTTAGAAAATATTATGTTGTAAGAGTGACATATGATTTCATTACTATAATCATCATCTGCCGAGCCTTTTCCTAACCATGTTGAGGTCAGCTTCCAGTCTAACCAGATACTATTTTACATGGAGCGACTGCCTATCTGACTTTCACAATCCAGTTATTGGGTAACACGTTACCCCTTGGTAGGACTGGTTGCCAGACTTTTGGGCTTCTGACTATGTACAGTCTTAGTGGGATTGTACATTGACAATGAAGTTGTAGTTGTAGTTTGTTGAGTGTGTTAAAGATAAAGTCTCACAGAAAATATTTAAGTTTATTCCCGTAAGTTACAGTTAGGTTGTTGTTGGCAATTCTCACACGTTAGTTGGCGTGGTCGCCCAAATGCACACTGATTAAAATATATAACATTCTAACATTATAGTCGGCGCGTATTGACAAGTAAGCTAAATCAAAACTAGGGCAAATGTACGTAAACCGTACATATTCCCAACCCGAAAGGATAACTGAGTGAGTGAGAATCCCCAGTACACAGCAATGCTATTTAAAAATAAGTATACAATGCATTATGAAATGTAAACAAAATAGTAAAAGTGACGTAAGTAAAAGATAAGAATAAAAAGTAAAGTAAACAAAATTAAGTATTAAAATTAAATTCAACTTCGCGAGAGGAGACCGCAGGGTCCCGTCCAGGCTTCGGTCGACTGTGATCCCGGTGTCCCATCGTTGATGACTCAGCTGCCTCGGTTCGTGACTCATCCTTTGAACGTGGATGTCTTCTGAGTGAAAGAGAACGGTACCATTTATCAGGTTTGCGGGACTGCAGTTCAACGTCTTCCAGTTTATTAGATTCTTTAGATTTTTGTGAATCTTTTCTGGCGCATATTATCTTTCGTTTCTTCGTAATCCATACAATGGCTGTTATTACAATCACTGCCAAAAGAACGTAGCAGATAGCAAACTAGTGAATGTCATGAGTCGTTATTTGCGTTGGTAGCACCTCTTTATTTCTCAATTGGTGTAGCTGGTGTTCTACCACAGTGATGTCTTCGTCCAGACTTATCTTTAGTTGCGGTGCAGAATTTGTGCTTATTATGCTGTTGATCGTTTTGTTGAGAAAGGGTACTTGTAGGTTGTAGTCCATTCTCGCGTCACTGTCGTACTTGTTACGAGAATGAATTTTGAATTCGTTGGTTTGAAGAAAGCATCCCTGTTTCAGTGTTATTATAGCCGATGTGTTGATGACTCGTGATGTGACGTCACCGTCGCAGACACTTCGAATAGCGCACCCGCCGCAGCACACCGCTAGCCATGTGTTTGTTGCATGTAATTCTATCCAGGCCGTCTCACATTCCGTTTTCCGGGTAGTACATGGCAAGGACGTTTGATGCCCTAGTAACTTAGCTTCACACGGCGCGTCAGCGTTTTGTAAATTGTAAACAGGCAAGTTTATAATACAAATGAAGTTATCCGGACTGCGTTGAATACAATTAGTCATTTCCTTTTCAGTTAGTTTCACGTAAGTATTTTTCTCGAGGTTTACTGCTAAGTATTTTGATGATACATGAACAGCTGCGGTTGTCTCATTCTTTATCCTTAAGAGCAGAGGTAAAACGTGATATACCATGAAATCTTCGTCACTTGCCAGTGGAATATGAATTTCGTACATAAAATAGCTGTCAGTTACTCTAGCCTTCACGAAGAGTAATTTATAGAGGTCCTTTATATCATCTTGAATGTTGTCTACTGGCAAGGTTAATGTTTTCGGCAGCCTTCCAGAGATCACAGTCAGTTGACGAATTAAATGGGCTGGACTAAGCAGGTGGACATCCATCCGACCTTTGTATGTGTCGACTAAAGTATTGAAGAGAGTTTCTTGTATGGTTTTCAAGTTGGTCAGCAGTAAGTGTGCGGTGAGCGCCGCGGAACTGAAGTAGCTAGTGGCCATGGCTATCTCAATTCCAGATTCGATTTTTGCTAATCTTAATTCAGTTCGATTCGTGTAGTCGTTTATAAGCGCGAATTGTCGATTTATGTTTTCTTCACTTTTCTTTAGGATATCGTTTTCGATCTCGACAATAGAAGTTTGGTTACGTATGAGTTGTAGGAGATAGTCTTCATTCTCTTGCACGGCTTGGATGTCCGATTGATATTTTTCGGCAAATCTCTGATCGAGTATTCCGAATAAGTTGTTCGCTAAGTAGCCCACGCCGTCGACAAACATCTATCAGGGCGCAACAAACGGGGATTTTGTTGCGCCCTGATAGATGTTTGTTCGGTGTCAGAAGTATGTTGTTGTAGTACTTCAAAAGATCCATTTCATGAGCCAGCTGCTGACTTGTGGTTTCGCAATATCTAGGCTCCAGGTTCTTGCACAAATCTTGAATTCCTTGTAAGTAGTTTTCAATATCCCGAACGCCACTCCAGTAAGTAGAAAGATTGTAATACATGAGTAGTCGCCACTCGTCATGTATTAGTTGCACCTTCCCGATCGTGTCGTAGTAAATAGGTCGGTCACTTCCCAGGCTTGTTACCCGAACACTTGGCGACGAGTCTTCTGTCACGATGCCGTTTGTTTCCGCAGGAAGGGCAAATAGAAGTAGCAATGTGGTTAACATTGTGAAAAATGTTTTCTTTCCTATATGTCGCTGCCCTCGTTTCGATGATGAAATATCTTGATTATTATTTGATTTATTTATTTCTGCGTTGCAAGTTTCGATCGGTAACAGCGATAGTTTCGTAATGGGCCGTTTCAATATGCCAGCTTGTGTTTTTATTGTTGTGACACGAACTAGTCCATCGCGGCCAGGATGGACTTCGATCACGCGACCTAGTGCCCACTTTCCTGGAGGCAGATTGTTTTCTTTGACCAGGACAATGTCATCTTCTTTGAGATTAGGTGAAGGTTTTAACCATTTGCTTCGGGCTTGCAATGATGTTAAATAGTCACTGGACCAATGCTTCCAGAATTGATGGAACATATTTTCTGTTAATTCTTCGTAGGTAGGTAAGTTTTTGTTCTCCTAAGACCCGACGGAGATGATGTTTCATTGAGCGAACGGCAGCTTCCCATAATCCTCCAGCGGTGGGCCACGCCGGAGCATTAAAGTGCCATTTTACTCTCATTTGACTCATCTTGTTAAAGAAATCGGGGGGCAGTTCTTTAGTGAATGCTTCGTACTCGCTAATCAGAATGTTTGAGGCCCCTATGAAGTTGGTTCCGCAGTCGGAATAAATGTGTTTTGGCGTTCCTCGTCTTGCGCACATTCTTTGAAAAGCGCCTAGGAAGGTTTCAGTGCTCAAATCTGAAACTAGTTCGATGTGAACCACTTTTGTTGCCAAACAAACAAAGATTGCGATATAACCTTTTGAGGTTTTAACGCCTCTGCCTTTGTTCAATTTGACATCCACATGACCCGTATAATCAACTCCTGTATGAGTGAAGGGCCGGGATGGTGTTACACGTTCTGATGGAAGGTCAGCCATGAGTTGATAGTTTTCAGTTTGTTTAAATCGATGGCAGCGAACACAGCGACGTAGATAAGTTTTCACTGCCCGATTTCCTCCTACAATCCAGTATTCTTGACGGATGTAGGCGAGCGTCAGTCGTGGGCCCCCGTGTAAAGTTGCAGCGTGGGCTTGTTCTATCAATAATTGAGTTAATCTACCATTTCTTGATAGAATTGCAGGGTTTTTCATCCCAAGCGGTAAATTAGTTTTGTTTAAGCGGCCGCCAACCCGCATAATCCCTTCTTCGTCTATGAAGGGATGCAATTTGCTTATGCTACTTTTGTTGATCAAAGGCTGATTTTTTGATAACAAGTCGTATTCTGTCTCAAATTCATGCCGTTGTACATTTCTTGTTATTATGTTTATTGCTTGTTCTAGCTCATTAGTTAGTAGGTACTTGGGCAACGCAAGATTGCAGGCGTCGCAGTTCTTCAATGTTGTGAAATTGTTCCGTGCATTTGTTTTGAATCGCAAAATCCAAGCAATGACACGGGTCACCCGAGTCAATGAACTGTGATTATTCAATAAATCATTGACTATGTTTTCCGTTTGTTTTGTAGTTGCCACAATATTTTCTTTTTGCGCAGTGGTTGCAAATATATAATTGGTTGAATTGTCTTGTTGTTTTCCGGTAAATGTTTGCAGCATCTCAGTGCCCTTCCACCATAGTTGAGCATTCAAGAGCTGCTTCGGGGATAAACCTCTGGTTGCGCAATCTGCGGGATTGCTTTTCGATTCGATGTATGACCAATGAGCCGGCGATATCACTTTTCTGATCCTGGTGACTCGATTTTCTATATATTTCTCCCGTTTGGATGGTTCTCCTTGAAGCCATGCTAGCACCACTTGGGAGTCGCTCCAGGCCCATACACTGGTAGTATGTTCATTGAGTGTCTCCAAAAGTTTCTTGACTAGCTGCGTCAGAAGTAAAGCTCAAGTCGTGGAAGTGATAGTTTTTGTGCGAGCGGAGCGACTCTTGTTTTAGCTGCAAGTAGGCTTAGTACAGGCAGCCCCAACTCATTAATTACGCGCGTGTATATGACGCATGAGTAAGCTTTTTCACTTGCATCGCAAAATGCAAGTAATTCTATGTTGTTTGTAATACCTCCGATCCATCTTTTAATTTTTACAGTCTTGTCTTTCTTTTTAGTTCTTGTAGTTGGTTTTCTAGTTTAAGCCAATCTTCTTGTATTGATGTAGGTAACAGTTCATCCCACTCAAGGTTTTCTGTCCATACACGTTGAAAAATAAGTTTTGCGCTTATTGTTACAGGCGAAAACCATCCCAATGGATCGTAGAGTTGAGAAATTTGCGAGAGCAGGGATCGCTTAGTTAGCCCCTTCTTGCAGATTTGTTTCAGATTCCAGTTAAAGGTAAACATGTCAGATGTAGAGTTCCAACCAAGTCCAAGTGTTTTCATGGAATCCTCTTGCTTGAAGTCAAAGTTAGTTTTGGAAATTTGATCTTCGTGTAACGTTTCTAGCAGCTCGACGCTATTACTCGACCACTTCCTTAAGTTCATTCCACCCCTGTGCAGTAACAGGATCAATTCAGTTTGTAGTTTCTTAGCGGTTTCTAGTGAATTGTGCCCACTAATCAGATCGTCGACGTAAAATGCATTCAACAGTATTTTTGCTGCGTCAGGGTAAAGGTGCCCGTCGTCTGTTGCCAGCTGTTGTAATGTTCGCATAGCTAACCACGGAGCACTTTTGGTCCCATATGTCACAGTTTTTAATGTGTATTCTTGCAGTTTTTCGTTGGAAGAGTTTCGCCATATGATTTTCTGAAGGTTTTGTTGATCTTCAGCTATCCATATACATCTGTACATTTTTTCTATGTCAGCTGTAAAGGCGTATTTGTATGTTCTCCATTTTAGAATGAGAGCCTGAATGTCTTTTTGTAGGTTAGGCCCCTTATCCATTAGGCTATTCAAGCTTTTGCCACTTGACGTCTTTTGTGAGGCGTTGAAAACCACTCTTAGTTTGGTGGTGGTTGAGTGATCTCTTAGTACGCCATGGTGTGGTAGGTAGCATTCATTGTTATTTTCCACACTCTGTGACGTCACTGGCTTCATATGTTTTAGTTCCACATATTCTGTAATAAAGTTCTTGTACATATTGTAAAGCCGTTGGTTTTTGGCTAGCTTTTTCTCTTGATGTAAAAATTGCGCAATAGCTGCTGACTTGGATTTCCCAAGATCTTTTTTCCAACCTTGTAACATCGGCATTTTGACTACATATTTCCCATCAGAACTTCGTTTCGTAGTTTCCTTGTAGTATTTTTCGCATTGGTCGTTTTTATTGACGTCCGCAGTGTTTTGGATTATGTCTTCGTTCTCCCAGTATTTAGACAATTCTGCGGTGTCGATTAAAGTTATATGACAATTTAATGTCTTAAGCTTTCCGCATAAAATCCAACCGAGATGTGTCTGCTGGGCTATTGGTGAGTGACATTCACCTTTTAGGACTCCGTCTAAGATAATATCTGCATAAATGTCGGCTCCTAGTAAGAGGTCAATTGAACTGGAGACGTTGTAGTCGGGATCAGCAAGTTTTAAATTTTCTAGATGTTTCCACTCTGCCTGTTCGAAATTACGATTAGGTAAGTTGTTAGTTAGTTTTTGAAGTACCAATGCTTGCATGTCGAATGTATAATTGGAATGCATAGATTGGCATTCGAGACGTAGGAGTTCCTTGCAGTTTCTCGATGTAGATCCTACTCCGGCTATAGCAGCATTGAATTTCGAGCGAGGCAAGCGAAGTAGTTGAGCGGCATTTTCGGTTATCAAATTTACTTGCGATCCTTGATCTAACAGACCCCGTAGTTTTATGTATGTTCCGTTTGCTGATTTTATCTTAACTTGAACCGTCGTTAAGAGAACTTCGATGTTATTCGTTGATAAGTGATGAGCCCCTTGTTGCGTTGATGTTGATGGGCGCGAGTTGGTGTTGTCATCTCCGTTTCTAGAAGTGGATTCCGAGTCGTTGACCTTTTTTATGTGCAATAACGTATGATGTTTTAGATTGCATTCTCTGCATGTTTTCCAAGAATTGCAATTAGTGTTGCCGTGGCTGTACAGACAATTTTTGCAAAGTTTGAGTTTCGTAACAGTTTTGTTTCTTTGCGGAATATCCAATTTAATAAATTTATCACATTGCATCAGCACGTGATCGTTGTTGCAAAGTGGACATTGTCCGTATGACGCATGAAATGTTTTCGATGAGTCTTTATTTTGTTCACCAAAGGTTGATTTCCTTCCGTTATTTTGCGTATTGTTGAAGTTAGGTTTGTTATTCAGCCAGCTCTTGTTATTTGATCTTTGGAAAGGTTTACCACCTCCTTGTTTTTGAGAAGTCGGGGAGTCCTTTAACCAAGTTTTTGCAGTTTCATAAGCAAGGAACGACCTTTCCAAAAATGACAGAAATTCTTGTAGGTTGGGTAACTCTCTGTTGTTCTGTATTTCTTTTGAATACTCGTTGAGTGTGGCTGTATCCAATTTCTGTGACATGTAATAAACAATGATCGGCCCCCAACTGGACACTTCAACGCCCATGTTGGAAAGTCCATTCATGCTTTCTGTTATAACGTCATGCATTCGTTTTAAATTGTTAGCGTTGGGTTGTTGTATAGTGCATAACTGCTGCATAGTATTCATGAAAGAAGTGAATTGAAGTCTGCGATTGTCGTAGCGATGTGCCAGTATTTCCCAACATGAGTCGTAGTTCTCTGCGCTGATCGACAGATGCTGCACCAGGCGTTCGGCTTCACCTTAAAGTTTCGTTTTAAGGTGTTGCATCTTCTGCGTTTTCGAGATGCTGGGGTTGTTGTGTACGGTTTCCAGAAAGATATCTTTGAACGAAATCCACTGTACGTAGTTGCCTGTGAATTCCGGAATATCAATTTTTGGTGCAGACTTTTGATACTGAATGTTTGAGAAGATCTTGCTGTTGAGATTTCTTTTCAAACTCTCGTATTTCTCTTCAAACTCTTCGAATTTGTTGTGGTAGTCTTCTTTCATACTAGACCCTTTAAGTTCAGTGTCTAGTTCCCAATGTATCTTGTCTATGGGATCCCATTTCGCTTTTAAAGTTGAAAGATGTTCTTCAAACTACCACTTCTCAGTTATTAACTCGATGTTTATTTTAGACATAGCTCTACTAAGAGCCTTAAAGTTGCGCTCTTGTTGATTCACGAGTTGTTTCAGTTTGTCGTCGGTTTCTTCAACCAACATTCTAGTTAGGTCGAAATCTATGTGTTGCTGTTCTCGTTGAAGATCTATTAATTCCATCATATTCCTCATAGTAGACTCGTACATTTGCTTAGTTTTTTCGTAAATGTCGTTAGTAAAGTATGGAATATTTTTAGTTTCGATGGTTTCCAAAAGTGTGTGGTGTTGTCCGTCAAAGACTACCCATAGTTTTTCTAGGTTCTTTAGACGCTTCTCCAAGTAGTCTGGAGTTTTTCTTGTGACACTGTCCTTTTTGTAGTTGCTGCAGAGGGTTTTTATTTCCTCAAACGTAGCGACTTGTTTGTTCAGTAGTTCCATGGTAGTAGAGGAGCAGATAGTAGTTGGGTAAGTACCTTAATTTAGTTGCAGGTGAGTTCCCAGGAATTGGTTCAGTTCAGGACACGAAGACGTCGATAGCACTCTTGTAGTTCCTTGCTTCAAGTGTTCTTCGGTATCCTTTGAATAGTTGTTATTAGACCCAAGGCGTTCCTGTATCCGCTGTGACACTCGACTTCTCAATTTGATCTGGTGAGACCCGCTTGTGGGAGGCCAGTCAAACCGATTCGCTATCGCAGTTGTAAGACACAGTAAACACCCTGAATCCGGCTCGAAGGACCATAAAATGTACAGTCTTAGTGGGATTGTACATTGACAATGAAGTTGTAGTTGTAGTTTGTTGAGTGTGTTAAAGATAAAGTCTCACAGAAAATATTTAAGTTTATTCCCGTAAGTTACAGTTAGGTTGTTGTTGGCAATTCTCACACGTTAGTTGGCGTGGTCGCCCAAATGCACACTGATTAAAATATATAACATTCTAACATTATAGTCGGCGCGTATTGACAAGTAAGCTAAATCAAAACTAGGGCAAATGTACGTAAACCGTACAGACTAACCGTAACGACAAATGTCAAAGATCAACGAATAACAGCCCGGCCAAGAGTTGACCGTACTTTCCGAGGCACGGAGGGGTCTCGATATGTAATGGATGATAACCCATCCCCGGACCTACCTCGGCAAGTGTAGCTTAACCTTCGATTGACTCGTGCGGCTATTATTATTTAGAACTATCATCTCGAAAATTCATTAGGATGTAACTTGGTTAACAAGGACATGGTTTTAATTTGCAAAAGCTCTTTGTGTCAAAGCCGTAATTACAATGATACGTGTTTGTACCAGGATATAACACTTTTACGAAATACACACAAATGAAATAAAGTGGACGTGCACGTGTCCAATATAAATCTGTGGCACGTTCACACGTCCACGTTTGCATGCATATTTTGCTTTATGTCTAGCTTGGAATATACACTCGAGAGCAATGAATTAGCGTCTGAAAGTCTCGGAAACCGAGAATGCTAGCTTAATGAAATAAATTGTGTTTAATAGACAACCAAATGTTCCTGAAATTAAAGTAATAAAATGTATGTGCCACTTTGTATTATATTCATAAAAATCACATAAACAATAAAATAACCATCTCATCTTATAACAAAAATGAAAAAGCATTTATTTTTTCTACCACTTTAAAATTTTCTTGACTTTTATTACTTTGTATTGCCCCCACATGCTGTCATTCCTCTACGAGCGCAACTCATGAATCGTGATCGGGGAAAGGTTTTGGTGTCTCACACATCGTCCGACCTCGTCCCAAGCATGCTCGATTGGGTTGAGATCCGGAATGCGTGCTGACCACTCCATACAGTTAATGTTAACCTCTTGAAGGTAGTCATTCACAATTTCACCAATATGAGACCGGGCATCGTCATGCATAAAGATAGCATCCTCTCCCAAATTAATCATAAATAGACCAACGTACTCGTTTAGGACTTCTTTCACGTCAGAGGCTCCTGTAGACGTAGGCGAGAGGGGTGGAGGCAACGGAGGGAGAGGGCACAGAATTTGGACAGGTTTAGTTCTTTAAATAATTGTATATAGTAGATTCAGTTAATACACATAGTCTTATACCGAGCTAAAATGAGATAAAACTCAAGTAAAACTGCCGTAGACTGAGGTCAAACTAAAGTAAACTAACGTAAACTAAGGGCAAACTCCCGTAACAGCTTGGTCAGTTCAGATTTGTTCAGTGAAAATTGTAATGGCAATCATGATTTGGTTTAAACAGGTTTTTACTTTTATTATTTTAATTATATTTTATATAGATTCTTTTATATTTTGTGAATGTGAGAACGTTGTAGGCTTAATATACCTACTGTAGATTTGTAGACAAATTATTTTTTGTTATGTACCTGATACTTGTAGACAGACCTACACTGTCCTCCCATACCTACTAACACTGTAATTTGAAAATATTGTAAAAGCCATTTATTTTTAAAAGAGTAACCGTGGAGTTTCTTGCTAGCTCTTCTCCATAGAAAACGACCAATTGGAACCGTGCACCTAGCTTCTGACATTTCATAAGTACCCTTGTAAGTTTATGCAAAATAAAATATTTCGATTTGATTTGTAAACTGAAACTTTGCCAGGTCTGACGGCCGCTTTTATAGAGTCAGTACATTCTGGAAGTATGTGTTAAATAATTCAAACATAATTCATATTACTTCATGTTTGATTGTCGGCCAGAACCAATATAACGTTTTACAATGAGAACCTAGCCTTATCAAACTAGTTTTACAGTGTAGACCTAGGTCTTATCTGTGTGTTATGTGAGCCTTAAAGCTCATGGTGCGATACGCCTGTCGCGCCGTTGATTTCGCGCCAGTTTGCACGAGCCTTTATAGTACTTATAGAAAAAGAAAACTGACAGATGACAATTTATTAAGGCTCGTGCAGACTAGCGCAATATCGTGGGTGGGACAGACAACAATATGCCTGTCGCGCCCGCGATATCGCCCCAGTCTACACAGACAAGCCTTTGTGAAAAATGTCAACAATAAAAATATTCTAAGTTTTTTACAAAAATAACAAAAATATTAACATAAAATACAGTTTTGGATGTAAAAACGGTCAAAGATAACTAAAAGCTTGCTTTCCAGCGGTAACAGTTTTCAAAATTATGTAAAATGTTAATTAAGTGCGTGTCATATGATTCATGCTTGAAAACAAATTTAAATACCGAATTATGATAATAATTGTTGGACATAACAGCTACTTCAATGCTAAATATATAAATTATTATATTTATATATTTAGTATTTAATGAGCGAAAGATGTGGTTTTGTATAGCAAAATACCACATCAACTCTGTACAACTTTCCATCTCTGCTATCAAAACATGCTTCTCAGTAGCAGCACAGAGTCGAGATTCGTGCCCGGTTATAGAAATATGATCACTTCATTCATACTCATACCGGGTAGACCGGTTTACCCGGTTAATTATTAATACTAATCCATACTATATACATTAATCAGCCTATAATGTTCCCACTGCTGGGGTGAGAGGGAGTGGGTCATAATCAACCACGCGAGCCCAATGCGGGTTGGTAGATGTCACATGTCTTCGAATTTTTGGTTCAAGGACATGCCGGTTTCCTTATGATGTTTTCCTTCACCGTTTTGAGAGCACTGGTGTTGAAATAGTTCATAACACGCCTGTCAGTATTCGAACCTGCAATCTACAAACTTGTAAGTAACTACTGGGCCACCACTGCTCCTAATCATAATAATATTATAAATGCAAAAGAAATTCTGTCTGTTTGTTACCTCGTCACGCGTTGTCAGCTGAATGGGGTTCGATGAAATTTGACACAGAGTTTATGGTTGTCAGCACCAAGAACGAGAAGATGGCGCCGAAGTAGTGATACATACATTTACTATGGCCGCGTGTCCACCGCACATCCATCACCCGAGCACTGTCATGTCGGTCGCCGAAGTTTCGAGTAGTTGCGCACGACATTGAAAACTTGCCGCCATATTGTGATGGGCCGATGCGCCAACAGTAAAAACAACTTTGATCTTGTCCACACACTGCCGTCGCACCGCGCCGTTCGCCTGGCTTTTGTTTTGGCCACAGACTATATAGAGATCCTACGTATGTTTTGTCTATCATGCCGAGTCCGGTCGCGGCATTGACATTTAAATATATGGACTGGAAATACTTACAAAAAAAAGGTGCATACCTACAACTCGATATTGGCGCATAAAATGGCTGCCGTTGCTACGGTTCTGTCAATCAAGGAACATGGGTGTTATTATAACTAGTATCGATACTAGTCTTCTCGATATCACGTTTGGATCATAATTACATACTTATAGTCCGTTGTAACCTTGTAACAGAAAAACATGAGTAGGTTAACTTACGTTCTGTTACCTGAGAATAAAATTTATGTCGTGTTGTTTTCTGCACAGAAATAAAAAAAAAACGCTTTTTAATTGCATCACTTTTACGTATTTAAGTGAACAACACGAAGAGATAGATCCACGAAGACATAGTTGGAAGGCCATACATAGCCCAGTAGCTTCTTTTAGGTATGCGGAGCCTAATGAAAAACTAGAAAATCTAGTGATTATCTTGTTTTTCATTAGGCTTCGCGGCTTTCATTATTATATTGTGTGTTAATGAGTAGTGGATTAAAAATTAAATAATAATTATTTTTATACCTTTGTTTATTGGTGTGTTAATGATTATAGTATAACGTTCGATTAGAAAAGTAGGCTTACACTAGTACATTATGATACAAGTGTGTAATGATCAATGCAAGGCAATGTGAAATATGCACCGTGTCCACAATTTGATGGGGTAACTGCAATAGAGGCATTACAGTAGATGTAGGTACCAGAAACATCAGATTTTTAATGTTGCTTGTTTCACACAAAACATATGACCCTTGATATTGTATTTTGGCGGGCACCTGAAAAAAATTGGTACCTACTAATACTATGATAATCACATTTATTTATTTTAGGCCAAAGGGCCGGGCTATTATTAATCAATCATTTTAATACACAGTTACCGAAAATCCTGTGGGAACAGAGTTATTATGTAATCTCATTACACCAAGTGTTCTTTTGAAACAGCTTTCTTCAAAGTGAAGTGAACACAGGTAGGTACAATTCTTTATTTCGGGGATTAATATTTTCTTCACCAATAGCCTTTAACTTTTTCTTTAATCCTTTATTTTTAGGAAAGCTATAAAAAAGGCAAGTATTTTTATCAATATTTCGTTTTGGTTAAAACTGCGGAACTAAACAAATAACAAAATGCTGACGTCTTGTTTTAGGATCACTTATAACTCTGTGGGACGCTCTCTCAGACCGTAAGCCACGGGCCGGACCTAACAAGGTCACTCGGACCGATTAAGATACGCAGAACAATTTCTGTTAACATCGCAGATTATAACCGATATCGTTTCAGCGGAAGAACTAGTTTCGGAAAGTATTACGGTACGGCGTCGCCTCGCATCGGTACAACACTATTCCACTATGACATATTATTGTAAACAAACGAATGAAATAATAAATATTAAAAAAGGCTTGGTATAAGGAAATGAACCCAAATATCAATACATAACTTAATAAATTCATGATCCCGTAACATTTTTTTCATGGAATGTGTATTATTGTATGTACTATTTCATGAAAACCGGCTACTAACCTGTGTAAAGATAATCGACGTTGATTTTCATTCTTTCTTGCACTACAATTCACAAAACAACACACAGGCATGTTGAATTGCTGTTCTCCTCGTAATTTTCTCGCAAATCTCAATAATACAAAAAGTAAACAACCATTTGACAGCAAATTTACCACGAAACTTGGCGCATAAAATGGCTGATATGCCACCTACCTACAACAGTCACTACGTCACGACAAAATGTTACCATAATGAGCAACGACTTAAATATAGTTGTCTCTTTTATCAAATACGATTATTTTATTAGAAAAAATGAGACAAAACGATATTTCACATTCTGTATCGTATTTCACTAATATTTGTATAAGCAAATGTATCTATAGAATAACGCGGCACCTCCATGTTTTTCCTATCTCAATGGGTCGCGGTGAACACACGATCGCCGTCATCAGGACTTCATGTTCGATTCAAATAATTGGTCAAGGACAGCTAATGAGATACAATTGATTTTCTATTGTTTGACTCCGAATCGGTGTTGCGCGGGGCTCGTTTCTCGGTGACGTCCCGCTGACGGCGGTGGTGGACAAACACCCATAGGATACTTCTTATCCCGATAGCACCTATAGTCCCATGGGATAATTTTCGACCAAAAGCTATAGTATTACATAAATGTGGGTGGACGTACTATATATTTATGTATTTAATACTTTAAGCACACAAATGTACAGAGGCGGACTTAACGCCATGGGCATTTTCTACAATTCAACCTTTGGGTGATGCAGAGACAAACAGTGGTAGGTGCAATAACGAAAATTGTGGAATAAATATTTATTTAAATATAAGGATAAACATACATATACCTATTATAAACTTTAAATATAATATATATAACTAATTATATATAAATATAAGACCAAATACATACACGAATATACTAAAACAGATAAGATAAACAATGGGAAAACATTACCGTTGTGATGAAACTGCTAGCTTCTTACGAATGTGCTCGCGAACTTTAACTTTATAGGACTAATAAGCTGGGTACTATAAAAGGCTAAAGGTACTATTAAGCTCTAATAATTATAATAATTACAGGCGTAAAGCGATGTACGTTATGGTCACACAGTCATGCTACGCGTCTTACAATAGGGTCTTACACCTGTAACGTTATACGTTGATTATATCTATAATTATTAACTATTTGCAAACCTACTTAATGAATAGTTTACGCTTGCAACTGATATATAAATAACTAAACATTCCAATCAGTTTTATAAAATATTGTGGCGAGCTTCGCGCACGAAACTGGTTTGTTGGTAGGCGTCTCCCCTCTCCATGCGCGTCGTTAAAGTTCGCGCACTTCCAGCGGTCCGTGGAACAATCTCGACCGGCGGCTTGACCTGACACTACGGAGCAGAGTGACCGTGTCTAGCGATCTATTAATTGTACCTGCCACTACCATCTTTACGCAACGAACAACATTTTGAAAAGTTACAAAGTTCAAACGTGTGTGCTACATCTATTAAAATTAAATAATATTTAATTCAGTGTAACCCCAAATCGGGTGAGTGTTGCAAAACTTATAATAACTAGTTTTAAGTATTCGCTGCATGACTTGCTAAAAATATACGCTGTTTGCTATAATCAGCTTCATGTCATTCGAATTGCCGATGTGTTTTTTACGTTAGTGTATTGGTTGTGATCGTCATTTTAAACACTACCTTAACTTTGTGATTTTACCGAGTGACAGTAACATAGGTGTAACGGATCATAACAGTTACTTTTTAAATAATTATCTTCTTCCTTTAAATGTATTCTTTGTTTTGATTAGTAGGAGGTGGTTATGTATCCGTAAATTCTGATATAAAATTTTGTTATATTTTTTCTCACCTACCCTACATCACTAGTTATCATTTTTCTGCTAGTCATTCATCATGCTTTTAAAATTGTACCACGCTGATTAGACTGCTTCATCTGGATAGCTAATTGATGCTAGAACGCCGCTTTCCACCGTAGATTCCACGTTCAACGGTTGTCAGGATGTTGCAGTCAGTAGCATGAATTCGGTCATTTTCTAAAATGTCCAATTCCGGAAATTCCAGGGTTCTTCCGTACCGGAGTTTTTTGGTACCGTCGCTGCGAGGGCTGAGGCTGGTCGACCCTACAAGCTGCCTTAACCGCCGTTGGAAGACCAACCTACCTACTTGGCTGCCACCAGTCACCTACGTTCTGGGAACTACCAGGATAGTGGTTTTTCTTTAGGCGGGCTAGAACTTCACACGCGCTCGATATCGGGAACTCACGTTAACATATTTAAATATTAAATATTTTGTAATCATATTTATATACTTTTTAATTAAACAGATGTACCTTGCTTCCAACAATATGTTGTTTTTTTTCTACCTGCAAGGCAACAACGTTAACAACAACGTTAACGGCAACAACATTTTTAAAAAGTGTCTTAATTAAATTCTATAGTGCTAATATGCCCAAAAAAAAAATCACAAAATTTTTATTCAATCGATAAGTGCCATAAAAATGCATTTAAATTTTACATTTTCAAATTTCGCGCGTAGTTTGACGAAAACGCTGGACCCAGTGGACGCCGTGTTGCTCTGTGGTCATGACGTCACTTGGCTAGTAAACAAATACGCTGCTCTATTATCTAACTATCAGTTGACAGTTGACACGTTTTAGTTTACTTAGCGGTATGACGTAATAACATGGCGGCTACTATTTCATGGTGTATTTTTAACAGATTAGAAAAACTGGAAACATTGAATTGAATTTTAAAATTTATTTTGTTATTTTATGAACTAAAAGTAACATTTCCCGACTCCTTTTTGCCTAAACTATCTCAATAATCTATTTATAATTTTTTTCTCGTATACAGTAAAATACCCTATTGACCATATGCTCAGCAGTGACGTTTTCGACCGCTAGACGCAGTCAAGACGAGGTAAAAGAAATCAGTACTAAGCTGTATATTTTAATATTCGTGGGTTTATGATGCACTGGGAGCTTTAAGTATCCTCTTAGGATTGCACGCTAGTTATAGTGAGCTACTAAAAGAACTTTATGATACTACTTTACCTAACTTTACCTGACTTGGAAGGTGGTGAATATCTACGTAGTTGTTTACCCATATTATTTTGCAAATAAATAGTTCTGAATTCGAATGTGGAAGTAAATAAATATCATCAACATGTTAGGTAGTGTTTTTATTATATTTAGGGTTCAGTACCCCAAAAGGAAAAAACGGAACCCTTATAGGTTCACTCGTGTGTCCGTCTAACCTTCTGTCACAGTCAATTTGCTCCGTATCTACAGGACCGATTAAGTTGAAAGGAGAATGGCGACATTTCATACATGCTTGGCACCAATATTTTTTTAACGTATACTGCAACTACTATCGAATTCTTCTTGATTATTATGTTGTAATGCTGCTGTTTCTTTTTATTTTAAGTTTTTTTTTTTAATTATAGTTTATTGCGATTTAAACATAATTATGAACAAGGAAGAATAGAGCCAAATAACAAAAATAATAACAATTACACGTGGATGAAATAAACTAATAAAACTAATTATCTGACCATTCTTGTAGAAATAATAGAGAATGTTATATGCATTATCATGATCTAAATGTAGTAAGATACGTTATTAAGAATTACAGATACAAGGGTTAAATAACCCACTGCGGTGCCCGATGCGGACCACACCGCCGACGACGACGACGACGACGATACTCCGGAGGTGACCGAGGTAGAGATGAGAGTGGCGGTACACAGGCTGAATGCCAAAAATACCGCCCCAGGACCCGACGGCTTACCAGGGAAAGCCTGGGTCCTGGCCTTGGAGGCTCTCGGGCCTCGACTAAGGGGGCTCCTAAACGCATACTTGGAGAGCTAGTTCCCGCTTTGTTGGAAGCCGGGTAACTGGTCCTCATAAAGAAGCCGAGGTGCCCTGCGAAATCTTAGTCCGCTTATCAGCCCATCGCGGCATCGTGCTGCTCGACTAGGTAGGCAAGCTCTTTGAAAGAGTCATTGCAGACTGCGTCGTCGGGCGGCTGGTGCGGATGGGTCCGGATTTAGCGGTGAGCAAGTTTGGTTCCGCAGGGGGCGCTCTACGGTGGGCGCCATCATGCACGTGCGAGCCCTCACGACGACGGGGAATGCTGTTGCTCAGGGTAGGGTCATCTTGGCGGTGTCACTTGATATCGCCAATGCCTTTAATACCCTGCCCTGGAGTTGCATCAGGGAAGCACTCCGGTACCATTGGATTCCGACCTACCTCTGTCGTGTAGTCGAGGCCTATCTGAAGGACAGGCCATCATCTACCCCGGTCACCAGGGAGTATGGAACCAGCAAGAGATGTCATGTGGTGTCCGCTGGGGCCGCAGCTGTGGGACATCGGATACCACTGGGTGCTGCGCGCCGACCTCCCTAGTGATGTCAGTGTAGTGTGCTACGGCACCTGTGTGGGCGCTTTCTCTGGCGCGGCTGCCAGCCCACCAGTTGAGCGTGGCCCAGAGGGTCATGGCCGTCCGGCTGGTCCGGGGATACCACGAGGTCTCTGGTGAAGCGGCGAGCCTCCTTGCCGGATTGCCGCCATGGGATCTGGAGGCAAAAATCCTCGCGCACGTATGGGACTGGCGCGAGGAGGCACAACGCCGGGGCGTAACTCCACTACCGCGAAAAATTACGGCATGGCGGGCGACATGTAGAGTGCGGTTGTCGCAACCCAGTGCTAGGCACGCCACAATTTCGGCGATAAGTCCCCTCTTTGAGGACTGGCTAGAGAGGCGCCAAGGCGTCCTCACTGCCTGACGCAAGTCCTCACGGGACACGGGTGCTTCGCGAGGTTCCTGTGTCAGACAAGGCGGGAGGAAACGCCTGGGTGTCACCACTGTGTGGATCGCCCAGAGGACACGGTGGAGCATACGGTGGAGGTCTGCCCGGCTTGGGCAGAGCACCGCTGTGTCCTCGTGGAGGCGTCCGGCCCTGGTTCAGGCCATGGTACAGAGCGAGAGGGCATAGGGAGCCATCAACTCCTTCTGCGAAGCAGTAATGCTCGCGAAGGAGGCGGGATGGTTGAGGGAAAGGCAAATTTCGCGCCCTCTCTCCTCTAGGCACCGCAGAATACTCCCTGGGCGTCGGGAATCCCAGGCGGATTTCCAGCCACTGTAGGCGCGGGTTTGCGGACGGTGAGCAATGGGTAGCTCGCCGTCCGATAAGTACCAGGCCCGGGTCGATGGCGCGTTGTGTTCCACGCGCGCCTCATAGAGATGTCGTCAGCACAAGTGTAGGGGTCCACTAGGGCCGATGCCTGCCGAGGTCGCGGGAAAGTCCAAAAGGAATACCGAGGCCTCTGGCAACACAGGCAACGGATTGAATACGGGTGACTTTTAGTCAGTAAAAGTCTGACACACCTTCCGAAGACCCTCCTGGAGAAGTTATTTGACAATTTACCACCCAAAAAAAAAAGTCGGTTAAATAAAGCACACAAGTAAAGTTTTAAAGTAGGTTTTTATTGCTTATTCTTCAAAACCATATCGAATAACAATATCATCTAATAATTCTGCTGGTGGATTTATGTTTTGTTCGTACCTAGCCCAACCGAGATACCACACCAGGGTCATGACATTCGCGGGAAGGTACTTATGGGTCACCGAGGCCCCCGCAACACAGGCAACAAGAAGGAATACGGGTGGGTTTTAGTCAGTAAGAGTCTGACACACCCTCCCGCTCCGCCCAGAGCGGGAGAAGTTATTTGATGATTTCCCACCCTCAAGGGTCATGACATGCGCACAGCATCCGACTGTGCGACGGCTGACTAGACAATTACAACAGAATTCTAGTATACCTTGGGTTCCAGACATATTGCAGTCGTTAATCGAAGAATATATACAAAATATTGCCTTCTGCTGACATGTTGGATTTTGTTTTTCTTATAATTAAACACACTTTACGACTTTCTAAATGCAATTCAGTTGTATCAACATTCAGCTCTCGAGATACCTCTAATCTATATCCACCATGAAATCGTATATGCTCTCCAAAATATGAACGTGCTTGTTTAATTTGGTACGTTCCCAAGGCGAATAATATCAACTGAGTTATTTCCATTCGTGGAAAATACAATGATTGTCTGTATCAGCTGTGATGCTGACGAAATTAGAAAAGCGACGATTCGTATTATTAATTTCAACAAAGTCAGCTAAGTGTGTACATAAATGGTTAAATAAATAAATATATTATTAAAAATCTTTTGAACACCTAATGGAGGGAAAGATACCGTACCGTAACGGAACGTATGGAGCGAGATTGTGAGTGCGTTCCGAATCAACATCAGCTTAATTAAGCTTAAAAAATATATGTTTATTTTTATTTTACAGACATACTGCTAGTTCTAAGAAATATTGAATTAGGTTCTTTAATATAACTTTAATAAAGGTTTTTTTTTATAGGTCGCTATACGCAACTGGTGCCAAAGTCGCCATCGTCCAAAGGTATACATATGAATTTCTGTGGACCAAACACGGACGTATAACTTAAAAATCCCTTATTTCCTGATTTACAATCTGGTTTCAGAAAACGGCGCAGTAGATCTACTGCATTACTGGACGTTACTGATAATATATTATCTACCCAAGATAGGGGAATGTGCTTATTACTGGTTTTACTCGACTTTTCTCGGGCATTTGACGCTATAAATATCACGCTAGTACTATCGAAGCTAAATTATTATGGTTTCGACCCCAGGGCTACGCAATGGTTCCGCAGTTATCTAAGTAATAGGGAGCAACTCGTTGACTTGTGTTTGAGTGACGGCACCACCCGGAGATCGACACATATCTGTAGATAGAGGAGTCGCACAGGGTTCTATATTGGGCCCGATTCTCTTTATTTTGTACTGTGCGGATATTATAAAATGACTCCAGAGATGCAAATACCATATATATACGCCGACAATGTCCAACTTTATATATCGTTTAGACCAGACGAGTACGACAGTGCCATTAAGGATCTTAATGATGACTTCAAAGAATCACCGCCTGGTCAGAGGAGAACTGCCTGTCGTTAAATCCAACAAAAACTAAATATATGGTATTTTGCACAAGACTGCAGTTGGCTCGACTACCTGTGACCTCGACTGTGACATTTGACCAATTGAGCGAGTGTATGAAGCGCGAAATCTAGGTGTTATTATGGACAAAGACCTTCGTTTTGAGAAACATGTAGCGGACTCGGTTAGAAACTGTTTTTATCGCCCAAAGGTTTTATACCATATGAGGCCCTATTTATCCGAAAGACTACGGGAACAGCTAGCCCTGGTCTTGTCTAAGTTGAACTACGCTGACACAGTTTACGGCCCCCGCCTGTTAGCTCGTACAGACCGCCTCATCCAAAGGGTACAAAACGCCTGTGCTCGGTTTTGTTACAATATTCCTCATTTTCAAGTTATGTAACACCTTTCCTAAACAAGCACTTTATACTAAAAATGCAGTCCAGGCGCAAACTACACTTGGCTTGCCTTCTGTTCGGTGTGGTTAAATATCAGAAACCGGACTACCTATACAACAAGCTAAGCCCCAGCTTAGCTCACAGGTTACCCGTTACGAGTAGACGGGAATGCGGGAGAAGGCAATGCTCACAACAACACTTGACTAAGTCTCAGGGTTCAGCCACTTTTAGAGGCAGCTTTCGTTATGCGGCTTCCAAAATATGGAATAACCTGCCACCACCTATTAGAGTTATTGAAAAGATAGACGCTTTTAGACGACGCTTACGGCAGTACCTTATAGAAGCGCAGCGGATGCTGGACATGGTCACACTGAATGTCTCAATTATATGATGTATGTACCTACTCACTTAAGTATGTGTCAGTGTTTCTGTACCTGCTCATATACGATACAGTTTCATTGCCGGAAATTGCTCTTGCTCATGTTCGCGCTCGGATCGCCTTGCTGACTCATTTCCCCTGTGACCTCGGCGCGGAGGTTGTTGTTGCGATATCCGCGGCTTCGCTACGTCCCATTCACAGATATGAGACCTGCTGAACACAAGACAACACATTAAAATAAACATTTATCTGCAACTTACGCATTGCTGAATTTATGCGTTGCTTTTAAACGTACCCAATGTGCCTGGCCTACTTGCACGCAACAGACGTACGATGCCGGGATGGCGCCATTTCACCCATCCTTCACCAAACCTCTATACAGTTTGTGATTAGAGAAGCATAAGACTGTGGAAAAGAAAAATTTAAAATGCCTGGGTGCCTTCACATATAAAAAATTATGACGACTTCTTTTTCTCCAAAAATACTTTTATTAAATAGCGCTTTTTCATTCTTATCTTTTTTCTTCGTTTATCTACGCATATTTATAATTCCTTTTCCACTTTCACCAACAATATTAAGCTGATTTACACATGTACGTTTTATAACCATTCTATTGGGTCAACCCTTGGTAAATGTCCAATCCAAACCATAGCTAAGACAAGTTTAAAACACAAAAAGTAGCTAGCTAATTGTCCGTAAACGGTCCGCCGCGCTCGGCTGCTTACAGCTTATAGTGCGATGAAGTGCACGGAATAAACTATGACAATGGTGCCGATTCCCTTGTTTACCAACTAAACTTAATTTAAGTTCCGTGCATCTTTTTCTTTCTATTTCATTATGAAGAGGACAGAAGATACATTTTAGTTTAGTCCTGTCAAATTAATCAGCGCCTGTCACTACTCCATACAAGTTTAGACGTGATTAAAAACTTGTCTGCTAAAATTACGTCAATTTACGTCAAGCGCTGATTAATCTATCTGACACAAGTTTATTTTATTTAAGTATGCATGCACACGTTGCAGTATAAAACTGATTTATATCCTTCACCTCACACTTTAAAACCAGCGTCAGGCACTATTTTACTTATTTGTATCTGCTGTATTTTATATTGTGTGCCTTTAGTATGTGCTAAATAAACTTTCTTTCTTTCTTTCTTACTTTATGGGAGGCAAATTAAAAATAAATTTAAAAAAATCTTGCATACGTTTCCTGAGACATATCAAATGAAAGGGCTTGTTGTAAGGATTTCAGATATATTGTTTTTTTTTAGTTTTAAAATAGATAATTTTAAAATTATTTAAGAAAATCTATGAAAATTTACCATTCCTCCTTATCTCCAAAACTACTTTACTACTAGCCTTAAATTTTGAAAAAAATACAGAAATTATTTCTTTACTTATAGATTACAGGAAACTCTATAAGAAGTCTATGGTCTTAAAATAACATGATACCTAAATCTCTCAATACTGTGCGTACAAACTTACATTTGCAGTTGGAATTTATTTTATAAGGGAGCATGTTTTTCTACTACAATTTCAAATTTGTTCTTAGGATAAATACAACTACGAAACCAGTCATTTTGCTTGGTTCGACACGCACTTGTTATTAGTACCAGCGACCCGCCCCTGCTTCGCATAGGTGCAATGGTGGCATGTCAGAATGTTAACGTATTATATATGTATGTACTATATGTATATGTATACACTAATAAAAATCTTCCGGGATAGGTACTCTAAATTATGGTGAAAAACCGAATTAAAATCAATTCAGTTGTTTAGAAGAACAAAGCGTTCACACAAACAAACATGATATGCGACTTTGTTTTATACCATTCAGATTATAATATAGATCCAGGGGGGCAACCACGGGAATCCCGGGCGGATTTCCGGATTTTTGGCCACCGTAGGCGCGGGCTTGTGGACGGTGAGCAATGGGTAGCTCACCGTCCGGTAAGGACCCGGCCCGGGTCGACGGCGCGTTGTATTCCACGCGCGCCTCAAAGAGATGTCGTCAGCACATAGGTAGGGGTCCACTAGGGCCGATGCCTGCCGGGGTCGCGGGAAGGTACTTATGGGTCACCGAGGCCCCCGCAACACAGGCAACAGGAAGGAATACGGGTGGGTTTTAGTCAGTAAGAGTCTGACACACCCTACCGCTCCGCCCAGAACGGGAGAAGTTATTTGATGATTTCCCTCAAAAAACAAAAAAGGGGGGCAACCATCACCTCTTATAGCAGTATAATTTCAATATTACTTCAGAATGAGAAAGAGATGGAGCTATAAGTCCTGTACAGCTCCATCACGTTCCCACTGTGAAGTAATATTTATAATAATACTTCTATTAGAAGCCCCTGAAGACCTTCAAATCGTTCCTTTTGAACATCTTATTACATTTGACTTGCATTCTATAAACTTATTTGCCCTACTCAAGCAAATGTCATCGAAAATTGTCGTTACCAGACATTTTAAAAGTTGGTATACTTAGATACGAAGTATTTTCTTCTGGTTCAACAATCAGAAACACGGTGAATTTAAATTGTAAATTAGGTGTCGTCCCTGACATCTTCAAAATCAAATTTTCTTATAAGAACATTTCTTTGAGTTTGCGAAAATCAGGATCTCAACGTCTGATGAATTCACTTTTTACTGTTCCCTTAGCAAATGTTTGCTTGTGAATTATTTTATACTTTTACGTTCATGTTCAACAAGAAATCACAGAAAGTATTGAATATAAGAAAAACATCGTGAGGAAACCGGGAGTTAAAGTTAATACTAGCGTCTGCCTGCGACTTCGTTCGCGTGGAAGTCGTAAGATACCACAATATACTAACTGTCACATTTTTATAAAAAAAACTGCCTCGTTGGTGTGTCGTGTGTGGTCGCAAGCGCTACTGTTGAACATGAATTCCTGGGATCAAGTCTCGGGTCAGAGATATTGGGTTTTCCATGTGGAATTTCTCAGTAACAGTCAGAAGTCTGGATTTGTACCCGGTTAATGGCAATAAGCTCGCCACCTATTACATGGGACCTAAACATAACTGGCGAAATGTCCCGTACTATAGATACCTATATAGGTTTACACCTCTGCCTAAACTTTCGGGGAATACACTGTGTACTACGTTTGTAGATCTGGTCTCAGCAGCCAACATATACAGAGACTCAGGACTGGTGACGCAGGAGCAAGCGACGTACAGACAACTGTACGTACCCTAGGACTAACTGCTTCTCACACGGACAACCGTGTGAGAAGCAGTTAGTCCTAGGGTCGACTCCACATGTCTTCAGTAGCAATTTCCCATCGCTTACCAAGTTTTTCATTTTTGTGAAAGTATGAACGCTTGCGTTCCTGAGAAAAAGGGTCCTGCAGGCTTAGCATGACACTCTCTATGTCTTCAAAGAATAGACATGGCTGTTTCTATACAAAGTGACATTTTGTTTCTCAGTTTTTGACATCTCACCGTAGAAATCCTTCTACAATCTGTCATCTTGTCTTTCGTTTCTAACGATCTTTGTCTAGGTCGTTTTTATGTAGAAAGATTTCTACTGTGGGATGTCAAAAAAGGAGAAACGAAATGTCACTTTGTATGGAAAGAGCCGTGTCTATTCTTCGAAGAAATAGAGAGTGTCATGCTAAGCCTGCTGATAGACACAGCGACGGACGGACGGAAGGATAACGAAGTGATTTGTAAGTGTTATAAGGCTAAATGGATTTCGTTTTTTACTTTTGAAGTACGGAACCCTAAAGGCCGATCAAGTGCGTGTCGGAACACCCACAATGAAGGGTTCCATAGTGGGGATGAATTTATCCCAAGAACAAACTTAACATTGAATTTAGAAAAAAGTTCTCTCACACATCGATATATGTATATCACGATGAGTTCTCCAACTACAAATGTAAGATTGTAATCGCAAATAAAACATTTTTTTTTTATGAAGTAAAGCAAAATTTTGCTTTACTTTTGCTGTGAGTCCTTGCTTCGTGTAAGGGCCGATTCACACCGGGAAAGCAGCAGCCGGTGAGCACTTTCAGTGTGAAATAATTTTAAACTTTATCTAAATAATGAATAGACCAGTACCGCTTGAAAAGCACGAAAAGGTCGAGCGGCCGACCGCGGTACTGCCAGCGTCGCGTCGCTGCTGGCCGCTTCTGACTGCTGCCGGCCGCTGCCGTTCTGGTGTGAATCGGCCCTTATAATTAATATGAGTCTAAAATCGCCAACCCGTCTTAAGCAAGCGTGGTAATCTTTGCCCTGCAGTGCAACAATAATAGGCTGTAATTATTATTCATATGCTCCATTATTGTTAAGCCTTTACTGTTGAAACTAAGCATACAAAGCATGTAATAACTAACTAATAAACTAACACACACATCTGGTATCCCGGTTTAGTGATCAGCGTGTCATCTGACACATAGGCCTCTTCCAGCTGTTTCCATTCTTCTCTATCTTTAGCTTTCCTTGACCAGATAGCCTGTCCAACATTTCTAATGTCATCTGTCCATATTTTTGACTGTCTGCCTCGTTTTCTTTTAACACCGCGTGGTTGCCATTCTGTTATAATTTTTGTCCATTTTGTCCTACTGTCTCTTGTCATGAATCCTGTCCATCTCCATTTCAACAGTCTTAGTTTCTTTATTATATCTTCCACCTTGGTTAAGGATCTTTCGAAGGGAAGGAAATAAGGTCCTTAGTAATAATGTCCTCCATTAGCTTTAGCTAAAAGTAATTTTAAAATGTCTAGCTTCTGCCAGAGATTTCTTTCGCAGACAAGTAGTATCGGTCGTTTAGACTAGAACCTTACCTGTGGATGCCAATTTGTAGTGCAACTTACTATAGTTCGTTTTTTAATCCCAGAGACTAATTTGACATTTCAAATGATCGTTGTTCGTTTTTTCAATTTGGAGTTTGACATTTGCATGTGTCAATTTAGTCTCCGAAATTAAAAAACAGACTTTAATAGAGTGCTGTGATTGTATTATTTGTAATCTCAAAATTCTAATTTTAAATCATTAAAGACGTTTTTTAATTGTACATTCGAGGTTAATTTTTTAACCTCAATCCTCATTGATTGTTTTTCAATTTCTATTTAATAATGTTATAATTATTGGATGAAGTACCTATTGAGACACAAATTACTTTAGTGAGTGATTACTTAAGAATTTAATCGGAACAGGGTTGGTTTACACTTTCATCAGTTACTTTTACTTAGGTACGATTTCCCTTTGCATGCGTGTCTCATCAGTTTACGACAAAGTGGGAAGGCGACAATAAATTTAAAAGAGCTAGCATACTTACATAAAGTACTTTGTATTCAGCGCAGGGACCACATAAACATGAATGTATAAAGTTACATTCGTTCTAACCTACATTTTTAAATTAAATCAACTGCATCCTTTTAGAATAAGTAAAGCAACTCGGCACATGCATGTAAACATTTCCGTTTTTAGAAAGCCAACATGGTTAATATTGGCATTAATTTCAATGTTGTTTTTTGAGATTTTATTAAAATAAGCATGGACTCAACAGTACTTTCGTTTATTTTTGTCTCCGAAGCACAAAGTGTGGTCTTTGCCCAGAAAACTTACATAGAAAAAGTATTTTGTTCTTTCTCTAATATATGTACATACCTACTAGGTACCTTCCTGTGTAAGAACAGTTAATCGCTAAGCACATTAAAATAAGTAGGTCATGTTAAAAGCTTTCCTGAGTACGCTAAAATGAGCGGCAAGATAAAACTAATTACAAAGGGTATCAAACAAAACTTAGGGCTCGTCGTTAAAATTCTGAAAGTCATCGCTTGCCTGGACCGTCGTAGGCACTACAATAGGGTTTTGTGTCACAGTTTTATTCAGCGAGGCATGGCACTGGTTTGTCGAAGAAAAAACTAGCAACATTTTTCACGTGAAAGATTTTCATCTTCATTGACTAGATTTTAAAGGAGTATAAAACTGTCGAATCGGAGAACTTTTGAGGAAACGAATTAGAAAGGGTTCGGATTTATTTGCAGGTATCACTTTGATATAAAAAAAGTCTCTCGACTTTTTAATCATCATCTGCCTGCCTTTTCCCAACTATGTTGGGGTCGGTTTCCAGTCTTACCGGATACAGCTGAGTACCAGTATTTTACATGGATCGACTGCCTATCTGACCTCCACAACCCAGTTACTGGGTAACACGATACCCCTTGGTAAGACTGGTTGTCAGACTTTCGAGCTTCTGACGACCCGTAACGACTGTCAAAGATCTACAAATGACAGCCGGGACCAACGGCTTAACGTGCTTTCCGAGGCAGGGAGGGGTCTTGGTATGTAAAGATGGTCACCTATCCACTCCAATCCATTGTTTAGTTTTAAGTTGCTGAATGTTCTGTTATGAGGGTAACATTATCACTAAGTAATAAAACCCTTTCAAATAAATAAAGACAAAAAAAAAAAAAAAAATGGCACTATAAAAGAAATATCATCACCCAATAGGACACTATCATAGTTTATTAAATCAGATTAATCATGAATATAAACTAAGAATAACAAGGGGCCCAAAACGCTCCTAATTTACAAAATTTTCCTAATTTACAAAACGCTCCTAATTTACAAAACAAACTTTTAGTAACTTCAACACATTGCTGTAGGCCTGTTAATTTTGTAAACAAATGTTTAGTTTTGATGACTAAACAAATGTGAAAAGTATGATATCCGTGGTGTACCACGGATGTCATACTTTTCATATTTGTTTAGTAAGATGCTGTGATCCACAAAATCAAATGCCTTTCTGATACAAAAAAAAATACAAAGATGTCGATTGAATACTGCGCAACTAAGCTTTATATAAGAAGGATATCCATACGGGTCCTTGAACATTAATTAAGTGCCTTTATTAATGAATTGCAGGATCGCTGGATGGCTGATGTCTATTTACTCATCAATATGACAATTTATTTCACACCGAAGCACTGTAAGAACGCAAGCAATTATTTCTAGGTCTTATTTTTCCTTTTTTGTTAGAAGAACCTGAGATCGAATACCTACTAACAGCAAGTATTGAAACATTTGGGCCGTTAATTTCGGCAGATTTACGTGACATATGTGAGCTAGATACACGCCATCAGGCCTTTTTATGTAAATCCCTTAAACATATTACTAACGTTTCACCCAGGCGTGACAATGAACAAATCAGTTTACGAGAATTACAGAAAGCATGGATTGTAACACATTATTCTGAAAAAATACTAAATGTTTCACAATTGTCGCTTACTTACCTTATGATCATAGCATTAGTGTTTTTTGTAGTTTCTGCCCATTCTCTGAACAAAATGGGAAAATTTATATAATTCCTAAGCCTTGTTTATATTTTACATACTTACTTCAACTTTATGAATTGAGTACTAACCAAATAAATATGATTGTAGGTACAGTCAGTTATAGTACAGTATGTTATGTATGTTATGTATGTATGTTATACAGTTATGTACAGTCATACTCTGCAGAACCCGTCCCCTCTTCCATTCTTCTTTGTAAAAGGGGGCAGGTAATGCAGAGTACTGATCGTACTAATTATAAGGCTTTTGAAGTCAATTGTATTAAGGTGGGGTAACCAAAAGAAAATAGCGTACAACAGCGAACTGCCGTGACAATGTCGACCGCCCCAGGTACTATAAAATTGTAGGCAGGTATGTTATTGTTACCTAACAAAAAATGGGTGAAGCTAACCCATTTTAAAATCGAAAAATTAACTATTCTTCCACTAAATTAAAAAAAGAACCTAAATTACCTTTCTAGTGGAAATAATTTTTTATTTGAAATTACTTCAGAAATTCAATTAGAGATCCTTCAAGTTATTTATTATGATAAACTTTTTCATCAGAAAACTAAGAACTTCACATTTTGTTTGAAACTACTTTCCAATCGTAGCTCCGTTTTGGAGAAATACGAAAATTTAGCATGAACTAAAAGAGAAAATTTTGCATGAAATGATGCAGACTCGGTACTTTACTAAATCAGTAAGCAATAAAATGGATCCAATAAAATCAATAAAATTTCCCGATTTCAAATTAAGTTTGCTAGTAATAGAATCAGCCCGCAATTGAAGTTACGTGACAATTTCAATGGGCAGGACAGACGTTTGACAACGTCTGTCCTGGTATCCTGTCAATGGTATTTTATTTTATTTTATTTATAAAAATGTATAAAAAGAAGAGCCTTTGGAAGGAAAAATTTTCAAACTTTTGTCTTGAATGAAGCTTACCGGTTTAAGTTATCTCGGTGAAAATAGACCTGCGTTAAAAGGTAGACCTGTGATAAACACCTAACGCAGAAAGTAATGAAAATCTATTCTAATAGGGAAATAGGTTCAATTAGACACTCGCCCCTGAGGAAGTTCTCCTGGATAGCTTAGCGCACGTCGTTTGAGTCGCTAGGTACCACGATTCTGTATCACCCACGAATTCGGTCTCGTCACTGTTCGTGGTCCAGGATTGAATGCAACTGGTGAGGACAAAGTAGGAGCACGCAGGTTCTTGGCGGCTGAAGAAAACGAAGCAGGAGTAGGCAGATTCTGGTACATAGTTCGAAGGCCGGAAAGAAAAAAAAGGTGACCAATTTTAATAAAAAATGTTAGGTAATTCGATAAAATCACTCATAATATAAGCTTTCAAAAATAATAAACAAAATCCAAATAGAGCCAATAACATCGGAGAAATGACAAAAAATGTAAAGCAAGGTTACAAACGCTGTTCGGGAGTTTCGAGAGGTTCCTGTGTCGGATAAGGCGGGAGGAAACGTCCGGGTGTCACCACTGTGTGGATCGCCCGGAGGACACGGTGGACCATACGGTGGAGGTCTGCCCGGCTTGGGCAGAGCACCGCCGTGTCCTCGTGGAGGCGATCGGCGGCAGAGATCTCTCGCGTCCGGCCCTGGTTCAGGCCATGGTACGGAGCGAGAGGGCATGGGCAGCCGTCACCTCCTTCTGCGAAGCAGTAATGCTCGCGAAGGAGGAGGCGGGACGGTTGAGGGAAAGGCAAGTTTCGCGCCCTCTCGCCCCTAGCCGCCGCAGGAGACGCCCAGGGCGTCGGGAATCCCGGGCGGATTTCCGGGCACCGTAGGCGCGGGCTTGCGGACGGTGAGCAATGGGTAGCTCACCGTCCGGTAAGGACCAGGCCCGGGTCGACGGCGCGTTGTATTCCACGCGCGCCTCAAAGAGATGTCGTCAGCACATAGGTAGGGGTCCACTAGGGCCGACGCCTGCCGGGGTCGCGGGAAGGTACTCATAGGTCACCGAGGCCCCCGCAACACAGGCAACAGGAAGGAAAACGGGTGGGTTTTAGTCAGTAAGAGTCTGACACACCCTCCCGCTCCGCCCAGAGCGAGAGAATTTATTTGATGACTTCCCAACCTCAAAAAAAAAAAAAGGTAACAAACGCTACTCAAATAAAAATTAAATAACATGAAAAATATTAAAGATTTTAAAGTTAATTTTCGACATTTTTTCATGAATATTTAGAAAAATACGGGCGGTCACAAGCCCATGGACGGCATTTTATATACTTACATAAAAACTCTCATTACTGAAGGATTTTTTTATCGTAATAGTCCAAAATTATTTCATGGCTTTCATGGTGAACTGATTTTTTCTATCAAAAATATGATAACGTTCATTAAATCGTGAAATTCAAATCTAATAATAATAAAAAATATGAATAAAATATTGAAGGCCGACTAGAAACCAAAGAGGTCATGTAGTTAAATGGAAATAGGTCAATGGAAATTTATACTAACAATAAATAAAAATGTTTTTGTTATTCTTGTCCACATGGCCCATAATTAGCTTTTCCAACATTGATAATTTAGACTCTCAACCTAAGATTCGCACGCTACAGAAATAAATCAAATGTCTACAACTCAAAATAAACTCGCTTTTCAGACTGTCATCAGTTCAATTTCAACTCCAAACTTCAATCAAATGTATATCTAATAAATATGTAATTATTTTTGGTCAAATTATGATATTATAAATAGTACAACACTTCCACCAAAACGTCGCCCACGCTTATTCGCTGTAATGTGTTGTTTTAAAACTGGAATAATTCGTAAAAAGCTATAGCAAAGTTTGATGAAAAGGTTCCCCTAAAAACCGCCAGTCCGGATCAAATTAAACTTTGCTGTAATAATGGAACGTGTGCCGAGTAATATCAAACTTTTAATATGTTCACGCTTATTTTTATTCAGCCTAACTTCGTTTCTTTAAATGAGTAAGTTTAAAGGGATAATATATAAACCTTGGTAGACAGAGTAGGTTATAGCCTCATTAAACTATCCTCTGTCCAATCCATTGTGCGGGTTGAGAGGTGATTGAAGATCCGATACGACTTGGAACACATTTTGCGTAGACTGTATTTTATTTCTTTCTTTCTTCAGGAAAAACAAAGAGTAGCCTAAGGGAATACAGAACGAGACCGGAGACCTTAAACATAATAAACAAATACACTACCCACGTTCTCCACAGATTATTCCAAGTATTTATAGCTAGCTAGACAGATGTTATAAAGTAAATATAAAATTAAAGTAACGTACAGTTTGGATTTAGATTACTTAATCTATCCATATAAATAAAAACCGGCGAAGTGCGTGTCGGATAAAGATAAAGATACATTAATTTGTTCAAACATGTGTAACATGATACATGATTATGCACATATAGATGGAAACATAATTTTACCGGACCGACATGTTTTGCCTCATTCGGCGTACAAAATGTATATATGGAATACAAAATGTTTAAAGGTTTATACGGACCACGCACAATGAAGGGTTCCGTAATTGGGAAGTTGGTATGAATTTATCCCAAAAACAAACTTAACATTGTAGTTGAAAAACATGTTCTCCCATAAATCCCATACAAGATTTTGTTTTTTAGATACCTATGCCAAATTACAGCTTTCTAGTACTAAGCGTCTCTGAGCTACAGCGGGGACAGACAGACAGACAGAGAGACAGACGGACGGCTATTTTTCGTTTTAAAATATTCGTAATAGTCCGAATTAAGTTTTTATGGAAAGAAAAAGGTTTCCCGGAAAACTTTTAAATTCGGGAAATACTCGTATATATTATCGTCCTTTTTATGAGATTTATTTATCAACCATTTTGACAGGACACCATCTGTCGGGTCAACTAGTAACAAATAAAATAAGGTAAAGTAGTGAGCAATAAAAAAATATTTAGATAAAGTAGTGGTGTGAATGTAGGTATAGCAGTGGCCATATAGGTACAGACATCGGATATGTACACGAGTCCATGCTCACACACAATATATCAGAGAGTGTTTTGTACACGCAATGTTAACATTGGTCACACACAATATTTCAGCAAGTGTTTTGTAATGTAAACATTGCGTGTACAAAACACTTGCTGAAAATATTGTGTGCAACAAATCACATTATCTATGATGAAGATGTGCGTATCAGCAACGGCTCATTCCAGTCGTAAGGGCGTGAACACATCACCACGGCGCGGCGCCGCCACCGGGAAAAGTCGCGAAGCCGTGCGGCGGCACGATGCCGTGTACAGTGAACCGCGCCGCGCCGCCGGCTCACGGCGCATCCGCTCGGCAGTAGATGTTTCGCTGCTAAGTTCGTACGTGTTAAGTGCAGAAAAAAGAGGACTGATAATATAGTTGTTAAATTGTTAATTTCATTAGTGGAGGCACGTTCCGTTCTCTGGGACAAGAAAATTGAGGATTTTAGGGACAAACATTTGAAAACAGGCGCGGCGCACCGTACATGGCACCTTGCGGTGGCAGGACGTAGTGGCGTTGCAAGGCGCGGCGGCACGCGGCGGCGCCATGGTTATGTGTTCACGCCCTTAGAGGCGATTGAGAGGAGGTCATTATAAAGGTTCTTAAGGTACTTGTAGACAATGGCCTCAATAAGTATCTGTCCATTAGCCTTGCTACTTTCTGTGAATTTACCAGTACTAAGTACAGGGTTCAGGATTCATTATTATCAACACAATCAATTTTCTACGCTACTAGGTAACACCAGATATGCAAAACGTTAAATATTAATGCATATATTTAACGTTTTGCCTTGTTTTTTTTTTTAATATAGTCGGTAACATGCGTCATATAGCGTAATTGCTACAACTACAAATATTTAACTTTTCTTACGAATTTTAATCAAAGTTTGATTGATTGCACCCAATCAAAATCAAAAGTCATTTTTTTCAAACTAGGCTGAGGATCAGCACTTTTCGAACGTCAAAATTACATAAAACAGTCCCCCAAAACGCCCACCCTTCGCCACGTCCTAGTGCTTTAGCTGGGAAGAAGAAGTGGCCAACAAACTCCCCAGTAGCACAGCTGTCTGTTCAGTTAGAGAAAAAAAATGGATTCTATACAATAGTATGCAAAACTACACCACGTGAAACACAAAACATTAAATTATTAGCCATATGTCAGCTAGCATACCACTATACCAATAAAAAAAAAGAAAAGAAAAACACCGAAAACTATTCTCAAGCAGAGATAAAAACGTAAACAGAACTTAAAACCTAAATAAAAGCCTCCAAGTATAAAGGGCGTGCCTGCTTATCTACAGCCGTAACATTCACAAATGATGAACTAGGACCATCAAAGTAAAATAAATAAACAGTTTACTAATAACAAAAAATAACATATATTCCGCAAAATTATTTATTATGGTTCGAGCTTAGCGATTATATTCGGCACGGAATTGTGAACCGTGCAAGGAGAAACCTGCATATTCGTGATCAATAAAGATCAATAATATGCAGGTTTCTCCTACTTTATAACCTACAATTACTTGTTTAGAACTTAAGAACAGTCGCAGGCGGTACACAATCGGTGGCCGTTTTTCTGAAGGAGCTAAATTAAATAAGTAGTAAATAACGCAACTACAAAACGTGGGTCATACAAAAAAAAACTGACCGGCTGTAGGACCTACAAAAATTATGTCATATGAGAGCACGCTTAAGGCGCTCACAAGAGGCAAATGATCTAAGTAGGCTTAAAATCTAAATCAAATCTAAATTACAGTCTGTTTTCGAACCTGTCCAATTAGGTTTTGGCACGAAAGGAGGGTGTAAGGCTGCCGTCCATGCCTCAAGAACCTTCCTTTCGTAAGATGATTGCGAAATTGTAGTCAAAATTGACGTCAAAAATGCTTTCTATTCAGTGCCATGCTGACAGAAGTTAAAAACAAAGTTCCGGAACTATATCAATACCTTCTTACCTGCTACGCAGATCTTTCAATATTAATTGATCGTTCCCATCAAAATTTAAAATTGAAATTTAACGTTTGGTATTTGGATGACGGAACCCTGGGAGGCGATGTGGACACTGTGTTATCTGACTTATCAGATATTAAAACAAATTTCAAAATATTGGTTTAGAATTAAATTTTAGAAAATGTGAACTCTTTATTCAAAAAACTTCTTACCAATATAAAAATAGTAGACAGAAAGTCACTTTGCCTCCTGGGTCCTCCTTTCATCTTTGAAGAAACTTTTCCTGATTATATTACTAACACTATTTCTAAATTCACTTAAGTTGTTTACTCGAAATCAGTCCTCATTATGCTCTTGTAATTCTAAAGTTTTGCCTTTTTGTCCCTAAATTTACTTATGTGCTTCGCTGTAGCCCTTTTTGGAAACATCCAAATTAGCTTTCACCAATAGACGATTTAGTCAAAACTACATAGTTTAGAAATTAATTTAAATATTGTGTATTGAGTCGTCTATAGGTATGTTGGCAAAAAACTCATTGAATTCCTCAGCTACGTCAGCTGCTTTATTAACTAATTTGCTGTCGACCATAATCTCAAGATGTTTTTCTTGTTGGTTAACCGACTTACCCGTTTCATTGTTAATAATTTTCCAAGTGGTTTTTATTTTATTATTGGATATTTTAATTGTGTCGCTTAAAAATTTTGATCTAGCAAAAACACAAATCTTTTTAAATCATTTTGAATAATTTTTGACATACTCTAGAAAAGGAGTTCAAACCTGTATTTTTTTAAACCATATAACTCGTATAGTCTCGCTCTACTTTTATAAATACCTGGAGTAGCCCATTGGTTAAAGCCAGCGGGGATGCTATTAATGTTAATGGTTTTGGTCTTGAAATTAGATTGGTACTCTTTTTGGACAACATCAAAAAAGGCTCCATAGATTTCATTAGGATTCACGTGTTCTACTATAGATGGTGTAATTCTATGAGCTATATTATTTTTAAACTTGTTGCAACGACTAGCTGTATAAGGCCTACACTCTATTTTATGCGGCTTTTTGTGTTAAGGCACTGGGAAGCTAGCTAATAAACCACTGTGGTCAGACGTTAAGTCACTTAACACTGATTTAGTTTTTGCATCACAATCACTAAATATATTATCAAGACATGTCGACGAAGATGCCGTAATCCTAGTAGGTTCAAAAAACAAGTCACTAGATTGCAGGACCTAAACAAATTGAGAAGTCTAATACTTTTTTTTTTTTGACGGTGGGAAATCATCAAATAACTTCTCCCGCTCTGGGCGGAGCGGGAGGGTGTGTCAGAAGTCTAATATTTATTGGAGTAACATCTAAAATATTACTATTAAAATCTCCACATAAAATTACACTTTTATTACTAGATTTTAATCTATTGAGTGAATCCTCCATTACCAATTCAAAACGAATAAAATCCCCAGAGGGGGGGGGGGGGTGTCATCGCGCTTCTCTTTCTTTTCTATGCAGTCCGACAGCGATCGCACTTTAGCTGTTGTTGTCAACGTATTAATCAATAGGGAAACTCCAGAAACTCGGTCAATACGACCTCTTGTTTACCAGGAAATCATAAACTAATCAGACCATTTTGAACATGTGGGTCCCACATACTTGGTATCATTTTACGTAAACACTTCCTCCTGAATTCTTGAAATCACATAAAAACGTGTTTATTGTTTTTTGCGGAGTGGGAAGTCGTTAAAGGTCACATTACACATGGTTTATGATATACACAGACGCGTAAAGTTGGTCGTCTGGTGAATGCCTTTTATGGCAGATTTTCCTCATCGTTTAGTCTCTGATGGCAAAATGCAGTTTTAATTTAAATGGTAAATAAAAACACTAAATCAAAATGAATTATAGAGAAGCAGAAATATACCTAAGTCAGCTAGAATAATATTCCTGTGGGCCATTCCGTAAAAAGCATGAAGCTCGTCTATGATGAAAATGTTTGGTGAAATCACTTTCATCGGACAAAAGTGAACAATGTGTTTTTTTAAATAATAAGTTTATAAAACTGACTTTACATTCATAAAAATGAACAAAACACAGAAATTTTGAAATTACTGAAAACCTTATTGAAGAATAAGGTGAAAAATCTGTTTTATAATTTGTAAATAATTTGTAAATATCGAGTTAATTTTAATTTCAACTTTTCATATACTAACGTTGTACCAACCTATTGATTTTCAATATAGTGCCAACATTTTTCGAAATTTTTCTTCTAATAAAACTCATGATTTTCCGTTTACGCTGTCGCATGATTTTCTTACCTCGGATCTTTCGTCCCTGTACCTACATACACCGTAATATTATTTTAAGTGGGTGTCCCGTCGATCCTTTAAGTAAAGGGAACAAAATTAAGGAAAACGGTAGGACATTATAAGTAGATTTATGTATTATAAGGTAATTAGAAGGCTTGAAAGGTCTACTCTCTTCAATTTAAGATTATTGATATAACACATGGTAAATGCTTATTTAATGTACCTTTTATAATAAGTAAATCGAGAGTTCGTTATTCAAAATTTCGACTAGAGGGCGCGAAATTTGCCTTTCCCTGAACCGTCCCGCCTCCTCCTTCGGATACAAAGAAGTAATTATTGTGTTATTTAGTAAAAGTTTTTAATAAGCCATATTAACTATTATTGTCAATGAACATATAATGTTCCTCAGTGATTATACCTAAAACCTATCAGCCTAACATACTGGAGCAAACAAGAAGTGGACTCCTCGAAATTTTTTTGTAACATACGATTATTTATTTATTCCCCGTATTCAATCATTTATAAACAGGATGGATTTATAAGATGGGGCAGTTAATAGGTACGTTAACCGTTTGTACCTACAGGAAAACTGTTTAGGAGACTGTCCTTAACTTTTTGAGAAACTTTGATCTACAATCACAGATTTTGTAAAAAATTGAGAAAATGAAAAAGGTACCTTATGAATGTGAACTTTGGATGGACACAAAGGATGTATTATTTTCAAAACTCAAAAAAACAAATTATGGAGGCTCCTTCCTCGTGGAAGCCCGGGGCCAAAGCCTGTTGCCCTGTACAGGGTGTAACAAGACCCTTCACAAAGCCATTATCTACGCATTCTGTACATCAAACTGATGTACAGAATGCGTAGATTTCTTTTGAATTTCTTTTGTCCGTACTAAAAATCGCTCAACGCGGCTAAATAATTTTTACTTTAAAATTTGATTTTGCTTAGTTTCTGTAAAATCTATTTATTTACATAACCAAATTACAAGATGATTATTAACATTAACTAAATTAAATTAAAACTAAGTTAAGCTTAAAAAAGGCCCTCGGGGCATTGTACCGAGGATGCTGGCGCTCGCTGAATTGCAATGCTGATGCGTTGCGCGAGAAAGCCGCCAGCTTTTTTTGTTACCAGTTACATCAACTAGACGTTTCGCGATTTCCGCAAATAACTTATGCGCACTGGGACCCCACGGACCGAGGGTCTTGACGCCAAAGGGCACAAAGTTGTACTCTCTGCCAAGGCCTCCATATTTAATAACTTTCAGATTTTCGGCATTTTCTGCCGCTGCACCCGCTTTAGAAATTTCTGTAATCGTTCTTCGCCTACTATCCTTTAAGTTGATTATTGTAGCAATGTTGAAAAAGGTATGAAATACTGTCTTCAATTAACAAATTACCTATCCACGTTTTGCTCTAATGGCAGATTTAATTACATTGAAATATTTACACATAACATCACGCTTGTAATCCCCGAAGGTTTAGGCAGACTAACACCCACCCCTCGCGCACGTATGGGAGTGGCGCGAGGAGGCGAAACGCCGGGGCGTAATTCCGCTGCCGCGAGAAATCGCAGCACAGCGGATGGAGCTCTGGCGGGATCTCATGGCGACATGGAGAGTACGGTTGTCGCAACCCAGTTCTGGGCACGTCACAATTGCGGCGATAAGTCCCCTCTTTGAGGAGTGGCTAGAGAGGCGCCACGGCGTCCTCACCTTCCGCCTGACGCAGGTCCTCACCGGACACGGCAGCTTCGGGAGGTTCCTGTGTCGGATAAGGCGGGAGGAAACGCCCGGGTGTCACCACTGTGTGGATCACCCGGAGGACACGGTGGTGCATACGGTGGAGGTCTGCCCGGCTTGGGCAGAGTACCGCCGTGGCCTCGTGTAGGCGATCGGTGGCAGAGATCTCTCGCGTCCGGCCCTGGTTCAGGCCATGGTACGGAGCGAGAGGGCATGAGCAGCTGTCACCTCCTTCTGCGAAGCAGTAATGCTCGCGAAGGAGGAGGTGGGACGGTTGAGGGAAAGGCAAATTTCGCGCCCTCTAGTCGCCGCAGGAGACGCCCTGGGCGTCGGGAATCCCGGGCGGATTTCCGGCTACCGTAGGCGCGGGCTTGCGGACGGTGAGCAATGGGTAACTCGCCGTCCGGTAAGGACCAGGCCCGGGTCGACGGCGCGTTGTATTCCACGCGGGCCTTAAAGATGTCGTCAGCACAAGCGTAGGGGTCCACTAGAGCCGATGCCTGCCGGGGTTGCGGGAAGGTACCAAAGGGTTACCGAGGCCCCTGGAAACACAGGCAACGGAAGGAATACGGGTGGGTTTTAGTCAGTAAGAGTCTGACACACCCTCCCGCTCCGCCCAGAGCGGGAGAAGTTATTTGATGATTTCCCACCCAAAAAAAAAAATAGAGTAACACACACACATTTATAACTACAATAATTCAATTAACTACAGTCATGTGTTTTTCATTCATTTGTGTTGTGTCTCTTCTTTACTAGAATAAATCTCCGCAGTGTAATGTCATAAAATTCACACTATCTGCTACAGTGACAATGTAAAACGTAAATTTTACGATTCATCCTATTAGTCGGATTTATTATGGACATTCTGTTAAAATGTAACATTATCTCGTCTTTATTGTCACGTCGACGTCGTCTTGACGCGTGTATGGATGTCGCACATTGACATTTGAGTGGATTAAAGAGTTCGGACGGGGAATATAGTCACAACATTTTTAGTATTTTCCCCGTTTAATGTAACATCTATTCACAACTATTCGACAGGGTTTCCAAGTCGAAAATGACACATTTTTTGTTACCTGATTTTCCTAGTCTCCGACTGCAAATAGCCGTCGAAAGAATAGTGGTTCTAGTGGCTATTTGGACTGTTTTAACTGTAAAAAAATTCGGGTTTCGGATTTGTGAACAATGTTTGGAGGACTGGACTCCTTCGATAACATTGATTGATGTCTGATTCGGCAAACAAAACTAAACGGAAACTAAACTTGGTAACGCTTCCGGCGTTACCAAGTTTAGTTTCTTTTGCTTTTGTCCGCGTTTTCTTCCACGTGGTAGTTGGAAATTATCCCACTGGAACGTACTACCGGGATAAAAAGTATCCTATGTCCTACCTACCACAAGCATATTCTTGCTTAAAAGGTGATCTCCAACTCATTGTGTGTTTTAATTGTATGTAATTGCAATAAACATTTTTGATATTTTTTTTTTATTTTTTTTATCCTAACCCAGGTCATGGTCTACCCATGTGCAAATTTCATCCAAAACCGTTCAGCCGTTTTAGCGTAAGAGTGTAACAAACAAACAAACTCTCACATTTACATTATTAGTTTAGGATATTGATAATATATATATATTATATGTAAGCGGAACAGTGGTGGAGCAGTGGTGGCCCAGTGGTAACGGCCGCGACTTACGACTTGTATGTCGTAGGTTCGAACCCAGACAGGCGCTTTTCTTTGTGTAAATTATTACATCACCACTGCTCTCAAAACAGTGAAGGAAAACATCGTGAGGAAACCGATATGTCCTAGAACCAAAAATTCGAAGACATGTGACATCTACCAACCCGCACTGGGCCTGCGTGGTGGATTACGGCCCACTCCCTCTCACAGAGAGGAGGCCTGTGTCCCAGCAGTGGAAACATTATAGGCTGATTATGTATATGTAAAGATTATCGGGGAATTCTGAGAGTGTCTGGGTGAACTGAGAGCTTACTTGAGTCTAAAAGAATTCTCGCTGGCCAATCTCTCGGAACCCTCTTTGATGGACTGCATTTGCAGTTATTGTTCTGTCGGTAACAACAGCCGGAGGATGAAATATAAGATATATCCTTCTCTAAAAAATTCTACTGAACCTCCATTCTATGCGAGTAATATCCGATTTGTTGGGGAACTTTTCGAAGTTAGCCTGCGTTAACTTTGTTCTGTATTTTTTTTGGAAGAAATTACTGGTAAGTACGCATCAGTAGGGTGGCATGAGTGAGTTCAGAAACTTATTATGCCAATTATGAAGTTAGGTCATGTACATGACGGGACTCCTTTCAAGAGTTCTATGTTAATTAGGATTCATTTAATGTTTGCAGAATATAGCTCAATTGGTCAAGGACAGCTAATGAGACACAATTGATTCTCTATTGTTTGACTCCTAATCGGTGTCGCGCGGGGCTTTACAGGTTAACCTGTTAAGAGGCCGACAACACCTAAAGCGCGGTCACTGTCGGACTGCATAGAAAAGAAAGAGAAGCGCGATGACACAACGCTGGTAATTTATTGCAAAATATGAAGCAATTATCGATTTACAAAAAGCTATAGATTGTATAAAAAAAATAAAACACTATTATACTAATATGTTCTTGTAAAATAATCTGACAAAAAATCACAATAATTGCATGTATATTAGTATGGTTTTTAATCGTTAACAGAATTTTTAGAGGTATATTCGTGATTTTTTTCTATCGAATCAAATTAGTTATATTATGTTTTCAACACACTATCTACCTAGCATATATCCTTAAGAATATCACATTTTTTTCTGTTGATTTTGTTTACTGCAGTGGATCATATACTTTAAGGCATTATAAAACTTATAAAAGTTGCGTTTAGGTCCTGTAGTCCCCTTAAGCCCCGCGCGACACTGATTCGGAGTGTGTGCTGTATCTGGTTGTGGCTTATCTCTGTCCCAATATTTATAAAAACACAATCAACATAACATAACATAATATAACATAACATAACTTAACATAACATAACATATCATAACATAACATAACATAACATAACATCACGCCTGTATTCCCAAAGAGTTAGGCAGAGGTGTTCCCTATTGGAACACCCACATTTCTCCAGTTATGTTCATGTCCCATTGCAAAAGGGGGGCGAAAGTATGAATTCAGAATCCGGGCTGCTACTGAGTAATTACTGATTGGAATAATCTAAGAACACTTGGCCGACCCGGAAAACGAACCCAGGACCTCATGCTCAGCAGAAGCGCTTGCGGCTACTAGACCAACGAGGCGATTTATAAAACTAAGCACCGTAATATATGATGAAAATAAGAATCACGCATTGTTAAAATTACACTTACCACTTTTTCAGCACAGCGACAAAAATCTAATTGATTATTGCTCATTTTGTTCACAATTGCGACTACGCGGTCACGTTTGGCATGCTCTTACACGGAAAAAAAGGATCTCTTCAGCGTAGAATATCAATATTCTCAGAAAAATTGTTTCAATCCAAGTAAATATTTTCTTAACGTAAGTAAATGTACTCAGTCCAAGAAAACCTGTTTACTCAAATTAAGAATAATAAATACTTGGTTTTTATTCTTGACTTAATCAAATATTTTTGATTCAAGACTATAATAATCTTAATCGAAGAAAATATCTAGTTTTTACTGAAGAATTCTTAAAATTAAACTTAATAATTCTTCATTCAAGTATAATGTCTTCGAAGAAGACAATAAAACTAAGACAAAATTTTACTTCATTGAAGAATATGTATATTGTTTTCCCTATATATGAATCAATATTTGTCTTGACCAAAAGGATATTGTTTTAATTTAAGACATCCTTTTTTTCCGTGTATGTCATGTAATCCGTCCTCTGAAATGTTTATTAGCGGACTCCTTATTCAAAGGAACAAGGGTCACGAAATCAATATTCGACGTTCTCTGCGTCGCTTATAGCTCTCCATACTAAAAAGGTGACGGGGAAACTTGTGGAAACGCTGAGTTGACGATGTGCAAAATGTCCGCGAAAATATCCTTTGTTTTCTGAGAGAGAAAATTCAGTTTATGCGAATAACTCATACTAAACGTTTATTTAATATAAAGTTTGGTGTGGATTATTTATTATTTACATACCTAAATAAATTCTCGCCTTTTTGCCATGGGGGTAGGCAGAAACTAGAGAACGCCATCTGCTACTATCTTTACATACTTATTATGCATATATTAATTAATTATATTTATTAAATAGATAGGTAGTAACTTTTATCTACATATATTAGTTAGATCTACGTCATTAGCTCTACGTACGTTACTGAGATATTCGCTAAATTCGAAAAATATTTTTGAATTATCTTGCATTACTTACAGATTACGAGTACCAGTCGACAGCGATGCTGAGGAATTGTTCGACGCCATATTTTAGTCTGTTTATGGTCTTACTTAGGTTAGGTTATTATATTTTTAACCGACTTCCAAAAAGGTTATATGTTCGTTTGTAAGTATGTATGTTTTTTTAATGTATGTTCACCTATTCTTCTGTCAATTATATACCAATTTTTAAAGGTATGCTCTCGAGGTGGACGCTTGTCACCAAGTCAGAATCTGAAGAGGGTATTCCATGGAAAACGAGAGAAATCCTCAAATTTTAGAGCACAGCAATAGCGATTTGGGTAATTTTTATAGTACTCATCCATTTACTGAACTGATGATGAAGACCACAAATGGCCACAGGAACTACTTAATAATAAGTATTTCACGGGTTGCGATATTAGGTACTTTAATAAGGTTGTTAATCAATTTATGCTCGTCCATGTATATGGTGAAGTGGAGCTGATGGTGACTTTCATCATCAGCTCCAGTTTTCCTGGTTCCTACTAGGAGAACTCCTCAACAATTAACGTTCCTGCGTCGGTAAACGCAATCAAACTCAAACTCAAAGCATTTATTTCAATTAAACCATTTACAAGCACTTTTGAAATGTAAAGGAGTCGGTCAGTTAGGAAAATGAAGCTTTGTCCATTCCAAAGCGTAGTACCTATGAAGAAGAACGGGAAACAAACTCCATAGACAGTCTTTTAAATTATAATGTTACAAAAATATTGTCACATACATAGATAATATATCCGGTCACATATTTAATGTTGAATTTATAACTAAACGTGAGAACGATGTAAAAATACGCGTCCATAGTACAACAAATACAAACAAACAAAAAAAAAAAACAGTTCAACAATAAAATTATTATAATAAGCCGTGGAAGCTAAGAGAAGACCAGTCCCAACTGACAGCGTCCGTTCACGACCATGACGCATGGATCGACACCATTCAGCTCAATCATTTTGGAGGGAGCTAAATGATCCAACACACGCGCCACCATTAGCGAGACATCTGAGTGAGCATCTCGTACTTACTCTCAGACACCAGGGCACATTCAATTCAATGAAAGACATATTACCCGGTAAATGGTAGCTCTAAAGTACATAGTACTCACACCTGTGCTAAGCAATTATACAATAATACAAAGGAGATTGAGTTTATACAATGCAAAGATAGTCTTACAATCTTTATCAGCCCCAACAATTTTACTGTAACATTTTTAACAGTACCCCATGATAGATGATGAGATGATACTTTAGCTAGTCTAAAACCTGGTTGAGCTAATAGGTCCCTATTTCTAGTACTGTAATTATGTATTTCGCCCCGTGATTTCACCTCTTTTACTAAAAAGGTTTTTTTTTTATTTATGTACCTAGGTACATGATGTTTTCATAGATATACCCGGCCACTCGAAAAATATTGCGAAAAAAGTTTTTATGTATGAGAGACTGGCCAGTTATAGTCTATTTTGAAAATATGATTATTTGTAAGTAAGAATAGGTACGTTCCAATTTCAAAATTCCCCTCCATATTGTAGCTGTAGCTAATTTGAATTTGAATCGTATCTCATAAAAAAATGGATCTGCGGCGGGAACATTTTTGCGCTATGATTTTGTACGATTTCAAGTGTCGGCTGAAATCGGACGAATCGTACGATAGACTTCAAATGGCATTCATGGATGAAGGCCCTTCTATGGCAACAGTGTATCGTTGGTATAACGAATTCAAGCGCGGTCGACTAACTTTGGGGGATCAAGATAGAAGTGGTCGCCCTTTGACGACTGTTACGGAAGAAAACGTGCTAGCAGTCAAAAATTTTATCCATAACAATAGGCGAGTTACGTATGAAGAGATTCAACCCATACTGCAGGTTGGATCGGGCCTTCACGAAATTCTAAACGTGCATCTTCGCGTGAGGAGGATAGTTTCACGCTGGGTGCCGCACAACCTCACCGATGCTCAGAAGCAGGCCCGGGTGGAATGGTGCCGTGATTTGATAAACAAATTAAAAACAGGCTCGTTCCGGCGGGTTTACGACATCATTACGGGTGATGAGTCTTAGATTTATCAATACGAAACGAAACGTCAGTCGACGGTTCGGGTGTTTCAAAATGAATCAACGCCTACCAAAGTGAAGCGATCTAAAAGCGGGGGAAGATTTTGATCGCGAGCTTTTCAATTTGACTGGCTACTTTTTGTCAATTCCTTTACGGAACCAAAGACGCATCGACGCTGAATGGTATACTACCACATGCTTGGCAGAAGTTTTCTCTGTTGTGAGCAACAAGCGACCAAATACAGGGCTCCGCGGGCTACTGCTCCACCATGACAACCCGCCTTCGCACACTACGCTCAAAACGAGGGACTTCCTGGACAGCACGCTGGTCAAACTCCTGGGTCACCCTCCTTACAGCCCTGACCTAACACCGTGTGACTTGTTTTTATTCCCAAAAATAAAAAAGCAGCTCATAGGGATACAATTTTCGTCGCCGGAAGATGCGCTGTCAGCGTTCGAGCAGGCTGTAAACGAGGTGTCTGCGGCGGACTTGAAAAAGTGTTTCGAAAACTGGTTCAGACGCATGAAACTTTGTATAGAGACCTTTTTTTTAATTTTCGCAAAACTTTCTGAGTGTCCCAGGCATTGACAAGGTACAATGAGTGAGGAATTTAAGACTTCAGTAGTTTTAAGTGGGATACTGGATACCCCATTTTATGTCCAGAAAATCACTGTCCATTCCAAGGTTGCCTGGAAGAGCTCACAGTAAGCGATAAGGGCGCCCATTGTATATTTTGTAGTGTATATATTTGTTCTTTTTGTTATGTATAATCTGGTATACAATAAAGTATATATAATAAATAATACTGGTAAAGAAACTTACAAATTCTTGAGCAACTTCTTTGCTATCTCAAATGAGACCATATGACGTGTCCAGTGTGTAATCAGAATCATGATTTTTGTTCTAAAAAATTGTGTTATGTTAAATTAAGATTAGTGAACCACCACGCAACATTGATTTTCTGTTAAAAAAACTGGCCACACTATAATCCTCATAGTTAATTAACATTTCATAATCTTTTAACTAATGCATAGTTAAATAATGGCAAACATTGCTTTTTCTAAAAACTATTCGATTTCCAATTGTTTGGAAGAGAAACCTTGAACATTTTAATGAAATAATTTCAAGGATTTCTGCTTAGCCCCATTTCTACACTTAACTAGGTTAATGCAAGGAAATACTTTTTTGTTATTAAGTGTAACTATACTGTTAGTGGTTCCTTCTGTTGTCTTACAAAGTAGTTTACATTATTTGAGCTAACCACCTTAACATTAGTACTATTACTAATTGTGGTGCTAATTATAGATGATTTCGTCATACTAGTCTGAGTCTGAGTTAATATTAAAAGCTAATAGCCATGTTTTTGACGTCTAAAACTAATAGGCAAATACACAAATAAATCCCTAGTCGACCTTAGCTTATCAACAAAAATGTTGGTGTTAAAAAAATATAAACTTGTCACTATGGTGACTAAAGGCTCCTACATACTGGCGTGACTTGCCGCGCGACGCGTCTCGACACAAAGGCACAGCTTGTAGCGCTAGACGCGGTGTCTTTGTGTCGCGTCGCGCCAGTATGTAGGAGCCTTAACTAAGAAATGCATGTAATTATTTAACATGTGAATATAGTTGTTTTGCCTGATTGTTTGACAAGTTCTCAAAGTATGGAAAACTGGAAAAGCACAAAACATTATTTTCTTACAATTTATCTTCAATAGTTCGCTGACACATTTCCTTTGCATTGAGGTTGAAGGCTGATAAGAGTTAGCGGTCCACTTTGTCTGCATTACGATATTGTGTCGAAGGTGATGAGCAGTTGACATCAGGCTGTTGTAACTTAAATTACAAACTGACCCACTAAAAACACTACAAAGTTAAAAATAGGTAACTTTAATTTCGGAAGTCTGTGGCAAAAACTAAAATACAGATCCAAAGACCTCGACTTCCGAAATAAGGTAATGTTATTTTTAACTTTTTAGCGTTTTTTTGGAAGTCTGTTGGTTTTTTTTTTGTAAAAAGTATTTTATTATTTTGATAGTTTTTTAGTCAATTTCGGTATAAGAAAATTATAGCGCATATATTTTTATCTTTTTTTTATATATACGAGGGCGGGTCAATAAGTCCGTGACTTTTTGAATTTCTGACCTCTTTACTGAAACAGCAACACTGCTCCTGTCAACAGGCATCTGTCAGTTGACTCCTGTCAAAATTTAAACTTGCTGCGTCAGTTAGTTTGTGTTTGACAGCTATTTTTATCAGACTACTCACTAATTTGAGGAGAAAATGGAAAAAAGTGAATTTCGTGTGCTTATTAAGCATTATTTCTTGCGAAAAAAAACCATTACCGAGACCAAGGCTAAGCTTGATAAATACTATGGGGACTCTGCACCATCGATTTCAATGGTAAAAAAGTGGTTTACTGAATTTCGTTGTGGCCGTACAAGCACTGAAGATGCCGAACGTCCTGGACGCCCAGTTGAGGTCTCTACACCCGAAACAATCGAAAAAATTCACGATATGGTGTTGGCCGACCGAAGATTGAAAGTGCGAGAGATTGTGGAAGCCGTAGGGATCTCGCATGGCTCAGTGGTTTCAATTTTGAATGATCACTTGGGCATGAGAAACCTTTCCGCAAGATGGGTGCCGCGTTTGCTCACAGTCGACCACAAACGCAATCGTGTAACAACTTCACAGGAAGGTTTGGCGTTGTTTAATCGCAATATGGAGGAGTTTTTGCGCCGTTTTGTAACCGTGGACGAAACATGGATCCATCACAACACACCAGAGACCAAACAACAGTCAAAACAGTGGGTTTCTAAGGGTGAATCGGCGCCGAAGAAGGCCAAGGTGGGTTTGTCAGCCAATAAAGTTATGGCGACTGTTTTTTGGGATGCACGCGGGATAATCCACATTGACTACCTTCAAAAGGGAAGAACAATCAATGGGGAATATTATGCCAATTTATTGGACCGATTCAATGACGATTTGAAAAAAAACCGACCTCATTTGGCCAAGAAAAAAGTTCTTTTCCACCAAGACAATGCAAGGGTGCACACATGTGCAGTTGCCATGGCAAAAATCCATGAATTGGGCTATGAATTGCTCCCTCATCCGCCCTATTCTCCAGATTTGGCTCCGAGCGACTACTTCTTGTTCCCAAACCTGAAGAAATGGCTTGGTGGAAAAAGATTTGACTCCAATGATGAAGTCATCTCGCAAACAAAGGCCTATTTTGAGGACCTCGACAAATCATTTTTTTTGGAAGGGATAAAAAAATTGGAGAAGCGTTGGACAAAGTGTATAGAGCTCAAGGGAGACTACGTTGAAAAATAAAATTATTTTTTTATCAAAAAATCTGTGTTTTATTCCAAAAGTCACGGACTTATTGACCCGCCCTCGTACACTGTATAAATAAAATATAATCTTGCTAGTCTATTCTTGGATAATCCAATATTTCCCCGAAACGTTTTGATTATATTTCGCTAGTAGATAACCAACAAAATTGTGGGAAACTTTGGGTAGTATCCACTCCACGTTCTAATAATCTTAATTTATGCTCTATCCTTGATCAAACCCTTTAATTACTGATTCCTTCAACGTAATGAAAAGTGAAACTTACGATTAATGTAAATAATTTTTGAATTTTGGGGCTACATTGACTACGTTCTCAACTTCAAATGCTCAATTCAGAACCCAGATGTGATCCCTTTCTTATTTGAAATATTAGTAGGTACTTACCTAGGTAGGTAAATTGAAAGTCAACCAATTTCAATTACATCCATAGGTATGGATGTAATTGAAATTGGTTGACTGAGAAGATCATTGAACGGCATTTGGTAACGGTAATTAACACCTTATGAAGCTACAAAACTGACACTTCAATTAGCCCTGAGCAATGCTCATTTAATCAATATGTAGGTAGTTCTGGAGAAATCTTTCCTCTCGTCGTTGTCGATCGTTATAATATTATCTATAATTAAAATACGTTTATTAAAACTAATCTCATTTTTTAAGCCAACGTTACATAGATTCTTGATTAAAAACGTAACAGAAAAGTTGACTGAAATAATGAAATAGTATTCTATCATATAAGTTTTGTCGAATTTTTTTGGTTGTCGGCTGCAGCAATGTCAAAAGGCTTTTCAAATAGCTGAAGTTAAAATATATTGGTGATGATATTTACAAATCAAATCAAATCAAATCCAATCAAAAGTCATTTATTCAAACTAGGCTGAAAATCAGCACTTTTCGAACGTCAAAGTTACATAAGACAGTCCCCCAAAAATGCCCGCCCTTCACCACTTCCTAGTGCTTTAGCTGAGAAGAAGAAGTGGTGGAACAAAATTCCCAGCAGCACATCTGTCTGTTTAGTTATATAAACATGATTCTATACAAATCGTATGCAAAGTAATTAACATTACGAAACACAAAACATTGGATTAAATTACACACTTGCCATATGTTAGCTAGCACACGCCAGTATACCAACAAAACAATGAACAAACTGTACTCAAGCAAATAAAAATTGCAACATAAAAAAAACGTAAATAGAACTTAATACCTAAATAAAAGCCTCCAGGCATAAAGGGCGTACCCGCTTACATAAGGCTATTGCTGTAGCTCGAAGTGAGAAATGATAAACTAGCCCCATCGAAGTAAAATAAGTAAACAATTACTAATAACAATTAAAACCATGATCAGCAAGACGACCAGTCACCACAAGCAGCACCCGTTCACGAACATAACGCAAAGATCAGCCATCACCCCCCTCGCCATATTGGAGGGAAGGAGGCAACCCGACCCCCGACGCTACCGCAGGCAGTGACATCTAAGGGAGCATGACGAGCTTGCTGCCGGTTGCTCAGGCAAGAATAGTATAATCAATAGTCGAGGATGCTAGCTAACCACTTATTGCAATACAACTCATAAAACACACATTGTAATAAGTAGATTATGTCACTAATAAATTGAAAAACTAAATTAAATTACATTGACTTATACAGTCAAATAAAAAATAACCAATTATATGAACTCATATAACCTGTCAGTAGGTAAGCTAATTCTGGAGAAAGAACATAAACATTGTCTTGAGTTAATCACAGCGACCAACTATTCTTATCGTTTAAGTTCTCATTGATACAATAGTATGCCTTTGCACAAAGGGTGGATTTTACTTTAGTTTTAAACGCATTAAAAGGCAAATCTAGCAAAGAAGAGGGCAGCATGTTATAAAAAGTTATACCAAGCCCAACAAATGAGTTATGTACCATATGAAGCCGGTAAAATGGAGCTCGTAATTTGTCCTTATTTCTGGTATTAATATTGTGAATATCACAATTTTTTGTGAATAAGTGTATATTTTGCCTAATATATAAGATGTTGGCGAAAATGAATTGTCATGCCACATTACTGTGAATTGTGATACTACATTTATCAGTGCCAATTAATTTCGATATACATCTCTTACTCGTTTTACATCAATGTTCCAGCAACAATGTTCCAGACATCTAGATGTAAAACCGAAAACAGCCTTAACACAAGAAAATAACAAATATTTCTTATAAAAATAATGGTAATAGGCTCGCCCCCTATTACATGGGATTTAACATAATTGGCGAAATGTGGGTGTACTACAGGTACACCCCTGCCCAACCCTTCAGGGAAACAAGGCGTGATGTTATATGTATGTGTTCTTATAAGAATACCATGGGTGTCACATTAATTAAAAATCTACTTCTATATTAATTTCTTGGGAAATAAATACTATATTTTCAAATTATAAAAATAATCCGTTCAACCAAGGAACTAATAGTGTTGGGATAGCACCGGCCGCGCCAGCCAGTCTCAGTAGACGTGGTCTCTATCACGCAAACGAGGTTAGGTTGAAGAAAGATTTCCTTCGAGACCGCAGCTAGAACATAAAACACATTTAAAATATTACTTTGCCTTAATATATATCCAGTAATTTGTCACGAAGCCACGAACTTGAAAAATATTGCCAGCGCTGAAAGAAGCCAAGTACCTACACCTTTTACTTTCTCTGTTTGTGACAGTGAAATCTAACTTTTTTTATGGAGTCACGTAGGAACGGAATGAAAATATAGTATTCTGCAGCTGCTACTCTGGGCACTAACCGTAAAATGTAAGAAATATGAGCCTGTACGAACGAAAAACCTATCGTATAACATTAATATGAATTAGAAAAGTAGTTTTTGATGCTTAGTAGTTTAATTCGTTGTGAATATATTGGAAAAGTTTCGTCATTGATCAATAAGTTGGTATAGTTGTGTATGCATATCCAAATTCAACGTGCCATTAATTAATTTGAGGCCATTGGTCAGTACCGATACCAACCGAAGCCGAGGCGGCGTTAGGCGTGTGTGACGTGGGCCACCGCCCACGGCCTCGCGGTCCGAGGGACGTCGCGCCTCGACGGTTTATGCATTACTTAAGAGTCTCGAAGTTCGCGGCTTTTAAATTAAAAAATATTCCTAAAGAGCAAATATAAAAAAAAAAAACTGTCAAGATCTACATAGACCTTCGAGTGAGTGCACCAGTGACTTCCAACCTTACGAATTATACGAAGAATTACAAACAATGATCTCAATTTTACCCAACTATGAAGTTGGGTAAAATTGAGATCATTGTTTGGAGCAGTTGTTTCACATCTTTATATGAATAAAGATGTGAAACAGCTGCTCCAATACAAAACAGAAAATAACTTTAAATAAATTTACCAAATATTTACACTGTCGTTCGAATTTTGTTAACAATACCGGTAAGTACAACCTCCGCTGAAAGCAATCAAAACTAAAACTAATAAAAATATTTATGTAATACAATGAGTCAAGAAAGACTTGGCAGATATAGCTTCTAAGTTGAATCAAAATAAAATTTATTGAAGAGTTATGTAAGGCTAAAAACGGGAAATTTCTGTTTCTTTAATTATTTTCTTTCCAATTTTTCAATGTTTTTTATTTTATAAAATCAGTCTTCTCGCGCTACCAGAGGGCCTCGCGAAATGTACCTGGCCCACATCATGCTTAGATCTTGCCCCGCCAGTGAACCGAAGCGCACCTCATGCAAGTGAAGTTATGGAAGCGATGGAGCTAACGATCTACACTAACCCTACGGCTACACTGTCGCGATAACGCGAACTCTCGCTCGACGTCTCGCTGTACAACAGAGAGCGCAGGAAGTAAAGTTCGCGTTATCGCGACAGTGTAGCCGTAGGGTTACGCCTTGCACATCAAATTGACAGTTGGGTACAGTCAACAGCACATCAAATTACCACAAACTTTCAAATTTCTCCAAATGATTTTAAACCTTAAAATGTCGAAGGTCAAGTTCAAAATCGAATGAGAAAAGTTTACAGTTTGTTTTAAATTCATGTTTTGGCAACCGTACACAAATAGGTACCTAGAATTACGACACGTGTGTCTAACGCATTTTTTTTAAGTTTTAGATTACTTTATGAGGGTGCAGTAAAAAAAGCGCTTCTTCATAAAGTTTACCTTTATGAGATGAAATATAAGCTTTAAAACACGCGGTACCTAGGACTATGAAAAGCGTTGTATAAGTAATGGCGGCCTTCACGAATAAATGACCAATAAACCACTTTGGTAAACATGATATCATATTTTTGTCCAAATATAATAAAGCTAAAATGAAAGGCGTGTATTTTTTATTACATAATACAAGAAGGATAAAATGAAAGTATGAGATACACGTACGAATTGTTGCCTTCAGTGCTATTATGTATCTCTGTCGACTAGTCTGAGGGATCGTAAAAATACATTCACCAGTACCTATTGTTGTGAAATAAAAAAGTGAATTCGCCACTTTATCATATACAGGGCGTCAGGTAATTAATGGATAACCTTGAAATAGTTCATGGTAGAACTAATGGGCTTTCAGAAAAGAAATACAAATAATAAAAAAACAAGTAGTACCAAAGATATGTTGTTTTTTTAAATAATATCGATGTTTTTTGTTACCTTATTTTATATACTTGTACACCATGACCACAAATTAATGAATTCCATTGGTTTTTTATTGTTATAGTAATTTACGTTAACTGTGCTGATAGATAAGCAATTAATAGTATGACTGCTATTACACTATTACATTAATCAAATTTCACTCCTAAACACGAATGGCAAAAATTCACTATTTACATTAGGTACAATAAACCATTTTGAAATCGGCTTTAAGCACATATTATTTTTAAATTATTGTTCACTTGTGTTTCGATACTAATCGATAAAATAAAAAAACTTTGTCAAAATGAATATTTTTCACTAGAACAATAATTCAACTTGTTTATTTAAAAAACCGTGTAATAGCAGTCATACTATTTATTACTTATCTATCAGCACAGTTAACGTAAATTACTATAACAATAAAAAACCAATGGAATTCATTAATGTGTGGTCGTGGTGTACAAGTATATAAAATAAGGTAAAAAAAAACATCGATATTATTAAAAAAAACATCTTTGGTACTACTTGTTTTTTTTTATTTGTATTTCTTTTCTGAAAGGCCATTAGTTCTACCATGAACCATTTCAAGGTTATCCATTAATTACTGGACACCCTGCATATACATATATTAATTTAATCATGTAAAAAATCTAACAAGGAAATATAAAATCCTTAAATAAATAAAACAACCTTCTCTTCTGGGGCAGACGGGTACATTGATCAAAACCGTTACTGAAGCGGAAATTTGGCCTAATTGAAGAAGGATTACAAGAAAACTTGGGATACGTTTTTTGCGGCTTACCCAAATGTCCTTTCTTTGGTATTGTTCTTTGAATCGTTCAAATTCAAATTCAAATTCATTTATTTCGTGAACACAGGGTACATAAAGGTGTTATAATACAAAAGATCCGAGCTGTGTCCCGCCAAAAGGCATACAAAATATCAAAGGTTTTTTTTTTAAACAAATGCATTTTAGAAAATCTAAATTCAATCACTTAAAATGTCAAATTAAATAAAGTAAAAACAACAAAAAAAAAAATACAAAATAAAAAATAATGTCACTAATTCATTAATACAATAATAATCAAAATTAACAAAAATATTTAGAATGTCACATAGCATGAACGTAACGTTATCAGGTATTATAATTAAAATTTGTCATTTAAATATTCGGCAACAGAATAATACACCTTGTTATTTAACAATTTGAATAGATTTCTTTTAAATTCGTTAATGTTAATACTTGAGATAAGTTGTCCTGGTAACTTATTATATAGTTTTGGAGCCATTGCATAAAAGCTGTTGCTATAAAATTGTGTTTTTGTTGCTAACACCTGCAACTTTTTTGAGCGCCGTTTACTTTCTACAAATCTATATAAATTCATGTTGTGTTTTATAAACATGCAGGCTTCATAGATAGTGACGGTAAAGTTAATATTTTTAGCTCATGAAAATGTGGCTTGCATGATTCTTTTTGTTTTATTTTACAAATCGCTCGGATACATTTTTTCTGTGCTATAAGTACTTCTTGAATCTTAGGGGCATTTCCCCAGAATATAAGGCAATACCGCAGAGCCGAGGCGACATAACCATGATAAGCTGCGAGTAAGACGGTCTTATTCGCAATTTTACCCAGCATATACAGAGCATATGAAAATCTACTAAGTTTTCCACAAACATTTTCAATTTGAGTCCTCCATGTCATGTCATTGTCAATATGTAGTCCAAGAAATTTTGTAACACTAGCTTCAAGTATTTCATTCCATCTATAGTTTATTTGAAACTGTGATTGTTCTTTGTGTCTTATCTTAAAATTCATAACTTTAGTTTTTGGTTAGATTTATTTTATGGTTATTAGCATTTAACCAGTCAATGATAGGAATAAGGCTATTGTTTACATGCTCTTCTATTTCTTTTACGGTGCCAGTATCATAAATAACAGTGCTGTCGTCGGCAAATAGTGACATTGGATTTTCGACTACTTTGGGAAAGTCATTAATGTAGCAAATAAAAAGTAAGTGTCCTAACACCGAACCCTGCGGCACACCACATGACAATATTCTAGAGCTAGAGGAGTAATCCACCGCAGTTTTGGTTTTTATGTTTACTCTATTAATTTTTGTAATTTGACTTCTATTCTCCAAATAAGATTTTATCAGATTAAGCACTAACGTGCTTAATCTGATAAAATCTTATTTGGAGAATAATAAACTTGAAAGATATGGTATCAGAGGTAACCCTCTGATACCATATCTTTCAAGTTTAGTTAATAGCCTTTTATGGTCTACAAAGTCAAACGCCCTGGTCATGTCCATAAACATCGCCATCACTGGTTGTCTGTTATCCATGTTAAGATGTATTTTTTCTAAAAAGTTATAAATAGCCATATTAATGGTTCTATTTTTCTTAAAGCCCATTTGTTCCTTACAAAAAATATGATTTTTTTCTAAATAGCTGTTCATGTTGTTATATAAAACCTTCTCAAAAACTTTTGAAAAGATTGGTATCAGTGCAACTGGCCTATAATTGGTAACTTTTGTTTTATCGTCCTTTTTGTGTAATGTCTTTATTATTGAAATTTTTAGCTTATCGGGAAAAATGCCTTTCTGAATACTTTTATTTATTATGTCACTTAATATGGGAGCTATAATAAGAGCAACTGATTTGACTACTCCGGTGTTAATATCATCATAGCCTGTACTGTTGGTGTTTTTAAGGGTATTTATTATTGTAGTTACGTCTTTAGGTGCGGTTGGTGACATAAACATGGTTTTGTGCGATCCTGGCATGTTAAAAACATTTAACTTTGAGTACTCAGCATTCGCTTGAACTGAGGATACGAAATTGTCATTAAATTGTTGTGCTATCTCTTTGGGTTCTGTTATATATTTGCCATTTACATTAATTGCGTTTATATTACTTTTCAGGATGTTAGATTTTATAGATTTAATAACTTTCCAAGTTGCCTTCGACTTACTGGTGCTTGTTCCAATAAAATAAGAATTCTGAGCTTTCTGTGTTAGTTTGATAATGCGTTGATATCTTTTCGAGAAATTCTTGAATGCCGTTTTTGAGTCACTGTCTCGAGTCAGTCTATATTTCCACAATAAAGATCGTCTAGTTCTACTACAACGCTTAATTCCGCGTGTGATCCACTTTGGTTTAGTAACTGTGGAAATTTTGTGTCTGACAACTGGGAAACAGAGATCATATATTAATTTAAATAGCTCAAAAAATGAATTAAAGCATTTGTTTACGTCATCAAAATCATAAACTTCGGAGAAACTGAGACTGGCGATATATTTCCTAAAAAGGTTAATAATTTCCATGCTATAATCCCGTTTATATATATAATAATATGTTAAAATACACTTTTGTTGCACTGGGAACTTCATTAGTTGGGCTGTGTGGTCCGACACACCTAGCTCCAAAATCTCACTTTTGCAGCTTCTTATGTTGTGGACAAAATTATCTAGACATGTTTTTTTTTTTTTTTTTTTTATTTGTGATGGGTTTGCTCTTGACTTTAGTCTATGCCAGAGGCGACAGAAACAAAGTCGACGATGGAGCGAGCTTACCCAGAAGAAGCCTGTTCACTCTCACTTTGAAGAGATTAGGGTTATATGCGTTCGGAAACACAGACGCAGGCAGAGAGTTCCATTCCTTTGCTGTGCGCATTATAAAAGAAGTTTGGAAACGCTTAGTGCGAGTTGGTGGGATAGCCACCAGGAAGGGATGGTAACCTGAAGTGCGCCTAGATGACCGATAATAGAAGGGGGCCGGTGGAATGAGGTCGTGGAGTTCCTGAGCACACTCTCCGAAGTACAATCTATAGAAGACCGACAAGCAGGCAACCTTGCGACGATGGGCCAAACTGTGAAGCTTGGCATCCACCAGATTTACGTCGCCAATGAGCCTCTTAGCTCTGCGTTCCACCGAGTCAAGCGCGGCAAGTTGGTATTTAGCCGAGCCATCCCAAAGGTGGCTACAATACTCCATGCAGGATCGGACCTGCGCTTTATAAAGGGTCAAAAGCTGTCCAGGCGTAAAGTATCGCTTCACCTTATTTAGGATGCCCAGTTTCTTGGCCGCAGTCTGGGCTTTGTACTCGATGGTGGCGCCGAAGTTGAGGTTAGATGTCAACTCCATGCCTAGGAGCTCGAGCCGATCAGTTACAGGAACCGATGTACCCCGAAAAGTAGGAGTCAGGTCGAAACGACTCCTTTTTGCGGTAAAAAGACACGCTTGTGTTTTGGTGGCGTTAAAAGTGACCAGATTATCATCACCCCACTGGGAGACAAGGCTTAACGTCAACTCTGTCCGCTCTACCAAGGCCTCTCTCAAGGAACGAACTGCGGCCCCGTTGGTTTTTGCGCTGGACAAGTATCTCTCTGAAACAGTACTGTCGTCCGCGTACCCAACAATACCAGTCTGTAGTAGGTCATTGATGTGCAGCAGGAAAAGAGTTGCAGAGAGAACAGACCCCTGAGGAACTCCGGCATCAATAGCCATAAGGTCAGAGGAGCAGCCGTCAACGACTACTCTGATCGACCGTTCACTAAGGAAGTCTGATATCCAGCTACAAAAATCAGCTGGGATGCCATAAGCAGGAAGCTTGCTGAGCAGACCAGCGTGCCAGACCCTGTCGAAAGCCTTCGAGATATCAAGCGATACAGCAAGTGCTTCGCCATGTTTCTCGATGGCTTCGCCCCAGCGGTGCGTGACATACACAAGAAGATCACCAGTTGACCGTCCCCGGCGAAAGCCATATTGACGGTCACTGAGGAGATCATTGTCTTCGAGGTAGGTCAGCAACTTACTGTTCAGTACCCTTTCCAGTTTCAGATTAAATTCCTTCAAAAGTTGCTTAAACAATGTAGAGTTTTTGGTCTTCTGAAGAACATCAATATTAAAATCACCGCATATTATTATTTTTTGGTAACTTTTGTAGCAAAACTGTTGCAATATGTTCGCTAAATTATCAAAGAAAAGATATACCTTAGCTGGATTGGGAACTCGATAAATACACAAAATTATAACGTTATCGTCAGTTAATTCCACTCCACAGCATTCAAACACATTGGGAATGTTTAACTTTTTTACAGAATCTATTTCTTTGAATTTAATGTAGGTATTAATTAATATGCAAGAACCACCATTTCGCTTTAGTCTAGTAAAGCTTGCAGCTAAGATAAAATTTGGTATATTCAGAAGATCAAGGTCACCTTGCTTCATATTGTGTTCTGTAAAGCATAACATATTAACACAAATCCCATTCCTTGCGAGCGTATCTAAATGTTCTGCCATTACATCAGCTTTGGGTAACAGTCCATTAATGTTTTGATGCAATAAACACAATTCATTATACACGAAAAAAAGATTGATTGTGGACGTTAGTAGTACATGAAGTAAAGGAAAGAGGTGAGTCGCAATACGAAAAATCTTTTTCCGACACCGGCTCGTTTACAGGTTTCTGAATATTTAAGTTACTATCAATTGAAATATAATCTTTAAGATTAGAAAAAATATTTGAAATGGCATAATTGTTAACACGACCACTCATTCTTTGAAACATCGAATAATCCCATTAGTAAGTCTAAATTAGAGTCAAATATTGTAGCATAATTGTCAATTTGTATGTCCTGATATAATAGATTATTAAAAATTTATATTCTAAAGTTATACATACCGTAATAATAACCATATTTATAAGTAGGTAAACATAATATTACATTTGTGTGCTTTATAACTGATAAATTTTCACGTATGATCGTTATTAATTCAAAGTAATTATTCGTTTTTTGGAAGTCATCTTCACCAATAAATATTATGCAATTGTCCTTCATTGTATAGCCAGACAGTTTAGTGTTAATGTTACTTAGTAAGTTTTTGATGCCACAATTCGGTAAAAGAAAATGACATGTTTGGTGGCATGGAAAAATATTTTCCGCAATTGGTAGTATTTTATTCGATCGGTTGCTACTTAAAATGCAGAGCTTGCTCTTTTCCTCAATGGTCGTCCTTGTTTTCGCTTGTATCATTGATTGTCCCAGTTTATTCCGAGGAGTAACTTGAGTGGAAGTGAATAGCTCCGGAGTCCCGTATCTTGAGTTGTCTGATTTTTGTGATTTTTGTATCGCCTGTTTGAGAGGTGTGTGCAATTTAATTTTTCTATAAGGTGTTACTGTCTCGCTAGCTAACTTCTTGGTCGCTTTTTCCACAATTTTTTATTTATTATTCATTATTTCCATTGTCTTCCTCAAAGCGGTGTTTTCAATAGAAAGATTATTTATCTCCTCATGTGCCACCTGCAATTGGGTATTAAGTTCACAGACTTGACGTTTAAGTTCTTCCATTTCTTCATTCTCATCATCCATAATAATATTAGGTACGCTATTATTTGTGTCGCCCTCTATTGTCGAATTATTGTAGTTACTACATTCCTCGAATGTTTCCATTGCGGATTCGGAATTTCGTCGAGTACGCAGAGTAACGTTCTCAAAGCAACTCATTTTGTTAAGTTTTTAGTAGAAAAATTAAAAAGTCAAGATGTAAATTGTGTGATTCGAACTCGAGTCTTGTCGATCATGGTCACTCAACGATGTTTATATGATAACCACTATGCCAAGCGTGCCTTACTCTATGTAGTTGAAAATAGTGGCTAGTTACTTCGTCATATATTTATTTGATGTCATTAGCTTTTCGATGTCGGTGAAGTCCAAAGTCCAGTTCTTTGTTTGCGGAGCGTGGGAACTAGAGCGGTTGTGATTTTAAATTGTGGGTTTTTTCCGTCGTATTTTTGATCACTGTTTTTACCTGAATTTGGTTAAACGGTCATGCAGTTTGTCACAGCACACTGTCACATGTGCCCCTTTCAACAGTTTATGGGATAAGCAGAGTATTATCTATTACTAGTTCAAACGTTTTATTGTTTACACCGTACTAGTACTGTCTAAAGAAAACTTCACTTGCCGTTAATATTTTTCTGAACTAACATTGTCACATACTTATTGGTGTGTCCCGTCACTTATACACTTATTTTCTTCAAGAAATATTGATTATTTACATACGAACACAATTAAAAATTACGGAGCTGACTTTGACTTGTCTTTAGCGCGTGTCGCCGCGGACGACACTCGTTGAACTCCTTAAGTTCTGAGTTGAGCTGCACGACTACTAACAAATGCGTGCACTGACTGGCAGGTCCACTCAATCTGTGTGGTTCTTTCATCAAAAGACCATTTCAGACTCCAATCTACATGGTTTTCACATGATCTGACCAAAATTATGTTTGGACTTTAAAAGAGACTGTGACCTCTGAGTTTGTTCCGGCCTTTCTTCTTAGAGTAGTCAGATAGGAAACGCCGAACTCATCTAGTTTAAAAATATGATTGACGTATATGTGTTTGTACAAAATTACTTACAGAAATGAAATCATTTATCATTTACATCAGATGGTACCTAAATCTTAGTCACGCATTTGGTTTACGAATGAAGGAATCGATTTCAATCGGCTTTCGGCGGATTCAGGCTCGCGGCCCCTACATTACATAGCCTGTCAAATGAATATTATCTTAAAATGATGAACGTAAGTTATCCTGACCAAAACAGAGCTGGTTTAAAAATTAACAACTAGAATTAAAAAGTTAACGCAGAAAGTACGCATTAAGCTATAGTCATTAAATGTGAAGTAAAAAGTGTTAAGATTAAGTAAAAGAAAAAGATTTCCTGACGGACTCCAACTGCAGAGGCGCGGAGCTCCTCAACTGTACAGCAGGTGACGCGTCGACCTTGCGATGCACACCAATACAGAGAGGCTGGTCTAAGGACTGCAATGATTCTGTGCGGCTGTTAGTGACGAATCAAGTGCATGCAGATTCTAAGCAGTTGGTAATAAAGAATCGACCACCCGCATGATAGATAGTCCGGTAACCGGAAAAAAAGGCCGAACGCTGCCCTTTTCAACTGGTTCTACACGTACGACCAATAAACTAGGGTAGGCTCACCAGGGAAAAGGATAAAATGTCCATTGGGTGAGCCAATAAGCGGAAGTACATACCAAATTCAAAGAAAGACACATATTTTACACCTTTTTTTTAGAACTCAACAAAACAGTTATATGGTTCTGCAGATAACACGACACCGTAACCTGAATAGGGTCACAGTTTTACTTGGTACAATTTAGAATTAACTGTCCGAAATAATAAATATGACTTGATTCAATACATATTTTCAACTAAATAAATGTTTTATAGCTTTGTTAGAACCCGCTATCAAATTTGAATATAAAAAATGTTAAAATTAAAAAATGATGACCAGCTAAAAACCAAAAAGTTGTAACTGCATCAGAAGTCACGCTATGTATACCTACTGTATCCACGTGTTCAAATAGAAAGCGGACGTCGTGCGAACACGCGATCGTGGCAGCCGCCACGATCGCGTGCATCATATTTCTAATGTTACTAATAAGGGATTTGTTTAAAAAAACCGACAAAAAGACGAAAAAGACTTACCTCCTTACCTCTGATGGGCTTTTTTTTGGGTGAGAAATTATCAAATAACTTCTCCCGCTCTGGGCAGAGCGAGAGGGTGTGTCAGACTCTTACTGACTAAAACCCACCCGTGTTCCTTCTGTTGCCTGTGTTGCCAGGGTCCACGGCATCCCTTTCGAACTTTCCCACGACCCCGGCAGGCATCGGCCCTAGCGGACCCCTACACTTGTGCTGACATCTCCAGCGACCCGGGCCTGGTCCTTATCGGACGGCGAGCTAAACATTGCTCACCGTCCGCAAGCCCGCGCCTACGATGGCCGGGAATTGGCCTGGGATTTCCGATGCCCAGAGCGTCTCCTGCGGCGGCTTGGGGCGTGAAGGCGCAAATTTTGTCTCTCCTTCACCCGTATCACCTCCTCCTTCGCGAGCATTTATAATTTATTCATTTATAACAGGGATTCCCAAAAAAACGAAAACTGATTTTGGGGGTCGACGAGGTCTAAAAATCGACCCCTATTAAATTAACACAAGTTCTTATTTAAAACTTTCAAGATAGGTAGGCAAGTACTGTATTGTTTATGTTGTGTTACGTGTACTAAGAATAATTAATATTTTTGTAGGAAATAGCATTGTTGTAGTAATGTAAAGTCTCAAGTTCGTACAAGATGAAAAACTCGGCAAGTTAGTGTAGACAAGTTTGTGCAAGATAATGAGTCTTTCAGGCGCGTTTTGACTTGCTCTCTATTTGACGCTTACGCGATTTAACACGAACGAATTCATGATCAAGTTGCAAGTCCAAACATGTTCCTGATATTTTACTATTTAACGGGCTTGCACTTAGGTTTCATTTGCGTTTTGAAATTCGTTGGAGCTTGAACGATAATAACTCTCATATAAGTACTCATTTATTTAAAGAGATTACAAAGTTATTACATAGCTAATAAGTGAAATAAAGTGACTGAAAACGAATTTACAATATGCTAAGCTCCCTACGCGAGTTAATAGCGTAACCATACAATATTTGCAGTTTATGAAAAATTAACAGGGTAAGTACCAAACAGTTTTTATTCGGCACAGCGCATCAGCATTGCCATACAGTGGGGCATACATTGTGGTTTTTTATTTAGGTAGTTTCTTATTTTTTTATTTGCAGGATTACTGAGAGTTTTATGATGGCGGACACGAAAAGAAAAATGCAGACAATACAGTTTGGACTACTTGAAGTTCGGATTTATTGCATCTCCATTAAATCAACACTTGCCGATGTGTCTCATATGTGAAAAAGCATTCAGTAACGATGCCATGAAGCCTTCAAAAATGGATGACCACTTATCAAGAGTACATGCTGACAAAAAAAGTAAGCCCTTGTCATTTTTTCAAGCACTTAAAGAAAAACTAGACAAAAGGCCATCCATAAGATCGATGTTTGCGTCATCATCAGTGATAGGAATAGGTAGTGCCTATTTGCCTAAACTTTGAAGAACAGAGACAAGAAACGGAGACTTCCTTAGGACTAACTTTTTTTCCGAGACATCTGTCCCGAAATTTTGAGACAACACATAAATACATTAAAAAAAAATGTTATTTGGAATAAGTAATTCGTCTATATTTACCTAAAGTTTGCGACTAGATATATCATAATAAATAACATACACAGTCGTTACAACCATAAAATTTTCTGAATTTTTTTTTGGAGAACATTTTGTAAATGACTTGTTGATCGTAATACACAATGAATCACAATGTTTGAATAAGAAGCCGTACACGTTTCGAAGTAAATATCTTCTTTCTAGCTCACTCTCGGCTACGTTTAATGAGATTTCTAAAGTTCAAGTGTAAAAAAGGCATTATATGTAACACTTATTATGATTTAAAAGAGTGTCCATGGAGTTTCTTGCACGTTCTTCTCCATAGAGACCTACTCTTTGGAACGTGCAATTTAGCTTCACTTTTCTTGGACTGACCGACATTTGACTATTCAAAAGTGCCCGTAAATGGTCTATTTGAAATAAATGCTTTGATTTTGATTTAATCGGTATTTAAAATAAATAAATAATTCATTTATTTGCCAGAATGTAGGTATACAAAGTGGTATGATCTTAATATTAATGAGGTCCCTTTACATTCTACCGTTATACATGATGTGCAAATATTTAGTTACAAATGAAAATACAAATACCTTTTTTCTTTCATCTTAATGAAATATATTTCTAAAGTATATTTAAAAATGTGCATGATATTAAAATAATTGCATAATAATGGTATCACATTATCACATTTTACGGCAGCGCGTTTCGTTATCTATTCTTAGAAATTACAAAAGGTAACCGCCATGGTCTCATACCTGTGCGGCGCGGGGAGGGTCTACATACCCCCTCCCCCCCTACTCCTTACCGCCCCGCGTGCGCGCAGGTTACCTTCACTTCAATCCTGTACTTCGGTTTGTTAAGTGCGCATCTTCCTGTATTGTTTTTGTGAATATTGTTTTTCACCCTCGCTCATTTTTTGGTTCATTGGATCTTCTTAATACGACTACTTTGGCTTAAATTTATGGATTACGATTTGCTGCAATAACATTGTTCCTGTCTGTCTACATCAAATAATACGGTAAGTCAACATTTATTACTTTTTAATGTTTTGGCTAAAGTTATTTATTTTATTTCTTGTAGGAAAACAAACAGTAAGTTAGATATAAAGAAGAACATTAATGTATATATTATTTTATCTTAATTTGACAGTCTAGATTGATATGCAATTGTATGAACTTGATATTTTTTAGTGGAGTTTTTAAGATAATTATTGTGTATGAAACGTAGTTAAAGAAAAAAAACATACGCATTTAACTTTTGGTTCAAATAAAAAAGTGAACTTCAATACTACCAAGCATAGTAATGTTATATCTTTGGTGTCATAAAGAATTGCTAAGGTGGACGAATTCTATCAAAATATATTATTTTTCTGGCCGGTTCTTTTAATATTTGAACCAAAAAGGAATATGTCTTTTGCGCGAAAAAAAATTTCAATAACAATGATGTTACGCGTGTTCATATTATCTAACCGTTTTTCTTTATTAGAGCGTAAAATGAAAGAATAAAATCTTTAAATCGATACAATCGATGCACCTAGCTGGAATGCGCGCACCTCTCCCGCTTTCCTTCCCACCTCCCTGTATCTATAAAGGTTGGTTATTCCTTTTGAGGCATGGAAAACTTAAAATTTTATTTTTTTAGGTACTTGCCATCGTACATCTTTTTGGAGACCAGTAAGATTGGAGATGGCGAACAAGCCTAAGAAAGCAACAGTACAAAGTTGGATTGGACTTCATCCTGAATTATATTACGACCCGGCCAGTAATTTGATTTACTGTTCTAAGTGCGAGAGCAGTATAACAGCTAAACTTAGTAGTGTCAAGAGGCACGTTAAAGGTCCGAAACACAAAGGGACAAGTAAAAAACCAAATGAAGAATTTTATTTGGACCTAGTACAATTTCTCATATTATGTAATATACCTTGGATTCAAGTAAACAACCCCGCTTTCAAAAAATTCTTCCATAAATATATTTGCTGCAATTGTACAAATCGACAAAAGCTTCCTGAGCAATCATTGCTGAGAAAAGTTTATTTAGATAAGATTTTTAAAACTAAAATTGACTCGATTTATGAACAAATTGCAAATCAAAAGCTGTGGGTATCTTTAGACGAGACAACTGATTTTTTAGGCAGATACATGGTACATTTACTTGTAAAACCTTTAAATGCGATCACACAAAAACCATTTTTAGTTGCTTGCAAACTACTAGAAATTGTTAATGGGAGCACAATTGCCCAATTTGTAATAGACTGCTTTGAAAATATGTGGTGCGATTTGTATGAATCCAAAGTAGGAGACGTTGCTGTATTATGCACTGATAGTGTAGCATATATGCTAAAAGCGGGACGTGTGCTGAAAAATTATTTGCCCAACATGATACACGTCACTTGCTTAGCACATGCACTGAATCTCGTGGCAGAAAAAATACGATACGAATACCTAATAGAGTGCGCTTGTTAAAAAACACCTTTCCCCACATGCCGCTTCCTCCAGAACCCGTTATTACAAGATGGGGTACTTGGTTGGAGGCAGTGTCATATTATGCAAAATATTATGATCAAATTAAAACAATTGTAAATCTTTTAAGAAGTTCCGACGCGCTATCTATTAGGTGTGCCAAAAATGTTCTTCAAAAGGAAAACTTGAAATCGGACTTGGACTACATTGAGGAATATTTTAAAGATATACAAATTGGATTAAAGAAATTACAAAAATCGAATTTAACTCTAACGGAATCCTTTGAAATATTTGATCACGTGAGAACTGTGCTTAGCTGGTGTTCATCTGAGCTTATAAAAAATAAACTCGTAAATGTCATGGACAGAAATCCCGGTTTAGATAAAATTAGAGACATATGTGAAGCGATAACAGCAGGAAAGGATGAGCGATCATACTATATGTACGCGCCTTTAACCTCAGTTGATGTTGAAAGGTCATTTTCAACTTATAAATGGATTCTTAACATAAAAAGAAATCGCCTGACAGTTGAAAATATAGAAAAAAATATGATTGTGTATTTTAACTTAGATGACTCATCTGACAAAGAAAATTTCGGTTCTGATACTGAACTTGACGAATCGAATCACGATGATTAAATTAAAATCGTTCTTTATTTTGTATGGTATTTGTAACACAAATAAAGATTTTCAAATTCTTAGCAATTTTTGATGCATCAAGTTCTTTATCAAAACCGAACAGTTAGTAGTTCAGTATTAAAACTGATTGTCCTAAATGCTTCAAATATTAATTTGTAAACTTCAAAGGTTAATTTGTACTTTGATTTGAGTAAAAATTGCATCCCTCAACGTCAGTAAAATAAATATGACATAGATATTTAAAGATAGATAAACATAAATTTGTTTCTTAACTCTTTCCTTCTGTACATTTTGTTTCATGGTTTCCAATTACGTCATATTTTAAAATAATATAAATATACATATATTTGTTACAACAATATTCTATGTGTTTTATTTTTCCTTTAGAGCCCATTAATTATTTAATGAACCTAGAGCGATATCGACCGGCGATTTTTGAGCATTTTTTCTTTCGTTTTTTTTTTGCATAGAAATCTCCAAAAATCGCCAGACAATATCGGTGGTGTGAAAGGATCCTTACGTTTTTTTTTTTTAACTAGTTAATGCCCGCGGCTTTTCCCGCGTGTATTATTGTTTTTGTATCCCATGGGAAGTATACTTTTTTTTTAATAGGAAGTAGCATATGTGCTATTCCACACCTTAATCTATATCACTACCAAAATCAGCATTTTCAGTGGCATTGAGTAATGGACATCCATACAAACTATCATATTTATAGACAAACTTTAGATAAATATAGACGAATTACTTATTCCAAATAACACATTTTTTTAAATGTATTTAAGTGTTGTCTCGAAATTTCGAGACAGATGTGCCGGAAATAATTTAGTCCTAAGGAAGTCTCCGTTTCTTGTCTCTGTTCTTCGAAGTTTAGGCTAATAGGCCTATTCCTATCACTGGTCATCATCTATTAAAGACGATGATGGTTTACGAGCGTCCTATAATATATCTTTACTAATAGCGAAGTCGGGGAAACCCCACACAATTGGAAAGCAGCTTATCTTACCAGCCATTGCGGAGGTCCTTAACAATGTATTGCACAAACCCGCACATGATATTTTAAAGAGAATACCTTTGAGCAATAACACCGTTCAGAGACGCATAGACGAGATGGGACGCGATGTGAAAAACATTTTATGCAAGTTCTTACAGACCAACAGATTCTCTCTCCAGTTGGACGAGTCTACATTACCCGGCAATGAAGCTCTGTTGTTAGGATATGTTCGATATATCAAAGATGAAAATATGTGCCAAGAACTGCTTTTTGCTACATATTTAGAGACTGATACCAGAGGAGAATCGATTTTTCAGGCCGTGGAACATTTTTTTACTGACAATGCTATTCCATAGAAGAACATTGTTTCTGTTGCGACTGATGGTGCACCGTCAATGGTTGGTCGTCATCGTGGTTTTACAGCTCACTTAAAGCGACAACTGCCTGATGTACTGGTCATTCAGTGCGTGAATCACAGGCAGCATTTAGTAGCAAAAAAGCTGAGTCCTAGATTGTATAAGTCTTTACAATGTGTAATAAATGCTATCAACAAGATTCGAAGCAATTCTTTGAACTCTCGGTTATGTGCTCAGCTATTGTATATGTAAAAACTCCAACACAGATTCAAAAATGGCTGAAAATCTTTCTAAGCAAGAGCCTCTTGATAGCCAGCGAACTTCAGTGTGCAGAAGTAATCGAATAAAGACTTCGTCGTTATGAGGAAAACGACGAAGTTCGAAAAAGATCCGAATTTGAAAGAAAATCTGAACAATTGTAAAACAGATATTTATTACTTGACTGATATCTTTGGAATGTTCAACAAAGTTAATTTGCAGCTGCAGGGTGACGATCTTAACTTGATTAAAACAAAATCAATAATATCGGCCTTCGTGGGTAAACTAATCCTTTATAAACAAAATTTAGGCAGAAAAGAATGTATCTGTCGCAGTTTCTTTATTTGTCAAAATTACCAGAAATGCTTCAAGAATTTTATAATAAAATGATATCACATTTTATTATATGTCACTTACTTGGACGCATTACACAAGGATTTTACGGAGAGGTTTGAGGATCTTTTAAATTTACAAATTCCTCAATGGATAATAAATCCGTACAATACCACAGCCATAGAAGAAGTCAATGTGATAATGCAAGAAGAGTTGCTTACCATCAGCACAGACGAAGTGCTTAAGCAGAAGTTCAAGCAAGGCTATCAGAAGTTCTGGTTGCAACGCAACATTGATTGGAACACAGTATCCTACATTGTGGAACATTGCTGAAAAATACCATATCGCTTTTCCATCATCATACCTAGTTCAAAAGCTTCAGTGTGGTAACAAACATTTTGACGAAACAAAGAAACCGCTTGAAAATCAACGAACGTGGAGATTTAAGGCTGCAACTCACCAATATTGAACCGGATGTAGCTAGATTGGTAGATAGTCACCAGGTTCATCCATCACACTGAATGTTTTATTTTCTCTTTGCGAATGAATACTTTTAAATATAATTTCCTACCTACTTAAGATTCTTTAAGTACCTAATTTGTAATAATCATTATAAATTAAACTTGATATTTACTGAATTGTGTCTTTTTATTTTGTTAAATTTTGATGAGAAAATGGAGTGAAGAAGAACTTTACTCGCTTAACCTAGTGCAAAGTTTTCTTTTTTATCAATAGGAAAAAACTAAAGATAGGCCCCCTTATTCATAATAGTCTGCTAACTTAAAGCATTGCTAATTCTCACTCTGTCTTCTTCTATTGGCCTAAGTCAAAATGAAAAATAACACTCTGTAGCAGCTATTATAAGTTAGCGAACCATTATGAATAAGGGGGTTGATCTTAAAAGTAGGTAATTTGGCCATGGGGTTCTGAGGTAACAGTTCATTTTGGAAAAGGGGTCACTTGTCCAAAACAGTTTGGGGATCTCTGATTTATATGTATAAACATTATGTATGAATGAAACTGTTTGTACTCCCCGTCGCTTGTCCCTAAAGGTTCATTAGAAAACCTACGTCAGACAGCATCTGTCTGGCATTAATGCTGAAATGAACCTTTTTGGCGCAGCCGTGAGGCACTATTGATGTTTAAACATTATTTTCACTTTTTTGTTCTGTTATTTGTATTTTGTGTTTCACGAACTGTGTCCAAATAAACGTTATTCTTACTTTCTTTCTTTCATTACTGCTTCGCAGAAGGAGGTGGCGGCTTCCCATGCCCTCTCGCTCCGTACCATGGCCTGGACCAGGACCGGATGCGAGAGATCACCACCGCCGATCGCCTCCACGAGGACACGGCGGTGCCCCGCCCAAGCCGGGCAGACCTCCACCGTACCTCCGATTGCCTGACGACGCGTTCGGATCCGCCCAACAAAACGAATGCGACGATTGCTTATTATATCTAGTACGAATGTAGTAATTATGTAGGAAGTTTATTATAATATAGCATAATCAGCAATGTTCCCACTGCTAGGACACAGGCCTCTCTTTGAGACGGCGTGGGCTGTAACCTAACACGCTCGCCCAGTGCGGGTTGGTAGATATCATAATGTATAATATGCTTCAATGTAATTAATGTTTCTCTTGTGTCTCAACCGTGTAAATGAATAGGCAAAATCTAACAATATTTTTCCACCAAACGGAAAATGTAGCGGTATAAAAACTAACAGTCGATCAAAACAACATCACTAATTTAAAATTTCTTTTAAAACCTTAACGATATTTTTCGTAGTATTTCATTTTTATGTTCGAGACGAAATTGGATCATATTCTTTTTTATTAAGACGTGCGGTGTTTTCAAAATTCTACATTTTTAAAAACCTCAGTACGTTGTCAAAAGTAAAACAATTTAAATTAAGTCGGTAACCAAAATGCTAAATTTGGACCCTTCTGTGTTTTTATTCATACAATCTGCATTTCAAATACCATTTAATACATGTTATTCTTAGATGTTTAATTTGGTTTGAAAATCTTTTACAATGAGTTATATTTACATTCGTATTAAGATTAGTACCTTCTTTTTTTATCTAAATTCTTCTGAATATTTTACTAAATAAGCTATAATCAAAGAATACACCTACATAGGTATGTCTATTAACATCCTGTCCAAACTTCCAGTTCCAAGGATCAACAGTTTGGCCTTACCTCAATTAATTATTCAATCAATCACTTTATCTTGGTTTATTTAGGACATATTAGTTTGTTATCATATGGTAACGTCTCAGCACCGTTCACTGCCGTTTGTGGGTAGATACTATAGTTAATTAGAATAATATTATTAAGGTATACCGCAATCGGTAAAGGAGAATACTGTCGCATCTAATTATACGATAAGTAGGAAATAATTAATTCGTTCAGAATAATTGTAGTCTACCGTAAATTTTTCATTATCTGTATCGACTTATTTCTTAAGGCTATGATGTCAAATAGTAAATGTACCTATTGGTTTGTTTTAAATGAAGTTCCGAAATTTAATCTCTCTTAAATGAAATCTCTAATTGATATGAACGAGAACATTTGGGTAACAGTCGTCATGTATGCGCAAAAAAACTATTTCAGGAAACTTTTACACCCAACTAGGTTGTCATTCATGAAAAGTTAATTGCAAGCTAGGTGAAATTTCCTTTACAATTCGAATCTTTAAATCGGATGATAGCATGAAAAGTTAAACACTTGTATCCGTATGGATTCAGGAGCCATTTCTCATATTGAATCGCGGGTACTAACTTATTTAAAATTACTTAGGTCATACTGAAAGTTTCTGGATTCTGATAAATAAGACTTATGATACATTTATTGTTTTTCCCTCTTTGTATATGCCCTCACAATTTCTAAGATTTTTCAATTGCTGGAGCCATTGTAAAAAGCAGTTGGACCAGTCTTCCTTAGGGAACTCTTCAATCTGCTACTCTGGGCACTAACCGTAAAATGTAAGAAATATGAGCCTATACGAACAAAAACCTATCGTATAACATTACTATGGGTTAGAAAAGTAGTTTTTGATGCTTAGTGGTTTATTTTGTTGTGAAAATATATTGGTAAAGTTTCGTCATTGAACAATAAGGTGGTATAGTTGTGTATGCATATCCAAATTCGCCGTACCATTAACTAATTTGAGGCCATTGGTCAGTACCGATACCAACCGAAGCAGAGGTGGCGTTGAGGTGGCCAGTGCTGGGCACGCCACGATTGCGGCGATAAGTCCCCTCTTTGAGGAGTGGCTGGAGAGGCGCCACGGCGTCCTCACCTTCCGCCTGACGCAGGTCCTCACCGGACACGGCAGCTTCGGGGGGTTCCTGTGTCGGATAAGGCGGGAGGAAACGTCCGGGTGTCACCACTGTGTGGATCGCCCGGAGGACACGGTGGAGCATACGGTGGAGGTCTGCCCGGCTTGGGCAGAGCACCGCCGTGTCCTCGTGGAGGCGATCGAGACCTCTCGCGTCCGGCCCTGGTTCAGGCCATGGTACGGAGCGAGAGGGCATGGGCAGCCGTCACCTCCTTCTGCGAAGCAGTAATGCTCGCGAAGGAGGAGGCGGGACGGTTGAGGGAAAGGCAAGTTTCGCGCCCTCTCGCCCCTAGCCGCCGCAGGAGACGCCCAGGGCGTCGGGAATCCCGGGCGGATTTCCGGCCACCGTAGGCGCGGGCTTGCGGACGGTGAGCAATGGGTAGCTCACCGTCCGGTAAGGACCAGGCCCGGGTCGACGGCGCGTTGTATTCTACGCGCGCCTCAAAGTGATGTCGTCAGCACATAGTAGGGGTCCACTAGGGCCGATGCCTGCCGGGGTCGCGGGAAGGTACTTATGGGTCACCGAGGCCCCCGCAACACAGGCAACAAGAAGGAATACGGGTGGGTTTTAGTCAGTAAGAGTCTGACACACCCTCCCGCTCCGCCCAGAGCGGGAGAAGTTATTTGATGATTTCCCAACCTCAAAAAAAAAAAAAAAAAAAGAGGTGGCGTTAGGCGTGTGCGACGTGGGCCACCGGCCACGGCCTCGTGGTCCGAGGGACCTTGCGCCACGAAGGTTTATGCATTACTTAAGAATCTCGAACTTCGCGGATTTTAAATTAAAAATATTCCTAAAGAGCAAATATTAAAAAACTGTCACGATCGACATAGTGATCTCACCTTCGAGTGAGTGCACCAGTGATTTACAAACAATGATCTCAATTTTACCCAACTATGAAGTTGGGTAAAATTGAGATCATTGTTTGGAGCAGTTATTTCACATCTTTGTATGAACAAAGATGTGAAAGAGCTGCTCCAATACATAACAGAAAATAACTTTAAATAAATTTACCAAAATATTTACACTGTCGTTCGAATTTTGTTAACAATACCGGTAAGTACGAGTACAGCCTCCGCTGAAAGTAATCAAAACTAAAACTAATAAAAAAATATTTATGTAATACAATGAGTCAAGAAAGACTTAGCAGATATAGCATCTAAGTTAAATCAAAATAAAATTTATTATTTATGTAAGGCTAAAAACAGGAAATTTCTGTTTCTTTAATTATTTTCTTTCCAATTTTTCAATGTATTTTATTTTATAAAATCCGTCTTCTCGCGCCACCTGTATGCGCGTAATGCGCGAAATGTACCTGGCCCACATCATGCTTAGATCTTGCCCCGCCACTGAACCGAAGCGCACCTCATGCAAGTGAAGTTTATGGAAGGGATGGAGCTAACGATCTACACTAACCTTACGGCTACACTGTCGCGATAACGCGAACTCTCGCTCGACTTCTCGCTGTACAACAGAGAGCGCAGGAAGTAAAGTTCGCGTTATCGCGACAGTGTAGCCGTAGGGTTACGCCTTGCACATCAAATTGACAGTTAGGTACAGTCTACAGCACATCAAGTTACCACAAACTTTCAAATTTCTCCAAATGATTTTAAACCTTAAAATGTCGAAGGTCAAGTTCAAAATCGAATGAGAAAATTTTACAGTTTGTTTTAAATTCATGTTTTGGCAACCGTACACAAATAGGTACCTAGAATCACGACACGTGTGTCTAACGCATTTTTTTTTAAGTTTTAGATTACTTTATGAGGGTGCAGTAAAAAAAGCGCTTCTTCATAAAGTTTACCTTTATGAGATGAAATATAAGCTTTAAAACACGCGGTACCTAGGACTATGAAAAGCGTTGTATAAGTAATGGCGGCCTTCACGAATAAATGACCAATAAACCACTTTGGTAAACATGATATCATATTTTGTCCAAATATAATAAAGCTAAAATGAAAGGCGTGTATTTTTTATTACATAATACAAGAAGGATAAAATGATAGTATGAGATACACGTACGAATTGTTGCCTTCAGTGCTATTATGTATCTCTGTCGACTAGTCTGAGGGATCGTAAAAATACATTCACTAGTACCTATTGTTGTGAAATAAAAAAGTGAATTCGCCACTTTATCATATACAGGGCGTCCGGTAATTAATGGATAACCTTGAAATAGTTCATGGTAGAACTAATGGGCTTTCAGAAAAGAAATACAAATAATAAAAAAACAAGTAGTACCAAAGATATGTTTTTTTTAAATAATATCGATATTTTTTGTTAACTTATTTTATATACTTGTACACCATGACCACAAATTAATGAATTCCATTGGTTTTTTATTGTTATAGTAATTTACGTTAACTGTGCTGATAGATAAGCAATAAATAGTATGACTGCTATTACACGGTTTTTAAAAAAAACAAGTTGAATTATTGTTCTAGTGAAAATCTAGTGAAAAATATTCATTTTGACAAAGTTTAAGCAACTGCAGCATAAAAAATAAGTATCGAAACACAAGTGACCAATAATTTAAAAATAATATGTGCTTAAAGCCGATTTCAAAATGGTATTAATCATTATTGTACCTAATGTAAATAGTGAATTATTGCCATTCGTGTTTAGAAGGAGTGAAATTTGATTAAACACGAAAGTTTGCAATATTGGAATATTTATTTACATTAAATGTACCTGATCATTGGGGTTTAATAAAAAACAACATTTGACATTAATTCAACTTGTTTATTTAAAAAACCGTGTAATAGCAGTCATACTATTTATTACTTATCTATCAGCACAGTTAACGTAAATTACTATAACAATAAAAAACCAATGGAATTCATTAATTTGTGGTCGTTGTGTACAAGTATATAAAATAAGGTAACAAAAAACATCGATATTATTTAAAAAAAACATCTTTGGTACTACTTGTTTTTTTTATTTGTATTTCTTTTCTGAAAGGCCATTAGTTCTACCATAAACCATTTCAAGGTGATCCATTAATTACTGGACACCCTGTATATACATATATTAATTTAATCATGTAAAAAATCTAACAAGGAAATATAAAATCCTTAAATGAATAAATAAAACAACCTTCTCTTCTGGGGCAGGCGGGTACATTGATCAAAACCGTTACTGAAGCGGAAATTTGGCCTAATTGAAGAAGGATTACAAGAAAACTTGGGATACGTTTTTTCGGCTTACCCAAATGTCCTTTCTTTGGTATTGTTCGTTGAATCGTTGAACTCCTTAAGTTCTGAGTTGAGCTGCACGACTACTAACAAATGCGTGCACTGACTGGCAAGTCCACTCAATCTGTGTGGTTCTTTCATCAAAAGACCATTTCAGACTCCAATCTACATGGGCTTCACATGATCTGACCAAAATTATGTCTGGACTTTAAAAGAGACTGTGACCTCTGAGTTTGTTCCGGCCTTTCTTCTTAGAGTAGTCAGATAGGAAACGCCGAACTCATCTAGTTTAAAAATATGATTGACGTATATGTGTTTGTACAAAATTACTTACAGAAATGAAATCATTTATCATTTACATCAGATGGTAGGGTAAGAAAGGGTATTGCCGGTCACTTAAGCAAAAATAACTACAAATCAACATTTATTCAAGAAACTGTTATGAAATGTAACTTAAGGTATTATTCTAACATAATCACAACCATTGAGATCAATATTAATTCCAAATGTATACAATCAACTCTTAAAAAAAAATGGCTTTGACCGGTATTGTCCGACGTGGCAGACAATACCAGTCGGCCGGTTGGCAGAACCGGTCAAACTTTTAGCGGCACAAGTCGCACACGTAGCCTTCGGGAGACTCATAACCCGAGCACTCAGCATGAGCCCAAAACCCACACTGTACGCACCTGTACCAAAGCTCGTTGTTCCGGTCATAATCGTCGCATAACATGTATCTGTTCTCCAGATCTTCGACATCGGTGTCATTGTCATTTCAATTTTGGAGTCTGATGAACTCTGATCCTTATTCTATATATTGGAGAACTCTCTTTTTTATCTGTCTGATCTTTAAATTTAGCTGGTCTTCTTTTTGTAGCTTTTTTATTCCAGCTTTTGTTTTGGCACCAGATTCTTTCTTCTTTTCCCTTTTCGACTAGTTTGAATGCCCTACTCAAATAATTTTGGCTCCATTTCACCTTCAATCCTTTGTTCCTTCGAGTCCCCGACATCCTAAAAAGGAAAATAATATAAATTTTAACGGAATAACAAGTCAAAAATATGATCTATTTGCAATCATAACTTGCAGTTAATACCGGTCTGCATGACCGGCGTCAGCCACACGTATACTTTTCTGGTTAATAATAATTTTAACAAAAACCTGTAGCAAAGTGGTTGAAATCTATGATTGCATGGGTAGATAGATAACACTGACAATGAATGCAACATGAAAATTAAGACACTCACCTCTTATGTTCCGCGGCCAAAAAATAACAAAAAAGTGGCGCGAAACCAATTGACGTGCGGCTCTCCCTTAAGCGTGCTCGGAACTGAGCGGGGGCCGGTGCGTCGGCGCGGGGAACACTCACGCCACCCTCGATCAATGTGTGTGTGCGCAAAACGCTGTAATTTGAGAGATAGTGTGGGGACCGGCATTGTCGCCTGACCGCGGAAACCCTCCTTTACCCTAAATCTTAGTCACGCATTTGGTTTACGAATGAAGGAATCGATTTCAATCGGTTTCAGGCTCGCGGCCCCTAAATTACATAGCCTGTCAAATGAATATTATCTTAAATTGATGAACGTAAGTTATCCTGACCAAAACAGAGCTGGTTTAAAAAATAACAACTAGAATTAAAAAGTTAACGCAGAAAGTACGCATTAAGCTATAGGTAGTAATTAAATGTGAAGTAAAAAGTGTTAAGATTAAGTAAAAGAAAAAGATTTCCTGGTGGACTCCAACTGCAAGGCGCTGCGCGCCTCAACTGTACAGCAGGTGACGCGTCGTCCATGCGATGCACACCAATACAGAGAGGCTGGTCTAAGGACTGCAATGATTCTGTGCGGCTGGTAGTGACGAATCGAAAAAAATAGATAGTCCGGTAACCGGAAAAAAAAGGCCGAACGCGGCCCTTTTCAACTGGTTCTACACGTACGACCAATAAACTAGGGTAGGCTCACCAGGGAAAAAGATAAAATGTCCATTGGGTGAGCCAATAAGCGGAAGTACAAACCAAATTCAAAGAAAGACACATATTTTGCACCTTTTTTTAGAACTCAACAAAACAGTTATATGGTTCTGATAACACGACACCGTAACCTGAATAGGGTCACAGTTTTACTTGGTACAATTTAGAATTAACTGGCCGAAACAATAAATATGACTTGATTCAATACATATTTTCAACTAAATAAATGTTTTATAGCTTTGTTTGAACTCGCTATCTTTGTATATAAAAAATGTTAAGAATAAAAAATGAAAACCAGCTAAAAACCAAAAAGTTGTAACTGCATCAGAGGTCACGCTATGTATACCTACTGTATCCACCTGTTCAAATAGAAAGCGAACGTCGTGCGAACACGCGATCGTGGCGGCTATCATATTTCTAATGTTACTAATAACGGATTTGTTTAAAAAACCGACAAAAAGACGAAAAAGACTTACCTCCTAACCTCAGATGGGCTTTTTGTTTTGGGTGAGAAATTATCAAATAACTTCTCCAGCTCTGGGCAGGGCGAGAGGGTGTGTCAGACTCTTACTGACTAAAACCCACCCGTATTCCTTCCGTTACCTGTGTTGCCAGGTGTGGTCGGTAACCCTCTAGTACCTTCCCGCGTCCCCGGCAGGCATCGGCCCTAGTGGACCCCTACACTTGTGCTGACGACATCTCTTTGAGGCGCGCGTGGAATACAACGCGCCGTCGACCCGGGCCTGGTCCTTACCGGACGGTGAGCTACACATTGCTCACCGTCCGCAAACCCGTGCCTACGGTGGCCGGAAATCCGCCCGAGATTCCCGACACCCAGGGCGTCCCCCGCGGCGGCTAGGGGCGAGAGGGCGCGAAATTTGCCTTTCCCTCAACCGTCCCGCCTCCTCCTTCGCGAGCATTACTGCTTCGCAGAAGGAGGTGACGGCTGCCCATGCCCTCTCGCTCCGTCCCAAGTAACACATCAAAGCAGTATAACGGCCGACTTACAGCATTTATGTATCGTTTTCGCATTTTGAGTTAGTTCTATAGTAGCATTACAAACGTTTATATGGCTGCTGTAATGCTTATTTGGGCACAAATTATACGGCTTGAGATCTTAAATAGGTTCACAATAGTTATTTAATTGCATTACAGGCGCATCATATTAGCATTATTGTGGTCAAAGAATGTATCAATCGCATTAAAGAAGCATTATTACGGTCAATGAAGTTGCCAATCGCATTACAGAAGCATTATACTAGCAATATATTTGATAATGAAGATGTTAATTGCATTACATAAGCATTAGACGAGCATTAGAATGTAGTAAAAGAATTATTGGAGCTATTTAAGTGTTCACAGTTAGAACTTAAAAAAACCCTACATCATTGCAAAAACATCTCTAATACCACGGTACAAATGTAATAATAGAATTGACGTTGTAATTTAACAACTTTTTCTCGCAATATAATATGGACGAAGACGACCAAAACTGAGTGAGTGACACCATATTTGTTTGCATCAAAACTAAATTTATAATACTGGTTAAGTTTTTGACTATTTTGTTATTTTCCTTTATTTTGTTGCCTTCAAATATTACTGCGCAATGTAGTTTACTGTAAATGTCTATATAAGTTTCATTGAAAATTTTCACGCGCCTTCGATATTTTGTGGTTTTGATATAAAATGTTATATACAGATATGTGTGAAATAACCAAAACAATTGTGTATTTCTAGCATTGAACGAATTTTGCATAATTAACATATTAATATTGGTGGGGTGGTATTAAATTAAGTTATATCATTATTATTAGGTCTATTGTTTTTATGAATAGATCCGAATAATGATATTTTTTGGTTATAAAATATTTACAAAATGGTGTCGATCTATAGCAGCCCGGTGAGCCTTTAAAATGGCTAATTATTGCCGCCAGCAACATAAATACTCACACGTGAACAATTATTAAGCCAGAGGCTAGAGAGAATACTTTTGGTGAACCACTGTAGTGCCATTGTCTATAAAGTAGTTCTATATGGGTTCACCGGTATACCAGTAGACTTGAGGTAGACTGAAATAGTGCCATTACTTGAACCCAATTTTGGGGATCCTTGAGCAAAACAATAAAACTTATTTCAGAATTTTTGTACATCTTGAATACATTTGTTAAGAGTTGATAAAAAGGCTTTCTGAACGTATTATGTGCATAACTATTCCTGCGCTTGGCTTATTAAAATGAATATGGTGACATTATGGTGAGACAGCACTATGCATGTTTATAGCGATGTCCTTATCGCGCTCTGCAAACTGCAGTGGAAACCGATTTTGTCAGTTCAGTTGTGAGAGACTCATGACGGTTGTGCTCGTGCGTGTCGTACTTCATACATCATTAAGATATTTTTTCCGCAATTAGTTTACATAAAAGACCGTTATTTACTTCATCATCGATGTAGTGTACACTTTAGGATGGTCAAAAACTTCAGAAAACGCACTAACTAATATACTGTTTATGGGTGATGCTTTTTAATAATATTGTGTTCTTATTTTCAGTATTTTTTGCACCAACCATACAATGCCGTACAAAATAGTACAGACGATAGAGAGAGGGCAAACAATCCTACCTTCTTTGTGGGATGAAATTGGGAACTTGTGGTGGCTGCCTAAAAAAACACAGTACAAATTAATGAAAGATGATCAATCCAAGTGCGATAAAAAATAATGGAGATTAAAGAACTGCTTTTTAAAAAGGAACAATATTCGAACATGGAAGACAATTCAGACACAGACGTGAAGGACACAGGCATGGTTGCATTGCACACGACCGTAGTTCAAAATCATAACTATACGAGTAGTTATTGCTTACAGTAAAGATAGTATGAAAAGTCTATCTAGGATAATATGAATAAATGTTTTGAGCAGTATGTTTCTTGCTGTTAAAGTACGTTATTGAAAAATGATAAAAATAATGAATATTATTTGTTTTTGAAAATGTTTTTTAGAATTTAGATTTCATTAAAAAATTATAACATGCAAAAGAAATGATTAATTACCCTTAAATCTACATAAATAAAAAACTTACGTACTTAAAATGACGTTTTTATTTAATTTAAATATATATTTTCTGAGACATCTGTCCAGTTTTCCAATAGCAAAGTTAAAGTATTAGTAATTCAGTTATGCCAATATTCACCCCATTTTTTTTTATATTGACAAATCTAGGTGTTTTAAAATGGTCCTTGGCTTCACAGGTACAATTATGAATGAATTGATTCCGGAATCAATTCATTCATAATTTGCGTAAATAATCTTTTAACGCTATTTGATTAATATTCCTTTCAATATTCCTTCTTATATTTTTACGAAATGAAGTACATTTTATATATTAATCAATATCACTGTTATCTTCACTTTCGTCGGAGCTCTAAGGTGTTACCTTTCAGCATCAAGCGAACAGAAATAAATACGATTTTGTTGAATGTTCTCATTATTCGCATTAAAAGATTTTTCAAAACACGAGGATTCCGTACCTTGTGTATTTCCAATGTTGACAGGTCCTACTTGATTTGGCTGACCTAAGGAACCTTATTTATTATCGCTACAATTCACGAATCTTTTGTTGTGCAATGATCGGATTTGTAAACATCATACTTTTTGCATGTTCCTTTGATATTTTTGTCTGATTCCTCCAATTCTTACTCTTATTTTAAACGATTTCTTCAAAATTGTGTGAAACAAAATGCTTAAATTACACGTACAATGAAATCAAAACTTATTCGTTACTAACATATTATAATCGTTATACAAACATGGTTAGGTAACACACACAGTTAAAATAATAATATATAATACCTATACGTTCACCATAAAAATTGCTGTTTTTTGTTGATCATATAATATGTGCTTTTCCCCAATATGGCCGACAAATACAGTAAAATTAATGTATATACAGCTTTACGCATTACAATAACTCACGTGTATTTGATTAAATACCTGTTAGCTGTACAACAGAACTCAGTTGATCTTTAAAAATGCAAGCATTACATTGCCTCACGTTTATGCTGTTGAGCAGTACTAGGCTTTTACTTACCACTTAAAAGTGCTATTACACAACAAAGGGCACTAAAAACAGCTGAAACGGATTTACGGTGCATTATAATGGTAAAAGTTTATGCTATTAAGCAGCATTGGGCATTATCATACTACTTAAAAATGCTATTGTAGACCCTAAGGCACAAAAAATAGCTGAAAGCTGTATAGCGGATTTTCGTGGCATTGTAATGGTTCATGTTAATGCTATTAAACAGCATTAAGCATTTATTTACTACTTAAAAATGCTATTGTATATCCAAATGCACTAAAAACTGCTGAAAGCTGTACAGCTGCATTTTGGTTTGCTGCACTAAAACTAAAGGCTTTACAAAAGCATTTTGATATGCCATTATCCCACCGTTATACAGTGTAAAGCACCATAATGGTTTTTAAATGCCACTATAAAGCGTCAAGATGCTCGGTGAACTTATTTATGAGTTTATACGGACGTTAAGCTCTACATAAGTTTACTATTCGTTTGTTATAATGCTTTCTGTGTTACTTGGGGTACCATGCACCCACCCGTGTTCCTTCCGTTGCCTGTGTTGCCAGGGTCCACGGTATCCCTTTCGGAATTTTCCCACGATCCCGGCAGGCATCGGCCCTAGCGGACCCCTACACTTGTGCTGACATCTCTAGCGACCCGGGCCTGGTCCTTATTGGACGGCGAGCTAAACATTCCTCACCGTCAGCAAGCCCGCGCCTACGGTGGCCGGGAATTGGCTTGGGATTTCCGATGCCCAGAGCGTCTCCTGCGGCGGCTTGGGGCGTGAAATGAAATGAAATGATTTTATTTTCTGTAAGTAGGTTTATACAAAACACTTTTACACGTCAATCATATTTAGAAAAAAACTAGATGAGCTCGGCGTGTACATAATAAAGAGTATTCTATTCTATTACTACACGAATACTACATGAATAGGAAATATTAATTAAATGAAAATCAAAAGTCATTTATTCAAATTAGGCTGAGAATCAGAACTTTTCGAACGTAAACATTACATAAGACAGTCTCCCAAAGGCTTTAGCTGGCAAGAATAAGTGGCGCAACAAAACCCCCAGCAGCACAACTGTCTGTTCAAAGAAAAATGTATACAATAGTATGCAAAAATAATTTAGCAGTCACCGAAGTACACCTTCAGGTCTTACCATCAAGTTCGGAGGTAAGGTCTCATCATAACTATAAAAACGAGCCCAATCTCAGCACACCTAGTTCCATTAGTCGACGAGTAGCAGTAACTGAAGTACATCTTCAGGTCACTCCATCAAGACCGACGGTAAGGTCTCATCATTACTATCAAAATGAGCCCAAACTCCGCACCCCTAGTTCTTCTGGTCCACGAGTTCCAGTAGCAGACACCGAAGTACACCTTCAGGTCACTCCATCAAGTCCGTTGTTAAGGTCTCATCATAACTATCAAAACGAGCCCAAACTCGGCACCCCTAGTTCTACTGGTCGACGACTTCCAGTAGGAGTCACCGAAGTACACCTACAGGTCACACCATCAAGTCCAGAGGTAAGGTCTCATCACAGCTATCAAAATGAGCCCAAACTCGGCACCCCTAGTTCTACTGGTCCACGAGTTCCAGTAGCAGACACCGAAGTACACCCTAAGGTCACTCCATCAAGACCGAAGTTAAGGTCTCATCATAACTATCAAAACGAGCCCAAACTCGGCACCCCTAGTTCTACTGGTCGACGACTTCCAGTAGGAGTCACCGAAGTACACCTTCAGGTCACACCATCAAGTCCAGAGGTAAGGTCTCATCACAGCTATCAAAATGAGCCCAAACTCGGCACCCCTAGTTCTACTGGTCCACGAGTTCCAGTAGCAGACACCGAAGTACACCCTAAGGTCACTCCATCAAGACCGAAGTTAAGGTCTCATCATTACTATCAAAATGAGCCCAAACTCCGCACCCCTAGTTCTACTGGTCCACGAGTTCCAGTAGCAGACACCGAAGTACATCTTCAGGTCACTCCATCAAGTCCGTTGGTAAGGTCTCATCATAACTAACAAAACGAGCCCAAACTCGGCACCCCTAGTTCTATTGGTCCACGAGTTCCAGTAGCAGACACCGAAGTACACCCTAAGGTCACTCCATCAAGACCGAAGGTAAGATCTCATCATTACTATCAAAATGAGTCCAAACTCGGCACCCCTAGTTCTACTGGTCGACGACTTCCAGTAGGAGTCACCGAAGTACACCTTCAGGTCACACCATCAAGTCCAGAGGTAAGGTCTCATCACAGCTATCAAAATGAGCCCAAACTCGGCACCCCTAGTTCTACTGGTCCACGAGTTCCAGTAGCAGACACCGAAGTACACCCTAAGGTCACTCCATCAAGACCGAAGTTAAGGTCTCATCATTACTATCAAAATGAGCCCAAACTCCGCACCCCTAGTTCTACTGGTCCACGAGTTCCAGTAGCAGACACCGAAGTACATCTTCAGGTCACTCCATCAAGTCCGTTGGTAAGGTCTCATCATAACTAACAAAACGAGCCCAAACTCGGCACCCCTAGTTCTATTGGTCCACGAGTTCCAGTAGCAGACACCGAAGTACACCCTAAGGTCACTCCATCAAGACCGAAGGTAAGATCTCATCATTACTATCAAAATGAGTCCAAACTCCACACCCCTAGTTCTACTGGTCCACGAGTTCCAGTAGCAGACACCGAAGTACATCTTCAGGTCACTCCATCAAGTCCGTTGGTAAGGTCTCATCATAACTAACAAAACGAGCCCAAACTCGGCACACCTAGTTCTACTGGTCGACGAGTTCCAGTAGCAGTAACTGAAGTACACCTCCAGGTTACTCCATCAAGACCGAAGGTAAGATCTCATCATTACTATCAAAATGAGTCCAAACTCCGCACCCCTAGTTCTACTGGTCCACGAGTTCCAGTAGCAGACACCGAAGTACATCTTCAGGTCACTCCATCAAGTCCGTTGGTAAGGTCTCATCATAACTAACAAAACGAGCCCAAACTCGGCACACCTAGTTCTACTGGTCGACGAGTTCCAGTAGCAGTAACTGAAGTACACCTCCAGGTTACTCCATCAAGACCGAAGGTAAGATCTCATCATTACTATCAAAATGAGCCCAAACTCCGCACCCCTAGTTCTACTGGTCCACGAGTTCCAGTAGGAGTCACCGAAGTACACCTTCAGGTCACACCATCAAGTCCGGAGGTAAAGTCTCATCATAACTAACAAAACTTGCCTAAAGTCCACAGCCCACATCTTTCTACTAGTAGAGGGCTTCCAGTGCCTAGGAGTCACTGAAGTATTTGTATCTAAGAATTATTTAGTAAAATTATAAATAGCAATACGAAATATTTTTTGTAAGTACCTACGAATTATAACGAAATAAGAAAAAAAATACTCAAAGGATCCAAATTAGTTCACTTGACTACTACGAGTATTCCCGTAGCTACCCATGCGTACACTTGTGTGTGTGTGACCCTCGTCAATGTAGTAGTTTACCTATAAATTTTACAAATGCGTTCCTTAAATACGAATAAAATCGTGTTATGGTGGCTTTAACGCGCACCAAGTTTATTCGAAAAAACAACCCACCTTGACCCACCCAACATTAATCAAACACAAAACAAATAGAATACGTATACTAAAATTTGAGTAGTTAAATTGTCTTTTAGATGGTGAAAGTTTCATGAAAATACGCCAGTTATTTTTTGCGTAATAGCCGTGTTTTTGTCTGCGTTAGACATTACTTTACAAATTAATTGCACTATATTAAAAACATATTATTTTAAATATTTATATATCAAATTATGAAGACAATAGTCTAGTATAAAATATATTTTTTTCAAAGTAATAAGACTAGTCATTTAGACGTGAAGTACGATTTAAAATCATTAGAAGTCGTCTAACTGCGCCTTAAACCATTATTTTCACTTTTTTGTTCTGTTATTTGTATTTTGTGTTTCACGAACTGTGTCCAAATAAACATTATTCTTACTTACTTTCTTTCTTTCATTACTGCTTCGCAGAAGGAGGTAACGGCTTCCCATTCCCTCTCGCTCCGTACCATGGCCTGGACCAGGACCGGATGCGAGAGATCACCACCGCCGATCGCCTCCACGAGGACACGGCGGTGCCCCGCCCAAGCCGGGTAGACCTCCACCGTACCTCCGATTGCCTGACGACGCGTTCGGGTCCGCCCAACAAAACGAATGCGACGATTGCTTATTATATCTAGTACGAATGTAGTAATTATGTAGGAAGTTTATTATAATATAGCATAATCAGCAATGTTCCCACTGCTAGGACACAGGCCTCTCTTTGAGACGGAGTGGGCTGTAACCTAACACGCTCGCCCAGTGCGGGTTGGTAGATATCATAATGTATAATATGCTTCAATTTAATGAATGTTTCTCTTGTGTCTCAACCGTGTAAATGAATAGGCAAAATCTAACAATATTTTTCCACCAAACGGAAAATGTAGCGGTATAAAAACTAACAGTCGATCAAAACCAGGGACCATTTTGGTTACCCATTGAAAGGGTTTTTGATAGGGTTTTGACAAAGTGTTGTTTTAAAACCAATTTCATATTTATTACACTCTTTTACGAAAACCCTCATCAATGGATAACCTCTTCCAAACCCTTTCGATTTGATTAGGTCTGTATATTCAAAAACCCATTCTTGGTGGGTTATACTTTTTAATGGTAAGACGTTTTGAACGGGTTACCCCTTCAACGACTGTAACAGAGTTACCCATTCGGACTACAAGTATTGTAATTTTATCTCTAGTGCCTTTACTTTAAAGTACTAAACTGCATGCACTCGGCAGGTATGCGTCAAGTCGCAACACGCAGTCTAGGCCCTAGCGACTCCATACACATACGATTATAGTTATTATTGCAGTGATTTTAAAGTTCAATATATTTTTTTTCTGGAATAGTCGGGATTGTTTCATGTATAATCTTGTCTTTTTTACGGAATCATAAATGTCATTATTCGATCGTCCACTCATCATTTAGTGCCCGAAGGGAAAGGAGCTGCGTCAAACTGTAAAGTTAAAAAATATTATGAATACGATGCAACTACTCAGAGCAGCAAATGCAATTTGTGTGGAAATCGTATAAAGGTAAGGTGATCATTATTATTATGATGTGATTTTCCCAATCTTTTAATCTAGCAGATACCAGTTTGGGTTCTCGTCTAAAAGTTGAGTTTAGGTTATGAGTGTGTTACGCACGACGCTTCGCGAGGTTATTTAATTACCCGACTACGGCGAAGCAAAAAGGAGGGTTATGATTTTGACCGGTATGTATGTATGTATGTATGTAAGTAAGTATGTATGTATGTATGTATGTTCATCTGTTCCCTCATAACTTTTAAACTGCTCGTCATAATTGGACAAATGAGGTGTCGTTAGAAGCGTCTTGATCGTTCGCTGGTGTCGCCAATGCTTGAACAAACCAGATTTATACTTTTTTTTTTGTTTTCGGGAAAACACCACCAATTTAAAAAACCACATATCTATAAAACATCCGGAAGAATATTTACTGGTAACTAATATAAATAAAGAAAATGTAAATCCACCAAGTACGTCTAAAGATACTTCTAACTCGGAAAAAGTAAAAAAAATGTGTGTAAGATTAGTAACAACTCATGGACGACCATTTGCGATACTACAAGATGCTGCATTTCAAGAAATCGTTAATATTGCAGTCCCATCCAATTCTAAAACATAAAGGATAAATTTAAATGTTATTAAAGGAATGATACCTCAAAAGGCGTACCAAATAAAAAGGAAAATTACATTAGAAGTTAAAAACATTATGATAAGTTTAAAATTGGATTCGGCATCTTACGTTGACAGGATTTTTTTGGGTATCAACTTGCAGTATATGAAAAACGGTCAGATTATAATTAGAAATCTAGCTGTATTAGAAGTGTTGGAGAGACAAACCGCAGAATATCTAAAGGAAAAGCTTTTGGAAGTTTTAAATGAGTTTATGATTTCACATGCACAAATATATACTCAATAACCACAGATAATGGCAGTAATTTAAAAAAAATGACAAAGTTGTTCACCGAATTTTGCTACACAACTGCTCAAACTGAAAATAACTCCGATTTCGATAGTGAGGCCAGCGGTGAGTTCGAGGAAAATGAGGTAAATGATTATGATGATGATGATGAGGAACAAATATCTGACAGGTATGAACTCAATGAAAACATGGATCTATACAGTTTTATCAACAGTGGGAGCAATGACTCATTCAAGCCACGTGCAATGTTTTGCGCTGCACATACTTTACAACTTGCTGTAAAAGACGCCTTTAATGTGTGGCGGCATCTACAGCGCCACATACAAAACTACGCATCACACTGACGTCACGCAAAATCCTGCATCGCGCAAGCAGAGTTTACCGCGCAACTAGCATATATACAACATCCCGACATCAACCGTCGGGCAGTTGCCCACCAGACACGACACCAGTCTGGTCGGAGGATCCTCCCTTTTCTATGGAGGATGAGTGAACTATACACCCTGTTCCTCATGCCTCTATACTGGTGACCCCGAATATGAACGTCAGCGCAGCCTTCGTGCAACTACATCAGCGTGACGTCATAATCATCACTTCCTCAAGCTCTCGAGCGGCGAGTCACACAGCCAGCCAGCACCCACGGCTTCAGCGGGTATCCTGACCACCAGCATGCAGCGACCGCGCATACCTGGTCATCACCCTAAGCCTCATCAGCAACCTTGGCACAGCACACTGCACTTTCGGCCGGTCAACAAGCAGAGCTCTTCAACGCTCTCCTGGTCGACGCCAGCAGTCAGCCCTCAACCCGGCGCTGTATCACGTCCGACTCACTGGAGCATAACGCAGCGACACCCCGACTTACTGGGGCATCACCGCAGACAGTTCCGACCCACCGCGAACTATGCGACAACCGGTTCCGACCCACTGGAACCCCACCTGGCACTGGCAAGCATCGCAAGATACACGACTCAGCCCACTATCGACCTCCGGTCTCCGGAGGGGAGTTATGTGGCAGCATCTACAGCGCCACATACAAAACTACGCATCACACTGACGTCACGCAAAATCCTGCATCGCGCAAGCAGAGTTTACCGCGCAACTAGCATATATACAACATCCCGACATCAACCGTCGGGCAGTTGCCCACCAGACACGACACCAGTCTGGTCGGAGGATCCTCCCTTTTCTATGGAGGATGAGTGAACTATACACCCTGTTCCTCATGCCTCTATAAATGAAAATTTGGATGCAAAAATTACCACACAAACGGCACGAAGAGCTGTTAAAATCTTACGCCGACCAAATATAAAAAATATTTTAAGGGCCTCCAATTCCCTCTTTGAGGAGTGGCTGGAGAGGCGCCACGGCGTCCTCACCTTCTGCCTGACGCAGGTCCTCACCGGACACGGCAGCTTCGGGAGGTTCCTGTGTCGGATAAGGCGGGAGGAAACGTCCGGGTGTCACCACTGTGTGGATCGCCCGGAGGACACGGTGGAGCATACGGTGGAGGTCTGCCCGGCTTGGGCAGAGCACCGCCGTGTCCTCTTGGAGGCGATCGGCGGCAGAGACCTCTCGCGTCCGGCCCTGGTTCAGGCCATGGTACGGAGCGAGAGGGCATGGGCAGCCGTCACCTCCTTCTGCGAAGCAGTAATGCTCGCGAAGGAGGAGGCGGGACGGTTGAGGGAAAGGCAAGTTTCGCGCCCTCTCGCCCCTAGCCGCCGCAGGAGACGCCCAGAGCATCGGGAATCCCGGGCGGATTTCCGGCCACCGTAGACGCGGGCTTGCGGACGGTGAGCAATGGGTAGCTCACCGTCCGGTAAGGACCAGGCCCGGGTCGACAGCGCGTTGTATTCCACGCGCGCCTCAAAGAGATGTCGTCAGCACATAGTAGGGGTCCACTAGGGCCGATGCCTGCCGGGGTCGCGGGAAGGTACTTATAGGTCACCGAGGCCCCCGCAACATAGGCAACAAGAAGGAATACGGGTGGGTTTTAGTCAGTAAGAGTCTGACACACCCTCCCGCTCCGCCCAGAGCGGGAGAAGTTATTTGATGATTTCCCACCCAAAAAAAAAAAAAAAAGGGCCTCCAATTTAAATAAACCGATAATGGACTGTCCAACGAGGTGGACGTCTACCTATCAAATGTTGGTACGGTTGTATTCATTAAAAGATGTTCAAGACTCTGATCTTACGAGTATTTTTTCTGATAGTTTCTGGATGGAAATCCAAAATTTAATTGCTTGCCTTAAACCTGTTTATAAGGCGACAGTAACATTACAACGCGAACAGCTCACGATTGGCGACTTTTTCACTGAATGGTTTAATTGCAAAATAAAGTTGGAAGCTATTAGAACCTCATTTGCAGAGGACTTAGTTAAAGCCATGAAAGCTAGAGAAACTGATTTGTTAAATAATGACTTAGTCATAGAAAATTTATATTTAGATGGTCGCCTCAACGTAATTTTGTCTGATCAAGAATGTGAGAAGGCAAAAACATTAATAGCGCAGACTTTCCAGCAGTTGCAATCTCTCACATTATCTGAATCTCCAACGGAAATTTCTGAATTACCAGATGACTCTAGTACCAGGCAGAATGTTCAAACAACATTACCATTAGAAAATTATTTAAAAGAAACTGAGGCAACTCGTGGGTTAGCTGAGAGGTCGTCATTAAATACATTTGATGGAATGTTAAGTAAATTAAGATTTGAACCCAGACTACCCTTGAATACCAATATATTAGCCCACTGGGCGAACAAAGGAGCATCAATTCATTCCTCTGTAATGAAAGTAGTTAATGTAGTGTTTGCAGCTCCTGCAACGCAGGTATCAGTGGAGCGGTCATTTTCATCAGTAAAATTTATATTAAACCCCCTAAGAAGTAATATGGGTGGAAGTTTGTTAAAGGATATAATGTTGAACCGTTCAAATCAAGATTTATTCGAATGAGAAAAGTACTTGAAAAATGTGAAAAATAATATGTACGAGTATCTACTTATTTACTGTCGGGGGACCGCTGAATAATAATTTGCTTTTGTTCTCACTAGTTTCAAAAGTAAAAATAAAATATAAGTACCTATTTTTTTAACGTTGGGAGACCACTAAGTATATTAAAGGTGAAACAGTTGAAAAATATGATTTGCTCTCACTTCATTCGATCGACCGTCGAAATAGCAAGACTTTCTTCCAGTTATTCGACCGGATCTTAGGATGTAAAAGCGAGCAAAACGAGCAAGAAATATATTTTTTTGCTATTTCACCTTTATTATACGAAGCGGTCTCCCAACGTTCAATAAATAGGTGCTTACATATTATTTTTACTTTTAAATGCTTTTTAAGCCATTGTATTTTTTTTTTAAACCGAGCCATAATTTCGTTAATTGTTGATTTCAAATTCTTGTGTTCCTCTTACTTTATAAATTTTAAATAATGGTGTCGTTATTGAATAAATAAAAATCTTTAAAAAAGTCATGGTATTTATTATTAAAAAACACTATTTTTCAGTATTACTGCTTTTGTTTTGATTGTTGTTCTTGAACACTTTGCATGACTATATGAACTATTTGATGCATACATTTGTTACGTCGTCCTTCTTCTAACTTGCTTAGATATTTTGCAATTAATAAAGAAAAAGAATAACACTCATGAATATCATCTTCCTTGCTATTGTCTGAGTTATCAGTATTTATAGCGTTATCTTCCATTTTTTTGAGTCATTTTCAAAAGACAAATCGGGAGTAGACGCATTATCGTCTAATGTCGGTTGCAATGTCGGCATTGACACGCATGAAGCATCGGTTGTCCTTAATTCCTCAAAATATATTGATTCACTTTCGTCTGAGCTTCTGTCGCTGTCTGAAATATATATATGCTCTAAAAAAAATAAGAATTATTTTAAAACTAGTATTAAACAATTTAGTGGCATATTATCTGGGCTATAAAACAATAATAATTTAGAGTCAGATATACAAATATATTAAACTACATTGTGGATATTATTGCTCTTATTAAGACCCTGTCCTCCTCCTCCTAGACCTGTAACAATTTTATTGGACAAATACAGACAAGACAGATTTTGTGTATACAAAATCTTATGGATTAATTTTATGGTCTACATAATAAAGTATAAATACTAAATAAATAAACAAAATACACAAATACACTTAAATAAAAAAGCCTAACTTAGTTTTAATTTAATTTAGTTAATGTTAATAATCATCTTGTAATTTGGTTATGTAAATAAATGATATTGTGATAAAAAAAAAAAAAAAAAAAATAAAAAATAAACTAAATAAATAAACGTAAATATACTTTATTATGTACACCATAAAATTACATAAGCTTAAAGTAGAACTTATAAAATAGAGTGACACAATGGGTGGCCTTATCACTTACAGCGATATTTTCAAGGCAACCTTAGAATGGATTTAACGAAGAAGGAAAACAATACTGCAGGTAGTCCCTGGTGTAGCATTAGAAGAAAAATATACATACGTACACAAAAATATATTAAAGTATATATATAAATAAATGAATTTATACATGTATACAATCTAGGGCAAATAAACATATATTATAAGTAAATTAATAGATGTAAAATAGTCGCTTTTCGATGTCTCATATTATTAGACAAAATCTGTAACTAACCCACGTCGGTTTAGATCTGATATTTAATATATCTTAATAAGGGTAATAAACACAAAAAAATTGTTTAGAATTTTTGTCTGTCTGTCTCTATATTTATTAAAAATAGCTGTGTCCGCGACGTCGTTCGCGTGGCGTATTGATTTATCGTCGGTATTAGACATTTTCCTGCAGTTAAAGTTACCTTAAATGTTCACCAGGATATTCAGCTATCACCATACCAACTTTAATCAAAATCCGTCGCGTAGTTTTTGCGTGATGCGTGCACAAACATACATACAGACAGACAAAATGATCAAAAATTGGTGATTTGGTATCTATATTGATTATAATCAATATAGATACCAAATCACAAATAAGTATACTTATTACACGCCCATTAAAAGTTTTAAAATAATATATTCAATGTACAGACACAGGTTATTTACAGTTTTATTATACCTATGTATATTATTACACCCCCATTAAAATTTTAAAATAATGTATTCAATGTACAGAACTACAGACACAATTATTTACAGTTTTATGTGATACTTAAAATACACTTACTTGCCTTTGCTCATCTTCAATATTCAGATATTATTTATAACTTAAAAAAGAAAGCACCGTCCTATCAAACCGAGTAAGAAACACTAATGAACGATCCTATATGATTCCAAAATTCCAAGGTCAATACCTATTCCTTCACTCCAACGTAATTTTAAATTATTTGATTTAAAACCCTTTGATTACCCGATAAACCCTTTCAAAGGGTTATCTTCCTCAATTGGAAATCATACAAGAGCCGGTAACATCTTGTACTAAGTTAACTTATTGATAGGGTTACCCTAACGTTAGTGTTATGAAAGGGCTACCACTACGAAGAGGTAACATTTTCCGTTACTGTAGGCGCACAACCTGTAACACTTTCGAAAGAATTAACTTATATTCGGGGTTGTACGGTCCCTGATCAAAACAACATCACTTATTTAAATTTTCTTTTAAAAACGGAACGATATTTTTCGTAGTATTTCGTTTTTATGTTCGAGATGAAATTGTATTATATTTTTTTATTAAAAGACGTGCAGTGTTTTCGAAAGTCTACATTTTTAAAAACCTCTTGTCAAAAGTAAAATAATTTTAATTAAGTCGGTAACTAAAATGCTAAATTTGGACCTTTCTGTGTTTTTATTCATATAATCTGCATTTCAAATACCATTTAATGCATGTTATTCTTAAATGTTTAATTTGGATTAAAAAACTTTTACGGAGTTATATTTACTTACTTTTTATACCTAAATTATTCTGAATGTTTTACTAAATAAGCTATAATCAAATAATACACCTACATAAGTATGTCTATTAAAATCCTGTACAAACTTCCAGTTCCAAGGATCAACAGTTTGGCCTTACCTCAATTAATTATTCAATCAATCACTTTATCTTGGTTTATTTAGGACATATTAGTTTGTTATTACATGGTAACGTCTCAGCACCGTTCACTGCCGTTTGTGGGTAGATACTATAGTTAATTAGAATAATATTATTAAGGTATACCGCAATCGGTAAAGGAGAATACTGTCGCATCTAATTATACGATAAGAAGGAAATAATTAATTCGTTCAGAATAATTGTAGTCTACCGTAAATTTTTCATTATCTGTATCGACTTATTTCTTAAGGCTATGATGTCAAATAATAAATGTACCTATTGGTTTGTTTTAAATGAAGTTCCGAAATTTAATCTTTCTTAAATGAAATCTCTAATTGATATGAACGAGAACATTTGGGTAACAGTCGTCATGTATGCGCAAAAAAACTATTTCAGCGAATTTTTACAACCAACTAGGTTGTCATTCATGAAAAGTTAATTGCAAGCTAGGTGAAATTTCCTTTACAATGCGAATCTTTAAATCGGATGATAGCATGAAAAGTTAAACATTTGTGTCCGTATGGATTCATGAGCCATTTCTCATATTGAATCGCGGGTACTAACTTATTTAAAATTACTTAAGTCATACTGAAACTTTCTGGATTCTGATAAATAAGACCAGATATTAGACTTATGATACATTTATTGTATTTCCCTCTTTGTATATTATAATTACTTAATTATATTATTATAATTCTCACAATTGATACATTTTTGCATTTGCTGGAGCCATTGTAAAAAGCAGTTGGACCAGTCTTCCTTAGGGACCTCTTCAATGGCATTCACCGCCAATTCAGGGCTCGTAAAACGTGTGCTTCTAGGTTTGTCTTTAATTTTAGGAAACAAAAGGAAGCCGCAAGGTGTGAGGTCTGGGCTGTATGGCGGATGCGTCACCAGTTCTACATTTTAAGCATCCAAATACGTGACGCCGTGACGCATTATCGTGGTGAACAAACCGTGACAACATTGCTTCGAGGACGCTTTTCGCGAACTTTTACTGAGACTCTGGGCAGGCAAGTGCTGATGTACCTGTCTGCGGTCACCGTCTTTTGGTCTTCAAACGACACTTGTTGTGTAATGTCCTGATTTATCGAAAAAAGAAGCAACCATTTTTAACCGACTTCAAAAAAGGAGGAGGTTTCTCAATTCGACCGTATATATATAATATATATATACGGTTACGAGAAAGAGATAGAGTGAGAGAGAAAGTCGCATGGCGGAGGCATAACGCTTTATCCTTACATGATGATTTCTACCAGTCAATTCCTACCGCAAGCCGCGTTAAGTAACTTCGTTCCAACAAGGTTTGTGTGCTTACTGGTATATGGTCAGGCAATGTAAAGAAAACTCAAATGATGAGAGAAGAACGGAACGAAATTAAATCTAAAATGAAGAAAAAGGCGTTCATACTTTTACAGAATCCTACGTTAGCCTCATCTTGTGGAACCATGGAAACATGGAATAGTTATGAAAGTGTATTTTAAAGATGTACTTACAGAAATAAATACCATTTATTAAATTGTTATGACTAATGTAAAATAAACACAACAAGATGCGTATAAATAAACTTTTCATTTAAATATAATATAATTATTTATTTTTTATAAAATTACAAATCGAAAGGAGTATGTAAGGCGCGTAGCAGTTGGCGTTCTACAGTTTCTGCCTACCCCTATAGGAAGAAGGCGTGATTTTATGTATGTATGTACCAATCATAAGTATCAATAAATTGAATTTGGATTTAAATTTTATTTAATATTGCTATCACAATTATTGCTAGAAAGCGAACGGATCAAAGTGGGTAAGTCTAACTATAAAGAGAGCGAACGCTCCAACTCTACGCACACAGTTACGTCCACTTCTGTGTGAGTGAAATTTGCGAAGAATTACCTAAACTTGACGTCCCGGGCTAGACGTAAACGCTCTTAAGCCACAGCGAATATCGTAAAAAATCATTGAACGAAAATTTTCACGAGTTAAATTCATTGTAATAGCGACACACAATTTTCCAAAGGACGCCATAATGAAGAAAACAAATGACAGTCTCGCAAATTAAAAAGAAATGTTCCCAGAGAGTTCCATTTGCGTATTCCGTAATTGCTTTTTTTTATTGTAAGTGGCCAGTTCCAGAAAATTTCAGTATGCCCCACGTAGTCGATTTTGTAGGCCTGATCCTAGTATTTGTAGTGAGTACCTAATAGCCCGGGGAATTTACGCTAATTGTTAGGTTAACTTTGCATTAATTTTAAATAATGATTTTTTCGTTAACGATTAACGAAATAATTATTGTTTTAAATTAATGCAAAGTAGTAGGGTATTGGCACATCTTATTTTAAGCAAATATTTTATTCATATTTTACTTGGTAGAAAAAATATTAACAGACATGTTTTTATGGAGTATTTGTTGAAGAGATTAGGTATTACAAGTAGGTCAGTAAATTAACATTTACGCTCACGAAAATTTCGACAAAATATATATATATATTTAATGGTGTTACCTACAAGAAAAATATTAACGGCGGTTATTTGACATAAAATTATTATTTATTATTTTATTGTATTTTTATTGCTATCCAACTAGCGTACTAGCAGGATATTAATAAAAGTTTTTTAGCAATAGCCGTTCAGGAAAAAATAATATAAATAGCTTAGACTCGAAAACTAGCCGATAGATATTATATAGACGTGACAATCGACGGCAGCAAAGTAAAAAGAGTCAACTGCACTTTTTACGAAATTTACTTTTATATATAATTCGACTCAGAATCCTTTGTTATATCACAGGATATTTTTTCTGTTTAATTCTCAATTTTTACTAATATTAAGTCACGTATATAATGAGAACTACGCGTATTTTTCACAAAGTGACGAAGTAGATACGAACATATGCCATTAGTCCGGGATACGTCGGACAATCAGCGCGTTCACCTGTTGTAAACAAAGATATCAGTCACATAGGATAGGCCGTTCAAAAATATTGCGGGTCTGTGAAAACCATTTTTGGACTCAGGGATCCGTTTGCGTAATATTAAGCTTTTAAGTGCCATTTTTTGTTATAGTCAAGTATTCCCGTCCAGCTAAGTTTTTGGATACCTATGTGAAAAAAATCATGGCAGTAGTATATATAATGAAATGAAAACTATCACAGCTAAGTAGGCTTTATAAGTTAACGAGTAATAGACGACCAACTTACATTTGCAGTTGGAGAATTGACCGTGACGTATATCGATGTATGTTGGACATGTTTTTCAACTACAATGTTAAGTTTTTTTTGGGGTAAACTCATCCCAATAACGGAAACCTTCATTGTGCGTGGTCCGGCAGGGACTTCGCCGGTTTTTTAAACTTGCGTTGTTTTTTTTTTTTTTTTTTATTTGTGATGGGTTTGCTCTTGACCTTAGTCTATGTCAGAGGCGACAGAAACAAAGTCGGCGATGGAGCGAGCTTACCCAGAAGAAGCCTGTTCACTCTCACTTTGAAGAGATTAGGGTTATATGCGTTCGGAAACACAGACGCAGGCAGAGAGTTCCATTCCTTTGCTGTGCGCATTATAAAAGAAGTTTGGAAACGCTTAGTGCGAGTTGGTGGGATAGCCACCAGGAAGGGATGGTAACCTGAAGTGCGCCTAGATGACCGATAATAGAAGGGGGCCGGTGGAATGAGGTCGTGGAGTTCTTGAGCACACTCTCCGAAGTACAATCTATAGAAGACCGACAAGCAGGCAACCTTGCGACGATGGGCCAAACTGTGAAGCTTGGCATCCACCAGATTTACGTCGCCAATGAGCCTGAGCTCTGCGTTCCACCGAGTCAAGCGCGGCAAGTTGGTATTTAGCCGAGCCATCCCAAAGGTGGCTACAATACTCCATGCAGGATCGGACCTGCGCTTTATAAAGGGTCAAAAGCTGTCCAGGCGTAAAGTATCGCTTCACCTTATTTAGGATGCCCAGTTTCTTGGCCGCAGTTTGGGCTTTGTACTCGATGGTGGCGCCGAAGTTGAGGCGTGACTTATTATTGTTTTACTACTAAAACAATAATAAGTCACGTCGGCGTTACAAATAATAGTTAAATATGGAAAATTATTGAGTCCGCGTATCACTGGTCAGTTTCCCTCAGTCGTCAGTTTATTTAATTCGCCAGTTTCGTTGATTAGTCAGTTTCGTTGATTAGTCAGTTTCACTGATTGGTCAGTTTTACCGATTAGACAGTTGCGTTAACTCGACATTTTCCAATGTTTGCACGTTTTCGTTGGTATCTTTGACATTTTTTACGGGTCAGAAGCCCGAAAGTCTGACAACCAGTCTTACCAAGGGATATCGTATTACCCAACAACTGGGTTGTGGAAGTCAGATAGGTAGTCGCTCCATGTAAAATACACAATTAGGCTTTGACATGTTTTATGTCCACCACTTAACCGAAATATCATAAAATAATATAATTACTTACGGTATTACCAGAAGTGAACCTTCATCTCATAACCCGCTTTTTACAAATTTAAGTTAATTAGAAATAAACTTGCTCTGGTAGTCATGTGACTAGCGGTAGACATAGAATCATGGGCAGACTTCTGCTTTGGGAAGTTCAATAAACAGCTACATTTTTCAATAAATAGCTACATGGTTGCCATTTTCTACGTTCTCGGCCGATTTAATTGGTTTTGGTCTTAAACGATAGGTCTTCGAGTTTTATCGCGATTTTAGGTCAGCATTTCAAGTTTTTGAGTTTAAATGTTTCTATAATATTCTGTGAGTGCTTTTGTCATGATTTCCAAATATTTGCAGTGATTTTAAATACTAAATATAAAATTGAAAGTATGTGATTTGCTTCAAATGATTTTTGTATTATACCCTAATACAAAAATCATTTGAAGCAAATCACATACTTTCAATTTTATTTGTCATGAAGGTAGTAGTTAAAGTGTCTAATTTGACAGTTACCGTAAAAGTACTGGTTTTTTTAACACATCCGAATGGAAAATATGATAGATTTACTGTGCCGCGCAGTTGCTAAGTTAGTTATAGTAATAATAATAAGAATACTAAATAAGCTAGCAACACTCACGTCAACAGAACGTCAAAAATTTGTTTTCACAATTTCCATATTTTTATTAATTTTAGACGCAGTTTTTTTTTGTTTGAGAAACCCAAAACAAGCCTGAAACTCATGATCGCAATATAATAAAAAAAAACAACAACAGCAAAATCAATTAAATTTATTACAATAATACCGAATCAGAGGACGGTAACATCTGACATGTCAACTCCGACAAAACAAAAATGATGAAGAAGAAAATCAAATTTAAAATATGTTGACGATATCTGCTGCACGAGCACGCCCACCACCTCCGGACTCTTCGCTCAGCTCCGCCTCGCCGCCGCCGGTACCCAGCCCCACCGTGAGCGCTGTGACGACACCGGCCGCGGTAGTTGCGTCGAGCCCGAGCGACGAGTATTTTTCCCCGCCGACGTCGCCAACACCTGTACGTCGGCAGGGGAGAGGCCGGCCACCGAAGAGCTTGGGACTTAGGGGCCAACTGGCCCCGAGCCGGGTCCCCGCTGCCGGTGGTTGTGTGCAGCGCATGAGATGGACTCAGTCTATGAACGAGAACGTCATGCGCGCATATTACGGGTCTACAGAGGGGGGAACTAACCTCACTGCGTACCGTGTTAGGATGCTGTCTCTGTTCCAGAAACTAGAGCCAACCGTCAACGTCTCAGCCCAACGACTATCGGATCAGGTGCGAGTCATCCAACGCAATCACAGGTTGGACGATGCCGCACTTGATAGGCTGCGCTCAGAGGTACTGAGCAACCATATCGTCTCAACTCCGGCACAAACCGCGACACATGCACCAATCATTAATGCAATCCCGCCGCGGTCCAATCACGATGTTGAAGAGGAGGATGATAGGGTTGCCACAGTAAGTAGCCAGTGCAACGTCCGATTGAGAAGCGCACTGGAAGATGTGTTTCGCGAGTATAGGTCCACTCCGACCGAACTTAGACCCCGACTACCACGCCTACCCATGCACAAGAAAAATAGGGCGCTGGTATGTGCCTTGGACTCGCTGCTTAAGGATTTCTTCGAGAACAGCGAGGATCTCGTTGATACACACTCGATCCTATATTGCGCGGCTGTTGCGGCATGTCGTTTAGCGAACGTGAAGTTCCCAAACTGTGACGGAGCTACGCGACCAAAACCAGCCGTACCAGCCTGGCAATGCAGGATCGAACGTCGTATGGATAGGGCCAGGGTACTCATAGGCAAACTATACTGCTTCAGGGAGGGAAATAGACGACCACGAGTGATGCGCTTTGTAAGGCGGGCATTCTCGGGGACTGGAATCAGCCCTCGAGAATACATGTCTCGTGTCACAGAGCGCATCGACTTCCTGAAGCAGAAAGTTTGTGCATGGGCGAGCCGTATTCGGCGGTATAAGCGGCGGGTTGATCGATACACGCAAAATCGCATGTTCCAGAGCGATGAGAGGTGGGTATATAGAGCTTGGGAGCGACCTGAACAAAACGAGACAGACGTGTGCCGCCCCGATGATGCCACCACGACTGCGTTCTGGCGCAGCATCTGGTCGGTACCTGTCTGCCATGCTGAGGCTGACTGGATGCGGGATGTCGAGCGAGTGTGTGAAACTATACCAGAAATGGAAGTAGTCATTATCACGCCATCAGATATAGCTAGAGCGGTCCGTCCGTTACCGAATTGGAAATCACCAGGACCGGACGGACTGCATAACTTTTGGCTGAAATGGCTAACTAGTTCACACACTTGCCTGGCATCTCAGTTCCAGTCATCCTTAGAGTCTGGGTCGCTACCACAGTTTCTGACGACAGGCATTACCCACCTGCTCCATAAGTCAGGTAGTCCCGCGGAACCCAAGAATTATGGACCGATCACGTGTTTATCGACGATCTATAAACTTATTACATCCATTTTGAGAGCGAAAGTTAACACACACATTGACAGTAATTCGATTATGTCAGCCTCTCAAAATGGATGTAGGAACGGGTCCCGTGGCACTAAGGAGCTACTTCTCATCGACATGGCCATTAGCCAACAGGTTCGTCGATTCCGCAAGGATCTGTCGACTTGCTGGATAGATTATAAGAAGGCCTACGACTCGGTGCCACATACATGGCTCATGAGGGTGCTGGAATTCTACAAAATAGATACGACTCTACGCACCTTCCTTGAATCGTGTATGGGGCAATGGAGGACAGTCCTTCGCTATCCGGGGTGTCGACAGATCCAGGGGAATGATAAGCCTGTATGGATTAAACGGGGAATATTTCAGGGTGACAGTTTAAGTCCACTTTGGTTCTGCTAAGCCCTGAATCCTCTAAGCACGCTGCTGGAGGATTCAGGTCTAGGCTATCGGTTGAGGAGAGGTGGTCAGGTCATATCTCACCTCCTCTACATGGATGACTTGAAAATCTTTGCCCCCAACAAATTGCAACTGATGGAGCTACTGAAGGTAACTGAAACTTTCAGTAGCGCTATCAGAATGGAGTTTGGTGTGGACAAATGTGCAGTCATGCATGTAAAGCGAGGGGAGATAATGGAATCCGAGGGAATTCAACTTTCGGATTCCATACACCTTAGATCCCTCTCCTCACCCGAAAGCTATAAGTATTTGGGTATGTCGGAAGCGTTAGTCATCAACGTTACTGACATGAAGCAATCGTTGAAGGAGCGCTTTTTTGGCCGCCTGAAGAAGGTATTGATTAGTCCTCTTTCAGGCGGAAACAAGGTGCGTGCCTTCAACGGTTGGGTCATGCCGGTTTTGATGTACTCTTTCGGCATACTCAAATGGACTCAGACCGAACTCGACGCCCTGGATAGGAGGGTCCGTACACTGTTGACCGCAAATCGGATGCATCACCCACGATCATCGGTGATGAGACTGTACATCCCGCGGAAGTGCGGGGGTCGAGGCTTTTTAAATGCGAAGACCCTCCACAACCGCGAGATATGCAGTCTCAGGGAATATTTTTTGAAAGCCGAAGTGGGTATGCACCGTGATGTGGTCGCAGTGGACAAGGGGCTCACCCCACTTTCCATGGCTAAAGAGAACTGGTGCAAACCTGTAATACTTACCATGGATGACCGCAAGGAGATATGGCAAAACAAGGAGCTACACGGGCGATTCTATCGGGCTCTTCATGAGCCCGATGTAGATTTTTTAGCGTCCGTATCCTGGCTACGTTTTGGGGACCTTTTCGGGGAAACTGAAGGTTTTGTCTGTGCAATTATGGACGAAGTTATTTTGACGAATAACTACCGGAGACATATTATGAAGGACGGGACGGTTGACGTGTGTCGGGCATGCCACCGTCCGGGTGAGTCTATCAGACATATTATCTCTGGTTGTTCTCGTCTGGCTAACGGCGAGTACTTGCACAGACATAACCAAGTAGCTAGGATTATTCACCAGCAACTTGCTTTGAAATATAAACTTGTGAACTCTGAGGTACCGTATTACAAGTATGCGCCCGACCCAGTTCTCGAAAATGACCATGTCACGTTGTACTGGAATCGGTCTATCATTACTGACAGGACTATTGTCGCCAATAAGCCTGATATAGTGGTGATACGAGTAGATCGATTAGCGCGCCGCGCAATGATAGTCAATGTTACCATTCCACATGACGAAAACCTCGTGAAAGCTGAGAAAGAGAAGCAAATAAAATATCTCGACTTAGCACACGAGGTTGTTGACATGTGGAATGTTAACTCGGCTGTCATTGTGCCGATTGTCGTTATGGCCAATGGCCTGATGGCTGAAAGCCTCAACCATCATCTCGCGAGGCTCTCGTTAGACGGCTGGATCAAGGGCCTGATTCAGAAGGCAGTACTCCTCGATACGGCCCGCATTGTGAGGGGGTTCCTGTCTCTGGAGTCCTAACCACCGGTAGCTTGGACCCTGCTCCCGACACCAGCGGACCACTATTTTTTATATTTTTAAATGTTTTTATACCTTTTTTCAAGAAATATTTAAAAATATATTTTATATGTAAAAAAATAATAATACTCTACGTTGACATCGTGGTGGGGCTTGCGCCCTCCGAACTCTAGGTCTGTGCCAGTAGAGTTTACTTTGCCGGAACAGGTATAGCGTAAGGAGCCAGACAATGAGAGATACATAAACCCGCAGGGCAGCGTGTGGCGAGCTGTTGGGCAGTACCGACCCCACGCACCCTATGTCCCGGGAGAAGTCTTGTTACTCACATCTGGCTTGCCTTTAATGACTGGCTGGAGAGTACACTGACGAGAAACAGAGCTCCCACCTCTTTCTTGCCTCTATTGGCCGGCCTGAGTGGAGATTCGCAAGAGCAAATGTGCTCAGAGGAAGGAAGTACTCCAGTAAGATGCTGGTAGGGATCTTGACCGTACTTCCGTGATAGTCCTGATAGCCATAGAATACCTTTCCGCTCCTCACAACCACCTCAGGTCATGTTGCCCCCTTATCAATACGACAATATGTGCTAGCGACCGTTTTCGGGGCCCCATTATTGAGTGTGTAAGTCACCCCCTGCCATTGTATCTGTGTATTTTATGTAAAACATTGATCAGGCAAAGGCCATAGGCTTCCCATAGTTCTAGATAACCAGTTCACTTTAGCCATCCAAACCTATAATCCAAAAACTTTGTTTACATATTCCGCTATAGTCCTACACCAATCGGGGGTTCTTCTTGGGTGCACTTGCATTGTGTGAACAGGGATAATTGGTGGTGCCTCATTTCATTAAAAAAAACGTCGAACGGGCCTCTGCGATTTGACTTCGGCCCCTCGTACGCCTTCCAAAGGTGAAGAAATGTCAAGAAATGAAATAACAATAATAATATCATTTCATGCAACTAAGGCCCATAAAAACACAATACATATATAAGTATAAAAACAATAACTATAAACATATTTTCTACAACAAACTTAAAAACGAATGCACAGGAAGTGACGGCGTTGTTTTACGCTGCGAGGTGTCGGGCAGTTGACCGCGGAAACGCCGATACAGCACACCTTTCGGCCAAAACTCTTCCTTGAGGAAGGTTACCAAATGATGAGTCGGAACACGCACCACGAACGACTTGAAATCGGTGATAAGGCGTGCCTCCAACTTCCGTACCCTCAAGGTCCAGTTGAACTTCACCCGTATGTATTCTACGATTTTCTCAGTCTTCGTAGAGTGGTGTAAACGGGACACATACAGCTGCGTCGTCGGTACTGCAGGACGTAGCAGCATATTAGGACCTGCTGACACTGTCCCACATTGGTTGCGATAAGTAGGCGTCCTCTTCTTTATGTCCACCTTCATGAACCGTCTTCATCGCATGTGGTATTCAGTGGACCCTGCTGGTTCTGGTCCATCACAGCGCCTTTAGTCGCGCTCAATGCTGAGCGACTCTGCATCTCTCTGAGTAATTATATACATATCTTGTTTGATGTTAAATAAACATAATAAGTAGCATTTCACTCATTTGGTAAATCTTTTTGTCAGTTGAGTTGATTGACATGACAAGGATTAGAGGAATCGGGTGTGACAGACGGACAGACAGACACACGACTGATCATATAAGGATTCCGTGGTTTCCTTTTGAGATACGGAACCCTAAAAACGTCACACAAGTCACTACAGAACCATTATAGCCCAGAGCGAAAAGGTTGAAAAAGAATGTACGTATCAACGACAGACTTTTTTTTGGATGGGAAATCATAAAATAACTTCGCCCGCTCTGGGCGGAGCGGGAGGGTGTGTCAGACTCTTACTGACTAAAACCCACCCGTATTCCTTCCGTTGCCTGTGTCGCGGTGGCCTCGGTGACCCATTAGTACCTTCCCGCGACCCCGGCAGGCATCGGCGCTAGTGGACAGCTACATTGTGCTGACGACATCTCTTTGAGGCGCGCGTGGAATACGACGCGCCGTCGACCCGGGCCTGGTCCTTACCGGGCGGTGAGCTACCCATTGCTCACCGTCCGAAAGCCCGCGCCTACGGTGGCCGGAAATCCGCCCGGGATTCCCGACGCCCAGGGCGTCTCCTGCGGCAGCTAGGGGCGAGAGGGCGCGAAACTTGCCTTTACCTCAACCATCCCGCCTCCTCCTTCGCGAGCATTACTGCTTCGCAGAAGGAGGTGCCGGCTGTCCATGCCCTCTCGCTCCGTACCATGGCCTGAACCAGGGCCGCGAGAGATCTCTGCCGCCGATCGCCTCCACGAGGACACGGCGGCGCTTTGCCAAGCCGGGCAGACCTCCATCGTATGCTTCACTGTGTCCTCCGGGCGATCCGCACAGTGGTGACACCCGGGCGTTTCCTCCCGCCTTATCCGACACAGGAACCTCCCGAAGCTGCCGTGTCCGGTGAGGACCTGCGTCAGGCGGAAGGTGAGCCGTGGCGCCTCTCTAGCCACTCCTGAAAGAGGGGACTTATCGCCGCAATCGTGGCATGCCCAGCACTGGGTTGCAACAACCGTACTCTCCATGTCGCCATGAGATCCCATCGGAGCTCCGTCCGCTGTGCCGCGATTTCTCGCGGCAGCGGAGTTACGCCCCTGCGTTTCGCCTCCTCGCGCCACTCCCATACGTGCGCGAGAACTTTTGCCTCCAAATCCCATGGCGGATCAACAACAGACTTGACAACAGACTTGTGGCTCGATGACTTATTCGCTATTCGTTTATGTTATGTTATGTTAAGTTCATCAAGGCAGCATTTTTTTGGCTTTTTACCAACCAAACATCTTAATATATGAAGTGACATCAATTATCGTCTGATAAAGATGGGAGATCAGATCAAAAGATGTAATTCCCAGAACTAACAATCGGAATCTTTGTAACCCGTGGAGTTCCAGAGAAATCTACGCTACATCGCTTCGGTATTGTAATCCAGATAATTGCTTTTATTACTATTCTTCATTTTAATTTGGCTTAAACTTGTAGGTTTCTAATGCGCGTCAGTTTTAGTAGTAATTAGTCTTTTCCTTTGTTTTTTAAGTCTGAACCACGATCACGGTTTACAGCTTAGTGCCGCGGTTTTTGGGATTAATTATAACCCCATCTTTGAAGCGTATCTCCGAGGCCAGGTTGCAACCATTGCGGTAAGACGTATACGCTTTCAGTTCTAAACACGCGCGTTTGTAAATCTAATGTTTTGGACCGATGTTTTTTTTTATTTTTTTGCATGAAATTATACGTATTGGATGTGGTGAGAGTTTTCTTTTTCTGAATCACACTACAGTACGTATAAATAGTTGTTGGTCCTAGGGCGATTTACGATAATGTCACACATGAATTTTTGTGACCAAACACGGACGTGAATAAATTAATTTTGAATATGGGGTGAAAATAAGAAAGTAAAAAAAATAAGTTTGGCAAACTGTACCGTGTGACATATTATCAAATGAAAGGGCTTACTGTGAGGAACTCAAATAATGTTTTTTTTTTTTTATAAATTTAAAATAAATAGTTTTAAAGTTATTTAAGAAAATAGATGAAAATTTACCATTACCTCTTATCTCCGAAACTACTGAGCCTAAATTTTGAAAAATAAAAAATACAGAAAATAGTTCTATACGTATAGATTACACGACAACCTATAAGAAGTCTATGGTCTTGAAATAAAATGGTAAATATCTCAATATTGTGCGTACAAACTTACTTTTGCAGTTGGAATGTATGGAAGAAAATGTTTTTTAACTGCAAGGTTAAGATGCTTGGGAAAAATTCAAACCAATTACGGAAAAAAATACTACGGAACCCTTCAATGCGTGGTCCGACACGCACAGGGCCGGTTTATTTTTTATCATTCCTTCTAAAACATAGATTAATGTAATTTATTTCATTAGGTACTGCTCTAAGCACATAAATATATAAGTCACAACGTACGAGTTTGTTATAAAATCACCACAGAAAATTAGTATAGGCTCCTATCTTTTTTTTTTGGGTGGGAAATCATCAAATAACTTCTCCTTCAGTGTGTCAGACTCTTACTGGCTAGAACCTACCCGTATTCCTTCCATGTTGCCTGTGTTGTCAGGGGCCTCGGTAAGCCTTTAGTACCTTCCCGCGACCCCGGCAGGCATCGGCTCTAGTGGACCCCTACATTTGTGCTGACGACATCTCTTTGAGGCGCGCGTGGAATACAACGCGCCGTTGACCCGGGCCTGGTCCTTACCGGACGGTGAGCTACCCATTGCTCACCGTCCGCAAGCCCGCGCCTACGGTGGCCGGTGTGCTGACGACATCTCTTTGAGGCGCGCGTGGAATACACAATTCGCAATACATTTTATCATTCCTTCTAAAACATAGATTAATTTAATTTATTTCACAACGTACGAGTTTGTTATAAAATCACCACAGAAAATTAGTACAGGCTCCTATCTTACCTAATATTAAAGAGACCAAAGAACTGATTTCTTCAAATTAATTACAATTGCTAAGAACAAACTACTTATTAGTAACTACTTATTATTCTCTAAAACAATTCTTAATTAAATATGCCTTTTATCTATCGGATCCCTTTTAAGTAAGATATTTAAACCGCTTCTAAGAAAGCGTTCCATTTCAACCATTTTTTCTCTTTCCATGAATATTGTAAGACGGAATGAAAGAGAACACAACGATGAGTTAAATTTTAAAGTTTCTTAGTAGCTTCGAGTTTTGTTTCATCTCAGTGGTGTTTCTAGAAGACATTTATAAAAGACGTCGCTACGTTTGAAACGAAAATATTTAGTACGAGACAATATTGAAGTTGGGAAGTTTTCAGAACAAACCATTTCGAACGAGCGAGTACTGAACCCTGTTAGACGAAGTTTTGTTGTATTATCCTCTGCTTTAACTGTTCATAAAGTGGCAGAAATAGGTCATGTTTCTTGATGTTGATGTTTTACTTTGTAAACACGTTGACTGATTATTGAGAAGTTCCAAATTATGTATGTACGTAGTATCAGGGAAATTATTTGTTTTTCAAATTCTTCCTCAACTCGCGAGTTCGCTTGTCTGAACCATGTCATACTCAAAACGAACTCGCTAGAGCTCACAATACCCATCTATAGTGTGACAGACCATAACTGAGTCTTGCTTTGTCTCAGACAAAGTAAACAATTGAATACTGGTGTCAGAACCATTTCAAAAGTCAATTTCAATGCTTTCGACACAGTTTCTATTCCGTTGAAACTAGAGGAACTGGAAATACGTGGTCTCCGTAGCAATAGCTTAGGTAGTATGCAAAAATTTGGAGGATTTTTTACGCACACTGAGTCCCGCGTAAAAAATTATAACTACCTGAGTGGGGAGCTTCCTGTTACTTTTGGCATTCCTCAGGGAAATGTGGTTGGTCCCACACTTTTCTTGGAGTAAATTAATCAGTTGTGTAAACTACTTCTTCAAAATGGAAAGATCACGGCATTTGCAAAAGAGCACGGCAGTGTCATCACACTGCACTCACCTTTACTGGCGATAACTGGCACAAAGCTTATGATATGGCGCATAGGGGACTAGATGAAGTTTTAAATTGGCTTAATGGCAATCAACTTACCCCCAATATTGATAAAACAAGAATAGTCTGCTTTATCCTACGCCAATCTACACAGCCGCCGAACTCATATTCCCTATCCGCTCCCGCTCGCGTCTGCCCAGGAACCGCAGCTTGCTCGTATTTCAAACTCGCACGTACCCCCAAAATCATATTGTGTTTCTGCCTGGGGTGGTGCTTCTAATAGCACAATGCTGAAACTGAAGAATGCTCAAAGAGCCGTGTTAAAGGTAAGCACATTCCACCCTATACTTTTCCCAACAGAAGATTTATATAAATGTTGCAAAGCACTTTCTGTCAGACAACTCTTTGTTCTTAATTCAGTCCTACTACAACACAAAGACACCTCCTACCCGACAATCACTAAAAGACGTTATACAAGTGCACCTAAGGACAACCGCTCGGTTGGTGGATTATTGCAGGATATGGAAACAAAGATATGGATACTATTAATTATAAGTATATAAGTATTTTAGTGATAATTATTTTTCGAAGTATGTATTTATGTAAGTATATTCTCTTATTGTATAATTAAATTAGTGAATAGTTTTATTTTGTTTTTATGTATTTTGTTTTCTCTTTTACCTTACACACGTTGTCTACATCTCTTTGTCTACTGTCCTATTGCAGGTATGCTGGAAGAGATTTCATTAGAAATAAGCATCACCTTTGTACGTATTTTTCTGTTCCTTTCTTCTTGTCTGTTTATATGTGTGTACATAAACTGTTAAATAAATAAATAAATAAGATATTGGAATATGTTCTTGTATGGCTAAAGTTTACTAGTTACCTAGAACTATGGAAGGACTATGGCCCTTGCCTGATCAATGTATTACTTTACACGGAAAAATGGCAGGGTGTTATTTGCACACTCAATAATGGGCACCTGGAAACTGTCGCTAGCACTTTGACATAACGACAAGGAGGCAACATATGTGCTTAAGGAGTGAAGAGGTATTCCACGGCTATTATGACAATTCCAAAGCTGCATGTAAGATGGCCAAGATCAGCACTTACTAGAATACTTTCTTCCTCCGAGCAGATATGTTTTTACGAATCTCCACTCAAGCTGGGTGTGAATCGCCTGGAGGACACGCTGGATCATACGGTGGAGGTCTGCCCGAATTGGGTGGAGCACCACCGTGTTCTCGTGGAGGTAATCGGCGGCAGAGATCTCTCGCGTCCGGCCCTGGTTCAGGCCATGGTACGGAGCGAGAGGGCATGGACAGCCGGCACCTCCTTCTGCGAAGCAGTAATGCTCGCGAAGGAGGAGGCGGGACGGTTGAGGGAAAGGCAAATTTTGCGCCCTCTCACCCCTAGCCGCTGCAGGAGACGCCCTGGGTGTCGGGAATCCCGGGCGGATTTCCGGCCACCGTAGGCGCAGGCTTGCGGACGGTGAGCAATGGGTAGCTCACCGTCCGGTAAGGACCAGGCCCGGGTCAACGGCGCGTTGTTTTCCACGCGCGCCTCAAAGAGATGTCGTCAGCACAAGTGTAGGGATCCACTAGGGCCGATGCCTGCCGGGGTCGCGGGAAGGTACTAAAGGGTTACCGAGGCCCCGGGCAACACAGGCGACGGAAGGAATCCGGGTGGGTTTTAGTCAGTAAGAGTCTGACACACCCTCCCGCTCCGCCCAGGGTGAGAGAAGTTATTTGATGATTTCCCACCCACAGAAAAAAAAAGCCAGCCAAAAAAAGCAAAAACTAGGCTGAGAAAGTGAGAAAGTTACATAAGACAGTCCCCCAAAAAGGCACGCCCTTCACCTCTGCCGAGTGCCTTAGCTGGGAAGAAGAAGAGGCGCAACAAACTCCCCAGCAGCACACCTATCTGTTTAGTTATATAAACTTGATTCTATACAAATCGTAGTCAAAGTAATTAACATTACGATACACAAAAACATTTAATTAAATTACTTGCCATATGTTAACTAGCACACGCCAATATACCAACTAAACAACGAAAACTGTACTCATGCAGATTAAAATTACAACATAAAAACGTAAACAGAACTAAATACCTAAATAAAAGCTCCAGGCATAAATGGCGTGCCCGCTTACATAAGGCTATTGCAGTACTCCGCAATCATCAACATCTGCCTAACCTTTTCCCATGTTGGGGTCGGCTTCCAGCCTATCCGGATGCAGCTGAATACCAGTATTTTACATTTCAGATTCCCCGCAATATTCACCGATTTTCTCGACGTCGTCATCACACGAAGTTTATCGACATATTTTTTATGTTCATGTTAATCTTAATCTTACCCGACCGTTAGCCGAAAAGGTATGTCCCAATAATCGAGAGCCAGGGGACTGGTTTCACGAGCCATGTACCGGAACAACTAATCTTACACGCCTTTCAGAGCTAGCTGGTGGAAAGGCTCCTACATACTGGCGCGACTTGTCGCGCGACGCAACGCGACACAAAGGCACCGCTTGTAGCGCTACACGCGGTGTCTTTGTGTCGCGTTGCGTCGCGCGACAAGTCGCGCCAGTATGTAGGAGCCTGAACACTATTAGCATGGTACCTTTTTAGACCGGTATTATACGTTTTTCAGAAATGCGCTTCTTTCATTTACATTTTTCAGGGTCCCGTAGAAAACAAGGAACCCTTATAGTTTCGCCAAGTCCGTCTGTCTGTCTGTTCCCGCTGTAGCTTCAAGCCGCTTAATACTAGAAAGCTGTAATTTGGATTAATCACGCCAATACAGTGCTAAAACAAAATCTTGAAAACCAGGTTTTAGGGTGTGTCCCTTGCACGTAATGTGGGCGATGACATTATTTTTCTCGTCTATCTCATAGTGTGGGGTATCATTGGATAGGCCGTTCAAAAATGTTGCGGGTCTCTGTGAACACCACTTTACGATTCAAGGATCCGTTTGCGTAATATTAAGCATAAGAGTGCTAATTTTCGTTAAAAGTTAAGTGTCCCCCTCTCCCTCTGACATCTAAATTGTTGTTTATGGAGATGTGAAAAAAATCACGGCAGTAGTACATATATAATGTATATAAACTCCCCAACTACGGAACTCTTCATTGTGCTTCGTCCGACACGCACTTGGCTTGCTTTTTATAAATACTAACTGTACTTTATTATTTTTACTTTAATTTGATTTGAATGTTACTATTTTATTGTGTATGTGTGATTTTTATATCAATTTTGTGGTTTAGTTTAATTTAATGTAATGTAATGGAAAAATTATTTATTTTGGATTTAGTCTGAAAATAAATGATTTTTTATTATTTATTTTTGTGTGTTTATATAATCATTTATTATAATTATTATGTATCCATTCTTTGTTTAACACCCGTTCACTGTTTTGTGAATAAAGGCTTCTACATACAGGCGCGACTTGTCGCGCGACGCGTCGCGACACAAAGGCACCGCTTGTAGCGCTACACGCGGTGTCTTTGTGTCGCGTCGCGTCGCGCGACAAGTCGCGCCTGTATGTAGGAGCCTTTACCTCGTACTTGGTTTTGTTTGATGACCCCATTCAATACGGTGAAATTCAATTAGGCCTTCCCTATTTGTTGTTCCCCGTCCCTACTGTGTTTCATTTTTAAAAGCAATTGAGTAAGATTTCTTGGATAAGTGGCTCAAGAATGCCATGTTATGAAGCAGAAATACTAAGCTTGCTGAAGATCAGATTAATAAACTGGGGAATAAAACCCGGGAAGTAGACCCTTCCAAGAAATCCGGAATAATTAAAGATTACGTAAAGAAAAAAAAATGTAAAGAAGCCCGCTTAAAAAGACAAATTAATTAAAAGGATGAATTTGATTATGAAGGCAGATCAATTCGACATTTTTCTCTATAAAAACCGGACCAAATATTCATTGAGATCTTAGATTACCAGTTTAATTATAAATCGAGCACAAGACCTACAGAAATATCATGCCGTTGATAGCTACCCATCAATCTGCACTGAAGTAATCATATCAAGGACGTTTTCAGTAAACCTTGAATGGACACGTTTTCTACCACGCCACACAAATCCTTTCATGAGAATCCATACAATCTTTTGACTGAAACTCTACACATGAATTTAAAACAGTTTCGTAACTTGTACTGTCAGCAAAGGAGGTACCTATGCAGGGTACTATAACTTATGTTTAAACCCGGATAGCAAAGTGACGAGCGCTTTCTAGACCGTTCATTTAACTGAACACGCACAAAAGCAATGAATATTACCTGACTTGAAAAAATATTTACTAGTATGTTATGCTTCATGCAGTACCGTCGTCGAACATAGGCACTCTGTTCGACGACACTACTTTCCGCCTCGCTGCTTCCCAAAGACTAGGAGCTCCATTTTGTTCTCATAGCTGTCACTGTGGCGAAGTTGTTAACAGTGTTGGACACCGCGGCCTGTCTTACAGCAGAAGTAAGGGTCAAATAGCGCGGCACGCGAAACTTAACGACATCATCCGACGAGCTCTTGGCACCATCGGCGTTCCAGCTATATTAGAACCCAATGGCCTGGCACGCGACGATGGCATGAGATCTGACGGCATGTCTTTATTTCCATGAGATGTGGGTAGGCCTTTAGTGTGGGATGCAACGTGTGTCGATACTATTGCGCCCTCCCATCTTCCTGGCATGGCGCGCTGTACTGGCGCTGCTGCTGCAGCTGCAAATAACCTCAAGCGGCATAAGTATAATAACCTTGTTTGTCGTTATATTTTCGAGCCATTTTGGGCTGAAAACCTTTTTAAGGAAATCTCCAAACGGCTGGTTGACACTTCCCGTAACCCAGGGGCGGTCTTTTACCTTGGCCAGAGCAATGTGGCAATGCCGTCAGTCTCTTGGGTACATTACCAGTCGACAGCGATGTGCATTAATTTTTTTGACGCCATATTTTAGATTGTGAATTGTTAGAATTAAGTTAGGATTTATAGATTAGTTTTATTTCAAATAAAAAATAAAGTATGTTAATACGATGATATAATAGAAACGTGATTCCAGTGCACCCTGGATTGTATTAGCCTTATTCCTGCTGCCACTTGTTGCTGCTGACTGCTGCGGCTCATATTTTTACAATATGGTGTTACATTCTTCTACAGTTCGTGCCTACACGACAAGACACGTTCAAACATTTTTATTACAAGCCTGCATACCAAACTTTTTGTCGGCTGTACCTATTCTTAAATGCCTAACACCAGAGGGTTTGTGTGATGGGTCGGCAAATAGTTATTGTTTGTCGGTAGAAGCAACCAAGGTTGAATTCAAATTGGGCCGAAGCCCGTAGCACGATCTTGTTCGCACATAACAAGGAAACACGCTTCCGCATTTGTTCTTGCAAGCCATCTTATGCCACAGTTCACATGTCGTTATTACAGAAAACGAACCTGGTAGAAAATTGTAAAGTTGTTACTTAATCCCTAGGTACCTAAAAGTTTTAGAAAATAGAGGTATTTACATTCGTTAAAACCTTTTCCCAACTATGTGAAAGTTGTCTTCCAGTCTAACTAAATTCAAACTGAATATCGATATAAGCTATTACATGGAACGATACAACCCTAGGCATAAACGATATTCCGGGCTTACCCTAAGTGCTGCCAGACTTTCAGGTTTGTATTATATAAGTACATTCCGTAGAATAGAATATCAAATATTTCTGCGTAAACTTAATGTTAAAGATACTAAAAAGTCCTCTCATAATACCTGTTACGACCATACGATTATTTCTGTATGAATGTTGAGATGTCCGTATATCAACCGCGACCGCCACGGATAGTTTAACGTAAACTACGAGACACTGAACTTAATATATGAATGTAAACAAAGCAAATGTTAGGATCGTAACAGGTGGCGTTTTGTAGTTCCTGCCTACCCCCATGGATAAAATGTGTGTGATTATGTTTACATAGCTACATGAAAACATGAGACACTGATGAGTATCGAAGTGTAAAGCCACCAACGCAACGGGTCGCGAAAACATTGTGATAACAGAACAAAATATGTGAAAAAGTATCTCGTTTCACAGCGAAAGCGCAGCGGTAAGCGTCAGTGGACTAAAATGATAAAGTATGGTAGGTATGCACTCACAGCTTTACCGTTTTACACCACACAACTTTTAGATTTACATTGTTACTAGTCATCATCATCATTTCAGCCGAAAGACGTCCACTGCTGGACATAGGCCCCCAAACACCGCCGCTTCAACAGATTCTATGCTTCCTGAATCCAGCGGATTTTTGCGGCTTTCACAAGGCCATCGGCTCACGTTATGGGAGGCCTTCCACCGCTACGTCATTCAGTACGCGGTCGCCACTTCAGAACCTTGCGGCTCCGTCGGCCATCATCGTTCATCGTTCTGCGAGCAATGTGTCCTGCCCATTGCCACTTAAGTTTGGCAATTCTTCGGGCTATGTTGGTTACCTTGGTTCTCCTGCGGATATCTTCATTTCTGATTCGATCACGTAGGGAAATTTCAAGCATAGCCCTCTCTATTGCCTTTTGGTATACTTTTAGCCTTCTAGTAAGGCCCATTGTGAGCAACCACGTTTCAGAGCCAAAGGATAACCTTTGGCTCTGAAACGTGGTTGCTCACAATGGGCCTTATTATTATGGTGGTCAGGCTAAAAACAGGCAACTACAACATTGAAATGTCATTTAAATACTCCCAAATTCAAAACGAGTCGGTGATGAAGACCAGCTATCCTATCGTAGAATAGAATATAATATAGTAGAATGTTATAAATTATATTCAAAGCTCTAAGCTCTGAATATAATTTATAACATTCTACTAGATCTACACACTACTTCAACGTCGACCACGAGAACCAATTAATCTTTATTGGCTTTACCACTTCGAGGCTTCGGGGCAGAGTGCCAGATACTTTATTGTCTCAGTTTATTGCGAAAGGTTAATACGAAAGTCGTTGTTTACTGCTTACAGGAATAAATCGTGAGCTATTTATTCCTGTAAGCAGTAAACAACGACTTTCAACCAGGCTCACTTGGTTGAAATAGTTGCGGCTAGTTTGGACTTACATACATTGCGAGGCATTTTATGACTGCAATTCGTAAGTAATATCGGCGAAATACATTTCCTATACTAATGAACATGTCGCTAAGGTTGACCAAAGAACGAATTGTGATCTTAGAGGGAAATAACCCCTCTTTGAGGAGTGGCTAGAGAGGCGCCACGGCGTCCTCACCTTCCGCCTGACGCAGGTCCTCACCGGACACGGCAGTTTCGGGAGGTTCCTGTGTCGGATAAGGCGGGAGGAAACGTCCGGGTGTCACCACTGTGTGGTTCGCCCGGAGGACACGGTGAAGCATACGGTTGAGGTCTGCCCGGCTTGGGCAGAGCACCGCCGTGTCCTCGTGGAGGCGATCGGCGGCAGAGACCTCTCGCGTCCCGCCCTGGTTCAGGCCATGGTACGGAACGAGAGGGCATGGGCAGCCGTCACCTCCTTCTGCGAAGCAGTAATGCTCGCGAAGGAGGAGGCGGGACGGTTGAGGGAAAGGCAAGTTTCGCGCCCTCTCGTCCCTAGCCGCCGCAGAAGACGCCCAGGGCGTCGGGAATCCCGGGCGGATTTCCGGCCACCGTAGGCGCGGGCTTGCGGATGGTGAGCAATGGGTAGCTCACCGTCCGGTAAGGACCAGGCCCGGGTCGACGGCGCGTTGTATTCCACGCGCGCCTCAAAGAGATGTCGTCAGCACATAGGTAGGGGTCCACTAGGGCCGATGCCTGCCGGGGTCGCGGAAGGTACTTATGGGTCACCGAGGCCCCTGGCAACACAGGCAACAAGAAGGAATACGGGTGGATTTTAGTCAGTAAGAGTCTGACACACCCTCCCGCTCCGCCCAGAGCGGGTGAAGTTATTTGATGATTTCCCACCATCAAAAAAAAAAAAAAAAAGTGGGAAATAACATTTTTTTGGCTGACTGTAGGTGCATGCATTTTTATGCTCTATGTGACATTCCAATCCTTTTTTTTTGATGATAAATTATAAAATAACTTCTCCTGTCAGACAAGAGTGACAAGAACTCGTAACTGACATTTTGGCTATTTTAATTTTGCTAACGTAGATACTTCAAATAATCGTTTGCGTGAGCTGACATAAACAGCTAACTTTAAATATTATTTTTTAACGAGTTACTGATACAAGTTACTGTAACTGACAATGACTATTAAGCAACTGAATACTGTAAAATAATACTGTGTTTTTCGTTTCCTACAAAATTATGTTTTGGTAGATAAAGGTTCTTGTCACTTTATCGTCGATACAGTGTTTTTGGAGAATGGTTACCGATAATTTAAGTATCACTCTAAACACACTATAATAATAATAGTTATAACAATTTATTTATTTCTCCAAAAATGCATTTACATTATTTAGATCTAAGAAAAAAAATGGCTTGAGCTAGTGATCCAGAGTGAAAAACCGTGACTTCTAAACTAGGTTTAAGTACCTGTATCTTAGAAGCCAGTTTCCCTTCAAAGTGATGAGCATATAGAAAATAGGACACACATTATACACAAAAACCCATTAGGGCTATTCAAAGAAAGACAGAAAAATTAAAAAAAAATAGACATTAATGAAAGTGTTGTAATGTCTCTAGTGTGTTTGTCTGGAGTTTTGTGTGTGTGTGTGTGTGTAGTTGAGGGTGTGTGTATATTTGTGAAAGAGTGTGTGTGACTGTGAGTGTAAGTATAAGTGAGTGTGCGAACGTATGCGAGAGTATAATATTTATCATAATATTACTTTTATAAAAACTCCAACCAATTATTTTCATTTCCATAAGTACCCATCAGAAGATCCTCAGTATTGTGATAAGTTAGTTTTAGAAGATATTCCTGTAACTTAGATTTGACCTGATATTTAGTATCGGGATAAATTTTCAAAGCTGGTTATAAAGTTTCGTGGTGGTGACATAATAGTGTCTCTTGGCAAACGAAGTTTTGTGCGACTCATAGTCATGAGGGAAAACCGTGTGTTTAATTCTGCTTGTTGGCTCAGAGGATGGACGAATAGGGAGCGTACGGAGAATTGACTGAAGGACAAACAGCTGCCTAACAGTTAAAACTCTAGATTTCTCATATAGTTGTACTGTGGAGTATCTTGGCGGCTGAGAGAGCAAAACCTTCAGAACTGCTCTTTGTGCTCGTTCTAGTCGAATAAAATGGTTCTCTGTAGCTCCACCCCAGATTGGAATACAATAAGCTAAGATCGATTGGCATAAAACAAAATAAACCACCCTCATTGTATCCCTATCAGCAGACTTGCGTAATTAAAAAAAAATGCAAATCAGCTTGCGAGTTCTCCCAGAAAGTGTCTAGGTTTTTATGCCAATTGAGAATTTGGTCGATATGAACGCCTAAGTATTTAACAGTAGTGGACTTAGAGATTGCTAGGCAGTCACTAATAGTAGAAGTCGTACATATGTGGGCTTTAAGAGTAAAGGAAGGTGACGGGCATAAATTAGACCTAATAGCAAACGGCATATAGACAGTTTTATTGACGTTTAAAGTGAGTGGGTTATTTCATTACACGTGCAAGCGCTTTTTCAGCATTCCGATGACACTGTACCCAGTCCACTCCATCTATAAGCAGGGAAGTATCATCGGCGTATGTAATGACTTTACAGTTTTGAATGGGCAGTTTATAGAGTTCATTTATATAGATGAGGAATAGAGTAGGACCCAATATACTACCTTGAAGCACGCCGTATGTAATGGGTAGCTCTTCACTCACATTTTGCCCGATTTTAACAACCTGAGTGCTTTTCATCAGGTAGTCCCTAAAGATATCCTGTTCAGTAAGGCCAGCGCAGAAACAGTATCAAAGGCCTTAGATAGATAAATCAAGAAAGATACCAAGACACTTTCGCTTGTTGTCAATCGTCCTAACTGCGTAGTAGACAGAGCCATTACTGCATCTTCAGTACTCATTCTCTTCCGGAAACCATATTGGTTGGAGGCTAATAGATTATTAACATTGAGGAAACTGACGAGACTCTTGTTTAAAATGCGTTCCAAGATCTTTGACATTGCAGAAAGAACCGAGATAGGTCTGTAGTTGTTAACGTCGTCTCTGTGATCGGCCTTATGAACTGGATGAACTACAGCTTTTTTAAAGACCATTGGGAAGACACGAGATGAAATAGCGAGATTACAGACATGTGTAATTATTGGGACCATTACACTTCTCGTAGACTTGATGATGTGAATGGGGAATCCATCCCAACCGGAAGCGGAGTCGGACTTGAGACTCAGAATGATGTCGTCGACATCCATTTCAGTAGACTCAAGGGGAACCATAGAGCTACTTGAATTCGTTGTCGATATCGTAGGCGTGACGGACACAGGTTTAATTTTAGTAGCAAGGCTTTTACCAATGTTAGCAAAGAAGTTATTGACCTTATTAAGAGACACTGTATCCAAATAATAATCTCTTTGTAAATGAAAAATGAATTTCAGCCAATCGCAGAATTACTTTTAACTGCACAGTTTTAAAAACACGTTTAAACAGTTATCAATATAAGTAATGGACTTAGATATCAATATAACTAATAATCAAAGCTTCAAGAACAACGAATTTATTTGCATGTGAATAGATCTATCTGCTCTATTATTTAAAAAGGTTAGAATAACAGTAATTGTTTTGCCGCTTGTCTTCGTTATAACCTTCATCTGAAAAATGCTTCTTATATTTCAGACTAGCTGCTGCCCGCGGCTTAGCCGGCTTTTTCTAAAAAACTCCTTATAATATCAACTATCTGCCAGTGAAAGTCCCGTCAAAACCGGTCCAGCCATTTCGGAGATTAGCTGGAACAAAGAAAAATAAATAAATATAAGTACCGTATTACTTTCATATGCATTTAGTAAAAAGCTGTTATTTTGATAATTTGTTTAGATTTATGTTAGTTTTAAGAATTTAGACAAAATATCAGCACAATAATTGCTGCGTTTTGGTCGAAACTTATACGTATATGTGGAATCATTAAACACTGAAATTAGAAAAAATTAAAAGTCTTGTTATGAAATTAATTTTGACGACCCTCTAAAGAATTAGCCGACCCTTCTGTAAAGCTTTGTTTCACTGATTACAAGCGGCATACTTCAAAACTTTGAACATTTAAAGAATGAAGCATGTTGCCGTCTTAAACTTTTCAGTGCTTTTACGGTCTTTTAAGATAAAAGGCGGTAATAACTTCATGTTTAACCTTAATAAAACTTGCAAAAATAGATCACTCTTTTTCTACTAAAAATAACGTAAAACATAAAACAGAATAAGTAGGCACTTAAAGGGCATAAAATCTCATGAATGTTTTATCTTGGTTTATTTTATTGAATTTATGTAGGAACTTTAAGATAATTTAACCTTTCAAAAGTGTTATTTAAGTTGTTTCTTGTTTACGACAAGATTAAATAGCTAATAAACGTTTGATACCGCCTTGTCTTTATTTACGGGAGTAAGCATATCTTCTGCTTGTCAATTTCAGATGAGAACGTACATAGTACTGACATTCACGTACTGACCCAATTCTTGAAGAAATATTGCCGCAATGTTATCTGCTATAGTTACATGCTTATGTGTTATTGCATATATATACCTACATAGGTACCGTATTCCGTACCTCAAAGGTAAAAACGTAACCCTTATAGAATCATTTGCACGTATGTCTGTCTGTCCGTCCATCACAGCCGATTAGCTCCTAACCTACTGGACCAATTAAGTTGAAATTTGGTATACATACGAATTTCTGTGACCCAAACAAGGATGAAAAAATACAAATACAAGGACGTAAATAATAGATAGGCGAAATGTTTGTATCTTATTTCGCGATCTCCTGACTGAATAGTCAGTCAGGAGATTTATTTTTTCATGTACATGAAAAAATAAATCTCCTACAACACGGCTTCCTCTCTCCTACCCTCTTGCTGCCCTACAGGGTCCATAATGATCTCAATTATGTAGTTGCCACCTAAGTACACATTATGGTAAAGCAATAAAGATATTGAGTATTGAGTATTGACGACTAACGTAAATAAACGAATTTTGAATATGAAGGTCACTTTTGGGAGACCAATTTAAAAAAAAAGTTTTACTAACTGTACCGCGTCACACATTGAATGAAAGAGCCATTGAAGAAGAGGGTATCCAATATATATTTTTTTATAATTTTAAAATAAACAGTTTTAAAGTTATTTCAGAAAATAGATGAAAATTTACCATTCACCGTCTTTATCTACGAAAATACTGAGTCTAAACGTTTGTAAAAATACAGGATATAGTTCTATACTTATAAATTACAGGAAGATAAAAGAATTTTGGCAATTTTTGGAATAAATGGTATCCCTCGGTATCTTACTCGTACTATAGGTATACAAGTAGTGACAAAAATGGTGTTGGACCTGGGCCGTTGTACTCATCATTATGACTAATGAAATCGCGAAAACAAAATCCTTTTTCAGGTACAACATCATTTTAATTACACCTTGTAGATACATTTTTTTTAATGTGTTGGCTTTATGTGAGTTCGTGATAAAGGATGTTCTTTATTTACTACACAAATTATATCGTTCGTTCTCTTTTAGGCCTTTCAGTCGTAAACATATTCACCGCAGGATTCAAGCAAAATTTGGTACTTTATCAACATTGTACTAACGGTGTCATGTACCGCCGGGTATTACACATCTTTTAACAGCTTTAACAAAGTATGATACGCTATTGTAAGTTCGTAATTGTTTGATAAGTACAATATAGAAAGAAAGTTAACTTTCTAAAGTAGAAACATATTGTTAACAGTGAGAACGTTTTGTAAATAATAAGCTTAACGCAAAAGTTTGAGTTCCCACGCGGATTTGTAAATGAAGAGGGAAATTCGTCGCTTGCCTTTTTATTTTCCCTATTGTGTTTATTTAAAGCGGGTCGTAACCTTCTTTTGCTGTTACAGAATAAACAAATGTTTTTAATAAAAAAAAAATAATTAAAAAAATTAAACAACACGCCTGCCTTGTCAAAAAGTTAATTACAACATTTTATTTAATACGTTTTAGTGACAAAACAATTTTTTTTATATGTTTTTCTATGGGAAATTGAATAGTACCTACTCTTATATTTATTTAATTTCTTTTGTTGTGTTATTAGTGAACGAATTCATATTGAATACTACTGTTATATATTTATGTTATGTTATGAACTAAGCAAGCTCTAAGACGATGATGGTATAAGGAGTACAATTTTTATGAAAAAACAAAACTTTTTTCATGAACCATGGCTCCCCCATTATATTATTTAAATTTTCACCACCCTATGTTACCCGGGATAACGAAACGCTTCTAACGATACACATTACTGGATAGGTCACTCTTTCTGTGTGGTTCTTTCCTCAAAAGACCATTTCAGACACCAATCTACATGGTCTTCACATAATCTGACTAAGATTATGTCTGTACTTTAAAAGAGACTGTGACCTCTGAGTTTGTTTCGGCCTTTCTTCTCAGAGTAGTCAGATAGGAAACGCCGAGCTCATCTAGTTTTTTTTTTTCTAAATATGATTGACGTGTAAAAGTGTTTTTACAAACCTACTTACAGAAAATAAAATCATTTCATTTCATACATTGATATCGGTTTAGCCGTTTAGAAGTTATGGTGGAATAAAGAAACTCACAAACATACATCAACCCTAAAAACATAACACTCCTTTTTATGGGCAGTCGTGTAAAATATACAGAAACGGCTTAATTGAGCCGTCATACCGTAGAGATGAAAAAATATCAATGTTGTCGACAGCCAATCAAACTGAAAGCAAATGAGCAGAGCGATAAAAGAGTGCATATTTCATTTTAAAATGTCATCCCTTATACGTTCAAAACGCAAGTCACGTATTTTTTTGTCAAACTGCAGCACTTTTGAATTTGGTATCTCTGTTCTCACAAAAAAGAGGAAACGGAATTGACAGTACACTCGCTCACGGAGGGTTTCGACTTTAATGAAAACCTCCGACTAGAATGGTTCAAAGCACGCAAAAGCGCATGAAGTTATTCACAAGCCTTTGTAGGTCCTTACCGCAAAACTTTACTAGGTACTCACTTTTTGAAACCACTGAAAATGTTACTTTATTTTCATGATTTGTAATTTGATATGTAGACGATTCTTGATTTAGTACTTTTCTTTTTTTTAGCATTAGAATTTAAGTATTTTGCTTAAATTGATTAAATTAGAATCATTATTATTGTAACAAAATTTGCATGCCAAATTTAGTAGGCGGAATATGAAGAACTTATTGTGTATGTGTTTTCAATCGACAATCAACTCAGCCTATAACAGTCCTCTGCTGGATATAGGCCTCTCCCAGGCTGCGCCATAACACCCTGTCCTCCGCCTTCCGCATCCAGTCTGTCCCAGCCACCTTTTTAAGGTCGTATGTGGTATGTGTTATAAAATCTGTAAAATACCATACCTCAGGCAAATAAATGAATATATGTATCTATCTTCCCTTGCGCCGTGTACGAGATAAAATGAATGGAGTTCCATAATTATTCGTGAAAATATAAGTGGTAGCAAAAGGGGTAGCTAAAAAATTCTAGGTTGAGTTTTTGAATCAAGAATTATGCTTTTATGACAAATTTTCTTAATTCTCTACCGTTTTTACCCATGGCTTTGAAACCATACGAGCAGGTAAACCGGCACACGACACTTTTGAGGGCGAATACAATGAGACGTGAAGTGCGTCATAACTGGACATGGACATGGGACTTCAAGGGAGTTCAATCAATTCATTTTAAAGCTCCGCTGATTGAAGAGTGCACGTAAAGTTCGTTAGTGATGTTCTCCCCAAGTGCCTGCATTCTATTTATTCTGCTATCTATTCGAACTTTGAATTTCTTACCCGGAAAATACAAACTAACACACATAACATCATGCTTGTATTCCCCGAAGGGATTGGCAGAGGTGTACCCACATACACCCACATTTCGCCAGTTATGTTTCAGTCCGACGTGATGGCGAGCCTATTGCCATCAACCGGGCACAAATCCAGACTCCGGACTGCTATTGAGAAATTCCATATGAAAAAACCCAATAGCATTACGCCCGACGATTCCCGGAATCGAACCCAGGACCTCATGCTCACTAGACCACCGAGGCCGTCATACAAAATAATGTTCTTAAAATTTTATAAATAAATGCAGAACCACATAATTTTCTATGTAATCATTACTCGCAAACATGTATTTAAATGGACCTCGTTTAAAAAAAGGTTTTTTTATGTTACCCGTTACAATATTATAATTTCAAAATTCGTTATAAGCCTACCCAGGTTCGGTGTTACATGACGTTAACAAATGGCTACATCAACATTTACACACAAAGTACCGCACAGATAAACTACGGACGCAGAAACTTGTGTAGGTACTCATTCATTCTGAAACATTTTATGTTTCACCCGAAAGTAATGAATGCACGAGATAAATTCTGTATTATTTACGACTTCATTAGGCTGTTACCGTAAAAGTAAAAATAACAATTCAAAATGAAGTAAAGCATTTAATTCAGCTTATATTTAAGCTAAGTAATCTTATTCTACAAGTAGATTGTGCGAGTTTTAAAAGAATTACGTTGGTAATTAATTTCTTTTTTTTTAAGTTTGTTGGAAGTGAGCATGTCTTGTATCAATGTTGCCAGGTGAGTGAACCTGTATTATAAAAGTTATCCTTCAGCGTAGACACGGGCAGTGCTGCCATTACTCCAACGACCCGCTGGCTCCACTTTATTAAGCGGCACTTACTCAGCCGACGACGGCGCTGTCCACCTCAAGACCTCACGATCAATTCTCGTCTTAGATTTTTTAAAGTCTATTTTTATCAATGAAACTCTTTCAGGTATCAAATGGCCGTTGGTCATTCGGTTTGATTACTTTAAATAGCATAGTTTATCTCTTAGAAGTATGAATGTTCTCGCTACATAATGTTGCATACCAGTTTTTAAATTCAATATTGGTACCTATAACAATCATATTTCATTTGTATGTATTTCAATTATTTTTTAAATAAATGTTATACTATACAGTGTCAAAAGGAATATATCGGATTCAACTCAGTTTCATTGACAATAGAATACCTAACTTAAAGCCTCACAACGTCATCCAGATCAAATCGTACTGGACTGAGCCTACCCGAATTGATCTAAATCGAAGGGTCTTCCGCAGAACGGAACACAATGAGTACTGGGTTTTAGGCGTTAATTTAATTATACCTACGTATGTACTGTCAGCGCTTTTTTTTATGGGTGGGGAATTATCAAATAACTTCTCCAGCTCTGGGCGGAGAAGGACTGACTAAAACCCACCCATGTTCCTTCCGTTGCCTGTGTTGACAGGGGCCGCCTCGGTATCCCTTTCGGACTTTTCCGCAACCCCAGCAGGCATCGGCCTAGAGGGCCTCTACACTTGTGCTGACGACATCTCTTTGAGGCACTCGTGGAATACAACGCGCCGTCGGCCCGGGCCTACCCATTGCTCACATTGCTCACCGTCCGCAAGCCCGCGTCTACGGTGGCCGGAAATCTGCCTGGGATTCCCGACGCCCAAGGCGTCTCCTGCCGTGGCTAGGGGCGCGAGGGCGCGAAATTTGCCTTTCCCTCAACCGTCCCGCCTCCTCCTTCGCAAGCATTACTGCTTCACACAAGGAGGTGACTGCTGCCCTCTCGCTCCGTACCATGGCCTGGACCAGGGCCGGACGCGAGAGATGTCCGCTACTGATCGCCTCCACGAGCCGGTGGAAGTCTGCCCAAGCCGGACAGACCTCCACCGTATGCTCCACCGTGTCCGCCGGGCGATCCACACAGTGGTGACTCACAGGCGTTTCCTCCCGCCTTATCCGACACAGGAACTTCCCGAAACTGCCGTGTCCAGTGAGGACCTACGTCAGGCGGAAGGTGAGGACGCCATGGCGCCTCTCTAGCCACACCTCAAAGAGGGGACTTATCGCCGCAATCGTGGCGTGCCTAGCACTGGGTTGCGACAGTCGCACTCTCCATGTCGCCATGAGCTCCGTCCGTTGTGCCGTGATTTCTCGAGACAGCAGAGTTACGCCCCAGCGTTTCGCCTCCTCGCGCCACTCCCATTCGTGCGCGATGATTTTGCCTCCAGATCTCATGGCGGCAATCCGGCAAAGAGGCTCGCCACCTTACCGGTACTGTCAGCGCTGGAGGAGCGATGTGGTACCGCAATAAATAAAATGCCTATTTGTAGTAGTACCTATAACTAAAATAATTATTTGGATCTATGAATATTTTTACATTATTATATTTTTATCTTATGACATGCGCTTATCAGCTCGGAGAGCCGACCGTCACATATTTTCTTATATTCTAAAATAAAAACTACTCTGTGATTCTAAATAAAAACGAAATGTTCGCTGGTATTCATGCCATCAACTTCAGCTCAAAAGGTTGCATCCTCATAGCACGTCAGGTTGCAGCCTCTACAGTAGGTACCTACCTAACGTTGAATAACCAAAGTTTGATAATATGACAGGGACTAATATTTCAACAATCGCCAAGCCTTCAAATAGGCCAGCTGTGGTAGCCCAGTACCCCTAACTTACGTTTTGGTTGTGAGTTCGAATCCAAGCAGGCACTTCTCTTTGTATAATTTGATTACAAAACCACTGCACTCAAAACGATGGAGGAAAATGTCGTGAAGAAACCGGCACACCAACCGGGTCCTAGAACCGAAAATTCGAAGACTTGTGTGATGTGACATCCACCAACCCACGTTGTGGATTATGGCCCACAGAGAGGAAGCCTGTGTCCCAGCAGTGGGAACGTTTCAAAACCAATAATTTTATGTATATAAAGTCCAAGAAATTTAGGCACATACAACTAGGTTACGAAGCTATTCGTGCCTGATAGGTTCCGATACGATTTTATGCTACGCAATAATGCTGCTTAGTAACAAAACGATTAATCAATTGGTTGATAGCAGAGCTGATGCTGCTGTGCGACAGATGAACATTTTTTTTTATAAATATGACATAGACCCACGGCAGCGGTCAGACAAAGTAAAAGAAAAACCAAATAAATAAAACAATAGACTGTGACGAGCCACGGGTCACGCGTCAATTTCAGCAATAGATTTAATAAAATTTGTGAAAAAGTCTCAAATCTAGGTCTTGCATTATTAGATTTAAAGTGAACCTACATTTTCCAGTCGATTGAAAACTGCGCTGATTGAAGGCGGAAGATGCGATGTAATTCGATTCTTTCACCCCTGCTTGAGCAAGCAAGCCGGTGTGACCTAATTAGAAACACATCTTCCGGTAACTGATACAACCAAAAGGATTAACTTACAAGTATATTTATACTAAAAATACTTGTAAGTTAATCTTTTAAAAATCCTTTAATAATTTCCCTAGTAAAAATGCCTAGGTAGTTAGACAAGAATACGCGCAGATGTGCATCTTCTGTAAGATAATAAGAGTTGCAGATATTTTAAATGGAGTCATGTTTAGGAACAAGTTAGGTTAGAGTAATTTACACGGCACGGACACGGCGGTGCTTGGGCAGAGCACCGCCGTATCCTCGTGGAGGCGATCGGCGGCGGAGATTTCTCGCGTTCGGCCCTGGTTCAAGCCATGTTACGGAGCGAGAGGGCAGCTGTCACCTCCTTCTGCGAAGCAGTAATGCTCGAGAAGGAGAAGGTGAGGGAAAGGCAAATTTCGCGCCCTCTCGCCCCTAGCCGCTGCAGGAGACGCTCTGGGCGTCGGGAGTCCCAGGCGGATTTCCGTCCACCGTAGGCGCGGGCTTGCGGACGGTGAGCAATGGGTAGCTCGCCGTCTGATAAGGACCAGGCCCGGGTCGACGGCACGTTGTGCTCCACGCGCACCTCAAAGAGATGTCAGCACAAGTGTTGGGGTCCACTAGGGCCGATGCCTGCCGGGGTTGCGGGAAAGTCCAAAAGGGTTACTGAGGCCCCTGGCAACACAGGCAACGGAAGGAACACGGGTGGGTTTTAGTCAATAAGAGTCTGACACACCCTCCCGCTCCGCCCAGAGCTGAGAAGTTATTTGATAATTTCCCAATCAAAAAATTACCCTGTACATCTCAAAATGCGTAAGATTAGAATTTCGCTCGCTACCTTAGCACATTTATACGTATATAATATACTAATATTATAAAGAGAAAAGATTTGATATTTTGTAATGGATCAACTCAAAAACGACTTAACTGATTTTAAACATTTTGTCTAGAGAGCTACATTATTAGCGAGTAACAGGGGCTATATTTAATTTTCAAAGAAATAGAGACCCCTACAAAAATTACGATAATGTAACCCAAGGTCCCAAAAATTTGTCTATAAAGGTAATTATTTGGCGTACGCTGCAAAAACTATTGATGATATATAAAATAATGTACTACGCGTTCATAGTACTCGTCATTACCCACCATCAAAAAGCCGGCTAGGCTATATGTCTAACTATTATACATAGTTAAGTCACAATAACCGTTTTTAATCAAATTAGTCAATCAAAACACGGGTAGAATCGAAAGATGATGCGCGATAATGTCTGGAACTGCTAGTCGGATTTGAATAATTCTTTTTGCATTTTATAGCCCAATTCTTGAGAAAGGTTAAAGATTATTTAACATCGCCTACAACCCTTGGGAGCCGAGAAAAAAGAAAAACGCTAAGCGAAAACGAAGTAGAAGAATAGCGCGGGATGGAATGTGACGCGGTATGTCGGGGGCTGAAATTTCACTCGGTCTAAGTCGCGGGCAGAAGCTAGTCAGGAATAATTTAGTAACTGCAGCTACTTTAATATTCATTCGCACAAAACGATGCTAGAGTATATTTATGCAAACTATATAACACACATACATAAGTAGCCTATAATGTCCCTACTGCTGGGACACAGGCCTCCTCTCTGTGAGAGGGAGTGGGCCGTAATCCACCACGCAGGCCCAGTGCGGGTTGGTAGATGACGCATGTCTACGAAATTTTTGTTGTTTCCTCACGATGTTTTCCTTCGCCGTTTTGAGAGCAGTAGTGATGACATAATTTACACAAAGTAAAGTACCTGTCAGGGTTCGAACCTACGATCTACATACAACTCGTAAGTCGCGGCCGTTACCTTTGTGCCACCAATGCTCCTGCTCAAGACACATAAAAAGCTTATTCTTTCCTCGGAACCACACGGACGAGATTAATTCAATGCTGTGTGCAAAATTTAAACTGACAGGCTTCGACAACGAAACGAACTTGCTAGAGTGGTACATTTTTCCGTTTTGGTTAACCAGCCTTAACGGATAAAGAAATTAATAAGTAACTGAAGTAAAATTAATTAGTATTCAATAGGTAGGTTACAGGTTACTTGGAAACAGGGACGCAATTTTTCCACTCCCTTAGAAGGGAGTCAAATATATTCAATATTGGAAAATGTGTTATTACATCCCTTTGTGTTGTAATCCCGTAAAGGTAGGTAAGGCCTTATATGTACGAGTATCTATCTGACGTATATTGCGTGAAAATGACGGCTTTTTTTTTCGGTACTCTTTAAGAATATACATTTTTTTTATAGTGAATTTCTTACCAAAACTAGAGTTACGATTATTCAATAGTCATAGACTGCATGAATTTAAAAACGAAAATACATTTAACATGATTCCACATTTAATTAAATTTCAATAAAAACATGACAAAAATATGGGAACAGATTCCTTCATAAATAATGCATACTGGCAACACAATTGCATTTTTATCAATAACACTATTTAATTGCATATTTCGAATTTTCTGTTAGAAATAGAATATTTCGACTATTCATCGTACAAAGTCCTCCAAATTTGTACCTAAATGTAATTGAGAAACCAGTGCACCGAGTAGATACTAGAATTTTTTAAACTTTATTTGCAGCGTTGCCTTCACTTGGCTGGATTGGTATTTTTTGGAATAATTTAAGTAACAAAATATTTTTTGCTCTACAAGTAAAGAAATCTCTGTTATCTTTTAAGGCTCGTGACATATCAGTCTGGTCAGAGCACTCAATGTGAAAGTCTAGAGCCCGGCACTTTGCAACGAAAGAAAATAAATGGTCATTGACTGGCTCTACGAGACCGCTACGAAACCGCTACGACGAGCTTATTGCGTAGCAGCGTAGCCCATTTATTTGCGGCGAACTTTTGCATTGTTTTCGCAATGTTTTTTTATATCTTGATTAAGTATGTAGTAGATTTAATACATATTCAATCATGTAATCACTTACCAACAAAATGTTTTACTGAAATTCAAAATCTGGTAAAGAATAAAATATAAGCAAAAGGATTACATGGCGCAAATACTCCTAAATTATTCATATAAGTTTACATGCGACTTATTCGCCTGCATAACTGTGTGGTCAGTCACCGTGGTTCGTTGCTATTTAATTAAATAATTTACTTGTATCGTATGATATGTACGAAGATGAAAATGTATAGTATACTGGTTCATTCATTCAGAACCATATCTATTGTGCTGTTTCGTGTTACGTTTTGCTTACATTTTGTTGATTAGGAATATCAAACATGATACCTATTTCAATATTAATTAATAATTATTATTATTTACATACATAAATAGTATAAAACAAAATCGCTTGTCGTGTCTGTCTGTGTGGCCGCTTAGTTCTTTTAAATACACAATGGATTTCGATGCAGTTACTACCATCATTTAGAGAATTTATTTCGGCCTTTTTGTACATAACAATATTTAACTTAGATAGAGTACGGAAATATCAACGACTTGGCACATGGCGCCATGGTGCCACATCAGTAGATTGCACCCGTGCGAAACATGGGCGGATCCCAAAATAGAAGACCAAGAATTTACAAGTACATAGATGTAGGACAATTGTCTGACTATGTAAGGGTTTATCTCGGATGAAGCGACTGTCTGTGTTTAAGTAGGGTTAGGTTTGTAATCAGTGGCGGTTTATTAACAGAAAAAGAATGAAAATCTTTGTCACTGGGTCAGTGCTTTATGCCTTCTAAACATATTCCAGATCTTACCAACTGTGGTTTAATTTAATTTAAAAAACGCTGTACGTGACTTGTAAAACATATAATTTAAAAATAGACAAATAGTGAAAAAATAGAAAATAATAAACTAATTTTATGCGATCTAAAAAAAAGGGCACACCAGATGCTGTTGTGTATAATATGTTGTGTTGTGCGTTTTAAAGTAGGTGATAAACGTCCTAACAAGAATAAATGCAATCAGACTAATCAGATGTATTTAAAACGCCCACGAAACCTAAAAAAAAAATTTTCGCATTTGTCTAATAAAAAATTAAGCAAAGAAATTTCCAGTTATGAGTTGTTTCATAAAAATTAAAGATTATCTGGGAACAAAATCCGGTGATGCTCAGGCTGGGCAGGTCAGAAATGGGTTGCGTTGCAAAGATGCTGGTCTCACGATGGGCTGCTATACTCCAATTCTGTCACTGAATCACCTGCTCCGCATGCACGGTTGGAGCCACAAAAATACTCGCAGCGTAATTCGAAGTATTTCCCTAAATAAAGAATAGCTTTTGAAAAATTAAATTACCAGCCGGGTCTTTAATAGAAATACAAAAAAGTGAATTACATACCACTTCGTCGTGGGACTTTACTTTTCGGGACAAGACTGAGACTTGATCTCATCGATTGTAGTTTTTATCGGCTAAAAGACAAACATCGTGAGAAATGGTAAAAAGCAAATTTTATAGCATTCGAAATTATGTAATAATACGTACCAATGGTATAAATTGGGTTACTCAGACAAACACGAAAGATAAAGACGGCAATACGGCGATGACTTGAAAAAAATAAATTCATATGTTAAAGTCCAAGAAATTCACTCAGCTGATGGAGACAGCGATCCGGTATTAGACGCACACACAAGAAAAATTTTTGACGACAAAATTGAAGAATTTCCATATTAATATTTTAAAAAAATCCACAAATGTGTGGTGTTAGAATTTAGAAATAGTGCTAGTAATATAATCAGAAAAAGATTCTTCAAAGATGGGAGAACCCAGGAGGCAAAGTGACTTTCAGTCTACTATTTTTATGTTGGGTGCCAGAAAATTTAATTTGAATTTGAAATCATCCAAACCGTAAGTTTTTTTTAATAAAGAGTTCACATTTGCTAAAGAACAATGTCAGGTTTCGGCCTACACAACTTTTAAAACTAAATTCACACGGACACAAAGATTTTACTTACAACAATTTAAAAATAAAATTCCAACTTATTAAAAAATATTTAATTCTTTTCGAGAACTTTTCGGAAAGAAAATCATTTTAATAAGTAATCATTTTATTATTCATGTTCTTGAATTACAGGTTTTTCTTTTTTAAATAAAAAAAGTGTCAGGTTGTGTCTGTTCTGCCACTGTAATCGATTATTCTAAATAATTAAAGCGATTTACTCTTTACTTTTTATTTACCACCTCACAATTGTCTTATAATATTATTATTTTTTACCTAAGTAATACGTTCATCGTGTTTATTATAAATACATTTAGTATTTTTTAAAGAATATAAAAACGTAATTCAAGAAATCGATTTTCATGATCCGTGTTCGATAACTTAATCGCCTTGTAATGGCAACCCTGTTAGGTTACATCTTCTGCAGTTCTGTCAAGATCGCTTAAACCAGGTATGGGTAACCTTTGACATGTTGAGGGCCAAACTTTAGCGTGCAAATACGTTCGCGGGCTGCGTTTAAAAGTAGGTAAGTACTTAGTGCATTTTTAAGTAGTGATCATATTTTTTGCGATAGATGTTAGACATGAAATAATACGACAATGTTATTATAGTACAATTTATTAAAATAACAAAAAGAAATTTAAAAAAAATGGTACATTATAATTAAATCGTTAAATTTGCAATTGTTACAAACTACGAAAGTTAAATACACCGAAATCAATGAGACACTTGAGCTTGAATTTGGGAAACTAATACATCGATATTTGGATTAATTCGACTGATACAAAGACGTAAAGAATTTTCCAAATTATCGTCAGTCAGTCTTGTACGATGTGTTGATTTATCAACTTTCATCAATGAAAAGAACTGTTCGCATTTACGAGTATAAGTACTGCCAAACGCACAAATCAATCTTCTTGCAAATTTTCTAAGCTGCGGAAAATTGTCTTCTTCTATGTATTTTTTGTAGAAATCGCACAACTCTACGTCTTCAAATTTGGAATTTAGGAGTGAGTTTTCTTGAATCTTGATTAACTCCATTTGTAAGTGTATTGGAGCATTTTGTACATTACATTTTGTAGGAGTAGCAAATAAACTGAAACAGTCTTCCATGTTTTTGATGTCGCTAAATCTGTTCGAAAATTGTTCCGACAGTAACTTGAGTTCTTCAGCATATTGAGCTTAAGCAATATTTTCATACGCAGAGAGCGTGTTGAAATGGTAACTATTACCAGACAGCATCTGTGACTCCCACAAGCGTAGTTTGATCTGAAACGCTTTCAAATGGCTGTATATCATTTGTCATCATGTAAATCATTTACTAACTGTCCTTGTTTTTGAAGTTTCAAATTTAAATCATTCAAATAGCCTGTAAGATCGACCAGAAATGCTAAGTCACATATCCATTTTGGGTCACTTAATTCAGATAGTGGTTTATCTTTTATTTTCATAAAGTCTGCTATCTCATTTCTAAGCTCGTAAAACCGTTTCAACATGTTTCCTTTGCTCAGCCATCTGACATCACAATAATATGTTACGTCGTTATATTCAGCTGATATTTCATCCAAAAACGCCTTGAACTGACGATGGTTAAGACCTCGGGATCGAATAAAGTTGATGGTTTTTACTACCACATTCATAACATTCTGGAGTCGAATGGACTTAAAACACAAGTTCTGTTGGTGGATAATGCAATGAAGGACTATCAAATCATCTTTTTGCACATTTAATTCTGTTGCTTTTTCATTCAAAATTCCGATGAAACCTTTACGTAAGCCGACCATAGAAGGTGCCCCATCAGTGCATACTTCAATTAATTTTGACCATGGCAAGCCAAAACTTGTGAATACCTTTTGAACTTCAATAAAAATATCCTCTCCTGTAGTGGTTCCTTTAAGCGGCTGTAAAGCAAGCAATTCCTCAGTAACAGTGAACTCCTTATTAACACCTCGAATAAATATAGCCAGTTGAGCTGTGTCAGACAAATCGGTGCTCTCGTCTAATGCTATGGAAAATGATTCAAAACCAGCCATACGGTCAGTCAATGTTGTTTTTATATCATTAGCCATCATTTCTATACGTCGAACAACAGTTCGTCTTGACAAACTAATTTTTTCAAATTCATTTTTCTTTTCGGGACACAAAATACTGCAAACTTCTAACATACACTCCTTGATAAATTCTCCTTCGGTAAATGGTTTTAATGCCTTTGCCAATTTTGAGCTAACTATAAAACTAGCTTTCACAACATTATCAAGTTGTGCTCTTTGTTTATGAAACATTTGTTGCTGTTTTTCCAAATTTGCGGTAAGCTTCTGGATTTTGTCTGTTCTTAATTGTCCTGTCAGTGAGTGCAGCGTAGCATGCTTAGTTGAGTAATGCCTCTTTATATTGAATTCTTTCATTACTGAAATGGATTCATTACACAGCAAACAAATAGGCTTACCATTGTGCAAGATAAAAAAGAATTCTTCAGTCCATTTTTCTTGAAACTGGCGACCCTCTGTATCTACTTTTCGTTTCTTTCCACCAGACATCATTTTTGTTTACTTTTCGTTCAATAAACTTAATAACAAACTATAGTTAGTAACCAATCAAGATGCACACAAAGTCACAAAGCATGTTGACGGCTCAAGCAGTTCGCTAGGATATCGCTTGTCCAAGTTATCACCTCGGTAGCTCAAATAGAACTGAACTAACGTTCGGGCCATCCACCCACTTATATAGGCAAAATGAAGGAATAATCTGGAATAAACTAGTTTAGAATAATTGAGAAGCAATAAATCTTTTGATGTGTCGCCCGTGAGGCGGCAAACCTCAAAGAATTTGATCGAGCAAGCCGAGTGGCGGTGATTCCAAAGAGTGAGGCGGCAAACATCAAAGGATTTGATGTTTGGCGCCTCACTGTCATTCCCGTGAGTATAAGTACCTAATTTAATATTTTTTAAATTGGGTTTTTTCAAAATGTCTCGCGGGCCAGACAATATCTTACAGCGGGCCGGATCCGGCCCGCGGGCCGGTTGTTGCCCATATATGGCTTAAACTGACAGTGAGTTGACGATGACAAGATGTCAAACATCTTGTGTTGTTGTCGGTGTATTTTTATGTGTACGTTTGTTTCCTTCTCGAATTCCTCTGCGTTTGCATTATAAACTTACTGTGTTATATCCATAACACACATTTTGTGACAATGTCCGATCAACTACGTTGTATTAATTGTGGTTTAAATGTGTTCCTGATGAAACGGCATTTGAGTTTGGAAACCCAGAGAGTACACTGCGTCAATATTTTCAAGGGAGATGTTTTTATTCTAAATACAAGTTTCAGAGATGCAGTCCCATTGTTGCAAAAGTGTAACTACTCTGTGCATATGCCATCATCATTACAGGATGATGAAAATCAGTTGTCAACATAAGAGGCGAACAAAACTCGGGCTGTTACTATTTGCAATTGGGTGGTTGAAGTTATGAATGGGATTTTTGAAATGTCTGAATAACTTCTTTTTTCGAAGTTCAGTGTAAAAGTGAAAATCACAGAAAAGCTTTTGACATTAAACTACACAAAAAAACGTAAGAATTTTCACTGTCCGTGACGAATTAATATTGACCCAAAATTACTATGGACATCTGCATTGTTCTTTGAACCAAACCAATATTTTCGAAATGTAAATTTATTTACATAACCAAATTACAAGATGATTATTAACATTCACTAAATTAAAACCGGTAACTCCCCATTGACTCCGAATAGGAGTCGCACTCCCGAACCCTTCAGTCCCCACTGACACCGAAAAGGAGTCTTGGGCCACGCGGTTTGCAATTCTATTATAATGCAATAAGGTGCTCATCCGTTATAATAGAGTTGCAAACCGCGCGCCAGAGGTGGCTCACATGCGCGCCGGCGGGGCTTGATGGTTTGGGCTAACTGGCATACCGCGCGCCGTTCGGGGGTTTAGCGTACGTTTCATTGATAACGTTCTTAATAAAATAAGGATAAATCGTAAATACGGCCCGCTTCAAGTAGATGAGTTAAATAAATCTATTGTTAAGCTGACTCAAATGTCACAAAATCAATCGTTTCCTGATCTTGATATTGCATCAAAAAAGAATTTAACCTTAAAGGCTACTCGTAATATTTCTGGTCTTAACATATTTTTTGATAATAATAACATCATTAGAGTTGGGGGTAGATTGGATAACTCTTTAAGTTTCCCATACAATAAAAAGCACCCCATCCTGTTGTGTAGTAAACATACCTTCACACGTTTGTTGTTTCAATATGAGCATAGGCGCCAGCTTCACGCAGGTCCTCAATTACTGTTAGCTAGTATACAAGAAAATTGGTGGCCCCTCAGAGGCCGCGATCCGGCTCGAAGGACCAATATGTTTTGGGATTTGAGAGTCAGGCTTCTTCAATGAATATCCTTTTATTTATTATAGTTTTTATGCGTTTATTTTAATAGACAAGAAAAAAGATGGTAGTCGGTTCACCATCGCATTTTTTACACATATATTATATCGCTTGAAACCAATGTAAAGTCTATTAAAATAAACGCATAAAAACTATAATATAAAAAAGGATATTCATTGAAGAAGCCTGACTCTCAAATCCCAACTAAGTTAAGCTTAGAAAAGGCCCTCGGGGCATTGTACCGAGTGATGCGTTGCGCGAGAAAGCCGCCAGCTTTTCGGTCACCAGTTACATCAACTAGACGTTTCCGCAAATAACTTATGCGCACTGGCACCCCACGGACCGAGGGTCTCGACGCCAAAGCTGTACTCTCTGCCAAGGCCTCCATATTTAATAACTTTCAGATTTTCGGTATTTTCTGCCACTGCACCCGCTTTAGAAGTAGTCCGTTGGAGGTGGGGCGGTACCAGTGTATCTACACAGGTAGCGTCCACCACAAGCATCCGTCTCAAACTCCACGGAACCAAAGACACACCATCAGGGCTTTTGCTATCATCTCTGACAATGCCAGTCGGCTCAAGAAGAGCAGGCACATTGATGCTGGCAAGAGACCGGCAGATTATGTCATTAAGTGTCGCATGTCTTGAAAAGCGGCCTGCACTTATTGAACAAAAAAGTCCGTGGTGGCTCAGTCGGTCCACGTCCGTGCCACAAGGGCATGTGTGTGGAGTGCATACCGTGACCCCTTGCCGCAGACCAGTCGCCAGACGAAGTCAGATCCTAGAAGGTACCGGTATATAGAGAAGAATGGGCATGTAGCCAATGACCGGCCTCTCTGGCGCCGACCGCCAAAAGTCTTGCGCGATCCGGACCTGAACTGCGGCTCAGAATCGATTTGTATGTTAAATCGCAATGAATATCGTCGCAGCTTCTTTGAGATTTTGGGTTGTCTGGAAATTCTTTACCCGGGCAAGCAATTTGGTAAGCATTCTTGGCATCCTCCAATCCCGCAGTCTCATAGTTTGTGGGCAAAGCTCTTAGGACATTACCTAAGAGACGTGACGTGGACGACAAAATTAGTTTTAATATCTGATAACTCAGATAGCACAGTGTCCACATCGCCTCCTAAGGTTCTGTCATCCAAATACCAAACGTTTTAAAATTTTTCGATTTTAAATTTTGAATAATGGGATTTATAGCCACACTAAAAATTGCTGGCCCAAGGGGATCGCCCTGCTGACAGCCGACCTCCGAAGAAAGTTCATGGGAACGATAAATTAATTTTGAAGGGTCTGCATAACAGGTAAGAAGGCATTGATATAGTTCCGGAATTTTGTTTTTAACATCTGTCAGCATGGCATAGTAAAGTAAAGTAAAGTAAAGCATCCATTAGCATAGCATTTTTGCCGTCAATTTTGATTATAATTTCGCAATCATCATACGAAAGTTAGGTTCTTAAGGCATGGACGCCTGCCTCACACCCACTTTTCGTGCCAAAACCTAATTGTACAGGTTCGAAAACAGACTGTAATCTAGATTTGATATGTCTCACCGCAATTTTGTAAGCCAAAATGGTACTATTCATTCATAAATCAAATTTAAACTTATTTTCAAAAATATGTTTTGTTTTTAACTAGGTAGGTACATTGGCTTCTTCTTTTTGTGCAATTCTACTTATTTAATACCAAACCAAAAAGATCTAAGCAAATTCCGCACGCCCTTACCTAGCCTACGGCTGACGCGAACAATCGTATCTTCGTTTGTACTAAGAACAAAAGAAAGAAAAAAAAAACAGTCCCTAACCATGCCAAAATTCGGCTATTTTCCATGAATGACTTCATTTTCCTAGAATTAAAGAAACACTACGAGGTAATTTTGTAACGTACTTAGAAAAGCAATACCATTCATTTTGAAAGTACAACAACGTTCATTGCGTTAATGAAGTTGTCGAGCAGACCAAATTTTCAACCCTAGGAAGCAATGGATAAGGAATTTCATAAAAAATCCTACGGATCGTGATTGAAGGTGTGTTATGCAATTGGGGTGCAGTACCAAGAAATCAAGATACTCATATAATGATCAAAATATTTCCTGTACATAACTAAACTAGTCCAAGAATTTTTTTTTGTAGAATATTAAACTATCAAATAAATTCATACGCTCAAAGATATCATGCGTCGCACCTGCTACTTTTATCGACGGCGACTATCACTTTGCAATAAAATTGCAGTGTGCTTTCCCAAGAGTTAGAACTTGGAAAACAGAGCGAGCGATCGGACGATTTCTGCTGACGGCACTTGAGTAAATATCGAAGATAATACTAGTTATTTGATATGTCACATTCGTTGAATAGCGAACCAGCGTGGAATTATTTTTTAGGTACGAGTAACAATAATATAATGATTTTGATTTTTCAACATCTCAAACGCCACTTTAAACCGATTGACTGTCGTAATAACAGAAATAATTAAAAAGCTAATTAATTTAGTTAATGTTAATAACCACCTTGTATTTTGATTTTATCTTTTTTCTAGTGTTTAAAGCCATTGTGTCTTGCGTGGATCCCCTTTCGAAGGGTTAAGACTCCTTTACTCGAATTAAGAGTTCTTTATCTGTCTTCGGGAGCCTCTACAATACACCTTTATTTAACAAAGAAGTGACATAACAAGAATTACTCGTATAAGTGACTAAGTTTGAATACCGCTGGACTAGTATGCCGTGAGCTTTGAAACACATAAAATACAGAAACTTAACATCACGCCTTGTTTCCCTGAAGGGTTCGGCATATGCGTGCACTATATGTACACCTCTGCCCAACACATAAAATCGTAGAATTTTAATCTTATCAAATGCAAAATAATCAACACTTGCTGCATTTACTAAAACTAACAAAACAGAGCCAAGTAGCTATATACAATACGGTTACACAATAGTTACAAAATACCCCTAATTCTATATAACTTGACTAAGTAAACCATGGAAGTTATCCTTGTTTATGTTTGGCCTCGGGTCGGGTTTGCCAACGTCGGCTTATAAACCAAGTATTTCTCCCTCCCTTTGTAAATAATTAGTTAAAACTGATTTTATATAATTATTTTTGTCGAGGCAGTCACATAATTGTGTAAGCCGTTAAGAATTAAATAATTACTACTTGCCAGAGGCGAAAGATTTTCATGGAACTGCTTAAAATTTATACGCTTAATTAACATTCATCATTTAATTTTTACAAAAGGATGCTGAAAGAAATCCCTTTTACGAAGTCTTTGCCACTGAACTAAAACTCATATTTTATAGTTACATTTTATGATCTATCATACTAAAATTTTCTAATTTTATATTCACAGGATAGAGAGGGATTCCAAACGACTGAGTTGACCTGAGCTATACTCTCTATACATCATAGCGGTATCAAGCTCCTGCACAGGAAACCGTTTTGATTTTAGGATACGCCTATACGCAGAAAATTCTCTTAATGTTTTCTCCTTCCCAGGTCACTAATAAAATGGAGTCAAAGCGACACGACTGGCCAACAGATTCCGCTGTAAAGTTACATTAGCTTACAATAGAAATCACAAACTTTGCAATATGGAAATTTAAGATATAAATATAAGAGACATCTACCGATTAAATAAAAACTTTTAAGGGGATTGGATAAATAAGAATTTCAGTTCGGTATTTTTGAAACAAATTAATTTTAACTTAACCAATTAGATTTTAGAATCCCGTTGAAAAAACACAATAAACTAATCAGGTGCATATTCTGCATTTACGCGCAACACTTCACTTAGAACAATGCAAAAGGAGACATTAAAAAAGCGAGCACTTAAAAGGCACTTAAAAAAGGTCTAAAGCGTCGAGGTAGCTTTCGTACAAGCTGTGAACGCAGTTTCATTGAACCGTTCGCAGTTCGAGTGCCATCTACGACCTACCTTTCGACATAACAATCTTACACAATCTGTTGACAGAAACCTCGAGGGCCTCTGAGGAGTTATGAAAAAGTAATAAATAACGAAATACGAATGCAAGAAAGAATCTTGTTCGTTGCTTCTCGAGGTGGAAGTTGAAAATTTAGAAGGGGAATCTTAAGTCGAACTCAAAAGCCCTCGTTCTCAACTTTTTATTGACGTAACACTCCATAATGTGAGTCGTAGATCGCGTATTCAAATGTACATGCTCTTTCACGCTTCAAGTACGTTTCTCAACTTAGTTGAGTTTTTCTGCCTATCCTAAACGAAAATTAAGAGCTTCTGTGGACCTACACAAAATGGTACTTTCTGAAAATATTCTGCGCAGAATATAACTATGAAATGAACAGCCATGTCTTTGTTTATTTAAGTTAATCCTTTTAGGGTTGTCTCTTTACCCAAGTACCTACTAAGCAGTAAGGTGTAATATGGAAAATATGAACTTTTTAAAAAGAAAGGAGATTTTGGAGTCTTAAAAATAAGCATTTATTTTTAAAAATGTGAAACCTGAAACTTGAAACGTTTTCTTTAACAATACGACTGGAATATTAAGTTAGCGATTCTCTGACGAACTCAATTTTTTTTTAAATATAATAACTTCACGTAAAATTTTAACATGATGGAAATTATCTAACTTCACATTAAAAATACACTTAGAATAATCTAAGTGTATTTTGTTTGTAAAACGACTGTCACATAATGTTTTTACCAATGGTGATTTCTTTTGTTTGCTAACTATGGTTTACATTTCAAGTATACTTTAGTAAAGTAATTACAGAAAAGACAAGCAAGCATGCAGCTTACGGTTTTATTGTTCTTACAATTTGGATGAGTTGACAGTAAAGAGCATAATATAAGCTGCGCCCCACGATTTCACCCGCATAAGTCTCGATCCCGTGGAAATATCGGGATAAAAAGTATTCTATGTTCTAATCCAGCCTACCCACGTGCCCAATTTCGTCCAAATCCGTTAAGCAGTTAAAGCGTGAAACCGTAACAAAGAAACAAACAAACAAACTCACTTTCACGTTTATAATATTAATAAACGTGAAAGTGAGATGAGTGAGATTTATATATGTGTAATACTCGAGGGGTTTGGCGCTGATAGCCCAAATACAGGCTGTACCTAGTTCGGCTACAGACGAGCACACCACTTAAACTGTCCAAAATTAGCCTGTTAAAATATTTTGTAATTTATGTCTAAGTTTTCTTTAAATAAACATTATTATTATTTTCTTTTATTTCATTACATACACATTATAATTATATTTTTAAATATTAGAATATTAATAAAATATATAAAAACATTTAAAAATATAAAAAATGGTAGCCCACCGGTATCGGGAACAGGGTTAATCAAGTTAGCGGCGGTCAGGGCTCCAGAGAGAGGAACCTCCTAACAATGCGAGCCGTGTCCAGAAGTACCGTTTTCTGAATCAAGCCCTTAATCCAGCCGTCCAACGTGAGCCTCCTTAGGTGTTGGTCAAGGCTCTTTGCAATTAAGCCATTGGCTGATACGACTATCGGCACAATGATTTCTGAATCCACATCCCACATGTCGACAATCTCGCGAGCCAAGTCAAGATACTTGATCTGTTTAGCTTTCTCGGCTTTCACGAGATTCCCGTCATGAGGGACTGTTATGTCAACAATGATTGCGCGCCGCTCTGTTCGATCCACCATCACTATATCTGGCTTATTGGCAACAATAGTCCTGTGAGTGATGATGGATCGATCCCAGTACAATGTGATATTTCCATTGTCGAGAAATGGGTCGGGCACATACCTGTAGTACGGCACTGCAGATTCTACAAGGCTGTATTTCAGAGCAAGTTGCTGATGGATAATCCTGGCTATAAGGTTATGTCTATGCAAATACTCTTCGTTAGCTAGACGAGAACACCCGGTGATAATGTGTCGGATTTATTCTCCTGGACGGTGGCATGCCCGACACACGTCAACTGTGCCGTCCTTCACAATAAATCTCCGATAATTCTTCGTCATGGTAACTTCGTCCATAATTGCATAGACAAAACCTTCGGTTTCCCCAAAGAGGTCACCGAAACGTAGCCAGGCTACGGACGCTTGGAAATCTACATCGGGTTCATGTAGAGCCCGGAAAAGGCTCCGTGAAGCTCCTTACTCTGCCATACCTCCCTGCGATCATTAGTGTCAAGCACCACAAGCTTGCACCAGTTCGCTTTAGCCAAGTAGAATGGGGTGAGGCCCTTGTCTACCACGACCACATCTCGATGCATCATCACGTCGGTTTCTTGGAAATATTCCCTGAGACTGTATACCTCGCGATTGTGGAGGGTCTTAGCGTTTAAAAAGCCTCGACCTCCACACTTTCGCGGTATATACAGTCTCACTACCGATGACCGTGGATGATGCATTCGATATGCAGTCAGCAGCGTACGGACCCGCCTATCCAGGGCGTCGAGTTCGGTCTGAGTCCATTTGAGTATGCCGAAAGAGTACATCAAAACGGACATGACCCAACAGTTGAAGGTGCGCACCTTGTTTCCGCCTGATAGAAGAGTATTAAATACTTTCTTCAGGTGGCCACAAAAGCGGTCCTTCAACGATTGCTTCATGTCAGTAACATTGATGCCCAACGCTTCCGACATACCCAATTACTTGTAGGTTTCGGATGCGGAGAGGGCTCTAAGGTATTTGGAATCCGAGAGTTGGGTTTCTACGGATTCCACAATCTCCCCTCGCTTTACATGCATGACCGCACATTTATTGACTCCAAATTCCATCCTGATGGCACTACTGAAAGTTTCAGTTATTTTCAGTAGCTCCATCAGTTGCAAATTATTGGAGGCAAAAAGTTTTAGATCATCCATGTAGAGGAGGTGAGATATAACCTGACCACCTCACCTCAACCGATAGCCTAGACCTGAATCCTCCAGCAGTGTGCTTAGAGGATTCAAGGCTAAGCAGAACCAAAGCAGACTCAAAATATCGCACTGAATCGACGAACCTGTTGGCTAATGGCCATATCAATGAGAAGTAGCTCCTTAGTGCCACGGGACCCGTTCCTACATCCATTTTGAGAGGCTGACATAATCGAATTACTGTCAATGTGTGTGTTAATTTTCGCTCTCAAAATGGATGTAAGAAGTTTATAGATCGTCGATAAACACGTGATCGGTCCATAATTCTTGGGTTCCGCGGGACTACCTGACTTATGGAGCAGGTGGGTAATGCCTGTCGTCAGAAACTGTGGTAGCGACCCAGACTCTAAGGATGACAGGAACTGAGATGCCAGCAGGGAACTAGTTAGCCATTTCAGCCAAAAGTTGTGCAGTCCGTCCGGTCCTGGTGATTTCCAATTCGGTAGCGGACGGACCGCTCTAGCTATATCTGATGGCGTGATAATGACTACTTCCATTTCTGGTATAGTGTCACACACTCGCTCGACATCCCGCATCTAGCCAGCCTCAGCATGGCAGACAGGTACCGACCAGATGCTGCGCCAGAACGCAGTCGTGGTGGCATCATCGGGGCGGCACACGTCTGTCTCGTTTTGTTCAGGTCGCTCCCAAGCTCTATATACCCACCTCTCATCGCTCTGGAACATGCGATTTTGCGTGTATCGATCAACCCGCCGCTTATACCGCCGAATACGGCTCGCCCATGCACAAACTTTCTGCTTCAGGAAGTCGATGCGCTCTGTGACACGAGACATGTATTCCTTAGGGCTGATTCCAGTCCCCGAGAATGCCCGCCTTACAAAGCGCATCAATCGTGGTCGTGTATTTCCCTCCCTGAAGCAGTATAGTTTGCCGATGAGTACCCTGGCCCCATCAATACGACGCTCGATCCTGCATTGCCAGGCTGGTACGGCTGATTTTGGTCGAGTAGCTCCGTCACAGTTTGGGAACTTCACGTTCGCTAAACGACATGCCGCAACAGCCGCGCAATATAGGATCGAGTGTGTATCAACGAGATCCTCGCTGCTCTCGAAGAAATCCTTCAGCAGCGAGTCCAAGGCACATACCAGCGCCCTATTTTTCTTGTGCATGGGTAGGCGTGGTAGTCGGGGTCTAAGTTCGGTCGGAGTGGACCTATACTCGCGAAACGCATCTTCCAGTGCGCTTCTCAATCGGATGTTGCACTGGCTACTTACTGTGGCAACCCTATCATCCTCCTCTTCAACATCATGATTGGACCGCGGCGGGATTGCATTAATGATTGGCGTATGTGTCGCGGTTTGTGGCGGAGTTGAAACGATATGGTTGCTCAGTACCTCTGAGCGCAGCCTATCAAGTGCGGCATCGTCCAACCTGTGATTGCGTTGGATGACTCGCATCTGATCCGATAGTCTTTGGGCTGAGACGTTGACGGTTGGCTCTAGTTTCTGGAACAGAGACAGCATCCTAACACGGTACGCAGTGAGGTTAGTTCCCCCCTCTGTAGACCCGTAATATGCGCGCATGACGTTCTCGTTGATAGACTGAGTCCATCTCATGCGCTGCACACTACCACCGGCAGCACCCGGCTCGGGGCCAGTTGGCCCCTAAGTCCCAAGCTCTTCGGTGGCCGGCCTCTCCCCTGCCGACGTACAGGTGTTCGCGACGTCGGCGAGGAAAATTACTCGTCGCTCGAGCTCGACGCAACTACCGAGGCCGGTGTTGTCACAGCGCTCACGGTGGGGCTGGATACCGGCGGCGGCGAGGCGGAGCTGAGTGAAGAGTCTGGAGGTGGTAGGCGTGCTCGTGCAGCAGATCTCGTCAACATATTTTAAATTTGATTTTCATCTTCATCATTTTTGTTTTGTCGGAGATGACATGACAGATGTCACCGTCCTCTGATTCGGTATTATTGTATTATATTTCATTGATTTTGCTGTTGTTGTTGTATTTTTTTGTTTTGTTTTTTTTTGTTTTTGTTTCAGGCTTATTTTGGATTTCTCAAACAAAAAAAAAACTGCGTCTAAAATTTTATTATTATTATTATATTAATTAGGATAGGATTGTAACACTAGCCGGGGATCGCGGAAGTCGCACTAGATCCCACGATCCCCGGTGCAAGTGTGGGGGGGGGGAACAACGGGGTGGTTTTTAGTCAGTAAGAGTCTTACAGATCCCTCCGCCCAGATTGGCGTCTTCCGCCCTGAGATCAGGGCGGAAGACATTCATGAGGATTTTCCACCCCGGAAAAAAAACTATTGTAACACTGTCATGTAATTGGCTATCCAGATTTTCCAACTACTACACAGATCTCGCTTATCCAAATATTTTTAAGATATGATATTTTTAAGACAACTTCCATCTGATTTTTGTACTATTCGATTCTTATTTAAATTACTCCGCCGTCTAAATATCTCATTACCCCATTGAACAAACTTCAGACAGATATATTGCTTGAAAATCCCTTCTAATTGAATTCTTTTGGAACACCGAGACATTCGCGTTGAAGTAACTTTCACAGAACCTTTATTGCCTGAGATTGGGGTCGTATTTATTTTTGTCTACTACAGTTATAGCTCCGGGTTTCATTCGAGAGTTTTCAAACTTACGAGATACAGTTGTGAAACCATTGAACTGAACCATTTAGGTACTTACTTGGTTAACTGCCAACAGTTTGGTGTATTTACTGTTTCGGAAATAATTCGGGCGTCTTGGAGCGTTGGTCAATCGCTTCTCGATCCAATCGCTCTGTAGCAAATATGATGTGTGTCCTCAGAGAAACTAGTCAAAAAAGAAAAAGTGGAAATGTCTAGATTGCTTGTGAATAGTTACGAAGCAGGCAGACGTAATTTAATAGCTTAGCATGATTCATTTCCCTTAACTTAATATTTTCTAATACAAGCACCTATTAAGGGTTTAAGCACTAGGAAGTGGCGAAGGGTGGGCGTTTTGGGGGACTGTTTTATGTAATTTTGACGTTCGAAAAGTGATGATCCTCGGCCAAGTTTGAATAAATGACTTTTGATTTTGATTTTTTTTTTATTTTGGTCCCCGGAGCCAAACATCCTTAAATCCTGTGTAAATTACGCCCCTCAAAGTGAGTCTCAGAAATTATTTTGCGATTTGCGCTAAAACCGACGGAAAATGATTCGGCTCAAATTGTAAAGGCATTATTTTAGACTCAATTTTGAGCTACCTACTGAAATTACGGTTTGGTCAGCTGGTTTGCCCTTCTTTGGTCAAACCCTATTATCTCCATAGCAAAAATATAAGTTTCTGATTGAAAAGGTTAATACCAGATTAAGGAAGGTCCCTTTTTCTGAAGGTCCTGTGAGATTACTCAACTTGTTTACGATAATCAATCAATTCAGTATGAATACATAATCAGCCTATAATGTGCCCACTGCTGGGACACACACCTCCTTTTTGTGACATGGAGTGGGCCGTAATCCACCACGCGAGCCCAGTGCGGGTTGGTAGATGTCACATGTCTTCGATTTTTTGGTTCTAAAACATAGAAAAAAGAAAGAAAGAAAAATAATACATAATCAGCCTATAATGTTCCCACTGCTGGGACACACACATCCTCTCTGTGACATGGAGTGGGCCGTAATCCACCACGCGAGCCCAGTGCGGGTTGGTAGATGTCACATGGCTACTAGTTTTTGGTTCTAGAACATACAAAAAAGAAAGAAAGAAAAAGAATACATAATCAGCCTATAATGTTCCCACTGCTGGGACACACACCTCCTCTCTGTGACATGGAGAGGGCCGTAATCAACCACGCGAGCCCAGTGCGGGTTGGTAGATGTCACATGTCTTCGATTTTTTGGTTCTAGAACATAGAAAAAAGAAAGAAAAAGAATACATAATCAGCCTATAATGTTCCCACTGCTGGGACACACACCTCCTCTCTGTGACATGGGGTGGGCCGTAACCCACCACGCGAGCCCAGTGCGGGTTGGTAGATGTCACATGGCTACTAGTTTTTGGTTCTAGAACATACAAAAAAGAAAGAAAGAAAAAGAATACATAATCAGCCTATAATGTTCCCACTGCTGGGACACACACCTCCTCTCTGTGACATGGAGAGGGCCGTAATCAACCACGCGAGCCCAGTGCGGGTTGGTAGATGTCACATGTCTTCGATTTTTTGGTTCTAGAACATAGAAAAAAGAAAGAAAAAGAATACATAATCAGCCTATAATGTTCCCACTGCTGGGACACACACCTCCTCTCTGTGACATGGGGTGGGCCGTAACCCACCACGCGAGCCCAGTGCGGGTTGGTAGATGTCACATGACTACTATTTTTTGGTTCTAGAACATACAAAAGAAAGAAAGAAAAAACGTTTATTTGCGATAAACATGACGCAAAGAAGGAACACAAATATAAAAAGAAAGAAATTGGGGGAGAATATGCGTCACATTCACGCAAAACGGCCTTCGCTCAGCAGACTACTGCGACCCTATGCGAGACAGGGCTGGTTTTCAGCGATAGCCGGCGTTGACGCGATGACGACCGGTGTAGCACAGTGAGATTGTAATATGAAAAAAAAGAAATACAAATATTTAAAATGGCAACATTCCATACCAACGGCAACGACGTACGCGCCGCCGGCTTATTGTTTCCTCACGATATTTACCTTCCCCGTTTTTAGAGCAGTGGTTTTTAAATAATTTACACAAAGTAAAGCGCCTGTCAGGGTTCGAACCTGCGACCCGTTTTAAATTACTAATTATGTCTGTATTTCTAATAAAACCCTACCGCCCGAAAAATGGTTTCTTTATACACTTTATACACTGTGCACTGCCTACAGTCTGAATGCCTACGTATAATTATATCCGTGAATCATTACGGTCGTAGTTTTTTTTTTTTGAGGTTTGGAAATCATCAAATAACTTCTCCCGCTCTGGGCGGAGCGGGAGGGTGTGTCAGACTCTTACTGACTATAACCCACCCGTATTCCTTCCTGTTGCCTGTGTGGCCAGGGGCCTCGGTGACCCATAAGTACCTTCCCGCGACCCCGGCAGGCATCAGCCCTAGTGGATCCCTACTTTAGCCCGCGCCTACGGTGGCTGGAAATCCGCCCGAGATTCCCGACGCTCAGGGCGTCTCCTGCGGCGGCTAGGGGCGAGAGGGCGCGAAACGTGCCTTTCCCTCAACCGTCCCACCTCCTCCTTCGCGAGCATTACTGCTTCGCAGAAGGAGGTGACGGCTGCCCATGCCCTCTCGCTCCGTACCATGGCCTGAACCAGGGCCGGACGCGAGAGGTCTCTGCCGTCGATCGACTCCACGAGGACACGGCGGTGCTCTGCCCAAGCCGGGCAGACCTCCACCGTATGCTCCACCGTGTCCTCCGGGCGATCCACACGTTTCCTCCCGCCTTATCCGCGTCACTCCCATACGTGCGCGAGGACTTTTGCCTCCAGATCCCATGGCGGCAATCCAGCAAGGAGGCTCGCTGCCTCACAGGAGACCGTGCGGTATCCCCGGACCATCCGGATGGCCATGACCCTTTGGGCCGCGCTCAACCGGCGGGCTGGCCGCAGCGCCAGAGAGCGCGCCCATACAGGAGCCCCGTAGAGGGCCATGGACCGCACGACCCCCGCGTAGAGCCTCCGGCAGGAGGCGTTTGGACCCCCTAGATTGGGCAGGAGCCGCTTCAATGCAGCGCCCGCCCGCTCCAGTTTGGGAGCCAAACGTCGGTAATGCTCCACGAAGTTCCACCGGCTGTCGAGGACGAGTCCCAGGTACTTCATCGTCGACTCGACGCCGATAGAAACCCCTCCTACCGTTATTTGGGACCCCAACGGTGGCGCGTTCCGAGGACCATGAAAACACATGGCCTCGGACTTGTGCAGGGCCACCTCGAGTCCCAATTGCTGGATCCTTTCGACGATTGTCGCAACCCCGCGTGCCGCTAATTCGGCCGCCGCCTGGTGCGACCTCCCCTGCGCCAGGACCAACGTGTCGTCAGCGTAGCACACTACGCTGACGCCGCTAGGGAAGTCGGCGCGCAGCACCCAGTCGTATCCGATGTCCCACAGATGCGGCCCCAAGACCGATCCCTGTGGGACACCGCACGACATCTCTTGCCGGTTCCACACTCCCACGGTCGTAGTTTTGAGGCGAATACTTGAATAATTTGATATCTAGGAAACATTTTTCACAACCACGCGTTGTTTCCCCGAAGGGTTATACACAACAAGTAAGACACAAAAACAAGAAAGTTGGGGTACACCCAATTTGCGCCAGTTATGTTTAAGTCCCATGGGACACACGTATGGACACATGGGTCCGAGCATATGGGACGAGCATATTGCCATCAACCGGGCACAAATCAAGAATCCGGGCTATTACTGACCAATTCCTGATGGAAAAACCCGATAATACTTTACCGGACCTGGGAATTGAATCAAGGACTGATGTCAATGTCAAATAGAAATACAATTTTAAATACTTGACAGCGATGGCTGAGCGATAGGGCCGTCATCAACTCGTTTCGGTAGTACGGAATCCATAATGCAGGTTTACAATCAAAAACGATAGTACAGCAAATCAGTTAGTATTTTTACTTACGCAATAATGAACACCGTAAATTACTAATAACGCACTATTTTCTAAGTTCGGGCAAACCGACAGTTTCACATAGAAGTGGAGGTCTGCATCAATTCGTTGCCCTCACAAGACTGACCCGTCGCGTCGTTCAGCCACCTCCCTTACCACAACTCTTCCCACATTCCGCCCCCCTCTAGCGGGCTCGTCACGGCGTTTACCCAATTGAGAGACTACTATCGCACAACTTTTACTATCTACGATATATTGAAAAGAAAATTACTCAATGTTACTTTACAATACATAGATACACAAAGTCATGCCTTCCTCCCATGGCGGTAGGCAGGAACTACAGAGCGCCACCTGCGATCGTTTACGTTACTTTATCGAATGCACTAAGGTGGCCCGCAAAATTAAAATATTCTTACGTTTTGTGCAATTTGCTGGTCAGTGTCAGGTTGTGTGTTGATTGAAATATTAATTCGCGACCGTAACAAATATGGCTTTACAGGTTTATAATCATTAGAATCAGCAATACAACCCCTTTTTTTTTTTTGAGGGTGGGAAATCATCAAATAACTTCTCCCGCTCTGGGCGGAGCGGGAGGGTGTGTCAGACTCTTACTGACTAAAACCCACCCGTATTCCTTCCTGTTGCCTGTGTTGCGGGGGCCTCGGTGACCCATAAGTACCTTCCCGCGACCCCGGCAGGCATCGGCCCTAGTGGACCCCTACTATATGTGCTGACGACATCTCTTTGAGGCGCGCGTGGAATACAACGCGCCATCGAACCGGGCCTGGTCCTTACCGGACGGTGAGCTACCCATTGCTCACCGTCCGCAAGCCCGCGCCTACGGTGGCCGGAAATCCGCCCGGGATTCCCGACGCCCTGGGCGTCTCCTGCGGCGGCTAGGGGCGAGAGGGCGCGAAACTTGCCTTTCCCTCAACCGTCCCGCCTCCTCCTTCGCGAGCATTTCTGCTTCGCAGGAGGAGGTGACGGCTGCCCATGCTCTCTCGCCTGAACCAGGGCCGGACGCGAGAGGTCTCTGCCGCCGATCGCCTCCACGAGGACACGGCGGTGCTCTGCCCAAGCCGGGCAGACCTCCACCGTATGCTCCACCGTGTCCTCCGGGAATACAACCCCTTAAGTTACAATTGGCCTCAAATGTCATGATTTCGTGAAATAGTCATTCAATAGTTAGTTGGGTAATATGAACAAAGAGAGTTGTATTGATGATTTATATGATTCATCATCATCTGCCTAGCCTTTCCCAACTGTGTCGGGGTCAGCTTCCAGTCTAATCGGATATAGCTGAATACCAGTATTTCACATGGAGACTGCCTATCTTACCTCTACAACCCAGTTCCTGGGTAATGAGTCTCATGGTTCAATCAATCAAATCAATCAACTCAGCCTATAATAGTCCACTGCTGGACATAGGCCTCTCCCAGGCTGCGCCACAACACCCTGTCCTCCGCCTTCCGCATCTAGTCTGTCCCAGCCACCTTTTTAAGGTCGTCGGTCCATCTAGCTGGGGGGCGTCCCACACTACGCTTGCCATTACGCGGTCTCCACTCCAGGACTCGTCTGCTCCACTGGCCATCGATCCTTCGACAAACATGGCCAGGCTACTACCACTTCAGCTTGCTGACTCTACAGGCTATGTCAATAACTCCGGTTCTCTTCCGGATAACTTCATTTCTGATCTTATCCTTCAAAGAAACTCCGAGCATAGCCCATAGCGCGCTGCAGCCGTTTTAGCGTGAAAGTGTAACAAACAAACTCACTTTCCCATTTAAAATATTGATTAGGATTAGGATAGCCCGCAATAGGTACATAGTCCGTTTCCGTTTGGCAAACTAACTTAATGTTTGTGAACCTACTAAGCTTTCGAAAGACATAAACCAAAAACTTTAACATTTGCTGCACTGATATTTGCAGACACGAATTGATCCCGGTTACACAAATCTACTTAGCATCAGTAGTTCTACATCTAAACCTAAGTACCTCAATAATGTAGGTATGTGAATTCATAAGTACTTCTAAATTCGAGTTTATATGTATCTAAGCATTTTCATAATTATATGTATTAGAAGATGAGACTGGAGAAAGTCTAAAAATGTTTACAAAAGTACTGATTACTTTAAATGGTATTTTTCCTAAATCTAAAAGCATCCCTGGAATAAAATAGACTTGCTTATAAAGGGCTCTGTAATTTTTTTTTCTGAATGAGAACGCTGATTGCGATGAAACCGCCATTGTACCCCCGAGAGAGTTCTTTAATTGATTGTGTTCCCTTGAAACTGCCATACAAATGAACCATTTACTGCGTCACTGAAAAATAAGTGGCCAAGTGCGAGCCGAACTCGCACGCTAAGGTTTCCGTACCAACGTACAATATTTAACACTATGAATATTTAAAAACCAACAAACCCGCACTGGGTCCGCGTGGTGGATTACGGCCCACTCCCTCTAACAGAGAGGAGGCCTGTGTCCCAGCAGTGGGAACATTATAGGCTGATTATATATACCTAGGTATATATATATATATTTAAAAACACGTTTCTTGACCCCCTTAATTTTTAACCCTATTTCATTTTTATTATCTGTTGTTATAGCGGCCCTAGTCGTATACACTGAAAGTTCCACATGTCTACCTATTACAGTTCAAAAGATACAGCCCTATGACGGGCGGACGGACGGACGGATAGCGGAGCCTTTGTAATAGGTTCCCGTTGACACCTTTTGGGTACGGATCCTAAAAAAGATATTTAAAAAAAAATCTAGAACCATGTGCAGTAGTGAAATGTTATAGGTGTATTTTTGTCTAGTGGATCGATATCATTATGAAAAGGCAAATTTCCATGCAAAATAGAATTACAATACAACGATCTAACCCAGCCATACTCAAAGTGTGCTCTGTGGAGCCCTAGGGCTACGCAAAGCCTCTGTGGGTGCTCCGCGCTATATTTTATTTTACTCTGCAACCTGAGTTATAATAAATCTATCTAAATATTACAACATAAAGTAAAAAAATATGCAACTGCTAATGTCAAGTAATATAATTATTAAAGGCTCTTGCAGACTAGCGCGATATCGCGGGCGTGACAGGAAGCAACATGCCTGTCGCGCCCGCGATATCGCCCCAGTCTGCACGAGCCTTAATAAAGAATACACATAAAACCATTTTTGATTATTGTAGGGCTGCGTCGAATATCTCGTTTTCCAAAAGGATTTCGTCGCCAAAAAAAGAGAACCACTGCTCTAACTTTACTAAAACACAGACAATACAGTGTAGTTACAACTAATTTATTTAGCTCTTTGACCTTTTCAAATTAATTTAGGTACCTAATAAAATAATACTAAAGAAAATACCTCCATGAAAAGCCCACGCACGAACACTGTTTTACCCTGATTCCGAGAAAATATCAAAATGTTTACGCTGTGGCTGTATCCACAGTAGAACCTGTATTTTTTGTCTGGAACATGAAAGCTTAGTAAAATTCAGAATGATGAATGAGGCGAATCGACGCCGACGTCCCTCCGGCAAAAGACAGCATCAAAAGACAAAGTTATAAACATGACCTGAATCAACTTAAAATCTACAAGAAAACAGTATCTAATCTTTCTGCGTAGCTATTTCTACGTTATTATAAAATAATTTAATAAAGGCAATTTCATGAAGAATGTAGAAGGCAAATAGCACAAATTCCAATTATAATGAAGATTCGTGACAAGCGTACGGTCTCGTCAGATTTCATCTCATTAAACCTGGCTGGAGTTTAGATCACGAAATCTCAGTGTAGCTATTACGAGGGTGACACAGAAAGTTCTTAGAAAATCAAAAACTGAACAAACTAGCAAGTTATTAGTTTTATTATATCTTTTCAAAATTGTGTCCATTTACATCAATACATCGCTGCACCCGATGGAACCACTGAGAAAAGCACTACTCGTCCTTATGGGTCTCTTCGAAAGCATTTTGAAACGCACATCCACTGCTTCCTCGGCATCCATAAAACGTTTTCCTCGAAGTATTTCTTTTATTTTCGGAAATAAATAAAAATCGCAAGGTGCGATGTCGGGGCTATAGGGCGGGTGACCCAGTGATTCCACGTGTGACGCCGCCAAGTAGTCGATTGATTGCTTGGCGGTGTGCGACGAGGCGTTGTCGTGGTGAAGGAGGATCCTACTGCGAGGTCGTTTCTCCCGAACTTTTTCCAAGACAAGTGGCAAACAATTGTTAGTGTACCAATCTGCAGTAACTGTTTTTCGAACCTCTAAAACAATTGTTGCGTAATGACCAGTGAACGGAAAAAAACATGGAAGCATTCCTAGCTTTAAAAAATGGCCCAAAGCAGATTGCGCCGCGGTGGGCGGGGCTTACCGATTGCGCCGCTCACGCTTTTAGTTCGTCCGCAGCAGGCAACAGCGGTAGTCGACTATTATTTACTGGTTTTTGCGTGTTAAATATCTAAAAATGCCTTCTTATGCACTGAAGTGGTGTATAAATAAATCACATTTGCATAAAAATAATGCTGGAATTAGTTTTCACGTGTAAGTACATCGCTATTTATTATATTTCTATAAAAAATTAAGTCGGTTTGAATTAAGACACCAAAGTCTATGGGGATGATGTTATGCCAACCGAACAATTTACTTTTCTACCTGACAATAATGTCAAATTTTATTAGACATAACCTTTTTTTTCTATGGGGACGGCATTATGCAAGATATACTAAGCTATTGTAGGTACATAATCCTTAATAATCCTTTTATTAAAAGAACTTTTATGTAGATACTTACCTACAATAGCTTAGTATATTTGTTTGTGATTTTTTTTTTGCTATTGCATGGAGATATAGATATTGTTGCAGTATTAAAAAAAAATTTGGAACAAAGTTCTTTAACGCGGCTTACGGTAGGAGTTGACGAACGTGAATTTTTGGTCAAAATGAAAGTCCAAGATGGCGGCTGCCCTGCCGGGGTCGCGGGAAGGTACTTATGGGTCACCGAGGCCCCGCAACACAGGCAACAAGAAGGAATACGGGTGGGTTTTAGTCAGTAAGAGTCTGACACACCCTCCCACTCCGCCCAGAGCGGGAGAAGTTATTTGATGATTTCCCACCCAAAAAAAAAAAAAAAAAAAAAAAAAAAAAAAAAAAAAAAAAAAAAAAAAAAAAAAGATGGCGGCTGCGAAAGTTTTAAAATTTTTCGTCATGGGTGTCGTTTTCATGGTTTTCATGGGTATGAAAGCCGATAGTGACGTTAAAATGTAAATCCAAGATGGCGGCAGCGAAAATTTAATTTTTATTTTAAATAGAACGTAAGAAGGAACTTCGTTTCTGACGGTGGTCCCCAGACCACACACGTTTTTTTATGCATATTTATTATACTATATTTTAAGGTTCATTTTTAACTGTGCATCCAGAGTAGTAATAATATTGTTGGTGTAGTTTCGCAAATCAGCGACGGGTTTTCGATGTATGAGTTTGTTTGGGATTTTGTGTCAAGATGCGCGCTTAGTTCCCTTGAAGTAATGCTTCCATGTTTTTTTTTCCGTTCACTGGTGTCCTTCCGAAGAACGAGGCCTTCATCTTTTTTCCCACGCTTCGACCTCTCTTCACTTTAGTTGGCAACTTCTCGGAAGGAAACACCCAGACAGCACCCCTCCGTTAAATCTTTGAACCATTTCACAACACCAATCAACACGACGGAGTTTTTGGCCCTCTGTCAAATTAACCGGTATCCACCGGGCACAAGGCTTCCTGACCGCTAAATGTTCATGGAGGATTTTGTGCACTTGACTCATACCGATGCCTAAGCTTGTCCGAATCTGCTGATAAGTACTCTTTTGTCAGTCTCTATCATACGCCGCACAACACTGATGTTATCTTCAGTCGTCGCCGTAGAAGGCCGTCTCTCACACAGATCATCGGTGAGATTAGTGCGACCACGTTTAAACTCATTAAACTAGTTGTAAACAGTGGCACGAGATGGGGCTTTATCGTGTAAGGCCAATCGAAGTCTATTATAACTTTCTTGTTGACTTAAAAGACATCGAAATTCATACAAAATTATTATACGAAAATTTTCTCGCGTTAAATTCATGCTGACATGACACAGACAATGTTTTAATTTGCCGCCAAATAGTAAACAAATGAGAAATTAATAAAATACATAAACAATAATATTACTGAACTGTTTTTTTATTATATCGTTTACAAGTGGCCAGTTCTAAAAATTTTCAGTGTCGTCCTCGTATACAGAAATACGAGGAATACATTTTGGAATTTTCCTGCCGTTTCTTCTTTCTTACTGAATATTTTTGACATTATGACACATATATATTATAATAGTATAATTTCGTGTTAAAAAATATACTTACTTAAACATCTTACGAAAGCACTTTAGCGTAGTTCCTAGACGTTACTAGAATTTTAAAATAATTACTAAAAGCCAATTCAGTAGCCAGAAATGAACACAAGAAAAGCACCAACAATTCGTAAAATATTCAGTAGCTTAGGAACCCTCCGTCTGGTGGCGGAGGGTAAACCTAAAGGGATTATACTAGATTTATATAAACGAAACTACCTACTGCCCTCCGAATATTACAAATTGAAGATTTGTCGACGGGATTTTCACATAGGTCAGTACAGCTGACTGTACTTGTATACCATGAGTTAATAATTAACTAACTAAATAATTAAGTCTCCAACCACCACCGCCTGTAGGTCTTGGTAAGATACATCCAATAAGCAAGGTCCTTAACTGTACTATTTTTACATGTACCAACCATGGGACACGAATGATGCAAATTGACACCCTACGTAAATTTAATGAACACATCAAATTGACGTAGGGTGTCAATTTTTGACAGTTGTAACAACAACTGTCAAAAAATGATTGACATGACATTTCCCTGACTTTACATTATTGTTATCCGTACAAAAGTGTTGACATTTGAATTTGCTGTACGCACTGAAAAGATAAGAGAGGCAATTATAGTATACGAGTATTATTATAAATAAATTCACAATATAGCATCTAAGCTACATGCTCATGCTTAGATGCTATATTGCGAATTTGTTTATTTCAACAGCAGAGTAAAATTAATTTATTTCGACAGCAGAGTTGATCATGTTTACTTTCCAGCAGAAGAAAATAAAGCTAACTGTGTCATGGTGATGGAAACCAAACCAAGTTTAAAATAATCTCTTGACCCTGATGTGATAATTCATCAAGATCTGAATGTAAAGAACTTGATATTTTAATGATGACTGCAGGTACTATAAATACAAAAGTCTTGGAAAGATATTCAATAAGTTTTCATTATAAAAAGACTAACTTTTGGTCTGTTTATTTCATGGAGTTAATTGCTTAGTGTACAACGTATAACTCTTTTTGCCCGGCGGCACAAACACTTAAAGCTCAAGCTGCAGAAAATTGCAAGTAAATTGTACTTTAAAATTGCTGTGGATTGAAAGTTTTCACATTAATTACGGGTGCAAATGAGAGCTCGACTCTTCTTATAATATTGATTAAATACTAGTGACCCGCCCCTGATTCGCACGGATGTAATGCGGAGATATCTAAACATCGAGATTTCTGTGCTATATCTAAGTTAAGTATAATTAAGTAATAGTAGTAGTGTTTAGTTTAATTTATTATACTAATATGCATAATAAAACATTAACCTTCCGGTATACATTCTCTAAATCAGGGATTTCCAAACTATTTTGGGCAAGAGACCCCTTTTCCAAAAAATAATATTTCAGACCCCCAAAGCCCCAGCCGGGGTCGCGGGAAGGTACTAAAGGGTCACCGAGGCCCCTGGCAACACAGGCAACAGGAAGGAATACGGGTGGAATACCCGCCCAGAGCGGGAGAATTTATTTGATGAATTCCCATCCAAAAAAAAAAAGGGGTCGGTATCGACTACTTTGGGAATCCTGCTCTAAATGATGATGAAAACCGCATCTACAAGAACTAAGCGGTCACACAGACCCGAAAGGGTACTACTACTACTACGAAATTCTAACATCACCGAACTCACCACCGAACTTTTTTTATATTATTTGTAACTTTAAACAGACATAAACAACGATTCACGAGATTTTTTTCACTTCTATGGTCGTATTTTCTAAACTAAACAATAAATATATTTTTATCGTCGTCACAATTATCAGAAATACAGACAGACACATGAGTGATCCTATAATGGTTGCCTTTTCCTTTTGAGGTACGGAGCCCTAAAAAGGAGGGGAAATAATTATAGTGCCCTATGATTCTCAAAAAAATCTTGATGCCTCAAAAAAATCGTCCGCATCCGTGTCAACGAGAAAAGTGCCCAAAAGGCTGGCAGCACTGGCAAGTTTATTAATTTTATTTTAAATTATTTAAATAATCATTTAAGTATACTTACATGAAATAATTTAAAAAAATAAGTTTTAGTAATATTTTGATTAATAACAAATTTTGCGCCAGCAGTTGCGGTTATACAAAAGTTGAATTAATTGATATTAGTAATTAATTAATGAGATTATTATAACATAATAAAAATTAAAAAACGGTGAATTATTGGGTGAAAATTTAATTTAATAAAATTTTATATGATTTTTTATCTATACTTACAATAAAGCTTGTAGCGTACAAACAAAAAAAACAAACTCTTTAGCTTCTAATCTCTGGAACAACCAACAACTGGATAGTACAATTCTTGAGGAAGGCTATTATATTAACATCACGCTACGGCCTTAAGGAACCGTGCTTAAAGGAAAAACCGTCAGAAAGGCTAAATGAAAACGCACAAACGAACGAAGCGGGCCGAAGCGGCGACGACGCGACGCGGTGGGCTGGGGGAACAAGAAATTTCATCCGGACGAATTCGTGGGCAGAAGCTTGTGATTTAATAAAAGTGATTGGGCTAATCTGCCCTGACGCCCAACACGGTAAGACATATATCAATGGATACATCTCTTCAATGAGCATGTTTCTCTCGATTGTTAGTACCTCCGTGAGGAGCTACAAAGCTTCAAATGTGAGTTAATTACTCACATTTGATTACTTGTTGTTACTCACATACTTAGTTAGTATCATTTAAATTCTTGTAATTCGTCATTATTTACTTCCATTCATTCTGTGCATTGCAACCAACATCTTTTAAGCCTATAAACGTCCATTTTAAAACATTGGCCTCCTAGATGCCGTTTAAGGAACAATATGTTTTTATGAGTTGGTCGGCCGGACAGAACGTTAAACCTGCCAGACCCCACAATAATGTTTAAATTTGTTAAACAAGAAATTTAAAGAGATTAATATAATGACTGTAGCTTCTCAGTATATTTACGAAAATGTCTTGTATGCACATAAAAATATTTTTTGTTTAAAAAATACAGTGATATCCATAATATTTACATTATGGATATCACTGTAATTTGTAGGAACAAACACAAATTTGTTGTTCCTACAACCGGGCTCAAAAAATAGGCAGCTCGTTTAGATGCCAATGTATATGTTTTTATAATAAATTCCGTAGCCATATTCAAGAATTAAGCCTTAATAAATTCAAATGTTTTATAAAACAGAAACTGTGCCAGAAAGCCTCTTATACTGTTAAAAATTATGTTGAGGATAAAAGGACTTGGGACTGAGCTGCTCCATTAAATTTACAGTGAATGTTGTTTTTTACTGTTTTATTTTGCTAGGTATTTATATTTTCTTATTATTTAGAACATAATATTATATAAATAATGACATGAACATGAAAATAATATAATACTTTGTAAAGTATTATATTATTTTAATTATCAGGAATGTGAGGACTATGTGGGTCATTGTTTTTTTTTTGTCTCTTAGTTTTAATGATGGTCTGGCAGTTTGAGTACCTTATGCGGCTTACCATGGACCATGTAAGTTGGTGTCTGAGATGGTATTTTAAGGAAAGAACCATACATATTTGAGTGGACCTATCCAGTCAATTCACGCATTTGTCAGTAACCGTGAAACTCAACTCATAACTCAAGGAGCTCAACGACTCGACGAACAAAACCAAAGAAAGGACATTTGGGTAGGCCACATAAAGTACTCAAACTGCCATATTATCATTAAAACCATAGTATAAAGAGAGGGAGTAGGCTATCTCCGGCCCAATCCGTGATATAATTGCCTACTGTCTCAGGGTTGTCACTATTAGCTAAATTTTAATTCAGTGCCTATAAATTGGCAAGGGTTGGAAAGTTGTATTTTTTACTTATATTGTCTGGGTACAGGGTTTGTGAGGTCGGTTTTACCTAAACGATGATGAAAAAAAAAACATCGTAAAACAACATAACAAAACTAACGCCTGCCTCTTAGACTATAATCAAATTTTTGTTCTGTTGTTATGATTCGAACTTTGCTCTATTTATCTGATTCACAATTAGTCAATTACTTATTTTTAATTAAGATTTATAACTGTAAGTAGGTACTTAGTTACTATACCTACAATACTGAGAAATCGGCATGACTAAACGTAAACAAAGCAATAGCGGCAAATCAATTGACAGATCAAAAGTACCTAATACATTCTAGTGAGAAAGTAGGCCTACCTACTTCCTCTGTCTGATATAAAAACTAATACAACAAAAAATAAGTAAGTAGGTATCTCATCATCAAGTAAAAATTATATGCTAGAATAAGTGACTTGCTTACATTTCCTGTTCAATAGGTAATCTGAACAGAGACAATTCTGGAATCGATGAATTATTATTGATTCTCCTGCGATTATCACACATTTTTCATTCATTTCATTAAATATCCAACTAAAGGGATATTTAATAGTAGAATCAAACTTTTAGAACTTTCCTTGCCCATTCACTGAAGGTTGCAGAACCATTAACTGAGATCTGCTTGGGTATAAATGTTGAGTTAAATTCTTTACAATACATGGAAAAAAGGAATTGTACAGTTCATTAGGATCATCACTATAAGGCAAGTAGGTTAACTGACTATTAACTTTGTTTTTAAAGCTTTCCAAGCGACCGGCAGTATTTGGCATTACAGTGATATCTCTCATAGCCACTTTTCTATCTTGCTTAATAAATGTAATTAGCTGACCACAGTGGTCAAAATCCAGTTGGCTTATAATTTGTTTAGTAATAGGTAATATGTTAGTAAATATAATTACCTATCTAAACATGTAGCTGAGGTGGCGATTATTCTAGTAGGCTCTAAAATAAATGATCAAGGTTATATGACAGAAATATTTTTTTGATTTCTAGGCACATCGATGAGTCCTCTAATAAATTGACATTAAAATCACCACAAATAATTTTACCGACAACGCATGAAAGCTGCTCATTTACTCAAATTAATGAGCAACCAGTCACAATGATATAATCAGCTTATTAAATGGGGATTATAATGAAGCAGGGTGAATGCGTAACACACTCACAATTATAATGCCACTCATTTTATGTAGTTTTTTTGTTTGGGTGGGAAATCATCAAATAACTTCTCCCGATCTGGGCGGAGCGCGATGGTGTGTCAGACTCTTGCTGACTAAAACCCGCCCGTATTCCTTCCTTTGCCTGTGTTGCCAGGGGCCTCGGTGACCCTTTAGTACCTTCCCGCGACCCCGGCAGGCATCGGCCCTAGTGGACCCCTTTTTTTTTTTTTTGAGGGTGGGAAATCATCAAATAACTTCTCCCGCTCTGGGCGGAGCGGGAAGGTGTGTCAGACTCTTACTGACTAAAACCCACCCGTATTCCTTCCTGTTGCCTGTGTTGCGGGGGCCTCGGTGACCCATAAGTACCTTCCCGCGACCCCGGCAGGCATCGGCCCTAGTGGACCCCTACATTTGTGCTGACGACATCTCTTTGAGGCGCGCGTGGAATACAACGTGCCGTCGACCCGGGCCTGGTCCTTACCGGACGGTGAGCTACCCATTGATAACCGTTCGCAAGCCCGCGCCTACGGTGGCCGGAAATCCGCCGGGGATTCCCGACGCCCAGGGCGTCTCCTGCGGCGGCTAGGTGCGAGAGGGTGCAAAATTTGCCTTTCCCTCAACCGTCCCGCCTCCTTTGGCCTGTACATGGCCTGAACCAGGGTCGAACGCGAGAGATCTCTGACGCCTCCACGAGGACACGGCGGTGCTCTGCCTAAGCCGGGCAGACCTTCACCGTATGTTCCACCGTGTCCTCCGGGCGATCCACACAGTGGTGACACCCGGGCGTTTCCTCCCGCCTTATCCAACACAGGAACCTCCCGAAGCTGCCGAGTCCGGTGAGGACCTACGTCAGGCGGAAGGTGAGGACGCCGTGGCGCCTCTCTAGCCCCTCCTCAAAGAGGGGACTTATCGCTGCAACCGTGGCGTGCCCAGCACTGGGTTGCGACAAACGTACTCTCCATGTCGCCATGAGATGCCACCGGAACTCCGTCCGCCGCGACACGATTTCTCGCGGCAGCGGAGTTGCGCCCCGGCGTTTCGCCTCCTCGCGCCACTCCCATACGTGTGCGAGGACTTTTGCCTCCAGATCCCATGGCGGCAATCCGGCAAGGAGGCTCGCTGCCTCACAGGAGATCGTGCGGTATCCCCGGACCATCCGGATGGCCATGACCCTTTGGGCCGCGCTCAACCGGCGGGCTGGCCGCAGCGCCAGGGAACGCGCCCATACAGGAGCCCCGTAGAGGGCCATGGACCACACGACCCCCGCGTAGAGCCTCCGACAGGAGGCGTTTGGACCCCCTAGATTGGGCAGGAGCCGCTTGAATGCGGGCTGCATTACGACGTTAGTCTCCCAAACTGCCCGCTCCAGGTTGGGAGCCAAACGTCGGAAATGCTCCACGAAGTTCCACCGACTGTCGAGGACGAGTCCCAGGTACTTCATCGTCGACTCGACGCCGATGGAAACCCCTCCTACCGTTACTCATTTTGAGTCTGAGGTTAAAAATCTTATTTTTTTTTAAGCCCATAACATCATAAAAATCTGATCGGCCTGCCACGTTTTTCGGAATTTACCTCATGGGTGCTTAGCTACTGTAGTGTGTGAGAAATTATTTAAAACACTCACGACATTTACGAGTAATACGTATAATTTTGTAAAAAAATAAAAACACTGTACCCTAAAATAAAGTAATGTAACGGATTTAAAAAAAGTAAATAAAAAAATACATTATGGTATAAAGATTCCTCATGCCAAAGCATATATTTAAGTGAAAATTTGGTTTCATGGTAGTCCATGAAACCAACCGCTACCGGTAGAACTGAAAATTTGGTTTCACGGACTAGATTTACAACTTGAGCGCACGAGCTAAAACTGAAAATTTTATACGTATTATGGCTAATGGTTGCAACTGATTTCGGGAATACGTTTGGACGGTTAAATGTAATGCTTAAAACCCGCGGCGCTAAGCTCTAAACCGTGGTCGTGGTGCTGACTTAATCAGGAAGAGGAGCTATAATGGAAGAAAATCCATGTACAAAACGTCTACATATAGTAAGAGTAAGCAGTACTAAATTCTACACTACGCAATTACTCATATCCAGAAGAACTTTGGAGCTGAAGTTCAAAATAGCGAGAGAATGCTTTGCTGAAGAGACAATAAACCATTTATTTTAGAAATGAAACAAAATTATGAATAAAAAAAACAATATTATTGAAAAGTATGCTTAAAACTATAACATGTGTATGAAAAACAATGTTACATTTTAATTGAATATAATAAAATAAAAACATTGAAATAATGGGCCCATTATTTCAATGTTTTTATTTTCTAATGACTACTTCTAATGACTATATTGTAAAAATATTTTGCCTTTGCCTTAGTCAGATACTGTGTAAGCTTTTTGACATCTTTAAGCTTGCCCTGTCTGATGGGCAGCTGTCTGTATTATTCTTAATAGCAAATTTGTAATAAACGATGTCAGACACCTTCTTTTGAATCGACATATTTTTCCTGTTTTACGTTCACATTTTGGCTGATTGTTCCTGTTTGTATACGCCTCTCCTTTATCCCTCTTTTCTTTGTCTAAATTGTCCTCCCATTATTTTTCCAGTCCGACGAAAAACGGTCCAATTTAAAAAAATGGGCTTGTCATCGATTCACCAAATAATCAAATGTCTTTGTCTATAATAAAGAATGAAAATTGGGCTGTTCTTAATACGACCACATAGAAGCATAAACCATAAAACGTTTTATAAAAAAAAAACGCTATTATGAAAAGTTGTCGATTGGGCCCCTCTTCGTTTCACCTCTTCAAATATTTTTGTAACAATATAATTTAAAAGATTGTTCATAGACTTTCTTGCCCGTTCTTCATAAGAAGATCGACCTATGAATGACGTACCTATGAAGGTACTACGCTTTGGAATGGGCAACTAGCTTCATATTTCTGACTGACCGACTCCTTGACAATTCAAAAATGCCTGTAAATGGTTTAACTGAAATAAATGCTTTGAGTTTGAGCAGTGTTAGAACTTCAGCGACGTACAGATAAATTGTTCGGCGGCAGATGTCAGTTGAACGCAGAAATCACAAATATCTACCAGAATTTTATATGTCATATTGTGGTCCGATTTGCTCTAATCTGCATAATTATGTTACGCTACATGTCCTAGCATTAACGATGAAATCATAGTGTCTGCGCTAGACCTTAGCCACGAATTAACCAGTAGGCATTACACTTACCCTGAATATAGAACTACCTATTACCTCGGAAGTTTAATGCCTGGGGATAAGCAGTAAGGTCAGCTTTATACGTAGCTGACAAGATTAATCTCTATCGTGAAGATTAACTGAGTCAGAATGTAAACCAATGTGCACGTGCAGAAAAAAAACAAACCGGAAATTCTCCACGAAGTTCCACCGGCTGTCGAGGACGAGTCCCAGGTACTCGTCGACTCGACGCCGATTTAAACCACTCCTACCGTTATTTGGGATCCCGATGGTGGCGCGTACCGAGGGCCATGAAAACACATGGCCTCGGTCTTGTGCAGGGCCACCTCGAGTCCCAATTGCCGGATCCTTTCGACGATTGTCGCAACCCCGCGTGCCGCTATTTCGGCCACCGCCTGGTGCGACCTCCCTTGCGCCAGGACCAATGTGTCGTCAGCGTAGCACACTACGCTGACGCCGCTAGGGAGGTCGCGCAGCACCCAGTCCAGACCAAGTGGGACAACGCACGACATCTCTTGCCGGTTCCACACTCCCTGGTAAGCGGAGTAAATGACGGCCCTGTCCGTCAGATAGGCCTCGACCACACGACAGAGGTAGGCTGGCATCCGGTGGTACTGGAGTGCCTCCCAGAGTGCCTCCCGGATGCAACTCCAGGGCAGGGTATAAAAGACATTGGCGATGTCTAGAGACACCGCCAAGATGACCCCACCCTGGGCAACAGCATTCCCCGTCGTCAGGGCTCGCACGCGTATGATGGCGTCCACCGTAGAGCGCCCCCAGCGGAAACCAAACTGGCTCTCTGCCAAATCCGGCCCCACCCGCACCAGCTGGCTGACAAGGCGGTCTGCAATGACTCTTTCAAAGAGCTTGCCCAACTCGTCGAGCAACACGATGGGCCGATAAGCGGATGGAAAGTCCGCAGGGCGCCCTGCCTTCTTTATAAGGACCAGTTTCCCCGTCTTCCAAAGAAGTGGGAACTGGCCCCTCGCCAAGCATGCGCTTAGGAGCCCCCTTAGCCGAGGCCCGAGAGCCTCCAAGGCTAGGACCCAGGCTTTCCCAGGTAAGCCGTCGGGTCCTGGGGCAGTATTTTTGGCATTCAGCCTACGTACCGCCACTCTCATCTCTACCTCGGTCACCTCCGGAGCATCGTCGTCGTCGTCGTCGTCGGCGGTATGGTCCGCATCGGGCACCGCAGTAGGCGGAGCCATGGGCGGGGCGGTGTATTCCCCTTGCGAAGTGAACAGCTCACCACGTCATCCTCAAGCTGGGGCCGGAGACTCTGCGTACCACTTTGTACGGGCGTCCTCACGGGTCCCTGTTCAGAGTCCCCAGCGACTCTTCGCGGGCTGATCTCCTGGCCCGCAGGATCTCCGCTTGGAAGGCAGTCTTCGCCGCTCTGTACCCCTCGTACAGCTCCGCCTGAATGGCTTCCGTATCGTCGCCTGCTCCGGTGCTCGGCCGGCTTGCCAGCCGCCGCACATACGGCACAGTGCAGTCTGGCGTTGCAGGAGCCGGCCTTGTGCCCGGGCTGACCACACCGGTAGCAGAGACCGCTGCGGTCCACCTCCGAGGTGCAATTAGCTCCCACGTAGTTGCCCAGCTTGTAGCGGAAGCACCTCAGAGATCTGGGCTCCAGCCGGGGTCGCGGGAAGGTACTTATGGGTCACCGAGGCCCCTGGCAACACAGGCAACAGGAAGGAATACGGGTGGGTTTTAGTCAGTAAGAGTCTGACACACCCTCCCGCTCCGCCCAGAGCGGGAGAAGTTATTTGATAATTTACCATCCAAAAAAAAAAAAGGTCTGGGCTCCAGCAGTTTGACCTGCGCGGACACCCAGCCCACCAATAACCTCCGGCCCTCTCCGGCAATTAAAAAAAAAAAATGCCGGGCAGCTCACCGTAATGGTTTGCAGCGGTTTTCGCGGAGTCAGGACGGATGGTGCCTGCCTTCACCTACTCGGCAGAGCACCCCCCAGTCCTAACCACTGCGGTGACCACCTTATTCTCCGTCACGGAGTCGTCCAGGCCCATGATGCGCATGCTAGCGCACTTGGTGGGCCTGGACACTCGAACCTCATCCACATTTAGGGACGCCCTAAGCCTTTCGGCCAAAGTATCAGCTGCCGCACCGGGGACCTGCACCATTCGGGCCCCAGTCGCCATTATCCACATTTTGAGGCCATTAGCAGCGCCGAGCTCCTCGAGGTGCACCACCTCATCTCCCTCCGCAAGGACGGTCTTGTAGGATACGCCCCTCTTTTCCGTAGTGTGATCACCACAGCTGCGCAATTCGGGGCGCGGAGCCTAGCCGCGGCGGTTCGCTCCTTGCTTCGCTGCCGCTTCTCCCTCCTTTTGGCCATTCTTTGCCTTAGCTGCCTTCCTCTTCTCCCCGCTACTTGCCATTCGGCATCGGCCGGAAGAGATTTAGGAAGCGGGGGCGGCCGTCTCGCCACCAGGACCAGTGCCCCCACCGCCAGGGCTGGGGCCCTCGCGGCCGGGGCCAAAGCCTTCGCCACTGGGGCTGGAGCTTTTGCGACCCGCGCATTCACCCCGCCCTTCGGCTACCCCGACGAGCCTGGTTTGGCCGTGGCAGCTGTGGCGAAAGAATACGACGGGGCCTTGCGCTGGCCTGAGGCCGGCTGGCTCGCCGCTAATGAGGAGTGGAGAAACGACTCCGCAAACAAGCCTGCTGCACCAGGGTCAGAACCCGGTCTTCCGCAGACACGGGCCGTCCCTGCCCATGCTGCTGCCTCCCTTGCTCCACATGAGGGCCGGCTCTTCGGAGTCCAGCCAGGTCTGCTCGGAGCTTCTCATTCGTCTTTTGGGGAAGATCCACGGTGACTGTCAAGGGGGCGACTTCCGCCCGCATCTCCGACATACCGTCCAACGGAGGCCGTGGCCGCGGATATGGCCTGATCCTTAGAGGCCTTGAGCCTCTTCACGACCACACCCTTGATTGCGGCTAACACGACCTCCGCAAACCCAGCCACACGCTCCGACTTGGAACCGCCAGCGGCCTCCAGCCCAACCTCAGAGAGGGGCGTCCTCCATGGCGAGCCATCGGATCGTTGGGCTGGCTGGGCTGGGCCGGCCAGGCCGGCCTGGCTGGTCAGCTCGACTGGGCCGGCTCGGCTCGGGTTGCCGGCCTCCTTAGTGGAGGCCCTCTGTCCAACAATTTACCACCTCGGGCTCCACCCCGCTGGCTGGAGTAAATTTTCTTCCTCCAACGAGAGAGTCAGGCGGAGGAAGAAAAAGACCCCGAGTTGGGCCGCTTCGACGTTCGCCTGAACCCTTGACTCCTCTCCATAACCTCTTCGGGCTCCGAGCTGCCGAAGCTCTTTGCGCCTGATGCAGCGTCGGACTCCGACCCTGCATCACTCTCCTCCCCTTTTCGTCCATTATTGGTATTTTTTAAAATGTTTTCCATGTTATTCCCACGAATGTGGGGGAAGTAAAAAGTACACCTAGGTCCACCACCTGTCCCTAGGCAAGTGTACATTTGTAACTCAACCAGGGGATCTACTGGTATCCTGGCTGGGGGTGCGCTCGCGACTGATGCGCCACCTGCAACTAAAAGTTGCAGATGACACTACTTCTCAGCCATTCATATCCTCGCCGCGCACCAAAACTTGATATTAGAGGATTTTTATAGAGGTTATCATTCTCGCGATCCGGGCGACCAAGCCTAGATCCTCGTCCCGTTCCAAGTCACAAAACATGACTGTGATCTCTTTACGAAGTACGATATCGACGGTAGCAGTCATGAGAATCGGTGCTCCCGCTGCTAGCTCGCTGGCAGGGTGAGTACACAGCGAGCACCGCCACTCTTCGCCCACTCGACCTGCCCTCTGTAAGCAGAGAGGGGAGAGGACGACTGACGCTCGAGCATGAAGCTCCGGCCACGCAGAAATTCGCCAAAGTCAATACCCTCTCTGAAACATGGAGAGACTATTGGCCATGCCCAGGGTGCACCGGCCCGACGACTGCTCTTTCCCCCGAACGTATTCGCAGGGAACCAGCAGCAATCAGGCACACGAGGAGGTTTTCTGCACGCACCCCAGATACACCACCTAGCTTTACCATTATCAGCCTTTAGCGTTTCCACTGCTGGGACACAGGCCTCTCTCTGTGAGAGGAGTGGGCCTTAATCCACCACGCGGACCCAAAGCGGGTTTTTAGATGTCACATGTCTTCGTATTTTTGGTTCTAGGACATGCCGGTTTCCTCATGCTTACTTGATGTTTACTTACACCATTTTGAGAGCAGTGGCGATGAAATCATTTACACAAAGTAAAGCGCCTTACAACTCGCAAGTCGCGGCCGTTACCATGGGTCCATCACTGCTTCTCACCTAGCTTTTAATTCGCGGAATTAATCCTACGTAGAATGTTTGCAGCGATAAATCATTTTATTATGAAACCCTTACTTTTTTTACCACCTGAACCTACAAATGATATATCAAACAAAATAGAAGTGTTTTTGGCTATTCATCCCGTCAAATAAATGAAACTAATGACCCTTTTCACTTCTACAGAAAAAAGCAAATGGAAGAATAAAATATTCGCAAAGTACTTTGAGACATAAAAACTGAAAAAATATGGTGAACTATGTCAAACCTCAGTTTATGTTTGTTCTTTCTCGTATTTTTTTTTTAAATAAACAAGAATTCTTCCGGAATTAAAACATAAAACCGGCCAAGTGCGTGTCGGACCACGCACAATGAAGGGTTCCGTAGATGGGAAGTTGGGATGAATTTATCCCAAAAACAAACTTAACATTGTAGTTGAAAAATATGTTCTCCCATACATCAATATATGCCATGGTCAATTCTCCAACTGCAAATTTAATTTGGTCGACTATTACTCGTTAACTTGTAAAGCCCACTTAGCTGTGATAGTTTTACTTTTAATTTCATTATATGTACTACTGCCATGAATTTTCTCACATCCCCATAAACAACCATTTAGCTGGGAAGAGGACAGAGGACACCTGACTCTAACAAAAATTAGCACTTAATGCTTAATATTACGCAAACAGATTCATGAATCGAAAAGTGGTGTTGACACTCCCACAATATTTTTAAACGGCCTATCCAACGATACCCCCCACCATGGGATAGACGAGAAAAAAATACAAATCATCCCCACATTATGTGTAAGGTACCCCAAAAAAGACTTAAGGATTTTATTTTAGCACTTTGTCGGCGTGATTAATGTGTATGCCAAATTACAGCTTTCTAGTACTAAGAGTCTCTGAGCTACAGCGGGGACAGACAGACAGACAGACGGACATGGATGAACCCTAAAAAATATGCATGTACTTACAAAGTTTATTAAAAAAATCAAATCTTTACTAATCTAAACTTCTAAACTAATATTATAAATAAAGAGAAAAGATTTAATTTTTTTGTATGTTTGTTTGTGTACGTCTTTTTTTTTTTTGAGGGTGCGAAATCATCAAATAACTTCTCCCGCTCTGGGCGGAGCGGGAGGGTGTGTCAGACTCTTACTGACTAAAACCCACCCGTATTCCTTCCTGTTGCCTGTGTTGCGGGGGCCTCGGTGACCCATAAGTACCTTCCCGCGACCCCGGCAGGCATCAGCCCTAGTGGACCCCTACTATATGTGCTGACGACATCTCTTTGAGGCGCGCGAGGAATACAACGCGCCAACGACCCGGGCCTGGTCCTTACCGGACGGTGAGCTACCCATTGCTCACCGTCCGCAAGCCCGCGCCTACGGTGGCCGGAAATCCGCCCGGGATTCCCGACGCCCTGGGCGTATCCTGCGGCGGCTAGGGGCGAGAGGGCGCGAAACTTGCCTTTCCCTCAACCGTCCTCCTTCACGAGCATTACTGCTTCGCAGAAGGAGGTGACGGCTGCCCATGCCCTCTCGCTCCGTACCATGGCCTGAACCAGGGCCGGACGCGAGAGGTCGCCGATCGCCTCCACGAGGACACGGCGGTGCTCTGCCCAAGCCGGGCAGACCTCCACCGTATGCTCCACCGTGTCCTCCGGGCGATCCACACAGTTTGTGTACGTCTAAAATTGACAAAAATAAACCCCAGTCTACTGTTATTTTATTATATGGGGATAGTTTAGCTGTAAAAAAAAGGACATAATTGAATGTGTCCATTTGATGTTACATCTCAATGAGACCAATAGTTGTAAATTTATTTTCTATGCCTTGCCTTATTCTCAATATTTGTCTGTTGAGCAAAATAGGCACATTTATAATTTAAATATGTTAATTTATAATAGGACCTGTCGTTAGTTACGCTATTTTATATTTTGATTGTAATCAATTTATTACAAACTGACAAATTATACAATGTGTTTGCCACCTAGTTGTAGGAGACATATTGCTAATCTTTTAGCATACAATATACAGTGACACTGGTACCTGTAGTGTACCATCGATTACTGTTAGTAGTGATACTAACACTACTTTTGATACGCCTTGTAGTTTAAACTATTAGGTGCGACAACGGGTCAGCCGCATATGTTGAATGTTGTACATCAAAATATGCAGGGTCTGTCCGGCAAAGAGCTTAGGTTAAGTTTATTTATGGAGAACTATGATGTTCAGGTGTTATGTTTGACTGAACACTGGTTGAAAGAACACGAAGTAGTGTTTATGAATAGTGATTATTTTACTGTGTAAAGTGCTTTTATAAGAAAAAGTGCTATTCGCGGTGGATCTTTAGTTCTTGTTTCAAACAAGTGAAGTGTAAACAACGTTTAGACTTAGTTAAACTTTCTATCGAGCGCACTATTGAGTTGTCTTGTGTTGAACTCGAGCGATACGTTATAATTTGCGTTTATCGACGCCCTTCTGGAGATTTTATTCTTTTCAAATCGGTAATGGAGGATTCATTCAATAGGTTAAAAACTAGTAACAAAAGTATAATTTTATGTGGAGATTTTAATATTCATATTTTAGACATTACTCCATTAAGTATTAGGCTTCTCAATCTGTTAAGGTCTTATAATTTAATTAACTTGTTTTTTGAACCTACTAGGATCACGGCGTCCTCGTCGACTTGTATTAATAATATTTTTAGTGATTGTGATGCCAAAAATAAATTAGTGTTACGTAACTTAACGTCGGACCACTGCGGATTATTAGCTAGCTTCCCTATGCCATTACATAAAAATCCGCATAAAATAGAATGCAGGCCTTATACAGCTAGTCGGTGCGACAAGTTTAAAAATAATATAGCTCATAGAATTACACCATCTATAGTAGAACACGTGAATCCTAATGATATCTATGGAGCCCTTTTTGATGTTGTGCAAAAAGAGTACTAATCTACTTTCAAGACCAAAACCATTAACATTAATGGCACCTCCGCTGGCTTTAACCAATGGGCTACTCCAGGTATTTATAAAAGTAGAGCGCGACTATACGAGTTATACGGTTTGAAAAAATTCAGGTTTGACACTCCTTTCTTAGAGTATGTCAAAAATTATTCAAAACTATTTAAAAAGATTTGTGTTTTTGCTAAATCAAAATTTTTAAGCGATACAATTAAAAATTCCAATAATAAAGTAAAAACCACTTGGAAAATTATTAACAATGAAACGGGTAAGTCGGTTAAACAAGAAAAACAACTTGAGATTGTGGTCGACAACAAATTAGTTAATAAAGCAGCTGACGTAGCTGCAATTCAATGAGTTATTTGCCAACATACCTATAACTACGACTTCCTCCTTGAATTCGCGTCTAAAGCTGAAAACCTTTTGCATAGTAGTGTACCGAAATGTAGTCGCTTATTTAGCTTCGAACATGTAACACCTCGTGATGTAGTTAATCTTTTTAACACACTTAACTCTAACAACACTGGTGATATCTGGGGTATCTCCATTAAACTATTAAGCAATATAATAGAAATCGTAGCCCCCCTATCTAGCTGTTACTTTTAATAAATGTGTTGATTTAGGCTCTTTTCCTGACCTCATGAAAAGTAGTAAAGTCATACCTTTATTTAAATGAGGTAATAAAAATGACGTTGGCAATTTCAGACCTATTTCTATCTTACTTGCATTTAGCAAAATATTTGAAAAGTTAATACTCAAACAATTGCTAAGACATTTTAATTTAAACAGCCTCCTTCATAATGAACAATATGGCTTCACAAAAGGTTGTTCGACTACAGATGCGCGTGTTGCAAACTCAAACTCAATTAATTCAATTAAACCATTTACAGGCACTTTTGAATTGTCAAGGAGGCGGTCACTTAGAAATATGAAGCTAGTTGCCAATTCCACAGCGTAGTAGGTACCTATGGAGAAGAACGGGCAAGAAACTCCATGGACACTCTTTTAAATTAAATTGATACATAAAGATTAGTACAAATATAATGTTGAAATTATAACTAAATGTGAGGATGATGTAAAATAAAAAACGCATCCATAGTAGCAAAAGAAACTAAAACAATTTCTAAACAAAATAATTACAAATAAGCCGAGGAAGCTAAGAGGTCCCAACTAACGGCGCCCGTTCACGAGCATGACGCATGGATCAGCACCATTCAACTCAACCATTTTGAAGTGAGCTAAATGATCCAACACACGCGCCACCATCAGCGAGACATCTGAGTGAGCATGACATACTCTCAGCCGCCAGGGCCCGTTCAAGTCAATTACATAACCGGTAAATGGTAGCTCCATTATACATAGTACTCACACCTGTGCAATGCAATTATATAATACAAAGTAGATTGAATTTATACAATGCAAAGATAGTCTTACAATGTTCAGCTGCTCCAACAGTATTTTCAAATGTTAATTATTCAATTGGTTGAGGTTGTGGAGCAGGACCAACATTGAGCCAAGCATTTTTACCAGCGATGTAATCACCTAACTTATAATATGCCTGCCTGCATAGTGTGCGTTTGATACAAGATTTGAATTTCATCTCATTCAGTTGAAGTATGTGGGGTGGAATTTTATTGTAACATTTTAAACAGTACCCCATGAAAGATGAGTGTACTTTAGCCAGTCTAAAACCTGGCTGAGATAATAGATCCCTATTTGCACTGCTGAAACACATTTGACGCATGGGAGAACTCGCAAAATGCTATTGGAGTTTTCTGTGATCTTTCCAAAGCCTTTGATTGCGTGGACCATGACACGCTTTTGCGTAAACTATGTCATTATGGTGTCCAAAATGAAGCTCTCAAAGTAATAAATTCTTATTTACATAATAGGTTCCAATGTTTAGATGTGAATGGTGTAAAATTTTCCGGGTTACCAGTTCAGTTAGGTGAACTTCAAGGCTCAATACTGGGTCCATTCTTGTTCTTAGGGTATATTAATGACTTACTATTTTATTTAAAGGGTATCTGGGACGTTGTATTGTTTGTAGATGACACCTCACTTCTTTTTAAAGTAAACAAGATTTTGATGACGTAAACAGTGCACTCTCAATGGTTACGGATTGGTTTATGACGAATAACCTAGTTCTCAATGCCAAGAAAACGAAATGTATAAAGTTTGCCTTGCCGAATGTTAGGAATCTAGGTCCCAACATCGTCTTAGATAATGGGGTGCTTGAAACGGTAGACTCGGCAGTTTTTCTTGGTATAACACTAGATGCCGAACTTCAGTGGGGCCCTCATACATCAAGCCTAGCGGCCAGGCTCAGTTCAGCCGCCTACGCCGTCAGAAAAGTAAGACAATATACTAACGTTGATACAGCTCGATTAGTTTATTTTAGTTATTTTCATAGCGTTATGTCCTACGGTATTCTGCTGTGGGGCAAAGCCGCTGACATTCAAAATATATTTGTTCTTCAAAAACGAGCTGTTCGAGCTATTTACCAGCTTGGTGCCAGAGTTTCTCTGAGAGATTTTTTTAAAGATGTTGGTATTCTCACGGTGGCATCACAATTCATCTTCGCCAACATCTTATATATTAGGCAAAATATACACTTATACACTAAAAATAGTGATATTCACAATATTAACACCAGAAATAAGGATAAATTACGAGCTCCGTTTCACCGGCTTCATAAGGTACATAACTCATTTGTTGGGCTTGGTATAACTTTTTATAACATGCTGCCCTTTTCTTTGCTAGATTTGCCTTTTAAGAGGCCGACAACACCTAAAGCGCAGTCACTGTCGGACTGCATAGAAAAGAAAGAGAAGCGCGATGACACAACGCTGGTAATTTATTTCAAAATATGAAGCAATTATCGATTTACAAAAAAGCTATAGATTGTATAAAAAAAATAAAACACTATTATGCTAATATGTTGCTTGTAGAATAATCTGACGAAAAATCAGAATGATTGCATGTATATTAGTATCATTTTTATTCGTTAAAAGAAATTTTTAGAGGCATCTTCGTGATTTTTTTCTATCGTATCAAATTAGTTATATTATGTTTTCAACACACTATCTACCTAGCACATGAGAATATCATATATTTTTCTGATTTTGTTTACTGCAGTGGATCATATACTTTAACGCATTATAAAACTTATAAAAATTGCGTTTAGGTCCTGTAGTCCCCTTAATGCGTTTAAAACTAAAGTAAAATCCACCCTTTGTTCAAAGGCATACTATTGTATCAATGACTACTTAAATGATAAGCATAGTTGGTCGCTGTGAATAACTCAAGACAATGTTTATGATCTTTCTCCAGAATTAGCTTACCTACTGACAGGTTATATGAGTTCATATAATTGATAAATTTTTTATTTGACTTATGTAAGCGGGCACGCCCTTTATGCCTGGGGGCTTTTATTTAGGTATTAAGTTCTATTTATGATTTTTTATGTTGTAATTTTTATCTGCTTGAGTACAGTTTGTTCATTGTTTTGTTGGTATACTGGCGTGTGCTAGCTAACATATGGCAAGTGTGTAATTTTATCCAATGTTTTGTGTTTCGTAATGTTAATTAATTTGCATACGATTTGTTTAGAATCAAGTTTATATAACTAAACAGACAGATGTGCTGCTGGGGAGTTTGTTCCACCACTTCTTCTTCCCAGCTAAAGCACTAGGAAGTGGTGAAGGGCGGGCATTTTTGGGGGACTGTCTTATGTAACTTTGACGTTCGAAAAGTGCTGATTTTCAGCCTAGTTTGAATAAATGACTTTTGATTTTGATTTTGTTACGCTTTCACGCTAAAACGGCTAAATGGATTTGAATGAAATTTAGAACATGGGTAGACCATGCCCTAGTTAAAAAAGGATAAAGAATACTTTTTATCCCGATGTTCTCCCGGAATCGCGACTTATGCGGGTGGAAACGCGAACGCAGCAAGTAACAAAGAAACAAAAAACGCATAACTAAACTTGTGCTATTATGTATATTATGGCTTTTTACTACCTCTCTATCATTTCACGACACTTTTGCCAAAATGAATACATACAAGTGGGTGCAGAGTTAGCTTTAAATACGCCCGCTGTATAATATTATTTCAAAGTAATTTTGTAACGATGTCATTAAGTTTGGCAGTACCGATTAAAGTTCCCATCGTTACACCGACAAAGTTGGTACGATAAATTCTTCTCGTATTTCTCGGACACCCACCACGGCAAATTGAAAAAGAAAAAGCATTTAGTGATTAATTAGTTTAATAATTTTAAAATTCCGGCTGTATTTTTTTGGAATAAATAGCGTTTTCTCTGTTTAATCGCAGAAACAATCTGCAACCTTATATATTTTTATCGACCCCAAAAAAGGAGGTTATCAATTCGATACGTATGTATGTAATATTACTGGAACTGCAATATATTCACTTATGATAATCTATTACGGCTTCCAAACAAATACACATTTTTTATAGGTGTATGTATGTTTGTATGTAAGTATGTGTGTCCACTCATTACTCCGAAACTATAAATCGGATTGTGACCATTTTTTTTTTTTTGTTTTGGCTTACATTTATTTCCACTTAGGAAACAGTACAAGTTTCATGAAAATCGGTTCACTAGTTTTCAAGATATGGACTAAAATAAGAACTACAACTAAAAACTAAACTATAAAACTAAAAGTTACGAAATAAAAAAGTAATTTACAAAAAAAACAACTTCAAAAAGAGATTAACTCAAAATACATAAATAATATTTTTATACATACTCGTATACACACGAAAGTAACCAACAAAATCAAATCAAAAGTAGGTACGAAACAAATTAGGGGCCAAATATTTTTTTAGGTCGGGGACAGCACAACTATGTTTTTATTTTTGTATATAAATAAGCATCTTTATTGGACACGTGCCGTGCGGTGTAACGAAGTGTAGCGACCGACGGAGTAAGCGTGTAGGCGTTCGTAGCCGATGTGCGGCGTAGCAGTAAGCAGTTTAATCGAGCTTTATACCTCTTAAAGATACTGTGGCGTAATTAAATGAAAAATGATAGGATGCCACTTTGAAATACGTATAATTTCGAAAAATTAATTGTTAAAAAAAAAGAATATAAATTTGACTGACAACATTTTGATAAAGAAAAAATACACGTAACCAAGATTGTAATTTCCAGTGTTCATGACGTGAATGATTCTGAACTTAGGAAAAAACATATGTTGCGTTTTAGGATTGATGAGAATACACAACGGATCTGATTTCAATCAGCGATCGCATGATTCGAAGATCATTTACCCCAAAAATGCAACGGTAAGCTCTAAAGCATAGAATAGATTCATTGAAAGCCTAATTAGATAATGTTGGTTATGCGCTAGTTCTTAACAAGTTAAGGATAAAAAACCAGCCAAGTGCGTGTCGGACCACGCACAATGAAGGGTTCCGTAGTTGGGATTCTTGGGATGAATTTATCCCAAAAATAAACTTAACATTGTAGTTGAAAAACGTGTTCTCCCATACATCGATATACGTCACGGTCAATTCTCCAACAGCAAATTTAAGTTGGTCGACTATTACTCGTTAACTTGTAAAGCCTACTTAGCTGTGATAGTTTTCCTTTTAATTTCATTATATGTACTATTGCCATGAATTTTTACAAATCTCCACAAACACAACAAAATGAAAAAAATGGCAAATTTTTGTTAGATTCAAGGGTTCCTTGTTTACTACGGAACCCTAAAAAGGGTTCTAACATAACATCATACAAACATACATACATAACACCACGCCTGTAATCCCCGATGGGTTAGGCAGGGTTTACCGATAGTACAGTGTACAATATCCACACTCTGCCAGTTACGAGTATGTGCAGATATACGACTTCTAATGATTTTAAATTGAACATCACGTCTAGACGACTCGTCTCATTAGTTTGAAAAAAATATATGTTATACTAGACTATTGTCTTCGTAATTTGATATAATCATATTTGAAATAATATATTTATAATATAGTGCAATTAATTTGTAAAGTAATGTCTAACGCAGACAAAAAAAACGATAATCACGCAAAAACTAACGGGCGTCTTTTCATGAAACTTTCACCATCTAAAGGACAATTTAACTACTCAAAGTTGAGTGTACGGCTTCTATTTGTTTTGTGTTTGATTAATCAAGGTGGGTTGTTTTTTCGAATAAGCTTGGTGCGCGTTGAAGCGGGGGCTCTTGCGAGCGACGGGCGGCAGTACTTCGCTGACCACTGTCACGGTTAGACGCTAACGCTCGGCGCTCGGAGCCATCATAACACGATTTTATTCGTTTTTAAGGACGCGTTTGCAAAATTTATAGGTATAGAATTCAACTACTACACTGACACGGGTCACACACACAAGTGTACGCACGCGCGCACGGTTAGCTACGGGAATACTCGTAGTAGTCAAGTGAACTAATTTGGATCCTTTGAGTTTTTTTTTTCTTATTTCGTTATAATTCGTAGGTACTTACAAAAAATATTTCGTATTGCTCTTTATAATTTTACTAAATAATTCTTAGATACAAATACTTCAGTGAGGCACTGGAAGCCCTCTACTAGTAGAGAGATGTGGGCTGTGGACTTTAGGCAAGTTTTATTAGTTATGATGAGACCTTACCTCCGGACTTGATGAAGTGACCTGAAGGTGTACTTCGGTGACTGCTACTGGAACTGGTCAACGAGTAGGACGAGATGGAGTGACCTGAAGGTGTACTTCAGTTAGTGCTACTGGAACTCGTCGACGCATGGAACTAGGTGTGCCGAGATTGGGCTCGTTTTGATAGTTATGATGAGACCTTACCTCCGGACTTAATGGTGTGACCTGAAGGTGTACTTCGGTGACTGCTACTGGAACTATTCGACCAGTAGAACTAGGGGTGCAGATTTTGGGCTCATTTTGATAGTAATGATGAGACCTTACCTTCGGTATTGATGGAGTAACCTGGAGGTGTACTTCAGTTACTGCTACGGGAACTCGTCGACGAATAGAACTAGGTGTGCCGAGTTTGGGCTCGTTTTGATAGTTATGATGAGACCTTACCTCCGGACTTGATGGTGTGACCTGAAGGAGTACTTCGGTGACTCCTACTGGAAGTCGTCAACCACTAGAACTAGGGGTGCCGAGTTTGGGCTCGTTTTGACAGTTACGATGAGACATTACCTTCGGAATTGATGGAGTGACCTGAAGGTGTACTTCAGTTAGTGCTACTGGAACTCGTCGACGAATGGAACTAGGTGTGCCGAGATTGGGCTCGTTTTGATAGTTATGATGAGACCTTACGTCCGGACTTGATGGTGTGACCTGAAGGTGTACTTCGGTGACTTCTACTGGAAGTCGTCGACCAGTAGAACTTGGGGTGCTGAGTTTGGGCTCGTTTTGACAGTTATGATGAGACCTTACCTACGGACTTGATGGAGTGACCTGAAGGTGTACTTCAGTTACTGCTACTGGAACTCGTCGACAAATAGAACTAGGTGTGCCGAGTTTGGGCTCATTTTGATAGTTATGATGAGACCTTACCTACTTGATGTAGTGACCTGAAGGTGTACTTCAGTTACTGCTACTGGAACTCGTCGACGAATGGAACTAGGTGTGCTGAGATTGGGCTCGTTTTGATAGTTATGATGAGACCTTACCTCCGGACTTGATGGTGTGACCTGCAGGTATACTTCGGTGACTGAAAAATTATTTTTGCATACTATTGTATACATTTTTTTTTTCTAACTGAACAGACAGCTGTGCTGTTGGGGATTTTGTTGCGCCACTTCTTCCCAGCTAAAGCGTTTTGGGGGACTGTCTTATGTAATTTTGACGTTCGAAAAGTTCTAATTCTCAGCCTAATTTGAATAAATGACTTTTGATTTTGATTTAATTAATATTTCCTATTCATGTATGGACACATTTATTACCTACTAGCTTTACCCAGCCTGGCTTCGCACAAATAGCACTAAGTATCTCAACTTAACCTACATATCTATCTACCCTACCTACCAACCTTACATACCTACCTACCTACCCTACCCTACCTACCTACCAACCTACCTACCCTACCTACCTACCTACCTACCCTTCCTACCAATCCTACATACCTACTTACCTACCCTACATACCTACTTACCTACCCTACATACATACCTACTTACCTACCCTACCCTACCTACCTATCTACCCTACCTACCTACCTACCCTACCTACCTAACCTACCTACCTACCTTCCCTATCTACCTACCCTACCTACCCTACCTACATACCCTACCTACCTACCCGCCTAGCTAAAATCAGACAGGATAGTCCTCACCATCTGAAACGTATGGTTACCTTACGAAATTACGTGCGTACAGTTGCGGGGTCGCGGGGGGTGACGCATGGCTCCTCCCATTCGCACAAGGTCGCCGTCACCTAATGTCGCCTTAAGACCCATGTAATAGGGGCCAAGCCTAGCGTAGCGTGTAGCGTAGCGTGTAGCGTAGCGAAGGATTATAATACAGGACCCATCACTTAAAAACTTTAAGCTTCAAATGGCCGCCCGGTGTTTTCAACTGTACGTTTGAACTTTTCTACCAAAATAATATATTTGTAGTTTTCACAAGTCAAGCGCAGTGGTGGCCTATTGGTAGTGGCCGTGACTTACTAATTGTAGGTCGTAGGTTCGAATCTAGACAGGCGCTTTACTTTGTGCTAGTTATTTTAAAACAGTGAAGGAAAACATCGTGAGGAAACCGGAATGCCCGCGTGTTGGATTACAGCCCACTCTCTCTCGAAGCGAGGAGGCCAGTGTCCCAGCAGTGAGAACATTATGGGCTGATTATGCTTATAAGTCATCATGGCTCGACAACCGTATGTATGAGTATCTAGTCAGGCGTGAACCCACATAATATTACATACTAGCTGCGCCCCACGGTTTCACCCGCATAAGTATCGATCCCGTGCAGGGTTGCCATACGTCCGGAATTTTCCGGACATGTCCGGTAATATAGGGCTTTGTCCGGAATGCGTAGGGAGTCCTAAACCGACCGGAATTTCTACAATTTGATTAAAGAGTGAAATATTTTTTTATAAATCAATTTTTTTTTCATATCAATATTATAATGTAGTAAGTAAATTATTCATTTTAATAATTTTAAGGATATTTAGTGCTCCCAGAATAATGTTCTTCAACACTTCTGAATCTTTAATAAGAATTTTGTAGAACATTTCGCAACTCAAATTTCAGTAAACGACATACACTATGCATAATTTCATTAATATTATATTTACAAGAGAGTCAGGAATTTTCATCAAATGTCCTGAATTTAGTCCGGAATTTCGTTTTTTTGATCTGGCAACCCTAATCCCGTGGGAATATCGGAATAATAAAAAAAGTATTCTATGTCCTAATCCAGGGTCATGGTCTACCCATGTGTCAAATTTCATCCAAATCCGTACAGCCGTTTTAGCGTGAAAGCGTAACAAACAAACTCACTTTCGCATTTATAATATTAGTTAGGATTCAGCCGCATTTTCTTTCAGGCCTGTAGCTCTACCATGAGTTTACACAGCCAAAACTTGCTAGCATCTCCGTAAATGATATGTATGAAATATTATACAGCACCCCTAGCGGTCACAGAAATAATTAAAATTCGGCACCATGAGTCACTAATTTGATAGAAGCTATCGAAAAATACGCTTGCGATAGTAGTTACGTAGCTCACTAGCATTTTGAGATGTGAAACATATTTACATTAAAATTATATACGCTTTTGAGTTATTAAAGTCAAAATAATGTCTGGAAGAGCTTATTTAGCATGAAATATGTTAGTAGCCAACTTTACAGACTCTCTTGAAGATTATTTGTGCTTATTATTGAAAAAATGTTACGGAATTTAAGTCAACACAAAGAGTTTCATTAGAACTAAAACAATTATTTTTATTTCTCCATACACTATACTAAATTGTAACTCAGTGGTCCTCATTGTTTGTTTCTTATTTATATAAATGATTTACCTTGCCTCATAAAGGATAATCGTGATATAGTGCTGTTTGCAGACGCCACATCACTTTTATTTAAACTCAAACATCAGCAGTTGGTTACTGACAATGTAAATAGTGCCCTCGAAAAAGTAGTTAACTGATTTAATGTTAATAACCTACTTCTTAACGAGAAAAAAACCAAATGTATTAAGTTTACAATACCTCATGTTAGACAAGTAAAAACTAGTGTTCTCATAAAGGTTGAAGAGTTGAACCCCGAAGATACCACTGTGTTCTTAGGCATAACTTTGGATGCCAAGCTTCAATGGGGCCCGCATATAGATTAATTGTAAAAAAAAAAGCTTAGCTTTGCAGCATACGCCAATAGAAAAATTCGTGATTTAACGGATTTAGACACAGCCCGTTTAGTATACTTTAGTTATTTTCATAGCGCAATGTCGTACGGTATTCTGTTATGGGGAAATGCCGCCGATATTCAGACAATTTTTGTTTTACAAAAAAGGCAATCCGTTCAATTTATAAATTAAGTCCCAGATACTCCCTCAGAGACAAATTTATAGAGAATAATATAATGATTGTAGCTTCTCAGTATATTTATGAAAATCTTTTGTACGCACATAAAAATATTAATTTGTTTAAAAAATACAGTGATATCCATAATGTAAATACTAGGAACAAACACAAATTTGTTGTTCCTACAACCAGGCTCAAATATCAAAATAGGCAGCTCGTTTAGATGCCGATGTATACGTTTTTATAATAAACTTTCTAGCCAAATTTAAAAACTAAGCCTTAATAAATTCAAATGTTTTATAAAACAGAAACTGTGCCTGAAAGCCTTTTATACTGTTAAAGATTATATTGAGGACAAAAATTATCTCTCCAATAAATTTACAGTGAATGTTAATTTTTTACTCTTTTTATTTTGCTAGCTATTTATATTTTCTTATTCTATATAACATTTTATATAAACAATGACATGAATATTTACTTTGTATAGTATTATATTATATTATTAGGAATGTGAGGACTATGTGGGTCATTGTTGGTTTATTTTTTCTCTTAGTTATTTTTAATGATGGTCTCGCAGTTTGAGTACTTTATGCGGTCTTTTCTTTGGTATTATTCGTCAAATCATTGAGCTCCTTAAGTTTTAGTATGGGCAGTTGTTTTAACCGAAAATCTATGCTGCGTGGCGGTTCACTTATCGTAGTAAAAAAATCTATTAAATCTAAGCCTCGTAAAGATATAGTTGATTTGTCGGTGGAACACAACATTGAACTGTCCTGTGTTGAGCTAGATAAGCATGTAATAGTGTATGGCCTTAAGCCTTATATTAACTCTGAAAATTTTAATAAATACGTTGCTACTTACTCTAAAACTTTAAAAAAAACCTGCAAGGTAGCTAAAGCCTTGTACATTAGCAACAAGATCAAATCAGCGGATAATAAAATAAAGATGGTTTGGAAAATTATCAACGACGAAACTAACAGGAGTAAAAGTCATAATAATGATTTCACTCTAGAAACTTCGCGTGGTCTTCTAAGCTCAAACAAAGAAGTAGTGCAAGAATTTGTAAATTTCTTTACCAGTATCCCAATTAAAACTACTGAAACCCTAAATTCCTCGTCTTCGCGTTCTATTGATTTATTAAGAGCAAACGTTTCATCCTGCCCGACTGAATTTAAATTCAAGCATATAAACCCCATAACAGTAATAAAAGCTTTCAAGCAAATCAAGATCAAATTAACAGAAGATCTATGGGGAATGTCAATCAAAGTTTGTACCTCCATTATTGAGACTATAGCGCCGTACTTAGCATTACTATTTAATTTGTGTATTGATCAAGGAGTCTTCCCGGATCTAATGAAATATAGTAAGGTAATACCACTTTTCAAATCCGGGGATAGTAGAGACGCCAATAATTATAGACCCGTATCCGTGTTGCCGGTTTTCAGCAAGGTGTTTGAAAAGGTAATGCTCAATCATTTTAACACCAATAGAATCTTACACGATCAACAGTATGGCTTCACCAAGGGACGTTGTACGACTGACGCCGGTGTCACCTTATTAAAACACATATTTACGGCGTGGGAAGAGGCCCAAGACGCAATAGGAATATTTTGTGACCTCTCCAAGGCATTTCATTGCGTCGACCACGAAACATTACTCTTGAAACTTAAGCATTACGGACTTGGAGACCTTGCGCTCAGTTTAGTAAAATCTTATTTATATGATAGACAGCAGCAAGTTCAAATAAATGGTGTCAATTCACTCGGCTTAAAAGTAGAAATGGGTGTACCACAAGGCTCGATATTGGGTCCTTTCCTCTTTTTAGTATATATTAATGATCTACCCCACTTGTTAAAAACCCAACCACAAATGGTGTTATTTGCTTACGATACTTCCTTAATTGTTAAAATTAATAGACGTGCCTCAAATTTTGACGAGTAAATAACGCCCTATTGCAGGTCCAAAATTGGTTCACTGCTAATAATTTAGTATTAAATGGGAAAAAAACTAAGTGCATAAGATTTTCTATACCAAATGTCAAAAGTAGTATTTGTGAGATAGTATTGAATCAAGAGAAATTAGAATTCGTCGATAAAACTGTTTTCCTGGGGATTACGCTCGACTCAAGGCTTCAATGGGGGCCTCATTTAACTTCCCTTGCAGGACGGCTAAGTTCAGCAGCATATGCTGTGAGAAAAATCCGTTAATTTACTGATGTAGATACCTCACGGCTAGTATATTTTAGTTACTTTCATAGTATTATGTCGTACGGTATTTTACTATGGGGACGGGCTGCAGACATCGAGTCTATTTTCTATTTCTAGTCTATTTTTTTTTTTTTTTTTTATTTTATTCTGCAAAAAAGAGCCATCAGAGCCATATATGGCCTCCGCAGGTGCGACTCTCTAAGGGAACTGTTTAAAGAAATTAACATCATGACGGTACCTTGTCAATATATCTATGAAAACATCATGTACGTAAGGAAAAATCTACATATTTTTAGTAAAAGAGGTGAAAGACACAATTATATCACTAGAAATAGGGACCAATTAGTTCAACCAGGTTTCAGGCTAGCTAAAGTAGACTCATCTTTCATGGGGTACTGTTTAAAATGTTACAATAAAATACCTCCCCACATACTTCAACTGAAAGAGATGAAATTTAAATCTTGTATAAAACGCACGCTATTTAGCCAAACATATTATAAATTGGGGGATTACATTGCTGATAAAAATGCTTGGCTCAACGCTGGTCCTGCTCCACAAGGGCGCAAAAACTAATTGATCAGGTATTGAAAATAGTGTTGGAGCTGCTGAAGATTTTAAAAACTCTTTGCATTGTATAAATTCAATCTCTTAGTATTGTATAGCTGCACAGCACATTGTTATGTGAGTACTATGTACTATAAAGCTGCCATTTACTGGATACGTCTTTCATTGACTTGAATGTGCCCTAGTGGCTGGGAGTATGTCGTGCTCACTCTAATGTCTCGCTGATGGTGGCGCGTGTGTTGGATCATTTAGCTCCCTTCAAAATGGATGAGCTGAATGGTGCTGATCCACGCGTCATGTTCGTGAACGGGCGCCGTCAGTAGAGACTGGTCATCTCTTAGCTGCCACGGCTTATTTTAACTTTAATTTTTGAATTGCTTTTGTTTTTGTTGTAATCTTTTTATTACGGACGCTTTTACGTTTTGCATCGTTCTCACATGTATAATTTCAAAATGAATGATGTTATAGAGGCATGAGGAACAGGGTGTAAAGTTCACTCATCCTCCATAGAAAAGGGAGGATCCTCCGACCAGACGGGTGTCGTGTCTGGCGGGCAACTGCCCGACGGTTGATGTCGGGATGTTGTATATATGCTAGTTGCGCGGTAAACTCTGCTTGCGTGATGCAGGATTTTGCGTGACGTCAGTGTGATGCGTAGTTTTGTATGTGGCGCTGTAGATGCCGCCACATCACTCCCCTCCGGAGACCGGAGGTCGATAGTGGGCTGAGTCGTGTATCTTGCGATGCTTGCCAGTGCCAGGTGGGGTTCCAGTGGCTCGGAACCGGTTGTCGCATAGTTCGCGGTGGGTCGGAACTGTCTGCGGTGATGCCCCAGTGAGTCGGGGTGGCACTGCGTTATGCTCCAGTGAGTCGGACGTGGTACAGCGCCGGGTTGAGGGCTGACTGCTGGCGTCGACCAGGAGAGCGTTGAAGAGCTCTGCTTGTTGACCGGCCGAAAGTGCAGTGTGCTGTGCCAAGGTTGCTGATGAGGCTTAGGGTGATGACCAGGTATGCGCGGTCGCTGCATGCTGGTGGTCAGGATACCCGTTGAAGCCGTGGGTGCTGGCTGGCTGTGTGACTCGCCGCTCGAGAGCTTGAGGAAGTGATGATGATGACGTCACGCTGATGTAGTTGCACGAAGGCTGCGCTGACGTTCATACTCGGGGTCACCAGTATAGAGGCATGAGGAACAGGGTGTAAAGTTCACTCATCCTCCATAGAAAAGGGAGGATCCTCCGACCAGACGGGTGTCGTGTCTGGCGGGCAACTGCCCGACGGTTGATGTCGGGATGTTGTATATATGCTAGTTGCGCGGTAAACTCTGCTTGCGCGATGCAGGATTTTGCGTGACGTCAGTGTGATGCGTAGTTTTGTATGTGGCGCTGTAGATGCCGCCACAATGTAAACAATATTTTGTAACCATAATACGTTGATTTAAAAGAGTGTCCTTGGAGTTTCTTGCCCGTTCTTCTCCATAGGTACCTACTACGCTTTGGAATGGGCAACTAGCTTCATCTTTCTGACTGACTGACCGAACCCTTGACAATTCAAAAGTGCCTGTAATTGGTTTATTTGAAATAAATGCTTTGAGTTTGAGTTTGAGTTTTGAGTTGAGGTGCATGATAACTAACAAATGCGTGCACTGACTGGACAGGTCCACTCAAATCTGTGTGGTACTTTCCTCAAAAGACCATTTCGGACACCAACCTACATGGTCCTCAAATGATCTGACCAAAATTATGTCCGGATATACACATTGACATTGATGAATTTTATTATTTATGCAATGACATGAATATTTACTCTGTGTAGTATTATATTATTTTAATTATTGTAAATGTGAAGACTATGTGGGTCATTGTTTAATTTTGTTTTATTCTCAGTTAGTTTTTAACATGGTCTGGCAGTTTGAGTATTTTTTGCGCCCTAGCCAAATGTCCTTTCTTTGGTATTGTTCGTTGAATCGTTGAGCTCCTTTAGTTAGTTGAGCTGCACAGTTACTGACAAATGCGTGCACTGACTGGACAGCTCCACTCAATCTGTGTGGTTCTTTCATCAAAAGACCATTTCAGACACCAATCGACATGGTCTTCACATGATCTGACCAAGATTATGTCTGGACTTTAAAAGAGACTATGACCTCTGAGTTTGTATCGGCCTTTCTTCTCAGAGTAGTCAGATAGGAAACGCCGATTTCATCTTGTTTAAAAAATATGTTTGACGTGTAAAAGTGTTTGTTATAACCTACTTACAGAAATAAAATCATTTATCATTTATCATTGTATTGTATATTATAATTTAGTAAACTTATTTCACTTTAAATTTAAGTAAAACGCTGCGGACCCCACAACGTAAACAAAATTACAAATTGAATCGACGACAGTGACATTATAAGGAATAAAAATTTAACACCACTAAATACAGTTCTCTCTTCTAGTTAATGAAAAAGAAAGAAACAAAACATAAGTAGTGAAGTTAGCTACACGACACGATCTATCAAGCTTACCTTAGCGTCTGCGTATGACTCCGTAAAACTCATGGTGCAAGCATTATCGAAATATACGCTAGCGAGTTTAGCACTAGCGAGTAATTTTTCGATAACAGCTCATGGTAGAGGTACTGTTTCGCCCAAACGCAAAAAAAAATAAATAATAATAGATTCTTTTATTATAAATTTTATCCCGAAATTCCCCAAAAAGATTTTTTGGGGTCTCGCCCTTTTTGATTTATTGGCGAGAGTCAAAAAACAATCATATATGCCAGACCTTACTGCCTTCTTTCATTATCATGAGACCAAAAAATATAAGTTTAATTTAAACCGTTAGAAATCCTAGGAATGGCGATAGAAGCTAACGTAATATTACCGAGGAAGATATTATTCTGGTCAAACAAACCAACATAATAAAGTACATTATTATTTGTCGTATCCATAGCTGTTTGGAACATTCACAAGAATAGTTTAGTTGTTGTATTTGCACGAGTCTGCATTGCAAATCTGCATTATCCGTTCTCGACAGTCTTATTTCTTCCTTCCGTTACGATACTATAGTTTGTTACAATAACACTATGACCATTCGAGTGAAACTATTAGTAGACTATAACAGATTCGGTCCGATGGAAAGTCCTTAGTTTTTTTGAAATCGGAACCTATTGTAGTCTGTCAAATCCGGGATACATTCTCGCAACCAAACTCCAATCTTGGACGAATAAACAACATTCCTGCATGCAGCGAAGTGACGTGATGGAGTACCAAACATCAATACTATTCAACTTTCACAATAACAAAAACATTTTTGTTTTCGGAAACTTCTTTTTACAAATACATCAAGTCAACGCTCCCGGTCATTCGCGTACACGTGATCTTTGTTGTACATAGATTTGACATCTTTTTATTACTCATTAATCGTGTTAAAATGTCTGAGCGCTTAATGGATAAGGAGTTTGCCCTCGTCACGATTGGGGTAAATAAACAACATAGTTAGAAAACTAAATTCTCCGTTTTGCCCGTTATGGAGTACGATATTTTACGGGTTTTCAAAAAAGCGCGATTACTTGAAAATTATATATATTTGCTTAAATCCAATTCTGTCACAAATAAAGTGCTAATCGCGTATGTTTATTCTACAGGAGCACATACAATGGTTTTTCGAGATACAAGATTCTGCAAAACGTTACTCCAGCAGGAAACGCAATATCTCGAAAACCTGATGACACACAAATTATATTTTCGGCGCACATTTTTGCACAAATATAAGCTCTCTGCCCATGCACAATATTTCTCTTTCTGATCATTCGTTTAGAATTTTCCTGTTGGAACAACGTTATTCCAGCAGGAATCGTTTTTTTCCGTTTTTTTACAAAACGACAAAGCGCACATTTTTTGTATGTGGCGCACATTTATAGCAGATTATGCACTAATTACACGTTCCATTCATATCACTATAGGAGCCACTTTCCTGCTGTTTCCCTGCTGAGTAACGTACACCCCGATAAGGCAGTAGGTATCGCATTTCATGAAAAATATACTTATATACTTACAAACTAGTGCTACTAAGTAGTCAGACTTGTAATACACAATATAAGTAAAGTTGAAGCAAATAGTCTATTGTTCTTTCGGGAAAATATTGAACGTAATGTTCTTTGATTTTAGCTCTTTTATTTCGAAGCTTTTTTTGGTTCCTATCTAAAAAGTCTTGTAAGTTTTTAAAGACTGGTTTTATTTGTCTCTTTTCTACATAAACCTGTAAGATATTTCAACATGAGCTTACTTTATTAAAGTACTAGATGCGCCCCGCGGTTTCACCCGCATAAGTTATGACCCCGTGGGTATATCGGGATAAAAAGTATCTATGTGTTATTCCTGGTTATAAACTATCTGTGTGCCAAATTTCATTCAAATCTGTTCAGTGCTTTTTGCGTGAAAGAGTAACAAACATCCATTCATCCATTCTTACAAACTTTCGCATTCATAATATTAGTAGGATTTTCGTACCAACCTATTTACTGTACTTATTTTTTACACCGTCCTCACATTTAGTTGTAAATTCAACATTATTTAAATACTCATCTTTATGTAACAATATAATTTAAAAGAGTGTCCATGGAGTTTCTTGCCCGTTCTTCTCCCTAGGTACCTACTACACTTTGGAATGGGCAACTAACTTTATATTTCTAAGTGACCGCCTCCTTGACAATTCAAAAGTGCCTGTAAATGGTTTAATTGAAATAAATGCTTTGAGTTTGGGTTTTGAGTTTGACTAAAGTAATTAACTAAAACTGAGTCTGCAAGGAATTGCTTATTCACTGCACTACAGAATAGCTATTAACTTGCTGAACATAATGATAGTAAGGAATCTAATTATCCCCAAACCACAGACGACATTGCTAAAATCCCTATCTACGTCGCTATGCAAATTCTCAAGAGAATGTACACTGTCAAATAAACTTACATAAAAATGCCATTTGACATAAAGACAATTCTATGATATTGGTTTGGAAAATACAAATGAGCTCCGTAGGTATTGAAGTAGTTGCTCTTCTTTTTCCCTAAAAATTAAGTAACCCAAACCAATATCAAAATGGAGTTCGTTGTCGTTGCCTGAAGCAATTTACCTCCATAGCTCAAAGTTCTTATTGATGTGATATTCATGATGTTATATTCATTCTATGTTTGTCCGTGCCCGGTGGGCGTCTGTGGCATGCAACTGATGGATATGAAAGATGTTCGACTGGCCAATCTTTTTTCTCAATTTATATCCTGTGCTCGTCTGTACAACCGATTTTGATGAAAGTTTATTTTTCTTTCAGAAACTCGGACCAGATGCTTATGCCTACATACAATTGAGTAGTACCTATAACGAAAACTATCTTTTTTGGACATAAGAATTGCTTTGCACCCAATAGTAAAGTTAATTCACTATAAGAAACCGTACATAAAAAAACAAATATACCTAATTAATTAATAAAATTAATTATATTTTATTAATTGATTAGGTATATTGGTTTTTTTATGTACGGTTTCTTATTTATTATGATTTATTAAATAAAAAATATTTTGCCATTTACTATTAAAATATAAATTATGAACATATGTGCTGTAGTCGCCAGCACATCAAGTTACCACCAACTGTCAAATTTCTCCAAATGATATTAAACCTTAAAATATTGATGGTTTAAGTTCAAAATCGATTGAGAAGATTTGACAGTTTGTGATAACTTTATGTGCTGTTGACTGTACATAGTATTTATTTTAGTGTTACTGCCAAAGAGAATTAAACCACTTGAGAGTTGATAGACAGATTTTGTCTAGGCATACAACTCAGCACTGCGGGCCGGACGAAGAAAATACAGCGGTTGTGATTGGTCGATGCAAAAATTTTAGGACGAATGTTCCAAACATAGTGATGCACAAGTCAGTTTTGCAACAATAATATCGATATTGATAAAATCGCATGGGGCATAGCTAGTATGTAATATTATGTGGGTTCACGCCTGGCTAGATACTCATACATACGGTTGTCGAGCCATGATGACTTATAAGCATAATCAGCCCATAATGTTCTCACTGCTGGGACACAGGCCTCCTCTCTTTGAGAGGGAGTGGGCCGTAATCCATCACGCGGGCCCAGTGCGGGTTGGTGGATGTCACATATCTTCGAATTTTTGGTTCTAGGACATGCCGGTTTCCTCACGATGTTTTCCTTCACCGTTTTTGAGACAGTGGTGATGAAATAATTTACACAAAGTAAAGCGCCTGTCCGGGTTCGAACCTACTACCTACAACTCGTAAGTCGCGGCCGTTACCACTGGGCCACCACTGCCTCAAATCGACGTCTATTACCTAATTCTATTTTTTTTAACTATACTGAACAGGGTGCAAATAAAAAACCGACGTACCTAATACTTTAAATTCAATTTTTTTCAATGAAATCAAACACAGCTAATTTAATCAACTGAAAGTATGTCTACTAAAAATAATAGCAATGTCATTCCCTGTCGGAAAGAACAATAAACTCTCATAAATGAAATTCTAATTCAAATAATTTATTGTGCAATTAGGATTTAAAAATCACTTTTAGACGTCATTATTTATCAAGCCAGCTAGAGTCGACATTTCCTAACTGACTACTCTGATAAAGAATGTCAAAACAAATTCAGGGGTCACTATGTGTTCAAAGTACAGAAATTAATTGGTTCATATTATATGTTATCTGCATCAGCCTTTTTTTTTTTTTTTTGAGGGTGGGAAATCATCAAATAACTTCTCCCGCTCTGGGCGGAGCGGGAGGGTGTGTCAGACTCTTACTGACTAAAACCCACCCGTATTCCTTCCTGTTGCCTGCGTTGCGGGGGCCTCGGTGACCCATAAGTACCTTCCCGCGACCCCGGCAGGCATCGGCCCTAGTGGACCCCTACTTTGTGCTGACGACATCTCTTTGAGGCGCGCGTGGAATACGACGCGCCGTCGACCCGGGCCTGGTCCTTACCGGACGGTGAGCTACCCATTGCTCACCGTCCGCAAGCCCGCGCCTACGGTGGCCGGAAATCCGCCCGGGATTCCCGACGCCCTGGGCGTCTCCTGCGGCGGCTAGGGGCGAGAGGGCGCGAAACGTGCCTTTCCCTCAACCGTCCCGCCTCCTCCTTCGCGAGCATTACTGCTTCGCAGAAGGAGGTGACGGCTGCCCATGCATCTGCATCAGCCTAAGGTAGCTTTACAATTAACGCTATATTTTTTTGGAACCAATTTTTTCTGTGAACTGTATTAATACACTTTTCTTTCAGTTCCGGAATATTTGGAAAACTAAAACGTAAACATTAACCTGTTGAGACAACATTAATTGCGTTATTTACGTTGCTGAGCAGACAAATTTTTCGAACATATAAAGCAACGGATTAGCAATATCCTTCAAAATCATTCAGATTATGATTGATAGTGTGTCATAAATCTATGCATTGTTAGACACATGTAAGACCAGCCGCCAAACTGGTCTCACATGGGTCTAACAATGCATAGATTATTCGTAAAACAAAACGTACCTACCTACAAACAAAAGCAAATCTATTTTGGTTCTACGTTTCTGATTCTACCAAATAAATTTTGTGTAGTGGACACAGTGGAGACATCTACCCAATGATTTTTACGGGTTCTCTTACAATAAAAGAGATACATATAAATTGAATAAGTGAAGTCAGCTGAAACTTCAGTTTCAGGTAGATAATTTTACTTTTTGCTGGAATAGAATATCGAATATTTTCTAATTCAGTAGCTATTGTGCATCGATTTACGCTAGCAACTGCGACCCATGTCATTTTCGAATGTAGCTTTTAATAATAAATGCTCACATCTTATCATAGGTAGGTACTATATTTCTAGAATGTGCCAGTGAAGGAATTAATATTTATAAAGAAATTTTTTAAAGTATGTATTTATCTCTACAATTTACTGGTAAATGCAGTTACCTCGTAACATGAAAGTGTACTATTTATTTAGTGACTGATAATTGATACATATGAATAACTTTGATTAAAAACCGGCCAAGTGCCTGTCGGACCACGCATAATGAAGGGTTCCGTAGTTGGGAAGTTGGTATGAATTTATTCCAAAAACCAACTTAACGTTGTAGTTGAAAAACATGTTCCCCCCACATCGATATATGCCAGAATCAATTCTCCATTTGCAAATTTAAGGTGGTCGACTATTACTCGTTAACCTTTTGACCGCCACAGTCATGTATAGATGAAAGCGCAAAAAGTGCCCAGCACGCCACCGTCACGACTACATGACAGGTTTTAAGGAATAATTCGTAGCTTGGCGCTGAGGGCACGTCTTTGCCTTTTTGACGTTTCGGTCAATAGGTTAACTTGTAATGCCAACTTAGCTGTTATAGTTTTCCTTTTAATATATGTACTACTGCCATGATTTTTTTCACATCTCTATAAATAACCATTTAGCTGGCGGGGGTGGACACATACCTCTAAAATCTAAAATAAATTAGCACTTTAATGCTTAATATTACGCGAGCGGATTCTTGAATTACTACGGAACCCTAAAAAGGACCATGGGCAATTTTGTGTAGACCCCGTCCGCACCCTGCAAATAAGATACATTTGTTAATATGTTCAAAATCGATGGGGTTTTTTTGTAACAAAAAAAAAACTTTATTTATTTATTTAACTTTGCGGCCCACCTTAGGCCCGCGGGAGGAGTGATGTGTAAGACTTACACCTCACTCATCGACGTTCAATAAGGCGCGCGTGGAATACTACGCGCCACCGCCTCGGGTCCTACTGTATGAGGGGCCACGGAAGGCCCCGAGTGATCTCAATCTCCCTCTCCCTTTCCGCTGGTTTCACAGAAGGAGATCACCGTATCCCACGACTCGGCGCTCCAGAACATCGAACGAGCGACGGCCAGCAGTGACAGGTCGACTACGACTCCTGATTCGAGAGCACGGCGCGGCTTCTCCCATGCGGCATGCTCTGCCAGTGTATGACGCGCCGTGTCCTCACAACAGTAGTCGCAAACGTGACGCTGAGCATCCGGGCTCCCTGATTATGCAACACAGGTACTTCCCGAAGCAGCCACGCCCCGAGAGTACCTGCGTCACTTGGAACGAAAGGGAGCCGTGCCTCCTTCCGAGCCATTCGCCAAGCACTGATGGCAAGGCTGATTTTTTTATCTTAGAGGTGTCCTTCCTCAGGGCCAAGCCCCCGCCGGTGGCATTATGAATGCCTTCATTCACTGTCCGGCTAACTCGACTCAGGGAACCCGCCGAAAGTTGCCTCAAGATTGCTCTTTTGAGGGAGAAACAATAGCCGCGTTGGTGCGCCTGCATCATGCACTACTGCTGCCACTGCAGGGCCATATCCTGTGTCAATCGACGAACGTCGATCGATCAGGAGTGACTTGCCTTTGTTGCTCCACTGTGCCTTCTACAAATCAGAGGGACACGTGGAAGAACGTCGTGGACTATACTGCCCCCCCCCCCCCCCTCCCCCACCCGCAGAAGTTCGCCACAAACAATACGCTCTCCGAAAAACTTCAATACCTTTTTCAAGATGAGATTATTGACCTTGCCCAGAATGCACCGGCTCGGCAACTGCTCTTCCCCTCGAACGTATGCATAAGGGACCAGCAGGTATCAGGCACACGAGGAGGTGTTCCTGGTAGAAGAAAGGTTATCTAACATAAATGAGAACCATGGTTAGGTTGCTATATTCTATGCCTCTTAATTACACACTAAGAAAACATAATATGTATATTTAAAATAATACTAATATTGAATTTTATGAAAATATCCCAGGTATACCTCACATATAATGACGAATGTCGCCATAGTTAAAAAATATCTAACCTACCAGACGTTTCGAATGACTCTTGTTTCAAATTTGTTAAACATTTCAAGTTTCTTCCTAGTCTGTTTCTTCCCAATGACCTTTGTTTTACTTTTCTCAATCATGTTGTCAACAGTTTCTCTTTATGTTGCCTGGTGAACCAGAAAAAGTCATCTATGGACTAACTGTAAATTGAAAAAGCATTACAATAAGTTTCCCCCTACATGTTCGTTTTTTCTCACCAAGCTGAAGCCAAAAAGTTGGTAGGCTCGTATAATAATCAATAATGTAAGATAATTGTTAGACTATTAATATTACTGCTGCTTAAATTCACTTGCCGCGGTCAAGTTTTGGATGGGCGCCCCGTTCATCCCACATCGAGAGGCCCACTGATATGGAAGAACCTCGACCCAATATCTAATTAAATACTCTTATTATTGTGATCATGAGAATACTGAACTGCATCGTGTAATGGTGAGTTAGCAAGTATTTACATTTGCAGAGCATTTGATCCTTCCAGTGATTTCTTTCACAGCATCTGGGTTAAGTGGCTACTTCCATTCCATTTGACACTCGGCTTACACGCTCAACCCGACTTGAATAGCTACTTAGCCTTTGATTAAATCAATGCATACGAGATCTGCAGCTTTTTCATACTCATCCATGAATAAACGTAATGTCTTAATTTAACATAAAAATTGCATTGTATCAGCTTAATTAAAACATATTGGTATGCTGTTACTAGGTAGGTAAGTATTGAACAAATTGAAAATTAGGGCGTAGTTACTAGGTAGGTAAGTATTGAACAAATTGAAAATTAACGTAGGGCCCAGAATTCGAAATTTTGGTCACCACCGACCAAAATTTCGAATTCTGGGCCCTACGGGAAGCCCACATTGCTCTCATATTTTAATTAATTATTTGCATTGACCTACAATATTTGTAACATACACAGACGAACAGTCCAGATACTGGTCAAAAGTAAATAGTAAAAAACATATAATTAAAAAAAATAAAAAACACGCCTGCCTTGTCAAAAAATTAATTGCAAAGAACTGTTCCAAGGAACCGTCCCCTGACTGTTTTTTAATTTTTTTTAATTATTTGTTTTTTATTTTATACCTTTTAGTGATAAAACTATATTTTTTTATAAGTTTTTCTATGGGATATTGAATAGTACCTACTGTTATATTTATTTAATTTATTTTGTTATGTTATTAGTGAACGAATGCATATTGAATACTACTGTTATTATAGTTTTGTTATTTACTAAGTAAGCTCTAGACGATGATAGTAAAATAATTATATTTAAACATTTTTTTTTTCATGAACCATGGCTCCCCTATTATATTGATAAAATTTTCAACAGCCTATGTTACCCGGGATAATGCAACGCTTCTAACGATACCACATACATTGGTATCGGTTAAGCCGTTTAGAAGTTATGGTGGATTAAAGAAACTCACAAACATACTTGAACCCTGAAAACATAACACTCCTTTTTTTGGGCAGTCGTGTAAAAACCCTGTTATTGTGCCACTGCAGCGCAAAAAGCTTTTCATACAGAGAATGAACGAGCGTTGATCGCTACGCTTAGGCTACCTACCTACTCGCTTTTCGTTGGGTATTTCAGAACATTAAGTCAGAAATTCTTCACAAGTTTTCCTTCAAAATAACTTAGTTCAATATTCCTCAAGCAACGCTGTAATCGTATCAAGCGATATTGATTTAATTCACTCGTCCAATTGCAGGACTGTGTTCTAGGATTATCGCCATCAAAAATTGAACCTTATTACAAAGAACGAAAGTTTTCTCGCTGTGGGTCGTTGATCTGTTACCACTGGTGCACTTTTATAACCTAGTATAAATCTGAACTGAATATTGCTTGGAAATCCAGTATTGTAAAACTGAACTGTAATAATAAAATTTCGGAGACATACAAATAATATTAATACCATTACATCTCTCCCTCCGTGCCTCGGAAAAAACGTTCAGGCATTGTACCTAATCAGTCCCTATAATCTAGGTTTATTTTACTATTTGGAGAGTATTTGGTACCTAAATAGGTTTAATGACATAATCCGCCGGTCTCTTGCCAGCATCAATGTGCCTGCTCTTCTTGAGCCGACTGGCATTGTCAGAGATGATGGCAAAAGACCTGATGGTGTGTCTTTGGTCCCGTGGAGTTTGGGACGGATGCTTGTGTGGGACGCTACCTGTATAGACACACTGGCATCGTCCCACCTCCAACGGACTACTTCTTAAGCGGGTGCAGCGGCAGAAAATGCCGAAAATCTGAAAGTTATTAAATATGGAGGCCTTGGCAGAGAGTACAACTTTGTACCCTTTGGCGTCGAGACCCTCGGTCCGTGGGGTCCTAGATGTAACTGGTGACCGAAAAGCTGGCGGCTTTCTCGCGCAACGCATTAGCATTGCAATTCAGCGAGGAAATGCCGCCAGCATCCTCGGTACAATGCCCCGAGGGCCTTTTTTAAGCTTAACTTAGTTTTAATTTAATATAGTTAATGTTAATAATCATCTTGTAATTTGGTTATGTAAATAAACATTATAAAAATAGGTTTAATGTGGACCCCTACTTATTAGCATTAGTTATAAGGTAAATTAAGATCCCAAGTTTATGAGGGCATAAAAATTTGCTACTTCTAGGTACTAGGTATTATGCAACTCCATTCAGAGAACAGTGTCTAAGGTCCCTCGTCCAAAGCCAAAAGCCAAATGAATGAGGGTAGGTTTGCATCCACCTACCCACATGCATTTGTTTTTTGGATGAGCTAATATTAAAATTACCCAATCAACAATTAGATTCAAAAATCGGGTGCATTTTTGCCCGGTGGATACGACATTTATTCAAACTAGGCTGAGAATCAGCACTTTTCGAACGTCAAAGTTACATGAGGGCATAAAAATTTGGTACTTCTAGGTACTAGGTATTATGCAACTCCATTCAGAGAACAGTGTCTAAGGTCCCTCGTCCAAAGCCAAAAGCCAAATGAATGAGGGTAGGTTTGCATCCACCTACCCACATGCATTTGTTTTTTGGATGAGCTAATATTAAAATTACCCAATCAGCAATTAGATTCTAAAATCGGGTGCATTTTTGCCCGGTGGATACGTCATTTATTCAAACTAGGCTGAGAATCAGCACTTTTCGAACGTCAAAGTTACATAAGACAGTCCCCCAAAACGCCCACCCTTCGCCACTTCCTAGTGCTTTAGCTGGGAAGAAGAAGTGGCCAACAAACTCCCCAGCAGCACAGCTGTCTGTTCAGTTAGAGAAAAAAAAATGGATTATATACAACAGTATGCAAAACAATTCACATTACGTGCAACACAAAACATTAAATTATTAGCCATATGTCAGCTAGCACACCACTATACCAACAAAAATAAAAAGAAAAGAAAAACACCGAAAACTATTCTCAAGCAGAGATAAAAACGTAAACAGGACTTAATACCCAAATAAAAGCCTCCAAGCATAAAGAGCGTGCCCGCTTACATATAGCTATAGCTGTAACAGTCACAAATGATAAACTACGACCATCAAAGTAAAATAAATAAACAGTTAATTACTAATAACAAAACAAAACAATGGTCAGCAAGACGACCAATCACCACGAGCAGCACCCGTTCACGAGCACAACGCAAAAATCAGCCATTACCCCCCTCGCCATATTTGAGCGTGTAAATAATACAAGATAATTTTAACTTTACATAACTTTTTTTGTTTGCCCAATTGGGCGCCAAGATGAGACCATTCTTACTGCTTGGCGCCCAAATGGAACATTCAATTTTTCCATATTTTGCCGTCAAAGCCAAATCCTTTTAGTGGACTCGTCCCTACTACCCATATCAATTTAAACGGACTGTAACCTGAAGATGGATGGTAGTACAATGGGTAGGTAAGTATACCCAATGTATACCTTTTAGTACCTACAATATTCTGGAAAATCGTTGCCAAAATGGAATCCTTTTTAATATCCATGTTTCATATTTAATCGTTATTATATACATAAGTATTTTATCTACAAATCCTTTCTGTGATTGAGAAATGAGAAGGATCCTACACTTAATTATTACAAGCGCTTGCTCATATTGTAGGCAGCCTTCGCACAAAAACTTAGTTACTCAGTTTAAGTACGTAGGGATTATCTGATTTCTACACATGTAATTACCTTTAGAAGCACACATGGTTGCTGTCATAAGCTTGCTTACTTTAGCAACATGAATGTAGGTAATTGACAGGTGCGTAGCTACCACGGTACCAGCCGTATCAAAAATTGGAGTAAGCAAAAACTCGTAACATTTTGGGTATTAATCACATTAAAATGATACTAATCCATAGTAGAATTACAAACTTTCATTCCCCAAAACTCGATAACAAATATTGACCTCTCATCACTAAGTACCTTTTTACATACGTAAACTTTGTTGGCTCAAAAAAACTTGATACTGTTTCACGAAAATATTATATTCACAAAACTGCAGAATGATTATTCACCCACGCAACACCATTTCAAGTACTAAAAACGACTTAATTCAAACTTAATAGTGGCTTATGTCATAGGCGCTATGAATGCAATGAAGGATTGTAACTCCTAAGCGAAGCGACGGAGTTAAAACAAGAATCCCGAGTGCAGCGAGGAATTCAAGCTCGCCCATGATGAAGACACTTTTATCCCCGAGGAGAATACTCTACTTTTCGCACCTACTGCGAGGTAATAAAAACAATTTGACTGTTGAATTAGTATATCGTAAATATAACGCTCAATTCCAACATTCTATCGCGAGAATAAGCTCCACAGCTACCGATCAGCAGAACCGATGAAGTGAGACCTCTTTGGTCGAGCTGTAGTTTAATAGAAAAAAGGTTTTCGTACGATTTTTTTAGTAAAGGTTAATTTAAATAACAATAATTATGGTCATAATGAAGTTTAGTACAATAATTTCCCGGCTAGAGCCTAGGTTTTTAATGACTTACTTTAGGTAGGTTAGGTATGCCTGACTGAATTTGATATCAGCGAACAGGTGGTGTGAAAAACTTTTTAATATCACACACGCGCGGGAATATAAATAACAATAAAAAAGAAGAAAAAATTGCCTTACAGATATTCTTTATGCTTGACTCCCCGTCAAGCATAAAGAATATCTGTAAGGCAATTTTTTATTGTCACGTAGTAAGTTGTCGGTGCAACAATATTTTTAACAACAGCATGCCTTGATAGGTACTAAAACAATATAATATTTTCAGTGGAACTAATGACAATAACTGTTAACTACTTTGTTGTAGTAACATTATTATGTTATTAATTTAACAACTTTATTTTGCCAAATTAAGTATTCTGCCTTCGTAACTAGTACTTAAATAGATCTAAAACGTTCCACTGTCACCGTAATCAAATATTTAAACCTTTTTAAAGGTTAAATTATTCCTAGGATTGACCTAAGAACAATTTACTTTTTATTTACCGAATAACAATCAATAAAACGTCGAATAATAAAAAAGTTGCTAATGCGTACAAGTTCTTTCTGTGATGTTGACAAAATACGAGGGCGACACTGAAAGTTTTTAGAACAGGCCACTTGTAAACGATATAATAAAAAAACAGTTCAAAGTTGAAAATGGAACTCTTTGCCAATATTATTGTGTACCTATGTATTTTATTCATTTGTCTTATTTACGATTTGGCGGCAAATTAAAAATTGTCTGTCTCACTCAGCATGAATTTAACGCGAGAAAATTTTCGTACAATGATTTTTTATGACTTTCGATGTCATTTAAGTCAACAAGAAATTTATGATAGACTTCGATTGGCTTTTCACGATGAAGCCCCATCTCGTGCCACTGTTTACAACTTAATGAGTTTAAACGTGGTCGCACTAATCTCACCGATGATCTGCGTGAGGGACGGCCTTCTACGGCGACGACTGAAGATAACATCAGTGTTGTGTGGCGTATGATAGAGACAAAAAGAGTGACACACAAAAGTGAGTCACAAAAGAGTGACTCATCAGCAGATTCGGACAAGCTTAGGCATCGGTATGAGTCAAGTGCACAAAATTCTCCATGAACGTTTAGCGGTCAGGAAGCTTTGTGCCCGGTGGATACCTCATAATTTGACAGAGGCCCAAAAACTCCGTCGTGTTGATTGGTGTCGTGAAATGGTTCAAAGATTTAACGGAGGTGGCTCAAATGCTGTGTTCGACATACTTACGGGTGACGAAAGCTGGATTTATTTTTATGATCCTGAAAATGACAGTCTGCTGTCTGGTTGTTTCCTTCCGAGGAGTTACGAACTAAAGTGAAGAGAGGTCGAAGCGTGGGAAAAAAGATGGTGGCCCCGTTCTTCGGAAGGACAGGTCATTACACAACAATTATTTTAGAAGATCGAAAAACAGTTACTGCATAGTGTTACACTAACAATTTTTTGCCACTTGTCTTGGAAAAAGTTCGGGAGCAACGACCTCGCAGTAGGATCCTCCTTCACCACGACAACGCCTCGTCGCACACCGACGAGTTAACAATCGACTACTTGGTGACGACCTCGAACCTTGCGATTTTTATTTATTTCCGAAATTAAAAGAAAAACTTAGAGGAAAACGTTTTGTGGACGCCGAGGAAGCAGTGGCTGCGTTTCAAAATGCCTTCGAAGAGACCCCTAAAGACGAGTGGCTAAAGTGCTTTTCTCAGTGGTTCCATCGGATGCAGCGATGTATTGATGTAAATGGACACTAATTTGAAAAGATATAATAAAACTAATAACTTGCTAGTTTGTTCAGTTTTTGATTTTCTGAGAACTTTCAGTGTCACCCTCGTATAAATTTAGTTGTTGCGACACGAAATTTCCAATAAAGGCTCCCGCAGACTGGAGCGATATCGCAGGCGCGACAGGCATATTGCTGCCTATCGCGCTAGTCTGTACGAGCCTTAAAGCGTTTATTATCGCTTTATTGACTATTTTTTTTTCCAGTGTTGATAAATAATTTTGCTGAAAAAACGGCAAGAAAAGTGAACATTTAACTAACCTCAATCCTACGATCTAATTAGTTACTTTAAATCATATAGGTACATAACAATAATATATATGTATACCTATAGTAGTTTCTTATCCCTAGGTACATTTTATTATATTTATTTGTTAATACGAGTCTTTTATTTTTATTTTGTAAAAAAATAAAGATTTCCCTCCTTTTGGGCAGTCGGGTAAAAAAGGCCCCCAATAAATGTTGACACAGGACCCATTGAAAACTAGCTACGCCACTGGTAGACTTAGCCCGATATAGATTCCAGGGTAATTTCTGATTCTTCGTAAAACAGTTTTTTAATAAACAAAGGTACCTAAGTGGGTAACAGCTATGTAACACACGTAAATTTTACTTCGTGTAGGTACAGTCAGCAACAAAGATCGATTAATACATTATTTTTTAAATCTTAATAATTGAGTAAATTATTTAATTAGAATCGGAACAAAAGTAAAATTAAAAAAAATATTAATGGTTACATATTTATGAAATGCTGAAAAACAATGGGGTCAGCGACATCTCGGTCCGAAAAATAATACGATCTTTCACTGCCGATTAAGGTAATTTGTACGATCAGGCAGCAATTCGATATTTTATTAAATATCGATAAATAAATCATTACGAATTTCATTATTTTTTTCAAAGATTTGGGTTTTTTATTTACATACTTATCTACAACGCCTATTTCAATTATGATACCTGTATAAATATTCTAAGGTTTTAAGTTGCTACAAAAAACGGCCAAGTGCGTGTCGGACCACGAACAATGAAGGGTTTCGTAGTTGGGAAGTTGGTATGAATTTATCCCAAAAACAAACTTAACATTGTAGTTGAAAAACGTGTTCGACCATACATCGATATATGACACGGCCAATTCTCCAACTGCAAATTTAAGTTGGTCGACTATTACTCGTTAACTTATAAAGCCAACTTAGCTTTGATAGTTTTCCTTTAAATTTCATTATATGTTCTACCGCCATGTTTTTTTTTCAAATCTCTTTATACAACCATTTAGCTGGCAGGGGGGACGACTCTAACATAAATTAGCACTTGAATGCTTAATATTACGCAAGCCAATTCTTGAATTCATCCCCACATTACGTTCAAGGGAGGTATACTAAAGAATAAAAAATTCGAAATTTGATTTTAGCACTTGGTCGGCGTCATTAATATGTATACCTTACCTACCTATGCTAAATTACAGCTTCCTAGTACTAAGCGTCTCTGAGCTACAGTGGGGACAGACAGACAGACGGACAAGGTGAAACTATAAGGGTTCCTTGTTTACTACGGAATCCTAAAAATGACACACATCAGTTATCTGATGACAATAGAAAAGTTATCTATCTCACTCTTGCACATCAAATTTATAGTCTAGCTAGACCATAAAAGTAATGTTAATTAGGCTTTTGAAAACGTAGTTGTTTAAACCGTGATTATATGTAGTTGTTGTGCACCATCACTTACAACGTAACATAAAATACATAACACAACTTCGCTAGAAAAGCCTTTTGGACATTAATAGTTCGCAAAATGCCATAAATCACATTAATTTAATCATTTGTATAAATTTAAAAATAAGTAAAACAAACACAAGTTTTGCTTTTTTCAACGAGACCTATCACATTCACCTTAATAAAAATTACCTATAAGACTATAACTGATGTACGCTCATTTTTTTAATGTCAGTTATGTTATTTTGTTGATTGCTAAATAATATTTTTTATACATAAATAAGGTGAAATTTATTTATACAGCCAAATTCATACTGAAGATTCGATCTCTATCGAGGTTCGATGACCCTTTGTGGGAAATCCATAGATATACAAAAACCCAGGGTTTTTTGTATATCAATGGGGAAATCAAAAAATATAATTGATCCATGACACTAACCACTTACCTAACCTCCAGCATAAAGAACAATGGTCACCGTGGACTAAGAAAAAATAGAAATTGGTCCCGAGAGGAGACTGTCACCAATATGTAGTGCATTGTTAATGTAATTATTGGATACCATCAGTTTATTTTTAAAAGCAGGGAATATAGAGATAATCGTTTAAAAAAAACTATTTCAATTACTAGAACGCAGTTTAAAATATCTAACTTTGAACGCATCCGTAATTACTTACGTTGCTAGAGAAGTCCAAACTTTTTCTTAAGCCTAAGTCTATTTTATTTTTTAATCGAATTTAAATCCCAGGCAATGTGAACCGTATAAACTCACGTTGATTATTAAACTACAGTCAGCCACTAATAGAATCTGATGTTACTTCGTGGTAAATAGTTAAATAAGCAATGAATTAAATAATAATCTAATAATTTAACGTCTAAAATCGATAATGCCATAAATCGATTGATTACGTCCCTCCCTATTTTTGTTGACAAGTAAATAGAAATTAAAAAAGTTTTCCGCAAACCGTTGTAGTTTAGGAGTAGTTTCAGTGCCGACTTTGTGTTCTGTGCGATTTTCCTGTTTTTTATTTGAGATTTTGCTTTGCTTACTGGACCAATATTGTTTTCTCTCTTTCTAGAGGGTATGGTCAATTTCAGATAATGCTCCATTCTCTAGTCATAGAGAATAGACTTAACCTGAATGCCACAGATTATTAAAATATCAACATAACCTTAAAAAGACATATTTTATAATTACTGGATTCTCCGACCTTATAAAAATATTTTGAAGGCCGTACTAAGTTATATTTATATAGGCGAATGAAATGATATATGTTTCATCAAGTTACGTTTTGTTAGATTTTACTAGTCCAAGCATGTTAGCCGAGTGGCCATTGTTCTTTGGCTATATAAAAAAATGTCACCTTGTATAAATAGTTGATTCTTCGCATAACATGTTAAATTTTTCATTTTAAATTTTATAAATGATTGTCAAAAATAATAACCATTATTTGTTAAGACTGTGATTGTTGTATTATTGTACCAATTAACGTATTTTTTATAACCCTTAATAAAAACTACCTATTTTATGTTGTCTAACACTCAAATATTTGTTTATTTTGAAATCCTTATAGGAATAATAATTAAGTATATAAATAAATACATAATTTTTAAATCAAATTTAATAAATAAATTCTATCAATAAATTTTTAAAAATCATCAATATTTTAAGACGTCGTTGTGCTGCACTGTCAGTGGACAGCTGATTATATTTAGTAAGCAAGACAAAAAAGTGGCTAAGAGAGTGGTGATATCACTGTAATACGAAAAACTGCAGGTCGCTTGGAGAGCTTAAAAACAAACGCAATAGTAAATGACTCTACTTGCCTTATAGTTATCCTAATGAACTGTACAATTAGTTTTTTTCCGTATATTGTACAGAATTTAACTCAACATACCAAGCAGATCTCAGTGAATGGTTCAGTGAATGGGCAACTAAAAGGATATTTAATAGTAGAATCAAACTTTGAACTGTATGAAGAAAAAAATTAAAGAATTTTAGTTAATGTGTTAAGAAATATTCCAAATTATTTAAACACGTTTGTAGCGAAGCTAAGTAGATATTTTAGCTCAAAAATTCAAAATAGTCAAAGTTTAATATAAACGACTTGGGAAATTGTAAACAATGAGACTGGAAGAGATAGAAAGCGTAAAAGTGAATACAGTCTTAATAATATTAACAATACAGTTATTCAAAAGATTTAGAATTGCCTCAGTTTTTGAAAACTTATTTGCAGATATTCCAGTCTCAACCACTAAATCTTTACATTCTTCACCCATTGTTGCCGAGTCCCTATTGAAAGAAAATTTTGACATTTGTAACCATGAATTTAATTCCAACTATATTAGTGCACGAGATATTATTAATACTTTCAATACACTGTTAAAGAAACAGCTACTCTATATGGAAATTCCGTAGAGGTTGCAAAATGCATAATCAACACTGTAGCGCCTGAATGTGCAATTATTTTTAATAAATGTGGTGTAATTCCTGACTTAATGCAGAGTAGTAAAATATTTGTTTAAACCAGGCAGCACATCAGACCCCACGAACCTAAGACCAATTCATGTGCTTTCCTCCTTTAGTAAATAAAATATTTGAAAAATTGATGCTAAGTCCATTGCAAAGACATTTTAATAAACATAAATTATTCAACAGTAAACAATTCGGTTTCACAAGGGTTCGCTCGACTACCGACGCTAGTAATAAGCGTCTTGCACATATTTTTGAGGCCTGGGAGCGGTCACATCATGCCCTATGTATTTTTTGTGAGTTATCCAAGGCTTTCGATTGTGTTTCTCGTGATACATTGAAACACTGCCTTGGGTCATCTTATTTCTTATTTGGATAATAGGATCCAACGAGTGGACTTTAACGGCAAGCGAACCCCGGGTTCTATTGTCACTATGAGAGTTCCGCAGGGCTCAGTTCTTGGCTCTTCTTTATCGTATATATTAATGACCTACCTTGGCTTATAAAGAACAGTCATGTAATAGTGTTATTTGCAGATGACACATCACTTTATTTAAGCTTTAACAATAGACAGTTACTGACGATGTAACTATTGTTCTCTCTAAAAAAGTACATCGGTTTAGTGTCAATAATTTACAACGTAAGTTGTAGGCATTCACTGAGGGGTTTTAAGGAAATAAACATAATGACAGTCGCATCTCAATATGTATATGAGAACCTGATTTATGTAAAAAATAATATTAATCTATATTCTAAATACAGCGACATTCATAGCATAAATACTAGAAACAAAACTTATTTATTGTGCCCAAGACTAGGCTCCAAAAAATTCTAACTCCCAAGCCATGTTAAAGAACTAAGCCTCAATAAACTTAAAACAGAAACTCTGTCAAAAAGGTTTCTCTAAAATTAAAGATTACTAAGACGACAAAAAAGCTTGGGATTAATTAAGCTACTCCAAAAAAAAATAATTGAATAACATGATAAATATTAAAGATAGACCCCCTTTTAAAGTTAATTTTAGATCATTTTTTATGAACATTTAGAAAAATACGAGCGGTCACATGCCCCATAGGCGGCATTGAATGTGAGGGCTATGTGGATCATATATTTTTTATCAGTTGTTTTAATGATAATCTGCCAGATTGAGTACTTTATGCGGCCTACCCAAATGTTCTTTCTTTGGTTTTGTTCGTCGAGTCATTGAGCTCCTTTCTGAGTTGAGTTACACGATTACTGACAAATGCGTGAACTGACTAGACAGGTCCACTGAAATCTGTAGGGTTGTTTCCTCATAAGACCATTTCAAACACCAACCTACATGGTCTTCAAATGATCTGACCAAGATTATTTCTGGATTTTTATATACGCAATGACATGAATTTTTATATTATAAACAATGACATAAATATTTGCTTTGTAAAGTACCTATTATATTATTTTTATTAATGTGAATGTGAAGACATGTGGGTCATTGTTTCATTTTTTATTTTTCTGTCTCAGTTAGTTGTAATCTTGGTCTGGCAGATTGAGTAATTTATGCGGCTTACCCAAATGCCCTTTCTTTGGTATTGTTCGTTGAATTGTTGAGCTCCTTAAGTTCTGAGTTGAGCTGCATGATTACTGACAAATGCGTGCACGTTGAGGAAAGAATCACACAGATTGAGTGGACCTATGCAGTCAGCATAGGTCCACTCAATCTGTGTGATTCTTTCCTCAAAAGACCATTTCAGACACCAAGTTACTTCAAGGTCACCAAAGTCTTCACATGATCTGACCAAGATTATGTCTGGACTTTAAAAAAGACTGTGACCTCTGAGTTTTTTTCGGCCTTTCTTCTCAGAGTAGTCAGATAGGAAACGCTGACCTTATCTAGTTTTTAAAATATCATAGAAGTGTAAAAGTGTTTGTACAAACCTACTTACAGAAATAAAGTAATTTATAATTTATCAGTATCTAGTATTATTATTAGTGCCGAGTTGACTTGGGCCGAACTGTCCCTGAGTGTACCTACCTACCAGGTACACTTTTAGGAGGGACGAGACACGTGTATGAATGTCGCGCCGCTGATGAAGAGCGACGCAAACACGCGTGCCCGTCATGCTAGCATAGGACGGTGTGGGTGTGCCTTGTCACCAGCGTGTGCGACGCCGCTCAGGGCTCCAGCCTGGCGGGTCTGCCGCGGGGGGTGACAGGGGAGAGGGAAGAGGGGGTCGCTTACCAAACGAGTTGTCCTGAGTCGACCCAAGGTCACGCGCATTGTGTTGAATACAGATTGGCAATTTTATTTTTAAATAAGTAAACAAACTAATCATGCGTAAAAGAAGCCTAATCTACTGTTTATTTCCATTATTCTATGTATTTATTACCTATACACCTACGTAACACATGGGACTTAAAACATAACTGGCGAAATGTGGGTGATAGGTACCTACACCTCTGCCCAACCCTTTGGGAAAACATGGCGGTTATGTTATCTGTGTGTTATAAATTAATTAAAAGAAGCGGAACGTTACAGTAGGTACTGAGATAACTAAGGTTTATCAAACACTTTCGCGTATTTTTCACGTCAATAACGTATGCGGACGGGTCCGTGAAAGATTTCAATACTTCTCGCGATACCATACGACGAAAACGTGACCAAATTTATTTAAGGTCCGTGCAGATTGGCGCGATATTGCGAAAGCAACAGACAGCGCGACACTTTCCATGAAGTTGTCATAAAAATTGCTCTACTATTGTTGCGTCGCGCCTGTCTGCGGGAGCCTTTAGTATAAGTTTTGAAAATCTAATCGGTCAAGGACAGCTAATGAGAAACAATTGATTTTCTATTGTTTAACACCGAATCGGTGACGCGCGGGGAGGTTGCTAACCAACTTTAAACCGTTCTATATCAATGGTCATTCAAATTACAGAAACCTAAAGATTTTCAATGATTATTTGAAATAGTTCGACGACTGTATTTTTATTCTTTTTCAGAATTTGGCGTCTAATTGTCGCCGTTTTCAATTTTGATTACTGTCTTGTCTTTAGTGACACTCACAAGATTAAGACAAATCGATTGACGTAAGAATCATCAAAATCCACGCGTTTGGAGAGACCAAACGCGTGGGTCGACCACGCGTTTGGTCTCTCCCAACGCGTGGGTCGATTTTGATGATTCAAAGGAACAATCATTCCTATGTACCCACGTAAGTTCCTTCTGTCAGCACAAATGTAGGGGTCCACTAGGGCCGATGCCTGCCGGGGTCGTGGGGAGGTACTTATGGGTCACCGAGTCCCCTGGCAACACAGGCAACAGGAAGGAATACGGGTGGGTTTTAGTCAGTAAGAGTCTGACACACCCTCCCGCTCCGCCCAGAGCGGGAGAAGTTATTTGATGATTTCCCACCCTCAAAAAAAAAAAAAACTCTCCTTTGCGTTGCGCAGACTGGTAAAAAAAGGAATCGATTTAGATATATTTTTCTACATTTTAAGGTTCCGTAGTAAACAAGGAACCCTTATAGTTTTGCCATGTCCGTCTGTTTGTCTGTCTGTTTGTTCCCGCTGTAGCTCAGAGACGCTTGGGAGAACGCACAATGAAAGGTTCCGTAGTTGGGAAGTTGGGATGAATTTATCCCAAAAACAAACATAACATTGTAGTTGAAAAACATGTTCTCCCTTACATCGATATATGCCACGGTCAATTCTCCAACTACAAATTTAAGTTGGTCGACTATTACTCGTTACCTAACTTGTAAATCCCACTTAGCTGTGATAGTCTTCCTTTTAATTTCATTATATGTACCTACCTACTACTACCATATTTTTTTTCACATCTCCAAAAACAACCATTTAGCTGGCAGGGAGGGGTGACACTTGACTCTAACATAAATTAGCACTTTAATGCTTAATATTACGCAAGCGGATTCTTGAATCGAAAAGTGGTGTTCCACACCATGGGATAGACGAGAAAAATAAATATCACCCCCACATTACGTGAAATTTTTTTTCAAGATTTTATTTTAGCACTTAGTCGGCGTGATTAATATTATGTTTACCTATGCCAAATTACAGCTTCCTAGTACTAAGCATCTCTGAGCTACAGTGGGGACAGACATACAGCCTTTTTTTTTTATGGGAATTCATCAAATAATTTCTCCCGCTCTGGGCGGAGCGGGAGGGTGTGTCAGACTCTTACTGACTAAAACCCACCCGTATTCCTTCCTGTTGCCTGTGTTGCTAGGAGCCTCGGTGACCCTTTAGTACCTTTCCGCGACCCCGGCAGGCATCGGCCCTAATGGACCCCTACATTTGTGCTGACGACATCTCTTTGAGGCGCGCGTGGAATACAACGTGCCGTTGACCCGGGCCTGGTCCCTACCGGACGGTGACCTACCCATTGCTCACCGTCCGCAAGCCCGCGCCTACGGTGGCCGAAAATCCGCTCGGGATTCCCGACGCCCAGGGCGTCTCCAGCGGTGGCTAGGGGTGAGAGGGCGCGCAAATGCCTTTCCCTCAACCGTCCCGCCTCCTCCTTCGCGAGCATTACTGCTTCGCAGAAGGAGGTGACGGCTGCCCATGCCTTCTCGCTCCGTACCATGGCCTGAATCAGGGCCGGGCGCGAGAGATCTCTGCCGCCGATCGCCTCCTCGAGGACACGGCGGTGCTCTGCCCAAGCCGGGCAGACCTCCACCGTATGCTCCACCGTGTCCTCCGGGCGATCCACACAGTGGTGACACCCAGGCGTTTCCTCTCGCCCTATCCGACACAGGAACCTCCCGAAGCTGCCGTGTCCGGTGATGACCTGCGTCAGGCGAAAGGTGAGGCCGCCGTGGCGCCTCTCTAGCCACTCCTCAAAGAGGGGAATTATCGCCGCAATTGTGGCGTGCCCAGCACTGGGTTGCGACAACCGTAGGTACTCTCCATGTCGCCATGAGATCCCGCCGGAGCTACGTCCACTGTGCCGCGATTTCTCGCGGCAGTGGAACCCCGCTGCCGCGAGAAATCGCGGCACCGGAGTTTCGCCTCCTCGCACCACACCCATACGTGCGCGAGGACTTTTGCCTTCAGATCCCATGGCGGCAATCCGGCAAGGAGGCTCACTGCCTCACAGGAGAGACATACAGACTTGAGACAGGGTTCCTTGTTCACTACGGAACCCTATAATTTTATTTGCTTTGAGAATCTATTATACTTATTTCTTTTTATTTCTGACATTCTGAGAAAAAATTAGGACCTCAAATAGTTTTTTACGTTTACACTTGTATGGGTATATTGTTATGACTTGTATTGCCTTGAATAATTTGTACTTTAATAGGTAGGGTACCTATTCTTTATTATTAATTTGTCTACTATAAATGTAGAATACTGTACCTACCTACCTAGTTACCTAGTTACCTATTAACCCTTTTTGATGTTGTTTACTGTGATGGACATACAAAAAGAAAAATAAAGATCAAACTATTCAAGTCAATAACAGTATATTGTTATGACTTGTATTGACTGTGAAGGGCCGTCTTTGCCATTGACCACTCTGGGCTAGTGCCTAGGGCCCCGCGATCCATAGGTCCCCCTAGTTCCTGCCAGTGTCGTAGCTAGAGGCAGTCAACAGAACAGCTTATTAAATCTCAGACGGGGTGCTAAAAAGTTCTTTATGAACGGTCAAAATAAATCCTAACCTATCCGAGGCGCGGTGCTATACCTATATATAATTAGTAATATAATAAATAGGTTTCGGACTCGCTCTTGCATCCTTTTTAGGGTTCCGTAGCAAACAAGGAAGCCTTATAGTTTCGCTGTTCGTCTGTCTGTCTGTCTGTCCCTGCTGTAACTCAGAGACGCTTAGAAAGCTGTAATTTGGCATAGGTATACATATTAATTAGGCCGACAAAGTACTAAACGCACTTGGGCGGTTTTTTTTTACACAGAACAATAACACCCTTTTTTTTTGGGTGGGAAATTATCAAATAACTTCTCCCGCTCTTCTTACTTTTTGTAGCGGCCAGTAATTTCATCATAAAAAACCGGCCAAGTGCGTTACTAGTTACCAAAAATCTGTTTTTTATTATATTTTTTTTGCAACTCCTATGAATACCTTTTAGTAAATTTCGTCATTTGAAAAGGGTTTTGAATTTCGGTCAAAAGATGAAAATCTCCTGTCAAGTCGTATTCCTATATAATCCTGCAACGCGTTTGAGGCCAAATCAATAAAATATCTGCCATTTAATACGGAGAGAAGACGTCATTTGAGCCGAGAAGAAATGAGCCGTGGGAATGTTGGAAGCTGGTTCTCGGCAACATGCTGTGGCAATCGCTTTGGGCACTACGCAGAGTATCAAGTCGACTTTGGACACGTTGCCGCATTACTGGCCGCTGCCAGTAATGCGGCAACGTGTCTAAAGTCGCCACGCTTGGCAGAACGACTTGGACGACGAGCTCGCGTCACCACACACACACAAGAACGTTACGTACAAATTACTGCTCGACGAAATCGTACAATGACCGCGATGATATATCTACGTTACAAGGCTAAATAGCTCTTCAGGGGTTTTAATAAGCGATCAAACCATAAGAAATCGCTTGCGATGAAGTAAATGTCTGTTCCCGAAGGCCGCTACGTGTAGCGTCACCACCTATTGAGCCCCGCAATCGGAGAGCCCGTTTACAATGGGCTCGTGCACTCAGAAATTGGGCAGATAATCCACGTCCACACACTACCAGAGTCGTTGCAAACACACTTCACGCCGCAGCTAATATCAAAGGCCTACTATAGCTTGCTCAATCGCCAGACTTGAATCCCATTGAGCATGCACGGGATGCTTCAAAGAAGAGATCTGCCAAATATGGATGCCGTACACACACTAGAATAGTAGATTGTCATAAGGGACCAAAATAATGTATTGAGGGCGAGAGTGATTGTTTGAATCCAGAGCGAAGCGAAGGATTCTAGAGTAGAATCCCGAGCCTAGCGAGAATCCTAAGCGTAGCGAGGGATTCAAAGTACGTCGCTCGAGGTTAAATAATTTTGGTACCGTGGCACACTCTGCTTTTCATCACCCTCTAACAGAAAATTTATATTATATTTACATAGCCAAATTACAAATGTATACTTATTAATATTAAATTAAAATTATCTGTAATATTTTGACAAAAAGTAATAAGCAAAAGCGAATAAGAAGTACCGTGTATTTTTTTTTATTTGTTTGTTCAATGCCGCGTCGGCAGGCGCACTTTTTTTTTATTACCGGCTTGGACTTTATCGAAACGAGTTGCGTTCAAACTTTTTAATTAAATAGTGTTCCAAATTCAAAAGTAATTTCGTCACTGACTGAATGACCCATTTTGCTCGCACTTAGCGAGGAACCCTTCGCCTCTTTTCGAATAGATGGGATGAAAAATCTTTTTCGTCTGTTACAGTGGACGTCGACGGCCATTCCGCAGCGTGATTTGGATGAACTCATATTGAGTATGCCGAGCTGCGTTATAGGTATGTCTTAACGGCGGCAATACTAATTGATTTATATTACGCAATAAAAACCTTTAAAAACTTTAATTTTTATCTTTTCATTACATTTTAATGTTAGGATTAAATAAGGTGAAAAATCAAGCAAAGCAAAAATCGTGTAAAGTCTTTATTAACCCAAAGCAGAGAGTACTTCGTCGATCTACACATACGAAAACATTTTATTTAATCAATCTTACTAGACATTTTTATTTAATTTCAGGCGAGGATGGATAGTTAAGTCGAGGGGTAAAATGGCTCGTTTATGCCCGAATTATACACTCTGCTATTCACTGAGATTGCGACAAAATGAAACAGGCATAAAGTATATAATAGTACCTATCCCATTGTTTTAGTTTAATCACTTTTCACTGTTCAAAAATGTTGCAAAATTAAAGAAGCGAATAGCTAATTCTAAAGTTTTTATTTTAGTTCTCAACATGTGTCATTCGACTTGGACTTCATACTGCCAAGTCATAGAAACGTTTCTTTGCGTTTTTAAATAATAAATGACAACTATTTTATCTGGTTTTATTAAAATAACGATAGAAAACGCGGAAGTGATAAACTAAAGCAAATTATGAAAGTTGTATCCCTTTGAGCAGATTTTTTCACAAGGTGCTAGGTCAGGGCTGTAAGGAGGGTGACCCAGGAGTTTGACTGGTGTGCTGTCCAGGAAGTCCGCGGAGCCCTGTGTTTGGTCGCTTATTGCTCCCAACAAAGAAATTTCTGCCAAGCAATTGGTAGTACCTATACCATTCAGCGTTGATGCTTCTTAGGTTCCGTAAAGGAATTGACACCAAGTAGCCAGTCAAATTGAAAAAGCTCGCGATCAAAATCTTCCCCCCGCTTCTAGATCGCTTCACATTGGTAGACGTTGGCTCATTTTGAAACACCCAAACCGTCGAATGGCGCTTCGTTTATGGATCGTATTGATAAATCCAAGGAAAATTATCACAGCTAAGTAGGCTTTACAAGTTAACGAGTAATAGTCGACCAACTTGCAGTTGGAGAATTGACCGTGGCATAATATCGATGTATGAGAACGTGTTTTTCAACTGCAATGTTATGTTTGCATCAAAACTTTCCAACTACGGAATTCTTCATTGTGCGTGGTCCGACACGCACTTGGCCGGTTTTTTATAAAAAAATTGGCTTTTATTTTAGTATATTGACTGTGGTGTCTTAGGTCTTAGGGGAAGGGAACCGAATATCGGATGGCCACCTAATTTCGGATATAATATCAATATCTCCTACACAAAGTAACGTCATTTAATCTATCGAGCAGCCCAGTTACGGAAGCACTGCAGCGCTTTCATCGACCTCTCTCTATCAAAATAGCGACAAAACAGATGCTTGTTCGACTTTTGTCTCGACAAAATACTACATGACAACGTTGTGAAAAAGTAAATGCTTTTGATTTTTTCATTGTACTTTATTAATTGCTATTTTACTTACTTAAAAATCGAGTTTTGTAGGAAAACCAACACATTAAAAATAATTTTATTGGTAATTTATATGTGTGAATTCCCAATACCTATCGGTGTTACTCAATATCGAATATCCGATTTTAGGAGCCACGTTAAAATGTTGATTAATATTGTATTTATCACAAATAAAAATCTTCAAATATATATTTGAAGATTTTTATTTGTGATTCGGACCTTAATTATGTTTTGTGTTTATTTTGACGAGACTTTAATAATAAAACTATTTTAATATAGGTATTTAATTTACTGTGTTATTGAAAGGTACAGTCGCCAGCACATCAAGTTACCACAAACTGTCAAATTTTTCCAAACTATATTAAACCTTAAAATGTTGATGGTTAAGTTCAAAATCGAATGAAAAAATTTGAGAGTTTGTGGTAACTTGATGTGGTTGCGACTGTACCTAACATCGGATATCCGATATTGACGTATTATTGGATATCTGATATTATAAGGCTGCTTGGTTAAAAACCTGAATTTCTTATTAAATTGAAGTAACTATACAATTTTGTGTATCGTTTAACACTGCTCTTGTGTAATTCGATTAAAGTTCACATAGTAGGTATATGGGGCCAAGTTCATAATATATATATATTTATTTTATTATAAATATATTTTCTACTACAAAAAGTATCCGATATTCGGGTCCCTTCCCTTACGACTTACACGTGCGCGGGCAGAAGCTAGTAGGTACATATACCTATGCCAAAATTCAGCTGGTTAGCAAAAATGTCATATCTTCAGCCAAATTAGTTGCCGTTGACGAACAAAATTAATAATGTGCTTATTTAGGCTCGCCAACCGCTGTTTCTACATTATCTGTGGCGGTAATGGTGTCATCGAAACAGCTGTTCGGTCGCTGTAGGCCTGTGGCGCGTACCACCGCCACAGTACTCTTCAGCGTTGCTATCCAAACGAGGTTTCTCGTACATGTACGAGAATTAGTGGTCCTGGTACGAGGTACGAGCTTACATCTATTCTCGTACGATTTTGTACGAGATTCGATAAAAACAATTCATATTTTGGATCGCGCCTCGAAATGAATGAACGGTGTGTACGTACGAAAGGTTTTATTTCATTCATTTTACATACATTGTTTTTAAAAGATGAACGTAGAAACTAACGTTAAAAGTAGAAAATATGTCTATGTTAATTCCACTCTACTCCACGTCAACTATAGTAGGTACAGTTCGGATACTGTATACAGTATCCAAAGCAAAACTCCGGTTGTACGACCTGCCACGGGTGCCACCTGCGACACTAGATTGTCCAGAGCGGTGTGTAAGGTGTGTTTGAGTAACTTGTACAAACTGCTCTGTAGTACTTTTTGACGAAACTGCATTGTAGTGCTTGGTTATGAGATAGTTGACTAGAACATCAATAGAGTTTAAGCAATTTATTAAATAAATGGTATGTACGAGGTTTTGTTGACAAAATACGAGATTTCAGACCATATCTGTACGAGGACACGCCTTCGGCGTCTGGCAACACTGGCACTCATAGATGAATATACTGATAACAGTACTGACTGAGTTGCGACTGGCGAGCATAGACTAATAAATAAATATAAATTATGAATAATGAGACTGGCGACTGCAGTACTTTACTGCTAAATCGCGTTGTTGTCTAATGTTGGATTTGGGCGTCACTCATATTTATAATATTATTTATTGTGCTTTTGATGAAATTGCATCAGTTAAGATAAAATAATGTATGAAACTGCACTTATCTAGGTATTCCCGGTTATTTAACAGTTTCATGAACTACTGATTCGAGAATTTCAATTAGTTTTTATTACCTCGCAGTAGGTGCGAAAAGTAGAGTATTCGCCTCGGGGATAAAGGTGTCTTCGTCTCTTGGGCGAGTTTGAATCTAACTCTTAACCCCTAGAATCCTTCGTTACGTTCGGGATTCAAAGTATCGCCCGTGACAATACTGCTGTCCAAACGTCTACAAGTAAGACGAATATTATACTCAGAATGTTACATAAATAAAACACAAACTGTATGTAAACAATACAATTATTCCAAGATTGGTATAGATTGTTCTTTATTGTCCACTCGTTTTTGGTTACAGCTACTTTTGCTTACATGATAAAACTGTAGAGACACCGTTATGAGAAATCTAAGATTTCTGAAAAATTACAAGACGCCTTAGGTATATTGGCCTAATCGAAAATAAAATACATGAAATTGCAGTACGTTACGGGTACGCAATAGGATTAAAATAAAACGCCAGAATAGATTAATGTGCGGTTATAATATTATAAAATACTTTCAGCCTATCGAAACATAAAACTATGGGCTCTAATCGATATTTACATAGAAGTATGAAAGGCGGGAGGACATTACAAATCTAGAAATGAGTACCGACAATATCCCGTGCCTGCCGGCACTCAGTTTACACCGGTTACTTATTATGCATGATCATGGAAACAGTCGGTAAAGGCTCGCGTGCTCAGGTTAAGATTCGTGCCAACCAGGTCCTGAGCTGGTGCATGAATTTATATACTCTTTAGAGTTCACAGACAGTCCTAACTTCGAATTTAGTGATTAATATCACATTTTATAAGTTCCGGTCACTTCTAAACTTAAAACAAGCACACCGCTCTGCGGCGTCTAATCATCGTGGGGGCGCGGCTCCGGGAAGCCGCGCGCGGACAGCGGGTCCGGCGCCGGCGACGCGTGCGGCGCGGGCGACGCGGCCGGGGACGCGGCCGGCGACGCGGTGCTCAGCGGGGAGGGCAGCGTCGCGTACACTGTGGGCCGCGGCGGCTGGTACGACGGCGCGTACGAGTCGCTGCGCGGGTTGTAGAAGGGCGAGTCATCGGCGCAGCAGTCCAGGTTGGGCGAGTAGGGCGTGGCGGCGCCGCAGGACGGCGCGTCGTCGCTGGGCCGGTACGCGGGCGCGACGGGCGCGTACACCGTGCGGCGCGGCGGCTCGGCCTCGGGCCGGTGGTGCGACGACGGCGCGTACGCGTCCGACCAGCTCGCCTTGCTCGGCGTAAAGTCGCCCTTTATGTACAGTTGTATCGGTCGCCGGAAACCTTTACTCGCATGCTGCGGGACGCCCAGTATACAACACTTGCTGAATCCAACTTCGGGTGACAGCAAGTAATCACGAAATTTGTTCGGGAATAACTCGATCGAGTTGAAGTTCTCGTATATTGTCGGCTAAAAACAATAAAATTTGCATATTAATTACTTGCATATTTAGGCTGAACTAATAATAATGAAAGCAATGATATCAATCTAGCAAAGAGAATGCAGGATAAAAATACATACCGTTAGACGCTTCTTTTTCTTATAGCTAGCCCAGTTTTGAGCTTCTAGCACTAATTTCCCGCCGGGGCGTAGATCGGCGAACATTCGCCGGAAGGCACGCTTGAGGCCCGCGTCGCCCCAGTTTAAATGCATCCACTTGGTGGTGGACAGGCAAAGGATCAGATCGAACTGAGGACTGTCGGGGCCGCTGCCGACCGGAACCTCCTCACGAGGGACATAGTTGCCCTGGAAAACGAAAATGTTAGAATCAGATAATGCTACTGCACTTGTGCTGATGAGTCACTAAATACACCATGACAGAGAGTGAATAACATAATATATCGTAATGTATTTCACAATGTGAATGGACATGATGAAATATTCCGTAAGTAAGTACATCATGGAATATTTTAGCATTACAAGTGCTGTATAGAATATTACACCATTAGATGAAATAGAAACGTACGTGTTTGAAAGTAACATTGTAGGGGAACAGCGGCGGAGTCACCTCCGCAGTCGTGTCTCCCAGTGGTCCGTACAGCATAGTCATGGACATGGGGAAGAAGCATTGACCATGTTCTTGTTTATGCACCGCCTTCCTGTTCTTCCTTGGCCTCCGTAGTTTCCTTCCAGTCAGAGGAAGGACCTTCTTCAAATCTTCGTGTTTGTCGAGCTTCTGATCAATGTTACAATCATCACACTTATCTTCCTTACACTTATCGCCCTTACACTTATCGCAGTCTCCTTTCTTATCGTCTTCTAAATCTGTTTTCTTATCATCATCCCTCTTTGGTTCAGTTGGTACTGGAATGAAGGACCTCAGATTCTTCCTTGCTCGTCCTGGAATGAGAAAATGTTTAAATTAATGTATGTTCTCTCTCATTACTAACAAAAAGCTAGAAACAGCTACACGTGATAGAAGGAGAGAACTAAAACTGCTTAAAAAATAAAGAATAAGAGAGATTTTGTGTGAGAGACAGAAAGAGTTATATCTTTCTTCCCTCTCATGTAGCAGAATGTGCCTAAAAGTGACGAGTCTTTGAAATGTTACTATCAATTCTCGTCCCAATTATCGAGTCGCCGTCTAAGATTCACCTCAAAAATATGCAGATCTATACTGAATAAGTTATTTTATTCATCAGTAATAAAAGATACTTATAGAAGATAACATAAACAATGACAAGTAAATCACGATGGAGAAATCATAGATTTCACTCAGATATCCAATACCAGTAATATCCAATCCAGTATTGTACAACCAGTGCATAAAAGAAGCCATTTTAAAATGGCTGGTTTATGCCAGTTGTACACTCTGGTTTTCACTTCGATTGCGAGAAAATGAAACAGGCATAAAGTTAAGTAACAGTATCCCATTGTTTTAGTTTAATCAGTTTTCACTGTTCAAAAAAGGAAATACCTAATTCCCGCCATGAAACTTTTTAAGTTTTTTTTTTATTTTCAACATGTGTCATTCGACTTAGGTCATACCTCTTCTTCAATTTTGCAACGTTTTTGAACAATGAAAAGTGATTAAACTAAAACAATGGAATATTCATGTGACGAAGAAATAACACTCTCTCCTAAAACGCCAATGGAGCAGAATGCGAAAAATGTGATTGAAGAAATATTACCGCCGAAATCCAAGCAACTTTATCTCAGCGCGTACGACAATTTCATGCGAGATCAGACAAGCAAGTAAATACTAGTACTACTAATATACTTTATGCCTGATTCATTTTCTCGCAATCGTGAAAGCAGAGTGTATAACTCGGGCATAAACGAGCCATTTTATGCACTAGTTGTACAATCTACTATTTCGCTTCTCATGCTCTAAAAGTTAAGGTGGGTCAATATAAAGGCTCCTACATACTGGCGCGACTTGTCGCGACACAAAGGCACCGCTTGTAGCGCTACACGTGGTGTCTTTGTGTATGTAGGAGCCTTAAACGTCTCAAAATGGCTCCTTTTATGTACTAGTTGTCGCACTCATACACACCTCAGCACGACAGCGCATCTATAATTAGTTATTACTTTGTTTTTGATTTCTTTATATCTTTATTTTTTATTTTATTTTTTGATTTGTGTTGCTTTTGTTTTTCTAATACGTACTAAAGTGAAATGTCTACTCAATAGCTTAAACTGAAAGCCGTAACTAATGGAAGAGCGGAACTTCCTAACACAAGTATATTTCTTACTTAAATGGAAATTCCCTAATGACCCTAATGTAAATGTATTTTTAAGTTATTGAAATAAACATTTTGATTTGATTTTGGTTGTACAATATACTATTGTTATCACGCCTTTTTTATAGCCTCATTACTTTTTAATACCATGGCTGCAAACCTCATAAGAAATTGTTTTTAGTTTGTTAAGTTTTACATATCATTTAGGACAGAAACATTTATTATTTTTATACATTTATTACCAGTTTTGGCTAAAACTAATGCAAGTGGCTTAATGGTCATTTAACTGCCCTGAAAAGATTGCAAATCAAACAATATACATATATGTAATTGAATCCTAGCCAAAAGTGAATACCACCTAATAAGGTTAAGTCAGTGATCTACTTATTTAAAAAATTTGTGCAGTTTCATATCTATTCAACTTATCCTTACTAATATTATAAACGCGAAAGCGAGTTTGTTTGTTTGTTACGCTTTCACGCTAAAACGGCTGAACGGATTTGGATGAAACTTGGCACCTGGGTAGACCATGACCTGGGTTGGGACATAGGATACTTTTTGTTGTATGTTCCCCTAAGATAATTTCCGATATCCACGCGGGCGAAGCCCCGGGAAAAAGCTAGTATTACTATACTTGATACATACCTATCAGCACTGAGTCAATATCCATGCCAACAACAGAACGTGCACCAAGTGTGCGAGCCACTGCTATTGAAATATGTCCCACGTTGCACCCAATGTCCAACACATCTTTGTGCTGGAATAGATGCCGATGCATCTCAAATACTTGCAACCGAATGTCCATCATAGCATTTAAGTTTCGGTAACCATAATACCTGAAATATTAAAACTTGAGTTATAATACACACAATACAAAATTATTAATATTTTTTAACACTTTCACCGCTAAGTACATAGAATACATACAAATTGGCATGCCATATAATGTTTATTGCAAATCTATAACAACCCGTCAGTCGTGGGCATGAACAGAAGTCATCTTTAGCTACATATAGCGACGACTCGGATGCGAGTTGTGGGCACACGAACGAATTATTTTTCGACCCATATGCTGGGTGCTTGGCATAGAAAGTGTTAAATCATTTAGAACTATTTATTCATACTGTATACATAATAATGAATGACAAATTTAAGATTTATTTAGAGGTCAAGCAATTGTCATGCAAATAATACCAGCTGGCAAATAAAGAATAACTTTTTAGCAACTGTAAAATTTACATTTAAATAGTTCAATACCTTCCCCTAACGGATTAACTGTGAATAGTAAAAAACATATGTTACCTGTCGTAATTTCCATACTGGTATCTTGAATTTTTGGGGTGGAACGTGGGCAGCTTTAGATCTTCATCGGTGCTAGTCTTGAGTTTCGTGCGATGTGGCGAGGCGGGGCGCTCGGGCGGTGCCGTGCGCTGCTGCGGCCGCGCCCGCATCCATGCTCCAGGCTGAGGCACAACTGGACTTACTATTTTATCTAATGAATCCATCCGACGTAACTTTTTGGGATCTTTTCCTTTCTGTGATGCATTATCACTATCACTACATGATCTTTTACGTGATTTACATGCTGATGTTGACGGTTCTGGTGGTGGTGGCTCCTTGATACCTACAACAACCACTTCAGGAGGCTCTTCTGTGGCTGGAGATGTATTATCTGTTGTGCGTCTCCTTAGCCTAGCCTTCTTGCGTGGCTTACGTTGCTGCATCTCAAGTCTCTTCTCATACTCCTCATTATCCAATGGTTCCATTAAATTCAATGGGTCCCTTATGTTCGGAGGAATAATAACATCAATCTTAGCCTTGTGACGAGGTGGTGTAGGTAAAGGTGAAGATTCTGGAGTGACAGCATTCATGGCTCTATTGATGTCCTCATCCTGTAAACTATTTAAGTTGAGAGGATCTGATATATTTCCCCCAAGCAAAAATTTTGTAGGTGGAATGAAAACTTCTTTGCGTGGTCTCTTGTGGGGTAAGAAAAACTTTGAGATTGATGGAAAGCTCTGTGCCCTTTTTCTTCCTTGCTTGAACTTGGTACCAATGTAATTCGGTCGACGTATGATACTCCTATCAGGATTATCCTTGGCAGGTGTGTGACCCTTCTTGCCATGGCGAAATTTCTTCTTGGTCTTTTTTGAATTTCCCACTCCAGATGCATCACCTTCCTTGGAAGTGTTGACATCACACGAATTTATAGCATTGGACTCACTAATATTTAGAGAAGTTTCTGTCGAGTCGCCCACTTCATTCTCAGATAAATCGCCAGCTGTTTCATTGTCAGCATCATCTACAACGTTGCTTTCACAAGCAATTACATTTTCTTCCGGGCTACCCATTACGTATGCTTAACACAACGGTAACTACATTATAAAATTATAAATCATTTAAAAAGTCAAATTTGCCGCCACTTCATTTCTTGCAAAACCTACAAGGACATCCGTCAATGGTGATAAACAGTTTAACAATGCGGTTTGTTTTTATTATTACTTGCCACTGAAACGTATACTTTATCGATATTAGAAAGCTATGAAACGATTCTTAGAAAATACTTCACCTTACACTTAAACATAATAAGATAAGTAACCACTTTTCAAAATTAAACACAGCACTTCGTACAATACTTTGATAGGATAGCAATGGCAATTTGATTTCATTTGTTTTAGATTTCACATACTACTGTAAAACTGCGTGCTAGCATAACCTAATTTTGTTATTGGTTAAAATTTTGACGTTTTCATATACGAGCCAATAGGAACTAGGAACGGCTAGACGGAAACATTACTATACCGCTTGCACGAAGAATACAAGAACGAAGTGGAGTTGCCAGGTCAAATAAATACCAATTATTTGAGTGTAAAATATGGTAAAAATAAAATTGTGCTGGACAAATATTCTCGCATTGCTTACTTACTTTCAAACAAAGTTGCGTACACACACATTTTTGAGACAGTCGCAATACCGTGCCAGAAAGTAGTAGCGAGTCAGTGACGATTGAGCGGCTGTTCCACCACGGCGCTGTTCGGTACGATATTTTACGGTAGAAATTTGGGGTCACATGTCGACATCCACTGTTATAACGATTAAGCAATCCCAAAAATATACACAAAAATGTTATACTGATTGCCGTGTAATTGAAGCCTGACTGTCCATACTCTTACTATTCTGTGGTGTGCCAAGTGAACTATTGCTATTTTCTTGATTTTTGACGTGATTACTTCTTATAAATCAATGAACGACGGCTGCACGCACGAGAAAATGTCACGTTCCGCCAGAGCCGAGCGTGCAAGCGAGAGCGTGGAACTAACGATAGCGAGGCACGATCGGCCTAAGCGTTCGGCTTGTGACGCATCTCTCTCTCGTTATCACGTAAAATTATCGTCAGTAAACCGACTTTACAGACAACCAATTTCTTTATTTCTTTCTTTATTTCTTTTAGAAAGTATAGGATTAATAACGCGTAACACTTTGCCTGTTCTGGAAATCGAACCCAGGACCTCAATCAGCAGTAGCTTGCGACCACTAGACTAACGCACGAGGCAGTACGAGGCGCGCTGCTAAAGTTTTCAAGCTCGCTTTGGCAACCTAAAACTTTAGATTTTTAATTTTTCTGCATAAATCGCCAAAGTAACTCTTATTTCTGTAAGAATTGTCAAAAGCAAAATCAACGTATCCGAGATGAGGCGCAAACATTGTTGAGCCTAGGTCCTCTTCATTTTTCAACTTTTCTGCTCAAGGCGATAAAGAAACATATTTTTGTATGAATGGTTAAAAAAAATCTAAGCTATCGGAGTTCTAATTTTTTTGAGCTCGCTAGCCTGTGCAGCCTAGATGCTTTTAATTTGCTTAAATCAACAAGGTAACTCCTATTTTTGTATCAATCAAACAGGTCAAAAGAAAACAAATCAAATAAAAATACAAATTTTGTATATACAAATACATACCTTAGAGCATTCAACCTCATACACATTGTAACATTCTAAGAAGCGGATCAAAACACCCGTACCATTATTATCTTCTATGCTCAAAGCGCTATAGTCCACAAAATATTATTTCATTCATGCAACATCGAAAAGGACTAGCGTCAGCCATGTAATTTTTGAATTTTGAATTGAAAATATCCGTTGTGATTCGTGTTGACAAACGATTGTTTAATTCAACGGAAGTTGAGAAATTAAAGATTCGCAGGTAATTACTCCAGTGAATGCTAAGAAGCTGACCCTCGAATATAATTTAACTGTTATTTTATCATCAGTGAAACATTAGAAGTTTTCCCCAACATACTTCAACAAATTCGAATACGTTCCAAAAGTGCAGCGTGTAATAATAAAAAATTCGTAATTCAGTATCGTCGATATTGTTGTTTACTACTAATAGACTGGCTTAAACATTGTGATGAATAAGGTAAGAATAAGAAAACTATGTAAGCCCTAATGATTCAGCTCTAGGTAGCTCCTTACTGCGTAGGTAGCTTGCCTTAAATGTCTATTCGCAACTTCAACACAAAATCTACTTTTATCCTAAGAATTCTATACAATTTTTACACACATTAAAGAGTACTTAATGCTTACAATTTTTTAAATTAATTATGTATCTATATAAATAAGGCTAGAATCTAAGTAACGAATAGAGAACAGAGACAACAACTAATAGAGAATTCATCATCTGCCTAGCCTTTTCCCAACTTGTTGGGGTCGGCTTACTACAATTAATAGAGAATTAAAGAAGAAAAATAAATGTTGTGCCAACCACAAATAATTTGGTATAAGTATGGGCATGAGATGATGGTGACTTTTATAAACATAACTAGTTACCTGTTGCGACTTTGCCTGTGATCCAGGATGAAAAGTAGCCTATGTCCTAACTCAGGTCATGGTGTACACATGTGTCAAATTTTATACAAATCCGTTCAACCGTTTTAGAGTAACAAACAAACAAATACAACTCACTTTTGCATTTATAATATTAGTTAGGATATTTATTTAGTTACTTCCAAGTTTTAATAAGTAACTTAAACAATTTCAGATGTCCCGAATACCTAAAATGCCAGTAACTGCCACCAAAGAAAATAAACCGAGTATGTTAACTCGTCGTCCAATGCCTAGAACACTGGTCAGTGCTCTAAGTGATGCTGATAAAAAAGATTTGATAATGAATCACACTAAGCCTGCAGGTCGTGGTGGGCCTTCCACTACAGTTCCAGCTCAGCGCCTCAAGAGATCAGCTACAGCACCATCATCTGTCTATGTGCCACCACCAAAAGTAACGAAAGTTGAAAAGAAGACAACTGTAGCTCCTAAAATCGCACCATATGATTATAAGGCAAGATTCAATGACTTGCTTGGAAAGCATAAGAACATGAAAAGTGAATTTGATGACTTAAAAGAAAAACATGTTGAAGTTTCTGACACTTACGAGAAGACTAAAGATTCAGTACAGAGTTGCATTGATGAAAGAGACCGACTAAAAGAAAATTTATTGAAATCCCTCACTGAATTGAGAGAAAAAACTACAGAGTTTGACAAAATGAAATTTGAATTTGATATTCAAAAAATGGAAAATGAAAACCTCCAACGTAAGACTGTATTATTGGATGAAATAACCAATAGTCTGAAGCAGAAGACAGCTGAACTAGACAAAATACAGTCAGATTTTACTGAACTGTCCAGACAACATAAAAGTCTGAAAGAAGAAACAGAGGCATTGAGAGTCTTAACTGATCATCTTAAGAAAATATCTATTCAATTTGACAAATTGCAACTTGACTATAAAGAAGGACAAGAGACTATTGCTAAATATAAGTCAGAATCAGAAATATTGCAGAATATTTTAGCTGCAATGCATAAAGAGCAAAGAGACTTAAGAAATACTATTCAAGATTTGAAAGGTAATATTCGGGTATACTGTAGAATACGACCTCCTCTGGAGTCTGAGCAATCAAAGCCAAGATTCAATCTCAATGTTCTTGATGCTTGTTCTATTGAGGTTGAAAAGGTTGAACTATTAAATTCTGTTAGAAAAGGGAAGCCACAACATGGTTTCACCTTTGATGGTATATTTACACCACATGCTTCCCAAGAAGATGTGTTTGCTGAAGTTTCAACTATGGTACAGTCTGCATTAGATGGGTACAATGTGTGTATATTTGCATATGGTCAGACTGGTTCTGGTAAGACATACACTATGGAAGGGGGTTGTGGAACTGAGGAGTATGGAATCATACCAAGAGCATTCAACATGATATTCACATGTATGGAAGATTTAAAACGTATGGGATGGGAGTTAACAATAAAAGCATCATTTTTGGAAATATATAATGAAATAATTTACGACCTGCTAAATTCTAGCAAGGATCAAGTATCTCATGAAATTAAAATGTCAAATTCCAAAGGAACTGATGTGTATGTTTCTAACTTAAAGGAAGAGGAAGTTAAGAACTCGCATGATTTCATCAGGCTGATGATATTTGCACAACGTAACAGACAAACAGCTGCAACCTTGAACAATGAACGCAGTTCCCGGTCTCACTCAGTCGCCCAAATTAAAATATCGGCGATACACGAGAAACGTAAAGAAAAATATATGAGCAACTTGAATTTGGTGGATCTGGCTGGATCAGAGAGTGGGAAAACTACACAACGAATGGATGAGACCAAGCATATTAACAGATCTTTATCAGAGTTATCTAAAGTTATTTTATCACTGCAGACTAATCAGTCTCATATACCGTACAGAAATTCTAAGCTGACCCACTTGTTGATGCCCAGTCTGGGAGGTAATTCAAAAACGCTTATGTTGGTAAATGTCAACCAATTTGATGAATGCTTCAATGAGACTCTTAACTCCCTACGCTTTGCCACACAGGTTAATAATTGCAGAGTTGTTAAGGCCAAGAAAAATATCACTATGTTTGACTCGTAATAAAAATGTATCATTTTATTAAATTTAATGACATTATAATATTATGTAACATTTATTACTATTATAATAGAATAGAGATAGTCTCCTTTCTTAACGATTATTTAGGACATGATAAATTGAAGTTAACTTTGGTATTCTTATTGATACTACTTAATTTGGAGCCTTTGCTAACTAGGCTTGTATTTGACCCCTTTGTATTTTAATCTTAACATCTTGGAATCCAAGATCTTGGACTGCTTTAAACTGAATTCATCATTTCCGTAAACATAGATGTTTATGTACATACTATGACGATATTATAAACATGTATTTTTCGTCTTTTTTCTTGAACTCAATTGCTAGTTTTTGTCTTTTAGAGGTGTTTGTACACCGCTTTAATCAGTAATTTGACTTAATAATACTGCCTGTTTTATTTAATTTTCAATAGTTTTATGTCAAACAGTTATGTTATTATTAGTTTTCATGTGTAATTGTATTGTTTATTAAATATACCTAATAATTAGTAAACCTCGTATTTTTTCGCACGTACCTACCCAGTTGATGATAATATAGGTAAGGCCGGTAAACCGTTCCAGGCCTCAGATTTATATATAATATCATTGGTTCCAGGTTGTTTGAAATCCTAGGCGTACTAATACTATTGATTGACGTATTGTAATGACCATTTAAGCCGGTAGATGGCGCTAGTAGTTTAACCGCTTGCTAGGTCTACAAACGGTAGGTACCTACCTGAGCAATTTCAAAAAATTGCGCCCGATTTTTGCCTTGTCCCTCGACTTTGTTAATTTATTTTTTTGTGATGAATTACTTCTAGCAGAATATATTAATTTAAGTGAGGAAAACATATTTTTAATACATTATATAAATTGTAGTTTTGTTGTAATTTTACTAAATATAAAAATTATAAAGATTTTTTAATATTGAAGACCATCAAACTTACTTGTGCCCTTCCCAACTAGGGTCAGAAAATCTTTTATTTCCAAAAACTTTCGTATATTGGGAGTGGTTTATAAATATAATTTGAATTCTTGAAAGTCGAATTTACCAGTTAGAAGGATCAATAGGTATTTATTTTTTCTACTTATTTTCTACTAAAAATAATTATATAAATTAAAATCGAAAATTTTAGCTAACCGGAACATTCCGTTTTATGACGGCGCGAAATGTAACACAACATTATCGTCCTTCATCGAGAGACGCCATTTGGCTTTCATTGGTGCCGATTCCCTTGTTCACAAACTAAACTAAATTTAAGTTCAGCGCATCTTTTTCTTTCTATTTCATTAAGAAAGGGACAGAAGATAAATTTTAGTTTAGTCCTGTCAAGTTAATCAGCGCCTGTCACTACTTCATACAAGTTTAGACGTGATTAAAAACTTGCCTACTAAAATTACGTCAACTTACGCCAAGCGCTGATTAATTTGACAGGACTAAACTAAAATTCATCTTCTGTCCTTTTCTTAATGAAAAAGAAAGAAAAAGATGCACTGAACTTAAATTTAGTTTAGTTTGTGAACAAGGGAATCGGCACCATTGTCAAACTAATTTGTGACCAGGACGTATTGTTAAAGTGTTCCCGTGTTTCAATGTCTTTGCTCAGGTACCTATGTGACCAAGTTTTACTATTGTAAATCACTTTCTTTAATTATTGTTGCCACATAGCAGGATTTGTATAGTATTTGATACCAAAAAGTTAATAGTGCTAAGTACGATGGGTAATTTTTAAACAATTTAAAACTACAAGAAGGTAGCATCATGTGACCTCCGTTTTGTGACTTATTCTACGGTCACATTTAACAGAACGGCAAGTCACTACAGGTCGGAATGCATAAAGCTTAGTTCACATTGCAAATCCATACTGACCGAATTAATGTATACAGTCATAGTACATTAATTCCGTCAGTACCTATGGATTTAATGTTACAAATTATTAAAGTTTTTTTTTTTTAATTTCTATTTTATATTTACAGATTGAAGTTTTTTTTTACAAATCAAAGCGCGGCGCTAGGTCTACTCAAGTATGGCCTTAATTTTATAATACTCAGTGATCTCAAATATTTTATGTTATAAACTGGGTACGGAGTTATTTATCAGTATCCTGCAAAGTTTTAGTAAGACTGATGTCAATCAGTACAGACGCCAGCACATCAAGCTACACCAATCTGTCTTTCTTTGATAGATTTCAACTTTATTACAAAAGAATAAAGTTTATGTTCAATTGGGAAAATTTTACAGTTTGGGATAGCTTCATGTGCTGGCGTCTGTACAATTTATGATATAACCCAACCTAACCTAACCGTGTATAACCTTTGAAACAAAAAATTGGTGTACCTACCTACATTATAATTGGGTTTGAGGTTTCTTTTGTAATTTCACATTAAGTACCTATAGTAAGATAAAATACAAGCATATTTAAAATTATTGTTTTATTTCTTACTTACTCTATTCTTCGATTCTTTCAGTAATTATTTTCTTTTTACAGAAAAAAATATAAAACTAGTTCCAATTTGAGAAATAGGGCTAAAAAATTTGAAATTATCATTTGATGTCAAAATTTGTTAACTTAGTTTTAATGTACTGCGTACATATTATTTAGGCAATTTATAAATCATGTGAATAAATCATGCCTTATGATTTTGACTTCCATTTTGTCACTATCCCTTCATATTGATGGAGTTAAATCTATCAAACTACATGCACTTTTACCTTTCAAATCTGTGCGGCCACAAATATGTTTACAGTTAATTTATTACTTTACGAACGAGCTACAAACATTAAGTAAAATATTATGTTTTTGGAGTAAAATTAAAAAAAAATGTCAAGTAATAAGCGACAGAGTCACAAAACCGAATGACGAACCGAATTCTTGTTTTCAGCGTTGGTCCCATAGTGAACGATGTTCACAATGATGATGACCCCTTTTCAGGTTTTCAGTTATTTCAATTACACTATATAAAAAGGTATCTACTGACTATTTATAGGTACTTTTACCCTTTTTACAAGCTTAGGTATAATTAACTTATTAGTTAATATGTATTGGTGAAATCTTGCAAGCTGAGTTAAAACCACTTCCTCTTATCCTACGGAGTTGACATATTATATGTTGATTCTGTTTCGAAGACAATTTTTTATGATGCTTGAGCTGATTCTACATCCAGGATTGGCTTCTGACGTAGGAACTCCTTAACGGTCAACGGTACAGACACGAAATTTAATATATGCATTTAATTATGATAGTCCGTTCCAAACTCCACCAAGACCTGACTGCTGCACCCAGGGTTGGCCCCAGACGAGGGAACTCCTCAACGGTCAACAGTACAGACACGAATTTTAATATACCTACTCATTTAATTATGATATTCCGTTCTAAAGTCCACCATGACCTGGGTGCAACACCCAGGATTGGCTCCGGACTAGGAACTCAAACTAGAAAACTCGAAACTCGTGAGCGATCAACATCAGAGACAACACATTTTATAAACGCATTCAATTATATAGCCCGTTCTATAATTCACCATGATCTGACTTATGCACCCAGCGTTGGTTCCAGAAGAGGGAACTCCTCAGCGGTCAAAAGCACAGATACAACATTTTATATACTTAGATCATTTAATTATAATAGCCCGTTCTAAAGTTTACCATGCGCCATGTCCTGCGCCAAGGGATGGCTCCAGACGAGGGAACTCCTAAACCAGGGATTCCCAATGTGGTCGATATCGACACCTTTTTTTTTTTTTTTGAGGGTGGGAAATCATCAAATAACTTCTCCCGCTCTGGGCGGAGCGGGAGGGTGTGTCAGACTCTTACTGACTAAAACCCACCCGTATTCCTTCCTGTTGCCTGTGTTGCGGGGGCCTCAGTGACCCATAAGTACCTTCCCGCGACCCCGGCAGGCATCGGCCCTAGTGGACCCCTACTATATGTGCTGACGACATCTCTTTGAGGCGCGCGTGGAATACAACGCGCCGTCGACCCGGGCCTGGTCCTTACCGGACGGTGAGCTACCCATTGCTCACCGTCCGCAATCCCGCGCCTATGGTGGCCGGAAATCCGCCCGGGATTCCCGACGCCCTGGGCGTCTCCTGCGGCGGCTAGGGGCGAGAGGGCGCGAAACTTGCCTTTCCCTCAACCGTCCCGCCTCCTCCTTCGCGAGCATTATTGCTTCGCAGAAGGAGGTGACGGCTGCCCATGCCCTCTCGCTCCGTACCATGGCCTGAACCAGGGCCGGACGCGAGAGGTCTCTGCCGCCGATCGCCTCCACGAGGACACGGCGGTGCTCTGCCCAAGCCGGGCAGACCTCCACCGCATGCTCCACCGTGTCTTCCGGGCGATCCACACAGTGGTGACACCCGGACGTTTCCTCCCGCCTTATTCGACACAGGAACCTCCCGAAGCTGCCGTGTCCGGTGAGGACCTGCGTCAGGTGGAAGGTGAGGACGCCGTGGCGCCTCTCCAGCCACTCCTCAAAGAGGGGACTTATCGCCGCAATCGTGGCGTGCCCAGCACTGGGTTGCGACAACCGTACTTTCCATGACGCCATGAGATCCCGCCGGAGCTCCGTCCGCTGTGCCGCGATTTCTCGCGCCAGCGGACTAACGCCCCGGCGCACAGTGGATATCCTCGCGCCACTCCCATACGTGCGCGAGGATATCGACCACTTGGGGTCGAAATCAGTTTACCAGGGGTCGACATAAACAAAAACTGATTTTGGGAGTCGACGACGACTAAAGGCTCCTACATACTGGCGCGACTTGTCGCGCGACGCGACGCGACACAAAGACACCGCGTGTAGCGCTACAAGCGGTGCCTTTGTGTCGCGACTAGTGTTGCCCAAATTCAGTCTTGGTCTTGCAGTCTTGGTCTTGTTCTTGCGTTTTTGCAAGACCAAGACCAAGAACAAGACCGCGTATTTTTAGCAAGACCAAGACCAAGACTGACCGTGCAAGACTTGAGCAAGAACAAGACATAGCCTGCAAGACTCTTGCGTCTTGCAGCTAGGACTTAGCGCTATTTCACTGAGTAGTTAGTAGTATCAATCTGTAGTTCTTGATTTTATACCATCACGCGGTCGACATACTGGGGAAGATATTGCAACGATTTTCCATGAATGTTTATTGGAATATGGCATAATTGATAAAATACAAGGTATCACGGTCGACAACGCAACTGCAAATACCAAATTTATGTATGAACTGGGCAAACAGCTGCCACCACACTTTGATTCAGACAATCAACATTTCCGGTGCTTTGCTCACATTTTAAACCTTGGTGTACAAGATTTATTAAAGACCTTAGCATTACACTGTGAGTCTGACACTAACGCGCAAGATCAGCAGTACGAAGACTATGCAGACGAAACTGAGGATGAGGAAGATGAAGAATCTGCACCAAATATTGCTGACTCGCGTACATCTGTAACAAAGTTACGCAGTATTTCCAGTAAAATAAAAAGAAGTGAGATAGTGAAGAAGAAGTTTCAGTCTGCTTGTGAAGCAGCTGGCGTGCCATCAAATCTAAATGCCATTCTTGACTGTCCAACGAGATGGAATTCCACACATGATATGATTGGATTTGGTTTAAAAGTGAGAGCGGGCATTGACATATTGTGCAGTTCTGTCACCGAATTAAATGATTTTCAAATCACAGCTAATGATTGGCAGGTACTCGAAAAATTACATAAATTTCTAATAAACTTTAAACTTTTAAGTACAAAACTTGGTGGAGACAAATATGTTACATTACCGCTAGTCATTGTATCATTCAATCTCTTGCTAGATAAAATTGAATCCATGGTAAAACAGTTAGATGAGAAACCTAATCGATCTGAAGTGGATGAAAGGCTCATTCTACCTTTCCAAGCAGCTCGAGACAAAATGCTTAAACATTACAAGAAGAGCAACTGGATTTATTGTACTTCTTTAATTTTAGACCCAAGGCATAAGGCTCAGACTTTTGACCTGACAATGTGGGGGAAGCAACTTAAAACAGAAAGTCTGCGCAAGTTCAATGAACTTTATGAAGAATATAAAAGTCTACACTCACTGAACAAATCTCTGGAATTACCAGAAAAAGAAAATAAAGTATGTGATGAAGATGAAGACGTAATAGACTTTGATAAACTCTATGAATGTCCCTCGACGTCATCTGGATCTTGTCTTCAAGGCTTAGTGATAGACGAGTTGGAGGAGTACCTGAGAAAACCAAGAACTGCCAGCTCGGAAGACATTTTAGATTGGTGGAGGACGCATGAGACAGAGTATCCGATTTTATCGAAAATGGCCCGTGATTTTCTCTCAATACCTGCAACTTCAGTACCTGCTGAGAGGTTATTTTCTAAAGCATCATTAGTAATTAGAAAACATAGAAATAGGTTAAGTGATGAGTCAGCCAGATGGTTACTTTGTATTAATTCTTGGTCAAAAAAATTGATATAAAGTATCATAACCTAATGATAAAGCTGTTGAATTTGTGTTGTATTTTATTTTTTATTCAAATAAATGATAAATCGTAAAACTCTTTTATTAAATTTCTTATAAGTTGAGGGTTCAATCTCTTTCTAGACAGATAAGTATTGTTCTTTAAAATACAGTCAAGTTATTGTAATTAATTTGTTTTTTTACATGTTTTAGCAAATGTAAGCTTATAAATCATAAATGTTTATTAAGAAACAGTTACTTCCATGGAAAACGACATATAGGTCAGTTGATTTTTCGAATTTCTTATCAAATCTTCAGTTATTTATTAATCTGCTTGATCTTTACTATGGCTATGTTAATTCAAGCTCACAATGTTCCAATTCTAATACGTTTTTCTAAGATTTAAAGTAAACTTTAATAAATAGTAATAGACTAATAGGTAATTGCAAGACTTGCAAGACTCTTGCTGCAAGACCAAGACCAAGACCAAGACTGGGAGTGCAAGACCAAGACCAAGACCAAGACCAGGTGTATTGGCGCAAGACCAAGACCAAGACTGGCTAAGTCTCGTCTTGTTCTTGCATTTGGGCAACACTAGTCGCGACGCGTCGCGCGACCAGTCGCGCCAGTATGTAGGAGCCTTAAAAATCGACCCCTATTAATTAACAAAAGTTCTTATTTATAAGTTGTGTTACGTGTACCAACTTGTTATAAGAATGACTAATATTTTAATATTTTAGTTGGAAGAATCATTGTTGTACTTTAAAAAAAACATAACAAGTCGATGCGTGCACAAGTTCGTACAAGATGAAAAAAAATAGCTATGGTCTGAGGTATCAGTTCATTTTGAATAAGGGGTCTCTTGCCAAACATAGTTTGGGAATCCCTGTCCTAAACGATCAACAGAATTCAATCGAAGTTTTATTTACGCATTCATACATCATGACCTGTCTGCTGACCCAGGACTGGCTCCATACGAGAGATCTCAGTGGTCAACAGACAGCCGCCTAGCCCGTTCTAGAGTATGGCAACAAGCTTTTAATTAACTAAAAAGTACTAAATAAAACTAACGTTAACATAGAACTTTAATGTTTTCTTAAAAACGCCTCAAGCGTGAGCGCCCTTACCTACACTTTATTTCGTAAGTACCTACTCGTACCTACATTAAAAGCATGTTTTTAAAAAGGTTTTTACTTAAATATTATTCTTAGCTACTTATTTTACTTACCAAATCTTACTTTTTATTATTTACGACATACTACCTACTGAGACTTCTTCAACGTCGATGCCTTTAAGAGTTCTTTTTGAACACAATCTTGCCTGAAAGAAATTGAAAATTGACGAAATACCTCGTTTGGTACTCCATTCAGTCTTGGGGTCAAGATAACGGAAGTGCTTAGATACTTCAAGTAAAAGATATTTATTCGTGAATTATTATCAGTTTGGCCATGGACACATTGGACACAAACAGTGCATAAACAACTACTTAAAACGCTGACAACACCAAAACCGCGGTCACTGTCAGATTGCATAGAAAAGAAAAAGAAGCGCGATGACACAACGCTTGTAATTTATTGCAAAATATGAAGCAATTATCTATTTACTCAAAATTGAGTTGAGTAATCGAAAATAACAAACAACGCAAGTTCTGCATTCAAATAAGACGTTCTTGTTATTAATTAAATACGTAACGTATGTTGATATTTAAAACAGATATTTTGGTTTAGAACTCAAGGTAAGAGGTTAGTTTAACATTAGTTTATATCGAGATTTTTTTTCCAAACTATTTTTGATAACAACTAAGTTCTGGGAAATATGTTCAAAATTAACATATATTTTTTCCGCTACCATAAACTATGCAGATTTGGCAATTTTTTTTCTTAAGAGAAACCTATTTTGGTCAATTGGGTCTTGTCAGCGCCTTAACAATGTTTTCCTGTAAGGCAGTCACCCTTGCAGCTTGCAGCCATAGATTTAAAGCGGCCGTAGAATTGAGGGAGCCTGTTTCGTTAACGCAAGTAATAAAATAAAGGATATGCAGCTGATAATCAATTATGATTCAATCTAAAAATACCTTTCAAGCAGTAGGTTCTTAACATTCACACACTGTTAGCCTAGGCTCAGGTCTTGCATGTTAGTATAGGTACCTAACTGTGTCCAGATATGGACTGCGAACTCCCTAATCCCTTTTTTGGAATGGTTTGGAAACGTTTCTTGTTCTAGCTACGCTTTAATTAGACGAAAGTCAACGTTTTTGTGATCTTCACCTAGTTTATTATTTGAACACTTGTTAAGCGATAGATGGCGTTAGTTGTACAACTGTAAATATTCATGTCTTTGTTTATGCGTAGTTTCCCCCTATGTCACCCTGCTTATAGCCATTTAGGTAAGTACTGTGCATAAATAGTTCGATCTGGGAATCGAACCCTGGACCTCATCCGTTAATAAAGGTATTTTTTCCGTCACCTCCTGCGAAGCAGTAATGCTTGCGAAGGAGGAGGCGGGACGGTTGAGGGAAAGGCAAATTACGCGCCCTCTCGCCCCTAGCCGCCGCAGGAGACGCCCTGGGCGTCTGGTTTCCCGGGCGGATTTCCGACCACCGTAGGCGCGGGCTTGCGGACGGTAAGCAATGGGTAGTTCGCCGTCCGATAAGGACCAGGCCCGGGTCGACGGCGCGTTGTGTTCCACGCGCGCCTCAAAGAGATGTCAGCACAAGTGTACCTAGGGGTCCACTAGGGCCGATGCCTGCCGGGGTCGCGTGGAAGTTCGAAAGGGTTACCGAGGCCCCTGGCAACACATGCAACGGAAGGAATACGGGTGGGTTTTAGTTAGTAAGAGTATGACACACCCTCCCGCTCCGCCCAGAGCGGGAGAAGTTATTTGATAATTTCCCAACAAAAAAAAAAAAGCCTTGGCTCAGGTCTTCTATGTTGGTTTAGGTACCTGACTGTGTCCGGATATGGACTGCAAACTCCCTAATCCCTTTTTTGGAATGGTTTGAAAACGTTTCTTGTTTTAAATTTAATTACGTTCTATAATTTCTGTCTGTACCTGCTTGTATGAGTTCAGTGAGAATATTTTAAATGGAAAGGGTAGGAAATTGTACCTATTGTACGTAGGTATTTAATGAGAGTATCTAGTTTGATTATACGGAGATAAAAAGAAACAAATTTTATAAAATCATGACGAGTTTATTTAAATAATTAAGGACTAGATCGAAACATTAAGCGATAAAACGCAATTCTCTTCATATGCAAAAATATACATAGTGTTATGATACATCTCTCCGTGCGTCGAATCGGACGCTAGTGGAGCGGTACTAGGGCACAAGGCCAGGCAGACGGTGACAACGACCGGTGGGCGAGTCCAGGGTCTCTCGCCAGATTATGTTCAACGTGATACATCCGGTTCTGTCGCTGCTTCGTCGCCCGGCGTCGGAAGTTTTGCCGTTTCTATAGTGCGTATAAGTCTATCCAAGCCGTAAAGAAAACCTTCTTCATGATTGCCTTGTTGCCACTCAGCGCGATGGTCTACCTGAAGACCTTCCGGTACACTTCTAGTTTTAGCAAAGTCGATCAGCCAGGCTCCAACACGTTCATCATCGTAAATGATGAATATACTGCTGCCGACGATTTCATGAGTTTTGAAGAAATCAGAATGTTCAAAAAGTTCTCTGATTTCGCACAGCCGCTTGATGATTGCACGACGCGCTTTTTCATTATTGCCCAGGAACCTTGCCACTGTGGATGCAATTTGTTGAGGTTCACGCACTTTTTGCAGATCGGTGAGGGGTGGTTGTCCCGGAACTTTCACTGCTTCAATACGAAAGCCTTGCTCAGCTGACGCAGACCGCTGTTCACGGAATTGCATGTAACGTAGTTTTGTAACAGCGCGAGCCTCATGCTCGGCTTCGGTGGGAGCTTTCGGGTCCAGACGCACCATTTTCTCGTAGAGGTCCGAACGAGCACGAGCGTTGCTAACTTCATCTTCCAGGAAAGTGCGGGTGCCCATCTTCACATCCATGACGTGAGGATCTCTGAAGCCGTGCAATAAGTCTTGCAGTTCGATGAAACGTTCACCGCCGTATTCCAGTTCGCGGTAGTACCGCGGGATGGCGGAGCGCATGTGAGGGCAGGCGGCGAGCGCCTCATAGGCGTCGCGCTCGGGGTTGTGCGCCGGGTGGTCGCCGGCGGCGCGGCGCTTCCAGACGGTGCCGGGCCCAGCGGGCGCCAGCGAGCCGGGGTGACCGGCCAATTGGAACCATTCTGACGAGCGCGATTTCAGTAACGCATCGGATGCGGGTGCTGATAATTCCAATGCATTCTGCAACAATAGAAATATAACTATTAGCAACGAGTTTAACATTCGTGATTTTGATTTTGAGATTGATTATTTTTATTACTTTTTGTTCTTTGAAATAATTCTAATACAACGTAGTTATAGAAATACTTACAATAGCTAGGAACTTGAGTAGCTCAGAGGGTTGAGGGGTGGGCGCAGTAGGCGTGGAGGTGGGGGCTTCAACAGTGGACGGGGTGCGCCGCCAACGTTTGAACAGCGCACCTTCATTCTTGCTGCGCCAGCGTTCCTCCTCTTTGCCAGGTACTGCGACCTGAGGACAATCAAAAACACACCTTTAAATACCTTTTCACACACCATGGAACACTTAGAAAATATTCACTTTCACAAAAAATTTCGAACACAGCACATTTCGATGACGTACCGCTAAAATCTTATTGGCAGCGTATAGTAGCCCGCCAGGGCCGAAGCGACTCAGCATGGACTGGCGAGAGACACTATTCATCTTGCTGGAGACGGTCATGGCGTACGAGCGTGTGCGTAGAATCGCGATCGCGAATGAGTGATAAAACAATTAGAGCGCGGGTAGCGAGCGAACGAGCGTGAGCAATGGACTGCTGCTAGCCAGTGTGTGATGTAAGTGGGAGGGACGCCGGCGGTTTTATAGAGACCTCGGCTTTCTCGTGACGTAGGTGCCGCAGCCCGCTCGCGGCCCCGCGCGTACCCCGCGCAGTCCCTGAGTTTTCCTAGCACCTCTGTTTTTCACAAAAACTGAACTGCATTGATGTATCGGATGTGAGAAAGATGCATGTCATGTAGAGATTTTATGCGTATTTTATATAATTTTACGCGGTGTTTTACGTATTTACTAGTTATTCCACAATAAATTGTATTACCGATTCATATCTTTATAAGGCGCATTGTTGCGAATACTAGAAGATGTACCTATTAAAATAATGGTGTCAAGGGCATGTGATCATTAGGGGTATAATTTACTAAAAACATTTGTAATAGTGCACATGCAGAGCCTGTTAGTTCCTAATTTATCAATGTGATCACATAAAATGTACGGTTTCAGAAATGACACAATATTTTACAAAAAAATCGTGCCCTAAGAATAGAGGGTAAACTTGGAAAAATCTTCTAGATCTTTCAAGTGACGCTATACAAAATAACAAATATGGACCACATTCGTAAAGTTTGCCCCCAGGACCTCCTTCAACTGGCTGTAGTTTGGTACAACTATGGTCTATGCTCTACCATAATAATTACCTAATCTAAAACTTATATACCTATTTTCACCCTTCAAATAGTTTTACTGGCCATTGCATTGTCTAGGTATTGTGAGATTTTTAAGAACCAACCAATCTTGATCTAGGATGTGTAGCTATCTGATCGCCATTGATGTGGCATTATGCTCTCTTGAGTGTCCTCTTTTGGTTTGGATGAATTTAAAATAACATATTATATCTGTATGAAATGTAGTGCCATACGAAGTAATTTAATAATCCCAGCTGACTGTGAGCGAAGCTGCGAGAAGAAACCTTATGAATAACATTGCGGTGCTGAGGCGCCACAAATCCTATACCTATGTTTCCAGACATACATTATGTATTTGTTAGACTTACTTATATTTCATTTATGTTCCCTCATTCAGCTCAGTTTTATGTAATTTTATGTTTTCCCACAGCTTGTGGCATATTCAGACAACTGTATTAATTCTTGTCGAGAAAAACAAATACAGGGAGTCTATTTATCGCTTTATCAATATCGTAAGTATTAAATAAAACTTTCGTTTGATTGACTTACGAAGATTTCTACTGTGCTGTGTGTAGAATATTATTAAGTACCTACTTACCTACTTGTAACTAGTAGGTAAAGGTACCTACAAATAATGCAACTGAACTGCATTCGTAATTAGGTATCTGGTTTCGTGTGACGTTTTCTGTCTCAAATAACAAACTCAATCGTTTCACATTACACAAACCAAATGTCAAATATCTCGCTCAAATTATTCAAACATTTTTTATCGGCCTCCTATTGATACATAAACATGCCGTGAGAACCAAATCTTGTTTGTCATAGAGGCACATTTCTTATGCGCAAAACAAATGAAAAACTTAGATTAGTCATGAAAATCAAGCCTGAAGGAATGACGTGATGATTAATATCCTTAGTTCGTGACGCAGGGGGAAGGAAGGCGCGTATAGACGCGTAGTATGGCAGGCAAACAAATGACGATAGCGATCCAGGCAGACACGACCGGCCAGCGCTGAATGCGCACGACCCGCCAACTCAAATAGTGACGTAGCACGAACATTTCATGTCTACTAATTACGCGTATTGTACTATTCAGCTAATGGCTGTCATTTACTTCAAATTAGATGCAGTTTTAGTTGCTAAATGATAGTTATTTTTATATTAAATTGATGTCTGCGTTAGATAGGTAATTGAATGGAATCTTCGTTTGAAAAAATTTAGTGATTGTGACGCACTAAGCAAAAACTTGAAGGTGATGCGGCGAATTGTTTAGTTACGTGCGAGTATAATCTCTATTCACGTTACGTTGGCAATTGTACAACAAAAAACCGGCCAAGTGCGTGTCCGACCATGCACAATGAAGGGTTTCGTAGTTAGGAATAGTTGGGATGAATATAGTAACAAACTTAACATTGTAGTTGAAAAACATGTTCTTCCATACATCCATCGATATACGACACGGTCAATTCTCCAACTGCAAATTTAAGTTGATCGATTATTACTCGTTAACTTGTAAAGCCTACTTAGCCGTGATAGTTTTCCTTTTAATTTCATTATATGTACTACTGCCATAAGTTTAGCTGGCAGGGGGGGGACCCTTGACTCTAACAAAAATGAGCACTTTAAAGCTTAATATTACTCAAACGGATTCACGAATCGTGCCCACAGACCCGCAATATTTTTGAACAGCCTATCCAACGATACTCCACACCATGGGATAGACGAGAAAAAAAATATCATCCCCACATTACGTGCAAGCGGAGCAAGGAAGGTATCCTAAAAAAAAATAATAAAATATTTTATTTTACCACTGACGGCGTGATTAATATGTACCTATGGCAAATTACAGCTTTCTAGTACCAAGCGTCTCTGAGCTACAGTGGGGACAGACAGACAGACTGACGGACATGGTGAAACTATAAGGGTTCCTTGTTTACTACGGTACCCTAAAAGCTATGCTGAACACAGAGCCTAATATAATAATAAATGTACTTATTAAAGCAGAGCAATGACCTTTACTACTGAATAGAACAATGAAAGTTGAGAAAGTTGCTGATGATTGCAAATGCGGTACCTAGACCTCGGAGCTCGGCATTAGTGGTGTTAATAGATAGGTACGAGTACATACTGGGTGTGTCACTCAATCAAGTCAGCCTATAGCAGTCCACTGCTGGACATAGGCCTCTCCCAGGCTGCGCCACAACACCCTGTCTTACGCCTTCCGCATCCAGTCCGACCCAGCCACCTTTTTAGGTCGTTGGTCCATCTAGCTGGGCGGGGTCCCACACTACGGGTGGCTACTGGGTGTATAACGTTATGTAAATAAAGATTACCGAAATATGGTAGAAAAACTATGCAGTTTTAGTTAGGTAAGTACTGAACCTATGAACCCTGAGTACTCTGGCAAGCCTCTACTTCAATACTCATATTATAAAGAGGTATTTGTTTGTTTGTAAGTTTGTATGTAAGAGCTAATCTCTGGAACTAGCAGTCGGAATTGAAAAATTCTATGCATTTGATAGCCCAATTCTTACACAACAGAAGTGTTAATTTAAAGGCTTCTACATACTGGCGCGACTTGTCGCGCGACGCGTCGCGACACAAAGGCACCGCTTGTAGCGCTACACGCGGTGTCTTTGTGTCGCGTCGCGTCGCGCGACAAGTCGCGCCAGTATGTAGGAGCCTTAACACAGTTAATGTTTAACTAAGATACGGACAATCTGAGATAATAATCCAGACAATTAATCTTATTGGAGAAACTTCTCTATAATGCTCTCTGGAACAGTAAAGCAACTTTCTCTTAATACTGATGGGCAGACATTTCTGTTTGAAGGAATTCAATGACGTTTATCTAAATATAACGACTGTTAAGTCCTTAAATCATCAGTGAAACTATTATGGATATATAATTCACAATAAAGTGAGTTTCATACTGGTCAGACCGTAAGTGACTTACACAACAGGTTAGCAAAAAGTTATAATTTTATGTCGCAAAAAAAAACGTATAAAAACTTAACGAGACATTTTTTATTGAATTAATAAGTGCGCAGATAATTAGCAGATAATATAAACAAACATATTTTGTGCGTCATGAAAAATTGGTACAGGTGTATTTACAAGTTTGTCTGCAACAACCTGCAAGAAGTTACATAGGTGAGTACTAGAACAGACTGATAAAGGTGTGTTCGTCTGTGTTGTGTTATAATAAATTATGCACGCTGTGGTAGCGTGGGCGGCATCAATTTTATTAAATTCGATACGAAGATTTGTTCAAAGTGATATTAACACATAAAGCGTCAAGTGATCGAATCACATCTGTGATTGTTATCAAAATTCAGTTTAGGTACAACGAATGAAATGATTGAAATCTAAAAGCCACGATGTAAGATGATGATACAGTTTCAAAAGTCAATAGCCTGAATGTCAACAGTTTTGTTTAGCCAAGTCCCTAGTGTCGGTACGAGTCAATCTGTAATATCAATAATATTACGTAGGCTTTTCCAGAGTGAAACATTACACTACATTTTCGTAAACATTTGTAAATCTTAGAACACTATAACTAACCGACCTTTAGGGATAAAGGAATTAAAAATATCCACAGAGTTCGAAATTATACTTAGCTTGACGTACATACGGATAATGAGGTATTTTTCATAAGATTTTATGGTATTTCCATGTCACTCATTAATGTCATTTAAAATGTTCAGCTATGTCCGGGTCAGCGGGTTAAATTTTGCGCGTGTTGTCAAATAGTATGGAACACAATTCTTCGGTCATCTGTCTATCAGTGTTTTTAGGCTTGATTCGGAAATTCCTGACCTATTGTTCAAAAAATACAACCATGCAGTCTGTTAAAAATGTAAAAAAACGACTGAAAGATAAACTCATTGAACTTTGTTCAGAGAAGTCAGACATTTAAAATAAAACGGGTAAGATGAATAAGACATGGCTCTGCGAAATGCCGACCAAGTTGTCCTACCAGAGGTCAGGTCAGGGTCGCTCCATGAAAGTTATTGCTAGGTAGTTACTGCGCTGTTTCACTGCACCGTATACTTAGGGTTTTCACACATTGAAATAAAGCCGCGAAAATTATTGTATTTTGTTAAACAAAATCCTGACGACAAAATTGTGTACCTACTGGCATCCGAAAGATGCGATGATACAGTTTTGTGACCTAACATAATTTATTTTTTATTTTTTCATAGTTGTTTAAAGCGAATGTTTTTCTAGCTCTAATTTAAACTAACACCTGTTATCGCATCCCTAGATGCAGTAGCATTATGCACCAGACGGCGGCGCGGAGACTTGCGGAGACGTGCGCTCTATCGCAAGTCTCGAGGTCGTGCGTTTACATAGATCTCGTACAGTTGCACTCTTTGTTACGATAAAAAAGAATATATTACTTTAGTTGTTATTGACCGTGACTGCACCATGTCACATAACATGAATACATTGAAAAAATTGTATTATGAACATTAGCTCCATGTTAATAACAAAGATCATTTTTATTACTTTATTATTCTTGGTAAGAATTCACACCTGCTGCGTCCGGTGCGTAAATCTGTCTATTTCAACAATATCTCCAGGAAAAGAGCGCTAAAAAATCAAAACCAATTAAATTTATTTATTTCTTTTAAAGCAATTTCACCTGCCAATTTATATATAACGGATGTTAGCAGATAATACTACTTTTAAATTTGACTTAAAACGGCTCAACTTTTGTCGAGTTGCTTCACCCAACTTTTATTGACAAACAAAATTCATTAGGGACAGATTTCAAGTCGAAATGAGAAACGAGCCTAAATCACTAACCGATACCATAGAGCAACTGGCAATTTTTTTCAATTACCACACTTGACCGACCAAAATGGTAAGTGGTAAATAAAATAATTCGTGCCTAATCTCAATCTGTTACCAAAATTAGGCGTAGCACGGCGTAGCCCCGAGCGTAGCGCCGTAGACCCTCCCCCAATTTATTAGAACTAGTCAAACTGGCTAACGAATCTTTTCTATAGATGGATTATTTTATTATATACTAAATACGTGTTATTTATCCTATTCCTTGGAAGCCTATAACTTTATTTTTGCATAGAGGAACCGTATAAAAGCATGCTGTTAACTTTTGTGGAATCTACCGACAATAATTGAAATGTTTCCGTGAAATTTTATTTTAATAAGAAAATAAGTAACATGTACGTATGCGTATGCGTAGTATTTTGTCATACATAATATGACAAAATACTACGCAGTTAAAGTTGTTTCATACTTCATGACGTTAGAAAATGGACGGCCACGCGGCAGTTATACTATAAGTCATAACACGCTGTCAAAGGATCAAAATAAATCTGACATTCTTGATATTATAAAACGAGGTGAGGTAAATGAGGTACTTACCTACTATATTATAAGATAATGTTCCGAATAAAATTAAATAAATTATTCTAAAAAATAAGTAGATTCCTTCAACTATTCATAAGTCTATAAATAATTCATTTTTAGAAAGTAATTAGTGTTTGCACATTGTGTTAATTTTTGTTAAAGGCGTACTTACATCGCAAAAGTATATCAAACGAGAGGGAATATTTTTCAAAAGGTAATAAGACTCCCTGCGGACTAATTCTGTTGTAAAAAAATGTGTACTGTTAGGCCATGCTCACGGATATGGTCACGGATGTGCTATTTTCGTGTTAATAACATATCCTTTTCGAAATTAATTAATAAGTACTGAAAAGGTCTCTTCGTAGACTTTTTACCTGCAATCAACCGCACGGTTGATTTCAAAAGGTACATATTATTATGTCATGTATTTTCGTCCCTAATTAGGTTTTTTAGGTTTTGGGTCATTTCATACATCGAAATATACGTCAATTGCAAAGGTTACTTATATTTGAGAACCCCACTTATTATTTGAAGTGTTAGGGCCGATTCCCACCGGAACGGCAGAAGCCGGCAGCGGCCGGCAGCGACGCGGGCAGCCGCGGGCAGTACCGCTGACAAGACGCGCGTGGCCGCGAGGCCGCTAGCGGCAACGACGCGAGCGCCGTGCGACCTTTTCGAGCTTCAAGCGATACTGGAGTTTTAATTATGTATATAAAGTTGAAAATTATTTCACACTGAAAGTGCTCGCTGCCGGCCGCTGCTGTCCCGGTGTGAATCGGCCCTAACTGCTTATTCAGTAAATCGTACCTAATTATTTTCATAAATCAAGGAACCAATAATAATTACTTTTGTTTTGTAACTTCTGCTTATCATTGATGTAAGGAACAGATTACTTAATCATACCGGTCAGCTACACATCTGAACAAATTGCCAATGTTACCTACGCGTTTCTAATTCGTTCCAGTTCACAATGCGTAGTCTGTTTTTGTGCTTCAACAAGTTGCTATTGCAGTTATTTATAATTTGTTAACTAGCATTGTTTTCCAAAAATAAAACTAAACCGGTTTTAATCTAATTAAGGTTCATGTGCGAAGTCATGTAAACTGTTAATCTTATCACAGTAAACCGAGATATCCAGTTTTAACCGATCCAGCTCCATTATCACCAAAACATTAGGTACGGCTGTGCACGTGGTTCGGCTGTGGAATTCACTTCCGCCTGACATTAGGGACTGCCAAACTGTAGCTGTTTTTAAAAGAAGAGTGAAAGAACACTATCTTTCCACTTTGCCATAGTTGCATATTATGTATTTATTATTTTATACTATTAATTATATATGTATAAGTATTTTAGTAATATTTATTTTAGAAGTATGTATTTATAGGTATTTATATGTAGGTATATTCTCTTATTGTATAGGTATTTAAATTAGTGAATAGTTTTTTTGAGTTTTTATGTATTTTATTACCTCTTCTACTCTTACACACGGTGTCTACATCTCTTTGTCTACTGTCCTATCACAGGTATGCTGGAAGAGATTTCTTTAGAAATAAGCATCACCTTTTTCCGTATTTTTCTGCTTCTTTCTTCTTGTCTGTTTATATGTGTGTATATAAACTGTTAAATAAATAAATAATACGGTTGACCAAGAAAGTGCATGGTCTAACAATTATGACAGCATTTCCGAACAAAAGAAAATATCGCTAAGGTTTACAACACAATACATTTTCAAGCGTTCCTAAAGTTCGTTTTTTAATCCCAGATACTAAACAGACAGTGACAGTAGTGACAGGTGCAAATGTCAAACTCTAAATAAATTTAAAAAAACAAACAATAAAGATTTGAAATGTCAAATTACTATCTTCGATTAAATTGTGTTGCCATCCTAAGACTGAAATTTACTTCCACATTATAAATTACAATTTCCGAGTGGTAGAGAACTATTTTGGCCGACTATACCTACTTGGAGCAGTGGTGGCCCTGTGGTAACGGCCGCGACTTACGAGTTGTATGTCGTAGGTTCGAACCCAGACAGGCGCTTTACTTTGTGTAAATTATTACAACACCACTGCTCTCAAAACGGTGAAGGAAAACATCGTGAGGAAACCGGCATGTCCTAGAACCAAAAATTCGAAGACATGTGACATCTACCAACCCGCACTGGGCCTGCGTGGTAGATTACGGCCCACTCCAGGCCTCCTCTCTGTGAGAGCACAGAGAGGAGGCCTGTGTCCCAGCAGTGGGAACATTATAGGCTGATTATGTGTATACCTACTTACAACAGAAATTCTAGTCAGTAATAACGTGCACGCAGCCTCCTGCTGGCGTACTTTTCCAATGTTTGCGATGTGGGCTGCCTGGTCTTGGCGTTAGCACTCGTTATGTCCAAATCAAATATGTTTAACAGTAGCTAATAGAACATTAGTTTGCTCTAGCTTAGACACGCTCAATACAGTTTCATCATTGAAAACGATAACAATATTAAAAAAAGTAAATATTTAAGCAACACATTTGCCGTAGTAAGGAGTGCTCCAACTTGTAATATAAATTACAGAGATGGTTATTAGTGCTATGAGTTATTTCTATGTCGGACTATTAATTACTAACTTGCATAAATCAAATCATCACCTGAACAGGTTTATTAATACATCTTAAATTTGTTGAAAGTAGCTCATTTTAGAGCGTTAACCTTTATAAAATCGTTATGTTCAATGGATTCGAAACGCGGCTTCACGCGCACATGCAGGTCAATGATATTTTAATAACTTCTATGCGTGACTATGATTAAGCCATAATTTATTTTTAGTCGTGTAGGTATTTAGAGGTATCTAAATTATCACGCAAATACTGATTAAGCATTTACACGAAGACGCCAAGGTTTTACTCAAATCTAAGTTAAAATATTAAATCTCACATGCCAAAGTAACAACGATTAATAAGGGCTTTTCAGGAAAAATACATATTTCATGGTAAATTCATGAATCACTCGACCATTAAAAACTTTAAGCCATACTCACCTCACGTAAAACGTAACTGAAATATAGCCAGTTATATTTAAATTCTGAACTCGTTGTAAATGTATTATTGAAAGCAATCGATTGTTCTCAAGTCTCGCGTGCCCTTATCCTAATCGAGAGTTATGCCTTGATCACACGGACCGAGCAGATGGGCGAGACAGCAAAACGATACTAGGCGAGAGAGTTGGGTGGATGAGTAGGTGTTTACACGTATTTTTTAACTTGGCACCGACTGCACCGAGTCAGTCAGTCGGTTCACAAAAATCGCGGGACACGGTAGCGTGCTGCGTGTGCCAAGTAACGAGTATGCACCGAGTGCGTGTTTTTACCTGTCGAGTGGGCAAGGGAGTCAGTGCGGGGAAGCGCGGGTGTGTGCACCCGGTATAGTAAATAGAACAGGGTCCGAGTGACTGTCTCGCTCTTTAACTCGTCTAAGCACTCGGTGATCTGTTTACACATACCGAGCACTTGGCCGAGAGAACTGTCTCGCCCATCTACTCGGTACGTGTGATCAAGGCATTAGTAATTATCGCAATGAGCTCACAACACTCCCTTTGTCCAGTCGTGTCACGTGACGCCCATCGCCATTTATCGCCCTTCCTGTGATATTGCACACGTTTTATACGCACTATTTAAACATGCTGATTGTTTTTTGTTTTTCTCTGGGCGCCATTTCAATAAAGTAGATAAACTTTGTTTATGTCGCTACTCGCTATGCTTTTGTTTTTGACTGATATCTTAAAAGTTTTTGCTGACTCATTTCAAGTTTTAGTTTTAACGAATAAATAAAATACTTGTATGCAAATGTAGAGTGAATTTCATTCAAGTAATGACACATGTTTCGGTTACAAACAAGTAGTGTTATTGTCGATGAATATTTTTTAATTAATGAATGTAATGTTATTGAACGGCTCGCGTGGTGGCGGTGTCGAAATTAACCAGATGACGCAGGATGGTGTTTGGTTCTGCGCAGGTGTAACTGTCGGTTCAGCTGCTCTGACACAACTCGCCTATGTTAGTAATAAATATTTAAAAACTGTACGCCATTATGAGTCATCTTCAGTTGCACTAGAAATATTTTTGTGTAGCCAAGATGATGATTTCAATTGTAGAGCATATGCTACGAGATGTTCCAAAATTTTATTGTAGACTAAATAAAACAAATATTGAAAGCAAATGTTACGTCATCGTAAATAGGTAAGTAGGTAAAGTTTTAATTAACTATTACAATTAGTTTCTTTGCGTAATTACTCAATTATTGTATTTACACATTATACCTACATAAACATAAGTAAGTAATGACGCTTTCTGTTTTTTGTTTGTATCTATAATTAACCAAGTGTTTTGCCGACTTATGAAAGATTGTGTTTCTGTACTGCTCAAGTAATTCAAACACCTGTGTACCTACAAGCCGAAAGGGCTTGTAGGTACACAGTAAGTAAATATTCTACTGACGTACACGTACGTGTCAATGCTAAGTAAATCTTTCGTAATGTTATAAAGAGATAGACACAAACAGATGTCCCAAACGTTTCACAATAGGCCGTTAGCCGTAGCAGACGGGCGTGCTGGCATGTCGCATGCCTTACGGACCGTACGGTATGGTCCATGCTTCCATAGCCAACGAGCTGCCATAACCATAACGTATATTCGAGTATATTTTAAGCTCACTCACTTAGTAGTTGCGTAATTGTTTCTTTTGTTTTCAAAGTTCATACAATTGTTGCGGTTTGACGTTCAGCCTTGCTGCTTCTGAGGTTTACAAGAGGTCGTGACTGTATGATCGCACCTGCTGTCTGCAGTTACAAAGTTAAACAAATATCATGAACGCAAGGTGATCGCATCGATATAGATTTCTCTTTGATTGTAAATTGTCAAGTGTCGGGGTTTGCCAGTGTTGACGTTAAATGAACGCAGAGGTACTACCAAACTGATAGTACAGTATCGTTTTCGTATTAGGTGAAAATATGCTTTAATGCTCTTTATTAATAAACGCGGAGTGCCACACTTAAACCTCGAACAGTGTATGGTAAATTTGAAGGTTACACCTACTGGTTGTACCGTTAATCCGAGGGGATAAGTGTTTAAAGTTATTGCACCCCAAAATCCGGGGGCTTGTTCGACAGTGTTCATGTAGATACTATTGCTATGCCGCATCCATTTTCACAAACCGAAGGAAACATTCAACGACAAAATCCGTCACGGAAATCTTATAGCACTAGAATTAATCTAAGAATCCACCAATCGATTCCAAATAATATATTAGTATGTCTGGTGGCAAACTGTGCAGTAGGTTTGTACAAAACGTTGAACAATACTCAACCAATTCGGGGTCAAATGTTAATAATATCGGCAAGCGGAAATCAGTTCTCGCGAATACAAAATAACAGACCAAGTGTGGCCTGGCGGAAGATAAGCTCGCCATGGCTTGAGGATAAATGAGGCTAACTAACAGGGCCAAGGCAGTAAGTACTACGGAGGAAACTGGCTTTAAATGTACCTTGGTGATTCTACTGAAAATCTTAACATGTTTTTGACACCTCCTCTATTACTTTCTCGGAAACTACCGGTTACAGTAGCAAAGATATATTTTGGTTTTAAATAGGTAATTGTAGTTTTAAAGATTATAATTCTGCATTGATGAATTCACAAAGTTATTAGTTGTGGACTTTGCTTTTATATTATTTGACTTCTTAGCATTCTTCAAACATATTATGTCAAAAATAAAATATGAGTATTCATGAATTGGGAGTTTAAGTATTTAGTAAACATTATGTGTAACGCTTTTGTTAACTTTAAATATTCATGTCGTATAATGTCTAGAATTTCTAGTTACGGGCAGGGTGCTGTGTACATAATAATTTCTAGTTACGGGCAGGGTGCTGTGTACATAATAATTTCTAGTTACGGGCAGGGTGCTGTTTACATAATAATTTCTAATTACGGGCAGGGTGCTGTGTACATAATAATTTCTAATTACAGGCAGGGTGCTGTGTACATAATAATTTCTAATTACAGGCAGGGTGCTGTGTACATAATAATTTCTAGTTACGGGCAGGGTGCCGTGTACATAATAATTTCTAGTTACGGGTAGGGTGCTGTTTACATAATAATTTCTAATTACAGGCAGGGTGCTGTGTACATAATAATTTCTAATTACAGGCAGGGTGCCGTGTACATAATAATTTCTAGTTACGGTCAGGGTGCTGTTTACATAATAATTTCTAATTACGGGCAGGGTGCTGTGTACATAATAATTTCTAGTTACGGGCAGGGTGCTGTGTACATAATAATTTCTAGTTATGGGCAGGGTGCTGTGTACATAATAATCGCTTTGTGGTGAAAAACAAGGTGTTGTTTTGGATCTGCAAAACATGTTAGGAGGTAATTATGTTAGTGATTCTCGACCCGAATCAACAATAAAATGGGCAGGTATTTTTTTTTCCATTTTATTCTTATTTACGGAAATCGTTAAGTCCCCTTTTTAAAACACGAAAAAAAAAATAAAAAAGATAAAATTTAAAATAAAAAGTATTATTGATTATTAACTTGGTATCGTATTGTTATATGATTATTTACGAGTTACATAACAACCTCCTGAAATGTTTTGCAGGTTCAAAACTGCATCTTGTATAGTAACTACATATTCGATTTTTTATAAAGCTACCAACACAATGAAAACATCGAGCTAAGTATGAGAAACAATATCAGTGGTGGCCCAGTAACGACCGCGGCTTACGAGTTGCAGGTCGTAGGTTCGAACCCTGACAGGCGTTTTACTTTGAGTAAATTATTTCATCATCACTGCTCTCAAAACGGTAAAGAAAAACATCGTGGGGAAACCGGCATGTCCTAGAACCAAAAATTCGAGGACATGTGATATCTACCAACCCGCAATGGGCCCGCGTGGTGGATTACAGCTCACTCCCTTTCACAGAGAGGAGGCCTGTGTCCCAGCAGTGGGAAACATTATAGGCTGATTATGTTAAGTATGAGAAAAAGTTCACTTAAGTAGGTTTAGGTGTTTGAATATTTTGGATAGATAATTAAAATTCTCTACAGCACTGTAGGTAGGTCACTTTAGGTTGAATGACTTACCTACATTTAATTTTTATTAAACTGATAGATTCAGTAATCGGAGTTCAAATGGCTGAATTTTAGGCCAAACTTAATCAGAATATATTTGCATTATATTTGCCATCGACACGCTAAAAAGAAGAAAAATTATTGTAAAAAATAAAATAATGTTGTGTCTGTAGATAAAATTGTACGCAGCGGTTTGTAATCAATAAAAGGATGCATGTTTGCTGTCAAACAATATGCTGTAGAGGAAGTATTTAATTTTAAGTGCGTTCCGATGACTCATACAACTGTGGAAGACTGTCACTTGCCATGTTTCAAATGTTAAGCCCAACCAAAACAAATGGCTAAAACAAAACACTCGCGGTGTACCATGAGCCTAACTGCCTACACATCTGAGCTCTGGGCGGAGCGGGAGGGCGTGTCAGACTCATACTGACTAAGAACCCCCCTTGTTGCCAGTGTGTTGTCAGAGGCCACGGTATCCCTTTCGCACTTTCCCGCGACCCCGGCAAGCATCAGCCCTAGCGGACCCCGTGAGTTCTGCTGACATCTCTGAGGCGCGCATCAAACACAACGCGCCATCGACCCGGGCCGGTCCTTATCGGACGGCGAGCTACCCATTGCTCACGGTCCGCAAACCCGCGCCTACGGTGGCCGGGAACTGGCCTCCTGCATCTCCTGCGGCGGCTATGGGCGAGAGGGCGCGAAATTTGCCTTTCTCTTAACCGTCCCGCCTCCTCCTTCGCGAGCATTACTGCTTCGCAGAAGGAGGTGACGGCTGCCCATGCCCTCTCGTTCCGTACCATGGCCTGAACCTGGGCCGAACGCGAGAGATCTCTGCCGCCGATCGCCTCCACGAGGTCTTGGACTTGGAGGATTGCCTCCAGATCCCATGGCGGCAATCCGGCAAGTGGTTTACTATCATGGGGGTATAAACTACTGCTATTTACTTCTTCTTACTTTTTCTTTCAGCTCAATTGGAAAGAAACCGGGAAATGGGTCAAATTTAACTTGCAAGATTTTATTACAGACAGACACCGGGACAGGTGAAACTAAATAGATAATAACTAAAAGCTTGTAAAAAGCTTTTGAAGTGTTTATTATTTTAACCGCTCAGGCCCGTGGCTCAATAACGTCATCTCTCAATCTCAAAAAAAACATTTTTATTCGATAACTACTTTCAAATCGCGCGCCGCGAGGGCTCCTATTCGGAGCCATTGGGGCTTTATCGGTTAATGAGTGAGCGAATATAAGTCATATTTGTGTACAATTAAATAAACACTTCAAAAGCTTATTTTTAGCTTCACACATTATGCTTAAAGTTTGATAAAAAAAATATAAGTTCGTTCAAACCCATTAATCAACTACAGAAATTTTAATGTCATAATTTGCGCGTAGTAACTAAATAAAAACAATAACAGGATGTAGGTATTAAGTTAATATTAAGTTCATGGGAAATCGATGGCGGCTAATTGGAAACGATCGTGATAAATAATAATCAATATCGTTTAACATTTAAGTATAAATAAATAGTTCAAGCCTTCGGCATCTTATTATATTAATCGAGCTTTAAATATATGATTTCTTTAGTTAGTTGAAGGTTTTACATGGGTGCTAGTCATGTCTTCTATAAACAAAATTGATTGATTGTACCTAAGTGTAATAACATAAGTAGACTTATTGAAATGGTAGCGCGTTAGGGGCAGCTCCTCCCGAGTCAACTCAGCCCGAATATCAGATACTACGTCATCAAAACGCTAAAAAGTGGTGTGTACCGTCGGCATGAAAAAAAAACGACCTCTTAAAATATTGAAGATTTTTTAATATATTGACAGAATTTATTTATTTATTTTTATGAATTAATATAATAATTGTTCTGCAATAAAGACTGTATTTATTTATTTATTTATTAAATAAATAGGTACTTAGTTATTATAAGGATTTCAAAATAAACAAATATTTGAGTGTCAAACAACATAAAATGGGTAATCTTTGTTAAGATTTATAAACAAGTACGTTAATTGGTACAATAATACAACAATCACAGTATTTTATGCTTAGAATCAACTATTTATACAATGTGACATTTTATATGCAGCCAAATTCATACTGGAGGCTTGGTAAGTGTCAGTACTAATTTTGGATCAATAACATTTTTTTTTTAAATATCCCGCAAAGGGTAATTGAACCTCAATACTGACCGAATCTTCAGTATGAATTTGGCTGTATTAATAAATATCACCTTATTTATGTATGAAAAATATTATTTAGCAATCAACAAAATAACAATTAACATTTTGAAAATGGGTGTAGGTATATCAGTTACAGGTATTTTTTATTAAGGTCAATGTGACCAAAAGTCTGCCCAAAAGGATTTTCTAGCGAAGTTGTGTTTTATGCATTACGTTGTAAATGATGGTGCACAACAACTATAAACACGTTTCAAAAAACATACGTTTTGAAAAGCCTAATTTACATTAAACTATTGGCAAAATGCCAATGTATTCAAATATAAGAAAAACAAACAGTTTTGTGTTTTACAACGAGACCCGTCACATTCACCTTAAGGGTTATAAAAAAGTACGTAAATTGGTACAAAAATACGTCAATCAATAGTAACATTACGATTTTATGTAACTAGCTTTTGCCCGCTGCTTTGCCCGCTTCGATGTCGGAAAATATCCTACGGGAACGTACTACCGGGATTAAAATTAGGAAACGAAGCAATCGCATACCTCATAGCCGAGGAAAAGGTCATTGACTCCTATCTTTTAAAGTATTCATTTAAACGATATGATGTCAAGGCATATTTTAATCTAAATTAAATGGCCAATTTAAATAACATATTTGTTTGGATAAGTATTAATATAGTACCGGTTACCATAGCTTAGGAAAGAATAATTAAATTTTTATCAAATTCTGTAAGATAAAAATTGTTACTGTAGGCCATACTTAAAAGATTGCGGACAGGGAGCAATGGGTAGCTCACCGTCCGGTAAGGACCAGGCCCGGGTCGACGGCGCGTTGTATTCCACGCGCGCCTCAAAGAGATGTCGTCAGCACAAATGTAGGGGTCCACTAGGGCCGATGCCTGCCGGGGTCGGAGGCCCCTGGCAACACAGGCAACGGAAGGAATACGGGTGGGTTTTAGTCAGTAAGAGTCTGACACACCCTTAAGCTCCGCCCAGAGCGAGAGAGAAAAAAAAAAGGCCATACTTAAAAGATAGACATACTGTCGCGAACTGTTTTGTTGAACTTTTTAAGAAGTAAAATCCTGCACAACATACATTTTATATATCCCGTACGGTTTACGCAGCGCACGCTAGTAAAGCTCCCAGTCGGCATGATTTTTTCCGACATATTCAACAATAATCGTCATATTGAAATATGTTTAAGGTTTTTGTAAATTGGCTGAAGCTAATTTACACAAAACCTTAATGAATTATACACCTACACCTTTCTCATGAAACACTCCGTCCATTGGTAAACCATATTGCTGCCTGTCGCGCCCGCGATATCGCCCCAGTCTGTAAAAGCCTTTAGAAAATCCGCACAGTCGTTGAGTTTATCGCGTTCAGACAGGCAGATACGGCGCGGGGACTTTGTTTTAGAAAAAGTAAAGATGATTTATTTTAAAGTATCGTTTTTCTGCCTGACCATACAAATCATCGGAACCGGGAGTGAAATATCTGGTATTATTATTCGGGCCAAGTTGGCCCTGACTCATGGTAGCTATACCAATTATAAGGTAGGGAGGTATTTAGTGGAACCTAGAAGTAAACATTTTAAATGTGTTGACGGTAGTAATTGGTTAAATTAACTAAAGAGTACTAGTACCTTACATGCTTATAGTCATGTAATTCAAATCAACTGTAAGGATTGTCGAGATCTTTCGAACTACGCATCAGATTGTCTAAATTACAAAAAAACAGGTATATTTCGGATATTTTTCTATATTCATAGATTTCAAAAGGATTGTAGTAGTTGCTAGGCTTTTAATATCAGAAACACACAACGTGCGTAATACTTACGCACATAATAAAGTAGGTAAATAGAATACCGCAATTCTAACTAATACCATGAGCAATACCAATTAATAGAAGCCATGAGGCTGTCAGACGAGTCTCCTCATAACTATTTACGCACGGGGACAATACTACGAGAATTATGAGTTATATTAGTCATACTCAGCTACTTGAGGTATCAAAATTCCTCTTCGCTTCGGTTTATGACTCCTGCGTACTAGAGTAAATAATTACTGGGATGTATGGAATGCAGCAATAAGGTATTTATTTATTTATAATAAGCACATCAACAGCACTGTCACTTACATTTCAAACAAACTAACATCTAAAATCGGCATTTCAGTATCCGTGCAAATAACAGGTATGCATGAAATTGACATACTGCAAAAAAATAGAGACAGGAAAAAAATAAAAAGTGTGTCCAGTAAACCTTTATCCAGAACACTACAAAAAACTAAACAATTTGAGCTATAGGCGTACATTGTTCGCACTATTTATATAGGGAACGTCTGTATGAAACGAAACTCATAGAGAAAACTTCGATAGGGTAAACCGTCAAGTTGGACCTTTCAATAAATAACCATGCCATACGTCTTAGGGGGCTAATAAAGGTGGTGTTTAAGGTGGATGCAGGCAATTGAAGAATGTGGTGATGTCGCTTGCTGCGTTGGCTAGTCCTAAAGTTAAAATAGTGTATCAATGTAGGTATGTACCTTGGTAGGCTGGTTCCCTTCAATGTATATTGCTTGACAGACTACTTAGTATTAGTACTGTTTATCATATCTGTGGGTATTAGGTACAACTCTGCTTAACGCTTTTCGGGGAATACAACCGTGATGTTGTGTAGGTTCAGTACCTCTTCAATGATTCATAGGAAACTTTAAAAAAAAATCGTTATGGAAAACGACGTTTTGTATTTTGAATTTTCTGCATGTAGATACCTAGGCATAAAAAAATCGACTCAAATCCCTTGTTAAGACTCGTGCAGAATGTCGCAACATCGCGGGCGCGACAGGCTGTGCGACACTTCCCATGAAATTGCGCTACTAGTGTCACGTCGCGCTTGTCTGCGGGAGCCTTTATGTATACGTAGAGAAAATTCTGTTTCAGAACTAGCGTACCCAGATATAGAAAATCATCTTTCCATTCGCTTAACATAAAACGTAGATATCTATTTATTTCTAATGCTCAGTCTTTCAAGTTTGTGTAAAAATAAGACTTCACGTCAAGTTAAAAAATAGCATAATTTGTTCGTTTTTTATACACCTCTATTTTGGGAAACATATAAACGTTCGTGTGTAGGTATCTGTCGTAAGAGGTCATAAAAGGTTACATCAAGAACATAAGCAGAGCATGACTAGTTAAATCGTAGATGATTAAGATGAAAGAGCTCGTCATGTGTCGTTCATAACTTAATGAAAGCGGAACGCCTTTCAGCAAAGTTAATAATTAGGTATACGGGGAAAACGTGGTGATAAATAAGAAAATTAACATGACAATATCCTTTTTGTAAATACTGTCAGTCTCTCTTAGGTATTACGTAATGCAATTTTTATTTTCACGTTGAAGGAATCTATAAAACTACGGTACTGAATAATATTGTTTTCCTGAGGGAAAGTTTTCGATCCGAGGAACCCCGCTGATCAAACATAGCACGCCCAACTAACACTCTAGCAGGCAAGAAGTATCAATGATTTTGAACCATGTGCGGAGCGACACTCATTTATTTAAAGTACGTTTGATCTGTTTTCCTTTCTCGATATAATCTCAGTTTGACAAATATCCTAATGATAGGTAAATAATAATTTAAAAACCTACCAAGCAAATTACGCTGATCATAATTATTTGCAAAATGTAGAGCCATGTCAGAGGGACATGAGCTTCTTATGGACAAGATTTTCCTTATTGATGGACAAAGAATCCATGTCAGCCAAAACGTAAAACAACTTAATATGAAAACAAACAGCTGCACGTCAAATAAATCAAAATTCAGGGTACAAAGCGGAAGGGGGAAACTGTGAATATCCTTACATCCTCGTACCTTCGTATCCTTGTCAGTATCCTGTTGAATAGATCATACAAATATAAATGTGCTAACTTCGCCTGCAGGCTCAGTGTTCGTCTATTTGTCTATCGACTTGATAGTCTCGCCGGCAGATTAAGATATCATTATTTTAGTTGAAAGTTCACAATAACAAGGCAAAATAACTTGTAAGTAGAATGCAAGCTAAACAAGTGATATTTGGGTCAGGACCAAATTTTTGACGTATTGCACAACGGAAATTACAACGGAAATGTACCACACTGGAAAATAAATGCAGCGCAATATAATTATTAGGGTGTGTGTAAATCGTCGGAATATTTTAGGCAAGTGTTATTAATTTGATTACACCTGCCTATAATATTCACACACCCAAATAATTATATTGCGCTGCATTTATTTTCCAATGTGATACATTTCCGTTGTGCAGTACGTCAAAAATTTGGTCCTGACCCGTTTATAAACACGATATCGACTTTTATGACTAACAGGATTCACCTACTTACTAATATCTTCGCATAATCTTAAAAAGCCAGATTTACCTACGTCTATTTGATTCTGTTTTACGCTAGTCTGAACTTCATAGATTATAATATACAGTTCATGGCGAGTACAAAAACTATACAGCCTTGTGAATCTGAGTTCAGTCACTCCAAATTGTAATATTTCAAACGTCGTCAACTTGGCAGATCGCGACATTATTCCAAAAAATAGAAAACACTATGGTGTGCCCTTGCGTTCGCGATTACAATGGATAAGTTCCATAGAACTGTTAAATCAATCAGCTTGGTCATAAACGTGTCCGTGTCATAATTTTTTTATCCTGAGAGTATAAAGCAGATCCAAATTCTACTGTAGGCTTAGCATGACGCTTTCTATTTCTACGAAGAATAGACACAGCTTTACAAAGTGAAATTTCGTTTCTCCATTTTTGACATCGCACCGTAGCGCGTAGAGATCCTTCAACAATCTGTCATTTGTCTTTCGTTTCTAACGATCTTTGTCGAGGAACTTTTTATGTAGAAAGATTTCTACAGTGCGATATCAAAAATGGAGAAACGAAATGTCACTTTGTATAGAAAGAGCTGTATCTATTCTTCGTAGAAATAGAAAGCGTCATGCTAAGCCTGCTGTAATCAGAATGTAAAAAGGTTACACAACGACCATTTATTTATATCACTATGGTGTACTAAGATCGGAATTTAGTTTCAACGACTCGATTAATATGATCCGATTTTGCGTGTTCTGTAAAATTGATTTGTCTGATAAACGTGATCCGCAAATCAAGTGGTATCAAAGTGTACGCATTATTTAGAGTCGACCTTCGGTTTCGCGAGTTGGTGCACTCAGGCATTAGAATGCTGGCGGCAGCAAATGCCTTTATTATGAGTTAACATCGTGATGTTGTTGAAGATAATGGAGTAGTTAAGAACCGATGCAAAGATAAGAAGCATTCATGAATATTAAGTGGCTACTTTTATTGTAAAGTAATAGTGGCTACATTCATAAGTATATCACACACAACGTGCTCCTCGCCGTGTGTGCACCGGAGCGCTTGTGAAATGGGGCGCATCCACAAGGCTAGAGCTTGCGTCACCTTATCCACATTATTCACGAAACGTTTCGAAACTGAGCCTCAATTTATTGACTTGAGGCACATAAATATTTATTCGCATTTTTTTGTCCTTAAAAATGTTTCACTTTGCAGGAGTACACGATTCATACTGTAAAAATATTTCGGGAGCTAGTAAACATGCCAACTGCATAATCAGACGGTGTTTATCAAGCATCAGTATACGATAAGTCAGGTGTCAATGTAAAGCTGGTCTTTAGAATCATGTAATAGCTTTGGTCGCTTCTTTACGTTTCAGATGTGAAGTTAAATCGATGACCGCTGATATGTATAATATACAGTATGAACAATAATATGACACTGATGCTAAGGGTCCTGCCGGCCGGGGTCGCGGGAAGGTACGAAAGGGTTACCGAGGAGCCCGTAAGAGTCTGACACTCCCTCCCGCTCCGCTCAGCGCGGGAAAATTATTTGATAATTTCCCAACAAAAAAAAAAAAAGGGTAGAACATTCATAGTTCGTATACTGGGAAGGTTAAAGTTTTAAATGAATAAGAACTTAGGTGAGTAGTAACCACTTAACTTGAGCCTTAGATAGTTTACAGAATTAGGTCTATTCGTCGTATTAGTCGCTGTATTCAGTAGCAGATAGTTATAGGATAATATGGCAGTTATAAGGTCACCTGCACTTGCAACTTGCATGCTCGTACTTCATGAAATAATAACAATTTATGTGTATTTATTTCTATACCGACATTAAAATTATCGCTGTATTGTTTTATTCTGCTGACGCAAAACTATTTGAATTATGGCATCGTACAAATACAAATGGAGTTGTTTGCTCCCCTGCTACTGTAAAATGTATGTGGCTGTTCAAGTTTCTGTAACCTATGTATGGGTAACGTCTATTCGTAGAAGCACGTACACTTGGCTTGTCCTTCGACTACACCCGTTACGTAATGGGGTGATGGACGATCGAGAGAGCATTATCTACGACTATTGAAATACATAAAACATGGCTATCATGTGCGAGTAAACACTATTTTTATGGCGTTTTGTGAAATGTTATTTTTTTGCAGTGGAAGATTAGATCATATTTTTGAATTGCTTATTTCTTTTGTGAGCTAACATTAAAAAAATTATAACTGATACTTTTCAGTTGTTATCTACCAAATCGGGTACCTACAGACACCTACAAATAGTTAACTTAGAAAAGGGGGTTTCAGAATTTATGTAGGTACTTAATTAAATTGGCCATGTCCGTACATGTTCTCCACGGGCTCACGAAGATTGTCATACTAGCACAAATTGTATTGCCTTAGTAAATTGATTTAGATACTGTAATGGACCTGCTATTATCATTTTTTAAGTAATTAAATGTCTAATTTAATTAGTTACGGATACATTCACGTTACCAACATAGGAAAATACATTTACAGTAGTCGCATATTATGTCATTGACTTGAATGGACCCTGGCGGCTGAGAGTACGTCATGCTCAATCAGATGTCTCGCTGATGGTGGCGCGTGTGTTGGATTATTTAGCTCCCTCTAAAATGGTTGAGCTGAATGGTGCTGATCCATGCGTCATGCTCGTGAACGGGCGCCGTCAGTTGGGACCGGTCACCTCTTAGCTTCCTCGTCTTATTTGTAATTATTTTATTTTGAAATTGTTTTTGTTTATTTTGCTACTATGGACTCGTTTTTTTTTTTACATCGTCCTCACATTTAGTTATAAATGCAACATTATTTATACAAATCGTTATGTATCAATATAATTCAAAAGAGTGTCCATGGAGCTTCTTGCCCGTTCTTCTCCATAGGTACCTACTACGAATTGGTAGCTTCATATTTCTAACTGACCGACTTCTTGAAATAAATACTTTAAGTTTGAGTTTGAGTTTACAATCTATATAGTACTTACTAATTCCATGCTTAAACTGTCACTTCCTGTTACACACTTCCGTCCCATTTCACGAAATCACTCCCACAGAACGCGAGAAGAAAAATGTTACACATAAAAAAATATAATATGATCTATTAAAAGATAATATGACTGAAACTGACTGAAATTGTAATTAGGAAAAACAACGGGGGCAAATTCGGCAGACGTATTAGCCAGTGAGCTTGAACAATAACAGCGGTAGCTAGACAAACAGATGTTATCACATACATACAAGTACCAGCATCTATGATTACTGCATACCATTGGCTATGACTTCTACGTCGTATATGCAACAACAAAAAAACAATTAACCTAACGTACTTTTATGTTATTCTTGTGTTATTCAAGGAGATCATGCTACATCACTTAAATCGCTATACATGTCATAATGGAACACAATACAGTATTTTGTTCCTAAATAGAGAGAAAACGCGTATATATTTTTCAGAATGGCGGCAGTTACACAAGAGGCCAGTTCATGATGAGCCATGACGTGTACCTACTGCTATTATTCAAATGAGTCTATCCGTTGTATTATTAAAGAGCAGACCGCCAAATAAGGACATAGTGCTCGCTCCAGACAGTTCCATTTTTTTTTTTATTAGTAAGTTAATAAAAACTTCTTTAGATACTTTGCCTTTTTCTTGTATTTTAGAAAACGGCATGACGGCAGAAAAACTCCCTCCCCAATTTAAAAAAAAAGCACCGTTCACGTTCAGCCGACATGTCGTCAGTCGGTAGTGCTAAAAAATCTGCTCAAACTACTTTATAGTAATAGGTACTTATGAAAGCACAGTCATCATCTGCCTGGCCTTTTCCCAACATCGTTGGGGTCGGCATCCAGTCTAACCGGATACAGATGAATACTAGTATTTTACATGGAGCGACTATCTGACCTCCACAACCCAGTTACTGGGTAACACGATACCCCTTGGTAAGACTGGTTGTCAGACTTTTGGGCTTCTGACGCCCCGTAACGACTGTCAAAGATCCACGAATGACAGCCGGGACCAACGGCTTAACGTGCTTTCCGAGGCACGGAGGGGTCTTGGTATGTAAAGATGGTCACCCATCCACGGACCAACCGCGGCAAGCGTAGCTTAACCTGATCGATTGACCCGTGCGGCTGTTATTATTAAGCCACAAGCCACAGTATTAACGACTATTATACTCATGGCACAAAAATGGAGAAACAAATTGAATGAATTAAATTCACTTCACATTGACTTCACCAACAAGAATTGTGATTACAAAAATGGAGAACCAAATTGATTGAATTAAATTCACTTCACATTGACTTCACCAACAAGAATTGTGATTACCGGGTTATCTTCATAAATGGCCAACAAGTGCCATACGCAAACACAGCCAAATATCTTGGCATAACGCTTGACGCGAAACTGCGCCGGAAAGTGCACGTCAAAAAATACAAGAACTAGACATGCGTCGGGAATCTCGGGCGGATTTCCAGCCACCGTAGGCGCGGGCTTGTGGACGGTGAGCAATGGGTAGCTCACCGTCCGGTAAGGACCAGGCCCGGGTCTGAGATGTCAGCACAAATGTAGGGGTCCACTAGGGCCGATGCCTGCCGGGGTCGCGGGAAGGTACTTATGGGTCACCGAGGCCCCCGTAACACAGGCAACAGGAAGGAATACGGGTGGGTTTTAGTCAGTAAGAGTCTGACACACCCTCCCGCTCCGCCCAGAGCGGGAGAAGTTATTTGATGATTTCCCACCCAAAAAAAAAAAAAAAAAGACATGCGTTTTAAAAACATGTATTGGTTGATTGGACGGAATTCCTGCCTATCGGTACATAACAAAATGTTATTTTAAAAGCATATTCTCATGCCGATATGGACGTATGGCATCTAACTGTGGGGCTGTACTAAACCGACCAATATCTAAATGATACAGACATTCAACCTACATCGTGACCTAAAAATGGCACCCGTCACCAACATAATTTAAAAAATTGCTGAGGCCCTCCACCGACATGTGAACGTCGAGGCAATTCAGCTGTTAGACAACACAAATATAAAACCCTTTGAGTTATTGTAGTGTAAAAAGTGTAGAAATAATAGTGAGAATGACACACATTGATAAAACACATGACCAAAGTGTTTTTATTATTATTTCAGACTCTAAGAAAGTGGAAAGGACTTGTGTAAAGTGCAATAAAGACTATTCTAAGATTTAAAATAATTATCACGTAAAAAAAATTGTTAAATTAAAATTGCTTATTAGTCTTAAAGGCTAGATTGTAATTAATTATTAAGCATCTGGTTCTTTTTAAAAAGCATTAAAAAAAAAAAATATGTACGTGTATGATGTACATACCTGGATTCCGACAAAAGACTAACCACGTTTTTCATAAACAAGTTATGTCTCACTACATTGAGATTTAAATGGAAAAGACATTCAGAGTTTATAAAGGAAGTTGTTGTCAAGTGTGAAGTTGGGGTCTAACAACTTTCACGTTACTGTCAGCAAAATAATAATATTGTCTGCATTTCACTCGCACATTTACATAAAAGCGATTGTGATTTAAATAACACTAAAATTACGTAAGAATTTACATCATCTCGTCTTAAAATATTCTTACAATACCCGATAGTGTGAGAACAGATAAATTAATTATTTTAGTATGGCGCCATGTTGTAAAACAGAAATAAAATTATCTAGCTAAGTACGCTTAGCATAAAAAGTGTACGAGTGCCTAGTTAATTTCAATGTATTCAATGATTGATTAGTCTTGACCATGTATAGCTGCTAATTATTGTGACACTAGGGGGATTTACATACTATACTTATATTGTATATTAAGTAAAACAATCGCCTTCCGTGAATACTTCAAACTATATCTCGTTTTTCTCATCTATGATCAATCATCAGGTAGCATCATACAAACTATTATGAAACTAAGGATATTCATCAATGATTTAAATGGACATGTTCTTCAAACACGGCTGGTTAATCGATACAACGTTTAATAAACCTACTCTAGGCATTTGTATTATCAATTATTTGATAAAAAGTAATAACGCGTCTGTTATAAATAGAATGAAAGGCAGTGTTATCAAACCAACTTGTGCGACATTAATATGAAATTACATAATCAGCCTCTATTGTTCCCACGGCTGGGACACATGCCTCCTCTCTGTGAGATTAGAGGGTGGATTACAGCTCACGCCCTAGTGGCCTGTAATCCACCACGTGGGCCCAGTGCGGGTTTTTGGTTCTAGGACATGCTGGCTTCCTCACGACGTTTTCCTTCACCGTTTTGTCAATATGAAATTGTTTCGAGTAAACATTAATTGAAAAACATTTTTCGAAACAAATATTTAATTGGTCAAGGACAGCTAATGGTACAGATTCTGTTGTTCACAAACTAAACTAAATTTAAGTTCAGTGCATCTTTTTCTTTGTATTTCATTAAGAAGAGGACAGAAGATAAATTTTAGTTTAGTCCTGTCAAATTAATCAGCGCCTGTCACTACTCCATACAAGTTTAGACGTGATTAAAAACTTGCCTACTAGAATTACGTCAATTTACGTCAAGCGCTGATTAGTTTGACAGGACTAAACTAAAATTTATCTTTTGTCCTTTTCTTAATGAAAAAGAAAGAAAAAGATGCACTGAACTTAAATTAAGTTTAGTTTGTGATCAAGGGAATCGGCACCATTGAGACACAATTGATTTTCTATTGTTTGACCCCGAATAGGTGTCACGCGGGGCTTAACAGGTTACAGGTAAAAACGAATCTATAGCCGGAGTTTGAACACAGACTTTTTAATCTATCGCGTAGATGCTATGTTGTTGAAACAATATCGATGCTAATTTTAGTCTTGTTTAAGTATGTCTCAATTTATAAAATAATCGAATGTAACGTACGTTTACGGCATTGCAGATAACGCTTTAGGTTGAAGGTGCCAACTAGGAAGTGTCCACTACCACGCCATGATTTCCGCTATTATCCACGACGATGTTAAAGGTACTCGACCAACATGTCAACTACTTGTAATTCATTATATAAAATGAACATAGAAATGCCTCCTATTCGCAATAAGCTAGTAAGTGGTAACTCTGGCCAATAAACTCGACGTTTTATTGCGAAGAAAAAACTCATTCAATAAATTATGTAGGTAAATGAAATGCCTAGTAACTTTGAAGTTAACGACGAAATCTGAGCGATTTTAAACGAATTGGATTTAAATAAACCAGCATCCTAATTGCGTAATACACTCTCAATCAGAATCTGAATTATTTGGAAGGAAATTACTAATCCATTGCTTCATATGGTCAAACAATTTGTCTGCTCAACAACCGTAAGTAACGCAATTAATATTGTTGAACTGTCAAAATGAAAGCCATTGCTACTGTAATTGTGTTATGCAATAACCCCGTAGATCCAAATACTATTGGGGTAGTCATCGAAAACCAGGGCCATGAAAAGATTACAAGTTTAACACATTTTAGCCTAAAAGAGTCATTCTATTTTTTGCTAACCTCATCTTGTTGTGAAAGAAAAATTTGATATTTTATTTTAACTATCTTTTGTTCTCAAATGAGCTGCCAAGTGAGTCGTACGAGTATAGAATCAAAAGCAGCAATCTGACATTTCACAAATTTGTGGTAATTAAGAAAAGTAATGTCACTCTTTAATTCAATTCACAAGTTTATCACACGTGAAGTATATTATTAAATTTGAAGTTTTTATTTCAATTAAATATCACATTCAGTAGAATAAATGAATAATGATTGAATGAATTTTACAGATTAGTGAAACATCAGATTGCTGCTTTTGATTATATACGACTCATAATGTACGAGTAAGTAAGTACGTCAATAACAAAAAAAACTGCTGCAGGCATCACCAGACCTCGCATGATGTTTGTAGTTTTAAACCTAACTAAGACAAGTAAGAAAAAGACTACTAGAAATATTTAAGTGACAGTTCATTTTAGAGGTACCTACTGAGGCATTTTCTTCCGTTTGTACGCAGCAAGTGCTACGATTTCAGGTACTTATTATGTTATCAACTTACCTACTAGGTACCTAGGAAACCGAACGGGCGATTGCTGAACATTTTCTTCGGCTTTGATAATCGTAAAGTTAGTTTTGTAATTCTAGTATGGAACAGTTACTTAATAATTACATATTTAACACCCAGTGTGTTATTACGACAATAATATTGTTGATTATGCATATCAGCTGAATTACTTAGATTTTATAACAAACTTAAGATTACGGGTTCAGGCTGTTTCTTTACAACAAACAAAAATGTATTTTTGTTTAAACAATGTTGGCCATACGCTACTTATCTGAGTTCCAGCGGGTTTTTACGATATCGTATGATGCTGACGTCACGGGCACAACAACCTCGTCAGAATGGAGATATATGCTCTCATACCAAGCTAACGTGCGCAGCGCAATAAAAATTCCCGTCACGTTATATCCCTCTGAGGGAGACTCCCTAGGCACTAAATACATAGTTTCGGCCAAAGTTACGGGCGTCTCCTGCTCCGTACCACTTACGGATATAATATTACTAAATTATTATTTTATTTTCCGAAGCCCGAACTGAGAATGAATGACAACACGATTTAATAGCTGTCCCTACTCGCAATGTGTTTGTGCCCGTTCGAAAAAATTGTATTTGTCACTTGTTTTAACGGATCAACTACTTTCGGACGGGCTCGTATCTTCGTTGACGGACTTAGAGAGTAGTCACCTGAAACGAGGTTTGATAATGCTTTCGCATATTTTAGTACGAGATAATGCGACGACAGAATGTTGTATTGCGCATGATACCCTGCGTTGTGGCAATATTAGTCACCAGGAACAAAATGACGATGCAAGTTATGTGTATATTTTAGTTTAGTGAATTTATTTCCATTCTATTATCTTAATATGGATAAGACCAAAATCGAGAGAACGTTCACCTTTGATTTTTAACAGACTTCCTAAAGGAAGAGAGGTTCTTTTCTGTTCACCTATTTCTCTGTCAATTGTGTGGGAATCTGATGAGGGGATCCCATAGAAATCGAGGGAATTCCTCATATTTTATAGGCACACCTAGAGCGATTTGAGTATTTTATAGTAACTCGTGCAAATGCTCTCGGAAAGCACTATTTGGTGAAGTGGAACTGGTGATGAAGACCATAGATGGCCACCGGAACTATTTAATGATGAGTATTTCACGGGTTGCGATTCGATTAGGGACTTTAATACGGTTGCTAAGCAATGTATGCTCGTCACAATGTATATGGTGAAGTGGCGCTCCAGTTCTTCTGGTTCTTACCAGAAGTTCTCCTCAACAATTAAAGTCCCTGCATCGGGAAAAGCAATATTTTGTAAAAGGTGATGAGCGGTTGAAATAAGACTATTGTAACTTAGATAAAGTACAAACTGACCCACTATAAAGCGAAAAATATATTTTTTTTACAAAAAAATACAACTGACTTCCAAAAGAAACACTACAAAGTGAAAAATAACTTTAATTTCGGGAGTCGGTGTCTTTGGATCCATATTTTAGTTTTTTTCCACATTTTTGTGTTTTTTAGAAGTGGGTTGCTTTATTTGTTTTTTTTTTTAACGAAAACACGAGGTATTGTTTCTTGGATGTCCTGTGGTTTTCTATGCATTTGTGGCTTTTAAAAAAAACATCAACGATTAGATCTGTAAGTAAGTACCTGCCTAGTTGTTGGTTGCATGGAACATAAGTTTTTAGGTTTGTTTTTAGCTTTGAAGACATTAAAGGAATATTTAAAGAAAACTTGCAAATCATTTAGTGTAATTACGATATGATCAGTCAGTACTTCTTCGTCACGTTTAGGAACTTATTCGTTAATAAATTCAGCGCTTTCTGACGACGTGTTAATATTTTCACAATTTACAATTTAAAATTTGACCCATAAATACCTAATGTTTAACAGCAAGCATGAGATGCCAAAATCTATTATTCGCCTAAGCAAATCAGACCAGATCAGTCTCGAGACCAGGTGGTATTAAAAAACTGGAACAAATCGGACATTCGTTGTGCAACATGAAAGGACAGAGTCAATACAGCTTTTGTTCGCCTCTCCCATAAACATTATTTATAAAAGCGTCGCCGGCGCAAGATTTTGACCCGTAGGTACTTAATCGGTTGCGTGTGCGTCAGTGCTCGTCATATTGGAGTCCGTCGGCCCGTCGAGCTCAGACGGCTTATTCAACAATGACATTAATACCAACCATATCAGGGGTTATCTATATTTAAATACGCAAGTAACATTGCAGTGCTATTTGTGTAGGATAACGAAATTATTATCTCCTAGCGTCAAATGATGGCCTAACATGTTACTATTAATATTTATTTCTTGAAGTATTCATTCAATTAACTATATTCTTCCTACTAATATTATAAACGCGAAAGTTTGTGAGTATGTATGTATGTATGGATGTTTGTTACTCTTTCACGCAAAAACGGCTGAATGGATTGGGATGAAATTTGGCACACAGATAGTTTATAATCTGGATTAACACATAAGACACTTTTTATCCCGATATTGTCAAGGGATCGAGACTTATGCGGCTGAAATCGCGGGGCGCAGCTAGTGTAATATAATAATGAAACGTGGTGTTAAATTGCAGTTATCAGAAGCTGCTCCTTAATTGTGAGCATTATCTTATGTAATCATTATTTATTATTTCTTGTCTTTTATATGTACAAATTGCACAATACAGAATATTTTAATAAATAATTCAATTTTCTAACGTAAACTGTTTGACCTGAGCGGTGGTGTGTCAATCAGTCAATCACCTTTTCTTTGATTTTATATACATTATGGTAAATCCAGTTTATTATCTTTGTATCGATATCGACCTTTTGCGGACTATAAGTAATATGTTTTTGAAGTGAAAACTTCTTTAGGCACGTTGGGCTGTTTTGGGATGGGGAGAAGCACCGAATTCGCGTGACCGCGTTGGATAAAGTGCACAAGCGAAAATGGGTGAAACTAAACCATAATTAATCGACAAAAAAAAATGAAAAAAAAATCTTAAAAATATCGTAATAATTATTATTGATTTTTTTACTTTTTTATTGCCTATTAAAGACGCCTTTATTGAAAATGTAATAACTTTTTATTGGTTGAGGGAATTTCGTTAAAATAAAAAAAATACTGTGTATACAAATAGTGAATACAAATAAACCCCTTAAAATACATCAAGTAAAAAAATACGTTTCTGTTTTTTTTTTAAATTTTGTCTAGTTTATTATTTTTTTTATATTTCAACGATTCAAAAAAAAATGAATGGTCTACAGTTTCACCCATTTTCGTTTGTGCACTTTATCCAGGGACACATTGTACATATATACAGATGTTTAGAAGTTTGTGAAGCTAAGAAGTTTCACTTCTGACGTTTGTGTTCGGGTCAGCTGTAGGTTTTATTTGAGCCCTCTATTACACCGTATAAGCTATCCGTTCAGGGGGGTAACCACCGCATCTTATAGCAGTATTATTTTAATATTACTTCACAGTGGGAAAGAGATGGAGTTATACCCCCTGTATAGCTTCATCTCATTCACACTGATGAAATATTAAAATAATACTGCTATAAGAGGTCGTGGTTGCCCCCCCTGCACCGTAATTGAGTAACACACTATCAATCACAATCTGAATTATTTTGAAGTATATTGCTAATCCATTGCTTCATATGTTCGAAAAATTTGTCTGCTCAACAACGTAAGTAACGCAATGTATGTTGTTGAACTGTCAAAATGAAACCCGTTGCCACTAAGTGCGGCAGTTACCCCGCAGGATCTGTTTAGCCAAAAACTGTGTTTAATTTTGAAATTAATTGAAATAAAATTACCCTTTATACAATTTAAGGGTAGGCGGCGGCGGAGACCTCTCGCGTCCGGCCCTGGTTCAGGCCATGGTACGGAGCGAGAGGGCATGGGCAGCCGTCACCTCCTTCTGCGAAGCAGTAATGCTCGCGAAGGAGGAGGCGGGACGGTTGAGGGAAAGGCACGTTTCGCGCCCTCTCGCCCCTAGCCGCCGCAGGAGACGCCCTGGGCGTCGGGAATCTCGGGCGGATTTCCAGCCACCGTAGGCGCGGGCTTGTGGACGGTGAGCAATGGGTAGCACCGTCCGGTAAGGACCAGGCCCGGGTCTGAGATGTCAGCACAAATGTAGGGGTCCACTAGGGCCGATGCCTGCCGGTGTCGCGGGAAGGTACTTATGGGTCACCGAGGCCCCCGCAACACAGGCAACTGGAAGGAATACGGGTGGGTTTTAGTCAGTAAGAGTCTGACACACCCTCCCGCTCCGCCCAGAGCGGGAGAAGTTATTTGATGACTTCCCACACTGAAAAAAAAAAAAAAAAAGGGTACCCATTGCTAACAATACAATAGATAGTATTTAATGGCCTTATAAGTTCACTTAGGCTTATTTTAATTTTATCAATTGTTCTTATCTTTTTATTACGGACACTGTTAACGTGCACGTCTTTCTACATTGTTCTCACATGTATAATTTCAACATGAATGATGTAACCAATATTTTTGTATCAATATTTTAAAAGAGTGTCCGTGGAGTTTCTTGTCCGTTCTTCTCCATAGGAACCTACTACGTTTCATCTTTCTGACTGACCGACCCCTTGACAATTCAAAAGTCCCTGTATTTGGTTTATTTGAAATAAATGGTTTAAGTTTCGAGTTCACTTTTTCAGTTTTACAAGTTATAAGTTCTTAGGTACAATTCAGCAGTAGAAAACCGTTAATTTAACTATCTTTGATGTTAGTATGCTATATAACTTTGATAAAACACGAATGTAATAGTGAGCAAACTGCAAAGATTCTGAGAAACAATGTCCAAAACAATCTCTGAAATAATGACAGCCATTGAAAGATCAAACGGAGAGTTTTACCGCTGCCACTTAACTTCACGGAACATATTCTTCAATACTTTTGAATATGTACAAAAATAAACAGGTTTTTGTGGCACAGTTTAGTTTACCTGAATACATAAGTAGTTACACCCGCGGACGCTTTTCGGAATCGACGTATGATGAAGAAAACCTTAAAATAGACGACAGGTATTACACTAATTAAAATAATTAGGGTATCGTGACAAGCAAGGAGGTACCGAGATGTTTTGTCGAAACAGATAGTTAAAATACTAAGTTATTTTATCAATATTTCTAAAAATACACAAGAAAAAAAATACCAAAGATAAGTATGTCCAAACTAAGTAACTGTCCAAGTTGCTAAAGATATCCCGGACATTAAAACATACCTACCTATAATAACTAATCCTTCCGTTATCTATCTTTTAAGTCTGTTGTAAGAACAAACGACCAAAATTTTTTGAAGAGATGATATTTAGGTAGTACCTAAGCAGGGTTGCATGACTCAAGTTATGGATTTAAAAACGATAAATTTAAAAAATTAAAAACCCCCGACACAAACAAATACCTCTAAAAAGTAAAAAAAATATAAGTATTTGCCCTTTAAGTTTAAAGTTGTAGATAATATTTTGATCCAAGTGTCGTCGCGTCGGGGGGCGGCTATAATTTTCGTTCGAAAAACTGGTCCTCAGTCTCAAAGCTAAAATATTTCTATACATATAATATATTTCTTGAATATGTTAATATGGTTTTTTGAAAGCTGGTAAATGGCGTTAGAACGACTCCCTTCAGCCTAGTTACATAAAATATTGGCCCATTTTTTCCCGAATTGATATTATGGTGGAAATAGGTACAAGTTAGGTGCAAGTTCCACAAAAACCTATTAACCTAGGTACTTTAAGCCAAATATAAACCAAGAAAAATTATGTAGCAATTATATTATTATAGCTGTCACTAGCGGTTGCTGACTCAAGCGTAAAAAAATTAAGTTGCCGTATTTTGACAAGCTTGTACTTAGTTTGTCAAAAATATGGCAACTTAATTTTGTTCCAAAAAAAAAAAATTGTTAACGTGACGTATTGTGACTTTTTGTAATATATTAAATCAAGATTATAAACGTAGCTGTATCCTAAATAATATATTGGTTTATTAGCTTTTTCACGAAGCTTGAAGTCGGAAATTATAACAAGTGCAACGAAGTACCTATTCTATATTCTAAAGCCAGGTCATGGTCTATCCGTGTACCAAATTTCATCCAAATACGTTCAGCCGTTTTTGAGTTACAAACATACAAACTTTCACATTTATAATATTATATAATATATTAATAATAATTATTTTTGATAAGATATAATAAATAAGGAGTTTTCGAAGCTCCAACCCTATATGGGGCTATCGGGGATTCGTAGTTTGTTTGCGAACAAAGTCGCGAATACAAGCTTATAGGATTAAGAAAACTCTAATCTAACGTCTCAATTAAGACTTAAATAGTGTTAATCTCATTAAATAGGTGGAGCATTCTATTTTAGGTGGTGATTATTGCCCTGAAGAGTATGTTTTTACATGAACAAAGTAAACAATGCAAATTGTAATGAGCGTCGGAACCGGAAGACGGTAAAGTTCTATACACATATTGAAAATTTACGAATTCAGGCCTTTCCGAAAGTATCGTTTGATATATTGAGAAAAATAAGGGTTACAATGACGTCTTTTGTGTGAACGTTTTTGAAAATATAGATAGGAATTAAAATGAAACGCTAGGAAAACCTCGTGCGACCTACATCTAGAAAGCTCTACTCCATTAATCAAACGTTTTTTTTTTTTGAGTATTGTGCTGCCACAGTTACTTTTACTTTCCATCCTTCATAACGCCGATGTCAGTTATCTCGATCTTGCTGAGGCACAACTAGATAAACTTGAGTGACTTCAAAACTTTTGCATAAGATTTATTTATAATGGCTTGCGCAAATATGATCACATTTCTGAATTTCGACCAAAGCTAAAGCAGCTTCCCATATACGTCTTCACCGGATTCTCATATTTTGTTTCAGCTTTACAGTATTCCGTTCAATTCTACAACCCAGAGGGGGTTGTCTATCTTATAGAACGTTTCAATTTCATTCATGACACACACAATGGATACCTAAGGTCATCAGAAAACTTGAGACTAGATGTGCCGGCCGATGCATTGCACCAGGGCCTCAAGTCTGCTATCACAATAGTGTCAGAATGGTCTATCATTGATTTAATAATTGTTGATTTTGACAAGTTTGGTAATCTACTAATATAATGGCGTCATTAATGAGGATCGGAACATACCATTCTGACACTATAATTGTAATAGCAGACTTGAGGCCCTGTTTCTATGATAAATATTTTACACATCAAGGAGTACGGTTATGGACTGCCTTGCCTGTGTCGATAAGGCGTGCACAATCTTTGACCATTTTTAAAATTATGGTAATCTAATGGTAATGTTGGTCTCTCTCCTTAAACATATTGTTTTTGTATTTTGCACTTGTTTCATGATTATAATTGAATTTGTTTCTATAGATAAGTTTCACATGTTTTATGTATTTGTTGTATACTTACTTACGAGTATATGTAAATGCTACATTGTGTCACCCTGTAAAATTTCTATATTTATATCTGTAATTTTTATGGTGTACAGTCAACGTCCAGAAGTCCACTTACACCGCAATGACCATTATCGCCTGCGCTATACGGGCAACAAGATGCCAATGTGTAGTGTTGTCTTATAGAAGAAGGTCATAAGTACAACTAATATTGCTATTCCATAGTTTTGTGAGATTGCTAGTCGACTTCTGACTGTTACTGTACATAATAAAGAGTATTCTATTATACAAGATGTCGTTTTGCATCCTCGTCAAATTAAAGGAGGTAACTATGCTAATGATTCTCGACAAGAATCAATAATAAAATAAGTAAGTCGTTTGTTTTTCTAATTTTTGGAAATCGGCATGTGTGAGACACGCATGTTAAAACGCGGTCCGTGTGATACCGCACTGTAACTGCCCTTTTACACACACACTACCGCATACGCAACGGGGTGATTCTGTTCTGTGAAAGTGGTGTATTCTATATTATATATAAAAATGCTTTCAAACTTAAGTAACTAAAAAACAAGTATGTATTAATTATTCAGTAGGTATCGCAATTTTACTCGATTATGTATGTCTTTCATAGCAGCCTCCTGAAATTTGACGAGGATGCAAAACGACACCTTGTATTAGCTATGGAAATTCATAATACTTCGAAGAGTACAATATCTGAATATCATGCACTCAGAGTCTGAGACCATTGCGCTCATCAAGAAGAATTCTGGCAGCTTTACAACTGGTTACTGTTGCATCTCTATGGGGAATAAAAGGCAACAGAACCGTTGTTCAAACGCGTTCGTCAGTTATGCGTGCGGAAGTGTCTAATCAGCAGAATGCAGAGGTTGTTGGCGTCGCGTCGTGGTGTTGGACAAAGCGGCCGGCTGCGGCACGCGGGCGGCAGGAAGTGTCCGGACGCGGAAAGGCGACGCGACGTGCCCGCTAGCGATCGACATTCGTACACTATGGCGTCTCTACCCAGCATATCTTGGCATGGCTCAAATTAGGGAACTAAATTCAACTGTTTGAATCTAACATTAGGTTTGACTTTTCCCTTTGCAAGCAGCGCCGTCACGATCGGCCCGGACAAACTGGACACCCTCTATACCACACAGGGCGATGCCTTCGTCACAAGCCCACATTATCGATCTGTCACTAGTTGACAAGTCGACAAAAGCTTATCTACTATGACGACAATCCGCACCCAACGTGGTCACGAAGTCAATCCATTTAAAAAACGTGCGCTACATTTTAAGCCGCGACTTTGACGTACGCAGGACCGAAACTGGTCGGTTCGAAATTAAAAGTGCCCATGTTTGGGTACTATGTAAGTGCCAAATAACTGAACTATCGGATACACAGGTTTTATTGAGAGCCGAATGATAACTTATTTGTATTGCTGAAATTTCCTTAAGATGCGCTCGGATGTCTCAACTGTAGAATGAGTAGGCAATGTAAAGTCTGTTTTTTAATCTCGGAGACTAAATTGACACATGCAAATGTCAAACTGCAAATAAAAAAAACGAACAACAATCATTTGAAATGTCAAATTAGTCTCTGGGATTAAAAAACGAACCATAGAGAAGTGTTTTTTTTAACTGTACCAAAAAGTTTATTTAAATTAGTTAGATACCTACTTTAAAAATGATAAATGATGTTGTAATGTCTCAGTCACCAATTAAAGTCGAAGAAACAAATGAAAATAAAAACATTCAGACATTTATTCTGCGATTTTAAATCGACCTTTTTTTTGAGTGGTACAAAACTTCATTTATGATCGTTTTTTTAGTTACATTGTTGAATTATATTTACAAGTAAATAAATAAATTCGTATGTACGTCATCGCACTGCAGCTTAACCTTACAGGGATCAACGGCTTGGCAAAGCGGGTCCGGTACGTTTATTTTTTCTTATTGCTTATGTACCTACTAACAGTGTCACAGTTGACTGGTTCTGTCACTTTTGTTGTAATAGTTGTTAGTGTTGATAGTTGTCTCCTATTGATTGACTTCCTTGTCTAGGTACAGCATGACAATAAAAGGAATTTGACTAAAATTCTGTGATATTGGAATCAAAACTGAACACCTACATAGGTATTCCACATGTTTAATTTTGTAATTCGTTAAATTAATTAAATGCGCAATGTCGGTCTTCATAAAGGGTTCTGCAGACTGGGGCGTTATCGCGGGCGCGACAGCAATATGCCTGTCACGCCCGCGATATCGCCCCAGTCTGCAGAAGTCTTAAAAGAATTGGCTGTGTACTTTGTTGCTTACATAATCATTTTTATAAGTAGTTTACGATTAATTAATAGTTATTAGGTCCAAGCAAGGTCGTACGCATAATACCAATATACATGTGTTACTGTTATTACATTATCATTGTGAACGTGTCTTTTATACAATGCATAATAGAGCATAACTCTATAAATAAAAATTAAAAAAACAGGTGCACCTTGTTTTTTTTTTTTATTATTTCGAATATCACGTGTTATTCGACCTATAATTGAGTTTAACATGCGATGCAATATTTACCAGCAAATTACACTCGGTTAAATGCAAATATTTCAATGACAAATATGACGTAAATATTTCAAGCGCTTCGAATTAATTCGTTAGAGGCTGTGGGCGGCGCCGACGCAGACCTTGAGGCTGATAAAACCCTCGACTCGACCGAGATTACCTCATGCAGTGTACAACGACACACTAAATGGTACAACAGATCATTTACCACGATAAGCTTAAAAAAAAGCTCAGCCTCAAATCATTTGTCCTAATGTGAATAAGAAATAACAAGATCTGAATTAGCATAATTATATCGTCGAAGGTCCATGACTTTGTGAGTGTATTGACTCATGAAATTAAAACCTTTATATGTATACCTACTTAAAGTTTATTTATCTGGAAAAGTTCAAACTGAAATAATGTAATATTTAGAGCCTCAAGAAACAAGCCATGTCAGTTTGTGGCTCATTGAGTTGAACGTTTAATTTTGATTCATAAACTTTATCACTTTAGGTATATAATTAATCGGTATTGCTAGATCCTCCCATTTTTAAAAGAAGACATTAAACAGTCTTGAATATTTGATGATGTTGATCATTAATCGTACAATATCAGATAGGTGATATGTGGTTGATGATTAAATTGAGGTACGGTTGAGTCTCAATTTAGCGGAGTTAACAAGTTATTTACGTGGAACTCTCAAATTCATTTGCTAATAGGTACCACAGGCAATTGCGTTACAGGATATATTATGGCTAAAGATTGAATATTGAACATTGAGTCATGCAACTTACGGACGTCAGCATGACTATATTCATCAACAGTCCCTATACTATTAAATTTTCCTTATGAACGATCAAAATGTAAAAACCAGACTGAAAATATTTCAATAGTTCCTGTAACCGTATCAATATTTAGCAAGTTCGGGGAACCAGGTTTCCCCTTTATATCTGAGAAATATACCACCTACGTACTAATAACTTGTTAGTTTAACGTTTCATGTGTGAAGGAGACCAAAAAATCAATCAAAACATGCGCAAGGTTTTGCTTACTTATCGGATTACATGAAACTTGCCTATGTGTTTTCAGATACTATAAGTTAAAACAAAGAATAGAAAAAAGCTCGGTCAGTAAGTAACTTAATTAAATAGTTGTGAGAGCGTTTCGATGGAAGTATAACAAGACGAAATGGATAAAAACGAAGTGTAGTGATGACAATGCTTACTTTGTCTTTGGATGATAGGCGTCTTAGGTCGAGGAGCTTTTGGTACTGGCGAAGTGCCCGCATGTAAAGCCGGACCGGGAAGTCGGCCGGCAGGGAGACGGGCTCCGGCGCCGTTCGAGACGCCACCCCTGCTCCGCTCATCGCAATCCAACACGAGCAACACACAACACTTGTTCTTTATTTATAAGCACCAAACCGTCATAGACACGAGCGCCAGTCGCGCGTCCGAAGTGAACGTTGGTTCCATGCAACACTGACGTATCGCGCGCCCCGCGCATGCGTACCCCAGCAAACACGCTTACGTTTGCAAAAAGAAACTACAAGTTATCCACGCTCGACTGACTTTCCCTGCTCTATCCGCCGACTGCTGGCCACGGACATGACCCGTTTTTACTGTGCCTAGGCCTACAGTATTTGATGCAGTACTAGCTGGAGATTACAGACGTGTCCTTAAAAAAGTAGCAAAAGCTTTCCACAAAGATTTTTCCTAACTTTTTTTGTTTAGCTGGAAAATTTATTTTTATTTAATTTTGTTATGATGATACAAAATAAATTGTCTAAGTGCAACCTTGTCGTGTATTTAATTCCATAAAATGGCGACAATTCAGTTATCAAGATTTATAGCTTTATTTTTATACGCTACAGGATAAGATTACAAATGATTTATTGGCATCTTGTAAAAATAAAACTTTCCAAATGATAGCGAATTATAAAAAAATAAGTAATAATTGCAGAAGCTAGCCAAAGATTCATTTAGGTCAGTCAGAAAACCAAAATAATATTTTGTACATAAACTAAATAACGCATGCAAAAATACATATGCTGTGTGGCTATAAACACAGTTAAGATAATTATCTTATTTTAATAACAATACATTTTAATTAAATGATTAAATTTTAACTGGAAACATAGGTAATATAAACAATATATCTTAGAGGGGCTTGTGGCCAAGTAATAACAGCCGCACGCGTCGATCGATCAGGTTAAGCTACGCTTGTCGCTTCTGGTCCGTGGATGGGTGACCATCTTTACATACCAAGACCCCTCGGTTCCTCGGAAAGCACGTTAAGCCGTTGGTCCCGGCTGTCATTTGTAGATCTTTGACAGTCGTTACGGGTAGTCAGAAGCCCGATAGTCTGACAAACAGTCTTACCAAGGGGTATCGTGTTACCCAGTAACTGGGTTGTGGAGGTCAGATAGGCAGTCGCTCCATGTAAAATACTGTCTGGTTAGACTGGAAGCTGACCCCAACATATGTAGTTGGGAAAAGGCTAGGCAGATGATGAAATCTTAAACTACCTAAATACAGGAAATGAAACAGCTTTCCAAAGTTCGCTCATATGTAAGTACCGGTCTATGTGGAAACAAAGTATGTTCTTCTTATCAAATTGTGTAAACACGTGTCGACGATTCGTCAATATTATACAATTGTTATCGTTACTTAACTACTTAAAACGTGTTTAAATGTTTCGCTATGTTAAAATCTTGACATTCAGGTGAATTAAAGTAGAAAAATGAGGACAAAATTGCAATTAATTCAAGCTGCGTACATCACAAAAATGCCTGCGTTTATTTACCTCCATATTAAACACCATCTTTAAGCTTTGAGAGGTCCAACTTGACGGTTTACCCTATCGAAGTTTTCTCTTATGAGTTTCGTTTCATACAGACATTCCCTATATAAACAGTTCGAACATTGTACGCCTATAGGTATAGCTCAAATTGTTTAGTTTTTTGTAGTGTTCTGGATTCAAGGTTTACTGGACACACTTTTTATTTGTCCTTCCTGTCTCTAATTTTTTCAGTACGTCAATGTCATGCATACCTGTTATTTGCACGGATACTGAAATGCCGATTTTAGATGTTAGTTTGTTTGAAATGTAAGTGACAGTGCTGTTGGTGTACTTTGAAATAAAATAGTAGAAAATATTACAATACATGTTATAATAATTAAAAATTAAGTTAAATGCATGTCATCTTTGTTTATCGAGAGGCTGACGAGCTCGGCCAATTGGCGACACTGATGGGGATGCTATCACGCCACCACACCGGATAATTGAATTGATTATACATTGTAATAGGACGGAACTATGACGATGACGATACACTAAGTACCTAACTACGTACATTTATATCAACTAGTGTACCTTGGGACTGTGTGAACAATCGTTCTTTTTATACCGACTACGTATCTCTTGACTCTGACAGAATCGGATAAAAAATTATGAATGATTTCCGATATGAGATTTTACCTCTTTATTGATCACACTTGACATTTATAAAAATTTATAAGTAGGTACCATCTGCCCTTGTCAGTTTTATTTCAATAAAGTGAGAGGGCAATATTTTAGCTGTAAACTTGTAAGACTTGAATAAGGATCACTAACACTAACCGTGATGGTGATACAATACTTATTTATCACTTTGATCGATTTGTCGCTTGTAACAATCGCACAGTAGTTTGATCTAGGACAAAACTAACAAACGGTTACGATCAATTATTGCTGTTTATTTCCATACTAACACTTTTCGGGAATGAAGAAAAGCCGTGAAAACCTCTACCCCACTTGGTTTATTGTACATAAACTATTCCTAAATTATAGCAAAATCGAATAATCTTGGGATTAAATCACTTTTGGGTAATCTTGGAAAAGTTACAAGACAGCTATGAGCTCAATTCTTAATTATTTATTGCGTACCATAATGTATATAGTTGGTCAGAAAATGAGACACAATTATGGACCCCTGTCGGACACAGCATAGATCAAGTAGGAGAGAGGAGGAAGACTGGCTGATTAAGTTGTTAACTGATACATTTTATTATTAGTTAAGTAGTTCTTAGGTTATAGGTATATACTGTTTTATAAATTATATACATCTATTTATTAACATTGTAAAAACCCTTTATTTTTAAATCAATCTCGATTTTGTGCTTAATATTTTTAACTAAACATTATTTGTGATCGCTTGTTAAGTATAAAAATTGTTTAAAGACCTTAGTATTGATAAAAAATATGTCGATAATGTACCCACGAGATAAACTAGTGAATGTTTGTAATAGAAATAGGCCATTAGAAGATAGATTTTGCGTATTGCAGTGCTAAGTGTCAATGAATCGATTGGCGATTGTTTCAGTGTAGCTTTTACGTACATTTATTTATTTAATACTTTAAGCACACAATTAATGTACAGAGGCGGACTTTATGCCCTAGGCATTTTCTACCAGTCAACCTTTGGGTGATGCAGAGATAGACAGTGGTAGGTGCAATAACGAAAACTGTGGATTAAATATTTATTAAAATATAAGTAGGTAAGTATATACATACATATACCTATTAAAACATGAAATATAATGTTAATGGATGTGTGTTGTTGTTGTTGTTAATGTTTGTTGTTTAATACATGTCCAGAATCTACGACAATGTTCCCTTTAAGTATGTTTTACTTTGACCCCATGAATTAAAACTAAATAATAAAGACATACTATTGACAATAATGTAGACTTTACCTCTGTTTTGATATGCACGTAGACCATGTTCAATTAACATAATTAAATTTATTACTTACATTAAATTTAATTATGTTAATTGAGCATGGTCTACGTGATACTATGTACAAGGTAGGTAGGTATATCCCATACAGATAGCAGTTTGTTTATCTTCAGTATAAACAACATTATAAGTAAAACCTTTATCAATCAGCTGCGCTTTACTTGTTTATTAACTATTTAAAATGTCAATTATGTCATAGGAAGTAGATTACACGGATCATTTTACTAAAAACTATTAAACATATCGCGTTAAAACCCATGGGAGATGGGACTAATTTCAATGAGAACGAGTCGACGCTACCAATGTCGATAACGTGATTCACAGAGTAGATAGATGATTTATAAGACAAATAAAATATAACTATACAAATTTCTAGTTATGTTATAACACAAAATAGCGGAAATAATTAACAAACACTGTTTACTTACTTGGGACCATATTTCCTTCGTCAACATAACCTCTTCTCACAGAACGTGCACAAATTATACATGAAAACATGAAAAGGAGTGTCGGTGCTATTGATTTCCCTTTCGTGTTGATTATTTTAATGTATTCATGTGTTGGGAGCAATATTTTATATATTTTAGTACTCGGTGTGTGGTGTATCTAGCGCGTCGGTGGTACGCATGCACTCGGGAACATCCCCCCCACACCCGCACCCCGCCGTTTCTCAGAGCCATCCCGAACCCGCTCTCCCGTTCATTGTAACGGTGATTCTTATTATAACCTACAAACCCAGCTGCGTCACGAACATTTGGCAGGTTAACATTCCAAGTGTCGAATGGGTTTACTTATTTCTGAGACTTGGATAAAAACTTGGTTATGAATTGCTTGTTTTCTGTTATTATTATTTGCTAATCAATAAACCAAGATTTTACACGGTTAGGTATATCGTTGGTTAAAAGGTAAAACTCACTAAGTGACATTTTTGGTAAAAATCAAAACCTTCAGTTATGGATTTCTTTTTCATGCTGATAATGTATTAAAATGTCATTATCTCCTAATCAAAACCTTCAATTATGGATTGTTTTTTCATGTGACTTTTACCTTTGAACCGACGATATTATGTTAAACTAATCGACGTTTGTAAACCGTTGGTAAAAATGGATGTAATTCCTTTTACCTTAATATTGTTATTATAACTGTAGTTCATAGGTACTATCAAAATTATCGTACGTATGTATATATACGTACGATAATTTTGTCACATTAAAAAAACAGCTTATTAGCAAGTTATTAATCTTACCCTAACATGACCCATAATGTAGCCACTTTGAGACCTTTTTGTTAAATTAGAATATTATTTGGGCTTAAGTAATGAACTATTAGTTATCGTCCCTCATTTGTTTCTTTTTTGTAAACTCTCATTCAGTAAACATTAACGTTTTAAGTTGGATTAGGTCATGGTTACCCACTGACGTCAAAACTAAAAGGAGAAAGTCAACATTAGATAAAAAGCTTGAAAGTAAAAGTAATTATAGTAATATCTCTGAACCTATTAGGAGCGCCATACTTATGGATGTTAAAAAATAAGCTGCTTGGTAAAACGAATGACTGCTGTTGACTCTATTATGAATTCAAAACGTGAAACGAATATTATCTTGGCGATACACCTACAATAAACTAGGAATTTAATGTTTGTGTCAAACTACTGACGCTTAGGTATTTAAGCACTTGGCATTGTAAAGAAAGAAAGAAATAAAGAAAGAAAAATGCGTTTCTTGGCATTACTGCAAAAAAAATACACCTTAAAACTTGTAACAATTTGATTACAGTGTTAATTAAAGAGCTTTGAGAGCTTCTATTATAATAATAACAATCTTCCCCAAGCAGCGCAATATTTTTCATTTATTTTTATTTGATCGTCTTATTAACCATCTTGAAGAACGCTAAATAACGGCATCAAGACGTGGAAACGAGACAATTCAGCAATAATTATCTAAAATGATCTAGACTTAACGAGAACTTCCATCAATTGGCGCCACAACATGGAGTTTGAAACATGTTCTTTTTTTTTTTACGTTTTTTTTTTTGCAATTTAAGTGAGGTAACTTGATCAAAATATGGTTCGCAAGTATAACAAATATGTATTTACAGAATTATAATCATTAAAATCATTAATACATGAGAACAAATCTCTTACGAAAAGAATCAACAAGACTTTGATCTAACACAAACCTGCAAATTGCAAAAAACGTAAAAAAAGAAGGAATTTCGCGGGTTACCACTGCGATTCCACCTTAACCCGTCGAAAAGCCCGCCTACGTACATATATGAATAGATGCTTAAAAATGTAATTTGAAATTAGAACGAACTTTTTTATACTCGACAATACACTAACATGCCAGTAACATAATTATTCAAATCTTTTTCGTATTGTAATTTTTAAAGACGGAAAACATTAAAACTGCCCGTTTTTTATTTTGAAAATGAGTGTGTTTCTTCTAGTGTGATATTTTATATTGAGAAATGTATGGAATTCAGCTAATGACATAAAAATATTAAATTTTCACTTTGGCAGCTCTATCATACCAGGTATACTTTTGCACCTCGCGTCCGTATGACCGGAGCTAAAGCACACTTCTCTAAAGAATCATAAAAAATATTAATTACATTTATATAGTTTTATAAAGCATGCCAAATCTATAGGTACCACATTGTAATAACTCATGAAAATAATTTATTTGCACGTCATACAGCTATTTGAGTTTAATGAGATTTTATATGGATGACCACCCAGTCGGTACCATTGTCTATCTGAGGCATCCTTTTATAAAAAAAGACCGCCTGACTTCGTAGGTCTACTTTGGAAGTGCCTATGAAGTAACAACTTAGGTGCTTATCTTTGGATGCTTCCAAAGATATGCATCTAAGTTGTTACATACACCACAACATATACATAAACAACCGGTGTAACATAATCAACCTAAAACGTTTCAACTGCTGGGACAGGCGAGAGCGAGTGGGCCGTAATAATAATTGCAATGGAAGCTATGATGAATTTTAAATTACACTAGTATTTGCCTCTACTTCGTTCGCATTGAAACTTCGACTATCTTCAGGTGTTACGTTCTGTAATAATATGTTTCTTAAGGCTTACCCCTGTTTTTGTCTTCTGTGATTTCATTTGTGCGTTGTCTGTCTGTCAATGGTTTCTTCTTTCTAAGTTTATATAGAAGAAGAATAGATAAAATAATAATAAAGAATAGAAAAATGAACTTACGAGACGTTTATCAAATTCATTAAGACTGCTTAATACTTACTAATATTATTTAGGCGAAAGTGATTTTATTTATTTGTTTGTTTGTTTGGCTTTCACGCTAAAACGGCTGAACAGATTTGGTAGACCATGACCTGAATTAAGACATAAGATACTTTTTATACCGATATCCTCACAGGATCGCGACTTGTGCGGGTAAAACCGCGGGGCGCAGCTAGTTTGCAATAAAAATAGCGCAAACTACGCTTAGTTACAGTATAAGTTATAATAAAATAATGTTATTTCAATTTCAGTCAACGATCCGCTACTCGGCCCCAGCAGGGGTAGGGAAGATATTCCTTAAGGGTCGTGCAGACTGGTGCGATATCGCGGGCCCGACAGGCAGCGCGACACTTACCATGAAGTTTTCATAGAAATTGCTACTAGTGTCGCGCGCCTGTCTGCGGCAGCCTTTAAATGATGTCCTAACACCTAATGTGTCCATTGACATTAGTAATATTAGGTAATTTTATTGTATGTTATTGAGTGTGTGTGTACCTACCTACAATATATGAGCTAAAATTATTACTTCCCGATTACGTATAATCACTCTGCAAGCATCCTACAATTTTTTCTTACGTATATCTATCAAAATCCATATAAAAGTGAACTTATGTTCGGTGGATGGATAGTTTTTTTCTTGTTTCCACAACAAACTCGGATAAGGCGTCGTCCTAATTGGCTACGATCGTAAGAGCAAACGATGCGGTTTCGTCGCACGACGAGATTAAACACACACATTTCTTTAGAGTGTCCTAATTAAAGCTTGCAAGTCATCGGGCGAGCACAGGAAATGCTTAATAACGATCGTACGATAGGCTTGATCGTGCAAACAAAGCTACAAAAGCTCTTTTGAGTGTCCTCATTTGTCACGCGTAATATCACTTGTAATTTTCAAAGCAATATTGCCCGACAGTGAAAACTGTGCATCTCTATAAACAGCCATTGTTGAAATGGCACCGTTGCGGTGACCGCGGCATCACGTGATGCCCATCGCGCGAGCTGTTAGGATACCTATTGGACCATCGAATGATCATTTCCATCGCGCGACGAAATCGCATCGTTAACTCGAACGATCACTAGCCAATTAGGACGAGGCCTAACGTTGATCTTGCGATAGATACGCACTAAACAAGCACTTGACCAGTTTTTATAATATAGTATGCTCGTGCTAAAATGTTCCGAAGCCTAAATTACTTGACCAAATAGTGTTTGAAAGAAAAATAAAAGGTAGGAGTAAACTGTTATATCCTCTGTCCTCAGACAATGCGGGCCAAAGTACTTGCAAATACTGCAAAGATTAAAGGCCATTTGGAAGAACATCATAAGAGACAACGAAACTGTTAATTTAGACTTATGTAAATCGTTACGTAACTCAATTTGCTCTAGTGACTAAATTGGCTCCACTTGGATTTCTTATGCTGGGGCTACATTGTGTAGTTCGCGTTATCGCGACAATGTAGCCGTAGCATTAAAGCAACACCTTTTATTTGTTAAGTTAGGTAGTACACAAGAAAATCAAGGAGTAAGTACCGACCGTATTATTTAATTTTTCAAAAATATAGGTTTTATCGTACGTCTTCCCGGTCAAGATTAGATACAGCTTAATTCTTTAACTGACAACTAGCGATATCAGGAAATAAGATAAACACTAAATATCCTCCAATGCACTGAAAAAATAAAAAAAATGATTTCATTGCTCATGTTAAAGTTTTTCAGAAATAAATGAGTATCAATTACTGCAGTACGGTCACAAATGTTTTACGTTTCCAGCAGTGGAATATTCCAATTTCATAAAGGTTTATCTGTGTTTAAGGCTTCAATGCGTAGGCAGACACACATGTTATGTACGAATAAATAGTCAAATAACTTAAAAGGATTCTTCATAGAGGCCTTAACTTGCTATATGAAACTTGGTTAGCCTGGTAACTAAATAATAATCAAGGAGGCTCGTTACGTTTTCGCATATTTACGGTTTAAGGCTGTAGTGATGTTGACATCAAGATTTATCTTATGAGTGAGATTGAACACTGAGCGATGTGTAAAAATCGAATAATCTTTTTGCTTATAAAAAAATAGTTTTTGTAAGGTTATCATTTGTCAATATTAACTATAGTCTCAACGATGTGACGCAACGAAGACCTGTAGAATTGTTAACCCACCGTTTTCGGGTAGTTAATACGACCGTCTCTTTATTACTTAGTCACAATTAGGTTTTAACTAAGTGATAAGAAAAATTAAGTAGGAATCCGGTGGATGCGAGAAGCACAGAATCGGTCACAATCAGAAGTGGCGATGTTTGAGGGAGGCCTATGACCAGCAATGGACGTCTTTCGGCTGAAATAATAATTACGACGACGTTAATTAAAAAAAAAATATATAACCAGCCTTTTTTATCTCCCGCTCTGGGCGGAGCGGGAGGGTGTGTCAGACTCTTACTGACTAAAACCCACCCGTATACCTTCCTGTTGCCTGTGTTGCAGGGGCTTCGGTGACCCTTTAGTACCTTCCCGCGAATATATAACCAGCCTACAACTATATTAGTCTAGTTGATGTAACTGGTGACCGAAAATCTGGCGGCTTTCTCGCGCAACGCATCAGCATTGCAATTCAGCGAGGAAATGCCACCAGCATCCTCGGTACAATGCCCCGAGGGCCTTTTTTAAGCTTAACTTAGTTTTAATTTAATTTAGTTAATGTTAATAATCATCTTGTAATTTGGTTATGTAAATAAATATCTTAATATTAGTCTTGTTTTCATCGTGCTAAAGAAAAGTGGGTTTACGTATCCGAACAAATAAGAAATATCCGATGATAAATCTTTGCAAGTATTGGCTTACCTCGTTAGCGAGCCGTGACGTAGAATATAACTCTATGTCGACTCGAATCAGACAATATAATTATATACCTAATGCATGGAGCGAGGTGATTGAAACTGTGTCTACGAGTATCTGTCTATTCAGGTATCAATGTGTGTAGATTGAGTCACGACTTCGACATTTAGAGACATTGAATATCTCGAAGCCTTTGCGAGCCGTAGTTCCCATTTTGGTTTTTATTAATTTATTAGTCTATTGATCTTCAAGAAAATACTTTAATATATTGCTGTTGGAAAGGTTATCGCTACTCTCAACTACCTAAGTTTTGTTGCATTTATGAATGGAACATTCTCGTTCACATTTTGCATTTGAATTAAAGATATAATCTGGGAAAGATTTACATTCACAAAGGCTTTCTACATTTACAAAGTAAAGTATGATTTGATCTATGTAAGTAATACCTGAATACAGTGGAGAAATCGGTTATCTATCTCGCCACAAAAGACTTGGTTGAGATACAATACCTACGCATGTCTTTTCAAACATTTTCATCTACTATAGTAGGTATCCGTGTCACGTCAAATGAAATGGATACCTTTATGTACTTTATTTTATCTGCCCAGTAGGCAACTGGTCTGAAAAAATAAAGTAGGTATAGGTTCTTATGTTGCCTGATGACGGTCAGTGCTTTCGTCAGCGTTGCATTCATCAGTTCCTCCCAAGAGGCAGGTATCAGAGCGCGCAGGACATGACTTGCATTATATTACAGAATAATATGAAACTGAGTTTGTTTAGCTTTCACGCTAAAACGGCTGAACGGATTTAGATGAAATTTAGCACACAGATAGACCATTACCTGAGTAAGTCATAGGCTACTTTCAACCTGGATCGCAGACGGGCATCAGCTAGTAAAACTATAAAGTTTTATGTTCCTCGTAAACATAGAACATTACAATTTTACGAAAATTTTATACATTTTTTGTTCACGTGCAATGCTAGAAATATCGTGTTCATAATGTTACAGGTAGGTCCCTACTTGCTTACGTATTTAATGTTCTCGTTAGCGTACAATACATTGATGATTCTGATCTTTACATATTTTTTTATTGAATTTGATTTTTTTTACCGACTACAAGAATACGATGCAAACTAAGGCTTCAAAAGCAGTCTTGAATTAATTTGGAATACATTATTCGCATTTGCCTAATTTCGAACTAAGCGATCCGTAAATCATAACTAGGACTTTACATAATAATATTTTTTCCAATAATAAAATATTTATTTGCAGTTAATTTAGAGGTTCAGTCATATTGTAGTCCGACCCTGTAGTCTCTGACGTCAATGGCTTGCCGTGATCCACCTTCAAGATAAGCGCGCGCGCACGTGAACCGACTAAATTATACATAAAAAGGCAATAATGCAATTTAGTAAATAAAATTAATTGTTAGCTTTGATTTAATTTCTCTTTTTGTTAATTTGGCAGTAATTTATATAACGCAGCGACTTTAGTCACCGGCGAGACGCTGGCGATTTCTTTATCTCGCATTCACACACTGATTTCGACAGCTGAGTTTTCGCTAGCGATGTCAAATTCTGTGTGGACGTGATTTTGGATTCGCCGGCGAATCGCTGGCGACTAAATTCACTGCGTGTCTGCTTATAATAAGTAGCAACGTAATGGACACCTTTTTATTCACCTTCGCAATGGAGAAATTTAAAATTAATAAAATCCTTATAAGATTAATGCCTGAAAGAATAACAAAATGCTTACTAAATTAAAATATTCCAGTAAAAATGGGTCTTTGCACTAAGCGTATGCGCTGACGTTGCGATGTAGCCGCGTAGCCGTTACGAAACGTAGGCGCTACGACGCGTAGCCGCTACACTATGTAGGCACTGCGACGCATAGCCGCTACGCCATATAGGCACTGCGACGCTTAGCCGCTACGCCATGTAGGCACTGCGACGCGTAGCCGCTACGCCATGTAGGTACTGCGACGCGTAGCCGCAACGCCATGTAGGCACTGCGACGCGTAGCCGCTTCACCACGTAGAGCACGTGTAGTCTTCTACGCGTCTGAGCAGCGCTGAGTCTACATAGTTACTGTCGCAGACTCGCAGCGTCAAAGCCACTTGGCCGCTAAAACTGCATAGCCTCTGCATAGCAGCATTGAACAAGCGCCACGAAGACGCAATTGTATCCAAATTACGTTGTATCTGCGCAACGTCTATGCTGCGTATCCGCCACACAAGCGTCAAGGCGGAACCTAACAATGTCTAACCTAAGATAAACTCAATAATAACCTGCAGTAAAAAACAAAAAACTTAAGGTTAATCAGGTTAAGCGACGAAATTATATTGAAAATGTTAAACGTGTTAAGTGAGAAAATTAAACAGTCAGTGTGAACAGGTCCTTAAGGCGATACTTAACACTCTTGACCAAATGTTGCTGCCCTAAAAAATATAATGCCGAGGCCACCACGAGGCGAGCCGAGAGCTCTTAACATGCGGCACATGTGGCATTGGAAGATACAAGGCGTCCACAGTGTGAGTACGCTAGCTACGTGCCTAGTCCAGCAGTTATGAGGTTGTTGTTCTATGGAATCACATGTGAGTTCACCCGTTTTAGAGTTGCGTGAAATTGCGTGTCTGAGGGTTTTTTTTGGTGCAGTACCGAGTAAAAAAAAACCATTGTTCAAATCAAATGAAACGTGTATTTGCAAGAAATACGTTGTTTTTAAAGGTGAGGTCTTGTAGCCTAAATGTCACTGTATTCTGTCTACGAGTAAAAGCAAGTGTGCAAATTCCTACATTATTATTTTAAGTTCGTTGATTTCCAGTTTGTAAGATTGACCCCCGCCATTTTTTATCATATTTGGCATTTTAAGGTTGCTAATTTATTACATTCTGAGATTTAGAGACGATATTATCATCTTATGTATCTAGAAAAACAAAAAAATGATTTAATTATGTAAATACATAATTAAATCCGCAACGCCTTCCTAACATCACAGTCAACGGAAAGCATCTACAGAAATAATATCGACGGTTAAAAGGTAATATGGCATAAGCGACATTTTGGTCGAAAATGAGATAGGATTGCCATCCTACTTAAAAATAGAGATTAAGTGGGATGGCATTCATAACTCATTTTTGACCAAAATGTCGCTTATGCCTTATTACCTTTTAACCGTCGATATGTAGATAAGTTCGTGTTTAAATAAACTGTAACTGTTTATAACAGTGACAGATTGTCTATCATTCGTCACTAGCTCAGGTGGAACACCTACTCACTATAGAGGCGACGGCGCGTTGTATTCCACGCGCGCCTCAAAGAGATGTCGTCAGCACAAGTGTAGAGGTCCACTAGGGCCGATGCCTGCCGGGGTCACGGGAAGGTACTAAAGGGTTACCGAGGCCCCTGGCTACACAGGCAACGGAAGGATTACGGGTGGGTTTTAGTCAGTAAGAGTCTGACACAAGAGAGCGGGAAAAGTTATTTGATGATTTCCCAATCAAAAAAAAAAACTCTCTATAGCTAAGTCCATAGTAGACATAGGTATAAGCCTTGACCCCAAAACAAGAGATAAGGTGTCACGAGCATTCGATATGTTTACATAATAGGTACCTACATTTTCCAGATCCGACACTATCTCAGGTCAACGATTTATTTACTATCACTATTCCATAATACACATAGTGTATTATAATCACTACATCGCTTATTTCTCCGATTTTTTATTAAATCTTTTAGTAAAAATTAAATATATTTTTTTAAGAAAGACGAAGCTGCTGCCCGTTTCGCCCGCGTGGCTTTTTCTAAAATAAAAGTACTAAGTTACTCCTACAACATCAGTTATGCCAGTGAAAGACCTGTCAAAATCGGTTCAGCCGTTTCCGAGATTAGTCGGTACAAACAGACAGACAGACATGCAAAAATTATAAATATTGTTTTTTTGTAAGTATTTCTTTAATAAGTACCGTATATACTTACATATGTATATACTTTTATTTGTATAGAAGATATGTATCGTGTACGTACTCGTATACATCCATATGCATTTAGTAAAAAGCGGTTATTTTAATATTACAAACAGATACTCCAATTTTATTTATCTCTAGGATGTATAGATATAGATAAATAAAAAAACGAATGTATAGAAAAATCGACAGGTACAAACAATATTGACTATTTATCGATTTTTCGATACAAAGAGCGTTATTACATAAGCTATAAATAATTGAATTGTTCAAACTCTTAGAAATTCCTGATACTGTACATCTACACAACTTTCTGTTTTAAAAATAGTCCTGCTTACCTTGTAATTATTAAAAAATAACGGAATTACACACTAAAATTGTACGAAATTGTACGTCAAGGGAACTGCTTTATCATTAAATGATAGGTTGGACAATAATAACTTACATAAACTCGAAGGCTAGTACTTAAACTGGTGCATCGAAATAATAGTAGACGATAGCTATTAAAAACCTATGACTAAAATTCATGTGAGGTTCCTGATGAGAGAATATTATGGGGACACAGATCGTAAAATTCTAAAACCGAAAGTCCGAAAGTCTCAAAACCAGTCTTACCAAGGGATATCATATTACCCAGTAACTGGGTTGTGGAGGTAAGATAGGCAGTCGCTCCATGTAAAATACTGGTATTCATCTGCATCCGGATACACTGGACGCCGACCCCAACGTAGTTGGGAAAGGCTAGGCAGATGATGATAGATGAGAATTATAAATGTATAGGCACTGAAAAATACTTCAATATGCAGCGTAGTACAGCGTATTTGAAAGCCTATTATCCAGCCTGCCACTTCAAGCAAATTATCATAGGACAAACGTGATGTATAGACAATGGTGCCGATTCCCTTGTTCACAAACTAAACTAAATTTAAGTTCAGTGCATCTTTTTCTTTCTATTTCATTAAGAAAAGGACAGAAGATAAATTTTAGTTTTGTCCTGTCAAATTAATCAGCGCCTGTCACTACTCCATACAAGTTTAGACGTGATTAAAAACTTGCCTACTAAAATTACGTCAATTTAGTCAAGCGCTGATTAATTTGACAGGACTAAACTAAAATTTATCTTCTGTCCTTTTCTTAATGAAATAGAAAGAAAAAGATGCACTGAACTTAAATTTAATTTAGTTTGTGGACAAGGGAATCGGCACCAATATTTCCTCCTCGAAAATTAAAAACATAATTGTGTCAAAATAATACTTACTTGTAATAATTACTGCTACTTGCATGAAACAGATTATTAATTATCAGTGTAAATGCAGTTTAATCCGGTTTATAGTGATAGCAAGAACATGGCGCCGCCTATAAAACATGGTCGCATTATCGTGAACCGTATCAAATAGAACCGAACCGACTTCGTTTATCTCTCTAATTACGCTTACTGAAGCCCCAAGAAACCCAAGTTTATAAAGCTCAAAGTTCAAATTAACAACGTCACAGAATTTGTGTAAAATACTAGTGTTTGTGTAGGTACCTAATACTCGTCTTAGCTTTTTTACACGTTAACAGTTTTGATGATTAATAAATTAATCTAAATAATGACGTACTTGTGGTTTGTGGTAGGAGATACCATTCAGCTCTTTTTGCATAATGTATTAGGTGAACGGATACTGTTAATAGGGATAAGTTTATATTATTATATACAGGGTGACATTGAAAACATGCGACAAATCGAAATGGGAGATTGTACTCATCATTATGAACAACCATTATTAAGGGACCAAAACTAAAAACCCAAAAAAAAAAATACTGTCCCCTACATTCCTGTTCGCAATACCTCATCAAAATGTAGGAAAAGCAGATTTTTTTTTTTGGGATTACAGCTTTGGTCCCTTAGTAAAAGTTGTTAATAATGATGTATACAATGTCCCATTTCAGTTTGTCGCAAGTTTTCAATTTCAACCTGTATATATGTATAAGTATTTTTGGTTTACGTATTTGGGGCGGAATTTGCTCCCACTGCAATAGCGGCAAACTGATAACTCGTTTCGATATTGTGTCAACAAGTGAAGTGAGACGCTGTCAATTTTTACTTGCTACTTACTCCCTTTGCTGTGTGGGAAAGAGCTCTTCGAGAAAAGCTTATGTCAGGTGCAAAACATAGCTTTCATTGATCAGCGCTGATCACTCATACATGCTCTATAATGCTCTCAATTTAAGTCATTTGGCAATATCAAGATGCAACCGATTTGCTTCAGATTTCAGTTTAAATCTTTGAACATCATACACTTAAATGGTGAATGAAATGACCGATATAAACACCAACTAAAATAAATTGATCTCAGTGGAAGGTTAAAAGGTCGGATCAATATTTTGTGCTCTGAATATCAGCCTCCATTTAGATCACTCACATCTGCCGGTCAAAATAATAAACAGTTCGGATCTTACATCTAACGGATGGCCCCTTGTTAGCACTTCTTTTTTTTCACAATAGACAATATTGCTAAAACAATATTGCTAAAAATATCGAACCAAATATCACATCACCAATCTATTTTTATTCCAAATCGTCAAGCCACTGTGACAACTCATTATTTTTACTCAAGTCATGACAAAATCACAATGAACTTGTGGACTACAACGCAACTTATATTTGCCATCTGTTAGAGCCTTCATTTATTTATTTAAACTTCTCACACACAATTAGGTACAAAGGCGGACTTAATGCGTTAAGGCTCCTACATACTGGCGCGACTTGTCGCGCGACGCATCGCGACACAAAGGCACCGCTTGTAGCGCTACACGCGGTGTCTTTGTGTCGCGTCGCGTCGTGCGACAAGTCGCGCCAGTATGTAGGAGCCTTTAGGCATTCTCTACCCCTGCCGGGGTCGCGGGAAGGTACTTATGGGTCACCGCGGCCCCCGCAACACAGGCACCGGAAGGTATACGGGTGGGTTTGAGTCAGTAAGAGTCTGACACACCCTCCCGCTCCACCCAGAGCAGGAGAAGTTATTTGATGATTTCCCATGCAAAAAATAAAAAAGGCATTCTCTACCAGTCAACCAAGGGTGGTGAAGAGATGGTGGCAGGTGCTCTGAGAGGAAATAAAAATAATAAACTAATAATAAACAGCCTTTCAAAGTGGACCTAAACTATAAATAACATGGACGGAAATTAGCCTACAAACAGGTTTAAGAACGTCTTAAATATCGTTTGACAACGACAGTTATTTTCCTCAAGTTATTTCCTCAACCACTTATACATAAGTAAACTGATTTAGTTACTATTTGAAAAGAACACGTTATTACATCGTGATTATCACACCGTTTTTCTGTAATTACAAACGCGTATTTTGTGTATAATTGTGTCACTAACTCGCTAATTAATTGGCACTATTATTGTGTCAAAAATCGTTCCTTCATTGTTGCCGATAACATTTATAAAGATGAAAGTAGAAATAATTAAGTTTTAATTATTTGTTTAACAACACAATTAAAACATCCGCAAAAAAAAAAACTCTCGCATGCGCGGGCGCAGTTGCACTTTTCCGGATCTACATATAGCGCTTTTTCTATCTATTTACTTCGATGGAGAAAAACTGATAAGCTAAATAACCTAGGCATAAATAATAATTAACAAAACACAAAGAAAACACAAACGTCTGGCACAAATGATAAACATGTTCTTGAAGAAAATGCCTGAAAACGTGGGAAAACGTTGATAGGTACGAGGGCTGCACTAAAAGTATCGGGAATGGAAAATTTCCACTGTTCCTGTCATATTAAAATCTTTTTAATTGAAAACTCCTTGGTTTTAAAAATCGAATACCATTTATTTATTTAAAAAAAGATTCGTGGTCTTGTCACAAGATTTTGTCAAACTTCGTCGTTGAGAAAATGGAATTGACTCGAGAAAATTCAAGAGCGATGATTTATTATGACTTTCGAAGTGGTTTAACACAAAAACAGTGTGTTGACCGGATGATTTCTGCATTTGGTGATGAAGCCCCATCCAAAACCACAATTTATCGCTGGTTTGCTGAATTTCAACGTGGACGTGTCAAGCTCAGTGATGATCCCCGTCAAGGTCGTCCATAAAACTGCAGTCACCCAAGAAAACGTTGATGCTGTGCGTAAGCTGATTGAGGAAGATCGACATGTGACATACCGCGAAATTCAGGCAACTTTAGACATTGGCATTGGATATACGCGTACGTTTCTGAACTCCGTAAAGAGAACTGCAACCGCCGCATCATCCTCCATCACGACAATGCGAGTTCTCACACCGCGTACAGAACAAAAGAGTTTTTAGAGCAAGAAAACATAGAATTATTAGACCATCCGCCGTACAGCCCCGACCTAAGCCCTAATGATTTCTATACATTCCCTATCATCACCTGAAGAAGCTGTGGACGCCTACAAAACGGCCATTTTGGAGACCCCAACTTCCGAATGGAATGGTTGCTTCAATGATTGGTTCCATCGTATGGAAAAATGTGTCAAATTTCGCGGAGAATACTTCGAAAAGCAATAAATACATTTTTAAATAGTAATGTTGTGTCACTTCCTTGATTCTCGTCAATTTTCAGTGCCGCCCTCGTACAATACGACACCTCTATAAATATACCTAACCAAACGTTATCATTGGTCTGACTTGAAAAAGTATGTTTATATTATTATTTTCTGTATGATGTAAAGCAGTAAAAAAATGTGTCGTATTCAGGCGCCGATGGCGTGCGCGTGCATCGTAGACGGAGGGTTATCTCGGGGCGGGGCTCTTTCCACTCGCTATCGACACAAGGACCATGTACGAGTACCTACATAAGCATACAGCAATAATCCACCATATATGAGTACCTAAATATAACTTGTTAAGAAATAAGTGTTTCTAAAACGAGTTTTCTTGCCGAAGAAATGCCATTTTCGAAGATATTGAAAAGCTTTTAAAAAAACCGGCCAAGTGCGTGTTGGACCACGCACAATATAGGGTTCCTTGTAGTTGGGATTATTTGGGATGAATTTATTCAAAAAACAAACTGAACATTGTAGTTAAAAATATGTTCTCATTGTACAGCCTACTTAGCTGTGATAGTTTTCCTTTCATCTCTCCGTCTCCTTTTGAGCCCGTCGCGTTTCGTGCTTTTTGGCACCCACTGCGCAATTATGTAGAGCTAAGTTTTGATAAAACTAAAACAATAAAAAGTTCAAGACCGCTGCCTTACAATGATTTGCTCATTCAATGTTGTCTCATTGACTGACGCAGCCGGATGTCGACGTACAAATTAGTGTTTCCGCCGGATTAATGATTATGAATATTTAGTAACAAAAAAACAATTTCCTCTTGAATTAGAAATATAGATTATATCACATCAAATATCTTGATTCTATATCTACCTGTATTTTTTTAGATTCAAATATCGGATCAATGCTGACTGACTATGAAATAGTAAAACAACTAATGATGCCAAATGAATTTAGCCATTCCAATACCCTGTATTTAAATTGGTTATACATTATGTGTTGCCAAGTAGAAAGTATACTTATAAAATTGTATCGCAGGGCAAAATGTTAAGTGCATATAATCTGCATAAAAAATGACATGTCATTATAGCTCACGTGACATATTATCTGGAGCTGATCACGTGTCCATACATGCTGGGTAGCGGGTGTCATTGTCGTGGCATGACTGATCGTTTAACTCCGGTAATCACAGGTAAGATACACCCTAAAGTTATATATTTAGCGACCATGATAGTTACACAAGATACCGTTATCAACATATTTTAGAATGAGTTATGGTTAAAATTATCGCATTGCAAAGAATTGGAGCTAAAACCACTGGTGGGTATGACCTATTTGCTCGGTCTGAAGTTCGAAGAACAGAGGGTTATGTCGGACTAAAATCCGGCCTACATGATGTAATGTATATTGAATATGACGTAACGTTCTAAATTTCCGGTTTTTTTTTTAAATATGTTATAATAACATACAATAACGAATAAAACAGTAGACTAGGCTTCTTTTAATCCTTTTATTTATAAAACCAAAATGCCAACGTCTTTATACTGATTGTGACATCTACACACCACCTCCATTAGCGCACTGGTACATCTCGCTTTGCTTATGCTTTGGTGTCACAATCTGCGGAGATGACCATAAGCCATCTTATGACGCTAGACATTATTTCCAGGGTTCGAAGTTCCGGTTACTATCTCCGAAGTTCCGGTTACCATCTCCGAAGTTCCGGTTACCATCTCCGAAGTTCCGGCATACCGTCCCCAAATTTCCGGCCAACAATCTCTGATTATGGGTGGCATCCGAGCCCTGTGTTCCGAGCCACCACCTTCCGCCATTTCTAGCAACCCTAAAGCTCCGTGCTGGGTACTTATTTTACGCACGCGGCCACGTCGAACTGAACTATGGGTCTGGCGGCGTCTGTAGCGTGGCACACCCGCAGCGGTCATTGTCACACCAGACTGAGCCAGGAGTGTACTGCAACCCAAGGGAATTAAAAGAATTTTGTGAGTCTTGTGACCATAAACTTACGGGGGGTAAGTTTATGGTCTCAGACTGAGCCAGGACCCACCTTTCTACTATTTAAAAAAAAATCAAATATACATATTTTATATTGACATTGCGAGGTCTTATTTATCTCCACCACGTAAACTCTTTCCGTCACACCTATCAGAATTTGTCATTTGCATGGGATTTTTTTTATACAAGATGGCTTTTCACACAATAAGTATGACTGGTGTGGGGTACCTACGTAAGGGAGCTGTCCGTATTGCTGCCGGCCATTTGCTGGCGAATCTCACACGAAAAAACTCTTTTCGTGTGAGATTCGTACAATGCAAACATCGTATTCAACAATGCGACCATAGATTCACTTAACAGCCATGCTTTGCGATATTTGAATGGATTACCGCAGCACATTGCAGAACAATGGTTCTCATACAACACATTTCCTAAATGTGGCATCATCACTAATTTCGGCGGATAAGCTAACAAACAAGATAATTAGGTACCTAAACGACTGACGTTTGATATCGTCACAGCCGGGGCACGTGGCATTGACATTACCCGACTACGAACCACGACCTATGCGAAGTATTATTAGCAGTAATAATAGATATCAACACTTCAGCAGTTCAAAGCTATTAGTCTATTTTCATACAAGGCGGTATTAAAGCGCTTTATTTGAGGATATCCCACAGAAACACGATCATTGTCATTTTGAAGCCGAAGTTCATCATGATAAGATGTTATATTCTTATTTATTATGATGTTATTTCTTTAATATTTGTGTGCAATATCACTACATATTATAAAACATCTAGCTGCGCCCCGCGGTTTTACCCGCATAAGTATCGATCCCGAGATAAAAAGTATCCTAACCTAACCCGGCTCATGGTCTATGCTGCGCCAAATTTCATACCCGTTTCAGCGTGAAAGCGTAACAAACAAACTCACTTTCGCATTTATAATTAACTAGATGCGCCCCGCGGTTTCACCCGCATAAGTTTTGACCCCGTGGGTACATCGGGATAAAAAGTATCCTATGTGTTATTCCTGGTTATAAACTATCTGTGTGCCAAATTTCATCCAAATCCGTTCAGTACTTTTTGCGTGAAAGAGTAACAAACATCCATCCATCCTTACAAACTTTCGCATTTATAATATTAGTAGCATATTATAAATGCGAAGGTGAGTTTTTTATTATTTAATAATTATTATTATATTATATTATATTATATTAAAATTAGGACATTCCCCCGCTGCGTTTGTCTGTCTGTTTGAACGCGATAAAGTCAGAAACTTCCGAACATATTTTCATACGGTTTTCATCAACGGACGGTGTGATGGTGTGGTGTGGTAAGAGAACATCTAAGTATTTGGTACCTAAAGTATTTAACAAATTAGATTTATTAAGAGGAAAAGTAAAAATTAGTAAAGGATCACTTAAGAATACATTAAAAAACAGTATACAAGATAGCAAATAGAAGTAAAAACATTGTTAATATATAAGTAGTTGGTATGTGCGTAAGGTGGTGCATTGTTATTTAAAAGAGCGCCTCTCGCCATCAAACGTAAAAGTTTGGCGAGTTTAGATTTATGTAACACCTCTCATTTAAAAAATAAATAAAAAAAAAAAAAAAAAATTCATGAGGAATGATAAGGTGTTATAATTCATTAATGTTTTGTGTACGATGTTTTATCAAACGCTAAAACCCGTGCGAAGCAGGAGCGTGTCGCTAGTATGTAGGTATTATAATAAGGAAGTAGCACACATCGTATCACACACTTTTTCTTAGAAGAAGTAAAGTAAACATGTTGTTATAACAAAATACGAGTACGTATTGAAACATGTCGCCATCCTCCTAATTAGGTGTAAGAATGTCACGAAAATATTCCATTTACTCTTACAAGTTAAAAGATAGTTTGGGAAGTAGCGTCATTTACAGGAACATTCCGGCTGATTAGGGCGCCAGACGCGTTCCTAGACAGGCCGCGACCCTTTATCTGCGCGCGCGCCGTAATGCGTCCGCGCCGCTCGCGGCCGTGACATGCTTCATTTAAACCCAACTTTTGAACCAATTATTTACTGCATAAGGTAATCATAGAAAAAGTCAAGTCAGGTTAAAGATGTTTACCTTTTATGACGCACGTAAGAGCATCACATAATCAGCCTATAATGTCCCCACTGCTGGGACACAGGCCTCCTCTCTGTGAGAGGGAGTGGGCCGTATCCACCACGCGGGCCCAGTGCGGGTTGGTAGATGTCACATGTTTTTGAATTGTTGGTTCTACCTGAACATGCCGGTTTCCTCACGATGTTTTCCTTTACCGTTTTGAGAGCAGTGGTGATGAAATAATTTACACAAAGTAAAGCACCTGTCTGGGTCCGAACCTACGACCTACAACTCGTAAGTCGCGGCCGTTACCACTTGGCCACCATTGCTCTTCAATAAAACGCATCGCTTTGATGTAGGTAAATGTAATTATTACATAACGCAGCTCTCAGTACAAAAAGAAGTAAATACGATAGTCACGTAAGGTGTTTTTAATTCGTAACGTCTGCATTTTCGTATGAGTCAGTAGTAAACAAGCTATGAATGAGAATTCGGAATATTCGAAAACAATAGTTTGTGTAACTATGCCGTGCTTAAATAATTTAAGTTAGGTGCTGAATAGCTAGTTAACATAAAATAAATAAGTTGAAATTCTTTTCATTCATGGCTGACAATACCTCGCTGACGCACGCCGGTGTCCTTACAAGTGTCTAACTCAAGTAGAGCGTAAATAAAAATAACAGATAGAATTGTTTAATTTTGTAATAAATTTTCACAAGTCAAGGTCTTCCAATATGTATCAATAGGACACTTTTTCTTTGATTAAGGTTGACTCGTACGTTGTTTGTACAAGTAAATACAACCAACAACCAAGTAGGTATACCTGTTAAATAAATAATATAATAAGGAATACATGACTGAAACCAAAAGCTTTAAGAGTTTCTAAGGTCTGTTTTACGTTTTTAGTCAAAATCTTCATGAAACGTGGAGAAATGTTCGTCAATCTTTTAAATACATTTCCTGCAAGTCTAAACTTCATAAGAATTCATGACCAAATAACCACTACTTTCAAATTTGATAATTCAACTCATCGGCACAGTCAAAATGGTGACGAAACAAGCGTGGGAAACATATCACGTTAATAACTAGCGCGATATCGCGGGCGTGACAGGCAGTAACATGCCGATCGCGGCCGCGAATTCGCCCCAATCTGCACGAGCCTTTATTCCGGAATTTAAACAAATAATTCAAACAAATGCTTGATGACGTAATTGACCCCGATGTGACGTTATTGATCCAAAATTATAATAAGGTTATTATAATTATTGTCGGTTCCAACACAGAAATAATTATGATGATCAGTATTTAATGACATTAGCGTTCATCTATTTATAATTTTAATGACATGGTAGCATATGCAAATATGTATAAGGCTTTGTTTTATCATTATGTTTAAGATTTACCGATTCGATTTCAAATAAGTACATGTTTTTCTACATAATAAGTACCGACTTCAACTTAGGTTTGCCACTGTTCAGTATGGAGATATTGATAGTTTTATTTTATAGTACTAAAATATCTAATAATTATGATCTCTTTTCGAACATAAGTATTCGTCCTTAAAAATGCTAAGACCAGCTTTGATAGTCCTGACCCAGTTAGCCTGTGTTTTGAATTACTCAAGAAATGTTGATACAGTAGGTACACACTTAGGCGAAGCAAGCCTAGAGCTTGTAGTATCTAGGTATGGGAGGATTGGGATACGTAGCACGTTCTATAGTTTCTGAATCACTCCATAAATCGCTTGGTCGAGTAAGGTGCTTAATGCTGCCCCCAACAATAAAATTTTAGGAATAAGTTTCCTCGCGAAAGATGTCGCGAAAGCCACAAGCCAGATTGCGCGGGTAAAGTCCCCTGGGCACGACGCACTCAGCGTTGAGCAACTGCAGGCCGGACCGCACCTGACCAGGGTTTTTGTAATGTTCTTCTCGCTGTGTATGTGCCACTCCTACCTGCCTGCGGAGTTTATGAGGACAGTTGTAATGCCGGTGGTTCGAAATAAAACGGGCGATATGGCGGATAAAAAAAACAAAAAACCCGACTGCAAAAACACATAACTGAAAAGGGAAAAACAAGCATTATAATTATTTATAATCTATATAATTTTGGTATCGCAGGCGAGGACAATCAAAAGTTACACCATATTTCAGGTTATTCGACTGTCCCCGCCTGTAAGACCAAAATTATATAGATTATAATGCTTGTTTTTCCCTTTTCAGTTAGGTGTTTTTGCAGTCGGGTTTTTTGTTTTTTAAATAATTTATTTTATTTCAAGCTTTTTAGTTTTATTAATATATATATTTGAAAATTACTCATTATTAGCTTTTATTTGATACCAATATTGTTGCAATAAATTAAAAAAAAAAACTTCCCCTCCATTTTTTTGTATTTGCAGATGCAATTTATAAATATTATATAGCCTATGTCACTCCCACAATTAAGACGAATCAAAGGACACCTCATATGTTAAAATCCATCGAGCCGTTTAGGCTACAGAGCGTGCTAAAGAAATAGACATACATACATACATACATACATAGATACATACATAAATACATACATACATGCATACATACATACATACATACATACATACTCTCGAAAAACATTACCCTCCTAAAGCAATCGGGTAAAAATAACTACAGACCTATTAATATCGCTTGCAACCGTAGTGGCAAGGTATTTAACACGCAATTATATAGGCACGTAACACTTTATGATAACCAGTTTGGTTTTCGACCTGTACTGCCCACAGAGAGTGCAATCCAGTGTTTAAAGCACCGTTAAATATTACATGAAGATAAAGACCCCGGTATACGCGTGCTTCCTTGATTTATCCAAGGCCTTAGACCTCGTCTCGTACGATATTCTCTGGGGGAAGATGGAGAGCACGGAGAAACCGTGAGAACTCATCTGCATACTCCGGTCAGTACCAGGGTATGCTGATGAATTCCCACGTTATGCGCGGTACGGACACCACAATAGTGTCTGATGGGCGAGGGCGATGTTAACGAATGTGGCGTAAGGCAGGGCGGCTTACCGACCCCGATGACCCCATTACCCTCCTCCAGGAAAGCAGTAGGGCCACGAGTACAGTGCACAAAACACACAGACTGACCTTCCGACCTCGCCGCCGAGGTCCCTCGCGAAGACCCCGACGTAATTGTCCCCCCCCCGACCCTTTCTCGACGAAGTGCCAGCCCGCGCCGTAGCTGAGCCCGTAGCTTTAAATTCCCCAGATAATAATAATTATCCAGTTATGATCCAGCCTGTCCCATCTTGCTGTCCTCCCCCCTGCGACGCCCTAAGACGAGGTTCGTACCCCACAGGGGGTGCCCTTAGCGTGCAATCGCTTAGTAATGTAAGAAATTCGCCCCTGGCTGGAGGCTTTGAGTCCGCTTAAGGCAGCCACAGGATAATCCGGTTAAGTAGTCATGACCTCTCAAGGTTAACTACGAGAAGCCATACAAAAAAAAAGGCAGGGCGGCCTGTCCTCGCCTACATTGTTCAACCTCTATCTATACGAAAAAACTGATCGTCTCGCTCAGCTGTCAAAATGTCGGATGCTATCATTGCTATGTAGACGGAGTTTGTGTCAACAATCTGAGTAATTGTATTATTAATTATTTTGTTACAATCAGTAAACAGAAAAAATAACTTTGTACTTCTAGGATTGACAATAATTTAGGCCGTTCCTTTGAGTATTTACTCAAAGGGTAAAATGAAACACAAATGAAAATGACTAATTAAGGAATACTTAACTATTCATATAATAGCTATCACAGCTGTAGACAATTATGTATAAACTAGCGGCCCGCCCCGGCTTCGCACAGGTATTACCAAAAATTTCAAAAATTATAAATTTTACCACACACACTCACACACATACATACACCCTCTTTATGCGTCGGGTTAAAAAAGAACAAAATTATACGTAAAGAAAGTTTGGAATAATATTATTTTAATGATTTATTTTTTTATATTTTATTTTTATTAAAACAAAAGCCATTAAATTTATTAAGTCAGAGCTTCCCTGTAAACGATAATGTTCTTTTATTTTGTGGCAGTAAAATAAATTGATTTTCAGGAGCTCCGACCCGCGATAGGACAACAAACAGTTGGCCATGACTAAAACATTCTTTTCGTAGGTCGATCCCTACTATTTCGAAGGTTTGGCCTTGGGACTTGAGCTGACCCGCGAACTTCGTACTGCCTCGTCCTCGCGAACTTCTGTAGATCGTCTACCTGGCTATTGATCCAACCATACGACAGGCCTCCTCCCTTTCTGCCATGCTTCCCTGGTCTATGCGAGTCTCATCCAGGACTTCCTCGCGATCTTCTGTAGATCGTCCACCTGACTATTGATCCAACCAAACAATAGGCCTGCTCCCTTTGCGCCATGCTTCCCTGGTCTGTGCGAGTCGCATCCAGGTCTTCCTCGCGATCTTCTGTAGATCGTCCACCTGGCATTGATCAAAACTAACGACAGGCCTGCTCCCTTTGTGCCATGCTTCCCTGGTCTGTGCGAGTCTCATCCAGGTCTTCCTAGCGATCTTCTGTAGCTCGTCCACCTGGCTATTGATCTAACCAAACGACAGGCCTCCTCCCTTTCTGCCATGCTTCCCTGGTCTATGCGAGTCTCATCCAGGTCTTCCTCGCGATCTTCTGTAGATCGTCCACCTGACTATTGATCCAACCAAACGATAGGCCTGCTCCCTTTGTGCCATGCTTCCCTGGTCTGTGCGAGTCGCATCCAGGTCTTCCTCGCGATCTTCTGTAGATCGTCCACCTGGCATTGATCCAAACAAGCGACAGGCCTGCTCCCTTTGTGCCATGCTTCCCTGGTCTGTGCGAGTCTCATCCAGGCCTTCCTCGCGATCTTCTGTAGATCATCCACCTGGCTATTGATCCAACCAAACGACAGGCCTCCTCCCTTGTCTCATCCAGGTCTTCCTCGCGATCTTCTGTAGATCGTCCACCTGACTATTGATCCAACCAAACGACAGGGCTGTTCCCTTTGTGCCATGCTTCCCTGGTCTGTGCGAGTCGCATCCAGGTCTTCCTCGCGATCTTCTGTACATCGTCGACCTGGCTATTGATCCAACCAAACGACAGGCCTCCTCCCTTTATTTGGAAATTTCCCACGCGACTTTTTTCTAATACTTACGTTTTTAAACTCGTGATATCTTTCGAATAGAATGTCCGAATTGAATAATTCAAAGTTAATTCAAGTTATATAAAGGTATTAAAGCAGTCTTGAATATGAAGTAATTTATTTTGATAAGGATTAATACCAAGGGACCAATAAAGAACCTTTTCTAGCGCCGGCATTTCAATTACATTTAAAAAATAAAAGAACACTTATTGTGACATAACTATGATAGCTAGACATACTGTCGCGACATTTTATTGTAGGTAATGATATGTTCTGCAAAGTCGTAAAACATTATTTTGTTCTATCATCAATAGTTTTTCGCAGCGCATGCGATGTAAGGAATTTTTACCTCGGGTTACATTATTGGAGTTTTAGTAAGGATCCCTATTTTTTTTGAAAATATAATATAACCTATGTCACCCGGGGATAGTGTAGCTTCCCAACGGGGAAAGAATTTTTTAAATCGGTATAGTAGTTTCGGAGCCTATTCAATGCAAACAAACAAACAATAAAATCATTCCTCTTTATAATATTAGTTTAGATAACATAAAATAATAATGAAAGTACCCATTTTTATAGGTAATTTCATTATTACTTCGTACTTTCTATGTATTAAACGAAGTCAAATAAAAGTCTTATGACGCTGTCAGTCTCGTTTACCTCGTTCTGGAACTACTCGTATCACTGTGTACATAGTTTTCGTCAAATGGTGTATAGATATTTTGCGACAAAACGTTTACTTTGTTTTGGTAAAATAAATTGTATATTATTATTTGTGGATACAATGTTATGGTACAAAGCTTGTTGACAATAAAATGGTTCCTTGTCCGTACATCTTTTTGGGGCAGACTGTACGTGTACGCACTTTGTACGAGATCTTTGTGTCTCGTGCTGTGTGCACTGAACATGCTCGGGTCAACCCCACACTCACTGAGTGTTGGCTTTATCCAGCGGCTAAGCGTTTGCTTTGCGTTCCTACTGGTTTATGAGGTTTTCTGATTCTAAAAAATAAATCGTCAATGTTCTGCGTTTTCTATAACACAGTAATGTATGACTGCTTTTTCGATAAACAAGTTAAATAATAATAGTTGGTTGAATACCCGGTCTAGAAGTTTTTACAATATCAGAGATTTTAATTGTGATACGCTACGAAAGGTTTTGAATGTTGCTGCTAACTTTTATCTTAGAGAGAGTTTAAACTCTGTGCGGTCGACAGATCCAGTAAAGTAATGGTTTTATTGGTAAGCTTATCTAAGGTTAATTCCTCGTTAAGATGCCATAAACTCAATTGAAAGTGTAAATTACTAATCTCGAGGACGAGGCGCGAAGTATTATAATAAATGCCACATGAAGTCTCCAAGTTCCTTAAAGGAAAGTCTGAAAGAAACTTGACATCCTTAATATTTATCACATTTTAAGTTTGCTTTGTTTCTTCATAGTCAAATTTTGTCTAGTCACAACGGCAGTTTACATCTTATTTGCAGGTAAAACGAAACGTCTGGTTGATGTAACTGGTGACCGAAAAGCTGGCGGCTTTCTCGCGCAACGCATCAGCATTGCAATTCAGCGAGGAAATGCCACCAGCATCCTCGGTACAATGCCTCGAGGGCCTTTTTTAGGTTTAACTTAGTTTTAATTTAATCTAGTTAATGTTAATAATCATCTTGTTTATGTAAATAAATGGCATTTATTTGCAGGTTATTGTTCTAGAATATATAGGGTTGAATTAATTACCTACCAGTGACCATAAAGAATAGATAGCCGTGCCCATTTCAGTCAGGTTTCAGAATCTGGCCTCATGCCTCATTTACATTTTTATTATTCAAATGATTGTGCACATGATGTGCAAAAGACTATATTTTAAAACTAAGTAAATAAAATAGAACCGAGAAGAATTCGGTTAGTCCCTCTATGTTCTAGTTCCGCTATGCTCGACTCGTACAATTCCTACTATAAAGTTTCGCTGTACTAATCACATTCGCGAGCAGTGATGAAGAAAACTGTTACAATGTAATATTTTAATTAACCATTTAAAAAGTAAATTAAGAAAACCTAGTATGTAAATCTATTATCCTATTCTTATTTATCATTAAGTATATTAAAACAGGACGGAGGTGAATGAGACAAAGCAAAATATAACTTACAGACGCTTACGCGTATACGAATAGCGTTATAAAAATGTAATTTAAATTCAAACACTTTTCTTTCCAACTGTACCTTCCATTGTTTACGTAGAATCGAAGAATTTCGTGCATAGCGAAACTTAATAGTAGGTATTTTTCGAGTCGGGCATAGAGGGACTTGAGCTTAGGGGGACTAACCGGAAGAATTCTACAATATTTTGAAGATTTAAAAGCAAATACTTGATTTTAGTTAAACTAAAATCAAGTATTTGCTTTTAAGTCTTCGTGAAACATTGTGAAAAGATAATTGTTATTTGAAGAAAGTTATTTTGTAAAGCATTATTCTGATTTCATTGTGCTATCATTAGGAAACAAAATAATATTATTATCCAATCGCAAGCCATAACGAATGCAATCGTTTTTAGATCGATTGCAAACAATTTACGTCTTATTTACGTGCACTTAGTTAAATTAAACTTCTGATGAGTAATTTTATTATTTATTTCTGCCTTTTGTGCGAAGAACTGAAGACATCATTATTTCGCAGTATAAATACCCAGCATGACATAATCCGTAGCTTCAGATTCTATGTCATGTGTGTCCCAAATTATTCATAACCGGCCAAATGCGTGTCGAACCACGCACAATGAAGTATTCCGTAGTTGGGAAGTTCGGATGAATTTATCCCAAAAACAAACTTAGAGTTATATTTTCATTTTAAGACGCTGACAACACCTAAACCGCGTACACTGTCAAATTGAATATAAAAGAAAGAGAAGCGCGATGACACAACCCTTATAATTTATTGCAAAATATAAAATTGAGTTGAATAATCGAAAATAAAAAACAACCAAGTTCTGCATTCAAATAAGACGTTCTTGTAATTAATTAAATACGTAACGTATGTTGATATTTAATGCAGATATTTTGGATTAGAACTCAAGGTAAGAGGTTAGTTTAACGTTAGTTTGTATCGAGATTTTTTTTTCAAAACGTGTTTTGGTAACAACCAAGTGCTGGAAAATATGTTCAAAATTAACATATATTTTTTCCACTACCACAAACTATTCAGATTTGGCAATTTTTTTCTTAAGAGAAGCCTATTTTGGTCAATTGGGTCTTGTCAGCGCATTAAAGCTTAATATAAAACGTATATAATAAGCGCAAACGGACTCATGAATCGTAAAATGGTGTTCACAGACCAATATTTTTGAACGGCCTATCCAACGATACCCATACCATGGGATAGATAGACTCCCTAAAAAAAAGTTTTTCAAGATTTGATTGTACCACTTTGTCGGCGTGATTAATATGTATACCTATGCCAAATTACAACTTTCTAGTACTAAGCGTCTCTGAGCTACAGTGGGGTCAGACAGACAGACGGGGATGGAAAAGGCGATAAGGGTTCCTTGTTTACTACGGAACCCTAAAAACCGGACAAGTGTTAGTTGAACTCGCGTGGTGAGGGTTCCGAACAATAAATATATAATATATACCAAGATAAGTTATCCCAAGAACAAACTTAACATTGTAGTAGAAAAACAAATTCTCCCATACATTCCAACTGCGGAATGTAAGTTTGTACGTATAATATTGGGAGATTTACCATGTTATTTGAAGACCATAGATTTCTTATAGGTTTTCCTGTAATTTATAAGTATAGAACAATTTCCGGTTTTTTTTTTCAAAATTTTGGCCTTTGTCGTTTCGGAAATAATGAGGGGAATGGTAAATTTTCATATATTTTCCTAACTACATTTAAAACTATTTATTTTAAAATTATAAAAAAAATACATACTCTTTCATTGGATATGTCACACGGTACAGTGTGCAATTTTTTATTTTATTTCTCTCCCTAAAGTGACCTCCATATTCATGATTAATTTATTTACGCAACGCATTCATTTTTGGACCACAGAAATTGATATGTGTACCACGGTCCATTAAATTCGGAGCAAAGTGCCTGTGACAGACGGACAGACAGACAGACACACGAGTGATTCTATAAGGGTTCCGTTTTTCCTTTTGAGGTACGGAACCCTAAAAAGTAATGGTACCTACTTTCTTATACATATTACTTGCGCCCACTAGGGGCGATGCCTGCCGGGGTCGCGGGAAAGTCCGAATGTTCACCGAGGCAGGGGCCTCGGCAACACAGACAACGGAAGGAACACGGAAGGGTTTTAGTCAATAAGAGTCTCACTCACCCTCCCGCTCCGCCCAGAGCGGGAAAAGTTATTTGATAATTTCCCACCCAAAAAAAAAGGGCCAGGGGGGTAACCATCACCTCTTATAGCAGTATTATTATAATATTACTTCACAGTGGGAAAGTGATGGAGCTATACAGGACTTATAGCTCCATCTCTTTCTCACGCTAAGTAATATTGAAATAATACTGCTATAAGAGGTGATGGTTACCCCCCTGGGCAAGTGAAAATCGCTTTCAAAGCGTTTCGTATTTCTGCTACGTCTTGGATTTGACATAATCTTCTCGGTAGCATGTGTCAGCCACATACATTTTTGACTATCCCATCATCGTTGTCGCTGATAGAAACCTTTAAAATAAATAAAATTAATTTATTACACAGGTCCTTGACTCATATTAAATACAAAAACAATACACAATTTAGTCAATTTTATAAGTGTCACTCTTTATGCAATTAAATAAGTGATAAAACGTTGAGTGATTAATAAATGAATAAAGTTAATTATATGACGTAAAAATACCTTTATACCGACCCTATTTCCGACCCGTGTGACCTTATTTCCAAGTCGAATTTCCTTTTGAAACAAATTATTTGTGGACACGTAGGTTTTACCAAATCGGATATATTATATTGTCTTTGAACTAAGTTGAGATTTTCAAAGTTAATAACTAAGTGAGCGAGAATCTTATTTGGTCGACAAAGGATCTTATTGAAAGTACGAGATTTCTGTATCTACCTATGGGTACATCGCTCAATTTCTTCCTCCGTGATTCAGAAATGCACTTATTTTTTAAATTACTTAGTTAGGTATTCATTAAAAAATATAACTAAATAAATAAATAATAAAATAAATTAATTCTTTGTATGAAAATCAATCGAAATACTCGTACATTAATTACCGTACCATTATTAATTAAAATAAAAATAAAAACTATTTGAGAAGTTATGTTATGTCAATTGTTAACCATTTGTTATTATTTTATGACAAAAAAAAATCATATCCGCTGGTTCATCTCGATTTTCAATTATTATTTCTGAATAAATTAGGTCCTATCAGCAACAAATGTGTATAAAATGGAGATCCACTGATCGTATCGAAATCTTAAGCGTAGATTGTATTAATTAATGTTAAACTATATTAGAAGATGTCAAAATTCACACACGATCGTGGTGGTTGTATCAGATTTTTTAAATATTTGGAACTACGTTTAACTTGTCTCATCAAAAGTTTTTTGATGGAAGTGCCTTGTTTTCGTTATGCTTAGGCATCACGCGATGTAAAGTGTATAAACGTAATCAGATAAAGGTGTAGTTATCTTCTAAATATTTCAATCTAAGATTGCTAGTTTTTATATTATCTAGAAGCAAGTCTAGTATTTCATCATAATGCTTCAGATGGTCTACCTTCTTGACCATTGGTAGTGGTATTGGGTTTAAGTCACTGAACTACAGGGGCGATACTATAGCTTATTGTTATAACGTTATATTTAGCGACTAAAAATGAATAACTACTAATGCGTGTCGATAAAATTTTATTATGTATGCGAGGTATCCGATTGACGTCAACAGCCTCCGCCGGAGGGGGGCGGCGATTGTCGCTGCGCAGGCGCTGTTTATGCTGACAACCCACAAACGGACATTTACCTCTTAATGTGGAGCATACCTCGAAACTACTCAACATAAATACAATTTATATAGTCTATGGTTAATTCATAGATTTGCTTAGGGAGACCAAAGATCGGTTTCCAAATTTTCTGTAGTAATGCAAAATTTATGATAAACTGTTGTGGAAAACCACATAAACAATCTATTATGCATTTGTTTCCTGGCAATTTATTTGTTTGTGAAAACCTGAAAAATTCCCACCGGAACTACTCATATTTTTATACCTATTCTACATAATAGATATATTATGTAGAATAGGTATAAAAATATGCGTACTTCCGGTGGGAATTTTATGAAAAACATAACTGATTAGAAACATGAACATTCCTGCCACGTTAACAATGACAATAATAAAACTAGCAACACTCACGTCAACAGAACGTCAAAAATTTGTTTTCACAATTTCCATATTTTTATTAATTTTAGACGCAGTTTTTTTTTTGTTTGAGAAACCCAAAACAAGCCTGAAACTCATGATCGCAATATAATAAAAAATACAACAACAACAACAGCAAAATCAATGAAATTTATTACAATAATACCGAATCAGAGGACGGTGACATCTGTCATGTCATCTCCGAAAAAACAAAAATGATGAAGAAGAAAATCAAATTTAAAATATGTTGACGAGATCTGCTGCACGAGCACGCCCACCACCTCCGGACTCTTCGCTCAGCTCCGCCTCGCCGGCGCCGGTACCCAGCCCCACTGTGAGTGCTGTGACGACACCGGCCGCGGTAGTTGCGTCGAGCTCGAGCGACGAGTATTTTTCCCCGCCGACGTCGCCAACACCTGTACGTCGGCAGGGGAGAGGCCGGCCACCAAAGAGCTTGGGACTTAGGGGCCAACTGGCTCCAAGCCGGGTCCCCGCTGCCGGTGGTTGTGTGCAGCGCATGAGATGGACTCAGTCTATGAACGAGAACGTCATGCGCGCATATTACGGGTCTACAGAGGGGGGAACCAACCTCACTGCGTACCGTGTTAGGATGCTGTCTCTGTTCCAGAAACTAGAGCCAACCGTCAACGTCTCAGCCCAACGACTATCGGATCAGGTGCGAGTCATCCAACGCAATCACAGGTTGGACGATGCCGCACTTGATAGGCTGCGCTCAGAGGTACTGAGCAACCATATCGTCTCAACTCCGGCACAAACCGCGACACATGCACCAATCATTAATGCAATCCCGCCGCGGTCCAATCACGATGTTGAAGAGGAGGATGATAGGGTAGCCACAGTAAGTAGCCAGTGCAACGTCCGATTGAGAAGCGCACTGGAAGATGCGTTTCGCGAGTATAGGTCCACTCCGACCGAACTTAGACCCCGACTACCACGCCTACCCATGCACAAGAAAAATAGGGCGCTGGTATGTACCTTGGACTCACTGCTTAAGGATTTCTTCGAGAGCAGCGAGGATCTCGTTGATACACACTCGATCCTATATTGCGCGGCTGTTGCGGCATGTCGTTTAGCGAACGTGAAGTTCCCAAACTGTGACGGAGCTACGCGACCAAAACCAGCCGTACCAGCCTGGCAATGCAGGATCGAGCGTCGTATTGATGGGGCCAGGGTACTCATAGGCAAACTATACTGCTTCAGGGAGGGAAATACACGACCACGAGTGATGCGCTTTGTAAGGCGGGCATTCTCGGGGACTGGAATCAGCCCTCGAGAATACATGTCTCGTGTCACGGAGCGCATCGACTTCCTGAAGCAGAAAGTTTGTGCATGGGCGAGCCGTATTCGGCGGTATAAGCGGCGGGTTGATCGATACACGCAAAATCGCATGTTCCAGAGCGATGAGAGGTGGGTATATAGAGCTTGGGAGCGACCTGAACAAAACGAGACAGACGTGTGCCGCCCCGATGATGCCACCACGACTGCGTTCTGGCGCAGCATCTGGTCGGTACCTGTCTGCCATGCTGAGGCTGACTGGATGCGGGATGTCGAGCGAGTGTGTGAAACTATACCAGAAATGGAAGTAGTCATTATCACGCCATCAGATATAGCTAGAGCGGTCCGTCCGTTACCGAATTGGAAATCACCAGGACCGGACGGACTGCACAACTTTTGGCTGAAATGGCTAACTAGTTCACACACTTGCCTGGCATCTCAGTTCCAGTCATCCTTAGAGTCTGGGTCGCTACCACAGTTTCTGACGACAGGCATTACCCACCTGCTCCATAAGTCAGGTAGTCCCGCGGAACCCAAGAATTATAGACCGATCACGTGTTTATCGACGGTCTATAAACTTCTTACATCCATTTTGAGAGCGAAAATTAACACACACATTGACAGTAATTCGATTATGTCAGCCTCTCAAAATGGATGTAGGAACGGGTCCCGTGGCACTAAGGAGCTACTTCTCATCGACATGGCCATTAGCCAACAGGTTCGTCGATTCCGCAAGGATCTGTCGACTTGCTGGATAGATTATAAGAAGGCCTACGACTCGGTGCCACATACATGGCTCATGAGGGTGCTGGAGTTCTACAAAATAGATACAACTCTACGCACCTTCCTTGAATCGTGTATGGGGCAATGGAGGACAGTCCTTCGCTATCCAGGGTGTCGACAGATCCAGGGGAATGATGAGCCTGTATGGATTAAACGGGGAATATTTCAGGGTGACAGTTTAAGTCCACTTTGGTTCTGCTTAGCCCTGAATCCTCTAAGCACGCTGCTGGAGGATTCAGGTCTAGGCTATCGGTTGAGGAGAGGTGGTCAGGTCATATCTCACCTCCTCTACATGGATGACTTGAAAATCTTTGCCCCCAACAAATTGCAACTGATGGAGCTACTGAATGTAACTGAAACTTTCAGTAGCGCCATCAGAATGGAGTTTGGTGTGGACAAATGTGCAGTCATGCATGTAAAGCGAGGGGAGATAATGGAATCCGAGGGAATTCAACTTTCGGATTCCATACACCTTAGATCCCTCTCCTCACCCGAAAGCTATAAGTATTTGGGTATGTCGGAAGCGTTAGGCATCAACGTTACTGACATGAAGCAATCATTGAAGGAGCGCTTTTTTGGCCGTCTGAAGAAGGTATTGATTAGTCCTCTTTCAGGCGGAAACAAGGTGCGTGCCTTCAACGGTTGGGTCATGCCGGTTTTGATGTACTCTTTCGGCATACTCAAATGGACTCAGACCGAACTCGACGCCCTGGATAGGAGGGTCCGTACACTGTTGACCGCAAACCGGATGCATCACCCACGATCATCGGTGATGAGACTGTACATCCCGCGGAAGTGCGGGGGTCGAGGCTTTTTAAATGCGAAGACCCTCCACAACCGCGAGATATGCAGTCTCAGGGAATATTTTTTGAAAACCGAAGTGGGTATGCACCGTGATGTGGTCGCAGTGGACAAAGGGCTCACCCCACTTTCCATGGCTAAAGAGAACTGGTGCAAACCTGTAATACTTACAACGGATGACCGCAAGGAGATATAGCAAAACAAGGAGCTACACGGGCGCTTCTATCGGGCTCTTCATGAGCCCGATGTAGATTTTTTAGCGTCCGTATCCTGGCTACGCTTTGGGGACCTTTTCGGGGAAACTGAAGGTTTCGTCTGTGCAATTATGGACGAAGTTATCTTGACGAATAACTACCGGAGACATATTATGAAGGACGGGACGGTTGACGTGTGTCGGGCATGCCACCGTCCGGGTGAGTCTATCAGACATATTATCTCTGGTTGTTCTCGTCTGGCTAACGGCGAGTACTTGCACAGACATAACCAAGTGGCTAGGATTATTCACCAGCAACTTGCTTTGAAATATAAACTTGTGAACTCTGAGGTACCGTACCTATTACAAGTATGCGCCCGACCCAGTTCTCGAAAATGACAATGTCACGTTGTACTGGGATCGGTCTATCATTACTGACAGGACTATTGTCGCCAATAAGCCTGATATAGTGGTGATAGATCGATTAGCGCGCCGCGCAATGATAGTCGATGTTACCATTCCACATGACGAAAACCTCGTGAAAGCTGAGAAAGAGAAGCAAATAAAATATCTCGACTTAGCACACGAGGTTGTTGACATGTGGAATGTTGACTCGGCTGTCATTGTGCCGATTGTCGTTACGGCCAATGGCCTGATGGCTGAAAGCCTCAACCATCATCTCTCGAGGCTCTCGTTAGGCGGCTGGATCAAGGGCCTGATTCAGAAGGCAGTACTCCTCGATACGGCCCGCATTGTGAGGAGGTTCCTGTCTCTGGAGTCCTAACCACCGGTAGCTTGGACTCTGCTCCCGACACCGGCGGACCACTATTTTTTATATTTTTAAATGTTTTTTTTTTATACCTTTTTTCAAGAAATATTTAAAAATATATTTTATATGTAAAAAAATAAATAAACAATAATAATAATATTTATTTATTAGATAATTACATAATAAGGTATTTGTAGTACGTACATATAAGAGTTTAGTAATTATGTAAGCGTAGTAGTAAAACTAACAAATATCTGTAGGGGTGAACTACTGCTCTCCTCGCTAGGTAGCAGAGCAACCTGTATTAAGGAGATACAGTTTGCCTCCCCAAATAAAGATCTTAAAAATAGTGCTACGTGTTGACTCCAAAATCAAGTCATTAGTTAAATTACATACATTATTATCAATGTTGTTTACTAGAATAAATTTAATACTGTAATTGGTTACAAATTCGGAGAGAAAAATAATAAAAATAATATAGAAAAAAAAAATAAGTAAACAATCTAAGTACTTATAAACAAAAGTCTACAGATATCTGAAAAATCTTTAAATCCCATGGACATTGGACAAAAAGCACCACAAAGTCAATATTGTGGTCGATAAAATATAAGATGATTTGGAGATGAGACACTTCTTTAGTTTAAAAGTATATTTAACGGGAGAAGTAAATGGTACACCAAAAGTAAGCATGCATATAATACTCGTAAATAATAATAAAAGCTTCGTGATTCGTGTCATCAAGGCACTATCTTATTGGAGGTGTTGAATCGCAAAACGCTTTATTTCAAGACTATTACTTACAATTAAAAAGTCATTAACAAATCCCATTCCCACAGCATATATTCAGCATTTGGTAAATAAACAGAAATGTTATGAGAACGAAGCCGTGGCCGATGTTCAATGAACGATTATGGAGTATGTACAATCGACAATGTTTGTGTGCTAAGAAAACAAACACTTTTGTTTGCGAGCTGCAATCGAGTGGGAAAATAGTATTGGGCTAACATAACGCGGATCAAGGTGAGAAACGAACGCATTCAACGGAAGGGAAACGAAAATATAAGTAATAATCGTACAGCAATTATGCGCGATCGAGGATCGCTACACATTCACGTACTTAAATTATTTCAGAGAAAAATCCTTACATGGAGCTCAACAGCAGTATCCTTATAATTATGCACATATTAACGTAATTGTTTTTAAAAACAAGAGCAAATCCTAGCCTGCAAACCAAATTTCTGATTTCGAGAAGTATCCTATAGAAGTTTTATTTTATAATACAGACCTGCACCCCGTCGCGGGATGGTACCTACTTGTCGCGGGAAGGTACTAACTAATGGGTCACCGAGGCCCCTGGCAACACAGGCAACGGAAGGAATACGGGTGGGTTTTAGTCAGTAAGAGTCTGACACACCTTCCCGCTCCGCCCAGAGCGGGAGAAGTTATTTGATGATTTCACATCCAAAAAAAAAAAAGACCTGCACCCCCATTTACGGGGATTGGTAGGTAAAAGTTATAGATTTCTGGAGATCATTAATTTTATTTTGAAAATTTAATAAGTACCTAACAAACTTAAAATAATAATTATTATATGTACAATTATATAAAAAAGGAGGGCAAATTATCACAGGGCATCAAAAAATTCGAATAAAAAAAAAAAAAACTTAGCTAGAATTCATTGTCAGATTTCTTCATTTTTGTGTTGTTTGTGTGCAAATCTTAGCCTGCATGCCAAATTTCAGCTTTCTAAGACTTCGAGAAGTGCCCTAGTGGTTCTGATCAGTGAGTGAGTGAGTCAGTGACGAAATAAACGTAATTTAGGTATTAACCATCATCTGCCTACCCTTTCCCAACTACGTTGGGGTCGGCTGCCAGTCTAACCGGATGCAGTTGAAGACCAGTATTTTACATGGAGCGACTGCCTATCTGACCAAACAAACCAGTCACTGGGTAATACGATACCCCTTGGTAAGACTGGTTGTCCGACTTTCGAGCTTCTGACGACCCGTAACGACAGTCAAAGATCCACGAATGAAAGCCGGTACCAAAGGGTTAACGTGCTTTCCGAGGCACGGAGGGGTCTTGGTATGTAAAGATGGTCACCCATCTACGGAACAACCGCGGTAAGCGTAGCTTAACCTGATCGATGGACCCGAGCGGTTGTTATTATTTAGCCATAAGCCCCTCAAACAGTACATAAAACGTAATAAATAGTAATTTAGGTACCAACAAAATCCAGAATATAAAAGCTAGATAAATTAAACTTTATCCATCTCATTACAAAACGAGTTCTATCTTTGATCCAAGCTTAAACCTTCGAGCGAACTGCTCTTCTGGGCAAAAGTTTTTTTGGAATGGCATCTAAAATTTACAATAAAATACCTGTAGACATTTTAAACACCAAGGAACTCCTACTATTCAAATATAAATTGCGATTTTTTTTAATTGAAAAAGCCTACTACACGATCCAAGATTTTCTTAATAATTATTACTTGCTACAATCTGTCACTAATTCTTTTTGTAAGATTTGCTTTAAAAATGATAACTCATTTTTTTATAATGTATGTTGACATAATTTATTATTGTATGCCTAGTAGGCAGGACATAATGGATCTGTAATTTATCTAACATCTGTATTTATAAACTATGCCCACTATAAAAAGATTTGATTTGATTTTGATTTGAGCCAGTTTTTGTGTCTTGAACCTTATTTTGATCGTAGTAAAGTAGCTTTATACGAATTTGATCTCTTAGGCTCGGGTTAAACATCTGTTTTTGTATTAAGAACTTTATCTTTGTTGAAATAAAGTTTAAAATTAAAAATGAATCGGTGATTTAAACCTGGTTCTAAAGACAAACGTTGGTTTGTAATAAGGCCCAGTATGTTTTATAAGTCTACTAACTACGTCTTATCTTGAGAATTTGTGCTATCTAGCGTTATCCAGGCCGAAGCTATGAGGGTTTGAAAATACAACTAAACGCTTCGAGAACAGGTACGTAGTGTGCTTTTTGTTATTGGCTCGTTTTAGCGATATTAGAGATCAGATATTATCAAATATTATTTGATAAAGATCTGTTTATCGACTCGTCGAAACAGAGGACTACTCTCTAAGTCCGTCAACGAAGATACGAGCACGTCCAAAAGTAGTTGATTCGTCAAAACAAGTGACAAATTATTTTTTTCAAACGAGCTCGAACACATTGCCAGTTCGGGCTCCGAAGTAATCTTATATCCGTAGGTGATTCGGAGTAGGAGATGGTCGTAACTTCGGCCGAAAGAGTAGGCCCCCAGAGACTAGAGCTATTTATTATTAGATATGGTTCGCATTCTCGAAAGTATTCCACTATGTTTTATACTACACAACCTGCATTTGCTCAATCAACAAAAGGATAATCGCAGCTAATCATTTATGGTGTAAGGGCACCGCTGCACGTCATTAGGATCGCACGCGCAGCACGCCTTAAGGCGCTTACAAGACCCAATTGACCAAAATAGGCTTCGCTTAAGAAATAAAATTGCCAAATCTGTATAGTTTGTGGTAGCGGAAAAAATATATGTTAATTTTGACCATATTTCCCAGAACTTGGTTGTTACCAAAACACGTTTTGAAAACAAAATCTCGATACAAACTAACGTTAAACTAACCTCTTACTTCTACGAGTTCTAATCCAAAATATCTCTATCAAATATCAACATACGTTACGTATTTAATTAATAACAAGAACGTCTTATTTGAATGCAGAACTTGGTTGTTTTTTTAATTTCGATTACTTAACTCAATTTTGAGTAAATAGATAATAACTTCATATTTTGCAATAAATTACAAGGGTTGTGTCATCGCGCTTCTCTTTCTTTTCTATGGAATTTGACAGTGACTGCGGTTTAGGTGTTGTCAGCGTCTTAAGAGAGATCCGTCAAGTTATTGTAGATAGAGGAGCAAGGAAGCCGACGTGACCTGCCTGCTAGTGAACCTCTTTACGTAGGCTCCGCATTACGTAACCAATGCAAGTGGTATACTGGCGGTGCACAGTGCCAACGAGGAAGGGATCCTGCCGCCCAGCCGCTTACATTACCGTCATTACATTAACTACAATTCCGTAAACACATATAATGAAAACGGAGCTTATATTTTATTAAACGTGCATCCTGACTGTTTTATTCAAAACGTTACAAGACTACAATGGTTATCTATCTACATTAGCAACTACATGGAATGTATTAAAGTTATTTTAATCCGCTACTATTATTGCTAAGAAAAGATTAGTTTTAAAACAATTGGCTTCGCAGATCTAGTGATCTACTTAAAATACTTAGCTAATAATACATTGCCAATAACTAAAATAAAACTAAAAACAAGTACATAAACATATGCCAACAACCGGGCACAAATCAAAAAACAAAGGAAAAAACAAGCAGGTATCGAATTGAATAGGTCAACTTTGTGTTAGAGTTTATTATATTTATTAATAGCCAATATTGTTGCTCCTTGACAACGAACTAATTACTTACCTCATCGTCATTACGTTTTAGGAAAATGAACATCAGCTGCAGGTAGACTGTAGCCGATCTCATTAATTTAAGTACAACATCTTATACCTGGGGGTAACCATCACCTCATATAGCAGTATTATTTCAATATTACTTAGCGTGAGAAAGAGATGGAGCTATAAGTCCTGTATAGCTCCATCACTTTCCCACTGTGAAGTAATATTATAATAATACTGCTTTAAGAGGTGATGGTTACCCCCCTGTACCTGCATTCATAGCAAATAAAATTCTGATTCTGATTCTGATTCTGCAGGTACAACACAATCACAACGTCAAATAAACAAATCTATTAGATCTAGGTAAGAACTGAATTTATTTTACAAAACCCGGCCAAGTGTTTTTCTAACCACGCACAATGAAGGGTTCTGTAGTTGGGAAGTTGGGATGAATTTATCCCAAAAACAAACTTAAAATTGTAGTTGAAAAACATGTTCTCCCATACATCGATATGCGTCACGGTCAATTCTCTAACTGCAAATTGGAGTTGGTCGTCTTTAAGTTGGTAGACTATTATTCGTTAACTTCTAATTTTCTTTTAATATCATTATACGTACTAGTGCCAAGATTTTTTTCAGATCCCTTTCCTTATACAACCATTTAGCTTCCTTGAATCGAAAAATGCATGTTCACAGACCCGCAATATTTTTGAACGGCCTATCCAACGATACCCCACACCATGGGATAGACGAGAAACAAAAATATCATCCCCACATAACGTCAAGAGAGCTGAAAAATTTTTTTTCAAGAAATTATTTTATCACTTTGTCGGCGTAATTAATAGGTATACCTGTGCCAAATTACAGCTTTCTAATACGAAGCGTTTCTGAGCTACAGTGGGGACAGACAGACAGACGGATACGGCTAAACTATAAGGGTTCCTTGTTTACCACAGAACCCTAAAAACCTACGATGAGGAAGATAAACTATAATTTAAGGTTTTCAAAGCCATATTACGTTTTTTTGAAGTAGGTATGTATCCTTGCCATATACTCGTAAACAACTTAATAAAATTGCAAGAAATACAGCCAAGTGATTTATTTAAACCAACCTATTATAATAATAAGTTTAAGGCGTCGACTACCAGTTTATGACAGTAGGTAAAATATTAATATAATAAATAATAAACAAACCTGATTGACACACATATTTACACATACGATTTCACATTATACCTATATACTTGGACATTGACGTCATAACTGAAAACGGAGATAATAAAATTTATCGCTAGATCATCGCTTATCGCGATTCCATCAGCGATTTCGTGCGGGTCATGCAACGACAGCGCATCGTGGGATTATGAAACGTAGCACTTAGTTTGACGTCAATGGCTGCAGCTATTCTGCACTTTCTCCACGAAACCGATTGAACAATGATACTCGAACACTGCAACGCGTGGGAAACGTGAGTTTGATGACAAATTGCCAAGAATTGTATGAATCGTAATTGTAGTTCCGATAGTGGGATATCATGAAGCAATTTGTTAAGATAAATCATGCATTCAGTTTAGATTATAAATTAAATAATTATATTATTATAGGTATTATATTATCTTGATTCGCTCTCAGAATTAATTAATAGCTATTTGCCTTGTGGGTTAAAGCAAAAAGTGAATCTCACCACATACGTAATCATGTGACTTTGAGCTTTCCTCAAATCGCGTTTTAACCATCGGGATTTTTTGTTTACGTCAGTTGGTGTTTTTAATGACAAATTATCCTTAAAATCAATCAGGAAGAACTCATTATTAATACCTACTTATAGAATTTGTGTCATCGTGACGTCTCACCTGCTTGGATTACCTCAAAAACTGTTATTGGCATCACCTACATGTGATGATTATTTAAAACTTAGGAATTATCTATGCCAAGAGGATATGAAACAGCGCCCTCTTACAAAAAAATAAAAGTATAGATACGATATTTAGTGATTCAAATCTTTTTAGGTATCCATGGTCAACTTAGAACTTCGCCATGTCTGTCTGTCTGAATGTCTGCCGCGGCTTAGCTCAGAGACTCTTGTTACTAGATAGCTGTAATTTGGCTTGGGTATACATAATAATCACGCTGACAAAGGTAAAATAAATCATGAAGAATACAATTGTAGGGGAGGTACTCTCCCTTGTACGCAAAGTGGGGATTTTTTTTTTTCTCGTCTAACCCATAGTGTGGCATATCGTTGGATAGGCCGTACAAAAATATTGCGGATCTGTCAAAACCATTTTTCGATTCAGGTATCCTTTTGCGTAATATTAAGCTTTATATAAAGTACTATTTTTTGCTAGAGTCAAGTTCCCCGTCCCCCCTTGCCAGCTAAATGTTTGTTTTTGGCTACGTAGAAAAAAAAACATTATCCCCTCTTTACGTAAAAGGGGTGATATCCCATGTACGTAAAGTATTGTGGGTGTGAAAACCATTTTTCGATTCAGGCTCTACATATAAACAGTATAAACATAGTAGCTTTGCGTGTCTGTCTGTGTGACCGCTTAGTTCTTCTAAACTAAACAATGGATATTTGGATATGCCAAAAGGACATGAAACAGCGTCCTCTTGCTAAAATAAATATCTAGATAGGCACTACTTATGTTAAGTGATTCAAATCTCATTTTGACCTTTATACTTTAGCCGTGAACGACTGCCTCGTTACTCTAATGTTCGCAAGCGCTACTTCTGAGCAGAGAACCCAGGACGGGTTCGATTCCCGGGTCGGGCAAAGTGTTAATGGGTTTTTCTATCTGGAATTTCTCAGTAGCAGCTCGGAGTCTGGATTTGTGCCCGGTTGATGGCAATAGGCTCGCCCTCTATTACTTGGAACTTAAAAATATAACTGGCGAAATGTGGGTGTACTACAGGTACACTTCTGCCCAACCCTTCGGGGAAACAAGGTTGTTATGTTATTTTAGCTGTCTTTGGGTCACCTTACCACTGATAGTGTTATACTATGTATGAGTTGAGAAAATCTGTTATATTTTTATTTTATTGTGTTAATTTCAATTTCAATACCTATCGCGACGGACTTTTTTGTGTAATTTCAAGTGTATTTGTGTAATATCATTACCGGTGGTTGTTGACCCAAAAAAAAATACTCATCAAATTATTTTTTTGTTTTATCACATACACATACATAAGCTCACGCCTTCTTCCCATGGGGGAAGGCAGAAACTGTAGACCGCCATCTGCTTCGCTGCTTACATACTCCTTTTGCTTCGTTTACGTTCATACATCTGGTCATACACGCACAGTTGCGAGTACTACGCACCCGACCTTTTTGAAGAACATCATTAATTAGGTCACTATATATCTTTCTGGGGCGGCATTTCCACTCACATCTGCCTTGTAAATACGTTTTGTTAGTCGCCTTTCATTCATCCTCTCAACATGACGAAACCATCTAAGCATACTCTTTTCAATGTTTGTCACTACATCTTCCTTTAAACCGCATCGTTACCTTATCACATCATTTTTCAGCCTATCATTTATAGTCACATCACACATGCTTCTCAAGGAACGCATTATTTTGTTTTATCATACTTAGATATAGATGGGCGATGGGCTCGTGGCTAATAACAGCCGCACCGGTAAATATTTCAGGTTAAGCTACGCTGACTGCGGTTAGTCAATAGATGGGTGACCATCTTTACATACCGTGACTACACTTTACATCCCGACTTTTAACGTGCTTTCCGAAGCACGTTAAAAGTCGGGACCAACGACTTTTAACGTGCGAATAAAAGTGCAAAAATAAAGCAAGAATATAAGCCGGGACCGTTGGTCCCGGCTTTTATTCGTGAATCTTTGACAGTCGTTACGCGTCGTCAGAAGCCCGAAAGTCTGACAACCAGTCTTACCAAGGGGCATCGTGTTACCCAGTAACTGGGTTGTGGAGGTCCTAGGCAGTCGCTTCATGGTATTCAGCTGGTATACTGGTATTAAGCTGTATCCAGCAAGACTGGAATCCGACTCCAACATAGTTGGGAAAAGGCAGACAGATGATGATGATGATGTTTAGATATAGATTACCCTTCACGTCTGCGGAGTTCCGCCAGCTAATTGAATCTGACCCTGTATATGTTCTCTCTAGATCAGGGATTCCCAAACTATTTTGGGCAAGAGACCCCTTTTCCAAAACGAGCTGATATAGATATATTTTCATCTTGTACGAAATTGTGCACGCTTATCGACTTTTTGAGTTTTAAAAGAACAACAATGATAATACCTACCAAAATATTAATAATTCTTATAACAAGTTGGTACACGTAACACAACTTATAAAGTATCTTGAAAGTTTCAAATAAGAACTTGTGTTAATTAATAGGGGTCGATTTTTAGACTTCGTCGGCCCCCAAAATTAGTTTTCGTTTATGTCGACCCCTCGGAAACCGATTTTGACCCCAAGGGGTCGATATCGACCGCTTTGGGAATCCCTGCTCTAGATGGTATAAATAAATTCGCTTTAAGTGTCTGTTTCTGTGACCGCTTAGTTTTTCTGGGGGCGAAACCTCATAAGCAGTATTATTATAATATTACTTATAATATTACAGCAGGACTTATAGCTCCATCTCTTTCTCACGCTGAAGTAATATTGAAATAATACTGCTACAAGAGGTGATGCTTGGCCCCCTGAACTACACAAGGGATGTTAACGCGGTTTTTACCATAAATTTGAGAATTAATTCCGGAAGGGATAATAGGTATAAAACATTAATATTTAACTTAGATTTAGCTCGGAAATCTCGATGTTTTGACATGTCGCAGTAGATTGAACCCGTGCGAAGCAAAGGGCAGGTCACTAGTTTCAAATACATAAATAAATAAATAAACAGACAGACAGACGGACATGGCGAAACTATAAGGGTTCCTTGTTTACTACGGAACCCTAAAAATAAGCACAGCGAGCGTTCACGGACTGCTAAACTAGAAACAAATTGCGTCTCGTCTACTTTAAATTTCCACAAATGTTGATAGAACTATGATTCAAGAATTTAATGGCGACGCATATAAATATCGCGAGAGTTGCAAAATTACTTTTATGGCCAGTTTCACATTATTTACGGTACATAACCAGTTACTGACGTCAATGCACAAGGAGCTGGTTCTATTTAATATACCGTCTACCTAATGTTTTTGTTTTTAGTAGATTACTTTTGTATAATGTGGACATAAAAAAAAATAAAAAATGTGATTCGTTCTATACTAATATAATTAAGGTAAGTTATCAAAAAAAAACGGCCAAGTACGTGTCAGACCACACACAATGAAGGGTTCCGTAGTTGGGATGAATTTATCCAAAGAACAAAATTAACATTGTAGTTGAATAACATTTTCTCCCATTCATTCCAACTGCAAATAAGTTTGTACGCACAATATTGAGTGATATAAGATGTTATTTTAAGACGATAGACTTCTTCTAGATTTCAGCATTTTTTTTCAAAATTTTTGGTTCGGCAGTGTCGGCGATTAATAAATCTTTAATACATTATAAACTAGTTATTTTAAAATTATATAAAAAAAAACCGCATAATAAGTCCTTTTATTTGATATATCACACGGTACAGTATGCAAATCATTTTTAAAATTTTCAAATTTGTCCCTCACATCACCCTCATATGCAAAATTCATTTATTGACGTTACACGTTCGTATTTGGGTCACAGAAATTCATAAATCCAGTGGATTAGTGTACAGTGGACAGACACACGCGTGGTTTTAAAAGAGTTCCGTTTTTTCCCTTCGAGCTACGGAACCCTAAAAAAATATAAATACGAAAACAAATTAATTATTTTCGTATATAAAAATGTTTTGTTCATATGAATGATACAGATGCTGACTGATCTCCGTTTAGTTAATGTCGTTCTCATTTCTTTTCACATAGGCACTTAATGATATGGATAGGTATTCGATGATAAGGAAAATTATAGATTTATTTTATTTAAAATTTTATTTGATGTAATATGGGTTTTACCGGTGTTTTCATATTTTTTATTAATTTATAAAATTTGTGTGAATAATTTACGTTGAACAGTTTTGCAGTTTTTAACCGACAAAAAAGGGGAAGGGGGTTCCTATACATATATACATATCTACATGAAAAAAAAACTCCCGGATTGCATCACCGATGTACACCGATTTCTCTTGGGCTGATTTATTAGATTCTTTTTCATTTGGTAGAGGAAACCGCGTGGTGATCTCATATTAATTTTACTAACTTTGCTTGAGTCGTTTTTGAGATAGTTTCAATAAGCAGTAGGTTTTTAATTCATTTCGTCTATGTCGAAGTTTTTATCTTCACATAGTAAATAGCGAAAAGACTAAAAACAGAAAAACATTTTTTTTTTTAATTTCTATGAAAACTTCATGTTCTGCCAAAATCGCTTCGCACTGTCACGTCGCGCCTGTCTGCAGGAGCCTTCATCCTTGTTTTACGGCTTCAGGCTCTAATAAGTAAATTGGCTATTATTATACCTACCTAATTAATACTTGAGTAAGTAAGTAGGTATACCTATTAAGTAGTTTATAAATATCCGGTGTTTCATAAAACTTGCGTGAATCATATTGAAGCGGATTAAAAGCATAATCATGATCACAGACGCTCAGAATCAATCGTCGAAAGGATCCGGCAATTGGGACTCGAGGTGGCCCTGCACAAGTCCGAGGCCATGTGTTTTCATGGTCCTCGGAACGCGCCACCGTTGGGGTCCCAAATAACGGTAGGAGGGGTTTCTATCGGCGTCGAGTCGACGATGAAGTACCTGGGACTCGTCCTCGACAGCCGGTGGAACTTCGTGGAGCATTTCCGACGTTTGGCTCCCAAACTGGAGCGGGCGGGCGCTGCATTGAAGCGGCTCCTGCCCAATCTAGGGGGTCCAAACGCCTCCTGCCGGAGGCTCTACGCGGGGGTCGTGCGGTCCATGGCCCTCTACGGGGCTCCTGTATGGGCGCGCTCTCTGGCGCTGCGGCCAGCCCGCTGGTTGAGCGGCCATCCGGATGGTCCGAGGATACCGCACGGTCTCCTGTGAGGCAGCGAGCCTCCTTGCCGGATTGCCGCCATGGGATCTGGAGGCAAAAGTCCTCGCGCACGTATGGGAGTGGCGCGAGGAGGCGAAACGCCGGGGCGTAAGCCCGCTGCCGCGAGAAATCGCGGCACAGCGGACGGAGCTCCGGCGGGATCTCATGGCGTCATGGAAAGTACGGTTGTTGCAACCCAGTGCTGGGCACGCCACGATTGCGGCGATAAGTCCCCTCTTTGAGGAGTGGCTGGAGAGGCGCCACGGCGTCCTCACCTTCCGCGTGACGCAGGTCCTCACCGGACACGGCAGCTTCGGGAGGTTCCTGTGTCGGATAAGGCGGGAGGAAACGTCCGGGTGTCACCACTGTGTGGATCGCCTGGAGGACACGGTGGAGCATACGGTGGAGGTCTGCCCGGCTTGGGCAGAGCACCGCCGTGTCCTCGTGGAGGCGATCGGCGGCAGAGACCTCTCGCGTCCGGCCCTGGTTCAGGCCATGGTACGGAGCGAGAGGGCATGGGCAGCCGTCACCTCCTTCTGCGAAGCAGTAATGCTCGCAAAGGAGGAGGCGGGACGGTTGAGGGAAAGGCAAGTTTCGCGCCCTCTCGCCCCTAGCCGCCGCAGGAGACGCCCAGGGCGTCGGGAATCCCGGGCGGATTTCCGGCCACCGTAGGCGCGGGCTTGCGGACGGTGAGCAATGGGTAGCTCACCGTCCGGTAAGGACCAGGCCCGGGTCGACGGCGCGTTGTATTCCACGCGCGCCTCAAAGAGATGTCGTCAGCACATAGTAGGGGTCCACTAGGGCCGATGCCTGCCGGGGTCGCGGGAAGGTACTTATGGGTCACCGAGGCCCCCGCAACACAGGCAACAAGAAGGAATACGGGTGGGTTTTAGTCAGTAAGAGTCTGACACACCCTCCCGCTCCGCCCAGAGCGGGAGAAGTTATTTGATGATTTCCCACCCAAAAAAAAAAAAAAAAGACGCTCAGAATGACGCTGAAATGTTTCCAGGAATATTATTTTTCTTCTCGTGGTCTGACCTACTAGCGGTTTACCACTAATAGTCGCTGTGACGAAGAAGTTAGAAATTCATGTAATCATCTTAACTCCAAAAGCACCGAATCCGAATTTTGTTTAGGGCAGAGCCTTCTATTTTGTTATTGAAGAGTTTTTCGCTCTATTTTGTTATTGTCGAGCAGAACCTTAAATGGTTCTCTGACGTACGTTGCCTTTACGGGTTCGAAGTATTCACAACTACACGGCATGACTCCATATCTACCATGAATGACAATCAGCCACAAAGTAGGTCCACATTCAAGAGAGGCGGATCTACATTCACAAAAGAACGTACCTACATCTGACACAAATAAATGAGGAACTGGAACTAAGTAATGAATCATATTAACAAAAAAGAAAGCAGGATGTACCAGACAATGGCGAAAGGGCGTTTTTGTGAATCAGTCACATCCATGATGAATTCGTTCCACTTTTGAGATTGTCAATTGAAATTCTTAAGCAGAAAAAATAAACGTTAAGTCCATAGGATTCTTAAGAAAGGAAAAGTTAAGTCCATAGGATTCTTCACAAAAGAAACGTTAAGTCCATAGGATTCTTTACAAAAGCGAATACAGTTAAGTATATTGATAAAAAAGAAATTTGCTCTACTTATAAATGGTACTTAGCTTCATTCAATGATCAAGAAACCATAGTGGGTTCTCATCATGCCAAGAAACTAATGTGAAGCTTTTAAGAATGAAACAAGCCATGGTAGTGCGATATTTTTAGAAGATACTTAATCAGATATGATACAGTCATACAATACATTTCAATCTATTCCAAGATATATCATTTTCGTTTGACTTTTATAGCCTTCATAGGTGGGCGAGCCGATTAAGCGTACAATGTCAACTGTCCGGACCCCATAGCGAATTAATTGCGCAATCAATATGCGAAAGGTAATGCGAGGTTCCTCCTCTACCAAGAAGTCAGCTAGGACATAATTAGATTAGACCTCCATGATTCAGTAGATGATTGGAGTATGTTTTACCATGGTTTTGTGTTTTTTTTGTCCCAGCTAAAATCACCTGTATGAGTTACAGTAATCCATAGACAAATAATATTCAAATTCATATATTTAATTACATTGTTTTTTTAAGGTGTTACAAAGGCTTAGAGTAAGGCACAATTCAAGAGTAAGGGACCCTGTCAGGCACAGCAAAATAAAAATAATTCTTAAAATAAAAATAAAATTAGGAAAGAAATTACCAATCAATATTTTTTTAACATTTTGAATACGCTATTAACATCAATTAAATAAATTAAATAAAAAATGTTGAGACCAGTTATAGGTTAATGTCACTTGTGTGCGACTAATAATTATTCTTCAAGCTACCATAGGTACCTACTGCTATTTCCACTATATGAATAGTGCGTCACACATCCCAAATATGACAGCATCCTTAAAAAGTTTAAATCTCAGAAACACCAAAAGGAAAAGTTGGATCCACTTTCAAAAAAGGGAGGAAACCAAACATCTAGTGAAATACCTAATTACCTAATAAGCTAGACGAGGTTACCCACGATATTGTGAGGGTTCTCGTCTACTGAGAAATCCGATGAGACAAAGGCTTTTGCAAACTAGGGGCAATATCGCGGGCGCGACAGACATTGATGCCTGTCGCGCCCGCGATTTCGCGCTAGTTTGCCCGAGCCTTAATAAGATTAGAACCTCGTTATTTAATATGATAATGAGTTGAAGTATAGGACTAAGAAGGAGGCAGGTGAAGTTTTTAATGTATTTGGAAGTAAAGTTAATTGGTCAAGGACAGCTAATGACACACAATTGATTTTCTATTGTTTGACTCCGAATCAGTGTCGCGGGTTTCGTCATTTCCTTTAGTCCCAGGCTTAAAATGTAAACACATTCTTTTTTCAAATTTGCATAAGTTTAAACAACAATGGCCGCTCGAAATTGTCTATGGTTTAGTGATGCGGTAGTATGAATTTTAAGTTCTGATGATATAGATGTTACAAATAATTTCGCGCATAGATTAGATTGAATCATTTGAATTTCGATATTTTCCGTCTTGTATTTTTTATTATTTTCTTATGAAAAGTTTTCTTCAAATTAGAAGTTTTATTGATAAACCAGTTCATTATGCACCATTATATGAAAAGAAAATAGCAATATTTCCACGCGGCCCGTTGCAGCTGTAATGTGCGCTTGGCTTTATATATAATATGTATACTATTGTTCTTCCAACTACCTACTTGATTAACTATAGGTACATGCCTACTTTTCCGTGCGTCACACCACACATCCAATACGGAAGCATCCGGTACAAAAATTAGGTCTTAGGACAACCAAAAGGAAAAAGTGGGAACCCCCATTTCAACAAATGGAGGAAAATTAGTCATACACACAGTATTTCATTTGAAGTTGAACAATGTGGACATAAATTTTTTTTGGTACCGGTCACCGGTTGCGGTAGGTACCTTGTGTGTCCGAGCTCACTGATTTAGTCGCGATTAAGGCGATTACATGCTCTTAACTATAATTCCAGAAAAGTCACGTAATATCTATTTATAACTCCCTGGAGTCGGGACAAATGTAAAACTTTTATGTCTATTCCGGTTATCGCACAGGCCATTATCAAAATTTCCTTTGTGAAACGATGTTGGGGTAGGCATTGACTGCTATCTCTTCCACTCACCCTGCCCGCAGCAGGCGCACCGGGCGCCAGCCCCCCTAAATGGATCCAGGGGCGACGGACTTGGGGGCATCTGTCGCCCCCACACAGCAGGACCCGAGGTGGCGACGCGTAGTGTTCCACGGGCGCACCAATCAGACGTGGCCCACAATGGCGGGGATCGTGGTATCTGGTGCGACTAGAGGGGAACACCGGGGTGGTTTTTAGTAAGTAAGAGTCTGACAGACCCCTCTGCCCGCCCCAGGGCGGAGGACATACATGAGGATTTTCCACCCCGGAACAAAAAAAAAAGACTGACTGCTAACAAATTGGAATGAAAAAACGATAAAAAAAAATCCAATTGTAACATTTTTACATGACATGAAACGACGGGCATATATCCTAAAACAAGTACGTCACTAACAATTTCCATGTCAGTAACGTGAATGTTGTTAAGGTTTATATTAAACAGAGAGGCACCTGTATTTTAATAACGTTCGCATTCTAATCTCAGTTTCAATCTGTCAAAAAACTTTAATTTCCCTACATATTTGACATTGATTGTCGCTGAGATTTCGACTTAAAAGGTAAAGCTATGCTTGCCGAGGTCGGTCCGAGGATGGCTAACCATCCATTACATACCAAGACCCCTCCGTGCCTCGGAAAGCGTGTTAAACCGTTGGTCCCGGCTGTCATTCGTAGATCTTTGACAGTCGTTCCAGCTGGGTAGTCAGTAGCTCAAAAGTTAGCAACCGGTTAGACTGGAACCCGACCCTAACATAGTTGGGAAAAGGCGGGAAATGATAAGTCAAGTCAAATATGAATAAGTTTTGGACGCAGCAAATGGTTTCTTGGAAGATTAGAGCTAGTGCCTATTACAATTTCACCATCTGAAACCCACGTATAGTATTGTTAGGTACGAACCTATTTACTCCATGCCTTATTAAGAACAATGGTGTAATACCAGCTAGGCAAGCCATAAAGAAACCTATCTTTTGTTTATATTCTTAGAAAAAATTGTGGCAGCATTGTTGAAAGCCAATAACGACCATTTCAATGAGAGGATTGATATCCTCATCAAAAGAAGCCTGCACATTATGGCGTGTTTTGCAATGTTCACAGATAAACTGAAACCACGAAGAGGCAAAAGGATTTATTTTATAAATTTATTTATTTTATCACATTACTTGTTGCTATTATTATCTAACTAAGGTTCCTAATCTGAACCGCGTAATTAATGCACTGCGGTCAGATTTATTTTCATATTTAAATATTAAAAAAAAACAGGTATATCAACTGCAAAACTGCTGATTCTGTTGATTGAATAAATGAATTTAGAATTTGAACTGCCATAAAGCGTAATTTATCGACAATGCCAATCAGTAGATAAAATTTAATAATCGTTAGTTTTCAGACTATCTGAAATATATTAACTAATTCAGATAACATAAATATTTATGAACTGTTAATTAACTAAATATCATTTTATATTCTCATTTAACTTAATTAATGATGTATGAACGTAAACGTAGCAAAAGGAGTATGTAAGGATCGTAGCAGGTGGCGTTCTATAGTTTCTGCATACCCCATGGGAAGAAGGCGTGATTTCAAACTGAAACTTTGCTCTAATCTTTTTTGTGATTTGCACCCCGTAGTCTCTACGTCGTAAATGTTTACAAATCGAATTTCTAGAAAGTTCTAAACTATTTTATGTTAAATGGTTTCACCCATTTGAATAGGTCGCTTCAGTTACAGCCGGTTCACGTCTCATAAGAATTGAAAATCTCGTCAGGCGAAGCTTCAAACGGACGAAACCAAGACAGACAAGAATTACAAAATTATAAGTCAGTGCTCTATCTGAATAAATTGTTTAAAATAAAATGAGATTCCTAGAACGAGTATAGTGCGATAGCGGATGTAGACAACGTGTAGTTGGAATACATTTTCTTATATTTTTTGTGGAATACATTGAACCCAGGTGTGCTCTGCACGACCCCGTCGGTTAATGGACTGACATGCACTCTCGGACAAAACAAAATGACACTTTAATTAAATGCGACAAAATCTCTATCTCTCTCTCAGAGCGGGAGAAGTTATTCGATGATTTCCCACCCAAAAAAAAAAAAAAGGTATATTAATTAGCCTTTTGAATGAAAAATGCAGTATCTAAAACCAGAATTTCCTCATTAGCATTCCACAGGTTCAGTCTAGGCTGGATAGGACGTGTCAAAATTTAGTCGCAGATTGCGGCGACTCATCGCAGCTGTATCCCACGGGCGTAAAGATCGTCAGTTCAGCGCGTGGTGATCAGACAGTGTCCTCTGATCGCGCAGCTCACGTCAGTAGCTACACCTACACGACTCGCTGGATGACCGGTCCATGGCCGAGGTCGCGTTGAATATACAGCACCACGAACCATGTTTAATATTAATAGGAGCTTCTTAAAATACTACCTGGGGGACAATCAGAGCGATATATAATCGAATGTTGATATGAAATGGGAATGTAGATGGGGCGGTTGACCTGCCTGCCCTGCGCCGGCACCGAACTACGTAGTTTAGGATATCGCAGCAGGAAGTGAGGAAGAAAAACCATGATGTTATTGAAATAGTTGCTTTAACTTCCTGTCATAATTATAGGGTTGAAAAGTGTCTTAAGTAAATTATATAGTGCTAATATGCCCCAAAAAAATCACAAAATTTTTATTAAATCGATAAGTGCCATAAAAATGCATTTAAATTTTACATTTTCAAATTTCGCGCGTAGTTTGACGAAAACGCTGGACGCAGTGGATGCCATGTTGCTCTGTGGTCATGACGTCACCTGGCTATGTAAACAAATGCGCTGATCTATTATCTAACTATCAGTTGACAGTTGACACGTTTTAGTTTACACAGCCGTATGACGTAATAACATGGCAGCTACTATTTCACGGTGTTTTTAACAGATTAGAAAAACTGAAAACGTTGAATTGAATTTTAAAATTTATTTTGTCATTTTATGAACTAAAACTAACATTTTCCGACTCCGTTTTCCCTAAACTATCTCAATAATATATTTATAGATTTTTTCTCGTATATAGTAAAATAAGTAATGCTGCTACAATTTATGATATACGTAGATATTTCGATGAAAAGGATTGCTGAGCTTAGCTTTTTCTTTCTTTGATGGTCGGTCGGTATCACATGATGTTCATTAAACACTAAGACTTTCATTCAGATTCAGGTAAAATTAACACATATGTATGAATGTATATTCTTCATAACATCTCTGCATATATTTATACAAATTCAGTAAATATAAAACAGCTTGAACTTTGCGCACATACAAAATGCTTATAATGTAATTTTTAGACATTGTTGTTATGAAATCATATATTTTTATTATGTAGCCACTGCTCATTGTAGATACGCCCATTTTTGTCAGATCTTTGGTTGGCTTCCAGAATTACAAGGTGCTTCTTGTACGACATTCAATGACAATCATTTAAGATGTTCTATTGATTCAAATTAAATATAACAATAATGAACATCAACTTTATCAGGGCTTAATCAAATATTTACAGCCGTAAAGACGAGATTCGAATAAACTATAAAATAAAATTTGTAATTTTACGAGTGGACCAGTAGCCCAACAGAATGAGGGCGAAGACAGAATACTGATCAAAACTTCCGCTTTCAGAGAAAGTTATACAAAGGTAAATAAACCCTGGGCTCGGTTCTATCAAGAATTTCTTCTTATTTTTCAAACATTCCGTGGTACTCGTATAATGTCTCCTGATCTACATAATTTTAAATTATAGGTACTAACCTGGTTTTATCTAGGTATATATTTCAGAGTTCAAGAAACTCTGCATTTCTCATATGAATATATTTCAATGTACAAGCAAACTCACTACAACATTTAATGGCGACGAAAATTAAGTAGCTACTCGTCCTTCCGACAGGAGTCAGCGATCGAAAGGTCATGGATGACCACCGGTTTTAGTATTCAAAATGAATTAATTGAAACAACATAAAATGAAAACACATATCGTCGGTGATATTCTGAAACCGCGGAACTAACAGTGTTTAAAACCGCGTAAGGTAGGTACAGTGAATTTTACAGGAACGAGGAAAAACGTAATATTTACTAAACCACTTGACTTTCTATTGTTTAAACTTTTAAATTGTCAAATTCCTCTTAATGTTGTAGGCATTAGTTATGTAAAATATGTTTTAATGAATTAGAAAATCCGAAATCTCGATTTTACTACTTTTGTAAATACGCGGTTTTAAACACTGTTAGTTCCGTGGTTTCAGAATATCACCGACGATATTACATTTGTGAATTTGACAACAAAAAGTATTTACTTTTATACTAGACTAGCTGACCCGAAAGACCTTGTTCTGACCAAATTTAAATAATTCATACAAAATTCCCATAGAAAATACAAAATTCAAAATTCCCACTTTCAGTTTTCCCGAATTTTCCAAATTTCCCGGCAACTTTTCAAATTTTTGTTTCTGTAAGAAAGTGATTGGGAATATTACGAATATTCCATCTGTCTGTCTGTCTGGGGCTTAGCTCAGAGACTCTAAGTGCTAGAAAGCTGTAATTTGGCATAGGTATATTAATAATATACATATTAATCATGCCGACAAAATGGTAAAACAAAATATTTTAATGATCGATGACAACGAAATAAGACACAGACGTCTTAACTGTGCTTCATGTTCGTCTGAAAATGATTGTAAGCACTATGAAATTGGGAAACGTAGTGATTCAAGAGAGCATTTTAATTAATGCAGAAGGTTTGTCTTCCTGTTCTCACATGCCACAGCCAGAAAAAGCGACAACAGCGTTAAACTCGGTGCTAGTGCAGCGGGCTCGCCATCTCATTCTGGAAACATTCCAGAATGAGATGGAGAGCCCGCTGCGAGCGGAACTGGACCGGATACATCGTTCAATTCACATAACACCAGCGCAGCAAGCTCGTCATCTCCATCTGAAAAGTCATTGAATCACAGAATTCAACAAACATCCACATTGCGTAAGCAAATTTCGTACAAGTAGAAATTTTTAATCTGACAGTTTTGATATACATATGCATATACATATGGAGCACCATATCCCCGTAAAGATTTTTTTTTCTGATTTGGAGGGGCTGAAATCCGTCATAATAGTGATAATTAGGTAACTATCGTGGTCAAAGGGTATTTTTTTTCATGACAATATGTAAATAGCGTTCATTGATCTCTCAGTGATTATTGTTCCTAGCTTTATATGAGTACCTTTATTTGGTACCTTTCAACAGAGGTTTAAATTAAGAAACTGGTTGTGATCCATATGTGTTATTTTTCGTGGCCTTAAAGATCACTTTCGTTACCTTAAAAAAAAATGTTTTTTTTTAATAAACAAGCTTAACCCATCTTTAATTTTATTTTATCTGTGATTAATACCATACCATACCAATATCGGCCCATACATATATACGGTGATAAACACATTACCCTCCTCTGCGTCTCACAGTCGGGTAAAAATGTTGCTGAACACAGTGCACAATGTTTTTTTTATATATCTATGTAGCCAAATAATTTGAACTACGTCAAATATGGATGATTTAACTTCAAACATCGATCAATAATAGTTCAAATAAAGTATTTGCAAGCTCATACTCTTTCCATGAGAATAATGTATATATGGTATCTTATCAAATCGCAAATGAACCTCATAAATGATGTTTTCAAATAACTAAAAAATCTACCGAAAGAGTTGATAGGAGAATTCTAATCTAATATTCCAAAAGGTATTAATTTAATAATAAAAACGAGTTCGAAATCTACTTTATATGGTCACGACTATCTAAAATATCTTGGCAGACGATATGTTTAAAACTTTATTTTTCAATAGCTTTAGTAATATTCAACACCAAAGTAAATCATCTATTTATCTACAAAGAATCAGTCAGTTAGTTGGATAAGGAGATTAATAATCAAAAGTAACTTATTTTCTAAATAAAAATAAGTTAGTAAAAAACTAACGGGTTTGTAATTATAAAGTTGCAACCAGTTGAAAGTATACTGTTATTATGACCCTGTACTAAAGTTATTATGTAACAAAATATCATCAATGCCACCCAAATATTAAAAATCGTGCTGCCTCGTCTCTTACGTCACTTGTGAACTTTGGTAACAGTAGTAACTGAACGATAGGTCATGTCATAAAAAAAAAAATATCTATACTCTAAAAATATTATGTATCAATTACGTCTTCAAATTCACGGCAGGAGATGCTAATTTCTCTCCCAAGACGACAAAGAAAATATTCTAATAAAAATCCTCTGTAGAGCTATAGAATTGCACAACCTCATTTAGCTGTAGTACATTGGCGGTGGTCGGTCTATAATTACAAAAATATCGATATTCTTAAAACATATCTACATTCGTTTAATAGCTGTCCGCAGCAGGAGACACTTCTCTCAAGTTGCAACAGAAAATATCCTGACTCCAACATCGACTGTAATTCTATTATTATAACCTCGCAAGGTAAGGTATACCTTAGCAATAATAGTTTGGACATTAACAAAAAAAAAACAAACGATTACCTAAATATGTTCTGCAGCCCACAGCGGAGTCTGCCAAGTAGCCAGTGAAATTTCCGGGTATAAAAATACCCTTCACATAGCAGTCACCTACGCATTCAGTATATTAAACTAAGTAATATTGTACCTGTAATCACTGGGAACAATGTAACGCACGCAAAACATTGAGCTTATGGTTGCATGCAACGGTGCAGCAGTCATGAGGTATTTAAAGTTAAGTTATAACATGGTTTTACAGTTAAGTTACAACTGGTTTTAGTAAAAAAATGACAAAAGTTGGTAACCAGAAGGTTCCCAGGTATGGTTCAATACAAAACAATGATCACTATAACGGGAAGAACAAGTAACGCTCGGCTTCGTTAAGCGTACGATTACACCCGTTATACGAGACTTCCTGACTTTAATAACAAAAATAAACAGTTACACCCACGCAAGTAAGCAGGACAGTAGTTATATTAATATCTATCAATTCTATCTATGGAATGCCATTCCCTTTAAAGTATCAGTATAATTGTGTATTGCCGTGGAGCAACGAAGATGATTGTGTTGTGATTGTAATGAGTACCGCATGATGCGCGGGCGTCGTACGGATTCATTGCGCCGTGATTTATTCGACCATCCGCTCACCACCCACGGGCGCACACAGACTTTATTGTTCTTTAAACGACAAGTAATTTTGTCGTGAATAAAGATAGTACTAGACTGGTATGTTTTGGACAGAAATCACTGTTGAAATGAGTGAAATATTGTTTTAATAGCTCACCATAATTTTCAATACAAATATAACTCCGTAGACGTAGAAGGAGAGAAAATTTGGTGTTTAACATTACTTGACACAAGAGATCGCGTTAGATTGTAGGTGTTTAGGATTGAAGTTAAGATATTTTTCATAATTACATTATTTTTAAATATTCTTTCCTGAAAACAGTCTTTTTCATAAATGTTAAGAGACTATTTGATGGTCTTGCTCTACATAAAAATGTCTTGAATGTGTTCGCGACCGCGTGAACAAGTAATACCTACACAAAATAAGTCGTAGGTAAGTAACGATTAAAATTAAAATAACAAGCAACTAAAGCTAGCAGTTATGCTTGATACAAAGAGGTAAACTTAGATAATGTTTCGCTCGGCCTTCGCAAAGAGTATAGAGGCATGAGGAACAGGGTGTAAAGTTCACTCATCCTCCATAGAAAAGGGAGGATCCTCCGACGAGACGGGTGTCGTGTCTGGTGGGCAACTGGCCGACGGTTAATGTCGAGTGTTGTATATTAATGCTAGTTGCGCGGTAAACTCTGCTTGAGTGATGCAGGATTTTGCGTGACGTCAGTGTGCTGCGTAGTTCGCATGTGGCGATGTAGATGGCCGCCACAAATGGTATAGAAAACGAATTAAATAGAAGATCTTCTTAGGTAGGTAATCAACCTGAAAACTTTCAGAAACGTTTGGTTAATAACACGAAATCTTCACACCCCATGCCTTTTCTGTCTTTGATTAGTTTAAACATGGATGTCAGTTAGGAAATTCTCATCATCGTAATGTAACATCACTGTAATCTAACCGGACAGATAATTCAGTCAGTCTTAAACGTTTTAAAGTCTCCAGTGAGTGTGCGAGCCGCCTACCTCGAGCATGCTGCAAAGTCGTGCTCCACACAACGTTTCATATTAAAACCGAGAGCTTGTCATGCCCAATTATGATTTAACCCATGTTTAACCCCAATTGGTTAACGATCACTCATTTTCACACAGCGTTACATGATCAAGTCGTGCTCCTGATTTATTTATAAATAGAATGATTAGAGAAACTGATTTCATCTTTTAATTCTTTCAAGACTTGAATTAAAGGATCGGTCATTGATCATATTTTTTCAGTCTTTTCCTATTTATCTTTCAAGCGAAAAGTCATACTTAAATATTTAGCTATTTCACGTCTCTAAAATTAATTGCATATTCGATCAAACTTAAAATACCCAAGTCCTTGAAGAATCGGCCTCGGTCGCATAAACCTTTAGCACTAATGCATTCTGAAGAGCAGACTACAATCTAAGTTTAGTACTTTTAACATAATTCGTTTCGATGTAGTTATAATAACCTATAGTTAGTAATTGGTAATGATAACCTGGTATTGGTAATGCAGCAGTAGTGGCCCAGTGGTAACGGCCGCGACTTACGAGTTGTAGGTGGAGGGTTCGAACCCAGGCAGGCGCATTACTTTCTGTAAATTATTTCATCACCACTGCTCTCAAAACGGTGAAGGAAAACATCGTGAGGAAACCGGCAGGTCCTAAAACCAAAAATTCGAAGACATGTGACATCTACCCATCCGCCGAGAGGAAGCCTGTGTCTCAGCAGTGGGACTGAGTCCCAGTAGTGGGACATTATAAGCTGATTATGTAATGATAACCTATCCATAAGTATCTTTAAAAAAATCTACAGGTTGAAATTGAAAACTTGCGACAAACTGAAATGGGGCATTGTATACATCATTATTAACAACTTTTACTAAGGGACCAAAGCTGTAATCCCAAAAAAAAAATCTGCTTTTCCTACATTTTGATGAGGTATTGCGAACATAAATGTAGGGGACAGCAGTTTTTTTTTTTGGGATTGTAGCTTTGGTCCCTTAGTAAAAGTTGTTCATAATGATGAGTACAATCTCCCATTTCGATTTGTCGCATGTTTTCAATGTCACCCTGTATAATTAGCCGTAAGAAGTGACCACGGGATTATAAGCATCTACGATGGTAGATCGTCATACTACATTGGTTGACTAGCTATTAAGATAAGAGATAAGGTAACTGATTACAACATATACCTACTAGGTACATTTAAATGAGCAACCAGTGAATTCTCTTATCATCAGAAATCAGAGCGAGTGTGCAAAGTACAAAGCTATTAAGCTATTATTAAGTAGCTTAATCCTAGGTTAGCACTAGCTTACTTACAGATATAGGTAGGTGATATTCTAAAGTGTTTTCAAACTTCAGTCGCCACGGACCCGCCTGAATTTCTGAAGAAATTCTCGAAATTCGTATTCTTAATTTCTAATACTGAATGATGACGGCAAAGGGAGCGTCAAAAACACGTAATAAATATGCAGTGAGTTCAATCTCTGGTCGCGAAAACAAAGAATAACAACCTGCGTTGACAATTTGTGAAGCTATATGTGTATATAGCACCTATTTAAATAAATAACTATTCGGAGCAGAAACTGAGAGTCTTAAATTATGCCAGTGACTGGTCAGTCCAAATTTGAACACAAGGAAATAAAATAAAACCCATATTTTCTGAGCTATTCCTCAGATTTCAGCGTAAATTTAAGTAGCCACGTAGTAGCGTAAGTTAATAAGTCTTCGTAGTCATTATGGAAGAAATTGGTTCCGCCCAAACCCTCTATGGGAAAACGGGATTTCCCTCTGAACTAACGCATACAATAATATGAGGAAAATAATGAAGAAACGTTAAACGTTTTACCTTTTTGCATGATCAATGTGAGAATCTTGGCAATTAAATTAAATAAGTGCCATAACAATTAGTGTGAAGTTGTTAGTGACGATTCAAACAGAGATCATCAGGTAATGTCTTTGGACAAAGGCTTCAAATAACTTCTCCCGCTCTGGGCGGAGAGGGAGGGTACGCAGTCTCTTACTGACTAAAACCCACCCGTATTCCTTCCGTTGCCTGTGTTGCCAGGGGCCTCGGTGACCCTTTAGTACCTTCCCGCGACCCCGGCAGGCATCGGCCCTTGTGGACCCCTACATTTGTGCTGACGACATCTCTTTGAGGCGCGCGTGGAATACAACGCACCGTCGACCCGGGCCTGGTCCTTACCGGACGATGAGCTACCCATTGCTCACCGTTCTCAAGCCCGCGCCTACGGTGGCCGGAAATCCGCCCGGGATTCCTGACGTCCAGGGCGTCTCCTGCGGCGGCTAGGGGCGAAAGGCCGCGAAATTTGCCTTTCCCTCAACTGTCCCGCCTCCTCTTTCGCGAGCATTACTGCTTCGCAGAAGGAGGTGACTGCTGCCCATGCCCTCTTGCTTCGTACCAAGGCCTGAACCAGGGCCGGACGCGAGAGATCTCTGCCACCAATCGCCTCCACGAGGACACGGCGGTGCTCTGCCCAAGCCGGGCATTCCTCTACCGTATGCTCCACCATGTCCTCCGGGCGAGCCACACAGTGGTGATACCCGAGCGTTTCCTACCGCCTTATCCGACACAGGAACCTCCCGAATCTGCCGTGTCTGGTGAGGACCTGCATCAGGCGGAAGGTGAGGACGCCGTGGCACCTCTCTAGCCACTCCTCAAAGAGGGGACTTGTCGCCGCAATCGTGGTGTGCCCAGCACTGGGTTGCGACAACCGTACTCTCCATATCGCCATGAGATCCCGCCGGAGCTCCGTCCGCTGTGCCGCGATTTGTCGCGGCAGCGGAGTTACGCCCCGGCGTTTCGCCTCCTCGCGCCACTCTTATACGTGCGCGACGTCTTTTGCCTCCAGATCCCATGGCGGCAATCCGGCAAGGAGGCTCGCTGCCTCACAGGAGACCGTGCGGTATCCGTGGACCATCCGGATGGCCATGACCCTTTGGGCCGCGCTCAACCGGCGGGCTGGCCGCAGCGCCAGGGAACGCGCCCATACAGGAGCCCCGTAGAGGGCCATGGACCGCACGACCCCCGCGTAGAGCCTCCGGCAGGAGGCGTTTTGACCCCCCCTGGGCAGGAGCCGCTTCAATGCAGCCCCTGCCCGCTCCAGTTTGGGAGCCAAACGTCGAAAATGCTCCACGAAGTTCCACCGGCTGTCGAGGACGAGTCCCAGGTACTTCATCGTCGACTCGACGCCGATGGAAACCCCTCCTACCGTCATTTGGGACCCCGACGAAGGCGCGTTTCGAGGACCATGAATACACATGGCCTCGGACTTGTGCAGGGCCACCTCGAGTCCCTTGGACATAGGCTTGGATGTTACATATCATTATTCTACGTGTTCGAAAAATAATAGCTGTGACTACACAACACAGTTCAGTAAAAGGCAGTGAATGAATTAACTACAAGACGGTTATAACATTGCTCTATCGCTAATGTCCCATTAAATCTTCACGTGACTATCGAACACCGATGTTCAGACAATCACGAGTAATTCTGACACGCAGTTTTGTGTTCATAACTTTATAATTAGTCCTCTTTCCTATTAGATAACAATTAATTAACTATTGTTTTACTTCGTAATACTAGAGGCTGGCGCCATCTTGGATATTGACAACAGAGGTCGTGTATCCAACTACGACTGACATAACATTTGTCAATAGTACCCATATGCCTCCTTAATTATAGTGATACGTCACATCACAAAAAAAAATTGGCTACGATACATTCCTTTCACAGTATTTTTTCCAAACAACAACGTTATATCAATATTGATAAAGAGCATTATGATGCAAAATCAGAAGTACAATACGTGTGAAAGGACTGTAAATATTTATTCTTGTATATATAAAGATCATTAGTTACTGACCTGCCATAATATAATTTAAAATGTCTTCTTTTCTCGAAACAACAGAAGTTCAAAACCCTTTACAGGAAAACTGAATTAATAACGTTTCTCTTATTTCTCAGAGGTGATGCATCCCATCTATGTCCAGCGGAGTGAATGACATCAGACGTCGCCGATTATATTATTGATCATACATTCATGTATATATGTTCCTGGTAAGTGGAGTATTCTTTATGTATTATACTGTCGGCAAGAAAATAACAGACGAGTGAATTATGCATATTCGTAAACAAAATATACACCTGAAAAATATTAAAATCTGTAGGCATCTACTTAGTTTTCAAAAAGTGAGGTTAAAATTCGTGGGTTTGCCTTAAAGTATGAAAGCTCCAAGGTTTAGTGAGCTTTCTGTACTTGGGTACCCATACAATAAGTACGCAAGTTTTATTGCTTTTCTAATAAAATTGTTCTGAATCGGGAAAACAACTGATGCAACCAATTGCGTCACGTTGAGGCGATAAAAAATCTTCTTTGTTCGAAATGGTGTTCATCCTGATCTTTCTTCATTTTATTTTACAACTAGCGACCCGCCCCGGCTTCGCACGGGTGCAATGCTGATACTAAATACACTACAGAAAAACTGTGAACGTTGTATATAAAAACATAGCGGCCCGCTCTGGCTTCGCACGGGTATAAAATATATAGCCTATGTGATTAAAATCGATCCAGTAGTTTTGATTTATTCATTACTGCCCGTGGCCCGCACGCGTTAAATTTGGAGTAAAACAATCCCCCTTTCCCTATACCATGAAGATTTCCTGCTATCTTTGGAATATCTAAATTCATACACTACATTTTTACTTATTTACTTTTTACATTTTTAACTATTTATTTTATTTTTACAACATATTACAGAATGTCTTTATAAACAACGTTCACAGCTTTCTTGTCATTAGACAATACAAACATGTTTTCTCTGGAGGTCATTCTTGAAAGAGCGACATACAGTTGTCCATGTGAAAAACAGTCAACGCTCAAATCTAAGCCTGCAACGTTGAAGGTTTGACCCTGCGATTTATTAATGGTCATTGCAAAAGATGTCTTTAACGGAAACTGTAAACGTTTAAATTGGAAGGGTAAATCCGATGGTATCAGAGGGATTCGGGGAATCAATACATCTTCTCCGGTACCACATCCTGTGAGTATTGTGCACTCTATTATGAAAGTTTTCAATGATTTTACCAGCAAACGCGTGCCATTGCAAAGTTTAGGTGGATTCAGGTTTCTTAATAAAATAACAGGACAACCTACTTTCAACACCATTTTGTGAGGAGGGAGTCCAGACGGGTTCAAAGAGTTTAGAAATTCTGTAGGAAAATGAACAGCTTCTTCCAAATCGAGAACAGTATCGACCGAGTAGTATATTTTCGTCGGCGCATCAATCTTTGAAAGAATCAAGTTATTTACTTTATCTACTTGTTCGTTAGTTGGTGACAGAATCGCTCTTTCTTTAAACCAAGATATTGTCTTATAACTTATGTTATCAATGTCAGGATAGACATTGTTGACTAACTCTTCTTACAAAAAAATGTAATTATTTACGACATCACATTAGAAACCTCAAAAATAGCAGTACTTCTCCACTATTTAATGGATGTTATTATACATATAAACCTTCCTCTTGAATCACTCTATCTATTAAAAAAAACCGCATCAAAATCCGTTGCGTAGTTTTAAAGATTTAAGCATACAAAGGGACATAGGGACAGAGAAAGCGACTTTGTTTTATACTATGTAGTGATGAGTTTCTAATGCAAAACGAAGAGTACATTTTGTGAAATTGAAATTGGTCCGGTGCATCTCTTCTTCAATATTATTATGAAACTTTTCCAAGAACCCATAGTTCTAAATAATTGTAGCCCTAGACTCTTTGCTCCCAAGGTAAGCTGAAAGGCAGTTGATGTCAGCATATTTTTCCTCATAGCAGATTTTCCTTTTCGGTAACGCTGGTGTTTTTGCAAAAGGGACCGCTGTCAACGTGTCAACATTGATAAAAGCAAACAGGGTCCATTGGTCGGGATCAATAATGCATCTTCTGAATAATGCATAGACATCGGTCAGAAGTGCGTTTACCCGTCTGCATTTTTGATACGATCCCGAACGGTGGTGCATTGCCCTTTGCCCTACAGTCCGAGATGAGCTCTACGTTGTCAAATACAGGACCAGACAGTGTGGAACAAAAATGCATAGTCAACAGCAACCTATAACCCGATGATAGATACGAAAGAATGTTCTACGCTTTAGCTAATCAATAAACTTGAGACATTAACTTAACAGCATTGCAATAAATACCTGCGTCACAAGTACGTCACTAGAATTAAATTTATTCCTGATTAGCTGTAATTACCAGATGATTAGCGCACATAGAACACTTTCACATTGTCGTTGCAGTTAGTGACAAATTGCAAAACCATGTAATTTCGTCTACGATGCAAAGGTTATATTATTTCTATCTAGTAAGGAACCTAGGACTGAGGAAAATCTCAAACGAAATTCCAAGTAGATTATTAATTATCAATTAAAAATTGATCAGTAGGCCCGCCTACTGAAACTAATGAACTGACTGACACACTTGGGTTTGTCACGTACGCTCCGAGCGAATTGGTTTTAAAAATATCGTATCACCTGCTAATGAGAGCAACAATCATACAATGACACTGGCCCTAATGTTCATCGGCAATAAATTAATAACCGCAAACAAAATTGATGCCATTACCCATTATAATTAGCTGTGCTCTGACGTAGGTAGCTATAACATAATTTGGACCATTTTATGCAACACTGAAACTTTTCGGGTTTTCCCGAGAGTTGAAAATAACCAGAAAATAACATTCTCTTTCCCTCTTGTGATGTAAATAAATGCAAAATATCACATCGAGCTAGGTGTTTAAGTCGAACGTTGATTCGTGAATTTTATAGAAATTCGTTAATATGATTATAGAATATTTCAAATAAATTCCAATAACCTCGCATATAATGTGTTCCAAGTGGAGGTAAAGCTTGTGCTCTTTGATCTTTCAAAAATTCGTCACCCAACTCAACTTTTAACACAACATACATTTTTAAAATTCTTATTTGACGTTTCTTAGAATTTTGGAGCTCATAGCTACCAGGTTTAAAAGAAGCACTTACTACCAACTGTTTTATCCAGAACTTACTACCATCTGTTTGCTCTACAAAAAAACAATACCATGATATGAAATCTTTCATATACGATAGGAACAGAGAGCACTCAGTAATAGAAGCCATAAGCTTGTCGAGAACATAGATGACATAATTGACCCATTGTTGCATGATTCCATCGGTAATTTAGTTAGGGCACGCGCCCACGGTTACATGCCCTAAGGCCTACGTGACTGTGCACAGGGCACGTAGGTCTCGCATCTACCAAGCCCTAATCGATTCACATTCGGAATCGATTTGATGACCGGCTTCTTAATTACTATGATTAACTATAGAATTTATTTATGTTTATGTTTGTGTATCGTGTTGACGATTATAGTTTAAATAAATATAGGTGGTTAGGAAAGTTTAGGTTATTATTGTGAAATCTTAACAGTCTCGAAGAAAATACTTCTTTGTTGCAATTATTAGGCGCATTTCACTATGAAAGCTTATATAGCCGATTGATATTGGTATCATTTCAAACGATTCCATACTTTAGAAGCTTAATTTTAGAGCTTACAATTCTGATTGTTCACAATTTTCACGTCAGTGTTTCTCTTTCCTTCTGTCAATGTTTCACATACATCTAGCTGCTAGCATAGCTGCTAGCATGCCACGCAGTTCGTATGCATGCAGGTAGCTACTATTGTTATCCAATAGAATAAATACTTTCTTGAGCAGGTAATCCGAGGCTTATGAAAATCAGATAAATGAAGAAATTCTGGCAGGTCTCTGGAACACCTATATGGCACGGAGATAAGGCTCTTGGCAGATTCATTACGAGCATCTGCCCATCTTAGCTACATTTTTATAAATTTCCCTGTATACTACGTTTGTAGTTTTAGCCTTAAAAGCCAAAATATAAAGAGAGGACTGGTGACGCGGGAGCAAGCGACGAAGTTGTCTGTGTGAGAAGCAACTCGTCCTGAGGTACGCACACGCGCCTCAGTAACAATTTCCCATTGCTTGCGAAGTTTTTTGTTGTTGGCAAATTAATAAACGCCTGCGTTCCTGCATGTATATGCACTCTTTGAGAAAGCGTGTGTGCCATTAGGTAGTATTACCTAATGGCACACACGCTTTCTCAAAGAGTTATTCCTGATAAACAGACAAAACTTCGAAAAAACATATTTTCGCCATTAGAATCGTTCGAATGGGAGTTAAACACAACTGGCGAAATGCGGGTGTAGTATAGGTACACCTCTGCCTTACCCCTCGGGGATTACAGGTGTGATGTAAATAATAATTTTAAATAATTATTATTTTTGACATGGTATTTTATTGGATAAACGATAATTCCAAAATTTTTAAACAAATATGTAAACTGTAATTTATTACATTATACGAGTATTACCTACATTTTGTTATAAGATATTTTATGTAGATACAACCAATGAAATAACAGCTACGCTCGTGTTTAAAATGTCATGAGGTTGATAAAATAAAACCATTGACGTCAGAGTCGATGGGAATACATATTCAACAACAGATTAATAATAAAAATATGATTATATTATTTTTAAACTAGTTGTAACCGCGACTTTGTCCACGTGACAACGTTCTTTTTTAACCTACTTCAAACACAGGAAGAGGAAGAAGAAGAATTCAACTAGTAGATATAAGTTTCCTATATTATACGTCCCTTCGTACAATTTGACATAGGTAGACTTTCATGGAATTAGTCTGGTAGGGGCTGATATTAAGTCTTGTTAAATATTATATTGGAAAGAGCTTTGCAGTTGAAGCTCTATTTTATTATTCCAGGATCTATGCTTGTCTAACAGTTACTAGTTCTATTAGTCTCCTATAGGTAAGTAACTTAGAATAGGGTGGGTGACCATCCGTTAGAGGAGCGCGTGGCTAAATGGATAACAGCCGCATGGGTCGATCGAAGGGTAAGCTAGCTTGCCGCGGTCGGGGGATGTGTGACCATCCATAACATATCGAAACCCCTCCGTGACTCGGAAAGCACGTTTTAAGCCGTTGGTACCGGCTGTTATTCGTAGATCTTTAACACTCGTTACGGGTAGGCAGACGCCCAAAAGTCTGACAACCGGTCTCAACAAGGGGTATCGTGTTTCCCAGTAACTGGATCGTGGAGGTCAGAACCGCAGCCGCTCATACCCTAACATAGTTGGGAAGGCTAGGCAGATTGATTGATAGATTGATTGGCAGAGTAGAAATAGAGTGCCCACCTACGTCGGTATTTGATGGACAATAAATCCCGACACTTATTGGTAATACATTACAGATTCCAATTATTCGATGATCACGTAAACAGACATTGATGTTTAATTTATTCAAGACACATGTCTAAGTGCAAACTGTAAGTAGGTAGTTATTCATGAATCCTAGTATACCTTTAAGACGCTGACAACACCTAAACCGCGGTCACTGTCAGATTGCATAGAAAAGAAAGAGAAGCGCGATGACACAACGCTTGTAATTAATTGCAAAATATGAAGAAATTATCTATTTACTCAAAATTGCACACTTTAATACATGCAGGTATTTAAAAACAAAGGTTAATATCGCTCCCTGTTAACTAACACGCACCTAAATGAGTGAATGCCTCACAAAAAATATTTGAATCTGTAAAACTTTCCGCACTCATCAAATAAATATTTTCTAGAACTATCGATGGTGAATGAATTTTAATTACAAATCAGCGACTCGACAACAGTCCTAGGTTTATAGGAAATTTTCATAAGGTCAATCTACTAACGTCATACTTAATTGTTTAGTTCAGGACTCTAGAAAAATATGATTTGAATAGAAAATAAAACAACACATCTAAAATATCAAGTTACCACAAAATGTCAAATTTCTCCAAATGATGATTTTAAACCATACTATGTTGATGATTTTGTTCAACATCGAATGAGAAAATTTACTGGCGACTGTACGAGTTCACGTAGTAAACTAGGTGAACTCGAAGTACGTAATGCCAATTTTAATTAACAAATTTAGCTACCGCATTTTTCCTTTGGTATACTCTCAAGACATGACTTATATGTGAAATGAGTAGATAAAGATAGGTAACTGTTACACAAATTACCAATATTACTAAGTAAGTAATAAATTAACTATGCCACTCTTCAGTGAGGTCTCTTACCTATGTGAACGAACACTTCAGTCTGAAATTATTGAGTTAAGCTCTATGCCAATCAGTGTTTGATCATGCGCCTGATCAAACACTGATTGCTTGTTACATTTGGAATATTGTTGCATAAGCGACGCTTATAGGCGCGCACAGTAGCTACCGAAATCACAGTCGGTGAAACTAGCGATTATTTAACATGTAATTATTTTTAACATATGAGGATAGGTACCTATCTGTTAAGAATAAGTGTAACCTAATCAGGTACTGAACAGGAAAAGCTGCAGAAAATGTCTTTAAAACATTCTCATCAATTTCAGCTAAGTAGTTACATTTTATTTACTTGAGTGGCTTGTGGCCAAGTAATAACAGCCGCACGGGTCGATCCGACAGGTTAAGCTACGCTTGCCGCGGTTGGTCCGTGGATGGGTGACCATCTTTACATACCAAGACCCCTCCGTGCTTCGGAAAGCACGTTAAGCCGTTGGTCCCGGCTGTCATTTGTAGATCTTTGACAGTCGTCAGAAGCGCGAAAGTCTGACAACCAGTCTTACCAAGGGGTATCGTGTTACCCAGTAACTGGGTTGTGGAGCTCAGATAGGCAGTCGCTCCATGTAAAATACTGATATTCAGCTGCATACGGTTATGATTTCGAAGCCGACCCCAACCAACATAGGCATTGGGAAAAGGCTAGGCAGATGATGAGGTACATTTTATTTACTATAAAAGGTATCTACTTAGTTGAAAATGATGAGAATGCTCTGAGACAAAATAAATCAACGACGAAATAAGTAAGATAATTATGGACTTATAGACGAATTACCTAAAAAACCTACAATTATTATAATAAAAAAAATCCTTTGATTTTCAACTGTTTTATACAGAGACATAATCATGAGAATATTTTGAGCTCGACCAGCAGGCTTAGCACGACGCTTCCTATTTCTACTTTACTTTAGAATATAAATTGCTTATCTACATTTCTCGGTAGAAAACTGTCAACTCTCTAATTCTACACGAAAACGTCATTTTTGTCTACTCTTGCGTCGACAAAACGCTTCTCTACGGTTCTCGTGCTAAGCCTGCAGCAAAGGTATTGGTAGGATCTAGGGACACAAAGGACAAGCAACCAGCGAACAAGCAACGACGTAGTGAATCATCCAGGGTGTAAAACCACTTCTAACCCTCTAGGCCACTTTTGTTTATCAAGTGGCTCGACAAACAAGGTAGGTTAGGTACCTACTAATCGATAATCAATAACCGTCATCATCGTGTGTACTAATCGATAATTAATCGATAACCGTCATCATCTTGTGTACTAATCGATAATTAATCGATAACCGTCATCATCGTGTGTACTAATCGATAATTAATCGATAACCATCATCATCGTGTGTACTAATCGATAATTAATCGATAACCGTCATCATCATCTGCCTAGCCTTTTCCCAACTATGTTGGGGTCAGGTTCTAGTCTAACCGGATACAGCTGAATACCAGTATTTAATCGATAACCGTATGCAGCATGAATCTATTAAGACTTATTAACTTAAGAGGCCGACAACACCTAAAGCGCGGTCACTGTCGGACTGCATAGAAAAGAAAGAGAAGCGCGATGACACAACGCTGGTAATTTATTGCAAAATATGAAGCAATTATCGATTTACAAAAAAGCTATAGTATGTATAAAAAAAATAAAACACTATTATGCTAATATGTTGCTTGTAGAATAATCTGACAAAAAATCAGAATGTTTGCATGTATATTAGATTAGTATGGTTAATAATCGTTAAAAGAAATTTTTAGAGGTATCTTCGTGATTTTATTCTATCCTATCAATTAGTTGTATTATGTTTTACACACTATCTACCTAGCATATATCCTGAAGAATATCATATATTTTTCTGATTTTGTTTACTGCAGTGGATCATATACTTTTAGGCATTATAAAACTTAAAAATTTTGCGTTTCGGCCCTGTACTCCCCTTAATTCACACAGTTGTCCAATTACTTCTAAGTAATTAAATTATCTATTACAATTATTACATAAAGGTGCATTGTTTCAAACGATGAAATCCTGATAGTAAATCAGTAAGTATAAAAGATAGGATTATTTTGTTAAACGGTTTTAACTTTACATAAGCCCTATACAATTATTATCAAGAACAAAAACCTATAAAAAATCAAATATTCCAAGCATAAATTCACGTGATTACTCACACACGTTACCTACGAATTAGACATTTTAACAACAGTTCCGAAAAAAAAAACAATTGTTGACAGAGTTGCTACAGGCAAGCACGGTTGCGCATGGTGGCATGCCAGTCATGCATGCGGCGCGCGCGCAGCGTCGCTCCACGCCCGGTAGGTATTTAGTAGTCGTACAATGCGATCACGTGACTCCATTGACGTCAATAGTGACCTCTGCCAACGGCGGCATCGCGCCTGCCTCCTGCCTGCTTATCTCACTCGACATACCCTACATAAACATAAAACGAACAATTACATTTATATATGAGTATATTCCTCTCATTTATTTAATTATAAAGTTATTTAAAACCAGGTGTTTGCATGGATTTATATTTATTTTTAATACTGTTTTGCTGCAATGTTGCGCTTTATTTGCATAGATATTTGATTTGCATAAATAAACGTAGTTTTTATTAATTATGTTTTTGTAGCAAAACACCAAAAGGGGATTATTGGTTATTTGCTACAAAAACTGTAAAAATATGAACTTAATATCAACTTATTTGCTACTTGGAAAATAAAGATCGTGAATGTATAGAAATGTGAACATTAGGTCGTGGAAAAGGCATTGTACACAAACAACTACAACTACAACATGGCAACACCAATTGTTTTTTTCGGAAATGTTCTAATATTGGGCTAAGATCGCACTGCGAAATCTCACCGCGCGATTTTTATGCTCGCGGTTTATATTCACTGAACGGAATTACGAATTAAATACCTCGCAATTTTTGTCAGTTCTATGGACATTTCAGCTGAGACTCACGCTCAATCTCTGCAAAGAGTTTTATATCTTAAAACAATGGTTTGTGAATGATACTGACAGGAATACTAAAGGAGTTTTCTATGCTTGACAATATACCTATATATCAAGGAAAATTACGTGGAAACCATTTCAACACTACTGTACAATTTCTGCCGTAAAACAAATCTGCCGCTTAGCTAATCAGCCGTAAAACCGAATCTGTCCTAAAGCGAACAACGGAAATAAACTTATACATGTATATTTTAGGTTACATAAGATAAATCAATCATCAAATTATATATTTTTCACTACATATTAAACACACACACACTACATATTATTATATATTATTATATTGTTTTATTAATATATATATTTGAAAATTACTTATTACTAGCTTTTATTTGATACCAATATTGTTGCAATTAATTTAAAAAAAAACTTACCCTCCTTTTTTTTGTATTTGCAGATGCAATTTATAAATATTATATAGCCTATGTCACTCCCACAATTAAGACGAATCTAAAGACACCTCATATCCATCAAGCCGTTTAGGCTACAGAGCGTGCCAAAGAAATAGACATACATACATACATACATACTCTCGAAAAACATTACCCTCCTGAGGCAGTCGGGTAAAAAGATTAAATGCGATTATTAAATACATATTGTTTCTGTGGTATTTTGCTACACAAAACATATTTTATTTCATTTAAAGAGCTGCTGTGTCCAACAAAACATTGTAAAAGCCAATTATTATTAAAAGAGTAACGGAGTTTCTTGACGGCACTTCTCCCTAGGAAACGACCAATTGGAACCGTGCACCTAGCTTCTGACGTTAAAGAAAATATTTTGATTTTGAACAATTCTTGTCGTAATTAAGTGAGGAAATCCCAACTAAGTTGGGCTTGGCTTCCAGTCTAACCGGATACAGGTGAATACCAGTATTTTACACGGAGCGACTGCCTATCTGACCTCCACAACCCAGTCACTGGGTAATACGACACCCCTTGGTTAGACTGGTTGTCAGACTTTCGGGCTTCTGACTTTCCGCTTCTTCTTGACCCGTAACGACTGTCAAATTTCGACGAATTACAGCCGGGACCAAAGGCTTAACGTGCCTTCCGAAGCACGGAGGAGTCTCGGTATATAAAGATGGTCACCCATCTACGGGCCAACCCCGGCAAGCGTAGCTTAACCTGATGGATCGACCCGTGCGGCTAATACTAAAGAATCTAAATACAATCATTTTAAAAACTAAACGGTGTGAATTCTGTGACCTCTTTCCGTTGTCTCCGGCCCTCTCGTCTACGTCTGTGGGAGGCCTCTGACGTCAGGAGCAGTCTATCCGCGTGGCGTAAAACGCCGCACCCGAACACTCCTGAGCAGGGAGGTCTCCGACGCTAGGGCATTCCTCCCGCATGCCGTAGGAGGCCAGGACGGCCCTCCAGCTGAGCGTGAGGCGCTGCAAAGTGCCTCCGCTATCTTCTATATCGGTATGACATAAGACAACGCCGCCCTCTTCTTTGCCCACTCCTGGACAAAGAAGCCTTCTGACGTCAGGGCATTACACTCGCGTGGTGGACAGGGATGTCAACAACCTCCCCCTGATACTAGACGCAAGACACTGCGGCCCCGTCCTCGTCCTGCTTCACCCATTACTGCCTGCCGATCCAGCTTACTGCCATCCGAGTGTCCCAAGCTTCGCGAGATTGAAGCCGACCTGGAACTCCTACTCACACATACTCGTATTTTTATCTTTCATGTTAACTATCTTTTTTTAAATGTGCCTCACAGCTAGCCCTCCGGTTAATCGTAACCTCACATTTCATAGATTTGTAGGTACTATGTAGATTTACAAACGCCAAAATATTACCTCAAACTGTTTCGGCCTTCAACAAACACCGTTAATAAAAGTCACGTTTCTGAAACTACTTTCTTCGTATCATAAGTACCTACTTGTTTTTCCTAGATTGTTGACGATCCACGGTATAAAGCAGTTACTTAAACAAAAGTAATATATACATATAAAAGTCTAATGAATGAATTACACCTAATAAGACGATTTGAATACCTACATAAAAAGATTTTCCTTCATGAAATAATTAAGTATGTCTTGCAGGTGGAGAACTTGAATTTACTATTCGTCAATGTCACTTAGGTACTATCATATCTTTCAACTTCTATTATTTTTTTACCAAATGTTCGGTTTGTATAATTCACAGAAAGTGTAGAAAGCACGAATGTATTTCGATCATCCAAACTGTAGATGGTGAAAAACACATGAAAAAATAAAACCCTGGAAACTCATCCGGTAACATGTACAAGACCATAATTAGTTAGGTGCTTTAAAGTACCTAAACAAAACTCTACAATATGCGAGAAAGTAGTAGAATTAAGGCTCCCGCAGACAGGCACGACGCGACACTGGTAGCACAATTTCTATGAAAACTTCATAGAAAGTGTCGCTACCTAGTGTGCCTGCCGCGCCCGCGTTATCGCGCTAGTCTGCACGAGCCTTTACGGTCTTGAAAACTAAGGTGTTCAATGACTAAGGAATTCGAAATAAAGCACTAATCTCTCGAGCATTGGAAAATCGTCCTTTAGAGATTTTCATTGCCAACCGTTACAATATACCTTCAAAATGATGTAGATAATGAGTGCAATAATGCACCGTGTCCAAGAAAGAATGGCAAAAAGAATATACTTCAAAAGAAAAAACTGAATGGTCAAGTGCTCTTAATACGCAGTGGACTGTATTGGGCTGTTGATGATAATAAGACTGCATTTATTAAAAAAATGCCTCATTCTGAAATTTAATTCATGAATTTTCAGACAAATTTGTTTTTAAGTTAAACACAGAAAGAATAACGATAATTAACTTAATTGAGTGATTTACTGAATATAAATACATACATGTATATCCCAAAAATACTTAATCAATAATTTTAATACATATTATCAAAATTGGTGGCACAAAATGTAAATGAAATAGTAATCAGAAATTCGGGACAATCGAAAAATAAAGTAGGTCTATCTCAAATATTATAATGTATTTCGAACACGTTTTTTCAGCGAGTGAGAGCAATGCAAAGTGGCCACTTACTTTCCGAAAAAAGCAGCCAAATCCACGTGAGCTATAACACTTACTATTAATATTATGCTACACATAGTTTCCTTTATTCTAAACAAAATTTCGTTGAAATTTACAATGAGTTTGACGTACCTATGCTCCTGCGCCATATTGAAACAGTCGTTTATGCAACTGTTGCATAATGAGGGTTTTTTTAATTCAAGTGTTTTAATTCTATTTTAATGTTATTTTGGGAGGGGGGGGGGGGTCTGGATTTATGCTTTCGCGGTTGCACAACGACATGATTTGCTTTGCTTTGCTTGGTAGTATAGATGAAGGCCTACCCTGCTGCCTCCTTCAGAGGTAGTAGGGTGGCGAGGTGTTGAGGGAGAGCGCTACAGTCGTGTAGATCCTCAAGGCAAGTCTGGCGGATGCACCTTCCCGAGGTTGTCACCCCGTTCTTGTTCTAATTCCATAAGAAATAGACGTAACAAAAACCACCAGGCGCCATCACGTCCCATCCCCAACTCTCTTAACCCCGTCCCCGTCTCTCTTCTGTCCCATCCACACAATCCCTCACCACTCCATCCTACCCACATCCCCACTCCTTTATTTGGTGTAGGCCTTAGTGGGGCGTGTTCTTCTGCCAGGGAACACGCACCTATAAAATGCTAAGAATACCAGTAGCGTACCAGTAGTGAGTAGCGCCTCGCGATTGCAGAGACGAGATTATCAAACGCGCACCGACAAGTTCTTCGTACATGTACACGCCATCTCTAGACTGACGCCTCGGTCGATTGATGGGCCCACATCTCAATTGGTGTGGGTCGTCCCTCCTTCCATCTACCTCGGGACCGCAGTAGCGAAATACGAAGGGCGACAGGCGAACCTTCGGCGCCTTAAAACCGAATCAACTGGATAAAGGGAAGAAAACCCTGACGAAAAAATAACAACAGCAAAGGGAAGGAAACCCTGACGACAAAAAATCACTCCAAATAAAGGGATGACAACCCTAACAAAAAAATCACAGCAACTATGATAGAAGCAATAATTAAAAATAAGAGGAGGACCCCAGGAGGGTACCGGCGGAGAATCCGTCGGAGAATTCCTCTCTGAGCAATGCTCGGGCAGCCCCACGTATTCTGAGGGGGGGGGCAAAGTATTGCTACCTAAAGAAAATATAACGAATAGACCAAAGAAAATATTGACCCAACAATTATTCAATCCAGGCCTATTCAACCGCCAAAAAATTCTATCTCTCAGCGATACAACTGAGAACGACCGTCGAAAGGAATGCAACCTGAGTGCACCATACCAAGGAATAATAATAATAATAATAATAACTTTATTGATACAAATAACCGTTGTTACAAAAGTACTTAACGATTAGGTTTAATTGGACTTTAGATACATCATTATATTTTTCCTCAGATTAATTCTGTTGTATGGGAGCCCCCTTTTTTTTTTTTTTTTTTTTAGGGTGGGAAATCATCAAATAACTTCTCCCGCTCTGGGTGGAGCGGGAGGGTGTGTCAGACTCTTACTGACTAAAACCCACCCGTATTCCTTCCTGTTGCCTGTGTTGCGGGGGCCTCGGTGACCCATAAGTACCTTCCCGCGACCCCGGCAGGCATCGGCCCTAGTGGACCCCTACTTTGTGCTGATGACATCTCTTTGAGGCGCGCGTGGAATACGACGCGCCGTCGACCCGGGCCTGGTCCTTACCGGACGGTGAGCTACCCATTGCTCACCGTCCGCAAGCCCGCGCCTACGGTGGCCGGAAATCCGCCCGGGATTCCCGACGCCCTGGGCGTCTCCTGCGGCGGCTAGGGGCGAGAGGGCGCGAAACGTGCCTTTCCCTCAACCGTCCCGCCTCCTCCTTCGCGAGCATTACTGCTTCGCAGAAGGAGGTGACGGCTGCCCATGCCCTCTCGCTCCGTACCATGGCCTGAACCAGGGCCGGACGCGAGAGGTCTCTGCCGCCGATCGCCTCCACGAGGACACGGCGGTGCTCTGCCCAAGCCGGGCAGACCTCCACCGTATGCTCCACCGTGTCCTCTGGGCGATCCACACAGTGGTGACACCCGGACGTTTCCTCCCGCCTTATCCGACACAGGAACCTCCCGAAGCTGCCGTGTCCGGTGAGGACCTGCGTCAGGCGGAAGGTGAGGACGCCGTGGCGCCTCTCCAGCCACTCCTCAAAGAGGGGACTTATCGCCGCAATCGTGGCGTGCCCAGCACTGGGTTGCGACAACCGTACTTTCCATGACGCCATGAGATCCCGCCGGAGCTCCGTCCGCTGTGCCGCGATTTCTCGCGGCGGCGGACTTACGCCCCGGCGTTTCGCCTCCTCGCGCCACTCCCATACGTGCGCGAGGACTTTTGCCTCCAGATCCCATGGCGGCAATCCGGCAAGGAGGCTCGCTGCCTCACAGGAGACCGTGCGGTATCCTCGGACCATCCGGATCGCCATGACCCTTTGGGCCGCGCTCAACCGGCGGGCTGGCCGCAGCGCCAGAGAGCGCGCCCATACAGGAGCCCCGTAGAGGGCCATGGACCGCACGACCCCCGCGTAGAGCCTCCGGCAGGAGGCGTTTGGACCCCCTAGATTGGGCAGGAGCCGCTTCAATGCAGCGCCCGCCCGCTCCAGTTTGGGAGCCAAACGTCGGAAATGCTCCACGAAGTTCCACCGGCTGTCGAGGACGAGTCCCAGGTACTTCATCGTCGACTCGACGCCGATAGAAACCCCTCCTACCGTTATTTGGGACCCCAACGGTGGCGCGTTCCGAGGACCATGAAAACACATGGCCTCGGACTTGTGCAGGGCCACCTCGAGTCCCAATTGCCGGATCCTTTCGACGATTGTCGCAACCCCGCGTGCCGCTAATTCGGCCGCCGCCTGGTGCGACCTCCCCTGCGCCAGGACCAACGTGTCGTCAGCGTAGCACACTACACTGACGCCGCTAGGGAGGTCGGCGCGCAGCACCCAGTCGTATCCGATGTCCCACAGATGCGGCCCCAGTACCGATCCCTGTGGGACACCGCACGACATCTCTTGCCGGTTCCACACTCCCTGGTGACCGGGGTAGATGACGGCCCTGTCCGTCAAATAGGCCTCGACCACACGACAGAGGTAGGTCGGCATCCGGTGATACCGGAGTGCCTGCCTGATGCAACTCCAGGGCAGGGTATTGAAGGCATTGGCGATGTCTAGAGACACCGCCAAGACGACCCCACCCTGGGCAACAGCATTCCCCGTCGTCAGGGCTCGCACACGCATGATGGCGTCCACCGTAGAGCGCCCTCTGCGGAAACCAAACTGGCTCTCCGCCAAATCCGGCCCCACCCGCACCAGCTGGCCGACGAGGCGGTCTGCAATGACTCTTTCAAAGAGCTTGCCCACCTCGTCGAGCAGCACGATGGGCCGATAAGCGGACGGAGAGTCCGCAGGGCGCCCTGCCTTCTTTATGAGGACCAGTTTCCCCGTCTTCCAGCGAAGCGGGAACTGGCCCCTCTCCATGCATGCGCTTAGGAGCCCCCTAAGTCGAGGCCCGAGAGCCTCCAAGGCCAGGACCCAGGCCTTCCCAGGTAAGCCGTCGGGTCCTGGGGCGGTATTTTTGGCATTAAGCCTGCGTACCGCCGCTCTCATTTCTCCCTCGGTCACCTCCGGAGCATCGTCGTCGTCGTCGGCGGTGTGGTCCGCATCAGGCACCGCAGTAGGCGGAGCCATAGGTGGGGAGGAGTGTTCCCCTCGCGAAGGGAACAGAGCGCTCACCACGTCCTCCACAAGCTGGGGCCGGAGACTCTGCGTTAGCGGGGGAGCCCATGGGCGGAGTTTATCCCGCACCACCTTGTACGGGCGTCCCCACGGGTCCCTGTCCAGAGTCCCCAGCGACTCCTCGCGGGCCAAACCCCTGGCCCGCAGGATCTCCGCTTGGAGGGCGGTCTTCGCCGCTCTGTACCCCTCGTACAGCTCCGCCTGAATGGCTTCCGTATCCGGAGGTTTGATACGGAGCCTGCGGTGCCTGGTGTACCGGCGTCGCGCAGCCACGCACGCAGTGCGCAGAGCCGTCAGCTCCTGCGACCACCAGTACACCTGGCGCGAAGCACGTCCAGGCTGGGCCCGGGGCATTGCCACGTCACATATGTCGGACATGGCCTCCCGGAACCACTCCGCCTCGTCGTTGATGTCGGCAGGCCTGTCCGGTGGTGACACCCAGGCCTGCACGATCGAGGCTTCCAGGAGGAGCTCCCGTTCCAGCTGCTTCAGCGCCCACCGCGGACCACTCGGGGCCCGTCGGACCGGCGCGTCCGAGGTCTGGGCGGAGACGTCGAACCGGATATACCGGTGATCGGAATAGGTCTCCACCCCCTCCATGACACGCCAGTCAACTACACGCGGCGACAGAGCGGGGCTGGCGAACGAGATGTCCACCACTGATTCACCCCGCATCCGCACACACGTGGGGACAGAACCCCGGTTTAGGACGACCAGGCCTGTCTCCAGAGCCCAGTCCTCCACCATCCTGCCCCGTGTGTCCGTTAACCGGGAACCCCAAGCCAAATTCTTGGCATTGAAGTCCCCGAGGACGAACACGGGGAGGGAACCAAACCCGACGACGACGTCTCTCAACTCCGCAAGGGAGTTGTGGAGCTCGGCAAGAGTTCGGTTCGGAGAGAAGTAGACCCCTACCACGACAATCTCCCCGAACCGTGCTGCTACGCAACCCCGTCCTCTCTTGACGGCCTCGAGGGACGGAGTACCGGCGGCGGCCGACGAAATTAGGGTCACTGAGCCGCTCAGGTCCTCCACCCAGTCATCCCTGGGCGGGACAAAGTACGGCTCAGCGACCACGGCGATGTTAATCGACCACTGCGCCATGCTCTGGAGCAACAGATCCTGAGCGGCGGCGCAGTGGTTGATGTTCGCCTGGAGGAGGCGTAATGGGGCCATTAATGGCACTCCATGTCAGCCCCCTCTTGGGCCTCTTTCCCAGCCCCCTGAGAAGGGCCTGCCGCAGCGGCCACGGTGGCGACGGCGACGACGGCGGCGTTGGAGGCGGCAGCGGCGGTGGCAGTGGTGGCGGCTGCGGCGGTGACGGCGTTGGCGGAGGGCTTGCCTCTGGCCCTGGCTTTGGTGGGTGGGGCGCAGGCTTTGCCCCCCATCCGGTGCTCGGCCGGCTTGCCAGCCGCCGCACATACGGCACAGTGCGGCGCGGCATTGCACGAGCCGGCCTTGTGCCCGGGCAGACCGCAGCGGTAGCAAAGACCGCTGCGGTCCACCTCCGAGGTGCAGTTCGCTTGCACGTGGTTGCCCACCTGGCAGCGGAAGCACCTCAGAGGTCTGGGTTCCAGCAGTTTAACCTGCGCGGAAACCCAGCCCACCAATAGCCGTTGGCCCTCCCCGGTAACTTTTTTGGCCGCCGACACGGGGCAGCTCACCATAACGGTTTGCAGCCCCGTGGAGTCAGGACGGATGATGCCTGCCTTCACCTGCTCGGCAGAGCACCCCCCGGTCCTAACCACTGCGGCGACCACCTTTTCTTCCGTCGCGGAGTCGTCCAGGCCCGTGATGCGCATGCTAGCGCATTTGGTGGGCCTGGACACTCGGACCTCGTCCGCATTTAGTGACGCCCTAAGCCTTTCGGCCAGGGCGTCAGCGGCCGGACCACTGGCCCTACCGGGGACCTCCACCATTCGGGCCCCAGTCGCCGTCACCTTCATTCTGAGGCCTTTTGCTGCGCCGAGCTCCTCCAGGCGCACCGCCTCACCCACCTTCGCCATTACCGTCCTGTAGGACACGCCCTTCTTCTCCGCATCCGGCTGTAGTGTGATCACTACAGCTGCGGAGTTCGGGGCGCGGAGCCTAGCCGCGACGGTTCGCTCCTTGCGCCGCTGCCGCCTGTCCCTCTTTTTGGCCGCCCTCTTTGCCTTAGCCGCCTTCCTCTTCTCCCCGGCTACTTGCCATTCGGCATCGGCCGGAAGAGATTTAGGAGGCGGGGGCGGCCGTCTCGCCACCGGAGCCTTCGCCACCAGGGCTGGGGCCCTCGCCGCCGGGGCCGGAGTCCTCGCCTCTGGGGCTGGAGCCTTCGCAGCCCGCGCATTCGCCCCGCCTTTTGGCTGCCCCGTCGACCCCGGTTTGGCCGTGGCAGCTGTGGCGGCAGAATACGACGGGGCTTTGCGCTGGCCCGAGGCCGGCTGGCTCGCCGCCAACGGGGGGCGCAGGACTATGGCCTCTAGAGCGGAAAAACGACTCCTGAAGGAAGCCATCTCCTGCCGCACCAGGGTCAACACCCGGTCTTCAGCAGGCACGGGCCGCCCCTGCCCATGCTGCTGATGGGAGCCCCCTTAATATTATAAAAAAAAAACAAATAACTTAGTACTACTTTACAATGGCAATGTGGCAACAATTTCAATTACTGTAAAGAAATTAGCGTCTGTACTAGGCATAGCCTGTATTTCGGCTATCAGCACCATTCCCCTCGAGCATTATAATACAAGAATAGGTGCCAAGCAATAAAGGCATATATAATTAAATCAGTACTACAGAAATACAGAATAATAGTTGATAAGTAATCTATATAAGTAATTTGCAAATAGGTAAGTACATAATCTTAATCCAATTAATTAAATGGATTGAGGGTGTGTGTTCGTGTGTGTGTTCGTGGTGCATGTGCATGCACGCGTGAGTGTTTGTATGTGTATGTATATGAGAATGTGTGGGTGTACGTGTGGTGTATATACATATCTGAGGGTGCGTGTGTGAGAATGATTATGCGGTGAGTGTGTGAGTGTGAGTACGCATGAGTGTTTTGTGTGAGTCGGTGAGCTATGTATGTAGCGACTGTGTCTTTGCTTTCTGTGCTTTTAGCCGTATTCTTAGAGTGGTAAGTATATTAGTTGCTCCGTCTCCTCATAGCTTAATTTCTGCAAATATTGGCCTACTTTTAGTTTGCATTGTTTTCTAGTCAGTGTGTATATATTTATTGATTGGTTAAGCTTATTATAAAGGTAAGGGCCTAGAAAACTTACAAATCTTTTACCAAAGGTTGTTTTAAATGAGGTTAAATTGTCACATACGTGATGTTTACGACGTCTCTGTAATATCATTGGGTTGTAGGGCTGTTTTTTATGTTGTTGAAGGATAATTTTTAGTATAAATAACTGTCTTACTGTCAAAACCTCGCACAACTTGAACAGTTTGATAGTAGGAAAGCGCATCGGTTTAAACGTGCTAACCTTCAGTATAGCTCTCTGGGCGACCTCAACTGCCTTTTGCGTGGTTTTGCAGATACCTCCCCAGGATGAAACGCAGTAGGTAAGAAGCGACTGACACAGGGCCTGATATATTCGCTTCAGCAGTGCAGGGTCCGCGACATGACGTAGGTTTTTAAATACATAAATTAATTTTCGTACTCTATTACAAAGAATTTTGACATGTTCTTTAAAGTTGAGGTTATTGTCCAAAGTAACACCAAGGTACCTTAGAGTATTAACGCGTTCCAGAGGTGAACATGCGCAACTATCCGCAGAATTGCATTCATGTGAAACAATTCGTAGGTCGCCGCGAATACTCACCGCCTGTCTAATGCTGAAACAAATATACTTAGTTTTCTCTACGTTTAGAGTAAGTATGTTTTTCTGCAGCCACTCCTTAGTAATATCGAAGCCATTTTGTGCGATAGTGAAGACCTCCTCCCAACTATCACCCGCAAACACCAACGCGGTGTCATCCGCAAAAGAGATAATTTCACCTTTGGTAAGTTTAAGACGAGTAAGCTCATTTATGTACACGAGGAAGAGGGTGGGCCCCAGTATACTTCCCTGAGGTACGCCGTGAGTAACTGGAAGGTATGTGCTTTTGTGTTTATCCACTCGGACACACTGAGTTCGCCCAAAGAGGTAGTTTTTGAAAAGTTCAAGCTGGGTGCCCCTGATACCCAGTGTCTCCAATTTGTTGAGTAAGAGAGAGACAGAAATCGTATCAAATGCCTTTGCTAGGTCAAGAAAAATAGACAGACATTTTTTCCCTTTGTCCAAATTAGAACTAATAAATTCAGTAAGTTTATTTACTGCCTCTTCTGTAGATTTTCCGTGCCTAAACCCGTATTGGTTTACTGAAAGCAAATTATTTTTTTCGAGATATTTTACTAGACGGATGTTAATAATTTTTTCTAGAATTTTGGAAATTGCGGGTAGTATAGATATCGGTCTATAGTTGTTTATACGACTTCTGTCTCCGTTCTTATAGATTGGGCAAACTTCTGATCGTTTTAGGGAATAGGGAAACACTCCAGTTTTCAAGCAATCGTTGAAAATTTCCAGGGGCTGTACGAGAATATTTTTATGTTGTTTTAGGAATCTACTGCTGATATTATCACATCCTGGTGCACTATCTGTTTTTAGACCCATGATAAGATGTCCAATCTCGTATTTGTCTGTCTCAGTTAAGACGAAAGAATTGGGGACCTTTAGTACTTTATCTTGAGTATTAGTTAGTAGTGGTAGATTCCGGAAATATTTTTTTTGTTGATTGATTTTATCCGCCAGTGAGTTACCCACATTTATAAAATAACTATTTGCTTCGTGAAGTGATTGGTCTGGAGAAGATGATAGAGTTAGAAGATCTTTATGGTGTTGATTTGTTTTTGTTGTGTGTGTGATGTTTTTTATGACTTTCCATAATTTTTTATTGTCGTTCTGTGCTTCCAGGATTTGGTTTTTTTCGTATGCTCTTTTTAACCTTCGTAATAGAGAATTACAGAAATTTCTGTATCGTTTGTATGTAATTTTCAAGACTTCGTTATCCGGATCATTGTTTGCTTTTTTGTGTAGTTTATCTCTGTGTCGCATACAACGTAGTAGTCCTGGAGTTATCCACGGCTTAATGGTTTTTTGGCGTCTAGAAAGTGTTACGATTTTTGTATTCTTTTCTATTACTTTTTGTAAGCATTGTGTTAGGTAATTTAGACTAGTGTTAGGGTTTTCTATTTGATAAATGGGATCAAAATTAATATGTAAAATATCTTGTGCTAATGTTTTTTTTAAATTTAAACAAAATAAAACGGGATGGTGATCTGTTAATGTTGCATTAGGAACTATGGTGTTGGAGGAGGCTTTAGTTTTTATAAGGACATGGTCTATGCATGTTTGTCGGGCGCTGCGTGTAACTAAAGTGTGCGCTGGCAGTAGGCCGTGCGAAGCAGCTAATGTTAGATAGCGTTCCCCTTCAGATTTAATTTTATTAGCGTTTATTGCTAGATTCATGTCGCCTATAACAACGATGTGCTCGAAAGAAGACACTGATTGCAACATACCATCCAACGACAAGAGGAACGGCTCCAATTTAGTGTAGGAGGGCGATCTGTACAGGGCCATTATGGCAACTTGATTTCCAATGGTGGCTAGTAGGCACTTACTTTCATGGAATTCAGGTTCTATTATAGTTATGTTCATGTTTTCTTTGTAGTAGATAACTACTCCGTCATTTTGAATGGGATTTGTGTTTGTTGCTACATGAGAATAGCCAGATAGGTGAGGGATTACCGTTGCACTTTTTAGCCAACACTCTGTTAAAATTAGTATATCGCATTCAAGTTTAAGTCTTTGTAGTAAAACCTCTAAGCCGGGCAGATTTCGGTTTATGCTTCGTATATTTTGTGTCAATATACACTTCTGGACACATCTATTGGCCCACCTTGTATTTTCAGTTTCGTTTGGTCCTAGCTAAAATTTTATATTAGGTCGAGCAAAAAGTTTTTATGCAGTTTTGAACCTGGCACATTCACAATTTCATTCAATAGTCTTTTTTTGAATTTCGAACACAGAATTTAAAGAAACAAAAGACAATTTGGAGCCTGTTTGTTGATATCAAACAATCGAATACTAAGAAAACTTGGTTTTATTGGTTTACTTGGATTTAATTCTTGAAAAAGTGATTGATATCTTTGGTTTTGCAACAATCATTACTTATTCTTAACATTAAGGTGAGGTTCTATCAATAATCTATGGATACTTCACCTGAAGTCGCCGCCCAAGCTGTGGCACTTATTCAGGCTGGACACAGCCAAAGAAACGTGAGTGCTCAACTTAATTTAAGTCGATTTGCGGTCCGAAATGTTTATCGGAGGTACCTAGAGACTGGCGGCTTTGTTCGTCGCCAAGGAAGGCCACGATCTCGGGTCACAACTGAAAGGCAAGATCGATTCATCGTGACGACCAGCTTGAGAAATCGTCACCTTACCTCCATTGAGATACAAAACCAACTTCGCGACTTCCACGGAGTATCTGTGAGCGCTCGAACTGTTCGGAGAAGGTTAAAAGAACGCGATATGGTACCACACAAGCCAGCTAATGGGCCCAAACTAACGCGAGCCCACCGAAAAGCGCGCCTTCATTTCGCACGCAGTCATTTAAATTGGACACAGCAAGATTGGAGCCGTGTACTCTTTTCTGATGAGTCTAAAATTGTGTTACATGGCAATGATGGAAGGAAGAAGGTCTACCGACGTAAGGGAGAGCGTTTCGCACAATGCTGCTTTGAAGAGAGGGTTGCTTATGGCGGTGGCTCATGGACTGTCTGGGGCGGTATATCCGCGAGCGGCAAAACTCAACTTGAGGTTGTTACAGGACCACGGCTGCCAACATTAAATGCTGAAAGGTACATTCGTGAGTGCTTAGAACCTCACGTGATACCATACGCGGACTATGTGGGTTCAAATTTCCTTTTTATGCATGATAATGCAAGAGCCCATGCGGCCGGCATCGTCAGGGAATATCTTCGGGATGTGAACATCACAGTTATGGACTGGCCAGCCAGAAGCCCAGACATGAACCCCATTGAGCACATGTGGGACGAGCTAAAAAGACGTGTTAGGGCTCGTCAGCCAGTTGCCCAGACGATGCAGGAGTTGAAAACTGCCATAGAAGAGGAATGGGAGATGATCCCTCAAAATTTCATAGAGCGGTTGATAAAATCTATGCCTAATCGTATGAGAGCTGTGGTAGATGCCCATGGAGGCAACACGCGTTATTAAATTAAACCTTTATTTGATAAAACATGTTTTTTATTCAAAAATCAATTGCCTTTAACAAGGCGCATATCCGACTTGTTAGGCGTAGCTCCATGTCGTATGGTATTCTGAATTCAAATTTAAAACAATACGATCGAAAAAGATGGTAAAATGTATCAGGTTTAAAACTGCATCAACAGTTTTTGTTCAATCTAGCAATCATATTTCGGTAGGGGCCATCGAAACCTAAACTCTAAGGTGGGCCAATAGATGTGTCCAGAAGTGTAATTAGGTTGTCTATAGTAGAAGTAATAATATTTTAACAATCCTCTAAGTCCGCGGATTGTGTGTGAGATACGGATAACTGGTCAATATTTTCAGATAAATTAGTTACGTGATCGAATGATTAATAAGAGAGTAGGTATAGACAAGACTTGTGGTCAAGGTAGGTACACCGATTATGGAAAGAGTTTGTATGTAAATAGTTAAACAGTGTTCGTGAGTATGTTTTAGGTGTAGAGTGTTTGAGATTGTAATTTGATGAGTAAGTGAGTTGTGTAATCGAAGTATGTTTGAAAAATAGGTTGTGTGTATTTCTGAAATAGTGTTTAGTTGGGCTATGTTTATGATTAATGAGTGTTTTAATTGATTTTGGGTTTCCCTGAATAGATGTGAGAGATTAGTGTGTACGTTGAGTTGTACTTTGTAAGTGTAGAGATAATCCATATAATTAAACTTAAACTTAAAATTAATATGCAATCTTAAAATTAGTGTAATAATAAGACAATGTTTGTATACTAAAGCAACAATTAGTCACAGCGGTTTAACAATATTGCGTAATTTTTCTAGATCAGTATCGTTGTTTATCCGGACATGTGAGGAGTCTTCGTTGTATTTCAAGTAAACAATACCATTTACTGTCCAGCAGAAGCTGTACCCATGACTTTTCCGGAATTGGCGGGCTAAGTAATACAGTCTTTGAGTTTTATGAGTGAGGGTTTCTGATATGTATATTGGTTTTTGACTATAACTTGGGTTTAAGTGGGTCGTGTTTAATTTGTTGCCTTTCTGTTTAATTTTGTTGAAAGTTTTTACAGATTTGAGGACCTTTTCTTTCAAGAGCACAATGGTGAAATCGACTACGATGGGGTCTGAAGAATCTTTTGATTTTAACCTGTATATATCTTTTATATTACTGGTGTTAATATCTACATTTAATATATCTCCCAATTTAGAAATCTCACTAACAAGAGTATCCTTAGTTTCTCCATTTAGTTTTGGTATGTTTCGAATTTCAATCCCAACCCCACAAGTTTTCCGTTCTAATGTTTCTAGTTTGTCCTCCAGTTCTTTAATAATTAATTTGTCTGACTGTCTTTCTTTCTCTAGATAAGCTATTTTCGATAAAAACTCGTCATATTTATTTGACATTAGGTCTATACTTGCTTGCAAGTCTTGAAAACGCTTATCTTGTTCATTGGAGAAAGAAGAGAACATTTTTTTAATTATTACTAAAATATCGGATTGTTCCCCGTCATATTTCCGCTTTTTTCTTTCCGTTATGTTTGCCGCTAGGGTATGAAGATCGGGTTCTGACTCGCAGTGTAGTAGGGATGACGCACTTTGTTCCTGTGTCGACGCAAACATTATTGCACTACGAGTGCTTTCCGTAGGCATTAACGGGACGGGTGAAACTGGTGGAGTGCGATTTAGCGGCATGCTTCTTCTTGTATAGTACTGGGGCAACAAGCTGAGGCAGGAGTATAGCCTTTACTGTATTTACTGAGAAGTCTACAGAAATTGCGTATCCGAATACTCTCACGACACTATGTTATTATTTAGATATATCTTAGACAGCGATGATGACTGATGATTGATGTTCAGGGCGTGTATTGCAATTATCTTAAAGTACAAGGCGCCCAACCAATGCAGGTGGTAAGGGTTCTTCCCAGTGCAGCACGCAGAACGCACCCCGCTGTTAAACAAAGTAGTTTTGAACAGTGCGCACGCGCCGATGCGATGTCCTGAGGTAGCGAGTACTAGGAGCGCAGACAGCAGGCGTAGTGATCGAAACGATGCTAGTGACTCGGAGCGTCACGCGCGTACGACAGAGAGAGTACTATACCTCTGAGTTGCGCTGCAAATGGGTGGGGCTTCTGTGCTTACGCAGCCGCGCAGATTACTTGTTCGATGTAGTTGAATCCGCTGACTCCTTGTAGATATGCACTCCTATTTTCTTAATATATATTTAATTTTGAATTTGAATGATTAGAATAAAACTGCGTAGATCTATGGCACGTCTGCTCATGTTCGAGGTCCAAGGGGATGAATGCCTACACAAAAGCGAAACCGCTCTCCTGATGAAAAAGACTCCCAAAGGAATCAAGTGAAAATAACTACTTCACATAGGGGTATACGAGTAAATAACCCAGAACCCAATATTTTTTTTTTTTTTTAAAGAACCCAAAACTAACTTGGATATCGAGACAAGCAATAGCTTTGGACTGCTTCATGTTGAGCAGACAGATATCCCAGCCAAACGAACACCAAAACCACCACCAATCATACTCTAAGGTATTGATGACCTGAGTAAGCTCACCCAAACAATGGAAGAAGTTGTGGGTAAAGAAGACTTTACCTATAAAATAGTTTCAAAGAAACAACTTATTATATCAACTGATTTTTCTTTCTTTTTCTGAACTTTCTTGATCTGCAAGAAAACAAAAAAGCACCTGGTATTGATCTGATAACGGGAACAACAGCCCAAAAAAGCGATAGTATTTTTAACAATGTTATTCAACGCGATCTTCAGAGTGCATCACTATCCAAACTTATGGAAGATTTCAACAATATGTATGATGGCTAAACCGGGAAAACCACCAACAGAACCCAGCTCATACAGACCTATAAGCTTACTCCCAGTTCTATCAAAGCTGTTTGAAAAAATATTACTGTTCAGACTAAAGCCATTTTTGGAAGAGAACAAGATAATCCCCGATCACCAATTTGGATTCCGGGAGAAACATGCTACGGTCGAGCAAGTGCACAGAGTAGTTCACAAAATCAGACAATCGCTAGAGAAAAAACAGCTCTGCTGTATTCATAGACATCCAGCTAGCATTCGACAAAGTCTGGCATACAAAAATACCTAGAAATGCCGACCATAAGAGACGAAGTAAACAACAACAACTACAGCATAAAGTACAAAGAAAGACTAAACAACCACAGCTAAAGATCTACTTCAAGACAAAGACCACACAAAACGCCTTAAAAGATGGCACATACTGGGCCTCGACCAAAGGAACTCAATTGACATGTAATTGGTGCTATTTACTGAAATGGCAATAAAAAAAAAACCCACCCCAGATCACATCTAATTATGGCTAAGCAGCCGATTGTAGATAACAAGGGAAAAAAAAATAATTTAATGTTATGTGCAGTTTCATACACTACTTTGTCGTTACTCATATATTGCGATTGAACATATCGAAGTTAAAAGAGTAAGAAATAGTTTATTGCTTATAATTTATTATTCCCCAGCACATCACCGCGCATACGTGAAAGCGGGCGCTGCCACAGACAAGTAAACATTGGAATCAATGCTAATAAATAATTAAACGAGTGCATGAAAGAATCCATTTTACCCCGAGACGTTTAAGGCTCCTTCAAACAGGCGCGACACGCGACGCGACACAAAGACACCGCATGTAGCACTACAAGCGGTGCCTTTGTGTCGCGTCGCGTGTCACGTGTCGCGCTTGTTTGTAACAGTCTTTATATCACCCGAGCCGCAGGCGGTTAATGAAAATAGGAAGTTAACAGCGGCTATTCTTTCTACAACAGCATACATTCATTATTTCTAGGTATAAAGCCTCGTCTGTTTGACGTTTTCTTTAGCCGTCCCCCGACTCGACGACGCGTGGCTCAAAATATTACCTTTTATATTAAACTTAAAGGGCCATACGTATTATTTTGTTACTTTTTAGATGTTTTTGTAAGTGTCAGGATTTTGTTAAATTTGACTTTTATTACCTACTTTTAAAATTTATACATTACTTGTAGGTCAGACACGCTGCCATCGATACGTGCCTCGCCGAAATCTGTAGGTATTTTTCCCAAAGTGAAGGTACGTACTGATTTGCCCTCATTTCTCTTTCCTTCTCCATCATCAGACCCTGATCACCATCTAGCTATAACCTATTTATTGAGACCTGTACAATGAGCCCAAACACGATACCTGCGCTGTAAGTTGGTGAGCGAGATATCAACTAGAAAAGAGCTGATTGATAATCTTCAGAGGACTGAACTGATTTTCTTGAACCATAGCTAAGAACACTCTCGATTAAGTCACCTTTCAAACAAAAACAAACAAAATCAAAATCATTTCACGCGTTCGGGAGCTACGATGCCACAGACAGACACGTCAGATTTATTATAACACCCCGTCGTTTTTACGTCGGGCGTTAAAAATGGCTCGCCCGCTCATGCTCATCGAATTGGTGAAAAAAAAAATTCAAAGTTTCTCACTTCTCATGCTATACAGTATGCTCTAGTGCAAGGATCCCCAAAGGGGTCGATATCGACCCCTTTTTTTTTTTGGATGGGAATTCATCAAATAACTTCTCCCGCTCTGGGCGGAGCGGGAGGGTGTGTCAGACTCTTACTGACTAAAACCCACCTGTATTCCTTCCGTTGCCTGTATTGCGGGGGCCTCGGTGACCCATTAGTACCTTCCCGCGACCCCGGCAGGCATCGGCCCTAGTGGACTCCTACATTTGTGCTGACGACATCTCTTTGAGGCGCGCGTGGAATACAACGCGCCGTCGACCCGGGCCTGGTCCTTACCGGATGGTGACCCATTGCTCACCGTCCGCAAGCGGTACGCGCCTACGGTGGCCGGAAATCCGCCCGGGATTCCCAACGCCCAGGACGTCTCCTGCGGCGACTAGGGGCGAAATTTGCCTTTCCCTCAACCGTCCCGCCTCCTCCTTCACGAGCATTACTGCTTCGCAGAAGGAGGTGACGGCTGCCCATGCCCTCTCGCTCCGTACCATGGCCTAAACCAGGGCCGGGCGCGAGAGATTTCTGCCGCCGATCGCCTCCACGAGGACACGGCGGTGCTCTGCCCAAACCGGGCAGACCTCCACCGTATGCTCCACCGTGTCGTCCGGGCGATCACAGTGGTGACACCCGGGCGTTTCCTCCCGCCTTATCCGACGCAGGGACCTCCCGAAGCTGCCGTGTCCTGAGGACCTGCGTCAGGCGGAAGGTGAGGACGCTGTGGTGCCTCTCTAGCCACTCCTCAAAGAGGGGACTTATCGCCGCAATTGTGGCGTGCCCAGCACTGGGTTGCGACTCCGTACTCTCCATGTCGCCATGAGATCCCGCCGGATATCGATCCCTTGGGGTCAAAATCGGTTTCCCTGGAGTCAACATAAAGGAAAACTGATTTTGGGGGTCGATGAAGTCTAAAAATCGACCCCTATTAATTAACACAAATTCTTATATGAAACTTTCAAAATACTGTATAAGGTGTGTTACGTGTACCAACTTGTTATAAGAATGACCAATATTTTAGTAGGAAGTATCATTGTTGTACTTTAAAAACTCAACAAGTCGATAAGCGTGCACAAGTTCGTACATCCATCATCATAATCACCTAGTTGAAAAAGGCTTCAGTGTGGTTACAAACATTTTGACAAAACAAAGAAACCGTTTGAAAGTCAAATAACGGAGATTTAAGGCGGCAACTCACCAATATTGAACCGGATTTAGCTAGATTGGTAGAAACTCACCAGGTTCATCCATCACACTGATTTTTCTATTTTTTTTATCATTAATTTGCGATTTGAATGTTTTTACAAAATATAACTACCTAGGTACTTAAGTATTTTTCGTAATTTGTATCAATAATTAGTAATTACACTTGATATTTAGGTACTGAATTTGATGTCTATTTATTTTGTTAAATTTTAATGAGAAAATTATGTCAAGTTTACTCACTTGTAACCAACCGCAAAGCAGGGCTTTAAATACCGATAATTTTTTCATAACGTTATCTCTATTTGACAGCGTTACCGTTAATATTAAAATAACGGTAATAGATTTAACGTTATTTATGCTACATTTTATCGTTAATTTTTATTAACGTTAATTGTATATTAACGTTACTTTTATCGTTATTTTTAAACGGGTAAAGTGGAAGTAGCGTAGCCTGAGGCGCGTGGTGGGCCGCCCGCCGCGCGCCCTCGCACCGCGCTGATATCGTGCCGATCAAAACGTTGCCTTGCCTGATTCTTACGCGTGAGACGTGCTGATAGTATAGTGAGCTGATTTAGTCAGTGATAACTGATCAAATCAATTCAATATCAATGAGTGAAGACAATAGTCAAGGTAATTAATGATTCTTATTTATATTTATTACAATAGTCATTTTACACATGCAGGATTTAATAGACTATCGTGCCACCGCACTATGGTCAAGCCCCATACAAAGCCGCCTCAAAACCGTTTCACGTGAATGTCGTTGTTATGGAATAAAAATAATACATTAATATAGTCTAATAAATAAGCTTTCTATTCTCATTTTTTTTTTTTGTTAATCATAATGTATTGTAAATAGACTTAAAAGCTAATTCTTGTTCAATAACGTAATTTTGACGCAATACGTTACTGCAATTCAATGCCACATAACTCGAAAGTTTTTGGTATAAATGTACCAGTATTTTTGGAATGCTTATAATCTCCTCATAAGGTTTAATAATTAATATTATATATACATATAATATATTACTATGATAAAATAAAATAACCAATATAAGTAGTTTAAGATGGTATGTTTATAAGGATTTTTTTTTAACGAGACATTTACCCTTTACCGCTGCTTGCCGCTGTCGAGATATTTATTGTATTAAGATCTTTATACATTATTTTACGCAAGGAGAACAAAAAATTGCTCATACTTTTTTTTTCTGACACGGTGCTAAAACATATCGCGAGATAAAAATTATATTTTTATTTTTCAATTTCTTTTTATTTCTCATAAAATCATTTATTATCTATTGAGGTCAAATTGATAAAAAGTTAATTAAAGTGATGATTATTATTAATAGTTCTTTGTGGTTTTAATACAGTTTTGACCACCGCACATATAAAATATGGTCACTATATATTAGGGTCGAAATAAAAACAGGTTGGTTATGGGAAGAGTGCAAATTATTAGTATCTTATCTTTTTGCACATAGTACTATTTCATATGCCTATAAAAGGATGGTGAGCCCTGTAACATTCACATTTCTTGGTCAAATATTCAGTTGCCCTAAAAAGCAGTTAATACCTATTTTCGACTATTTGCAAAGTTGACTGATTTGAAAAATGGGTGAATTTGTTTGTAGTAAACGAGAGTTGTGCAATTTGTTGATAAATAGGCATAATATGTGACAATCCGCGGCTAAAGGTACCTTATGGACGTTTATAGTTTCGAAGATATTGAATGTTTTGTAAATTTTGCAAGAAATATAGATTTTTTTTTATTACTTTGTTCGAGGTGACTGAACTTAAAATGTCTGTTTCTCGAAATTGCACAATTTCGAATATAATTTAAAAAAGAATATATCTCCGTAACAAAACATCGTAGGAGGTTGATCTTTTTTTATATCTACAGCGTATTAATCGCAGATTACCAGCGTATGCATAACTCCATATCGACCACAAGGTACCTTTAGCCGCGGATTGTCACATATAGACGACTACTTACAAGAAAATTTTAATTTGTCACCAGAGGATATGGCTACTGTGGTCTTCTACATTCAAAGAAACTTGGTATCTAAATGTAACGAACGCTGGAGAAATGCATCTCGGATAAAATACCGCTTTGAAAGTAAGAGAGTCAACTGGTTAGATGGTCAATTTCGTGTTCCACTAGAGTGTCGAGTCACGGTTAATGACCCTAATATGCCTGGAAGTAATGACGGCAGACCCTCGAAACCATACGAAGCATCTTCAGAAAAAACGAAAAAACATGGAATTAATACAAGAGTACGGATAAGACTGTGTTCTCCATGCATATGCTCAGGAGTTACTGTCTATGGGTGAGACGGAGGAGGCCGCAATCGTTAATATTATACGAACTGCATCAAAAAATGATAAGATTTTTTTTGTTAAATACGTAACTGAGAACTCTGAAGACGTTACATCTTTTTCAAAGGAAGAAGCACTACGGACAGTTTTTGACTGAAACCTTAACAAAGAACAGTATGGGACACTGCGACTTTGTTTGGCGGAAAAAAACTGCTCAGTGTTTCCTTCTTATCCAACTTTAGTTGAAGCGAAGAAGATGTGTTACCCACCAGATTCGAGCATAACCATTACTAACTTATGTGCAAAAGTCAATCTGCAGGACTTGTTGGATCATACTGTGGCACGTAAATTACTAATTGGTTCAGTTTACAAAAATGGTTTAAGAAAGTTGAAACTATTCTTTAAATGGGGTTGTGACGGGTCATCCGGGCAGAGTGAGTACAAGTAAGTTTTGCCCGAAGAAAGCGATTTTATATCAGATGCAAACCTTTTTATTGCTTCACTTGTACCCATTAGACTCATAGATGAGACAACTAATACTGTTGTTTGGAAGAAGGAAACTTGCAGACTTATATTGTTAGAATTTGCCAAAGAAACTCCTGAAAAAACCGCGTCTGTTGTGGCTGATATCAACAAGCAAAAACATAATCTGTCTCTTTCCCTGATAAATAAGAATGACGAGGTAATCGAAATTACTCATGACCTATATTTACCCATGATTGATGGTAAAGTGGCAAAAGTTTTAACTGAAACTCGTTCGAGCGCTTCTTGTACAGTTTGTAGTGCTAGTCCTCGAATGAATAACTTGGAGGCAGTTAGGACACGAGATGTCAACGAAAGTTCATTTCAATAGGGACTGTCAACACTATATGCTTGGATATGGAGACGATCTTACACATTTCTTATAATTTGTCTTTTGAAAAGTGGTCAGCTACTACACCTGAAAATTAAAAAAAAACAAAGATGAAAAGAAAAAATTGGTACAAAAGCGGTTTAGAGAGGACATGGGACTGCATGTCGATAAACCTCGACAAGGCACTGGAAATAGTAATGACGGCAACACAGCTCGGAGATTATTTCAGAATTACTCTTGCTCTGCAGACATTATAAGTGTAGACGTAGAACTTATAAAACGAATGTACATAATAATGTTTGTCATCTGGGATGGCTATTAATTCAAGTTCGGTAAATACGCATAGAGTACAGCAGGATTTGGCGGAGAGCCAGTTTGGTTTCCGCAGGGGGCACCCTACCGTGGACGCTATCATGCGCGTGCGAGCCCTCACGACGGGGAATGCTGTTGCCCAGGGTGGGGTCGTCTTAACGGTGTCTCTAGACATCGCCAATACCTTCAATACCCTGCTCTGGAGTTGCATCAGGGAGGCACTCCGGTACCACCGGATGCCGACCTACCTCTGTCGTGTGGTCGAGGCCTATCTGATGGACAGGGCCGTCATTTACCGCGGTCGCCAAGGAGTGTGGAACCGGCAAGAGATGTCGTGCGGTGTCCCACAGGGATCGGTCCTAGGGCCGCATCTGTGAGACATAGGATACGACTGGGAGCTGCGCGCCGACCTCCCTAGCGGCGTCAGCGTAGTGTGTTACGCCGACGACACGTTGGTCCTGGCGCAAGGGAGGTCGCACCAGGCGGCGGTCAAAGTAGCGGCACGCGGGGTTGCGACAATCGTCGAAAGGATCCGGCAATTGGGACTTGAGGTGGCCCTGTACAAGTCCGAGGCCATGTGTTTTCATAGCCCTCGGAACGCGCCACCGACGGGATCCCAAATAACGGTAGGAGGGGTTTACATCGGCGTCGAGTCTACGATGAAGTACCTGGGAGTCGCCCTCGTCAGCCGGTGGAACTTCGTGGAGCATTTCCGACGTTTGGCTCCCAAACTGTTGAGACCTAGAAATCGCGAAAAAAAAATCAGTTGTTCCATACATTTGTGTTCACTTAAATCGACAAAATGTATGGAACAGCTGATTTTTTTTCGCGATTTTAAGGTTGGTCCCATAGAAAAAGTTGTTCAAAATGATGAGTTCAATGAACCCTTTTCGGGTTTAGTGTAAACAAAAACTAATATTGTATATCAAGTTTGAGAAATAACTCAGAAACAATATCGAAAGAACTTTTAGATGAAGCCAAGGCCCTTCTTGCTATCAACGAAAATCTGTAGGAGCTTCCTGAATTGTGTACTTTATTTTTCTCGTTTGCTTCAATTATTCCATTTTAAGTAAAATAAAAAAGACAAATTTTGTTTTTTTTCTTATAGTATGCATGTATTTTTTCAAGTTTTATTTTTGTAATTAATTAATAACATAATCCGCCGGTCTCTTGCCAGCATCAATGTGCCTGCTCTTCTTGAGCCGACTGGCATTGTCAGAGATGATGGCAAAAGACCTGATGGTGTGTCTTTGGTCCCGTGGAGTTTGGGACGGATGCTTGTGTGGGACGCTACCTGTGTAGACACACTGGCACCGTCCCACCTCCAACGGACTACTTCTAAAGCGGGTGCAGCGGCAGAAAATGCCGAAAATCTGAAAGTTATTAAATATGGAGGCCTTGGCAGAGAGTACAACTTTGTGCCCTTTGGCGTCGAGACCCTCGGTCCGTGGGGTCCCAGTGCGCATAAGTTATTTGCGGAAATCGCGAAACGTCTAGTTGATGTAACTGGTGACCGAAAAGCTGGCGGCTTTCTCGCGCAACGCATCAGCATTGCAATTCAGCGAGGAAATGCCGCCAGCATCCTCGGTACAATGCCCCGAGGGCCTTTTTTAAGCTTAACTTAGTTTTAATTTAATTTAGTTAATGTTAATAGTCATCTTGTAATTTGGTTATGTAAATAAATATATTTTATAACAGATTAAAATTAATAAACAGAATTTTCAAAATCGATATATTAAATATAATATAATACATATAAATATTAAATATTATACATCCAAGAATACGTGTGCAAAATTACAGCTCATTTAGTTTTGAAACAACTGAGATACGGAGTATTGAGACGAAACATACGCGATTTTCCCATAGTGCGGCGGCGGAGTGGCAACAGTGTAGGTACCTAAAGTGATCCAATACCAAGCGAGCGCACAAAATGTAAACCTTCGCAACGGCAACGTAGCAAAATTAACGATAAAATTAACGTTATTATCATATTTTACGTTAATGTTAATTAACGTTATATTACTGGTAATGTTATCAAGTAACGTTAAAATTTTTGTAACGTTAGTAAGGTATCACATTAAAATTAACGTTACGTAACGGTTATTATTTTGTTATTTGGTAACGTTAACAAGCCCTGCCGCAAAGTTTTTAAATGGATAGGTATTTTGTATCAATAGGAAAAAACTAAGGATTTTTAAAGTAATTTGGCTATGGGGGTCTGAGGTATCAGTTCATTTTGGAAAAGGGGAATCCTTGCTCCAGTGAATAAAGTTTTTTTTTCTTTTAAGACTAAGATAATCAGGCTCTTCACACACAATAAAACGTCGCAGATTATAGTCTTTTTTATATGCTTTAATTTATATCACTTCCGTGTTTTCTATCGTTAATTTAATAAAACCAGATGAAATAGTTGTCATTTACGATGTAAAAACGCAAAGAAACGTTTTTATGGCTTGATAGTAGTATGAATGAAGTGAAGTCGAATGACACATGTTGAAAATTTAAAAAACTTTATTGTTGGGTGGTGTTCTTCAATTTTGCAACGTTTTTGACTAGTGAAAAGTGATAGACTTTATGCCTGTTTCATTTTCTCACATTCGAAGTGAAAAGCAGAATATATAACTCGGGCATAAACGAGCTATTTTACCCCTCGACTTTACTATAATTTATCCTCGCCTGCGGCTAGGGTGGATATAAACTTCTCGGGGTAAAATTGCTTATTTTATGCAGTAGTTGTACTATCATTAATATGTATAACATTATTTTGTTAGAGAAAAAGCGTATTATAATATGATTCTATTTTTAAATTTCGGTATTGTGTATCAGTAGGTATGTCAATATAAACTCGTTTTATAATCCGAATTTTACGATATGAGAGTAGATAAAAGATTTAAATTTATGTAATATCTACTATGAAGATGATTTACTTTGTGGAGCTTAATATATTGTGTGGAATATAATATTTACTTGTAAAGTATTATATTGTTTTCAATTATTGTGAATGTGAAGACTATGTAGGTCATTGTTTTTTTTTTCTCATTTAGTTTTAATCTTGGTCTGGCAGTTTGAGTCATTTAAGCGGCCTACCCAAATGTCCTTTCTTTTCGTCCGTTCGTCGAATCGTTGAGCTCCTTAAGTTCTGAGTTGAGCTGCACGATTACTGACAAATGCGTGCACTGACTGGATAGGTCCACTCATTCTGTGTGGTTTTTTCCTCAAAAGACGATTTCAGACACCAATCTACATGGTCTTCACATGATCTGACCAAGATTATGTCTGGACTTTAAAAGAGACTGTGACCTCTGAGTTTGTTTCGGCCTTTCTTCTCAGAGTAGTCAGATAGGAAACGCCGAGATCATCTAGTTTTTTTCTAAATAAGATTGACGTGTAAAAGTGTTTGTACAAACCTACTTACAGAAAATAAAATCATTTCATTTGAAATCACTTCATTTCATTTCGCGAACACTGTCATTATTACTTTGCTTCAAGGTAACCGACGTGGCCAAAGACACTTTTATTCCTCTATACAGCATGTTTCAGAAAGGTCATATTTAAGGGTACGGTACAAACCATCAAACTAAAGCTACTTCCTCCATGGGACTAACATCGTTATCATGGAAACATAATAAGCCGTCCCATACGAGGAACGTCGAATATGTTTTCGCCATTATTGGTCCCATGGAGAAAATCAAAATCAAAAGTAATTTATTCAAACTAGGCTGAGAATCAGCACTTTTCGAACTTCAACATTACATAAGACAGTTCCCCAAAACTCCTACCCTTCACCACTTCCTAGTGCTTTAGCTGGGAAGAAGAAGTGGCGCAACAATCTCCCCTGCAGCCCTGCAGCACAGCTGTCTGTTTAAATACAAAAATAAAATGGATTGTATACAATAGTATGCAAAATAATTTACACTACGCGCTACACAAAACATTAAATTATTATCCATATGTCAGCTAGCACACCACTATACCAACAAAAAAAAAAAACACCGAAAACTATACTCAAGCAGAAATAAAAACGTAAACAGAACTTAATACCTAATGAAAGCCTCCAGGCATAAAGGGTGTGCCCGCTTACATATAGCTATAGCTGTAACTCAGTCACACATGATAAACTAGGATCATCAAGGTAAAATAAATAAACAGTTAATTACTAATAACAAAACAAAACCATGGTCAGCAAGACGACCAATCACCAAAAGCAGCACCCGTTCACGAGCATAACGCAAAAATCAGTCGTAAAGGCTGGTGCAGACACATGCGATATCGCAGGCGCGATAGGGATATTGCTGCCTGTCGCGCCCGCGATATCGCGCTAGTCTGCACGAGCCTTTACCCTTACCCCCCTCGCCATATTTGAGAAAGTTGTTAAGTTTGATGGTCTGTACCGTCTGTAGAGTTAGGGTCTTGTAACTTATTGTAAATTTACAGAACCCTTCATTGTGCCCTTCATTGTGCGTGGTCCGACACGCACTTGGCCGGTTTTATTAGCTTAGAGCTTGGTAAGTTTAATCTATTTTTATGGCGTGATGTATATTTTGACTGCATATTTTCTGTTGTCGTGTAAAAGTGTTGGTAATTTCGCACGAATTTCCATATTTCTAGAATGTATATAGAATAGGCAGGGGAGGATTAGTATTTTATGTTCTTGGAAGTGAGGTTTGCAGCTGTTGGTGTCTTCTGTATTTACTAGGATTATAAGAATCCTAGTAAACATAGAAGACACCGATCTTTTTGCAATGAGAAAAGTTTTGGTGCATTTGTGCTGTTTCCCCACAATATCATGCCGTTACTGAACCACGGATATGCTTAGACATAGTAGGTAACAGATGCAGTTTTAAGGACCACTAATGGGTCTTTTTGACTACACGAATGGCGTATGCAAATTTGGATCGTTTTGATTTTGTCTTTTTGATGTGTGATTTCCAATTAATGTTGGTATCTATAGACAGGCCAAGTAGAGTAAACTCATTGATTCAATTGAGACAGAGAGGAGTTTGAAAAAAAATCTAAATCGACAATGTAATGCTGCTCTTACAAATACATATAATGTGGTCGTGCGTGATGTATAATTTCGTGAGTCCTCGTGAAATTGCACATAAACAACTATAAACACGTGCCACTTTTTGTGAAACTCCCACAAACGGTAAATATATTTGGTGTGTATTGTCAAATGACGTTAAAATAATTCATGAATCTCAACCATTAACATTAAACTTGCTTCTTTCTTTTCGTGTGCTCGCACGTGATATCTACACGATATCACGTGCGATCTACACGATATGATAAAAAAAAATACAACATACATAACATCTCGCTTTGTTTCCCCGAAGGGATGGGCAGAGGTGTACCTGTAGTACAGCCACATTAAAAATAATAAAACAAATACTAAAACTAAAATATCGTGTCTGGATCTCCGATGATAATAGGCATTCGGACAGAGTTACGGAACAATACATGTAAATTAAATCATCGATACACTTGCTGTATCGCGTGCGACCCTGACTCGTGAGTGCATCACCCTAATGCCTTGATCACACGTACCGAGTAGAGGGCCGAGAGCCGAGCAGTGCCCTCGGCCGAGTACTCGGTACCTGTACATTACCGAGTAGCCGAGTTAAAGGGCGAGACAGTCAGTCGAACCCTGTTCTATTTACTAGACCGAGTGCCCGCCCCTGCGCTTCCCCGCACTGACTCCCTTGCGAACTCGACTGGTAAAAATATGCACTCCATGCGTACACGCTCCATGCGTACACGCTTGGGCACGCCACAATTGTGGCGATAAGTCCCCTCTTTGAGGAGTGGCTAGACAGGTGCCACGGCGTCCTCACGTTCCGCCTGACACAGTTCCTCACCGGACAAGGCAGCTTCGGGAGGTTCCTGAGTCGGATAAAGCGGGAAAAAACGCCCGGGTGTCACCACTGTGTGGATCGCCCGGAGGACACGGTGGAGCATACGGTGGAGGTCTGCCCGGCTTGGGCAGAGCACCGCCGTGTCCTCGTGGAGGCGATCGGCAACAGAGACCTCTCGCGTCCGGCCCTGGTTCAGGCCATGGTACGGAGCGAGAGGGCATGGGCAGCCGTCACCTCCTTCTGCAAAGCAGTAATGCTCGCGAAGGAGGAGACGGGACGGTTGAGGGAAAGGCAAATTTCGCGCCCTCTCGCCCCTAGCCGCCGCGGGAGACGCCCTGGGCGTCGGGAATCTCGGGCGGATTTCCGGGCGCGGGTACTTGGACCGTAGGCGCGGGTTTGCGGACGGTGAGCAATGTGTAGCTCACCGTCCGGTAAGGACCAGGCCCGGGTCGACGGCGCGTTGTATTCCACGCGCGCCTCAAAGAGACGTCGTCAGCACAAGTGTAGGGGTCCACTAGGGCCGATGCCTGCCGGGGACGCGGGAAGGTACTAAAGGGTTACCGACCACACCTGGCAACACAGGCAACGGAAGGAATACGGGTGGGTTTTAGTCAGTTAAGAGTCTGACACACCCTCCCGCTCCGCCCATTGCAGAGCGGGAGAAGTTATTTGATGATTTCCAACCCAAAAAAAAAATGCGTTCACGCTACTTGGCACACGCAGCACGCTAGTCACGCTACTTTCCCGCGATTTTTGTGTAACGACTGACCGACTGGGTGCCAAGTAAAAAAATACTTATAAACACCTACTCGTCCACCCAACTACGCAAAATTATACTAGGCCGAGAGCTAGTATCATTTTGCTGCCTCGCCCATTTACTCGGTCTGTGTGATAAAGGCTTACTTACTGTATGTAGTCCTGGCACCTAGTCAGCATCTATAAAGAAAGACTAGGTACAATAATGGAGGGTGAGGCCCAATAACCGGGCAGCTTACCTTACATGCTGACCTACGATGTGACTCTGAGTGAACAGGATTGACGGAGACAAAAAAAAATAGATAAACTAAAGTTAATGAAGCATATAGTAATTTATTAAAACTTTTATTTTACTGAAACAATGCATGGATTCTTATCTGATTGAATTCTTTCATTTTTATTTTTTTTTATTCAAAATTTGTACGAACAATAACATACATAAAGTCTGCCAAACTGCAAAAAAGTTTGTCGGCAGTAGTTCTCGTCTACCAATAGATTACAAATTTTCAAAATTAATTGTGCTAAGTAAAATATGAAATAAATGCCTATAGTTCAGATCAAAAATCTCACATTTTAAACAAAAAATAAAAACATTTTCTATGGACACAATGAGAGATAATGTTTTTGTAGAACTCTTTTGAGTTGATCCTTAGACTTGACATGCGATATAAGATTGGGGGGTAGCTCATTCGCTAACGTTGGTACTATGTACCTTCTTGTGCGCTTACCAAAGTAGTTTTGGAACAGCAAGTGTCTTCTTCTCAGATAAACGAGTTGGGTACATATGCTTACGTTCCACTTTGTGGTCTTGATTATTAAATTGTTCAGTCAAGATATCTAACTTACTTTTAAGATGGATCGGGAGTACTTTACTACTTCTAAGTTTTTAATGTCATAACCAACAAGAGAATACCCGCAAGCGCTATTTGCGGGTGTTAAAATATTAAGGGATCAGCAGCAAAGTAATAGCGGTACTGATTGTTCAGACATGCACTGTATCGCCTGTTCACCACTCGTGAAGGCTATTTTCATGCCCCCATTAATTGCGACAACCCTATTTTGAGGCAGATGTAGGGCTATGTCAGACTCCTACCGACTTAACAATAACCTCCTGAGACCCAGACTATCAAATTTTGTCAGATCCATTTGGTTTTTGGTATGGGAGCATAAAAATGGGCGTTTTTACCAAAAATATTTGAAAAAAAAATTTTAGCTTCCCCAAAAGCCTGAAATGGGGGGTATCATAGGTGATACTACGGGTCTTAATGAAACTAAATCATGTTATACTTTACTTCAATTTTTATTAGTATGAAAATCATAAAAACAGTTTCGGTTGACATTTAAACATAAAAAAATTTCACATGTTGAACATTGAATGAATGTGAGATTGTTGCAGCCACTCAACCGGCATTTCGATCGATTTTTTTTTATCATTTTTAACGCACATGGGCAGGTGTTGCGCTTCTTTTAGCCTCTTGGCAATGTGGGGAATAGGCACCACAAGTCTGTGTTTTCTTTGTGATGATGTCGAAGGCGGATCATCTTGTGTTACAGGCAGTACAGGTCTGGGACTTTGGACAAAGCTGTTTCGAGTAAGACGATCAGTGCTGGGGCTAGAACATTACAGCACTACCGGTGTTTCGCCACCGAAAATCAAATGTTTTGCTAGGTCCATCTTAAAATCTAGGTACTGCATTATATTTTATCTTGGCAACCCACGTTTAACGGCTACATTCCGATATTCAATCCAGGCTGCAGCCGCAGCAAAATCGAAGAAGTGAAAGATCGCTCTTACTGTCCACTTGCCAGTTCTTCCACGCATGGCGTATTTTCCGATCACTCTGTCCAAAAGGTCGATTCCTCCCATGTGAGAGTTATATTTTTTTACAGCGACAGGCTGTGGGACATCAAGGTACCGCTGGTCTTTTTTGGCCGGCATGTCCCTAAAGGTTGAATAGCGTCCTCAGTTGATGCCAAGTGGATCGGCTTACTATCTAACCACTTGATGACTGCGAGTTTTTTATCTTGCCGCACTACACAATCGTAGCTACCTCGCCCACTTGCCTGCAACGATCTGTCACTCTTGAGTAAAGTCTTTGGTCTTCTATTTTGTTGGTTGGGGCGTCGGTACTCTGGTACACGGTTTTTCATTAGCGTGCCCGTTCCGTGTAATTTTCTTTCTGTTAGCGTTTCCAGCAGCACAATAGAAGTGAAATATCTATCAATATAAATTGAAGATTTTTGTGGCAATGTGTCAGCCAGTTTCAATACAACGCGACCACCTAAGTAAAGTTTTTCAGGCGTTGGATACATAGCTGATTCGATCGAAGAACCTTTAGCTTGATAGAGGTAGAGATCAAGAGGAAGGCCGTTAGGATTAGCCATCAAAAAAATTTTGATACCTTCAGGATTAGGTTTTCCTTTTACTACTTGCTTGAGTTTGCATTTACCAGTAAACGGCATCATTTGTTCGTCGATTGCCACACATTTCTCTCTTTGATTCTCTCTACACCCTTGTTCTATCCCAGACACAATAGGCCGTATTTTCCAGAATCTATCAACTTCTTTCTCAGCGTCAGTAATTAAGTGATCTTTAACAACCTTTATATTCGATCTCAGTTTGAAATACCTATTGCGAGTAATATTTTGAGCAATTAGGTTCACTCTAGTTTCTGCAGACCAAAACATCCTGAACCGTGGAAGACCTAGGACGCTCATTGCCATAGAGCACCCAAAGAACGTTTTAAGCTCTGCTGGTGTCGCATTTAAGGAGTTTCCAGTTCGAGCCACGCTGGAAATATTGGTGCAATCGGACATTATTTCAAACAAATTGGGTTTGATATACCTGTAAAAGTAATCTTGGGGAGCAAGGAGCTCGGAGTCACATTCCAGAGGGAGCTCTTCATCCATGCTCGAGTTATTAAAATCTTCTGTACGATCCCATCTCAGAGGACGATTGGTAGACAAACGATTGGAAGAACGAGCAACTTCTACAAGAGGCTCATCATCGGAGGAATCCCAATCCTCTTCAGCTGCGTCACGAGCTACCAATTCTTCAACAATACCATCCTGCTCTACTTCCAGGTTTTCTGAATCTTCTTCATCTTCTTCCTCGTATTCAGATACGTCCAAATTCAATAATAAGTCTTCAATTGCAGACTCTCCCAAGTCTGTTAAAAAAAGCAAATCTTAGGTCACGAGCGCCCAAAGTATCACCTACGATATTGTCCAAAAACCGCAAAAAATAACCGAGAAATTCATTAAATTTCTAGGTTTTTATTACTGAAATTTAAAGATGACATTGAATGCAAATCGAAACAAACAAAAAACTTCGAAATGACTACATAAAAACAATAATTACCTGCACGTGACGTCGCCATGTTGTGGTTAACAAAAAATGTTTACTTCAAAAGTGACATTACATTAAAAAATGTGTTTGCACGGCAAAGTAATGCCATCTAGCGGAAACGTACACTCAAGAAGATAACTAAAAATGGTAAATGTTCTTACAGACTCCCATAGATGGCGCAAAAAAAAATATTTTACTGAGGTATCATAGGTGATACCGGGGGTCTCAGGAGGATAAGTGTCAGTAATAGTGACGTTAATTCTTATTATAATAAACATAAATAGCAATACTATATTGTCAAAACAAATTATTTAGTAGTCAGTTTCAGCGATGTCAATCACTTTCACCGAATACTTTACGTGATATAAATAATTCAATTAGGTGACCTAAAAAAACAAAGCATATCGGCGAGGGGCATTAATGATACAAAAAATACAGCCATGGAATGCGCTGTGCACAAAAAAATCTGAGGTTTCGTTCAGGATCGTGCAGACTAGCGCGATATAGCAGGCGCGTCAGGCAGCAATATGTCACACCCGCGATATCGCCCCAGTCTGCACGAGCCTTTAACATTTCACAGGAGCTTTTGAGAGAGAACATTTCTCCAAGATAATTATTTAATTTGCTGACAACACCTAAACCTCGGTCACTGTCAGATTGCTTAGAAAAGAAAGAGAAGCGCGATGATACAACGCTTGTAATTTATTGCAAAATATGAAGCAATTTTTTTTTGATCGAGATTTTTTTCAAAACGTGTTTTGGTAACAACGAAGTTCTGGGAAATATGTTCAAAATTAACATATATATATAGCGAACAAATCGCTACCACAAACTATACAGATTTGGCATTTTTTTTTCTTAAGAGAAGCCTAATTTGGTCAATTGGGTCTTGTCAGCGCCTTAATTACATTATAATCCGTGACGTAGGTACTTGAATGTCTTTTTATTTGGAAGACAAATAAAAATACTGAAAGTACTTACATTTAATCATTTATAATTATTAAGTTATATACAGACGTTACTTTTAACCGCGTAAAGTGTACTTAATAAAATAGCCGGCAAGAGTTTACTGAAATCCTGCCGGGGCCGTGGGAAAGTCCGAAAGGGATACCGAGGCCCCTGGCAACACAGGCTACGGAAGGAACACGGGTGGGTTTTAGTCAGTAAGAGTCTGACACACCCTCCCGCTCCGCCCAGAGCGGGAGAAGTTATTTGATAATTTCCCAACCAAAAAAAAAAGTGTACTTACTGAAATGTAAGTTTTGTAAACACGAACGCACGAACTAACTAATTATACAAGCCCCGATGCAAAATAGTTCGTCTAGTGTAAAATTTTCTCTGTGAGATTTTTTCTAACTTCATTTTTTTTATATAACTATATATAAAATATTAAGCTGTTCATCACATGTCGCGTTACTTATGCCATTTTTTTATTATGAACCAATAAACTATTTTAGCAGCCCCGATGCAAAATAGTTCGTCTAGTGTAAAATTTTATCTGTGAGATTTTTTCTAACTTCATTTTTTTTGTATATCTATATAAAATATTAAGCTGTTCATCACATGTCGCGTTACTTATGCCATTTTTTTATTATGAACCAATAAACTATTTTAGCTTTTTAAATGTATACATATCCTGTTTTAAATTCGAATAAGTTATAAGCAAAATAGTTGGTCTAATTTTTAATCGATGCAAAAGAGTTCGTCTATCGGTGAGTTAAATAAGATTATTCCTTCTTTGTACAATTATGTTGCATAATTTAAATTTGTAAAAGTAATTCTGTGTCATTTGTCAAGTGAGACAGTATAAATTCTGAAAATTTAATTTTTTTTCTTTAGTTTTCAAATAACAATGGGTCGTGGCAAACCCGTGTGTGAAGAGCTTCGAAAGCGAATAGTTTGTGGGGTATCGACCCCACAAACTATTCGCTGGCAAATCAAGTTACCAAATATCTAAAGACTTGATACTTCCCAGGTCTACAGTCCAATCTATCATTCAGCACTATAAAAAGAATAGAACGACTTCTTGTTTGAAGAAAACTGGTTTTCTACTGCACTTGTGATGCGTGGATCACAAGTGCAGTAGAAAACAGAATCCTGAAGAAAAATATCAAAAATAATCGTCGTGCTCGAGCTGGAGAACTCACGGTGCAATGGAAGGACATGATTCACAAAGACGTCTCAGTTGATACTTAGGGTTGGATCTAGTATCGTTTGGCAGGAGTTTGGGGGTGAAAGGGGCTAAAGTTGGTAGGGGTTGGGTCCCCGATTATAACGCTACCACTCTATTACAAGGTAATGCACATTTTTCGAGAAATTAATAAAAAATGTTTCTAACCTCAAATCCGATAAGAAGCGAAAACGAAACGATTAAAATGGGCGATTGACAACCAAATCTGCCCCAGTATCTGTAGTCAGTATCCAGTATCAGAATTTGTAGTCAGTCCGTGGTATAAAATGTCGGGTTAAATCGATAACACGGAACGTAAACAATAAAACAGGTGTGCTATTTGCGTCATGTGTCACTGTCATTTGTTTTCGATCGTTCCGTTTCTCCTCGAGTTGCGTGATTTTTTTCTCTGTTTGTACTTCCACTGATCGTATGTGTGTACAAAAGGCAATGTTACTACTATTACTAGGAGAACTTAGGATGCAAGAGCGAGCGAAGCGAGCTCGGGACTTGGGGCACCCCGACTCGGACAGGTTAGGTTCGAAGGGGATGGCGCCATCCCCTTCGAGGTTATTTTTTTTTAAACCCTAGAGGCCCGAGAAGCGGGCCTCATTTTACACCTTTTAATCGACTATGAGTATTTTGAGGTTAGGTTATAATAATTTATTTTTCTCAAGAACGTTGCGTTACCTTTTCATGGGAGTGGTGCCAGGGGGCAGGGGGCACCCCCCCCCCAATCTCCCCCGCCAAGCTTGGCTAATACTACGGTTTTTTAAGCGACTAAGAGTTTTGAGGTTAGGTTACAATAATTTGTTTGTCTCAAGAACGGTGCCTTACCTTTTAATGGGAGTAGTACCAGGGGGCAAGGGGCACCACCCCCCAACCTCACCCCCCACTCCCACCCCCTTCTCCTGCCAAACGATACTAGATTTTTACCAGAAAAAGAGGTTGAAGTTTGCTCGTGATCATTTAAATTGGACTTCCGATCAGTGGCGTAGTATCATTTGGAGTGACGAGTCCAAATTTGAAGTGACAGTCGACAATGAAAGGAAAAAAGTGATTCGGCATTTCATACTGATTGTCTCAAACGCAAAATGAAGTTTCCGGCGTCTCTTATGATATGGGGCTGCATGTCTGCACAAGGTGTTGGTGGTATGCAGTTTGTGGATGTTTCTATCAATGCTGCAAAGTATCAAAACCTTTTGGAAGAGAATTTACTGCCCTCTATTCCGTCACTTAAGCATCAAGATTCCTTCATTTTTCAACAGGATGGTGCTTCCTGCCATACTGCAATGACAACAAAGACGTGGCTACTGGCGAAAATCATCCCTACAATCGAATGGCCATCTAACAGCCCGGACTTGTCGCCGATCGAAACCCTTTGGTGGAAAATGAAAAAAGTTCTCCGTAAAAATCCATCAAGATCGAAGAGCGACTTAAAGGCTAAACTCTTGGCTGTCTGGGAGTCAATTACGCCTGAGGAGTGTGCAACCATGCCTCTTCGCATTAAAGCTGTCATTGAGAGCAAAGGCGACACAACTAAGTGGTAGACGAACTATTTTGCGTGAGTGACAAGGGTAGGCGAATACTTTTGCGTTATGTTTTTTAGAATATTTTTTTAAATTTTTTATGTTATGTAAAGTCATGAAAGAATTTCAGTTATGTTAAAATAAACTTAAAAATGTTCCTAAAATTGTGGTTTAGGTACTTTTTATTAAACGTTCTTAATTATTTTACCAATATTTACTTTCTATATTTTACGCTTTGCACTACTTTCCATACTAGACGAACTATTTTGCATCGGGGCTCGTAGTAATACGTAACAAACGAGAACTTTATTGCCCTCGTGTGTACAGTCCTAACTTTTTCAGAAAAAAAAGTACAGAATAAAATAGATACTTATTATCTCCACCTTTTCAGACCGAAATTGCGTTTCCTTAGGGTAGATTATGGAAACTAGCATAAAAGAAAGACAATGCTTTTGATTTCAAACACCTTATAAAAGAAGTAAATAATGTTTTTAAATGCAATAAATATCATCTATTACAATTCAAAATGTCAACAGTTGATTTCAATGTTCTCATTTTTGTGGAAAAAGAGTAATTCATAATACGCTTACCAATTCTAATGCATGAGTACCTATCTAGTGCTAAATCTGTCTTAATGTAAGCTTAGATTATTCCGTCACGTGCATTAAAACAGAAGAAAGGAAACTATTGTCCAGAGTTGCCTGGAATGGGAAAACGTGCTGGGGCGAGATGTACGGACGCGGACGTGCGCGCGCCGGTCACTCACCGCGCCGCACACGCATGATACCAGCCATCCCAGAAGATATCGACAAGTGACCAACAAATATCATCAATATTAATACTTTCAAACGTTTCAAGAACTTTTTAGAAAGAGATAGACATAAAAACATTTTACGTAGGTATACAAATTAAAACGGTTTTTAAAAACGGTTGGAACTTACTTACTTTAAGTTATTTATTTTCCTCATTAGTTATCAGTGACTTCATAATGGAATTTCAGCAATGTTTTTCAGGCATGAATACCTACAGCTGATAAAAATTGACGCAAATGAAGTAAATACTATAAAAACAACGACGATATGTAAATACTTCCGTATTTTGTTGTATTGTTGGTTTCGCAGTTTGTATGTACATTTTCATTAGATAATACGTAACTTCTTTAATTAAACAGGTTTTATTTATGGGAAGTTATTTAGTGGCATTGTCATAATTTAGCTATTCGGTTTTTCATCCATTCGGGCTTTGACTTTTCAATAAGCAGATTGCGTACCAAATCAGCCCTCAAGACACGAAAATCAATCACTTAAAGAGTGAACATTTCAATTACTTTGATAAAATCATTGCCCATTCCTAAACATCGCCAAGTGTCTCTTTAAATGCACCGCCGTATCCGGCGCTGGTTCAGGCCATGGTACGGAGCGAGAGGGCATGGGCAGCCGTCACCTCCTTCTGCGAAGCAGTAATGCTCGCGAAGGAGGAGGCGGGACGGTTGAGGGAAAGGCAAATTTCGCGCCCTCTCGCCCCTAGCCGCCGCAGGAGTGCCGGGCGGATATCCGGCCACCGTAGGCGCGGGCTTGCGGACGGTGAGCAATGGGTAGCTCGAAGGACCAAGCCCGGGTCGACGGAGCGTTGTATTCCACGCGCGCCTATGTCGTCAGCACAAATGTAGGGGTCCACTAGGGCTGATGCTGATGCTGATGTTAAATCTGTTGCATGCAAATCGCACATTAGATATTTGTGATTCTGCCGGGGTCGCGGGAAAGTTCGAAAGGGTTACCGAGGCCCCTGGTGACACAGGCAACGGAAGGAACACGGGTGGGTTTTAGTCAATAAGAGTCTGACACACCCTCCCGCTCCGCCCAGAGCGGGAGAAGTTATTGGATAATATCCAAGTCAAAAAAAAAATGTCTCTTTAAATAAATTTAAGATTATAAATGTTTTTTTTCTGTTTATATTTGAATTAAAACATAACACAATGACCTCAATTCAGAGGTAAGTACCTGCCTTATATATAAAACTTTCGATCAATAATAGTACTAAAAGATTAGATTTAGCGTCCAACAATATTAATTTTAAATTAAATTAACCCCAAGTTCTGTCTCACTAATCGAGTGCTTCATTTACTTGCGTAAAGACAAATATATCCCACTATTACGCATCTAAATAATCATCTCAATAGACAAATATTATTCCAATTGGGAAAACCCTAGCCTCATATTTACCAAATATCTTATAGTTGTACTAATTAAACATAGCAAAGTAACGTACATAGGCGAATTTTAAGATATGAATAAAACATAATACACATAACGTTTAAGTAGAGAACTACAAATATACTTAATAGATGAATTTTTGAATAAATATTAACAGATCTTGCACCTATGCAAAGATGTAGGCATAATTATCGGGTACATTCACATTTGATATTCCTCTAGGTCAGTGGCGTTCCTAGGGTTTCAAAATAACGCAAGCCCAATAACATTTTAACCGATTTCAAAAAAAGAAAGTTCAGTTTTCGTCTGAGTATGCAATTTTCTCATAAACTACTGGTTAGTTACAATAAATTCTCTATCGAGCATTTTAGTAAGGCATTTGGGCTTATACATATGAAATTATGAAGGTACCGCCACTGCTTTAGGTACAGTAAACGTTGCAGACAATGTTATACACAGCTGTATTATAAAATAAATAAAAATAAGCATCCAGGCCGAAACTCAAACTCAAAGCACTTATTTCAAATAAACCAATTACAGGCACTTTTGAATTGATGAATGAGCCGACGAGTAATTGTTTTAGAGATGTTGTGCCATACAGTATGTTCTTTATATCGAGTCAAATTTATTGGGATATGGATTTTGCACTTTGTAACTGCATGTAACTGCAGCATGGCCAAATGACCATGCCGCCGTGCAGCGTCTGATGTCTCGAAAATATGTGGTAGCAACGCGTTCGTATTGAGCGATCACGATAAGCTGCAACGCTCCACCAGTCAGTCAACGCTTTAACAGCCGTATTGTGAAAGTAAAACGCGCTCAAGGCAAAACACCGGAAAGATGGTCAGACGTGATTAAGAAGGCTGTTTGAACCGAACGGCCCATACTGGCCGTATAACTTGGAGGCGCGTTGTATGTCGAGGCAGAAGCAGAAGAAGTTAGCAGCTTTATTAACACTACAGTACACGCGCGGCCTACTATAGTAGACCAGGGTAACTCTTTTTGCGATAACTTTTTAGTATAGCGCGCTAGAAACTTGTGATTCCAGGTAAGCCTCGTCTGGTATATTTGTCACAACTTCAGTACCCCGCACGACCCCGTACGCGACACACGCACAAGCAATTTGGCGCCAAAATCGTGGGCCTACTAAAGTAGGCCGCGCGTGTATTGGTGTACCAAATTCAGGTATGTAACTTTTGATGTATTATCGATTTATGACGCTATTATAATAGCTCTAATTATTAATAATGCATTTATATGAATCTATATTCAATTGTTACTATTTATCTTATAGGTTACAAATTGTAAAATGTATTGTTCTTGCTTATTTTAGTATTTTTTTATAGATTTATATATCTGATTACATAATGGATAATTTACAAGTGGAAAGGTGGCTGCAAGAGCTAAATACTGAAGATGAAGAAGTGATTGAGAGTGAAGATGATGAAGAGATGAAGTTTAGTCGAAACCAGACTTGCTAACCCTAGTCCGCGAGTCAGAATTCCGTGAATATGAAGAGGAAGAATCTGACGCATATGGGCATCCATTGAAACACTACCACGACAACTTAAATTCAGGATAGACGCTCTTTTGGGCAACACAGTTCAAGAACCCCAAGAGTCTCGCGGGAACGCTACCCTTTGGTACCTACCAAAGGGCTACCGAGGCCTCTGGCAACACGGGCAACTGAAGGAATACGGGTGGGTTTTAGTCAGTAAGAGTCTGACACACCCTCCCGCTCCGCCCAGAGCGGGAGAAGTTATTTTATGATTTCCCACCCAAAAAAAAAAAGAGTCTCAACGCGACTTGTCTTCAAAGATAGGACGAGTTGGTCGATATGCACTCTGCTCGAGAGCCTGAAATCGGTCGACAAAAAAGTGGTGCAAGACTTGCAATAAATGGATTTGTCCCGATCACCAAGCAGTATTGTGTCCTGAATGCTACGAAAACAAAGAAAATAGAAATACAGTTTAGTTTTAAGTTAAAAAAAAGCTATGTTGATCTCAGAAGTGCCATTTTTGTTATTTTTTCTTATGTATTTACTAAATTGTTGATTAATAATACTTTCTTAAAAAAAAATTCTAAAAAGTAAGGTTCTAAAACTAAGTAAAATAAACACCTTTTAATAACATTTGTTGTTTTATTCAGATAATTAAGAATATACAAGTTATTGATATTTTAAAATGGCCTACCATTGTAGGCCACGCGTATACTCAAGTAAAAAAAAGGGGCGCGTGTACTGTAGTGTTAATGTAACGTTTGTATAAGAATTTAGAACACCCTATTTATTGTAAGTAAGTACGCGTAGGAGCAGTGGTGGCCCAGTGGTAACGGCCGCAACTTACGAGTTGTAGGTCGTAGGTTCGAACCCGGACAGGCGCTTTACTTTGTGTAAATTATTTTATCACCACTGCTCTCAAAACTGTGAAGGAAAACATCGTGAGGAAACCGGCATGTCCTGGAACCAAAAATTCGAAGACATGTGACATCTACCAACCCGCAGTGGGCCCGCGTGGTGGATTACGGCCCACTCCCTCACAGAGAGGAGGCCTGTGTCCCAGCAGTGGGAACATTATAGGCTGATTATGTTATGTATGTTATGTAAGTACGCGTTGTAAAGTTACAAAAAGTACAATAAATAAAACTTTACAATACCTTATGATTGCCTGTGTGTTTTTCTTTCCTGCGTTTCTTCTTCCGAGTGAAGTTGATGCCATTCTGGAACTTAAAATTAAATAAATTGTAATTAAAAATTTTAAAGTAAATAAAATAAAGGAGCCTTCATACTCACTCACCTTTCACCCATCGAACAATTTCATTAAACTCAAAACGCATGCCTAATCACGGGCTTGCGTTGGTTCTCTAATAATCTAAAAACCTCTCAGAAACCTTGAAACATCAATAAAATCATTTTTCTTTTAGTATGTTTACCAAACCCGTTTTCAAGGAGCTCTAGAAATGTCAATAAAACTTGGTTGTAGGTAAAACTTAGTTGGTTGCCACCTCGAATTGCAAGTAACGGGTTATTGTAAAGTTCGTAGCGATGACATAGACCTGCGAATACCTATGTAACAAATACATGTAACATCTTCGGGAAAAATACGTACTAAGTTACTAAATTACTCTATAATTAAATTAAATTATAACCTGCTGAAACATTACTCATGATTTTGATTGATGTAGTTAGTTCACTTAAGTGCTACGGCGTAGGCGTTCTACGAATATTCATTTATCAGACTTTGCTGCCAAAGGTGCGATTTCGGATAATTTCTTGATATTGATCAAAAGAAGAACTTGGTAATACAAATATTTTAAGAGTGACGGAAAACCTTCCGGAAAACACTATACAATTATAAGACATATATGAACTAAGGTACTTCTAGCATAAGTATTGAACAATCGCAAAACTCAGTCGTATCATCATGCAAGACCAATCATAAAATCTTCAGTTCTTGCAATACCAGTTTTATTGACTATTTTTAGGAGATGTTCAAACTTATTTTGATGGTATTATTATTTAAATATTCGGTCTCTATGCAGGTGCAAAATACTAAACTAACTAGGTATGTATTCAAATCCTAATTTTAGAACTGTTTAATTCGTATACGCTGTAGAATCCGTTTAGGTATTTTGCATCCAAATATACATATTCGTAAGTAGGCACCTAATGACTACCTAGTATACTTGCAAAGACACTAGAACAGGTAGACCAGATGCTACACAGGCTAAATGGAGCCTCCCGGCGGGTTGACCTCGGCATCAATTTGGACAAGACGAGTTAAATCCACATCGACGGTCGCTTCTCGAAGTTGTGAAGGAGTACGTATACATAGGGCAAGTTATCCAGCTCGGTAGGCACAACTTTGAGAAAGTAGCCGACAAAAAGATCCGGTTGGGTTGAGCAGCATTTGGAAAACTTCGTCAAGTCTTCTCGTCGCCAATCCCGCAGGTTTGAAGACTAAGGTCTTCAATCAGTCCGTCCTGCCCGTTATGACGAAACGTGGACACTGACAGTCGGGTTGGTACACAAATTCAAGGTCGCTCAGCGCGCTTTGGAGCAGCCTATGCTCGGAGTTTCTTTGAAGGATAAGATCAGAAATGAAGTTATTCGGAAGAGAACTGGAGTTACCGACATAGCCTGCAGAGTAAGCAAGCTGAAGCGGCAGTGGGCTGGCCATGTTTGTCGTAGGACCGTTGGAGCAGACGAGTCCTGTAGTAAAGACCGCGTATCGGCAAGCGTAGTGTGGGACGCCCCCCAGCTAGATCTTTTTTTTTTTAAAAACGTTGCCCCACACTAGGAATTTCTTCCTGTATCGTGGGTGCGTTTACACACACAGAACTCACAAACACAAACACCCAGACCCGGAACAATTACTTGCAGATCATACAAATATTTGTTCCGTGCGGGGATCGAACCCGCGACACGCTGCGCAGCAGTCGATTGCTCAGCCATTACGCCAACCGTGTCGTCATGACACGTCGTGTCAGATGGACCGACGACCTTAAAAAGGTGGCTGGGTCGGACTAGATGCAGAAGGCGGAGGACAGGGTGTTGTGGCGCAGCCTGGGAGAGGCCTATGTATGTCCAGCAGTGGACTGTTATAGGCTGAATTGATTCATTGATTGACTTGCTTATTTAAAAAAATATTACCTATAGCTTTAAAGTTTGTGCATTATATGATATTGATTATTTTTGTTAGTATTCAATTATGAAAATACTAGCTGCGCCTTTACCGACATAAGTCTCGATCCCGTGGGAATATCGGGATACAAAGTATCCTATGTCCTAATCTAGGCCATGATTCATCCATGTGCCTTCATCCAAATCCGTTCAGCCGTTTTAGCGTGAAAGCGTAACAAACAAACAAACAAATAATAATAAATAAGTAAACAAGCAAACTGACTTTCGCATTTATAATATTAGTTAGTATAAATTGGGATTCTTATTCTACATTTCCCTTCGTACCTAACTAACTCATGAATATGTTAGGCCTTCATGATCGTGGGAAAGTCCGAAAGGGTTACCGAGGCCCCTAGCAACACAGGCAACGGAAGGAACACGGGTGGGTTTTAGTCAGCAAGAGTCTCACCACCCGCTCCGCCCAGAGCGGGACAAGTTATTTGATAATCTCGGCCTTCATAATAAACCATAGTCCCGACCGTGGCCCGTAGTCTGAACTTAAGACGCTGACAACACCTAAACCGCGGTCACTGTCAGATTGCGTAGAAAAGAAAGAGAAGCGCGATGACACAACGCTTGTAAATTATTGCAAAATATGAAGCAATTATCTATTTACTCAAAATTGAGTTGAGTAATCGAAAATCAAAAACAACCAAGTTCTGCATTCAAATAAGACGTTATTGTTATTATTTTAATACGTAACGTATGTTGATATTTAATGCAGATATTTTGGATTTTACCTATATATAGGTAAGAGGTTAGTTTAACATTAGTTTGTACCGAGTTTTTTTTTTTGGTAACAACCAAGTTCTCGGAAATATGTTTAAAATTAACATATATTTTTTCCGCTACCACAAACTATACAGATTTAGCATTTTTTTTTCTTAAGAGAAGCCTATTTTGGTCAATTGGGTCTTGTCAACGCCTTAACCAAAATCTACTAAGCAACAATTTTTAGCAGGTGTCTCTACGCTAAAAAGGGGCTCATGGCTAAAAGATAACAGCCGCACGGGTCGTTTGAAAGTTATTAAGCTACGGTTGCCGCGGACGCTTCGTACCTATACCATCCATTGCATTTCGAGACCCTCCGAGCCTCGGAAAGCACGTTAAGCCGTTGGCCCCGGCTGTCATTCGTAGATCTGTGACAGTTGTTACTGGGTAATCACTAGTCAGAAGCCCAAAAGTCCTACATCGGGGTATCGTATTACCCAGTATAAGGGTTGTGTTATGGAGGTCATATAGGCAGTCAATCAATCAACCAACTCAGCCTATAACAGTCCACTGCTGGACATAGGCCTCTCCCAGGTTGCGCCACAACACCCTGTCCTCAGCCTTCCGCATCCAGGCTGTCCCAGCCACCTTTTTAAGGTCGTCGGTCCATCTAGCTGGGGGCCGGCCCACAATACGCTTGCCGATACGCGGTCTCCACTCCAGGACTCGTCTGCTCCACCGGCCATCGGTCCTTCGACAAATATGGCCAGCCCACCGCCACTTCAGCTTGCTTACTTTGCAGGCTATTTCGGTAACTCCAGTTCTGTCACTCTATGGCAGTCGCTCTATGTAAAATACTGGTATTCAGCAGCATCCGGTTACACTGGAAGCCGACCCCAACGTAATTGAGATAAGGCAGATTTATTTTGTCCCTACGCTAAAAATTTCTAACAAAAATCAAATGGTAGGTATAATTCAATAAAAGATGTAAAAAACTAGCATCGTTAAAAAAAATAAAAAAAACATGTGAAGGTTGTAGGTACGTGTCGATGTTGGTTTAGACAACAAAAAAAAAACATGAATCTTCTTCAACTACTTATTACTATCATAAATAGTAATAAGCACGGAACAGAAAAAAACAGTTTTTTTTCTGTTCCGTGGTAATAAGTATGTTTTAGGAATAATAATGAGCAGTTAAAAAAGAAAAACCCAACCTCTACCGAATAAGAAGAACTAAATATTCTTTAATATTTATTCTATAATTTTATTATGTACATAATTACTTTATTGATAATCTGTAAGGTTTGTCAATTTACTGCTTAATTAATTTATAGGTCAAGAAAAATTGACGTGATTAAATAACTAATCAGGGTGTAACGTAATGGCTTCGGAACGTAGTACACTTTTTAGAGTCCCGTACCTCAAAAGGAAAAAACGGAACCCTTATAGGATCACTCGTAAGTCTATCCATCTGTCACAGCCGATTTGCTCCGAATCTACTGGACCGATTAAGTTGAAATTTGGCACACATGAATTTCTGTGACCCAAACACGAACGTGTAACGTAAATAAATAAATTTTGAATATGGGGTTCACTTTTAAGAGGGAAAAACTGAAAGGAAAATTAAAGAAAAAATAACAAAAGGTTTTGCCAACTGTACCGTGTGACATACCAAACGACTGAAACTTGTTATGACGATCTCAACTTTTTTTAATATTTTAAAATTAAGTCATTAAAGAAAATAGATGAAAATTGACATTTCCTCCTTATCTCCGAAACTGAGCAAAAAATTTTGAAAAAAATACGGTGAATAGGTTTATACTTATATAGATTACAGGAAAACCTATAAAGAAGTCTATAATAGTCTTAAAATAACATGGAAAATCACTCAATATTGTGCGTACAAACTTACATTTGTAGTTGAATTATGGGGGAACATGTTTTTCAAATACAATGTAAAAAAAAATCTTTGGATAAATTCACCCAACTACGGAACCCTTCATTGTGCATGGTCCGACACGCACTCGGCCGGTTTTTTTTTATTGTAGGGATCTAATTATTTAACCATTTCCTTGGTAATGCCCTATTAACTAAATGACGTAAAATAGGGGAAGATAGCTTTGTTATTCTATTAATTATGACAGTTTTGCATTCAAAACGCTCTCCTGTAAAATCATGATTTTGTAGATAACCGTAGGTATATACTTTGTGGTCGTCGAGTGGAAAAATGCAAATTGTCTTCACTACCTTATACAACTGTCAGTTGTCAGTGTCATTTTGACAGTTTGGGATTGAAAACTTTCTTCTGAAATAGTCTACATAAAAAAGACCTTTGTATTTCTTTTCTAACGATTTTTAGACAAAAATCGTTAGAAACTAAAGACAAAGTTACAGATTGTAGAACGATTTCTAGGGTGCGATGTCAAAAATGGAGAAACAAAATGTCACTTTGTATAGAAAGAGCTAATCTATTCTTCGTAGAAATAGACAGCGTCATGCTAAGCCTGCAGAATTTGGCTACGAGCCCAAGCTCGTACAGGAACTGATGGACACTACTGAAGGTGCCAACACCTTCCATCAGTTCCTATAACGTGCAGACAACAGGTCACGCGTGATATTAAGTGGCCCATAGAAAAGAAGAACTAGATGCTTGATGATCGCAGTTCAATTTTAAAACGAATTACCTTAACGCGGCTTGCGGTAGGAGTTGACTTGTAGAAATTAGTGATGAGTCCCTCACTCATGAGGTCCCTCGTTTGAGATACTCATGATCGCAAATTGAAAGAGTTACTCGAATTTCCTCATTGAACCACCTCACTCGTTCACGCGTCCTCAAAAATTGACATTGACAATATGAAATCGTGGCGAGGGGTGAGGCGAACGAGTTCGTGACTCGCGAGTACTCGTGAGTCGTCGCGCCCGCCCGTCTCGCTCCCTCGTACGTTCGGCTGAATTCGGATCGGCCTCACGAGTCGTGAGGTGAATACGCCGTTGACGATTCCTCACCTCAAATGAGGGGTGCCTCCGCCTCGTGAGGACCTCACGAGGTAAAATGAGGTCCTCCCTCAACCTCAAATAAAATTGATGAGTTACCCATCACTAGTAGAAATCGTCACGTAAGGAAAAAGCGATAAGCGCTCCCTCCATGCGACTTTCTCTCTCTCTCTCTCTGTCTCTTTCTATTATATACGAATATATGTGTGCGTGAGAGTATCGCCTAAAGGGTCCCCGAAACGATCAATTGCAGTTATCAATTTTTGCGTAATTCAAATACATTGATGCGCAAATTGATCGTCTAACAAATGCTGAAGCGATTGACTATTATTACTACAATAGACATTGATGGCAATTGATCAATTGCAATTGATCGTTTCGGGGAACCCTTAGGAAATTCGTTCCTGACGGGGGTTCCCCGACCGCACACGTTTTGATATTCGTGGATTTTCCAGATACAACGTGCGGAAGAAAACTGTGAGGCCCATAAATGACAACGTCGTCAAAGAAACGTATTTCAACCTGACGTACTTTCTTAATGTAGGGTAGACTGGGTACGGTTGTGCCAGGGTACGGTTGTGACAATCAAAATATTTGCGAAACTATAAGGAATACCGGGGAGGGTGTAAGGGGAGAGAGGAGCGCCATGCGTGTCTGAGCGTGTTTCTCAGTATTGCGTCAGCCAACGCGCGACGGTGACGTTAGTAGAGGCCCTCAATACTTTTTACCAGTCAAAAGTAAGTATTTTTGTTCGATTTCTTTTAATGATTGTTGTTATATGTGTACAGATACAGTAATAAGTGTTATTTTTCATTATTTGTTAAACATTAGTTGTTTGATAGCAGTGCTTACTTTTTACGTCCATTATTTTGTATTGCTGTAGTGATTGATTTTTCGCGAAAGAGTGCTTTGGGTACGGTTGTGACATTTTTTTTGGGTACGGTTGTGACGAAAAAAAAATAAAAAAAATTTGCTTTTAGATGCCAAGAAAACTTTAGAGGAAGACGGAAAGAGGTCAATGTGGCATAGGAAAATATGAAGATGCTTATATAGAAGTGAGAGAGCTGCAGAAATGCACGAAGTTAATCGCATGTCTTTGTTGCGATACATTCGAAAACGCGATGAAGCCGGCGCGGACTACACTAAAGACAGCATCAGCATGGGGTATGTTGCTCATAATAAAGTTTTCTCTGAGGAGCAAGAACAGCAGCTGTCAAAATATATAACTCGTTGTGCTGAAATATATTTTGGCCTGTCTCCGAAAGAGGTACGGAAGTTAGCTTTTGAGCTTACAACTAAATATAAACCTGCTACTTGGCTTGAGAATGAGATGGCTGGAGAGGAATGGTTTCGCTCATTCATGAATAGAAATCCTTCACTGTCTGTTCGTGTAGCTCAAGCTACTAGCCTTTCAAGAGCAACGAGCTTTAATAAAACAAACGTGGAAGCTTTTTATGACAATTTGCAAATTGTTTTGGACAGACATTCCTATGAACCACAGGATATATACAATGTGGACGAAACAGGTGTCACTACTGTACAAAAACCGGATAAAGTAGTAGCAAGACGTGGCATACGGCAAGTGGGAGCTCTTACTTCAGCTGAACGAGGCACATTGGTCACAGTTACATTTGCAGTAAATGCCTTGGGCAATACTATTCCTCCTTTATTTATATTTCCTCAGGTTCGTTATCACGATCATTTTGTTAGAGACGGGCCTGTAGGATCGATTGGAACTGCTAATCCTTCAGGGTGGATGCAAGATGCGTCATTTCTAGTATTTCTCGAAAATTTCAAGAAATTTTCAAATGCTTCTCTAACGCATAAGATCTTATTAGTGCTAGATAATCATTCCTCACATATCCACATTAATACATTGGATTTTTGTAAAGAAAATGGGATCACTTTGCTTTCATTTCCTCCACACTGCTCGCACAAACTGCAGCCCCTGGATAGATCTGTCTTCGGACCTTTAAAAAAAGCTATAAACACTGCATGTGACGGGTGGATGCGAAGTCCTGGAAGAACAATGTCAATCTACGACATACCAGGTATTGTAAAAACTGCAACGCCTCTAGCTTTAACACAAGCGAATATTCAGGCGGGTTTTTGCAAAACTGGTATTTACCCTTACAATCGTAATCTATTCGACGAAATTGATTTTGTTCCATCTTTTGTAACGGACCGACCAAATCCAGACACTGAACAGAACAATCCTGCAACATCATCTTCTGCAATTGATAGGCAAACCCCTGTGACTGGAGCCACTAATAATATCGAATCATATTTTATAACGAACAGACCAAACCCTGACATTGAAGAAAACAATCCTGCTCCTAACAGTGAAATACCACCGGTATCTCAACTATTAGACTTTTCGTTAGGAGAGAACAATCTTGGACCTAATGATGAAACACCGCCACTTTCACCTTCCATATTGGGCGAATCTTCAATTCAAAATCATAGCAATGATCAGCCACTTGCATCATCCTCAGCCACAGCACTTGTTTTTTCCCCTGATACTGATCGGCCCTTTCCAAAGGCTCCCCAAAGAAAATCAAGAGGTTCCAGACTCAAAAAGTCAACCATTTACACAGACACGCCTGAAAAAGAGGCAGTAAGGCAAGAGTATGAAGAAAGACAAAAACGGTTGCATGCTAAACAGGTGAAGAAAAACCTTAATGAACCAAAAGGAAAAAATAAAGGAAAAGGAAAAAACAAAGCGAACAAACGGAAGGCATCACCGCCGTCATCAGATGAAGAAGAATATTTTTGTCTGGTGTGTGTAGGCGCATATTCCGATAGTAGGCCTGGCGAAAAATGGATGAAGTGCCAAGGAAAATGTGAACTCTGGTCCCACTTTGAGTGCACAGATGGTAGTCGCCATTTTATATGTCACATTTGTTATGACTCTGACTAGATCTTCCTTAGAATTATTATGTTTCAGATTAAAAATTTGCGTTTCTTTATTTTTATATATTGTATGTTGATTAAAATATTAACCAATTATTAATGTTAATTTTTTTTAAGAAGTTGATTGAGCTATAGCATTTATTTGTGATTTAGTTTGTATTTTGACATTGTTACCGTATTGTATAATTAGAATTCTTAAGTTAACTTTTTGGACTGATTGTAATTTAAGACTGATTAAAGTACTTAATTTATAAGCAAGCAAACTACTACAGTGTCATATGAAAAGTGATTGATGACCATTTTGGTGTATTTTTGAACCTGTCACTATCGACCCCAAGTACTGTCATAACCGCCCCTGGAGTGTGGTCGGTTGTGACATTTCTCTTTTTTTTTCTAACTTACTCCTGTCAGTTAGCCATAGTGCTTAGAAATACAATTTTAGTATTTATACGTAGGCAAATGTACTCTTCAAAATAAAAAACTGTTTTTTTACAACTAACTGCCACACAAGCAAATTTATTGGCCGTCAAATGAAAATTTTCACAACCGTACCCAGTCTACCCTACTTCAAATAGAGCTTAAATTCGAAAAAATACGTCTCCTTTACTACAATCACACAAATGTTTACCAACAGCGCTCTCCTGTCAGCGTCATTTGAGCGACAAAAGATAGTGTATGATATAAAAGTTGAATGAACTTACAGCGCAGTGAAAACAGCTGAATAGTGAGGAAGGCGGCGTGTGAACGAGGCCCGGCGGAGAGCCCGACACCTCACACGAATCACTGAGGTTGCATTTCCCCACCACCTGCCGATAAAATTCAAAAATCGATCATTTAATTTAAAAGGAGGAACCACTGCACTTTATAACCCATCGCTTTTTATAGTAGCTATTTTTTGAGCAGAAAGAACCATTTTTAGTGTGCCGAGATAAATTCGCCCGTATAAAAAAATTGTGGGATAGTGGGTTAAGGGTGGATAAGATCACGTGGCGGGTCTAAATTTGTTTCCAAGCAATAATATGGCATTAATATGTATGTGTTATGTAATAATAAGTCGCAGTCGACGTATGACTGGTTAAAAAAAATAACCACGAAATGTTGTTCGCTCGCTTTCGAACCTAACCGTCCGAGTCGGGCTGCCTCTATTCCCGAGCTCGCTTCGCTCGCTCTTACATCCTAGGTCTCCTAGTACCAGTAGTAGTAACATTGCCTTTTGTACATACGATGAGTGAGACCTGTCAAAAGTTAGCGTCACGTCGCTTAGATTCACGGACGTAATATACCTACATTCGATTACGTTTTGTTACCCACGATCTTTTAAGAGTACAAATAAAACTTCATTATTTTTAATTTCATTAATTATATTATTTGCTTCATAATTGAGTTAATTGCGGTAGCAGCTATTTAAAAAACCGGCCAAGTGCGTGTCGGACCACGCACAATACGGAACCCTTCGTTCCGTAGTTGGGATTACTTGGGGCGAATTTATTCCAAAAACAAACTTAACATTGTAGTTGAAAAACCTGTTTTCCCATACATCGATATATGCTACGGTCAATTCTCCAACTACAAATTTAAGTTGGTCGACTATAAATCGTTAACTTGTAAAGCCTTTTTTTTTTTTTTTTTAGGGTGGGAAATCATCAAATAACTTCTCCCGCTCTGGGCGGAGCGGGAGGGTGTGTCAGACTCTTACTGACTAAAACCCACCCGTATTCCTTCCTGTTGCCTGTGTTGCGGGGGCCTCGGTGACCCATAAGTACCTTCCCGCGACCCCGTGTAAAGCCTACTTTTCCTTTTAATTATATTATATGTACTACTGCCATGAATTTTTCACATCTCCATAAACAACCATTTAGCTGGCAGGGCAGGGGACGCCTGACTCTAACAAAAATTTGCACTTTAATGCTTAATATTACGCAAGTGGATCCTTGAATCGAAAAGTGGTGTTCACAGACTTGCAATATTAATTTTATGATATAAACGGCCTATCCAACGATACCCCACACTATGGGGTAGACGAGAAAAAAATATCGTCCCCACATTACGTGCAAGGGAGGTAGGTACGCTTAAAAAAACATTTTTCAAGATTTTATTGTTGGCGTTATTAATATGTAATGTACTAGTACTAAGCGTCTCTGAGCTACAGTGGGGACACATAGACAGACAGACAGACATACAGACAGACAGACAGACAGACAGATGGACATAAAAAACCGGCCAAGTGCGTGTCGGACCACGCACAATGAAGGGTTCCGTAGTTGGGAATTTGGGATGAATCTATCCCGTTGATAAAAAAAAAAACAAAAATATCTTAACTAGTTGGAAGGTAATATCGTTTTTTATGCTTTAGGTAGAAATTACTTCCTGAATTTGTTTCATAAAGTATTTTACTGCAATACAAAAAACTTCATATGTATATAGAATTGATGTATACCTACGCGTTCTAGTTTAACATACATTTTTTGCATCTTACTTACATTATTTGAAGGCGTAATGGGTAGAAGTCAAAATAATCAACCGCAACTCATGTGAATTCCAGTTAGTAACGTTACTCACATATACTAAAATGTAACTCACGGAAAAATTAGGAAGCATTCAGATTGAAACAAAATACTTTACAAAGAATAACTTTTATTAAAGAATACTTATATGCATGTTGAGTATATAAATGAGTCTAATAACTAAACGTTTATTGCTTCTGAACATTATAATTAGTATTATTTATCTGTTATAATATTTATTTTAATGTACTTTTAATCAGCTTGAGGTTCATTTTTTATAGTATGCTAATTAATAACACCTATTTTTATATAATATAATCGGGTATAATCAGTAAAAATCAGTAACATTCAGTAACAATCAGTAACAGAATATAATCAGATACATAATCACATAATTATATTTTTATAAAAATCAGCTTCTTTGCGCTGTTTCACCCGATTTAAAATGTTTTTTCAAAATAATAACCTATCAACTATTCAACAATAATAGATTATCTGAGATCTCGAAAATATAAGCTACCAAATATTGTATTGCCTAATATGAATGAAAAATCTTAAAAACTAAACAAAAATCTTACTTTCTTCAAAACTTTCAGTCTTTTAATATCTTTAGAATATCTTTATCATTATTATAATAATTTTTCTTTGGTCGCTTGTTTTTGTTATTCTTCTTAGGTAATGATACGTTTTCTGGAAAATACACTCTTTCATTGCTTAATATAACTATATTCTTCTTTTTCGTTTCTGTTGAGGATATATTTTCGTTGTGAATCATCGACGTAGAGGGAGTTACTTTAATTTCTTTCATATCGACCTGATTCATTTTAAGATTATCTACTTTGTTTGGACTTGTTGAAATTTCAACTTCTTCACAAATAGCCAAAGGATCATTAGTTAGGAGTGCCGTCTTACTAATATCCATATTCTCCAAATTTATTGCATCCATAATTTCGTTTATGAATACCCTTTCTTCTTGCAAATCATCTAACAATGCCGTTTCATTGTTGACTTCACGTAAAGCAGGTGACCACTTCTTATCTGTAAAATTTACAGCACAATTTAACAGATCAACAAATAATAATAATAATAATTTATTTAGCAAAAGAAGAAATACAATGCATGTTACGTTATTATGATAATACATTTGTGCTCAATTTTTGTGAATAATGACCCCGATGCTAGGAAAATCCTGTGTTATAGGGGCCATCAATTCGTCCAATAAGATTGTTTTACAAAATTAAGGAAGCTAAAACGTGTAACAGCAGCAACAGTGTGTGAGTAAGCGCGTGTAATGGTGTAATGGGGAAAGTTTATGAGTGTGTGATGTGTGTGTGAGTGTGTGATGTATGTGTGTGTGTGATGTGTGTGTGAGTATGTGGTGTGTGATGTGAGTATAACTGTGTGATGTATGTCGTGTGTGTGTAGAGAGGGAAGATAAATTTGGGTGTCTGTGTGGGTGTGTAAGTGTTCGTGATACTAATAATTATTTATTTGCATGGGGTTTCATCAGTGCTTCTGTTTCATCATAATCTAGGGTGAGGAGGAATTCTTTAGTTATTTTTTTACATTTGTGTTTGTTTAGTGTATGTATGTTATGTTTTTGATGTATTTTATTGTATATAAGCGTACTTAGATAAGGGTAGTGCCGTCTAGCGAATGTAGTTTTAGTATGCGTTGTGGGACAAGCCGGTTTGGGTCTTCTTCTTATTGTCGGGCTATTATTTAAGCTGTATGGAAGAGTCGCGTGTTTTCGCATGACTGCGCGTAGTATGTAAAGTTGTCGAACCGTTGGTGTTTTAAAGTCCCTGTAAAGTTGCCGCGTTGGGAATCTAAACGATCTTTTTAAAATTACTTTAATTACGGCTCTCTGGGCTCGTTCCACCTGTATAATGTCGGTCTTTGCGGCTCCTCCCCAGGCAGTGATGCAATAGGTCAGTACTGATTCGGCCAGTGCCGAGTAAACAATCTTAAGGATTTCGCTGTTGGCCCTTAGCTTCTTAAATAGAAAAATAAGTTTTCGTATTCGTGCGGACACTGTTTGTAAGTGCTTTTTCCAGGATAGGCAGGCATCTAATTGAAGGCCGAGATATCGTACCACTGCTACCCTAGTTACAACGGGGCATGTGCAAAGGAGGAGAGGGTCTGGACATTTGTGGGCTTTAATAAGCAGTGAACCGTCTTGTGGTAGGTTGGAACGTCTTGAGCCAAAGGTGATAAAATTAGTTTTTGCAACGTTTAGTGTGAGACTGTTTTGCTCCAGCCATAACATCACTTCACCGAGTCCCTTTTCGGCTGTCTCTTTAGCTGAGGCCCAGTCACGGCCATAAGATAGAATTGCCGTGTCATCCGCGTAGGCTATTATTTTTGTGGATGGAAGAGACAGCTGACAAAGTTCGTTGACGTAGATCAGAAAAAGAAGAGGACTAAGTAAACTTCCCTGTGGAACTCCGACAGTCACAGGATTTGCTTCGCTTACGTACTCACCTATCCTAACGCACTGCATTCTATCAGTTAAAAAGTTTTTAAATAAGTCGTGAGCGATGCCTCGCACTCCGATGGATTCGAGCTTAGAAAGAAGCAGAGGGACAGACACTGTATCAAACGCCTTCGAAAGGTCTAGGAAGATTCCTAGACACTGGAACTTATTGTCGATTTTGTCAACTACAAAATCCAGTAAGGATGTCACCGCGTCCTCTGTGGATAATCCGCGTCTGAAACCGAACTGGTTTTGGGAGACAATTTTGTGTTTGTTGAGGTAGTTATTAAGGCGTTTGTACATTATTCTTTCCAGAATTTTGGAGATAGCTGGAAGGACTGAAATTGGACGATAGTTCGTGACCTTGTCTCTGTCACCCGACTTGAATATCGGATGTACGATGGCTTTTTTTAGAGCGCTGGGAAATATACCTGTGGATATTGCCAGGTTGCATATACGTGTGATAGGTGGAACCAGAATATGGCTAGCGTGTTTTAGCAATTTTAGTGGGATGCCGTCCCAGCCCGTAGCACTGTCAATCCGGAGGCTGTTTATAACTGAATTGACCTCTTCTTCGTCTGTTTCCAGAAGAACCATTGAGTTGGCTGTTTTTTGTTGGTGGATGTCGACAGACTGAGGGCAATTTAAGTTAGGTATATTGTTTGCAAGATTTATACCAACGTTTGCAAAAAACGTATTTATTTTGTTGACGGACTTGGTGGGGCAGTTTTCAATTGATAGGAGTTCTGTTGGTGTCGAGCGCACTCTTTTGGTGTCAGTTACACTGCGTACTGTTTCCCACATTTTTTTAGGGTTGTATTTGGCTTTATGAAATTCCTTTTCTTCATACTCCGATTTTATCTTTTTTAATAAATCATTACAGAAGTTGCGATATCGTAAATAGGTTAATTTTAAGATATGGTTATTCGGCTCTTTATTTGTATTATAGTGCATTCTGTCCCTATTACGTATGCATCTCAAAAGACCTGTAGTTATCCAAGGCTTTATAATTCTTTGTTTGCATGGGATTGTTCTGTAAATAGTATTTTTAATTAGTATGGGGGAGACTATATTCAGTAATTCATTAGTGGCGTGGTTGGGGTCATTCATTGTATCTAAAATTGAGAAGTTACAGTTTTTGATATCAGAGATAGCGGTTGAAAGATTAAGGAAAGATGTATGAACTTTATTCGTAATAGGTTTGGGTTTGTTATTTTCCAGATTTAGCAAGACTGCACTATGGTCTGTTATCGATGTTTTTATTATTAAAGTAGTCGCTTTGTTGTGGGTTTTTAACAGAATATGATCTATACAGTTATGTAGGCGAGTAGGAAGAAAGTAGGCTGGGAGAAATCCGTGAGACGCAGTCATGTTTAGGTACTGTAGAGAGCGTGGGTCATTGCTATCAGGGGTGATATTGATGTTTACGTCTCCGATAATTGTGATGTGATTGTGATTTTTAAGGTCAAGAATAACGTTATTTAGTTGGTCTAGGAATGGGTCAATGTTTCTTTGTGATGGTGGTCTATATAAGGCAATGATAGTTAGGTTGTTCTCTATGGAGCAGGTTAGGCAGCTGGCGTCGGGGAAAATCGGTTCAGTTGTAGTGTGACGTAGATTATTCCTAATATATAAGACCAAGCCATCGTTTTGGTTAATTAAACTTTGGGTTTGGTGCGATGAGTATCCATCCAAAATAGGGATGTTTCCTGCTTTTTTTAGCCAGCATTCAGATAGCACAATTACGTCGCATGTTATGTTCATTGCGACTAGGAGACATCTCAGTTCGTCAAAATTTTTAGTGATACTTCTGATATTTAGGTGTAAAACAGTTAAAGCATTTGATGTGCTTAAATAATCTTTACAATGGTCTGGTTGACATGTGTATGACGTAGAAACTTCGATACGATCTAATTCGATGGATATGTTATTTAAAGCAGCCATTTATTAAACACAAGGCAACAACATGTGTATAGGGGTTCGATATTAATTTAAGTATAAGTTTTGATATTAATGAGTTGGTCGTATAGATTATTGTGCAGCCATTCCGGTTATGTGAACGAAAGTAGATTATATCGTTATATTGTATACATACAAACGAAACAGACCGTTGAGTTATAGGTGTTTTCATTATATTGTTATGCTTAATCAGTGTGGTGGTAGCATTAGTATTTTTGTTATGTAATGTCTGTGTGGTAGTTGTGTATAAGTTGTTGTGTTGGGTATGTGATGGAGAGGTAGTTAGAAATGTACTGAAGTGTTTTAAATTTTCTGTAAATGTATAGTGGCTGAGAAGTAAAGAGATACATACAATGGCAAATACAGTTATGATGAGAAATAGTCATTGACTTGCTTGAGCTTGCAGTTCAGTTAGGGAATGTTCGGATTTAATAAGGTGATGTTTGGCTCCTTCCTCCTTACGCAGAAAGATGTTTCCGTTCGCTGTCCAGCAAAATTTGTACTCCATACGTTTTGAGAATCGTACATCAGCATGTATAGCGTCGTCTTCATAATATTGAAATTCCTGTAAATCTGTTTTTTCTTTTTGATGCTTTTCACTTTCCTCACCGTGTATTTCTTTCAATATTTCTTCTTTTTCTTTCTCTTGATTTTCTTCTTCATCTTCTCTGACATTTTCACGTGTTTTTCTTCGTTTCAGAAATTTGTTTATGATTACTTTGTCTGCTCTATCACAATTTTCTTTTCCCTTTTGAAGACTTTTATTTATTTTCCTTTTTTGCACATTTTCTTGACGCTCTAAGTATCTTCCACTTCTTTTATTTTCTTCTTCATAGTATTTTCCTTCTTTGTTTTCAGTTTGAAGAACTTTGGTTTTTTTACCTATCCCTTTTCCCTTAGAAATAGAGGCTACTTTTTTGCTTTTATTTTGAGGAGAAGTTTGCTTTAAATCAATATTCACTTGTGGTACAATCCCTTCGAGACTTAAGAAGCTGGACAAATCAAAGTAAGCTTTATTTTCTGCTGTATTTTTAACATCTGAAAGTTTCGTTACTGTATTTGAAAAAGAAATGTTCTTGTAGCTGTCATTAGTTAAAAATTGTTCGTCCTCAAAAGTATAGCTGTCATTAGATTCGGCATATGTAATATGAGAGTCAGTTGAAGTTGTAGAGTCTGTGTCATGAAATAGTTTTGATTTTTTGGTTGCCCTATTGCCTATTTTTCGTTTTTTAATGTTCCTTGAAGCATTCTCGTTTTGAACAGTATCTTTTTTTAAGGAGTGAGTTTTCGGATTGTAACATCCACAAGTTCCTCTTGGCAAGGATGATTCACAGAAACAGCTGACATCGCGGTACCGTAGGGTTGATGAAGGGACATGGTAAGTAACTTGGTGTAATCTATTAGTACCTGGTACTGGTTCTAAATCATCAGGTATCTCATTTTGAGCATGACGAATAACAGATTCGGGAATAGAAAATATTTTAACTGATGATTCTTCATTTAAAATAGATATAGCATCATCGGCACAGGTCACATCATTGCCACAGGCAACATTTTGGTCGAGCAGTCTTTTTACAGCACCACCTACTCCATCGGCAGCGCCCTTCCCGTGAGCAGCCTCAAAAAATGACCAAGTACCGAAAACCAATTTATATTTTTTGCATAACTCTGTCATTTGGTAAAATTTTTTTTTTTGTTTGTACTGAGTACTTGGACCATCTGAAAAAAAGTGTATGATATCTATGTCCGGATTTAATTTTATTAATAACTCAATTACTGGTTCTATGTGCGCTCTGATGGCTCCAGGGTCATGGACGTTACAATCAGATAAGGATGCAAAAGGGATTTTTTTGTTATGTAAATATGCCATTCCTGTGTGAATTGTAATTTGGCCCTTTGATGCTCCAAAATGTAGAGCCTGTATTTCTTCATTAAGCTTGCAACAGTAATTTTCTGAAAAATCTATTATTAAAGCTACTTCGTTTGGTTTCAAATTGTCGATTATTTCTCGATATTTTTTGTGTTGGTGAGAGATATTAAAATAATGCTGTCGAAAAACGTGGAGCTCAGTCAAAAACGTATCTTTGAGTTTTGAAAATGTGTCCTTTATAATATCTTTAACATATTTCTTAGTTGTAGTTGTTTTTCTGTCTAATCCCTTCTCAAACGTAAATTCTTTTCTAACCACAGTGGGTTCCACGTGCATTCAGTATCGTTTGTAATTTGAGTCAAATTCATTTCAGGTATGGTATTTTTACACTTTTCGCAGTTAAAATACATACAATCATATGATTCAATGCTGCACACACACATTGCAAGTATTTCTTCCAAATCAGAAGTGCCTATAACACCGATTTTCTTTAAATGAGCAACTTTGAAGGCTAAATTGCTGTGCTTTATACATGCAACGGTGTTTCTGTCACTCAGTTTCGGCCGTACCACATTTCTTGGTTTATTTCGTCGTAAAGTTGAAAATGAAGCTTTTCCTTCCTCGCGTACATATTTTGTGTAAAGTTTTTTTAAAGAACTGAGCAAATATCTTTTTTGTAATTTATCATTACCTCTACCAACGCATTCTTTTTTTCCCGCTGACATTTTTGAGTTATCATCTCTGTTGAAAAAAGCACGAATCTTTTCTTCTTCTTTGTAAGTCCTATTTTTTTTCTTATATTTTCTTAATCTGCCCTTTAGTCCGAGTGTTTTTGAAATTTCAGTTTTCAAATTATATTTTTCTACTGTTTCGGATGAAACAATGTCTTTCAGTATCCGTTTTGATTTGTTGTCATGTTTGTCATATGCAGTTTGTAATGAAGTGTTGATTACATTTAGTTGTAGTATCTGTTTTTTTCACTTTATTTTTTTCAGGAGTGGATACAAATGGAATGTTTTCATTTATAAAGGACATCGTTTTAGTCAAAGGGGTATTCGGAGATTCTATCAAGGAATAAAGAGGTACAATCTCATTTTCCGCTATGGTCATTCCTGATGAAGATGTTGATGCGCCAATGTTTAAGACTTCAGGTGCGCTGTTGGTTTTTCTCTGTGATGAGTTTATTAAAGAAACCCTGTCAGTGGAAATATTTTCCACAGTTTCAGTTTTATTTTGTCCTGAGTTTGCTATTGATTCACGCAGCTTTCTAATTGTATTTTTATTTCGGTATAGTTGTTTTTGTAAAGCTTGTCTTTGCAGTGACATATTTTCTATAAACTTCTTTTGATCTGCTACTAGTTTCTTTAGTTTTGCACATAGTCTTGCATTATATTCACAACATTTGTTTTTCTTTGCTTTTGTTACACCAACATCATTTTGCTTCTTTTTTGCATTTCGCCATTCTCGTCGCTTATTTTCTTTTTCTCTTTCACTCATTTCTGCGATTGGTTTTCTAACAGTTTTCATGTATTCTCTATGCTTTTTCTTCTTTTCTTCATATTTCTCTTTATCCTTTTTTAGTTTTTCCCTGTATTTTTTTTGCCTTTCGGCATTTGACATTGGCGCCATCTGAAAATATATCTTGTTTGTTAGGTATTATTTTAGGGAAGTAAATATTTTCCTTTACAGGGTAGATTCAAAGATTCAAAATTTTCATTAAAATGTGTAGGTAATGTAAGTTATTCTTTTAACATTTATCGACGTCAAAGCTAAGTATCAAGGATCTTACAAGCTTGGTTAAAAGAAGATAGCATAATGAAAGACAACATCGCAGAAAAGGTGGAGCAACCATTTAATTCATACTCTTTTCCAATCCGAAAAAGTTGCAGGTCTTTGGGTAGAAATCATCATCATCATTTTAATGTTCCCACTGCTGAGACACAGGCCTCCTCTCTAGGAGAGGGAAGGGGCCGTAATCCAACACGCGGGCCCAGTGCGGGTTGGTGAATGTCACATGTCTTCGAATTTTTGGTTCTAGAACATGTCGGTTTCCTCACGATGTTTTCCTTCACTGTTTTGAGACCAGTGGTGATGAAATACATTACTCAAAGTAATGCGCCTAACTGGGTTTGCACCTGCGACCTACAACTCGTAAGTCGAAACCGTTACCACTCGGCCACCACGGCGATGGGTAGAAATACTTCCAATAAATGAAACATGATTCGAAAACAAAATATATAATAATTATATATTTTGTTATTATAATTTCAACTTTGTTTAGAAAAATACGCGCGTTGTTTAGAAAAATATTCTTGACATAGAACAATTATATAGGGTAACTGGTAATTAGTGTACGATACATAATCACGTGATTGTGCTCATGGTAACCAACAACTTTTACTATGGAAACAAACCTAAATCTCGAAAAAGAATCAACTGTTCAGTACATTTATGTTTGTCTAATGTACTGCACAGCATAATAAAAATTGTTTGATATTGTAGGGACACAATGTAAATATGAAAGGCAGAACACTTGATAAGCAAAAGGTATACAAGCGAGAAGTATGAATGGACGCCAGTGACATTACATCGGTCCGCGTAGAAGGTTGTCTTAAAGGGTTTTCAATGTAATAAATACAAACATTATTAACTTGACGAAAGACTTTAATTAATGGACCCGTAACCTTCTACAACCAGACGAGGCAGTCTTGTTTAGGGGCTTACACATCGCGAAACGAGAGAGAGACCCCTAAAGTGGTGACCCGCGTTAAAAGTTACACGTGAACAATAGTGAAATAGTTAGTGCAATACGTTTTAACGTCGTGAGTGCCGCGTACATACGCGTACGCGTACCATATTTTTACATAACAATCAGTAAACGTTACGGGTAAACATGGGTCTAGAGCAGCAGTCAGGTCAAGAACCGGCACCGCAATGCAAGGAGGGAGACAGTGAGATAGCACAAATCACGTTTAAGACGCAAATTCCTGACTTCTGGACAGACCAACCACGACTATGGTTCGGTCAATTCGAAGCGATAATGGCGAATCAAAAGCAAGGGGAACGCACAAAGTTTAATATCGTGGTGGCAAAACTTAGCAAAGACAACGTACAACAGGTCGCCGATCTAATCCTACACCCACCAGAAGAAAAAGCGTACACAACATTAAAGGAAAGGCTCTTGACCGTGTACGAAGAGTCGGAAATTCGTAAGGTACAAAAATTACTCAGCGAAATAGAACTTGGGGAACAGAAACCATCACAAATGCTACGAAAAATGCAGGATCTTGCACAAGACAAATTTCCAGAGGACACACTACGGATACTATGGATCGGACACTTACCAGCTTCAGTACGGGCGGTACTGACTGTAAGTGAAATCGCAGATATCAATAAATTAGCACAGATGGCTGACAAGGTGATGGAAATGGCGAAACCCGATGTATCAATAGCTGGAGTGAGCACGACCACGTCACCAAGTAACAACTATCTAATTATTGCGGAAATAGCAAAACTACGCGAAACAATTGAGGAGATACAGAGAGGTAGATCGACATGGAGGCAGCAGCATGGCGCTAGACAACGATCGCAATCGGGAAACAGACGGTACAATGTTTCAGCGCAAAGACGTAACCCGCAGACACCACACTGGGCCTGTTACTACCATTTCCGTTTTGGCGACAAGGCGAACAAATGCGTACAGCCCTGCAACTGGAAACAGGAGAAATCATCATCGTCAGCACAGATATCGGGAAATTAGGAGCGATGCAGTCAGCGGCGGAAAACTGCATCGACACGTCAAATCACCGCCTATGTGTAACGGACATTACTTCCGGCATACGTTTCCTCATCGACACAGGTGCGAACGTCAGTGTAATACCAGTGACCATAAGACAAAGGTGCGTAACAGATAATTATAATTATAAGTACAAGTTATATGCAGCAAATGGTTCTGAAATTCAGACATACGGCACAAAAACATTAGAATTAAATCTTAGTTTAAGAAGGCCATTGAGATGGACATTTATAATTGCAAATGTAACACAACCGATAATCGGAGCTGATTTTTTAAAATATCACACTTTATTGGTAGATCTGAATGCTCATAAGTTAATAGATAAGCGAACCGATTTGAATACGATAGGTTGCATAGTAAAATGCACAGAACCCACAGTTAGCATCGTAGACAGTAATCATAAGTATCACGATTTATTATCGGAGCATGCAGACGTTACTAAACCTAGGCCATTCAAGGATGATGAGACAGACAATAATAGTTGTAACATTTTCCATCACATTGAAACTACTGGACCTCCAGTACATGCACGGGCTAGGCCACTTCCTCCGAACAGGTATCACCAGGTAAAGGAAGAATTTAGGCGCATGCAGGAGATGGGCATTTGCAGGCCGTCCAAAAGCGAGTGGGCGACACCTCTGCATGTAGTAGCAAAGAAAAATGGGGACATCCGACCATGTGGTGACTACAGGCGTCTAAACGCCATCACCAAGCCGGACCGATACCCCGTTCCACGCCTACATGACTTTACTTACGTGCTCTCAGGTAAAAAAATCTTCACCAAACTAGATATCAACAAATCATACCATTGCATTAGGGTAGCTAAGGAAGACATAGAAAAAACAGCAATTATCACACCATTTGGATTGTTCGAATTCCCGCGTATGACCTTCGGACTACGAAACGCGAGTCAAACATTCCAACGGTTCATGAACAATAATGTATTATATGGCCTAGATTTCTTATTCAGCTACGTCGATGACGTAATCATAGCAAGCGATAGTATAGCCGAGAACAAAATGCAGTTACGTAAAGTATTCGAGAGATTTAGACAGTTTGGTATCACCATAAATTTGGCAAAATGCGAATTTGGTAAATCTAAAATTGACTTTTTAGGTTACGAAGTTTCAACAGAGGGTATCAAACCCCTAGAAAGTAAAGTTAAGGCTATTCTAGACTATCCACGACCGGAAACGGTAGAGAAGCTCAGACAATTTTTAGGTATGGTAAACTTCTATAGGGCGAGTATACCCAACGCTGCTAGTCACCAAGCAAGCTTAAATGAATTCCTGATAGGCGCTAAACGAAAGGATAAGACTATTATCGATTGGAACGACAAGGCGACTAAGGACTTCGAACAGTGTAAACTAGGTTTAAAGAATGCTGTCATGATATCTCATCCGAATTCCAATGTGCCTGTAGCTCTTATGACCGATGCTTCAGACACATGTGCAGGCGCGGTATTGCAACAAAAAATTAACGACTCCTGGCAACCATTAGGCTACTTTTCAAAGAGGTTCACAAAAGCCCAACAAAAGTACTCTACGTACGACAGGGAGTTATTAGCAATCTACTTGGCAGTTAAGCATTTTCGATATCTACTTGAAGGTAATAATCCGACTATATTCACGGATCACAAGCCGTTAATATACGCATTTAGCAAACTACAAAGTGACTCCGAAACACCTAGACGTACAAGACAACTTTTATTCATTAGCGAATTCACTACAACAATCAGGTACATAGAAGGCGAGAAAAACGCTGGCGCAGATTTCTTATCGCGCATTCAAACAATCGACTGCCCGACTGTACTTGATTTTGCGGAATTAGGACGAACTCAGGTGAATGACACCGAGCTCACACAGCTATTGAAAGGATCAAACGATAATTTATGTATAAAGAAATACTTTATGCCAAATTGCGAAACAGCTGTATATTGCGAAAATTCAACTAATTCATGTAGACCGTATTTAACACCAAGTTATAGAAAAATTGCATTCGACTCGATACATAATGTTAGTCATCCCGGTATTAGGGCAACACGCAAGTTAGTTGCACAAAGGTTCTTTTGGCCCGGCCTCAATAAAGACGTCACCCGGTGGGCAAAGTATTGCATAGCTTGCCAAAAGTGCAAAATAATTAGACATACTGTTTCAGACTTACAGCAATATTCAGAAAGTAAACGTTTTGAACATGTAAATATCGACATAGTCGGACCTCTAAAATTATCACATGATGGAAATAGGTACTTAATAACTATAATTGACCGGTGTACACGTTGGCCTGAGGCGATACCAGTCAAAGAAATCACAGCAGAAGTAGTAGCTAAGGTATTCTACGACACATGGATTAGCAGATTTGGCTGTCCCGAAAGAATTACAAGCGACCAAGGTCGTCAATTCGAGAGTGCGTTATTTAAACAATTAATGAAACTAATGGGTATTAAGAAAATGCGTACTACACCATACCACCCACAGAGTAATGGTATTGTAGAACGTTGGCATAGAGTATTGAAATCAGCATTAACGGCACGACTAGAAAACAACCATTACTGGTGTAATGAACTGCCTACAGTATTATTAGGACTACGCGCAGTAGGAAGAAGCGACAATGGCACGAGTCCCGCAGAATACGTATACGGACAAACGCTTCGCTTACCAGGAGATTTCTACAATATCTCTGACATGCAACAGTACGACAACCATACGCTATTGGAAAACATTAAAAATACCATTAGTAAACTCAAACCTGTACCCCGTATTTCACGAGACTCACGCGCACTGTTTGTGCATAATGACTTAAAAAATTGTGAGTATGTATTTGTTCGCAATGACGCCATACGCCCACCATTAACGCCTACGTACAATGGTCCCTATCGCGTTATAGAAAGAACACCCAAAGTATACGTAATTCAGCTACCAAACAGGAAAAGTGGTATATCAATAGATAGGTTAAAGCCTGCATATGTACTTAATGAGCATTCAGAAACTAGCAATGTTTGCACAAATCCAGACCATAGCATAGTACCTCCAGATAAGAATAATGAGAAGTCTATATTGTACAAGAAAACCAGCAGTGGACGTACTGTTAAGCCGCCAGTCAGATTTAACCTGTAAACACTATCCTAACGTACGATGTTGTAATAAATAACAGTGACCATTGTGCTTTCTTTTAAATAAATAAATGAAGGACCGATGGTGTAACAAACAACAGTGACTATTATTGTTAAAATAAATAAATGAATGACGAACAAAGCCCGCACAATAACTAGTATTGATCAAACTAAATATAACAAAGAACAACTTGTGCATTATTACTAAATTAATCAACGGTCACACGTACTCATTTGTCGATAAGCAATTTCTTTGTAAATACTAAGAACAAAGATATAAATATAAGATAACAATGAAACAATTCATATGAAACAAATTTCTATTATATCAACAATGTTAACAAAGGGACCATAGTTGTAAGGTAACCTTAATATTCGTTGTTCTCTGTCCCTACAGGATGTAACAGTATACGTTATTTATAAATAACCCTACGATACAAATTCCTAGTACCTATTCATAAGTATAAATTGTATTATGTTTTAGTACCTACTTTTAAGATAATAGTAATTAAATAAAATTTTATTTTTACAAATTTTGGGGGGATGTAGTGTAGGGACACAATGTAAATATGAAAGGCAGAACACTTGATAAGCAAAAGGTATACAAGCGAGAAGTATGAATGGACGCCAGTGACATTACATCGGTCCGCGTAGAAGGTTGTCTTAAAGGGTTTTCAATGTAATAAATACAAACATTATTAACTTGACGAAAGACTTTAATTAATGGACCCGTAACCTTCTACAACCAGACGAGGCAGTCTTGTTTAGGGGCTTACACATCGCGAAACGAGAGAGAGACCCCTAAAATATCATGAGCACAATCACGTGTTTAAGTATCGTACACTAATTGCCAGTCACCTTATATGGATATAAAAATAATAAATATAAATAATAATATACTATTTACCTACCTCGTGTTAAAAATATCAGTGAATAATTTGTGTTATTCACAAGTCCTGTGAGTAACATTGTGCAATATGAAGTAGCCCTTAGTTGTGTTACGTTATCTACAGGAACAAAAAAAGGAATAACCTCTAAAATGGATACTCATGAATAACTTAAAACATCTTACCTTGATCATAAACCAGTGTGCCGTACAATCACTATAGTATGCTCTAACTGTTAACGTATTTAGATTTCCTAAATTCACATCCAAACTCGAAGAAACTTCTCGTTTTTCACAGGATTTTTTTTTATTTTTTTTTGTGTGCGTACACTTTTTCGTCCAAAACTCAAAGACGCGACAAGATGGCGTCTTGAAAGTCACGTGATATTTAGAAAAGTGTTGCTAGAGGATAATAAAAGTGCGAACTGGTAGTTTTTATTACTGGGTACAACTAAAATGCCGTTATCTACCTGGAGTTATTCACAGGATCAATATTTGTACTTTTATTTTAAGTAAGAATTTTATAATGGAATAAATGATAAATTACAATTTTATGTAAAGAAAACATTTGTTGCGATATTGATTTACATTTTTATCAAAAAAACGAAGCTTAAAACCGTATAATTTAGATCATTTTATATTTTTTTAATTGGCAGAACGCGCGAGGACACTTTCTATTTGTATGGACCAGAAATTCTTGACTTATGTTAAAAAATTTTTTTTCGGTTTAATTACATTGGAACCATTACAGAAATCATTAAATTATATAGAATATTAATGGACTTTAAATAAAAAATTGTTAATAGAAGCTTTTGATCTCTCTTGATCTTCAAAAAGGCCAATAAAGGTAGAGGACATGTGATTTTTTAACCCATGTACGATTATTTTGACTTCTACCCTAATAACAGATTTAATAGTCACTAAAATCATACATCTGCGCAAAGACATTAAATTTATAAAATCTCTTTTAGATCTGAGCCTTAAGGTTTTTCACTGAAATAGACTAGTTGACAGTTTTTGAGAAAACAATATTACCTACTAAATGTTGCTTGTGGTTTATTTACCTCAAAATTTGAATATTTCTGCGAAATAACAGAATTCATTTTTAATTCAATTTTGTATTATATTCATATGTAATTTAATTTTGATTATCAAAACAAGACATTTTGTCATAGCAGCTAGAGTGAAATCAATCACAGACCACCAAAGACTATTGATATAAGATGAATGACTATCAGGGTTGACAATCTTCCTAGTAGCAAACGAGTAATCGTTCTCCTATAAGTATGCAAAATAAAGTTGGACTCCAAAAGATTTGCCTACCAATACATACAACTGACATTTTAATTTGATTTCATAATATTGTATTACTTTTACGAAACTCTCTGAGAGATGGCGGTCTTCATGATTTGTGAATACGTAGTCTTACTCAGTACGCTAGATGGCGTGAAAAAGGCATCCATTTGGGTCTTCAATGTAACCAATTTTCATGAGCGTCAAAATAAATAAACCTATGTAATAAACCACAATACCACGGGAAAATATTATTTTAAGATAAAAGCTCAATCATAACGAATTAAATAGTATCTAAAACAATTTCAAGACGTATTGGCTGAATTTATTTTTGTATGCAACACTACAAATGTCAAACATAACAAAATTTGCCGCTCGTTCGCGTTTGTGCTTGTTTGTTCATCTATTTTTCTTGATTATAGTCTAAAGTGCTTTTTCCACCGAAGTCCGTTGAGTAGAGCCTCTGCCCCTCCGGCCGTGTTGATTTTGTGCTTGTGTTGATTGTTAAAATCGGAAAAGTTTTGAGACAGGACTCTGCCTAACTTTTTTGTTTGTGACCTATTATCTATCATGTCGAACAGAAAGTGTTGCGTCCCCGGATGCTTAAATAGCTTAGGTAAGTGTTTTATTCATAAAAGGCCGTTGCCCTAAAAGCTTCGTTATTTGGGCCCCCGAGCCCTTTCCCCCTACTCTGATACGGGGGGGGGGGGGGGCTGATATGCAAGCATTTCAGCACCCTCATGACAAAGCTCTGTGGGTAGAATCTGCCACAAGTAAATTTCAGGTTTCGTCTATAGATTCCACTGATTACCTACTTTTTCGATTGTTTCAGATACCAATGCGATTTTGCATAAATTCCCTAACCCAGCTAAGGATAAGGAGTTTTTTAATACATGGGTCTATTCCGTTGGTGGTGACATATTGCAACTTGAAAATGAACATATTTTCAAATACCGCCGTGTATGTCGTGTACACTTCAAACAAAAATATTGCTGCAGGAATAATCGGCTGAGCAAAGAAGCTGTTCCAACAGAAAACATGCCAGGTTAGTTATAATAATAATAATAATACATACACAATACATTGGTAGATGGCGATATTAAATCCTTATTATTATAAATGCAAAAGTGTGTTTATTGATTTGCCTGGAAAGATAGAAAGACAACCCACTGAGGGTTGTCTTTCTATCTTTCATGCAACAATAGAGCAAAGGATGAATGTTATTTTTTGCGTAGACAGGGTTAATGGCCCTAAAGTGACATCAGCTACTTCATTGTTAAGAAAATTAAATTAGTTTTGAGTAAGATGTGACTAAAACAAAGTTAACAAACTACTTTTTCAAATAGAATTTTATTATTACAGGGTTATCTATCTTAAAATTGAACTCAGAAAAAAGAGTGTTGAGACCCATTCAGATGTCAGAAGCATCTACATCAAAAGGTAAATTAATATTACTTTTCAAAATGTTGCATGTGCTATTATGAGCTCTTAATTATGCCTCCACTGCTGGACACGGGCGTCATAACTGGTATTCTATAATATTTGATGATAACCAATAACAAAATTGCCCCGAGTTGAGAATTGCACCTAATACCTCAAACCCAGTGGTTACTTCTGCAACTGCTGGCTACAACCAATGTAGCTTTACATAGTAATATGATGACAGTTCAAACTTAACTGTCAAGCAGCACTAATTAGACACAATGGAAAATCTATTATGTAGAGTCCTCTGTGGGTTATTGCTGCTTGCTGAAATAACTTATTAATTGTCATTCCAGGTCCTGTTACACATTTGGACTCAGTGTACACAAAGCCACATACTCAAAGTACCATAGAAGATATAGAAACAAAGGAAAATCTTGGTAAGTGAAGATATAATCATAACAGCATTAAACAACCTTTTTTTTTCAAATTGTCCTTGGTTCCATTAAGGCATAATAAAGGGGATCAAACTTTTTTGTATGGAGGCTGGCCAAGACCCGGTTTGCCATTTTGTCTTGTTTTTTTAAATGAAGTCATATGAAAGCTCATTAATTAATTTAAGCTACAAAGCGCTTTTTCTGTTAAAAATGTTATGTGATATGATTATCTTAATGAAAAGTAATTTAAATTAAATTATTTAACAAACTATATTTTTTCACAGATAAGGGTATACTTCCTAAAGAAGCCAAGGACACTGCAGACATCCTGTTGTTCTTCGACAACCTTTTCGATTCCCTCAACGGAAGCTTTGGCAAAAGAAAGAAACATGGAAAACCTCTTCTAGGACCTGCAATGCCTACTTCTATCCATCATAAAACATGGAAGGAGAGTAAAATGATTATGAAAGATATGAAATTTATTCATCCTAAAACCTGTAACAACGAACACGTTCCCACATTGAATAATTGGGTATGGACGCTAGAAGGAATGAATTATTATTAAAAAAATTAAAAACAAAATATTGCGTATCATCAGTTTGGCTGCGGCATCTGAATCAAGACCCAATAGAAAACTTTTTTGGGTCCATAAGGAGCCACGGATGCCGCAACATAAACCCTACTCCAGAACGATTTGAAGCAGCATTCACGACGTTACTCGTAAACAGTCTCTCTAGCGTCCATGCGCCTGGAGCTTATTTATGAAATAGACAATTGTGAAACTTTACATGAAGTACTCATCACAGGCGAAGACGGCAAAGAGCAAATTAATTGCGAACTAAGTAATATTCCCGATATAACATTCACACCCCTTGCAGAAAAAAATGACCCACGCGTAATTGGTGGCCTACAGTACGTAAGTGGGTATTTTGTAAAAAGCGCCTAGAAAAAGGTATTCAAGGGCTGTGTTGAATGTAAAAAAGATTTAATATCAAACAGTGAGCACGAATATTTAAGATATCGGGAATACGCAAATAAAAAATGGCTTTGCAGTCCCAGCGACTCCCTCTTAAATTGTATCTATAATCTGCAAGATATAAATTATATAATATTAAAAGAAAATTTAGATAAACAACATTTACGGAAATCAATAACTACTGTGATTTTTATTGCTGTAGATTTTTCATTCATAAAATGTTCAATTCATAATGAAAAATTAATAGATTTCTTAATAAAAATATCCTGTAGATTTTTCATTTACAACTATTGTAAAGATATAAATAATATACTAATGAATAAGAGGGAGTGTGATGATGATACGGATTCGTATAAAATTAAAGCTAAAAAACTGAATAAGAGGTGTTTCAAAAGAAAGAAATAAATAATGAAATCTAACTTTGTTTTATTTTTTAATAATGTGAATTACTTTCGCTTTTCTACATAGATGCAAGCGAATATGTAATTCACATTTTAAAACACCTATCTAAATAAAAAATATCAAGGCTGAAAGTAATAGGCGACGTACGTATGTGTGTATCTACGTGTGTGCGTGTGTGTTTGTGTGCGGAAGATTATGTTGGTATTAGTTCCAAAACAGGCGTCCAGAGGGCGACAATTGACGTTTCTCACTTTTGTCGCTGAGTTGTACCTCTATTCCATATATAAAAAAGTACTCTGTGATGACTATTCAGAACACTATAACTCCTAGCGGAGGACTTCAATACTTTCATTTTGTCAAATCACGAGTTTTTTGAAAAGTGTTGCTCGCACACAAGCTTTATTTATTACTTCTGTCGGCTTAAATATCTAATTTTCGGTGGTCTTAATTAACAACGTTTTATAAATATTAAAGAAAAAAAAGCGATTCAAAGAAAAAAAAGCTATTCAAAGCGGCCAAATCATTATTTATGTTAATGTTTAATTTAACAGTCGTAGGTAGACAATTTTCATTTTCAAATTTTTTATGGCTGTACACAAAAAAATAATAAATACTACTTACTAGTTTAGTAGATGAATAAGTAATAAACACTGTCCCATTGTACGAGAGGGACATACTACCAATCAGTGTTGTTCCTTTCCAACAACATTCTTTTCGTAGGTACCTCTATTGATAATGCAATAGAAACTTATGTCTGTGGTATAACGTTGTTTCTATTTACAAAAAAAAAAAACGAGTGGTGTCGTTGGACACCTGCAACCTAATTGCGTAACACAACTATGAATCACATTCTGAATGATTGATATTGCTAATACATTGCTTTGTAAGTTCGAAAAAATTGTTTGGTCTACAATGCCGCCGATTCCCTTGTTCACAAACTAAATTAAATTTAAGTTCCGTGCATCTTTTTCTTTCTATTTCATTAAGAAAAGGACAGAAGATAAATTTTAGTTCAGTCCTGTCAAATTAATCAGCGCTTGACATAAATTGACGTAATTTTAGTAGGCAAGTTTTTAATCACGTCTAAACTTGTATGGAGTAGTGACAGACGCCGATTAATTTGACAGGACTAAACTAAAATGTATCTTCTGTCCTTTTCTTAATGAAATAGAAAGAAAAAGATACACTGAACTTAAATTTAGTTTAGTTTGTGAACAAGGGAATCGGCACCAATGTAACGCAATGAATGTTGTTGAAATGTCAAAATGAAACCTATTGCTATTGATAGTGTGTTACGAAATTACTGCCGGCGCCGGATGGAAAGAAGTTCCTTTCGCTTTGTTACGTAGATAAAAAAAGTGTCGCGTAAAGTGGCCGCCCCGGTGTATTCCCGCTGTCCCCACCGCCCGTGTCCCCCATTAAGGCGCTGACAAGACCCAATTGACCAAAATAGGCTTCTCTTAAGAAAGAAAATTGGCAAATCTGTATAGTTTGTGGTAGCGGAAAAAATATATGTTAATTTTGAACATATTTCCCAGAACTTGGTTGTCACCAAAACACGTTTTGAATAAAAAATCTCGATACAAACTAACGTTAAACTAACCTCTTACCTTGAGTTCTAATCCAAAATATCTGTATTAAATATCAACATAAATTACGTATTTAATTAATAACAAGTACGTCTTATTCTAATGCAGAACTTGGTTGTTTTTTATTTTCGATTACTCAACTCAATTCTGAGTAAATAGATAATTACTTCATATTTTGCAATACATTACAAGCGTTTTGTCGTCGCGCTTCTCTTTCTTTTCTATGCAATCTGACAGTGACCGCGGTTTAGGTGTTGTCAGCGTCTTAATAGGGACAATGGTGCCGATTCCCTTGTTCACAAACTAAACTAAATTTAAGTTCAGTGCATCTTTTTCTTTCTATTCCATTAAGAAAAGGACAGAAGATAAATTTTAGTTTAGTCCTGTCAAATTAATCAGCGCTTGACGTAAATTGACGTAATTTTAATAAACTAAAATTTATCTTCCGTCCTCTTCTTAATGAAATAAAAAGAAAAAGATGGACTGAACTTAAATTTAGTTTAGTTTTACCCATATCGAAATCTTATGCAAGAAAATCAGCAAATCTGCTTATGCACTGCACACATTATCGTCTATAATAGGTGTGGAGGCATTACTTACAGCCTACTATGGCATAACGGAATCACATCTACGCTATGGTGTCGTCTTTTGGGGCAATTCAACAGAAAGAGAAACGGTGTTCAAGGCTCAAAAGAGATGCGTCCGTTCAATGTTTAAAATTAAACCTACCGATAGTTGCGTGCCGTACTTTAAAAAATATAAGATACTTACGTTGCCATGTCTTTACATTTTAGAGGTAGCTGTATTTGTAAAAACGAATCCACACCGATTCAAACAACTAAATGAAGTTGTACCACGTAACAGGCGTGACAACAGGATATGCTCTCATGCTGCGAGAACATCACTCATGCGCAAAAGTATTTTCTGTATGGCTCCGATGATATTTAATAAATTGCCTAAAAGTTGGAGAGAACTGCCCTTGTCACTTTTCAAAAATAAGCTGAGAATTTTTTTAATTAATAAAGCATATTACACTATTTTACATTTTATGGATGAAAAGGACTTTTCTATTCCGACCTCTAATGTAGATGGTTAAAAATACAATTTTATAATGTGAACACAGTTAATTATAGTGGACATAGTTAATTTAATTTATTTTGGACTTTAAAATCGTGACATCAATTTTTATTGTCTATTTCTTACGTATTTTTCTAATGAATTTAAAATGACGTGACATGAAATGATTATAATGATACTATTTGATAATTATGTACATATACTGGACATAATTTAATTTATTTTTTACCATAATATACTTTAAATCTTGACATAAATTATTGATGAAATGATTATGAATGTTAATCCAATTAAATGAAATTGTTAACTAATAACTTACAACTTATACAATTTGTACGCCGCTATTGGCAAAACATGGACGCTCACTACAAAATATTAACTCAACCGACGGCAATACCTTGCATGTCTGCCTTGTCAGTTTATGTATACGCATGTTTGACAAATAAATGATCTTTCTTTCTTTCTTTGTGAACAAGGGAATCGGCACCATTGAGTTGGATCTACAAATTAATAAAACATCTAATGTGTAGAAGAATCTAAAACTATTCAATCGGTTTCATTCAATAAGACATCAGAATATTTTGTGCCACTAGTTGATCTATGTATTAATCATAGCTCACTGCATTTTTTGGTTATTCAAACAAGTCACAAGAATCGACAATTGAATACTTAACATAATTATAGAACAAACCAATGTTAGGGCCGCTTCGAAATCACTGCTCTGGACAACTCTGGAATAGTCTGCGTTCATTTTTAAACAGGTACTTTATTCTGAATATATATAATACTTTCTCCAGGAGTTTTCCCTGATACTTTAATAGTCAAGTAAGTAAACTTACTGCCACCATGCAACACAAAGGTCTGTTGATAAACAGACGGTTTTTGAAAATGTCAAAACCTGTTTACTGGGGAGGAGAGGAACCGATTATCGGATACTTTTGTTCAAAATATTTAGAAAAAAATAGTAAACAATGACTCAGACCCTAAAACTTGAAAGTTTTACTATGTGCATTTTATGCACGAAACCAGTAACTATTTAACGTAATATATATATATATATATATTTTAAATTAAATTTATTTTATAAATACCGATTGTGGTTTTCAAAAAAGTTTCCCTTAATCGGATATCCGATAATAGGGCCCAATTGGCATATGGTATAGGCGACTACTTATTTTTTAATAAATCGAGCTGCTTTATGTTTTGCATTATATTATGTAACAATCATCAGCCTTAATCATTATTAAAATCAGTCTAAATTATGTTTATTTTGATTAGGGTTTTGCATCATAAGTTAAAAAATCTCACTAAAAAATAAAAAATAATTCGTTTTTATCTTCGAAGTAGGTGACCTTTCAGGTCAATCGTGCGAAGGCTTTAAACCCATAAAATAAAAAAAATGACAAAACTAAACATATATTAAATCTCCCCTAAAGAGAAAATATTGTAACCATGGCATAAATCACAGACAAAATCTACAACACTATGATCTTCTACTCCAGCGCATTCTTCGTGACACCAGCGACGACAAGCAAGTCATCTCAGGATAAGATCATCTTATCCATCGTTCCCCTCGACTTTCGGTAGAAAAGGCCATATTGCAATAAGTGCATTCGACATCATCATCGTTAGCTTCGCTGCCATCCCTTTGTAAAATCATATCTATTTCTGTATCTCCTTAATCAGAATCATCTTTCTTATTTACTTTTAAAACTTCCTTTTTATATCTTCATTTTCCCCTCAGTCTTTTTACCTGGTGCGGTCCTTTTTTTTGTAAGAGGTCCATCTCTTTTTTTCTATTTGTGCTACAAGTGTAGTTTTACATGGCGAGCTTGTAGGCTTGGTCTCTCTGCTGTTTATCCTAGGTTTTCTCTGGATAGCAGGAATAGGGCTAATTATCTGTGGTGTGACCATCAATTTTGACATCCATTTCGCAGGTTCTTTGAAAGATAAAGACGTAATTGACCCGGTGGACTTTTGCAACCCAGATATACTCGGTTGTGGACTTGATAGTCGGCTACAGACTGCAAAATCATTTATCGCAGCTTCCGAAGCGTTGCTTATACCACCTGAACAGTCTTCGACGGCAAAATCCTCGTCACCAAAGACGTTTTTATTCATCGGAATAAGCTAATTGAGCACGGGAACATATTTTGCCGACTAACTATGATACTTGGTATGCTGTTACTACCCGTCCTGGGCGAGATCTTAACCAGGATTCTAGCTGATGGTAAAACTTCTTAAACGGTTCCATGAATCATGTATTGAAATGAAGATAACACCATTTTCTGTTGCTAGGTCTATCACATCTATGTCTTGTTTGCGAATAATGTCCATCTAACAAAATAATAACCAGGTTTTCCTTGCAGGGTTTAACACAATCAATAAAATGTAGGAACCATTTTGTGAAGATGTCTAGCTGAATCCACCCCGATTTATGCACATCAAACTTCGAACTAGGTGGTGCTCCGTCTTCTAAATATCTCTTCATATTTACTCTAGGGAAAGTAAAAAGTGAAGGCACAAATACATCATTTGCCCAAAGCCCATAATATTTTTTTACCATCTCAAGGCAGTATGTAACTAATTCTTCTATTTCCTTGTCAAACGTAAGTTTTCTGCCCAATTGAGATGACAGAATCTCATCTATGTCATTGGGAATCTTATAGTCTTCTAAAGTGCTTTGGGATCACCATATAAGTTCAAAGCCTTAAGATATATCTTTTTGTTTTTCACAGCAAGATAGGCAACTTTCGTCGATTTGCTATCTCATGCTTTTCTATTTAATCTTGAAGAAATGATGAAACTGAAATAAAAACGAAAAGCAACATTAAACATTCGAAAAACATTGTAATAACATGGACAACCAAAATTTAACTTTGTAAAAATGTGTCTCCTTTGGATATCCGACATTAGGCCCGCGTAGGTATCCGATATTAAGATGGCTGAATATGAACAACAATATTTTTTTAAATATTGTTATTTTCTGAAATAAAATGCGTTTAAACAACAAAATAAATGCTACCCTTGATGAAACTTGTACAATAAACTACAATTGTCAATAAGTATATGACACCAAAAACAGATTTTGCTATTTTAAAATGTCGAGATACTCGATTATCCGAATTGGCACAACTCTCCGATATACGGTGCCGCTCCCTACCCAAGTCTTGAATAAAATCAGGGTCAAAAGAATGAGTTAGTTGAACCAAACAAGTTTATCCTGTTATCAGAATTGACCAGTATTCTGAAGATGACACTTATACAGGAAAATATTTGATTAAATTAAAATCGTTAAAATCCGCGACGACGGCGACGGTAGGAATATTTTTGCACCTCATCATAGAATCGATTTTGCAATATTTAACTAACTAATAACCTGCAGTTGACTATTCCATGAAGGTACCTCAAATTAACTACAGTTAAGTAGTTGTTACTAAGACGTAAACGTCTATACCTAGTAGAGTGTGACAGGATTTCTTTACACAATCTTTAATGTAACTTTAAAAGTAAGTAATCCAAACTTGATCTTAAGTAGATCAAGTTTGGATTAGTTACTTTTAAAGTTAAAAAACGTCTTAAATTAGGGATTATTTAAAGCCAAACCAACGTGCTTGTCCAAGTTGGCTTGCTGTGTTCCGATTTGTGTAATTAGCTACGGTCACATCACACAGGAGAGATCTCAACGTTGACTCTGCGATGTCAATGCATTTCTTTGCATCTATAGTTCTCAGACCAAATAAAAAACCAAGACAGAGTTTGGTTGAAATGAGCTATAAATGTGTGCGAGTTACACAAAGCGAGGTGTAGTTTTGGCATGGCTTCACTGTATTGTTCGCAGCGCTGTCTTGGTTTTTTATTAATTGATCTGAGATCTAGTATTGCAGATGTCCATAGGTAGGCGACGGTAACCACTATTGGTGGGCCGTCAGCTTGTTTGTCACTCAACATAAAAGAAACTTCAACAAGTAACTGTTTCACACATTACATTATTGTGAATGGGGTATGATGCACGACCGCAACAACAATACATGTACTCGTACATGCAAAAAGTGTCAATACCGTATACAGTCACAATTATCACTTTTAAATTTAAGTTTTTATCCATTATCTACGTCAGAGGGAGCAATAAAATTAAGGTATTATTAAACGGATAAAGGCTTCTACATACTAGGGCGATATCGCGGGCGCGACATGCAGCAATATGCCTGCCGCACCCACGATATCGCCCCAGTCTGCAGAAGTTTTAACAACTTATCCGTTTAATAATACCTACTTCTTAAATTCATTGCTCCAGTGGCGACCTTAGGGGGTGGCAAGCATTGCACCCGCCCAGGGCCCCCGCTCTTGCAGGGGCCTCGCGCTAGAACCTTAGTAGAAAAATGATTAAATTTAAAACTTTATTTTCTCCTTATTTATTAGTTAAAACAATGAAACAAGTTTGGTATGTAAAGTCAAATTAACTATATCAAAATGAACGACCCCGAGATTTGAGTACCTACTATATGAGAAGAACAGCGGGGTAATAAAATTTGTAACACACTATGGTCCGGACTCCACCAAAGCGGATATGTGCGGAGAAGTCCAAAGCGGAAACGAGAAGAGATGTTTTTTAGAGACGAGATGTGTGAATAACGAAATTCTATTGGTTGTTTAAAAAACATCTCTCCGCTCGTCTCGTCTCCGCTTTGGTGGAGTCCGGGCCTATCAGTAGCATTGGCTTTCATTTTGACAGTTCAAAATCATTGCGTTACTTACGTTGTGGAGCAGACTTTTTGAACATATGAAGCAATGGATTAGCAATATCCTCCACAACCATTCAGAAAATCAGAATGTTTATCCATGTACCTATGAGACGGAAACGACGACATTATCTCGGTGCTGAAATATCCTAACTATTATTTATTTTTTATTTATTTATTTATTTGTTAACATAGGTAAGGAAATACAGATCTTATGATTGATAAACAGAGCGCTATGTTATGCCAGGAGGCGTACAAATATGGAGTGAAAATATAGCCGATGATTACAAATTAAAATTAACTAAAAATATTTGAAAATCATGCATAATTATGATATTAAATTAGAAAATAAAATGAACAATTACATAGGTATTATTTAATACTCCATTATGTCAGACCTAAATGAGGAATTATTAAAATGTCGAAAATCTATATCAAAATAATTAAAATGTCAAAAAGATTTAATGTCAATGCTATTAGTTGTAACTCTAAATTAAATCGTCATTCAGGTATTCGTCAATTGTATAATAACATTTATCAATTCAGAACAATTTCATTTTTTTTCTTAAATTGTGTTAAATTTAATTCTTTTATGGCATCTGGAATTTTATTGTAAATGCGTGGAGCCATACACAGGACACTTTTTTTTTTACTAATGCAGTTTTACTTTTATAATTACATAGAGATTTTTTGTACTGACTACGAATTGGAACATTTCGTACCATTGTCATTTATTCAAAAAGGTTGGGATTTGTTTTGAAGATACTAATTTCTAATATGTATATCGCCGGTAGCGTAAGTAGATTTAATGATTTAAAGTACGGTGCACAGCTGTTATCTGTTTTCAGACCACACATGGCTCTAATGCACCTTTTTTGTGCCTTGAATGGTAATCCCTTTTCCTAGGAATTACCCCAAAAAATTATTCCGTATCGTAGAAGTGAGGCTACTAGACCATGATAGGCAACAAGTAACGCGTCTATATTTACTTTTCTGGCCAATTGAAAAAGTGCCTAGGCAGATTTATTCATTTTTTTACATAGCTGTTCTATATGAGCTTTCCAATTGAGGTTATTGTCAATATGGTTACCCAAAAACACACTTACTTTTACTTCTTCTATTTCGTTACCATTGCAATGGACACAAATTTTTGGAGCTTCAATTCTTTGATGGAAATGCATTACTTTGGTTTTATTGAGGTTGATTATTAAATTATTCATATTAAGCCAATTAATTATGTCAGTAAGAGTGTTATTAATGACAAATTGATACGTATTTAAGTCCTTACATTTAACTATTGCAGTGCTATCGTCTGCAAACAAAATCATTTGTTGTTGTGTCACTTTTGGCAAATCATTTATATAAATGAGAAATAAAAGTGGCCCAAGCACGCTACCTTGAGGCACTCCATATTTTATACTTCTGAAATCCGACACATACGTTTGTTCCGTTTTGGTTTTTGCCACAGAACATATAAACCTCCTTTATATGTTCTGTGGTTTTTGCGCACACTCTTGTGATTTCAGTACATTGCAATCTATAACTAAGATATGATTCTAGTAATTTTAGAATTCTAGTAATTTATTATAAATGCGAAAGTGAGTTTGTTTATTTATTTGTTACGCTTTCACACTAAAACGGCTGAACGGATTTGGATGAAATTTGGCATATGGGTTGACCATGACCTGGATTAGGACATGGGACTTTTTATCCCGATATTCCCACGGGGACTTATGCGGGTGAAACCGCGGGGCGCATCAAGTATAAAATAAGTAGAAAAGGCCCCCAAATCGCGGGAAGTTGACTGGTAGAAAATACCTATGGCATTAAGTCCGTCTCTGTACATTTCTGTACTTCAAGTACTTATTAAATAAATACGTACTTAAGTAGGTACTTTTTAATGAAATGCTAAACAAGGCAAAATATGTTCAGTAAGTAAAATGCAGTTTGTAGTTGGAGGCTACCTCCTGTATGCAAATATAAACGTAGATTTATACAATTTTCGAGATCGCCTCTGCATCAATTCAATCTCTTGTTTCTCGAACATTTCTGTCTATGTTGACAAAGATACTCTTATTTCTGCATGAATGGATAAAGAAAACCTAACCTTTTAATAAAAACAGGGCGCTACTAGTTTCGAGCTCGCTACGCTCTCTTACATCTTGCATTTTTAATTTTATTTTGCATATCGGGGCGGGGGTCATTTCATTTCTCATCAATCAACAGAAATATCTACTTTCCGTTCTCATACTTTGCGCAAACGACAAAGGCCTCGCAAAGATTTGCCGCCCGGGGCCTCACAATGGTTAAGGCCGCCGCCGCTGCATTGCTCCCTCTGACGTAGGTAATGGCTTTATTAGCGACACCTTGCCTAATTTGGTCTGTGTCGGAATTGGTCGGTCTCCGGTATCGGTCACCGTGTCCGGTCTTCGAACCAAGACTCTGGTTCCAATCCTACTATCCTACTTCCTACTAATATTATAAATGCGAAAGTTTGTAAGAATGGATGGATGGATGTTTGTTACTCTTTCATGCAAAAAGTACTGAACAGATATGGATGAAATTTGGCACACAGATAGTTTATAACCAGGAATAACACATAGGATACTTTTTATCCCGATATACCCACGGGGTCAAAACTTATGCGGGTGAAACCGCGGGGCGCATCTAGTCATTCATAAATCCGGTAACTGGTCATACGCATCTAGGTTTTTATATCCAAGCAATTATGTCAGAATAATTTAATATATGTATAATTAAGTAATTTCATTTGAACCATGGCGTCGCGACTTTTTTGTACCCATACCTCGATCCAATAACTTAATGATTTTAAATCTGAATGATTTCGATGAATAGGTATTGCTAACCATCGCTTCATATTATGTTCGAAAATTTTGTCAGGACAACAAAAACTAACGCAATGAATGTCGTTGAACTATGAAAATGAACCCATTGCTACTGTAAGTACCTGTGTTACATATCCCTGGTTTATAGTAAGGTAGGCAGGTACTAGGACCATTTAGAAAACATACAGCGATTTTTAGGGCTCCGTACTAAACAGGAACCCTTATAGTTTTGCCACGTCCGTAACTCAGAGACGCTTAGTACAAGAAAACTGTAATTTGGCATTGGTATACACATACATATTAATCACGCCGACAAAGTTGTAAAATAAAATCTAGACAAATGTTTTTTTTAAGGTCCCTCCCTCCACGTGATGTGAGGATGATTCGATCTCGTCTATCCCATGGTGTGGGGTATCGTTGGATAGGCCGTTCAAAAATATTGCGGGTATATGAACACCACTTTTAGATTAAAGGATCCGCTTGCCCCCCCCCCCCCCCCCCCTGCCAGCTAAATAGTGGCAGTAGTATATAATTAATTAAATTAAAATGAAAACTATCACAGCTAAGTGTGCTTTACAAGAAATTTGCAGTTGGAGAATGAATTAAGTTTGTTTTTGGGATAAATTCATCCCGACTTCCTAACTACGGAACCCTTCATTGTGCGTGGTCCGACACGCACTTGGCCGGTTTTTATTTTTTTACTGGGACAGTATGGGGAATTCCGGATGTACACTCCTACAATGACGACGAATCTAACGCCACCTCTTGTGTTAAAATCCATCAAGCCGTTTAGGCTACAGAGCGTGCCAAAGAAATAGACATACATACATACAAACTCTCGAAAAACATTACCCTCCTTCTGAGGCAGTCGCTTAATAAAAACAAACTGTATAGACACGTTAAACTTCGTCTGACCACCTACCATCAAATCATACAGCCTCATAGATACAGGTGAAATGATGTACCTATTGCGATTAAGTAATAGAGGATTGAAACCTTACCAAATAAATATCACATTAGGTACTTAATTAATGTATTACAATTAGTAACGTCCACGTAGAAACATATAAAGCAAGTTTGTATTTAAAACGTTCTATATACGTAAGTAGTTAAGTACGTACTAAATTATTTACCTAAGTCCTTGTAAAGTGCGATATATGTAGGTAAGTATTATTTACCGTTTATTTACCTAGGTTATAAAACAGGTTAGTTATTAGCTTTTAAGTACACGTGACCACTGTAATGTCATTACCCGAAGACACGACGCGACAGACCGTATGCAGTAACTTACCTCTACCTACCCAGGTACTGGCATAGCAGATGAGGCTAGTGCAACTTGATCATTTGACCAATAGCTAATGTTTATGGCGTGTTAATGGCATATTGCCCAGTGAGCTAGGTGAAGCTCCTGTAGCCAGGACCGCTTTGCAATTGGCTATTCGGTACTTACTACCTAGTTAACTAGTGGAGGAGCTCGTGGTTAATAATAGCCGCACGGGCCGTTTCGTCAGGTTAAGCTACGCTTGCCGGGGTTGGTCTGTGGATGGGGTGACCATCTTTACATTGGTCCTCGCTGTCATTCGTGGATCTTTGACAGTCGTGAGAAGCCCGAAAGTCTGACAATCAGTGTTACCAAGTGGTATCGTAATACCCATTTACTGGGTTGTGGAGGTCAGATAGGCAGTCGCTCCATGTAAATATATACTGATATTCGGCTGCATCCGGTTAGACTAGACGCCGACCCCTACCCCCCCTACCGATAGTTGGGAATAGGCTAGGCAGATTAAATACTTAAGTAACTAATAATGACGTAGGATACCCAACTACCCAGTCAGCGCATGAAACTATAGGCAGTAATGAGTAAGTAATAAGTTTTCAACTTTGCAACAATACTAAAGGTATTGTTATAAATTCGATAAAAAAAAACAAGCGTTAAACGAAAATAAATATTAATGTGTAAAACTACGTACATGCTACGTAGGTTCTTAACTGTTAATACACAAACACTGTGATAACCTTGGCAGGACAAAGAACAAAGCAGATGTGGCGCCCAATTGTGTGCTTTAACGCAACGCTAGCGACCGCGACGTTGGGCATGATGTTAGGATTTAACGTTTTATTGCATTATTGCTCTGGTTATAAATCTAGTACATAATGCATGCATAAATAATACGAGAATTTGCATTAGGTACTGGTTACTTGATCATCTATTCTATTAAGTATATTTTTTTTAGTGGCAATGGTGCTGATGTCGACAATTCTCTCAATGTCAGATGTATTATGAGAATACGTGCAAAAATAAAAAAAAACAGGATCTTTTATCCGATACTAGTAGGTTGAAGAATAATCGCTATTCATCATTTTGACTGCCATTGTAAACTGCCAAAAATTCATGATGCAGAGTGGGTAGGTCATGGATATTCGATTAATTAACGTTCATAGAATATGTTTTATTTTACTACATTCTAGTCCGTGATACTTATATGGTAGCAGCTAACAGAGCTAGGTTATCTAATAAACGAATGGTCAAATTAAGACTCGATTTATAAGAAGTCTATGCAGTTTAATTGGATCTAATACCCTCGTAAACCTTATCGCAATGTAAATATCGTCGTTACTATAATGCTCGCAAGAATTAGCTGTAGCTGACTATAGCCCTGACAGGACCCTGCGCAATGCAACGCTCATAGAAATATAGAGTGTTTTGCAAAACGAGTTGAATGCACCTGTGTGCGCCGTCGCGGCCTTGTCAGTGTGCACACGCACGCCGCAGCGTCGCACCGCGATAACGACGCCTCTCGCCAGGCACCGGTACTCACATTCGCATTAGTTGTTCCGTCAGCAGTATAAACCACTGAGTAGCTCTCCGGCGGAAAGTTGAACTGCACCGAAGACATCTCGCGGTTTCACTGCACTAACACTGGGTCGGAGCACACAAACACTATGAACTATGACACGATATGTCCGGCGCCGGGGGTCTCGTTGACTCATTATTCCTTATTGATCAGCGCGAGGCGGATGCGGACTGCCACATGAGCGCAGACACGGAGGGCCGCGTGCGTGGACGCATCGGCTCGAAGCCGGCGTCTTACAAACGCGGATTATCGCTCCTTACGCCGATAATGAGTAACGTAAACTTCCCGTAAAATTTGTGTTGGTCACTGTGTACGCCGATTGTGCGCTATCGACAGCGAACCTTATCGCGGAACCGGCCGCGGTGCGACTGGTTATACGAGACGTGTGTATTTGTTGTCAGTTTTAACACTGGAGCCTGCGGGTACGCGTTCCTCATTCAATTATTTATATTATATGTACCTACACAATGTTCAATAAATAAACAATTGAAGTTGCTGCAGATGGAGTTAGTATTCGAACACACAATGGACCTTGTTACTGGTTATCTTCTGACTCACTATAATTTGTTCAAGGTGGTAAGAAGTTGGCTATCATTCTTTAAAACCTTTCTCTGAATCAATTAAGTAAAAGTCTAATGCCAGCAGCTGGAGGTTGCTGGAATTATTTTATTGTACTTTTTGTACGAATTCGCTTCGAGTTACTTGTTAAGTGACGTACGTATAATTACTAATATTATTAATACTGTAACACTTTTACAAATAGGTACAATACAAGTGACCATAACTCATGAACATCGTCCGCATCCATATAAAGCACTAGAGCCGAGTTCAATTAACACTATCGTAGGTACTTACTAATGCTATAAACAGGAAAAATGGTGTTTGTTTAATTGTGCACTTCTTTTTGGCATACAAACGACTTACTATGCTCCACTATCGCATATTGTGTAGTTCCTGAAGTCGTACATCGATTTCGTTTCAGAATACTAAGTACCAGCATGTCATCATGTTATTGACTCGTAATGCAGTCTTACTTAAAATAATTAAAAAAAGGTTATTTACAACAGGAATGTTCCTAATTCAGAAGGGTCTAAAATGTTTAAATTCATACGTATGCGCTAGAATATTCAGCTGCATCCGGTTAGACTGGAAGCTGACCCCAACATAGTCGAAAAAATGCTTTGCAAAAGATGACGTATGCGCTAGAATTCAAAATAGTATCAAAATAGTGTCATGATAATTGTCGGGGAAATAACCAAAATAAGGATCACTAAGTAAGAGCCATGAATATTTCCGAAATGACTAGCGCTTTTTAGGGTTCTGTACGTCCGAATGAAAAAACGGAACTCATAATAGGATCACGCGTTTCTGTCTGTATGTCCGTCTGTCACAGCCGATTTGCTCCGAATCTGATAAAGTAGAAATTTGGTATACATATACATATAACACTTAAATAAATGAATTCTTAATGTAGGGGTCACTTTTGGGGGATAAATTAGAAAATTTTAAAAACATTTTACTAACTGTACACGTTAAATAAAAGGGCTTACTGGGGTCTAACTTTTTTTTTGTGATTTTAAAAAGAACATTAATTTTAAAGCAGTTTAGGCAAAAAGATGAAAATTGTCAATTCCCCCCTTATCTCCGAAACTACTGAGCCAAAATGATTGAAAAAAAATACAGAAAATAAATTGTTCTATATTTATAGATTATAGGAAAACGTATAAGAAGTCTATGGTCCTAAAATAACATGGTAAATCTCTCAATATTGAGCGTACAATTTTTCATGTGCAGTTCCCCGAACATGTTTTTCGACTAAATATTAAGTTTGTTCTTGGAATAAATTCATCCCAACTACGGAACCTTTCTTTGTGTGTGGTTGGTCCGACACGCACTTGGACGGCTTTTTCAGTATGAGCATCATAGACTATTAAGAAGTAAAGCTTTTTTTTTGGTATTTATTATACATATTTTACTGTTATACATTAGCTTCCGATTACTGGATCAATTAAATTAAGATATTGTATCACTGTATAGTCTATCATTAATCAGTTAGATAGCAGTTTTATTTGCAGTACCTAAACATGCTTAATTTACGCGTTTTATCATTATGTATCCAAATTCCTCATAAATATCCATTCATGTTTCCTGCTGATTACTGAGGCCCTGCACTCCTGCGGTGGTATCGCTAGTAATCTTTACCTACCTTAACTATGGACAAATCAATCAACTCAAATATATCCACTGTTGTTTATCAATGCATCTAGCCATAACATTAATATGTAAAACAAACATTTATTGGTAACAACATGGGATATAATATAATTATTAAACCAAAATGCCTTAGGGCCTTATCACACTAGCGAGTTGCGAGGCGAGTGCGCAGCGAGCTCGCCGCGAGGTCGCAACGAGTGCGTAACGAGTTCGCCGCGTTTGCGGAACGAGAGCGGTTTACGTGAGTGTACAAGAGAGAGCGAGACAAGCGAGTGTAAAATATTGTGAAAACGTGGCGAACACGTTACGCACTCGCGGCGATCACGTTGCGATCTCGCGGCGAGCTCGCTGCGCACTCGCCCCGCTTTCCACTCGCTCGCAATTCGCTAGTATGATAAGGCCCTTGGCTGCCAGTTTAATTGAATATTGAATTATCTGTCCATATCGCTTTAAGTCTTTATTATGACAAAATAGTTTCATTTGTTTTTGCTCTAATAAAATGAACATTTTTAATGCTTGTTGCAACTGCTACATAATAAAAATATGTAGTTCATAAAAAAAATATGTATGGACACTCGTTTAAATTAAAAACCAAAAGTAAATTTAAAAACATTTATTACAACATACTTACCATTTAAATACATTCAAAATTTCCAAAGGCTGGTCCCACTAATTATCACAAACAATTTCTTAATACTGTTATTTTTTTTATCAAGCTAATACTTCATTTCATTGAACTATCTCGGTTTTAACTGAAAATCTGAAAAACCGATTTCCGAAATAAATACAGAATCATGTGACTAAGTAACGACGAAATCATTAAATGCAAACACGAGATTAAGATATATTATAACTACATAGTAAAATTCACAACCTCTTTATCAGAATCATATGACTTGGGTTACATGTAACGACATAGTTAAAGCATAATTATAGCACGTGTGCGTTATCTAAAGACATTCTGAGAAGGGTATTTTGAGATTCAGGGATGATTTATGCTGTATTGAGCCGGATTTGAGCAAAAGCACGAACATTTTATGTGTCTGTACAATCCATACACTATGCTAAGCAAAAATGTATCAAAATGTATCGAACCGCAGCTCGGTATGGTAAGATATTAACATAAATCACTCGTAAGCCCTGGTCGACACGGGCGATTTTTAACGCGACGATTTTTTTTTATCGCGCACTGGATTTTTAACTATCTAGAGTTGCGCCGAACATTGAGAATCCAACAGACTGCATCCCAACGCGTCAAAAACATACTTTATTGGATGTTCAAGTTTAGGCGCTAGGCAGTGCGTTGAAAATCTAGAGCGCGATAGATATCGCGCATGGGTACGAGAACTAATAGAGGTCACTGATCAGTTAAGTTGTTTGTAAGACGGTGTTAATGTATGTGAGCAGCTGCAGCGCTCGCTGAGTCGCAGGGTCCTTCGCCGAGCGCTCCAGCCTCTGGAGGGACGCGAGCACGGCCGCCGACACGCCCGAACTCCGCAACACCAGCTTAGCCTACACAAATCAGAAAGAAAATGGTTATAACACCAACCTATTATTGCCACACTGCAAGCAGGTCATAGACTTCTTCTCACACAGAGAAGGCACGAGCATAAATCACAACACCTGCTCAAGCCGGATTGACGATTTCAAACTGGAACTGGATTGGACAGGACTCGTTAGAATGGTTGACAGACATCAAAAATACAATTGTATATTTCGACATGTTTACATAATCACCTTCACAAGGACAGCTTCCTTGAATACAAATTAATAATATGCGCACATCATATTCGTTTGACATTTAAACGCCAAAAACTGAAAATGGATATTATTTCTGATCTGATATGTGAATAACGTTGTAAAGAGTAAAAAGAATTAAATTGAGCAAGTTTGCGAACTTGCTCAATTTAATTCTTTCAAGGTTGGTAAACTATTGTAAGTTGGAGATGGCAGCCAGATTAGTCGATTATGACTTAACCGGAACCATTGAAAATATGATTATTATGTTGTAATATTACCGAAGAGGATAAGTCAATTTATAAATAAATACATAGACACAAAAACCAGTGCTAAAAAGATGATATCGAACAACTTTTAATGTAATTTGATCTGTGAGGACGTTATCAAAATTTGCCAATAGTCACACAAAAAACTAGTTACGTTCGCATTTTAAGCGATACATTAAAAAAAAAGTTGTTAAGTATAACTATTTGAATAAATACAAATATCCTGTTTAATTTATTATGATGATGATCAATACGATCAGACTGAATTAAATTGAACAGTTTTTCACAAGTTATGATATTGTAATTAATTAAACTCACTTTCGCATTTATAAAATATTATAAATGCGAAAGTGAGTTTGTTTGTTACGCTTTCACGCTAAAACGGCTGAACGGATTTCGATGAAATTTGGCACATGGGTAGACCACGATCTGGGTTGGATCATAGGGTACTTTTTATCCCGATATTTCCACGAGGATGAGACTTGAGAATGGCGACTAAAGTCGTGACTTTACAAAAACCTTATCGCTACATTTACTGTTCGCTCGAATTGATCTACGAGCTGTAGAAACCAAGATGGGTTTTAACGTGTTGAGTCTAAACTCTTCAGTATTATGTATCTCCTAGCATTAGTGACTCCCAGAGTTTCGACGCCGAAAGAGAGCACTCTTTCCAGAGACAGCACAATTCGCCACCCAACTCTTTTCTTAGGTAGTTCGTAATAGGCAAGTGAGCCATAATGGCTTTCAAGAGAAAAGCTAGCAGCGTTTTCTTGCCTCCTTAAAACATCAACCTTTCCAGTCCGAGTGCTTATAACAATATTAACCTTCATAACAACCAGCCCTGAACAAACACCTCCCGTGTTCGTTCAGGGCTGGCTTATTCACGAAAGTAAGTTGATCCTTACCTTGTGATTGTTAGCAGCTAACGCCCAGACGGCGCGCGCAGCCGACACTACCTCCGCTGTGTCGCCAGCCAGGAGTGTCCCCGATAACAGCTCCAGCAGATTAGCTGCAAAATATTCCACCGTAAACTAAACTGTGCTTGATACGGAGGCAGAGTGTAGACCCGAATTATAGTGGTGGATTTTAGTAAGGTGTATGTCAATTGTATGAAAATTAGAAGCTTCCATTCGCCATATATTATGCTAATTGGCAGTAAAATTGTCAAAAAATAAAAGGCCCGTTTTAACATTTGAGAAAGACCCTAGAATGTAACTTGGAACGAAACTGAAAGAAACAATAAAATAATAATTTATAACATAGTGTTTTAAGAAAATACCAACATTTTTTTGCCGCGTAAATAATATGATGGAATATATTGCGATTATTCTTTTCGCGCTTACTTTATAGTAGCATATAATTTCTAATTATTACGAAACGTCTCAAAAACAGTTACGTTCCGTCATTTTTTTTAAATACTAGTGTTGTAACCAATTAATTACTGAATTTCACCGCCATTTTCGTTTTAATAGTAATTAAATATTACTTTACTAAAAAGAATGAGCGTGGCGCTCAAAACCGTAAATAAAATTTTGAATTGGCGGCACTGGTTTCTGTAGAATGGCTTGTCTCTGACCAAGCGGCACGTGACTTAGCGTCCACGCGCGCTCTTGCGCAGTTTTTCGTTCGTAGTGATGAGTAACTCATAAATTTTATTTGAGGTTGAGGGAGCACCTCATTTTGCCTCATGAGGTCCTCACGAGGTACCCCTCATTTGAGGTGAGGATTTGAGGAATCGTCAACGGCGTATTCACCTCACGAGTCGTGAGCCCGAGCCGAACTCAGCCGAACGTGCGAGGGAGCGAGGCGGGCGGGCGCCACGACAACCCACGAGTACTCACGACTCTCCGTCCGATTAAGACGCTGACAACACTAAACCGCGGTCACTGTCAGATTGCATAAAAAAGAAAGAGAAGCGCGATGCCACAACGCTTGTAATTTATTGCAAAATATGAAGCAATTATCTATTTACTCAAAATTGAGTTGAGTAATCGAAAATAAAAAACAACCAAGTTCTGCATTCAAATAAGACGTTCTTGTTATTAATTAAATACGTAACGTATGTTGATATTTAATACAGATTTGGATTAGAACTCAAGGTAAGAGGTTAGTTTAACGTTAGTTTGTATCGAGATTATTTTTCCAAACGTGTTTTGGTAACAACCAAGTTCTGGAAAATATGTTCAAAATTAACATATATTTTTTCCACTACCACAAACAATACAGATTTGGCATTTTTTTTTTCTTAAGAGAAGCCTATTTTAGTAAATTAGGTCTTGTCAGCGCCTTAAGCAAATCTCTCTCATCTCTCACACATATCATTTTCTTTCGCTCATAAATTTTAGACCGCCAAAATAAACAAATCAATGATACTTGAGTATCAATCTAATGCTGATGCTTTTAGAGTTCATAATAATTAACCATAGCTGAAATAAAAATATTTTCTTTAAAATTCGTTTTGACTTATAATGTTAGATAGGTACTAAATTTAACAGTTTACGTAATGTTGACCTTGGACGTGCACGTGATTTTGTTGTTACAATTACGTAGACTTTTGTTTTGTTTGTGTTCGTACTTTAATCTAAATAATATCCTACCAAACATCAGTATCACACTCACCACACACACATGACACAACAAACATCATTACATACTTACATTATTTCATTAGGTACATACCAAAATCATAATGTTAATGTTTACTATGTTGTCAAAATTTCGAGACCAGACCTCACCTCACTCATTCTTTAATTCTATACAATTTTTAAATCGGTTCATTCGCTCACTGAGCTTACTCAACCACTCAATACTCACTCGCGAGTCACGACCTCGCTCGCCTCGCCCCTCGCCACAATTTCATATTGTCAATGTCAATTTTTGAGGACGAGTGAACGAATGAGGTGAGGTGAGGTAATGAGGTGGTTCATTGTTGAAAATCGAGTAACTCTTTCAATTTGCGATCACGAGGGCCTCAAACGAGGGACCTCATGAGTGAGGGACTCATCACTATTCGTTCGCCATTTTGTGAAGTTGACTGTGCGCTCGTTTATGTTTGATAATTATTTTTTTCTCGACTCGGCTTTGCTTTTGGACTATTTCTGTTTACTATCACGTTGACCTTGGCTCTTCTATTTTGGACATTGATTTAAAGATGGTGATTTGGACTCGATTTTGTGTTGTTATATCGTACGAACTGTTTCAACAAGTCGAAAAGAGGACGTACAATCAACAGCCAGTCACGCGAATTGGTTGTGAAGTTAACCGAATACTTTGAACGCGAATCAGTTAATGGTGGACCTTTATTGCCCTTAACGCAAGTGCAAGATCGCGACGCAGAAGCACTTGGAATCGGTAAAAAAACTATTCGAACCATCTGAAAGAAAAAGTATGGGCCTTCCGGTACTGAAGAAAATGTATTACGTACGCCTAAAGAGAGGAAGAAAAGCAAGCCTGTAACAGGTATTGACACAATTGACGCAAACGCTATTCGAAACCACGTGTATGTTTATTACACAAGAAATTAATACCCAACTGTGAGTAAATTCCTGATATCACTACGAGAGTGTGGCCTGTTTAATGGCAGTTCCACGTCTTTAATAACAATTATGAAGAATTGGATTCAAATACAAGAAAACCGACAATAGGAAAAATTATGACGGAACGATATGATTTAATTTTGCACAGAGTATCATTCTTGAGGGAGATGAACAAAATCACAAATTGGGACGATGTCATATTTATCGATGAGACTTGGGTGAACTCGAATCATACCATACCGCAATCGCGGACGGACGATACCAAGGCATCTTGGTCAAAAGTGCCAATGGTAAAAGGTGGACGCCTAATAATCTGCCACGCCGGATCAGTCGGGGGAGGGAGGTTTTGTGAATGATGCCTTACTCGCATTCGAGTCTAAAAGTACAAAAGAATATCACGAAGAAATGGACGCAAATAAATTCACAGAGTGGTTTACTAACTTGTTAACAAACCTCCCCGAACAGTGCATAATCATTATGGACAATGCATCTTACCATTCAGTTCAAATAGATAAAGCACCTATCAAGCAAACAAAAAGGTGATTTAGTAGCATGGCTACAAGGCGTCGAAGCTGACATGAAATTGTTGAAAGCTGAATTGCTGGAACTGGTAAAAGAAAATAAACCTGCGAAACTAAAATATAACATTGATGAACTGGCACTTCAGCATGGACACATAGTGATAAGAACGCCGTCGTACCATTGTCAGTACAATGCTATTGAGTTGATCTAGGTTCAAGTCAAAGGATACGCAGCTCGCCACAATACAAAGTCGCCATTCTCCACTAAGAAAATGATGACATTGCTGAAAGAAGCTTGGACTAAAATTTCTAAAAGAAGTCTGGGCAAAAGTGGTAGGAAAAACTCGAAAAATAATAAAGGAACATTTTGAAAGAGACGTCAATATTGATAATAAAATTGAAAATGAAATAATTATATTTACAACTGACGATTTTGGCCCATCATCCGTTTTTCCTTGATTTTTTTGTGGTTAAGTGAAGGTTATTGTAACTTAAAATATTAAATTAAAGACAAATTGACCTTTCGTACCATTGTATCATTTGAAAATACCTACAATATTAAAGTTTAAGTTAAAATTTATAATCAGAACTTTAATCCAATGCACTTTACCGTACATAATCAAATCGATCAAATACACACAAACTTGAATCGATTTATCTTGAGTATCGAGTACCGTATGGTTATTTCACTAGTTACTTCGCGATGACAAATGTCAAAACGGGCCTTTTATTTTTTGACAACTTTAGTAGCTATGATTATTGGGCAGTTTTTGTGGTCTAGTAGAAAATACGTCCTGGATCAAAGATTAGTTGGTAATGAAGAGTAAAGGCATTTCATGTGACGAATTGTGGCTACATTTAATAAACAGACATACACATACTCATAATTCCCTTTACAAATATGCAAAAATATACTGGTCTGTCAACAGTCATCGTTATATGCATATCATTGGAAAAACGTCCACATCTGTATAAAAACTTCCTCAACCATTGCCGAAACTACCTGCGCTACCCGCATCCACCGGCTTCTTGTGATCTCTCAATTGTATCTACAACCTATCTGGGTCTTTCTACCTATGCTGCTCCTCAAATATTTCCACAACACTTAACAACTTACCAGACTGCAAGAACGTGAGGCGATGATGATGAGCCGCGTGTGCCAAGGCAGGCATGAGCCTCGCGCGCACGTAGGCGGGCAGGGCCGCCAGCGGCGCGGCGCCGGCCGGCAGCGCCAGCACGGCGGCGGCGCCGTCGGCGTGGCGCGCCGCGCGCTCGCACAGGCGCGCCCACGCCGCCTGAGCCGCGCACGCGCCGCGCACGCGCGAGCGGGTGCACATGCGGTACATACTTGTTAGTACCTCGCTCTGTGGGTGAGATCATTTTGTTTGGAATAACACGTGGCGAAATGTACTATACAGGTTGAAATTGAAAACTTGCGACAAACTGAAATGGGACATTGTATACATCATTATTAACAACTTTTACTAAGGGACCAAAGCTGTAATCCCAAAAAAAAAAATCTGCTTTTCCTACATTTTGATGAGGTATTGCGAACATAAATGTAGGGGACAGCAGTTTTTTTTTTTGGGATTGTAGCTTTGGTCCCTTAGTAAAAGTTGTTCATAATGATGAGTACAATCTCCCATTTCGATTTGTCGCATGTTTTCAATGTCACCCTGTATAAAGAAAAGAGAAAGTACGATATTTTATTTGGAACACGCACAGGAAATACAAACAATAAAAAGGGGACATAACATAATCAGCCTATAACGTTCCCAATGCTAGGACACAGGCCTCCTCTCTCTGATAGTGGGCCGTAATCAACCACGCGGGCCCAATGCGAGTAAAATAATTATAAAAAAAACAAGCAAGCCTTACAGTAGTCGCACATGATGTATAACATCTGACATCTCACCTTGGTAATAAACAACTGAGCAGCGACAGAAATGAACATCGAAATTTAAAACTGAAATATTTATTCGAATAATTATTCATTACTAGATGCCGACCACTGGTCGAAACTCGACCACCTCTACTTACAATCTATATGTATATTACTTACTGATTCCACAAGTACATAAATTCCATGCTATTATAAAGTAATTACTCCATGCTCAAGCTGTCACTTCCTGTCTACACACTTCCGTCCCTTTTCACGAAATCACACCCACAGGAAGCGTTAGGAAAGATGTTACTACACACCAAAATGGGACATAAAAATCTAACTAAATAATGGAGAAAAAGACCCATTCCAGGCCAAAAAGGCTCCTATCTCAGCATAATGCTGCGAAACTTATAAAAAAACTGCAGCTGTGGCATGCAGGTACCTCTGCCTAACACGTCTATATTTAAATCCTGGTTTTCAATTTAAGTTTTTTCAACTACAAATATAAACTGTATATAAATTAATCAATCGATTCAGCTATCGTTTTCAGTCAAACGATTGAAAAAATGATGAACAGCCAACTGTGAAGTCTTCAGACGTCAATTTCCAAATATAGAATTAACAAAACCAAATCTACAACTGAAAAGACAACTGAGAGTCGTTTGAACTTAACCTATTGACCGCCACGTCAAAAAAGCAAAAACGTGCCCTCGGCGCCAAGCTACGAATTATTCCTTAAAATCTGTCATGTAGTCGTGACCGTGGCGTGCTGGGCACATTTTGGTCTGTCATATATGACTGTGGCGGTAAAAAGGCTAATGAATCTTACCTTAAGCAGTATAGTACGGCAATGATGATGCGGCAACATGCGCCTGAGCGAATGCAGACACAACAGCAACAGGACTGGAGGTCGCTGTCGAGTGGACTGGGAAGCCTCGCGCGCACACACCGCGCACAGTTCTGCGACCAACGTGCGGGTACCCACGCACGAGCACAAGGCGCCCCAAGCTAGCAACATTATTAGATACATATTTATTAAACTAGCTTTAACCCACAGTATCGCCCGCGTGGCGGTCAGAACATATCCCACGGAAACACTTTCGTGATTAAAAGTACCCTTCGTTAAAACTCTATGCGTGCCAAATTTCTGCCAGATCCGTTCAGCCGTTTTTACGCAAATCCGGAACATACATACATAATCAGCCTATAATGTTCCCACTGCTGGGACACGGGCCTCCTCTCTATGAGAGGGAGTGGGCCGTAATACACCACGCAGGCCCAGTGCGGGTTGGTAGATGTCACATGTATTCGAATTTTTGGTTCTAGGACATGCCGGTTTCCTCACGATGTTTTCCTTTACCGTTTTGAGAGCAGTGGTGATGAAATAATTTACACAAAGTAAAGCGCCAGTCCGAGCTCGAACCTATGACCTACAACTCGTAAGTCGCGGCCGTTACCACTCAGCCATACTTCCACCACTGGCTCATTCCGGAACATACGTCCAGACAAAAAGACATGTTTTTTTTTATTTTTAGATAATACACGATATAATATTATTTTATTAGACACCATATAATAATAACTATGACATATAATGACACTGTAGGATAAAAGTGTGAAAAGAATCTAGCATTATTCTAATGCTTATTGCCTATACAATCAGTACAACTACGTAGGCCCTCAGTTGGCATCAAGTAAATAACCCAAGAAGAGTTTACATTAAATAACGTAGTGACAGGTTATCAACAATAAGCGATTCGTTTGATCTACTTGAGTTCACCTTGAGTAATACGACAAATCACCGGCGTTTTGTTAAACTTGACCTTACGCCTGCTACGTGCGTTAGTATGGACCCCGTCATAACAAAGTGCCTAGCCAGACGCGTTTTACGCACAACTACGTGCGAATCATAAGCGGTGCGTATTGACTTCTAATGACTCGCCTACGCGTGACTCTATACTCTCGTAAAACGTGTGCTAAATTTCTTATCTATTATTCAAACTCAACCATACCTTTGGGACAATCATTAGAGAACGTATAAATGAGATGCATGACGGCTTGTCGCAGTTGTTCGGTCATCATACACCAGGGCCACAGCCTGTTAAGAGAGGTCGTCATGTTGTCATCCACAAAGCTCTCCTTAGCGACAGGACAGTCCAGCATCGAGCAATCCATGACGACCAGGAGCCAGTACAATGTACGCAGCACGGGATTCTGAATAACAAATACGATAGGTACCTTACTTATGTATTTCGAACACATCTCTGCATTATGTATTCTGTCGAACGCCAAATGAATTAAATATATCGTACAATTTAAAATATAAAACATTCGAAACAAATTATTTATAAAATTAAAATAAATAACACTTATTTATTTTAATTTTATAAATAATTTGTTTATTTAATTTGTGCATCTGCAAGTGTAAAAGTAGACCAAAATTTACACTTATATTTTATTGTGCAGAAAAGGTAATTGATACTCGTATATGACTTGGGTTGTTTTGCCAATGTGGGGCCCGTGGGTGTATGCAGCACAAATATTTATTTTTATTTTTATTCAAAGTTCAGGTAGTAAAAACTGTTATTTTTGGTTCAGGATTTAATTTTAGATAAATATCTAAAAATAAACCATCAATCAAAAATAAAAGTTTACAGATTCCATTAAAAGAGAATAAGCATTGTCAAAGAAAAATAATTATGATACATCCCAGATCATCTCCTTTAGGCATTATTCCAGAGCCCCGAATCATCATTTTTAAACTTTGACTTCTTCCATTGATAATAATTTTTAAGTTTTCGAAGGAAGTCCTGTACCACTAAATAAAACCCCCACTCACATTATTAGCATTCTTGATGACTTCAGCCGGCTTCCCCTGCATTGAGAGATGATCCCTCACAGCCTGCAAGGTAGCGAGCAGCATTCGCGGCAGATGTCGATGTACCGCGTACTGCCGGCTGCGACCGCTCACGGATAGGACGGAGGAGAGGCATGAGCAAACGCGAATCCAGCATTCATCTGAGTAGGGTGTGAAATTGTGTGGTGAAATTTCGTACATATTATAAAAAAACGGCATACGATGAGTATACATACGATGAGTGAGTCCTGTCAAAAGTTAGCGTCACGTCACTTACATTCACGTACGTAATATACCTACATTCGATTACGTTTTGTTACCCACGATCTTTTAAGAGTACAAATAAAACTTCATTATTTTTAATTTCATTAATTATATTATTTGCTTCATAATTGAGTTAATTGCGGTAGCAGCTATTTAAAAAACCGGCCAAGTGCGTGTCGGACCACGCACAATGAAGGGTTCCGTAGTTGGGATTACTTGGGACGAATTTATTCCAAAAATAAACTTAACATTGTAGTTGAAAAACCTGTTCTTCCATACATCGATATATGCCACGGTCAATTCTCCAACTGCAAATTTAAGTTGGTCGACTATAACTCGTTAACTTGTAAAGCCTACTTAGCCGTGATAGTTTTCCTTTTAATTTCATTATATGTACCATAAATTTTGCCATGAATTTTTTCACATTTCCATAAACAACCATTAACCTCTAACAAAAATTAGCACTTTAATGCTTAATATTACGCAAGTAGATCGTTTTTTGAGGCGCTAACCCCGAATGTAATGCATGCTTGATCAAACGTGTACGTGGCCCGACATACAGTAGTAGTAGTTGGGATGAATTTAATAAATAAATAATAATCTTTATTATAACGAAAACAGATTGCAGTACTTAAATGTAATAGTTTTTACAAAGTGGGTAGTACATTATTTAGTTTCTACAATCAAGTGGGTGACGTGCTGCTCTCCTTGCTAGGCTATGAAATAGCCTGTGTTAAGGAGTAACAGTGCCGATCCCCTCTAATTGTATTACTACAATTTTGTTTTTACAAGCTAAACTAATTTTTAATACAGGTGTTAATGCGCGAGCGCATTTTTGAGTGTGTGCGTGAGTGAATGTATGTATGTGTGAGTGAACATATGTGGAGTATGTGCGTGTATGGATCTGCGTGTGTGTCTGTGTGTGTGTGTGTGTGTGTGTGTGCGTGAGCATGAGCGTGCGGCTGTGTAAGCGTGCGTATGTAAGGGGATTAGATTAGTGTGGGTCTATGTTTTGGATGAGTGGTACAATATACAAACTTATCATAAATTAATTAAATTAAATATTTTTCTGTTTCATCGTAGGTTTTATTTTGGAGGAATGTGCGGACAGTCTTTTTACAATTTTGAGAAGACAATTTATATACTGGACATTTTTTGTTTATTGTATTGTAAAGAGACGGACCTAAATAATAAAAGAATCTTTTAGTAAACGACAAGCGAGTTTTTGGAGGAGTACATATTATATCTTTTCGGCGTTTGGTAATTTCAATGTAGGGGGTTATGCGGTGTTGTAAAATAACTGATTGTATAATAAAGTGTTGCCGCACGTTGAGGACGTTGCAATTTTTGTATAACTGATTAGTTGGATATATTATTGGACGGAATGTAGCCACTTTCAGTATGGCGCGATGTGCAACTTCCAACGGTTTAAGGATAGTTTTTGCAGCACCACCCCAACAGGGAATACAATAGGTAATAATAGATAGGCATAAGGCAAAATAGACATTACGTATAATTATAGGATTAGCAATATTTCTTAAGGTTTTAAATATATATATAAGTTTGCGAACTCTGCCAGTAAGGACATTAATATGAGATTTGAATTTAAGATTCCTATCTATGACTATACCTAGGTATTTGATTTCATCCGTAGAGGATATAGGTACACAGTGGCATGAAGCTTGAGTTTGCAGATTGCATGTGTGAGCTTTAAGTGATATTGGTGGGTTTGGTTGGGTAGCAGAACTGATTGAGTAGGTAATGAACTTTGTTTTGGAGGTATTAAGTGTAAGCGTATGGAAATAAAGCCAGTTTAGCGCTACACCAAAGCCATACTGTGCTTTGCCCTCTAGCTCAGACCATGTGTTGGCGACAAAAGTTATTGCAGTGTCATCTGCAAAAGATGTTATGTTAGCATTTGGGATATTTAGATTGCATAGCTCGTTTATAAAAACCAAAAATAGGGTGGGACCCAATATGCTTCCTTGAGGTACACCATAGTAGATGGGGAGCTCACCGCTGCTGTGCCGATCAATCTTGACTATTTGAGAGCGATTTGTGAGGTAGCTTTGAAAGAGATCAAGTTGCAGTCCCCTGACACCCATCCTTTCAAGTTTGAGTAAGAGAGAACGGACGGGGACGGTGTCGAATGCCTTCGCAAGGTCTAAAAATATTGTTAGGACTTTTTTATTAGTGTTCAGGTTTTGTACGATATTGTTAGTTAATTCCTGAACTGCATCACAGGTTGACTTGTTTTTGCGAAATCCAAATTGTTGTGGTGATATTAGATTATAGTGTTCTAGGTAGTGTACAAGTCTTTGATTAATAAGACGTTCTAGTACCTTGGATAGGGCAGTCAGCACCGCAATGGGACGGTAATTATTCGGCAATTTCCCGTCGCCTCCCTTGAATACCGGATGAATGATTGCCTTTTTAAAAGATGAGGGAAAGACGGCAGTCTCGAAACAGAGGTTAAAAATATGGCATAGTATTGGTGCCAAGGAAGTTGAGTACCTCTTAAGGATGTAGGGTGAAATGCCATCCCAGCCAGTTGCAGCATCAGAGCGTAATGAGTGGATGACTGTTGTAATTTCGTCAAGGTCAGTAGGTTCGAGGACGAACGATGAATTCGATGTGGTATCAGAAGTGGGTTGAGTGACTGTCAATGGCTGCGTAGTACTAGTGTGAATTATATCATTTGCAAGCGTCTCGCCAATGTTAACGAAGAATGAGTTAACAGTGTTGCAGGACTCAATAGGTGAAGGTGACAAAGTTAGTAATTGAGTAGATGTATTTATAGTTTTAGTTGTGTTAGTTACCCGTTTAATAGTGTTCCATAGTGTTTTTGGGTTTTTACTAGCTTTTTTTAGTTCCTCTGTATCATAAATTCTCTTTGCTTTCTTTATAATACTAACACAAAAACTTCTGTAACGAAGGTAAGTAATTTTTAGAACTTCATTTTCTGGGAATTTTTTAACTTTCCTGTGTAGAGCATCCCTGTTTCTTATGCACCGTAATAAACCAGGTGTGATCCACGGTTTGAGGATTCTCTTTTTTGATGAAACTTTTTTGACTGTGGTATTTTTAGAAATGGACACAGTCATTAAATTCAGTAATTTATCGGTAGCCATATTCACGTCTTTTATACTGAAAATATGGGTGAAATCCAGTTGTGACATTGATTTGTCAAGCCCTTCATAGTCAATTTTTGTTTTATGGGAGTTTACGACCGCTCGTAAGCATTTATCTTGAATGCAAAGCAAGGAGGAGGAGTGATCAGTTATTGTGGAGGTTAAGACAAATGTGTGGGTGGGGGAAATTGTTTTAAGGAACGTGTGGTCCAAACAATTGCCATCCCTGGTCGGTAGAGTGTGGGCAGGAAGATAACCGTGAAAGGCAAGGCAATTTAGGTATTCGTGGGAGCGGATGTCAGATGTGGTAGGTTTGATGTCCACATTCAGGTCACCTGTTATGACCACCGATTTAAATCTATGCAGCGACGTTAGAATGTTATTAAGAACTGTGAGAAAGCTGTTTATATTGTCTATTGATGGCGATCGATAAATACAGATTATCGCCAAGTCAAAGTCAATTTTTATAATAAGACCAGATGCAGATCGGTGGAAATCCGGCTCTTCGCATGTAACAGACAGGTCAGACTTTGAATACACCACTACACCATCACTTTGATTTATATGTTTAGTGGTCATGAACGCGGAGTAATTATTCAGAATCGGGATAATGCTATTGCTAGAGCATGGTAACCAACATTCAGTTAAAACAACAAGATCGCATTCGAAAGAAATTCGGTGCAGAAGAGTTTGCAAGTTTAAAAAGTTACGGTTTATAGAGCGAATATTTTGTGTCAGGATTTTAATAAAGTTATTAGGACACTTCACAATGGATAGTGTTTCCTCAGGTGCACATGTGTAGGTAGTTGATACAGATAGTTCATCGATGTTGTCAATTAAATTGTTTATTTTAGAAGTCATTTTTCCGGTAAAGTAAAGGTAGTTTGTAAGGTACGAAAAAATAGGGTAGTATTTGTTTTAGGAACGTGTGGGTAGCTTATGATTGAGGGTAGTAAATTCAGGAACATCTTTTTTATGATATTAAAGTAGCTAGGTAAGGAATAATAGGAATAAACGCAAGCATGTGTAAGGAGTATATATGGAGACATGGTGAAGTTGTAATATGTAGGTGTTGAGTAATTCATGTATGAGAGTACGGGTATGTTGTGCTGATAGTAATAGTTATGTGTGTGAGTTTTGTTTGTGTTTGTATTTAGTATTAGAACATAGAAATTCAAGGAAATCAAAAAAGTAATCAAATAATACGTAAGATATAGCAGGGTATACTTAAATGGAAGTAGTCATGCTTTGATGATTGCTGTTGCCAGCTGCTTCAGTTGTTCTTCGCTTTTTACCAAGATAGTCTGGCTGTCAGGATCCTTTTTTAGCAAAACTCTTCCATTCGATGTCCAACAATAGTTGTACTGGTGTTGCTTAGCATGGTTTCTAGTGAGGTAAAATAACCTTTTAGAATTCGCTGTCAACAGCTCGGTGATGTAAATAGGTGTTTCCTGTGCAGATTTTAAGTTTAGATGGGTTGATTTTATCTTGTTATTGGGATTGCGTTTATTATAGTCTTTAACAGCAGCAAGAAAATCGTTTTCGTCAGTGTATTACAAAACTCAACCGATAAACTCGATGTCAAGTACTCCTTTTTTGAGGGTAGTCTTACAATATCACGAATACTAGCGGATTCTGTGTCAAGGCCTAGATGTCTTGACAGGTGTGTTATAGTTTCATACAGCATGATTTTGGTCTCATTCTGCCTTTTGGGTACATTGCGTAATTCTATAGAGGTTTTGATTAAATTATGGTCGAGAACTTCCAACTTGTTTTCTAGCATAGCTAACTGGATTACCATGGAGCCACGTTGATTTTCTAGTCCCGTAATTTTATTCTCGAGTGACTGTAATTGATCGGAGATCGCTGTCATGGCCTTTTCGATGTCAGCATTTGTGACCTTAATTTCCGTGTAGTGATTTTTTATTTCCTTAATATGACCTTCCAAATTGTCCAATCGGGTGCTCTGAGTACACATCATCTCACTGATCATCTTCTTGATATCGTTTTTAAACATATCCAGGGCATCACCGGTCAGTTCATCCGAAATGCATCTGCGTTTGGCTCTCTGGGTGATGTTCCCTGTTGAGTCTTCATCTGCGCGCAGCTTCCGGATATCAGACTCCGAACGCGACGAGTATTGATTCGGAGGGGTTTTGGGTGGTGTCTTATACATGTTCCCTTAACTTGTTAGTTTGTATAAACAGACCCAAAAATCAAGACAAAGCAAAGTAATGTAATAAGTTACTCGCTAATCGCTATCGCTTCTAAGTTGGGCAGCTGACAAGAATGACGCACACACGCCGTACGCGCAACAGGCTCCGCCTTCTATTTACGTCTTGACTGTTGCCGGCCCGTTTCCTCCAGTACTCTGCGTTTGGCGTTCTCCTCAAACTTTATGCGCGCCTAGTACTTTTGCGAAATATATTTAACATTTAATTTCAAAATAACTATATTAGTATTTTAATAAATAAAAATACTTGTACGGAATGCACGTCTATACGCTTTCGCGGTCCGAGGGGAATTTGTCCCAAGAACAAACATTAATTTCATTTTAATTGAAAAACAGGTACCCCAAACATTCCAACTGCAAAATGTAAGTTTTTACGCACAATATTGAGCGATTTACCATATTATTTCAAGACCATAATTTCTTATAGGTATGTCCTGTAATCTATAATTATAGAACTATTCTCTGTATTTTTCCAATGAATGATCAATTATTAATCTATTTTCTTTAATAACTTTAAAACGAATTATTTTAAAATGATAAAATAAATGAAATCCTCATAACAAGTTCTTTCATTTGATATGTCACACGGTACAAGTTTTCAAACATTTTTTTTTTCCAATTTCATCATCATCTACCTAGCCTTTTCCCAACTATGTTGGGGTCGGCTTCCAGTCTTACCGGATGCAGCTGAATACCACTACTTTACGTGGAGCGGCTGCATACCTGACCTCCACAACCCAGTAACTGGGTAACACGATACCCCTTGGTAAGATTTGTTGTCAGACTTTCGGGCTTCTGACGACCCGTAAAAACTGTCAAAGATCTACAAATAACAGCCGCGACCAACGGCTTAACGTGCTTTCCGAGGCACGGAGGGCTCTTGGTATGAAAAGATGGTCACCCATCCACGGAGCAACCGCGGCAAGCATAGCTTAACCTGATAGATCGACCCATGCGGCTGTTATTTCTTAGCCACAAGCCCAAGCCCCCTTTTTTTCTAATTTATCCCTCAAAAATGAAATCAGTATTCAATACAGTCGCTATGTTCTATCTTTGATCAAGCATACACGCTTGATCAAAGATAGAACATAGCAACCGTAACTGACCTATCCACTACGATGGTTATCAAATGACAAGCTAACTGCGTGCAATGTGCATAAACAAAATAGATTTACAACAGTTTAATTACATAAACGAAGATAATGTTCACTATAAATCAGATGGACTGTAGTCTATCACGAGTACAGTTGAATAAACAACATTCTCAATATCCATGTCGAGTTATTAGTTGAAGTTGTTTACGAATGATAGTTTATATTATTACGAGATTTCGAATAACTATAGCTGTTGATACGACTGCATCAATGGACTACAAAATATGTGAGATCTAACCAAAGACTGCCGATAAAACACGCATAAAAACAATGTCTAAATAGATTAAACAAACACATCATTATTTATGTAGGTTATGATTAATTGTTACCTTTCGATGAAGTCGCTATTGTTTCATCGATTTGAAATCCGTGGTTTGTGGAAGCTAAATATAGTTTGTAACAGTCGGACAAAGTACGGCGTGCTTTTTCATCATCATTAATCATGGAATTAAACATACAGCTCCAAATAGCACGGTTTTCTCTAATACCAACAATCAGTGCCCCTTGCTTTTTGCATGTTTCGTGTTAAGACGCTGACAACACCTAATCCGCGGTCACTGTCAGATTGCATAGAAAAGAAAGAGAAGCGCGACGACAAAACGCTTGTAATTTATTGCAAAATATGAAGTAATTATCTATTTACTCAGAATTGAGTTGAGTAATCGAAAATAAAAAACAACCAAGTTCTGCATTAGAATAAGACGTACTTGTTATTAATTAAATACGTAATGTATGTTGATATTTAATACAGATATTTTGGATTAGAACTCAAGGTAAGAGGTTAGTTTAACGTTAGTTTGTATCGAGATTTTTTTTTCAAAACGTGTTTTGGTGACAACCAAGTTCTGGGAAATATGTTCAAAATTAACATATATTTTTTTCGCTACCACAAACTATACAGATTTGGCAATTTTCTTTCTTAAGAGAAGCCTATTTTGGTCAATTGGGTCTTGTCAGCGCCTTAAGCTGACAAACTATACCCAAATCGCTTTAGCGTGGCAGTAACGGTCATTGACCCACCTACATTTTCTAGAATATTTTTTTTCAAACCGGCCAAGTTCGTCTCGAACCACGTACAATGAAGGGTTCCGTAGTTGGGATGAATTGATCCCAAGAACAAACTTAACATTGTAATTGAAAAACATGGTGTACGTTACTCCAGCAGGAAAGTGGCTCCTAGAGTATGAGTGGAACGTATAATAAGTGCGTAATCTGCTGTGAATGTGGCCACATAAAAAAATTGTGCGCTTTGTCGTTTTGGAAAAAAACGATTCCTGCTGAACTAACGTTGTTGCAGCAGGAAAATTCTAAACGAATGATCGGAGAGAGAAATATTGTGCATGGGCAGAGAGCTTATATTTGTACAAAAATGTGCGCCGAAAATATAATTTGTGCGTCTTCAGGTTTTCGAGATATTGCATTTCCTGCTGGAGTAACGTTTTGCATAATCGTGTATCTCTAAAACCATCGTATGTGCCCCTGTAGAATAAACATACACGAGTAGCTCTTTATTTTTGCGTATTTGTGACCGAATTCGATTTAAGAAAATATGTGAAGGGCGGGCGTTTTTGGGGGACTGACTTGTGTAACTTTGACGTTCGAAAAGTGCTGATTCTCAGCCTAGTTTGAATAAATGACTTTTGATTTTGATTTATAATTTTCAGGTCAGGTGCGTAGTGCTCGCAACTGGCGTGCGTGTATGACCAGATGTATGAACGTAAGCGAAGCAAAAGGAGTATGTAAGGAGCGTAGCAGGTGGCGTTCTATAGTTTCTGCATACCCCCATGGGAAGAAGGCGTGAGTTTATATATGTTTATAATTTGCAAGTAATCCCGCTTTTTTTAAAACCCGAAAAAATATCCCAGCGCCTAAATGAGAAATCTTATAAGCTCGCTGAAAACTGTATTCGGTCCTTCTTGACGCTCATAATAACTATAAAGAGTTTCAAAAGTGTGCATGCGTTATTGAATAATATTGCTAAAAGTCAAAACGGCGGTGTCGTAAGTTTGACGGCAAAATACAAGAAACCGGCTCAACTCAAGATGTTGTAGGTGTATACCAAAAATTTGTGCGTTTTGTCAAAAATATATAGTGAAAATATTTAGCTTGGAATGTTTCGCATTAAGTAGATACAAACATGAAAACAAAACATGTAAACAACGGCTGGTTATCCGACCAAATTCGAATGACTACAAAAAAGCGACAGATTCGTACATATAGATGACCTTGAAAATGTCTTTATTTACGTTACACGTACGTGTTTGGGTCACAGAAATTCATATGTGTAGCAAATTTCAGCTTACAGTACAGTAGATTCGGGGAAAATCGGCTGTGACAGACGGACAGACAGATGCACGAGTGATCCTATAAGGCTTTTTTTCAAAGACAAAGTTTCCTTTTAAGGTACGGAACCCTAAAAAACTGAAACAGAGCCCGTTAGCGTCCTGAATAAATATCTATCGTCTTCAACATTTACGTTTCAGTAACAAAAACCAACAGTACATAGTTTATTGTTTGGGTTCCTATGGAGATATTAGGGAAAGGGCAATGACCGCTATAGCCACGCTAAAGCGATTCGGGTATACCACATACAATTTGAAGTGGATAATATTTGCCTTCCTGAATTCTAATCGTTGCTGGTTGGCGTAAAGGAGAATGAAAGAATGTAGTTATTTAGTTACATGGGCAATCGCCCTCTATCACGAGATTTAAACATACCTGGCGAAATGTGGATATCTCTAAGTACAACCCTGCTTAACCATTCGGGGATTACAGGCGTGATATTATGGGCATTCATATCTTGTCAATCTCATAACATCTTCCTTTGGCTACCTAGCTTTCATTCCGACACGAGTATACAGAAGTACCAGTCTTTACATAAAGAAAGCTGTCTCAATAGAATACACTACTTACAAAAATACAACCACCAAAATGTAAAATACCTTGACTAGACTCATATTTCTTGTTCTCCATCGACAGCTTTTGGTACAAATTTATCAGGGCTTTACAGATTTCTTCAGACAAATATTCCGGCTGGCAGTCCTTACTTCTGGCACTGTCGCCGGCCCCACCCCGTTCTGTATGCACTCCGTCCCAAAAAGGAGACTTCAAGTAATCGTAGAGCTCTGAACAAGTGCCGTCTCTTGTATGATCGATGTGCTTCTTGTGTGATATGGATTGTGTCAGCTGGGTTAAGCAGTACAGGGCTGCATCTTGTAGTTCTGTAATGTGAGACAAAAATATATAGACGACATAAGGTGTTTGATATAGTAAATCGTTTTAACTTCACCAGTTGGGCAATTCGTTTAATTTATATTTAAAAAATCTTAAATTCACTGACAGACAACGCACAGTCTGAACCGCTGGGTCCAGAAGAATTAAATGTTGTGATGAGCACTAAAGATTTTTGAAAATTGAAAGGGGTTAAATGTTGAAAGTTTCTATGGAAGTTTGTCTTTTTTGCCGATGGGAAATCCTGTCTCTTTCTATCCTCACAAATCGATAAAAAACTTCCATCAGCGGACTTGGTTTTGTTTTGATTTTTTCCAGTCCTGGCCCGCGAGAAATCTGTCAAATCAAGCCGTAGTACGAAACTATATTATTAATGTAATCACATTTCACACAACAAGTAATTTTACGACGACTTCCGTTCAAATATGTATAACATAATATTATTACCAATTTCATCACTCTCCAAGCACTGCAGCAGTAGATGGAAGAAGTCCGTAGCATGCGTGTCTTTGAGTTGTTGCCACACGGTGTCGACTGCGGTCTTCTCTCCCAGTAACGACGCGAGGAGGGACATAGCCTGCGCACGCGCTGCCATACAGCTCTCCTCGCTATCGTCTGCAAATATGGAATTAACAGTTTTTTTTTATAAATGCTTGTATTCAATTACACCTAATTATTTTCGGTTGATTGGATATTGTAATTAGTTTAATTCCAGTTTGTGTTGTTGGTAGCCGTTATTAGCATTATATCACACAATGTTGAATAAAAAACAGACTGCGTAAAGTTCAAGTACGATGTCGGCCGGCAGTCTTCGTTATTTGGCAAATAGAGGTTCCAAAGTAAGCTCTAACAGTATCAAAAATTACAAAAACGCACATTTTACAAATGTGTAAAGTATAGTCGACCTCGTAATTGCTTTCCACCCTAAAGTTTAATGTTCTTGCACGTCATAAACCGTCAAGGTCTATCTTGTTGCTTTAAGCCCAATGTGATAGTTAATTTCTACCTTAGTGAAGTTTCAATGTACTGGGAGTTATTGTCAAAAGTAGTAACGCAAATACGACGTCTATACTATGCTTAATTTTTAATTATCAAAGCAGAAAATAATCTTCTGTTTACTTAACGACTTCGGACGATAGGCAGCTAATAACTTGTGGAAGCTTCGATCAATAGTGCTATTATTGATCGAAGTGTGGAAGATTTAGTTTTTAAGTTTCAAACGTTATCTATCCTTACATATTATAAAAGAAAATCCCCCATCGCGTCTGTCTGTCTAAATGCGATGAACTCAAAAACTATTGAACAGATTTTCAAACGGTTTTCACCAATGGACGGGGAGGTTCATGAGGCAGGTTTATGTTTACAAATTCATTAAGGTTTTGTGTAAATTGGCTGAAATATGACAATTATTGTTGAAGATGTCTGGAAATAATCATGCCGACTGGGAGCTTTACTGGCGTGCGACCCGTAAACCGTTAGAGATACATACATAAAATTAATGTTCTACAGGATAGTACATCTCAAAAAGTTCAACAAAAATGTCTGCGATAGCATATCATGTCTATCTTCTAAGGATGATCCAAAGTAACCATTTTTATCTTTCAGAATTTGATAAGAATTTCATTGTTATTTCCGGAGCTACTTTGACCGGTATTATATTAATCCTACCCTTAGCCGATAAAATATGTTATTTAAATTGGTCATTTAATTAAAATAAAATACCTATGCCTGACATCATATCATTTAAATTAATACTTTAAAAGATATCACAGATTCAAAATTACGCGTAACAAAATAATTATGGTTGACGGCGGCGCGGGAGTCAGTGACCTTTCGTCTGCTATTACTACGACAAAATAAACCGCTGAATAGATTTGGATAAAATTTGGCATACAGATAATTAATACCCTGGATTAACACATAGGATAAATTAATCACAGTAGTACATTTCCGTGGGATAATTTGCATACTCAAAAGGGCAAAAGGTAGTATATAGTATACTTGCGTGGTTACGTGGGCTTTTGCCCTTTGAGTCATAGTTCATTGTAAACGTCTGCTTATAAGTAGCACATTACTTACTGACTTATTACTCAGACATAAATATTATTAGATAAATACTAGTCTGTCCCTTAGGACCAAGACATAAAGTTGTCTTAACAACTTTATGTCTTGGTTCACTATGTCAACAAGCCTCTTTGTACATAGCTAGCTTTGTGGGAAAACAGTCCCTTCATTGTACCTACATGATAGATAATATTAAGTGTTTTGCTTGAAAAACAAGCATTTATTAAGTATTTTCCTTGAAAACCTAAGACAACACTGATAAAACTATGAATTATTTAAACAGCATATTTTCGGAACAGTAAATAACTTTTGTGTACATTTTCAGCAACACAGCTAACCTTCAGTTAACCTTCTAATTTTGACCTACTTACTTGTATTATACCTAACTAAATTCAAATTCAAATATGTTTATTCGTAGAACATATGTAAACAAAAAACTGCAGAGGTCAGTATTAATAAAATGAGCGCTATGTCTTGCCGTCAACGGCGTACAAATACTCTAATTATAATTTTAATAAATTATTAATAACTACAACAAACATTCAACATTAATAGATAAAACTAAATTATAACAATTCAAAATTATACATAAAAAAACACATCCGTTATTACAATCAATTATCAATATCTCAGCTCACGTTAGCCTGTAAGACCTTACGGGGACGTATTGACTGCCCAGAGCTCCACAGCCTTTTCTGCCGACTATTTGTGCCCGACAAATACATCGGACACCGTAAGAGCCGCCGGCACAATCTGTTTGCGCAAATCAAAAATGTAGCCAGAGCCGAATCACCAGTCTGTCGTACCATAAAGATGCTAAATGGCCTTCTGACTGCCAACCCTGAATGTGCTGTGTTTGCGGATGAATGGAGTAAAATTATGCGTATATGTCTGGTGTTCTGTGACAGACAGTATGCAAGGGAGACCACTGTTCCGTGTTAGTTTAAAATTTAATTATATACTTACAACGTAATTATTGTTAATATATTAATAATTGTTTCTATGTTAATTAATGTAATTGGTGCTGTACCGTTTTAATTAACTATAAATAAATTAATAAATATGTTAAACCAAATAAAAACATTCAAAATTAAATTAAATTAATACAAAATTGACAGGACAGGGACAGGGCAGGACAGGGTATCAACGTAAACGGCGAGTACATCTCACATCTTCGTTTTACCGATGACATCATCATAATGGCAGAGACACTGGAACAGTTAGACCAGATGGAGAGATGCACAGCCTAAATGGAGCCTCTCGGCGGGTTGGCCTCGGCATGAATTTGGACAAGACGAAAGTCATGTACAATTCGCACGTCTTGCCGAGTCCAATCCATATCGAAGGGTCGCTTCTCGAAGTTGTGAAGGAGTACGTCTACCTAGGACAAGTTATCCAGTTCGGTAGACACAACTTTGAGAAAGAAGCCGACAGGAGGATCCGCTTGGGTTGGGCAGCGTTTGGAAAACTTCGTCAAGTCTTCTCGTCGCCAATTCCGCAGTGTTTGAAGACTAAGGTCTTTAACCAGTGCTTCCTGCCCGTTATGACATACGGTGCCGAAACGTGGACACTGACAGTTGGGCTGGTCCAACAAATTCAAGGTCGCTCAGCGCGCCATGGAGCGGGCTATGCTTGGAGTTTCTTTGAAGGATAAGATCAGAAATGAAGTTATCCGGAAGAGAATCGGAGTTACCGACATAGCCTGCAGTGGGCTGGGCATATTTGTCGAAGGACCGATGGCCGGTGAAGAATACAAAATTTAAATTATTAACAAATTAAACAAATTAAAAAAAAAGTAAAATACTAATGTCGTAAAAATTATAATTTGTCGTCTAGATACTCATTGATTGTGTAATATGCTTGTCATCCCATCTATTCGAAAAGTGGCGAAGGGTTCCTCGATAAGTGCGAGCAAAATGGGTCATTCCGGCGCACTTAATAAGTACACCGGAATGGGTCCTTAAGTCAGTGACGAAATGACTTTTGAATTTGGAACACTAATCATCTGCCTGGCCTTTTCCGAACTATGTTGGGGTCGGCTTCCAGTCTTACCGGATACAGCTGAATACCATTATTTTACATGGAGCGACTGCCTATCTGACCTCCACAACCCAGTTGCTGGGTAACACGTTACCCCTTGGTAAGACTGGTTGTCAGACTTTCGAGCTTCTGACGACTCGTAAGACTGTCAAAGATCTACAAATAACAGCCGGGTCCAACGGCTTAACGTGATTTCCGAGGCACGGAGGGATCTTGGTATGTAAAGATGATTACCCATCCACGGATCAACCGCGGCAAGCGTAGCTTACCCTGATCGATCGATGCGTGCGGCTGTTATTACTTAGCCACAAGCCCCCTAAAAAGTTTGAACGCAATTCGCGTCGATAAAGTCCCAGCCGGTACTAAAAAAAGAGCGTGCGAAGCGGCATTGAACAAACAAATAAAATAAAATACACGGGCACTTCTTATTCGTTTTTTCATTACTTTTTGTCAAAATATTACAGGCAATTTTAATTTGATATTAATATACATTTGTAATTTGGTTATGTAAAAATAAATATTCGTCACTACTAAAAGCATCGCTTATTCACTTTTCTCATAGAGGGGGATGACAAGCAGAGTGTGCCACACGGTACCAAAATTATTTAACCTCGAGCGACGTACTTTGAATCCCTCGCTACGCTTAGGATTCTTCTCTAGAATCCCTCGCTAGGCTCTGGATTCAAACCATCGCTCTCGTCGTCGATACATTATTTTGGTCCCTTATGATGACACAATGTACTATATAGTATATTTAATAAATCAAGAACAGCCTTTTTGAATTGGTGTACACATGTCAAGATCTTTTATTGAATTGGGTATCTTGTTATATATTTTGGGGGCCATTCCTAAAAAACTGAATCGCACATATCTCATTGTTACGTCGTCTTGATCTCAATGTATGAAATACAAGTTTGATTTTGCAAATACTGCTGTCTCGTAGATTTATAAACTGGGCAAAGAAAGAAGTTTATATTTCTTAAAAAATGGACTACTAGTATATGTCATTTTCAGCTTAAACACAGCACGTACACACTTACTTTGAGCTTTGAAAACATTTTGTTTGTCAGTGGAATTTCTCCAATACATTATTCCAAAACGTAACGTTGATAAGACATATTATTTGTATGCTATTAAAACTACGAACTAATTGACTAACAAAACTGGTTAAACTAGCCATAGTAATCCGACCATAGCCTCAATCCTACCTTTTGACATATAAATTGTGTGGCCACTGGCAACAGCATAACAATTACCTTCGTTATTATTGTTCTCAGTACATTCTGCCTACCCCCATGGGAATGTCTATATATTTGTATTTTTTGTTTCAATTGGAATGAATTAAATGCATCTCCACCATTTATATACATCATTAGTTTTTGTTTATCCTAAACCCGAAAAGCGGTCATTGTACTCATAATTTTGAACAACTTTTTCTATGGGACCAACCTTGAAATCGCGAGAAAAAAAAATCAACTGTTCCATATATTTGTGTTCACTTAAATCGACAAAATGTATGGAACAGCTGATTCTTTTATACTATACTTGTATACTATAATAATACTGACCTCTGCACTTTTTTGTATATTAACTCCACTGCCTTCCTTACCGACCAGCTAAATATTAAACGCGACATAGCACTTTTCCTTTAGCTCGTGCCTACACATTCATACTAGTTATCTATTTAGGCCTAGTCCGCACTGCAAAATCTTACTGCGCGGTTTTTAACAGCGCGATTTATACTCCGTGTACGGAATTGCAACTAACACAAATTGCGAATAAAATTCCTAGCGTTTTTTGACAGTTCCATACAGAACACAGGGGAGGTCTCCTATGCATAGCGGTGTACGACTGAACAGGGAGCGCCCGCCCCCTCCCGCCCGCACGAATTTTATTTCGCAAAGCGTATAGCGAAATACAACCCTATACCCCGCGCGAATTAAATTCGCACCGCACCGCGGGAAATCTGTATCAAACGAGATATTTTTTTACCACGTGAATTTTAATTCATAAGATACCCATGAGTTACAGAATTGCGATAATAATTTCACACGAATAAAATTCGCAGTGCGGGCTAGGCGTTACAGAACTCGCAATACGTATGTAAAGTAACATACCTTCTCCAAAAGGTGTTAAAGTCATTAGCAAGTTGTAAAGACAGTCCTTGGTGGCGGCGAGGGAGAGACGGACGCATTTGTGCACTGTCACTGCCTGAAGCGCTCGGCAGGTGGCACCACGGATCTCGTATGTCTCTGTCGTATCTTCACCGGTCCATGAAGTACATCTGCAATACGTCAATTAATAGATTTTACAAAAAAAAAACACAAGTAAACGAACACAAATGCAACACGAAGAGATCTCTCCTTCCGTACTTTGCCTATTGCCTAGAATAGTACAGGTTGACAAAAGAAATAGAGAGTCCAAATCCCGATACCTATTTTCAAGTAACGCGACCGGAATTAGAATCATTTCGTTAATTACGTTTCATTAATTAATAAATATCCTACTTTGTAGCTTGCACATTAGGATAGTAACGCAACTTTGGTATAAATTTGCGTGTTTGTCATAGTGAATAAGGACTCAGATAAGAATTTACTGTATTAGTCCTTAGGCTACAGTTATCTGGCTTCGGAGAAGATTCATATCCTTAAGATAGCATGAATGTAAGAAATATACAACGTATTTATTTTGACAAATACGTTAGCCATATTTATCCCAACAGAATGCACCTTCGCGTGAAGGCTTGTAAGTGTGAACCGTCGTGTGGGCTGATGTTTATCATTACTTAGGACTAATGACTCATTAGTCAACATTGTAGAGATGTGCATACTGCAGCGTGACCTCTGCGGTTGCAAGTTTTTGGTTTTAGCTGGTCATAAGTTAATATTTCTTTTTTTTTATATTCAGATTTGATAGGAGTCTAAACGAAGCTGTGAATCTATATATATTAAAAATCCTATTTCCCTTGGTCACGGCATCACGCGTGAACGGCTGGACCGATTTCGCTAATTATTATATTTTTTGTGTTTGTTATTGTCAAAAGTTTCTTATGTAAGAAAAAAAAACCACGCGGGCGAAGCCGCGGGAAAGATTTTTCTACAAAAATATTGTAATTCGTTGAAAAATATGTATTGAATCAAGGCCAATTTATTATTTTGGGCAATTAATTCTAAATTGTGTCAAGTAAACCTTTATCGCTAATCAAGTTACGGTGTCGTGCTATCAACCATGTAAAAGTTACATATTATTGTTTATTGTTGAGTTCTGTAAACGAAGGTGCAAAATATGTGTCTTTCTTCGAATTTGGTATGTACTTCCGCTTATTGGCTCACCCAATGGCAGGGGCGTGCCGTCCATTGAGGCAATTAGGCCCAGCCTACCCTATCAACAACGCCAAATGCATTTATTTTAACTATGTAATACAATAATACAAAGTATTAAAAAAGAAGTAACACCCCTGTTATAACACTTATAGCAACTTGTCGCAACCGCCGTGTGACGTAACTCACAGTTCGACGGAGCACACACTATTTATTAAGAATATTAGGCAGGCACTCGGCTGGCCTAAATCCCATTCATAAATTTACGCACACTGGTGTATATTTTCGTTTGTATGAACGGCACACATTAGGGACATGGTTTAAATTATGGGCGTAACTCCTGCGGCTGGAGCTCGCCACGGCGTGCACCCATTGGCTGTGTGTAAAGTCAAGATTTAATTAATGAAAAGTATTGAAGACCAGGGTTCCCAATTTCTGGAGAATTCCCCGAATTGCGGGGAAGTTTCCTTCATGACTACTAGAAACAATTAAAAAACAGGGTTGTATTGTCTAATTTATACCTTCCAAAAAATTATAAATTGTAAGGAATAGCAAAAGCCCTATAAAAATAATTAAAAACTTCATATTTTTTATTTTTCTCTATATTTGGGAGGTAAAAGCTATTTTAGAGACAATTAAAAAAACAGGGTGGTTTTTAATTGTCTCTAGTAGCCATTAAGACGCTGACAACACCTAAACCGCGGTCACTGTTAAATTCCATAGAAAAGAAAGAGAAGCGCGGTGACACAACGCTTGTAATTTATTGCAAAATATGAAGTAATTATCTATTTACTCAAAATTAAGTTAAGTAATCGAAAATAAAAAACAACCAAGTTCTGCATTCAAATAAGACGTTCTTGTTATTAATTAAATACGTAACGTATGTTGATATTTGATAGAGATATTTTGGATTAGAACTCAAAGTAAGAGGTTAGTTTAACGTTAATTTGTATCGAGATTTTGTTTTCAAAACGTGTTTTGGTAACAACCAAGTTCTGGGAAATATGGTCAAAATTAACATATATTTTTTCCACTACCACAAACTATACAGATTTGCCAATTTTTTTTTCTTAAGCGAAGCCTATTTTGGTCAATTGGGTCTTGTCAGCGCCTTAAGGAAACTATCGTGTCTGTGTGTAGTCTGTTTCTCAAATTCCCCGCAATTCGGGGAATTGTCAAAAAATTGGGAATCCTGGTCTTCAATACTTTTCATTCATTTAAAACTTGACTTTAAACACAGCCAATGACAGCACGCGGTGGCCAGCTCCAGCCGCTGTAGTTACGCCCATAATTTAAACCATGTCACTATTGTGTGACTTTCATACACACGAAAATATACACCAGTGTGCGTAAATTTATCAATGGGATATAAGCTGGTCGAGGGCCTGCCTAATGTGCGTACCGTACCGAGCTCCGTCGAACTGTGAGTTACGTCACACGGCGGGCGCGACAAGTTGCTATAAGTGTTATAACAGATGTTTAACTTCTTTTTAAATATTTTGTATTATTGTATTACATAGTTAAAATAAATGCATTTGGCGTTGTTGGTAGGGTAGGCTAGGCTTAATTGCCTCTATGGACGACACGCCCCTGCTACCAGCCGTACAGAATCCTTGAAGTCCGCGTAGACCGGCCTCTCCAGATGGGTGTGCGTCACATGATCGACGATCACCTGCAGTTCAGTCCAGGCGCGCTACGCCTTGCAGTTGCAGTCCGTCAGGAATATTTTTTTTACTTAATCCTTTATACTTAATTACTATAGTTATTAGTACTTTCTGCATTACTATTTTAATACTAGTGGATTTTTTTAAACCAGCTCTGTTTCGGTTGGGATAACTCAGGTTGATCTTTATAAGATAATTATATTCATTTGACAGGCTACGTAATTTAGGCGTCACGAACCTGAAACCGATTGCAATCGATTCGTTCGTTCGTAAACCAAATGTGTGACTAAGAATTACCATCCGATGTACCTTAAGTCTTCTCGTAATCCCTCTTCAATTAGGCCAAGTTCAGTAACTGTTTTTATCATTTTGCCCTAGAGTTCAATACTTTTTGTTCGATTTTTTTTTTAATAATAATATGATTAAATTAATATGGTGTCTTCTTTTTTATTTCGCTACAATACGCATTAGAACATCCATATCACTGGTATGATATCTTAAAATGACATATAATAATAGTAAATCATTTATTTTAATCGTTATGAGGCTCGTCCGGGGTAAACTGCCACAATACCAATTTCTGTTCGGATTTAAAAGGTGAACGCGGGGAAAAAATCAGGCTTAGAAGACATTTCTATTTTGTCTCTTTATTCAACGACGCATGGAAATTTCTTGGGTGTTTTTATATGCGGTAGTTCTCACTTTCCATGACCGGGGCTGGAGGAGGCTTTTCATTGTAATTTTGCTGGCGAAACTTCACAGACTGGGTTGGTTACAATATCTAATCATGAACTTTGCCAACTCATTTCAAGTAACGTTCTATGTATTGAGATCTAGAACTAATTGGAAGGCTACAGAACCAGTCTCAGTCGCGTTTGATAAAGGAGGCGGAAGCAACCTGCTAATAGCTTTACAACTTAGGCGCGTGTGTACGCGGCATACGGTCTAACTGGTTTGTACTAGTTGTAACGAGTAATACCTACTAATCGTCTAGTACTTACACATACAAACATACATAAACTCCCGCCTTTTTGCTATGGGTAGGCAGAAACTACTGAACGCCACATTCTACGATCCTTACATACTCGTTTTGCTTCGTTTACGTTCATACATCAGCCGGTCTATTCTGTAAAAATCTCACCCTTGAAAATGTAAGTGAAGTGAGCTCCAAGTGAACTGTCATCCTACCTGACGCTAGGGAATCTACGGATTGTCGACTCACTTCACCTAAGTTCACGGTGAGATTTTTACAGAATAGCACTCTGGTCACGCACGCCGCACATACTGGTATTTTGCTAATCTACGCGGCCATAAGTAGAATTTACAAACTGTAGATTATTTTAAATAGGACGACTACCTGAGCTAGGGGACAGTCCCGGGAAAAATAACCCACCCTCCCCGCTCCGCTACCTGCACTAGTTGCGTCATACATTTAGTCGGAATTCGATCGTTCAACTTGTTGTTTGTGTCCGTTCTCGGCGCTCGTACAAAAACATTAACTTTTAAGTTAAATATAAAATTTATAGCGTAAACTTAAGAAGTGTTTGTGATGGATGCTGATGTAGCAGGTAATTATGCTGTATTTTATTAAGTTTTTTGTTATTTTCATCATTACAAAGGTAAGATATGTCGACGCAAGCCCAACGTAAAATGTAATAATATTAACTTTAAGTTCAGATTTAATAGTTAAATATGTTTGGATAGTTTTAAAATAGTTTAGATTTGATTTTTGTAGTCAGTTTGGTACTTTTCAATGTAAAAAGCCGTGTTATAATTTGCAGTTACTATAACTGCAAACCATAACTGAATGTTTATTCAAACTTAGGTTTAAAAACAAGTTATCTATTGCTAAATTCATTTCTTGATTAATAAGCGATATGCGTAAGTTTTAAAATGATTTTTAGTTATTTTTGTTTAACGGAAACAGTTGATTGAACTATTGTTGTTCAAGCGGAAAACATGGCGCATGCTTAAAATCTTTAATTGTTTTAAGTAACAGAGAATTAATTCAATGTTAAAATCAAGTGCTAAACATAGTAAAACGAATTAAGAAATCATAATTTGTTACTTCAATCAATGTTACTTGCAATTTGTTAAAAAATAAGTGTAATGACTTCGCAACGACGACGCCATTTTTAGATGGGTATTAAGATTTAAAAAAATGGCGAGCCGCTGCGAGGACACATTCAGAAGGAGAATTTTGTAAGGACAAGAGGTGTTTTCACTAAAATATCTTGTGAGTACAATTACAATTATTATTTTAGATTTTAAGGCTGTTTTTAATTGTGATTCCCAGAAATAAGAATAAAGCTAAACTAAATAGATTGTGTGTATTCATTTTTGCAATGAGTGAGCCTAGCGGTGGAGATGGTGACGTCGGCTCTGCTGACGTCACGGTTTCTAAAAATCCGAATGGTCCCGGTGCTCCGTTATCAGAAGTGGGATTGACCCCCACTTCTGCCCGTCCTTCTGACTTGAATAATGAAAACCTAATCACTTCTGTTAATGGGGTACCGACGGAGATTTTCACTCAGATGTTGCAAATGATGAAGCACATGTCCGATCGCATCACGACACAACCAGATACGCCTAAAGTCAAAATAAGTGATGTGTTTTTGCCGTCATACGATCCGGACACCAATATTGGGGTTAGAGAGTGGTGTCAACATGTGACCACAGCCATGAAAACTTATGAATTGAGCGATTATGAAGTGAGAATGAAAGTTGGTAGTTTGCTCAAAGGTCGCGCGAGGTTATGGGTTGACAATTGGCTTGTGTCTACCACGACGTGGCATGAATTGCGTGATGTTCTAATAACGACTTTTGAACCAGAGAATAGATACTCCCGAGACATTGTGCGCTTTAGGGAACATAATTATGATAATTCCAAAGACATCGCGCAATTCTTGTCACAAGCTTGGGTATTATGGAGACGTATTACTAAGGATAAGTTATCGAACGATGACGCAGTTGAGGCAGTTATCGGTTGCATTGGAGATGAGCGGTTGAGAATCGAACTGTTGAATGCTAGGGCCACATCAGTACCCGAACTTATTTCAGTTGCATCTTCTATACGAAGCGTTAAGCGACCTCAGCCGGGTACATCAGGTGCACATCCGGGTCCCGCTAAGCGACCACGTTTTGATAAGGCCTCGCTGTTTTGTCAAATCTGCAAAAAGCTCGGTCATGATGCACGTGAATGTCGTTTCCGTGACAAAAAGGATAATTCTCAACTGCGTCAACATGATAATAAAACCGCACCTCAAATTATAGGTAAACCTACGTGCACGTTCTGTTCAAGGACAGGTCACACTTTTGAAACATGTTATAAGCGAGAACGCGCAGTGGTTTCCAACGTCTACTGTGTAGGTACATCTAAATTGAATTCGATTCCAGTGGTAGCTGGGAACTTTAACATTCTCGCGATTTTTGACAGTGGAGCCGAATGTTCAGTAATACGCGAGTCTGTAGCTGCTAAACTACCAGGGAAACGAGTTGATCGAGTAAGCTACTTGAAGGGATTAGGTCAATTTACGGTGATATCTCTTTCGACATTGACTACGATTTGTGTCATCGATAATTTACAGATAGAACTTGAATTCCACGTGGTGCCGGACTACGAAGTGTGCTCTGACATTCTGATAGGTATGAATCTAGTGGAGAAAAATAACTTAAGCGTGCTAGTGAACTCTCGGGGAGCAACTTTGGTTCATCAACCGGTTGTTTACCACGTGCGATCTCAAAGTGAAACGTTTGATAACCTAGATTGTGACTTGACTGATGACGATCAAATCAACGAATTAAAAATTTTGTTGAACAAGTTCAAACACTTGTTTATTCACGGGTACCCTCATTCTCGCGTCAATACCGGAGAGCTCGAAATACGCTTAAAAGATGATAACAAGTGTGTCGAACGCAGGCCTTACCGATTGAGCCCAGTTGAACGCGAAAAAGTTCGGGAAATAGTCAATGAATTACTCGAGCATAAAATTATCCGCGAAAGTAAATCACCTTTTTCAAGCCCAATAATATTGGTCAAAAAGAAAAATGGAAGGGACCGCATGTGCGTGGACTACCGCGAACTAAACAGAAACACTCTGAGAGACCACTATCCGTTACCGATAATTTCAGATCAAATTGATCAACTGGCGGGGGGTTATTATTTCTCGACATTAGACATGGCAGCTGGCTTCCACCAGATATGTATTTCAGAGGGCTCAATTGAGAAAACAGCCTTTGTTACGCCGGATGGTCTATATGAATATTTGACCATGCCGTTTGGACTCAGTAACGCGGTGTCAGTCTATCAGCGTTGCATAAATAGGGCTCTAGCTCACCTCTTGAGCTCGGTGGACCAGGTTTGCCAGGTTTATGTTGATGACGTTTTATCAAAATGTAGGGTATTCGCTGAGGGACTAGCCCATATCGAACGCATATTGATTGCCCTCCAAAAAGCCGGTTTTTCTATCAATGTTGATAAAACTGCCTTCTTTAAACGTTCCATCGAGTATTTAGGCAATATTATTGCAGACGGACAAGTCAGTCCTAGTCCAAGAAAGGTGGAGGCTTTAACGAGGGCACCGATCCCGAAAACTGTCAAACAAGTTAGGCAGTTTAACGGATTGGCCGGATATTTCAGACGCTTCATTCCCAATTTCTCGCGTGTGATGGTTCCTCTCTATGAACTGACCAAGAACGATGCGAAGTGGGAATGGAACGAAAGGCATGATGAGGCTCGAAACCATATCATACAACACCTGTCTACTGCGCCTACCCTTACGCTATTTCAGGAAGATGCACCAATCGAGCTCTACACGGACGCCAGCAGCATCGGCTACGGGGCGGTGCTCGTGCAGACCATCGGCGGTCGCCAGCATCCAGTCGCGTACATGAGCCAGCGCACCACCGACGCCGAGAGCCGCTACCACTCGTACGAGCTCGAGACCTTGGCGGTAGTAAGGGCAGTCAAGCATTTTCGGCATTACGTGTACGATCGAAAATTCAAGGTAATAACAGACTGTAACGCCTTGAAAGCGTCCAAAAACAAAAAGGATCTCCTTCCTCGAATCCATAGATGGTGGGCCTTCTTGCAGAATTACGAGTTCGAGGTCGAATATAGGAAAGGTGAGCGGTTACAGCACGCGGATTTTTTTAGTAGGAATCCATCCACTGAATTATCCGTCAACGTCATGACCAGAGACACTGAGTGGCTGCAGATCGAGCAGCGCCGCGACGACGTGCTACGCCCACTTATAGACACCATGAGCAGCGACAGCCCGGCCGAAGGCTACATCCTGGAAGAAGGCGTGCTTAAGAAAACTTTCACAAATTCTATACTCGGTATAGATAAACCAATTGTAGTCCCTAGGTCATTCCAGTGGAGCCTGATAAACTCTTTCCATGTTGCTCTGCAACACCCCGGATGGGAAAAAACCTTACAGAAGCTGAGGGAAACTTACTGGTTCCACAAAATGAATACCACCGTCAGGAGGTTTGTAGACAATTGTGTTGTATGTAAGACCTCGAAAGGACCGTCCGGCGCTATCCAAGCCCAGCTTCATCCGATTCAGAAGCCCACTGCAGCGTTTCAGGTCATCCACATGGATATTACTGGCAAGCTGGGTACGAGAAGCGCTGAGGGACGAGATGAGTATGTAATTGTTACGATTGACGCATACACCAAATACATCTTGCTTAGCTACTCAAATAACAAGAGCCCAAGCAGCAGTCTCGCAGCTTTGAAACGTGTCGTGCACCTGTTCGGAACCCCAGTGCAAGTCGTGGTGGATGGAGGTCGAGAGTTCCTTGGGGAGTTCAAAGTCTATTCGGACCGTTTCGGAATCGATATACATTCCATTGCGCCAGGAGTAAGCCGAGCAAACGGCCAAGTCGAAAGAATTATGGGCACTTTAAAAAACGCATTAACCATGATCAAAAACTATGACACTGAAGAATGGCAGACGGCGCTAGAAGCTTTACAGCTCGCATTTAACTGCACTCCACATAGAGTAACGGGTGTCGCACCGCTTACACTACTGACCCGCCGCCAACACAGTGTACCCCCAGAACTATTAAGGTTAGTAAATATTAATAACGAATGCATAGACTTTGACTTGCTTGAGCAACACGTGCAAGAGAAAATGACAGCTGCGGGACAACATGACAAGCAGCGGTTTGACAGGAGCAAGGCGAAAATGCGTCCGTTTCAGCGAGGAGATTACGTACTCGTCAAGAACAATCCCCGGAACCAGACTTCTCTAGACTTGAAATACAGCGAGCCATACGAGATATATAGGATCCTGGACAACGACCGATACATAGTGAAACGTGTAACCGGCAGAGGGCGTCCACGTAAGGTTGCTCACGACCAGCTGCGCCGAGCACCACAACCAGGCGAGCAGGAAACCGTGTCGACGAATAACGAAGATGACCCTCAGCAAAGGGCCGCCCAGCTAGCTGATGACTCATCGACGAACTTGGTTGATGACACGCTACAACAAACTACATCTCAGATCATCAGTATGCTGCCGTCGAAGGAGCCACAGCCGTCTACCTCCCAAGCTGCCCAGCTGCTGGACCCTTAAAAATAAAAAAAAATGTGAGTTTCTCCCTTCTTACTATTATCTTGATACTAACTGTGAATTAAGGCTTGAATGACTTATAAGACAGCAACAATAATAGGGAGATTCGTTATTGGCCTTTGTCTTTGTTGACTGGCTGACACCATTATACACTACAAAGTAGTAAGACTGTACGATCTGTATTCCCCGCTCCCCTCCTACACTCTTTTCAGAGCCTCTGTGGACCACGGTCAAAATAATAAGGCCTAGGCTACAGCAACGTCCCTTCCAAATCCTTTAGAGCCCCTGTGGACCACGGCGTACAAGACCGCCCAGCACCGCAGCATCATTCCCGTGAGTTCTTATCAACAAAGTTGCAATATAAGTTTTCAGAGCCCTGTGGACCCCGGTCAAAATAAGGCCTAGGCCACAGCATCGTCCTTCCCAAATCCTTTAGAGCCCCTGTGGACCACGGCGTACGAGACCGCTCAGCACCACAGCATCAAACCCTAACAAGCTGCATAAACAGCTGCATAAAACTTTATTCCTACTTCGTTTCTCTTAGAGCCTCTCGAGGACCACGGTCATAAATATAAGGCCTCAGCACCACCCTAGTTCTCTTTTCCTTTAGAGCCTCTGTGGACCACGGCGTACAAGACCGCCCAGCACCACAGCATCATCCCTGTCTACGAGAAATCAAGTCATGCATGTATGCGTGGAGCATTTGCGTTGACATAACTAAATAAACGTGTGAGTAACCGTGTAGCGTTACAAGCACTTCAATATCTTCACTCACTTCCCTATATACAGTAAATCCTATTTATTTACTACTCATATGAACTTTATTCGACTTTACTTCGATATCTGTAACCTAGAATACCTAACTACATAACCTTATATTCTAGTCTAACAAGGTATAAAAGTAATGGCTGATAACTTGGATTGTTGGAATCGGTTATCATTGAAAAGTTTAGGCTACATTGTGCTAAGGTACAGAACTTTTTGAACTCATTTTGAAACAACAGCAGCTTCGACCACAAACAAGTTGTCAGCTAGTGTACCTGTGAATGGATACCTAGCTCAAAAAAAAAAAAATATTTTCATTTTCAGAAACGCGACTGGTGCAGGGCACGCACACCGTCTCGCAGAATGGCCGTGTCGACGCAAGCCCAACGTAAAATGTAATAATATTAACTTTAAGTTCAGATTTAATAGTTAAATATGTTTGGATAGTTTTAAAATAGTTTAGATTTGATTTTTGTAGTCAGTTTGGTACTTTTCAATGTAAAAAGCCGTGTTATAATTTGCAGTTACTATAACTGCAAACCATAACTGAATGTTTATTCAAACTTAGGTTTAAAAACAAGTTATCTATTGCTAAATTCATTTCTTGATTAATAAGCGATATGCGTAAGTTTTAAAATGATTTTTAGTTATTTTTGTTTAACGGAAACAGTTGATTGAACTATTGTTGTTCAAGCGGAAAACATGGCGCATGCTTAAAATCTTTAATTGTTTTAAGTAACAGAGAATTAATTCAATGTTAAAATCAAGTGCTAAACATAGTAAAACGAATTAAGAAATCATAATTTGTTACTTCAATCAATGTTACTTGCAATTTGTTAAAAAAATAAGTGTAATGACTTCGCAACGACGACGCCATTTTTAGATGGGTATTAAGATTTAAAAAAATGGCGAGCCGCTGCGAGGACACATTCAGAAGGAGAATTTTGTAAGGACAAGAGGTGTTTTCACTAAAATATCTTGTGAGTACAATTACAATTATTATTTTAGATTTTAAGGCTGTTTTTAATTGTGATTCCCAGAAATAAGAATAAAGCTAAACTAAATAGATTGTGTGTATTCATTTTTGCAATGAGTGAGCCTAGCGGTGGAGATGGTGACGTCGGCTCTGCTGACGTCACGGTTTCTAAAAATCCGAATGGTCCCGGTGCTCCGTTAGATATAATAATTTGAAAGTACCCACATGATATTTCGATTTTTGATTGTAAATATTTTATTTCGTCGTGTATTTGTTATAGTATCAAGTTAGATCCTGCCATTATTCCATATACAAATGAAAGTTTGAAGCTTTGAGTAGTAAAAATTAAAAAACACTGCCGCGGATGAGCGCGGATACGTTATGTTTTGATAATTTGAACTTATTTTGAGTAATGTACAAAAAAAAAAACTGTAATTCTTATAATTCTAAAAAAATTGTCTCTTTGTTTTAGGTTCACGAGGTACCTCTGGAGTGAGAGTAGTGACCCGTAAATACATGTTTGATCGTGTGCAGAGCTACCATTTGCCTAACTTGGAAGAAAAACTCGATTCCTTCAGAAGCCATCTATTGTCCAGTGAAGATTACACACAAGAACAAATTGAGACCCTAAAACGTAACTTTGCACACTTCAAATCACAAATTAAGCAAATATGGTTTAGAGCACATAAGAAAGAGGACGTGTTTCTCAAAATTAACCACTCATGGCTTGAAGGAACGTTTGAGATACCCGTCATTTCAAAAAATCGACCAGGACGGCCATGTAGGTTATTTAACGAATCGAGTGAAAGGACCAAGAGGAGGAAAACTGAAGAGATTCGGTCTGTTGTGGCACAAGATGTTATCATTCGTGCAGCTCAGGTTGAGTTGCGGAAATCGGGAAAAAGAGATACTTCCGAAATACTCGAGCATCAAAGTATAAAAAGGATTTTTCTAAGTCAACGAGAGAAAAAACATGCTCACTTACTCCAATACAAGCATTGTCGATGTTTGTCGAAGCCGATCTAACTCGTCGACAATACGAAGTAGTAAGAGACACTAACAAGAAGTTCTTTCCTTGTTATACTTAACTACAGAAAGCGAAACAAGAATTTTATCCGCCCCCAGAATCATGCAGGGTGACGAGTACCTATGCTGAAACCGATTTACAACCATTGATTGACCATACAGTTAGGCGTTTATCTATTTTCCTAGAAGAGGTTCTAACAACATTAAAATAACAAGAACGAGAGAGCTTAAAATTAATTTCTAAATGGGGATGTGACGGCTCACAGCAATCACAGTTCAAACAAAAGCTTACAAATGATGCAGACTCTGATGCCAACATATTTCAAAGTAGTATCGTGTCTCTACGATTAGTTGCTGGCTGTGAAGGTGAAAAACTTGTATGGGAAAACCCAACACCTTCTTCTCCGCGATTTTGCCGCCCTATAAGATTCTGTTTTGCTAAAAAAAATACAGATGTAACGGAAGATGAAATCAACTTCGTGAAATATTCTTCTAATTCGCTAAGCGCCACAGAGGTCAACATGAATGGGAACAAGTACTCGGTCTCTCATGTCTTTATCATGACAATGGTGGATGGCAAGGTCTGCAATGCGGCTACTGGCACGAAATCTACAAGTCGATGCTACATATGTGGTGCAACTTCTAAGGACTTCAACAAGATTGATAATCAAATAGAAATAGATCCCGGGGCTATCGAGTTTGGACTCTCAATTTTACACGCTCGGATTCGTCTATTCGAAAGCATTCTGCATTTGGCATATAAATTGCCAGTAAAGAAGTACAGAGAGAGTAAGACAGAAAACGAAAAAAAATTGAAACACGAAAAGAAACTCGAAATCCAGAAAAGATTTCGAGAAATTGTTGAGAAACTGGATTATTGGTGGACATACCAAAGGCAAATTTTGGGAATACCAATGATGGTAACACAAGTAGGAGATTTTTTATAGCTCCAAAATTGGCATCTGACATAAAGGGCATAAATTATGACTTAATATACAGACTTAAGGTCATACTAGAAACTATTTCAAGCGGCCATATAATTAATTCGGAAAAATACGACAAATACGCTTTAGATACTGCCCGCTTATATGTCGATTTATACCCTTGGCACCCAATGACTCCAACAATGCACAAATTTCTAATTCATGGTGCAGTGATCATAAAAAAACGCGCTGTTACCTATTGGGCAGCTATCAGAAGAGGCCGCAGAAGCGCGTAATAAACATTTTAGATTATATCGCCAGGATTTTTCAGAAAGTTTTCAAGAGAAAACTGCAACAGAGATATTTTGAATCGGTTGCTTTTGACATCAGACCCTCTTATAAGTTGTATGAGAAGCATAAAAAGAAAAATTTTTTTTTTTTTTATTTGTGATTGGTTTGCTCTTGACCTTAGTCTATGTCAGAGGCGACAGAAACAAAGTCGAACTGTTTTTTGCAAGAAGCTATCGCGCTTCTCATGCCTGGGGAACCCAATGTTGATTCATCAGAGAGCAAGGAAGAAAACTAATAATAATGCAAACTAAACTCGAAAGATTTTTTTTACATTTATTTCTTGAAAATATTATTATAGTGAATATTTAGTAATAAAACCTCTTTATAAATCACAAAAAGTATTTTTTCTACTAAGTTATATTCTTTAGAAAAGAATAAAAACATAAAGTAATTTTGGCAGCGTAGATTGTCAAAATACCCGTCCGTGCGCCGGTTGCGAGTACTACGCACTTGACCTTTTAGAAGAACATCACCAATAAGGTCGCTACTACTACGACTTAAAACCCACTACTAACCTACTAACGGGTCTAGGAAAATTTTAATCTAATATATAAAATTTTCGTGTCACAGTGTTTGTAACTAAACTCCTCCGAAACGGCTTGACCGATTCTTATGAAGTTTTGTGTGTATATTCAGTAGGTCCGAGAATAGGTCGTAAAGTATATTTCATCTCGATATTCACACGGGATCGAGACTTACGCGGGTGAAACCTCGGGGTGCAGCTAGCTGAAATTTGGAATGAAATTTGGCACAAAAAGTACTAGGCTTGCATGAATATTATTTGTATTTTGTATAGTATATAAAATAAACTTAAATTTGGAATGAAATTTGGCAGTAGGTAGGGTGAGCAGATACTTAATACTACCCGTGCGATGCCGGGCCGGGTAAACCTAGTTATGTTTATAGAGATCTAAGCCAAAATCGATTTTGAAAAGTTTTTATTGTGATTTCTAGAAACGTGTCCTACACAAAGGAAAATTCACTAATTCAATAAATCGGAATGAGCTATTGTTGTTGGTTGGTAAAAAACATTTCTGTATTAAACGTTTGTGGTTAGTGCAATATATAAATAATCGTTTAAGTATATAAATCATGCATGATTTGGTGTTTTGTTTATTGTTTATAGGTAATGTTGATTCACTGAACTCTATCAACCACTACTTAACAGAGGACGAGCACTTGTGTATTAGGGGAATCCCCATTTCTTATGCATCACTTGAAATGTTATAATCAGAAATATGCTATCTGTAGCACACACTACTCAAAGCTTAAGATATAGAAAAGAGTTTTCTAAGAACAGCTTACAGTATTTCAACAAGATTTACCTAATGCAATTTCTTCGAACTCATTCTTGTGTAGGATGTAGTATTAATAGAAACACTGACGTTTCGCAGAGTTTCCGCCAGTTTTACAACCAACAGCTGCTTTTAACACTAAGTCTCTGGGAGCTATAATTATTATGCATATTCTAGGTACAGTGGTTTGGTGTACCTGAACAAAAGTCGGTACAATCCTCGTTCATTCCAGGCTTGGACGGGACAGTGCGTGAAGGCGCTAACATTATGTAGTGCATCGGCTAGGGACGTCACAAGCGCGGCGGTGGGCGGAGGACGCGGCTTGTGCGTGGCGGGCGCAGGCGACACGTATTCGTCGCCTCCCTTCTGCGCACGCACCTCGAACTCACCCCGACGCTCTAACAAACTCAACGACACGTTACCTTCTAGAAAATAAAACACAATTGTTATTTTATCAATATACTTTTTATCTACCTGTCAGTAGGCACTTAATTGAAACCCCGTAATAGTGATTAAAATACTCAATGTGATTAAAATTTCTATTACTTACATGAATATGATTATGATATTAATCAGCGCCTGTCACTACTCCATACAAGTTTAGACGTGATTAAAAGTTTGCCTACTGAAATTACGTCAATTTACGTCAAGCGCTGATTAATTTGACAGGACTAAACTAAAATTTATCTTCTGTCCATTTCTTAATGAAATAGAAAGAAAAAGATGCACTGAACTTAAATTTAGTTTAGTTTGTGAACAAGGGAATCAGCACCAATATCGACTATCTGATAACATGTGATATTGCAATTATTGAATTGTTTATGAGTCTAGGCTTTATGTAGGTAAATAAATTAACAGTGAACTAGATCTAATCATTTTATTTAGTTAAGGCCCTGCGTCTTAACTATCGAATGCTGTTATTCTCACGTAACTTGTAATCTTTAAACTTAAATCTAATCTAAAATATGTTGTTATTTATTATCGGTGATAAATAAATTGCGAATCAGTACGTAACACATATCGTAGGCTGCTGTTATCTTACAAGGATGAACTCGAGAAAGATAGTCAACTCACCGAACGATTGTTTATAATCCTTGGTATTGCAGAAGTTTACGAGAATCTCTACACAATTTTCAATGACATTATTTTCGTGCAGTTGTTCTAGCACATCACACTCCAAGACCTGAAAGAGTTTGTTAATTACGATCAAATAAAACATTATCTTAATTTAATGTTGTGTTCAAAATCTTATATAAACCAATAAAACAAATAAAGTGCGCTATTTCGATGTTTAAGGGTCGGGTAATCCCCGTTGACCTTGGCCATACAAATACGCGTTGCAGTCACGCCGCCGCGCGCCGCGCCACGCCGCCGTTCGGTTTCATAGGGAAAATTTATTTTTACTAACGAAAATATGAATATTTGAAAAAAATCACAGATATAATTATAGATATATTTATAGAATATATACAGAATAAAATAGTCTGTTTATACATAAAAAAAACATGAAAATATCTTAAGTAGTTTGAAAGTAATATCGTTTTTTATGCTTTGGGTAGAAGATACTTCCTGAATTTATTTTACTTCAATATTTAAATATTCACATATAGGATTGATGTGTATGCGATCTAGTTTAGCATACATTTTTTTGCATAACTTACTAGCATTATAAGAACAGATTTAAAAGTCTCTATCTAGTAAGTATCTATCATATATCTGCGCCTTAAACGAGCCATATTTAGAAGAGGTGATTTTTTTTTTTGGGTGGGAAGTCATCAAATATCTTCTCCCGTTCTGGGCGGAGCGGTAGGGTGTCACACTCTTACTGACTAAAACCCACCCGTATTCCTGTGCCTGTGTTGCCAGGGGCCTCGGTAACCCTTCGGTAACAACACTTGTGCTGACGACATCGCTTTGAGGTGCGCGTGGAATACAACGCGCCACCGTCGACCTGAGCCTGGTCCTTACCGGACGGTGAGCTATCCATTGCTCACCGTCCGCAAGCCCGCGCCTATGGTGGCCGGAAATCCGCCCGGGATTCCCGACGCCCAGGGCGTCTCCTGCGGCGGCTAGGGGCGAGAGGGCGCGAAATTTGATTTCCCTCAACCGTCCCGCCTCCTCCATCGCAAGCATTACTGCTTCGCAGAAGGAGGTGACGGCTACCCATGCCCTCTTGCCACCATGCTCTTACCATGGCCTGAACCAGGGCCGGACGCGAGAGATCTCTGCCGCCGATCGCCTCCACGAGGACACGGCGGTGTTCTGACCAAGCTGCACGGAAAAAAAGGATCTCTTCAGCGAAGAATATCAATATTCTCAGAAAAATTGTTTCAATCCAAGTAAATATTTTCTTAACGTAAGTAAATGTACTCAGTCCAAGAAAACCTGTTTACTCAAATTAAGAATAATAAATACTTGGTTTTTATTCTTGACTTAAGCAAATATTTTTGATTTAAGACTATAATAATCTTAATTGAAGAAAATATCTAGTTTTTATCTAGTTTTAGATATAATATTCTTAAAATTAAACTTAATAATTCTTCATTCAAGTATAATGTCTTCGAAGAAGACGATAAAACTAAGACAAAATTTTACTTCATTCAAGAATATATTGTTTTCCCCATATATAAATCAATATATTTTGTCTTGACCAAAAGGATATTGTCTTAATTTAAGACATCCTTTTTTTCCGTGTGGGCGGGCATATCTCCACCGTGTCCTCCGGGCGATCCACACAGTGGAGAGACCCGGGCGTTTCCTCCCGCCTTATCCGACACAGGAACCTCCCGAAGCTGCCGTGTCCGGTGACGCCGTGGCGCCTCTCTAGCTACTCCTCAAAGAGGGGACTTATCGCTGCAATCGTGGCGTGCCCAGCACTGGGTTGCGACAACCGTAAGTGGTGACTGGTGCCTACATTGCCTACATTTATCAGGTAACAACAATTTTCATCCCAAAATATTCAGTAGAAGTTTACAAAAAACAATACCACAATAAAATTCAGAAATTTTAATCTGACCACATTAAATTTTATTGCATATAAGTACAGATAAAATTGCAATGAGTAGTAGGTATTTTGTTTTGTATTCGAGTAGGTTATCAAAAATGGTTCGATTCAGCGGTTTCGACATAATTTATTTTTTACAATAGGTATCAGTAAACTAGCATGCATTGTTCAAGTAAAAACAGCGCGTAAACACTGGCATTCCTTAGCTAGACACATGCCGTGAGTTACAAATAAGCAACAACTACAGATACATATACTACAATAACACCTTCTGCACGCCTGTGCAGAAGGTGTTATTGTAGTATATGTCATATGTATAGGTATGTATATGTATAGGTGTTATTGTAGTGTAGTAATTATCACTCGTGTTTTAATTAATACAACTTGAAGCAACTCGACTATTTTTATATTATCGGAGTAAGGGAATCTTAAAAGGTTTACATACCACAAACGAAATGTTCATTCAACGTTCAACAGTTTCTATTTCATACTAACTACTATTTCGAACTAGCAAGTAATTCAGTAGCTAGTAATAAAGTGAAATTGTAGGCACGTAAACAAGCTACTTTTTTTTTAGGTACAAAACAATAGGAAAACGGATAAGGAAAGTTAAAAATAATGTCTGTTTTGATTCGTATATTGTTAAAGTACACCGTAATACTGTACATACACAGTTCAGGCCGCAGCGCAGGTACAAAATAACGACAAAAATTTAGTAACAACTTATTAATTACTTAAATCCAAGTCTATAAGATAAACATTGCAATGAATTAAGGTACCAGGTGGTTAAAGGTTAAGGTACCAAGTAAGTAGGCTATTAAGGCTACAGTAGGATTAATGAAATATAATTATAAATATTAAATGTAGATAGAATTAATAAAAATATATATATAAAGTCGTCTTTAGAAAGTTGATTAATTCAAAATAAATTAATTATTAGTTTCCGAAAATTCATATTAATTAATTGGTACATCCATCCATCGAAAGTTTTCAATACTCATCATCGGACCGGTGCATTTACATTTTAATGCTGGTCGTTTTAAAGAATATTCATGTAACTACGAAACAGTCAACACAATGTACAACATTTACGTTTACTTTCGTGCTTTTGGGCCCTTGCACTACCAAACACTAAATGCGGTTAACGCTAAGCATAATATTTAAAGACCATTCTGTCTCTGTCATCTCCAAAAGATTGACAGAAACAGAACCGACGTTTTAAATTTGTTCACCGCTAAACATATAATTAGTGATTTGTGGTGTAAGCGGGCCCTAGACTCGATTTGCTTGTCTATGAATGACTAATAAAAGAAAATAGGTAAAAACTTACTGAATATTAGACGAAAAGGCTGTTAGATTGATCGAAACGAACCAGATAACTGGTGAACCCTGGTTATTCAATGTGCTTCTAGCTATACAGACTTTTAAAATACCAGATGTTTGCTTCGGGGGCCCATAAAAGCGGAAGAAGTTATTTGATAATTACCCACCCAGAAAAAAAAATGGGCCCATAATGTAGATATCATATCAACACGCTTATAAAAATGATTATTACCGTTTCAATTAAAAAGTAATGCCTAAAATAAACGGCTTGTGTTATTTTTAACATCATAAACCTGTTAACTGGATCAGATACGCCAGATAGCGATGGGCAGAAAGATATCTGGTAAATAATAGTAAATGTAAAAAAATAGAATAATTTTTAAAAATAGACACCGTGCGCACTCAAGTATTCGAGTCAACGTTTAAACAGGCCAAAGACCCCTTTCTACTGTCGGTCGGTATTTAGTGCAATTACATGACCAATTAACTGCCTCGCCCAGTTTAGTGATTGTTTATTGAAGCAGCTAATTGATAGCATCGGCACTTCGGTTCGTTACACACATAATTAATAGTAGATCGATTCACTTGATATTATTGCAGCACATAAATCATTTGCTTAACTGGACATCTGAACCTACTTGCAAAAATAAATGATAATAATTTGGGGCACTGACATCAAAGATATACAATTAGTGTTTTTATTTGCGGAACAATACTTTTAGTAAATAAATAACCACTTTAAAATAAACATAATTCACGAGATCATTAACCAAAATCAAGCTATTAATCAAAATGATTTATCTCGGCTTGGTTTTATTTACATCCTTTGAAAAGTTTAAAATTAAATATTATTTTTCAAACCTCATTGAAAAACATATTGTGATGTGCTCAAAATTATAACATAAGACGCCTGTATTCCCCGAACAGCTGGGCGGGCTATTACGGCCACATTTTGCCTGTTACGTTTAAAATTATGTTTCACTATTTTCCTTCTGAAAATTGACTTTGTGTCTTCCATAAAGGTCAGTTAAAATATTGACTTCAGAAATTTCCACAATTAAACCAAATATATGAGGAAAACAATACCAATACAAACAACAGTTAGGCTTCTTGAATAACTTCAATGACATCATGTATAGACGAGTAATTTGTAACCTAAACAATAGTAATATAATAATAGTTTATGATAACTGCATCCGCTTGATTCACACAGTCGAAGAAAAGACAATGATATTATTATGAATAAATGTGTAATATAAATTTATAATCAATGCAAAGTATATGATTTCTAGGAATTATTTACGGGATAGATAGTATTGAACTATTACCACAGTCTAATCAGCTTTAATCGCAAAAGCCCCTAGACAAAAAGAGTGATTCGTATTATGAAATACACAATATAAGAATGATATTATGACTAAGAACTAATATAAAATAAATAAGAGAATTCTTTCTAAACAATTTACACGCCCTCATAACCACCAGAAGCTAGAAAAACATACAAGAAGTAAGTAATGCTAATTAAAATTAAATGGTAATTATTAAGTCTTATAGTGCCTTATAGTGTAAAAAAAAAACTGGGGAACGGTGGGAGCCGCGCGTCGCGTGGTTAGTGTTCCGTACTGTAACTTTCAGCCCAAACGTCTTTAACAAACGTTTTTAATATTAGTCAGGAAATAAAAATTATTGAATTGTCGAAATCATTTGCTTTCTTGCAAATGATTTCGACAATTCAATAATTATTATTTCAAAAAGGACAATATTCAAGAAACCCCGCAAAACCAAAGCCGATCGATCAATATCAAACTATGCCAAACTCACGAACCATCTTTATTTGTTTTCAGTATCAACTTTTCTAGAGAAGGGTCGTCTTTTAACCTTACCTTACCGGTAGGGCGAGAAGCCTACCGTGGCCTCTGGCAATACACAGGCAACGAAAGGAACAAAAAGAAAAAATGGGGGCAATAAGCCTAAAATAATCCAATCATTTTTCAACAACCATCAAATTGACTTTGCATTAAATTAGAAGGGATTTTATAGAGATGTCAAGCTGCATGTGGCCAGAAGTAATAATTTGAGTTTAGTATAGTATTTATGTTCACAAATAAATTGCTTACTGCAGCTAATTTGTTGGGCCAGGTTTTGTCGTGAGTCGGGTTTTTCGATCCCACATTATGAACATTGCCCCACCATATTTGATTTAAAAAATATTACATTATAAATTTTCTCAATTACTTTTAGATCATCAATCATTGTCCATCGCCCTTTTTTGGGCCACATTTTTGAAGCATTACAAATGTGCCTGACTGACAATCAAAGGACAAACACCTGTCCCAAGTCTTCTCAGTACAAAACACCATTAAGGTAGGATTTTCTTGTGTTATTTGGCTACAAATTTCAACCATATTCCTCCTTTGTTCTTTAGCATCACGCTTCTTGGATCGTACTGGATCTGAGGAGTGGTTCGCTCGCAGGGCTCCACCGTGAAAGTATTGAGGATTGCAGCCAACCCGGCTGCTACAGTCAGCTGGGCGAAACGTGCACCTACACAGTAAATAAACATTTTATCAATATTATCATTGCGTTATGCGCTTGGTCCATGTACTAAACGAGTTATCATTCGATATTAATTAGCTAATCATTGCAGATGGGTCATGCAAATATCTGTTACGGTACCTCATCATCGGCCTAGCCTTTTCCCAACTATGTTGGGGTCGGCTTCCAGTCTTACCGGATACAGCTGAATACCAGTATTTTACATGGACCGACTGCCTATCTGACCTCCACAACCCAGTTACTGGGTAACACAATACGCCTTGGTAAGACGGTAAATGCATATCTAAATTTCAATTCTAGCAGCAATCTCGCAAATCTTTTGTTGCTATGCATAAATGTAAAAGTAAAGACCCGGCTAAGCATATAGACCGAGTAATGTAAATTGACATATCCCAGTAAGACTTGTTTGATAACAGAGAATTTTGTCTGCACATTGTTTATGTGGACACAAGATAAAGTTTTGTAAACACAGGTATACTAACGAAACAATGAAAATGTTTTTTAAATATTAGTATTCCTACCTAGACAATGAGAACAAAAGAATGGTTAGGTTAGAAAATGTATTTTTCCCACGGCATAGCCATAATATCCAGGCTCAATTAGGCTTTTTACATAATATCAAATAATAATGATAGACTTTTACTTACCGGGGCAACTCCTTGGTCCTTCACCGTAAGCCATAAAGCCTGCCGGATTTAAATCATCCTTGAAGCGATCTGGATCGAATTTATCCGGATTTGGAAAATACTGAGCATCTCGTTGTATACAATGGATAGGTATTAAAACGGGGTCCCTCGCTTTCAGAGTGATTTCTTCATCGATAGTAATGGGGGCAGTGCAGAGCCTCGTGGTCATCGGCGTGGGTGGGTGCAGGCGCAGCGTCTCCGCCACCACTTGGTACACCAGCCGCATCGCTATCACTGCATCATAATTCAGCCCATTGTGCCGTTCTAGACATTCCATTATCTCCGTTCTTACGCTATCCTGCATTTCTTTATCTTTTGCTAATTCATATAAACTGAAAAACAAAGTTGTAGCCGATGTCTCCAGCCCCGCTAGCATAAATATGAACGAGTTAGACGTTATGAGAGCATCCGTCATTAAGAAGCCCGAATCTGATTTCTGCTCATTTAACATAAGTTGAAGGAAGTCATGCCTTTGAACTCCAGATCGTCTCTCAGTCAAAACCTGGTTAATAATGGAGGTAAAAAAAGTTTCTACATTTGGGGAATATGACCTTAAGTTCAACCATTTAAACAATCTGGGAAAGAAGGTACGGCAGTAGCGTTTGAGCACCGTCGCACGGTCTATCTTAAACATTTTTTGTGACATCTGTAGGAATGGTGAATCTGGATTTTTGAGCGATCCAGGATCTACGCCGAAAGCGCAGCTTCCGATAACATCGGTCGTGAATCGTGTCATCATACTTGGTACATTGATATCTTCAACTGATTCTTTAAGCAGTACATTTTTCAAAGTTTGAGCACATTCAGCTATCAACGGAAACATAGCCTTCATCTTAGCTGACGAAAACGTCGGCGTCACTATGTGCCGCATCGCCTTCCACTCAGCGCCACCCATGTTCGCCAGGTTTCGAAGAAGCGGCTCGCGCTGGGTGTCTGTAGATACGGACACACGATCACTGAAGCTCTGGAACTCCTTCGAGAATATTGTTTTTATCATGTCCAAATCAATTACCATCAAGGTTGGTCTACGAGCTTGAAAAAGTCCAACATATTTATGGTCTCTATAATTATCATAAAAATATTGTAGCATTGTTGTGTAACTCCTTCTCATTGTAAATGTAGCTCCAAAATTTCCAAATATGGGGCAGGGTTCCCTGTAAGGCACATTTCTGAAGAACCAATACTTTCTTCCCTTCGATGAATAGTGAAAAACAGCCAATAAAAGAGTCAGCAATAGCAAGAGCACCACTATCACCAATAAAATACCACTGAGCCACATTTTAAGTAACGTTCACTTTTCTGCTTAGATTTGAATAAAAAATATTTGTTTAAATCGTATATTTAAAAAGCCGGCATTTCGTACGTATGTAAACAACACGGTCCGCTATACATGCGCGGTGCCGGCAGCGCCTGCGTTGGTGGCGATGGTCAATGCTCAAATGAGGCGTATCGCCAGCGCGCGCTAAGATAAGCCCTACGCGGCTGTACTCGCACGACGCCATGCACTCAAGGCCATGCGTGTTGATGTACTGCGCCCGTGACTCGAATGTAGCCGCATATCGATCGCTTACGATACCCATTGTATTCCGAAACGTGAATTGTAATAAGAAACACCTTTTACGCATTTTGCAGGTCATCTAAACTGACGCCAACAACGAATAATAAATGTTAGTTTAGGCGTAGGTCAATAACTTCGCCGCCGAACAACGTCACCTCAGTCTCTAACTCACCAGCCGGGCCCCAAAAATAATGTGGCCAATTACAATGACTACTAAATTCCGTATGTTACATTTTACCTTTACAAAACTGTATGTAAAAATACAGATATATATGTGGAGTGCCTTTATTGCTGAAATGTATGAATACTTATTTATAGTGTCATTCATATTAATAAGTTTTAAGGGTCAGCGCATGTTATTTAAGTGGTTAATATATCCAAGTCCAATTCTCCATTTAAGTAAACACGACATGTCAAGGAATATAGTCGTATATAAATATACCACTTATGCCAGCTACGCTTACCCATGTTCTATTTTAATGTCACAGTCGCCCTCAGTGAGCAAGTAGAACAAGTCCATTGTGACTTATTTGATGGGGGAAGTAATTGATTTTAATCATAACTCTTACACTTTATTTTCTGTTGTCTTTGAACAATGCGCTATATTTTAGAATAAATAAGGTAATATAGTATTTTTCAAGCAAGATTCTGCGAGAGCTACTGTATTTGGTCCATTATTTACATGTGATTTATTAATCAAACCGCAACTTGAACGCTACATGTATGACAAAGTTACATTTTAAATTTATTGCAACCTACTTATTTATTTTTATTCTCAGTGAAGGTGACGCTAGAGAATGTTTCGCAAACGGCTCACATTACTGAGTTACATAAAACGTTTGAATTCGGTTACAAACTACATTAAAATGGCTACATAATTACATTGAGTCAGCCACTAATTTCTATGAAGTAAGAGATCGGTGATATGAGGATAAAATCGCGTATTTCCCAGCGAGCAGTTTGCTAGTTTCTCCCACTATCAAACACCGCTAAACCTAGTAACATGATGCTATTTCCACAATCCACAGTCTGCGGGTGGTCCCATTCGTATTCGCTAGTGCTGTACGTAATTTGTAGCTCGTTATAGCACGTGCTTAATAGCCCTAAGCTTGTTGAACACACCTTGTATGGGAACAATAAATTACTTTATTTAAAAGGGCGATTGTTTAATGTTTTCCAATGAACAAGCAGTGAATAATATCTGGACATATATTTTACTTTGAGGAAGAAGGGTTCAAAATGAATCTATTGTGCTGTCTGTTAGATTTTAGTTTGTACATTGCGGGAAACAAATCTTGTATCTCACAGTTTACAAACAAAAATATATCCTCCTTTTCTTGTAACTCCTATTCTTGTAATATGAAGTATGTTTTACTGTGGCAAGGATTTTACAACTTTTTTTTGTGTACCAGTCGAAATTGCACTTTGACCATGTCGATAGAAAACAAAAAAACATATTATCGCAAAAAAATAACAAACTATAAAAAGATGCCGCAACGTTTTATGATTAACGTGTGTGGTCGCTTTATCGGACATGACACTATTTTGCGTAGGACATAACTACCTAGCGATGATCACTGAACTATAAATAGTTATTATTGTTTTTAATGGCAATACCTATTTTACACACTGCAAGTTGGTTGCAGAAACAATAGAAATACTATAAATTGTTTATTCTTTTTAGCAAACTTCATGTGTCGTTCGAGCAAAAGTTTTAGTTATTATCATCAGATCATCACTCTTTAAAATACGGATGCCCGGTGTTAATAAAAACATAATATTATTTTCTTTCTTGTCCTGGATAAATGATAATGGATTAAGTAATATGAAACCAAACGTACACCGAGCAAGATTATAAACACGTAAACCAACGCCTCATTCTGGGGTTTCCCGTATGAAAGAATTAATAACGTTACTTATTACAATTTGTTCACAGTCATAAACTTGCTATAAATATATTGAGGAAAATTCAAACGCTTTACTAAAATATTAGCATGTAAAAAAAACGAATGACACATAACATAACATTTGGGAACAGACTGCTCGCACAAAGTACAAAATTGCAATCACTCGAGTGGATCGAAAAATCCTGATCATCAAGTGAAAATTAGGTTTGTTTTTTTAATTAAAGGACTTTACTTAATATGCGATAGTATTAACATTAAAATAAAATATACTGTTTCTTACATCAGATTTTGGTGATGCCCGAGTCGCGATGGATGCCAGAAGGGCAGCTGCAGCCGCACGCACGGCGTTCGCTTCACCGCGTTGAGAAAATATGTTCGCCGCAAATTGTGATAGTGATGGTTCTTTTATAGCTTTAGAAAAAGAAAATAGTTTAATTATAGTACCAGATGGCGTAGGAAATGTTTAAAAAAATGATGAACATCATTCAGTGTTTCAGTTAAGGCTAGGAATAATAAATAAATTCCCAGTGTCTTAACTGAAACTTGCAAAAGGAGATTTTGGAGCATGTGACTAAATTGCTAAAGGTTGACTGGTAGAAAATGCCTACGGCATAAGTCCACCTCTGTACATTTGTGTGCTTAAAGTATTATATAAATAAATTGCAAATCAAATATTGTAGGCAGCTACACCGGAATGGTTTACATATGCGATCTTATTTCGGGGCATTTTCAACCGCAACTGTGTTCCCATTAAACCTTTATTCAGAAGACTTCATTCATAGAACCTTACCTTGCATCAAGTGCGGCATCAATTGCGCGTAGTGCGCAAGCGCAGCGATAACCTGCAGCGCCGCCGCGCGCAGCTCGGCGCGTGCGCAAGTAGTACCCTTCACCACGGTGCGTACCACGTCGCTGTTGAAGCCTTCGCTCCATCTCTGGTTAGGAACGGAACATATGTTAAAATGTTTTTCTTATAAAAACGACTAGCTTAGGCGCAATACAGCATAATCTTGGTTTCATCCGTAAAAAGAACCTGGCTCCATTGACGTTGAGTCCGATGAAAATGTTCGCGTGCAAACTGTAGGCGCGCCATCCTATAGCTGGTGTCAGTTTGGGACGAATGGCTGGCTTATTAGGTTTCAGGCCACGTTCTTTGAGTCTCCTTCTAACAGTTAGAGCGCAAACACGCAGTCCATGAAAGTCTCGCAGCTGTTCTTGGACCTGTACTGAGGTCAGGTGACGATTACGCAGGCTGATGGTAAAGATAAACCGATCTTGTGAACCAGTTTCGTGGTCCTCCTGGATGGCGCACGAAGTCGCCAGTCTCCAGGTATCGACGGTAAATTCATTGAACGGCAGAACGGCTTACATGGAGTTGTGCACTTACGTTTCGCTGAATAAACCCAGACTGAAGAAGTTCCACAGCTTGCGCGGCTACTTCAGTTGCAATATCCATAATTTGAACGTCAGAATGGATAAAAAATGAGGAAAAACATTTTCGATACTCTTTTTACGCAAAACAAAATAAATAACGAATTAACTATTGACTTATAGATGCTTTAATCAAAGCTTGTTGCTTTTTATCAGCGACCAAACTCCGATATTCTTCTCTTTTTTAAATTCATGAATTCAAATTTGGATCAATTTGATCGTACCGAAATTATGGCCAGTATGTCAACTACAAAAAAAACTTTTTCTCAGAGTAATCATTATTTTGATGTTTTAGGCCTATAAAATAAACTTAAAAATACACAGTGGCTCGATTTAGGAGTCCGGGAGTGTATTATTAGTATAGATTATTTTGCTAGAAGTGTTTTTCTTTTGTTACTGGATCAGCATTTCATACAAAATCGACGGCATACGATACCGAAAATTAAAGAAATACACCCATCCGACTCATTACTGTGAACTTTTTACACATCCCTTTTGTATAAATTTCACTCATCTGACCTCATTACGGGAAACTTCTTACACATCCCACTTCCTTCTTCGAAACTTCTACGAGCTTTCATAAGAATCGCCATAGCATTTTTTACGGCATAGCACGAGAGTCCATCGCCATTTAAGGCACCTTAGGCCAATCTTGCTGCCAAGTGTGCATTTGGCACTAATCCACGACTATCTGTCATAATTTAACTGTAATGGTCAAGGACGCCTGATACTGCTATCATGTTCTGATAGTGGCTTACTGCAACGACATACATTGACGATCGGCATTCAAAATAGTCTTAAGGGTTCAAGCTGGCTTGATATCGATTTATATTCGTAGTTTATACGCGTCACTTTATCGGCTCACGTGCACAAACATAAAACATAATACTTTCAGACATTATGTCACCGGTATTTATTGTCATAAGATAAAACAACAACGAAAAATGTCTTAATTACCACATAATAAAAATGCTTTTTATGAATGGCTAATTGCTTTATTTAACACAGAAGCGCTAAGTGGCGAGCAAAAGGTCGTGAATTTTATTTATCCTTGCATGATTGAAACACGTGAATCCAAACCCAGCACAAGCATATTATTAAGCTTAGTGAGAGGAGTTCACAGGAATACTATTAATGTGCAATCGTCATTTTTAGCATATAATCTGATAATAATCCTATCCGCTGAAATACTCAGAAAAGATACGTTCACAATTAAATGATACTAAACGGAAGTAGGTGTAGTGTGAACTGTCGTCATAAAGAAAATATTTATTTGTTATCATATGACTAAACATAACTTGATCAAGCACTTTATCTACTGCATAGCACTTGAAAAAAATGTTTTATCGATGTTATGCAGACCTTACCTATAGTATCGGTGGTTAGTAAGAGAACCGGAGAACTTACTAGTATAATAATACTGCATTTCTTTTTTATACGGAATTAAAAACGGAAATCGAACATCTATCTGTTTGGCCTATGGAAGATCATAATAGGCCAGAAAGGGTGTGAATTCTGTGATGATGGCTAACAGAGACTTGTGGAAAAAGAAGAAATGCCTTGCCAACCCCAAATAAATTGATATAAATTATTAATAATATTAAATTGAATGATGATCTGTTTGTACTGGAAGGTTATAGGGAATCCGAATATAAATAAATACATTATTTATATATAATATGAATAGGAATGAATAGGAAAGAACTTTTTGATTATATAGGTACCTGAACGGGTATAGCTTCCTCATGTATCTGCTTTAACAGCGCAAGTAGAGCCAGGGTCGCATCAAGCCGGCACGCCTGTCCTTTACACCCACCACCAGAGGCACACCCACTCAATGTCCTCCCCACCAGTCGCAGGCATTGTATCAGGGTATCTTCCGATAGCTTGCAGTAGCGGGAGTTTACAGCGTAGCGTATACAACGCATCAGTTCGTTTAGATATCCTAAAAACAGTCTTTAGTATATTTTTTATAATCATAATGGGTAGGGTATACCTACCCATTTTTGTTGGATTAATTACCATCGACATTAACTGTTAGCATGCGAATGCTCATTTCGCATTTAGCAAATGTAATGTAGTTGCGAAATTCTGTGAAATGTGAATTCATCGCTTCGTACTTCATACGTTAATCATATAAAATATGCAAGTGTACTCTAGCTCAAATCCAACATTATCGGCGAATAAAGGCACGCTCAGAGACTTCCTGAGGTGAACCAGTGGCGTAGCGTGGGGGGGCAGAGGGGGGCCATAGCCCCGGGCGGCGCTAATATAGGGGGCGTCAGGTCATCCTAAGTGTATTGTCATCAGAGGACAACATAGGTTATATATTTCGTTACCACAAAATGTCAAATTTCTCCAAATGATTAAATCTTCAAGTGTTGATCTTTAATTTCAAAACAGAATGAGAAAATGTACTTATTTAGGAAGAATTTCAAGACACTGGGACAAATGGAAGTTGCTCATAATAGATTTGACGTAAAAAAAAGGTAGGTAGGTATACTTGGTATACATTAGTATTCCATATCATGTGAAGTTAGCTATGCTTGTAAAGTATATAATTCAAATTATGAAACTATTAACGGAAACTGAAATCGAACCTCCAAGACGAATAAGAAGGCACATTTTTGGCGACAAAATGTTGTTTATCGTACGAAGACAATTTTAATGATTCCGGCCCAAAATGGGTTTATTGAAGTTTTTTTTTTAATTCAAACTTCATGTTTGAAGTCCTAACTTAATCTTACATTATATCATAATAATCCTAAGTTGCGAAAATGGGGGGAGGGGAGTGGCGGCAAAAAAAGGATTTGCCCCGGGCGGTAGAAATGCACGCTACGCCACGCCACTGAGGTGAACGCGATATTAAACGCGTTCTTTATTTTGCATATTAACGAAATTCGCATACTTATTTATCATCAATTATCGTCATATTAGCACGTAGCATGCTAAGACTCAAAAATGTATTTATTCGCATTCGCATGTTCATGAAATTTATGCGAAATAGCATTAATTACCATTACTATTATGATAAACTGCTGAGATTGGCTGTTGATAAATCATACAACCAATCACAGCAGTTGACAATCACGCACATTGAGAATTTGTCCCATTAATTTTGTAATAATCTCCGTTCGAGAAACTGGCCCTTAGTCTTCTTGTTCCTGCCCTTCCCCTATGCTACTTGGGGTCGGGGCAAACCTTTGGTTGTTTTTCATTCACGCCCTTTTCATTCTCATCCGTTTTTCTCTCCATCCATCAACATTTTTAGTCACATGCGTTTCATATCGTATCATAATGGGTTCAGTATTATCACAACTGGGTATAATTTACGAGCAGCCTGTGCAGTGCAGTGCGTTTGCTGTGGGCGTACCTAACTCCGAAAAAACCCGTTTGTAAAAAAAAAGATAACATAAAATTTAATAATTAAGTAATAAAGTGTTTGTAAAATTATCAATAGTGTCACTTGATTACATCAGAAATATTTTTACGTAAAGTGGTCAGTATGTTATCTTAGTGAGTTCCCGAAATGAGTCAGCAATGTTTGGAAATCAATCAATCTTATCTAGTAGTTCAATGTCCGATGACAGTAAAAAATAGGTCTGTTACGAAGCAAAACTACTTACCCAGCATATGAAAGTTTTTCAGGTCTATTTTTTCCAAGCAGGCGAGTAGTATTTTGAGTAAACTTTCTAACTTATAGCTGTCGTAATCATCCCAGTTTTCAAGCATCGTGATGCATCGTAATAGAACTTTGACAATGTGAATGTGAAGTTGGGTCACCTCTATGCTCTCTTGAACCGTTTGCTGAGGATATAGCTGGTCTCGACTCAGTAGAGAAATTATGTTCGCTTCGTTACCAATGAAGGATGACTTTATCCAGGACATTGTACCATCTACGAAAAAAATAACACTGGAAATAATACTTATTGCTCAAAGCATTGGGTTCAAATCGAACCGGTCTGCTGCTGACACTTACCTAACAGGAAAACATAATTATATATTTGATAAAGAGACATGGTATCTTAATTTTACACAGTTGTATTTGAGAATAAACCTTATCACACATATTCCAGATATACGCATTACTTACGGTAGGTACGCATGAAGTAGGTATTTTTAACACCTACAAGATTAGCGCCACTATAAAAATATATGGTCTATGTCCACTTTTTTTTTGCATTAGAAATATTATGTAAAAAGTCCATTAAAATACATTGTGCGAAAAAAAAACCAACTGTTAAACTTCCCGAAGATCAGCTTATTGCAAAAATCTCAGTAAAGTACGTCAATTTATGCTACGACAAGTTTATTCCTTATTAAATTCTACACAAAAAATCCTCCACAAGATTGCCATAACTAGGAATTCTTCACCAGGACTTTTTTCGTAGTATGTATCTTATTTTCATGGGCTAATCGAACAACAACGACCAGACATTTTATAATATGTTGTATTGGAAAGCTCTTTTCATGAGGGTAATTTCGTATTATGGCAGTCAATCTCAAAACATAGTGGGGTAAAAACTAGCTAGGGAATAAATTGCTGAAACACAACCAATGTTTGTTCCTAACTTTAATTTGCATTATTCGTCGGGTCATTAATCATTTAATGGAGAAATGTCCCATACATTTCTGCTTCCTCTAGTACCTAAACAAACTTACCAGAATTAGGCACATTGTCCACATACGCGACTACGAAGTGCAATAGAAAGCAAAGCAGTGATGTGTCGCGGGTCGAAGCGGGGGGTGCGTCTAAGAACCGCTTCGTGTGTTGCCATGGCAACGAACTGAACTCCTTTTTATCGGCGTACGATGAAGGAACTAAGTATACATAGCTAGAAAAAATAAAGCAATTCAAATTATTTGTGCACTAGACTTTTGTAAAACTGTTCATTAACAGAGAGCCAGTCTGTATTCTTTAATTTTATGCTGTGTGTTTAAATACATTGTACAAATAAAAAAGCAATCAGTACTATGAAATAACAAACCTCTCCAACAAATGCAGTGCTTCAGTAACATGTCTATGTGTAGTAGCATTCTGAAGAGCCATCAAAGCTCTTGTGCAGCTGAAAATGGGGCAAGAGGCTTTCAAGGCGGCCAGGTCTCGGGGGGCGGGGCGGAGGGCTAGCGGGGCAACGGGGGGAGGCTCCGAGAGAAGTCGGGCACGACCAGAGTGTGTGCACCACCAGCGGACACGCACTGCCGTCCGCCACTCTTCATCGGCTAATAGCCACTCTGTGTTGAAATAGTTAATAAGATATCTGATCTAACCAAAAAACATAAAAAATCAAAATAGACAAAATCTCAATGGCCATAAAAGGCATCTAAATTAAAAAATGTCCTTTTTTGAATGACGTTTCATACAGATAATCAATTTCAAAGTAACAGCAGCAGTAAAAAGTAAATAGTACCAATTCGTTCTTTAAAAACTATTACCCAATTTAAGCCTTCACCAAAATCGTGGTCGCAGTATTCATAAAACAAGAATGAACAGGATCTTCTGGGCTTGCTCGATCCATCATAGACCTCATCCATCGCTTCCCACCAAGAGAGATCGAGAGCTGGCCAATTCCGCAATAAAGTAAGGATTTTTTTGTAATTTTTTATCAGGATTATCAGTTATTGCAACAGTATGACATTGACGCTCCCAGTTTGGTCCATTTGCGGTCTAGCTAAGGATGTTCGGAACAACTCAATTAAAAAAATATTTTAAATTATTGCAAGTAATTTAAATCTAACGCAATATTGTGTCCAAGGAAGTCGACGTCACGTCAATTTGATCATACGTCACAATATCCTAATTGGAATTCGTCGTGAACTTAGTATCAAACTATGTAAGGAAACTGGAATTGAGAATTGTTAACTGCGACCACGTGTAGCGCATAATAATTTTAAACAATGTTCTGGAACAATATTGACACATAACGTATTAAAATATTCCACAAAAGTTTCGGGCATCCAAGGCCCCTGCATATTGACATAAATCATGCATGCAGTCAAAATAGATTCATGAGAGAAAGTGTGTATTTTTTACGAAACTGGGTTGTCGATATACACAATTAGGTATGTATCTACAATAAAAAAACCAGCGTAGTGCGTATCGGACCACGCACAATGGGGTTCCGTAGTTAAGTACCGTAGTATCTAACAAACCTAACATTGCAGTTGCAAATGTAAGTTTGTACATACAACATTGAGTGAATTACTGTGTTATTTTAAAACCATAGACTTTTTATTGTTTTTTTTGTAATCTGTAAGTATATAATTATTCTCTGACGGAGATAAGGGGAATGGTCAATTTTCATCAATTTTCTTTAATAAGTTTAAAACTTATTACTTTAAAATTATTTGAAATCCTCTTAATCAAGTCCTTTCATTTGATATGTCACACGGTACAGTATGCAAAACTTGCTGCGCAGTACCGTACTCCTCTGCACAGTGACTCGCCTCATATTCCGAGCCGCCACAAAGTTTGCATCGGGCTGTAACTTGTGGCGCAGGGGAGTGGTGTGGCGGCATCTACATCGCCACATACGAACTACTCAACACACTGACGTTACGCAAAATTCTGCATCGCGCAAACAGAGTTTACCGCGCAAGTTTGCCCACCAGACACGACGCCTGCCAGCAGGTCTAACATGACACACACGACAATTACTCACCCTCGCGTGAGTAATTCTTGTCTATTTCTGTCAATTTTCTCGTTTTCTGACAGCGCTGCCATACAAAATACTCGACTCGTTCTGTCAAACTTGATGTTTTCTCGACAAACCCTAACATGGCACCTAAGTTATATCGAATTTTGAAAATTCAACACGAAATAATCTCCGATTCTTCTGTCATTTTGTCGTATTTAGTCGTCCTCGATTTTGACGACGAGAAAAGTTGACAAGATTATAATACAAAAAAAATCCATTCATGGAGGCCGCTGCGCGACGCGAGTCTGATGCAACACTTCACATTAGCACGTCGGCGGCGTGTTGGCATGTCGGTGACGCGGTTAGTATGTCAGTGACGAGGTTAACATGTCGGTGACGCGGTTAGCATGACGTTGATGCTGTTGCATGTCGGTGACGCAGTTAACAGGTCAGGGACGCTGTTAGCATGTCGGTGACTTGATTAGCACGTCGGTTACTTGATTAGCATGTTGGTGAGATGGTTAACATATCGGTGGCGCTGTTAGCATGTCGGTGACGCTGTGAGCATGTCGGTAACACGGTTCGCATGTCAGTGTCGCGAAATCACGGGTTTCGCCCCTACCTAAAATAGCTCACTCATTTTCATTTCCGTCATTTTGAATTTTAATGTTATAGAAAAATATTTAATTTTAATAAAAAAAAGTTGGTTACAGAAAAAATTAAACATAAATTAAGAGAGGTGGATATAATTTCACTATAGTACTATACTAATTCCACGCGTAAAATTGAGTCGATAATAAAAATGATTTGTTTTTAATAATTTGCTACATCGGTCTCTCGTCGCGAGACAAAGAACTGTCAAAGTGCCTGTCTCGAGTTTACTCGAGCTTAGCGGTCATGTTAGGCATTAGAATGACGTCAGAATCGATGACAAATTTCGACAAATCGAGAGCGTTCTCGCGCTTGTCATGTTGGCCCTGCTGGTCGGAGGATCCTCCCTTTTCTATGGAAGATGAGTGAACTTTACCCCGTGTTCCTCATGCCTCTAACAAACTAATTGCTAAGGCAAGCCTATTTCTGGCTGACAGTACACCTTTCGGCAGGTTGTTCAGTGTACTCGAAACCGAAAACGGTAACAGTATTGTTTGTTACTTTAGAATAAAATACTTACCTACATACGAATGCTCAGCATTAGGGCTGGTATTCCAGTAGCTATTAACCGCAAACGGTAGCGAAGTCCTCTGCGTGACACTCAAAGGTAGCGCCGGTATACGATGTCGAGACGCATTCAACTCCTGTAGAGCGAAGCCTGCCCACGCCACCAGTGCTAAGACTTGTGTCGCCATCAGTACTGTCGCATCGTTGGCAGGGAATACTAGGATCACTGAAATATTAAATAGTGTTAGATAACTGTTGCTGAATTACTGTCTGTGATATTGCGCCGTAACTGGAAAATCAAAAATGTGCAAGCGCCTTGAGACTCCCAGTTTAACTAGATTAGGGCCTCAAGTAATGGACACTGCACAGTTCACCGCACGTCTATGGTAAAAGTTTGACTATTATTTTCGGAGTAGAAAGCCGGTTTTGGCAATTAAACCTCCCGTGGGAGAGTTTATTCGTAATTCTTAAGTATAATTAAATACGTGCATACAAAGTGCAAGTATGTTGAGCTTCTAAAACTGCAAGACTACTGCAGAGATCTTAACCTGCATAGTTTTAACACGCAACCTTTCCGAGGAATTATATGATGACTTCCCAGGTCTGGGAAGCGGTGAAGGGTGGGCGTTTTAGGGGACTGTCTTATGTAACTTAGACGTTTGAAAAGTGTTGGTTCTCAGCCTAGTTTCAAACTAGGCTAAATGACTTTTGATTTTATGATAATGGCGATTATGAGATAAACGCTATTACGAATAAATTGTCGCACAGTCGATGAAGAGTAGTGATAAGGAACAGTTTCAACAATGTCGCGGCGATGTCGTCCGATGTCGCCCGACATCGCCCGATGTCACCGGGGACACATGTCGCTAGACAAATGTTCCTAGTGGGGACGAGGCTTAATTGTATACAAAACAACCTGCGGTTTACCCAATAATTGGGGAAAACGCTATGTAATTCCAATAGTGTGCAGGTGAACTATTTGTGTACCTACTTAGATATTTAACACCTTAAGTTAATATTAGTCCACCCAAATTTCCGAGTTACGTCACACGCATGTACTCTAACAAATAAAGCAAACAATGCAAAATCATACCATAGAAACAAGTCATGATAACTGTCATCATAAAATTACCTCTAATGAGAAGTGAAGGTAAATCAGGTATTTTGGCCAAATTGTGTCTACTAGGGAAACAAATGCTGTTCAATACAGACACGCAACTGATAGCACACTCCGGAAAGGCGAGATAATCGTCCACCATCAGCGACATTCTGAAAGTTGAAGATTAAGATAAATAAACTATATTTAGACTATCGTTGGGAATGTTGAGATTATAAACATCATTCTAGTATCTTTAATATAAATGTTACGTTCTTAAGATCATACGACGTTTTTCTTTTTTTTTTTGGGTGGGAAATCATCAAATTTCTTCCTTTCCTTTCTGGGCGGAGCAGGAGGGTGTGTCTGACTCTTACTGACTAAAACCCACCCGTATTCCTTCCGTTGCCTGTGTTGCCAGGGGCCTCGGTAACTCTTTAGTACCTTCCCGCGACAAGATCATACGACTGATAACATCATTTTTGCAATAATCAATTGAAAGATAAGGTAGGATGAGGGTTAAAAAGAATACTAGAATACATCAGACATTGCTTATTTTTTTAAAAACTGGTTCAGCGCTTTCAAGGTTCACTTTAACAGCTAAATTGCGAAATCACTTCGCCTCATCAATAAACGAGAACGTCTTCTGATTTGTATGTATAAAAACATCAATGTTAAATATTTCATTTAAGAACTGAAAATACTCGAATGTCAGTCAGGGCTGAATACCAAAATGCAACTCAATATTAATTCAGCCTTTAGTTGCAGACATTATAGTGACAGAAAGATTTTAATTACGTTAGTATTGCGTTTGGGTATTCAGAGGTAAAAACAACAACAGTTCAAACCACCTACCGGAGTGTAGCCACAATAATCTTCACTCCATCGTATTGTAAGAACACATCATGCAAATTCTGTTGACGCACTATGACAGCTAGTTGCTGCAACGTGCTACGTCGCAATGAAGGTTCCAATGTTGGTTGCACTATTGCTCGCGACACATATTCACCGTGTTCGTCGAGAATTATGTCTTGTTTTAGCACATCCAGAATTTGAGTTAAACCTGTCGTCTAAGAATATTTTATTTTATAAATAGATTTTAAAATAGGTCATTATAATTAGTTTTAAGCAAGTAATACTTATCATTATTAGTTACATACTTGTGGAGCTTTAGACGGTGAACTGTTAGTGTCAATGTTAAATTCTTCTCGTTTCACTCTTCGTAATGCACTCAACAAGATATCGGCGCGTAAAGAGTCTCTTGGTGGCAAATAACATTCATCATCTAAAAAGACATTAAAACACAAAACAATAATTTATTACCTTTTTATACGGTGTAATAACCTCTTAAATATTATAATTACTTGCCTAATAACCGACACAAGCCGTGTGCCGCATCAAGTTGAACAGCAACGCATCGTACGAATAAAAGTCGAATCAAGCCAGCCGTCACCTCTGCCGTAGATACGCCCAAGCAATCCGCTATGTCGCGTTCTAGCGATTTGCATATTGCCATGCCTGAAACAATAATAATATTTAAGTAAATGCACTAGTTCCCCACTCTCTCCACGGTATCCCTGACCCCAAAGAGAATTAAACCACTTGAGAGCTGTAAGACCGATTTTATCTAAGCACAAGACTCACCACTGCGGGCTGGGGGACGAAGAAAATACAGCGGTTGTGATTGGGGGATGCAAAAATGTCAGGATGAATGTTCCAAGCATAGTGATGCACAAGTCAGTTTTGCAACAATAATATCGATATCGATAAAATCGACGTCTATTAATTCTACATTTTTTTTTAAACTATACTGATAGGGTGTTAACAGGGTGCAAATAAAACACCGACGTAATACTTCAAATTTAATTTTATTCAATTAAATCAATCACAATTAATTTAATTGACTGAAAGTGTGTCTAATAAAAATAATAGCAATATTAATCCCTGTCGGAAAGAACAATAAACTTATCATAAATGAAATTCAAATAATTTATTGTACAATTAGAGTTTAAAAATCACTTTTAAACGTCATTATATAACAAGCTAGCTAAGTCGACATTTCCGAACTGACTACTTTGATAAGGAATGTCAAAACAAACTCAGGGGTCACTGTCTGTTCAAAGTACAGAAATTAATTGGTTCATATTTTAAGTTATCTCTGCATTAGCCTAGAACAAATAACGCTATATTTTTTGGACACCGATTTTCCCTGTGAACTGCATTAATCCACTTTTGTTTCAGTTCTGGAATATTTGGAAAACTAAAATGTAAACACTATGTAATAACTATTTTTACCATTAGGTTGTCACAACACTACAGCATTAGTACAGATAGAAAGGGAGAAACATATTGACAATACCCTAGTGAGAGAAAGGGACGTTTAAAAAAAAAATCAATGCGGTGTACATTTTTGTGACATTTTACGTAATCAACCAGTTTATAAAATTATAAATATATTTTATTAGGTACCAATTAAAATTTATGCCATCTTTTATATATATGGATGTTCTAGACGATTTCCCACGCCATTTAACTGAACAGGAACTCATAATTGTTTTTATTTACGCAGAAATGATTTAAAAGGTAACACAATAACCGCGTGTGCAGAGATCTAATAACTGGTCAATACTAAAATGGCCACTCATATTGTCATCTAATATTAGTGCAATAGGGTATTTTACTATATACGAGAAAAAATCTATAAATAGATTATTGAGATAGTTTAGGCAAAAAGGAGTCGGAAAATGTTACTTTTAGTTCATAAAATAACAAAATTAATTTTAAAATTCAATTCAACGTTTTCAGTTTTTCTAATCTGTTTAAAAACACCATGAAATAGTAGCCGCCATGTTATTACGTCATACCGCTAAGTAAACTAAAACGTGTCAACTGATAGTTAGATAATAGATCAGCGCATTTGTTTACTAGCCAAGTGACGTCATGACCACAGAGCAACAGGGCGTCCACTGCGTCCAGCGTTTTCGTCAAACTACGCGCGAAGTTTACTAAAAATTCACTTATCGATTGAATAAAAATTTTGTGATTTTTTTTGGGGCATATTAGCACTATAGAATTTAAATATGACACTTTTTAAAAATGGGTGTAAGACCCTATTTCATTTATGTGTTGTGAGCGTGAGTCGCCCGCCTGAGCAGGCTTTATAGTCATGGCCTGTCCCTAATCTTATCAAGAACAACCTGTTTTAATTAATCTGGTCAGTAACATAAAACAATTTTCGTCACCTGTAGACGTATTTTGTGCGCGGATGTGGAAATCTCTTATAACGAATTGTCCCACTATTTACGTGATAACTGAAATCTTTCAAGAATAAATAAATATATTCTTTAAAATTTCCTCACCTAATTGCGTTTCATGAGCGGCATAAACATGTAACAGCGGCAATACAGGCAACAGACTAGCCAATAGTCGCCACCAACACCTCTCGCTAAGGACCAGTCGCCCGCGTAGCAAATACAACATTATTTCTGACGAACTTTCTTCTACCTGTAACAATATGAACACGCTTTTAACACTGCTATGTAACGCTGCACTTCTTTGAAAGACGCAATGATAACGCAACGTTATATAGTTGTGTTTGCTTTTAATTTTGGGCCAAAATAAAGAAAAAGTGAATTTTTGGCTTTACCAACACATAAAGTGTAATAGAAAAAAAATGTTTTGATGTTTTAAAAAGTTATACATACCTCTTTAAACTTGGAAGAGAGTCCGTGACAGCATATTTCTGTTAATATACCAACATCACATAATAAAGTAACAGATATCTCATTTTCTTCTCCCACCAAAACTGACTTTACCATATCTGCCAATAACTTGTAAAATGTTATTTGCACCCACCCTGCATTGTGACCCATCAAAGTTAAGGAAATACTTCGGGCAATCGACCAGTCGTTTTCATTAAAATCCAATTCTTTAGCCTTATTGAGTAAAATATCTGCTATATCGACCAAAAAGTTTTCACTTTGGAACAGTTCTAAAACTGGCAGAGACGTTTTTATGCACGTGAGAATTTTCTTTGATTTATGCAGCTTTTTATTGTTCATGAATTCGACAGCTCCATCCATACTCGCGAATAGTTTCTTCAGTTCTCTATACTTGCTTTTGTATTCTTGATTTACAGTTATTCTAGTACTCTGAAAAGGAAACGCACTGTGACAATTAGGATCGAGATAAAACAGTACTTTCCACTATTAGTGGAAAAATGTATGTAATTTTTGAATTCACTCAGTTGAGAGCTACGCGGAGCTACGCTCGACCCTCGCTCCCCGCACGTTTTTTTTTTTTGCGAAAATACGTATATGTTGGCACTGTAAGGTTTTAATGTAGGTAAACTGGTATTACTGGCAGGATTTTGAAACACAATTTAAAATTATATTATCTAGAAGCGACTCACCTGCAAAACCATTTCTATTTTCTTACTCAATGCTGGGTAAAACAGATCAATGGCAGGGTCTATCTGGGCTATTTGTAAGGCAGTGACCAGTGAGGTCGGCGGCAGAGCGGAGTCCCGCGCCCAGTGCAGCAGCTTCTCTGCGCACATCGTCAAACGTAACCACGCCACGCGGAGGTGAGTGCGGTCGATGTCATCGAAGAAAGATTTTCTGTAAATATGAAGTATTATCATACCTACACATAAATACATAAACTCCTGCGTTTTTCCCATGGGGTAGACAGAAACTACAGAACGCCTGTACGATCCAAACATACCCTTATCCCTTTGTTTACATTAATTCATCTGGTCACCTGACCTTTCTTAAGAACATCACCAATAACGTCAGTATATGGCCTTCTACAGCGTTCGGCGTTTCACATCAGCGTTATAATTTATACCTTTTATTAATCGCCTTTCATTCAGCCTCTCAACGTGACCAAACCATCTACGCATACTCTTTTGAATTTTTGTCACTACATCTTCTTTTAAACCGCAACACTGTCTTATCACATTATTTATTATTTTTAGGAAAACGTATACTTTTACAATGTTTGTAAATATGTGAGCATCATGTACCTATCACATAATTCATTTATCTGTCATTGCTTTATTTTTCATTCTTTTTTTACCTATTTTGGTATAGTAATTTTATTCTAGGTGCATCGTCTTCACATATAATTTTAAAATGTACATATACAAAATTTTGTAAAACATTTTAAAAGAGTAACGGTGGAGTTTCTTGCCCATTCTTCTCCATACGAATCTACCTTTTGGAAGGGGCAACTAGAATCAATTCTATTTTTTTTTGTTAATTTTGACGTTCAAAAGTGCCTTTTATGTGCCTATTTGAAATAAATAATTTGACTTTGACTTTGACATCATTCCTCAATCTACCATTCATAGTTACACCATACATACTTAGCAAGGAGCGCGTTTCTTTGGCATTTATCCTACTTTCATGACTCTTTTGCCACACGATCATAATCTAAACTAATATTATAAAGTGGTAAAGTTTGGATTTAGGAGGTAATCTCTGGACGCACTCAAGAATTTTCGAAATCGGATATTCTTTCACTGGCAGAAAGCTTCACTATTGCCAAGTGCCATAGGGTATGTTTTATAGTATAGTTGACTACAACGCGGGCGAAGTCGTGGGCAGAAACTAGTTTATTATAAAGAGGCATAGCTGTAGCATGCATTCGGAAAAGTGGGCAAGTAGTTCTCCGCCCAGAGCGGAAGAAGTTTTTGATAATCTCCCACCAAAAAAAAAAAAGGCAAGCGATTCTATTCGAGTTCTATGGTCGGCGGCGCAGCGTCGTGGGATACGATTATCTCCTTTTGCGAAAATGTCATGCCGCAGCAGGCGCACCGGGCGCCGGCAGAGAGCAGTTAAAGCCCTCTACCGGCCCCCTAAATGGGTCTAGGGACGGCAGACTCGGAGATGTCCGCTATCATATAAGACCCGAGGTGGTGGCGTGTAATGTACCACGTGCGCCCCTCAGACGTCGCGGGGGAAGTCAAACACCTCACTTGACCAGACAGAGCCCGCAGAGGCGGGCCGGCATCAGTCGGGGGCTGCGTTGCAGAGTGCTTAAGTGCCCCCGTAGCCCCCGGTACAAGTGCGCGAGGGAACACGGGGTGGTTTTAATCAGTAGAAGTCTGACAGACCCCTCCGTCCGCCCCAGGGTGGAGGACATCCATGAGGATTTTCAACTAGTTCACCGCGTTACCAAAAAAAAAGGCAATCGATTGAAGTGTCGGGAGGTTCCTGTGTCGGATAAGGCGAGAGGAAACGCCCGGGTGTCACCACTGTGTGGATCGCCCGGAGGACACGGTGGAGCATACGGTGGAGGTCTGCCCGGCTTGGGCAGAGCACCGCCGTGTCCTCGTGGAGGCGATCGGCGGCAGAGATCTCTCGCGTCTGGCCCTGGTTCAGGCCATGGTACGGAGCGTGAGGGCATGGGCAGCCGTTACCTCCTTCTGCGAAGCAGTAATGCTCGCGAAGGAGGAGGCGGGGCAGTTGAGGGAAAGGCAAATTTCGCGCCCTCTCGCCCCTAGCCGCCGCTGGAGACGCCCTGGGCATCGGGAATCCCGAGCGGATTTCCGGCCACAGTAGGCACGGGCTTGCGGACGGTGAGCAATGGGTAGCTCACGTCCGGTAAGGACCAGGCCCGGGTCGACGGCGCGTTGTTTTCCACGCGCGCCTCAAAGAGATGTCGTCAGCACAAATGTAGGGGTCCACTAGGGCTGATGCCTGCCGGGGTCGCGGGAAGGTACTAAAGAGTTACCAAGGGCCCTGGCAACACAGGCAACGGAAGGAATACGGCTGGGTTTTAGTCAGTAAGAGTCTGACACACCCGCTCCGCCCAGAGCGGGAGAAGTTATTTGATGATTTCCCACCCAAAAAAAAAAAGCGATTGAAGTGTGCAAGGGAACAAGGGGTGGTTTTAGTCAGTAGAAGTCTGACAGATCCCTCCGTCCGCCCCAGGGCGGAGGACATCCATGAGGATTTCCACCCTATTTACCCCGTAACCAAAAAAAAAGGCAAGCGATTGAAGTGTGCGAGGGAACACGGGGTGGTTATAGTCAGTGGAAGTCTGACAGACCCCTCCATCCGCCCCAGGGCGGAGGACATCCATGAGGATTTTCAACCAGTTCACTGCGTTACCAAAAAAAAAAAGGGCAAGCGATTGAAGTGTGCGAAGGAACATGGGGTGGTTTTAGTCAGTAGAAGTCTGACAGACCTCTCTGTCTGCCGCAGGGCGGAGGATATCCATGAGGATTTCCAAGCGATCGATAAAGGTGTTTAGTCATGAGGGAGTGTGAAGACTATTACCTGGTGTAAGATTACACTGGAGTTCCTTCTTCGAAACCAAGTATTATGTTCCCCTAAGTTCGCTTTACCTACACAATTTATTATAAAATTCCAGCAGTGAATTAAAACAATAATACTTAAAAACCTACCTGTATTTGAATAAAAGATCTCCCATCAAACGCATGGCCATACAACTCTTATGAGATATGTCCCTGTAAGTCTTGGAACTATGGTCCATGCTCCAGAAGGTATCGTTAATACAATCTAGCAACAACTCGACTAGGCTTTCTAACAAACAGATGCATGTGTTTAGTTCCCTCTGAAATTAAATAAAAATAATAAATATTCTACTATACATATCACAAATTATAGACATCGTGTTTGTACACAAATGGTTACCACAAGTAAAGCGCACGTCGCTTCGTGAGATGAACATACCGGTCAACACTGAAATATAACAAAACGTTAAGACGCTGACAACGCCTAAACCGCGGTCACTGACAGATTGCATAGAAAAGAAAGAGAAGCGCGATGACACAACGCTTGTAATTTATTGCAAAATATGAAGCAATTACCTATTTACTCAAAATTAAGTTAAATAATCGAAAACAAAAAACAACCAAGTTCTGCAATCAAATAAGACGTTCTTGTTATTAATTAAATACGTAACGTATGTTGATATTTAATACAGATATTTTGGATTAGAACCCAAGGTAAGAGGTTAGTTTAACGTTAGTTTGTACCGATTTTTTTTTTCAAAGCGTGTTTTGGTAACAACCAATTTCTGGGAAATATGTTCAAAATTAACATACAATATTTTTTCTGCTACCACAAACTATACAGATTTGGCAATTTTTTTTCTTAAGAGAAGTCTATTTTGGTCAATTGGGTCTTGTCAGCGCCTTAACAAACGCATAACATCACGTCTGTAATTCCCGAAGGGTTAGGCAGGGGCAAACGTTTAATATAAAGATATCACGATGTCTTGTCAAACTGCGCGTAGCAAGGGCGAGTCGCTAGTATTTTATAATCAAATAAATCAAGTCAGCTACACTGGCTATAGGATGACTAGTCAAATCGAACTATGACTTGCGATATCCTTGAAATCTCGAGCTCAATCATTTGTTTAGAGTAAAAAACCACAACGCTCATGAGATCTCGCAAAAAAATATGTCATTCATAATCACATTAAAACTAGTGGGATCTTGTAAAAAAGCGTAAACATTTGACGATACTTAAGTTTGTCTAATGTATAGTCGAACTCGTAATTCATTTTTTTACAACTTTTGACATAAACCCCCAGTAAATTGAATCTTCAATAACTTTAAATTAACTTTCACATTGGTTTTGAAAGCAAAATATACCTTGTAGTTTTATGACGTGCAAGTGACATTCAATCTTAGGGTGGTAAAGCAATTACGAGATCGACTATACAATTCTTAATCAGCCATTGTGTTTGACAAACAGCAGGCTGTTTAGCTAAAATTTTCCGCGATATGAACAATTTTCATCGAGTTCAGTCAGAGAAGTAAAACAAGCCGAATCTTGCAGCCCTATACCAGATAACATACTTACAATATTCAAAAATTCAGTCCTTTCAACAAGGTCAACCAACACAACGCTTCTAGCCATCATGGTCAGCACTGCATGTAGAGTGTCAAGCGCATACAACGGGGCGGGTAGTTGTCGGAGCACTACTAGGCCATCTTCTTCGAGAGGCGTGCGCGGGCGACTCTCGCCGACGATCTCTTCCAGTTCCGTATTCATGCCCACGTCAATAACGTCTCTATTTTCGTTTAAAACCTGATGAGAAATGTACTGTATTTTATTCTATTGATAATGAGACCTCCTGGTTAGTTATTATCAAACAGTAAGACAAAAAAATAACGTATGTGATGATTAAAATAGTTTCCGTTTTTTCATGCATAAATGGCGCGTCAAAATTCAAGTAGTATCATTACCGGCTAAGTACGTCAAGATAAATACGATGACAAATGTAGAAATGCCACTCGAACAAAAACTATAATAAAAGGGAAAGTCCCAGTCTAACTAAGAGCTGTTTTGTATAATGTTTTTTATTTTGTTATCTATACCTTATTTGTTTCGTGTATCAAGTCTAAAGAAGACAGCTGCAACAGTCGCATGCGGAGAGCGCGCGTAATGTATAACAACACGCACAGAGCTTCACCAGGCCGTCCGCCATTATTACCGTCAGATATTGTTAATAAACTCTGAAAATTATCAAGTTTACGAATATAATAGGCTAGTCCTATAGTGAGTATTTGAATGTTAAGAATTTCAAATAATATGAAAACCTAATACAGACACAAACACCATGTAAAACTTTGCAAACATAGATAAAACTAACATAATAAAAATGAATTTGAAATTCCTTGCAATGCCTGAATCCCACTTTGCAATGAATTTAAGCTAGCCAGAAATAACAGTGAAAGATCTAAAAAAGAACAAGAGAGAAGTTTATTTTAAATTGGTTTTATCTATGGGAATAGAAAACAAAAGTGTTACTATTATTATTATTATTATTATTACCTTTATAATTTCAGGTCTATTCAGAAATATCTCTGCATAAAAATCATGGAGAAATACGTCGCGAATAAACCTGCAGCATCTTCTAGTCGATTTCAATAACCTCAGGGCATCCTCTACTAGGAGTATCGTCTTTTTGTCAGATGGGCACAGCTCCACCCAGGGAAAGAGCAGTATTCTAATACTGTCTGTAGTGTTTAAGCTAAAAAAATCAGTGAAGATCATGAATTAGAATTCCTTCGAAATGATAATATTTTACATTATTTTTGCCTTTATTATCTGATTCAGATTTGGTTTCCAACATCACTCATGCAGTAGTGAAGAGCAGTGGTGACCCAGTGCTAATGGCCGTGACTTAAGACTTGTAGGTTGTAGGTTCGAACCCAGACAGGCGCTTTACTTTGTGTAAATTATTTCATAACTACTGCTCTCAAAAAGGTGAAAGAAAACATTGTGAGGAAACCGGCATGTCCTAGAACCAAAAATGTTAAGACATGTGACATCTACCAAACCTGCACTGGGCCCGCGTGGTGGATTATGGCCACCTCCCCATCACTGAGAAGAGGCCTGTGTCCCAGAAGTGCTTATGCTACTCAAGGTAGGGGGCTATTTGCATATCAAGTTATGCATAGAGTGGTTGTTTTGCCTGATAATCCATTAGCCACTTTACCACAATAAACTTAAAGGCTACTCTAAGAAATGTGTTACGTCACCCTAGTCCACCAAGAAATAGGTGTGGAATAGCCTTTCAACAAAACTCACATTTTTATAAATCTTTCAGTTGACTCTTACCTCCTATATCTATTACTGTCAGAGTCATCATTAGAAATGGATGTAGCCTTTGATGACTGAAAATTAGGCTCCAAGTTATAGTAGCCGCTGCTTGAGCCCGCATCACTTTCTGAACTAAAATTACAAATTGAGTAAAATATGTAGCTATTGCCAGTAAAAAGGTATTGATTTCTTTATAGGGTTTTTTTTTACCTTATTGTACAAGCTAGATTTCGGTCTGTAATCACAGTGAAACACTTAGCTTAATATCCACATACACGGATGTGTATTTGGATATTAAAAATAAGCTAAATGAAACCTACATTATTTAGAGAGGTTTCAAACTTTCTACAAACACAGGTATCACCAATTCCACATACCTTGTGACATCCGGGAGGGTCAGACATGGCACATCCACATTGACCTCTGATTCAACAGTGTTAATAAATCTCAGGGTCTCTATAACATCATCATATAGTTCTAAAGCATCACTGCCAATATTTTGTCGGATTTTATTCAGTTTGGACAAGACATTTACAATCCCAAACTCTCTAGCAATATAAGTACCAGTTTTTGTCTGAAATATAAATCATTAAATAGCAGGTTAATTACTTGTGGGTGTTTACTTCTCAAACATTAGGTAGCGGGTTTATACATAATTATGTACCCATGTTCATTGCCCGTTTTCAGTTCGCAATACGTACACTTATGAATGTTTTAAAAAAGCAGTTCCCAACGTAACTTTGAACATTATAAAACCAAAACTATTTACTGGGATGTTGATCCAGTGTGGTCCACCAGAACTCTTCTTGGCCAGAGGGTCGTCTTAGGGGCATAGTTTTGCTTAAGAAAAATCTCAATAAATAAAATGGTATACCTTGATGGTTGTAAGTAATAACTCCAATGCCTCTCTCTGTAGGGATTGCTCGGGTGTTTGGAACCATGCCAGAAGTGCTTCTAACAGTTCTCTCGTACCCGATAACTCATCCTCTAGCTCCCAGCCCAATTTTAACTTAGCTTTCAACAGCATAAGTGAACGCTCACGAATTTCCTTCAACGGATGACCTGAAATGTAATGCAAATTGTAACTTACAGTAACTATGTAATGAAAAAAAAGTCGGTGTCTATTAAATTTCCATTTCTTACTTAGTTTTTTGATATACATCGACAGAACTTCGGTATTGGCCATAATTTTCTTCAGAGAAGGAATCTTGCATTATTTTGTTTACAACTTCTGAGTAGATTTGAAAATTGACATTGACAGCAACGTTTCTTTCTAGCAATAGCTGTAATTTATTTCAAGCAGTATTACTATAAAGCTAAGGTATAGAATTGTATAGTATGCATATTTCTTAGACGTAACATAACAACAGGTACACCAACATAGCAAACTTAACATTACGTCACCGTAGAGTTGTTCTTGCTCAACTAAAGCTCGTCTAGTAGACATGGGTAGTTCGCGAACGATTGAAGGAAATGAAGTACTTCATTTCACAAAATAAACTTATCTTTCCTTCAGTAGTCATTCAATAGTGTCTCTCCTTCATTTAGTTCAGTCCTTCTTTTGGCTCGCACCAACTCAGCATTCATTTATTTCATTTCGCTCGCATGCATGACTCGTACGTATTCGTGTCACTTCGCCGGCCGGTCGGCTAAAGTCGGGCTGACGAGCGACGACGCGACGACGGCGCCTATACTATGTGTGTGTCGCTTGTCTAGCTTACACACACATGACTATTTTTTACGCCAACCTAGACAAAAAGGAATCTAACTATCAGTAAAAAAAAACAGAAAATATACTACTTAATAATAATATAATTACATAGGTAGTTTTGCTTACTTCTGAAACTGTTAATTTTAAATTATTTTTTTTTTTTTTTTTAAGTCTGTTTCATATTTCGTGGTTGACAGTCCTAATTCCTTCCGTATTATTATAGTACTCTGTGCCTAATCCTATATAAAGTATGAAGGAAAATCGAGATACGTATAAAAGTGAACTAAGTGAAGTGCTTCATTACGCGAGCTCGTTGTCTCATTGATTCGTTCTGATATGCTGAACTAAATGAAGAACTGAACTAAATGAGTGGACTACTTCATTGAGTCAAAAGCTAAACTTCATTCATTTCTTTTCACTGACACATTTTGCGCATGCCTGCTCGATATCTCATTGAATCGTTCTGATTTGCTGAACTAAATGAAGTACTGAACTAAATGAGTGGACTACTTCATTGAGCCAAAAGATATACTTCATTCATTTCTTTTCACTGACACATTTTGCGCATGTCTATCGTCTAGCCGGCCGCCCGGCCGGCAGCACCGATCGGCGGCCGGGAAATAAAAAATGTGTCAAAATATAATGTCAAGCACGTCACACGTCACCTAGCCGCTTGACGCACGGAACAGTGCCGCAAGGTCTTGTTAGAGGAGGCTCGAAAAGGATACCAATAATAGGGAATCTTCAGCAACTGAGAATTTTGAGCAAGGACTGTCAATTTAAAAATATTGATGCAGAAAGTAATAGGAATGATTGTATAAGAGACGCATTTAATTCTGGCATTACTTCGCATAAAATTCGTGAGCGCTTGCTAGAAAATTTTAGCCTAACTTTGGATGAAGCTGCTAGCCAGGCACAAGCAATTGAAAATGCTGAAAAGAATGCGCAAACATTCATTGGTGAATCTCTTGGCATGGCATTGCCAGAAACGGCAACAGAAGACAAAAAGAAACTACTAAACCGGAATACCATTCGAGACAATGCTTTTTCTGCGTAGATAAAATTCACCGTCGTCAGAACTGCCCAGCTTTTAATGCCAATTGCCAAAAATTGTCAGAAAAGTGGACATTTTGCAAAAGTTTGAAGAGTTTTTTTTTTTGAGGGTGGGAAATCATCAAATAACTTCTCCCGCTCAGCAGGGCTAACATGACACACGCGACAATTACTCATTCTCGCGTGAGTAATTTTTGTCTATTTCAGTCAATTTTCTCGTTTTCTGACAGCACTGCCATACAAAATACTCGACTCGTTCTGTCAAACTCGATATTTTCTCGACAAACCCTAACATGGCACCTAAGTTATCTCGAATTTTGACAATTCAACACGAGATAATCTTCGATTCTGCTGTCATTTAGTCGTCCTCGATTTTGACGACGAGAAGAGTGGACAAAATTATAATACAAAAAAATATGGCGTTCATGGGGACTGATGACAGAAATGAGAACTTAAAACTTTGGAATAACATATATAAGTATATACACACATCAACACGGTCTAGGGATATTTTTAAAAAAGCGAATTACTATCAATGTGTTAATTATTTATATGACATGTATATATTTAAAAGATACGTTATTTAATATTCTACCATTTTTTAATAATGGTTAAGGTACTTCGATTAAAATTTCAGGATTTAATGGAAAAAAAAATTAAGCATAGACGGAAACCGTATATGAATTAACTTTTAATTTATGAGTAAAAACTGAAAAAAATAGAAAAATCATTAAATTTGTGTTTATAAACTTGAAGTTAGTAGTCTGAGAAAGCGCCCATGATGTTCATAACACATCGGCAACGATTCGGCATGCTCAGAACAAGGTTGTCAATGTCTTGCTGCGGAATATTGTCCCATGTCCTTCTGAGGTGCGCAAAAAGTTGATCTTCTGTAGCCAGATTTTCAGGAACTTCCTTCAGAGCTCTTCTTTGCAGCATATCCCACGCATGCTCAATGGGATTTAGATCTGGCGATTGAGCAGGCCAGTCTAAGGCCCTAACATTGTGTGTATGTAACCAAGCTGCTACCGTTCTCGCCGTGTGTGCCCGGGCATTGTCGTGCATGAGCAGGAAATCTTGCCCCATTTGTGTTCTGTGGGGCAAGATTACGGGCCCCAGCACCTGTTGGACGTATCGTTCTGCCGTCATATTGCCCCGCACCCAAACGAGATCCGTCCGTCCTCCAAGACGAATTCCTGCCCAAACCATAATTGTTCCTCCTTGGTATGGGTGAACTTCCTGAGGGTTCTGAAGACGGCTCCATCGTCCAGGAACTCGCCAAACACGCGTCCTTCGTGAATCTGGATGGAAGACGAACCTGGATTCATCCGTGAACAGCACATTGGACCATTGCTCACGGCCCCAGTCCACGTGGTTCCGAACCCATTTTAATCGTCGTTCACGATTGCCTCTCCGTAAAGGTGGGACCCGGAGTGGTCTACGAGAGCGTAGATTGCTTTCATGCAGTCGCCTTCTTACAGTTTGGTCACTCACAAGCACTTGGTGTTCCACTCGCAGCCTTTGGACCAATTGAGTCGCCGTTGCATTTGGTTGAGCTCGCGCAGTAATTTGCAAAAATCGATCTTGTCTGGGGGTAGTGATGCGACTTGGCCCCCGGTGCCTCTCCGCTACTTCACCTGTGGCACGATAGCGTGTCCACAATCTTGAAATTACATTTTGGTGGGTCCCTATGGCCTCAGCAACATTACGCTGAACAGACCCAGCTTCCAGCATTCCCACAGCTCGTAACATCTCCGCCCTCGTCAAATGTTGGCGTTGCATGGCTACAATACCTCAATTTTAACTTTATCTTTCGTTTAAAAATGAAAAAAAACTGTAACTAAACGTAATTCGTATTGTTTTCTAAATTTCGCACAAATGAAAATTCCCTCTCCTACACATCAAGACATTTTTATGCGACCGAAACAAAAGAATTTTCAAAAATTTGAATTTGGAATTAGTCTGAGATAAATTACAAACAAATCGGTGTATGAAAGATTACAATGCGGCCAGTACTTTTCGAGTTATTTAATTGAGTATGAAATATCCCTAGACCGTGTTGATGTGTGTATATGCGTATATATGTACGTAAACAGGCCGCTGCGCGACGGCAGTCTGATGCACACGTTACATTAGCATGTCGGTGACTTGGGTAGCATGTTGGTGCCACAGTCTGCATGTCGGTGACGCGGTGTACATGTTGGTGACGCAAATTGCATGTCAACAAGTGCTTTCAGAATGTCGGTGACGCGGTTATCACGGCGTAAGTCGATTGGCATTTCGTAAAACTGCTAGCATTCCGGTGACGCTGCTAGCAGGTCGGGCTCGCTGTTAGCATGTCGGTGACGCTGTTAGCATGTCGGTGACGCTGTTAGCATGTCGGTGACGCTGTTAGCATGTCGGTGACGCTGCCAGCACGTCGGGCACGCTGCTAGCAGGTCGGGCACGCTGTTAGCATGTCGGTGACTCAGTTTTCAAAATCAAAATCAAAAGTCATTTATTCAAACTAGGCTGAGGATCAGCACTTTTCGAACGTCAAAATTACATAAGACAGTCCCCAAAACGCCCAACCTTCGCCACTTCCTAGTGCTTTAGCTGGGAAGAAGAAGTGGCCAACAAACTCCCCAGCAGCACAGCTGTCTGTTTAGTTAGCGTGTTGGTGACGCATTGAGCATGTTGATGACGCATTGAGCATGTCGGTGACTCGGTTATCATGTTGGTGACGCAGATTGCATATTCAAGGGATGCTGTTCATATGTCGGTGACGCGGCTAGTATGTCGGTGACGTGGTTAGTATGTCGGTGACACGGTTGAGATATTGGTGACGCGAACCCACAGGTTTTTCCCCTAACAAAAATGGCTCACCCATTTTTATTTCCATCATTTTGTATTTCAATTTCGGCATGCCATAGATAAATATTAAATTTTAATCAAAAAAGTAGTTTACACAAAAAATTACAACATAAATAAGTACTAATACATTTATTTACATAACCAAATTACAAGATGATTATTAACATTAACTAAATTAAATTAAAACTAAGTTAAGCTTAAAAAAGGCCCTCGGGGCATTGTACCGAGGATGCTGGCGGCATTTCCTCGCTGAATTGCAATGCTGATGCGTTGCGCGAGAAAGCCGCCAGCTTTTCGGTCACCAGTTACATCAACTAGACGTTTCGCGAAATAGTATCAACATTTATCAACATAAATTAGTAGAGGTGGATATAAAATCATTATAGTACATACTAATTCCATGCGTAAAATTTAATGAATGAGCCGATATTGCTAAAATAAAAATTATTTGTTTTTAATAATTTGCTACATCGGTCTCTCGTCGCGAGATAAAGAACTGTCAAAGTGCCTTTCTCGAGTTTACTCGAGCTTAGCGGTCATGTTAGGCTTTCGGATGACGTCAGAATCGTAGACAAATTTCGACAAATCGAGAAAGAGAGCGTTCTCGCGCTTGTCATGTTAGCCCTGCTGGGCGGAGCGGGAGGGTGTGTCAGACTCGTACTGACTAAAACCCACCCGTATTCCTTCCTGTTGCCTGTGTTGCGGGGGCCTCGGTGACCCATAAGTACCTTCCCGCGACCCCGGCAGGAGAGCCCCTAAGACAAATATTAACGCTGCTACTGCTACTAATGAATCTCCTGAAAATATATTTAACAAAGTTACGGCTGTTGCTGATCCGGTCAGTTTAAAGAAATCAGTCGTCACTATTGAAGTTAACGGCAAAAGAGCAATTGAATTCTTCTTTTAAGAAAGCAGAATGTACTGAATCCATAACAATGGCCCAAACAACTCACACAATCAATTGCGAAGGACTACTTCAAGCAAAGATTGTTCTAAATGGCAATGTTTACGAAAAAGCGTCTTATCGTTAAATATCTTTGCGCTGATGTTATCATAGGACATAACATACTGAAAGAACACTCGAAACTTGAAATTCCTTTTGGTGGATCTAGAAAACCATTACAAATATGTAGTGTGCTCGCTTCATCTGTTCCATCAGTTCCGTTATTTTCGAATTTACATTCCAACTGCTTACCAATTGCTGTAAAGTCTAGAAAATACAGTAAAGATGATCTGAGATTCATAGAAAATGAAATGAGTCAGCTTTTAGCAGATGGAGTTATTGAAGAGAGCAGATCACCTTGGCGAGCGCAAGTTCTACACCAAAAATGAAAATCACCGCAAACGATTGGTACTATTCTCAGACCATTAACAAATATACAGATTTGGATGCCTACGAAATGAAAAAATGGTGAACGACATTGCCAAATCCAGCATTTGAGGCGTGCGGAAAACTGTATCAATTTTGTCGTATCCCGTTTGGAGTCATTGGATTTCAAAGAGTCATGGACTGGTTAATAAAAGAACATTTGACCGATACATATGCTTATTTAGATGACGTCACTGTATGCGGAAAAGACATAGTAGAACATGATAAGAATTTAAAAAGATTCATGGATGCAGTTGAGAAGTACAGTTTAACTGTTAACAAAGAGAAATCGACGTTTTCAATCAACACAACTAACCTACTCGGATACAACATTTCGGAAAAGTCCATTAAACCTGCTCCGGACTGACTCCAACCACTTATTAGCATGCCTATACCGACTGACAACACTTCACTTAAACGAGCTCTCGGTATGTTTTCACATTAATCAAGGTGGATACCAAATTCTCGGAAATAATATACAGCCTCGTGAATCCAATATTCCCATTAAATGATGAAGCTAAATCTGCTTTTGAAGATTTAAAGACCTGCCTTGCAAAGTCTACAATATTTGCTATCGATGAAAACAAAATGTTTACGAAATAGATGCCTCCAATAATGCTATTGCGGCTACATTAACTCAGAAGGACGCCCAGTAGCTTGCTTTTCGCGCACACTATCCGTATCAGCAAAACGACATACAGCCATAGAAAAGGAGGCGTATGCCATTGTCGAAGCTCTCCGTAAGTGGCAACACTATTTGATTGGAAGATCTTTTCGACTGATCACAGACCAACGATCTGGTTTCTCTTATGATTAATCGCACAAATCCAAGCAAGATAAAGAACGAGAAGATAGAGAGATGGCGATTAGAATTATCTGGCTACAAATATGATATTATATATAGACCAGGAAATGAAAATAACGCAGCTAACGCGCTGTCACGTATCTGCGCTATTCACACGGAATCTAAATTGAAGGACCTGCATAGTGAACTATGCCATCCAGGCGATACACGAATGTATCGCTGGATACGAAGTAAGAATCTACCCTTTTCGGTAGAAGACGTCAGAAAGATGATAAATGCATGTTCGGTCTGTGCAGTCGTGAAACCTCGTTTTTTTTACAATTTGATAAAACGACTCGACTGAGAATTTGACTTCACCGTTCGAAAGCCTGGATATCGATTTTAAAGGGCCAGTACCGTCATCTACGTCTAACAAGTACATATTGACTATTATAGACGAATATTCTCGATTTCCATTCGCATTCCCGTGCAAAGACGTTTCCGCTGCGACTGTAATGAAACATTTATCGACTCTTTTCTGCATATTTGGATTACCAGCATATATTCATTCCGATCGTGGCTCCGCTTTTATATCAAGAGTAAAAGATTACTTAAGTAGTAGAGGTATATCTGCAAGTCGAACGACAGCATATTATTATAACCCCCAGGGTAATGGGCAAATAGAGCGCACGAATGGAACAATTTGGAGGACAACACAATTAGCTCTGAAATCACAGGGATTGCAAATCGAGCAATGGGAAATGGTTCTTAATCAAGCACTACACTCAATGAGATCTCTGCTATGTACAGAAACTAACCAAACTCCTCATGATATGATGTTTATACACAATAGAAAATCTAATAACGGACATTCGGTACCAACTTGGCTTCTAACACCCGGTCCTGTCCTACTCAAAAAACACAACAGAACCAACAAATACTCCTCATAGTCGAGGAAGTCGAGCTGTTGGAGTCCAACCCGGACTATTCCTTTGTGAGACTGGGCGACGACCGAGAAACGACCGTGTCTAACAGACATTTATCCCCAACAGGGTTAGAGAGCGGGGATGAAGGCGATCCTGCTGAAACTGAAGAAACAGAAAGCGATTCCTCATTTGTCTCTATAGAGAGTGCTGCGCCAGATAGCCCTTTAATTCGGCAGGCTACCAGAAATAGAAGACCACCTGCCTATTTGCAGGACTACGACACCTGACAGGCGCTGATTAATTTGACAGGACTGAACTAAAATTTATCTTCTGTCCTCTTCTTAATGAAATAGAAAGAAAAAGATGCACTGAACTTAAATTTAATTTAGTTTGTGAACAAGGGAATCGGCGCCAATGTATACAAATTTTAAGTTGATTATAGCCAACATTTGGTAGTATTTCGTAATTGTTATTTCATAACACTGTCATACATTCTAATCTGTTTTCTATAACTATCTATTGGTGATACTGAGCTTGGGTTCAATATGTGAACGGTTGATCGGTATTAAAAATAAGTTAAAATTAACATTTTATTTTTTATTTTTGAGTACCTAAATTAACTTTCCTTCATACTTCCAGACAGGGGATTGGCTATTAATTCGTATTATTTCGGCAGCGCTCGACTCGATCCGCCCGTGGACCGTATCGGGCAGCAATCGGGTGTTTTCACTGGTTTTTGGTAATTGGTTATCGTGTTTCAAGCCAATAAATAGTTACAATACATAGTTATTGAAACTATTTATGGTTTATACCACCCATCACTACCACCGACTGCGCTGGTTCTGAGTCTACGGTTCTGAGTGAGTACTTATACCGTAAAACGGGGTGAATAGACAAAGTTTGGAACTTTGAAATTGAAATTATATTGTTATCAATTCGTTTCTTTGTACCTTGATGCAATTATAGTATGGGTCAAGGTTGGTTTTAAAGTTTCTAATGTTCAAAACCTATTTTTATTATTTATTTTGAACAAAAAACGCATAAATATTAGCCATCTCTATTTACCCATGAGTCGGGGTTAATCGATACAACATAAGGGGTTAATAAAAAAAATCGGTAGGGTTGTCTCACTTCAAACATTTAGGTACCGTAAAACGGGGTGAATAGAGACAAAACCGAGTTTTTTGCACCGAAAATTATTTTTAAATTTCAGTACAGTCCTTCCTTGTTTATCCAAATAACTTTTCACCAAATATCTTAAATCTACAGAATCCAGAGGGTAGCCCCACTCTGCACATACATTTATATATTTTATCATACTCTTTTCTTTCTCTTCTGAAAAAATAGTTTGTCCACCTTGTTTTCGCATTGTCCTTGTACTATACTTATACAAGACTGATTTATCTATCTATACTATACTTTTCAGCTACAATCTTTAGACACTTTCGATTTTCTATATTATTCGACCGCTTGTTGTATTAAAGATTCATCATACTTTTTGTATATTTTTCCACTTGGGTCCGGCTTATACAAACGAGGCATTTTGTACCTAACAAAAAAGATTACCTAGATGTACATTTTTAATAGGAACTGAGCTAGGTGGCAACCCTAGTCAGACCTTTTCTAATCACGGGATTTCTAAAACGGGAAAGGGTTTAATGAAAACAAGAAAGGGTTCTTGTTTTCATTAAACCCTTTCCCGTTTCTATTAACCCCATACGACGTATTTATTGAACCTGGTACTACGTATCTATTCGCCCCTTTACCGTTTCTATTAACCTCAAACCTAAGTAAAATCACACAACAGTAAAATCTTCATCAATAAAAATGAATTCAAATCAAAATTGTACTTTCTTGTCTATAAAACTTGATCCTAATAAACTAAGGAACAATTTAAAATAACGTTTATCACACAATATTTTGTATTTCCTATATAAAATCACCAACTTTTTAAAAGGCCCAATTGTCACCGTAGGACGGTAGATATTCGATTACTTTACTCTTTGGATATTCGAATGAGTTTTTTTTACTTTCCTCCTAACTTTACGGTGAAGTGGAACTGCCATCTTATAAAAAAAATGTTGCAGTTTTTAAAAAAATGAAAAAATGGTAACATTTTTATTTCAAAAGACTGGAGGTCGGGGCAAAAAAACTTTTTCGGTTTTGTCTTCACCCCGCGATTTCTATACACCCCGTTTTACGGTACCTTGTGTGAAGCCTTTAATAGACTTAGCTTTTGTTCTGTCGATGGTTGATAATGACATGAATGACATTTTACAATAATTTTCCTTGTTTTTGTTTATGATACGGTACATTTGACAGTTTTGTGTTTGTGACAAGCACAGAAACGCCGATACAAAAAAATAAGATTGATAAGTTTATCTTTTGCTTAACTTTCTATTAATAGCAAACTTTTCGTAATTTTTTCGAGCTGTGAATACAAGGAGTATTTCACCATCTGTCAAATTCGCAAAGAAATGTTTCTTAAATGTGTAATGCATACTCCATGAAACTCAGATAACCAAAAATAAACCTCTACAACTCACTACAGTAAGTCACTACTTCTATATGAGTAATATCAGAACTTTCTATAAATTAGCTACAGCAATTACTAAATACCAGCTTGGATCGGCTCCGAATGTGATTATTGAGCCTAGAATTATTTATATTGAAATGCAATAGCTTTTAATATGTAAGAATCCTTACTAATTCTAAGCTATTACTATAATATACATAGACTTTATAAGTTCATTACCAACTATGAATTCTCAAAATTTGCAAGAATGTAGTATTAATGTTCATGTGTAGTAGTGCTATTTTGGGACTATGTGAAGAGCCATGTAAAATTCTGTCCTATTCTGCCTTGTAGTGATTTGATTAGATATAAAATAATAGATACAAACTCTCAACATTTTCCTTCTTCTCTCAACTTTAGGTGTAGGCATAGGCAGAAGCTAATGTATTGTTACAATCCTCACATTATGATAACTTGCAATATTATTAAAGCTTACTAAATTTTATTTTCAGATGGCAGATATTAAAGCTTTACTAAAAGATGCAAGAAAACTAATAGATGAGAAAAATTTCAAGGAAGCCCAAGATTGTTGCAAAAATATATTACGGAAAGACAAACAAAACTACTTTGGTCTTGTCTTATTAGGAAAATCACTTCAAGATTCTGATCAGGCACCACTAGCTTACCAAAAAGCTATAGCAACTAAACCAGACCATGCACTTGCCTGGCACGGTCTTGCCAATTACTATGAAAGAAAAGAAGATAATACTAATAAAATCAAATTAATTGCAATTTATAATGAAATGCTAAATCTACAAATGGAAGAAGAAAAAACCATTGAAATTTTATTAAAACTTGGCCAGCTAGGTTGTGCATTAAAAAGCAAAGAATCCCTGAACTGTCTGGCTAATTATTTGGCCAAAGACCTTGGAAATACTTTATTTCAAACAGCTGAAAAACAATTTCTGGAACTCCTAAAAGATGATATTCCATGCAATCAAGAAACCATACCAGTCATCTTAAATGTTTTGCATAAAATCTACAGTGAGGATCCTAGAGATTCTCTTGAAATAGTGCAATGCAAAGTTATCATTCAGAAACCGCTCTTTGCATCTGCTGTTGAAGAAATTATTCATCTTAATTTCTTCCCTTCAAATGTACTATTAAGAGACTGGCTCTGCAAACAATTATGTATAAAATATGTGGAGAAAATGTCATTTTGTGAATTTAATATTGAACAACACATAGATACAATCAGTGAAGGCATTATGAATTCTAAATATCCAAGCCTTCTAAGAAGCATTATATGCTATGATAAAGGTTTATATCTAGAAGCCTACAAACAGTGTGTTCCATTAGTTAACTATCATGAAGCAGATATTACTGAAGCAACATTTGTTATTAAGTGTACAATTATGTTGAAAAAGTGGTCTGTCACACAAAAGCTTGCAACCAACTTTCTGACCAAAGTAAAAGACCTACAATTTGCAGTAGTTCTCAAAAGGTTTTTGTTTTTGGCCCTGACAAAACAACAGAAGTGGAAGCAAGCAATAAACTGTGCAAAAGACATAGCTGTTGATTCAATGGAATCATTTGAGCTAGCCAGTCTTGCCGAGTGTTATATTGAAGCTGATGAACCTTCGGACCACATTATGAAGCATTTAGAAACAACTGAGTACTATAAGCAGCTGCAAGCTCTTTTACTTCAGAAGCAAGGCAAACATGATAAAGTGGTTAATTTACTAGAATGTTCCAATAGTCCAATTGATGTGTTCTACTTGGGGAAAGCATATTGGGAACTGAAACAATATGATAAATGTTTGATTCATCTTCTAAAAGCAGCGAAACTTAATCCTGATCATGCTGAAACATTTTTATATTTAGGTCACTTTTATCATCACCATAAATCTGACTTAGAAAAGGCTAAGAAATGTTATGAAAAAGCTCATAGTCTGAACACTATTGACACCAGTATTGCTAAGGACCTCAGTGAAATCTACATCAAATTACAACAGAAAGATGCTGATTTTGAGTTATTAAATGAATTCGTAAAAAATATTTCAACCATTGAACCATGGGTTAATTTCAGATTAGGCCTGCATTATTTAAATAAGAGAGAATGGGAAAATGCCATTTTGAATTTTAGGAATGTTATTAAAATGAACCACAATGATACAACAGCTTTTGAGTGTCTAGCTGATGCTTATTATTCAAGGGGGTCTTACACCTCTGCATTGAGAGCTTACAACAGAGTAATGACTTTAGATCCAAGCAAATCTGCACACTGCCTTACAAGAATTGGTCATATTTATTCGCTGTTAACACAATATGAAGAAGCTATAGCAACATTTGAAAAAGTATTTATTATTGAACCCTACTCATTCTTAGCTCTCAAAGGAATTGCTGAAACATGGATGAGAATTGCAAAGAAAAAAGTTGAAGCCAAAATATATGGTAGTGCTAGAGATTGTGCTCAGTATGCAATAAACTTTATCACAAAAGCATTATCCAAACAAAATCAATATTTATGTTTTTGGAAACTATTAGCAGACAACTTGATGTTTATAACTAAATTTCCAGCTAAATATGCATATGTCTATATGCCCCAGTTGTCAAAGGAAGGTGGTAATAATGATTTGGAAATATCAAAGAAAAATAAACTAGAGATATTTCCTCAAGCCATCGCTTGCTACTCACACATCGCCAAACAGAAACAGCAAGTGTCATCATATGATTTAGCATTGGCGTACTTGACTTTTTATCACGAAACCAAAAAGGTTGTTAACTGCCACATATCTTTTAACTTAACTCTAAATTGTATAAAAGAGAGGCCTACTGTTTGGCGTAACTGGAATTTGCTTGGAAAAATATGCTTAGCCATCAAAAAGTATGAAATTGCCCAGCATTGCTTTATTAAAGCTCTCTTGGTTACTCGAAAATGGTCTGTTGCAAAAATATGGTGTAATTTAGGAACACTTTATTTGAAACTGAAACTTTATAAATTATCGAACTACTGTTTCTCGCGGGGACAATCGGCATTACCATCCCACCCACAAAGCTGGATTGGCCAAGGATTAATTGCTGAAGCAATTCGAGAAGAAGAAGCTATGGATCTATTCAGACATGCGTCGCGCTTGGGGTATCATCCAGAAAGTGCACTTGGGTATGCAGATTGGGTGTGTAGAACTTTGAAGAATGATAAATACAAAGAAAATTCAGAATCAAAATATGAAATAGAGGGTCTTTATGCCGTACCATATGCCATAGACTTAGTTGAATGGTACTGTAACTTTGAATCTTCAAATGCATGTGCATTTAACATAATGGGGATCTTACAAGAAAGGTATGGCCTGCTACGATCTGCCATACAATCTTATGAAAAAGCATTCAAATATGCAGATGAAGAAAATAAGAACAAAACACTTTTGAATATTGGAAGAATTCTAGTAAGGATGGAGAAATATGATGAAGCAATAAAGATATTCAAAGCAATCACTGAAGCTAGCTTTGACTCTACAACTGGTTTAGCCTTAGCACTTTATAAGAAAGGGCTGTATGAAGAATCCTACTCTGTATATGACACTGCACTTCACTGGTTGAGTAATGAAGAAGCTGAAAAAGCAGATCTTTTAGTAGCTATGGCAGGTATTGTGTACATGTACAAGGGTGCAGATGATGCCAAAACACTGCTCTTCCATAGCATCCAAATATCACAGAAAAAGCCAACAGCACATAGTTTATTTGCAATATGTTCTTTGGGCTTGATTCATTCTGATCAAAGTTTATCAAAGCTAGCTTTGGGCGAGCTAAGGAAATATGAGAGAGACAGTGAATATGGATTTGATATAGGCTTCTTGAAATCATACCTTTCTGTTTGTGAGGACAACATGGATCAAGCTATAAAGCTTTTGAGTGACTCTCTTCATGATCACCCTAGCAATGCCCTTTTATGGTTTTGTATGGCTCAGTATTGCCTTAGAGCTACGAAGTCAAAAGTTGCAAGCTGTTGTGCCCAAAAAGCCTTATGTTCAGCTCACTATGGAGAATATGATTGTGACTTCGGAAAAATTCTAGCTTCTGCAAGTATTGCGGAACATATGGCGGGCGATCGTATCAAATCCTTGTTATTAGCTAAGCAGGGCCTCCATATGTACCCAAATCAACCTGAAATTTGGGCAGCACTATTGTTTTCGCTTTTGTCACACAAAGTATGGATGGAAAACAAGACCTGGCTTCTGGGAGCATCAGGACATATGCGCAAACATTTAAATATCTCTCGACCTCTTGGAAGATGGGTTATCCTTATGGAGAAGAAACTTGGCAAATAATAATCAGTGAAGTTTTTGTACTTATTGCTATGGAATATTATTATCCATAGCGAATTAACAATAATATTTTATATACTATCACGTCTTGTAGCTACATATTTTAACCCATCAATATTATTAATACTGTTTAAAAGTTGTTTACTTATTGAACTAGACTAAAACATAAATATAGCCACATATTTTTCTTTTGTATCCATTTATTATATAGTAAAGTAGTCATTGTAACAAAATAAAATGATTAAGTAATTCAACAAGTATTTCATGCTTTATCAGAAATTCTTCTGAATACGGCAACATATTTATCCCCATTATTTCTAGTAACTTTTTTGCCTTCTTCTGTGCTTTCATATAACTTGTCCACAATTGGATCTGATTTCTGAAAATATATAGATACAGATATTATTATTATGTAAATGTGTACAATACCCAGTTTTTAAAGTGTGGGAACTTATGAATAATTGCTAAAGAAGAGCACCTAGAAACTGGGCCTTTGTCTCCAGGAGTTTCCAAAATATGTAAAATAAGTAAAAGTACTTACCAATTCATTATCTGGTATTCTTTCAAATAATGGGTTTTCTTCAAAATGGAATACCATCCATTCATTCAAATCCTTCACATCTGTTATAGTATAAACAATGCCCTGAAATTAAATAGAATGTAATTAAATTCTATTCATCACAGACTTCAATATTATAATGTTCATGTTATTTACCTGCTCAGCAAGAACATAGGCATATTCCGATAACAACCACTTATTAATTATCCTCCATTTATGTTTTGCCTTCTTGAAATGGGGATCTGGATACAGAAAGAACATCTTTTTGAGCTGAAATAAAGTATGGATTTAGAAGCTTTATGTAGAAAGAGTAATAAATCAAATGAATTTTGTAGTCCTTACCTGTCCTTTATGGAAGAAATTAGGCAAATATTTCATAGCATTTGTTCGCAACACCGCAACATTTTGGTATTGATCAGAGTGTTGAGCTCTCAATGCTTGAATTCTATCATTGACATAATCAGATACCTTTACACGTATCTCCAATCCTAACATTAAGTTTTCGGGATACATCGGTGATAAAGTAACTGCAATTTAACAGATATTCTATTAAGTCAAGCCAGAGATGTACAGAGAAATGAGAATTTTAGTAGCATTATCATATCAGTGAGCTACATTTCCTATTATGATGGTTATTCAGTAAGAAAAACATTGTAGTATCGTAAGTTGTTATACAAACCTAAAAGACCTCCATAGCCGCAGCCAACATCCAAAAATTGGACTTGTTTATCCTTTCCGTCTTTGTTTATGATAGGGTATAAAACAGACCAGTCGTAATAATCCGGATGAGTGGGGCTGTAATGATTATTCAGTTTTAATTAACCTCTGATGATTAAGTGCTCAGCCCGTTTACTTTTATAGAGAACTTACTATTCAAAACAATGATCGGCAATTGGGTTAGAATGTGCACGCTGTCTGTAATACTTTTTCTGTGGCAGCGACATCACAAGATTAACAGGTGAACAACTAGCTAAGATATTAATGAAATTATTTTTTCATTTACAGTCTTGCTAATTTATTTTAGTTCAATAAAAAAGATTTATTGTACACACAATCACACACATGTCATTGACAGTTGGCTGACATTGACAACAACACTATCATTAAGTCGTAATATGAAAAATATTAATCAAACAGGGGTTTCAAAACAGAGCCTTTTGGTCACCTGTGACTACATTGGCGTCACCTCCCAACTATTCAGTCCAAATACTCCAGTCTGTCAAAGAAGGTCCAACTTTTGAAGAAAGTCGCAGACCTAAATTATCGATACGTACGTCAGTTTTAGTGGCTGTACCCTAGCTAGCAGAAATTGAAATGTCAAAAATTCAAAAAAAAAAAAACATGCTCGCACTGCAACAATTCGTATTGCTAACAAAGAATGAGTTAATTAATTTCTGATGTGTTTGAGTAGTAAATCATTATTTGTAACAACGTATTAAGTGCTACAGCATAATGTAAATGTAGTGGTTACTGTTCGCCACCTTCTCATGGAATATTGATCATACAACAAGTAAGTGGTGATTCTTTTTGATATTCTGAATTTCCTTTAATTTCAATAATTTTATATGAACTAGGTTCATTTCAAAGCGGTTTTCTCTATAGCTAATAATATTAAACAATTTATGTGTCATAGTATAGCTTAGTTTTCTCTGTTTTTATGTTGGCTTGCATAAATTAATTTAGACGTATGAAAATAGGACAAAGAAATAGACGTGAAAGGCGAATGTTGGTTCAATACATATTATTAAAATTTAAGAAAAATACTTACATGTAATATGTAACTGAAAATATTGTTAGAAATACATTTCTTTTGGCCGAATTCTTATTGACTCGTAATTATATAAACTTATTATTACTTTAAAATAACCATGCGCAAGATTTAAACCTTTTTTTAATTTTTGAGATGTAGTGTCTTCTAATTATTAAAATTATTGCAATAATCTCTAGGAACACATATTTAAAGCAATCATAGGCTTTGTTTATTATGGGTATCTATTTATTATTACAATCATATAAATTAGTGTGAAATGTAGAACTCAATTCTTGCTATGAAATAATTGTTATTATGTCTATTTTAATAAAAATGCATTAACTTAGTAGTTGTATGATATTCAAAACGAAATAACTATTGCAGAATTGAATTATTAATCCTTCAGAATAATTGTTATTATGTCTATTTTATTAGCAAAGCATGAACCGAGTAGTTGTATGAAATTCAAATCTATATAAATAACTTCGGCATTTTTTATAGAATTTGCTGAATCATTTTCTAATTTAGTTGTATGACATTGTTTCATTATGAAAGTACTATGTTCATAGTTATTTGGTTTAATCAATGCCTATGAATGAAAATACCACTTGCTTAAATAAACTACAAGACTTACATTTACATTAAAATTACATTTTCTTTCAAATTGTAGGTTTTTTTTGCAAATAAATTTTGATTAATTATTGTTGTCTACTAGAGTCATGAATGTTTCACTTTATGCATATTCTTAAATCAGAAACCTTAAACAATATGGTAATACATAATTTATATTCTATTCCAACTCACAAGTATTAGATTTTGTGATTTAATTGTTTTAGTTGAGTTATCAAAAAAAAAATTTCTTCTCCAAATATTTTTGTCCTTCGACACTTATCTTTTAAAATGTTTTGCAATCTTTCAAACCATTGTTTGCTCACTTTAAAAGGTAACACTTAAAACTTAAAAGTTGATGATTATCATAAAAGACTCTCATACTGAAACCAGAACAAAAGCCTACAATATCAGGAAAAAATTTGCAAACTTTAAGATTCAAGAGTCTCGGCGGCGCCGTTGTTTTGACGTCGCTGCGTCGTCCCCCACGTGCGCCCGCCGCCGGCGGCGCCGGCCACCGCGCCGCAGTCTGTCTCTGGCGTCGTCCGCGCCACACGTTACTTGCATCGACGTATGCGCCCCCCATCTTATTGTTTGCGAAATATTATGAATGCTAAACCTTAAACACCACCTTGTGAAATAGTTTGTTACTCTCATTGGTGATGTGTGACCAGTTCTAAAATGAAGAGGGAAGATTCTCAGTGTGGTCCTAGTAAAGGTGTTCGCGGGTCGAGGTCGGCTCGGTTACTCACGGATAGTATATCCTCTGACGAGGGTCCGGAGACAGAATGTCTGCTGACGGCTCAGCTGCAGGCGGTGGTGGTGAACCCAGTGAGGCGGCGGGAGTCACTGACGGCGCCGCCATCGCCGACCGAGTCCCGCAAGAAGAGAGACAGCCACCGCCAGCACAACTACAGGAACCACTTGCACCACCTGATCCACTGGAGAGATATCTGGAGCGGGGAGCCTCACAAAGGTCACGAGGTATAGAAGTTAATGCTCTATACAATAATAAATCCTTACCGGCAATAACCACTTCTGAAATAGCGCATGTCTACTCCATGTTGTTGTCGTTGGTTGTTGTTTTGTGCAATGAATAGTCGCACGGTGCAAGAAAGTCTTGCCATTGTTTCGTAACGTGTTGTACGTATGTATATCTACCTAACACCTCTTTCTCTATACTTACGCATTTCTCATTTTATTACAAAATACCACGACGTCATTTCATTAGATACGGTTACTTCGATCCCTAAAAGTAATGGAGAAAAAAAGTTCCACCACATTTTTGTTGTAAAATGACATTTTCTGCCCTTGATTTTGTTGGATTGTGTAAACCTGTATCTTGTACCTATGCATTTACCTGAGAATGAGGTTGAGATTTCTAATTTTCTAAAAACTTTTCTTTTACCTCATGATTGACGTTTTGTTGTAAGAGGTCATCGATATAAACATGAACTGGAAAAAATGCATTGTCTCGGTCTGATTGCGCCTGGTGTTATTTATAAAGCTATTCGTGATAAGGTCGATGCAGTTATAGACCTCAACCTTTTAGAATGGGTGTTGAGCTATAATATTTTAATGAGACTTTCAACGCTGTACCTACTTTTATAAAGGTCGGTTTACATAATTTCATAATGAGTCACCTACAAACTTTATTGACACATGAACACACTCTGGTTACACCTTACACGTGTTTGTAATTTTTAAGCCTGCTGTGCGTTCCGTTACCGAGCAAACCGTGTATAATATACCTACATATCCTCCAACCTACCTACCTGGCTATATCAAATTGCCTCAATGTCGAACTAGAAAACTGCAACGCCCTACAGCATCTACAGCCTTTACATTATTATTTTAGCCGAATCAATTGCCATTGACTTACCAGGGTCTTGTCTACTTTCAACAGCCTGAAATGTGTGTCAACGCTCTTGTTAAGTACCTATGCATACATATGTATTATTATAACGGATGCGTGGCCGATTAACGCGCTGTTTTAACAATAACATTCGACAGTTTTCCTCATTTGGTCAAAACATCGGTCCTTCGGGTTTTGCTCTTCTAGACCCTAATATGTAAGTTTTCAGGGACAAATAGGCTATCAACATGATTATTTTTATCTTGTGATACTGTATCTTAGATATCTCTGTCAGCTTTACTTGTATCTAGTAAAAAACATTGGGTATATAAAATGACTTAATTCTCTTTGGGTATATCAATGCGCGATGACAGGTACAGCGGTTACAGCTGTACGCAGTAACGCTCATATGATACCTTTACAAGGCGTAAGTCTGATAAATTACCGAGAACGAGCCGCGTGCATTCAATTTAATTCTGACAATCAACTATCATCACGAGACGTACGTTTCCATCTGTGTCATGATGATGTGTTGTGTAACAATCCAATCAAATGTAACATATTTATTGAACCGAAACAAATTATTGTCATGTGTATGTACCACTTCGTTTCCTATGTTTTCGAGCACCTAATTTATAAATGAAGCTATGGATATCAAGGAAGCAATACTAGCAATGTATCATTAACTGCAGCTCGCAAAGTACACGTAAAGTACTTTTTGAGATCGTTAATTGACAGTACTCATCAAACTAAAGGGCTGACACGTTAAATGACCTAAGAGTTTTAATTAAAAGAAAATAAGGAAGCCAGTCTTTTAAAAATTAGCTCAGCTATATCAGAGGTTACGTAATCCAGTCCAGATTCCTGTATCATAATGCGGCAAAATTCATAGATCGCAGATATAGCATCTGACCTAGTAAAATTATCTTATAGGAAAAGTGAAAACCAGATGGTATGACCCCTAAGGAAACTCTCTTAGCTACATAGCATGAAATAGGCACACAAGGTGTGCTCACTACTTGTTAACATCTTGCGTGAAAACCATTTGAAACCGTATTTCGAAACAGTCTAGATTCAAATAGGTAGGAAAGTACAGGTAGGTGTATTCTAATTATTTAAAAAAAAACGGCCAAGTGCGAGTCGCACTCGCGCACGAAGCCGTACCATTATCTATAAAAACGGCAAAAAAATCTTGTCTGTTGTATTAGCCCTCTTAAATATTTATTTTATTCTGTGTTTTAGTATTTGTTATTATAGCGGCAACAGAAATACATCATCTGTGAAAATTTTAACTGTCTACTAACTATCACGGTTCTTGAGATACAGCCTGGTGACAGAAGGACAGCGGAGTCTTAGTAATAGGGTCCCGTTTTACCCTTTGGGTACGGAACCCTAAAAAACTGGCGTCAACTTGGTGGAACTGTCGCAAAAAAAGACTTAGATACGTCCCGGAACTAGTTTAGTTTTTAATATCAAAAATAATCATTAAAGACCAGTTATTATTTTGTAAGTGATCTCATCAGGAATTTATGCATACATGGCTAGGTATAGAGATTAAAGGAGATAACTCAAAAATGTTCTCTCACTTGAACTGCGGGGTAACTGCGTTACTCAAATGTCAAATGGAATTGAAGGAATTGTCAAATGGTTTATTTTTGACAGTTCAACAACATTCATTGCTTTATTTACGTTGTTGAGCAGACAAGTTTTTCGAACATATGCAGCAATGGTTTAGCAATATCCTTCAAAATCATTCAGATTGTGATTGACAGTGTTACGCAATTAGGGTGCTGCACTATATCTGAATATAATAAATAATTTACACTGAAGTCGTTACGGTTATTTGCCATGAATTGTGGCTGTGCTCCTGAACACTTTTGGCAATCATCTAAAGGAATTTGTATTTCGAGACAGAGTTCTCACTCAACTGATATTTCCATGGTATGATAATAATTTATTTAAATTATAGGTTAATAAAAATAATTTTCTAATGTCCGTAAGTAGGTAACCGATTTCCCGAGGAACAAAATGGTCTACCGATGTTACGTATCCACTCCAGCAGGCTTAGCATGACGCTTTCTATTTCTTCGAAGAATAGACACGGCTCTTTCTATACAAAGTGACATTTCGTTTCTCGTTTTTTGACATCGCACCGTAGAAATCCTTCTACATAAAAAAGGACCTAGACAAACAACGTTAGAAACGAAAGACAAAATGACAGATTGTAGAAGGATTTCTACGGTAAGGTGTCAAAAATGGAGAAATGAAATGTCATTTTGTATAGAAAGGGCGGTGTCTATTCTTCGAAAAAATAAAAAGCGTCATGCTAAGCCTGCTATTGTATCTAGTAAGTTTAATTTGAATTTTATTGGCACGAATAGTAAGATTGATGTGCGAATTGCATTATTTAAATTGTCATTCACTAGTATAATAGAACAAACACATTAACGTAAGGCCACCCGTAACGTAACTAATGTCTTAAATTATTGTGTACTACTTGGTTTATTTTGGTACCGTCTATAATATTATTTCAATTGCTATTTTCATCCGGAACAGTTTATCTTGTGAAATTGACATAATTTTCTTTGTCTTCTTGGCAAATAAATAAAGGCGGTAGCTTCATGAGCAAAATATACGGGTAATCTCGGAACGAAAAATATTTGTTCCGCGGAGAGAATCGTTCTGAAACTATTATTGAGGGGAATCTTTAGCTCTACAAATTGTTAGCGATAACTAGATAACTTTGAAGGTTAGGTTTAACAATTTCGCTGTTTAGGTTCATATTCGCTTACATTAATGTTGTTTAAGGATATCAGTTTACGAAGGAGCGTCTGAAGCACAATTTACAAGTATTCTAGGTATAAACTAATAGGTAATGAATGAGAGAGGAAGTGTTTTATCAAGAAAAGGTCAAAGGTATCTCTATTATCGCGGAACCTTTACATAAATAGATAAATTAACTCTCACACTGCGCACATGTAATTTACAAAATAACGACAAGCGGCTTCAAAGCCTTGGGGTATCAAGAATTCAAGATAAATATGTGAATGTGAGATCATTATATGACGGAGTCTACTGAATAACACCTACAGACAGCAATATCAAAGAAGTACTTAGCTTTTTAATACAAATATTAATTTGTTTGTTTTTCTATATTGTACCTACCGATAATGGAAGTTAATTAAGTCTACACAATAACTAAAATAATGAGACAACGATCTCTGCTTGACAATTGAAGTAGGTACTTTCGGTGATTTCTTTGTTCACTGTAATTGGAGTTCATTGATAACATGATTATGTTTTTCGCTTTTTCTTCAATACAACTCACTTACACTGAACAGCTACACGCACGCCAAATCCTTCGGTAATTCTAGAAGGTTCTTATCATAGTTATTGTCCTACCGGTTTTTCCTGGACATTCCTCCAACATAATCATACTCAACAGTTTTTACTCATATGTTTAAAACTTATATGAGTGCACTCACTAGCTACGTTACTTAGCAAATAATGGACGCAAGTCATGTTTTTACTACGATCATAAAATAGGACCGAATAGCATAAAATACAGGTATTATTCTAGAATAGCCCCACAAGTCGCACAGATAAAACTCAAGGCTTGAAGTAGGTTTCGAAACAAACGCTTCATTGTTTTATTTTATCAGGTAGAGCAAAAGATTAAGTTGATCATTAACTTTGTAAAAAAAACTTAGTCCTTATCATTTTCAGATAGATTGGATATTCTATAGGGATTTGAACTTATGGCCCGATTCCCCAAATTGTTCCTAAAGTGTAACTGAGTCTATAATATGGTTTTGGAAACGCATACACGCATTGTCTTCATTGGAAAAATTCATGGATATAACATTGTAGCCTGTCTGCTCCTTCCGTATAGAACAAGGTTTATAATTAGCACCTACTACAATACAGCGTTTGCATACTAACTAATTATATTTATGAAATCGCTTCTACCCGCGACTTCTTTCGCGTGGAAGTCGTAAGACACCAAAATATATTAAAATAACAGACACTGTTTAAAAAAGAACTGCCTCGTTGGTCTAGTCAGTGGTCGCTGAGGTCCTGAGGGTTCGATTCTCGGGTCAGGCAGTGTTATCTGGAATCTTTCAGTAACAGTCCGAAGTCTGGATTTGTGCCCGGTTAATGGCAATAGGATCGGCCCCTATTACATGGGACCTAAACAACTGGCGAAATGTGGGTGTACTATAGGCACACCGCTGCCTAACCCTTCGGGGAATACAGGCGTGATATGTTATTGTTTTACAAAACCTCCCTACGTTTGTAGTTTTGGGCTCAGCAGCCACAATAGGCAGAGACTCAGGACTGGTGACGTGGGAGTAACCGATGTACAGTTGTCCGTGTGAGAAGCAGTTAGTCCTGAGGTCGACTCCGTAGTCTTTAGTAGCAATTTCCCATTGCTTTTTTTTCTGGGTGGGAAATCATCGAATAACTTCTCCCGCTCTGGGCGGAGCAGGAGGGTGTGTCAGACTCTTACTGACTAAAACCTACCCGTATTCCTTCCGTTGCCTGTGTTGCCAGGGGCCTCGGTAACCCTTTTGTACCTTCCCGCGACCCCGAAGGCATCGGCCCTAGTGGACCCCTACACTTGTACTGACGACATCGCTTTGAGGTGCGCGTGGAATACAACGCGCCGCCGTCGACCTGGGCCTGGTCCTTACCGGACGGTGAGCTATCCATCGCTCACCGTCCGCAGGCCCGCGCCTGCGGTGGCCGGAAATCCGTCCGGGATTCCCGACGCCCAGGGCGTCTCTTGCGGCGGTTAGGGGCGAGAGGGCGCGAAATTTGCCTTTCCCTCAACCGTCCCGCCACCTCCTTCGCGAGCATTACTGCTTCGCTGAAGGAGCTGCCCATGCCCTCTTGCTCCGTACCAGGCCTGAACCAAGGCCGGATGCGAGAGATCTCTGCCCCTGATCGCCTCCACGAGGACATGGCGGTGCTCTGCGCAAGCCGGGCAGACCTCCACCGTATGCTCCACCGTGTCCTCCGGGCGATCCACACAGTGGTGACACCCGGGCGTTTTTTTTCCGGGCCTTATCCGACTCAGGAACCTCCCGAAGCTGCCGTGTCCGGTGAGGACCTGCGTCAGGCGGAAGGTGAGGACGCCGTGGCGCCTTTCTAGCCACTCCTCAAAGAGGGGACTTATCGCCGCAATTGTAGCGTGCCCAGCACTGGGTTGCGATAACCGCACTCTCCATGTCGCCATGAGATCCCGCCTGAGCTCAGTCCGCTGTGCCGCAATTTCTCACGGCAGCGGAGTTACGCCCCGGCGTTTCGCCTCCTTGCGCCACTCCCATACGTGCGCGAGGACGTTTGCCTCCAGATCCGCCAACTTGGATTTACATTTTGTTCACTATCAGCTTTAGCGCCCTCGAAAACAATGAAAACGACACCTATGACGAAAAATTTAAAATGTTTGCAGCCGCTATCTTGGGTTTACATTCTGACCTCACTATGGGCTTTAACAGTCTCGAAAACCATGAAAAAGACACCCATGACGAAAAATTTCGCAGCCGCCACCTTGGATTGACATTTTGATCTCACGATCGGCCTTAGCACCCTCGAAAACTATGAAAACGACACCCATGACGAAAAAATGTGACATCTTGGATTTTCATTTTGACCAAATTCACACTCTGTCGAGAGAGAGTAAAGGAGAAAGTCGCAAGTATGAACGCTTTTTCGCGTGACGATTTGTGCCAGTTTACTTCTACCGTAATCCGCGTTAAAGAACACCGTCCCAAAAATTCTGTAAAAGTTGCTCATATTTTTGCTGACTGTAATTATTTTTCAAAATCTGTGTATGCAGATCAAAATGCCTGAAAAAGTTATTACAATTTGCTGTAAACTATTATAAAGGTATACAAATATAATGTAATATTGCTCATCCCCTATATCAAATAGCGTGATAAGCTATATAGCCTACCGACTGACCAGTCCTATAGGGAATATATATATGAAAAATTTGAACAGAATCTGTTCGGTAGAATATGCGTAGAATAGAATTTTTGTCTTTGTCTTGTCGAACTATTTTTGGCATTAGCGTTTAGAATCGATCCCAGATCTCGTAGCAATTACTATTTTTCAAAAATATTCAATGTACAGTTTGACTTTGCTACGATTTTATTATATATGTACTTTGTCGCCCTTGGGAAATAGGTCATTTGCGAACCTTCACATAAACCCCCCTATTTGGCTTGACCTTCGCTTTTTATCGGTTCATTAGGCTTATGGTGGAGTTGCTTGGGTTCCGTACAATTCTTGTGGCCTCTATATTGTTGTGTTCAATGGTCTGTCTGTAAAAAGTAGTGTAATACACGTCATTTCGTTCTTTCGAGGTTTCGTGATCTACCCTTAACGATTTCAAGGAAGCAGTTTTGCGTGTTGGAAGTCCGAACCTGCTTTATTAGTCCCTGACCAGCAGTGCTATTCTGTAACCTTCTCACCGTGAGAACTTAAGTGAAGTGAACGTGGAGTGAACTGTCAGTGTCATCCCACCTGATACTAGGGATGGACCCAGGATTACATTTACAATCATAATCGAGGTTTTAATAATATTTTTATGCTAATTCTATTGATCATAATCAGTTAACTGATTAAATAAACGCAATCCCATGACCCAACCGCGATGTGTTTTGAAAGAGCGATAGTGGATTGAGTCGAGTAAAAACTGTGCGACGTTATTCAGCGTTGTAATTAACCCAAATCTATTCAATAAGAAGAAAAAACCGAGTGTGTCAAGTGATCGAGTGCTAAAAGTGTGCCGGGGCTGACGGTCCATAAAATTTATCCCCTCAAACTCTGTGGAAACCTAACTAAACGATGTGTGTGTCTGTGTTCATAAGCCATTCGAATAAAAAACGTGCGGATTATTAAAAAAATGCCGTTCTAATATTTTATTTTAGGTAGGTAAAATAATATTCATAAAATCACCGTCATCAATACTACGAGGGCTGCACTAAAAGTATCGGGAATGGAATATTTCCACTATTCCTGTCATATTAAAATTTTTTAATAGAAAACTCCTTGGTTTTAAAAATCGAATACCATTTATTTATTTAAAAAAAGATTCTCGGTCTTGTCACAAGGTTTTGTCAAACTTGTTTAGTCGTTGAGAAAATGGAATTGACTCGAGAAAATTCAAGAGCGATGACTTATTATGACTTTCGAAGTGGTTTAACACAAAAACAGTGTGTTGACCGGATGATTTCTGCATTTGGTGATGAAGCCCCATCCAAAACCACAATTTATCGCTGGTTTGCTCTATTTCAACGTGGACGTGTCAAGCTCAGTGATGATCCCCGTCAAGGTCGTCCAAAAACTGCAGTCACCCAAGAAAACGTTGATGCTGTGCGTAAGCTGATTGAGGAAGATCGACATGTGACATACCGCGAAATTTAGGCAACTTTAGACATTGGCATGAGTCAAATACAAATAATCTTGCATGAACAATTAGGTGTAAAAAAGTTGTTTTCCCGATGGATACCGCATTCGCTTTGTGAAGAGCAAAAAGCGGCTCGCGTTACTTGGTGCGTCAGACCTCTCGAAAGATTCCACGCAGGATCCTCAAATGCTGTATACAACATCGTATCAGGTGACGAATCCTGGATATACGCGTACGAACCCGTAACAAAAAACTAGTCACGAGTTTGGGCGTTCGAAAATAAGTTAAAGCCAACAAAAATTGTTCGTTCACGGAGTGTTGCAAAAAAAATGGTGGCCACGTTTGTCTCCAAAACCGGCCATGTTACGGCTATTCCTCTTGAGGGACAAAGAACGGTTAATGCAGAATGGTATGCTAGCATTTGTTTGCCACAGGTCGTTTCTGAACTCCGTAAAGAGAACTGCAACCGCCGCATCATCCTCCATCACGACAATGCGAGTTCTCACACCGCGCACAGAACAAAAGAGTTTTTAAAGCAAGAAAACATAGAATTATTAGACCATCCGCCGTACAGCCCCGACCTAAGCCCTAATGATTTCTATACTTTCCCTAAAATAAAGAATAAATTGCGTGGACAGGACAGAAATTTTCATCACCTGAAGAAGCTGTGGACGCCTACAAAACGGCCATTTTGGAGACCCCAACTTCCGAATGGAACGGTTGCTTCAATGATTGATTCCATCGTATGGAAAAATGTGTCAAATTTCGCGGAGAATACTTCGAAAAGCAATAAATACATTTTTAAATAGTAATGCTGTGTCACTTCCTTGATTCCCGAAATTTTCAGTGCCGCCCTCGTATAACAAAATTCAACAGTTCAACTGACACACGCGCAGCGTGCGCACCGACCGGCGGGCGATTAGTCTCACTTCATCCAGCCCAAGTGAAGTGATGTTGCTATGGCAACGAGAATTGAGTGAAGTGATAAGATCACGACATTCGCGCGTCGCGCTTACCGACTCACTTCACCTAGCCGATTCACTTCGGCGCGGGTGGTTACTATGGTTACGAGAATCTGGTGAAGTGATAAGATTTCGCCGCGCTTGCGCGTGGTGCGTTGTTATTAATATCAAGTTGTTTTTTTTTTAATTTGCCGTTTTTTATTTTTAAATGCGCGACACTCGAAAACCACCACCACCAGGCGGCTGCGAAAATATTCAGATTTTTCATCATGGGTATCGTTTTCATGGTTTTCAGGGGTGTTAAATCTGATAGTGAGGTCAAAATTAAAAAGCAAGATGGCGGCTGCGAAAATGTTGAGATTTTTCATCATGGGTGTCGTTTTTATGGTTTTCGGGGGTGTTAAAGCCGATAGTAAGGTCAAATCTAAAAAGCAAGATGGCGGCTGGAATAAAAAAACAAAATTGAGTTTCTGACTGAATATCTGTATTGCTATTTTATTAAAAAAAAACCCTAAATAGTAACGTTTCATCACTTAAATACTAGTTTTGAAGTAATATAAAATGATCAAAAGAATTAGCATAAAAATATTATTAAAATTTCGATTATGATTATAAATGTAATGCCTGGTCACTTCCTAGCATCAGTGGGATGACACTGACAGCTAGGGCTTTCAAATACCGGTATCAATACCGGTATTGGAAAAGTCAATACCGTGATCCCGGTATCAATACCGGTAGTCCGGTATTGAACGCACGTTCAATTAGGACATTAATAAAACCAATAAAATACGCCTTTTTATATTTTCAAATGTTTTTATTGTTCCTATTTATTGAAAATAATAAAATAAATACGTTATACATACAGCTTTCTTAATTCTTATATAATAATTTGGTATTGGTTGATTATTTAGGTAGGACTAGGAATTAGGACCATAATGCAAACTTAAACGTAATCTACTCTTTTTTCAGGAAGGCATTTCACATAGACTGTTTGTACAATACCAAAAAAATATAAATTTATTATTATTACCTAAATGTCATCATGTCTCATGTAAAAATCAATATAGGTATCATTATGTATGGAAATGTAAGTAAGTAAAGTATACCTTAACTAGCTAGTAGCAATAATTTGGTAATCATTTTAGTAACATAATTAATCAAGAATCAACATAGGTATCATTATTTGTAGAAATGCAAATAAGTTAAGTATAGCTTAACTAGCTAAGTAGCTAGAGTAAGTAGTGAGAGTAGAAAACAAGTGTGAAAATAAGATCACATAATTTTTAGATGTAATGTTTGTAATACCGTAATCACGGTATTGGGGTGTCAATACCGGTATTGTAAAAGGCCAAAATAAAATCCGTAATCACGGTATTACGGGATCCCGGAATACCGGTATTGAAAGCCCTAATGTCGATTCTGTAGAAATCTCACCGTGAAAAACTCGCGTGGAGTGAGCTGTCACGGACAGCTCACTCCACGCGAGTTTTCACGGTGAGATTTTTACAGAATCGACATGCTGTTGTTGAAGTGCTTAACAAAAACCTATAAAAGAATATAGGTTTATGCACCCCGGGGAAATAATTTTATCGCACTTTCATCATACTATATCCATTTCCATTTTATCCATATCCATTTGAGGAAGCAGTTTTGCGTGTTGAAAGTACCAACCTGCGTTATTAGTCCCTGACCTTTGTAATGTAATTCTAACTTGTTATTATGAAGTGCTTAACAAAACCTTTATTGGTTTTAGTACCCCAGGGAAATAATTTGATCGCACTTTCATCATTATCGCAAATTGCTTGAAAGACCTTTTAGAATTTTATCAGTGCGAGTGATTAATTCAATCACAATAACAAGTGAAGCAAGTTCGTAGGTGAAGCACTTTTGCCGGTCAGACCAATCAAGTTATGTAATAAAATATTGTAGTCTGCCTGTGTAATTGATTAGTCTCTCTAAAAGTATTGTCTATTGATATTAGCACACTTAATTGCTTCGTATTAGGTTAATTATTAAGAGTCTAATTATGATAGATATCTTAATAACATTTTCTCTTATGCATTCATATAATACATGTATAAGCTACTCCTGTTTGTATGGGAAATTGTTTAAAAAGTATTTATAGCCTGACTTCACCGGTTAGCATAGCTTCAGATTACTTTAGATACTGCCTTTCACTGGTGGATGAAGCAATATTGTAAGCTGATATTTACGCACAGTCAGCTGCAGATCCCCGAAGCATACTTCTGTGCGTAGAAATGACGCATTGTAGGAGTGCCAGTCTGGTTTACGGCCTAGGCACAGAAGATACGCTTATTGCCGTAGTTGTATTTTATCACATTTAATATTCACGGTGAAATTCAGTCATAACAAAGCATCAAAGATTTTTTAAATAATAAATAGATCCTACCTCATTCATCGTTATTTATTGAGTAACAGTAGTCTCCCTGATGAAAATAATAAGTGCGTGCTCTTGGATCTTTTCAAGGTGATGCTTTTATCTACCTTGGAGCAACCAAGTAGGTGCCTCTTACGGTACTATGTATATCCATAGCTATTTGGATATTTCATCGGGTATAAGTACAACCGTACGCAAATACGCGCTGTGCCGTGGAGTTGCGGACACCCAGCCCGTATTAATTATTACCTAAGTACATCATGTGTCATCACTGCCCTTACCACAATTTATTTGGGATTGGTACAGCATGATCTTCCTTGTCACTTGCCAGCCGTCATTTCTTTCACCCGCTTTTGAGCCATATCTTTTGACTTTCACGAAGAGAAAATGTTCTTCTTCAACTCGCATACACCCAATGCAATGCTGAGTGTTGGTTTCTTCCATTGCACGTCATTGTCCTTACAAAGGTGTTGTCAACAAAAAAAAAAACCGTTACACTATGGAAGACATATCTATATACTGAGACTTACTATATTTACTTGATTTAATATAATAAACGCTTATCTGTTCTGTGACCTCAGTTTAATATAAGGCCGAGATTTTCCTTGATATTTCGGTACGTATCTAATTCCTACGTTGCTTGAGTGGTCAAGCATCTACAAAAAAAAGGAGTGTAAAGCCACATCCACATGTGGCTTTACACTCCTTTTTTTTGGTAGATGTTTTAATATCTAGAAATTTCAGTTTTCTTTGTTTTTTTTTTATAAAATCGTTGCTAGGGAAACCACTTCTAAGTATTTGTGATAAAGCATTTTATTTTATGATTCCATGAACTTGCAAGGACAAATAATCGAACACATTTACTTAAATACATAATGTTAAATTATATTAGGTTTATTGATATCATTATGCAAATAAATGGTTTCGAAGCGCATAATTTAATGCAACATTATATTTAGGAAGTTTTGAACTTGAACTTAGTAAATTTTCAGGTATTAATAAACATGCAAAAATGATATACCTAAGCGTCAACCAATCTATCTTTATAATGCCCCACAAACTTAAATTAGTTTGGTGTACTCAAATTGATCTACACGCTGCTGACATAAAATGTATAATTTAAGCGGTAGGAATACAGGCGTTGCCAAATCTTCTTAATGTCGTGTTCAATTTATACTCTAAAGTCCCTTTGATAAACTTATTCACCGTTGTTTTGGTTAGGTTTGTCAACTGTGATTGGCAGACTAGGTTTCGTAATTAACTGTGTAAATAAGTGTGGTTGAATCGTCCAAGCAGCGGCGCTTAGTGGTTGTTGAACAGTTACTAAGCGCCCAAGGCCTTTGCGTTATCTAGCTTTATGTGTCATTATTCCTGATTATGACACCATCATGTCTCCCCACGAACACGATTGGTTTGATTTAATATAGCTCTTCGGAAAACACTTAGCTGTTCATTGTTTAGTATCGTTAATTCGCAATGCTTATTTTGCATTATTTTACGATCCTATTTCACTGTAAGATAGATAGTGAGCAATATGGGTTATCGTCTTGCAGAACGCTACGCAGTTATTTGATTCTTATCTACACGCTAAGTTTAAGTTGCAATTGTCACAAAGTCCTTTTGCAATCCACAAAATTCCTAAATGAAAATATTTCAGTAACTAAATGTTCAGACTTCTAATCGGTTTGGGAGGACGTGTCATATGGGCTTTGTAAATCCGCTCGGCGTTCGACTGCCTAGTTAACGTCACCATTTTAGGTCAAAGTTATTTGCATGGGAAATATGTGAATTGTAAACGCTTTTAATAGCCTCGAGAATCATTATTACGCGTGTAGTAAATATGAATTTCGCTGTAAAGTGTACGGTCATTAGAGCAAACATAAAATATGAGTCTCACAGTTATGTAAGAACCATTAGAGCTCTGTAAAGGCTAAGCTCTAAATTATACAGCTGAAATGAGCTGACAAGATGCCAGCACCGTTTTTGTATGCTATTGATTTCCATTTTTGGTTTCTGGCATTAACGTGGACAAATCGATTATCTGACACCGTTTAGATAATATCCCGTTGTTTAATACATGAACGTTTAGTCTTAATAACAACTTGTTAGAAGTCAACTTGTGCGTAACTTATTTCTTGGCTACGCTTCATTGCGACTTTACCGTATGGTAAATTCACAATTCTTAAAAAGGGGTCAAGGATATATCCTTGAGGAACCCCTTCTCTGTATTGATATGTTGCAAGCGCGCGACGCCGGCGCCTTTCCTCAACAGTTACTATTTGTTTGGTGTGGTCTCTTACAGAGCTAAGAGCATAGTATCGTATCAGAAAGCAGAAAGTGGAGTTATTTGTTGTCCTGTATATAGGCCTTTAGCTCGATCATGTCGAAAGCTTGGTATTTATAAGATTTAAGCTTCGTTTCAATACAATAATAACCCTCGTCGGTTTTGGGCTTTGCTAGCATGTCTAAACGACTACAAGTGCCTCTTTCTATTATAGTCAATATTAATATTAATTTTATTATATAATACATATATGTATCTGTTCGCATTTGGATAGAGTCGAATTTTTTCCGACTTCTAAATGTGCCCACTGCCAATGTTGGCAAAAAATCAAACTATCAGCATAGTTAGTAATTAATCACGATAAATTGTTGAGATATTTGATTGAAAATGAAAGTAATCGTTATTCATCAGTTATATCAAGTATAATTAATTTGTTACGGTGTTGTTGATATTCTGCAAATGTGCAGTAGACAAAACGATCCGAAAGATAGCGTTTCTTTCTATTGCTTCTTTAAAACTTCCTCATTTCTCTTTTCTCTTACCTTGGTGATCAAATCTGCTACCATTTACTCATTTATAAATATTTAATAAGCAGTATGAAATCCTTTTTGCTTTTTTTTGGGAATCCAACTCTCTCTTTTGCAATATACGCAATAAATGTTGGCGATATTTTCGCCTTCTTTATCGCTTTGATTCAATAGTGGTTCCTAGATATTATATGTAGGCACATATCTTGATAAGAATCATATCGTATATTGTGTTGATACCACCCCAGAAAAAAAAATGTCAGTAATGTATCTATATATTATATTGAATACAACTTACAAGCATATGACTGATAGGACGAAGGTGGGTCATGACTACGACATATTAGTCCGGATTGGCAAAAAGCGGGACATAACAAAACAATCAGCAATTTTGAGTTGACTCCACTGCAGTTGCCTCTACCGTTGATGTATATGAGATGAGCACTGAACATGAGGGAGCTAGAGAGGTGTGACTTTATACTTCGTCGCATTCTTACCGCTGCTTTAAACAATTTAATTCACCATACCCAAAAACTACTCTTTTTGAATTATGTCAAGCTTCTCGCAAATTAAGGATGTATTACAAGTTCTTAATTCCTTTATAATCGGTTATATATTTAACTGCCTCGTTGGTCTAGTGGTTGCAAGCGCTACTGCTGAGCACGAGGTCCGGGTTTCGATTCCCAGATCGGGCAAAGTGTTATTCGGTTTTTCCACCAGGAATTTGTCAGTAGCAGCCCGGAGTCTGGATTTGTGGCCGGTTGATGGCAATAGGCTCACCCCCTATTACATAAGACTTAAACATACCTGGCGAAACGTAGGTGTACTATAGGTACAGCTCTGCCTAACCCTTCGGGGATTACAGGCGTGATGTTAAGTTATTTTATATATTTAAACTATAAAACAAAATATGTCGTTTAAAAAAATAGGTATTTCAAAGAATTGCTCATTGGCTTGAGTAGTCCGACATATGTGTATTATTCCAGTCAATATTTTTTACCAACTTATTTACCACATTTTAAACAATGTAAATCTGGTTGTAGTATAAGTAAGTAGGTACAGTAAATTCAAATCAGTCAAGGAGAGGAAAATCAATTGTTCATTGTATTTATGTTAGTCGTGGTCGTGGTGCCATATTTAACATTCGATTACTCAACGAGTGACTCGACAATTGAAGAGTTTTTTTACAAAAATTACAAAACAAAGTTTTTACAACTTTTTTGTTGTTGGAGGCACTGTGTTCGTCTTTGACTAAGCTACTGAATGACCTTATAGATGTTTTTTAAATGCTTCCTACAAATTGTAATATTAATGATGATACTTGAAATGTCACGTGAAATCAAGATCAACGTGTGTAATCGTAAAATCAAGTTATGTTATCAGCTCGATAGATAATGAACTCTGTCACATCTATAAATATTATTGTTCGTAACAGACACGTGGGAAAAAGGGACATTGAAACGATTCATCATTTCACATTTCCAGAAAACATTGATTTATCCGCGGATATAATCATATTTAATATGTGCTAAGGTTCAATACTTTTTTATGGTTGTGAACAGCGCCATCTATGATATTATTCCGAACACAGTTAACGTCTGCCTTATGTTCGAAAGTTGCTCACGCGCACCATACAATTTTAACTCAGTAATTTTATGAAATTACACAAGATGGCGTTACTAGTACTTTTCAGTGTAGGAAAATATGTTTGTTTCTTCTCTCATTATATCTATTTCTGTTATCACATAAGTTTTTCAAACACCTAATTATTATCAATTAATCAATTTCTTGTATTAATTTAAAACCTTGTAATGATAAAAACATGCATCAGTTATTTTACTTCAATAAATATGAAGCCCCAGGACTCAACAAATAAACCGATAAGTTTGATAAGCACTCCTCGTGTAATTTAATTCTATTACTTCAAACAAATCTTATCAATCATGCTAGATTGCTAGGCTCAGTTTGACGCCGTCTGTAGGCATCGTTCATCCTTTTAACATCACTGTCCTTTGAATGAGTTTAATTACTATTTTTGAAATACCCTCAGTGTAACTCGATAAATTGAGTGACACTATTGGTGTTTAAATCATACGTAGTTGTATTTTGGCAAGTAAGCAAATGTGGAGATGGCACACAATGTATTTTGTTAGAAGTTATCGGACTAGTTTTGTGATTACTGTGAAGCTATGTCTTGGAGGGGAATATCTGGCCCTTCCACACCGGTGGCCGAGCGCCGGCCGCTCATGTTGGCCTTGCGAGTGCCCAGGAGTTACGGCAGCCTCTTTCCATATTACAAGTTTGTGAAAGATGCTGCTAATGAGACATTTCAAAGCGAGGTACCTATATTTTCATATTATATTTATAAAAAAAAAATGGAATAAATAATTAAAGATTGACTGAAAGATGATTAAATTCTGATGAAAGATATTGTAATGTAATCAGTATTCAATGGTATTATATTATGTAGGTATTGCATATTATATGTATACTGATTCGTATTGTGTATGCAGTGATGGGTTGTCACTTAACTTGTCAGTTCTTTTCTATACTTTTAACCTTGCTTCTGTGTCTCCTCCTTAGTCTAATGACTGGGTCACGATCCTCTGCAATATTGGTTTTGTTCCATTAAGCATATTCTACTTTGTTTGTTACTGAGTTGTTTGTTATTTTGTAAACAAGATATGCTTACCTGACAAGTGTCAATCATACGATGTTTGAATAACTCGTGTTTTGCTAGTTATTGAATGAATGACCGACGCAGGTACCTTTAACTACAAGCTACAGACAAGCTACTACAGAGATCGTAACAGAAAAGATAAATAGTAAACTGTCCACTCATATGTCCGGATAAAATATATAGTTATTCACATTGACTATAGCTGACAATCTCATATTGAAACTAATATGCATCTTCTAAAAGCTCAGGGATTCTGCTGATCCAGAAACTGCGCTGCTAGTGTATCAGACTAAAGAGTATTTGCTACATAATATTACGTATATTATGTCGGGCCATAAGTTCTGTCACATAGGTAAAATTTCGAATTTAGAATGCAAGCTGAGGAAAATATTAAGGGCATTCGAAATTTGAATATTTAAAGAAAATAAAAACAAAGGGTTTCTGGAATTTTGTTCATATTCTAAAATGGAGTGGATGCGCAAAGAAAACAGAGTCTCAGTAATTGCATGCATCGTTGCGGTCACGCGCCAACTGAGATTTTCAAAATGCTGAAAAATTTTAAAATTTCACTGAGATTCATTTATCGTATTATCAAACGATTCAGGGAAGATTCAAGATAAACAAAGGAGCGGTCTCCAGCGGTCATGTGTGTCAGTGAAGGCGCGAATCCAACGAAATCCTGTCCGCAAGCAAAAAAATGTTGGCTCTGCAGATGGGACTAAGCTGAACTACTGTTAAAAGGGTGTTAGAGAAGACCTAGGACTGTGTGCTTATAGAAAAAAATAGCACATCTTCTTAACTAGTGATGAGTCCCTCGTTTGAGGTACTCATAATCGCAAATTGAAAGAGTTACTCGAATTTCCTCATTGAACAACCTCACCACACCTCACTCGTTCACGCATCCTCAAAAATTGACATTGACAATATGAAATCGTGGTGAGGGGTGAGGCGAACGAGAACTCGCGAGTGAGTAGAGACTCGTGAGTACTCGTGAGTCGTTGTTGCGCCCGCCCGCCTCGCTCCCTCGTACGTTCGGCTGAATTCGGCTCGGCTTGGGCTCACGAGTCGTGAGGTGAATACGCCGTTGACGATTCCTCACCTCAAATGAGGGATGCCTCGTGAGGTCCTCCCTCAACCTTAAATAAAATTGATGAGTTACCCATCACTATTCTTAACGCATGGCTGAAGAAAATCAGACTCGAAAGAAGTTTTGTTAAGGCGGTACGCGGGGAAAAAACCTGCGAAATACGTTTTTCGGACGAAAATTTTTTAATGTTGAGGAGTGTTTCAACAAACAAAATGATAAAGTGTACACATTAGTGAAGAAGCGAGTAGACGTATGCCATGTGTTCAGCGTGGTCTGATGGTGTGATAACCCTTCGGCATTCATGGTTTAGCTTGGGGTGTCCTATTTGGGTCCAAAGGAGGTGTTCTTTTTGTGAAAAGAAGTGAAAACCAGTGCCCTCGTGTATCAAAACACAGTCCTAACAAAGATTGTGGAACCTTTTTCACAAACAATGTTCGAAAACAGGCACTAGGTAGGTATTCCAGCAGGATTCTGCGCCGGCTTATAAGGTGAAAAGTACCCAAAACTGTCTCACGATCCGTGGAATCGACTTTATCAGGCATGAGGATTGGCCCTCATCCAGTCCAGACTTATTCAAGTCTGGACTGGATGAGGCCCTTGGATTACAAAATATGGCAGCACTTAGAGGAGAAAGTCGCGCTGAACCTCATCGCAACTTTTTTTTTTTTGGATGGGTAATCATTAAATAACTTCTCCCGCTCTGGGTGGAGCGGGAGGGTGTGTCAGACTCTTACTGACTAAAACCCACCCGTATTCCTTCCGTTGCCTGTGTTGCGGGGGCCTCGGTGACCCATTAGTACCTTCCCGCGACCCCGGCAGGCATCGGCCCTAGTGGATCCCTACATTGTGCTGACGACATCTCTTTGAGGCGCGCGTGGAATACGACGTGCCGTCGACCCGGGCCTGGTCCTTACCGGACGATGAGCTACCCATTGCTCACCGTCCGCAAGCCCACGCCTCCGGTGGCCGGAAATCCGCCCGGGATTCCCGACGCCCAGGGCGTCTCCACCTCATCGCAACTTGGAGTCACTAAAAGCATCCCTGATTAATACAGTCGCTGATATTGACATTAACGTCGTGCGTGCTTCGATTGATGACTGGCCTTGCAGATTGAAGACTATTTTTATGTATTGAAGCAAGAGGAGGATATTTCGAATAATTTTAATGTGGTTTAAATCTATATTTTATACCCTTTCATTTGATATATAAATGGTGGTAGTGCGTAACTCATTGTCTTTTATTTAACTTTCCATATGTGACAAAACTTATGACCAACCAGACTACGTAATGACGAACTGCACCTCTGCTTGGCATGGAACGAATAAAACAGTGGACTCCAACAAAGTTCTTCTATTTCGAGTTATATTTATGACTAGCTTCTACCCGCGACTTCGTTTGCGTGGCAGTCAAATATACTATAAAACACGCAACAGCCATATGACATTCAGGGATAGTGTAGCTTCCCATTAGTGAAAGAATTGTCGGAATCGGATCAGGAGTTTCGAAGATTACCCCTACCTACAAACAAACAAATTTTACCACTGTATATAGTAGGTATAGGTATGACTATTAATGTTTCTATATTTGTTATACGCATCCTCATTAGGATTAATTCTGTAGGTGGTCCACAGTTGTTTGATCTTCAGGATTAAGTCACTGATTTCTTTTTGCCAGATGCTCTGAGATTTCCTTAAAGTCTGCCTTGCAAACATCCTAATGCATTCGGTTAACCTCGTCCTTATGATTGGTATGAATTCAAATTCAAATTAATTTATTTGCTAGAATGTAGGTACAAATCAAGAACTTAAGACTATCGTGGCCCAATTACATTCTACCATAACATATCTACTTGCATATAATTACCTGTATTGTAGCTGTAATGACTAGGTGGTCACTCTTACCTATGGGTGGATGGTACTCCACATCACAAACTAGCGTATTGTCATTGCATAACACAAGATCTAGTAGAGATTCTAACAACTAAAAAGCAACTAAGGAGTTGCGTTTTCTAGTTATTAGAGTAACAAGTTGGTTAAGGTTACTGTTAGAATACATGTTTACAAAGGAGTTGTGTAAGTAATCATGTACATGAATTTTTTGAAGAGGCCACTTTATGCTGGGTAGTTTAAAATCGCCTACTACGATTAAAGTTTTCAGCTGCTGCTTTTCCAATGGTGTTAAATAAAACTTCGTCTGATTCAGCAATTGAGCTAGAAGGAGGTCGGTATATAAAAGCTAGTAGTAAGTCAAGATCTTCATATTGGATATCAAGCCATAACCCCTCAACAATGTCGTCATGATACACACTATTGATTTTAGAGATTATTGCAGCCTCATGAACTTCGTGAGCTACATATATGGCGACACAGCCCCCTCTTCTCTGGTTCCTGTCTATGCGATAGAGTATGTATCTTATATATTAATAAAGTTCCAGAAGTGATTCCAGAGTGTAGGTGGGTTTCCGTTATTAAAATAAATGCGGGTCTATGATAGATCACTTTACTTTAGCGAGAAAAAAAATCTAATTTTGCCATTAGGATACCAGGTTCGTGTATCTTAGACGCGGCTCATAGATAATTTTAATACCTAGTTTTTTGAGGCATTGACGATCCTCGGGACTTTATGTATTTAATGGATAAGTTTAACTCATCTTTTCAATCCGGCCGGCTAAGTCTTCACGCAAGCTCTTGAGTTGATTTCTCTGGTGGGGGGTCAGATCTGACAGCCGGATGGCCGGATTTTGACAGAACAGTAAGCTTACCTTTGATTTTCAGTAGATGTATTGCATTTTAAGGCAAATGAGTGTTCTTGTCGTGCGAAATTGCACGACAAGAACTCTCATTTGCCTCAGATCCTCGATCTGAGGATGATTCTGGTATTCCGTGTATGGTAACATTGCGACTACTACTGTTGCGTTCTTTTATTTCGTTGTCCAAATTAATGACACTTATCGGCTGAGTCTTTTACTCTTGAACCTGGTGTTGGAGCTCAGTAACTCAGGGACCTGTCTTAGAACTTCCTCGCACTCATCACACAGGTAAGACAATTTAGGGTTTTGGTGGACAAACACGCATTTCTGTTGCAGTTAATCCACTACACTTAATACATATCGCCCTCCTGCAGCCTTTGCACGATATCTTCGAGTTTTTATCATCTTGAACTTGTATATCACACTTGTAACACATTATATTTTTGTAATAGTATGGGATAAATAAATTCTAACAATGGCAACAAAAAAATAAGAATTTGTGATTACTAAAACTAAAATATGATTTATTATTCATTTATTAAGTGACATTTAACCGCATCCAGCTGTTGTAGAAGCCGAACCCAACATAGAAAGAGATTTGGCAAGATTAATAAATCAAATTCGTTATCTTTTTCATTATTCTCAATACCTATTTAAGTATAACTTGCAAAACCTATGTTGTCGGTTTCCGTTGGAACTGTCGGTGCCGTCATACCATTCCGTTCCAAACAGTTGGAAACCATAGCGCTTAAATCATCTGGCCCATTTCCACGACAGAACATCTGTCTATGTTAAATGAAATCATGTGACATTATGACTTTCCTATTATTTACGGGTTTTTGGCATTCGACATAATTATATTAGGACATTCTACAAAATATTTGCATTTTTAATTTGCTAAGTTGAGAATTTGAGCTGGATGAGTCACCTATACAAGATCGTCAACCTAAGCAACGTATAATAATTGATGATTCAGTAATGGCTATTTTTTATTAAAAAAAAAACCAGAGAAATAATTCCTTTAACAAAGTGTCATTACATGCATACCTACTGTAAGTTGCAACTTGCAACTAAGTAATATAGGTAGTCTACTGCAATTAGGGCCTTATTATTAAAAGCTTCAATCATAAAGAGCTTACTCAGATTAACTACAAAAATTAATACGGGTAAATCACGTGTATATTTAAATTATTTCAAAGCGAAGCTACGAAATCTTTGCAGATCATATTTATCAAGGGTAAAACCACAGAAAGTATAGTTTATACTTGGAATACTCGCTTTTACTTTTCAGTTTCCGCTCAAGTCCATTTACTTTACAAGCGTTTAACTAGATTACTAGAGAGTCAACTTATTGCATAAAATGGTAACAGTCTTCGAGAGAATGCGTTCTGGACCCCTGTCAGTTTCATACTGACGAATATGTGTTTTGCGATTTTGTTCGGAACGCATTCTCTCGACGGCCGGACTGTAAAGGCCCTACATACTGGCGCGACATGTCGCGCGACGCGTCGTGACACAAAGGCACCGCTTGTAGCGCTACACGCGGTGTCTTTGTGTCGAGTCGCGCCAGTATGTAGGAGCCTTAAGTCTTTTTAGTTTCAAAGTGTCAGCTTTGGCCTCAGCCTAAAATAATAAGTAATTTTTTAATTCTATTTTTTTATTAAAAAGGGCTTAATTTTTAAACGTCAGGTTTCTACTACTACTTATATTTTATGCGTGGAATAAAATTGACGTCTGATAGTTTTTGTTTGGAATTGGAAAAACTATAAAGAAATCAAAGTTATTCAATCAGAACTTAAAGAAAAATAAAATTGGCCAGGTGCGTGTCGGACCACGGTCAATTAAGGGTGTGTTAAAATGTTGTCTCATACATCGTTATACGTCACGGTCAAATAATCAGATGTAAGTTCGTTAAATCGCAAAAAAAAATGTGGTAAAACTATAAAATATGTCGCATAAATGGCCGTATTTTTTTGATTATGTTGAAGCAGATTTTTTCATTAGAGTTCCAAGGGCCTGTAGACCTACGAATTTGAAATAAATTTTAACTTTATATCTCCACTTGTTCTTGAGAAAAGGGTCTTGAGTTCTTGACAGACTGGCAGACATACAGACGTACCTAAAAAACATTATCTAAAGTTTAATTTAAATCATCACTTTAATTTTGCATTTAGCACACCACCTGTTATTGTGTTCTCTTGTAATCGTTCATCATCATCGTATTTACGTGCTGTCACGTCAGCTATCATCAAAGAGCCGTTAGTTTCTCTTCATGATAAAATAATAATAATTTATAATCAATTTGCTTAAGTGCTCGTTAATAAACGGCTGCCATGTCGTTGGCACGAATGTTTCCTATCATTTTAAGTGGCTTCTATTTTTTAGTTCTTTCAATTTCATAAAGTCAGAGGAAAAAGGTACTACCAACTGTAATTGTCCGTATATTCAAATAACAACGGTCATTACTTGACAGTTGCATGAAACCGCTATAACACGACAAATTGACGATGAGTGTTAATTTGATACAAGGCTTCGCTTAATTAGGGACTATCCAGTATCCATTAATTAAAAGGATTTCGCCTAAGCAATGCTATTATGTATCATAGTTAAGGTGTTATCTACTAAGTATGTACATTAATATTGCAAAGTTGCAAACTTCTTTAAAACACGTTTATGTTACCTTTTATTTGAGCAATAAATGCTTATTACAGAGTCAGCAATTACAATGGCATAATTGTCATTCATGGATCTTTGACAGTCGTTAGGGGCCGTCAGAAGCCCGAAAGTCTGACAACCCTTTATAAAGCGCAGGTCCGATCCTGCATGGAGTATTGTAGCCACCTTTGGGATGGCTCGGCTAAATACCAACTTGCCGCGCTTGACTCGGTGGAACGCAGAGCTAAGAGGCTCATTGGCGACGTAAATCTGGTGGATGCCAAGCTTCACAGTTTGGCCCATCGTCGCAAGGTTGCCTGCTTGTCGGTCTTCTATAGATTGTACTTCGGAGAGTGTGCTCAGGAACTCCACGACCTCATTCCATCGGCCCCCTTCTATTATCGGTCATCTAGGCGCACTTCAGGTTACCATCCCTTCCTGGTGGCTATCCCACCAACTCGCACTAAGCGTTTCCAAACTTCTTTTATAATGCGCACAGCAAAGGAATGGAACTCTCTGCCTGCGTCTGTGTTTCCGAACGCATATAACCCTAATCTCTTCAAAGTGAGAGTGAACAGGCTTCTTCTGGGTAAGCTCGCTCCATCGTCGACTTTGTTTCTGTCGCCTCTGGCATAGACTAAGGTCAAGAGCAAACCCATCACAAATAAAAAAAAAAAAAAAAAAAAAACCAGTCTTACCAAGTGGTATCGTATTACCAAGTTACTGGGTTACGCTCCATGTAAATTACTGGTATTCAGCCGCATCTAGCTATAGTGGAAGCCGACCCCAACATAGTTGGGAAAACGCTAGATAGATTGTCAGTCAGCAATTAATTCATGGCTCATCTGATAATCGTTCGCAACTGAAAATATCTTAAAACAAGTTAACTTTCACGTTGTTTTAGTTTCAACAGCTTACAGAGTTAACAATTAATTCTTGGTTAGCTCATCTGATAATCGTTCGCAACTGAAAATATCTTAAAACAAGTTAACTTTCACGTTGTTTTAGTTTCAACAGCTTACAGAGTTAACAATTAATTCTTGGTTAGCTCATCTCATAATCATACGCAACTGAAAATATCTTAAAACAAGTTAACTTTCACGTTGTTTCATTTTCAAAAGCTTATACCCAGCTTTTCATCTCTTTCTTGGTTTGCAAAGAGAGAGAGATTTTTGAGATTTTTATGTCAGAAAAAAATGAAAACAAATTAAGTCATCGTAAGTTTCAAATAATTTCGAAACTTACGATGACTTAATTTGTTCTCATTTTTTCTGACATAAAAAATCTCTAGCAAAAGATGAACCGTGCCAAATAACCCCTCAAGTTACAAATAGCCTTATTTTACGTAATTGGGTTAAGATATAAATAACATGAGCGATACCGAAATGTCGAAGCTACTTAGGTATCAACTTTCATGTAAAAATATAGGCCTTTTAAAACATAGGTTTATGTTGCAAGGTGCTTCTATGAAAACGTTGCATGGGGTTTTTTGAACGTTTTATTTTCTCATATCCGATTAGTTTGTATGATCTACGGTTTCATCCTTTCATCTATTCTTATTTTGGGCAGGCTGTCGAACGTTTATTTATAGGCTGTCTAGTAATTAGTTAATAACGTGACATAGGTATTCGATGAGGCGATAGGATTGGTCAAGTCTACTAAAATAAAATATATCTTTAGTAAATCATCACGGTATTCAAGGTTAGGTTATTTCGTGTTTCTCAGTACCTATCTAAATCTAATTTTTGTAAAATTCCATTGTTTATATTTATTATAATATTTGCACTAACAGAGTGTTTTTCTTCTTTTTGAACTGACGAATTGCTATTTTTTCGGGTTCCGTACTTCAACAAGAACAAAACACGGAACTCATATAGGATCACTTCTTTGTCCGACTGTATGTCTGTCAAGACCATTTTCTCAGGATGGCGTGGAGATATCAAGTCTACGTTCCCTTGGAGCTCTAAAAAAAAACAAGCTTCTAAGTCAACGCAATAGAAATATAAAAATAACGCCATTTACGAGGGCTGGACTAAAAGTATCGGGAATGGAATATTTCCACTGTTCCTGTCATATTAAAATCTTTTTAATTGAAAACTCCTTGTTTTTAAAAATTTAATACCATATATTTATTTAAAAAAAGATTCTCGGTCTTGTCACAAGGTTTTGTCAAACTTGTTTAGTCGGTGAGAAAATGGAATTGACTCGAGAAAATTCAAGAGCGATGATTTATTATGACTTTCGAAGTGGTTTAACACAAAAACAGTGTGTTGAACGGATGATTTCTGCATTTGGTGATGAAGCCCCATCCAAAACCACAATTTATCGCTGGTTTGCTGAATTTCAAAGTGGACGTGTCAAGCTCAGTGATGTTCCCCGTAAAGGTCGTCCAAAAACTGCAGTCACCCAAGAAAACGTTGATGCAGTGCGTAAGCTGATTGAGGAAGATCGACATGTGACATACCGCGAAATTCAGGCAACTTTAAACATTGGCATGAGTCAAATACAAATAATCTTGCATGCACAATTAGGTGTAAAAAAGTTGTTTTCCCGATGGATACCGCATTCGCTCTGTGAAGAGCAAAAAGCGGCTCGCGTTACTTGGTGCGTCAGAACTCTCGAAAGATTCCACGCAGGATCCTCAAATACTGTATACAACATCGTATCAGGTGACGAATCCTGGATATACGCGTACGAACCCGAAACAAAAAACCAGTCACGAGTTTGGGTGTTCGAAAATGAGTTAAAGCCAACAAAAATTGTTCGTTCACGGAGTGTTGCAAAAAAAATGGTGGCCACGTTTGTCTCCAAAACCGGCCATGTTACGACTATTCCTATTGAGGGACAAAGAACGGTTAATGCAGAATGGTATGCTAGCATTTGTTTGCCACAGGTCGTTTCTGAACTCCGTAAAGAGAACTGCAACCGCCGCATCATCCTCCATCACGACAATGCGAGTTCTCACACCGCGCACAGAACAAAAGAGTTTTTAGAGCAAGAAAACATAGAATTATTAGACCATCCGCCGAACAGCCCCGACCTAAGCCCTAATGATTTCTATACTTTCTCTAAAATAAAGAATAAATTGCGTGGACAGAGATTTTCATCACTTGAAGAAGCTGTGGACGCCTACAAAACGGCCAGTTTGGAGACCCCAACTTCCGAATGGAATGGTTGCTTCAATGATTGGTTCCATCGTATGGAAAAATGTGTCAAATTTCGCGGAGAATACTTCGAAAAGCAATAAATACATTTTTAAATAGTAATGTTGTGTCACTTCCTTGATTCCCGAAATTTTCAGTGCCGCCCTCGTATGCCACATATTTTGATACTAAATCGTTAATTTGTAGTTATCACATTTTTTTTTTTTTTTCGATTACAAACTTACATTTGCAGTTGGAGAATTGACCGTGCGTGACGTACATCGAAGTATGGCAGAACATGTTTTTCAACCAGCGTTAACTGATTTTTTTGGGAGAAATTCATCCCAACTACGGAACCCTTCTTTGTGCGTGGTCAGGCACGCACCTGGCCGGTTTTTTTTTTGTTGAATATTCTACTTTTCCCTAACCTTTTTAGAAATTTTAGTAGGCCTTAACTAAAGCTACATATACAGAGTGGATTTTTGAGACGGGCAGTAAGGGCCTTAACCGTTGAGCTACAGGATAACGGTCATAGGAGATTAACCTTAACATTTTGAGATAATTTTATCTACATTCACAGATTTTGAAAAATTGTATAGTCAGCAAGAAAATGGGCATTTTTCACAAAAACTTTTTTTGATGCCAATCGATCCTGTTACATAAAATCATAAAACTATCCTGTTCATAACACTCCATTAGTCGCGCGTTCTACTATTGTAGAACACGCGTACATTTCGTGGAATTTTAACGTGTATTGTGGGTACTTACTCATAGTATTCCTCTATTGCTAACTGGTGATCACTATAAGTGTCCTTGCAGCACCTGCGCGACCGCACTTGTGAGAAATTTTGTACCAAAACTGAAATTCTACAATAGTAGAACGCGCGAGCACTCGCGTAGCACTTTTCTTTTAGTTTCAAATCCACCAGAAAACAATGCCGCACCTGCAACAAGTGTATTTGTCCTCAACATCAGGTTCTTCAATGTCCTGACTGTTGCAAAAATTATTATGACCGATTGGAGGATATGAGTGAGTAAAAAAAGAAGACCTAGAAGGTTTGAAGCCAAATAATAATTGATTTTTCCCAAAATTATCATGAACTCTGATATTAAGTTAAATGTTAACAGTTATGTTTAGTTTATTTCCATATGACATAGAAGTATTTTTAGTATCACTGTAAAATCTTAACACAAAATAGCCTTATTTTGTAGAGCGCGCGACTACTAGCGTCTTAAACAGGGGCGCGTGTACTGGAGTGTTAAATCTAATAAATTTATAATGCGTATTCGTTCGAAGTTTAAATATTTTAAATATAATAATTTTCTTTTTGGCTGATTTGTCCATCGTATAAAGTGAGTTGGAGTTTCTTTCCTACGAAATGTATGGAAAAAGTTTTTTTGCGATTTCTGTTTCACTTACTCAAACCTCAGTTGGTCCTAAAGATTTTTTGATCCTCCTAAGAAACAGTATCGATTGGCATCAAAAATTTGTTGTGGAATCTACCCATTTTCTTGCTGACTGTAAATTTTTAACAAAATCTGTAAATGCAGATCATAATGTCTCAAAAAGTTAAGGACAGTCTCCTAAGACCGTTTTCCGGTAACTACAACGGTTAAGGTACCTGGCCTTACTGCCTCGTCTCAAAAAATATCCACTCTGTATAATTATCCTCCCCACTGCGGTCTGTGCGTTAACTGAACACCCTATTTCACTAACACTCGGCGGCGATCTTTTTATAGGTTCCTTATGTAGCCTGTGCCCGTTGCCTCTAGTCGCTGTATGTTTATATAACTCGCCAGTTATCTTAGTTTGTTCATGTTTATTTTTAGTTTAAAAGTTAAACATCTGAGATTAACTAACTCGATACTTGCGTTTCCCCGACGACCTAGCACAATTTCTAGGTCGTTCGAAGAATATAAAGTTTTAATATACTTGTATTATGCAACAGCAATTCAAAAGTTTTACGTGCAAACAATTTCACATGTATAATTTCAAAATGAATGATGTAAACAATATTTTGTAACCATAATACGTTGATTTAAAAGAGTGTCCGTGGAGTTTCTTGCCCGTTCTTCTCCATACTACGCTTTGGAATGGGCAACTAGCTTCATCTTTCTGACTGACTGACCGAACCCTTGACAATTCAAAAGTGCCTGTAATTGGTTTATTTGAAATACATGCTTTGAGTTTTTTTTTGAGTTTGAGTTTTACAGATACCTAGTTGTTATTTCCTGAAATGGCAAAGCATGTCAAGTCTCGTTTCTGGCAAGCATTACTATAACAGTGGAGGCGCTTATGTTACTGTCAACTTGAAATTAATTTCACTAAAGTCGAATTTTAATTCACTGGAGTAATCTGACGTGTGCTAGCTGTCACTTTATGTAATAAAACAGTCATATTTATTGTATTCTAGACTTTTACACTTATATATAAATCGATTAACCCTTTGACCGCCACGTCAAAAATACAAAAACGTGCCCTCGGCGCCAAGCTACGAATTATTCCTTATAAATCTGTCATGTAGTCGTGACCGTGGCGTGCTGGGCACATTTTGGTTTGTCATCTATACATGACTGTGGCGGTCAAACTAATAAACTAATCGATCACCATTTCAATACGCATGGCCATTTTATTACACAAGTGCACGTCAAATTACTCCAATGAATTAATATAGAATATCGTCTAGGATTCATTTTGCGCTGAGTGGTTCTTGTAGCAATATTGTGAGAAATCGAATCCATAAACAATCCAAAGCCCGACATTGAGCGGTGTAAACAACGTAGATTTGGCTGCTTTTCTGGCCTTGCCCTTACATAATGGAAGTGGACTGTAAAATGTAGCAAAATATGGCTGTTGTTCCGTCTATTTTCTCTAATACATTTTCTGCTACTGGCTTCGAGGACAGAGAAATAGATGTTGTATCTACCTAAACCTTATTCAGTTTCACCGCATTACATTTATTTTAAGATCTTTTGCGAAACAATTGTGAACAGACATAGGTAAAATAGGTACTTATGTAAACTATATACTACTAGATGCGCCCCGCGGTTTCACCCGCATAAGTTTCGACCCCATGGGTATATCGGGATAAAAATTATCAAAATCAAAAGTCATTTATTCAAACTAGGCTGAAAATCAGCACTTTTCGAACGTCAAAGTTACATAAGACAGTCCCCCAAAAATACCCGCCCTTCACCACTTCCTAGTGCTTTAGCTGGGAAGAAGAAGTGGTGGAACAAACTCCCCAGCAGCACGCCTGTCTGTTTAGTTATATAAACTTGATTCTATACAAATCGTATGCAAAGTAATTAACATTACGAAACACAAAACATTGGATTAAATTACACACTTGCCATACGTTAGCTAGCACGCGCCAGTATACCAACAAAACAATGAACAAACTGTACTCAAGCTGATAAAAAATACAACATAAAAAAACGTAAATAGAACTTAATACCTAAATAAAAGCCTCCAGGCATAAAGGGCGTGCCCGCTTACATAAGGCAATTGCTGTAGCTCGAAGTGAGAAATGATAAACTAGCCCCATCGAAGTAAAATAAGTAAACGATTTATTACTAATAACAATTAAAGCCATGATCAGCAAGACGACCAGTCACCACAAGCAGCACCCGTTCACGAGCATAACGCAAAGATCAGCCATCACCCCCCTCACCATATTGGAGGGAAGGAGGCAACCCGACCCCCGACGCTACCGCAGGCAGTGACATCTAAGGGAGCATGACGAGATGTCCTCTGTGTTATTCCGGGTTATAAACTATCTGTGTGTCAAATTTCATCCAAATCACGCAAAAAGTACTGAACGGCAGTACTTTTTGCGTGAAAGAGTAACAAACATCTATCCATTCTTACAATCTTTTGCATTTATAATATTAGTAGGGTCAAACGGTAGAGAATCAGATAGTAAGGTGTATGCAATTAAGCATTTTTAAAAGTCGCAATTATGCAAAAGTATTGACCAGTTAGGTACGTACTAGCCCGTCATAACAGCGAAGTGCCACTAAGGTAACCTGTTCTACTCATTTGATATAATACTTTGTATGTGATACATTGTAAATATGTACAAAGGTCAACTAGCTTTCATTCCCCATGTTAATGGCCGACTTTAACCGCAGGTCATTAAAATATCTATTTTCATTATGTAGTGGTTAATAATAAAATCAAATAAAATTATCAATACGGGCCTATTCATACAGCGAAAGCAGCGGCAGCGGCGCGGCGAGCATTTTCAGTGTGAAATAATTTTAAACTTTATCTACATAATTAAAATCGCTTGAAAAGCACGAAAAGGTCGAGCGGCTGCACGCGTCGCGTCGCTGCCGGTCACTGCCGGCCGCTGCCAGCTGCTGACGTTCCGGTGTGAATCGGCCCTAAAGCATCCCTACCACATAGTGTGACACTAGTTTTACGTTTTTTTATAAAAACAATATTGTTCCTACTTGTCTGCTGAAAATAGTCGCCTGAATTTTTCATTTCTTGATTTTAACTATAGAAAGCATAAGCTTTTTGTAGCTATATATTCTCTTATTAAGGGTATTACATTGCTCGATGACCTTGATGATTTGATCTCCGTTCTGGTATTTGTTACTTTGGCGCCACCTACCGACAAACGGCCATACTTCACTAAAACGAACTGAAGATAAAGCAAGAACACAGATGTGTCGCAGAATTGTCATCGTTTTTGCCTATTTTATTCGCTCTCTGAGAGATTTAATACATTTTGTCCCTCTATGAGTCTTGTACGAGTACCTACATCATAATTTGTATTTATTTTGTAATTGTAGATGCACTTCGCTTAACGAACTAGTTTTCATCAGTTATTTTATTGAGCACGGGTGCTACTACATGATACAATCTGAAGGCCTGATGATGACCAGGTAAGTGCTTATCGGTTCTCAGTAACGGAAAAAGTTAGAACGACGTAGCTTTCAACATTTGTCCAAACACGACGGCTCTACGTAATGCCGTCAATGAGGTCCTTTACCCACCTTCGGAGTCCACTACCACGTAGGTGACATCACCAGTCACCTAGCTCTCCACGAGCTCTTTCAAATGAGTCCAAACACGACGTTTCTACGTAGTGCCAACAATGAGATCCTATACCCACCTTCGAAGTCCACCATCAGGTAGTTGACATCATTAGTCACCTAGGTCTCCATCCTCCATCAAACGAAATTCTCGAGATAGTTAAACGATAAAAAAAAACACCATAGAAATAATAATATGTATATACACTAAAAGCGTAGGTACTAATTACCAAAAGTTTTGGAGAGCTCGTCCACGCTTCACTTTACATTTATTTTTATATTTAGGCATATTCAAGCTTACTCTGTGATGGGTTCAAAAAACAAAACAAAACTACAAACTACTTTATATATATTTACAAACTTAATTTCTATTCTTATTTTATGAAATATGTATATTTGTACTATTTACAATATAATTTCATTCAGAAATCATTCAAAACGTGAACTTAACTATTTTATTTGAAAAAAAATAACGCGCGTATAGTCCACCCGTCACCAGAGTCATAGAGACACTGTGACTGAAGTGTCGCGTCCCGAGTGTGCATCACAGGCCTTTCTCGCGAAGTTTCGGGTTTTTATTTATTATTAAAGAATATTTAATGAAATGCGAAAAACAAAACAATACAAATTGTTAAATACGTCATTACGTATTTTTGGTACAAAATTCATGCCGAACTATTCAGCCATTACAGAGAACATTTACAATTTAGGTTGAAAAAGGACCTATTTAATATATTTTTTTCCAAAAATTGGGAAAGTTTATTAAAATTTTAAACAATACAATGCATTTTTAATGACCTTAAGTATAACATATAATTTTTATATCGAAAACGTACAAAAGGATTCGTCTACAAACTTCTTTAAACATACGGTATTTTTGGGATTTGAGCGATGTAATTTGAAAATATTTATTAAGATTTAGATTTGAAATTATTTATTTTTCTTTATGTTGGTTTGTACAAACACTTTCACACGTCAATCATATTTAGAAAAAAAAACTAGATGAGCTCGGCGTTTCCTATCTGACTACTCTGAGAAGGAAGGCCGAAACAAACTCAGAGGTCACAGTCTCTTTTAAAGTCCAGACATAATCTTGGTCAGATCATGTGAAGACCATGTAGATTGGTGTCTGAAATCGTCTTTTGAGGAAAAAACCACACAGAATGAGTGGACCTATCCAGTCAGTGCACGCATTTGTCAGTAATCGTGCAGCTCAACTCAGAACTTAAGGAGCTCAACGATTCGACGAACAATACCAAAGAAAGTAAACTCCACAAAGTAAATATGTCATTGTGTCATTAAATGTCAAAAGTGTATATAAATAAAATAAAAGTTTCAGTATGCAATAATTGGAGCAGCTCAATCCCAAGCCTTTTTGTCCTCAATATAATCTTTAAGTTATGTGTTGTTGACTATCGTTTGTTAGTCAACAACAAATAACTTTTGACTCCTGTTATAAGCATACCCTAAAGTGCTAAAACAGCACTTATATCGTAGAATAGACATAATCTTACTTGTATAATGTTTCCTTAGAGCAAGCTGATGGGATGTTTATTCATTTTAAGCAAATTGCTAGTCAACTGAGAGGAACAGGTTACCGTGATCCCTGTGGGCAATAGGCTAACAACCTGTCACTGCGTATGAGCCACTTAGGTCTTTAACCAAGTCGTGTTAGGTATTTAAGTCTTTACTTAATATCTACTTATAAATAACTGCAAAGTAGCTACGAAAGGTTCCGCTTACATAACATGGACTGCGAGTTTCTTGAATCCCAAGGGTAACTAGCGAGATTATACATAAATCAATCAAAGCAATAGACGCAAATAGCAAATGATGACAGCCAGCCTTAAGTTCACCTTTCGTATATGTGCTACGGAACGTTGCTTTGGCAACGTCGCGACTCGCCAATCGCGTTCTCAACTGGCACATGTATAATTCACAATATATCGACACATTTATTTTATGTTCCATTTTCTGAAGAGAATATTTATGCATTGTCACGCTGCTTTCTTCACGTAACCCTAAGTTCAAACTTAGATAGGTACTTTGCGTTTTATGAAGCTTGAAAGCACGTACGACAGTAAAATACCGGTGGTACGATATCATTAATTATCATTAATTATTTCCGTTGATTTAATATCTCACGTAATTTATTCACGTTTATAGCTTCCTAACCTGTTGGATAATAACTTTTAGATTTGTATGACATCAGCGCAATTTTATGCCAAAAAGTCTCAGGTGCGCGGTAATTCCTATGTAACCATAGAATTACCAAATGCAGTAATCTGCCTTATCGCTCCGTATTTATGACCCTGTACAAATTGTGGTATAACAATCGTATTTTTCCCGTTATCACATTAATCTTTTGTTTAGAGAACGATCACCTGTAATCCAATATTGACTCAGAAGTTAAGCTTTTGTAAAACATTAAAGGTTATAAGTAGGACCAGAAGCTGAAGTCCTTGCAGTGTGTTTTGTGTAATGAACTGCGACGACTTGCGATTCAAAGTTCACTGGTGGTTTTAAGAAAATTGTTACTATTCGTTAGTTCGAGTGGTTTTAATGTTCGTTCATCAAGATGTTTCGTGCAGCATCTTTCATACGAGCTTACGGACAGGTATTGAATGTTTTTGTTCGTGTTGTTCAAACATAAATCTCTGATACGATTTGTATAGGATAAAAAAATAATTGAGCGCAGTTCCAGTCGAGCGAGCGCGGCGCAGGCGCAGCGGTGGCGCTTGACTGCATGGAATCCTGTAAACCCGTTAATCTTTTTACTCTACTTAGACTGCGGATCTTAACCTCGGTACACTATTCTAGTTTACTGTTTGTAATGCATGTCCGAGTGGATCCCAGACCGGTTATGATAAGTTTTAATAGCAAATATCTAGGCGTGTACACAGTCTAATTTTATCAACACGAGTACGCCGACATTATTATACGAGTACAAACAGGGTTTTCTTCCTTCTTATGTAATATTGTAAAACACATGCAGTAACTACTAGCAGATTAAAATAAAATATTCTAGGTACTTTATCATAAAATGTGTAGTAGGAATGCGAGACGCTAGGAATCATTACCATGTAAACAAAAAACATTTCGGGGTCATTACGCGTCATAAGTTGTACTACCTCAACAAAAAAGCTGTATTTTTCAAAACGAATCCCAGTTCAAAATTTACCGTCTTGCCTACGATTACCTTCTTGTTATATAATTTTAAACACAAATTGTATACCAACTAATTTGTTAGTGTTTTTAGGAATCCCTAGTTTTGTACCAAAATGGTGCAGAAGGAACTCTTACTAGAGTAAGGAGTATAGGAGCTGTTTTTGGTCCCTTCTATAATATAATATGTATCTCAGTCGATTTTATCGGTTAACGAGAGCCATTAAAAAACTTTTCTATCAAATTACAAAATCCTCATTTTTATTTTTCAACCGTCTAAGATATTCAAATAATCAGAAGGAACCTAAAAAAGAATATCTTCCAAGCCGCTGTGGCTTCTTCCAAGGTTGAAAAATCGTCGATTGCGGCCTGAAAATAACGAGTCAGCCAGAGGATTCCAAATGCAATGGATAGGATATAGAATTTTCATGATTCCGGATATTCTATCACAGCTTGTCCATGACCTCTAAAACTAAATATATGTTCTGCGATTTCGGCGGTCTCTCCAGTTCTGGAGCCGTAGCGCTTGATGGCACGCTTCTCCCAGTCTGTTCTGACTTTCACTATCACGTTTCACTCGTGCAAAGCGATGGCGAAGTAGATCGGACGGTTAAGCACAGAGTTAACAGTGGATGGCTGAAATGGCAGCAAGTCACGGGAACAATCTGCGAATCCCGCACTCCCCTTACACTTAAGAGGAAGATATAAAGGATGTCCCAACAAGAGCGCCGGATTTAATTTTAAAGAAAACAACATCATTCAGCAAATTCACGGCACTGCGCATGGTCCCTTGGCTTGATTTCTTGTACCAATTGAACCTTGTAAAATGGCGGCCAATTTAAATCCAGCGCTCTTGTTGGGAGACCCCTTATAAAACAATGGTTATACTTGCTGTCTTGTATGGATCAGAATGTTGGGTCACAAAAGGGATGAATGTAAGGCAATTGCATGCAGCTGAGATGAGAATGCTAAGAGGGATGTGTGGTGTGACACGAATGGATAGAATAAGAAATGAGTACATAAGACGAAGTCTGAAAGTGGCACCGGTGACTGAAAAGTTGAGCGGAAATCGGTTGTCATGGATTGGGCATATGATGTGGAGGAATGAGGAAAATGTCGTGAGGAAAGTTTTGAGTATGAATGTGATGGTTATAAGAGTAGACCAAAGAAACGATGGATGGACCGTGTGAAAGATGATATGGCTAGAAAGGGGATGACTACCGATTGACAACTAATAGAAGATAAGAAGTATGGAAGAAAGGGACATGTTGCGCCGACCCCAAATAAAGGATATAAAGGCAGGAGAATGATGATGATCTTGTCCATGTCCTTTGGAACTTGGCGAAAATACAATTTTCCACCAAATATCCGTTTCCAGAAACCCATAGTGGAATAGCTTAAAACGTCCAAGCTTTCCAAAACGTGTTCAAAATCAAAAGTTTTTGTTAGAAAAATGTGTGTCAATTATTGATTTGTTAACGTCAATATAGATCGGATCATAACCTGTCAGACTGGACTGCCGTGCCGTGATTGCCGTCAATAATTATCGATTGTTTTTGATTGGACATAAGTTTTAAAGAAGAAGGTGCTTAAGCTTTAGCTTTTTACTTAACAGTATTATAATAAGTTCAAAAGGTTGAGTGCCTGCGGCTGACTGCGGCGAAGCCAAAAAAAGAGGGTTATGTGTTTGACCGTTATGTATGTATGTCCTTATGTTCCCTCGTCACTACTAAACGGCTGTACCGATGTTGACGAATGATATGTCGTTAGATTCGTCTTTATTGCACGAGTGTCACTGAACCCATATTACAATATTAAAAAAAAAACTCCCAAACCTATCGAATGGGTTAAAACAAAATAAAGGGTTTTAAATGGTGATTACATATACAAATTATATTTGTAAATGTAATTTGGAATGAGAAATCTTAAAAAAAAACAATCCCGGACTCTTGGAGTGAGTGAATAAGATGCCTTTATGACCCGATTATAAGTGGGTAAATAACCTACTTTAGTAAAAAAACTAAATTTAAAAATCAAAAACCCGGATTCGAAAGTCGGTGTTTCATCATCATCATCTGCCTAGCCTTTTCCCAACTATGTTGGAGTCGGCTTCCAGTCGGTCTTTATGGTTAAATTTAAGAAGATGCCTCCAGACTGGTATACTATATAATATGAGTATGTTTTTAAATAGCATTAAGTTATAAATCTTGTTTCCATCTTTAATAAAGTTCATTTTTTACGCGGTTGGGTTTTTTTAGAGTTAGTTTCTGTATTGTATATACCTATATTACGATATGTATTTTTACTTTCAGGTTTGATTTTCTTTTTTATGGGCAATGCTGTGTTGTCCACTGTTCTGCTGCTGCAGGCCAATTCTGGCCCTCTACTTTTTCGGTCTCGTCGACCCTTCTTTCTCGGGGCCGTCTTTGTTTTCCTTTTGGGTTCTATATGTAATTGACTGACAGTTAAACGGTCTGTTTTGCTTAGCTGTAAGCTTTCCAAGGAGCTTAAATTACCTACCTTTATTCGTCTCAATTGGCTCAAATATTATAAGTGCACCATTTGCAACTCTTACGTTTTTATCTAGATAGGCTGAAATAAAAACAAACAAGCGCAGCGGGGGGTACGGGCGGCAGCTCAAGCTCAAGTTCATGGTTATGACTAATCATAATTCATGTTAAATATGAAGAATAGTTCACATAATGAGCATGGTCGGCGGCGGGGAGAGCACGGTGTGGCTAGGACGCTCATACCGGCACAGTCCGCAACATGCTGCCCCCAGAGCGCGCCGCGCACCGATCAGCCTCCGCGATCTTCAAGCGCATCTCACTGCGCTCATATAGCATGTACTCGCTTGTATGTATTGTGCTGACCCGCACGCGGTTTTTATATGCGACGTCGCAAATAGCCTCCGGTGGCTTTTCTATTTCATCGGGCAATTCTTCCGCTACAGTGCACCCTTGTCTCTCCCCTTTCTAATTTTAAATGTAATTTAATATTTTATCGCGATGTAGACGGCTGATTGATTGTTGATTTATAATGGGTTTAATAACGTTACTATTTCTTAATTACTTAATACAATCTTATCTATAATGTATCGACATTATAGATAAAATTGACCTAATGCGAGCTTTCACTCTGCGTTTCATTAGAAATACTACTTGTGTTCGACTGATCTATGTATTGTATGATTATGAAGTAGATCTAAAAGGATTGTTGTGTTTTAAAAGTTTCTGTAATTTATACTACTTCAGTTTGAGGTGAGTAGGAAACTTTGAACAAACTTTTACAATTCCAAACTTTTGTATCTCTGTTTTAAGGCTCTTGCCGACTGGGGCGATATCGCGGGTGCGACAGGCACATTGCTGCCTGTTGCAGACGCGATATCGCGCTAGTCTGTACAAGCCTTTATGATATCACGTGGAGGTGTCAAACTTCAAACCATCTCACGAAACTGATGTTTCAACGAACAAAAAAGTATAAAGGCAATATTATCATTACCTACGTTTTTGCCCGTCACTCAACATTTTAATTAATTCGTTATCTACTAGTCTAACCAAAACGAGTACAGTAGAGTTCCCTCTGTGTACTTCATAAGAATATTAATTATTTTAATTTTTTAAATAATAACTACTGGTCGGTCCAGGTCGGTCGGTCTGCTAAATAAATAATACGGAGTAGATATATTCGCGGAAAAACTAATGACATAAAAAAAAAATCACTAAAAAATGTTAGTATACTGCAAACTAATATTTAAATGATAGACTATAAGTGCTGTAGGTATTGGGTATCTAACAATTGTTCGAACAGAAATGTAATTTATTTGAAAATTCGTACTTACATATTAGAAAAATAAACCTTAATTTATTACATTAGATATAGCTAAGAATAGATAAGTTTTAAATCTTCCTTTCCTATTATTTTGATGTGCCCGACAGAGTCCATAAATTATCTTATTAAATTTTAAGTTACCACCTAAACATTGTGGAATGCAATAAATGATTGAGTATGATAACTAGGCAAAATTGTAATTTGCAGATAAAAGCACCGTCTCGTAGCGCAAAAGTTTTCCTGGGTGTAAAGTGTAGAATGAAGCCTGATAATGTTGCTGTCTATCAGAGCAAAAAGAAACTCCAGTTATTAAGATTTGTGTAAAACTTTTTTTTAGTACGTCTGCCACACTGACAGACGAGTTCATTCATAGCCGCCCTCCGCCCGCCCAACTACACGCCGCGGCGCGCTCTAAATAGTAACCGCCCAACACGAGACGTGTCACTATGTTCATAGTGCGGCTCGATCACCACATTCACAAATCTCTCACAGGAGCCGAGCGGTTCGCGCGTCTTATTATGCGGGGAGACGACACGACATGTCCCTCCACCCGCAGCTGCCCGACGCGTCTACGAGCGGTGACAATGAATACGTGCATATACGATGTCTCATTGCGAACATACACAAACAGAAAAATGTGGCAAGACCGCCCTCTACAACTCCGTCACTCGAGATGGTATTGGAATCTCCGACATCCTCAGACACGGAGCAGAGCTTTACAGAATCAGAAAGATCCGAAACGCAGTCGGCTGAAGATGTGATGCGGACGCCGCCACCTCGTGCTAAGAGCAACAGTATTGCGGGCTCTATGCTGGCTCTTCCGAAGCCGCACAAGCGGCGGCGGCCGTCGTTTCTGCACCTGGGGCCGGGTGAGCACCACGACGGGCCGCACTCGGCTAGCGCGCACCTCAACGTGCCGCGGTTCACCGTCACGGCACCTCCAGGGGAACAGCATCGCCGGTTCAGCCACGGCTTTGCTTTCCCCGCTTTCGCACTTCGGAGACATTCTAACACGGTCTGCCCAATGATAACAAGTAGAGTAACAAGTGTTGTGATCATAACTACTTTTTTTGTTGCTAAATATGTTTACATAATATCTGTTTTAAAGTGACATTTCAAGAAGTAATGCAACGTGTGAACGGTATGTGCGCTTTTGTTTTTGGCAAATTACATGCATGGCACTCATTATTCAGTAAAACAATAATTTCTTTTGATTGTATGTCGGCATTTAATTGACATTCAATAGGCAGGTACATATTTGTCAGTGCATAACCACCTGTGAAACCAAACATCACTTTGCATAACATTGGAGCAATTGTTTCCCAAAATTTTCCGAATGGAGCGTATCCAACATTTTGGAATATTGTGAAATTCCTGATATTTTGTTAACCGTTTCAATTTCAAATTGCAATAAAATTGTATTTGAATCGTTTATAACCACTAGGTGATAAATAAAAGATTATCTGTAATAACATATATGTATGATAGCAGTTTTAAGATCCTGAATGCCTATAATAAATGTATAGTTTTAGAAACAGATTTTGGTAAAAAATATTATGCGCGCTATCAAAACTCTAGTAGCCTTACAAGTTAAAATATAATTATAATTATGTCGTGGCGTTAGTTAACTACACTCTTCATAAAAGGCATACGTATGATATCACTTATCATTTTCCACGAAATAACTACTTTTACCGATTTTGCATAAGTTGTTGACAATATTAACAGAGTGTGTAATTACACGGTTTATTTATTATATTGGGCTACCTTGTGATATCAAACCTTATCACTATATCTATAAATTGTGTTCATTATTAGTCGCGAACTGTGTCGAGTAAACGTTTACTTGTTCTAGTGTGTTTTTCAAAGAACATTGTTCATCACGGCTATAGAATTTAAGTTTTCATCTTTTTCGAAAACTTTATGGTTATCAATATATCAATGCTGCGTTTTAGTAAATCACATCCAAGCGAGGTATATTTTTTGTATTGGGTTTTGAGACTATTGCGCGTAACCAAATGTTTTATACGTTACTACTTATAATAGTATTTTTTATCAATATTGTGGAGCCAGCCTGTCAGTAACTAACCAACTTTTGTACTCAATGTGTGATTTCTATGCTTGTTTTCTGTGATAATAATCATTTTATTTATGTGTGCAATACTAAGAAATCAAAATTGATCCCAATTTATACATAGACTAAGTTGGCCGTATGATGCGACCGGTTCCTTTTGTCTGTAACTTTCTTTAAGCTATTGAAAAAGATCTCATAAGCGAGAGTTTCAATCATACATTCTAAGCTCCGTACAAAAATCCTTATTATTTTTCTGTACTAACTTTAGAATGCTTTTTTAGAATAGACTTTTGTGAGATTTGTGGGTTTTGGAATTATCTTAGTTGACCTACCATGAATCTCTGTACCAATTTATAATTTATTTGTCATATTTATTACTATAATATTGTAAATTGGTAGACTTTGTATTTCTTCCATTTGTCATCGATTTATGTCAGATTGTCTGAACATACTTTACTAATCAATGTTACCAAAACAGCGTTACAAGTAAATGAAAAGGCACTGGTTCCGAGCGGCGGAATTCTAAGAAATCCGTATTAAACCTGACAGACAAAAATGAGGCATTTATTATGAGTGTAATAGACCTATTTGCTTAGTGATATAGAAATGTGTGTCTTATTGTGTTATTGTTGTTATCCAGAGCTTGCACCGCAGCGAGTCCATGGTATCACTGGCTTGCTTCAGGACGCTCTCGCAGCTCGTCACCAGCGACAACCTGGCAGAACTACAGCAGTACATCGCCAACAACAAGAATGTTAGCATCGACGACAAAGATGAGGCAAGTTACAAATCTGAACATTATGATAGTATAACTAAAACACTACAGGATTGCCTGCAGCGTTTATTTGTTTTGTAAACACTTAAGAGGCTGTTGGGAGAGCTTTGCACATGCGAGAATAAGACGCACTTCCGACTTATAGTAGCAGGAGGAACCGGAATAGGGTTTTAGTCGGTAGAAGTCCCACATAACTTTTTATTGAGTCCAGATGGAGGGTATCCATGAGGATACCAAGAAAAAACTGATTACACAGAGCGATTAAGCACCTCGTCCACATAAAAAGCAATAAAGCTGGAGTCCTCGGATATAAATTAATTTTGCAACTCGCATACATGCCAACATACCAGACACACCAGGTACCGGTACCTGGTAAACATACCAGTCTTGCCTAAGGGTATCGTATTACCCAGTGACTGGGTTGTGGAGGTCAGATAGGCAGTCGCTCCATGTTAAATAGTGGTATTCAGCTACATCCGGTTAGACTGGAAGCCGACCCCAACGTAGTTGGGAAAAGGCTAGGCAGATGATGAACTCGCATACGTACCTACTCCAATTTCTATGTATAATGTCCCGCTAGCGGGTTGTTGAAGGCACCGCTCTGGGTGAAATTTCCGTTTCATGACTGAAGCATTTTGTACATGTGGTCGTCTGTACTGTAAACGACTGCAATCTGTTTCACTCGCTGTTGTTTAATCCCACCTCCCTTTTTTTTTTGGGTGGGAAATCATCTAATAACTTCTCCCGCTCTGGGCGGAGCGGGAGGGTGTGTCAGACTCATACAGACTAAAATCCACCCGTATTTCTTCCGTTGCCTGTGTTGCCAGGGGCCTCGGGGACCCTTTAGTACCTTCCCGCGACCCCGGCAGGCATCGGCCCTAGTGGACCCCTACATTTGTACTGACGATATCTCTTTGAGGCGCTCGTGGAATACAACGCGCCGTCGACCCGGGCCTGGTCCTTACCGGACGGTGAGCTACCCATTGCTCACCATCCGCAAACCCGCGCCTACGGTGGCCGTAAATCCGCCCGGGATTCCCGACGCCCAGGGCGTCTCCTGCGGCGGCTAGGGGCGAAAGGGCGCGAAATTTGCCTTTCCCTCGACCGCCCCGCTTCCTCCTTCGCGAGCATTACTGCTTCGCAGAAGGAGGTGACGGCTGCCCATGCCCTCTCGCTCCGTATCATGGCCTGAACCAGGGCCGGACGCGCGAGAAATCCCAGCTCCCTAAAGATTTAATTCTGTCCACATAGGTAACTATTTCTATCTGATGTTTTAAAAACCCACTCAGACATGTTCCCTTAAAAGCAAATGTAATCAATCTACTGGTATTGCAAAATCCAATCGCCATGAATCGTAAAGATTAAGTAATATTTACCAAATTTTGGATTTTTAGAAATGGACAGTGAAACTCGAGTAATATATCATTGGGTTTGCCCAAAGCTGCTCGTTTGAATACATCGTAGGAGGTTGTTTTTCGAATGCCATAGACTTCTTAAATGTTACATCTAAATTGGGTGAATACAAGGAAAACAATAAAAAAATGTAAATTTTAAAAAAAGATGGTTATTTTTCTTGTCAATTGAGATAATTGCCATAAATTAGCATTTAATGCTAAAGTTTGATCCATATAAATTTTAAAAGCTAAACTGTACAAACTAACAACTTATTGATATGAAACTATACTTCTATGTGCCTAATTATATTAACTCTTAAACTTTAGAAATATTTCTGACAAATTTCCTCCCACTACCTATACTCGTTACAATCACAAAAAAAATTACAAAAAATAGAAGATTATGCATTTCACTTAAGGTCATTCAATTAGTAGGAAATGTACCAGCCAGCACATAATTTAATCTTATCTCTAAATTATGCGCAACTATGTGAGTCACTAGGAAGGAAAAATAGATTCGTAGAGTTTCACCCATTGCGACATACGATTACTAGAATTATTTTTTTCCAAGTATATTATTATTATACTAATCAATGCCTATAAGTTTGCATTCCTTGAAGTCTAGAAATCTATACAGATACATAAAATTGGAGTGTATGTTTGTAATATTAAAATAACCGCTTTTTACTAAATGCATATGGATGCATACACGGTACATATACCAAAATAACATTTTTACAATTTTTCTCTGTCTGTTTGTTCCGCCTAATCTCTGAAACAGCTGGACCGATTTGGACGGAACTTTCACTGGCAGATAGCTGATGTAAGGAGTAACTTAGGCTATTTTGAGAAAAAGCCACGATTGCGATGCCGCGGACAACAGCTAGTATAATATAAAAATATAATGTCTCTTGTCTAACCAAAGGAATTAAATGAGAAAAACCTTTTCCCTATTCACACGTAGAGGGGCTGGTGTTGATTTTCGCAGTATTGTGGTACTTAGAATTTCTCTTAGGAACTTGAATTCTTTGCCGTAAAACCGTTTTAAAAACGCCGTACCTTAATTTATATTATACTACTTAACTTTATGAGTATCCTTTTACGATTTATGATAGTGGGTAAGTAGTTGTGTACCGCACTGCGATATTGATGATATTGGAACATCTGGCTATACTGTTAAGTCAAACTCGATAAATAATAGTTCTAGTTAGCCCTATGCCGACGATTTGCAACTTTACTGCCATGCAAGTGTTGATAACATGTCTGATGCGATTGAGGAGCTAAACCGGGATTTTGGTGTGGTCAAAACATGGTCTGATCGATTTGGGGTGGCGGTTAACCCTGCCAAGTGTCAGACTATCATAATAGGAAACCCTAACAGCATAAGGAAGCTGAATGGCTTATCTGTGCCACCTGTAAACTTTGACAACTCAGTCATTCCGTTTAGTTCCGATGTTAAGGATAGATGCATATCGACCTTTGTCTTGACTGGCGAAAGCAGGTTACGACTGATAGTAAAAAAGCCACCGAAACGTTGTGATCGCTTTATCGGTTGAAAAATTCTTCTCCAATCACACATAAACACAATGCTTGATCTTTTATGATCTTTCCAATAATTGACTTCCAATGATGTGTGTTACTATGACCTAAGTGCATAAGGTTTTAATAAATAATAAATAGTTAAGACGGCAAAATCCTTAATACTCAGTCAAAAAATGGCCCGTTTGTCTCGCCAAACTGTCGAAACAAGATAATAACTTTTTCTTCTTTTACAGAACGGCACAACAGCACTCATGCTTGCAAGTGAGAACGGTCGGCTGGCGGCGGTGCAGCTATTACTGGCATCCGGCGCTGACGCTGGTGCCGCAGACGCGGATGGCTGGACCCCGCTGGCTTTCGCGGCCAGAGGCGGCCATCTTTCAATAGCTAAGGAGCTGCTAGATGCTGGCACTCGAGTGGACTCGAGGGATTGTGTGAGTAACAAACATAACATCACACCTGTTATCCCCGAAGGGTTAGGTAGAGGTTGTTCCTATAGTGCCTACTATAGGTACAAATAGGTAGGAAATGTGAGTGTAGGTATCTACCTACACCCACATTTCGCCAGTTATGTTAAAGTTCCATGTAATAGGGAGCGAGCCTATTTCCACCAACCGGGCACAAATCCAGCCTCCAAGCTGCTTCTGAGAAATTCGTGATGGTAAAGCCTAATGAGACTTACACACTGTGCATTCTTACATACGCTGTGCATTCTTCAAATAAAATATTTATAAAGCTTCTTCGGAAGTTAAGACGTAAAGATCTCACCCTAAACGACGGGAGCAGTCCACTTCTGGTCGTCATCAAACCGTATCTGTTCAGATGATTCAATCCTAAAGTCACACACAGTTGGTTGGGAAGGTTTCATATGTACAGTAAGGACAAAATTTGGAAAGTTTGTTATTTTATACGGTGGGGAGGAAGGAAGGAATAATAGGTAAGCCTTAATAGGTAACAGCAAAAACCAAAATCTATTATTATCTTGGTTGTGAATTTTAACGAACTGCCTAACCTAGTCAACTTTGTTTGTGGGTTACAGTAGTGCGAAGTGTTGTTTGGGATTTTGGGATTAACACTGATAGTGATGACACAATAACTTGGATTAGTTTCGGAGCCAGTCGTCTTCTCGTGACTCTCACCCAAGAAACACCAACAAAGATGCTATAAGTATCACGAATAAAAGAATTGGTCATGCGTTTGCCTGCCAATACGGTTGGATAACGGTACGATCAAGACATGTCCTGTCAATGACCTAACATTATCAATTGCTAACACACTGATCTATTTCTGCACGAATGCATTTAGACATTAAGCTGATACTACCAGGGCGGCACTGAAAATTTTGGGAAAAGTCGTCAAAGTTGGTCAAAGAAGTGACACAACATTACTATTTAAAAATGTATTTATTGCTTTTCGAAGTATTCTCCATTTGACACATTTTTCCATACGATGGAACCAACATTGACACTGAGCTTGACACGTCCACGTTGAAATTCAGCAAACCAGCGATAAATTGTGGTTTTGGATGGGGCTTCATCACCAAATGCAGAAATCATCCGGTCAACACACTGTTTTTGTGTTAAACCACTTCGAAAGTCATAATAAATCAACGCTCTTGAATTTTCTCGAGTCAATTCCATTTTCTCAACGACTAAACAAGTTTGACAAAACCTTGTGACAAGACCGAGAATCTTTTTTAAAATAAATAAATGGTATTTGATTTTTAAAACCAAGGAGTTTACAATTAAAAAGATTTTAATATGACAGGAACAGTAGAAATATTCCATTCCCGATACTTTTAGTGCAGCCCTCGTATGTTCTTTATTATTCTTAGAACAGAGTTACGATACTATTACACTAGCGAATCGTAAATTCAGCTAATACCACTTTACGATATTCTGCAAAGAAGTCGTCACTAACCTCCAAATCTTAAAGAATCAACCTCTTTTTTACTACAAACAATAAAAATCTTCTAAAAATTATCTTTAAAGTATGCAAAATCAAGATGAAAATTCTTAAACATTTTTTTAAAGATTATTTTTTTTTACGATCAGAGATCAAATATTGTTTGTGGAGCTGAAATATTATTGAGACTAAAAAATACGTAAACGTTCCGATTTGTAATATTTATGCTAAACAGATGTTCCATACATTTTATAGCGTCTGCATTGTGACATGTTTTTAAACATCATGGCACATGTTTAAATTGATTCATTTATGGACACAAAACACGGTGCAATTAGTTGGGCTCTTTTGACATTATTTATCTTGATTTTGACAGGTGTTAATTTTGTGTCTGAATGGAATATTTAACATATCTTCATGGAATCTGTTGTATGGATTAAAACAGCGGAAATACAGCTGATTAAATAATACATTTTTTTTTTTTATAGTATGCACCAATGCACATGTATGCACAATATGTAACCTAAATAATTATAATAGAGCAATGACCAAAATATATTCTGGACTGTGTACTCAAAATAAGTATATTTATACTTGACGTGGATCTCTGCCAAGATGTCACTGACATGAAAGCACATTCTAAAATCTCCCTAAAATATAATGTGTTCGTCCAGCCAGAACCAATACCTCATCAACAATTTGATGCCTTGTCCAGTTTTCCTAATTTCTAGTATTCAAATGTTTAGAGTTTGTACAGAAAATATTATTTTGTAAATGATGTGCCTGATTTAAATTAGCTTTTAAGTGTACAGTCATTTTGCATTAAATAGATTAATGTGTTCTGGAAAATATTTTGATAGTCCAACTATCCATGAGTCGTTGATTCACGAGAGAGGTTACATAACTAGACTGTGTTATTTATTCCTCATTAGAGGATGATATTTATTATAAAGGTTTTTGACGTGACAAAGCAAATAGTTTATGATAGTATTTTAGATGTATATATTTAGTTGGAGGCCAAACATAGAAATGGGGTCAAGAACTACGTTATTAGGGAATGTGTGTGGCTTCTGATTTAGGTGCTGACAAGAATGACGCCGCTAAATCTATGAAGATAAATAAAATTGGAGTGTCCGTTTGTAATATTAAAATAACCGCTTTTTACTAAATGCATATGGACGTATACACTGTACATATACGAAAATAACATTTTGTATAATTTTTGTCTGTCTGTCTGTCTGTTTGTTCCGGCTAATCTCCGAAACGGCTGGACCGATTTTGACGGGACTTTCACTAGCAGATAGCTAATGTAATAAGGAGTAACTTACTTTTGTTTTAGAAAAAGTCACGCGGGCGAAGCCTCGGGTAGCTGCTAGTTAAAAATAAATATAATCGGTTCATTCTGTGTAAATAAATAATGATGTGTACAACATCAGACGTTAACTTCGAATATTAAAATTTTGTGAACAGAAAACTATTTCAAGACGTTTGCTGTTCAATCATGTTATGAAAACCAAGTTTTGTATGCTAAATAATTGGAACCGGTTCTTTAATAATCGATGACATAACATAACATCACGCCTTGTTTCCCCGAAGGGTTGGGCAGAGGTGTACCTGTAGTACACCCACATTTCGCCAGTTATGTTTAAGTCCCACGTAATAGGGAGCGAGCTTATTACCATCAACCGGCCACAAATCCAGACTCCGGGCTGCTACTGAGAAATTCCAGATAAAAAACCCAATAACACTTTGCCCGACCCGGAAATCGAATTCAGGACCTCATGCTCAGCAGTAGCGCATGCGACCAATAGACCACCGAGGCAGTCAATGAGTAGTAATCAATGAAACCTTTACATTTATCAAGTCAGTTATGATAAGGAAGAAGTTACTTGAAGCGTTTGGGTTGTAGCACTTGTGGCGGCATCTACATCGCCACATGCGAACTACGTAACACACTAACGTCACGCAAAATCCTGTATCTTGCAAGCAGAGTTTACCGCGCAACTAGCATAAATACAACATCCCGACATCAACCGTCGGGCAGTTGCCCACCAGACGTCGTTTCTGGTGGGCAACCCGTCTGGTCGGAGTATCCTCCTTGGCACAGCACATTGCACTTTCGGCCGGTCAACAAGCACAGCTCTTCAACGAAAGGATTTTCATACGGTTTTAACCAATGGAAGGTGGATTCATGAGGAAGGTTTAGGTGTATAATTCATTAAGGTTTTGTGTAAATTGTCTGAAATATGACGATGATTGTTGAAGATGTCTGAAAAATCATGCCGACTGGGAGCTTTACAGGCGCACGCCGCGTAAACCAATAAAGTTATAAATATGAAAACAATGTATTATGGAATTAATACATTGCTTGTCTGGATTACCAAATAGGGTATTTTTAATCCCGGTAGTACGCTCTCGTGGTATTTTCCGACATCCACGCGGACGAAGCCGCGTGCAAAAGCTAGTGAAATTTATATTATTACGTCCTATTGAGCTCTGAGAAGCCTTGTAAAAAATTTATTTTCCTCTCACAGGGCGGGTGGACACCGTTGCTATGGGCGTCTTACAAAGGCCACGAAGAAATTGTGGTGTTGCTGCTGGAGAATGGAGCCGATGTTCATGCACACGGCAACTATAACATCAAGTATAGTACATCCTATTAATTCTTTTTTCGTCGAAATACTAAGGATTCAAATACTAACATTCGATGTATAATGATGCTCAGGTCTGAAAATAAGGATCTGTGTCAAAGCCCCCAGATAGACATTATCTACCAGATTAGTAAAAATGAAAAATATTTTTTATGAAATGAGCTGCCAAATTAGTTGTAATATCTACGCGGTCGTGAAACAGGCCATTAGATAGCAAAGTTTGAAGATGATTAATTTTTCCGCATATTTATAACAAAGATTAATAACTTTTGGCATTGAAATGTCAACGAGACAGACGGACGGACAAGTTTGGTTTTTCGTTTTTGGTTAGGAACACTACAAAATGAACGCATATAACTTACGTAGCCCTGCTGATACCAGTATACAATACAGAGCAACATCGCTATGTTTAATGTAATAATCATACGAATATCTGTTTGCGGTTAGTTCCATGTCTAATTCTCAAGTTATTGCATATTTTGCCTAACAATGAGAAACACTGTGATTTACTGACATTTGAAATCTCATTCAAGTTAACTGGTTTCGAAAAACATGTTTGAATCAAAGTATCCACACTGTTAAATATTTGGCTACATTTCTCATACATGATATTATCAAGATTTCATCGACTATCATAAGCCTAGCCCGCTTGCTTTCAAAGTCACCAAACTAGAGATGGGCGTTGAATGAACAGATTAGTTAAAACAACCATCGACGTACCGTCGGCGCTTCAATGGTTCGCCATAGTTTGATGGACTATTTGAACAATAAATACTTGAAAGAGCGTTGATTTTTGAATGACCACGATAACGAGTGACGAGAGATAACCTTATTATTTTGGTATTAAATCTAAAAGAAGGATGCCAATAAGATAATATTTAGCGAGTGCGAAGGGATAGTGACGTATCCCGCGCACCTGCGGTTGAGTAATATATATTTTATATTTGAAATTTTTGCGTTCATTTGTGGCTAAAGTAATTGTGCGCAAGGTCAGAGTTCGTTAAATAATAAATATTACATAATATAATTCGCGAAATTTATGTTAAGTAGCGTGTAGGTGTATGTGATACGTTACGTAGAAGAAATTGTTAACGACCGTCCACCGCCGAGTCTATATGGTGCGTTAACTATTCGCAAATCGACGCAACGGACGTCTCAGTAAATAGTTACACACGTCAACTAGTCGACAAAATCAACTATAATAGTTGACGAACGACAGTAAACGGTCTAGTTTCATTAACGATAAATAACTAGACGACCCATCTCTACACCAAACATTCGCATTCTCATTTGACCATAATTAAGGAGCTTCTTTTTTTTTTTTTGTCGATGTTCCATAATCATTCAAACCTTTGTCTAAATGTGTTTAGAAATCTATAAAAACATACAATACATTTTCTCCAGCTCGCTAGTGTGGGCGGCAGGGCGCAAGCATAGTGGCGTAGTCCAACGACTATTAACCGCAGGCGCGCGACCAAACTCCTGCGACAAATACGCAACATCGGCCTTAACATGGGCAGCGCGCGCGGGCGACGTTGCCGCGTGCGCCGCGTTGCTGCGAGCTGGTGCAGACGCCAATACTGCCGGAATGTATTGCTGGACGCCGCTGTTGCAGGCTACACATGGTAAGCTTTGCATTTGTTTTTTTTTTTGACACAGTACATATTTCAGACAGAACGAGTGTAAAAAGACGCTTTTAACAAAACCAAGAGTCAGATATACTCCTCCCCGTTTTTGTGATATTTTTACTGGACCATATCTGGGAACCTTCTGGTTACGAAGATATTGAAGGCCAAAGTTCCAAGTTTTTTGAAGTGAAAACTTCTTTAGGCGCGTAGAAAGATTTTCTTTTTCACGTAAACAAATTTCACAACAACTATTGCACCGCAGCATTCACCCATAAGAACAATGTTTTGCGTGCGTTACATTGCACACTGCGTGAACGGCGATTTCAGACTCAATATTACTTAGTTTGATGTACCGAATGCCTAGATAACGGCTATATGATGGGTCTTTTTACACCCTGTAGTGTAATGGAGGTAGAGGCGTTGCCACTGGCATGCAATAAAAATATGAAATAGAAAAAATAATAACAAAAACAAGATGACGCTCGTATTCCCCGAAGTGGTTAAGTACATCAGAAAAGATTACACTATTGGTCAAAACTGTTCGTTAATAAATCTTTTATTGCTTCAACTTCCATTTAACAGGCTGTTATATATTTGTAAATGAGTGTAAATAGCTCTGACCGGCGGAAATTTTGTCCACAATCTATATCCAAGCTTTGGCAACTGGATAGGTTGTTAATTTTCAAGTGGAACTGCCTGTTGAATGATATTTAATGTTTAACTAGATATTTTGGCACTATCGGGACATTATGTCATAATATTACTGGAAAACCAGTGGGTGAAAATATTATGGAGTGGAAGAAAATCTAATTTAAGTATTAGTTAATAGATGTTTTTGTAGTTTCAATACTATACTATTGTTTATGGGATTTTTTGAAGATACAACAAATAAACACTTAATAGACATAATTAGTGCTACTTCATTAGCTATTTAGTTATTGTCATAGAATCTCGACAATTTTGTGGAACTAATTGATATGACTTGCGCCAAATTACAAAGACACGAAACTGAAATGACAAAATAGTTCTGTGTCAAGGCTACATAGAGTCATAACAACATAAATTTACATCAATAATAATTATTTGAATGCAAAAATGAGTCTACCGTCTGTCTGGTGTGTTTTCATTACGAACTGATTTTACAATGCGTCACATAGCTAGCTTAGTATATACCAGGATTAAGACATGTGTAACTTTCTTTCTCAAAATATTGCGCACGTTTGATTAAAATATTGAAAGAGTGACTATAAGCAGAATAACTATAACTTTTCTTCAAGGCGAGAGAATTCTCTAAAACTCACGGGTGTATATTGTGCTGGAGAAAGGGTGGCAAAATCTTCGTTAGCTAAGAAATAGAAGCTTAACAAATCCCGGTTAGATCGGAGCGTTATCTGAAAGACTTAATGATAATCCAGGAAAATCAGTGACTCGTTTCAGTAAACCGGTTTTTGTTTTTGTTGCCAGTTTTGCAGGTATCCATACTTAGATCGTTATGTATTATGGATGTACTAATTGTTTCAAGTTATTTACCTCTCTATAAGTTAAGTTTATATCACTGTCTACACATACTTTTACACATCACTAAATACAATTTGGTCTTAGTGAGCTGTCTCACCAAAAGTTCAACAGTAATAATATCATTAGCAATATATATACGTGACAACAAATATAGAACACATCACTATTTACATAAATTACACTCATAAAATAAACATAACATCACGCCTTGTTTCCCCGAAGGATTGGGAAGAGGTGTACCTACCTATAGTACACCCACATTTCGCCAATTATGTTTACAGAAAATCACTTGGGTATCCATTTGTTTATTTGTTGTTTGTGTACCTGCAATACTTCTTGTTTTGTGGGAATATTTTTTCGTGTCCACGTTTTCACCCGTAAATAATGTCTAATCCCGTCGAGGATGTCCTCTCTGACTTGGATATTATTTATTTATTATTATTGCAAAAACTTATAAATGTCCACCGGATAAGTGCTCGGATTTTATTAATGTACGAGTATCTATTACAGGCATATAAACATCCTACATCCAAATTTTCGTAGCATTAATAAGAATTGGAACGAACTCTTAGTATTATTGTCTCTGATCAAAATTAACTGCGAAGATACTATTTGGACTGAATGTTGGTTAAATAAAGTTACAAACATTCCAATTTTAGACGGATACAACTGACATTTCACATCGAATACACGAGGGCTGCACTAATAGTATCGGGAATGGAATATTTCCACTGTTCCTGTCATATTAAAATCTTTTTAATTGAAAACTCCTTGGTCTAAACGTGACATTGGCTAAATGCACAAACAGTGCGAAGCCAAAGAAAAAAAAAAAAAAACTCCTTGGTTTTAAAAATCGAATACCATTTATTTATTTAAAAAAAGATTCTCGGTCTTGTCACAAGATCAAAAAATCAAAATCAAAATATTTTTATTTCACATAAACCTACATGGGCACTTATGAAACGTCAGAAGCTAGGTGCACGGTTCCAATTGGTCGTTTCCTATGGAGAAGAGCCGGCAAGAAACTCCACGGTTACTCTTTTAAAAATAATTGGCTTTTACAATGTTTTCAAATTACACAAATTAGGTATGGGAGAACAGTGTAGGCCTGTCGAAAAGTACTTAACAAAAAAAAAAAAAGAGAAAAGGAAACGGTCTAAAGAAAAAAAGATCTAGTCTATTAAGCCTACAACAAGGTTTTGTCAAACTTGTTTAGTCGTTGGGAAAATGGAATTGACGCGAGAAAATTCAAGAGCGATGATTTATTATGACTTTCGAAGTGGTTTAACACAAAAACAGTGTGTTGACCGGATGATTTCTGCATTTGGTGATGAAGCCACATCCAAACCCACAATTTATCGCTGGTTTGCTGAATTTCAACGTGGACGTGTCAAGCTCAGTGATGATCCCCGTCAAGGTCGTCCAAAAACTGCAGTCACCCAAGAAAACGTTGATGCTATGCGTAAGCTGATTGAGGAAGATCGACATGTGACATACCGCGAAATTCAGGCAACTTTAGACATTGGCATGAGTCAAATATAAATAATCTTGCATGAACAATTAGGTGTAAAAAAGTTGTTTTCCCGATGGATACCGCATTCGCTCTGTGAAGAGCAAAAAGCGGCTCGCGTTACTTGGTGCGTCAGAACTCTCGAAAGATTCCACGCAGGATCCTCAAATGCTGTATACAACATCGTATCAGGTGACGAATCCTGGATATACGCGTACGAACCCGAAACAAAAAACCAGTCACGAGTTTGGGTGTTCGAAAATGTTCGTTCACGGAGTGTTGCAAAAAAAATGGTGGCCACGTTTGTCTCCAAAACCGGCCATGTTACGACTATTCCTCTTGAGGGACAAAGAACGGTTAATGCAGAATGGTGTGCTAGCATTTGTTTGCCACAGGTCGTTTCTGAACTCCGTAAAGAGAACTGCAACATCCTCCATCACGACAATGCGAGTTCTCACACCGCGCACAGAACAAAAGAGTTTTTAGAGCAAGAAAACATAGAATTATTAGAACATCCGCCGTACAGCCCCGACCTAAGCCCTAATGATTTCTATACTTTTCCTAAAATAAAAAATAAATTGCGTGGACAGAGATTTTCATCACCTGAAGAAGCTGTGGACGCCTACAAAACGGCCAGTTTGGAGACCCCAACTTCCGAATGGAATGGTTGCTTCAATGATTGGTTCCATCGTATGGAAAAATGTGTCAAATTTCGCGGAGAATATTTCGAAAAGCAATAAATACATTTTTAAATAGTAATGTTGTGCCACTTCCTTGATTCCCGAAATTTTCAGTGCCGCCCTCGTACATAATCAAAATAACGGGATTGTGGTTTTCACTAAATATAATTTGATCTGTTCAGCAGTGCTATTCTGTAACAATCTCACCGTGAAAACTTAGGTGACACTGACAGCTCACTCCACGCTCACTTCGAGCGTTGAGTGAGCTGTCAGTGTCATCCCAACTTTTTTTGTTTGGGTTGGAAATTGTCAAATAACTTCTCCCGCTTCGGCGGAGCGAGAGGCCGTGTCAGACTCTTACTGCCTCTCCCTCACCCATTCCGCCTCCTCCTTCGCGAGCATTACTGCTTCGCAAAAGGAGGTGACAGCTTCCCATGCCCTCTCGCTCCGTACCATGGCCTGGATCAGGGCCGGACGTGAGAGATCACCGCCGCCGTTTGCAATTTTTTTTCACATATTTAAACAACTATTTAGCTGACTCACTTGACACTTGCGGGGGTCACTTGAATTTAACAAAAATGAGCACTTTAAAGCTTATTTTACGAAAAAAATCCCTGAATTAACAAATGGAACGGAAAAATTATAATTTTTGAACGGCCTATCCAACGATTCCCACACCAAGGGATAACCGAGAAAAAAAACATCATACCCACTTTACGTGTAATCCTCCAAAAAAAAAAAACTGTGACAGTGCCTGTATGAACAATTATAGACCCATCAAGGCATTTGATACAGTCGCTGTTCCCACCCTCCTTTTGAATCTGGAGGACGTCGGTATACGCGGACTAGCTCACGATTTTTCCGAAAAATATTTCACTAATCGTAGATTGTGTGTTAGAGTTGGTTACCACGTTAGCAGTGAGAAAACTACCACCTTCGGTGTCCTGCAGGGAAGTGTGCTGGGTCTGACTTCATTCCAGGTTTATATTAACGAGCTAAGCTGCTTACAGCTCATGTATTCTAAAATACTCCATGGGGCTGATTGGAAACATGTTAGAGCTGCTGCCGAATCGTCACTTGAAACCGTTATTAGTTGGTTGCGGCTAAAACTCCTTACTCTGAACATGGATAAGACTTACTACATCCCTTTCAAGCTATATCCAAGTACGAAACCACCTAAAAACTTTACCAGTTACGCTCACACTTGTAATGGCCAGAAGTACTCCCGATGCTTGTCCCTTCGTGAGTTGTGAGTGATGGCGGACTCAACTGGTACTTGCACTGAGATATGATAGCATGGCAGAGGTAGGATAATGATTTTTATATTCAAGCTTTACGACAATTAGAATGGTGTATATTACTATCTGCTAATCCGTCATCACCTACTGCATCACAGTATGGGGAGGTGCAGCTAAGAGTAGGTTTCTCAAGTTGGAGCGAGCACAAAAAGCAGCCCTTAGTGTGCTGGTGATGTCGAAGAAACACTTCAGGTATCCTACTTCACAATTATACAAAGATGCAAAAGTACTTATTATAAGGCGTTGTTAAGAAGTTGTGCTTCGATTCGTACTGAAAAATCATTCTACTTGACCCAACACGTCGTAGGAGAAAGCCTCTTTGTCTCATGGAAACCCACAAGACCGCTTTTGCTAGACGCCAGCATTATGTTCTATAAACTGACACTTAGACAAAATAACTTATAATAAAATACATATAATTTTGCTAGACGCTTACAGGGTAAAAGCTTAAATTGATGAGTGGATAATTGAACAAGAGTATGAGACTGTTGAAGATTTGCTTACCTGGCTCTGTTGATTATATTACATAGTTTTCCATCCTCCTGACGACAGCACCCGCCTCTCAAGTGCACGCACATCCTACATATGCACATACCACTCATTACACGTCACGAGACCCGCCACACATACACAACATACATAATATAAATACATACATCACCAACCACCAAAACACACTAACATACACATACTTTATTACTTACAAACAACAAACAACGTTTTTACGGTTCCGTAGTCAACAAGGATCGCCATAATTATCCGTCTGTATGTCTGACCGCGGCTTCGCTTTTGGACTCTTAGTACCAGAAAGCTGTAATTTTGGCATAGGTATACATATTAATCACACTGAAAAAGTGGTAAAATAAAATGTTGATACAAAAAAATTGTAGGGACCTACCTCCCTAGCACGTAAAGTGGGGATGATATTTTTCAAGTGAAAACTTCTTTAGGCACGTTGGGCACTTTTGGGATGGAGAAAAAGCACTGAACTCACGTGACCGTCCCGCTCAGATATTCAGATGTTTACAAGTTTGGGAAGATGACGGACATCTTTTTTTATTTTTTCGTCTTTCCCATGGAAACGGAATGGATAAATATAATAATGGAAATGGAATGTGGAAATATTGCGGGTCTGTGAAAACCATTTTTCGATTCATGCATAAAAGCGTTAGCTTTAAAGTGCTCATTTTTGTTAGAGTCAAGTGTGTCCGGGGTCCCTGCAAGCAAAATGGTTGTTTTTGGATATGTGAAGAAATTTACGGCAATAGTAATAGTAATATAACGAAGTTAAAAGGAAAACTATCACAGCTAAGTAGGCTCAATAAGTTAACAAGTAATATCTACCAACTTACATTTTGCAGTTAACGTATTCAGGTTTTTCAACTACAAAGTTAAGTTTGTTCTTGGGATAAATTCATCCCAGCTCCGGAACCCTTCATTGTGCGTGGTCCGACACATACTTGGCCGGTTTTTTCTTCTTACTAGTACATAACCTTATCTTTGACAATTCTCTAATTCTAAAACAACTTGTATGCTCACAAAAATGGCTCGACCTTAATGTAATACGAAGACACTGCCACCCAAGATACAGGATTTTCCTTGTTTGGGGGGCAGGGTGGGTAACTATTCTTATTGGACTGATGCTGGAAATAGACATTGCAAACGACGCCTATGGTACTTACAAGTCACGAGGGCATTTGTACAAGCTTTCCATATGGTGCTTTCATGAAACTGAACAGAATAAACATACCTCCAACATATTCTCCAGTTTTCCATCGTTACAACAGTCGTGTGAAGACGACCCAACTCATCTTTCGCTTTTTCATCTTCTTTAATGAATTATTTTCAGGTAACCACTTCGAGATTGTCCAAATGCTGCTGGAACACAAGCCCAACGTGAACGCGCTAGACAAGGACGGCTACACCGCGCTAGCCATCGCATGTAAAGAGGGCTACTACGATATCGCTTTGGCTCTTATTAACTCCGGCGCTTATATTAACGTGCAGGTAGTTTACTGAATGCTATTTATTTCAACCGCATTGTTGTCTGTATCTTCTTCATTGAATAAACTGTACCTTTACCTAATACGTTTCCACCGAGCTGTTTTTCGACGATTGACTTCATGTCTTGTATCGTCGGGCTGAATTATAATGAACTCATTCAAATAAACGCTAATAAACACACCGGGATGCTTAAAGCTCTCTTTATAAATGTTAACACTGTATCTACAGATATTTAGTAGACCGTTTTAAAAAATATTGTTGTTCTTATTTTAGGATCAATCAAAAGACACGCCGCTAATCCATGCAGTGAAAGGTGGTCACAAGAATGTGGTGGAAGCTCTACTAAAGAAACATGTTGACGTTGATCTACCCGGCAAGGAGAAGAAGACTCCAGTCTACACGGCCACTGAAAAAGGACATGTTTCGATACTCAAACTTCTGCTGGCTTCCAATCCTGATCTCGAACATAGTACTGTTGTAAGTAGTCGATAAACATGTGTTGTTTTTATGAGTTGCGATGTGACGGTACAAGTTTAGTGTCTTCGCACTGAGCGTATGTCGTTCGCCGAATGAAAAAATGCGTATTAAGAGTATTTTCGATACAAATAAGCCTAAGCCATTCTAGCGTTGCTGCTACATGAAGGTGACATCGATCAACGTCAGCTTTGAAGGCAACTCATGTCTTCTAAAATGTTACCAATAACCAGCTTTCTACAAGAAACTAGTTATTTTTGCACATTGACTAATCTTCCTCTAAGCAAGTCTACTGCCGACCGGGAAAAGCCAGTTGCAAAAATCTGCAATATTATTCATGTAATCATTACATATGCGAAATACGTCAGAGTCTCGCCGCCGGGAAATAGCTAGAAAACATCCCGTCGCAGTTAACATAACGTGATTTTTGCATAAACTTCATTTTTTAATCCTAAATAGGTAGTAATTTGACATTTCAAATCTTTGTTGTTTGTTTTTTCAATTTGTAGTTTGACATTTGCACCTGCCAATTTACTATCTATGATTAAAAATGAACTTTACGTAATTATCATAACTATTATTCATACCACCGCATCACCAATAAAGCATCCAAAGCTCTGGCATTCATTATCCATAATGCTAGTTCGTTCAATAAAATTCTGCTTACTTCCGCAGTCATCTCGAATATGGTAGTCTTATTTGGAATCTGATTTATGCAGTGCAGTGCATTCAGACAGATTGGAACGAATACAAAGGAAACTCACGAGATTCCACTTAGGTTACAAAAAAAATCCCTATCTGAATTACAATGAACGATGCACTCGATTTCACTTCCACTTTTAAGTCGGAGAAATATCTGACATGCGGTTCGTAGTGAAAATAGCACCACCATCAAGGATTGAATGTCCTGAACTTCTTTCTAAGCTGTCTCTGAATATTCCAGCTCGACATTTTCGATTGAGAACTCTTCATGGTCCTTGCGCTCGCACAGTAATACCGTAGCAATTCTTATATGATTCGCTCAGCCAAGCATTCAACCAAATTTTTAAGGATGAGCCGGTCTCAATCGATTTGTTTGCAAGCAGTTTAGCTCCCATTGTACTGTTTTATCTAAACGCTATATTGTTTCTGATGCATTCTAATAGTGGCGCATGCATACATTTATTAGTTAATTTAATGTTATATTTATTTAGTGTTATGTTTAATGAATAGTTAATCAATTTCAAAACTTGTACAACAATACTCTATTGCTAACTGGAGGCTTGTAAATGGGTTGTCGTGGATTACCTCACTATTACTTCTGTATTGTAGCCGTAAGTCACCCAAACACTGCCTGCCGGGGTCGCGGGAAGGTACTAATGGGTTACCGAGGCCCCTGGCAACGGAAGGAATACGGGTGGGTTTTAGTTAGTAAGAATCTGACACAACCTCCCGCTCCGCCCAGAGCGGGAGAAGTTATTTGATGATTTCCCACCAAAAAAAAAAGCCACCCGAACACAATAAAATGAAATTAATTAAAATATGATTATATTGATTCATTCATTCATTTATTGAAAAAAGATGTTTATCTGACTAGTGGCTTTGGCATTTTACTGGGTTCAATTCTATATCATTAAGGTAATCTGCACCATTCTCAGTCATAATTTAGTGATGACGTATTTCACATGTTCTTACTAGCAATTGCCTGCAAATTCGAACCTCTCAAGGTTGGTGTCAGTCCATCTTCTAAACATGCTTCTATCCTCAGTGGTTTATACTGTTTGCCTGTTAGGCAGTCGCGAAACTGCTTTTAAAGACACCTTTCAAATACATTTTACAAAACACAATACTATGTTTACTTATTAAAATATTATGTTTACTTATTACACAATTACCCGCAGTCTGGCGACACACCACTGATGCGTGCGGTGCGCTCTCGAAACGCGGAAATGGTACAATTACTGCTGGAGCGAAAGGCGCGAGTCAACGTCGCAGACATAAGAGGTGACACGGCCCTGCACATCGCTATGAGGGCCAGGTCTAAGGTAAAACAAAGGTTTACTACATACTCTATGATTAAAATATGTATAGATAAATCGTTTTGATGACATGAATCTTATTAACTTCGTCTCCAAGGCATAGGCCGCGGGGTTACTATTTTCTGTCAGGATGATCCTTTTGGAATCCAAGAGATTAGGTCAAATTAAAAAATATAAAGTTTCTGAGTTGCACAAGAATACTCATAACAAGTAAGTTGCTGCAGTCGAAACACCTGACCAAAATAATTTGATTCCATATGTACAGGCATTTAAAAAAAAGAACAACACAACCAGTACAACCTCGTGTCTAGCTGGTTCCAAAATAATGTCAAACCTTTATATAATTTAAAAAGATACTAGTACGTTTCTACAATTATCTCAACAAAAAGAAGACTTGAAAACAGGAAAATATACAACTATTAACAAGTAATGACTTATTAAATCATGTTTACGTCTTCAACGATTATCGTCATTATATCCTAATAATGCATGGATGCACAGTTCAACATATTTCCTCGTGTCATAAACCCAGTCCACACTTAATTACACTTAACAATCATCGGTTGATGATCTCAACACTTATTCTTTTGCAGCAAATCGTGGAGATTCTTCTCCGTAATCCGAAGCACAGCCAGTTACTGTACAAACCGAACAAACTGAATGAAACTCCATACAATATAGACATGAGTTACAACAAGACAATCCTAGGACAAATCTTCGGAGCCCGAAAACTGAACACAAATGAAGACAATGAAAACATGTTAGGATATGAATTGTATAGCGCTGCATTGGCTGATATGTTGTCCGAACCGAGTCTTTCGGTCCCGATCACTGTCGGACTGTACGCGAGGTGGGGATCCGGGAAATCGTTTTTGCTCAATAAACTTAAAGGTGAGATAATTATGAATGATTATGAAGCGCACCCCACGTGGTGCCAAACAATGTAAAAATATTAGTGATAATTATCATTTTGTCGAGTTAGACTTGGTACTAATTGAGGATAGATATCACTTGAATGTGGTATATTTCGTAGACAATAATAAAAAATATAAAATTGAATTCAAGCAAAACCCATTTTAAATAAAATAAAATTTCACAATACTGCAATAGAATAGATCATAATATAATAAAATGTAAATGCAAATACAATAAACTAATGAGTAGGTAAAAATTATAAAGGTCACAGAATTAATAATGAGCCGTGTCCACGTCTTTCCGTAGAAATAAACAGTAAACAAACATTAACGTTAGAAAAACGTCGTACGTCATTAAATCGAGACGTATTAATAATACACACACGTTCTGTCAACAATATACGCATTATTTTCATAAGTTCAAAGAGTCCCTTAGACCCATGACGTCATAAATACAATCAATAAGTGATGAAAAGTACAAACGTTCGTAGATATTACGAAATTGGCGCGTTATTGAAGTTTTCGAGTTGGCACACTCAGCTTGTCATGACATACCCGTCATGCCGTTTCATATAAATAATGATTCATTATGATTTACATTGATATAAGACCCTACAAATCAATCAGTAGTTTGTCACACCCACTATTATCCGCTGAAGAGACTGAACAATTTTGCACTGGTTTTGCAAGCCGAAATTGGCTCACCTATATAATATTTGACTCATTTATTTAAGTAAAGATTTATCATGATGTACATCTGAAATAATAAATGAACTGTTCAACGGCTCATTGACTATTTGTCTAGCAGTCTGACGGACAGCATTATTAATCACTAAATATCTGATAATGTTTCTACAAGCAGATGCTCATTGTTGGCGCTGCGCAGACTTATATTTATTTATCATTAATTATTATTACTTACATTCTTACATTTGTTTTACAGGTGGGAACCCAATACAACAATATAGTCCCAACTTAATTTAATTTAAAAAAGACTGAGTAAAGACAAGTCATACAGAGACAATATGTTAAGTGTCACCGTCTGGAATTCCGCCAAAGAGCAAGTGAAGATATCCAGTCGCAGAGAGATGCTGTTGAGTATCTTTATCGCCCGCCCCACCGATGCAAACCTTAATAAGTTTGTAAGGGCCACCGGGACTTTAAACAGCCTCTCTCTCGGCCCTTGCCGCAGCCTACTGTTTGGAACGAGCATCCCCAGAGATTCTAGTATTTGCGGATTATAGTAGTAGTATGCAGTAGACCACGAAACACCATAAAAACATATTTAACCAGTGCGAAATAAACATATATTATATATGTATGACTTTCACTATAATAAAGAAAAAGAAAGAAAAGTATTCATTGGGACTCGTATAGGAGATCACATATTAAACTAAAAAACACTCATAGAAACATAAAAAAAACAAAAACAAAGTAAAATGAAAATAAAAACAAAAGGTCCTGTACGAGGCCAAAGGGCTCCTATCTTAACATAATGCATGTCTCAGTGGCCGTAATTAATGGACCGCTTCATACAGTCCACTTAGTGTTTTGTATAGTCGAGATAAAGGGTTTTGAATGAATCAGTAAAGTGGGCCAAAGCTAGCTTCTATCTCGATATAAAGCTCATCTATTAGTATCTATGAATTTATAGCAACTTTGCGCATGTATAAAAAATATGTTTGGTTACTTAACTCTAAACAAAACATTGATAATTGCTGTGCGGTTTGTTACGGACTAATTCTCCGCATTTCCTCACATTGTCTTCAAGAATGTGGTTATTTTACCAGTCGACCTTTGACCCGAAACAGCACAGCTACTGCTTTATTTATCTTCACAGTTGCACACTATCCAACCTTAGAAATTAAAGCCAATTCCTCTAGTGTGTTATCTATTCCGGGTATTCAACTGAGACTGTTGAATCAGGCCTTTATTAAACAAATACCTATCCCTCAATTCCCAGAGGAGATGAAGAACTTCGCCCGTCAGTGGAGCGAGACGGGGTGGGCGTGGTCGTGGGCGGTGTCGTGGGGGGCGTGGCATGTCGCGTTGTCTGCCGCCGCCATCACAGCTGTGTCCGGGGCGCCGCCTTATGTTGCTGTTGGATTGTGCTTCGCTCTCTTCGCGCTAATATACATCGCCTTGTATATATTGTGGTACACAGGGAATAAGTGAGTATAACTAAAAATGTCTTTAAGATAGGCACAAGGGTTAAGAGTTGCTTTAGTAAAACAAACTGCAAGGAGGACTGCTCACTGTGCGCCAAACGTAGCGTCTCTAGTGAAAGCTTCATTAGCAACCCTAACAATATCATTACAAAACGAGTTCTTGCTTTAGTCCAAGCCCAAACCTCCGAGCCAGTTATTGTAATTTAAACTTTATTCCGACAAACGAAAAGTCTTAATACGAAACACACCACTTAGTACCGGACTAACTTCGTATATTTCAATCACTTATAGGTTCTTATTTCAAAAACTGGATCGATGGTTTAAACCATGTCTAAAAAAACCTTGTTTTGTAATAATACCGATAATGTAATAAACAATATCGGTATTATTACAAAACAAGGATTTTTCTACTCTCGGATTTACGGAGTCTTTTCGAAAGAACTGATAGCCAATAATACGTTTTGTAAACGTAAACAACAAATGGAGTATCTATAAAATTATTAATCAACGCACAGTTTCTAAACTTATTTTATAGCAGAATCAGTAATAAAATGTAAATGATTTACGTGTTATAATAATTTATCTATGTTATTACAATCTCCTTTATCCGGTAGATATACGTATTATTGTTTATCTTGACGTATTTCTAAACTTGCATAAAATTCATAATCTCATCTAATTTACGTTCTGTCCACTTTTTCAATTATCTATTTTAGCCTAAACCTTTTGACCGCCACAGTTATGTATAGATGACAGACCAAAATGTGCCCAGCACGCCACGGTCACGACTACATGACTGATTTTAAGGAATAATTTGTAGCTTGACGCCGTGGGCACGTTTTTGCTTTTTTGACGTGGCGGTGAAAGGGTTAAAAAACCACAAACAGATTTTCCAAAACTCAACTTAGAAAATACCTAAGGAGGTTCGAACAATTTGGATGCATGAGATTTGAACTTTGCCATGTATGACATTGAGTTTAATTAGACTACACTATTGATAATTTATAATTGATAATTACCTACACAAAAAAAAAACATTGTAAATGCTACTTATTTTTAAAAGAGTAACCGTGGAGTTTCTTGCTGGCTCTTCTCCATAGGAAACGACCAATTGGGACCGCGCACCTAGCTTCTGACGTTTCATAAGTGCCCATGTAGGTTTATGTAAAATATTTTTTTTAACTTTGATTTTTGATTTTGTTCCAAAACTTGATAGTCATCTCAGATTCTAAATTCAAATATACAAGGAATGTGGTTTCGTTACAGATACGAGTGGTGGTGGGCAGGCGGCGTGCTGTCGGCGCTCGGCCACAAGTTCAGCTCGCTGTTGTTAGCGCTGCAAGTTGTGTTCTGTCACCCGCCCGGGCCGAACGACCCGAGGGCTTTGCCGGCGACGCCTATAAGGTAAGAAGGAATCGCTAAAATTTTCATCTGATGTGGTGTTGTGGTTTGACTCAGAGTAGTCTGATCAATAATTACAGCTCATGACATGGTAAATAGATTTGACAGTAGACAAGGGCCGATAGACCTATAAATATAAATCTAAAGGCTGGAAAGACGTATAAATATACAGGGTGATTGATAATTATATATTTTTACGTTGAGGCTCATTCAAACGAAGAGTTTCTCAACCGTAGGCAGTTAAAATTTTCTATACGACTTAAGCGATTATCGACATGTCTTTACTTACAAGCGAGAAGCAAGAAGGACGAATCTCCTTTCGATAATCGCTTATTCGCTTAAGTGAACCATAAGTATCTCTGTCCAGCATTCCAGCGAGGCATAATTGAACCCCAACAAAAAATTAATTAATCCAAATTCTCGTACATTACAGATTCCACTTCACGGAGGGTATGAAGAGCGGCGCTGGTCAGGAAGGCGACGCAATGGTGGTGCAGATGATAGCCAGCCTGGGCGAAGCGCTCGAGTGTCAGTACGGCAGGGTCTGCACGCGGTTAGTGAGGGCCTTCAGACCCAAGCCTGTGTCATCTACGTCGGGATGGAAGTGAGTAATATGCCTTAGACCGTACAACTTATAACTCGATTCGTCCCGGCTTTCCAATAAAAAATGTCAAAGCTAGTAGTGTCTCGTCGAGACTCGCGTCGGGTACTAGTTGTTTGTGAGTATTGTTATGTAAGAAGGGCCTACGGCGACGATGATGGTGGTGTAGATGATGGCCAGCCTTGGCGAGGAGCTAGAGTGTCAGTACGGCAGGGCCTGCACGCGGTTAGTGAGGGCCTTCTGACCTAAAATTGTGTAGAGGACCCTACAACTTACAACTCTATTCCTACCGGCTGCGCATTGATAAATGCCAGCCAGTAGTGTCTCGTCGAGACTCGCGTTGAGAATAGAATAAACGTTTATTGTCTCCAGTATTACAGCTAGTAATAGTAAGTACATACACAAAACTATAATAACGGAAGCAAAAGGTTCAAGCGTCAAAGAATACTGGTCGCCTGGTCGTAATGTAAGAAAGGCCTGAGGCAACGCGATGGTGGTGCAGACGATCGCCAGCCTGGGCGAGCTGCTCGACTGTCAGTACGGGAGGGGCTGCGTGCGGTTAATGAGGGCCTTCAGACCTAAACGTGTTCTACATCACGATGGAAGTGAGTTACAGACAAAGGAAAATCGCACTTACTGCTAAGACATAAAGTCGCTGTCAATGTCAAATTGTTACCAGTTATTGGTTGTAAGCACAGATACGGAGCTAGTTGACTACGTTGTCTAGCGATCGGTAGATAACGGCATTTTTCGATAACAACCGCTATCTACACCATTTGCGACGGCATATATATACATATAACATAATTAGCCTATAATGTTTCCACTGCTGGGACACAGGCCTCCTCTCCGTGAGGAGTGGGCCGTAATCCACCACGCGGGCCCAGTGCGGGTTGGTAGATGTCACATGTCTTCGAATTTTTGGTTCTAGGACATGGTTTCCGGTTTCCTCACGATGTATTCCTTCACCGTTTTGAGAGCAGGGGTGATGAAATAATATAAACAAAGTAAAGCGCCTGTCTGGGTTCGAACCTACGACCTACAACAAGTCGCGGCCGTTACCACTGGGGCTCCTCTTCTTTCTTCTTCTTTTTTTAAGTAATAGATAGAATAAATAGCCCCATTTTACGGTAATCGATTGTTGAAAAAAATAGGTTATTTATTTTAATGTAAAATAACTTTTATGAGAGATTTCGCGGTAACGGAGCGGCATCGGATGCACGATGGTCGTCACGGCAACGTCCCTCACGGTCCCGCGCGCAAGAGTTTATTCCTAATTATTAACGAGTTTCGTATTATTAACGTAGGAAGGTGGGTGTACCCCTTCCGCTCCGAAGTCGAAGTTATTTGATAATTTCCCATCCAAAAAAATGGAAGGTAGGTAAAACGGGGTAAATAGAGACCCACGGGTGAATAGATACAAAACTTTAAACGGGTTTGCAAGGTTGAATTAATGTAGTTTATTACTAACAAGTTAAGTATCAACTTTATTATTTTTAATTCAGTTAAAAAATATCGAGACCTTGTAGGCAACAAACAACATTTCATTATCATGAAAATCCATTTTAAAGTAAGAAATAAAATAATTTAGGCTCAAAAACATAACCAACCTTTTTAGCTTGCAGTCGGATAAACGGCCGGTAGTCACCCGTTGTTTATAGGTTGTTATCGGCTACTTTCGATAAATATCCGTTGTCTACCGCTGTTTTACAACTATAGTTGTCAGCCGAAGATCGCCCCCTATACGACACTCAATGTACGATAAGACACTCGAAATACGTTGTTCTATAAAGCTGTATCGTTCACAGGTTTAATTCCACAGAATAATTCTATAGTTCTCGTAAAGTAACAATAATTACTGCTGTAACAGAGTAAGTTTTTTTTATATGGTACAGTCGCCAGCCAACTTACCACAAACTGTCAAATTTTCTCATTCGATTTTGGACTTATCCATCACTATTTTAAGGTTTAAAATCACAATATAGCATCACTCCTTGTTTCCCCAAAGGATTGGGCAGAGGTGTACCTGTAGTACACCCACATTTCGCCAGTTATGTTTTAAGTCCCATGTAATAGGGTGCGAGTCTATTGCCATCAACCGGGCACAAATCCAGACTTCGGGATGCTACTGAGAAATTCCAGATAGAAAAACCCAATGACACTCCCGACCCGGGAATCGAACCCAGGACTTCATGCTCAGCAGTAGCGCTTGCGAGCACTAGTCCAACGAGGCAGACCGGGTTTAAAATCATTTGGAGTTTGACAGTTTGTGGTAACTTGATGTGCTCGCGACTGTACTTCAGGATCAAAATCAAAAAATGTATATGTCACATAAACCTACATGGGCATGAAACGTCAGAAGCTAGTTGCACGGATCCAATTGGTCGTTTCCTATGGAGAAGAGCCGGCAAGAAACTCCACGGTTACTCTTTTAAAAATAATTGGCTTTTACAATGTTTTCAAATTACAGTGTTAATAGGTATGGGAGGCCAGTGTAGGCCTGAGAACTACCAGGTACTTAACAATAAAAAAAAAGAAAATGGTCTACGAAATATCTAGTCTATTAAGCCTTCAAAGTTCTCACATTCACAAGGTACACGAGAATCCATGTAAAATAATAATAAAATAATAAAAATAAAAACCTATTTAAACCAAATGACATGTTTGCCATTACAACAAGTCTGAAGGATGAAATCAAAACACCTATAACTACGACTCGCTCCTTAAATTCGTCCCCGTCTAAAGCTGAAAACCTTTTGCCTAAATGTAGTCGCTTATTATTTAGCTTCGAACATGTAACACCTCGTGATGTAGTTAATGTTTTTAACACACTTAAGTCTAAAAACACTGGTGATATCTGGGGTATCTCCATTAAACTATTAACCAATATAATAGAAATCGTAGCCCCCTATCTAGCTGTTAATTTTAATAAATGTGTTGATTTAGGCTCTTTTCCTGACCTCATTAAGAGTAGTAAAGTCATACCTTTATTTAAATCAGGTAATAAAAATGACGTTGGCAATTTCAGACCTATTTCTGTCTTTACTGCATTTAGCAAAATATTTGAAAAGATAATTGTAATGTACTCAAGCAATTGCTAAGACATTTTAATTTAAACAACCTCCTTCATAACGAACAATATGGCTTTACAAAAGGTCGTTTGACTACAGATACGGGTGTTGCACTGCTAAAACACATATTTGACGCATGGGAGAACTCGCAAAATGCTATTGGGGTTTTATGTGATCTCTACAAAGCCTTTGATTGCATGCACCATGACACGCTTTTGCGTAAATTACGTCATTACGGTGTCCAAAATGAAACTCTCAAAGTAATAAATTCTTATTTACATAATAGGTTCCAATGTGTAGATGTAAATGGTGTGAAAACTTCCGGGTTACCAGTTCAGTTAGGTGTACATCAAGGCTCAATACTGGGTCCATTCTTTTTCTTAGTGTATATTAATGACTTACCATTCTATTTAAAGGGTATCTGTGACGTTTTATTGTTTGCAGATGACACCTCTCTTCTTTTAAAAGTAAACAGGAATATACAAGATTTTGACGACGTAAACACAACACAAAACAGTGCACTCTCAATGGTTACGGATTGGTTACGACAAATAACCTAGTTTTCAATGCCAAGAAAATGAAATGTATAAAGTTCGCCTTACCGAATGTTAGGAATCTAGGTCCCAACATCGTCTTAGATAATGGGGTACTTGAAACTGTAGACTCGGCAGTTTTTCTTGGTATAACAGTAGATGCCAAACATCAGTGGGGCCCACATATATCAAGCCTAGCGGGCAGGCTCAGTTCGGCTGCCTACGCCGTCAGAAAAGTAAGACAATACACTGACGTTGATACAGCTCGATAAGTTTATTTTAGTTATGTCCTACGGTATTCTACTGTGGGGCAAAGCCGCTGCCATTCAAAATATATTCGTTCTTCAAAAACGAGTTGTTCGAGCAATTTACCAACTTGGTGCCAGAGTTTCTCTTGAGAGATTTTTTTAAAGATATTGGTATTCTCACGGTGGCCTCACAATTCACCTTCGCCAAAATCTTATACGAGTATATTAGGCAAAATATACACTTAAACACTAAAAACTGATATTCACAATATTAACACCAGAAATAAGGACAAATTACGAGCTCCATTTCACCGGCTTCATAAGGTTCATAACTCATTTGTTGGGCTTGGTATAACTTTTTATATAAATGCCGGCATTTATCTTTAGCTCTGATCCTTAATTACTTTAAGCGATTTTGGACCTTACTCCTAAGACAATACGACGAGCACATAAACCCCCACCACTCCGCCGAGAGCTCAAGTTAAATGCCGGCATTTATAACATGCTACCCTCTTCTTTGCTAGATTTGCCTTTTAATGCGTTTAAAACTAAGTAAAATCCAACCTTTGTTCAAAGGCATACTCAATACTCAATACTTTATTGCATTCCATAATGTATAATAATACTATTGTATCAATGACAACTTAAACGATAAGAATAGTTGGTCGCTGTGATTAACTCAAGACAATGTTTATGTTCTATCTTCAGAATTAGCTTACCTACTGACAGGCAGGTTGTATGAGTTCTTATAATTGTTTATTTTTTATTTGACTGTATAAGTCTAATGTATTTTAATTTATTAGTGACAACATCTCATTACAATGTATTTTTTTTTATGAGTTGTATTGCAATAAGTGGTTAGGTTAGGTTAGGTTAGCGTCCTCGACAGTTGATTAAACTATTCTTGTGCCTGAGCAACCGGCAGCAAGTTCGTCATGCTCCCTTAGATTTCACTGCCTGTTGTAGCGTCGGGGGTCGGGTTGCCTCCTTCCCTCCAATATGGCGAGGGGGGTGATGGCTGATCTTTGCGTTATGCTCGTGAACGGCTGCTGCTTGTGGTGACTGGTCGTCTTGCTGAACATGGTTTTATTATTGTTATTAGTAATTGTTTATTTATTTTACTTCGATGGTGCTAGTTTGTCATATCTCACTTCGAGTTACAGCAATAGCCTTATGTAAGCGGGCAAGCCCTTTATTTTTGAATCAGAAACTATGAAAACTTGAGCAAAGTGGTTTTTGAGAAACGCAATAACTAAAACACGCTTTGAATTTTTCTAGGTGGCGGCGAGTTTGCTGTATTCCTCACATCGTCACGTTCGAGTTGTGCTTCACTTGCATAATAGTTGGACTGTGTGTGCTCATCATGTACTTAACCGACCGCGAAACGGAGCCGCAGTGAGTATTAGTTGTAATCAGTTAATTTTCACCGCATGTCCCTTAAATCGATCATTGTTGATTTTAAAAAAACTGGTATCTTTACCAATCAATCAAATCAATCAACTCAGCCTATAGTAGTCCACTGCTGGACATAGGCCTCTCCCAGACTGCGCCACAACACCCTGCCCTCCGCCCTCCGCATCCAATAATAATCCAATAATAATCCTTAAATATTTTGGGCTTTTCTGGCTCACATTAGATAAAAGTTCAATTCAACCCGTACGGCAATAAAAACCTCGAAAATTATACGTCTATTGTCATTTAAAAACAAATTTGTTAAAGTCAACTTAGCAAAAGAGACCGTCACAAAAAATACTCTAGCCAAAACGTTAATAAAATGGAATAATTTGAATTTCGGGCAGCATAAAACATAAATTATGAGGTAATCGCTAGACATAAGACACCAAACAAATACCGAACGACGGCTCAATGAGTGAGGGTCGTCGTCGATCAGGCGGCGTGAAATTCAGCAGGGACTGATGATCGGCGCCTGCGCAGTGAGCGGCGCGGCGCTGCTGGCCAACCTGTACACGTGCGGCCGCGTGCTGGCCGCGCTCGTGCTGTCGCCGCGGGCGCGCCTGTCGCGGGCCACGAGGAAACCGGCGCACGCGCATGCGCCTACGCTCGCGCTGAGGCCTGAAGTGCAAGCTTTGACACATGTGGTACGTATGATGTTGCATCTTTTTTATTTCTTAGCTATAAATACCTAACTACCTTGTTTTCTCCTTCCTTCTTCCCGCTTCTGAGAGCCTTGTCATGTCTTTGGTCAGATAAATCTGTTGCATGCAAATCGCATGGTAGCTATTTGTGATTCTGCCGGGGTCGCGGGAAAGTCCGAAAGGGATACCGTGGAAACACAGGCAACGGAAGGAACACAGGTCGGTAAGAGTCTGACACACCTGAAAAACTGGCACTCAGAGCAAACAAAAACTTTATTAACGATGTTTAACCCTTTCTCGTTTATAAGATGGTAAAATTACTATTCACTATAAAAAAATCTCATGTTCTTTCATCCAGGTATCATGTCTAGACGCATTCACCGGTCAACAAACCCGTCTAGTAGTAGTTGTTGACGCTTTGGACAGCTGTGAACAAGAGAAGGTCCTCGCCTTATTGAACGCGGTACACGCACTATGTTCAGACCCCAAGAGTCCCTTCATATTACTGCTGGCCATAGACCCACATATCATCAGCAAGGTAAATATTATTGTCTTACTTTAACGTTATAAGGAAACTTAATCATTTTATCTATGACGTCCTTTTGTTGTTTTGAATATTTCATCTTTGATTTGTACTGAACCTGTATTGATAAATCGCTCTTTCAACTGTTCACATAAAACGGTTGAGTAACTAAAACGATAGAATTTACGACCGCGGCTCAGATATCATAGTTATTATACTTTTTCTGTGTGTATGTAAATTCTACTCATCCACTTTTTCTGTTGTCTGGATGATGTTAGACAAACATCAACACACTAATTGCGTAAAGCACAATCAATCACAATCTGAATTATTTGAAGTATATTCCAAATCCATTGCTTCATATAGTCGAAAAATTTGTCTTCTCTACAACTTAAATAACGCATTAAATGTTGTTGAACTGTCAAAATGAAACCTATTGCTACTGTAAGGCCCGTATTACAGAACCCCACTCAAAAATCAAACACTACTGTTAACACTGTAAGCCCCGCGCGACACCGATACGGAGTCAAACAATAGAAAATCAATTGTGTCTCATTAGCTGTCCTTGACCAATTAAACTCGTTTTAACCTATTGACCGCCACGTCAAAAAAGCAAAAACGTGGCCTCGGCGCCAAGCTACGAATTATTCCTTAACACTTTCATCGCCACGTAGGTCACCGGTGACCTGACCCTGCCCAGTACTTAGGCGCCTCGTAGGTCACCGGTGACCTCAAGGCAGACCTGTTTTCAAACCTATTTTGTGAGCCGTAGGACACTTATTCCGTAGATTTTGTGTATGCGTGTGACCGCTGCGGCGCTGTAAAATATGTGCGCACAATGGTTTTCGTTTACCTTGAAATTTGTTAGATTCACATAGAAAAATCTGCAGTTTTCGGCGAACTCGTTCATGGATCCGGAGGTTTGGGTTTTAAGTGCAACATAACTATTCGTTTTAAACATTTTACGTAGCTTATTATATTACCATTTTTGTAGGCTTTTTTCGTCTTCGCTTTCCTCTTCGCATTTTTCCTCCGAACATCTTTCTTCAATCTCACGGAAAATACTGGCTTCTAATAAGTCAATACGATGCAAATCTTCTTGAGATATGTCTAAATCTACTATATCAAAACCGTCAGAATTCATCATAGCGAACGTGAATACTAAATAAAAAACAAATTGACGTGCATCCCACTTGAGTGCAAGTATTCGACTGCGGGGGCGGGTGAGCGGAGGTGTGACCTATCTGGCGCCAAAATAACGTAAATGCAATTTTCTACATCACAGCGCCGTGTAGGGCATCGGTGACCTCATGGGGTTTTTTGTGATTATTCATAAACTATACGTACGATTGCAGCCTAAACTAGACATAAATCCATATCTTGTTAAACTAAATCCAGGAGCACCAGAAAAAAATGTAAATTTTGACCATTCCACTACGGCGGTTAACGTGGTAAAATCTGTCGTGTAGTCGGGACAGTGGCGTGCTGGGCACATTTTGGTATGTCATCTATACATGACTGTGGCGGTCAAAAGGATAAGCCATTTGATTGGTTGAAACTAGTTTTCAGTAATGCTTGAGTCTTCAGTAAGGTTTTATAATACGGCCCTAAATGTGTTACACAATTACCTCGCTGTCTTATACTATAGTCAATATATAATCCTAAGCCTTACAGTGATTTATTAATACGGGTCGTATCTCTAGCTACTATCTCTCTTACCATCATTCTCAATCAGGATAACTGTCACCATATGAATTAAAATTATAAAAACAAAACTCAAATAAAGAATAGAATATAATAGAATACTCTTTATTATGTACATCATAAAAATTGCAGATATAAATGTTGAAGTATATGCATATTTCTTGCTTCAATGATTCTTATATGATTTGCGTCTTCTTTTACCTCGCCCTGTTATGTTTGTATCTTATTTATATGTAAACCTATGATTAACATATTCAGTGCCGGATTAACCACGTGGCAAGAGTAGCAATTGCTACGGGCCCCGTGCAAAAGGTGGCCCCGCATATCCAAACCCTCCGCCGTCTGAGCGTAATGTTTTGAGTGAAAATTATTAAAACGTGGTATATTGAATTTATTTGATGTCACAAATAGACTAAGACAATCCACGTCAGAGAATAGGTAAGCCATTATTTCGTTGGCGAAAATAAAACACAGAATTTCATTATTTTTATTATAATTTAGTAATGGTAGGTATACCAAAAAAATATTTTCTTTTACCCTATTTTTTGCCACTTTATACTTAAGAACCGATAGCAAATCAAGAGCCCCTCGATAAAATTTGCTACGGGTCCCGCGCTTGCTTAATTCGGCACTGAACATAGTGTAAGCATAGAATAGAAGTTATATAGGAACAGTTTCTTACTAGTATTATACATTTCATACAGGTTGCTTGGATGGAGGTCAGTTACGCCCGTCATGTGTTTGGTGTTAACCTTATACCCGTTAGCTTTGAACTCGATGTTGTGTAGAACCCCTATATCATGTACAGTTTTTTTTTCTTACTTGTGTTATTTGGTAAACAAAAACGGTACGAAACGCGAAGTATCCAATCAGTCACAGACTTTAAGGGTGATTTTACGGTAAAAGTTGGGATCACACCTCAACACTGGTTAAACAAATGCAATATGAAACTGCCATGTTATCCCAAAATTGTACAGTAAAATATTGTAGTGATCATAGCTATGTGAACGGGGCCTTAGTTAAGTATAAATGTCTTGATCTTTGTAAAAACCCCAAACGATACGAATTACATCCAAAACTGCTTCAAATTAACCATTAACAGACCGCAGAGGTAGCCCACTAACGACCGCGACTTACGAGTTGTAGATCGTAGGTTCGAACATAGCGCTTGTCAGGGACAAGCGCTTTAATTTGTGTAAATTATTTCATCGCCATTGCTCTCAAAACGGTGAAGGAAAAAATCGTGAGGAAACGCATGTCCTAGAACTAAAAATTCAAAGACATGTGACATTGCCAACCCGCAATGGGCCCGCGTGGTGGATTGGATTACAGCCCACTCCCTCTCACCGAGAGGTGGCCTGTGTCCCAGCAGTGGGAACATTATAGGCTGATTGATTATACATACATTTTCTGAAAATCTAAATTATAGTCCGCCATATTTGTTTACCAAATGTAACAGGAGAAGAAAAATACAATTTACTTGCATGAATATTCGTTATACTTGTCAGATGAATATTTAAGCCATATTATTATTGTGTTGCATGTCATTTCGTTAGGATGTTTCATGTTATTGTTTCATTCATTTCATGTGCGACACGCGCGTAATCTTTTCGTTTTGGATTTTGTATCTTGTCTGAATACTTAATATGAATGGCAAAATTATGCCTTCCGGGTTCCGAGCCGTCCTGGTCAATTGGTCAGTTTTTTTTATAAATCAGAGCGTGCTCTGGAAAATTGCCCGTTTAGCCCGGAATCCGAACGGCCCCGACCCCAATATGTAAGGTTGAAAACAATCTAATATCAATATATTTTTTCAAATAATATTATTAATCCGCCGTATCTGGGTCTTTCTAGCAATCCTGGCTACCCCGTATTGTTTTGTCTCCAGTGTAATGTTGTGGCTTCTATTATTAATTACTTATAAAAGCAAACTGAGACACTCTTCAAAGATTTTAAATTCAAATTATTTAACACCTGGGTATCGATGGCGCGCGGTTATTGTAAATAAACATGTTTGATGGAGTACAGTGTTACTTTTTGAGTGTTGTTTGTGTGTATAAGATGCCAGGCAAAAATATACTTTATGGCCAATTGTACAAAGATTTCACAACATCCATACATTGATCAAACTTTCTCCCTTTTGTCCAGGCAAGATAATGATTGAAATAAAAAAACTTTTAAATTAGCAGTTGGTCCTGGATCTACGTGAACCCTTAAAAAAGACTTGAACTTGTACTACAGATTCTTCAAGGTCCAAAACTGTAGACATACACAAACTAAACATCGTTAAAAGAATACCACAAATAATTTATAGAAAACTATTCTGTTTAATTTTATCAACTATACTATTTATAAGTAAACACATCACACACTACATTCTTTCCCAATATTTCGAGTAGGCAGTGGAAATAAACAGTCGTCGAGCCTTTACTGAGAGCAACATCGGCGGCTGGGACTACCTTCGTAACATGGTGCAGCTCCCATTCTACCTGCAGAACTCTGCACTGCGCAGGGTCAAGGCTGCTCAGCAAACCGCTTCGAGGAGGATGCAGGTCATCACCGCGGATGACTTCTCTACGTCACTGCAGAGATCCGTGAGTGCTTATGATTTTTTAACATGTTGTCTTTTGGTATGCTTGCTTGTTGTATCCTGCGTATAATCCTGGATATAATAGATAGCAAATATATTTTAGTTTAATTAATGACGGAAAATCCAATGCAATTTAATCAGTCGAACTTATGCAGAAAACCCAGAGTCACAGAGTACCTCAGAATTTTGTAATTAAGGGAAAGTTCAATAATTTCTTGCACCTCCTGTCTATTATTTTCACTAGCATTGGAGGTAGTATTGATAAAAAAATTGTTAACGATTCATAGAAGAATCTGAAAAAAAACCCTGTAGAACTTCTCATGTATCAATAACCTCTCCCAATAAAAAAATAGTGCTACTGATCTGTTTCACCTCGCAAAGGCAAGGACAATTATTCGAGGTTGATTGCCAACCTTCAGTCGTTGGAGAGACACTAGAATAAGAAGTGGATAAAGATCTAAATTAAATTAATTTACATTCAGGTATCAGCCCGCCGCCTATCCTCAACTTCAGAAGTGATGTCAAGTCAGGAACGTATCAAAGGCCAAGCGGCCCGCGAGCGTCGCCTCCGCCCGTCGGAATCAGTCGCGTCATCAGTCGCATCAGGCCTTCACCGCGGGGCGGGCGGGGCGGGGGGCGCGGGGGCCGCGGATCTCAATAGAGTGCTGCTGACTGATGATTACTTCAGTGATGTCAATCCTAGGAGTATGAGGAGGCTCATGAATGTGCTTTATGTTACTGGTGAGCTTTTTTTTTTATAGTGTTCTTTTCCCGTTTAAATTATGAAAGCTCAAGCCATGTACAAGATTATTAAGTCAGTGGCAACCCGAATATGGTCGCCATTTTATTTTTGGTTTGGATTTGGTTTAAAAAGAAGTTATAAAAAAACAGGCTGCATATTTTTTTACAGCCATAAATTAATAGAAGACTTAATTATTAATTAAAAACCATGAAAAATGAGGAGATATCTTCTATCTCCTCAATTTACCCCAAAATTCACAAAATAAAAAAAAATAAAAAATAATGTTTATTTATCTCCACAAATTATATTCTTTTATACTAGTTGTATATATTAAGCTGACAGGTATTTTGATAAAATTTGTAATTTGTGGCAGATCTGGATTTGGATCTGGAAGATCTCAGTAAGCATGAAGGAATAAAACAAAACCCATCCTTGAGCATTGCTAAACGTAAACCACACATTGCTTCGTCCCAGGTCGTCTTTTAAAGGCATTCCAAATCGAGTTCAACTGGTACCAGCTGGCTTCGTGGGTGAACTTGACGGAACAGTGGCCGTTCCGCACCTCCTGGATCATCTACCACCACGAGACCTATGAGGAGCACATCGATGACTGCACTTCGCTCAAGCATATCTATGACAAGTGAGACCCTTTTATTGTTTCTGGACAAATTGATGTACCTATGAAATATGTTTTTTATGGACTTTATTTTGAAGGGGGTTTAGGGGTGGTCTACGGTATACCTATGTAAGTACGTGTGATAGAACCTTAATGTAGATGACAATCTTTCAAAACTTGTGGTCGCTTCAAAATCACGATTTCGCAATTCAGATTCAACAGACAATTACATGAATGTCGCAATGATTTGGTAGTTTATTACATCTTCAATGTTATTTTAATCAGAGTAAAACCTCTAATGAGCGGTCTTCGCGAGGCGAGCACGCTGATGGAGCTGGACCGAGACGAGCGCAAACTGGAAGTTTTCCTGAGTTTCCACCGCGCCACTCTCACGGCCGCAGATCTCAAGATATTCCTGCCTTTCACAATCAACCTCGACCCTTACATCAAGAAGCTCATTAAAGGTGAGTGATCTATGTCTTAATCCCTGTGTATCACAGTTGAATGTTAGAAAACCTATGAAATGTATTATCGCGGGCGTCCAAATCGGACCACTGTAAGGACGACTATTCCTGCCTGCAGCGCTCGGCCGCTATAGTAACGCTTACCTATGCTCATCAACCAATAGTACCGCCGCATCAGACTTTTGCTGAACCCCTTGTTTTTGTAAATGAAAAAAAAAGACAGTAAAAAGTTCTTATCCTCGTACCCCGTACTGCTAAGGGTACAGTCACAGCCAAACTGTGTACATCTTAAGACACTGACAACGCCTAAACCGCGGTCACTGTCAGATTGCATAGAAAAGAAAGAGAAGCGCGATGACACAACGTTTGTAATTTATTGCAAAATATGAAGCAAATATCTATTTACTCAAATTGAGTTGAGTAATCGAATATAAAAAACAACCAAGTTCTGCATTCAAATAATATGTACTTGTTATTAATTAAATACGTAACGCATGTTGATATTTAATACAGATATTTTGGATTAGAACTCAAGGCAAGAGGTTAGTTTAACGTTAGTTTGTATCGAGATTTTTTTTCAAAACGCTTTTTGGTAACAACCAAGCTTTGGGAAATATGTTCAAAATTAACATATATATTTTTCCGCTGCCGTGGCATTTTTTTTTTTCTTTAGAGAAGTCTATTTTGGTCAATTGGGTCTTGTCAGCGCCTTAAGGTCTTTTTATATGCAGTCATGGCACGATAGAATCTGCTTTAACGACTTAGCATTATAAATTACGCTAAAATCAATACCGCAGAATGACATTCAGACATCTTCTTTACATATCAGGCCGAATTTAAAATGTGACACTAACAGACTTTGACAATTTAATTTTTAGTTAAGTTTTAGTTTGATGTCAGCTCACGTGTATGCTATTATGATCTTTGTAATAAAAAATATAGTTGTCGACGTAAACAAGAGGGCCAGGAATCAGGCCCAGGAACCAAAAGCGATAACATTGAACTTGCCTACGGGATATCTGTGCGTCGCTGATTAATAACGCACCTAACATATTATCACAATCACTTTTTCATCCAGTGCATTACCAGAAAACTATTAAAAAAGCTATTCGCCAGACTCCGGATACCTAAGTTCTTATGCACCAATGGTGTATCACGTGACATTTAAGAGATAACGAAAATCTGGGACGATTTTTGACGGAACTTCAAACGGCTGACATCCTTTGTATCTCGTCGAAATTTATTTTTGTGGGCTAGGTGTTGTGACAAAATAATTATCGACAATATGTACAAAGAAAAGAGTATTCAATACACATTTATTGAAAAAATGACAATGTAGATGTAAAACTGATGACTACATTAGCGTCTGGCCAAAATAGGGTATAATATAAGGGCGGAGAAGCCTTGCAATAGAAATTTTGCAATTTTCTTTCATATTTTTTTTTTTTTTGTGAACGTTTGAGAGAACCATTTTTCCGTAAAAACTTTCTTTGACCACAGAAGAACAGATGCAAAGTGGCGTAGACGAAGACACGAATGCGGGCGGTGCGGCTGGCATGATGTGGGGACAAACGCATTCAAGACAGCCACACTCCAAACTGTTCCCCAGGAAACACGTAAGCATCTCATTTACTCATCATCGGCAGCCTTGTACCACCAACTGCTGAGTATAGGCCATTTACTACTTACTAGAATGTTTTTCAGCTAGAATGGTGTGAAGCAGCATTTAGATCATATTTAAATAAAAACTTTTTTCAAAACTAGACAGGGAGTCCACACTAGGACTCTGTGTCGTTGAGGTTAGTCTCCTTCGTCTTCGACTATAAGATCTACTATCTTATAATCGAAGACGAAGCCGACTAACCTAGGTAGGCACAGACGTAGCATTGGTAGGTATGATTTACGAGGCGTATACGAATGCTTTTAGAATGAAGAATTGATAATACTGGAAAGCAATCAATTCTTCTAAACATATGAAAAAAATCCAGTTATATTATAATTTCAGTCAAAAATCTAAATATTTTATTTCACATAAACCTACATGGGCACTTATAAACGTTCTGACGTTTCATAAGTGCCCATGTAGGTTTATTAGTTAGGTGCACGGTTCGAATTGGTCGTTTCCTATGGAGAAAAGCCGGCAAGAAAGTCCACGGTTAAATTTTTTTAAATAATTGGCTTTTACAATGTTTTCAAATTAGTGTTAATATGTATGCAGAAGGAATTATTGCCAAACTTCCTTGTCTTCAACGTAGTCTTTAATCTTATAATATGCTTTTTTGATAAGGACACGTTTGATGTTGGTTTTGAACTTTCCATCGCTAAGTTCTGTTGGTAACAAATGATTTGCTTGTTTTTGTTAATCTAAATTTGGGTATCACAATTTCTTGTTTACTGCGTGTATTTATATTATGGAAATCGCTTCTTATCTTGAAAAGTCATAAGGTTTTACGAACATTCAAAATACTTTCCAAGATATAAAGAGAAGGCAGAGTTAGTACATCTATTTCTTTGAATTTGTTTCTAAGGGACTCACGAGGCACCATTCTATAGATCGCTAAAATGGAAATTGAATCTACGTCAGCTACCGATCCCCTCAGCAGAACGGCATAAGACATATTACTGTGGAAATAAGCAAAGTATACTAACCTAGCTGTGGCTATATCAGTCAACTGCCTTATTTTTCTTACTGCACATGCAGCTGAACTTAATCTACCTGAATGAGCTCTAATGCGGGCCCCCCATTGCAATTTCGAATCTAGAATAATCCTAGAAATACAGTTTCCGTAATAGCATCTAACTGATCAGTGGTTACTTTACTTTTACTAAACTTTAAAATTACGTAGTCGGGCCATAAGTTCTGTCACAGGTAAAATTTCGAATTTAGAATGCAAGCCGAGGAAAATATTATGGCAGCACTTAGAGGAGAAGGTCTGCGCGCTAAACCCCATCGCAATTTGGAGTCACTAAACCTGGGAGGTTGGGGGGTGGCGCCCCCTGCCCCCTGGCACCACACCCATGAAAAGGTAACGCACCGTTCTTGAGAAAAACAAATGATTGTAACCTAACCTCAAAACTCTTAGTCGCTTAAAAGGCATAGTAAGTAGCCCCTCAAGGGTTTTAAAAAAAATAACGTCGAAGAGGAAGGCGGGGTCTGAGTTCGCTCGCACACTAGACCCCGACATCCCCTCCTAACCTAACCTGTCCGAGTCGGGGTGCCCCAAGTCCCGAGCTCGCTTCTTACCCTTCCTATTGGCTTCGCCATAGTCGGGTAAAAATATCATTGACCACAACTGTATTAAATTACCAAGTACCTAAAGATCAATTTTAAATTATTGGCTACATTCACCCAATTATGACTTTTTATATTTATGGCTCATGAAGTCATGATTATTAGACGAATAAATATTATGCCTTTAAAATTTATGCAACTCCAACTTATGCCAAAACATATTAGACTACATGATAGATTATGCAGCAGTATTATTATGCTAATAAAAGTTAGGCGAAAAAGTTATGCCTTAAAATTGTATGCCAACAGGGGTATTACCATCATTTAAAACGATATCAGCTATATTTACTTGACACGTAATTATTTATTTTACCACGTGCCGACTGAAAAGATTTGTTGAAAATGTTTGTAGATTAACCTTGAAATCAAACTACGTTGCAGTAAAACAAATGTTTTTTTTTATGTTTGGAGATTAATCTTGGAGCATTATTGCTTTGAAAGTACCCTTCGGTAAAAGCAAATGCTATTTTTTTTAGGAAATGGATACTTTATTGTATAAACATTCCTCATTATTCCTGAAAACATTTGATTTGGGTTAAAATAACTCTATTTCAGTAAACATTCACTATCTTATGTTTGGATTGAATGGAAATTTCCAAACACCAGCATGTTTACGCAATTCCGATGTTTGTGATGAGACCAGGGATTACAATTTCAGGCTCCAGACTACTTCGGACAGCTAGAAATAAAAAAGGTCATAAAAACAATATTATTAGGCCATTTATTATCCTTTTTTTCTTCCCCCCAGCGTTCATCCCCGCCAACACAGCCAACAGCAGCCGGTCCCGTCCCCCCGCAACAGATGTGGGTAGGCTGGGCCAACACCGGCAGCGGGTTCGTGCCGCAAGCCATCAACCCGCAACACTTCCCGCAACCGCAGTTCCAACCGCAACAACAGCAGCAGCAGCCGACGCAGAACCCCTTCCACATGATTAGGACTGCCTTCCCTGCTATGGTATGTTGGTTTTTTATAAGTCACTTTTTACATCGGTATAAAGAAACGCATTATGTATAGCTATGTACGCTCTGAAACAAAAAGATACGCAATCTTTCATATATTTCTTTCCTGTGACTTTTTCGGACTGCATTATTTATTCTAATGTTGAAATCGGAAAAATAATGTTTTTGTACTGAGGAATTAGATATTGGACTGAATTAGTGAAACACTCTTTAAATCGCTACGCAAAATAAAGCAGCGCCACATTTAACCACAGCCGGTTAAATGTGGCGCTGCTTTATTTTGCGTAGCGGGATTCTTCAAACACCAAGCATGCATGTAGCGTCACATCGCATCTCGGTCTGCAAAGCAGTATTTTTATTTTATTTTTTGGGTGGGAAATTATCAAATAACTTCTCCCGCTCTGGGCGGAGCGGGAGGGTGTGTTACTCTTACTGACTAAAACCCCTCGTATTCCTTCCGTTGCCTGTGTTGCGGGGCCTCGGTTACTCTTTAGTACCTTCTCGCGACCCCGGCAGGCATCGGCCCTAGTGGACCCCTACATTTGTGCTGACGATATCTCTTTGAGACGCGCGAGAAATACAACGCGCCGTCGACTCGGTCCTGGTCCTTACCGGAAGGTGAGCTACCCATTGCTCACCGTCCGCAAGCCCGCGCCTACGGTGGGCGGACATCCGCCCGGGATTCCAGACGCCCAGGGCGTCGCCTGCGGCGGCTAGGGGCGAGAGGGTGCGAAATTTGCCTTTCCCTCAACCGTCACGCCTCCTCTCAACCGTCCCGAAAGCAGTATAGACGCGATTTCTTTTTAATAAAAAGCCTTGTGCCCAATTGGATATCACATTCTTGAAAAATTACGAACTTCCATACATACTTTCATCTCCTATAATTTAATCTTGTTTGGGAACAAATTTTCAAAAATCCTTCCTTAGTGCTCACTTTTGCCAAATGTTCTTTAATACAGTTCATTACATTTTTTCCAAAAAATATAGTGTTCTCCTTTATTCCAGACGGACGTGCCGAACATCCGCCTGTCCACGCTGAGCGTGGAGCGCGTGTGCGGCCTGGCGCGCGACGCGCTGGGCGCGGGCGGCGCCGCCGCCGCCGCCGCGCTGCTGCGCCAGCACGTGAGCGGCCTGGTGCTGGCCGTGTGCCGCCTGCACGACCTCGAGCCCGTGCGTGTCGCTATAGTCCCCAGCGTATCTTAATATCACTCATTAAAGGATAATTTTCATTCGTTTTTTGCAATATTCAAGTCAGTTCATCCTGTCCTGCTAATTGCAAAAAACGTAAGAAAATTTTAATTTCGCAGGCTACCTGACGCCGTTAGCACACTTCCGCTACTCGCATCTGATTTGAGTAGCGATACATGACGCAAGCCAGTTGAATTGAACTACTGCGGTTTCGCGGCGGAGGTGTGCTACCGGCATTAACGCATCCCCTTAACTTCACCATTTGATTAAACAGACACACCAGAAATCAGGGAAAAAATAGCTAAGGAAATTGACCATCAACTTAAATTGGTCATCACAACTATCATTCTTTGAAATGCTTATCAATTAATTTCCTTGACTGTACATGGAAAACAAAAAGTATCCTGTACCATTTATGCGACGTAGTCTTTTTGTGCGCCGCAAACAGGATCACAGAAAAAGGTCTTCATCTACTACGAACTGCTGCATATGTAAAGAATATGTATGAACGTTCTTATTGTTTTCCTATAGGTTCTAGCGTTGCCTTTTGGCGACTGGGAACTGTTCAAGCTTCTCATCGTTAATCTCCGCGAACTGGAAGCGAACATGCCGTCGACTGTACCAGCCGTTGCAGGTAACAAACTGTTATTTTATTACACCATAAAATAAGACCATACGGTTTCTACTTGACAGATCAAAAATATTTCTATTGGTTCTAATTACAGTGAGATGTGACAACAGATCAATAAAATTGGTTTTCAATAAGAGTTATCCATATTAAGTTTTGTATGAGTATAATATAATACTTTTCTCCGCAGTAATATCAGAAAAATCGACTGACTTAGAAGAGAGAGAACCGGCTAAACCGAGACATACATTGGAAACCCAACGCAGTCGACCTTCGAATGTTGAAAAACAGGTAAACAAACTTACTATTTGCATAGCTAATACCCTTATTTGCAGCTAAGATAGCAAGGCTAAGCAAAACATTATCATGTTAGTTTTGTGTAGATAAAGAAGGCAGAAAAGAGTAAATATTAACCGTAATTTTATTTAAGAAATGATAAAAAATTTGAGCAATTGACCACAAACAAGATAACTCCTATGCTAATCTTTTTTTCCTTGTTCCCAAGTTAGCAGGATACTAATAACTCGTATGTTTTACAGCCATACGCGGAATATCAGGTGATTATAAGAGAGTAACATAAACACACGTAGAATTAATGTAGAGCACGATCATTGGGAGAAGTCATTATTTTTACCGACCTATTGTTTCGATCTGTTGATGTAGATTCTCTTTACATGTCTAATCCTACAGTAAAAACAATGCAATTTTTACAGTGTAGTTTTTCTCACATGTCTTATTTTGTAAACAAACACTGTCTACTGCATTCAAGAACGGTAGAGACGGACGGTAAGAAATAAAACAAAATTAGCGAAAAAAAATAATTTTATCTTATCGACCAAAATTTCTTGATACTTTCGCATTGTCTATATTTTAGTTTCTCATTTAGGTAACCTAAAACGAAAATTCCTTTAACTATTTTCCTAAGGATCTTTGGAGAATCTTCTAAATTGACGCTCAAAGTGAAATTATCAAAACATCTGTTAAGTAATATTGATAGAATTCACAAATACTCAAAAAATCCTTACTAACTATTTAGACAACAAAATTTCCTGAATTAATTAGTAATTAATGTTTATAAAATGGTGTTTGATGGATATTAACTGGTTCGAAAAGTACTGTTTTTGACCCGAACAGCACACGGGTGGCGTAAACGCTCATAAACACATTCATTATTTCAATATCTAAATCTCAGTACACGATGTTTGTTTAGGAAATAAGACGAGTAAAGAAAAATGCACTTTGAATAGGATTTCAGATAACTTTTACTATTTAGTTGTGTCCTGACTCAGTATGGTGATGGCTCCTACGTCAAAGCACTTCTTTTTTTTATTCGTTTTCAAGGCGGTGAATGGGAATGTTTAGTTGTTTGTTAATTCAGTTTTCTTTTTATAGGTGTGATCGTTATTGTTGGATGGCTTATTTAGAACGTTCTGCACTCTTAATTTGTTTTGTCTGCCCAAATTATTAAATAATCACTGTGCCTGCGTGCAACAGGCACAATTATTTAATAATCGTCCTGGATACTGGAATCATTGGAAAGGGTTAAATGTGTAAATGTCTCATTGGGTTAATGTATTTAATTAATTTAAGTTAAACCATCCATTATTTGTTTCAACCGGTTTCAAAAGGCCCCAAAAAAAATTAGATCTGTTAACTACTGTGATAGGCTGGTTGAAATAATAGCCAATCAAATAACTTGGTATCGAATTTAACAATTTGTCAACTAATTTTAATTTTACTTCTGAATGAAAAGGTTTATAGCGACTTCTTTTATGGGTTCTTGTGGTTCCGTTTAAATGATTTATCTTAAGGCGAACCGCACATTGGATACGAAGTTGTACATACGGCCACTTATCAAGCAATAAGATAATATCATTGGTTACTTTAGAAGTGTAAATTAAGTGTCCGTACTAATAAACCTTTTTTTTTTTGTAAAACTGTTTGTTCTGTTCCCGCAGACAAACAGTGAAAACGGTTTTGCGGGCCATAGTACTATGTAAAGGTTTTTATACAATTTGTTTATGTTAAATAAAATAAATAATAAATAAATACATTTCCAATATAAGCTGACCTCTCATTGTACGGAAATCCTATATAATGAGAGATCAGCTTATACGGGAAATGTATAGCTTTATATGTAGCCGTGTGTACCTATAGGAGTAAAGTTTCGACGCTCGTCATGTGAATGGAGTGACCTACTGGTTACGTATATTGTCTATGCATATTATTGCATATACATACATACATACATACATATCAGCCTTTAATGTTCCCACTGCTGGGACACAGGCCTCCTCTCTGTGAGAGGGAGTGGGCCGTAATTCACCACGCTGGCTCAGTGCGGGTTGGTAGATGTCGCGTCTTCGAATATTTGGTAGGACATGCCAGTTTTCTCACGATGTTTTCCTTCGCCGTTTTGAGAGCAGTGGTGATGTAATAACTTGCACAAAGTAAAGCGCCTGTCTGGGTTCGAACCTACACATACAACTCGTAAGTTGCGGCCGTTACCACTGGGCCACTACTGCTCTCGGCCACCGCTGCTCTCATTTTCTATGCACGACAACGCAAAATATCCTGACAAGTTTAGATTGTGGAACTATATGTACTATGGGAGCTCGCAAACAGTTTGCTATAGCACTTGACGGAACGATAGCTCTCCTGCTCGAACAACTACTCAAGTTCGTACGAGAACGTGTCCATAGTGCGGTTGACCTAAAAGTTAGATGTCACACTAAACTACTGCACCACTACCTTATCTAATTTTAATCGGGGGCGAAGTGTATTAATAATTTTCAAAGTGGTATCAATAACCAAATGGACTTAAGGCGCTGACAAGACCCAGTTGACGAAAATGGTCTTCTCTTAAGAAAAAAAAATTGCCAAATCTGTACGGTTTGTGGTAGCGGAAAAAAATATATGTTCATTTTGAACATATTTCCCAGAACTTGGTTGTTACCAAAACACGTTTTGAAAAAAAATCTCGATACAAACTAACGTTAAACTAACCTCTTACCTTGAGTTCTAATCCAAAATATCTGCATTAAATATCAACATACGTTACGTATTTAATTAATAACAAGAACATCTTATTTTAATGCAGAACTTGTTTGTTTTTTATTTTCGATAAGTCAACTCAATTTTGAGTAAATAGATAATTGCTTCATATTTTGCAATAAATTACAAGCGTTGTGTCATCGCGCTTCTCTTTCTTTTCTATGCAATCTGACAGTGACCGCGGTTTAGGTGTTGTCAGCGTCTTAAGTCCGAAATAAAAGATTTTTATTTTATTTATTTATTAAAACGATAATTGGCGGCAGGTAACACTGGAGGAGCAGATGATCTGCGGTGCGCTTCAGACGCTAAACGAGGAGGCGCTGGAAGACGTGCTGCAGTCGGAGCCCCCCTCCCACCCAGGTGAGCCCCTCCACACCATCCGCGAGTACCCGCCCCCCTCGCCGCCCCCCGGGGACCTGGCCCCACCCCCTCCCAGCGACGAGCCCGAGCCGCGCCAAGACCACGTCGTCCTCAACGTCACGGATGATGTATTCATGTAAACCAAACACATGCTGGCTATGCTTACTATGAAGCAGATTCTTACCTGACCACATCGATAGATCTACGATAAGCGTCACGTATGTGAGGAATAATTTACGCTGCATTCATTTAAGATTTGAAGTTGTGCGTAATGAGTGGTTATTATTTCTCAAAGCATACCTGCTGCAGAGGCATTTAAATGTGCTCCAAAATAATAATTATTATTTATTTATTTATTTACAATCTTAACTTTGCAAATTAAATTACTGTACTAGCAAAATACTTAAGCTGGGCAACAATTGCTTTGCATACACGGCTTTCACAATATTTTTTAAGGATGATTTGCTTTGTTAATGTAAAATTGGTAATATATTACTACTATATCTGCATATGAAACATAAAATAAAATTTTGTCTTGTGATTTTAGAAATAAACTGCCCGTAAGCTATCCAAAATCGAATAAGAAATATGCATCGTAAATTAAAAGCTCATGCAATAATTATTTTTTTCTTTGTTGTAAGTATTTACTATCTAAAACGATGCATATTTTCTATTAAAATGTTTTATTGTTAGTAAATATATTAGTTAGTTTAATTTTAATTCTGTTCAATTTGGATATTAATTTATTTGTTCGTAATTTTCTAATGTATTAACTTTTGGCACCATACTTAATTTATGCTATTCGTCAGTTATTAAAAATTATGCTTCTTTTAAGATTCCTTAGCAAGTGTTCTTGTATTTTGGAATATACAGGGTGACATTGAAAACATGCGACAAATCGAAATGGGAGATTGTACTCATCATTATGAACAACTTTTACTAAGGGACCAAAGCTACAATCCCAAAAAAAAAAACTGCTGTCCCCTACATTTATGTTCGCAATACCTCATCAAAATGTAGGAAAAGCAGATTTTTTTTTTGGGATTACAGCTTTGGTCCCTTAGTAAAAGTTGTTAATAATGATGTATACAATGTCCCATTTCAGTTTGTCGCAAGTTTTCAATTTCAACCTGTATGAGTACAATTACTATAAGGTCACAATATATTTCTTCAATACACTAATTATAGAAAAGCTATGGGACGCTCGCGTTATGTAGTCGATTGATATTACGTTACAATTTGAACACTAGTTACACAATGTGGACAAATAGTATAATTAGGTACGTACACTACGCAAGAGCCGATTGTTTGTTAGTCGAAATTGGTTATTATTTGATACTGCATTCCATTACATGTTGCCATTTTATGTTGGTAATTTAGGCTGTGCCCTTTTATACTTTATTCATTGTAATATATTCCATACGTTTAAGCTGCACGCATATTTTAGAATCAAGTGACCATGATAATTGTTTGATTTTCAAAATATGTTATTAATTCTAACATATCTTGTGCCATCAATATTATGTTCTTTTTTAAGTGCATACCAGAAATCCAGTTTATTTTTTTAAATGTTTACAATTTAAAATGTTCCCTATGGATGGTTAACTTATGTTCAATATACAATTTAAGATTCCACAGATTCACTAATCATAATACTTTGATTGTACTAAAATGATTTTATAAATCTGAAATATTTAATTATCACTAGGTATCCAAATATTTTTAAGATGATTGTTGTCATTTATAACATATCCTTAGCCTAGGAGTCTTTAGACAATTACTATATAGATAGGATTTAAACATTCTAATATTAATATTGTAATCATAGAATGTTTCGATTGGGATATTAAAATTGTGTCACAAGCTGTCCTTATAGCTACTGTACTACTGTAGACCTGTTGTATCATTCCTTCGATTAGGCAAACGTTTCCACTATTTACGGAGCAATAAATATACAATAGTTACAGATGGTAGTTTGATTTTGCCCCTTCGTTATTCTCTTATAGGCACCTCCGCGAGCGACTCGAATCGGATCTGACCGGTCCGCCCCGTGAGCACTGAGCAGGTACTCCCAGCGCACCGCACCAATCATTTCTCTTCGCCTCCTTCCCGTGCCGTACTCCTGAGCCTGGTTTTCTTTTTGCAACTTGTGCCTTCTCCGGCTTAATACAACAGAGCGTCTATTTCAGATGAGGAGAGCACGCTACAGCTGCGCCCCCCGGGCGGCTCGCCGGCCGCCAGCCCGCGCGCGCCGCGCCGCGACCCCTCCATCCTCAAGCGCGCCGCCAGCCTGCGGCGCCGCGAGCCGCCCGCCGTCACCTTCAACGTGGAGAACGAGCAGGACTCGGACTCTGACGGCCAGATCACGTTCAGCGCGCGGCCGCGGCACGGCACGCGCGTGCAGGACGAGCGCGCCGCGCCGCGCTCGCGCCCCTGCTCGCTGCTCGTGGACGACGCGCCCCTCGCCGGCCTGCAGGCGCGCTCGCACTCCGTCGACGACGCCAAGAGCTCCGGCTCGCCCGTCGTGGACCTCAAGCTGCGCGGCCTGCGCCGCACCGCCGAGATCCTGCGCAAGGTCAGCTCCGCGGAGCGCCTGACGCGCCTCAGAGACAAGATCATGTCGCGCGGCGGAGGCTCGCGAGAGCGCAGCCCGCCGCGCGACGAGCCCAGCGACGACGAGTCCGCGCCGCTCGTGTCGCCGGGGGGCGCGCCCGGGGCCGCGCCCGGCCCGCCGTCGGACGCGTCCACGCTGGCGGGCGCGGCGGACATGTCGCCGCGCTCCGACGTCACGGAGCTGGAGTCGCCGCGCGACGTGGGCTCGGCCTTCGACCTGCTGCCGGGCGCCAAGGGCGGCGAGCGGGGCGCGCGCGCGGCGCGGCTGCAGCGCTCGGCCAGCGGCGCGTCGCTGGGCAACATGGTGGAGCCCTACAACTTGCGGCTGCTGGACGGGGCGCGCGGGCTGTGGCGCCAGGACGCACTGGACGCGGGCCCGCCGTGGCCGTGGGACGAGCCCGACTCGGCGGTGTGACGCGCCCGCACGGAGCGACACCTGCACTTGTACGCAAGCCGTTACTCATTCGACGGTGCGCCCGCCCGCTGCGGTGCGATTCGGCGTCAATGACGATTAAGGTGTGATATTATTTAGTCGAGAACCGCTGAGCCTTTATTTCCAGTAGAAAGCTATATTTTATGTTCTCGGCGTAATTAAATCGTAGCTAGACATCAATTCGGCAGGACGATGGAAAACAAATTCGGACGAATTATTACCTACTAGTACTTAATGATGATGACTGTAGTAAAAATAGGAGTACCTTTGCAAAATGAAGACAATTTTGATTTGACAGAATTATATTGCATTTATGTAATTATTGACCCAGTATTGTGATAATATAACCTTAAGTGTATCAATTGTTTATTCCTAATAAACGATTTGTAGTTATGATTTTTATAACACGTCATCCCTGTGATTTCTGTTAACCACGTCTGCAGAATGTTAAATAAAACAAAGATTCGCTATTGAAGTTATTTACTTTTTATATCTACTTTCACAGAACAAAAAGAACTTGCGTATGTCATATTTTATAATACTTTATTTGTGTACAATATCAGATATTGGCAAGTAATAACATCATAAAAATGTACATCCGTATGTAGTTGTTGCTCCCTTAACTTTGCATAATTTATCAAGTTACAAAATTGGTTTACAACAGAGAGCATTTTCTCATATTTTGAATGTTCAAAAACGAATTGAATACAACATGCTTATTTCGAATAGTAATTATTAAAATGTAGTAACTACGTAAACGAATATGTGTTAACGAGATCACAAACTAGGTATATAATCCAGCATCAGCTAGTATCTACAGTTGCCAACATAATATATATATATATATATATACAATAATACACATAATTAAACTTACAGATAAACGGAAGCGCAAATAAATGTACGAAAAACATAATTTCAGAAAGAGCCTTGATAAATATATGCACATTATAAATGTAATAATGAAAACACTGGTCTGTGTTATAATGTTTGTATCACCAAACTACAGGAAATACCAATATAGTGAACAGCTTTTTGCTGAAATAATATTTTACTAACACCTAATACAAATTAAGTAGGAATGTTCGAGATTAAATAAGAGCACCAATAAATTAAAACAATACAACAGGCCAAAAATACTGAATATTTACATTTTGCATGGTATAACGAAAGGAAGTAGTAGGTGTTCCAGTGTTTAGAGAATATTTTCGATGTAGACTATTATCATTGTAATTTTTAAATTGCAAATCTACTGTAAGTACACAACTATGGACTCTAGTATCCCACCACTAATGTGTAAGGGATAACCACCATTATCACAAATCTAATATAATTTATTAGTATACCAAATGAAGTGTATTAATACTTTTTAGCTATGTAGTACAGTTTTTATTTACATTACATTAAAAATATTATGATTACTATCATCCTCTGACTCAGCGTAAAAAAGTTCTATGGAGCCAACTAGAAAGATTCAATGACATTGAATAACAAGATTCTAATTCAATCGTGAAGACTAAATGACCTGTATTTTATTGAGACTGATGGTGTTGTCGTCGATGGACTTGTCAGGCGGCTCCGGGGTGACGGGGCGAAGCTGCGTTCTGTTGTCTCGGTCGAGCTCTTCGGCGGCGTCTTCGGCGTCGGAGCCGGGCATGTGAGCCATGTCGGTGTCGGCCATATCGGCCATGTCGGCCCCGTCGGCCGGGCCGGGCGCCGTGAGCGCGCTCCACCAGCCCGACAGCGCGCCGCGCGCCTGCGACAGCGCGCCGCCCACGGCCCGCGACGTGGTGGCCACAGCGCGCCCCGTACTCGCCACGGCTGCCGTCACCTTCCTGCCGCCCTCTGTCGTAGACATCGTGCTGCAGAAACAAATTCACATTTTGTACCAGACATAATTATAAGTAATGGCAATAATACTGCTAAAATATTTAACTTACTGAGCAAATTTTAACTTCATATCAGCCACAGATAGCTGTCCAGAAAACGGGTGCATGGGCATGAGATTTATAAAAGATTCTATTTCTCCATTATTTGTAGATTGCAACCACTGTTGATATGCAGGAGTTGCCTTAAAAGCAGTCATAAATTGAGAATTGTAGGAATCTATCTCTCGACTGCCCTCTGTAAAGTAACAGCCAAACCTTTTATTAGTGAGCATTCACAAAATAAAAATATATCTAAGAACAAGTTAGTCATTGTAAATAATAAGCCATAATTACCTGGTAACAAAGATGTCCTTAACAGATAAATTAAGTAACTCGCGAACTGTTCTCTTATCCACGCATCGCCTTGAGTCGGACCGTGGCGCACGACGTGATCAGCAAACCGAAGATCCTCTGTGCTGAGAGCTAATTGCCTTCGAAGCATCATATCAGATGTCTCTATCCTCATTTCATTTAACTCTACCAAAACATCAAACAGTTGCCTTTTCTGTTTGAAGAGGACATTTGATGCACCAACTACAAAGCCTAGAACAGCAGGGTCAGATAAAAGATCGAGATACTGCAAAGATAAGTAAGGTAAACAGAGATAGCCTTCCTCAAACAATGGCAGAGGAAATCCACATTCAGTTTGATCTATCTGCCCAGTGAGATTGTGCAAGCCATCAACACTCATGTCTCTGGCCATAGTCGGGCTCTGTTGTGCTTCAGTAACACTTTTCTGCGGCTTATATTTCTCTCCAATACTGTGGCACTTTTCTCTAGCCCCTGACAGGTCTGTCCTATCAACCACGTCACCAAGTAAAGTCTCATCAAAACTTTGTCGGCTGACGCGATCTTTTTCCTCTAAAAGGTTTCCAGTCTCTTTCGGGGATAGTTCTTCAATCTGAACTGAACCATTGTGTAACTGGCCTAAGGGCTCTTGTGCGATTTCGGCAGTACAATCAGGCTCTAATTGCAATTTATTATCAATTACTACAGCAGGAATTGGAGATAGTGGCCTGGAAAGTCTGAAACAGTAAAGCAAATATTGTAGCAGAATCTGATATAAATACATATTATCTGTAAATTATAGTCATTAGCAGTTCTAAGAAATACTGTGGCTAAAGTATTTGTCACCAAAACAAAAAAAAAATAGAGCTCAAAATAACTAACTTAAATTTGTCAAGTAATATGAAATTAGATTTAACAACTTACACAACATTTGCTGCACGCAAAAGTCCAGTTTCTAGACAGTGTGGTAGTAATGACACCAGAGTCAACAAAGCTGTTGACAGGGGACCAGCTGGTGCACCATAGATAAGAACTTTACGCCGCAACAACATCAGTTTAAACAGCAACAAAGCTTTATGCCTCCAGTTTTCCACTAATCTCTGGACTGATAAACCTTAAATAAAACTGTATCAATAGAAAATACACTTTATCAGAACGAAACAACTATCCAATGTCAAAAAACTGGACAAGTGTGAGTGGGACTCGTCCATCGAGGGTTCCGTACAAATTTGCAGGTATTAAAATAATAAAGACTTATTTTTTATGATTTAATAACAAATGTATAGTTTTCCGATTTTTCCTTAAACTTGTAGTATAAGACGATATTACTTGCCAAATTTCATAGATCAACGGAAAGTACCCTATACATTTTGATTCCTTTGAGAGTGTCAAAATACACGTTTTTTGCGGCATAAACGGCCGTATTTTTGTACTTATAAGTTTGATTTTGTCACAGCTTCAAGGGACTATAAACCTGAGTATATAGTTTTAATTTCAACTCGACACCTCAACGCGTTCCCGAGATAAAGGGTGACAGGCAGACAGACAACAAAGTGATCCTTTTTGGTTTCCGTTTTTCCTTTTGAGGTACGCTAAAAATGACTAAAACTGATCAGTAGAAACAGTCCAATGACATTAGTATTGTAGTAAATACACATTTATAAAAGGCCCTTTATCAATTTACTTTGTAATAACATATCATAAATAACTATAACTAGGTAGGAGCCTATAACAGTATGTAATGCAGAAAGTTAATTATGTACTGTATGTGTAGTACTGCTAGCACAAAGTGATTTAAGATAGATAGTTAAATAATTAAATGTCTTTGTGCTGGCATGTTGCTATATCCTTACTCATGCACACCACAACTACTGCTAGTCACTTTATTATTAATTCATAGAACTTTTATTGTCAGCCTTGAAGGGAAACTGACAATAATTTGTCGTAAAAAGTGGTTGCTTTTTTGCTATACCTAAGACTTAGAGAATTTTACAAGCTATCCAAGTTGTTTGGACTTTTATTTAGCTGCAGTAAAATGACACTTCTTAGTGTCATTTTTTTAAAATGTTTTATGTTATTGACGAAATGACAGTAAGAAGTGTCATTTTACTGCAGCTAATTAAAAGTACTAGTTAGAGTAGTTACTCCTTAGGGATTTTACTTTTAAATTCAAAATACCTTCAAAAATTTGATCCATCTGCACTGGACAACTATTTAAATGAAGGTACGCATCTTCTAGCAGTTTTGTTTGTGAGAAATCTCCTTGTAGGAACCAGGCTCGTACAACCAGTTCCAGCTTGACGGCTAAGCGGCCGAACAGTGGGGCTCTGCACACAACACACACACTCTTCTGCACAGAGCTACGAGTCATGTCCTCAGTCTTTTGCACCACTTGCTATATAAAAAATAATTGATAAGTTTGATAAATATTCTGCTTTATAAAAACACTGTACTTTGTTAATCCTTAACCACTGACATACATCTGAGAGACATAGGTACACACTCAAAACCACTATAACTTATATTGTCGTTCACACATGAATTTGCCCCTTCCTGCACCTAGGGTCCAGTGAAGCACACGCAGCAGGGGTCAACATATATACAGTGCGCTTTTAACAGGAAAATATGATTTCATAATATTTGCGAGACATAATGTCAGTGTTTTTTTATAAAGTGGCATTTACTTCTAATAATTATTTTAAGATCATTATGAATCAATCAACTCAGCCTATTACAGTCCACTGCTGGACATAGGCCTCTCCCAGGCTGTGCCACAACACCCTGTCCTCAGCCAAGATCATTATATTAATGTTTTATTGTCACCAGATTTGAGGTTGAAATAAATAAAAATATGTTTATAGGGCATTGAAGCAGAGGCGATTTTTGTGACAATTGTTTTTTTATTTTTTGTTTTTAATATAAATATTATATAGGTACTTAATGCACCAATATTACTTTTCACTTATTTACTGGATACTTCAGATATTAAACTAACCTTATAAATGCACAATGTGCATTTAAAAAAAACATAGGTCTGATAAACATAAATGTCAGTGTTATAATGCAAGTAAATATATGTCAGTGGTTAAGGGTTAACATTAGACTTAATGTTGTCTAAAAGTGTTACATTTTATTTCCAAATGATATTCAAACAAAGAAAACCTTAAACTTCTCAATGCAAATAGCATTAAGTTCTTTAGCTTCTAATTAATTTAGGTATATATTATGTTAAGGTTGAAGTAATGAACATGAAGTAGGTACATTCCATGAATAAATTGCAGTAGGGTATTTGACTAATATTTAAAATGAACAAGAATTTAATCTTGTATGATATAATTACATCTTGCAGAACTTATAAATATTTTTGCCATGTTGGTTACAAACAAATAGTCTTACCTCAACCGGAATTTGTCTGAAACATGACACACCATACACAGTGTGAGCTGGTTCTGCGAGTCCAGGCAAATTGAAGAATATCGTGTCGGACAAGTAGTTGTGGGAGCCATCTGGTAAAGCCAAGGCTGGCAAATGTCGCCAAGCAGCTGGCAATTCTGATGGGTGGCCAGGCACTAATTCTGGATAACAATGTTCCACCTACATGCAGATAGTCTTCGTTAGAATTGATTATTATGTTTATTTAACCAAATCTGTTTTTATTTATTGAAAGACGCAGGCCATCCGATACAAACATACTATGTTCGATAGTTAAGCCAGATTGATATTTAAAGAAATACAGGCAGTAAGATAAGACTTCTTATTAAACCATTGACATTACAAAAACTATCCCCAACTTCTCTTTATTGAAAAATATAATATCGATTATTGAAAGTAATGACGCCTACTTACTTGGCAGCCTTTCTTGTGGTGGAAACCCACCACAATGATGTTGAGCACTGGTTCGTTTATGACAGACATGATAATTCTATTTCATATTTCAATACGGATAATGCATATCACTTGGTTTTGTTTTATTAATTGCGTATAGGCTGGAATACACATGACATATTTGCTCTGCATGCACCTCTTACGATTTGACAATCATTCTATCCATGACATTCCGTCACAGTCACAGAGTTCACAGACTCCGCTAGGAGTAAATAGCACAGATTATGTAGTACTAGTAATACTGTTCTGTGCACAGACTACAGCTATAGGCTCATTCAGCTGCTCGGTGTGGTGTTACCAGCCTAAATAAACAAGTATATTGGCACAAGTTTAAAGTCTACTCTGTTTAGTCTAGTTCTCTGTTTATAGTCTAGTCTGTGCTGTACACCTCCGCGACTGGCTGGGGATTTAAAAACCTGTCCACGCTTCATAGACAATTTTTTATAAGAGAGATAATGTTTTTAGGGTTCCGTAACTCAAAAGGAAAAAAATGGAACCCCTATAGGATCACTCGTGTTTCTGTCTGTCTGTCATTTGAAAAGGCAATAGTTTTTAAATTTCGGTCAAAAGATGAAAATCTTCCGTCGAGTCGTATTCCTGTAGTCGTATTATAATGATCCTGCCACAGGTTTGAGACCAAATTAGTAAAATTTCGGCTGTACTTCTGAGTGGAATCAACACAAAAGATCGTCAATATAGAGAGAAGACGTCATTTGAGCCGAGAAGAAATGATCAGAGCCGTAGGAATGTTGGAAGCTGGTTCTCGCCAACGTGCTGTGGCAGTCGCCTTGGGCACTACGCAAGTTGACTTTGGACACGTTACCGCATCACTGGCAGCGTGGCAGAGTGACATAGAGGATGAACGCGCATCACGACACGCAGACAAGATCGTTACATACAAATTACTGCTCGATGAAAACGTACAATGAGCGCGATGATGTTTGTTACGGGCCTTCATAGCTCTTCAGGGATGTTAATAAGCAATCAAACCATAAGAAATCGCTTGCATGATGTCAATCTCCGTTCCCGAAGGCCGCTACTTGTACCACCTATTGAGCCCCGCGATCGCAAAGCCCGTTTACAATCGGCTCGTGAAAACAGAAATTGGGCAGAAGAACAGTGGCGTTTTGTGTGTTTTTCTGACGAATTTCGGTTTGGTATGACCGTGTGAGGCGAGACGTACACGGTATTGGTGAACTCCTGGAAGCCAAGCACGTTTAAAATCATGACTCAAATGGAATCATCAATCAAATGGACTTCCTGGCAGGAAGTCCATGCATACAGTGGTGGAGTAATCATGATATGGTGGATATTTGGTTCGGCGGAAAAACCAAACTGATTTGGATCAGAGGCAATCTTAATGCAAATATTTACGTTAATTTTTCAGTTTTTAGTGGGTCAGTTTGTAATTTATCTAAGTTACAATAGCCTAATGTCAACCGGTCATCACCTTTTACAAAATATTGCTTTTCTTGTTGCAGGGACGTTAATCGTCGAGGAGTTCTCCTGGTAAGAACCAGAAGAACTGCCACTCACCATATGCATTGTGAAGAGCACAAATGGCTTAGCAACCATATTAAAGTACCTAATCGAAGCGCAACTCGTTAAATACTTCTTTATAAGTAGTTCCGGTGGCCATCTGTGGTTTTCATCACCAATTCCACTCCACCAAATGGTTCTTTCCTAGAGCAAATGCACAAGTTACTATAAAAAATACCTAAGTCGCTATAGGCGTGCTTTTAAGTATTTCCCTCCTTATTTAAGGATTTCCCTCGATTTCTATGGTATCCTCTAATCAGATTATGACTTGGTGACAATGGAACCACCTCGGGAGCATACCCTTTCAAACAATAAAATATTTTTTTAAATCGGTCCACAATTGACGGAGAAATCGGAGAAAACACATAAAAAAAATATGCGGTCAAATTGAGAAACCGTCTCCTTTTTTTAAGTCGGTTAATAAATCCTAATCGTTTCCAAGTGAAAGGTGTCCATTCTATTCTATTTTTAATATACGGCAAGCAAAGCCAGTGTCGACTATTCTGCCAATGTCTAACTGAAAGGTGTCGGGAACGAATTCTCTCGGCAGCCGGAATATAGTTCATTCATGTCCAATTGACTGGTGTCAGGAACGTATTCTCCCGGCGGCTGAATTATAATATTTATCAATCCTTGATCGTGGCGCGATCCCCACATGCGTCGAACTCGCATCAACAAGTTATGCGTTGTTCAGACAGAGGTGGCAGTGGATTGTTGGGGACAGTTTGATAGTAATTATTGTATTTGACATGACGTCCATTATAGTAAAATTGTCACTGTCAAACTGTCTGTCTGAACAACGTTTGGCAATCACAACATGGGGTTCATAATTTTATATTTGGCCAATACTGCACCACACATGCTACTTCTTTTTTTAAACATTTGTCATGGATCTAAATTAACTTGGATGAAGGCGTTGCTTGTAATTGTTGTTCTCTGCTGTCTTGGATTATTTCTGACACAATATCCAATTCAGTGTCAAAGGGACTAAGAGCTTAAGCGGGTAAATCAAAATAGTTTAGAACAACATGAAAGTCACTAACAGGCGCTACCCCACTGCGAACGATACCAGCGGACTGTTTGAATAAGTAGGTAGAAGACACGCCAGCGAAAGCACACGCTTGCACTCTGATTCACCCCTTAGTTTTCGCTAAAGTTTTGTCTCTGTCTCTTACCCTTTTTTTTTTTTTTTTTTTTTGAGGGTGGGAAATCATCAAATAACTTCTCCCGCTCTGGGCGGAGCGGGAGGGTGTGTCAGACTCTTACTGACTAAAACCCACCCGTATTCCTTCTTGTTGCCTGTGTTGCGGGGGCCTCGGTGACCCATAAGTACCTTCCCGCGACCCCGGCAGGCATCGGCCCTAGTGGACCCCTACTATGTGCTGACGACATCTCTTTGAGGCGCGCGTGGAATACAACGCGCCGTCGACCCGGGCCTGGTCCTTACCGGACGGTGAGCTACCCATTGCTCACCGTCCGCAAGCCCGCGCCTACGGTGGCCGGAAATCCGCCCGGGATTCCCGACGCCCTGGGCGTCTCCTGCGGCGGCTAGGGGCGAGAGGGCGCGAAACTTGCCTTTCCCTCAACCGTCCCGCCTCCTCCTTCGCGAGCATTACTGCTTCGCAGAAGGAGGTGACGGCTGCCCATGCTCTCTCGCTCCGTACCATGGCCTGAACCAGGGCCGGACGCGAGAGGTCTCTGCCGCCGATCGCCTCCACGAGGACACGGCGGTGCTCTGCCCAAGCCGGGCAGACCTCCACCGTATGCTCCACCGTGTCCTCCGGGCGATCCACACAGTGGTGACACCCGGAGTCTCTTACCCTTAGATTTACAACCCATACGGTCAATTTTTCTGATAACCAATTAGTTTGTTAAGTTTAACCAATTTAATGTGCGGAATGTAGACATTCTGCACATTAAATTGGTAGAAAAATATAAAATTCTAAAAAGACAGGGTTCATTTCATAATTTATTACACCAAGATATCATGGGAATTCTGTAGTAACCGCAATGTCGCAAGCTCGACTAGAGCGATGCAACACTAACGTCGATAGACAATGCTAGGCTGTACAAAGAAACTTTTGCCTCCAAAAGTAAAACAGGTGCTAATTAAAAAAGATGGTTTAAGCATTATGGTTGCGAATTTGACGAAAACATAATTTATATCCATACCTACAAAGTTTATTTTTATCCACAAGTACTAATAAAACTGTAATGAATTCAGTTTGTGAATGAGTGTTCTAAATCTCTGAAGTGATACTATTTACTCTATACTGTGAATAAACTGTTACGTTTGTAATTGTACATTATTTGTGTTTAAATTAGTCGCCATTTTCATACTTGGTGCAGTGAAACTTTTGGATTTGTTATATCTTTAGTGTCGCGTGATAGTAATCACAATAAATAAAAAGCGACTGGATTTTTATGTGAACTTTTACTGGTATTATATCATGGTTGGACATTGCTTCGCATCTAAGGTTAGAGTTATGATTTTACATTATTTTATTGATACTACCGATTCTGTAAATACGCGTATTAGGGAGAAAGTTGAATTATTTCTACTCCTTTGTACGTCAATGTGTCTAAATATTTTTTACATGAACATGCCTTGTAGGTTCGCGTTCCTCGCTACATGTTAAAATTATCACTATTTTCAGTTTGTTGATTTCTCAGACACTGCTTAGGAATAGCTCAATTTTCGTCTTTTTGTAATTTTATTTATCTTGTAAATCAAAGCATTACCTCATCTACAGGTAGTAAACTGAATAAAAATAACAAACAATAATAGATTAAAATGTGCTTGAATCCACGCATTTTTTTTACTAAATACAGCGTAGATACACATTAACCAACATTACTGAAGTGTCATCTATTTACGACAAGATACTTCATTTGAGAAGACATTCACAGAACTAATTAAAATCTTCAAAATATTACTGTTTAATAATAAAATGTTATGCAATAACTGCACTAACATACATTACTGTAATAAAAAAATTAGATACATGCCTACTTTACAAAATCTGTACCTACTTTATTCAGTGTCAATACTCATGTGAAAACAAAAACATTGAAAGTTCTATTATTGTATTCTTGTAGACTGGTTATGCACTTGTTTGTACACTTTAATGGTCAATTTAGATAGGCTTGTAGGTCATAGTTTTGAACATCACATAACTTACCCTTATTAATAATTAATGATTACTATATTGATATGGGATTGGGATTGGCACGAGAAAAGAGAGGCCTTTCCTTTAGCAGTGGGTGAAGTTGGATAATGATGATAATGATTATTTAATACTCACAACTCGAGTATTACTTCATTGTTGTGGCAATAGCATTTAAAAAACAGTTCTTATATCTTTCCTATTCATATACAATTTTTTATTATAATATTATACCAGCCATCTGTCCCACTGCATGCCCAAAAGCCTCTTCCCTTCAGAGAAGGCATTGATCACCACACTTGCTCAAGGTGGGTTGGTTATTACCAACTTATATTAATTACTAGATACGCCCCGCGGTTTCACCCGCATAAGTTTTGACCCCGTGGGTATATCGGGATAAAATGTATCCCATGTGTTATTCCTGGTTATAAACTATCTGTGTGTCAAATTTCATTCAAATCCGTTTAGTACTTTTTGCGTGAAAGAGTAACAAACATGCATCCATCCATTGTTACAAACTTTCGCATTTATAATATTAGTAGGATAAGTCGAGGTTTCCTCACAATGTTTTTCCTTCACTGATGTAATGATGACCAAGATATACTTGAAAGTATTTTACATGTGTTATTATTGTTTCATAATTATACTTTTGACTAGTTAAAAGAAAATTGAGTACCTAAATCAAATTATTGTAAATGGAAAATCACTTCTAGCTTAACTTTTCACTGAACAAACCCGTAAACCTCTGGTTTCTGAAAGGCTATGTAATCAATATAATATTTTGTCTAATACCATGTCAACATTATGTGTTACAATTGGTTGGCCTTATTCAGCTGGCATCAGATTTACTACACCTGAATAAGCTGTCAGAAAACGAATCCGAGACTGGACAGTCCATGTAAATGATAATTGCTAAATACCCGACAAACCTGTTTAGACATAGTGAGTCATCTCATAATATCAGATTTGTATGAGCACTCTAGAACCTATTTTAATGAGTTGTGGAGGATGTGATGATATCAAGGTCAGAGACTTTAGCACCAACACAGCCCATTCAGATTCACAGAATTTTTATATTTATATTTTTTTAATTTACAAAATGTCCTTTAACAAGGTCCCATTATTAATTACTAGCTTCTGACCGCGACTTTGTCTGTGTGAAATATCTTGATGCCCCGACCCCCGCCCCCGTCGTATCGCATCGCCTGCCCGTTCTATTCTTGTTAGTTTTAAATGCTCTTTTTTGTTGTGGTGTTTGTATTTCCTGTGCATATCCTTATATTTTTTTTCTATTAAGTACTTCGTTTTCGCTTAATGTTCTTACTTTTTTTCTTGTTGCTAGGCTCCTAAGAGTCTTAACGCGATGTTAAATAGCCTATAGGCCTTCCTCAAGAATTGGGCTATCAAATGCAAAAATATTTTTTCAAATCCGTCTGGTAGTTCCAGAGATAAGCACGTTCAAACAAACAAACTCTTCAGCTTTATTATTTTATATCACTATTGATTATACCAACTGCAGATGCAATATGTCCATAAAAACATCTGTCCATTCCATCCAATTGCAGATCAGTCTAGTTTTTTTTTCATTCTGTTCAATTGATTTTCCACACGTATATCGCATTTCTTATCGATGATTACGTAACCTGCAAAAGCAAGTTACGTCATTTAAAAACTTCCAAAACCATAAAACAGACTAACAACGTAGTACGAAAACAAGTGCCGCGCGACCACATACAAACCGCGTGGTCACACCATATTGTGCGAAGCGTATGAATGTAGATAGATAGATAGATAGAATACTCTTTATTATGTACACCATAAAAATTACAGATACAAACGTTGAAATTTTACAAGGGGTGACACAATGGGCGGTCTTATCGCTAAAAGCGATCTTTTACAGACAACCTTTGGATGGATTAAAGGGGGAGGAGAGACAATACTGCAGGTAGTCAGTGGTGTACCAGTTACATATACAATAAATACATAAAGCATATACTATACATAACATATATCATACATACATACATACATACATATATATATATATATATATATATATATATATATATATATATATATATATATATATATATATATATATATGCCATAAACATGAAACAAAATCAAGAACTATATAACTATAAGTAATGATGATATTTAGGGAGAGAGAAAGTGTTTAGAGTAAGTGATGAGCAGACAAATACCCTTCTAAGCGATATTTTTCCTACGTAACTCATTTCCTATGTCTTTCTCCTTGTTGTAACTAGATTCTCAAGATAGGTATTCCCTTACCTACCCACAATGAAATCGTAAAGGCGCCCACAGACAGGCGCGACGCGACACTGGTCGCACAATTTCTATGAAAAAAGTGTCGCGCCCGCGATATCGCGCCAGTCTGCACGAGCCTTAATAAGTACTAAGTTAGTTTTTAGGCTCTCTGTACACGGCTCTGTTTCTTTACGGTAAGGCGCGGGGGCCGCGGCGTATAAACCGCGACGACGAAAAAAACGTGTCTGTCAACAAGCTTGCATAGTGATCCATACAACACTGACGACCGTGCCTATTCACGGCGAATAAACCGTGGTTTTTCACGGCAAGAAATACGTGTGTGTACAAAGGCATGTATTCATTCACATGATGTTATTCATGCTACTGATATTTCAACAATTCCTTAGAGCGAGAGCGTTATTCAAAACTAATCGGCCATCTTTGTCTCTGGATTTGGAAGTCTACTGTGTGATGAGATGACCTTCAAAACATTACGAATGAGTTCTGTATTTTGTTAGTGAAGTGTGCACACGCTCCCCAGTCCGCTCGTGTTCCATACCTGCGCTAGTCCGTTATTCCCCGAGGGCCGCATTATATTCGCCGCTCTTCATGATCCTTTTATACGCCTTAACTTACGGATTAGTTAGACGGAGAGGTGCGATTTGGTCGAATTGTACATTCCTAAAGTAAACGGTAGGTTGAATATGATACAATCGAATGCAAAGGACAACATACCGCTCCATGAGTGGCCATTCGCATACTAGCCGCTGCATAATAAGCTGGTGAAAACAAGACTAATGTACTGGCAATTGAAAAATATAAATTAAAATGGAATTTTACAACACATGGTTAAGACGTATTAAGCATGTGACGCATCTTTTTACACATTGATGATAGCAAGCAACATTTATACGTAAATAATAGACCGTGATTATACTGACGTAGGTTGAAATATTTAGCATAAAAAAATAGTTAAGCTATCACAAAAGTATCACGTATGAAGTATCTACGTTTTGTTCATGGTTTAGTTCGTTCAATTTTTTTATTGACCAGAGAGCAGAGAAATAATATTGTCTTTATCTGTTTTTGCAGGATTCGAAGGAGTGCTCGTTAGATCCGCAGGCATGACGGAAAAGGTGTTGCACCCAAGTGAGTCGATTTCTATTAATAGATTCCAAATTCAAATGTATTAAATATTTATCGGGGTTCGGTGATTAATAACAAAAGTGATTTTTTTGTTCCGAGATTTGATCAATTAAACAATCGGTGGATAGCGTGAAAGCCTAGTTACTGTATCCTTCCAAAATGAACTTTTATAGGTAGGTAGATATTTTTATCTACAAATTGGTACAACGGGTCACGTGATGGTGACGTCACAGACAAGCAGTCACCAGATCAATAAGGATTCGAGGTCATTCCAGTCTGGGCCGACAAATACGCCACCGCGCCTTCTACAGATACAGCTTGCCGCAGATTCAATATGATGTTACCTCTCACCTCTATGCATATTTTTTATTTGCCAAACTTATAGAAGTAGCCCCTCCTTTTTTTGGATCGCTGCCCGCACCTAGGACTGGACATAGGGGTGTATTTGTCTCCAATTGATTTTGTTCTTACCAACGCAAATTGTAAAAGGCATTCATTGTTAACATTCTACTATCACAGTCATGTGCCACGCCCAGTCCTGCAAATATTCAAGCCAATCTTAAGTACCTCATCTGTGCACCGAACTAGCCAGCTTAGAGGGCCGAACGCGATGCCAAATGCGATCGTAAGGTGTCATTCACCTTTAGAACTAAGGAACCACGTACATAGGTACTTAGTTTCCTACTTCTTAGTGTGAGTATGCAAATAGGCACAATAGTAGCCTAGGTATACAGCATACTTAATTCCCTTTTCTTAATAAAATCTGCGCGAAATGTGAATAAATTGCTTGTGTAATATAATTCGCTTGAAATTAATGAAACGATAAGCGAGCACTGGAACTCGTAAGTGCTTTTATGACAATAATACAGTACCTATTCATTAAGTATTTATAATAATACTGCATCATTGCACGTGTGCAAATAAACAAGCGTTTCTCTACAATACACACATGAAAGGTCATCGTTTCAAGGTTGAAGGCTATAAAACGATTGGAATCAATAAGTATCAAGTATGTGTCTCTGGTGAGATCTGGCTGTATAGCAGGCAGCTACGTGGTAAGAGGGGGGTGAGGCGGGGTGCGGCGCGGGGTGCATGTGTGCCTTGCATCGGTTGACGCATCGCGGTTGAATCCCCACATAGAACGCGAGGAAGTATGTAAAAAGGTGTGTATATATATAAGACGTAGATCGATGCCGGAGCCGACACCCACCTCCTACTGCACTTACTGATGATAAAACTAATGACGCAGTTTGTAAATCGAAAATCTTTGCGACATTTCCCTCAGTCTGGATTTAGACCTAACGAAATAATGGTTACCCGATTAAAGATGATTTTGTCTAATAATTGATTAATAATAAAATATTAAGGAAATGAAAACAATCTGCTATTCACTGATCAGACCTACTATTTCTATGCAGGATTTGATTCTCGTCAATACTGAAAATCAAAATAAGCATTCACGAGTTTGAGATTACTCCAGAGATGCATATAACAACATTAAAAAAAAAATCTTTAATAACACTACTGTAGCCAGTGTAGCAAGTAGCCACGGCACATGCGCGTTTCGTTGACCTTGACGACTTGTGACGAGACGAACTAGATAGACGCGAAACTTAATTCTATTCATTTTTATTCCAACTGATTGATTACTAACACTTTCAATTCGTCTCAAATCACTTAATTTTTTTTATACTCCTAAAAAGACTAAGTACCTACCGGTCAACAGGAGCATCTACTTACTATACTTTTTAAAGTTGCTCATGGAAAGAAAAGATGCCACAGTTGACGGTACGACATAGTTCAGCAGATACTGGTGCCGATTCCCTTGTTTACAAACTAAACCAAATTTAAGTTCAGTGCATCTTTTTCTTTCTATTTCGTCAAGAAAAGGACAGAAGATAAATTTTAGTTTAGTCCTGTCAAATTAATCAGCGCTTGACGTAAATTGACGTAATTTTAGTAGGCACGTTTTTAATCACGTCTAAACTTGTATGGAGTAGTGACAGGCGCTGATTTAATTTGACAGGACTGAACTAAAATGTATTTTCTGTCCTTTTCTTAATGAAATAGAAAGAAAAAGATGCACTGCACTTAAGTTTAGTTTTGTTTGTGAACAAGGGAATCGGCGCCAATGTTAACTGTAGGTAAATTAAAAATACATCCATACAAAACATCGCACCTTCCCATGGGCAGAAACTACAGAACGTCACCTGCGACGATCCTTACATACTCCTTTTGCCTCTTTTACGTTCTTTCATCTATCTGGTCATATACGCACGCCGGTTGCGGTGTAAATAAGGTGGTGGTGGTGATTGTGTTCTCCTAGGACGTCCCAAGGCGTTTCCACTCACATCTGCCTTGTAAATACCTTTTGTTAGTCCCGTCCCCCCCCTTTCATTCATCCTCTCAACATGATGAAACCACATAACCATACTCTTTTCAATTTTTGTCACTACATCTCTCACATCATTCCCCAGCCTATCATTCATACATTACACGTGTTTCGCAAGGAACGCATGTCCACAGCATTTCTTCTAATTTCATGCTTCTTTTGCCACACCCAACATTCATTTCCCTACATAAGTACAGGCACCAAAACGCCATTGTGAACAGCCAGTCGAGCCTTTTTGGTCACAATCGCATGTATAGTACAATTTACTTTATTTCCCGCATTGTCTCTCCTTTCCACATCTTCATCAATATTTCCATATCTTGTAAACAGACTCCCTAAACATACAAACTCACTTGCCTTACTCCACACTATCAATTATTTACATCGCACACCGATGCATCCAACTATCAAACACCATGAACTTCGTCTTATTCACATTTATAATCACCCCTTTCATCTTAATTGCTACATCCATTGCAGTCACCATGTCTTGCAACTGTTCTGCTGACGATGCAAGTAGAACTTGATCATTTGCGTAGAGAAGTATTTGACAGGCAACTCATTCGTCCTCGATCCGCACTCACCCTCTTTCAAATCTGTCAGACAACTAACCATGCACAAGTTGAACAGCCACGGGTGACGCTACACAAGATATGCTATCTTTAAATAGCACTTGAGAAGCTTGTTGTAGAAAGTCCGTCTTCAATGTGACATTTCTCAATCATAAAAGCAAGTGTATTCAATGAAGCCATTTTGTTAGTCTTAATTGTGGCAACAACGCTGTAAATTAGCGAACGACGCGGCGTCTGCGTTGTTGCCACGTTTACCTTTGCGCGTTTACGATTAATTCGCGCTGTGAATGTGGCGCTGAGTTGCACCAGCCAAACCTATTCAATCCATTCTAATTTAAATCTCATGTTGTTAACTCGCTCACGCCAACACCGTACGTAACGTATGAAAAGGACAGACTGGACTTGTGCCGACTGCGTCCGCGACCAACACTCCATAATATTTATGTTATGTATGAGCATCATTGCCTCATGTACTACTGCCTACCTATTCGTTGTTTGAGAATGTGAAAAACGTTGTTTTTGTATTCGTCAATAAATAGAATAAAACCCGAATTTCAGGCATGATCCGAGTTTAGAGGTAGTGAAAGTTGAAGCATTTTAGATTTGAACAAATGCTGCTAAGTCACGCGTACCAAACATTTTCGGTTTTTCCGTTTCCCGAGATTTCAACGGCTTGAAACGCTTTTTCTTAATACGACTAGAACATAAGCATGATGATAAAGTGTTAACTCATAATAGGGCCACTGAACTGGGCGCTGCTATACGAGTGAAACCCGGTCCGCTTGAGGTCAACGAACTGTTCATTTTGCTGCATCCGTTGCAAATACTGCGCGGCGCATCGATGCCGCCACCAATTCTGTCGACTGAATACACCACTTTTTCATTTAGCTAAGTAAAAAGTGTTCTGGATTTCAAAGAAACTACAACTTAGGTTAGCTTGCCAATAGAAAGTTGTACGGGCGTTATAACCACTTCGTTCTGTTGTTATGACTGTTATGATGACTTGTTATTGCTTACCAATATTTACTTCTTATATTTACGAAGCGAAAAAGAGCTCCGTCTCATATTCCAATAGGTATTCACTGGCTACGTATGTGTTACATACTTTACATTTAAATTCTCATTAACACTAGCGTGTGAACTATTGGATACGACGATATGGTTTAGGCGGGTACTGAGTGCTGTGTAACGATTTATAAAAAGTAGGTATGTCAATTTTATTCTTCCTCAGGGAAAAAATAAAAGTGACCTGCTAATTTTGAGTACCTTCAAAAATTAACAGACCCTTTGAAATTTCACCAGTAAAGAACAAAAACTCCTAAACCAACGTTTATGTCAAAACATGGCCATGAACAGAAAATATCGATCGCATGACCGATAGCTGTTGGCAATCAGTCCTTTGTGTGAAGCGCGACCCCAACTCAACGCTCACTGGAACCTTTTAAAATAACGTAAATTAAAAAGCTTTTAATCGTTTCTTCGGTTTATTTCTATTTACACATTTCATGTGGTGGAGGTCAATAAAGTTTTGCGAGCGTGTTGATTTATTATCTTCAGCAATAAAAATGTTCACGAAGATGTGGACGAGTGTTGATGGCACGTGAAGCTGGATGACCGTATTTTTTATGGTTTAATAAGTATCGGAGTTGACGAAATATTTGGATAGAAATTGGAAAAAGATATGTTTCTTTACAAAGAATGGGTCGGGCTTCTGTCTGGCTGGAGTTGATGTAAGCCGGCAAATGGCAACCGTATTATTCGGGGCGGGTCGGGTTGCGCGGCGGCGGTAATAGGCTCCGTACGCGTCGCCTTTCGCCCACGGGAACTGGTTTCACGCAGCGCTTGTCAACTTGTGGACTCTTTGATTTGATTCAATAGTATTTCATTACCACTTAAAATGTTTTACACATTTATTTGCCATGGATATTTTTTATAATTCGGTGTTTAGGTCATGCATTTTCGTGGGTTGTCTTAAATGTAGTGACGTTTGTAATATTGGACTCTAGGAAAAAAATATTTAGTGTCGACATAGGCGGAAGGGAGGCCTGGGTGTTTAGGGGCCGCCCGTTGTGGGAGGGATTTATATGTATAGTGGCGCGATCACGTGTATATTTTGCAGCTTGTATTGATCCTGTCGTCTTTTTCTTGTTGTTAAATACGATTATGCCGCGCAGCGCAACTCAGTAATGCAATCAATTGAAAATTTTCGAGTAGGTAGGTAATCAACATATTTTATGTATGGTGTCGTCGACTACCTTCTTCTGATTGTTAGAACTTAGGTAGGACTGGGCAAGTGTTTGATTCTGCCGTAGGTGAAGTTTATTTTTTATTTGAAGCCATGGTAGACCTAAGATACAATATGTTACCTTATGCTTAAGTATAATAGTGGGTCGAAAAAGCGCTACAAATCAGATATTAAAAAATATATTATAAGTAAGGATCCCAAATAGTACCTAAGATTTTGAACTAACTTTTTTTTACTTTATTTTACATTCGTCTTCACCACGACCACAAATGAATAAATTACATCAGTAAATAATGTGACTAAGAATTGCACAGTATGTTTTTCAACAAAATCGTATCTTAGGTACTCCCAAGATACGATTTTGTTGAAAAACATACTGAATTCACACATAAAAAACAAATTATAAAAAAAAATGCAAAAAAATATATATATCCCAAGTAGTAACTTGAGATATATACAATTTTTTTTTGCATTTCTTTTAGAACAGCCATAAGATCTTTTATATACTATTTCAAGATTATCCATTATTTACGGGACACCCTGTATAGGAGCAGGACTAGGAAGGAGGCGTGCGAATTATAGATCCGTTAATAAGTCGAGTTGAACAAGATACTTCGATTTGCTTGTGCTGACTCTATTTCGGTGTTTGTGGCGCACTCGGCGGCTAATCGGCGCGTCACGTGACGAGCGCCGGAAGGACGGGGGGTGCGGGCCGGGGCGTCGGAATGCAGTCACCACCGCTCGATGCACACCCAGCATAGCTGCTCGATTGATCGTCAAGTCAAGCTCTTGCTCTACTTTACACATGCACTGGCTAAATGAAATCATCGCTGCTACGTTGTACGTACTTAATATTATTTACAATTACAACGTTTTTTTTGTGCCAACTCTCTTAGGTATGTTCAATTAATTTCTAGTACAAATTATCTGAGCGGAGCTATGCCCATTTTGGACATAATGTATATGAAAGTAAAAAATACTTTATTCTTGACGCGTAATTATGTATTTATGTTCTCGATGGTGGGCAAATAGGGATTAGGTACTAAATGATAAGAGAATGCATGCGTAAGCAAGCATGAATATTGTATAGGTGATAAGTACCTACCTAAGTGATAAGAGCAGCAAGTAAAGTAGATTTGTAACGAAAGTGAACACACACACTTAGGTATTGTACATATTGTCATTTAAAACAGTTTAATAATTATGTTATCTTAACGACTGAAGACAATTACCTACCTATACTTATTTATTCGTTTTGAAATCTATTGTTGTTATGATTATAATGGAAATACAATGAAGTATTTACTTTGATAATGTCATCAGTCATCAATTCATCATGCTCTTCATACTGACTAGGTGTAATGTTTGGAAACCTTATCAAGTCCACGTTTTAAGGCTCCCGCAGACAGGCGCGACGCAACACTAGTAGCACAACTTCTATAAAAACTACATGGGAAGTATCGTGCAGCGCATCGCGCTGCCGAGATCGCGCCAGTCTACACGAGTCATTAATCTACAGAAGAACCGTCGCTCAAAAGCAACTAAATATTAAAAATACTAATGTGTATCCTTTGCCTAGAACTAGACGTAGTAGGTATGATGTATGATGGTCCCTGAAACCAAAGAAAATATTTCAGCTGCTTTAGCTTATAATTTATGTCAATGTGTGACTGTCTGTTGATGACATCATAATGTATGTTTTTGCGGGGTAACGTTTTGACATTACTTTTGGCCAACAAATTGCTGGTCGCCCCACAGACCCTCAATATTGAAAAAAAAAAACACTCAAAACCGAAGTACTTAAAACAAGTCTTTTCAGGTACCTATGTAAATAAGAGGACTTGACCTGTAGTATGTCTTCTAGTTACTCGTGAGCTTTTGTTGTTGTGAATTCTTATCGATTAGAGTTACGTAACATCAGTTGTGTGAGTATAATATTATATTTGATCTCATTTAACTTAAGATGAAATTGTGTAGTACAAAGCAGTAATTGCAGCGTGCGGATTGCAGGCGATCGCCCCTCGCCCCGCCACGCAGCCCCGCGCTCGAACACCGTAAGTAAACAGTCTGGTGTTTATCCGCGTCTCGCTCGCACCGACCGCGTCGCGTCGCGCCTCTGAGGTGCACTCGCTGTTCCTATTATTTTCGTGACGGGTATTGCGCCGAAGCCGATTCCCGCATCCTCGCCCCCGAGACGCGAGGTCCGGTCTCGCGGCGGAGGCGGCGGCGACGGCCGTTCGCATCGCGCGCCAGTCCGCGCCCGAGGCCGACTGTCGCATCGCTCCGTTTGGTGTTTCTCGTCCATGTGTTGAAATTGAAAATGCGGCACGTTCCGAGTGCGTATCGCGGTGGGTGAAGAGCGCCCGGCCGCGGTTTGGATTTCATCGGTATCGTGACGTGTTTGGTGACAGTGAGTCGATTGTGTATTGGCGTGCCGATGGTACACGTGAATGTGGATGGAGTTCGGAGCGGTGTTGGAAGATGCATTTCAAAGAGTCGTTCGCGATGAGCGATCGACCGAGCGAGCGCGGCCGGCGCAACTCCCGCTGCAAGGGTGGGTGTCTGCTTGCAGTGACGGCTGCGAGTCGTCTGCGCTCGTGGACCACAACACACCATCAAACCATACCTACGTAGCGGGGCTTACGTGCCTACATCTTTCCTCTTCCCAACCATGATTGTCTCATGCATGCGTTATGTATTTGCTGTCTCTACCAGTCACAATTCCCGTAATGGAGTATTATCTGAGTTGATGTTGACTTTGCATTAGTAAATTCGTATGGGCGCAGCTTCCGATTGAAGGAACCACGTTCAACATGTGCTAAGTAGATTGTGGAACATCATAATAGACACCATTGGAACTTGTTTACTACACCTTAGACGATCCCGTTTCTCTGATTTTATGAAATTAACATACATATACAGCGGTGTACTTATTGATGTAATTCAATTATAAAGAATCTATGCGAAGCACTTATTCGAACAAATTCAGTTATTGGCTGGCTCTGCTGTTGACATAAATAAGCGATCAGCTGTAGCGTCTGAATTCTAGTGCATTTGACACACTCTCTAATTTTCTTTTCTTTATACTCAAAATATCTTTGAATATTTCCGCTCTATTGTTATTAGTATTGAATTGTTGCAAGCAATAAAATAATATCGAATTTTGATACGGGTTGATTCATAACAAAAATACGAATCTGCCTTCCTTTCTTTCCGATGTATCGATAAACAAGGTATTTTTAGCAATATCTACTTTGTTTACCATACCACTACTAAAACTGGAACTTTTATCTTCATTGATAGAACAGCAGAACTTTTTGTCGTGGAGAATAAGCACGTAGGACTCGTAAGTAATAGATAAAAGAAATATGCAAAGGTTAGTGCATCAAACCAAATAAAAAACCGGCCAAGTGCGTCTCGGACCACGCACAATGAGGGGGTTCCGTAATGAGGATTAATTTATCTAAAGAACAAACTTAACATAAATAATACATACATAACATCACGCCTTGTTTCCCCGAAGGGTTGGGCAGAGGTCTACCTGTAGTACACCCACATTTCGCCAGTAATGTTTAATTCCCATGTAACAGGGGGAACCTATAAAAACAAACTTAACATTGTAGTTGAAAAACATGTTCCCTCATACATTCCAAGTGCAAATGTAAGTTTGTACGCACAATATTGAGAGATACATACATAGACTCACGCCTTCTTCCCACGGGGGTAGGCAGAAACTATAGAACGCCACCTGCTACGCTCCTTACATACTTCTATTGCTTTAAGAGATTTACCGTCTTATTTTAAAATCATAGACTTCCTATAGGGTTTCCTGTACTCTATAAATAATGAACTATTCTAAGTATTTTTTTTTTTATTTTTTTGGCCCAGTAATTTCGGAGATAAGGGGATATGGTAAATTTTCTTCAATAAATTTAAAAGTATTTATTTTACAATTATAAAAAGATATAGTATCTGGAATCCTTACAACAAGTCCTTTCATTTGATATGTAACACGATACAGTTTGCAAACCTTTTTTTTTATTTTCTTTATTTGCCCGCTAAAAGTGACCCCGTATTCAAAATTCATTTATTTACATTACACGTCCGTGTTTGGGTCACAAAAGTTCATATGAGTACCAAATTTTAACTTAATTCGTCCAGTAGATTCGGAGCAAATCGGCTGTGATAGACCGACAGACACATGAATGATCTTATAAGGGTTCCGTTTGCCTTTAGAAGTGGCACGGGACCCTAAACCAAGACTTCGCTGCCAACAGTGACGCGATAACGGTTTCGTAAACATGTGTGCATTTGGTGAGCAGTGGTGGCCCAGTGGTAACAGCCGCGACTTACGAGTTTTAGGTCGTAGGTTCGAACCCAGACAGGCGCTTTACTTTGTGTAAATTATTTCATCACCACTGCTCTCAAAACGGTGAAGGATAACATCGTGAGGAAACCGGCATGTCCTAGAACCAAAAATTCGAAGACATGTGACATCTACCAACACGCAGTGGGCCCGCGTGGTGGATTACGGCCCACTCCCTCTCACAGAGAGGAGGCCTGTGTCCCAGCAGTGGGAACATTATAGGCTGATTATGTATTATGTATGTGTGCACTTGGTGTGTCCGGTGAGGTGTAGTTTGGTTAAGTGGGTTGTAAATATGTGCATGGGAGCGTGTATGCATAGAGCGAGGTGTAGTTTTGGCATGCTTCGCTGTATTGTTCGCAGCGCTATGTCTTGGTTTTGGTGTGAGGTTAGTGCTAGTAATAAAAATAGCATTTTTTTATATTTGGCTCTCATATCGTTTAGCGAATGCTATAATTGAAAGCTAGGGTAGCAAATAGGTCGATTAAATCTCAGTAATATCAGCAGTAGCTGTAGCTGTTTCAATGATGCTTCGATAACATTGACCTTCTATTAGGCAAGATCGAAGCACCACTTAAAGCTACGAGTTGAAAAACACGGGGGTACGAAGCTTGTAAGTAGATACTTGTTACTTACGCAATATTTCTAAGGTAAATCAAGTTTATTTTTTTGTGAAACGCTGTATAATTCGAAGATTGGTGTCATTTCGTCATTCTACTAAACGGCAATTTTTTTATAAGATAATAATTCATGAACAAAAAAAAACTCGAATATTTTTCAATTAATGCTACTCCTTTTTGCTATCAAGACGCTTTTTCAATTCCTTTGCCTTTTCAAACAGAAAGTAGGTATTACATCTAAGTAGGTAAATCCGATGAAAAGTAATTTAAAATAATTAAAACAAAAACACTGTTGATTGTTGCTTTTATTCGGTTACGTTTTGACTGAAGGCTCCCGCAGACTGGCGCGGCATATCGCGGGCGTGACACAGTGGAACGAATGTATGGGAGCGGTTGGACGTAGACATGTCCGAAAAAAAAGAGTAAAATTATGCCAAACTAATGATGCCATCTTATTCGATTACTTAATGCCTTCATAACTTGTGGTGATGAATTTCTTCATAACTCCCATATTTCGGGAGTAATTTGAGAAAATGTGAAATTTTACTATGAAAATGAGTGTATCGAGCTCTCTCCCTCCTGATTCCGGGCTTGTTTCAAGTAGCGGTCTCTAATATCATAATGCTAATACTAAGAGCTATATTTAATACTAAGACACATAGTGCGCCAAATGTGCACTTTCTGGGATAAAGAGTGATGTTTATTTTATAACACAATTTTTTTATTTTTTGTTTATTTTGTTGATTAAAACCGTTTTTCTAAAGGTTTACCTTATTACAATAACATTTCTGAGCAGCCAATTAGAGAAGATATAAGCTAATTAGGATATATAATTAGGGACTTAAGGTTTACATATAAAACTGATGCACTAATGATTACTGATAAGAACATTGCTATTATTTAATTACTAAATGGCTCTTAATACACTAATTTAGCATGCATCATTTACTAATTATCACAATAACTAATTACCTTGCAATATTTAACAAAGGATACCTGGGATACCTGGATTTTATATAAATAGGTCACTATTAGTAACTTTAAAATCAGTGTTGATTTACACCTCGTTGTATCCAAGCTAATCTCGCAATGTATTTTCCAAATTTTAATACAAATCTTGATATTCACGTTGCTTTATGCGCACGCGCACATAAAGATTTACGCGACTTTAACTATTTGTTCAGTGTTTTAAAAGATAACAGTTGTGTTCAGTTATGTGAAAGTGCTGAAACAAGTTTAAAAGACTGGTGTCGTCGATTTTGCTACCGCATTTATGCAAAATGGACACAGTCTGGAAGAAGCACAGATAAGTTTCGGAAGAAACATGAGATTTGGCTACAGGCTGCAATTCAATGGCCGGAATTACAGAATGAAAATATGGAACCTTCTACAGAAAATATAAGTGACGTCATCGAGCCCATAATTTCTCCTGCTAAATCTGATGCTTCAACTTGTACACATCCTAGTCCTCGTAAATCTTTTGAGGACCTTAGTAACCGGCAAAAAAGAAGACGCACTGAAGATAGTCTTTCATGCAGCAGTAGCAGCGCTGAAATTATGTTTTCGGCCGAAAGGGCGCTTCAAAAGGCAGGACAAAGCGATACAGCTTATGTTATGAAATACTTGACGGAGAATCCAGAAGAGGCCTCAAAAATCAAAGCCTTCATTGAAGGTAAATCAATTCAGGTACGGGAAATATCCCCTTTGAAGGCATTGGCTCTTTATGTATCGATGAACTTATCGAAATGGCGCTATAACACTCTTCGGGATTTCAACACTCAAGAAGGAGCTCTTCAATACCCGAGTTACTACATGTTGGTTAAAGAAAAAATTAAGTGCTATCCGGCCAAAGAAGATCTCACAGTTACAGAGAGCTCTGCAAAAATCAAATTACAAGCCTTGATGGATTTAACCTCAAGAAGACTTATTAGGTCGTTAGAAACCCCTGTTGATCCCAATCAACAGCTCGTATTGACCAGCAAATGGGGTTTTGACGGATCATCTAGCCAAAGCATTTATCATCAAAGGACGAGTGAAGATGAGCAAATCGATCTTGCTAGTAATTTTATGATTAGTCTTGTACCACTGCGGCTCGTCTCAAAAGGTGTAACAATTTGGGAAAACGAGCGACCATCTTCCACTTCATTTTGCCGGCCAATATTGTTTAAGTTTATAAAGGAAACCAAAGAAAATGTGCAGAGAGAGATGGCTGAAATCGAAGCAGAGATTGAAGCCTTAACTCCATCCACCATCACTGATGGAATTAGTGTCAAACACCAACTGCTGTTGACAATGATTGATGGTAAAATTCATTCCATTATATCCAATACAGCAGCTTCAGTGTGTGACATATGCAAGGCTTGTCCTAAAGAAATGAATAATTTAGAGTTAATCAAAGATAAACACGCAAACGAGGACATGTATAAATATAGCTTAAGCACCCTTCACGCTTGGATTCGCTCAATGGAATGCTTATTACACATTTCCTACAAATTAGACATAAAATCATGGCAAGTAAGGGGTGATATAGCAAAAAGGCAAGTTGATGACAGGAAGAAAAGAGTTCAAGAGGCTGTAAGAAGAGAAACGGGCTTACTTCTCGATGTTGTGAAACAAGGCAGTTGATCCACCAACAATGGCAACTCGGCAAGGAGATTTTTTGAAAACTACACTAAATCTGCTGAACTGACCGGAATAGATGCTATGCTTTTAAGAAAAATCTGTGTGATCTTGCAGTGTATTTCATCAGGAGAGAAGATCAACGTAACTAAATTCCGAGAGTTCTGCTTTGATACTGCTAAGCTTTACGTGGAGTTATACCCATGGTATTATATGCCTTCTTCACTTCATAAAATTTTAATGCATGGGCCAGACATAGTTCAGAACATGTCAATTGTGCCCATTGGTTTTCTATCCGAAGAGGCATCTGAGGCTAGAAATAAAGATTTTAGAAAATATAGAGAGGGGCATTCTCGAAAGCATAGCAGTATCTCATGCAATGAAGATATTATGCACAATCTTTTACTGTCTTCTGATCCACTTGTTACAAGTATCCGTCCAAAAGGAAATAAGTTTGTAAAAAAATCTTCTTTTAAGGAATTTTATGAGCTTACGGATTCTGAGAAAAGTGATATCGAATTTGTTAACATAAATGATTTAGCGGACATCGATTCTGAATTTGAATTAATTGATGATGATGATGATGACGAAGATAATTAAATGATGTTATTGTTTTAAAATGTGTAACTTAGTAAATTAGAGCTTACATCTTAATTATTTATTGTACTTTTAATGAAACTAGGTAATTTATTATCAACTTACTTAAAAGTCATACTCTCATCAGTTCTTGTGAATATTTTTGTTAATATATATTTCTGTATATATATAATATATTTATAGACCTCTTAATAAGTCTGTCTGCGGTTTAAAGTAAATACAAATGGGGAAAAAACGTTTTTTTTTTTAAATTTTCATTTCCTTCTATCCCAGAAAGTGCACATTTGGCGCACTATGTGTCTTAGTATTAAATATAGCTCTTAGTAATAGCATTACGATATTAGAGACCGCTACTTGAAACAAGCCCGGAATCAGGAGGGAGAGAGCTCGATACACTCATTTTCATAGTAAAATTTCACATTTTCTCAAATTACTCCCGAAATATGGGAGTTATGAAGAAATTCATCACCACAATTTATGAAGGCATTAAGTAATCGAATAAGATGGCATCATTAGTTTGGCATAATTTTACTCTTATTTTTCGGACATGTCTACGTCCAACCGCTCCCATACATTCGTTCCACTGTGCGTGACAGGCAGCAATATGCCTGTCGCCCCAGTCTGCGGGAGCCTTGAGTTTTGTCAATGCAATACCTAATTGGTTTCATAGATTTATGTTCTGGTCACCTTGTATGAAATACATGGCGACCAAATATCATGAATCATCAAAAGTCGTCATTCAAAAGGGCTAGCTTAAAGTGCCTACCTATATCATGTTATTGGTGGTAAGTACTGTTAAGGCTCGTGCAGAATAGCGCGATATTGCGGGCGCGACAGGCAGCAATATGCCTGTCGCGCCCGCGATATCGCCTGTGTCTGCACCAGCCTTTAGGGCTCAAAAGAAATAATTACCTCGTTTTATGTATCTATACTCCCTTGGTTTAGGTAGTTACCTAAATGCAAACAAAAAACCCCGTGACAGACACCTGTCAAAAGCGTCTAGTTAACCGACCAAACGTAATACCTGTCACTTCGGTTGTCATGCTACGTCACAGTTGTACTCTTCAATTTAGCAACGTTATAATTCGTTGAGGTTTAAGGCTCTTACAGACTGGGGCGATATCGCGGGCGCGACAGGCATATTGCTGCCTGTCGCGCCCGCGATATTGCGCTATTCTGCACGAGCCTTAACAGTCTTTAGAGAACCTGCCTTTTTGGTCTCTTTACAATTGACATATTACAAAATATTATATTAATAATATAAATCTAACTAAAAAAAACAGCGAAGTGCGTGTTGGACCACGCAAATGAAGGGTTCAGTAGTTGGGATGAATGATGTCACGGTTAATTCTCCAACCGCAAATTTAAGTTGGTCCACTATTACCCGTTAACTTGTAAATTCTACTTGGCTGTGATAATTTTCCTTTTAATTTTATTATATATACCTACTACTGCAAAATGAAATTTTTCACAACCATTTAGCTAGCAGGGCTTGACTCTAACAAAATTTAGCATTTTAAAACTTAATATTACGAGGGCGACACTGAAAGTTTTTAGAACTGGCCACTTGTAAACGATATAAAAAAAAACAGTTCAAATTTTGAAAATGGAACTCTGCCAATATTATTGTCTATGTATTTTATTCATTTGTTTACGATTTGGCGGCAAACTAAAAATTGTCTGTATCACGTCAGCATGAATTTAACGCGAGAAAATTTCCTTTTTATGACTTTCGATGTCATTTAACACAGTTCTTTCACAAGTTAATAAGAAAGTTATGATAGACTTCGATTGGCCTTTTACGATGAAGCCCCATCTCGTGCCACTGTTTACAACTGGTTTAATGAGTTTAAACGTGGTCGCATTAATCTCACCGATGATCTGCGTGAGGGACGGCCTTCTACAGCGACGACTGAAGATAACATCTGTGTTGTGCGGCGTATGATAGAGACTGACAAAAGAGTGACTTATTAGCAGATTCGGACAAGCTAAGACATCGGTATGAGTCAAGTGCACAAAATCCTCCACGAACATTTAGCTGTCAGGAAGCTTTGTACCCGGTGGATACCTCATAATTTGACAGAGGCCATAATTTGACGCAATATTTATCCACACCGTAGGCATAGACAAGAAAAATAAATATTCAAGATTTCTTTTTTAATTTTTAAAAAGAATCATATTTTTTTCTAGCTTCTATTTTACCACTTTATCGACGTGATTAACATGATTGTATACCCATGCCAAATTACAGCTTTCTAGTACTAAAGAATCTCTGAGCTAAGCTGGGGAAAGAGACAGAAGGGCATGGCTAAACTATAAGGGTTCCTAACAACGGAACCCTAAAAATGTGCTTAAGCAGTTACAAGCTCGTGCGAAGCTTCACAGTGTTATAGCGTATGTCTTCATGTAAACACTTCCACAAAATGTTCACACTGCGCAAACACCTAGTTTTTGAGAACAAAAATCCTGATGTTTCAGAAAATGTAACTTATTTACTTAAAAATCCGGCCAAGTGCATGTCGGACCACGCACAATGAAGGGTTCCGTAGTTGGGATTACTTGGGATGAATTTATTCTAAAAACAAACTACAGTCTGTAGTTGAAAAACATGTTCTCCCATACATCGATATACGTCACGATCAATTCTCCAACCGCAAATTTCAGTTGGCGACTATTACTCGTTAACTTGTAAAGCCTACTTAGCTGTGATAGTTTTCCTTTTAATTTCATTATATGCACTACTGCCATGATTTTTTTCAGATCTCCCTATATAACCAGTTAGCTGGCAGGGGGGGACACACACTTAACTCTAACAAAAATTAGCACTAAAGCTTAACGTCTTTACCTATGTAATTAGAGATTCTATAACCAACATTTTCAGATTTAATTATCTGTGGATTAGCGCGCAATTCGAAATTCAAATAACATTATTCGAAAGCCGTGTTAATTTAATTTCAAATTCAATCATTTCTTTTTAGATAGGTAGTTTTAGGCGCCATGGATAAACTGAAAACTCGTACAATTTTCGTATATGAGTTCCTACGTGGAAATACCGCTGCGCAAACAACACGAAACATTAACGACGTGTACGGGCCTAACACTGCTTGCATAAACACGATCCATATTTTTTCAATCGTTTTAATCTGGAAATTTTGAGTTGAAGAACGAGCCTCGCGGTCGGCCGATGACCATTGTCGACAACGACGAATTGAAGGCGATAGTGGAAGCGGAACTTGGAGTTAGTGTCAAAACAACATTGAAGCACTTGCGTCAAATCGGAAAGATAAAAAAGCTAGATAAGTGGGTGCCACACGAACTTAAGCAACCAACAGCAAGACTCGCGACGAAGCATGCAGTACTGAATCGGCATAGAAACGAGGGAATTCTAAATCGAATTGTTACCTGCGATGAAAATTGGATCCTGTACGACAGCCGTAAGCGTTCGTCTCAGTGGGTGGACCCGGGTACAGCACCTAATCAGTGCGCTAAAAAAAAGATTACTCATAGGAAGATGATGGCGACTGTATGGTGGACCAGTTCTTGTACATCACAGCTTCTTACCGAATGGCACAACAGTGACGGCAGATGTCTATTGCCAAGAATTGCAATCAATGATGTAGAAGCTCGCAATTCAACAACCAAGACTGGTCAATCGCTCTTCTCCATTGCTTCTCCATGACAACGCGCGAGCTCACACTTCACGACAGACCATCGCAAAGCTACAAGAGCTGGGAGCTCTCCGTCACATTGCCCCAACTGATTTCTACTTTTTTCAAAATTTAGACAATTTTTTATGTGGGAAAATATTCAACACCCGAGAGGCAGTAGAAAACGCTTTCGCTGACTTCATCACCTCCCGTCCGGCAGACTTCTACAGTAAAGGGATAAACAAACTGCCATCAAAATGTCAAAATTGTATAGATAATTTGGGCCAGTACTTTGATTAGCTGAAATAAAAAATATACCAAAATTTTTATATTTTAAAATTTTCATACTAATCTCCAATTTCATAGGTAAAAGCCTAATATTACGCAAACGGATCCTTGAATCGAAAAATGGTGTTGAAAGACCCAATAATTTACCCTACAATAGTCTAGCACTTTGTCGACGTGATAAATATGTATATGTATACCTATGCCAAATTACAGCTTTCTAGTACTAAGCTCTCTGAGCTACAGCGGGGGGGGGGGGGGGGGGGGGCACACACAGACAGACGCACATGGCGAAACTATAACTAACTAAAAATTTACATTTTACCACTTAATGTACGAATTTCACTCTTAGGTTATAAGTTAGTTGTATGTTAGTATTAATATTGTTAAGGCTCTTGCAGATTGACTGGGGCGATATCGCGGGCACGACAGGCATATTGCTGCCTGTCGTGCCCGCGATGTCGCGCTAGTCTGCACGAGCCTTAAGTTTTTTACTTTAATTTATTCTTAAATTGCCTGCTACCGCAATGACCTAAATTATGGAGCAAATAATATAATTAATTAATAAATAATCATAAAGAACGAAATCACATGTACGTGACGGACGCTAACGTTTGTGGTTTCACCCGTTTCACGTTTGTCAGTCATTCGACAGCTGTAGTAAGCCGCTTGTGCAGGCTGCATCACGGATCGAGGCTTCGAGTGTTGTGCAATTGTTGGATCTTAACTTATTACACAGTACACTAAATGCTAAACCAACTTAATATACAAAAATGACACACCTTGACTTATTAAAAAGGCACTGAGAACTTGGGATGCAAGAGCGAGCTCAGCAAGCTTAGGACTTGGGGACACCCCGGCTCGGACCGGTTCTGTCCGAAGAGGATGGCGTGGTCTGGTGAGCGAGCGAACAAAGACTCAGTCATTACCTTCGGACCTAACCGGTGCGAGTCGGGGTGCACCAAGTCCCGACACATCTCGGCTTAATAAAAAGGCAATGAAAACTTAGGATGCAAGAGCGAGCGAAGCGAACTCGGGACTTGGGGCACCCCGACTCGGACATGTTAGGTTCCAAGGGGGTGACAGGAGCTCAAGTGAGGGAGCGAACGAGCACCTGTCATCCTCTTCGTGTTAGGTTCCTTTTAACCCTGTAGACAGAAATAGAGGGGCCCCGCGAAGCGAGGCTCCGTCGACTACGCCTCACTACACATTTTAATTTGACCTTGACCGAGGCATTTCACATTGATCATTGACAAATATGTATTCACAGAATAATAATACTTAGAATCATTATAATACATCTCTCAAAGTTAGAATTGGTGCCAAATGTCATGATGAAAGTCATTCAATAGACTAAAAACTTAGTATGATTCTAATGATTATAATTCTGTAAGTAAATACATATGTATATATAACATAACATGTTTGCGAATCATATTTTGATCAAGATACCTACAACCTGACACTGACTTGCAAATGACAAAAAAACGTAAGAAAATTTTAATTTCGCGAGCTACCACTGCGGATCCACCTTCAGAATAAATGATAAAGTCATACATTATTAAAAGTAGAAACTATCGTAAAAACCTCAATGAATTTAATTTGGTTACAACGTATTTTTAAACAACAAAGTGTCATCTATTAAAAAAAAGCCCTCTTTATGATTTGTTTACCTTTAGTTAATTGCCTAAACCAAGTTATGTTAGGTACGGTAAGAACCTAAGTATACTTAGGTTCTTACCTAACATAACTACCTACATCTTTTAGCACGTAAAAGGTATTCCGAAGGCATATTGTAGTGAAAGATTCAACATTACAGAACTTAAACTGTGGAGATTCACAGATGACTCCGCCCTTTCAACATACAATGGAGCACTTAATATCGTGTTCAGGGTGTCGTGCTGTAGGGGCTTGTGGCTAAGTAATAAATAACAGCCGCACGGGTCTATCGATTAGGTTAACCGACGCTTGCCGCGGCTGGTCCGTGGATGGGTGACCATCTTTACATACCAAGACCCCCCCCGTGCCTCGGAAAGCACGTTAAGCCGTGGCTGTCAGATAGGCAGTCGCTCCATGTAAAATACTGGTATTCAGCTGTATCCGGTAAGACTGGAAGCCGACCCCAACATAGTTGGGAAAAGGCTAGGCAGATGATGATTATGGTGTCCTGCTGTCTGCACGTTACAGGAACTTTTTTAATGACTGAAAATGTGTACCTAACGAATTTTGTGTGACGTCATATAGCCTATAATCCGCGGCACAGCATGACACTTCCAACGATACCTCATTTGTCGAAATCGTCTAGTAGGTTATGAGTTATCATTATGAGCGAACAGATCAACATACATACATAGCCTGTAAAAATTAGAACCCTCTTTTGGCTTTACCGTATTCGGGTAAAAAATCTCGTAAATCTCGTCTAGCTCTATAATATTAAGTCTGGCGCTACTACTACTATATGATTCTGAAACATTTCTCCGACATTCGTTCCGTCGTTGAACGATTCACTTTTAATTTTTTCACCGATTGAACGTTTCGCCGACAGAACCTTCCATATGCGTCACTTTCGACGAGAGTAATAGAGGGGATCTGGCGCTCGGCGGTCGCCGCTTCGCTCGCTCGCCTTGGCGCGTTAATTGGACCACTGTTCTAACCTAACCTAACCTAACCCAACATTATACTTCGCTATAAGAAAGGTTCTGTAGGCGAATCGTTCGCCGTCGAAACGTTCTATCGGTGAAAAAATGAAAAGTGAATCGTTCTGTCGGTGAACCGTTCAACGGCGAAACGAATGTCGGAGAAATGTTTCAGAATGCTATACTATTACTATAAATAATCGCTGAACATTCATGGGGGTGCTTCGGGAACCCCTTGGGTAGAGGATTCTAACATTTTCTTTTCATAATAAGCTAAGTGTCAATAAGCTAGCGAGCTAGTAACTCTGGCTTTGTGTATACAGAACTAGCTTCATTTCTAGGCTACTAAGCTAGTGAGCTAGTCACTCTGGCTTCGTATATACAGAACTAGCTTCATTTCTAGGATAGTATAGTAACTTAGTGAGAAATCTAGTGTCCCAAGCTAGGATAGTTTAATAGCTTCTTTCTGGTTCTAGTTCTAGTTTTCCTTCTGGCAGTGCTGCAGGTCGTAGCTAGTTATAAAATATCTACTTTTAGTCTTATATTATGGACATCAACAAGTTGTTTGGTAACATAAAATTATCGGAATAAAAAGTAGTTAAACAACTGAAATTCTTCAAGCTGTAGATAGTATTGTTATTTTCGTTTCCAACTTTCAAGGTCTTCTCATATTGGTGTGAATTGGTTAATTTAGTCATAATAAGAATATTTACATGGCACTCTAAACATGATAATAATGTTATGCTCATGATTACCATGATACGGCGCATGACTTTAGGGCTCCCAGCACACAGGCGTGACGCGAATCTGGTAGAACAATTTCCACGAAGTTTTCATAGAAATTGTTCTACTAGGGTCGCGTCGCGGCTGTCGGCGGAAGCCTTTTTAAGCTTAAAAAAATATGGAAAATCTGTATGAATTAATGAAGCACCGACCCCAACGTGGTTAAACCAGACTCGATTTCTCGAATGAAACCAAGGATTCTAGTGTGAATCCTTGGTTTCATTCGAGCAATGGAGTCTGGTCCCTGGAGCCTCATGTTTCATGGGACTACAGAGACCATTGCACATCAAAGAGTAGACCGATCGACCGAGGTAATGGTCAGGGAGACATGCCCATAGGACATGGAAGGATTATAAGAGCGGCGGAGAACTGTCGGCGAGAGCCTTTAACTTTAAAAAATAATGAAATATCTGTATGATAATTAATTCTACATTTACCTACATTTTGTTTTGTACTTGTTAATTACGGAGTAATGAAACATTATACTTCGTAGAACCACTTGTTCCTAAAAGGCAAGTAAATTTCATGGATGCTAGTTATTTATGAACTTTGTCTGTTTGTAGCACGTTACATTTATTAACCCTTTACGGTTTACCCAATATTTTCCATAACGCTAATTTAAGTTGTGATCAAATTGTTTACGCGAATTTGATGCTTGAATCTTAATAACAAATGAAAACACATTTTTTTTTTAAACAGGTTTTATTTAATTATAATGAATCAGTCCCACGTTTTACTTGGCTACGTCATTCGTTAAAGGCCTCTGGGGTTATGCGGTAGGGGTGGGGTGTGGGGGGGAAGGGAGTCGCAAAGGATGGAGGTGAGATCATAGTGGCGAGTGGCCCGGGGAGGCGATCGATATGTACATTGAACATACATACGTATCTATATAAATGACTGTACCTAACTTCTCGCAACTCGACTGTCTGCTCCAGATACTGCGCCAAAACCCTGTCCCCCCCGACCTCTACCCCTACCTTGCCTATTCTTTAACAAAAAGATCAATTTTTAAACAGAAAACATCATCTTAAACCTGCCCCCTTAATTGCGTATCACACTCGTCAAAATGTGAATTATTTTGAAGTATATATTTGCATATTCATAAGTTCGAAAAAATTGGTTGTTCAACAACGTACATAACGCAATGAATGTTGTTGAACTGTCAAAATGAAACCGAGTGCTACTGATAGATATACAGGTTATTCAGATTTTTTTGGTACATTTTTATTAATTAATTAACAGTATAATTGCTACAAATGAGTCAACTCTATAATGCCATTAAGTCCAGCACTTACTTCATGCTATCAGGTAAATCAAACAAAGGTCATATTTGCTCAGAGGATGTGGTGATATAACCACTTCCATGGACCCTTCGTCATTATCTAAATTGGTCGTATATGGGTACAGAACCAACTGGTCGTACTGGGTACCATATAACGTCATTTTGAGTACCTATCTACAAATCACTGCCCCATCTGATCGTACTTAGATATTATGTATATCGGCTATTGTTTATGAGGTTACCATTAAAAGTATGCTTTTGGCAGCTACATGTTATCAGAGAAAATCCAACGTCGCCTTCATAACATTGATTGAGCAGACATACTTCGAATCAACCGAGTGTTTGATATTTGATCATGCCGCAATTTGCATTACAAAACTTTTACGGACTGAGTCTTATTTCTCAGTTATGTATTTTCCATTCATAATAAATGAAACTGATCAACAGTTAGTTCAACTTTATAGATGAAAGAGACGGCAATACTAGTGCTGAGTAAGACGCTATTGACCTGACTAAAGCGCAGACTCCTTAAAATCCTAGATATTGAATTGATTACTTAAATTAGAAACAGTGAAGACCACGCGGCTGAGTGCGAGTAGGTCCTTCTTAGACAGCTTCAATAATTACAAGTAACGCCAGATCATCAGCGAAACCCTTATGCTCTATAATCTATGGTTACAGATTCAACTAAATTGGTTACATTGGTTTGTTTATTTGAATCATAAACCTCTTATGAGTCTCCATTGAGACTTCATCCTTGTCTGTCATGCTCCAAAGGCTTCGTTAATCTTGCAACGGTTGCTGTTTTCTGTAACTCTACGATAAGGCACTATAATATGTTACGTGAACGGGAAGAAATCAATTCGATCCACCCAGATACAATTTCATGTTGCAGGCATGTTTTGGAGAATACCAAAGTACTCAGCACTGTATCTGGCAACCTGAGGGCAGCTTGTGGCCATTTCTTCCTCCTGCATGCAGCCTGTACTATTTTGATTTGTCTTACTTTAACTTCAAAATGAATATATTTCCCATTCCGATTTAGGATCTCTCAGGAGTTTTCAGGATCTACAGAATTACAGGCTCCACTTAACAATTGTTTGGAGACAATTTATTATAATGCCACACATGCCTGTGTGGCATTACGAACAGCAGTATCAGCAACATGCTCATACTTTTTGCGACGTGGTAAATAACGGACTGTGACATAAACTACCTCATTTAAACCGTTGTCGTTCAGGGATCTGATTAACCCCACCTTCATGATCCCTGTCCTGCTCCATAGTATTGAATACAACGTCTGTATGCATTAAATACATGAGTTGTAACATACACTATGTTCAACAGGTGCTGGCGTCAAGATGGAGCACTTCCAAGCGGCGCTGGATCCTCGCAAGCAGGAGCTGCTGGAAGCGCGATTCCTAGGCGCCAAGGTCAGTTTCCACTCCTGTTTTACTATAATACATTATTTAGTCATCAGAGGTTGTCGCTACACCCATAACGTTTCCGCTTCAGTGCAAGGCTCGTATTTCACATGCAATGTGTCAGGCACTCAGGCATTAAACTATAATTTGATTCACGACTTTTGTATAGTTTAGTAATAAACTCAAATCCAAATTAAAGTACCTAACTGTAGCAGTCACAACACCGATAGCATATGTCCAAATTACTTTGCATCTCATCTCATCTGTCAGGTTGTTTTTTTTTTTTTACAAAAAACACCAATGGGCTTTAATGATGAATTGATGAAGAATATCTACGTTCAAATAGTAATCATGATTTCAAATTGGCAGGGACGATTGAATTATATGGTCGAGTGAAGTCCTCTTCGAGTAGGCGTACACCTCAGATATTGCATAGATGCGGATATTCTATTCTAGGTAATCTATTTGAGTTTACGAGGAAGAATAGGATTGTTTAGTTAAGTGCTTCATTGAATTCTAGGAATTACTCTAGATTCGAAATCGCAATGGGGTGCCCACATTAGAGCTTTTTCAGGTAGATTAAGTTCAGCTGCTTATGCAGTAAGAAAAATAAGGCAATTGACTGATATAGCCACAGCTAGGTTAGTTTAGTATACTTTGCTTATTTCCACAGTATTATGTCTTATGGCGTTCTGCTGTGGGGATACATTCAAAGAAATTGATGTACTAACACTGTCTTCTCTTTATATCTTGGAAAGTATTGCATGTTCGCAAAAACTTAGCACTTTTCAAAATAAGAAGCGATTTTCATAATATAAATACTCGTAGTAAACATGAAATTGATACCCAAAATTAGATTAACAAAAACAAGCAAATCAATTCTTATCAACAGTATCCGCTTTTATAACAAGTTGCCAAAGTCGGTTACAGAACTTAGCGATGGAAGTTCAAAACCCACATCAAACGTCTCCTTATCAAAAAAGCGTATTATAAGATTAAAAACTATGTTGAAGACAAGGAAGTTTGGCAATAATTCCTTCTGCATTTTTTTTTACATTCATCCTTGACATAATCTTTTTATTATTTGACATTATATAGGTATATAATGTCAAATAATAAAAAGATTATTACACCACAATTAAAACAATTTAAATTTCAACTATTTATTAGTGACTTTTGTGCACAAGATATTAATTCAGATTTGTTAAAGTTGTAATGGCAATCTCTTTTGGTTTAAATAGGTTTTTATTTTTGACGTGATAACGTCTTATAAATTGCTGTAACGTACGTAAATGCATAACTCATTGTCACGTTCCGCCTGAGCCGAGCGTGCAAGCGAGAGCGCGGAACTAGCGATAGAGAGGCACGATCGGCCTAAGCGTTCGGCTTGTGACGCATCTCTCTCTCGTTATCACGTAAAATTATCGTCCGTAAACCGACTTTACAGACAACCAATTTTTTTATTAATATTTTACATAGATTCTTTTAAATTATATTATTATGAATGTGATAACGTTGTAGGCGTACTCGACTGAAAATTTGTAGACCGTTTATTTTTTGTTAAGTACCTGGTACTTGTTGATAGTCCTACACCGTCCTCCCATACCTATTAACATTATAATTTGAAAACATTGTAAAAGCCAACTATTTTTAAAAGAGTAGGTAACCGTGGAGTTTCTTGCCGGCTCTTCTCAGTTGGAAACGTTCAATTGGAACCGTGCACCTAGCTTCTGACGTTTCCTAGTGCTCATGTAGGTTTATATGAAATAAAATATTTTGATTTGATTGTATTCTTAGTTTCTGTACAAGAGTTTTGTTTGGTCCGACTACTTGTCTTCATGCTTCCATTGGTGTCGAGGTTTTAATATAGAAGCCTCACGTTCCTAGCTTATAAAATTCTTATTGAAACCATAGAGATAATTATATCGATTTGAGAAATGAGCCAATCAAAGTTTTGCTAATGATTATAAGTGATGTAATGAGCACATTAGACCAGATGACGAACAAATTTAAGCACGTAAGTTAAGTAGTCACTAATTAAGTGCTTCTTATTACTGTAGTGGACGGACATCTGTATAAATTCCATCAGCGAATTGTATAGGAATGTCTTTGTTAAATCAGAAGTGAAGGCAATGTTGTTTTCGAAACGATTCTTTTGTTCTCACGTTTCCTGCGCTCAGGTTAGGTTCAGTTAGTTCATTTATCGGTAATAGTAACGCCACACTGTTGTTGTCTACTTGGTTGGATTAAATACTTCAGGGCGTACGCGGTATTTACGTCTCATGCTAAAGTAACGAAGGAATAAATAAACTCCTTCTCACGTGCCATCCATCCCTAAACTTCGACCTCTGGTATTATGAAGTGAACACTCTTTTATTGGAAGGCTTGAAGTCTCTAATAAAGTTATATGTATACCTAATGTTAACATCGTTGAAGATATAATTTACGTTAGTTTGATGAACTTTTGGTGTACGGTATCACAATCAACCGACACTTATTATCAACTTGCTGCTTGGGCTATGAATGAAAGTTCTCAAGTTCCGTTGCCTACGCATCATCATAGTAGGAGACAAAAATACTGAATTTATTTTGCCACTTGGTTGTTAAGCTGCAAAATACCCTTTTAAAAACCAGGTAAAGATATGGAAGGTAAGAATAGCATACGGGTGATAGGTATTTAAAGTAAAAAAATGCAAGTTGCTTAAAGGGCACCTCAATACGTTGTTAAGGAGGGGGAGCTACGTAACGCCGACTGTTATGTATAGCCATACTTATATCAGTGCGGCACCAGTCGGCGGGCGAGTAGATGTTGACATGCAACGATTCGATCACGTGATCTTTGATAATGTGGCAGCTCCAGTAGGCATCCCACCTGCCCCGCAGCCGCTGCCGCCGCCCCGCTTTCTGTTCGCCCGTCGCCGGCTACATCACGTATGTGCACACATCGTCGTCTCGGCCGACCAAGTGATGTTGTAGATATGTAATTCTATTATGTGTCTCGTCTCCGTCCGTTCCCCGCTCACACTTCGCTCCCCCATTTCGTCCTAATGACGCGTCATTTGGCCGAGCTAGGGCATCGGTTTTGTTCGTTGTTTTGTTATATTTGTTATTCAAATGATCTGTGTTATTGATCACGTTCTCTTTGTTGCTCACCGGAAAGATTTTAAGTGAGTAATCACTAGATAATTCCTTCTTAAGAAACAATTTGTTAATTGAACCACGATGTAGCAATCAGAAAATATCATAGTCCAATCTGAAGTCAATCGGTATGATATCAGTTTGTAGTAAATATTCATACATAATCATTGTCTGATGGTGGCAGTCTCGCTCGCTTGTGACTGAATGTACTGTACCATTTCGTCATTCAACGACAAAATGGCGGACGGACATAAATAGTTTCTCGGCAAATGTACGGTTGTGACTTATCGACCTAAAAACGTTTTGCTACCTGTGAGCAATTAGAGCTCAACCACACAAATCAAGAAAAATATATGTTGGAATTGTTGAACACGTTGATAGTCTTATAGTCTTGATAAGTAACTGTTGTATCTGTCGCCTAGCAGGCTATAACATCATGAATTTGTGATAAGCTTATCGATGATTTGTATGCAGCTACGTTCAGAGACGATTAAAAATTGAAGTTTAGCTTGCAATATAATTTAATACATACACGACGTAGGTATAGGTAACTTTTGTAAAGGCAAACATCTGTAATAGTGGGGAGACGTTTTCTAATAGGCTGGTTTACATTGAGCGCATTGATCGCGTGTTTACAGGTCAGCACAAGGGAGATCCTAGTAGAAACTCGGCGGACGCCCGAATACAAAACGGTGAGTTGTTTTATGGATAATATTGTAGATATTTGCATTCACCGGCATTACATTAATTAGCCTACGCAAACTTTTAGTTTAGCTTCCTACAATCACGATTCGCGATAATGTGGGACGGTTGTTATATCGCTCGTTCGCTCAACCATTGCATGATGGCATACATTATTAATAGAAGGTCTATTACGTTTCATGCTACATTTAGGAAGTCGGCTACCTTGATATCGATTAGGCTTTCGTCGACAAACAGTGGATATTGATTTTTTATGAGTTTGTGCCTTCTAGTGTGCACGTAAATGGATAGTCATCTACACACACACAGTTGAATAAGCTTCGAGTTTGACATAGTTTATGTAGTGTTTGAAGCACCTCATAACGAGCAGGTAGGCTACATATGTGACGTTTAACTGCGTTCAACTTACATTCCTTTGACTATGCACCTAAGAACATTGAGTATCGCGCGCGCTCAGTTCACATACAGCAGTGGGTAGTGTAAACACACCTATAAATAGCAGCCTTACAGAATAACAGCGAGACCATTTTCGTATCGTGTGTATAGAGCGCAGCAAGCGCGCCGTACGCAGCTAGTTTCCATTTCCACTCGCCTGTCACGGTACGCGGTACAATGCATCGCAGCAGGTTTTCATTCGTCTGTCACGGTTACATGGACCTAATTGTTCTCAATTACCGAACAAAATATACGCTTTTATTCTCGTATTAAAATCTATGAATATCAAACTTTGTTTAGTACGGCTCTTAACTTACCTTATTTTTTGGTGGCCTTCATTGTAATAAGCTGCGTAAGCTACTAGTGGCTATACAATGCTATACTTATACAGCTTATTATTGATTGGTGAATGGATTGATGATGAAGTAATGATTTAAAAAAAAATCGAAGTTCAAGGATAACTGTATTCTGTTCCTTATCGACCATGAATAAACTTGGATCGAACCTCGAGGATAAGCATTACTTGCTTTTTACTGAATCACTGCTATCATTTATTATGAGTATCTTATTGTTTGATAGAAGTGTATTAGGTCGCGAATCATAACATAAATAAAATTACATAAGAGCCCGAGCTGGCGAGCCAGCTATATACCACAGAGCAAAAAAAAAACGCACTGCTCGGCTATTGAGGTAATTTAAAAAACGATTGTATTACGTAGATATAGTTGCATCTGTTATCTTTGATTCACTGCAGTTTCTTGAAAAACACGTCTTTTTATACCACCTTTTTTTTACCGAAGACTTGTTGCTACCCAAGTACCCAGACTTGGTATCCTAAATGTGGAAATAAGATAAACTTGATAAAGCGAGCAGGGAAGTATGCCGGCCTCGAAGTGTAGGCAAGTCGGGGCCGCGGGGTCACCGACACGCAGCGCGCCGCCCCCCCGCCCGCCCGCAACCTCGCGCCTCTATCACTGAACGCTTGAAATGAAATCGCGGTTTTCGCACCAACCACTCTTTCTGCCTAATGGGAATAGATACTATGGGCACCTAGCTACCTACCTGTTTATCGATATCTCGTTCAACATGTCAGTGTGTGCGTGTGATTTGTTTTTGCCGTGGATGATTTCATTTCTTCAATAAACTAGTTTTGTCTGGTTTCATTTTTGTTCTCGATAGCTAAGTTTTTGATTACTTACAAACCTAGTCCATATTTATTATGATGAATCCTAATTAGATTACTTAATTTGTAGATATGAAATGGCTTGTAACACGTAAGATTGTGATTTATAATTTCTTATAGGTATTACTATCAAAGCATAGCATTTACATGATTTCGCTTTAAAACTATTTCTTTCAAATCAATCAACATTATCGGATGAAAAAATGGTTGTGCATTTACAGAATTCGTATTTAATTATAAAATCTTACACATTTCTTCCATTACTACCCGACATTATCATTGTGTTTAACAAGTTTACTAGCCAACTCAATACGTTTTATAAAATGGTAAGGTGGCTAATGCAATCGCGAGTATTCGCGAGCGCTGAGGTTGAGGCAGATTGGCAAGCAGAGGTGCTCGACTTGCGGCTTGTCTCGTACAGCAAGCATGCTTATTCCGCACTGAGAGAAAGAGAAGTAGGCACAGCGCAGTGTTCAGTCAGTTGGTTTGCACATTCGACGCGAAGGGAAATTATAACATGGCGCACACGGCCTCGCCCCGCCTCGGCTACAATGTGCCGTCAAACCTCATTCCACCGCTTAGCCGCCCGGTTCCGCAGTTATTTTTACACAGGCCGACCTTTCGCACCGGTCGTCACCGCACTCCAGTATTAACTAAATTTATATTCACGACGCACACACATTTGCAACTAAATATTCGTAAATATATTCACAATTTTCGCACATGGAACAATGTTCAATTCGTCTCCTAATAAATTCGAATTAATAATCATCGTCGTAAGTAATGAGGGAATAGTAAACAATCAAATGAGAGTGTGGCATAGAGGCGACCGCTCTCGTTCGCTGCCACGGAGGCAATGAACGCGCGGCCGGCGGCGGGGCGACGCGGCGGGCGGCCCGTCAGCTGAGCGTCACGCCGCGACATTGCAAGGTCCGCCCGTATTGCTTCGCCTGACCCACTGCGCCGCGCGCCGTGCCACGCCGCCGCCCGCCACTCCGGGCGCCGGCCGGCACTGTCCCAGCTCCCTACCTGCCTCCAGCGAACCACAAAATAGTCTAAATACCCAGTGGAACAGCCTTTTTAATCATCCAAAGCAAACTTTTCGTTTTTGTGTAGTCAGTTCAGTGCAATGCAGATCAATACAATTTTTAACATCACTAATTTACCAAAAATAAACTAGAAACCCCTAGTGGGGGCGGAAGGTGTCGTCAAATTTTAAAGACGATTTTTGAGAGTGCCCAACGGCCCAACCGCCCAACTCACGCCAAGTAAGCCAATAAGACTGATCATCATTAAAAAAAAATAATCATTACCGGAATAATGTACGCGTCATCAAAACACAAATAACGTCGTGCTAAACAAATTCCTACGTCACGCCGTTTTCATGTTCAACATCTGTGGCAGACAAACAGACGGTAGGAAGCGTTATTTAATGAGGTTTAAAACCCTAAAAAATATAATTTATGATTTTAAAAAAATGTTGTTGGATGTAGAGGATCAAAGTCACAAGTCCAATTATTTATTTCAAATAGACACTTAGAGGGCACTTTTGAACGTCAAAAATTACAAAAAAATAGAATTGGGAGGGAGGAGATGGAGAGAGAGGTATGTGTGAAGCATGATATTATAATAAGGGAGTGAAGGATAACGTGACCGTTGACATTTGAGACTGGTAGAGAAAAACATTTCGAGAACCTATTTTCCCAAGTAACACCCCAGGACAAGGGCAGCCTTCATCAAATATGAAAGAATGACTATGTTTTCAGTAATGCTAGCATTCATCAGCACCGTAAAACGGGAGTAGGGATGCAGGGGTGAATCGGGACGAAACTTTAAAATGGATTTAAACGTTAAAATAATATAGTTTTCAGTATTCAGCCCCTTTTACGGTATCTGCTAAGACTTAAAGAAGAAAAACAGTGGACTGCTATGCTCTAAAGTTGGCGTAGACTAGAAATTACAACAATGGTGCCGATTCCCTTGTTCACTAACTAAATTAAATTGAAGTTTAAAATAAATTAATCAGTGCTTGACGTAAATTGACGTAATTTCTGGAGGCAAATTTTTAATCACGTCTAAATTTGTATGGAGTAGTGACAGGCGCTGATTAATTTGACAGGACTAAAGTAAAATTTATCTTCTGTCCTATTCTTAATGCAATAGAAAGAAAAAGATGCACTGAACTTAAATTTAGTTTAGTTTGTGAACAAGGGAATCGGCACCAGTATGACCTAGAGAAGCAAAACAGCTGTCAGTGGACTGTTACGCTCTGAAGTTGGCGTAGACTAGAAATTATAACAATATCTGCTTAGACCTAGAGAAGCAAAACAGCTGTCAGTGGACTGTTACGCTCTGAAGTTGGCGTAGACTAGAAATTACAACAATATCTGCTAAGACCTAGAGAAGCAAAACAGCTGTCAGTGGACTGTTACGCTCTGAAGTTGGCGTAGACTAGAAATTACAACAATATCTGCTAAGACCTAGAGAAGCAAAACAGCTGTCAGTGGACTGTTACGCTCTGAAGTTGGCGTAGACTAGAAATTACAACAATAGTTTGGGAAATTGTCAATAGCTACCTACCTCCACCTTGGTACTTCTTCGTCGATTCGAATAATTTAAATGAGCTTCGCGCTTTGGCTCATCGTCACAGCGCCCCACAATCGGTTTAGAGATTTCCAGGTGTGCCGTGACCATGCTTCCAGCGGGCCACTAAGTGTCTTCAGTCAAAAGCCACTTAGTGGCCCGCTGGAAGCTCTTCCGCAGCTTCAAAATAGCCAGCTTCGCTATAAATCAGTTACGACAGCTGTGAGGTGATATAAGAATACCGTGCAATTAATAAACTAGTCAAAACAAAATAGGGCCCACTTGGTTTTTATCATCGAAAATGAAAACTGACAAAAAAATGTTTTTTTTTATGAGTAGATGCGTTGAGGGTTAAGTGTTATTAATTGTCTAAACCAATTTTCCCTTAAAAAAGTGATCTTGACAATTTTGATTTTTATTACTTAAACGAATACGGTTGGTTACACAGGGGTATCTTTAGTATCGAGTGGGTCCTCCTCGGTTACGAACGCACTCTCTGATGTTTGGGACACTTTCAATTATGGGTGATATTTTCCTGGGGTATTTGCTCCCAGCACATTTTTAAAGCGTTTATGAGCTCTTGTTGATTGTGCACTTCACTATAATTTTCTTTTAGGTTTCTTTTCAACTGGTCCCATAAATGTTCGATTGGGTTGAGATCGGGGTGCATTGCTGGCCATGGTAAAACAGAGATATTGGCTTCAGATAGTGCCCTCTGGGTTAGACGAGCCGTATGCGCACGAGCATTATCCTGCATAAGAATGAAATTGTTGCCCACTCGTTGTGCGTAGGGAATGATATGAGGTCGGACCACACGCTCGACGTAGCTGGCAGCAGTTACAGTACGCTCGTTTAAGTTTTCCAGCTCTGTTTTACCCATTAAGTTTATTCCACCACACACCAGAACACTGGGCCCCCAAACCGATCAGTCTCGTGGATACAAGGGTTGGTAAAACGTTCGCCTTCTCTTCTCCACACTCGTACGCGTCTGTCATCACTATAAAACTTAACTTTACTCTCATCTGTGACGAGCACAGTCCTCCAATTGTCCATAGTCCAGTCCAAATGCTCACGTGCGAACCGAGCTGCACGATGAGCTCTCGTAAGTTTAATGCGAACAACACGCATTCTGGATCGTTGTCCGTCTTCATGAAGTCTGTAGCGGATCGTTTGGTCGCTTACACTCGTACCAGTGGCTTGCCGAAGTTGGTTTTTTAAAGCACGGGCAGTAACGGTGAGCTTTCGACGGGCAGATAAACGAAGGTATTGCCCCTCTTGAATAGTTGTGGATCGTGTTCTTCCTGATCCAGGTCTTCTAGCTACACTGCTAGTCTCCTGATAGCGTTCCCACACATTCCTGATAGCACGCCGCAATACTCCTAGTCGTAATGCTACTGCTCGCTGAGACTCTGCCTCTTGCAGCAATACCACTGCTTTTGAAGCAGTTTCCATGCTCATATGGTTCCGAATACGTGGCATTACAATTTGCTCTAATAATTCAATTAAAAAAAAAACAGTTAAACAAAACAAGAAGCGCCTGTAACGATAGTCGGAATACAACTAAATAACAAATTGTGCATAGGGTGATTTTAACTTAATTTGTTTCTGTCTCGCCACTTGAGAGTAAAAATTAAAAAAATGTTGTTCAAAAGAATGATGAGAACTCATAAACATCTAAGTTTTACGGTAAAACACTTGAACTTGCCCATAAATAAGTTTGAAGTAACATGCCAACACTTTTTGTGAATAAATCGTGGTGGGCCCAATTTTGTTTTGAGTAGTTTATATTCGCCGTGTTTAACATGAAAAGTCTTCACAAACATTCGAATTCGAATTATCACTAATATTACGCGAGCTATAAGGGTGTAGCTCGCCGGGGTTGGAATTCTCATATGCCATTCTACACCATTTAACTTTGACGATTCACCAAATGAATCATACCAAAGATGTTAATCTTTTTAGATGTGGTAGTGATGGCAGTAAAGATTTTAATAAATTGGATTACTCATAAAACGAATGGTTCCATTTTATAAGAAAGAACCTTAAAGACACTCGCTGAGTCTCCCATGTAAACTAAAATGGAACGCCTAGTTGTTCGATCAAAGTTCCAAAGATAATACAGGAGCTAATTTTGTCACAATTAAATGGCAACTGGAAACAAAAGATAAAATTAAAATCACAGACTTGCAGTAGAGGTTCTACACCTCTACTGCAAGTTTGTGATTTTAAGCCATATCATAAAATTTAACTAACATTGCGAGGAAATTTACGGCCACAACTTGGCATTGACGCTTGATGCTACTTTCCTTGCAAAAACTAATATTGTTTTACAAATACCTAAATATAACGCTTGAAGAACACGTACAAGCTTAGAAATTAACTAACATCTACTCAAACACAAAGGTCGGTAGTTAATACGCAGTAAAGTGAATTTTAGTAATTGTGTGGGTGTCAGCGCTGTCGGCACTACAAATAATCAATATTGCAGGCTCTGGTTTGAATCTCGTGGCGCCTCGTCTGTGTTGCACACTTGCGGCTGAAGTTGCGCCGCCCTCCCCCTCGCACCTCGCGCCCTGCACACCCCTTGCACTAGAAAATTGGGTTAAACAGCACGCGGCTGAACGCCCGTACCGGAAGAGGGGATTTTGGGGTCCGCAGAACTGCGCTTCTACAACGAATGCGGGACAGAGATGTGACTGAGTATTGATTGTCTTTCACGTTGAAGACGCAGTTTTTCGTGCGGCGCAAATGCACGGTATCAACGCGTGAAGTAGCAAACTGAACAAAGGGCCACCTGACCCAAACTCGTTTTATTAAAACTCTGGGAACAACCAGTGCTGAGTGGAGTAAGTTCAAAATTTCGTTTTTGCTCGTTATGGAAGCCAATAAAAAATAATTAAAGCGCGTCGTTCGCCATGTGGACATATTATTTTCGCCCGCTATCAAAGGCATCAAAACGCTTAAATCGTGCTACCTTCCCTTCTTTGATCATGAAATAGGTTTTGATATGCTCATATGCATCAGAAAACCGAAACGGGCAGTCTGGTTGGAGAATTATCTCAGTAGAAAACATTAGCACCTTTGCTGTCGAATCAATGAATTTGAACTATGAATAGCGCAATAAAGTTGGTCCCGTGTACAGGGGCTTACCAGATTTGATTATATTATTGTATCCTGATAAAAACGAATGAGCAAACCCATTTGGGAAACATTACAAAACACACAAACAACGACGCCGACGGGTATCAGAGTCATAAAATTTGACAACCAGTCTTACTTAGGGGTATCGTGTTACCCAATAACTTGGTTGTGGAGGTCAGACGGGCAGTCGCTCCATGTAAAATACTGGTATTCAGCTGCTTCTTGTGTGACTGGACATTATTGGGGGAGGCCCAATAATGTTGGGAAAAGGCAAGAAGAACAAGAAACTTAGTACCTAGCTAAAGTGACTTGATGACGTCGCTTCGCTTTCTGTTATTATCTATAAATTTGTATTGTCAGTCTCAGCAGCTTGACGCCACGTATGTTTACGTCGCGCGCTGTGGACAATGCGTGTCAGTTCTTGTTTCGAGGTCTTCGTTAAATCTTGTTATTTTTACAACTGGTGCAGCTCTAACATTTTATGCAGTTTAGATTATTATCGTCGTAGACCATGTACGTACCTACCAACTCTTTGTACATAATTATTATCCCTATACGCAGGTTGCCAACTCGCTAACTTTCCATTCGTCTACTGCTGTAGTTAGTATTCTAAAAATAGACGCGACAATAAGCACACTGCAAGCAATTCATGCTTTGATAATGCTAATTGAGTAGGATGTTTCAAAATGTTAAAAATTATAGTTTTATAGTAATGTTATCGGCTTTTACTAATGCATTTACTTTTGTCTCAATTTTTATGTATTCGATTATAATAAAAAATTTGCTTCTTATCTGTGCGACGTCATACAGCCTTGTAAGTAAAGCAATCGGTGAAACTTATGTGTTATTGTTATTAACTAGTCACCGAGTCACGTGGTCGTCCCTTATTTTCCTTATCGTTTTGATCCAATCGAAATGCGTTGCGTTCGCCGGCGACTTTTGTTGCTAGCTTAATACAGGAGGTGGTCGCTGCGAACGGGAGAGGAGGGGCAAGAGGCACCGAAGGGAGTACATACAGAGCGGCAACGTTACCGCGATAATGCTAATACACTTTATGTGTCTCTCTCTACTGCCATGCCACTGCACTGTCGTGATGTTGACACCCTGATTATACTTTAGCATTTAGTGGTTTTTTTTACCTGTGGCCCGGTAAAAGTGCCACGTTGTGTGATTTCAAAACGCTCATTGTTGCATCTGTGTTTTGTTATAGCATGAGATTAGGTACGAATCGTTTATTGAATGTAGCACTTATTACTCTCTAATGTAAATATTGCATTCATATTCATCGCTACTGTTGCTACTGCTAGGCATTGTACTGATATGAACTCCTTTGTCAGTTACAGTAGGTAACTACTGTAATTTAAAGATATTTTTTGTAAGGTCGCAGTAAGACGCAAATATTCATAATATTCATTTTATAATCACACTTCAACGAAAAAAGAAATCACACGTAGACGTGTCAAGGAAGAAAACAGCAAATATAACGAAAATTGTTTAGGTAGGTGCCATCTGTTAATATTGAACAATGTGGTAAAATGTATTATCTTAAAACGCAATTATTATTATTGAGCTACTTTGATTTATAAGCTCTGCACCTCAAAATAGTAATAATAAACCGGCCAAGTGCGTGTCGGACGACGCACAATGAAGGGTTCCGTAGTTGGGAAGAATTTATCCCAAAAACAAACTTAACATTGTAGTTGAAAAACATGTTCTTCCATACATCGATATAATATGCCACGGTCAATTCTCCTACGGAAAATTTAAGTTGGTCGACTATTACTCTTTAACTTGTAAAGCAGTGATATTTTTCCTTTTAATTTCATTATCCTACCTTGAATACTACTGCCATAAACAACCATTTAGCTGGTAGGGGGGAGGGACACTTGACTAACAAAAATTAGCACTTTAATGCTTAATATAACGCAAGCCGATCCTTGAATCGAAAAGTGGTGTTTTCAGACCCGCAATAGCTTTGAACGGCCTGTCCAACGATACCCCACACCTTGGGGTAGACGAGAAAAAAAAACCAGCCCCACATTACGTGCCAGGGAAAACCCAATAACTTTTTCCAAGCTTTTATTTCAGCACTTTGTCGGCGTGATTAATATGTATACCTATTCTAAAAGCTTTCTAGTACTAAGCGTCTCTGAGCTACAGCGGGGACAGACAGACAGACAGACGGACATGGCGAAACAACAAGGGATCCTTGTTTACTACGGAACCCTAAAAACGTTGCCTATAACGACAGACCCTGTAAGATTCTATGGGCGAATTCTGCAGAATCACTTGGTTTAAAGTTGTAGATAATCTTGTAGTAAGTCATTATTAACATCAAGTCTCCGTCTTACTCCTTACGGCAAAAACTGAAAAAAAAATGGAAAGAACTATTTTTTATCAAAAATTATTAGATGCTTCCCATTAATCTAGAAATCGCCCCACTCCCCACATGAAGGCCACAATCCCAGTCTACAAATCAATAATTTTCGTATTGGATCTGGTGTTTATTAAGTAGGTACGCCATTTAGATGCAACTGAAAGTCGCACATTTGTTCAAATTGAATTATTAGTCGCGTAGTTGTTTAGATGTTTACCTGTGAAAGTCCCCAGTTGTTTAGATTTTTACACGAAAGTCGCGAGTTTTAAATTTTATAAAATAAAAATAAATGATATATACAATTTATTAAAAGAAGATTTATAACATTAAGTTAAGGAAGATTTATAAAATTAAAGGAAGATTTACAAAATTAAAGAAAGATTTCCCAGTAGTGGGGACTGTACTGACACACTGCTGGGCAGTTTTGAGAAAAAAACAAATCGAAACTGATCAACTTCTGGGTGAAGTGAAAGTATTTTTAGTTTTAGTGTTCCGTACCTCAAAGGTTAAAACAGAACCCTTATAGGTCCATTCGTGTGTCTGTCTGACATTAAATGAAACTACTAAATACTGTGAGGATCTCCAATATAATTTTGTTTATAATTTTAGCTTTAAAGCTATTAAAGCTTTAAAGTTATTAAAGAAAATAGACGACAATTGACCCTGCCCCCCCCCCCCCCCCTCCTATATCCGAAGTTCACTCTGTAACTTTTATACCTGCTGTGTATAAATTTCTTGAAAAATATTATTCCGTTCCTTAATCTTAGTTTTTAAATTCACGTCTTTGCAGTATAATCTTATTTACAAGTATGGAGCTATTTTATGAGAACTTACTGGTTATCAATCATGTTGATTGGCATATCTAAATAATGACGATGTACCTACCTAGGGAACCGGGTCCGAATATAGTTATCAAGCACCCCCGTTTACGTGCTAGTTAATTGAAATATTTATACCTGTCTAGTTAATAAAAAAAACAGCTTAGTAATTAGTGGCAGAAAATAGCTTCAAATGTACAATTACCTACCTAATCAAGATAAAATACAAAGTACCTACTGGATTTACATACATTATAATAGGTAGGTATGCTTATCTATCGTAACACTGCTTTACGACGGCACATAAGTTTATCGCGCTTAGAGCTTGGTTGAATAATATAATACAGCTACCTATAGGTGCGCACATTCAAGTGGATACATAGTAGACCTATCTATGTTTATATGTTGGTACATCGCGGCAGTCGGCACAGACGCCTACGTAACACGTCCAGTAAGCAGTTTGTTGTGGGGCACGAGCGCCGATATCACGTACCTACTCGTTCGGTCGGTGGCACGCCGCCCGCCACCCGCCGCCGCGGCCGCCACCGCCACCTCATTGCGGGAATAATCGGTCAACTGGATTTCGTATCCATTGCTTAGGTTCAATTACAAGTGAATCACTTCATTTAACTTACCTACATAACCTGTAGTTCTTAACTTAAATCGTGGCCACTAAATGTAATATTTGTTTTGTGCAAAAATCCAATTAGTCAACAACAACACGATCGCGGGCTGTTGACCTGTAGCTAGCGCAGTGCAAATGCGAGTGAACGCACAACGTTCTTTCCTACGAGGTAGTAGAAATATTCGTTTATAAACTTAAATGTTAATATACTTTGCGGTTATATACGAACGCACAACTGCAGGCAGATATTTTTCACTGGATATAACAATGCTTTTGGCCTTGTATCCTTGTAAAATGGCGCCTCGCCCGTCGTTATTATTATTACATTCGAAGCAAACTTCGTGACGATCTCTACTCTCCACCCCCCTTGCGTTCCCCGCGGATGCGTATCCGATTGTCGCGACTGGCATTTCGTTTACAACTTGTCAAACTAGTTAGGTTATTTGGATGAAGTGAGAAATAGTAAAATAATTGTTATGGAAACATTACCTTACACGTAATTTGTAAGTATAGGTAGCTTTTTGTCCGAAATGAGTGAGAGCAAGAGTAATAACGAATAAACTGGGCGAGTCATATGTAAAGACGCCATCTTTCTTTACAGATGTCAGCTGGGTCACAAATTCAGATGGCACCACAAACCACTGTCAACACGGGGCAACCTCTACACAATCAGGACTCCAATATGAGCACAGGTAAATTGTGATTTAGTGATAAAAGTGCAGTAAATATTTGTGATTTGTGATCAGTGCTCTCAGTGTTTACTTCACGCCGGCTTGTCGTCAAAGGTTAACCTTTTCTTACAAACTCGTGAGGGACGAACACTTGTGTGAAAAACTGTCATCAAACGAAGGATTGTGACGTCATTTATCGTGTATGATGCCGGATAGGAACCGTGAAAGTGCCGTTTTTCTTCTCGACAACCGAGACTATTGCGTGCCACAATGCATGACTATAAAAGTGGAGCTAACATAAACCACGTCGGCCTACTGAGCTCGTTGTCAAAAAGTGAGTTAACACTAACTGCCCATGATTTAATTGACGTGTTAATTTATAGATCTGTAGTATTTACTTGTTGACAAATTATATCTCATTCAATAAAATCAGCCCTCTGTTATTGTCAACTTGATGACGTAAATAACACTATTTACAAAATGTGATCACATATGACTTACTGTTAACATAAACTTTGTATGAAAACATTGTTATTTCTGAGGCTACTGCCTTTAGAGTTTACAAAAACGAATTATTCTTTACAATAACAGTAAAACATATAAGATTTTGCTTTCAAAATGCTATATCAATTTGGTTTGAATCTTAAAATAAGTGTTTATGCATGCAATGTTGATTCAGTCTAACTAATATTTAGAGAAATGGTTTGTGACCACCAATGTGTAATTAACAGTGTAAATCCAGTCAAGCATTATGATGTATTATGGGATTTTATTCATTAGCAGAGTGGATAACTTTACTATTTAAGTCCTCTAAGGATGCATTATAAAGTCAGGTATACTGCTGTATTTGAAATACTCATTAGCGCTCTGGTTCAATCAATCACTTACCATTTAATGCAAGTCTCTGTTAGAGGTTGCATATTATATGCTTATTAGAAGTAATCAAAGCCATAACTACTTTCAGGGTCATCTCATAGTGATAAAGAAGTTGATGCTTTAACTCCGGAAAAGTCTGCAGCTATGCGAGGCTCAACTGCTGCTCCTGGCACTGCGCTTGTGCCCCCAAGCGGTGCCACACCTACTATAGCCATGCCAGAAAGGAAAAGGAAACGGAAAGGTTATTATTGATATACTTTTTACTAATATACCCCCCCACGCATTGCTTAAATGATGAAACTACTTGCAAGAGGTCTTGCTAGGTCCAACGAGTGACTTTAGATTGAGATGATGCTGATTCAGTCCATTGTTTTTTAGTAGTTAGCTAACTACTAAAATACAATGGACTGAATCAAAAATGTTTAAATGTTTAACCTATTGACCACCATGTCAAATAAGCAAAAACGAGCCCTCGGCGCCAAGCTATGAATTATTCCTTAAAGTCTGTCATGTAGTTGTAACCGTGGCATGCTGGGCACATTTTGGTATGTCATCTATACATGACTGTGTCAGTCAAAAGGTTAAATGGCAACCTTAAAGCTTGCTACTAATTAGTAGCAAGCTTTAAAGTTGTCACTTAAAGGTGGCACTTAAATTGTTATAATTTATGACTATAAACAAGTCCTATAGTGTAAACATCATTGATTTAAAGCAATTTTGTAATTGTAACTGGGTGCAGTATTACATAAGGTATACCAAGTTTTATTATCATTAAATAAGAAAGGTATGATCTTGAAAACTTCAATTCATCTTCACTAAGTATAGAACAAAAGTGTGTCAATAGAATGTTGAGTTGATGTATGAATATTAAAAAATTTTGCAATTATTTCCAGGAGAAGAAGGTGTTGGCGGCGGTGGGGGTGGAGGTGGTGGCAAACAGAGGCACAACTCATCAGACAAAAACATTAGGGAATACTTCTCAAAACACCCCTCATCAAGTCCTGTACGGCATGCTGGTGCCAAGTCACCTTCGCCACAGGGCGCCAATTATCCTATGGTAAATGTTTTGAAATAACTTTTCTTATATTTATAGAATAAGAAAAGGCCCAGAAAATCGTGGCAAGATGCTTAAACGCCAGGAGGACTGGTTCAAGACAGGATGGGAATGAAAGAGTACCTGGAAGGTTTTAGGGCAGGCCTTTGCTCAGGCGTGGGACTGCAATGGCTAGGAAAAAACCCCTTAGAATGATGCTCAAGCATGGTTCTCAACTGAAAAACAGAATGGCAGTGACAGTTGTACTATACAAACTGGAATCCCGATTCATTCTTAGTTTATAGAATATATTTGACTGGTAGAAAATGCCAATGGCATTAAGTCCGCTTCTGTACATTGGTGTGCTTAAAGTACTAAATAAATGCAGAACTTATTATATGTACCAACTAGAATGCATTTAGATATGGCTAAGTATTTGAAACAAACACAATGGTTAAAGATGTATTTACCTCACTCAACCTGCAACAAGTAACAAATCTACACAAAATGGCATACAAGATGTTATTATTCATTGACAAAAGTTAATAATCATATTTATAAGTAGTGATCACACTATCTGAGTCACTCGAGGTGCAGATTCAAGCAACTTGCTTTCCTTAATTGGAAATTGTTGTGTCTGTAGGCACCAATCATATTATGTAGCGTTAACATCAATTGCACTGACTACTATGATGATTTTAGTACCTCTCAAGCTTTAGTATGAAGATGTTTTAACTGTAAATGTAAAATTAAGTTGATACAATACTATTTGTTGATATAGAGCTTTTAAAGTGGGTTAGATATGTAAGAAGGAAATAATAATTATTTTGTGTTCAGTACCCACCGTCACCCTCGTCGTTACTGCCTTCTGGTGCCGATTTTTTACGTTCGGCGTCTCAGCAACGACCCCACACATCTGTTAAACAGGTAAAATCCCCACCATCACCTCAAATAGAGACTATTTTACTTTTAATCATCTTGTAAGTTCATGATTTATTTAATTGTCTGCAGGTTCAAACAGAACTGACATGTCAGAGGATACAGGAGTTAGAAACACAAGCATCTTCTGACTTAGAACTAAGAAATAATAAAATAGAAGAATTAACAAGATCTAATGAAGAATTGAAACATCAAGTGCAAGCACAGAGCAAGGTATTACACAGATTTTATTTTGTTTTGATGTTACATTTGTGTAATCAAGGAATTTCGTATATTAACTTTGTAATGGTTCATTCAGGTAATAGAGCAACATAAATCACACATCAATAAATGTATAGAAGTTGTAAAGAAATTGTTAAATGAGAAAAGCACGATTGAGAAGAAAGAGGCTCGGCAGCGGTGCATGCAGAACAGACTGAGGCTTGGCCAGTTTGTGACGCAGCGCGTCGGCGCTACGTTTCAAGAGAATTGGACTGATGGATATGCATTTCAAGAATTAACGAGGTGGGTTTATTGACTTATCTTATACTTCGAAGGAATTTCCTCTACATTTTGCTTTACTGAATACATACACAGAAAATTCACTTATGGTAAATTCACTGTTATTTAAAAATAAAGTTTACTGTTCTAAAAAAAGCACAATGCCTGCCTATAGGGTGGGGGTGGTGGTGCCTATTCAAAATAACTGTCAAGCTTTTTTCGACATTTTTAATGAAAGCTGTTTGTTGACTCTTTTTTATCATGGCATATCAACTGCTATCCATAAAAAAATATTCTTACTAACACTGCATTCCCACATTTCACCAGGCGGCAAGAAGAAATAACGGCAGAAAAAGAAGAAATAGATCGTCAGAAAAAGTTGTTATTCAAAAAGAGGCCGGTGAACAACGAGGGCGGCGGCGGGCGCGGCAAGCGCACGTCGAGCGCCGCGCCCAGCACGCCGCAGCCGTCGCCGCTGCACAACGGGACGGACGCGCCCACCTTCCTCAAGCCCGACCCGCTGCCCAGCATGACCTATCAGGAGTATTATGAAGCTGATGAAATACTGAAGGTATGTTGCTGTTTTGTAATGTGCTGTTCTGTATTTTACGTGGAGAAACTGCCCATCTGACCTCCACAAGCCAGTTACAGTGGCCAGCATTTATCTTGAGATCTGATCCTTAATTACTTTAAGCGGATTTGGCCTTTACTCCAGAGACAATACGACGCGCATACAAGCCTCCACTCCGCCGAGAGCTCAAGTTAAATGCCGGCAAGCGGCAACTATACTGGGCAACACGATACCTCACGGTACCTTATATTAACCGGTGCTGCAAAGGATGAATCATTCCATCTCTTACAATTTATCATCATCATATCAGCCAGAAGACGTCCACTGCTTACTCGCACCTTTACCTGGGGCTCATCTGTTTAACCGGTCTGAGGCCATCCAGAAGGAGTGCACAGTCGTATCTGCTTTCCAGTTCATGGGTACCATTTCAATACGACTGTCGACGCTATACGCATTAAAACCCACCCATTGCCATATCAATATAGCTTAATCATCCCATAATGTTCCCACTGCTGGGACACAGGCCTCCTCTCTCTGTGAGAGGGAGTGGGCCGTAATCCACCACGTGGGCCCAGTGCGGGTGGATGTCACATTCACATGTCTTCGAAGTTATGGTTCTAGGACTTACCGGTTTCCTCACGATAATTTCTTTCACCGTTTTGAGAGCAGTGGTGATGAAATAATTTACACAAAGTAAAGCGCCTGCTTGGTTATCGAACCCACGACTTACAACTAGTAAGTCGCGGCCGTTACTACTGGGCCACCACTGCTCTCAGCACCACTCTCCCACATCAAGCTTATTTCTAATTCGAGCTTGCTTATTCCTGATTAGTATGGAAACATAATTTGTCATGATAGCAGTTGTAAAGCAATGATGACAAAAGGATATGGTAATAATGTAATAGATGTACCAATCGATCTGTTTGTCAACAATGCTGGTTATGGCAATATTACCTTAAGATAATCCATTGGAGTGGTCTATGATAAAGGCGAGGCTTACAAAATGGATACTGAGCTGGTTCCTAGGGACCCAAATTCCTAGAAATAGCTTCCAACAAGCAATGGAGAAACCTGTAAAAAAAAGTGTTTTGATGTGGAAGGTGGCAAATCGTCATCTAGACTCTGGGTGCTAAGCAAAACCAGTTTATAATAATAATATGACTTTAAACAGAACCAGTAGTTCCCTTGTTTTAAATGAATCCAAAATGTCAAGGCTGAATTCAGTTGTTTAATTTTTACTTGCTACAATTAAGTCTAAATAATGTTATTTCATTTCAGTTGAGACAGAGTGCGCTTAAAAAGGAAGACGCAGACTTGCAGCTAGAGATGGAAAAGTTAGAGAGAGAACGAAATCTTCACATTAGGGAACTGAAGCGGATACACAATGAGGATCAGAGCCGCTTCTCACAACATCCTGTACTCTCAGATCGGTGAGTTTTACTGCAAATAATTAACATTCATAATAATTCATGATGTATTTAATTGATATAAGATTGTTAGAAAAAGTACAGGTGTTCTTTTCCTTGTTCATAATATTCCTCATCCATATCATCTTAACATTTATACACCAGTTCTTTATTTCTCTCTGTAAAGATTTATTTTACTGGTGTATAAAATGCAGACATAAAAAAATATGATTTTAAACACTAGGAAATCTAAAAGCAAAATATTCACTCACAATATATTTAGATATAATGTTTTGGAAGTAGATAACGTGATAACGACGTAACCCTGATCTAATTTATGTGGTCTTACGAATATTGTGCGAATTTTGTGTTTTTGTATTTAGAATTTATTTTGTGACTAAGCATAAAATAAGTTGGGGCGTAATTGCGAACAACTGATAAAATAATGATCTATTTTATCAGTTGTTCGCAATTACGCCCAAACTTATGATTTCTGAACTTAGTAAGTAGTAATTATAATTACGATTATGTAGCCCATTACTTCTGCTTCCTGGAGATAATAAATACATTCAAATGAGACAAGTAGCTAATTATTATGGTAGGCAACAAGCTACACTGGTCAAGTAAATGTAGCTTGCCCACACACGACATGGGTTACCTTGTTGATCACAAATGGTTATTAAATATTGTTGTTCAATTATAGTCTGTTCCAAAAGTGTCTGATGAAGCGAATTTCACAGACAGAGAGTTGTCGTCCACATTTCCTGGTTCTAAAAATTTTAACAGTACCCAGTCTCTACGTGCTGGTACTTCTTACTAACCTTAAGAAACATCTCCATGAATATGAGACATATGAGGAAAGACGGGTTAGGGAGAGTACTTGCAGGAAGGATTTAAGCAGTATAATAAGTCCTTGTTTGAATATTGTTAGGCACAGTCCGCAACATCAAGCAGTGCAAATATTTAATAAATTACCAATATATCTAAAAAGCATAATCTATTCATCCGCATTTAAGACTAAGCTTCAAGCCTACCAATTAGATAAGTGTCTCTACTCTCTTGACGAATTTTAATGTTTGACTATGTGCATGTTGTGTCTTCTTATTGTTTTGTTTTAAAATAAATCTTGACATTTTAATTTGCTTTGTCTGTCTTAATGCTTTATTTAGTTAATCTTGATATTTTAATTGTATTGTCTTTAGATCTGATTTTTTTTTTTTTTAATTTTGATATTTGAATTTGTATTATCTAATTTAAGTAATCAATGTAATTAGTTGACTTTACTATATTTAATTTTCGAATATCCAATTAATTATTTTACAATAGATATTAATCTGTTGTATGTTATTATTATTATTTTTTCTTGACTGTAGGTTAAAAAACAAACGAACAAAGCTTATAGCTTTGTTCGTTTGTTTTTTTTTTCTCTGTATCTTTGTATAGGAATATTTCACACACAATTTTATTGTTACTGAATAAAATGAAATGAAATGATGAAAATATAAAAAAATGCATCAGTAAATGTACCTGTGTATGTTAATTTGTAGTGCCACTTACTTACAAATTGAGTACTTTGATTTGATTATATAATACTTTTGGGTTAATTTTATAACCTCAATGTTCGTCCATGATTTTTAATTACAATTTAATAATGGTATTCAAACAATAGTTATTGGAAAAAGTGGCTAACGATTTTTTCACATAAGTTGAAACCTTCTAAATACAGATGAATGTGTTACTGTTACGAATTCCACTAAGCCAGTGATTGTGTAAGAATTTAACTTGACGGGGTTTGTTTACACGTTCAACAGAGACTTGAAACAGACCATAGGTGTTTATCAATGTAGATATCACGCCCCCTTTTTTTTGTGGGTAAATTACCAAATAACTTCTCCCGCTCTGGGCGGAGCGGGAGGGTGTGTCAGACTCTTACTGACTAAAACCCACCCGTGTTCCTTCCGTTGCCTGTGTTTGCCAGAGGCCACGGTATCCTTTTCGGACTTCCCCGCGAGCCCGGCAGATAGATATCGTCGGTGATAATCTAAAACCGCGGGACTAACAGCGTTTAAAACCGCGTATTTACAAAAGTAGCAAAATCGAGATTTCGGATTTTCTAATTCATTATACATATTTTAGATAAGTAATGCCTACAATATTAAGAGGAATTTGACAATTTAAAAGTTTAAACAATAGAAAGTCAAGTGGTTTAGTAAATATTACGTTTTTCCTCGTTCCTGTAAAATTCACTGCTCCTACCTTTCGCGGTTTTAAACACAGTAAGTTCCGTTCCGCGGTTTCAGAATATCACCGACGATATCACGCCTGAACCCCCAAAAGAGTACTCAGAAGTGCACCCATATCATATCTCATCAGTCATGTTATTGTGACTCATGTAATAATAGACTGTTCAGTCATGAACAGATCCAGACTGATTAGGTATATCCTAATCGCTTCCGCTTAGCACTCGTGCTTGCGCTCCACTAGTAAAATAAATTGTTAGTGTAATATTCAACAAAAATTTACAGAAATATTCAACAATAACACTACATTACGCCTGTATTCCCCGAAGGGTTAGGCAGAGGTGATCCTAATAGTACACCTTGCCAGTTATATTTAAGCCCCATGTAATAGGGGGCGTGCCTATTACCATAAACCGGGCACAAATCCAGACTAGGCTGCTACTGAAAAAATCCTGATGGATAATTATTTATTTTAGATAAGTAATAGATTAACTATGTCACGATTTTTAAAACGTATGTTAAATATTGTTAAGAAATCGGCTATTCTCGTGTTTATAAGAAAGTTTGTATTGTAATCTGTTTCTTACTTACCTACATTTCAGACAAGTTTTTGACATTGGTTGTTTAAAATTCCAAAATGTTATTTATTTGGCCTTCAGTTGTCCTAATAGTAATTGAGTAATTGTGTGAGCTCATGCCGCTTGTGATACATATCCTAGTACACGTAACAATACTTTATTGTTTTTTTTAGATTTTTACTGTATTTTACCAATTTTTATGTTTGAATAACTATTTATTTATTTTATTTCAGGTACCTGCTGTTAATGTTGCTCGGCAAAGGCGGCTTCAGTGAAGTCCACAAGGCGTTTGACCTGCGAGAGCAACGGTATACGGCGTGCAAGGTGCACCAACTGAATAAAGACTGGAAGGAAGACAAGAAGGCCAACTATATCAAGTGAGTCTGTGTATGATGGCATACGTCATTATTTCCTTGTACGAGGGCGGCACTAAAAATTTCGGGAATCAAGGAAGTGACACAACATTACTATTTAAAAATGTATTTATTGCTTTTCGAAGTATTCTCCGCGAAATTTGACACATTTTTCCATACGATGGAACCAATCATTGAAGCAACCATTCCATTCGGAAGTTGGGGTCTCCAAAATGGCCGTTTTGTAGGCGTCCACAGCTTCTTCAGGTGATGAAAATCTCTGTCCACGCAATTTATTCTTTAATTAGGGAAATTATAGAAATCATTAGGGCTTCGGTCGGGGCTGTACGGCGGATGGTCTAATAATTCTATGTTTTTTTTGCTCTAAAAACTCTTTTGTTCTGTGCGCGGTGTGAGAACTCGCATTGACAAGATAAAGGATGATGCGGCGGTTGCAGTTCTCTTTACGGAGTTTAGAAACGACCTGTGGCAAACAAATGCTAGCTTACCATTCTGCATTAACCGTTCTTTGTCCCTTAAGAGGAATAGTCGTAACATGGCCGGTTTTGGAGACAAACGTGGCCACCATTTTTTTGCAACACTCTGTGAACGAAAAATTTTTGTTGGCTTTAACTCATTTTCGAACACCCAAACTCGTGACTGGTTTTTTGTTTCGGGTTCGTACGCGTATATCCAGGATTCGTCACCTGGAACAGTGGAAATATTCCATTCCCGATACTTTTAGTGCAGCCCTCGTATTATACCAGTGGGCCCAAGTATTTGTCAAGTATAGTTATCTGTTCTATAGAAATTCGTCTTATTGATACTGCATAGCTTATAAGTGGGCTTTGTTGGTTTAAGATGCAGGTTCCGACTTTTTGATAGCACAAAAAAAAAGTTAAAATTTAAATTATGTAAATAATAAATTGTTTATTGACGCATATACTAAAAAATTGTAGCCTATGATGAAAATAAAATCACAATCCTCAGAACTATTGTTAGAATGACCACTAGTAATTTTTCTTAATATATTTACCACCCCATAGAATAAATATCTAATGATGTTTGATGCCTTGTTACAGACATGCGCTGCGGGAGTACAATATTCACAAAGCGTTAGACCACCCTCGCATTGTTAAACTATATGACGTATTTGAAATTGATGGCAACTCCTTTTGTACAGTTCTTGAATACTGTAATGGACATGATCTCGATTTTTATCTCAAACAGGTAAGTAAAATCATTCGACCTTCTTCTGAGGCTGCTCTTCCGTTACTAAAACTCAAAACTTATTACACCCCTCTGTACACGTCGGGGTTATAAATATATATCAGTACATATGACCTACAGTTGTGTAAATCTGCCTATAAATGGGCGCTATCGAGATCAATAAGAGATTTTTCGGAACACTTGGCAGTTGGATTGGTGATCACAGTTTTTTTGACCTGTAAAATGGGGGCTTCTACCTTTCCTTTTGACATGATCCCTTACTCGCAGTTGTGTACCCACGTTATAATGAATCATTGAGACTTTTCAAGATAGAATTTGATAGAATGTCTTCCATGAAATTTTACAAAGTGAACAAAGCTAGGTAATTCTTTATAATGTATTATTAACTTATCAGACGCCAATAATTGTTTATATTATTTACAATTTCAGCACAAGACTATTCCGGAGCGCGAGGCTCGCTCAATCGTGATGCAAGTCGTGTCAGCGTTGAAGTATCTGAACGAGATCAAACCGCCAGTGATCCACTACGATCTGAAGCCGGGCAACATCCTCCTGACCGAGGGCAACGTGTGCGGCGAGATCAAGATTACTGATTTCGGTCTGTCCAAGGTCATGGACGAGGAGAACTACAACCCCGACCATGGAATGGACTTGACGAGCCAGGGTGCAGGCACTTATTGGTAAGACATGTGAACACTTTATTATTGGTGTCAACTTTAATATCATGATTTTAGACTGCGCCATATCAACCACAAATTGAAGGCTGCACTGTAAGTGTAAACAAAGTAATAGTCTAAATTCATAACAAAAAAAGATTGGTATTCATTTGAACCGTACATGGGAGTGTGACTTCGTTGTAAATTCACAATGGCGCCTGTTACAAGATGGCGGATCCACGGATTACACTAATACGCGGGAGATGGCAATTTAAAAATAACTTAACTGAAAATAACTGATCCCATGTTCTTACAATTAATCATTGTTTTCCAGGTACCTGCCGCCTGAATGTTTCGTTGTCGGGAAAAACCCACCAAAGATCAGTAGCAAGGTGGACGTATGGAGTGTGGGAGTGATCTTCTACCAGTGTCTGTACGGCAAAAAGCCGTTCGGACACAACCAGAGCCAGGCCACCATACTGGAGGAGAACACGATACTGAAGGCGACGGAGGTGCAGTTTGCTAACAAGCCTACGGTCAGCAACGAGGCTAAGGTACGTGTATACTACACTTGTAGTTGTATGTTTCACCAATATCCTCGTAATAATATGTATGCCAGGTCTTGGACTAGATATTTCGAAATACAGCCAAGTGCTATAGGAAGGACAGGATAGGACAAGACTTCATAAAGGCTATAAATGATACCCGTACTAGGGTTGGCAACCCTTTTTTTTTTTTTTAATAAATATAGTATTTTTCCCAAAAAAGATGCAATAATATAGTACTTTTGGGAAATTCAAGAATAAAAGAGTTCAAATTAATTTTTAATTATTATTTATTTTTCCATGTATATTTGATATTGCTTTAGCTATCAATACCTTCATAACAGTTTGCTCCATGTTTGTTATTAACATTTTCTTTGCACCATTGGTAGTCAGGCTCCCATTCACTCTTATATTTTTGAAGCCTTTTATGTTTATTTCTTTTGCTTTTTCTTGGGTGGCGTGAAAGAACCATCAATACTTTCCATGTTCTTTTTTATGTTAACAGCAGAAAATAAACACCAATAAAAATTGGGCGGCATTCATCGTCAAATTATTGACATTTTGACATGACGAATTTATTATAATAATAAATTCTTCCTATTGGAAAGGCGAAGGAACTGAGCCATACTGCCTCGTCTTAAGTTGATGTTTTATTACCGCGAATGCGTATCATTCTGACATTTCCCGTGCAGCGCTGCGGGTACGTTCCAAACTTCCAGTCACAGTATGGCGCGACAGTTGAATTAGGGATAAAAATATAGTATTTTTCGTACTATATTATTTTTCTATAATATATAGTACAATTTACTGAAATATAGTACGATACTATATATTATAGTAAGGGTGGCAACCCTAACCGGCATTAAACTTGCAGCTGTATAGAACATGTTTTATTAACCACGTTTTTTTTGTGTGCAGAGCTTCATCCGCGCGTGCCTGGCGTACCGCAAGGAGGAGCGTATCGACGTGTTTGGTCTGGCGCGGCACGAGTACCTGCAGCCGCCCATGCCCAAGTCGCGCGGCGCGGGTGGGGCCAGCGGCGCGGGGGCCGGGGCCGCAGTGGCCGGCCCCGCGGCCCCCAGCGCCTTCAGCTCCAACATGTTCGGCGCGGGCTCGTCCTCCTAGCCGCGCCGCCGCCGCCCTCGCCAGCCGGCGGCGCAGTGACCGCGGTGTCGTGCTCGTGTACATATGTGTAGTGGCGCGGCGGCGCAGTGACGGCGGAGTCGTGCTCGTGTACATATGTGTTGTGGAGCGGCGGCGCAGTGACGGCGGAGTCGTGCTCGTGTACATATGTGTAGTGGCGCGGCGGCGCAGTGACGGCGGAGTCGTGCTCGTGTACATATGTGTTGTGGTGCGGCGGACGTTGAGGCGTCGCGGCGCGGCGAGGGCCGGCGCGGGCGCCCGTGGCCGGTGTCGTTCGACTCTCGTAGACGTACGTTTTAGTTTTGAAACTTTGTCAGTTAATATCCAGAGTTGTAAAATGACTAAATATCATTTACAGATAAATTGTTTAAGATTATGCTTACTGTTGACTGTATTTATTGAGCAGGTGATAAATTGTGATTCTCCATTTGTGAATGGTTTTATCCTTTTATCACTAAAGAGGAATCCTTGGGACTATCCCTTGCATATTATATAAGTTATCCCTATTAAAAAAGTTAAAAATATTATACATGCCTTTTATTTAGAGCTCTGATTGTAATAAAAATATTAACCCACTGTAGTTAGAACCCTTTGATAGGAGCTCATGGCTAAGAATAAAAGCCGCACGGGTCGATTCCATCTTTACATACCGAGACTCCTCCGTGCCTCGGAGTTAAGTCGTTGGTCCCGGCTGCCATTCGTGGATCTTTGACAGTCGTTCCGGTCGTCAGAAGTCGCGAAAGTGTAAAAACCAGTCTTACCAAGGGGTACCGTATTGTCCCAATTACTGAGTTTAGATAGGCAATCGCTCCCATGTAAAATACTGGTATTCCGCTGCATCCGGTTACACTGGAAGCCGACGCTGTTTATTATGGCGAACGCATCGGATAACCGTGAATATATTTATTTTTACGTTTCGATTTTCACCCTTTGTGAATACTTCATACACAGATAAAAACGCTTTTTTTGCCATGCTACCCTAAGCTAAAACTACAGAAGGACGCTATGTCCTACGAACGATCCATGATCGATCTTATTCATCTTTCTCGTTCTTATAAGGAAGGTCATAACACCGTAAGTCTTACCCCGTTTCCCTAATAGACCGATCGTCGCAAACACTTGTTCGGAAAACCCGAACGCAGGAGTGCCAACGCGTACGGGCAAAACGAACGCGAACGCGACGATAGCTTAATTATTTTTTTAGGCTGACCATTGTGGGTTTGCATTGCACTAGGGCGTTGAATTTGGGCGCAAATGTTACAATGAATAAACAAAACATTGTGATTCGTGAATCGAAAAAGTCGCAACCCGCACCTTCGATCAATATTGATCGAAGACCCGCACTCGTAGTCGCTTTTCGTGTCTGTGTGTGTGACCGCGTTGTTCTTGTAATTTCCCCACGGATTTGAATGCGGTTTTAAACAATTTAGAGAATTTATTTCGAAAGGTTTATGTGGATATTACATTATTATTACACCCACATAAATATTAAAGTAATCTATTTTTCTGTGAATTCGTATAAAACCGAAGCAGGGGCGAGTCGCTAGTCTGTTATAAAAAAAAAGTCATGGGGACTGCCAACAAAAGTGAAAACTTAAAACTATGAAATAACAGTGGGCTAAATGAAGAACTTTCGCGATTTCGAAATGAAATCGAAATCGCGAATCCTAAAATTCTTACGTTATTGCTACATATTAGTACCTAATTGGTGCGTTTTTTGCAATTTGCGGATCAGTATCGAACGGGCAAATGTAATTCTATTCTTTGTTCTCATTCTGTCAAATACCTCTAATTTACCTGCACTTTTTAAAATTGTTGACAAGTTTTTGACATTGTGTTGTTCAAAATATGATTCGCGAACGTAATAATAATCGGTCTCTTTTCGTCTTTGTATTAGTTAAATTAATTAATAGTAAGTCATCTGAACGTTTCTAAATGTTTTTGACATTAAGTTGTGTTAGTTCATTAGTTCGACATGCTCCGTTTATACCAATAATAAGAACAACCTGTAACGTAAACAGTATTGTAGTAAGTAAATTAATAAAATTGATATGTATGCATAATTATGCCTATCAACATCTACTAAGTACGTATTAGATTATTGAATGTGCAACTGACTTACTTTTGTCGCCAAATATACGGATTAAACTTTTCAATTTCAGTTGCTGTGAAAACCTTCTTTTTTTTTTTGGGTGATGACCAGATGGGGCTCTTTTTAAAAATGCTACTAATTTAGGATAGGTGTCGATATGTATATCTTTTTTCATCTTTGTTTTTGCTCTTATATTATTAATATGTAGGTACTCCATAGAGTGCTTGATTTCTTGGTGTCTGATAATTCAATAAAATATGCCAGCAAATCTTTTTCTGCGAAAGTTTTGGCTCCTTTAGCTTGTCGCCACGTGTTAAACCTTACCACCATGGAGGGAGAAGTAATAATGATGTTTTGAATTCACAAACTTAGTGCACACGATGTTCTAAATTCAAATTTCTTTATCCTCTAGCGCAGGGATTCCCAAAGTGGTCGATATCGACCCCTTGGGGTCGACATCGGTTTCTCAGGGGTCGACATAAACAAAATTTGATTATAGGGGTCGGCGAGATCTAAATTAATCGACCCCTATTAATTAACACAAGTTCTTATTTGAAACTTTTAAGATAGGTACTGTAGGTATACGTTGTGTTACGTAATATATACCAACTTGTTATGTATCGATGTACTTTTAAAAAACTCAACAAGTCGATAAGCGTGCACAAATTCGTACAAGATGAAAAAAAAATACTATAGGGGTCTGAGGTATCAGTTAATTTTGGAAAAGGGGTCGCTTGCCCAAAATAGTTTGGGAATCCCTGCTCTAGCGGATAAAAACGGCTTTTGCACTCAGATATCGAAAAGCAAAAATACTCTTTCCGAGATGGGGGATGAAAAACATTTTTATCCAGCAGCGGCTTAAAGTTTGCGAATATCGTCGTTCATATTGCAATTAGTTAGATGTCAAAAATGACAAGTTTACAGGAGAGTAAAAAAACAGCGTATTGGAAAAAAATCTTGTATGACACCAAAATGTTTTTTAACTAATGTTTCCTAACTATTGTGTTCTATTAAATGTGCATTTTGAAATTTCCTTAAATAATTATGTTTTGTTAGAAATTTGACATAGAACCTATTGTACCTATAATTGACGTAAAATTTGTGATATATAACTTATTGATAGTATTTGTATGAAATAATACACAGATAATTTCAAATAACAGTATTAGTAGTTATTCTAGTTTTATAATTAAAATACGAACAATCAAAAATATATATAGTAATCAACATACAGATCACCATGAACACTATTCCAGATTGGTTCTAAATATAATTTTGAGGAAAACGATCTGCAATAATGGGACTCTACTTTCGGCAGACTGTCGAAAATTTCTCGAATTGAATCAGATGCATTATTTTGAGTCCTTGCATTACACTCATTACCATTTTGAGAGATAATTGAACTTTCTGTCGCATCTTTATTAGGAACAACCCAATCCCTCAGTTGTCTTTGGCCAATACACAAAGTTTTCATAAACATTTGCTTACAAACATGAACTCTCTTAACATTGTCTTTCAAAGATAGGAATTATTTAAATGCTTTGTCTTTCCTAGAATCTACGCTTGAAGAACGTCGATGCTGTGGTGCATATACACTTACTAAACTTCGGACGTATACTTTACGAGTTTCCCAAGAACTCAGTGCCCAATAAGAATCAAAAATAAGTTTTCGGTCTTCTTCGGTTAACATTTCACATTCAAACCTTTGTTTCGGTCCCCCATGTTTCACTTCGGTATGCCCACCACATCTTTCCTGTAAGCCTTTAGCTGGTCTTAACAGTGTGTATTTGTATTTTCCATTCCTATCCTTCTCAAAACCTTCATACTGTTTACCTTGTAACCTAGCCTTAGAGTTTCTTAATCTCTTCCATTTTGTTGACCCTTACGACTGCGTTTCCTTTTGTGAGTATCCTTACGAGTAAGCACTCCTATCTCCTCATCAAGGACCTCTTCGTTGGAGCTCGTACTTTCTTCTAATGCATTAGAAAGAAAGCCAACACTGCTTTCTTCTGGCACGTAGTCCGAGTCAGAAGACGACCCTTCTTCGAACAAGACCTCTTCACTAGACGTGTCACACTGCTGCAGAGTTTCATCTTTATACAACTGGCCAGTAGCTTCGTTTAATCGCTGTTGGCGTGGATGTTGAGACAAACTAGTATCCAACTGTATTAACCGCCTTCCTCTTGTGTTATTCATCTGCAACAATTGGCCAGTCACTGCGTTCAGTCGCTGCTGGCGAGGATGTTGAGAGGAACTTGTAGCTAACTGTACTAACCGACTTCCTCTTGTGTTATTCATCTGTAACAATCAACCACCAAGCCATGCATACAAAACCAAAGCAAAATTCAAAAGGTTCTATGTCGCGTTTGTAACGACGTATTGCAACATAGGTCTTATTGTTTTATTGGCATTTTTTACAAAAAAGGTCAAAATAAAAAAATATTTAAATGAATAAACGTTATCTGTTATAAGATTCACGTCACTGTAGGTCGTAAGCGCTTAACAGCAAAAAAAAGCAGTCAAAAAGCGGACTCACGGCGCTTTTTGTTAAAAATTAGGTTAAGATTTATCATAAGTGTAATTAAAACCAGGATATTAATGAAAACCAACTAAAACCAGCACAAAATGGTACGTAAATTATGATAATTATAAACTTACCTTAGAAACAAAGCACAATTTATAACTTGATTAATAATTTTCACTTGTTTTTTCTCAGAGCAAAAATCCGTTGCCGCTCAAACTTCGACATAGAACAATTTGCTGTATAAGATTTACTGCTGAGTCGATCACGTGACATATTGCAAGTTTCAAACGCCACTTTCCTATTGGTAGATGACAATGAACCTTTTTCGGTCGCGTTCAAAATTAAAATTAAAGCAAACCTAAGAAATAAAAAAAAAATTGAAATTTTTGACATCGAACAAATTGCAATATGAACGACGATATGCTGTATATTCGTTAGGTTTAAAAGCCCTTATATTGCTTATAAGGGCTTTTAAACCTAATGAAAAGATATTCTTCTCCACCTCTAATTGACGCATTTTTTGATAAATACTACTTCAGTGCGTTTCCTTGGCAAACCAAGGCTCGGAACCGGTTTAAAAAATACCGGTTAATACCGTTTTATTTAGGTTTTCCTCCGAACTTTTCTTAAGAACGTGAACGTTTTAAGGCGCTGACAAGACCCAATTGACCAAAATAGGCTTCGCTTAAGAAAAAAATTGCCAAATCTGTATAGTTTGTGGTAGCGGAAAAAATATATGTTAATTTTAAACATATTTCCCAGAACTTGGTTGTTACCAAAACACGTTTTGAAAACAAAATCTCGATACAAACTAACGTTAAACTAACCTCTTACTTTGAGTTCTAATCCAAAATATCTGTATCAAATATCAACATACTTTACGTATTTAATGAATAACAAGAACGTCTTATTTGAATGCAGAACTTGGTTGTTTTTTATTTTCGATTACTCAACTCAGTTTTGAGTAAATAGATAATTACTTCATATTTTGCAATAAATTACAAGCGTTGTGTCATCGCGCTTCTCTTTATTTTCTATGGAATTTGACAGTGACCGCGGTTTAGGTGTTGTCAGCGTCTTAAGAACTTTATCTTAACCTAAATTATCCGGTTTATTCGACGAGCGGCGTGTCGATAAACGCATTGCAACTTGTGAAAATACGCGCGGCCGCGCGATCCGTAAACATACACTATTTCTTTTCATTCGATTAGTGATTCCGACGTCTGATTCGGTCTGATCAGGCGCAGTGCAATTTATTTACCATTAATTATATTATTTGTGTTTATCATGGGTACAAAGCGAAAGAATTTAATCCATAGGTACATACTTTGACTACAATGAAAAAAAAATTTCTACTAAAAAAAATAAACTAAAAGATATGAAAACAATAAATCATTAATCAGTGTATATTAGACTATTCATAAAATAATTAACATTAATATTGGGCGACCAGTAAGTAGGAGATACATTTATTATTCGGCAGAACAAATTGTGACCTTTTTGTCCATTGTGTAAAATCTAGAAGATTTCTTGGTATAAACATTCAGTATATTGCAAATGGTACTCGTAAAATTTTGCTTAGAAACCTTACTGTCCATGAATTACATGAGAGAATCACTGGTGATTTTCTGAAAGAAACAGTGATGATTGTCGAATTAAGCTTAAAAAAATATATTCCGTAACCTCTGATAACGGAGCTAATATGATTCGAATGTCAAAGCAGTTCGATGAAGATATAGAGAATACATCTGAGGTACAAGACTACTTTGACGACGAAGATTCTGAGCATGAGACCGGATATGAGATGATGTTCGCAGAAGCAGGTAACTTAGATCTCAATATTGATAATCAAGGCCAAAACAAATTGACTACAGTACGTTGTGCAGTGCATACGTTGCAGCTCGCTATAAGAGATGCTTGTAGCGTGCTTCGTGATCTGTTAGAACAATGTCGCCAGATAGTTCGTGTACTACTCCGCTCACCAAATAATGCTCTTCAGTTAAGAGTTCAGGGCTTACCACAAGCGAGTATCGATTGTCCTACGAGATGGGATTCTACAGCAGACATGGTAAAGCGCATATTATTAATCAAGGATTTCTTGAGTGGACGGATAAAACCTGTGTTTCAGATATTTGCTGTAGATGATACATGGCAGAAAATTAATGAAACTCTTGATGTTTTAAAACCATGCCGTGTACTGTCGAAAACATTACAACATGAACAATTGAAGTTTGAAGATTTCTATCTTGCCTGGCTTAAATGTATTCTAAAAATAGAAAATGTGAACACAGTTTTTGGCATATTTTTAGTCGTTTGTATGAGGGAAAGAGAGAAAGCCCTTCTTGAAAATGAATGTTTTGTGGGTGCAATTTATCTAGATCCGAGAGTAAATTCTTTTTAATTCTTAATTTTTTTCATAAACGGCTTTGAACGAATATGTCAACAAAATAATTACATTTTCATGTTGTCCCAGACAATGTTCGTTTTTACTACTTAGGAATGATTATATAAGTATCAATTAAATAAAAAATACCATTTCAGATTCAATTCTTCGCCCTTTATCAACGTTTTCACATGTCTAGCGTAAACTTAATGCATTTGTTTTTTTTTCATTAAGAAGTAAATTATTAGCGTTGAACCAGTGAACTACTTTTGAGATCGCACTATTTACATCGTCAGTAACCAGCTGCTGACGTTTAAGTTTAAACAAAAGTGAAGTGTCATCCGCAAATAACACTATACCATGATTATCCTTTATGAGGTACGGCAAATCCAAAATATAAATAAGAAACAAGAAAGGACCAAGAATTGAGCCCTGTGGGACTCCCATTGTTACTATACGTATACATTATTACGATCCGGGAGATCTTTTCCCATTAACGTCAACGCTCTGAATCCTATTACTCAAGTATGAAGTAAGAAGAGCGGTGTTCCGGATCCCGTAGTGGCGGAGTTTCCTGATTAACGTTTCATGGAGAACACAATCGAATGCCTTCGACAAATCACAAAAGATGCCCAAGGCATCGCGTTTATCTTCCCATGAATTATAATAATAACCTAAAAGTTGACAAACACCGGCGGCATCAGCAGTGGAATGACCCCTTGTAAAACCGAACTGTTTATTGTGCAATAATTTATGTTTATTAAAAAATCTTTGTAATTGGTCTAAAATAGGTCTATAATTGGTGGGGTCTGATTTACTACCTGATTTAAACAAAGGTATTATTTTACTACTTTTCATAAGGTCAGGAAACTATTAAACATTAATACAGTCAATGCAATTATTAAAGATCCGGGGGCCAACCATCACCTCTTATAGCAGTATTATTTCAATATTACTTTAGCGTGAGAAAGTGATAGAGCTATAAGTCCTGTACAGCTCCATCCCTTTCCCACTGTGAAGTAATATTATAATAACACTGCTATAGAGGTGATGGTTGCCCCCAAGAGCTAAAGTAGGTGCTACAATGTCAATAATAGAATTAGCAACTTCTACAGAATCTCCAAGTTGAACCACTGGAAAAAATGTCTCATTAGTTCAACGATTGAACTAACCAGTTGAACTAGTGTATACTTTTACAATTTTTTAATTAAGCTACCTACCTACCTAAATGTACCTATATAATGTAAACGAGGAGACTAATTGAATTTTTCTTTTACCAATATTTGAATGTTTCAAATTAACCGTTAGAAAAAAATGTACTTATACAAAACCTGTACAATATCATCCATCGAAGTCCAGGTAGTTCAGCATACAAAATTGTGTCCACGAATTAAGCAGATTAATAGATTCCTGAAGTTAAAATAAAACTTCGCTCTTATTTTCCTTTATATTTTTTTTTATTGGAAACATTTCAGTACAAATTATCACATCAACATTTCGCATGTTCGTCCAGGCACATTATACAAATTAAATATTTATTTTTTCAATTTCTCACGGTGTTGATGTTTTAAAGCATCTTATATACTTTAAAATATTGATATATGCTTCAGAGCGCATACATGGCGGCACAAATTGTAATTCACCTATTAGCAAATTTCCAAAATAATAGTTTCGTTTATCGAAATCCTTATCAAATACACATAAAACACATTGTTTGACATTCGAAGTAGTTTCTTCTCTTGGTTTAGCTCTTCTATCTTCACTTGATTTGTTTTCGTTACTGTCAGAACTATTTTCTACATCCTCTTTCACAATTTGGGTGTTTACTTTATACGTGTTCTTATTAATAGTACGATTTTTAGGTGTTAGCAGATTGTGATTGATCTTCATCATCAGAATATTCCTTTCTTCTTTTTCGTGATTCACCTGTTACAAATTAATGTCACATTAATTTAAATAAACACTGAAATAACTTTTCTTTGCCACATAGACACACAAATACACAACCTATTTAACGAAACGAATGGGCCTTAGATCATCTACATATCAAATCTAGTTCGGTGCTTTAACATTATTTTTAACCTTGATAACAAACTGATATACACCTTTTGTGGCCTGTTTATACTTTAATTTAATTCGAGAGTTTTAATGTCGGATACAGAATGAGAGTGACTACTTACCGAGATATTTAGAGTTTTGTTCTTCAGTAAGAAATGGCTGACTACCTAACTGGTCCATAAGATCTGTGAAAAGTAATATTTTGTTTACCGATTATTTATCATATCTACTTAATTTCACCAAAAAAATATTAGATATTTACCCATTTTTGATTTTTTTGCAGCGAAGCTGATTGATGCAATGAAATAAACGTCCGTCCAAAAATCTTACTGCTGAATAAAATCTGAACGCGCGCGGCGTATATTTATCGTTTTTTTTTTTTTATTTTTATTTGTGATGGGTTTGCTCTTGACTTTAGTCTATGCCAGAGGCGACAGAAACAAAGTCGACGATGGAGCGAGCTTACCCAGAAGAAGCCTGTTCACTCTCACTTTGAAGAGATTAGGGTTATATGCGTTCGGAAACACAGACGCAGGCAGAGAGTTCCATTCCTTTGCTGTGCGCATTATAAAAGAAGTTTGGAAACGCTTAGTGCGAGTTGGTGGGATAGCCACCAGGAAGGGATGGTAACCTGAAGTGCGCCTAGATGACCGATAATAGAAGGGGGCCGGTGGAATGAGGTCGTGGAGTTCCTGAGCACACTCTCCGAAGTACAATCTATAGAAGACCGACAAGCAGGCAACCTTGCGACGATGGGCCAAACTGTGAAGCTTGGCATCCACCAGATTTACGTCGCCAATGAGCCTCTTAGCTCTGCGTTCCACCGAGTCAAGCGCGGCAAGTTGGTATTTAGCCGAGCCATCCCAAAGGTGGCTACAATACTCCATGCAGGATCGGACCTGCGCTTTATAAAGGGTCAAAAGCTGTCCAGGCGTAAAGTATCGCTTCACCTTATTTAGGATGCCCAGTTTCTTGGCCGCAGTCTGGGCTTTGTACTCGATGGTGGCGCCGAAGTTGAGGTTAGATGTCAACTCCATGCCTAGGAGCTCGAGCCGATCAGTTACAGGAACCGATGTACCCCGAAAAGTAGGAGTCAGGTCGAAACGACTCCTTTTTGCGGTAAAAAGACACGCTTGTGTTTTGGTGGCGTTAAAAGTGACCAGATTATCATCACCCCACTGGGAGACAAGGCTTAACGTCAACTCTGTCCGCTCTACCAAGGCCTCTCTCAAGGAACGAACTGCGGCCCCGTTGGTTTTTGCGCTGGACAAGTATCTCTCTGAAACAGTACTGTCGTCCGCGTACCCAACAATACCAGTCTGTAGTAGGTCATTGATGTGCAGCAGGAAAAGAGTTGCAGAGAGAACAGACCCCTGAGGAACTCCGGCATCAATAGCCATAAGGTCAGAGGAGCAGCCGTCAACGACTACTCTGATCGACCGTTCACTAAGGAAGTCTGATATCCAGCTACAAAAATCAGCTGGGATGCCATAAGCAGGAAGCTTGCTGAGCAGACCAGCGTGCCAGACCCTGTCGAAAGCCTTCGAGATATCAAGCGATACAGCAAGTGCTTCGCCATGTTTCTCGATGGCTTCGCCCCAGCGGTGCGTGACATACACAAGAAGATCACCAGTTGACCGTCCCCGGCGAAAGCCATATTGACGGTCACTGAGGAGATCATTGTCTTCGAGGTAGGTCAGCAACTTACTGTTCAGTACCCTTTCCATAACTTTGCATAGAATGGAGGTAATGGCGATCGGACGGTAATGGGCAGGGTCAGCACGGTCGCCCTTTTTGGGCACTGGTTGTACATTAGCAAGCTTCCAGGATTTTGGTACCGTGCCTTTTTTAAGAGAGAGGCGGAACAAACGTGTCAACACAGGAGACAGTTCAGGCGCACACTGCCTCAACACTCTCGCCGGAGTGCCGTGCGTCCGCATTAAGGCGCTGACAAGAGGCAAATGACCAAAATAGGCTTGTCATAAGAAAAAAAATTGCCAAATCTGTATAGTCTGTGGTAGCGGAAAAAATATATGTTAATTTTGAACATATTTCCCAGAATTTGGTTGTTACCAAAACACGATTTGAATAAAAAATCTTGATACAAACTAACGTTAAACTAACCTCTTACCTTGAGTTTCAAACCAAAATAACTGTATTAAATATCAACATACATTACGTATTTAATTAATAACAAGAACGTCTTATTTTAATGCAGAACTTGGTTGTTTTTTATTTTCGATTAATCAACTCAATTTTGAGTAAATAGATAATTGCTTCATCTAAACGTGACATTGGCTAAATGCACAAACCGTGCGAAGCCAAAGAAAAAAAAAAATAAAAAAATTTGCATCATATTTTGCAATAAATTACAAGCGTTGTGTCATCGCGCTTCTCTTTCTTTTCTATGCAGTCTTACAGAGACCGCGGTTTAGCTGTTGTCAGCGTCTTAACCCGTTTTTATTGCTCTAAACCGTTTAATCCAACAAAACCTTTATGTAAAGACTCCTCCAAAAACCGGTTAAAAAAAAACGGTTTATTCGAACGAAACCGAATATAAAAGGTTTTGCGTCAAGTACATAATAACGGTTTGAAAATTTAACCGGTATCCGAGCCTTGCTTGGCAAACTTCCCGTTCCTTAATAATAAACAAAAAACTTTTACAAAAAACGCAACTGGTTTAAAAAAAAACACGAAAAAGTAAAAAATTACTTAAATTAGAGTCATTTTTCACTTTTTCGTGGAAGTCGATGGCAAAAACCGCAAAAAAACAACCGAAGACACTTTTTCACTTTTTAACCGACTTTGTAAAAAGAAGGAGGTTCTCAATTCGGTTGTTTTTTTATTTGTTTTAGTTTTGGTCCATCAGAACTCCGTTGTTTTATAAACCGATTTGGGAAATTATTTTTTTACTTGAAAGGATGTACCTAAATCCAGATTGGTCCCATTTTTATCAAAATCCAGTTCTGATGATGGGATCCACGAGGAATCGAGAGAACTTCTCAAATATTATAGGCATACATATAAAGCGACTTTTGTATTTTCATCACCTAGTCAATCATTTGCATTCAGAAAGTATCATTTGGTAAAGTGGATCTGATGAAGAAGACCACAGATGGCCACCGAAACTACTCAATGATAATTATTTCACGGGTCGGCGATAAGATATCTCGATTAACCTGTTATGTGACTTTGACGTATCTCGTTTAACCTGGTAAGTGACTTTGACGAGGCCACCGTAGGCGCGGGCCTGCCAGGACCAGGCCCGGGTCGACGGCGCGTTGTATTCCACGCGCGCCTCAAAGAGATGACGTCAGCACAAGTGTAGGGGTCCACTAGGGCCGATACCTGCCGGGGTCGCGGGAAGGTACTGAAGGGAGGGTTACCCTGGCAACACAGGCAACGGAAGGAATACGTGTGGGCTTTAGTCAGTAAGAGTCTGACACACCCTCCCGCTTCGCCCAGAGCGTGAGAAGTTATTTGATGATTTCCCACCCAAAAAAAAAAATACCATCAAACTGATCTGATGATGAAGCCGGAAGGTAGGCACCGGAATTCCGTAATGAAACAATGTATCCTAGCCGTGTTTGGGAATTGGAATTGTCATGAGATACACTATAGCTATAAATGATTTTTAACCGACTTCAAAAAAAGGAGGAGGTTCTCAATTTATTTATTTATTTATTTAACAGTTTATGTACACACATATAAACAGACAAGAAGAAGGGAACAGAAAAATACGTACAAAGGTGATGCTTATTTCTACAGGAATCTCTTCCAGCATACCTGCGATAGGACAGTAGACAAAGAGATGTAGACACCGTGTGTAAGAGTAGAAGAGAAAACAAAATACACAAAAACAACAAAAAAAACTATTCACTAATTTAAATATACAATAAGAGAACATACTTACATAAATACATACTTCTAAAATAACTATCACTAAAATACATATAAATTAATAGTATAAAATAATAATAAATACATAATATGCAACTATGGCAAAGTGGAAAGATAGTGTACTCGTATTTCACTCTTCTTTTAAAAACAGCAATAGTTTCGCAGTCCCTAATGTCAGGGGTTTATCTATATTCACCCGTTGGATTTTTGAGATGGGGCAATAAGGACCTTAATCGTTGTAGCTACAGAAAAACGGTCGTCGTATATCGCGTATAAACTCTGTATGTATTTTCATACTTGTAAATTCTTTAAAATATGACGCATTCCAATCGATAAGTTTACACAGTTTTTGGTAGTTGCTGGATATGTACTTAATTAAAATCATTATAAAACTGTTCTAAACTTATGAGCTTGATCAGTTTGAATATGTGCTACACCTTCTTTTACCGGGAATATAGGTATATTCCCGGTAAAAGTTGGGTTTCCTTCAAGATTTTGTAGATGACGGGCCAGCGAGGGCATCACTACCAACAGGACGCCGCACCACCTGCGGAGGGCGTTTTACATTTTAAACAGGGGTTTTAGTTTCTCCTATTTTTTGTTGGTGAAATATTTCTTTCAGCTTGGCCTATTACTTTTGCTGTAACGTATATCTTGTTTTGTCTTTACTTTTACGCTTGTTCACGTCTTTCGAAAACTAATTCATTAACAACCTTCATTAAACTCAACTTCAAATTCACCACCTTTCCTTTTCCCTATGCCTTTCTTTTATTTCTACCATTTTACGAGTATCAGTTAAATGTTTATACATGACTGCGATCCGTTTTGCATTTTCGGTAAATATTGATTGAAATGGTTCTATGCCATAACCTAATACGTCATTATAGATGCATTATAGATCGTTTTTCGTACTTCGCCAATCTGTATTATATTTCAATTACGGTGGAGTGAAATCGTTTTATCAGACCCATTGAGTTGGGGTTGTTGGGTGTGCCAATGAAGTTCGACTTTATGTAAGTTTAAAAATTACTTCATCAACTCGTTATTATTCAGACCCTGGGTCGGAACTTATCTTTTTACGCCGTAGTATAAAAAATACTTCTGTAGAGCACGGACAACTTCTGGAGTAAATTTATTTCGATAGCCTGCCTAACTAAAGGCGTCTTTAAGGGTTAGATAAGCTTTACCTTCAACACTAAACAGATCTATAAATAGTTCCTGAAACGGAACAATATTGTGTGTTTGTGACAGCTGTAAATTAGGTTTAATGGGCTTTCTATTAAATTAGCTTCTATTATTTTGTTTGCCATTTTTATAAATCAATTCAAAGTCGTAGTCTTGCAAACGGAGTTCCCAACGTGTAAGTTTACTACTTGGGTCTTAGTGGAGGGAGTCGAATTTCGACCAGCGGGCGACCACTAGTAATTAATTATTATTCGAACAAATATTTCAGTATTTAGCTTTTGAAATTTTGAGGCCAATAACTGTCGCTGCTCAGTTGCTTATTACACATCGACTACTGTAAGGCTTCTCGTTTTTTTTTCTTATTTCGGAGTTGGTCCCATAATAAAAGCTACACCCCTTAAAGTATGTCCCTCGTTTAACTTAACTTCCTATATAAAACAATCTGTTTGAGAATGAAGTGCAAACAACAACTAAATGACAAAAAAATTATGTTATTTGAACAACATAAAATCACAAATATATAAACTTAAACAGTTTAGATTTAGAGGTCAAATTAACAACTTATAAACTAAAAACATAAAAATTTTAATACTGGCAGTATCAAATATACGATAACTTGTGTGCAAGTACATGTGATGTACTTCGTCGAGTCGTTATAACAACGTCTTTTACAAGAAACAATTATAAATGAGTTGGAGTCTGATCACTGTGGTCAGTTGGTCACTTTCCCTCAAAAAATAATCAGAGTTCAAAGAAAACTTGTGAGTTTTGTTCCTGTTAACAAACGTCGCTTAGAACAATTTAAAAATAATTTCATGGAAAAACTACCGGGTTTGCCTTATCACACTGACCCGGATCAAGCATATACTTCACTATTTAACCTCATCAATTGTGAATTTAGGAAGGTCATCTCAAAAACATTGCCTGTTTATGATCGCGTTATATTTAGTGACTGGGCAACACCAGGTATTTACAAAAGTAGGTTGAGGTTTTATGAATTGTATCATGAAAAAACATAACCGTGACGAAACTTTTAAAGAATTTGTTAAGAATTTTTCTAAAACTTATAAAAGAGCCTGTTCCTCAGCAAAAGCCATACACATTAAAAATAAAATAAAATCTTCTGGAAATAAAATTAAAACAACTTGGAATATTATTAATTCTGAAACGGGAAGAACGACAGTACGGAATCGTGACTTCCATCTAAAAATCGATGATGCAGACGGGCAGACGTGGAGGTGGCAACAGAGTTTGAAAACTTCTTCACTAATATTCCCTTTTTAACAACCAAAACTCTGTCATCGTCGTTCTCCACTTCTGCTTACTCAATACTAAAAGAGTGTGTACCAGAATGTGATAAACACTTTAAATTCACAGTTGTTAGCCCTAAAGACATTTTGGAATGTTTTAAAGACCTTGATGTAAAAAACTGCTGATCTTTGAGGATTATCAGTACATTTATTTATTTATTTATTTATAGTTAATTAAAACGGTACAGCACCAATTACATTATATAACATAGAAACTATTATTCATATATTAACAATAATTACGTTATATATAATTTAATTTAAAACTATCATGGAACAGTGGACTCCCTTGCATTCTTTCTCTCACAGAACACCAGACATATACGCATAATTTTACTCCATTCATCCGCAAACACATCACATTCAGGGTTGGCACTCAGAAGGGCATTTAGCATCTTTAGAGTACGACAGACTGGGGATTCGGCTCTGGCTACAGTTTTGGATGGCATTTGCGCAAACAGATTGTGCTCTGGCGGTGTTCGATGTATTTGTCGGGCACAAATAATCGGCAGAAAAGGCAATGGAGCTCTGGGCAGTCGATACGTCCCCTTGGGGTCTTACAGGCTACCGTGAGCTGATCAAGGCCTCTTCTCACCTCCAACGAGTTAATGCCCAATGTCCCTAAAAGATAGTTGGTAGGGTACATGTAGGGAAAGAAATGGTATAACCTTTGGAATAGGCATCTGAAGAAAGTTTTCTGTACCTTTTCCAGCATCAATGTTAGGGTCATGATATAGGGGTGCCAAACACAGGTACTGGACTCGAGTTTGTAACGAACCAGAGCGGTGTACAAAAGCCTAATAACATTTGGATTGCGAAAGTCACGACAAAAGATTCCTTCGCAAGGGTAAAAACGTGATCTCTAAAAGTCAGACAGCGGTCGAATGTCACTCCCAAGTCCTTTATGTTGGTGACACGATCAATTGCCTCACCACCCAAACTGTAGTCATAATGGATTGGTCGCAACCCTCTACCGTAAGTCATGACGCAGCACTTGCCTGTGTTGAAACATAGCTTGTCCGCATTGCTCCACTCATAGATGGCATCAATATCCCTTTGTTGGAGTTTGCAATCCGCGTCCGTTAGGATTTGTGCGACTAACTTAAGGTCGTCGGCATATAACAGGCATTTGGCAAACTTAACATTAGTAATCAGGTCAATGATCATGATCAGGAACAGAGGCGGCCCTAACACGGATCCCTGACTTACACCTGAGCGTGTATTGTAAGGCTTGGACTCGAAGCAGCCATGTCTTATAAACTGCTTGCGATCGCGCAGATAGTCGGAAAAGAAATTAAGAAGACTAGACGAGAAACCTATGGCCCCCAGCTTTGTCAAAAGCACATCGTTATCAACTCTGTCGAATGCTTTCTGGAAATCGAAACATAGAGCGTCAACTTGCCTACCCATACCCAAGCCACGGGATATGTAGTCTATTTGAATCAGTAAATTCGAATTTACGGAGCGACCCGGCCGAAAACCGTGTTACGCATCAGTTAAGGACATATTTACACGTTTGTAAATGAAAGCGTGGAGAATGTGCTCGGAAACCTTTGCAAGCGTTGGTAAGATAGCGATGGGTCTGTGTTCCTCTACTGATGTTTTGTCACTAGTTTTAGGGATGGGAATGACTCGCTAAGTTTTCAATTGCTCAGGGTATACGGCTGACTGGAGGGCTAGGTCAAAGACATGACATATAGGGGCTGCCAAGATATCATGACATACAATGTCTTCAATAATTGATGTTATTTCAACCTTTTTAGCAATTGTTTTCCTGATCTGATGAAACTTAGAAAAGTGATTCCACTGTTCAAATCTGGCAGCACAACTGATCCCATGAATTTTCGGCCTATTTCGATATTACCTAAATTGAGCAAAATATTTGAAAACATAATTTTAAAACAAATGTTAGGACATTTCAATACACATAATTTACTTCATCTGAACCAGTTTGGTTTTACGAAGGGTCGTTCAACTACAGACGCGAGTGTGGAATTACTGAAGAGCATTTTCGAGGCTTGGGAGGAGTCGCAGGATGCTCTTGGCATTTTCTGCGACTTGTCTAAGGCCTTTGATTGCGTAGATCATGATACACTCATCAAGAAACTGCACCACTATGGTATGAGAGACAAGGCTCTCGACCTTCTGACTTCTTATCTGAACAATAGAATTCAGAGGGTTGCTATAAATGGCAAGAGATCTGCAGGATTTGCGGTCACTATGGGCGCTCCGCAGGGTTCAATTCTAGGTCCATTCTTGTTTCTAATTTATATAAATGACTGACATTTCCCTCATTTTTAAAATCAATCGTCTGCTGAGCAACTTTGAACATGTTAACGATGCACTTGTGAGGTAAAGATATTTGAACGAGTTAAAAATAATAGACGTACATAGGGACAAAGAATTTATTTTGTTATAGATTAGCTAATTTAAGAGATATTCTCTTAAATTAGCTATTTTTGTAGACATTAATAATTTATTATGTACTTGCATTATGTATCAAAAATTTAAGTAGGTATACATATAAATCACACATAAAAAATATGTTAGAAAATTAGAGAATATTTTACTAAAAATATTCATAAAAGTTTACAATATAAGATTACTTAGTTCAGGTCCATTCGGTGTGACTGCTCCGGAGCGAATGTGCCGAGTACTTTTTTTTTTTTTTAATATGGCATCTCGTAGTTGACCTTGAGAGGTCGTGACTACTTAACCGGACTTTCCTGTGGCTGCCTTAAGCGGACTCAAAGCCTCCAGCCAGGGGCGAATAACTTACATTACTAAGCGACTGCACGCTAAGGGCACCCCCTGTGGGGTACGGACCTCGGCTTAGGGCGTCGCAGGGGGGAGGACAGCAAGGTGGGACAGGCTGGATCTGATCAGAATTATTATTAAGCGGGGAATTTAAAGCTACGGGCTCAGCTGCGGCGCGGGCTGGCACTTCGTCGAGCAAGGGTCGGGGGGGAAAATTACGTCAGGGTTTACGCGAGGGACCTCGGCCGCGAGGTCGGAACGTAGGTCGGTGTGTTTTGTGCACTGTACTCGTGGCCCTACTGCTCTCCTGGAGGAGGGTAATTGCGTCATCGGGGTCGGTGAGAGTATGCCTTGGGCGGTGAATAGAGCTAATGGAGGAGGGCCTATAACTGGCGGCCTTCACAACCAGAGGGTTGCGATGGGTGGCGGCAGAGTCAAAGAATCGGTTCGTGATGCGCTTCATGAACTGCTTGATGGTGGGGATTTTAAGATCGAGATGGAGGATCTCGTTTCGGACGAACCAGGGGGATCCCGTTGCCTTTCGGAGGAAACGGTTTTGGAGGCACTGCATCCTGTGGATGTGGTGGGGCCTAGCTTGTGCGAAGACTGCACAGGCATATGTCATAATGGGACGGATGCACGCTGTGTGTATACCCAATTTGCCCTTAAGGGACAATTTGCTGCGCGCATTTAAGACGGAGTGTAGTCTACCGAGAGCGAAAGCGGCACGCGAACGCACCTGCTTAGTGTGCTCTGAGAAGGAGAGATGGTGGTCAAGGGTCACGCCTAGGTATTTGGCTCGCTTCTCCCAAGGGATCTACTGGGTCAGACGGACCGACCACTGGAGTGGTTGAAGCGGCGACGAGCCGTGGCGCAGCGGCTGCGGCAACAGCCATGGGAGCGGGCGCAGGTTTCGCGGGTTGAACGGGTACGGGCGCGGGGACGCGGATGCGGGGATCCACTCTGAAGGGAGGCGGAGTGGGTCTCGGCTCAACAATAGCAGGGAAGGCCTGCTGATGGTTCAGGTAATTCCAGGCCTTTGCGGGCTTAGCCTCTGGGGGATTTGAGAGAGGGTCTGTGACGGGGGGAAGAACCCATATGACGGACACTCTCGCTGCTGGCGGGCGTCTGCACGCTTCACCAGCTTCGAGGAAGATGTTTTAGAGGCCATGCGACAGCCACGGTAATTGGCTGGGTGTCCAGCCTCACCGCACAGCACGCAGCTGGGCGGCTCGGTGCACAGAGTCCTATCTTTGGGGCGGGGGAAGTTGGACGTGCCGTGTTCACCCAGGCACTTGACGCACCTGGGTTTCGCATGGCAGTTCTTCTGCGCATGCCCGTAAAGTTGGCAACGGTGACATTGACCAACGACGCCGCTCTTCCTGGGCTTCTCAATTACGAGGCCCGTGAGATGGCAGATGTTCGAGACTTTGAAAATCGGGTGATGTCCTTCGGTCGGGGGGCATACGACAAGAAACATGTCGTACGCTTGTCCACCCCTGGCGCGGTGCATGCTGTGCACTCAAGGGACCTTGGGACTCAAGGTCGGCCTTGATGTCCGCTGTGGGGATTTCCCTAGGGATCCTGCGGATCACCACGTGGGTCTGATGTTCCTCAGGGAGCAAGTAGGTGTGGAATGACACACCTCTTGCCCGGAGGACTCTGGTTAATTCCCTATAATCGCGGGAGGTAGGGACCGATATTCTAATACCCTGTTGGGTAGTTGTGGCTTTAGAGAAGCTGATTTTAAGGTCGACGCACCATTTGGATACGTCCAACCATTTTGCCTTATCCTGTAAGAATACAGAAGGGGTGGGGGGACCTTTTTTGGGGCCGGAGTGGCCTGGGTATCCTTGGCGGATGAAGAGGTCGGGGTGGGGATAGTGACGGAGGGCGCCACGGGGGCTGAGGGAGAGGGGGTAGCAAGTACCTCGGTGGCAGCGATTTTGGTCACCTGCGAGGAGGTCGCCTTCCTCTGCTTTCTCTTTTTTCCCTTTCCGGTGACGGCCACGAAGCCGTCGTCCTCGGAAGAGGGGGTCGAGTGAGCGGAGGAAGACGAGCTCACAGATTCGACGTCTGAGTAGGAGAATGGGATCGGGCATCTTTTGTCTTGCGACAATGGTTCCTCAGTGTCCCTATAGACACCGAGGGACTGGGAACTGTCGCGGTCGCGGTCACGGGGGCCAGGGCATCACTGAAGTCAGCGATGGAGTCGGCAGAAGGCGGCTGACTAAGAGCCGCGCTTGGCGCCATATTTGGCGATGAAATCTGGGTCCTTAAAAAGGACCTCTTTGAAGAACGCCACTATAAGGGCGTCCTCCATGACGGGGGAAAGGGGGGTTTATAATGGCGAAATTTTTGAAATTTCGATTCCACCTACTATAGCTTAATGGCCCTAAACCTAACTCCCCGGGTGGATAGACCCGGGGATGAGTCGCCCTCCCTGTCGGGTGCAGACAGGGAGGTGTGTACCTAATTGTGAGCCCTAAGCTTGTAACCCTTTGCCAGTCTTAATGTGCAAAGGGGCCCTGAACCAGTCTAGCGCGAAGGGTGTAGACACACCCTAAAGACACTAGGTGAGTAGCTGTGGAAGGAATACAGTGCACCAGAGCCGACTAGGAGATCCCCCAAGGCCGGTTAACTCTGGGACCCTTCCAATTGACTGCCTAGCCCTGAAGGGGTTCGGCAGGTGTATTGGGAAAACACCCCACTCGGTTTCGTTGGAACCGTAAGGTATCCACCGAGGACCACGAAACAGTGGTTTTAGCCCAGAGGGGGCCTATGAAGCTACTCAGACAACGATTCCCTTAGAGAAATATTTGCTTTGAAAAAGGCACTTTTTGTGATCAATACGGCCGATTAATAAAATTGTTTTGTATTGTTTTGTATTTTTAAGCGCGCGAGATATTGGTGTCTGCGATAAGGGGAAGTGAATTTCTTTCTTGTATACATAAGTGTACAATAAATAAATTGAATAAGCCCATTTCCATTAATCGAATCCTGTGTTCGATTTGGTCGTGGCGGCCCCGAGCGGCTGACCGGTGCCTTTATCCGGTCGCTGCTGTGGTGCTTGGTAATTTGTAAAATACTTCCTTGAGAATATTACTAGATATTTTGTTTGTGTTGCATTGTGTTTTGGTGTGGGCTTTGATTCTATTACATTTCTACTAACAACAACTGAGACGTCCACTGCAGGACATAGGCCTCCCCAAGTTAGGGGGTTTTGTCGTAATCGCCACGCTTGGCATTGCGAGTTGGCGATCGCAGTGTGATGGTACAGTACGCGGAAAGAACGCTGCTGCCCATCCTACGGTTTTTTCCCTTAGTCGTCTCTTACGACACTCTCAGAGGGGTGGGGTGGTGCCACACCACAGGTCATTCAAATAATGATTATTCTTACTAACAAGTTTATATTATAATTAATGCGGATTTGCAGTGAAAGTGTATTAAGCTTTTTTAAACAACTCGCGTAAATCTTTAGATTCGACAAAAGTTCGAAATGGTATTCCATCCAGGGAAGCCATTCTCGAATCTTTAACTTCAATACCGTCAACTCTCTGAAAGAAATCCGTCACCTTAGCTTTCTTTTCGGGTGGTTTATAAGCTCCATCTTTACTCGTGCATTTGCTGGTTGAAGGTGTGCATGCGATATAATCAGATGATGAAGCAAGTTGTACTTCTTCCTTAGACAATATGCGTACTCTTAAGATGTTTATGAAGACCACTTGTATTCCCTCCTAAAGTCCTTAATATTCTGTGGCATGTTTTGCATTTAGCAGAAGCATTATCATTGGCTCGCAAAAAATAGCACCATACCGAAGACTTACCATGCATTTTAGCAATTACATCGCAATAAGACATGCTTTTGTCTAAAACAATTGGAGGGACAGGCGTATAAAATAGCCGTGTATCCTTGCGGGTCGAGGACGACAGAAAAATTATTATCTGGAATGCATAATAATTCAATTTGCCTTATTTTTTTTAGCAAACTTTCAAAGAGGAATTGGTGACGGTCAGGTGGCGTTTGTAGCCTAACTCCAGCAAATAATGCAAAAGCGGTACCTGTGCTTCTCCTGGCGAAAGTCTTGAAGAATCCTTCTGGGCAGGTGGCCACCTTGCTTGCCCGTACACTGGTCACTTGAAAGTCTATATTTTGGATTTAATCGGACGCGGGTTATTATTTTTAAATTTGAAAACGTAGCACAGTATATCCCCAAGGATTACGGGATAACGTAATAAAGTTTGCGGTTTTGCGGGCGCGATGAACTGAGATTGAAAAAACTTGGTTTGCGGTGAGACGAAATGCTTCCGTTCGGCGCCGGTGCACTATGACGTCTGACAGCCATCATTAGCTGTCACTAGCCGCAGGATTCTCTAAATCCCGCGACACACAATATCCGCGGCTGCAATATAAGCCTAAGACAGACTACAGACACCTTATAAACCGTCCACAATCAAAAAAATGTAAGGGGCAATAACTTGCCACACCATACTCCCCGCCTTGAAAGGTCCCGAGCTTTCAAAGATGATAATCTATACGCTGAAAAGCTGGTGCGGTTGGGAGGATGAGATGATGTTTATATATCTGGCAGTCTGAAAGCATCAAGAGAATCCCAAGCAGCAGTTCAAAACACCATTACTAGGAAACGGCGTTCGAAATTAATTATCAGATTCCAAAGAATGAAATTGCAGTTTGATTAAATTAAGACAAAGTTGAATTACTAAGCTAAATTATAACTATGTAATGGCGTACCATTGAGAAAATATACTATTGTAAATTATAAACTAAATTAAACTACGAAATAATATAGTTCTATTGGGTTGGCAAAGGATATAACTTGGTGACAGGACGTTTATATGTACCTGACGCGGTTTTTACTGAAGCTACTCGAATTACACCATCCGATCCCGGAAAAACTTCCACTATGATGCCCAATGGCCAAGTCAATGGTGGTACGTTATCTTGACCCAAGAGAACGACAGTACCGATCTCTATAGGGCGATCGGGAGTGCACCATTTCTGGCGAACTTGCAACGTGTGCAAGTACTCAACTCGCCATTTGTTCCAGTAGGATAACACAAGCTGATCCAAAAGCCTTTTGCGGTTTGTTAAATTTATGTTTTCTTCTGTCAATTCAGAAGAAGACAAATGCTTAAGTGGACTGGACATTAGAAAATGCGCAGGCGTGAGCACGTCCGGATGCGGGTCTGATGAGAGAACACTAAGCGGTCGAGAATTTAAAAGGCACTCGACTTGTACCAGTACGGTAGAGAGTTCCTCGTAAGTGAGAAGCTGCTTTCCTATGACTCTATACAAGTGAGTTTTAACACTCTTAATGTTCGACTCCCAAATACCTCCGAAGTGCGGAGCTCGCGGCGGTATTCTTGTCCACTCAATGCGAGATTTTAGAAGCTCATTTTTAATATCTGTTTGAACAGACGAGTTCAATAAGAAAGAATAAATATCACCAAGTTGCGCCTTAGCGCCAACAAAATTGGTACCATTGTCTGAGTACATGACAGACACTGGACCGCGGCGAGAAATAAATCTTTTAAATGCGGATAAGAAAGCCTCGGATGTGAGGTCCGATACGAGTTCGATATGTATGGCTTTAGTTACCATACATATGAACAAACATATATAAAGTTTTTGCGAACGTTGACCTCTACGGCGAATAGGTGTGTAAGCAAGCGGCCCGGCGAAATCTACTCCAGTGTGCACAAAGGCTTTAGTATCACGGACACGGTATCCAGGAAGTTCAGCCATTTTGGGTGTTAGATGCGTAGGATTTAGACGGAAACAAGTGTTGCATTTCCGACAGCGGGAACGTATGACTGTTCGTCCATCTAATATCCAAAACCGCTGCCTTATAATAGACATCAATAATCCGGGGCCCGTGTGGCAGTACGTATTGTGATAGTGATCAATAATTAGATCAACTACGCGGTCACGTTTAGGTAAAAGCGCGGGATGCTTGGCTTCATATGGTAAGTCAGATTTAGACAATCTGCCCCCAATACGTAAGATTCCGTAGCTATCAATAAAGACAGACAAACAGCGCAACTTCTTAGATGGAAGTTCGCCTGCTTTTATTAAATTTAAATCGTTAGAAATATGCGTATTTTGAACTATTCGAATAATGAAATTTTCGGCGGTTTGTATATTTTTAACAGAGCTATGACTAAGTAGTCTGTTCGTAAATTTAAGAATGTACATAAATACACGTAACAATTTATTCCATGAACAAACACGGTCAGCTATTGTATCTAAAATACGCGGTTCAGTATTTGATGTTTCTACAAGAAAAACCTTTGATTTAAACTCTGGCAATGTTTCACATTCAGTAGGAGAGAATTTTAAAGGCCACTCGCTAATGGGTCGATGGAGCCAAGTAGGACCGTTCCACCATAACGAGTGTTCAATTAAATCAGATGGCAGCATGCCGCGGGAGAGACAATCGCTAGGATTCTCCTTTCCGGACACGTGATTAAAACTAGCGGCAGGAAGGTTTTCCTGTATTTTAGCAATGCGATTACTGACAAAAATAGACCATCTATGTGGAGATGAGTGGATCCACGAAAGAGCTATGGTGGAGTCCGAGAAAGCGTAGCCACCTGCAATAGGTACACGAGCGGAAAGTTTATCTTTGACCACGCGAACAAGCTTAGACAGAAGTAAAGCGGCGACAAGTTCTAATCGAGCTGGCGTTGTTATTTTAGCGGGGGAAACTTTGGACTTTGCACATAAAAGCCGAACGCTGATATTGCATTTAGAGTCAGTTATGTGTAAATAAATACAACAACCATAACCACTAAAGCTGGCGTCGCAAAAGGCTACGATATTCACTACAGCTTCTCTAAAGACGCCAATGTGGCGAGGAACCTTTAGAGAAGAGAGTGAGGGGAAATCGCGCAAAAAAACGGAAAACCGATTGGTGATGGAGTCCGGAGGAACCTCATCCCAACCTATTTTAGCTAACCAAAGTTCCTTAATTAGGATTTTCGCGTACAACACGACGGGTGCTACGAGGCCAAGTACGTCGAACAAGCGGGCAACTAGCGATAGAATCGCACGCTTAGTGCATTTATCATCTACAGCGACTGTTGTCAAAGAAAAATAATCATCAGTGGGTTCCCAGGTTAATCCAAGGATTTTGAAATTATGTTTATCATTATCCATGCCAGAAAAATTAACTGGTAAGCGGTGAGACTCTGGGAGAATCTCCAACAAAGCGGGTGAGTTAGTAGCCCATTTGACCAGGTCAAAGGATCCTAACTTAAATAACTCAATTAAATCGCGGGATAATTGTATAGCAATCTGTTCATCAGGAACAGAATAGACATAATCGTCCATAAAAAACTGAGTTTCTACTAATTTAGAAGCCTCAGGATAGCGGTCGCCATGCTCACACGCTATATTGCGTATTGTGCGCATCGCTAAATAAGGACTAGGCTTTAATCCAAAGGGAACGCGGTTAAAGTGAAAAGTACGTATAGGTTCATTTTTGTTGAATCGATATAAAATTCGTAAATATTTGCGGTGGTGCTCATTTACACCGATCCGTAGGAACATTTGTTTTATATCCGCTGTCATTGCGACAGGGAGGGTACGAAAATCGAGTAATAATAAAAACAAGTCGGCCTGTAAATTAGGTCCGACATGCAGAATGTCATTGAGTGACAACCCCGAGTGTGTTTTGGCACTAGCGTCCAAAACCACTCGAATGCTGTCTTTGTCCGGTCTAATAACGGCGTGATGCGGTATGTAGTAACCCTCTTCTGTTAATTCAGAGTCGGGTACCTCCGATAAATACCCCTGAGTTATATAATCGGTGATAGTTTTATTGTAATCCTCGCGTAGGGTTGGCACGCACGTGAATTTACGCTCGAGCGCAAGTAGCCGCCGATGAGCGACACCGCGTGAATTGCCTAATTCGGAGGGATTGCGCGCGAAAGGTAAATCGACAAAATATCTACCGTCTTTAAATAAAACTGAAGAATTAAAATTATTTTCACACTCTAATTCGTCCGGACTAATAAAACGCTGAGATGGAATTTCCTCTAGCTCAAAAAACTTCTGCAAACTTGACTCGACGTCAATGCTAGCAAGCGCGGTAAACGAAGATGTCATGTGTGTTACGTCACTACTATGACAATCAATATCACCCATCAGTACATATCCGAAACTAGTCAGTATAGCTGGGGGTGCGCGGGTGCCTGAGTCAACCCTATCACCTAAATAAATAAAAGGGAACAGCTGTGCTCCAAGCACAACATCGATTCCACCAGGTACATTCCAGGTTGAGTCAGCAAGCGGTAAATTATTTAAATATGACATATCGTCATTTAATCTGATAAGTCTATCTGTAATGCAATCAACAACTAATGCGTGTACATAATACTTATTGTGAGGATTAATCCGAGATTCTATATTGAGATAAATAAAGCCGTGTACAGGTCGTGAGGTCGTGAGGTCATACCAACACCTTGTAAAGACGAATTGCGTAATTTAATTATGGGTAAGTTCAAACGTTTACAACAGTCTACAGTAATTAAATTATTTTGCAATCCATTGTCTATTAAACACCTGACAACAAGCTTATCTCGGCCGCTGCTATCATATACGTATATCTGCGCGGTAGCTAACAAAATAGTTGTCTCTGTCGGTAAACATATTTTAGCGGCGGCACTAAGCGAGACAGACGTAGCGGCAGGCTCGCTCGGCGTTGAATCACTTTTTACTTCGGAGAAATGTAACAATGAATGATGTGTTTTCTTACAAGTTTTACAAACACTCCGTGATTTACATTTAACCAAAGAGTGGGATAGACTTGAGCAATTTACACAGCCATGTTTCTTTTTAATAAATTCGAAACGAGCTTGCGGAGAATTCATATTTTTAAATTGTGGACAATCAAACAGTCGATGATCGACGTTATCGCCGTCACACAGCGGGCAGCGGTTATTCGAAGCTGGTTCGCTACAAGATACAAACGCTTTAGCGGTACTTTGAGTATTACTTCGATTGTTAGCTAAACTAGACTTAGCACGCGATTCCGTCTGTGAATTATTAACGTGTGAGCGCTGGAGTACCTTAACATAGTCTTGCATAAATATTATAAGCTCCGTATAGGAAGGCAATTCCTTGCCACTCACACGGCTTTCAAATTGTTGAACAGTTTGTGAGTCAACCTTTCTTAAACCACAGTGTAATATCACAAAATCTAATAAGTCTGAAATGTCTAACTGCTTCAATGCAGCGACAGACGCTGAATATCGTTCTACAAATGCATTCAGACTAGCAGCATTGCCGGCGCATCCTTTAATGTCCAGTATATTATTGAGATAATGAATACCTAAACTACGTTTATCTTGATACCTTTTGACAAGACTGTTCCACATAACACTGTATGTATCTCCTGTGGGAACAATGCCTGCAGTTAGTTTTAAGGCATCATGAGTTAATTTACTTATTAAATACTGCACACGCTGCGAATCCGTCAGATCAGTATTTAAATGAACATTAGTACGGAACATTTCATAAAACATGGGCCAATTTTCAGTTCTACCGTCGAACGATGGTAACTCGATTGGTGGTAACTTTATGCTTCTACCTCCCTTCTGATCTGATCTTAATGTTTTGCCACTTGAAAGAATGAGATTACGTTTGTATTTAATAGTTGAATATAAGTCTTCAATAGAACTTATACTCCCATAGTCGGGTGGGGTTTCATCAATTTCAAACTGCAACTCATTGATCTGGTCAATTATTGTTTCAAACTTGCTGTAAGATTCACCAATAGATTCAGACTGCGCTAGGAATAACTCGTTCGAGCGTGAATCATAATTAGATATACTTTTGGAAGAATTATACAAGCGATTAACTCGCTCAAAAATTACTTCTTTTTTAGCAATAAGCTGAGCTAATTTAGTTTCTTGTTTTTGAGTTGCCATTATAAGGCACTATCTAATATTAATTGCTGTAAATTATCGTAAGTACTTGCAATGACTTGTACTTGTTTAACTGATACCTATCCAGGCTCGAATGGACCATAAGTATGGAGGGACAGGCGTATAAAATAGCCGTGTATCCTTGCGGGTCGAGGACGACAGAAAAATTATTATCTGGAATGCATAATAATTCAACTTGCCTTTTTTTTTGAGCAAACTTTCAAAGAGGAATTGGTGACGGTCAGGTGGCGTTTGTAGCCTAACTCCAGCAAATAATGCAAAAGCGGTACCTGTGCTTCTCCTGGCGAAAGTCTTGAAGAATCCTTCTGGGCAGGTGGCCACCTTGCTTGCCCGTACACTGGTCACTTGAAAGTCTATATTTTGGATTTAATCGGACGCGGGTTATTATTTTTAAATTTGAAAACGTAGCACAGTATATATATCCCCAAGGATTACGGGATAACGTAATAAAGTTTGCGGTTTTGCGGGCGCAATGAACTGAGATTGAAAAAACTTGGTTTGCGGTGAGACTAAATGCTTCCGTTCGGCGCCGGTGCACTATGACGTCTGACAGCCATCATTAGCTGTCACTAGCCGCAGGATTCTCTAAATCCCGCGACACACAATATCCGCGGCTGCAATATAAGCCTAAGACAGACTACAGACACCTTATAAACCGTCCACAATCAAAAAAATGTAAGGGGCAATAACTTGCCACACCAACAATAAAAAAAGCCCATTACCGCAGACAAAAACGATAAAAAAAGCCCACCAGAATACGTCCACTCGGCCACAATATAACCTCAAAATAGCAAAAAAACAATATTGTGTCAAATAGCATGTAAAATTGATGGTTAGCTGATTAAAAAAAAAAAATTAAAACGCTGTCATGCCATAGAATTAATGCGAAAACTTAAGTAGGTACAACATAAAACGCCACAACTCAATGAAAATATTTAGTTGATAACTTATGCTTTTTACATGTTTAACATACCTTTTAATATATCTTCTAACGAACACATGGCAGCTAATAACTTCACACTTTCATAATGCTTATAATGTTCATAATGTTGTTCGTCAACAAGGTTATTCAATCTCCACAGATAACTAAGCTTTACAGTGTTGCCATTGCCATATAAATGTAACCATAATAAAAAAATACTATTGGTTTAGCAGATTATTTAATACTGTTAATTATGTGACTCCAGTCTCAAAAGTCTCGTTATTCCCGAGGCCGAAACTGTTAGTCTCGAGTCTCGAAAATATCAAAAAATCGTCGAGACTCTCGAAATTTTCGAGACCGAGACTCCCGGGATGAAAGCCCTAGTTACGAGCTAATACGCCTGACGCGTGAGACAAAAGATAGTTCATAGAAATGTACCGAGTAATGAGTCTGTTCTCGAGCGCCGCACGTGCGAACCGAAGGTTACCGAGAGCACCCGATGTTTGACGAAATTCGCCGGGTCTGCGACGGCGGCCATTAGGGATGACATCTCGTTAACAGTATAGTTTCGCTGTATCTGTGACGCGTGTTTTATTGTTTGTTTACATTAAGTAATTGTTTTTTATTTTCGTTTTGATTCTATTCTATACTGTGTACAGTGTGTGTGGTGTGAGTGAAAATGAGCATAAACATTGACTATATTAAAGACAATAACAAAACTTTTCAAAATAAAATTGGCCGGACCGCCAAGGCCCTTTCTAGATTTAAAACAACAGTGCAAATCGAAAAACAAAGCATTTACGCGAAGTTTTAAAAGTGAAATGTATAATAGAAAGAAATGGTTGTGTGGATGTGAGCGTCTTAATGCATTCTTTTGCTTTCCTTGCATTATTTTCGGTGGAGAATCGATTTGGACAGAAACTGGAATCAAGGATTTGACGCATTTGAGTGAAAAAATAAAAAAAACATGATTCTTCGCAAGTACACCTACAAAATGTAATGAGTTTGTCCGTGTTAGGCACAGTCGACATTCGTAATCAGCTAGATTCTGTGTATAGAAGCAATATCCAAAAGTATAACGAACAAGTTGATAAAAACAGATATATTTTATCACGTCTTATCGATTGTGTCAAGTTTTGTGGTGCATTTGAGTTAGCTTTGCGAGGTCACGATGAAACAATTGAGTCTAGTAATGCTGGGGTGTTTCGTGGATTAATAGACTTTGTATCAGAGTTGGATACAGTCATGAAGGAGCATCTCACCTCGTCTACAGTCTTCAAAGGTACGTCAAAAACGATTCAGAATGATATTTTGGACTCAATTTTTTGTGTGTACCACAAAGAAGTGTCGGATATTATAAAAAAATGTGAATACGTAGCAGTTCAAGCTGATGAAACTACCGATGTATCGACCACTATGCAGATGGTAATGATTTTAAGATACGAAGAAAACGGACAGGTTCACGAACGGTTTTGGAAATATCTTACGCCGCATTCCCATACTGCTGAAGGACTTAGTTCTGTTATTATAACAGAATTACGGGCACTTCAAATAACTCCGCAACAATTAATAGCACAATGTTACGATGGCGCCTCTGTAATGAGCGGGAATGTTGGTGGAGTACAGGCTAATGTAAAAACCGTCTATCCAAATGCTTCTTTCGTTCATTGTTACGCCCACCAACTAAATTTAATAATAGAAAAAAGTGTAAGTCAAAACAAAACCGTACAGAAATTTTTTGCTAACCTTCAAGCTTTTCCAAAGTTTTTTTCACGATCACCGAAGCGTACAGAGATTTTGAAAACTATAGTATCAAAGAAGATTCCAGCTGCTCCACAAACGAGATGGAACTTTAATTCGCGGACGGTTGACACAGTACATAGCTACAAGGAGCCTTTAAAGGAATGCATGACCACCATTATAGAAACGGAAAATGATATTAATTCTATAAATCAGGCAGATATGCTTCAAAGATATTTGAACGACAGTACTTTTTTATATTGGCTTGAATTTTTTCAATCTATTCTGCCACATAGTGAATTTTTATTCAAACAAATGCAAAAAAGGAACATTGATTTGGTTCATATAAAAAACTGTATTAATGATTTTGAAATCAGTATACAGAATGCACGTAACACCATAGATCAACTTGAAGAACCACCTCAAAAAAGATTTAAATCGTCTAGCTCTGTCATAGCAAAAGAAGTGTGCGATATAATTATTACTCAAGTGAAAGACAGATTCAATTTTTGTAATCATTTGATAGCAGCCAAATTATTTTACTGCGAGAACTTTACCACGTACCGTTCTACTTTTCCCGATAAAGATTTCACGATCACAGTTTCCACATACGCCGCTTTGGACAAATACAAATTGAAAAACGAACTCTCCGCAATATACAATCGCGACGATTTCATCAACGCAAATAGTGCTATTGCAATTTTACAATTGTTTTATAATAATGACCTCACTGAATCATTTTCAGAGTCAATGAAACTGTTGCGAATTCTGTGCACTATACCAATGACTTCGGTAGAGAGCGAGCGATGTTTTTCGACACTGAAAAGAATTAAAACTTTTCTGCGAAATACCATGTCTCAGGATCGGCTAAATGCACTTTCTGTGCTCAGTATTGAAAAAAAAATTATACAAACTATACCCGATTTTAATAAAAAGGTGATTGAACATTTCGCTTCAGAAAAATGTCGTCGCATAGATTTAATGTATAAAAAATAATAAAAATAAACATATTTTATGTAAATTGTTGTTTTATTAGAATTTCTAATCTTAATACTTAGTGAGCAAGTAAAGTACACCACCAGTTCGATGACCCACCAGCCGCCACTGGTTATGACACTAACGCACTATTTTAATTTCCCGCCTAACGACGTAATGCCAGCGAACGTGTTAAGTTCTGAGTTGAGCTACACGATTATTGACAAATGCTTGCACTGACTGGAACCTGTCCAGTCAGTGCAAGCATTTGTCAATCACATTTGTGTGGTTCTTTCCTCAAAAGACCATTTCAGACATGGATCTACATGGTCCTCACATGATCTGACTAAGATTATGTCTGGACTTTAAAAGAGACTTTGACCCTTGAGTTTGTTCCGCCATTTCTTTTCAGGGGTAGTCAGATAGGAAATGTCGACTCCATCTAGCTTATTTTTTTTTTAAATTACGTTTAAAAGTGATTCTGATATCCTATTTACAGAATAAACAACTTCGTTTCATTTCATTTCGTCGGAATTTCATTTGTATAATCTGCGCTGCTGAAATGTAGATTTTATAACTAAACTTCAATTCAGAATCTTAGATAATTATTGAGTTTTGCAACAAAAAACTCAAAGTCATACATGACAAAGTTCAATTTCCATTGCAACCAAAATGTATTAAGGAGTTTTCAAATGACCACTCAAAACTCAACTGAGACTACATTACGATAAAGTTGATAGTTGAGTAAGTGGCAATGAAAGTAATTTATTTAAGATTCTGAATTCAAGTATAGACGATGGATTTTCCTGATTAAACTGAGGGCCAGCTTAACATACATAGGTGGGAATAAAACTAGAATGATGATTTGTATGAATGATGATGGGACGATGGGGTATATTAACTAAACTGTGCCATCAGTTTGTATGTAAAACTTTCGACCAGAATGGCCGGAAATGTTTTCTGCCCAAATTATAGCAAGAAATTCCCGTTCAATTGTGCTACACCGTCATTCGGTATCGCTATGAGTGCGACTAGCGTAAGCAATAGGTTTGTTACTGTCAATTTGTCCTTGTGGCAAAACTGCACCCGAAGCTACGTTTGACGCATCAGTCGTAAGTATGAAAAATGTGTCGTAGTAGCCCACGCCCCTCTTTTACAATACCCTGGTTTTGTAAAAGAGGGGCGTGTGTCAAGAGCTTTTTGCATTTGTTAAATGCGATAATGTATTTCTGGTCTGTTAGAATTTTCTATTTTATTTCGATTTGTCTAGTTGAATTTTCATGTTAGTAGCCCTTATTCTGCCAAAAAGTACTGCCATTCCGTAAATTCTGTATTACATTATCAAGGCTATTTCCATAAACTATAATATCATCTAAGTATACCATACAGTGTAGTCCTTGTTTAGTGTAGTCCACGGTCCTCTGGAATATAGCTGGGGCGGTTTAACCCAAACAGCATTCTGAGGAACTCAAAATGTCTATTTTGAGTGGAAAAAGCTGTCTCCTGCCTGTCCTGCTCTTCTAACTCTATCTGATGGTATCCACTGGCTAATTCAAGCGTAAGTGCTCTTTCCTGACTTGTCGAAAAGGTCATGAATAGAGAGGTCATGGTAGAGAGTATTTGTCATCAATAGTTATTTCGTTTTCTAAAGTCAAAAACCATCCTGTATTTAACTTCAGCAGATGAGCCATCTTCTTAGGCAGATTCCAAGGAGAATGGGACTCTCGTATTACATTGTCTTTATATTACATTTATATTATTTTTATATTACATTCATTATTTTTATATTTAGTCACTGTAAAGGGTTGTTTGATATTAAGTGGTTTTGGACTATCTGAAACATTTTGGATAATTGTACATGCGTATCCATTTACGCAATTAATTACAGCGCTGGGCATACGCAGACCATTCTCGAATCCTTGAAAATCAAGAATAGCATCTCCTGAATATTGATTTACTGGTAACTTAACTCGTTGTTCTGTTCGTGACGGTATATCAAATATATAATTTAAGTTATTATTAATTATTGGAATACAAGTAGTGCTAGTTGAACGATTAACAACTAGTCCTTGGTTTTTTAAATCAATTACTGCGTCTAATTGTAATAAGTCCGTCATATTGTCGTAATGTATGAACAAACAGAATTTATGCAAAGCGTTGCAAAAGTAGGTAAAGTTGGGTTTTCCATTACTTTATCGTGTCTACTAGCAGCATGGGTGTATGGGCGTACCTCTCGAAATGGTTCTTTCATCGTCAAAGTCAAAGAATTTATTTCAAATAGGCACATAAAAGGCACGTTTGAACGTCAAAATTTACAAAAAATAAAATTGATTCCAGTCGCCCTTTCCAAAAGGTATGGAGAAGAATGGGCAAGAAACTCCACCGTTACTGTTTTAAAATGTTTTACAAAATTTTGTATAGGTACATTATTTATATATATAATTAATATAATTTCGTAATATATTCAATGAAACATTCATAAGCCTTTTGAGGACTAATGAATGATCTCATCCCAGTGTCATCATTATTGCGTCTATTTCTTCTAAATAAATGTAGGGAAGCTTTAAATTAGGATCGAAATGTAGTTCTAAGATTTCTTGTTCTTCAACGAGGTGTTTTCCTGAAAATCCACATTCTAATTTGTCGTCAGATACGTTAGGATGTTTCGTGCAACTTACGTTATCATTACTATGATAAGTTATTGTCATTTGGGTAGTCATAGTCATCGGTTATATTATGATGGTAAAATTCGTCACAATAGGGATCGTACACACATCCAATCGTTCATAGTAAGTCCATTTATTAAAACCTTGTTGCTGCTTAGGTTGGGTAGTTCTCATAAACACGTCACTGTCTTGATGTTGGGGTTCAAATTAAATTTAGAATAGGTTATCGATGACCTTGAACTTGATCCCGAAATTTGACTATTAGCATGAATGTGGTTACGCTTATTATACTCGTATTGATCTAAGAAATTGACTTCTTCAAGTACGATGCTCAAAGTTGCTTCTTAGGTTGTAGGCGATTTAAGCTTAACAATACACACCATATTTTCAGGAAGGTACAAAAATACATTTAGAGCCGTATTGTTGTAGATAACAGACTTAGCACGTCTTGATTCCACATCATCAATTGTATTCACCTTCAACATTTTGGCGAGCGAAAATTTTGGCGTTTTTAAAGAAAGAGTCAAGCGGCCACAAACCGAAAAAATCTAAGATTTTCTCCACTACTAACATTGAGCAGTTTGTCTGTAAGTAGGTATACTTTGAACAAAGATATTATATTAAAAAAGAGAAATACTTACTTATGGCGCTTCGTTACGTCAAAGTATACCTACTTTGAACAAAGATATTATATTAAAAAAGAGAAATACTTACTTTTGGCGCTTCGTTGACAAACTGCTCAATGTTAGTAGTGGAGAAAATCTTAGATTTTTTCAGTTTGTGGCCGCTTGACTTTTTCTTTAAAAACGCCAAAATGTTCGCTCGCCAAAATGTTGAAGGTGAATACAATTGATGATGTGGAATCAAGACGTGCTAAGTCTGTTATCTACAACAATATGTATGTGAAAGTATGTACTTACTGTCTTAGTATTTACTGTAAAACTACTCTTCATTTGCGTTACAGGTTGTCGACATTTATGGCATTAGTGAGGCGTGCCGGACTAATGAACTCACGTATCTTACAACGAAAAACATTGAGAAGCATTCAGAAAAGTTGCTGTTGGTTAACTTATCAACAGTGATAGGAATAGGTAGTGCCTATTTGCCTAAACTTCGAAGAACCGAGACAAGAAACGGAGACTTCCTTAGGACTAACTTTTTTTCCGAGACATCTGTCCCGAAATTTCGAGACAACACATAAATACATTTAAAAAAAATGTTATTTGGAATAAGTAATTCGTCTATATTTACCTAAAGTTTGCGACTAGATATATCATAATAAATAACATACACAGTCGTTACAACCATAAAATTTTCTGAATTTTTTTTTGGAGAACATTTTGTAAATGACTTGTTGATCGTAATACACATTGAATCACAATGTTTGAATAAGAAGCCGTACACGTTTCGAAGTAAATATCTTCTTTCTAGCTCACTCTCGGCTACGTTTAATGAGATTTCTAAAGTTCAAGTGTAAAAAAGGCATTATATGTAACACATAATATGATTTAAAAGAGTGTCCATGGAGTTTCTTGCACGTTCTTCTCCATAGAGACCTACTCTTTGGAACGTGCAATTTAGCTTCACTTTTCTTGGACTGACCGACATTTGACTATTCAAAAGTGCCCGTAAATGGTCTATTTGAAATAAATGCTTTGATTTTGATTTTATCGGTATTTAAAATAAATAAATTATTCATTTATTTGCCAGAATGTAGGTATACAAAGTGGTATGATCTTAATATTAATGAGGTCCCTTTACATTCTACCGTTATACATGATGTGCAAATATTTAGTTACAAATGAAAATACAAATACCTTTTTTTCTTTCATCTTAATGAAATATATTTCTAAAGTATATTTAAAAATGTGCATGATATTAAAATAATTGCATAATAATGGTATCACATTATCACATTTTACGGCAGCGCGTTTCGTTATCTATTCTTAGAAATTACAAAAGGTAACCGCCATTGTCGCATACCTGTGCGGCGCGGGGAGGGTCTACATACCCCCTCCCCCCTACTCCTTACCGCCCCGCGTGCGCGCAGGTTAACTTCACTTCAATCCTGTACTTCGGTGTTAAGTGCGCATCTTCCTGTATTGTTTTTGTGAATATTGTTTTTCACCCTCGCTCGTTTTTTGGTTCATTGGATCTTCTTAATACGACTACTTTGGCTTGAATTTATGGATTACGATTTGCTGCAATAACATTGTTCCTGTCTGTCTACATCAAATAATACGGTAAGTCAACATTTATTACTTTTTAATGTTTTGGCTAAAGTTATTTATTTTATTTCTTGTAGGGAAACAAACAGTAAGTTAGATATAAAGAAGAACATTAATGTATATATTATTTTATCTTAAACTAGCAATTTGACAGTCTAGATTGATATGCAATTGTATGAACTTGATATTTTTTAGTGGAGTTTTTAAGATAATTATTGTGTATGAAACGTAGTTAAAGAAAAAAAAACATACGCATTTAACTTTTGGTTCAAATATAAAAGTGAACTTCAATACTACCAAGCATAGTAATGTTATATCTTTGGTGTCATAAAGAATTGCTAAGGTGGACGAATTCTATCAAAATATATTATTTTTTCTGGCCGGTTCTTTTAATATTTGAACCAAAAAGGAATATGTCTTTTGCGCATTGACTAAAATGCGAAAAAAAAATTTCAATAACAATGATGTTACGCGTGTTCATATTATCTAACCGTTTTTCTTTATTAGAGCGTAAAATGAAAGAATAAAATCTTTAAATCGATACAATCGATGCACCTAGCTGGAATGCGCGCACCTCTCCCGCTTTCCTTTCCACCTCCCTGTATCTATAAAGGTTCGTTATTCCTTTTGAGGCATGGAAAACTTAAAATTTTATTTTATTTTAGGTACTTGCCATCGTACATCTTTTTGGAGACCAGTAAGATTGGAGATGGCGAACAAGCCTAAGAAAGCAACAGTACAAAGTTGGATTGGACTTCATCCTGAATTATATTACGACCCGGCCAGTAATTTGATTTACTGTTCTAAGTGCGAGAGCAGTATAACAGCTAAACTTAGTAGTGTCAAGAGGCACTTTAAAGGTCCGAAACACAAAGGGACAAGTAAAAAACCAAATGAAGAATTTTATTTGGACCTAGTACAATTTCTCATATTATGTAATATACCTTGGATTCAAGTAAACAACCCCGCTTTCAAAAAATTCTTCCATAAATATATTTGCTGCAATTGTACAAATCGACAAAAGCTTCCTGAGCTGCTGAGAAAAGTTTATTTAGATAAGATTTTTAAAACTAAAATTGACTCGATTTATGAACAAATTGCAAATCAAAAGCTGTGGGTATCTTTAGACGAGACAACTGATTTTTTAGGCAGATACATGGTACATTTACTTGTAAAACCTTTAAATGCGATCACACAAAAACCATTTTTAGTTGCTTGCAAAGTACTAGAAATTGTTAATGGGAGCACAATTGCCCAATTTGTAATAGACTGCTTTGAAAATATGTGGTGTGATTTGTATGAATCCAAAGTAGGAGTTGCTGTATTATGCACTGATAGTGTAGCATATATGCTAAAAGCGGGACGTGTGCTGAAAAATTATTTGCCCAACATGATACACGTCACTTGCTTAGCACAAGTTCCGACGCGCTATCTATTAGGTGTGCCAAAAATGTTCTTCAAAAGGAAAACTTGAAATCGGACTTGGACTACATTGAGGAATATTTTAAAGATATACAAATTGGATTAAAGAAATTACAAAAATCGAATTTAACTCTAACGGAATCCTTTGAAATATTTGATCACGTGAGAACTGTGCTTAGCTGGTGTTCATCTGAGCTTATAAAAAATAAACTCGTAAATGTCATGGACAGAAATCCCGGTTTAGATAAAATTAGAGACATATGTGAAGCGATAACAGCAGGAAAGGATGAGCGATCATACTATATGTACGCGCCTTTAACCTCAGTTGATGTTGAAAGGTCATTTTCAACTTATAACTGGATTCTTAACATAAAAAGAAATCACCTGACAGTTGAAAATATAGAAAAAATTATGATTGTGTATTTTAACTTAGATGACTCATTTGACAAAGAAAATTTCGGTTCTGATACTGAACTTGACGAATCGAATCACGATGATTAAATTAAAATCGTTCTTTATTTTTTATGGTATTTGTAACACAAATAAAGATTTTCAAATTCTTAGCAATTTTTGATGCATCAAGTTCTTTATCAAAACCGAACAGTTAGTAGTTCAGTATTAAAACTGATTGTCCTAAATGCTTCAAATATTAATTTGTAAACTTCAAAGGTTAATTTGTACTTTGATTTGAGTAAAAATCGCATCCCTCAACGTCAGTAAAATAAATATGACATAGATATTTAAAGATAGATAAACATAAATTTGTTTCTTAAATCTTTCCTTCTGTACATTTTGTTTCATGGTTTCCAATTACGTCATATTTTAAAATAATATAAATATACATATATTTGTTACAACAATATTCTATGTGTTTTATTTTTCCTTTAGAGCCCATTAATTATTTAATGAACCTAGAGCGATATCGACCGGATTTTTGAGCATTTTTTCTTTCGTTTTTTTTTGCATAGAAATCTCCAAAAATCGCCAGACAATATCGGTGGTGTGAAAGGACCCTTACGTTTTTTTTTTTTAACTAGTTAATGCCCGCGGCTTTTCCCGCGTGTATTATTGTTTTTGTATCCCATGGGAACTATACTTTTTTTTTAATAGGAAGTAGCATATGTGCTATTCCACACCTTAATCTATATCACTACCAAAATCAGCATTTTCAGTGGCATTGAGTAATGGACATCCATACAAACTATCACATTTATAGACAAACTTTAGATAAATATAGATAAATATAGAGCTCGCCGTCCGTGCCGGAAATAATTTAGTCCTAAGGAAGTCTCCGTTTCTTGTCTCTGTTCTTCGAAGTTTAGGCTAATAGGCACTACCTATTCCTATCACTGCTTATCAAACACGAAGACCAATATTGATAGGAACTTCGTGATTCGTGACGAATATGTCAAAGTTGTAGATAAATATAAAGCCTTGCGATAAATTTATTTTTGGATTTGATAGCCCTATTCTTGAGGAAGTTTATAGGCTATTTAACATCACGCTACGATCCTTAGGAGCCGAGCAAAAAGAAAAAAGTCTGAAAGAACGCTAAGCGATAACGAAGTTATAGCGCGGGCGGGCGATGCAATGCGACGCAGTGGGTCGGGTGTACAAGAAATTTCAAGCAGATGAAGTTGCGGGCAGACACCAGTTATTAAAAAAGATAGCAAGGGTAGGTACGTTCTAAGAAACTATAATTTCATCTACATACGTATTTCGAAGAAATTATTTTATAATATTTGTAGTTAGAAGGACGTTAAAGCTTTCGTAGGAGCTATTCTTCAGTAAATTCGCTATTTCTATGCGAACATTTTTGGTTTGGTTTTGAATGAATTGTTTAGAAATTGACTACGAACTTTGAAAGATCTTTTCTTTGATAGTTGCATGAAATGGCTGTTCGCGACGATACGTCACCAAAAAGCGTTATTCAGTGTTTTTGATAATAACTGAAATTCAGAGTGATAACAGTGCTGGTTAAGCATAGAGCAGTGGTGAAATAGTGTTTAGTACATAAGACTGTAAGTGCGACACTTACAAACCTCAGTTAAGTGGACTTTATAGCCGTAATTAAAAGCTTTTTCGGTGCGTCCATGTACCTGACTGACACCTAGCCCTGGATCATTTTTTTACGTATCTAGTCCCTTGGAAAAGCCCATTTAACTTAGTTAGTATGTCGTGCAACTTTAGATTGTTAAACATTGTTATTTTGGTTTTGGTTAAACCAAAATAACAATGTTTACTCATGATTTCAGGGCGCGTCACGCCTTGAAAAACATAATTCTGATATTTTAAATATCAGATTGTCTATAGACCAGCCTGAGGTATCTGTAACTAGTTTGAAAATCGGTTCAGTACTTATCGGTCTAATAAGTTAGTCCTGAAATTTACAGAATAAAACCATTTTAGTGGAAAAATTGCAATGTTTTGTCTGTTTCCCCTGAAATATCCTTTCAGTGGAAATACATAACACCAACATAGATCTCCTCAGGAAACAGGAAATTTTATAAGGAATTCAATGTTATATAACCTTATAGTTAAGAGTTTTTAAGGATAAATGTGATGTAATCTAGATAAAAAATTGTTAATTGTTAATTTGTTATGTTAAATTGTTAATTGTTACGTGTAAAGCAGTACAATTCGTAGTAATCGGCAAGGTACTTATTTATATATTCGAAAACATCAAGTTGTTCAAGTAGTGTTCTTGAAGAGTCCCGAAAGTTGATTCCTGAAGATTCGTGGAGACTTGTGTTATTATTCAGGTAACTCTTCTAGATTCTTTATCAGATGTCAAAAACGTACTCCTGTATGAGAAAGTCAAAAACACAACCCCCGTCAAAAACAATAGTACATAAGATATACAGTAGCTACATAGAAGCTGGTAGCCGTCTTGAAGATATCTGGAATCAATAGGTGAAGGACGTCAGCGCTGCATGGACAGGGAGTCCTACCCTCACCCACGGATAAACCTGGATAGGCATTACACACTCTCTACACACTGTAGAATTATTAATTCTACAATTTTTTTTTAGTATTTATCCTTCGTTCTAACACCACACATTTAACCTCATTTATAGATTCCTACTGGCGCATATGTGTCTATCGTTTGAATATTAGTATGGAAATTCTTGAATTTTTGACGCAATCGTTGAACGTCAGAAAATATTAGCTTGTTGATAGAATTTCTACCAATATTTCTTGGACATTTTTCACCCAAATTTAAAGTAAAAAGGCATCACCATATATCTCGATATCTATATTTGTTTTCTATTGGTTTCTTATTCCCTATTTTTCCTAATTTCGAATATTCTTATATTTGCTTTTTACCATTTCTCATGTGATTTTTCTAACGATTTTTTAGCCGTTTAGCCTTGTGTGCCGTCGCACAGACTCACTAAGAGTCCCATAAATGAAGTCCCACGACGAAGTGGTATGTAATTCCCCTTTTTTATATTTCTAGTAAAGTCCCGGTTTTGTAATTCCTTATTTTAAACACAATCTTATCATCATCATTATCCTGCCCTTGTGCCATGTTATTTGGGGTCGGCGCAACACGTTATCTTCTTCCATCCTCCCCTGTCAGCCGTCATGCTATCATTCACTCCCTTGTCTTTCATATCATTCCTCACAATCCGTCCATCTTTTCTTTGGCCTTCCTCTCCCTCTCCACCCATCAACATTCATATTTATCACTCTTTTAGCCACATGCGGGTCATCCCTCCTCATCACATGCACATACCAAGCCAAACGATTTCCTTTCAACTTTTCTGTCACTGGCGCCACTTTCAAGCTGCTTTTATATTCATTTCTTACTTTATTCATTTTTGTCACTCCACACATCAACCTCAACATTCTAATCTCCACTGTATGCACCCTTTTTTCGTCCGTGTTCTTCACGGCCCAGCACTCCGATCTATGGATAGGAGTGCTGGGCCGACAGTACGACAGGCCTTCTGAGACAAGTTGTTCCTGTGACCTGTAGCCATTTCATCCATCCCGAGTTGATCTGGTGCGTTACATCTCGCTCTATTTCCCCATCCCCTTGAACAAGCGACCCGTGGTACCGAAAGTCGGAGCAGATCGGTAAAGGCGTTCCGGCGAGATATATAGGCATAGGAGTGGAGAGACCGCCAAATTACAAAACAAGTACTCTGTTTTGGTCCGACTTACTCTCAGGCCAACGGTCTCCAATCTTTCCCACCACAACTCCAATCTGCTTTGGACCTTTATCATCGTCATCGGCAAACAGCATAGACCAGGGTGCCTCTTCCTGGATATCCTTTCTCCCAAACCTTCATACTATGTGACATTAGCTTTATTCCTCTATAGTTGTTGCACTCCAGCACATCACCTTTGTATTTAAAGATGGGCACCAGCGAACTGTTACACCACTCGTCAGGTATGGCTTCTTCCAGCAACAACTTATTGAAGAATAAAGCTAACCAAGTTTTTACTCACGCTATGGCCGCCGCTTTCTTGGATTTATTCTTTAGAGCATCATACTCACTCCTTTTTTTCTGATTTTAAACTAACATTCTCATCTTCAACACTCTGCCATTCCTTGAACTTTCTCTTCTTATCCTGCAACACCTTCTGTATTCCTGTCGACCACCACCATGTATCGCTATCTATCGTACCCTTTCCTTTTGTCTCTCCCAAAATATCTTTTGCTGCACTCCTAATATACTCCGCCATTTTACTCCGGCATTAATTTACACTTCAGTCATTCATGTCGCCCATATTTTGTCTCTTTAAATTTCTTCGCACAATCGTTCTTCGTTTAAACACAATCTAGGGAAATTACCTAGAATTCGGCTTTGGCGGTTCCCATCTTTACACGCCCAGGCCGAATATCATCGGGTGAGTCGCTACTACTAGGCTGAGCACCATTACGTGACCCGCGACTTCCCGGTGTGTCCCATCTCAGCCTGTCAAGGTCGAGCTCCTATTTCGGCTAACAGTAATACTTTTATTGGGATCTTCACCGTCAGGTTATATGGGCGTCTTGAACGCACCTAAGGGGATTTGATTGCAATCATCCTATTAGGTCGTTTCTCATCACCCAACTTAGCACCGTCACGCCCGTCTCTGATATTTTATTTTTTTGACCAAATTGTATTTTTTTATTTAAAAAATATATTTTTCCATGCCACGTACAGCGCGTTTCATTCCAACCACATTACAACACCTTTCGCGTCTAGCGATCATGCCCGTCCGGCATTTCCCTAGCTAGTAATACTTAAAGAGTAAAATAGTGTGTTTAGAAGGTACCTAAACATGATTCACGTTACACATAGCAATCGAAACCTATGGCTGCCCACCCTTTGGTGCGGAGTTAAACGGAGAATTGCAAGCATTAATAAATTGAATTCTACTAATTTTACATGCCGCAATGTTAGCAGAATCTAAATTTATAGAATATTGATGTTATCGTAGCGTTGCACTTCTTCGCTTCAATGGACAGAATCTACAAAAATATAACATTGAAGTGTATATTTGTTACGTCAAAATAGCTTTTTACTATAAATGCATATGAAAGTACTTACTACACTTACTACTTAGTACTTATATCATCTGTCTGTCTGTTTGTTCCTGTTAATCTCCAAAACGGCTGCACCAATTTGACAGGACTTTCATTGGCAGATAGCTGATGCTATAAGGATGTACTTAAGGCTACTTTTCTTTTAGAAAAAGCCACGCGAGCGAAGCCACGGGCTAGTTTAATGTTACTTATTAGATTTTATATTACTGTTTTAAAATAATAAGCTGTTTCAAAATGGCGGTTGATGTTAGACGTATTGGACGTTAGTAGGATATAAAAAGGATTGTAATCGAGATACCATCTTCAATAGTGCCCTGAGCAATAACATCTTTCGACAAGATTGGAAAAAGGCCACTGTCATCGGCATACCCAAGCCCGGTAAGCCGAAAACTGAGCCCACGAGCTACCGCCAATAGTCTGCTCAATGTTCTCAACAAAGTCTATGAGAGGCTTATAAGCACTTCAGAGATTATACCGAAACAAAGGGCCTCATCCCCGACCAGCAGTTCGGTTTTAGAACTCAACACTCTTGCGTACAACAGGTCCACTGCATCGTAGAATACATAAACGTTGGTTTCCAACGTAGTCTTATGACTGGTGATGTATTCTTACGGTAAGGCGTTCGACAAGGTCTGGCACAACGGCTTATTATATAAGCTCTACAAACTCGGTGTGTCCGATCGTCTCGTGCTCAACTTACGAGACTATCCATCCGCTATCGCATCTAAGGAGCAGGAGCGTTATCCTCCCCCCATCCTATTCGCGCAGGCGTCCCTCAGGGCTCCGTGTTAGCTCCCCTCATTTTCATGTTGTTCCCTATCGATATCCCAAAAAGGAAAAAGTCGCAGTTGGCTCTGTTCGCAGACGACACGGTCATTTACTACACCGGCAAAAAGCAAGACCAGAAATCTCGCTCTCGCCAACCCGAAGATGATAATCTCGGCGCATGGTTTATAAAGTGGAGAATCGAAGTCAATCCCGACAAGAGTCAGGCGGTTCTTTTCTTGAAACTGCGACATAACCCCGTCCTCCCCCGACCGCTCAGAATGTTCGGCAAGCCTATGGCTGCCCACCCTTGGGAGAAGCGAGCCAAATATCTAGGTGTGACTCTCGACGCGCCTTTCCTTCGCGGGCGCGATCGCGTGCCGCTTTCGCTCTCGGTAGACTCCATTCCATTTTAAATGTACGCAGAAAATTGTCCCTTAAGTGCAAATTGCGTATTTACACAGCGTGCATCCGCCCCATCATGACGTATGCCTGTGCAGTCTTCGCGACCCCTAAGCCCCGCCACATCCATAGGATGCAGTGCCTTCAAAACCGTTTCCTCTGTAAGGCAACGGGATCCCCCCTGGTTCGTTCGAAACGAGATCCTCCATCTCGACCTCAAAATTCCCACTATCCAGCAGTTAGTGAATCGCAGTGCCAAGCATTTCTTCGATTCAGCCGTCAATTATCGACCCTCTGGTTGTCAAGGCCGCCAGTTATAGGCCCTCTACTATTAGCTCAGTTCGCCGTCTTAGGCATGTTCTCACAGTGCACAGAAACCACAAACCGACATTCTGATCTCAACGCCGAAATCCGTCGTGAAGGCCGCGACGTAATTGTCCCTCCCCAACCCTTGCTCGACGAAGTGCCAGCCCGCGCCGTAACTGAGCCTGTAGCTTTAAATAATAATTATCCAACTCTGATCCAGCTTGTCCAACCTTGCTGTCCTCCCCCCAGGGTCCAAGGGCCAAGGTTCGTACCGCACAGGGGGTGCCCTTAGCGTGCAATCGGTTAGTATTCTAAGAAATTCATCCCTGGCTGGAAGCTTTGAGTTCGCTTAAGGCAGCCACAGGATAGTACAAAAAAAAATCGGGTCAGTTCCTCGGTACAAGTTGAATTGGTTGGTTCTAATGGCGTTGTTGTGTGGAATAGACCCATCATGTGTCACGTAAGTTAAGTAATCTGGTATTAAACCTTAATTATTCGCTTATTATGTTATTTTTTATGTAAGGTGTATTATTGCCAATATTGCTAATGTGTTAAATTGTATAATGGAATATTCATGTTCTTTTCCTTGCTATTGTTATAATGTTGCTATTATTCTGAGTAATGGTCGAAGAGATAGAATTAACTGTTCTTGAGATAACGATGACAAGGCTAATTAGCTAAATATCTAGCTTTTTCATTCTGTCATTCTTTACTTCCTTTCCCGACAAACCATATTCATAAGATCTTTCATACACAGTAAATAACTGGTAACCAATCTGACATTCAAGGCTTGCCATTTGGGTAATATCTAGAAGAGAAGGAAAAACATCGGTAGTGAGTACTGCAGGTTTGCGCCAGCTTTCTTTAGCCATGGAGGCTCACCCCGCTAGTGAGCCTCTTGTCCACTGCGACCACATCCCGGCACACTTCGGCTGTAAAAATATATTCGCTAAGGCTGCACACTTCGCGGTTGTGGAGGGTCTTCGTATTTAAAAAGCCTCAACCCCCGCACTTCCTCGGGATACATCTATGATCGTGGGAGATGCATCGGGTTTGCAGTCAGCAGTGTACGGACCCTCATATCCAGGGCGTCGAGTTCAATCTGAGTCCATTTGAGTATGCCGAAAGAGTGCATCATATCCGGTATGGCCCAACCATTGAAGCCACGCATCTTGTTTCAGCCTAAAATAATACTAATTAATACCTTCATCAGGCGACCGAAGAAGCGCCCCTTCAACGTTTGTTTCATGTCAGCAACGTTGATGCCTAACGTTTCCGACATACCAAATACAATACAAATACAAATATTTTATTGGAACAAAAACAAATTACACTTTTTGTGTACGTTAATACAGCGTTAGTTTAGCAACTGTGTCGCAGTTATTAGCACCCAGCCCACGAGCGAAAGCCAACTGAGTTCCATAACAACAATTTTGGTTATACTTATAGGTAGAAACTAGACATAAAATTGAATAATAATAAAACTAGAACGAGACATTTATTGATATTAGTTGTAGCAGTATATGTGGGTGTGTGTGAGGGAGGGTGTAGAGGTGCGTGCGTCTGTGTGTGTGGGAAGGGTGGGTGGGAGTTATCTAAGGTGTACAGAATCTGAGAGTTGAATTCCCTCAAATTCCATAATCTCCCCTCGCTTTACATGCATGACTGTACATTTGTCCACACCAATTTCCATCCTAATGGTGCAATGTCGAAAGTGTCAGTTACTTTCCGTAGCTTCATTAGTCGTAATTAGTTTGAGGCAAAGAGTCCAAAGAATTCAAATCATCCATATAGCGGAGGTGAGATATGATCTGACCACCCCTCCTCAACCGATAGCCTGGAACTGAATCCTCCAGCAGTGTGCTTAGAGGACTCAGGGCTAAGCAGAACCAAAGTGGACTCAAACTGTCGCCCTGAAATATTCCCCGTTTATCATGCAGGCTCATTATTCCTCTGTATCTGTCGACACCCCGAAAAGCGAAGGACTATCCTCCATTACCCCATACACGACTCAAGGAAGGTGTGTCGAGTTACAACTCCAGCGCTCATGAGCCATTTATGTGTCACCGAGTCGAATTTTATAATCTATCCAGCATGTTGACAGATCATTGCGGGATCGACGAACCTGTTGGCTTATGGCCATATCGATGAGGAGTAGTACCGCGGGACCCGTTCCCGCATCCATTTTGAGAGGCAGACATAATCGGGTCAATGTGCGTATTAATTTTCGCTCTTTTAAATGGATGTAAGTAGTTTATAGACCGTCGACAAACATGTGATCGGTCTATAATTCTTGGGTTCCGCAGGACTACCTCAATTATGAAGCAGGTGGGTAACACCTGCTGTTAAAAACCCGGCCTCTGTGATTGGCTAATTAGCCATTTCAACCAAAAGTTGTGCAGTCCGTCCGATCCCTGTGATTTCTAATTCTATAATGAACGGTGCTGACTTGAAACAAATGACTAATCAGGCCACGTCTAATGGCATAATACTATTATTATTATTTAAAGGGTCTTTGTCATATCTCGGGACCCTTGGGTCACGGACCTTTGGAAGGCGTACGAAGGGCCGAAGCCAATTTCGCAGAGGCCCGTTAGACGCTTTCAATGAAATCCAACCGACGATTATCCCTGTACGCAAGTGCACCCAAGGACAATCCCCAGTTAGTGTAGGACTATTGCAGGATATGAAAACAAAGGCTATGGGTTTGGGTGGCTATAGTGGATTATATATCTTGAACTATGGAATAACTATGTCCCCTGCCTGATCAATGTTATATAATATACACAGATAAAATGGCAGGGGGTGACTTGAGACACACTCAATAAGGGGCTACTGTAAAGTGTCGCTAGCGCATGGTTACGTAGCGACAAGGGACATGTCCTGAGGAGCTTATGAGGAGTGGAGAGGTATTCCACGGCTATCGGAATAATCCCAGAGCCCGGAAAATGGTTAATGGTTAACCAGCACTTACTGGAATACTTCCTTCCTGCGAGCATGTCGCTCTTGTGAATCTCCACTCAAGCCGGGCCAATAAAGGCAAGAGTAAGGTGGAAGCTCTGTTCCTCGTCAGTGTTCACTCCAGCCGCTCAATAAAGGCAATCCAGAGATGAGGAACAAGACTTCTCCCGGGAGTTAACCCTATCGTGGGGTCGCTACTGCCCAACAGCTCGCCACATGCTGTGCTGCAGGTTTCTGTATCTCTCTTGGTTTGGCTCCTCGGCTTAGACCTTTTCCGGAAAAGTAAACTCTACTAATACTAATAGACCTAGAGTTCGGAGCGCACAAGCCCCACCATGACGTCACCGCACAGTTTCTTTTGCCCCAAAAACTGACATCAGCTTTTTATTGAATATTTCTACTCAATAGTTCACAAAAAATGCACGAGTAGAACTCCCATGTCTATTTTGAATACTCTATTTTTTTTTCTTAAAATATTCGTGACCTTTTTTTGGATGGGAAATCATCAAATAACTTCTCCCGCTCTGGGCGGAGCGGAAGGGTGTGTCAGACTCTTACTTACTAAAACCCACCCGCGTATTCCTTCCTGTTGCCTGTGTTGCCAGGGGCCTCGGTGACCCTTTAGTACCTTCCTACGACCCCGGCAGGCATCGGCCCTAGTGGACTCCTACATTTGTGCTGACGACATCTCTTTGAGGCGCACGTGGAATACAACGCGCATTCGACCCGGGCCTGGTCCTTACCGGACGGTGAGCTACCCATTGCTCACCGTCCACAAGCGCGCGCCTACGGTGGCCGGAAATCCGCCCGAGATTCCCGACGCCCAGGGCGTCTCCTGCGGTGGCTAGGGGCGAGAGGGCGCGAAATTTGCCTTTCCCTCAACCGTCCCGCGTCCTCCTTCGCGAGCATTACTGCTTTGCAGAAGGAGGTGACGGCTGCCCGTGCCCTCTCGCTCCGTACCATGGCCTGAACCAGGGCCGGACGCGAGAGATCTCTGCCGCCAATTGCCTCCACGAGAACACGGCGGTGCTCTGCCTAAGCCAGGCAGACCTCCACCGTATGCTCCACCGTGTCCTCCGGGCGATCCACACAGTGGTAACACCCGGCGCTTCCTCCCGCCTTATCCGACACGCCACGCTCCGCTTGCGCCGCCGTTGTCGTAAAGTAGTATTGATGTGATATAAAACAAAAGAATTTGATCAAAATAAAGATATTTGCACTAATAGACATAGAATTCTGAGTTCAATGACTTATATTTTATTTGTTTTAGGTTAATTTAGTACGTCCGCACTCCGCGCTCTCTGGGTGGAATCATCATTTTCACCTCTTTTCTTAAATAACTTTAAAACATTTCAAAATTATAAAAAATATATATTTGACACCCTCACAAGCCCTTTCATTTGATAAGTCACACATAGTTATTACGTTTTGCAAACTGTACTCTTTGGTCACACGGTTCAGTTTGCAAAACGTTTTTTTTTTATTTTCTCGCTAGCCCCCACAAATGTGATCCTCATATTCAAAATTCATTTATTTACGTTACACGTCCGTGTTGGGGTCACAGAAATGCATATAATATATGGTGCCAAATGCAGGCACCACGAACGACGGTAATACTGCCCGAACTGTGCTGACAGATAAATATGTTTGCAGATATTTTAGGACTCCATTGATGGCTATTAGATGACCTGTATACTATCCTGGTCTCAATCAATTGTGAGTTGCTAATAGACTCCACCAAGTTTGGTATCTACTGTAGGGCAATTGCAGAAAAATATGCCGCTGTGTATGGGTGGCATCCTATGACGGTGATTGTACATAAAGTTATAGTGCACGGTCAAGACATAATCGATTCCAATCCCCTTCCGGTAGGTGTGCTCTCCGAAGAAGCAGCCGAATCCCGAAATAAATTCTGGCGTAGAGACAGAGAGCTACACTGCCGGAAAATGAACAGGAAAAAAACCATGATTAATATCTTCCATCGCGCACTAGAATTATCAGATCCGGCAATTTCACTGCTTCGCCTGCATCGTCATCAAAAGTTCACTAAAACTCTCCCTCTGCCAACTGCTGTGCGAGATCTACTGAAAGCCGTTGACGAAGAAAGTATCTGGCATGCAGATGAAAATGTACAAACAGAAAATGTGCAAGAGCAAGAGTGCTCGCGGGACGACAGTCTAGGGGATTTAAATGTAAAATAAATAGCAAACACGAACGAAGCAAATTTATTTGATTATTGTTTAATTCAATTAAATACACGCATTGTAGTAGAATATGAGAGCGTCATGTCTTTGCAACGTTTCAATTTTCCGCTGGCCAAACACGGCAACGATTTCAAATGTTGAGCATACATCACCATTATTAATTTTAGTTAATCATAAAACAGCCAATTGACCTTTTTGTGATAACCCTAAATTTGCAATTTTGATCTCAATACTTGAAAATCATTTTCTCGAAACCTAGGTTCAAGTTGAAAGTAATATTTTAAATAAGAATAAGGAATCTATTTGTAAGGTTCTACTTCGAGCTAGAAAAAAAAACTGATTTCGTAAAATATTTTTTTTGTGGGTTCTATTAAGATTTCTGATCAAATAAAGACGGGAAAATGTGCGCCTAGAATTGCTTCATAAATATGCAATACAAACAAAATTCAATCATTTACAGTTTTTTTTTGTACGAATTATTTTCAGTATTTTGACCTCAAAGGTAACGAAAACTTAAAGATAAAAATAAAGTATACAAAATTAACACGTGGGAGTTCTACTTGTGCATTTGTAATGTAACGCGAACTACACTTAGCGCCTAGCGGGATCTCTGTTGTACAGCGAGACGTCGACCGATGTGCGAGAGAGAGCGCGCGAAGTGGAGTTCGCGATATCGCGACAACGTAGCCCCAGCGTTATGAACTATTGAGTAGAAATATTCAATATAAAAGCTGATGTCACTTTTTTGAGGCAAAGTAAACACATAATAAAACCTATGATAAAAGTACTGCATCACTAGTGATAAGACGGCGGCATCTATCGTAAAATTGCGACAAATGTCCTGTATGACTCACAGGTTCTATCGCGGTGGTGCTGCTGCGGCGGCGGACTTCGGCGCTACAGGCGCTGGTACTCGGATCGAGTATTCGGAGTAGGCACTACAGGACGTCTCGCCGCAGCTCCCGTCTGGCTGGCGAGGGGCGAAAGTGGGCATCTCGCGTTTAAATTTTGCGTTTGGTTTACAGATCATTTTGAAGGGCCAGGTGCAGAAGCTCCGGATTTTCATTCCCGTGCCTGTTTTGTCTATTCCTTTGGCAGCTTTTAAAACGTCCCGCAAAAGGCTGCCAAAGAGGTGGCTATCTATTTGAGTTGTGTAGGTGATCTTTTATCTCCTTTTTAGGGTTCCGTAGTAAACAAGGAACCCTTATAGTTTCGCCATGTCCGTCTATCTGTCTGTCTGTCGTCAGTCTGTCTATCTGTCTGTCTGTCTGTCCCCGCTGTAGCTCAGAGAAGCTTAGTACTAGAAAGCTGTAATTTAGCATAGGTGTACAAATTAATCATGCCGACAAAGTGCTAAAACAAAATATTGAAAAAAAAAATTTTTAGGGTAGCTCCCTGGCATGTAATGTGGGGATGATATTTTTTTTCTCGCCTACCCCATGGTGTGGGGTATCGTTAGATAGGTCATTCAAAAATATCGTGGGTCTGTCAAAACCACTTTTCGATTCAAGGATCCGATTGCGTAATATTAAGCATTAAAGTGCTAATTTTTGTTAGAGTCAAGTGCCAGCTAAATGGTTGTTTATGGAGATGTGAAAAAATTCATTGTAGTAGTGCATATACACTCGGCGTCACAAAAATCGCACCTCTATAAGAATTCCTTTCAAAGTCATTTTAACCCTATTAATCAATGGGTCTACCAATAATGACTATAAGGTGTCATTGGAAAGGCAATTTATTTAAATTTTAGAATAAATAGATTTGTTTTTTTGTTTACCAGGGAATAAAAAAAGCAAGCTAATGCAAATGATTTAAAAGTTAAATTTTATTTTATCAGCAAAAATTACAACAAAGTCCTTAAAACAACTTAAAACCTAGTGTTACCCCCCTAAGCCCTGATGACTGCTTCCATGCGTTCTCTCATGGACCTAATTAATGTGACATGACACCAGTCTCTTGAGGAATGTTGTTCCATTCTGCAACGACGGCATCTTGGAGATCTTGGAGAGTGGTAGGGGCAGGATCACGTGCCCGTACTCGCCGTTTCAGTTCATCCCAAAGGTGCTCAATAGGGTTCAGGTCTGGACTTCGCGCCGGCCAGCGCATAACAGGGATCCCAACTTCTTACAGGTAGTCTATTACAATTAAAGCGGTGTGACAGCGGGCGTTATCGTTCATTAACGTGAACCCACTGCCAAAAAACCAGCATAAGGGACAACCTGCTCCTCTAAGATCTCTGTTATGTACCGAGGAGCAGTCAGCGACCCTTGCCCGCGAGCACTTCCAGTCCGAGAACTTCCACACACGAGGTTCGTTTTGCCGTCGATTGACATCGCCCCAGAACATGCACGATCCACCCCACTGTCTCTTGAATACAGGCTTGTGCGAATCGTTCCCCTTGCCTACTATACACTCTTTGACGCCTGTCGTTGCAGAAAAGACACACCCTCGTCTCATCCGAGAAGAGCACAGCCCTCCATTGGTCTATTGTCCAATCCACATGGTCACGGGCAAATTGCAACCGGTCTCTCCTATGCTGGGCAGTCAATTTTGGCCCTGTAGCGGCCCTGTGAGCTGCAATTTTCTTCTCCCGCATTCTTCTTCTAACTGTGGAGACGCTTACAGAAGTTCTGCGAGCTGATCGCAGTTGTTGTTGCAGCTCAACAGAATTGGAGAACCGATTACGTAAAGACGTCGAAACAATGAAGCGATCGTCTCTTTCGGATGTGCACCGTTGTCTTCCAGATCCACGTCTTCGGATATAGCCACCAGTGTCTTGGAAGCGTTGGAACACTCGTCGAACGGAAAAACGACTCAAGTTCAGTTGCCGAGCAACATCACATTGCCGCATATCTGATTGCAGTAGTGTAATGACTTGAGCGGCTTCATCTGCAGTGGTATCCATCTTCTAGGGTATTTTTCTTGCTGTAACTGTTCACTTCAAAGGTTGAATAGCGAATGATCCACATTCATTTTTTTTTGTATGTTATCTCGTAGTTGACCTTGAGAGGTCGTGACTACTTAACCGGACTTTCCTGTGGCTGCCAGCGAACTCAAAGCCTCCAGCCAGGGGCGAATTTCTTAAATTACTAAGCGACTGCACGCTAAGGGCACCCCCAGTGGGGTACGGACCTCGGCTTAGGGCGTCGCTGGGGGGAGGACAGCAAGGTGGGACAGGCTGGATCTGATCAGAATTATTATTATACGGGGAAATTAAAACAACAGGCTCAGCTGCGGCGCGTGCTGGCGCTTCGTCGAGCAAGGGTCGGGGGGGACAATTACGTCGGGGTTTACGCGAGGGACCTCGGCGGCGAGGTCGGAACGTAGGTCGGTGTGTTTTGTGCACTGTACTCGTGGCCCTACTGCTTTCCTGGAGGAGGGCAATGGGGTCATCGGGGTCGGTGAGAGTATGCCTTGGACGGCGAATAGAGCTAATGGTGGAGGGCTTATAACTGGCGGCCTGCACAACCAGAGGGTTGCGGTGGGTGGCGGCGGATTCGAAGAAACGCTTCGTGATGCGCTTCATGAACTGCTTGATGGTGGGGATTTTAAGATTGAGATGGAGGATCTCGTTTCGGACGAACCAGGGGGCTACCGTTGCCTTTCGGAGGAAACGGTTTTGGAGGCACTGCATCCTGTGGATGTGGTGGGGCCTAGCATGTGCGAAGACTGCACAGGCATATGTCATAATGGGACGGATGCACGCTGTGTAAATACGCAATTTTCCCTTAAGGGACAATTTGCTGCGCGCATTTAAGACGGAGTGAAGTCTACCGAGAGCGAAAGCGGCACGCGAACGCACCTGCTTAGTGTGCTCTGAGAAGGAGAGATGGTGGTCAAGGGTCACGCCTAGGTATTTGGCTCGCTTCTCCCAAGAGATAGGCTTGCCGAACATGGTGAGCGGTCGGGGGGGGATGAGGTTTCTACGCGGTTTGGTGAAAAGAACCGCCTGACTTTTGTCGGGATTAACTTCGATTCTCCACTTTCTAAACCAAGCGCCAAGCTTGTTGACTTCGGTCTGGAAAGTGCGAGATATCTGGTCGTGCACTAACCCGATGTAGTAGATGGCCATGTCGTCTGCGAACAGAGCCAAATGCGCCTTTCTACTTTTCGGGATGTCGCTGGTGAAGAGAGTGAAAATGAGAGGGGCTAGTACAGAGCCCTGAGGGACACCTGTACGGATAGGATGAGGGGAGGATAGCGCTCCTTCGATGCGGTAGCGGAAGGTTCAGTTTGACAAGAAGTCTCGTAAGATGAGCACGAGACGATCGGGCACACCGAGTTTGTAGAGCTTATATAATAAGCCGTTGTGCCAGACCTTGTCGAACGCTTTCGCTATGTCGAAGAACACAGCACCGGTCGTAAGACCACGTTGAAAGCCGTAGCTTATGTGTTCTACGATGCGGTGGACCTGTTGGACGCAAGAGTGTTGGGATCTAAAACCGAACTGCTGGTCGGGGATGAGGCCCTTTGTTTCCGCAGAATCTCTGAGGCGCTTTAAAATAAGCCTCTCATAGACTGATGGGCCGAAAGCTAGTGGGCTCCGTTTTCGGCTTACCGGGTTTCGGTAAGCCGATGACGGTGGCCTTTTTCCACTCTTGTGGAAAGATGTTATTGCTCAGGGCTCCATTGAAGATGGTGGCCATGAGCATTATGAGGTGAGCGGGGAACAGTTGGAGCACCCTATTGATGATTCCGTCTGAGCCGGGGGGGCTTTGCGAGGTTTTAGACCCTTGATGATACCATGCACTTCGTCTGGAGTGACGGGAGGCAGAGGATAATCTGGGTCTTCAACGGGCGGGAGGGAGGCTCTACGTTCGACTTCCGCGTCGACCTGGGACAGGTGAGCTTTGAGCCTCAAGACTACCGGCTAGGCATTCCACCTTGTCGACGTCATCGAAAGCGATGGTCTTGTCGGGGGCATAGAGACGACTTCTTCGGATTTGAGTTTCCTCTGAAGGTCCCAGAAAGCTAAGTGGGTGGGCTCTAACTCGCTCAGCATCTTGTCCCAGCCGGCACTGTGGAAAATAATGGTCTGTTTCTGATTAAAAATCAATAACTTCTTTATTTCTGAATATTATGTTCTAAAATTTTGCACAAATATAGAATAGTGTATATGGCTTCAAATAGAATGTAATTTATTATGATTAAATTTAAAATAATAAATTAAAAAATAAAACAAATTCAAAATTATAAAAAATCTCCAATGTTTATTTCTTAACAATGAATACTATTATTTTAATGTTTACAAAAACCAAATATCATATAAGTACATCAAATAAAAATCAAATAAAATAAAAAAAGCATTTTTTAAAGATTAAAATCGAATACAGATTAATTAATTAATTGTACTGTTTACTAAATGTTATGTTATTTATACTTGATGAACTTCGGGATCTAAAATTAATTCGTTCACTTTCAAAAGATCTAAGGTGTCTTCATCAAGTTCCTTCACGTTTTTAGTATACGGTTTTCTAATGCTGGTAATGTAAGGATCTGAAGTATAAAGAAGAGTATGAAATACATCTTCGTTTGTAGCGGATCTTGAGCATTTTCTAGCACGATGAAGACGAAATTTTTTATAATCCTTATTGCGAGATTCTTGTGCATCTTCCGAAAGTTGACCATTAGGAAGTACTGCAAAATGCTTTATGACACTTTCTCCATGAATCAAAATTTTGTGAACTGAAGATGGCATGTAATACCATTCATAATTGCTCACATAGATCCTAGCAGTCTCCATAGCATAACTGCCAAATTTTTCAGCATTTATCATTACACCCGATGAAAGAGCTTGCAGAATTATGTAAAGTCGTTTAATCAAATTTATATCCACTCCTGAGAGAGAAACTCCTGAGCAGAGCAGCTTGCATTGTGAAAAAATCTTCTGGCAGTATTACTGTCATTAGAATTACCACTTACTTGTCTTGGTTTGTCGATGATCAATCCTAGCTCTTCACGGAAACGCCTTTGTACCAGGGTTTTCTTCTCTTGCTTTAGTCGTTTCTTTTCTTCACTTGTGGCTGACCATGTTTGGAAAGACAGATTATAGGAAATATGTAAAATCATTTCCATACAACGAATCCAGGCGTGCAAAGTAGACAGTCCGTATTGATAAGAATCTTCATTTTCAGGCCTAGCTGTCACTTTTGTCAAATCGTTCATTTGGCGTGGAGTAGCTCCACATATTGTACATGTGGAACCCGAAGGCGTATCTGTTAATACCTGAGCTACTTTACCATCTATCATTGTAAGGAAGAGATCATGCTTCACTTGCACTCCCTCACCTTCTTTGTTAATTAATGATGGACTCAAGGAATTTATTTGACGCTTTATTTCAATCACAACGGCTTTAGTTTTCTCGGGAGTTTCTTTACAAAATTCTATTAATATAGGCCGGTAAAAACGAACAGATGAAGGTACCGGATTTTGCCAGACAACATCACCTGTTAGCTCGTTAATTAACTTAATAGGCACCAAAGAAGTGATAAATAAATTCGAATCAGAAATAAGTTCAGACTCTTCTGGCAGTTTCTGTTTGTACTGGCTTTGACCGGATGAGCCATCACAGCCCCATTTACTATACAGAAGAAAGTTATTCAATCCATTCCTATAGACTGAATCTATTGTCAATATTCTAGCTGCAGTGTGATCTAATAAATCTTGAAGTCTTACTATTTTTGCACTTGTGTCTGTAATTTCTATGGCTGAAGACGGTGGATAGCAAGTAGTTTTAACTTCTTGCACTTTGTAATATGCCGGAAGCACAAAACATTTCCGTTCGTTCGTTAAATTTCTCAAGTACAAATATTGTGCTTTCGCTAAATCCAAGTCAATAAATACGCTCAATGCTTCTTCATCCGTTAACATTTTGGTCTGCCTTGCGTCTTCTATGAGACTCGAAAATAAGGTCTTATTTTCACTGTCAGCAAACCTGAATGTTTCCACAAGTTTAGCTTCTGTTCCTTCTCCTATCGAACGTAACCCTTGAAGATATGCATTATAGACGTGTTCAAATCCATATTCATTAAGTAACATTGTATTTTTTCTTCTTTTACTGGATTCTGACAAGTCTGGATAAGATACGCACGGTCTTCCACGTTTCCCAGAAGAAGTAGATGGTGTGGAGATGGTTGTAACGTCTTCAGAGTCCGGTAAAGTTATTGAATATTCTGATTCCAACCAATTATTGTTCCGTGAAGCTTCGTTCCAGCGTTTATTAAAAGCGGGAATAATATGTCTTTGAAAATCACTGAGGATGAAACATAAGTTGATGAAAAATAAGACACATGATATTTTTCTTGCAAAACTGTTGATAATGCTTCCAACGATTTTCCTCCTTCGATATACGAAAGTATTATTTCACGTTTAGAACACTTGAAAGTAGACATTTTGAAGAGTCAACAAATGTAATTACACTTCTGTTAATTCACCACTATTTTGTTATTTACAATGGAATGAAACCACTGTTTATATACTATTTGAAATATGAGGGTAGTGTGCATTTTGTTGAAAATTACAAAACTTACCGCAAACTATTGATGTAAACAACAACATTTCAAACCGCAATAGATAGCGAGCGGTTTTCCGTTTTCTGACTCTTATCACATTTTTATTAATTACTCCGAAACCCGCAAATATCCGCAGCTGTTATTATTTGATTATGTTTATGGATAGTTAGGCTACAAATCAACATTAAATGTAAAGCAGGGGTAAACGTGGGTAACTGTCAAAAGTCTCGTTGAACTTTAAAAAAACTTTTTTTTCACCATATTTTATTTTGAAATTATTTTAAGGTGAACCTTAACATAACATTAAATACATATTAGCTGTTTCATATTCTTCAAAAGACGAGGTTTCCAGAAATATATAATACATTATACCTTTTCCTGTAACGTATAACAATAAAATCAATTTAAAAGTGATGAAGTGAACGGGCCTGACATGGACGTCCGTCAAAACTATAAAGTTTGTGGTGTTGTAAAAAAATCATTTCATTTAATATTTATAATTTTTTGATATTATAGTCTAGTTTGGTCCTTAAACTATTGAGTAAAATAAAAAAGCATGTCAGTAGCGACATTGACAAAAACCATTTTTAATCAGCAGTTGTTCTACGATTTTCCATAGTGCGGCGTCACGAAGCTCCGATAGGCATGTCTTTACAGATCTCTGTAAATAGCGCATATGGACTTTGTTTGCGTGGCAGGGAAAGTTACTGTACGCACAGACAGCCGCGTTCTTCTCATTCAACAGTTCGCGCACATCGTCCGGAAGCAAATCAAATCAAATCAAAATATTTTTATTTCACATAAACCTACATGGGCACTTATGAAACGTCAGAAGCTAGGTGCACGGTTCCAATTGGTCGTTTCCTATGGAGAAGAGCCGGCAAGAAACTCCACGGTTACTCTTTTAAAAATAATTGGCTTTTACAATGTTTTCAAATTACACAAATTAGGTATGGGAGGACAGTATAGGCCTGTCGAGAAGTACTTAACAAAAGAAGAGAAAAGGAAACGGTCTAAAGAAAAAATATCTAGTCTATTCTCTAATAAGCTTACAACGTTCTCACATTCACAACGTACAAAAGAATCCATGTAAAATAATATTAATAATATTAAGTCTGAAATATAAATTGTAGGTACGAGTATATAATGTCAAATAGTGAAAATATAATGTCAAAAAAGTATGTCTAAAAAATAATAATAATAAACATCGTAATTTGGGAGCAGTTAATAGACATTTCCATAGTTATGCCGTTTCTGAAGTACCAGGGAAGCCACATGTGCAGAAGGAATTATTGTCTTCAACGTAGTCTTTATTCTTGTAATATGCGTTTTTGATAAGGACACGTTTGATGTGGGTTTTGAACTTTCCATCGCTAAGTTCTGTAACTGACTTTGGCAACTTGTTATAAAAGCGGATACTGTTGATAACAAATGATTTGCTTGTTTTTGTTCATCTAAATTTGGGTATCACAATTTCATGTTTACTACGTGTATTTACAGGGTGTCCAGTAAATAGCACGACATACTGCAGGGGGTGATAGCTAGGGTCACTACCTATCAATACAACACAATATAAATGTTCATCAAAATCTTACGGATTTACAGTTTTACAAAATTTTCCGAAATACCGAAAAATCTCTACCTTGAAACAGATTTTTAAGCATCTCGTAATGAAAAAATCCTTTTCTAGTACTTTTTTTTAAATCAAATTATTCGTGAATAGTTACTTTACTCATTGATAAGTCGTTTTTCTATCAAAGACAAGAATGTTTTCAAGAAATACTATTTTTTGTTTAAATTTGCACAGAACTATTTTCTTATCACTTAAGTTTAACCTACAGTGGTGAAAAAAAAATGTATGTGGCAGTTTTGTACAACAAACTTAAAAAATAGCTTGTTTAATGGTGATTTTGGAAAGATACAATACTAGTACATTTTCATTTTAAAAAATACGAAAAATAAGCTATTTTAGTTAATAAGAGCATTTTATTTTAAATGGAAGTAATGTGACTTTGAATTCGAATCGTTGTAAGGTCGTACTACGGTTCGAATTACATAATAATTAATCTACAGCCGACCGGCCGGCCGGTCTGTAAATGACATCTTGAAGGATAAGGTGATAGTAAAAAAAACAGAGGAGTTAACTTTAATAAACATTTATTTAAATAAATTACAATAAATGCTCAAATTGCTTCCCTTGTGCCCTAATACACGCTCGGCATCTTCTTAAAAATGAGCTTTTGAGTCTTCTCAGGCTTATTTCCGATATTTTTCTTGCTGCAATGTTAACCCTTGCTCTCAATTCATTGTCATTTTGGATCGGTTTTTCATAGACTTTGTCCTTCATGGCACCCCAATAAAAAAAATTCAGGGGGTTTAGGTCCGGAGACCTAGGTGGCCATAATATCGGTCCCAGTCGCCCAATCCACCTGCCTGGATAAGCTTCATCTAAGTAGGCTCTTACTTCCCGGCCATAATGAGCAGGGCACCTATCATTTTGAAGCCACATCACCTCTCTTAGCTCACTTGGAACATTTTCAAGGAGCGGGTTTCTCGTAAAAACTCTAAGTAATTATTGGCATTTAATGTAGGTGGAAGCTCGACGGGACCCACAATCTGGCCATTAAAAATCCCACAGCATAAATTTATTTTGAATTGGTACTGGGACCTGTCTACTCTTGACACATACGGATTTTCTAATTGCCAAATATGTAAATTATGCAAATTCAAGTAGCCGTCCTTTCTGCAGGCTGACTCATCACTCCATAACACCTTATTAAAAAAGTTTGGGTCCTCCCGATGCATTTCAAGCATGCGGCGCAGAATTGAACTCTCGGCAGGTAGTCTCTAGTTAAAAGAGTTTGCACGCGTCGTACGTGAAATGGATGGTATCCACACCTCTTAAGTACCTACTGAATGAACAGTGGACTTCGGTATCCCTGTGCGCCGTTGTGTCGCCCTAACCGAAGTTGTCGGGTCTTGTTCTTGTTCCTGAAGCACTATGTCTTCGTCAACAACTTGAGGCCGTCCACCGCCACGTTGACCAGGGAGTCTGCCTTCCATGTAGGAGTTATGCACTCTGGTAAACATTTCATGGTGTGGATGTCTCCTATCGGGAAACCTTTCCCTGTAGAGGGTGGCAGCAGCTCGGGAACTTTGGCCAGCTTCTCCGTAAATAAGGTGCATCTCAGCATACTCTCGCTGCGTATAACTAGGAAAAACGCGGCGGTTGGCCATGTTATAAAACACAAAAGTCCAGGTGGTCGCCAAGTCGTCGTAGTGATCATAATAAAAAATCCAAATCGTAAGGCAAACAAAGTCCGGGGTCCAAGGCACAAAACAGTCGTCAGTACGAAACAATAATTTGTGAACACAGAGATGCGTTGCGCACGGGTTAAGGTAGCGTACTGACAAGTGTCGCAAATTAGGTTGAGAGTGAGACACAAAATCACAATGCAAGAAAGAGCGGGATAGCACATGCGCTTCTTTTGTTAGACAGTAACCGGTCGGGTCGGGTCGGTCGGCGAGCAGGTAAAAACCTTTAGTCATTACGCGTGCACGTCGCATTTTACGTGTCACAACTAGTTTTATAATAATTCGCGTAAATGAGCAGCTATTACTTATTCTCATAGTGGTTTTTGTCAAAATTACGTTAATTACATTTTCAACAAAATCAGCTTCTCTGGAACTAAAATAGCATTTTTTTGTATTTTTTTAATGAAAATGCACTAGTATTGTATCTTTCCTAAATCACCATTAAACAGGTTATCTTTTAAATTAGTTGTACAAAACTGCCACATACATTTTTTTTTCACCACTGTAGGTTAAACTTATGCGAAAAGAAAATCGTTCTGTGAAAATTTTAACAAAAAAATATTTCTTCAAAACTTTCTTGTTTTTGATCAAAAAAAAAAACTTATAATGAGTAGAGTAACCTATTCACGAATAATTTGATGTAAAAAAAGTTCTAGAAAAGGATTTTTTCATTACGAGATACTTAAAAATCTGTTTCAAGGTAGAGATTTTTCGATATTTCGGAAAATTTTGTAAAACTGTAAATCCGTAAGATTTTGCTGAACATATATTGTGTTGTATTGATAGGTAGTGACCCAAGCTATCACCCCCTGCAGTATGTCGTGCTATTTACTGGACACCCTGTATATTATGGAAATCACTTCTTGTTTTGAAAAGACATAAGTTCTTGCGAACATACAAAATACTTTCTAAGATATAAAGAGAAGGCAGAGTTAGTACATTAATTTCTTTGAATTTGTTTCTAAGGGACTCACGAGGACCCATTCTATAGACTGCGCGGATTGCCCTCTTTTGTAAGATAAAAATTGAATCTACATCAGCTGCCGATCCCCACAGCAGAACGCCATAAGACATAATACTGTGGAAATAAGCAAAGTATACTAACCTAGCTGTGGTTATATCAGTCAACTGCCTAATTTTTCTTACTGCATATGTAGCTGAACTTAATCTACCTGAAAGAGCTCTAATGTGGGATTGCAATTTTGAATCTAGAGTAATTCCTAGAAATATAGTTTATGTAATAGCATCTAGTCTCTTACCATCAAGTTTTAAATTTAGAGCCACTTGGGGTACATTTGGTAGTGAGAACTAAAAGCTTCCAGCGATGGTCGTCCATCGCCGGAACCTCCCTTGAAAAGTCGTTCAGGACTGATTGTACGTGTACCGTGAATGAGTCGATCGCGGCTGTCGTGTCAGCGATAGAGTTGAAGTGGTCGGGAATGGAGTCTAGTCGGGGACCTAACGTGGTGGATTTCAGGCAGTCGCTTACTTTCCTCCAGTCTGTAACTAACTTGGTGAGAGGGGGTCTGTCAGGGTCGTGGAGACCTAGGCGTGGGGCCAGCTTTACGACAACTGGACGGTGGTCAGAGGAGAGTTCGTCGAGCGCTTTTATAGAATCCAACCGTAGGTTGATACTCTTCAGAAGCGCTATGTCAAGTACGTCAGGTGTATAGTTAGGGTCGTGGGGAAAGTGAGTGGGAGTCATCGGGGCGATGATGTCGAAGTTGAGGATGGGACATAGGTCAAACAGTTGTTTGCCTCTGGTGGAGATCCTGGTGCTGTTCCAGGCATGATGTTTGGCGTTGAGGTCGCCCGCTATGATAACGGAGTCACTCAGGCCAAGTAAAACGGAAAGGTCGTCAGAGAGGGGGGGTAGGGCTAACACTGATGTGGAAACGGGGGGCATATAGGCCGAAACTAAGGTGATAGATTGGTGGCCAGTCATGCCTAACTTATAAATGGACACTTCTGAACGTGAGAGAGGGGGCGGGTCCATTGGGATGCAATGCAGGGACGTTCTATAGTAAATGAGGGTGCCGCCCTTGTGAAATCTAGACCTGTCATTGCGAACTATGCGATAGTTGGCAATTGACGGGTTTCGACGGCTGGGCTTTAAAAAGGTTTCCTGTAAGAGGAGAATATCAATTTGGTGGTCGCGGAGGAACGCAGCGATTTCATCGCGTTGTTTTTGCATGCCATTGGCATTGAAGAAACCTAACTTTAGGGATCGGGGTTTACTACGTGCTTGGACTCGTATATCCATTACTGGGGGGGTTTCGCGAAGTTTTCTAGGGCTTGCGTAATCTCGGGATACGCTTGGAAAATCCTCTGGATCTGAGCGAGATCGCGGGAGCTACGGGCGGCAACGAGTTCGTTGGCCATTTTGAGAAGGTCCCAGAGATCACGCTGAACGGATCTACTGGGACAGACGGACCGACCACTGGAGTGGTTGAAACGACGGGCCGTGGCGCAGCGGTTGCGGCAGCGGCCATGGGAGCGGGCGCGGGTCTCGCGGGTTGTACGGGTACGGGCGCGGGGACGCGGATGCGGGGATCCATCAGTGGTCTGACGGGAGGCGGAGTGGGTCTCGGCTGAACCATAGCAGGGAAGGCCTGCTGGTGGTTCAGGTAGTTCCACGGGCTAGGCCTTTGTGGGCTTAGCCCCTGGGGGAGTTGCGAGAGGGTCTGCGGTGGGGAGAAGAACCCATATGATGGGCACTCTCTCTGCTGGCGGGCGTCTGCACGCTTCACCAGCTTCAAGGAAGTAGTCTTAGGGGCCATACGACAGCCACGGTAGTAGTAGTAGGTGGCTGGGTGTCCAGCCTCACCGCACAGCATGCAGCTGGGCGGCTCGGTGCATAATGACCTATCTTAGGGGCGGGGGCAGTCGGACGTGCCATGTTCACCCAGGCACTTGCACCATTTCGATACGTCTAACCATTTGGATTTATCCTGTAAGATTACAGGAGGGGGTGGGGGGATCTTTTTTGGGGCCGGAGTGGCCGGAGTATCCTTAGCGGATGAAGCGGTCGGGGTGGGGATAGTGGCGGAGGGCACCACAGGTACTGAGGGAATGGGGGCAGAGAGAACCTCCGTGGCGGCGATTTTGGTCACCTGCGAGGAGGTTGCCTTCCTCTGCTTTCTTTTCTTCCCCTTTCCGGTGACGGCCACAAAGCCGTCGTCCTCGGAAGAGGGAGCAGAGTGAGCGGAGGAAGACGAGCTCGCAGATTCAACGTCAGAGTACGCGAAAGGGGTCGGACATCTTTTGTCTTGCGACAAAGGTTCCTCAGTGTCCATAGACACCGTGGGACTAGGAGGAGCGGCCACGGGGTCCAGGGCATCGCTGAATTCAGCGATGCAGTCGGTTGAAGGCGGCTGGCTAAGAGCCGCAAACTTGGCGCCATACTTGGCGAGGAAGTCTGGGTCCTCGAAAAGGACCTCTTTGAAGAACGCCAATATAAAGGCGTCCTCCATGACGGGGGAGAGGGGGATTATTGGGGAGAAATTTTGGAATCTAATTCCTCCTATGATAGACCTAACGGCAAAACACATTTGTATCCTCGTCTCTTATTCCAACAGAGGGCGTTATTAGGTAAAACGACACAGCGCCATCTGTATATTTTCTTTCATATTTTTTTGTTAGTTTATTTTTATTATGTACAACCCATTGCTCACCGTCCGCAAGCCCGCGCCTACGGTGGCCGGAAATCCGCTCGGGGCGTCTCCTGCGGCGGCTAGGGGCGAGAGGGCTCGAAATTTGCTTTTTCCTCGACCGTCCCGCCTTCTCCTTCGCGAGCATTACTGCTTCGCGGAAGGAGGTGACGGCTGCCCATGCCCTCTCGCTCCGTGCCATGGCCTGAACCAGGGCCGGACGCGAGAGATCTCTGCCGCCGATCGCCTCCACGAGGACACGGTGGTGCTCTGCCCAAGCCGGGCAGACCTCCACCGTATGCTCCACCGTGTCCTCCGGGCGATCCACACAGTGGTGACACCCGGGCGTTTCCTCCCGTCCTTTTAAAAGATAAATACATATATTAACAGTTATCAAAAAGGAATATTATTTATTAGTGTAGCACGTCCCGCACACTACAGTACCTACCCACATGGTGAAAGTACTTTTAGAGGTTGTGTGTTTACCTCACCTCTTTGTTACCATTGTGTGTCAGTTACCATTATTGTTTTCACTGGATTCTTATACTCGTAACTGTGACCTAGTTTGCAGTTGACGGGGATTTTAATTAGAGGGAATTTTCAAGCTTACGCTGGGAATAACTTCAATTCAAAAGTTTCCTGGGTTAAACTGAGTTTGTAAGGATGATGAATAAAGGTTTCTCGGAGCTTTACCCAACAATAATTACGTCATAACAATTTAACGAGACGACTATAGTTGTTGTAACTTTTCAAAACACTTTAAATTCGTGGTTTTGGTTGTTGAATTCTAATTCATTCGATTTGTTTTGGCTGCTTACTTAATGATTTAATAATATTAGTTACGTACCTACTTAGGCAGGTAATATTTATGCATATGTGTGTATATATCAAAATAATATAAAATGATGAAATTAGTGGTTTTGAATTTTAATTAATTAAATTTGTTTTTGGCTTCATATACATATAATGATTTAATTATATTAGTTGCGTCCCTACTTAGGTAGGTAATATTTATGCATTTGTGTGTATAAATCAAAATATAACAATATGAAATTATGAACTAAACATATGTAATAATTAACGTATAAGTACTTCTGTACTCAGTAAAATAACGTCACAAATCACAATTTCGTAAGTAATTAAAGAGGTAAATAATTTGCCTATTTATTTGACTTTTACAGTCCATAGCTGAAAATAGACCTACATATAATAGTTGCGCCCAGCATTTAGCAATTACTCGTACTTACCTACAAAATGAAATGTTTTCAGACTATTTACACAAAGGTAACTAATTTTACAATCCCCAGTCTGTGCCTACCACTTTATTGAAATTGTAACATTAATAACTGAGGACGTCGGAACAACCCTGGGGACTCCAGGTCGGGTTAGTTGCCATTTTGTTTTTCTGCTCAATAGTTTTCCGAGCCTCCGGCGTTCGCACGTCCCTAGAGATTCCTATTATTCTACAACTCAATTTCGCTCATTAGAAATGTTCTTTTTAGATTTTTTAGGTAATACATTCAGGTTTACATAAATCTAAACAAAATGCATAAAACCTATAGGTATTTTGAAATAGGTCGGTTCGATGATATAATAATTACTTATTTGCTTAATTTTATTGTAAAGTTCCGCGTGTTTAAATAAATTGGGAATAAAGGTAAATCGCAGTCAAATTTTTAAACAAATCTTTGTGAATATGAGTAATAAAGACATCCTTAACATAACACAATAGATCAGGGCCGGATTTACAGGTGTGGAGGCCCCGAAAAATTTGTGGAACAGATGAAAAATAAAACAATTTAAAAAAAGGTACCTATCTTGCGACTGTGAACTTCTTTTTCTTTGATGATTGTGAACTTTTTTTCTTTGAAGTACCTACACAAAGGATATATTTTTATACTATCTTAAAAAAAAAAAAATTGTGGAGGCCCCTTCTTTGTGGAGGCCCGGGGCCAGTGCCCCTGTTGCCCTGCCCTAAATCCGGCCCTGCAATAGATACTTACCTAGAGGCAGGCACTATAAATCAATAGGTACCTACCTACCTATTGATTTATAGTGTCAGCCTTTGCATAGAGAACCAAGATTATTTCGCAGTAAATTGCTTTTCTCTAACTTTTTTCTTTTTTGTAGACTGTCAAACATTTGCAACTTTTTTGAAGTTGGAAGTTGTGCATCATTTTAGCTAAAAGAAGTCCATTGCTGGACATAAGCCTTCCCCAAGCGTCGCCACATCGACCGGACCTGTTCTTCTCGCATCCAGCCGATTCCTGAGGCATCGCTCCAATGCTGCGGCTTCTGGTACATAGGTACGCGGTAAGTTATGCACACTAGAATTGTATTTATTTAGCGTTAGAAGGATTATGGAAGCTATCCCTTCAGAAGGCGTAAAAAAATGTTGACCTGGAAAAGTCCTCTTCAATAGAAAAAAAAAATGTTTTGCATTTATGGTTTCACACGGAGTAGAAAGGATAGCTTTGTTTTTCCTTTGCATGAATGGTCCTCGTGGGAAGGCTCAGAGCGGAGGGGTGTGGCTCCCCCTGCGGGATGAAATGCTCGTTGCATTCGTGCAACGATCCTGAAGTGCGCCTTTATTGTGCGAGTTATATGTTGCCAACACTTCGACTGAGTGTGAAAAACTGTTTTATGAAAACATTTTGTATAAAGGATGCTTTCCTATTGATTCGCATCCTTTGTTCGTCATCCTTCAGTTACTTCGTTACTTAGGGAACTTTAATTACACTCGGATATGAAAAATGTTCGCTTTTTTTTGAGTGAACAAGATGGTGAAAAATATTTGAAAAGCCTTTTTAGGCCGTTGTACGGTGCCTGAGTAACTAAATTAGGTACCTACCTACTTTGTATGTATTTTTTTAAATGCCTGAAAACTGGATTTTGCATAAATGTCTAAATAAAGTTTTCCTTAGGCACTATTCAGTAGCCTATTAGTCGAATGAAACAGTAGTATGTTCTAAATATGTAGATTTTTTATTTAAATGTGCTTCATTTATTGAAATAATTAGGTAATATTGATTTGTACATTAAAAAAAAACAAATATATCTAATCAATTTATAAAAATAACTAAAACTATACACAAACTAAAATAGGGCGTCGAAAAATTCAGCCACATCGCTGTAGACTGGTAATGTACCCAAGAGACTGGCGGCATTGCCACGTTGTATAGCAATGCTTAGCCTCTGGCCGAGGTAAAACCGAGCCCTTGGGTCACGGGAAGTGTCAACCAGCCGTCTGGAGATTTCCTTAAAAAGGCCATGAGCACTCGGACCCTACGGATTATTTATTTATTATTTATTTTATTTAAATCAATTCCTGAGTTTAGATTGCAAGCAGGTATGATCGTATGATGTATATTCAGATAATAGTAATATTACTTGTCAGTAAAGTGAAACTGAAATCCAAATGACATTATCTAGTCTTCGCTGATAAGATTGGAAATATGTAGTTATGAAAGACGGATGATAATTACAATTTATTAATTTCATTGTAAGAAGTTTATGAACGTATCTTATTTTGAGTGTAATCTATACCTGGGTCAAAACCACCAAGGTGGCAAATTCCAAATTCTGTTTTATGATGAACTTACCTAGCAGCTATAACTTTGACGATCAGCCTAAATGATCACTAAAGTTATGTTTAAACAATATATGCGTTGGCAGAGCATGGAATTGATTACTACTCTTGTAATTTTATTTTTAAAGAGAGCTATCGCTGAAAAAATCATTACGGGAACGTTTTTGTGAGGCTTATAATAATATTAGAATATAACATAAGTATTTATTTTTTTCCTTGTTCAATAGCGGATATATATTATTTATAAATAGAATTTAAAGAAATATAATGAAATTGCCAATAAAGACGTTAAAATGCAAAATATAGTGCAAATGGAGCTATTATGACGATTTCTTTGTCAAAATTTTTTAAATATGAGAAATATCGCTGTCTTATGTATAAATTAACATGCTATAGATATAAGAAGTTCGCCTTATTTTAATATTACCAGGGCCTGTTTTTAAATAACTAAAATAATAATGTGTTATCTGTGAGTTTAGTGATGTTCCCGAAAATGATGAGGTGTTCGCGGAATGATGCGTGTGTTCCCTAAATGACGATATAGATACAATTTAGGTTTATAAAATCATAAGCTATGTTTTTGTACGTCGTACTTATTTATTCATTTTGGCATAAGGTTCTTAATAACAAAAACGTAACTTAAATCAATTTGTAGTCTTTTAAATGCTGTTCACAATTTTTTCTTTAATGATATATCTATAGAATCTTATATATATAAAATAAGAAGTTATGTCGCAACTATAATCCTCGATGTTATTCTCTACACTCCCGTGATTAATTTGTTGTAAGTTTTCTAATTTGTTCAGTTTACATTCGTAATTTTCGTGTTTGAAACTTAGACAAGATTCTCTGTCTCTGATAGATGTTGGAGCTGCCACCCAAAACGGTTTTGCTCTTAATAATGTTGCATAAGATAAATTGATTCCAGTTTGTCTAACGAATTTTGACGTCAGTTCTTTAACTGTGAATAAAAGGACGCGTTTTTGCTTCTTAATACCGGTTTTCTTCACAAACTCTCTCTTGGCTGGGCACGTGCCCAGCTCTGCTGACATCATCTCTTTCGAAGAAATCTTTTACTTTTTTACGAACTTCCTCCTTCAAAACAACCTCACGAATGTTTGGTATCAGACTTCAGAATCGAGGTACTGGTTCTCTCTTTTGGCAAAAAAGTCTTAGCCACATGAAGCAATTTATATTTCCGTACCATGTCACCGCTAACACATTTTTGGAAGACTTCCCTCTCTTTGGATTTTTTTCTTAAAGTACAGGCCTTTTCTTTTAATTGCGCAGTCAGTACTTCCTTGAATAAGAGATTTTTGACTTCAGGAGGCACGTCGACATTTTTAATCAATGTGTCAACTTTGCTGTTAGGAGTTGTTGGTACCTGAACTTTTTCCTGTTGTCTTTTTCCTTTCTCCTTAGTCTTTTCATTAAAGTTTCATATTCACGTTTTATTTTATGTTAGCTATTGTTTTCTCTTATTGTTTTATTTTACGGTATGCTTTGGCTCTATCCTTCCGAACAATTTTTCTTCCCACTGTTCTTCTCACTAAAGACCGTTCTGAAGCTAATTCATCATCAGAATGGGGCGGAGTATTGTTTACTATACTTGTTATTGCCTTCTTCTTTTCTCTGTATTTTTTTGATGCTTCTTTCCAAATTTTTCTCTGCTTTCGCTTTTCTCTCTCAGTCATCTCATCAATGTTTTTAACTTTCTTTTCAGCCATTTTTTCTGATAGTACGCTCTATCCTTAGCCCTTTTTATTTCTTTCTCTTCCTCTGTCATCTTATCTAAAATTTTCCTTTTCTTGGCATTGGCTTTCTCCCGTTGTCGCAAGTAAGCCGAACTTTTTTTTTAACTTGCTTTTTCGGACATTTTTTTTCAGCCATATTGCTAAAAAATATGTTACCACAACATACACTAAATTAATTAACCAATAGTTATAATAACAGGGCGCGTTTATTTGAAATAGTCATTTCGGGAACGTCATCATTTCGAGAACGCTCCGTCAAGTCCGGGAACGGTCCCGAAATGACCGTTCCCTAAATTACATTTTTAAATAAACGCGCCCTTTTTAGACGGCAGCCATCTTTGACATCATGTTAGGCTTTGTTATTGTAAAATATTTGACGTCACTATTTGCTATAAAACACTACAAAACTTATTTTTCAATATTCCAAGTTGAAAAACGCATTCCCGGTATGATGACGTATTGATGTACATGTACGCTCTATAAATAATGAATTGAAAGATAATTACCACTTATTTTCAATTGTTTTGGCGGAAACGAGAGACGACAACCGTTTGTTTACATCGTTCACATCACTGTACCATAGACAACTAAAAGTTGCGTTTAAAATTGAATTTTTACTGAGAATAAAAATTACGTTCACTAAAATGACGCTTACATTGCCGGACACAATATGTTGACTTGATTTTCTTAAATTTCTTTTCTTTCTTTAGTAATAACAATAATTAATTGATATTAGATAAAATTGTAGGCCATTAAGTATGAAAAACTTTTCAATTTATTTTATTTTATGAATATTTCCAAAGTTAGTTTCTGAAGATTGCTACATAGGACGCGTTCTCGAAATGATTTTTTGTAGTTATTTCTTCAAATAATAATAAATGTTTTTTACTTTTTCAGTATAAAATATTATGTACTGTTTATATAAACAGAGATAAGTAATATTTACAGTAACGATTTGTTTAAATAAACTAAATTTAGACGTTTATTTGCTGGCAAAGCTGATTCTCCACCTTGGTGATTTTGACCCACCTACACTGAATAGTCTGTGACGTAGTCTGGTTTAAATTAAGTTTGGCAAAAAATTCCTTCGAGCCGGATTTGAACCAGCGACCTATGGATATCAGCGTCGTTCCTCTACAGTCCACCGCTCTACCAACTGAGCTATCGAAGGCTCGACTTTCTAATCCAAATTAAATACTTGTTGATAAGCGCACGAGCACATGTAAAGTATGTTGTAACGAGATTGTGTAACTTACCTACTTACTTGTAACATTTGTAAGTCCGAATGCGAGTTAATTGCTCGTTGCTTATCGTTTTTGAAGATATAAACCAGAAAAATACGACTTAACAATTAGCGCCTGCTCTAGCCCTGGCGCCCTCTAGTAAGTGCGTGATCAAAATGGAATACTTAAGTACACTTATATTTTCCCCAGTGATCGGAAATTTGGGTGCAAATGGCGCAATTACAAATTGTGTTGGGAAGCAATAGCCCTTTTACTTCGCTTGCGGTACGCCTCCGTGGGCCCGTGGGCCCGTGGAGTATACTCGAAAGTAAAAGGAATTGTTTATTGAAAAATATTTGATTTAAAAACGAAATAAGTATAAATCACAGAACGAAGTATGTAGGTACCTATGGATGACATTTCGCAGATACACACACAACAGAGCTCACATTGGTAATTTTAGTGTAAATTATGTACATGGAAACCTTTGTTAGGTAAGCTTAAAGACAACCACAGGTAGCTTACTTAACTAGATTCCGTCAGGTGTTCTCCTAAAAAGACTCCATAGCTTTGCGAACTCTATCGGCTAAAGGAACTTTTTGAAAACTATAAACCTAGGAAGATCCCTGGACAAAATAAAGGGTCTCCGAACCACTTCAGCACTGTTTTGTGGTCTAATCTGTATGTCCTTGGGTAACTTAATCATACACCTATGCGTAAGCATTTCAGCATTTCAAGTAGTATCTAAGCCTCTCGGGGGCTCGGGGCGGCAAAACTAAATGAGACCCAAGGTACGCAGAATAGTTTGAAAGTAGGAGAATGTAGGATATAAGAGCAAGCGAATCGAGCTCGAAATTTTTAGCGCGCTGCCTCGAAAAGGTTAGGTTTTCATTTGACCATTCATTATGCCCAGTGTCTGATTTAGTACTAATCGTCACTGAGCTACAGCGGGGACGTCTGTCCCCGCTGTAGCTCAGACATGGACATGGCGAAACTATTAGGGTTCCTTGTTTACTACGGAACCCTAAAAATGTCGTTTTAATATTTAAAGTGGTGGGTAGGTATCGCTGGAATATTATTTTGGAATTATTTTGAAATAAATGTAAAAGCATAAAACAAGTCAAGAATGTAGAACTTAATGATGTTATGATAACTGAATGTTGTTTTATAAATTAATAAAAAAGTGAAAATCAACGTTAATTCTCAGCGCCCCCTCGGTCCTTGCGCCCTAGGCTCTAGCCTAACTAGCCTGTGGGTAAATCAGGCCCTGTATGCCTCCCGAAAAGTTAAAGCAGAATATAGGATGCTAGAATCAGTGAAGCGAGCTCGAACAATTGAGCACCCCGGATTTTTTTGATCCTTTATGCAGAAATAGGAGTTACTTTGTCGACTTTTGCAGAAAAGAGAACATAGGATGCAAGAGCGAGCGTAGCGGGCGAAAATTGAAGTAGGTAAGTACCCTTTTTTTTGTGAGTAATTATCAAATAACTTCTCCCACTCTGGGCGGAGCGGGAGGGTGTATCAGACTCTTACTGACAAAAACCCATCCGTGTTCCTTCCGTTGCCTGTGTTGCCAGGGGCCTCGGTAACCCAAGTAGGTACCCTACGTTTATATTTAACACTCTAGGCCCGACCATCCTGGAAAACGGTAGCAAGTACCTACTTGTTAAAACGCATTGGATTTTTGCGTGTGGTTCTTTGATGGCAACATTTTGGAAAAGGTGCTAAGTATGTAAAAAAAAAGAGTAGTTTGGATTCATTGGCACGTGATCGATCATAGTAATTTTGATTTGTGTTCCGCCGAACAGGAATGGTTATTGTTTCTCGCTACAGATAGGTACAAACTTACGTGACCAAGCAGCATGGAGCTCTGATTGCCTTAGTAGTTTGAAATTGAAATGAGGAATGATGTAGCTAGGAATACCTAAGTACGTTCAACATCTTCGTAAAACTGTAACTTTCTGTAACTATACAATTCGTCGGTCACCGAATTCGTTAAGTAACCAAGTAAAAGACGAGTCTACGCTCGTCGAATACGATTACGGAATAGGATTTACCGAAGTCTAATTTAAATGGAAACCGAAGGGAAATGTTTGTAAGTTCTATTACGGGCGGCCAACTTCAGCGTACAATTAACCCGAGGAAGTACGCCCAGTAAATAAGGCATTATTTTTTATTTACAGCGACGCAAACTTCATTGCAATTCAACAAATAGAATCAACAACGTTTTTAGATAAATTGATGACAGGCGAAATTGGATTTGCTTGTTTGTTTCGCTGCAAGGAACATTTAATACGAGGAAATCGTTGAGAGCAAAGCAACTAAATTAGAAAATCAAGACGTCTAAATGAGATTTGGCCGGGTACAGTTGTCAGTTTATTTGACAATGGCTTGACAATGGCGTGGCAATGTGCCTCTGAGTCGTTTTGTATTCGTGCTAGTTTCCTGGTTGACTGTTAATTGGTCGGTTCCACGATTCCATGAGCAATTTGCCTGAAAGCGTTTGGCCGACATTGTGACAAGTTATTGCTCATATCGTAATGAAAGTTGGTGCCTGTGCGCCCTCGCCAATGATTAACGTGCCTGCTAATGGGAATGTTCACCACTCGTTTTATTCAATTTATTAATGTCGCCTGGCTTGGGCTTTGAATGGACAGTTTAATAGGCCGCTTCCATAAGTTGGTAATGATAACTTATTGGATGCAATTTGAATTCAGGGAAGTGATAAGTAGGTAAGTTTCTAAGTTTGTTCTTAGTTTCGGAAAGGCCGATCAAATCTCGGAATAGATTATAAAATGTAAATCAAATCCCTTTTACGAAATGTAAAAGTGATTTGATTGGTTGTATATTTCCTCCACCCAATTACATGAGGTTGGCGGAAATAAACAGCCAATCAAATCACGTTTAGACATGAGATTTTACAACAGTTTAAATTGAAAATTAAGAATTATGGTTTAAAAAGTTGAGGATTGAATAACGAAAGACAACATGCAGACGACAATACAATAAATGAAAACACTGACTATAGGTACATGCATAGGATTATTTTGAAACAAAACCTGTTTTATTTTTTTCAAACAAACTAAACAGTAGCTAGCGATGAGCCGACTATGGATTTTGCCAATCTTTAACTAGCTAGTTATAGTGACTAAACTATATAAACTCAAATCTCCTGATTTCAAAAATCTTTCACCTATAGAAAGCTACATTAACAGCGAGTAACATGAGCTGTACCCATTTTATTTAAAAAAAAAATAGAGACCCTTACCAAAATAACAATAATGTACCCCAATAATGTAACCCAATTGATCATTTTAAAAATAACATTATAAAAACGAACCATTTCGCAAACATATTTATTACTTTATATTTAAGTAATCGTTTAACAAAATACATATTTCGCAAATGTTTTAAGAACTTTACAAATAATTCAAATGTTTAAATATCATTTTAAAAATATTAATTTGACCAAGTTCTTCGTTTGTCAAATTTGCGATTTTACAAAATGACGTAGACAATTGGTGTCGATTAGAATCAAAAATGGTTATCTCCATCGGGTATATTTTGTGAGTATTGCCAAATTTTAATATAAATGAATCCTTGCATAGACAAATAAATATGTTAGTATTGTCAAAAAATCGTTATAATTGGCAACACTGTTCTATAAAACTAAAACTATGCCCCTAGAACAAAATACTACAGTAATCAAACTCAAACTCAAACTCAAAGCATTTATTTCAATTAAACCATTTACAGGTACTTTTGAATTGTCAAGGAGTCGGTCAGTTAGAAATATGAAGCTAGTTGCCCATTCCAAAGCGTAGTAGGTACCTATGGAGAAGAACGGGCAAGAAACTCCATGGACACTCTTTTAAATTAAATTGATACATAAAGATTAGTACAAAAATAATGTTGAAATTATAACCAAATGTGAGGACGATGTAAAATAAAAAAAAACGCGTCCATAGTAGAAAGAGAAACAAAAACAATTTCTAAATAAAATAATTACAAATAAGCCGAGGACGCTAAGAGGTGATCAATTCAAGTTTAAAGTCTGGATCTGGCTATTTCTGATACCAATGTATGGATTTGACTATTATTGTAACTAAGACAGTTGGATCTAGCCACTTTTGATTTTTAACACTTAGGAGTTGACTGATTCTGAAACATCCGAATCAGTCAAATCAAATGTATAAATGCGAAAGTTTGTAAGGATGGATGGATGGATGTTTGTTACTCTTTCACGCAAAAAGTACGGAACGGATTTGGATGAAATTTGGCACACAGATAGTTTATAACCAGGAATAACACATAGGATACTTTTATCCCGATATACCCACGGGGTCAAAACTTATGCGGGTGAAACCGCGGGGCGCATCTAGTACAACATAAAGCTAGGACAGAGATCATCAACTGTGGAATACAACTTTAGTAAGCAGAAAATGAAATCAGTGATGATAATAATATACAAAATAACTGAGTGGTTGTTTCTTTGACTAAAATGTTACATTATCCATTTTTAAAGTAGTAAATCAATTAAAATTCGCCACGAAATAAGTACAGACTGGTACAGACTCAACACTTTACCAACACTGAAAAAGATGGTAATTTTAAACTTCTGTCAGTTGAAACAAACTCGGGGTCCTGATTGGCCGACAGCATTTGACGTCTCGCTCCTGATTGTCTGAAAGGATTTGACTAAATTTGTTAATAAACTTCGAAGGATTTGACTGATTTAGATAATGATGTGTATTTTAAAACCGGTTTTTGCCTTAGTTTCAAGTGGATTTGACTACTTTTGTAAATGACATCCGATAAAAGACTTTTTGTTGTTTAAAATAACGTTCATAACTTAATTTCTTTATTTTTTGGAGATGACCAAATTTGATTCCAATCGACTATTGTTACTTAAACACATTGATCAAATTTTGGAAACATAAAGGCTTGTACATACTGGCGCGACTTGTCGCGCGACGCGTCGCGACACAAAGGCACCGCTTGTAGCGCTACACGCGGTGTCTTTGTGTCGCGCGACAAGTCGCGCCAGTATGTAGGAGCCTTAAAATTACCTGGTTGCAATTGCCATCTGGGACAGATCATTTGTAGGCAAGTACTTATTTAATAAATACTGATACCATTTGATTGATACCTGGTCAATTAAAAAAAAAAATACACGCTGCTGTTTGTTAGAAAAATAGCTGTGGTCGCAGTTCTAACCTCACCGAAACCTAGCTATTTCTATTCAATTGACCTAACCTACTGACTGATGATTTCGTTCTGAAAGTAAATTAAGTAGTTATGTAATTATCAAGCAATGCATTTTGTCAACCGTTATTTATTATGCTTTGCGTTGTTAACATGATTATAAAAAGATTAGTTTTGTCAAATGATATTTTGATGTAATGTAATGAATGTCTTTTAATTATTTGTCAAACGAGTTATTTACAGAAAGAATAGTTTGTAAAGTGATAACTTTATCAAATATAACCTGACCTGTACCTAACGGTATTTTTAAAATGAAAACTTATGATTCGTTTTTTGTCAAGTGACAGGACACCAAAATACATAATATTTGGTTGATTTTTTGTATGCAGGCTGGGAACGAAGTTTATTTTATTGTCGTCTCCACCTCGTAGGTATATTTTTTACATTCCTTTTGTATCATGTACGAGAAGCTTATCGAGCTACATAAGTAAAACGTAAACGAACGTAAGTCTATGGCTTACAGATTACCAGCAATAACGTGTTCAGTTTATATGACTACGCATATCGCGCTGATCGTTTTATGAGGCCAGTAGGTTTCTAAATGTTATTAACCAACCTACCTTTGGCTCAATAAACACTGAGTTAGCCTACATAACATATTTCTAAGTTAGTCTATGCACGTTATAATGCTCGTATAATATAGGTAAGCTCACCTAACTATGTCTGGCGATGACCTTTACGTAACAAATTGTTTTATTCTACCAATCAACTGTAATTGGTAGAATAAAACAATTTGTTACGTAAAGGTCATCGCCAGACATAAGTAAGTCATCGCCTGATTTATGTGGATCCGCAGGGGTAGCCCGCGAAATACAAATTATCGTAGGTGTTTTGCCATTTGCAGGTAAGTCTTGATCAAAATATTATTCGCGACCGTAACAAATATGTATTTACAGAATTATAATCATGTACTTATCTCTCTTAAGTCAGATTTGTTCCATGTCACCGACCTGCAAATTGCAAATAACAGAAAATTTTATTTCCCGGGCAACCACGGCGGATCCAACTTAAAGGATTAAATTCGTTTATTCGGACAATTTATTTTACCAAACGGATCGTGGTGATCACAATAAGGTTTTTCTGTAGGGATTTCCTTTTTTTTTCGGACAACATGGAAAACAGAATTCAAAATTTCTTCTGAAATACAAAAATGAACATTGAAAGGCTTTTGTGAATTTGGGTCTTGATGTCGAAACCGTCAAGGGATATGTTGTAATCTGACTTAAGGCGCTGACAAGACCCAATTGACCAAAATAGGCTTCGCTTAAGAAATAAAATTGCCAAATCTGTATAGTTTGTGGTAGCGGAAAAAATATATGTTAATTTTGAACATATTTCCCAGAGCTTGGTTGTTACCAAAACACGTTTTAAGAAAACAAAATCCCGATACAAACTAACGTTAAACTAACCTCTTACTTGAGTTCTAATCCAAAATATCTGTATCAAATATCAACATACGTTACGTATTTAATTAATAAAAAGAACGTCTTATTTGAATGCAGAACTTGGTTGTTTTTACAACCATTTAACCGGCATGGCAGGGGGAGGACACTAGACTTTAACGAAAATTAGCACTTTTATGGTTAAAATTACACAAACGAATCCTTGAATCGAAAAATAGTGTTTACAGACCCCCAATATTTTGAACGGCCTATCCAACGATACCCCACACCATGAGATAGACGAGAAAAAAAGGTTTTTTTCAATATTTTATTTTAGTACTAAGCGTCTCTGAGCTACAGTGGGGACAGACAGACAGACAGACATGGCGAAACTATAAGGGTTCCTTGTTTACTACGAAACCCTAAAAAGGTGTCTTTTTTGTGTTTTAGGTGGGAAAATATCAAATAACTTCTCCCGCTCTGGGCGGAGCTCCGGAGGGTGTGCCAGACTCTAACTGACTAAAACACACCCGTGTTCCTTCCGTTGCCTGTGTTGCCAGGGACCTCGGTAACCCTTGAAAAGGTGTCTAAGGTAGGAATATACTAAATCCTGAATGACAGATTATAATTATTCCATATAAATAACCCATAAGGTTTCCAATAACGTTAATAAATAAAAATATCTAAGCCACGTCGATTTAGGGAGGCATAATTATAAAACGACAAGCCTGCTCGCCGGAGGGGATAATTTGCGAGACCCGAGGGCTTTGATGTTCAGCGGCCTTGGAATAGCATGCGACGAAGCGTGAGCCACGGACTCTTCATCCAAGAACTTGACCTTTATTTTTATTCGTCTCATACAAGTATGTTACAGGAATATTATTTTTAAAATTATTGAGCGTAATTTTGATTTTGATCGTTTATTTAATTTAAATCAAATCTCATGTGGATTTACCATAATAAAATTTTCTTTCAAAAAGAGTTGACAAGTATAGCTTAGGGTACGCAGAAATATATTTTTGGAAACTAGACGAAATTCAAAGATTTCTTATTCTAGAAATTCAAAATGTTGGCTTTTACGTTTTTTGTTTTAGCCTGTAAGTATAAGTTTTAGGTGCCTACTTCTTATTGTCTAATTTACAGATTTTGTCGATACTCTACACGGGAATCGCTGCTGAATGGTGATATGCACCAATCTTTCAAATTCTGTATCAAAAAAACTGTACCACTCTGTAAACTGTTCAAAATCCAAAGACTTACCCTGCGGAACAGAAAAACAAATACCTACCTACATATTTGGTCACCGTAGGTCTGTACTTCCCGTAGCGAGTGCTACGCCATTGTAGCATGTGCTACGTAGATACTTTGTATCATAATGACTTGGGCGAGAGCTTCGTTAGCGCTACATAAGCGATGACGTCACTAGAAATAGTCTAAAGCTGTTCGCTAATTAGCGAAACACATCTGCGACATAAATTCATTCAGTAGCTAGTCCTAAAGGAACCCTGTATCAAATTTGTTACGGGCCCTTTTTACCTGACTGCGGCGAAGCTCCAAAGGAGGATATTATTTCCAGAAAATAATTAAAGTACCATACTGACTTGAAAGGTAAAGTTTTCATGGTGGGGTACTGAGAGTTACTTAGTTTTAGCAGAATTACTAAGTGGCTTACTAAGAGAATGCAAAAGCGAGCGAAAGAAGTTAGCAAATTGGAGCATCTTGTCTCGGATCCGGTTTCATCAAACAGCGAGCGAAGCGAGCTCGAAAATTGGAGCATTCTTGACTGGGATAGGTTAAGTTTTCATTGTGATTTTACTAAGAGAATGCAAGACCGAGGGAAGTGAGCTAGAAAATTGGATTATCCTGACTGGGATACTAGATTGTGCTGTCTTTTTGATTTTACGAAGAGATTGCAAGACCGAGCTAAGCGAGTTCAAATTTTGAGCACCACGACTTAGATAGACGAAGTAGGTTGAAGCCTTTGAAAGCCAAAATAACGTTCATTTGCGTATTTTCAGGTTTTGGGTATATTTTACATATTACACGTCGCGACGGGAGGCCCCTGTGGCCTGTAGCTCCGAGGTCCCGTATCATTGATACGGCTGATACGGTGGTAGCTACGCTCCTGACTGACAAAGTTATAAAAGACTAAACTGTAGATTAAAACTTTAAGAAATGGTAAATGTCCATAATTTTTAGAAAGAATTGTACTGATTTTGTCAAATATAAAAAAAAAAACGTCATGGTCTGTACGACAAGAGTGTGGCCGGTAAATTTTAAATTTAGACTATTAGGTAGTATAGTAATTCTGTTCTGTCTGTTACCTTAAGATTTGGATGGAAGGGATACGGATAGATCATGACCTGGGTTAGGAGTTAGGACATAAGATACTTTTTATACCGGTAATACGTTCCCGTGGAATAACTTCTGACCTCCACGCGGGTGAAGCCGCGGGAAAAAACTAGTGAAAGCATATATTTCGGTACCACGTCCACGTTTCTCAGTGAGTTTATTAATACTATCAGTGAATTTCCATACTACGAATACATTACGAAAATCCAATAAGTACGTACATTTATGTAATATAACATCATTATCCGTAATAATGAATGATTCAATAATTATCCATGTTCGTTGATGTTTGCAAGGAAAAGATCCATTTCACTGTGGCCTCGAAAATGGACTGATCGCGTGCATAAGGCTGAAACCCCCTGACCTTACACCTTCAATGTCAATGTTATCTGATCCCCTCCATAATTTTGTACGAGTTTGGGCGTAGCACCACTTACCGTACTGGAAACTACATGTTTTCCTATTATTAGTTTCCAACTTTCCAGCAACATAGTGAACCCGAAGACAGGAAATCAACGCCATGACGTTTTCCAAAACTTTTCAAAATATTTTTATGTTTGTAGTTTGCAGATTTAGAAAGGTGGGTTTGAGTGAAAAGTCCGACGTTTTCTGTAAAACTAGAGTTAAACGTTTATAAATATGCTGCAGAAAAACAACACAGACGAACGAGATAGTAAACGATCAGTGCATCCTTCAGTAGATCAGTGGGTGGACGTTGATCTACCGATCCTATAAACCATACAGTTTTACTGCAGCAGGAAAACGCTAGGTAATGATTGTGATTTTCGTTATTCCATTTAAGCCAATTACGCACACTTGACATTGGAAAAAAGCTGAGTCAGTAGCGTTATTATGTTTTCCTTGGTCCCACCCCTTAATGTCAGGTCAGCCTCCTTTTATTACATGTGAAACAAGGTCAGAGTTAATACTATATGTTTAATGAGAGTTTGTGCCAATGTTGGGCAACCTTCCTCAATCGTTTTTTGTGTTATTTGAGCACGTGGCCTCGGCATCGATCGTGTGCAACGAGCAGTAAGCGTGGAGTCGGCTACACCTCGCCCAAAATGCACTGATGTATCTTTTATTAGTTTAATGGATGATGAGGAATGTTTTGAATACGCATGTGTATGATAGCTATAAATAAGAGTGGAGGTTGAATGTGTGAAGAGTGATGTGGCTAGAAAAGAGGTGGATTCTAAGATGATGGCTGACTGATAGAGATGTATAAAAGACGAAGACCGACCTCTAATAAATTGGCATAAGGGCACCAGGATAATGATGAATGGATGAACATAAACAAACCACAAATTGATTGCCTGGTTATTTATCAACTAATACTATTTTTCTCTTAAAAGCTTATCTGTTGAATGTCTGGGCTGAAAAGTTATTGACATGGATATACGATTAATATGCATGTATTTGTTTTCCGAAATACGAATGCTCGCCCGTCTAGCTAGCTGTCAGCCACACACTGTCCACGGGAGGTTTCAAGGCTTGTGGTCGCTACAATAGAAGTTAGAAAAATATGATTGAATTCCATTCGTACAAACTTGTTACAGTCATCAACTAATCACATATTAATTATAATGTTTATTATTTTGCCGATCTAGATATTCTATGTAGAACTAATGTTAAAAGTATGTGTGTATTCTCTGATCTTATCCCACGTAGGTACAACTAATTTGAAACATAAAATGATATCAAATACATATTTCAGTCAAATAATTTGTCTGAAAGGTTGCAAATTGTTACTCCTACGATTTATCAATTCAGTGTTCGATACTTCTACAGTGTCTAATATTTCTATAATAAAATAAAATGAATTGAATCTGAAAAGCACGAGTTTGGTATAAATCTTACTTTCTTTGATTTATTCCTTGAGATATGACACTAATATAGACGAGAGAGGAATTTATTACCAGCAGTCAAGTTGGAAACAAATTAGTTTAGACTCGGAGCATTGAAACGTTTCTAATATTATTTTCTTTATACTTTTTATACAGAGTGACGGCTGATGGAAGGATGAACATATGTAGAAAAAGACTTTTTAAACTGCAAAATCAATATGCTGAAATTACATTTATTTATTATTTTTAGGAAAACGTATACTTTTACAATGTTTGTAAATATGTGAGCATCATGTACCTATCACTTAATTTATCTGTCATTGCTTCATTTTTAATTATTTTTTAGCTATTTTGGTATAGTAATTTTATTCTAGGTGCATCGTCTTCACATATAATTATAGATATAATGTACCTATACAACATTTTGTAAAACATTTTAAAAGACTAACGGTGGAGTTTCTTGCCCATTCTTCTCCATACGAAACTACCTTTTAGAAGGGGCAACTGGAATCAATTCTATTTTTTTTTGTAAATTTTGACGTACTAAGGTGCTTTTTATGTGCCTATTTGAAATAAATAATTTGACTTTGACTTTGACTTTTGACTTTGACTTACCGCATAAGTATCATGTGCTAGAACGTTTTGCTGTTACACGTCCCTTGGCATAATTTAACACGTGTTTTTGTGTTTTTCCGCTAAAAATAATATAGTTTCTCAGCTGCAGTGTAGCACCTAACTTAACAGAGTATCAGTGACAAATAGCCGGCTATCAATCCACGTCAAGGAAAAGTAGGGAAACAATGATTTTAGCAGAAGTATGGGTTAACGACTCTCGATAAAATTCTCGGCGGGAAAGCTTGGCGAAGGGCGGACGACGGAGGATTAGCAATTAGGTAGGTCGCGCATGTGGAGCCATGTCCTCCTCGATGTGTAAGGGACACGTAGCTGTACGGTCCAGAGATTAATGAGGATATCCGGACATGTCCCGAGCCCCTTTCATACAGGTATATCGTAGTTGCCAATAAATCTAATGCATTTTTAAGGATCCGTAGTCAACAAGGAACCCTTATAGTTTCACCATGTCCGTCTGTCTGTCCCCGGCTTAGCTTAAAGCTCTTAGTACTAGAACGTTGTATACATAATACATATTAATCACGCCGGCAAAATGCTAAAAGAAAATCTTGAAAAAAAAACGTGCCTCCCTTAGGTACACGTGAAATGGCGATGTTTTTTTTTTCTCGTCTATCCCATGGTGTGGGTAATCGGTGGATAGGCCGTTCAAAAATATTGCAGGTCTGTGAACACCATTTTTCGATTCAAGGATCCGTTTGCGTAATATTATGCTTAAAAATCCCTTATTTTTGTTAGGGTCACGTGTCCCCCCCCCTGCCAGCTAAATGGTTGTTTTTGGAGATGTGAAAAATTCATGGCAGTAGTACATAATTACATATAATGAAATTAAAAGGAAACTATCACAACTAAGTAGGCTTTACAATTTAACGAGTAATAGTCGACCAACTTAATTTTGCAGTTGGAGAATTGACCGTGACATACATCGATGTATGGGAGAACATGTTTTTCAACTACAATGTTAAGTTTGTTTTTAAGATAAATTTACCCCAACTACGGAACCCTTCATTGTGCGTTGTCCGACACGCACCTGGCCGGTTTTTTTAATCAATGATCTGTCTCGCCTTAAGATTTATTTCTCAATTTGATAAACAATAAAACATGGTCAAGTTCATGCCATTACATATTAGACAAGTTGTTTATTCATCGTCCTTATATCTATGGAAAACTTTGGGCTGGCTGAAAGGCTGGAGCTGACAGGCGCGAACACGACGCGACGATGCGACGCGATTCGGGCAATTGTTCTACTAGTCGCGTCGCACCTGTCAGCGGGAGTCTTTATAGTGTGCTCATTCCTAAATGAAGATAATAATGAGCCCCGCCAATGTGTCGCTTGTGTACGTAATCTAAATGGTTATAAAGTAATCAATACCACTTGTACAGCACTTTCGTAATTGAAAATAAACAAAGGTACACGTACAGTGGTACAATTAATTAAAAGGCATACGAAACGGGTAATAAGTGTAACCAGCGCATCAGCACGTGGTACACGTTTTGTTTATGCAAATTGAGATCGCTGAATGAACGAATGAGTGCTCCAGAGGCATAATGTGTGGTACCTACTGTGAACTAATAATGTTATTCTTGGAATACATGATGCGTGTGCACGATGTCGCTATGAACAACTGTTTTATTAATTAATCTTTATCCCTCTACTTACTTAAAGCTGTTTACGTATGCCACAAATGCGACATTTACCTACGGCGAATTTAAACGATTCACGTTTCTTGGTGGACTGTGAAAAATCCTAACTTCCTAACTAATATTATAAATTAATGCGAATTTTTTTCTTTGGTACCTACGTTTTCACGCTAAAGGCTCCTGCAGACAGGCGCGATGCGACAGCGCGACGCGATACTAGTAGCAAAATTTCTATGAAAAAGACTCTTACAAACAAGCGCGACACGCGACGCGACACAAAGGCACCGCTTGTAGTACACGCGGTGCCTTTCTGTCGCGTCGCGAGTCGCTCCTGTTTGAAGGAGCCTAAAAGTGTCGCACTGCGCGTCGCGCTGCCGGTCGCGCCCGTGATTTCGCGACAGTCTGCATGAGCCTTCAAACGGCTGAACAGATTTGGATGAAATTTGGCATATAGGTAGACCATGACCTGGATTAGGACATAGGATGCTTTTTATCCCGATATTCTCACGGGATCGAGACTTATGCGGGTGAAACCGCAAGACGCAGCTAGTCAAGTCATAAAACAAATTAGTTCCTAAGTAGTTACCTATGTACCTACATTGAGAGAGAGAGGGATGTTCAGACAACTATAATATTATTCTACATTTAAGTCTAGCTGAAATTCTATCACAAATTACGCAGGTCGTTAGCCTTTACCTAAAAACCAACATTATGCTGATATCCAAAAAAAGCCCAAATAATCTACTTTACAAAACCAACATTAAAGCATTGTGTATACTAACATGGGACATTATGTGCAAAGTACACAATGTTGTCGCCTGTCGAAGGGAAGCCCCTTAGCGGATTAACATGACATGGCAACACATTTATGTCTAAACAAGATGCAGGACTAAAGAGACTATAATATAAGCTGGGAGACCTCATTGTTTCTCCCGAAGGCTCCGGTAACACTTAATGGATTCTTGACACGCGCCAGCTCTCCTCGACACTGGACAGATACCCATTGTTTGCTATATTTGTGAGAAAGGCAACATTGTTCACTCAACGGTGCAGAAGTGAAATTATAAATATAGTGATTATCTTGTCAACCGATCACCTATAAGGTGCTTATAAAATATTGCCACTTTGAAGTAGTTATAAAGAGTTGTACGCTGGTAATAACATCAGCTTGCTTTACTTTGTGGTCTTTATTCGATTACTAGCTGCGCCCCGTGGTTTAATAATTTTTTATTGGTTCTAAAAAAGTGTGGTACCTACAGTCTGTTACAACAAATAAGATTTAACATTTTAGGGAAAAATCGTAAATAGAGTAACAACATAATTGAATCTGGCGTCCTAGCTAGGTTACATGGTAACCTGTATTACAACACCTAAACCCCGGTCTTTGTCAGATTGCATAGAAAAGAAAGAGAAGCGCGATGACGCAACGCTTGTAATTTATTGCAAAATATGAAGCAATTCTCTATTTACTCAAAATTGAGTTGAGTAATTGAAAATAAAAAACAACCAAGCTCTGCATTCAAATAAGACGGTCTTGTTATTTCTTAAATACGTAACGTATGTTGATACTTAATGCAGATATTTTGGATTAGATCTCAAGGTAAGAGGTTAGTTTAACGTTAGTTTGTATCGAGATTTGTTTTCCAAAACGTGTTTCGGTAACAACCAACTTCTGGGAAATATGTTCAAATTTAACATATATTTTTTCCGCTACCACAAGCTATACAGATTTTGTAAATTTGTTTCTTAAGAGAAGCCTATTTTGGTCAATTGGGTCTTGTCAGCGCCTTAAGGTAAAGGTTTCACCCGCATGTCTCGATCCCGTGGGGATATCGGGATAAAACCCATGCGCCAAATTTCATCCAAATCTGTTCTGCAGTTTTAGCACGAAAGCGTAACAAACAATACACAAACTCACTTTCACATTTATGATGTTACTAAGGATGCTGCTTCCGCAGTGAATCGCTCTCCTTTGATAAAATTGTCAATGGTTCAAGCAGAAGGGTTCAAGTAAGTACTTTCATATTACGTACTCAAAAATGAGGCCGACAACACCTAAAGCGCGGTCACTGTCGGACTGCATAGAAAAGAAAGAGAAGTGCGATGACACAACCCTGGTAATTTATTGCAAAATATGAAGCAATTTTCGATTTACATAGAAGAAATAGATTGTACAAAAAAAATTAAAACACTATTATACTAATATGTTGCTTGTAGAATAATCTGACAAAAAATCAGGGCCTCAAGTCTGCTATTACAATAGTGTCAGAATGGTCTATCATTGATTTCATAATTGTTGATTTTGACAAGTTTGGTAATCTACTAATATAATGGCGTCATTATGACTTTCCAATGGTCAACCACTGACACTCCATTGAAAGAAATGGCATAGAATAATAATCTCGTACATAATGACAAATGAATGATTGGCGTATGCGGTAATCTGCTAAAATTTTGACAGTTCCTTTGATCAGTGACTTACCATTAGAACGTCATTGTGCAGTCATTGCTTTTAATAGCTCGGTTGTCAAAAAGTGTTTGCTATCGTGTTTGTGGAATATTGAATGGAGAAATGTATTCACTACGAACAAATATTCTCGACCTAGCCAACCCAGTGGATGCTAGAGAAAGAAGATGGGCGGAATGCAAAGGACGTCGTCGAGCCCGTCGCAAGTTATACAATTATTACTACCTATATGCTTCTTACTATAATTCTTCAAGGCTGCCAAAAGAAAAGTATTGCTTACCTGTTGCACTTATTTCACTTTTCTGTGATTTAATTTTGTTTAAAATTTTACTTTTATATTCAATAAAGAACTAAAAAGTGCAAAAATATAATTAAAACACTCAAATGAAAATAAATAACTAACAAAACACCGACCGCTAGAAGTAAAAACCGGCCAAGTGCGAGTCGGACTCGTGCACGAAGGGTTCCGTACGGCAAAAAAATCATGTCTGTTGTATGGGACCCCCTTAAATATTTATTTTATTCTGTTGTTTAGTATTTGTTGTTATAGCGGCAACAGAAGTACCTACATCATCTGTGAAAGTTTCCACTGTCTAACTATCACGATTTATGAGATACACCCTGGTGACAGACGGACAGTGGAGTCTTAGTAATAGGGTCCCGTTTTACCTTTTGAGTACGGAACCCTAAAAACAGATTTACCTCAGTAAGCAGTAATTTAACATTTGTTTTTGACAGCTAAACTGCTAAAATATTATCGAGTTGTATAGTTTCACATAAATTTAATGTTTTTGCTATTTACGAACTTCTTGCTACTTCAGATTGCTTATAACACTAATAAATAGTATGTAAATATATATATAAATGAAATCTGGCATGACTAACTGTTCAAATTAAGTAGTAGTTGTTCGAAAATCATTTCTACTAACGGGTTTTATAATAATGGCAATACGACAATGTCATTCTACCACGATTCTAATTACGAGACCATTGACCGACCAATGATCGACCATTATGAATTTAGCAGATTACGAACTTTTAGCAAAATGACACCATTGTCATTTTGCTAAAAGTTCGTAATCTGCTAATCTCCGTCATTCCAACACGATCCCATGATCGTGTTGGAATGACGAGAATGACGATGATTGCATGTATATTACATAGTATGGTTTTTAATCGTTAAAATAAATTTTTAGAGGTATCTTCGTATTTTTTTCTATCGTATTAAATTAGTTATATTATGTTTTCAACACACTATCTACCTAGCATATATCCTTAAGAATGTAATATATTTTTCTGATTTTGTTTACTGCATTGGATCATATACTTTAAGGCATTATAAAACTTATAAAATTGCGTATAGGTCCAGTAGTCCCCTTACAGCAATTATCTTCGATCCGGACTTTCAACCGAATTCCCTTTCATTATCAATTTATCATCCACCAAAGCGATGATGCGATTGTTAGAACGTCTTTGTTAAATCACTTTGTTCACTTGAATACGGATGACGTCAGCAATTTTAAAATGTGTTTCTCATGTACAGCAGAGGAAATTAAACGTGCTGGCCTGAAACATGCGAATGTTGATGTTCGTTCAACTGGCAGTACTGACACAGTATCGCTTCGCAAGGATATGGGCGCTGCACTGGCAACACTCCTGAACGAGAGAGTTCGTGTGAAGGATATCCGGCTGGATAGCGCGACACGCGGCCTGAGTTCAGTGGAGCAATAGGGCTGCAGCATCATCTGAAAGATTTACTTTCAACATTAAATGTTTCATTATTGAATCATTACCTACTAATGCTCTAGGAAACTATAGAAAATCCAGTTAGTCCCTGGAATAGTTTTATTTAGTAGTGTCATAAGTTTATTATGTGTTCGAGAACATTCTATACGTAGTTAAAAATACGTTTAAGTTTTCAATTCAGGATATTTCAAACTAACGAAATGTAAGAAGAAGCAATTACGCTGGCAAACAACAGGATAAATATGAATACTCTTGTTTTATGCCAAGCTCCTACCTATTCACCAGGAAGGTTTATATTAGACAAGGTAAGAAGTTTGCATAGCGAGGTAACCTACTTTGCTAAAAACAACCGACTACCAAAAAAAAAAAACCCAACAAAGTAAATGTCTTTGTTTCTGTATTTTCGTTTTATGTTCCTAACTTCCGAAATTTAAGTTATTTTTCACTTTGTAGTGTTTTTTTTAAAGTCGGTTGGTTTTTTGTAAATTTGTTTTTTAGGATACTAGTGCAGTACGTTGGTTTTTACAAACTCGTGATTAAGGTTGCTTACCTTCGTCTACTCGTTTGTAAATACCAATTTCCGCACGTGTGTATTATAGTACCTGCAATAGGTAATGACGTTTCCAATATGAAAATGACGCGAATTTGCAAATGGCGTCACGTGCGCGTGTTGAAAATTAGAACTACATCTTTCGTCTCATTATCTCTTTAGTAATAAAGTGAGACAAACGTATTGAGTAAAAGCGCTTTCAAGGAGGTTCGATCATTCAGCTTATTTATTCTCGTGATGTGCAACTCGTTGGTGGAAGTCTTATAATATATATTGTTTATGGAAATAAAAAAAAACCGTAAAGTTAAAAACCGAAAAAAGTTTTGTAATAACACTTGGAATTGGTTATCGTAAAAAAGTAAAAAAAAAAATGCCACTGGTTTTCAATATCTCCAGAACCAGTGGATTCCCAGGTATGTTCTGGTGGAAAAAAATGATCCAAATAATGGGTAAAATATGTGGCTTTCGGCTTCGGAAAGTGTCTTTTTACACCCGATGTATAAGAAATTAGATACCTACTCAAAAATTATAACATTTATTCATTATTAGGTACTAGTATCGATTTTTTCGAAGTATTCACCCTGAGCACGTATAAACTTTTCCATATGTCTGAACCAATTGGAAAATACCTCTGACCACTCTTCTTTAGACACCTCAGAAATTTCGAAATTATAGGCAGCCAGTGCATCTTCTTTGCTTTCTTCCCCTTTAGTTTTTCTTAGATTTTTGGAAACAGGTAAAAACCACAAGGCGCTAGGTCAGGGGAATATGGCGGATAAGGATGGATATACACGTTCTTTGAGTTAGAAAAAGTCGACTGTTCTGGCAAACGTGTGCGGCGCCGCATTGTCGTGGTGCCAGAGAAGGAGTCGGATTCCTGATTGCGGCCGCTTGTCCCACCAAGCTGATATTACAGTTGGAGCACAAACTGTCACATACCATTCGGAGTTCACCGTTCTTTGATCCTCTAGCACTACAGTAGCAATATGACCCGTTTAGCAGAAAAACGAAGCGACTATTTGTTTCTGTGTGCTTCGTGCACGACGACATTTCGTTGGAGTTGGCTCATCTTCAAAGCACCATAACATTCGACTGTCGCTTTGTTTCGGGATCATAGTTATATAGGCTCTATGTTTCGTCACCAGTCAGTATATCAAACACGTATTTTTTTGCGCCGGCACACAGTGTGTCGAAACGATGATTTTAGTGACTTAGGGATCAACTTTGTTTTTATTAATTTTTGCTTTATGCGGATCGATAGAGCTCATTAACCTCAATAATAATTGTTCTGATATTTTTTTTCCTGAACTTGCTCCTTTGGGTGGAAAAATGCATTTTGATATTTTTTTGTATGGAGCGGACCAAATTAAATTAAATTTCTACCAAGTGGCGTATGATCCCGCTTTGAAACTATATTTTTCTTAGGGGTTGTCCAGTCTACTATCATTTGATGATTTGAACATTTGCATAAAGTTGCAACACTGCTAAATAAATGGATCGCAAAAATTAAAAAAATACTTTGAATAAAAAGCTTCATTTTTTTATGTTCGGATGTTCTTTTAAGTTATAATTGATATGGAATAGTAAGTAAAAGCACTTAATAATTCACATAATTACTTAAAGACTAACGACAATACATTTAAAGGTCCCTGATTTGCTTTAATTTACTAAGTACGTATTATTTAAAAATGTGGATCTATTCATTTCTATTTGTTTATTTAATGAACTTATAAAATCTTTTAAATTAGATTTAATACTGAATAGTAAGTAAAGATACATGCAAATACAAATTTACTAAAGGTAAAAACTTAAAACTAACTATATACAACAACAAATTTACTATTTCCTTTCAGTCATGTATGTAGTATGACATACAAACTAATAAAAAAAATCAAGAAACTTACAATCTATCAATAATGTTATTCACTATCTTGTAAATTATCTACATCAATAAAATCTAAATCGGATTCTGAAGGAAAACTCAGCAGAAGCTCTTTGACTTTTGGAGAGAGAACCATTCTATTTTGTTTCGCCAATCGAGGCCGTAGACTTGTGATCTTTGGATCAGACGACAAAAGAAGATTGTGTAAAACATCCTCATTTGTCGCCGTTCTACTTACCTTTCTAGAATGACTCTCTCTATATTTCCTAAAATCTTTATTACGAGCTTCCGCTGCCTCTTCTGACATTTTCCCTATAGGTATGACACCAAAGTTCTTTATTATGTCACTCCCATGTACCAACAATTTATGTACACTGGAAGGCATATAATACCAGGGATACAAGGTAACATACAATTCTGCCGTATCTTTACAAAATTCGGAAAATTTAGAAAGGTCCACGCGCTCTCCAGATGCAACGGTTTGAAGAATCACGTGAAACCTTTCTATCAAATCTTCACGACTCCCAGTTATGCGGGCTGTTGTTGCTGCATCCCTGAAAAATCTTCAATGGCAATACTGCCATTGCCATCATTGGTTGTGCCTACTCCTTGTTTGACTATGTCGATGAGTAAACCGCATTCCCTCTTAAATGCTTGCTGTATAGCACTCTTTCTAAGGGACAGGTTATCTTTGTCGTCGCCCCTGCAACTCCATTTTTTGAAGTCCAAACGATAAGCTGCAAAAAAAAAAGAAATGTCACTTAAAAATAATCTCACAGGAAACTACAAACATGAAAAAATATGAACTAATAAAATTATATTTACCGATATGAAGTAAGCACTCCATGCATCTTATCCAGGCATGTAAGGATGACATACCATACTGGTACATTTCCTCGTTTTTTTCTCTTTGAGAAAATGCCTCTAAACTGTTCATCTCTGACGGTTTTGCCTTGCAAATATCACAGACAGCTGCAGATGTATCCGACAAATATGATGTTATTTTGCCGTCTATCATCGTCAGGTACAATTGATGCTAAACTTCTACTTGGTGGATTCTTGTTGGCAGACGTCTTTCTATTTCTTCTGTTATGTTACCCTTTATCCACTGTTGTCTGGGTTTCTTTGGTAAATTTAAACATTATCGGACGACAATAGAAAGTCGACGATGGTCGGTCGTTTTCCCACACAATTGTTCCACCAGATTGTTGAAGCCTTATAGGAACTAGACTGGCCATCAATATAGTAGAGTCATCAAACTCTTTCTCAGTCTTTTATTTGTAATTGCTTTGACCTGAGGCTGCATCAAAGCCCCATTTGCTTATAAGTAGTAACTCTGTTGCCGAGTCCAAATCCAAAGCAATTACATCTAAAAGCCTAGAAACCGTCAAGTTGAGTAATGCTTGCAGTTTAATAGCAGCTCCTTCTTCAGTTATGGTTATGTCTTCTTTCCCTGGATAATATTTTGACTTTGCTTGCTTAATTTTATAATAAGAAGGGTATAAATCAGACCCATTTTCACTGGCTGCTTCTCTTAGGCTTATATATTGCCACTTACTTAATTTAAGTGAAACTAATAAAGCCAGTGCCTTATCGGGTGAATATGTACTACTGTTTGCTTTATTTGCACTTAAACACTGCTTAACTTTTTCTAGATCTTCGGGGTGATTTAGCAAATGGTTCATTATTTTTCCTACATCCTCATTTCCAGTGTTTCTTAAACTAGCAATTGTAGTAGCTTTCAGTTCATCCGGAGATAACGAAAGCGATTGGTTTATTTGATCAACTCGTCTTCGTTTTTGCCTGGAGCCCAATTCTTCGAAAGGTTTTCGAGGTGTAAATGTAGATGTTGAAGGTTCTGTAGCAGATGGTGGTAGATTTTCAACATCTTCAATATCACAAATCTCGAGCTTTTCCTGTTCAGTGTTCACAGTTTCAGGTATTACTCCTTCGGGCCAGTTTATCGCACTTTCTAACCAATCACCATTTCTTCTTAAAAACGGTGCTAACGTGCGACTACTTCGTTCCCATCTTGCACTTAAATTTGAACAAAAGCGCGTACAGAATTTTTGGAGCTTAGCACTGTTCTCTTGCGTCACGTTTATTTTATTTTGTAGGTATTGGAAGAGTTTTTTACTATCTGACAGCGACTTAAGCTGCTCTCTTAAAATCATAAATAAATCTAAATTGTTAACTAAATTTTCCATTATAACGAAAAGGGACGATCACAATCACAATAGATGTTAATAGTAGTACGAATAAACGAACACTAGTAAATATATAATAAATATGGTAATTTTAAACTTCCAGTGACAATCAAATGTTTACTAATATTTCTACTACCCTCATTAACATTAAAGTAATGACTAAAAGTGAAAAACATTGTTTTTTATAAAGTAAAAAGTCAAGCTAATTACAGTCAATAGAAATTTATAGATAAATGATATCCACATTTTTAAGTAATACGTAATTAGTAAATTTGAGCTAATAACGAACCTTAATATATTGTCGTTAGTTGTTAATTAATTATGTGAATTATTAAGTGCTTTTACTTACTATTCCACATCAATTTTAACTTAAAAGAACTTGAGAAAATAAAAATTATTCAATGTATTTTTTCATTTTTTTTCGATTCATTTATTTGGCAGTGTTGCAACTTTATGAAAATATTCATAGCATCAAATGATAGTAGACTGGGCAAGCTTTAAGAAAAATATAGTTTCAAAGCGGGATCACACGCCACTTAGCAGGAATTTAATTTAATTTGATCCGCTCCATACAAATATATCACAAAATGCATTTTTCCACCTAAAGGAGCAAGTTTAGAAAAAAAAGCATCAGAACAATTATTATTGAAGTTAATGAGTTCTATCGATCCGCATAAAGAAAAAAGTAAAAAAACAAAGTTGATCCCTAAGTCACTAAAATCATCGTTTCGACCCACTGTGCGGCAGTCGAATTTATCTATCATGAATATGCACCAATCCACCCGACGGTCTTTCTGCTCATCGGTAAGTTTGTACGGCACCCTTCTCGAACTGGGGGCTAACCATCACCTCTTATAGCAGTAATTGTATAATATTACTTCACAGTGGGCAAGTGATGGAGCTATAAAACCTGTATAGCTCCATCTCTTTCTCACGCTGAAGTAATATTGAAATAATACTGCTGTAAGAGGTGATGGTTGGCCCCCAGCGCTTACGGAGAGAAAGGTGGTCATGAATTATAGTTTGCAGTACTGCTGATCCGATTATGCTGATCCAATGAACAAGCCATTCGAGCAATTTATAACCTAAGTTGTAGGCATTCACTGAGGGATACATTTAAGGATATAAACATAATGACAGTCGCATCTCAATATGTATATGAGAACCTGATTTATGTATAAAAGAAAATTAATCTATATTCTAAACACAGCGACATTCATAGCATAAATACTAGAAACAAAGACTTACTCATTGTGCCCAAGACTAGGCTCCAAAAAAATAGTAATTCATTTCAGTGCCAAAGTATACGTTTTTACAACAAACTAAGCCATCTTAAAGAACTGAGCCTTAATAAATTTAAATCATTTATTAAACAGAAACTCTGTCAAAAAGGTTTCTATAAAGTTAATGATTACTTGGACGACAAAAAGGCTTGGGATTAATTAAGCTACTCCATTGTACCCCCAAGCAACAAACTAATTTAATACCAACACTATTTTTTATACTAAGTGCCTTAGAATTAATATTGGTATTTTCATTTTAATTTTTATTGACATGTAAGTGAGGACTATGTGGATCATATATTTTTAAATTTTACTTTTTCTCAGTAAGTCTTAATGATAATCTGGCAGTTTGAGTACTTTATGTGGCCTACCCAAGTGTTCTTTGGTTTTGTTCGTCGAGTCGTTGAGCTCCTTAAGTTCTGAGTTGAGCTTCACGGTTACTGACAAATGCGTGCACTGACTGGACAGGTCCACTCAAATCTGTATGGTTCTTTCCTCAAAATACCATCTCAGACACTAATTTACATGGTCCTCAAATGATCTGACCAAGATTATTTACACATTGACGATTTTTTTATATATGCAATGACATGAATATTTACTTTTTGAAGTATTTTTTTTTTAATTATTGTGAATGTGAAGACTATGTGGGTTATTGTTTTTATTTTTTCTCTCAGTTAGTTTTAATCTTGGTCTGGCAGTTTGAGTCATTTAAGCGGCCTACCCAATCCTTTCTTTGGTATTGTTCGTCGAATCGTTGAGCTCCTTAAGTTCTAAGTTGAGCTGCACGGTTACTGACAAATGCGTGCACTGACTGGATAGGTCCACTCAATCTATGTGGTTCTTTCCTCAAAAGACCATTTCAGACACCAATCTACATGGGCTTCCCATGATCTGACCAAGATTACTCGTATGTCTGGACTTTAAAACAGACTTGTGACCTCTGAGTTTGTTTCGGCCTTTCTTCTCAGAGTAGTCAGATAGGAAACGCCGAGCTCATCTAGTTTTTTTTTTCTAAATATGATTGACGTGTAAAAGTGTTTGTACAAACCTAGGTACTTACGAAAATAAAATCATTTCATTTCATTTCATCGATTCCCAGTTCTCGCTCCAGCTATGTAATTCGTGGGTTTTCGCGAATAAGTGTTTCAACTGCACGAACGTTTTCTTATGTGAACCCGGCTGGCGGCCGACCTGTCTTCGCTTCATGTTCGAGACATCCCCGTCCTTTTTTAAATTCAGCAAACCAATTAAATATTGTTGCTCGTGAACAAGCACCTTTTGGTGAGTCTGCTTGTTCAACTGTTGTAGTTGTAGTAGCCCCTAGTTAGTAGTAGAAAATTCCCGCTAGATTCTCGGAAAAATAATGCTAATCCAAATAAAATAAAAAAGAAATTATGTGTGTTCTATTTTCAAATATATATGAATAAATAACCAGACTTTAAAAGATAGTCTATAACTTTCCAGTGTCAAACAAATGACTAAAGAATATCTAACTTCTTTGGGCATGCCCCTCGTATACAGACGAATTGAGAACCTCCTCCTGTGGTGCCATTTTGCGTATGCATAACCTCCAGTAAATACCTAAATAAACTTGCTACTAAATTCTGTTTTAAAATTGCAGCATTTGTTTTTCTAGTGAAGGATTTTATTTACCCATCTCGGTTCGTTCCAAATGGCGGCAGAGTGCACTATTTTAATGGGCACGTAGGACGGGAATGTTAGGATAACAGCCCCCGCGCAGGTTTCCGCCAATGTCGATATCGTTGCTTCCTGTGAGCTAGAACTATTTCGTTTCCTGGGTGGATGAAGTATGTATCTCGAGAAACTGTATATAACTGTATAAGTAGTGTGTTTATGCGTAGCTGTGCATTATGCAAAAAAAAATGTTGATTCCTTCTGACCCGACTGCCCTAGGAGGCATTTTAAAAAAAAACAAAAACCCGACTGCAAAAACACATAACTGAAAAGGGAAAAACAAGCATTATAGTCTATAGAATTTTGGTCTAGCAGGCGGGGGGGACAAACAAATAACCTGAAATATGGTGTAATTTTTGATTGTGTCAGTCTGCGATACCACCGCGAGAAATCGCGGCACAGCGGACGGAGCTCCGGCGGGATCTCATGGCGACATGGAGAGTACGGTTGTCGCAACCCAGTGCTGGGCACGCCACGATTGCGGCGATAAGTCCCCTCTTTGAGGAGTGGCTAGAGAGGCGCCACGGCGTCCTCACCTTCCGCCTGACGCAGGTCCTCACCGGACACGGCAGCTTCGGGAAGTTCCTGTGTCGGATACAGCGGGAGGAAACGGGTGTAACCACTGTGTGGATCGCCCGGAGGACACGGTGGAGGTCTGCCCGGCTTGGGCAGAGCACCGCCGTGTCCTCGTGGAAGCGATCGGCGGCAGAATCTCTCGCGTCCGGCCCTGGTTCAGGCCATGGTACGGTGCGAGAGGGCATGGGCAGCCGTCACCTCCTTCTGCGAAGCAGTAATGCTCGCGAAGGAGGAGGCGAGACGGTTGAGGAAAAGGCAAATTTCACGCTCTCTCGCCCCTAGCCGCCGCAGGAGACGCCCTGGGCGTCGGAAATACCGGGCGGATTTCGGGCTTGCGGACGGTATGCAATGGGTAGCTCACCGTCCGGTAAGGGCCAGGCCCGGGTCGACGGCGCGTTGTATTCCTTGTAATATTTTTTTCGACTCGACTACGATTACGGGTTCAGCCAGAAAATATTTATAAGCTTGTAGCTTACCTAAATAAAAATTTAACAATAACCTTTCCTGATGAACGGTATCAGCGACTTGTTAGCCTTCATTACATGCTACAAATATCGGCTACATGGTAGACAGGTAAACATGCTACAAACCTAATACTTAATGTACTTTACCATTAATCAGATAAAATGGCCGTACATATTTGATGATGCTTGATATAGTAAATAATTCTCCTTTCATCTTTCATGTACATTTGTATGGGGTCAATACAGGTATCGTGACATCATTTGACTGTCCGGGTCACGCTCTGAGCGCACAATCAGCACACGAATTCACTAATTCAAATAAATCGAAGCAAATGTCCGATAGTTGAAAGAATATAATGCCATGGCCAAATAAGATTGCGATTTTCCTAAGGCGATTTAAAATTCTATTCCTATTTTGCCGACTAACAAATCATACAGGAACATACATAATGCAGGAAATAGATGTGACACCGAGCCTTTCCAGATCTTTCCAAGAGGTCGTCCGAGGAATAAGTAATGCATTATGAAGATTTATACGTTCATTAGCATTCGTGCAGGTACACCGTCAATGTCATACGATAATCTGTGATGCCTCTTACATCGACAACAAGTGCCCGAGACCCGAGAGCACGAGAAATGAGATGTGCATCGAATACCGTCCATTCAAGGTAGAGGCTGAACTTTGACCTTCCCCGTGCAGTGAGCTCGAGTGTCTAGGAAAAGAAAAATGAGAGATGATGTTCTACTTGTGGATGTAGCTATGAGTGTATCGGTGTGGTATATGTGAAGAAAAAAGTAATTAGCATTTCAGGCTACCGATTGTTGGCCGCGGAAAAGTCCGAGGTCGGGATGGGATACCGTGACCTTTGATAACACACAGGCAACGGAAGGAACACGGTGGGTACTGACTAACAGTAAGAGGCTGACACGCCCTCCAAGTTATTTGCTATTGGTACCTAATTCGATTTGAGATTTTGATATAGGTATATCCAAAAAAAAGGAAGCTAACGATTGTTAATTATAATGACGGTAATCAGTATTCAGCGTTAGTAGCGTGAGTTGCGAACGGATATAGTGATCGTACCGCATCGATAGTATACCCTCGAGGTTCGTATACTGCTCACTGATATTTATGGACCAATTTGCCATTGTCAATGTTTGCATTTCATTAACTCAAGGAAAAGTGTTTGTGGACAAGCAGTTTGTATTTGCCTTAGTCTGTCACAAGACAATGACTTTGTTTTCTGGCAAGCTTTGATGGCATGCATGATTTACCAAATTTTTTCCCAAATAATAATCATGCTGATGACTTGGTTTGGTGAATTTGGTGTTAAGCACACCAAAATCACCAAACCAAGTCCTCAGCATACCTAATTAATTTTTGTGACACTGCAGTAGAGAAATAACACAAAGGAACAATGCAATCAATAACGATATAGGTATCAGCAGATTGTACAGTTTTCATGCGGATCGGGTGATGGGGATGGAGTATTATCGACGCCGCGTGCCGGCTGCTAACAAATTCGATTTTATCTGAGTCGACGTTACTCGTGCCTGGCCCTAAGTAATACCAATCTGTGACCAATAAACTAAAGATTGCATGTGTCTATAATAAGATGACGAGGATTTTTACAAAATTGATTTTTTTATATTAACATCTGCTCTGTCTTGATCGGAGAATTCACATAAAATATTCTCTCTCGTTATGAAAAATGTACTACACGATAATCTTGGAGACAAGATTGAAATTGTCTACAACATTGTTTAAAAATTTGCTGCTTGGATAATAACGCCAGTGAAAATATGATTACATTCTAGTTTTGGTTTAAAAAATATTCAAATATTTTTCGCTTACATTGCGAGGTTGAGTGCAACCGGTCTCGCGATTCATGCATATTTCTTTTCACACAGATGTGAAGATAAAAGTAAAAATGACAAACAACCTTAGTGAGTACAAACAGACTGCTTACTGTAGCTCAAAGTCAAGCGAACTGAAGATATTATAATGAGGTTGGTTGTAATAATGTAGGAAGTAACCTACTGTGATTAATATTTCATAATTACCTAAGTAGGTAATGCAACTGCTTTACCTTAGGTTATCGCAACATGTAAAATACTGAAAAGAATATTTCCCAAACAACGAGGTTAAAATTAAATCTAGAAATGCTGGGCTATTTTCCGAAGAAATCATTTTATTATACCAATTTTCAAAGTAGTAGAAGAGGTAGCGTTGCCATGTTGTTTGATTAACTAAAACGTAGCTACTAGCCAGATGGCGACTGTGCATTCGTGCAGTTTTTACAGTTGACCGTCTGTTAACAACTTTATCTACATCTATGCTATAAATCGTCCATAAAAGTTTCAGAAACAGTTAGTTTATTGCCAACATTAAAACAACCAGTGTCATAGTAACCATAATATCATCCAAACGAGTGTTCTAATGTTGTAGGTACCAAATTTCATTATGCAACTCCTTTTCAAAAAAAGAACATTGTCATGAACACGAGTTTCACTACCACAGCGCCGTAATAAAAAAAAAAACTTAGTCTTTTTTTTTTTCCTTTGGAACTTATGGGTTATTCGATTTCACGTCGTATCCCGCCATTAGTGCACACATGTGAAGATTTTAAATGTAAGTCCAAAGCTTGACTAAGTTACTCGTCTAGCAATATGCATTTGTAAATTTATATTACTAACTTGCGTGATATTCGTTAGAATTTAACCAGGCAGTCTTTTGTAAAGTCTGATGGCGCAGCGTACTGATTTCTCAAATATAATATTCTATTTCACTCAAGGATAGTTCATCCATAATTTCTCGACCTTAGACGCATAAGGTCTGATATGGAATTTCACAAGTTTAGAGGATTAGGCTAACAAAAATAGCATAATGTTTTTAACTTAGCCTAATCGAAAATAAACAATTAGTAGGTAGTTTTGACACGATTTTATCAAGAACTTTCTTGTGACTCTCCTATAAACTTGTGAAATTCCATATCAGACCTTATGCGTCTCAGGTCGAGATTTAATAAAGATAGAACTAATAAACTAAAGATAGATTTAATAAAGATATAACTATACGCAACTCGTTATAACTAGGACTGAAAGTCCTTTGTTGGTACAGATAGTAAATGTCAGCAAAAGCAAAAACTCTAGAGAGCCTGTCGAGCGGTTCGTTATGTGAAAACGTGCTGCAGTCTCGCTAAATTGCTATCCGTACCTATGCACTGACTCAATACGTTCCTGTGGCGATGCCGTATGGCGTTGAGTTCATGAAACTAAGCATTATCATGTCATGTTGCATTCTTATACGTTTTGACACGGTGCTCATTCATATTGTTTTATTACACGACTGGCCAAAAAGGAGTGTAATGTGTTTAGGGTTCATGTATGTATGTATGTATGTATGTATCTATGTGACTTTTCGCTTTGTATAATAAACAGATTAACTAATCCGACTAGTTTTTTACTTTTTTGTTCGTTTTTTTGGCAGAGCTGTTGTGTGTTAAAAAAACTTGTGTTTGTATCCAAGATTTTTATTGTAGTTTCCGTGTTTTTAACAATAGGTACCTTTTTTGTTTGCAGGCGAAAACAGACTCGACCAATTTAACGCCAACAATCCAATTAAGTAGTCGTGCAATGGTGAAATATTGGCAAATTATGCTAAAAGTTATAGGGAAGTAAATATCTCTGGAGGTAATACAATACATTTTCCTGTAAGTGTCTATTTGCCTGTAATGACGCTTATCTCCACCATTAGAAGAATTCTGATGTTGTTTTCACTAGCATGAAGCACGTCGGCCGAGGAAGGTTTTGCTTCATCAGCAATTACTTACTTGGCGACAAAGGGGAACCGAGAAAAGGTAAACGTGCCATTATATATATATATATATATATATATATCTTTATAAATATGTCTTCTGATAAATATCTTTATAAATATGTATCTTGATAAATATGTCTGTCTGGATCCAATTACACTCCAAAAATACTTACAATTCTAGATGTTAAGTAGTACTTAATCAATTTAACTTATTTGCTATGTTAGTACTTAAATTCTAATACTGACAGGGTGGTGTTTATATGATGCCTCATTATGGGGCTTTCATCAGGCCCATCAGCAATAACTTTCAGGAGGCTGTTGCTACTGTCCCGCAATCTGCTGAGATGAGATGCATTATTTTTTCCCCACTATGAGAAGCTGTCTACTCTGGCTCGAGCAAACATTACAGATGCACTGCAATAACATGGCAGTCGCAACAGGGCCCTAAAAGCGTTGTATTGAACACGCAACGCATTGGCGGCACGATTAGTACAGCTGATCCATAGAGCGCTCGAGAACAGGGATGCTTTAAAAAACCTTTGGAGAACGCACTTTTATAATAACCATTATTTGTATGATTGCTGGTAGGTTTAAACAAAGGGCGAACATTGGCCGCAGTGACGTCGATACCGGCTGTTTACGTCCCCGCTTGAATGGTAGCTGTCAAATAGAAGATTAGCAAGCTTATGCAACGCACTTGTATCTAATATAGTGCACAACACTTCAGCTGTTGTATGTGTGTGTATATTATGAAATACACCAATAACAATATTAACATATCATTATAAGTATTGTATGCATTCGTTGACCCGCTTATGTAAATTGAAAGCAATTGTGGCGAAATGAGGGAATTAAAGTTATGTTCCATTTAATTATACGACATAAATGGACGTTGTTACTGACGAAACAGTGGGGAGTCCACGTTTAATGTTTGATTATAATGTTAACTCTCTGCCTTTTCCCTGATTCGGCTTTGTTTCAGGCTGGAGAAAATATCGGAACAAAGAAATAAAAGATTTTCATCATTGGGTAGGTAACATTTACTAATTCACAACGGTGTTAATTATGTTGTTATGTTCTGTTAAGCTGTTAGAGCTTTACCTAAAATATATATATATTATTTATTTAACTACTAATGGTTTTCGCATTAGGTAGGTATATAGTATATAATAAAATAAGAAACTTATATGGATTATTATGATAAGGAAAGTTAGTTGACCAGACAGGGTGGCTGGTGCATGAGCCAGTTTTCGGAATGAACTCTCACTACTACGATACTCTTTTTCTATGCTAATTCTAGTCATAGAATGTTATTTTTTTTAACCTTTGCCAAAACGCATTTTGTTTTTGGAAAAATAGTACATTATTGCAAAGGCCTTGAAATAGGCAATCGTAGGTTAAATATCTAATAAGATACAGGCAATTGCCATTTCCGCCGAGGCATAAGTATATAGTGCTTTTCTCAAAAGAATGCAGGGAAATAAAACATACTTTTTATGTTATACATTTATTAATTGGTCAAGGACAGCTAATGAGACACAATTGATTTTCTATTGTTTGACTCCGAATCGGTGTCGCGCAGGGCTTAACAGGATAAAAGTTACATTAGTCATATTGGGGCAATTTCTAAAAAAAATGTTATCAGCATGAAATAAATTGCCCATAATGTAGATGGCTTTTTAGTTTTAGCAATCTCATTAAAATACGCCAAAAATAAAATACTGTTTCAGAGAAAATGTTCACTTTTTTCTCGTTTTTCCAACTCCTAAAATTTTCATATACTTTCATGTATTTTTCTTTTGACTTCGCTGGAAGCAGGTTTTCCAGTGGAGTACAATCAATCTCCATTCCACTCTCTGAACCGGTGGAACTCATTTTAATGATTAAATTTATATTTATTAAGTATGTAAATAACAAATCGAGATGAATTTTCAGCTTTGCCGCCATTTTTTTTTTATTTATCACCTGTGTATAAAGGCAAACGCATTTATCTATACAGCCACGTGAACGCAATTTGTACTAAGCAAAGAGACTTACTTTGGTATGCCAAGAATGATAAAAGAGATCCAATCAAAGAGTATTTAATAACCCGCACGCCAATCAAAGAGTATTTAGCACGCTGTTTCATACAACATTGCTGGAGCGTTACAATAATGCTCCAAATTCAAAAAACGCTCCAGCAATGGATTTGATTTTCTTTGTTCGTAAATTCGATACTTCGCGTGTTCTTTTTCGAAAATAATGACAATATTTCCATGCATCTTTGAGAAAAATATGTTAATTCATATCCGATTGTGGGGATTGCCAAGAAACTGTGTATCATCTGTGCAAATAATGAGAAAGATAGATTGACGCATGTATTTCAAGTCTGTAATACCAGTGTCCCGAGCATCAATCCTAGGGGAACACCGTTGAGCACTGTACCCTATGGCTATCGCTGAAAATCAGCGCTGGGGCACTGTCCCGCATAGGGTCGCAGCATTATGCTGAGACGTGGCCATTTTGCGTGGATGTGACGCATATTTTCCCCCAACTTGTTATTTTTTGTATTTGTGGTCCTTCTTTGCGTCATGTTTTCCGCAAATAAACGTATTTTCATTCTTTTCTTTCCTTTCTCTTCTTTCTTTTTTCCTTAATTTCTTTTCTTTCTTTTATCTCTTTTTATTCTTTTCTTTCTTTTTTTCTCTTATCTCTTTTCATTATTTTCTTTCCAGAAAGACCGTCACCATTACGCACCCGGAATGTTTTTTTGAAAAGATAATCACTTATCCTCTTCAATCAATAATAGATTGATTTAAGCCTAACCTTATTTAACTATCGCGTATGCCAAAGTGCTCAAGCCTATGAATCAAACGCTTTTTCATATTCCAAATATAGCACATCTATGGGATGCCCACTAATTATGACCACGAATTATGCATTGCAAATGGAGGGAGACCACTCAGCAACTCTTTCCTTATGAGAAAAACTAGGCACGCTAATATACACAAGTACGTTAGTTTATATGAACGTGAAAGAGTCCATTTGTAGCACTCCATCTTCCCCAAGACTAACTCCGCAATTATCTTTAACCATGACGATACTGCTACATAGCAAAAAATGTGGCTTATGCTAGGAAGATGGTTACATGGTAGCAACGGCACTATCGGCATTAGGTAGGTAAGTTGGTACAATAATTTAAAAAATCGGTAGCTCAATCCCTTTAGGAGGTGTTACAGGATAAATAGATTATAGTCACTTCGATTATTTTGAGTTAAGTATATAATTATGTTTTATCCTGTGGTAGGTAAGTTACTTTATAATATATTCAACAAATTACTATAAAATAAAACTGGCTTATGTAGATGGCAACTACAAACAATACAATATGGTAAATTTGTACAAAATGTGCGTTCCAATTTTAAAACAGTAATTGTTTATTTTCATTCATTCCTTTCAATATTACACTACCATTCAAAGAAGGCGTGCATGGCCCCGCGCTCGCCGCCCGCGCCCCGCGGGCCCCGCGTCATGATTATCCGACCAAACGAACGGCGCACTCCCGGCCCGGCAGTCATCGAGCGGCGGTCTTGGAAGATACTATTGAAGAGCAACAAAGTATTACAACGTTGTTAATCTGACATGCGCGTAGTTATTCTTATATTGTGACTAAAAACAAACGAACCAATTGGATTTCAGTGATCGAACAGAGTGACAGTGCAGTGTTGACATTAGATCGGCTGCTTGTTCGCTTATTCCGCGTATGATTTAACCGTTTGGTGCAGTGTTTATGTTGGGTGCGCGCCGCCCGTTCCGTCCGGCGTGCTCGCGGGACGTCGCCCTCGAGGACTCCTATTAGAGGTAAGGCGCTAAGATGATGATTATTTTAGATTTTGATTGAACGCGCAACACCTTCGGCTAACAACAATGGACAGCGCGCGGCTTATAACGGTGAACGGTGATTTATTAGTGTACTGAAAGCCGGTTCCTACCCCAGACTTGATACAAGTACGTACAAAGATGGGGGCTCCAAGATTGGTTGAAACAAATCCGGTTACTATGCATAAAGTTCTAACTTAAAGACTGATTCAGGAACATCTCTCTGAGTCAGACTGATGTTGAACTTGAAGTGTTGCTTGATAACAACTACAACGATTGAGAAGTTCTAAATCTGGCAACAAGTTTATTTACCTACCTACTTTTTTTTTTTAATAAACAGTCGAACGAAAAGTAATACAGCGATCAGCCAAGAAGAGTAAAGTCACCGAAAATCGGAATACCCTGTCCCCTGGGTACTTTAGCTTTATTTAGTTGTGTATTACACTATTTTAATGTTTTTGGGCCTAATTTGGTTTTAGTTCAACTAGGTTCCTATAATAGGTAGGCACCAAGTAAGTATGTACCTGTCAACTTAGTCAAAACAACTACGTGCGGTACACAAAAATATAATTACTTGAATCTTTGCGCAAAGATAAACCCATCAAAGATCAAGCTTAGGTTACTCATAATTTGCATTAAAAGAATCGGTCAGTGGGTCGTCTTAGGGGCGGATCACTACGGCGGTTGTTGTTGCGGCCAATAAAATAGAAAATAAAGCCTTCCGTATTGTAATGATAAGAAGCATATCAGTAAAGTGTTATTGGCGTATCTTACGTATGGTGCAACTGGCACGGCACGGGTGGTAGCCGGTAGGCGGGCACGGAGAGCGTAACCCAGTTTCACGGGTCACGCTGCTGAGCGCTCAGTTCACCCGGCGAAATGCTCATTCGCTCGACAAATCACTAATACAGGCTCATTATCACGCCTTTATAAATAAAACAGCGCTTATAATCATTTTAGTTTTATAAAAAAATCATACTATGGTATCTTGTTAGAAAATTTGATTCGTACATATGAACATTAGCAATATCTCATCTTCGCTGTTTTTGCAGGCATAAAGTATGTTTAAATTATCCGGTTTCTAGGATACGTTAAGTAATTTATGTATAAAAATATGTTTATTATAAAAATAAAAGAAGTTTTGAAACGCTAACGAGATCATCGGAGTAAATACCTAAACCTAGCACATTTATACCTACTTATGTTGAATGTTAATCTTATTATGAAATTAATTAGCTCCTAGTTTCATGCATAATTGCAAACGAGAATAGATTTCAAACATTGCTGGCTTAATTGGAATGCAGAGCTTAGAGCTGTTGAATGTTTGGAATCACTTTACTGCACTTGTGCTGAAATTACAGAAATCTAGGGTGACATTAACGACAAAGCATTTATTGTTTTATCCCCTGATGTGCCTTATTATCCCATGGCTACAATATTATGAAGCTCTAAACATTTTATTTAAGTAATATGTTCAATTTACGTACTTAATGCGACATCAGCCTGGACGTTAAGAGATTAAATAGTTACGCGCGATAGAATGGGAACAATAAAACACGAATGATGAAGTCATTGGCCACGATGCGTGCATGATGTAAGTGTCATCGTCCATTTTTGACCAGTGGCTGGTAGGACTCGGAGGATAACAGGTTTTGTCATCGACTCGTCTGTAATTTACCTCTCAAATTTTAATATGAAAAATCGTTTGTTCGACAAAAATAAACGTGATTCTCAGAATATGGTAATTTTTTTGGAACGTAGGTATGTAATATTGTTCTAGGGACTAGAATACTAGCATTATTTTCATGTCAGAAATCACGCGTTAATAGGTATAAAGCCGTAGGGTTATTTTTTTAAGAGAAGTTGTATTAATTTTAAGGCGACAGAAGACAATTGGTGGCATTACCTCAAAATAAAACCGGCCAAATGCGTGTCGGACTACGCACAATGAAGGGTTCTGTAGTTGGGGTGCATTTATCTAAAACCAACTTAGCATTGTAGTTGAAAAACATGTTCTCCCATACATCAATATACGTCACGGTCAATGCTCCAACTGTAAATGTAAGTAACTCGTTTACCTGTAAAGCCTACTTAACTGTGCCGTGATAGTTTTCCTTTTAATTTATATAGGTATACACTACTGCCATGAATTTTTTCACATCTCCAAAAACAACTATTTAGCTACAAAGCTAACAAAAATTAGCACTTTAACGCTGATGCATTTACTATTGACGCGTTTACTATAAATAAATTGGGCTCCTTTTTACTTTTATGCGTTTCCTCCGTTTGCTGTTATCCTAAAAACCCTTCGTAAAATAATAACAGACCAAGCCAAAGGAATTGTCGTGGTCCCAATGTGGCCTACGCAACCATGTACCCAGTATTTAGGAAATTATTTAAAGCTTAATATTACGCAAACTGATCCCTGAATCGATAAATGGTTGCCATGAACCTGCAATATTTTTAACGGCCTATTCAACGATATCCCCAGATCATGGGATAGACGAGAAAAACAAATATCATCAACATTTTACCTGTAAGGGAGGTACCCTAAAAAAATTTTGAACATTTTATTTTACCACTGTCGGCGTGATGAATATAAGTCTTCAGAGACTTGTCCAAGCCCGTCTGTCTGTCTGTCCCCGGCTTAGCCTGACCTAAGCCGAGGACAGACGGACAGATGGACATGGCGAAACTATAAGGTGCAGGGTAGACGACAGACTTTTTGTGCGAAGGAGTGTTTAATGAAAGCTTGTGAGCTAATAAAATGTAATCACATCGGTGTGTGCCGCAGACTCCTTCGCACAAAAACTTCACAGCAGACTTCTTCCTTGTTAGCTACGGAACCCTGAAAATGAGGAAGTCTGGAAGCCTATGCAAGCAATAAAGCATAGGTATGCATATATACAGGTTGTCCGGTATAGAATGGATAATCTTGAAATAGCATAGTAGAACTTATGGCCGTTTTAAAAAAAATACATAAAATATATAATATATCCCAAGTAGTACAGTCAGCGTCAATAATATCGGGACGAACAGACTGTTCAAAATGACCTAAGCAACTAAGAAAATTAAACATTAACTCAATGACACAAGAACTGTTTCAAAATGAAGAAAGTACACGACAACTGTCATTCTGACAAGAGTTTTATCAAATCGAGATAAAGTTTAATTTTCTTAGTTGTTGAGATCATTTTGAACAGTCGGTTCGTCCCGATATTTTTGACGCTGACTGTACCTATCTATCTAAGATTTTTTTAAATACTAACCTTATTTTACATTCTTCTTCACCACGACCACAAATGAATGAATTCCATCAGTTATTTGTTTTTTATAATATTTTACGTTGACTATACATAGAGGCAGTATATAATGTGACTAGGAGTTGCACAGTATTTTTTCAAAAAAATGGTAGCATTGGTACTACTTCGTATATAATATTCTTTGTATTTTTTTTAGAGCGGCCCTAAGGTCTATCGCATGCTATTTTAAGGTTATCCATTCTTTACCGGACACCCTGTATATCTATATATATTTAGGTACACAGATTCTATATGGCTTAGAAAACGATACCTTTGAGGAAAACCAATAATAAGAAGAAAAAGAAAAGCATAAAAACAGTGTAAGGTTTCGCTGAAGCATCACAACTCGCTCGTGCGAAACTTCAACACAACCTGTTTAAAAACAAAACCAAATCGAATGATTCATTGAGTCGAATGTCAATGCTGTTGCTAGAAACAGAGACCCAGATGTAAAAACAGCTACAAATCATTAGATTTGTGGGTAGATTGGGTTGGTTGGTACTTTTAGTTCGAGCTCGCGATCAACGAAAATGCATACATGTGCGCAGGGCACTAAAATTGTTCACACAATTACTCGAGTTGTTATTAGGAACCGTTAAATAGAGCAGTAATGATGAAATGAAATGATTTTATTTTTCTGTAAGTAGGTTTTTACAAACACTTACACGTCAATCATATTTAGAAAAAGAATTAGATGAGGGCGGCGTTTCCTATCTGACTACTCTGAGAAGAAAGGCCGAAACAAACTCAGAGGTCACAGTCTCTTTTAAAGTCCAGACATACTCTTGGTCAGATCATGTGAAGACCATGTAGATTGGTGTCTGAAATGGTCTTTTGAGGAAAGAACCACACAGATTGAGTGGACCTATCCAGTCAGTGCACGCATTTGTCAGTAATCGTGCAGCTCAACTCAGAACTTCAGGGGCTCAACGATTCGACGAACAATACCAAAGAAAGAACATTTGCGTAGGCCGCTTAAATGACTCAAACTGCCAGACTAAGATTAAAACTAACTGAAGTATAATTAGCACCTGTGTGCATAGCGCGAAACGTTCCAGTATCGGATGGTTAAACAGAGTAATTATCAGTAGGCAAAGGGCGCTAATTTGTAGGTAGGTACATACGTAGAACTGGAACGGCAGCTACGCGGCTATCATTTTGATATGACTTAGGTACATCAAGTTATCATGAACTAACAAATTTTCTCATTCGATCTTGAACTTAACCGTTAACATTTTAAGGTTTAAAATCATTTGGAGAAATTTGACAGTTTGTGGTAACTTCATGTGCTGGCGCCTGTACCTATATTCACTATTTAAATATCTCGCTGCCCCAGACCAAATACAAAACCAAGACATAGCGCTGTCAACAGTGACATGAGGTCGGTTTCGTAAACATGTATGCACTTCATGCACTTAGTGAGGTGTAGTTTAGTTGAAATGGATTGTAAATGTGTGCGTGTGAGCATGTATGTCCAGAGCAAGGAGTAGTTTTGGCATGGCGTCACTGTAGTGTTCACATCGCTGTCTTAGTTTTTAGGGTTCCGTAGTAAACAAGGAACCCTTATAGTTTCGCCATGTCCGTCTGTCTGTCTGTCTGTCTGTCCCCGCTGTAGCTCAGAGACGCTTAGTATCAGAAAGCTGTAATTTTGCATAGGTATACATCAAAGAGAGATAACCTAAAAAAATATTTTTTAGGTTATCTCTCTTTTCTTTTAGGTAACTTAATGTGGGATGATATTTTTTTCTTGTCTATCCCATGGTGTATCGTTAGATAGGCCGTTCAAAAATATTGGTCTGTGAACACAAATTTTCGATTCACGGATCTGTTTGCGTAATATTCAGCTTTAAAGTGCTAATTTTTGTAAGTCAAGTGTCCCCCCGCCAGCTAAATAGTTGTTTATGTAGATGTGAAAAAGTTCATGGCAGTAGTACCTACTTACATATAACGAAATTAAAAGGAAAACTATTACGGTAGGCTTTACAAGTTAGCAAGTAATAGTCGACCAACTTAAATTTGCTGTTAGAAAATTGACCGTGCTTGTACATGTTTTTCATGTTTATTGTTTTTGGGATAAATTCATCCCAACCTCCCAACTACCCTGCCGGGGTCGCGAGAAGGTACTAATGGGTCACCGAGGCCCCCGCAACACAGGCAACGGAAGGAATACGGGTGGGTTTTAGTCAGTAAGAGTCTGACACACCCTCCCGCTCCGCCCAGAGCGGGAGAAGTTATTTGATGATTTCCCACCCAAAAAAAAACCTCCCACCTACAGAACCTTTCATTGTGCGTGGTCCGACACGCACTTGGCCGGTTTTCTATTTGGTCTGAACTCGCTGCAAGCCGTGAAAGCAATATTTCGTGATATCTGCTGCAACATGATAGATATTTGATAGCATGTCGCCTACCCAATAAACTGTAAAAACTCGATGAGTGTCAGTTAGTAGAGTGCTGGCTTGAGCCCAGTTTATTGCTTCGCTGGCTGCATCCGGGTCGTAAAATTTTAAATGTTTGCCTTTGGTTTCACAGCAGCCCTATATTAGACCTTACACAGCGTTTCGTAATATTTTTGATGGGAATTTAAGTACCTACCAATGTTCTGGTTTGCTTTCTCGGCACAGTTTCTACTCAGGAGTAAAAAACAAAAATTACAAAATCAACACAGACTTCGGCTTTATTAGGAACATTATCCCCTTGATTACATAATTAAGTAAACTTACGTAAACATAAAGCAAGTAATTTCAACAAGGTAAAATTTGTGGCAAAAAAACTTTTTGGCCTACCCAAGTTCAGCGAGTACAATAAATTAGCGGCTTTATGTTCAATTTTATCATTCACTTTACACTTAACCAATCGATTTTTAAATAACTGTATTATACAGGGTGTTTGCATAAAAGTAAAAGATCATGTATGAAGAACCTTTGGGTTAAATCGTGTGAACAAACTGTAAATAACTTAAGTAAGACCACACATAAAGCACAAAGACAACAAAATTGTAAAATATTCATGTTTGACATACAAGCTCAAGATGACCTCCAGCACTCGATTGCCTTGAAACTTAACATTTTGTTAACACAATTGCATGGTTTCGTTATAAACTATACCCATAGTTATTTTTATCCGTTTCCTGACTCCATGTTCTATGACATAATAGCTCACAATGGAGCACCCAATCGCCTAAAAGGTAAAGACGAACCAAATAGTTGAATTTAAACCTTTGAAATTGATCTGATAATTGATGTTCTATCAAAAGCTTGGCTTTGATCAGTAATTCGGCCACGTTCTATGATAGTAAGTTCAATAAAAAAAAAAATCCTTTAAGAATAGGCACTACTTCTAATCCAAGAACATCAGCAGGCTTAGCATGACACTCTCAATTTCTTCGAAGAATAGACACGGCTCTTTCTATACAAAGTGACATTTCGTTTCTCCATTTTTGACATCTTACCGTAGAAATCCTTCTACAATCTGTCATTTTGTCTTTCGTTTCTGACGATCTTTGTCTAGGTCCTTTTTTATGTAGAAGGATTTCTACGGTGCGGTGTCAAAAATGGAGAAATAAATGTCACTTTGTATAGAAAGAGCTTTTCTTCGTAGATATAGAAAGCGTCATGCTAAGCCTGCTGATAATTTATGTTCTATCAAAAGCTTTGCTTGGATCAGTAATTCGGCCACATTCTAATATATGATAGTAAGTTCGATAAAAAAAATCCTTTAATAATAGGCACTATTTCTAATCCAAGAACATCAGTAGAGTAGGAATTTCTTTGTAGAAAGAAGTTAAAGTAGAAGGATTTGGCTTTTAGAGATTATACTTTTTGCCGTCAAAAGAAAGCTAAGTCGCGTAAATGTCACGTAAACAACCCTTAGGTACAACAATGTGGATTATCTTGGTTAGGTACTTACTAGTGACATTCGGTCCCGAAACCAATTTTTCCAAACCAACTTGTCTTGTTCTGCTCCACGGAACCGGAATGTGGAGTTTGGGAATACGTAACCGCTGTTTATGATTGTGTCAGCTTGTATTGCTATATCATTGGATACGGGAACTGTAAATTGGAACCCGCTAACCCAATTTGGGCTCGGGTATTGTTAAATTGTAAACAATAAAAGCTCAAAGAATGGTGTGCTTACCCTATATAACTTTCACATTTGTTGCAGTTATATATTGTGTATTTGTAATCATTAAGTCACAATACATAATCAGCGTATAATGTCCCCACTGCTGGGATACAGACCTCCTCTCTGTGAGAGGGAGTGGGCCGTTATCCACCACGCGGGCCCAGTGCGGGTTGCTAGATGTCACACGTCTTCGAATTTTTGGTTCTAGGACATGCCGGTTTCCTCACGATGTTTTCCTTTACCGTTTTGAGAGCAGTGGTTATGAAATAATTTACACAAAGTTAAGCGCTTGTCTGGGTTCGAATCTACGACCTACAACTCGTAAGTCGCGGCCGTTACCACAGGGCCACCACTGCTCTTCACATTAGGAGTATAAAATACAATATATTTTTTACTTGCCAATATCTTAACTGTCAACTCAAGATTCTGCTTACCATTTACAAGTTTTAAGCGCTTCTTCAATCTGCTTTAAGCTGCTTGTCAGTAAGTACGAAGTTTTCCTTGTTTTCTTCTTAGTTCAACACAAACCCGGTACCACTCCCATAGTAAATTGTTATATAATAAGATTAGATCTATATTCAAATATTCATTGTATGCAGCAAGTTTATGGCTGATCACGGCAAAGTTGGAGAAGCTGCCGCAACAGTTTAGGAAGTTTCTCTTGGATATACGAACGGTTGGGTAGTTACATCAATATTTCAGGTGCTCGGGGAATGATTTATGACAATGATATATTTTGTATTCAATCTTGCGATTCCTTACGTTGTAGCATTTTTCAGGCTGCATGTAATATGAAATTGCACAAAATAATCCTATTTTGTCTTGTGTGTTATGGCTTCGTAGAGGTTTCATCCATGAGAGTTCTTACAATAAATTAATAATCATAATAGAGATATTATAATTATTAATTTATTGTAAGAATTTTATCTCTACATATAATACTCGTAACAATGGCGACACGTCTGGACAGCTATTCTAAGAAATCTTGATCGGAAATCCTTTTAGAAGTACTCGACACATATTACTTAAATTGGAAATTCATAGATTCCGGAAACCACGCTAATTGTCTTCCGCTGATTTGTAGTATCTCTTAACGAGCTGCTGATAAAATTAATGTTGATAATGAATTAAAAGGAAGGTTCACCTCTATCGAATTGGCATTAATGTACCCTTGATCCGTATCAATATCGTAAAGCGATTGCCGATGTCACAATACCTGTAATTTAAAACCGTCAACAACTTAATAATAAGGGCAGACAGTCTAAAATGTCATTACTTGCCAAATTTATTTTTATTTAACGGAAGTTAACCGAGTTACAAGGTTGGCTTGGCAAGTAAAGCGTTTATTTAAATTTCGACAGACGGAAATATATTAGATTTTCCACGACGAAGATGCTTTACGAGAAAGTAATTCCGTGTTAATAAAAGTGTGTTTTTTTTTCTCATTTCACGTTAATGTAACGTCAGTCTTGTGCTGAGTGAACGTGATCGTGAGAATATGACTCATACCGAGGGGAAATAAAACATACCAGAAAACAGATCAAACTAAACTTAGTAAATGGATGTAAAAACATTTAATTTTGAAGAAGAAACACGCTTTATAGAATAGAGAAACACCAAAGAAACGATGAATGGATTGTGGGAAAAATTAGATGTCTACAAAAAGGGGGCAAGGGGTGAATATGTATAGTAAGATGACGTTTGCTTTAGATGTACCAATGGAAGAGGAAGACATTGATAAGGGAAAGAGCAGAAAGAGCAGAGCTGGCCCAGTGGTAACGGCCGTGACTTACGAGTTGTGGGTTCGAACCCAAGCAGGCACTTTACTTTGTGTAAATTATTTTTCAGAGCAGTGGTGCTCTCAAAATATCGTCAGGAAACCGGTATGTCCTAGAACCAAACATGCGAAGACATGTGATATCCGCCAACCCGCACTGGGCGTGGTGGATTATGGCCCATTCCCTCGCGGAGAAAGGAGGCCTGTGCCCCAGCAGTGGAAACATTATAGGCTGATTTTGCAAACTCAAGAGGATAAGGAAACATGCAATAGGATAGGATTAATAGAATTTAGAATTTTGCTAAGCAATGTTAACAAGTTCGACTTATCATAAAATGCGAGTGCTGCAGCTGCAACCTAGTGCGATACAGCACGTTGACGATAGAAATTTTATCGACTGTCGAGTAGACTTCGGTGTCTTTTGCCACGTTTTATAAAGCAGAAATAAAAAAAAAGTTATTTAAAAAATAGGTATAGAAATAGGTCATCTTGTTCCCATTTTTTTGAAAGTTCACTTTTTACACAGTCGGGTTGTTTGATTTTTTAAATATTTTTTTTTATTTTCACTTTTATTATGATTTTTTTTTTGTGATTGTTTTTCACATTAATAAAATATACGATTATTTAAGAACTTTCTCGCAGGTTTAATATAAGTATTATAAATTTCAGTGAGAATGGTTGGTAACCAACTTTAAACCGTTATAGATCCGCAATGGTCATACAAAATGAAAAATGGTTACAAAAACCAGATGATTTTCAAACACCTATTTAATGACACCTCACCTGACGTAGTTCGTCGCCGTTATTTTTTTTCTTTTTCACAGTATAGCATCTGGTTGTCGCCATATTGAATTTTCATTGCTGTCATGTCTTTAGTGACAGTCGATTGAGGTAAGAATCATCAAAATCGACCCACGCATTTGTTCCCTAGAGCGCCACAAAGGAACAAACATACATACATACATAGGCTGATAAACACATTACCCTCCTTAGTGTTGCGCGGTCTGGTAAAAACGTACAGATCCGCCCCACACAGGACACTCGCAAGCTACAATGTTATAGCATACAACCACTCTTAGAGCCATACCTCACTGGGACGCTATGGCGGCGCAGCCAGGTCGCATAGGCAACAAAATGTATGGTTGGCTGCGTAACCAAGCGGAGGTCAGGTGAGCTACCCACCCTGTCGGGGTCGCGGGCAAGTCCGAAAGCGATACCGAGGCCCCTGGCAACACAGGCAACGGAAGGAACACGGGTGGGTTTTAGTCAGTAAGAGTCTGATACACCCTCCCGCTCCGCCCAGAGCGGGAGAAGTTATTTGATAAATAGCCAACCAAAAAAAAAAAAGTGACCCACCCACATTAGAGCTGTGTACATTTAGTTTGGACGCGACCTGGCGACGTCGCCATAGCGTCCCGGTGAGGTATGGCTCTTACTATGATTAATGAACGTCGTCGTTGCTACCGATATTTTCTTAATCGAAGGTCAGGTTTACCAATATCTTAATCAATCGTTTTCTAAACCGGCTATTAATTAATAACAGAAATTAAAATACAGACAATTTATTTTCATCAAGGTTTTGATTAAACCCTTTGGTGTTTTTAATTATTTATCTGAAAACGTGAACGAGGAAAGCGACAGCCTTTGATTATAATGATTAAATAATCAAATCGTGGTCGCAGCTAAGCCATTAAAAAGGTTTATAGTTTACAATTTTACGACTAAATCGAGATTACGCAGATAACTCTCGTGCGGTTTAAGCAAGGCAAATAGAGAGATTCGCTTGTAAGTGGACCACAGACACCTAAGTATAACAAGATAATAACTGTTATAGTTTTCATTGTTTAAAGTAGATAATGGATGTAGATAATAGATAACTTTTTATTTTCCAAGCACTATTAATTGTACCTATGTGCCGATTCAATCATGTTGAACGTCTTGAGATCGGTCTCATACCTTTAGATAATGATCTATAATTTAATTAGGTTCCAATGCATTAACTCTCACAAACAAGCGCGACATGCGACGCGACACAAAGGCACCGCGTGTAGCACTACAAGCGGTGCCTTTGTGTCGCGTCGCGTGTTGCGCTTGTTTATGAGAGTCTTAAGAGTCTTAAAATACAAAACCGGCTAAGTACGTGTCGGACCTCGCACAATGAAGGGTTCCGTAGTTGGGATGAATTTATGCCATTAACAAACGTAACATTGTAATTGGAAAATCATGTCCTCCCATACACCGATATGTCACGGTCAATTCTCCAACTGCAAATGTAAGTTGTATTACTATTATTATTTAACTTGTAAAGCCTACAGTTTAGCTGTGATAGTTTTCCTTTTAATTTAATTATATGTACTACTTACTACCATGTTTTTTTTCACATATCCAAAAACAATCAGGGGGGGCTGGGGTGAATCTCTGAATCGAAAAATGGTGTTCACAGACCTGCAATATCGAATGGCCTATCCAACAGTACCCCACACTCTGGGATAGACGAGAAAAATAAATATAATCCTAATAATGTCCTTGACCAATTAAGCTGCTTTCTAGTACTAAGCGTCTCTCTCTGAGCTAAAGCGAGGGACAGACGGACATGGCGAAACTATAAGGGTTCCTTGTTGATGTTCCCAGTGCTGGGACCTATATGATGAGCAACGACCGTAGCTGTAACAGGTCCTTCTGCGAAGCAGTAATGCTCGCGAAGGAGGAGGCGGGACGGTTGAGGGAAAGGCAAATTTCGCACCCTCTCGCCCCTAACCGCCGCAGGAGAAACCCTGGGCGTCGGGAATCCCGTGAGGACCAGGCCCGCCCGGGTCGACGGCGCGTTGTGTTCCACGCACGCCTCAAAGATATGTCAGCACAAGTGTAGGGCTCCATTAGGGCTGATGCCTGCCGGGGTCGCGGGATAGTCCGAAAGGGCATCGGAAGGAACTCGGGTGGGTTTTAGTCAGTAAGAGTCTGACACACCCAGTTGTTTAATAATTTCCCACCCCAAAATATAGAAAAAGCGGTAACAGTGCCTTTTAATTGAGAAAGCCAGCCGCTTGCCTTCCATCCACGTTTTCTTATTAAAGAAATGAAGTGAGAAATTGTGTGAAAAGCCGTTCAGTATTATTTACACGAGCCATAAGTCCCTTGAGTGTGCTTGTGTGGTATGTTTATTTATGCCTTAGGTGTGAACTTCGTGTGAATTAGTAAAATAAATAATTCTTAACTTACGTCTTTTAGACAAGATGTGTGAAATAGCTTTGAGTTTTTGACGTAAATCCAGTTTGTATGTCTAATAATAAATTCGTGACGTCATATTGAAAAAAAAAACTTGCGAAACAATTAATTGGGACGTTTATACCACAATCTGCTAATAATTAACTAAACACGGTAACTTTTTGTAACCGCTTTTCAAGTATGTATTTTATTTTAATGTTCGAAGTAATAAATAACGTAAAAAATAATCAACGTTATTATGGTTTGAATGTAATATTAAGGCTCTTACAGACTGGGGCGATATCGCGGGTGCGACAGGCATATTGCTGCCTGTCGCGCCCGCGATATCGCACCAGTATGCAGGAGCCTTTAAATAATGTTGTCAACCTTTAATCATTAAATAGTTATGCAGTGAATACATGCAGGTGAACTCACAGTAATAACGAAAACGATAAAACTATGCAGAGGTAACACGTAGTTAATTCAAGAAATATTCAAGTGTTAAGAATACATTTAACAGTACCTAATCGATTCTAAATATAGGTTAAGTGCGTTTACCGGTTCTAAATGCGTGATTTTCGATAAAATACATGTAAGTGTCAAATCACTGTGACATAATTGGAGCCTGGTATGTTAAGGGTCGGGTAATCGCCGTTGACCTTGGCCATACAAATGTCCGCCGCGCTCACGCGGCGCCGTTCGGTTTCGAAGAGAAATAATATTTTTTCGTAAAGAAAACATGAATATTTGAAAAAATACAGATAATAAAATAGTCTGTTCATACAAAAAAAAAACATGAATATATCTTAAGTAGTTTGAAAGTAATATCGTTTGTTATGCTTTGGGTAGACATTAATTCCTGAATTTATTTCATTAAGCGTTTTACTACAATACTTTAATATTCACATATAGAATTTATGTGTATCCGTTCTAGCGGAACAAACATTTTTTGCTTAACTTACTTGCGTTTTATGAAAGTGTAATAATAACAGATTTATAAGTCACTATAATTATATATCGGCGCCTTAAGGTCAGTTTTATTGACAGCAAACCAGTTGGCTTATAGTTAATCCGTTTAGCAGTGGCGACATAGCTCATAACCGCTGGTGTTTAAGGGGACTACAGGACCTAAACGCATATTTTGTAAGTTTTATAATGCATAAAAGTATATGATACACTGCAGTAAACAAAATCAGAAAAATATACTATATTCTTCAGGATAAATGCTAGGTAGATAGTGTGTTGAAAACATAATACAACTAATTTTATACGATAGAAAAAATCACGAAGATACCTCTAAAAATTTCTTTTAACGATTAAAAACCATACTAATATACATGCAATTATTCTGATTTTTTGTCAGATTATTCTACAAGCAACTTTAGCATAATAGTGTTGTATTTTTTTTATCTAATCAATACATTTTTTGTTAATAGATAATTGCTTCATATTTTGCGATTAATTACCAGCGTTGTGTCATCGCGCTACACTTTCTTTTCTATGCAGTCCGATAGCTGTGACCGCGCTTTAGGTGTTGTCAGCCTCTTAAGTGTTTTGTTTTAATTCACCTGTCACCGTACGCTGCCACCGCTCCGTGCTGCAGTTATTTTTGGACTAATTACTTTACTAATTGATTATAACATACTAATAAACATTTTACTTTCGTAACTTAAACATGCTTGCCGAAAGAATATTAATCATTGTGATCGATCATTTTCTAGGTTGGGTAACTGTAGTTCAAGTTTATTATGACCCGTAATGTCATGTCTTTTGACATTTTACAACGTTTTTGTTATGAAGAGTTCGAAGACCGAAGAGAGACCGAATTTATTATCACATAATATAGCTGGTTGTGTCCAATTAATCATTAGAATTGGTTCCAATTGACATTTAAACACCAGAGTAGAGTAACGACAAAGTTATCAAAGTTATTTTATTGTGAAACTGAATTGATACGGAATAACGCATTTGTACAAACAAGTCTTTGAATCATAACAAAGATCTATGTACTCGCAATATTATCTTTATCAAGGCTCCCACAGACAGGCACGACGCGACAGCGCGACGCGACTAGTAGAACAATTTCTATAAAACTTCATGGAAATCGTTCTACCAAAACAGCGTCGCGCCTGTCTGCAAGAGTCTTTGCTAAACAGACCGCAATTCATATAAAAAAAACACGGAAGCTTGAACCCGATATTAATGAAAAAACATAAGTATCTACGTCAGTACATACGTGTTAAACGATAAGAAAGATCAATGTACTGTTGTTATACTTTGTTGTTATCTGAATCAGATGTTTTCTTTATGTAAGGCAATGTAACATAGATAATTTGAGTAGTGTCGTGAACCTCGGTTAGGGGGTCAATTTAATGTGGCAGAGATCTTTCGCGTCCGGCCCTGGTTCAAGTCATGGTACGGAGCGAGAGGGCATGGGCAGCCGTCATCTACTTCTGCGAAGCAGTAATGCTCGCGAAGGAGGAGGCGAGACGGTTGAGGGAAAGGCAAATTTCGCGCCCTCTCGCCCCTAGCCGCCGCAGGAGACGCCCTGGGCGTCGGGTATCCCGGGCGAATTTCCGGCCACCGAAGGCGCGGGCTTGCGGACGGTGACCAATGGGTTCGCCGCATGGCCCGGGTCGCCGGCGCGTTTTGTTCCACGCGCACCTCAAAGAGATGTCAGCACAAGTGTAGGGGTCCACTAGGGCCGATGCATGCCTTCCCGCTCCGCCCAGAGCGGGAGAAGTTATTTGATAATTTCCCACCCAAAAAAACGCAAGGACAGCAGAGTAACACGCCATTAGATCATCTCAAAAATTGGAATACTAACCAAATATAACATGAGCCGGTGCGACGTGGCCAACAACCATGTCAACAGGATGATATTTTGTCTTAAAAAATAAACATATTCATATCAATTAGGTAAGCCAAAATAATTCGCGAACCTTAAAATACATTAAATAATTAAATGCAAAAAATCTAGTCTTGAAGTTGGTCGTGACGATGGATCCGCTGTGGTATCCCGCGAAATTCAAATTTTCTTACGTTTTTTGCAATTTGCAGGTCAGTGTCAGGTTGTACACACATACATAATCAGCCTATAATGTTCCCACTGCTGGGACACAGGCATCCGCTCAGTGGGAGGGAGTGGTCCGTAATCCACCACGCGGGCCCAGTGCGGGTTGGTAGATGTCATATGTCTTAAAATTTTTGGTTCTAGGACATGCCGGTTTCCTCACGATATTTTTCTTCACTGTTTTGAGCAGTGGCGATGAAATAATTTACACAAAGTAAAACGCCTGTCAGGGTTCGAACCTAGGACCTACACGGTGTCAGGTTGTATCTTAATCATAATATGATTCGCGACTATAACAAATATGTATTACAGATAATCGTTGGAATAATTAATTTTAAGAAAATTTGAGTTTCGCGGGCTACCCACCTTAACTGTGAACAACAATTTATTTAAAAAAAACTTCACGTTTCAGTGGATGTATTGCCCGAGCATTTTTACTTAATGGCATAAACATCACTAAATTACGGTCATAACATCATTTATCTTATGTGGATAGCTACTAAAATAAACAGTTAATTACATTGGCAGGCCTAAGGCACTGATAGATCAACGTTGAAGTTTAATCACTAAACTTTAGTGAATTACAATAAATTACAATGTGTTGATATTTATGTTACTCAGTTCAGTTGCTTTAAATAATTTAGATCAACAATGTGGGCGTGAGCTTTTGCGTGATTTATTATTTTTGTAGACGGAAGCAATGTTATTGCACTGTGAGTCTGTGAATATCCCTCAATATTTATTCATATTTCGAGGTGACATTCTATTTTGGTACCGCCATCCAGCGCCACAACTCTGTGATGACAGATCTCCGTGTGCATACAGATTACAGAACGTTTTGACTTTCCCATGGACATGACAGGTGAAATGTGTGTGTACTATGGCACCTCTGCCTGAACCTACGGGGAATACAGGTGTGACTTTATGTTATTTTGCATTCCCACACGGAAAAAAAGGATCTCTTCAGCGAAGAATATCAATATTCTCAGAAAAATTGTTTCAATCCAAGTAAATATTTTCTTAACGTAAGTAAATGTACTCAGTCCAAGAAAACCTGTTTACTCAAATTAAGAATACCTGGTTTTTATTCTTGACTTAAGCAAATATTTTTGATTCAAGACTTTATTAATCTTAATTGAAGAAAATATCCTAAGAGAGAAATAATATTTTTAAAATTAAACTTAATAATTCTTCATTTAAGTATAATGTCTTCGAAGAAGATAATAAAACTAAGACAAAATTTTACTTCATTCAAGAATATATTGTTTTCCCCATATATGAATCAATATTTGTCTTGACCAAAAGGATATTGTCTTAATTTAAGACATCCTTTTTTTCCGTGGCATGTGAAAAGATGTCAGAATCATTCGTCATCTCTTAGTGATGATGATATCTCATGCGACCAATCAAAATGTAGACGTTTATGTGTTTACGACTGGTTCTACATCCGCGTCTGTTATTAACGTTATAATAACCGCGAATTGAATAAATTAAATAAATGGCTTTTTAAAAAGTCTGGCCCTAATTTATCTCATAAAAACACTGTAAACGCTAATAATTTTTAATTAGGTTTCGTACGTCTCAAGAAAAAAAATTAAACAACTATTAATGTAACATGTATGTAGGTTCTCATAATATGATATTTAACTACAAAATAACAAGAAACAATCAAACAAAATCTGTCATTCAAAACTCGAATTACAAGGTTAGGTTATTAGAAGAATTTTAGGTGATTAACCTGTGAATGAGTTTACATAAGTTGGGTAAAATATTCCAGTACAACATACGGCGTATGACGAGACCGTCCACCGATGTTTGCGGTTACAAACGGATATTTGCACTAAGGGCGAGATAAAATTAGAAGTTTATTTCCGAGCTAACAACTGTTTAAGACGCCAGCGCCATCACGTTGCCTGTTATTGTTTACTCGTCATCAACGTAAACTTCGTTAACATATTTGACTAATCACTGCTTTAAATATACATATAATTGTATAATACCTATACTAACTTAGAGGAAAGCCTCATACTGTCTTGTCCCTATGAATCACAACACGATTCAAGGCTCGTGAAGACTAGCGCGATATCGCGGGCGCGACAGTCTGAAACATGCCTGTCGCACCCGCGATATCGCCCCAATCTGTAAGAGCCTTCAATCGGTGTTTCTGAACGACACTGTACGCAATGATAATGTCACCACAACAACAATCAACTTTTATCTATCGTTAACAAGCTTAAAGGCTCTTGCAGACCGGAGCGATATCACGGGCGCGACAGGCATATTGCTGCCTGTCGCACAGTGGAACGAATGTATGGGAGCGGTTGGACGTAGACATGTCCGAAAAAAAAGAGTAAAATTATGCCAAACTAATGATGCCATCTTATTCGATTACTTAATGCCTTCATAACTTGTGGTGATGAATTTCTTCATAACTCCCATATTTCGGGAGTAATTTGAGAAAATGTGAAATTTTACTATGAAAATGAGTGTATCGAGCTCTCTCCCTCCTGATTCCGGGCTTGTTTCAAGTAGCGGTCTCTAATATCATAATGCTAATACTAAGAGCTATATTTAATACTAAGACACATAGTGCGCCAAATGTGCACTTTCTGGGATAAAGAGTGATGTTTATTTTATAACACAATTTTTTTATTTTTTGTTTATTTTGTTGATTAAAACCGTTTTTCTAAAGGTTTACCTTATTACAATAACATTTCTGAGCAGCCAATTAGAGAAGATATAAGCTAATTAGGATATATAATTAGGGACTTAAGGTTTACATATAAAACTGATGCACTAATGATTACTGATAAGAACATTGCTATTATTTAATTACTAAATGGCTCTTAATACACTAATTTAGCATGCATCATTTACTAATTATCACAATAACTAATTACCTTGCAATATTTAACAAAGGATACCTGGGATACCTGGATTTTATATAAATAGGTCACTATTAGTAACTTTAAAATCAGTGTTGATTTACACCTCGTTGTATCCAAGCTAATCTCGCAATGTATTTTCCAAATTTTAATACAAATCTTGATATTCACGTTGCTTTATGCGCACGCGCACATAAAGATTTACGCGACTTTAACTATTTGTTCAGTGTTTTAAAAGATAACAGTTGTGTTCAGTTATGTGAAAGTGCTGAAACAAGTTTAAAAGACTGGTGTCGTCGATTTTGCTACCGCATTTATGCAAAATGGACACAGTCTGGAAGAAGCACAGATAAGTTTCGGAAGAAACATGAGATTTGGCTACAGGCTGCAATTCAATGGCCGGAATTACAGAATGAAAATATGGAACCTTCTACAGAAAATATAAGTGACGTCATCGAGCCCATAATTTCTCCTGCTAAATCTGATGCTTCAACTTGTACACATCCTAGTCCTCGTAAATCTTTTGAGGACCTTAGTAACCGGCAAAAAAGAAGACGCACTGAAGATAGTCTTTCATGCAGCAGTAGCAGCGCTGAAATTATGTTTTCGGCCGAAAGGGCGCTTCAAAAGGCAGGACAAAGCGATACAGCTTATGTTATGAAATACTTGACGGAGAATCCAGAAGAGGCCTCAAAAATCAAAGCCTTCATTGAAGGTAAATCAATTCAGGTACGGGAAATATCCCCTTTGAAGGCATTGGCTCTTTATGTATCGATGAACTTATCGAAATGGCGCTATAACACTCTTCGGGATTTCAACACTCAAGAAGGAGCTCTTCAATACCCGAGTTACTACATGTTGGTTAAAGAAAAAATTAAGTGCTATCCGGCCAAAGAAGATCTCACAGTTACAGAGAGCTCTGCAAAAATCAAATTACAAGCCTTGATGGATTTAACCTCAAGAAGACTTATTAGGTCGTTAGAAACCCCTGTTGATCCCAATCAACAGCTCGTATTGACCAGCAAATGGGGTTTTGACGGATCATCTAGCCAAAGCATTTATCATCAAAGGACGAGTGAAGATGAGCAAATCGATCTTGCTAGTAATTTTATGATTAGTCTTGTACCACTGCGGCTCGTCTCAAAAGGTGTAACAATTTGGGAAAACGAGCGACCATCTTCCACTTCATTTTGTCGGCCAATATTGTTTAAGTTTATAAAGGAAACCAAAGAAAATGTGCAGAGAGAGATGGCTGAAATCGAAGCAGAGATTGAAGCCTTAACTCCATCCACCATCACTGATGGAATTAGTGTCAAACACCAACTGCTGTTGACAATGATTGATGGTAAAATTCATTCCATTATATCCAATACAGCAGCTTCAGTGTGTGACATATGCAAGGCTTGTCCTAAAGAAATGAATAATTTAGAGTTAATCAAAGATAAACACGCAAACGAGGACATGTATAAATATAGCTTAAGCACCCTTCACGCTTGGATTCGCTCAATGGAATGCTTATTACACATTTCCTACAAATTAGACATAAAATCATGGCAAGTAAGGGGTGATATAGCAAAAAGGCAAGTTGATGACAGGAAGAAAAGAGTTCAAGAGGCTGTAAGAAGAGAAACGGGCTTACTTCTCGATGTTGTGAAACAAGGCAGTGGATCCACCAACAATGGCAACTCGGCAAGGAGATTTTTTGAAAACTACACTAAATCTGCTGAACTGACCGGAATAGATGCTATGCTTTTAAGAAAAATCTGTGTGATCTTGCAGTGTATTTCATCAGGAGAGAAGATCAACGTAACTAAATTCCGAGAGTTCTGCTTTGATACTGCTAAGCTTTACGTGGAGTTATACCCATGGTATTATATGCCTTCTTCACTTCATAAAATTTTAATGCATGGGCCAGACATAGTTCAGAACATGTCAATTGTGCCCATTGGTTTTCTATCCGAAGAGGCATCTGAGGCTAGAAATAAAGATTTTAGAAAATATAGAGAGGGGCATTCTCGAAAGCATAGCAGTATCTCATGCAATGAAGATATTATGCACAATCTTTTACTGTCTTCTGATCCACTTGTTACAAGTATCCGTCCAAAAGGAAATAAGTTTGTAAAAAAATCTTCTTTTAAGGAATTTTATGAGCTTACGGATTCTGAGAAAAGTGATATCGAATTTGTTAACATAAATGATTTAGCGGACATCGATTCTGAATTTGAATTAATTGATGATGATGATGATGACGAAGATAATTAAATGATGTTATTGTTTTAAAATGTGTAACTTAGTAAATTAGAGCTTACATCTTAATTATTTATTGTACTTTTAATGAAACTAGGTAATTTATTATCAACTTACTTAAAAGTCATACTCTCATCAGTTCTTGTGAATATTTTTGTTAATATATATTTCTGTATATATATAATATATTTATAGACCTCTTAATAAGTCTGTCTGCGGTTTAAAGTAAATACAAATGGGGAAAAAACGTTTTTTTTTTTAAATTTTCATTTCCTTTTATCCCAGAAAGTGCACATTTGGCGCACTATGTGTCTTAGTATTAAATATAGCTCTTAGTAATAGCATTACGATATTAGAGACCGCTACTTGAAACAAGCCCGGAATCAGGAGGGAGAGAGCTCGATACACTCATTTTCATAGTAAAATTTCACATTTTCTCAAATTACTCCCGAAATATGGGAGTTATGAAGAAATTCATCACCACAATTTATGAAGGCATTAAGTAATCGAATAAGATGGCATCATTAGTTTGTCATAATTTTACTCTTATTTTTCGGACATGTCTACGTCCAACCGCTCCCATACATTCGTTCCACTGTGTGTCGCGCCCGTGATATCGCGCTAGTCTGCACGAGCCTTCACTCGCGTTACTTAATTATCGTTACCGTATTAGTGTTTTGTTTACAAATCGTCAACTGTTTACTATGACGCTGCTGTCATAACCTTTTTTGTTTCAAGTAGCTGCATTCATTTTGATTCATGTATTTTTCCTTACAGTCATCGCTGTCTGAATATTTCAACATCTAATTCGAATAAAATTTAAATTTTTCCAATAAATAAATTTAATTACATAATTTTGATCCGATCATGGTGTGTTCACAATAAAATTTTAATAGTTGTAGACTGTAGACTTTATAAAGGTGTCTTGCTTTTATTGTATACTCGTCATCAACGTAAACTTCGTTTACATATCTGAGTAATAATCACTGCTTTAAATATATGAATCACAGCATGATTCAATCGGTGTTTCTGAACGACACTGTACACAATGATAATGTCACCACAACAACAATCAACTTTTATCTATCGTTAACAAGCTTAACTCGCGTTACTTAATTATCTTTACCGTATTAGTGTTTTGTTTACGAATCGTCAACTGTTTACTATGACGCGGCTGTCAACTCATAACCTTTTTGTTTCAAGTAGCTGCATTAATTTTGATTCACGTTTTTTTCCTCACTAAGTCATCGCTGTCTGAATATTTCAACATCTACCTAATTCGTATAAAATGTTCCTAGTATTTAAGGCTCGTGGAGACTAGCGCGATATCGCGGGCGCGACAGGCAGCAATATGCCTGTGGCGCCCGCGATATCGCCCCAATCTGTACGAGCCTTTAACAATTTTTCCAATAAATTAATTCAATTACGTCATTTGTTCCGAATTTGGTGTGTTCACAATAAATATTTAATAGTTGTAGAGTGTAGACTTTTGTATGGTGTCTTGCTGTAATTCTTTTGTTCCGCAGACAGTCGGTTAACGCAAGAGTGACGTCATTCTTTGATGTATCGCTTACTATCCTTCCATCTACTACCACATTGTCACTTCTATCGATATGAACAAAGACCTCATTATGTCTGGATCTGTAATTGGCTCCATTATCATGCTAATATCATCGGTAATGCGATTACTGTACTTATCGGCCGCTAGTTACTGCATTATGACAGGCAGCTTGATACTGTTGATACTGTATAACCATTAGAGCTGTCAGCTTAGCAACTGGTTACACAAGAACAACGAAAAAACTAACATTTAAAAGACAAGGTTAACTAACACCTACAAAAACATGAATGATTTAAGATAAGCCACAAATCTGTTAAGTAATTAAAAACTGGAAATTATCGTATGACGTGACTTCTTCTCATCAAAGTGCATATAAAAATATATGTAAACTGACTTGATTAACATTAGCCTAATATTTTAAATTATTACACTTATTATGAACTTTAAAACTATGTTTTTATGCGGCCACCATAAGCAAGCAATGCCTAGCGAAAATTCGCAATGCACTGATGTAGAGATATTGCCATACTCGGTGATTTTTTAAGCTTTTATCTTTAGAGCTTTGTTTCCATTGAACTCACATGAAAGAATGGGCCCAAAACTCGCTTTGTGTGAAAAACAAAAGTATGAATTATAAAGTTTGTTTGTTCAGAGAAATCTCTCTCTGATCTGGCCTAGGAGAAAAAACATACGGAATTAACAGCATCTTTCCGCACCCAGTATGTCAGGATTTGAGTGAGGGAAATAGATCGTACTGGCTCTCGGTACAATTTATCCCTTAGTGTAGGTTAGGTTATTGGAATCTTAAGTCCACTGTGTTCCACTACTTCCACTATCCATAAAAGTTAAAGATGGATTGGATGGAGTTTCTGGCTAGTACTTCGGGAAACTCTAAAAGAGACTGAAACAGTCTCGTGTCGTCGTGCGCCGTTAGTCGTTCTTGCAATTCTAAAGCCCGATTGTTTTATAATGCACGCTCATTTACAGACGAAGCACTAGATTTTCCTCTGTGATAAGGAAGCATACTTTTTTGTGGATTACACACTGACTCAGTTTCTGGTTTCCGCAATCTTGAAGGAGATCAGGTTTTCGCCAATTTAATCAGAATTCATCCTAAGGCATGCTGCTGTCAATCTAGTTATGTTTAGATTTCTGACACTATTAACGAACAAGATATTGTGTCACCTTTCCTATATTTTTGAAACTTTTACGCAAACCAAACCAAAAGTCAATAAACTAAGTATTGGCACACTTGTTTTTTTTTATAAATCAATATTATTAAAATCAATACACTGAGAGGCATTTGTTGGACATTTTGTCAGAGCTCTGACCTTAGCATATAAATTCAATAGTAAATTGGAATCGTTTTTATAAATATCGGTCCCCACCTCCATCGAAAATCGAAACCTTAAAATTATAAATGATTAGGGTACAGACCAGGAAAATCAATACGACTTCGTCATTTGATTGGTATGTTTACTTATGTAGCCTGTTTACCACCGTTTGCCGTAACTAGTTATCTATCTATCAATGCTATTGGGAATGTTGGAGGAAGCCTTGATTATAGAGATATTTGGACTTCGGTATATAATTGGGTCATGCAATATGAATCTGTGTTTTGATGACAGCTAGATTTATTTTATTCAGCTCTCACAAAAAAAGACAGAATTTAATTATACATTTATCCATTGCTTTCTTTCATTTCAGAGTTTTCTGTTATCTTCGTCGCAGTGATTCAATTCACGTGGGAGACGTTGCTTTCAACATAAAGAAAGGTCCTCCATTCTTTCTAAATTCTTTGACAGACTTGCTTCCACTTCTTCGGCTACAAATGCCACAATAGCGTCTTGTTCTTGTTAAAAGGAAACATTGGTCTTCTATAAGGCTGGCTACATACATACGGTATTCCGTTTCGAAATTTCGAATCGAGATTCCCTATACACATCACAAACATACGTTTATTTCCATTCGAAACAACATGTCTCAGTTAAGAGACGCTAGACACTGAGTCCAGACGATGTGGTAGCGAATATGGACTTTGATGACGATTTTCAGATTGCAATTGCATTGTTGCTCTATCTTGCTAAAAAAAGAAAAAACCTCGCCGTTACTGGCCGAACGCACACTAAAATGAGGAATTCCGAATCGGAGAAAATTTCGAACGGAGAACTGCTGTAGGTACGTCTGTGATAGATCCATGATTTTGTATGGATTTGCGGCCTTTGAAATTCCGAATCGATGTTTCTAAACGGAATCTCATCTGTAATTGGCCGGCCTTAAAATATTGTCGATATTTACATTTTTCTATACAGTTATTTCTGTCTGAAACATAAATTGGTTTACCCGTACATATTTTAACGAGTACATTAATAATGTATTGTTATTTTTTATCATTAAGTCAGCTCGTAGCTTGTTCTCCAATAGTTATGCTAACGAACTCGGAACTTCTCTTCGACTACGAAGTTGGTTGAACTTTTTAACTCTTGCTTAAGTTTTCACTTTGTTGATCATCTTTAGAGAAAGAAAATAATGAACGGAGGAAATTATCAATTATGTTAATTTACTAACTCTTGTATCTATTTCTGTTCTATGTGTTACTTGTTTGGTTAACAGACGTGACGAATTACCGAAATATGTAAGTAATTGCAAACCTCCAAGCAATAATTATACCGTCAATTAATTAGATTAATTAGCTCAACGTTTTTCTACCTGTAGATACGCAGGTAATGCGGTCAAATACATATAGGCATTATGAGTCAACGGAAAGCAATTTCGAGCCACGAATGCACCGGATCTGGCGATCGTAATAAAGGTATGTTTGGCCGCAACCTGCGCTTTCATTGACTGAAATTCATGAGTGCGGCTCGTGGGGGGCTCGAGCCGTCGGCTGGCGTCGCGGCGCGTTTTATTCGCCACAGCTATGCCTGCCGGGTTTATTGACCCGGCGACCGTGACCCCCCCTTCCCCTCTTCTCACCATCTTCCCCGCGGTCTGAAACTGTTTTCTAACTTATTTGTTCTCATCCTCGTCGTGTATTATTTGAAGGCTTATTCCAAAAATAATGGGCACAACTTTGCGATAGCTTCGATTTTATGATAATTTATCACAGCCATATTTCACGAATTTGATTATTTGAGATATGCATTTGTAATATGCGATAGCTTTCCTTGTAGATATTTCATATAGGGTTTTACATCCCGCCCGCACTCCGCAATATCTAGTTTACGCAAGCCGTTTTTCCTGTAGGTATGTCATTGCTATACTTTCCAAAACATTTTCTCGCAGTCGATGCTGCTTGTCTGCTGGATTTCTAAATGTTACCATAACCTACTAACAATTTAGATAAAATTGTTAAGACACAGCTGTATTTATTTCCACGCATTGGCTCCTATCAATAACCACACACCGGGAATTTTATAAAAGTATATCAGGCCCGTTCCTGACAACATGTTTATTTCAATAAAGATAAAGAAATTTCTTTCATAATGGACGTCTGCGCCGCGTTTTATCTCTAATTGGGTTGTATTGCCACACGAAATGGTCGCTCGGTTTGGGACGCGCTTAGAAGTAGAACATTTCTGTTATCTCACATTTAAGAGCTTGAAATACTCGTAAATGAGGTATTTACTATTGATGCTATGGTTTAAGAAAATTCACACAGTATTCTCAAGAAACAGAAAAAAGTTATCCCCAACAGACAAATAGTTTTTCACGTTTCACTCTGCGCGACACTTTTTCTCTCCATCTTGCTAGGTTACTCGTTATCCTGTCTGTTAGAGATGTCGGGGCATAAGTAACGTCTCTCAAGTGAAGATCTAAATATTCAAAGGCCATGAGGCGGCCTCGGATGACAAGATTATGAACTTGAATTGCAAATATTTTGTACACGATAAATCTTACGAGTTTACGACGACACCTATCTTAATGTAGTTACTAAGAACAGTTACACAAAAGACCAAAATCCTAGGAATAATGCGTAACAGTGATCAACCTCATGTTTAAAATGTCTGCACACAAAATAGTTTTTCGAGTTTCTTTATGAATAGCACTCTTCTATTAAAATATCGTATCGCTCTACCACGTGTTACGTTGGTCATAAACTATTGGCGCAGCGCGGCCACGCTGTGCAGCTGCCAAGTCTTCACAACGATGGTTGACATTCTGATTGAGGGGCTCAGATTACCCTGCTAGAGAAATAAACGTGATATTTAAAAGGTTACTAAATATTTTTCTGTACTTTTTTTACCAATATAAGGCGGAATTGTGTGAGGATTGTACTTAACACGCAACTAACTAAAAACGTCTAAAATATTTACCTTGTCCAATGGATATTTTTGTACAACTTAAATTGGGAGTCCAATAAACACGTCGGCAGTTAATGGCAGAGATTTTTGTAAAAGCTAATGGAATTAAATCTCAACAGTAAGCAGCAGCAATGCAAGTCCAGATATGCATACTATGTATATATAAAATGCTACCCACGTATAATAAGAATACTCTAAAATAGAAATTTCGAACAAGAGTGAGCGTGTCGTTGCATCGAGTACCGACATTACATAGCAGTAGCATGAAAACACTAACACGTGGTAATTGTACGGTAAAAATTTCAACATCGGTATCGTGGTTCATTAGCTATCGGATGCAGGCGCGCGACTCGATTATGCTAATTTGATTGTCTCCGCGCGCGACTCGTCCAGCCTGGCCCGTGTCGGAGACTAATTTAATTCGTACTCATCGCTCTTTTCTACAATCAATAAAACAAAGATTACCCTACAAAACTAAATTGGACACAGTGATTAGGGCTAATCTATTAAATAGGATTTCCCAAGTTGTACTAATCTTAGAACTGTCTTAGTTCAAGAGTAAATTAAGGACTTTGTTATGTTTACAAAGGAATTGGGGAAAATAGTTGACTGCGGTAACTTTCTTTGAATGTATGCTCCTTTATACTTTTCTATTTGAGCACGTTCCGTTAAACCTGTATTAAATATGCTGTTTGTGGTATGTTGCTGAATTGCTTTTAAGTCCTGGCTCATTCCTGCCACGGTTGGTGTATGTGCGGTGTCCCTGTGGCGTAACCGCGGGCTATGGAGCAACTTTAAACCTTTCCATTGGTGGTCTGGCGCTGAACGGGACTCGTTTACCCTTTCAACACTAGAGAATTTGCCCTTTTGTCAGTTTTAAACGCCTCGTCTCGCATTACAACAATTCGATCCTAATCAAGTTATTCGAGACCACTTGCTTTGTCATACAGTTGATATATTCGGGTTGGATCGTGGTTAATACTTGATCAAAGCCGTGCTTTAATTGACTTGTTTACTATCGCCTTGTTTCGTTTTTGTTAATTAAAGGCAACGTTCTGTGCATTTGTATGTTTATTTAATAATATAAACTACTACTGTACAACCTGAAACTTGCGTTCTAAGTTACGATTGCGGGATGATTGTTTTCATCAGTCAGTTAACTTAGTTTTCTTGTTACACTCTCCGAGGCAGTTGCTGATGCTCGTAGATGTAGCTCAATACAATTTTGTATCACATGAACTACCAATAACGATCCGCTTCATTTGGTTTATTTCGAATTGTTCGTAAAATGTCTCTTTTAATGCGACATCTGAACATAATGTTTGTTGTTTTATTACCGTGGTTTGACTCTAATAGATTAAGTGACGACCAGTAGGTACTTTTGATTCTTCAATTTTAAAATACTACACGCTTTAAAACCCAGGAACACTTAGGAGCTGTCTTGCAAACTCCACTCGATCGAACTTTAAAAGCTTCACGTGATGTTCCGCCTCGGCCCGAGTTACTACCTCTATCCCGGGGCGGCATCGGTACATTACTCCCACTAAAAGTACAGTATTTCTGACTTTTCCTACGCTTTTGTCCTTAAGTATTACCAATATTAAAAAAAACAATATAATACCGTAAATTAACGGTACGGTAGTATACCAAGTCGGTAAAGAATCCGCCTACGTAAATGTTCTAATCAATGACATTTTTATTACTGGTCCACACAAAGGAATTTAAATTAAAATATGTTAGGAACCTTGATTATACTTTGATGTTATAATTTTGATTTTCGTTAAAGCCACTATTTTGTCATTTAAGAATTTAAGATTTATGAGAGGTGATACAATCGTTTTATTGATAGAAAATAATATTTCTTACTAAGCCAACCATTTATAACTCCCACACCTCAAAGTATGTAATATGTTAAGATAACAACACGTAGGTGTACTGAATTTATAACTATTTTCTCTCGTAAAATAAAAGTAAAGCTATATTTGGCCGTTGGCATTTATAAAGAAACATTATGGTATTACTTTCCTACGTAGGGCATCTTATCGGCATTAAATTAAGCTATATGGTAATTTGGCATTCTCGAAATCACATTATAAATTGTTGAAGATGTTTACGTATTACTTCGTATTTTCAGAATAACAAAATGAAAAAAATATTTAAAAAACAAAAAACCCGACTGCAAAAACACATAACTGAAAAGGGAAAAACAAGCATTATAATCTATAGAATTTTGGTATCGCAGGCGGGGACAATCAAAAGTTACACCATATTTCAGGTTATTCGACTGTCCCCACCAGCAAGACCAAAATTATATAGATTATAATGCTTGTATTTCCCTTTTCAGTTATGTGTTTTTGCAGTCGGGTTTTTTGTTTTTTAAATAATTTATTTTATTTTAAGCTTTTTAGTTTTATTAATATATATTTGAAAATTATTCATTACTAGCTTTTATTTGATACCAATATTGTTGCAATTCATTTAAAAAAAAAGCTTCCCCTCCTTTTTTTTGTATTTGCAGATGCAATTTATTAATATTATATAGCCTATGTCATTCCCACAATTACGACAAATCTAAGGACACCTCATATGTTAAAATCCATCAAACCGTTTAGTCTACAGAGCGTGCCAAAGAAATAGACATACATACATACATACTCTCGAAAAACATTACCCTCCCGAGGCAGTCGGGTAATAAATACATTACTCAATATTGATTGTTCTAGATGAGGAGGAGGGGGGTGTTACGCGCGGCGGCGAGGTGAGGCAGCGGGTGCGGCATGGACCATGCGGTGAAGGCGATGTCGGCGCGCGGGCCGCTGTCCCGGCTGGTGGCGCGGCGGCGGTTTGAGTCGGCCGAGCTGGAGGAGCTGTACGCACGCTATGCATGCAAGCTGCAGCGCACCTCCGTCGGCTCGGCGCTGGCTCTGTGGGCGCTGCTTGCTGCCGCGCTCGCCGCTGTCGACGCCACTCGCGGCTGGCGGAGGGCACCACAGGTAACCTACTACTCAAACACAATTATTTAGTTAGACATATCTGAGCACAGATTTGAGCAAAGCTTTCAAATGAGTCGACCATAAAAAGTACTAAGTGGTAGGACTAGACTTTTGCAAAACCTACGTAAGATACATATTTAAAATATTTTTTATCGTACTGTTTTAGCCAATTAGGCAAATACTCGAAACCCTGTTTCAGATAAAAAAGATCGGGAATACCGCAAGGTTGCATATTTAGTCCAGTGCTTTTCCATTGACCATCAAACCAAAAACAGAATATTTTGTGTAGCGTTTACAAAAATATGAACTTGAACTATGAAATGACACTTTCAAGGTTGTGGTATATATATGAGTTTGTGGTAAATGTACAATGAAAGTCACGCAGTGAAATTCAAAGACGTTAAATGAAGAAAATAGGTTACTGTGTCGCGACCGATGCCAAATTACTTGGGCTTCAAGTGCAATATGTATACAATCTAGCTTATTGCATCATATTGAGAGTTTTCCAGCTATGACGCATAATATACCTAACTGAGAATAGCAGGATACCTACTCTAAAATCATCTGGCATGTAAATACAATCTTTTATGGTTGCCGAAAAGAAAAATATTATTTTTTATTAGTGGAACTATTTACTTACTGATGACAATAAAAAATGGTGTCCTTTGCACACATTATTAACACTTACTATTTTGTTTAGGTCGGCGTTTTGACCGTACACGCACTATTATGTAGCGGGTTAGCGTGGTGGTGCGGTCGCGCCGGTGTGGCACCGGAGAGGCGGTTACCGCGAGCGTGCTGGTTGGCACTGGCTGGTGGTGGCGTCGCTCTGGCCGCCACGCTGCCCGCCTGGAGCACCGGTGCGGCAGCTGAAGGCGCTGCTCACGTGGTGTGGGCTGTCTTCGCTGCATATGCGCTGCTGCCAGTCGGAGCACCCGTCGCCGCGGCCTTCGGCATCCTTCTACCCACAGCGCATACCATCGCATCAGCACTCGTCGCCAACCGCTTCCCTTATCACGTTTGGCAGCAGGTCAGTAACCTAGAACCTCACTTTTAGCTCATGAGTATAAATTCTTACATTTTTTCATGAAACTATCGGGGCTCTCATATCCACTGCTGGACATAGGCCTGCCTCAAGCACCGCCTTTTGGACCGGTTCTGTGCTTCCCGCATCCAGCAGATTCCTGCGGCCTTCACAAGGTCATCGGTCCACCTTATAGGAGGCCTTCCAACGCTACGTCTTCCGGTACGCGGTCGCCACTCCAGAACCTTTCGGCCCCATCGGCCATCTGTTCTGCGAGCAACGTGCCCTACCCACTGCCACTTAAGTTTGGCAATTCTTCGGGCTATGTCGGTAACTTTGGTTCGCCTGCGGATCTCTTCATTTCTGATTCGATCACGTAGGGAAACTCCAAGCATAGCCCTCTCCATTGCCCTTTGGGTAACTTTTAGCCTTCTAATAAGGCCCATTGTGAGCGACCACGTTTCTGTGCCATAGTTCAATACACTGGCAACACGTACTGGTCAAAGACTTTCGTCTTTCATCCGGGGGATGAGAAGATATTGCGTGGCTTCCCGAACGCTGCTCAACCGAGTCGAATTCGACAGTTGACTTCTTTCTAGAAGTTGGACCTACCTAACTGGACAATTTGTCCTAGGTAAACATACTCGTCCACAACTTCGAGCGTAGCGTCTCCGATCTTCATGAGAGTGGGTGCAACATGGGCTTTTAACATGACCTTTGTCTTGTCCATGTTCATTTTAAGACCCACTCTTTCGGAAGCTCTACTGAGGTCATCGAGCTTTCACATAACTACAAACAATATATTGTCTGCTAAAAATGTTCAAGCTTAGCCAAGCACGGACAGCACAGTACCTCACCTACATATCGATTAAAGTTCATCGTGCGACTCGACATAGCAATAAAACTAGACATTTGTGTTAACCTACGGTTGCTCAGCTCGCAATATGTTAGTTTCACAGTCTTGACCTTGACACACGTCCAATGCGAGTCGTCGAAACTCCTAGCTTATACTTGTAACGAGTAAAAATGGTCTAGGTACCTAAATGACCCCAGGGAGTACAGTGAAAACTTTATTATTTGATGTTAAATTCGTATTGAATATCTCACGAAGAAGAATCATCTATTATTTATTGTCACTCCAATTCATAAGAATTGGAGTGACAATAACCAGATTTAAGCAGCTTACGTTCACGTGCATCATTAAAACAGTTAATTAAGGAAAGTGCTGTGTTTTGCTGAGTGCAGTCATAACAGCTATAATAAATCTGGTAGCTACGTCGCATTATGTGGCATAATTGAGTTCGTAGAACTACCCTTTTACTTTGCCTGTGACATTAAAGATGTTTTGAAGGTCAAGTGTTGTGGATCTTTGGTAGTTTACATTTTTATGTAATAGGTACACTGCCAAAAGAGATACGCTGTCGAAAAAAAATATGGATTTAGTAAATTATTCATTACGTTCATATTATTTTGTTTGGAAGAAAAAAGTAATGTTGATCATTTAATGGCACCAGAGCTTTCAAGCAACAAAACCTTATAAAATATGTTTGTCACCGTAAGATTGTGAGAACCGTTAGTTAATAATGTATCGGTATTATTTCCGTTGGATTATGAACTGTCGAAAAACCACGCGCGAGCCGAGCGAGCGAAGCCAGTGGTGCCGCGGCAGCTGCCGGCGAACGCTACTTCCAAGTTAGGCGCAGCTAGGCGGGTTATCGCGGGAAGGTACTAATGGGTCACCGAGGTCCCTGGCAACACACGCAACAGGAAGGAATACGGGTGGGTTTTAGTCAGTAAGAGTCTGACACACCCTCCCACCCCGCCCAGAGCGGGAGAAGTTATTTGATGATTTCCCATCCAAAAAAAAAAGCTAGGCGGGTTATTTAGTATTAGCCCAAGGTGTATTACGTCGGAAGCAGGTTTGATACCAGTTCACAATTTGTCGGTTTCTCATTGATAGATTATATTATAACCAGAGATCGGATATTCGGATGCATATTTACCTAAAGTTAAATTTTGCTGTGAAAGTATGGAAGAGGGTTCTTAAAATATTTTTATTTATAAAAAAATCACGGTATGCCAGAAACACCGGGAATGCATAGCTAGTCGGGTGTATAATAAAGAAGCGACTTCTAAAATTAGTATATGTAGGGTGTAAGAGGAGGGGTGGTGTGTGTTAGTTAAAACAAAAAAAAAACATCCGAATGCATGGCAAGCACAGCTACGAATGCAATTATTGTAATTAAATAAACTAAGAGAACTATTTGTCGGGGTAGCTACTTGCGCATAAGCAGGTATAATTTGCCGTCCCACTCACAAACTCGCAAAATGCCTATCGTCGTTTTCTATTAATATAATGGTGCTAACATATACTGTTTTTTTCGCTAAGTATGTGGAGAGGAAAGGAATTTAACAGAATTTCACTAAGCACAATATTTTTTAACTATTTGCTTTAATAGGTAGCTACATCAATTATCGTAAATATATGTAGTCCGTTATCTTATATTAACGTTATTTGCTATGGCAGTTTGGTATTCACCTACCTACTTTACAATATTAGGTAGGTAGATATGCATCCGCTTACATGGTCAGAAAAAACACAAAATTTGTCGATTCCGGAATCGCGGGTTTTTTTTACTATAGTGCATTACATATAAGCCAACATTTGAAAGTAAGTTATATGTAGTACTTTTTTTTTTTTTTGAGGGTGGGAAATCATCAAATAACTTCTCCCGCTCTGGGCGGAGCGGGAGGGTGTGTCAGACTCTTACTGACTAAAACCCACCCGTATTCCTTCCTGTTGCCTGTGTTGCGGGGGCCTCGGTCACCCATAAGTACCTTCCCGCGACCCCGGCAGGTATATGTAGTACTGAATATAATACTAATCTGATTCAATAATCAAAAACCTTTTTGATCCCAGAAACCGCGGGATTTTTTCGATACAAAAGCGCATTCCACATTCGCCAACATCTCAACTTTAGGTGAATATGCATCCGAATATCCGATCTCTAATTATAACCTATCGAAAAATAATGCGTTAAATTGTTAATGGTTGGTTAATCTGTCGAAAAATTGTGAACTGCATTCACAATTTTTCGACAGATTATAATGTAACGGAAATACTCGTAATACCGATAGAGTATGAACTAAAGCAGTTCATAATTATACGGTGACATGTATATGTGTGGTTTCAACATAAAAGTAACTGAAGAAGGAAATGGTTCCTAAAATAGAACATTAGCTTGCATTTAGTTACCATGAAAAGACGTTGCCTTATAAATTATAAGATTTAAATAACTGCACGATGAAATCGTGCGGAGGTCGTAGCCTTGGCCTCTTGGCGCCCAACGTGGGGCTCGCTTATTATGCCTCACACCAACAAAATAAGGGTTGCTGTGCTCGCGTGCGAAGCTTACGTCATCCTTGCTGTCTAAACAAACTTGGCATATCCCTCAATCTACCCGTAAATGAAGCACAATATATGTCTTGGACGCGAATATGCAAATCAGGTCTATTATAATAGTGAGCTACATCATTGTAGTTACTAATAGGTTCCATAGGATTACGAAGTTTATTATCAAGATAAATCCAACGTGAAATTCTAAGTCAGAACGAATCCAACATTAGACGGACGGCATTTAGAAATTTCAGCATTTAAAAACGCAATAAAACGGTGCGTTTATTGTTCATCTATTTGTGAAGATTGTATGTGTACATAATAATCAGAATTTATTAACATAGTTTCATGTAGCCATCTCGTTAAAAACACATCAGGAGAGCTCGTTTCTACTGAGCTGAACATAAAGCTTGTCGTTTGCATTACTCCAAGCAGCAATAAAATTGCTTTCTGGCAATGATACTTTCTTAACGTAGCTGTGTTATTGTTTTATGCCTGTTTTCACTTACACTGTGATGCGTTACTTAGCGCAAAAAATATTTCAGCAACAATTAGGCGTTGACTAAGTTTTCGACCCAAATTCGCCGATGCGAAATGCTGAAGCAGCTCTTACAGCTTGCCTAGTAACAGAAGGCTAATTCCCGTAATTTAAAACGTGAATGTTCAAAAAAATTAACAGTTAATGTCAAAAATTCTATATAATTTTTGAGCCGGACATTAGAATGCGGCCGTTCTTAAAAAAGCGGCAATTGCCCCTCTGATTTCTAACAATATTGTCAGACACCGAGCCCCCCTGTACACGATTACGAGTTCAAAGAAACAATTGGTAATACGGGAGTGGTGGCGTAGGGATCTGCTTACCTAACGTTATCATTATTTAACGTGACGTAAGTGAAAACGGGCATTGGTGTATTAGTAAAATAAAGTGCAGTTCAACCACTCTGTCTAGTTTAGTCTAAATATCCCTACTATCTGTGCTCCCCATGTTATACTCCATTTTTACACAAATCACGTAGGATGCCAGAAGCCTAGGCTTAGATCAAATATTTGTATGCCATGCCATGCCAATATTTATTTTATCGGGGTTATTAAACTTGACTAGAGAAAACCTATCCACTGAGTCAATTTATTTGTCAAGGATAAAATGATATGTTGGCAGATTCTACCAAACAGTAGGTAGAGTTACTTCTAGTAATTTTTTATGAAGAAGAATATATCCATGTGTTCTTTATTTCCTTATTCTTATATTTTTTTCAAAAAGTTCTTTAAAAAGACATTGAAAACTTTGTAGGGCCATATCACATTGATTGACTCTGTGGATTAATAGACTCACTTATAAATATTGACGAAGGCTACGTCCATCAGACTGAAGGCATAAAAGCTTTTTGTTTGGAATTAATCAAATGACGGTCTATAAACCGAGCGCTATTTAAATCAGAATAGATTTCTGATAAACATTATGTATGACACGTTGAACAATAGTTTGACGGACGTGAAGTGTGATACATTTGTGAAATAGTAATGCTTTAATTTGACATTACCGTTTCCACTGTAAAATAAAGCCATTTCATTGTCTTTCTGTGGGTGTAGTAAAGGAATGTTAGTGTAATGATTATTTCGCAGTATCTTCATTATCATTATCCCTAATCTCAATTTATTTGTGGTTGGCGCAACTTATTTCTTTCTTCCATACTTCTCTATTTATCGTCATCTCTGTAGTCATCCCCATTCCTAGCCATGTCATCTTTCACACCACAGTTTCACACAGTCCATCCATATTTTATTTGGTCTTCCCTTTCTCAAGTATCATCATTATATGCGCTTAAAATAATTCAGGGCCTCAAGTATGCTATTACAATTGTGTCAGAATGGTATATCATTGATTTTATAATTGTTGATTTTGACAAGTTTGGTAATCTACTAATATAATGGCGTCATTAATGAGGATCAGTACAGACCATTCTGACATTATTGTAATAGCAGACTTGAGGCCCAGGTACCATCAAATTGACTCACTACGCCCGGTGATAATTGCAACTCTGTGTCAAATTAAGACCATCCTATGTTCAAAATTGTGCCTTTATACAAGTTCAACTTGGCCAGTCGACTACCAAAAGCCAAATTCATGAACACGTAACATAATAACAAGACAGTAACATATTATTTGACAGATAGTGTGGTTATTTACTGCCTCGAGTCGTAACTACGCTTGTAGCATCTGGTTTGTATAAATCAATCGGCCAACTTGTAGGTAGAATTAGAAGCGAATTGCTATGGTTCAATGCTTATTATTGCCTTCATCCTGTTTAATAAACGTTCCTGAACGCGATTACTGTAAGTTATAGGAGTTTAAGTGCGAAGGGGTGTGGTGGGGTGGGAATCTGTACTTCAGTTTGAGTTAACGGTAGCACGATTAGTTACGAATATTATTCGTAGACGATTGGTAAGAAACTTGCACAACGAAACATTCAAGACATTTTGTCTACCCAAAGGTTGTCTGGTAGAACTCGCTCTTAGTGATAAGACCGCCCTTTGTGCAGCTTGATCAACTTTGTAAACATGTTCTTTATTCTTGTATTTAATGTGTGTACATTCAAGCGTATCGTATTGTACTGCCCATGCGTCAGGGACAAGTTCGTTATCATTATCACACGTTTTTAAGATTTAAATGCATTTGAAGATATCGAGAGCTTCATCATTGTCTTATTCTATTTTATGTTTAAATTCCTAGGTCTTTGTTTATGGTTTTTAGGGTTCCATAGTCAACAAGGAACCCTTATAGTTTCGCCATGCCCGTTTGTCTGTCTGTTTGTCGTGCTTAGCTCAGAGAGTCTTAGTACTAGAAAGCTGTAATTTGGCATGGGTGTACTATCGGCCAAAGTTCCGCATGCTCACCTTAAAGGCGATAATCGCATAGCACGACTCACGACTCGATCGCACAATGCACGAGTTTTGACCAATAGGATGCACAAAGCGTATTTTAGTGGTGTTCGTATTAGTATAATCATGTATAGAATGTGTGACACTCACACTAGGAGCGTACTATGCTCACTTGTTTCTGCTAAGAGACGAGTTTTTAATGGGCACGGCCAGCGCGGCTCGGCGGCGGCGTGAGCTCTTTGTTATTGAATTGAATTGTTATTTTATTATTGACAAGAATTAATTTTAGTACTCATATCTTCTGTTTGTTTGGTTTAGAAAATGTATTATTGATATTGCAGTATTTACAAAAATAATTTGTAATAACTAATAAACTACAATTTATATGTATTAATCCACTTTAATATTTTCCTCTCTCTATCGGGTCTATAGATATAGGTTATTTATGAACACTTTCACTGCCTCTCCAATTTTCACCATATCCTATGTGATGCCGCATGCCGCAGCAACCGCACCATATTCCCTTCACAATAAGATGAGACATTGAAACGAACCGTTTTATTACAGTCCGTTCCACCGATTTTGACTTCTATTCCGTAGGCTTATGGATGGCATTAAAGGCAAAAAAGTGGTTACAATACCAACTGTTTACTGCAGCTGCCATTTGTCATGCCACCAACACAATAGCATTCAAAATCGATTGAACGGACATTTATGGTTTGTTTACCTTTTATCTCACGGCTCCCTGAATACGTTAGGTATAGGTGCGTTGACCGGCACTGCATGAAGGTATCAAATGTTTATATTGAAATTTTTTGTGTTTAATCGACTTTATTAAAAGTAAATAACTATCTAAATTTCTATGTGTTTGTTTATACTTGGGCAATTTGGGAATACTTGAAAATTACAGTAATATTTGAACCAATACTCTGCGCAGTTCATACAATGTTATCAGAGCTTTTTGTTTGTAGCTAACGCAAGGCCGCAAGCCGCACAACTCTTGCAACTGAAATAAAAATAAGTTCATTATCTAAGACCCATTGTTATTTAGTGGGAATGTCTGGAAATTCGGTTAAACAATAGAGGACGGCTTAATACAAGGGCCATACGTTTTTTTATTACCTTAGGATTATCTCAAATGTTTTGCAGTTGTTCCTTGTATTTGGTTTAATACTTTTAACAGTAGGTAATTGTAATATTACCTTTTATTCATTAAAATAATACAGGGTGAAATTGAATTCATGGGCATCCTTTTAAGGGGTCATTGTACTCATCATTATGAACAACTTCAACTATGAGACCATACCTGAAATCGCGAAAAAAAAATCAGCTGTTCCCTACATTTATGTTTGCATAACTCGACAAAATGTAGGGAACAGCAATTTTTTTTTCTCGATTTCATATTTGTTCCCATAGTCAAAGTTGTTCATAATGACGAGTACAATGACCCCTTAAGAGGATACCCATGAATTAAATTTCAGCCTGTATAACGAACAAGGTATCGTTGCAATTAAAATGCCCAGGCATGCCGTGCAGGATGAGCACTTTAAGACTGGATTATAATCAAACCAACACTTTACTCTTTTATAATTCATGCTCTAGTCATAGTTTGACAATTCATGATTTTAAGCGAAATCATGCATGTCAAGTTTTTTTTTGACAAATCTAACAATGATTCAGTTCCTACGCCACTTTAAAATTCAGAAGCTTATCAAGTAATTAAACTGAACTATAATTTGTGCCTTGGCAGCAGTGAGAGTGAAAGGATTAAAATAAAATGTTGGGTACTAGTGAAATATATATTTTTAGTTTGTGTTCATTTAACATTATGCAGGATTAAAGATTTATTTAGGTTGATATTTAAATCTTATCTGTATAATAAAAGATGTATAGTAAGTGCTTTTTGTATGAAACTATCGGCTGTAATCTCAGTGTGAAAAAATAAACAGTTAGTTAAAATCTACTTGAGAACAATTTTAAGGATTTGCTGTTGTAGAAAAAAAAACAATATAAGTAACTTAATTTATTTTTAATAGACTTTTTCAAAACATTAAAGATTCATCCAGAAATTAACATATTATAACAAAAAATTACACAGAAATTATCATCAAAATGCAAAATATTATAAGTGAAAAGATTCTTACTCATAATATCATTTATAAACTGTATTTATCTACACTTATATCGTAAAGTTCAAAATATGAAATCAACACAACAATGACAAACAGACAACACAACAACAACAGGCAAAAAGCCTGTCAGTAAATAAGATTAGGAGAATATTGCTCGTGCAGTTCTAATGAAATTGAAAAGTTTTAAGATTAGTACAATTTAAGAATCTTAATAATTTTTATAATTTGCAATAATTACATTACACTACAGACTAGGTTTATCAAGCAAATGAGATCAATTATTTATGAGGTGGACGGATATGATGACACTACTGAATATGTAAAATAACAAACTAACGAGATCGGGGCTTATGACAACATTGATTGTAAATAAAACAACAAATCCACCAATAAAGGCAACATGACACTAAATTGACATCAATAATTTTACAAGAAGACTTCAAAATCGTTGGCAATATTTTAAACTATGATTACGGTCTACAGTCTACCCTGTGACATTAATCAACGAAGTAATATAATACAAATTGGAATAATAAAAATAAACCTAATAAAAATAGCTATACAGGGTTATTTGCAAGCCGCCGGAGTCGCGGGTTGTTCGAAAGAGATACCATGGCCCTGGCACAGGCAACTGAAGGAACACGGGTGGGTTTTAGTCAGTAAAAGTTTGACACGACCTTCCGCTCCGCCCAGAGCGGGAGAAGTCATTTGATGATAAAACACTAATAAGCTCGTAGGACTATAATACTAACATCATAAATAACAACTTTTGTTGTATGACTTTTAATAATTCATAAAAAAATAATTTCATAATACAATTAAAAATATTTATTTTGATCGCTCTAAATTTGAACAACTCTACGCGGTACCAAAATATGTAAGTAGTTAAATAAACAAACAGTGCGTTGCGAATGCAGGGTCGCAGCGGTACTTACTACAAAATACAGATCTAAAAAGTGTTATTACAAATATTACAACAAAAACTTGAAAGTTTACTTTTGGTATTCTAAAAAGTCATAGATCAAAAGTGGTTGTACTAATATAGTCCTACCAGGTGTTAGAAAAATAACCCTGTATAATGTAATTATACAGTATGTTAATTAACGAAAGGCGTTCCCGTTAACCCGCAATAGTATAGCGTCCACATGCTACCAAAATATGACCATTCGAAAATTCACGAAAAAAAATCTGCTGTTCATTACATTTATGTTCGCATACCTAGCTTAACAAAATGTAGGGAGCAGCTGATTTTTTTTCGCGAATTTTTAAATGGTAATATTAATTGTAGCATGTTTGGACTATTGCGGGTTAACGGGAACGCCTTTCGTTAATTAACATAGTGCATGTTAAAAATTATATTAACTTAATATTTCGTCGCTGCTCCTCCCGCATCTATCACAGCATCGCAACGGCTACGCATGGACCTAGCCAGGACTTCGCACAAATTCGAACCTCTGAATGTGTCCCAAACTTGTTCGCAATGTGTGACAAGTGCTTCCTTCGTTCTTTCTGCTCTACTATCCCATCTCTGGACCATTAAACCCCACAAATTTTCAATGGGGTTTAAGTCTGGCGATCGGGAGGGCCATGGCACTGTTTTAATTTGTGGTTGCCCTCGCAACCACTCTTGAACAACCCGCGCACGGTGTATCGGGCAATTGTCCTGGAAAAAATAAAATTCTGGCACGTCCAGTTGTGGATACACCGTGCGCACTGTGGGTACCATGATGGTTTGTAGCACCTCTAAATACGTTTGGCCGTTTGCCCTCCCTGGTATAAAAGCGAGCTCGCCTGGTCCAGCAGCACTCATCCAGCCCCACATGTTCACTACAATTCTTCCCGATTCTGCATTTGGGTTCACATTTCGAGGTTCGTATCTTGTGTTATCTACACGCCATAAATTCCGACGACCTTGTTGGCTAGACCTAAAGCACTTTTCATCAGAAAATATGGCGTAAGAGAAATCGAAGTCCCTGTAGTCACGAGCGAATAACACGCGAGCAGCTTTCTGCTCCTGCGTCAAAATATTTTTTTTTGCGGGACGTCTGTGATGGACTCCAGCTCGATGCAACTCGTTTCTAATAGTTTGCATCGAAACTTCGTATTCTTGTGCGAAACTGCGAGTGGGTGTGAACGGGTTCTCTTCATACGTGGCTATCATATTATTTAACTCGTTTTCGTTTATAGCCCGGGGTCGAGGTGCACGAACGCGTTCTGTAATTTCTCCTTCTTCATATCTTCGCACCCAGCGGCGCACCGTTGTTCTCTAACGAAAAAAAAAAAAAAAAAACAATCAGCATCGATTTTTTACATAATATAGGAACTAAGTATAATAATACGAGTACACTACAAAAGTCTTATTCAAAGGGCACAACTAGTACACTATAAATAAAAATTATAAGTATTGAAATACTTAAGGTGTGCATTTTGGTTGACTTCATGATAAATAAACTCTTAACTTTTCTATAACTAATTTAAGTAGTTATAACATTCATAACTATATTTTAAAATACAAGTTGTAAATGCAATAACTGAAAATCTCTTAAGGGGTCATTACTCATCATTATAAACAACTTTTACTATGAGAACCAAACCTGAAATCGCGATAAAAAAGCAGCTGGTCCATACATTTTGACGAGTTACGCGAACATAAATGTAGGGAACAGCTGTTTTTTTTTCGCGATTTCAGGTTTGGTCCCGTAGTAAAAGTTGTTCATAATGATTAGTACAATGACCCCTTAAGAGGTTTTCAGATATTGCAATTTACACCTCGTATACCTATGACTAAGAAAAATGGCATAGCGTAAATTCCAACATTGTATGAAACTGTCCCAAGCAAATTTGTGCTTTATCTCTACTATTTAAAAGTGTTTATCCCGTGCGGGCTGGCAACGTGGCATTTCTAAAGGTTTTTCGTGGTTAAATACCAACGATCTAGTGCTTGGCCGAAAAAATAGTAAGTACTTGCTATTTTATCGGCCAGCCAAGCACTAAATCGTTAGTATTTAAAACTATGTGTCCAATTTTTTTTAAGTTTTTTTGGTAAGTATTTACGAGCACTACTAACAAAAATTTACATTATTGTCAATTACTTTCCATCTGCAGTATTATGATAAAATAAATGTTAAAAATAATTATAAAAAACAATTATCTTGTGCTTGGGCGAAAAAAAATTGTAGTTTGAAATATAATGATCAAGCCTCTAGAAATGCGACGAATGCGCTCTGGTTTTTCTAATTAAAATGCGGCAACGACGCTGTGAGATAAGGCACCATTGTTTAGGTTGTTTTGGTTTAGGATTTATTATCGGGTCATAAAAGGCTCCAACAACGTCTTTGAAAGCAAAAATAAATAAAAAGAACAATCTTATTTGAATGCATTACTATAAGTAGGTAATATCTTATGAGACTTTTAAAAAGAATCCATCTGAAAGTTATAATAATTTTATTATTTTTATATATAAATCTGCCTAGCCTTTTCCCAACTATGTTGGGGTCGGCTTCCAGTCTAACCGGATGCAGCTGAATACCAATATTTTTCATGGAATTTGTTTTTAAATTGCAATATAAGGAAAAATGCAAACTATGAAATAATAATATTACTATCACTTTATTTATTTCTATATCTCTCCCTCTATCTGAATACAAAAACATAACTTACTTGCATGTTCAACTCCACTGCTATTTGGGATATATTTAACCCTTGTCTATGCAAAACAATAATTTGATTCCTTTCTTCCTGAATCAGGTTTCGGGTCGTCATGGTTGCACCACGTTAGTCACAGCCCACACACAATACACACACAGTCCAGGATACAAGCTAGGGTCAAGAAGAGGCTTTCGATCACAGTCCGGTATACAAGCAGAGGTCACAGTTAGGCAGGCAATCAGTCCGATAGAAATAAACAGGTCGTAAAATGAAATGGCGATAGGAATTTAAGGGAAGCGTCAACAATTAGCGAGAGCAAATTGGCACTGCCGCGCTCTAGCTAATGTTTGTTATTTTATGTTACTCGCTCATTACTCACACAAATGCATATTGTCTCTAATTGGGGGAAACTAGGAAGGGGTGTGGTTTTTCACTAGCTGCGCTCTCGCAGGAATATTTTCTTAAGTGAGCATGCTTAACTTGGGCCGATAGTACATGTTTATCACGCCGACAAAATGTTAAAATAAAATAATCAAACATTTTTTTTATGGTTACCTTCCTTACACGTGAAATGGAGATGATCAATTTTTTTTCTCGTCTATCCCACGGTGTGGGGTATCGTTGGATAGGCCGAACATATCAGGGAATTGCGTAACATAACATAATCAGCCTATAATGTTCACACTGCTGAGACACAGGCCTCCTCTCTGCGAGAGGGAGCGGGCCGTAATCCACCACGCGGGCCCAGTGCGGGTTGGTAGATGTCACATGTCTTCGAATTTTTGGTTCTAGGACATGCCGGTTTCCTCACGATGTTTTCCTTCACCGTTTTTTGAGAGCAGTGGCGATGAAATTATTTACACAAAGTAAAGCGCCTGTCCGGGCTCGAACCTACGACCTACAACTTGTAAGTCGCGGCCGTTACCACTGGGCCACCACTGCTCTCAATTGCGTAATACTAAGCTTTAAAGTGCTGTCTTATGTAAGTTTGACGCTCGAAAAGTGCTGATTCTCAGCCTAGTTTGAATAAATGACTTTTGATTTTGATTTTTTGTTAGAGTCAACTGTTTGTTCCCCCTCCTGCCAGCTACTTGGTTGTTTTTGGATATGTGAAAAAATTCATGGCAGTATTATATTTATATGACGAAAATAAAAGGAAAACCATCACAGCTAAGTAGGCTTTACGAGTAATAGTCGACCAACTTACATTTGCAAAATGCAAGAGAATTGACTGTGACGAGATCGATGTATGGGAGAACATGTGTTTCAACTAAAATGTTGTTTGTTTTTGGGACAAATTCATCCCCACTAGGGAACCCTTCATTGTGCGTGGTCCGACACGTACTTGGCTGGTTTTTATGTTCAGTCTAGTGTTCCCAAAAAGCTAATCTATTTTACCTAAACGTCTGGCCATTCATCCCGATATCGTAAACAGACACGTTAATTTGATTCGCACTTTACAATTTAAATTACCAAACATTATTAGACATCGTATTTTACATGTGGTTTGATTGGTACCTACTATATTAAAATATTATGTACTACGTTATATAAGTGAATGGGCTGGCTATAAAACATGATTGATATCGTGAACTGTATCAAATGTTCAGCAGGCGTGACCTTAGCGGGCTTTGCGTTTCATCTAGATTTTAAATAACTCACGTTGTTTATTTTCGGAATCATAGGTAGGAGAAAGCTGCATACAACTCGATCAGTATTAACGTAGCACAAGATTAAGCTAAGTGCTCATTACTCATTGCTAGGGTTTCCGCACTGAATAGATCCGCTATCATTCGGCTTATGGACAGCTTATGACTTGGGACTTGTGATTATAGTTTCTGAAACTGCCTGTAAGGTAATCCTAATCGGCGTAGTTTGCAGTTTCAAGGCCGTCCCGAAGTTATACAAGGTGTCGTTTTGCATCCTCGTCAAATTTCAGAAGGCTGCTATGAAATATCGATACCTGCTCAATAATTAATACATACTTGTTTTTTTATTTATTTAAGTTTGACAGTATTTTAGAATACCTACACCACTTCCACAGAACAGAATCACCCCGTTGCGTATGCGGTAGTGTGTGTGTAAAAGGGCAGTTACAGTGCGGTATCATCGGTTTTAACATGCGTGTCCCACACATGCCGATTTCCGAAAATTAGAAAAAAAATAGACCTACTCCTTTTGTTATTGATTCGTGTCGAGAATCATTAGCATAGTGACCTCCTTGAATTTGACGAGGATGCAAAACGACACCTTGTATTGTGTCGTGATTCTTGATCTACATAGCATCCGATAGTTTTCAGAGCTGAAATTTAGTGCTATTACTTAGTGTTTAGTGTTGTCAACATCATAATTGCATATTGCAACTAATAAATGCTAAACAAAACAAAAAAATAATAAAAAAGTATGTTATTTATACAGCTAGCAACATAATATTATTCAATTAGCATGTATGAATATTTTTAGCCATACGGGATATTATTACGAGAAACATATAGTAAGTGGATTATATAATCATTCTAAATAAAGGATTCCGTTATGATTGTGTCTAGTCTCCAGTTTTGCTTGTATCTTGCCTCAGATATGAGCAAAGAAAATGTATTTATGTACCAACGTAATATCTTGTTGTTTGTGTATAAAAAACTTATTCGTTGGACAGTGGAGGTCGCTCCCGTCACCGCTCAGCCTCAAGGGGAAGCCAAAACACATTTGTGGAACATGTCTCCTCCGGAGCGAGTTCACCGCGCATTTCCATAATAATAATGTATTATACAGCGATATGCGTTAAATTGATTCAGTGTAGCTCGTTATTCACACGCCGTATCAGGTCACACTGATGTCACTCTATTGAATATGTCATCAATACTTGATCATCCTCATGATTGCTCTATAAACATCGCTAAGTTGTTAATGCAACAATTTCTATTCGTAAAGCTTCAAATATTTGTTCCTGTTTTTGCCAGCGTACGTCATGCACACTGAATTTGTATTCAAATGTTTTCAACGTGCTGAAAAATATATTTCTAACGTGTGTAGCAGAAATGGATTGCAACGATCGAATAATACCAGCAGGCTTAGCATGACGCTTTCTATTTCTTCGAAGAATAGACACGGCTCTTTCAATACAAAGTGACATTTCGTTTCTCCTTTTTTGACATCGCACCGTAGAAATTCTTCTACATAAAAAAGGACCTAGACAAAGATCGTTAGAAACGAAAGACAAAATGACAGATTGTAGAAGGATTACTACGGTGAGATGTCAAAAATGGAGCAACAAAATGTCACTTTGTATAGAAAGAGCCGTGTCTATTCTCCGAAGAAATAGAAATCCTCATGCTAAGCCTGCTGTATTATGAACCTGATGAATAATCAGCCTATAATGTTGCCACTCCTGGGACACAGGCTTCCTCTCGGTAAGAGGGAGTGGGCCGTAATCCACCACGCGGGCCCAGTGCGGGTTGCTAGATGTCACATGTCTTCGATTTTTTTGGTTCTAGGACATGCCGGTTTCTCACGATGTTTTCCTTCACCGTTTTGAGAGCAGTGGTGATGAAATAATTTACACAAAGTAAAGCGCCTGTCAGGGTGCGAACCTACGACCTACAACTCGTTACCGCTGCTCTTGCGAACCTGATGCATATAATTCGTTCGGTCGCATTTTACACTGAAAACGTCACGTTCGTGCTGGCTGATATATGATTTTAAGGTCCATCTCCTTAACGATTCGCGACGGTTATTAACCGTTTCTCAGCACTTTTAATCCGCATGTCATAAGATTTTGCGTTTCGCCTAATAACTTTGCCTATTCAAGCGTTTAGATTAGACATCAATGATTGGCCTATTTCAACTAGAAATCATGCTTTCAACATTAATCCTTCACCTGCTCTGGTATCATTAAGTACATCAGAAAGTGTTTGCAGGCGCCAGTGCGGCCAGTGCGGCATACACAGCATGTTAATAAACACGTCTTATCTCGTTGCTTGATTGCGGCCATTTACAATTTCACGTAATGCAGTCGGACAGGTGAGCTTTCTTGTCAAATTGACAAGTGTTGTGAAACGCTCGATCATGTTCCATACTAGACAGGTACATTGGCCAGCACATCAAGTTACGACAGACTGTCAATTTTTCTCATTCGACTTTGAACTTAACTCTCAACATTTTAAGGTTTAAAATTATTTGGAGAATATTGACAGTTTCGTATAACCAGATGTGCTGGCGATCGTACCTACACTTGATGGGAGGAGCTGTCTCATTGTCTCTCCATTTCATTTGACATGACACTACGGTTCCGTGGTTTGAATTCCAAGTATTCCAACAAAGTGTAATTAGGTTTGTTTCAAAAATGAAACATAATATATTTTTTATGCAAGTCATTAATTACTGCGACCATGAACTCAGATTATTTCTTATAGTTAGAAACTTGATTAGTACTTAAACCTCGTATATTTGATTAAATAAATAATAAAGAATTTTCAGATCTTTAATCAAATAGGCGTATCGCAGGGACGAGATTTTCTGAGAAATTATTTAATTACGACAAAATATCTGAAAATATTCTTGAGTTCAAAATAATTCAGGATCTACTCTTATTCACACTTAGCAGCTTTGGTGTATTCCTTTTAAACATTGCTTTGAATGGTTCTGACATTAACTGAAATTATTTACGCCTGAATTTTAAAAGGTTGACGTTATTGTTACAATCAAATCCGAACATAGCCATAGGTCAAAATTGTACATTAAGGCGTATTGTACATTCATATTTTAATCTTAATTTACTTTTACATTTTCTTGTCTTCCACATCCTTTTTGGATAAAACATCTCGAAATCGGCTTGTAGCCGTCGGCGTTTACGTTTATCGCTCTCAGAGCTATTTGGCTCATTTTGAATAACTGTAAAATGTATAGAAGATGGTTGACATTGAATATTTTAGTAATTGGAAGATGAGTCAAGTTGTGGGGGCGAGTGAGGCGACGCAGGCGGCGACAGGTTCTATTTGCATAACTCTGGCTGGATAATGCACGGCTTGCTGCCTATCTCATAAACGGTATAAATAAATTAAACGCTCAGTGGCTGGGCCACACAGATCACTAGCAATAAAGTTATAATAACATGTCATGATTCCACTTATGGCAGTTTACTTGCAGATTTGCCTTCTAGAGCGTGAACTTTAGCTTGATATAGAAACATTAAATTACATCGTCTTAAATATTTATTATTGATAATTTATACCACATTGCTAAGGCGCCTATAACAGTATCATTATAATTATGTCGTTAAACTCGTTTGCTAAGATCTGGCGTACCGGGTAAAAGTAATTAGACTCTCGAGTAATCTGTGCAAGCCTAGGGTTGAGTTTCAACCCTTTGCAGGTGTACTCTGCTCTCTAATCGCTACGTCGTCAACTTCACGTTTTTATTACCCTCGTAATATAAGGATCCAATCTTTATAACTTATAATATTACAAATAACTTTTACTCTTGTTACTTTTATTCCCCGTGGCGCTGGAGCACGTAACAACTTAATTATATTAATGAGTTTCCCGAAGTGGTTCGTGCTCATTTTAATAGTATTTTTGTTCCGTTCTGTATGTGTTTTTATGTAAACGAGGACTGTTCCCTGTGGCAACCCTTGCAGAGTTCTTTTGAAGCTAGTGTATTCAGCCCATGTTTAATTGAATTCCTGCTTTGAATGTGTTTGCAATTCGCTACAAATGTACTTATACGTTTCAATTTCGCTTCATAAGTATTTTTTTGTTTCACCATGTTAATAAAGCGTTAACTGTAAACAAAGGAGTGTACTGTATCAATTTGAAAATGAACTCATGCGCTTTATTCAGGCGCGTTCCTACATCATTTCATTAAAACTAAAGCTTACAATGCCTATCTTCCAGTTGATTACATTGCAATGTAATGTACTGGCTGATAGGTATATACAGGTTGAAATTGAAAACTTGCGACAAACTGAAATGGGACATTGTATACATCATTATTAACAACTTTTACTAAGGGACCAAAGCTGTAATCCCAAAAAAAAAAATCTGCTTTTCCTACATTTTGATGAGGTATTGCGAACATAAATGAAGGGGACAGTAGTTTTTTTTTTTGGGATTGTAGCTTTGGTCCCTTAGTAAAAGATGTTCATAATGATGAGTACAATCTCCCATTTCCATTTGTCGCATGTTTTCAATGTCACCCTGTATAATAACAGTTTTGTTGCATTACACAGATTTTAGACGGATTTATCGATTAAAATAAACTGGGCAGGTCAGCTATGCAGTTTGACAGGCAATTTTCAGTCAACATTGATGGATGGCGCTCTATATTTATCGAGCGATTCTTTATTGCATGCCATGCCGTGACGATTTTTGTTATAAACGTTTTCAATTTGTCACACCGTGTTGCAGATTACGCCAAAGAAAATGCTTTCTTGTCATATCAACGTTAATAATGACAAGTTTCTTCAGTTTGTTGTTTGTGCGGGGGGCTATCAATCTTGATGGTTAAGGCTCCTACATACCGGCGCGACTTGTCGCGCGACGCGTCGCGACACAAAGACACCGCGTGTAGCGCTACAAGCGGTGTCTTTGTGTCGCGTCGCGTCGCGCGACAAGTCGCGCCAGTATGTAGGAGCCTTTATGAAGAACAAGACCATTGTAAACCATGAAATTGAAAGCTTTGATGTTGTCTATACTTTTATATGGTTAGTCGTAAAACTAGATTTGTTACGAATTGACAACAACTGAGTTACTGTCCGGGCGTAGGTGGGTACAACCGTACAAGGCACTCGAAACTATTCAAATCGAGTTGAACAAACTATGTACTAGGATTCTAAGTGGCCTGAAAACAGTTGATGAAATTCAGTGGATCCTTTATTTTAATTTTATTTATTTGGGAAGATAAACAATTGTACAGTGAGGATTTCATAATTATAAAACTAAATCTAAGGATGGTTACAGTACAATCCCCTACGTTTCCACGGATAACAAAAAACAATTAAGGTTCAGTGAAGATACAATATTATTAACTAAATCAAATTAATATAAAAAACAACACATAAAACATGAATAAATAGAATTAAACTAGAAATTAAGATAATTAGGTTATTAGCCAAATTATATTTTTAATTACTCAGACCGCTATCAGCATCAACATTCCTATATTTTAAGGCTGTCATTAACTTGTGAAGCCTATTCGGAGCCAAAAAATGGAAAATCAATTGGATCTCATTAGCTGTCCTTGACCGATTAAGGGTTTTTTTTTCATTTGGATGAGGTAAGGCAAATAATGTCTATATTATCAAATTGGTTGTTGAATGCTTTAACTAATCGCTGGAGCGGCTCGCTGACCCGCGTTCGTACGACATGGGGCAGTCGCGAAAAGTGGGTCGACGCGCGCCTCTACCAAATATTTCAATTTATCGCAAATCCACTTGACGATTCCATCACGTTTCAGTCGCTAGAAATGTTTCAGATTCTTATATTGCCAGACTTTTTATTCTTTTGCCCTTTTTCTTATAACTTCTGCTACAATAAATAAATGTGTGTGTATGCGTATGGTGTTCAAGGCTACCATTTTTCTTACTATAAAAAAGTTTTCATGATATCGGTCGGCTGAAAGGTGTCCCTTTTACATAACAGATAACTAAGAGTTAGTTATCCGTGGCGATTGAGCAGATGGAAATATTTCTCACACATTATAGAAACATTTTAACGAATTAGTTCAACTTAAAAGAATTTAAAAACGAGAGCTCGGAAGGAATTAAGAAGAACTAAATATACGTGAACGGATTTATGTTTACACCAAAATGGCCTACATACATTTAAAGTACAGTCAGTGACGAAAGTCCCATAATTTCGAAATTTTGGTTTATCATTGAACCTATTACCTCAATACTTAAATTATTCATAATGAAATAATGTATTCACTGGAACATGGGTAATACATCAGGTTAGGGTCAGGTAGTGTGGGTATTTGTTTCAATCTATTCTCCAAAAGTTTAGTAGTATTATACACTCGGCTAATTTGTTACAAACAAAAAGTTTTTATTCATGAATCTCTTCTGCAACTATGGACAGTGTTAACCTACTTTTTCACTGACCGTACTTATAGGTACATTTTGAACATGTACATGTTTTGTTAACAGATGGTGGGCAACGTAGTGGTGTTTGTCTGCGTGAATGTGGTGGGGGCGCTGATGCACTCGCTGATGGAGACGGCGCAGCGACGAGCCTTCCTAGACACCAGGAACTGTATAGCAGCCAGGCTGGATATGGAAGATGAGAACGAGAAACTGGTAACTCTAATAATCTAATCTATATTTTAATTGAAATCGCATTTCTGTCTGCGTGACCGCGTTGTTTTTTGAAACAACGCGTTCATGCAAATATTAAAATGCTGGTGGATGGACTGTGTGAAGGATTATATGTCTAGAAAGAGGTGACTATCGAGATGACAACTAATAGAGAAGTATGGAAGAAAGGGATATGTTGCGCCGACCACAAATAAATATAGATAAGGGCAGGAGCATGATGATGATGATGATGATGATGATGATGATGGTGACAATCGCCTGAAAATCCGTTGCGTAAACGGATTTTCACGCGATTGGCACCATCATTTAGATAATTTATTCCGGAAGGCTTATGTGCATCTTACGTATAATAATCTCGATGCTTTGTCCAGTCGTAAAATCCGTGCCAAGCAGGCGCGGCAAGAAGAAGTTCTTCATAAACTTCTTATAACTACGTCCCACTCCCGTTATTGACGTGGCGTTGACAAGGATAGATAGCTTTTTTTTTTGTTTATGGACGCCTGAAAAGTTGCAACTTGGATGGTGTTTAGAATATTCCCTTCTCACTTTATTGACACGAAGATGACTAAGATAGGTAGCTTTCATAAAGCTTTTAATTAAAAAGCAGGTAAGGTTTGCCTCAAGGCAATATATTTGGACCTGTCTGTCATTGTGGATGACATTGCGTAACAGAAGGGTACAATAGGGTCCAATTTTGTCCAAGGCTGCCAGAAATCTCATAATCCCTTAGAGGTCAAAACCACGCCATCCTGCACTACCGAATAATGTCAATGATCTATATTGACATTATTCTTCTAAGTTAAAGACAAGTACAACGTGTTTCATCACAACAATATGTCATTAGGCGAATAGTTTCTAGCCACAATTTATTTTTCTTTAACCAAACTTAGCCTTCGTTGGCTAAAGTTTCACTTGGGAAGATGTAGTTCGCTGGTTTCATTTATTAGTTATCCGTTCACAGCTGGGTACTACTGCTCATCCGCTTGGTATAATTAATCGGTTGTTATGACACCAATGATCATCGAGCTATATATAATTAAACTTATAAAAGTTACCGAGGTCAAGGTTCGTGCAGACTGGCGCGACTTGTTGATATTTTCGAAGTAATTCGACAAAACCAATTTTCGGAAATGTATTTCTGCCAGCAATACATTTTTTTCCACTTTGCCCCTTGATATAAATGTGATAAATAGCTGTGGGTTACCCAGCCGAAAATTGCTGTTATTCTGTTTCTTCGCAAAAATCTTTCACTTGGGACCTTTTACGTAAGCCTTAAAATGATGCTAAGGTTATTATGACTTGATAAGAAACCGTTTTCGTAAATGTAAGGCGTTATGTTCTACGAGCTATTGCGAGTCGTGTTCAAGGCATTATGATAAGTACTACAAGTTCCCGCTGATCGGCACTAATAAAATTGAATATTTTAGGCCACTTCACCCTTTTTAGACGTTGACGATCAGCCTATAATGTTCCCACTGCTGGGACACAGGCCTCCTCTCTGTGAGAGGGAGTGGGACGTAATCTATCACGCGGGCCCAGTGCGGGTTGGTTTCTAATATTATATTACCATATAATTGTTTCCGTGCAGCATTGAAAGAAAGTCACTCGAATGATAGAATTTTAGGTAGTATATCTTCATAGTATTGTTAGTCTGATTCATCGAACAGTTCCAAAGTCATAGCACTAGCGTCATAGGATATGATTAATTAGAACTGGAAACAAGACAGTGCAATTGTATAAACCGCAATGTGCAATAACGAAATAGTATGACGTCACAATACGTCATTTATTTACATGTTGTTGAAGAAATTCTGGGAATGGATTAATATTGTGTAGTGTTTATTACCGTTAGTAATTTTACTCTTGAGTAGGTAGAATGAAAGTGTAAAAAGTACAGCTAGAACCTCGGACTTCATCGTGTTCATTGGGCATGTAATGATGCTCACTGAACATCGAAACAACATCGTAAACATGTATGTGTATTAGATTTTATTTTATTATACAGCAATACTTGCTTTGTTTTTTTTTCCATTTTGATAATGTGAAGGTGTTGAGCTTATGTATGTGGAAATTTTAATGATGTTGGAAAGAAACGTACAGGTACGGTGTCTGAAGTTTCCACCCAGAATGTATGTAGAATGTACTATTTATACGAGTAAGTTCTTTAATTTTGCTGATTGCACAAATAACAGTACAACATAAAATCTATCCCTGTTCAAGCTACCCAAAAAAATACTACGGAATATTTTCCCGAACAGCCGTGAGTCTAATTTAAAAAGAAGCAAATATTTTATCTATGTATTTTTAAACCACAAACAGACATTTAACATTTTATTTATGCATCTGGAAACGCTGGATTTAAATAAACTGCCACCCATTTCGAACGGTATTAAATTAAGGAATAATAAAACGGATAACAACTTCTCTATCACAAAGGCAGTCAATTGTGAAGGTCCGTTATTTTGTAAACAAGAACGTGAAAATAATATGTAAATCTTGGTGACAGGATTAGACATTAATCTAGTTCACAATATTGTTTTATTCATGCGGTTTAACCTAGTAGGTATAAAACGAACTACGCACAATGAAGGGTTCCGTAGTTGGGATCAATTTATCTGAAAAAAAAACTTAACATTGTAGTTGAGAAACATGTTCTCCCATACATATATATATTACATATACGTCACGGTCAATTCTCCAACTGCAAATGTAAGTTGGTCGACTAATACTCGTTAACTTGTAAAGGCTACTTAGCTGTGATAGTTTTCCTTTTAATTACTTTATACAGGATAAGTTTAAAAGGAGTGCGGATATTGTAGGAGGTAATCAGGTACATAAAACTAAACAGCTTTCCTCAAGGAATATAGGTCGAACGGACATGGCGAAACTACACTTGGCGTCACAAAAATTGCACCTCTCCGAATAAGTTTCAAGCATGTCCAACCATTACATTAAACGAGTACATTATACCCAATTAATATTGGTATCAATTGAAAGTATGTTTAACGACCTTTACATTAACAACAGTTAGAATTCCTAAACACAACACATCTCAGTAACACGTAACGTTAAAAAAAAATATTGTCAAAATACGCATTAGAACGGCCACTAATTGCACCACCCGACAAGGGTATGACTCGGGTCAACTGTAGGGCATTCGCTATCCAACATTTGAAGTGAACACACGTCAACAGCTACAGCAAGAAAAGTACCCCTGAAGATAGATACCACTGCAGATGAAGCAGCTCAAGTCATTGCACTACTGCAATAAGGAATCGGCAATGTGATGTTGCTCGGCAACTGAACTTAAGTCGTTTTTCCGTTCGACGAGTGTTCCAACGATTCCAAGAGACTGGTAGCTATATCCGAAGACGTGGATCTGGAAGACAACGCTGCACATCCGAAAGAGCCGTTCGCTTCATTGTTTCGACGTCTTTATGTTATCTGTTCTCCAATGCTTTTGAGCTGTAACAACAACTCAGATTAGCTCGCAGAACTTGTGTAAACGTCTCCACGATTAGAAGAAGATTGCGGGGGAAGAAAATTGCTGCTCACAGGGCTGCTACAGGGCCAAAATGACTGCACATCATAGGAGAGACCGTTTGGAATTTGCCCGCGACCATGCGGACAATAGATCAATGGAGGGCTATGCTCATAGGCGCCGAGCGGGGTGCAAGAGGGCGCACTTGCACCTCCCTGGCTTCAAAATAAAATAAAGGTGTAACAACATTGAAAACTAAGTATGAAAATATCTGAACGCTTTAACCTATTCTAGACAAGATCCTAAAATGTTCCTCTCAATTTTTAAGGCTTCTGTGCATTAGTCGACTAAGTACTGTACTCCTATTTCCGAAAATCTAATCAACCCTAGGCGGGGTGCATAACATTCTCGAGCTTGCTTCGCTCGCACGTGCATCGTACTCTACTTTAAGAATTAAGCTTCTTTGTTTAAATCGACACAGTTAGTCCCCCTTCTGTATGAATGGACAAAATAAAACCTGTCCCATGCGAAGCGGATGCAAAATTTATCGAGCTCGCTTCGCTCGCTCTTGCATCCTACATTCTCTTAATTGTTAAACTTTCCTGCATTAGTTGACAAAGTTATTGCTTGTAACCATGAATGGACAAACGCTAACCTAACACATCCAACGTGAACTGCAAAAATGATCGCGCTCGCTTCGTGGAGCTGAAGATGCACCCCCCTGAAAATAAACTTGCCGGCGCCCTTGTGTGCTCTTCTCGGATGAGACCAGGGTGTTAATTAGGTCCATGAGAGAACGCATGGAAGCAGTCATCAGGGCTAGCAACACAGGGGCACCACTGGGTTTTAAGTTGTTTTTAAGGACTTTGTTGTAATTCTTGCTGTTAAAATAAAACGACACGTTTTAATCATTTGCATAAGCTTGCTTTTTTCTTCCCTGGTAAACAAAAACCAAATCTATTTTTTTATTCTAATTTTAATAAATTTCCATCCCAATGATACCTTTTAGTCATATGTCTACCATTTATTAATAAGGGTTAAAATAACTTTGAAGGAAATTCTTAAAGAGGTGCGATTTTGTGACGTCGAGTGTATAAGGATTCCTTGTTGACTACGGACTCCTAAAAAAATGTTAGTGAAGTCGCCTATATTGGCGACTTCACTAACATTTTTTTTAAAGTCACTACAATATTGTAGTGACTTTAAAAAATTGCCACGAGACGTCTACTTATATGGGCGTCGTCGTCGCGTTTCAATTTTATAGCACCATTAGCACCGTCTCTCTATGATTATGTAGCAGAATATCTGGAACATTTCTGAACAAATTACTCAGACACGCCACGCAAAAAACTTAATTTACGCATGTATGGGCTTAATTTTCTTAATGTTGTAATTTTCAACTCCATAGGTTTATTACCATAATTGTCGTAATTATTATTTTTTATTATCTAGCACAACATGAAAAGTGAGCAATAATTATTATTTAACATATAAGATTCGCAAATCTTTATTATAGCTTTGAATATTTATAGTTTCTAAGGTGACTAAAACGTGACTTATCGCTATAAAAAATGTTTTAATAAATTTATTGTCGGCAGACGATAAGCTTTTGGGTTTACGAGTTTACTGGACTCATTTTTTCACGCTCGGCCTATTGCCAAATGTCTAATAAAGATCAATTAATTTAGCAAGTCATAATTTTGATTATATGAGCTTACAAACTACAGTATTATTAATTTTGTTGTTTCGTAGGAACGATTGCTGCTGTCGGTTCTGCCACAACACGTTGCCATGGAAATGAAAAACGACATCATCTCACCAGTCGAGGGACAGTTCCATAAGATCTACATCCAAAAGCACGAACAAGTCAGGTGAGTTTAATCCATATTGGGCACGCCCGCCTTAAACAGATATTGCTCAAACTAATTAGGTTGTGTTCGCCAATTTAGTGGCAGTATCTCATCTTGAACGCGACACGACTTTGGCCTACCTCCAAATTGATCTCGAAACGATTCTCTCTGATTCAATACCTCATATACAACTCGGGTCATATGCCTATTTGTAAGTAAAGTCGTGACGTCCATCAGCGCAAGAACTGTGCAATTACTTCGAATTTCAGAGACAATTTGACAGAGATTTATACGACGGAAATATCTTATTGTATCACATGTTCAACACATGCACTTAGAAGCAAATACCTCTTCTCTCATTAGCCGAGTTTGGCATTTCTTGCCCATCGGAAAAAATCTTAACGCCAAACCAAAATACGCTCGTGATTAGGAAAGCAGGCCTCTTCAAAAGTAAACAAGGAAGGTCAAGTGTTCTTCCGAACAAATGGAAGTGCGTACCCTCATCATTCTTTTGATGAAACAAAAATAGACAGCAGATTAGGGTAGGTAACAGAGTGATGTGGTGTAGTCCCCTCTGAAAATAGGGCACCCATCACTATTAGTTAAATATGAGACTGTTTCAGCAGATTCTCATAGTTGTGGAAATAAGAGTCGTTACTCTGTGTCAATCAAGATGGCGCGAAGAGTTGAACACTTTGATTAAAGCGGAATTAGAAGTAAGTACACAGGGGAAACGCTTGGATGTCTGTGGGCTTATAAGATGAAAGGAATTCGGAAATGTAAAAATAAATTAATCGATTTGAAGACGAATCGAATGCACGTCGATGGGTTTAAGTTCAAGCAGTGATGAGTTGAATATTAGATAGAGATTCCTTACCGTTATTTCATTCATTTTAGGTCTGTATTCGATCGAACCCGTGGTTGATTAAATATTTATATTTTTTTCTTTCGATGCATTAGACCACTGTTTGAAATGAGGCCGTTAATTCCCTGATTTATTCCGACGTTTTAGGGTGATTCGGGTCGTGATCTTTATTTATTCACTTGAGTTTACATGATTTACCCGGTCCCCACATCACCGAAATGCAAAAAAGAGTAATTTAATTTTACGTCAGAAAATTGATTTTCTATTTACTCCCACCGGGGTTTTGATTTACACGCCTGAATAATTTGGCGTCGTCAAATTGGCCCTAATAATAAAACGTAAAACGATGCGTAAAGTAAGTAATGATTTTATTTTCTAACGTGCATCATTCGCCACGGCAATAGGGTCTTACACCCATTTTTAATAAGTATCTTAATTAAATTCTATAGTGCTAACATGCCCCAAAAAAAAATCACAAAATTTTTATTCAATCGATAAGTGCCATAAAAATGCATTTAAATTTTACATTTTCAAATTTCGCGCGTAGTTTGACGAAAACGCTGGACGCAGTGGACGCCATGTTGCTCTGTGGTCATGACTTCACTTGGCTCGTAAACAAATGCGGTGATCTATTACCTAACTATCAGTTGACAGTTGACACGTTTTAGTTTACTTAGCGGTATGACGTAATAACATGGCGGCTACTATTTCATGGTGTTTTTTAACAGATTAGAAAAACTGAAAATGTTGAATTGAATTTTAAAATTTATTTTGTTATTTTATGAACTAAAACTAACATTTTCCGACTCCTTTTTGCCTAAACTATCTCAATAATCTATTTATAGATTTTTTCTCGTATATAGTAAAATACCCTATTACGTTCAAGTTCTTGGTATAAACATATTACTATCTGTTAAAAGTTCCCATCAGCGTGTCCGTAGCCGTACCAATCGTTAACGTTAGCTAACACTGTCGAGGCCCGGCACGCTAAGCGGTCCACGCATTATGATTAACCGCCTTATCGCGCACTAATTACTTACCGTACCGTTCATAATTAGCTCCAACAATGTACGGGTTTACTGCTTTAGTATTAGCTGTTGTCTCCAGACACAGTATAATAAATTAAGCAGTATTACGTCTTCATACAAAACCGAAACGACGCGCTTCGAAATATCGGGGATTACCAGCGGGGTAATTGCGTAGAATAGAATAAATGATAAATGATAAATGATTTTATTTCTGTAAGTAGGTTTTTACAAACACTTTTACACGTCAAAACATATTTTTTTAAACTAGATGAGGCCGGCGTTTCCTATCTGACTACTCTGAGAAGAAAGGCCGAAACAAACTCAGAGGTCACCGTCTCTTTTAAAGTCCAGACATAATCTTGGTCAGATCATGTGAAGACCATGTCGATTGGTGTCTGAAATGGTCTTTTGATGAAAGAACCACACAGATTGAGTGGACCTGTCCAGTCAGTGCACGCATTTGTCAGTCGTTGTGCAGCTCAACTCATAACTAAAGGAGCTCAACGATTCAACGAACAATACCAAAGAAAGGACATTTGGCTAGGCCGCAAAAAATACTCAAAACTGCCAGACCATATTAAAAACTAACTGAGAATAAAACAAAATTAAACAATGATCCACATAGTCTTCACATTTACAATAATTAAAACAATATAATACTACACAGAGTAAATATTCATGTCATTGCATAAATAAAATTCATCAATGTCAACGTGTATATTCGGACATAATCTTGGTCAGATCATTTGAGGACAATGTAGGTTTGTGTCCGAAATGGTCTTTTGAGGAAAGACCACACAGATTTGAGTGGACCTGTCCAGTCAGTGCACGCATTTGTCAGTTGTCATGCAGCTCAACTCAAAACTTAAGGAGCTCAATGATTTGACGAACAATACCAAAGAAAAGACATTTGGGTAGGGCGCATAAAGTACTCAAACTGCCAGACCATCATTAAAAGTAAGAGACAAAAAAAAAAAAAAAAAAAACTAACAATGACCCACATAGTCCTCACATTCCTAATAATTAAAATAATATAATATAATACTATACAAAGTAAATATTCATATCATTGTTTATATAGAATGTTATATAGAATAAGAAAATATAAATAGCTAGCAAAATAAAAAGAGTAAAAAAACAACATTCACTGTAAGTTTATTGGAGCAGCTCAATCCCAAGCCTTTTTGTCCTCAATATAATCTTTAACAGTATAAAAGGCTTTTAGGCACAGTTTCTGTTTTATAAAACATTTGAATTTATTAAGGCTTAGTTCTTGAATGTGGCTAGGAAGTTTATTATAAAAACGTATACATTGGCATCTAAACGAGCTGCCTATTTTTTTGAGCCTGGTTGTAGGAACAACAAATTTGTGTTTGTTCCTAGTATTTACATTATGGATATCACTGTATTTTTTAAACAAATTGATATTTTTATGTGCGTACAAAAGATTTTCATAAATATACTGAGAAGCTACAGTCATTATATTAATCTCTTTAAATTTTTCTCTGAGGGAGTATCTGGGACTTAATTTATAAATTGAACGGATTGCCCTTTTTTGTAAAACAAAAATTGTCTGAATATCGGCGGCATTTCCCCATAACAGAATACCGTACGACATTACGCTATGAAAATAACTAAAGTATACTAAACGGGCTGTGTCTAAATCCGTTAAATCACGAATTTTTCTAACAGCGTATGCTGCAGAGCTAAGCTTTTTTGACAATTTATCTATAGGGGGGCCCCATTGAAGCTTGGCATCCAAAGTTATGCCTAAGAACACAGTGGTATCTTCGGGGTTCAACTCTTCACCCTTTATGAGAACACTAGTTTTTACTTGTCTAACATTAGGTATTGTAAACTTAATACATTTGGTTTTTTTCTCGTTAAGAAGTAGGTTGTTAACATTAAACCAGTTAACTACTTTTTCGAGGGCACTATTTACATTGTCAGTAACCAACTGCTGACGTTTGAGTTTAAATAAAAGTGAAGTGTCGTCTGCAAACAGCACTATATCATGATTATCCTTTATGAGGCAAGGCAAGTCATTTATATAAATAAGAAACAAAAATGGGCCGAGAATTGAGCCCTGGGGGACCCCCATTCTTACTACAGATCCGGGTGATCTTTTCCCGTTAACATCAACTCTCTGAATCCTATCACTCAAATATGAAGTAAGAAGATCCAGAGAAGAGTTTCGGATTCCGTAGTGGTGCAGTTTTCTAACCAAAGTTTCATGAAGAACGCAGTCGAATGCCTTGGACAAATCGCAAAAAATACCCAAAGCATCGCATTTATCCTCCCATGCATTATAAACATGTCCCAAAAGTTCAACACCGGCATCAGTAGTCGAACGACCCCTTGTAAAACCGAACTGTTTGTTATGCATTAATTTATGTTTATTGAAAAATATTTGGATTTGATCTAAAATAAGTTTCTCGAAAATTTTACTAAAGGTAGTTAGTACTGAAATAGGTCTATAATTAGTAGGGTCTGATGTACTACCCGATTTAAACAACGGTATTATTTTACTGTTTTTCATAAGATCAGGAAACTCACCACAGTCAATACAATTATTAAAAATAACAGCTAAAGTAGGTGCGACAATGTTTATAATCGACTTAGCAACGTCCACAGAATTACCCCATAGATCTGCGGTCTTTTTAACATTTAACGTGTGAAAGGTTTTAATTACATCTTTACAGGTGACATATTGGAAACTAAATTCTGAATCACAAACTGGAACGTTTTCTATAAGTAAAGACTAGTATATATAATAGAATAGAATAGAATAGAATACTCTTTATTATGTACACAATAAAAATTACAGACACATGTTGAAATTTTACAAAGGGTGACACAATGGGCGGGCGGTCTTATCGCTAAAACCGATCTTTTACAGACAACCTTTGGATGGATTAAAGGAGGAAGGAGAGACAATACTGCAGGTAGTCAGTGGTGTACCAGTTACATATACAATAAATACATGCATACATAAAGCATATACTTATCTACATAACATATAACATACACAAAGTTTGTAAGTATGGATGGATGGATGTTTGTTACTCTTTCACGCAAAAAAGTACTAAAGGGATTTGGATGAAATTTTGCACACAGATAGTTTATAACCAGGAATAACACATAGGATACTTTTTATCCCGATATACCCACGGGGTCAAAACCTATGCGGGTGAAACTGCGGGGCGCATCTAGTATATATATATATGCCATAAACATGAAACAAGATCAAGAACTATAATAAGTAATAATGATGTTTAAGGAGAGAGAAAGTGTTTGCGTAACACATTTACATTTACGTATTGGGTTCCATTTTGACAGTTCAACATTAATTGCGTTATTTACGTTGCTGAGCTGACAAATTTTATGAAGAAAATGAAGTAATGAATTAGCAATATCCTTAAAAATCATTAAGATTGTGATTGATTGCGTTACGTAATTAGGGTCAACAGTCGCGCGTGCGCCACAGTTATGTACGGACGCGAACGATGCGAGATGCACATTTATTTACGTGAAATATGGCATCAAGTTATCGACTGCCCTGTTCAGTGTATGGATGTTTGAATTGATCAATATCGAAACCAGAAAATAATGTTAATTTTTTTAATTACCAACTCAGTTGGCAAGATGAGCGTATAAAGATAACATTATTTTTAGTTTTTATTTATTTCTGTGTTATGCAGGTATTTGTATACAGGTTGAAATTGAAAACTTGCGACAAACTGAAATGGGACATTGTATACATCATTATTAACAACTTTTACTAAGGGACCAAAGCTGTAATCCCAAAAAAAAAATCTGCTTTTCCTACATTTTGATGAGGTATTGCGAACATAAATGTAGGGGACAGCAGTTTTTTTTTTGGGATTTTAGCTTTGGTCCCTTAGTAAAAGTTGTTCATAATGATGAGTACAATCTCCCATTTCGATTTGTCGCATGTTTTCAATGTCACCCTGTATTTATTGTAGCGTTGCGAGCATAAAGGGTCGTGCAGTTGTAGGAGCCTTTACTTCCTTGATAGATACTGAGTAGGTGAACATCTCTCTTTTTCCATACGACCGATGCCCGAGTGAAGGAATAAAACATCCCTATACTAGCTCGGGCTTGCGGCTTCGCCCGCATATATTTCGGTCTGTCACAGAAAGTCTATATCGTGCGACCTGTGATCAAAACCACGTTCGTCAAATCTAAACTATTCATCCCATATTCATCCAAATGATTTGGACGATAACCAAATTTTACTCTAGACAACATAACATATTTTTTAAATACATAACATAAATATAACATCAGGCCTTGTTTCCCCAAAGAGGTGGGCAGAGGTGTACCTGTAGTACACCCACATTTCGCCAGATATGTTTGAAATCCCATGTAATAGCTACAGCTACAGCTCAAGAGCCACAGTCAGTGGGCAACCCAAGTGTGTGTTTATCTACCGAGCGTTACTACAAGAACTATTGTATATAACAGAAGTAATGAACAGTGAATAAATTTTTCACCTTACGCCCATGTAAATGTAGCAAAATGGCCAAGCCACATATTTTGACTAAGGTGTAGAGTTTGTGAAGTTAGGGCTTGTAGAGTTAAAAGCTTGGCTCTACAGGAGATTTGCTAATATTTGACAATCTTTGAAAAAGAAATAAAATACGTTTATTTGCGGTAAACATGACGCAAAGAAGGAACACAAATACAAAAAAGAAACAATTTGGGGGAAACTATGCGTCACATCCACGCAAAACGATCGAACGCTCAGCGTAATGCTGCGACCATATGCGAGACAGAGCCCCAGCGCTGGTTGCAACATTTTACATGAAAATGATTTTGGTGGGATACTGCTTACTTTACTAAACAGTGCATTCATTTATTTTATAAAATTTTAAAGAACTTGTGTTGTTTGTGGACGTAAAACTGGTAACCATTGCGTGTTTTCTCGGATGAGATGGTTTTATGGTCGTTCGATGATTAAAAAAATCTAACAACCTACCTACACCTGCTACAATAAAATTACCTCGAGTTCAAATTTCTTAGAGCCCCGATGAAATTATTATTATTTATTTATTTCTAAAACACATAACCTATTACAATTTAGTTTTAGCCTCACATCGAAAACCTATCAGGGTTTATCTGTGTGTGGCGAGCCGTTCAAATAAATTATACGATAAAGTTACTTACATACTTAACGATACAATGTTATTAAAATAATTGTAAAAAAAAAAAATTGTGGGTACATTAATATATACATACATACATTATGAGAAATTTTGTGTAAAGAAACGTTTTGATTTGTACTTATAACTTTTAGACTTCGATTTGTATAACGTTTGTAAATCTTCTGGCAGAAATAAGAGAAGACTTTTGAAAATAAAAGAAAAATAAGTTTAAAAAAGTGTCTGAAAAACAACAAGATTATTCATATTCAGGCTATGAAAATACAGTGCAATAAAACTTTTTGGAAGTGGAGAAATGAGAGCCGTTTCTGTATAATAAAGTTATATTCATTATACATTTTTGTTTCCTTTGCGGTGTTGCCAAATAAAAATATTTACGTTTACACCTCATAATTTTCATAAAAAGGTCGGATTTCACGTAATTAACTTTTTTCATAGATTATTTATTTATAGCCTGTGATATAGGTTTAGTAGCTTCTATTAACGCTTCGATAAGTTAATTCATAATCATAACACAATATGCTATCGATTTCCGCGTATTATTATCATCTGAACTCAATATCTTTTTTTTACGTCTGCCCCAGTCACGTTTTATACAAAAAAAAAACATGGATGTTTCTTTTTACTGTCTGGTTATTATAGTCTGTGTAAAAGAAAATAAACTACTAAAATGAACGTGAGAACTAACTACCTAGTTAGAGCTCATTTTTACAAAGTGCCTCTTAAAACTAATGAACTTACGTAAGTTATTATTACAATAAAATTATGCTATACCTGCTTCTGCCAGCGACTTCGTTTGCGTGGACTTCAGAATTAGGTCCAGAGAGAAATGAAAAATGCAGATAGACATAACGTTGCTACAGTGTAAAGGCTCCTGCAGACATGCGCGACACGACAGCGTGAACTTCATGGAAAGTGTCGCACGCTGACCGCTGCCGCGCCCGCGATATCACGCCAGTCTGCACGAGCCTTAATAGGTATTTTTAAGAGGAATAGTTTTGGGGGCTTGTGGCTAAGTAATAACAGCCGCACGGGTCGATCGATCAGGTTAAGCTACGCTTGCCGCAGTTGGTCCGTGGATGGGTCATACATACCAAGACCCCTCCGTGCCTCGGAAAGCACGTTAAGCCGTTGGTCCCGGCTGTCATAGTTGGCTGTGTCGTTACGGGTCGTCAGAAGCTCGAAAGTCTGACAACCAGTCTTACCAACGGGTATCGTGTTACCCAGTAACTGGGTTGTGGAGATCAGATAGGCAGTCGCTCTATGTAAAATACTGGTATTCAGCTGTATCCGGTAAGACTGGATGCCGACCCCAACATAGTTGGGAAAAGGCAGGCAGATGATGAGTTTGGGTTGAAATTGGTAAGAGGGATGTTTGGTGTTACCAGAATGGATAGAATAAGAAATCAGTATATAAGAGGAAGTCTGAAAGTGACACCGGTGACTGAAAAGTTGTGTGGAAAAGGGTTGTCATGGTATGGGCATGTGATGCGATGGAATGAGGGAAATGTTTGCCAGCAGGGCTAACATGACACACGCGACAATTACTCACTCTCGCGTGAGTAATTTTTGTCTATTTCTGTCAATTTTCTCGTTTTCTGACAGCGCTGCATAATACTCGACTCGTTCTGTTAAACTCGATATTTTCTCGACAAACCCTAACATGGCACCTAAGTTATCTCGAATTTTGACAATTCAACACGAGATAATCTTCGATTCTGCTGTCATTTAGTCGTCCTCGATTTTGGTGACGAGAAGAGTAGACAAAATTATAATACAAAAAAATATGGCATTCATGGGGACTGGTGACAGAAATGAAAACTTAAAACTTTGGAATAACATATATAAGTATATATATGCGTATACTGCGCGACGCCAGTCTGATGCACACGTTACATTAACATGTCGGTGACTTGGGTAGCTTGTTGGTGTCGCAGTCTGCATATCGGTGACGTGGTTAGGATGTCGGTGACGCGGTGTGCATGTTGGTGACGCAAATTGCATGTCAATAAGTGCTTTCAGAATGTCGGTGACGCGGTTATCACGGCGTAAGACGATTGGCATTTCGTAAATCTGCTAGCATTTCAGTGCCGCTGCTAGCAGGTCGGGCTCGCTGTTAGCATGTCGGTGACTCAGTTAGCGTGTTGGTGACGCATTGAGCATTTTGATGACGCATTGAGCATGTCGGTGACTCGGTTAGCATGTTGGTGACGCAGATTGCATGTTCAAGGGATGCTGTTCATATGTCGGTGACGCGGCTAGTGTGTCGGTGACGTGGTTAGTATGTCAGTGACGCGGTTAACATATTGGTGACGCGAACCCACAGCTTTTTCCCCTAACAAAAATTGCTCATATATTTTCATTTCCGTCATTTTGTATTTTAATTTCGGCATGCCATAGAAAAATATTAAATTTTAATCAAAGAAGTCGGTTACACAAAATATTACAACATAAATTAATTGAGGTGGATGTAAAATCATTATAGTACATACTAATTCCATGCGTAAAACTTAATGAATGAGCCGATGTTGCTAAAATAAAAATGATTTGTTTTTAATAATTTGCTACATCGGTCTCTCGTCGCGAGATAAATAACTGTCAAAGTGCCTTTCTCGAGATTACTCGAGCTTAACGGTCATGTTAGGCATTCGGATGACGTCAGAATCGTAGACAAATCGGCTGCTTAAAATCAAAACATAGTAACTCGTTCCAACAAAAATGTTCAGGAGAGCCAAAAAACTAGTCGGCTACTTTGATTCGTTCGCCCGAAGAAACTAGAAGAGATAGCAATTTGGATGTTTGGCGAAAAGTTGTGCTATATTGTTGACATTTTAGTTGTTATACTCGTAATCATTTTTAGAGTATTTGAGTTACACTTGAAGCGCTCATACTTTATTTTTATTTGTGAATTTACCCAAATATAAATGTAAAAACAATATCAAATCTTAGTAAGTCTGCTTACTAGGTTATCAATTTGATTTACTATGGTAAACATGAAGACTAAACAAATTCATTATACATTAAGTGTTTATAAAATTAAAAAATAAAATTATCCCAAAGTACCTACGAATGCAGATTTTGAATAAAAATCATGTTGACTTATAAAATGATATTTATTAACGTACTTCAAAGGACTCTTATTAAATTAAAACATGACTCACACTCTCAACAGTCAACCAAAACTAAAAAAAATAAACTTAAGCTAAAATAATTCTTATTGATAATGAACTACTCATTGTTATCGGTAACGATTTGACCATCAGTTTGCAAATCAATGGAGTTATCACTCATGGGTAGATTCAGCCAAAACTCCTTTCTATTCAATGGCATTAGGGAGACCAATTTTGAAACAATACCATCTTTCTTCGATGATTTCACCCCTCGGGGGATAGTATTTGAAAGTGGGGGAATAGTGTTGACATTAAATTTCTGCATCAAGAAGTTTAGTTCTTGGTATGACTCATCAAAATCTGTTTTATAAAACAGATTTCGTGATCCTTTGAGGAACTTAGCTTCAACCACTGGCTTTAGCAAAAATGTGCTGAGAGCTGAATCGTCATTTGTGTTACGCCTTGGAACTTGTTTCTTTTTCACCCATTGGTATGATTTTTGCACTTCGATAACGTCAATGTTCTTTCTACAGTTCGCTATAATAGACTTGTAGTCCTCGTAATCATAAACTCCATCTCGACGCCTCATCTCTTTTTCTATATTTCCGTGTACGCCGTCAGCAGACATATGGGTATGGCCTTTAGTGAGAAATCTCAGAGTAATAGTATCGATATTAATGCACTCAGAATTAACAACCATTACCAGCGCTGTAAATAAAAACCAATTTTTATTTTGTCCAGTGCAATTGTCACACCACAGTGTTAATTTTTTCACATCTCTTTCCGAAACAAGAAAAGCCACCAATGCATCTATTAGATTATTAGCATCTCGACCCATCATTGCTTCATGCCACACGACACATTTGCTGTTTATCTTTGCATCTTTACATAGTGGTGCAAATGTTAAATTGAAAGCCACTAGACGGCTCAAAAAAAATGAATCCTTAATTTTTGGCATATCTGGCAATAATGTCACTTTCTGAAGATCCATAGAAAAATAGTGTTCCATAGTATCGTTGCCTTTCTTCGCATCTTCTTTGTAATTTTTTATAGCTTTTCCAGCTTTAACCTTGTGTTGAGCAAAATCATTCTGTAACCTTTCCACAGCTGATGCCTCACTTCCATTTTTAATCTTTTCCACGAATACTCCGCAATCAACACATTGGTCTCCTTTGGGATATTTTAAGGAAACTTTCATTGATTTCATAGTATTTCTGTAGGTTTCAATGGAACATTTGACATCAGGATTCTTCGATATGAAGTCAGTATGCATAGATTGCAGCGTAAGCGTTCGTGGCAAGTACCGTGTCAACGGTGCGTTGTTTCTCCTGTAGTGGCTCAATGTCAGGTTATCTCATGATATGGTCTTCGATCGGTGTTCTTGATAGTCTAGGTTTCTTACCACTTCGATTTTCTTTAACTAATTCGTAAAAGGGTTTCCGTTTTAAAGCTCTACTTAGCTCGGTAATAACACCATCTGTACAATGACCCAGAGTATTCAGGAAAAATGATTTACAAACATTTATCTCTTCAAATTCAAAACATAGCAAGTTGGTATTTCAAATTTATAACTTAGTAAGTCGCTTGAGCTGCTAGGGTTTTAAATTTGTATTTTGACATACTAAGTTTAAAATTTGTACTTCAAGGAAATTTTCGTAATCATGCCAAATTGCTTAGACTTGCTAAATTATTTTTTTTAAATTACGTATGAAACTGGGTGTTTTAAGGTCCACATCATTTTGATACTATCTAGTAAGTCGAAAAATGCCAAAAACCGTTTTTTTTTCAAATCACCTGTTACTAGGTTTTGAATTTGGGCAGCCGAAATTTCGACAAATCGAGAAAGAGAGCGTTCTCGCGCTTGTCATGTTAGCCCTGCAGGAAAGTTTTGAGTATGCATGTGGATGGCTATACGAGTGGGGGAAGACCAAAGAAACGATGGATGGACTGTGTGAAAGATGATATGGCTAGAAAGGAGGTGACTACCGAGATGACTACTAATAGAGAAGTATGGAAGAAAGGGACATGTTGCGCCGACCTCAAATAAATTAGGATAAAGGCTGGAGAATGATGATAATGTAAATGATGTCCTGTGGAACTTATCGAAAATCCAGTTTTCGATCAGGTGTTGTTTTAAGAGAAATAATTCCGTAATACATTGAGAATGCTAAGACGGAAGTGTGGTGTTACCCGAATGGATAGAATAAGACATTTTTATATAAGAGGAAGTCTGAAAGTGACACCGGTGACTGAAAAGTTGTATGGAAAAGGGTTGTCATGGTATGGGCATGTGATGCGGTGGAATGAGGGAAATGTTTGCCAGGAAAGTTTTTAGTATGCATGTGGATGGCTATACGAGTGGGGGAAGACCAAAGAAACGATGGATGGACTGTGTGAAAGATGATATGGCTATAAACGGAGTGACTACAGAGCTGACAACTAATAGAGAAGTATGGAAGAAAAAGACATGTTGCGCTGACCCCAAATAAATTGGGATAAGGGCAGGAGAATGATGAATTCTGTAATACATTGCTTTGATATAAGTCTATTGGTTTACGCGGCGCACGTCAGTAAAGCTCCCAGTCGGCATGATTTCTTCCGACATCTTCATCAATCATCCGTCATAAGGATCACACCGTCCATTTGTGAAAACCGTATGAAAATCCGTTCGGTAGTTTTTGAGTTTATCGTGTTCAGACAGACATACGCGGCGGGCAGTGTCTTCGTTTTTAACCGACTTCACAAAAAGGAGGATCTTCTGAATTCGGTTGATTTTTTTATTTTTGGTTTTATGTTTGTTACCTCAGAACTCCGTCGTTTATAAACAGATTTTTTATTTGATAGTATTCGAGATTGGTCCCATTTTTAAATCATCATAAAAATCCAGTTCTAATTATGGGATCTATGAGGAATTGAAGGAACTCCTCAAATGTTATAGGTATACATATAGCGATTTTTGTATTTTTATCAACAAGTCAATAATTTGCATTCAGAAAGCATCATTTGGTAAAGTGGAACTGATGAAGAAGACCACAGATGGCCACCGGAACTCCTCAATGACAAGTATTTCACGTGTGGCGATAAGATATCTCGATTGACATAGTTGAGCGGCTATGACAAAGCAAATTAAAATAAATGGTTCTGATTAAAATGGTACCATCAAACTGATCTGATGATGAAGCCGGAAGGTAGGCACTGGAACTCCGTAATAAAACAATATATATTAGCCGTGTTTGGGCTTATTGGGTGTGCTTCTCATATGACAGTTGCAATAAGCCCAAACAGTCGGTTAAAAATAATTTATATCCAGAGTGCTCTAGATATAAATTATTTTTAACCGACTTAAAAAAAATGAGGAGGTTTTCAATCCAACTATATACTAGTATATTATATTATATATGTTGGGGCATAACTTATTTATTTATGAACCGATTTTTATAATTCTCTCATTCGGTAGAGGAAGCTTGCCTTCAAAGTTAATACAATTTATAAAAACCTATATAAATTGTATTAACTTTGAAGGTACCAAAACTAAAAGGTGAAAAATAAAAACTACAAAAAATGCAACGAACTTCCAAAAAAATACACAAAAAGAGAAAATAAAAACTAATTGCGGATGTAAGTGGCAAAAAAAAAAAAAATGCAGAGACGACTTCCGAAATTAAAATTATTTTTCTCTTTTTGTGTATTTTTTTGGAAGTCGGATGTTTTTTTATTTTGTAAAAAAGTTTTCATAATACGTAGTGATAATGTACATAATTAAGTTAGTAGATGAATCGTGTTCCTAATATCAACCAATCAAATTAGTCACAGCAAACATTTCTTCTTACTAACAATATTTATTTTGTTCGTTTACCAAATTAAGTAAATGTTACGCAACTTGGAATACGAATCCAGATTCTGGTTCGATTTCTAAGTTATACGAGTACATACTTAAATATTTATAAGGCTGGCAAAATGTTACAAAAAGGAAAATTTTCTTTGGCAACAATACAATAGGCAACGGTTTATATTACCAAGAAAGTTACGATACACGGTAGCAGTGGTTAAGAACTTAAGAATACTTCAGAATTACGTTGGAGGTAATGGTTATGATATTGCTTGTAATAACAATAGACGCGTGTTCTGTAATATCATTCATACTAATTGGTAGCACGTTCTGTTCATTTTCTATTAGTGCGTGCTTTAATCGTCTTAGAATGAATTCTGTAACTGTTTTATGGTGTGAATCAGATTTGAAAGCTGTTACAATAATAATATATATTATTTTTTTATTTTTTATTATGTATTTTTGTGGTACTAGATAATAGGTAATACTTACGGGCTGGTGTCCGCAACTCCACGCCAATGCGCGTATTTTGCGTACGGGTGGGAAACTGATTATTCGATCCACCCCAGCTCCTCAAGGAAGGCCAGCAACGCCTTGGTGTTACTGACAATCTCACGGAGGGTACCTGGGTTACCGGGCAGTTTAGTAGCACATGAGCTGCTGTCTCGTCCTCCATGCAGGCTCTGCAAAGCGGACTGTGTGTGACTCCTATGACAAACAGGTGTTTGTTAAATGACCCGTGGCCAGTTATAGCTGCTGTAACAGTGCTGTAACTGTAACAGCTGTTGTTTAGTTAGTCGGAGAACCTATTTCGTGAGGCGGCCATCAATTGTAGGGGGGCGGCCATTGTGGTACTATAAAGTATATATAAATAAAGAATATTAATAATTTCAGAACTGTAATTTTCCCTGCAAATAGATGTAGGTAACTATTTCTATACAATCGTTGGTATGTATACAAACGACTTCTTAGTAAACATATTTAGGTACACAGCTTATGCCTGGTACTAACAAAGCCCTGCTTTAATCCAGCTCTTGCTATTAATATATTATGAATGGAATCAGCTCTTTAGATGCTCTTAGCATTGACGTCACGCCGAATTTACATTTAACAGGTACTTGTCGGAATGAATTATGTTTCCAGTTTACCCCCTTTATCACCTAGTGTTTATATGGCTGTAAACTTGTGGTTTCACACAACAAACCGATGATGTAATACATTTTTGTTCACAAATCGGTAATTTAATATTTTCTGTACATTTTTCTGACGCCGTAAAACTACAAGTGTCAGAAAAATGTACGACATCAGATGAGAATTTATTTAAAAGTACATTAAAAGTTTGTTGCCGAAGTTGAATGGAAGACCTTTCAGTCTAGAAAAATGCACAGCTTTCACATTGCATTTATCTTCAGTGTCTGAATAAAAAGCTACCAGACATCATTGTTCGCGAATAATGTTTTTGTTGTTTAATTTGTCATGTAAATTCTCCTGTAACATGAATATTGTTGTTTTGTATGAGGTTTTTGTATCTCTTGAGTACGAATCACCGTCAGCCGACGTGGGTGAATCATTGTGCTCATTTAGCCTCTGGCTGTTGGTTCGTGTTTATTACATTGTGTTTGCAGAGTCTTATTTCCATAAGGACGAATCATCGGGTTCGCTGTTCATGCGGAGATCGGACCGTGGGGCAGGTGCTTTTGTTTATAGAGTTGCTCATTGATAAATGTGTTGCTGTAACGACGTGTATTTACTTTGAGTTATTTTCGTATGAATGGTTTCTTTATAGCTGCGTTATCTTGGAGATTAAGTCTGACTGTAACGTTCCTCTTAGAACATCAAAGAATAAAAAATACTGAGTTTTCTCCATTAAGTTTTATACGCCAGTTTTTCTATAAACAATTCCTCGATGAAGTTGAGAAACGCTATCTTTATTCATCAGCATTTTTTCAGTCATCTTTTTTATGACGGCTATTTGTTTTACGTCGGTGTTATACAGGATAAGTTTAAAAGGAGTGTGGATATTGTAGGAGGTAATCCGGTGCATAAAACTGAACAACTTTCCTCAAGGAACAAAGGTCGGAATCTAAAAATAAAATTCAATTTCTCATACAAACATACCTAAGTCACTTTGTATGAAAAGTCGATTTTCAATTTTAAGATTTCGACCTATGTTCCTCGGGGAAAGCTGTCCAGATTACCTCCTAAAATATCCGCACTCCTTTAAATCCTCTAAACTTATCCTGTATAATTTTGTTTTTTAGAAAATTATCAAAATGTTACCGACGAAATAATTGAGGCATGTTTGACATTTTTGTCTGGTATGTCGGATCTTATACGTATTCTTACCAGAGTGCTTTTAATATTCACGGGAGCACCGCATGTGGGAACTTGGCCCACTGTTTTAAGTGAATTTTCATTGAGAATAAAAGCTCCTGCATGCTGAGGGGATATCGCGGGCGCGACAGGCAGCTATTATGCCTGTCGCGCCCGCGATATCGCCCCAGTCTGTAAGAGCCTTTACGTACTTACACACAAAACCATCAATATCAAATGCGTACTGCGTAGTCGCTTCGGGTTAAATTCGATTTCCTTTCTAACTCCCACGTGTCATTCAGTCACCACATTAATTTGACGCCTCTCCTCAAGAGCGATCGATCGACGATCTTTTGTTTACCGCCCAGCGTCAGTCTTTCCTTTCCCCATTCTCCGGGAGCCACTTTAGCACCTAACACCAAAGTCTAAAAGGCTACATTCCTTTGTTTCACAAGAAATGCGATTCAACGTAAACCTTCAACGCCTGAACTGAACCTATGCTGAAGTGAAAATTCATTTCAGACGAATGAAATATTGCAAGGTTTTCACTTTTGCGTTTCCCTGATGAAAATGCATTCAGGAAAGTGTAATAATTATATTTTCAAGATATTTTAGAACTGAAAAGTATGTTTTTTTTTAAAGATTTATATAGCAGGTGTACACATTGAATGTTAATATAAACAGCTGTTTGAATATTTGTATAAACTTTAGTCGTTCGTGGTTTGGTAATGGAAGCAGGAGCGGTGGTTTTGTGGAAACAACTTGTATTATGAGCGTGAAACTCATCAATCATGTAAATATTGGTGTAACAGGAATTACCAACTATAACAGGAAATGTTCCATTGAAGTTTGGAATAGCGGCGCCGCTCATACCTATTTATTGACTCTACTTGTCATTCCTTGGCGAGCTTCCAAACACTCTAGCACTAGTATTATAAAAATATTTTAATGAACTGCTTTTTAACTATATATTAGTATTAATGCATAGTCTAGAAAATGTTGCCACTTGAAATAAGGGCCTCTGGAGAGTGGAGATGCTCGCAGCTTCTTTATTAGTACGTGTTCCAATAAAAACATGATTTATTATCAATTTGACCTTTCTTCGTAATATGTTTGTGGTGTTGGTGTGGTGGTGTATTCGTTTAAAATACGTATTGTATTTAGCAATGTCATCTATTTTGATCAAACGGGCACAAACAGAGGTCAGATATAAAAAATAAGGTTGAATTTGGGCATGTTTGAGGCACTTAAACTGAATGGTTAATCCATATTATAAAAAAAAAATAAAAAATAAAGAAAGATATTATTGTTGTTGTTATTGTGTTAACTCGTTTAGTCTTACTATCTTATTTTGTGTATTCCAGTGGCGCATTTAGTGAATCATCTGGATGAGTTAATGCAAATTCTAAAGACTATCTTAGTGGTTTACATTTGATATATTCTTGGCATGAACACAGTCGTATTTGTATTACTTATGCAGCTCATATTTATGACAGTTCCAATGTAAATCGAGCATGACCCAAATTGTAATACGGAAAAGAGATAAAATATTAAGACAACAAGAAGTTGATACCGATTTGGTCATGAAATCAATAACGTTTCCAAGACGGAAGCTCGTTTAATATTAAATAATATTATTAAAATGATAACTATAACTTGTTGCTGTTTTGGGCTTTAGCACTTATTAGACAATTATTGAGATGGCCCAGTGGTAATGACCGCGATTTACGAGTTGTAGGTCGTAAGTTCGAACCCAGTTGATTAATTTTACAGGACTACACTAAAATTTATCTTCTGTCCTATTCTTAATGAAATACAAAGAAAAAGATGCACTGAACTTAAATTTAGTTTAGTTTGTGAACAAGGGAATCGGTACCGATGTCTACTCAAAGCATAAAAGCGATATTACTCTTAAACTACTTAAGATATACATGACTTTTTTGTATAAACAGACTATTTTATTATCTGTAATTCTATGTGTGATTTTGATCAAACAAACATATTTACGTTACTAAAAATAAATATTCCTTAAGAACACGAATGGCGGCGCGGCGTGAGTGCGACGTCTATTTGTATGGCCAAGGTCAACGGCGATTTTCCGACCCTTAAGATCAGGTCGCGACCGCACTTGGCCTGCGGCCTCCTACGGCCCGTAATTTAGCAACTGAGCAGCAAGGACATTAATTATGCAGCCGAACTGGACAGGTATCAGTTTGCCTACAAAGGAGAAGCCCCTCAGTGGCAACTAGGCGCCTAATCGATATGTATGACGCAATGCTTTCTGCTTATCAAATTATACGGAGTGTTCTAAACGTTCTAATCCATCATCTGGTTTTGTCAGCTAAATGGGACAAGCTAACATTGTAACCATAAACGTGTCTCGTTATGTAAATTAAAACATATTGTATTATATTCCGACAAACAAGGAGCAATTTGTGTAACGAGCCCGAGTATTGAGAGTTTTGAACAAAAACAAAACATCTTAAAATCTACCGCTTTTGTTTGTTCATCTTAGCTGAGGAACCACAAAGTTACCAAGAACTGGATTAAATTAATTGATTACACATTTTTTTTTTACGTTTTATTTAGTTATGAAACGTAAACATGGCACTCTTCCACATACATATTCTGTTAATCGCATTCCACGCAAATGTAAACAATAAAAATATATTATTAATTATTTACAAAACTGAATCAAGCAACAAATCAATGACCGGCGACCTCACAGTGCGGTCTATTTACATTAAAATCATTTCAGTTATAAATATGATTGATGTATCATAGCAAATTCGATGTTGAGTTTTTTATGTGTTCAGCACTAAACACCATAGTTTGGCGTTTAGTCCAATATTTACGTCCATTAAAATGCTATCAACTCACTGTTGGTATTACATTTTCATTAAACAAACGAGGGATTGGCTGGGGACAATTAGAATTGCTATTTGCTTTTAATTTCCACTTACTACGATTATTTGTTTTGTATATTACCTTGGTTTTGGCTCGATAATACAACGTATTGTGTACTTTAATGATGGATAATTAATTATGAAAAGTGTTGAATAGAACTGTTTATCAGTTGTCATGATAACCGTCATTAATGATAGCACTTTGTTTTTTTGTTGCGCAAAAATGTTAATCAAACATAATGGGTTATTAAAGTATTGTTATTAGACATACTTCAATAACCCATTAAGTAACAGGTAAATACCTGTTACCAATTGGAACTGTTTAATGCTACAGCATTGTCAGAACACTTCAAATATAAAATTAATATCGTATACAAAATACAGTGGCTTTGTTGTTACGTCATAATTTGTAAGACTAATAAATTCGCGAACATAAGTACATGAGCATCATTTTCCGAATCCTCTTCAAAGGTTATATTGAACTTGGCGCGTAAGAGCATTCCTTTTTTCGGAATTCACAGAATGTAAGACATTGATTGCGGCACAACTTAGCATATTTCTCATCGTTTCTTTGATGTTCTTTGTTCTACGCCATTCAATAAATTAACATTATAAAGCAAATATCAAACACATAATTGTGCCGATTCTCTTGTCACAAAATTCTCTAAACTAAAAAATCACCAAAATTTAGTTTATTCCGGTAAAACGACGTTTCCCATTACTGACTAAAGTAACACAACATAACTAGGTATAATACAGTTTGAAAGCACTAATGTCATTTTAGCTATTAAATTTAGTGAAAATGGCAAATTTCCCATTCTGAATTTGACGTTTTTTACCTAAAATTTTGATTGTATAACTAAATCAAACTATTTTTATCGCAGTTAAAAATGTGTGGAATAAAATTAGTTGTCATGAACTACAATTTACAAAGCACATTTATCTGCTAGTTCTTGGAAGTTTGGATGCTTGTGAGTTTAGAAAATCTTAAATCATCAATATGGAAGCATAAAGTTAGAAGAAGAGGCAGAAAGTTAAATAATAAAATTGTTGTTATTTGTATAAATACGAAATTCATTTCTGGAAACTTTTTTTTTTTTTTGGTTTGGGAAATCATCAAACTAACTTCTCCTGCTCTGGGCGGAGTGGGAGGGTGTGTCAGACTCTTACTGACTAAAACACACCCGTATTCCTTCCTGTTGCCTGTGTTGCCAGGGGCCTCGGTAAACCTTAGTAACTTCCCGCGACCCCGGCAGGCATTGGCCCTAGTGGACCCCTACACACATCTCTTTGAGGCGCGCGTGGTATGTAACGCGCCGTCGACCCGGGCCTGGTCCTTACCGGACGGCGAGCTACCCATTGTTCACCGTCCGCAAGCCCGCGCCTACGGTGGCCGGAAATCCGCCCGGGATTCCCGATGCCCAGGGCGTCTCCTGCGGCGGCTAGGGGCGAGAGGGCGCGAAATTTGCCTTTCCCTCAACCGTCCCGCCTCCTCCTTCGCGAGCACTACTGCTTCGCAGAAGGAGGTGACAGCTGTCCATGCCCTCTCGCTCCGTACCATGGTCTGAACCAGGGCCGGACGCGAGAGATCTCTGCCGCCGATCGCCTCCACGAGGATACGGCGGTGCTCTGCCCAAGCCGGGTAGACCTCCACCGTGTCCTCCGGGCGATCTACACCCGACACCCGGGCGTTTCCTCCCGCCTTATCCGACACAGGAACCTCCCGAAGCTGCCGTGTCCGGTGAGGACCTAGGTCAGGCGGAAGGTGAGGACGCCGTGGCGCCTCTCTAGCCACTCCTCAAAGAGGGGACTTATCGCCGCAATTGTGGCGTGCCCAACACTGGGTTGCGACAACCGTACTCTCCATGTCGCCATGAGATCCCGCCGGAGCTCCGTCCGCTGTGCCGTGATTTCTCGTGGATCTAATTTACTTCATTATGGTTTGGAAAAGAAGTGGATAAATCCATTTCCATATTCTGTGAAATAATAAATAACAATATTTTTGAAACTTTCGAGAAAGACTTCAGTTGCAAATGTTGCGAGACCGTTCCAAACCCACTCCAAATGGCTAAACAACTTTTTCTTAAATTTTGGACTACCTAGATCGGGAGTTTGCTGAAGACCACCAACCAATTGAATGACAAACAGTTTCAAATTCAAGATGTCCTTGATAGGGCTTAAATTTCCTACCACGACGAGAATACCGGTGATTTTCATCTTACTGAACGAAAAACCGGATTTTCTTTTCTCGAGATCACATTTTTATTAGTAAATTAGCTTTACTACGCTGAAATAAATAACAAGATAATAATGCTACCTGTCGATTTTAATCAAATTCAAGGTTTTATCTTATTGAAAACCGTAAAAATATCGCTAAGTTCTAAATCGTTTTCGTGTACCTAATCATAACTAACCATTATCATTACCGATAACTAATCATTTTATTTAAATTCCAATTTATCTTATTTCATCTAATTTTATCTTTGTTTTATTTTTTGTTTCTCTGATTTTACCTAATTTTGTTTAACTTCATCACATTTTGTCTATTTTTATGTAAACCTGGCTTTATGATTTTATCCTAATTACTAGTACCTATTGATCGATAACTTTTATGTGTGGTGCTGCAAACTGTAACTATAAGTTGGTTATAAAATAATATAATAGCGTCTTTATTTTTCTTACTTTTAACATTTTTATACCCGTCATAACTTCTAAACAAAAGGTCCGGTTAGAATAATTTAAAGAGGAATTTGCATGTAGGTAAGTAACTTGTAAATGTTTGTAACTTGATTATGAAACTATTTAGTTGGATAAGGATTAATATCTCGATACGAATGTCATCGTCTTTCGATTCTACCCGTGTTTTGGTTGACTAATTTGAACAAAAAACGGTTATTGTGACTTAATTATAATAGTTAGATATATAGCTTTCCATAGGAGAAATAATTTGTAAAATTAGTTATGTAGTTTTTGAGTTTATCCATTACAAACAATCAAACAAAAAAATCAAATCTTTTACTATAGATAAACAGCAATATAGTTTTACGCCGTCATTATGCTCCCTGAATTTCATTTAGTAATTATTGGTAACAATTAGAGATTATTATGTGATTCTTTGCGAGTCAGGTTTTTTTACGCTTTGGATCATTTCGTTCACTCTTTATTTTTCTTGTCTTTCAAGTCTTGGAGTAGACCAAGATTTGTCGAAAATTAAGAGTTTGACAATCGCTAGACCATTCTACTCAACTTAGCGATTGTCAAACTCGATTTTAGTTGTGTCAAAATTGTTTTTAAGTTTAGATAATCTTGTTTGCAGAATAAATAGCTTTTAAGATTCCCCTAATCAAAAATAAGAAATTTTAGTGATAGTTTAGTTTCGTTTGGTGTACAAGAGAATCTGCACCAATGTGTGATCAGATAAGCTTATTCATTCTGTTTTAGTTTCAAGATGTCTTTAGTAGCAAGGCTGCTTCTTCATACCTTAAATAATCAATGCCATATTGGATTAACTAAATCTCATTAACAAGTTTTGGGCTGAATTTAAATGAAATCATACCTCTGCGGAGCTCGGCGATAATTTAACTTGTAATTTAATTGTATATTAGTTATTCTCTCTTGTAGGCAGGCTGTCTAAAGACACTGGGATCTCATTATGATGCATTTACTTTCTTGTCACGTATCTTTACGATTGCGCTACGTATCCAAATGGTGTGACGTCACGTAGCCAGGAAGTCTATTACCGCACCTCGCCGCGCCGCAGCTCACCGCACTTGATCCTTTTAGGCTAAACGGATATTCCGTTGATAGGATTGTCTGTCTGCCTCCCTTCGCTGGTCTGAAATTATAACTTATTTTCATTTAGTTTTTCCGAAAAAATGCCTGTGACTTGTGACAGCAGTTTCGTTTGTACGCAAAACGAAATTAGACTTTGGCAATAATTCTTTGATGTTTTTCTTTTACATAAAAAGGACTTTTCATTGTTACAGTGTACATATTAGCTAGACAGCCGGACTGGGTGTGCTTCAAATTGATTTTTGCGTGTCTCCAGGCTTTTTGCAGCTTTATTTACCCTCCCATATCTACACATCAATAGTACATACTAACTTCTGCCCGTTTCGTTTCATTCGCGTGGAAGTCGTAAGATACACAATATGCTAAAATAACAACCACATTTTTAGGGTTCCGTAGTCAACAAGGAACCCTTATAGTTTCGCCATGTCTTAGTACTAGAAAGCTGTAATTTGGTATGGGTATATTATATAAAATAAAATCTTGAATAAGAAGATGTAGGGTACCTCCCTGGCTTGTAAACCGTTTCACATAAGCAAATTTAAGTTGCTCGACTATTACTCGTTAACTTGTAAAGCCTACTTAGCTCAGTTTTCCTTTTAATTTCGTTATACGAGTATGTACTGCCATAATTTTTTTCACATATCCAAAAACAATCATTTAGCTGACGGGGGGGGGGGGGGGGCTACTCGCGCCACGTCATTACGTTATTCTAGTGTGCGTGCATTTAGCGGCCAACAGTTGGACGCAATTTCGACACAGCCGTGACTGTCTTTCTAGAGATATTTATATCTTTGATAAATATAGTTTCTATCTAAATTCTAACTCCTATAGGTTCATGTAAATAGAAAGCTGTAAAAACTTCTTTCATAAATTCTAAACATGGAAACTGAATAAGATATCATTCACACAGCAGTAGAAAGTCCTCGGAAAATATCTACAAATCTTAAGAGCGTTTACGCCGTACGGCATTTCATACAAATTTTCAAGTCCTAATTTTTCGAAATGACTGAACCGAAAAGCAGGATACATAGGTCTAAAATGGTACTAGAAAACATTTCCAAAATGTCTATTAAAAAAAAAAGTAATGGAAAATTTCTGTTGCATGGGAAATTTAAAATCGCTCTAATTTAACTGTAACTTAATTTTTCGAAAATGTTTTCTATTAACTTTAGACCTATGTATCTTTCTTAAAGTGTGAACTGTGAAGTTTAAAATCCATTAGTTTAATATCCTCTTAAAATCCATTTTCATTTATTTGCAGCACAATGTTAAGGCGCTGACAAGACCCAATTGACGAAAATAGGCTTCTCTTAAGAAAAAAAATTGCGATATCTGTATAGTTTGTGGTAGCGGAAAAAATATATGTTAATTTTGAACATATTTCCCAGAACTTGGTTGTTACCAAAACAAGTTTTGAGAAAAATCTCGATACAACCTAACGTTAAACTAACCCCTTACCTTGAGTTCTAAACCAAAATATATTTATGAAATATCAACATACGTTACGTATTTAATTAATAACAAGAGCGTCTTATTTGAATGCAGAACTTGGTTGTTTTTTATTTTCGATTACTCAACTCGATTTCGAGTAAATAGATAATTGCTTCATATTTCGCAATAAATTACAAGCGTTGTGTCATCGCGTTTCTCTTTCTTTTCTGTGCAATCTGATAGTGATCGCGGTTTAGGTGTTGTCAGCGTCTTAATGTGATACCTGTGTGCCAACACTGATCAGTGATCACTATGCTTTGCCGCCGCGTTTCAATACAGATTAAGTATGGGTAAACATTTATTCAACAAAGATGTTATTTGTTATTTATCTTTAATAATATATTGTAACTATATTAACTATATTCTAACAATTATGTATAGCTTTCGTAGCAAGCTTCGTTGGAATTGGAAGTCCATTTAATTTATTGTTTACTGTTAATGTGTTTAATTGTGTTGTTTTACAACTATGCTTGTAAGTCACGAACCAACTTGAAGTATGCAGTAGCGATATTCAATATAGCCAAACATGTATTTCTTGAACGAAGTATAAATATGTCAGAAATGCAATAGTGTCGTATTGCTTCAAACATTCCTTGCACATGAACTTGTATCACACGTGTTCTAAATATTATGTATGTGTATGTATTATGTTCGAAATCATTTGTCTTTTCGTTGAGAAAAGACATGTTGTTCGATTCACGTCACCGAGTCGACTTGGCTAGTGCCCATTGAAAAACACTCTCGGTTGCATAATGTATCGAGCGTGTGCCGCAATCGGAAATCCATTATGATCACAATGAGCTCAGCTCTATTTTGTCAACTGTCATGTTTACCTCCGAAAATAGTGTTGTTATTTTAAGTCTTGACTGATATTTGTTTTTACTCTGTTATACTTAGTTGCTTATGAAAAATAAACTCGTGTTGAGGCGTTTGTATAGCTATGTCAAGAACTCATTTTGTTGCCACAAGCTTGTTTTTGTCATAATTATTATGTTACAATATTTGGTCCTGATTCAGGTACGATAGTCTTGATCTTTAAATTATTGTAAGAACACCCGGTATAAGCATAAAGTCCGTCGCTATATAAAATGTCTGATATCCGATACCTTTGTCTTTGCTCATCGTCGAGCTGTTTTAATCAGGGAAGGATTGAAGAGGTTAGTTTTTACTTTTTGCTGTCTTTGAAGGAAGCTGCTGTATATTGCTGGTAGTCTGGAGAAGTGGAGACCAAGTATTTATTTTTATTAAAATCTTTCCATTTTCATTCTGGTTCCGTGGCGCTGACACCGTATTCCATAAATAAAAAAAGCCAAGTGCGTGTCGGACCACGCACAATGAAGGGTTCCGTTGTTGGAATGACTTTATCCCAAGAACAAACTTAATATTGTAGTTGAAAAACATGTTTCCTCATACATTCCAACTGCAAATGTAAGTTTGTACGCACAATATTGAGTGATATACCATGATATTTCTTAAAATATCATGGTAAATCACCTTAACCATAGACTTCCTGCCGGGGTCGCGAGAGGATACCAAAGGGTTACCGAGGCCCCTGGCAACACAGGCAACGGCAGGAATACGGATGGATTTTAGTCAGTAAGAGTCTGACACACCCTCCCGCTCCGCCCAGAGCGCCGAGCGGGAGAAGTTATTTGATGATTTCCCAACCTAAAAAAAAAACCATAGACTTATTTTTTCCTGTAATCTGTACTTATAGTACTATTCTCCGTATTTTTACTTTAAGTTCGTCTGTTTCGGAGATAAGGGGCGAGTGAAAAAAAAATAACATTTTTAATCCTCATAACAAGTCCTTTCGTGTGATATGTCACACGGTACAGTATGAAAACTTATTTTTTCGAATTTTTCTCACAAAAGTGAACCCCATATTCAAAATTCATTTATTTACGTTACACGTTCGTGTTTGGGTCACAGTAATTCATGTGTATACAAAATTTCAACTTAATCGGTTCTGTAGATTCGGAGCAAATCGGCCGTGTCCGACGGACGGACAGACAGACACACGAGTGATCCTATAAGGTTTCCGTTTTTTCCTTTTGAGATACGGAACCCTAAAAACGCTAGCAAGACATGAATAGAATAAAAATGATATAAAGTACAAAAACACGTTCATAAAAGTTTATCATGTGTACAATGCTCGTACTTACAGGGTACACACATAAAAGCTGTTATATTGGCAATCTACACGCGACGATTTCCGATAATAGGAACTTATTCATGTTTACAAACGCGGCACCTATGTAATGGACGTAGTATATTCAAAATGCTTCTCTTTGAATTCGTATTTAACCGTGTTTGATAAGCTTATGTAAACATACGCTAAAGAATTCACATAGTACATACACACCTTTATACTTTGTATGAGTTAGCACAAATAAAGCCGGTCCTACAATGTACTCTTCAAAAGAAGAACCGAGACTCAAACTAAAATACCTGTGTGGGACAGAAATGTTACAAACTGAAATTGTTAATTATAAAACGAACAGGAAATTAAATCTATCTGCGCTCGAACTGCATCAAACTCGAATGGAAAACCTGAAACAACTTAATTAGATTAAAACTGCAATATGTTACCGCGTCCCTGAAGAGAGTTTTCATTAAAACTAATACTAGAAAGTTGTCGTTCCTCGTGTCTTCCTAGTTCGGTGGAGGAGCAAAAAATTTTACGTGTCATCTAGTTTCACAGACGACGAGCAAGCGAAGACTGGAAATTGGAAAATAAATTGAAGCGTGACGTAGTGGAAACTAAATATTTGCAGAACCTTTACTGAATCGATTCAGAGTCATTTTTATTTTAGTATCATATTTTATTCATTACAAAAGCTTCTTTAATAACTTTAAAACTAGATTATAATATAATGCCTTTACAGTACATTTATGTATAATCATTAAAACTTCTAAATCAGGGATGCACAGACTTTAGATATTTTTTTGTTTATCTTAGATGAAATTGAAAGGGGCCACTCGGGCACATTATGAGCCAAAGACGGGCCTTTGGCTTATGATGTGCCCAAAGAAAAATAACTAGGTAAACGTTTTAAAAGAATTTAATTATGTACCTTTTTTGTAAATCTTTCAATATTTAGTTTGATACATGGTATTGCTTTGCCGTGAATTTTTTTGCGCGCCGCGCCCCTCTTACCGGTACTCATCCAAGTGCTACCCAAATAGTTCCGATCACAAGCTCGCATCACATGCTTCATAATGTTGGTAATTAGGTATAGGAGTGTAGAGGTTCTATGATAATGTATCATCCTAGCCGCTAGTTGACACTGGCAACTTAATAAAAATAAATATTTAAAATTAGGTATAGGAGTGTAGAGGTTCTACGATAATGCATCATCCTAGCCGCTAGTTGACACTGGCAACTTAATAAAAATAAATATTTAAAATTAGGTATAGTAGAGTAGAGGTTCTATGATAATGCATCATCCTAGCCGCTAGTTGACACTGGCAACTTAATAAAAATAAATATTTAAAATTAGGTATAGGAGTGTAGAGGTTCTACGATAATGCATCATCCTAGCCGCTAGTTGACACTGGCAACTTAATAAAAATAAATATTTAAAATTAGGTATAGTAGAGTAGAGGTTCTATGATAATGCATCATCCTAGCCGCTAGTTGACACTGGCAACTTAATAAAAATAAATATTTAAAATTAGGTATAGGAGTGTAGAGGTTCTACGATAATGCATCATCCTAGCCGCTAGTTGACACTGGCAACTTAATAAAAATAAATATTTAAAATTAGGTATAGTAGAGTAGAGGTTCTATGATAATGCATCATCCTAGCCGCTAGTTGACACTGGCAACTTAATAAAAATAAATATTTAAAATTAGGTATAGGAGTGTAGAGGTTCTACGATAATGCATCATCCTAGCCGCTAGTTGACACTGGCAACTTAATAAAAATAAATATTTAAAATTCGGTATAGGAGTGTAGAGGTTCTACGATAATGCATCATCCTAGCCGCTAGTTGACACTGGCAACTTAATAAAAATAAATATTTAAAATTAGGTATAGTAGAATAGAGGTTCTATGATAATGCATCATCCTAGCCGCTAGTTGACACTGGCAACTTAATAAAAATAAATATTTAAAATTAGGTATAGGAGTGTAGAGGTTCTACGATAATGCATCATCCTAGCCGCTAGTTGACACTGGCAACTTAATAAAAATAAATATTTAAAATTAGGTATAGTAGAGTAGAGGTTCTATGATAATGCATCATCCTAGCCGCTAGTTGACACTGGCAACTTAATAAAAATAAATATTTAAAATTCGGTATAGGAGTGTAGAGGTTCTACGATAATGCATCATCCTAGCCGCTAGTTGACACTGGCAACTTAATAAAAATAAATATTTAAAATTAGGTATAGGAGTGTAGAGGTTCTACGATAATGCATCATCCTAGCCGCTAGTTGACACTGGCAACTTAATAAAAATAAATATTTAAAATCGGAATATAGATTTAAAATGATGGATTGTCACAGGGACAGTCTTTAATTAACTTACAAACGAAAATGTACTGAATTTTAAAAGATAAATATATTAATATTTATCAAAAAGGAATATTATTTATTAATGTAGCACGTCCCGCACACTACAATACAACAACGACATTTATTTTATAATTTTATTTTATTTTCCGCATTTTTTTTATATTTTGGCGGGCCGCACGCGTACTGACAGCGGGCAGCATATGGCCCGCGGTTTGTGAACCGCTGTTCTAAATAATATGTTAAATGTTATAACAGTCCAAAAGGCAGCCACGACAAAACTTAATCTCAAAGATCACTACATATACACTATAGATAGATAACCTAAGTACGTGATGATGGCGAAGGTTGGGCGTTTTGGGGGACTGTCTTATGTAATTTTGACGTTCGAAAAGTGCTGATCCTCAGCCTAGTTTGAATAAATAACTTTTGATTTTGATTTTGATTATACTAGATAGATGACCTAAGTACGTGGTGATTAAAGATAGATGACCAAAGAACGTGGTACTGTTATTGAAAACTGGCATAACTGTCACAAATTCTGCTGCCTTTTCAGTCTATCGCTGCATCATATTTTATTATTTCTTCTCCTGTCCTTGTCTACGCAAATCGTACTAGAATTAATTCGGGCGGATTTTTGACAATTCCAATGTTCGATATTTTTTAACGGATTCTAATAATATTTTCTGTTTGTCGTAGTATCCTGTTCGCCGATATAGTGGGCTTCACGGTGCTCGCATCGCAGTGCAGTGCCCAGGAGCTGGTGCGACTACTCAACGAACTCTTCGGACGATTCGATCAGTTGGCCAATGTGAGTAATACTGTCCACGAGTAATAGTATTGCCTATTACTGGAAATTGGAAATTTTACTATTTATTATTATTTGTATAATACATGTCACAGATTATACGCGATGGCGAAACCTCTGAATCCTCATCGGCATAATGTAATTCTTCATTGTTTCGTGAAACCGTTAATTTCTGGCTAATATTGAGCAAAAAAGTAAACGGATAACTATGGTTAATAACGGGGCTTATACTAGTGACATGATTGTAGCACCTTTTAGGCAGAAATGATCGATGATGCAATGGGTATGGGCAAAATTATGGTCAATGATTATTAATTTTAACTAGCTTTTGCCCGCGTGGATGTCGGAAAATATTTCACGGGAACATACTACTGGGATTACATATGTTAATCCAGGTAAATAATGTATTAATTCCGTAAGACCTACATTGTTTTCATATACGAGTAACTTTTGGGTTTACGCGGCGCACACCAGTCAAGCTCCCAGTCGGCACGATTTCTCCCGACATCTTCAACAATCATCGTCATATTTCAGCCAATTTAAACAAAACTTTAATTAATTATACACCTAAACCTTCCTCGTGAATCACTCCATCCATTGGTGAAAACCGTATGAAAATCTGTTCGGTATTTTTTGAGTTTATCGCGTTCAGACAGACGGACGCGGTGGGGAGACTATAATAATAATATACGTATAACTAATATAATATATACTATTGTTTTATAATATTTAGAGATACTCAACTGCACTACAGGAAGGGTAATCTTCTACTTGACAAAAATCTTAAATTCATTCAATGATAGACAACTCACAGCTTAAATCGCGCATGAAATTTTTCAAAGCGTTCCTTAAATAACAAAAGGACTCCTAAATAAATTAAATAGGGATTGAAAGTTTGTATGGAAGTTCGTCGTTTGAAGTGAGACACGTGTAAGTTGGTACTTTACTTTTAAATTTGTTGTTACATCGTATTTTTTTGGAAATTTATCCCCTACGGTTCCTAAGAAGTTGGCGGTGGGAAGTCCCATCGGGCACACGGCTTGTGTTTTATTAAACCTGGTCTTTGAAAACAGGATAATCACTGTCTTCGCATCAAGATCCTGGGCGACTGCTACTACTGCGTGTCCGGGCTGCCCGAGCCGCGGTCGGACCATGGCCGCTGCACTGTCGAGATGGGGCTCGACATGATCGATGCTATAGCGTGAGTCACTTTTATTATCATTTTCTTTTATAAGTAAAAGGGTTGTTTTCAAATTTAGGCCCAAAAAGTTTTCAAGGAATTTCATAATTTTTAATGTAAGATATTTTCGTATATTTTTGTTATTAGGTGCGTTTAGTAATTATTTGATAATTTCCCACCGAAAAAAAAAAAAAACCGGCCTAGTGCGTGTCGGGCCACGCACAATGAATGGTTCCGTAGTTGGGATTACTTGGGACGAATTTATTCCAAAAACAAACTTAACATTGTAGTTGAAATACCTGTTCTCCCATACATCGATATATGCCACGATCAATTCTCCAACTCGTAAAGCCTACTTAGCCGTGGTAGTTTTCCTTTATAATGTACTACTGCCATGAATAGAACTTAAAAGGAAACACTGAGCAGTTCCTTGGTTAGTATGTGTCGCGACCACGTCTCAACGATCACTGCCCCTCCATGGTCCGTATGGAACACCATACTCAATCCTAGACCCCGCACAACACTAAACAAAGGCGCGCTGTCTCGTTTTGAGTACATACTCATGAAAGATCCGACTTAAAGTTTAAAATCCGATAGCAACAAGTCCAAAAAATACCGTATGTCATCTATAAAGCTAAACCAAAAATAGTCGCAAGTAGCTACACATGACCCACGCTTACGACAAACAGCGCCACCTTGAGTTGCCAATTTATGGCGGCCGTACAACAATAAAATTTAATTGGTCATTTCAGCCGACGTGGCTAACTTACTGTCCGTGAAAAATATACGACAGTAGATAAACTTTAGTAATATACGAAGTTAAGTGATCGATCGCTGAAAGAACAAAAATTAGGTCAATTAAACTTATATAGTCGTTCCATATTTATATCCCGCAGGGTGACAGGGTCACATAATTATATTTATTTAAACGAGGTTGAAGAGAGAATTATCTCGAGTATTCATTTATTGAATACACATATATTTTTTTTATTAATAAGCTAGGACTGTGCGGCTTGTGTCAGCTGTAGTACGAGGGCACGCGCATCGGAGCATGTCGCGATACGCGCTTATCTGCGCATTGGCTCATCAAAGGAGACAGCTAAATATACTCTTTGTGATCATGGCCCCCTGGCCGCCTGGCCCCCGGTGATATCCTGGGTGGCCCCGTGGGGCCGCAGCCCTCCCTCGTCGCGTGAAGGTCACTAGGCCGGCCTGGAATGTTGCACTTTATCGCATTCTGTAGCTAATTTTGCGAGATGATCGTCTCAAGGCATTTTTTTGTAGACGCTATTACAATTTCAAACGTTTCCAGAAATAATTTGGCGGTCCATGTGATCCATTCATTTAGGTCTTTATCAATAAACTTCTCTTATTTTTTAAACTTGCCAAGAGTATTATAAAGCATGAGATGACGTTTACGTTAATAATTATAATGTTTTTTTTTTATATTCTTCCTTATTACTGGGTGGAAAATAGATGATACCGATGCATTTTGAAAGCAAATCCGTTCAGGAATATTGAGTGCACCATCCGTGTTGACAGGAATTACATGGTCCATTATAACTGTGTGCATAAGTAGACCGCAGACTTACAATAAGAGGCAAGCAATCAACACCCGTGGACCGACCACAGGCCGCAAACCTCAAGCAGAACACAGCTATTTGTATTCAGCGTGGTTATAATGTTTCAGACACGCGTCACGTTCGCCGCTGTCATCTGAACATTATCGAAAGGACATATCCGCCTTCTCGAGCACACGAATAACCAAATCACTTAGACGCGAATGGGAATGATAAATAAACTATTGTTATTATGTCAATTTTCCTAGAAATGGATCAGGATTCTACTTGCAGTGTTTATTCATTTGGAAACGTTTGGAAAATTCTATTCCTATTTCCTTTAGTACGCGAAAATCAAACACATACACGAGATATCATAACTTTTGTTCGCACGACTACGTCGACGACTGGCTGGAAGCCTGTAACAGCTTAGACAGTACCCAGAGTCACGTATACAACTTGTCAAGCGTAACATGAATATCTTTTATGATCAGATTCCGAATCGAAGGACATGCTCCTTCAAGTGGAAATGTGTATCATTTGGTACTGCTTGCTTTTTCATCCAAATTCCATTGAATTGCGTACGTATTCTACCATTCAAACTCCACAAATGTAATATTGAAATTAATATTAGAATCCCTAAAAAAATATTTATTAACATCAATGTAAACATTTTATCAGTCTGATAGACAGTGTTTATAATGAAAATAATGAACAGAATTAGTTGTCAACAGTCTACAGTGAGATTCGGCCGACGGCGACGTGGCACGCACGTCATTGGAACAGTCTCTCTTGCTCTTGACCTAAATGTTATTCCTCGTTTGTGGATACACGTAAATAGTCACAATGGTGTGTTGTCCGTCAATACACGTTACAGTCGTTACTTATTTACAGACGAGCATCAATACCCTATCTATTATAGTTTATAGTCTCGTTCGCAAAATTTGATCTATGGTGTTCCGCTTACGTTGCTCCACACATGCATGCTTGATGCACGCTCAGTGTCGTATTTGAGAGTCCAATAGGTATAAGAGGGAAAACAAACAAATATCAGTATTTTATCGCAATCTCTGCAGCTGTGTTGACCAGCCGCGGCCGGCAGACACTCAAGTCAAACACACAATTTGTTGACAATTTCCGCTTTGCACCACCGCAAAGCCAAGGGACAAGCGTGTTAACTGCACATTTACATGGTTCCTATATTAAAACATTGCGTTGGAACTTGAAGGAAGTTGAAATTGGTGCCGATTCCCTTGTTCACAAACTTAACTAAATTTAAGTTCAGTGCATCTTTTTCTTTCTATTTCATTAAGAAAAGGACAGAATAATCAGCGCTTGACGTAAATTGGAAGTAATTTTAGTAGGCAAGTTTTTAATCACGTCTAAACTTGTATGGAGTAGTGACAGGCGCTGATTAATTTGACAGGACTAAACTAAAACTTATCTTCTGTCCTTTTCTTAATGAAATAGAAAGGAAAAGCTGCACTGAACTTAAATTTAGTTTAGTTTGTGAACAAGGGAATCGGCACCAATATGTTGTAATAGAATATCTAATCGTATTTGCGCTAGTATGTTAGTGTCGACAGCATCGTAACATTTAAAATTCCTATCAATTGAACTACGCTGGCCTGACCTTAAAAGACGTGGGCTTATATGACCCATATTACTCAAATATCATCTGCACTTTTTAATTTTAATTATGAATGCACGGTGAAGCGTGCAAAAATGACGTAAATAATATTCTCATATGATTTAGTGGGTATTTTTGCATGAACTCGTGTGAATGTCGAAACGAAATTGGTCCAATAAAGCTATTTTCAGTTGGTGTTATTTCTGCGATGCTAGATAATATTATTAAAGTGGTATATATATAGAGCGGGGAGAAGCGCGGGACGTACTCGACATTGAGTACAATTAATTTGGCCAAGTTTGTAGTATATTTACTGTAAGATATTTGTTAATGTCAGAGACTAAAAGCTGCCCGTTACAATTCTACTAGTTTTTGTGTTTTTAGACTAATTTACGATGCTTGCTAGATTTTGTGTTTACATTAAAGCACTTAATATCTCAGCATTTTGATGTTAATTAGCACCCGTACTTAATTTAATATAATTAAATTTTTAATTAAGAGCTTGTCTAATGTTTGTTAAGATTTCAAAGAACATGAACATCTTTAGAACCGTGAACATTTGTTCTTTTTCAACTAAGTAAGTTCAACGATATTTGCATAAGATTATAATCATATTTAGAAGCATGCAAATAAAACTATAGGATAACAGCGAAACTCGTTTTTATTTTATGATAAGCAATAAATGGTGTTCGCGTCAGTCGTTGCTCTAAACTACGACTGGATTTTAGGGGCTGCGCGCAAACAAGCACTCAAACTCAAACCATTTATTTCAAATAAACCAAATACAGGCACTTTTGAATTGCCTTGACAATTCAAAAGTGCCTGTATTTGGTTTATTTGATAAGCAATAAATGGTCGTCGCGTCAGTCGTTGCTCTAAACTACGACTGGATTTTAGGGGCTGCGCGCAAACAAGCACTCAAACTCAAACCATTTATTTCAAATAAACCAAATACAGGCACTTTTGAATTGTCAAGGGGTCGGTCAGTCAGAAAAATGAAGCTAGTTGCCCATTCCAAAGCGTAGCAAGTTCCTATGGAGAAGAAGAAGCAAGAAACTCCACGTTTTTAAATTAAAATATTGTTACAAAAATACAATTGTTAAAACACTGTTCCCGAATCGCTACCACTGACCCGGGTAATTTCGTATTCAGGGGATGTCCACCCGCGTCGATAGTGACATGTGTCCCCTTTCAACCCACTGCCATTCAGGGAGTGGCGGGCGAAAAGGGGAAAACTGGAACAACCTATAACGTCCGAGACACAAAACAAAGAAACGTAACAAATGTAACAATAGCTGCTTTATCGCTGTATTGGGCAAACATTTCGTAACGCCATTAGCGATGGGGCGAAGCAATAACAAAGGCAAATTAACATATCATAATTGCGTTAGTCGTCCTCGAATTAACTTCTCATCTGCCTATGCCACTGCGCTCGGATTTCAACTCAATTTACTTTGTAACATCACCGAGCTTCTGGGAGTTCACGTTCATCTCAAATGAACTGCTGCGAACTATGTTATTGTGTTTTATTAAGGCGCAGATATACATAATTATGATTTTAGAGACTTTTAAATCTGTTATTATTACGCCTTCATATAATGCAAGTAAGTTATGTAAAACATGTTTGTTGAACTAGAATGGATACACATCAATTCTACATTATATATAATTCTACATTATATAATTCTTTATTCAGCTTGAATTACAAATATTTCTGTGGAAAATTTTCACTTAACTGATTTATTACTTCACACAGGGGACGTCATTACGTCATTCGACAAGTAGGTAATTGCTGAAAATCAGCGCTGTTGACGATAGGCTTGTCCGAAGTCACAGCATTTCGCTGAGCAACGACCTTTTCTTGCACAGATGCGACGCATTGTTTAATTGTTCTAGTTTTAATTGTTTATTTGTTATAAAAGTAGTTATTTCCCCACTGCAATGGGCATTCTGTTTTTGTTTTGATTGTATGTTATGTTGTCATTGGTTGTCATCTGCCAGTGGCGCAACAGAGTAAATATTACGTAATCGACAGGATTGTCAAAATTATATGGGTTGATTACGAGGCTTTTAGCTACTTTGTATATTATGTGTCTATTTTACGTAAATTTTTATAATGTGCGTTTTGTTTGTGCAGAATAAACAATTTTTCTTTCTTTTTTCTTTTCTTTCTTTACATGTGAATATTTAAGTATTGTAGTAAAATACTTTATGAAATAAATTCTGTAAGTAATGTCTACCCAATGCATAAAAAAACTATATTACTTTCAAACTACTTACGATATTTTCATGATTTGTTTTGTATGAACAGACTATTTTATTATCTACATATATTTCAATCTGTGTTTTTTTCAAATATTCATATTTTCGTTAATAAAAATAAATATGTCCTATGAAACCGAACGGCGCGGTGCGGCACCGGCGTGTGCGCGTCACGGATTTGTATGACCAAGGTCAACGGCGATTACCCGACCCTTAATATACTGAACAGGAAATAACATCTTGAACTGTCTCCCTAAAATGTTATATCTCTGTCGTCTATTAAAGTTACAGCTATTAGAGAGCTTGCTTGCAGCGCTCTCGCAGTTTTTTTTTTTCAGTAATGGGCTTATTTCATTTTATACTCTCAGAGATTTTTACAATTTAGATTGACACCTTGGTTTTATTTTATAGTCGTTTATTTGCTAATACATTCATAATTCCTAATTCTTATTCATCATAATTAAGTGTTATTATCCTGTCTAACTACCTACTTATTAAATTAACTGTTTAATTTCGAGAAGGTGAAGATTATAAAACATATCATTATTCGTTTTAATTTAGATAAGGATATAGGTAGAACAGTGGTGGCCCAGTGGTTACGGCCGAGACTTACGAGTTGTAGGTCGTAGGATCGAACCCAGACAGGCGCTTTACTTTGTGTAAATTATTTCATCACCACTGCTATCAAAACGGTGAAGGAAAACATCGTGAGGAAACCAGCATGTCCTAGAACCAAAAAATTCGAAGACATGTGACATCTACCAACCCGCACTGGGCCCGCGTGGTGGATTACGGCCCACTCCCTCTCACAGAAATAGTCATGTGTCCCAGCAGTGGGAACATTATAGGCTGATTATGTTATGTTATAGGTAGAATGTTAATATAAACCAAAATTAAATGAGATGTCTATTCAAAACATCAATTCCTAGCATTTCAATGCGGGAGGGAAAATCTCTGATACGGAATAAAATGTTTTGTATAAATGTATTTCCCTTCCACGCGTAACTCATTACTGCTATTGACAGCCAACTGCGGAATGAATCAAAGCTATCTTGTTGGATAATATGCTGGCTGACCCACTTCGCAAGTAATCCGACTAATAGGTAATTAATTTATCCTTTCTCTACACTGGGGTGTATTCGTCAATCAGTTGTACTTCATACAACTGATTGACGAATGAAGATGTGTTCACTATTCACTCTTGGTTCTCGCTATATTACTTTACGGGTACCTACGTGTTTTCAGCGTGATTGATGACCGTGTGTACAAGACCTGTGAAGGGGACAAATGGAGCTTCCTACTCCTATGTAGAAAATTTTAGAATATATTTTATTCGAAGATTTGGAAAAACTGTTAGTCACTTTAAGACTTCATCTGGTGCGCCGCCTGTCGCGAACTAATGAAAAAATATGAGTCTGCTGTCGTAGTCTGCCTGACGGTCACTTTATTGACTAACGTAAATTGCGCAATTATTCGTTTAAAATGTTGTAGCATTTTTTATTTTAATTAGGTGTAATTCTGTTAAAAAGAACCAGAAATTAATCCTCGGCCTTCATGGATTCATAAATGCACGTTACTTCCAACAAAATGGACCGTAAAAATGCGGTGAACTAAGGTCGATTTGTCACCGATAAAGCCCATTGCTGTAAAATCAACTGGCGTTAATAAACAACAAAGGAAGTCGTAAAGGCGGCCATAATTAGTTATGGTTCTTTAACTAAAAGATATTCCTGAGTGGTTATTGCGTGATAGGTAGTATTTAAATCGTTTTCTGCTTGCATATAGGCTCCTACATACTGGCGCGACTTGTCGCGCGACGCGTCGCGACACAAAGGCACCGCTTGTAGCGCTACACACGGTGTCGTTGTGTCGCGTCGCGTCGCGCGACAGGTCGCGCCAGTATGTAGGAGCCTTAATACGAGTGGGCAATGGGCAGAAACAATAAATTTCTATTATATATAAGTTCAGGGCTACGTTAAATCATGGTGAGGAAAGAATGCCATGCGCCAGTCCGCCTTTTCAATAGCCTCGTTGAAAAGCACGACTGACTACTGCCATTACAGTAACTGAATAACGTCGTTTAATTTAATTCGTAGCTTTGTGAAACATTAAGAATTAATCTGGGAAAATTACCAGTATTTTGTGCGCTGTGAACGAGAAATGGTCTCATTACAGGAATCCCGCACAGAGCGCTCGACTCAAGTTTCACAAAGTCGCATAATAAAGCGTACATTAAGGCGCTGACAAGACCCAATTGACAAAAATAGGCTTCTCTTAAGAAAAAAAATTACCAAATCTGTATAGTTTGTGGTAGCGGAAAAAATATATGTTAATTTTGAACATATTTCCCAGAACTTGGTTGCTACCAAAACACGTTTTGAAAACAAAATCTCGATACAAACTAACGTTAAACTAACCTCTTACTTTGAGTTCTAATCCAAAATATCTGTATCAAATATGAACATACGTTACGTATTTAATTAATAACAAGAACGTCTTATTTGAATGCAGAACTTGGTTGTTTTTTATTTTCGATAACTCAACTCAATTTTGAGTAAATAGATAATTACTTCATATTTTGCAATAAATTACAAGCGTTGTGTGATCGCGCTTCTCTTTCTTTTCTATGCAATCTGACAGGGACCGCGGTTTAGGTGTTGTCAGCGTCTTAAGTCAAATAACTGAGGAAAAGTTAACATTTAATAATGTAAATGTTTGTTATCATTTAAAATTAGAGAACACATTCTGTAATCTACATTAATTCGCCCATAAATGTTTCCGCCCACGTTGTTAATATTACAAAAAAAAAAAAACTTTATTTTCGTCATTGTGCATGAAGTATATTGAATACACTATACATAAAATTATTTAGGTATTAATAAATCAATTGTCCACGATGTGGAATAAAGTCTGCGTCAGGTCACACCGATCCATCAACAATGTTTATATTAAATTAATTTCACTTCTTGAACATCCATTTTAATTCTAATGTTGTCAATATATTACAGACTCTCATTTATAAAATATGTCATGTAGAGCGTATCTTTTGTCTATATTTTTTTACCCTTCAAAATATATTATTACCAGCAAATGTTGAAGAATTTAGATACGCTATACGTGGGAACGGGGAACGTAAATTCAATAAAAAAGCGTTCGCGAATTCCAGTGTGAAGTAAAATAAACTTATTTCTGCAATTCGTATCCGACTGTGATGTTTACATCTGTACATTTATATTTGGAATAACTGTGTGTATAGGTAGCACTCCAGCGCGTGCGCACTGTTGCCAAGTTTATCGCCATTCGTCTTTTTCGTAAGTTGTCTATTCAACGTGAAAGAGTTACAACCCAAGTGCTTTGTAGAGATTTATATCTCGAGTAAATAATTCCACTTTAGCAACGATTTCCATCATTTTCATGATTTATGTACTGTTTTAGAGTCCTGAATTTCTGATACATATGGCGAAACGTGTAATTCTGTGAAATGCGTCTTGTGTCATGAAAAATAAACTGTTGGCGTTTTTCAAAAAAAAAACCCAAAATGTTACACACACACATTATAGGTATTACATATTATTATTTTAATTTATTGTATTGTTCTTGCTATTAATTGAATTCTTTTATTTTGTTATTTTTTTATATTTATGAGCTGTCTTTTTATTACTTTTATTACTATTAGGTATGCTTTATGCTGAAATAAATGTTTTATTAATATTTCCTGTATTCCATTAAATACATATTATTTACATTTTTAAATATTTTTGTAAAGTATAAAAACAAACATTTAAAAATATAAAAAATGCCCACCGGTATCGGGTACAGGATCCAAGCTACCGGTAGGCGGGGCTACCAAGTCAGGGCTCTTGAGAGGGGAACCAGACGATACGCGCCGTGTCCAGAAGTACCGCTCTCTGGATTAAGCCCTTGATCCAGTTGCCTAACGAGAGCCTCTTCAGGTGGTGGGTGAGACTCTTGGCTATTATGCCATTGGCCGTCACGACTATCGGCACAATGACTGCTGTATCCACATCCCGCATGTCGACAACCTCGCGAGCTAGGTCAAGATACTTATTCTGCTTATCTTTTCAGCTTTTACGAGGTTCTCGTCATGCGGAACCGCTATATCAATAATCATTGTGCGACGCGCTAATCGATCTATCACCACTATGCCTGGGTTATTGGCAACAATAGTCCTGTCAGTGATGATAGATCGATCCCAATACAACGTAATATTGCCATTTTTGAGAACTGGGTCGGGCGCATACCTATAGTACGGTACTTCCGATTCCACAAGTCTGTATTTCAGAGCAAGTTGCTGGTGGATAATCCTGGCTACAGGGTCGTGCCTATGCAAGTAGTCTCCGTTAGCCAGACGAGAACAGCCAGAAATAATGTGTCGGATTAATTCCCCCGGATGATGGCATGCCTGACAGATGTCAACCATGCCGACTTTCACAATATAATAGGTTGGGGAAAAAGTTTCTTTGCATTTTTTAAGAAAATTCAAAACATTTTTTAATATAGTTTATTTACATTTAACTAAAGTATGTAGGTACCATTTTGTTCGATAACTTTTTGCCATCTAAGTAGGTAGGGACATGATCCCATTGATATAGAAATTTTGGGACTTCTGATCAAAATACCGCGACAAGTGCTTTTGGCAGTCCTCTCGTGATGTTAACCTGACACTGCCTAAAGAATTCTGAAGAGACCGAAACAGGTGGAAGTCTGAAGGTCAGGACTATACGGCGGATGCATTAACACCTCCCAGCCAAACTCTCTTAATTTTTGCTGAGTGGCTAAAGATGTGTGAGGTCTAGCGTTATCATGATGAAAAACCACACCCCTTCTGGTGATTAATTCTGGCCGCTTTCTCTCAACTTCTTGCTTTAATCTCATCAGTTGTTCGTTGTAGAGTTCAGAATCGATGGTCCTGCCTGGTGGTAACAGCTCATAATGAATAATGCCCTTCCAATCCCACCACACACACAGCATCACTTTGTTGCGAGTTAACCCGGGTTTCGCCACAGTCTGTGAAGCCTGACCGGCCTTTGACCACGACCTTTTTCGCACGTTCTTGTCGTACGTGATCCACTTTTCATCACCAGTTATCAGCTTCTTCAAAAATGGTTCGGTTTCATTACGTCGTAATAAAGAATCACAAATGAATACACGTTTCATTAGGTTTCTTTCAGTGATCTCGTGAGGTACCCAAATATCGAGCTTTTTTGTGTACCCAGTTTTTTCAAATGCGCCAAAACTGTTTTGTGGTCAATTCCCAGTTCTTCAGCTACGTCGTAACTACTGATATGCCGATCTTGCTCCACTTTTTCAAAAATGGCATCCATTTTATCCATAATAGGGCGACCAGAGCGACGTGCATCTTTGACATCAAAATTTCTGGATTGAAAACGCTTAAACCAAATTTGTGCTACTCTCACAGACACTGCACTAGGTCCATAAACATCGCAAATTTTTTTCGCGGCTTCCGTTGCATTTTTACCTTTTTTGTAGTAAAATTTTAAAATGTATCGAATTTCTTCATTAGATTCACTCATCTTGACGGTACGAAAAACAAATGAAAATCACACATTTTCCTAAAACCAGCCAGATACAAATAGTATAGAGAGATTTTATTACAAGTTCATACATACTATAATGCGAAAATACTTTTTCCCCAACCTAATATTTCCTAGTTTCTAGGAAGTATTTCCTGAGACTGCATATCTCACGGTTGTGTCTTAGCATTTAAAAAGCCTCGACCTCCACACTTCCGCCGTATATACAGTCTCATCACCGATGACCGTGGATGATGCATCCGATTTGCGGTCTGCAGTGTGTGGACCCTCCTGTCTAGGGCGTCAAGTTTCATCTGAGTCCATTTGAGTATGCCGAAAGAGTACATCAAAATCGGCATGACCCAACCGTTGAAGGCACGCACCTTGTTTCCACCTGATAAAACGCGCTCCTTCAGCGTTTGCTTTATGTCAGCAGTGTTGATGCCTAACGCTTCCGACATACTCAAATACTTGTAAGTTTCAATTGAGGAGAGGGGTCTCAGGTGTATGAATCCGAAAGTTGGGTTCCCATGGATCCCCCAATCCCCCCACGCTTTACATGCATGACCGCACATTTGTCCACACCAAATTCGCAAAGTTGCGCAAGTTGCAAATTATTGGGGGCAAAAAGTTTCAAGTCATCCATGTCCTCTCCTCAATGGATAGCCTAGACCTGGATCCTCCAGCAATGTGCTTAGAGGATTCAAGGCAAGGCAGAACCAAAGTGGACTCAAACTATCGCTCTGAAATATACCTCGCTTGATCCGTATCGGTTCGCTATTTCTCTGGATATGTCGACATCCTGGATAGCGAAGGACCGTTCTCCACTACCCCATACATGACATCAGGAAGGTGCCCAGAAATGCATCTACTTTATATGTATAACTCCAGCACCCTCATGAGCCATGTATGGGGCACCGAGTCATAGGCCTTCTTATAATCTATCCAACATGTCGACAGATCCTTTCGGGAACGACGAACCTGTTGGCTAATGGCCATATCGATGAGGAGCAGCTCCTTACTACCGCGGGATCCGTTCTTACATCCATTTTGTGAGGCAGACATGATTAAGTTGGTTTCTACATGTTTGTTAATTTTAGCTCTCAATATGGATGAAAGAACTTTATAGACCGTCGGTAAACAAGTGATTGGTCTATAATTTTTTGGGTTCCGCAGTACTATCTGATTTATGGAGCGGGCGGGTTATTCCGGTTGTTAGGAACTGGGGTAGTGACCCTGACTCTAAGGCTGACTGGAACTGGGATGTCAAGCGGGCGTGCGACCTTTGGAACCACCTTATCCAAAAGTTGTACAACCCGTCCGACCCTGGAGATTTCCAGTTAGGCAAAGGACAGACTGCATTTGCTACATCTTGGGGATCGAAGGTTAGTGCCCCCATTTCTGGTATATGATGGCACGCTCGCTCGATTCCCTTAGCCCAGTCACCCTCGGTTTGATTGGCAGGCACTGACCAGATGCTTCGCCAGAAGGAACACGTGGCGTCATCATCCGGCAGGTGTGTGTCAGCCACACCTGGGTCAGGTCGCTCGCAAGTCCTATTATTATTATTAGGATGTCCTTACATATCTCGGGACCTTGGGGTCCCGGTCCTTTGGAAGGCGAACGAGGGGCCGAAGCCAACTCGCAGAGGCCCCTTGGACAATTGTAATGGATTGAAGCACCAACCGACGATTATCCCTGTTTGCAAGTGCACCCAAGGACAACCCCCGGTTGATGCAGGACTATTGCAGGACATAGAAACAAAACATATTGGGCTATGGGTTTCGGAGGCTATAGTGGATCGGTTTCCTAAGACTATGGAAAGGCTATGCCCCCTACCTGACCAATGTTTTATATAAAATACACCGATAAAATGGCAGGGGGTGATTTGCACACTCAATAATGGGCCCCCGACAGACCGCTACCACATAGTGACATAGCGACAAGGGGCAACACTTCCTGAGGTGCTTGAGGAGTGGAGGGGTATTCCATGACTTTCAGGACAATCCCAGAGCCCGGAAGATGGTCAAGATCCCTACGAGCACTTACTGGAATACTTCCTTCCTCCGAGCACGTTTGCTCTTGCGAATCTCCACTCAAGCCGGCCAATAAAGGCAAGAATGAGGTGGGAGCTCTGTTTCTCGTCAGTGTTCACTCCAGCCGGCCATTAAAGGCAAGCGGTAGATAGGGTCCGTGGGGTCGCTACTGCCCAACAGCTCGCCATATGCTACCCTGTGGGTATCTCTCTTGGTCGGGCTCCTTACTCTAGACCCGTTCTGGCAAAGTAAACTCTACCAGCATAGCTAGAGTTCGGAGCTCACAAGCCCCACCACGACGTCAATGTAGAGATACGGCGCGGCGGCGTTAGGGTTATTATTATTATTGTTATTATGTGCGTTCGTAAGCATCATTCTCGAAATAAAACAAGATTTATGCAATTCTAGTTTGGGATATTTTCATAAAGGCATGGATCAGCTATTATTAATTAATTTACCAGTAATGGCGCAGATATAAAACCGGCCACGTGCATGTCGGACCACCCACAATGAAGAGTTCCGTAGTTGGGATGAATTTATCCTAAAAACAAACTTAACATGTTTTTCAACTAAAAAACATGTTCTCTCATACGAGTACATCGATATACGTCACGGTCAATTCTCAAAATGTAAATGTAAGTTGGTCGACTATTACTCGTTAACTTGTAAAGCTTTGATAGTTTTCCTTTTAATTTCGTTTGTATATACTATGATTGCCATGATTCTTTTCACATATCCAAAAACAACCGTTTTTAGCTGGGGGGGGGGGGGGGGGGGGCTGGGACTTGACTCTAACCAAAATTGGTACTTTAAAGTTTAATGTTACACAAACGGATCCCCGAATCGAATTAAAAAAAAAAAAATTATCAGACCCGCAATATTTTTGATCGGCCTATCCAATGATACACACCATGGGATAGGCGACAAAAAAAAATATTATCCCCACTTTACGTGAATTTGGCATACATATTCACACCGACAAAGTGGTAAAATAAAGACTTTCTTGTTTCTAATAAATCTTTATTTAGGTTACCTAACCTAAAAAATAGATTTATTAGGAAGAAGAAAGTCTTTATTTTACCACTTTGTCAGTGTGATTAATATGTATGCCAAATTACATTTCAAATTACATTCTAGTACTAAGGCCCGTATTACAGAAGGAAACTCAAGCATTGATCTCTGTTTAGAACGTTCCTCAAGCATAGATTTATTGATCATAGTTCAGCTGAGTTTCGTTTTATTTTAGAACGTTACTCAGTTCGTAAAGCGAACCCAAGCAGTGATTTGATCTGTAATCGCCCAAGTGTGGTCGAGACCGCGCTTGAGCATAGAATTGTCATGCCAATTTTTGTTTCAAGCGTAAGTTGTCGAGTTTTAATATCAAAATGGATATATTTGAAGAAGTAGATCATTACAATAATTTATTCAATGATGATGCAAATAGAAGGTTGAACTTTAGCGTTCCTCTTAGATATTTAAGAGATACACAGGACCCATATAATTGTGAAAACTTCAAAAGGTTTACACAAGTACAAAAATTTTTCTTTCGTCCTGCCATTTAAAAAGTTATAAGAATAAATAATAATAAGTAAAACAATTAACAAAACTAATCAAATAAATATCTACGATGTTTTCATTTGCATTGTTTGACATATTGCCATTTTTTTAAATAGCGTACCTATTTATGGCCATAGATACAAGTTTACACTTTACAATAATATTATGCTTACAAAATTACTATACTTTTATCAATAAATGAGGGATTGTACTATTCGGGACCGAACTAATAACGCTGATTTTCTAAATAATTGGGCGCTTAAGGTATATTTTAATATTTCTAATCCAGTGAAGATTAAAACAAAGTTGGTAAATAAAATAAATCGTAAACGAAAACAGGCTGATACATAGACAATACACATCTCTGCTTGAGGTTCGATTTGAGTCTCGATTCAGCTGAATAGAGATTGATTACCGTTCTGGAATATGACCGATGCTCGAGTACTGATTCTATACTTAAACAGTGATCGACTGATTGACGCTCAAACTAGACTTGAGGAACCTTCTGTAATACGGACCTAAGAGTCTCTGAGCTAAGCCGCGCACATACAGACAGACGGGCATGGCGAAACTATAAGTATAAAAATGAAATGTACGATTTGTTGAGATAACACAAGTGCAACAATCTCTAATGTAATTTATGGATACCTAGGTATTATCTACTGAATGAGAGGATTATTGGAATCTCAATTTATTGTGATTACTAATCCAGTGCGAGGTGACCAAGTCACAATTAGGTACAAAAAATGTCATATTATTTGGAAAACCTAGTGACGATTTATTAGATGATGGATTTCTACTCCAGATTCGAATTCAGGAGATCATTCAGGCACATTTTATATTGCTGGCTGAAAAGTCTTAAAACAAATCATTTGAACATGTATATTTTTGTGCGCTACCATGCAACATAGAAAAATATCCTTACCTTCATCACATCAAGTTTTATCATGGGTCATGTCATGTCTTTAACAATATATCAAAATTTTATACTGACGTTAATTGACTAACAACAAGGATAAACCTATTTATTAAGAACCTATTAAAAATAATTACTCATTCATCATGCTATTTTACGAGTAACCAGTTTTCGCCTGCGGTGTCTTTCGCGATTATAAGAGTTAAATTTTCTTTCTAGCGTAGCTATTATTTGCCTCCTGGAATTTTAAGGAATATACGGAAACTTTTTTACCAATCTGTTTTACTCTGAAAACAATTTTAAACAAAGTTTTTCGGAGTAAATGGAACGTAAATAGCGGCCACTTTTAGGAATCTCACATTTTTCAGATGGGAATACACTTTATTCAAAGTGTAACTTTTGGATTAATTTGATGAAGTTCTCTGACTCAGTTCTTCGAATAGCCACAGTTTTAGTAACTTTTAATTACTGAAACATTAGCAGGTATCTAATTATTACTATACAATTCATATTGGAGTAAAGCTGTTGACTTCACACCAGTTTAACACAGGATTAACTTAACTCTACATCCCATATTCTTGTCATTTATCAAAAACCTTTCGATTTCTTAGGTCTGTGGTGGAAGCAACAGACGTGCAACTAAACATGCGTGTAGGCATCCATACGGGTCGAGTGTTATGCGGTGTGCTGGGACTGCGCAAGTGGCAGTACGATGTGTGGTCCAATGACGTCACGCTCGCCAACAACATGGAGGCTGGCGGGGAACCAGGGTAAGTGGAGTCAATGGCAGGTGAGGAAGCAAAAACACATTAAACAAGCAATATTGTGATGCAAGAATAAAAACTAATCTGCTATTCCGTGCAGGGGTATTTCAGGCTCGATCCAGTAATATGTGGTTATGCACAATCATTGATGCCACCTGTATGATGTCTTCCGTATGCATATCAACGCGCTTTGTCATCTTTGAGTCATTCTCATATGGAAACAATAATCGTCTTAAACTAAAAGACCCCTTCCACCTTCCATTTTATATCCTTACAGATATATCCAAGTGGAACATATTGTACAATATGTCGATTCCCTTCCAGGCGTGTGCACATAACGCAAGCGACGCTCGAGAGCCTCGGCGGGGCGTACGAAGTGGAGCCCGGTCACGGCGGCAGTCGGAACGCGTACCTTCGGGACCATTCTGTGCAGACTTACTTCATCATTCCGCCGCCAAGGCGGAGAAAAGTACGTGTAAAAGCACATAAAAGTAATCCTCGAGTTTTTCGACAAGCTTCCCCATGGGATTTCTGCCATTTATTTGATTAATTTTTTACGAGATTAGTTGTACCCAACTCGCTAAATGAGATTATTTGGGAATTGTTTGGCAGGGAATTAGGGAATGGCTTTTAATTGTTGTGCTGTACAATACTAAGAAAACTAAGTACGTAGTTAATATGTCATATACGTCCTTGTAGCGACTAAGTTATGGTACTTTTCAGCGTTAATTGAATTACTTTTGTGCTGCTATGTGCTTGAAGACCTATTCAGTCAAATTAAATATTTGCAGATGTGCCTGTCAGCTGGCGTGGGCCTTGGCTCAGCATCTCGCCGGAAACTCTCCTTCAAAAACGTTTCCAACGTGGTGGTGCAGTTGCTGCACTCCATCAAGTTCAACGTGGACGTGCCATTCTCCAATATGGCCGCCTCCCCTCAGGAGCTCAAGGCCAACGCAGCTAGGAAGGTACAACACGTATGTCAAACTCGAGACTGAACAAAAAGATCTGCACAGTTCCTCTTGAATAACTAGCGTCGGAAATCGTTTGCGCCCCGTACAGGTGAACATCACAGGAAGGCACTAAGGGTGCTACCGGTTTCTGTATTTATCTACATCGAGAGGAATTCTTCCAAAAGTTTACTCGTTTCACAAATTAAAATCTTACTGTTGCACTTTAACTATTTTGCGAAAATTTTGCACCTCAATGGACATGACTAAATAATACGAGTTCAATGTCCACGGCTTTATATCTCGCTCTTCAGAATGTTTGTCTCGAGTGATATATTTTCTCGTATCGGTGATCTACTCTCGACTTTTAAAGGTAAGTTCTCTTTTTTTCATTTGATTTGATACTGTTTTTATATTTTTCTTAACTCTGAATGTGAGATTTTTCGAAATATTGATGGACATTTTCGCCAACGATGTTATCAGTGGATATAATGTGGATACAAATGTAAATAAATATTGTTCCACTGAAAACTGAGTTATTTGAGACATTTTTAAAGAAAGAGGGACGACGGCGGTCTTCTGTGGAATTCTGAAAACATTCAGGTTTCAATGAAGTCCTCTTGCATCGGCGTCTTCCCTCTCCCCGTGCGTGTAGTCAATGATATCAGTGGGCTGTGCTTCTGGTCCGTACGGCTGTGCTGAGCTTGGTACTAGCGCGCGGTTGTGGCAGGTGCTGGACCTGCGGCGCGCGCTGCACGCGGAGCCCGGCTCGGCGGAGGCGCTGCGGCTGGCGGCGCTGCGCCCCGAGCCCGTGAGCGCGCCCCCCGCGCCCCCTGCGCCCCCCGCCTCCGCCCCGCACCACCACACCTTCGACGCCGTCATGCAACACCACGCCCTCCGCACGCACGCCGTCGACGACACCCCCGCACATGTTAATATTATCATACGCATTTATACAATTACCAGCACCTTTTGTTTGACCTGTGCTACTTTTTATACAACTATAATGGGAAATTTGCATCGATTTACGCGATCGTTTTAACTAATCTGGCACAGATGAACACGCATAGTGCGTATACGTCGATAGCGAGCGGTCGCCGTCACGTGTTTAGAGAACTAGAGACCCGTATCATGTTGCGGCACTCGCTCGTTACACACACACGCATTCTAGCAATGATCTAGTAAATGGTTCTCTTAGGTCTAGTTTAGGAGTATACCATGAAACCATATTGCAATTTCTCCCGCGGTTATGAGATCTCACGCTTCAGAGACAATATGATCCGCGAGACGCATCGATGTCGCCCCGGCGATACGTTTCGTACGTATACTGTGTGTCGAATGATAACCTCGCTTAATGGTTTCCTAGTAGTTAGTTTGGTTTGAGTGGTGGTTTTCGAACTAAATCTTTGCTGCTTTTGTTACATTTTAAGGTGTGCACTGAAGCTTTTTCACGAGTTTTACAGAAATAATTTTGCGAGGAATTCAAGAATGTTTTAAGATGCTTCGCACCACATTTGCGATTTTCGTTTTCTGCCAAACTTCATTATTATATTTATACCACATAAACACATATACACAGTAATTAATTAGTCCCCAACACACTATGATACCGAAATATAGAATCTTACACTCGTACCCAAACTAAGCACAAAGTTGTAAATTCCAAGTTTCCGAATTGTTTCCTGAATGTTCATTTAGTTGCTGGTCTGTTCGAGCCTCCACTCATTGTTATATTTTGTATTCTAATATAAATTCAAGTTAATCAAAATGATGAAATTCTTTTAACTTTTTTTAATTCCAAATATTTGACGATCTATTTCTTTCTCCTTAAAATATTTTTCAATGATTCATTAAAAAATTTTGATCCATTCCAAATTGAACTTAGTGTGGAAGACTGAAATACACCACCGACTAACATGAGGCGTCTGCTCATTATTTTCAGATATTCCGACCCTGGACATTAGTTCCACAACAAATACTCGCGGAAACAGTAAGCGCAGACAAAATGTTGTTCATGTGTATTATTGTATTCCACCATTACCGGGCGACACATTATTACTCCCTTTACTTACTGTAGGTACGCATTCTCCACAAGCAATATCTGTGGGTCGCACCTGCCGCGACTCGTTCGCATTCTGTTTCTATTCACTGAATCAATTACACGGAAAGGGGACGACTAATATCGACGTGAGCACACAGACCACTCACTATCACTATTTCTTACTTCGGAATTGTCAACTGTTTTATATACTTGAGATTGTTTTATAGAATGTTCGATAATAAAGCCGGATGCACCGAACTGTGTTTCACTCGCTACCCCGACTAGTCACCTCGAGCACTAGAGCATGGCATGAGCCCCGACTGTCGACTAACTTGCATGACGTAACCAGCTCTCAATATTATTTACACTTGTTTTATTTTGTGCTTGATTATTTCCACTGCTTTCTACTATCGTCTTTCTCTTTCTCACTTAATTTTCTTTTATGGAATAATCAAACACGAAATTAGTTGTAAGTTCCGATTACTACTGTCGATCTGTCTCAAAATAAATTCAGTCTGAATTCCTTAATAAAGTTGAACTTCAATATCTTGCCAATCTGAAAGTATCTGTCGTTGTCTGTATTATGTTTGTACTTCATTTCATTACTATTCTAATAACGTGATGCTGCTTTGGATTCCGGATCTTTTGTGTTCTAAGGTCAGTTCTAAATTCCAAATTGTGTAGCATGAAGTCGGCATGGCCCTCATGTGTACCCTGACCTCGGCCATACCCTTGTGTCTCACTGTACCTTAACTTTACCTTACCTTATCGGTGTGTGACCAGATAGATGTTCCATTATGATCGTTGTATAAATCGGTGGTTAGTAGTATCTTCTCTTTTTTTTGTGTATCAGTGTTGTTGAAGTAGCATGTGGGTTTTTGCAGAATAAAGTGACGGAGAAGTTTAAGCGTCCGTTGAAAAAGCGCCACTCGTCTGTGTACCACCAGCCCACGAACCGCGTCAACAAGTACCTGGCGCAGGCCATCGACGCGCGCTCCGTGCACCGCGAGAAGGCCACGCACGTGCACCTGCTCACGCTCTGCTTCAAGGATGCTGATAAGGAAGCTCAGGTGATCTTTTAAAATTACAATACCGTGATCTAGTTAGGAAGGCAGTAGGAGGTATGCACCGTTTGTACCTATCTAATAAGGAAATACAGGGTGGGTTTTTTGAGAACTGTCTATTGGTATTTTTGACTTTCTAAAGGTATTCAGGTTCCTTAGGTTCTCAAATCATTTTTTATATAAAAAAAAAACATAACATTTATGTTATGTTTATTAATTTTCATAATCAGTCTTAATACAAAATAATGTTTTCACTGCTGGGAGACGGACTGAGCCGTAATCCACAACGCGGGCCCAATGTGGGTTCCAAGATGGATATAAAATTCATCTATTTAAAGTAGATGGTTTAAATATGGTTTCTTCCAATTGGTAGGTATATTCCATTATGTACGAGTATACCGAACAAAATCCAAGTACATACATAAACATAACTTCGCGCCTTCCCACGGGGATAGGCAGAAACTAAAGAATGCCACCTGCTACGATCCTTTGACACTCAAAGTATAATTACGATTCAATGTTAAACTTTATCTTCTCCAATTCCAGTACCGAGCCTCAACAGATGGCGGCTGGGCAGGCTCCTTGTCTGCAGCCCTATGTGCCTTGGTAGCAGCGGGCGCTTTACAAGCGTCCATTCTACCACAGACTTACATTCTCCTCATATTATTTGTCACGGCATTCGCTTGGTCTGCTGCAGTACTTGCCCTGACGTTGGCAGCGAGGTTGAGGCTTATACCATGTGATGTGTCGAGGCCTTTTACTCTGAGGAATGCTATTACTACGTTCACTATTGTGCTGGGATATGCTGTTGGGCAAGTTAATGTGGTAAGTTTTGTGAAAATATACTTTTTATGCTTAACTAGAAGGGGAAAATTTAATATTTCCTGTGGGACTGATTGAAATCTAGGTTTTATACTAACTACAAAACACCCCGATAAAATTAATAAATTTATTTATTTATTTATTTCTTTGGGAAAACAAACAGTTACACAAAAGTTTCTTAATTAATAATCCTTAGTATATAAAGTTAATAGTATATGTGTAACTCACAACGTTATCCACATGTTACCAAAATTGAATTAATCTTGTCTCGTATCTGCAAAAACTATTTTGAGATTAGATCATGCCATCGTAAAAATATTAGCCAGCCGGCATTTCAGCAAACTGGAAGTTACTTTACATATTTATTTATTTAGTAGGTTGATGGCAATAGCCTCGCCCCCTATTACATGGGACTTAAACATAACTGGCGAAATGTGGGTGTACTACAGGTACACCTCTGCCCAACCCTTCGGGGAAACAAGGCGTTATGTTATGTTATTTATTTAGGGACAACAAACAGCAGTGTAACAATAAGTAAACATATGTTAGAACTTAATAATAGAGGTAACAAATACACTACTCACAACGTTATCCACGTATTACTAAACAGATCTACTAGTTGTTAGAATGAACGATATAAAAATAAACAGAATAAAAGTAAACATGACATAACATGACGCCTTGTTTCCCCGAAGGGTTGGGCAGAGGTGTACTTGTAGTACACCCACATTGCTCGAGTTATGTTTAAGTCCCACGTAACAGGGGGCGAGCCTATTGCCATCAACCGGGCACAAATCCAGACTCCGGGCTGCTACTGTGTAAAAGTAAACATTACTTAAGTATTAGGTTCTGATCACTTAAAATAGCAACAATTTAATTTTTAGTAACTTTAATAGAAATAAACTAAAACTGAAACTTGAATTATCAAGGGGTCGGTCAGTCAGAAAGATGAAGTTACTTGTGTAGTAAAGTTCTCCTATTGAACAAAATTCCTAATCGCGAAAAATATATGACCCTGTTCTTTTTCAAATTTTCCAGGTAACATGCGAACACATAGAGCTATGCCGGAACCTAACAGGCAACACAACAAACATGGACGAAGTCCTGACAATGAGTGGCGACGTTGCCGCTCAGCTGTGGTCGAGCCGTACGGAGCACCTGGCCTGCCCCGTGCCGCTGTACATCACGTTAGGGTGCTGCCTCAGCATGCTGGTGGTGGCCGTGTTCCTGAGGCTGCCCATCCTTGTAAAGGGGATATTATTGTCTGTGATGACGGCAGGGTATATGGGCGTTATATTGGGATTCCATAAGGCGCTGTTTGATTGTTACGATCTGATGACAGAGTGAGTATAGTTTACATATTATTATTATTATACGTTTTATATATCTCAGGACCATCGGGTCCCGGACCTTTGGAGGTAGTACGAGGGGCCGAAGCCAACTCGCAGAGGTCCCTTAGATGATTTTAAATGGTATAAGGCTCCAACCGACGAAAATCTCGCTTTGCACTATGCAAGTGCACCCAAGGACAGCCCCCGGTTGGTGCAGGACTATTGCAAAACATATTGGTCTTGGTAACCTAAAACTATGGTAGGACTAATTAACCTATAGTATCCCACTGCAGGAGGTCAGGTATACAGCTAGCATAGCAGCATCCGGTTAGACATTTTTTTTTTGTGTCCCACCGCATGGCAACCTTTGCTCCTTCCACGTTTTCCTATCTACTGCCGTTGGTGACAGTTTTTTAGCTAGGAATCAAGTTTGACCTACCACATATATCCTCAGTGGCGTGCCTAGGGTTTCAAAATAACGCAAGCCCAATAAAATTTTAACCGATTTAAAAAAAAGAAAGTTCAGTTTTCGACTGAGTATGTAGGTACTGCGATGATACATACGTATCTACGTATGTATCATCGCAATTTTCTCATAAACTACTGGTTAGGTACAATAAATTCTCTATCGAGCATTTTAGTAAGGCATGCCGCCGGGCTTTTGGGCTTATATGAAGGTACCGCCACTGTATATCCTTCAGATCAGGCATGCTCAGACAGGTTTTTGTTCAAGTCAAAGATAAATTTGAGAAAGTGAAGTAACAAAAAATAACTAGGTTCTATAAACAGCCAACTTATGACCCGTAATATCATTAGTGCCATTATAAACAACCTTCTAGATAGCAAAGCTGCTTATGGCATTAACTTGCTACATTATGAAAGTACTAAATAATAATAGAAAACCTACAGACACAAAGAGGATTCGAACGGCTCATGAAACATGACCTGTCTAATCCGCAGGATTAGGTAGGTTAGGTTTCTGCCTGACTTACAGCATTATGACATCATGGCTGCTATGCTAGACTAGAATTAACTTTATATAGCCACTCTCTCTGTTATGTAAGGGGCGTGTGGCTAAGTAATACCAGCCGCTCTGAAAGTTTAAACTGCGCTTGCCGCGACTGGTCCGTCACGAATGGTTGATCATCTTTACATACGTGCCTCGGAAAACGCGTTAAGCCGTTGATCCCGGCTGTCATTCGTGGATCTTTGATAGTTGTTACGGGTCGTCAGAAGCCCGAAAGTCTGATAACTAGTCTTACCAAGAGGTATTGTATTACCAAGTAACTGGGTTGTGGGGGTCAGATAGGCAGTCGCTCCATGTAAAATACTGGTATTCAGCTGCTTCCGGCTAGGCTGGATGCCGACCCCTAACATAGTTAGGAAAAGGCTAGGCAGATGATTTGTCTGCTATGTCCCTAAACGAAAAACGAATTGATGTATGATTTTTTTTTATTTACTGAAAAAAAAAACTTGGTTTGCTCATAATTTGCAATGCAGACTAAAATCCAATAGGCTATAATCACAATGCCAAACGCACCACCATGACCGTTCTTTAAAAAGCTCCATTTTCTTAAACTACAAGCGATTCTAATCTGGAAGTAAGAGTCTTAAATTCTATTAAAATTCAACAGTCTGTTTTTCCAGTTTCCACCAAAATATTTTTTTTACCATTTATTGTATGACTTGCATATATATTTGGTTTTTGATCCGATAATAATTAAAACTTATTAAATACTAATTTCAGTTCAGGTTCAATCGGCTCAGCGTACGTCGCAAGCGCATGGACAGTGGCACTAGCTCTGGCAGTATTACTACACGCTAGACAGACAGAATGGACGGCGCGGCTCGACTTCTTATGGCAGGCCCAGGCTAGAGACGAGAAGAGGGACATGGATGCTTTACAGGTCAGTGCAGATTACAGGAAATATATGTATATGTGCAGAAAACACCGCACATTAAAGAAAAATCGAGCGAGCCTTACAGTAGTCGTATAACATCTGACATCTCACCTTGGTAATATGCAACTGAGCAGCGACAGAAATTAACCTCAAAATTTTAAAAAGCTAAATACTGAAAAAAGAATGCGAATAAATTATTCATTACTTTACTAGTGGTCTAGTGGTGCGGAAGACGGAGGACAGGGTGTTGTGGCGCAGCCTGGGAGAGGCCTATGTCCAGCAGTGGACTGCTATAGGCTGAGTTCATTGACTAGTGGTCGCCCACTGGTCGAAATTCGACCACTTGTAGCCTAGCGATTAGCTAGATTGATCCGAGCACGGTGCACTCACAAAGCGCTACAGATCGACTTGTTCACTTGAAGAAATTAAATTGCGTAAAATACTTGCCAGGCAATTACACTTGGTCGTTAGGCCGTTTTCGGGTGCTCGAATGACTGACTATACACGAATTCGGGCACCGGATGCTTAAATTACACTGGTCATCGCACTGGAATACGGGCAAAAGAAAATTAAATGACCTTTAGGACTTATCACCCCTGATCTGCTCAGAAAAGAAGAAACCAGTGCCTTTATTAAATTATGCTTAAATAAATTAATGTGTTTGCTTTCCTGCACTTAATAAAAATTGAGATGTACTTATGTAATAAACGCACTTTTATTTCAGGCATCAAACCGAAGAATTCTCTTCAACCTCCTCCCGGCGCACGTAGCGACGCATTTCTTGGACAACCAGTTTAGAACGAACATGGTAACTATTGACGCAGCTGTGCCGCTTTTTTAAAGTTAAACGCATAAGTCGAAAAGCCAAGATAAATTGCTTATTTGATGGTGGTGGTTTTAATGCTTTCGGGCGTAAACAGGAAAAAGTTAGTGATGTCAGTGAGCCAGAAGTAACTAAAGTTGTTTCTTCTAGAGTAATTTTGCTTAAATTGTCTTTGGATTTGGGATGTAAATCCAAAGACTAAGTAACTGTACTGTAGGAGTCAAGGGTACTTGGACTGCTGACATTACGGCTTGTATGTCGGTGTAACGTTTACTGAGCTAGAGCGATGTTCGTAACACGAACAATCGCTGTAGGTAAGTATAACAGTAACTATGCCCATGAAACTAAAGTAACAAGTGCGTCATAATCGAGAATACAATGCACTGGATAAATTACTCATCAAGCAAACATTCATTCATTCACAAAAAACATTCAATCACAAATCTTCAATCATTCGTTTTGGTGATCATTCACATTCACAATGCTTTATGTGTCGCACATAGCACGTATGGGTCTAGTGACAGATGTTTTTTCTCAATGGGGTAGGCAGAGTCTACAATATATTCGCATTTTCCTGTTGACAGTATTATGTTCTCTGTATGATTCGTCGACCGTAACTGGAATTGACGAACTAAAAACCCATTACACTTGCCAAATAGATAGCACTTTAATATTACACACATTAATAAATTCAAATTCAAATAAACAGGAAAAGAAACAAATAATACTTGAATGTTCGTGTATACATAAAAAACTACATGTTTGTATTGTATTAGGCCTTGAAAATAATATGAACAAAGGTACATTAATACAAATAGACTTTTGTTAACTCTAACCCCCCCTCCCCCCTACTGTCACTCCCCCTGACGTGTCTGCATGGCTTGCCCGCTGCATCGACTCCTGCTGATCAAGAGGCGTGTGCAGGACCTGTACCACCAGTCGTACCAGCGCGTGGGAGTGGTGTTCGCGTCCATCACGAACTACCACGAGTTCTATATGGAGTTGGATGGAAACAATCAAGGGATGGAGTGTCTGAGGCTGCTTAATGAGATCATCGCGGATTTTGATGAGGTGATTATACGATTTTTTTTTATCTTTTCAATTGAAAATATTGTAGTTATGATTATGAATAATTCTGGTGAAAAATAGGCTTTTAACACTGTCCATACCCTCCGTTTCGAAAAGTCCTAAACATTCTGACCTTTCTTCCCATCATATTTTCCATAAATATGATGGGAAGGTCAGAATGTTCGCGGGAAGGTACTAATGGGTCACCGAGGCCCCTGGCAACACAGGCAACAGGAAGGAATACGGGTAGGTTTTAGTCAGTAAGAGTCTGACACACCCTTCCGCTCCGCCCAAAGCGGGAGAAGTTATTTGATGATTGGGAAATCATCAAATAACCACATATAATAACCCAAAAGAAAAGGTCAGAATGTTGCCGGTTTTTGGGATATAGGGGTTAAGGTTTGGGTCCCGGAACGTCTCTGTCACGAAGTCCTGGGACTTTTTGTAAATTTTGTTGTCTCGGGTCCCGAGACTTTCGGTCTGCCACAGTCGATTTGCTCCGAATCTACTGGACTGATTAAGTAGAAAATTGGTACACATATGAATTTCTGTGACCCAAACACGAACCTGTAACGTAAATAAATGAATTATGAATATAGGTTTCACGTTAGGGGTAAAAATTAGAAAATTAAAAAAGAAAAGTTTTGCAAACTGTACCGTGTGACATATCAATATGAGTTTTTTTTTAATTTTCTAAAATTGACCATCATCACCCCCTTTATCTCCGAAACTGATCATCTGCCTAGCCTTTTCCGTACTATGTTTGGGTCGGTCTCCAGTCTAACCGGAGGCAGCTGAATACCAGCTAATACCATTTCACCCGATTCTAATTATATTCTGAGAAGTCTCGAAATGCTGAGACGTCCCGGGACTTTGATCGTGGGTTGTCTCGTGTTTCGAGTCTGAGATTGTCGAGACTTCCCAGAACCTAATGGGGATGTCCTAATATAAAAATGTACCAGATTAATGTGATGGTAGGTTGGAATATAATGTTTTTTAACCTCCAAGAGATCAATACAAAAAGAAGAAACGCATTTTTAGTTCGCGACCATTAAGCTCCTTAATTTTTTACTGTGAAAAAAAAAAAACATTATAGTTATCGATCTGGTTTATTTTAGCTTTTGGGAGACGATCGTTTTGGTGCAATAGACAAGATCAAGACTGTTGGCTCCACATACATGGCCGCCGTTGGTCTAATCCCTGACAGGAAGATGACCGATGAAGCCAGCTCCCGCAAACACATGGCGACTTTAGTGGAGTTTGTGTTCGCTATGAGGGACAAACTGAAGGATATCAACGATAACTCGTACAATAACTTCATGTTGCGAGTCGGTGAGTTACTGTAAAGTATAACACGAAACATTAAAACGTAGCTCTTACGTGTAAACAAATAAAAGCCCTTTTGCTTAACACACTTAACAAATAATTTTGCGGCGACAACGCCTTGGCGCGTTGTATTCCAAGCGCGCCTTAAACAGATGTCAGCACAAGTTTAGGGGTCCACTAGGGCCGTTGCCTGCCGGGGTCGCGGGTAAGTTCGAAAGGGATACTGAGGACCCTGGCAACCCAAGCAACGGAAGGAACACGGGAGGGTTTTAGTCAGTAAGAGTCTGACACACCCTCCCACTCCACCCAGAGCGGCAGAAGTTATTTGATAATTTCCAACCTAAGAAATAAAATTTAAAAAAAAGCGACAACGCTTGGCTCAGCGCCAAAAGTTGAAAATCCAACAGCGTGCTTTTATTTAAGCGTTCAATTAGATGTCGCCTAGTGTTATTGAAAATTGGTATTTAATAAAAAAAGGGTATATTTGTTCTTTCTTTAAAAACGAATTATATTTAAACATAAATGTATCTTTTTCCACAGGTATAAATGTTGGTCCAGTAGTAGCTGGTGTAATAGGTGCGCGGAAACCGCAGTACGATATCTGGGGTAACACAGTCAATGTAGCATCTCGAATGGATTCCACTGGTCTGCCGAACCACACACAAGTTACTGAGGAGGTGTACCAAGTACTGAAGGACATGGCATACCAGTTCGTGTGTAGAGGCAAGGTCAAAGTAAAGGGCAAGGGGGAAATGACCACCTACTTCCTCACAGACAGAGCACCCGCGAACGGAACCTTGCAAAGCACATCCAACGGACCCACGCCCACGCCTCCTACGGCATATGGCGGAGTTGCCACACCTCTTGCCATGCTCCAGAACTCTGCGAGGAGAGCGGCTGCACAGCCTTCAAGATTGCCGCCTTTGAGAGAGTCGTCTGTTGCTGGAGAAAATGAGCCGCTTCTACCTTCTAACGGGCATCAGAGTAATGGGAACAATAAAGGTAGTAAAGGTCGGAGAAACAAGGAGGGCGAAGATAGCCCGCCGCCCCCGCCCCCGCACGGCGCGCACGGCGCGCACGGCGCGCACGGCGCGCACGGCAGCCAGCTGGGCCCGGCGCGCTGGCCGCCGCCCCGCGCGCTCGTGGCGCCGTGGCCGCGCCCGCAGGAGGCGCGCCCGCAGGCGCAGCACAAGCGGCGCGCGCCCCCGCGCCTCCCGCGCCCCCGCTCGTCTGAAAGCCTCCCACTTGCCCGCAGCCCCCGCGTGCACTCCTCCGCTGATGAACTCAGTTCACTCACCCGCTCTCCCAGCCTTAGCTCCTCCGACGAAAGCTACTCACGAACGACAGACGCCTCCCCCTCCCCCCCACGCCCATCACAGTGGATCCCACCATCCAGACCACAACGCGCCAACCCAAGCTCAGCATACGACTACCCCCCCATTCGAACCGCTAAACCCAGCGCGAACCACATCACAGAACTCTACGCGAAACATAAAATCGCAAGAAAGCCGTCTTTAGAAGACAAATTCCTCGACGGCAGTGTTGACTTCGCTAAAGAGGAAGAAAAGCTACAGAGGAGCATAATAAACATGCTTCAGGCTTCGGCAGCAAAACGCGATGGTTGCTGCCAAACTGATAAGAAGGACGTTGCAAACCGGTTAGGACAACGAGCAGATTCATTTTCGAGTTCAGGCGGCCGACCGACTAATTTGACAAATTTGAAGCATCTGAACCATGATGGTAGAGAACCGTTCGCCAAGCGGAGTCCGTCAGACGTGGCGTGCGTGCCGCCCTTCGAACGGGAGATTCAGCGGCTGCTCGATGATAAGAATCTTATCAAAATCAATCCACCAAAGTCGGAGCGAAAAGAGCTGAAACTCGAACTCCGGTAAGTCTTTATTATCACTACAATTTATATTAATTTATTTATACTGAGAAGAGTGAGATTTAATAATTATAGCTCTGGAGCTCGGCCTAAGGCATTAACTACATCTATAGTCATACACCCGCTTGACAATCTTAACTGGGCTGACTTTTATAGAGGGTTACATTTTTGTAACGAAGCTATGTAGAAATCGTCACGTAACTTTCTCTCTCACGAGAGATAGAGAGAAAGTGTGGATTTGGTCAAACAAAAATCCAAGATGGTGGCTGCGAAAATTTTCAAATTTTTCATCATGGGTGTCATTTTCGTGGTTTTCGAGGGTATTATAGCCGATAGTGACGTTAAAATGTAAATCCAAGATGGCGGTCGCGAATATTTTTTTTTTTCATGGGTATTGTTTTCATGGTTTTCGAGGGTGCTAAATCCGATAGTGAAGTCAAAATGAACATCCAAGATGGCGGCTGGGAAAATTTTGTTTTTATTTTAAATCATCCATGAGATTAATAACTTCGCTCCTGACAGGTTCCCCTGACCACACACGTTTTTTATTTCAAGCCAGTGTATGCAGATTCTGAACCTCCTGTTTTTACTACAGAAAAACACTGAAAGACGAACCATGGGCTAAATTCTAAAGAAAATAAAAGTGTCGCAGTACGACAAAAAGGTGTATCTATGTAGGATCGAAGCTATTTAGCATTTTTTTCAGCAACTTTTTTTATTATTCAGCCTCAAACTAGATCACCTCGATTTTAAAGAACCTACTTGTACGACCGATAGTCTCCGCCGTGTAACTTGTTTGTTATAACTACAGATCGGTTATTCGGATGCATATTAACCTAAAGTTGAGATGTTGGCTAATATGGAATGCGCTTTTGTATCGAAAAAATCCCACGAAAATTTCAATTCCCGGAGAATTCAAATTTAGGTTTCTGATTATAGAATCGAATGTATATTATCTTACTTTCAAATGTTGGCTTACATGGAATGCAATCGATCGTAAAAATCCCGCCCGCCAATCCAGAATTGACAAATTTAGTGTTTTTTCTGACTATAGAATTGGATGCACATCTACCTACACTATCTAATATTGTAAGGTAGGTAGATACATTCATTTTAAATAAATATGCAATCCAAGAATCCCGGGGTTTTTTTTTTAATAAATATTTTTAGAAGTCCCACCATACTATTTACCATACTTATACCTGACGATTTTTTTGTCAAAAAAAATATTTTAAGAAGCCGCTTCCGTACTTTCATGGCTAAAAAATAACTTTAGGTAAATGCTCAAAACGGTAAAGGAAAACATCGTGAGAAAACCGGCATGTCCTAGAACCAAAAATTTGAAGACATGTGACATCTACCAACCCACACTGGGCCCTCGAAAAGTAATTACTATTTACCAAACCAAAGACACCTCTATCACAGGGGCGCCAACCCAGTCCCAGTGTTAGAGCCGATGCTGTACTGCAACAACAACAACAGCAGTCCCTTACACGCGGTGGGCCTGGCCGCCATCACGCAGGTGGCGCGCCACGACGCGGCGTCGCCGGCGCGCGCGCACGACTTCCCCGGCGTGCTGCCCGGGGACGTGGTCGTGCAGCTACCTTCGCCCCACCATGAGAGGCACAGACCCAGGTACACACATGACAACACGGTACACATACTAATATTAATACCTACACACATTATTTCAACTTGGAACGAATGCTCGAATGGATGCACTCACGATACACGAAATCTTAAGTATGGTTCAGTATGCAATTAGTCGGGGCTGCCCCATCGAAGCAAGTTTAGTGATAAATTTGGTAAGTAGGTTTACAGGTACAAACACTTTTACACTTCAAATATATTTTAAAAACTATATTAGGAGGTTTTTGTTTGATAATAATAGCCCCACTACTTTAAAAAGAAACTTCCAGAAAGATGTCATTACGTGTTATCGTGTAGGATATGGAATTCATTACTAATAATAGTTCAAATAAACTGGTCCTGACATCCTGGAAGTAGGTTATCCCATGTTTTTAGAACCCAAATCCAAAAGTGGGACTCGACGCTGGTTGTGTTTCACGTTAAAATCTGCGAGGCATATTACACCGAATCTGTTTGGTACCACTTGTGTGATGTGTACTACTTTCTTGAATTATATGTTGCTTGTTCTTACCGATGGAAAAGAGCGTCGTTGATTTGATCAGATTTTACTGAATAAAGTTTTTTCTTTTGTATGTTTTTCTAACTGGACAGTAAATAATTAGAAAATAAGTCCAGGTACAAAATAATCATATTTTAACATTTTTTTTACATCGTAGTCCGCCGTGCGAAAGGAAATCAGATCCCGTTATCGCGCGGGAGAAGGAGAGAGAGAAAGAGGTCCAAGAGAGACTACACCACCGGGTAAGTTCGCTATTCGTCACGCTGACAGAATCATCTATTGTTTGTTAACATCATCAATGCCGTAATTTTCACATTTAGGTGGCCACTTCTCATCATAGAGAAATGGGTATCTACGGGGAGAGTCAATCCGAATGGAGCTCCTCGTGTTCGGAGGGTGAGGGCGACGGGGAGGGGGGCCAGCCCGAGAGCACGGGCTACACGACCGACGACCCCGCGCTGGAGAACGTGTCCATGCTCAACGAGGCCGGGCTCACGGACGCCGAGGCGGCGCTCAGCGACGTGAACTCGTGCTACTTCGACCGCGACGACGACGTGTCCTCCCGCGCGTCGTCGCGCCTGCTCGACTCCGAGGCGCTCGTGTCGCTCGAGTCGCTCAGCGCCATCTACGACTCCGACGAGCCCGCGCACAGGTACCTCGCCAACATTCGCACCGTCAGCGAATCCATCACCAGAAATTTTGGACAGCCCGCGCACGTCACCGACGGCGAGAGTGATGTGTAGTGATACTGTGATATGTCGCGAGTTGTGATAACGTCCGATTTTGCTAATCGACTGAGTTGCGTGTACATTTCGACTATTTCTCTTGTGTACTGCCTTTTGGTCAATTGTGATATAAAAATCTCAAATTTTTGAACTCTCATGACAGAGACTCCGACGTATTCAACTCAGAACATTTATCGGAGGAACAATTTATTTGGCTCTCTATTACTAAGAAATGAATACTCAAGACGTTTGTGTTCCCCGCTGTTTGTTTCTGTATTATGACGTTTGTGGTCGTATAGACGAAGCGCATAGTTTTTCGCGTACGCGGATATAATTGTTTTATCATAATTGCTGACGTGCCTGTACTTTGATGATTTTGTACTATGTAAATTGTGTCAATATGTACCTATTAATGTTACACTGTATGATATTCATGTACAGCTGAATGTGCCATGTGATGGCGTGATGCATCATCTGAAGGAGTATGCGATGATCTCTACAATTATAAGGTGCTCTGACTTAGAATTATTTATGGTTTGTCTTGTGATAACGGTGTAGGAATTCGAATTTGAGCGACCAATCTCTGTTAATGTCAGTGTTCTAGAGTAAGGGCTGGTCCCTGTCCTGTAAAGTCTAGTGGTCTCTGTTTCGTGACACGAGGGACGTAGTGAAGTGGTGTGAACTATACGTAAGTTCGTAATTATAATGCATTTCAAACTATCTATAGAGTAAAAATTGTTACCACAGCTGGATGATTTTGATTATGCTTTGTAGAATTCTTTTATCTGCCTTATGTATCTCATATAATATTATTATGTATATGAAGACAGAAGTTGCGATTCTATGTCTATTTTCACAAACATTATTCGATAAATAATAAATAACCCTTTTGGCATTTTCTTTCCGTAATCTAGTCACTAGTGGTTTTCTAAAGTTTGGTCGTTTTTTTATAAAGAATATTATATAGTGCCATTATCAATCCCCGTTATTTTTTCTTGTGTACTTTATTGATGAGATGTCGTTAAAAAGTGGAGGAGAGGTAATATCATGTAGTTCTTAAGTAAACAGCCGTGAGACTTGAAAGTACAACCAATATATAAACATAACTAGCGAATATTTGTTGTAGAATATTCTCTGTATTAATAAATATCAATTATTTTTTATTATTTAATTGTAATATAAGTTTGTGTCAATTTCATATAATTATTGTTATTTTAGATTAAAACAATTATTAAATAGCAATTTGAAAAGTATATATTTCTTCTTTTAGGCACTTGTAGCCCCTGATTGCAGGTACATATAGGTATTGTTATTTCGCAGAGTTACTTGATTAAACACGTACTTAATTCGGAAGCCGATCCACAAAGATTTATTGGTCATGAATTATTTTTGGGCAGTTTTATTTTGTACTGATTGTATCGGCCCTTGTTAGGCTATGTTTATGTTTTTGTTATTAAATATTCAAAGTATGTACTTACAGTTTACAAGAAAATCCTTTTCCGACTAAAAGTAACTTTAATTACGGCTTGTGCTTGTGTTCTAGTATTATTACATCACAATTTAAATTTTGTTTCGGCTGCTTCAAGTGGATTGAGAGATGTTAATGTCTGAGAATTGTAAATAGGACGAGCACGGTATAGTGCTCCAGTGAGATCTAGAGATTGTTAATCTTTGTAAATATTGTTATTCACCTGTCAAGTGCTATTCCACTTACAATACATACCTATACCTAAGTATACCACGCTGTGAAGATATATTATTTTTTGAAGGAATTCTCTTGTTTGCTATTTTTTTATTCTCAGTATTTCGATTTAATGTTATTCATGTTGATGTATGTATGTACACATAGTGCCAAACTATTTTTATGTGTATGCTTGTAAACAATATGAGTTATTTGTTTGACGCTTGGATAATGATGTTTTTGATATAAACGTTTACTATTTCATCTCGATAAACATACAGAAAAAAAGTTTCAAATTGACAAAATAGATCTGACGTGTACCGTGGTAGGCAAGTAGTTGAACAATATTTTGAATGTTTTTAATATAATCATTGAGGAATTACTGCATCTTTTTTAAAGTAATTCAATGTATCGGACAGTCGCATTATAAATGATAAAAATTCTTAGAATACAGAACATTTTAACTTTTTTGCTGCGTGATTCACATTAATGCTATTTACAAAACAAATGCTAAGAATAAGTATAATTGCCTATTCTGACACAACCATGACCTTCTGAGCAAGAAATGTAACAAAAACTTTTGTTATAAGCTTTAATGTGAATAAATAACAGCTTGGATACAGATTACCTACATGTTATTATCTCATAGAAATTATATTGTCGTGTATAATTTGTGTAGTATACTTGAATTGCGCCTTATGTAGCAAGTGTATGTGTATTTTTATTTATTTAAATTCAATTACCTAAGCAATATTAATTACTTATTACAAATTAAAAGTGGTTTACATCACCGGAAGTTGTTTATTTCTTTATACCTACCTTTTAGGTATATTGTAGATTATGCAGAAGTATGCCATTGATTTATTAATTGATGCCCTTTAGGGATGACAATTGACAAGTGTGCCCGGTGTCACCATTGTGTGGATCCGGAAGACACGGCGGAGGTCTTGGGCGAGGCACTGCCGTGTCATCGTGGAGGTGATCGGCGGCGGCGATCTCGCGTCCGGCCCAGGTTCAAGCCATGGTAAGCCGTCACCTCCTTCTGCGAAATAGTAATGCTCGCGAAGGAGGAGGCGGAACGGGTAAGGGAGAGGCAAATTTTGCGCCCTCACGCCCCTAGTCGCCGCAGGAGACGCCCTGGGCGTCGGGAATCCCAGGCCGATTCCCAGCCACCGTAGACGTGGGCTGGCGGACGGTGAGCAATGGGTAGCTCGCCGTCCGATAAGGACCAGGCCCGAGTCGACGGCGCAACGTTCCACGCGCGCCTCAAAGAGATGTCAGCACAAGTGTAGGGGTCGGCTAGGGCCGATGCCTGCCGGGGTCGAAGGGAAGTCCGAAAGGCGGCCGTGGCCTATGGCAACACACAGGTAACAGAACACGGGTGGGTTTTAGTCAGTAGGTAAGAGTCTGATACCGTTCCGCCCAGAGAAAAGAAAAGGGTTGACAAGTGTAAATGAATCAGAGTAGTAATAGTACCTAATCAATTTCATTGGAGTCAAGTACTGGCAAACAAGGTTACTCATTTCAACCCACACAGATTGCATGTAGGTATAAACTCTTGTTTGGGGAGTTTATTGCTTATTATGTTCTTGTTTTTCTTATTATTAAAACGATAATTAGTTATTAATTATGAGTGGGTTGTTTAGTAGACAACACAAACCTCACTTGCATAAACCTTTGGCCGAAATGGTCTAAGGTTTTTATATTAGAACAATTTTAGTTCTGGGGGGTAACCATCACCTCATAAAGCAGTATTATTATAATATTACTTCACAGTGGGAAAGTGATGTAGCTATACAGGACTTATAGCTTCATCTCTTTCTCACGCTAAAGTAATATTTAAATAATACTGCTATAAGAGGTGATGGTTACCCCCCAGACTCTTTTATTTCTTGGTAGACTCGCCTTTTAACTTTATCTATAAAAAGCTTTACTTATGTAACAGTGGCGCCGATTCCCTTGTTCACAAACTAAACTAAATTTAAGTTCAGTGCATCCTTTTCTTACTATTTCATAAAGAAAAGGACAGATGACCAATTTTAGTTTAGTCCTGTCATATTAATCAGCGCTTGACGTAAATTGACGTAATTTTAGTAGGCAAGTTTTTAATCACGTCTAAACTTGTATGGAGTAGTGACAGGCGCTGATTAATTTGACAGGACTAAACTGAAATTTATCTTCTGTCCTCTTCTTAATGAAATAGAAAGAAAAAGATGCACTGAACTTAAATTTAGTTTAGTTTGTGAACAAGGGAATCGGCGCCAGTGTCAAACTTTGAGCAGTAAATTTTGTCTAATGTGACATAGGTTTGCGGGTCAGGTACAGGTGTGTCGGTTACGAGCGTGTTCCGCATACAAATGCCCTTCGCCTTGAACCAACACGCGAGCTTCATCAACGGATATTGTTACAAGCCCACGTGGTGATTTCATATTACCTGAGCAGGTATCTAAGAAATCTTAGTTCGTTTTAGTGTGAATTTGTTCCTTGTCTGTAAATAAGTTAATTCCAGTACATTTTACTATTCATTATTATCTATGTGTCTGTACTTCTGTAGCAGTCCGTCTGCAGTATTTAAATATAAATAGGAACCAGAAAGATAACTAGATAATATTTTATTGTACTGATGCACATAATGAAAAAGTGAACTGCATTCCTATGCAAAGCACACACAACTCTGTGTCCCGCATTATGTATGTGTCCATTTGTGTGCAGAATAGTGACTAGTTTATGAGTTCTATTGTTTTGTTATTCATTGAATATTGTTTTCTATTATGGAGGGGGAAAAAAACATTAAGGATAAGCACTGGGTATGGGCCCAGGTATGGGCTGACAGGTACTTAAGTAAACCAAGACCATGTTCTTCATAGAAAGGTCTACGTTCTATGGTAAAAGCTAAAGGTATGTTCTTATGATTATCTACAACATTGGTTGGCATGGTGATATTGATTACACAAAGGTGTTCCACCACCAGAAAGCAACTTAACGAAGTTAAGTGCAGGTACTATATTATTGTACTTAGATATATCTTGTTGATTGCATGACATCAACTCCAAGTTATGACTACTTTGATAGGTACTCACATTTTTACTGTGATTATATTGTATGTCTGTGTGTGCGTGACTAGCTTGTCCAACTGTGAATACCATCGATGGAGTAGTAAGTTGTAAAGAAACAAGTAGGCTGTTCGCTTGTGAAACACAGGCTGCACACTACCAGTTCGGACTTATCGTGAATTCTCGCAACTTAATGACTCAGTTAGGCAGTAATCAGGGACAGTTTCATTCAAAATAATGTGTAATAGTCAGTATGCGAGTGAAATACAAACCGGAGCGAGGCAGGTATGACGCGGCGGTTCGGTGGGCCACTACCACAGGCGCACAGCTGCGGGCCGCCGCGCCGCCGCCGATTGGCTGCGCGCGGGAACCGGTCGCGTCCCGCGCCCTGTCCCCGCCCCGCCGCTACAAACAACTTCAAATTCTTATTCATGTTCGTTGCCACGACCGTTGCTGCCGTTGAGAGCGCGCGCACTATGCGCCCATACTTCGCGTAATCTTATCGATATGTGCTCGATGTTGTATGTGAATCTAGTGTTTGATGTGTGAATTTAACAATAAAATAAGTGCAGGTGGAGTCCCAAGGTGCGGCGAGACGTTGCGACTGCGCTATGAAAACACACGCACGATCTGGTGTTTTTGTTCTTTTTGTATCGCGAGTGCTTCGCGAGCGGCTCCGACGCAGGGTTACCTGTACCATGTGCATCAGATAATGTTGTGCTCCTATTAGTTTGACGACAAACTAATATGCTAGCTAGTGGATATTGCGACGGAGTGGCGTTGTGTTTTGGTGAATCATAGTGTGTGACATGAAGGTGACGGTGTGTTTCGGGTCTGTGCGGGTGCTGGTGCCGTGCGGCGCCGGCGACCTGCTGGTCAGGGACCTCGTGCGGGAGGCCACGCACCGCTACAAGAAAGCTACTGGACAGGTCAGTCTACACATCATTCAATACTGCGGGTAGTTCTCGCGGGTTTTCTACTGTTTTTATTGGCAAGATCGAGTTTGTTTACCTTCCTTAATACTCATAACTGGTCAGCAGCAGTCGATTTGTATCTACGTGGGTGCGAAAGGACCTAAGCACCAATATAAGCATTATGATACACAACTACCCACCTATGTCATGCTTTTGTTGCGTCAAGTGGATTCTACCTACGGACGAACTACTTTGGTGATTGTTTTGACCTATTTACATCTTAGTCCAAGATGACTAAACACTACTCAAGGCAGAGAGCATTAGGTACCTACCAGGTACACACCTACGTACCCAGAAATTCTGATAACACAAGAATACATTGCAGTCGCTTCTTACGTTCCACGCATTAACCAGCTCAATATTCCTTGGCATCAACATAAATTCAACCATAATGGAATCTATCAGATTATATAGAGATAGAGCAGGGCAAAACCACGGTAAGTTGGTCAACTTACCGTGGTTTTGCCCTGCCCAGTTCGCTACAGAACTATTACCGAGTTACCTGGTATTTCACGATTACGATTATCGATATTCGCTGCAAAGCTGTTTCGAGAATGTTGAGATAGGTTGTGTTGCAACCACCTCTTGTTTTTGCACTAATGATCATTTGGTTATATGGAATGTACCAACGGTGCTGGGAGCAAGAACAGCTTTCGCGACAATGTGTCCATACCGAGTGGAGTGCAACATTAGCGGTGCCTCTACCACCTAGTAGCACTACTAGATAGCTACTTGTCAAACTAGATTCAACCATGAGACGCTCGAATTTCATAATTTTGACGCCACATTCGATAGCTCATTATTTTTATGGACAGACCTTCACTGGTTGACGATCTCGTAATTGGATGAAGGTTGTTGCTATTTAGGTATGTCTTTGGGAATGTTTATGAACTCCTGACTTAAAACTACACCTTGCGTCAACTGTGATGAACCGCCCCCTATGCTTGCAAAACGCCAGTTGCGTAATTTATTAAGAACTCATAGGTAAGACAGGTGTATTGTTAATTCTTTTAATTCCAATTAGCGTTAGGCATTCACCTGCTCCTGCCCTGCAACCTACATGCGTTCCTAAGTTCATTCTCGTAGGAAGCTGCCGACCTTGCGAGCTGCCATTACGCTATACATACCACAAACATGTTGTTGGTACTATCACTTAGGTAGGTAGATGGTACTTCGTGCTGGGTGAAACTGACTGCAACTTCCTTCAGGAAAACTTCATAAAAAAGTAATACTTCCTGACAGTGCGTCCCGGATTCTGGCATTGTTACATCAGTTTTGTAATCGCGTTTAAGTGCAGTTTGATGCCATAGGATGTATGATTAAGACGCTGACAACACCTAAACCGCGGTCACTCTCAGATTGCATAGAAAAGAAAGAGACGCGCGATGACACAGCGCTTGTAATTTATTGCAAAATATGAAGCAAATCTCTATTTACTCAAAATTGAGTTGAGTAATCGAAAATAAAAAACAACCAAGTTCTGCATTCAAATAAGACGTTCTTGTTATTAGTTAAATATGTAACGTATGTTGATATTTAATACAGATATTTTGGATTAGAACTCAAGGTAAGAGGTTAGTTTAACGTTAGTTTGTATCAAGGTTTTTTTTTCAAAACGTGTTTTGGTAACAACCAAGTTCTGGGAAATATGTTCAAAATTAACATATATTTTTTCAGCTACCACAAACTATACAGATTTGGCAATTTTTTTCTTAAGAGAAGCCTATTTTGGTCCATTGGGTCTTGTCAGCGCCTTAAGCAATAGTTGCTAACTCATTATTTATTTCATAGATATCGGTTCTTAGAAATACCCTAATAAGTAGGTCTGTAGATTACATCAAGTCATCTATTTATATAAATACCTACCTAACTACTGCATTTTTGAGCGAGGCGGAGCACTTAATTCTGCTTTGCATTGCATCCGCACTTAATGCAATATGGATCAAGCCAGGTTGCATCAATCACATAATAAATTATTAAGTTATTTATGCTGGTAGGTGTATAAGTGGCCAAGTCAGTTTTGACAAACGTTTACATTTCTGCATGATTGCTGCTCGACGATTACTCAACGCAAAAGGTCGCGAGCGTACTTAACGACCGGTAAACTATACTTTTGCTGCTCCACTGGTGAAACGATATGATATCAAGACACGCGCCGGTTTCTAATATTACTCCAAATACAAAAATAAAGCGATCGTACTACTTGTACCGTTTTTTCCATTGAGATGAATTCTTCTCACCTCCCACGCCATCCATGAAAGGCGAATTAAGAGCATCGACTAATAAAATGTCACATCTTTATCGATAGTGTTTTCTTAATCAAGAAACTGAGTTAACTATCACAATCACAAACAAAATAAGGCGAGACGACGTCAATAACCTCCATCACTAGTTGACCTTTTAAGGCACGTTTGCGCCTTGATTATATAACAAAAAAAACTCAAATGTTATTACTGCAAGACTATTGTGCCGTCACGTATTATTTTACCTTAGACCGTAATAAATTTTCAGTTTGCAAAACAGTCAAAACCCAAAATAAAGTCAATGGTGAAACAATGGGACCGTTGCCGCGGCCCAGGTATGCGAGAGGAACGGGCGCCTTGATGAAACACCTATTGTACCGTGCTGTATGGAGTGCCACGCCACGCTCACTAATCTCGTCCAACGACCGGTTCTTAGAAAAATGACGAGACATTCTTTTTAGATACGGACGTCCTATAAACTAATTAATGTTTTAAATCCGAGCTACACTCTATACTCCACCAACTGTGTGCACATGCAGTTTTATTGTGTTTCGAAAGATACACAGGCGTAGATAAGTGTTATTGGAAAACGATAGCGAAGCCGGTGGTCGTCTGCGTGCCCATCGTAAATCTTGAATAACAATAAGCACTATTGTCTGATTCTTAAAAATGGGTTTACCTCAACGTTGAGTGTTTTATTTGTAGCTTCGTCTGCTACAACTGTTTTTAAATTTTCCATGAGGACCTCACCCGTTTTCTGCCTGTAATCGAGAATATTTATAAACTTAATTTATATGTAACCGATGTATGTGCGTGATCGTAATAAAATAACATAAACCGTTTCTTATACGGCCATATGTCGGGCTTCCCGTCAAGTGGATTGGATAGCGTTAAGGGTCTTTGTCCGAACCAAGAGAATTTTTTCTTCAATTCTTGCTAATGGTTTGCACATGTTGCATTAACTTAAACTGATCCATATAAAGTGCTAACAGATTTTCAGATTTACCACACTTAAAATTTTGTTTACACTGAAAATAAAGCCCACAATGGAAGTAATGTAAAATTACATCATGGTCTCTAAATAAAATTGATTAACCATCCTTCCTACTAATATTATAAATGCGAAAGTTTGTAAGAATGGATGGATGGATGTTTGTTACTCTTTCACGCAAAAAGTACTGAACGGATTTTTTTTATAACCAGGAATAACACATAGGATACTTTTTATCCCGATCTACCCACGGGGTCAAAACTTATGCGGGTGAAACCGCGGGGCGCATCTAGTTTAAAAATAATTATACTGTCTGTAATAATTTGACTGCCTCGTTGGTCTAGTGGTTGCAAGCGCTACTGCTGAGCATGAGGTCCTGGGTTCGATTCCCGGGTCGAGCAAAGTGTTATTGGGTTTTTCTGTCTGGAATTTCTCAGTAACAGCCCGGAGTCTGGATTTGTGCCCGGTTGATGGCAATAGGCTCGCCCTCTATTACATGGGACTTAAAAAACATAACCAGCGAAATGTGGGTGTACTACAGGTACACCTCTGCCCAACCCTTCGAGGAAACAAGGCGTGATGTTATGTTTAAAAATAATTAAAAGCTTCGACTCCCACGAGGTTTGGTGATAACCAAAGGTGGAGGTCACTGTATTTAATTCCAATCCTAATGAAATGTGCTGGTTTTAATCTTATCATGAGCGGTTAGGTAATTGGGTAAGTAGGGCGCCAAGTAACTACTGCAGTCGGTAAACAGGGGCTATCACACTTTTTGTATCCCTGACAAAAAGTGACACGGAAGGAAAAACAAAACAGTTATTTTTTAAACCAAATCTACTTTTAGAACACTGTTTTGTGGTGATAGAGTGTCATTAAACTCACTAATAATATGTTATTAAACAGTAGATGGTGAAATAGTTGTAAATAACAACTTAATAACTCTCGCCTCAAAGCAATTTATCATGTAAACGAGAGGCACAATACATAGAATCTGAAATGGAACACCACATAGTTACTTTCTCTCACATTCACATAAGGAAATTTGATGATGAAGCGCGTCCATCTACGATTTGACATTATAACGAGAGTACATCTTTATTGGGTTTCCCTGGGCAGTAGATTATAGAGCGTTCGACCTCGATGGCTGCTGTGGGGATGCTGAAAATAAAGTTGTCGCATAATTGGACATGGGACATGACATGGCATTTACAAATTGTAAATCACTGGTCTGTTATTCATTATGGTCCATGGTTCGTCCACTTGACATACAACCTCTTAGGACATGCCACCTTATACCTCCTCCTGCTCATAAAGCTGCTTCAGTTAAGATAGATTGATAGAAAGATGGAATACTCTTTATTACGTAGGTACACCATAAAAATTACAGATGTAAATGTAGAAATTAGCCTTATTGAATCGAAATAATGGTCGCCCCCACAGAAATATAATTGTGTGTAACCATAATGTAAGTTTAATGCTTTGAGGAAGATTTACAAAATAATTGTTTGCCGTTTGTGAATCTTAGTAATTGTCTGAATAGCTTGTAAATCACTGGTCTGTTATTCATTTATAAAGCCAATAGGTACATACACGAAACCTCCGTCGTTCAAAAAACATGATTCCTTCCTTCTTCCATAACGAGGATATCGAAACACGGGGACAGTTACCTAATAGTTATATATTAGACTCGGTACCTACACTATAGCTACTTTTAAATCATAGTCTTAGCTCATATGGTTACCATCCTCTTATTCCGAAGCATATAAATTTCCAGAAACGGAACAAATGCCGTAACTGTAACTTGGAAACCGTTTCAAGTTCTCCAAAGTGTTAGTTCAGTACCTAACACTTGTCGGACATTGTTCTAGAATTCACAGTATTTCGAACAATGATTTGGTTCTGATGAAAGTTATGATCAGATTTGTCTATAATGGCATAGCGTGGCTGTGCGTGGGCGCAGACTTGCTGGACTGAGTCACTGAGTCATGCGCACGTGCACCGCGGCCATGTCATGTCCCATGTCCAATTATGCGACAAATAGCTAGGTACTTTGCATTACCTCCGAGACTTAGCATTCCTGCCACTATGAAACCTGATCTTTGTTCAGATAGAATTTCGCCCAACCTTAAGATGATCCTTTTGTTTTTAAACTTTGACTGACGATACCAAGAATTTTATGAGAACACACACGAAATTAGTTCTTTTGTTCTCGTGTAAGATTGAAATTACAGATGACTCAAGTCTCAAGATATAAGTACTTAAGATTTATTTTCCAAGAAATTCCAATAATTGTTCTATTGCCATCATACCTATTACCTATTTAAAAACCCTAAAGGCGCCCGGCAGACAGGTGTGATGCGACAGCGCGATGCGACTCTACTAGAACAATTTCTATGAAAACTTCATGGAGATTGTTCTACCAGAATCGCGTCGTACTGTCGCGTCGCGCCTGTCGCGAGAGTCCAATCAATCAATATGACGGACAAAAACAAAATTGTTATGGGACTCCATCGTAATTGAATCAAATTAAAACCTAGTTGAAAAAAGTTCAGTTATTTAACGTTTTACTTTACTATAGTAACAAGCATAACTTAGCTTTTTGAGAACCGAACTATGATTAACACCCCACAAAACTTAATTATAAGGTACTGACTTTAACAAAGTTCTTGGTATTTTAATTACCCAAACCCATTAACAGTATTAACACAAATTGATGTTTTTCACAGTGAGAACTGTTGAATAGCTTTAATCGTATTGCGTCCCACAGCCACAGACGAATTGTTTGTTAAAAAGCTTAAAAACAAAACCATGAAGCACGTTCAATGGTATAACAGAGCAATGAGCTAGTCTAACATCTAACTAATGAACAATTGGTTTTACGAGCAAATAGTGATTATTACGGAGGTTGTGAGTCACTTTGACGCATTCCGGTCTCAACCGCTAATCGTATAGAACTAAGCGTAGTATATGTAATTCACCAGCTATTCACGTGTATGTGAAAAATCGTTTGAATCGTGTTTTGCAGTTCAACAAGGCGTTTATGTAATAATTACTGGTTTGGTATATGTTTATTACGCACTGTTACGCAGTTCATTCAAGTAGTTTTACATGCTTCGGTGACACGAATTTTGCAAATCTCACGCAAAATTTGACTCTTTCCGCTACATATGATTGTGCCAGCTAGATTAGTAGCAGTCTCCAATTTTCACTCATTTTCGTCTTCCAGAAAAGGAGATACACAAATATTCTCCTACACTAGAAGATACACAAGTATCAGGAATTCCAGTTTCCATTTAATCACCGCCGCTGAGTTTTGCATGCCCATCTCTGACCCTGCCGACCATGGTCTTAAAGTCAAAAGACGATCTCTACAAGACGTTACTGCTGTTTCTAAAATCCATAAATAAATTTATAAACGTACTGTATCCAAGACGTTGTTTGCTGTTCGACTATAATAAAATTTTAAGCCATCCTGTAGTCTGACTAATAAAGACGATTAGTTACACTCACACAAACACTTGAGACGTCTGATATTGCTATTACTTCTAAATTGGGAAGCTGCTACTGAGCACTCGGCTTACGTTCAAACGCTCTTATTGTAAGCACCATCTAAATTTATGACATTGCAGCCCTTCTGCATCGGCCCTTTTATGGCACTACACGGTATATCTTTAGAATTTTAGATTCAATCATTCGAGCAAGTTTGGACCTAAAACCAGCCTCATGTAGTCTTGTCGTAGTCGTATATCACTTGCCCTTGTTTTTGTTTATAACACTTGTTTCATGATTATCATTGAATATATTATATAGATAATTTTAATGTTTTGTGTATGTATGTATTTCTCGTATACATATATGTAAATGGTACACCACAGACTACCTGCATTATTGTCTCCCCTTTCCCCCTAATCCATCCAAAGGTTGTCTTTAAAAGATCAACCTATGTAAATTTTCTACATTTATATCTGTAATTTGTATGGTGTACATAATAGATGGTATTCTATTCTATATCACTCGTAGATCGTCTTTATTTCCAGCCAGATACACAAAAGATTCTGCTTTCTTGGTCTCAAAACCATCCCACCAAAATTACACCATTATGCTTGCTCGTATATAAGCATAGATAGATAGGTGTAAGAAAGTATGAGTAACGGAGATTATGTCAAGAACATAATAGGTACTTATTGTATATTACCACACAGCCTTATCGGGATGTAATCTAGAACTTGTGATTTATTACGTCATACAGTGGACGCACGTGTAGATGCCGTTGGTAAATAATGCAGATAAATACTGGTGCCGATTCCCTTGTTCACAAACTAAACTAAATTTAAGTTCAGTTCATCTTTTTCTTTCTATTTCATTAAGAAGAGGACGGAAGATAAATTTTAGTTTAGTCCTGTCAAATGAATCAGTGCCTGTCAATACTCCATACAAGTTTAGACGTGATTAAAAACTTGCCTACTAAAATTACGTCAATTTACGTCAAGCGCTGATTAATTTGACAGGACTAAACTAAAATTGATCTTCTGTCCTTTTCTTAATGAAATAGAAAGATAAAGATGCACTGAACTTAAATTTAGTTTAGTTTGTGAACAAGGGAATCGGCGCCACTGTCTTATTTTTTTTAAAGTGGTAAAGATGTATTAGGTATGTATAATCAGGAAACACATTGCATCAGACTTGAGACCATCCAATTAGATGTTGAAATCACTGAAACCTGTCTCCGAATCTATCTTCTGAATACTAAGAGCTTATTTCGATAGACCATGAGTTTGAATTTAACATTCGATTACAAATCATAGAGATCAAGATAAACAAGTTCACATAATCATACGGATGAACATTGTATTGTTTTCGTAATGTTCCTAAAATACTTTTGGTTTCGACAAAATACGGTAATTGAAGATTTATCTCGGTAACACGTTACGACCGTGGGTAAAGTAATCTCATATAAAGATGATATAACAATGGGCAATAACAAGCATATTCGTTCAAAGTTTATCATTGTTTTGGGCCGCTTCGTCAAAAAATTACCGACATTTGCATATAGAACCTAGTAGAAATTCACTATTCGCACTTTCAAGGCCAGTTAGTAGCTTTGCTTAGCGGATCTGTTATTTATAAATAAGAAAACTTCGTTTTGTTTAAGAGCTACATAGTCCTAAAATAAGTTTATAAGATATCCTTAGATATCATAAAATTAAATAACATATTTAACTTACAAGTTGCCTTGTAGTGCGGATGCAAGAATAATCTGATGTGACATCTACTGATCGATTTATACCATGTCGCTTATAAAGTCAAGATTTATGTTATGACAAAATGAACACATACATAGAGAATCAAAGGTCTGCGATTGATCGACAATCTCCTTAGTATTTATAGACGTTTCCTTTTTTCTACTTCAGTGGTTGCATTTTTTACACTCTTACCAAGAACACGCAAATTCAGAGGAAGTGATGCAATTTCAGCATCCGTTTCTTTACAGAAAAAAAGTAACATGGCTTCCATACAAAAACTGGTTTTAAATACGCGAGAAAACTTAAATAACCACTGGGTATCCAGTACTTACTTACAGTAAGTATACGAGTAATATTTTTACTTAATGTTGGATGTAATTTGTCACTTGTCGCAAACAGCTTCTATTGCGGTGGTTTTAATAAACATCTTGTACCACTGTGCTCCATAAATAGACAGTGTATTTATCTACCTGTTTGTTTCTAGTCAGGTAAAGCCGTAAACCAGCCCTTCTGATCTTTAATGGAGTTTTTACAACAAATCTCGTATTTTTTTTTGACTTGTACAAAAAGTTGTGTTTTTGTCGCTACCCGAATCTATCTGATCTCGGGATTAGAATGGATGCCAGCCAGTATCGTGATGGATAATTCGATTAAATTACCAGTCATTAGTGCTGGAGTCCACAGTACACCGGCACGACTTGTCGGACACGACTCTTGATCGTGAACCTGTAATGGTATCCGCAGAAACAATGCAGTTGCGTTCGTCAATAAATTAAGTTCTAATTTAAAACGTGGATAGTAAACCGACTGATCTTGAATTCCAGTTTTATCTTTAGAGAAAATAATAAGCGTTTCTTATTTTGGATACAATGATATCTATTTCGAATTGGTATAGCTAAATACCCCATAAAACTAGCTGCACCCTGCGGTTTCAGCCGCATAAGTCTCGACCCCGTTGGAATATCGGGATAAAAATAATCCTTTGTCTTAACCCAGGTCATGGTCTACCCATGTGCCAAATTTCATCAAAATCCGTTCAGCAGTTTTAGCGTGAAAGCGTAACAAACAAACAAACTCACTTTAGCTTTTATAATATTAGCTAGGATGTTTTGGTATGGCGAGCCACTAGTTCCCATTCCAAAATTAACGTCAAATGACAGGCACCTGAGCTGCCCATTTATCTCGACATGTTTATGACAATGGACACTTTATAAATAAGGATGTATGGAGAATGTCTTTCGCCTAGAGTCTGTTTTTATTCGGCTTGGCTCACAGTGGAACGAATGTATGGGAGCGGTTGGACGTAGACATGTCCGAAAAATAAGAGTAAAATTATGACAAACTAATGATGCCATCTTATTCGATTACTTAATGCCTTCATAAATTGTGGTGATGAATTTCTTCATAACTCCCATATTTCGGGAGTAATTTGAGAAAATGTGAAATTTTACTATGAAAATGAGTGTATCGAGCTCTCTCCCTCCTGATTCCGGGCTTGTTTCAAGTAGCGGTCTCTAATATCGTAATGCTATTACTAAGAGCTATATTTAATACTAAGACACATAGTGCGCCAAATGTGCACTTTCTGGGATAAAAGGAAATGAAAATTAAAAAAAAAAAACGTTTTTTCCCCATTTGTATTTACTTTAAACCGCAGACAGACTTATTAAGAGGTCTATAAATATATTATATATATACAGAAATATATATTAACAAAAATATTCACAAGAACTGATGAGAGTATGACTTTTAAGTAAGTTGATAATAAATTACCTAGTTTCATTAAAAGTACAATAAATAATTAAGATGTAAGCTCTAATTTACTAAGTTACACATTTTAAAACAATAACATCATTTAATTATCTTCGTCATCATCATCATCATCAATTAATTCAAATTCAGAATCGATGTCCGCTAAATCATTTATGTTAACAAATTCGATATCACTTTTCTCAGAATCCGTAAGCTCATAAAATTCCTTAAAAGAAGATTTTTTTACAAACTTATTTCCTTTTGGACGGATACTTGTAACAAGTGGATCAGAAGACAGTAAAAGATTGTGCATAATATCTTCATTGCAAGAGATACTGCTATGCTTTCGAGAATGCCCCTCTCTATATTTTCTAAAATCTTTATTTCTAGCCTCAGATGCCTCTTCGGATAGAAAACCAATGGGCACAATTGACATGTTCTGAACTATGTCTGGCCCATGCATTAAAATTTTATGAAGTGAAGAAGGCATATAATACCATGGGTATAACTCCACGTAAAGCTTAGCAGTATCAAAGCAGAACTCTCGGAATTTAGTTACGTTGATCTTCTCTCCTGATGAAATACACTGCAAGATCACACAGATTTTTCTTAAAAGCATAGCATCTATTCCGGTCAGTTCAGCAGATTTAGTGTAGTTTTCAAAAAATCTCCTTGCCGAGTTGCCATTGTTGGTGGATCCACTGCCTTGTTTCACAACATCGAGAAGTAAGCCCGTTTCTCTTCTTACAGCCTCTTGAACTCTTTTCTTCCTGTCATCAACTTGCCTTTTTGCTATATCACCCCTTACTTGCCATGATTTTATGTCTAATTTGTAGGAAATGTGTAATAAGCATTCCATTGAGCGAATCCAAGCGTGAAGGGTGCTTAAGCTATATTTATACATGTCCTCGTTTGCGTGTTTATCTTTGATTAACTCTAAATTATTCATTTCTTTAGGACAAGCCTTGCATATGTCACACACTGAAGCTGCTGTATTGGATATAATGGAATGAATTTTACCATCAATCATTGTCAACAGCAGTTGGTGTTTGACACTAATTCCATCAGTGATGGTGGATGGAGTTAAGGCTTCAATCTCTGCTTCGATTTCAGCCATCTCTCTCTGCACATTTTCTTTGGTTTCCTTTCTAAACTTAAACAATATTGGCCGGCAAAATGAAGTGGAAGATGGTCGCTCGTTTTCCCAAATTGTTACACCTTTTGAGACGAGCCGCAGTGGTACAAGACTAATCATAAAATTACTAGCAAGATCGATTTGCTCATCTTCACTCGTCCTTTGATGATAAATGCTTTGGCTAGATGATCCGTCAAAACCCCATTTGCTGGTCAATACGAGCTGTTGATTGGGATCAACAGGGGTTTCTAACGACCTAATAAGTCTTCTTGAGGTTAAATCCATCAAGGCTTGTAATTTGATTTTTGCAGAGCTCTCTGTAACTGTGAGATCTTCTTTGGCCGGATAGCACTTAATTTTTTCTTTAACCAACATGTAGTAACTCGGGTATTGAAGAGCTCCTTCTTGAGTGTTGAAATCCCGAAGAGTGTTATAGCGCCATTTCGATAAGTTCGTCGATACATAAAGAGCCAATGCCTTCAAAGGGGATATTTCCCGTACCTGAATTGATTTACCTTCAATGAAGGCTTTGATTTTTGAGGCCTCTTCTGGATTCTCCGTCAAGTATTTCATAACATAAGCTGTATCGCTTTGTCCTGCCTTTTGAAGCGCCCTTTCGGCCGAAAACATAATTTCAGCGCTGCTACTGCTGCATGACTATCTTCAGTGCGTCTTCTTTTTTGCCGGTTACTAAGGTCCTCAAAAGATTTACGAGGACTAGGATGTGTACAAGTTGAAGCATCAGATTTAGCAGGAGAAATTATGGGCTCGATGACGTCACTTATATTTTCTGTAGAAGGTTCCATATTTTCATTCTGTAATTCCGGCCATTGAATTGCAGCCTGTAGCCAAATCTCATGTTTCTTCCGAAACTTATCTGTGCTTCTTCCAGACTGTGTCCATTTTGCATAAATGCGGTAGCAAAATCGACGACACCAGTCTTTTAAACTTGTTTCAGCACTTTCACATAACTGAACACAACTGTTATCTTTTAAAACACTGAACAAATAGTTAAAGTCGCGTAAATCTTTATGTGCGCGTGCGCATAAAGCAACGTGAATATCAAGATTTGTATTAAAATTTGGAAAATACATTGCGAGATTAGCTTGGATACAACGAGGTGTAAATCAACACTGATTTTAAAGTTACTAATAGTGAACTATTTATATAAAATCCAGGTATCCCAGGTATCCTTTGTTAAATATTGCAAGGTAATTAGTTATTGTGATAATTAGTAAATGATGCATGCTAAATTAGTGTATTAAGAGCCATTTAGTAATTAAATAATAGCAATGTTCTTATCAGTAATCATTAGTGCATCAGTTTTATATGTAAACCTTAAGTCCCTAATTATATATCCTAATTAGCTTATATCTTCTCTAATTGGCTGCTCAGAAATGTTATTGTAATAAGGTAAACCTTTAGAAAAACGGTTTTAATCAACAAAATAAACAAAAAATAAAAAAATTGTGTTATAAAATAAACATCACTCTTTATCCCAGAAAGTGCACATTTGGCGCACTATGTGTCTTAGTATTAAATATAGCTCTTAGTATTAGCATTATGATATTAGAGACCGCTACTTGAAACAAGCCCGGAATCAGGAGGGAGAGAGCTCGATACACTCATTTTCATAGTAAAATTTCACATTTTCTCAAATTACTCCCGAAATATGGGAGTTATGAAGAAATTCATCACCACAAGTTATGAAGGCATTAAGTAATCGAATAAGATGGCATCATTAGTTTGGCATAATTTTACTCTTTTTTTTCGGACATGTCTACGTCCAACCGCTCCCATACATTCGTTCCACTGTGTGGCTTGGTAATTACACGAGGGGAGGCGACTTGCCCGGCCCGGTCCAGGAATGTTACCTGCCGTCCTATTTCAATTTATGTAGCCCCACTATTGCCCTTACTGTCTACAATGATACGGGGATATTTTTACTCGAAGTGGAACTAATTGATGAAGGGTTTTTGTGTTTGTTTCGGTGCAACGAGCAATGCTATGCAGGGCTTGTTTTTAAGTTGCTCTTGCTCGACTTTTTGTCTTTAAAAACCGGCCAAGTGCGTCTCGGACCACGAACAATGAAGGGTTCCGTAGTTGGGATGAATTTATCCCAAGAACAAACTTAACATTGTAGTTGAAAACATGTTCCCCCATACATTCCAACTGCAAATATAAGTTTGTACGCACAATATTGAGTGTATGTACCTTTAATGAGTGTATAGTTTGTACGCACGATAGTTATTTTGAGACCATAGACTTCTTATAGGTTTTCCTGTAATCTATACGAAATTATTCTCTTTTTTTTTTTCTTGACTCTTTCGGAGATAAGAAGGGAATAGGGTCTTACACCAATTTTTATTCAATCGATAAGTGCCATAAAAATGCATTAAAAATTTGTCATTTTCAAATTTCGCGCGTAGGTTGACGAAAACGCTGGACGCAGTGTGGTCATGACGTCACTGGGCTATGAAAACAAATGCGCTGATCTTTGTATGATAATTGACACATTTTTGTTAACATAGCCGTATGACGTAATAACATGGCGGCCGTGGCATATTCCGTGGTATTTTTTAACAGATTAGAAAAACTGAAAACGTTGAATTGAATTTTAAAATTTATTTTGTTATTTTATGAACTAAAACTAACATTTTCCGACTCCTTTTTGCCTAAACTATCTCAATAATATATTTATAGATTTTTTCTCGTACATAGTAAAATACCCTATTGTCAATTTTCATCTATTTTCATATACAATATCATAGTTATTTGATATTTGTTAGATATAGATATAGACATATATATATATAACATATATATATAAGACATAGATATCATAGTTATTTGATATTTGTTAATTATAAATATTAAAACTAGCTAAGCCGACAGATGTTGTCCTGTCTAAACTTCGATCAATAATAGTACTAGATTCCCGATAAGCGCTTCAAAAACGGTCCGTAAAATTAGAGCACAAATACTTTTGTGGTCTTATTTCAAATGAGTATGGTCCAATCATAGCCAACGTCAAGACGTCAAAATGCCGCAGTGCGCGTTCAAAAATTGTGTAAATAATCACCGTAACACCAAGATTTTGGAAGGAATATCTTTTTTTCGGTAAGTTTATATCAATATGTATTTATCATAAAATAAAATCGAATTAAATAGTAAATATAAGTCATTTAGCAAATATTATGATTGTTAGACCAATGTTTGCTACAACGCGCCAAATATTATCGTGTCTAAACAATCATTCATACAAAAATTTCATAGAAAAAAGTACTTTCAATGTTTCCCAAGTGGACCAATTTTCCGGCCAATATTTCAAATTTTGTTTTTTTGTAAATTTAAAATTATTACAAAAATTAAAAAAAAAAACTAACCAAATCAGTCCAGCCGTTGTGATGCGCTCACCAACGAACAGCATTTCATTTTTATTTACAAGTAAATAGTTATGTGATTTAATTACATTATTTACACTTAGGTATATACTATAAATAGAGCAAGATTGCGAAAGAAGAAAACATTAACACTATTCCATGGAGTCTTTTTTTTTGCAAGTCACCATGATTAGATTGAGTAGGTGACCAGAGGAATTCAATGAAAATTGCATTCATCTTTTTTATGATTCATTTTTTCTCATAGGATAAATAAAATTTATCTCAGTTTGTGAGCTGCTGCGAAGATATAATAAATGTTTCTACTCGTATCAGAACCAAACCAATATTGAACGTGCAGAATCACGTTTTATAGAATCATAAAGTTTTTTGCAAGGTAACTAACATCAATCAGTATTTGATAGCTAGCGGAGTGGGCGTGGTACGCGAATGCCTGCGCAAAATCCTACACTAAGCCATGCGCGTGGGCAGCGTCACCTCACGAATTATCAAGTACGACGAATATTTCGTCATAATTTACAACGTGCAGTTTGGCAGCATCGTGATAATTGCACTAAGGCTTTAGCCGTACTAGCAGTATCTTTCATTTCGAATAAAATTCAAAAGAAAATCATGTGTTTAAAACGAAAAAGTTACAAGAACCGCTATTTGACATACATCATTACGATTTGTTAGGACCACTATTCGCACTTGGATGTTACTATTACCTGTCAAAATATTTACAAAATGTATTCAGTATTACTACAATAATATTCAATCCTCACACAAAGTGCGTTAGTTTTCTTCCTTATAAAATGACGTCAGCTCCTATAAGTGCGTTGCTTCATAGTTTATGAACCGCTAAACTAAATTTCAGTACGTACTGTTTACGTGGTAGGGCCTATAAAAACGTAGTTTATGTAAACAAGTTATTCTTCATTACACATCGTGAAGATTCACTGTAATCACTACTTATCATGTTTTCATTCATTCATGTACAGCAGTGCGGTTTTGTAAAAAAAATTCAATAATACTGAAACGCGTTTAGTACAAGTTTATGTATCCTTAGTTTCACAATATAATTTAAGTGTAACTGTAGCTCGATACGACCACTGCGCGCTTTGTTTAACACCAGTTAGTGCCAGTTACAATAATATTCGCTGGTTTATATTTTGTTGAACAAAAGCGCAGGTACAGGAACAATGTGGAAACAGTGAGAAGTATTTGAGCACGGTGTATTGTCCTGCGACGGCGGCGCCCCACGCATTGTCGTCGCGTGTCGGTTGCCTGCGTTTCCGCGCGCATTAGTGACCTGTTAGTGTTATTAAAATTGTACTTCAATCTGAATTGTATATCTGCAAAATTGCAGTTATGGGGCTGTTTTTGAGTAAAGTGTTCCAATTACGTAGGACGAAAAATTGGTGCCGTTTAGTTTGCCAACAAGATAACCATAGTTACAACTTTTGTACTGAACCAATGGCAATCCAGTGCTACACAATGCATCCATGTTGCGACATCGATGTAATCACAACCTGCCATAACAATCGTTTTCATCGTTTGCTATGATTTATTTGCAAAATATGGCTCTTATGACTAGACGGATCTTACGCTACAGGCATAAGAGCCGTCTAGTCATAACAGCATACCTCTCGGGGTTAGAGATCACAATAGGAAGACGCACTATGAATCATAAACTGATGGCCAACGCCAACGACTTGGTAATCAATGCCATTGAAGTAACGCAGTGGCCTGTGGGCAAGGTTATCGCAGCCAGCTTTTCTAGACAATCTTTCAAGTGACAAATAATGGATGTTTCAATGACCCTGTGCTTGCTGGATGCTCAGTCAATGTTACACCTAACATTATCATCCAAAAACAGCCTTTTTCGGGTTTATAGTGTGGCAGCCATGCCAGCCATCTAAAGGCTTCAACATACTGGCGCGACTTGTCGCGACACAAAGGCACCGCTTGTAGCGCTACACGCGGTGTCTTTGTGTAGCGTCGCGTCGCGCGACACGTCGCGCCAGTATGTAGGAGCCTTAAATCGCCACATGCGAACTACGCAACTAACTGACGTCATGCAAAATCCTGCATCACGCAACTAGCATAAATACAACATCCCGACATCAAACGTTGGGCAGTAGCCCACCAGACACGACACCCGTCTGGTCGGAGGATCCTTCCTTTTCTATGGAGGATGAGTGAACTTGACACCATATTCCTCATGCCTCTATAATACAATAACTCTCTTGACATATTACATCGATGTTTTCTTGTCTTGCCTTTGTTTCATCTACAACTACAGCAGACATAAGCCTCGCCAAATTCGATGTCCAATAATTTTGTGCCACCATCTGTATATTGTTACGAGGTTATATTATTCGTGGTCACAATTTGAGGATAATTTTCTTCCTGAAGAGTTCGAGCAATTTGGCTTGCTCATCACCGCTTCAACTTAATGATGGCTCTAACCACTGTTGCTAAAGTACTGGACAGTATGCTGGATAAACAATTATGTCGTCATCTAAAAATAAGTGATGCACAGTTCGGCTTCCAAGCGGGTCTGTCCACAGAAACAGCAATCTTATGTCATAATAATAAAGTAGATTACAGCTCTTAGGAAATACTACTTCTCCAAAACTGAATCTTCCCCATTCCACAAACTACTAGCACACAAGCACAACAACCGACACTTGACAAAACTTATAAGACACTACAGAAAAAACAAAACGAGAAATTGATTGATAACAGAACCAAATGTCAAGAGTGAACCCAGAAGTCTCTTTATGAGAATCATCGCCAAGATATATGCCAATTAAATGTGAAAATGGCAAATGACAAAGATGCGTCGAACGCAGGGTTTAATCGAAGCAAACTATTTGTAGAGACTGAAGTGTTCATGGTTACAATTCAGGACCAAGTAATTGAGACTAAAAAGTACAGTAAATACAATTTAACACCGATACTTCTGGATAATGCAATATTTATCCAGAGACAATCCAACATATAACCGGCGCGCGGCGCCCGCGAATCTACAGCCCAGACACTACAAACATCGACGCGATCAAGTAGCAAATGTAATACACCTAAAACTAGCTCAAAAATGACACAAACTCTATAGTACCTTATTATAAATACAACCCTGAAACGGTATTAGAGAACCCCACAACAAAACTGTACTTCGACCGAGCCATACTCACCGATCGCACAATTCACTTTAATAGACCCATTAATAAAATAAACAAAACTGGGTTATAGACATTGCCGTGCCAAATACGCATAACTACAACAACGAAACTATAGACTACAATAGACGAAAAATTATCCAAATACACCGAACTAAAAGACGAAATAATCCGACTTTGGCATCTTTAAAAAGTCACAATCATCACATCATACGAGTACCTACATCTTTTTAGGATAAGTGACAGGCATAATTTTAAGAATAGAAATAGGAACAAATTAGATCTACCACGTTTCAGATTGTCTGAAGTACACACTTCTTTTATGGGGTACTGTGTAAAACGTTATAATAAAATACCACTCGATATTCTTCAACTAAATGAGAAGAAATTTAAAACATGCATTAAACGCACACTATGTAGACAAGCACATCATAAGTTGGATGATTCATTGATTATATCGTAGATAAAAATGCTTGGCTTAGTGCTGCAGTGCTATTCTGTAATAAAACACCGTAAAAACTTGAGTGAAGCGAGCTTAAACTGCAGTGGTATTATGTAAATATCTCACCGTGAAAACTTAGATGAAGTGAGCTTGAAGTGAGCATCAATACATAGTGTCAATCCTTACTGTCAATAGTGCCATCCCTAGCACAAGGTGGAATTAGAGCTCACTTCCCCTAAGGTTTCACGGTGAGATTTGTACAGAATTGACTGACTGGTCCTGCTCCACAACCACTTGGGCTTACAAATACATTGCAAAGTTTTGCATATTTTTAAGCATTTTTTGTTTTGTAAATGTGAGTACCATTACCATGGAGTCGTTTATGAATTTATGATGTATGTTGACTTGAAAAATCTTGGTAGTTGAGAGTATGCAACGACATAGTGGTTGAGAGTATGTTATGCTCAAGCGAGTTGTTGGTAAACCTACCGCGGAATTTTAAAGTCGACACCGTCCCATCTATTACACTAAATAGTGTACGCAGGTTAAGTACTTGGTCACTGGTCACGGAGGAACTGGCTGATGACATGGACGTTGAGGGGAACAAAGGGCTTTGGCTGTCCGTGGGAACATGCTAGCTCGCAGGTTTAAACAGTGCCGGCATGAGGTAACAATTTTCAGGGCTTACTGCCAATTTTTTTATTCGTGTACTCTATAGGTCAGCTGTACCCAACGGACACTCCATTGCAATGCCCTTCGTGTTCAATATAATACCGATTTTAAGATATTGTTGGGGCTGCCGAGATGCTGTAGTGCGTCTGGAACATTTTTGGAAGCTCAGATTGATGGCTTTCATGAGAAAGAGAGCCCCCATATTGCACCGTATCCGAGCAAGCTTAAATAGCATTCTGAAAACAATAGCAGACCGGTTAGACTCAGGGATTCCAAAGTGGTCGATATCGGCCCCTAGGGGTCGAAATCGGTTTCTCTGGGGTCGACATAAATAAAAACTGATATTGGGGGTCGACGAGGTCTAATAATCGACCCCTGTTAATTAACTAAGTTCTTATTTGAAACTTTCAAGATACTGTATAAGTCGTGTTACGTGTACCAACTTGTTATAAGAATGACTAATGTTTTCATAGGAGGTAACATTGTTGTACTTTTAAAAACTCTAAAAGTCGATAAGCGTGCACAAGTTCGTACAAGATGAAAAAATTTGGTTATGGGGGTCTGGGGTATCAGTTCATTTTGCAAAAGGGGTCTCTTGCCCAAAATAGTTTGGGAATCCCTGGGTTAGACGGTCTTTTTCATAGCACTCTAGGTGTCTATTTTATTTCGTTTGTTTATTTTTATTTTTGTGGTTTGACATAAAGTTATTATTTTTTTATTAATCCTTAGTCCATAACGGAGCTCGTCATTATGACTCTGCTGACACATAACAGTTCTAACTGCACCTAACTGAGGGTTCTCGTTACCTATACTTTTATCTTATGTAAACTCATTGTGTGTCATTCTCCCACTATTATGATAAGCATCGGCCGGCATACAACAGTTCTGGGTGATACAGAACAATAAGAGCAGTGTTGTGGACTGTCACCTGTTTCTCATGATCAGCTGTGTTTGTTAAACGTGGATTCAGGGAAATGGTTAATGTAACTCCTTGGTTGCCGCGTAGTTACCGATTGTTTAATTGACGTAGGGCACAGTCCCAAACCTATGACGTCCTTAGGTGGTAAACACCTTACAATATCAGCTCAATTGCTCACTCATGCTTAGAATAAAACCCACTATGAATATTTATGACAATTAATTGTTTACCTCCATTGCTTTTCCTAATATGTTCACCCAAGGCTCAATGGATATTGAGGTCGAGTACCTAATACAAATGTACGAGTATGTATACGAAAACTCAGACCTGGATCCACTCAGGTTACCTATTGATTGCTTGTTATCAAAGTTTGGTATGCGCTCCACTTTATTTGACCGATAACAAAAATTCGGAATCGAATTTTGACCTAAAAATAAAATGGCGAATGAACTGAAGGTGTGGAAATATATACATATATGCATGTTTAACGAGTTCCTTTATGACGTCATTGTCTATGATAGGCCTTTTTCCGAGGTGTGGTGGTACATTAGGGTCATTATGGTTGATGCATGCCTTCATAGGCACAGATTCTCAGTAGTTTCGCACGCTTGCAACTTATACATATAAAATAATATAATCAGCCTATAATGTTCCCACTGCAGGGACACAGGCCTTCTCTCGGTGAGAGGGAGTGGGTCGTAATCCACCACGCGGGCCTAGTGCGGGTTGGTGGATGTAGTCTTCGATTTTTTTTTTTCTAGAACATGCTCATTTCCTCACGATGTTTTCCTTCACTGTTTTAAGAGCAGTGGTGATGAAATAATTTACACTCTTAACTTTGTGTAAATTATTTCATCACCACTGCTCTTCTTCCTTCCTTCCTCTCCCTCTCACCTGCCGGTCTAGGTTCGAATCTACGACCTACAACTCGTAAGTCGCGGCCGTTACCACTCGGCCACCAGTACTCTTCAACAACTTATACATATAAGAATCCAATTCTACCTCTGTATGTTTACTTACATAAGCTCGACCCTGGTACGTTACACGATGTTCACCACCCGTGATACGTACGTTGGTGAAAATCGTTATCAAGATAGACTTCAGACTGAAAACACAACATCTACAGCTAGTATAGTAGTAATATCTTGTTCTATTGCAGCACGATAACAGTTATCGTAGAACGATACGTTTTGGCTGTAAGGATGTTCCAAAATATAATATGTACGATTTTAGATACCTTAACTCTCTGGCTGCTTCGGACCATTGCCTATTTCTATTCTGTAGAATTCCATCTTTAGTCTTGTATGGGGCAAATAGCATCCATAATAGATTGACGTATGTTTCTCACGTTGTGGACTCGTGACGTGGATCCTGTCGCCGTTCCAGGAACGTACGGGTAAACCAAACGTTTGCAACTTTAACGAATAGGATTCCCACGAGTTCAAGTTTAACAGGTGCACTCTTGAACCTGAAATTGCTGCGGTTGCTGTTTTCATTGATACTTGTACTTTGTAGTTTGTCAAAAGTTTTGTCAAGATATACCTACCTACTTTTTAGCTTAAGATGTTTATTTGTAAAACAAAAGACTGCATGTGAACCATGCTGCTCGGTACCATTCAGATTGATGATTCATAATATTATCTCCCCTTAAACTGTCCACCTACAGCTAATACTTAGAACGTGATTCCATTAGCCAGCCGTGGAATGTGATGAGTGGGTTGAGGAGTACCTAAGATTCATAAAGGATACATCGCACAGGCACAAATACATTGTAGTTGAATCTATTGATCTTCGATATCATTGATATTTTCCACCCTTTTTGTCTGTTGACAATGGGTCGTTATCTACGAATGCAGTTAGTTATTTGATATTGTTCTGGTGTCAGAATGGCTCCATATTCCGCTTACCATATGAATATATGACCGTAGGTACTGCAATTTAATTTGGAATGATAAACTCTTCATAATTGGAAACATAATAGTATATTAATCATAATACGATACTTAGTATTGTTGCCTTGTTGTCGACACAACAATGTTGTTTTCTTTCTCTACATCTGGGTACAGTAATTGACGTCTTTAGTTACTGGATTTTTAAGTTCAATAGGTATTTCCACTCAAAAGCCGAACAATGCCTTTCCGATGATCGTGATGAAATTCCATCACCATGCAAACGCAATCCATATTAACCGTTCTACAAACCTAAATATTTGCTAACCTCTAATGGAATAACTCTCGTTTTCTCCCACGGTCACCCATGGCTGGCCACCCCGCACTGCCAACCACGTAACCATAACCACGTGAAAATGTTAACCAAGCGAGCGATTTGAACTTGCACTATCTGATGACTATCCGCTTTATGGCTCTCGTGGACAGGCGCGACGTGATTCTAGTAGAACAATTCCCACCAAGTTTTCATAGAAATGTATTCTACTAGAGTCGCGTCGCGCCTGTCTTCGGGAGCCTTTTCATATCCGCTCAAGTTGAAAGTGATATTTTTCTTAATATCCATTTTGCATATCGTTAATTGCATTATGACACGCATCTTTATAGAGAAATGTTCTTGTTTATCATTTTTATTGAGTAACTTTTTTCGGACACGTATGAAAAATGTAAAAATTCACAACATTTTTTGTTAGACAAAGGAATGTTGTGAATTTTTACATTTTTGAAATGTTGCGAATATTCCGATAGTTTCGCTTTTTGACATTTTCCTTCGTTAGTTATGCTCTGCAATTTTGTATCAGTTTAGTTTCAACATTATGCTCTGAGATAATGTAAGCTTGCCAATGGTTTCACCTCGAGTTTTTGTTGTGAATTGTTACACTTATTTCTTTTGTAACTAACAAGAGTGCCACGTGCGAAGGTCAGGTTTTTCGCGGACGCGGTCAGGTCGTTGACCTCGCGACCGTAGTGCCTAGTGATGTGATTGATATGCATGGAACGACTGACGCTAGGACCTGACATGACGGTATGAGACTGTTGGAAAAATTCAAACTTAGAATGCGAGATTACCTATGGGGGATAGTATTAGAATTATCATAATTATATCCGGGATTAGTTTCATAGATATTGACAATGTAATATATAATATGTAATATTATATGTTTTTTTATTATTTGTCATTCACTAGACTAGACTTTAGAGCAAAAAAATAGATTTAGGTACTTAATTCTTTTCATTTTTTAATTTTCAATTTTGTTTTCAAGTAGTTTTGTTTTTTTTAGCCTTTATGCTCTCCATGTCATATTATAAAACTTTTAATATTTAAGTGCTGTGCACACCTGTAAGTGACAAATTCACTCTAGATTTTAAGTTTAATTGTTACAGTGCCCCAAAAAATGTATTAGTGAATAGGTCGTTGGAGTGCCATAATTAAATAAATAAAAAAATATGTAGACATTCGAATCATTTGTGATCTTCGGTATAGTACCTAGGTAAGGTACCTATAATACTTCTTATAGGATACAACATATGAATATTATGGTCCTAGATATAAAATATTTATTTATTTATTAAAACTTTATGCTCAAGTAAAAAAAAAATACCGTACAAAGACGGACTTAATGCCTGAGGCATTTTCTACCTGTCAACCTTAGGGTGATGTAGAGAAGAAACATGGCAGGTGCAACTTAAGGGATAGATAACGCGAAAATAACTATACAATACAAGAATAGATACATACATATAAACAGAATAAAGTCAGGAGAAATAACGATCGGTACTGGGGAAATAACGATCAGTAAAGGAGAAAACAGTGAAAAAATATAACAGTAATACCTCAGAGACTAAAAACATGCAACTCGTCTTAAGTCTTTCTTTGGCAGTGTCTACGTCATTTTCTACGAAAACCATGCTTGAAATTGTAGAAAGTAAAAATGTTTAGTAGGTAATGTTATATAAAGAATTTCTAATAGAACTGTCCACGCACCTTTATACGATCTAAATTCTAAAGCTTTTGTAAGTCTTCGGTCATCGGACGTTCTTTTTCCAATAACTGTTCTTTAGTCAACGTTTAGAAGCACCAAGTATTAATGTTCAACACAAATTAACTGTTATAAAGAAGGTAGACACAGCAAAATTTTTAGGTGTAACCATAGATAAAAGTCTAAATTGGAAAGCACACACGGAAGAATTAAATAAAAAAGTATGTTCTTGTGCTTATGCCCTCTATAAACTTAAACCTATTTTGAGTACGAATGCGATTATAACTGCCTACCATGGAATTGTCGGCTCCTTATTAAGGTTTGGGGTTATATTTTGGGGAAACTCCACCAATAAGGATATTATTTTTAAGTCACAAAAAAGGTGCATTAGGGCAATGTCTGGTCTGAAAAGAACTGATAGTTGCAAACAGTATTTTATTAAATATAACATCTTAAGTCTGCCTTCACTATTTATTTATGAAATAGCTAATTTTGTAAGGACCAATCCACACTTATTTAAGAAACTATCTGACGTCTCCATTCGTAATAGACGAGATAATAATAGATTATGCGTACCGAGATCAACCACGGCTTTGATGCAAAAAAGTACTTTTTGGTTAGCACCAACCATTTATAATAAAATCCCAAAACCTATCAAACAAATGCCTACTGCTCTGTTTAAAAAACATTTTAAAAAATATCTCATTGCTAAATGCTATTATTCCATAACGGAATTTTTAAATGATTGTAATTAATTAAATGGATTTCTTAATTTCTAGGACTTTTTATCAGTTTTCACAATTACGACATTTTTTTCGCAGTTATGTATGAATTTTTGGCATATGTAATGTATTCTTCCTAATTTTTATTTTTTTTTTTGATTTAGTTATTCTTTTTATTTTATTGTGTAGAGTCAAATTCAATTTTTTTGGTTTTTTTTTTCTAGACCAAAAAAAAACATGTTATTATTGTACGCCATTAATGGCAAAACATGCAGATCTGCCTATTATTTTTAAGACCTTACACATATTGTTTGATGTATACTCATGTTTTACAATAAATATATTCTATTCTATTCTATTCTATTCTATTCTATTCTAACTATTCACTAACATATTGGTTGCTTTGGAACTCGATTGGTACCGATGGTTATTTGACGACGAAATTAACTGATAATCATAGTCTGTTTTCGGATAAGTAAATACTTCGCTAGTTTTGTTATAAGTTCCATGTAACAAGGGTATTACCAGTAAGCCTGTTGCCAATCTAAAGTTCTAAATGAAAGCTTTTAAAAGGAATTTTTCGTCAAAGAAAAACCTAACAGCACTTTGCCAGACTCAGGGATCGAACCCTCCTGGGTTTCTTTCAGCTGGGTATTCCAGTTTTCCTCCACTGCGGGTGTAGGGTCCTTCACACGCATAGGCATGATTATAGTAATGATAGATTTATTGCAAACATTAAAAGTCGTGAAAGTGTGATTGCTAAAGATGTGTCAGATCACTCGAAGTTTATGACGCTTTTCATTAAACGCTTCTATTGTCTCTAAGCGAAACAAATGGGAAATTGCGTTTCTAATGCATGGAAACAGGGACGTGGAAAACTTTTGTATCGGTTTAAAATAATGTGACATGTTCTAGTATCGATTGGAATACTAATTGTAATTTTAGTAAGAAGTTTATTTGTAAAACAATGTAAGTCTAGGAATCGAGTAACATTCATGCTATTCTCTGCAGCCGTTGCGATGGATTTTATTACCTAGATTAGATTTCTATTTACCCTTTATTGGATAAAAACCAGCACCCTTATTGCGTAACACTGTTTCAATCATAATCCGAAAGTTTTGAAGGATATTTCTAATGTATTGCTTCATAGGTTTAATAAATTCGTCGGCGCAATAACATAGATAACGCAATGAACTGTCAAAACTGTGGCTGAACTGTCAAAATGCGATAAATTGTCATTTAATGTGTTACGCAATAGGGTATTTTACTATATACGAGACAAAATCTATAAATATATTATTGAGATAGTTTAGGCAAAAAGGAGTCGGAAAATGTTAGTTTTAGTTCATAAAATAACAAAATAAATATTAAAATTCAATTCAACTTTTTCAGTTTTTCTAATTTGCTAAAAAACACCATGAAATAGTAGCCGTCATGTTATTACGTCATACAGCTATGTTAACAAAAACGTGTCAATTATCATACAAAGATCAGCGCATTTGTTTTCATAGCCCAGTGACGTCATGACCACAGAGCAACATGGCGTCCACTGCGTCCAGCGTTTTCGTCAACCTACGCACGAAATTTGAAAATGTAAAATTTTAAATGCATTTTTATGGCACTTATCGATTGAATAAACATTTTGTAATATTTTTTGGGGCATATTAGCACTATAGAATTTAATTAAGACACTTTTCAAAAATGTGTGTAAGACCCTATTATCCCGCCGATTATCTTAGTGAAATCCTAGCAGAGAAGATCTTTTAATAGTTTAAATCCAGGTGGCAGGTGGCGTTCTATAGTTTCAGCCTACCGTGCCGTGCCGTGGGAAGAAGGCGTGAGTTATGTATGTGGTTTAAATCCTTTCGATCCGTTCACATAACGTGTTGGCCCTCACAGCCTTTCAAAAGGCTATTCGCAAAGTTATTCGTTTTTGGCATAGAAATAAAAAAATACAGTCATAACTTCTTATCTTCTTTTGGGTATGGGAACATTACACTATAACGCAAATTAGCTAATAAAATTAATTACCCAAGACTGTAGGTATTACTATTTCTATCGCCCTAACTTGTTCTTAAGCTTAAAAAAAACTAATGTCAATTTTATAGCTATATTTTCTAGGTCAATAAACTTTGTTACACATTTAGATCCAGTTTTAGAACCTTGTATAGAAATTTGTGTGATTGTAAGTAAGCGTGCCAAGAAATCGATAATACCTACATATACAATAATATTACGTATATGTATGTAGTACGTTCGTATAACTAATGTAGTAAAGGGCTTAGGGACTGATTCCCGATACTTAATAAGGCTACCACGCGGGCATTTTGTAGGTTTCTGATTCTATAAAAGTTATTGAGTAAATGGAATAAATGTAACTGAGTTTCCTCATTGCATTCATACAGGTACCTACCTACTTAAATACAGGCTGTAATTATACCATGGGACTAAAACAGGAATCGCGAAAAAAAAATTGCTGTTTCCTACATTTTGACGAGTTAAGCGAACATAAATGTAGGGAACAGCTGATTTTTTTTTCACGATTTCAGGTTTTGTCCCGTTTTAAAAGTTGTTCACAATGATGAGTACAATGACCCCTTAAGAGGTTGATTGTGTTTAAAATTACACCCTGTATATAGATACTATTCGTGGGACTTCACTGTCATTGTCATGGATTTACCCCCACAATGACCATTGCCACTGTCTGTCAGGGTCTGACAATATGCAGGATCAGTTCCGTAGTTGGGAAGTCAGGATGAATTTATCCCAAAAAGTTGGAAATCGTGTTCTCCCATACGTCGATATTTATGCCACGGTCAATTCTCCAAATTCAAATTTAAGTTGGTCGACTATTACTCGTTAACTTGTAAAGCCCACTTAGCTGTAATAGTTTTCCTTTTAATTTCATTATATGTACTACTGCTACTGCCATGACTTTTTTCACAGCTTCATAAACAACCATTTAACTGGCAAAATTAGCACTATTACGCAAACGGATCCTTGAATTGAAAAGTGGTGTTCACAGACCCGCAACATTTTTGAACGGCCTATCCAACGATACACCACATCATGGGGTAGACAAGAGAAAAAAATATCATCCCCACCTTACGTGCAAGGGTACCTACCCTAAAAACAAATGTTTTTCAAGATTTTATTTTAGCACTTTGTCGGCGTGATTAATATGTATAATACCTATGCCAAATGACAGGTTCCTAGTACTAAACGTCTCTGAGCTACAGCTGGGACAGACAGACAGACAGATAGAGAGACGTACACACGGCTACACATCAAGCTATATATTTCCAGTTTACGCTGACCTCGCAGTGTACGTAAATCCTATACAATGCGAGATCAGCTTATACTGGAAATGTGTAGCTTGATGTGTAGCCGTGTGTACACGTGGCGAAACTATAAGGGTTCCTTGTTTACTACGGAACCCTAAAATGTAGGCGTTGAAGTCAAAATTGATATTAACTTTTTTTATAAAACACAAAATTACTTACATATACTCGTATACCTAGGCAGATACCAGTACCTTTCTTGCTAAGTAAAATAAAAATTAATTAATCGATTAACGACGACACAATTGATATAAAGTTTAAGTGACATGAGGAAATTCTGTTCTAAATACTTTGTGTTCTTTCAAATTAGGTACCTATTTTCCTTCCTTAAGGCATGATTAATTAAGTGAAGCGACCTATCATGGAGGTTTTCACACAAATTCAATCATAATTAGACGTACATAAATATACATATATAATAAAATAAATAAATAAATAGACAGACTCAACTTTAAAATCAGCTATAGTAGTAAAATTCCCAAAATTTTACCCTCTATCTTTTCACTCACCTTATTTTACTCACTCTCAAAGTTGGTGACAGGTACAAGTTATTTGGCATTCAGTGCCATCTGTTGGCAAGATACGAAAGCATCGTGAATGTAATGTAGGTAATAATACTTTATTAAAATTTCACAATAATAAACTGCTAACTGTATTATACATGTCCCTATTATTTACCATTCCTTTTCTTTATTTAGTACTTGAACAACTTTGATGCCGTAAGAGGCATCGAAGTTGGAAGATAAGTCTTGAAGATTGGCTAGGCAGCAGGCATTGTAGTTCTCCATGACTTGTATAGATGGCGTTACTTTCAGGAATCAATGCCTCGTTGTTTCGAACTAGATATAATAAATTTCGTAAAAAAAAGAAATACCTAACTTTAATATTTATGGTTAATTTTATAATATTATTATGCCCATTTATGTGTAGCCGTATTGGTATTACAGACCCATTTCCAAAATTGACTCGTCATCGTCAGTATACCTACCTAGCACCATTCAGAATATTTGGCAATTTAGCAATCGTCTATTTTGTCTATTCGCTTTTAATGAAAGTGTGATGTTTCTTCGGCTTGACCTTGGCTAGTGGAGGTGGTGAGACGGTTGGCACCCCACGCACAGTGGAACGAATGTATGGGAGCGGTTGGACGTAGACATGTCCGAAAAAAAAGAGTAAAATTATGCCAAACTAATGATGCCATCTTATTCGATTACTTAATGCCTTCATAACTTGTGGTGATGAATTTCTTCATAACTCCCATATTTCGGGAGTAATTTGAGAAAATGTGAAATTTTACTATGAAAATGAGTGTATCGAGCTCTCTCCCTCCTGATTCCGGGCTTGTTTCAAGTAGCGGTCTCTAATATCATAATGCTAATACTAAGAGCTATATTTAATACTAAGACACATAGTGCGCCAAATGTGCACTTTCTGGGATAAAGAGTGATGTTTATTTTATAACACAATTTTTTTATTTTTTGTTTATTTTGTTGATTAAAACCGTTTTTCTAAAGGTTTACCTTATTACAATAACATTTCTGAGCAGCCAATTAGAGAAGATATAAGCTAATTAGGATATATAATTAGGGACTTAAGGTTTACATATAAAACTGATGCACTAATGATTACTGATAAGAACATTGCTATTATTTAATTACTAAATGGCTCTTAATACACTAATTTAGCATGCATCATTTACTAATTATCACAATAACTAATTACCTTGCAATATTTAACAAAGGATACCTGGGATACCTGGATTTTATATAAATAGGTCACTATTAGTAACTTTAAAATCAGTGTTGATTTACACCTCGTTGTATCCAAGCTAATCTCGCAATGTATTTTCCAAATTTTAATACAAATCTTGATATTCACGTTGCTTTATGCGCACGCGCACATAAAGATTTACGCGACTTTAACTATTTGTTCAGTGTTTTAAAAGATAACAGTTGTGTTCAGTTATGTGAAAGTGCTGAAACAAGTTTAAAAGACTGGTGTCGTCGATTTTGCTACCGCATTTATGCAAAATGGACACAGTCTGGAAGAAGCACAGATAAGTTTCGGAAGAAACATGAGATTTGGCTACAGGCTGCAATTCAATGGCCGGAATTACAGAATGAAAATATGGAACCTTCTACAGAAAATATAAGTGACGTCATCGAGCCCATAATTTCTCCTGCTAAATCTGATGCTTCAACTTGTACACATCCTAGTCCTCGTAAATCTTTTGAGGACCTTAGTAACCGGCAAAAAAGAAGACGTTACTGAAGATAGTCTTTCATGCAGCAGTAGCAGCGCTGAAATTATGTTTTCGGCCGAAAGGGCGCTTCAAAAGGCAGGACAAAGCGATACAGCTTATGTTATGAAATACTTGACGGAGAATCCAGAAGAGGCCTCAAAAATCAAAGCCTTCATTGAAGGTAAATCAATTCAGGTACGGGAAATATCCCCTTTGAAGGCATTGGCTCTTTATGTATCGATGAACTTATCGAAATGGCGCTATAACACTCTTCGGGATTTCAACACTCAAGAAGGAGCTCTTCAATACCCGAGTTACTACATGTTGGTTAAAGAAAAAATTAAGTGCTATCCGGCCAAAGAAGATCTCACAGTTACAGAGAGCTCTGCAAAAATCAAATTACAAGCCTTGATGGATTTAACCTCAAGAAGACTTATTAGGTCGTTAGAAACCCCTGTTGATCCCAATCAACAGCTCGTATTGACCAGCAAATGGGGTTTTGACGGATCATCTAGCCAAAGCATTTATCATCAAAGGACGAGTGAAGATGAGCAAATCGATCTTGCTAGTAATTTTATGATTAGTCTTGTACCACTGCGGCTCGTCTCAAAAGGTGTAACAATTTGGGAAAACGAGCGACCATCTTCCACTTCATTTTGCCGGCCAATATTGTTTAAGTTTATAAAGGAAACCAAAGAAAATGTGCAGAGAGAGATGGCTGAAATCGAAGCAGAGATTGAAGCCTTAACTCCATCCACCATCACTGATGGAATTAGTGTCAAACACCAACTGCTGTTGACAATGATTGATGGTAAAATTCATTCCATTATATCCAATACAGCAGCTTCAGTGTGTGACATATGCAAGGCTTGTCCTAAAGAAATGAATAATTTAATCAAAGATAAACACGCAAACGAGGACATGTATAAATATAGCTTAAGCACCCTTCACGCTTGGATTCGCTCAATGGAATGCTTATTACACATTTCCTACAAATTAGACATAAAATCATGGCAAGTAAGCGGTGATATAGCAAAAAGGCAAGTTGATGACAGGAAGAAAAGAGTTCAAGAGGCTGTAAGAAGAGAAACGGGCTTACTTCTCGATGTTGTGAAACAAGGCAGTGGATCCACCAACAATGGCAACTCGGCAAGGAGATTTTTTGAAAACTACACTAAATCTGCTGAACTGACCGGAATAGATGCTATGCTTTTAAGAAAAATCTGTGTGATCTTGCAGTGTATTTCATCAGGAGAGAAGATCAACGTAACTAAATTCCGAGAGTTCTGCTTTGATACTGCTAAGCTTTACGTGGAGTTATACCCATGGTATTATATGCCTTCTTCACTTCATAAAATTTTAATGCATGGGCCAGACATAGTTCAGAACATGTCAATTGTGCCCATTGGTTTTCTATCCGAAGAGGCATCTGAGGCTAGAAATAAAGATTTTAGAAAATATAGAGAGGGGCATTCTCGAAAGCATAGCAGTATCTCATGCAATGAAGATATTATGCACAATCTTTTACTGTCTTCTGATCCACTTGTTACAAGTATCCGTCCAAAAGGAAATAAGTTTGTAAAAAAATCTTCTTTTAAGGAATTTTATGAGCTTACGGATTCTGAGAAAAGTGATATCGAATTTGTTAACATAAATGATTTAGCGGACATCGATTCTGAATTTGAATTAATTGATGATGATGATGATGACGAAGATAATTAAATGATGTTATTGTTTTAAAATGTGTAACTTAGTAAATTAGAGCTTACATCTTAATTATTTATTGTACTTTTAATGAAACTAGGTAATTTATTATCAACTTACTTAAAAGTCATACTCTCATCAGTTCTTGTGAATATTTTTGTTAATATATATTTCTGTATATATATAATATATTTATAGACCTCTTAATAAGTCTGTCTGCGGTTTAAAGTAAATACAAATGGGGAAAAAACGTTTTTTTTTTTAAATTTTCATTTCCTTTTATCCCAGAAAGTGCACATTTGGCGCACTATGTGTCTTAGTATTAAATATAGCTCTTAGTAATAGCATTACGATATTAGAGACCGCTACTTGAAACAAGCCCGGAATCAGGAGGGAGAGAGCTCGATACACTCATTTTCATAGTAAAATTTCACATTTTCTCAAATTACTCCCGAAATATGGGAGTTATGAAGAAATTCATCACCACAATTTATGAAGGCATTAAGTAATCGAATAAGATGGCATCATTAGTTTGTCATAATTTTACTCTTATTTTTCGGACATGTCTACGTCCAACCGCTCCCATACATTCGTTCCACTGTGCCACGCCGTCGTTCCGGCTGGTGCCTCCGTGCGTTCGTCGCGCTCCGCCACGCGCCTCGCGCCGCTGACCCTTGCCTCGTCACAGGGGAGGTGCCCCACGAAAATGCCCTTAACTCATTATCATACAACCTCCGGGACTAACATCCGGGAGGAAACCAGCAACAAGGATCTCTAGTTCGTTAACTGACAAAATTGTGGAGTGGTCACCCATCGATTCATTTAGAAATGTCGTGGACTAGTTCCACTTCTAAATTGGTGGAAGTTGGGTGGTGTGTTACAGGGGAATGGTATTAGACGATTCGGTGCCAATTGTTTGTAATTGCACAGGTGGGAGGATTGTTTACACGGCGTGCGAGCACCTCTCGGTCTCAATGGCTCGGCTACCTGCAGGGGGGAGGGGGAGCGGTGACCTGCCGGCGCGGCCCTCCTCCCCGCACCGCGGAGGCGCTGCCGACCGGCGCACGCGCAGAAAGCTGAGCCAGTTGCTCGCCGCGCAGCCTCCAGCTTGTTTACGTCGATTATAATAATATGTGACGTTTACCCCTTTACTAACTACCGACATTCGATGTTTGTGCATGTGATACCCCTGTGAACATTTTTCGACAAGTGAGGCAGGTTGAAAACGTAGCTGTTGTGTGACCAATGTTCCTATTCTGATTTGAAGGCATTGTGGCATTGTACGCTTTTGCCAGTCAGTTATTTTGCATTTGCACAAAAGTTGCACAGCTGGATCCTGTGATAATATGGCATGATAGACAATGGATGACGTATCCTTTATTTTTTACGTCATGTCATCCTAAGGCTGAGCGTGTCTGTGGGAAATTCGGTGCTGATTTATTTTCCGCTAGTGTTTTAAACTGACTGGCAGATACATTTTAGGTTTTTCAATTTTGGGTCTATCAGTTATGTTGCTACTAAGGTTGCTGTTATATAATAACATTTTTGGTAGTTTCCATATCCTTATAACTTAAAACATAGTTAATTGCATGATGTGATGCGTGTCTATGTCCATTGTTACCTGAAAATTGCAAAACTAACAATTAAGAAACTCAAGTTACTGTTCAGGGATCGTTGCACCTATGTACATGGCCATAATCAAGGCATTGTGATTGGTTCGCAGCTCATGAAGCATAGCGTGACCGTTGAATCATGACCGTAAGTGCTAAAGACCTGACTCAACGTATAAAGATTAAAAATATCATTTATTTACATAACCAAATTACAAGATGATTATTAACATTAACTAAATTAAATTAAAACTAAGTTAGGCTTAAAAAAGGCCCTCGGGGCATTGTACCGAGGATGCTGGCGGCATTTCCTCGCTGAATTGCAATGCTGATGCGTTGCGCGAGAAAGCCGCCAGCTTTTCGGTCACCAGTTACATCAACTAGACGTTTCGCGATTTCCGCAAATAACTTATGCGCACTGGGACCCCACGGACCGAGGGTCTCGACGCCAAAGGGCACAAAGTTGTACTCTCTGCCAAGGCCTCCATATTTAATAACTTTCAGATTTTCGGCATTTTCTGCCGCTGCACCCGCTTTAGAAGTAGTCCGTTGGAGGTGGGACGGTGCCAGTGTGTCTACACAGGTAGCGTCCCACACAAGCATCCGTCCCAAACTCCACGGGACCAAAGACACACCATCAGGTCTTTTGCCATCATCTCTCATCTCATTAAAAATTAAATATCAATTATTAATAAATTACTTGAAAAAAAATACTGATTAACCATTTATTTACACAAATGTAGACGTTCGCAAACACATTTTAGCTTTTGCGAACAAACCTGATGGAGCATCAGTGATTATTTATTTGCAATACACAACGGCATCAGTTGAGGTTGACACACTTTATCGACTGTTAGTTCAATAAGGCAAAGAAAATGAGCTGGTATTATTGTAAATTTCTCATAACGCGAGGCGACGCGATTACGGTTACTAATCAGTATCATTGCCATGGGTTTGTATTGCCATTGTTGTTTGAAGAGCGATCTTGTAAGATAATAGTTACTCCGGCGCCGATCTAGATACCCAGATCTCGAGGTAGAAAGCGTCCTGAGACTCGCGACACTTTACGAACTGGCTTAATAAATATAATATTTCATCCGCCTCTTTCTTTGCCCCTATAACTCGATTTTCATCATCAAAACTTTTATCTTCTTCGCAAAAGGTATTCATGGTTGCATAACTTGCGTGCAACGCAAATAGGTTAAGACCTTAAGACGTCTTATTACTTGCCACAGCTAATTAAGCATAACATGCTGGTAATTAAGTCGCTCAGTAATGCTCATCTTATCGTAACTTGCAACAAATGAGGTCCCACGTAGTTTCGTTAACACACCTCGCAACTAGCGTTGACAATGGGTTTCTGTTTGAAACGTTGAATGATGAAGTCTTGTTCTTAATCGTCGATTGTTCGGTCGATTGTATTCAGTCGATCTAACATGACGATAATGAAGTTACGCTAGTTAACGCCCTAACTGACTACATGGTGATTATATTGAGACATTAAAGTTACAAATGGACCTAGGATTTTCTCTTCTAAATACTAGTTTTCTCTGCCCATTTTCCCCTACATACCTTTAGAGAAAATGTTATTCCCATCGTAAAGTTTCAAAATTGCGTGACAAAGGCATGCAAACTGGCGGAGTCAACGTTTTGCGAGGTATGCGCTTATGTTCACTATGTGGTAATTATTCCTGCATGTTGCTAGTTTGCGAGCCTATAGTTAGACCTCTATTCCGTGGTTAGAACTCTCCGGGAGTTTTTGCGGTATTCCAAAAAAATATACGTTTATGCATCATTCCGTTGCTTTAAATAATTGGCACGTAGAATGGCATCATTTAAAGCATTTTACAAATGTTAAACAGATTATACTTGAGGCAATTTAAATGCAGTACCGTACTGCATTTAAATGCTGTATTGAATTGCAATGCAACTTGTTTAGGTGGATTAGGTTTAACTAAATTAATATCCTCGCGGATTCCGGTATGCAACTGGTGACATCAAAAGTAAATTGAACGGGCAATTCAGTTTGCCGTTGTTTGCGGATATTACACTAGAATGGAAGTCTAATCAAAGCTTCGGACTGAGTTACAAATCCGTTGTTATTTCCAATCTACTGCCTGTTATTGGATATGACTATAGGTAACAGATAGTGCTAAAACAGACAGTTTCTAATTGATCGTTGATTGCGAGTAAGTTCACAGTTCACTTTCCGTGTCTTTATCGGATATATTAATGTAGTGGTCTAACAGCTTCACGCATTTGGGCCATCGAAGATGGGCCTGTTTAGTGGGCAGAAGATTTTCACAAATTCTTGTTTTATTGTAGGTGGTTGCTGAGTCGTTAGTCGGCCTTTTTATGGAGACCGAGTCGACGTCGTAACTTAAGCTACAACGGTATCTGTACTTCAAAAATTTTAATATTTCCGCGCGGGCTGATCGCAGATACAGCAGGCATTGTGTGTCTGGGAGTGAGGCAGTGAAGGTGCAGTAGATTGGAGGGGCGGTGATAGTTAGATAACGATGGCAGCGATAACGCGGAGGCCGCGGAGAGCGCCGCAGTGCCGCGCGGTGCCGGCTCAGCGGCTCGGTCGCCACACTCCACCATTTTTTCAACACTTTTTGCGCGTCTGGCCACAAGGTTGGCGGTCGTGTTATTGTGACTTGTGTACACGTATACATCGTTGTTGTTAGTGAAATTAGTTTTTAATACGCATTTAGTTGAATCAATTCTCATTATTTTAAACGTTGCAAGGGCACAGTGCTCGTCTTTTGTTTTGGAAGTTTCCTCTAAACATTCATTGGTTTTGTTTTCTTTTTGGGTGAACACAACAGTTACTTGAAAATAATGCCAATCTTCCCTGGATTGAGACTGTAATTCAGTGCTTAGTGGTTGTAATCGTAAAGATGAAGGAGTCAACTCCTCGGTGCGAGGATGTGGCTGACAAACTTGTGCGTCTATTCGGATGGAGACAGACGTACCCCGTGCAGAAACTACAGAGGAGTATACTGCCCCAGACCAATGAAACGGTAAGATTCATATTTATCTTTAAAAAAAAAGTTTTGTTAAACATTTTTGCCAAGCTTGCATTAAATAAATCGATTCTTACGGAATGTCCAGCAGTGGATTGCGATAGGCTGATGCTGATGATGAGGAATATGACGATACGGAAAAGCTAAAAATACACATAATGCATGAATTTCATCATATTTTTTATAGTAAACTATACTCCAAGGATTATAACATAAAATAACGGTTGCCACTCTTTCGTTATTTCGATATAAATAAACGTCTAATAAACTCCGTTATTTCACAATCAATACAAAGCAATGTAATCTAGATTTACAATATTACACAGTAACTGTCGTTATTTTGCCGTTATTTTCGTAATGCTAAAATGAATGGAGTATAGGTACTTTCCTTACAGCTCTATCATTGAAGCCGCTAAATCCATGCTTGTTTGTTTACGTAAGATAGGTACACTTGTTGTTTTAGGCGCCAATTTGTTAAATTAGTCACTTGATGAAAGATAAGTAATTAACTTTATCATTAGGTAGTTTGTAAGGAAAATAATTCAAACCAGGTTAACTAATCAACAATAGATTTGATAGACGATTTTCAGGTAAATATTAATGTACATTGTAATTGTAAATCATGATAAATTGTCTGTGATAGTGATACCAAACCTTATAGGTAAAGGAAAGTATTAAAATAAAACTGTTATATTTATCCTAGATGTTTTTCTTTTTCCTCGTGCCTTTTTATTGCAATATTTAGGACTTACTTGCGATTTCCTGATTTCCTCCCAAAGCGACGAACTTGTTTTACAGTGTAACTCAACGGATAATGGTGCCGATTCCCTTGTTCACAAACTAAACTAAATTTAAGTTCAGTGCATCTTTTTCTTTCCATTTCATTAAGAAAAGGACAGAAGATACATTTTAGTTTAGTCCTGTCAAATTAATCAGCGCCTGTCACTACTCCATACAAGTTTAGACGTGATTAAAAACTTGCCTACTAAATTTACGTCAAGCGCTGATTAATTTGACAGGACTAAACTAAAATGTATCTTCTGTCCTTTTTTTAATGAAATGGATAGAAAAAGATGCACTGAACTTAAATTTAGTTTAGTTTGTGAACAAGGGAATCGGCGCCAATAGCAGCAATTAGCAAGTTCATCATCTTTCTGCCCTTTCTTAAGTTATTTGGTGTTGGTGCAGGTGCAGTTTGTCTCCTTCTTCTCTTCAGCCGCCATTTCAGTATTCACTAGATAGGTTAGACAATTTACAAGGAGTTTTCAGTACAGACTTATATGTATAGGAGGATACTTTTGCCTCTTTATTTGAATCCTCATCTCAGATTTGTGATGACTCATGAAAAAAGGAAATTCCTTTCTACAGATTGCCCCACTTCTATTCCACACCTGGAAACTTGTATAACATGTGAATGATTGCAGTAACAAGTTAACGATTAGTCCGGGAAAATCCACACCTTTCTTTATTATAAGTTCTCCTAATCACTTCCTATAATGTCGCCAGTGTCGTTACGTACGCATGTCGATGTTACTATTGTTGCCAATTACTTTCACGGAGCTCTTTTATGATCTGAAAGTGGAAAGTACTTCATTAAATCAACTCACTTATAAGTCGCAATTACGTTGCCGATGGTACCTCCCTGTATATTCACGCGATACGGACATTGAACCCTGCGTATGTGTTGCATACGGAGTTAAATTACTCAATAAGTTACTTCTATAGCCAATGTAGCCTTGTCAAGGAAAATACAATCTAGTTGTGTAAGCAAATTTTGTGGAATACTAACAAATTGTCGTTTGGTCGAGACCTATGTTGTAACGTATGTATGTCACGCTTGAACCAACGGGTAGAGAAAGGTAAAGAGAACCTGACCATGACGTTTATTCGGAATCTAATGGAGTTTGGGAGCATTTCATTCATTCATTTCATTTCATTTTATTTATTCATAAACAATTCACATTGTGTTGAATACAGGCTACATGCAATCTACATAGAAATACAAAAAAGTTAAAGCAAAGTTCAAATAAAGTGTCAAACAGTTTCAAATCTAATGTCAAACAGTTTTAAGTATAATTTCAAAAGATACATTAAATGTCGGTAAATGATTTTAAATTATATAATGTCAAAAGATTAAAAACAGAACATAAAAAAACATATAATAAATTTATTATTGTCTGACATTAATTCCGATATATAATATTATACAGACATTTTTCTGATAAAAAGGCCTTTAATTTTGCTTTAAACAAGTGGGTATTATAAATCAAGGTCTTTAGCTCAGAAGGCAACTTATTGAATATCTCTACAGCTTGATACTTCGAGCAATGTTCTACCATGTTAAATTTTTTTCAAGCTTCTAATGGACATGCTACGACATTATACACGTCATCTTTCATCCACCCCATTAACGTACCATGCCTCTTCATGACATCATGAGACATTGCCATATCATTGGCCCTGCTATTGCAGCAAAGCAAAACGTTAATAATTATTGACATGATTGTTATTGACATGTATGTTTTTTTTTAAATTATTAGTTTGACATTTATTTAATTCAATAATACAATTTTAATGCGATTATCTGTTTAATGACTGCATGATTATTATCATCAATAATTAATTCAAATAAAATATGTAATTTTATTTTATATTTACACGCCGAAATTAAAGGCGGAAGAACAATTTTGTACATTTTACCAACCTTCTGTACAATGATTTTGATTGGATTTAATTTTGTATGTACAACAAAAACTTGATTTTCGAGATCACCTCAGACTAACTCACCGATCTGACTAATTGGACTACATCAATACAGTTGATTAATTGGCTGATCGACCTTGAGCATAATCACTAATCAGTGACATTCCAAGCGGGGTACGTTTTACGACTTGTGTGCTTAGGCGGTAGTGTCATCTGATAACACCTGTTGTACAGCACGTAGACAGCCGCTGGTATTTATTGAAAGACAATTAAGACAAATGATAAATAATCAATACTATATTTTGGACTGTAAGCTGCGCTTCGGGTGTACCAAAAGGCAGTTCCATATTACTTATACTTTCTCCGTTTGGAGCCAATAATCCAGTTTGTTTCTTAAATTATTTTTAGGGTTCCGTAGTAAACAAAGAACCCTTATAATAATAATAATAATAATAATAAATCTTTATTGGCATAAAAACACGTTACAGAAAAATGTGAGACCCTGGCTCCAGAGCTAGGTTAGAGTACCTGTATTTCAGGAGCCAAAATTATAGTTTCGCCATGCCCGTCTGACTGTCTGTATGTCTGTCCCCACTGTAGCTCAGAGACGTATAATACATATTAATCGCGCCGACAAAAAACATATTTTTTTAGGGTACCTACTTACCTCTCTTGCACGTAATGTGGGGATGATGTTTCTTTTTCTCGTCTATCCCATGGTGTGGGGTATAGTTTTTTTTTGTTTTGTGGATGGGAAATCATCAAATAACTTCTCCCGCTCTGGGCTGACTCTTACTGACTAAAACCCACCCGTATTCCTTCCTGTTGCCTGTGTTGCCAGGGGCCTCGGTGACCCGTTAGTACCTTCCCGCGACCCCGGCAGGCATCGGCCCTAGTGGACCCCTACACTTTTGCTGACGACATCTCTTTGAGGCGCGCGTGGAATACAACGCGCCGTCGACCTGCAGGACTAACATGACACACGCGACAATTACTCACTCTCGCGTGAGTAATTTTTGTCTATTTCTGTCAATTTTCTCGTTTTCTGACAGCGCTGCCATACAAAATACTCGACTCGTTCTGTCAAACTCGATATTTTCTCGACAAACCCTAACATGGCACCTAAGTTATCTCGTATTTTGACAATTCAACACGAGATAATCTTCGATTCTGCTGTCATTTAGTCGTCCTCGATTTTGACGACGAGAAGAGTAGACAAAATTATGATACAAAAAAATATGGCATTCATGGGGACTGGTGACAGAAATGAAAACTTAAAACTTTGGAATTACATATATAAGTATATATATGCGTATACATGTACGTACACAGGCCGCTTCGCGACGCCAGTCTGATGCACACGTTACATTTGCATGTCGGTGACTTGGGTAGCATGTTGGTGCCGCAGTCTGCATGTCGGTGACGTGGTTAGGATGTCGGTGACGCGGTGTGCATGTTGGTGACGCAAATTGCATGTCAACAAGTGCTTTCAGAATGTCGGTGACGCGGTTATCACAGCGTAAGTCGATTGGCATTTCGTAAATCTGCTAGCATTTCGGTGACGCTGTTAGCATGTCGTTGACTCTGCCAGCACGTCGGGCACGCTGCTAGCAGGTAGGGCACGCTGTTAGCATGTCGGTGACTCGGTTAGCGTGTTGGTGACGCATTGAGCATATTGATGACGCATTGAGCATGTCGGTGACTCGGTTAGCATGTCGGTGACTCGGTTAGCGTGTTGGTGATGCATTGAGCATATTGATGACGCATTGAGCATGTCGGTGACTCGGTTAGCATGTCGGTGACTCGGTTAGCGTGTTGGTGACGCATTGAGCATATTGATGACGCATTGAGCATGTCGGTGACTCAGTTAGCATGTTGGTAACGCAGATTGCATATTCAAGGGATGCTGTTCATATGTCGGTGACGCGGCTAGGATGTCGGTGACGTGGTTAGTATGTCGGTGACGCGGTTAACATATTGGTGACGCGAACCCACAGGTTTTTCCCCTAACAAAAATGGCTCACTCATTTTCGTTTCCGTCATTTTGTATTTTAATTTCGGCATGCCATAGAAAAATATTAAATTTTAATAAAAAAGGTCGGTTACACAAAAAATTACAACATAAATTAATAGAGGTGGATGTAAAATCACTATAGTACATACTAATTCCATGCGTAAAATTTATCGAATGAGCCGATGTTGCTAAAATAAAAATGATTTGTTTTTAATAATTTGCTACATCGGTTTCTCGTCGCGAGATAAAGAACTGTCAAAGTGCCTTTCTCGAGTTTACTCACGCTTAGCGGTCATGTTAGGCATTCGGATGACGTCAGAATCGTAGACAAATTTCGACAAATCGAGAAAGAGAGCGTTCTCGCGCTTGTCATGTTAGCCCTGCTGGACCTGGTCCTTACCAGACGGTGAGCTACCCATTGCTCACCGTCCGCAAGCCCGCGCCTATGGTGGCCGGAAATCCGCCCGGGATTCCCGACGCCCAGGGCGTCTCCTGCGGCGGTTAGGGAAGAGAGGGCGCGAAATTTGCCTTTCCCTCAACCGTCCCGCCTCCTCCTTCGCGAGCATTACTGCTTCGCAGAAGAAGGTGGTGTGGGGTATGGTTGGATAGGCCTTTTTTTTTTTTTTTTGGACATGGCTTGAATGCAAGGGTCACGTGGACCTTTCCCTGCTTAAACGGGCTTCGGTGGGGCCAGAAGGGCCTCTCACCTTTGGTTGGATAGGCCGTTCAAAAATATTGCGGGTCTGTAATATTATCCATTAAAGTGCTATTTTTGTTAGAGTCAAGACGTGTCACCCCCGCTGCTGGTCATATGGTTGTTTATGGAGATGTGAACATATTCATGGCAGTAGAACATTTATAATGAAATTAAAAGGAAAACTATCACAGCTAAGTGGGCTTTACAATTTAACGAGTAGTCGACCAACTTAAATTTGCAGTTGGAGAATTTACCGTGGCATATGTATGGGAGAACATGTTTTTCAACTACAATGCTATGTTTGTTTTTGGGATATACTCATCCCAACCTCCTAACTACGGCACCCTTTAATGTGCTTGGTCCGACACGCACTTGGCCGGTTTTTATAGACAAGATTTTAGGATATAGGATTGCACAGACCGTTACAAACCTAGAGATCTTCAAAACATTGGAAGCTTTCTGCCAGTCCCATGTTTAAAAATTTCGATCTTTAACCTTGTGGGGAAATCTACTACTTCCCCGTTAACGAACGTGCAGACTGAGGCGATATCGCGGGCGCGACAGGCATATTGCCGCCTGTTGCGCCCGCGATTTTTCGCTAGTCTGCACGAGCCTTTAGACACCTAAAAGATATGGAGGACATCTTATAGCGTCAAAAAATCCGTGTATTCCCGTTCGTCCCACCGACTTTCGTCCCCGTCGTGGGACGAACGGGATTTACAAAAATAATATTAAATTTGTTCCCGATCGTCCCATTGGGGATTTTAGAGGGACGAATGGGAATATATACTTAGATTAGTGCCATTCGTCCCACTAAATCATTTTGTACGTAAAATGTTTAATCGTTGTTTCGTAGTTTTTTTCTGTCGTGATATTACATGGCTCTGGTGGGATGCGTTGGTGATGCCGCTAGTTAACAAAAGAGTACCGATAACATTGTGTTATTTGCGTAAACCCTGTTGGTTTACCTGACATTGGTGCCGATTCCCTTGTTCACAAACTAAATTAAATTTAAGTTCAGTGCATCTTTTTCTTTCTATTTCATTAAGAAAAGGACAGAAGAAAAATTTTAGTTTAGTCCTGTCAAATTAATCAGCGCCTGTCACTACTCCATACAAGTTTAGACGTGATTAAAAACCTGCCTACTAAAATTACGTTAAGTTACGTCAAGCGCTGATAAATTTGACAGGACTAAACTAAAATTTATCTTCTGTCCTTTTCTTAACGAAATAGAAAGAAAAAGATGCACTGGACTTAAATTTAGTTTAGTTTGTGAACAAGGGAATCGGCACCATTCTCTCCCTTTAGTATCCTTAAATTAGACCGGTCGGGTTAGTGTTGACAAAACAATGGAACTGCACGGGTGTGAATGTAATAATTTGTATTTTACACGAATTCTGTGGAAAACTACTGGTGTAAGTACATTTTTTTAATGAATATCATTAGATAGCCTACTTAATTAATAATATTTGGTCTCTTGTCTTATTAATTTATGCTAAGTACTCGTAATTATGTCGGTATCATGTTTGTATTCTATTTTATTATACACATATTATTAAATATAATTTTAAATTATATTACTAAGTGTGTAATTATTGACTTCTGTTTTTAAGGCTCAATAATGTCACAAGAAGTGCATCTTGGTCCCTCTTGCAGTACAGGAAGCTGTTTACAATATATACAAAGAAAATGTGGAATTGTGCTTCTGCGTGCTTTAGGAGTTGTCCATCTCCGTTCCTTCAACTTTACACGGTTCATGGTGATTTAGGAAGTGATGATCAAAGCACAGCGATGACGCCATTATTGTACGCTTTAATGTCAAACCGTAAAAAAGAAACAATCAACGATTGGAATCCTACAGCATTTACCGGTGATTTTGAAGAAGCAACTATGTCTGCTATGCGTACAATTTTAAATAACGCTGTTTGGAGGAAAAGGCGTGAATTAACTCTAACAAAAAAAAAAGTTTTAAAACGTCAAGTAGCGCTCTTACTGACTAAAACCCACCCGTATTCCTTCCAACACAGGCAACAGGAAGGAATACGGGTGGGTTTTAGTCAGTAAGAGTCTGACACACCCTCCCGCTCCGCCCAGAGCGGGAGAAGATATTTGATGATTTCCAAAAAAAAAAAAAAAAAAGTAGCCCTAAGCGCGGTGCTTCCATTATTACCCGAGGACCGTATTTTTGAAGGCTGGTTTTATGTCGCTGGCGAAAGCCCCGATGATAGCCAAAGTGAATAATTTCGGCAATACATGATATCGCAGTGGCTTCAACCGAATTTCGTAAAAGTGTGCTGCAGTTTTAGTAAACGACACCCAACCAATAACATAGGCAAAAAAATTATTTAAATTATAACATAGGCCAAATATTTTAAAATTGCTTACGGTGTTACATCAAGACTCCAACTTATACAGCATGAAAGCAAAACATAGTCCAAAACGGCGTAAGTTACCTTCACCGTTTTGAGAGCAGTGATGAAATAATTTACACAAAGTAAAGCGCCTGTCGGGGTTCGAACCTACGACCTACAGCTCGTAAGTCGCGGCCGTTACCACATGGCCTGACTGATTATTATTTTAATTTTTTTTTTTTTCTACCATTAAAACAACCAGTCTGAAATTATTTGGTGGGACCAATTAAATAGGACTAAAAAAATAATTTATAAATTATTCCCGTTCCACAGTGGAACGAATGTATGGGAGCGGTTGGACGTAGACATGTCCGAAAAAAAAGAGTAAAATTATGCCAAACTAATGATGCCATCTTATTCGATTACTTAATGCCTTCATAACTTGTGGTGATGAATTTCTTCATAACTCCCATATTTCGGGAGTAATTTGAGAAAATGTGAAATTTTACTATGAAAATGAGTGTATCGAGCTCTCTCCCTCCTGATTCCGGGCTTGTTTCAAGTAGCGGTCTCTAATATCATAATGCTAATACTAAGAGCTATATTTAATACTAAGACACATAGTGCGCCAAATGTGCACTTTCTGGGATAAAGAGTGATGTTTATTTTATAACACAATTTTTTTATTTTTTGTTTATTTTGTTGATTAAAACCGTTTTTCTAAAGGTTTACCTTATTACAATAACATTTCTGAGCAGCCAATTAGAGAAGATATAAGCTAATTAGGATATATAATTAGGGACTTAAGGTTTACATATAAAACTGATGCACTAATGATTACTGATAAGAACATTGCTATTATTTAATTACTAAATGGCTCTTAATACACTAATTTAGCATGCATCATTTACTAATTATCACAATAACTAATTACCTTGCAATATTTAACAAAGGATACCTGGGATACCTGGATTTTATATAAATAGGTCACTATTAGTAACTTTAAAATCAGTGTTGATTTACACTTCGTTGTATCCAATCTAATCTCGCAATGTATTTTCCAAATTTTAATACAAATCTTGATATTCACGTTGCTTTATGCGCACGCGCACATAAAGATTTACGCGACTTTAACTATTTGTTCAGTGTTTTAAAAGATAACAGTTGTGTTCAGTTATGTGAAAGTGCTGAAACAAGTTTAAAAGACTGGTGTCGTCGATTTTGCTACCGCATTTATGCAAAATGGACACAGTCTGGAAGAAGCACAGATAAGTTTCGGAAGAAACATGAGATTTGGCTACAGGCTGCAATTCAATGGCCGGAATTACAGAATGAAAATATGGAACCTTCTACAGAAAATATAAGTGACGTCATCGAGCCCATAATTTCTCCTGCTAAATCTGATGCTTCAACTTGTACACATCCTAGTCCTCGTAAATCTTTTGAGGACCTTAGTAACCGGCAAAAAAGAAGACGCACTGAAGATAGTCTTTCATGCAGCAGTAGCAGCGCTGAAATTATGTTTTCGGCCGAAAGGGCGCTTCAAAAGGCAGGACAAAGCGATACAGCTTATGTTATGAAATACTTGACGGAGAATCCAGAAGAGGCCTCAAAAATCAAAGCCTTCATTGAAGGTAAATCAATTCAGGTACGGGAAATATCCCCTTTGAAGGCATTGGCTCTTTATGTATCGATGAACTTATCGAAATGGCGCTATAACACTCTTCGGGATTTCAACACTCAAGAAGGAGCTCTTCAATACCCGAGTTACTACATGTTGGTTAAAGAAAAAATTAAGTGCTATCCGGCCAAAGAAGATCTCACAGTTACAGAGAGCTCTGCAAAAATCAAATTACAAGCCTTGATGGATTTAACCTCAAGAAGACTTATTAGGTCGTTAGAAACCCCTGTTGATCCCAATCAACAGCTCGTATTGACCAGCAAATGGGGTTTTGACGGATCATCTAGCCAAAGCATTTATCATCAAAGGACGAGTGAAGATGAGCAAATCGATCTTGCTAGTAATTTTATGATTAGTCTTGTACCACTGCGGCTCGTCTCAAAAGGTGTAACAATTTGGGAAAACGAGCGACCATCTTCCACTTCATTTTGCCGGCCAATATTGTTTAAGTTTATAAAGGAAACCAAAGAAAATGTGCAGAGAGAGATGGCTGAAATCGAAGCAGAGATTGAAGCCTTAACTCCATCCACCATCACTGATGGAATTAGTGTCAAACACCAACTGCTGTTGACAATGATTGATGGTAAAATTCATTCCATTATATCCAATACAGCAGCTTCAGTGTGTGACATATGCAAGGCTTGTCCTAAAGAAATGAATAATTTAGAGTTAATCAAAGATAAACACGCAAACGAGGACATGTATAAATATAGCTTAAGCACCCTTCACGCTTGGATTCGCTCAATGGAATGCTTATTACACATTTCCTACAAATTAGACATAAAATCATGGCAAGTAAGGGGTGATATAGCAAAAAGGCAAGTTGATGACAGGAAGAAAAGAGTTCAAGAGGCTGTAAGAAGAGAAACGGGCTTACTTCTCGATGTTGTGAAACAAGGCAGTGGATCCAACAACAATGGCAACTCGGCAAGGAGATTTTTTGAAAACTACACTAAATCTGCTGAACTGACCGGAATAGATGCTATGCTTTTAAGAAAAATCTGTGTGATCTTGCAGTGTATTTCATCAGGAGAGAAGATCAACGTAACTAAATTCCGAGAGTTCTGCTTTGATACTGCTAAGCTTTACGTGGAGTTATACCCATGGTATTATATGCCTTCTTCACTTCATAAAATTTTAATGCATGGGCCAGACATAGTTCAGAACATGTCAATTGTGCCCATTGGTTTTCTATCCGAAGAGGCATCTGAGGCTAGAAATAAAGATTTTAGAAAATATAGAGAGGGGCATTCTCGAAAGCATAGCAGTATCTCATGCAATGAAGATATTATGCACAATCTTTTACTGTCTTCTGATCCACTTGTTACAAGTATCCGTCCAAAAGGAAATAAGTTTGTAAAAAAATCTTCTTTTAAGGAATTTTATGAGCTTACGGATTCTGAGAAAAGTGATATCGAATTTGTTAACATAAATGATTTAGCGGACATCGATTCTGAATTTGAATTAATTGATGATGATGATGATGACGAAGATAATTAAATGATGTTATTGTTTTAAAATGTGTAACTTAGTAAATTAGAGCTTACATCTTAATTATTTATTGTACTTTTAATGAAACTAGGTAATTTATTATCAACTTACTTAAAAGTCATACTCTCATCAGTTCTTGTGAATATTTTTGTTAATATATATTTCTGTATATATATAATATATTTATAGACCTCTTAATAAGTCTGTCTGCGGTTTAAAGTAAATACAAATGGGGAAAAAACGTTTTTTTTTTTAAATTTTCATTTCCTTTTATCCCAGAAAGTGCACATTTGGCGCACTATGTGTCTTAGTATTAAATATAGCTCTTAGTAATAGCATTACGATATTAGAGACCGCTACTTGAAACAAGCCCGGAATCAGGAGGGAGAGAGCTCGATACACTCATTTTCATAGTAAAATTTCACATTTTCTCAAATTACTCCCGAAATATGGGAGTTATGAAGAAATTCATCACCACAATTTATGAAGGCATTAAGTAATCGAATAAGATGGCATCATTAGTTTGGCATAATTTTACTCTTATTTTTCGGACATGTCTACGTCCAACCGCTCCCATACATTCGTTCCACTGTGCGTTCGTCCCATCAACAAAATTAGTGGGACGATCGGGAAAAAAAATAAGGAATTCCCGTTCGTCCCACGAGGGGGACGAAGTCGATGGGACGAACGGGAATACACGAAAAAATCCTAGATCATTGATATATTTTGACCTTAAAGTAAGATTAATTGACCTATGAATTGATGAATTAATTAATGACCTAGGGTTGTTGAACACAGAATTCACGAAATCCGGATACTGATGTCATGCAGAGTACCGATCCGCTTAAAGAGGCACACTTCCGTTTAGTTTTAAATCACAAGCGACTTCTATTTCACAGACAAGTTTCATAAACATTGGTCCTTAAGCAAACATTGAATCATGATCGGGCTTGGCTTGTTTATGTTCGCAATGGATTTCTATGATAAGTGTGTACAAACATTGGCCAGGCCTTCAAAACTTGTTTGAACTGGTATGAAAAAGGGGCGGTTTGAAGGTCTTTTAGAATCATTAGATTGTGTTTCAACGGCAATAATGTATCATAGAAATTCTTATCTAAAACATGCGCCTTTCGAAAAGCTTGAGGCAGTAAACAAACAAGAAATGTGTTGTTAATACCTGCTGTCTTTTCGCGCATGATATTATTGATGCTGCAGGTAATCCAATCCATCTTAATATTGTAATTGGGGTTATACTGTGCATATGACCGCCTGTTCCTTGTATGTTTTAATAATAATATCTCGAGCTGTAGCAGTTGCAGTTTCTCGTAGTCCTCTAGTAGTAGTCAGCGCGACTATTAATCATCGTGCCATCAAGGCCCCTGCATACAGAGGCGATATCGCGGGCGCGACAGGCAGCATCATGCCTGTCGTAACCCGCGATATTGCCTCAGTATGTAGGAGCCTACATCGTCCTGTCTCGTGCCATTCGGCAGCGTTTGTAGCGGCGACACTTCAATGTTCGACGGATTTCGATACTTAAGTATCGTCATTAATTTTTGTAGAGGTACGTCTAGCAGTAACACACCGTACCTAAAGGTTGTATTAGGTACGGTGAGAATCATTAAGCCTTAAAGATTCTTACCTTACCTAATACAACGTAACTTTTGAATTGGCATATAGATTCAACACATTTTGTTATCTACTGAAAATAAAAAAAAAAAAACAAAATCAAAAGTCATTTATTCAAACTAGGCTGTGAGGATCAGCACTTTTCGAACGTCAAAATTACATAAGACAGTCCCCCAAAACGCCCACCCTTCACCACCTCCTAGTGCTTTAGCTGGGAAGAAGAAGTGGCCAACAAACTCCCCAGCAGCACAGCTGTCTGTTCAGTTAGAGAAAAAAATGGATTCTATACAATAGTATGCAAAACAATTTACACCACGTGAAACACAAAACATTAAATTATTAGCCATATGTCAGCTAGCACACCACTATACCAACAAAAAAAGAAAAGAAGAAGACCGAAAACTATTCTCAAGCAGAGATAAAAACGTAAACAGAACTTAAAACCTAAATAAAAGCCTCCAAGTATAAAGGGCGTGCCCGCTTACATATATCTACAGCCGTAACAGTCACAAATGATGAACTAGGACCATCAGAGTAAAATAAATAAACAGTTAATTACTAATAACAAAACAAAACAATGGTCAGCAAGACGACCAGTCACCACAAGCAGCACCCGTTCACGAGTATAAAGGCTTCTACATACTGGCGCGACTTGTCGCGCGACGCGTCGCGACACAAAGGCACCGCGTGTAGCGCTACACGCGGTGTCTTCGTGTCGCGTCGCGTCGCGCGACAAGTCGCGCCAGTATGTAGAAGCCTTAACGCAAAAATCAGCCATTACCCCTCCTCGCCATATTTGAGGGAAGGAGGCAACCCGACCCCCGACGCTACCGCAAGCAGTGACATCTAAGGGAGCATGACGAACTTGCTGCCGGTTGTAAGAATAATATAATCAGTTATCGAGGTCGCTAGCTAACCACATATTGCAATACAACTCAACAAAAACATTGTAATGAGAAGATTATGTCAATAATAAACGAAGATAAAATTTAAAATAAATAGACTTATACAGTCAAATAAAATAAACAATTATATGAACTCATATAACCTGTCACTAGGTAAGCTAATTCTGGAGAAAGAACATAAACATTGTCTCGAGTTAATCACAGCGACCAACAATTCTTATCGTTTAAGTAGTCGTTGATAGAATAGTATGCCCTTGAACAAAGTTTGGATTTTACTTTAGTTTTAAACGCATTAAAAGGTAAATCTAGCAATGAAGACGGTAGCTTGTTATAAAAAGTAATACCCAGCCCAACAAACGAGTTATGAACCTTGTGAAGCCGGTGAAATGGAGCACGTAATTTGTCCTTATTTCTTGTGTTAATATTGTTAATATCACTGTTTTTAATGTATAAGTGTATATTTTGCCTAATATATAAATAAGATGTTGGCGAAGATGAATTGTGAGAATACCAATATCTTTAAACAAATTCCTCAGAGAAAATCTGTAAATCAAAGACTGAAAATCAGTTCTGTTGATACAGCTTACAGCGATGTCTTAAAGTTTAAGTCATCGCTGTAAGCTGTGTCTACTTGTATAATTGCATGTAGTAAGAATGTCTTAGGTCAAAAGATCAAGCCGCGGCTCCATATAAGTATCGGCAGATTGATTGGTAGGGAATAAGCTTTCAAGCTCTTGTGTTAAACGATTTCCGCCATGAGAGACCCTTATTTAAATCTTCTACGTAGATTTTGTTTTTACAACCTTCGACTTTTATGGATAACACATACTAAAAAAGTAAAAACTATAGACATGGGATATGGTGAGAGAGCTCTCTGAACCTGGACCTATTTGTTGTTACACACAGGCAACAGGAAGGAATACGGGTGGGTTTTAGTCAGTAAGAGTCTGACACACCCTCCCGCTCCGCCCAGAGCGGGAGAAGTTATTTGATGATTTCCCCACCCAAAAAAAAAAGACTTGATACGATAAAGAGTGGGTAAGTACAGTGGGTAGTGCAGCGTTGAGCGGTTTAAACCTTTTATTTTACTTCTAACTGGCCTTCAATTTTTCTTAATTTTTCTGAATTTTAAATTTGAATATGACTTGTCAGTTTTTCATAGAAAAAATCAGTTGCTGACAATTGGAAGCTAAATCAATCAATCTCAATTTGCCTAGCCTTTTCCCAACTATGTTGAGGTCGGCTTGCAGTCAGGGCTTGTTAACGTTACCAAATAACAAAATAATAACCGTTACGTAACGTTAATTTTAATGTGATACCTTACTAACGTTACAAAAAATTTAACGTTACTTGATAACATTACCAGTAATATAACGTTAATTAACATTAACGTAAAATATGATAATAACGTTAATTTTACCGTTAATTTTGCTACGTTGCCGTTCCGTAGGTTTACATTTTGTGCGCTCGCTTAGCTACACTGTTGCCACTCCGCCGCCGCACTATGGGAAAATCGCGTATGTTTCGTCTCAATACTCCGTATCTCAGTTGTTTCAAAACTAAATGAGCTGTAATTTTGCACACGTATTTTTGGATGTATAAAATGTAATATAAATAATTTCGATTTTGAAAATTCTGTTTATTAATTAATTTAAAAAATAAAACTTGAAAAAATACATGCATTCTATAAGAAAAAAAAAACAAAATTTGTCTTTTTATTTTTATTTACTTAAAATGGAATAATTGAAGCAAACGAGAAAAATAAAGCACAAAATTCAGGAAGCTCCTACAGATTTTCGTTGATAGCAAGAAGGGCCTTGGCTTCATCTAAAAGTTCTTTCGATATTGTTTCCGAGTTATTTCTCAAACTTGATATATATTATATGGATCAGAAGTGTACAATAAGGTATGGTGTCTTCATTTGTAGCCGCTCTTGAACACTTTCTAGAATGATGAAGTCTAAACTTTTTGTAATCCTTATTTTGGGATTCTTGCGCGTCTTTGGACAATTGTCCTATAGGTAAAATAGTATTGTATGCACGTAGGAAGGCATAATACCAATTATAAATATTTACGTACAGTTGGGCTGTACTATATTTTTTGTTTTTTGTTTTTATTTTTTGGTGGGAAATCATCAAATAACTTCTCCCGGTCCGGGCGGAGCGGGAGGGTGTGTCAGACTCTTACTGACTAAAACCCACCCGTATTCCTTCCGTGTTGCCTGTGTTGCCAGGGGCCTCGGTAACCCTTTAATACCTTCACGCGACCCCGGGATTCCCGACGCCCAGGGCGTCTCCTGCGGTAGCTAGGGGCGAGAGGGCTCGAAATTTGCCTATCCCTCAACCGTCCCGCTTCCTCCTTTGCAAGCATTACTGCTTCGCAAAAGAAATTGACAGCTGCCCATGCCCTCTCGCTTCGTACCATGACCTGAACCAGGGCTGGACGCGAGAGATCTCTGCCGCCGATCACCTCTACGAGGTCACGGCGGCGTGTCCTCCGGGCGATCCACTCTGTGTTGACACCCGGGCGTTTCCTCCCACCTTATCTGACACAGGAACCTCCCGAAGCTGCCGTGTCCGGTGAGGACCTGCGTCAGGTGGAAGGTGAGGACACTGTGGTGCCTCTCTAGCCACTCCTCAAAGCGAAGCAATTATCGCCACAATCGTGGCATGCCCAGCATTGGGTTGCGACAACCGTACTCTCCATGTAGCCATGAGATCCCGCCGGAGCTCCGTCCGCTGTGCCGCGATTTCTTGCGGCAGCGTAGTTACGCCCCGGCGTTTCGCCTCCTCGCGCCACTCCCATACGTGCGCGAGGACTTTTCCTTCAGATCCCATGGCGGCAATCCAGCAAGGAGGCTCGCTGCCTCACAGGAGACCGTGCGGTATCCCCGGACCAGCCTGATGACCATGACCCTTTGGGCCGCGCTCAACCGGTGGGCTGGCCGCAGCGCCAGGGAACGCGCCCACACAGGAGCCCCGTAAATGGCCATGGACCGCACGACCCCCGCGTAGAGCCTCCGGCAGGAGGCATTTGGACCCCCTAGATTGGGCAGGAGCCGCTTCAAAGCAGCCCCTGCCCACTCCAGTTTGGGAGCCAATCGTCAGAAATGCTCCACGAAGTTCCACCGGCTGTCGAGGACGAGTCCCAGGTACTTCATCGTAGACTCGACGCCGATGTAAACCCCTCCTACCGTTATTTGGGATCCCGACGGTGGCGCGTTCCGAGGGCCATAAAAACACATGGCCTCGGACTTGTGCAGGGCCACCTCGAGTCCCAAGTGTCGGATCATTTCGATGATTGTTGCAACCCCGCGTGCCGCTACTTTGGCTGCCACCTGGTGCAACCTCCCTTGCGCCAGGACCATCGTGTCGTCAGCGTAACACACTACGCTGACGCCACTAGGGAGGTCGGCGCGCAGCACCCAGTCGTATCCTATGTCCCACAGATGCGGCCCTAGGACCGACCCTGTGGGACACCACACGACATCTCTTGCCGGTTCCACACTCCCTGGTAACCGCGGTAAATGACTGCCCTGTCCATCAGATAGGCCTCGACCACACGACAGAGTTAGGTGGTACCGGAGTGCCTCCTTGATGCAACTCCAAGGCAGGGTATTGAAGGCATTGGCGATGTCTAGAGACACCGCCAAGACGACCCCACCCTGGGCTACAGCATTCTTCGTCGTGAGGGCTCGTACGCGCATGATGGCGTCCACGGTAGGGTGCCCCATGCGGAAACCAAACTGGCTCTTCGCCAAAGCCTGCTGCTTTTTGGAATTAATAGCCCTTCCAGATGACATACATTATTATGTACATTCGTTTTATAAGTTCTACGTCTACAACTGTATTGTCTGCAGAGCAAAAGTAATTCTGAAAGAATCTCCGAGTTGTGTTTCTTTTATTACTATTTCCAGTGCCTTGTCGAGGTTTATCGACATGCTATAGTCCCATTTCCTCCCTAAACCGCTTTTGTACCAATTTTTTCTTTTCGTGTTTGGTTTTATTTAATTTTGAGGTGTAGTAGCTGACTACTTTTCAAAAGACAAGTTATAAGAAATGTGTAAGATCATCTCCATACTCCTAAACCAAGCATGTAGTGTTGACAGTCCCTATTGAAATGAACTTTCGTTCACATCTCGTGTCCTAACTGCCTCTAAGTTATTCATTTGCCGAGGACTAGCACTACAAACTGTACAAGAAGCGCTCGAACGCTCGCCACTTTACCATCAATCATGGTTAAATATAGGTCATGAGTTATTTCGATTACCTCGCCATTCTTATTTATCAGGGAAGGAGACAGATTATGTTTTTGATTGTTGATATTAGCCACAACAGACGCGGTTTTTACAGGAGTTTCTTTGGCGTATTCTAACAATATAAGTCAGTACAGAATAGTTTCAACTTTCTTAAACCATTTTTGTAAACTGAACCAATTAGTAATTTACGTGCCACAGTATGATCCAACAAGTCCTGCAGATTGACTTTTGCACTTATGTTAGTAATGATTATGCTCGAATCTAGTGGGTAACACATCGTTTTCGCTTCAACTAAAGTTGGATAAGAAGGAAACACTGAGCAGTTTTTTTTCCGCTAAACAAAGTCGAAGTTTCTCATACTGTTCTTTGTTAAGGTCTAAGTAAAAAAATGTCCGTAGTGCTTCTTCCTTTGAAAAAGGTGTAACATCTTCAGAGTTCTCAGTTACGTATTTAACAAAAAAAAAATCTTGTAATTGATTGATGCAGTTCGTATAATATTAACGATTGCGGCCTCCTCCGTCTCACCCATAGACAGTAACTCCTGAGCATATGCATTGAGAACACAGTCCTATCCGTACTCTTGTATTAATTCCATGTTTTTTCGTTTTTTCTGAAGATGCTTCGTATGGTTTCGAGGGTCTACCGTCACTACTTCCAGGCATATTAGGGTCATTAACCGGGACTCGACACTCTAGTGGAACAGGAAATTGACCATCTAACCAGCTGACTCTCTTACTTTCAAAGCGGTCTTTTATCCGAGATGCATTTCTCCAGCGTTCGTTACATTTAGATACCAAGTTTCTTTGAATGTAGAAGACCACAGTAGCCATATCCTATGGTAACAAATTGAAATTTTCTTGTAAGTAGTCTTCTATATTATTCCTATTTATCAACAAATTGCACAACTCTCGTTTACTACAAACAAATTCACCCGTTTTTTCAAATCAGTCAACTTTGCAAATAGTCGAAAAAAGATATTAACTGGTTTTTAGGGCAACTGAATATTTGACCAACAAATGTGAATGCTACAGGGCTCACCATCCTTTTATAGGCATATGAAATAGTGCTATGTGCAAAAAGATAAGATACGAATACGAGTAATTTGCACTCTTCCCATAATAAACCTGTTTTTATTTCGACCCTAATAGATAGTGACCATATTTTATATGTAAGGTGGTCAAAACTGTATCAAAGCTACAAAGAACTATTAATAATAATCATCACTGTAATTAACTTTTTATCAATTTGACCTTAATAGGTAACAAATGATTTTAAGAGAAATAAAAAGAAATTGAAAAAAATATATAAATTTTATCTCGTGATGTGTTTTAGCACCGTGTCAGAAAAAGAGCAAGTATGAGCAATTTTTTTTTCTCCTTGCGTAAACTAATGTATAAAGATCTTAATACAATAAATATCTCGACAGCAACAAGCAGCGGTAAAGGGTAAATGTCTCATTAAAAAAAATGTCTTATAAACATACCATCTTAAACTACGAAAAAACGAATGCACAACTACTGTTAGGAAAGAAATTAGGTCGCAAATCAGTAGTTGGCGAAAGGAAGGTAGCACGATACCTTATTTGATACGATGATGATGCACTGTCCCTAAGATACAAGCGATTTCCACAAATTTTCACTTGGTTAAATGAATTTTGGGTGCAATGGGATGTACACGCGACGACGCACGAAAACCGAATCCCTCTTGAATTTCGACGACATTCCGTGGGTTGGCGCTGATTGGTGTAGCGGTCTCGCTCACACGCGGGTGAAAGGCAATGTGCAGGAATGGGATAGGGGGAGAGGAGACAAAACCAACCTAATCCCATTAATTAGTTATACCAACATCAAAAAACTAAGGAAATGACAATACATAATTTCAGTCGATCAGCGCGCAAGCAATGATTAACAAAAAAAAAATTCGTATAGAAAGCTTATTTATTAGACCATATTAATTTATTATTTTTATTCCATAACAACGACATTCACGTGAAACGGTTTTGAGGCGGCTTTGTATGGGGCTTTACCATAGTGCGGCGGCACGATAGTCAATTAAATCCTGCATGTGTAAAACGACTATTGTAATAAATATAAATAAGAATCATTAATTATATTGACTATTGTCTTCACTTCACTCATTGATATTGAATTGATTTGATCAGTTATCACTGACTAAATCAGCTCACTATACTATGAAAACTTCTCACGCGTAAGAATCAGGCAATGTTTTGATCGGCACGATATCAGCGCGGAGCGAGGGCGCGTGGCGGGCGGCCCACCACGCGCCTCAGGCCCCGCTACTTCCACCTTACCCGTTTAAAAATAACGATAAAAGTAACGTTAATATAAAATTAACGTTAATAAAAATTAACGATAAAATGTAGCATAAATAACGTTAAATTTATTACCGTTATTTTAATTTTAACGGTAACGCTGTCAAATAGAGATAACGTTACGAAAAATTTACCGGTATTTAAAGCCCTGCTTGCAGTCTGGATGCACCTGAATGGAACACAATTGGAATTTTACATGGAACGACTGCCTATATGACCTCCACAACCCAGTTACTGCGTAAAACGATAAAACTTTGGTAAGATTAGTTGTCAGACTTTTTGGGCTTAACGACTGCGAATGATCCACGAATGCCAGCCGGGACCAAAGACTTAACGTGGTTTCCGAGGCAAGGAGGAGTCTGTCAGCCCATATTATGTAGGGGTCCACTAGGGCCGATGCCTGCCGGGGTCGCGGGAAGGTACTAATGGGTCACCGAGGCTCCCGCAACACAGGCAACGGAAGGAATACGGGTGGGTTTTAGTCAGTAAGAGTCTGACACACCCTGCCGCTCCGCCCAGAGCGGGAGAAGTTATTTGATGATTTCCCATCCAAAAAAAAAAAAAGAGTAGTCTATGTGAAGTGACTCATCCACAGACCAACCCCAGCAAGTATAGCTTAACCTGATGGATCGACCCGTGCGGCAGTTATTTGTTAGCCACGAGCTCCTCCAATTGACAGTTGGAAGTTGTAATTGGTGTCATATTTTTTTTCTTGGACCATTACAATGTAAAATTTGACCAGATATAAAGCTATCCTATCATTTATTGGATTCTGCAATGCTGTTACATAATATTTCTTCAAATTTGGTATAAGTCCAGTTGAAAAGGCGGCTTCTGGCCTACCTTACTGGGGTACTGGTGCACCGACTAGGCGATTCGTTTTACCAGCCGCATTACTTGGAGTTCGAAACCGACATGTACGTTTCAGTGTGTTGCCTATTTTTTGTTTTTTGGGTGGGAAATTATCAAATAACTTCTCAACCAGAGCGGGAGATGTAAGACTCTTGCTGACTAAAACCCAACCGTGTTTCTTCCGTTGCCTGTGTTGACAGGGGCAGTACCCCTTTCGGATTTTCCTCCGACCCCGGCAGGCATCGGCCATAGTGGACCCCTACACTTGTGCTGACATCTCTTTGAGGCGCCGTCTACCCGGGCCTGGGTCCTTATCGGACGGCGAGCTAACCATTGCTTACCGTCCGCAATTCCGCGCCTACACATAATCAACCTATAATGTTCTCACTGCTGACACACAGGCCTCCTCTCTGCTAGAGGGAGTGGGCCGTAATCCACCACGCGGGCCCAGTACGGGTTGGTAGATGTCACATGTCTTCGAATTTTCGGTTCTAGGACATGCCGGTTTCCTCACGATGTTTTCCTTCACCGTTTTTTGAGAGCAGTGGTGATTAAATTATTTACACAAAGTAAAGCGCCTGTCCAGGCTCGAACCTACGACCTACAGCTTGTAAGTCGCGGCCGTTACCACTGGGCCACCACTGCTCTCACCGCGCCTACGGTGGCCCGAAATCCGCCTGGCATCAGTGTGTTGCCTGCGATGCTATCCAGGCGGGCTCCGCCTGAGAGTCCAGTTTGCTGTACGGCATGTCGCCTACGGTCGGTCGAGGCACAGGAGAACATTCCGTTAGGAGTGGCTTATTCAAAACCGTCGTACTTGCTTATTGTAATTATAGTTAGAGTTTATATTTTAGCATGTTGTTTTTAAAATAAGATAATACCGGGATAACTTGGGTTCGTCTTTATTAGATAATATTCACGTGTTGTTTACGTATATATTGGTCGCGACCCGTAACCCGATTTCAATTGATTTTCTGGATCCTAAACCAAATGCGTTACGAAAATTTACCAACTACGAGTAATGTTCTTTAAATTTTCTCGTAATATTACTTCTTTTTAGGCCAAATTTCTCACAGTAACTGTTCTTTTTTTAATAATTTTACCCGACTGCCGTAGCCGGGGGGAGGCGGGGGGGGGGCACGGCAGTCGTGTAATTAAAATGATGTATTTTTCTACTTATTTTATTTTTATTTTGCTTATTCGTTTTTTTTTATATGACTACATTAATATTCGTGTTAAAGTAATGAATTCTCATTTATTTCCGCTACAGTACTTAGGTTTCTATTTGTGTTTTTTTGCCGTATCACAAGTTGTTAATTATTTCCCCTTAGAAGCCTACTTACTCGTAGGCTTGGTGCGCGCTTCAATACCTACTTAATACCGTCATTGCATAGTTCATCGGTAAACTGGTAATCTAAACATGACTCGTGACCGTTAAGACACCTGGCAAAAGAACTATAAAATAAAATTGTAAAGCGAAATTAATCTTAGCGAGCGTGGCACGCTAGTTATAAGTAATCTGGAAAAACCGTACTGATTTCTATTGTTTGTGATCAACCGGCTAATTAGAAGTAGGTACTTTACAAGTAAGATGGAGTATGCTGTCATTTGTATACGTAGTGTCTTCTATTCTAGGTCACAAGACTGATATTATCACTAGCTGTTATGAGGATAGTTGCGGAGGTTTATAAAACTAATTTTTAACAGTTTTTTTTTTGTATCTCACTTTATACCTACTTGGAAGTCTTCAAGACAGGTTGATCGAAAGGTCTACACAAAAAACTGTTCCACAACCCCACTAGCATCAGTAGTCTATCACTAGGACTCTGCGTAACAATTGCGAAGGCTGGGCGTAGAGGTTGCGTAGGCTCGGCGTATAGATCGCGTAGGCTTTCTGAGACGTTCGCGTAGACTATTCGATAAAGAATCGCATAGTTACAAGTCATGTCGTTGACATCACAGTCAGTAACATAATTATCAACAATTTCTGCAAAATAGCAACGAAGTTGTTTGTTTATACTATAATCAATTTTGACTTCGTGGCCAAATGCTGCCTTTGTCAGTCTGAGTACAGCTGTATCCGTCTAGGTGGAGAAAGGTGTGGCCGTGATATTTCTCTCATATCAATCGTTGTGACTGTGTCTGTGGTTGATATTCGGCCTTGTATGCTTTCTCCTATCTCTGGAAATACGGAGTGAATGTAAGCGCGGTTTCATATAACCACATAACGGTTCTAGGTTTTGAATTTTTGACAAATTCTGTGGGTAATTTGTATTTATCCTGTATTTTCTTGTATGACTACTGTATACTTTGTTGTGAACATAATTATCATTTTTTATTTACCTCATTGGCATTGGCAATTTGGCAGCCTTATTCAACCCATTGCTGAGTATAGCCTGTTCCTTTTGTGCCATGCGTCACTAGTCTGTGCGAGTCTCATCCAGATCTTATTTTCCTACTGGTTCAAATTGACCGTTTTCTTAAATTAAATTATATAACAACATGGATGTCTCGTCTATGTGTTGCCGGATTCAAATGTTTTATAAAAATGTTTGAAGTAAACAGGAACTTGGTCTTCAATGACTTAATAACTGCGAAGTGTCTTAAGACGCTGACAACACCTAAACCGCGGTCAGTGTCAGATGGCATAGAAAAGAAAGAGAAGTGCGATGAGACAACGCTTGTATTAAATTGCAAAATATGAAGCAATTATCTATTTACTCAAAATTGAGTTGAGTAATCGAAATTAAAAAACAACCAAGTTCTGCTTTCAAATAAGACGTTTTTGTTAATAATTAAATACATAACGTATGTTGATATTTAATACAGATATTTTGGATTAGAACCCAAGGTAAGAGGTTAGTTTAACGTTAGTTTATATCGAAGTTTTTTTTCAAAACTTGTTTTGGTAACAACCAAGTTCTGGGAAATATGTTCAAAATTGACACCTATATTTTTTCCGCTACCACAAACTATACGGGTTTGGTAATTTATTTTCTTAAGAGAAGCCTATTTTGGTCAATTGGGTCTTGTCAGCGCCTTAAGTTCTGCAGTGTCTGTTTATTTCTATGGCAGAGCTATTAGCACGTTTGCTTACAGGCTCGGTCCTCGTTCTCGGTACCTTCACGTGTCTTCCCGCCATTCCTCGTGACTGACAGTTGACATAAGTGACAGCTACCTGACTCTTGTGTTTGAGACAGTGTTTACATATCTATTAAATAGATACACTACAAGCTCCAAGTAAAATGATACGCTACCAACAAACGTGACACAATAGTGAAGATTTCGACTGGTATCTGGGGGGTAACCATCACCTCTTATGGCAGTATTATTTCAATATTACTTAGCGTGAGAAAGAGATGGAGCTATAAGTCCTGTATAGCTGCATCACTTTCCCACTGTGAAGTAATATTTTTTTTTATTTTTTATTTTTTTTTTTATTTGTGATGGGTTTGCTCTTGACTTTAGTCTATGCCAGAGGCGACAGAAACAAAGTCGACGATGGAGCGAGCTTACCCAGAAGAAGCCTGTTCACTCTCACTTTGAAGAGATTAGGGTTATATGCGTTCGGAAACACAGACGCAGGCAGAGAGTTCCATTCCTTTGCTGTGCGCATTATAAAAGAAGTTTGGAAACGCTTAGTGCGAGTTGGTGGGATAGCCACCAGGAAGGGATGGTAACCTGAAGTGCGCCTAGATGACCGATAATAGAAGGGGGCCGGTGGAATGAGGTCGTGGAGTTCCTGAGCACACTCTCCGAAGTACAATCTATAGAAGACCGACAAGCAGGCAACCTTGCGACGATGGGCCAAACTGTGAAGCTTGGCATCCACCAGATTTACGTCGCCAATGAGCCTCTTAGCTCTGCGTTCCACCGAGTCAAGCGCGGCAAGTTGGTATTTAGCCGAGCCATCCCAAAGGTGGCTACAATACTCCATGCAGGATCGGACCTGCGCTTTATAAAGGGTCAAAAGCTGTCCAGGCGTATTATGATAATACTGCTATAAGAGGTGATGGTTACCCCCCAGGTATAAGTTTCTAGCTTCACAGTATAGGTACCTACCTACTGATAACCTAGCGTTCCGTTGCCATTGCCACACCAAAGATCCCAGGCAGTCACTCCTGAAAAGGTTCTATTTGGACGAGATCCCTAAGAATGAACATGTTTTTTTTTAAAGAAATTGCAGCGAAAACCCATTACTTATCTAGAAATCGATTGGCGACTGCAAGTAAGGGTACATACAGGCTTACAATTAATAACAACTTATGAATAAGCAGGTAAAACGGTATTGCGACCCTTCCCTTTGTTTTAGTTATTTATTATAATCTCTTAATAGCCTTACGAAGCCTTTGAAAGATGATTCCGCGATTCTGAAAATGATTTGCCTGCCGATATAATTATTGTATTCAATATTACAGTGCTTCTATTTTCTTAATGTCTCTCGGTAATTATCACATTTGCGATAACAAACGAATGCTAATTTCCATGTCCATCAATTATTAGAGTTATTGTGTATAATAATTTGAATTTGGAACAAAGTACTTTATTGTTGTTTTGTTTAGAAAGATAGAAATGATAGAAATCCGACGACGGACGAAACACGAAGTTTGCCGAGAGACAGAAAATAGAAGCACTGTACGTAGTTTTGTTTTCATATAGGTAAAAAGGTAAGCCAATCAGTAAGGTTACATAACATCTCGCGTGTATTCCATGAAGCATTTGGCAGAAGTGTAGATACATATGTATCTAAATATAACTGGCGAAATGTGGGTAAACTACCCACATTTCGCAAGCTATGTTAAATCCCATGTAATAGGGGGCGAGCCTGTTGTCACAAATTCGGACTCCTGGCTGCTATTGTTACCATCTTTTTTCTATAAAATAATGTATAAATAATTAGGTCGGAGAAAACAAATGAAGAGTATTTTGAAAAAAATAAACACCATGTTTTTTTTTTAAATTAATAAATACATTGGTGTTTTTGCTGCACTTATTAGGTTCTCAACATTTTTGAATGCTTCTTAGGCCCGCCATATTGAAAATCAAATTAGAACACATAACATACACATAACACCTTGTTTCCTCGAAGGATTGGGCAGACCTGTAGTACGAGTACACCCACATTTCGCCAGTTATGTTTCAAGTCCCATAAAAATAGGGGGCGAGCCTATTGCCAACAACCGGGCACAAATCCAGACTCCGGGCTGCTACTGAGAGATTCCAGACAGAAAAACTCAATAACACTTTGCCCGACCCGAGAATCGAACCCAGGACCTCATGCTCAGTAGTAGCGCTTGCAACCACTGGACCATCGAGGCATTCATCGAGGTGCTCATTTTGGATTAAATTACCAAAAGGAAAATGAAACAGTATATCAGATACCTACTTAGGATTGAACAGTAAACAGTATCAACCCTAAATCCTAGGGCTGACTGCCTGACTTGTGTGTGAAGGCCCTTTTCAGGATTGTATTTTACTTTAAGTGCATTTAAAGACCATCCATGGTTTATTGAGGACGGAAGCAATTATTATTACTTTAATAAACGTTTACTACGATGTGTATTTAAGGAATATGCATGGGCTGATATCGTAGTCATTACATACAGAACCGTTATTATTAGATTCTCATCCTGAACATGGAGCATTGCTCTAGAAGTCTAGTTAATCGGACGAGACAAATCGGCAATCGTCTGATCTAATAATCGACGCAAACTTGGAGACGTAGACTCGCAAAGAACAGCATGAAGGAATTATTTTAGCCCCGTTTAGGAGGCGAGGTCGTAAATTGGTTTCAGCCACAAACCATATTTCAGGGTATCATCATTTTAGCTCACCGTCCGGTAAGGACCAGGCCCGGGTCGACGGCGCGTCGTATTCCACGCGCGCCTCAAAGAGATGTCGTCAGCACAAAAGTAGGGGTCCACTAGGGCCGATGCCTGCCGGGGTCGCGGGAAGGTACTTATGGGTCACCGAGGCCCCCGCAACACAGGCAACAGGAAGGAATACGGGTGGGTTTTAGTCAGTAAGAGTCTGACACACCCTCCCGCTCCGCCCAGAGCGGGAGAAGTTATTTGATGATTTCCCACCGCAAAAAAAAAAAAAAAAAAAAGGGTATCATCATTTCCATTCCATGGCATCTAGGATAAGGTACAGGAAGGCACGCAGAACGTTCGCTTCTACTAGAACATTGCCTTGTTTCTAGAAAAAAGTATTCTGTCCCCAGCAGTGAGAACATTCGAACAAAATCACTGAAAACTAATCACAGCTAGCCTCTGCTACTTTATTGAATGAATGAATAACTTACTGTCTGATTAATTTATTAATCAGACAGATTATTTAGCGCAGAAAGATCTAGTTCCTTCACCAATACAGAGATGTATTGGTGAAGGAACTAGATCTTTCTGCGCTAACTGAGCAAAACTTTCGATTCAAACGAAAGAATGGCTACGTACTCGTATATGTATATAAATTACGTCACAAATTAAATCCTCATCGTAAAATGTGGCATGATCCGAGAAATTTTATTTTGTTTTATATATATGCAGAGATCGAATATTCGGATGCATTTACCTAAAGTATTTTTTTTTATGAAAGTATGGAAGCGGTTTCTTAAAATATTTTTTTTTGTAAAAGAAATCCCGAGATGACAGGAACATCGGGAATGTATAACTAGTCGAGTGTGTAGTATGGAAGCAACTTTAAAAAAATATTTATAATAAAAACCCCGGGATTCTTGGATTGCATATTTATTTAAATTTAATGTTTTACAATATTAGGTAGGTAAATATGTATCCAATTCTATAGTCAGCAAACAAAAAACACAAAATTTGTCGATTCCGGAATGGCGGGTGGGATTTTTACGATCGATACAAAGGTGCTTTCCATAAAAGCCAACATTTGAAAGTAAGTTATTATGCATTCGATTCTATAATCAGAAACCTAAAAAAGCGGGATTTTTTTGATACAAAAGCGCATTCCATATTAGCCAACATCTCAGGTGAATATGCATCCGAATATCCGATCTCTAATTTTAAGGTGTGACATTAAAAAGTTATTAAATCAGTTTACCTTATTGTTAAAAATATTGTAATCTCAATGTAAAAATGTTCCGTTAGGTAATCGCGATGTACTTAAACTTTTTGTTATTGCAAACCGCAAACCTTGAAAATTATTAGAGGTTCAGTATTATTTTATTTGCGGTCATTGTTGAAGATCTTTCTAATCGACAGACAGACAGACTTCAGTTGGAGGTTTGCCGCAGCACCGCGCGTATGTCGTTTCTGTTTACGCGCTATAAAACCACGATAAAAGAAAATATTCTGTGATAAAATCCTGAAGTGTACGTGATAATTACGTGTGTTTATAATCGAACTGTGATCTAATTTTTTAGAATATTTCGTGATTTGTGTGCACGTGTAAAAATTAGCTCGAGAAAATCAAACAACTGGATTGAATGTGCGCGAATAGAAATTGCTATGATTCTTCAGTTTCATATTCATGAAACTTGTTGTTTAAGTTGGACCTATTTATTATCCTGAAAAAGTTAATGTAGCCTCGTGTAAATCAATTTTACAGTGAGAGTAATAAAAAACGTATTTGTTGAATAACTAAAGTTTAAGCGAATAGAACGGATAAAATTAATATTTCTTGTAGGCTACGACCTAGTCTACTGTACATGTGCAAAATGTGTAAATGTTAAAGCATTCGAGAACAAATTCTATTAATAATGATTGTTTTTCACCTTGCTATGAAAATGAATAAATGCAAGCGATAGTTAATCATGAGATTGTTTTAATTAAATCATAATCATAACATAACAATATAGTCTATAACATAACATAACATTAAAAGTAAGAAAGTTTTTCAGCATAGGTTTTCATAAATAACAAAGACGGTCTAGACAAAATGTTCAAAGGTTTTACTTAATTCTCGGCACAAAAGTAAATGACTACATACATAAAGTAAGATGAATGCAACGTTGTATGTATTTGCATAACAATTTCGCGAGTCGCCTTGAGGCATGTTTACATAGGTAATATGCCTAGATGGTCACTCGACTCGACTCATGAGAACAGAAACACACTTGCGGACTTGACAGAGATTGATCGAAGGTGACACGCAAACTTACTCACAGACTTTAACTTAAATCACAAAAAACAACATTAAAATGTATTAGGGGCACATTATTTACAGTTAATTACGGCAGTGAACTAGCGAAGGTAGGTATTTGTTTTTGTTAGCCGTTGATTATACATTCATTTCGTGCTCCTGTCCATAAAACAAATAAAGAATCTTGTCTTAACTTTCATTGCGTGTTTAAAGAGCGAAATTGAATTTACTTAATTGGCATTTAAATACGTAATTATAAAGTGTAAAACAGACCAATGACATAGGTAAACACAGAAATCTTAATTCATAAACTATGTGGGGTTTTTGAAAATTGAAAAAAATTACAGTGTTACCGATTAATATTCTCAGCGTCTTTGCAATTACAACAATGCTCATCAACAATGGTCTTGATTTGATTGTTGAACAAATACCGCGTATTGACGCAACGCGGATCATTTAACATTCAGCACACACGTTGCAGGCCATAGAGGTCTGCATTTCCGTTGGCTTATACCACGTTAGGGCATGGACGAATCAGTCAGCTTAGATAATACTTCACGAATAGTAATTATGGGCGTTGATGATACGAACAGTGTGGCTTTAATGATAACTTCGTACTGTACGTGTACAGTGCAATTTTTTCTTTCTTTGCTGTATGTTTGTAAGCATGCGTGTTGTCACGCAGTTATGTCGTGTTCTGTCGACAAATATCGTTTTTCTGTAACGTCCGAGTTAGTCTTCCCCGAAGGTAAATAGATCGCATGCGCGGGCGCCACTTCAGTTCAACACATTCTTGGAATACGGACGGTTGATCATGCGTGTTTCTAAAGGTTTCAACTTCAAAAACAACGAATGGCGTGTTTTTAAGTTCTTTTATTTTGAGGTCAGTTCCCCCTATTGGGGAAGAGCCGTACTCCACCCCGTACGGCTCTGTAGAGCTCGTCTCCAGACTGGACACTCTCCCACCGACAGAGATTAAATCAATTCCAAATATGAAGAAGTCCAACGCCTTGTCCCATTAAAAAACAGTTATTTTCTTCACCCATAAGGAGCGTCGTGTAGATTTTTCATAAACACTTGAAACATGTTCGGTCGAAACGGTTGACACAAAAGTGCAGTATTCCTTTCAGGACAAACCATTATGTTAATTGTTTTCGAGTTATTTACTAGGTCATTCCAATCAGAAACATTTGTAACAATGCCAAGGCAACTAGACTCATATCATTTACAGTTCAATTTGTCTAGTTTCAGAACAAAAATAACACCGCTATTGGCGTCAACAGTCTTACTAGTTCAGCGCCATAGTAGGTGTTGTGCTCCAGATAAAATTGAGCTTTAAAGGCATAATGTTGAACAGCGTCTCTTATGGGCGCGGGCGCAGCATCTGGTGTGGCACGTGAGTGCTCTGTGTTTGGTCAGTGGAGCGCGAAGGTCAAGGTTTTACTCGCGCCACTGACCTACCCTGGCACTCCTAAACATCAAACGCCGACTTTAACCTCATCGATCCAGTTGTTTTTTTCACTCAATCAAAGCGTCACGAAATTATATCTTAGTTATTTTATTTGTAGTATCAAGAAATGTTCTCGTTTCACGGTTTCGATAACCGAAGTTAGTGAAATCGATTGGATAAGGTGTTGTGATGGAAATAAAGATGATGAGGTGACGAGTGGCGGGCCGCGGTGGCGGATGGCAGTGCGATGGATGGTGGGACGGCCTTGGAGCCCGTGCCTCCGCCAAGATTGAAGAAGTTGGCCCGATTGGCCGCTTCCAAGCCACCAGAGCGAAAGTCTGTCACATGGGTATGTTTTTTAAACATGGCGTCATATTTCTCAACAAAATAACTCGGATTTTACGAGCACAACGTTAGTGGCTTAAAATAATAAAAACAAATCATAGAGCATATCTAATTAAATTTTAGACCAAATGTCGGACCTTGTACCTATCACCTGACAAGATTGCGTATTCTATAGCAATCCTTCCCAGCCTGTTGAACAAAGCCTTCTTCTTTTCATGGATCGAATTTTATTGCGAACGCCTTTTCAAAAGTTTGCGTTAAAGATTGATGTCCGCATAAAACCTTTGATATCATTCAACGCGAATCTCGGTGACAGTTAAACAAAGGCGGACGAACAGACGGACAACAGGCAGGTATACGTATACAAGTGCAAACTCAGTTGAATGGAGTGAACGCAGTTTCTACGAAGCGTGGGAACGTCTAAAGTTCCTGCTTTATTATCTCGTTATAAGAAAAACACACAAATTCGTGAAACTAACACAATGTGCATTTTCGCACATTATTCCAGTTATTCCATTTAATTTTCGCATCAAGACTTAATCCGTTAGTTGTCGCGTTACGAGGTTTAGTTTTAAAAGTGCAGTATGCACCGAGATATTGATGCTTTATAGCACAGAACACTTATACTCAGAGAGATTTATAGTGTTGCCATTTTCTCAGACGAAACTGTGGCGCTATGGTTGCCCGTAATAATATTTTTATTGCAAGCTGGATAAATGAAACAACTGTACATCGTGTGAAATGATCTCTACAGCAGCAAGATTTTTACTAACTGGTTTATCCATATTGTTGAATTAAAATTGTCGCAATTATAACGTACACTTGCCGTGCCACTTGATGTCATACCTACTTATTTTTAGGGTTCCGTAGTAAACAAGGAACCCTTATAGTTTCGCCATGTCCGTCTGTCTGCCTGTCCTCGCTGTAGCTCAGAGACGCTACTAAGCGTGATTAATATGTATACCTATGCAAAATTAATCACGCCGACAGTGTTAAAATAAAATCACAAAATAAAATTGGATTTCTCCCTTGCGCGTAATGTGGGGATGATATATTATTTTCTCGTCTTTCTCATGATGTGGGGTATCGTTGGATAAGCCGTTAAAAAAATTGCGGGTCTGTGAACACCATTTTTCGATTCAAGGATCCGTTTGCGTAATATTAAGCTTTAAAATCCCAAGTAATCGGAACTACGGAATCCTTCATTGTGCGTGGTCCGACACGCACTTGGCCGGTTTTTTAATGTCAACTTAGATCTTGCCTGCTTGCAATAAAGTATTCGGTCAAGCACCCTCTTGCTACTACGGTTTGACACACAGGTCTCAAAATAATTGCCCAGATGAAGACAGTCACAGTACAGATATTTTCTTATCAAAATTGTATTTATTGTAAATTCCTAACCCAAATAGACCAATAGGATAGCATCCAAAAAGGTATAAAAAGGTTTTTTTTCTCCATTTCTAAAGGTATTTTCTCCATTTTCCAGGGTCCGGAGACATGGGTGGGTGTGCGAGCGCTGCGGGCCAGTTCAGGGGGTATCCTGGACTCCGACGACCGAGTCCGCGACGTGGCTGATGACCGGGAGACCCTCACTGCGGAGTGCACCAGCCAGGCACCGCAGCTACGCGCCGCGCAGGCAGATGGCGCTAGTGGGTCATCAGCAGGCACCGCCTCCCCGGATATGTTTCGGGTAAGTTCAATATAAAACAGACAGGTGAACCAATTTAGAGTGCTACAAGGATCTTTTGGCGCCTGAATGACATTGACAAGGGGGCGTTGTCTGTAAACATTGTTAAATTGTCACAAAAATTGTGTTGACAAAACAAGTTGGCCGGGTTAGTTCCGATTTTGACCACTCGTCAAATAAACGTTGTAGCGCTGTATCTGTGAAATCAGGGGTGGCGCTGCTTGATAAACAATTAAAAGTAAAAAAACAAAAGGCGATTATTCCATTCAAAATCTTAGATACCATAAATGAAAAATACTCTTAAAAAATAGCATTTAAATTTTCGAACACTGTTTTCAATTGCGTCTAGTCACTGTATTTGTGGTATTTAAATTTTACAGTTTGTAGTAACTTGATGTGCTGGCGACTATACTATGCGTGCGGGTGACGACTGTACAATACTATTAGTTATTAAGACGCTGACAACACCTAAACCGCGGTCACTGTTAAATTCCATAGAAAAGAAAGAGAAGCGCGATGACACAACGCTTGCAATTTATAGCAAAATATGAAGCAATTATCTATTTACTCAAAATTGAGTTGAGTAATCGAAAATAAAAAACAACCAAGTTCTGCATTCAAATAAGACGTTCTTGTTATTAATTAAACACGTAACGTATGTTGATATTTGATACAGATATTTTGGATTAGAACACAAAATAAGAGGTTAGTTTAACGTTAGTTTGTATCGAGATTTTGTTTTCAAAACGTGTTTTGGTAACAACCAGGTTCTGGGAAATATGTTCAAAGTTAACATATATTTTTTTCGCTACCACAAACTATACAGATTTGGCATTTTTTTTCTTAAGTGAAGCCTATTTTGGTCAATTGGGTCTTGTCAGCGCCTTAATAGACTATTCATGTAGATTACATACAAGAACAACATTTATAAAATACCTACTAAGCTTTGTCAGTTATATAAAATCAGTTAGCTGTTTAATTTCATACAAATAAAAAAAAACTTTTAAAAGAAATTAAAATACGACTTGGCATAATCTAGGCTGAATGCGCCAATAACCATGCAATAAAATCGCGTTCGTAAAAAAAAAATCAGGAAAAGAAAGCGCGCGGGATTCATTCAGAGTTTGAAGATCCTGTCGAAACTTGTTCTGCTTTTGTGAAGTGTGCAAATAAAATCATTTCGTGACATGTCGATCACAAGAAAAAAATCTCGATTATCTTTTAGCAACAATCTCAATATGGGCTTGTGTTTCTCTCAATGTTTTTGTGCTCAACAGGTGAGTTAAAAATACATATTTCTTGTTTTAAAAATAAAAACCAATGCCAACTAACTGCAAAATGCATGTTCAGCATGTTAAATGAAAAATGAAAGGATTATTGTGTATTTAAGGGCTGGTAATATACTTACCCTGTTAAAACAATTACTACTTAGTAGGAATGTGCGTGTTTCATAATGTAATTACCAATAATATTATAATAATATTGTCTATTTAAATTGCAGTAATACTGTTTAAAGTGTAAACCTACCGAACCTATGGCTGATGGTATGGTTGCACAAGCGTAGGAAAATCGCAAGCAGCCTTTATTATCATCGTAAAATGTGTACAAATGCCTTCTTAATTTAGAGATGTACACCTTAACATTCTATTCTAGCGAAGTAAAACAAAATTCGTACGTGATTCACACGTATGTGTGCAATCTGGCTAAATACTGGAATAAAGAAAAAAGAAAATTAGATGAATTTTATGATGTAAGTACATTTAGTGTACAATAGGATTACAAGATACGTCTGGGGTGCTGACGCAAACAAAACCCTATTTATTAAATTTGTTATGATATCATCAAAAGGTCAATCAATGGAACAAATCTAACTTATAGAGATTATGTATTAATGATTCTAATGATTTTAATTATGTAATATCTGATATAGTCGCGACGCAAATCATATTTTGATCAAGATACAACCCGACACTGACCTGCAATTTGAGAAAAAAATTAGAAAATTTAAATTTCGCGGGCTACAGCTCTGCCTTGCTAAGCATAAAGGTCTTATCTGACATAATATTTTTTTTTTTCGGTGTTTTTATATTTTTGCTTATTTGGCACCATGGCAACAACTGAGTATTGAGGTACCTACAAAACAAAAACGTCTTATCTGTGCATTTACTTAAACTCATGTTTCCAGTTTGTCCTATTTGCAGTTTAGCACCCTGTTACAAATTATTAAAGTCGTATGACTTTAATCATTTGTAACAGTACTAACAATTTTCTATTGAAAGGGAATACATTAATTATGAGCAAAACTAAAACAGTTTTTTTTATATAAACATATACTTTCAAACACTTTCACAAAAACATAAATAGTCGGCATACAACAAAACACGTTTTTGCCTTACCTGTAAAATATGCATTTGGCAAATAGGCATAAGTCCTTAGAAATCAAATTCCGTCCCTCGGAAAGCACGTTAAGCCGTTGGTCCCGGCTGTCATTCGTGGATCTTTGACAGTCGTTACGGGTCGTCAGAAGCCCGAAAGTCGGACAACCAGTCTTACCCCGTGGTATCGTATTACCCAGTAACTGGGTTGTGGAGGCCAGATAGGCAGTCGCTCCATGTAAAATACTGGTATTCAGCTGCATCCGACTTAGACTGGAAGCCAACCCCAACGTAGTTGGGGAAAAGGATAGGCAGATGATGATGAAGTCCGTATACGCTTAGCAGGGCAGAGCTGCGGATTCACCTTAATTTGCAACTGAAGAGTAAGGTGCTCATACACACGATCGGCCCACGTCAACGGCAGAGGCCAGCTGTAGACGTGTCGACGGCTGCAGTTGCCTCTGCCGTTGACGCATTCCGCGAATGTGTATGAGCACTACGTATCGTGCAACATACAGGATATTAACGTAGCATGCTTGTAACCCACACGGCAAATACGTACGTATAGCCTTCTGAATACACAATACATTTCCAAAGAATAAAGTCAAACTAATTTACGTAGGTACATAGCCAGCCTTACATAGGTATAATGAACGATAACAAACGCTCCATGAATCATAGGACATAACGGGCGGCGCGAATGTCTGCATTCACGCCTCTTTCATACAAGTTACAACAGTATACGCCGTACCTACCTACCATGTACCTATTTAGTAGATAACAAGCTGAAACTGGGCTAACAGGATTACAGAGCTCGCAAGCGGAGTGAATACGTTTATATCTGGTTATCGGTTTAAATATAGACTTTAATATCATCGTATAGCCTTCATATTTATTCAGTCCAGATTTTTTAACGATCGGTACGGCTACCTTAATAAGTTAAAAAAAAATAATTAGAATTCATCAAGTTCATGAATTTCTGAATAATCAGCACCATGTTCATGTCAGAGCTTCAAACAATTTGGCTTCTAAAGTTCTAACTGATTCAAGTTTCTGCAAATCCCCTGCGCCTTCTTATTGAAATTCGACGAAGACGAGACGACCTCCATTTTCACGTCGCGTCTTGTCTGATCTCTTGGGGAGGTCTGAAACTCTTGAATGTACCTAGGTAGCTTGGTAATTGATATTTATCGATCAATTTATTATTCTTGTATTGCACTTAGTTAATTGTGAATTGTATCCAATCTAAATTGGCCTTTAGAAACGAAAGACTTAACCAAATACCAATTCAATCATTATAGATAAAAAAATATATCTGCATTGTACAATATGGCGGAGACATACAGTTTCTATAGTCAGCTTATTCGAGAGTAGTTCGACCGCTTCAATAAACAGATTAAAGCAATTTGTATTGAACGTCATAATGGATTATCGAGATCGGTTCCGCTCCAGTGGCTTAGTAGAATGCAAGCTCGGTACAACGTACAAGTTAGTATTCGTTATGTTTGTTGCTGTAATAATTACAAGAGCATGATTTGATATTTTAATTAAGGCTGTCTGTTATGTTGAGTTTTAGATCGTGCGTCTGAAAAGTTGAGGTAAACAGTTAATTACTTTGAGATTTCTTGTGCTCGTGATGTTGTTTCTCTTATCTCGTCAAAGTTAACTTGTACAAGCGTCTAAGTTAGAAATTCTTGACCTTGTAGGGATTACCTAAATCATCATGTGATCATGTCATCAATGATATAATATACCTTTAAGGCCATGATGGTTATAACTATCAAATTAATGGTTTGTCTACCTCGTCCACACGTTAATAATATGCAATAGAATTAGGTAGCCATTATATCACTGACGTGGCACGGATCTGCCTTGTTTTATGGCAGATCCGTGCCACGTCACTAATTTTCTTACGTTTTTTGCAATTTGCAGGTAGGTAAGTGATTGGTTTTATCTTGATCAAAATATGATTCGCGACCAAACCAAATATGTATTTACAGAATTATAATCATTAATACAAGTTACTCTAAACTCAAGTAACTCTAAGTTAGATTTGTTCCATGAGAAGTTTTGGAAATCATAATGACATTCGCATGATGACCTGGGGATTTCTTTTCGGGGCGTGATTGAGTCGCACATTCACTACACTAGTTTTGGTTCGGCACTATTCATACATGTTTGTCTCATGCAAAATTAAATGCAAATTGCCAAGAAGAGCTGGACACCTAAAGTTTCGACGTATTGACGAGTCTCTCTGTCTATTTCAGGTTTATTAGCTCCTAATGATTATTTCGTATTTGTCTCCAGGGTGGCGGCTGCGTCGGCGGCAGTATGCGGGTTCCTGACACCGACTCCTGCGTGGAGGTCGGTGCGGCGGACTTGGAGGACGGATCCAACGGCCTACAGGTGCGACGCGGGAGTGAACCCACGCTGCACCAGGACACGCTACCTCCTCAGAGACAAGTATGCACTTGTTTTAAGATTTGATAGTTACATTTCGTGGCGTCGTGAAAAGGGTTATTTATTCCTTTCTCAGGCTAGCTTTGTGTGGGGAACTGTACTCCTTTACTCATAGGGACTTGGTGGTACCCAAACAAAATTAGTTGGCTACCTAAAATATCACAATGAGTCGCCTGCAGTTCTTTTCTTAAGTCCTATTCTAATTATGGTCTCATATTAATTAAGGGTTATCGAATGAAACAACCGATGCTCAATTAAAACCCAGCAGCGTTCTACAATCTCTTCTGTTGGTCGACTAAGATCGATCGATATTAATCGACCTTCTTTCTTTGTGTTATGGAACAATGCTTATTCAGAAGGGACGTCATATCATTGTCCTAAATAGGCCGAATAACTTACATAATTATGGCGCCGATATGTGATTTTAGTGACTTTTAAATCTTTTATTATGCCTTCAAATTATGCAAATAAGTTATGCAAAAATGTATGTTCAACTAGAACGCGTACACATCAATTATATATGTGAATATTTAAATATTTTAGTAAAATACTTTATGAAATGAGATAATGAAAGCATAAAATACTATATACGTTCAAACTACTTAAGATATTTTCATGATTTTTTTTTATAAACTGACTATTTTATTATCTATAATTATATCTGTGACTTTTTTTTATCAAATATTCATAATTTCGTTACTAAAAATAAATATTCCCTTTGAAACCGAACGGCAGCGCGGTGTGAGCACGACGCGCATTGATATGGCCAAAGTCGACGGTATTTACCTTTCAATAGTTTCAATCGTATTTACGACCATCATCATCTCAGCCGAAAGTCAAGCCTTTCACCACAACGATCAGTCCATAAAAGCTGCCTGCTTTCAGCAAATTCTTGTTTCTAATTGATGTTATTTCCGCTTAAACAAATATCATCTTTATGGTTGTGTAAATTAAGTTGATCTCAGAATGACTAGTAGGTACTATTGAAAAGGTCATACAAAGTCGTAGCGCAAACTGAACATTATGGGTGGTTATTAAAGTTAGGTGTCCCGCAGGATACTTTATTTGTATTTTTCATTTCAGGGATCCGAACAAACAAAGCGCTGGTCGGCTGCGGTGGTGTGTCGGGATGACAGCAGCCGGGTGACGCAGAAAGTGCACCCGCTGCCGGACGTCGCTGTGGACCGGCACGGGCAGCACTTCCAGAGGCAGACCAACCGCCTGTCTATGCAGTTCTCTGGGCCTGGGTAAGATGGATCCAATCACTGTATTTTGTGTTGGAAGACTGGTTTTGCTGTCCAGGGGAACTTAGGTTGGAAAGTTTTCGATTTACCGTCCTCCTTTAGAGTGTTACCTAAATCCCAAAATTGCAATATAGCTATGCTCAAAGGGCAGTTACAGTCGCCAGCACATCAAATTACCACAAACTGTCAAATTTTCTCATTCGATTTTGATCTTAACCATCAACATTTTAAGGATTAAAATCATTTGGAAAAATTTGACATTTAGTATAACCGGATGTGTTAGCGACTGTACCTGCAACCACATTTTTTCTTGGGGTGTGTCTTAACACCTTCGAGACCCTTGTTATAATTGTCAGAATAATTTCCTTACTATCATTTTACACATGAGAACAATTAGGTACCTATCATACTTAGCATAATCAGCCTATAATGTTCCCACTGCCAGGACACAGTGGCGGTACCTTCATATAAGCCCAAAAGCCCCTTACTAAAATGGATGAATGAATTCACTTTTAATTTATTGTACCTAACCAGTAGTTTATGAGAAAATTGCGATGATACATACGTAGGTACCTACATACACAGTCGAAAACTGAACTTTCTTTTTTTGAAATCGGTTAAAATTTTATTGGGCTTGCGTTATTTTGAAACCCTAGGCACGCCACTGCCAGGACACAGGCCTCCTCTCTGCGAGATGTTACATGTCTTCGAATTTTTGGTTCTAGGACATGCCGGTTTCCTCACGATGTTTTCCTTCACCGTTTTGAGAGCAGTGGTGATGAAATAATTTACACAAAGTATAGCGCCTGTCAGGGTTCGAACCTACGATCTACAAATCGTAAGTCATGGTCGTCACCATGGGCCACCACTGCTCTATCCTATCATACTTATCTTTCGAAGATTAAGGATCCTAAGTCAGGTTCTTGCAAACAGAAGATGCTAAATTAAACTTATGACTAATTTCTATTAGATTTGATTGCTTTTACGAGCCATTAGGTCAATAAAACCTGCTAATAATAACTAATCTATTCTGAATAAATTCTAAAACATGAGCTATTAGGAAGCTGTTATATTGGTTTTGCATATATTATAAAATATATTTATCATAACAGGAACTTTCACAGACAGTATTTTAACTATCGCTTACGCTTCCTTTCTCCGTTCTGATTATTAGATTATTATCTTCCGTGCTTTTAATTTTTTATACCTACGCACTGTCTCTCTATTTGTGTATGAGTTAGTGCCCTTAGAACTCTGAATAACTTAATCAATTTTCGTATTTATTCCTGAATTCACAAAACGATTTTAAACTTAGGTACAGTTTGTTGTCAAATTTCTACAAATGGTTTTAAAATGTTGATAGTTAAGTTCAAAATCGAATGCGAAAATTTGACAGTTTGTGATTACTTGATGTGCTGGCGACTTTACATTCCAGCTCATTATTTCTTTGACTACATATTTAACTTCACCTATTTCTATCGTATCGTTTCGAATTTCACCCTGAACTCCGATCTCAAAATTGTTCCTGTATATTTTACACAACTGCCCAAAAAACGAGTGTTAAGTTTTCAGGGTTCATCTAAGTACCATAATCCCAGCTAAAGCACTAGGAAGTGGTGAAGGGTGGGCGATTTGAGGGACTGTCTTATGTAATTTTGACGTTCGAAAAGTGATGATTCTCAGCCTAGTTTCAATAAATGACTTTTGATTTTGATTTTACCTATGTGTTTCCTTTTTTACATTAAGTAATAAAATATAAACAAATCTTTATTTTCCTTTCCAGCAGTGGTGTATGGTTAGACGCAGCAGAGCGGGTACAAAGTTACGGCAGTAAGAGTCTCCCGAGAGACGCGCGGAGAGAGCCCTTAGGACAGGATACGCCTGTCAATAACCATCAGAATCATAGGTAAATATCATGATAATAGTCATTATTATAATTACTACATCAAAAACAAGACAGCCAGCTCTACAGTTGAATTATTAATTCTCTGGAGTTATCTGACATGTACTAGCTTCTGGCACACAAAGTGTGTGATAAAATGGTCATACACTGAAAAAAATGAAACTATACTTTTTACTGTTGTTGTACAGTAAAATAAAAACGGTTCAGGAAACTTATTTTTATGTTAAGATAATTGATTACTGACAGTGCACTGAAATGGGCAAAAACGGTAAAGGGCTAAACAGTTATTTCAATTGGATGAACATTAAAGTTTACTGAAACAAACAGTTTCTTTTAAGTATTGCCGTTTTCAGAGCTTAAGAGATGCACAGTAAAATCTACTGTTATAACTCAACTGCAACTAGGCATAGAGCCTATTGTCCAAAGAAGTAAAATTAACTGAAAAAAAAAAACAGTTGAGTTATAACAGTAGATTTTACTGTGCATCTCTTAAGCTTTTTACTGACCAAAGCGGTGAATATTACCGAAAAATTGATTGGGTTTACCGATTTTTTTTTCAGTATATTTATTGTAATTATTGTATTCTAGAGTTATACACTTATTGTTTATAAATACATTTATTTTACACTTATATAAATCGATTAAACTAAACGATCCCCGTTATTGTAATAAATATAACCATTTCCTGGATACTGGCAATTTCCATGATGATGGAGGTTGATGATGTGAGCAGTGGGATGTCACTGCTCGGCAAGTCTGTCTTCAAAACTGTCAGTCACTTTAGTCTAGCTAAACCTATACAGGATGTCCCTTAAAGAATGGACAACCTTGAAATAGCTTTTAATAGACTTTATGGCCGTTCTAAAAACAAATACAAAAAAGTATATATCCCAAGTAGTACCTAAAATACGATTTAAAAAAAGACTGTAATTCCTAGTCACATTATTTACTGCCTCTCTGTCAGCATAGTCAACGTACAATATTACAACAACAAATAACTGATTGAATTAATTCATGTAGTGGTGAAGAAGAATGTAAAATAAGGTAAAAAAGGTAGTTAAAAATCTTAGGTACTTACTTATTTTTTTTTAGAACAGTGATTATGCCTATTACAAATAAATAAATAAACAACATTAAATTTAGACCATTAGTCCATTTCGGGTAGTATACAAACAATTTATAAAGTAATGTTAGTACTTAAATTCTACCAGAAGATAATTATATAAAGCGTATTATTACACACTAAATCCACTCAGTGGCGGGTAGGCGTATCCAATGTCCCAGCATCGGGCTGTCCCACCTGTCCGTTATAACCTTCAGAATGCTGTTGGGGCTAGCGCGAATCCGGCGCATGACGGATGCGCTGCGCTTACGCATGAGTGCAGGAAATCCATCTATTCCCGCCTCTGCAAACATGCCCAAAGCACTGCAGTAGCGCGGCAACCCCATCAGCAACCTGAAAACTGTACGCGCAGCGCATTGTATGCCCTCTGCGTGTAGTTAGCCCACACACTGCATGTATACGACTGGCAGTACGCTGTAAATAGCGTAGCCTTAACCGCAGTCGTGCATTTCGCAAATCTGCGAGCCAACGCTCTGCGCTCACGTTCAATGTCCAAGTTGTCTTTTAGGTCTTCGGAGACCCAGTGGCCCAGATACTTAAACTTAGTGACTTGTTTTAAAGGACTGTCACAAAGTTTCAACTGTGGCACAATGGGGTAGATGTGTTATATTATATATTTATATTTCAAGGTTATTCATTATTTACGGGACAGCCTGTATATGCGTACCTGTTTGGCTTGTCCAGTTCGTCCCGCCATCTTTTATAGCTGGACATTTAATTAGCAGCAGTAAAATGACAATTCTTACCGTCATTTTTGTTAAAAATGTTCTAAGTTATAGACGAAATGACAGTAAGAAGTGTAATTTTACGGCATCTAATTAAAAGTCTTAGTGTACGTGGTTTACCCGGACTGCGATTGATGAACTTATTATTCGTTGAACCATGTCAAAATATTTTTTTTTTTATGTTGTAGGGTAGAAGACATGCTACGATGGGTGTCAGGAGTCAACAACGTAGCGAGTGTTCACGCTATGCAAGAACGACCTCTAGATCTTTTACCTGAAGGTATGTGAAACTGGTCATTATTCATAACTTGCATAATTAAGGATCGGGTAATCGCCGAGACATTATTTCTTGATTTTTTTTCATAAAGTATTTTACTACAATACTTATATATTCACTTAAAAAATTGATTTGAACGCGTTTAACATACATTTTTTGCATAACTTACTTGCATATGAAGGCGTAATAACAGATTTAAAAGTCACTAAAGTCATATATCTGCGCCTTAACTAGCAATATCGCAGAAAATGTTTACCTAATTGCAGTTTTAGTATCTCTAAAACCGTCTCCTCTTTCAAATCGGCGTTTAAATATTATTGAACTAAAATAACTACTTACTTCCTAGATATACGTTTTTTTTTACTCAATCTCACTATAGTTTGTCCTGTCTGTCCATGCCTCATATTAACCTGTAAACCCCCGGGCGACTCCGATACGGTGTCAAACAATAGAAAATCAATTGTGTCGCATTAGCTGTCCTTGACCAATTAACATAGAAATGTCTTTATCTCTATAGTTGATCATTTGTGTTTTTTGAAAGCAGTTTACACTTTATAATGCCGATCCTTTCTTGTCCCAGGAGGCAGCAGAGAACGCGCTATATCCGGCACGGACGTCCCCGCGAGTGCCGGTTCCAAGTCGTCTTCAGGCGCCGCCCAGACCGTGGCCGTGGCCCTCGTCAAAGGGGAGAAGGGGCTCGGCTTTACTATCACTACGAGAGATAATCCTACGGGCGGACACTGTCCTATATATGTCAAGAATATATTGCCTAAGGTATGTTTTGAATAGAAATTTTGTTAGGTCATAAAAAATATCACTGAATTTGCTTTTAGTTTTAGTCTTAATTATCTTTATTGTCCTGCTCATATTCCAATTTAATTTTCAATTTAAATAGTTTTGGGGCCAGTGTTTCTAGCCATTATACACACACCCTCAGACATAACACACACACACACACACACACACACACACAGTTATTCAACATGACTTCAATGTCTACCTCTACCTAATGTGTAATATTTGACAGCAGTTGCACTGATGAGTTACTGTTGTATGTTGATTTCTTAAAAAAATATTGTAATCTTGAACCCTCATTGTTTTAACAGGGATGATGCCTGGGTAAAAAAAGAATATTTTTTTTATTAGCTGACTGATGTCAGATAATAAAAAAATACTTAGATAAAACGCATTAAAGTTGGGGAGTGGGGGCTCGCTACGTCACAATAGGGTATTTTACTATATACGAGAAAAAATCTATAAATAGATGATTGAGTCGGAAAATGTTACTTTTAGTTCGTAAAATAACAAAATAAATTTTAAAATTCAATTGAACGTTTTCACTTTTCTAATCTGTTAAATAACACCATGAAATAGTAGCCTCCATATTATTACGTCATACCGCTATGTAAGCTAAAATGTGTCAACTGTCAACTGATAATAGATCAGCGCATTTGTTTACATAGCCAAGTGACGTCATGACCACAGAGCAACATGGCGTCCACTGCGTCCAGCGTTTTCGTCAAACTACGCGCGAAATTTGAAAATGTAAAATTTAAATGCATTTTTATGGCACTTATCGATTGAATAAAAATTTTGTGATTTTTTTTGGGGCATATTAGCACTATATGATTTAATTAAGACACTTTTCAAAAATGGGTGTAAGACCCTATTCAGTATAAAATCTAGCACATGTCACATTTTAACTCAATGTATCACCGTAATCTTTTGATTACGTAAAAAAAGAAAAAACACGTGCCCAATATTTTTTAAATCTGGGTACGTGACTGCCAAAAAAATACATATTGCCTGATATAACTAGATTTTGAAAACAATCATGCGGATTCATCTGAGATTTTCATTGTTATTATTTTTTGTAAATTATGGAAAAATAATAAAATGCAATGCGGACCTAGTGAATAAGCAGTCTTCACAGTCTTAGCCCTCCTAACTAAATACAATGTCCTCCACTTACAGGGCGCTGCAGTAACAGACGGGCGACTACGGGCCGGCGACAAGCTGGTCTCAGTGAACAAGGTGTCGGTATCCGGTCTCACACAACAACAAGTCGTTACGTTGCTAAGAAACACCCCCACCGAGTCTACTGTTGAAATTGTCATCGAGAGGACTGTGCCTAATAGGACGCAGGTAAATGAAAATGCAAGTTTTGAGCATTGCTTAAAGCAGGGCTTCCCAAACTATTTTGGGCAAGAGACCCAAAATTAACCCCATAGCAATTTTTTTTCATCTTGTAAGAACTTGTGCACGCTTATCGAGTTGTTGAGTTTTGTTAAAGTACACCAATGATACTTCCTACTAAAATATTAGTCATTCTTTTAACAAGTTGGTACACGGCACACAACTTGTGTTAATTAATAGGTGTCGATTTTTAAACCTCGTAGACCCCCAAAAACAGTTTTCGTTTATGTCGACCCCAGGGAAACCAATTTCGATCCCAAGGGATTGATATCGTCTACTTTGGGAATCCCTGGTTTAAAGGGTTAAAATTTGTATTCAACTCGCTTTATCAGAAACTAAATTGTTTAAAAAAATCTGACTATTGTAATTTGTGGGTATCAGAGAGTCGAATGGTCAACACTAAAAACGGAATCCAGAGGCCATGTCGTTGTAGTTAGGTGTCGTTAAACTTCTGGTGGAAGATCTCTTTAAGAAAAATAATTTGTTTCTTGATATGTTTATTATAGGGTTCTACGGTTATCAATGTAATCAGAATCGTCTTGAGACACAGATGTTTCGTTAACCGTTTATCAACATATTATAAACTGATAATATTCAGCTTAACAAGTTCCGGCTCTTTTTTTATTCCAGAGGGTAGAACCCCAGCAAAGTCCAACGAAATACATGGAAAAGGCCATAGGATCACCCCCGTCAAGCGAAGCCAACAAACATTCAGAGAACGGTCGCGTATCCAGCATTGTAAACGCGATCAATCAGAACAGTGTCCACAGTTCCATGAGGGGCAGGATACCTAAGAGTTCTTCTAAAGATGACCTGCTTCATAAGGATCATAGTAATGATATTGCGCTGCAAGAGGCTTTGAACTCGTCGTCTAATTCTGTGAGTATTGTTTTAAGTACTGTTATATTTTATTACTAGCTGCGCTTCGCGGTTTCACTCGCACAAGTCTCGATCCCGTGGGAATATCGGGACTAAAAGTATCCGATGTCCTAACTCAGGCCATGGTCTACCCATGTACTAAATTTCATCCAAATCCGCTCAGCCGTTTTAGCGTTAAAGCGTAACAAACAAACTCACTTTCGCATTTATCACAATAAGTTTAATTTTTTCTGCTTCCAGCCTTTTGGATGTTTTGAGTAGACTTTGTCATCATAATATTTCTTTTGGGATGTTTTGAGCTCTTTTTTTTTTCTTTATTTATTTATTTATTTAGGGACATTTATAATCGCAATGCGTATGTCAGTCCCATCGTACCCTAAATACACTTTTTTCATATCTGGGCCATGAACCTGAACAGACTGGCCGCATCATCGCCATTTGGTTGAGCCAGGATTTTATGGAATGTGCATACTTCAAGTCTGTTCAACCTCAAAACCCTAAACAAATCATGTCTCCCAGACTCATGCCGAACACAATCCATCAATAAGTGATGTAAGTCTTCAACAACTCCACAGTTTTGAGTTCATCCGGTGTAACTTGCGAGCGCGATTATGTTTTGTCCTTATTTTGTATCACTTCGTAGAGGGTCATGACTGCGTATGCGCATTTTAGCTTGGAATAATAAATGCTTTAATGCTAATATCTCATTCTGGCTAAGTAATTTGCAGTAATAAGTAAAATAAAAGATGTATAGAATATTATTTCAATTAAATCATTTACCTTACACCTATTGAATGATCAATAGTCGGTCATTTACGTTGAGTCCACTGCCGGCCCCTGACCCCTAAAAAAAGATTTGTTTATTTATTTTCTCTCAGCCCCAGGGGGTGAGACTGAATTTTCATACAAAGGACAGAATACCTCGTCCACTTTCAACCCCTAGTTAGTTGTTGCATTTCTAAGACTTGCTATTAGGTAAATTAAGGCCAAGCTAATTAATTTTAAACTCCTATCTTACCTTCAGGTCTTAGGTCTCCGAAACCGGCTCATACTTCGGCTGGACGTGCCGGTTCACGACTCGGAGAAGGCCGGGCTGGGCATCAGCGTGAAGGGCAAGGTCACCGTAGGAGCAGACCCGCAAGACCTGGGCATCTTCATCAAGTCTGTGCTGAATGGAGGTGCGGCGTCTAGAGATGGGAGGTAAGATTTAAAATCACTTTTCAACTTTTCTCTTGGTAGAAATTTTCTTTTTAAACCCAAACAAGATGCAAATGAGCAGTCAGCAGTGGTGGCCCAGTGGTCAGGGCCTCGACTTACGAGTTGTAGGTCGTGGGTTCGAACCAAGCCAGGCGCTTTGTGTAAATATTTTCATCACCACTGTTCTCAAAACGCTGAAGGAAAACATCGTGAGGAACCCAGCATGGCCCAGATCGTAAAATTCGAAGACATATGACTTCTACCGTCCCGCACTGGCCCTGCGTGGTAGATTGCAGCCCACTCCCTCTCGAAGAGAGGAGGCCCGTATTCCAGCAGTGGGAACATTATAGGCTATCTATATGATTATGCTTATGCTAAGATGCAAATTGCACATCTAGGATGCAACTAAAATGGTTTAAAAATAATTTTAGTCGTAATTTTCTTTCAATGTCCAAATAAAATAAAATGTTAATAAGACATTTAATTCGTTGTATCTGTAACCTGTTATAACTTATTATTTATTTTGTATTGTACACACTCATTTAAATATATTAGATTATGCAAACAAACTGTGTGTGTGTGCTCTATTAGTAAGGGTCTGGAATTTGACGGCTTAACATAATCCACGCTATTAAACTATAGCTGTATTCGTTATGCTGCGCAAGCGCATTTTATGGAAAGTAGGGTCCACCTTTAGTAATCTTATTATTTCTAGCTCTGTTTGCTCTATAGAATATTGTCTTACTAAATACAAGCAGTGTGCCCGATGGGATTTCCCATTGGCAAAAATGAAGAACTTCCATACAAATTTTCTTCCCCTATTTTACCCCTTTATGGGATGAATTAAAGAAGGACGTTCGGTGGACGTTGAAGTCAACGGACGTGTCGATAGTCCTCCGTCAAAATTCCAAAAATATTTTTACTATGCGCAGCGTGCGTGCCACATGGTGTAAATTTGAGCGTGACCGTCGTCAAAATCGATCAATGTTTTTTGATTTTTGGCTATGCGTTTGTGTCGGTAAAAAAAATCGCTAGAGCTGTGTAAAGGAAGGGTGGACTAGGCCTATTAGCGCTCCTGATGTCAGGCGATTCAGTGCATACGAAGGATTATCCTGAGAGATCTCACCAGATTAGCTTGGACGGTCCACGGTAGCGGTTCCAAGCTAATTTGGTGAGATCTTTCCATATCTTTTAGGGATCTGCTGAAAGGTTCCGCTTAAACTACAATACGTGTGTGTCAATCTAATACTCTTTAATATTCCTTAATCCTTCAACACTCAACATTTACCCTGGGCAGTTGAAGGATTATAATATAACTGTTCTAACTAACTAAAGAATTTCCTATACTTTATAATTAAAACATTAAACTAAATTTCCAGAAACTACTGTACCTAAACAAATTTATTATTGGCCTCTTGAACTTTACAAAAAGTCACTAGCTAAGCAAATTACCGATTCTTTTGAAAGGTCGTAAATCAAGTTGTATTATACCCATGTCCGCCGGGCGTCAAAGGCCGACTCTGTTGAATTCCAGTAACAACCCAAAAAAACCCTACCCTGTATTTTAAACCTTCATAACAAGATACATCTATTCACAAAAAAATCACCACATGTACCAAGCAAAAGCTTGTCCACTTGTCTGTACGACGAGACCTTGCTACATATCGGTGAACCGTGGTGGTAACAGAATTTACTCAACATTTCTGAATAATATTCAAGACTTCCTAACAGCATTCTTTCCCAGGAACAAAGGATAACAAAATACATAATCGCACAGCCTAACGAGACGGGCTGGTGAGGAGAAGATATCCATGTCGCTGCGTCCGAATTTTATCTCATAAATGTGCACGTGTAAATAAAGAACGAGAACACGCTGGTGTATTCACCTGCCGGCGAATCAGTTCCCGGCAACCTTCACATCTTCTACAGCACTCTGATAGCTGGGTCACAATCGAAGTTGAACAATACAACAGTAATACGCAAACTCCAAAGCAGGAATCAATCAACGTCAACACCACAATATGTTGAAAACCGGCTCAAAAAAAATGGCTTCCATTTAGCTAGCCCATTAGCACCGCGCGAACTAATAGCATCAACATTGCACACACCGAGTTCAGATGAAGTCGCGGATGAGACTGGATACACAATACTTAGAAATCCGCCTTCTGCCACAATTAAGTACACTTGCCCAGACTTGCGTATTGCAACTTGGAACGTCCGATGGGCCTCGAAACCGGCCAAAATTATAAAATAGACGCTGAACTTCCACAAAGGGAGATTCATGTAGCCTGCCACCAAGAAACAGAGATGAACTTAGGAACATACTACTCTAAGCACTACGATTGGCATCCACAGGGAAAGCACATTAGAAAAATGCCCAAATAGAAATGACACCAACTCAAGTTGGTGCGGGGAGTGACAAGCATGCTTTTCTTTATATAATCAAATCTCACAGTAACAGTTGTATTTCTAAGAAACTAGATCTTTCACAGGAGTGACTATTCAAACCATCTATACACCATGAATATTCCAACTACAACGGGGCAACGGGGAACTGTTAGTGGATATAGCCAACACATGACAAAAGCGAGATCATCATGCAGGATAACATGGTCAATTGGTACCCAGAAATCCCAATTGGATCACATTATTACACAACATGCAACAGGAAAACCACTTCCACCTCATTAAAGGTGAATGGGTTAATAGGGGCACCTACGACCATAAAATAATCTGGGGGCAGCAAAGAACAAGTCGAATTTTAAACAAAAATGAAAGGGCCAAACACAGGAAACAAAAGTAACCAAGCAAGCCACATATTCCTCCCTCTCGCTCCTAGCCACTGCAGGAGACGCCCTGGGCGTCGGGAATCCCAGGCAGATTTCCGGCCACCGCAGGCGCGGGCTTGCGGACGGTGACCAATGGGTTGCTCGCCGTCCGATAAGGACCAGGCCCGGGTCGACGGCGCGTTATATTCCACGCGCGCCTCAAAGAGATGTCAGCACAAGTGTAGGGTCCACTAGGGCCGATGACTGACGGGGTCGCGTGGAAGTTCGAAAGGGTTACCGAGGCCCATGGCAACACAGCCAACGTAAGGAATACGGGTGGGTTTCAGTCAGTAAGAGTTTGACACACCCTTCCGTTCCGCCCAGAGCGGGAGAAGTAATTTGATAATTTCCACCCAAAAAAAGCCACATATTAAAAAATTGACGAAATAATAAAAGCATTAGGTAACTACCAAGCTGCCAAACGGCGAACCAACAGAGGACCACATTCGTACGCTTAAAAGGGTCTTGGACGAAGAACGGCGTGCAGGAAATATAATTTATGTTCCAGATAACAAACAATAAACGTGCCACGGGCATGCGCAGGGTCGACAGGTACCGGGTGGCCTGGGTATCCTACCAAGTGTTGGCGTTTGGCAGCCAGTAAAGATTGTTAGGTCCGACACTTTAAGTTATTAGTTATACTGTCCCTACTGGCTTAATTAGTTATGTGTAATATGGACAAATTGTGTACCTAACTTTAACCTATAATAAGTGTGTGACATTTATAAGAATATTATGTGCAGTGCAGTGTTATATTATAGTGTCCCAAAATCGTACGGTTTTGTGAAGGCCCATTCTAATTTAAGACATTGTCATAGACGAGCTTCAAGTGCTCAGGTAGCCCGTAGTACCCAGCACATTGCAAAAAACGATCGTGAGGATAGAACAAAGGCGAAAGTCCACAGTCGGTGAATTCCGAATAAGACGTTGCTACATGCGAATACGCAATGTTTTCGTCTTACTGAGGATTCCAACTTAGCTATATTCGCATTTGCATTACGTGCTGATGTTCTACCAGTCAACTCCTACCGCAAGACGCGTCAAAAAACTTCGTTCCATAAAACCTGAAACGGATAGTAACGACACCTCAGACGAAGACATTGGAAACAGCAACGTGTAACACAGCGTAGCAGTGACAGAAAAGCGTCGAAAAAGCAGTTAAACCGCACCAAAAGATTCATTCATTCATTATTCATTCAAGATCTGGTGAAGCCGGACTTGAGCCAACCTGGCGGCAACGGTGTTAAAAGAATGACAACATAAAGCAGGACAGGACTTATTTCGACAAGGAAATCAACTTTTGGATGGACACGGCTAAAGATCGAGATAAAATTAGGAAGGCTGCTAGCGAGATTTACAAGAAATCAGAAACGGATAGTAGCAAGACCTCTGATGAAGACACTGGAAACAGCAACGCGCAACACAGCATAGCAGTGACACAGAAAAGAGTCGAGAAAGCATCTGGACCTTTTTTTTTTTTTTTTTGTTGCCGGGGTGGAAAATCCTCATGGATGTCCTCCGCCCTGGGGTAGGCAGAGGGGTCTGTCAGACTCTTACTGACTAAAAACCACCCCGGTGTTCCCGTCCCACACTTGCACCGGGGATCATGGGATCTAATGCGACTTCCACGATCCCCAGCTAGTGCCGGCCCGCCTCTGCGGGCCACCTCAAGTCTGGGGGGGGTGAGGTGTTTAAACCCCCCCCACAACGTCTGAAAGGGGCGCGCGTGGAACACTACGCGCCGCCACCTCGGGTCCAGTGTGATGGGGGGCGGCGGACGTCCCCAAGTCCGCCGTCCCTGGACCCATTTAGGGGGGCCGGAAGAGGGCGTTGTCTGCCCTCTGCCGACGCCCGGTGCGCCTGCTGCGGGCCGGGTGAGCGGAAGAGATCTCCCGCTCCCGTTCCGCAGCCTCCTTCTGCGACACGACTGTTTCGCAGAAGGATACCACCGCGTCCCAGGACTCCTCGCTGCCGACCATCGCCTCGACCACGGCCGGCAGCGACAGGTCACTGCCCACTCCTGAGATGAGGGCACGGCGTAGCTCCTCCCAAGCGGCACACTCTGCCAGCGTATGCCGCGCCGTATCCTCCCGACAGTCGATGCAGTGGTGACACCGGGCGTCCGGCTCCCTGTTTATGCGACACAGGTACTTCCCGAAGCAACCATGCCCCGAGAGCACCTGCGTCACCCGAAACGACAGGGAGCCGTGCCTCCTCCCGAGCCAGGGCTCGAGCACTGGCCGGACCGCCTCGATGGTGGCGAGGCCGGCGGTAGGGCGTGTAAGCCTGTCCCGCCATTCCGCCACCAGGGCTGCGCGGAGCTGTGACCGACGCAGCTCCATATGTCGATGCATAAGCCACTCGCCCCGCGCCCTCGCTTCCTCGCGCCACTGGTACAGCGACGCGAGTACTTTCGCCTCGAGGTCCCAGGGCGGGGATCCGGCCAGTACGCAAGCCGCCTCGAAGGAGATCGTGCGATATCCCCTGATGACTCTGACGGCCATCGCTCTCTGCGGCTTCCGCAGGACTGCGATGCTTCCGGCCGTCAGGTCAGCCGCCCAGATCGGGGCCCCGTAAAGGGCCATCGATCGCACGATCCCCACGTAGAGCCGCCTACAGGCGGCGCTCGGGCCCCCCAGATTGGGAAGCAGCGTTGACAACGCCCCAGCCGCGCCCAACAACTTGGGCGCCAGCCGCCGGAAATGGGGGCCAAAATCCCACCGGCTGTCGAGCACCAATCCTAGGTACTTCATGGTGGACTCGACAGCGATTTGAGCCCCTCCGACCACGATGTGTGATCCCGGCGGCGGCGCCCGCCGGGGGCCATGAAAGATCAAGGCCTCCGACTTGTTGAGGGCAACCTCCAGCCCTAGGCGACGTATGCGACTCACCACCTGTGAGACCGCAGCCGTCGCTAGAAGCATCTGGACCTGAGCCAACCTGGCGGCGACGTTGTTAAAAGATGGCCTCCCATAGATAAATTACCCGTCTCTCCACCATTCCATTGCTTACTCTAGGATGCATATCCGGTAGGCTCTAATAATCCTTCCTATCCTAAGGGCACGCCTTCCTGACCATTACCGCGCCCCCTGGTCTACTCTTTGATATGCAATGGTCTTTGTAGTTCCATGAAACATAAGGTTCCAGGGACTAGTGCGAATCCTTGCGTTAATTCGAGCAATCGAGTCTGATTTAATCACGCTGGGCATTTCATTCATTCATTCATTCATTTATGGGATGAATTAAAGATAAAGATAAATTGATTTGTTCTAACATGTATACATGAATATGCACATATAGATGGAAACAATTTTGATTTTGATGGAAAAAATCTTTCCTAGTTTCGCTATATAAGGAACTTTAATGCAAAATATCATGCTTCTAGACCTAGCGATTTGCTGTGCGTTGTCTGTCAGTAATTGAATTAATTATTTTTTATAAAATAGTTTTTTTTTTCCTTTCACAGGTTACACACCAACGACCAGCTACTGAGCGTGAACGGCGTGTCGCTCGTGGGGCAGAGCAACGCGGAGGCCATGGACACGCTGCGGCGCGCGCTCGTGCACGCGCGCCCGCCGCGCTCCGGCAGCATCTCTCTCACCATCGCCAGGCGGACTGGTGTGTACTACTTATAAGCAGTACAGTAGATTATCGAGCTTTGACGTAATTCGCTGCTTAGCATTGTCAACAGCAGTAAGCGTCCTGTAAAAAGAACTAGTGTCTTTACTAGACCGGCCCAAGTGTTGGTTCCCTCTTACCTGACATCATTCCTAAATCTAGATTTAGTATTATTTAGTCATGTTTATTCGCAGTCACAAATTGTGTTAAACTTGATTTAGTTGATTATTTCGACCTTGTTACGGTTTATACAAATCAAAAATATTGGAAAAACGTAAATCATAATCTAACAATATATATATATTTTTTTCCTAACAGATAGTATGGACAGCTTAGGAAGGTGGAAAGACGACACGCCACCGAACGGCAACGACTCAACCAACTCAAACGAAAACTCACAGAACTACAACACAGTGATATACAACGCGAGTAGCGACAAGGAAAACAAACCCGTTGATAACTATAACCAAAAAAACGACGCCAACCAAAAAGAGGGCTTTGACAGCCATGACGGAAGAAGCAGCAAGAAACACGCCTCCATAGTTACTATCAATAACAATAATAGTTGGGTATCTAACCAATCAGATGACAGCAAAGGGTATTTAGAAAGAGACAAAGATGCCCCACCACATGATAACAAAAGAGATAGCTTCGAATGGAGTAGACTAGATGGATGGAACCCTGTCATAGATAGACTGACTGGCCTAAGAAATGAGAGCTACTATATGGCGACACAAATCGAAGCTCCAGTCACGAATGGACATCATTATAGGCAGAATTTAGGACATGTGCATATGCCGCGGGCGCCGCCTGCGCATCATAATGTAATTATTGAAGAGGATTATGGTACCACTAGGTAAGCTATTTAGGAAAGAACTTAAAGCTTAGGTGTCCTGAAGTGCCTTCAAAAAACGACGCATTTAAAACCTATTACCGTTTTGACTCCGTAAAGTACACTGGTAACGTCTATCTTCATGAAGGCCGTCATAACGACCGTAACAGTCCTTCGCTGTCTTTCCATGTAAAACTATCCAGATAAAACAATAAACAAGGACATACGTTACACATAGTTTGAGGCAACATGAGTAGTTTAAAATACTAGCAACAGTAGGTTACAAAGTATGAATTGCCAGTGAGCCCCAAACTAGAAAGTCTGGATCACGGCCTGGGTAGTTGGCGTCCCCAAGATCTTCCATTTTTGTAGAATATTTGTACCAGTTCGTTGCAGATGGCACACCAAGGTGCCATCGATTTTTTTCCGTGTGGCATATGACACCCGAGTCGTGTCTTTTTTTTTCAAATTGCATTTTGGAAGATTTACCCAAAGCAAAATATTAATTATTATGCAAGTAGTTCATGCCTTCTTTTCTGGATATTGAGATATGAATTCCACCTACTAGCTAGGACGCGAATGTGTCTGTGTAGATGACATATTGTTGATAGAATTATTTTGTCAATCTGTAATTTTGTCTATGGAATAATAGCAACAAAACCCGTGTCTATGGTGATCATACGCGTACTGCACGCGTCGCGCAGAAATCTGTGCCGGCACTACAACGAGACGCAGAGCAGGACAGACACATGTCTGCGGCGGACGTGCCTGCGCCGCAGCGTACTCAGCTCTCAGTACGTTCACGCATTACAAAATCTGCTCAGGTGCCCTGCGCTGCGTGGACCTGCGTCACCTGCGTCTCAGCATACGTTTAGCCTCATTCTCGACGAATAATAACATTTGCAAATATCAATGAATCATAAACCTTATTTTTTCCTAAAAAAACCAACAAACGATCAATTCGGTGAAAACTTTAATTCAATAAAAACCAAGGCGAAAAACCTTGGTTTTTATTGGGTAATTTAGCTGTGCTGTATCTTCAAATAATAAAAAAAAACATAAAATAATAGGTTTGTAACATCTGCATACAAAAGTCACCTACCCTCCATTTCAAGGAAAGCACGTAGAAAAACACGTAGTTAGCCACTTAGCACAACGTAATCCTTCCGTTTACGACTGATTTTTGATGTCAACTAAACTTAATCAGGTCAAAAAAGCATAAAAATGTTATGTTTTTTACACATGGCTGATGGCACAACAGGCGTGTCATCAACTTCTATGGTGCTTGACACAACAGGCGTGCCCCGAAATATTTGTTAGCCGCCACAGCTAGAAGTTTTCGAAAACGGGAGTCGCAACGAATCAGATATGTATAAGCGTATGTTTGCCCCGCGCAGGGGCAGCGTCAGCGGCGGCGGCGCCGAGTCCGGCAGCGACAGCGGCGCCGGCTTCAGCCGCGACGCCGTGGGGCGCCGCTCCATGTCCGAGAAGCGACACGCCGCTCTAGACGCCAAGAGTACTGGCACCTACAAGAAGATCAAAGAGATTAAGGCTGTCAATTGTAAGTATGAACATAACTGTCTAAGTATTTTTAGATTTTGGTAAAGCTTTTGACTCCCTCGCTGTGGCTGTTTATCTCTACAGTTTTTAGATAAAGAAGTAAGCGGCGAGCCTGAAAGACTGCCTAAAGATTATTCAAATATGTATGTCATCGTCTCTTTAGATAATTATATAAATGGTGGAGTTCCCCAAGGCATTATACTGTGACACATCAATCATATAAGCGTCTTTTTTAAATTCTTTAAGCAAATGGTATTCCAGATACTAACATATCTTTTTCATTGCAGCCATGCTAGTGGGCCCATCATTAGGAATGAGAAAGTCATCAAGTCTCGAGTCACTACAAACAGCCATACAGGAGACGCAAAGAAATCCGCGCAATGAACCGATCTATGCGCGAGCGCATCCACGTAAGTCTACTTCCTATAACTATTAGTACAAGTATACTGAAATTGTGCGTTTTTGTTATAAGTTTCTCACGATTATAATTATGATTAAATTGCTGTTTTTGTATGAAATTTGTAGGAATTTATTCTAATCTTGTAGTAAGTAAAAAGTGGGTTTGCTTGTATTTTAGGCTTTGGGAACTTCTTGGTCATTGCTGCTAAGAAGGATGTTTCATGACAGTTTTAGTTTGCAACCCATAATTTTGTGTTTTGAGTCGTCTAATTTAATAAAAAATTGGGAATTTCTGTGCCCATAAAAGTATGCGCAATGATGCACTGTTGTAAAGGAAATTACTTATCAAATGTCATGAACTGATGGCTTCTTAAAAAGTAGTGCAGTATATATAGGGTAACTGCTCTAATAATTGGCCACGCTTTAGTGACTGGCCACTCATAACAAAAGAGGTAGAAACAAGGTAATGTGAACTATAACGAAAATACAATAGATACAGGAATATTTTGTTCTTTTCATTCATGAGCTTGCTTGCATTACCTTTGTTCTACCTTTTTGTTATGAGTGACCAGTTACTATAGCGTGGCAATTTACTATAGCAGTTACCCTAATTTTGTTTATTATTGCAGCATTAAAACACTGGCTGACGGACGACAACAACGGACCCGATATGATCCGAGGATCGCCACAACAGTCATCTCTCTCACACAAGAAACCGTCCCTACTCAAATCTTTATCAACTATGTTCAGGTAACTTTTATTGTACTTTTAAGACCTAACCAGCATAGCTATTCGCCTCCACTCCATACGCTTCCGTGCCGAATCGATCCTCAATCATTGTTATCGAAAGAGTACGATAAACGCTGATCACAAATACAAAACTGGAAAATTTTGTCAGTTCAAATCAAATAGATGACCGCTGTTCTTCCAACAGCAGGCTTAGCGTGACGCTGCCTATTTCTAATCTATTGTAGAATAGAAATCGCTTGCTACATTTGATGTGATTTTTTTTTAAATTGACAGAAACGTAATTTTTGTCTATTCGACAAAACGCTTCTCTACGGTTTTCGTGCTAAGCCTGCTGCTGTTTACTGTTGGGGGTGAGAGTCGTGTCGAAAATGTGTCATTATCGACTCGACAGTCTGTCGAATGGTTGTGAATAGCTATGCAAGACCATAAGCTAATGACAACGCACCTGCTATGTCTGATATTGCAGATCACTTACAATCCTCATCTGGTGTTCCATCTGCTTGTTTGACATCCAATAACACAAAAACACGTTGTAATCGTTAGAAAATGTAAAAAAAATGTAATATAAAATATTATACTCCATGAATATCACCATAAATAATATTATTGTGGTCAGGCTAAAAAAAAGATGAGACTAATGTATACTACGGGTGAGTGAAGAAGCAATATTATGGACGTCAGTAAAATTAAGTTTCCAACAGCTTCCAGCAGTTTGGTAGTTTTTTTTTACATTGTGTATTTTTTATCTGAACAGGTGTGCTTTAATCATCTCGTTGTTTTTATTATTTGTCAAATTAGCTCATTAATTCTAACTATGTAAATAATTTGTTTTGCCTCCGGTCCCACGTTTTTGTTTAGTTGTGGTAATTAATGCAGCGCTAAAATATATATAATTATTATGTTTTTTTTTTTTAAAAAGGTGGCATTCGTAAAAGTTACAACGTTGAAACATTATCATTATAAAGGTATATGTGTTATAAAACTACATAATAAAATAGGTTACCGAATAACAAAACTGAAAAGTAATTGAATCAACGCTGATATTGCCTCACTTTTATTTGGTGCTAATTTGATCGCCCTAACTAAAAAGGACGGAGGGGTGAGACCCATTGCTGTGGGGTCAACTTTAAGACGTTTGGCATCCAAAATTGCGGTGAGACATATCAAATCTAAATTACAGTCTGTTTTCGAACCTATACAATTAGGATTTGGCACGAAAGGTGGGTGTGAGGCAGCCGTCCATGCCTTAAGAACCTACCTTTCGTATGATGATTGCGAAATTGTAGTCAAAATTGACGTCAAAAATGCTTTCAATTCAGTAAACAGGGATGCCATGCTGACAGAAGTTAAGAACAAAATTCCGGAACTCTATCAATACCTGCTTACCTGCTACGCAGAACCTTCAAAATTAATTTACCGTTCCCATGAACTTTCTTCGGAGGTCGGCTGTCAGCAGGGCGATCCCCTCGGGCCAGCAATTTTTAGCTTGGCTATAAATCCGATTATTCAAAATTTAAAATCAAGATTTAACGTTTGGTATTTGGATGACGGAACCCTGGGAGGCGATGTGGACACTGTGCTATCTGACTTATCAGATATTAAAACAAATTTCGAAAATATTGGTTTAGAATTAAATTTTAGCAAATGTGAACTCTTCATTCAAAAAACTTCTTACGGTTTGGATAATTTAAAATCCAAATTAAATTTTCTGGCACCGAATATCAAAATAGTAGACAGAAAGTCACTTTGCCTCCTGGGTTCTCCCATCTTTGAAGAATCTTTTCCTGATTACATTACTAACACTATTTCTAAATTCCAAAGTCACGCAAATTGTTTACTCGAAATCAGTCCTCATTATGCTCTTATAATTCTAAAGTTTTGCCTTTTTGTCCCTAAATTTACTTATGTGCTTCGCTGTAGCCCTTTTTGGAAACATCCAAATTTGCTTTCACCAATAGACGATTTAGTCAAAACTAGTTTAGAAACGATTTTAAATATTCAGCTCAATGAACCATCTTGGTTACAAGCATCCCTCCCTATTCGGTTTGGCGGTTTAGGAATCCGCAAAATTTCGAGTGTTGCTTCCCCAGCCTTTTTGTCGTCCACCCATAGCACGCCACGTCTCATAGGTAATGTCCTAAGGGCTTTGCCCACAAACTATGAGACTGCGGGCTTGGAGGATGCCAAGAATGCTTTTCAAATTGCTTGCCCGGGTAAAGAATTTCCAGACAACCTAAAATCTCAGAGGAGCTGGGACGATATTTATTGCGATTTAACATACAAATCGATTCTGAGCCGCAGTTCAGGTCCGGATCGCGCAAGACTTTTGGCGGTCGGAACCAGAGAGGCCGGTCATTGGCTACATGCCCATCCTTCTCCATATACCGGTACCTTCCTGGATCCGACCTCGCTTCGTCTGGCGACTGGTCTGCGGCTTGGGGTCACGGTATGCACTCCACACACATGCCCTTGTGGCACGGACGTGGACCGACTGGGTCACCACGGACTTTGTTGTCAAAAAAGTGCAGGCCGCTTTTCAAGACATGCAACACTTAATGACATAATCCGCCGGTCTCTTGCCAGCATCAATGTGCCTGCTCTTCTTGAGCCGACTGGCATTGTCAGAGATGATGGCAAAAGACCTGATGGTGTGTCTTTGGTCCCGTGGAGTTTGGGACGGATGCTTGTGTGGGACGCTACCTGTGTAGACACACTGGCACCGTCCCACCTCCAACGGACTACTTCTAAAGCGGGTGCAGCGGCAGAAAATGCCGAAAATCTGAAAGTTATTAAATATGGAGGCCTTGGCAGAGAGTACAACTTTGTGCCCTTTGGCGTCGAGACCCTCGGTCCGTGGGGTCCCAGTGCGCATAAGTTATTTGCGGAAATCGCGAAACGTCTAGTTGATGTAACTGGTGACCGAAAAGCTGGCGGCTTTCTCGCGCAACGCATCAGCATTGCAATTCAGCGAGGAAATGCCGCCAGCATCCTCGGTACAATGCCCCGAGGGCCTTTTTTAAGCCTAACTTAGTTTTAATTTAATTTAGTTAATGTTAATAATCATTGAATTAAAAATCCGAGTAAATTCAAATGAAATGGCACATAACAGACCGCGACGTGTTGCTCTTGCTAGGGAGTTAGTTGCGTTACAAGAAGTAACGCAACTAACTCCCAGCATGGGAATGAGTAATGATAGTGGTGGGTGGTGGTGGGTTGAGTGATGGTAGTGGGGAGAATTTTTGTTCTTCAAAATTTTGTTTTGCAGCGTAATTTGAGCAAATATTTTTTCCGTAGGTACTCTTCGATTTTTTTCAACACTAAGCTGCCAAAGAAATTTGTTCTGATAACCTTAAAATGTTTTTATGTTATAACCAATAGAATAGGCAAGCCTCACAAGAAAACAGAAACAGAAGTATATGGAAGATCACAGCCGGGTCGGGCATCAGAGAAATCACTGTCAAGAGAAGCCTTAGAGCGACACAACAGGATAGATGAGAGGGAGAAAGAAGAAGAGTCCAATCCAACCCAGTCAAAGTCACAGCAGAGGTATGTTTAACTACTGATCTTATTTGTAATAGAAAAGGGTTTATTTTAGCTTAAACAGAATGCGAAATGATAATGAGGATGAAAAATGTCATTGAGATTTTTTTAAACAATAAACAGGTTTGATGCAGACATTTAAATAAAAATGTGGATTTAATTTTGTGATTAAATATATATTATCCTGAATCACTTCCTCATTTGTTTCTTTAATTAGGTATTTCTGGTGTGTCCTAGTACAATTTTCATTCAGTTAATTGGTTTTTTTTTTTGCTCATTTTGTTTCTTTGTAGGGTTCCGAAGTCAACGAGGAACCTTTAAAGTTTCGCCATTTCCTTCTGTCTGTCTGTCCGTCTGTTCGTCTGTCCGTGGCATAGCTCAGAGGCTCTTAGTACTACAAATCTGTAATTTGGCATTAATCACGACGACAAAATGGTAAAAATATATCTTAAAAAAAAAAAAATTGTGTACTTCCCTCCATATCATGTAAAGTGGGATGATATTTTTTTCTCGCCTGTGTCATGGTATGGGGTATCATCGGGTAGGCCGCTCAAAAATATTGCTGATCTGTGAAAACCATTTTGCGATTCACCGATCCGTTTGCGTAACATAATTAATTAGCTTTAAAGTGTTAATTTTTAATAGAATGAAGTGCCAGCTAAATGGTTGTTTTTGGATATTATTATGTGAAAAAATCATGGCAGTAGTACCTATACAAGGTGTTTTTTTTTATATCCCATAACTCTAGGGTATGAATGAGACCATACCAAAGAATGAACTGGCATATGAGTTATTTTTCATTTATCTTTTTTTTTTTTTTGTTTTAATTTTTTATAAAAAATAATTCGACAAAGTTACGATTATTAATAATAATATATAAATATTAATAAATAAATAAATTTAATTTAATTTATTTATTTATTTTATTATTGTAAAACGTGAAATATGACGTCGCATTTTCTTAGCTATGAATATGAATGATTGCTTTGAATGAAAAATAATTGCTCGTATTTATCAATGAAACTTAGATACCCCGACACATCGAGAGTCTACTGTATTATGATATCTTCGAAACTATGCATTTTTGGACACATATTCTAGAACTTTTTGTATTATTTTACTTATAGAACATAACCCCAGAGTTATGGGATATCAAAAAAAAACCAGTTGTATAATAACAAAATTAAAAGTAAAACTATGACAGCTAAGTATACTTTACAAGTTAACGAGTAATAGTCGACCAACTTACATTAAATTTGCAGTTGGAGAATTGTCCGTGACGTATAGGTATCGATGTATGGGAGAATATTTTTTTCAACTAAATTGATAAGTTTGTTTTTGTGATAAAATTCATCCTTACTACGAATCCTTTCATTGTGCGTGGTCCGACACGCACTTGGCCGGTCTTTAGAGATCCGTACCTCAAAAGGAAAAAAACGCAACCCTTGTAGGATTACTCGTTTTTCTGTCTGTCTGACTGTTAGAGCCGGTTTACTCCAAATCTACTGGACTGATTAAGATGAAATTTGGTACACATCTGAATTTTGAATAGGAGGGTCACTTTTGGGGGGCAAAATAGAAAATTTAAAAAAAAATATTGCTAACTGTGCCGTGTGACGTATCAAATAAAAGGGTTTATTGTGAGCGTCTCAACTATATTTTTTATTATTGTATAATAATTAGTTTTAAAGTTATTTCAGAAAATAGATGAAAATTGACCCTCCCCCTTATCTCCGAAACTACTGACCCAAAAATTTAAAAAAATACAGAAAATAGTTCTTTACTTATAGATTACAAGAAACCTATAAGAAGTAGATGGTGTTAAAATAACATGGTAAATCTGTCAATATTATGTGCACAGACTTCCAGTTTTTTATATGTACTCGACTGGATCCGTCTGTTGTGTTTTGTACATGTTTGGGTACTGATACAGCTGTAAAGTTTTAAGTTATAATCAATAAAAGCTCGTGTCCCATCAGACCGCCCGCGCCCCACGCGCGGCAAGGCAGCAGCGGCAGCGGCGGCGAGCGCACTCACAAGGCTGAGCGCCGCGCGCCGCCCTACCGCGCGCCGCCGCACCAGCAGACTCCGGTAACTAATACAATACTCGTATCCATACTAATATTATAAATTCGAAAGTAACTTTGTCTGTCTGTCTATGGTACCTTTTAACGGCTAAACCACTGAACTGATTTCGATAAAATTTGGCAAGGAGATAGATGGCGTCCTGGGGAAGGACGTAGGCTACATTTTGTCTTAAAAATAAACCTATAGGGGATGATAAAGTTTGTATGCGAAACTTAGCATATCTTAAGTAAGGGATATGAAAATTCAAATTGAATGCTTTTGGTAAGAAATTAAAAAAATCGCTATTCAGCGTTTTTTGTAAAATCATCTCCAAACGGGGTAAAATGGGCGTCGGGAATACCTGGGATTCCCACCCACCGTAGGCGCGGGCTTGCGCACGGTGAACAATGGGAAGCTCGCCATCCGGTAAGCTGGTCCTTACGGGATGGCCAGCTAGAGCCCGAGTCGACGGCGCGTTGTGTTCCACGCGCGCCTCAAAGACGTCAGTACAATTGTACGGGTCCGCAAGGGCCGACGCCTGCCGGGGTCGCGGGAAAGTCCGAAAGGGATATCTGGCAACACACGGGCAACGGAAGGAACACGGGTGGGTTCTAGTCAGTACGAGTCTAACACGAAGTTATTAGATAATTTCTCAACCAAAAAAAAAAAATTGCTGTGTACTTCTTTTTAGGAGATTTAAGGAATTGGAGATATAGTCGGACTCCGTATCTTGGGGTAATATTTATTTTAGTAAGTATTAATTTCATAAAAATCAGCGCACCTGCTTAAAAGTTATTACAATTTAAAGTTATGAATCAACGTGGTCAATGGCGGTGCTAGAGGGTATTTCAAATTAATAGTTAAAAAATAAATAAATTAATAGTTAATTATGAATAAAACAATAATTAAGAAAACATACAACTACATTAAAAAAAAATAACAATAACACAAGAAGTAAAAACAAATTCCAACTAATGACTACTTACATGTGCACGGACTAATTACGACAAAAAAGCAGTATTAGTGGAGGGAGCACAACTGTTCAATGATTTACCGGAAGACATAAAAATGTGCAATAATATTAATATATTTAAGAGAAAATTAAAAACACACGTATGTACCCCATAACGTCACCATCGCCCCAGAGGCAAATATTATAGTAGGTATAATTATTATTAAGAAGTACTTAGTATCTCATTATAATTCATAAGTTCTTATGAGAAATAAATATGTTTAAACCTAAACCTAATAGTGATAATATTAAAATGAATTATTATAATTTTTGAGTTACACATTTAGAATCATAAAAAGCTGTTTAATTTAAAAACAAAAGGATTAATTGCATTTACGAGTATTAGCTGTCTGTCCGTCTGTTACCCTTTCAAGCTTTAACGGCTGAATGGATTTGGATGATAGGTATACGGATAGACCATGACATGGGTACATATAATACTTTTTAGCCCGATAGCACGTTTCCGTGGAATAATTTCAGACATCCACGCAGGTGAAGCCGCGGGCAGAAGCTAGTATATTTATATACTTTTGTACTGTCGTGGCATTGATCACATATTCTACGTTCGCGTTTTATTTTCCAAACATATAAATAATAAGTGTTTTTAGAAAAATAACTTTGATACCTACACAAAAAGCTCAGTTTGCGCTACAACTTCAAACATGTCAATTTCAATAGTAACAGTTAGATTCTAGAATCAGCATGATTTACCAGAGCCCAGAGTTTATCGAGCGTAGTCGCGACGTCTGCTTAAAGCATCAATTTGTTTACAAAAACTCCAGCAGGCTTTGTGTGGTCCTAATGAACAATGTTCTTCTATAAGAGCGTGGATTCTAAAAGTGGGCAACGTCACAAATAGCTGCCAAATATTTCGCTGTTTTGATTAATTTGGCAATTCTATTGAATGGAAATATGAAATATCGCTACCTAGTAAACTAAAATATTGATTATGAAATGCAATAAAAGAAGTATTAGGAAAATTTTGAAATGCCCTTTTCATACCAAAAACGGTTACAACATCAAATCAGTCATTAAATTCAGTGTTATAATTGCAATTCATTTTAGGTCACTACCTAAAATGAATTGCAATGATAACACTATGAGTTATTATTAAATATTTCATACTTCCATACAGTACATAATCAGCCTATAATGTTCCCACTGCTGGGACACAGGCCTCCTCTCTTTGTAAGAGGGAGTGGGTCGTAATCTACCACGCGGGCCCAGTGCGGGTTGGTAGATGTCACGTTTTCGAATTTTTGGTTCTAGGACATGCCGGTTTCCTCAAAATGTCATAGATATCGTGTTTCCATTCAGTAACATTAACTAATTAATAAAAACAGTTAAATATTTGACAACTATTTGCGACGTTGCCAACTTTTAGAATGCACGCTCTTAATAACGACAGCTATAGACATGCACATTTGCACAACTTCAAAATGATGAATGTTGTTTGTTCCTTTGTACACACGGCTACATCAAGCTATACAATTCCAGTATAAGTTGATCTTGCATCGTATAGGATTTCCGTACAATTATAGATGAGCTTATACTGGAATGTATAGCTTGATATGTGGCCGTGTGTACACATTACTATGTATTTTGATTACTGCAGTCTGCGGGCAAAAACAGGTATCTAGGTATATTAGAACTACGGAACACTAAAAAGTGGGTTATCTTAGAACCTCTCTCAACAGTGGAATAATTAAAAATGGTATTTCCCTAAGTTTGTCGTATTATTCCACTGCTATTAATATTGTCTAGAATCTCGACCGCTGCTGAAATCATGAGATATTTAATAACTTCATTAGCTTTAATGAATATAACTTTTTATAGTTATAACGGAAAATTTGCTACCTTAAAGATGAATTATTAATTATACCTGTGGAATAAATAGTAGATTTGTATAGAGAGCGTGTATTTGTTGTGTAGCAGGGTATGGACAGCGCGTGGGGGCCCACCGGACACTACGTCAACTATGAAGAAATACAACAGAATTTAAAGTGAGTACAAATTGTTTTTAGACCCACCCCTATGAATATTTTCTTTTTTAAATTTTCATTTTGTCTTAACATAATATACCTACCTACTGTAAAAAATAACTCATTTCATCTCTTTTAGCATCTCATTTTTTTTTTGTTTTATGCAGTTCTTTACTAACAAAGCTTCAACAAGCCTGTGATCTTAAAATGCCCTACATTCTAAATCTGCAAATAAATGATAGGCATCTTAGTTTCGCCGCATTCGATACCGCCGCGCACCAAAGACCAAACAAAATACATGAAAAACTAACGTGGGGTGAAAATGGCTCAGTCCATCGTAGATTAATCCGAAAAGATCTAAGATCCATAAAAATAATCCAAAAAGCGAGCACACTTCGGATATATCCAGCATAGTTCCACTTCCGAATTATATCTTACTGAGAAGTCCGTAAAAATATTGTTCAGTGTCGCACAAGCTATTAATAATTAGGACCAAAAAGTTCGTTACTTAAGTAACTTGTAAGTAGCTAGTATATACCGTATAACTTGACTTGTCTTTATTGAAGCGCATGACTAGTTTGAAAACGTTTTTATTTTTTTACCTTCAGTCCTACGGCAACTACCGAAGGACCAAAATAAGTTCCTAAACTAAACCGCTCATACTATTACAGCGCGCGGCGCGAGAAGTTGAGCGAGGTGCAGATAGGACAGATGAGGCGACAGGTCAGCGCGCAGAGAGCCAAGGCCGAGGACGAGAGGTGAATATTATTGACAGTTAAATACTATTCAAAAGTAGATTAAAATACTAGATCTACTATTAGTAGGGGTTTTCAAAAGAGTTTTCAAGATATAAAAAGTAATGACGCCGCCGTTGCAAAGTTTTAATGCCGTCTAATTGAGTTTAATTAACTTTGTTTACTGTTAAAAACAAAGCTACGAGAACCTTTTAAAGTCCAATTTTCATTAGTCTCTAAATAGAAAGGTAAAAAATACAAATATAGGCTTCCACTAACTGGGACGATATCGCGGGCGCGACAAGCATATTGCTGCCTGTCGCGCCCGCGATATCGCGCTAGTCTGCACGAGCCTTTAATCATTCAATCGCGATTCCTTAAACCGACTACTGTAGAAACGTGCTGATTGTTTATTCCTACCTAAAGTTATAAAAAAAACTCCAATCAACTCGGTGTGTAATAAAAATAATTATATGGACACGTTTTACAACTTAACCATATAATTGATTAGCAACTGGTCAAGCGTCATACACTATTAAGGTGGATGCGCTAATGTAGTCCGCAAAACACAAATTTTCTTTTTTGCAATTCAGTTTGCAGGTCAGTATCCGGTTTTAAGTTGATTAAAATATGATCGCGACCGTTACAAATATGGCTTTACAAAATTATAATCATTAGAATCAGCAAACACTCATTAAGTTAGAATTGACCTCAAATGTCATGATTTCATGAAATAGTCATTCAATTGGATAATATAACTAAGAGAGTTGTATAGATGATTTTTATGATTATCTCTCTAATTATGAAAATCTCGTGTCACGGTGTATGTGGTCGCACTCCTCCGAAACAGCTCGACCGATTTTTTTTTTTTCATGTATTTGTATGGGAATAGGTCGTAAAATATATTTCATCCCGATATTCCTACGGGATCTAGACTTAAGCGGGTGAAACCGCGGGGCGCAGCCAGTAATCTTCTTTCTAATATATAAAAATATCGTGTCACGGTGTTTGTGGTCGCACTCCTCCGAAACGGTTCGACCGAACTTTATGATTTTTTATGTATATTTGGTAGGTATGAGAATAGGTCGTAAAGTATATTTCATCTTACGTGGGTGAGACCGCGGGGCGCAGCTAGTAATTCTATAAATAAATATTTGATACGGCCGCAAACCATATTTAGAATCAGCATACAACCTGATACTGACTTGCAAATAATAAAAAAACGTAAAAATAATTGGATTACGCGGGCTACCCTGACGCTCTCGCCTTAAGTACAAAACTATTAAACCAACCTTAACATTGAACAGTTGCATTTCATACTGACCTGCTAATTGGACATAAAACGTTATTCTAAGAACAAGTAAATAGCGGTGTATTAAAAATAAAACGACTTCCAACATAATAAGCAGCGCACAATAAAACAATATGACAAGTCTCCTTCGTTATACCTAGTAATTATTAGATAAACGTAATTAATATCAGTGGACATGACTGTAATAATTAAAGTTGTGTGTTTTCCTCTTCCTCTGGAAATTCCTGGGCGTTCGGTAAGATGCTTGTGCTTCGTAAGATAACTAGTAAAGCCGAGTACAGATTACGTGCAACATAACATGAAAGGCAACGTAGCACGTTACAACATTTTTAATAAAATTGTATGAAAAATGTTGTTACACGTAGTCTGTGCGTGGCTTTAGGCTTGATTAAAGGTAGCATGCTCATTGCAACATGTTCCATTCCTAGACTTTATTTTACTCTCGATCCCTAATAAATACTATGTTTCTTATATTATTCTCAGTTATATCATACCTATATAATTGGATTGGAACTGCGCTCGATATCCGAAAGGCACGCAATTATAGTTGGAAAATGAACCTTATTATCACTGTAGAGAAGAAAATGCACCAATACCTATCTACAGGGCTAAAATGGAAGAAATATGTGCGTGTGAGAATCGAGGAAGGAATAGTACTTAAATGATGAATGATTTTATTTCTGTAAGTAGGTTTGTACAAACACTTTTACACGTCAATCATATTTAAAAAAATAGATGAGGTCGGCGTTTCCTACCTGACCACTCTGAGAAGAAAGGCAGAAAAAGACTCAGAGGTCACAGTCTCTTAAAGTCCAGACATAATCATGGTCAGATCATGTGAAGACCAGGTAGATTGGTGAATGAAATGGTCTTTTGAGGCAAGAACCATAGAGATTTCAGTGGACCTGTCCAGTCAGTGCACGCATTTGTCAGTTATCGTGTAGCTCAATTCAGAACTTAAGGAGCTCAACGACTCGTTGAACAAAAGCAAAGAAAGGACATTTGGGTAGGTCGCATAACTTACTCAAACAGCCAAACCGAGATTAAACCTAACTGAGAATAAAAAAAAAAAAACAATGACCCACATAGTCTTCACATTCACAATAATTAAAATAATATAATACTTTATAAAGTAAATATTCATGTCATCATATACTTATATAAAAATTCATCAATGTCAATGTAAATAATATAAAAATCCAAAAATAATCCTGGTCAGATCTATTGAGGAACATGTGGATTGGTGACTGAAATGGTCTTTTGAGGAAAGAACCATACTGATTTCAGTGGACCTGTCCAGTCAGTGCACGCATTTGTCAGTTATCGTGTAGCTCAATTCAGAGCTTAAGGAGCTCAACAACTCGTCGAACAAAACCAAAGAAAGGACATTTAGATAAGCCGCATAAATTACTCAAACTGCCAGAGCAAGATTAAAACTAACTGAGGTTGAAAAATAAAATAAAACAACACACCAAACCAAAGAAAGAACAGTTGGGTAGGCCGCGTAAAGTAGGTACGAACGTTTAGTACGTTCGTACCTTCGTCATCCTCAGAAGATATATGATATGATGCACACGTCACAATTTAACAACTCTGCTAACAAAAAGTTAATGTGCAAAAAGCGATTGCGCAAGTGTAAAAAGGTTTTTGTGGTCAGTAACCAAACCAAAGTGATGGCGCTGTCAGTCATCTTTGTGTCAGATACATATAAAAATTTTCGTTAACTTAATTTATAACCTGACTCGAGTCGTGTAGAATCAAAAGCAGGAATCTGACATTTCACTAATTTGTGGTACCTACAGGTTTGTTCCCCGCCTGCGATACCAAAATTCTATAGATTATACTGCTTGTTTTTCTCTTTTGAGTTGTGTTTCTGCAGTCGAGTTTTTTTTTTTTTAATAATTTGTTTTATTTAGATATAATATGTAGGTATATGGAATTGATCTATCTTTTAATATCGATATTGTTGTAATTTATTAAAAAAAAAACATTCCCCTCCCTTTTTTTGAATTTGCAGATGCATTATATAAACATTATATAGCCTATGTCACTCCCACAATTAAGACGAATCTAACGACACGTCATATGTTAAAATCCATCAAGCCGTTTAGGCTAAAAAAATAAACATACATACATATATACTCTCGACCTACCCTTTGTGGTTTTACTTCCTGTATCAATTATATAAAAATCTTCCATCTTTTTAAATCCGCTTAGTGGCCTGAACTTGTAAATTTCTAAGAATTATGATTTAAGTGACGCGTGAGCATGAAACCTTGGATTGCATTTGAGATTTCGCGTATTTTGCTAAGATGACTGGCTAAAGGTTCGTGCAGACTAGCGCGATGTCGCAGCAATATGCTTGTCGCGCCCATGATATCGCCCCAGTCTGTGCGAGCCTTAAAGTTGTTGACTTAATAACTTTTCGTTTGATTTTATATTTAAATTTTGTATAAAAAGATTCTCGAGGTATATTTTAAAATGTATTTATGATGAGATAACATGGAGTTAAATAATGAGGCATATTTAAATTAAAAAAAGCTATTCAAAGAATCACAAGATCAAACGCAAAAAGCAAATACCCATTTAAAAAGATCCTTTGTGTGCATGCAATAACAAAAACCTGTAGGGGTAATTTGATAAAATGGGTATACCTAGGGACAATTATTTGTTTGCTTGGATTTTGTATTTTACTCCCTTGAAGTTATAAGAAGAGAGCTTTGTATTATCTACTTACCTACATGCCTCTCGGTTCGTGTTGCTGTCGTGGTCCTAAAAATATTTGGTCCTTTGATCCGCCATTGTTCTTCTTACACACGGTAAAACTTAATACGTATGTTAAATATAATGTTGTTAGTTTATATATGTAGATTGCTTTGCACATAAAATCGCATGATCATTTTGCACAGCATTAAATTAACTTTGAGTGCACAGATCGCGCAATCATTAATCAAGTTGTGAAGTTACGCACTTCTCTTAGTAATACCTACATTTTAACATTCTTTTACAAAAAATATTTCGTACCTACTTAGTATTTTTTTAGCAGGAAAATTAATAATTTAATATTATAAACGCCGAGATGTACTTAATTACCTAATTAATATTTTTAATTAATATTAATATTTTAATAGCCAATTACTTAATTAATATTTTATTTGTAATTCTTCATTGCTAAGCGGTTTTTCAGTAGATTCTATTTCGCTAGCCGTATTTTAGTCACTACCTACAGGATTATTTTTAAAACACGAACGAGCATCATTAAAACAAAGTAATTAATATTTTTTAAATACAAAAACGTATCTTTGATCTTCTCATACAAAATTATCGATGGCCTTGGTAAGTTTTCATTAGCAAGATTTTTACTTCTTGGACATTTCCAAGTCATCGTTTGTTGAGGTAATAAAAAATCTAAGAACTCGCCATTATTTTAACAATAACCCTGTACTTACTCCTCATAACAAACCAGTTTGTCTTTTGTCTTAAGGCGCTGACAAGACCTAATTGACCAAAATAGGCTTCTCTTAAGTAAAAAAATGCCAAATCTGTATACTTTGTGGTAGCGGAAAAAATATATGTTAATTTTGAAAATATTTCTCAGAACTTGGTGGTTACCAAAACCCGTTTTGAAAAAAATATCTCGATACAAACTAACGTTAAACTAACCTCTTACCTTCAGTTCTAATCCAAAATATCTGTATTAAATATCAACATACGTTACGTATTTAATTAATAACAAGAACTTCTTATTTGAATGCAGAACTTGGTTGTTTTTTATTTTCGATTACTCAACTCAACTTTGAGTAAATAGATAATTGCTTCATATTTTGTAATAAATTACAAGCGTTGTGTCATCGCGCTTCTCTTTCTTTTCTATGCAATCTGAGAGTGACCGCGGTTTAGGTGTTGTCAGCGTCTTAATTATTGTTTTTAACACAACAGTCGTCGGGCAGGCGCGGGTGGCTACCACTCACAGCGCTCCTGTAGGGAGAGGGAGAGCGGGGTCCGACCACAGTCCAACTACTATGAGTACGAGAGTGCACCGCCGAGGAGGCCCGGCAAACTCTCCCACTACCACTGAGCAATGGACTGCAAACACCGCGATAACGTCCCTGCGGCTCCGAACTTCGTCTTCACCCGAGGTATCAGATCTCATTATAATTGGTGATACTCTTAACGATTATATCGCTTCGCTAGACGTTAGTAACGCAATCTGTCGGGTCGACTCCTTATTGATTTAGCTTCAAGTGGTCAAGTGCCTTCACTGAGACAGATCTTAAGCCACCGTAATTGGTTGTTTCTTAAGAGCTTATGGCTGTAATGAATGCAGAAGTATGGAAAAGGCTGTTTTAATTATGTCTAAATTCTATATTATTTATCACAAGCTTAATTACATAGCTTCTCTTGCTCAGCAATTAGTTGGAGCGCGATTAAACTACTTAAAATAAAATGTTATTTAATTACCTTACACCTATTGAAATATTAAACAAGGGAGCTATGTTACTGTGTGATGAAGTCTTAATATAACTATTCCCAGTGATACGTACATTTCATAATTAACTATGGTTTGCGACTATAACGATGTATTTTTATCTACGAGTTAATAGAATGATGGTTAATTTTTGCCAACTTTTCAACAAAAAATATGAAAAATTATGTTGTTTCTTGTTTTTATTTTGTAATTTTGTGCATGAAGGCCTTGGCTTTACAGTAAAAAAAACCATCTTTGAATTGAATTTTAAAATAGATGTGTCAACTAAACGTCATTTTCTTTTAACTGTGTAACGATTTACTATTTTATAATGGACGGCGTTAATAGTATCTAATTGTATAATGTCGTCAATAGGAATTTTCCTTGAGATTTGTAAACGCCGTGTCATCTTTTGGCTTTGAAAACTAATCATACCTATACTTGGGTGAGCTATCTTCAGTGTCTAACAGTTGACAGTGAGAATAATCTGAAGTCGACACATACTTATGAAAAACTACCATTTAATAAAGATAACTCAAGTAACGTCAAAAAAAAAATAAAAAAAAAGAGTTAAAACGATGGTTACACAACCATAGAATTAAATCTATCCAATGTCAAGACATTTTTTGTAATGTTTCTTCTGTTATGTCCTTACTAAGGAATCTATTTATCAAAGATGCTATTGGTTAAGATTATTTACGACATACTATACATGAATATTAGCACGTAAAAACGATAAGTTCTGTACAGCCAGGGGAATTATTTATTAAGCAAATTGACACCCTACCTCAATTTGCCGTGTTATAGCCATTTCATCCATCCGTATATACAACGGGCAATTTTAGTTGGTCGTCAATTTACTTAACACCAATTTCCCTGTCTTTACCTTCTCATATATATAGGCTAAGGCTCAAGGTATTATCAGGTCTTCCTCACGACCCAAAACTTTTCATTCAAAACTTGCTATTCTAAGAGCTAAGTGAGAAATTGTTACTGAAATCCTTGATCCTAGCGCTCACTTTAGTTTTGATTGTTCCACCAAACTTGTCTGTGACGAAGATGGCCCTTAGTTTGTTCTTATCGAATGTCTCCTAAACTTTATCAACAGCTCAGTTTTTTTTTAAACCTTGTAATCCCTAAAATTTCTAGTGATAATGCTAGAGATATTTTTGAATGGACGAGGAATACGTTGTGTAGTGGCCTTCTTATAATACTAAGAAAGTTCTAAGAAAGGATTCTTATTTATACCTATTCTTTTGTGGATGGAGGTGCCATCAATACTTAGTTTTAATTTTATGTGATGTTGCTGTACGTATCTTATGATCTGTGCTGTCGTAAAATGGCTTAAGGTGGATGCGCAAAGGTAGCCCGCAAAATTCAAATTTTCTTACGTTTTTTGCAATTTACAGGTCATTGTCAAGTTGTATCGTGATCAATGATTTGCGACTATAACAAATATGTACCTATTAACAGGATTATACTCTTTAGAACCATTAAACCATCTCTCGAAGTTAGAATTGGTGGAATTAATGATTTTTTTGAAAACATGCATGACATTTGAGACAAATTCTCTCCAAATCTCTTAAGTTAGAATTAGTCTATTGTCATCAAGTCATGAAATTATGATACTTGAGACCAATTCAAGACCGCGTACCGGAAGACGTAGCGTTGGAAGGCCTCCTACAAGGTGGACCGATGACCTTGTAAAGGCCGCAGGAATCTGCTGGATGCGGGAAGCACAAAACCGGTCGAAGTGGCGGTGCTTGGGGGAGGCCTATGTCCAGCAGTGGACGTCTTTCGGCTGAAATGATGAATGATGATGAGACCAATTCTAACTTAGAGAGATGTATTAATGATTATAATTCTGTAAATACATATTTGTTACCAAAGAGATTTAAGATCTCTAAGTACAAAAAATTGTGATCCCATGTCTCAGTGACGCCATCTAGCGTATTCAAGAAAATTTCCATAATAGCTAAGTTTGACACGTTACTCTTTTACCGACACCAACCTTTGATTAAATTATCAACCGTCAGATAGTTTGAAACATCTAAGAAAATTATTTATTTTATCTAAATACTGGGTTTGATTACAAAATACTAACGAAAATAAATTGTGGTTAAGTCTAGTCGTTTTATCTTTGTTTATACTTCGACAATAACACTGTCTTTGGTGGACACAAATGCAACTTGACATGCAGGTGTACCATACTAGACCACAGATTATTAATATATAGCAAGCTACACTAGAATGAGCGACTTTTGCCCACTAGGACAAATGTATTGGATTACGATTTTGTGCGCTATGTCTTTTGTGTATTGTTAGGTAAATAATTTAATGTTTGTTACGGTCGTGAATCATACGTTGATCAAGATTCAACCTGACACTGACCATGCAAATTCCAAAAAGTTATAAAATTAAATACAAATTTTATAACTTTTCGCGGGCTACTTTTGCGAATCGACCTTAGCGTCAGTGACTATGCTAAACCATTATTGATTGTATATAAATCTGAATACTATGTTAGAGGGTATAGAGTAGCAGCCTGGTCATATGGCAACGGCCCGATTATTGTTCAGGACCTTTTATTTCACATTCAATGAGTCGGAGTATCGGATTCGGTATAACAATGTTACTGGGCTCACTTAAATCACTCATTAAAATATACGCATGGGATGATGGGACGCTGCGAAATGTGAAATTTAGCCGCTAGTGCGCTATTGCCCTAACGGTCCCGGGTCTAGTAACAATTACAAACTCTTCCTATACGAACAGGCTGTCGGGTGATAAATTAAAATTGGAGAGACTGTTACGTAAATACGAAATTCCCGAATAAAATGTTCCCTAAGGGAGCAGGAATTCGTTTATGTCTCGTAGGTACATATATCTCCCGGATGTCGTATTTACATAAAAGGCTCTCACACAAACGTACTACGTAGGTACATACATGTACATTCCTACTTACCTTTTAGTAAGTTTATGAAAGAAGCTTTAAAGTGTAGATTAGATTTATAATTAAGTTTATTCAAATAAATCTGATAACATTTACGTGTGACTGAATAATTTATATCACTTGAAGAATTATAACTATTCATTAACTTTGTAATTGTATAAAATAAGACTACGTTTTCAATGCAACAATTATTATGTATTCAGACTGTATTAACTATATTTTTTGTTTTAATTTTCCCATGTTTTTGTGATATCTAATCGGTATTTAGTGCTAGCCCGGCTATGGGTTTACGTAGTGATATGGATATGATCGCTATAAGTTACATAATTACACATATGTAGACATTTCTAATGTATATATAATTCCTAGGTGTTCTACGAGATTAATTTTGTATAGACAGAGATAAGTAGCTTTTATATTTCATCAATCATGACTTATTTTTAGTTAAACGAACAAGTTGTTTTTTATTTAGATATAATTCACATTGCAAATGAATATTTGCACCGAAGTGCCCATATTTGTACATAATTAGACGTTTATATTACAACGTCAATGATAACTTATTCTTCGATTTATTTGGGTTATCGTTAAATAGAAGAGTATGTTATAATGAAATGTATTAATAGAATTGGACATTCAATGTATGTAAAATAAATCAAAAATGGTATTGTCTGAACAGTTTTTATTTATCTGCGTCATTCCGCGGGTATCCGCTTCCTACTCTTTTATAAGACCTAAAGAAATAAATAGATTTGAATTTGAAAGAAATAAAAACTAGGTAGGTAACTATGTAGAAAATCCAAACAGATGAAACTAATCAATCAACTCAGTCTATAGCAGTCCACTGCGGAATATAGCTTCTCCCAAGTGGTTTTATTGACCAGATTCTGCCAACTAGCCTTGCAATTATATCGTAAAACCAGGAAGGAAATCAGTCAACGCAGGTGTTTCAGCAAAACCAGCTTCACAGACCAAAGTAAGTTTACGGCCCAGGAGTCGAGAGTCAACGTAAGCAAGCAGCCTCATAAAACAGAAGAGCAAGTACATTATAAAATTACAAAACCCCTTTTTGTCATTGGTAAATAGTAGAGAGAATGCTAAATATTTCAGAATTAGTAAGTTACACACACAGGTACATCACTAATTATTATCATGGAACAACACTAATTTTCTAAGAACACTGCATTTTGACTTCCGCTTCTTTAGCTAACAGAAGATATTCCTTGAACCTCAGGATCTGTATGCTCCAACCTAGGGGTTCTCCGTCCAGGCTGATGGCTGGACACCTACACTTTGCACGCGTAGCTGAAATGCGCGCTGCACGCGTTGCTTAACTGCGCGCTGCATACGTAGGTGAACTGCGCGCTGCATGCGTAGGTGAACTGCGCGCTGCACGCGTATGTGAACTGCGCGCTGCACGCGTAGGTGAACTGCGCGCTGCACGCGTAGGTGAACTGTGCGCCTACGGCCTGCTACCAACGCACGCCAACTGCAATCGAACGAAGCCCCGGCCTCTTGCTGAGCCTGTACTGGCAAGCCCCTACGTCTGCCACGTGCTGCCAAGGAAAGTATCCTTCTTACTTTAAGGGCCGATTTTGCAATCCTCATATAAACAGACAGATAGGGTTTATTCGATAGATAGCAAAAAAATCTGTTGTTCAATCGTCAGATAGGCTTTATTCGTCTAATAATTCACTTATCTGAGGAATAAATCTATTTGACTCGTTGACGGCCAGATAACCGCTTATTCCATAGATAAACGAAGTTGACGTTACTAAGTTTGAGGTTAGTTTTCGTGCTTTACAAGTGTACTTCATTTAAAATGGATATTTTCTATAGTATTGACGACATGGCAATTGAGGAAAAAAGAAAGAATTGTAAGACCGAGGGACCTTTAACCTGTGGGATTCAATAGCATTCCATCGTCGTTTCAGACTTTCTAAAGAATCAGTGCAATATTTACTGTTCTTAGTAAAAGATAAAATCGAAAGCAAGACAGAACTAAATGTGAATTTATTATAAGCATCAACACACATATTTAATAGGTTGGGGAAAAAGTTTCTTCGCATTTTTTAAGAAAATTAAAAACATTTTTTTAATATAGTTTATTTATATTTAACTAAAGTATGTAGGTACCATTTTGTTCGATAACTTTTTGCCATCTTGTAGGTAGGGACATGATCACATTGCTATACAAATTTTGGGACTTCTGATCAAAATACCGCGAGAAGTGATTTTGGCAGTCCTCTCGTGATGTTAACCTGACACTGCCTAAAGAATTCTGAATAGACCGAAACAGGTGGAAATCTGAAGGTGCAAGGTCAGGAGGACTATACGGCGGATGCATTAACACCTCCCAGCCAACTCTCTTAATTTTTGTGAGATCAAGCGTTATCATGATGAAAAACCACACCCCTTCTGCTGATTAATTCCGGCCGCTTTCTCTCAACTTCTTGCTTTAATCTCATTGGTTGTTCGCCGTAGAGTTCAGAATCGATGGTTCTGCCTGGTGGTAACAGCTCATAATGAATAATGCCCTTCCAATCCCACCACACACACAACATTACCTTGTTGCGAGTTAACCCGGGTTTCGCCACAGTCTGTGAAGCCTGACCGGCCTTTGACCACGACCTTTTTCGCACGTTCTTGTCGTACGTGATCCACTTTTCATCACCAGTTATCAGCTTATTCAAAAATGGTTCGGTTTCATTACGTCGTAATAAAGAATCACAAATGAGTACACGGTTCATTCGGTTTCTTTCAGTGAGCTTGTGACGTACCCAAATATCGAGCTTTTTTGTGTACCCAGTTTTTTCAAATGCGCCATAACTGTTTTGTGGTCCATTCCCAGTTCTTCAGCTACGTCGTAACTACTGATATATCTTGCTCCACTTTTTCAAAAATGGCATCCATTTTATCCGTAATAGGGCGACCAGAGCGACGTGCATCTTTGACATCAAAATTTCCGGATTGAAAACGCTTAGACCAAATTTGTGCTACTCTCACAGACACTGCACTAGGTCCATAAACATCGCAAATGTTTTTCGCGGCTTGCGTTGCGTTTTTACCTTTTGTAGTAAAATTTTAAAATGTATCGAATTTTTTCATTAGATTCACCCATCTTGACGGTACGAAAAACAAATGAAACTCACACATTTGCCTAATTTGAATTTGGAATTATGTTCTTTAAAATTTAAACTTTCAATGATACCAAAACCAGCCAGATACAAATAGTATACCTACCCAAAGAGATTTTATTACAATTTCATAAACACTATAATGCGAAAAGACTTTTTCCCCAACCTAATATATTGACTTGAACAACATAAAATGTTATCTCGAAGAGCTATCTATTATTTGCTTGTACCTCTTTACTAAACTCACAAGTAATTGAACTTCAGCATTATTAAAGTTCGATAAACGCTCCCCTTTTTTGGTAATCCATTATTTCAATAAAATTAAATATCTCAAATAAAAACACCACGAGCCAAACAAACAACCTCGTAACGGACGTAACGTAATAATAAGGGGCATGACGCTGAACTTTTTTTTTTGACTTTGACATCAATCAAAGAAATAGTCCGTCCCGTTCTAACATTCGTTTATTCTGTATATTTGTTTCACCTCCCTGAAGTTAGCGTTCTATCAGATGAGATAATCGGTCAGATAGTTATTCTTATATTAAATATTAATTGAAAAATTGACCACTTATCAGACTAATAAAGAGTCTAATAAATTTATTCTTTAGGTAGCTATTGGTACTTTTATCCGAGGATTTAAAAATCGGTCCTAAAGTGTGTGCCAGTACTCAGACCAGTTAGCCTTCTCTATAGCCTAGCCGTGTTACTTCTTCCTATTTAATTATATGTATTAACCTATCCTGCTGGTTTAAATTATCTCGCTATACTAATAATAGTTAACGGTTTGCTCAGCCTACCTGCAATACCGAAGCCGTTACAACCTTAACCATGATTTTGAATTGTGTTCTATCACTAAACCTACCACTATTCAAATTAGTTCTCCCTGTAAACTAGTTCCGTCATTATTTTTAGTTATCATTGATCTGATAAAATTATGTGATTATTAAATATGTACATGAGACCCATCTAATTACACAAACTACATAGTAAGTAGGTAGTACCGCAGACAGAACGCTTACAAGAGCACGCATTCCGCGCGTGAGGGGTTTATCTGCTACAATTGTCATCCACAATTTGTGCCACACGCATTTGCAAGCGAAATCACTTGTCATGTCATATAATCCCAGATCATTACGCAGGGCTGCCGTGCTGCCAGCGTGCAACGTTTATCTTCAGTGCGCTCGTTAGAAAGGGCAAGGTCGGGCTTCGCGTGTCCGATACACTTTATGGCGAATTGTTTGTGTGGTCGCCCTTTGTCGTGGCCTTCCGTCACAGTGCCACCCCGTGCGCCACCGACCTCGCTGGATTTCTCAACTAATAAAATGTTTAGGTAGCAAAAATTGTTTGTCTTTTTTCTTTCCCTTGCCTGTGAACATTTTAAAAGCCTGCTGAGGACAGGACAAAAATAAATGTTGATTTTCAGTCCGCGGTCGAATGTACGATGATTTCTAAAGATGAATGGTCACGTGTTGAGTTGTGAGATCAACGAACCTTTATTGGGCATTCGAATCACATAAGTGACTACTTATTTTATTCAAATAGAGATGATTGAGGTTAGTTTATGCATGTATAGAGATCCAAAAATGCAAAGATGGATATTATTGTGTATCTTACTAGGTATCGTATGCTATATATACATTAGGACTGTAGGAAGTTCATAATTAACTATAGGTACTATAAAAACAGAGTAAAACCCACAGTAAATTAGGTAGGAACTCATAATTATTTATAGCCGTTAAGGAACATTATAGCCTAACCACTAATCACTGAGATATGCTCGCCATTCTCTGTAATAAATTGAATATTAAGGACTTGTATCTTATATGTTACAATTCCAATGTAGGTCCTTACGTCAGACCCACTACTTCCGAGAACCAGGGGGTTCTAGGAAGTAGTGGGTCTGACCGTGAAACCCCATGACGTCAATAGTTAAGATTGAGAGAGTGCGTTGGCGTGAGAGGAACTGCAAAGACATAGGTACCTATACCGGACTCCCATTAGTCTATATTAAGAACTCTGGAAGAAAATGCTTATTTTGGTGTTGTTTGATCCGTACTCTATCTACTTACGTCAGGGCAGGTTTTGAATGATTAGTTGAAAATGACGCACTCACACTTCTAATTTAACTAAGATTGAATAACAATTATTCTTGTAACTATTTATAGAACTACAAGAATATATTGCAAAATAATTTGTCGATGAAAAACAATGGTGTCTTTTCATATCAGCATTTCGCTAATGCTGTTGACAAAATCTAGTATTTTTAGACAATTACAAGTTATAAGTACCTAAGACTAATGTAGGTAGTCAATCTAAACTGACTAAAAATGTAATTTCCTACTTTAGTAAACATTTTGTCATGAACTATATTATTTTACTTGCCTATATACGTATTTAGGTACCCAATCTGCTCGTCCAGTTGCCCTAAAGACTCCCGCAGACAGACGCGACGCGGCGTTGCGACGCGATTCTAGCAGAACAATTTCCATGACGTTAGTACCCTAAGAAAACCGCAGAGACCGTATAGGTAGTTATCATACCTGTACTTAGTTGTCGAGATAACGCCTGGTCGTGCAAACTTTCCTATAATAAATAAGCTTAAACGCGCTGGCTGCGGTTTCTGATTTATAAATTATAAGCTTACAATGGCAATGATAAAAAACCATTAACACAGGGACGATTATGTAGATGTTAGGATACAAAATCTCCTCTGCCTGCCTCGTTGATCTAGTGAGCATGAGGTCCTGGGTTCGATTCCCGAAGTGTTATTGGGTTTATCTATCTGGAATATCCCAGTAGTAGCCCGGAGTCTGGATTTGTGCCCGGTTGATGGCAATAGGCTCGTCCCCTATTACATGGGTTTTAAGCATGTGGATGTTATTACAGGTACACCTCTGCCCATCCCTTCGGGGAAACAAGGCGTGATGTTCTGTAGAATACAAAATACCTGGACCTACCCTAGTGAGAGGACCTTTCGGCATAGAAATGACGATCAGTGATAAAACTGGGAAGGAGTAATGAGGTCGAAAGGGTCTTCAGAACATTTCCTTATGGCTCGCCCCCTATTACCTACATGGGACCTTAACTATAACTGGCGAAATGAGGGTGTGCTATAAGTACACCTCTACCTAATACGCCGTGATGTTATGTATGTATGTATAAACTTATTGCAGTCTCGAAACAGTTCTGCCCAATTAAAAAAAGAGAAAGCCCCGAAGGACCACGTCACCAGATCCACCATATTACCAAACTTTTTAGCAAAAATAACTACTCACATATTACTTGGATGCGCGCAGGCATGATTCAACCGGTAAGCGGATAATTGTTCTCGCTCTGGTTACGTTGGTCGGTAAGTGATGAAGCTGACAGAACGCCGTGGCCTACATCTTTAAAGTGTGACGTAACCCATGGACCTTAAAACCATAAACTACGATGTTTCCAGACTGTGTGGTGGCTATTAGGGCAAGTTCACCTACTTGCCTGCTGTCGGCTGGATTGCTGAATAGTCCCATTTAGCTACATCATCGTCATACACTTACTGTTATTCCAATTTATTATTGGGATCGGCGCAGCGTGTTTTCTTCATCCACACTTTACTATTAGCCGTCATCTCAGTAGTCGCCCGTTTCTAGCCATATATTTCAGTCCATCCATCGTTTCTATGGTCCCTATTCTTATAGCCATCCACAGTCATTCTCAAAATCTTCCTGACTTTACATTAGTTTTCCTTCTGTTTGTTCTACTGAGAAGAGCATTTTATGTATCCGATCCGCACGATTTTCTGCTAGCCCTGCAGACAGAGGAAATAACCGATATACTTTTTTGTTATATGGTTTATACAGGGTGGAATTTTGTATTGCCACCTGGAGGGAAAGTACTCTTAATACTGCAGATAGAAAGTTTTACTCAAAGGAAACCATCCTTTATTTTTGAATAGAAAGCAAACTGCATTCAAAGATTTTCGAAAATTCTCTTCTCCCACACCCGGGAATCAAACCGGCTAAAATCTGAAAAAAATATACCCTGTACTTTTATTGCATCGATCGTTAGGGTCAATTATAAGGATGAAATTTCTCTAACAAACATAAATTAAATGAAAGGAAAACCAGGAAATCTTAAATTAATTTAATTATTTACAAAAAATGGTAAACTAACTAATTAGTTGCTCGAAATGGGCTCCATTCTCTTGGATACACAAATTTATTCTTTTAACGAATTCATTTCTAGTAACCTTTAATAAAGTGTTGTGGTGAATATTATAAATCGTATTCTGTACTTCAACTCTCAACTCGTTATCATTCGCATAAGATTTCATGTAAATTTGATTTTTTACATATCCCCACAAAAAAAAATCTAATGGGGTGAGATCTGGCGATCTCGCAGGCCATCTGATTGTGCCGTTTGTACCAATCCAGGTATTAAAATAGTTATTAATGTCGGCAGTAGTGATTCTGCTGTTATGTGCTGGAGCACCATCTTGCTGTAGAATTATTTGGTTTCGCTCTTCCCCGGGGAAACCATTTAACTCGTTTCTTAAGAGATCCAGTATTTCAATATACTTGACAGTGTTTAAATGACCTTCGTACACGTGGACTAACACTACATTATTTCTCATAATTCCGCACCAAACGTTGAAAGAAAATCGTACTTGATTGTTAGTTTCATGAACACGAACAGGATTCACTCGAGACCAATAATGGTTATTGCGGCGATTGTACATGCCATTATTGCTGAAGTTGGTTTCGTCAGACCATACAATGTTACTCAAAAAATTAGGGTTTCGGTCAATTTCTCCAAGCATGTTTTCACAAAATTGTAATCGTCTGTCACGATCCCCAATATGCAATTTTTGCACCAACCGACCTTCACGATAGCATTTATACTTATACTTTTTCAGCACTTTAAGTACGCGAGTGTGGGTTGTTCCTAATTCATCGGCAGCATCTCTACTTGAAGCCTTTGGAAATGATTCAAAGTATGTTAAAACATCTAGTCCAAAATCGAAATAGTTTTGCTGAACAGTTTCCCGTCTCTTCTTGAAACCACCCGTATTCTTTAAATTTTCTACCATTCTTTTCAATACGAACCGAGTTGGTGCCTGTCGGTCTTGATATCTCTCTCCATACCACCGCAGAGCTAGATTCACGTTTTTGTTATTTAAAAAATAAGCTTCCATTAAATCAAACTGTTCTTGATAAGCCATTTTCACCGTGAGACAAAATGTGAAATGAGTTGTAAAAACAATCAAATGTGAATAACAACTATGACAATCTAATTTTCAAATTTTAATCTAACATTCCATATTTAAATTACCTCATACACGCAGCTACGAGTATGTCGCAAAGGAGTCTGCATTACAAAAGATGGATGTTAGTTACAGAGCTTTAACTTGACTCATTGAATTTGTAACTTCAGATTTCCTGGTTTTCCTTTCATTTAATTTATCATGTTTGTTAGAGAGATTTCATCCTTATAATTGACCTTAACGATCGATGCAATAAAAGTTCAGGGTATAATTTTTTCAGATTTTAGCCGGTTCGATTCCCGGGTGTGGGAGAAGATAATTTTCGAAAATCTCTGAATGCAGTTTGCTTTCTATTCAAAAATAAAGGAATGTTTCCTTTGAGTAAAATTTTCTATCTGCAGTATTAAGAGTACTTTCCCTTCAGGTGGCATTACAAAATTCCACCCTGTATACTTAAAAAACTGTGTTTTATTTTATTTTTGTTTTTTAGCATTAGACTGATATCTATCATGTGTATTCATCAACAAGTACGAGAAGCGCGAGCTGAAAAAACAAACAAAAACAGTAATTTGTAGGTATGTTTACCTTCCCGGCTTCATCGTCTGATCACACCACCCAGGGCTGTAGGTCTAAACACGACGGGGTTGTCTTGTATAGTTGAACAGTTCCTACGGTCACCTTCTGGTTCTACCGCCCATTCTAGGCATTAAACTGTATGTATACCTAAGCCTATCGCAGATAATAACCGCAAACCGCAGAAATAGCCTTTGGCCCCCTTATGCCGCAACCTCTACAGAAATTACTATCTCGTCTTGAATGTAGATTGCAACGAGACAATAAGAGGAATGACTAAAGTTTCGTCGTTTGAAGAAAAAAAAACAACTAGAACCTTTTAGTTTTTCAAAGTATTCACCACGTAGTTATACACTTTTCCATTCGCTCGAACCAGTTGTTAAAACAATTATTCCACTCCAAAGTGGGGGTGTTCAATATGGCTTATTTGAAAGCGTCGACTGCTTCTTCACCTGACTGGAAACTTTGACCACGAGGAATTTTCTTAATTTGAGGAAATGTAAGGAAATCGTTAGGGTCAGGACTGTATGGAGGATGGTCAAGTATTTCAAAATTTTCCTGCTTCAACTACTCAATCGTTTGCTGACAAAACGAGCGCTGTGTGAGCTTGCGTGGTCATGGTTAGCTGTAGGATGACGCGTCGCTTTGGGTTAGATTTCTGAAGTTCGGTGATGACAGGTGGTAAACAAACTGTGGTATACTACTCTGCATTAACCGTCCAATCTTCAAATGCAATCGTCGCAACATGGCCGGTTTTCGCTACGACAGTAGCCACTATCTTCTTTGAAGTGCTTCGAGAGCGAATAACTTTAGTCGGCTTTGGCTTGTCTTGGAAGACCCAGATTGTGGATTGTTGTTTGGGATCAGGATAGTAGGCATAGATCCAAGATTTGCCACCACTGATGATGTCGTAGTCGTGGATTTGACTCTCCTCGGTTGAACTTTGAAGAGTTTTCTTAAATCATCTGACGCGGGCCGCGCTATGTTCGTCGGAAAGCAAATGCGGGATCCAACAGGAAACTAGCGTTCTCACACTAAGCGCTCCATGCAAGATCTTCTGAATAGTTGTCCCTGAGATACCTATTAACACCCTTTATCTCCCCATATGTCACATGACGATCTTCGAGGATTAGTTGTCTCACAGCAACGATGTTATCTTCAGTGAAGGCGGATTTTGGACGTCCTTCACAAGTATTGTCACTAAGACTGGTAAGAATGTCGACGCTGGAATTCTAAATACCTGCGTTCGACAGTCCGCACACATATGGGGTTTCATCATTGAACAAAGACGTTAGAGCTCTGCGAAACACTGAAGCCGTGTTAGGCCTCTTTGATAGTTACCGAAAATTATTGCACGGACATTTTCCTTAGTAACATTCATTTTCGTACGTGACCTGACAGATTCAAAACAACGCCATGACTAAAAAATGCATGAATGATAATTATTTCAGTTGTTTTGATGTTCAAAATTCCAACTATTTTGAATATTGAACAGTTCTGAATTCAAAATTGGCAGCAAAATATGTAAACGACAGAACTTATAAGGCTTGCCTGGTAGGTAGGAAAATATTACATATAATTTCTTGTTAGAAAAGTGATAAAAATTGATTCAAGAATTGTGATAGACCTGGCAGTCTGGCTGCCTCCCAACTGTTAATGTAATTTGTACTTATGCTTTATAACGTTAGTTATAAGTTATGTTACTACTTACATCGACTTATTGCAACAACTTCCCTTGCATGCTTATGTAGTCGAGTTTCCTTGCAATGTTGTTATGTATCAAAATTACTACCAGTTGTTTAATGCTCGTATAATTTACAGCATTGATAAAACATTGCATACCGACATAAATATTAGGAAACAATATAAATTATTTGTGGTTTCTCCAGTACAATTAATAAATAATACGCGATGCTGCAAAGTGCAAAGGTCTTTGTGTTTCGGTTGCATTCGTGTGTCCCAACTACTCAATGCAATCACTCACAAAATCAGGTTTCTTACATCATTCTGAGTCGGCTGATGAAAGGTGGATTCGTCTGATAGCCATATGAAATTTTAGAGAAAATCTTGTTATGAAAATGGGACGTCTGACAGCGAAAGTGCGTTATGTAGCGAGCGCAGTGCGGTGTGTTACGAGTGGCGTCCATTTGTAGAACGCTATCGCGCCAGTCTGTTTGGCTGTTTTTATTGGTGAGTGTTTGAGCGTCGTCGACCACCTCTCCGGAGTCCGGAGTGCCGCGCGGAGGGTCTCCGGCGCGCACTCTCTCAGTGTCGCTGCTGCTACGACGCGCGTTGTCTCGCCCGCGGCCGCTGCGTCGCCGCCGATCGATCCGATCCGATAGTCGCGATTTCACGTGCGCTTGAGCAACACGCTCCGGATTTATCCAAAACCCTCCATCTGCATCAATTAAAATACATCAGTGTTTTTACGCAACAAGTGCAACAACTCGGTAAAAAAGTGGTTTAAATTGTGTCCGCCTTGAAGAAGTGCGAAAGGCTGTGTTTGCACAAACGAGCGAAAGCGGTCAAGCGTGTGTCAACCAAGCGCGGAATTTGGCTGTGTCGGTGATTTTCCCTGTGCTGTGTTGTAATGAAAATAAGTGTTAAAATGTCGAAATCTGGTTTATGAGGAGTTCGGTGAACGTGCTCATGCGCCTGTAAAAAACGGGCACACGTGCTTATGTAAGGAGACCTGACGCATAGAACAAGTGAGTAATACCTAGACCTACATTAACGACAAATCCATCAACACTTAATGACTTAAGTAATGCATATTTATTACCTATCTGCTAGAATACATAACTTTGAAGTTGAACGAGCACACCTGTGTGTGCCTGTAACACTTTGTTTGCATATTTAACTTACTTTTTAGTTTATTTATAATGGATTACCCATTCCTAAGTATTCATAAAGTTCAGTTTGACTTCAGTTACCTCTTTTTATACTTCTCGATACAAATGGTTCTACTTTTGCATCTTATAAGTCTACTGTATTAAAGGAACTGCTAACAGATAATTGTATGTATTTAGAACATAAAGAATAGACACATTCAATCAATTGAATTCAAAGCCTAAAACCACTACAACCGCATCTGACATCAAAAGATAGAACTAAACTTTCGAAACTGTGTTCCGAAAGCTTTAATAAACACTTGACGCCGCATACCATCACGCTAGCTCGGCTGAGAGTGAGCTAATTGCTCAATTTCGAATATGACATAAGACATAATACGTGCAACACGGTCATACAGAAGCGAACACACTTAAAAAAAAACTTTTTGCTTGAATATGGAATGTAGTGTTGAACACGTTAATTGATTATACAAAGAAGACATGATTGGGCCGAGTTTAGGACCCTGCGGCAGCCCAGATTCAACAAACGAAAAAGAAAAATTACACAGTGTTTTTGTTTTTTCTAACGGTTTGGTTCTTTTAGCATGGTGAATATGACAACAGTACATAACTGAGTACAATTTTTAGTGTTTGCCAATTTATTTTTAGTAGTGAATCAAGTCAAAATGTAAAAAGAGATTTCAACGTTTAATTAAAACATCACCACACTTTACCAGTATTGAACTAAAAATACCGGAGCCCTTAGACCACAGCTTATAGACCAGTTTAAATCGCTTTCAAAGCGTATCGTATTTCTACAACGACAGGATTGACTTGAGCTTTTCGGTAGCATATGTCAATCTAATACATTTTTGACTTTTCCATCATCGTTATTGCTAAATAGCTTTTGCCCGCGACTTTGTTCGCGTGGAAGTCGTATGACACCACAATATACTAAAATAACAGCCACATTTTTATTTATTTCACTGCATATAAATACGTTTGTAGTTTTGTTCTCAGCCAAAATATACAGATAGTCAGGACTTGTGACGCGGGAGCAAGCGACGTACAGTTGTCTGTATGAGAAGCAGCTCGTCCTGAGGTCGACACCCGCAGCCTTACGAGCAATTTCCTCGTAGCAATTTCCCATTGCTAGTTTTTCGTTTTTAGTGAATTAATGAACGCCTGCGTTCCTGAATATACCTACTACGTAATGGCACTACACAGATACACTGGCTCATGCATTCTTACAGATTATTCTTGACGAACGGCTATAAACTGCACTAAAATAATAATTATAACAATAGATTCACCTCATTAACAGTCACCTGTCTAAACTTGAAGTTTTCCTGTGTAGGTAAGTTCTACGAACTATCATAGATAATAGTATAACAAAATGTAAAAAAACCGGCCAGGTGCGTGTCAGACAATAAAGGGTTCCGTAGTTGGGAAGTTGGGATGAATTTATCCCATAAACAAACTTAACGTTGTAGTTGAAAAACATGTTGTCCCATACATTGATATATGCCACGGTCAATTCTCCAACTGCAAATTTAAATTGGTCGACTATTACTCGTAAAGCCCACTTAGCTGTGATAGTTTTCCTTTTAATTTCATTATATGTACTACTGCCATGATTTTTTTCACATCTCCAAAAACAACCATTTCGTTGGCAGGGGAGGGGTTGACTAACAAAAATTAGCACTTTAATGCTTAATATTACGGAAACGGATGCTTGAATTGAAAAGTAGTGCTGACAGACCTGCAATATTTTCTAAAAAAGGGTCACAAAAATATAAATAGTTAGGAGTGGAACTTACAACCACAGTTTTGTAAAGCAGTCGTCGAACTGCTAAGTTATTTGTTTTGTTGAAAGTTGACCAAAATAGCCTGTTCTAACCGTTTGCCTCGTCTTTTGACAATTTGCGGTAAACAATAGAGGAATACAAGCATAATGCAATATTGCTCATCCCCCATTACAAATAGCGTGAAAATTTTTATGCTACAGATTGACCAGACTTATAGGGAATATCTATGCAAAATTTGAACAGACTCCAACCGGTAGTGTTTGAATGATTTATTTTATTTTTATTGTGTTTGGGTGGCTTACAGCTATCATTACAGGGTAATAGTGTGGTGATTCATGACAAGCCATTTACAAGCCACCACAGTTAGCAATAGAGTATTGTTGTACAAGTTTTCAAATTGAATAATCATTCGATAAACATAACACTAAGTATAAAATTAAATTAACTATTAAATTATGTACCTACATAGGCAAAAATGCATGTGCATCCACTATTAGGATGCATCAGAAACAATATAGTGTTTGGATAAAATAGTAGAAATGGACGCTAAGCTGCTTGCAAACAAATCGATTGAGGAGTGTTCAATCTTGTCAATTTGGTTAAATGCTTTGACTGAGCGAATCAAATAAGAATTACCACGGAAAACTGTGCGAGCGTAAGGAGCATGAAGAATATTTCTCAAACGAGAATGTCGAGGTGGAACATTTAGAGACAGCTTAGAAAGAAGTTCAGGACATTCAATCCTTGATTGTGCTATTTTCACTAGGAAACGTATGTCAGATATATTTCTCCGAGTTAGAATCGAGCGCATCGTTCATTGTAACTCAGTTAGGGGATTTTAAATTTGTAACCAGTATCTCGTGAACTTCCTTAGTATTCATTTTAATCTGTCTGAATACACTGCATAATTGGGATTCCAAAAGTGACTACCATATTCGAGATGACTGACGACGTAAACACAATACAGAATTTTCAATATTTTCATTTTATGGAACGAATTGGCATTACAGATAATGAATCCCAGAGCTTTGGATGCTTTTTTGGTGATATGGTTTACATGACATTCAAAGCTGAGCTGATGCTGATGACATTCAGTGGTATTCTTCTAGACAGTAGTTCAGAAAAATACCAAGATCTCTGGTGACATAAGTTCGAGAAAGGCTAATTTGCAATTGAGTAGTTAAATATGACTAATAGGTTCTTTCGGGTGAAGGAGATAACTAAGCATTTCGATATGATAAGATCTTATTTATTTATTCTACAATAGCTCACTAATCTAGATACGTCTGCCTGCAAAAGTCTAGCGTCATTTAAACTCTCAACTGATGTATAGATTTTTGTGTCATCTGCAAAGATTAGGTATTTAGAATGTTTGAAACACTCGCCGATATAATTAACGAAAAGCACAATAATAACGGACTACACCAGAGGGGACAATTGACCAGGAGGATATAAAGCCACTGAGGACCAATGCTTGCGTCCTATTTTGCACACAAGACGAAAGCCATCAGCAGCTTCCACAGTAGAATGCCATGATCGATCCTATCGAACGCTTTGCTTTAATTAATATGGATTGCGTCGACCTGGGATCCATTATCTATATGCTCAGTAGTATCTGTGAACAGAACCAGGTTAGAAACTGTAGACCTTCCTAGTTCCTTTCAGAAACCCGTGTTGTTGAGGACTCAAGCTGGAAACCACACTGCTGTACAACTGATACAAACTATGCGTTCAGACAGAGTTTTGAAATTGGTCTATAATTTTCATTTTTTTTTCTTTAGCGCCCTTCTTATGGATAGGTATTATATAAAAGCAGATTTCCATAAAGAAGGCACAATTCCTTCAGAAAGTGACCTTTGAAATAAAAGTGAAACAGGAGAAGCTAGTTCCTCAGCGCACTTAACCATAAACACAGCCGGTAGGGCATCGGGCATGATACCGGAACATACCTACATTCAGAGAAACTGACAGAAATACTAAAAACTATATTTTCGGCATTAGAATCGTTCGAGTATTCAATGTATAGTTTTGACTTCACTACGATTTTATTATATTATGTATAGATAGAATATTAAACGTTGTGTGTATACATACAACATTCAACATTCTATCTGGAGGTGGCTTCAAAGACCTTTTCATTCTTCTTCGTTGTGTCGATGATTCGATATTATTTCATAAAAGCACTATATAAACTACCATAGCCTTCGAACGTTATTAATGGCTAAGACTTACAATACTAACTTTGTTGAGTCTATTGTTGTTCTAAATCACATTCATAATGAACTGCGTCCAAGAATTTTATCCTACAACGTTACTAGGCAAATTGTATTGCAATAAATATTATTATCTTTTACCTCAATTGAACACGGAAATAATGTCAATTCATTAGAATAATCGAGCTGTTAGTTATGTAAAAGTCAGCATTCTAGATACAGTGTTGCAACACGTATCGAATCAAAATTGTTGCATGATGTAAGTTTTTGACCTTTATATGCATATATTAATTTATTGGTGCATCTTCTATGTTAAAGATCACTGGATGTAAATATATTTAAAACATTTAAAAAAAAAACATTTTCTACTTCTGAAATAACGAAATTGTCAGCTGAGTGCTATATTCTGAGATACAGGCCTTGCCTAGTTCGGAAGATAGAATCTATTTATACCCTTAGCTAACCTTCCTTTACCACCACAAATACTGCTGAATTAATAAAACAGTAATAAGTAAATAGTAATAATGTATAAAACAGTAGTATACTTACCTAGTATCTAGTGTTAAGTACTTTTAATGTTAAATTCTTGTTGCTATGCTGGTGAGAAATAAACATTTTTTTTTTACTTATATCAATAGGTAGATAAAAATACGCAAAACGCATTACGAATAGTTCGTATACAGGGTCAAATTTAATTAGCGAGCGGAACTCCGCAGACGAGATGGGTATCATCGTACACACGATTAAGACGCTGACAACACCTAAACCGCGGTCACTGTCAAATTCCATAGAAAAGAAAGAGAAGCGCGATGACACAACGCTTGTAATTTATTGCAAAATATGAAGTAATTATCTATTTACTCAAAATTGAGTTGAGTAATCGAAAATAAAAAACAACCAAGTTCTGCATTCAAATAAGACGTTCTTGTTATTAATTAAATACGTAACGTATGTTGATATTTGATAGAGATATTTTGGATTAGAACTCAAAGTAAGAGGTTAGTTTAACGTTAGTTTGTATCGAGATTTTGTTTTCAAAACGTGTTTTGGTAACAACCAAGTTCTGGGAAATATGGTCAAAATTAACATATATTTTTTCCGTTACCACAAACTATAGAGATTTGGCAATTTTTTTTCTTAAGCGAAGCCTATTTTGGTCAATTGGGTCTTGTCAGCGCCTTAAAGGCTCCTACATACTGGCGCGACTTGTCGTGCGACGCGACGCGACACAAAGACACCGCGTGTAGCGCTACAAGCAGTGCCTTTGTGTCGCGACGCGTCGCGCGACAAGTCGCGCCAATATGTAGGAGCCTTAAATAAAAAAAATTAAGATTTTTATGTTTTTTAGGGGGTCAACGACCACTGGTAGTTTTGTTACTTGAAGTATGAGTTCAGAAAAAACTGTTTTCGTTTCTTTTATCGTGTTTAGTTAACGATACCAATCACTTTTGTGAAGTTTTCAACAAACAAAAAAACAGTTTTTTTCAAGTGACTACTAACAGCGGTCGATGACCCCAAAACAAATCATCAAATCAATTCATTTTTTGTTTTATTATGTTTACATATCGATACCCATCACGTACATATGTAGGTATGCGGAGTTTCATAACTAATTTATTTCGACCCTGTTTATCATACCTAATTATGATCACGAAAATGCTGACCATTACGACTTTTTAACGACGAAACCTAAATGAAATTATGAAAACAGTTGGAAAATTTATAGCTGTTTCCGTTTGTTCTATACAAATTTTCTTTTGGTTTTAACTTCTTGATGTTTGCCAATAAATTAATAATGAAATAAATCCATCGTAGTTAGCGATTTGTTCATGGAATTCATGTTTGAAACTATAAACATCAAAAACCTGCCTGCTTCTCTCAAACAAGTTTTGTCTTCAATAAATATTATGAGCCCCTTGTAAGTTTTTATTTGATAGTTCAATGACTAGTTCTCTGACGTCTTTGCTGTTAATCTATTATGGCACTCCGACGACTAATTTACAAAAACATTACCAGAGAACTTTGTTTTACTATATAATTATTACAGCGAACTCGTCCCTTGAAGGCGCACTTACACAGTTTGCATATTTGATTTAACTAGGTAGGTAATTACAAACATAAAAATAATCAAATAAATTAATAATAATACAATTAAATACATTAATATTAATAAATTAATAGGCTCAGTGGTAACGGCCGCGACTTACGAGTTCGTAAGTCGCGTCGTAGGTTCAAATCCAGGCAGGTGCTTTACTTTGTGTCAATTATTTCATCACCACTGCTCTCAAAACGGTGAATTTCCTTCACCGTTTTGAGAGCAGTGGTGATTATCGGGAAACCGGCATGTCCTAGAACCAAAAATTCAAAGACGTGTGACATCTATGTACCAACCCATACTGGGCCCGCGTAGTGGATTACGGCCCACTCCCTCTCACAGAGAGGAGGCCTGTGTCCCAGCAGTGGGAACATTATAGGCTGATTATGTATGTATGTAATAATAATAAAATATTTTTTTAAATAAAAATCAAATTAATCAATAATAATACAGTCAAATGAATAAAATAAAATAAAATAATTACATTTAAGTCATTTCTATTCTGTTAACAGACTTATCAAAACTATAAATCTATGAAACTGATTACGGGATTAAAAGTAGTAAAACATACAATATATGTAAGTATGTGTTAATCCAGGGTATTAAACTATAAATTAGTACTTTTGACTAATTTGAACAAAAAACGGTTATTGCGACTATAATAGTTAGACTATAGCCTCGCGGAGTTTTTTGGTAATGATGAGTACTATAAACATGTAGTACATTATTGTATGTATCATCAATAGTTTCTGCAGCGCACGCCAAATAATAACTTATAGACAAATTATTGATACCGTGGTAATTTTCGTAGGGGTCCCTATTTTCCGGTCCTGGTCCAGGCCATGGTACGGAGCGAGAGGGCATGGGAAGCCATCACCTCTTTCTACGAAGCAGTAATGCTCGCGAAGGAGGAGGCGGAAGGGGTGAGGGAGAGGCAAAGTTTGCGCCCTCATGCCCCTAGCCGCCGTAGGAGACGCCCAGGGCGTCGGGAATCCCAGGCGGATTTCCTGCCACCGACCGTAGGCGCGGGCTTGCGGACGGTGAACAATGGGTAGCTCGCCGTCCGATAAGGACCGGGTCAACGGCGCGTTGTGTTCCACGAGCGCCTCAAAGAGATACACAAGTGTAGAGGTCCACTATAGGCGATGCCTTCCGGGGTCGCGGGAAAGTCCAAAAGGGATACCTAGGCCCCTGGCAATACAGGCAACGGAAGGAACACAGGTGGGTTTTAGTCAGTAAGAGTCTGACACACCCTCACCCAGAGCGGGTGAAGTTATTTGATAATTTCCCAACCAAAAACAGGGCTACCTGTGTCAAATTGCATAACCACCGGTTTAGTGGTTTAAGTGTGAAGAGTTAACAGACAGACATAGTTACTTTTGCATTTATAATATTATTGTGGGTTCTTGTGAAGCAATTAGTTCAACAACACTTTATAATTATTGTTTTTATACGTATCAGATATTCAGGTATCACTTTAATATCAGCTTTTAATGAAGTAGATACAACAGCAATGCATTAATTGCTATACATAATAATTATCATCTAATATATACCTACCAAAGTCTCAAAGAGTACATAAAGAATAGTTTTGAAATAGTTTTTCCTCTCTCGCTGGCAAAATGCCGAGTTGTCGTGGTAGCATTTGTTTACAAATATGAAAAGACTGCACATATAATAGAAGGACATTTACACCATTAAGGCTCCGGCAAACAGGCGCGGCACGACGGTTCGACGCGATTCTGGTAGAACAGTTCCCATGAAGTTTTCATAGAAATTGTTCTACTAGAGTCACGTCGCGCCTCTCTGCCTTTATGCACTTCTAACAACCTGTTGCTAGGTATGCCACGTTACTTATGTATAGGTATTTTTTTTTTAAAACATACCATAATATAACACCACGCTTGTATTCCCCGAAGGGTTAGGCAGAGCACCTACAGTACACCCTATTTTCACCTGTTAAGTTTAGTTTTTTTTTTCATAATCTATTTTTAGTGTTCCCACTGCTGGGACTCAGGTCTCTGTGAAAGAGGAAGTGGGCCGTAATAACACAAGCTTGCACATCGCGGGTTGATGGATGTTACTTACAAATCTTCGATTTTATGGCTCTAGAACATGCCACTTTCATTAAGATGTTTTTCTTCATCCTTTTATAGAGCAATGGTGATGAAGTAAATCGCACCAAGTTAAGTGTATGCCTGTTTGTGTTCGATCAATTCAAACACTCAATTCAAACCACGAAACAATAAAGTCAAAGTCAAATTATTTATTTCAAACAGGCACATAAAAGGCACTTTCGAACGTCAAAATTTATAAAAAAACAGAAGTGATTCTAGTCGCCCCTTCCAAAAGGTAGTTTCGTATGGAGAAGAATGGGCAAGAAACTCCACCGTTACTCTTTTAAAATGTTTTACAAAATTTTGTATAGGTACATTTTAAAATTATATGTGAAGACGATGCACCTAGAATAAAATTACTATACCAAAATAGGTAAAAAAAGATTGAAAAATAAAGCAATGACAGATAAATTAATTATGTGATAGGTACATGATGATGCTCACATATTTACAAACAATATACAATAAACAATATATAATACAATTCTAAGTTGAAGCAAGTAGAGAAGCAAGTATTGAAAATTCAACAATATCTAGAGCAGCGGTGGCCCAGGCCCCTGGGCCACCGCTTTTTTCAATTTTCAATACTTGCTTCTAGTTTGAACAGTTAGAAGTGGCCGTTAATTCACATTCTTTGATTGTAGTCAAACCAGATTTTAATTGGCGGGTTTTTGATGTTTTATTGATGTGTTATATTTGCCAAAAGATATGTGTTACTTTTAAATATTTGCTCATTATCATTAAGTTCTTGATAGTTGCTTTATCATACGGATGTTATAAGTCGGATTGTTTTTTATTGTTTGCTAAGAAGCCTTGATATCTTAAGGCTTGCGCAGGCTGAGGTGATATCGCGGGCGCGACAGGCACATTGCTGCCTGTCGCACCCGCGATATCGCGCTAGTCTGCACAAGCCTTTATTTGCGATCCGATGTGTGATACAAAATAAACATCGCTTATCGATGACTCAAGGGATCTTTAAATTACAGAACAGTTTAATAAAATTACTATATTTGAATTATCTAGAGAACCTTTATCCTTTCATAAAGAAATCGAATGGGACCTTTCCTTTATTGAATATTTTACAATTTTCCTTCAAGAAAATGTAAGAATTCGACCAGGTGAATGCTTCATCCACTTTGCCAATATCCTTTTGTTTGCCTTCACCTACCGCTAGCTACTTTCACGTCCTCGTGTGAGTCCACAAAGTGGGTCACAATCACGACTCGCAACGCATTCACGAGTCTGCAACAACGAGAGAAATATAATTTAATATTGTATCTGTACGTAGAAAGTATTTATGTTGGCATCAAATGCAACAGCTGCAAGTGCTCGTTTCTACCGAAATAGTAAAAGCTGATAAGATAAACCAGGATCCGAAGTTCCGGTCCTAGTTTGATAACACACTGTGTTATATCGCCCCTTTTTGGGCAAAAGTTTTGAAAGAGCGGTGCAGTTCAAGAGTGCATCGTTATCGTAGGATGAGGCAAGGAAATTAATAGTATATTTCTCATCGTTAAATTACGCCGAGCGCCGCAGAAAATTGATCTTCTGTTTTGCAATATACATGCTTACCTATGCAGCCACTGCAATTTCTTAGCTTTTATGATATCAATAAAAGTAGCTAGGTCTCTAATATTGCCTACATGAATTTTCTAAATATTTTAAATGAAGCTGGCCTAGATTCTACAACCTAGGCAGGTATAACGCGGATACAGCATGCTAATGCTGACGATTCAGAATCATTATTATAGTGTACTTGACATACTTACATATGTGGTCTAATTTCTACTCAATCTGAGTAGGCACTTGTAACTTTCTCTATTTTTCAATTATGAAGTACCTACTTTCACAGATCTTTTTATGGCACCTGCGAAAAATATCGATAGGTGCCGTATGTGGAATACCTCAGGTGCTATTCACTCATGCGCCGTTTAAGCTGGTGCCCAATGTGGAATACGTCTTAAAATAGAAGACATTATGGCATCATAAATTAAAAATTATTATAAAAACAAACAGCTTAGAGAAGTATTGTACCATTATTTACTGGTGATATTTCGTTTGTAGGGTAGAAGGCGTTGACGAGACCCCAAAGCGGTTGTCGCAGTGCTGTCAGTCGCGGTTGTGTCGAGAGGAGTCATGGTCGCCGCAATCTATAGATACCTAAACTGAGATTTTTAATTTGCGAGACCAAAGTGACAGATGCGACAGTGAAGGCCCTCCTCCTCAATGATTCAGTGGTCCTTGATAAGAGTCACTCGGTAACTAGATTATTTACTAAGTTATTTTTATGTCAACTCCAAATGTAATTTTAGTCTAGCAAATAAAAAATAACAGTACCTATAGGCGTAATTAAAACAAGGGTGCATCTTCTTGTTAGCTTGTTGATCGCAATCTGAATTAAGTCGGCCCAGATTTCAGCTACGAGTTGGCGCCTTCAGTAGCGTCCATCAGTTCCCATAAAGTGCAAACAACAGCGTATTTGTGTAACATAGCAAAATGAAAAAGCACCACTTTTACAGTGAACAGGTTTTCACGATGGCGATTCAAAATATACACATTTTTGTACATGACATGTAAAAAATTGGCAGCCGATACTTAGCACTGTCATTAATAATTGAAATCATGAGGTACAAGTTTCAATGCTCAAACATTATAATAGGTATTTTTTATATAATGTTATAGATTTATCCCTTTATTGGTTCACGTGATTTATGATTGGCAAAAAAAACATGTTCTCCTATACATCGATATACGTCACGGTCAAATCTCCAACTGCAAAAGTTTCGCGGGAAGGTACTTATGGGTCACCGAGGCCCCCGCAACACAGGCAACAGGAAGGAATACGGGTGGGTTTTAGTCAGTAAGAGTCTGACACACCCTCCCGCTCCGCCCAGAGCGGGAGAAGTTATTTGATGATTTCCCACCCTCAAAAAAAAAAACTGCAAAAGTTGGTTGACTATTACTCGTTAACTTGTAAAGGCTACTTAGCTGTGATATTTTTTCTTTTAATTTCATTGTATATACTACTGCCACGATTTTTTTAGCTGGCAGGGGTTGGCTAACAAAAAATAGCATTTTAAAGCTTAATATTACGCAAACGGATCCCTGAATCGAAAAATTGTTTTAACAGACTCGCAATATTTTTGAACGGCCTATCCAACGATACCCCACACCATGGGATAGACGAGAAAAAAAATCATCCCCACATTACGTGCAAGGGATACCTCCCTTGCACGTAATGTGGGGATGATTTTTTTCCCTAAAAAAAGTTTACCACTTACACACTTACACAATTTATCACTTTGTCGGCGTGATTAATATGTATAACCACGCCAAATTACAGCTTTCTAGTACAAAGCGTCTCTGAGACAGACAGACAGACAGACGGACATGCTGAAACTATAAGGGTTCCTTGTTGGGTACGGAACCCTAAAAAAATGTTGTTTACGTAAGTGGTCGCGCATCGTTGGCTGACAGACGGAGAAAACGAGAAACCGATGTTTGCTGAAGCGAAGGTCACAGCACTCTTTACTTGAACATCACACTGCAGGTCCAGTTCGTCGTCATATCGTACGATGCCAGCGATTACTTCATTACTGCTAAACGACGCACAATGGTGCAATCAAGGGCAATCAGCGTCGTCACGAAATGATTGGTCGCTAGAACGAAGTTATGAATGAATGTGTTTCATATTTACCGACTTGTAAAATGGCGTGTGCTGGCTTTAGACATACCATACACGAAAATACAGATAGGCATTGGTGACGTACAAATAAAAGTAACGTAGGTACTTGTCTACGAGTGTAGGAATGATAAGTAAATATATTATATAAAATATAATAAATAATAATAATAAATGCCCTATAAGGACATAATATAGTGACCTTATTGGCTTATTGGTGATGTTCAATCGGCGTGCGTGTAAGACCAGATGTATGAACGTAAACGAAGCAAAAGGTGGATGTAAGGATCGTAGCAGGCGGCGTTCTACAGTTTCTGCCTACCCCCATGGTAAGAAGGCGTGAGTTATAAAAAAAATATTAACCTTTTGTCTCGATTTTACCACATAAGGTATAATACTGAATTAGGTGTACAACATCAAAGTGAGCAGATTTACAATACAGCGATATACTGTTATTTTGAAACTGTAACCAGTTAAAGAAATACAGAACAATGCTTGGTATCAAGTTGCAAACTGTCAACAGGGAAATCGACGATTATACCACAAGGGAACGGACATTAAACTAATAATATTGCTTTGTTGCACGTAATTGGAATTCTGGTCGCCTCCCGGAGGAACGAATCGCATTGTGTTTAAATATCTTAAGTACAGACGATGTTACAACACTATCAAGGGTGGATATAATTGCATTTGGTGGGTATCATATATGGTTAGTTTATGTAGAAAACTACAGCCATTCTGACTACGCATTCAATTATAAATATTTTTAGTATAAAACATACGGATCCTCTCACTCATTTTCATTGTTATTTTTGTTCCTTCATGTTATTGCTACGCCGCCGCCGCACTATGGGACCAACCGGTATTTTCCATCTCAAAAATCGATAACTCTGTTGTTTTGTGATTTATCTCCTTGATTTTTTTTTCACGTATTTGTGAATATCTAGGCAATAAAAGAAATCAAACATCATCATTCTAAAAAAAATATTTTTTCCGAAAAAAAATGACAAAGATAAAGTTATACGAAATTTCATACAAAAAATCATACAGTTATATTAAAATAGCAATAAAAGTTACACTTATGCTTAAAATAAGTTTAAAACTAAATTATTATTATTAAACAAACAGTTACATGACAAAAAAAAAATTATTACTTAAACTTATCCTACTCATCACTTTCTATTTCCAACAATTCTTTAGCTTCGTCAAATAATTCTTTGGATATTAGAAAACTTGGTTTATTTAAGCTAGATATATAAGGATCAGATGTATATAACAAAATATGCAGAACGTCTTCGTTTGTTGCTGATCTGGAACACTTCCTAGCGTGATGTAACCTATATTTCTTATAATCTTTATTTCGAGCTTCCTGGGCATCTTCGGATAATTGTCCTATAGGCAAAACTGCATAATGCTCTATTATTTTAGCACCATGTATAAGTACTTTATGGACCGAAGATGGCATGTAGTACCAGTTATATTTGCTTACATATAATTGCGCGGTTGCCAATGTATACTGACCAAATTTTTCTGCGTTTATAGGAAATCCCGATGACATAGTTTGAAGAATTACGAGTACATATAGTCTCTTGATTAATTCTTCATCAATTCCGGTTATCTCTGCAGAACATTGGTAATTTTGGAAAAATCTCCTTGCCGTATTACCGTCATTGCTATTACCGGAACCTTGACGTGGTTTATCAATATGCAAGCCAAGCACTTCTCGGAAACGTTTTTGGACAAATTTTTTCTTGTCTTCTTTAATTTGCTTGTTTTCTGGAGTTGTTGCAGACCACTTCTCAAAACCTAAATTGTAAGAAATATGGAGGATCATTTCCATAAATCTTATCCATGCGTGTAGCGTCGACAATCCGTATTTAAACGCATTTTCATTTTCAACTCTCGTTGTAACTTTTAAAAGATCATTCATTTGTCTGGGAGTTGCTCCACAAACAGTGCAGGTAGCACTGGATGATGTGTTTGTCAACACTTGAGCAACTTTCCCATCAATCATTGTCATAAACAGTTGATGTTTAACTTCGATGACTTTGTCTTCTATTGACACAAGAGTTGGAATCAATTGATTAATTTTGGCTTCAATTTCACTGACAACCGCTGTAGTTTTTTCGGGAGTTTCTTTTGCAAATTCTAATGAAATTGGTCTGCAATATCTAACAGATGAGCAAGTAGGGTTTTTCCATATGACCGTAGAAGTTTCTTCGTCTACTAGTCGCAGTGGTACAAGGGACACTATAAACAAATTAGCGTCCGATATTTGTTCGTTTTCTTCCGGTAGAGTTTGTTTATACTCACTTTGCCCGGAGGATCCATCACATCCCCATTTAGTGAAAAGCTTGAGACGATTGTAAGTCGATCCTGACTTTATCCTTATAATACGGCAGACTGTATGGTCTAAGAGATCTTGCAGGTTGATTTTTGCGCTTATATTTGTCACCGTAATGCTGGATGCAGGCGGATAGCAAGCCTTTTTTGCTTCACTTAGTGTTTGATACGAAGGCAATACAGAACTTAAATTCTTATCAACGAGCCTTTTTCTTAGGTACGCATATTGTGCTTTGGTTAAATCAGTTTCAATGCATATACTCAATGCTTCCTCTTTTGTAAAGGAAAGTGCGTTATCTGGATTGAGTATGTTTTGTAGAATAACTTTTTTCTCTTCTTTTTCCTTATTTCTGATAATAGTCACAATCGACGCTTCGTCATTTTCCCCCATGGATCTTAAACCTTGCACATAAGCGTTACGGACATGTCCCATTCCATACTCCTGGACCAGCTCCATATTTTTTCGTTTCTTTGTGTTTTCCGAGCACTCGTCATATTGTTTTGTTGGTCTTCCACGTTCACCAGAAGTATTCAAACCAGAATTTACAGTGGTTGAGGTACTGCAAGAATTCAATGATACTTTAAACTCACCATTTAACCAATTTGAGTATAGGCTCTCGAACCGGTCCGGCTTTCTTTGAGCTTTGGTCCATTTCTGGTTGCAACTCGATGTTAGATTTTTTTGAATACTCTCTATTACAGTATTAACGTCAGTTTCCGATAGTTGAAAATTTTCCAATAAATATTTTTTGAGGTCTGAAGTACTTTTCCCTTTTATTATTTGATCACAAAGATCGCGTCGAACACAAACGAATTCAATCATTGTTAGATAATAATGTTTTTTATGCGTTAATTGTTATTGAAAAGAAGTATCTGAACACTTTGATGAATCGTATGCTGAACATACACGGGTATTTAAAGGACTAATATTTTAGTGCCTTGTGCAAAAACCATGGGACAATTGATTATAACAGTTCTCATCGAAATAGTGTAATCAGTACTGATTGTAATTATTTACCACAACAGATAAATAGAACTTCCGCAGCAATATAGTTTATCATACTTGTGGTCACCTTAAGTGACCACCCCAAACAAAATTGCCATGGGAAGATTCTTTCAAATATAATAGCAGTTTTTTAATTTGCAAATGTATGTTTTTTATCATAGAAACAGAAAAAAACAATATAGACATCAAAGGATAATAACTAAATATAATATTTCATAATAAAAAAGAAGAACCGTAATTTTCGAGGATTTTTCTCCGATTGACATTATTGCTTCAAAATCACCTCTGGCGCAAAAAACGCGCAAGTTTTTTTTAAATTCTCATATTACTGAGTAGATAAGGTCTCTAATAGAGTAATTAACTTGACACCGGCTGCTTTCGGCAACAACGAAAACTCCAATTGAAATTAACAAAAACTAAATTTTCTTTACTTCACTAAAAAAATATTAAAAAATTAAATAAAAATATTTTTTTTACAAAAACTGAACGTGGTTGCAAAGTGTATATTCTAAGCTATCTAATGATGTATAACACTAATACGTTTCCTTGGAAAACTTCCGAATAATTATGTGTTGAACTCCCTTAACGGTAATTTAATTGGCATGAAAATATTTATGCCCAATGTTTGAGGTTCATTTTATAAACGTAAAACTTTATATTTTTTTATATTTTGTAATTTATTCGTAAGTTCCATCTTTTGAGAGTATAAAACCATAAAACAATCTATGGATTTACGACTTTCGACAAAACCATTTTTGAGATGGAAAATACTGTTTGGTCCCATAGTGCGCCGTAGCCGCGTAGCAAAAACCGCGTAGCAAAAAAAACAACACATTTCAAAAGCATTTATTACATACATATTTTTATTATTTTTAAGGGGACTACAGGACCTAAACGCAAATTTTGTAAGTTTTATAATGCCTAGAAGTATATGATCCACTGCAGTAAACAGAATCAGGAAAATATATGATATTCTTCAGGATATAAACTAGGTAGATAGTGTGTTGAAAACATAATACAACTAATTTGATATGATAGAAAAAAATCACGAATATACCTCTAAAAATGTATTTTAACGATTAAAAACCATACTAATATACATGCAATCATTCTGATTTTTTGTCAGATTATTCTACAAGCAACATATTAGCATAATAGTGTTTTATTTTTTTTACACAATCTATAGCTTTTTGTAAATCGATAATTACTTCATATTTTGCAATATTTTACCAGCGTTGTGTCATCGCGCTTCTCTTTCTTTTCTATGCCGTCCGACAGTGACCGCGCTTTAGGTGTTGTCGGCCTCTTAAGTTGCCTTTATTAAAAAAAACCTGCCAAGTGCGAGTCGGACTCGCGCACGAAGGGTTCCGTACCATTATCTATAAAAACGGCAAAAAAAAAAAAAAGTCATGTCTGTTGTATGGGAGCCCCCTTAAATATTTATTTTATTCTGTTTTTTAGTGATTGTTGTTATAGCGGCAATAGAAATACATCATCTGTGAAAATTTCAAGTGCCTAACTATCACGGTTCATGAGATACAGCCTGGTGACAGACGGACAGCGGAGTCTTAGTATTAGGGTCCCGTTTTACCCTTTGGGTACGGAACCCTAAAAACGACAAATATTGTGCTATACGTTTAAAAAGAGAATAAATAAGCGTTAATTCAAAAAAGCAAGCGGACCAAGGTTACCGCCATAGCCCGAAGATTTGCCAAAGTTACGTAGCAGTGGGCAGGGCACATTGCTTGCAGAACAGATGGCCGATGGGGCCGAAAGGTTCTGGAGTGGCGACCGCGTACCGGAAGACGTAGCGTTGGAAGGACTCCTACAAGGTGGACCGATGACCTTGTGAAGGCCGCAGGGATCCGCTGGATGTGGGAAGCACAAAACCGGTCGAAGTGGCGGTGGAGGCCTATGTCCAGCAGTGGATGTCTTTCGACTCAAATAATGATGATGATGAATTCAAAAGAGATTCAAAATATATATTAGCAAGGCTTGCGCATGTATATTATCTACCTACCTGCTTCCAAAAGGGACGCATATTTAAATGCGTAGGTTTAAAGCAAACCCTACTCAGCTTAGAATTAGATTACCAGGACAAAGGAAAATTATACACGAGCGACAAATAATCATCGCACATTATCCTTTCGTGTGTAAAAGATTATAATATTCGACACTCGACACACCTACCTGGATATATGAGTAGAATTTAATATGATCAATAGGAAATTACATTCAACAGCACATCAGGTTATAAGAAACTGTCAAATTTCTCTAAATGACCTTAAAATGTTGATGGTAAAGTTCAAAATCGAATAAGAAAATTTTACAGTTTTATTAAATTTGTCACTTGATAAGCTGGCGACTGTAACTCTACCTAAATATTTTTTTTTTTTATCATACATTTATAATAAGTAAATAAATTCTTTATTGCCAGGTTTATTACAGGTTACAGAAAAATTGAGACTCTGGCTCCAGAGCTAGGTTAGAGTACCTGTAGTACAGGAGCCAGTGACTTCTTCCATTTAGGTAACAGTTAAGCGAGTTTAAGCAGCAAAAGGTGATAAAATTTATATCCACAAAATAGAAAAACGGTTATTGCTACAGCTACTCACAATATGTTGTACATTCATGTTAACTAATAATTTAATTTGAGACAATGAGCCATTGAACAATGTACATTGACCTCTGTAAGGGCAAAATTAATTGTTCTAATTTCCCTGTAAATGGGTAAGAGCACGAGTGCCAGGTATGAGCTCAGTTATTTACCTTGTCGTAATTATGAATTTTATTATGTCTGTCAAGGGAGTAATCCCAAAAGACTGCAGAGAACACGATTAGCTAATTAAGGCTAGGTTGATGGTAGGTATGCATTCCTGAATATTTTCAGTTTTGAATTTCGATTATAAATTGACATAACACAATATCTTATTAATCTCGATGCGAACCTAAATACGTATTCAATCCGTCCTTTGTAACACCCCTTCAAACTGTCCAAAGTTCATACAATTGTAATTTTTTATGGTGTACCTAGAATAAAGATTATTATGCCTATTTGAGTTTAAAAATGCAGAATACGAACCCAAAGGCTGGCAGGATGTCCATTGGATCGGAGAAGGGCAAAGCTAAGAAAAACTTACCCAATAGAATTCCACTAACATCACGTCATGTGAACTCAATAGAATTTTATTGGTTAATGTTTGTACTTCTCAGGCCCCCTCCGCTTCAATGGACAGCAAGCAAAGCCTGTGGGGTACCTATAGTTAAAAAGTTTTTTATAATATTAATATTAAAAGCATAACTTTAATTTCTGGTTTTACTTACGTGTTTCTTTCGGGATTATCCGACTAATTTCCTAATTTAAAGGCCATGCTTAATTTGTTTATGGTTTTCTAAAGAAAACCATAAACAAATTAAACAGATTACATGAGGATGATGCGAGTCACGTATTTTTCTAATGTGGAACATCTCAGACGGCTTCAGATTCTGGAAACAGGTTTGGTTCACTACAATGGAGCGTCTTTTGTGACGTCATATGCTCGTCATGTGTATAAAAGTGGATGGAGGTGTTTTAGGAGTGGAGTGAAGTTTCTTGCTGGCTGTTCTCCATAGGAAACGACCAATAGCAACCGTGCACCTAGCTTCTGACGTTTCCTAAGTGCCCATGTTGGTTTACGTGAGATAAAATATTTTGATTTTTGATTTTGTAGCTAATCCTCAGGATTCTGCGTTTAAATTAGTATGATGGTTCAGAATATCATTTTCTACTGAGAATCAGACGAAGGTTAAAAGTAAACACATCGCTATCGGCGATTTCTGTCACCCAAAATAGTCGTTTTTGTCTTCAATTTAGTAGGTATGCCTTTGTGACCAGATACTTTCATCTTTTTTTCCATCACCTCTAATAAAAGTATAAGAATTACAAATCATCCTGCTTCAATCCGTCTATATTCAATGAACAATCCCACAAACCCAGAAGTACTTAACATAAATATATTATTGAAAAACATCGCAAAGAAATCTGAGTAGGTAATCTGACTCACTCGTCCCTTTTCTCGCGGCAAACTCTTGAGAACTTATATTGATAGTTTTGTATGCAAACCTCGCCTCGGACCCTCAACCAGAACACAAACACGTGAGGAGACAGGACAAACGTGTTCCGACAAAACCATTAGCTGTAATAAAATATAAGGAAAAAATATATACACGTCATGACGATAAAAAATATGTGGCGAAACTGCGCGAAGCAAATCATTTGTTTAGGAAACGTCTGAGCCGAAAACACTTCGAATAAAACGACATAAGAGTCTCATTCTATCTACGCAGTCAATAATTATGTTGGAAAATACACGTGGCGGCTTTTGTTTAATTCATATTATAAAAGGTATTTGCCTTTTTGGTATACGTATTGTCTTTTTAGGGTTTCGTACCCAAAAGATGCCAACAGGACCCTATTATTAAGGCTCCACTGACCGTCCGCGCGTCCGTCCGTCCGTCTGTCTGTCATTGGGCTGTATCTTACAATTTTTTGTGTGCCTACTATGGCCGCTATGACAACGATAATAAAAATAAAATAAAGTAAAAAATTAAAGGTTGTCCCATACAAGACACGTGTTAAACAACAAGCGAGCCTTAAGGCTCCTACATACTGGCGCGACTTGTCGCGCGACGCGACGCGACACAAAGGCACCGCGTGTAGCGCTACAAGCGGTGCCTTTGTGTCGCGACGCGTCGCGCGACAAGTCGCGCCAGTATGTAGGAGCCTTTACAGTCGTCGCATATGATGTATAACATCTGACATCTCACCTTGGTAATAGCGACCGACGGAAATTAACGTCAGAATTTAAAAAGCTGAATACTGAAATATTTATTCGAATAATTATTCATTACTAGTGGTCGCCCACTGGTCGATATTCGACCCCCTCTACTTACAATCGATATAGCACTGACTAATTCCATGAGTACACTAATTCCATGCTATTATAAAGTACTTAGTAATTCCATGCTCCTGCCGGGGTCGCGGGAAGGATAAGGGTCACCGAGGCCCCCGCAACACAGGCAACAGGAAGAAATACGGGTGGGTTTTAGTCAGTAAGAGTCTGACACACCCTCCCGCTCCGCCTAGAGCGGGAGAAGTTATTTGATGATTTCCCACCCAAAAAAAAAAAGCTGGCACTTCCTGTCTACACACTTCCGTCCCTTTTCACGAAATCACTCTCACAGGAAGCGAGAGGAAAGATCTTAGGTAAACATAAAAAATATTTAGTGTTATATTATGTATTGTATACACGGCTACACATCAAGCTATACATTTCCAGTTTATGCTGACCTCGCATAGTACGGAAATCCTATACAATGCGAGATCAGCTTAAACTGGAAATGTATAGCTTGATGTGTAGCCGTGTGTACGGTGATACCTACGGAACCCCTCCCACTTGGCCGCTTTTTTTAAGCCAATTTGGTTGCTCTTGAATGTCTTTATCACATGTAGGACGATGAAACCTATGAACTATTTACCCGACTGCGCCAGAAGGAGGGTAATGTTTTTCGAGAGTATGTATGTATGTCTATTTCTTTGGCACGCTCTGTAGCCTAAACGGCTTGATGGATTTTAACATAAGATGTGTCGTTAGATTCGTCTTTAATGTGGGAGTGACATAGACTATATAATTTTTATATATTGCGTCTGCAAATACAAAAAAGGGAGGGATTTTTTTTTAATAAATCACAACAATATTGATATCAAATAAAAGCTAGTAATTCCATATATATATATTTATAAAACTAAAAGCTTGAAATAAAACAAATTATTTAAAAAAACAAAAACCCGACTGTAAAAACACATAACTGAAAAGAGAAAAACAAGTATTACAATCTATGTATAGAATTTCGATATCGCAGGCCACAAACCAAAAACTGACATACGGTGTAACTTTTGTTTGTCCCCCGCCTGCGATACCAAAATTTATGTGCTTTTGCAGTCGCGTTTTTTGTTTTTTAAATAATTTATTTTATTTGATGTCATATTAACTTTCAAATGGATTATCAATAGTTTTTGTTTGCCAATTTGAGGATGATGATTTTAAGTGCTTCGAATTATCTAGACATAATCCCTTATTGTTATGCATTTATTATTTTCGACAATATATTGCCTGAACGCGAGCAAAATTTTGAACTCATTAGCAACATCACGCTTATATTCCCCAAAGGCACAGGCACTTCGCCAGTGATGTAAAAGGAGGCGAGTTCCACCCTCCCGGTGTCGCGGGGAATTCCGAAAAGAATAGGTACCGTGGCCTCTGGCAACACACAGGCAACGGAAGGAATACGGGTGGGTTTTTGTCAGTAAGAGTCTGACACGCCCTCCCGCTCCGCCTAGAGCGGGAGAAATTATTTGATAATTTCCCACCCAAAAAAAAGGCTGCTACTGAGAAATTTCTGATAATATCACTTTATCCGAGACTCGAACCTCCAGAGCTGAGACTCGAACCTCCAGAGCTGAGACTCGAACCTCCAGAGCTGAGACTCGAACTTCCAGAGCTAAGACTCGAACCTCCAGAGCTGAGACTCGAACCTCCAGAGCTGAGACTCGAACCTCCAGAGCTGAGACTCGAACTTCCAGAGCTAAGACTCGAACCTCAAGAGCTGAGACTCGAACTTCCAGAGCTGAGACTCGAACCTCCAGAGCTGAGACTCGAACTTCCAGAGCTGAGACTCGAACCTCCAGAGCTGAGACTCGAACTTCCACAGCTGAGACTCGAACCTCCAGAGCTTAGACTCGAACTTCCAGAGCTGAGACTCGAACCTCCATGTTCAACAGTCATGCTTGCGATCACTAGGCCAACGAGGCAGTCATTAATAATTAATAACATTGTTCTTAATGACAATATACGCTGTAACTGAAAGCCCATAGGACAAATCCTCTGGGCTTTCAGAATACAGTTTCAACACAATGTGATGACAGAATCCTAACTAATATTAAGTATAAATGCAAAAGTGAGTTTGTTTGTTTGTTTGTTACGCTTTCATGCTAAAACGGCAGAACGGATTTGGATGAAACGTGACACAAGATCTAGGTATAGGATACTTTTATCCCGGTAGTACGTTCTCGTGGGATAATGTCCGACCTCTACGCGGGCGAAGCCGCGGGCAAAAGCTAGTACACACGGCTACATATCAAGCTATAAATTTCCAGTATATGCAGACCTCTCATCGTACGAAAATCTTATACAATGCGAGATCAGCTTATACTGGAAATGTACAGCTTGATATGTAGCCGTGTGTACATAATAAATGTTTAAATTCAGATAACCGTATAATTATTCTTCATGTGTTAATGGGTTTAGCGTAAAATCCCTGGTGATCGTGTCAAGGCTTAACGGGTTTTGTTTTAGACCTTTTATGTCATATTCATGCCGTACCTACTATAGACATCGTTACTCATGCGAATGTATTTATATTGAAAAGTTTAATAACTGTAATGAACTAAGTGTAAGTTTTAATTATGAGATGTCATTGAAAAGCGATCCGGCCTCACGGCATCACTGGTTTTATTGACATAGGTAACTCTACGAATAACACCATAAAGAAAGAAAGAAAGAAAGAAAGAAAATACATTTATTTGCGGTAAACATGACGCAAGGAAGGAACACAAATACAAAAAAATCCTAGGCGTAACTGCAAAGACGATTATAACCATATTCCTCATCTGCCTAGCCTTTTCCAACTATGTTGTGGTTGGAGTCCAGTCTAACGACGAGCGACTGCTCCATGTAAAATACTGTTATTCAGACGCATCCGGTCAACCGGCCTATCTGACCTCCACAACTCAATTACTGGATAATACGATACCCATTGGTAAGATTAAGACTGGTTGTTAGACTTTCGGGCTTCTGACGACCCGTAACGATTGCCAAAGATCCACGAATGACAGTCGGGACCAATGGCTTACGATTTTAGCCATACTACGAGTTGAAAATATAGTATATTTACACTAGCAAATTGAGTTTTTTGTCTCAATCCTAGGTACAGAGTTAGCAAGTTTTTGCAGTAGTTAACGATTGATTAGTTTGTCATTGGACGCTAGGTAAAGAGACTGATAAAAATGTGGTCGAGCCTAGTTCAAAAATGTCTTGTATAAATCAATTTTTTAATACAGATTTACTAGATACAATATGTAGGCACTGATGTTTTATCTACCGATGTTTCATCTGAAACAAATCCAACACAAACAAAGAAATGATTTGAAAATAACAGTGTTCTCGATCTTGCCATGATAACGTATTTTGACACGACATAACGTGAGCACAATATTTACATCGACGGTCGAGAAAACATAAACAGATGAAGAGAAATATTTAAAACCATAAATCAAATTGAAACAACATCTTTGTTAAACTTAATTAATAATAGTTGCTATGAACTTTATTTAATTAACTTTAGTTAAATTGATCGTATGTTCGTGTTTCGGGATTCTAATCGTTCAAGTTTCTTTGTAAGCACATCAACAACTTTCAATCAATGATTACAAAGTTTTTGTTGACTGTTTTCGACCCCGTCGTAAATCCTTGTATCCGAGCCGAAAGTTTTCAGGAAATATGAGCATTAATTTCTTTACGAGGTACCTAGTTCGATATTTCTTGTGATTCTGCATCATTTTATGAGATATTATTATGTTATTGCTATTTTTATGTTACCATGATAAGTTCTACTAATATTAGAAAAATATTATTTTCGTGCCAATTAGCAAGTAACTGATTTTGCCGTCAATCCGTCATGTCGGCGATAAAACTACTTTAGTCTTGAAACCTAACGTAGCATTAAGTTTAGACACTCCTAAAAATAATTACAGATATCAGTAGTATCTCTTTACGATATTACCTTCAATTTACCACCGAAAAAGCTAGTTTTCGTGCCAGTTCGCTCATTATCGATTTTGGTGTCATAACTATTATATGCAAGTCGATAGTATACTTCAAAGGTGTAATTCTGTAAGTATTTAACAACCGTATCATTACATTCAGACACTTTTAAAAATAATTACAGAGATTAGTGGTATTTCTTTACGAAATTATCTCCAATTTGCCACCATACCTAAGTACCTAATTATATGTCTATATAATATATATATTATATGTATAAATAAAGGTAAGTATTGCAAATTGTCAATTTTTACCAACCGGTAAATTACTTAGATTGCCAGTTGACAGGAGGATTTAACAGTTAAGTAGATACTTGTCATTCTAGATTGTGAGACTAAAAAACATAAGTGCCGCAGCATTGAGTGTCCCATTATTTAATAAATAGCAATTACTGTCGCAATCCTTCAGAAACTGTCGTAGATATACACATCGTCAAGTGGATGTCACTATTGACATCTTTCACGTCAGTAGTAACCACGTAATTCCCCTCAAACCCTTATCTATACGAAACTGGGATTTATTAAGATTATAACAAAATATAAGACCGATAAGAAAGGCAATATTACAAGTTTACAGCTCACCGATAAAATTGCCGTTATGTGAGAAGATGTGAGATTTTATAACGTTATAACCAGTTTAGAAGACCCGATAAACTATGTAGGAAATGACAGCTTCAAATCTGTGCATCTCTGGTTCGTTCATTTGGAAGTATCGCACAGTGAGTTGAGGGAAAGCTTTGGGTTGGTAATGTTGACATCAATGTGTACTACGAGTACCTATTATAGAATCTCTATCTTTCCAGAAGAGCTGAAGCTAATTATATCAAACAAGCTGTTTTAATTTTAGATCTGCTGTCAAAAATATGGAATACTAACAGATTGATCGAACCAAACTGTAGGATCCAGAACGGACGTTGAGCTCTAATTTCAAACAATAATAAAAATAATGGGGTAATTACGTCGCTTTTGTTTGAAAAGGGGTGTGTATTTCCTGCATGTTTACATTATGTATCTTGTGAGTTGTGTGTATTTAAAAGTTAGTTCTTTTATCGGATTTTAATTTATCATTTTAATATTTTTTGAGGACCGACAATTTAATATTATGATCGTGTGGTTTGAAGATTGACGATAATATCGTCAATCTTTTTATGCTTTACGGCCGTCATCCTTGAAAATTTCCGGCTTTTCCACTTCGCATTGTTAGTTCTTCATAATAATCATACTTATGTCCGTCTAACTTTTTATAGCGCATTTTTATCATAGTCTTAAAGTCTCTGAACCAATCGTTGAACCGGTCCAAAAAAACCCATGCTGATATTTGATGTTATTATAAAATAAGTGAAGTATTTGATCGCATAGCTTAAGAGGCGCGTTTAAAAACGAAATAGATAAATGATAAACAAATAAATGTGCTTTTCAAGAGGTCATTAAGTACTTCTAGTACAACATACTTTTTTGATAACACACTTAATCAAAACTATAGTTACCTACTGGTGGTACAAAATGACATGATATTAAATAGGTAAACGGTTTTGTAGAAAAGGGAAAAAAATAATAGACTTTCTCGGTTTCTCTCTAACGTTAATTTTGTTTAGAAGCTGCTCTCAATATCCAACAAATTGTGTTACTTTTCTACTCTCTAGAGTAGTCTAGAGTTTATAATAATATTTTTATAATTATTTATTTATATTATTTATGTATTAATGTATTTTCCTCTGGAAAGCGGCGTTTGTTTCAAACAATGGAGAATAATTAATTAATTAGTCTGGGTCTAGCCAGTAGTCGTCGTTTCAGGTTCATTTTTCAGAACGACTTTTTTCGGGTATTTTTCGTCACTGGTATTAGCTTTTTTTAATGAGGAATGAGGGAAATGTCGCCAGAAAAGTTTTGAGTATGAACACAAAAATAAAAAAAAACACAAAAAAAAGGAACACAATGCATTTTATTCAGCAGCAGTGAGCAGTGGTGGCTCAGTGGTAACAGCTGCGACTTACGAGTTTGTAGGTCGTGGTTTCGAACCCAGGCAGGCACTTTACTTTTTGTAAATTATTTCATCACCACTGCTCTCAAAACGGTGAAGGAAAACATGATGAGGAAACCGGCATGTCTTAAAACCAAAAATTCGAAAATATGTGACATCTACCAACCCGCATTGGGCACGCGTGGTGGATTACGGCCCACTCCCTCTTGAAGAGAGGAGGCCTGTGTCCCAGCAAAGGGAACATTATAGGCTGATTATGTGGTAAAACTACAAATTAACGATTTTGGGACTTTTTCCTTTACTTGTGCTGATGTTGCTTCTTGCCAATTTTCACAATTCTTGGTCAAAGGAAAGTATCAAAATATGATTTACTTCTGAGTATCAAAATATGTCTCATAAATGGCAGTAATTTTTAGAGCTCTAAGGAACCGCAGCCCTACTTATCTGCTATTCATTTCAACCTGATACCTCCACGCGTTCCTGAGAAAAAGGGTCACATCCCGACAGACTGACATGATCAAAATCAAAATCAAAAGTCATTTATTCAAAGTAGGCTGAGAATCAGCACTTTTCGAACGTCAAAGTTACATAAGACAGTCCCCCAAAAACATTGCTGTTGAAGTCGCAAGCTAACCACTTATTGCAATACAACTCACAAAATACACATTGTAATGAGTAGATTATGTCACTAATGAATTAAAATACATTGACTTATACAGTCAAATAAAAAATAAACAATTATATGAACTCATATAACCTGTCAGTAGGTAAGCGCCACCGTTGGGGTCCCAAATAACGGTAGGAGGGGTTTCCATCGGCGTCGAGTCGACGATGAAGTAACTGGGACTCGTCCTCGACAGCCGGTGGAACTTCGTGGAGCATTTCCGACGTTTGGCTCCCAAACTGGAGCGGGCGGGCGCTGCATTGAAGCGGCTCCTGCCCAATCTAGGGGGTCCAAACGCCTCCTGCCGGAGGCTCTATGCGGGGGTCGTGCGATCCATGACCCTCTACAGGGCTCCTGTATGGGCGCGCTCTCTGGCGCTGCGGCCAGCCCGCCGGTTGAGCGCGGCCCAAAGGGTCATGGCCATCCGGATGGTCCGGGGATACCGCACGGTCTCCTTGCCGGATTGCCGCCATGCGATCTGGAGGCAAAAGTCCTCGCGCACGTATGGGAGTGGCGCGAGGAGGCGAAACGCCGGGGCCTAAGTCAGCTACCGCGAGAAATCGCGGCATAGCGGACGGAGCTCCGGCGGAATCTCATGGCGTCATGGAGAGTATGGTTGTCGCAACCCAGTGCTAGGCACGCCACAATTGCGGCGATAAGTCCCCTCTTTGAGGAGTGGCTAGAGAGGCGCCACGGCGTCCTCACCTTCCGCCTGACGCAGGTCTTCACCGGACACGGCAGCTTCGGGAGGTTCTTGTGTCGGATAAGGCGGGAGGAAACGCCCGGGTGTCACCACTGTGTGGATCGCCCGGAGGACACGGTGGAGCATACGGTGAAGGTCTGCCCGGCTTGGGCAGAGCACCGCCGTGTCCTCGTGGAGGCGATCGGTGGCAGAGATCTCTCGCGTTCGGCCCTGGTTCAGGCCATGGTACGGAGCGAGAGGGCATGGGCAGCCGTCACCTCCTTCTGCGAAGCAGTAATGCTCGCGAAGAAGGAGGTGGGACGGTTGAGGGAAAGGCAAGTTTCGCGCCCTCTCGCCCCTAGCCGCCGCAGGAGACGCCCTGGGCGTTGGGAATCCCGGGCGGATTTCCGGCCACTTTAGGCGCGGGCTTGCGGACGGTGAGCAATGGGTAGCTCACCGTCCGGTAAGGATCAGGCCCGGGTCGACGGCGCTTCGTATTCCACGCGCGCCTCAAAGAGATGTCGTCAGGACAATGTGGGTTCCACTAGGACCGATGCCTGCCGGGGTCGCGGGAAGTTACATATGGGTCACCGAGGCCCCCGCAACACAGGCAACGGAAGGAATACGGGTGGGTTTAAGAGAGTAAGAGTCTGACACACCCTCCCGCTCCGCCCAGAGCGGGAGAAGTTATTTGATGATTCATCCCATCCAAAATAAAAGTAGGTAAGCTAATTCTGGAGAAAGAACATAAACATTGTTTTGAGTTAATCACAGCGACCAACAATTCTTATCGTTTAAGTAGTCATTGATACAATAGTATGCCTTTGAACAAAGGGTGGATTTTACTTTAGTTTTATACGCATTAAAAGGCAAATCTAGCAAAGAAGAGGGTAGCATATTATAAAAAAATACCAATCCCAAAAAATTAGTTATGAACCTTATGAAGCCGGTGAAATAGAGCTCGTAATTTGTCCTTATTTCTGGTGTTAATATTGTGAATATCACTGTTTTGTGTATAAGTGTATATTTTACCTAATTTATAAGATGTTGACAAAGATGAATTGTGATGCCACCGTGAGAATACCAATATCTTTAAATAATCTCTCAGAGAAACTGTGGCACCAGGCTGGTAAATTTCTCGAACAGCTCGTTTTTGAAGAGCTAATGTATTTTGAATGTCAGCGGCTTTGCCCCACAGCAGAATACCGTAGGACATAACGCTATGAAAATAACTAAAATAAACTGATCGAGCTGTATCAACGTCAGTGTATTGTCTTACTTTTCTGATGGCGTAGGCAGCCGAACTGAGCCTGCCCGCTAGGCTTGATATATGTGGGCCCCACTGAAGTTTGGCATCTACTGTTATACCAAGAAAAACTGCTGAGTCTACAGTTTCAAGCACCCCATTATCTAAGACGATGTTAGGACCTAGATTCCTAACATTCGGCAAGGCGAACTTTATTATATTTTATAAGTAAATGAGTAGACCTCTAAAAAAATAACAAAATCAACAGTCTTCTGGTTACAGTACTAATTCTCCTAAATTATTATAAAAATCAACAGTTTTTTCTTACTATCTAGTCATAATCAGAATAGAGAGAGAGTCATAGTCATAATAATATATAATCAGTCTGAAAATAATAGCCATCATTATACTAAATAGGTTTATAGACAGTCATGACAAACGTCATTCTTGTGCTCGCCACAATTTGTCTTTTTGCACTTAGTGCAGGTCATTTTCGACATTGGTTTTTTTTTAGACGTGCAGTAACTGCAGTATCGCCTTCTTTTGGCTGAAGGCTCTTCCTCATCATCCGTGGGACCTTGTGCAGCTAGTTTTGGAAGGATATTTTCTCGCACATGTCTTGGCAAAGTAGGAGCCTCTAGTCTCTTCGTCATCCACGGTGAAGTCAGCTGAGTACTGAGTTTTTTTCATGTACTATCGTCTATTCAGAGGTTTTTCTTGCTTCGTCAGAATATTGTGATAGTAAATTACATAAGAATTTACAAAAGCTAGGTTCAACATGCCATAAAACATAGTCTTCGGCCATCTATTTGTTTTTCTTGAGCATGACATCGTAGAGCACACGCTCTGAATTTCCAGAAGGTTCCGAAGCAGACTGGGACAAATCTTCACCATTCGACGAAAGATGCGATTCTTCTTCTGGTTCGTTATCTATAAACTCGTCTACAAAGTCGCTCTGCACGTCGTCATCGCTCAAATGATCTTCCACCTCGCTGTCACTCTCCAGAGGGACATTTCCGTCATTTTCATCTTCTTGATTAAAAAATGACAATATTCCGTCTTCTGCTAGCGTCTTCTTACTTGTCATGATCACTGCGCGAAGACCGTAAGCTAAAATCAAAACAAACACATATAGAAATACACTTTACAACAGGAAATATTAATTACTTACTAACGTTAAAAGTTACATAAAAGATAAACATACGCCTCTCGAGCGCATCAACTCTTCATGGCTACTAAAGTATTGTACTTACCGCACAGAAACAGCCATCCCATGGTAGAGTAGGCCGACTACTGAGTTGGTTGGTTGAGAAGCACAAGTTGATAAACGCACGGAATAAAAAGATATGGCGATATATTGCTTTCGCGGGCGCCTTTGCTGCGTAGGTTATCTTTCTAGGGTTAATATACACTAAGAATAAGAATGGACAAAGTATTGAGCCTTGCGGTACACTTAACTGAACTGGTAACCCGGAAGATTTTACACCATTTACATCTACACATTGGAACCTATTATATAAATAGGAATTTATTACTTTGAGAGCTTCATTTTGGACACCGTAATGACGTAGTTTAAACAAAATCGTGTCATGACGCACGCAATCAAAAGCTTTGGAGAGATCACAGAAAACTAAAATAGCATTTTGCAAGTTCTCCCATGCGTCAAATATGTGTTTCAGCAGTGCAACACCCGCATCTGTAGTCGAACGACCTTTTGTAAAGCCATATTGTTCGTTATGAAGGAGGTTGTTTAAATTAAAATGTCTTAGCAATTGCTTGAGTATTAACTTTTACAATATTTTGCTAAATGCAGGTAAGATAGAAATAGGCCTGAAATTGCCAACGTCATCGTATTACCCGATTTAAATAAAGGTATGACTGTACTACTCTTCATGAGGTCAGGAAAAGAGCCTAAATCAACACATTTATTAAAAGTAACAGCTAGATAGGGGGCTACGATTTCTATTATATTGCTTAATAGTTTAATGGAGATACCCCAGATATCACCAGAGTTTTTAGACTTAAGTATGTTAAAAACATTAACTACATCACGAGGTATTACATGTCCGAAGCTAAATAAGCGACTACATTTAGGCACACTACTATGCAAAAGGTTTTCTGCTTTAAACGGAGACGAATTTAAGGAACGAGTCGTAGTTATAGGTATGTTGACAAAAAACTCATTGAATGCTTCGACTACGTCAGCTGGTTTATTAACTAATTTGTTGTCGACCATAATCTCAAGTTGTTTTTCTTGTTTAATCGACTTACCGTTTCATTGTTAATAATTTTCCAAGTGGTTTTTACGTTATTATTGGAATTTTTTTATTGTATAAATTTAGATTTAGCAAAAACACAAATCGTTTTGAATAATTTTTGACATACTCTAGGAAAGGAGAGTCAAATCTGTATTTTTTCAAACCGTATAACTCGTATAGTCGCGCTCTACTTTTGTAAACACCTGGAGTAGCCCATTGGTTAAAGCCAGCGGAGGTGCCATTAATGTTAATGGTTTTGGTCTTGAAAGTAGATTGGTACTCTTTTTGCACAACATCAAAAAGGGCTCCATATATATCATTAGAATTCTCGTGTTCTACTATAGATGGTGTAATTCTATGAGCTATATAATTTTTAAACTTATCGCACCGACTAGCTGTATAAGGCCTGCATTCTATTTTATGCGGCTTTTTATGTAATGGCATAGGGAAGCTAGCTAATAATCCACAGTGGTCCGACGTTAAGTCACTTTAACACTAATTTATTTTTGGCATCACAATCACTAAAAATATCAAGACGACGACATGGACATGGGCAGACCGACACTAGACAGAGGGACAACGAAGTAATCCTATAAAGTATAAAGGCTCGTGCAGACTGGAGCGATATCGCGGGCGCGACTGGTATATTCCTGCCTGTCGCGCTCGCGATATTGCGCTAGTCTGCACGAGCCTTAAAGGTTCTGTTTTTTCCTTTTGCTCGACCGACCGGAGCGCTACCAAAAGTTTCTGATCATATCTGAATTAGCATTGCCATGTAAAAAAGAAGTCATTAACTTAGATACAGCATACAGCATCAGGAGACTTGAATCCAACAAGTAACATACGATATTTAATTACAATCTACTAGCAACTGACTCATGTTAGCGACGTAATTAGGATAACAAACAGGTACTACGGGCCCACAGCCATGCAACCTAGCCGGCGAAGTCACCTGCGGTGCATGAGAACGTACCAGTCAGTATGCACTTTGCAACGGTTTCGATGGTAGATAAGCAGTGTCTTCCAATTTTTCTTCATTATTCTGTTGACATCTTACTCTGTCGCGTCAAGTGAAGATAAGCGTGAGTGAGTGCGACGCTACACGATTTGGCGGTAAGAGTGCACCCAGCACACTTTACTCGGCTAGGTTCGGTACAGTTCGTTAGAAGTCAGCGGTAGTCGTCGCCGGTAGCTCCGCAGAGCAGCCGCGCGCACTCCCCGGCCGCCGCGCCACGCACCGCCGCTATAAACAACTCCTACTCTACTGACAGAAACACATTAATTGTTCAATGAAAACTAGTTAAAGCCTACTTGCTGGCACCGCCGATCGCTCCGATACATTCCGACGCAGTGAATAATAAATCTAGACGACCGGCCGCTATGAATTTAGACAATAATAAAGCTAGGTTACAAACGATGTTATTTCAATGTTTGCAGTGAAAGGAGCCGTTGTAAGTGGCGATTCGGTGTGTAACTTTGCTGGGGTCATTTTATATTAGATGAATAAGTGGATGAGTGCCGGTGCGCCGCGGACCTGATTGTGCTGATCGAGTGCTTGTCCGAGCCTCCGGACCGCGCTCCCGCGAAAGGCGCTTCACTCCTGATTGCTCCTCTGTCAACTCTTTGCATTCAAAGTATGTATTTTTCTTGTCTGTATGTATATTATGTATGTATAATTGTATATGTTTCTTTATCTCGCGGCGTCATATCACTTGAGTTCAAGAGATTAAAGACCGCTAAAGTATCCGAGATTATAAACTTTTAATTTCCGTGAAGCATACCAACAAGATGATTATTTTATCTAATCTTTATCAAATACCTCGCAAGTAAACAATAATATTGTAATTCAGGAGAAGATATTAATGTAGACACGGTATTCAAATAAAAAAAACATTTTTAGAACTTGTTTACATGTAGGTAGATATGGCAAGGTCACCAAATTTGTGTATATTTGAAGTATTTTATTGGAACAAACGGATCCAATGTTCAGTCATACAAAGATATTGCAGGTACCTACAATGTTTATTCTACTAATTAAAGAAAAAGGGCTCTAGTTGAGCAATGTATGCTATTTCCATGGAATGTAATTATACCACTTTCATACACTACAAACTACTTTGATTATAAATTCGGAAGCGCTTTGATATATCCTTACCAAATCCGCAATATATAGCAGAGAAAAATATTAAAAATATAAACATTATAAAAGAAAAAAGTACCTGCCTACTTATTATTAATGCTGTTATTAATACTTCACATTGAATATAATAATATATAACATAGTAAGCAAAGTTATTGAGTACCTTTATAGTTTCCTATTGGTTCCTGAGGTCAATATTTCGGTAGCTCAATAAAGGTCGCTATTGGCAAATTGGTGAATAATCCGCGAACGGATTCTGATCCAATTCAATCATTGATAATTCTGTAATATTCTTTAGAGCAGCTTATCGAAAAATCCGTTTTTTTAGGTTTAAATATAATAAGAAATACATAATATATAATAAATATAAAACTTTTAACCTCATAAAACATATCAGCCTATAATGTTCCCATTGCTGGGACACAGGCCTCCTCTATGTGAGAGGGAGTGGGCCGTAATCCACCACGCGGGCCCAGTGCGGGTTGGTAACTTCAAAATATTGTTGACTAAGTAGAGATGAACATTACCTTATTATTATAAGTACCGAGTAATGTTTGTGGCCACAAATAAACATTAAATGGAACAAATGTTAAAATATAGGCAAGACTGTTCATAACGAACAGATTTTTTTAATCGTAAAAGTAAAGCACCCCGTACTAACCTAACCACCCTTCGTAACTTCTTAGACACATCGGAAATTGCTTGCGGGGATCGCCAATTCGCTTTGCAAGCACTTCTTGGGACACTCCACGAAAACGATTTTGAAGAAAACCCACACAACAGTATTATGATTATGCGGATATGCGTAACGTCTTTAATGGAGAATTAATTGTGATTTAATGCTTGTCCATTGTTGTCTCGGTGATTTACGCACGGAATCATAATCCGGATGTTTATATAGTCAAAGTCCTAACCTGTCGGACGTCATCAGAAGTAATGAATAAGGGTTATTGGGTTTGTTTAAAATGTTTCTCATTACTCAGCGGTTTTGTTATTTGATAAGTAAATCATATCTTTTAATGTAGCATTACAAAGCAAGTTAGATAGGAAACCATGCCAGACAGTGATGGAAAATTCTTAGGAGAGAAAAATTTACTATAGTTTTTAGTAGCCAACATAGTACGTTCTATTATACAGGGTGACATTGAAAACATGCGACAAATCGAAATGGGAGATTGTACTCATCATCATGAACAACTTTTACTAAGGGACCAAAGCTACAATCCCAAAAAAAAAACTGCTGTCCCCTACATTTACTGCTGTCCCTTAGTAAAAGTTGTTAATAATGATGTATACAATGTCCCATTTCAGTTTGTCGCAAGTTTTCAATTTCAACCTGTATATAACATTTATGACTTGCAACTTCCCAGACATAGTGTCGTAAAGAGAAAATAGTATTTATTATACGAATTTACATCGTTATCAAGTTCAAATTTATCTATGTTGGTCACGAAACAGCCATTCTCATAGTTAATAACTTACAACAGTTCGAATGATGCCATAAACTATACGCGTGTAACACTCTTTTATTATACATAGGTACACAAGATATTTTATATTTTGATAACGTTGTACAAATAAAGTTATGATGATTGATGATTCTCGGTTCTATTTTATCAAGCGATACCACTAGATGATAATTATTATTTTAACCGAATTCCAAAATGGAGGAGGTTATTTGTTCGTCTGCATGTTTTTTTTTATGTACCCTGAATTCTCCGTCAATTGTGAAAATTCTAAAAAAAAAAATCCCAAATGAGTGAAGTGTATTTCACGGGTTGAGATTCGATTAGGTACTTTAATATTAAGGCTCCTACATACTGGCGCGACTTGTCGCGCGACGCGACGCGACACAAAGACACCGCGTGTAGCGCTACAAGCGGTGCCTTTGACCTTGTCCAGAAGAAGCGAATTCGTCGCGAAACGTTTCGCGCGAATTCATTCGCGCGCTATTGAGATACTAGGCACGAATACATCGCGTCCACAAGCATCGCGCGAATTCAAAATACGCGCGTAAATCGCGTGCATAACGCCAGACCCTCGACTCGCGCGTGATTCGCCCTTTCTGGACAAGCCCTTAGTGTCGCGACGCGTCGCGCGACAAGTCGCGTCAGTATGTAGGAGCCTTTATGATTGCTAAGCACGTTATGCTGTCACAAATTCACAATGCATATGGCGAAGTGGAGCTGATGGTGTCTTCACCATCAGCTCTAGTTCTCCTGGTTCTTACCAGGAGAACTCCTCAAGCATTCACGCCCCTACATCGGGAAAAGCAATATTTTATAAAAGGCGATGAGCAGTTGACATTAGACTTTTACAAAAAAATCACTACAAAGTGAAAAATAACTTTAATTTAGGAAGTCGGTGGCAGAAAAATTCAACAAAAAGTAATTTTTCACTTTGTAGTTTTTTGGAAGTCGGTTTTTTATTTTTTATTTATTTGATTGTTTTTCTTATCCACAACGGGGAATCTCTTGACCTTCATCTCACTTGTTGGTAACTGATGAGGAACTGGCTATTTTACCTCAACTGCCGAAACACAACAATGCTGTGATCATTGTTGTTATGGCGACAGACTTAGATAAGATGGTGGTAGCTAGCTGGTTCTACTCGTAAGTCCGCTTGGACTTAGAATAAGCCCTACCTAGATTTTACATACAGAGGAATTTATCCACATTAAAATAATGATTATTTTCCACCCGTAACAGTAGTCAATATTATTTATTAGGTACAAAGATTTTTTTTGTATCTTTATTTATCGATGAAAAAGATAATTATGTATTTAATTTTTTGATAAGAATGCAAAATAATACATTTTTATTGAGACCCGATCATAATATCAACTATTGATAACATGAACTTGATTTGTGTAAAACCTAATTTAGATAAAATATAGACGGAGAACACGTGTAGGAGTTACCCATGCGCTTATGTATATTTTTACACGAAGTTCTTACATTATATTGAGTTGATTTTCCTCTCCTCTTTAAGGCAAACGTGTCGCGCCTTCTGTTGGGACTGGTTATCTCTTAGCTGCCACGGCTTCCTTCTATTTTTTTGTTATCTTTTTTGTGTCTATTTGCTGTACTTACTCTGGACGCTTTTAACGTGTACGTCTTTTTACAACGTTCTCACATATGATTATAAATTCATCATTAAATATGTATTTTGTAGCAATATAATTTAAAAGAGTATCCATGGAGTTTCTTTCACGTTCTTCTCCATAGGTACTTACTACGCTTTTGAATGGGCAACTAGCTTCATATTTCAGACTGACCGACTCCTTGACAACTCAAAAGTGAGTCGTATGTGGTTTAATTGAAATAAATGCTTTTGAGTAAAGCCCATACTTTGATAAGACATTATTACACGATTGGCCATAAAAAGGAGTCGTAATGTTTTCAGGGTTCATGTATGTATGTATCTATGGGAGTTTCATTGTTCCTAACTTTTGTTAATAACTTTTAAATGCCTTAACAGATTTGGATGTATCGTTAGAATCCTTACATGATCCCGAGTGACATTGTTTTTTTTTTTTTTTAATTTTATTTGGCGGCAGTCTGGCTCCATTTTCAAATATGAAAAAAAAAGCTTTTTACAAAAAAAAAACAACCGACTTCAAAATCACTATAAAGTGAAAAATAACTTTAATTTCGGAAGTCGGTGTCTTTGAATTTGTATTTTAGTTTTTTTGCAGCCGTCTTCCGAAATTAATGTTATTTTTCACTTTGTTGTGTTTTTGAAAGTCGTTTTTTTTTTTTTGTAAAATGGTTTTTATTTTTCAGTTTTTAGTGGGTCAGTTAGTAATTTATCTAAGTTACAATAGCCTAATTTTAACTGCTCATCACCTATTACAAAATATTGCTTCTCTTGATGCAGGGACGTTAATTGTTGAGGAGTTCTCTTGATAGGGACCTGGAGAACTGGAGCTGATGGTGTAGTCACTATCAGCTTTATTTCACCATATGCATTGCGAAGAGCATAAATGGCTTAGCAACCATATTAAAGTACCTAATCGAATCGTAACTCGTTAATTAAATACTTATTATTAATTAGTTCCGGTGGCCATCTGTGATCTTCATCATCAATTCCACTCCACCAAATGGTGCTTTACGAGAGCAAATGCACAAGTTACTATTTAAAAAAATAAATAAATCGCTATAGGTGTGTGCCTTTAAAAATTGAGGATTTCGCTCGATTTCCATGGGATCCCCTTATCAGATTATAACTTGGTGACAATGGGACCACCTCGGGAGCACACCTTTTCAAATAAAAAAGAATCATCAAAATCGGTTCTTAAACGACGAAGTTATCCGCGAACAAACATAAAAAAAAGCATTTATACGGTCGAATTTAGAAACCTCCTCCCTTTTTGAAGTCGGTTAAAAAAAGAAATGTCTTCAATTAATACAATATGATGGGTATCAAATTGAAGGCCTTGATGAGCACATTTCATAAGTATATATTTTATTGGACCGTTTTAGTTCGTTTTTTTTGGCATGTATTTTTTTTATTAGTCTTAAAGGGGACAAAAGAAAGGCCGTTCTAAGAATTTCAGTAATAAGTTTATTAAGCTTTACTTTATGTATTGTAAGGTGTGTTTTACTAATATTACGTGAGACGTATGATCCCACGTAAAGGCTGCGCCATGGTTTCGTGTTTTAAAAACACCTAACATCGTTACCTAACCGATCTGGGGGCGTGGCCTAAATAAAAAACACGAACCTAGAACATCATGATAACAGCTCTTTACATATAAAATCACTTTCTGAACATCGTTTTTAGGGTTGCTTAGTCAACAAGGCACCCTTATAGTTTCGCCATGTCCGTCTGTCTGTCTGTCCCCACTTTAGCTCAGAGACGCTTAGAACTAGAAAGCTGTAATTTGGCATGGTTATAGGTACATATTAATCACGCCGACAAAGTGGTAAAATAAAATATTGTTTTAGAGCTTATTATTAATTAAAAATATCATCTGCTAATTAAAAAAACATTTATCATACCCACATTACGTGCAGGGAGGTACCTACCCTCCCTTGCACGTAATGTAGGAATGATATTTCTTTTTCTCGTCTATTCCATGGTGTGGAGTATCGTTGGATATCGGTCAAAAATATTGCCGGTCTGTGAACACCACTTTTCGATTTAGGGACTCGTTTGCGTAATTTAAATCTTTAAAGTGCTAATTTTTGTTAGTAAAATGTCCCCCTCCCCCTGCCAGCTAAATAGTTGTTTTTGGATATGTGAAAAAAATAATGACTGTAGCCATGAATTATTTCAGATATCCAAAATACTACTGTATACATAATGAAATTAAAAGGAAAACTATAACAGCTAAGTAGGTAACGAGTATTACTCGTTAACTTGTAAAGCCTACTTACCTGTCGACCAACTTACATTTGCAGTTGGAGAATTGAACGTGACATAATTATATCGATGTATCCGAAAACATGTTATTTTTTTTTGGGATAAATTCATCCCAACTACGGGATCCATCATTGTGCGTGGTCCGACACGCACTTGGCCGGTTTTTTTTTTATACCGAACTTATCAATAATTTTCAGTTCTTGATAAAATTAAATATTGAACGAACGTGTCCGGACACGCAATCTATTTCTATATCTTCTTTGTAGAATTAAATTTACTATTTCTAGATCAGCAGACACGTCTTCCTCGTGGGAACTCATTTTAGAAATGAAATTTTCTAAACAAAAACACTTTAGTCGCAGCTGACGGCTGTTTACCTAACATGTTTAGATAACATGTTTGGTTAAGAAAATTTGCGCAGCGGACCCGGCTTAAGACTAACAAAATACAGTCACTATATGAGAAAGTAATGATTTCAGTCAAGAGTAAGGGCTGAATAAATAAAAGTAATATATTTATGAGTTACATTATGAAAGACTTAGAAGGATCGATCTGTTTTTGCTATACTCCAACACACCTAAGCTAAGAACATGAAATATATAATATACATAATATTATTTTTATTTAATTTCTTATTATTGTAGGTACACCCTAAATACCTACAACATACTGTTGTTTTTTTTATTTTATTTGGCCAAGTTTATTTGTTAAACACCCGCAGCAACAATAAATAATGTAACAAAAACATTCGCATATACCTACGTAACAACTGATGAATCAATATGGTAAACCCAAAATAACATACATGTATTTTTTTCTTTTTATGAACAACTTATCTGCTTTGTACAGTCACGGTAAGAAACTTTTTAATTGTTCACACGAGAAAAGTTCGCCTTTCAAAGAACAAAGAGTTCTGCAAATACCGTTACCTACATGTTTTGAAGACGTCACGAAAATTTCATAAAGTGTATTGTTATTGTACTTATTAGGTAATAATATTCCCTTTTCTCTAAAATGGACAGGGAAGGGCTACGGGGTTACGGCGTAGCAATGGACTACGATTTTCGTAGAGTCTACTACGCGAACGAAAATCGAGTATCTATTTTACAAAAAATTATTTGGAAATATTTTCGTTGATTCGGGGTCCTTACTGAATACAATTTCATTTATTGATTCGTGGAAAAATTAAAAGTCGTTTTATTTACATTCATTCTCACACAGTTTTTTTATAGAATAAAAAAAAAACAAGCAATTGTTTTTTTTGTTCGATTTCAATTTTTATGAAAATGCTTGTTATTTTAACTGTTACATTAGGTACGAAATAATTATTTATTCTTCTGAGTTATAAGTACCAGTGAATAAACAAGTCAAGAGCAAACTTATCATGTTGGTTGATAGAAATATAGCTGTGTCTAATAAATATTTTAAGATGGCGGTTTGTTTTTTTTTAATTCAATAATTCACCAATTGCATAAATTCAATAGTCTTAGAAGAAGAGAAAAAGCATGTGTCTACGTTACGAAAGATTTTCACTAGTTTGTTGTAAAGTCATTAAACTAATGCTATAAGGTTGTAAAAAAATAATACAATATGTAACCTAACCTAGAATTCCCAAAACTTCTAGAATTGTCTCTCCCTTTAATCCATTCAAAGGTTGTCTGTAAAAGATTACGGTGTACATAGTAAAGAGTATTCCATTATATTCTATTCTAGAATTATTCTCTATGTTTAGAATAACAGCCGCTTAGAAAATACGTCTAAGAAAGACCCATAACTTACCGTTTCATAGATAAACGAGACTAAAGCAAAGGTATTCGCTATTCCACCTTTCATTAAAAGTAATTTATTTCTACATCCCGCACAGCAAACAGATATATAATTTATTCTGGTGGAGGATCCTGAAAACCCACTTTAATCTTCAGGGATTCAACAAGCGGCACTGAAACGTATAGAAATAGGTACGGGTGACGGATTCAGATAAAGTTTTATTTAAGTATTAGATATACTTGGATACCCTCTTTTTATGTTCGCTTGCCGCCGTGTTGTATGTTATTTATAGTTTCTTTCATGTTTCCCACAGTCATGGAGTTTTATCTTTGTAGCTATGTTAACTATATTATATATTGGTTCCCATAAGAGCACTTAAGCTGCACCAAACTTAACGTAGGTATTGTGTACCAGAATCTATGTATAGAAAAGTTCCATTTCACGGTATGTACCTAACTAAATTATGTTGATAATGGAACGCAATTTTAAACGCTTATTCGTAGTAATTTTCTCGAAGCAAAGATTGTTATTTAATAGGTAACTATGTAATTGGAATACTTCTACACATATGGCGTCGACGTGTTTGGGAGATAACACGTAAAAAGAAAAGATCAGCTGTTTACATACATTACTTTGCCAGACAAATTACAACATTTGCTGGCCTCCAATATATTTATTGCGTTGAAATATTTATAGTGGTGGTAGAAAGTTGTTGACTATTGGATTTTTCTAATATAAGATTCCTCAGTAAAGGCAAGTATCTAGCCGCTTCGCATTTCACTGGCTTCCGATTTCTTCTAGCGCATTTATTCACGGATTTGTTTATATTCATTCGACACTTGATTGAAGTTACGAAACGCTTGAAGGGAAAAATAAAATACAATAATATGAGCTTCATTTTACACACGTGTAGGCTTTATTTATTGAGTACTTCGACAGCTATAGGTATTAGCCTCTGCTTATTAATTAGGACAAGCCCTTGACAGAATAGTGGTATCATTATATTTACTCTCTGTTTGACAAATATTCAAGCACAAGTATAGTTTTATTGACTTTACTATTAAACTCAATTAAACACATTTCAAATTTCACTATTTTTTACCAGGGTGCAAGTAGAGACCCGATCTTCTTGGTGACACGAAAACAAGAGATTGAATGTACCAAAACCTCGACACAAGTCGTGATCGCCAAAGTGGGCCCAAGATTGTGAAAAGGTCAACACAATAAAATTAAAAGTCATGATTTGCAATTCGCAAGGCACTCAAACAAGTATGTAAAGGTACACATTGCGTGGTCAGGTTACGCGCGGTCGGGTGCGCCGGCGCATCGAATCATCAATATTCGTGTCATGCGCAGAGGCGCACGTGTGCTATACCTAACTATCATTACGTGATGTCACGGCGACATCTACATGACAGTCAGGACAGTTATAGAAAACGTTTTACTATGATTGGTTTAGACCAATTGGTTCGACTCGTGGATAGAGTTATTGCAATTTGTGACATGCAAAGTGCATCAAGATAAGTTCCTGGGTAATCTTGAGCTATCCTCAATACCCTATTATCAGTAATAACGTTTAATCTTCTACCTTAGGTCAGGCGTTAAATCTAGCTGGGCTAAATGCAAGTCAATTGTGCAGTACAATAATCATCCTAATACGCCGCAAAGGTATCAATATTCTAAGACCGCAAAACAGATTGTCAAGTTGTATATAATACCCGTTCTGGCGACACTCCTAAAAGTGTTATTGTTATTTTAAAATAAGTGTTTTGTTGACAGCTACCGATCAGCTATACGATCAAGAATGTGCTGATGAATTGAGTAAAAATAGTAGCTAATTAGTTATTTTTAAATGATGTTTATCAACATGAAAATGCGTGTTCTTCACATATTTACACAAATCTCTGTACCGACTAACTGGAATTTGATTAGGACTAAACATTTTAGAAATAACTAATACGATTATTTATTTCTATGCCTACATATTGGCATTTATTTCTGTATGAATATTACCACTTCTTCATCGGCATATAATGTAAAAAAACCCACGAATTCGTATGTATTATGTTATGAGACCATGTAAATTTAACGCCGACACACTTTCGAAACCTGTTATCATTACATAACTTTGTTTCCGATACCAACAACGTGTGTCCTACAGCCTTTCATAGTAGTTCAAGGTCTGACGTACCCCTGCTAATAAAAGGTGCTCAATCTGATTGTTTCATGCTCCATGCTCCTGTATAATGGTGGCATTCACGTTAAAAAATATCCGTTTTATTGTGCTTCTATTAGTAGCGAATGCTCGACCGCGATCATTATCGGATAGGAATTAATGCTGATACAATATTATCAGTGATCGGGAGTTCGACACTTCAGTTTAGTAAAAGGATGTATGTAGGTAATATGTAGGAGTTGCCTAGTAGCTTATCATATTATCTCTGATTTTTGCAGGTCATGGTTGTTTAATAAAATATTATTTATTTAGTAGGGCATACCGTGGCCTCTGGCAACATACAGGCAACGGAATGAACACGGGTGGGTTTTAGTCAGTAAGAGTCTGACACGATCGGGAGAAGTTACTTGATAATTTCCCACAAAAAAAGGGGGACTTAATGCCATAGGCATTTTCTACCAGTCAACCTTTGGGTGATGCAGAGATAATTAATTAGTGATAGGTGCAATAACGAAATTTGTGCAATAAATATTTATTTCAATATAAGGATATACATACATTTATACCTATTTAAAACTTTAAATAATATATATATATCTTAATTATACATAAATATATAAGACAAACAATGGGAAAATATTACCGTTGTGATGATACTGCCAGCTTCTTACGAATGTGCTCGCGAACTTTGGTAGGTTTGCTATCCTGATTTCCCGGGGGAACGCATTCCACAGAGAGATAGACTGAACGAAGAAGGAAGAGTGAAGTCACTGCGGTGAGTGGAACATTGAAGTAGACGATTGTGTGATGATGATGAACGTAGATTTCTACTGTGATTCGTGCAAATGTACTGAAACTGGGAGGCGAGATAACTATGGGAAGTGGGAGAGCCAAACAATGAAGCTGGCGTATGGGCAACCACTTTAGACGCGACCGATACGCAGAGACATGATCATATTTATGCATATTTAAAACGAATCGAATGCAGTTATTGAGAAGACGGTCAAGTTTGTCGAGGAGATCTGCATTCAGGTCATAGCAGCACACATCACCATAATCGATGACAGGGAAAATCAAGGACTGCTCAAGCAATGTCTTGGTACTTGATGGTAATAAATTTATCAGTCGGTATAGAGCCCGCAGCGCTCCAGTAACCTTCTGGCTCACCCTAGCAACTTGAGTATGCCAGTTCATTGTGCAAGATTCAGATTCAGATGTGCAAGCCTAGGCTTCACGTCAGTGCTAAATGGAACGATCGTAACATTAAAGAGAACTGGTGGTTGAACCATCCACCTCACCAACACTACGATGACTCCCAATGATGATCGCCTGACTGATTAGGGTTTACTGCAACAACATATCTATCAGAACAGGTTTTAATGGCTGTCAAATCCTTATTTAACTTGTCGAATTTGATTATTTATCTACTTATAGTTTAATATCACGCCGGTATTCCCCGAAATGCAGAGGTGTAATAGTTCATCCTCACTTTGTCAGTTATTCAAATCTCATGTTAAAGGGGGTAAGTCTACATAAAAAGCCTATATAAATAAATGCCTAAATATTAAGCCTACATAAATAAATGCCTATATATTAAGCTTATATAAATAAATGCCAAAATATTAAGCCTACATAAATAAATGCGTAAATATTAAGCTTATTTATATAAATGCCTAAATATTAAGCCTATACAGGGTGACATTGAAAACATGCGACAAATAGAAATGGAAGATTGTACTCATCATTATGAACAACTTTTACTAAGGGACCAAAGCTACAATCCCAAAAAAAAAAACTGCTGTCCCCTACATTTATGTTCGCAATACCTCATCAAAATGTAGGAAAAGCAGATTTTTTTTTTGGGATTACATCTTTGGTCCCTTAGTAAAAGTTGTTAATAATGATGTATACAATGTCCCATTTCAGTTTGTCGCAAGTTTTCAATTTCAACCTGTATAAATAAATGCCTAAATCAAAAGTCAAAGTCAAATTATTTATTTCAAATGGGCACATAAAAGGCACTTTTGGACGTCAAAATTACAAATACGACTGAAGAGTCTAGAATGAGTTCAGCAGGACGAGAATAGGGTTATCTGATTGGTAGTGGCCTCCAAGGATGTTGGTATTATAGGTAGATCCTCCTCCGTACAAACATGATGATTCATAATTAATCACTATTTTGTTAGTATAACTAGACAACACAGACTCGTCACTACTACTGCAGCATGTTATATTAATAGCAAGCTCATTAATATTATATCCTATCAACATAGCAACCATATGTGTACATTCCCAAGACAGTGATAAAGTTCTCCGAGTTAACTTAAAACCACGTGTCAAAATACAATAATTTGTCACTATGTCAACAGTCAGCATGTGAATAGTATTATTCAACTTATAAATATAAATATTTTCATCATCTGATAAAGTATCAGAGTAAGGAAAAGCACACAACATTAGATGCCTATATTTTTTACTTTAATGAGGTGTTCACACCATCCATTTAATATTGTACTAGTACTAAGTAGTACAATATTAAGCCTTTATAAATATATGCCTAAATATTTGGCCTTTATGAATATATGCCTAAATATTAAGCCTTTATGAATATATGCCTTAATATTAAGCCATTATGAATATATGCCTAAATATTTATCCCCTTATCCATAAAACTTAGCACGCCTATTTTAGTTAAAATAGGTTTTGTCACTCTCTAACAAACACAAATTTCAATGTGACAGATAAGAGCAGCATTTTAGCTTGAATATGATGATGATTGATGGACGTTTATGAATAAGAGCCTAAGCCTATATAAATAAATGCCTATTCGGCGTGAACGCAATCGTGCTCACGTTTGTCAAAAGTTTTGTCTAGAGGTTGGATGGGTCATCCTTTTCGTAACGAAATTACATTGATCAATTTACGTAGGTTTAAAATGCATGTCGCGTTTAACTTACGGAATTTACTGTATAACATGGAACACTCTTAAGGCGCTGACAAGACCCAATTGACCAAAATAGGCTTCTCTTAAGAAAGAAAATTGCCAAATCTGTATAGTTTGGGTAGCGGAAAAAATATATGTTAATTTTGAACATATTTCCCAGAACTTGGTTGTCACCAAAACACGTTTTGAAAAAAAATCTCGATACAAACTAACGTTAAACTAACCTCTTACCTTGAGTTCTAATCCAAAATATCTGTATTAAATATTAACACAAATTACGTATTTAATTAATAACAAGTACGTCTTATTCTAATGCAGAACTTGGTTGTTTTTTATTTTCGATTACTCAACTCAATTCTGAGTAAATAGATAATTACTTCATATTTTGCAATAAATTACAAGCGTTTTGTCGTCGCGCTTCTCTTTCTTTTCTATGCAATCTGACAGTGACCGCGGTTTAGGTGTTGTCAGCGTCTTAACTTGTAACATACTGCAGTAGATATTGAAACAAAGTTGGGTAGTTATGCAGGTAGTTAAGTACCGGAATCCATAGCTTAAACTTAGTATAAAGAGAGGAAGTACGTTATCTTCACACAAACGCACCGCGCGCGGCTTGTATGTGTGCGCCAAAGTATCTATGCGTCGCCGCACGCACATTTAAAAAAATCTCGACCCGTTTCTCAGACCGTCAGTCGGGGCTATCACCGCACGAGGTTCGCGCGTCACGGCTTTTCGGCACCGCTAAATGAATGAAAAACGTGTGATAATCGCAGGAGAACGTATTGCTGTGTGTTTTGGTGTCTTAATAATTCATCGATACCAGAATTGTCTCTGTTTAGATTACCTATTGAACAGGAAAGGTAAGCAAGTCACTTATTCTAGCACATCATTTTTACTTGATGATGAGATACCTACTTACTTATTTTTTGTTGTATTAGTTTTCTATCAGACAGAGGAAGTAGGTAGGCCTACTTTCCCATTAGAATGTATTGGGTACTTTTGATCTGTTTGAAGGGTTCGGTCAGTCAGTCAGAAAGATGAAGCTAGTTGCCCATTCCAAAGCGTATTAGGTACCTATGGAGAAGAACGGGCAAGAAACTCCACGGACACTCTTTTAAATCAACGTATTATGGTTACAAAATACTGTTAAGGCGCTGACAAGACCCAATTGACCAAAATAGGCTTCTCTTAAGAAAAAAATTGCCAAATCTGTATAGTTTGTGGTAGCGAAAAAAATATATGTTAATTTTGAACATTTTTCCCAGAACTTGGTTGTTACCAAAACACGTTTTGTAAAAAAAATCTCGATACAAACTAACGTTAAACTAACCTCTTACCTTGAGTTCTAATCCAAAATATCTGTATTAAATATCAACATACGTTACTTATTTAATTAATAACAAGAACGTCTTATTTGAATGCAGAACTTGGTTGTTTTTTATTTTCGATTACTCAACTTAATTTTGAGTAAATCAATAATTGCTTCATATTTTGCAATAAATTAAAAGCCCATCGTCATCGCGCTTCTCTTTCTTTTCTATGCAATCTGATAGTGACCGCGGTTTAGGTGTTGTCAGCGTCTTAACATCATTCATTTTGAAATTATACATGTGAGAACGATGCAAAACGTAAAAGCGTCCGTAATAAAAAGATTACAACAAAAAAAAAAAGCAATTAAAAAATTAAAATTATAATAAGCCGTGACAGCTGACGTGAAAGATGACCAGTCTCTACTGACGGCGCCGTTCATGAACATGACGCGTGGATTAGCACCATTCAGCTCAACTATTTTGAAGGGAGCTAAATGATCCAACACACGCGCCACCATCAGCGAGACATTAGAGTGAGCACGACATACTCCCAGCCGCCAGGGCACATTCAAGTCAATGAAAGACGTATCCAGTAAATGACAGCTTTGGTACATAGTACTCACAAAACACTGTGCTGTGCAGCTATACAATACTAAGAGATTGAATTAATACAATGCAAAGAGAGTTTTTAAAATCTTCAGCAGCTCCAACACTATTTTCAATACCTGATCACTTAGTTTTTGCGCCCTTGTGGAGCAGGACCAGCGCTGAGCCAAGCATTTTTATCAGCAATGTAATCCCCCAATTTATAATATGCTTGGCTGCATAGTGTGCGTTTTATACTAGATTTAAATTTTATTCCATTCAGTTGAAGTATGTGGGGAGGTACTTTATTGTAACATTTTAAACAGTACCCCATGAAAGATGAGTCTACTTTAGCCAGCCTGAAACCTGGTTGAACTAATTGGTCCCTATTTCTAGTGATATAATTGTGTCTTTCACCTCTTTTACTAAAAAGATGTAGATTTTTCCTTACGTACATGATGTTTTCATAGATACATATATTGACAAGGTACAGTCATGATGTTAATTTCTTTAAACAGTTCCCTTAGAGAGTCGCACCTGCGGAGGCCATGTATGGCTCTGATGGCTCTTTTCTGCAGAATAAAAATAGACTCGATGTCTGCAGCCCGTCCCCATAGTAAAATACCGTACGACATAATACTATGAAAGTAACTAAAATATACTAGCCGTGCGGTATCTACATCAGTAAATTGACGGATTTTTCTCACAGCATATGCTGCTGAACTGAGCCGTCCTGCAAGGGAAGTTAAATGAGGCCCCCATTGAAGCCTTGAGTCGAGCGTAATCCCCAGGAAAACAGTTTTATCGACTTTCCTTGATTCAATACTATCTCACAAATACTACTTTTGACATTTGGTAAAGAAAATCTTATGCACTTAGTTTTTTTCCCATTTAATACTAAATTATTAGCAGTGAACCAATTTTGGTCCTGCAATAGGGCGTTATTTACGTCGTCAAAATTTGAGGCACGTCTATTAATTTAAAAAATTAAGGAAGTATCGTCAGCAAATAATACCATTTGTGGTTGGGTTTTTAACAAGCGGGGTAGATCATTAATATATACTAAAAAGAGGAAAGAACCCAATATCGAGCCTTGTGGTACACCCATTTCTACTTTTAAGCCGAGTGAATTGACACTATTTATTTGAACTTGCTGCTGTCTATCATATAAATAAGATTTTACTAAACTGAACGCAAGGTCTCCAAGTCCGTAATGCTTAAGTATAGTAACTAAGTACCTACTTACAGTTATAAAATCGTAATTAAAAATAAGTAATTGACTAATTGTGAGCAGCCCAGAGCTATTATGTCTTAAGACACTTTCTTTAAGAAAAGAATTATGAAGCCCCGCTCAAAAAAGTAGTTACCTAACATGTTAATATGGTCCGGTGTTCTGTATTCCAATACGTTCTGAATCTGGTCTGGGCACAGTCTTAAGTTCCACAATTTACGCGTTTATTGTAGCTACCAATAGCACTTAACTCTGCGGAACAAGGAGGCACAAACCTAAGTGTTTACATCAGATAAGATTACTAGCAATTTAGAACGGAACGCTAATAAAACTGATTACTTGTAATCCTTCTCAATTGCTAGACTGGAATGATTACAAGGTAGGTATTCAGTTATTATATCAATAATTTAATCGTTATGATCTTTGTGGATTTTTGTCAAATGACGTGAGATAATTATAGCACCTAGATAAAACTTGTAAAATTATTAAATGTTATGCAATCACAATTTATAATACCTTGATTCCAGTTTACTAATATATACCTATTAGTAAACTGGAATCAAGGTATTATAGATAAAACTACCAAGATAATTATACAATTATCTTCGTAGTTTATGGTGGCGCCACTTACCTACACAAACGTCAAAAATAATGTCAAATTCAGTACAATTAAATTTAGTTTGCGTTTTGTCCACTTACTAAGTTATCTTTGTGAGCGGTAGGTACACACTGATCGGCTATGCTGTAATTTAAATTTTATCCTTCATCGTTGATTTGCAGCAATAATGATTTCTAATTGATGCGTTCCGTCAATGCTCAATACCACTCGTATAACCTACCTACCTACCTATCCACTTATAGACGCTTTTTTGCGTGTAATGCTATTTTTAAGGCCGCTCGATTGTTGTGGTAGAAACAACACCTTCCTTCCTTCCTTTTCTTTTTTCCTTGTCCTGAAACAAAACTCATGGCGGAAAAAGCGGGAAAACTATTACATTTGATTGGATAATAAATCTGTATAAAAGGCGCAAAGCGAGAAGTCCTTTTCCTATAATTAGGTAACAAATCGCTTATCCCTATTAACATTGTCGTATATGTTTTTTTGCCATTTTCTTTTTATTTCATTAATCACTCTTAAAAAGTCCCTTGTTTTAGTGGAGTCAAGAACATTTATTAAAATTCTGTTGATTTTTGATAATCTAATTTATACAGGGTGACATTGAAAACATGCGACAAATCGAAATGGAAGATTGTACTCATCATTATGAACAACTTTTACTAAGGGACCAAAGCTACAATCCCAAAAAAAAAACTGCTGTCCCCTACATTTATGTTCGCAATACCTCATCAAAATGTAGGAAAAGCAGATTTTTTTTTTGGGATTACAGCTTTGGTCCCTTAGTAAAAGTTGTTAATAATGATGTATACAATGTCCCATTTCAGTTTGTCGCAAGTTTTCAATTTCAACCTGTATATGAAAAAAAATTGCAATTCAAACTTTGAGACGCTCTCTTGTAATGTTGCTGATTTTCACATCCGACAATGTTAATAGGGATAGGCGAAATATAAAAGAAAAGCACGTATATCTCCACCGACATCTAAAATAGAAACTGGTATTCAGCTGCATCTTGTCAGACCGGAAGCCAACCCCAACATGTTAGGAAAAGGCTAGGCAGATTGATCTAAAATAAAAACAATGGAATCAAACGATGGTATTTTCAATAAAGTGGTAACCCTGTTACATTACATACCCAGTAAGTAAAGCAGCTATGGGTACGTAGGTACCCTAGGTACTTAGATATCCATGTCGCCACGTAACGCCCGATAAAGACCAGCCGATTGTAACACCTTACTCGGATATTTGCAAAGGAACTGGTCCTTTTGCCATTATGCCGTATGGCAACATTAGATAGCTAATGTTTTGTGTACCTATCTCGGCAAACGCGAGGTCGAAATATACTTGTGAATGCTAATTCTGCATGCACTTAGTCTTTATTATTATTAAAATAGATTGTTATTTATCGGCAATAATATTATCTATAGCAGCGATGCATAGACTGCGGCCCGCGGGCCGCATGCGGCTCGCTGCTGGGAAGCGTGCGGGCCAACAAATTAAAAAAATGCGGGAAAAAAAAAGAAAATTATGAAATAAATGTTGACAATGTTGTATACTTAATTACCTACATTAACAAGCATCTGATGCGAGCTTGCTATAAGAACTATTCGGGTAGCATTAGGTAGGGTGAGTGCGGGCGAAAGGGGCGCGGCGCGGGCGTGCAAAAAAAATGTGACAACAATGCAATGCCTCAAACTTTATATTGTAAGCAATGCATCAAACTTAATATTGTAACTTTTAGAAAAAAAGTACCTAATTGAATTAGGTAGGTACTTTTTTTGTAAAACTTGCAATATTCAGTTACTAATTCAGTGTTAAATATTCAGTTACTACAGTAATTAGTCGCCGCCGGTCATAATGTGCCCGAGGGGCCCCCTAGTACTACCCCTATTCTCTATAAAGGCTCGACGCGTCGCGACACAAAGGCACCGCTTGTAGCGCTACACGCGGTGTCTTCGTGTCGCGTCGCGTCGCGCGACTAGTCGCGCCAGTATGTAGGAGCCTTCAGTCTGTGCATCGCTGAACTATAGCCTATGTTTTGTTAGGTACCTACGTTCTTTTGTAGCACGCGTGAGCCGCCGCGTCTACGGCTGCTGCCGACGATTGTCGACGGCTGCAGTTGCCTCTGCCGTTAGCAACGTGCCGCTCGTGTGTAAGAGCTTAACGTATCGTAAATCATTTATCAAAGCGTGATTCATGTTTAATATTAGTTCATTATGTAAATTGGTGTTCTAGACAGTTTCTTCATACTTTGTTAAGTTCTAAGTTATTTCACATTAGATCATTGCTTCTTTATTTGAAATAAAACACAGGGACGACTGCAGTCGCGGGAAGGTACCAAAGGGTTACCGAGGCCCCTGGCAACACAGGCAACGGAAGGAATACGGGTGGGTTTTAGTCAGAAAGAGTCTGACACAACCTCCCGCTCCGCCCAGAGCGGGAGAAGTTATTTGATGATTTCCAAGCCAAAAAAAAGGGACGACTGCAAACTATCTAGAAATGGCATATTTTACATCAAACTATTATAACAAGCTTGCTTTTAGTTGCTAAAGATTTTTTTATTTTATTTCCGAAACTACAATTTCCCTTCCCGCTCAATTAGCCGCTGCCTTTTTATTTAAATAATAGTTGAAACATAAGCCCACGTCATTTGGGACATGTAACTTACGAACGAACCTTCGATATACCTTCACATACTCTCATATTTATATTCACTACACGACGCCTATACGGTCTGCTTTGAGGTCCGAAAATAAATTACCAACGCTGAAAGGATTTTAAATTAGTGGCCAGTACGATTTTAATTAAAACCTGAAGCGTGTTCTTTCAAATTAGTTTGGGCAATTAAAATTAAAAAGTAGGTACCTATTTGCTCACTCATTATTTTGATAGGCTTGAAATATGCGCATTCGTTTTAGAAGTTTTAATTACTCTTAAGTTTCTTACAGACTGGGCGAGAGGACGCGACAGGCATATTGCTGGCTGTCGCGCCCGCGATATCGCCTCAATATGCAGGAGCCTTTATGTGAATAAATTGTAGACACAATAATTACCTACATACTTATGTCGTTGCATACCACGTCACCATTTAATACGATTATATTGATTTTTTTGTAATGCAGAACTACTTCATGGAAATAACGTGACTTACACCTTGATATATTTCCAGTGATTTGAGCATTAAGTATTGTTTTCAACATCCCGATTGTTGAAAATTAATGATGACTAACTTCGATCCTAAATGTGGCCCTGGACGACCGAGCGTGGCAGCAAGCCACACTTCCCATTCGCCTGGGTGGTCTCAGCGTCCGCAAATTTCAAGTATAAGATAACCGACCTTCATCTCCTCGGTCCACAGTACTGATAAATTAACCAGGAACATTTTATCTTCCTCACTGGTCGATTTTGAGGTACTACAGTTTAACCGACGCGTTGAACGCTTGGAAAATGGCTTGTCCCAATACGGATTTGCCTGACAACCAGTCCTCCCAAAGACGGTGGGACATGCCGCTCTGCAGTGCTATACGGAATACCCTGGTCAACACGTCACTTAATAATGTTGAGCGTACCAGTCTGCTGGCTGTGTGAGAATGAGAGACAGGCTTGTGGCTTCAGGCGCTCCCGTCATCCACCATAGGCACTATGATGGATGACTCATCGTTTTGGATCGCTAGGTGTCTCCACTTAGGCGCACCTTGAGTTTATCCGTATCGGTGTCACTGCGGTGAAACCATCGACAGTCTCGGGCAAGCTGGCCTGTCCTGTTGCAGGAGCGCAGGTCGCATTGCACGGCACGCCAGCATCAACAATGTTATTCGTCGAGCTCTTGTCACCGCTGGCGTACCTGCGGTATTAGAACCAAACGGTAAACTTGGTACGTGAAGATTTGAAGAGACCAGATGGCATGACGTTGTGCCTTGGCAGGTGGGTAGGCTTCTGGTGTGGAACGCAACCTGTGTCGACACCCTTGCGCCATTTCATGTTCTAAGCACGGCTGGCTGTGCTGGCGCCGCTGCTGCGGCTGCAGAGAAAAGAGACGCAGTAACTACAGTTTTGAGCCGTTTGGGGTCGAAACGCTCAGGTCATGGGGCCCGAGGGCGCTTCTCTTTTTTTAAGGAAATTTCCCGCCGACTGGTGGACACTTCACGAGACCAGAAGGCTGGCTCGTTCTTTGGCCAAAGAATTAGCATTGCCATTCAACGTGGCAATGCTGTCTTCTGGGCACGTTTCCGGATGACAGCCATGCGGACGCCTAAGAGTACCTTTGTTTTTGTATTTATATCTATAATTAGTTGGTTATTCATTTAATGTAGTACCTAGTGTAAATTGTTAGTTGCGTCATATTATATATAATCTTATTAGTGTATTTGAAATAAGGTGTAAAATAAGGTGGCTGGGACAGACTGGATGCGGAAGGCGGAGGACAGGGTGTTGCGGCGCAGCCTGGGTGAGGCCTATGTCCAGCAGTGGACTATTATAGGCTGAGTTGATTGATTGATTGATTGTATTTGAAACAAATAAGAAGACTTTGGAAAACAAAAAAATATGTAAATAACCTTATAATGGGTCCTACAACAAAGTATTGATTTTACTCTCCCGTCATACATATTTGTTATGTACTTCCAACTTTACCAACCCACGTGTGCATTGTGCGGTTCCTATATAAATAGCAAGTTTATTTACCGATCTAGCTTTATACGTGGGTGCAGTTTGTAACGCCGAGGGCCGAGATACGAGATAATATTGACGTTTTCAAATACGTTATATTTAATGGATTCAATTTTACTTTACCACTTCTGTACGTAGTGGCCCATACTGGACCCGTAATTGGCCATTACTTTTATAGAGTTTTAGACAAAACAGGTTCAATGGTTCAATCATACGACCTAAAGGCAATGGTATGACACTGAACTTCCTCAAGCTCTCTAATATGTCTTCGTCCTGGACGGATCCGCTTCCAAGAAACCATTATTAGAAAATCTCTACGATAAGTCCAGCTGTAAACTATGATAGTCTAAAGATTCCTACCTACCTACTAAGTTATCCATCATCGACATTAAACTCGTCCATGATGATCCATTAGCCCCGCGGCTGTTACGATGTTATCTTTCTATTAGCAAGTTTAGAAGAACCATTATTCACTTATCTTTTAAAAATGAACGAGCACTGATCAATCTAAGTTAGGGTATAATAAAATTGCTGTGGAGATTTTCCTAAAGTTATGCTTTGCAACTTCACTGTTTTAAAAGTTTGAATTTTATTAGCGTAGAAATCTTGCCCAGACAAAAGTCTATAGGTATATTCTTTTATTTATGCAAAACAATCATTGAATTAACGGTATTCTATAGGTATCACAATACGTATCGATGTTTAAAAAAAGAACTAGTTTTCAAAACATCAACGGGAATAGGGTGGACCATTTTCAAAAGAAGAATACGACAACGGTTTTCCCTCATCCATTCAAAGACAAAGAGGTAACACCTGTGTTTTCACACAGTATAAAGTGGCGATACTTGCAGCTAACCACTAGCCACATGTACTGCGAACACGCGATGTACTAGCTATGAAGGTTATGTTATGTTTGCATAATTGGAAAGTACATTGCTCGTTGCACGATCGATATATCAAATGTTTGGTTTAACTTTACAGCTTCCTTATATCTCGCGGTTGTTTTAAACTGCCAATTCCGCAATGAAATGGAATTAAAGTACATTTTTGCTGTTGTAAAACACAATGTTAGTAGGTGCCTCTGTATTAAATTACAACTTTAGGACTTGAGTAAAATATATCGAAAAAGACATGACCCTTTCGTAGATAAACTAAATTGAAATATGTCCAGTCCTTAGCTCGACTGATGGCTAGCCTTCGTCTGACGCGAGACACGAAAGATATTTCCCCTCTTAAATTGAATTCGAGCGTTATAAAGATCAAGTTTCGATACACCTTCAAACGTAATACTTCTTATAAATGTAATTGATTGGAAGGGACGCGTGGGAGAAAATTTTATAAGAAAAAATATCGATGCCATTCTTCAAATGTCAAGTGAAATAAGATCGGAAACGTTGTTATTTTGTAAGTAAATAAGTAAAAGACGTGGTAAAAAATACAAGTTATTTCTCTGGATTATATTTTATATTGATATCATATCGATATAATATATTCTGGTATCAATAAAATTATATTACTCAGGTGACTGACGCGTGAAGTGACGAGTGCGAAGTATTTTTATGGAGAATATGGATGACATTTTAATTCAATAAAAGCTCTCCCACTACTAATCAGAATTAAAACGACCATTAAGGCGCTGACAAGACCCAATTGACCAAAATAGGCTTCTCTTAAGAAAGAAAATTGGCAAATCTATATAGTTTGTGGTAGCGGAAAAAATATATGTTAATTTTAAATATATTTCCCAGAACTTGGTTGTCACCAAAACACGTTTTGAAAAAAAAATCTCGATACAAACTAACGTTAAACTAACCTCTTACCTTGAGTTCTAATCCAAAATATCTGTATTAAATATCAACATAAATTACGTATTTAATTAATAACAAGTACGTCTTATTCTAATGCAGAACTTGGTTGTTTTTTATTTTCGATTACTCAACTCAATTCTGAGTAAATAGATAATTACTTCATATTTTGCAATAAATTACAATCGTTTTGTCGTCGCGCTTCTCTTTCTTTTCTATGCAATCTGACAGTGACCGCGGTTTAGGTGTTGTCAGCGTCTTAAGGCGCTGACAAGACCCAATCGACCAAAATAGGCTTCTCTTAAGAAAAAAAATTGCCAAATCTGTATAGTTTGTGGTAGCGGAAAAAATATATGTTAATTTTGAACATATTTCCCAGATCTTGGTTGTTACCAAAAGGGAACGGAACCCTAAAAATGATTCCAAATGCTAAACTTTACTGTAGAATACTTTACTTAGATACTTAAATTTCGGGTATTACTTACATAATTTCACTCCGCACACCACTTTTCACAATACCAATAATTCACGTATTTATCTCACCTGCTCGGCGTCCGTATGTGACTGTTGGGATCCAGCAGAATATTTGTCAGACACATGCTGAGCTGGACACCCACTTTGGTGCAACCTTGAGACGCACACCGCAATTTGTATGTTCGAGGCGCTGACAAGACCCAATTGACAAAAATAGGCTTCTCTTAAGAAAAAAAAATGCCAAATCTGTATAGTTTGTGGTAGCGGAAAAAAATACATGTTAATTTTGAACATATTTCCCAGAACTTGGTTATTACCAAAACACGATTTGAAAAAAAATCTCGATATTAACTAACGTTAAACTAACCTCTTACCTTGAGTTCTAATCCAAAATATCTGCATTAAATATCAATATACGTTACGTATTTAATTAATAACAAGAACGTCTTATTTGAATGCAGAACTTGTTTGTTTTTTATTTTCGATTACTCAACTCAATTTTGAGTAAATAGATAAAAGCTTCATATTTTGCAATAAATTACAAGCGTTGTGTCATCGCGCTTCTCTTTCTTTTCTATGCAATCTGACAGTGACCGCGGTTTAGGTGTTGTTAGTTAGTAATAGTTTTTTTAAGTACATTTATTTTATTTATAATTAATTAATTCTTAATATTACTTAATCTAAGAAGGGGGCAGGTTGAGTAATACCCTCATGGCGAGTATAGCTTAAATACCAACATAACTGCGTTTAGTTTACCTACGACTAAATTACGTGTAGTTATTAAAATCTTTTTTTTATATTATTAATTAATCCGAACTTCTAAAAATAGTACACTTACATGAAAATAAATGGCTTAGTTGCCTTACTAAGCGGTACGAATTCTATAACAAAACAACAAAAAAAGTAAGCGGTACGAAATCTGCCGTTCACCTTTATGCCTCCCGCAGACTGGGGCGATATCGCGGGCGCGACAGGCATATTGCTGCTTGTCGCGCCCGCGATATCGCGCTAGTCTGCACGAGCCGTTAAGTAAGTTTATAAGAACTTGTTTATGGAGGAATAAAGGCCATTTTTAAGGTTCCGTAGTAAACAAGGAACCCTCATAGTTTCGCCATTTCCGTCTGTCTGTCTGTGTGTCTGTAGCTCAAAGACTCTTAGTACTAGAAAGCTGTAATTTGGCATAGGTATACATATTAATTGGTCAAAGACAGCTAATGAGACACATTTTCTATTGTTTGACTCCGAATCGGTGAAAACCTTTCATATAGCGAAGGATAATGTTGGGTTAGGTTAGGTTAGAACAGTGACCATTAACGCCAGATCCCCTCTATTACTCTCGTCGATAGTGACGCATATGAAAGGTTCTGTCGGCGAATCGTTCGCCGTTGAAACGTTCTATCGGTGAAAAAATGAAAAGTGAATCGTTCTGTCGGTGAACCGTTCAACGGCAAAACGAATTTCGGAGAAATTATTCAGAATCGTTTTGTTCTAAGTTATCGAGAAAATTAAAAGCAATTCTGAATGTTTATGAAAACTGATATAGGTTTATGAAAAAACCGGCCAAGTGCGTGTCGGACTACGCACAATGAAGGGTTCCGTAGGCAGGATGAATTTATCCCAAAAACAAACTTAACATTGTAGTTGAAAAACATGTTCTCCCATACATAGGTTGTTACAGTCAATTCTCCAACTGCAAATGTAACTTAAGTATTACTCGTGAACTTGTAAATCCTACTTAGCTGTAATAATTTTCCTTTTAATTTCGTTATATACCTATACTATTGCAATGAACTTTTTCATTTTTCCAAAAACAAGCATTTAGCCGGCAGGAGGGGAGGGACACTTAGCATAATCAGCCTATAATGTACCCACTGCTGGGACACAGGCCTCTCTTCGAGGAAGTAGGAGTGGGCTGGAGAGACACTTGACTAAAACAAAAAATAGCACTTTAAAGCCTAATGTTACGCAAACGAATCCCTGAATGGAAAAATGGTTTTCACAAACCCCCAATATTTTTGAACGGCCTATCCAATGATACCCCACACCATCGGATAGACGACAAAAAAAATATCATCCCCACTTCACGTGCAAAGGTGGTGCCCTAAAAAAGGCCCCTTTGTTTTTCAAGATTTTATTTTACCACTATGTATGGGTCAGGAGCAAATTTTTGACGTGTTGCACAACGGAAATGTATCACACTGGAAAATAAATGCGCGCAATATAATTATTAGGGTGTGTGTAAATCTTCGAAATATTTTAGGCAAGTGTAATTAATTTGATTACACCTGCCTAAAATATTCACACAACCCTAATAATTATATTGCGCTGCATTTATTTTCCAGTGTGACACATTTCCGTTGTGATTTCCGTTGTGCAACAAGTCAAAAATTTGGTGCTGACCCGTATGTCGGCGTGATAAATTTGTATACCCATGCCAAATTACAGCGTTCTCGTACGAGTCTCTGAGCTAAGCCGAAGACAGACAGACGGACGGACATGGTGAAACTATAAGGGTTCCTTGTTTACTACGGAACCATAAAATGGATAGTGATGTACGATGCATGTACCTGTGTGCTTAGTATTGTGCACGTATGTAATGAACCTTTATGAGATAAATTTTCTCTGTCAAGCACTTAGGTAAAATGTCTTAAGTTTCGTCTTTAGATAAAAAGATACCTATCTTCTTAGGTAGACTGCACCAAATAGAGATTTTCTTTTGTACATAGAATAATATAGGAAGGTACTTAAATTTAATGTTAAGCGTAATTAAATTGACACCAACGTCAATTTGCCATGTTATAACCATTTCATATAAATGTCAAAGAATGACGGTTGTGATTTGAATATGCGGATAATTTAAGTTGCAACTCAATTTGCTTCTTTACAAGCTTATATCTATTTGAGCCTAATCACATGTATTTATTTTAAAAGAAGCACAGCCACATCATATAAATTAAACTTATGTTAGAAATAATCTTCATAACTAAAGGACTAATGTAGGTACATAACAATTACGGCGTACATAGCATTGATTACAATATATTTCTGTCTTGAAATTGAATATAGGTACTAAACTAAATTAAAATAAACTAACACAGACTAACGTACCTAAATAAAACGGGAAACAAGCAAAAATAAAAATAGTTAGAAATAAAAATAAAAATTGAAATTAAAAACAACTTGGCAAGGATAGTGTGATTTTCTTTCTGAATCCCGGTAGCTTGTCGCTGAATGTATCCAAGTCAGGTGTGTTTATCACAGTATTATTGTATTCGTTGCTGTTTCGTGTATCGGGAGACTAAATCTAAATTAGTTTCTACAAAAGATGTAACAAATACCTTTTGATTTTGTTTTGGCACTTGGGTTTTTTGGAACTGTTAAGGAAATACTGCAACAGGCAACTGCACTGTATTTTTCCATTAATTAATTTATGGAGGAAGCATAAATCTAGCAGACGTCTGCGATTGCGAAGGGTTATCATTTTTTTTTTTAAACGCTCTATTCTTACTTTCTGTGGGCAAACCCTCAGAGAAAGCCAGATGTCTCGTGAAAGTTCGCTGTATGCTTTTCACACGTTGCGAGTGCACTGCATAATAAAAAACCGGCCAAGTGCGTGTCGGACACAATGAAGGGTTCTGTAGTTGAAATGAATTTATCTCTAAAACAAACTTAACATTGTAGTTGAAAAACATGTTCTCTCATACATCGATATACGTCACGGTCAATTCTCCAACTGGAAATGCAAGTTGGTCGACTATTACTCGTTAACTTGCAAAGCCTACTTAGCTGTGATAGTTTTCCTTTTAATTTCGTTATATATACCTACTACTGCCATTATTTTTTTCACTTACCAATTCCTCTGGAATAGCGCTTCAAAAAACCTAGCATTTGGGCGGCCTTCGTCTCTGTGTGATGTAAATTTCAGCTTCCTGTCTGAGATCACACCCAGCAGGCTTAGCATGACGCTTTCTATTTACACGAAGAATAGACACAGCTCTTTCTATACAAAGTGACATTTCGTTTCTCCATTTTTGACATCACACTGTACAAATCCTTCTACAATCTGTCATTTTGTCCTTCGTTTCCAACAATCTCTGTCTAGGTCCTTTTTTTATGTAGAAGGAATTCTACGGTGCGATGTCAAAAATGGAGAACCGAAATGTCACTTTGTATAGAAAAAGCTGTGTCTATTCTTCGTAGAAATAAAAAGCATCATGCTAAGCAGGCGTATCTCGAATGTAATTCACTTGTTTCAGCGTTATGCCACCAATATCATAACTTGTTTGAAATGGTGCCGTACGTTAATTAACTATTTACTTACTTTAACATCAGTATTACACTGACTGAGGTCCCCAGAGAAGGCGTGTATCTTTGGGACCAGAGCTAAGTAACATTATTCTCTATATCGACTTTATACGTCTGTTTTATTTAACTTTTCACTTACTTAGTACATAGAATAAGACGTAGATACTTACACTTTGAGTCCTTCGTGACATTAACCTAAAGGATCTTTTACACGAGGAGACTTTATCGCTCTTCGAGAACTCGAGAAGCGAGAATGTCCATGCGAGTCTCGTAGACGAGACGGGCCAGCGGCTGCAGTCACAACATAGCGATCGGTTTACGATCGAATTCGGTTGCAATGCCCTAATGACCCTTGACGGTCAAAGTTGCTTGACAAGCACGAACAAAAAGCAATCAAGCAATTTCAAATCGCTATTTATGTCGAGAATGCAGCCCCTGGACATTATTATATTACACTCATTGTAAGCGAGATTTCTGTATCTCTTGTTTGTAAACACTAAACAAGCAAGAGATACAGAAATCTCGCTTACGATTATGTCAAACGAGTTTTGAATCGGCAGGCGATTTTCTCGAACTGTGATTAGATTTTTTTTTTATTTCTAAGTATACCTACTTATTATACTTTTGTAAATCACCCTTTATTCTGCACAGTCTGCACTAGTTTTTGCCCTGACTTATGTTTATGACGTTATCCGTTCAATCTTAACACACGACGCAGCCCTGGCACTGAATATGCTAAATATGCTTGAGGTAGGTAATACTAGCCTTGTTCTGATTTTTTAAATATAAAATTATTATTATTGTAAATATTGAGTACCTAGTTTTCCTCATATTTTTTGTTAATAGGACGGCTGATGGCTGATGACTGTGATGTTTCTGTAATCGGTTTGGCAATAAAACCGGATCATAAAGATATTTTTTTTTCTCATTTAAGAATATATTTATAAGGAAGTCTTTAGGAGAGACCTTAGCCCAGCAGCCAGACAGAATAAGGAGTTCTGATAAAAAAAGCCCGCGTACTAAATATGTATGAACGTAGGCACACGACACAAAACATTGTATGGCGTTGTGCCTAAGTAGGTATGTAACAAACGAATTCCATGCACAAATCGAGCCAAACATTTCGGTATCAATTAATCGTATCAACTTAACAATTGAGCCAATGAAGCGGATTCCTTTACATGAATGCGGCACATAAAGCATTGCACTCAACAGGGGCGGAACATCGATTAGGTATTCATTGAGACCAGCATTTTGACGTCAATGATTTAAAACTATAACAGAATTAGGGTCTGGTCCGGAACAGAACCTCGCCAAATGTATCGATTGGCCTTTGTTAAGTTATTCTTAATCGAGAGAATGTGGCTTTTGTAGACATACTCGTAGCTTTATGTATTAGCCATCCGCAAAGGTAGCCCGCGAAATTCAAATTATGATTCGCGACTTTAACAAATATATATTTACAGAATTATTATCATTAGATTCATTAAATCTCTCCAAGTTAGGTTTGTTCTATAATGACAAGATTTCATGATAAAGTAATTCAGTAGAATATCTAACTAAGAGAGATGTTTTAGTTATTCTAATGATAATAATTCTGTAAATAGATATTTTTATTTGCAAAAACCTAAGATGATTTGATTTTCGCGGGCTACTTTTGCGGATTCACCATACGTGCTTCGGGCTTTAGTTAGGTACGTAGTATGGTAACATGTTTTTAGTTTCTGACTTCTGAAGGTTAAATTGCTGTAAGAAACTGTATCGTAATCTAGTTTGTTTAAGTTTCGAGTCGCATTTTCAGTTAAAAACATTTTCTCCTAGACTTTTTAAAACAGGCCATATATAAAATCCAGATTTTATAGTCAGTCTAAAGTGTTATTTAATAGCTTATTTAGGTTGAGGTTTGCCTAATATGATAACCTTTTCATTTTAAAGGTATTCATTATAGGTAAGATACCTTCGCGGTTAGGTGAAGAACGTAATTCAAAGATAAACTATACATAGTAACGTAGGAATGACATCGACGGCAACATATCCTGAATACATACCTAATGTATTCAGGATATTTATAAACATTGTGACAATAATAATTAATTATATGAGTATGAGAAATATTAAAATTATAAAATAAGTCGTTGTGAACAAATTCATGACCAGGAATGTAAACTGTTTTAACCTATTGTATTTTACCTCTTCGTTTCCTTCCAACTGAAATAATTATTAATGTTGCATCTGTCACACATGAACACAATATTAAGGTTTTATTACGACAATGCGGATGCAATCAACTTCGTCTGAATTAATTCTACTATTTATGTAAACAACAAAAACAAAAAACTAAACTGTCACAGACAATAATAAAATCACAACTTTGTGCAATCGTTAATTTTCTTACTTCCTCGAAGTAATAAAATGAACGATTCATTTTATACTACATAAAGATATTAATAAAACCGAGCAATCTTTCCATATTTAAATATTTATAAACGGCGCCTACACCGAGCTTTGTTATCTTTAGCTCAAGTATTCGTAATTCAAAGTTTACTATGTTTAGGCACGTCGTTCATAAAGAAATTGTTATGCTCATAATAATTTAATGAATAGGCCCAATCGAACTATATGTACATTTTTTCAAGGAAAACAAGGCTTAGAGGAAACATTCGAAGTAACAATGCGTTGTAGTTCTGAGAACTGAAGTGCTTTAATTGCTTTTAATCGTTTTATTACATTATCTTCAGTCGCTAACGGCCGGTCTCGATACATACAGTCCAGTTGTTCTACACGTATTTATTACCCATGTCCCAATAAGACAGCTCATCTTCGATCCCTCTCACGATTATATTGACACCGAGGATTGATCAAAATTGAATTGAAACAAAAGGGAAAAATTACCTATCACTATGTCCGAGTTATGTCAGTCACATTTGATACCATAAGTTTGGCCATTTTGCAACTTGCTTAAAAACGTAGATAAACATAAATCCATAAAATAATGTATCTATGGTGATTTGCAATGAAGAAGCCTGTCACAGTCGTTATCGCTTTGACAACACACGGAAGCGAGGTGTGTCCAAAGCGATAGTCTTGCAATGCGCCCTACTTATGCACTGATGCGATCTTTACAGCCCACACAATACCACAGAACCCTGTGATAAGCAAGCTGTCATACAATGTCATTACTTGTACAAGGCGTATTTACTTGTGTACTTGTACTACTTGTGCAAGTTCGAACAATGACATGACAATCGAAGTAAAGGGTTGTAGTGAAACCCTTCTGTGATCAACATTGACAGTCAACACGGCCATTGTTGTAGTGTCGAACTTGTACGACTACTATCGGCATTCAATTGTTTGTATTTTGTTTCCAAATATTGACTAAAACTTCCGAATGTATACTGTGTGTCATTGTGAATTGACAGTGTGTGTGTGTATTTCATTGTCTTGCAATAATGTTCGCTGTATCATAAAAGATAATATATGATGTCCCTTTATTATTGGAAGATACATTAAGTAGCTAAATGTTTAAGTAGAAACTGGTGAAGTTTGTTGAAGCGGTGCTTAAAAGTGTTAAAATTAGAATAAGTGATGTTCCGGATATCCGTATCCGCGGATATCCGCGGGAGAAAAAGATCCGTATCCCTATCCGTTACATTTTTGACGGATCCTTTACCTTATTATTTTTTATTACATTGATTCAATTCTATAAGTAGGTAATTTATTGCTACGTAATCTAATCACGTAGCAATAAAATAGTATTAAAATTCAATCGATATAGGTATGTTTTATTTCTAAAAATCAAATATTTGGCATCTTTATACTGCAAACATTTATCGTAGTAAGTTAACATACAAATAGTACGCAACTTAAAGGAACTAAATCAACTAGGTATCTAATATACACTTACTGTATTAAAAAAAGTTATTATAAAATATTAATTAAAATATCTTTATAATGAGATCAATTGAGTTTAAATCTTTGTAACATTTATTATTGAAAGTTATAAGACCACTTTTATAACAAAACTTAATCTTTGTAATATTTTAAATTGTGATTAAGTAAATGATTATTCTAATTAGAAAGTTAAGATCCGTATCCGCGGATCTTGACGCCAATGATCCGTATCCGGATCCGTATCAGCGGATCTACATTTTTAATGACATCACTAAATAGAATAGTCTAATTTTGACACTTGCTTTGATTAGAGAGTAGTTATCTATCAATAACATCTCTCTAATCAAAGACTACAGATTCAGTACTTATTCGATTTTGTTTTATTGAAGTGAGTTCGTGATTTTTATCATCATCGCATAACGATTCGAATAGAGATTGTACCGATCGCGGAGGTAAACTTAAAATGGTATAAGGGTAAGATATCTGTGACGTTTCACTTCCATCGTTCCGCCGCGCGCCGAGCGCCGTCGTGTCGGGAAATAAAAGACGATCACATTACTGTACCTACTTATAAAGGCTCCTACATACTGGCGCGACTTGTCGCGCGACGCGACGCGACACAAAGACACCGCGTGTAGCGCTACAAGCGGTGCCTTTGTGTCGCGACGCGTCGCGCGACAAGTCGCGCTAGTATGTAGGAGCCTTTACACGGATAAAGTGCCCGTGTCTCTTTATAGGTACTCAATTTACTGAATTTGACATAATATTGCTTAGTCCTATTTCACGCGACTGCTATACGACTAAAGACGACGTCTAAAAAATTGTGTGGATGGCTCATTACTACAAGAAATAGTGATAGTTTAAACTATCACTTATTATAAAGTGAAGTGAAGTATGTTCACTATACAGAGTGTTTGGCAGAACGTTGAACATACGAAAATGGTGGATAGTTGGGGTCATCTGCTACTTACTCAGCCCTAATTTATTTGGCCCTGGCCTCCTGGATATTTAAGAAAATATTTTTTTTGCTTTCTTCTAGTTTCCCCACTTTCCTAACTTTAACGTGTAATTTTTATTAAAAATGGGTAAAACAGGCAATATTTTTGTTTTTTTTAATCATTAATGTTGGCAGATTCTTATAAAATTATTGCTTTATTCAGATGTTAGCTAGAAAAAAAGTTATGAGTCTGAGGACTCATAACTTTTTTTAAGTACGTAGTAAGTAAGTAGTAAGTAAGTAGTAAGTTTGAGAACTTACTACTTACTTAGAAATATGTAAAAAAATACTTAAATCTTAATTTCAACTTGCATTAAAAAAAAAAAACAAAAAATGATTGAGGAGTTCCAATTCTAGCAAAACATCCCTAGTTTGTGACCTTTCTAATGGTATGTAATTTGCTTTTATGTATTTTTTTTAATTTTTTTTTAAATATCCAGTGGCAGTGTCAAATAAATTAGGGCTGAGTAAGTAGCAGATGACCCCACCTATCCACCATTTTCGTATGGTCAACGTTCTGCCAAACACCCTGTATAATAAGTATTAGTTCGATAAATGATAATGATATGATAAATGAGTTTATTTCTGTAGGTACGAACACGAACGAACACTTTTACATGTCAATTATATTTTTTTAACTAGATGAGGTCGGCGTTTCCTATCTGACTACTCTGAGGACAGTCTCTTTTAAAGTCCAGACATAATCTTGGTCAGATCATGTGATGACAATGTAGATTGGGGCCTGAAATGATCTTATGACGAAAGAACCACACAGATTGAGTGGACCTGTCCAGTCAGTGCACGCATTTGTTGGTTCAACGGCTAGGATTCGAATTGAGGAACTCCCGCCTGCCAATCAGCAGTCAACATCTGCTTGGGCAACTAGCACTATATAGCGAAGATATACCTACCCAAATGATCTTCCATAGTGATTTATCTACCTACTCTAATACATTACGACTCTTTGCTACACAATGTATTTTTTACGAGCATTAACTTCCACAATCCTATTAACATCGACGGAACGTAAATAGGACAGATATTTTTGGATCACGTAACTTTTTGACGTTTATATCAGTCCCATACATTTTATTGGGGGAGTTATTAATCGCAGGGTAGCAAGTTTGTTTGGGAAGACTAAGAGAAACTATAAAAATAATAAAAACTAATATTACAGTGGAGAAACTTAGGTAGGTTCTTGGTACTTGGTATTTGGAAGTTGCAATTGAATTGTCTTATAGCCTTTAGTTAGATTATTTTGAATCCTAACCAGGACCATTGGACCTTTTTTTGAGGGTGTGTAATTATGTAATAACTTCTCCCGCTCTGGGCGGAGCTGGGAGGGTGTGTCAGACTCTTACTGACTAAAACCCACCCGTGTTCCTTCCGTTGCCTGTGTAGCCAGAGCCCATGGTACCCTTTCGGAAGTGGGGAAACAGTCTTGTAAAAACATACAGATTGAATGAATCCTCCTCTTATTATGAACTCGGTAAAAAAGTAGGTATGAATAGTTCATGTATCCTCGTGTTCAGGCCCCTAAATACCTAATGTTTTATTTAATCGTCTTGTTTTTAATACTATCTATCAAAAACATTCCATTCAAAGTATCACGGTATTGTCAATAAAATACACTTCCACTTCGCTTTCTTTATGCTTATTTTGTTTTTGTTTATCAGAAACCATTTTTTCCGGAAAGAACCTACACCATCTCAAATATTCTTACTACCTTTTAACTCGTCGAAGGTTTCCCGCATGAGTGACGCTGACGCGGTACCTACCTCCCGACACCGATAGGGCGGGACACACGAGGGAAATGTTCTCTGAGTTGTGACACGACGATGACACCACGACACACGTCACACGAAGTGTCGCCGACGTGACGTCATCTGCCACTAGACAAAGTTACCCACTCCATGAGAAAACAACTCGTAAAATATATCACCCGTACAGACATTGGATCGGTATTTGTAAACAAACAGTTTTAACGATCTCGTCTCTCATAAAAAGTAACAACTTCAATAACCTTAAGAATTTGATATCGTATACCATAACTTTCTCTAGCGAGTTTCCAAGAAGTGTAATTAGCGACACGTATTGCGTATCCATGTCCCCGACAACATTGCCCAATGCTGACTGCCTTGTCCCATAATGTTACGGTGTACGCTGAGTTTCCATAGATAATCAATAGTCTTAGACATAACACATACTATGCATCAGCGTATCAAATATCTCACTCGTAAATATGCATCAAGTCTCATAAAATTTGTGAGCTTACATCAAAGGTTACAACGTTATTGAGAATACTCAATAAATACCCTTCATTTACTTCAACACCGTCGCGTTTTCGTGAAACTAATAAAACACTCGTTACCCCACACCATTACGTCAACGACATTGCAATATAAAAGGATGAAATTAAAAAACGGGGTCTGAGTGAAAAGCGACGCTTGTTTTGGCCAAAGAAAGGTCACTCACGGACATTATACGTAAAGCCACGTGAATCAACCGAAAATGTCGGTAGAAATGTTAAAAACTGCGGGTATTCGAGAGTTCTCTCGTTCCACCGGGTGTAATTCTTCGAGCGCGCTCCTCAAATATTAAACGAAACTGTAGCCGCGCCAACGAGCTCATGCAAATTGAGAATACATACTTAAAAGTTTAATTTCTTTCTGTGAGGATTGACTGCAAGTGGAGATGATACTGACTGGTTTTATAGCTAAACAAGTAGGACGCGACATCTATATTATTATATATCAAGTTTGATCGAACTCGTTGAGAACTCGTTTTGGTTTTGACTTGTCACCGAAAAAAAATTGCGAGAAACTTAAACGACTCGAGATTGATCGAGTTTCTAAAACCGGAAGAATTTGCATCTATCAAATAGTATACTATGGCAGTCTATAAACATGACACCAAAGTAGGCGAACATCTTGTTTTTGACAATTTTATATAGCGAACGGTCTTTGTTTTAATGTGGCCATTATGTATGCAATCATATAAAATCGTGCTTAACAATTGCTGTAAACGCGCTAAGGAACTAGACATCAAAGTGTTGGGAAAAACTGCTAACTAATATTGAATCACATGACTTAGATATTATATAGAGGGGCTTATGGCTAAGTAATAACAGCCGCACGGGTCGATCGATCAGGTTAAGCTACGCTTGCCGCGGTTGATCCGTGGATGGGTGACCATCTTTACATACCAAGACCCCTCCGTGCCTCGGAAAGCACGTTAAGCCGTTGGTCCCGACTGTCATTTGTAGATCTCTGACAGACGTTACGGTTCGTCAGAAGCTCGAAAGTCTGACAACCAGTCTTACCAAGGGGTATCGTGTTACTCAGAAACTGGGTTGTGGAGGTCAGATAGGCAGTCGCTCCATGTAAAATATTGGTATTCAGCTGTATCCGGTAAGTCTGGAAGCCGACCCCAACATTGTTGGGAAAAGGCTAGGCAGATGATGATGACTTTGATATTATACGCATTACGGAAAGTTGGTTGTGTGACGGAATATTGAACACAGAAATATGCGAGGAAAGGTGGCGGGGTCATGATCTGTTTTTAACGTGGTTACTATGACACAGTGAGGTCAAACGTTCACACACGATGCGCGGAATGTATTTGGGTAACGATTAAGAATAATGTTTTTTCTAAGTTATCAAGGAAAGGCGACCTACGCTTGGCCGCGGTTTACATACCCCCCAACCAACAATAATTCCTCAATAATGCTGAAAGACTCTAAAGACTCTCTTCTATATTCCTACAATAGTTAAAATCTCGATGGTTAAAATCTCCTAGCACTAGGTACCTCGTATGTACCTAGTGGTAGGAGATTTTAACTTACCCTTCATAACATGGTCTTCAGACGGATGCGGTTGGAATACTAAAACTAAGTCTGATTTATTTGAAGTCACAACTGAATTTGTTAATTCTTTAGATTTTATGAATATGTCTCAATACAATCTGAAACCAAATTGCTGCGATAATGTTCTCGACCTTCTCTAATGTATCTTTAAGAGTGTACCTCAAGCTAGGTATCGTTGGTGGATATAGACAAGTTTCACGTCCCACTGGAACTTTGCATTGAGAACTGCTCTTATAACAGCAGTTCTCAATGCAAAGTCCACCTATTCCCTCTCAACCTAGAGTTATAAAAACGTTTTTTAAGGCAGACTTTGAAAAAAAATATTCGGAGCTCGTTAGCGTAGACTGGAATAACCGTTTCGAACAGCGTAATATGGACAAGTGCGTCGACATTTTTTACGCAACATTACGCTCACTTATAGACGCACACCTAATAGTACCTACAAGTATCAGGGCGTTTCCGATACTCGAAATGGTACCCTCCACCACTAATAAACGCTATCAAAAAAAAATTAAATCGACACCAAAGGTGTAAAAAATTGAAATCCCAAACGGACTACGCTGAATTCGCCTTGTTAAGATCTCGGATAAAATTTCTCCAAGCGGAGTCCTACGCTAAATACACTGCCAGAGGCGAGAAGCAATTAATAAAGTCACCTAACGGATTTTGGAAGTACGTAAATAATAAAAGGAAATCTTCTGGATACCCTTGCAATATGGTTTATCAAGGGGTAACTAAAACTAACATACTCGAACGGCGAAGATTTTGTAATGCATTTAATGAATTTCTACAAAGCGTTTTAGTCCTACTACTGGTAACAGTGTTAAGTGTTCCGAGGGGTTCCCTTGTCAAACGTTGCTCATTCTATTATAATTACTCCGGAATCACTATAAACAGTTTTTAGAATGGAGCCGGTACTGATGGGATACGACAAGCTGTAGTTATAGGTAGTTACCGATCTGACTGCGTAGACGTTATTTCTGGGGTGCCTCAAGGAAGGCTCACTGGTACTCCCCCTTATAATATTAATTAACACAGTGTTTCCTTCAATCTGAACATCTTCTTTATGCCGATGACAAAAAAAAATATTTATAAAAATAAATAACTCCAGTGACTGCCATTCATCCTATCTGACTTAGATAACTTGGTGACTATTAAAATTTAAACAACATAAATGTTAACACTAAGAAATGCCAAATTATAACCTTCTCTAAAAAACGCAATAATATACATACTTAATCAGCCTATAATGTTCCCACTCCTGGGACACAGGCCTCCTCTCTGTGAGAGGGAGTGGGCCGTAATCCACCACGCGAGCCCAGTGCGGGTTGGTAGATGTCACATGTCTTCGAATTTTTAGTTCTAGGACATGCCGGTTTCCTCACGATGTTTTCCTTCACCGTTTTGAGAGCAGTGGTGATGTAATAATTTACACAAAGTAAACCGCCTGTCTGGGTTCGAACCTACACAAACAACTCAAAAACGCAACAATATTAATTACAATTATCGGATCAGTAACGATATTATAAAGCGAGCTTCACAGGTTAGGGATTTGGGTGTGATTCTGGACGAAAAATTCACGTTCGAGGCACACATTGATCACATCACCAGTACAACCTACTGGTCCCTCGGATTCGTGACACGTAACAGCCACCTGTTCAAGAACCCCGTATGCTCAAAAAAAAAACCCTGTTATGTAAGGAGCATCCATAGGTGTTATCTGGCGACCTTTTTATAAGAAATATATTGATAAAAATGAATCCATGCAACGCAAAGGAGATGTTTGATTTTGGGCTACCACCATGTACTACATAGATAAATAGGAAAAAAATAGGGGATTTTCATAAAAATACAAAAAAAAATATTTGATGAAGAGTACAGCCGTACAAAAAAGATTATTTGGGAAGATTTTTAATATGATAACCCTATTTTTATGGCAGCTATGACAGTTGTGTTTGTCATGACGTTTAACGACCGACAGTTTTAAGTTTCGTAACGTGACGTCTTTCTTTGACTTTGGCAGTTGGCTTACATATTGTTGTCTGTGCCTCTGTGGTTGGCTTTGAAACGCTGAATCGTTGTATTCGCGCGTTTTGGATTAAGGGTGTTTCGGAGTTTCTAGTAGTTGTTTTTATTTTGCGAACCAGTTTACTACTACGGACATAGTTCTATATTCTAACAGACTTTTACTTATACTTATTCCAGTTTAAACCTAATTAGTTTCGGAATTCATGTGTTGTTTTGTAAATACACATCAATCAAATGTCACTGTCAAAATGACATTTCGTATATTCCTGATCCACCATATTTATTTTGTGTTGCTCTCCTTGACCGAGTTAATTTCAATTTACATTAAAACGTAGTAAAATTATAGAAAATTAACATTAGAAAACGGTAACTATATTGTATAGCGATATTTACATATAGTGTACATAGAGCTGGCCCAGGCTCCTTACATTTCTGGAACATCTCCTTTATTAAGTACCAAATTTACAAAACTTAAGCTGCTATCCCAAATTACCCGGACTCCTGTCGATACCACACATTTAATACTCTGGAAAAGCGACGACAGTTAAATGATATGATGCTATTGTACGACATACTTAACAATAAAATCAAAATCAAAATCAAAAGTCATTTATTCAAACTAGGCTGAAAATCAGCACTTTTCGAACGTCAAAGTTACATAAGACAGTCCCCCAAAAATGCCCGCCCGTCACCACTTCCTAGTGCTTTAGCTGGGAAAGAAGAAGTGGTGGAACAAACTCCCCAGCAGCACGTCTGTCTGTTTAGTTATATAAACTTGATTCTATACAAATCGTATGCAAAGTAATTAACATTACGAAATACAAAACATTGGATTAAATTACACACTTGCCATACGTTAGCTAGCACGCGCCAGTATACCAACAAAACAATGAACAAACTGTACTCAAGCAGATAAAAATTACAACATAAAAAAAACGTAACTAGAACTTAATACCTAAATAAAAGCCTCCAGGCATAAAGGGCGTGTAATAACTTTGTAGTATACAACAATAAGTTCACAACTGCTCAGAAGATTTAACTTAACGTCCCACTCAGACGTACCAGACATACCACTTTGTTATCAGTACCATCAGCCTCCACTAATTACCTAAAGATTTCACCATTCTTGCGTAATGATTAATGATAAATGTTTATAATGATAAATTCCCAACGTTGGACCTCTTCAATAACACACGGAACAGACTTAAAAAAGAGATTATCCAAATCCTCAATCAAACGTCGGATACTCCGCTAAATCAGTAGTGCCAGTTTAGTCATACTTACGTAGACATACACACATCTTCACACATATTTAGGTACAGCACCTACATCGCACAGATACACGCACGCACACACTTAAAATATTAATAATTATGTGTCACTGACATTATGTCACTCTCAGTATTTCTTATTTTCCCTGTACCGAATAATTGGCGTAGTGTTTAGAATAATAATAATGTTAAACTTACTGTCAGCTAAAGAGCTGTCAGCTGTGAAGCTATGACTATATTAAATAAATAAATAAAAAATATGGCCTCAGTTCAAGTGGTTACGAACTCGCGAATAAAGAACGTTGTAGACTAAGGCTGAGGCTACATTAGACCGCGACGCGACCTGCGACACATGAGCGAATAAAACAAATAAATGAATGCTCACGCATATGGCTACACCGTACATCAAATATTACTAGCGATCTTTGATTTCATTAAGCGATCAAAATCAAAAAAAATCAATCAAAATCAAAAGTCATTTATTCAAACTAGGCTGAAAATCACTTGGCTTGTAGCGCTACACGCGGTGTCTTTGTGTCGCGCCTGTTTGAAGGAGCCTTTATTCGTTGTGTAGCATGTGTACTGTAGCCACGTCATCGCCGAATATATTTATTTAGATTTTCGCTTGTAATGTAGCCATACCATGTTTATCTCGTTTCGCTCTTTCAGTCGCATCGCCAATCGCTGCCTTACTGTAGCCTCAGCCTAATAGCTAAGAACTGCGGGTCTATTCAAACATTCTCACCGTGAATACTTAGGCGAAGTGAGCTTAAAGTGGACTAATTCCCACCATACCCAATGCTATGGGGTGACACTTCACTTAAAGTACACTTCACCCAAGTTTTCAGATGAGAATTTCAGAATAGCATTACTGGGCTGAGTCATTCAAATCTGATGACACTTACTTTTACACATTAAAATTAACGTGTTTTAAATGCATGACATGTAGACTGTGAGTTTTAAGTACACCACATGAATATGTCATCGAAACATAAGATTTTTAAACCTATTTATGTACTCGTGTACACACGGTTACACATCAAGCTATACATTTCCAGTTTACACTGACCTCGCATTGTACGGAAATCCTATACAATGCGAGAACAGCTTATACTAGAAATGCATAGCTTGATATGTAGCCGTGTGTACCTATTTTATTTATAATTCATTATGATATATTTTTTATAAAGAATTCTCATTGTTCCTCTCAAGCAGAGCACTCGTCACCAAATCTCTTCACCACTCTTTATGTGTGTAAAAAGATTAAATAAATAAATAAGCAAATTATTTAATTTTATAGTACGTATTTGCCTCAAATCTCAACATATTATGAGTTTAGAAAAGAAAGCCTAACTTTTTAATATTTTACTTACAATGTGAAAATATGAAGTCATAAACATAAATGTGACATGGTCGTAAACGTCTCCTGCTGAATATAAAATGCTCTTCTAACACTACCTACTCATACCTACATATTCGGTCCTTTAAAGAGATTGCCTAACATCCTGAAAAGGGGCGATTATCCGCAAAACATGTTGTCAAAGAAACATTTACTCACTGGCTAGAAAAATATACAATAGAGACAGGTATTGAAAATGTATAACATAAAGTACTTTCCACAAGTGAACGTCCCTTTGGGCGTGACGACGAGCGATATGTAGAGGACTAGCTTTTTTTTACCTGCGCCTTCGCCCGCGTTGATGTCGGAAATTATCCCACGGTAACGCACTTTGGGTATAAAAAGTATTCTATGTTGTAACCCAAGTCATGATCTACACGTGTGCCAAATATCATCGACATCACTTCAGCCCACAAGGCGTCTGCCGGGGTCGCGGGAAGGTACCAAAGGGTTACCGAGTCCCCTGGCAACACGGGCAACTGAAGGAATACGGGTGGATTTTAGTCAGTAAGAGTCTGACACACCCGCTCCCGCTCCGCCCAGAACGGGAGAAGTCACCCAAAAAAAAAAAAGCCCACACGGCGTAATAAGGTAACAGACAGACATACAGACTTTCCTTCGCTTTGTAAAATTTGCATGGATCGTGCAGAAGCGAGTAGTAAAATGGTAGATTAAGTACCAGCAACACATCAAAGGATAGATTCATTAAACCATCTCGTGATAGACGCTGAGACGAAACCCGTGCTGGGAATTATGGAGACCTTAATACGACCGCTGACATATTGTTTGGTGCTTCCAAGACTGAACCGCATTATCTAATATATCTACATATACTTTAATTTATGTAATTTAAATTAAAGTCGCTTTTTACCCGACTGGCCCAGAAGGAGGGTCATGTTTTTCGAGAGTATGTATGTATGCATGTCTATTTGTTTGGCACGCTCTGCCTAAACGGCTTGATGGATTTTAACATAAGAGGTGTTAGATTTGTCTTAATTGTGGGAGTGACATAGGCTATATTGCATCTGCAAATACAAAAAAGGGAGAAGGTTTTTAAAATAAATTACAACAATATTGATATCAAATAATAGCTAGTAATGAGTCAATTCCATATATATATTAATAAAACTAAAAAGCTAAACTAAAAACCCGACTGCTAAAACACATTTGTTTTTTGTCTGTGTGACCGGGTTGTTCTTCTAAACTACGTGAAGGATTTCAATGCCGTTGACACCGTGTTTTAGAGAATTTACTCAAGAGTTTATCTGTATCAAACATTAATATAAAACTTACATAAAAATAAAGAAATCTCGATGATTTAAAAACCGTGCGAAGCACGGGCAAGTCGCTGGTGGTTAATAAATTATGGTACCAAAAACTTGGAGGAAAAAATAATCTCAGAGAACAAATAGAGAGGACATAAACGAGGCTTATGAGTAAGTAAATAAATAAAAGCTTACGACGGATTGAATAACGGCCTGTGTCAATCTAAGAGGTTTTCTTTTAATATAAATCGACTTTATATAAAAGCGTCGGTTGTTTTCATACTCGTACGTAATGAACTAATAACAAATCGTGGGCGCACACGTAGCTACACATTTTATTGAAAAGGAACCCAATAATCTCAAGTATATTTATTTCACACTTATTGCTTTCGTTTCTCCTTTGCCCTTCGGCATTTCGCGCCTGTATTATGCAAGGTAATCTGGTTTGGAAGCTGAAGAAGTATCAGATATCTTTTTTTTTATAAATATGTATAGAGCTTGCCTTTTGCAAAGTGTTTGCGCGGCTTAAGGCTCCTACATACTGGCGCGACTTGTCGCGCGACGCGTCGCGACACAAAGACACCGCGTGTAGCGCTACAAGCGGTGCCTTTGTGTCGCGACGCGTCGCGCGACAAGTCGCGCCAGTATGTAGGAGCCTTTATTCTTTGTACCGCTATTTCTAAGGTTAATAGATAAAGTTGTTCAAACTTGACCGGATGAAATAATAAATGGACTTTATTGATGTGGGTAGAAAAAAAAAGTGTTTATTCACAGAAAATTATGTGGGGGTGTGATTTTGTAAAAAGGGACGGAAGCGTTTAGACAAATTGACAGCTTGAGCATGGAACGAGTAAGTACTTTTAATAGCATGGAATTAGTGTACTCATGGAATTAGTAAGTACTATATAGTAGTAGTCGAATTTCGACCAGTGAGCGACCATTAGTAATGAATAATTATTCGAATAAATATTTCAGTATTTAGCGTTTTAAAATTCTGAGGTTAATTTCTGTCGCTGCTCAGTTGCTTATTACCAAGGTGAGATGTATACAGTTACATCATATGCGACTACTGTAAGGCTCGCTCGTTTTTTTTTTACTCTGTATATATTATGATCTCTGCCAAACTGCAAAACAGTTCGTTGGCTTAAACTTTTTCACCACTAAAACTATTCAAAATAATTATATTAAAGAGGTACTTATTATTTTATTTTTGAAGAAGGTTTTTGTGATACAACTGTTATATCGACTGGTTGGGACTAAAAAAAATCTATACATTGTTTTTTTTTTTTTTGGAAGAGTATGATTGTAATTTAAACGTTATCTATCACGATTTCAAATACATTTTGGAAGATACGTTTTGATTCTCATAAAACGCGCATGATATACATACTATGTGGTTTATTATAAACCAACCTATTCATAAATTAAATTAGGAAAAATTGATACCTACCTTTCTCAATTTTGATCCTACTATCATTTATAGGGGGAAGTCCCTTAGTGGCGGACACTTAAAGTTTTTTAGAAATAAAATAAAAAATATTTTAAGGAATGTTTATTTATTTATGACTGACAATAGATAACTAAGTTAGAAATCAAATAAAACTAAAAAAAACACAACCTCTGCTTAAAAATAATTAACACCATTAATCAGACTTCGGTAACAAATAATGTAGTTTATAAAAGTGGCACCTAGTACCGGACGGATATTTGTGCCATACCAAAAGCACTGGACATCTCAGAATAGCTTGCATCGATCACATATGTAGCCACCTCCAGCCTCTGAGACGTCTGCACATGCTTCATGTGCCCACCCAAGACAGGATGAGCTCTGGATCCAGTCTTCCTCAGTGTCTTCTAAGCAAACCACGCAAATTGTTGTGTTTGTGTTAGATGTTTCAGTTAATGGTTCCACTTTATTTCCATATTTTTCTTTGGGCTCCACCTCTTTCGCGTCTTTTCCTTTGGTTTGCTTTCCATTGCCTCCAATTGCTGCTTTAAACTTAGATCCTAATTCCTTCTTTTTGTATCTCATGTTCTTTTCATTTTCTTTTTCTTCTGCCACTTTTTTGTACGGCGTTTCTTCTTCTCCTCGATTTAGCGCCTTTATTTTGTCATATACAGTGCTTTTAGGAATATTGTATCGCATTGCAGCTTGTGTCACACTCAGTTCTTTGGAAAAAAAAATATCAATAGGAGTTTGTAAGCTTTCCACCGTTTGTAAGCCCACGATCCTATCTTTTTCTTCTCTTCAATTTCAATGCTATTCATTCTTCTATTTTCTAAAACAAAATTAAACAATTAGAATAAATAACGTTAATTCTCACGAGAAATATCAATATGTTTACCGTCCGGTGCTAAGTGATGACTTAGTGTCCGGTTATCCGGTACTAAGGGACAGATGATTTCGTACATTAGGTGGTACCTACTATAATTAGTTAAAAAATCTAATAATATTTTATCAGTGTACGGGTAACAATTAAGTACTACTTTTATTTTTGAATACCATTAAAATGTAAATGCATAAATGTGCCAGAATTACTTACATCGATTTTTACGTGACGCCGTGATTTCCCGCCAAAAGCAGCAAACGCCCGCTCCCGCCGTGGCCTTGCGCGTCACTCGCGAGCCACGGCGCGTGATCCTGTTGCTGTGTGCCCCCCGCGCCCCTTTCACTTGTACTTTGAATCGAACCGGTTTATACTTGCTTGAATAGTACGAGTGTCCGGCGGTAGGTGCCGTTCGGCGCTACGGGACTTCCCCCTAATCATTAAAGTGGACACAATAGACTTATGAAGGTCCATTATTTAATCAATTACTACATCAAATGAGCTTTCATCATGCATATCGAGCTTTAATTCCATTGCGTCGAACAAAAGCGGGTTAATCGAATTAACATGTAAATACTCACTTACATCAATAGTCATACAAATATATGTACAGTCGCGAATTAGATAGGTTTAGCACTTTTAGTTCAATTTCTAATTTCTTCGTCAATCAATTTTTAACTGTTCCGTGTATGAGATTTTGGTTTCCCCCTACTTACTATACTACAAATTGGTAGGTACTATAGGTTATTCTATGACAGTAGTAGTTATGAAAATAATGAAAAAGGAAACATCTACTCCTTTTATCATAGTAACTGCAAGAAAATCCTTATGGAAACTTCAAACTATGTCCTATGAAGATACAAAGAAGTTATTACTAGTGGTAAAGTAAATATTGTTCGTATTATTGTTATTTTTGTATACAAAAATTTTATACACCTCTTTAAATATAAGTATACCAATAAGATAAAAATTATATGTGATTATTTAATCAATTACGTCCAATCGCCTGAAACACAGGATAACCTAGTTCAGGCACAAATCATGGGTGAACGTGACATACATTTAAGCAAAACTGTATTTAACGTTATACCTTATATTTTGGATATCATTTTATTTATTATGTTTGAAACTCACAGTTCAAAATGCAGGTATAATAATAATTAATAATAATTTATTTTCACCTTCAAATACGTACCTTTATATATACATATGTATATGCTCGCATTAAGAAGAAACGAATGTATTGCAATAGCTTAATCCTTTCGTTCCCCGAGTGTGAATTATGTCATACATAAAGTTGCCGGACTCCTATGTTTGTAGAAAAGTTTTGTTGTTTGAGCAACAGTGTAGCTTAATAAGCTTAGAAATGATTTATGAGATGGAAACATTATGTAGATGGGTATACCTGTGACTGTTTTCAATTGTTTCCCTTCAAAACATTATAACATGAACTTCGTGCGGTAGAATTGATTTCAGAAAGGACTGGTGATTAACCACATTAATCAGGTTCTCGACTTTTGACAAACATATGAGACATGGGCAGCTAGCTATTTTCCTCGCCCTTAACGTGACCGGAGGTAAATAACCTATCTTACTGGTAGGTTTTATCTTTTGGTACAATTTACAATATAACAAACGTTTAAAGTCGTTTTAAGGCTTCTACATACAGGCGCGACTTGTGGCGCGACGCGTCGCGACACAAAGGCACCGCTTGTAGCGCTACACGCGGTGTCTTTGTGTCGCGTCGCGTCGCGCGACAAGTCGCGCCAGTATGTAGGAGCCTTTACACGCAAAAGTGGTGGATTTAGATTACGACGATCAGGTACCAACAATCACTACCTAAGTTATTATTTTAATAACATCCCAAAAAAACAATCATACTGACCGGAGACAATTCGCTATCAAGGAAAAGTCACAATATATATATTTTTTTAATAATATTTATTTTTGTAAATAACATCACATTACCTAGGCACTTAGTGTCCCTAACATTGAATTCGACCTTTTTGTTAGTAAATCGTACGTTACAAGAAAACCAAAATAAATTATAAGTTAAAAAGAAGTTGCGAGTAATGATCGGTTATTATTATCGTCGTAGGAAAACGTCAACATCCATTTCGGGCAAAAAATTTGACTCCAGGTTTGACTTTTTTTTGGGTGGGAAATTATTAAATAACTTCTCCCGCTCTGTCTGACACACCCTCCCGCTCCGCCCGAGCGGGAGGGTGTGTCAGACTCTTACTGACTAAAACCCACCCGTTTTCCTTCCGTTGCCTGTGTTGCCAGGGGGCCTCGGTATCCCTTTCGGACTTTCCCACGACCCTGGTCCAAGTTTGACTTGGGTCAAATAAAAATAACTTTTGAAAAGTTGATTACTTCGAGGTATAAAAAATCAAACATTACAAGTAGATAATGTTATTGACATAAGAATTTTTGATAGTCTAAGGGCCCGTTGCTCGAACGAAAATTATCCCAAAATTAATATGACAAATTGTCTAACGCGCGTAAACTGTTGTGATTGGTTGTTGATTAAATCATTCAATTAATCACAACAGTCTACGCGCGCTGTATGTGCCTCAAAGTGAGTTTAATTCTTCGAAATAATTAGACGTCAAAAGATCTTCAAGATAATGAATTACCTTTGCAACAAAAATCAAATCTTGTACAAAGATCTCGGTTTTTTTAAGAAGACTTGTATGTAAAGTTTCATCCGTATCTGCAATGTATTGTGACGAGACAACCCTGTCGTTTACTGCACACAAACAACATCTCATAAGGATTCCGCATTTCGTTGAGGCAAACACAAACTTTTGACAACAGACAAAAGGCACCAGACCGACTCGAAACAAATCTGAACCACGTCCTTTTTACGCACGAAGAATATAAGATGACGGGAAAAAAGCAAATTAAAATAAGTTGAAAGACCTGACGCAAAAAATACGCGTCTTCTTCCAAATTGTTTTGTTCCTAAACTTGTTATTTCAATACTGTGGGAATACGTCTCATGAATCCATTCATCGCGATACTTAATTCCATCAGGAACTTCTCAAATAAACTCTTTTATATAAACAAACATGCCAATCGTTGATTGATTGATTTGTTAACTAAGATTAAAGTCAGAGTGAGCGACTGAGATGTCGAATATAAAGGCTCCTACATACTGGCGCGACTTGTCGCGCGACGCGTCGCGACACAAAGGCACCGCTTGTAGCGCTACACGCGGTGTCTTTGTGTCGCGTCGCGTCGCGCGACAAGTCGCGCCAGTATGTAGGAGCCTTAACATCGACAAGTGTTCAGTCGTAAAGCTAATATTAGGTACAGCAGCCATGTTTGTTAATAATAGACCAAATAAGACTAGAACCGACAGTCGAGTTCCACGATTATAATCTCCTGTCCAAGAATGAAAATAGATTATCGCCAAGGCCGTCTTCGCCATTGACCACTCTGGGCAAATGCCCCTCGATCCATGGGGCTCCCTAGTTTCTGCCAGCGTTCCCGCTAGCTAGAGGCTGTCAAAAGAAAAGCTAAGTAAATCTCAGACCGACTGCTAAAATTTTCGAGCTCGCTTCACCTCATATGTATACGTTTTCTTAATTCCCTCAATTTTCTGCATAAGTTGACAAAGTAACTACTATTTCTGCTTGAACAGTCAAAAGAAATCCTAACATATCCGAGGCTCGCTCTTGCATCCTGCAATCTCCATATCTTAAAGTGCCCTCCAATAGATTAAAGATGGCCCTGATTATCGCATAACATGCAACTGGTCCTTCCACAATGTACGAAGAGATTCTGCTTGCAAACTAGATCTTATTTACTGCTTCACAAAACAAGTTAAGTTCTAATGTTTGGAATAGTTAAGTTCTGCACTAAATGCTATGGTATCAGCCGCTCGAATTTCAATATCACTTTGATGTCAATGATGATGTCAATAGGCACTTTGCGTGTCTATATTTAGGCACTTAAGGCTTATGATTAGTTGGATGACGACGGTTTATCATATTCCATCAAATTGAAGGTTTTATCGGCTCAATTAATTTGAGTAACTGGATGTTTGTCCCCGGTTAATTGAATTAATTGGATCGCGTTCGCCCCTAGCCGGGTTTGTCGCCGCTCGCAAACAATTACCTAATTAATATTATACGTAGATATGACTGCCGATTAATCCCGGTTATTTCAATTGATTGATTGGTTTTTGAAAAGGGATTCTGCGTACTTTTGTTTACAGCTTTCTCTCATTCTCTGTAGTTCTATTCGTAAGAAGGTCCTTCAAATATTCAAAGGCAAGATTAAATAGAAAATATGAGGCATATGCTAACATTATATTCTTACGTATGTACATGATTATATGGGCAAAGATATAATATGACTCATGTTCTCATGGAAAAAAGATTTATGATCAAGCATAAGTATCTAGCGGTCTATACCTATCTACTGCCACTTCAGATAACTAGATAAGAAATATTTTATGAACCTAAGACCTAAGATCGGGAAGCTACGCAATATCTTCTCGTCCCACATACCAGAGTGTTTAAGACGAAAGTCTTTGACCAGTGCGTGTTGCCAGTGATGACCCATGGCAATGGCACTGTCACGTGGTCGCTCACAATGGGCCTTATAGGCTAAAAGTCGCAGCAGCGGCAGTGCTTGGGGGCGCCTATGTCCAGCAGTGGACGTCTTTCGGCTGAAATGATGATGATGAAGACCTAGGATAATGATGAACAATTCGATTTCAATAATAGAAAATGAATTGTCTATAAGTTTCCATCCATTTTTTTTTAAGTTAAACGTATTTTTAAGAATCAATTACAGCAAAATAAAACCGGGGAAGACTACAAAGAAAAGTTGACCTTTTGTATATTAACAGACCATTTAACGATCAAAGTAAATCAAAGTTAACTGGCTTGTAACAGCCAAAAGTGAAACTGTTACAAAGTTTTGAACGTTTACTGTCAACGTTTTAATAATAAAATGGGAATGTTCAGTCAGAAAACCCCAGAAATAAATGAAATGTGTCAAATCATTGTTGAAAGATTTGCGGTTCGTAACCAAGCAATATTTAGGATGTAGCAAATCTCCTGTCATGGGTTTTTTACTTCATTCACTCAAGTTTTGATATTCCGTGTGGTCGAGGTGTGGTCTCTTAAATTTGTCTAATGACGCGCTTTGTGGTCTCTATTTGCCCATAGTCACCGATTCCAAGGTTCCATTATGAAATAAATTCTATTGGTCAAGCGTTCAGCTGTCAAACTTTACGCTAAGAAAATACGTAAATGCATGAAATAAACTACGGCACTTAAATATTTAGATGATTTAAGATCCACGACCAACGCTCGTCTTGATATTTTATAGTGTTGCCAAAATATTTTCGCTGATAATTCAGCAGAAAATATCTAAAGTGTTCCCATTTCGCAGTAAAACATTTTGTTGTTAACTGCATGCTGTTTCAGTTAAAGCGATAACTTCTGAACACATGTAAGTCGTGCCTTCACCTCTTCAAGAGTAGCTAAATGCAGCAAAGTCGGCCATTGGCCTGCTCTGACGTCAATGGTGATGTTGCACCTCTCTACTTAGACGTACAGCAGATACTTAACGCTTTATAATATTTATCGATACTGAAATAATCGAGGACAGCGCACAGTCAGGAACACAAAGGAATTGCTAGTTCTTTGATGTTTCGTTTTTGTTGATCTAATTTGAATTCTCAACTCCGTCGATGCGTGAATAGTATCAACACTTTTTGTGTTGTGACTTCTGAAGTTGACTGTACCTGAGGTCAGTGGCATTGTATAGCAGTGTTTTGGGAGTATTCTTAAATTGTAGACACAGGCAGAAACGGTAAATGTAGGTTAGTGTTGAATACGTGTCGACAGCAAGTTTATGATTGTTTAGCGTGACGTAAAACGTATAATATACAATCCGTCACGCCAACATACTTTGTAGCTGTATATGCTGCTACTCGTATTAACGTCTAATCGCAATTGATTCTAATCCAGTCTCGAGATCTAGTCAAGTCATAAAATGTGAAACGTTTGGTTTGCCAGTCTTCACTCTCAAAGACGTATCTCTTAGACGTTTAATTGAACACTCAGAAAGTTTTATGCCTCAATAATACAGTTTCCAAATGGAGGCCTATTGTGCGAGTCACTTTATCTGAGGAACCCCCTCGGCCACAATAAAAAGTGGGAAAGCTAAATTTTATTAGCATGAAGAGTGGTTCATTCTGTTCGACGTAAAACAATTTATTTTGCCCTTCGGTAAATCATTATGTGGAGTTAGTTGTCCTTGGCGGACTGGTGGCACCGTCGTTGTACGCATTTAACTGAGCTAAATGAGTTTGGAGAACAAGGGAGCTAATTCAATTATGGCAAGTTGTGCGTTGTGCGGTGTTGTTCTCCTCGGCGCGCGGCGACACGATGTGAACTGTGTTCAATGTTCACCTGCTCCCTGGTGTATCGACATGACACGGGCCGCACCTACCCATGTAATTTATTCAACTGTAACGCAATTATGTGTACACGTGCCCGTTTCCTCGTGTTTATATTACCAATAAATACCGTGAAATACTTATGCAGAATATTGACATTGAAAACGAAATTTGCTTGAATTCATTCACTTTATTCGATTGTAAATTTGTCCACGGGGACAGAGATAGGTACAGCGTATTGAATATGCATTAGGAAACGCCAGGAAGTGAAGCTTTTACAGGTATTTATTTTTTATTCTCAATGCCGAACATTTTGATTGATTAGCAAACTACCTACTCTTCTTAAAAAGTGAAATATACGTGGTAGGTACCAATTAGTATCTAAAGGGTGTTATATCAACGCAAATTTTCAAGCACTAATCTAAACTACTGCAGTTGAAACGGCTTTCTGATAACAAACACTAAGATACCTTTACAAGCTACGAGTACTTTAAAATTGGCATGTAAGTAGCAATTTTTACTGCTACTGAACTGAGATGTTAATGGCTATAATACTAATATAATATTATGGCTATAATATGAATAGAAATAACTACTGTTTCTCAACTACTCAACCAGCAGATATTCCAATGTTTCATTCCTTCATACAACATTTCAAGAAAGATCACACGACTTTCCTGAAACCCTGACCTGACTCAACGTGTTTAACAAAATAGTATGGCTATTATTTGTATGAACATAAGGTCGGTGTACGATATCTCTATTTACATTTGATAAGTTATCACGACATAGTTAAACAATAACAGAAGCACGTGTGCGTCAGACGCGTATCCTTCAACACGAAACGTCTCTGTCTGTCCGTTAATGCGCTTTTATATAACTCGAGAACCCCTATACCCAATCCGATTTAGGTGATTTTTATTTTATATCGTAGCTATGTTCTTTGGCTAGATTATGGTTTACAATTATATTATTTCTTGCAAGCGAAGCTATGAGTTTTGGTACTTTATTAACGATCTTCTAAATATATTTTAGGATTTATTGTGTTATGACATGTGCATGTCTAAAAAATAATCAAACTAATCTTGCAAGACCACAACGACTACGATCACTCGCGTTTCTGTAGCGGTCGAGAAACGTAAGCAATGGCCGAATAATTCATGTCCTTGCTATAATTTCGTTTGGCTTACCTCTTCTCGACCCACTGCATCCTGTAGATTGATGTCAGCAGTTACGGGGTATATAAAAGAGGTGGTTAATATGCAGGCAGTTAGTATTATTTTGTGAGTATGTATCAATAATGTCTTTGGTTTTTCTGAGCGCGTCTTAAATACGGAATCCTAAAACTGTACACATAAATAATAAAACAATGAAAAAGCATGTGTAATGTAAAGATTTTTCTTTCTTGCTTTCGATATATATTCTATTTCTTCTGAGTCTACGCGTTACACTTCCGGTGAAAAAAATCCGGGAAGATTTCATGAACTGATCGAGGCGCCGAGGCGTGGCGGGAATGTCTTTTTTTTTTTGGGTGGGAAATTATCAAATAACTTCTCCCGCTCTGGGTGGAGTGGGAGGGTGTGACAGTTTCATCCTCTTCAGTCAATCTAACAATCTATGCACGAACTAATTCTGGCGGAAAATCTAGAATTTTCGAACGAGATATTCTGGTGTGTTGGGTTAAAAAATCTAGCTATGTAAGATTATTAGAAATAAACAATATGACCTTAGCAGATGTATTAAGATAACGCCGTGAATACCAATAGCATACACAACCTCGAGTAAATAAATATCAAATGACGATTGCATCAATGTTTAAAACGTATAGGCAATGTATAGGCACGAACGAACGTCAAACACTTTGTTCTTCTTAAATATTCGTGGCGATACAATTTCGTTGTTTAGTGAGGACGGTGTATGGTGTTCGTGTTCAATTTGCTTATTTAAGGCGCTATTCCACCGGCGTGCGGCACTGTGCGACACGGTGCTGCACAGTGTACGACACAAATATTTATTTTGGTGGACTCACCCAAGTAAACATTCACAAATGTGCTGCACTATACGCTTCCAAAAATTTCGTACAGCTTTGCCAGTGGAAACGGATCTGCAGCTCAGTACGTGCACTGTTGGAGTTCTGCACAATGTGTTTGTGAACAAATTAGTTGAACACAATTTTGGTGGAATCGCACCTTTACGTCGACACGTACGAGCCAAGTGTTCGGTGTTCGATGTTCGTGTTCAATATGTTTTGTTCGGTCCTGCGTACAAGGCTTAGCGATTATCCTAGAATGAAACCCTTCACTTCACATTTTCATCAACAATTCACTAGTTATGTTATACTTGCGACGCGACGCCGCCCCCCGCTACACACGGTTTTTACTAATTGACATAACATCGAGATTTTTTATTATATGCTAGTTTAATATTAATATCTTACATATACACATAAACCTTCCGGAATTGTCTAAATGATGGTGAAAACCACATCAAAATCCATTGCACAGTTTTTAGAAGAACAACGCGGTCACACGGACACGAAAAGCGACTTTATAATTATCTATTTATAATTATAATATGTATTAATCATTATAATATTGAATCAACTAATCGTTAAAATAATATGTACCTACATAAAAAACAAATATACTTAATTAACTAATAAAAATAACAAAATTATATCCTAACTTAACTAAAATACACAAACTAAAATATGCGTCGAAAACTTCATAATTTGTTATCTATACAAATTATGAAGTTTTCGACGCCATATTGTAATAGTGGGGTGTAGATGTCCCATGTTATAGGGCGATTCTATTGCAAGTAATCGGACACTTATACAACTCTAGGCCAGGGATCACCATTGGGTCCGTTTTAGAGTTCCGTAGTCAACTGATGGGGAGTTTGTTGCGCCACTTCTTCCCAGCTAAAGCACTAGGAAGTGGTGAAGTGCGGGCGTTTTTGGGGGACTATCTTATGTAATTTTGACGTTCGAAAAGTGCTGATTCTCAGCCTAGTTTGAATAAATGACTTTTGATTTTGATTTGAACAAGGAACCCTTATAGTTTCGCTATGTCCGTCTGTCTGTCCGCGGCTTAGCTCAGATACTATTAGTACTAGAAATCTGTAATTTGGCATGTGTATAAATATTAATCACGCTGACAAAGTGGTGAAATATTATCTTTTTGGGGGTAAAAATATCATCCCCACTTTATGTGTAAGGGAGGCCCCTTACACGTAAAGTGGGGATGATATCTTTTTTTGCTCGTGTCTGTCCCATGGTGTGGGTTATCGTAGGCCGTTCAAAGATATTGCGGGTCTGTGAAAACCATGTTTCGATTCAGGGATCCGCTTGCGAAATATAATTAAGCTTAAAGGCTTGTGCAGACTGGGGCGAATTAGCTCAGATACTCTTAGTACTAGAAAGCTGTAATTTGGCATGGGTATACACATAAATAATCACGCTGACAAAGTGGTGAAATATTTTTTTTTGGGGTAAAAAAATATCATCCCACTTTAGGTGTAAGGGAGACCCTTACACGTAAAGTGGGGATGATATATTGTTTGCTCGTGTCTGTCCCATGGAGTGGGTTATCGTAGGCCGTTCAAAGATATTGCGGGTCTGTGAAAACCATGTTTCGATTCAGGGATCCGCTTACGAAATATAATTAAGCTTAAAGGCTTGTGCAGACTGGGGCGATATCGCGGGCGCGAAATGCATATTGCTGCCTGTCGCGTCCGCGATATCGCGCTAGTCTGCACGAGCCTTTAAAGTGTTATTTTTATCAACTGTCCCCCCAAAGCTAAATGGGTGTTATTGGGTATGTGTAAAAATTCATGGCAGTAGTATATAAAACGTAGTTAAATAAAAGGAAAACTATCACTGCAAAGTAGGCTTTACAAGTTAACGAGTAATAGTCGAACAACTTACATTTACAGTTGGAGAAATGACCGTGACGTACTTATATCGATGTATGGGAAAACATGTTTTGCAACTACAACGTTAAGTTTGTTTTTGGGATTAATTCATCCCAACTACGGAACCCTTCATTGTGCGTGGTACGACACGCACTTGACCGTTCGTTGTTTAATCCTAAAAAGTAATTTGACAGGTGCAAATGTCAAACTCCAAAATGAAAAAAACAACAAAGATTTGAAATGTCAAATTAGTATGTAGGTTTAAAAAAAGAACTTTTACTAAGAATATTTTTTTTTAAATTAAGCCATGAAACGAAAAAGAAACCTGAATATTTTTTTTATTAAATAATACGCAAATATTATGTAATGGACAAAAAAAACAAAGTAAGGAATTAATATTAATTTGAAAATGTATTTTTTACTTTGAACTATCTGTCTCAAAGCTAAAACTCAAAATTGTCATTTTAATGTTTTTAGATGAAGTTTTAGTTATAAATTTTACAGTTCACTTAAGGTCCGCACAAAATAGGTCAGCCGCCGCGGTCCGCCGTTTGGTGACCTGCCCTAGGCGAGTGCTGAGAGTTTCTTGCGGAAAAATCTAATAACATATTCCGGTACGAAACTTCGAACCCAAGCGCTGCGTAGTCGCGCTTCCGTCCATTAAACTAACGAGGATAGTACTTGTAGACTCTATAATTACCTACGCACAGCTCCGGATTAAGGGTCGATACTACCTAATTTTTGAACAATTTTGAACGTGTGAACGATCCCGATCAATGAAGACAACAATAGATTCAGGGTCAAAAGAACACGTGACGTTTTTCAATAAAACAAACTTGGAATCCTGAAATTGTCTGCTTTCAGTCTGTTTTCAACGTAATTGCATATCTCCAGATTTAAAGGTGAAGCCTTTCAGTCTGGAGATATTTGATTACGAAAGATTCATATTGGAATAGCCAATCGTAATTCTCTCGTAAATCAATAGTCTGGATCCATTCATTCAAACAAGGTCTTTCCAATAATCCTTGAGGTTTCTAATCTCAAAGGTACCGGTCGGAGGAATTCGTCCCTGTACGAGTATGTGACGATATCATGAAGGTTTAAGTACTTACATACGTGACTTGATAGAGATCTGACCAGAAATTTAGTTAAATCGTGTGAAGTGGAGCGGGGTTACTGCTAATTGTTTTGAGTGTCAAACCGTGAGATAGTTAGAAGCCTTTATACAGTATAGCTACCTACCTACCATTTTATGTAACAAGCTACTAAACCGATAAGGAAATTAGGATAGAACACGAAAAATGTCGAAACAATCAGTTTGCCCCTAACCGCAGAATAGGAAATAGTTTAATCATTTTGAATGCGTATATTGCTTTACATTTTTTAATATTTAATTACAAGTTGGTCCCTTCTGCTGCCTGCTGGCTGGTTAGTTGGTGTGGGAAAAAAAAATTATACGAGTATGTATAGAAATATACATATTTGGATAACGTTCATAATAGGAAACGGGAATTTGTTTTCGCTCCCCCTAAAAGTAAGGATTCCCAAAGTGGTCGATATCGACTCCTTGGGGTCGAAATCAGTTTCCCAGCAGTCGACATAAACGATAACTGATTTTGGGGGTCGTCGAGGTCTAAAAATCGACCTTTAATAATTAACACAAGTTCTTATTTGAAACTTTCAAGATACTTACTGTGTAAGTTGTGTGCCGTGTACCAACTTGTTATAAGAATGACTAATATTTTAGTAGGAAGTATCATTGTTGTACTTTAAAAAAAAACTCAACAAGTCGATAAGCGTGCACAAGTTCGTACAAGATGACAAAATTTGGCTATGGGGATTTGAGGTACCTATCAGTTCATTTTTGAAGAGGGGTCTCTTGCCCAAAAAGTTTGGGAATCCCTGCTCTAAAGTCTAACTAATTACCAAGTTAAAATATCCTTTGTTTAATTAACTTTTACACACTCACGTTACGACACGTTTCTATATGTGGAACATCGATACACACTACGTATAAACTACTATTAGCAGATATGAATAAATAAATCCTGAGATAAAAATACCTCGCAAGGAGTGCCAAGTAAATATGCATTAGACTGTAAGATTACAACCGCGCACGCGCATACATGACCTTCCTTATCGTTCGCTGTAATTGGATAAAAGTCGGACACGATGACATCAGTTAAAAAATCCTGACAAATGTTAACCATAAATGGAACAGAAAGCTGTATGTACAGTCGCGTTCGAAAATATATTGTTATAGTATACAGTTTGAGAAATTTTATCTAAACAAATTTTCTCCTAAAATGTTCATGAAAACTAAGTATGCATTACTTATCTCTCGATAGTTTTTGTTCATAGATAGGTCAATCAAAATTTCAATCAAAATAAATCTAAAGGGCAATCAGAAATTAGCTACGAGTAAATTTTCCTACACACCCACCAGCTAATAGGTACACGTCTGAACCTACATCGTTATATGCTGATGTAATGATTGAATGAATGAAGGAGTATCATTATTTCAACCTTCAATTTAAATCTTTTGCCTCCACCTTGTTAATGTTCGTACAGACTGGCGCGATATCGCGGGCGCGACATTTCCTTTAACTTTTCATAGAAATTGTGCTACTAGTGTCGCGTCGCGCCTGTCTGCGGGAGCCTCTTGTGTCTCAGGCCGCGTCCTATTTAAAAGCGATCGCCGCGCGACTACGCGATCGTCGCGTGCACTTTACGTTCGGAAAACTGGAAAACACCCTCTGTCGACGCGACCACGCGTTCAGGTTCACTGAACAAAAAGTGACATAATGAGCGCGACGATCACGTATGTGCGCGACCACGCGGGGTTATGCTCGTTTGAAATATGAACAACGTTAAACTTTTATTACCTTTATACTGCCTATAATGTTGCTTGGTTTCTGTTTATTTGTTACGAGTCTACGTACGGGTTACGAGGTCGAGTCCCCAATGTAGGATTACAATACCTTATGTAGCATGTCTGTAAAATAAATTTTGTTCTGGCCCCGAAACATAGGAGGCTAAATTAAAATATCTTATTCAACAAAGAACATCTACGTACATTGCTACCTTCACGAAAGTAAAATAGAAAGAAATTGAAGCACACAGTCGCTAATTAATTATATAGAGTTGTCAAAAAGATAACGATAAAAAAAAAATAAAGATACAACAGTATTACGTAAATGGCCGCATTGCTCTTACATTCACTAGTTTAGTATTCCATTTCATTACGACTAAGGGCCTGTGCACACCACGTTTTTTAAACGCGCCGTTGACGCGCGTTTGTAGCGATTTAGACGCGATACGCACACGAGTCAGACGCAGCCTGTAGACCTTTTGTAGGTTAAAAGCGCGCCGTCGACGCACGTTTCTAAAACGCGCGTAAACGGCGCGTAAATCTCGCGGTGTAAACATAGATGAAGTAAGCTGTCTATAATGTGAATCCATAGAATTGCAGTTCACTTCACCTAATTTTCACGGTGATTTTTACGGAATAGACGTGGGGGGTAACCATCACCTCAGCAGTATTATTATAATATTACTTCACAGTGGGAAAGTGATGGAGCTATACAGGACTTATAGCTCCATCTCTTTCTCACGCTGAAGTAATATTGAAATAATACTGCTCTAAGAGGTGATGGTTCCCCCTGGCCAATAAAAGACTATCTGTATCTTGAACATTAGCTATTTCCAATGTTCTACTAGATATTTATATCAGTGGCATTCGACTATGTTATCGATTTTCTACGGTTGTGGTGAGATAAACATCGGCATTGATGAGTTTTATTTAAAAAATGACATAAATATTTACCTGTACAGTATTATATTGTTTTCAATTATTGTGAATGTGAAGACTGTGTGGGTCATTGTTGGTATTTTTTTTTTGTTTTTCTCTTTTATTATTAATCATGGTCTGGCAGTTTGAGTAATTTATCCGGCCTACCCAAATGTTCTTTCTATGGTATTGTTCGTCGCATCGTTGAGCTCCTTAAGTTCTGAGTTGAGCTGCACGATTACTGACAAATGCGTGCACTGACTGGAGAGGTCCACTCAATCTGTGTGATTCTTTCCTCAAAAGGACCATTTCAGACACCAATCTACATGATCTTCACATGATCTGACCAAGATTATGTCTGCATTTTAAAAGAGACTGTGACCTCTGAGTTTGTTTCGGCCTTTCTTCTCAGAGTAGTCAGATAGGAAACTCCGACCTCATCTAGCTTTATTTAAAAAACATGTTTGACGTGTAAAAGTGTTTGTATAAACCTACTTACAGAAATAAAAATAATTTATCATTTATCATAAATAACGTTTTTAATTAGGCCTTCGTGTGTTTTAAACATAAAATGGTTAACATTAAAGTTGCTTGTAATCACCCGCTAACGGTCCGAAAACTAACGGTAACGCGTAACCGTAAAACCACTGCCCTACGCTCACACAGAGCAGTAAAAAAAAAACAGTTACCAGCAATCGTTAATTTTGTTTTGATTAACGTTTCTCAATATTTCGCCTACCTCTTAAAAATTGATAAAAGATGATATAGAACATATGTTATCAATATTTTTTTATCACCTTATTTAGGTATCAATAAAGCAAGGATTACGCACAATATTGACATAACATCAACATAAAAAATATGAGGAGGCTTGTGGCTAAGTAATAACAGCCGCACGGGTCGATCGATCAGGTTAAGCTACGCTTGCCGCGGTTGGTCCGTGGATGGGTGACCATCTTTACATACCAAGACCCCCCGTGCCTCGGAAAGCACGTTAAGCCGTTGGTCCCGGCTGTCATTTGTAGATCTTTGACAGTCGTTACTGGTCGTCAGAAGCTCGAAAGTCTGACAACCCGTCTTACCAAGGGGTATCGTGTTACACAGTAACTGGGTTGTGGAGGTCAGATAGGCAGTCGCTCCATGTGAAATACTGGTATTCAGCTGTATCCGGTAAGACTAGAAGCCGACCCCAAGATAGTTGGGAAAAGGCTAGGCAGACAGGGCCGGATTTAGGGCAGGGCAACAGGGGCACTGGCCCCGGGCCTCCACAAAGACGAGGCCTCCACAATTAGGTTTTTCATTGATTTTTATATGAATAAAATACTTCGTTTGTGTCCTTCAAAAAAAAAAAGAGTCCACAATCATAACTTCGTAAGGTACCTTCTTTGAATTGTTTTTTTTTTATCTGTTTCACAAATATTTCGGGGCCTCCACTTCTTGGTTGCCCCAGGTCCGCCACAACTTTAAATCCGTCCCTGTAGGCAGATGATGATGAACATAAAAAATATAGCCACGTGCGTAACACACTCAGTAGCAATGGGTTTCATGTTAACAGTTCAACAACATTCATTGCGTTATCTGCTTTGTTGAACAGATATTTTTTTCGAACATGTAAAGCAATGGATTAGCAATGTACTTCAAAATCATTCGGATTGTGATTGATAGGATGTTACACAATTAGGGAGCTGCTCGTGACATAATTGGATAACAATGTTGTTTTGCTGTAACAGCGTGGCTGTGAGCTTATTAAATGAGCGTCGTGTCGTTTTTCACCCCATTTAGCCGCCTGGGGGTTGTTTGACGTCACTCCTGTCTCAACTCCTGATCCTGATACCCTTACTTCAAGCATTTATTTCTGCGGATTTCGATTTCTCCGCGAAATTGGATTAATTTGGCAAATTTTGTGAACTTGACATGTCGATCCAATATTGTTGTTTTTGTACCGAATTGCTCTTTTACCATTCACTTTTTACCAAGTTAATGTACCTGTTAGCAATAATTTTTTTTGGATTCCGTATTCGACAAAAAACGCTTACAGTTTCGCCATGCTCGGCGGTCTGTCAGTTTGTCTGTCTGTCCGCCGATTAGTTCAGAGATTCATAAAATCAAAATCAAATGTCATTTATTTAAACTAGGCCGAGAATCAGCACTTTTCGAACGTCAAAATTACATAAGACAGTCCCCAAAAACGCCCGCTCCATAGTACTAGAAAGCTGTAATTTGGGCAAAATAAAATCTTTAAAGTGCTTATTTTTGTTAGAGTCAAATGTACATTTTATAATTGCAATGTATCGAAGAACATGTTTTTTAATAACAATGTTAAGTTTGTTTTCGGGTAAATTCATTCCAAGTACGGAACCTTTCATTGTGCGTGATCCGACACATACTAGTTGCCATCTGCCTACGCAAAAAATCTTTTAACGTTTATATTGTAGATAATATTACCGTGTTGATATTGAGTAACTACTACGCTTTTAAGACTCCTACATACTGGCGCGACTTGTCGCGCGACGCGACGCGACACAAAGACACCGCGTGTAGCGCTACAAGCGGTGCCTTTGTGTCGCGACGCGTCGCGCGACAAGTCGCGCCAGTATGTAGAAGCCTTTATTCGACAATGTAGGTAAGAATGTGTTAATCGATTGTTTGGCCGTTGATCATAAAAAGTTATTACACATCGGCTGCGAAACGCTTTTGTTAAAAACCAACGCACATTATACGATCGTTATCACGAATTTAAGGTTCGTAAATAATTATTAGACCTTGTGGTCGGTCAGTGTATAATCTTAGATTCGCGGATAAACAAGTTTTTTTTTCATTGACTTGTACGAGTCACAGCTGGTTTTATTACAAGCACAAGTCACAGCTGGTTTTATTTGCAGAAATTAATGTTGGTGTTTTTGGCGAAGTAAAATAATTAAGTATTTTGTACTCGACTGTCCACGTCAGTACAAATAGGAAGAGGAAGTTCTCCGTTTATGTTATTTCGGTGGGCGTAAGTAATCCTGTAAGGAACCCATAATTCAGGTCTCCGTTTCAAGGGCAAACTGATACATTAGATTTTCCCGTTTTCAACGTTTTCAGCAGCGTCTTTCATTACCATTTTTATTTCTATTTTCCCCAAAGTTGGGGTCGGCTGGCTTCCAGTCTTATCGGATACAGCTGAACACCAGTATTTTACATGGAGCGACTGCCTATCTGACCTCCACAACCCAGTTACTGGATAACACGATATCCCTTGGTAAGACTGGTTGTCAGACTTTCGAGCTTCTGACGACCCGTAACGACTGTCAAAGATCTACAAATGACAGCCGGGACCAACGGCTTAACGTGCTTCCCGAGGCACGGAGGGGTCTTGGTATGTAAAGATGGTCGCCCATCCACGGACCAACCGCGGCAAGCATTCCTGATGAATTAAATATTATAAATAATAGGATCATATCAAGTGGAAAGACAGGGTGTGTTTGCCCCGCCTAAACATTCAAGCCAAGCGTGCTTATAGTTTTTTCCCTTTGAACGTTCACCATACGATGTTGAAGTCAGGATGAAGAGTTGATTTTTTTAGATTTATCTTTAATAAATTGTTTTAACGATTTCTTTTTAGGGTTTGTATCGTCTGCGATTATACACATAGTTGTAAATTAATATTGGTAAATACATTTTTCAGATGTTTGCCTTATGTAAGTACCAATGCAAATAGTCTCGTTAATGTTAGCGTTTTAGTTCATTTAACTCATTTAGCACAATAAGAGCAAACTGTGAACGGCAAAATACCAATGCTTAGTTTTACACAGCTTCATTAAATTAAAGTGAGTATATTTACCTTATAGTAGAACCGGTTATTTATGATCTCATTCGTCTTAAAAATAGTTGAAATACGACAAACCGAAACAAATGCCATCATAAATTTGTATAAAACATACAAACTGCCTGGTAGATAAATAAAATAATTTAAGTACGAGGTAATTACACCACCACCACCACCCACCGTCACCTTTGTACATATTTTTCTGTTCTTTTTTTTTGTCTGTTTCTTTATGTGTGTACATAAATGGTTAAATAAATAATTTTATATTTTTCATTTTATCACCATTTTAAATAACCTTTAATTTAGATGCATATTTTAATACTAGCTGAGCCCCGCGGTTTCACCCGAATAAGTCTCGATCCCGTGGTAATATCGGGATAAAAAGTATTATATGTCCTAATCCAGGTCATGGAATATCTATCCAAATTTCATCCAAATCCGTTCAGCCATTTTAGCATGAAAGCGTAACTCACTTTCGCATTTATAATATTAGTTAGGAATCAACCAACAATGTTGCCGATTCCCTTGTTCACAAACTAAACTAAATTTAAGTTCAGTGCAAAGATAAATTTTAGTTTAGTCACTACTCCATACAAGTTTAGACGTGATTAAAAACTTGCCTACTAAAATTACGTCAATTTACGTCAAGCGCTGATTAATTTGACAGGATTAAACTAAAATTTATCTTCTGTCCTTTTCTTAATGAAATAGAAAGAAAAAGATGCACTGAACTTAAATTTAGTTAAGTTTGTGAACAAGGGAATCGGCACCAATATCTTATTTCATTTAGTACTATTTCTTTCAACACGTATCTACAAGTTGATCCGTTTCCCCAGAGAACTAACTAACTTCCCCAAAGAAAAAATGGCTTCTCTCCTTTACTGTGAGTTAGTTTCTTTTGAGCCAACTTTTATCGACATTCATTGCCCCGGAGAGACTTGTTTCAGTAACAAATAAATATAATATATCCTCTACCGAGACTTCAACATTTACAGTAAAAAGTAAAACAGTTTCTCTGCATCGAAAGTATGAAAATGATTTATCTTTTTATTAATCTTGTTTTAAAAACTACAATAATATTTGCTTAAGCGTAGTTTTCCATTCGCATAATTGATTTAAACTTGAACTCTGCAAACCTTTTAAGTGAAATATTTAGCATAACCTGTTTATTGTCGCATATCGCTAGATCATCGTCACGTTAATCTTAACCAAACCCGACCTTATAGGAAAAAATACCATTATTTTTATACAAACCATAGATTCCCTTGACGTGATGCGATGTTTTGTTACGAATGTCAGTTCAATCGCTTGCAAAGGTCACGCAAGCTATACATGTAATCGATAATCATTAAATATGATAAACGTTGGCTGACGTTTTACTTATTATAACATTAAATAATTCAGCTAATGATTCCCGTTATGAGGTAGAACCTCGAACTTTAGCATGAAACAGTCATGTTTTCGACATCATTCTGCCTTTATGTCAACTTCTTTGGGTTGGCAACTTGGCATAGAACACCTTTTTTTTCCATAGATTCTTCATAGATTGATTCTTTTTTTTTTTTGTGGAGTAGGCTCTGTTGTGTGAGATACACAACACGATACGATACATGAAGTGTATATATATAACATCGCAATAGTTCACAACGGTTCTCGGGGTCATCACTGTGGAGTAGGCTCTGGGCCTCAAGTCTGCTATTACAATAGTGTCAGAATGGTCTGTTCCGATCCTCATTAATGACGCCATTATATTAGTAGATTACCAAACTTGTCAAAATCAACAATTATAAAATTAATGATAGACCATTCTGACACTATTGTAATAGCAGACTTGAGGCCCTGTTGTGTGAGATAAATGAAACGAAGATCCACTGTAATATTGTTTATTATAACACTGTCACAACTGAAGGAATACAGTACTGTTCCGAACCGCGGTACAGAGCCTACTGGTCGGCTACAAATGCAACTTGCATCGTATGCAAATAGCGTGCCCTTACAAGTACACCTTTATTAACCGTCATGCTTTCTTATTAAGCACCAATGGTGTATCACGCGGCATTTAAGAGACACATACACTTTTTTTTTCTCCTTACTTCGATCAGTCTGATAGCCATAAAGAAATATCGAATAGCATAGTTTTTAGGTGACATGCGTCATCAATTTTGATGGATGTCCAGAATACGGCCACTACCCACACCGTGCAATGACGTCAGCTAATAATGCTCGTGATAACGATGATGTATCCCACGGTTCATCGATCGATAATTTAAATCGACTAAGAGCCCACGCACGCATCCTATGGTGTGCACTAGTTCATAATTCTGAGCTATTTTTAGTTCGTCTAAAACGTCTATTTGGATGCAATTGGGAGCGAGCCATTTGCAAGTTCATGATGAATATATGAATTACTTTACGAGTGTTTTCTAAATAGTCATCTTTAACTATATGTAGTATCAATCAAATGCGTTAAGTATTAGGTAGGAACGCAGTTACTAAACGCTTTAACAGGTAGGTAGTATAATTTATTAAAAGAATACCCATTATACATTATTATTTATTTATTTGAGTAGTTTGTAAGACAGAATTAAAATAATATGTACATAAAAAACAAATATACCTAATTAATTAAGAAAAATAACTAAAATAATACACAAACCGAAAAATTCATCCACATCGCTGTCGACTGGTAATGTACCCAAGAGACTGGCGGCATTACCACGTTGTATGGCAATGCTTAGCCTCTGGCCGAGGTGAAAGCCAGCCCTTGAGTCACGGGAAGTGTCAACCACCCGTTTGGAGATTTCCTTAAAAAGGCCATTAGCACTCGGACCCTACGGCCCGAGGGTTTCAACCCCAAAGGGCTCGAAAATATAATGACCAACAAGGTTATTATACTTACGCCGTTTGTAGTTATCTGCAGCCGTAGCATTATACATTTACATTCATCTGCCTACACCTCAAAAATTCATCAAAAAGCATCAAATTTTAACATCGCCTGTAAAACATACCTTAACCGTTATTCCTACCACACTCGACAATATCCGAGATAATTCAATAGTAAGCTAAATCTCTTACAACCTCACTATATTAGCTAAGCAAATACCGACCCGAGGCACTGGAGCGATAATTACTTGACTTTAATTATTCGCGCCATTGCCCCATTAACCCACTATATCGGAGAGCTTTAGGAGCACCTAACTCGACGATCTACAACGCATCGATGACTTGATTTTCGTCGCTCGCGTTAGGAAATAGCTCAGGGTGATCGATGATTTTGCGGCTTGTAAAACATGTCGAACGACCAATCGGGAGGGGCGATTAATCGAGAAAAAAGAAATCCTATAACGACGTCGGAGATATCTGAAAATAGCTTAAGACAATATTGGTTCATCATCGTTGATCGTAGTCAAAGTTGATCAATGTTACCGATCGGCTCGGCTATGTTCGATATTCCATCGATCCGTAATGATGATGGCCAAAGTCAAATCGGTAGGTATCAAATAGGCACCTAAAAGGCACCTTTGAATGTCAAAAGTAGTGTTTATTGATTTTGTGTAATAGCACCGATCGATATCGATCGTGTGGTTGTAATACTTATTAAGAACAAATCTCATAAGGAACAAATCTAACTAAAAGAGATGGATTAATGGTTCTAATGATAATAATTCTATAAATACATATTGTTTATGGTCACGAATCATATTTTGATCAAGATGCAACCTGACGTTGATCTGCAAATTGCAAAAAAACGTCTGCGTATAATTTCGTCTACGTTTAAATGACAGCTACATTGTATTTTATTTACTGACGTCTTTTACGCTAATCCAGTCGTTAAAACAATTCTTTGTAGTCCCCGAACTGTTATTTTATACCATCAATTTGTAAAAGTAGAAGTTATTTATCTTGATATTATAATTACCACTTTTACTGAAAAATAGATAAGTGATGAATTGCTGAATTGATATAAACTCCAGTGCACCGTACCGTTTCAAATGAATATTGAGCTTCAAATTAAGTATGTTCCACTTTTATTCCTCTTCATTTTCCTTCACACGAACACCGAATGCTCGTCAAATGCTTTATTAAACTGATAAGCGCAGCCTGAGCACGAGATGCGAGGCGAATGCACGATATATTGCCCTTCAGGCAATTGGGGCGATATTGCTCCCATGTACCGACTAACAAAGAGACAACATCTTGTATATTGACTTGATAAATCACATGCAAGACATCAGCTGTGCGCTCTGGCATATCATGTTTTATCTCAGCTCCACGGTAGAATAATATAGTGATTTACTCTGTGTATTTCTTCCTGATTTTTGTTTCCTTTTGTTTTCTTACGCTACAAAGTGTATAACAGCGGTAAATATTATAAATATTTTCTTGTTTTCTTTTACGTTGTTTCAGCGGCAGCCCTTACCCGTGACATAAAATATATCGGCATTATATTTTATTCGTCTATAAAACCTTATGACGCTTCTACGTTGCTAATGGGGTAAACCATGGTTTACTCACTCAAGCTTGGGTTGACGATAACATAATCAGACGCAGTACGCACTCATTCATGGGGGTTAATGACCTTAAATTACTCCGTCCCACGTTTAATTATTATTTATAATAATTAAAACAAATTGTTTATTACATGCTGATTATAAATCAAGCATTATCATTGTCATCTGATCTGAAATTGAATTATTATTGCATTTATAATAGAAAACGAAGGCTGATAAACATGCAACGATTAAAAATACGCAATGAAATTAAAGTTACATAAAAGTGCTACGAGGAGCTACGAAATGCGTAAAACTGTGAATCTGTTTTTAATTGCTCTTCTACTTTAATTTTGACGATAAAATTCAAGGTCATTTTCAATTAGTGGACATTTTAAGGGTCGGGTAATCGCCGTTGACCTTGGCCATACAAATGTCCGTCACACTCACGCGGCGCCGCCGCCGCCGCGCCGCGCCTCCGTTCGGTTTCAAAGGGAATATTTATTTTTAGTAATGAAAATATGAACATTTGAAAGAAACTCATAGATAAAATTATAGATATTATTAAATAGTCCGTTCATACAAAAAGAAAACATGAAATGTCTTAGGTAGTTTGAAAGTAATATCATTTTTTTATGCTCTGGGTAGACATTACTTCCTGAATTTGTTTCATAAAGTATTTTACTACAATATTTAAATATACTCATATAAAATTGATGTGTATGCGTTCTAGTTTAACATATTTTTTTTTTTTGCATAATTTGAAGCTTGCTTGCATTATATGAAGGCGTAATAACAGATTTAAAAGTCACCAAAATCATATATCTGCGCCTTAAGGGGTTTCATATAATTTTATGGAGCTACGCCGTGCTACGAAGATCTACGAAATGCATAAAATTTAATTAAAATGTTTTAATTTTAATTTTCACCATAAAATTCGAGGTCACTTTTTAATTTGTTTAGGGGTTTTATAGGTAAACTGGATACTGGATACTGACTACAGATACTGGGACGGATTTGGTTGTCAATCGCCCATTTTAACGTTACGTTTTCGCTTCTTATCTGATTTGAGGTTACATACATTTTTTATTAATTTCTCAAAAATATGCATTACCTTTTAATAAGATTGGTAGCGTTATAATCGGGGATTCAACCCCTGCCAACTTTAGCCGCTTTTACCCCCCAACTCCTTCCAAACGATACTACATCCAACCCGTTTTATATCATTATAAAATGCTACGCCGTGCTACGAAATGTTTAAAACTACATTCGTATTTAATTTAATTTCGAATTATGAATTCCCGTCCCTGTATAGTTAATTGAACATGTCAATGGGTTTAGTAACAAGTTGTCAGTAGCGGGACGCGGTAGCACTGAATTTTGCAGTCTTAGTGTCAATACAAATAGAGTTCAAACTGGCGACTGACAAAACAAACTACCAATCACATAATTACAACATTCAGTGCTACCAATAGCGTCACGCGTCAAGTTATAGCGAACGCAAAATACTTACCTACTGGCTCGCTATATTGACGAGAAAAAAAGAAGCGAATGTTAAGTAAAAAGAAAACTTCGTATTTTAAAAGGTTATATTATAATGAATTAATTATATAATTATTTAATAATTAATTAATTAGTTCGTATATAATTAATACAATTCATAATGAAGCTAAGTGAAGTAGAAGGTTATATAAAGGTTGTTAAAGTCGTGTATCATGCAAATCTTGATTTTTTACCTACATCTCAGAGAAGTCTAGTGTGAGGTTAACATAACTAAGTATGCAAGTGCTTAAAAAGGACTTCATCATCTGCCTAGCCTTTTCCCAACTATGTTGGTCGGGTTCCAGTCTTACCGGATGCAGCCGAATACCAGTATTTTACATGGAGCGACTGCCTATCTGACCTCCACAACCAATTTACTGGGTAACACGATACCCCTTGATAAGACTGGTTGTCAGACTTTCGAGCTTCTGACGACCCGTAACGACTGTCAAAGATCTAGAAATGACAGCCGGGACCAACGGCTTAACGTGCTTTCCGAGGCACGGAGGGGTCTTGGTATGTACAGAGCGGGAGAAGTTATTTGATGATTTTTTTTTTTTGTGTATGGGAAATACACAAAAAAAAAAAGTCTATCCATCCATCCTTACAAACTTTCGCATTTATAATATTAGTAGGATATATTATAATATAATCCTATAAATACGAAAATCCTATAAATGTTTGTTAATTACGCATTCACGCTAAAACGGCTGAACGGTTTTGGATGAAATTTGTCACATGGGTAGACCATGACCTGGATTAGGACATAAGATACTTTAAACTCTTTTTTTTGTGTATACACCTCTGCCAAGCCCTTCGGGGAAACCCGGCGTGATGCTATGTTATATATGTATTATATTATATTATTATTTTATATGTTATGTATTATATTGTTATGTATACTTTTTATCCCGATATTTACACGGGATTAAGACTTACGCGGGTGAAACCACGGGGCGCAGCTAGTTTAATATATTTATTTCGGTACACAGCTCTACATCACAGTTGAATTGAGACTCTTTTCAAATATCAGTTATTCGGTTCTTCGGTTATTTCTCGTCATGATACTCTTATCATGACGAGAAATAACTTCATTCATACAAGCTAAAATATTACACGGGGCGCGAAATAGAAAGTTATTACCGAGCGTTCCCCTGTCAAAGTTCCAAACCACGAGTTGCCAGCCGTACTTAGTTAATAAACCAGGCAGTAATAAGTTATAAGATTGCTTTTGAGTCAATATTTTTGCTAGATACTTAACTTACATGATACTTTTAATGAGAAATTTAATATACCTACTTTAATTAAAATACACTAGCGAACATGACAATATATATGTTATGTACAAGTAGATATAGTATAATAATAAAAAATAAAAAACCTACTTTGTTTTTTTAATTTTGAAAATATCTACATCATTTAAAAACTAACAAACTTAAAATAATAACAATTATATGTACAATTATATAAAAAAGGAGGGTAAAATATCATAGGGCGTCAAAAAATTCGTCCGCATCAGGAAAGTCAACAGGAAAAGTGCCCAAAAGGCTGGCAGCATTACCACGTTGTATGGCAATGCTGATTCTTTGGCCAAAAAATAGACCCGGGGGGGTAACCATCACCTCTTATAGGAGTATTATTATAATATTACTTCACAGTGGGAAAGTGATGCAGCTATACAGGACTTATAGCTCCAACTCTTTCTCACGCTTGTCCGTGGTGCCGGACGTGAAGAATAGTACCATCCCATTTCTTCCCGTGGGTGTCTTAAAAGGCGACTACGGGACTTACTAGAGAATGGGCAACAGCGTTCTCTATGCATATTGACACCATACTGCGATCGCCAACCCGCCTGCCAAGCGTGGCGATTATGGCAACCCCCTTTATTGGGGGAGGCCTATGTCCAGCAGTGGACGTCTTTCGACTGAAATGATGATGATGATGACTGCTACAAGAGGTGATGGTTACCCCCCACCCCCCCCCCCCCCAGCCCTACTAAAAAAAACCTAAAACCTACTTATATTTAAGAGTAAGCATCTTATAACTTCATCGTCTGCCGCCTTTTCTCAACTACCATGGGGTTGGATCCAGTCTAGCCGCATGCAGCTGAATACGAGATATTTTAAATGGAGCGACTGCCTAACTGACCTCCACAACCCAGTTATTGGGTAATACTATACGCCTGGTAAGACTTTCAGGATTCTGACGACCCGTAACGACTGTCGGGACCAACGGCTTATCATGCTTTCTCATTTTCGCTTTTCTTTCTCTTTTGTATGTAAAGATGGTCACTCATCCACGGACCAACCGCGGCAAACGAAGCTTAACCTGATCGATCGATCCGTGCAGCTGTAATTACTTAGCCACAAGCCCCTCTATACTCTCAAAAATCTCTTTAACTTACATTCTGAAAAATATTTTAGGTTTACGACATAATCCATACCTATTAATATTATGAATGAATGTGAACACTGTCTGTCTGTCTGGTACCTTTTGAAGCCGTAACAGCTGAACGTATTTGGATGAAATTTGGCAAACGGTTTGACCTGGGTTAGGACATTGGATGCTTTTCATCCCGGTAATACGATCCCGTGGGATAATTTCTGACCTTCCCACGGGCAAAGCCGTGGGCAAAACCTATAGTATGACTATACAATAGTACACCGGAGTTAGTATTGTTTCCACAAAATATGTTCAAAGGTGGAAAAGTTTAAAACCTTTCTACAACAAACAGCCATAAACTCTCTAGTTCATAAACGGCTTTACACACGAAAGCTTTCACATATTACACCGGCGTCAAAGTTTAAGCACTAACAATAAGACAAATTGTCTGTGAGAACCTCCCCTTTCAGCCGGCCTTTCATAACTCTGTCTAAATTATAAGGCTCTGCATAGACGCAGAGCAAGTAAGCGGAGGAAACCGTGAGATTAGCGAGAGCGGAACGCTTAAAACCGCGGTGCAAGAGCGACAAAGTTTTCGAAGCAGAGACTGAGGCAGAGATTTATAAACGTTACTTAGCACGTGCTTTGGCTTAGACATGTATAGTTGTAGTTTAAAAGTTGTGCGACAGTGACAGGAACAATCCTACGCCCTACGCTTACTCCTTAGACTATATACTTCTAGACGTAGCCATCATTAGTGTGAAGTGTGGAAGTGAGACGCATATATACGAAATTAGTAGGAAAATTGAGACAAAGTATCATATCTTCTCTCTTTTACGGCGTGCCGTATTTTTGCTTGGCGCACTTTTAAATGTAAGTGCTGTCACTGTAACAGAATTTATCTTGCGTCTATAAATTTAACTTTTTTGGACAGATTTCGCAATTGTTGTGATAGTTTTAGTGTTTTTTTTTTAATGAGAAATAGACTCCATTAGTTAAGTGTTTAGTATTTATAGTATGCTCTACAATGGGAGGATGCAGTATATTAGGCTGTAAAATCCGCACAGTAAAGGTACATAACAAAGTCACTTTTAACTCGTAAGTATATAATACAGTTTATGTTATAGTATATTTATTAAATTTATACATTTGTGTATTTACATGGAGTTCAGTCCAAAATATGGAAGATTTACGTTAAACTTCATTTCTCATACCACATAACCTAGAAATAAATACTTGCTGTGTTGCTATACGTTTGACACCTTTCTCCTAACTCTGGACCGAATGTAAATAGATATTCAAATCGAATCAATTAAATTGATGGCGGCTAGAATACACACAGGTTACAAAATATGGTGTTTTAAATTGTTTTCTTTCAAAATGTTCTTCGCGTAGTAGTAATTTTATTTATCTCGATCAAGTTAAGATTGAAAGTATACTATCCTACATGAAATCATATATTTACCACTACACTTCCTGCATGTATTATATTATAACTTTAATAGTAGGTACTTATCGTGTCCGCACTTAAGGTATCATTTTGGTCATATTTTGGGAAAATGTTACGTAATAGCAACACTAAAGTTTTATATTGCTGTCTCATGAGCGGCCACGCGGCGGCTCGATCTGAGGTATATTATCTACGGCTTACTCAAAGTACCTACGTGCTAAGTAACATTTATAGATGTCGGCCTGAGTGGACGGCGCTGTTCATTATATATGTGACCACGGTTGAAATATTGAAATCAGTTGTCCGCTAAAGTGGAACGGAAACGACAATTTAGTATAATTTATTCTATTGGTTAATGTTTTCCTAGCTCTGAAATTCTCCGCTCCAATGGACGGGCAGCCTAATAGGGCTTTGAGGCCCGCTCTCACGCGACACATAAGTTTTAGTTACGCCGATGCTACAGAAATAGAACAATACCATTCGATATTGTCTATAAAGAGATATATGGGAACAACCCGATACCAGTTACAATAGTCGATAGTTACTCGTACACATTCTTGTCAGTAAAACTATCCATCCACAGTTTCATTCAACAAAATATGAGAAAAGTTATAATATGGAGTTGACGTGACCAGTATTTTTAATTAACATTCGTAGAGGTGTGACAAAATGTCAAGCTTCCGGAACATTAATTACTTAGCATTATTTTATAATTATAACTAGCTTTTGTCTACGGCTTCGCCCGCATGGATGCAGAAAATATCCCACGGGAAAGTATTAGGCTCCTACATACTGGCGCGACTTGTCGCGCGACGCGACGCGACACAAAGACACTGCGTGGAGCGCTACAAGCGGTGCCTTTGTGTCGCGACGCGTCGCGCGACAAGTCGCGCCAGTATGTAGGAGCCTTTACCGAGATTAAAATAAAACGAAGCGATCACATAGCCGAGGTTATTGACGGAGGAAAAGGTTATTGACTCCTAGCGCAGCACGCGCCGCCGTCAACCATAATTATTTTGATATGCAAAATTTTGTATTAATTTAAATGATATGATGTAAAGGCATATTATTTTAATCTTAACAGATTTTGTAATTTAAATGTTTAAGTTGTACATATAATCCTGTAAAAAAATGATTTTATTTATCTCGTACGGTTTACGCGGCCCACGCCAGTAAAGCTCCCAGTCGGCATGATTTTATCTGACATCTTCAACAATAATTGTCATATTTCAGCCAATTTACACAAAACCTTAATGAATTATACACCTAAACCTCACACATGAATCACCCCGTCCATTGGTGAAAACTGTTTGAAAATCCGTTCAGTCGTTTTTCAGCTTATCGCATGCAGACAGACAGACAGACGCGGCGTGGGGACTTTGTTTTATAATATGCGAGGTTTATAAACGTATCTACTGCATTGTTAATGTGTTTACATAGGTACCTTAGATATGTATTTTGACTGCTTTTTTCTTTTTAAACTAAATATGAGAAGATTATATTAGATAATAAATAGATTTAGATACTAAATTATAATCTCTGTTGACAATTTAAATGTTCGCAGAAACACGGGATCCTGTAGAGCAGGTATAAAAAACAAGATACTTCGTTTCAAACGTGATAATTAAGTACGTGAAGAAAAACGGCATGATTCTGCATTTTTTTTACTTACAAAGTCGTTGGTTGCTACTTGCTAGTGTTGCTACATCTCGTTAATATGACTTCGACAATAGTCGGAAGTAAATGTCATTTTGCAGTTATCTTTATTCAAATCACAACCCATTAAATATTCATCATTGTTGCGTTTGACGTCAAACATCAATTTTAATGAGCGTCTCATTAAATTTATATTTCGTCAGTTACATGGAAAATGCAATACTACCCAAAAAGCAGGTACAAGTACCGACCCACCCATAAATAAAGTTACTACTGTACTTTGTACAATAACTAGGTACTTAACAAAATACAATATTGAATTTAGGTAAAAAATCGCCATCGTTGGTTAAAGTTCGTTTTTAATCCCAGTTAGTAATTTCAATTTCTAATCTTTGTTGTTTGTTTTTTCAATGTTGAGTTTGACATTTGCACCTGTCAAATTACTATTTAAGATTAAAAAACAAACTTTATGTACGTTTTATTCTATCATTTATTTCTTATTGTTCCGTTCAGCAAAAATCAATATATCTAATTAAACAAAAACCGTGCAACATTTGTTACCTAACTGTACAATCTATAGCTGCTTAGAAAAGAAAACCGCACGAGCGAAACGGTTAACCAAAATAAACAGTGGAAAATAAAAATAAACATTACACTTGATAAAGTTAAAAATACCGTTACCCTACTGACCCACCCATTAGGGCAAATTGCGTAAAAAGTTTCGAGTGCGGTCTGCGTCCCGAAATACATGGGCCGAATTCCCGAGATTCTAGGTTCACAGACCGGGAAGCATGCGACAACCGTCGGCAGACGGCGGCGGCGCGGGCGGCACGGCTGGTATACATTACTAGTATACGATGCATGTAATTTGTGCCACGTGCCCACTACCAATGTGAACGTGATTTGGATCGAATTCAATGTTACGTTAAAAAAATAATGATTTTATGCTTTTTCACGTAATAGTGTACTATTACTACATTCATTTATAGTCAGAATGGCGTGGAAAATCGCCCGCTAAAACAATATAAATGTACATAACATATCTTCTCAAATATTAATGGTTGTTGTAACTTTCTAATCGGTTTGCAAAAACGGTGTAGAGAACTGTTCAGACTGCCGAATTTGACTATTACGATAAATTATTCTGAAGTCAATTTATTATCAGCGGTTTTTGAACAAACATTTATCAGACGGGATCAATTTGTTTTGTTCGATGTTTTTTAATTTAACTTGTACCTAATTATAAATTACTAGCTGCGGTTTCACCCGCGTAAGTCTCGATCCCGTGGGAATATCGGGATAAAAAGTATCCTATGTCTTAATTCAGGTCATGATCTACCTCCGTGCCAAATTTCATCAAAATCCGTTCAGCTGTTTTAGCGTAAAAGCGTAACAAACAAACAAACAAATAAACTCACTTTCGCATAAATTATTCGTTAGGATACCTACGTTTTTTTTTATCATCATCTCTTAAATAATATATTAATCTCGTACGTAAGTCTACACAAATAATAGTAGATTGTACAACTAGAGCATTCTGCTCCATTAGCGTGTTAGGCGAGAGTGTAATTTCTTCGTCACTTGAATATTCTATTGTTTTAGTTTAATCGCTTTTCGCTGTTTAAAATGTAGCAAAATTGAAGAGAATTGACAATTCCCGCCACGAAACCATTTTTTTTTTAAATGTTTTAACATGTGTCATTCAACTTGGGTACTTCATACTGGCAAGTCATAAAAACATTTCTCTGCGTTTTTAAATAATAAATGACAACCGTTTTATCTGGTTTTATCAAATTAACGATAGAAAACACGGAAAAATAAAATTAAAGCAAAATAAATAAAACGACGACTTTAATCTGCGACGTTTTATTGTGCATGTGGGCTGTTGGGCCTGATTATCTTAGTCTTAGAAAAAGAAAAAACTTTATGCACTAGAGCATAAAAAGCGACTTTATGTCGCCTACGCAAAACATAAAGACGAACTTTTAGAGCATGAGAAGTAAAAAGTTAAGTTTTATTTGTCATACTTTGAAAGTACGCTTGAAGTTACCTGCAGTGCTATTCTGTAATAATAACACCGTGAAAACTTGAGTGAAGCGAGCTTAAACTGAGCTGTCAAACGATTTTCCCTTCTGTCAAAAAAATTAAAAACTATGCAAGCCATGTCCCAACATTTTATACACCCACTCTGTTAAATCGCGGCGTAAAATTGTAATGAAAGAATATTATCTAGATCATGACTTTATACTTATAATTTACTTTTCACTAAATTATTATTTAATTTACATAGATTTGAGCTAAATAATTACCATCATCAATGATAAAAAATATTGGCTAGTAGAATGCCACAGAAAAAGAAACATAAAAAAGGCGGGAAAGCGGCAATTGGATTTACATAGGTACAGATTATTTGTATAAAATAAGGTCATCAGATCAGATTCGGATTTATCGCCTGATTTTATTAGAGGGGAAGTTAACACATTAGTGGAAAACCTTATACCTACCGCCAAAATCAAAAGAAATATACTTAAATAGATATTATCTTATCAATATTGTTTATTTATGTTTTAATAAAATATTGTTTGTTAACTAATCCGGTTTTTATTTACTTTCTTACTTTCTACTTTTGGAGTGTTTACTCGGGTGAAAGACCTATTATTTAGGCACTCGAATTATCGTGCCTGAATAGGTCCCTTTCATCCCTTGTATAACAATCTACCTACTATAGGTATTAATCCTAATAACAATGCTCATAAAAACTGGTATCCTTTCTTCATATTTTATTTCTGTTGAGGCATTAAAAATTAAAACATACTCTGCAAAGAATGGAGATTGTCAATATATGTATGGATGAAATAAGGATTTACGTAAATGCCAGTTACCTGGATAATTATTATGTAGCAAGTTCTTTACTTTGAAGGCCTCGTTAAGGTTATTAACAGCTTTAACAACCTTCTTCCGCAATCATAAGCATAATTATTCAGGTTCTGAGATTGACTGGAGCATATTTTGGTCTCATAATAAGGTTTTTTTTAACTCGAGGACACTCAGGCCTAAAATTGTACGCAAAAAACTGGAAAGCTCGAAAACAAATGAACGAATCCCAAACTTTTTGTTCCTTTGGCAAACACAATAGTTAATTAGGATACTGTGAATTTTGTCTGCAAAGTTTTGTTGAATTGAATTACTATTAAGCAACGATTGTTCAATCGATTCCATTTGTATCAACATTTTTTTGCCCTATATGCTCAATGTGAGCAACTGCTGTGTGCGCAAAAGCATTTAACTAAGTTAGCAAATTGTTCGGCATTTGCGTCAATTAACTTAGATTACATGTAAAGTTGATGTGACGCAACAGGGCTGGAATTCTCTCGGCTAGCCGCCATTGGCATTATAATACTCAGCACCATAATTGCGTAAGACACTTTCATACACAATCTGAATGATTTTGAAGGATATAGCTAATCCATTGCTTCATATGTTCGAAAAATTTGTCTGCTCAAAGACGTAACTAACACAATGAATGTTGTTAAACTGTCATAATGAAAGCCATTGCCACTGTGTGTTATGTAATTACCCCACAGGTCTACTTTCATGATCATTGCAATAGTCTGAATACTTATACATATCTATCTACAACTATAGCTACCATTTTTTTTTTTGCGTGGGAAATTAAGGCTCCTTCCTACATACTGGCGCGACTTGGCGCCCGACGCGACGCGACACAAAGACACCGCGTGTAGCGCTACAAGCGGTGCCTTTGTGTCGCGACGCGTCGCGCGACAAGTCGCGCCAGTATGTAGGATCCTTTATCAAATAACTTCTCCCGCTCTGGGCGGAGCGGGAGGGTGTGTCAGACTCTTACTGACTAAAACCCACCCGTATTCCTTCCTGTTGCCTGTGTTGCTAGAGGCCACGGTAAACTATAGCTACAATACGTTTTACAAAGATACAATATTATGGTTTAATATGTATACGCGGATAATCACAAAAGACTGCACATTTACAAAACATAACTTCGCATATTATCAGCCCCATAAACGCTAAGTGCTCTTAATGTATCCCACTTCTTTTCACACATACCTATTACGAGGCCACTTAAAATCGTACCCAAAAAAATCAACGTAGAGCTAAGAGTCAGCTAAAACCCTAATCGGGATGTCAATCACAGCATAAGTGCCCGGGCACTCGACTCCAAGTATTCACATCGTTTTACCACTTTATGCCAGAACTGACATCGCAATCTCGCTATTTCTGTTCAAAGGCAGACTAGGACTAGGCTATAGTCGGATAAAACAAAAAAAAAGTAATTTCCCTTACTCTTTTAAAGAGGACTAATGTCGGTCGCAAATGGCTTTGCGACAACACTTGATCCGAGCGGTAGTTTCATTATCTCGTATCCCGCCTTTTACGCCGAATTCGGGTTTTTCTGTAAGGGTCCGACAGTTTTTCCTCACATTAGTCTCAAATCCTGTAATTAATTGGCTGATTTTGTTTGCAGCTGCCATTTACGACGCGTAGAAGTGGACGACACCTAGTTATTTTCAGTCGGAATCGCAATATACATAGTTAATATTACGTTTTCTACGCCTAATTCAGTTTTGTCTATACTAATATTTTTAATAAAGACAAAATATTCGATTTTTTTGTTTGTTAGTTTGTAATGGATAAACTCAAGTTTTTATTTACAAAAATAATTCAGATCCCTACGAAAATTACAATAATATAACCCAATGTATAAAAAAAATTGCCTATAAAAGTCACTATTTGGCGTGCGCCGTGGAAACTATCGATCATACATAAAATAATGTACTACATGTATATAGTACTCATCATTACCAAAAAAAATCGTCGAGGCTTTATGTCGTCTTTATAGTTAAGTCAAAATAACCGTTTTTTGTTCAATTTAATCAAAACACGGGTAGAATGGCGATGACATTCGTACTCGTATCATCATATAAATCCTTATCCAACTAAACAGTTTCATAATCAAAGTTAAATATGAACATGTAAATTCCTCTTTAAATTATTAGAATCGGACCTTTTGTTTAGAAGTTAAGACGGGTATAAAAATGCTAAAAGTAAGAAAAATGCCGCAGTGTGAGCGAACAGCCCTACGCTTAGTATATTAGTTACCTACACATTTTATTTTTTTGGATTGACACATAGTATTTACTGCTTTTAATTTCAGTGGCCGGTAGTACGTTCCCGTGGGATATTTTCCGACATCTACGCGGGCGAAGTCGCGGGCAGACGCTAGTTAAGGATACAGAATGAAAAATACTTGGATCATACATGAAATGCCCTTGGTCCTATCGGTTACAAAATGTAAAAGTATAATACCTATCATACAAACTCAAACTCAAAGCATTTATTCCAAACTAGATGCGCCTCGCGGTTTCACCCGCATAAGTTTTGGCCCCGTGGGTATATCGGGATAAAAAGTGTGTTATTCCTGGTTATAAACTATCTGTGTGCCAAATTTTATCCAAATCCGTTCAGTACTTTTTGCGTGAAAGAGTAACAAACATCCATCCATCCTTACAAACTTTCGCATTTATAATATTAGTAGGATATTAGTAGGATAAGCCAAATACAGGCACTTTTGAATTGTCAAGGGGTCGGTCAGTCAGAAAGATGAAGCTAGTTGCCCATTCTACACCGTAGCAGGTTCCTATGGAGAAGAACGGGCAAGAAACTCCACGGACACTCTTAAATTAAAATATTGTTAAAAAAATATACGTAACATAACATAACGCCTGAATTCCCTGAAGGGTTAGGAAGAGGTGTGCCTATTCACCACCACCCACCCACCTAGCATATTTAATAGATGTTGATGGCTCAATCGTGGGTAAATGAAAGGTGTGAAACAATAATTTATGGTACCTTCCTTGTCGTTGTTCCAGAATGCCAGCGCTCCGGCTGCTGGGGCGAAAATGGCTGGCAGCCTCAGACGATCTCGTGTTCCCTAGCATCTTCGAACTACTCTTCAGATTTGTTTGGTATGTATCTTTCCCTTATATAACGGCCAATTTTACCACCCAAGTTCTAGTCTTTTTTTTATTTTTAAGACCTAATTGAAAGAGCTTATCTATGAAATAAATGCGTAAGTGCAGCTATGATATTCTTAGGGTTCTGTACGTGGATTTCCGGCCACCGTAGGCGCGGGCTTGCGGACGGTGAGCAATGGGTAGCTCACCGTCCGGTAAGGACCAGGCCCGGGTCGACGGCGCGTTGTATTCCACGCGCGCCTCAAAGAGATGTCGTCAGCACATATAGTAGGGGTCCACTAGGACCGATGCCTGCTGGGGTCGCGGGAAGGTACTTATGGGTCACCGAGGCCCCCGCAACACAGGCAACAGGAAGGAATACGGGTGGGTTTTAGTCAGTAAGAGTCTGACACACCCTCCCGCTCCGCCCAGAGCGGGAGAAGTTATTTGATGACTTCCCAGTTCCCACCCTCAAAAAAAAAAAAAAATGGTTCTGTACGTCCGAATGAAAAAAAAACGGAACCCTAAAAGGATCACTAGTGTGTCTCTCTGTCTTTTTGTCCGTCTACATATGAATTACTGTGTCACAAACACGGACCTGTAACGTAAAATAAATGAATTTGAATATGGCGGTCACTTTTGGGGGAAAAATTTGAAAAAAAATTGTTTTACAAACTGTTCCATGTGACATTGAATGAAAGGGCGTACTGTGATGGTCTCAAATATATTTTTTTTTATAATTTTAAAATAAATAGGATTAAAGTTATTTCAGAAAAATAGATTAAAATTGACCATTCTCCCATAACTCCGAAACGAATGAGCCTACATTTTTTTTAAATATAGAAAATAATTATACAGGGTGGATTTTTGAGACGGGGCACTAAAGGCTACTAGCTAAGGCTAAGTCACTACCTTAACCGTTATAAAGGAACATTTACATTAACATTTACAAGAAATTTATTTGGCATAACACACTTGGCATAATTTTCTTTAAACGAATATTATTAAGGCATAAAAATTATTTAATATAATTATTGTTTGGCCGAATGTTTATATGTCCGAATTTACAATGGCATACCTTTAAGATGGCATAATTACCTTTGTCATAGTTAAAATTCCGCATAATTTCATTTAGCATAACTTATTTAAAGCGACGATTATTTGGTACAATTTCACTTGGCATACTATGAAAAATAGTTAATATGTTAGTGACAGAAAAGAATCGCTGCAAAACCGACTCCACGTAGTCTTGTCTGCCCTACCCCTTTTTTTTTTTGGATGGGAAATCATCAAATAACTTCTCCCGCTCTGGGCGGAGCGGGAGGGTATGTCAGACTTTTACTGACTAAAACCCACCCGTATTCCTTCCATTGCCTGTGTTGCGGGGGCCTCGGTAACCCATTAGTACCTTCCCGCGTGCCGTACCCCTAGAGTGTAATTTAAGCTCGCGTAGGGGCGGAGGGGCGAGGTGGCCCGCGAGCTGAGGAGCAGGTGGTGAGCGCTGAAACCATCTACGACGATAAGCTCGCGTGGGACCGCCGAAACCCCGCAGCGCCGGAGCTGTGACAGAAACCATGGTTGCTGCATGTTGCATGCTTGCTTGCATGGTGTATGCTTGTTTGCATGCTGCATGCATGGTGTATGCTTGTTTCAAAATATATCCCCTGACCGTTTAACGGACGTTTTGATTTAATGACTGCCGATATGAAATGTATACTAAAAGACGATTCTGACTGCGAACTTTCTGCGATATGATGGTTCTACTTTTTAATTATAATGGATACAAAATTTATGCCTAAAGATGATTCTGACTTACAAAGTTTTGAATGTATGATAAATGAGTGTCTGCCAAACGATTTTCTGCGAAATGATGTTTATGCTGTCTGCTGTTATGCAAAATAATATTATGACAAAAAAAGTTCTGCCGTAAAGCGTAGACCCTCTTAAAATAAATCTCTCAATACTGTGCGTACAAACTTACATTCACAGTTGGAATGTATTATGTGGGAGAACATGTTTTTCAACTACAACGTTAAGTTTGTTCTTGGGATAAATCTTTCCCAACTACGGAAATCATCCCAATTACGGAACCTTTCATTGTGTGTGGTCCGCCACGTACTTGGCCGATTATTTATTTTTTTAATTGTCGCAGGTTATCCTCCAAATCATTTTTTTTTGTTTGACATTATTTTGATCACTTTTTTATAACTGCTCTTGATAGGATTCTATCAAGAGCAGTTAAAAAAAAAAGTTGATTGCAATTTCGAATGCATCGGTGTCGATTTTTTATCTGTTAAATTAAAAAGTACGCGGGAAATGAAATTGGTAAATGATTCGATTTTATTTTTGTTTACTTTCCTACATAATAATCGACATTATTTATTTTCTTTCGTAGCTATACTTAAAACTAGTTGAGTGTATGCTCGACTCTCGTACCGAAGGTTTGGTATCTACAATAAAGTTTGAGTGGTAGATAATAAAACATCCATTAAATCGAGTAGTAGCGATAATAAAATAAACAGTCTACAAGATTCAATGATCGCGTTCTGTAGTAAGTACGTACATCATATTGAAAGTTCATCAAGATATGAAAGTAGGTATTCATCTACATCGATATTCCTGGGTTTTTGTACCGGATTATCCTACGCATTTCTGCCAGGTGCCAGTATCAAATATTTCCGTCCGTAGAGTTTCATAAAAATCCCTTATTAGATTTTTGAGACCACCATTAAGTTCACGTTCTTAGGATCCGCACCTTACAACTTTACTTGTATACATACCTACTAAGTAATTAGTTTGTCCGTCGAAAGAAATATGACAAAAACATAATTGGCATACTGGCATAGTTTTGAATAATCATCGATAATAATTAGCCTTAGACAGAGCTCTTTTGGAACCTACTTCCGTTAACTACTTGAGTATGTATGAGGACATCTCGAGCCAAGAAGTTACATCAGTGTCTCACTTTCACCAAGCCACCAGGTAGTTAGACAAATTAAATCATGCTGTACGAAGTCATCATCCACAGATCATTAGTTCATGTCTATAGTTATAGTTAGTTTATATGTATTTAAACTAAACTATCTAAACTACAAAATAAACAAAGCTACAAACAAAAAATATTGGGCTATGGGTTTGCGAGGTTATAGTGAATCGATTTCCTAAGACTATGGAAAGGCTATGGCCCCTACCTGACCAATGTTTTATATAAAATACACCGATAAAATGGCAGGGGGTGATTTGCACACTCAATAATGGGCCCCCGGCCGCTAGCACATAGTGACGTAGCGACAAGAGGGCAACACTTCCTGAGGTGCTTGAGTAGTGGAGAGGTATTACACGGCTTTCAGAACAATCCCAGAGCCCGGAAGATGGTCAAGATCCCTACGAGCACTTACTGAAACACTTCCTTCTTTCAAGCACGTTTGCTCTCACGAATCTCCACTCAAGCCGGCCAATAAAGGCAATAATGAGGTGGGAGCTCTGTTCCTCGTCAGTGTTCACTCCAGCTGGCCAATAAAGGAAAGCCAGAGATGAGGAACAAGACTTCTCCCAGGAGATAGGGTCCGTGGGGTCGCTACTGCCCAACAGCTCGCCACCATGCTGCCCTTCGGGTTTCTGTATCTCTCTTGGTTTGGCTCCTTACCCTAGACCAGTTCCGGCAAAGTAAACTCTACTGGCACAGACCTAGAGTTCGGAGCGCGCAAGCCCCACCACGACGTCAACGTAGAGATACGGAGGTGGGGTTATTATTATTATAGATCTAAAGTAACTTGATAAAACAAGGGGATATGCAATACAGGCGATAAAACTGTTCCGCATAAAAACTTTTCCAATAAAACGGATTCCCTCAAGTATTAACCGATAAATAAAGTTCGATAAAAGGGTCTTCGTGAACAACGTTTGACAGCAAATATAAAAATAGTGAGTGGAAAGAAAATTCTTGGAAATCTTCAAACTTAGCTACACGAGAGAATAAAAGGAATGAAAAACCTGTAAATGTTATGAAAAAAAAATAATTTACTCTTCCCTTCAGTAATCTCGATCACAAAGATGAACTTATAATGAAGGTTTTTATTCAACAAAGTGTGATTTTCCACTGAATTGAATAAGAATAAGTTCTTAGAAATGTTGAAAAGAAAATGTTCGTATAACCTATTAACGGTTGAATGTTCTTTGAACGTGATATAATTTGAGAAACCCGAATTAAGGGATAAACATCGTCTCGATTTGTTGATCAAACATGGCGCCCAGTCCTTCGGCTCTCGTACCTCACTTGTTGCGAACCACATTAATATGAATGAGCGTTCGCTCTCGATATTGGCTCGCAATTTCTCTGCACTTCAGCCGTCCTTCGAACACGGTCTGATTGCCCCGAAATGAATTTTAAACTGTCGCAACATTCAACGTTTGATTGAGCGTGCCATCCGTTAGATCACTAAATACGAATATTGCCTAACTTATTTAATGAGGGTTATTTAAAAAAGTTGTTTTGTAGAAGAAAAAAAGGGAATGGTTACGATTGTTCAAAGTCCGATTTAGGTCTAATGGCTTCAGTATTTCGTGCCTTTGTAGTGTAGATTTATTTCTTCATATTCATTCAGTTTTGTTACAATATGCCAGTCTATTTGACATTCCTAATAGCAAGATATTATAAAGACGACCATCACAGACGTCTGCTGTAACACGTTACAGATACATTGTGGTTTCTGTTTCATTTAGTGCCACTCATCAGAGATGCATTAGCATTTTAGTTTACAAGATATTTCATCTTGATTTAGGTCACAAACACTTTTTGATGTTTTGTGAGACGTCAAAACAATGCTCTTTGTGGTAGTATTATGTTTTTTACGGCTGAATATTTCTTTGAAACGGTACACAATCATATTTATGACGCAAAACAGTATCTTGAAAACGAGAAACGTTTACAATACCCTGGGCCCTGGGAAGTTTCGGACTAGCAAATTACTGTTTAATTTGATTAATCCATTAATTTATAATGCCAGCTCCAGGACTGGATTTGTTAGCCCTTTATAGAACAGCGCTTCTTATTATTTATGCAGAGCCTGTTCAACAAGTCCCCTAAATCGTTTGACAAGGGTCTGAGTCCGAACCCTGAAGGTTATAAACGAAATCCAATTTACGCCTTTTCTTTTGTTCACAGGCTAGTACTAATAGCACTGGTGGTGGAAGTCTTGTACCCAGTAACATGGCAGTGTCAGTCGGAAGGTTGGCAAGGCGGCGCGTTCGTGAGGCTGTACCTCTGCGCGACGCTGACGCTGCAAGCCGCTCTAATGCTGCTATTGGCAGCACTGGCACTGCAGTCCGCTCGGGGGACCATCACCGACATTGATGCTAGGAAAATGGTGTCGCCGCTGCTTCTTATAAAGTAAGTTGTTTTTTTTTTTGGGAATTACTTTTTCAGCAACAATAGTTCCAGAAAACCTACCATCTCTGAAAAAATAAATCATATAAATCAATCTATAAACAACGCATGGGCCGCAATTCTTGGAAATAAATCAATTACATTTCATTTCTATTTTCAAACACTTCACGTAAGCGTTGAATTTTTAAAGATTTTCATAAATTTTAAACTATTTGAGCATCTACAAAAGATATTCTACAGATCTGCTTTTAGAATTAATTAATCCTTTAAAATAAATGTTAAATTTTTAGAATAATTCCACCTAACAAAACGTTAGCATAAAATTAAGCACTCACAAAACTAGCCTATTTGATCCAAGAGTCCTTGGTAATGAATAATAAAAGCGGTGTGCGTGACCGAGAGCTCGCTAAAGAGCTTACGAGATCGCAAAATAAATAATAAACAATCGACGAAAGTGTTTACTTTTCTTTTTATAGCAAGAAATCAAATAAAATCTCGTACCTAATAATCTGCTTGTTTGTTCTTAAACGCTAGTAGATAAATAAACATACCTATGTTATTTAATTATTTTCCATCATAAGATAAACAGTAATGATGCCGTGTTGTTTAAGTTTTCATGTCGGCATGGAAACGTTATAAATATAACCGTTAACACCTAACGCTTCTACATTTTCTCTCTTCACAAAACGTGGTTAATATCACTTTCTCTATTCAACGCAGCTGGTACATTAGAAGTGGCAATAAGTTTCTAATCTGAGGCGATAATAACCTACAATAGTTGAGCACACTCACGTGACTCACGTCACCGCTACTCTTAATCATCTAAGAATAAAACTCATACAAGTGTACACTGCCAGACAAAGAAAAGTGTACGTCGAACTTGTGAAAATTTTTATGAGCGAATTACGGAATTACCATTAGATCCAAAAGTTTCAGAAGTAGGTAAGTAGGTATGTTTGTTTGGTATCTTCCGCAATTTTTTGTGCTCGCATCGTACACCTGTGCTGGCACGTATCTCTATTTCCTGGCTAGATTTGATTCGGTAATTAAATTAGCACGTTAGAATTTATTAACATTAGACATTCATAAAACTGTACGTATGTTCCCATTCCAACATCGTTTTTAGGGTTCCGTAGTCAACTAGGACCCCTTATAGTTTCGTCTTGTCCGTACGTCCGTCCTTTTGTCCGTCTGTCTGTCTGTCCCCGGCTTAGCTCAGAGACTTTTATTACTAGAAAGTTGTAATTTGGCATGGGTGTACACATTAATCACGCCGACAAAGACGTAAAATAAAATCTTTAAAAAAAATGTAGGGTACCAACCTTGCACGTAAAGTGGGAATGATATTTTTTTTTCATCTGTCCCATGGTGTGGAGTTTTGTTGGATAGGCCGTTCAAAAATATTGCGAAAAACACCATTGAAAACCAGTCAAAACCATTTTTCGATTCTGGATCCGTTTGCGTAATATTAAGCTTTAAAGTACTCATTTTTGTTAGAGTCAAGTGCCCCCGCCAGCTAAATGGTAGTTTTTGGATAAAAAATCATGGCAGTAGTACCTACATATGTATAACGAAAATAAAAGGAAAACTATCACAACTGAGTAGGTTAATGAGTCCACCAACTTACATTTGCAGTTGGAGAATTAACCGTGACGTATATCGATATATGGGAGAACATGTTTCTCAACTACAATGTTACGTTTGTTTTTGGGATAAATTCATCCCAAATACCCTTCATTGTGTGTGGTCCGACACGCATGGCCGGTTTTCTTTATATAATCGCGAATAATAATATTTACAGCTTTATTTCTTTATAAAGTGTGATGTTCGCTCACGTATATGAGGTAAAACTAATATAGATGTGCCATTTTTAGCCTCTGAGAGTGTATTTATAGGCAGTGTGCATAATAATGAATGAAAATTATGTCCACACGGCAGTAACAATAGATAATCAAATGATTTGTTTATGTTTGGTGTTCAATCTTGACCTACTATGCCTTTGTTTATATCTTGACAGTTAAACTCTGTGAACTATTGTGACAGAAATAGGTCCCGAACCGGAAACAATTTGTTCAACTGGTTATTTATAATTGATAGATAAAGTTAATCAGGACTAAGTGTTAACAGGGGTTCTGATCCCCGATATTTTGCGTAGTTAATTATATGTATTTATAAAATACCATCAATTTAGACCTAGATTTCTATTATTGCAAATGAGTATTTACTTCCAACTGCCACTAAAACTGCGCTTGCACAATTCCTTTTTACTTCCCATCCTTGACCACGCTGATGTCAGTTACCTCGATCTCACTGAGGCACAACTAGATAAACTTGAGCGACTTCAAAACTTTTGCATAAGATATATATTTGGCTTGCGCAAATATGATCACATTTCTGAATTTCTTACAAAGCTCAAGTAGCTTCCCATACGTCTTCGCCGGAATTCTCATATCTTATTTCAGCTCCAAAGTATTCTGTTCAATCCTACAACCGAGAGGGGGTTGCTTATCTTAAATAACCTTTCAAGTTTCTTCATGACACACATAATAGATATCTGAGGTCATCGGAAAACTTAAGACTATAGACATTCTGATGCATTCCACCAGCTTTTATGATAAGTCTTTTACAGTTCAAGCAGTACGATTATGGAATGCCTTGCCCGTGTCGATAATAAGTGCTCAATCTTTGTCCACTTTTAAAAATCAGGTAAAAAAAACACTTCCACATCATTACTTAACGTTCTTGCTCTTGTTTCATGTTTATTATTGTATTTATGTATATAAATTTATGTAGTTAAGAATTTGCTTTTTGTATGTATGTATTTGTTGTACATATAAATGGTACACCACGGACTACCTGCAGTATTGTCTCTCCTTCTCCCTGTAATCCATCCAAAGGTTGTCTGTAAAAGATCGCTTTTAGCGATAATACCGCCCATTGTGTCACCCCTTGTAAAATTTCAACATTTATATCTGTATTTTTATGGTGTACATAATAAAGAGTATTCTATTCTATATTTCTATTATTGGAAATTCCCATCGAGACTAAGTACTATAGGCACCTCCTCAGTAGGTACTACCGTAAGGAAACAGCATCTCCTTTGTGTACACCCCTTTACGACCGCTCACAAATAAAATGTTTTATTACAGAGTGCTGCTAGTGTTCCCAGAAACGGCCCTAAACGTCATGGGTACTATGTGGATGTTCTGCGAAGTAATACAATGCTCCGTCGAGGACAAGTTCTCCAGCATAGTTATACAAAGTGAGTTAATATTTCACCCTCGCAGTGTAAATTATCCCACCCTTTATACGCTGCCTTTCAGCGCGGGACAATGAACGGCTTTTAACGTCAAGATTGTACATTTCGTATGATTTGTTCCCTTTTGTGAATAATTTAATTATTAATTACATGTTTCTATGTGTTTCTTGTCGTCAATCAAGACGGTGATTTCGGGTTTTTGACTGTTTAATAGAGCTTTTTGATTCAAAATCAAAAGTCATTTATTCAAACTTGGCAGAGAATCATCTCTTTTCGAACGTCAAAATTACAGTGCAACAAACTCCCCAGCACAGCTGTCTGTTCAGTTAGAAAAACTTGATTCTATACAATATGTATGCAATAGTAGATTGTGTTTGGGACAAAATTATTTAACCTAGAGCGACCTACTTTGAATCCGTCGCTACGCTTAGGATTTTACTTTAGAATCCTTCGCTTCGCTCTGGTTTCAAACAATCGCTCTCACCCTCAATACATTATTTTGGTCCCTTGTGACACAATCTACTATTACAATACGCAACACAAAACATTAAGTTAAATTATTTGTCATATGTCAGCTAGCACACGCCACTATACCAACATAAAAAATCAAACATCGATTTACCTGTATGGTTTTTTATCAAACAAAATGCAATCATCAATCCATTTATCACCAATGCTCTAAATAAATTTAATTTGTAGTGCTGCAACTGTTCAGCTGTAAAAGTTCATTAATTAACAAGGTTTCTGAAAGTCTGATGAAGTGTATTCAACTTTTCATACTTTTCAAACTACTATTATTTAAAAGATATTATACCATTAAGGACTATTTAGAAGACAAATCAATAGAATCTGTATTTGTAAGTTAGAATAATTGACATCGCTGATTGTGAATACATTTGCACGCCATGTCATGGTAGGATATGCTGAAACAAATTTACTGTAACACCTTATGTACCATATTCTAGCAAATAAATATTTTTGAGATTAAGACGCTGACAACACCTAAACCGCGGTCACTGTCAGACTGCATAGAAAAGAAAGAGAAGCGCGATGACACAACGCTTGTAATTTATTGCAAAATATGAAGCAATTATCTATTTACACAAAATTGAGTTGAGTAATCGAAAATAAAAAAACAAACAAGTTCTGCATTCAAATAAGACGTTCTTGTTATTAATTAAATACGTTACGTATTTTGATATTTAATGCAGATATTTTGGATTAGAACTCAAGGTAAGAGGTTAGTTTTAGGGTGCGTTTCCACTGACGCGGAGTGGAGAGGAGCGGACCGTGAATTTGCCAATCACAGTGCTCGAAATCTGCGGAGCGGAGATTTCGAGCATAGTGATTGGTCAATTCGTGCACCTCTAAGCTCCTCTCCGCCCCGCTCCGCGTCAGTGGAAACCCGGCCTAACGTTAGTTTGTATCGAGATTTTTCTCAAAACGTGTTTTGGTTACAACCAAGTTCTGGGAAATATGTTCAAAATTAACATATATTTTTTCCGCTACCACAAACTGTACAGATTTGGCAAGAGAAGCGTATTTTGGTCAATTGGGTCTTGTCATGTCAGTGTCTTAAGATTTAAACTTCACTGCTGTGGTTTGCGGGATAACAACAGCCAATCACTGCACATGCATTTTGAATACCTACTGAATTGCAAAGAGTTTCAAACCGGTAGTTACAAGTATTCAATCAATCGCCTTATGCATGTGGCCAGTCTATAATTAGTAGGCGCCATCCTATCCTACACCTAACATTAGGTTTAGACATGATGTTTTCCCTGTTTGACCTTATTTCATAATTTCTATTACAAGGGACTTAAACATGACTGACGAAAAGTGGGTGTTACCTAATACCGAAACGTACCTACTATACGAGCACCTCTGCCTTACCCTTCTGGCATTACAGGCGTAATTATATGTTATGTTCTTTCACAGGTATAGTCCTATTCAACTGGGTACAACTAGCCCTCACTGTGTTCGGTCTATTCATGGTGTTCGATCCCCTGGGCTCAGTGAACTATGGTGACATGCAAGATACGCCCAACCAGGTCCGACATCATAGGAAGGTCACAGGACTGTGGTCCAGAAGATTCCGATGGGCTTTCTGCTGGTTGAAGAGAGATGAACATGGGAAAGAAGCTTTTCAACAAGTTGCAGGTAAATATTTCATAAGAGTATAGTGCAGCTTATTAGCTTAATTTTCAGAGGTGCTGTAGACCAACGAACTGAATAACTTTTACTATGGACCAACTTTGCAATGGCGCAAAGAAAACAGCTGTCCCATACAGTTTAGAATAGTAGGTATAAAATGTTTGTATTGAACAGCAGATTTTTTTTTTTGCGATTTCAAAGTTGGTCCCACAATAAAAGCTATTCAGTTCGATGGTCTAAAGCACTCCTTGAAGTTTGTCGGGTTCATTTTAAAGCACCTTCGTATACAAATGTTAAATCCTGTAATTTTCTGCTACTAAAGATCGGAGTCCAAATTAAAATTAAAATCAATTGTTCACCTTGGTGGAGTTGGTGGACCCAGGTCTAGCACTTACAACTTCATTCATTCTTGAAAAATCAATTGATGATTCCTAAAAGTTCTTATTAGCAGAGGATATTTCCTCCCAAGTTCTTTACTCTTGAAATATATGTATTCAAATAAAGAGCGGAAATGACCTTTTCCTGGACGGAAATGACGTAGCAAAGAGCTATACAAATACATCTTTATTATATTTAGAGACCGGAAACACTTCAAATGAAATCTAACGGTATTCTCCGAAGTCCCGTTTGTTAAGGCTCGGGTTATAGCCGTTGAACTTGGCCATATAAATACGCGGCGCGCTCACGCCGCGCGGCCGTTCGGTTTTTTAAGGAATATTTATTTTTAGTAACGAAAATATGCATATTGGAAAAAAAACACAGAATTATAGACAGAATAGTCGGTTTATACAAAAAATATCATGAAAATATCATAAATAGTTTGAAATAATTATCGTTTTTTATGCTTTGGGTAAGCTTCCTGAATTTATTTCATAAATTCTTTTACTACAAATACTTAAATATTCACATATAGAATTGATGTGTATGCATTCTTGTTTAACATATTTTTTTTGCATAACTTAGTTACTTGCATTATAAGAAGGCGTAATAACAGATTTAAAAGCCACTAAAATCATATAACTGCGTCTTAAGAGATAATACTCGTAGTATCTTCGAAGGTTTATGACACAAATAAGTTTTCAGACGTCTTATGGATTAGCAAGAAGGCTAAAGAAGATTTCAAACTGCAAATAACCGTTCCGCAGTTTGAACAGAAAAACCTCTATGTAGCCGTTTACCTTTCTCTTTGAGAAATTAACAGACACTTACATTTTACATTATTTCGTAATATCAGCATTATGATTCCATTACATCAGGGATCAGCAATTAGATTCATTGGAGGACCGCTTTTTTTTTTTTTCAATATAACATGACTATCGCGGCCCGTTTGATAGACAAGTAGCAACAAAAAAAAAGAAATTAAACGAAAAGAAACTGAATATTTTCTGAAGCAAATTTTGAGAATGTTATGTAATGAACAAAAATTAAGTAATTAATGTGTAAAATGTTTTTTTTTTTACATTGAACTGTCTGTAGTCTGGAGTAAAGTTGATGCAAGCTAAAACTCAAAATTTTGTTTTAATATTAAGACGCTGACAACACCTAAACCGCGGTCACTGTCAGTTTGCATAGAAAAGAAAGAGAAGCGCGATGACGCAACGCTTGCAATTTACTGCAAAATATGAAGCAATTATCTATTTACCCAAAATTGAGTTGAGTAATCGAAAATAAAAAACAACCAAGTTCTGCATTCAAATAAGACGCTCCTGGGGGCCTATTACGAACTTTTAAAAAACCAGGCAAGTTCCAGGCAATTCATTTCACTGGCTGGTTAGATTTCGTATTATGACGTTCCTAATTCTGACCGACTTCACGCTGGGTAGTTTGTCTATGGCTGGCTTGTAATTCTCTGCCGTTACGTTCAGAAACACAATTAAATATTTAGCGGCAAGTTACGGTTTTATTTAGATCACGTATTTTATGATAATAATAATAAATAAATATGAAAGCAATGTATACCTATTGTGCTATATAATTAATTCATATCATAATTTTGTGTTTGTAAATTGTAACGCGAGATTATGTTTCCGAACGTAATCCACTTGAAGTTCAGCGGGAAATTCTACCACTTCAATAGAACATATTATTATTGTTTTACAAACTATCTTTGTTTATTTAAAACATACTTGCATTCGTAAGATTGGTCAGTGGGCCGTCTTAGGTCCGGAGTATAAACAAAAATATGGCGTAAGTGTTATTCAGTGTCTTTAATTAATATTTCGTTTTTAACATGTTATAATATTCATACAATTGTAATTATTATAGTTCAGTGGATGAGATTTGCTTAATTACTGTTGAAACTGTTGCCTGGGATATTGAATGAGAGCCTATATCACCTGTGGGGCGTTGATAGGAGCCAGTAGCATAAAATGACAATGCTACCAAAACCTAAAAAGAGAATAATGTTTAGTTAAAACTCTAAGTTCATAATATTATGATATGTTAAGGTCTCATAGTAAAAACAAAACAAATACCTTAGTCTCCACTGATAAATCCGTGGATTTTGTAGGCCCTAACATGTGCGGTCTCAGCTACTCACAAAGATTCCGTACCAAATCTTTGCTAAGTCGATATCGTTGTATGAATTGCGCATCATCCATATCGAACGGATTACATTGATCACGAAGTCGTTTTCTTTTGTTCCTTGATTCCCTATTTTGATGTGAAAAGTCACTTTCTAGGAACTCAAACAGTTCATATTCGTCACACATGATATTTCCGTTATTTATATATTTAACACTCGAATAACTTTTCCAAATAAACCCAAAACAATTCAATAAAAGCTCCTATGAAGCAACGTAAACAGAATGGATTATGAGGTTACTTTTTGACAGTTCTAGTATGAAAAGAAATGTCAAACGAACGTTCATAATACGGTATTGCCAGGCAATGTTCGGGCAGAAGTCGCCCAGGGTGTCACGTGACTGCTGACTGGCTTGTTTGACGAGTTCATAATACGAAATTGCAAGGCAGTTCTGTTTACGCCGTAAACTGCCTGGAAATAAGAGTTCATAATAAGAGTACTGTTATTAATTAAATACGTAACCTATGTTGGTATTTAATACAGATATTTTGGATTAAAACTCAAGGTAAGAGGTTAGTTTAACGTTAGTTTGTATCGAGATTTTTCTTTAAAAACGTGTTTTGGTAACAACCAAGTTCTGGGAAATATGTCCAAAATTAACATATATTTTTTCCGCTACCACAAACTATACAGATTTGCCAATTTTTTTTCTTAAGAGAGGCCTATTTTGGTCAATTGGGTCTTGTCAGCGCCTTAAGTTCTAGATATCAATTTTACTGATTATTTTAGGACCGCACATAGGTCGGCAGTTCAGATCCGGACCGCGCTCCGCCATTTGGTGAACCCGGAATTATAATAATGTAATGCAGGAGGCATTACATTATTGTAATTCCGGGAACATACTTGGAACATACGTGAAAGTATAAGCGCAATAACCGACCTTTTCGCCCTACAAATGTTCCGCTCTGATTACGGAAATCGCGTCCACAATAATATCCATTGCCATCTTACGTGACTGCCTTCCTGATTGTTATCCAAAAATGAATTCGTATTTATAGAACCAATATATTAAATTGTTAACTGTAATATTGTTTTTACAACTTCAAAAGCAACATTACGTGTATTTAAATCAGAACTTATCTGCAATAACGAATAATTTTTTATTCAAGATACTCTCTAATGCAACAAGTTGCGGAAATACCATTACCGAGTTTCGCTTTGATAAGTAAATCTTTTAAATTCAACTAAAAACCTACTTTTGTAAAATATCTACCGTAGCTGAAAGAAAAAGCGGTTGATTCAAACAGATACAGCTCCGCATAATTTATCTGCATCAGAATGAGAAAACTTTACGAACAGGTTGTCTTTTATTGGTCTCCTGGAAGATTTGTAGGGTTGAAGTTTTACTTTTAAATATAAATGATGACGTAAGATAATGAATACACTACTCTTTCCGGCTGGTTATAGGCAGGTCCATACACCAGGTTGAATGACGACGGTTTGTCTACTTCTCTCATATTTTCACGAAATTTATGAGAATAAGCTCATACTGCTCAGAGTGGACACGGACGTAATAAAGGCCCGCTTGCACCACAAATCGCTAAATACGTTTACCGCTAAACGTATTTTAAACATCGCTCTGTGCACGAGTGTATGTTTAAAGGCTCCTACATACTGGCGCGACTTGTCGCGCGACGCGACGCGACACAAAGACACCGCGTGTAGAGCGCTACACGCGGTGTCTTTGTGTCGCGTCGCCGCGCGCGACAAGTCGCGCCAGTATGTAGGAGCCTTAATCCGATCCAGCCTGTAAGCTTGCTGTCCTCCCTCAGCGACGCTCTAAGCCGAGGTCGGTATCCCACAGGAGGTGCCCTTAGAGTGTAATCGCTTAATTTATAAGTTTATGCCCTGGCTACCCACAGGAAAGTCCGGTTAAGCAGACCACAACCTCCTAGGTTGACCTGCGAGAAGCAATATATAATAATAATAATGTCATTAATTTGACAAACAGGTGTGCGACATGTCACATAGTCGACAAGTTCTGCCAATCGTTTGAAGATATAAGAGACAGAACTATGTTTTAAATATGGTTAACGGTAAACGCATTAAGTGATTTGTGGTGCCAGCGGGCCTAAGTTTAAATATGCACTAGCAGGTGCTATGTTTTCATGTGAAAGCCCTACTGAACAAGTTTATTTTTCCAGCTCTACTGAGCGCCCTATTCCGGTCAACGGACCTGGTACCATCAGACGTAGTTGCCGGCTGCGTCCTCCTAAGGGTCCGGCAGAAGAGAGAGACAAGAGAAATGAGGAGGATCCAAATGCTGAACGACGAAGAACCCATATATACCACAGATGTGAACAAGATATTCTCTGAGACCCCTCCGTGGATGAACCTGGAGGACGCTTTACATTACCTGAGGCTATCCATAGCAGCATATGGATGGCCGTATGTGCTGTATCGGCACTGCTTTACCGGTTTCTGTAAATTGGCGAGGCATCTGACTTGCTGCTGTTGTCGGTAAGTTCATTTGACTGATTGTGTTGTTTCCTCTTTTTGTTTTCGGCGTGGGAAGGTTGAGTTGATAGACAAAAGAGTGGGAATTTTATTATGAATTTTCATAGTTGAGTTTATGTTTTTTGCTGTTGAATTCTGTAGCCTTCCTTTTTCGTCTTCCATGTATGATTAGTATCATTACTACTTACACGTGTCCCTATCACATTAGGCGAAATAATGACGCAACCATACCTACCTGAGACATTAATTCCTTGTACCAAAGTACACGTGAAGATTCCTAAATGTAGCTTTGCTTTTCCGAAGAAAGTCCATTCTCTGATAACAAGGCGTTACAAATAGATTGACAATAAGGAAGTATATAGGTACATTAAATTCAATTCTATTAATAAAGCTTCTATTATAATAACTTCCGTCTTAAAATAATACCCGCTTTGAGTTCAAGTAATCGCGGACAATTGCTTGTCTCATCCCAACGCTATTATGGTAATCCTGCAGCGGTTTATCTGTTCAAAGAATAAGATGGGTATGTTTTATGGAAATATCTTTTAGAGGCTTCCTTGATTGATATCGGAGAGTTAGCGATATAAAACGGTTACTAGGTAACAGGCAGTTAAGGTAACTTATTGTCTCTTTTGCAAAAATAAAGATAACATTGTTACATCTTCTAGAATGAATCTAGAAAATTTGATACGATATTTGATTTACCTATTATTGTTCTGAATATAATGAGAATGTGCGAGACGTGAATTATTTATGGAAACTGCACGTTAGTCATAGGACGAAACAATACGGTCTGATGTCATCGCTGATCATGCCTATTGATTTATTCCAAGATATTGAGGTCATATCTTGGTATCGCTACCGAAATAAATCCTATCCCATGAAATATTAATAAACAATGTAAATCATTACGGCAAGAAATGTAAAACATTACGATAATATATAAGAAGACAATACTTAAGACAATAGACAATATTTAAGAAGTCTTTTGGTAGGTAACCCCATTTCTAAGTCCTTTATTCAAGAAATTTTAATTATCTTAATTCTCCATAACAATTTATTTGCCCACTTTTTGCGATGATTCTTTCATATAAATCCCTAAACCTAAATTAACCACATTTATTGTTCTTATAACACCTAAAGAAAGCGCTTACCGAGTTTCTTTAATTAATTTACGAGTATCATCCAGGATTGCAATTGATCCTGATAAATGGATCCCCATTTATCAACGTTCCAAAGCTTATCCTCGATGTTCAATTAGATAATTACATTTCAACCTAATCCCGTCATCAACATTTTATGTACATAGATATTGCTAATGGCTTATTAAATTGATAATTTGGAAAACAAAGACATCTACTTAGTTAATTAATTATATGTTACTACTTTTTTAACGTCTAGGAATCCGTGAATATACACTGTGATCTGCAGGCTTAGCATGACACTCTCTATTTCTTCGAAGAATAGACACGGCTCTTTCCATACAAAGTGAAATTTCGTTTCTCCTTTTTTGACATCCCACCGTAGAAATCTTTCTACATAAAAAAGGACCTAGACAAAGATCGTTAGAAACGAAAGACAAGATGACAGATTGTAGAAGGATTTCTACGGTGAGATGTCAAAAACTGAGAAATGAAATGTCACTTTGTATAGAAAGAGCCGTGTCTATTCTTCGAAGAAATAGAGAGTGTCTTGCTAAGCCTGCTGAAACGTTGTCTTTAAAAGTAAAAGTTTTTATTTGATTTTGGAACAACAACAAATTTACATAATTAGGCACAATGGAAACGATGATAGCTACAAAATTTATAAACTGTGTCGCAGCTATCAACGCCCGTCTAAACATAAGAAACACGTTGTGTCACCAGACTTAACTGTGACATGGGTGGGTACAGTTTAGCTAACTTTTACAACTATTACTACCTACTATAGGTATCTTGTCTGCATTTTTAGACTACACAAGGGATCTTCTTAAATTTAACAATAAAGAAACGATTGCATCAGATTGTTGATATGGATATAGAAATAGGTTTTCTTGTTTCCATCGTTTTTTTAAAGTTCACTTTTACGCATTCGGGTTTTTGATTTTTTTAATAACTTTTTTGTATTTTACATTTTTTAATAATTACTTTTCGTATTATACCTACGATTAATTACAATAATAAGTTGATCACCGCTTTATTATAAGTTTTGTGTGGTCCTTCTAAATGAAATATGATTAGAGAAACCTAAAGATGATTTTCAAATACCTATTCAACTTGCCATAGTTCGTCGCCTTTCTTTTTTTTCTTTTTCACTTTATGGCGTCTGGTTGTCGCCATATTGAATTTTGATTACTTGACAGTAATCAAAATTCAATGTCTTTAGTGACACAAGATTAAGACAAATCGATTAAAATAAGAATTATCAAAATCGACCCACGCGTTTGGTCTCTAGAGCGCCACAAAGGAACAAACATACATACATAGGCTGATAAACGTTACATTAGGTACTCTCCTTTGCGTCGCGTGTCGCGTAGTCTGGTAAAAAGGGCAAGTTCGTGTGACGGTACAAGTAGCGAGAACTACCTGCGACGACGCCGACGGCGCGGTCAAGTTCAAATTCATTTGCATGATGTTTTCTATAGCATTTCCAAACACAACAATATACTTTTTTGAGAAACAACATAATCTCGTATTGTAAGTATTATGTCACGAAAATGCAAATTTTTGTGCTCAGAATAATATCTGGTTGGAAAAGCAAAAACTCGATGACAGTTTCAAATTATATTTAACGAGCGATTAATATAAGGAAGCTTCAAAATTATTTCGTAATGATGCGTCTACATATTTTTTATCAGTATGTTTAGGTACCTATATGTATCATTATCATGCCATTACGTAGCTATGACATTGAAATTTTCAATGCAATGCCGATCCGACGGAAAATTACGTAAGTAGTAATTGACCTGTAGTATTTTTGTTCTTTATGTATGTACAAGATTACCGAGAGTACCTATAAAAATATTTAGGAGTGATATGCCACTCACATGGGCTCATCAGGACTAGGTTTATATGCATCTTGGAGATCTTGGAGATCAACGCGTCTTTCACGTTCAAAAATCTACCTTCATCATTATCATCTTCAGGCTTTATCGACGCCGGGGTCGCTTGGAAGTTGGAAAGGGGTACCGAGGCCCCTGGCAACACAGGCAACGGAAGGAATACGGATGGGTTTTAGTCAGTAAGAGTCTGACATACCCTCCCGTTCCGCCCAGAGCGGGAGAAGTTATTTGATTATAATAATAATAATAATAAATCTTTTATTTCAGACAAAGTCCATAGGGTTAGTAACAATTTACTTAACTACTAGTGTTAGTAGGTACAGAAATATACAACTAAAACTAAAACATACAGCTACACTGCAGCGTGGAGTTGCATCCACCTCTGCATTAACGGTGAATCCCACCGATCTGCGAACACACTGAGAATAGTGTTGGTATGCCGCGCAGACGCGTCATCAGGGAGGCACGCCTTTTTCTAATAATGGCGGCAAAACCATCAATTATTATTTACCACTTTAAAAAAAGCCTTTATCGACCCTTTATTGGTTTGGTAGATATATCTAATACTAATGTGACATACGTTTAGCAGCGCCCAAATTGCGTAAAATACTTTCAATGACAATCCGAGAGTTTTGTAGGATATTGATAGATACCTAGATAGATAGATAGATCGCTTATTGGGTGCACACAAGAACAGCACAACAGACAAAAGCATCATCATCATCATCTGCCTAGCCTTTTCCCAAATATGTTGGGGACAGGGCAATTCCAGTCCAACCAGATACAGCTGAACACCAGTATTTTACATGGAGCGGCTGCCTATCTGACCTCCACAACCCAGTTACTGGGCAACACGATACCCCTTAGTAAGACTGGTTGTCAGACTTTCGGGCTTCTGACGACCCGTAACGACTGTCAAAGATCTACAAATGACAGCCGCGACCAATGGATTAACGTGCTTTCCGAGGCACGACAAAAGCACGATTAAATAATAACTAGGGTAACTGCTATAGTAACTGGCCACTCATAACAAAAGAGGTAGAAACAGGTTAATGTGAACTAAAACGAAAATACAATAGGAACAAAAATACTACAGGAATATTTTTTGTCCTTTTCATTCATGGGCCTGTTTGCATTACCTTGTTTCTACCTCTTTTGTTACGAGTGGCCAGTTACTATAGCGTGGCCAATTTCTATAGCAGTTACCCTAATTACATGAATATTAGGAAATAGCTACAAGTTGCCAATCTAAAAAAAAAGAAGAAAAGACATAGTGATGACACTATTGGCTATGACACAGTTTAAAATAATAAAGTGCATCTCAAGGTTGCACCAAAATGGGAGTCCAGCTCAGCATGTGTCTGACAAATATTCTGCTGGATCCCAACTGTCACATACGAACGCCGAGCAGATGAGATAAATACGTGAATTATTGGTATTGTGAAAAGTGGAATGTTCGGAGTGAAATTATGTAAGTAATACCCGCAATTTAAGTAGGTATCTAAGTAATGTGTTCTACAGTAAAGTTTAGCATTTGGAATCGTTTTAGGGTTCCGTAGTAAACAAGGAACCCTTGTAGTTTCGCCATATCCGTCTGTCTGTGTCTGTCTGTCTGTCCCCGCTGTAGCTCAGAGACGCTTAGTACTAGAAAGCTGAATTTGGGATAGGTATACATATTAATTACGCCGACAAAGTGCTAAAATAAAATCTTGAAAAAAAATATCAAGGCTTTCTTGGACGTAATGTGGAGATACTCGTATATATTTTTTCCTAGTCTATCCTATGGTGTGGGATACCGTTGGATAGGCCATCAAATATTGTGGGTGTGTGTCAAAATCATTAAAGTTTTGTTAGAGTCAAGTGCCCACCCCCGTCCCCCCCGCCAGCTAAATGGTTGTGAAAAAAATTATGCCAGGAGTACATATAATTAAATTTAAAGGAAACTATCACAGCTAGGTGGGCTTTACAAGTTATGTTTAGTGGATGTTTACTTGTCAAAATGAAACTCATCGCGATCAATTGCCATTTTATTGACATGGAATTAGAATTTTGCTGTCGCAATATTTTACTCGATTATAGCTTTATCGATACGATTATTAAAATAATTACTGCTGTCTGCAGTGTTATCTCTGTTATACTCATAAATAAGATTGATAGGTACTTTCTAGAATCAAACCACGCATTGATTCTACTGAATCAACCTTTGAGTCATACGCAGTGTTGCAAATCATTTATCTTGAAGACTGTAGAAAAACTTTGGACGCTTTTAATACGATAAGTTACTCATTATTTATTACCTAATAATCTTAAAGATAAGACAGTACCTTTATCGGCTTTGCACCAAATCAAAACGTGTCATCCTAATAAAATAACTAATTTGGAGTTTGCTGTTCTGGGGTTACCCTTATCAAAACTATTAGCGATTGCAGGAATTATTTTTAAAAACGTAGGCATCTTGTTACTGTTAGGTAATTTTCATTAATTATCTGTCAGTCACCTTTTTGGAAACTTTTCAAGGCTACAGAACTAAACATGACAATACCTATAAATATTAAAGGGTTTTACGTCAGGTCTCAGTCAGCTATAGCTGCCTACCGTGTTTATATTCAAACTGATGAGCATTCATTATTCATAAATTAATCAGACCCTGGCTATAACTTACCCGTAACGAGACTCGTAGCTCAACTCGAGATCAGTAACCACTACCATAACATAATATGTAGTAATAAAGTGATTGCGTTTTGTATGTTGCATTCGAAAAACAATTTCCGAGACCTTGGCACATAGTAGGACGAGTACACGTTTCAGAGCGCATTTAAAAAATTGAATGCACAAAGGTCTTTCAACATTCACTTCAATTGATGTATTGACAAGGCCGGTTTCATATTAATAAAATCAATTCTACACAGTTTAACAGAATTTTAGCCTAGATGAAGAAAGGTGATGCTCGCCACACACGACGTCATTAAGTTGTTTTCACGTGACGAGAAACGAGCTGCGGAGTGTCGCTTAGCTACGCTGAATGTGCAGGGAGGTTTAAAAGATAAGATGGATGAGGTGTGTGAGATGGTGAAGGATAAAAGAATAGATGTGTTATGTGTGAATGATACGAAAATAAAGGTAGTGGACATATCTTAACAAGGCTCTGACCGCTATCTGTTTCGGTGTTTAAGAGACACAGAGTGCCTGTCAGGGTGTGGGGGATGTCCTCTCCGAGCGGAGGATGAAATGTGTGAAAGATTATATTTGTGTGAGTCCCAGAATTCTATGGGTAAGAGCCAAGATTTTGTGCGTATATGCACCCGGTACAGAAAGCTCACCTTCGGAGAGACAGTAATTTTGGGACAGTATAAGGGATCTAGTGAATGGATGTAGGTCAAACGAGAAGATTGTTATGCTTGGAGACTTTAATGGTTGCGTTGGTGTGAAGACGAATGGGTACGAAAAAGTATTAGGTGCATTTGGGGATGATAGAGTGGATTCATGAGATTGGGATGAATTTACTAGAGATGTGTAGAGAAGAATTTGTATGTTATGAACACTATGTTTAATCTGATTGTGGACGAAAGATTACAGAGTAAAATTACAGATACTACACTCGCGAGCAACCAAACCGACTCAAGCCTAGACGGCGCACATATACATTGATTTTCCTAAAACGATAAATGGTAATTACAAAGTGATATGTCATTCGAAAGCTGAAGAATTAGGCTTTCAATTAACATCAATACCTTAAAAAAAAACTAAGCGCTGATTTATTGACACATTTTAATTGGCCGTCAGCGTAAATTACCTCTTTAGGAATCCACGACTTGCGCTTCAAGTTCAGTTGCTTGTTACAAGTTGACCGGTACACATCTCCGTAAATTGCAATCCTTGTTTTCGCTAACCCATGGATACCACACCAGAAGAAGCCGCTCAAGTTGTTGCCTTGTTGCAACAAGGGTTAAGTCAGCGAGCAGTCGCTGCCCAGCTCCACTTGAGCCAGTCTTCTGTATCCCGAGTTTACAGACGGTTCCAAGAGACTGGTGCCTTCAATCGGAGACCAAGAACGAGCCGCCACCGGTGCACTTCAGAGAGAGACGACCGCTTCATTGTCTCAACCTCGCTGCGTAATCGACACCTTACGGGCGTTGATGTGCAGCAAGAACTGAGGCGTGTACGACAAGTGGCTGTCAGCGAGTGGACAGTGAGAAGACGCTTGAAGGAAGCCAACTTGACGCCAAAAAGACCTGCGACGGGCCCTAAATTGACTGCAGGCCACCGACAAGCGCGCCTTCAATTTGCTCGAGAGCATCTCAATTGGAGCGTTGCACAATGGCGATCGGTCCTGTTTACTGATGAGTGCAGAATGTGTCTGCATGGCAGTGACAGGAGAGGCCGTCTACAGGCGTCCGGGGAAACGATTTGCCCAATGTTGTTTCGCTGAAACAGTGGCATATGGCGGCGGTTCCTGCATGATGTGGGCTGGTATCTCTTTAAAGGGAAAAACCGAACTTGTTTTCCTGCCTGGGGGCGGACGAGGATGCGGGCTAACAGCTGATCGGTACATCACCGACATTCTACTGGATCATGTTGTGCCCTACGCAGGGTTTGTCGGTGAAGACTTCGTGTTAATGCACGACAATGCCCGCTGCCACACGGCACGAGTCACTCGACAGTTTCTGCAAGAGGTCGAATTACGCACGATGGACTGGCCTGCGCTCAGTCCTGACATGAATCCCATCGAGCACTTATGGCACGAGCTTAAAAGAAGAGTTCGGGCCAGAAATCCAGTCCCTTCAAGCGTAGACGAGCTAAAGACAGCATTATTAGAGGAGTGGGACGGCATTCCTCAAGAAAATGTCAAAAAATTGATAAGGTCCACGAAAAACAGACTGCGGGATGTTAATTACATCCCGCAGTCTGTTTTTCGTGGACCTTATCAATTTTAGCTAGGGGCTAGAGGGGGCAATACGAAATATTGATTTAAATAAATTAATTTTATTTTTAAAACGAATGGTGTTTGAAAGGGAAGAGGATGTATTGGTGTGTGATGTGAAAATAAATGATAAGAGTGTGGGGCAAGCAAGTGAGAATGTATATTTGGGGAGTCAGTAAACAAGAGATCGCGAGATTAAAGGAGAGTAAATTCGGGAAATAAAGTGGATGGTGACCAACCAGCCGCCCAAAGATGTTCATAATGGTGTGCTGGTGCCTACGTTTATGTATAGAAGTGCATAATGGGTGCGGCAAAAGAAGCATGAAAGTAAAATAAATGTTGTGGAAATCCGTTTCTTGCGAAGCATGACTTTTTTTTTGTGGGAAATTATCAAATAACTTCTATCGCTCTGGGCGGAGCGGGAGGGTGTGTCAGACTCTTACTGACTAAAACCCACCCGTATTCCTTCCGTTGCCAGTGTTGCCAGGGCCTCGGTAACCCTTTCGAACTTAGACTGAACAATTATGTGATCTAAACCGCAGTTTAGATGAAGATGTAGTGACAAAATTGAAAAGAATATGCTTAGATGGTTTGGTCTTGTTGAGAGGATGAAGGTGCATAGTACTCGCAACCGGCGTGCGTGTATGATCAGATGTATGAACGCAAACGAAGCAATAGGAGTATGTAAGGAGCGTAGCAGGGGGAGCGTTCTATAGTTTCTGCCTACCCCCATGGGAAGAAGGCCTGAGTTTATGTATGTATGTATGTATGTATGTATGTATGTATGTATGTATGAAGAAAGGTTTTTTCAACCTATTTCGCAACGCTGTTCAGCAACTATTGACACTAGGTAACTTTGGAAATGAAAAGACAACAAACTTGAAATTTCACCGCCAAAAAGCTTTAAAGTAATTGATCAATTTCTATCCTGATCTCCTCACTTCAATTGTTTAGGTGTTTTGTTCCAGGCACCCGTTAGGGCTATGTAGGCTTAAACGAGTTGGCCCCATTTCTTCTTTATTTACCAGGCTTGGATTTCGGTAGATCGTTTGTTAAACAAACAAGTAAAATTTGGCCATAACTTAGTTTTAGCTCCAAAATTCAATCTTAACTAAAAGTCTGAAGTTAGGGAAAGTTCGAAAGTTCATGATGAAAGAACAGCCTTAAGTTCAACCCACCGATGTTGGCACGGACGGTTAACTTTGACAAAATTGTTTGCTCTTCTACTTGGTAAGTGCTAGATTTAGCCTTCTCCGAAGTAAATGTGACGTAAGAACGAGTTTCAGTCTTACGATAAAAATACAGGGCCCTCTACAGGGCCAGGGATAAAAATATAACATTAATTATAATAGCAAAAAAACTAAATCATAATTTTCAAGTAACGCGCCAAATCCTCTAACCCTCACTGGTCCTGCGTGCTGGATTACGACTAACTACCATTCGCAGAGTAGGCCTGTGTCCCAGCAGTGGGAACATTATTAGTTGATTATTGTGTCCAGTTTCGCCAATTGGAGCCCTGACTGTTTACCCATACTGGCGTCAAACCGGGTTTTATCTAACAAAGACAAGTTTTTCCTATAGATACATATTATAAAAGACTTTACTTATCCACAGGCCAAAGAACTCCATAGTGACCGACGACAACTGCTGCATGTGCAACTTCGCGGGCGTCAAGTACATGTCGAACCTCGCCGCAGACGACATCATCTTCGCCTCTTTCAACAACCGCGTCTTTGAAGTAAGTACTCTACGCTAACAGCCTTGCATTTTTCACACCTTCCGCAAACAAAATTTTCACGGATCTACGAGAATTTATCATTCAAATATTATTTAATAATTATAAAATTGTTGCACGATTCTTGAGTAACATTAGGAACGCAAAATGTGCTTAAATAAGTTTCTACCACTTACATACCTACTTAAACCAAGGATTTAAAAGGTTGGCTTTCTAATTAATCCCGAATGAATAAAAAAAAGGATTATTTTCTCGGTTGCCACGGTCAGCACTCACTGTCGGTGACGCAACTATAATTTTTTTAACACTTTGCCTCTTAAAAGTTATTTACCTAAGTGTTTTAATTTTAAGCTGCCCCTGGACAGATTCTACAAAAGTATTTTTATGCGTCTGAAATCCGATTTCAAAGTAGTCCACAGGAAAAAAATCTAGATTACCTACGCAGCATATGGGTACATGTCGGATTCCTAGAAATAACAAGTTTTAAAAATATATTCGTGATTCATTCCGATTCTTACGCGACATGTAGTCATCAATGACTCGACTGCTCCAAGACAGTAATATGACCATGAAGTCTTCTGACAAACGTGATGCACCTGGTGTGTTTAATTATAAATTACATCAATATAAAAGCCTATAGTTTTTTAGACAGTATTGTACAGCTAGGCCAATCACAAATCTAGATGAAAAAACAAATTCTGAGTAGATTCTAAAGCTCATTTTAGTCGTCAGATATTTTCAACGTAGGCACACGTAGCTAAACATTTTCACAATATGGTTTCCGTTGTGGAAAGTACTGGCTGCATTCGCTTAGACCGGAAGCTGAATCTAACATACCTAGTTGAGTAAGAACTAGGGAGATGATGTTGGTTTCCGAGGTGCATTTGTTTCAACAGTATTTTGTTTTGTCGTCTAGCTCCCATTCTGCGTGATAGCGGACCATGAGCGTGAAAGCATCGTGGTGGCTGTGAGGGGTTCCATCTCACTGAGGGACATCTTCACTGACTTCACGGCTGGCTCAGAACGGTTCGAGGCTGAGGGTAAGTTTTGATGACAGTAGAAACAAGGTTTTGAAAACCGCGAAAGCTGAGATCGAATGAAATTAGTTTCGACAAGTTTAGACACCATTGCAAAAGGTTTTTTACAAATTAAACGGTGACTAATTTAGGGATTCAGTTTTTTGGTGTCGCGAATTGCGACAAATAAAAACAAAAGCATAGGAACATGTGTTCATATGCTTATCTTTTTTTTTATTTGTAAAAAAAACTTTTGCAATGCATTCCCGCTGGTGCATAAGCGTGGTGCAAAAACCTGTGTTCCTATTCCGGCGTTCCCTCACCGCCCTTTCATGTGGTACCTATGTCACACGGTATAGTGTACAAAATATAATTTTTATTTTTCTTACTTGTCTCCGAAAACTCACCCCCTTATTCAAAATTCATTTAATTACGTTACACGTCCGTGTTTGGGTCACATAAATTGATATGGGACCCAAACCAATGTTGATATTTCAACTTAATTGGTCCATTCGATTCAGAGGAAATCGGCTGTGACAGACGGACAGACAGACACACCGTTCCGTTTTTAATTTAGACATACGGAACCCTGAGAACTAACCAATTACCTAGGTACCTATAATCCATCGTCATCGAGTAGGTACAGCCATTCCGAGCCTTTTTCTCTAAAACAGTACATATTTTATGCTCAACAGGCCTACCAGAAGACACAGCAGCTCACAAGGGCATGTCGATGGGCGCCGCCAAGATGTTGAGACGATTGCTGCCTGTACTCGACCGCGCCTTCGCACAGTTCCCGCATTATGACCTCGTACTCACTGGTAATTAAACCTTTAAGAAGGAAACTCTATGAACTTCTATAATCCCGGAATATGCTGCTGCTGCAGCTAGTAGTGATTCGAAAGACGAGACTTTTTCATGCGATGAAAAGTTATCATTAAAGGCCAGCGCTCACCGAGAAGTATCCTGCGGTAAAAAATTCCCACGGCGGAAATTGCCCTCCCCGCGACTGCTAGCGGATTTGGGAGCATACCGTCGCATGCCTTCGCATCTCGCCGCGGTATCCTCTAGCGCTCACTTCACCGCAGAGAGAATTCCCCAATTTGAAATTTGATGCTCCGTTGAGCTTTGGAATCTATATCTTGTTACCATTAGATAAGTACGAATTTACGTCGGTTACTTTAAAATACTCTATCACGCCATCCTCCGAAGTGCGCTGGCCTTTAAAGTAAAAACTTATCAATTTAAATTATTACGTAGTAAGTAAACATATACGTGTTTGAAGCTTTTGCCCATAACAAATAACTAAAAAAACATTATGCAAAGAAACAGAACGCTCTAAAATGCTTTTTTTATACTTTCCAGGTCACAGTCTTGGTGCAGGAGTAGCAGTATTAGTAGCTTTAAAATTAAGGCCGCGGTATCCACATCTCAAAGTATTCGCGTTTTCAACACCAGGTGAGCATTTTTTTAAGCAAGAGCCCCGTACTGTTCAAATTGCGGTAATAAAACATACCCTCAATGTAACCATAATTTTAGTAATTATATGGATCCAGAATATTCGTTTATTTTAAAAGCCAAATGCGACCATCATCCTTCCCCGGAAAACAGTAGAATTACTCTTTTCACCCCGTTCTTCGTTCGTATATAATTTTCCCAGAAGCTGAAATATGTGAGTCGATGAGTCTAACGAAATATTTTGATCGCTTTTAATCTCCTTGCCCGCTTGTAGTCCTAAAAAGCTTAAGTTATTACTGGTACAGGTGGCTCACCTGTTGAAATATTATACTAAGAGAATGAAAATACTTAAAAAATAAGTATATGAAAAAGCTGACTATTTTTAATAAATTTACAAAATTAGGTAGGCATATGACGGTGAAGAAATAACTATGCATGATTTCATGAAATAGTCATTCAATAGGGCAAGTTGAACTTAGTTGTATTGATGATTTTTATGATTACAATTCTGTAAAAACATATTTGTTACAGTCACGAATCATATTTCGATCAACCTACAACCTGATACTGACCTTCAAATTGAAAAAAAATAATAAAAAATTGAACTACTTGGGCCTCTATGGTCCCAGGCCATAACATATTACGATCCATTTCAAACACCCGTCCTTTTGCAAATAGGAGTCATCATGGTGACTTTTTTTTTCCTTATTCTTCGAATAACTAATCTCCTTTCGCCTGACTTTATCAATAATTTGTTCTCAATGGTTGATGATTTAACTACCATTTACTCGTTATGTTTCCAGCCGGTCTAATAAGTCGTGAAGCGGCGCGGTTTACGGAGACATTCGTGATGACAGTGGGCGTCGGCGACGACCTGGTCATGCGGCTGTCCGTGCACAGCATCGAGAACCTCAGGACCAAGATCATTCAGACCATACACGCCACTAAGTTGCCTAAGGTAAGAGACTTCTCGTGAACGTCGTCAACATCACTCTTAAATTAACTAGGACACCACAATATTATAGTCTACTATTGATTGCTCTTTTTAGGGTTCCGTAGTAAACAAGGAACTCTTATAGTTTCGCCGTGTCCGTCTGTCTGTCTGACCCCACTGTAGCTCAGAGACGCTTAGTACTAGAAAGCTGTAATTTAGCATAGGTATACATATTAATTCCGTCGACAAAGTACTAAAATAAAATCTTGAAAAAAAAAATGTTTAAATACCTCCCTTGCACATAACATGGGGATGATATTTTTTTTCTCGTCTACCCCATGGTGTGGGATATCGTTGGATAGGCCGTTCATAAATATTGCAGGTCTGTGAATACCACTTTTGAATTCAAGGATCCACTTGCGTTATATTAAGCATTAAAATGCTATTTTTTTGTTAGAGTTAAGTGTCCCCTCCCCCCAACGAGCTAAATGGCTGTTTTTGTCGATGTGAAAAATTTAATTGCAGTAGTACACATAATGAAATTAAAAGGAAAACTATCACGGCTAAATAGGTTTTACAAGTTAACAAGTTATAGTCGACCAACTTAAATTTGCAGTTGGAGAATTGACCGTGGCATATATGGTGGATGTATGGGAGGACATGTTTTGAAAAACATGTTCTAAATTCATCCCAAGTTCCCAACTACAGAATCCTTCATTGTGGGTGGTCCGACACGCACTTGGCCGGTTTTTTTTCTCTTAAAAAGAACTTTGTACAGCAATTAAAAAATACGGCACTAAGGCTAGCTTTCCACCGGAGCTGTGCAGGAAACGGAACGGTGAGCGAGGAAACACCACAAAATAATAAATCATTGCCTTTTGAATAAGCAGTTCTGGTGGAAAGCCAGCCATAGTGTTTGAGAGGTACCTACCTACCTATTTGAAAATTGAAGGTCACTCAACCCCAGCAGTTCAGATTGAGTCAAACACGGTCATAAAACACCTAAATACTAAGAGACCATTGCTGCTGCTTCTCCCAATTTCAACACATTCAAGAAATATTACCAATCCATCATCTCATATGACAATTTGTTTCCAGTACCGGATAATGCTGAACGGCTTCGGCTACGCGCTGTTCGGCGTGCCGGCGCGCGACCTGGAGTCCACGTGGCGCCGCCCGGAGCAGCTGGAGGCGCCGCACTCGGACGACTCGGCCGACGCGCTACTGGTGCATAGCGTGTCCACAGTGAGTGCTGTCAGTTACCACCTTTATACTAGCGTGTGGCTTATGTGAGCTTCTTTTTGGCCTTTGATTTGCTTCGTGTAGTGGTAAGGCTTTTTTAAACTATTTATTTATGCGTTTTTTAACTTAATTGGGACCGAGTTTTGGTGAGATATGATTTTAACCTGGATGTCCTCATTGTCAGTTCCGTGTCGACTTTTCCGGTCATAAACTTTAATTATTAGCACCAGAAAGCTGCAACTGAAAACTGTTCATGAAAAAAATAAAACTTTATGTAACTTTTCAAGCAAATAAAATTTATTTCTGTATTTTTTTATACGGAAATAAAATCTTTCACACAAAAGTGAAAAATTGCTGTTTATGACTTGAAGAGTGAAAACTGGCTGGCAATTAGAGCTTCATATTCTTTACATTTTCGTAGCGAACTTGGATGATCACGTTAAAACATATTTAACCGTTACAGAAACCTTCAAAACAATTTACTTCATTGAATGTATCTTACTTAAATAACATATTTTTCTTGTCTATTTCTTTAAGTATCTCTGGTAAGAAAGGAATCAAGTTTTTAACGGCAGTGCAGTTGACGATAGCTTTATCTTCATTTAAAAGAAATTTAGACCAATCTGAAATATTAACTTTCATATTCCATATATAAATTATTACACACTATGAAGTTATTTCTATGTGTCAAAACTATAGTGAAAACCAAAATATATTTCAGCTAAATATCAATCATTAACTTGGCGGGCATTTGTATTACTTATCCATTATATATACTTATTTTTATTTACAATTTTATATGGTTTGCATTGAGTGTGTTCGTGAGTTTAAATTTTTGGTTGCGGAATAAATAATTATAATTTTAGATGATTTATGTATTTATTTGTATAGCATTTATTATTATTTAATCTATGTGAAATGTATTGTAATATTTTATGGTTTTAAATTATTTAATATTTGTTCAATTTAATCATGATAAAAACATTATAATATGATGAATGATTAATTAATAATATTTATTTGATATTTGATGTATGTAAAAATCTGTTTCTTCTTTCAGTTTAATATGCTGTCATGTGTTTTATAAATATTTACCCCTTTATTTATAAACGTTCCTTAAAGTTAAGAGACGTTTAAACGTCATACATGTATGGTTAAACAGTGGCTTACAATTACTTGCATTTAAGCAACGTTTCTAAATAAACCTCTTAGTTGTTTATTTCCTATGTAGCTATACGATCAGTTGTAATAATAAATAATAGTTAAGGTGGATCCGCTGTGGTAGCCCGCGAAATTCAAATGTAATTCGCAGATCAGTGTCAGGTTGTGTCTTGATCAAAATATGATTCGCGACCATAACAAATAATATGTATTTACAGAATTATAATCATTAATACATCTCTAGATTAGATTGGTTCTATAACTTTTCCAAAAGAGATTGGTTCATATCGAACAAATCTGACAATTTCCAAAATGTTTGAATTGAAGACTTCGACCTGTCGCTACCATTAATCAGGTATAAGACCACAAGCAGAGAAGACAAGAGAGTAGTCAACACTGCCTAGACTGTCCTCCGATACGTACTAACACTTTTATTTGAAAATATTGTAAAAGCCAATTATTTTTAAAAGACTAACCGTGGTGTCTCTTGACGGCTATTCTCCATAGGAAACGACCAATTGGAACCGTGCACCTAGCTTCTGACGTTTCATAACATGGGCACATAGGTTTATGTGAAATAAAATATTTTGATTTTGAACACATTAAACTTGGATTGGAGAGCAGGGTGGCCCAGTGGTAACGGCCGCGACCTACGAGTTGGAGGGCGTAGGTTCGAACCCGGACATGTGACACCTACCAACCCGCACTGGGCCCGCGTGGTAGATTACGGCCCACTCCCTCTCACAGAGAGGAGGCCTGTGTCCCAGCTGTGGGAACATTATAGGCTAATTATGTTATGTTTAGATAATATCTAGATAGTAAGTTGTAATGCCCGTGTGTTATAGGAAGCAGCGTTAGTTTCCCGAGACGTGTTCGCGCGGCGGTTCTCTTCCGCGAGGCTGTTCACACCGGGGCGAATACTGCACATCGTGCGACGCAAGCGCATGGGTATCGAAAAGTAAGTTCATTCACACGTTTACATGTATTGGAGCTTTATTTGTTTATGAAAATTATAAGCAATTCAATGTAAAAAGCAAATTATATAAATAACTGGAAACAAGCGCACGCGCATAGTGCAGTTACTACCTTTTGGGACGAAGTTCATTAAGGCGCTGACAAGACCCAATTGACCAAAATAGGCTTCTCTTAAGAAATAAAAATGCCAAATCTGTATAGTTTGTGGTAGCGGAATAAAATATATGTTATTTTTTAATATATTTCCCACAACTTGGTTGTTAGCAAAACAGGTGTTGAAAAAAAATCTCGATACAAACTAACGTTAAACTAACCTCTTACCTTGAGTTCTAATCCAAAACATCTGTATTAAATATCAACATACGTTACGTATTTAATTAATAACAAGAACGTCTTATTTGAATGCAGAACTTAGTTGTTTTTTATTTTCGACTACTCAACTCAATTTTGAGTAAATAGATGCTTCATATTTTGCAATAAATTACAAGCGTTGTGTCATCGCGCTTCTCTTTCTTTTCTATGCAATCTGACAATGACCGCGGTTTAGGTGTTGTCAGCGTCTTAAAGCGACATGCGGTAGGAGTTGACTGGTAGAAATAGTTACGTAATGAAAAAGCGTTATACCTCCTCCATGCGACTTTCTCTCTCTCTCTCTGTCTCTTTCTATTATATACGAATATATATAATAGAAAGAGACAGAGAACAACGAACTTCGTTCTTGACGCACCCCCGACGCTGCTCCCCGACCGCACAGGTTTTTTTTAAAGCTTTTTTTACCTTCAATGAGACTACCCCTAAAAGTATCTACCACATTTGCTTTGTATATTACACTATATACACTATAGCTTTGGCTAATTTTTATTCACACATTTTCACCCATGTCTGACCAAAGTGATGAAGGAGACGAGGAAAGGTAATTTACCTTATTTTTTATACATTTGTGATTATTTACGGCTCAATTCAAAGTTTTTGTCTTCAAAGCTTGGTCATTTCAAAAGAAATTTCCTCAAACGGAGGACAGAGAGCAGTGGTAGCCCAGTGGTAACGGCGGCGACTTACAAGTTGTAGGTCGTTGGGTCGAACCCAGACAGGCGCAAATTAGATGACACGTGACATCTGCATCACCAACCCGCAATGGGCCTGCGTGGTGGATTAAGGCCCACTCCCTCTCACTGAGAGGAGGCCCGTGTCCCAGCAGTGCCAACATTATAGGCTGATTATGCTATTATAGCACCAAAAATTTATATCTAAATGAAAAAAAATTATATCTTTAATCAAACTGTAAATATTAGCATAGCATACGTAGAAATGCAATTAATGGTAACAAGACATCAAAATAAATGTGACGTACATCACACAACGACATCGACTCATCATAGTCAAAACATTCCATTTTGCTTCAACAATTAACACCATCATATTATAACGATATAATTCTTATTTCCGTGTAAGTATTTGACGAGTCAATGTTAAGAGGCTAAATAAGCACCTTTTCGTTTGGCTAGACACAATCATACATAACACAGCAAACCCGTGACAGTTGCCCAAATAACAAAAATAATAAATTCAATCCCATTATTACAGGAAAGTGCGCACAGCAGAACCCACGTACGAGATGCGATGGGCGTGCCCTGAAGACTTCATGGAGCTACAAGTAATGCCTCGCATGCTACTGGACCATCTCCCAGAGAACGTGCATCGCACCATGCGCACAGTTCTCGACGAAAGGCACCGCTACAGGCTCACACATACCGTGTAAGTAAAGTAGGTGGAACTATGATGTGACATATAATCTGTGGTATAATGTGTGTGATGGAAAATGGCGTGCAACTGTGACATACACGGATATATTATCTGTGGTTTGTTGTTTGATGGAAAAGCAGACTCGAATAATGTTAATATAGAGACTTTGAAGAGTGGAAAGGTGAGGTGTAAGATAAGTGCAGAGTCTGAGATGCTGTTTGCTTCTGTGATGAAGGTCAAGCTTAAAACCTGGACGATACATATGTACCTACGTAAGAAGTGGAGTTTGCTATACGATCATGAAAATTATTTTTATAAATTGGGGCAAAGAACACTAATATTTCAACGGGCTTGGCCCGCGAGACAAAATTAGGCCACTGCATACTTGCATGGTAGCCAAATGTGCTGTAAATGACAACGTTTCTAAACTGAGATATAACGTTAGATATACTTACTTCTTTAACTGTTTCTGTCTTATTACAAAACAAGTCAAGTCAAACCTCCGTCCTAACCCTTCGCACCAGGTTTTGTATTTCATTTTCAAGCTTTATTCAGACTACGGTTCTGAATACAAAAACTGTCACAAAACCAGAGTCTTAAGTTGTCAATGTTGTAATATGAACTTTAGTGCAGTCGGAATAAAGTGCAAAATAAAAAAAATTACTTAAAGGTTCAAGCTTGGACTAAAGTTCGATTGGACTCGTTTTGAAAAGTGCCGGTTTAACTTCAGTACACTATGAACGTAATCAGACTTACGAACGTAGCCACTTCGACGATGTAGACGAATGAATATTATAACTCTGTAAACAAATCGGCATGATTTGTCCTATTTTAGCATAGCATTGGTTTCTAACTTTTATGTCGCATAGGATCAAACGGAACTCTGCTTTGGTCAACAGCTAGTGGAACTATGTAAGTACACACGGCTACATATCGAGATTTACATTCTAGTTATTGAGAGGTCAGCTTATAGCTGACCTCTCATTGTACGGAAATCATAGACAATGCGAGATCAGCTTATACTGGAAATGCATAGCTTGATATGTGGTCGTGTGTACAGTCAGGGAAATTAATAAATTGTTTATCAAATGACACACTAAAGGTCGATTTTTTAGGCCCAGATAGTAATTCGACAGGTGCAAATAATGTCAAACTCCGAATTGAAAAAACAGACAAAAAGATTTCAAATGTCAAATTACTATCTGGGATTCAAAAAGAACTTTACGTCAATTTGCCCCATTATCATACATCTATCAAAGAATGGCAGTTGTGATTTAATTATGCGGACAATTTAAGTGGGTAGTCAATTTGATAAAACAATTGATTTACATGACTTTACCATCAAGAATATGCCTTTACTTTGAATCGTAACTTGCCGAAGTGATATTGCCTGTTTAATAAGTTTTATAGAAGTCATTGTTATGACAGTGTAAATAAAATAATAAAATCCAAAGCACGAAGCTCTTGAAGTGTATTAACCTATTGACCGTCACGTCAAAAAAGCAAAAACGTGTCTTCGGCGCCAAGCTACGAATTATTCCTTAAAATCTGTCATGTAGACGTGACCGTGGCGGTCAAAAGGTTAAACAACTCTGTTAGATATTGGTTTTATGTTTTTAAAAGTGGTAGTTGGACTAACGAAAAACAGAATAACAATATTATTTTAGACATGACAAAATGCGATTTATCCATAGGTATGAAAAGCCTAATTATGACAAAAAACTATGACGTAGGTAACCAATTCATTATTAAAGGTAAGTTGCCCGCGAAATGAGCAACTTTATAAGAAAAGAACTATACTGGATAAGAAAAGCTTTTTGTTTTTTTTTTTTTGCTGAGCTACATAACATGACAATGTGATTATTTTTATCGTTCCTAAGCTTAACGTGACTCCGATGCCTATCTCTATGAATCTTTTGTACATTATACATTCTTTTGTACTTAAAATGACTCGATTTCAATTGAATTGATATTAAAACAAATTGACAAAAAACCAGTGTCAAAATTAACTTGTAGTTTATTATAAGAACCTGTGAGAAGACTGTGATGATGTTAGTATGGAAATATTATAGTTAAGCGATGTGTTTGTGGATGTATGCACGTGCCGCAACGGTAGTTACATTGTGTTGTACATAATTTAGTATATAAGAATATTGTTTAAGTTTCTGAGATGCACGGCTCTGGCATATTTTGGTGGCACGTTGAAGACTAACCCCGCGTGTGCAGTCTCACTAGTACCACTAAGTAAATGGTCCACCACCACCAAGTAACCACTAAGTGAATGGTATAGAGAACGAAATTTCCCAATACAGTTCGGTGGTACTAGTGGGAACAAAGGTAATAAATTACAATCTACTGCAAATTTTACCATTTTTTGCCATTGGTTGTTAGTATTTATGTTAAGGCGCTGACAAGAGGCAAATGAGCAAAATAGGCTTGTCTTAAGAAAAAAAATTGCCAAATCTGTTCAGTTTGTGGTAGCGGAAAATATATATGTTAATTTTGAACATATTTCTCAGAACTTGGTTGTTACCAAAACACGTTTTGAAGAAAAATCTCGATACAAACTAACGTTAAAGTAGCCTCTTTCCCTGAGTTTCAATCCAAAATATCTGTATTAAATATCAACATACATTACGTTTTTATTTAATAACAAGAACGTATTATTTGAATGACGAACTTGGTTGTTTTTATTTTCGATTACTCAACTCAATTTTGAGTAAATAGATTGCTTCATATTTTGCAATAAATTACATGCGTTGTGTCAACGCGCTTCTCTTTCTTTTCTATGCAGTCTGACAGTGACCGCGGTTTAGGTGTTGTCAGTGTCTTAAGTTCAGCTTTCATGTCCAGCATCAGCAGACAGGACTTATTGCATTTGGCTTACAGAAACCGGATGTAAGGTAAGCAAATAAAATCAAGCATTTTCTTAATGTCAATTTGTTAAGCAGTACGATTTATGCCAGAGCCTTTAGGGAACCATACCTCGTCCCAATGTATAACATATCAACGTTAAAAACGTTTACTTTTTTTAATCCTCTAGGGCCTCAAAGTAAAGTGTTAAAGTCATCATAGTTCTGTTGCGAAGGATTGCACAATGCGTCCTTCAAAGCTCTCTAGAAAAATGATGCGTTTTATCAACCTTCTAAATGTGTGCCCTGTTCTTCTTTGAACTTCTTAAAATTTGCTTAACGGCGTGACTCACGCAATAAATTGATTTGCTCAAAACACAAGCAATTTTCTAATTTCGAATAATATAATTATATACTCTTTCATTGTGTAGATTCTACTGCCAAAGCGTATGACAAAATGTTTAAGACACTTTAATTTTAACATGTAGGATGTTCGCGATAATTTCTTTAAATCCATTGCGTTACCTGTACAGTATTTAATATCATCTGTACCTGAACTCGTATCTTGCCTATAAACGCAGTGGATACAGAATATTGTTATGGAAATTTTTCATAATCACTTTTGGTTTCCCGAACGGTGCTACTGTCTAACTATATTATAGATGCAGTCTAACATAAAAAGTAACCTTCTGGTTAATAAAGAATGCCTTATACTCGGGTAGAGTATAAGGCATTCTTTATTAACATAACATAATTCTCTATTAACATTGCGTTTATGGGGGCCATTCAAAATACCTTCTTTTACTCTCGCTACATCACTATTTATAACCGACAGATGGCAGCACCGCAAACCAAAATAAAATTATACTTCAAGTTATTGTATATTCTCCTTTTTACTTCAAATTGATTAATTAAGACTTGCAAAGCTACCACTAAGTACAATAACTAGACCGTAAAAGTAGCTTACAACGTTACCGAAGTCAATTATGTAATAAATTATCTACATTGCATAATAGTTACATTTAATGTAAGTACATTTAAGTATAAATTATTTTCATTGCTTACACCGATGCTCTAACATCAGGTAGCTGGCCGTAAAGATGTCACATGGAGTTCTACACATCGAGTTTGTTAAAAAGTTCAACTTAGTAAAGCGTCGTGTAACGCTCGATGTGCCATATTTACGCCCGGGTATTATACGTAGTAAATATTTGTAAAGATGTATTTTTGTAAACTCTGTTAATAATCAGGTTGCCTCTAGTTACCAAGCGAACAAACTGTTGTATATAATATATTGTTGCAACTTAAATTAGTATTTGTTATGTATTATAGATCCCTCTGTAAATGACAAGTAAGATTATTTTTATATATTTTTTTGTATTTGATATCATTGTACATAAAATCAATTGAATTATCTTATGTGTTATTTAATTATTTTACATGCTGTTCTATATTTATTACTGTATTTTTTTAAGTTTATGAAAATGCATCTCCATTGTTTAAAATAAGTAGGCCTCATTACAAATTAATTCTATCGTTGTAGGAACCTACATATATTCAATTTTAGAGTCTACTGTTTTGAATATTTCTTGTACATACATACCTGAACCTCGGGAACAAAATTATTGTGACTTGATAAAAATATACTCTCGACTACACTTTTAGGTGATATTTTTTGTAAATAAAGCATTTACTTCGAATAATTTACATTCCAATTTGTATTCTGTAGTCCTCAGTCCGTTGCCGGAGTATCGATGTCGTACGTGGTTATGGTCGCTACAGATGTGATTTTTATAGATATTTTTGTTTGGGCTACGTCATGAATTATTAAATACTTATATAGAAAAGAATTTATATTTTAGGTCTGTTGTTATATTTGGACTTGCGTAAATGATTATCAGAATTTTGTGATTTGTAGTTATTCAAAGGTCTCAAAACGGAACAATTGTTCTTGTTCGTTTTGAGGACTTTTGAACCAAGGTATTGTTTGGCAGCCCCGTTATTATAATTATTATTAAATCAAAATCATAAAATACCTTTTCCAAATGTAGCCCACTTTCGTTTTATTTATTAAATAGTTAATATTTAATACTATAAATAAATATATTATAATGAAACGATACGACAATCTCAAACACTATGTGACAAGTTGTTAGTAGATATAAATATTTTAATATTTACTTCAGTATGTTTGTATATAATGTTGTTTTAGCATTCAGTACTGTTGATATGTTACTTAATTGTTCTATTCTTTGTATTTTTATAGTTTACACAAATTGGTACTGAATCGCGAGTATGTTCAAGTATTAGAAGGACTGAGGTTCTTTTCACTTGTACCCTAAATTAGGGCTTTATAATCTCTTTCACCTTATGTAATAGAGTATAGCCAATGTCTTGTGTTGGGTTTTGTTTTAATTTATAAATAAAATCTATTTTAAGTATGATATCGTTTCATTAAATACCCCTCGTTGACCATTCACTTTGTCTTAGAATGAAGCAGGATACCACAGTATGTAATATAAACTTAATAGCTAGATGCCTATTTAAATTCAAGAGAACTTATCTTCAGTGCACCTTATTCCAAACCCTTAACAAAGCAAAACTATTCTATTACAATTTGATTTAGCCTAGTGGAGGTATTCTACGATATATTATAAAGTTATTAATTTATATTAAAGTAACAAAAGTTAAGCATAATAATATTTATTATATATTTTAAACACGATATACAAAAATACATTTAATTCATCAGTCAAGTCAAAAAATTATCACAGCAATTGATTTAAATTACTTTTTATTTTTAAATAAACTTTAAATTGAAGAATAACAGTTTAATATACGCATTTAAGCAATTTAGTAAGATTTGATATTTGGTACAATATTGAAACTTAGTTTCTAGTTACAAAGGAGCATTACATATATTTAGTACAAATAGTTGAGATCCACTTATCTCGGAGTATATTATTTCAGTTTATATCATCTGCACAGATTGCGAAGCTCTGTCATGGCTGCTTGGGATACTGATGTTTTGTTCCTTTCCATCTTATATCTGCAACATTTTTTTAAATATTTAGCTGTCGTAAATCTATTACGATTTATCTGGTTATTCCACTAATCCCCTTTGAAATTCCCCATCAATGGGGATTTGTGGAAAAAAAGTTCACAAATCCCCTTTAGTTTAAAAATAAAACACAAACTGCATACTTATTATAAACGAACCACGAAGTCTTTATTTCTTATGGAGGTAAGGACTCATTTTTTTCTTTTATTAATAAGAACTTACTTCTTAATAATTTATTACAATATAGCCTAATATACTAATAAGCAATTTAACTCTAAATTATTATTTTACGTGATAGATTACGTTGTAACTAAGAATAGTGTCAATTTGCACTTTTACACAATTCCGTAGCATTATTTTAGGGTCTGATAATGAATAAAAACACTTTGTTCATGTGTTACACGTATAGCACAGCATTGTTCCTATTATTCATTCAATATGTATACACTACACTTACTCAAATGGTTTAGTTCTCTTTAGCCTACGGACTATGTCCGTGTTATCTAGCAGCTGAATTGCCTCGACATTCACATGTCGGTGAAGTCTGTTCGTGGGGTTCAGCAAATTTTTGGGTGATGGTGGTGACGAGTTCCAGTTCGAGTTTAAATTCACGGTGGGCGTCGTCATTTCTAATGTAGGTACCTAAACCAATTCAATGTTGGATTATTGTAACGTTGCTTCATTTAGTACAGCCACAAAGTTGGATGCCTGACGTCCAAATTGGCATATAAATGCCTGTATAATATAATTTTATTATGTATTGATAGGCAGGATTTCCATCCGAGTAACCAATACAAACTTTTATAACGTATGTCGAGTGCCTGTCTTTTCGTTTTGACGTGAGATTTCCAACGTAGTTTGGCGTCAAGAGTTTTGCCATCGTATTTGTCTGTATTAATATAAGGCACTTGCCTGCCGTTTATACAAATTGGGTGGTAATCAGTGTTCGTAAGTGAAGTCAATGTGAATTGATTTTGACTCATTCAGTTTGCGTTTGTGTTCAGTCATAGACTTTGTTCACAGCTAGTTGAACTTTTTACTGCTTCTTTGTGGCTTGATCCGGTAGCCATAATAGCAGTGTCATCTGCAAAGGTCGCAATGGTATTGTTTTCCAACTCTGGGATATCACATGTGTATAGCAAGTACAGGATTGGGCCTAACACACTTCCTTGTGGTACCCCAGCTTTTATAGTTTTTAGCTCGGAATATGCATCCTCTTGCCTTATTCTAAACATTCTGTTACTTATAGGTAGGATTCTATAATGTCTGCAAATTCTGGAGGTAGCATGCGCATGAGTTTAAATACCAGACCCTCATGCCAAAGTTTATCAAAAGCTTGCGCGGCATCTAGGAATATGGTGGCCCAGACTTGCTTTTTACGAGTATTTTTCCAATAATGTTAGTTATTATATGTACACACGGCTACATATAAAGCTATACATTTCCAGTATAAGCTGATCTCGCATTGTATAGGATTTCCGTACCTGTTCTATTGTAGTGTTTCTCCCTAAAGTCAAATTAATGGTTTGGTATTAGGTATGTATCTTCTATTATTGGTTTTAACCGTTTTAATAACAGTTTTTCAAATAGTTTTGATAATACAGGCAACAGGGAAATGGGTCTCTCTCTATGATGATGCTTCATGGGGTGGTTTCCCAGGCTTCGCAATCATAATGACTTCAGCAACCTTTCACGGCTCAAGTACATGTTTAAGCATAAATGCAGCATTGATAAGTTTGGTCAGGTGATACTATGGCTTTGCGCGTGAGGTATTTAAAAATTTCTCCTGTTATGAGGTCGTAACCCGGAGATTTCTTTGTTTTGAATTTCTCTCTGAACTTCTTTAGAAAGTCAAAAGCCGAATTCATTGACAATGTGATAACTTTTCACTCTCAAGTATTTCTGTACAGCTTTCATTGGCTTAATAAGTGTCTTCAAAGTATTTGGCAAACCTAAACGCTTTTTGTTCATTGCTTTTGGCCCATTTTCCGTCACTGTTTCTGATGACGGTATTTGCATAGTCGGCCTTTTTAGTTTTCTTGTCGCTTTCCAAATAGGGAAATCCGTTGATTTATCGTTTAGCTGCACGAGGTTAGTATTCAAACATTCATCCTCAAATTGTAGAATTTTCCTCTTTAATCGTTTAATAAGTTTATTACCGTGTTTTATCCCGCGGGCATCTTGTTTGTTGCCACGGCTTTGTTTGCTTTCTTTTCTCAAATAGTAAATTCACAATTTCCTTGGGATAGATATGTCCCTTATATTTACGTTTTAACTGTGGTAAGGGCTCGTTGATTATTTTTAAAATTAAACAAATTAATGTAATGGCTAAATTAATAGGCTAAGTGTAAAATAATTTAGCTAAAATAATGAAATCACAGTCTAAAGTTTACTACAAATTTTAATAATCTTTTAGAGATGAACTTTTAAATTACTTTTATTGTTACTTTGTGATTCATTATTTTAGAACTTTTGTTTACCTATGGTAGAGTCTTTACCTAAGTCTAGTAGCACCACTGTAATTAAAAATGTGTATCTCGTGAATATGCATAATAAATCAAATCTATTAAATTCACTCAGTAAGACATTCAAATACCTACGTAGGTTTTAAGACGCCCATAACAGCTTTATGGTAAACTATCGACTAGCAGCATTTTCTTTTAAAAATTATATCCAACGACTGACTGTTCTGATCTCCTGCATAAACTGCGTTTCAATGTCCCCCAGAGATCAGTTAGATTTAATCCGCCTATCTCCATTCATGTTTCTTCTTTTAACTATGGGCAAAACTTAAGGACTATAATATCCTTTGTAAAGAGTTCTCATTTGACCCATTTACCACCAATACCTATTCTGCACGCACTCTGCTGTACGCCGACTTTTAAAAGGTCATAGTTTTTAGTGGTGTCCTCTGGCGTCGGTTTTCCGACGCCTGAGGGCGTCACGGGGATCTGAAACGTTTACCTTATATATTTTTTTTCTATCGTGCTTGTTAGCGATCCTAAGATTTTGACTACTTTTTCTGTTTTTACCCGTGAGAACCTGTAATTGGCTCTGTGTAACAAATACAATTGTTATCCATTTGTAATAGCTGTTGGTTCTCTTATAAATAAATAAATAAATAAATTTTGTTTTCTGTAATGATGAAAAATATTGACGCAAACAAATAAAAAGCTTTTACAAATATGTGTATCTGAATGCCTCAAGAAGTGGAAGAGGTTTCTTAAATTTTTAAATGTTATATTAATTTTTAATAATCTGATGTGTAAAAAAGATTTATAAATGTCAGTAAAACTGTGATTTTATTAATAAGAAATTGCAATAATCTGTGATTTAATAATAATTGATTTTTATTAGTAATAATTGTATAGCTACGTGACTTTATTAGGAAAATAGGTTAAGAGTCCACTTTTGTTAAAAAATAATATCTCTTTAATGTTAGAAAAAATCTCTGTTAAAATAACAGAGAAAACTCCCACGATTGATCTCTGGAGAACCAATTTAATTATATTTCTCGTATCCTATCCTAAATCGCAGTGAACTAAAATATACTGGGAACTTTTAGCCTAGAGCAGGACAAAGGTAGATGTTGAAACATACCTGTTGAGGAAATCATGGGCAACATCTGGCCTGTACATGGCCATATCTCGCAGGTATGCCTGGTCGTTGGTCAGTGTGCGTCTGTATGCAAGTTCACGCCACGCCTCGCCGCCGCGACCAGCCAGCAGGACAAGACCCTCCATGAAACTGGTATGAGAATTGTTAGTGATTACAATGGTGTACACAATATACGAAGGCATATCCGCCGATAGATCACATTTCAGAACATCTATAACGACAGCTATGACATGACTTCGGAAATAAAATAATAATAGCTTCGGCCCCTTGTACTTCCAAAGAGGAGACCGACGCCAGGAACCTGAGTTATGTCAAATAATAAAATTTTTTTTTTCAAGATTTTGTTTTAGCACTTTGTCGGCGTGCTTAATATGTATACCTAAATTACAGCTTTCTAGTACTAAGCATCTCTGAGCTACAATGGGGACAGACAGACGGACATGGTGAAACTATAAGGGTTCCTTATTTACTATGAAACCCTAAAAACGGAGACAAACCATGAGAAAAACAAAAGTAAAGAGAGAGAGAAACAAACCAACTTACCTCAAATATTCACTAACAAGCCGATACATTTGCTCGGTACTCCTATTTAATATAAGTCTCGTGGGCGAAGCGTTCAGCAGTGATATTTGCAACGCTATCTGTTGCGCAAGCGCCGCCATTTCTCCCGCGAAGCCGGTACATCCACCCTGCAGGTATAGCTCGGCGGCGTCCGTGCAGTGAATCAATGCTGTTTCTAAGAGGGACCTAGTTGACACGTTGTCGTGAATTTGAAACCATGTTGGCGGTTGGAACGGCTTTTTGGATGTAGCCTGGTAAAGAGAAAATCCGATTATAATTTAGGAGAATCACAGTACAGTCACTTTACTTTAATCGTGTTTGATTTTAATTCCTCCTGGTTCTACTCAACGTCACTCGAAAAAAGTTGGTAAATAAGTTGTACAAAATGCATCAATTTGACACATTGACAACTAACGCTACATCTCTAGACCTACCTTGAGGCCCGAGTTGAGTGTATTGAAAAAAAACGTATTAAAATATAGTTTGACATTAGATGATAGTCAGACCATTTAGTCGACAAAGGTTGTAGAGATCATTCTACTGATTCTACTGAATTACATAAACGCCACTCACCTTCGCAGAATCTAAAGCCATTTTCTCCAAATCATCGATCAGGTTGAGCGCTTGTTTTCTCTTCACATTCGCAGCCTCTGCATACATATTGAAATGCAACGCAACCATTATGTACGTATCCGTATCTCCTGGACAATGGGTCTTGAGGAAGTCGAGGAGTCCTTGCTTGAACTCGGCTATCTTGTCCCCTTGCTGGCCTAGCATGTAGTCGAACTGGCCCAGGAGGAACTCGAACTGATGGTTGTCGCGTAAAGCCTAGAAATTCAAATTTATGTTAATAAGTGGCAAACAAACAAGTGGCACACTTTTTTTATTTTGCATTGTAAATTATCAAATAACTTCTCCTGTTCTGGGCGGAGCGGAAGGGTGTGTCAGACTCTTACTGACTTAAACCCACCCGTGTTCCTTCCGTTGCCTGTGTTGCCAGAGGCCTCGGTATCCCTTTCTGACTTTCCCGCGACCCCGGCAGGCATCGGCCCTCGTGAATCCCTACTCTTGTGCTGACGACATTGCTTTGAGGCGCGCGTGGAACACGACGCGCCGTCGACCCGGGCCTGGTCCTTATCGGACGGCGAGCTACCCATTGCTCACCGTCCGCAAGCCCGCGCCTGCGGTGGCCGGAAATCCGCCTGGAATTCCCGACGCCCAGGGTGTCTCCTACGGCAGCTAGGGGTGACAGGACGCGAAACTTGCCTTTCCCTCAACCGTCCCACCTCCTCCTTCGCGAGCATTACTACTTCGCAGAAGGAGGTGATGGCTGCCCATGACCTCTCGCTCCGTACCATGGCCTGAACCAGGGCCGGACGCGAGAGATCTCCGCCGCCGATTGCCTCCACGAGGACACGGCGGTGCTCTGCCCAAGCCGGGTAGACCTCCACCGTATGCTTCACCGTGTCCTCCGGACGATCCACCCAAAGTGGCCCACTTACCGATCATTCTGATAAAACCGCCGGTTCCTCACCGTGAAAACTTAGAAGTGAGCTGTCATTCCACCTGATGCTAGGGATTGACACTATTGACAGTTTACTTCACCTAAATTTTCACGGTGCGATTTTTACAGAAGAAATTGGCTGATAAAAGAAAGAAAGAAAAGTATTTATGGGGACTCGCACAGGAGATCACAAATTAAACTAAAACACACTCATAGAAGCATAAAAAAAAACAAAGTAAAATGAAAATAGAAACAGAAAGCCCTGTACGAGGCCAAAAGGCTCCTATCTCAGCATGATGCTGCAACACTTAAAATTAAGTGTCGCAGCGCTGGTATTCTGATGGTAAGTGGTACTTTCTATGTTTGTTTTGCCAACTGAGCCAGACATAATATTGTCAGCCAAAGGATCATGCCAGTTTATGCCAACGATCTGGGGATTTGTTGGCCACTTCTTCCCAGCTAAAGCACTAGGAAGTGGTGAAGGGTGGGCGTTTTGAGGGACTGTCTTGTAATTTTGACATTCGAAAAGTGCTGATTCTCAGCCTAGTTTGAATGAATTTGATTTTGATTTTGATCGGTTCAGTTGCTAAAGAAAGATTCTGTCTATTTCTGCTTATCCTAATTAATATAATAAATGCGAAAGTGAGTTTGTTTGTTTGTTACGCTTTCAGGCTAAAACGGCTGAACTGATATGGATAAAATTCGGCACATGGGTAAACCATGACCATTAGGACTTAAGATACTTTTTATCTCGGTAGTATGTTCCCGTGGGATAATTTCCGACCTCCACACGGGCGAGGCTGTGGCCAAAAGCTAGTAATTTTATAAATAACGTAACACCAAGCCTTCTTTCCCTAAGGGTTGGGCAGAGGTGTTCCTGTAGTACACCAACATTTCGCCAGTTATGTTTAAGTCCCATGTAATAGGGGGCGACCATAGTGCCCTCAACCGGGTAAAAAATCCAGACTTCGGGCTGCTACTGAGAAATTCCAGATAGAAAAACCAAAAACACTTTGCCCGACTCGGGAATCGAACTTCATGCTCAGCAATAGCACTTGCAACCACTAGACCAACGAGGCAATCGAGTAAGTAATTTTATAAATACAGCTGATAATAGAAGAACCTACCAAAGCTGCAGTTGATATTGCAAGAACTAATATAGGATTTCACTTTCGCTTTAGTCAGTGGCAACATTTTATTTTTCTACTCATTCATACACTGGCCTGCAAAACTAAGTACTACACTTTTAATTTTTTTTTTTTTTCTAAACTGTAGAAGTTAGAGATTTAAAATAAAAAACGTTTTATCGCAATGTTTATCAGCTTTCTTTGAAACTATAGTAAATTATACATTAGTAACATTTTTAAATCTAAAACAAGTTAAAACAATAAAAACGGCAATTTTTAGCTTATTGTCATAAAACTCAATTAACATTTACAAGTATGTTTTACATGTTTTTTTTTTTTTTTTGAGGTTGGGAAATCATCAAATAACTTCTCCCGTTCTGGGCGGAGCGGGAGGGTGTGTCAGACTCTTACTGACTAAAACCCACCCGTATTCCTTCCTGTTGCCTGTGTTGCGGGGGCCTCGGTGACCCATAAGTACCTTCCCGCGACATGTTTTACATGTTATTTATTTTTTAATAACTGGTATTGCCTCCTCGGGCTCTGCTTACAGCTTCGAGTCGATTTGGCATACTGAACACGAGGTTTCGGAGCCGATGTTGGGGAATATTCTCCTTTTCTTCTATCAGGACCTGTTTTAGTGCCATGAGGGTGGTTGGTGGTGGTATGCGGCATGCTCAATCGGGTTGAGATCAGGACTTCTTGATGGCCAAGCCCGAGCCGTGTGTGGCCGGGCATTATCATGCATCAGCATCGATCCATCACCCAAATTTACTAAATACGGCCCTGCATACTCATTGAGAATCTCCTGGGCATATCTTTCCCCAGTCAGAGTGCCATTTTCTATGGCTACTAACTCTGTGCGACATTCTGAAGATACGCCAGCCCATACATGTACACTGCCTCCACCGGACTGGACTCTTTCTGAGAAGCAGGCTTGAAGGTAACGCTCACCAGGTCGCCTGTAGACACTTCGCCTTCCATCAGAAGTGTAAAGTGAGAATCGAGACTCATCTGTAAACAAAATTCTTGACCATTCTTCTTGATCCCACTGTATGTGTTCACGGGCGTATTGCAGTCTCGCTACTCGATGCTCTCTTTCGAGTTTGGGGCCATTCACTGGTTTTTGGGTTTCAGGTTTGCTTCAGCCAGTCTTCTTCTCACTGTACTGTCACTAATGTAGTCCCTTCGGGTCTGAAGAAGCTGTTGCTGGACTTCCAACTGCATTTAGGTCGCGATTTCTCAACACTGTGGAAACAATGTAACGGTCTTCTCGGGTTCTCTAGTACACCTGGGTCTGCCATTACCAGGTTTCCTCTAATGGTTTCCAGCCTCTTCGTACCTTGTCTTCACCTTCTGGACCATTCGTAACGTCACACCCACCATTCTTGCAGTACGACGCATACATCAGTATGCGTCGTGAATCATGACTTTTCTGGAACTAAGCATCAGCCTAATTCCAGAAAAGTCATGATCCTAGCACATTCTTCAGGTGAAAGAGGCATGATAAATAAGTTTATGTGCTGTTGTCTAACTTAGCTTTTGTAACAAGACTCATCGATCAAGAAAAAATTTGATAACAAAAATGAAAACAAAAATGAATGGTAAAATTGTAATTCGAAAAGGATTATTTTTGATTTTAAAGGTTTTTCCGGCCATTTCTTAAAAGAAGTTTACCCGACTATGAAGTTTTAATGTACAAAATTAAACTATTTTTCGAATTCTTTTTGTTTCGAAAGTATATCTTATGTACTTAAAAAGTTATTGCAATTTTAAAAGTGTGATACTTAGTTTTACAAGCCAGTGTAGTTCTTAAAACAGAAAGGGAGGTGGAACCTCCCTTTTTGTTTTACCTTTTCTGGTTTATATGACTCATGACAATTATTGTGTCATACTATTAAAGTCCAGCTAAAACTGTGAAATTACAAGTTGTACTTGTAACTTTCAGTTTGAGCTAGGATTTATTAGTCTAACCCGTTCTTCACTATAGGAAACTACTTCGCTTTGGAATGGGCAACTAGCTTCATCTTTCTGACTGACCGACTCCTTGACAATACATAAGTGCCCGTATTGATTTAATTGAAATAAATACTTTGAGTTTGAGTTAACCATGTAAATCACACTTACCTGAAATACATAAGCACACTCAGTATAGCGCGCCAGCCCCGTGAGCAGCCGCACCATGAGCCTCCACGAGCGCGCCGCCAGCAGGCGCGCCGCCAGCGCCTGCGCAGACCGCAGCGTCGTGGCCACGCCCTCTGTGTCGCACGCGCACGCGAAACACTCGTGTGCCACTACGAGGAGCTCTAGGCAGATTATGTTTACCTGAAAGTGATTTAAAAACCTTTTAGCGTAACAGGAGTAAAAAAAAATCCATTTTTAAAAGAGACCAAATAAAAACAATCTGACAAAGATAGCAAATAGCCGGAAACTGAGAAATCTTTATATTTCGCGTAAAAAAAAATTTGACAATTTAATTGCAGTGAAATAAAAAAAATTTGGGTGGGATCCTTTTGATATTGCACCAGTGAATCGAGCATCTGGCTTTTACGGATATTGTCAAACTTTAAAAGCAATAAATAGAGTTAGAAAAAAAAGCGCAAAACAATACCAGATCATGGAAGTTTTCATCAAATAAAAAACACGGTTCGGTTAAAAATTGCTAAAGTACTTTAAATTAGCATGATTACCTGTTTCGTGGACAACTTCGCTCCTTTAGTTATCTTCCTGACATTCGACTTGACCTCATACCGAATATGCACATTATTCTTATTAATCACATCGAACAAATTCCTTCTGCAATCTCTCGACATTTTGTTACTGTAGACTGTGTAAACAGTCGACACTGAATATACTGACTCGGTGTCAGCTGATAATATAGTTCCTTCTTCAGTTAACACTGATTCCGCTTCATCACCTTCTACGTTTTGGTACTCTTCGTCTATCAAATTTTCAACATCTAGACAACTATCGTCTAATAAATTATCTGGTAATTTAGAAGTCCCAGTACACTTATATATTTTTTGGAAGGCCATTAGGTGATCTAAGATTAATTTGCCGATATGACTGCAGGCGTCGGGACGCATGTTGAGGAACATTTCGATGTCTGCGTTTAGCGCGTAGCCCCATAAAGTGTATTGGAAGTGCTCTTTTTGTCTAAATGCTGAGGTTTTCACTAGGTGAGGGGAAATTATAGCTGCTACTATTTCTTTGCAGATGTACTCGGCGACCTAAAGATTAAAGAAGTAAGAAATAATATGATCGTCAAGCATATCATCAGACAATCACAGAATCGCCTCATAGTAGTGCATTGAAGAACGGACTTTAAACTGCGTGACACACAGTATACTTTAAATGTAAATAGGTATTTCATGGCACAGAGATGGTCCGTTTTAATGCTATTGTTAGTCATGGCGGCCAGTGGCGTGCCTAGGGTTTCAAAATAACACAAGCCCAATAAAATTTTAACAGATTTCAAAAAAAGAAAGTTCAGTTTTCGACTAATTATGTAGGTACCTACGTATCTACGTATGTATCATCGCAATTTTCTCATAAACTACTGGTTAGGTACAATAAATTCTCTATCGAGCATTTTGGTAAGGCTTTTGGGCTTATATGAAGGTACCGCCACTGATGGCGGCGTTGGTCAAATTCGTACAAAAGGTTATTGGCTACTTGTAACCAACTTAAGGTAAACTTACCTGTTTGGAAGGTATATTGAATGTCTTGAACACAAGATTGGCGAGTGACATTCTAGCTCGTCCACTCACTAAGTTGATAAAGTCAACGGCCCGGTTCTGATATTTCAACACGGATGTGTAGTTCCACCCAATTTGTAGCGCAATGCGGAAATAACTGGCGACCTGCGGAAATAACAATAATTATTGATTAACTGAAACGACATAAATACCAGACCAGAAATAGCAAAATACAAAAATCTCGGCAATAGAAGATTTTCGTCTCAGTGTTAAAATTGCACTTCTCATTTTATGATCAGTTGAAACTGCTGTGTAGTTCCCTGATTAGAACATGCTTAAGACCATCCGTGAATATCCGTCGTCGCTTAGGATCAAAAACATTATCAGATATTTTATCCCAGAGGAGTGACCATATCGCAAGCAAGAAAGTCACAAAAATTACTTCCATTTCTTTCTAATCAGATCAAATCCAGTTACTGAATTAAATACTACCTGCTTGGCAAGCGTGAGCCCACTCCTGACAGCCAGAGCGTCGAGTGCAGACAACCGGTCCGCCTCCTCGCGCGCCGCCAAGTGAGCGCTCTCCGGCACATTCTCTTGTTTCTCCTGAATCACTACCAGCTCCTCGAAACTCGCGTCCGATATACCTGATACTGAAAATAGGCATAATAAAAATCTGCTAAATTGCAGAACTTTTTTGTAAAGGTCACTCCATTATAAAAACCAGCCAAGTGCGTGTCGGACCTCGCACAATGAAGGGTTCCGTAGTTAAGATGAATTTATCCAACAAACTTAACTTTATAGTTGAAAAAATGTTCTCCCATACATCGATATACGTCACGATCAATTCTCCAACTACAAATGTAAGTTAGTTATCGCAAAAAAAAACAAATTTTTCTATGTGATAAAACTACAAATTAACAATTTTCGAACATTTCCCTTTACTTGTGCTGTGAGACCTTGCTTCTTGCCAAATTAAATGATTCCATGTCAACGGGAAGTAACCTACATGATTTGATTTATTTGCAAGTATCAAAATATGTCGCATAAATGGCCGTACTTTTTACAGCGTCGACTTAAATGCTTGATTTTTTTAGAGCCCCAAGACCGTAGACCTTCGTATTTGATATTAATTCCAACTTGATACCTCCACGCGTTCCTGAAACTAGTATCTTGACAGACGGACGGACAACGGAAATGATCCTATAAAGGTTCCTTTTGAGGTAACCCTAAAATCAAAATCACGCTTTAATTGTCTAAAGAATTTATTAGTACACTGGGCTACATATCAAGCTATACATTTCCAGTTTAAGCTGATCTGGCATTGTATAGGATTTCCATACAATGAGGGGTCAGTTTATACTGGAAATGTATAGCTTGATACGTAGCCGTGTGTACAATCACATTTTGCCAATATTTTAGGTATAAGTCCCATATAATTAGGGGTCAGCCTATTGCCACCAGTTGCTACTTAGATGTTTTTTTCTGATGGGGAAAACTCAACAACAGTTTGCCCGTCCTGGGAATGGGACACAAGACACCACGCCCAACAGTCGAAGTTGCAAAAAAACTAACCATACAAATTAGCCTCTAATAACTTACTTGACAATTTATTTTGCAGTACAGGCGATGATATCACAAGTCTCAACTCTTGCGGCAGTTCATATGGCGAACACGATCCTTCCGCCAGCTTCAAACAAGTCCTCATTATTTGCACGGGACACGCAGGAGGCCGGTATCTATACTCCGGTGGATTTTTAAACAAAGCTGATAACCGAAATGCATCAACAAGAAGCTTTAACTCTAGTAAATGGTTCATTACACGTCTCCAACTGTCAATGGCTTCAGGCTCTTCCAATAATACCACGTTTTCTATGTTACTTACATCCGATTCAATTTCTATCTCATCAAGCATCATAGAAAATGGTTTCTCTGCATTGGCCATACCGATCTTTTTCGAAATATTCGCGTCTTTCTGTCCGTTGATAATAAAATGCATAGTGCTCTGATAACTGTTGAGGAATATGCTGTTTTGTAACTCGCTTTTGAAGTACGCATCCCACATTAGGTGTTCGATCTCCTCGCGTCTTCGTCCATATTCTAAATTCTCTTCGAACCAGCTCATTATGATTCTATACGAGTAGAACTTTTGTGTTGTATCTGAGATATTGTTTACGTGGGATACAAGGAATTCTGTAGCGTTTTTAAAGGTCACTGCTGCCTTTTTAAAAGCTTCACTACACTCCGCTATGAAGAGGGTAATAGCTTTATCATCGAGCTTGTCGTCTCCTGCAAGAAGATTCTCGTACTTATGCGTCCATTCTGCTATCAAAATCCCATTAACTGGTACCCCAGAAAGCTTCGCGATTTTCAGAGCTACGTCATAGTTCCTACTAGCCGTATACTTTTCGACACATTCTTCCAAATAATGCTGAGAATCGTCTTGAAGCATTTTGGATATATTCACTGCTAACGACGTCTCCATAGATATTTTGAGTATTTCGTATAGCGTTGAAAAGTTTGGCGACGACACTGGAAGGCAAAAACATTTAACATTACACTCTTTTTTTCCCTTTTTAAATTAACAAAAAAGAAAAAACACTAAACATGTTATACCTGTGAATCCTTTTTCGAACTGATTAACAGCCAGACACTTGAGGAACTCCCTCTGATGATAAGCGCTATCAAAGTTATGGGTCAGTGCAATCTTGACCAGAGACACGGAGACTCTTTGTAGGGCCTCCTTGGACAGTTGCCAGGGGGCGCCACTAGCGCCAACACTGTATTTACGCTGTGCATGTTGCAGAAAACTCGTGAGGAGTTTCGTGGTTTCCGTATCGAAGTTGTGCTGGCGAATACAACGGTGGAGGAACGATGTGAATGAGGTTAGGGGACTCTCCTGAAAAATAATAATATTTTGGTGGTATAATTATTAGCTTTTTTAAACCTTATTGATCGCTCTAAAACCTTCTCTGGAAAAAGGAACAAAAAAAATTATTTGTATCTTTTTATGGACGCGTAGGAACCACAACCTATTTAGTTCTAAAGGAGTTTTAGGATTTTTATTTACTTTTTGTTATTGCTTTTCGCTATTGACTTGTCATTAACTGTCAGATAAAATTGACGAAATATATTTTACTTCTGCTCGCGATTTTGTCTGCGTTTACCGGGATAATAACTCCTATGTCCGAAACCAGGTCATAGTCTACAAATGTGTCATATTTCATACAAATCCGTACAGCCGTATTAGCATGAAAGCGTAACAAACAACTCGCTTTCGCATTTATAATATTAGTTAGGATTATTTTTTACATTTTAATACCTTATCCATCTCACATTGGGGATCCCTTAGGAAATCATGACTTCGAATCAAGGGACCGATGGGATAGGATCAAAAGTAGGTAAGGTACCGCATTTTTACCCGGAAAAATGCTGCGGCGTTGTGGTTTGCGCAACTGGAATGTCAGTTCGCTCTTGCAAACATAACGGTCGACGCCGGCAAGTTCCACCACACCAAACCCGATTTATGCATCCGAGGTTGAAGAAATCATCACTGCACAAATACGAGAAGCTGAAAACGGAGTTGGTGAAAAGTTTGTCTCCTTCTAGAGAAAAAAAGGTACAGCAGCGGTCGAGGATGTTCCCCTTCAAGGAGGTCGAATTAAAAGTACAGGAAATTGTAGAAAAGTGAGTAGACAATGAAGTGCATTAAACCCCGCTACCATTCGGTAAACGGCACAGGCAGTCGATAATGGCGACCGGCGACTGTCGAAGCACTGCATGACGCTTTTCTGTGACAGACCAAACCACGAAGATGCAATTCCTCATTGACACTGGTAGTGACATCGGCGCCTTCGCAAGACCAGTAACCAAAGACCACCGTAGTAAAAAACTATCTACGAATAATTTGCGACAAATGGTACACCGATGTATACATACGGTTTCCGCGATTGACCTGGCGATTTATCGTTGCTGATGCAACAAGGGCTTAAGGGCATGGATTTATTATCATATTATGACCTGGTTGTTGATTGCAGGAACCAACGCCTCATTGATAACCATCGAAGCCGGGTCGTCGTTCTGATGATATCTCATCGGTGAGGGCAAGTCACGGTGATTCCGCATACTCACACATTCTACGGGAAACTCCCGAGATCACCCGTCCACATGGTGTATACACCGCACTATTAAACACAACACGGTACACCCCATTCGAACTACACCTGGGCCACCAGTATGCTGCTTACCCCGCAGGTTGGGCCCTGACAAATTGAAAATAGCAAAGGGGGAATTCGAGCCTATGTCGCTGTGTGGTACTTCTCGCTTATCCGAGTCACTTTGGTCATCATCTCTTGCATCTTGTACCGAAGAAAAACGATGGCTGGCGACCTTTCGGCGATTATAGAATGCTGGATGATCAATATCACATCAAGGCTTTGCTCACAGCCATCATGTCTACTCCATGTTTTCGCAAATCGACCTTAAGCTATCAACCAAATTCCGGTTAACCCTGATGACATCCCGAAGACGGCTATCACGACTCCCTTTGGATTATTCGAATTTTCGTTCATGACATTCGGACTTTGAAATGCCGGACAAACGTTCCAGCGCTTCATGGATATAATGCTCAGCCGAGGATTGGTCTTCAAGTATGCTTATTTAGATGATTTCTTGATCTTTTCGAAGGACCAGGAGACGCACGAGCATCACTTGTGTCAGTTTGCTAGGCTAAGAGACTATGATATCGTCACTAACAGTCCCGTGTCTTTTTGGAGTATCGTAGGTCACGTTCTTGGGTTACCATATTTCAACCCCTTGGCTGAAATATGGTAGCCCAAGAATGTACTTAACTAAACCATTACCATCCAAGGTCGAGGCTATTCAGAATTTCCTGCGCCCAAGACATTAAAGAGCTGCGCCGATTTCTTGGAATGCAAAATTTATACCTTCGATATGTTCCAGGTGCAGTCAGTTACCAAGCGCCCTTTAACGCTTTGCTATATAATATAATTTATACATTGTTCACCCCAAGAAACTGAAGCCTTACAGAACTGCAAGGACAGTCTTTGCCAAGCAGCATTTTTAACTCATCCGTATTGCAACGCAAAGCTGGATTTGGTCAGGGATGCATGCATCCGATAAGGTGATTTACGCAGTCCTGCAGCAGCTAAGTGCGGAGGCATGGGCGCCTCTTGCTTTCTTTTCGCGTAAGTTGAGATCAACACAAGTAAAGTACTCTCCTTATGATCACGAATTGCTAGCCTTTAATGAGAGCATAAAGTGTTTTCGGCACATGTTGGAGGCTCGTAATTTCGTGGTTTATACAGACCACAAGCCACTCTCGTAAAGAAAATTGTTCTCCCCGACAGTTTCGTCATTTCGATTTTATAGCCCAGTTCACAACGGACATAAGCCATCTCGGGGAAGAACAAGCCGTAGCGCTTTCGAGCATAGAAGAGACCCACGGATTGAGCAATCTCTTCTATGCTCGAGAATAGAAGAGATTGCTCAATCCGTGAGTGCTTGTGCTTAGCACAAGTCGAGGACAAACAGTTGAAGGAACTGCTGGATGGCGATACCTCATTGCACCTCAAACAGGTATTAATAATTCCAGTGTCACAGATTCAACTTTACTGCGACATTAGCGGTCCCACTCCAAGACCATACGTTCCCAAGGAGTTACGCAAAGCGATATTCAAAAGCCTGTACTCCTTGAGTCATCCAGATGCCAAAGCTTCCATCAAACTTATTGCTGAGCGGTACGTTTGGCCTGGTGTCAAGAAAGATTGTCGCGAGTGAGTACTTTCCTGCTTAGCTTGCCAACGCTATAAATCCACACGCCACGTCTTTGCTCCAGTAGGTACCTTTTAATTACCAAACTCTAGGTTTGTTTTTATCCACATTGACCTTATAGGACCCATACCGTTGTGACAAGGTTTCCGGTATTGCCCCACCACCATCGATGGCTTCACGCGATGGCCCTGAAGCAATACCACTGGCAAACATAATGACAGAAACTGACGCAAAGGCTTTAATAAACGGTTGGATTTCTCGCTTTAGATGTCCTTCAGACATCGTGATAGTAAATCTTCAAGGTGATTTTTTTATCCACAGGCTGACGAGACCATTGACATGGCGGAGTATCTGTCAAGGCTTTGGAGTTTTGTCAAAAAACTGTAACCATCACCAGCGGCCAGGCATAACAGGACCCAAAAACCTTTTATTTTTAAGGATTCATCCACATCATCTTATGTATTCTTTCGAGACTGCACTGTAGGTGGTTGTTTGAAACCGGCCTATTCTGGTCCTCACAAGGTCGTTCAAAGTGGTGATAAACTCTTCGAGTTGCTTGTTAATGGCAAACAGGTTACCGTATCGATAGACCATAATTATTAAAGCGGCCTTCATGCTGGTGGAACCAGACAACACATCCCATCCACCAACAGACACTTACTTTGACACTCATCACCACAATACACATGCGGATAATCAGAACTTAGTTTGTGCTGGTGATGACGTCATCAAAACATCGCGGTCAGGATGTCATCATAACGACGCGGTCGGGTCATTACATCAGATTTCCCGACTATTATCGCCCTTGATGGTCTCTGGACGGGGGATGATGTAGCAACCTCAACCTATTTAGGTCTAAAGAAGTTTTATGAATTTGATTTCCTTTTCGTTTTTGCTTTTTACTTTTGACTTACATCACTGACTGTCAAGTAAAATAGACGAAATATATTTTATTAGTTTTACATTTTAAAACCATATTTTATTTCCTACTCATCTCCCACAGATGGAAGCATAATATATTAACTGTGGTTGTCGTTGTAATCCTCTAGTCCAAAATTTAAGTTTAATGAACGCATAGTAAAGTTACGTCAAAAATACAACTTCTAAAAAATTATGGGCATCCTGAAGTTAATACTGGTAGTTTTCTCCGCGTTTATGAATGTTGATTTTTGTGAATATATTGTTTCTAATCAAATACGACTTACTGTGATTTTTTTTTTACACATTACTACTAGCGTCTAACTTATCTTATCATATTTGTAATAGAAAGGCGTCTATTATGCAAACGAGTGGAAATCACGATTATTATTTTTTTCTATCAGAACCTCTTCAAACATAACATTATATCCAGAACTCACCGGTAAAAATATCATCATAGCTTCATGCAGCGTGGTCACATAGCCCTCTAATAAACACAGCTCTGCGACTTTCTGGAATTGCTCCGAGGCTATATGCTGCTGCGTCATCAGCTCCTGCAGCACTCCTTGGGATCGAGCGCTTGGAGACAAGGACGATAGGATCCATTGAGGCCATAGTACGTCTATGGCGTTTGGCTGGAAGAGAATTGAGTTAAAAAGGTAATATTTACAAGAGGCTTATTTTCAACCGGCAGTCTAAGGATAGCTAAAAATCAGACTCCGGGCTGCTACTGAGAAATACCTGATAGAAAAACCCAATTACACTTTGCCCGACCCGGAAATCGAACCCAGGACCTCATGCTCAGCAGTAGCGCTTGCGACCACTAGACCAACGAGGCAGTGTAATATTATGAAGAGGTAAAATTGTTTGTTCACATATTTGTAAAACAGTTCTTCTATGAAAGTATGATCCGTTTACATAAATTCTTCCACTGTTAGAAAGCTACACTGTGGCCGAGTGCCACTGGATATGTTTAATTTAAATCAAGCAAATGAAATCGCGGGCAGAAGCTAGTGGTAATAATAATAAAGGAAAGAAAAACGATCTGCGTAGCCGCATCACCAACGATCTTTTGTGTAGCACTTTTCTCACTACTAAGCTGATTTCATACATAAACAAACTCACGCTTTCTTCCCATGGGAGTAAAATAACTACAGAACAAATTTCATTCGCCGCAAATGACGTCATACATAATCCAGGATGCAAATCACATAATAAAACATATTTTGTGACATTTAATTGCGATATTTTTCGAACATCTCAGTAATAGCTATTCTGGATTTGTGCCCAGTTTATGGCAATAGGATCACCTCCGACTTACACATAACTACCTACCGAAATGTGGGTGAACTATGTAGTTTTTGTTGTTGTTATGTTTATTAAAGTGTTAAACTAAATAAATTGCTACAAACCTCATAACAGCTAGCAATAAGTACAAGCAAGGGTTCCCTGCAGATATCGGCCGCCCTCAGCAAGGCCGCCGGCGGGTCCTCTGGTCCGTGGCACGCGGCCGCAACCTCCCACAGTTCGCGGCCCATGTATGCGCTCGAAGGGAACTCGAAACTACCGCCCTGTGTCGGACTGGGAGTCTGTATGAGAACAGAACCCTATATGGAATGACATAAGTTTCAAGAGATTAGAATTTGGATAGTTCTGGGAAGTGCAACGCGAAATTCGATAAGTGAAAGTGGGTGGAGGCCGACGGCGGCTCATCCGGGCCGTGACACGCGGCCGCTACCTCCCACAGCTCACAGTCTATGTATGCGCTTTAAGGGAACTCGAAACTACTGTCCCGTGTCGCGGTGGGGCTCTTTATGAGAACACAACCCTACATGAAATGACATAAGGCACCATTTGGATAGTTTTGGGAAGTGAAAGTGGGTGGAGTTTGAAAAGTGTTTTATGAGAGAGTCCACAGGGCATAATGTGCCACACAAAACAGTAGCTCCCCAAGCTCATTAGTGTTTGGGAAACGTGGAATGCAACTTCTCACACACTTAGTACTCTCAATAGATTCATTTACTGCATCGTATTTTGGAAATTAAGTTATTTTATGAAAATAATATAAAAGTTAACTTACAATTTCCACCGAATTCATTCTCGTAACTCTTCTTGGTCCATTACTGGTGGTGACCTTATTATCTTTTTCGACGACCTCGTCTACAGTTCGATGCAGCATTATATGTTTCAAATGCTCGGCATACGACCTTCTTTCAAACTCTTGAGATAACTGCAGCATCTGGCTGAGCGGATACCGAAACACGTCGCCGAAAAGGAGAAAGTTAAACCAGGAGTTAGTCTTTACAAACTCCCGTAACTGCAGTTCTGGTAACGGTAAATTGTGCAGCGTTGCGAACTTGACCATCGTCTGAGATTCGTACAATACCACCGACATATCGACCTTTCCGTCCAACTTCTGTCTGTCTGCTAATCTGCTCAAAGTAATTTCCTCCATGAACCGCAACATCTCTCTAGCGGCTTCGTCATTACTTTGGATTAGTTTAGACATGTATTCGTTTACCGTTTTATTCGCTTTTTCTTCAGGAAACCCTCTGTATTCCATCAAGTGATTCTTGATCATTTTAGCTGCAGAAATGTGTACTCTGCATCTGGTAGGATTACAGCCTATCATTGCTATGAAAGACACCGTGCAGGCGGTCATAGCACCGTCGAACCAGTTCTGCAAAGCTAAAGCATGAGCCTCACAGCATGCGCTCTTCACACTTTTGTCGTGCAAACGATTGTATGTCTGATACTGCTGCGATACGAACGCTTGACTTGCGTTACAAGGGCGGTACTGTTTCAAATAATATACATGATTCAACTTGGCAACATAGCCATATTTTTTCATAAGTTTTTCATCCGCGAAATCTGGCATCTCCATAGCTCTTTGGGATAAAGCTTTTATACTGGCAGCTTTAACATCTGCGTCGCTTGACAACAAACTGCCCAGGCTGCGCCTGTCTGGTTTGTCAGACAGCAAACTGTTGGTGCTTTGATTGACCAGTTGAAATTCAAATATTTTGGACACGTCTAAACCACGGTAACCAGACAGCAACTGATATACGTTCACGTCTTTAGACTCGTACGTCTGATTCACATCTGTATATTTCTTATAAACGTTATACAAATGTGGAAGTTTGTCTTTGTATATCTTATTTGGCAATTTAAAGTCTTTGAACTGTAAAAACTCCTCTTTGGAAAATATATCAAATAACTTTTTAGCATCCTCGAGAAGAATCATTCCTAGAACTAAGTGGGGATTAGAAGACACATAGTCGTCGATATTTTCGTTAGCAATTTGTACACAAGTGTTGTATATCGGGAGCACATGGCTTTGTCTGTCAGAAGTTTGTTCAATGCTCTTGAATAACAACCATAGTTCTATGCAGTCTTTCGCCTCCTTTTCCACGTCAGATAAGTCAGTATCTAATATATTGCCCTCTACACATAACGTCAGCACTTTATATAACTTGTGTTTGACGCAATACTTGGCTAGCTCGACGTAGAAGTGCTGTCGACTGATAGTCGAGCACGATTCAGTAAAGATGTCATCAATGAGTTTCAAATTCTGCGTGCGTGATAATCTCGATATAATGAGATACAAGTTGTTTCGCTCACTCTCATTCACAATGCCGTAAGAGGTAAGTGTGTCGTAAATGCATAGTTTGGTGTAGGCAAAACAGTTACTTTTAGCAACATTTTCAATCATTTCGTTGGTGACTGACCATCTACGAAATATTTCGTCTAAGTTTTCTAAGACATGCGTATCAAAGCCCTTGGTGTCGACATTGAGGAGTTTCTTGACGAATCCGTCGTTATTAAAGAAGATATACCGCGCGTTCATATCACGAACTACTTCTGATGTCTGTACATTGATCCAACGGACTAAGATCATGGCTTTGTTGCTCTCCACCAAATAGTTCCACATTTCAACAGGTGCTGAGAAGTCTAATAGGGAAAATTCTGAAATAAAAGTAGTAAATTAAATTGTTATTTGTTACCAAGTTAAAGACTAATGTTATTTTCGATTCCAAGTGTCTGTTATAAGGTTCAAAGTGATGTATAAGTACACAACATTAATTAGCTTACAACACTTCACTTATAGCAACAGTGTTAGATAGACAACTGATTTATTGATCTCAAATAACATTATCAAAACTAATAAATAACCTACATTAGCATCTATGACATGTTGACAACAATGTTATGTTATCAATACAAACATAAGTTGTCAGGCAATAGGTGACCACATAGCCCAGTTCCTTGAAAGGTTTACCTATTTAGAAGGGCCAACTAAAATATGGGTCTTAACAGTGGGGGAAGCAGGTTGCCGCAAGGAAAACGGACATGTTTGTCAAGTGCCTTGTCTCACAAACATGACCTATCGTTTTAGCATATTATTAAGTACTAAGCCAATGAGGCCAGTTTTGACCCAAAAGCTATTGGCTGGATCCACTAATGAGAGTCAATGTGTGTATATTCAGTAAAAAACCATGACACTAAGCTAGAGGCCAGTAACATTTCATGAAAATCTATAAAGGCAGAACCCTAAGGCTCTAATGAGCGTAGGAAATATATTTAGTTGATTGGCTAATATAACGATAAGGTAAATAATCATAATGAACCACAAAATTAGATTTTAGGTCCTATCATGACTGACAATACCAGAAATCCTGTTCTTGAGTTTTACCAATACTGGATAACAGCAAACAGAATAACAGTCGTGCAGGCTTAGCACGAGAACCCTATGGTTATCGTGCTAAGCCTGCACATGCATTAGCAGCTTGCAGAAACATTTTGTCAAAAATGACGTTTCCATGAAGACAGTTGACAGTTTTCTAACGAGAAATGTAGCCACCGTCGGGATCCCAAATAACGGTAGGAGGGGTTTACATCGGCGTCGAGTCAACGATGAAGTACCTGGGACTCGTCCTCGACAGCCGGTGGAACTTCGTGGAGCATTTCCGACGTTTGGCTCCCAAACTGGAGCGGGCAGGTGTTGCCTTGAAGCGGCTCCTGCCCAATCTGGGGGGTCCAAACGCCTCTTGCCGTAGGCTCTACGCGGGGGTCGTGCGGTCCATGGCCTTTTACGGGGCTCCTGTGTGGGCGCGTTCCCTGGCGCTGCGGCCAGCCCGCCAGTTGAGCGCGGCCTAAAGGGTCATGGCCATCCGGCTGGTCCGGAGATACCGCACGGTCTCCTGTGAGGCAGCGAGCCTCCTTGCTGGACTGCCGCCATGGAATCTGGAGGCAAATGTCCTCGCGCACGTATTGGAGTGACGCGAGGAGGCGAAACGCCGGGGCGTAACTCCGCTGCCACGAGAAATCACGGCACAGCGGACGGAGCTCCGGCGGGATCTCATGGCGACATGGAGAGTACGGTTGTCGCAACCCAGTGCTGGGCGCGCCACAATTGCGGCGATAAGTCCCCTCTTTGAGGAGTGGCTAGAGAGGCGCCACGGCGTCCTCACCTTCCGCCTGACGCAGGTCCTCACCGGACACGGCAGCTTCGGGAGGGTCCTGTGGTGATAAGGCGGGAGGAAACGCCCGGGTGTCACCACTGTGTGAATCGCCCGGAGGACACGGTGGAGCATACGGTGGAGGTCAGCCCGGCTTGGGCAGAGCACCGCCGTGTCCTCGTGGAGGGGATCGGCGGCAGAGACCTCTCGCGTCCGACCCTGGTTCAGGCCATGGTACAGAGCGAGAGGGCATGGGCAGCCGTCACCTCCTTATGCGAAGCAGTAATGCTCGCGAAGGAGGAGGCGGGGCGGTGAGCAATGGGTAGTTCACCGTCCGGTAAGGACCAGGCCCGGGTCGACGCGCGCCTCAAAGATATTTCGTCACCACAAGTGGTGTAGGGGTCCACTAGGGCCGATGCCTGCCATTGTCGCGGGGAGGTACCAAAGTGTTACCGAGGCCCCTGGCAGCACGGGCAACTGAAGGAATATGGATGGGTTTTAGTCAGCAAGAGTCTGACACACCCTCCGGAGAAATTATTTGATGATTACCCTCCCAAAAAAAAAGCCTGTTGTATAAGTTCAAAATATTACTCCAAATAAGATCTTAAGAAAACTCTATTCAAACTGCTTAAAGTAATATTTAAGCAGTTTACTACACTTAGCACAGATGTGCACTTGATAACCTTATCAATGACGGCATCAGAGAGCATAGTTCGCATTGCTTAATTTTGGGCCAAACATATTTATTTGAACTTTTTACCATCAATATGCTAAGCAGAAGACTACTTACCAAAAGAATTAAAAAACAATGCAGTAGCAATTTTACTTTTCCATTGCTGTGGATACTTCTCTATCTTCTCAATGGTTAAAGCTTTGATTTCACTCTCGTTCACAACTATTCTGTCTTTGCCGCTCCCAAAGACCTTGTTCTGCTTGAAGGTCCCATCACTCTCAAATGATTTCTCAAGATACCTTAGGAGATTCCAATGTCTCTTAAACTCAAGCCATTTCTCCTGTGTTTCATTATTCATTTCTTTTGATAGTTTCTCAAGATGTTCAACAATAAAGTCTCTGTATTCAATTTGGGCAGAGTCCTGCGCTAGGGTCATCAGGTGCAACTCAGGGCTTATCTTGACCTTGTTAAGAATATGTAGAACTTTGAATATCTGTTTTCTTAATAATAGCTGAACCGTCCATGCTTTCACCTAAAACATTTGAGTAAATAATGATTAATTTAGTTGAACTGCATGTGTGCTATTGTAATTTACAATATAAATATAAAAACAAAAATGTGGAACAAAGCAGTGTGTAGGAGCATCAGTTCTAAATTTTTATTATTAGATAGTGCAATTTTAAGTATGTTTATTATCATTTGCAGACACCAGACTATCAGTCTATTGTTGTAATTATAATACAAATAAAAAGGTTATTCACCTCTGCCAGAAACCATTCTCTGGCAGTAGATTCATTCCATCCATTTTTCTCCTTGAGATATTTGATCGCCAGTTCGATGTGTGTTCCCTTTGCAGCCGCCTCCCTAACCACATCTCTCGGAGACTTTTCCTTCCAACATGACCAAATAATTTTCTCATTTTGTGTTAATCCCTCCATATTTAGCACAACATTGAACCACCGTTTAGATTGTTATTCTACAAAATGCTCGAACAATGAATAACAATCTTTGCACAAAACAAAAATATACCATTGATAAAATCATTATTTCGTCATCTCAAAATGAATTTTAGGTTCTGTTCCTTAGAGTTCAATTTTATTTTACATTCTAATATAACAATAAATTGTAAACGAACTTCAGTTTAGCTGACAGTGACAGCTTATAAGGTAGAGTTGCTATATTTAAAAAAACATTGCTTTTAAAAAACCCTGCTTCCGAAGCCGTCAGGAACATTGTTTTTTTTAATATTTGAATATTCTACTTCATATTATTAAGTTATTGTTACAATATTGTAAGATTTTATACATACAGGTATCCATTACAGAATTTATTTTGAACTTTTACACAATAGTATTTACGTAATAAATTCTAAAACATTGTGATTAATGAAATAGAGGAAATCACCCACAATCACAAATAAATAGAGGAAATCTCTCATAAAGTCGAATTATTAATTCACTGGATTAATCCTACATGTTTTAGCCGGCACTTTTTGTAATGAAATGGTTATATTTGTTGTATTCTAGACTTTTACTCTTATTGTTATACATTTATTTTACACATATACAAATCGATTAAACTAAACAAACACCATTGCAATAAATATGACCATTTTATCACACAAAGTGACAGCTAGCACATGTCAGATTACTCCAGTGAATTAATAGGTATTACAGAATTAGTAGTGAAACCAAGTGATATAGCTTTACATCCGATGATCCGAGCTATTACACGATGTTCTAGGTTGAACGGAAAATTCTATGTCTACATGATTTAGGTGTACTAATTTCTAGACTGGTAAGACCCACGGCGTCCTCACCTTCCGCCTGACGCAGGTCCTCACAGGACACGGCAGCTTCGGGAGGTTCCTGTGTCGGATAAGGCGGGAGGAAACGCCCGGGTGACACCACTGTGTGGATCGCCCTGAGGACACGGTGGAGCATACGGTGGAGGTCTGCCCGGCTTGGGCAGAGCACCGCCGTGTCCTCGTGGAGGCGATTGGCGGCAGAGATCTCTCGCGTCCGGCCCTGGTTCAGGCCATGGTACGGAGCGAGAGGGCATGGGCAGCCGTCACCTCCTTCTGCGAAGCAGTAATGCTCGCGAAGGAGGAGGCAGGACGGTTGAGGGAAAGGCATGTTTCGCGCCCTCTCGCCCCTAGCCGCCGCAGGAGACGCCCTCGGCGTCGGGAATCCCGGGTGGATTTCCGGCCACCGTAGGCGCGGGCTTGCGGACGGTGAGCAATGGGTAGCTCACCGTCCGGTAAGGACCAGGCGGTCCTGGTCCTTACCGGACGGTGAGCGCCATCGACCCGGGGGTCGATGGCGCGTTGTATTCCACGTGCGCCTCAAAGAGATGTCGTCAGCACATAGGTAGGGGTCCACTAGGGCCGATGCCTGCCGGGGTCGCGGGAAGGCACTTATGGGTCACCGAGGTCCCCGCAACACAGGCAACAGGAAGGAATACGGGTGGGTTGTAGTCAGTAAGAGTCTGACACACCCTCCCGCTCCGCCCAGAGCGGGAGAAGTTATTTGATGATTTCACACACTCAAAAAAAAAAAAAAAAAACTGGTAAGACCAAGTAACTACCATAACTTACTTAAAAATGTAAAAATGTGTAGTCTATAGTTATAGGTATATAGTTATCTGTGAATACAAACAACAACGGACTTATCGTATAACTATATTCCCACACTTATTCTACAATAATCTATCAATAGAACATGTTGCTATTTCAATTAAAGACTGATGTGAGTCTTTGTTAACTATAAGCTGAGTCCACTGTTTGAGAGTCACATTTTTTCTACAATAGTTTTGTATTTGTTGCCATATTAATGTAATTTGACACGATCTTCAAAGTACCTATGCCATAATGACCATTATAAAACTTTTTGGGTCTGCCCATTTATTCCAATGCAGAGTTAGGCGCGGCGCCCACTATAGGTGGGCATCGGTGCGACTCGGTACAGCTCGGGCGCCTTACGGCGGCTTCGGGCGCCTGAGGGCTGCTTCGGGCGGCTTCGGGCGCCTGAGAGCTGCTTCGGCAGTCGTAAGCATACCTAAGAGCGCCGAGGCTGGTTTCGGGCAGCTTCGGCAAAACTACCAATCCACCATTATAAATACACACGCACAAATTTTTTCACGTAACGTTACGACTTCTCTGCGACGTGTCTGCCACCCGGACTATTCTTAGTTTTGCCGAAGCTGCCCGAAACCAGCTTCGGCGCCCTTAGGTATGCTTACGATTGCCGAGGCAGCTCTCAGGCGTCCGAAGCCGCCCGAACTGTACCGAGCCGCACCGATGCCCACCGATAGTGGGCGCCGGGCCTTATAGTGCGCGCGGAACTAGTTGGCCGTGCCTTAGGTATGTGAGCGATGGGACGGAGAGGCGGGGGTGTTTGCTGTCATTACTCAGTGCGTCAGGGTATATATGTTCTGTGACTCAGTGCGGCGCCGTACCAGGCATGGGTAATATCGCTTTTACACTGTATCAAATCGTATATGTATAAATTGTATCGGTTTGTAATATCGGATATCGCATCTATATATTTCAATAACTATATATTGGCTGAATCTGTGTGGAACTCTGAAACGAAAGTGGTACTGGATTTTTAGGTTTCGGTTTTGTTCGATTTCTGTACATCATAGTGAATTGAACTTTCATTCTTACTTTTCTCAGGTTTAGGACTGACTGCTTTACTAATAAGCGAATCATAAGAAAACAAATAATGTGTTCGGTATTAAACTCTATGCTTCTGTATACCTATAGTGTTTAATATTTTTGTATTAGACATTAGCGTATCACACTTCTATTTCGCTTGTTCACTTGTTCACATCACTCCCGCGCGCATCGCAATCGCACACAGTACCGCAGTATTACAAGTAGGTACCCAAATCAGTTTGAACCGAATATCATAGTGCGATACGATATTGTGTTTTGTTCTGTGAGTCATACCAACATCAACGCATTAGGTACGCGGGTACCTGATATATAGATACAGTGCCGTCCGATATATAGGTACTAGATATTGTGCCGATACATAAGTATTGTATCTATAGACGATTTGTATCGCCCACACACTCCCACAGAGTACTTTTTTATTCCTACGCCGTACTTCGCGACGACGGCAACACGCGTTGAAAGTTCCGGCTAGTTCAGACAAAACGCACATGAGATTGCAATAGCGAGATGAGTCCGCCGATAAAAAGACAATCTAAGGAAATAATATTTAAAGTACGTTTTGAAAAAAAACGGAAAGCAAATGTCAATAGTTTAGAATATAAAACTGTTGCGAATATACTTAAATTAGTAGTTATTATTAGTCAGAATAATTTCATATACTTAATTTGTTTTGGTTTATTTTACTAATAACAATATAATTAGATAGGTATAATTTAAAATTCTAAAAGTTCAATTGTTTTTTATATATTCTTTTCAATAATTGAACAATTATTGTTCACGATATCTCGAGATTGGTCATCACGGTCTAATCTCATGTGCGTTGCGAGCAGTAGGCAGGCAACCCGCCCCTCACCCCTGTCGCCACCTAAGGCGCGGCCAACTAGTTCGCGCGCACTATAGCGTGGCCAGACCGCCAGAGTCTACCAAGTTTTGTTTTTGTTGCCATATTGCCCACAATATTGCCTAGCAACGCGCCCATCATAACAGAAAACTCACCAAATTCCTCATATTTTAATCGGAGATATCATAAAATTTATAATGGCAGAAGAACTGCAGAAGGTCCATTTGTATTATGATGATATTAACAAAATCCGAGTAATAGAAACGAATGTCCTAAAAGAAACTGAGGATCTAAAGGACACGTGCAAGGATTATGACACAAGTTCGTACTTATTTTAAGTTAACTTATAGAACGGTTCCATTATTTTAGGTTTCTAAGCTCTAGGGTTATAATATACTAGTAAAGTTACAACCAAACAAACCCAAAAGATTTAAAACCGTCACTCCAGAGCATATCCAAACTGACGAAACCACAATATACCAAAGTCCAAGACCAAGCTGTCGATCTACCCACTCCAATGGGGCAGCAACATGGCTTACGAATGTAGTGCGTGCATTCTCATCTTTTACAGAGATTCAAGATTTCGGGAAAATAATCAACGCGTTGTTAGAGGTGCTCAAGGAACTTGGTGATAACGTCGAGAAGAAAAAAATGGCTGCGATAGGTTCCATGAACCTTTTGAAATCCACTTCGAAAGAAAGGGAGGCGGAGCAAGCTAAACTGCAAGTTAGTTAACTAGGTACCTTTTATTCTCGCCGTTTTCACTATCATAACATAACACTAAGCGACGCCTAAATGAATGCTTAAATAAAAGCGCGCTAATGGATTTCAACACTCTGCTCAACACCGAAATTTGAAAATCAAACGGCGTGCTTTTATTTAGGCATTCATTGCTTATGTTAATGAAAACGAATATTAAATGTTTGAATGTATAATAGACACAAATTTTGTATCTATTATGATTATTAGGAGCGGTGATTATACATTCTGCATTATTATCTAGTTTTTTTTTACCGGGGCACGGAAATAAGAAGCTGTCTTTATTTTTGTTTTTCTTTTCAGGCAGAGATTAACGACAAGTCCATGATACTGGAGCAGCTGGATAGTGAATATGACGCTCTTCAGATTTTAGAAGCCACACAAATGGAAACTATTGAGTATTTGACGCAAATAAGATAATTTAAGTTTTCGTGTTGGTTGGCCATACCAATATTTATTTTCATTGTCTTTGTAACTGCACCGAATTGACGAAAATTCTAGTTTTCTATTGCGAAAATTGTGAGGAAAATGTGATTAAAAAAAAGAATAATTTATTGGCATGGTATTTTTTTTCCTCCTCCATAAAACTCTTTTATAATACTGGTAGTATTATAAAAAAGTGGGTGACAAACCTCTCTAGAGTAAATATGTTCCTTGGTGACAAACGCATGAGCAAGAGTGATATGTACCTACGCATAACTACTTATGGCTCATAACTGGCGTTACGTTAAAAACGCACCCTCACGTGACCCCACTAATGGTTATCCCAAAAGGGAACGTATTAGTAGGTGGACATAGGTTAAAGAAGAATCCGTTAAGGTCCGTGACCGACAGTTCCGTACCGTATGTATAGTTACGTGACGTACATGCCAGTGCCGACACCGACGCGTACAGTAATTTTCAGTACACTAGACTAAAACCCACCAGTGTTCCTCGTTGGAGTACCTATCGCAGTATCACGTGCTTGTTAAAAATGCATCAATATTCAAGAGCACAGCAGCGATTCCTTTAATATTAGATGAAGACGAAGAAATTTATGTGAGAAAAAGGAATTGGGTTCATAACGCGTGGAGGAAAAACGGAGAGTTCGCCCTACCCTTTAAAAACATCTGATAAATTAGTTTTGTATGTCAAAATGACAAAACATTGTTTCGGCATACTTTTATCTAAACTTAGGTACTAAAAAGACAGAACACAAGATAATCAGTGTCAAGCAAATTATTGTCCGCTAGAAATTTACGTCGGATCACTGAACGCGTCGACGGAGCGTCACTGACACTGACGAGATCGAATGGTGTCTTTTGAAATGTATGAAACAATATTAATTTTCACTGATAATACTGTCCAGTACGGAACTGTCGGTCACGTGTCAGCAGTTACGTGCGCGCTCGCAATATGAGACTTTAATTTTGAATTTATCATTAATTATCAAGACTCAACAAAATAAAACTAAGATTCAGTCGGTAAAAATGTAATTTTCACTGAAACACACATTGTAATTAACACAGTTCCTATAATCACTCTGTAAATCATAGTTAATATTGTTATGGGGTTATCCGAATTCGCTTTTAATTCAATTCATTTCTACTGCAGTAAGTCACAATTTGGAATTATGTCAACTTAATCACAAAACAATGTCGGATTTAAGTTTATTTTACAATGACTGTGATTACAAAAATATAACTACTTATTACTACAGAGTAACACAGATAAATAATTGAAATATACATACATTCCCTTGATTCCAAATTTTTTAACATTTAAATTTATGTAGGAACATGCAATGTCATAATTTTATATTTACCAAACACCAAATAAGTCCTAATCGGGCTCTGTCTTGACTTAACTAGAAACAAAGAGTCAATAATTGAGATTTCAAGAGCCTATCTTGGATTTTTAGTTAATTTATTATATTAGTCAAAGTACACTTAATCACGTCATAATTACTAAAAGGTCTGTTTATAAAATATTGAAAATGAATAAATAACAGTGGCACTAATACAAACATTGCTGTTTCCTGTGAGTTTAGTATACAAAGTCAATGCTACCATCAGGAAAACAAAAGCGACATAAGCTTAACAACTCACAGAATCTTTGCAAATTTAATTATAAGCATACTATGTTCAAATACTCCTATCAACTATATTCAGTTTCATTATCATTAAAGGAGAACAAAAATGCCAGTCCTAGCAACGAAAACCAAGAAAAATCTTTACTCTGTAATATATTTAAAGTGGGATTCAAAATAATTAGATCGTACACATTAACTTCTGTAACTTACACTTACAGATTAGCTTACTTACTAGTTGCTATCGTCAACAATCAGTTCTGGAATTTATCATTAATTCTCTCCCTCTAAACAGTAAACTTACTACAATGATTAAATTACATTGGAAATACGCCAATATTTCACTAAACAAGCTTCAATCGGTTTTATTTGAGTGCAAGTTGTACAATTGTAGTAAGTGTATGTTTCAATCACATTATCAGTTGCAACAAACTACCTACCAATTAATATATAAATGCTTGAAACTATTTTCAAAAGTGGCGCGACTGGATGTATAGGCGACCATGTTACGTTGGTGTCTCATGCCGCTGACATTATACTAAGTCAACAACACTATGTGCATGCATAATTAATTGCTATGTTTTGTCTGTACGTCTACTTGTCTACAAATTGAGTTATTTCAACACAATTATCTCTAAAGACACGGGCGAATAATAAACACCGAGCCGCATTGAACCCGGATAAGGCAATACCGACACGCTATAATTCACGTTAAACATTTTTCATAAAACACGAGGGAGATTTTTCTAGCAAAATATTGCTCAGTATAAATGATAAATTATTACCAATTAATAAGTAGAATATGCTCAATGAACCCTTATGTGACATGACCTGTCTATTAATCATAATTTAAATTACAAAGTCTCCACCATACATTTCACAATACTATGCGTGGCTTGAACACTTGTCTATAATGTTTGAAGGTTTAGACACTTGAAGTCACTACTGAACTTGAGAGGGGATCATCGATTTTTTGCCTTTTCGAGTCCTGTTGCTCCTCCTGATGGTGCTCCTCTTCAGCGGCCCGTTTCTTGGCTCCCTCCGCGTTGCTAGTGTGCTGCCCTACCTCACTGATGACGCCGCCTTTGAATCGTACAATAATAGCTGTCATATTGTCGCATCCGGTTCCATCGCCCATCGTGCTCGGCGCCAAGCAGTGGTCGAACATCTGTGGAACCAAATTTTTGTAATTGTTCAGCTGAAACCGTCAAGTAAATTAAATATCAATAGGTTATGCAAACGATACAAACCTCCTCACAAATCTGCGACAGTCTCTCGCGACCTTCGGCCACCCTCGGCATAATGAAGTCACAGACGTCTTGACTAGACATAAAGTTCCATATACCGTCACACGCCAGCACCATGAACTGATCCTTCTCTGCATCGATCGTTAACGTCTTCACATCGGGCAATGCCGTGATCATCTGTTCCTTAGCACCCAAGTCTTTATTCTGTTTGTAGGAGTGGTCGCCGATGGCACGCGATAGGTTGAGGCCACCGTTTATGCGGCCGTCATTCGAGACTTTTCCACCAGCTTTGGTGATTCTTTCAAGTTCAGGGGTGTCCTCAGGCTTGTGGTCTATTGACATGTCTACAGCTTTGCCCTCTCTGCAAATGATGCATCGTGAGTCTCCAGCATTCGCCACAAATAGCTCATTACCTATAAAAAAAAAAACGTTATGAAATAAAGGAACTTGTTTTAGAAAATAGGTACCGACTTCTAGCATGTATGTATGAAACTCACCCCTGAGCAGCGCTACCACAGCTGTGCATCCACTGTCGTTGCCAGGCTCCTCATTCATTGACATGTCCTCTCCATCTTCGTCACTTGATTCTGCCTCCAATTCATCGTCTTCTTCCTCCTCCCCATCTCCTGCAAATAGTAGCATTTTATCGTCAAAATTATGAAAAAGGTGTCATTAACATTTGTCGCGTAAGACACTCGTCAGCGGCCTCCGATAAAAAAAAAAACTATATAAACGAACCCACGAATCTTTGCTTAGGAACTACCGAAAACATCAATCTACTCACCATCATTCGAGGACTCCTCAACACCATTAACATTTTCCTCATCAGACGAGTTGACCTCTCCTCCCTCGAACGTTTCGTCATTGGAGTCGCTCTCGTCGTCGTCTTCCTCAGCGGCCTGGCGCAGTAAGGACTCGTACACGGCAGCAGCGGCGCGCCTCATCTTCGCCTCTTTAGGCCTGCCTTTACCATCTGAACTTGATACTGCTGCAGCTTTTTCTGTAAAAGAGTTTAATTATAAAGCAAGCCTCGTGTTAATGGTTAACAATAATAGTTGTGTAACATTGATGTAGTGGAAATAGTACATAATTGCAAAGGCCGTGAAATAGGCAATTGCAGGTCGAGTATTACGGCTCGGCCTCACTAATACGAGACAGGCAATTGCCATTTCCGCCAAGGCATATATAGTGCTTTTCTCAAAAGACTGCAGGGAAATAAAACATACTTTTTATATTATACATTTAATTTAATTAATATTTTTGACTTTGCTGGAAGCAGGTTTTCCATTGCCAATTTGGCTTCTGGTGGAATACAATCAATCTCCATTTCACTCTCTGTACCGTTGGAACTCATTTTAATTATTAAATTTATATTTATTAGGTATGTAAATAACAAATCAAGATGAATTTTCAGCTTTGCCACCAATTTTTTTATTTATCACCTGTGTCGAAAGGCAAACGCATTTATCTATACAGCCACGTGGACGCAATTTGTACTAAGCAAAGTGACTTACTTTGGTATGCCAAGAATGATTAAAGAGATCCAATCAAAGAGTATTTAACAACCCCAGCACGCCATTTCATACAACATTGCTGGAGTGTTGTAATGTTCCAAATTCAAAAAACGCTCCAGCAATGATTTGATTTTCTTTGTCTGCAAATTCGATACTACACGTGTTCTTTTTTCGAAAATAATGATAATATTTCCATTCATGTTTGAGAAAAGGACATTTAGAAACTGTTTTTCAACTTTTGTTTGCATTGAATGTAACAAACATAAGTTGTGTTTGCTAAGCATAATATAATATCTGATTAGGGTAATCCTAAACAAAATGAAATCAAACAAAATACCTTTCCCCTTTGCTAGCGTGGCCGAACCATTGGATGACGTAATATTACTTTCCTCGCCAACAACTTGCTTGGAGTCAGTGACCTCTCCATTACAAGCGTCAGAAGTAGCACCATTGCCCGTAGCTACTGAGCTCTTGGCATCTGCACTCTGTTCTGGCTGAAGGCAGTTGTCTTCAGAACTGTCTGGGGCAGTAGAATTGGCTTTATCCACCTCCATAGCAACTGGCTCCTTAGCTTTCTCGGTAGGTTCACTGGTCGAGACCTGTGAAGTATTAGTAATGGTTATCGCTGGATATGGAACTGGAGTTTTTTTTCCTGCATTATCAACTATATTGGTCGTCCTTATATTTGCATTTCAAAATTAGTTCTAACTTTAACTTAAGTTTTGTATTAAGTACTGTACCACAGTCGGATTAAAGTTCAAAATACAATAACTGGCTCAAAGGTGTAAGTTTGAACTAAAGTTAGAACTCGTTTTGTAATAGTACAATGTGTACAAATGAAAATAGGTAAATGGCTTGAAAAAGAATAAAATAGAACTCACTTCTCCATTGACATCCTTATCTTCTTCGTTGGAATTTGTGGAAGAGACACCTCCAGCATCTTCATCTGCATTGCTGCCCTCTGCAGCTTCATTCGTAGAAGACAAGCCATTCTTGCTGGATGAAGCCTCTAGAATTGGCAGACTTGAGCCAGCAAATACTAAACTGGCACTGGAGCCTGATCCACCAGAACCTAACATTAAACGAAGTATGAATTTAATACAAAATACTACTTTTTCAACTTTTAGACAACTTAAATCTTGCCTAAGCAATTTGTAGGGAGTTAAGCTGTACTTTATGTTGATCTAATTAGAACCAGCCCTAGCACATTAAGACAAACTATAAACAAAGAATACTTTGATGAAGGCCACATTATGTAGCATTATTACTTTTCACGATTATTACTGGTCAAATTGTCGAACTAAGACACAATAGGACTAGAAATAGGGACCAATAAGTTCAAACAAGGTTTCAGGTTGGCTTAAGTAGACTCAACTTTCATGGGGTACTGTTTAAAATATTACAATAACATACCTACTCACATACTCCAATTGAATGAAACGAAATTTAAATCTTCATATCATATAAAACGCACACTATGCAGTCAAGCATTTTGTTAAGTATTATATCGCTGACAAAGATGCTTGGCTCACGCTGGTCCTGCTCCACAAGGGCGCATAAACTAATTGATTAGCATCCAAAATATTGTTGGAGCTGCTGAAGATTGTAAATAATGGTGCCGATTCCCTTGTTCAGAAACTAAACTAAATTTAGGTTCAGTGCATCTTTTTCTTTATATTTCATTAAGAAAAGGACAGAAGATAAATTTTAGTTTAGTCCTGTCAAATTAAGGCTCCTACATACTGGCGCGACTTGTCGCGCGACGCGACGCGACACAAAGACGCCGCGTGTAGCGCTACAAGCGGTGCCTTTGTGTCGCGACGCGTCGCGCGACAAGTCGCGCCAGTATGTAGGAGCCTTTAATCAGCGCCTGTCACTACCATACAAGTTTAGACGTGATTAAAAACTTGCCTACTAAAATTACGTCAATTTACGTCAACCGCTGATTAATTTAAATTTTAGTTTGTTTCATTAACGAAAAAGAAAGAAAAAGATGTACTGTACTTAAATTTAATTTAGTTTGTGATCAAGGGAATCGGCACCATTATCTTATCTATCTTATTTTGCATCTTATTATTATTCTATCTTTGCATTGTATATTTTTAATCTCTCAGTATTGTATAATTGCATAACACATATGTGAGCATTATGTAAGTACCTACTGTAAAGCTACCATTTACTGGGTACGTTTTTCGTATTGACTTGAATGTGCCCTGTCGACTGAGACTTTATCCCAAGGCTTGGGATGAATTTATCCCAAGAACAAACTTAACATTGTAGTTGAAAAACATGTAAATACCATTTATTTTAAAATGATAAAAAATTATAATTAAGACCCTTCAAAATCAAAATTCATTTATTCAAACTAGGCTGAGAATCAGCACTTCTCGAACGTCAAAATTACATAAGACAGACCCCAAACACGCCCGCCCTTCACCACTTTCTAGTGCTTTAGCTGGGAAGAAGTGGCACAACAAACTCCCCAGCAGCGCACCTGTTTGTTTAGTTATATAAACTTGATTCTATACATCAATCGTATGCAAAGTAATTAACACTACAAAACACAAAACATTAAATTAAATTACTTGCCATATGTTAGCTAGCACACGCCAATATACCAACAAAACAATGAAAACTACTCAAGCAGAAATAAAAACCGGGCAAGTGCGAGTCTGACTCGCGCACGAAGGGTTCCGTACCATTATTTATTAAAAAGGGTAAAAAAAATCATGTCTGTTGTATGGAGCCCCCTAAAACATTTATTTTATTCTGTTTTTAGTATTTGTTGTTATAGCGGCAACAGAAATACGTTATCTGTGAACATTTCAACTGACTAACTATCACGGTTGAGCCTGGTGACAGACGGACAGCGGAGTCTCAGTAATAGGGTCCCATTTTACCCTTTTTGGTACGGAACCCTAAAAATTACAACATAAAAACTTAAATAGAACTTAATACCTAAATAAAAGCCTCCAGGCATAAAGGGCGTGCCTGACTTACACGATACAGTGTGCAATACTTTTTTTTAATTTCTTTCCCAAAAGTGACCCCCTTATTCAAAATTTACTTATTTACGTTACACGTCCGTTTGGCTCACAGAAATTGATATGTGTACCAAATTTCAACTTAATCAGTCCAGTAGATTCGGAGCAAATTGGCTGTGACAGACGAACAGACAGACATACGAGTGATCCTATAAGGGTTCCGTTTTTTCCTTTTGAGGTACGGAACCCTAAAAATAAGTACTTTGAAAAGTTAAGAGTACAAACACCTCAATTTTATTACGCTGCATCTCTCCAGCAACCCCAAGTTAAAATATGAGGAAACTTACGTAGATGCTTATTGTATTATCAAAGAAGTGACTGAAAATTGTACTGTTGTTTTTACCATTACATATGCAAGCTGTGACTAGTCATGATAGGTCAAAATTTTTCATCTATTGATATCAGCGCCTCAGCAAAAATACATATCAAAATGCCCCAATTTTATGTGTAATAAATAAGCTTTATACACATAAAATTGGGGTATTCCTCGAAGCGCACCTAATTAGAAACGCACCAAAAGTATTCCTCGAAACACACCTTACCTTTCATGTGCGCTAACAAAATGGAATTAAAAATATTATAATTTTATTCCTCGAAACGCACCAACGACGAAACATAGAGAAGAGCATGAAGGATTCGTAATACATGATATCGATAGACGTTTTATAATTTAACTTTCCTAATTGTTTATTTATTAAAACTACGAGGAAAGCAGAAATGAACTGGAACTGGGTGCTTAAGCGCTTATACTTAGCTCAAGCTGGTAAAAGTACAGGTTTTGAAATCGATTCATTTGTTGTTTTGAAAAGTACCAGGGTGACAGAAATTAACAGAAAATAGGCGCCTAAACGATCTCACTAAGTTGTGCACCAACGATTAAACACCCCGCACTAGGCTGGCCCACTCCCTCTCATAAAGAGGCCATCTCCCAACAGTGGGAACATTAGCGGCTGATTTGATGGAACCTCGTATTGTTTGCTAGTTTTAGCCCGCGGGTTCACCCGCGTGGAAGTTATTCATCGGGACACATTATAATGACAAAAATTATCCTATGTGGTAATCCAGGTCATGGTCTATCTGTTACTCCGTGTGCCAAGTTTCATCCAAATCCGCATAGTGGTTTACGTGTGACTGAGTTACAAACTTCCACTTTTATGACATTAGCAGGACTCTTTGTATTGTGATATCAGATATTTTACATTATATTGAAACTAATAGAAATCAATAAATCAAAACCGGCCAAGTGCGTGTTGGACCACGCAATGAAGGGTTCCGTATTTGGGATGAATCTATCTCAAAAACTAACTTAACGTAGTTGAAACATGTTCTCCCATACATCGATATACGTCACAGTCAATTCTCCAACTGAAAATGTAAGTTGGTCGACTATTACTCGTTAACTTGTAAAGCCTACTTAGCTGTGATAGTTTTCCTTTTAATTTCGATATAATGCTACCTGCCATGATTTTTTTTACATATCCAAAACAAAACATTAAGCTGGCAGGGGGAAGGGGACACACACACTTGAATCTAACAAAAATTTGCACTTTAACGTTTAATATGGTTTATTTATTATTTATTAAAACTTTATGCACAAGTAAAAACCTACCGTACATAGGCGGACTTAATGCCTGAGGCTTATTCTACCAGTCAACTTTCTTGTGATACGAGCCTAAAACTTCAGTTTAATAAAGACAATGTAACTAAATTTCGGAGCAATGCATCTTAAGATTAACCGTGAATTTTTAAAAGAGTAACCGTGGTGTTTCTTACCTGTTCTTCATAGGAAACGACCAATTGGAACCGCGCACCTAGCTTCTGACATTTCATAAGTGCCCATGTAGGTTTATGTGAAATAAAATATTGTTTTTTTTTGAGAATATCCTACTCTTAGTACTACAACTTTTAAGATTATATTACCTTTTGCAACGTGGTACTATAAAAGTAAGTAAATAAAAGTTAGTAAGATTCTATATTCTTTGAAGTTCTCACTAGAGAGAGTCTAGCTGGATTTTAATGAGTCTAGCTGCTAGACTTTAGATTCGATTCGATAGAGAAAAAATTACAACATGTAAGGGGAGTCGCAGTATAAAAAAGTTTGGGAGCCGCTGGGATATATTATAACACTAAAATAACTATACAATACATAATACGTAAATTTATATATACGTATTCTGTTTATATGTACCTATGTATGTATATTCATACATACATATAAACAGCATAAACTTTGTCAGGAGAAATAACGATCGGTAGTGGGGAAATAACGATCAGTAGAGGAGAAAACGAATCCAGCAAATCATTGCTGTGATATTTCAGCCAGCTTCTTACGTATATGTTCACATGCCTTCACTTTAAAAGACAACCGCCTGTTTGCCGTCCTGATGTTCAGAGGCACCCCATTCGAAAGAAAGACCGCCTGGATAAAGAAGAGTGAATAAAACCAGAGCGGTGAGAAGGACATCGAAGAAGACGATTGTTGGTGGAACGAAGATTTTTACTATGGGCAGAGCACAAGTATTGAATATGGGAAGTCGGGGAAGAAGAAGTGGGTTTGTCGAGAATGAGAATAACATAGACAGAGCCCTAACACTGACGAATGGGTAACCATTTTAGAAGCAAACGGTACGCGGATACATGGTAATACTTATGAAGATTGAAAACAAATCGAATTATTGAGAAGCCGATCCAGTTTATTGAGATCTGCATTCAGATCATAGTAACACACATCACACATAGTCAATTATGGGAAAGATTAGGGACTGTACAAGCCTTTATGTGTGATGGTAGAAGATTTTCCAACCGAGCGACCGCAACGTTCCGGTGACTTTTTTACTAACAGTCGTGACCTGCTTTCGCCAGTCAAGACAAATGTCGACATGCAGACCAAGGTCCTTAACATCAGAACTAAACGGAATGACCGAGTTGTCAAAGTTTACAGGTGGCACAATTAAGCCATTCAGCTTCCTTATGTTGTGGGGGCTCCCTATTATGATAGCCTGACACTTGGTAACCGCCCGCCGCCCGAATCGAGCAGTCTAGTTTTTGACCACACCTAAATCCCGGTGTAGCTCCTCAATCGCGTCAGAAATGTTATTAACACTTGCATGGCAGTAAAGCTGCAAATCGTCGGCGTAGAGATGATACGCAGTCCGAAGCACGGTGGTAATGAGATTAATAAAAATGGAGAACAAAAGAGGAGATAATATACCGCCTTGAGGGACGCAAACGGATCCCTGAATCGAAAAATAGTTTCCATAGACCCGCAGTAATTTTGGACGGCCTATCCAACGATACGTGCGTACGTACGATACGTATACGTGTAAGTGAGGTACCGTATTTTTTTTTATGACTTTATATTACCACTTTGTAATTAATATGTATAAGTACCTATGCCAAATTACAGCTTTCTAGTACTAAGGGTCTCTGAGCTAAGCTGGGGACAGACAGACAGATGGACATGGCAAAACTATAAAGGTTTCTTGTTGATTACGGAACCCTAAAAAACAGCCCAGAAGTGTTTTAATTACAAAGAATACTTTGTTAAGTATTTTTGATCAGGCGCTTATATCAATAGCCCAATCTGATAACTAGTCATCGCTTGTATAATTAATGGTAAAAACAACAGTACAATTATTTTCAGTCACTACTTTGTTATAACAATAAGCATCTAAGTTTCGTCATATTTTAACTTGGGGTTTCTGGAGAGATGCTCTATAGCAGGGATTCCCAAACTATTTTGGGCAAGAGACCCCTTTTCCAAAATGAACGGATACCTCAGACCCCCATAGCCAATTTTTTTCATATTGTACGAACTTGTGGACGCTCATCTACTTGTTAAGTTTTTAAAAGTACAACAATGATACATCCTACTAAAATATTAGTCATTCTTATAACAAGTTGGTACACTTAACACAACTTATACAGTATTTTGAAAGTTTCAAATAAGTAATTGTGTTAGTTAATAGGGGTCGATTTTTAGACCTCGTCGACCCCCAAAATCAGTTTTCGTTTATGTCGACCCCTGGGAGACCGATTTCGACCCCAAGGGGTCGATATCGACCACTTTGGGAATCCCTGCTCTATAGCATAATAATAAAATTGAGGTCTCTGTACTCTTAACCATTCAATGTAATTTTTTTAAGCATGTACAAATTGAGTACATATTGGGTACAACTGTATTATAAACGAATAAATGAAAAACAGGTGATTGGGTTGCTGGGGAGTATGACGTGGAAAAGATCCTCGAGCCATCAATGCGCGTACTTGTTTACTGAACAACTGTCGCTAAAATGCTACTTTTGCATTTTGCATGCGTCTCGTTTCTCGGGGCGAAACCCAATTTTTCAGAATTCACTGAAATAGCATAATTAATAAATATACATGTACCTGAACCGCCAGCTTCCTGAGCGTTCTTCTTGGCGCGAAGGCACGGCGACAATGGCGTGGCGGTGTCGCCGAGACGTGCCCGATGAAGAGTGCTCAGCCTATTTTCGTATTTAGCCAATACTTCCTATAATTTTTATAATAATTAATATTTTTCTTATTTGTTTCAATAATATATTTGTTGTTTGTCAGACCACAAACATAAATAAAAATCTAGCACTGAAAATGGGCCTCCAATGAAGTCTCGAGAGAAAATTTACATATTCACTAAGCCTCATATTACAGAACCTCATTCAAAAAAGCATTACTTAAAACTCGTTTAAAGGCATTTGCTTGGTTGAAACAGTTTTTTAGTAATGCTTGAGTCTTCAGCCCTTGCTGAAGACTCAAGCATTACAAAAAAACAGTTTCTTTTTTCTGTAATACGGCCCTAAGCATCCCAGACAGAATGTTGATTGCATGGTTAGTGGGATGAAAGAAATAAATCATAATTTATTTATTTTACAAGTTGGCCATAAACAGAGTATAAAGGCAACTTGTAAAATAAATAACAGATGTGACTGTGTAAAATACTACTCTTCTTTTGTCATAATACTACTAGGGCTTTCAATACAGGTATTCCGGGATCCCGTAATACCGTGATCACGGATTTTATTTAGACCTTTTACAATACCGGTATTGACACCCCAATACCGTGATTACGGTATTACAAACATTAGATCTGAAAAGTATGTGATCTTATTTTCACACTTGTTTTCTACTCTCACTGCTTACTCTAGCTACTTAGCTAGTTAAGCTATACTTAACTTACTTGCATTTCTACAAAATGATACCTATGTTGATTCTTGATTTATTTTTTTACTTGTTTAGTTTTATATGTTTTTTTTTTATAACTTAATTATTAAGACTGTTACTAAAATGATTACCAAATGATTGCTACTAGCTAGTTAAGGTATACTTTACTTACTTAAATTTCTATAAATAATGATACCTATATTGATTTTTACATGAGACATGATGACATTTAGTTAATAATAAGAAATTTATATTTTTTTGATATTGTACAAACAAAGTCTATGCGAAATGCTTTCCTGCAAAAAGAGTAGATTAAGTTTAAGTTTTCATTATGTTCCTCATTCCTTGTCCTACCTAAATAATCAACCAATACCAAATTATTATTATATAAGAATTAAGAAAGCTATGTATGTATAACATATTTATTTTATTATTTTCAATAAATAAGAACAATAAAGACTGATTTGAAAATATAAAAAGGTGTATTTTATTGGTTTTATTAATGTCCTAATTGAACTTGCATTCAATACCGGACTACCGGTATTGATACTGGGATCATGGTATTGACTTTTCCAATACCGGTATTGAAAAAATTCGGTATTTGAAAGCCCTAAATACTACTACACAATAGCAAAAAGCTCTTCCATTGTGTTAAAAATCAGATAAAAAAAGAAAAACTATTCCTTCAAGTAAGTATAATAAATTTAATTAATTGTATACCTGTAATGGGAGCTTTGCTTCTTGAAATAAGTTGCTCACATTGTCATCTTCAGATTCTTCCTCATTATCACTGGGGCCTGGTGGATTTATTTCACCTAAAATTATTGACATAAAACAAAATTTAAAAACAACACATACTACCATGATAAGCAAAACAAAATGTTCACACTAATAACACAATGTTTATGGGCATAGAGCATACCTAGAAGTAGAGAACAATTAAAATGCCTAGTAACAAAAAAAGGCAGTGTGCAACTGTATAGCACCAATCTTAAAATGTATCTTTAAACCCCAAGTAATTGAAACCAAATTGCAAAATCAAGTCCCATCATATTAGCATAAGTGAAACAGATTTTTTTAAGGTACCTAATAGTATTTTTTTTTAATCTTATACTAATTCCTTATGAGTATTTTTATTGAATTTTTATTCATAAACAATTCTTACTCCTAACTTTTGATTGGTATGCAATTGGAAGGGATAAATTATAATAAATCACAACACTTTAAATTTCATAAACAATCATAGACATTAAACTAACACAACAGAATGGTTAAGTTTCATGAGTGTTTCATAAGGTGTAAGTAACCACACTACTATACCATTATTATAACCCAATGGCACAGTGGGAGATACTTAGTATAACACCAAACAAATAATCTAATTCACCAAAGTAAAGAACAGTAACATTTAGAGATAATTTTGAAATGAAGAACACAATATTTTATAGAAAACATTTATGCTTGTCATATTATGAACACAACCAAACAATTCTTAATCAAAAATATTACATTCATAAAATTTCATGACATTGTAAATTCAGCAATTCTAAGTCATTATGCAAACATTTGACCTCTGCCACATTATGCTATTACAAACACTTAAGTCAATCAATAATTTCAATTAGTGTCACTAAATCATACTAAAATACTGTTAAATTTATCAAAACTATCAACAAACAACCAACAACTGCGGCTGTTTAGTTAGTATACTATGGATATGTTACCATAACCTCTAATTATTCAATGAAAACAAATCACTTGTTTTTGTAGGTTATATTTAGCATCAGTAATTTTGTGAAGACACAAGAAATTTTAACAGTTATGGTTTGATGTTAAGAGCTGTTTAGATATTTATAATAATAAAGATGAAAGGATATAAAATAAGCAACTCACCAGCTAGCTCTTTCAGAATGTCCATGACTTCTTTACTGGCAATGGAAGCGTCAAATCCAAGGAAAGCATCTTCCAAAGCTTTTGCGAGCTCTCCACTTTTGTAAGCATCTGTGTTTTTGATAAAATTTGGCAGATTTTGTGAACAATATGTGGCAACTTCAGCTCCTCCATGGCCATCATACACGGCAAACAGTGATGTGTTTGAATCATACTCTAGAATTGTGTTGTGTGCATCCTAGAATTGTATAGGACTTATTAACATTAAATTATCAGTATTATGATAGATCCTTCAGTGATGCTTTCTAAATATTGAATACCGGATATAACAGATAAGGTTCTATGTACGAATATAATTTTAAAAGCTTTCTACATACTTAATACATACCTCTATATCACTACAGTTTTAAGGAATCTTTCAACCGTATGGATCACGAATAGAAAACCTAGGCCGTCTAAACTTCATCTACTGCAAAAAATCTCTCAGTGAATAAGATCGTGCATTGGACATTGGACATAGTAAAATACCTCGACATTTTAACATAGTGCTAACCACGAACGGTTGATATCACAATGATGGGATTATATATTGATTGTTAACTGATCGATCGGTGGTAGTGATTCCGATTGATAAGTAATAAATATCGGCATTTTCTAATACTAAAATATACTATCACGAACGAAACAATAAAGTACCTCTTGATTGACACGCCATCCCTGCATGGAGCTTGCGCCGCACTCAAGTTTATCGTTAGCTTCATCGCTGGACACTTTTTCCGTTACGGGTTCAGACAAATACGCACCCATATTGGAATGTTATCAACATGAATTAAAATTACATAAAATAAATAAATGAGGCGCGAAAACCTCGGAAAAACGCACAGGCGGCAAGCTAACCCGAGTCAGTCAACCGCCGAGAACGGGGCTGCCAATAAAAATATTTCAACTCCATCAAACTAAGCTCATTTTTTTTAGTCAGTTTTTACTGTTTTTATGTGGTTTTAGTCATTGAAATAGTTTCGTATAAAATTAAAAATGAATTTTATTTAATTAGTCTGAATTAGACAGTTTATTCGATATAAATTTACATAATATCATAAATCAGCGCCCGTGGCTGTTTGCTAGTGTGACCAACCAATGAACCAGGTGGGTACTGCTGGGTGTGCAAATGTTGTCCGACACTAGTTTGAAGTAGACATGGTAATATCGCTTTTACACTGTATCAAATCGTATATATGTATCGGTTTGGAATATCGGATATCGCATCTATATATTTCAATACCTATATATTGGCTGAATTTGTGTGGAATTCTGAAACGAAAGCGGTGCTGTTATTTTTAGGTTCCGGTTTTGTTCGATTTCTGTACATCATTGTATTTTATTTGTACCTGTATACTCGAAAACAGTGAATGTATTGTTTGGTATTGTTGATAATATGACATTCTGAAATGAAACTAGTACAGTAGTTTTGGTTTTTCGGATATATTTTTACCAATTATTTATACAGGTACTAATCACTGAATTGAACTTTCATTCTTACTTTTCTCAGTTTTAGGACTGACTGCTTTAATAATAAGCGAATCATAAGAAAACAAATAATGTATTAAGTATTAAACTCTATGCTCCTGTATATAGTGTTTAATATTTGTATTAGACATTAGCGTATCACACTCCTATTTCGCTCGTTCACTTATATCTACATCAGTCCCGAGCGCATCTCACTCGCACACAGTACCGCAGTATTACAAGTACCCAAATCAGTTTGAACCGAATACCGAATATCATAGTGCGATACGATATTGTGTTTTGTTCTGTGACTCATACCAACAACAACGAAATATATAGATACAAAATAAAAAATTAAAAAATAATATAGATTATTATACAAAACCCTTATGAAGTAAAATGCATCTAAAAAGGAAAATGTCCGGGAACGTTCTCAAAACGACCGTTCACGAAATGACGATTTCATATAAACCCGCGTTTTTTTCTACGTCTACGTCTACGTTTTCTGCGTTTAAAGACGGTCGCCGTCTTAGACGCAGTCTGTCAAGGTTGAAAGTAAAATATTTGAGGATATTTTGTTAATATTATAGTTCAAAAGGTATTTTTCTAGTATTTTAAAGCTAACAAAGACAAATGCATTCCCGGAATGATGAACTACTGATGTACGCTGTGTAAAAGATGAAAATAATAAAAAAAAATGGCGGGACAAACTGTGACATCCAGATGTCACAGTTTGTTCCGCCAACTTTTTTTGAGCCGTAGCATTAAGGCTCTTTGTAACGTTACGATTGGCCGGAGGGCCAGTCGTAAGTCACGTTAAAAAAAAAGAAATATAAAGTAATAGTACTTACTATTCAATGGCGTCGATTCCCTTGTTCACAAACTAAAGTAAATTTAAGTTCAGTGCATCTTTTTCTTTCTATTTCATTAAGAAAAGGACAGAAGATACATTTTAGTTTAGTCCTGTCAAATTAGGCAGCGCTTGACGTAAATTGACGTAATTTTAGTAGGCAAGTTTTTAATCACGTCTAAAGTTGTATAGAGTAGTGGCAGGCGCTGATTAATTTGACAGGACTAAACTAAAATTTATCTTCTGTCCTTTTCTTAATGAAATAGAAAGAAAAAGATGCACTGAACTTAAATTTAGTTTAGTTTGTGAACAAGGGAATCGGCGCCAATATTTAAAAGATTAGACTAAATATTAAAATTATTCTATGCTTGCTTCCGGTCCGAGTGCACGGGACGCTTGGACGGCAGGATGTAGCATCGGCTAGCAGCAGCTGGACAGGGTCCGCAGGTAGTTGGTCTGGATCGGCAGGCAGCAGTGGGACAGGGCTGACAGACGAGGCGGAGCACGAAGATGAGGATCTCGCCTTCACAGTCAGTCGGCAACTCTGTCCCAAGGAGTAAAATGTCCCTTGTAAGACAAGAGGTTTTGTTCTATAGTACTTAAATTAGTGGTATTGTTGGTGAGGTTGGTGGTATGATGTGTAGTCGGAGTTAGTGTCCAATGCCACGTTGATAGAATGCCCTAATAATGATAGAGCTCTTAGTCCTGGAGTGGGCTAGTAAGACGGTGGCGTAGTGCGAATCTCGCCGATACGGCTGACTGCGGAGGCACTCTACAGCACCTCACGCTCCACGAGACGAGTGTCTGGACCTCCTAAGACACACAGGAGTGGTCGGCTATGGCGTCCTAAGCCACGCGACTATAACGCCTTCGGCCTTAGAAATCTCCCAAAGGCGGAAGTGAGAGGGCTATGTAAGGTGAATCACAAATCACACACACTATGAGATTCTTTAGAGATTATATTTTTACACGTTACAATTATTAGTACAAGAAATAAAGTAAGCTATAGAACTGAACTGACTGAGTCGAACTGAACTGAACTGCCTGACTGAGTGAGCCCTTTTCAGGTTCGATCACCGCTTTTATAGATCCTGGCAAAAGTTCTAGAACTTTCTGTGAAGCATAATTCAAATGATTAATTTGAATGCCTGCCAGGATCAATAAAAACGGTTTACATGAGTACATAGCGAAGTAAGTCTGAAACTAGCTTTATCAAGGCCGGTACGATTCATAGAGAAAAGAAAATATTAGACAGATGACAATTTATATGATTGAAGATGTCAATGGATAAAAATATGCTATTTTACAACAAGAGAAAATTAATAATATAAAATACAGTCTTCAGTGTTACAAACAGTTCATAGTGATGTTGCTTTTCAGCTGTGGTGTTCAAACATATGTAAGAAAGTTAGAGCAATAATATGATTTCATATGTTTGAAGAAAGTAAAACAGTATAGGAATCAAAACAAAGGTAAATTTATAATTATTATAACATAAAGATGTGGCTTTGAGTAGCAAAATACCACATCTTACAGACTGGGGAGATATCGCGGGGTCGACAGGCATATTGCTGCCTGTCGCGCCCGCGATTTGCCTCAGTATGCAGGAGCCTTTAGTGTTGGCCAGTGTTGCCATATGGATGAGGCTTGAAATCTGTATTTAAATTTTAAATATCTGTATAAAATATATAACTGTATAACCAATCTGAATAAAATTCCGTATGAATTCTGTGTAAAAATGAAACTAATAAGACCTATACATATCTATATTCATCATTTTTAACATATCTGAATTAACATATGAATCAAAACAGGGTGATTTTCGTAAAAGTTGTTTTGTATGTAGCAACCCTGTTATTGTCTCTGTACATGTACATAATTTATTTCGTTGCTTCATCTGCAATAAATTGATGGCGGAAAAGATTCGCTCTACCGCCGCACTCGAGTGGGGCAGACTCATTAAAGCTGAGACGAATGTGGTCAAAATCGGGTAAAGAAATTTTCCATCGGTGGGATTACTAGCAGTCATTATCTTTTTCCAGAATTCTTCGATTGTCCCAAGAATCCGTGGAACACAGCTCTGTGTTGTTCCTTAGATGTCGCCATTCCGTATCTAGAGCTGGTATATTTAGGCGTGATGTTATGTAATATTAATGAATACCTAATACAAAAAATATATCAGAATATGCTGTGCTCTGTACTGCATCTGCCTGAGGTTGAGTCTATCCAGGCTAAAAACACAGTAGAAAACAGTAAAAAATAATTTTAAAACAGTAGTTCTACTGTTTAGCATAATAAGATATCATCAGTTTGAAAATGCATGCTATAGTTCAGTACATGCTTAAAAAAAAAAAAAAACATAATGGATTATAACTAGGTTGAATAAATGAAAAATAATTATTCTATCTACAGAATTTTTATCGAAAATTGTTTAAAGTTTATTTTGGAAAATTAAAAACTTCAAAAACTTTTATTGGATCATTTTTGACATTTCCATTAAATATTTTTAAAAGTAATAATATATTTTTATTTAGGCTACGCCCCTAAATCTGTTAGGTGAAACACTAAAACTTGGCGCCCGACTTAGTAAAAACAAATATGTTTTTTCCACGTCAAAAAAGGTAGGAGATAATTCTGTAAGAAATGATGTGTTCTAGCAATTTAAAAATATGACCATTTAATTACACAAAGTGACAACTAGAACATGTCAGATTACTCCGGTAAATTAATAATCGACTTTAGTTCTCTTGGAAGCATCACCTGTCTATGAATTTCTCACATAAGTCTTCAGGTTTAAAAAGAATAGCATATAGTCTCGACGTAACCCCAATAGGGTATTACATTTTTTTCGGAGAGATTCCTCCCATAGTTTTTTCTTTTAATATATTTAGGAAATACCCCATGTATTTGGTAAGAGGTAAGACACTCTCCCTCTTTGACAGTCACCTTCGAGGTAGAAGACAGCAGGTTAAAATTGGTAACTCGCATAGTGGGGAGGAAAACACTGTATTCGGTGTCCCGCAGAGATCGGTCTTCGGCCCACCATTGTTTCTAGTGTAGGTATATTAACGAACTCTGCAACCTAGGAAACGGTGGGGGGAAAATCTTCTCCTATGCGGACGACACGGCCATTGGTGCCGATTCCCTTGTTCACAAACTAAACTAAATTTAAGTACAGCGCATCTTTTTCTTTCAATTTCATTAAGAAAAGGACAGAAGATAAATTTTAGTTTAGTCCTGTCAAATTAATCAGCGCTTGACGTAAATTGACGTAATTTTAGTAGGCAAGTTTTTAATCACGTCTAAACCTGTATGGAGTAGTGACAGGCGCTGATTAATTTGACAGGACTAAACTAAAATTTATATTCTGTCCTTTTCTTAATGAAATTGAAAGAAAAAGATGCACTGAACTTAAATTTAGATTCGTTTGTGAACAAGGGAATCGGCACCATTGTCTACTCTGGGGACACGTGGGAGGCTGCGTGCAATAATGCCGAGCAAGGATTACTTGCTATATATAGATGGCTCAAAGCCAATCTCCTAACCCTCAGTATTCCTAAAACAAATTATATTTTTCTCCTAGTTTAAGATCTAAACCTGGCCCTAACTTTAGACTTCGAATCCATACGGTCCACGTGGAACAAAATTGTAATTGTCAAGCTATTAAACATGTAACATCCACAAGATATTTGGGAGTTATAGTTGACGAGTGCTTAACTTGGCATTCGCATATTGATATTGTCACGTCACGGGTACGAAAACTTATATGGATTTTTAAAAATCTAAGATTTGTGATGCCTCCAAAGGCACTAAATAGCATCTACATTGCGCTCACGCAATCAGTTATTACATACTGTTTACCAGTCTGGGGAGGAGCCACTAAAACTAAATTCCTAGAGTTAGAAAGAGACCAAAGGTCACTTATAATAGTTATGTACTATAAACCATACAGGTACCCCACAGTCGATCTTTACAGAATCAGTGGCTTACTTTCAGTAAGAAAACTATATTTCTTAATTACGACCTTATACGTACAAAAATCTATTCCATTTAATCAAGTCAGTCAGGAGAGAAGACGAAAGGATATAGTGGCTTACTCCCCAAGGGTCCGAACCGCTTTTGCACGGCGTCAGTATGCAACCCAATCAGCCCACATTTTTAATAAAATAAACGTCAAAGTAAGGTTCCAGCATGAGGTCTCACACGTACATAAAAAGGTAATAACCGAGTGGCTAAAAACCTTAACATACGAGGAAACTGAGCAAATTTTAGCTAGACTTGGTTAAACAATTTATTTTATTTCTTTCTTAACAATTAAGTATCGAGTATTTGCTAATACTCACGGGAGTTAAATCTGCCAATTGCGCTTCGAACACATCGGCAATTCGGCACTTTTAAGAAGACATACACATACACACACTCACTCACACTCTCACACTCACACACGAACACACACCTATACACACACACAGACATGTTTAAATTCAAGATGCACAAACAGGTTTACATAGGCATACATACAACTATAGTTACACAAAGAGCTGCAAATTAGTTTATAAGTTATTTACTGTTATCTTTTCTTCCTAAATTTAATGTTTAGTCACCTTTTGTAAACAATCGTCTCAATATTGTTAATAATTAAGGGATAGATCGAGGTAGCCCCAACACAAGTATTATCAATTACTTACTGGGGACATCTCATTTATAATTCATGTAACTGATTTGGGACAAATAAACATTTTCATTTTCATTTGCCAAAGATGTATTTTTGCAGTCAATAGCTGCGCAACGGGCATATTAATTAATCATGGTGAGACATGTAGATTAACCCTATTATTAAAACCATTATTGTTTAAATAAAAAAAAAACTATTTCTATGCGTATAAAAGAAGTCGCATGTTTACGTAGCAAATATAGATGCAAAGAGTAAAGTAATATATAGGGATATAGATGACGGCTAGCTGTCAAATTCTTGAGTAGCAACATCTGAAGTGAGCAAGTGGCAGTTTTTATTCTCATTGTTGAAGCTCTCGTTTGGAATTTATTTTTTGTTAAAATTATGTTTTACAAAGTAATTTATTTCAAATAGGCGCCTAAAAGGCAATTTTGGACGTCAACGTTTACAGAAAAATAGAAGTATAATATAATAATTGCCTCCTCAAAAAAGGTAGTTTCGTATGGAGAAGAATTGGCAAGAAACTCCACCACCACTCCTTTAAAATGTTTTACAATATTTTGTATACATTATTATTTATTATAAGTACATATAATTCTATGCGAAGACGACGATGCTCCTACAATAAAATTAGTTCATCACAATAGGTAAAAATAATTCAAAATGAAGCAGTGACACTGTGACAGATAAATTCATTATGCCTACCTACTGCTCACAAACATTGTAAAAGTAGACGATTTTCATAAAATTGTAACAAGTAATAAGTCTGTGCGTGAGGTAAAGTAGTCACAGAATGTAAAATCAATGTCATAAAAATAATAAATTATACGATTAAATCAACAACCAGTTTGATTTTGTATATGCTCTAGATTGTCTATGGAGCTGGACCAGTATGTTTCCAAGCATCCATATCTTGAATATAATCCTCTCCTTTAAAATCTAGGTTACAAACGAGTCCGCGTATCACTGGTGTTTCCCTCAGTCGTTAGTTTATTTAATTCACCAGTTTCGTTGATTAGTCAGTTTCCCTGATTGGTCAGTTTTACCGATTAAACAGTTGCGGTAACTCGACATTTTCCAGTGTTTGCCTCACTAATCAACGAAACTGGCGAATTAAATAAACTGAATAAAACTAAGGAAACTGAGTAAACTGACCAGTGATACGCGGACTCTTACAAACTGTTAGGCTGATTCTAAAATAAAAATGATGAACAATAAAAATTAAGATTTCATTTCAGACACCCTATTCTAAAACAACGAATTATGTATAAACCCGGTTCTAGACATGTGTAATGCATCGTGTAATGTAATACGAATAAGGTACACGGCATGCAAACTCTACGCGAATCCTGTATGTGCCGATGAATCAGCGCGAGCGACCGCCCGAGCGTTACATGTAATGCTCGCAGTGCCGTCCATACGCAGAATTCACTTTACATTATATTACACACTACACACGTCTAGATCTGCCTCAGTTATGAGCCTAGTACTCATCGTAAAATCATGCCTGTATTCTCCAAAGGGTAGGCAGATGTGTACATACTTATAGTACGCCAGATGAGACTTGTGGGCACTTTTTAACGACTAGTTGCGGACTAGTCCGCCAACTACAAATAGGGCCGGATACTCGGCTTTCCTGACTAGTCGGTACTTATTCTCTACTTGATAGGTGTTACGAACTGTACTCTTTATTTACATGTGTAGTGGTATCTAACCCACACATGCACACACAACAATTTGATGTGAACACAATAACGTTCCACGTCTTAGTTTGAATAGAATAACACACGACACTAGACAAGAGACAGGTACTTATTCTCTACTTGATAGGTGTTACGAACTGTACTCTTTATTTACATGTGTAGTGGTATCTAACCCACACATGCACACACAACAATTTGATGTGAACACAATAACGTTCCACGTCTTAGTTTGAATAGAATAACACACGACACTAGACAAGAGACAGTCACTAACCATTGCACTTTATAGCCACTTTATCTTAGTTATTGTTTATAAACCGCGTTTAGTTGTAGTAACTTTATTATTAAATTTATAGTGTAATACTAAATGAACATTTAAATTCATAACACTATAGAACCCATACCGACAACCTAACAAAAGTTCTACGAGTATATTGGTGACCCCGACGTGATTTGAAAAAATACGGTATCATACTGTGACCCGACGTGATTTAAAAATACGGTGTCATACTGTGACCCGACTTGATTTAAAAAAAATACGGTGTCATACTGTGACCCGCGAGTGCGATTACGTTTCATACAGACTTAGACTTTCTTTAGTGTTGTTACTGTGAACTACACTGGCCTGCAAAACTAAGTACTACACTTTTACAATTTATTTTTTTTCTAAACTGTAGAAGTTAGAGATTTAAAATAAAAAGTATTATAGCAATTTTTATCAGTTTTCTTTGAAAATATAGTAAAAAATATTATTTTAAATCTAAAACAAGATAAAACAATAAAAATGGCAATTTTTAGCTTAGTGTCATAAAACTCTATTAACATTTACAAGTATGTTTTACATGTTATTTATTTTTAATAACTGGTATTGCCTCTTCGGGCTCTGCTAACAGCTTCGTGTCGATTTGGCATACTGAAAACGAGGTTTCGGAGCCGATGTTGGGAATATTCTCCCATTCTTCTATCAGGGCCTGTTTTAGTGCCCTGAGGGTGGTTGGTGTTGGTCTGCGGATTCAGACTAGCCTCCCTAGCTCATCCCAGGCGTGCTCAATCGGGTTGAGATCAGAACTTCGTGATGGCCAAGCCATCACGCTGATACCAACCTCCTGAATATACTCTTGCACGACCCGAGTCGTGTGTGGCCGGGCATTATCATGCATCAGCATCGATCCATCACCCATATTTACTAAATACAGCCCTGCATACTCATTGAGAATCTCCTGGGCATATCTTTTAGAGTGCCATTTTCTATGGCCACTGACTCTGTGCGACCTTTTGAAGATATGCCAGCCCATACATGTACACTGCCTCAGTGGCGTGCCTAGCTAGGGTTTCAAAATAACGCAAGCCCAATAAAATTTTAACCGATTTCAAAAAAAGAAAGTTCAGTTTTCGACTGAGTATGTAGGTACCTACGTATGTATCATCGCAATTTTCTCATAAACTACTGGTTAGGTACAATAAATTAAAAGTGAATTCATCCATCCATCTTCTTCTTTCCTCTTCTTTCTTCAATTTCACTCTTGCTTGTCGTGCGGTGAATGAGGTAACCAAAGCACACTGAAGGCATGCTAGTGCTAGATTGAATATAATGAACATATCAGCAATTGCATACCTCCGGTGGCTTTGAAAAAAGCCGTTTGGTTTGCTTCATTGCTTGAGGGAACAAAGTTATGGTAAGTAGTTGCTTCCTTCGTAACAGGGCCCAGGTTACAGACAAAAAAAAAAACAAAACAAAAAATTACAAAACGAAAGTTAAAAAATAGTTAAATAAAAAATAGCTAGATAGAATGTAATAAGGAATTTAAATAAATTATTTATATTCTAATTGGAATCGTCTATCTTTCTTAAGAAATGATTTAATTACATCAGAGTAAAATGTTGGTGATCGTTTTAATTCTACCAACAACTGTTTTTCAATAGCTAACATTGATAATTCGGAAAGACGCTCTTGACCTTGTGTATTTCTCAGATAGGTATGGATACGTTTAAGAGACGAAAAAGCACGTTCCGCGGAAGAACTTGTAGCCGGAATAGTTACAACAAGATACGCTAACTTTAACAGCTCGGGAAAGGCATCTTCGAGGTTATTCTCATGAATGAAATCAATTAATTCGAAAACATTACGATCTTTCAGATCAGCAGGGCTATTGGCTATCTTTTTCATTGCCAGTGACTAACTAGCTTCAGTTGTACACCGAACTTTGATTACAACTGAGAATTTCATAACATTGGTATTGCGTATCACAGTAAGTGGACATCACGTTACGGTGACCAACAGACCGGGATCGGTGCTCATCGTCCCAACACTTGACGCCTCTATTTTTTATCGACTATTATGCGGCTAAGTTGAGTAGCGCCTTTTGAGCGCTAGAATACTTTATTTTAGGGAACATTTTGTATTAAGCGGTTTATATATACTTGAAACGTGAAACTGGCGGTAAATTCAATCTTTTGCAGTTTTAACTCGACAGCCTAGCGAAATTAAATAGTATGTTTTTACTTGTGCTAATAAAGTGTAACTTAGTGAAAATAAATCCTCAAAGGAAAGGTAGGTAAATAAAACCACGAAATAGGTAAACAAAACCACGATAAATAATGTACAAGTTGTTAAAGTATTAGAAGATCATTTTGGATGCTGTATATAGCTATGTACATCGTTAGGACTCTAGTATGAGGTATGTACCTACATAACTATGTACATATTTCGGGAACATGTTGTACTCGTAGTTACATAATTACTCGCGTATACCTACTCTAAATATTATTATTACTTCTTATTTTGATTATATTTTTAGGGTTCCGTAGTAAACAAGGAACCTTTATAGTTTCGCCATGTCCGTCCTGTGTCAGTTTGTCCCCGCTGTAGCTCCGAGATGCTTAGTACTAAAAATCTGTAATTTGGCACAGGTATTACATATTAATACCCAGCCCAGTCCTTCTCACAGAGAGGAGGCCTGTATCCCAGCAGTGGGAACATTATAGGCTGATTATGATGATTACATATTAATCAAGCCGTAAAAGTGGTAAAATAATATTAAAAAAAAATGTTTTTAGGGTAAGTACCTCTCTTGCATCAAATGTGGGGATGTATTTTTTTTCTCATCTATCCCAAGGTGGTATCGTTGGATAGGCCGTTCAAAACTATTGCGGGTCTGTGAATACCACTTTTTATTCAGGGATCCGTTTGCGTAATATTAAGCTTTAAAGTGCAAATTTTTGTAAGAGTCAAGTGTCCCCCTGCCGGCTAAATGGTTGTTTATGGAGATGTGAAAAAAATCGTGGCAAGTAGTACATAAAATTAAATTAAAAAGAAAACTATCACAGCTAAGTAGGCTTTACAAGTTAACGAGTAATAGTCGACCAACTTAAATGTGCAGTTGGAGAATGAACCGTGACGTATAGCGATGTATGGGAGAACATGTATCTCAACTACAAGTTTGCAATTCGGATAAATTTATCCCAACATTCCCAACTACGGAACCCTTCAGTGTGCGTGACACGCACTTGGCCGTGCCATACTTCTGCCACGACCAAGAATCACAATAAAACAACATAAGAAGTAATATTTACACGCTTAACTTACTATTGGCTTCGGTGTTAATCACTATAATTTATAAAACACTACCTTTGAGTAGTGTCTTTCACGAAAGCCACCACAAACTAAATGATCATCAATTTGATGTCCACTAAGCTTACACAATCGCAATCTTAGCAATATCGATACAAAAACATCTGTCAAAATGTGTTACGGTGGCTATCAGCAGTACTGGGTGCCTATGACGTCATCCTAGTTAGTCACTGAAGTTAGCCAATACGAAACTAACTGTTTGACAGTTAATCGTTAAACACTTTGCCAAGTGATGAGCAGATGATGATCATTATGAACTGTCAACAGAGATACGCAATAGCCCAGCAGGACTAGAATACAAGCAAATCAATTGTTTTTTCTGAGCAAAGTTTAAACATTTTACCTTATCTTCGCCAATCAAAACTTGAACGCATTTTAAATCCTTACAAGGTACAATTACCTCCATTGTTGTAGGTAAGTCACCAAAACAATTGTATCACTGAGGAAATCTAAGAAAACACACAAAAAACTTTAACAACAAAACCTTTTTCCACTCAAGCAAATGAAACTGAAGTTAGTTGCACTCTCGGATGTCGGGAACTACTCAGTGTTGTCATTTAGGCAAAAAGTCGCCAGGTATATGAAAAATCTAGCTAGATGTCGCAATTTTTTTATTTTTAAGATATTGCTTGAATATTTAATTTCGTTATTTTAAAAAGTCGCTAGTTTTTATTGTTGCTAAATGTTAAAAAAGTTTCCAAACTCGTTAAAATCTCTCAACGTGGCTAAAACGGCAACACTGCAGAGTTGGCAAGCTGACAAGGTCACGCATACGCGTGCAACTTCATACCGAAAGCCCTGCTTAAATCTGCCATAGTGATCGATTTGTTCTATGCACAAAGGTCTAACTCGTTATACGGCACATCGCTATAAGTGCGAAAGTGACAGATATAATATTTGAAAGCCCGGTAAAAGCCGGTGCGTGTAAGCGAGATAGCTATATGTAGATGCTACAAATGCGAAACTCTGCGCGCGAACAATCGCGATGTGTAGTAGTGTAGCATAGGTAGATACTTTGTGTTATTTTGATAAGAATTAAGCGCGCGAACTTTTAAATAGTTCGGGTTTGATATTGATTCTCTATCGAGCATTTTAGTAAGGCATGGCCGGGCTTTTGGGCTTATATGAAGGTACCGCCACTGCACTGCCTCCACCGTGGAAGCAGAAGTGTAAAGTGAGAATCGAGACTCATCTGTAAACAAAATTCTTGACCATTCTTCTTCATCCCACTGTATGTGGTCACGGGCGTATCGCAGTCTCGCTACTCGATACTCTCTCTCAAGTTTGGGGCCACTCGCTGGTCTTTTGCTTCAGCCAGAAGAAGTTCTCATTGTACTGTCACTAATGTAGTCCCTTCGGGTCTGAAGAAGCTGTTGCTGGACTTCAACTGCATTTAGGTGGCGATTTCTCAACACATTGGAAACAATATAACGGTCTTCTCGGGCACTAGTACACCTGGGTCTGCCATTACCAGGTCTCCTCAAATGGCTTCCACTCTCTTCGTACCTTCGCTTCACCTTCGGGACCGTTCGTAACGTCACACCCACCATTCTCGCACTACGACGCATACTGTTGCCTAGTTCCAGAAAAGCCATGATCCTAGCACATTCTTCAGGTGAAAGAGGCATGATAAATGAGTTTATGTGCTGTTGTCTAACTTAGCTTTTGTAACAAGACTCATCGATCAAGAAAAAAAGTAAAAGGATTATTTTTGATTTTAAAGTTTTTTTCAGCCATTTCTTAAAATAAGGTTACCAACTGTGAAGTTTTTATGTACAAAATTAAACTATTTTTCGAATCCTTTTTGTTTCAAAAGTATGTCTTGTGTACTTAAAAAGTTATTGCAATTTTAAAAGTGTGATACTTGTATTTTACGAAATTTCGAGATGGCCAACCCTAATGCTGTTGCTGCCACTGACTATAAAGTTACTGTCGTTCCTGCACACACAGCCGTCACGCACCTGGTACAGCCTACGTACCTCAGCAAGCTAGTCCGAGTTATACCCTAGACTAGCACCAGCCACCAGAGACGGGGGCGATCACCATCAACTCCCGCATCGCCGACTTCTGGTCAGCACGCCCGCGACTATCGTTCCACCAGTTCGAGGCCATAATCGGTGCACAAAAAGCAGGTGACTTACATAAATAACAGCTAGTTACAGCTAAGTTAGGTTGAGATTAATTGGGTCAAATTAGCGACATTGTCGAGAACCCGCCTGCGAACGGTAAATATCAAACTCTAAAAGACAAGTATAACGCGAGAAAACTCAACACTAACGAACTAAATAAATTAAATAAAGTCGTTCGCAGTGCCTTACCACTGCCTAGAAGAGTACGGCTCTTTATCTCACCCGGTCCTAGCGCCTAAGCTAAGGTGGGGGATGTTGTAGCCAGACGACGTGCGTCTGGCTACAACACCGAAAGTAATGCGCCGCTAAAGGTTATCTCGTGAAGGTATAAAATCCCACTATACTCGCGAGCCAAGGGTCCCGCCCGTTGAAGACCCTGATTATTCTCTGCCTCCCGTCACTCCAGACGAAGTGCATGATATCATCAAGGGTCTAAAACCTCGTAAAGCCCCCGGTTCAGACGGAATCGCCAATAGGGTGCTCCAACTGTTCCGCGCTGACCTGATAATGCTCATGGCCACCATCTTCAATGGTGCCCTGAGAAATAACATCTTTCCACAAGAGTGGAAGAAGACCACCGTAATCGGCATACCCAAGCTCGGTATGCCAAAAACGGAGCCCACCAGCTACCGGCCCATCAGTCTGCTCAATGTCTTCGGCAAAGTCTATTGAGAGGCTTATTTAAGCGCCTCTGAGATTTTGCCGAAACAAAGGGCCTCATCCCCGACCTGCAGTTCGGTTTTAGGACCCATCACTCTTGCGTCCAACAGGTCCACCGCATCGTAGAACACATAAGGTTTGGTTTCCAACGTGGTCTTACGACCAGTGCTGTATTCTTCGACATAGCGAAAGCGTTCGACAAGGTCTGCCACAACGGCTTAATATATTATTTATATATATAATATATTATATTACTACCAACTCTGTGTACGCGATCGTCTCGTGCTCATCTTACGAGACTTCCTGTTAAACCGCACCTTCCGCTATCGCATCAAAGGAGCGCTATCCTCCCACCATCCTATCCGCGCAGGCGTCTCTCAGGGCTCCGTGCTAGCCCCTCTCATTTTCACTCTCTTCACTAGCGATATCCCCAAAAGTAGAAAGGCGCAGTTGGCTCTGTTCGCAGACGACACGGCCATTTACTACACCGGTTTAGTCCATGACCAGACATCTCGCACTCTCCGAACCAAGGTCAACAAGCTTGGCGCATGGTTTAGAAAGTGGAGAATCGAAGTCAATCCCGACAAAAGTCAGGCGGTTCTCTTCACTAAACCGCGTAAAAACCTCATCCCCCCCCCCCCCCCCCCCCGACCGCTCACCATGTTCGGCAAGCCTATCCCTTGGGAGAAACGAGCCAAATACCTAGGCGTGACCCTCGACCACCATCTCTCCTTCTCAGAGCACATAAAGCAGGTGCGTTCGCGTGCCGCTTTCGCTCTCGGTAGACTACATTCCGTCTTAAATGCACGCAGCAAATTCTTAAATCTCTTAAATGTCGCGTGATACACCATTGGTGCATAAGAACTTAGGAATCCGGATTCTGGCGTTCAACGGGAAATTGGCGTTGCAAATTGCGTATTTGCACAGCGTGCATCCGTCCCATCGTGACATATGCCTGTGTAGTCTTCGCACAACCTAGGCCCCACCACATCCACAGGATGCAGTTCCTCTAAAACCGTTTCCTCCGAAAGGCAACGGGATCCCCCTAGTTCGTCCGAATCGAGATCCTCCATCTCGATCTTAAAATCCCCACCATCGAGCAGTTCATGAAGCGCACCGCGAAGCGATTCTTTGACTCTGCCGTTACCCAGCGCAACCCTCTGGTTGTGAAGGCCGCCATATTATAGGCCCTCCTCCATTAGCTCTATTCGCCGTCCAAGGCATACGCTCACCGACCCCGATGCCCCCATTACCCTCCTCCAGGAAAGCAGTAGGACCACGACTACAGTGCACAAATACAAATCACACAAACCGACCTTCCGACCTCGCCGCCGAGGTCCCTCGCGAAAACCCCGACGTAATTGTTCCCCCCGACCCTTGCTCAAAGAAGTGCCAGCCCGCGCCGCAGCTGAGCCCGTAGCTTTTATCATCATCTGCCTAGCCTTTTCCCAACTATGTTGGGGTCGGCTTCCAGTCTTACCGGATACAGCTGAATATCAGTATTTTACATGGAGCGACTGCCTATCTGACCTCCACAACCCAGTCACTGGGTAACACGATACCCCTTGGTAAGACTGGTTGTCAGACTTTCGAGCTTCTGACGACCCGTAACGACTATCAAAGATCTACAAATGACAGCCGGGACCAACGGCTTAACGTGCTTTCCGAGGCACGGAGGGGTCTTGGTATGTAAAGATGGTCACCCATCCACGGACCAACCGCGGCAAGCGTAGCTTAACCTGATCCATCGACCCGTGCGGCTGTTATTACTTAGCCACAAGCCCCTCTAGAGCCCATAGCTTTTAATTCCCCGTTTAATAATAATACAGTTCAGATCCAGCCTGTCCTACCTTGCTGTCCTCCCCACAGCGACGCCCTTAGCGTGCAGTCGCTTAGTAATGTAAGAAATTCGCCCCTGGCTGGATAGTCCGGTTAAGTAGTGACGACCTCTCGAGGTCAACTACGAGATGACATTGTCAAAAAAAAAACGAGCCAAGAGAGTCAAGTTCCGATCACCGACGAGAAAGGACGTCATACTGTTAACTGTATTTACGAACATTCTCCGCGACTCTCGCGATGTTGTACATTTGTGTCGTAAATACAATAAGGTGTTTCTCGCCTTTAAACAAGTTAATTTCGTCATATGAAGAGTCCGAGTCCAAACAACTATCAAAATTTTGTGTTTAGATCGCCTGCCTCAAACAGTATGTTACGTTGGACAATGTTGCAGCAATTGCTGATAAGGTTATGGAAACTTCACGGACATCCGAAGTCTGTTCACTAAATCCTGTCGCTATCCCCAGACAATCAATGGATCAACAATTTAATCATTTATATAAAGAAATTGCCGCCTTAAACACTAAAATTAGTGATTTACAAAACACGCGCCAGAGTAACAGTAGGAATCATTGCAATTACCAGTCGCGATCACGGTCACGATCGTGCTCTCGGTATTTTGACAATCAAAACAAATACAGGCGTCATACAGCGCTACCGGGAGACAAATATTTCAAGTGTTTCTATCACTATATTTACGGGTATAACGCCAAGAAATGCGGCGACGAACAATGCGTCACAAAGGCGTTAAACTAAAGCCGACACCTGCTTTGGCGAGCGTAGGTATCGCAGGTACACATCGCTTGAGCGTCACCGACTGGAAAAGTAGTACCCATTTTCTTATCGACACCGGCGCCGATATTTCAGTTATTGCCTACAAAAACGTGAATCAACAACCCGCTGATTTTACGTTATTTGCTGCGAATGGTACACGATCAGAACATATGGGTCTCAGAAAATGACTTTGGACCTTGGCCTACGTCGAACTTTTACCAGGGAATTTGTCCTGGCCGATGTACAGCGGTGTATTATTGGGGCAGATATCCTGGCCAGACATCAATTGCTAGCTGATCTTCACTCTAAAAAGTTAGTAGACAAAGTCACTCTACTCTCTAGCAACACCAAAGTAGAAGATGCCTCAAATATTCTTAAAATTAAGGACATCGACACGGATAATAAATATCACCGCGTTTTAACAGAGTTCCCAGATATAACTATGAGTCAGTGTTTCAAGGATCCGCCCAAACACAATGCAATGCATTATATTTGTACCCGTGGCCCACCTCTTTACTAAAAAGCACGTCCACTTAACGCTGCAAAATACAAAGCGGCAAAGGATGATTCCAACGCATGGTAGATCTAGGAATATGCAGGCCGTCATCCAGCCCATGGGCAAATGCTTTACACGTCGTTCAAAAGAAAAACGGCGAATTGCGCCCGTGCGGAGATTACCGTCCTTTAAACGCAATCACCGAGCCCGACCGCTACCCGATTCCTAGTTTAACGGATTTTACATACATTTTCAAAAATAAAAAGGTCATCATCTGCCTAGCTTTTTCAAAACTACGTTGGGGTTAGCTTCCAGTCTAACCGGATGCAGCTGAATACCAGTATTTTACATGGAGCGACTGCCTATCTGACCTCCACAACCCAGTTACTGGTTAATACGACCCCCCCCCCCCCTGAAAAGGCCTGAAGTCGTTCCTGTAAAAGACATAAGCGCCGAAACCGTCGCAAAAGCTCTCCTCGAGCATTAGTTGTCCTGCAAGAATAACTTTGGATCAACGTCGTCAATTCGAATCCAATCTTTTCACAAAGCTGACCAAGCTACTTGGAATAGAAAAGATTAGGACAACGGCATACAATCCAATGGATGCACCGAACACTAAAAGCTTGCATCATGGCACGTTGCGATAGTAGCAGTCAATGGGCATAACAATTACCTATCGTGTTGTTCGGAATGCGCAATACAATTAAAGAAGACTCGGGCTACAGCCCCGCTCAGATGACCTACGGTAAATGTACATGTCAACCAGGAGATATTTTTGGTCCCACCTAAGCAAACATCAACAACACCGATTACACTTCCAAACTCATGAAAACATTAGCAAACCTTCAACCGTCCACAAGGAAACAATGTGATAATAATTGTTATCGACTTCGGGTCCTGCTTATACCAGCTCGACTTTGTAACATCATTCAATCATTCTTAAAATCAATTATATTATTTTAATAGTTAATTGTTATGATATTGTTTAGGTAACTGTTTGATTTATTCTTGGTGATTTAAAATAATCAGAAATGTTGATTATACAATATGGCGCCTTCAGTTTGTCAGCTTCCGGCGCGCCAATTATTAAGTTTAAATTGATGGTTGCTTAAGACTATTTATTTATATACTTTAATTCATTTATTTCTTTGTTAATAATTGTTATTCAATTTTACTCGTTATAGTAAGTAATGCAATCTAATTATTTAGTTATTAGTGAAATCTATAAATGCGGATGTGTTAGGCAGTTTGAGTCAGTTGTTTTGTAACCGTCACCAAGTGCAAACACCTTAAGTGGTAACTCTGTCCGATTTTAAAAAGAATAAACCATATATAGTGCAAGCTCATCGTTTCTTGTGACCATCCTGACTGTCCACCGTTTCACATAATATTTAGTAATTAGTCGTTAGAAGGCCGAAAGTCTATCTCTCTACCAGTCTTACCAGTATTACCCAGTAACTGGCTTGTGGAGGTCAGATAGGCAGTCGCTCATGTAAAATACTGGTATTCAGCTGCATCCAGTTAGACTGCCTAACATAGTTGGGATGAGACTAGGCAGATGAAGATAATAATCAGTATTATTATGATAATTAATGTTTGCTTGCCAAAATCGCTTATTAAATGCTGTCTCCATCTTATTGACCTTACTTTAATGAACATAATCTTTTATTGAACTTAATGACGACTTGCCTGTATGTTTATAGCAATAATGATAAAAGAGACTTGATAAATGAGGAAACGGTGTCTGATAGATAACAAATATGAATATAAGAAAATAATGAGTAGGTATTGATATTTTATCTCTTATTATACTTAAACACGACGGTGGTTTATGCACAATCATAGTAGAAGCGTCATGGTAGTAGGATGGATTCTTTATACGATCGCGCGCTGTCCGAAGTAGGTCAAGAAGGAAAATTTCAAATAAGATTTGATACTTTTTATAATGTTTTGCTTGGCGCATTGTGGTCCATGGCATATAATAATATATTATTAGTGCTCACAATTACCCCACATATATGCAAACTTCCTGAAAAACCTGCCAATTTGAGTGAATATCTATGGAAGTCAAAATACATTCCTACGTAAGATACACATTTTCATATATCGAAGTTATCTGAGTTATTTACAGTTATTGTGAACTTGTGTTGTGTAGTGTAACTTATTTTTACTCAATTGTGTTGCAATTTATGTAGTGTTGAATTAGCATCAGGAGGAACAAAATTTAGCGACTGTTTAATATATACTAGCCAAGACAACAATGGAACTGAAGGTAATGCTTATACTATAGCTAAATGTGAGGTGTTCTTAGAACATCTTACTTTACGTTTATCTTACTAAAATATATCGATATTTCGTTTTCAGGATGTAGTATCTATGATTACGACAGGACTTGGTTTGAAACAACAGTCCCGTCCGATAACAACTGGGTTTGTGAAAATGAACTTTATGTGGCAAATATTTTTGCGTACAGTAAAATCGGAGAAACCGTCGGGTCTTTTATTTTTGGATGGTTTGGAGATGTGTGAGTAGTACTTACAATATTGTTTTTTTTTTTGATAAACATATAGAAATAATGAACAAAATTCCTATTATATAAAAACATGAATGAAAAATACAACATGGTAAAAATTAAACCACATGTATATTTGTAAAACGAACAACATCAAAAAATTAAAAGTAAAAGTAAAATTATTGCCGGTACCGGTTAACCGGTATTATTGTGTTAGCGACTTGAGTTTAAGTATTCGCTGAGGTTTCGGCTTCCTTGCTTGTGGATTGTGACAGGAGGATAGTGAAAGTCGATGACTCAGCGGCGGTATTCGTGACTCTGGAAGTAGACGGGCGAGACCAAGGATCTAAGGTCTGTTTCAAGCTTATAGTTTCGGCATCCTTACTTGTGGATTATGACGGGACGATAGTGAAAGACTGTTTTCTTTACCTACAGGCACTTGTGGTGTGATATTATGTAAATTATAGTAAAGGTGTATGTGTGTTTTGTATTATCATATTAAATCAGTGCTAGAATTAAAATCTCTGAAGTTTTTCAATCAGGAAGATCATCCTCGAGTTGGTTTTCAACTCTGATCAGGTTATTTCTGTCGTACGCCTCCAGTTTTCAACAAAAAATTAAGTTAAACTCAAGAAACACAAAATAAACTATAAATTATAATACATTCATAATTTTTTGAAATTTCCACTACAGTTGTTTTTTACCAGTGGTAGACGCTTTCCCAGTCCTTAGCTCGTCTTTTAATAGTGGTACACTCCAAGTCGCATACATATCTATCTAGTTTTCGTTTAATTTGTGATCGACACAAAGGTAAACATAAACAAAATAATGGCGGTTTGTAGACAGACAACTGTGCTGCCACCTAAGACGAGCTTTCAGTTTTAACCCCATTTTGCTCGCTGTCTCTGTACAGTCTTTAAACAGCAAAACCTTGTTTGAGGTGCTGTTGTGAAAAATATGTTTTGTGATTTGTGGTGCAAGCAGGCCTTGGAGTTAGAAACATGTTTTGTAATTAATAAGCTGCCATTTCTTTCTTACGAATCTCACATTGGCTGAGACAGTAAATTTGATAAGTTAGTTTGGCTTAAACTTTGATTTTCTCTTTTTCAGATACGGACGCAAACCCACCTACATTATATCTTTAGCTATGCTGATAATTGGTCGATTTATATCAGTAATAGCTAGTTCTTCGTTTATATTATTTGCCATCGGGTGTATCATAGCTTCCTTACCATCATGGTCAGCCACGCAGAGTACAGCTATTATCTCCTTGGAAATATCTTCTCCTAAACGACGAGCTGGTGTCGCAAAATTAAGATTAGTCTCCACTAGTTTTGGCTTGTGCTTAATGGCTTTGTTTTACTGGTGGTTAAGGAGTTGGAAAACTTTCATGATTTTCACAACAGCAACGCAGTTGCCTTATTTACTGTTTTCTTGGTAACCAACAGTTTAACTTTAATTAAATATGAAATGAAAGCAATTTTTTTTGTGTTGAATTACTAAAAACTTTTGAATAATTTCAGGAATCTAATAGAATCTCCACAGTGGCTTTGGGTAAACAGAGAATATAAAAAATGTATACAAATACTTAAGCACATAGCAAACGTAAACAAAACTAAGCTGAGTACCAGTGTGGAGAATGAAATATTGACAAGCGAACAAGATGTGGTAGCTAGCAAAACGGAAGCCTTAGGACCATTAGCATTATTTTCTAGCTGGCCATTAGCTATTAATACGATCTTACAACTAATATTGTGGTAAGTATATATAAAAAGACTTAAGAAGGTATCAATAGGTGTACCTACTTAGAAGGTTTGTTAAATTCTAAGTACCTACACTGCGTTTGTTTTTGAAGGGGCTGTGTTTCGATGAACTACGCGGTGGTTTTATTTAGTTCCGCGGAAAAGTCCAGTGGCAATCCATTCTTAGACTTTGCTGGGCAATCTTTAGCTGAAATTCCCGGATTGTTTATAGCAACGTGGCTTGCAGATCGTATCGGCCGACGATACACAGGAATGATTTCAACAGCATTAACAACTTTAATCTGGATCGTATATGGTTTTCGTGATATTAGTAAGTATTATTCAATTTTCATCTAGTCTCTAAATTAATTGAGAATTATTATTACCTACAGTATGTTTAAATTGTTATAATTTCAGGTAGCACAAAATGGCTCAAAAGACAATGGGTGGGTACTTCCCTGGTAATTGCAAACAGATTGACTATAACTATGTCATATTACATAATTAATTTGCTAAATATGGAACTTTATCCAACATGCCTAAGACAATCAGGAATGTCATTAGGCAACGTAGTGAGTGGTGGAGCAGCTGCATTAGCACCGTACATTTTACATTTGGTGAGTTTTATTTGATTTATTTTTTGTTAGGTGTATGAAATAACATAGAAATGAATAAAATTGTATTTTAATGAGATCTATCATGTTTTTAGGGTCGTCGGTTTGATGTCCGTTATTCAAGTGCTATATTGATTGTCACGACTTTGCTTGGCGGAGTTTTAACGACGTTCTTTTTACCTGAAACTTTGAATGTAAAACTCCCGGAAACCTTAGAAGACGCCCAAAGATTTGGCAGACATAATCGAACTTATTACGTGTCCGTAAATCTTAAAGATGAGACAGTAGACTCTGACCTTCCTGTTATTTAAAATTATTTTGTTAGTGAATAGTTGAAAAATTAAATACCAAGAATAAACGTGACTTTGGATATTAAAGATTTTTTATCCTTCCATTTAAATCTCAGATTGAAGTAGATGTATTAAAAACCAATATGTCCTACGTGATCATTCATCGTGGTATTTGGTTGGTACTTATGCCGTTTGCAGAGATGTACACACGGCTACACATCAAGCTATACATTTCCAGTTTACGCTGACCTCGCATTGTACGGAAATCCTATACAATACGAGATCAGCTTGTACTGGAAATGTATAGCTTGAAGTGTAGCCGTGTGTACAAGATACCTCGAAAAAAGTATCTGGAAAACAAGATGCAAGATACTTTTAAGTAACTAATCACTCATCATCATCACATCAAATCATAAAAAAGAAAGAAAACACAAAATTATTAATTTTAAGGTTTATTTAGCTTGTTTAATTAGTTATGAACACCGATCAAGTAATTAATCGCGTAAATTTCAGAAAATATTATATTTTTAAGGTGTGTGTATTTAAGTCTCAAATACAGACTTAAATACACACACAGTTCAGAGACAGTTCTTCAAACATTTTATCACTCATTTTTGTTCTATGAGATCTCATTATCATCTCCCCAATAGAAAAGTCCCTCCACAGGGGCGGAACTCGGAAAACAGGTGAAAAAACATATAAAAAAAATTGGATATACCTTTTAAACTCTGTGTGTCTTTTATCATAATAATATAAGCATTGTAGCGTTTCTAAGTCAGCTGTGCTCTAGCACAGCTGAGAGTAGGGTCTACCTTGTGCTGTTGTCGCTACTGCAATAGAGGAATCACAGTCCTCTAAAAACGTAATAAGATTCATCTTTTTCCTTTTTTTGTCTTCTCCGTTGCTAAAGTGTAAAGGCTCCAATTTTTGTTTTTCATATCGATTAATTTTACGTCTTTCAGCCAAGATAAGTTCTTTAGTCTTTATGATGGGATGACGTAATGTAAATAAAATGCATACGTAATTAATAAAAGTATTTTACCAAACGTAGTATTTACAAAATACTAAGATACCAAAAGAATGAATCTAAATACAAGACACAAATATTTCATTAAGAAAAGGACAGAAGATAAATTTTAGTTTACTTCTGTCAAATTAAGTAGGGTAGACTGGGTACGGTTGAAACGGTGGACGGTTGAAACAAAGTGAATATCTCGTGGATAGTGCGTGATGAGGTGAGGGGTGCAAGGGGAGTACGAAGCGGGCGACAAGTCGAAACTTGAATTTTAGTATTGCGTCGCTCTTCGGGCGCTGTGTTTGTCTGTAGGGGGTCCCATTGTGTTTTTTGACGTAAAAGTAAGTATTTTTGTACCTACATTTTTGCAATTATTAAGATTTTGTTTATAGTTGGATGATTGAGAGTTTTGTTACAGTTGAATTGAAGTTTGTACAATATAATAGTATGATAAGTTTTTAATTTAATTTACTATCATTCTTACTGTGAACCATTTTATATTAAGATGGGGGGGTGGGGACAGTTGAAACATTATTTGTGGGTACGGTTGAAACAGTTTATTAATTAAACTTTATTGTTTCTCAGATGCCAAGAGTACGCCAAAGAAAAACTACGAAAGGTCGAGCCGACTTATCAACGTACAAACAAGCCTATGAAGATGTGAAAGCGGGATCTTCGTTAAGAACAGCAGCAGAAAAAAATGGACTGAACCACTGTTCCCTGTTCAGATATATACGTAAACGAGATGCGGCTGGTAACGATGAAAATCAAGAAATGGGATATAAGGCCCACAATCGTGTGTTTACCCAGGAACAAGAGCGTGAGTTATCTAAATATTTAATAAGATGTGCAGATATATATTTTGGCCTAACTAAAAAGGATGTTTTGAAATTGGCATACGAACTAACCATCAAGTATGACTTATCACGACCTCGGACTTGGGATGACAAAGAAATGGCTGGCGAAGAATGGTTTCGCATGTTTATGAAAAGAAATCCTGAGCTGTCAGTACGTGCAGCACAGGCTACAAGTCTTTCTAGGGCGACAAGTTTTAATAGGAACAACGTAGATGCTTTCTACGACAATTTGGCTAATGTTATGGACCGTTATAAATTTGAACCACAACATATATATAATGTCGATGAGACCGGCATAACTACTGTGCAAAAACCCGACAGAATAATAGCTAGACGTGGTGCTCGTCAAGTGGGTTCAGTAACTTCGGCGGAGAGGGGTACTTTAGTTACAGTAGCCATTGCAGTCAATGCCATTGGTAATGCTATTCCTCCGTTCTTCGTCTTTCCACGTGTGCGATACCAAGATCACTTTATCAGGGATGGACCAATAGGATCTGCTGGAAGTGCAAATCCTTCAGGCTGGATGCAGGACGAATCATTTATACTTTTCCTAGATCACTTCAAAAAACATACAAATGCTTCGCCTTCGCATAAAATTTTACTTGTCCTTGATAACCACGCCTCACATATACACATTAACGCACTAGACTTTTGCAAGACGAATGGTATTGTAATGCTATCTTTCCCTCCCCACTGCTCCCACAAACTCCAACCACTTGATCGATCTGTATTCGGTCCACTGAAAAAAGCTGTAAATTCGACCTGCGATGGATGGATGCGAAGCCACCCCGGAAAAACAATGACAATATATGACATCCCAGGGATTTTAACTACTGCTATACCGCTTGCTCTCACACAATCCAATATTCAAGTTGGCTTTCGCACTACTGGGATATTTCCTTTCAATCGGCATTTGTTCACTGAACTCGATTTTGCACCTGCATTTGTGACAGATAGGCCAAATCCAATCGAAACAGCTGATGGTCTTAGTCCGAATACCAGTATACCTGGATATAAAACGCCACCACCGTCGTCTTCCATTTTAATCCTCGAACCACCCGAAGAGTTGGAGGAGCCTACTAACGCAGCTCTTTTTGTACAACAACCGATGGAAAATATGCCACAATGTTCACAAGCACTAGATAAAGAACAAGAAAACATTATTGCGGATCCAACACCTTTGATTACACTACCCGAACATCAAAGTAGTACTAGTAATGTTTGGCTTTCACCAACACCTTCTACAAGTTTTCAATCCATTCCTGTGTCAACAAATCAAACGGAAAATGTCACAACTTCGAATACACCATCATTAGTATTTTCTCCGGAAGCAATACGACCACTACCAAAAGCGCCTCCAAGGAAATCAACAAATAGGGGCCGAAAAACAAGGAAATCTACAATATATACAGACACACCTGAAAAGGAAGAGATAAGAAGAGAATATGAGACCAGAATCGAACGAACCAAAGCTAAGCAAGTTCAGAGAAGATTAGATGGAAGAAAGACTACAAACAAGAAAAAAACTAACACGCGACAAGAATCATCATCAGAAGAAGAAGAGTGCTACTGTGTTGTTTGTATGTCAGCATATTCAGAAAGCAAACCGAGGGAAAAATGGATACAATGTACAGTATGTAAAATGTGGGCGCATGAAGAGTGCACGAAAGGTAGCTTTACTTATATTTGCCACAATTGTGACTCCGAATGATCTCCTAACCATTGAAGTGTTTTTGTTTAAAATTTTAATTTTCATTGATAAAGATGTCTTTATTTTTATAGTTTATAATTAAAAGTGTTGATAGTTAAAAATTATAATAGCATGTTTGCTTGGTAACTTTATTTTAAAAATATTATCGCTACCAACATCTGATTATTATTTAGTTTAAGTTGTACTTAATATAAAACTTTGAAGGCTGATTAAAAATAATGTTAGATTATAAATATAGTCAAAGACTTAAATATTACTTAATAAAAATATTTGTGATAGTCAAATGTGCCATTACCATTCGAAAAATGTTATTAGAAGATTAATAAAACATGATAATTGATTATAATTTGTATTATTTGCATGTGTTTCAATTGACCCCAGACACTGTTTCAACCGACCCTGGCATGGGGACGGTTAAAACAAATGACTGATTTTTTTAAATTTGATTTTACACAGAAAATACTATACAGTGCTCTTAAATAACATTGCCCTATAGTAGACAGATATAAGGTCTTTTATTTAGTATATTTCCGGCATCGCTCGCTTAACAAATCTCGATGCTAAGCATGATAAATGCTAAAATGTTTCAACCGTACCCAGTCTACCCTACATTATAATACAAGTGTGTAATGAATGATCAATGCACACGCGTTTCCTAAACACACTTGCGAGGAAACGTGAAATGTCCACCGTGTCCACAATTCGATGGGGTAACTGCAATGGAGGCATTACAGTAGATGTACCAGAAACATCAGATTTTTGAATGCTGCTTGTTTCACAAAAAACAGCCTATGACTATTGATGTAGTTTTTTGGTGGGTGCCTGAAAACAATAGGTACTAATATTATGTTAAGCACATATGTTTTATTGTTTATTTATTTAATATATGTATCTATTTATTTATTTCAGGCCAAAGAGCCAGGCTATTATTCATCAATCATTTGAATACACACTTACTGAAAATACTATGGGAACAGAGTTATCATGTAATCTCACTACGCCAAGTGTTCTATTGAAACAGCTTTCTTCAAAGTGAAGTAAACACAGGTACCTTTCTTCTTCACCAATAGCCTCTAACCACTTTTTCTTTAATCCTTTATTTTTAGGAAACCTATAAAAAAGGCAAGTATTTTTATCAATAAATTTTAGAGCTAGGTTAGAGCTGCTAATATGGCACTAAACAAATAACAAAATGCTGACGTTTTGTTTTAGGATCACTTATAACAATGTGGTAGTATCTTTCGGTGCTGTGAACCACGGGCCGGGACTAACAAGGTCACTCGGACCGATTAATTAAGACACACATAAGGGTTTATGTTAACATCGCAGATTTACCGATATCGTTTCAGCGGAGGAACTAGTTTCGAAAACTATTACGGTACGAGATCCCCTCGCATCGCTACAACACTATTCCACTATGACATATTATTATAAACAAACGAATGAAATAATAAGCGACTAAGATCGCTGCCAAGGAGGTGGTATCTACCCCCTCTCCCCCTGCCCCCGTGGCGCCCTCTGTCTCTAACCCCACCCCGACTTCATCCTCTTCATCCTCTAAGGATAAGCAGGCCACTCCGGCCCCCAAAAAGTTCCCCCCACCCCTCCTGTGTTCTTACAGGATAAAACCAAATGGTTGGACGTCTCCAAATGGTGCGTTGACCTTAACCGATAATGCCTCAATGTCTCCGAATAGGAGCCCTCGCGGCGCGCGATTTGAAAGTAGTTATCGAATATAAAAGTTTTTTGTGAGCGGGAGAGATGACGTTATTGAGCCAGGGGCCTGAGCGGAGATCGGCTTCTCAAAAGCCGTCACTACCCAACAGGGTATTAAAATCACTGTCCCGTCTTCCCGTGATTATAGGGAACTTACCCGTGTCCTCAGAGCGAGAGGTGTGTCTTTTCACACCTACTCACTCCCAGAGGAACGTCAGACCCGCGTGGTGATCCGCAGGATCTCCAAAGAAATCCCCTTAGCGGATATCAAGGCCGACCTCGAAGCCCAAGGCATCCCGGTGAACGAAGTCCACCGCATGCACCGCGCCAGAGGTGGTCAAACATACGACATGGTTCTTGTCGTATGGGCAACAGATGGGCATCACCCAATCTTCAAGAAGTCCAACATCTGCCGTTTCACCGGCCTCGTCGTCGAGAAGCCCAGGAAGAGCGGCGTCGTTGGACAATGACAATGTCATAGATGCCAGTTATATGGGCACGCGTAGAAGAACTGCCGTGCCAAACCTAGGTGCGTCAAGTGCCTGGGTGAACATGGCAGGTCTGACTGCCCCCGCCCCAAGGATAGGAGTTTGTGCACCGAGCCACCCAACTGCGTGCTGTGTGGTGAGGCTGGACACCCAGCCAACTACCGTGGCTGCCGCATGGCCCCTAAGTCAACCTCCTCAAAGCTGGCGAAGCGTGCAGACGCCCGCCAGCAGTGAGAATGAAAAACCTCAGACTCTCTCTCAACTTCCCCAGAGACTAAGCCCGCAAAAGCCTAGCCCCTGGAATTACCTGAACCATCAGCAGGCCTTCCCTGCTATGGCTCAGCCGAGAACCACTCCGCATCCCGTCAGAGCGCTGATGGATCCCCGCATCCGCGTCCCCGCGCCCATACCCGTCCAACCCATGAAACCCGCGCCCGCTTCCATGGCCTTTGCCGCTGCCGCTGCGACACGGCCCATAGCTGCTTCAACCACTCCAGTGGTCGGTCCGTCAGTCCCAGTGGATCCATTCAGCGTGATCTCTGGAACCTTTTCAATCTTTTTCACGCCCCACGCGCGTAAAATGGCCAACGAACTCGTTGCCACCCGTAACTCCTGCGATCTCTCTCAGACCCAGAGGATCTTTCATGCGTATCTCGAGATTACGCAGGCCCTCGAAAAATTCGCGGAACCCACTCAGTAATGGATATACAAATCCAAGCGCGAACTAAACCCCGATCCCTAAAGCTAGGCTTCTTTAATGCCAATGGCATTCAAGGACAACGCGATGAAATCGCTGCGTTCCTCCGCGACCATCAAATAGACATTGGCGCCGATTCCCTTGTTCACAAACAAAACTAAACTTAAGTTCAGTGCATCTTGTTCTTTCTATTTCTTAACGAAATAGAAAAAGATGCACTGAACTTAAATTTTGTTTAGATTGTGAACAAGGGAATCGGCACCATTCTCCTCTTACAGAAAACCTTATTAAAGCCCAGCCTTCGAAACCCGTAAATTGCCAACTATCGCATAGTTCGCAATGACAGGACTAGATGTCACAAGGGCGGCACCCTCATTTATTATAGAACGTCCCTGCACTGCATCCCAATGGACCCGCCCCCGCTCTCACGTTAAGAAGTGTCTATCTGTAAGCTAGGCATGACTGGCCACCAACCGATCACCTTAGTATCGGCCTATATTACACCCGTTTCCACATCAGAGCTAGCCCTACCCCCCCTCTCTGACGACCTTTCCATCCTTCTTGGCCTGAGTGACTCCGTTATCATAGCGGGCGATCACAACGTCAAACATCCTGCTTGGAACAGCACCAAGATCTCCACCAGAGGCAAACACCTGTTTGACCTATGTCCCATCCTCAATTTCGACGTCATCGCCCCGATGACTCCCACTCACTTTCCCCACAACCCTAACCACACCCCTGACGTACTTGACATAGCGCTTCTTAAGAGTATCAACCTACGGTTGGATTCTATAGAAGCGCACGACGAACCCTCCTCAGACCATCGTCCAATTGTCGTAAAGCTGGCCCCCCGCCTAGGTCTGCACGACCCTGACCAACCCCCTCTCACCAAGTTAGTTACAGACTGGAGGATAGTAAGCGACTGCCTGAAATCCACCACATTAGGCCTCCGACTAGACTCCATTCCCGATCATTTCAACTCTATCGCGGACACGACAGCCGCGATCGACTCATTCACGGCACACGTACAATCAGTCCTGAACGACTGTTCAAGGGAGGTTCCGGCGATGGACGACCATCGCTGGAAGCTTCCGGACGATGTGCGCGAACTGTTGAATGAGAAGAACGCAGCTGTCGGTGCGTACAGTAACTTTCCCTGCCACGCGAACAAAGATCTGTAAAGACACGCCTATCGAAGCTGCGTAACGCCGGCTGGGACAAGATGCAGAGCGAGTTAGAGCCCACCCACCTAGCCTTTTGGGAACTTCAGAGGAAACTCAAATCCGAAAATCAAAATCGTTGAAGACCCTGATTATCCCCTGCCTCCCGTCACTCCAGACGAAGTGCACGATATCATCAAGGGTCTAAAACATCGAAAAGCCCCCGGCTCAGACGGAATCTCACCAATAGGGTGCTCCAACTGTTCCCCGCTCACCTGATAATGCTCATGGCCACCATCTGCAATGGTGCCCTGAGCAATAACATCTTTCCACAAGAGTGGAAAAAGGCCACCGTCATCAGCATACCCAAGCTCGGTAAGCCAAAAACGGAGCCCACCAAATACCGGCCCATTAGTCTGCACAATGTCTTCGGCAAAGTCTATGAGAGGCTTATTTATAAGCGCCTCAGAGATTTTGCCAAAACAAAGGGCCTCATCCCCGACCAGCAGTTCGGTTTTAGAACCCAACACTCTTGCGTTCAACAGGTCCACCGCATCGTATTCAGCGTTGTTATTAACCCAAATCTATTCAATAAGAAGACATAATAGTTAGATGATAATTATGCTGAGATAGGAGCCTTTTTGGCGTCGAACAAGTCGTTTTTATTGATTTTCCTTGTTGGTTTTTGTTTATTTGAAGTTTAGTTTTAAATGCTCCTTTTTTTTACTTTTGTATTTTTTATGCGTGTCCCAAATAAAATATTTTTCTTTCTTTCTTTATAACCGAGTGTGTCAAGTGATCGAGTGCTAAAAGTGTGCCTGGCTGACGGACTATAGAATTTATCCCCTCATAAACTATGTGGAAACCTAACTAAACGATGTGTGTGTCTGTGTACATAAGCCATTTGAATAAAAAAACGTGCGGATTATTTAATAAGTACCTTTCAATATTTTATTTTAGGTAGGTAACAAAATTCAACAGTTCAACTGACACTCGCGCAGCGCGCACACCGGCCAGCGGGCGGCTAGGCTCACTTCATCCAGCCCAAGTGAAGTGATGTTGCTATGGCAACGAGAATCGAGTGAAATGATAAGGTCACGGCACTCTCGCTTACCGACTCACTTCACCTAGCTGATTAATGATAATGATAAATGATAAATGATAAATGATTTTATTTCTGTAAGTAGGTTTTTACAAACACTTTTACACGTCAAAACATATTTTTTTAAACTAGATGAGGCCGGCGTTTCCTATCTGACTACTCTGAGAAGAAAGGCCGAAACAAACTCAGAGGTCACCGTCTCTTTTAAAGTCCAGACATAATCTTGGTCAGATCATGTGAAGACCATGTCGATTGGTGTCTGAAATGGTCTTTTGATGAAAGAACCACACAGATTGAGTGGACCTGTCCAGTCAGTGCACGCATTTGTCAGTCGTTGTGCAGCTCAACTCATAACTAAAGGAGCTCAACGATTCAACGAACAATACCAAAGAAAGGACATTTGGCTAGGCCGCAAAAAATACTCAAAACTGCCAGACCATATTAAAAACTAACTGAGAATAAAACAAAATTAAACAATGATCCACATAGTCTTCACATTTACAATAATTAAAACAATATAATACTACACAGAGTAAATATTCATGTCATTGCATAAATAAAATTCATCAATGTCAATGTGTATATTAGGACGGATGTCAATGTGATCATTTGAGGACCATGTAGGTTTGTGTCCGAAATGGTCTTTTGAGGAAAGACCACACAGATTTGAGTGGACCTGTCCAGTCAGTGCACGCATTTGTCAGTTGTCATGCAGCTCAACTCAAAACTTAAGGAGCTCAATGATTTGACGAACAATTCCAAAGAAAAGACATTTGGGTAGGCCGCATAAAGTACTCAAACTGCCAGACCATCATTAAAAGTAAGAGACAAAAAAAAAAATTCACTTCGACGCGGGTGTTTACTATGGTTACGAGAATCGGGTGAATTGTTAAGATCACGCCGCGCTTGCGCGTGAGGCGCTGTTATTAATATCAAGTTGTTTTTTTTTTAATTTGCCATTTTTCATTTTTAAATACGCGACAAACAAAAAATTGGTTTTACCACCTTTATATCAAAATCCAAAATGGCGGCTACAAACATCTTTCATCATGGGTGTCGTTTTCATGGTTTTCGGGGGTGTTACATACAGCCGATACTGAGGTCAACTGTATAAAGCAAGATGGCGGCTGCGAAAATATTTAGATTTTTCATCATGGGAATCGTTTTCATGGTTTTCGGGGGTGTTAAATCCGATAGTGAGGTCAAAATTAAAAAGCAAGATGGCGGCTGCAAAAATATTCAGATTTTTCATAATGGGTGTCGTTTTCATGGTTTTCGGGGGTGTTAAAGCCGATAGTGAGGTCAAATCTAAAAAGCAAGATGGCGGCTGCGAAAATAACCAAACCTTTTGGAATAAAAAAAGACCAAATTGAGTTTCTGGCTGACTTTCTGTTTTGCTATTTTGTTTAAAAAAAACCCTAAATAGTAAAGTTTCGACACTGAAATACTAGTTTTGAAATAATATAAAATGATCAATAGAATTAGCATAAGTATATTATTAACGATTATGATTATAAATGTAATGCTTGGTCACTCCCTAGCATCAGTGGGATGACACTAACAGCTTACTCCACGCGAGTTTTCACGGTGAGATTTTTACAGAATCGACGTGCAGCTTTCTTCAAAGTAAAGTGAACACAGGTTGGTACCATTTTTTATTTCGGGGATTAATATTTTCTTTACCAATAGCCTCTAGCCACTTTTTCTTTAATCCTTTATTTTTAGGAAAGCTATAAAAAAGGCAAGTATTTTTATCAATAATTCATTTTGTTAGAGCTTAAGGAACTAAACAAATCACAAAATGCTGACGTCTTGTTTTGGGATCACTAACTCTGTGGGACGGTCTCCCAGTCCGTCCCACAGAGGTAAACCACGGGCTGGACCTAACAAGGTCACTCGGACCGATTAAGATACGCAGAATGATTTCTGTTTACATCGCGATTATAACCGATATCGTTTCAGCGAAGGAACTAGTTTCGGAAACTATTACGGTACGGCGTCGCCTCGCATCGGTACAACACTATGACATATTATTGTAAACAAACGAATGAAATGATAAATATTAAAAAAGGTCTGGTATACGGAAATGAACCCAAATATCAATACTTTAGCAATAAATTCATGATCCCGTAACATTTTTTTCATGGAATGTGTATTATTGTATGTACTGTTGCATGAAAACCGGCTACTAACCTGTGTAAAGATAATCGAGGTTGATTTTCATTCTTTCTTGCACTACACTTCACAATACAACACACAGGCATGTTGAATTGCTATTTTCCAACATTGATATGCAGTTTTAAAGGTAAACTCGTAATTTTCTCGCAAATCTCAATAATACAAAAAGTAAACAACGATTTGACAGCAAAGCTACCACGAAACTTGTCGCATAAAATGGCTGATATGCCACTTACCTACAACTGTCACTACGTCACTACAAAATGTTACCATAGTGAGCAACTACTTAAATATTGTTGTCTCTTTTATCAAATACGATTATTTTATTAGAAAGAATAAGACAAAGCGATATTTCACATTCTGTATCGTATTTCACTCATATTTGTATAAGCAAACGTATCTATAGAATAACGCGGCGCCTCCATGTTTTTCCTATCTCAATGCTACGTCACGACAAAATGTTACCTTAATGAGCAATAACTTAAATATTGTTGTCTGTTTTATCAAATACGATTATTTTATTAGAAAAAATGGTAATAGCCTGGCAAGCCCTTTATATAAAAAAAATCATGTATGATTAATGTGTTTATCATAATATTAGTAGGTATCAATTTTTTTCAGGTGCCCGCTAAAATACAATATCAAGTCATATTATGTTTGGTGTGAAACAAGCAACATTAAAAATCTGATGTTTCTGGTACATCTACTGTAACGCCTCTATTGATCAGTGATCCCATCGAATTGAGGCCATGGTGCATATTTCTCATTTCCTTGTGAGTGTGTTGAAAAACGTCGCATAAAACACGTGTGTATTTATCATTACACACTTGTATCAAAAATCATAATGTACTAGTGTAAGCCTACTTTTCTAATCAAACGTTATACTATAATCATTATCACACCAATAAACAAAGGTATACAAATTATTCTTATTTTATTTTTAATGCACTACTCATTAACACATAATATAAACAACAGCACAAACACAACAACAACAGCCATGGAGCCTAATGAAAAACAAGATAATCACTAGATTTTCTTGTTTTTCTTTAGGCTCCGCATACCTAACAGAAGCTACTGGGCTATGGCCTTCCAGTGGATCTATCGCTTTCTGCTGTTCACTTAAATACGTAAACGTGATGCAATTAAAAAGCGTTTTTTATTTCTGTGCAGAAACTAACACGACATAAATTTTATTCTCAGCTACCAGAAAGTAAGTTAACCTACTCATGTTTTTCTGTTACAACGGACTATAAGTATGTAATTATGATCCAAACGTGATATCTAGTAAGACTAGTATCGATACTAGTTATAGTAACACCTATGTTCCTTGATTGACACAACCTAGCAACGGCAGCCATTTTATGCGACAATATCGAGTTGTAGGTATGCACCTTTTTTTGTAGGTATTTCCAGTCCATATATTTATATGTCTTTGGTTTGAACACACAAACTAGCTTCTATATCACTTGAGGTCGCAGTGAAGGACATTTCAATGACGTCGGGTTGATTGGGTAAAAGCACAGTATGAGCAATTTATGTAAAAAACAATGATTCTTTCAAAAATGATACGATCAAACTATAAAATAATAAGATGATAAAATACCTTATTTATAACATTTATATAAGTACAACTGTGCTAGTAAAGCAACAACTAATAACTGAATTAGTAAGTAGTAACCAATAAATTATTACCAAAACAAAAACGTACCTATTAAATATTTATATTAGTCTATGCTATGTCTTCATATTTTCCCCCAAATAACTAGAAAAAAATAAAAAAAATAATTTGTAAAAAAAATTGTTACCAGGTTTCAAAATAAATTTGCCCGAAACTAAGCTCAGACTCTTCAAGTACCTACCTACTAAAATATTAAACATCCTTCTGGGGCAGTCGATAATAGTGATGCTCCCTAGAGTAAATATGTTCCTTGGTGATGCTTCACCCGATTCGACTAAATAAAGATGTATCCGATGTACCTTCTCTTCTACAAAATAAATACTTTGCTAATCTTTGGTTGAATTACAGATAATTACGGGATTTTGTGTTGGTGAACATATATTTCTATTTATCAGTGATTGAATATGTAGTTAATTATACCTAGTGATAATGCAATCTTAAGTCGAAATTATTCCTAGTTTCGATCAGAGTTGTAGTACGAGTTGTCGTATTTTCGTAAAACTGTATTCCTCAATCGTAAGTCTGCTAAAATGTCGGGGGACCACAAAACATTGATAAAAGGCAGCCCGTCGCAGTACGTAAAGCTGAACGTGGGCGGAACTCTGTTTTACACAACTATCGGCACACTGACAAAGAGTGATAATATGCTGAGAACGATGTTCAGTGGCAGGATGGAAGTGCTGACAGATTCTGAAGGTACGCTCAACTTGTTCAGATTGAACTTTGTTATCACATGTACCTAATGGGCCATGTATATAAAATAAATTTCGTTAAACTGATGTCCTTTCTGTTATAGGATGGATACTTATTGACCGCTGTGGAAAACATTTCGGCACCATACTAAATTACCTCCGCGATGGCACTGTGGCACTGCCTGATAGTTACCGTGAGATCATGGAACTGCTGGCAGAAGCCAAGTACTTTCTAATTGAAGAACTCACAGAATCTTGTCAACAGGCGTTGGCTAAGAAAGAAAGAGAAGCGGAACCTATTTGCAGAGTTCCCTTGATTACTTCTCACAAGGAAGAACAACTGCTTATTATGTCAACATCTAAGGTAAGATACATAGCAAGTAATATTCCTGTGGACTATTTTGTTAAAAGGCAGCCAGGTAGATAGTTTGCTTAACTGCCAGCGGAAAAGTATTCAAGTACCTCTAAAATCATACTTGAATGTTTTGTCTATAATTTTCAGGACCAATTTGGTCTGTACTTTTTGTATTAATTTTGGTCACATTGTTGTAATACAATCATATTATTACTGTTTCAGCCTGTTGTCAAACTCCTGATAAACAGACACAACAACAAATACTCATACACAAGCACATCAGATGACAACCTATTGAAGAATATTGAGTTGTTTGACAAGCTCTCTTTGCGCTTCAGCGGGCGTGTGCTGTTCATAAAGGATGTGATTGGTTCAAATGAGATCTGTTGCTGGTCATTCTTTGGACATGGCAAGAAATGTGCTGAAGTCTGCTGCACTTCCATTGTGTATGCAACTGACAAGAAGCACACGAAAGTTGAATTCCCTGAGGCAAGGATTTATGAAGAAACATTGGGAATTTTACTGTATGAGAGCAGGAATGGACCTGATCAAGATTTAATACAGGCGACATCATCACGCGGCGCTGTCGGCGGACTGTCCTGCACTAGCGACGAGGAGGAGGAGCGGTCTGGCTTAGCCCGACTTAGGTCCAATAAGCAGAATAATCAATCTTAGCGGTTACAGTCGGGCTTGGCGCGCCTTCGAAGCTCGAAACGGACTAATGTCTGATACCAGGCTGGCTTCTTTTTGCCATTTTGCTGGCTGCCCTGCTTTGGTCTGTAGACTTTACTGAGCTGTGTTCTTCAATATTGGTCAGTTTGACCACTTTTCCATGGTTCTCTTGATTGTGGAGGAATGAAAATGGCATGAGGCATTTATGATTATAGTCAGATCATACTATGGACAACTTTCTGCTAACACTACGTGTCTGTGTCTGTTCTGTGTCTAGTGAGTAAATTCTGCCAGAAGTTAATTAAAGAAAACATGACATTAAAAGTGCTAATAATGATCCAGGACTTCTACATATCTTAGACTCACGATCCAATCTGTACTTTAAGGAGTGTATCTCTATTATGTGAATGTGTTTGATGTCTATAAAGTATACGATTCATAAATGTATTTGATTAAATCTACAGTATTTGTTGTTCATGTGTAAAATGAGGTGTAGCGTAAAATTCTGACATGAAATAAATGCTAAAGATTTGTCTTATTGAAACATTATGAGCCTTAATTGGCAGGTGTATTGAACTATGTAAGTACTATGGGTGTCTTGAGTCATTGCAATGTACATTAATTTAATGTTGCATGAAATGTTTATACAAGTGTAAAATAGTGTAATGTACTATCTAAGATTGTATGTGAAACAATGTGTACAAGCTTTGCAGTACATCTATGTTGTAACTCTAATATAATAAAAAGTAATTTTACGCTTATTATTAATCACACAATTTTCACAGCTCAAGTGATTTGCCAAATCAATGTTGTTTAGTATTAGAATCTTGTTCCTGAAGCATCTTTAGTGGATGAAGCTCATAATGTAATACCAACCTTTCTTATATTTCCCCTTACAATAGGTGATGACAAGGAGCCTTTAGAAGTGAAATGTCTACATTTAATCATTGGTGTCTGTTATTCAATATTCTTATTAATCAATGCATGATTTATTAAATTACTGCACTATTAAGATCTTTGTCACCAGATTGCCAAATACTTGGTATATTGAACTGTAAATAAAGGCATAAATACATAATAAACATGAAATAGGTAGTCTTCAATTAATAGAAATAAAGTTGTTCTATAATTATTATGATAAATTCTTACACTTAATGTTGTAAGTCATAGTGTGTATGATTTTGCCAAATTATGTAGGTAATGTGAGTGCACATGATTGAGAATTATAATTATTATGGGAAAAAAAAAACATGGGGTGGTATTATGGTACCTACCTAGTTCAGATTATCTGCACAGTCTAGTCTGATATTTTATTGTTCCATTAGACTTTTTATAATTTGAGGAGCTCTAAGTAATAGTGCATAGCACATTACCGTCACGACGTTAATACAGGGGCTGCATTAAAAAAAAAATGTGTAAAGCAGCACCTCTGAAATACTAAGATTGTTGTATAAAGATAAGTGCGTCGTACTTTTTCTATTGTGTGACCGGGCCATTGGTACATGTGCGTGCCTAATAAGATTCATTTAATTTTACAATATACCCAGCAAAGACATTTCATTTATAAAATAATAGTTAGATTTAGCAAAATAAGTATGATGCATATTAGTATAAAATTAGAGGCTTATTAAATTGATTGAATAAAAAAATGTGGAATATTGGTCATTGTACAAAATGAGATTAGTAGGGAGTCCCTCCTAGTTACATTGCAAGACTGGTTTCATTTCATTACAATAGAAGCCATTTGAGTGGAGAATCATGACTATTGTAAAATTTATAACACTAACTTGTTATATATCCTTACAAAATATAATATTATGCTCACTGTTAGCTGTCTTCAATTGTTTTATTTGTTGTTACGTGAATCCTGATTTTGTGCGTTCATTAAGGCGTTCCCTACCGGGAGTATTCGCCTGAAATGTCCAATTCAAGATTCGATTTGAGCATTACTATGTTACAATTACCTTGGTTCTCCTCACTTGAATCTGAACTGTTTCATTACAGGCCAAAGACATTAAATTATTTACTTTTATCCATTGATTTCGTATATAAATCAATGCTTCTATCTTAAATCTCTATTGGAGATGAGAGATGCAGAGGACAAGCATGCAACGGAGTGGCAGCTGTATTCATCAATTTAAAACCATTCACTGGCATTGATGCAGTGTGTCACCAGTAACTCCATGGCCATCACTCTTTGGAAGGATTTTCAACATAAATGAGATGTGTTTAGGAGTTGTGCTTTGTATTGTCTGCACACATCGGCCCGTCCACCATCTTTGGCGTAGTTCTAGCGGTCCGGTCGCGGCGAACTACTCAAAACTTCGGGTGACCGGGATGACGGCGCTCAGGTGGCCCCGATAGCTTAGATACTACGACCAACTTGTTGTGGTCAATAATATACCTACTACTCTCGCCGCTTTCAAGCCTCAAGCGCTACCTACTATGTATTAATAGAAATAGAGAATAAGTTTAAAATGCTGCAAAAATGTTGATAAACTCGTCTCCACTTCAAAGCAGGCCGAGTGTGAATGGAGCTCAACGCCTAAAGCCTTAAGAAATTGAGTCTAAATTTAAAAGCAACGTGCTACTCGTGAATTTGACCAGATACTCATATACACGAGCAGCACGTTGCAGAGGGAGCCGCCGACGCGTCTGGCTGTCACCGACCAGTGTCGACCGCTGCAGTTGTCTCTTCTGTTGGCAATGTGCTGCTTGTTATGAGCACTAAGATGTCATTTAGGTAAAATATATATAACATTATGACTAAATAGTTAAATACTTTATTGAGTAGATATTAAATTCCTTTTGTAACATTCTAAACTGCATAATGGAATTCCCGTTTTTGAACAGTTATACTTTTTTAAATTGTCACATCCATGCACACCACACTTTACTGGTTTTGGAGGGTCAACAGGAGTTTTCCTATCCAATGGGAATGGTATGCCCGGTGGTAATGATACAGAGATGTAATTTTTATTGTTTTTGTAAACTATCATTGGTTCTAGTTTTCTAGTTGGTTTGCCTTTTGACATATTCTTCAATTTAGATTCCTGCTTTTTAAGAAGTCTGTCCATTGTTTTCTTTTTATCTTTCTCTCTTTTTTCATCAGCCATCTGTTTACGTTTCTGTGACTTTAAGGCAGCTTTTTGAATGGCTTCTTCAGTCATAACCTTTTCTTTGTACCCTGAGGGCAGTGCAAGAAGTACTTCTCCTCCTGGACTAGTTTCTTTATCTGTACCTCGTTCATACATGGCTCGTTGTCTTGCTGTCATCATTTTTGGGTCCTTAGGTTTTATTTTTTTGAGCTCTTCATCAACCTGAAAAGAATTGCAGCAGATGTAATAACTTACTAGAAGTTCCTGCGAAGTATTAATGTACTTAGAGAATTGCAATTGGTTTTACTTACTTCTTCTAGTTTGCCAGATTTTATAGCATCAAGCCATCTTTCTTCTTCACTAGAAGTGCCACTGTCCCTGCCTTTCTTCTTTTTCTTTGATGACGACGCCTTCGGTGGGGTGCTCGACGACGAGCCCGGTATGGACCTCCGAGAGTCTGATGACGACTTCATGGTTTGTGCCTTTAACAGATCTGCGGCAGAAGTACCCGGGACGTCGCGCCCTTTCACCTTAATTTTATACGGCTTGTCCAGCGCGTCTTCAAACGATACGTCAATTGACGATTCACTCTCGTATTCATTTTCTAGTTTTCTCTTCTTATGCTTTTTGTGCTTATGCCTTTTATGTTTTTTCGGCGGCGGTGTGTCTATAAATTATCATTTTTATTAATACTTTGAGCGATTGGTAATGTCAACAAAACAAAGGTTAGATTATTTACCAATTACGATTTCATCCTCTGTGGTGCTCTGTTCACGCTGTCTGCGAACCATTTTTGGTTAAATTATTTCTATTTCTGGTTTATTTTCGTCAGTTCTATTATGGAGCCCTTCTGAGTAGTTTTGAGCAGTTTCTATTTTGTTGCAATTTACGAATTCGGAACTACACAAAACCACAAACAAAACGTTCATCTTTCAGTCAGTCAGATGGTATTACCACAGATTACTAATATGTAGCAAGCTACAGACCGATGAGTACTACTTAGCAGTGTTGCCATATGTGGCGCGCTCCAAGTGCCAAAAGTTTTGGCCTAAGTAACCTAAAGTCTCCTAATTTTTTTTTCTTCTGTGAAGTAGCTAAGTTCGCCGAATGATACCACACTTTGTGCGAATTAAGAATTTCTAACTAAGTAACTAAGAATTTCATAATACAGTTGCTAATATTATTGGGAAAAATGGCTGAAAATATTAATGAACCACTTGAATGAACCTGCTTATTAAAACATCTGGTACTTTATTTATCCCATTCGTCCCTATATTGTTAGTTATATTTTCTGCGTTTTCCCATTTTAATATCACAAGACTACTACCTAACAACCATACACTTAAATCACAAGAAAGTTATCTGAACGTGTGCAGAAACTTTTATTTTAATTAATTTGTAGCGTATAAGAAATCTGCCACTTTTATGTATTTGAATGCAATGATACAATTTTTAAACGTAAACCAAACTCCGCCGAAATCCTTGAATGTATATCTGACATCATTCATACTTCACAAGCCAATGTCAATTTTATTTCGTTCAGTAAAACATTCATTGATATTTCTCTACTTTCCCTCTCTGACTGACGCACACTGGCCAAATATCGAATAAAATTAAATCATAAAATTGGCAAAAATCTTTATTACGGTTTTATGAACGGTATTTACAATAATTATTAGTAAATGTTATTTAAGCTATAAAAAAATCCTTTATATCATAGTGATTAGCTGCACAGGAATTTAAAAGAGCAATTTGGAATGGAGTTGGCAGTATATAAATGTGACTAATGAAGTTGCTGTAGGTATTAGACATGCGCAAAATGTGTCAGTGAAAAGAAATGAATGAAGTATATCTTTTGACTCAATGAAGTAGTCCACTCATTTAGTTCAGTACTTCATTTAGTTCAGCATATCAGAACGAATCAATGAGACAACGAGCTCGCGTAGTGTGATACGATGAATGAAGCACTTCACTTAGTTCACTTTTATACGTATCTCGATTTTCCTTCATACTTTAAATAGGATTAGGACCGTCAACCAGGAAATATGAAACCGACTTAAAAAAAAAACTAAAAAAATATTAATTTAAAATTAACAGTTTCAGAAGTAAGCAAAAGTACATAAGTAATTATATTATTATTAAGTAGTATATTTTCTGTTTTTTTTACTGATAGTTAGATTCCTTTTTGTCTAGGTTGGCGTAAAAAATAGTCATGTGTGTGTAAGCTAGACAAGCGACACACACATAGTATAGGCGCCGTCGTCGCTCGTCAGCCCGACTTCAGCCGACCGGCCGGCGAAGTGACACGAACACGTACGAGTCATGCATGCGAGCGAAATGAAATAAATGAATGCTGAGTTGGTGCGAGCCAAAAGAAGGACTGAACTAAATGAAGGAGAGACACATTTGAATGACTACTGAAGGAAAGATAAGTTTATTTTGTGAAATGAAGTACTTCATTTCCTTCAATCGTTCGCGAACTACCCATGTCTAGTAGGTATTACAAGCCGTGAAAGAAGTATATCCGGATGTGATAAACAAAGGGTGTTATTACGATTTCTGGAAAGCTGTCGAAAGGATGAGCAATAAGTTGAAATTCTGTGAATCCGATAAGGTCGCGAAATAACACACTTTGCCCACAAGTAGCATTGCTTCTTCCAGTAATTATTACCGAAGCGTACCTCGCTATAAGTGAAATGGCAACAGTCAATGAGATTTCTACAAAATTTCTGGATTACTTCAATAGTCAATGGACACAAAAAATAACTAATGAAATGTACAGCGATAACGGTGAAAAAAAGAGAACGATTAATGCCGTAGAAGGTTGGCACCAAAGGATTAACGCCATCATTCCTCTCAATCTGCTTACAATTTTTTAAAGAAAATGAAATGAGAAGCATATAAGAAGAAACACACTTCACTGTCCAGATAAAAAAAAAAACAAAGAATATGGTAAAGATAAAAAAAAATTATAACATTATAAATGATTACATGAGCACCACAGTTACCGAGTGTGTAAAGGAGATGTTTGATTTTGGGCTACCACCATGTACACTACCTAGATAAATAGGTAAAAAATAGGGGATTTTCATAAAAATACAAAAAAAAATAATTTGAAGAAGAGTACAGCCGTACAAAAAAGATTATTTCGGAAGATTTTTAATATGATAACCCTATTTTTATGGCAGCTATGACAGTTGTGTTTATTATGACGTTTAACGACTGACAGTTTTAAGTTTCGTGACGTGACGTCTTTCTTTGACTTTGGCAGTTGGCTTACATGTGGTCTGTGGTTTGGCTTTGAAACGTTGAATCGTTGTATTCGCGTGTTTTGGATTGGACGTGTTTCGGAGTTTCTAGTGATTTTTTTTATTTTGCGTGATTGTGATATGCGTTTGTGATTTTTTTAAATTGTCAAAATGACATTTCGTGTATTCCTGATCCACCATATTTATGTTGTGTTACTCTCCTTGACAGAGTTAATTTCAATTTACATTAAAACGAAGTAAAATTATAGAAAATTAACATTACAAAACGGTAACTATATTGTATAGCGATATTTACATATAGTGTACATAGAGCTGGCCCAGGCTCCATACATTTCTGGAACATCTCCTTTAGCTATAATAAGGGGACGTTGAAGAAAAACTGAAGTGTAGTATTAGTTTATTTTAGTTTGTTTTTTCTGTTGTTCACGATTTATTGTTATTGTTTGTGCAAATAATTACCCGTAATATTGATTTTCACTCCCTTTTTTATACTTATTTACCTGAAACAATTTTTCATTTAACTACTTCTAGTATATTGAGAATCTGGTATTCGGAGATCGAGCCCCACCGCCGCCACTACTGCCGTCACCATCGCTTATATAAATAATTATTGTTTTCCCTCATAGGAGTTGTAACTCAACTCCTATGAGGGAAAACAATAATTTTAATAAAGTGTCTTAAACCGTATAAATGTTAAAGAATTTTATACCAATTTTATACCTTCCAACCCTTCCTTTTTATCTATATCTTCTAACGATATTATGAGTAAAAAGATAAAATAAATAATAAAATAACGCTCGGTCGCTTTTCGATCACATCAATATTTAAATTAGATGAAGCCATGGAATTGTACATAAGTAATATTTAAGGGTGACATGTCGTTATATCAGTAGATGGCACCCGTGCGAAGCAGGGTCGGGTTACTAGTTTTTTAAATAAAATATGATACTTTTTTTATGGGTGGGAAATTATAAATAACTTCTCCCGCTCTGGGCGGAGCGGGAGGGTGTGCCAGACTCTTACTGGCTAAAATCCACCCGTATTCCTTCCGTTGCCTGTGTTGCTAGGGGCTTCTGTAACCCTTTTGAACTTCCACGCGACCCCGAAAATGTGGTACTTAGAGACGGGAAGTTGAAGAAATATTTTGAAGTAGATATCTTTATCTATCATATTAATATTATTTTATATATTTTTATGAAAATATATATCTAGCGCTCTTGTCACTCTAACACACATAGCTTACATATGGCAAACCCCGCATAGATCAACTTACGGGTACATTCCTGTCAGTCTCATTAAATGTTTGAAAAAACAGTTTCTCAAACTACAAGTAAAACACTTATTATTTATAAACACAACTGCAGTCAGAGTCCAGTCGTTGTTCCTTTTACTAACACCATAATTATCTTTTACCACACTTGCGGATAATTTAAATAAGTTTATGGATTCTGTAGAATCCCTCAATGTATTTCGATCCTTCGTGTGATTGCCAGACCAATGCTTACAGTACTTGCAATCCCCCAAACACACGCTAAACACTTTGCACGTAAACATTCGAAGGTTGAACCATAAATTTGATAGCCTAAATGTTCTCCATGGATGTTAAGTGTGATATACACTGGCCTGCAAAACTAAGTATCACACTTTTAAAATTGCAATAACTTTTTAAGTACACAAGATATACTTTCGAAACAAAAAGGATTCGAAAAATAGATTAAATTTCTACACACGGTTCAGTATGCGTCGTACTGCAAGAATGGTAGGTGTGACGTTACGAACGGTCCGGAAGGTGAAGCGAAGGTACGAAGAGACTGGAAACCATTTGAGGGGCTGGACCTGGTAATGGCAGACCCAGGTGTACTAGTGCTAGTTGCCGTTATATTGTTTCCACTGTGTTGAGCAATCGCCACCTAAATGCAGTTGAAGTCCAGCAACAGCTTCTTCAGACCCGAAGGGATTACATTAGTGACAGTACAGTGAGAAGAAGACTGGCTGAAGCAAACTGAAACCCCGAAGACCAGCGAGTGGCCCTAAACTCGAGAGAGCATTGAGTAGCGAGACTGCGATTCACCCGTGAACACATACAGTGGGATCAAGAAGAATGGTGAAGAATTTTGTTTACTGATGAGTCTCGATTCTCACTTTACACTTCTGATGGAAGGCGAAGTGTCTACAGGCGACCTGGTGAGCAATACCTTCAAGTCTACTTCTCAGAAAGAGTCCAGTACGGTGGAGGCAGTGTACATGTATGGGCTGGCATATCTTCAGAAGGTCGCACAGAGTTAGTGTCCATAGAAAATGGCAATCTGAAAAAGAAAAGAATAAAAAAAGAAAGAAAAAGGAAAAGATAATCTGGGAAAGATATGCCCAGGAGATTCTCAATGAGTATGCAGGGCCGTATTTAGTAAATATGGGTGATGGATCGATGCTGATGCATGATAATGCCCGGCCACACACGGCTCGGGTCGTGCAAGAGTATATTCAGGAGGTTGGTATCAGTGTGATGGCTTCGTCACCAAGAAGTCCTGATCTCAACCGAATTGAGCACGCCTGGGATGAGCTAGGGAGGCTAGTCAGAAGTCGCAGACCACCGCCAACTACCCTCAGGGCACTAAAACAGGCCCTGATAGAAGAATCGGAGAATATTCCCCAACATCGGCTCCAAAACCTCGTGTACAGTATGCCAAATCGACTCGAAGCTGTAAGCAGAGCCCTAGGAGGCAATACCAATAAAAAATAAATAACATGTAAAACATACTTGTAAATGTTAATTGAGTTTTATGACACTAAGCTAAAAATTGCCATTTTTATTGTTTTATCTTGTTTTAGATTTTAAAATGTTACTAATGTATAATTTACTATAGTTTCAAAGAAAGCTGATAAAAATGGCTATAAAACGTTTTTTATTCTAAATCTCTAACTTCTACAGTTTAGAAAAAAAAATTAAAAGTGTAGTACTTAGTTTTGCAGGCCAGTGTAGTTATTCTTTCGGAGTGCTGGTTGAGTAAAGCTCCTATTTTTGACGGTTTTGCCTCGGCATGGTCTACATTTAGCCACCAAAACGTCGGTATTAGAATCTATATTCGTTCCAAGTTAAAATATGTATAAGATTACAGAACCGATATTCCGGGATGCTAACTGTCTTATTTTAAAGCTGGACCCAGACGTTGCGATTGTGACAATACATCGATCACCGTCAGTCAGAAATATTGATAATTTAATTAGCTCCTTAGATGACACACTAACTTCCCTTTCATCAATGAGAACAGTAGCAGTAATTGGTGATTTAAACATTAATATTCGTCCAGGAAATAGTGATCCAAACTCTGAAGAGTATTTAAGTATAATGGCATTTCGTGGGCTTCTGTCAAACGGCATCGTAACAAACTACATTTAAAGTCAATGTAGGATCCTCAATTTCATATAAACTAACGTATTCACGATATCGAAATTATTGCAATAACCTGCTAATGACGATTACGTACCAATATGAACAGAATGAGCTCTAAAAGGCCAGTGGAAATCCCAAAGCATCTTGGGATATCATAAAATCCATAAGTTATGGAATTACCACACCCACAAGTAAATCGGAGGATCTCCACAATATCTGTAGTGATTCTGATGGCTCTGTAAACTCTATTAACAATTACTTCGCAAACGTTGGAGGTAATCTTGCTCAGAAGGTACAGCAGGCTCAACATTGTAACAATTAAAACTTTGATTTTAATTCTTTACCCAACCCGCAAGGCAACTTATTGGCAACTTATTGACTTTGCTGAGGTAAACAGTTTAATCACGGTGCTGTGGCTACGATGGTATGCCTGCTTCAGTTATTAAATCTGCCTGAGCTTGTCAAAGGGCATCGTTCCAAATGCCTTCAAAAAGGCATTAGTGCTATCTATAGTCTCAAGCAAACTATTCAGACAGAAGCACATCAGTATTTGCATGTTATTCAGATCTGTCAAAAGCTTTTGATCTGGTGTGTTATGACAAGCTGTGGCAGAAGCTACAACGGATATACGGATATACGGATCTGCCACATAAGATTATATCTTTATTCAGGTACTGGTACAATAAGCAGCTGAATAGTGTCAGATGGACGGGTGCGCAGTCGGACTTGTACAGGTTGGATTGCGGAGTGAGGCAGGGGGTTTTTGCCTCGCCTCTTTAACCTGTATATGAACCGGCTGATCAGTGAGCTCAGCAGCACTAATGTTGGGTGTTCTATAGATGGGCTCTTTATAAACAACATCAGCTACGCGGGTGATATGGTGATGCTGAGCCATTCGATCGGTGCGTTATTTAAACTTCTGCCCTTATGTGAATCATAAGTACAACGCTAAGAAGAGTGAATTTTTGATTTTTAAAGCCGGTACTAAATGCTACTCATTCTGTACCTCCTATCACTCTTTTCGGCATTCCTTTATACAGGAAGAACCAATTCAAGTATTCGGACCACTGGGTCTCCGACGACCTGTGTGACAATCAGTATATTAAGAGGGAGCGCAGAGCGCTGTCGGTCCGGTGTAATATGTTGGCTCGCAGGTTCGCACGATGTACTGGACCAGTAAAGGTGACTTTATTTAAGGCATATTGTCAGTCGTTTCACACGTGTAACTTGTGGACCAACTTTACGCAGCAGGCGTACAGCGCACTGCACGTGCAGTACAATAATGCTTTCAGAATGCTGTTAGGGTTTCCGCGGTGTTGTTCGAGTAGTGCCTCGACTATGTTGGCTGAGGCGGGGACTGAAGATTTTTTCGCAATCATAAGGAAACGGAGCGCTTCGCTTCTAAGTCGCCTACAAAACAGCTCGAACAGCAATACCCAAAACTCTGTACATTTTGTTTTTGTGTAGGATAGATGAGTTGTAACCACATTTCACACACACTTTACCCACACTTCTAATAATATTTTTTATTAACTAATGTGGTTACAACTCATCTATCCCACAAAACACAATGTACAGGGTTATTAGTTATTTTATTATCCTTCACTAAACACATTTAACATGATATGGTAGTAAAATACACGTCATGTTTATTATACATACTTACCTACATATAATGTTCAAGGTTCAAATAACTAATCGTTCCCGTTTTAACGTTAAGTCTTTATTATTTTCTGCAACAGCGTGCTAATGGTCGGTTTTACTTTCCGCAGAGCGTGTCGGCTATAACGTCGGACGTCGAGATACGTCCGGAGCGTAGTTCGAACTAAAGTGGTATGGTGCATTAGGTGCACCATCTTCCTTATATCTGAGATTGAGATTACGCTTTATAGCAAGTTTATAGCACTAATGGTGCAGTGGACTAAGAAGTTCTCTAAGCTTTTATTGTCTGGAGGTGTCAACACCTCCAGACAATAAAAGCTTAGCGAACTTCCGAACTTCTTCTTCCGAAATATACTAAAAAAATAATTTGCGACCCTGAGGTCGCAAATTATTTTTTAGTTTTTTAGTATGTTTTTAGTATTTTTAAAAACATCTTGCAATGGGTTTGAGGGCAAATCAGTCAAAGCTCTGCCATAATTCTGAGTGAAATCTATACAAAGGACGTTGTTATGAAGAAAAGACGTCATTTGAGCCGATAAGAAATTACCACAGCCGTGGGAATGTTGGAAGCTGGTTCTCGGCAACGTGCTGTGGCAATCGCTCTGGGAACTGCGCAGAGAGTCGACTTTGGACTCGTTACCGCATCACTGGCAGAGTGGCAGAGCGACATGGAGGATGAACTCGCATCACCACACACAGACAAGATCGTTATATATGTACAAATCACTGCGCGACGAAATTATACAATAACCGCGATGATGTTGGTTACGAGGCTTCATAGCTCTTCAGGGATGTCAATAAGCGATCAAACCAGAAAGAAATCGCTTGCATGAAGTCAGTTTCCGTTCCCGAAGGTCGCTACGTGTACCACCTATTGAACCCCGCAATACTCGGTATTGGAGGACCCCAGGATACCAACAGACACACGACAAACGTTTAAAATAATGCCAGGAAGTCCATGCATACAGTGGTAGAACAATCATGATAATGGGCGGGTATTTGGGTCGGTGAAAGAACCGAACTGATTTGGATCAGAGGCAATCTCAATATACATATTTACGCTGAAATGATTGTCGATCAGATGTTGTCATTCCTTTGCGGACTCAATTTGGTGCTTCATTTCTGCTTTTGCATGATAATGGACGTCCACATACTGCCAGAATCGTTGCAAACACGCTTACCGCAGCTAATATCAACGTCCTACCATGGCCTGCTCAATCGCTAGACTTGAATCCCATTGAGCACGCATGGGATATGCTTCAAAGAACAGCTCTGGCAAATATGGATGCCGTACACACACCAGAAAATCTTTTGCGTTTCTTACAACGGGCGTCGTATGAGCAGTGGTGGCCCAGCGGTAACTGCCGTGACTTACGAGTTGTAGGTCGTAGGTTCGAACCCAGGCAAGCGCTTTACTTTGTGTAAATTATTTATTCACCGCTGCCCTCAAAACGGTGAAGGAAAACATCGTGAGGAAACCGGCATATCCTAGAACCATAAAATTTGAAGACATGTGACATGATCTACCAACCCGCCCTGGGCCCGCGTGGTAGATTACGGCCCACTCCATCTCACAGAGAAGAGGCCTGTGTCCCTGCAGTGGGATCATTATAGGCTGACGGACGTGGGCGGCCATGCCGCAACGTGATTTGGGTGAACTCATATTGAGTATGATCGCTGCGATTGTGTTATACGCGTTAACAGCGTAAATACAGACGAACTGTTTATTTTCCGCAAAAAAAAAATCTACTACTAATACTAAACTTCACTTTTATCTTTTTATGACATTTTAATGTCAGATACAAAAGCAGAGAGTACTTCATCGATCTACATATACGAAAACATTTTATTTAATTTCAATAGGGAAATAAATATATATATATTTAAAATATACCTTGGTCCTTAGACACTTTCAATGTGTGTAGTAATATACGTGTATAATCCGTGGCTTTATGTGATTGATTTCCTCGAAAACGAATCGAAACAATTTCTTAAAATCACGAAGTAAGGATCCGCACAATGTCCTGACTTAGTGCGGTATATTTTGAGGTTTACTGTAAGACCCGTTTTACAGTTACAGTTACAGTTTTTCAATACGTTTAATAGGTACCTACGTCAAGACCCGCAGCAGTGGGCCAGACTAAATTAAAAGAAAAAGACCAATAAAAGGCGGGAGGTGTCGTGGGACACTCGGTTGGAACGAAGTTTCTTTCGCTGTATATTATGTATTAACACAGAGCCATTTAGTATGGCCTTAAGGCGCTGACAGAATAGGTTTCTCTTAAGAAAAAAAATTACCAAATCTGTATGGTTTTTGGTAGCGGAAAAAATATATGTTATTTCTGAACATATTTCCCAGAACTTGGTTGTTACCAAAACACGTTTTGAAAACAAAATCTTGATACAAACTGACGTAAAACTAACCTCTTACATTGAGTTCTAATCCAAAATATCTGTATCAAATATCAACATACGTTACGTATTTAATTAATAACAAGAACGTCTTATTTGAATGCAGAACTTGGTTGTTTTTTATTTTCAATTACTCAACTCAATTTTGAGAAAATAGATAATTACTTCATATTTTGCAATAAATTACAAGCGATGTGTCATCGCGCTTCTCTTTCTTTTATATGGAATTTGACAGTGACCGCGATTTAGGTGTTGTCAGCGTCTTAAGTTTCAAGTCTCCAGCAAGAAATCTTGTCATTTCATATGCCGATGCCGAGTAGGTACACTAAGGTGATGACGAATCATTTAGTATTTAATAACCTATATTTAATAAGTCATACAAAAATAATAATTCAAAAGATTAAAAAACAAAGCTGCTTCTGAAAAGTGATATTATTTACATTACAGTTCAGTTCTGAGAAAGAACATTCTGTTCTTCAAATATCGTTTGGTTCGAGTTCGAGTTTTCTACTTCGTGTTCACAAATGAAGAAGCTCCTCGTATCACAATCGATGTGGGTCAGACGTCCGGTGTAGAACATCGAGCCGCACTGCTCACTTTCATCTACTTCAGGTTGGTATTTGCCCCACCAGGCATCAGCATCATTCAATGGTGTCCCTAGAAAACCAAAATGAACATTGATAAATGATAAATAAATGATATTATTTCTGAAACTAGGTTTGTACAATCAATCAATCAATCAACTCAGCCTATAACAGTCCACTGCTGGACATAGGCCTCTCCCAGGCTGCGCCATATCACCCTGTCCTCCGCTTTCCGCATCCAGTCAAAAACGGTTTGTACAAACGCTTTTAAAACTAGATTAGGTCGGCGTTTCCTATCTGACTACTCTGAGAAGAAAGGCCGAATCAAACTCAGAGGTCACAGTCTCTTTTAAAGTCCAGACATAATCTTGGTTAGATCATGTGAAGACCATATAGATTGGTGTCTGAAATGGCCTTTTGATGAAAGAACCACACAGATTGAGTGGACCTGTCCAGTCAGTGCACGCATTTGTCAGTAGTTGTGCAGCTCAACTCAGAACTTAAGGAGCTCAACGATTCAACGAACAATACCAAAGAAAAGACATTAGAGTAGGCCAAATAAAGTACTCAAACTACCAGACCATCATTAAAACTAAATAAGAGAAAAAAAAACAATGACCTACATAGTCCTCACATTATATCAACGAACAATACCAAAGAAAGGACATTTGGCTAGGCCGTAAAAAATACTCAAACTGCCAGACCATGTTAAAAACTTACTGAGAATAAAACAAAATTAAACAAGAACCCACATAGTTTTCACATTTACAATAATTCAAATAAACACACAGAAATACTTCATACAGGTTTGAAGTAATTATCGAAATCACAAATCAACGTTTTTCTTGCATCCTCATTACATGGGAGCTAGCAAGTTCTGCACTTGGCTGGTCGAGAATCTATATCTATACATCAATACGAAATAATACAACTTGAGTGTCTGTTTACAGTCAAAATAACAGCTTTTTACTAAAGTCTTTTAACAAAAAGACTATTTTCAACATTTTTGTCTGTCTGTTTGTCCCGGTTAATCTCCGAAATGGCTGGACCCGACATTGACGGGAGTTTCACTGGCACATAGCTGATGTTATAGGGAGTAATTTAGGCTACTTTTATTTTAGAAAAAGCGACGCGGTCGAGGCCGCGGGTAGCAGCCAGTACTTCCACTAGTCTTTATGGTCTTTTTTCACAAGTCAGGCTCAGAAAGGCCTCAGAAAACTTTCACAAGATTACGGATAATATAGGTTAGGCCTAAGGACAGTTACTTATATGAAGAAAATAGCGAAAGGAGAATGCCCTTGGGCCGTACCAACTTGTGGGGAGCGGGTCACAACCAAAGTTAGTTCATAAAATTACCCCTTTATTTTTAAATCAGACACGTACTACGCTTTTGTCAGGAAAAGATCTTCAGGGTTTCTGACATCATGAAAAAAAAGTACTTTTGTATCATTATTTGTCACTTACACGTCGTACACACGGCTACATATCAAGCTATACTTTTCCAGTATAAGCTGACCTCTCATTGTACCGAAATCCTATACAATGCGAGATCAGCATAAACTGGAAATGTTAAGCTTGATATGTAGCCGTGTGTACATAAAAAACCCAAGTTTAAGCTTAGTGCTCTCTCACCGAAAGGAGGCCTGTGTCCCAGCAGTGGGAACATTATAGGTTGATTATGAAGCATAGTGATACCTGCCATGAAACATGAAAAAGTAAGTAGGTACGTAGCTATTTTTCAATAAAGTAAAATACGTAAAGTAAAATACGTCGTTTTACAAAATATTGGTGATTGACTGAATCGCTAAAACAAAAATCTGGGGTACGGTAGTGCCCCCGCCAAGACGAGCCAAAAAAGCAGGCCCCGGACACTACCTACCTTTTCTCGAAGCATTTCGTCGTATTTTGAAACCCTCATAGCTTCGGCCTGGATAATGCTAGAGAGCTCAAATTCTCAGGATAAGAGTACTTACCAGACTTATAAAACAAAGGTTCATTTGTCTAGTTTTCATATTTTGGATTTTATTAATAGATACAATACCTAAAATTCGTTGATTTCGTCACTGACTCATTGATTGACTCACTCTCTCATCAAAACCTCTAGAGCACTTCCCGAAGTCCTAGAAAGCTGAAATGCAGCTATGATTTGGTATGCAGGCTAGGATTTGCACCCAAACAATAAAAAAAAAAAATGAAAATCTGTAACTTTTACCCTCCGGCTCCCTTAACGGGATGTGCAAGTCTGTGTTTCTTGCAGGTATGCTTTGGTATGCAGTCTGGGATTTGCACACAAATAACAAAAAAAATGAAATCTGTAACTTTCACCCTCCAACCCCCGTAACGGAGGATGCAGGTTGTATATAAAATAAATCCTCTAGGGTACTTCCCTAGTCCTCGCGTACATATGGGAGTGGCGCGAGGAGGCGAAACGCCGGGGCGTAACTCCGCTGCCGCGAGAAATCACGACACAGCGGACAGAGCTTCGGCGGGATCTCATGGCGACATGGAGAGTGCGATTGTCAGAACCCAGTGCTGCGCATGCCACAATTGCGGTGTTAAGACCCCTCTTTGAGGAGTGGCAAAGCGTCCTCACCTTCCAGGCCCATTCACGGCCACCGTAGGCGCGGGCTTGCGGACGGTGAGCAATGGGTAGCTCGCTGTCCTACAAGGACCAGGCCCGGGTCAACGGCGCGTTGTGTTCCACGTGCGCCTCAAAGAGATGTCAACACAACTGACGGGGTCCGCTAGGGCCGATGCCTGCCGGGGTCACGGGAAAGTCCGAAAGGGATACCGTGGCAACACACAGGCAACGGAAGGGACACGGGTGGTACACACGGGAACAGTTATTTGATCATTTCCCACCCAAAAAAAGAAAAAGGGTACTTCCCGAAGTCCTAGAAAGCTGAAATTTGGTAAGCGGGCTAGGACGTGCACACAAAAACAAAAATTAAGAAATCTGTAACTTTTACCCTCCAACTCCCTTAACGGGAGGTGCAAGTCTGTATTAGTTACGGATAATAGGTACCTACAAAAAGAAATAGCCGCGCCCGTCGCACAGACACTCCTATGGGCTTATGGTAAGAAATTAAGTCACTAGTCTTTAATGTTGTGTCATGCAATAGTTCAATGGAGCGGCCAACCACCATAAAATAAGATATAAGGTTTGCAAAGTTAGGGGCTTTTTTTTTTGGGTGGGAAATTATCAAATAACTTCTCCCGCTCTGGGCGGAGCGGGAGGGTGTGTCAGACTAAAACCCACCCATGTTCCTTCAGTTGCCTGTGTTGCCAGGGGTCTCGGTAACCCTTTCGAATTTTTCCGCGACCCCGGCAGCCATCGGCCCTACTAGACCCCTACACTTGTTCTGACGACATCTCTTTGAGGCGCGCGTGGAACACAACGCGCCGTCGAGCCGGGCCTGGTTCTTACCGTACGGTGAGCTACCCAATGAAATGAAATGTTTTTGGTGGGATTCATTTTTGAAATACATTTTACGCATTTTTACGAAGAGTTTGGTTCACACACAGCAATTTATTTTCTAGAATATTCTCGATGAGCTGTTTATTTTTCCTTTTTATGTGATGACGTGACAGAACGACGGTTTCTTTTGGATTGTTTATTCTTTAGTAGTAAAAAGTACAATTATTCGGTACCTGCATTAGTTAATTTCGTAATAATAGCAACCCGTTTAGAAGGGTAATGCATACAAACGTTTCTGTATTTTAGTGGTATTCCATGCATTGAAAAATAACTGTGAAATAATAAGTATTTGGAAATCTCTGGACATACAATTGGTCATAATATGATGTGTTCTGCACGAGGACAGACGATTCTACGTGTTAACGTGTACCAGGCCATGAATGCTTCTCGACTGTTCACAGATCGCGTTTTCTTAAAAATAATAGTCATCATCATTATTCAGCCAACGAATTCCACTACTGCACATAAGTAGGTCCCTCAAATAAAAAAAAAATACCTGGTGGAAGTCACGGGAATTCACTGTATGCTAGAACCATAACTGTCCATGCGTAATTAAATATGATTCAAAGTATTTCCTAGATAAGAAAATGAAAAACGATGTTATTGTTCAGCTTTTTCTCTCCTTCGTTCACGAGGGAACAAAGTCGCGAAACATGTCGCGGGGCGACGCGGCACTTCTCGATAACCTCGAAATATTAAGTAGGTTAACGAAAAATAAATACTAATTCTCGGAAATCAGTGTAATAAATAGTTCGCAATGTAGGACGAGTTTTGAATTCTCCTCCAAATACACTAGGTTTTTGTTTGGTATAGAGCGCCCTATATTGGTGGGCATTCTCCTTTGTGCAATTGTTTAGTACCTACTTGATTTCATAATCACAAGAAAAACATGGAAGGCCGCGCATTTTATGTAAACGGTAAGACGGACACTACCTACCTCTAACTGTCTGCCAACCCTCGTACAATTTGTTATGGAAGCCCAGATGAAATATTCCTCTGAGGTAGTTCCCTCCGATTCTTTGTTTTGATGCGGACTCCGTTAACGATGCAAGATAATCTGCTTCCATCCGATTGTTGACCATAGCCAGGTAGGACTGTTCCGCGCGACACACAGCGTGTGCCTCCATCCAGTTCAGTGGTGTGGTGTGCAGTTTGTAACATTTGCCAATATTGTTATTAAAAGTGTAATCTGAAAAAAAAAAGAAATTGTCAGGGGTTTATAAATTTTGTACATTTTGTAAAGGTTTTCTGTAAAATGTGACTACGGGATATATAACGAAATGCAAGAGGTCATTCTCGTTCTTATCAGTTTGATACAGTGCAAAACTAAGTGAATAGGTAAATGATATATTTTTTTTTTCTGTAAGTAGGTTTATACAAACACTTTTACACGTCAATCATATTTTTAAAATAAAACTAGATGAGGTCGGCGTTTCCTATCTGACTACTCTGAGAAGAAAGGCCAAAACAAACTCAGAGGTCACAGTCTCCTTTAAAGTCCAGACATAATCTTGGTCAGATCATGTGAAGGCTATGTAGATTGTTGTCTGAAATGGTCCTTTTGAGGAAATTTTTGAGTTTTTTGAGGAAAGATTGTGGACCTGTCGAGTCAGTGCTCGCATTTGTCAGTAATCGTGCAGCTCAACTCAAAACTTAAGGAGCTCAACGATGCGACGAACAATACCAAAGAAAGAACATTTAGGTAGGCCGCATAAATTACTCAAACTGCCAGACCATGATTAATACTAAATGAGAAAACAAAAACCACAATGACCCACATAGTCTTCACATTCACAATAATTGAAAACAATATAATACTTTACAAGTAAATATTAAATTCCACACTTATTAAACTCCACAAAGTAAATATGTCATTGTGTTTTGAATAATCATTAAATGTCAAAAGTGTATATAAGTAGGTATATAAGTATGTAGGTAAACACGTTCCTCTTTAAATAAAATAAAATTCATTTATTTCGGGTAACTATATAGGCCCATAGAAGAAAATTTACAAAACAATTCACACTAATAATACCATAAAATAGAATAAAATAATAATAATAATAAAATTCATAATAAATGTCACAATAATTCAAAATAAAATTAAAATATAAAATTAAAATAAAATTGAAATAAAATAACAATAAAATTAGATAACATTAAAATTAAAATAAAATAAATTAAAATAACGATACTTTAGATACATACAAATACACACTCAAGCATTAATAACGTCTGCCAAACGGCCGTGCTTGAACATGCCTGCTGCAGCAATGCAGCATGTAGGGGCAGTCCAGCCTGTCAGCAATCATCACTAGGATTGCTAGGAGCTGGCCCGCACTCTGCGCGCCAGAGAAATGCTCCGCCTGCGCATAGTCGCGTGAAAACAGGCGGTGCGCTCCTCCGCGAACATGCCCGAGGCGCTGCAGAACCGAGGCAGCCCCATCACAATCCTAAATGCATTACTATAGAGAACGCCGAGGTCGCTATAGCACTTCTTTGTGTAACGAGCCCACAGGCTGCATGTGTAAAGGGAAGTACAATATGCTCTAAAAAGTGTGACTTTTACCCTCCCTGAACACCTAGCAAACCTACGAGCTATCATGTTGGCTCGTATTGAGAACGACCTCCGCTCTCTCTCAATATCACTTAGGTCAGGCGTAAGAATATGTCCCAAGTATTTAAATTTATTCACCCTCTCCAGAGGTGTCCCGTTCAGTCTAACAGACGGAACATTCTGGGGACTTACTGCACCGACTCCAAAAACCATGAACTGGCTTTTTGCCACATTATATCGCAAACCATGATCACGAGCATACTCTTCACATACACCTTACAACCTCCTCAGACCACATACCGACGCGCTCAGCAACACCATGTCGTCTGCATAACTGAGATTATTCACAGACACTCCATCAATATGGCAGCCGACATGGCAGCTGCTGAGCGCGCCGATCAGGTAATTCATGTACACGTTGAATAGCGTAGGAGATGTCAACCCACCCTGCCTGACACCACATCCAAGTTCATATTGCTCTGACATCACCCCCTCCCATCTCACACAATTCTTTTGATGCCCATACCAGAACCGAAATAGGCTGGTAATTTTATTTGGCATGCAAATCTGGTCTAACTTGCTCCACAGGACATCGTATTGGACTAAATCGAAGGCCTTGGAGAGGTCCAGGAAGCTTGCGTATACCGGCGTGTTTCTCTTCGTATAATAATTGACGGTGTGCTTAAGGCACAGTATCGCGCTCTCCGTTGATAGCTGCGGACGAAATCCGAACTAGTTGTCGTGGAGAGTTACGTAATTGTTCAGCTGTGCATTAAGCAAACCATCAAAAACTTTAGTCGCTGTGGTCGCGAGAGAGATAGCCTATAGTTATTGGTATCAGCTAAGTCACCAGTCTTATTCTTAATTACCGGCACTACCACGGTTTTCATAAAATCATCCGGCAAATAGTTGTGGCTCACACACAGGGAATAAAACAATGCTAATACTCTCGGGATGTGTGGTCCAGTATGCAGGAAGTGCTCAATACTGAGTCCATCGTGACCCGGAGATTTTCCACGTGTCATGTGCCTTATGACACTAGCTACCTCTTTCGCACTAAATCTCGTTCCGACAACATGACCACACCTGTCAGCATTGAGTACTTCACCGTCCGGAACACGCGGCGATTTAACAGCAAAATGCTCTTTAAAAAGATTAGCAATGCTTGAAGGATCACTCACCCCGCCGACGCTCGCAGGTAGTCCAGGTCGGACGTTGATTTTGGCAGTGCTCTGCCAGAAGCCACGGAAATCGCCTTCACGGTGTTTATCGGCGAGGGCATCCATTCTAATCTGATCTTGGTGATCTTGACACCACTTTAATCTTGATTTGAATACCCTTCTACTATCACACATATCATTATAGACAGAACCGGACCTAGGCCTACCGCACAAGTCCCATTCCATAAACTTAGACCTGGCGTCCTTATGAGCCCCGGCGACGTGTTTGTTCCACCCAATTACGCGTGAGCCTCCCGCATGTCGCCTGGTCTCCCCTCGGCCCTTCTTCGTTGATTCCGTTGCAGCAGTGCGGAGGGATGTCAGAGTACAGCCTATCCAGAATACGCCCGACAGGCTGATGTAAATATAAATAATACTATAAAGGTAGATAAGGTATATACATAAACAATACAGAATTCTTGTTACACTTCAAATATAGAGTAACAGACCGCTCTATTAGGCGACATTGTAGTAGGCTTTGGTTGTCGGGTCTACAATTCCGCCCGTGTTTTATGGCTTATTTTTAATTATCCATGTAACCTCTATGAAATATACTAATTTGGGTTTTCATTTTAAACTACATAAACCTACGACCTAAAAGAGTTCTGGTCACACTTCAAGTATAGATTAACAATTCGCTCTATTAGGCGACATTGTAGATGGCTATGGTTAACGAGTCTACAATCAATAAAATAAATATATTATCAATAAAATAAATAAATATTTTTGTACTTACAGAAACTTACCTAAATTAGGAATATCGCATTGATTGTTCCACTCTAAAGACTGGAGACTCTTCTTGCAAATGAAGTTATACTTAGAATCACAATAACCATCATCCATGTCGCCAGCTCGGAATAAGCATGCACAATCCTGTTTCTTGTAATAATCATCCGGTTGACCCGGCTGCCAGTTGTGATACACCTCAGACATGGCCTTCCCTGGAAAAGTAAAATGTATAACAAAAAAAAAAAAAAATAAGATTGGTGTTTCAAGTTCAGCGGGGCAATTGCGTAACACACAGAATGACAATTGATCGTAATCGGTTTCATTTTGACAGTTCACCCACGTTCATTGCATTATTTACGTTGTTGAATTTTTCAAACCTATGAAGCAATGCATTAGCAATATGCTTCAAAACTCTCGGATTGTGATTCAAACTGTGTTACGCAATTAGGTTGCAGGATTAGGTAGGGTTACCAGCTGTACCTACTGTTAAAACAATATTTGTACTTCATATTCCTCTTATTATATTTTACACGGAAAAAAAGGATGTCTTAAATTAAGACAATATCCTTTTGGTCAAGACAAATATTAATTCATATATGGGGAAAACAATATATTCTTGAATGAAGTAAAATTTTGTCTTAGTTTTATTGTCTTCTTCGAAGACATTATACTTAAATGAAGAATTATTAAGTTTAATTTTAAGAATATTATTTCTCTCTTAGAATATTTTCTTCAATTAAGATTATTATAGTCTTAAATAAAAAATATTTGCTTAAGTCAGGAATAAAAACCAAGTATTTATTATTCTTAATTTGAGTAAACAGGTTTTCTTGGACTGAGATTTACTTACGTTAAGAAAATATTTACTTGGATTGAAACAATTTTTCTGAGAATATTGATATTCTTCGCTGAAGAGATCCTTTTTTTCCGTGTAGTAGTACACTCGTAGCAAGTAGCAGTTTACTGTATAATAAAACTAAACTCGTATATAATACTGTTTTTGATAACTATCACTAGAACTTTATATAGGTACCTACTTAAAAATCCAAATTGACCTTTACTTAAATATTACCCGACTACGGCAAAGTGTTATGATTTTAACAGGCTTTTTATGTTCATCGGTTCCCCATCATCTGCCTGCCTTTCCCAACTATGTTGGGGTCGGCTTACAGTCTAACCAAATACAGCTGAATATCAGTATTTTACATGGAGCGACTGCCTATCTGACCTCCACAACCCAGTTATTGGGTAACACGATACCCCTTAGAAAGACTGGTAGTCAGACTTTCGGGCTTCTGACGACTCGTAACGACTGCCAAAGATCCACGAATGACAGCCGGGACCAACGGCTCAACGTGCTTTCCGAGGCACGGCGGGGTCTTGGTTTGTAAAGATGGTCACCCATCCACGGACCAACTAGCTTAACCTGATCGATTGACCCGTGCGGCTGTTATTACTTAGCCACAAGCCCCTCCCCGCCCTCCCCTCAGGTTTGTGCATCCCGGATAGGTTTTTTGAGGTCTGTTGAGAGTGTATACAGAAATAGGAGTTACTTAGTCGCTCTATCTCTATCTCAGAAGAGTTGGAGAATTCACGATGCAAGAGCGAGCGCAGCGTGTTTGAAAAATTTAGCACCCTTATATTTAGTATTCGTAGGGGGCCTCCAACTACAAACTGCCTTTTACTTTCTAATCATATTTTGGCCTTGTTTGGGATTTGGTTAAAAAGTATGTGGCAGTCATCTACATCGCCAAATGCGAACTACGCAGCACACTGACGTCACGCAAAATCTTGCATGACGCAAACAGAGTTTACCGCGCAACTAGCATAAATATATACAACATCCCGACATCAACCGTCGGGTAGTGGCCCACCAAACACGACACCTGTCTGGTCGGAGGATCCTCCCTTTTCTATGGAGAATGAGTGAACTTCACACGATGTTCCTCATGCCGCCTCTATAAGTATTTCTTGAAATTTTGGGGCTGCCAGGTCCCGGGGTCTGGGGCTGGCCGCCCCTGCTCCCTTTTAGTTCGCCAGTGCTAATTACGAATTATAGGATGCTCGTAGTGCACCTTGCTACCGTCACCGGAGTTAACCATAACACGTGCGCAAGGTCTTTGAGCGCCACGAGTGACGCAGGGTCTTTAGGGGTGTCACGAGCGGCCGGCGCTCGGCGCCCTCTGAAACCCTGCGCCCGTGTGCGCAGCATATCGTACACCATAGGCCGCATAAAGACGCCCCTACCAACATACTTCAACTGAATGAAACGAAATTTAAATCATGTATTAAACGCACGCTATGCAGCCAAGCATGTTATAAGTTACAAGATAACATCGCTGATAAAAATGGTTGGCTCAACGCTGGCCCTGCTCCACAAGGGCGCATAAAATAACTGATTAGCATTTGAAAATACTGTTGGTGTTGCTGAAGACTGTAAGACTTTCTTTGCATTGCATAGATTCAATCCTTTAGAGTATAAATAGCACATGTGTGAGTATTTTGCACGATAAAGTTACCATTTATTGGGTACATCTTTCATTGACTTGAATGTGCACTGGCAGTTGAGAGTATTTCACGCTCACTCAAATGTCTCGCTGATGGTGGCGCATGTGTTAGATCATTCGGTTCCCTTCAAAATTGTTAAGCTAAATGGTGCTAATCCATGCGTGAACGGACGCCGTCAGTTGGGATTGGTCATCTCTTAGCTGCCTTATTCTTTTTTATTTTTAGGGTTCCGTACGTGTGAATGAAAAAACGGAAACCTTATAGGATCACTCGTGTGTCTGTCTGTTTGTGAGGGACAAACAGACAGATGTCACAGCCAATTTGCTGATTAAGTTGAAATTTCTATTTATTCTAATTTTTCGAAATTTTTATGATCCAAACACGGACGACGTGCGACGTAAATAAACGATTTTTTTTCATTTGGGAGGCAAATAAAAAAAAAAGTTTAAGAAACTGTACCGTGTGACATATTTAATGAAAGGGCTTACTGTGAGGGTCTCGAAAATTTATTTATATATTTTTAAAATAAATAGTTTTACAGTTATTTAAGAAAATAGATGAAAACGACCATTCTTATCCTTATCTTCGAAACTAAAGAGACAAAACATAAAAAAAAAAATACAGAAAATCTATCTTCTTTACAATAAAGAAGATAGATTTTCTGTATTTTTTTTTTAAATAACTGTAAAACTATTTATTTTAAAAATATATAAATAAATTTTCGAGACCCTCGGGGTCGTTTTCATCTATGTTCTTAAATAACTGTAAAACTATTTATGTAAAAAATATATAAATAAATTTTCGAGACCCTCACAGTAAGGCCTTTCATTAAATATGTCGCTCAAAAGGAGAAGCTCAATGACTGAATGACTGACTGACTGACTGACATATCAATGCACAGCCCAAACTACTGGGACTAGAGACTTTTGCACAAGGGTTCCTTTCGTGATGTAAGCGAGGATTAAGAAAAGGTTTTTGGAAATTCGACTTTTATGGGGTGAAAAGGGGGATTTCGTTTGTATGAAAGTCTAATTTCTTGAGTTAACTCGAAACTTGGTATCTGTAATTAAGATCAAAAATAAAGAATAACGTAAATCAGGGTTTTTAAAAGTCTACCCTAACGGGATGAAAAGGGGTACTCAATTTTTCAGGGGTGGAGTTTAGTGCGTGGATTGATTAGGTCGAAAATTGGTATAAAAAATCTATAAGTCAAATAATGGAAAAGTCACAAACGATATTTAAAAGATTAGCCTCTTTGAGAAAGAGAAAAGGGGTAAAAGATTATTAAAAAAAAATGTTTTTTAAACTTGTAACTTGGCCCGAATACTTATGTAAATAAAAAACAGTCGAGAGGTGTCGTCGACCCGTAGTGATGAGCAAAATGTTAGACTTTTTTCGGTCTACCTCTCATTCGCCAGGTGTGCAGAGTATATTGTGCGACAAGTAACTGATTTTTTTAAGGATAAAGTACGATATCCACGCGTAGTAACCGCGGGAGTGACTGATTGACATAACTGAAGTTTTGCACTAGTGTTCCTTTTATAATGTAGGCGAGCACCGAGAAGGGATTTTTGGAAACTTTACCTTCACCCTACTTAAGTAGGGTGAAGGTAAAGTTTCCAAAAATCCCCCCCGTTGAACGCTAGATCCCAGATACCTAAGTTCTTATGCACCAATGGTGTACCATGTGACATTTAAGAGATGGGGTGAAAAGGGTATTTCGTTTGTATGCAAAATTTGTTTGTTTGTTTGTATGCAAAATCTTATCATCATCATCATCTATGTACCTAGCCTTCTCTCAACTATGTTGGGGTCGGCTTCCAGTCTAACCGGATGCAGCTGAACACTATATGTTCTGTCTTGAGTTAAAAAAATAATAGTAAGACGAATGCGAGCATTGCGTTTTAAGTTATGTGGTCGTTTTAAACATGCCTGGGAGTCTGATTGCAATCACACTGTTAGGACGTCAACAACCCACCTTAAAACGTACGCTTTTTATATATAACAGTATCTGGTGTTCACTTATTTAGATCGCATATTAACTCTTCATTGTTTCTCTATTTGTATTCTTTTTAAATTATAAGTATTACAAGAGACGTAATAGTGTTTTTTTTTTAAATTACTCCACAGTACCTACCATCGATAGTCTCAAACAGTCCTTCAACCAATATGTCTGACATCCCCATAAATACCATGCTAATTTGAGGCCAGGAAGTCTCCCAAAACAAAATCACAGCTTGGGCCTCAGTGTCGTTTTCTGGGTAGAACAAACTGGCTCCTTCCAAAGCACATATATGTTTGGCTTCAGCCCAAGTTTGTGTAGTCGTGTGCATCTTATAGAAACCCTCCAATGCTTCTATATAAGTATAGTCCTTCCGGAAAAAAATTACATCTCTTTGTCCATCTACGAAAAATAAAATAGTCACATCACAGCATATTGCGTATTATACAGATTTTTTTAATTTTTACTGACTGGCCACGCCTATTGAGTTTCAATAAATATACAAAACAGAGTTTACGATTGTACTGTACTCACGTGAGAAATCCGATAACAGGTACACAACAAGAAATACTAACAAAGCTTTAGAAAACATTGTTGTAGCTACACGACATGCGTTTTAACTCTTGCAACAAGCGCGACTATATTTGAAGTGTAGCTTATTTAATATAAATTCTTAAAGATCGTCTTTATAGCATCGGAATGACTGTTATTATCTTTCTGTTAAGTGTTGTAAGGTCGACTGATGTTGGGCTGGGTATCAAAATAATAACAATGTACTTAGTCACTTGACCCGAGTTAACTTCTAATATCTCGCTAAAGATAATTAAGTTAGTCAACTAACTACGATAGCCCGCAAAATTTAAATACTCTTATCATTCTATACAATACCGCTACACCGAAAGATATATTCATCCATCTATCTATTAGATAGATGGATAAGTATATCTTTATATGTATACGAAGGTACTATAAACGACAGCAAACGCACATTACGGTACATTAAATTTTATGCCGTTTCATTTCACTTCGCTTTCCACTTCAATTAACCAGGTGCCCCAAGGGATGTTATGTGTTTGCGCTCACCTGGTCCACCTTATAGTATATTGAGGTCGAAGATTGTAGTAGTACGTACTTTCTTTTAGTGCCTGTAGTTAATCTAGATTTTGCTACGATTAATGAATGCTTGAAAGCTGAGCTCATATACAGTTTTGAATATCGATCCAGTGTTGCAAGCCAATTCGTCGTTTATCAGCATTTCGGTTCCGAGGAAGTGCTGGAATTACCCAATTTAAGTCCCTCAAGTCCATTCCATCATCGTATAACCTGACATGCAGCGATGCGCCGCTGTGATTTGTTGGATATTTTGAACCGTTTACTCATTTATTATGCTTACCGGTAAGGATCGAAACACATCTGTCGGAATTTAGTTGCCGATCTTCTGATTAGCATTGGATAGATATAGATAAGTATACGCTTTATGTATGTATGTATTTACTTATTTATTTATTGTATATGTAAATGTTACACTATAGACTACTTGCAGTATTGTCTCTCCTCTCTTTAAATACATCCAAAGGTTTTCTTAAAAAAATCGCTTTTAGCGATAAGACCGCCCCATTCTGTCGCCCACTGTGTCACCCTTTGTAAACTTTTACATTTAAATCTGTAATTATGAATTACAGCTATATTTGTAGTTTGTGTACAAACTACAATTCTCTTCTATTCTAACTTCTTTCATCTAATGCCTCCGGTATACGTAATATCATACAAACGTCTCTCACCGTATTCTCCACTCTTTCGTAATATCTGTCCAGACTCCACGGATTCCCGGAGGACACGGTGGAGCATACGGTGGAGGTCTGCCCGGCTTGGGCAGAGCACCGCCGTGTCCTCGTGGAGGTGATCGGCGGCAGAGATCTCTCACGTCCGGCCCTGATTCAGGCCATGGTATGGAGCGAGAGGGCATCGGCAGCCGTCACCTCCTTCTGCGAAGCAGTAATGCTCGCGAAGGAGGAGGCGGGACGGTTGAGGGAAAGGCAAATTTCGCGCCCTCTCGCCCCTAGCCGCCGCGGGAGACGCCCTGGGCGTCGGGAATCCCGGGCAGATTTCCGGCCACCATAGGCGGCCAGCTGGTGCAGGTGGGGCCGGATTTGGCGGAGAGCCAGTTTGGTTTCCGCAGAGGGCGCTCTACGGTGGACGCCATCATGCGTGTGCGAGCCCTGACGACGGGGAATGCTGTTGCCCAGGGTGGGGTCGTCTTGGCGGTGTCTCTAGACATCGCCAATGCCTTCAATACCCTGCCCTGGAGTTGCATCAGGGAGGCACTCCGGTATCACCGGATGCCGACCTACCTCTGTCGTGTGGTCGAGGCCTATTTGACGGACAGGGCCGTCATCTACCCCGGTCACCAGGGAGTGTGGAACCGGCAAGAGATGTCGTGCGGTGTCCCACAGGGATCGGTCCTGGGGTCGCATCTGTGGGACATCGGATACGACTGGGTGCTGCGCGCCGACCTCCCTAGTGGCGTCAGCGTAGTGTGCTACGCTGACGACACGTTGGTCCTGGCGCAAGGGAGGTCACACCAGGCGGCGGCCGAATTAGCGGCACGCGGGGTTGCGACAATCGTCGAAAGGATCCGGCAATTGGGACTCGAGGTGGCCCTGCACAAGTCCGAGGCCATGTGTTTTCATGGTCCTCGGAAAGCGCCACCGCTGGGGTCCCAAATAACGGTAGGAGGGGTTTCTATCGGCGTCGAGTCGACGATGAAGTACCTGGGACTCGTCCTCGAGAGCCGGTGGAACTTCGTGGAGCATTTCCGACGTTTGGCTCCCAAACTGGAGCGGGCGGGCGCTGCATTGAAGCGGCTCCTGCTCAATCTAGGGGGTCCAAACGCCTCCTGCCGGAGGCTCTACGCGGGGGTCGTGCGGTCCATGGCCCTCTACGGGGCTCCTGTATGGGCGCGCTCTCTGGCGCTGCGGCCAGCCCACCGGTTGAGCGCGGCCCAAAGGGTCATGGCCATCCGGATGGTCCGAGGATACCGCACGGTCTCCTGTGAGGCAGCGAGCCTCCTTGCCGGATTGCCGCCATGGGATCTGGAGGCAAAAGTCCTCGCGCACGTATGGGAGCGGCGCGAGGAGGCGATACGCTGGGGCGTAAGTCCGCTGCCGCGAGAAATCGCGGCACAGCGGACGGAGCTCCGGCGGGATCTCATGGCGTCATGGAAAGTACGGTTGTCGCAACCCAGTGCTGGGCACGTCACGATTGCGGCGATAAGTCCCCTCTTTGAGGAGTGGCTGGAGAGGCGCCACGGCGTCCTCACCTTCCGCGTGACGCAGGTCCTCACCGGACATGGCAGCTTCGGGAGGTTCCTGTGTCGGATAAGGCGGGAGGAAACGTCCGGGTGTCACCACTGTGTGGATCGCCCGGAGGACACGGTGGAGCATACGGTGGAGGTCTGCCCGGCTTGGGCAGAGCACCGCCGTGTCCTCGTGGAGGCGATCGGCGGCAGAGACCTCTCGCGTCCAGCCCTGGTTCAGGCCATGGTACGGAGCGAGAGGGCATGGGCAGCCGTCACCTCCTTCTGCGAAGCAGTAATGCTCGCGAAGGAGGAGGCGGGACGGTTGAGGGAAAGGCAAGTTTCGCGCCCTCTCGCCCCTAGCCGCCGCAGGAGACGCCCAGGGCGTCGGGAATCCCGGGCGGATTTCCGGCCACCGTAGGCGCGGGCTTGCGGACGGTGAGCAATGGGTAGCTCACCGTCCGGTAAGGACCAGGCCCGGGTCGACGGCGCGTTGTATTCCACGCGCGCCTCAAAGAGATGTCGTCAGCACATAGTAGGGGTCCACTAGGGCCGATGCCTGCCGGGGTCGCGGGAAGGTACTTATGGGTCACCGAGGCCCCCGCAACACAGGCAACAAGAAGGAATACGGGTGGGTTTTAGTCAGTAAGAGTCTGACACACCCTCCCGCTCCGCCCAGAGCGGGAGAAGTTATTTGATGATTTCCCACCCAAAAAAAAAAGACTCCACGGACTGCAGACGTGCTGTTATAAAGTTATTGTTGTGTGTGTTTATTTTTTATAAAGCTAGGCTATTAAGTACTGTGACGCCGATCGTCTAATGGTTATTAATAGTTCCCAAGAGTTCATTAGGGTTTGCATGTAATGCTTGATCAATATTGCACACTCCAGTGTTTGGTTTCATTCAAAATACTCCTTAAGAGTTGCAGATGCAGGCATAGTTAAAAAGTAAAATAAAAAAGAGAATAACAAAAGAAAGAGAAAGAAAAAATATTTGAAGAGAAGAAGAGAAGAGAAAAGAGAATAGAAGAGTATTCTATTCTATTCTATTCTATACTATTCTATAGTTTGATCCATCGTGTAACGTATGTAATTGACACATACACTAATTACCTCACGAAGTCGGACGCACAAACACAACTCAAAATTTTATTCCGAACAAGTCTTGAAAAAAAGTTTGTAAAGAGTCGGAGTTCATAGCACTTCGTAGCTCGTAGCACTTTGTAACACTTCGTAGCACTTCGTAGCTCTTCGTAGCTCTTCGTAGCGGTTCATAGCACTGCGGAGCTTCAACACTGCGAGATACAATTTTTTTTAGAAATAGACGGTAAATGATAAGACATTTCAGATCCCGTACACTGCTACAAGGATCGTGTTGTGGTCGAATATCGTTGACAGGGGAGCGCTGTTGATAAACATTTGTGCATTTGTTGTCTGAAATGTCACTTGAAATGTTGTATTACAAACCAAGATGGCGGCGTTAGTTCCGATTTTGGCCACACGCCACAATAACCTTGTAGCGTTATATGACACATCGAGCTTTGCAATGGGACACATAGACCGCATGGTATGACTGACAAAAACAAAGCTCTACAAAGAATACCTTTTTCTTAAACCCGAGCTTTTTGTTTTTTTTTCATTGTTTGTTTATTTCAGTTTTAAATTATTCGTCATGTTTAAACACAGTTCGGTTTGGTATTTCATTCGATGAGGATTACGTTGTGCGGTCATTTATCCTGCACCATGTTGTAACAGAGCCGGGTTTTGGCGTTAAATCCCACGTTACGTTTTTGTTTATCCCAGAAATCCCCACATTTGCAACGCTGATTGATGGTAGCCTACAGGCTAGTGCATGTTGTTTCGTGTGTCTGGCTATAAAAAATATAATATATCGTCCTCAACGAATTTTGATGGGGTTTTTACGTTTATTTAGAGAAGGTTTATATGTATAATACACTGATATTAAACTTACATTTAATAAAGAAATGTCGATGTTTAAGCCATAAAAGCCGTCGAATTAAGGGTAGGTTGCTAGTATATTATATATTTAAATAGAGGGCAATGAGCTCATTAGAAGTTGACGAAAAAGTCTCAGATATTCCGGCATTGCCGTCCCACGAAGCTTCTAAATATCGATCTTCAGTAGTCCCAGTCCAGTAGAATTGACCGTTCTTCCTTTCTATTAATAATATCCTATTGTTTATAACATGGTCTTGTTCAATGCCAACCAGTTATGCCAGCTCATTGGCTACGACGTGCGACAAAGGTCAACTCAAGCGGACGTGTAATCGTAAGCACCTAATTTGATGGAAAACTTAAACAATCGCTTGTTTACACTTATGTACGTGTAAATATGTATGTGGGTATGTTTTTGGGCGTTCGTTTTTTTTTTTCGTTGAAATTCTTCTTGTCTCGCGAAAATGTACAGGACCTATAGCTATAGTGTGTCGATGTGGTCGGTGTACCTACTTTTTTAAATTAAAATGTTTTACTTTATTGTGATGAATCTAGAATCAGTTAGTTTCTCTCAGTTAGTTTTAATCTTTTTCTGGCAGTTTGAGTATTTAAGCGGCCTACCCAAATGTTCTTTCTTTGGTATTGCTCGTCGAATCGTTGAGCTCCTTAAGTTCTGAGTTGAGCTGCACGATTACTGTCAAATGCGTGCGCTGACTGGATAGGTCAATCTGTGTGGTTCTTTCCTCAAAAGACCATTTCAGACACCACTACATGGTATTCACCATGATCTGACCAAAATTATTGCTGGAATTTAAAAGAGACTGCAACCTCTGAGTTTGTTTCGGCCTTTCTTCTCAGAGTAGTCAGATAGGAAACGCCGACCTCATTTAGTTTTTTTTTTTAAATATGTTTGACGTTTAAAAGTGTTTGTACAAACCTACTTACAGAAATAAAAATCACTTCATCATCATTTCAATCATTTCATTTCATCTAGACACAATATACATCGATGGGTTATGTTAAGGTACACGTCTGTGATTTTAGTTTGTTGTGTTTAGATTGTTCGTTGATTTATTCCTCAACTGCTAAAACAGGTCTTTACTACTCTTTACCATAAGAAAACAATCCCTATTTTACATTATACAGGTAGTTTGAATTAAATAAACTTCAGGCAACTATCACAGAATACACACAAATGTTTACTTGCTTGTTTATCTCTGTATCTATTACCCTTTTCAATAAGACGGCCGCGCCGTTCCGAACTAAAAAGGTATTAGCAACGACGGAAAAGGTTTAACTGCAATCCTATCAAGGAAAGAGGAAGGAAAATAACTTTGTTTTTATACTTGTTCTTGCATTAAAAGTTGACCGCTGGAGGGCCGCCCTTAAATTAATTATTCAATGTTTTCAAGTAATGCTTGGCTGTACAAGTTAAGCATTAATTTCGGTCTAATAAACAACGGCGTCTCACCGGCCCAGTGGTAACGGCCGCGACTTACGAATTGTAGGTCGTAGGTTCGAACCCAGACAAGCGCTTTACTTTGTGTAAATTATTTCATCACCACTGCTCTCAAAACGGTGAAGGAAAACATCGTGAGGAAACCGGCATGTCCTAGAACCAAAAATTCGAAGACATGTGACATCTACCAAGCCGCATTGGGCCCGCGTAGTGGATTACGGCCCACTCCCTCTCACAGAGAGGAGGCCTGTGTCCCAGCAGTGGGAACATTATAGGCTGATTATGTCTCACCGTAATGTAATCAGTCAACTTTGTTAAATTATTTCTTTGTTCCTATAAAAGAAGTATGGTTTTTGTTTGAAAAATTGTACAGGTTACATCATCAGCCTGCCTTTTCCCAACTATGTTGGTGTCAACTACCAGTCTAACTGGATGCAGCTGAATATCAGTACTTTACATGGAGCGACTGCATATCTGACCTCCATAACCCAGTTACTGGGTTATACGATACCCCTTGGTGAGAGTGGCTGTCAAACTTTCGAGCTTCTGACTACCCGTAACGACTGCCAAAGATCTACAAATAACAACCGGGACCAACGGCTTAACGAGCTTTCCGAGGTATGTAAAGATGGTCACCCATCCACGGACTAAGCGCGGCAAGCGTAGCTTAACCTGATCGATTGACTCGTGCGGCTGGTATAACTTAGCCACAAGGCCCCCCCCTCCCCCCCTCAGGTTATGATATAAGGTAAGCATAGAAATAATTTTGTTGCTTGAACTAGAAACAAAAAACTTCCATGAAGAGTAAAATTTAAATTAAGTTAGCTAGCTCTATGTAACAATATGTATGTGTAAAAGTAGCAAAATTCTAACGGATAACTGGTATGATGGCATCCTGCCAGTACGAACTGCGATGTCCATAGCCTGTGCGTGACTTTGAAACGTGATTTCAATTAGATCTTTGGCACTATAGAGACTATTCCTCACTCGGTAGCAGTCACAAATTCACAAAGCTTTGGATAGTAAAACAAAATCCGGCCAATTTTTACACAGAGGTTCCCAGAATAGGACGTGTTCCCATAAAAGTGAAGTGTATTGGTGGCCGTATGTTGGCTACTTCATCAAAACAAGGTACTAAAGATTTAATGTCGTATATAAATGCGGTACGCTGTTACACCATGACTTACCTATATGCATCATAATCAGCCTATAATATTCCCACTGTTGGGACACAGACCTCTCTTCGAGAGGGAGTGGGCTTTAATCCACCACGCGGCCCCAGTGGGTAGATGTCACATGTTTTCGAACTTTTGGTTTTAGGACATGCCCGTTTCCTCACTACGTTTTCCTTCACCGTTTTGAAAGCAGTGGTGATGATATGATTTACACGAAGTAAAGCGCCTGCCTGAGTTCGAACTCATGAACTACAACTCATATAAAGTCTATTTATACATGGAAACCATGTAAAAAATATGAATCTACAGTACGGGCCCTTTTTTGTTTTGCAATCTTAGCCATAGGGTTGCTGTGTTCCACACGCGCCTCAAAGTGATGCGTCAGCACAAGTGTAGGGGTCTGGTAAGGACCTGCGTCAGGCGGAAGGTGAGGACGCCGTGGCGCCTCTCTAGCCACTCCTCAAAGAGGGGACTTATCGTCGCAATCGTGGCGTGCCCAGCACTGGGTTGCGACATCCGTACTCTCCGTGTCGCCATGAGATCCCGCCGGAGCTCCGTTAGCTGTGCCGTGATTTCTCGCGGCAGCGGAGTAACGCCCCGGCGTTTCGCCTCCTCGCACCACTCCCATACGTGCGCGAGGACTCTTGCATCCAGATGCCATGGCGGCAATCCGGCAAGGAGGCTCGCTGCTTCACAGGAGACCGTGCGGTATCCCCGGCATCCGCCGGTATCCGCCTGACGCAGGTCCTGACCGGACACGGCAGCCTCGGGAGGTTCCTGTGTCGGATAAGGCGGGAGGAAACGCCCGGGTGTCACCACAGTGTGGATCGCCCGGAGGACACGGTGGAGCATACGGTGGAGGTCTGCCCCACTTGGGCAGAGCACTGCCGTGTCCTCGTGGAGGCGATCGGCGGCAGAGATCTCTCGCGTCTGGCCCTGGTTCAGGCCATGGTACGGAGCGAGAGGGCATGGGCAGCCGTCACCTCCTTCTGCGAAGCAGTAATGCTCGCGAAGGAGGAGGCGGGACGGTTGAGGGTAAGGCAAATTTCGCGCCCTCTCGCCCCTAGCCGCCGCAGGAGACACCCTGGGCGTCGGGAATCCCGGGTGGATTTCCGGCCACCCTAGGCGCGAGTTTGCGGACGGTGAGCAATGGGTAGCTCACCGTCCGGTAAAGACCAGGCCCGGGTCGACGGTGCGTTGTATTCCACGAGCGCCTCAAAGAGATGTCGTCAGCACAAATGTAGGGGTCCACTAGGGCCGATGCCTGCCGGGGTCGCGGGAAGGTACTAATGGGTCACCAAGGCCCCTGGCAACACAAGCAACAGGAAGGAATACGGGTGGGTTTTAGTCAGTAAGAGTCTGACACACCCTGCCGCTCCGCCCAGAGCAGGAGAAGTTATTTGATGATTTCCCATCCAAAAAAAAAGGTGTAGGGATCCACTAGGGCCGATGCCAGCCGGGGTCGTGGGAAAGTCCGAAAGGGATACCGAGGCCCCTGGCAACACCGGCAACGGAAGGAACACGGGTGGGTTTTAATAATAAAATAATAATATTCTTTATTTCAGTCCACTAAGGCCCATAAAAACATAATACAATAATAAGTAATAATAATAAGTAAAAAAGCAATAATAAGTAAAAAAACAATAACTATAAACTAGTACATATTTTCTACAACAAACTTAAAAACTACTGCACACAAAGTGACGGCTTCGTGTTAAGGCTCCCGCAGACTGGGGCGATATCGCGGGCGCGACAGGCATATTTCTGTCTGTCGTGCTCGCGATATCGCGCTAGTTTGCACGAGCCTTTACGCTGCGAGGTGCCGCGTAGCCGGCCGCGGAACCGCCGATACAGCACATCTTTCGGCCAAAACTCTTCCTTGAGGAAGGTCACCAAATGATAAGTCGGTTTTAGTCATTTTGAGTCTGTCACACTCTCCCGCTCCGCCTAGAGCGGGAGAAGTTATTTGATAATTAACCCACACAAAAAAAAAGCTATAGGGAGAAATCCATAAAAATGTCTGGGATGTCTTAGCGAATCCCTGTGCTGAGTTACAAGGGGAATTTCCCGCTCTTTTACCAAGTTATCTCAATTTAATATAGTCACAAGAAGATCTCGAACCAGGTAGAGGCTGTAACAGATCTCCAGGTTCCATCTCTTTACGTTATGAAGGCGGAAATTAAACTTTGCTGAAAGTTACGAGCTGGGATCATTTTGAAAGTGGGTAATAACTTGCGAGGGATAGTGAGATGATAGTCAAGTATTTGTTGGAAAGCAGGTTATCGTGCTTCAAATATTTGGGTAGACTTGTGTCACTTTTGTGAAGTTTTCGCAGAGGTTGCCACTGTGTGGCTTCTGAAATCCTTTTGCAAACCGCGTTATACAGGTACTTATGTATTTACATAATACAATGTATTCATGCATGGCATAGAGCGTTTGTTTCTTTAATGAATATGTACATAGCATAGGTCCTGTTTTTTTGGAAAAACGAGGTTTGTCTTTGTTGAGAACAATATTTGGATATATTGTTTTTCTTGAATATGTTGCTCGAGTGTCTCCCAGCTGCAAATTGTTGTATCGTATAGCGTTACCACAAAGCACACAATTATTATATTTATAACGACAACAGAATGTCTCGGTGGTGTAATATCTTTTTCGTGCAACCCTTTGAGTTGATAATGGCGTCGTTTTATCATGGCGCCGCGTAACGTTTTAAATTAGTCCCACCTCCCCAATTCGGGTGGGCCTATTTATACGCCCTATAAACGTTAATGTTTAACAACAACATGTATTCGACGGCTTAGAGAATATGTTGGTCGGTGGACATCAATCTCAAGGGATTTGTCGACTTACGGCGTGTCCTTATTAAGCTAGTTACAGTAAAGTGTAACGGACTAACTTTTCGCTACATATTTTTTCGTTGTAACTTGTACACGTACGTGCTTGGCTCTAACGAGCGCGTTTAATTTGGGTCGCCCTTATTTACCTAACATAGTACGTTCACTGGTTTCTCAGAAATTGTTTTAAGTTGCTAATCCAGGCTTACGACGCTAGTTTGGTCCTGAACCTAAGATATGTCTAAAAGATCTCATGACCCCAACATGAAGAGCAGAAAGTCGGAATTGTAAATTCTAATTTATGTGAACGGTGGGTCGCCAAAGCTATGAAACTTTCTATGAAATACGAACGAACGAGGGGAGAAAGATGCTAAGCAAAAAGAGTTTGTAATACATTTTTTGCATTGTTAATGAAGAGGACTGTCCCTGGAGGACTGAGATGGTCTAAATCCTTAACTTTGTTAACATAAATGTATATTGGCTGGAAGAAAAATCTTGTTTGTTTTATTACGATATAAAAATAAGAAGCTAAAGGCTACACTGTTTGCCGACTGTCTGGGGAATGGAGTAGTTATTGAGAGTCGTCAGTTTAGCCACTTTGGCATAAATTAACAATGAACGTTCGAACAAATACGAGAGATTACTTTGAGAGTCTACAAGGGGGAAGTTTTGTGCTGATTTTAGATTGGAAGATACGAAGCGTGTAGAAATTCCCGTTTATTAATAGGGTGGGACGAAAAGTCAATCAACATGTATAATGAAGTGGTTATGATTTTATTTTGTACTAGATGACCCGGTGAACTTCGTACCACGTGAGACCTAATTTTAATTTTTTCGATTTTTCTGCTGTTCCTTTGGGATTTCCCATTTTTCAAGCCACTCCAGTATTGCGGCGAACAAAACAAAACAAAAAAAAAAATAGGTGTAGCCTTTTTCGAGTTTTTGCGAGACTAACGCACGGCACTTAAGTTCATCTTTGGCGGGGACGCGAAACTAAAACCGATTGCAATCGATTCCTTGCTTGGTTCGGAAAGCAAATGCGTGACTAAAATTTACCATCTGATGATCTGATTTACCTTAAGTTTTGTTGTAATCTCTCTTCATTTAGCCCAAATTATCGGTTCCGCAACTATTTTGATCACATTTAACTTACGTATTTTCGTATTTATTTTGTCGTTTCTTTTTCTTTTAAAATATATTTAAATTAAAATGAAATTAATTAGGTATACGTGTTAAAAAGTGGAGAATTTTCATTTTTATTTCGCTACAATGTGTACCTACACAAAGCGTTTAAAAAAAAGACATTTGTGAACGAATGTGTGTGCTAGATGGCAATCTAGCAAATTCTATAGTAGATCCTAAATTCTTGCTATGGTTTGTGGTCTAGTTCTTTCATATATAACTGTGATATCTCGTACCACACCTTGACCGAATCACGTCACCCAGGAGTCAGGATATATCATTATTATCAATGAATCCAATATCAAAATGATGAAGGAGAAATCATAAAATAATATTAATATTGTCGACGTAACACAATTATTACGACAGTAATAAAATATATACAATTATAACAGTCCGGCAACGGTCCTCGTGACTCGTGTCCGGGTTGTCCGACTGTCCGGACCGTTCGTAGTGGCCGGATGAGATTCGATTATTGGATCACTCGTTAATTAACTCTTGTGCATACAATCACGGTCCGGCTTGATAAGGATTTACTATTTACACAATCGATGGCTATGTATCAGTGTGTTTTAATTCTGGGTTATGTAATAAACAAATGATTACACATAGGTGTGTTTTCATTTGTTTTGGTGAATTAATTTAACATTAATTTAAGTGTTAAGGTGCGTTTAAAAGCTTGTAATTTTAATAAAAAATATTGTATTTGATTGAAGAAACTTATCTAGCTATGGAAATGGCTATGACAAGTGTGCTTAGGTCTGAAAAGAGGCAAAAACTTTGGCATACGCTCACTAAGTTAAGTAAGCATGCTCAATTCTATGCGTTTTCCAGAACATAATGGGTAATTAAAACGTTATTACTGGTTCGCCAAGTAATACAATAAGGTCATTATTTTCATGAAAACATCTCTAAAATCCCGTACACAAATTAGACTACACTCATAAAAAGATTTTATGTATTCTAAACATATCCATGTGTCCATATGTCACAAGAGCTTAATCCTCCAAAAGCGAACGCCAAGAAAAGGCATATTCACGTTGCGTGCAGTCCATAATTTCCATAGTCATGCAAACGCCTACCGTAAACACATAGTCATTATAACGAACTCCAAGTCGCACGGACTCGCGAATACGTACGAACTTCCTTTAATTAACCCAACACTGGCTTGGACGTACATGTCTGTGATTAAAGCGCTTAGATATCTTGGTTTGAGTACTTTAGGCCCCGTTCTGACGATAAGGTTGTTAAATTGGAACTAGTTAGTAGCAATACAGGGTTGAGTAATGACTTTTGAATTATGTATGTTATCTTTTGAATTATGATTGTTATTGTCTTCTGTAATTATTATGTTCGTAGAAGAAGATTAATACTGATAGGTATACATGATTGTAGGGGAGGTATTACTGATATTAATCTAGGTAATCTACTTGAGATAACGTGATTATCCATGTTTTGCAGATAATTGTATTCTTCGAAAATGACTCAGTAAGTCTGACCGTATTTTGAAATTTGGATATGTCACCTTATAATTATGAACTTCGTTACTTTATAATCTATCGGTATTATTTTTGAAAAATTGTGAACTGCACACATTTACAATTTAACGCATTATTTTTCAATAGTTTATAATCTATCCATGGGAAACCGACAAATTGTGAATTGGTATCAAACTTGTTTGTTTTTTTTATGCTGAGATGGGAGCCTTTTGGCCTCGTACAGGACTTTTTGTTTTTATTTTAATTTTACTTTGTTTTTGTTTTTTTTTTAAATATTTCTATGAGTGTTTTTTTTTTTAGTTTAATATGTGATCTTCTGTGCGAGTCCCAATAAATACTTTTTCTTTCTTTTCTTTCTTTCTTTGTGACGTAACAGACCTTGCGCTAATACTATGTAGCTTGCCTAGCTGCGAGCAACTTGGAAGTAGCATTCACCGGCCGCTACCGCGGGCTCGCTTCGCTCGCTCGGCTCGCGCGCCGTTGGTCACAGTTCTAACCTAACTAAAACAATACCGATATATTTTTAAAATTATTGTAGTATAAAAGAAAAGTATTGTACTAGTTTTTTGTAACTTTTGTAAGGGACGGGGACTGTTAATCCTTAATACAGGTTATTCTATAACCTAGCTAGGATAGCAGAACTTCACCCACCAGATTGTGATTGAAATTGTACAAACCTATATGTATAACTCTGTGTATGCCTCATGTACTACAATCTCCTTTTTTATGAAATAAATTTATTATTATTATTATTATAAACTAACGGTTCTCACAATCTAACAGTGACTCATATACTATTAAAAAAAAAACAAAAATTGATATTGTAAGAATGTAGAGAAATGTTTGTTTAGCTGAATCCGGCTAGACTTGAAGCCGACCCCAACATATGTAGTTCGGAAAAGGCTGGGTAGGTGATGACGATGATGATGTACAGAAATAAATCATGTGCCTGAATATAACTAGTTTGAAAACTCCAGGGGGGTAACTATCACCTCTTATAGCAGTATTATTTCAATATTACTAAGCGTGAGAAAGAGATGGAGCTATAAGTCCTGTATAGCTCCATCACTTTCCCACTGTGAAGTAATATTATAATAATACTGCTGTAAGAGGTGATGGTTACCCCCCTGGCCTGAAATACAAAAACACAAAGACAGTTTATGTTTTCCCTACATTCCATAACTAACTCCCGATACCTATAGACACGTACACATAATTAATCCCAGAAGACGGTAGATACATAACCATTACGAGGAATATCATCCTGATGGGTTTTGTTAATAGAACGCAATTAATAAGGCGTCCGTGTTTTGCGCCTGAAGTGTATGCTGCATGCAGGTTGTATGGAAGGAGGTTATTTTGAATAGAACGGAGCTGGGTCGTGTTCACTGGCAGAAGTGTAGAGTATTGTTACTTCTTCGAATAGGTGTGCTAGTGTCGCATCTTTTCAGACTCGAGGGTCTGTTGCGGTGTACCAAAATAAAGGAAATGCATGTAGTGTGGCAAAATTCAAACTTTTGTACGGACATAGTAAGTAACGAACTCTAACTGGCTATCCTAACTAAAATTATAAGTGAGTTTGTTTGTTTATTACGCTTTTAAGCTAAAACTGTTTTTTATCCCGATATTCCTACGGCATCGAGACTTACGCCGATGAAACCGCGGGGCGCAGCTAGTACTTACATAATCCAAACTAATAATATAAATGCGAAAGTAAGTTTGTTCGTTTAGTACGCTTTCGGGCTAAAATGGCTGAATGGATTTGGATGAAATTTGGCACATGGGTAGACCATGACATGGGTTAGGACACAGAATACTTTTTATCCCGGTAAACGCAGACAAAGTTGCGGGCAGAATCTGGTCTTAATATAGATTAATCTTTTGAGCTGCTTTATTAGTTAAACTAGACTAGTTAAACCAGTCAAGCAACTTAAAAGATTAATGTAAAAAAACAACCAAGAACACGTTCTGTCCTTCAAATAGGACTTAATTCAAGGGATTCGGTGTTCGTGTAGATTATGGACATTTCTTAGCACTATCTACTTGAACCCTATCGATCTCAGCTCATATGTTATTCCTCAAACTACGTCAAGATACGTCAAGCTATTCCTAGGCCTTGTGTCATACTCGCTTAAGTAGTTCATGTCTAGGTTTTGACATACTCTTGGGGGAATACAGGTGCCAGCGTAATAATGTTCTGCCTGTTTCAGCGCTAGAGTAGAATAATTATAGGTATTGTACTAGTTCTGGACCCCAGTTAGCAAGTTATGATATAAGTTTCAAGGGCCAGCACCTGTTGTAGAATAGTTGAACATTTTTGATATTCATAATTATGATTCATTATGCCTCGTGTGATAGCAGTGGTGGTCCAGTGGTGACGACCGTGACTTACGACTTGTAGGTAGTTGGTTCGAACCCTGACAGGCGCTTTACATAATCAGCCTGTAATGTTCCCACTGATGGCACACAGGCCTCCTCTCTGTGAGGGAGTGGGCCGTAATCCACCACGCGGGCCCAGTGCGGGTTGGTAGATGTCACATGTCTTCGAACTTTTGGTTTTAGGACATGCCCGTTTCCTCGATACGTTTTCCTTCACCGTTTTGAAAGCAGTGGTGATGACATGATTTACACGAAGTAAAGCGCCTGCCTGAGTTTGAACCCATGAACTACAACTCATATCAAACCTATTTATACATGGAAACCATGTAAAAAATCGGAACCATGTTTTGCAATCTTAGCCATAGATTTGCTGTGTTCCACACGCGCCTCAAAGTTATGTCGTCAGCACAAGTGTAGGGGTCCACTAGGGCCGATGCCAGCCGGGGTCGTGGGAAAGTCCGAAAGGGATACCGAGGCCCCTGGCAACACCGGCAACGGAAGGAACACGGGTGGGTTTTAATGTCTTTACAGGCGCTTTACTTTGTGTTAATTATTTTATCACCACTGCTCTCAAAGCGGTGAAAGAAAACATTTCTGAAGAAACCGGCATGACCTAGAAGCAAAAATTAGAAGACATGCGACATCTACCAACCTGCACTGGGCCCGTGTGGTTGATTACAGCCCACTCCCTCATAAAGTGAGGAGGCCTGTGTCCCAGCAGTGGGAACATTATAGGTTGATTATGCTTTTGCTATGTTTCGTGTTGTTCCCGGAGGCAAAAGGTAACTAAAAATAAAAGAAAAAATAAAAAACTGAGGTATGCGGAATGCTCATTGCGCAAGTCCAACTCGCACTTTGCTGTTTTTAACGTATAAATACTAGAAGAGAGGTGTGACATTATAGAACTTTTTTGCTTTTTATTAGATTTATAATAAAGCAACGAGTTAATAAATTCTTGCAGCAAATGCTCCATATAAGTTATAATGACCGCGAAACATAAACAAGTGAGCATTAACGCTCTTGTAGTACATATTCATTCATATAATAGGATATATGTGTAAACTCGTGGGATTCTCATTTGATATTCTGGTGCCTGAGAGGCCATTTAAGCTGTCTGAGCCCGACTATCGATAGGTACTAGGCTTTAGTCGTCAGAACCCGTGGAAGCTCTGATTATGATATGCGACGGGGATTTCAATACGACTAATATTTGGGTTAGCGATAAACTTAACCGAATTGAAATAAGTAGGTGTTCCTTTTTTGGGCTATTTGGTTTAGCGAAAATGTTCCACATATTGTAAAATAGTTTCTCCCCGCGACTGTGTCCGCGTGGATTTTTTTGTCCCCCAACCCACTCCGTGGCATCGCATCGTCCGCTGTTCTTTTGCTCGGCTCCTAAGCGTTATAGCGTGATGTTAAAGCGACACAGTTTAGTCTTTAACCTTCCTCAAGAATTGGGCTATAGCGTTCAAACAAACAAACAAAATTACTAACTCTTCAGCTTTATTACATAATCAGCCTATAATGTTCCCAGTGCTGGGACTCAGGCCTCCTCTCTGTGAGAGGGAGTGGGCCGTAATCTACCACGCGGGCCCAGTGCGGGTTGGTAGATGTCACATGTCTTCGAATTTTCGGTTCTAGGACATGTTGGTTTCCTCACGATGTTTTCCTTCACCGTATTGAGAGCAGTCGTGATGAAATAATTTACACAAAGTAAAGCACCTGCCTGGGTTCGAACCTACGACCTATAACTTATAAGTCGCGACCGTTACCACCGAGCCACCACTGCTTACCTTCAGCTTGATTACGAGTAGTATTATAAATATAGGTTAGTATAGATAGATATATATACAAGGTGTAGTTTTGCAACCTCGTCAAATTAAAGGAGGTAACTATGCTAATGATTCTCGACACGAATCAATAATAACATAAGTAGATCATTTTATTTCTTTTTTTTCTAATTTTCGGAATGTGGCATGTGTGGGACATACATGATAAAACGCTGCCCGTGTGATACCGCACTGTAACTGCCCTTTTACACACACACTACTGCATACGCAACGGGGTGATTATGTTATGTGAAAGTGGTGTATTCTAAAACACTGTCAAACTAAATAACTAAAAAAACAAGTATGTATTAATTTGTGAGCAGGTATCGTAATTTTATTTGATTATCTATGTCTTTCATAGCAGCCTCCTGAAATTTGACGAGGATGCAAAACGACACCTTGGATATTATTTATTCTACGGGTTTATTTGATTTTGCCGTAAAACTTTAATTACTAAAACCAAGGCACGTAATGCAGGTTGTTGGAGTAATGGACCTGTTGTTTGAACTATTAAAATGGAAATACACACAACAAGGTAAGTAAGTGGCCCAGTGGTAACGGCCGCGACTTACGAATTTTAGGTCGAATGGTTGTACCCAGGCATGCGCTTTACTTTGTGTAAATTATTTCATCACCACTGCTCCCAAAACGGTGAAGGAAAACATCGTGAGGAAACCGGCATGTCCTAGAACCAAAATTTCGAAGACATGTCCGCAGTGGGCCCGTGTGGTGGATTACGGCCCACTCCCTCTCACTGAGAGAAGGCCTGTGTCCCAGCAGTGGGAACATTATAGGCTGATTATGATTATGTAAGGTAAGTAGAAGGACTCATTCCAAAAAACTTGTTTGATACAACACCATATTGAAATTCCTATTTAATTTTGTGTAATGTTATTTACGTGACATATCAGAAAGATCACTAAATTCATACCATTAAGCGTTAAGGCGCCGACAAGACCTAATTGACCAAAATAGCAGTGAGGCATGTGTGAATGATTTAATATGTACGGACGAGGCAAATTTAATATGTACCTACACATCATAATAAAATTATATAAGGAAAATGTCTGTTACCCTCACTTATGTCATAAATATGGACTGGCCAAGGGTGGACGAGGCTTGTAGATGCTGATGCTGATAATATTGTTATAAAATACTATGTTTAATTGAAAAAAAAAAATACAATTACAAGGCCGCCGATTGTATATTTTGTAGTGTTTGATTTATTTTTTGTTATGTATTTTTGTGGTGTACAATAAAGTATATATAAATAAATAAATCATTTCACATTTGTACCAGGACTAGCTTTATAAAAGTATACCAGCACCAGTTTATAAGTCGTGTGTATACTAACCAAATGGACTATACCTGGGTCCGAAATAAAATATTTTATTTATTTATAAAACACAGTTTTTTTTGTTACAAGGCAGTGGGTTAGCTAGCAACAAAAAATAATTCAACTGACGGACTCATTTTGTGCGAGCTCAAAATATCGAATGTTCACGCGAATATGCCTGTGTTGAGTAAATAGAAAGGAATTTATGAGGTAATAGTGAGAGGCGTACTTACCTATATTGCGTGGAAGATTTACAAGCATAACATTTTTTTTACTCTCTATAAACCGGAATATATACTTTCATATAAACAAAAGAAGCCGCGGAAAAGAATATTCTTCAGTGGAAGACGAATATTGTGCTTACCAGTATCGATTAACGGGAAATAATACTGGTACGCACAATATTCGTCTTAGCCGGTCTTCTAAGAAGTTTATGTAAAAATTAAAAAAATTAAAATGTTTCTTGTATTATTATCACAAGCGGAACAAGCAGTAGCTCTGTCCTAGAGGACGAAGAGACAAAGAAATTGTGAAGATTTCAATATCTAGGTGTCTTTATCAATTTAAACCAACCAGTATTCATAGTTATACGATATTAGTTCCAAGGATAATGTTATCGCTGAATCTGCTTCCTATAAGATCCTGTCCAGATGAGGCGATCTGCGCGCGAGTCCACTCGCGCGCTTCAATTTATATTGCGTCCAGATACCGCATTAGACGCGCATTTCAACGCTAGGAGGAATTCCCTGCCAGTTATAAACATGGACTCGGATACAGATACTTTTTACAACTTCTCCAATAAAATGTTCCGTATCGAAATTATCACGCTGCATTTCGAACCAAAAAATACGTCTACTCGCTACGGACTCGCGCGTAGTACTGGACGCAGATTATCTCAACTCGCGCGTCGCTCGCGCGTTAAACGCGCAAGTCGAGAGTCCCGTTCATTGCAAGCGTTTTACGCGCGAGTGAGGAAACGCGCGGTAGCATCTGGATGGGATATACATAATATGTAGCTCCAGTATCTCGGGAACGCGCGAGTGTCTACACGTGAGTGGACTCGCGCGCAGATCGCCTCATCTGGACAGGCTCTAACTCTTTATCTATTTTTGATAGCAAATAAATAATATTCGACCAGTCCCAAGCCAACTTAGAAAGTCTTGTAGGCATTCCAAAACACTAAAAATAGTGTTCATTATAGGGACAATACAAGCTCCAATATGTTAAATATGTCCAAAGTGCTGGAACTATTTCGAACGTCAGTTTAGTATCGGATAGCGACACTATCGGGCCTAGTACACATGTTGCCTTCAATGCCAAATTAACAATATTAAGTAAAGGCAGCTCCTGCGACAAATAGCCGCCTTCCTACCCTCATCCTCTCTAAGGTATTTGGCTATTTGGCTATTTCCTTGGCTACTTTATCACCTACCCTAATGGATGTTAAAGAGACTTATTATTTATTCAGCTGCTGTTGTTTAATGTAACTTCTACCTACACTTAATGTGTGAAAGGGGTGAACTATTTTTTGATATTATGTAGCAAAAATATCAAAATTATTAAAGGGTTTATAATATTTATGACATATCGTCGGTGATATTCTGAAACCGCGGAACTAACAGTGTTTAAAACCGCGTATTTACGAAAGTAGCGAAATCGAGATTTAGATTTTCTAATTCATTAATATATATTTTACATAAGTAATGCCTACAATATTAAGAGGAATTGATCAATTTAAAAGTTTAAACAATATAAAGTCAAGTGGTTAAGTAAATATTACGTTTTTCCTCGTTCCTGTAAAATTCACTGCACCTACCTTACGCGGTTTTAAACACTGTTAGTTCCGCGGCTTCAGAATATCACCGACGATATGAGATATGATGTATTATTATTATTTAAAATATTTTATTTCGGACCCAGGTATAGTCCATTTGGTTAGTATACACACGACTTATAAACTGGTGCTGGTATACTTTTATAAAGCTAGTCCTGGTACAAATGTGAAATGATTTATTTATTTATATATACTTTATTGTATACCACAAAAATACATGACAAAAAATAAATCAAACACTACAAAATATACAATGGGCGGCCTTATCGCTTTCTGCGATCTCTACCAGGCAACCATTATATTATTATCTCATATGTCATAGAGAAGAGGCCTGTGTCCCAGCAGTGGGAACATTATAGGCTGATTATGTATGAGATATGATATGATGTATGAGATGACCTTTTCAGTATGAATATTTCTGTATTTATATTCTTGGTCGTACAAACTTAGTCATCATCATCATGCCTAGCCTTTTCCCAACTATGTTGGGGTCGCTTCCAGTCTAATTGGATGCACCTGAATACCAGTATTTTACATGGAGCGACTGCCTATCTGACCTCCACAATTCATTTATTAGGTAACACGATACCTCTTGGTAAGACTGTCAGACTTTCGGGCTTCTGACGACCCGTAAGAACTGTCGAAGACCTACAAATGACAGCCGGGACCAACAGCTTAACGTGCTTTCCAAGGCACGGAGGGGTCTTGGAATGTAAAGATGGTCACCCATCTACTGACCAACCGCGGCAAGCGTAGCTTAACCAGATCGATCGACCCGTGCGGCTGTTATTACTTGCCCATAAGTCCCTCGTACAACATACACGTACAAATTTGGTATATAGCAATATTTAACGAACTATTTACGTCATTATAATATCAGTACAGACTTTAGAATTCTTGAAGACAACCTTTAGGTTCCGAGTCTCGAAGAGAACTGACAGAAACGAGGCGACACTCCAAATATTATGTCTCCAATCCGTTCTTGTAAAAACCAGTACTTTTACGGTAACTGTCAAATGAGATACTTTTAAACTTCATGGCTTCTCTGATACGAAAATCATTTGAAGTAAATCACATACTTTCAGTTTTATATTTAGTATTTAACATCCCTTTTACAAAATTATAAAATTACAAAATCACAAATATCAAAATAAAATTAAATATTACAAAATCACAATAGGGTATTTTACTATATACGATAAAAAAATCTATAAATATATTATTGAAACAGTTTAGGCAAAAAGGAGTCGGAAAATGTTACTTTTAGTTCATAAAATAACGAAATCAATTTTAAAATTCAAATCAACGTTTTCAGTTTTTATAATCTGTTAAAAAACACCATGAAATAGTAGCCGCCATGTTATTACGTCATACGGCTATGTAAACTAAAACGCGTCAACTGTCAACTGATAGTTAGATAATAGATCAGCGCATTTGTTTACATAGCCAAGTGACGTCATGACCACAGAGCAACATGGCATCTACTGCGTCCAGCGTTTTCGTCAAACTACGCGCAAATTGCAAAATTTGAAAATGTAATATTTAAATGCATTTTATGGCACTTATCGATTGAATAAAAATTTTGTAATTTTTTTGGGGCATATTAATTGATAGATGATAGATAGATGCACAATAAACTCAGAAAAACCAACAATATCTATACTTATTATAAATTAAAGTCGTTGTTCGTGTCTGTCTGTGTGACCGCGTTGTTCTTCTAAACTCCGCAACGGATTTTGAAGCGGTTTTCACCACCATTTAGAGAATTTAGTGCGGAAGTTTTATGTGTATAATACTTACTTTAATATAGAAATCTCGCTATCTTGTTGTAAGTAGGGTGTCGCTTGTCTCTTTATAAAAATAATGTATAATTATTTATATAATTTACTGTTCACAATTTTGAATTTGATTCATAATAAAATTACCAAAACCTAACGTTAACATGGATAGTTATAATTAATAATGTACCACGCCAATCATCACACGTTCTCTATATTTTGTCATTAATTGAAAACCGCGGGCAAATTATGCTGAATAAAATGAAAGATGACATAAGAAAACTGTGAACCAAAGTCGTGTTTATAGGGAAAGTTACGAGGTATCTCGTACTCGTGTCGTTTAAGGCTGCAGTAACACGACCTCAGTATTTTGCGATCGTAAGTGCTCGTGTCAGATATTTGCACAGTACGCACACGCCGCAGGCCGCCGCTATCTATTTCCTTTATCGAGTTATGTCTATGAAATATTCAAGGAAAGGAATATTTTCATAATGATTTTCTTTAAGGGAATATACAGTCACCATCAGTGGTAACACTTGCACTACGAAAATCACCATTACTGGGGGACTACTCTCTAAGTCCGTCAACGAAAATAGGGGTCCAAAAGTAGTTGATTCTTCAAAACAAGTACCAAAATGAATTTTTCAGAGAGGCAAATACATATCCCGTGTAGGGATAACTGTCAAATCGTGATGCCATTCATTCTTAGTTCGGGCCTCAAACAATTCATACATCCGTAAGTGATACCGAGTAGGAAATACCAGTAGCTCCGGTCGAAAGAGGTATACCTACCCCCTGGTACGACATAAAAGAGCTGTCAATGTCACAGCAGCAAAGTAGAAAGAGTCAACTGCACTTTTTACGAAATTCACTCTAACATAACGAATTCTTTGTTTTGTCATACGATTCTTTTTCTGTTGAGTCTCAATTTTGATTGATATTAAGTCATGTATATGTATAAAGACAACTATAACAATTTTTCTCAAAGTGTCGAAGTACCGTGTTTTGGAACAAAAATATATTATTATAATATTGGCCTTCACCATTTCCTTGGTAATGCCCTTTTTTTGGGTGGGAATTTATCAAATAACTTCTTCCGCTCTGGGAGGAGTGGAAGGTAAGTGTCAGACTCTTACTGACTAAAACCCACCCGTGTTCCTTCAACGGAAGGAACACGGGTGGGTTTTAGTCAGTAAGACTGCCTGTTTTGCCAGAGGCCTCGGCATCCCTTTCGGACTTTCCCACGACCCCGGGGCAACGGCCCTAGTAAACCCCTACACTTGTGCTGACGACATCTCTTTGAGGCGCAAGTGGAATACAACGCGCCGTCGACCCGGGCCTGGTCCTTATCGGACGGCGAGCTACCCATTGCTCACCGTCCGCAAGCCCGCGTCTACGGTGGCCGGAAATCCGCCCGGGATTCCCGACGCCCAGGGCGTCTCCTGCAAGGGGCGAGAGTGCGGGAAATTTGCCTTTCCCTCTCCCTCAACCGTCCCGCCTCCTCCTTCGCGAGCATTACTGCTTCACAGAAGGAGGTGACGGCTGCCCATGCCCTCCCGCTCCGTACCATGGCCTGGACCAGGGCCGGACGCGAGAGACCTCCGCCACCGATCACCTCCACGAGGACACGGTGGTGCTCTGCCCAAGACGGGCAGACCTCCACCGTGTACTCCGGGCGATACACACAGTGGTGACACCCGGGCGTTTCCTCGCGCCTTATCTGACACAGGAACCGTCCGAAGAGGACCTGCGTCAGGTGGAAGGTGAGGCCGCCGTGGCGCCTCTCTAGCCACTCCTCAAAGAGGGAACTTATCGCCGCAATTGTGGCGTGCCCAGCACTGGGTTGCGACAATCGCACTCTCATGTCGCGTCCCGCCGGGCGGAGCTCTGTCCGCTGTGCCGTTAGTTCTCGCGGCTGGTGATTCCCTATTAACTAAATGATGTAAAATAGCAGAAGATAGCCTTGTCCTTCTATTAGTTATCACAGTTTTGTGTTCAAAACGCTCTCATGTAAAACCATGATTTTGTAGGTAGAGACAAAAATCGTTAGAAACGAAAGACTAACAATGACAGATTGCAGAAGGATTTCTACGGAGCGATGTCAAACATGGAGAAACGAAATGTCACTTTGTATAGCAAGAGATGTCTATTCTTCGAAGAAATAGAAAGCGTCATGCTAAGCCTGTTGGCGATGATTGCCAACAGCTTCAGCATTGCCGGACATATTATTACCATGTGAGTGTTCTTTTTTTGTGCTTGTTATCCTGCCTGTATCCTTTTATGTATCTGTCTTGTTACTTGAAACTATTTATTTTTATATGACTACGTTGTAGTCACAAATAAAAAAAGGAAACGAACCTCCGCTCCTTTCGTGGTATACAGTAAGTGAAAGGATTCGTATTCCTTGGCAAGTCATAAACAAAAATAAACCATTTACTGAACCTATTTCTCAAATAAAAATTCATGATACCACAATCACTGATCCAACAGAGATTGCAAACGCTTTTAATAATTATTTTATTGACCAGACAAAAAATAATATGACCTCTAGACCCGACACAAGTAACTTGAAAAGTAACCCTCACTCGATGTTTATGCATCCAGTATTACCCCAAGATGTTATGAGAGCGATACATTCTCTAAAAAATAAACTTAGTACTGGCTACGATGGCATTTCAACTAAAGTCGTAAAAATTGTATCGAGTGACATTGCTTTGCATATTAGTCACATAGCAAATTTGTGTATCAGTTCCGGAGTATTTCCAAATAAGTTAAAAACCGTGATTGTTAAGCCACTTTTTAAAAAAAACTCAAAAGAAGATTTGGCAAATTACAGGCCAATCGCTTTAATTACAATTTTTTCTAAAATAATGGATAAAATAATTTATGACGCAATAAATACATTCTTATCTAAATATAATATTTTGAGTATAGAACAAAAGGGATTTAGAAAAAATAAAGGTATAAATACGGCGATTTACGATTTATTGAATATGATAATGGGAAACGTCGATGGAAAAGTACCAGTTTGCGCAATTTTAACTGATATGACGAGGGCATTCGACTGTGTTGACCATGAAACTCTGTTATACAAGCTAAACATCATAGGTATCAGAGGAAATATGCATAATCTCTTAAGATCATATCTCAGCAACCGAAACCAACACACAGAAATTTCAAAAATATGTTTAAAAACTAAGCGTGAGGAAAAATACTTATCGGAACGTAGACTTATTAGGTATGGCGTACCACAGGGCACTGTGTTGGGCCCTTTATTATTTTTAATTTATATTAACGTCTTGCCACAACGCATAAAACATCCTATGGTCTTATTCGCTGACGATAGTACTGCCTTGATTAAATGTGCAGACCTAAAAACGTATGAACATGACATAAATAATACATTAGCGGACATTATACACTGGCTTGATCAAAATAATTTAATGATTAATATACCTAAGACTAATGTTATGAATTTTTATCAACGGATACCACTGCAAACTTTAAATTTAAATTACAATGGACAAAAAATAGACCAAGTGCAAGTTGCAAAATTTTTAGGTATAATGATAGATAGCCAACTAACCTGGAAGCCACACGCAGAAGAAGTATGCAAAAAATTAAGTACAGCATCGTACGTGCTTTTTAATCTATCCAGGAAAGTGAATATGCCTACCAGATTAGTTGCTTACCATGGTTTGGTGGCGTCAATTCTGAGATTTGGGACAATATTTTGGGGAAATTGTAGTCTGAGGGAACAGGTCTTCAAGGCTCAAAAACGATGCCTAAGGGCAATGTGTAACATGAAAATAACAGATAGTTGCGTACCTGTATTCAAGTCCCTAAATTTGCTAACATTCCCATCACTTTACATTTTCGAAATAGCTGTTTTTGTAAAATCAAATATGCATCTTTTTATTAAATCATCTGACAATAGAACACGACCAGTTAGAAAGCAGTATACAAATATGCTACGTGTTAGTGGTCATAACACTGCATTATTAAAGAAAAGTGTTATATGTATGTGCCCGATTGTCTTTAACAAAATACCTGATAGAATAAAAAACGAGTCCATTCCACTGTTTAAAAAGAAATTGTCAGCCTTATTAATTGATAAATGTTATTACTCCGTTTGTGAATTTCTAAATGATGAAAATGTATAGTTACCTTAATGACATCTTTAATTAATTATTTATATTTAATTGACCATATTTAATAATTTTCATATTAACAGTATTTTAGACTTAAGCACTTTTACGAAATGTTTGCATGCCTAATTTAAGGTAGATTGTATAAGGATCTCTAATTTATATAACATCTGCATTTTGTTGTACCTACTTTCTATGCAAATAAATAATTATTCTATTCTATTCTATTCTGATTTAAAGCTCGGCTGTAGGCGTAGCTCGACCTGTGTCATCGCTGAAAACTTATCCCTCAGTCAGGACGTGCTTTGACAAGATAGCTGGAAATCTGAGAATAGGTTTCAGACACCTGAGACCTTTTATTAAAACCCTTTATTACAGACAATCTATTTGCTTTCTATTGAAAGAAAATGGCGGAGCTATAAGATTTCTTTTTAATTTAAGTAAAGGACTTTATCGACTTAAGTTCAGTAGTCAGCTTGAACTCCGCATGTTTCTTTCGATCTGTCGATATCAGTCTTTGTCGTTATCACCAGCGCAAAGCGTTTTAACCCTTAATTACTCGCGCCAAAATACTTACATTACCAGTCGTGCGGGTCTGATAGATCCCGATTTTTGATTACTATTAAAACAGTGAATTCTAGAACAATCTGCTTTTATTTTAACAAAATCATAATAACAACTTAATAATCTCAGAAATATGAATGATTAAATACCGACCGGAGTCTGCCAGACCCCGCACGAGTAATTAAGGTTTAACATAACCTTTGCGGCAGCTGCATCATTCTTATGCATTCACACGTAGGTGTGCAAGTGGTAATGTCGTCGCATATGTCTGATAATTTAAATCTCATCGCTGTACATTCACTGTAGGTAATCTAATTGCAAATATTCACGGTAGCTGCGAGTGTCGGCTTGCGCGGGATGAATCTCGAATTAGCGTTGTATGGCACCGGACACTTTCGTGTTGTTAGAGGGTGAAGATCAACCTTTTTAAAGGAACAAGAATCTTCTTTATTTTATTACCCATTTTTTTTTGTGCGGGAAATTAGGGGGCTCTAGGCGGAGCGGGAGGGTGTGTCAGACTCTTACTGACTAAAACCCACCCGTATTCCTTCTGTTGCCTGTGTTGCCAGAGGCCTCGGTAACCCTTTTGAACGTCCACGTGACCCCGGCAGGCATAGGCCCTAGTGGACCCCTACACTTGTGCTGACCTCTCATTGAGGCGCGCGTAGAACACAACGCGCCGTCGACCCGGGCCTGGCCCTTATCGGACGGCGAGCTACCCATTGCTCACCGTCCGCAAGCCCGCGCCTACGGAGGCCAGAAATCCGCCCGGGATTTCCAATGCCCAGGGCGTCTCCTGCGGCGGCTAGGGCGAGAGCGCGCGAAATTTGCCTTTCCCTCAACCGTCCCGCCTCCTCCTTCGCGAGCATTACTGTTTCGCAGAAGGAGGTGACGGTTGCCCATGCCCTCTCGCTCCGTACCATGGTCTGAACCAGGGCCGGACGCAAAAGATCTCTGTCGCCGATCGCCTCCACGAGGACACGGCGGTGCTCTGCCCAAGCCGGGCAGACCGTATGCTCAACCGTGTCCTCCGGGAGAAACGGTCGTCACTTGTTTCAACCAACATGCTTGACAAACAATGTGGTGATCGCAGTGGAAAAGTCTAAAGCTACAGGCCTCAAAAATGATCTAGAAAGTACCTAGTTGTTATTTTTGGAGTCTCCATATCCATTAACTTTGTGTAATTATGACACGACGTATTTTATGTACTAGGCTGTAGCCAGTTGAGTTGAGCTTTAACAGAATAGTTCAGGTCAGTAAACGTGTGATCCATTTTCAATAGAGGACGAAAACTAGTCCCCATTTGACAAATGACACTCCTTTGTTCATTCTTTCTCACTTTGTTTATATCTTTTGAAGAAGTTAGTCGATTTGTCACCATTATTTAAATTTAAACTTTATTCCGTTTGGTCTTTGTCCATGATATTTATATATTATACGGACTACAGTTGCATCGTTTCCAGTCGGTTTTAGGGTATCTCAAAAGGAAAAAACGGAACCCTTGATCCTATAATTCGTGTGTCTGTCTGTCCGTCTATCACAGCCAATTTTTTCCGAATCTACTGGACCGATTAATTTGAAATTTGGTACACATATTAACTTTTGTGACCCAAACACGCACATGTAACGTAAATAAATGAATTTTCAATATGGGGGTCACTATCGGGTGCAAATTAGAAAAAAAAAAACTTTGCAATCTGTAATCGTGTGACATATCTGTTGTGAGGATTTCACATATATGTATATATTAAATAATAAAAAATTAAAAGTATTTATACTTTTTATTACTTTTTATTTTATTTATATTTTTAAAATTATTTAAGAAAATAGATGAACATTGACCATACCTTATCTCCGAAACTACTAAGCCTAAAATTTTGAAAAAAAAAAAACAGAAAATAGTTATTTTTATAAGTAAATAACTATTTTCTGAATTTTTATTTAATTTCCCGTAATCTATAAAGATTACGGGAAAACCTATAAAGTTAAGTTTATGATCGTAAAAAAAACATGCTAAATCTCTCACTATTGTAGTACGTACAAATTTACATTTGCAGTTGGAATATATGAGGGAACACGTTTTTCAACTACAATGTTAAGTTTGTCCATAAGATAAATTCATCCCAACTACGGAACCCTTCATTGTGCGTGGTTTGATACGCACTTGGCCTTTTATTCCGAATCTGAATAACAAAACGGGTGCCATTTTAATTTCGTAAGTTTGTACATCTTCAGCCATAAATATGACAGCTCTCCAAAGCCTATATTTTTGAAGCCATTTAAAATTCTCAACAAATGAAAAAGTTAAATTTCACGACTGCTGTTTCCATATCCCGTGAAAATATAAATTGTATATATTTTTTTATATTTTTGACAGGGTTATGTTCCTCTGATGGTATAAATTTATTGAGTGTTATTCGCACGTGAGGGCCGGAAATATGAACAAGTAGTAGATATTCGTTACCATGATATACGAGGAAAATGCACTCATTGATACGCTGATATCGATATTTTATGTTCCCGATAGCAAAGTTAAATTCAACAATCGGGTTAAAAGGTAAAAAGCTGGCCCATCATAAATAAATATTGTTTTCGACTGTATTGTATTGTTTACTAGATAATATTCAAATTCAAATTTTTGTTGTATATCTCATGTGTGTCATCATCTGCCTAGCCTTTTCCCAACGGGTCGGTTTCAAGTCTTACCGGATACAGCTGAATACCAGTATTTTACATGGAGCGACTGCCTGTCTGACCTTCATAACCCAGTTACTGGGTAACACGTTACCCCTTGGTAAGACTGGTTGTCAGACTTTCGCGCTTCTGACGACCCGTAACGACTATCAAATGACAGCCGGGAGCAACGGCTTAACGTGCTTTCCGAGGCACGGAGGGGTCTTGGTATGTAAAGATGGTCACCCATCTACGGATCAATAGCGGCAAGCGTAGCTTAACTTGATCGATCGACCCGTGCGGCTGTTATTACTTAGCTAAAAGCCCATCTCATGTGTGTACAAGATCATAATAATAGTTACAAAATTCACATGGACCCTGTCGGGCACAACACAATACAATATGCATGCTTTAAAATAAACTTATCAATTTAAATAAATAATATCACATTTTAGTGATATAGGTACGTCATTACAAATTATACCATTAAAATTTATTCAATTAAATTGAAATACGAGTATTTATTATATTATGAGTGCGCAATATCATATTGCAATGCAAATAATTGCTTTACATTATTTTCTGTCTTCATATCTCTACTGCATTTAAATTCCAAGCAGAAATAAATAAATTTATTATTTTGAGATAAGCGCGCCCGCAGCCATTACGGCTTCTATTAATTTTGATAGCGTAAAGAGATTTATGAAGTAATTTAACAAGTATTTTATTCGCAAAATATGCGAAAGAACAACTAATGCTACGGAATATTTCATAGACGGGGATTAATTGAATTGCTCACTAGCTGACCCGACAGACTTCGTCCTGTTCTAATAATTCACACAAAAACACCTTTTTCAGTTTTTCCCAAATTTTCAAGTTTTCCGAGCAATTTTTCCAATTTCTTTCTCTAAAAACCTTATTTGGACTTTAACAAAAATTTAACCAAATCAGTACAGTCGCTCAAGTGATGCGTTTACAAACAATAAATAAAAGTGAAATGCTGTTCCATTTCATTATTAGGGCTCCGTAATCAACGAGGAACCCTTATATTTTCACCATGTCCATCTGTCTGACTGTCTCCGTTTTAGCTCAGAGACACTTAGTACTAGAAACTAAGCTAGTTATTTGGCATGGGTATCCATATTAATCACGCTGACAAAGCGGTAAAATAAAATCTTGAAAAAAAAATAATAATAATAGTTTGTAGGGTATACCTCCCTTGCACGTAATGTGGGGATGATACTTTTTTCTGTCATATGTGTTTTGTAGGATATCGTTGTCTGTTCAAAATATTGCGGGTCTGTCAACACCATTTTTCGATTCAAGGATCCTTTTGCGTCATATTAAGCTTTAAAATGCTAATTTTTGTTAGAGTCAAGTGTCCCCCCCTCGCCAACAAAATGATTGTTTTTGGGTGTGTAAAAAAAATCATGGCAGTAGTACATATAACGAAATTAAAAGGAAAACTGTCACGGGTAAGTAGGCTTTACAAGTTAACGAGTAATAGTCGACCAACTTACATTTGAAGTTGGAGAATTGACCGAGACGTACGGACGTATGGACCATGGTTTTCAACTACAATGTTAAGTTTTTTTTTTGGGATAAATTCATCCCAACTACGGAACTCCTTATTGTGCGTGGTCTGACACGCACTTAGCCGGTTTTTATTTATGTAGATATAGATTTATGTCAATTTATAGCAATTGAATAACGTGCACCCTTCTCTGTACTTATAGGTTTTCGGCATCTTTCTCAGTCTAGTAGTATCTTTTGAGGACAGAAGATCTTGGCAGTCTACCTAATCGCACGTCAAAGTGTTAGTGATACGACTAGTGCAAAAAGCAAATCTATCTACCTCTCTCATTCGAAATGATATTCTATGTTCGACATTAAGGTACAAAGAAAAATAACAAGTAGATACGAGTAACATAACTCCTAATTAATTATTATAAATGCTAAAGTGAGCTTGTTTGTTTGTTACACTTTCACGCTAAAACGGCTAAACGAATTTGGATGAAATTTCGCACACAGATAGATCATGACCTAGTTAAGGAAATAGGCAACTTTTCATCCTGGATGACAGACGAAGTCGCGGGCAGTAACAGCTAGTTGTTTATAAACGAATGGATTTAGGTAATATTAAGGCATGGACAGAGATGTTTGTTCCTGTCCAACAATTCCTTTACTCCTTGTTCGATTAACCGAAGCATTTTAGTCTATTGAGTGAAACTTACAACAAGCGTCTCTGATACAATTTAGTTATGATAATCCCTCAAACGTACGCCATTCGTGAGACCGATGTGTTTGTTCCAACAGACTTAAGTAGGCATAGCAAACTTGGCCACCTATGCCCGTGTATTTTAATTAACATATGTGTTCCAGAAGGCGTGACAATTTTAAATGTCCGTGTGAAAAATATGAACGGAGTTTTTGTAGTTGGTAAACGAATTTTGGAGCGCGGACAGGATGAAAAATTTGAGGTAGCAATCTGAACACAAATAAGTTATCTGTTGCAAATTAATTAACTTTCGGCAATTTGTAGTCGTTCCACGCGCAAAAATACACGTAAATATTAAAGTATTAGATTTTAACCTAACATTCTTAGCGTTAGATATCGTTTATGTAATAAAGAAACCTAATATCGATTTTGATTAGTTATAAGGTTGAAATGAACGACACGAATTAAATACTGATTTGGAATGTTGATCATTCCTCTTATGGCTCATTTTCATTAGTCAATAGCTCGGTCGATATAGAGCTTGCGGGGGCTCCCCGCAGGCGGGATAGTGACAAATGAAATCGTCGTTGGGTTTTCTATGTGGTTGGAGAAAGGAGAGTGTAATGTAAATGAAATTCACAAGTCCGTAAATAAAGTATATTTAACCGTTACCAAATCAAGTTACCTGGTGTTCCTTACATTAGCTATCAGAACACAAGTTGATGCCACGGCGCAGGGCAAACGACTGGCCGCCAAACTATGTGCGCGGGGAACATTACATTTTGCATTGCTAGCATTATTGATGCTTGTAGTCCCTACAACTCGGTCGATATAGCATGCGGGGACTCCCCGCAGGTGGGGTAGTGACAAATGAAATCGTAAGACGCTAACGCGGTTGGTATACCGTCTGCGGGGAATCCCCATAGAAGGCGTAGCGACCAATGAAGTTCATCGGTCGGTAAAAAGCGTGCGGAGACTTACACCCAAAGAAAATTACTAATGAAAATGAGCCATCAAAGCAACTTCCAAACGTGCGGTACAGATTCTCCGTATACCGCAATCGTTCTCTATCGACTAATGAAAACAGTTCCCCGAATCCGTATTCCGGTTAAACATGTCATAGGGCCCGTGCCCTATAGCATGCTTAACAGAAATCTCTAGCATTCCATATGCTGGCCCTAATGACTAATGAAAACGGTTCCCTGCATACGGGACCTCTGGCATGCGTTAACGAAATCTCCCACAACCCGCATACGAATCGGATAGACCAATGAAAATGAGCCTTTACGGTTTATAAACTGTCACGAACGTTTTAGGCATGAATAACTCCCTAAGGGGTAAGGGTTCATTTTCATAGTTCGTTTCTGTAAAGCGTGGCATAGGGCCCGTATTTGGGGAACAATTTTCATTAGTCGGTAGGGAACAGTTGCGGTATCCGGATAACCTGCACCACACGTTTGGCAGTTGCTTTGAAGGCCTGTTTCATTGGGTGTGAGTCCGCAAGCTTGTTACCAACAGATGAATTTCATTGGTCGCTACGCCCGCTACGGGGATTCCTCGCAGACGGTGTACCGACCGCGTTATCGACTAATGAATAATGATGTAATGACTAATGACTATTGAAAGTCATGTCACCCCGCATGCTGTAATGTTTATTGTACACAGTTACGGTTTTTATTTATTTTTGTCTTTTATTTATTATAAATTGTCTTTTCATTTATTTTTATTCCCCTAGTGGGATTTATATGTCCGTACGTGTGCCCGTGGCATCACAGCCCTATCAGAATACCAGCACTGCGGTATTTATTTTTTAAGTATCGCAGCATTATGTTGAGATAGGAGCTTTTTGGCGTCGCACAAGCCGTTTTTTTTTGTATGTTGTTAATCAAACAATATGTAAATTTTGTTAGTTTTAAATGCTTTTTTTTCTACTTTTTCTATTTCTTGTGCGTGTCCCAAATGAAATATTTTTCTTTCTTTCTTTTTCTGTATATCGACCAATTTTTCGACTAATGAAAATGAGCCATAACAACCAATATTGTCAGCTAATTAAATCAGTTTACCCAGTACATCTTCACAACCGGAAAATATCGTCAAATTATTTCTGTTGTTTGTTTCTCATTAAAAAGTTTCCCAGCGTTTTTCAACTCGTTCAAAAACACGGTTTAAGCTAAGTTTTTACCGACTTTGCTCTTCGTTCGTTATTTACCATTCAAGAGATGATTGAGCAACAAAGGAGGAAATAAGTCCTCACTCCTTACCTCGAAGGGGAGGGAGGGGTTGTTAGGTAATTTTGTCAGCATAGGTATTTTCCGAGTGTACCCACTCGGAAAATACCTGAGCTCCTGCAGAAGTGCAGTGCAGGTGCCGTTTTTCGCAAAGTTTTGCGAAGTTTCATCGACAAACGTTGCTTTGAGAAGTAATTGAGTAGTAAACATGTGCCTGACTTTCTAACGAACGCTAGTTAAAACGTATCACGGACAGCGAGTGTGAAACTTTAAGAGTCTTTTTAACACTGCGCTTTTCTGAGGTCGACGTGAACGTGTCTGGCCCTCAATGCAATCATTTCAGAAACGACTGCGTATGATAAACCATGTAGGTAGTAGAACGGCTATTAAAAGGATAAAATTGAAAGCTAGGGCACAGCTGGGTGAAAAAAGTCCTGAAAAACACACTCTCCATCCTCTGTTAGTTCTCAAAACCTAATGGTTTTACCTTCGCTTGCTATATATAGAACGTGTGTTCATACATCAAAACAATATCACCGAGCAACTTTTCGTGCGTCTAAACCAAAACGAACGTATTCAATTAGTAGTTTCGGCTTAAAACACTAACGAGCTAGCAGTCGGCAAGACAATTTGGTGCCATAGTTAGCGACGATCGCTCCGGCACGTGACGAGAGAAACTTTGTCGGTTCCACGGGGCCCTTAAATTGATTACGACGCCCTTCTCCCGACAGGGGTTCCTGTTAGAGTTTTCGATATGAATAATTGAAACTGTGATTGAGCTTAATTTGTAACAGATAGTGAGATAGTGTGATGTGTGATGATCATGTCTTGTGTGATGATTATGTAAACATAGGTACCTTCTACCTACATAACCAATCTGTAATCTGTTTATTTGTGTGTACATAAATGGTTAAATAAATAATCTACCTCGTTCAAACTTTACTGTTCTCCTACTTTTCTTTTAACTCTGTTTCATCACCTCCAATATCCTCAGGAATTCCACTGGAAATACGGGAATACTATGTACTTACGAGATGTCCACAATTCTGGACAGTATAAAAAGTGACACCCTTCAACAATTAATAAATAAACTCAAGGCTTTTTTGTCACGGTGAGCTCTGGGTGGTTCGCCGTCCGGTAAGGACCAGGCCCGGGTCGACGGCGCGTTGACGGCGCGCCTCAAAGAGCTGTCGTCAGCACAACCGTAGGGGTCGACTAGAACCGATGCCTGCCGGGGTCCCGGGAAGGTACCAAAGGGTTACCGAGGCCCCTGGCAACACAGGCAACGGAAGGAATACGGGTGGGTTTTAGTCAGTAAGAGTCTGAGTATTTGATGATTTCCCACCCAAAAAAAAAAGACTTTTTTGATACAGAAATGTTAATATTCGATAAGTGCTTTTTAAAATGATCCTATGTGTGACATCTAAAAGTTTAATATTATTGAAATGCACAAAAGTGAATCAAATAATACACTTTTGTGCATAATCTGGACATTGTTAAAATAATTTATTAGTATGTTAATAATTTTTCATGAACTTATTGATAATGACTTTATTTGTAAAATTTTGCATGCCAAAACTCAGGCACAATGTACCCGGTTCACTATATTTTTTATAACAACTTTATTGTACAATACAGGCCTACATTCTTTGCGAATAAATGATTTGATTTGATTTGTAGCTTTTACTTTTTTGACTTAGGTATATTATGTGTTCGTTCAAAGAGCTTTATTTAAATTGCGAGTTACCACGATAGCTATATTATATGACACGGTTGTTAGGCCTAAATAAGATGAGTCATACGCATTATGTAAATGGCCCACCTACATACGAGTATTTAACAGACATTCAGTTTTATAATCGCGTGTTCTAAATAACGTTGTGCCTGGTTATTTTGGGTAAAGCTTTTTGTTATGAAAGGACTACGACCATTTTTTCCTAAAACATTTCCACTACAGGAATTTGTAGAGAATTGTGAGTCTGTTCTGTTTACCAACTTATCTTCTCTGTTGGATAACACTTTGGTCAAATCTGGTAGTTTTGTATCCTAGTAGGTACACATTATATTATAATAATAGGTATTGAAATATCTGGTTTTGACAAACAGTATAATTCCTGGGACACTTTGTCTTCGTTACTGCAGGTATAGCCACGAGCCTAGATACATATATCAGCTCTGCAATAATATCTGATTTCATGATTCATCCATCATTATATGTGCAAATGTATCTGATAATTTGTGGAAGCCATCGCAGGCTGTGGCGGCTGTCGTGATGGCCCAGTGGGTACGGTTTCGCCTCTCGTGCACGAGGTTGTGGGTTCAAATAAGGGTAAGTAGAGTCTGGCCACGCTAACTCTGCAGAAGTAAAAAAATGGTGGAATTTGAAAATTTATACATGGAAACACCGTCTATACTACGAAAAAAGAATTTAATACTAGTTGTTTTTTGTTTTGTTTTTTACAAATTATTATGTTTATATTTTATTAGTACTACTAAGTCTGTGTTCTGATTCTTTCCTGGTGAAGAATAATCAAATTAGCACGATGCAGTGTAGATTTGATACAATTTTGTCATTGGATGGAGGTGGTCTACCTACCTAGGATCATGAACTGCACTCTGTATAGTACATATGTACGATACTGAAATTCATGATCCTCGTAACTTTTTGATAAAATCTACTGAGGCTAAAGTTTACCAACACATTAATCACATTATTAATACCTACCTTTAGCTTGAATACAGGAGAAGCCACTGCGGATGTCTAAGAAGATCTCTAAAACTACTCAAGGACAGTATAAAAATAATTATAGATCATTAAATGATAAACATATCGTTTTTTCATATAGTTTTATTTTCATTTGTTTACGAGATATCTCGGGGCCCTAGAAGGCGTACGAGGGTCCGAAGCCAACTCGCAGAGGCCATTTAGACGTTTTGAATGAAATGAGGAACAGCGGACGAATATCTCTGTATGCATTTTGCAAGGGGTTGTCCTTGGACGGAGCTCCGGCGGGATCTCATGGTGACATGGAGAGTAAGGTTATCGCAACCCAGTGCTGGACACGCCACGATTGCGGCAATAAGTCCCCTCTTTGAGGGGTGGCTAGAGAGGCGCCACGGCATCCTCACCTTCCGCCTGACGCAAGTCCTCACCGGACATGGCAGCTTCGGGAAGTTCCTGTGTCGGATAAGGCGGGAAGAAACGCCCGGGTGTCACCACTGTGTGGATAGGCATACGGTGGAGGTCTGGCCGACTTGGGCAGAGCACCGCTGTGTCCTCATGGAGGCGATCGGCGGCAGAGATCTCTCACGTCCGGCCCTGGTTCAGGCCATGGTATGGAGCGAGAGGGCATGGGTAGCCGTCACCTCCTTCTGCGAAGCAGTAATGTTCGCGAAGGAGGAGGCGGGAAGGTTGAGGGAAAGGCAAATTTCGCACCCTCTCGCCCCTAGCCGCCGCAAGAGACGCCCTCGGCGTCAGGCATCCCGGGCGGATTTCCGGCCACCGTAGGCGCGGGCTTGCGGACGGTGAGCAATGGATAGCTCACCGTCCGGTAAGGACCAGGCTCGGGTCGACGGCGCGTTGTATTCCACGCGCGCCTCAAATAGATGTCGTCAGCACAAATGTAGGGGTCCACTAGGGCCGATGCCAGCCGGGGTCGCGGGAAGGTACTAATGGGTCACCGAGGCCCCCGCAACACAGGCAACGGAAGGAATACGGGTGGGTTTTAGTCAGTTAGAGTCTGACACACCCTCCCGCTCCGCCCAGAGCGGGAGAAGTTATTTGATGATGTCCGACCCAAAAAAAAAGGCGTGACTTGCACACTCAATAATTTGTTTTATTATTATTATTTATAAATGAAACCAAACCGAAAACTCAATCATTCATTAGAATCTGAATCTATTATGAGGTTTTAATTATTCACTTATTCCACCTGGAATTTATAAATAATAAGTACTTGTTATGAATTTACTGTGTAGGTATAGTGGTTTCACAGTGAGTGATTACCGCATAACCACAAAGTTTGTTGTTGTGCTCTATTGTTGTAATTTGACACGACTTTCTTCACGCGTCAAGTTATAGTGAACACACTATACCGCGAAAGTGAAAGATGTAAAGTACGGTACCATATATAAGACTTTTTGGGGTTGCCTATTTATTCCAATGCAGAGTTAGCGTGGCCAGACTCTACCAATGTGACTTTTTCAGTTCATATGTACTTTCTGAGTTTATCTTGGACATTACTGACTGCGTTGAAGGAAAAACATCGTGAGGAAAACCTGGACTTATAGTAGTAATATAAGTCTGAAATAGACAACCCTTCTTAAGGGGACTACAGGACCTAAACGCAAATTTTGGAAGTTTTATAATGCCTAAAAGTATATGACCCACTGCAGTAAACATAATCAGAAAAATATATGATATTCTTCAGGATAAATGCTAGGTAGATAGTGTGTTGAAAAATAATACAACTAATTTGATACGATAGAAAAAAAATACGAAGATACCCTAAACATTTCTTTTACCTTTTAAAAACCATACTAATACCATACATGCAATTATTCTGACTTTTTAAAAACCATACATGCAATTATTCTGACTTTTTGTCGAATTATTCTACAAGCAACATATTAGCATAATAGTGTTTTAATTTTTTTTGTCCAGTCAATAGATTTTTTGTAAATAGATAACTGCTTCACATTTTGCAATTAATTACCAGCGTTATGTCGTCGCGCTTCTCTTTCTTTTCGATGCAGTCCGACAGTGACCGCGCTTTGTGGCAGCACAAATATGTGACATCGAAGGTACACCAAAATATTGTGACGAGACATGCGACGCCAAAATATAAGATGCTACATCGGCTTAAAAAATATTAACGGACATGTCCGTTAATATTTTTTAAGCCGATGTAGCATCTTATATTTTGGCCTTGCTTCATAAATATCTGCCTACTCAGTTAAATTAAGAAGAATGTGATCGTTACTTTGTTGTGATTGAAAATATCTGACATCATTTTGGCACCATAAAAATCTAACAGTATATTTATATACTGTCACTCACCTACTTTAAGATTTTTTTAATACTGGCAGAATAGTCAACATCGGCTCAATTGCCAAAAAGAAAAGAAAATCGCTTAGTAATGATATTCTACATTCAAACATGACTGTCAGATATTTATGCTTCCAGTGGGATTACACATATTTTTGCAATATGAGCGGCTCTGATTTCGATATAGAAGAAAACTCGAAACATTATTCTGTCCAGTTCTTAAGGAATCGATTTAAAATTACAGGACACTAATACACCCGTTTTGCTGTTAAAAAAAAACCATCCGCACTTTATCATACTGGTACAAAACGTTAGTATAAACAGTAACATTTCAAGTTCACAGCTATGCAAATTTTATTTCATAAAAGCGGTGAGGAAAATTACGTAGATTGAACACTTCCGCCGAAGTTTGAGCTGAGCAGTAAATCGGGAGACTGTCTGTGTAACGACCTAATGGCGCATCCACACCAACACAACTAGTCAGGGCCAATGATATTCGACGATGGCTTCCCGAAAGTTCGTTGATGTTCGGTGGTTAGCGGTGACCTGTGGTGGCGAGATTCTAAATACAAAATGACAATATTTTGTTGCATGGAATTAGTATGTACTATATAGATTTTATTTTTTACATAGGCCTTACATAATAAAATGCAGTTTTAAAGTGTGACATACTTGTAGTCATTGCAGGAATCCAGCAGAATACCTGATGCATGCTGCGTGGTGCATTATCGAGAGACACACAGCACATTGAATGTTCCAAAATTGAACGTTTCGTTTGCCAATTTATTGTCACATGCATCATTTCTTTTGATTTGTCTGTTCTTTGGCACTACGTCTACTACTTACGTTCTATTCTAATTTTGAATTCGTGTCTTTAACTTGTATTTTTTTTTGTTTTTTTTTTTAATGTTTTATTTAGAGTATAAGTTACTTATAGATTACGGTCATTGGCTTGGGCGTTACAAATTGCGATCCGAAACGTTCACACCTAGCCAACAAACCCTTGCGAACTATGTTCGTCGGTTCAGTCTGAACGCAGCATAACATCTCTTCGCAGTGTGGTTCGATGCGAAATAACCTTAAAGCAAATTCAAAGTGTCTAACTTTAAATGCACGTTAGTCATTTTGTTTAGTACTCATTTAAGTACTTGTAACGATCCCAAGTCGAGTGAAGGTGTTGTTGAAGTTAATTGGTTGAATGTATGACGGAGATTAGTAGAATCTTTATCTAATGGTAGATGTGGCTGAGTAATGATATCCGCACGGGTCGATTGATCAGGTTAAGCTACGCTTGGCGCAATGGTCCGTGGATGGGTTACCATCTTTACATACTATCATACATCTTTATAGGCACGGAGGGGTCTTGCCCCTCCGTGGCTCGGAAATCACGTTAAGCCGTTGCTCGGCTTACATTTGTAGATCTTTGACAGTTGTTACAGGTCGTCAGAAGCCCGAAAATCTGACAACCAGTCTTACCAAGGGGTATCTTGTTACCCAGTAACTGGGTTTTGGAGGTCAGATAGGCAGTCGCTCCATGTAAAATATGGTATTTATTTGCATCCAGTTAGACTGCATGGAAGTCGACCACAACATAGTTGGGAAAAGGCCAGGCAGATGTCCACTCATGCATGAACGATTGTCCAAATTAACTTGTTTACTGCAAAGTCTGATGTCTAATAAGACAATGCAACAGGAAAAGAGGGGTACTTAGGTAATAACGTCCCGGAAAATACATACTTTATTTATTGCACAATTTTAAACAAACATTGTCATTTAAAAAGCTGCCATTCGTACCATACCACCAGACCTTTCCAGGAATTTCACTAACCGCCAATTTTTGTCTGAAATTAATTTGTTCTTAATTTTCTTACCTCAATTACAATTTACAAGAAATACCAGTTTCAGTTTGTTGGAAATTTTCCGTGTAATGGTAATTAGAGGTCGATGACCTACGTTCATTATAGCCTTTTTTGATGGTTATTATTAAGTTATGAAAATTGCCTACGAGCGTGTAACGAGCTCCGATAATCAAACGAGCTGGAGCTCCTAGGCTGTATATTTTCAATACCTTTATTTATTTACATGCGCCACTTAATGAACAGCCGGGTTTTTCATTGATCCGAGTTTATTCTGAAAGAGTACGATGAAAATATTTATTTTAGTGTCTTAATTTTTCTTTTGACAGTTGACCTAAATATGAGCCATTTCTTGCATGGCAGGCAGTTGCTTAAAATACCATTGAAAGTAGAAAATAAAGGATAGCGGTTTCCACTGCTTTCATTGTTCATTTTCGGTTCCTCATCAGTCGAAATACTCGTCACTCTAAAATTACAACTACTCGTATTATTTTATTTAAATTTACAAAAAAGTACTATAAATGAACACCTAAAACTATAAATTGATCATAAAACTCCCAGACTCGTCATAAAAAAGAAAGAAAAATCAGTATTCCATTTAAAAAACTATGATTTCCACACTTAATCGAATAAGCGGAGACAAAGATAAAGTTGTCGCCTGCCCGCTCAGTAAAAAGTTAAATTGCATGAACTGTGGCACTGTGGCGCTCGAGAATTTGTTTGGACGAAGGCACGACCAACTACAATCGGGAAATCAGGATTAAAGTGGCGAATAGTTAGACAGAATGTTGTTATTCGAGTTATAAGTTCACTTGTAGACAAAGGAAGTGTGAAGGATTTGTACTGAGTTGTATGTGCTTTACTTTGCGTCTGGGATGTTTGCTGGAGCGCGCACTGATGGTTTCCAGGCCATCATGCGCAAAAAAGTAGCTGACCTGCTGGCACGTATATGGGGTAGCAACAACGGCATTCTGAACGCAATAGCTGTACGTTTGGACAGTCCCTTGCAGAGTCAGTGGGTCATGTAGGTGTGGCGAGTTATGGAAAATAAAAATATACAGAAATATGTCCAAGTTTTTTTTTTTTTGGGTGGTAAATCATCAAATAGCTTCTCCCGCTCTGGGCAGAGCGGGAGGGTGTGTCAGGCTATTACTGACTAAAATCCACCCGTATTCCTTCCTGTTGCCTGTGTTGCCAGGAGACTCGGTGACCCTTTAGTACCTTCCCGCGACCCTGGCAGGACTAGGTTAAGGAATGTTAACAAATGGAACATGATGAAGCACCGGATTCGGGGAAATAAATTACCTACTACACACTAAAATCAAAATCAAAATATATTTATTTCACATAAACCTACACATGGGAACTTATGAAACGCCAGAAGCTAGGTGCACGGTTCCAATTGGTCGTTTCCTATGGAGAAGAGCCGGCAAGAAACTACCCGGTTACTCTTTTAAAAATAATTGGCTTTTACAATGTTTTCAGTAGGTATGGGAGGACAGTGTAGGCCTGTCAAGAAGTACTAGGTTCTTAACAAAAAATAAATGGTCTACAAATCTAGTCTATTAAGCCTACAACGTTCTCACATTCACAAAATACACAAGAATCTATGTAAAATATTAATAAAATAATAAAAATAAAAACCTATTTAAACCAAATGACATGTTTGCCATTACTAGTCTTTGACATACGGAGTCATGATATTCATAAACACCTTTCCTTAATCGACTTCTCCAAATATCACTTATTTCACCCACACTTTATCGTTAACGAATCGCTTGGCGACAGCCAAATTACCGGCTGAACCCCTACACCGTACGATACGAGGTCGCGACTCGCGTCCTTGTGCGGTTCAACAACAGTAATTTTAACAGTGAAAACAATTAGCTAGGACCACAGGGAAATTGCTAGATGTCAACAGAATGACACTGCATTGTCCGTGTTAGTGACGGCGACGAGCGGCCAGCAAGGGATGGATGGCTCAAGTTGAACGATGTTAATTGAGCAAAGCGACGATAAATGGGCAGCATCCCTAAAAAAGTGTTTGTAAAACTTTGTTTTTCACGTATACCGAAAGGGAATAGATATTTTGAAAGGTTTTCTATGTAATTGAAAGATTGCAGCTAGGGCAAAGCACTAAGGTTAAACTTTCCTTTTCCACAAGTGTTCACCAAAAATCACTTTATATCGAGTTGTTATCGTAACACCCTATCCAATATAAATTCACCATTACAGTGAGCTAGAAGCTACTATCAGACAAAGTTGAGGCTCTATCAGTTGTCTAAACTTCCCTTGGTCGGCTATTCTATTCTATATGAAGTATGTAAAATCTCACTTCTCACGGAACGACCAGGGTAAGTGAACCGTGGAGAGTGTCAGTCTAGTATAAGATTTTATGAGGATGTAAAGTTCTTGCTTTATTGGTCGTAACAGCCTGACATACCTAGCATGTTTTTGAAACTGTTTCCTAAAACTAGAGCATGGCCGGAAGCCCTCAATTATTTACCTCCGCTAGTAGACATCCGATCCCTTCACTGTTGGTACTAGGTATCTCTAGGCCACCTACGTTGTTTGGTTTTTAATTTGCTTCATTAGTTCGGCGTAATAGATCTTTATTTTGTTACCATCATCATTATCTGCCTAGCATTTTTCCTAACTAGGTTCCAAAAAGGCTAACTAGGCTTCCAGTCTCACCGGATACAACTGAATACCAGTATTTAACATGGAGCGACTGCCTATCTGACCTCCACTAGCCAGTTACTGGGTAACACGATAACCCTTGGTAAGACAGGTTGTCCGACTTTCGAGCTTCTGACGACCCGTAACTGACTGTCAAAGCCGTTGGTCCCGGCTGTCATTTGTAGATCAAATGACAGCCGGGACCAACGGCTTAAAGTGCATTCCGAGGCACGGAGGGGTCTGGTATGTAAAGATGGTCACCCACCCACGGAACAACCGCGGCAAGCGTAGCTTAACCTGGTCGATCCGTGCGGCTGTTATTACTTAGCTTTAATACGTAATAGATCTTTTTTGTACATACTGTTAATTTCGTACCCTACAGAACAGTAGTTCTGGGAATGTGAGATAGTTTTGGGGAACGTAGACAATGTTTGGAATAAGTAAATGTCACGAACGGCTCGTGCAATACAATGAGCGTAAATGATTTGATGTTGCCGAGAAAATGTTTTCGAAACACGTGAAATTATTACAAATTATAATGGCGCATGACGCGTGAAGAATGCACTTCGATGGCTGTTGTTCACGTTCTTCTTTTATGACTGTGTAATGAAATGAAATGAAATTGTTTATTCTGTAAATAGGATATCAGAATCACTTTAATAATAATAATAATTTAATAGCAACTTGCTTTGAAATATAAACTTGTGAACTCTGAGGTACCGTATTACAAGTATGTGCCCGACCCAGTTCTCGAAAATTACCATGTCACGTTGTACTGGGATCGGTCTATCATTACTGACAGGACTATTGTCACCAATAAGCCTGATATAGTGGTGATAGATCGATTAGCGCGCCGCGCAATGATAGTCGATGTTACCATTCCACATGACGATAACCTCGTGAAAGCTGAGAAAGAGAAACAAATAAAATATCTCGACTTAGCTATTACACGAGGTTGTTGACATGTGGAATGTGAACTCGGCTGTCATTGTGCCGATTGTCGTTACGGCCAATGGCCTCAACCAATGACCAATGGCATCATCTCTCGAGGCTCGCGTTAGACGGCTGGATTAAGGGCCTGATTCAGAAGGCAGTACTCCTCGATACGGCTCGCATCGTGAGGAGGTTCTTGTCTCTGGAGCCCTAACCACCGGTAGCTTGGACCCTGCTCCCGATACCGGTGGACCACTATTTTATATATTTTTAAATGTTTTTTAATATTTTTTCTAAAAAATATTTAAAAATGTATTTTATAAGACAAAAATGTAATAAACGACATAATAATTTATTTATTTAATATTAAACAGTTTCGCATATACTACCGCTGCCGGTGTAGAAATATTAAAAGTTGAGGTTAAAGACTTTATTATACAATGTCAAGATCAGCACAATTTATTTAAGTATTTGTAATAGAGAGTAAAAAATTATCGGACAATAATAATTATAACATAAAGTAAAATGATACATGTCAATACTACACACACACTAAGTATTAATAAATAAATAAATGTAATGTCAAAATTTATAATTTAAAAAGTCAATTACTGAGTAGAAGCAGTTGTCTAAACTTTTTTTAAACGTCGTATTAAAAAAATAAAATAAAAAATAAGCTAGATGGAGGCGAAGTTGTGAAACGCCACACTACATTGCAAGAATGTTAAAATAAAAGGTGTGTATCATGGTTAGACACGACAATTTGGGAGCGTCCCTTTGTGTCGGAATAAAAAAAAACTGTATGGAATTTGCCGCAGCTGTCGGTATCGGCCAGCAAAACCCGATGTAGATTTAAAATTTAAGCAAAATTCCCGCATACATGAAACTGAACGGCTAGACACAATTCCACTGACGTTATCGTATTTTGCAGTAACACCCTCCCCCATGACCCCCCCTCCCTGTGGCAAAGAGAATGCTTGTTTTATTCTCATGGTCTATACGTGATTGGCGGACATCGAATTTTTATTGTGAGCTAGATATTCCAATATGACATACTCAAAGTATAGGAATTTATAAAATGTTTGTGTGCAAAATGGATAGTAGCGGGTATCGAACAGGATATTTGATCGTTTTGTGAGTTTATTCGACTGTAACGTGGGCTCCTCTTTTATCCATTTTTATGTTTTTAGCTGTCAGATCGTTTCTTATCACGTATTAAGATATCACTTCAGTTCCGACTCGGCTCTCAAACTTGACGGATTGGATCACAAGTAATAAATATCCATCTAAAGTATCCGTTTTTTGAGACTTTTATTTTTTTTCAGTTTGGATTGCCTTTGATATTTCTCAGCGCATTTTTGTGGAATTCGCAATAAGTAAGTTTTGAAGTTTCTATTTTCCGTTCACAGAGATTGGCAAACGTATGAGCACGTAAAATATTTACACAATATTGAAATCTAAAAATAAAAGTTTAACCTACCTGGCCGTTGCTATTCGGATCGTAAATAATGGATTTGAAATTGATATTCATCATGTTGAAATTCTAACATTTTTAACGAGTTACCCACGCACTGAATTCCCATTTTTTATGGCAAAATCCACACGAGCGCGTGCAAAATATTACTTTCATTTAGTATTTGTATAATTCCGAATCCAGAATACATATTTGAATTGTTTCGTGTACAAATATTTAATTGTGTTCATCAAACTAGGATTACAAAATATCAGGTCCCTTAAATATTTAAATGAAATGAACGATACATCATCTGCCTAGCCTTTTCCCAACTATGTTGGGGTCGGCATCCAGTCTTACCGGATACAGCTGAATACCAGTATTTTACATGGAGCGACTGCCTATCTGACCTCCACAACCCAGTTACTGGGTAATACGATACCCCTTGGTAAGACTGGTTGGCAGACTTTCGGGCTTCTGACGACCCGTAACGACTGTCAAAGATTTACTAATGACAGCCGGGACCAATGGCTTAAAGTGCTTTCCTAGACACGGAGGGGTCTTGGTATGTAAAGATGGTCAACCATCTACGGACCAACCGCGGCAAGCGTAGCTTAATGAAATGAACGATACATTCCACGATAATTGTGGGCTGAATAAGTGGTACTTGTAAAAAGCAACAAAACTTTGTTAAACACACAGCCACTTAAAAGGGTCCAAGAGGGCCGGATGAACGTTAACTGGAGGCAAACTAAAAGGGAATAAAAATACGAGAGAAGCGTAACGAAGCTTAGTTAACCGAAGTGTCGCCTCAATTCTCATCGGTGCTTACGTTACATCTCCATAAATACACATTACACCATGCTCGGGTTACGTAACCACGTAACAGAGAAATATTCAAGTCGAGGATCCCTCTGAAATATGAGTATATTGTTCTATTTGGCCCACTATTTTAGTATTGAGACCGCGTCGATTTGAATTCATATCTCGCGGCGCCCGTTCGCTGCTTAAATCACAATGTTAGTATTTTGTAGCTTTGCGTCTTAGATACGTCTAATTTCTCAAAATGTTTGGCTGAAGCCCGCTCGAACAGAAGGAGTAAAGATTGCTTATTCCAAATGTACTCCGAGCTTCATATATAATTTTTATTATTATTGTCTGTACATCCAAAAACAAATTGCTTTAATTAAGTTTCACCAACGATAATTATCACTACTACAATTGCGAACAATTACGAGTTTAATGTTATTCATCGACGTTATCCACCAGGCTTAATATCGCAATAAATTAGCAGAACAAAACCCAGGTGTCTGTACGTTTGAAGTTTAGAGCTGGAGGTGGGACGAGCGGGGGTTATCAATTAAATTGCGCACGTCGGCAGCTGCACCACAGCTCCGTGATGGATGCCCTCTGCGTCCTCAACAATATCCATTCCTCTCGTTTATTACCTTATTTGCACCGACATGCACTGTACTGCCATTTCTCTGATAGAAATGGGTGGCCGTTTTCCAAGTGGACGTTGTTTGTAATGCTTTACAAAGTTCATTCAACCTCCCCTTCTCGTTACGTTCATTCTGTTAGCGAAATGGTTTAAGTTAACTCGATTGTCTTTAAACTCTGACGATAACTTAGATATACGTAGCCACAGTGTGATTATCCTACTTTTCGTTATTGCGTTTGGAAATGATACCTATCCAAGATTCGTTTGCGATGTCAATTGCCAGGAGGATTCCCAATTTCACCTCAAACGGTAGATACTTAAGCAGGTTATGTATACAGGAAGCAGTTGATGGTAACTGAAATCGGTAGTAATTTGTGGAACTATTTGAACGTCATTGAAATAAATGACTTTACCTCTCCTGGCGCGAATTTTATCCCCATACGTGATGTCATGCCCGAAGCTATCAAGTCATGTTGTTGTATATTTGAATGTGAAGTGAAACTCGACACAAATTTCTAGCGGCGGACGGACAAACCACTCACAACTGAATGGCAGCACTCCACCTGTTATATTTTTTTACGTAAATCAGGTCTCTATTATGTTCTACAGGAGTTAGTCAGAAAGCTTTTCGGCTTTTATGTAGTCTGTCTACTTAGCCAAGAAAGGAATATCTGTAGCGCTGTGGTTATTGCGCGCTATTTATTTATTTATTATTAGGGTCCTAATCAAATACCTACATAAAATACTTGCCATTTTTACTAATACGTTTCCTATTCAGTGATTTGTTTGTTGTAATAACATGATTATCCCACAGAAAGGCAACAATACCATTGAATTCAACTTTCATTATTTTACCCAGATGACTATAATTTTATTATCCACGTAAATGACGAATTTAAACCCTTATATATCAATAGGGCACTGTATTAACAATATGTTTGCCGTAAAATATTTAACTGCCACATAAAATTGACGATAAAAATCAACGCGTGTATTTTGTAAATCGTTTGCGTATAAAGGTAATGGACAGACATATTTGGTATAATTTCATGTAATAGTTAGCTATTTGGCTAGACACGTCTACGTCCCTAGAGAATTTTTACGGGACTGCGAACAATGTGGCTTTATCTGTATGACGATTGCGTTTCTATGCTGTATTTAATATAGTTATGTAGTTTGTTGGAAACTTGTGTATTTCCAATCGTATTACCTACAACAATTGATCAACCTTTCCAAGGCTTAACAATTGTATTGTTATTGTAGCTATGATGATTAAACAAAGTCATCTGTTATTGGCTTTAGAATACTAATGATGAATAGTTGTACTAATGAACATTCGTAGTACCATAAATTATTCAATGGATTCCGCATTTATAATTAACTGAATACATAATCAGCTTATAATGTTCCCACTGCTGGGACACAGACCTCCTCTCGTTGAAGGAATTAACTGGATGATTTTACACAATTACTATTTTAGAGCAAAACAAAACACATTATTAAACAGGTATATCGTCTACAAATAAGTAAATACAGGCAAATCCTAGAACTAAATGTTTCGTCTACTAGAATGTTTCCTTAATTTGTCGTGTATTTCCTTACCTAAGCATCATGGAGATTAAGGACCAATGAAAACACTAGAATACGTCGTATTAGAGATACGGATTACGTATTAGTTACTACGGTAAGACGATTATTATGAGCTCCTCTATAAATACATAGAACATAGATATTGTTGTTACTAAGTGAAATAAGCGATAATAAAGTGTTTGGAAAGTGACCTTATTTTCATCTAAATGCCTTTTCTCTTTATCTTGGTATATCTCTTTAGTCATTAATACGCCCATTAGTTTGGTATTTTTTTTAAATTATATGTATGTTATATCATATATTATATGTATATCTTAGCGTCTGATCACTATTTTATTTATTTATTTATTTATTTATTAAAACTTTATGTACAAGTAAAAAAAAATACTGTACAAAAACGGACTTAATGCCTGAGGCATTTTCTACCAGTCAACCTTAGGGTGATGCAGAGACAAAACATGGCAGGTGCAACATAAGGGATAGAAAAATCGAAAATCAAAAATATATACTAATACATAGATACATACATACATATAAACAAAATAAAAGTGTCAGGAGAAATAACGATTGGCTGGGGAGAAAACGAATCAGCGCTGGGATGATTCTGCCGACTTCTTACGAATATATTCCTGCGCCGGCAATTTAAAGCATAATAGACTGGTTGCCATCCTGATGTGCAGAGGGAGCGCATTCCAAAGAAAAACCGCCTGTACAAAGAAAGAAGAGTGAATGAAACCAGAGCGGTGAGAAGGACATCGTAGAAGATGAACGATTGTTGGTGGAACGAAGATTTTTACTATGGGCAGATATTGAATATGGGAAGTGAGATAAGAAGGAGAAGTGGGTTTCTCGAGTGGGGAAAACAACATAGACAAAGCCCTTAACTCTCTGCGCTGACGAATGGGCAACCATTTTAAAACCAATTGGTGCGCGGACACGTGATCATACTTGCGAGGATTGAAAACGAATCGAATGCAGTTATTTAAAAGGCTGTCGAGTTTATTGAGGAGATATGCATTCAGGTCATAGTAACACACATCACCATAGTCAATTATGGGAAAGATCAGGGATTGTACAAACATTGCCTTTATATGTGATGAGAGAAGGTTTTTCAAGCGATAGAGCAATCGCATCGTTCCGGTGACTTTTTTATTGACAGTCGTGACCTGCTTTCGCCAGTCAAAGCTCGGTGGTAATAAGATTAATAAAAATGGAGAACAAAAGAGGTGATAATATACCGCCTTGAGGCACGCCAGCTGCGAGATCACACCATCTCGACGAAGAAGTCTCCAGCACGAACAGACTGCTGAGTCCCTGAAGATAAGAGGAAACCCATTCCAATTCCTCCCGACAGACCATGATATAGGAAAGGATGAATAAAAGGACACTGTGACTGACGGTATTAAAAGCATTGGAGAAGTCAATTAACACTGAGACTGTTACTTTAGTGTCCTCCATTCGTCGCCTAGCATCAGTCACTATAAGGAGAGCTGAAACGGTACTATAACGGGTCTTTTTTTTTTTGATGGTGGGAAATCATCAAATAACTTCTCCCGCTCTGGGCGGAGCGGGAGGGTGTGTCAGACTCTTACTGACTAAAACCCACCCGTATTCCTTCCTGTTGCCTGTGTTGCGGGGGCCTCGGTGACCGATAAGTACCTTCCCGCGAATGCCGGGGTCTGAATCCGGATTGAAATGGACTGATGAGAGAGTTGCGGTAAATAAAGTGGGAGAATCGTTTATGCACACTACCTATATTAAAATCTATATTGTGTCTGGTAATTTATATAAATGTTTAACAACGCCCACTATACGAAAGTTTAAACACAAGATTTATATAGACAGTAACAAAATCTTGGGATACATCCTAACTGATATTATAAATGCGAAAGTGAGTTTGGTTTGTTTATTTCTTTGTAAAACAGCTGAAAGGATTTGGATGAAATTCGGTACATTGGTAGACCATAGCCTGGATTAGGACATAGCATACTTTTTTATCCCTATATCTCTGCGGAATCGAGATTTATGCGGGTGGAACTGTGGAGCGCAGCTAGTACCTATCTTAATGCTATTCGATTAGTTACTATGATAAATGAACCGACGCCGCGACGGTATTTCCCATTCATACTTTACACAACGTTGTTTTTCCAACAATTATACTACCCACGCCGCTTTTTAAAACGCATTTTAACTATGAGCACTGACTAGATTGTTTATTTTAGTAGTAGTGTAATAGGTTACGTTACTAATAAAGTGATGTCTCTAGAAGTTTTTCTACCCACTAAAAATACATTTGGCGACAGTCACAAGTTATACACCTTAAAACCCACGGGAGTATCAAATGTCGTTAACATGAGAACGTACCCATAGCAAATGTCAACTGGCAATTTCGGAAACCCTTTTAACAAGCTTTTATTTAGTTTTACTTGTTAGTATGTTAAGATGGATTTTCTTTAGATAATTTTGAACGACTAAGTCTTGCCTTGTCAAGCCGGAAACTTTGTATAATCGTTCCGTTTCGATGGGAATACAAATACTGCGAGAAGCTAGAATCGATTTTTACGATATCAGTAGTGCTATTCTGTAAAAATCTCACCGTGAAAACAAGTGGAGTGAGCTTAAAGTGAGCTGTCAATATTGTCAATCCCTAGTATCAGGTGGAATGACAGCTCACCCAAGAACGTTATCGAAAGACTTCTATCAGTAAAAATCTCGCTTTGAAAACAAGTGAAGTGAGCTTAAAGTGAGCTGTCAATATTGTGAATCCCTAGTGTCAAGTGGAATGACAGATCACTTGAAAACGTTATCGGCAAGGCTGCTATTCTGTAAAAATCTCACCGTGAAAACAGGTGAAGTGAGCTGTCAAATAGTGTCAATCCCTAGCATTAATGAGAGCTCACTCGAAAACGTTATCGGCAAGACAAATCTAACAACGACAGAATTGTTGACATCGGCCTTTGGAAAAAGTTGAATAGTAGACAAATCTAGGTAGAGCATTGTTCTAAAAGCTTGTTTTAAAAACGAACTTAAATTATTCACATTCATCTTACTTGAGACTTGAGCCTACTCATTATAGTAACTTAGAATAATTTCTTCCAACAATTGTGGCATTACTACAATCCTACAAGGCTTACAGCGGAACTGGGGCCCGTTCACTACACTTAGCTTTGGTTAACTACAGTTAACGAGTCCGATGTCGTTACGATAGCTGCGATAGCCGTCAGTGCCGGCTACTATCATGAATTTAATAATGTACTTCGTAATTCTAAGAATCGCTGAAATATTTTTTTTAAATTCATGTAGTTTCGGCCTTGCCTGAAAGTTTAAATCTTTAATTGCATTAAATTGCAGTTTGTAGGCAAGGTTTTTATCATTATAAAAACCTTGCCTGCAATTATAAAGAACAGCAAAAACTGTAATTATAATGATAAATTCATACGGTTCTTCGTAGAATGCTGCAACGAACGGTTTTGTAGTTATTATGCTATGGCTACATTGTCGCGATAACGTGAACTACACTTCACTCGCTTTCTCTCGCATGTCGCTCGACGTCTCGCTGTACAACAGAGATCGCTATAGTTCGCGTTATCGCGGCAATGTAGCCGTAGCATTATTACCTCCTGCCGGGTAACTCCGAAAGGGTTACCGAGGCCCCTGGCAACACAGGCAACGGCAGAAACATGGGTGGGTTTTAGTCAGTAAGAGTCTGACACAAGCTCCCGCTCCGGCCAAAACGGGAGAAGTTTTTTGATAATTTCCAAACCAAAAACAAAAAAGAGAAAGCATTATTACCTACAGTCTACATTTAGTTACCTGACTCAAGTTACAGATCAATATAAGTATAATAAAATGAGAATAGTTTGTTTTGATATATGACTATTTTGGCCACATCGAAAAAGACTCATGCTTCGAAGAACACGCAATTCGTCTGTCCCAGTTGACATACGAATGTCTATGACATTCGACACGCTTACTGAAAAGCCTGGAAATCTGAACGTTGTCTTACCTTCAAATACCGGTTGTAATTGGGTAGGAGGTCGAATGGCAGTCGCTCTGTATAAAATATTGATATCCAGCCTCATCTCTTGTAAGTCTCGAAGCCGACCTCAACCTAGTTCGGAAAAGGCACAACGTAAAGGCTAGGCGGATTATTTTCTGCAGGTCTCTGGTTACATTTTAAAATATTTAAAATGTACATTCGTGTGCAGTTTGAATTGTGCTGCGCGGATTAGTCGGCCTATTTGTTAATTGGGAGCCGAAACTGTAGTAATCTAATATAGCCTTTAAAACTGTTGTTATACGTTTTCTGTACAGTTAATCTGCGATTAAACAAGTTATTTTAGGTATTTTATTACGTACATAATCAGCCTATAATGTTCCCACTGCTGGGACATAGGCCTCCTCTCAGTGAGAGGGAGTGGGCCGTAATCCACCACGCGGGCCCAGTGCGGGTTGGTAGATGTCACATGTTTTCGAATTTTTGTTGTAGGACATGCCGGTTTCCTAACGAAAAAATCGTTAAAATACGTAACGTATGTTGATATTTAATACAGACATTTTGGATTAGAACTCAAGGTAAAAGGTTAGTTTAACGTTAGTTTGTATCGAGATTTTTTTTAAAAGGGTTTTGTAACAACCAAGTTTTGGGAAATATGTTCAAAATTAACATACTTATATTTTTTCCGCTACCACAAACTATACAGAATTGGCAATTTTTTTACTTAAGAGAAGCCTATTTTGGTCAATTAGGTCTTGTCAGCGCCTTAACGCTTACTGGTATGAATGTAGTGATCTTTCTGGTATGTCACGTAAATAACATTACCTACACAAAATTAAATAGGAATTTCAATATGGTGTTGTATGGAATAGGATATTTTATCAAACAAGTTTTTTGGAATGAGTCCTTCTACTTACCTTACATAATCATAATCAGCCTATAATGTTCCCACTGCTGGGACACAGGCCTCCTCTCAGTGAGAGGTAGTGGGCCGTAATACACCACGCGGGCCCAGTGCGGGTTGGTAGATGTCACATGTTTTAGAATTTTTGTTCTAGGACATGCCGGTTTCCTCACGATTTTTTCCTTCATTTTTTTGAGAGCAGTAGTGATGAAATAATTAACACAAAGTAAAGCGCCTGTCCGGGTTCGAACCTACGACCTACAACGTTTTATTACGTGAAAAAGGTTATTTGACGCAGTTGGTTAAACATTTGGCTAATCTAAAAGTTCTTTTAGGGTTCCGTAGGCAACAAGAAACACTTAGGTATAGTTTCGCCATGTCCTTCTGTCTGTCGGTCTGTTCGCGGCTAAGCTGTAATTTGTCATGGGTATACATATTAATCACGCCGACAAAGGGGTAAAATAATATCTTATAATATATTTTTTAATGTACCCGTCCTACAGGTAAAGTAGGGATGATTTTGCTCATCTATCTATTGTGTGGGGTTGTTGGTCAAAAATATTGCGTTTAAGCTTTAAAGTACTAATTTTAAGTATCTCCCCCCCTGCCAGCTAAATGGTTGTTTTTGGACATGTGAAAAAAATCATGGCAGTATCATATAACGAAGTTAAAAGAAAAACTATCACAGCTAAGTAGGCTTTACAAGTTAACGAGTAATAGTCGACCAACTTACATTTGCAGTTGGAATGTATGGGTGAATATGTTTTTTAACTACAGTGTTAAGTTTGTTCTTGGGATAAATACATCCCAACTACGGGACCCTTCATTGTGCGAGGTCCGACAAGCACTTAGCCGGTTTTATTATGTATACTTTCAAAACGACATGACTGATAGTAGGCTTTTATTCGAAATGAAAAGAAAAGGTTGTTGACATTGTATCTTAACTTTATGAGTATAATGTGTTTCGCCACCTTGGCCTAGTTCTTATGAAAAAAAAAGCATTGTTACCCGACTGCCTCAGGAGGGTAATGTTTTTCGAGAGTATGTATGTATGTATGTATGTATGTATGTATGTATGTATGTATGTATATATGTATGTATGTATGTATGTATGTATGTATGTATGTATGTATGTATGTATGTATGTATGCATGTATGTATGTATGTATGTATGTATGTATGTATGTATGTATGTATGTATATATGTATGTATGTATGTATGTATGTATGTATGTATGTATGTATGTATGTATGTCTATTTCTTTAGCACGCTCTGTAGCCTAAACGGCTTGATGGATTTTAACGTATGAGGTGTCGTTAGATTCGTCTTAATTGTGGCAGTGACATAGGCTATATAATATTTACAAATTGCATCTGCAAATACAAAAAAAAAGGAGGACGAAAATTAATTGCAACAATATTGGTATCAAAATAAAAACTAGTAATGAGTAATTTTCAAATATATATATATATTAATAAAACTAAAAAGCTTGAAATAAAATATTATTTAAAAAACAAAAAACCCGACTGCACACATAACTGAAAAGGGAAAAACAAGCATTATTATCTATATAATTTTGGTCTTGCAGGCGGGGATAGTCGAATAACCTGAAATGTGGTGTAACTTTTGATTGTCCCCGCCTGCTATACCAAAATTATATAGATTATAATGATTGTTTTTCCCTTTTCAGTTATGTGTTTTTTTACTTACTTCCTTTAAAAGTCTTTGAAAGCAATTGCTTCCGTCCTGTAAAAGCATCTTATCTCTTATGCTAAGTTATGAACACTTTGTTTCGATATTAGCGAGTACGTAGGAATACGAACGTTTTAACAGAAAACTTTTGGTAATACTCGTAATATCTGACATTACGAATAAATGAAACCGTGATGAATTAAGTTCAATTAAAAAGAAAACTACAAAAAATTTACTTACTTGACTGTTAAAGTGTCGTTACTTACAGAAATAAATATTAATTTCAAAACTAATTTTCAAAATTCACATCAAACCCTGACATGATTCTTTATATGTGTGTTGTACAGTCAACGGCACATCAGGTTATATGAAACTGTAAAATTTCTCCAGATGATTTTAAACCTTAAAATGTTGAAGGTTCAGTTCAAAATCGAATGAGATAATTTGATAGTAAAATGTGCAAAGAGTATCTAAGTGTTAGGTGGTGTTAAAGCCGGCAATCCGGGATAATGCTAAGGCACTGATTTAAAGAGGCAGTTGTAAATAGCTTAAAATAGGTTTTGGTAAGTTAAAAATTATAAATGGCATGTTTAATAACTAGTTCAGCAGTTAAAACTAAGCAGTAAAGTAAACTAAAATGAGTAATAAAAAAATATGAAATGGATCAGTGAATATAATAATTGAGCAAGAAAATAATTAAATGGGCGGTAAAAATTATTGAACGAGCGGTTACGTGTGGGCAGTAATAAATCGGAATTTGTCGACAAGAAATCTCATTCTAAGCAATTTTATAAACAATGAGGTGGTAAACGCCAGTTCGAAATTACCCTGAAATTGAGTAATAGAGGAGATCTGGCGCTCGGCGGTCGCTGCCGCGACACGCTCGCTTCGCTCGCTCGCCTTCGCGCGTTAATGGTCACTGTTCTAACCTAACCTAACCTTCCGCCACCCGCGCTAATACGAGCTCGTAAGCTCTAATTTGAGTTCGGGTGTCACCGCTCGCTATGATCTGCCGAACTATTTATCGAACCGCTCATTCCATCATTTTTACCGCTCAGTCAGTTATTGGACTGCTCAATTATTTTTAGAATTGACATTGTATGATAAAATAACCGACTAATTGATTTTTTATTACTGTCCATGTTTTACTGTCGCAATAATTAATCAACCGCCATTAAATTAAATGACTGCTCAATATGTTTTTCAACTGATCATAATAACATCTTGAATATTTAAATAACAGCTCAAAAAATTAGTTTCCTAATGCTAAATGTGAATTGTCCTCACGATAGTCAAGTGTCTTTTTAGTTTTTTTGTTACCTACTTTTAATGCCATACTTAACACCTGGGAGGTTCTTCAGTCAGCTCGTTGTTTGAAGGCGTATTAAAGACATAACATAACATTACGCCTTGTTTCCCCGAAGGGTTGGGCAGACGTGTACCTGTAGTACACCCACATTTCTCCAATTATGTTTAAGTCTCATGTAATAGGGGGCGAGCCTATTGCCATCAAGCGGGCGCAAATCCAGACTCTGGGCTGCTACTGAGAAATTCCCGGAACCGAGAATCGAACCCAGGACCTCATGCTCAGCAGTAGCGCTTGCAACCACTAGACTAACACCGCCGTCATAATAAAAACGGTGCGCGGTGTATTAAAATATATTTCTTAATAGGTGTTATTGTTTTGTGCACAGTTTCTACGAGTAGAGTGGTGAAGTGGTGAACGACTCTGTAGGTAATATCAGATTAGTGCTGAAATGATAAAATAATATAGAACTGTACAACTATAGTGTATTATTATACAGTTCAGGCCTCCTTTGTCCTTTACTAACTGCGCCTATGTGCCAAATTTCATCCTAATTTGTTAAGCCGTTTTAGCGTGAAAACGAAACAAACAAACTTTCGCTATTATATATATATATATATATATACATATATATATATATATATGACGGAGAAGGTACGTCTCGCTCGTTATCATCAGCCATATTTTTACTACTGTGGGCGTACAATGAGAAGTGTTGGTTATTGCACAATAGAAAAGCCGTTTGCAGTTTAAATGAAATTATAATTTACGATCAAATAATCACACTGGCTATTCACAAGTCAAAATATTTCAAATAGAAATACTTTTAAAAAATAATTTTATTAATTGTTACACAATAATTGAAGTGGTACTCACACACTGTAGGTACACGACACAACTATACGGAACGCGCGACAGTTTCTAAACGTGTTTACTTCTTGACTGCCTCCGACAGACTGCACTCAACCCCGGTCAAGCTTTATGTTGTAGACTCTGTCGAGCGCCGCTTGGTGGCGCTGGCGTCTCGATTAGTCAAACGAGTGACTAACGTATTTCCGACATATATATATATATATATATATATATATATACATATAGTAAGCTATGATAATAGAGGGGCTTGTGGCTAAATAATAACAGCAGCACGGGTCAATCGACCAGGTTAAGCTACGCTTACCGCGGTTACTCCGTAGATGGGTGAACATCTTTACATACCAAGACCCCTCCGTGCTTCGGAAGCACGTTAAGTCGTTGTTCCAGGCTGACATTCGTTCCGGCCACCATGGGCGCGGGCTTGCGGACGGTGAGCAATGGGTAGCTCACCGTCCGGTAAGGACCAGGCCCGGGTCGACGGCGCGTCGTATTCCACGCGCGCCTTAAAGAGATGTCGTCAGCACAAATGTAAGTCCACTAGGGCCGATGCCTACCGGGCCGGCCTACTAGGGTCGCGGGAAGGTACTAAAGGGTCACCGAGGCCCCTGGCAACACAGGCAACAGGAAGGAATACGGGTGGGTTTTAGTCAGTAAGAGTCTGACACACCCTCCCGCTCCGCCCAGAGCGGGAGAAGTTATTTGAAGATTTGTCATCCGAAAAAAAAAAAGGCTGACATTCGTGGATCTTTGACAGTCGTTACGGGTCGTCAGAGGCCCGAAAGTCTGACAACCAGTCTACCAAGGGGTATCGTATTACCCAGTAACTGGGTTGTGGAGGTCAGCTAGGCAGGCGCTTCATGTAAAATATTGGTATTCAGCTGGATCCGGTTAGACTGGAAGCCGACCCCAACGTAATTGGGAAAGGCTAGGCAGATGATGATGAGTAAGTTAGGATAATAGATAATAGTAAGTTAGGATAATAGATAATAATAAGTTAGGATAATAGATAATAATAAGTTAGGATAATAGATAATAGTAAGTTAGGATAATAGATAATAGTAAGTTAGGATAATAGATAATAGTAAGTTAGGATAATAGATAATAGTAAGTTAGGATAATAGATAATAGTAAGTTAGGATAATAGATAATAGTAAGTTAGGATAATAGATAATAGTAAGTTAGGATAATAGATAATAATAAGTTAGGATAATAGATAATAGTAAGTTAGGATAATAGATAATAGTAAGTTAGGATAATAGATAATAGTAAGTTAGGATAATAGATAATAGTAAGTTAGGATAATAGATAATAGTAAGTTAGGATAATAGATAATAGTAAGTTAGGATAATAGATAATAATAAGTTAGGATAATAGATAATAGTAAGTTAGGATAATAGATAATAGTAAGTTAGGATAATAGATAATAGTAAGTTAGGATAATAGATAATAGTAAGTTAGGATAATAGATAATAGTAAGTTAGGATAATAGATAATAGTAAGTTAGGATAATAGATAATAGTAAGTTAGGATAATAGATAATAGTAAGTTAGGATAATAGATAATAGTAAGTTAGGATAATAGATAATAATAAGTTAGGATACTAAACTAGCGACTCGCCGCTGCTTTAAGGCTCGTGTTGACTAGCGCGATGTCGCGGGCGCGACGGGAAGCAATATGTCCGTCGCGCCCGCGATATCTCTTCAGTCTGCACGAGCCTTCACACGGTTTTTCCGACTTGACAAAACATCGAGTTTTCTTTATTACATGTAAGTTTAATACATAATCAGCCTATAATGTTCCCACTGCTGGGACACAGGCCTCCTCTCTGTGAGAGTGGGCCGCAATCCACGACGCCGGCCCAGTGCGGGTTGGTAGATATCACATGTCTTCGATTTTTTTACTCTAGGATTGTCGGTTTCCTCACGCTGTTATCCTTCACCGTTTGAGAGCAGTGGTGATGAAATAATTTACACAAAGTAAAACCGTCCGTGTTCGAACATACAACCTACAACTCGTAAGTCACGGCCGTTACCACTGGCCCACCACTGCTCTAAGTAAGTAAGTTTAATATTAATGTATTATTCATAGTAACCTTCCGGAATATATGCTCTAAATGATGGTGAAACTGCATCAAATCATCAACAAAGAGACACGAAAAGCGACTGTAATTTATACTATGTTTAGATAATAGATTGACTGCCTCATTGGTCTAGTGGTCGCAAGCGCTACTGCTGATCACGAGGTCCTGGGTTCAATTCCCGGGTCGGGCAAAGTGTTATTGGGTTTTTCTATCTGGAATTTCTCAGTAGCAGCCCGGAGTATGGATTTGTGCCCGGTTGATGGCAATAGGCTCGCCCCCTATTACATGGGACTTAAAACATAACTGCCGAAATGTGGGTGTACCTACTACAGGTACACCTCTGGCCAACCTTTCGGGGAAACCTTTCTCGTGAAATAACGGTTGCGATTTTGAGAAAGGGCCATTTTCATAAAAGTATGTAGTAAGTAACACTATAAAATTTATTTTAGTACTTTAGGAGGAAATCGCTGTTGAAAATTGCTTATGTAAGTGTAATGTATTTTTTAACTGTATACTCGTAATGCTGTTTTCTTAAATATTGGGCCTGGAATGTGTGATGAGATGAAAATGAATGGTATGTAAGTGTCAAAGTAGCACTTTCACTGTCCACAAAGTAGACACAATAGTTAAATAAACAACCTGAACCGTTTGTATTTCATGGGACTGGGAAAGGGTTAAAATATCAGTGCGTGATGTCAGACCTGTGAAAAGATGGATGTATTTTGTGAAAGATGACATTCCAAGTAGGTGTCCGGGTGTCACCACTGTGTGGATCGCCCGGAGGACACGGTGGAGCATACGGTGGAGGTCTGCCCGGCTTGGGCAGAGCACCGCCGTGCCCTCGTGGAGGCGATCGGCGGCAGAGATCTCTCGCGTCCAGCCCTGGTTCATGCCATGGTACGGAGCGAAAGGGCATGGGCAGCCGTCACCTCCTTCTGGAAAGCAGTAATGCTCGCGAAGGAGGAGGTGGCATGGTTGAGGGAAAGGAAAATTTCGCGCCCTCTCACCCCTAGCCGCCGCAGGAGACGCCCTGGGGGTCGGGAATCCCGGGCGGATTTGCGCGGGCTTGCGGACGGTGAACAATGAATAGCTGACCATCCGATAAGGACCAGGCCCGGGTCGACGGCGCGTTGTGTTCCACGCGCGCCTCAAAGAGGTGTCCACTAAGGCCGATGCCTGCCGGGGTCGCGTGGAAGTTCAAAGTGTTACCGAGGCCCCTGGCAACACAGGCAACGGAAGGAATACGGGTGGGTTTTATTCAGTAAGAGTCTGACACACCCTCCTGCTCCGCCCAGAGCGGGAGAAGTTATTTGATATAATCCCAATAAAAAAAAAAAGCAGTTAGAGACGGCTCTGATAGAGATGTAGAAAAGAAGTAGAGTTTCTGTGATGACCCTCGATAAATTGAGACAGGACAGAAGAATCATAACCGTGATGATTAATTAAAGTCATGCGGATTATAAGGACTTCGTAATATTACACAAGTTTCATAGTAACGTCATATTTTTGGGTAGTAACCAATTAGAAAACTTGTTTGTCTCCTAAGCACCGCCCACGTACTTCAAACCTTTTGTAATTTTTAGTAGGACGAAACAAAAAAAAAAAAACATTTCTATCGGTAAATTTATTCCTTTGGAGAATTTAAATATTAAGTAAGAAAATACTACACATTACTAAAGCGTTTTAGTTTATTTTTGTTTCTCTGTAGCATTTTTGCTGTCGTCGACAAGCCTGGTAATTAGGTACAAAAAATGTAATTCAACATTTATTTTAAAGTTAGCAATGAAAACAAAATATTTACGTAATCCTCAAGATGTGGGAGTATTAAAATCGTAAGAAAATTTTGTTCAGCAAGTGGGTCTGTCAGTTGATTTACAATGTACTTACAACTGCGTATTTAAATTGTATAATTTACACATACATACATACACATACATAAACTCACACCTTCTTCCCATGGGGTAGGCAGACACTATAGAACGCCACCTGCTACGCTCATTAGATACTCCTTTTGCTTTGTTTACGTTCATACATCTGGTCATACACGCACGCCGGTTGCGAGTACTACGCACCTGACCTTTTTGAAGAACATCATTAATGAGGTCACTATATGTCTTTCTGGGGCGTCCCCTCCGCCGGCACTTCCACTCACATCTGCATTATGATTTGATAAAAATAATAAATCAATGTTGTTTTTATATTCTGCGATTACTTTAACTCACACACTGACCTATTACTTTACTTTTTTTTTTTTAGGAAAATATTTATTTTTACAATGTTTGTAAATATATGAGCATCATGTACCTATCTATCACATAATTAATTTATTTGTCATTGCTTAATTTTTATTTCTTTTTTTTACCTATTTTAGTATAGTATTTTTTTTCTAGGTGCATCGTCTTCACATATTATATAATTAATGTACCTATACAAAATATTTTAAAAGAGTAACGGTGGAGTTTCTTGCCCATTCTTCTCCATACGAAACTACCCTTTGGAAGGGGCGACTAGAATAAATTCTATTTTGTAAATTTGGACGTTCAAAGGTGCCTTTTATGTGCCTATTTGAAATAACTAATCTTTAACCTTAACTGGATTCAAAAATATATACGTGGTAAAAAAAAAACAAAAAATGGGTTAAAACTATCATGGAAAAAATATTATAAGAACCTTCACTTTAAATAATGCTGATTTTATGACTGCATACAAATATTTGATAATTAGCTCTCTCGAAATAATTATTCTCTCTAAAGTATTGGAATATTAATCAGACATACAAGATGTATGAACATGGCCGTAAATGGAGAAGGTACACCATTACATGAAAAAAGAGTAAGCTCTCCAGTGACTACGCCTGCTACGAGACGTAGCAAGAAGTGGCAAGACGTCTCAGGAAGTGGCGTTCTGGTGTTTCTGCCTTTTTCCATGGGAAACGACGTGAGTTTTATGTGTGTATTATCAGACTTTACCTATCACGTATTATGATATTATGAAGCTATTCTTAAATTAAAAGCTGTAACTAACTACAGTGGTGTCTCAGTGCGTGCAGTTAAATGCACAGTTTTACAGTTGTACACTAATAGCTACACTTGGATTTGTAGTTAGGCGATGCAAACAACCTCATAGCTGCTCGAAGGTGCCATAAGAGGCAATTAGGAAATTATATCAAGATTTTGTACCATAACATCGTACTTCGGTTTTTAAACCCATGATAATTAAAACACACACAAAACACATTTTCTGGATAGGAATTGAAGGAACAATTATTTTAATAATTTCATGTCTATTAATAAGAAAGCTCGGTGTTCTAGGCGATGTTCTCATTAAACATCGCTCTCATTTATCAAATGACTACAATTCCCACATCTTTTGAAGTAAACGATACCCGTCACTCAAACCGCTTTCCAAACAGAGTTGTATCAAAACCCTTAAACTAATAAACTCAACATCTCAACTAGCTACTTGAGTAAAACGAAAACAGATGCTTAACTCTCGTAATTTCATCAGCATTGCTAATTTACTAATTACACAACTAATTATTTAGTTTAATTTCTCGTTTACTTGCGAACCCGCTCTTATAATGTTAGCTCCATTATCCACACATAGATAGCCAAGTGTAACTAATTTGCCTAATTACGCCATTGCAAAAAGGTATTCTTGTTTACGTGTAACACCACTTTATTCGATTAATTTCGTGGGTAAAATCGTTGATACTCGTTATTCGGGTAAAAGGTCCCGCCCCCTGTGTATTCCTCTGTACTTAATTTTAAATTGATTATCCTTTACTTCGTTAATTGCTATCGTATCGTTTACCATAGAGGATGTATATCTAAAGGTTTAATGATATGTCGAATTTAGTTTCGACCAGCAGCCGTGCTAATTTATAATAGGTAAATTTATAAACAGGGGTATCCAAGCTCGCACGTTCACGAGCCAATACAAATTACAACATAGGCTGGCAGCCGCAGAAACAAATAATAATAACAAATAAAAGATTCAGGTGACATCATTCACATGTTTTATTGTTTCTGCCTTAATTTATCTTTTAAAACACACATGATATAACATCACGCCTGTTTTCCCCGAAGGGTTAGGCAGAGGTGTACCTATAGTGTACCCACATTTCGCCAGTTACGTTTAAGTCCCATGTAAAAGGGGACGAGCTTATTGCCATCAACCGGGCACAACCGGGCAATCTTTTACGATCTTGTCAATATTAATGTTAAAATTCGATGTAGCCAGACGCAGTGCATGAACAAGTGACTTATCTGACAGTAAAGACTTTTAATTAGATTTTATACAAAAAACAAATTAGTACGCACAAATATGACGAAGCGCACAACAACAAACAATCTGTACCTACTATGCGCCTTCTATGTTCCACATACGTATTTGTAAACTTCTGTTAATTCGGGGACTGCCCCAACAATATAGAACGATAACGATGTTGTAGCCATACGATTAAATATTCTATTCATTATTTGGGTAAAGTAAAGTAAACAAACTTATACTAAATATATTTTGTGAAATAGGTATTATTCATTATTTGGGATGCCATAAAGTAATCAAAATTATACTAAAAATTTTTTTTTGAAATAGTTTTTTTTTTTTATTTAAGTATATTAAGTTCTTAGATTAAGATTATATGATGCAGGCCACGAAAATGTAAGAGGCGCGGGCGGCGGCGGCGGCGCGGCGGCGGCGCGCGGCGTGCTGCATGCGGCCCGCGGGCCTTGCTTTGGACAGCCCTGATTTAAAGTATAGTTTATTTGGGAAGGCCGTCAACTTGTGAGTGCTTAAATAATTAATGACTGTTTTCAATAGTAAACCCTCATTTTGCTAATAGCTCGCTGCTGATATAGGCCTGTCCCAAATTACGCCACATCATCCAAGTTGGCGCCTTCATGTGCATACTTAGTTTTGGACAGACTGCCATGTTCAGATTGTCGGTTCGTTTACTAATTTAATTCTAAGAAAATATAAAGACTATCCTTACAATACATTTCTTAAAATCTCCTCACGATCTTTAAAATTTTCTATTGAATTAACTTTGTTATAGATAGCTTCAATGAATATTTACCAGCTATAATATTCAATAGCACAATGCTACAAGAAAATCGCGATCGTCAATAGAGTTTTGATGCTAATTTCAAAGCGCTATTGACGTTAAGAATTCCTTGAAATCCAACGATTATTCTCGTTTAAAATCCTACTATTAAGGTCTTTACCTACGAAATTGCCGTTTAGTATACAGAAAGTTAAAGTAACTTTTATATAAATACTTTTTTATTTATATCAATCAACATTATGCTACAACTAATAACTGAATTTGAAAATAGAATTCCATATTTTAAAATAATACTCATTTGAATTTAGAATTTATTGCCAGCCATACATAAATTACGTTTCAAATGGCCAGTATTGTAAAACAGCAACTTCACAGGTTACATAACATAGCTTAATCAGCCTATAATGTTCCCACTACTGGGACACAGGCCTCCTCTCTGTGAGAGGGAGTGGGCCGTAATCCACCACGCCGGCCCAGTGTGGGTTGGATGTCACATGTCTTCGAAATTTTGGTTCTAGGAAAAGCCGATTTCCTCACGATGTTTTCCTTCACCGTTTTGAGAGCAGTGGTGATGAAATAATTTACACAAAGTAAAGCGCCTGTCTGGGTTCGAACCTACGATCTACAACTCGTAAGTCGCGGCCGTTACCACTGGGCCACCACTGGCTGTCGGTAAAGACCTTATAAATGTGAAAGTTTGTATGTTTGGATGTTTAGTTGTTTGGATATTTGTTACTCAATCAAGCAAAAAAGGTTGAACGGATGACATTTGGAACATAGATATTTTATGACCTGGATTAACCCATATGGTACTTGTTATCCCGGTAGTAAGAAATGAAATGAAATGAAATGAAATTGTTTATTCTGTAAATAGGATATGAGAATCACTTTTACACGTCATATTAAAAAATAAGCTAGATGGAGTCGACATTTCCTATCTGACTACCCCTGAGAAGAAATGGCGAAACAAACTCAAGGGTCAAAGTCTCTTTTAAAGTCCAGACATAATCTTGGTCAGATCATGTGAGGACCATGTAGATCTATGTCTGAAATGGTCTTTTGAGGAAAGAACCACACAAATTTGAGTGGACCTGTCCAGTCAGTGCAAGCATTTGTCAGTAATCGTGTAGCTGAATTCAAAACTTAAGGAGCTCAACGACTCGACGAATAGTACCAAGGAAAGGACAATTGGGTTGGCCGCATAAAGAACTCAAAATGCCAGACCATCATTAAAACTAAGAGGAAAAAAAAAAAACAACAAGAAATAAATAAAAATGACCCACATAGTGCTCACATTCACAATAATTAAAGTAATATAATACTTTTCAAGGTACTAAATAATAAATATTCACTTAATTTTGCTTATAATATTCATCAATGTCAATATGTACATATAGTTGTATATAATGATGATTTTGCATAATTTAAATATCAAATTTTATGGTTTTAGCACAAAGCTTATCAGAGCGAGCAGCTCAATCCCAAGCTTTTTTGTCTTCTAAATAATCTGAAATTTTATAGTACCCTTTTTTACAAAGTTTAGTTTTAATACAGCTTTTAAATCGTTTAATGGGTAAATTTCGAATAGCAATAGGAAGTTTGTTGTATAAGCGTATACATTGACCCATGAACGAGTTGCCTACTCTGTGGAGGCGAGTGTGAAGTACAGCAAGATTATGTTTATTCCTGGTATTTAAACTGTGGATAACGGACATTTTCTTAAAATTTTATATATTTTTGTGTACATACATAAGATTATCAAATATATATTGAGAGGCTACAGTCAGAATATCTATTTCTTTGAATTTTTCTCGAAGGGAATCTCTTGGACCTAGGTTGTAAATGGCTCGAAGTTCCCGTGAGGTAATTTCCGACCTCCACGTGGACGAAGCCGCGGGAAAATGCTATTTATACAATAAACAAAGGAACTGTAGTTCTTGAGAAAATAGAAATAATGCAACTAAGCAACAACAAGAATCGTCTTGGATAGCCCAGGAATCAGTAACACAAATACGTCTGGCTCTCAAGAAATGTAAACTCAAACTAAAGATTGTTTCTTCGTATTAGATGTTGTTCCAACATTGCATGATCCGTCTGTATGTGCATTACTAACCTTTGTTTTGTTTAAGATACACTTCTTTGTTGTGTATTTATTTTGGTTAGAGCTTTGGTACTTGCAGGTCATTAAAAAAATGTTGTTTTTTGTTCTTATTGCGCGAAATTGATATATTATGACCAAATGATCGAGTGTTGCATCTTATAAATATGAGTATTAGAATCATTTTTAAATAAAATATTGTGAATTGCTATTGTAATTGTGAAGACTTGTGTAGTCGGGAAATACAACAACGGTGCAATCCGGTATAAAGGGAAGTATGGTAATATCTATTAAATCTATTTGAGATGCTCTGAGAGAGAACAAGGAAAACTTGGTAGGAAAGGAAACAATAGTAGATATGGGTGGTTAGCCTTACTGTCCCTTGTGTCATTGGATTCGTTGAAGGTCTCACCAAATATTGACGAACGAGTGCCGACATAGTATAATAATAGTATAATCAGCCTTTAATGTTCCCACAGCTGGGACACAGGCCTCCTCTCGATGAGAGGGAGTGGGCCGTAATCCACCACGCAGGCCCAGAATGGCTTGGTAAATGTCACATGTGTTCGTTTTTGGTTCTAGGGCGTGCCGGTTTCGTCACGATATTTTGTCTTTCCTTCACCGTTTTGAGAGCAGTGGTGATGAAATAATTTATAGAAAGTAAAGCGCCTGTCTGGGTTCGAATCTACGATCTATAACTCGTTAGTTGTGGCCGTTACCACTGCGCCTCCACTGCTGTCGTACCTACATAGCCATAATGTAAATTAACAAGCAGGAGGATGAACTTAAAAAAATACTAAGTTATTTAATTTCAGATTCCGTAAGCTGACCTAACGGACTTGTTTGTGGATTTTTAAGTCTCTGTAGGTAATGTAACCGTGCACAGCCTAAGGCTCGAATTACGGGACCTCACTCAATATTACTTAAACTGGTTTCAACCAATCAAATTTATTTTATTTTTAGTAATAAGTAACGTGTGTGCATGCCTGTAGTTTTCAGTGAGGTCCTGTAATACGGGCCTAAGGGTGCCTACATATCTGCCAAAGTGTAGATATATTGCATGGAAAGACACGAAACAGGCGCTCGTCTGGCGTATGTTGGCAGGTGTGTAAACACTACCTTAAACCAGGTCAGGTTTAAGGTAGGTAGGTATATGGTAGGTTATATAGGCTAGCGAATAAGGTAATTTCCTTTTTTTTCAATGCCCCATAAAATATAAAGTAATTGTACTCGTTTGTTGGTTCACCGTCAGAAGTGGTTCGTTCGAATTCATCGTGACGCAACCCAAATATCATCTGGTGAATTTTTCATGATTTGGAAAGGTCTCAGCTAGTCGAATATGCCAGTGGTTAATAAATCTATATACTAATTTATTATGAATCTATAAAATGTCGGTTAGATTGTACAAGAAATATTTGACGTCGCAATTCTTCTCTATTTATGAACCGAGAAAAATAAGTCGTCACTTAACTAGACGAGTTATTTACTGAAATTCTTGCTCGCAAAGGAAAGCGAAAGAAAATGCTTTCTTTTTATATTTGTAGAAGTTAGAAGTCAGTTTGTATGACAGTTGTCTGGCCAAACAGCGACATTCTGGAAAAATATGAGCCACCAATATTTCATTCGCTTCGTACAATAAGAAAACAAACGAAACACATCAAGCAACAAGGCTGTTGTTTTTCGCAAACACAATTTCATTAAAATTTCCGACTATACAATGTTTGGATTAACTTTAAAACTGGTGGTGATGAATTTCTACCAATACGTATCAGTATATTTGTTATTGGTGAAAACATAATCCGATGAAGAACAATCAGTCAATGACCTTTCACTCAAAGCCTCTTTATATTACTTTGAACAACTGATAACCGCCAAACACATTATTACTTTCACCTCTTCTCTTCAAAGGAAGTGGACAAGTCTGACAAAGGAAATAAACTCACATAGAACTCGTAGAAGCAACGGTCATTATCTCATGTTGTACACAAAAGCCAAATCTGAAGTACCATCGGTAGAAGACGGCGGCCACTTGTCGCGAGAGCAGTTAGGCCGAAGTTATCGCGGACCAGTTTAACTGGAGCACCCTCTGTCAGCAAGGTGCTACGTGCCTCGGATGCCCGCCAACTACGGAGTACCTACTACAACTTATACTAAAATTATATCCAACTATTATCTCTTGGGTTAACGTGGCGTCGTGTGTAGGTTCCTGGTATTTTTGTAATGAAAATGTAATTTAATTTGATCAGACACTGATGAAAACAGCGACGTTCTATCTACTTGATAGCATGCCGACTACGATAATTACTTTCGAATTAAGATACACAATGTAAGAGTTCGTAACCAATTCACAAAAGTGTTTAGGTTGGGAACACAGGCAACGGAAGGGACACGGGTGGTTTTTTGTCAGTAAGAGTCTGACACACCCTCCTGCTCCGCCCAGAGCGGGAGAAGTTATTTGATAATTTCACACCCAAAAAAAAAAGTACTATGTACGCAGAAATCAGCAAATAACTAAAAATAAACCCACCTTTTACACCACCAAAGAAAATGTGACATATTTTAACCCGTGAATAAAATCCTGTCACACATCTCCCACCCGGTTTTTCATAGCGAAACTACGCTACATTTATTTGCTAACACCGACCAGAAATAAAATAATTTCGAGAGCAACTAAATAGTCGGAAACTTGAAAGATATAAAAAGACCGCTGCGCCGAGTTTCTTCCGGTTTTTTTCACGCTAAAGAAAGAAGCTCTTTTTCCAAACTGTTGGTTTCGCGACTTTTATATTTCATTCCTGAGGGAATTAAAGCGTGTGATTTATATCTCCGTTTACTTTAATGAAATATCAATTTGGTAGCCACTGGCTTTGAAAAGGTAACTTTTTCATAACACATGTCATATCTTTAACCTGTTAAGCCCCGCGCGACTCCAATTCGGTGTCAAACAATAGAAAATCAATTGTGTCTTATTAGCTGTCCTTGACCAATTATTAATGTCGTGTTAGTACTTAACTAGTCATTGTATTAAAGTGGAAGACGTTTACTAAGTACTGTTGCAACCTTTATCTATGAACATCTTTCTTCGGTCATTAATCCGATTGATCATCAAAGCGATTATGATTAAAGAAATCCTCCTAAAATCGTGTATCGTTTCAGTTACCAGGCTTATCGTAAAGATTGTTGATTATATTATAAAAATATCAAACAAAAGCTCAGAACAGCCGCCAAAATCAAATTCAGAATTGGTTTGCTAATACAAATTATCGCCAACCATTCAATAAATCTGCCGGATATACATTAAAACACGGTCCATATTGATTGAATTAAGTAAATTCCTTTGTTTCCTACTTCAAGCAAAGATTAATTGCGCTTACAACATCACCAATTTAGCTCGCGGCTTGATCAAGCACCTTATACCTGTTAGTGCTTTAAAATTACACCCTTCAAGCATCAAACCTCTTTAGATACCCAGGTAAAGAGGGCCAGACTCCGGCCAGATACTGCTTTGTCATTGGAATTACTCTATCCGAACAAAATAGCGACCAAGTATTAAATTGCTCCAAGCCATCAGTCACCTGTCACGCGGAGAGAATGCCATCAACCCCGCCCGGAGCCAAATTGAACTATAACAAGTTTTGGTATTAACCTTTATATTTACATGTACACGAGAGAATTACTTAACATTAAACTAAACTCATTATGTAGAAGAGCTAATTTTTAGTCGCTAATTTATGCGCAGTCGTTATAAGTTTACACACAATATATTCGCACGTCTAATTATAAACTATAAACTGTTATTAAAACATGCCTTAAAAGGTAAAGATATACCAGGATTCAGAAACAAAACTGTATAGCTTGGTAGTATTAAAAGTCACAACAAAAACTAGTGCATTTAATTAAAACCATAAAAGGTTAACGGAAAACAAAAGGAACATTCTCTTTATATATTCAGCTCCGCCATTCCCGGAGTAAGTAATGTCTCCTCGCGCGCCTCATGTACGGCTCTATTTGTTTAAGTAAAATAATAAAACTAATTAAAGCTGTAAGTGTCGTAACACGGAACAAGCGCCGCCGTCCCCGTAAATACATGCTTCATAATTGAGTACCGGGTAATTATAGTGCGCAATACTAACGTGGACTTGATTTATTATCTTTCTTTGAATTCTGCCACAACGGAACACGTTTGTTTCAACGTGAAGGATTGCTTTTCCACTACCTCGAGGAAAGTATTGAATTCACTTCGCTCCATTCTTTACAAGTTCGCCGCTAATTCACGCTGCGAAAACTTTTATGAATAATAGTCTGCTACTTGTGGAAAGGTTGAATCAATTTCAATGTTTTCACTTATACGGCTCGCCATTACCATATCACAGAGGGAAAATACATGTCTATTTTTAGATACTTCAGATTTATTTTTGGCAAAATATCTGTCTAATATTCATCCCACGGGGCTAAACATACGTTTCTAAACAATTTATGTCAAAAACTCGTAATATAAAGCAATTTTATATGTATAATGTTGGTTGTGTCCATCGTAATCGAGTAATTTACGGCAATTTAGTTGACGAAGTTTATTTAGCATTTTTACCAAAGTAGCGTAATGTAAATAAGAGTAAGCGCTTTCATTTTCCTTATTTGCGTCTATGGTTTGTTTTTCCCACAAAATGCTTTTTGTTCGTGAGCTTAATATATTTTCACGTAATTTCCACGACGACGCAGATGTGACCCCAGCGCTTTGATGTCGGCGTCTCTTGCTTAGATTTCTTAACACATGAGAATTTCATTAAGAGAACGTACACACGCCGCGACTAAGTCTGACAGTGGTTGTCTTCGTAATGAATTGTTGTTGTTTTAACATAATGAATTTATGATCTTGATGAGGAAATTTCCTTTGTTAGACATGAATCGTTCAAAATTTTCTCAGAAATCTTATCATTTTTTGGGTGGGGTACACAACAAAGCTAATGGTAACAAAGCTAATTAAATATCAGTATTATCCTAGATAATATTGATATTTAATTAGCTTTGTTATCTTAATTGTTTGAGGCAATGTTAGAGTTTATCGATTATAAACGTATGAATTAGATCATGCAGGCGTTTTTTTTTTGTTTTGTTTGGGAAATCATCAAATAATTTCTCCCGCTCTGGGTGGAGCGGGAGGGTGTTTCAGACTCTTACTGACTAAAACCCACCCGTATTGCTTCCGTTGCCTGTGTTGCCAGGGGCCTCGGTAACCCTTTGGTACCTTCCCGCGACCCCGGCAGGCATCGGCCCTAGTGGACCCCTGCGCTTGTGCTGACGACATCTCTTTGAGGCGCGCGTGGAATACAACGCGCCGTCGACCCGGGCCTGGTCCTTACCGGACGGTGAGCTACCCATTGCTCGCCGTCATGCAGGCAGATTATGCAGGTAAGTGTAAAAAAAGACATAACCAAGATTCAAAACGAGGCGTGCAGTGACTATCGTAGGTATTAATGAAATCTATAAGTTAATTAATTAAAAGAGAAGGTTGACATTTATTTGATTGCCATTACTTAAATTTACCTTCTCAATTAGTGATGAAGTGAAAGAGTTCAGCTTTATTGTTGCCCTACAATTGGATAATCTTAATAACCTTGTTCAGTTGTCGTTTAGCTCTGTAATTAGGTGCGATATTAATAAAAAATACAACACGACAAAATTAAAGAATATAAATTCCCCAAGGACACGTTCGCCTTTTGGTTATGTAGAACAATAAAAACTTTGGCAGTTTCACGCTATACTAAGCATGTTGTGTTCAGTCGGTACGTCTATATTTGCATGTACAACATTGACGTTTGGCGTGTCCGGATTGCGTGGCCCATGATGGCCGTCCTTGGCCGAGGATGGTCGCCTGTCGACACCAAACTGTCATAATTCCACCAAACAGACCCGCCGTTTTTATAATTGCTGTATAATGTGACTGTACCTTAATAATTAGCTTCGTGCATCTATTTGCTTTAATTAAGAGGGTTAAACGGTCAAGGCCGTGACGTACGGGGATGTCACCGCTAGTCCTTGTTTTGGAATATTTAAATACTTTGTTTATGGTAACGCCGCGGGTAGCAAACTGCCAGATATTAGCATAGAAACGAGAGCTTTGTATTGACTTATTTAAGTTTATAGTATGGCAGAATGACACGTTAGGTAGGGGGTATAATTACCATTATTCTAATATTTATTGAATTTAATACGCCTGTAAATGGTGTATAATTTTGTGATTGTATAATACATGTATTTTGGCGGTGGCGGCCAAAAGGTAAAACTTTGGTACTGGTTGAAAAGTTGTTATTAAACTGGCGGTAGAATACATTTAACTTAGGTGCGAACTGGGGTATTAGTAGAGAACGTGCCGGGTTTGTTTCATACAAAGAGATTCGAATATGTAATTTTATTTGTATTTCAACAGTTAGTTGTTTGTTGTTGTTACACGTGGCAGTTAGTTGTGTCGCCTAATTTTGCTCATACCTTCGAAATTCTGGGTAGTACCGTACGGTTTATTTTGTGCTGCAACGTTATTTGCCTAGAACGAACTTATCCATCTCTTTCCCGTGGATCTGAAAGTTGGGTTCCCATAGGATTTGAAAACCTAGGATATAGATAAGAAGCTTTTGTTGCACACGACAGATACCCGGTAAAGGCTCCCGCAAACTGGGGCGATATCGCGAGCGCGACAGGCATATTGCTGCCTGTCGCGCCCGCGATATCGCGCTAGTCTGCACGAGCCGTAACGGGAGAGAAAGCTAACCAGAAAAAATTGTAGTAGTAACTGATCAATCAAAACAGCGACTCAGCTGTCAACGTTTCATCTATGATTTACATCGACTAACATTATTCTCAACTGCAAACAATAGCAAATGCGTCTGTTACCATTAGTACATTCGATTCGTGAATTAATTACGTCCACATTACGTCCGATCGCCGGGCCAGGACAATAATTATACGAATTAAATGGCCGGCTCGAATTATTCTTCTATTTGGGGCGAGTGAGGAAGTTAACAAATTGTTGGGGCGAATTGGTGAGTCTGTGGGTTGTTAGATACCTTTGTCTAAGCTTTGTGTGGGAAAGAATCGGTCCTTTTTTGTTTTTTTACCTTGCTTTTAGTTGTTTCATTAGGTTTGACTTTGTGTTTATTGTTATCTGAATGAGTTTAGGAATTAACTCAATTGGTTGTTTAAGTTAAGTTTAGAAATGATTTACCCGTAACTGTAACTCCGACGTATATTTTATTAATTTAATTTTTAAATATGAATATTGGCACTGAGTTTATTAGCAAAATCAAAAATCAAAATCAAAAGTCATTTATTCAAACTAGGCTGAGGATCAGCACTTTTCGAACGTCAAAATTACATAAGACAGTCCCCCAAAACGCCCACCCTTCGCCACTTCCTAGTGCTTTAGCTGGGAAGAAGAAGTGGCCAACAAACTCCCTAGCCGCACACAATATTATTATATTTCACACTTACCTACATTGCTTCCACGAGCCGTTTTTTAAATGAATTTTAAGAGGTTTCTGCTACTTATGTAGCCTTTTGCTTGGTCAAGTAAGACCTTGTTTAAGTTCTTTTATGCTCACTAAAATCATAGTGATATTAATTGGTTTTTGAGTGCACTTGAAGGTGGGCCTTAGCAGACATGTTACTTTTAGTAGCGGCGTACAGCGATTTAGTGAGGTTTAAAAACCCGATATTTTGCTCGTACGACCGCGTAAACGTATTTAGAACATAGAGAGTTCTCAGAACACGATGCAACATTGATAAAAACACGAAATCGCCGATCGGTTATACTAAAAGCAGTTTGTCTGCTAAGGCCCTAAGCTGCTTAGTTGATTGATTGATACAAAACGCAGATACATAAATAACGTTTTAAGATACTATTGATTCTTAAGCAAGTTTTTGGTAAATGTGTGGTAAAGTGGTCGGACTCAGAACTGACTTTTGATAAACCTCATCACTCTATTCTCGTATGATTGTGTTTATATTTAAGTAACGGTAAAAACATGTTTCAATTGAATTAACTAAGTATGATGAACTTAAACCTGACATTAGAAAAGATGGCGCCATTTTAACTACTTATTTAGGTATTAAAAATAAAATAAGTTATTTAAAATGAATGATTGAAGCGGTATTTTAAACGGTCCCTATAAGCGAATGAACTTATTTTTAGTTAAACTCCTCAGAATTGAAAAATCTTTCATTGCTATTTTTACTAGTCTATAAAAGAAACATCAGTGGGAGAACAGGAAAGGTCCCAGTTGTTCTAGCCAATAATACAAAAGATAAAACAAGGATAATATATTCCAAAGGTCTTGCTGAACTTAAAGAAAAAAGTTGCTGTTTAAGGGAAGCTGGTAAAAATTGACGAAGTAAGCTGTAAAGTGAAATAATTCCAACTTTCCCCCGTCGATAGAACTTTTATCTCCCGCGCATTCTCAGAGGCTTTGAGTGTCAAAGCTCGATGGAGAAGTGTGTTCTAATTTAAAAACCGACCAAGTGCGTGTCGGACTACGCACAATGAAGGGTTCCGTAGTTGGGATAAATTTAGCCCAACAACAAACTTGATTGACAACAGGATGTTCCCACATACATTCCAACTGCAAATGTAAGTTTCTACGCACAATATTGAGACATTTACCAAGTTATTTTAACAACATTGACTTCTTATAGCTTTTTCTGTAATCTATAAGAAAAGAACTATTTTCTGTTATTTTCCAAATTTTAGGAGGAGTCGTTTCGGAGATAAGGTGAGATAATGGTCAATTTTCATAAGTTTTCTTAAATAACTTTCAAACGATTTATTTTAAAATTACAAAAAAAAATATTTGAGACCCTCACAACAAAGCCTTTCATTAATATGTCAAACGGTACAGTGTGCAAAACATTTTTTTAGTTTCTGATTTGCCCCTTAAAGGTGACCCTCATATTAAAAATACATTACAATACACTTCCGTGTTTGGGCCACAGAAATTCATATGTGTACCAAATTTCAACTTAATCGGTCCAGTAGATTCGGAGCAAATCGGCTGTGACAGACAGACAGACAGACACACGAGTGATCCTATAAGGGTCCAGTTTTTTCCTTTTGAGATACGGAACCCTTAAAAGTAAAACCAAGTATACAGAAACTCCAATAGAGTATGTACGACTGAAGTTTACCATCCGTTCTTACTTAGCAAAGAGACGTTTCCTTTGAGTAATGAAAATTAATAATGTAGTACTCGTATGCATCACATTATTACTCAATTGAAGTCATCATTCTCCTGCCCTTATCCCAATTTATTTGGGGTCGGCGCAACATGTCGCTTTCTTCCATACTTCGCTATTAGTTGTCATCTCGGTAGTCACCCCCTTTCTAGCCATATCATCTTTCACACAGTCCATCGATCGTTTCTTTGGTCTTCCTCTACTCTTATAGCCATCGACATTCATACTCAAGACTTTCCTCACGACATTTTCCTCATTCCTCCGCATTACATGCCCATACCATGACAACCGATTTCCGCACAACTTTTCAGTCACCGGTGCCACTTTCAGACTTTTTCTTATGTACTCATTTCTTATTCTATCCATTCGTGTCACACCACACATCGCTCTTAGCATTACTCAATTGAAATAAATTTTATATTAATCTTGCTAATTGGTATTTGTAAATAGTAACGATACTTTCAGCTAGCAATGATTACATTTCGTTAAGTATATTGCTGCCATTTAGGTTGTTTAATTAGTCAAATTGATATTCAACATGGAGGAGTAAAAAATCGAATCACCGTTTGTCAGTGAATTCGTCGGAACACTAGAAAAAACATTCACATCGGGTTTTGTAACGTACGTGTTCAAATATCGAAACCTGTATGAATATTTTTGCTGAATTCTCGCATAGTGACACGTACCATCAAGGAGCTTTCGTAAATAAAATGGGTCAAACATAAAAGGCATAGCCTCAATTTACTAATTGCGTTACGGAATATTTAATTAAATATCTTATCACATATGCTTCGTAAGTAATAAATGTACGTAGGCTCTTCTCTTATAAAGTTATTAACCCCGGAAATATTCGCGAGCAAAATCATCGCACCAAAAACGTTACAAAAGGTTGTGTATCCCAAAGATTTATGTTACGAAATGGCAACACTGTAGAATTAGTTGGTCCGCGGTCGGCGAAACGTTAGATCGTGCAGGGGTATTAAATTAAAGGGATCTGCCGGAGCCTATTCGTCACGTTATGTCATATGAGGCCCGGGAGACTAGTAGCTTTGTTTTAGCTCTGGCGAGATTAAACCGTGTATTTGGCGAGATCGTGGGTAATACTGCCGTGTCGATAGCCTTGCGTGTATGAGTTTTGATATTAGTACGGGACGACGAAATTGGTTTGAGCAGTTTGTTTCAGGGTTTTCATTTCTATCTTTAAATTAAAGCTTGTCATCATTCAACATTAATGCTCTGGGAACCGCTCAAAGGAATTAAGTTTTATTAATTTTTATTAACTTTGAATTAAGTTATAAAAAATAAAAAATAATGTTAACAATTATTTTGCTACTTAGCTTAAGGTTTGAATGAGCTTAGAAGGTAACTATCGTGTACCGTGAGAGCGATTAACATTATTGAGAATTCCACAGCTACTATCATATTTGACTACAATTTGGTTGCTATTTAAGACGCTGACAACACCTAAACCGCGGTCACTTTCAGATTGCATAGAAAAGAAAGAGAAGCGCTATGACACAACGCTTGTAATTTATTGTACAATATGAAGCAATTATCTATTTACTCAAAATTGAGTTGAGTAATCGAAAATAAAAAAAAAACAATCAAGTTCTGCATTCAAATAAGTCGTTCTTGTTATTAATTAAATACGTAACGTATATATTTAATGCAGATATTTTGGATTAGAACTCAAGGTAAGAGGTTAGTTTAACGTAAGTTTGTATCGGGATTGTTTTTCAAAACGTGTTTTGGTAACAACCAAGTTCTGGAAAATATGTTCAAAATGAACATATATTTTTTCCGCTACCACAAACTATACAGATTTGGCAATTTTTTTTCTTAAGAGAAGCCTATTTTGGTCAATTGGGTCTTGTCAGCGCCTTAAGTATTTATTCACGGTGCATGTCCATAGAGTCAAGTACAAAATAAATTAAATATAATAACATCGTCTCAGGACTAAGACAACAAAGCGAATTTAAGTACCTAATTTACTTTTTAAATACATATTTATGTCCCAAGTAAGTGCCGTTAATATTCATAAAGAAACTCTGTTAACTTTGTATTTTTACGACGACGCGCGACGACACAAATGAATTATTACTTCCTAGGGGTTGTCGAGCTAATACGAGTGAATTTTTTTTATTTTAAACAAAAGTATTCACGTATGTATGGCCGCATTTTATTAGCCCCTGTCATTTCCATGCTAAGTTTCTGTAAGTTAAATAATATTTATCCTGCAACTTAAGAACTGAGTTTATAAAGAAAAGTTATGTCAACTTGATTCATACTGACATTGATATGATCAGCTTAAGGGTGGCGTAAGTTTGGGCACGCCACGATTGCGGTGATAAGTCCCCTCTTTGAGGAGTGGCTAGAGAGGTGCCACGGCGTCCTCACCTTCCGCCTGACGCAGGTCCTCACCGGACACGGCAGCTTCGGGAGTTTCCTGTGTCGGGTAAGGCGGGAGGAAACGCCCGGGTGTCACCACTGTGTGGATCGCCCGGAGGGCACGGTGGAGCATACAGTGGAGGTCTGCCGCAATGGGGGCATGAGCAATGGGTAGCTCACCGTCCGGTAAGGACCAGGTCTGGGTCGACGGCGCGTCGTATTCCACGCGCGCCTCAAAGAGATGTCGTCAGCACAATGTAGGGGTCCACTAGGGCCGATGCCTGCCGGGTTCGCGGGAAGGTACTAATGGGTCACCGAGGCCCCCGCAACACAGGCAACGGGTGGGTTTTTGTCAGTAAGAGTCTGACACACCCTCCCGCTCCACCCAGAGCGGGAGAAGTTATTTGATGATTTCCCATCCAATAAAAAAAGGCGTAAATTAAATTAACATATTACATTATGAAAATATACTGTTTTTGTTCGATAAATATAAGGGTGGATTATAATGTCCTTGAGCATATCGCTCCCAGTCATACTGACTATTAATAAAGTCACAAATTATACAAGCTGTAAAGGCCATTATGGTTGACCGCTTTCAATGGCGGGTTATAGAAATCGTCAAATAAATTCGAATTTAAATATCATTGAGGCTACATAATTCGGTAATTTGATGGTTCGATTTAGCTTTTAAATAATTCAACGTGATCCGCGTTGGAATTCCTATTTAATGGTCGGTTCATGGTATTTTGATGATTACTTTATTCATTGAACAACACCTATTCCGAACGTTTTAAGTACCTATGGAAGTTTATTTACATAACACTACACCTCTCAATGTTATTTCCCGAAAGTAAGGGAGAGATGTATAATGTATATGTATAATACAGCCACGTGTTTTGTTATAAGTTTCCTATAATAAAGAGCGAGCTTTTTGTTAATGACCATTTTAAAAACCAGACTTAATGCTACTACTGTAAAAAACCTGATTACACTTTTAGTTCACTTCATTTAACATAACATATCATAATCAGCCCATAATGTTCCCACTGCTGGGACACAGGCCTCCTCTCTGTGAGAGGTAGTGGGCCGTAATCCACCACGTGGGCCCAGCCCGGGTTGGTAGATGTCACATGTCTTCGATTTTTTACCGTTTTGAGAGCAGTTGTGATGAAATAATTTACACAAAGTCAAGCGTCTGTCCTGGTTCGAACCTACGACCTACAACTCGTAAGTCGCGGCCGTTACCACTGGGCCACCACTGCTCTTAGTTTATTTATTTACATGGAATTAAGTTAGAAACTTAAATAACATACACATAAGACGTTAATATTAACGAGAAGAGAGAATAATGCATTAAACTTTATTTGGTTTCTAAATCCATTAAACAAATGAAACTTCTTGATTGAAACAGATTGATTGATACTGATTGATCAGACAGCAGGTGATCCCTTGTTGTTCTTTCAAAGTTTTCAACAAACTCACTTCAGTTTGAGCAAAAAGTCAATTCTTATTTGAGGGTCTTACAACTTTGTTATGAAAAATATCGTTCATCTGTTTTGTTGATTCAGTATAACGAGATATATTTTTCTTTTATTACGTTTCGGTTACTATAGCGTTCTTTTTGAATGAAAAAGTTAGGTATATAAATAGCTTACTATTCAAGCTATTTTTGGGATGGAAAGTTCAGGCGTGGTTAGGAGTAGATCTCTGCAACTAAAACGGTCAGCTTTCCTAAAGCTACTGCTTTAGAAGCTGACCGTTTTAGTTCTAAGATATTTAGGCGTGTAAAAGTCAAACTAGCTAGAGGAACGTGGATTTTTAGAAAACTAGCTTCTGCTCGCGACTTTATCCACGTGAAATTTCTTGTTTTAACATAAAATGTAGCTTTCCATTTTAGTGAAGGGTTTTTGGAATCGGATCAGTAGTTCCGAAGATTACCTGATAACCTACCCCGTAAATACAAACTCACCAACTTTACCTCAATTATTATTGCAAATTAAATAATAATAATAAAATAGATAATAAAAAAAAAATATATATATAATACTCGGTGCCTCAACACTTAAAATTGTCTAAGGGGCCACTGCAAGTTGGCTTCGGCCCCTCGTACGCCTTACAAAGGTCCGAGACCCCAGGGTCTCGAGATATGTCAAAGACAGTATAATTAATATTTTTTTTACGTGGAAAACACCTTCGAGAGCATGATTATTTATTAATTGAACAAGAGAGAGCTACTACTATTGGCAGAATTGTCTAACTAAAAGCTAGATTAACTGAAACTCTTTCGTAGAATCTCCTCCCTGGGTTTGGTTAATCTTTTTCCTAGAACATGATAATATTAACCGCCTAATTACTACTAAGACCCTAATCTGCTTCACTTAACAAATTTCCCATTTATATCACCTGTACTACGGACACCAGAGACTTACAAATAAAATCAACAAACACAATTACAATATTTTACCTTTATTTGTCCATTCCATACAAATAGGATGTAATAAGCCCTGCACATTAGTATCCTGACCAATGGCGCGGCGGGTAAAAATGTGCGGCTTCCAAGGCATGCGTTACCCCTGACAAAGCGATAGCGCCAATAGCGACCTACTTTGTGACCCCCATTGTTTAATGTGGCCTTGTGTTTCTTTGTTTGTTGATTACGATACGGTTTTAATGATTTAATTCGGGAAAACAAACAGTTTTTCCAATTAGAGGAAGTAAAAAAAATACACACAATTACATTATAACAGTCATCTACGTAACTTGAGAGGGGCTTGTGGCTAAGTAATAACAGCCGCGGGTCGATCGATCAGGTTAAGCTACGCTTGCCGCGGTTGGTCCGTGGATGGGTGACCATCTTTACATACCAAGACCCCTTCGTGCCTCGGAAAGCACGTTAAGCCGTTGGTCCCGGCTGTCATTTGCAGATCTTTGACAGTCGTTACGGGTCGTCAGAAGCCCGAAAGTCTGACAACCAGTCTTACCAAGGGGTACACGGAAAAAAAGGATCTCTTCAGCAAAGAATATCAATATTCTCAGAAAAATTGTTTCAATCCAAGTGAATATTTTCTTAACGTAAGTAAATGTACTTAGTCCAAGAAAACCTGTTTACTCAAATTAAGAATAATAAATACTTGGTTTTTATTCTTGACTTAAGCAAATATTTTTGATTCAAGACTATAATAATCTTAATTGAAGAAAATATCTAGTTTTTACTGAAGAATTCTTAAAATTAAACTTAATAATTCTTCATTTAAGTATAATGTCTTCGAAGAAGACAATAAAACTAAGACAAAATTTTACTTCATTCAAGAATATATTGTTTTCCCCATATATGAATCAATATTTGTCTTGACCAAAAGGATATGGTCTTAATTTAAGACATCCTTTTTTTCCGTGTATCGTGTTGTCCAGTAACTGGGTTGTGGAGGTCAGATAGGCAGTCGCTCCGTGTAAAATAGCTGAATAGCTGAATACCAGATTCAGCTGCATCCGGTTAGACTGGAAGCCGAACCCGACATAGTTGGGAAAAGGCTAGATGATGATGAGTCATCTACGTAACTATGTAGAATGTGCCTGCGTAAAGCTGCTTTTCCACCAGAGATGAGCTATTCAGCTATACTGCGAGGATGTGAAAGCTAAGCTACGAAACTATGTGACCGCTTACACTAATGCTAAACCATGTAGCTAAGCGGAGCGAGTAAGATGTGCTATGAAGATGCGCCGCCGCGAGGTAGCTGTGCGAGGAAAATTCGCAGCTCGAGCTATGCGATGCATCGACAGTAGGAAAGGCATGGGGGTGGCTACGGCGCGGTGTCCCACAGGCCTTCAATATCAGACGCATCCATAGCACGCATCCTTCCATATAAATAAAAACATAGCTTAGGTGAGCCCGTTTCCACCAGTGCTGTGCTATGTGGACTAATGAATATGATTGGTCGATATAAAACGCATAGTAACGTAGCATAGCACATCTCTAGTGTAAAAGCAGCCTAAGTGTGGCTCTGGATAATTATCCAAATTTTATAAAATACAACGTTATTTGCACACCATTGAAACTTAAACGGACAAAATTCCTTCATGACGCTGAGTTGTGACTTAAAAATTAATATTTTTTGTTGTTTTTTTATTTATTAGTGTGGTAGGGTGAGCGGGCTGCAATCAATAGCCTCCATAATTTCATTAGCTGTATCTAATTTTTCATTGAAATATAAACTAAAGGCTAATTTTTATTGGGCGATAGGGCTCGTATGCGAGCTGCAGGAGATTTCTGTAACGCATGCCATAGGGACCGCATGCGGAGACCGTTCTCGGTATTCGATAGGGAACGATTGCAGTATACGGACAACCTGCACCGCACGTTTGGCGGTTTCTTTGAAGACTCATTTTCATTGGGTGTGAGTCACGCTTTTTACCAACCAATGTATTAAGTTTACACTACCTCATGTTAGACTAGTAAAAACTAGTGTTCTCATAAAGGGTGAAGAGTTGAAACCCGAAGACACCACAGTGTTCATAATTTTGGATACCAAACTTCAATGGGGCCTCCATATAGATAAATTGTCAATAAAGCTTAGCTTTGCAGCATATGCCGTTAGAAAAAAATCGTGATTTAACTGATTTAGAGACAGCCCGTTTAGAATTATTTAGGTATTTTCATAGCGTAATGTCGTACGGTATTCTGTTACGGGGAAATGCCGCCGATATTCAGACAATTTTTGTTTTACAAAAATGAGCAATTCGTTCAATTTATAAATTAAGCCCCAGATACTCCCTCAGAGACATATTTAAAGAGATTAGTATAATGACTGCATCTTCTCAGTACATTTATGAAAATCTTTTATATGAGAATTTTATTGTATTTAAAAAATACAGTGATATCCATAATGTAAATACTAGGAACAAACACAAATTTCTTGTTCCTACAATCAGGCTCAAAAGAAAAGGCAGCTCGTTTAGATGCCAATGTGTACCTTTAATAAACTTTCTAGCCACATTCAAGAACTAAGCCTTAAAAAATTCAAATGTTTTATAAAACAGTAACTGTGCCAGAAAGCCTTTTATACAGTTAACTTATGAAATGTCGCGTGATACACCATTGGTGCATAAGAACTTAGGAATCGGTCAAGAGTACTATATTGCAAGACTATATTGAGGATAAAAAGGCTTGCGATTGAGCTGCTCCAAAAAAATTGCAGTGAATGTTGTTTTTTACTCTTTTTTTTGCTAGCTATTTTTATTTTCTTTTTAGGGTTCCGTAGCCAAAGAGTAAAACGGGACCCTATTACTAAGACTCCGCTGTCCGTCAGTCACCAGGCTGAATAACATGAACCGTGATAGTTAGACAATTGAAAATTTCACAGACTTTGTATTTCTGTTGCCGCTATAACAACAAATACTAAAAAAGAGAATAAAATAAATATTTAAATCAAATCAATTCAAAACTTTTTTGTTGTGGGCATAGGTTATACATACAGATGTTAGGTAAATTTCAGATCCATTATGTCCTGCCTAGTAGGTATACACTTAAGGGGGCTCCCATACAACAGGCATGATATTTTTTGCCGTTTTTTTTTTTTTTTATAGATAATGTACGGAACCCTTTGTGCGCAAGTCTGACTCGCACTTGGCCGTTTTTTATATAACATTTTATATAAACAATGACATGAATATTTACTTTGTAAAGTATTATATTATTTTAATTATTAATAATGGTCTTAGTTATAATATTTTAATGATGGTCTGGCAGTTTGAGTACTTTATTTGGTCTACTCAAATGTCTTTTCTTTGGTATTGTTCGTTGAATCGTTGAGCTCCTAAAGTTCTGAGTTGAGCTGCACAACTACTGACAAATGCGTGACTGACTGTACAGGTCCACTCAATCCGTGTGGTTCTTTCATCAAAAGAGCATTTCAGACACCAATCTACATGGTCTATAAATGCTCTGACCAAGATTATGTCTGGACTTTAAAAGAGACTGTGACCTCTGAGTTTGTTTCGGTTTTTCTTCTTAGAGCAGTCGGATAGGAAACGCCGACCTCATCTAGTTTTAAAAAATATGATTGACGTGTAAAAGTGTTTGTACCAACTTACAGAAATGAAATCATTTATCATTTGTAATGAATTTCAGTGGTCGCTACGCCCGCTACGGGGATTCCCCGCATATTGTATATCGACCGTGTTATCGACTAATGAAAATGAGCAATTACATTTTCAACTTTCGCTTTACTGGTATAACAATAAAACCCTACCTACAGGTTTTTTCTGTGTTCAGTTATTGTTTTTACCAAACCCCAAAGATTTATAATACACATTTGTATGAATACGTGAGCGTAGGCTGTAGTAATCCGGCAGTCGGAATTCTGAGATAAACTGTGGGTTTTGAAGCCGTAAATCTGACAAGATTGATGATATCTCTGACCCATGTACGCCTTCCTTCCGACAAGACATTGCACCCGGTGTACTATAGCACCCCACAGACATTACCGGTGATTCGGTTTGTAATTAGAAGTGTTATCGTGATTTGTAGGGGAGGTTATTAATTAAAATTTATTGTATTTATATTGGCAGTGAGTAATGCATCGAAAAGTTTTATAATTTTTAATTAGATATGCTTCTGTCTTGGCCTGGGAGGTGTGTTTGTTCTTGTTTGAAATATTTATAAGTTTGTGGTATTAGAATGCTCTTAAAAGAGCCACACAGACATAGACATTTTTATCTTATACTAGCTGTTCGTGCCCGTCTTGCCGAAGGATTTCTCAAAAATTTCTTTCAAACAAACTTTGTCCTGAGTCCTGACAATTATGAACACAATAAAAAAAAATCTGCCGAATCGGTAGAGCCGTTCTCAAGTGACGATCGTTTATACCAGGCCACTCAGAAAGTATTGCGAAATAGTAGATTATTAACCAAGGGGATAAAGCAGTGTCTTCTGTCGCGGGTGACGATTTAAATCGCGAGCGTAACGAAGGACTCGTGGTTTACTCCCGAGCGTAGCGAGGGTGTTAAAAACTTAAATCACGAGTGAAGCGAGGGATTTAAGACGAGTCCTGAGTGTAGCGAGGGATTTGAGTTCACCCAAGACTAAGACAGCTTTATCACCGAGGGAAATACTCTACTTTTCGTATCATTTGCGAAAAAATTAACACAATAATAATATGAGATAAGCATTTATTAAAAATAATGACAATTAAAAGTAAAAGTGAACATTCGAAACATTGGTCCAATTATTGATAGAGAGAGTTACATTTTTGTTTGGTACATTTATTGTTGATGAGTTGATTTGAGTATTTCTCTGTTCTTGCGACTGAGGAACTTGCGTTTCATTGTAGATAGTTTACGTCGCAGATAGTGGTGGTTGTGCATCGTGAGTTACGGACGAAGATAAGATGCCGGAAGTTGATGGTTGTGGCTTTGATGGATTAAGTTTTATATTTTTGTTAATTTGACTGCTTAATATGGTTTTATTCGCCATTGAGCTTTCGATATAACCCTCAGCTACTTCATCAGAGCTCCAACCACCGTGTCTTTTTATTGACGTAATATCCGCCCCTGAATCCGCCAGGAAAGTCACCGAAGTTCTTCTAAAGCAGTGACCGGTGTAGAGTTCAACATCTATAAGTTTTAAATATTTAGCAATTTCCTTTGGCATATTGCTAATTTTATTTTTGCCGATGGCTTGTCGAGTACATTTCCCATTCCGATAGTTTATAAAAAATCTATTGTTTTCCATGTTGGTGAGACGTAATGCTTGGTATTTATGAATGATTTTAGTATATTGTCCTTGTACAATGAATGACCGATTTCCTTTTTTTTCATTTTATCAAAACTTTTTGAGTGTCCCACCCCACGTACATGCGGCAATTGATTTTTATTTATATAGATTTCAATAGTTAATCAATATAATAAATATATAATATAATTGATATATGTAGAATTTCTTAAGTTGTGTTGTGTTGTATTATTACTATTGTTTATGTTTATGTCTTAATTCAAATTGTATATACTAATATAGTTAAAGTAATACTAACAAATTATGGGAAATGTGCCTGAATTAAAGATAAATAAATAAATAAAATAATATTTACACTTCTTTCCAATACCACTTAATTTCCCAAAGACATCTTCAAAGCCAATAACAAATACAATCAACGAAATAAAATACCAAATACGGCAGCTAATTCGTCCTGACTTGTGAATAATTTGTTGTTTGTTCGGCTTATAAGAACGATCGAGATATCAAACGAGTCACGTTTGCTCGAGTGGGTGGCGGCGGTCACCCACAATCGCACTTTGTACGACAAGACACTGTACAGGAAGTACAGAAGCCTACAGAGATGCGGAACGAAAGAAAATCTTTGCGTAAGGAGTAAAAGAACATCGTGCGTGTAAAAGGACACTGAAAGAGGCAAGTATGTATGGTAAAGCATGTTGTACGGTATATCATCAGCCTGGTGGACACTTATTTACCTCCCCCAAATGCGACGTATTTATTTACGATGGGTCGCCGACCACTTCGCGGAAAATCCATGCCACAGTATAAAATTATAATTTTTAGTTTATCAACAGAATTACGTAGTACTTTTGTTAGGTTCGATATTTTTCTTTTATTTACCTACGGTGTAGTGAACTAGAATTATTACAATGTCCTGTGTACCTAATGAAAGAAAGAAAGAAAGAAAGAAAGAAAGAAAGAAAGAAGGAAAGAAAGAAACAGTATTTATTGGGACTCGCACAGGAAGATCACACAAATAAGTGTCCACCAGACTGATGATATACCATCATCAGCCTGGTGGACACTTATTTACCTCCCCCAAATGCGACGTATTTATTTACGATGGGTCGCCGACCGCTTCGCGGAAAACCCATGCCACAGTATAAAATTATTATTTTTAGTTGATCAACAGAATTAGGTAGTACTTTTCTTAGGTTCAATATTTTTCTTTTTTTTACTTACTGTGTAGTGAACTAAAATTATTACAAAGACAAAGAAAGAAAGAAGAAAAGAAAGAAATAAAAAGTATTTATTGGGACTCGCACAGGAAGATCACAAATTAAACTAAACACACTCATAGAAATATAAAATATAAAAAAACAAAGTAAAATGAAAATAAAAACAGAAATGGAAGAAATGGAAGGTTTTCACGTTAACAGATAACGACAGCAACCCGATGCCGATATGTCGGCAGCTGTACTGACACCGATATAATTATTATCGGCCCTATGATATTGTCGAATATCGATGATGGACATCGATATCGCGACGCCGACGCATCGAACGGTGCGTATCGAAGTCTCGAAGTCGGCAGTGTGAAAAAGTGGGTTCAAGTGAAACATACATACATAATCAACCTATAATGTTCCCACTGCTGGGACACAGGCCTCCTCTCTGTGAGAGGGAGTGGACCGTAATCCACCACGCGGGCCCAGTGCGGTTTGGTAGATGTCACATGTCTTCGAATTTTTTGGTTCAAGGAGAAGCCGGTTTCCTCACGATGTTTTCCTTCACCGTTTTGAGAGCAGTGGTGATGAAAATAATTTACACAAAGTAAAGCGCCTGTCCGGGTTCGAACCTACGACCTACAACTCGTAAGTCGCGGCCGTTACCACAAGTACCACAAGTTCAAGTGAAAGAATGCACGTAACTCTCACCCTGCACTGGGTCTTCGCCAGTCGGTATCGTGCCGACATCTGTGTCGGTCGTTGTCTGCGACGACATACATAGGTGATAATAATAACACAATATGAAAGCGTTTAGTTGGTACTAAACGTATGAGATTATCTGTCCGCCGATATTGTGTCAGTGTCGGATCGGTGTCGTTATCGGCGTAGAAGCTCGCGCGGTGGTCCCGTATGGATTTCATTAAGTTTGATTTAGCTACATTAATACGTATTTCATCCGCTTTGTGATGATGTTATAACACTTCCTGTCACTGTTGTTTACTTAACAAGTAGTGGTACAGGAATTTGCAAAAAGCAATAAAAAAACGCTACAAATTTAAAAATTACTTAAATTTCGGAAGCCAGTAGCAAAAAACGAAACTACAAAACAAAAGATACCGATATCATTTCATCCTAACTGATATTATAAATGCGAAAGTGAGTTTCTTACTTTCACGCTAAAATGGCTGAACAGATTTAGATGAAATTTGGCACATGGGTAGACCATGGCCTGGGTTACGACATAGGATACTGTTTATCCCGATATTCTTACGGGACCGAGACTTATGCTGGTGAAGCCGCGGGGTGCAGCTAGTTTTCTATAAAACTAGCTTGAACTTATCACACGAGATTCTACTACTAGGATAAAAAGTATCGTAAGTACCCAGGTCATGGTTGTGCTAAATGTAATCGAAATCCGTTCAGCTTTTAAAAAGTTTAAAGGTATCAAACAGACATCACTCATTCACATTTATAATATTAATTATATAAGTATGGATAAGCAGTAAAAAAACACGACGTGGGAACATGTCATCGCACAAAGTAGTAGCAAAAATAAGAGTAAACGCCATTTTATTTTATACTTTGAACTATAAAAGAAAAAGATAGTAAGTACACTTGTTCAACGCGTGTCTGATTTCATTGTTACGTCTAACTCCATACATAATATGTTGTGTTGAAAATTAGTTCAGCCTAAACAACAGACAAACAGGTAGTAAGGTGAAACTTTAAAATTGCAATGGTTCTACTGGGTATCCCAAGTCACGCTAAATGTAATTTTGTTAGAAAATACCAAAGTTGTCCTTTAGTTCGTTTTAAAAGGAACCCTTATGCAAAATTTCATGCTTTTAGATCCAGCAGCAGTCTTTGGTATAAAAAAAAATCTCAAATTCTATGACAGTCAACTGTCGCAGATTTTAAGAATTTTATTTTTTTATATATTTTTTTTATTTCTTAATTGGTTTAATTGAAATAAATACTTTGAGTTTGAGTAGATAAACCGTGTGCCTGATGGTATTTCTTATCGCTAAAAATGACCACTAAAAAACTAAAAATAATTTTCATACAAACTTTCATCCCCTATTTATTAACCTAAACCCACCCCGAGTTAAAATATAGATTGGATTAGAATTGTTGCAGATCTACTGTAAATTATGGTAACCTAGGTAAGTTTTACAGAAAATATTACAGTACTAAATAAATATTTAGTAGGGAGTGGGGAATATAAGATGTGATGATATGGTGTAGAATTTTAGAATATTGAATTTGATGTTGACAAAGAAATATAAATTAATGACAAAATATCTTGGTGTTTCATATTATTTACCTTATCTCTGAAATATCGTAAATAGATACTGGTCCCTTGTTTTAAAAACTTTACTGACTGATTTTCAAAAATCCCGAATTTTGAGTGGCTAAAAATGGCCTTACTGTTTCGTTTATACTGTAACCATAATCTTTTTTTGATGTTTGGCACCGCTCATAAAGAGCCGTAAATATTGACAGCTACATATGAAGGAACAATTGGCCTACTTTATTGTCATGTGACGTTCCTACTACTACAGCTATAATTTATCGAATCTATTATTTTAGGACATCAACTAACATTAATACACATTTACACATTAACATTAATTTATTTTAACCGATCCTGGACATGTCGGATTGCCGTTCCATTGGAACATTTGCCAAAACAAAACTGGCTTAGATGCAAGTATTCATATGTTAAAAGTTACAAACAGACAAAGATACGATATATCATTGACGAACTTGCTTTGGGACATAGGCACCGCAACTATAGAACGCCACCTGCTACGCCCCTACTTTATAGACGACGAAAAACCTTTATATACGACTCGCACTTGGCAATAAGTTTTTCGATAATAATTTGAAATGTGTCTATCACTATTGTAAGATGAAATCATACCGCATAGAAATAATTACATTTTCGAAAACAAGGTTATGTATTAAAACAATAATATAATTACGCGATATTTTTCTGCGCTATCATAATTTAATATCTGATATGTTTTTCTTTTATTTGATTTTTTTTTAACAAAGGGGTGCGAATAATAAATATACACAAATGGCGCACCCCCGATTTACAAATGTTGTTTATTAAAAAATGAAAATAAAACTATGTAACTTAATTGGTCAAGGACAGCTAATGAGAAACAATTGATATTCTATTGTTTGACTCCGAATCCGTGTCGCTCGGGGCTTATAATCCAACCGTTAAATTCCCTATAAAATATCATGGTGCCTGCAAATTTCATATTATTTTGTGCTGTAATTAGGAATTTTTTAATCGTGTTTTGACTCGTTAATTTCCCTAAAACAAGGATGTATTTATGACTAATTAAACATTTACTCTAAAACAGGCAAATTCGGCTAACCCTGTTAATACTTTCTTTTTTTTGGGTAGGGATTTATCAAATAACTTCACCCGCTCTGCCAGAGCGGGTGAAGAAGAGCCTGACACACCCTCCTGTTCCGCCCAGAGCGGCTCTGGGCGGAGCAGGAGGGTGTGTCAGGCTCTTACTGACTAAAACTCAACCGTGTTCCTTCCATTGCCTGTGTTGCCAGGGGCCTCGGTAACCCTTTCGAACTTTCCCGCGACCCCGGCAGGCATCGTCCCTAGTGGACCCCTACACTTGTGCTGACATCTCTTTAAGGCGCGGGTGGAACACAATGCGCCGTCGACTCGGGCTTGGCCTTACCAGACGGTGAGCTACCCATTGCTCACCATCCGCAAGCCTGCGCCTATGGTGGCTGGAAATCTGCCCGGGATTCCCGTCGCCCAGGGCATCTCCTGCGGTGGCTAGGGGCGAGAAGGCGCGAAATTTCCCTTTCCCTCAACCGTCCCGACTCCTCTTTCGAGAGCATTACTGCTTCGCAAAAGGAGGTGACGGCTACCCATGCCCTCTCGCTCCATGGCGTGAACCAGGGCCGGACGCGAGAGATCTCTGCCGCCGATCGCCTTCACGAGGACACGGCGGTGCTCTGCCCAAACCGGGCAGACCTCCACCGTTTGCTCGACCGTGTCCTCCGGGCGATCCACACAGTGGTGACACCCGGGCGTTTCCTCCCGCCTTTATCGGACACAGGAACCTCCCGAAGCTACCGTGTCTGGTGAGGACCTGCGTCTGGCAAAAGGTGACGACGCCATGGCGCCCCTCTAGCCACTCCTCAAAGAGGGGACTTATCGCCGCAATTGTGGCGTGCCCACCCTTGTTAATACTTAATGCCAAGAGCATGAGGCGGAATTAATTCTAAGGGCCATTTTCTACCAACTGGTAGAAAATGGCCCTTAGGTTAGTTAACCCCCACAGGTTAACTAATTAACTAACCTGTGGGGGTGCAGAGACAAATCGTGGTAAGTGCAATTAAGAAAAAATGAGGAATAATATTTATTTGATATGTATATGTCGGAAATACGTTTAAAAAAAAAAATCCTTGTTTTCACCGACCCGATGAATCTAGAGTTTGGTCAGAATTGGCCGAGTCGAACAAACACTGCCGTTGATTTCTGGTTGCAGGTTAATACACGAGGACGTGTGCAAGCAGGAAGGCCGTGTCGGAAATACGTTAGTCACTCGTTTGACTAATCGGGACGCCAGCGCCACCAAGCGGCGCTCGACAGAGTCTACTACATAACGCTTGACCGGAGATAAGTTGAGTTTGTCGGAGGCAGTCAAGAAGTGAACACGTTTAGAAACTGTCGCGCATTCCGTATAGTTATTTTGTGTACCTACAGTGTGTGAATACCTAGTGTGATTATTTGTTCGTAAATTATAATTTGATTTAAACTGCAAACGGTTTTTCTATTGTGCAATAACCAACACTTCCCATTGTACGCCCACAGTAGTTAAAATATGGCTGATGATATCGAGAGAGACGTACCTTCTCCGTCATATATATATATATAATCAGCCTATAATGTTCCCACTGCTAGGACACAGGCCTCCTCTCTGTGAGAGGGAGTGGGTCGTAATTATATATAAATATATAATTAGACTAGCTATATACACTACAGACACGACTTCACTGAATTAAATAAGACAAACAGTGGAAAAACATTAACGTTGTTATGACACTTCTTTTAGTATCGACAGTACGTAATTTATTATATTACTTGGGCATGTTTGGGCACCACGTTAATTTTGGACCCGTTCTTCAGTGCCCAAAATTACAGTATTTTCATTTAAGGTTTTAATTTTTTTCACATTATTATTATCATTATAAGCTTATAGATAATTACCAGAACATGGAATTTAAATTATCGTTAGGTACTATGAACAGTCGGAGGCGGAAGGTATCACACATAATATACTCGTAGCAAACGGTTTAATGAAGGCAGTATGCTGTTATTAGCGGAAAGCAGAACTAATCACATACTATGTGGTATATAAAATATAGATATTTACGTCATCCAGTAATGGAGAGCAGTAAAGAGAAACAAAGCCTTTAAACCTACGCACTTAGAATTAGAAGCCTTTGTATCAAGTGAGACTACGGCACCTTCGCGTTCTAAGATTATATTCGCTGTCTGATTCGTCGGCTGCTCGTAGCACGTAGCTCGCCTAGGGCTACGGCGTAGCGTGTAGGCGGGCTACGGCGTAGCGCGTGGGCGGCCATTCATCTACCCAGATCTTGGCGTAATTATTGTTGTACAAGTTTTGGGCGCTAAATGCCGATATCTAATTTAATTATCAATTGTTCAACGATATTAGTTAAGCTGAATTGCTACTGGTGATTTACATGGAATGAAATGTCTTTAAATAGGATTGATCTATTAATAAGCCAGGCGAAGTCTGTGATAAGTTCTCCACGTTTGTATAATAGCTTAATTGTTTCATTTAGAATACACTTAATTGTTACTAGACGATGTAGTGCACTAAATCTATGTATAAACTACACCTACACGTTTAAACAGCATTACTTACTAAATGCAAAATTACTAAATAATTGTAAACAACTAAAAATAGCTTGTCAGTTGACCTCCAGAAAATCTACGAACGACGTCCGTGTACAGATTAACTTAAAAAATCATAAAATAAAAACCACACAATAACACATTTGCATACATTTGGTGTTGACCAATTACGTTAAAAATCATGCAATCATAACCTACGATTACTCGAGCTGATTGGAGTCGAATTTATTTAATCCAATTATGTGTATGACTGTAAGTAAAATTACGATAACTACGTAAAAGCATTTTTTTTGTGATGATTTAACAAGTAGCGAGAGTTTTATTTATGTATTAGGGAATTTAGTGAAAAAGAAAATACATGCAATATGCATATATTTTTGTTTTCACTAAATCTATAATAGACTAAATATAAACCCAAGAAAAGTATTAAAAGTTAAATTCAACTACTGCTGGTTGCTCAAAAAACTATGAAACTCCAACAATTTTCTACCACAGTTCAAACGACCGTTTCTGTCGCTTGCATGATGTGACGTCATTTACCACAAAACTTTTTTGTTTACATCTATTTGTAGCCCCAAATCATATCAATTAAATTGTTTTTGTGCTTTATTTAAGCAGAAATCGCACTTACTTACTTACCTTAATGAGATTTCAAGCACTTTGCTAAGAATAGATTTTTATTCACATAGTTTCTTGCGTCAATTCCGGCATTGTCAAAGGCCGTTCCACCAAAAAAACGCAACATAAATTAATTAATTGTAAAATAAATAATGCATTAAAAATGTAAAAACAATTTGTTTCTTGACTCCTACGCAATGTATATTTAAATAATTGATAAGTTTTGATTTACTTGCATATTCCCTATTGTGTTATTTCCATTTTTGGTTTGGTAGTTAGTTGGAAGCGTTACTACACGCAGTACAAATGTAGGGTTTCATCGGAAGGGGCTGTTTTCAATAAAATACTTTACCCCAGCTAGACGTACCGATGCGTAACCTTAAAAGGCAGCCGGTACTGACTGGATCCGGAAGGCGGAGAACCGGATGTTGTGGTCGTGGAGCGGCTTGGGAGAGGCCCATGTCCAGCAGTGGACTGTTATCATATAAGCTGAGTTAATTGATTGATAGTTTTTTTTAATTTGCGTAAGTTTTGCCATTACTATTTATACCTACCTTTTCATATGAATGAAAAGCATTCATATGAAAGGTAGGTATAAATAGTAATGGCGTAATGCTTATAGTTTGAAGTCATCTTCAAACCATAAGCAGAACGCTTTTTCATAGCATATGATACGCCAACGAGTCCGGTTTTTTTTATATTATCGAATAGGGACTATTTATAGGAAATCAGTATAAGTTGTTGCAGCTAACAGAGAGTATTCGAGCACAGATTGGTTACCACACTGAGAACAATAGAATGTCTGTTCTTCAGTAGTCAATGGAACATGCGACGCCCTCTACCCGATGTCCATCAGTAGACTACTATATATTCACCTCAACCTGTGCTTTGATTACACGTTACTAGCCCAATTGCTAAAGGATGAGAATGCTGGTAGCGTACTGCAACCAATGGTTTGTCTCGTCTTACGAACAATTAGTTGGTTTCTAATCGCTGTCAGTTCATTGACTAGCTACTAAGATTCAAAACAGTTGGCACGTTGATTGCTTATTACAGAATTTCTCTCTTTCTTCGCAGTTTCTATAACATCTGGTGGTGGGTAAACTTTCCTTCGTCTTCATTCTCCATTTCGCCCTGTGTTTTGATCAAACTCATTAAATTCAACGTCCTCTGGATCTCTCACTAATTATGGAAATTACTACATGGATCTGTAAACGGACACACATCTCTAACCTGTCGAATATCAATTCTAGTCGATTTTATAATTGTATACGTTCGACGATGTAGACTTTAGCAATGTTTAACGTAACATATCGTATTCCCCGATGGATTAGGGCCTAGGTGTAGCTATAGTACACCCACATTTCGCCAGTTATTTTTAAGTCCCATGAAATAGGGGGCGAGCCTATTGCCATCAACAGTGTTTAGTAGGTACTAAACTATTGTGTGGTAGCCTAGGTATTACCTATGATTGGGCCTAATTGTTTAAATTGCCATCGACTGTCGGCTTCATTGTTTGCCAAGTGTAAGATGTTATTAGTCTGTACGTCAATGAGACCTCAGTGATATCTGCCGATATCGAGGCCAACCATCTACTGGGAATTTCTGCTCGCCTGGTAATTAAGTCCGTTTAATAAAGCGTTTAGACGTTGTGATTTCAAGGCTGTAAATAAAATACATATTTAATAAATAATGTATGATTCTTAGAATTATTATAGTATTCTAAATGAAACTGTTTATAAATTAATGTATAATCTCCAGTCGTATATTTAAGAATAAGAAACAGTAATCGTTATTTAATGTATAATTCTTCGAATTTCATAATGCGCAATTATAAGAATATTAATGGGCTGATAATGCGTTCTTTGAATTTGTTGTACATTTTAATGAGCCTTCGGAGATTATTTAATGAAAACGAGCTAGTACTTTTCTTTTAGTCATTATAAAATAGAAGAGCTATGTTATTTTTTACGCGCGTCTCTATCTATGTCATGGATTTTTGTAAGAATAACGGTCACGTCATATATCTTTAACTACTTCTCTTTCTAATGATTCATATTATATTATGATTCTTGGCTACTGTTTATAAAACACAAAAAAAAAACACACAAAACAAACAAAGTAAATAGTTTAAAAACTATCTAAGTGTTTATCTAATCCCCCAGAAAAGTCGATTCTTCTCAGTGATAAAGTCACAACACATTGCACTCGCTTTCAAGTAGGAAATGTAAGTAGGTTAGTATGTGGTATTGGCATCCTACCGTAGTTATGACCTCGTAATTGCTTTACTATTTTTGACAACAATTCTCAGTTATTTGGAACTTCATAGCTGAAATTATCTAACCGTGGAGTTTCTTGCCGGCTCTTCTCTATAGGAAACAACCAATTGGAACCATGCACCTAGCTTCTGATGTTTCATAAGTGCCCATGTAGGTTTATGTGAAATAAAATATTTTGATTTTGTTTTTATCATAGACAAATAGACTTTGTAATTTTATAACGTGCAAGTGACATACAACCTGAGGGTGATAAAACAATTACGAGTTTGACTATACAAAGTGATGAAAACTAGTGTGGGTTCAATAATCGGTCGCTAGGTGTCGCCTGCGTTCAGATACCGCCTCACTAATTAAACTGTCGCCTGCCGCACTAACTAACCTTAGATATAGCGTTCATTGATAAAGTCCGGATAACACGAATCACGATATAATTAGATGATTTACTAGTAGCACGGTTATTGAATATCTGATTTTCTACTGACTGGCCTAAATTGCTTTATAAAGTCTCGTGTTAAACTACAAATCAATTTGTTTGGCGAAATATATCTACCTGATTTGTAGTATGAGATGGAATGTAGGTACACACATAATTTGATCACATAAGTTACATGGTATAAATAGGTGTTGATTATATTCAATTAAGGATTTCTCAAATTAAGTTTAGGTAGATTTTGCGTTGCGTACGTTTTGTCCTTCAAGTTTTGCCTAAGATTTTATGAAAGGTAGATGCATTCCCCTATAAACTATAGATATGCGATAAACTGCAAGCAATATAAAAGAAATCTTCTTTTCTATCTGAAAAAGCAAATGTCCAGGAAATTACTCACGGAAGTAGGTACTTTAGAATTCTCTGCTAAAATTTAAAATGTGGAACCTCTCAGACATACGTTGGTTTCTTCCTGTTTGTACTGTACCTACAATCCTCTATTCGTTGTTTTATATACGTCTAAGGACCGTTGTTAACTGAAGCCCAAGAAAAAAAACGTCTACTGAATTTTAAGACTACACATGCCTTTTTGACTACAAACTATGAGTTTAAATAAAACTAACACTATATTTTACCAAATTTTATAATAAAAAAAAATATACAACGAGGTCACATAACACATAATCAACCTATAATGTTCCCACTGGGACACAGGCCCAGTGCGGGTTGGTAGATGTCACATATCTTCGAATTTTTGGTTATAGGACATGCCGGTTTCCTCACGATATTTTCGGTCACAGTTTTGAGAGCAGTGGTGATGAAATAATTTACACAAAGTAAAGCGCCTGTCCGGGATTGAACCTACGCCTTACAACTCGTAAGTTGCAACCGTTACCACTGGGCCACCACTGCTCTCCACACAACACAACTTCGAGGTATTGTTCTTCATTTAAGTATAATAAATAAAAATAAAAATGAAAAGGCATTATAGTGCCGCAAAATAGATTTCCGTTTTGCGTTTGTGAAACAGCACCCATTATGATGTATAGTTTAAATTATACTTTCATAACTGTAGTTACATTAACTAGGCAAAAAGGTCAAAGGTTAATATGTCAGCTTTTAAAAACTTAAAATGGCATACTGACCTTTAGCACTCGAGGTAAACTCGCGCATGGCCGGATTTTTAATTAATCTTAGGAAATCTGAGCGAAGGAAAAAGAAGGGTAAAAATATGAACTAACCTTTTAAATATTAATATTTAATTTCAATTAATGTGCTTTTTTTATCGAACAGTTACCTCTTTCATTATGTTTCCTACTTAATAAAATATCTAAGAAGCAAAGTATTGTATACCAACTTATTTAAAATTTAGTTTGCGTTATTTCTGTTTTGCTGATAACAACACTGATACGAAATAATAACATACGTTTAAATATTACCATATTTAAACGTATGTTAATTAAATAGATATTTTATTTGCTTTTCATTAGATAGAAACAAAAAATCAGAATCAAGGGAAGACAATACGTATTTGGGTTGCGTTTTGAACATATTCATCCAGAAGAATCATCGTTAATCAATAATTACGCCTAATAATGACCTATTATCCAAAATTACTCAAATTCCCATTCAATTTATTAATAAAAGTGTCTACTTTACAGGAAAAATTAAACAGCGAATTTCCATTAATTTCCTAAGCGTTCATTATTCAAATTCAGAATTATTTATTGGCGTCCCGATTTCCTGCTTTATCTAAGTAGCGATACTTGGCTTACTTGCAAGTACATTGGTATTCGCCCCGCGTTTCCCTGCGATTATTATGACCCGTCCGAGTTGCGGTCGTCTGTTGCCCCATATATTTTGCAGGACCAGTGTCCAGTGTACACTGGTGCATTAGAGCATAAGTTCAGTCTCACAGGATTTTGGTTAAACTGTACTTGTTCGTGGCTTGAATTTGTCGGGTCGTATTGAATTTATGTGAAAAGGATTGGTTAGGTTTTATTCTTGTGTTTGTCGTAAAGATTTAAATATGGGCGGCTTACAATTATTTTTGATTTATGTGGCAGAACACGCAAATTACTCGTAATAATATTAATTAAGGACCAAGTTTATTGGTAACGCAACTTTTCTTTTCTTTTAGGCATCTTTGCAGCTGCATAGTACCTGCTTATGTACTTTTGAATTTGATCAAAATAATGCAGTACTTACTTATTCCAAAAACAACCGAGCCTGACAATCAATCTGCTTAGCCTTTTCCCAACTATGTTGGGGTCGGCTTCCAGCAGCTGAATACCAGTATTTTATATGGAGCGACTGCCTATCTGACCTCCATAACCCAGTTACTGGGTAACACGATACCTCTTGGTAAGGCAGTCAGACCTTTGGGCTTCTGACTACTCATAATGACTGTCAAAGATCTACGAATGACAGCCTGGACCAACGGGTTAAAGCGTGAAAAATCTGAATAATAATAGCAGAACAAGACAAAACAGCGATATAAGTATTGCATCTACTGTATAATTCATTGACCAGCCCACATACCAAAAACAACACTATTTTCCTCCTTAAATCTTCCATTTACCCAACCCTTGTTACCTAACAAATTCAAAGAAGCGACGAATTCCTCGCACATTATAATTAGGTATAGATATACAGGTGGAAAAGTAAACACACACTATCGGAATAACAACCAGGTAAACCTCAGCAAAGCTAAGTCCTGTGCCGCGGAAACACAAACTTGGAATACATTGTCTCATTAGGACGAGCCCATGTAATGAATAGTGTATGCAGCGCGGGCGCCGGGCCCCGAGCCCCGCCGTCCGCGAGATATTGCATAATGACCAAACGAGACTATAGGGGCCCAACTGCAGATAATTTTCACATGAATTTCATATAACTTAAAAATAAAAACGTAAAAATAAAGGGTGAATGCTCTGCGAAAGTAACTTCTGTAATGTGTAAGTTTGCTTATCCGTGTGTTTATTTAGGTATTTATTAATCTTCGTTCATCAACAGAAGTGGAGGTGGGCAGGGCATATGATGCGCGATAAAATGGGGAAGTGAAGCAAGAGAGTCCCTGAATGATACCCAAGGGACGTTAAAAGAAGACGAGGAAGACAACACAAAAGGTGGGAAGACAAAATAAAATTGACAGCAGGACCGAAGTGAGAAGGATTGCTCAAGAAGGCAACAGTGGAAATCGTTGGAGTAGGCCTTTGCCAATAGGCACGCTGAATTAAGAGACATTTTAATTTTCTGAGTTTAAGTGAAAATGTTAGTATTTTGAAATAAAGGGCTGTATTTATTTTATTTATATTTATTTTAATCTTCGTGCACAATAAAAGTACAAATACAAACTTAATGCTTTAAGCATTCTCTACCTGTCAAGTAGAGAGATGGTGGAGAGATCTCGGGTAGTAAACACTTACTGTACGTAGTATCTTTATCGAAAAATATGAATATTATTGGCATCGGAGAAGGAACTAGACAGCAACTAAACGTTACAGTATTTGTATTTCGTTTGAAGGAGGAATAACATTGGGAGCTTTGTGGTTAGTACTAATTACATTATTGTAAGCCTGAAACAGGCTTCAGACAAGACGTTTTTAATTAAGTATCTTTTTTTACTTACCTGCTTGAAGTTTTACTAGAATCATGTATTAAAAAATACTAGTAATACATTACATGGGAGTATTAGGCGCTAGATTTTAACATATTCCTGGACCCCACACGAGGATTTCATGTGTCGTGGAGTCCATTCTTTTCCCAAGTAATGCAAACGTATCCAAGTTTTGTTTAATTACGTAGGTATTAATTATTGTCATGCCTACCATAACCAGAAACATAATCAGCCTATAACGTCAAAGTCGTAGCTTCGAACCCTGACAGGCGCTTTACTTTGTGTAAATTATTTCATCACCGCTGCTCTCAAAACGGTGAAGGAACCAAAACCAAAAATTCGAAGACATGTGACATCTACCAACCCGCACTGGGCCCGCGTGGTGGATTGCGGCCCACTCCCTCTCACAGAGAGGAGGCCTGTGTCCCAGCAGTGGGAAAATTATAGGCTGATTATGATATGTTATGTTATGATCACTACATTACGGTTTACCCAAATCTTATGTAAATACAAAATCACTCAAACTAAGTAGGCGGTATCAGAATATCTTGTAGCTAATTCAATAATTAATTACCTAATTAGTTCAGGCGGGAGTTTTGATAACATTAATTTACTTGGAAACCTAGGACTTTGTGCCTACGAGTATATACTTAGGAATAGGTACATAATTAGGTAAGGACGATGTGATACAATTAGGTAGATTTTAACTTATTTGTTTTTGGAAATTAATGTACCTACCATTTCACTATGTAGGTACTTAGGTACTTTTATATATTTTATTGTGTCGTGCATGGAACTTGCTTTATTAAAAAGTCCCTATGTTACGATGGGTGTACAAATTGTTCGAAATAAACTTACCTCGTATTACCATTCTATTTTAAATCATCAAACTCTTTCCCTTATACCAATTTATTTAGAGTCGGCGCAGTGTTTTCATACTTCTCTATTAGTCGTCATCCCATTAGTCACCTCCTTTCTAGCCATATCGTCTTTCACACGGTCTATCCATCATTTATTTGGTTTTCCCCTCTTATAGCCATCCGCATTCATAACAACACATTCAAAACTTTCGTCTCAAAATTTTTCTCATTCCTCCTCCGATTTTCATAAAACTTTTCAGTCACTTTTAGACAATTTATTCTGAAATATCTACCCAAAATATGAAGTCTACATTGCAAAATAGCAATCGTTATCCAACTTTATATTTTATTTCACATTTCATTCACTCTAGAAAATAAGCTTGTCATTATCACGGCTATCTGTTCGTGCGGTATCGTCCTTTACAAGCAATCCAGACTCACCGCTTCATTAGTTCACAAAGGGTAGTTGTATGCAAGTGCGGGGTACGCTGCCGTCGCGGCGCCGTCTCTGTGGTCCCTTACAACTTTGCAGTGCAAAGGTTATTGCCCTCTATTATTAGGTAACATAGGAAAGGTGTTGGCTTAAATTGAATTTGTTGATAGGTACTTTCGACGTTCTTGGGAAATTGCTCGTCTATTACGAACCGAGTATTTTGTATACCTACTATAGTTTTATACAAGCAAGTGCATGCCCTTGTCTTAACTTTATAGTTGCGTGCCAACTTTGATTTGTAAATGTTTGTAAAACTAAAAGCTTGAAACTAGAATTTCTGTACATTAAACAAAAGCTGCTTGTCTGCATTGCATTATTTTTATTTCATTCTTTCTTTCGCAATTAACTCGTATGGTTGAGTTACTGACAGCTTTGATTACTATTTCACATCGTTGTTCTAAAAGCTATTGATACGTTGTACGTAGATTTATGTTTTGTAGTGTCGATATAATTAAAGACACATTTTTTTAGGCATATTTTTATAAACTTATCCATCATGTACGAGACACCATTGTACTTTTATTGTTATGAGTAATGAAGCCTTAGATGCGTTTTGTGTGAACTTGTTAAGTCGTATTTAATATCAGTGATTAAAATGATCTACAAAAAATCCACAGTTATCAGTAGATACGATAAAATCGTTAACAAAATGTAACAAAATAATCTTTGATAGGGTTCCGTAGTAAACAAGGAAACCTTATTGTTTCGCCATATCCGTCTGTCTGTCTGTCTGTCCCTGGCTTAGCTCAGAGAATCTTAGTGCTAGAAAGCTGTAATTTGTCATGAGTATACATATTAATCGAAAAAAAAATATCCCTTGCACGTAATGTGGGGATGATATTTTTTTTCTCATCTATCCCATGGTGTGACATATCGTTGGATAGGCCGTTCAAAAATATTGCGGGTCTGTGAACAGTATTCGAATCAAGGATCCATTTGCGTAATATTAAGCTCTAAAGTGCTATTTTTTGATAGAGTCACGTGTCGCCGCCCCCCCCCCCCCCCCCCCGCCCCACCCCGCCAGCTAAATGGTTGTTTATGGAGATGTGAAAAAATTCATGGCAGTAGTAAGTACATACAATGAAATAAAAAGGAAAACTATCACAGCTAAGTAGTCTTTACAAGTTAACGAGTAATAGTCGAGCAAATGTTTTTCAACTACAATGTTAAATTTTTTTTAGGATATATTCATCCCCAACTACGGAACCCTTTTGTTGTGAACCGTTTTTAAATGAGGCCGTTTTTTTTAAAATTACAATTTGAACAAAATATTTTGATTAATTCGATTATGTTGTTATTTATTTGTAACAGCTACCAAGTTGTTTAATTGCGTTGCTCTTTATCAGTTTATCAGAATGGTTATATACCTATGCAAGGCCCTTGATAAGGGAGCATACGTGGTTAGTTATATACAAGTCACCAACTCGAGAGTTCTCGATGCTCTTGTTAACAAGAAAAGGCCTTAGCGATGCTGTGAATAGGATACAGTTACATACTGGTTATTTATATTATTCATTTGTTTGATTTGCCTAGCAGTTACTGAAAAAGTTTTTCGGTTTCTTGTAATATGTTTTCTAATTTTAAAACGTTTTAGAACCTGGAACTGGCCTTCTCACTACTATTATTTCTTCCAAAAAATAATTTTCTTCGGAAATTGCATTTATCAAGCTAAAAATAAAAATGTTTAGTATATATGTTTAATAGATTGGCTGCTTTGTATATGCAGTCAGACTTTGAAACTATTATCCAATTATATAAAGACTCGACAAAGTAATAAAATGCCTTATTAGTGTCAATTTGTAGGGTGATTGCTTAAGGCTTTATGAATGATGATAATATCTTTGAATGCAATTGTATTCAGTAATTTATACTTTCTCGTCTTTTGAACTTGATAAAACTTCAGCCTGAAGGCCTGAGTTCTATCCCTTAGTTGTGAAGTGTGTTTTTTTCAGAAGCGTTCCGTGATTTCGAATATTTTATATTTTTTTATAATAATTTATATAAAATTATTATCAAACATTTTATAATAATTTCCTACAAATGTAAATGGTCCATCATGCTATTAAAAAGGATTTTGAAACCGTAATTGACGTATCTTATGTGCAAGAGTACTTAAACCTTCATTATTCCTTTGTTTGGAAAAAAATATATGTGATTTTGATGTAGTGGATACAATCATACATGTCTATTTATATATTAAAACCTGAGGTTTTTACTTAGGTATCTTGGGTTTAAGTGAACCCTGACTTCTATTATACCGAATACAACCTTTGTCCCCTCCCTTGTCTGCATAATCTCAACAATACTTCGAGAAGATGGGACAGTAAAAACTTGAAATGGAAAGCCATTACGTTGAACTTATCTGGAAAGAGGTCGACAGGTCCAAAAGTCATGCTACCTTCAGAGGACAAATGACAATTTTTGGGCACATAAGCTTTGACTTTTTTAAGTACCTACGCACTGAATTATTGTACTTTGAAATTAGTTTTATTGTTTACTAGCTGTTTTTTATTGGTTTTAGAAAAGATTTATTAGTCTCAGTAGGTACATGATTTTCATTTCAACTATATAACTTTTTGGCTAAGCTCAAGCAGCACTTTGTGGTGAAGTAAAACATCGTTAGGAAACCTGAAGCTAATAGTCTTACTTAAATTTCCATTATGCGGGTAATCAATGCTGATTCCTATCCTACCCTGTTAGAAGTAGGTATACAATTTCGTAGTTAGTACATACCAGTTGGATTATAATTGTTATCAACGAGTACTCGTTACATACAGGGTGGCCCGTGAAATGACGTCCAAAGATTAAAAAAAAAAATTAAGTCTGAATTCAAGTGATAATTTCCCAAATACATTTAAAAAGTCTGTCTAGCTCCTACACTATAAATAATCGCTTTGATTTATTTCTTTTGATGTCGTTTCTTGGGCCGACCTGTATACGTACAATATTCGGGATTTAAGGGGCAAATTTGAGTGACTTTTATATCTGTTATTACGTTATTATTCATATAATGCAAGTAAGCTATGCAAAATGTATGTTTAAGTTAGAACGCATACATATCAATTCTATATGACTGTGAATATTTAAGTATTGTAATAAAATAAATTGAGGAAGTAATGTCTTCCCAAAGCATAAAAAACGATATTACTTTCAAATTACTTAAGATATTTTCATATTTTTTTGGTATATCCGGACTATCATATTGTTTATGATTATATCTGTGATTTTTATCAAATATTCATATTTTTGTTACTAAAAATAAATATTCCCTTTGAAGTAAGTAGAACGGCGCCGGCGCGGCGTGAGTGCGACGCACATTTGTATGGCTAAGGTCAACGGCGACCCTTAACATGGCCCATCGAGTTGTAGAGTCACACAATATAACGGCAGAAACGACGCCTAAACCCGGTTTTTTTCTAAAACTGGATTAATTACATTCACGACCACGTAGGATTTGGGTTTTTACTCCCTGTATTAATAAGAAAGGGGCTTGTAACTAAAAACTAACAGTCGCATGGGTCGATCGAAGGCTAAGCTATGCCAGCCACGTTCGATTCGTGGATGTTTGACAGGCCCTTTCATGTCTCGGAAAGCTCATTAAGCCGCTGGTCCCGGCTGTCATTCATAGATCTTTGACAGTCGTTATAGGTCGTCAGAAGCCCAAAAGTCTGACAAACATGCAGTCTTACCACGGGGTATCGTAGTACCCAGTAACTGGGCTGTGGAGGCTGACCTCCACAACCAACCAACTTAAATTTGCAGTTGGAGATTATCCTGCTGCATCCGGTTAGACTTTTTTTTTTTTAAGGGTTGGATATCATCAAATAACTTCTCCCGCTCTGGGCGGAGCGGGAGGGTGTGTCAGACTCTTACTGACTAAAACCCACCCGTATTCCTTCCTGTTGCCTGTGTTGCTAGGGGCCTCGGTGACCCATAATTACCTTCCCGCGACCACGGCAGGCATCGGCCCTAGTGGACCCCTACCTATGTGCTGACGACATCTCTTTGAGGCGCGCGTGGAATACAACGTGCCGTCGACCCGGGCCTGGTCCTTACCGGACGGTGAGCTACCCATTGCTCGTCCGCAAGCCCGCGCCTACGGTGGCCGGAAATCCGCCCGGGATTCCCGATGCCCAGGACGTCTCCTGCGATTTCTCGCGGCAGCGGACTAACGCCCCAGCGTTTCGCCTCCTCACGCCACTCCCATACGTGCGCGAGGACTTTTGCCTCCAGATCCCATGGCGGCAATCCGGCAAGGAGGCTCGCTGCCTCACAGGAGACTGTATCCCCGGACCAACCGGATGGCCATGACCCTTTGGGCCGCGCTCAACCGGCGGGCTGGCCGCAGCGCCAGAGAGCGCGCCCATACAGGAGCCCCGTAGAGGGCCATGGACCGCACGACCCCCGCGTAGAGCCTCCGGCAGGAGGCGTTTGGACCCCCTAGATTGGGCAGGAGCCGCTTCAATGCAGCGCCCACCCGCTCCAGTTTGGGAGCCAAACGTCGGAAATGCTCCACGAAGTTCCACCGGCTGTCGAGGACGAGTCCCAGGTACTTCATCGTCGACTCGACGCCGATAGAAACCCCTCCTACCGTTATTTGGGACCCCAACGGTGGCGCGTTCCGAGGACCATGAAAACACATGGCCTTGGACTTGTGCAGGGCCACCTCGAGTCCCAATTGCCGGATCCTTTCGACGATTGTCGCAACCCCGCGTGCTGCTAATTCGGCCGCCACCTGGTGCGACCTCCCCTGCGCCAGGACCAACGTGTCGTCAGCGTAGCACACTACGCTGACGCCGCTAGGGAGGTCGGCGCGCAGCACCCAGTCGTATCCGATGTCCCACAGATGCGGCCCCAGGACCGATTCCTGTGGGACACCGCACGACATCTCCTGCCGGTTCCACACTCCCTGGTGACCGGGGTAGATGACGGCCCTGACCGTCAAATAGGCCTCGACTACACGACAGAGGTAGGTCGGCATCCGGTGATACCGGAGTGCCTCCCTGATGCAACTCCAGGGCAGGGTATTGAAGGCATTGGCGATGTCTAGAGACACCGCCAAGACGACCCCACCCTGGGCAACAGCATTCCCCGTCGTCAGGGCTCGCACACGCATGATGGCGTCCACCGTAGAGCGCCCTCTGCGGAAACCAAACTGGCTCTCCGCCAAATCCGGCCCCACCTGCACCAGCTGGCCGACGAGGAAACATCGTTGGGAAAAGGCTAGGCAGATTGATTAATAAGAACTAAAGTTCTGAATAATTGATTAATAAGAACTAAAGTTCTGAATAATTGATTAATAAAAGCTAAAGTTCTGAATAACTAGCTATTCTAGCTTAATAGGCTATTATGCAATTAAACTCTAACTTATTACTTTACATGATTGATTAAGTTATAGCTAAGAATAGGATCAATTTGCACATTTACACAATTCCGTAGAACATTCTTAGGGTCGAACGCTTTCACTGTTAAAAAGTTATCAGATTTAATGTAGAGCCAAGTTCGCGCCCTCTCGCCCCTAGCCGCCGCAGGAGACGTCCTGGGCATCGGGAATCCCGGGTGGATTTCCGGCCACCGTAGGCGCGTGCTTGCGGACGGTGAGCAATGGTTAGCTCACCGTCCGGTAAGGACAAGGCCCGGGTCGACGGCGCGTTGTATTCCACGCGTGCCTCAAAGAGATGTCGTTAGCACAAGTGTAAGGGTCCACTAGGGCCGATGCCTGCCGGGGTCGCGGGAAGGTACTAAAGGGTCACCGAGGCCCCTGGCAACACAGCCAATAGGAAGGATTACGGGTGGGTTTTAGTCAGTAAGAGTTTGACACACCCTCCCGCTCCGCCCAGAGCGGGAGAAGTTATTTGATGATTTCCCACCCAAAAAAAAGGGTCGAATAATAAATTAATAAAATACTTTGTATATGTGTAACATGTAGGATGTAGCAAATATTATGTAAATAAAATACAGAAATCAAACTCAGTGCCCTAAATAAAACGTTGGTAAACGACTTGTTTTAAGCGTCATAACCAATGCACTAACTCGAAGGTATAATGGTTTGAAAGCGTCGGCTTTAGAGTCAGCATAAATATGTAATCACAAATAGATTAAATAGCGGCATCATTTACAGTTCTTAACTCTTGCCATTTGGACGTTTACGTGCACAATCCATATAAATGTAAGAGACTGCACGTTAAATTCAGTTTATTAATAGTAAATACTGGATTCACTGACTGATTGCACAGCTAGCTTTAAAATATGGCGTGAGATACGATAACGTTTGGCTGTTTTTATGTCATGCAATAAAATATACTATATCTAGCGACCCGAACCTGCATCGCGCGGTGTTTACGACTTCACAAAATATGGAGATTTTTTAATTATGCTTCGTAATCTCGTCCTCTTTGTGTACCATGTAGTTTGCACCCGTGTACAACTCGTTGTCAAATGATTGATAGCTGATAGCTCTCCGTCACTAGGTAAGTTAGTCTGATCTATATAATTATATGTAAGTTAAATATTATTCTATTTACACATAAACCTTAAGGAATCGATTCTCTAATGATGAAAACCGCATAACAATCCGTTGTGTACTTTATATGAAATACGCGGTCACACGAAAAATATATAGAGATAACTTACAGTACTGCATTGTATAGCTATTTTGATGTCATGCTAATAATTAACTACACGTATGCAACGTGCCTGTGAGCAGTGGTGACCCAGTAGCCAAGTAACGCCCGTGACTTAAGAGTTGTAGGTAGTAGGTTCGAACCCGGACATGCGCTATACTTTGTGTAAATTATTTTATTACCACTGCTCTCACAACGGTGAAGGAAAACATTGTGAGGAAATCGGTATAGGACATACCGATTTCCTCAACCAAAAATTCGAAGACATGTGACATCCACCAAGCCGCACGAGGCCCGCGTGGTGGATTATGGCACACTCCCTCTCCGAGAAAGAGGAGGCAGTGGGAACACATATGCTGATTATGTGTGCAACGTGCCTAGTACCTCTGGTACCATTACTAGGTACTATTGTGTTAATGCCTCATTCAGGTAGGAATGGAAAGCTTTAATGTTGGGTAAATTATATAGATTTCAGAATTTCTCTAAGACAGCGACTAAGGATTTTTTGTAGCAGGTTGTGCTAGCATATGATCGTCGATGCGTGAGCTACGTATGGTGATTATGTATGGACATAATCACCACATTTAGCTCACGAATTGGTCAACAGACGTAAAACATTGGTATATCTATGTCTGTTTGTTTGACTGTTAATTGAAATATCAATTCAGCTCGAGTTTCCAATCCAAATTTTTACATGAGAACTGTAAATCTGCACATTTCTAAAACCATGCTAGTTTGACCTACAGTTTTGCTAAGATAATCAATTATTGTTGAATATTTATGACCAATATTTGGATAATAAACAAACAGGCAAGGTCCAATAAGTAACTTTTGATTGACTTTCGAGAACTGACCTAAAATTTGTTGATATTGTGTATATACTCGTATTGCCCAGGGGAAGACGAAATGAAAAAACTGATGTTGGTTGCCAAGAACTATTTATTTACGGACCCTACTCAGGTAGTTAAGATATTTTTTATGTGGTCAAATATCAATCGGTAAGGGCCACTATTTGCCCTAGCCGTGGAGGGTTGAACAACGTCCGTGATTGATGCTACTCGTTGGCGAGACTAGTAATTTTAGGGTCAAGAAAAATATGTGTTTAGCTACACACTATGTTATTTTAGAGTAGGGGTACTTGTAGATACTCGTATATGTGAAAAAGATCTCGTAAATTAATGTATGTGTTGATGTGTCGATTATAAATACTTACTTCTTTGCCATGAAGTGACGTTTATAAAATCAGCAATAGTTAGTGCAATACATACCTCAGTAGTTTTCACTCTAAGTACGTAATTGTGTATTTCCCAGAATAAACTTACCTACCTATTCTTCTGGTTGCCGTCGAAATCAATTTATGGATTGTTATAAATCGAACTGTAAACCTTTTAAATTAGTAAACATATCCCATAGGAGCGTGCTGAACATCATACTGTAAACACAAACCAATCTGATTGATATTGATCACCTCGGGAAGCACCACCTTAATGTGTAGTATGTAGGGGGAACTTTATGAGATATTATGTGTTTTGTGTGGTCCCTAGCGACAGATATTGCATTTCAGCTGTTGTTTACGTCATCCACTAAACCCCGTCCTCGTCGCCACTGCTCTGCACAAAAGTTATTTCGAGACTAGCTCAATTGACTTACGAACATAACAGAAGCCATGTTTTCCTGTGTACTAGCTAGCCAGTAGGTATGTGTAAAGGAAGCATAAAAAGAAAATAAAAGCTATGTTGCTTCGTATTTTATTTATTGAAGATGTAGGTACAATGTAACTTACAGAAGGGAGATTTAGAAGATATTTACAAGGTGTTAAGGTAACATTTAAAATTTAGTTAATACTTTTAAAATGTTTGTGAATAACCGTAAAATAATCTAAAAAAGTAAAATTTAAAGTAAAGTCAAGCTGAAAGAATTAAAAAGCGAAACATAGACAGGTATGATAGTTAAAAATTTGTAGTCATATAAATAATATTATTAGAGATTCTCAATGTTCCTAAATAATTTATTAATAACTATAAAAATTATTGCCCTAATCAAAACTTTAACTACATCTTATGAACGTGCACAACATTTAACAGTGATTAAAGTTATCTAACAACTAGTGAATTACCTAAACAAATAAAGATTCTTATTTATTTAAAATATTAACTTAATATAAATCTTATATTAAACTTAACTAGGTATATTATTGAAAATTTTGATATGTTTGATATTTTTGTTTTACGCAACTCGTTGAAATTCTTCAAGTACAGTCGTATGCGAAAGGGTAAATGTATTTATGTACATTGAAATGAAACTTTATCTACAACGTTGTTAAATACGCAGGTATGTAAACATGAACACTGTTTTAAAACTTTTGGTGAGGGACATAGAAGTTAATTAGATTACTTTATTTTATGGTAGTTATCTACACAATTATACGTGAATTTAAATAAGATTGTTCACCAGGCGGGTTGAAAACGATATTGGCATTTAGTTTCGTTCGCTGTTTTTAGGGTTCCGTAACCAAAGGGTAAAATGGCACCCTATTACTAAGACTCCGCTGTCCGTCTGTCTGTCTGTCTGTCCGTCTGTCACCAGGCTGTATCTCATGAACCGTGATAGCTAGACCGTTGAAATTTTCACATATGATGTATTTCTGTTGCTGCTATAACAACAAATACTAAACAACAGAATAAAATAAATATTTAAGGGGCCACCCATACAACAGACATGATTTTGTGCCGTTTTTATAGATAATGGTACGGAACCCTTCGTGCGCGAGTCCGACTCGCACTTGGCCGTTTTATTTATAAGTAATTAGCTTTTGCCCGCGGCTTCGCCTACGTGAAAGTTTTTTTTTCTTGCATTAGACATCGGTCCAGCCAAATAGGGATTTATTTTTGTATTTATATATTATCGTTTTGCATCGCTGTACTTGAAGCAATTTCAACAACCTGCTATAAAATATGCAGCAAGTGCTTTATTAAATTCCATTGTAAATACACTAATTTAATATTCAATAGGTTACTGAAATATCATCACGAATATTCTCGTAAATGCGCCAATAAAAGGGTCAATAAAAACATATAAATATTCGTTGATTCTGGATTTTGGAAGCAAATATTCTACTTAAAAATAATTTCACCCTTACACCGACTGCGCCTCGTTCCGACTCAACATTGCGGGTAGGTGTTCCGCCTTGCAAAGATCAAGTACCCTAAGTTATAAGATATGAAACACTCAGATGTGACGTTTTATAATAGGATTTATTTCATAATTTTCTTGTAAATAATTGTCACTTTAAAAAAAACCAGTTAAAATATTACTTGCGTTTCATAAGGCTAAATCAATTAGACTTAAATCTCTTTTCCATGTTAGTTTCAAGTCCACGATTTTCATTCAAATCGTAAACATGGAAATCGTAGATTCAAACGATCTTTATCACGTATATTCACATTTAAAGTAAGTAGTATATTGCCCAGCATTTATGTTTTATCAAACCGGTTCATCGATATTTTTTTAATTAAACTGTTCGAGTTTACAATGCGGTTTAGCTGTTGAAAATCGTTTTTTTACTTTTGAATTATTCGTTTTTTTTTGTCGTTCATATGTAGCTAACAGGAGTTAGGAATTCATTACGCTACGCCGTTGCGTAGCTCGGTTGCTACGGCGTAGCCTGCGTGCTACGACAGCGCTATCTCAACGCTTTCTGAATGTTCGAGTTGATAATGTGGTTTAGCTGTTGTTGTAGAAAAACTCTATTTTTTTACTTTTGAATTAATTGTACTTTTATTGTTCGTGTCCCTGACCCTTGTTTGAAAAAGGTTTATTTTAGAATAAATGATGGATCATGTACTTTCGGATATATTCAAAAGTATTGAGCAGATGGTCTGAATTGTTCATGCAGATAACTCATTTATTTTTCAGTTTAATTCTCAACAGCAGAACCGTGTAGCTAACAGAAGGAGTTAGGATTTCACTAAGCTACGCCGCTGCATAGCTCAGTTGCTACGGCGTAGCCTGCGTGTTACGACAGCGCCATCTCAACGCCTTCTGAATGTTTTGAGACGGTAAACTTCGCCAAGGCTGATTATAAGCTCCAATCTATATATTTTCATAATATAGTTTTCCGGATTTCAAAAATATTTTATTCGTTCAATGGGTATTAAGTGTTTTAATCAATTTACTTTAATTCCTGCATGAATTATAAGAATAGTTATTTGCTTCATATTTTCCAATATAAAATGCATACGAAAATTTATACGTATATAAAATTTAAATAGATATACAAATATCTGTTCATGCAAACGGTACATAATATTATACATTTTCTCATAATTACGGGTATTTTACATACAAATTCCCCCTAATTATTAGGAAAGGTAATGAAAATAACAATATTATTTCTAAAGGCGTTGTCGGCACGTATAGTTATATCGGGTACCATTTAGACATGTAAACCCGGTGTTTCACATATTACAAGATACTTAAAGCTTTAAAAAGCTGTGTTCAGGGCTCGCCGTCTCGCGTATTACCTATGGACATTTTATGCTAAATAGGTATTACTTACACTTATTCAACTAACTCTTCAGTCTTGGACGTTACACTTAAATAGAATACTTCTAAAACCCGCGTCGAATTTATTCTCTCCAAAACTTGTAAATTAAGTAGAGTTTGCGTGTTTAAACTATTCCATGGCGTAACTCACACCAAAGACAAGTTGTGATAACTACAAGCTATAGACACACAAAACTGTGGATTATTTCACTGACCGTACTTGTATACAGATACTTTAATATCTCGACTACGATTTAATTCTGAAGGATATTTATTTGATATAGATTAAGTTTCTAAGATTTGGAAAAATCACATTCACTAATAAATAAAACACATTTAGGACAACGCACGACCAAAAGTTACGACACCTAAAGTAGTAAGCAAAAATGTACAACACTCATTCACTGAAACGTAATATTATATAGTTCAGTTACACTAACTTCATATTACTTACACCTATATAAAATTCATTAACTCTGATAAATGAAATCATCACAAATATAAAAAAAAACACATTCTGTATAATAAATGCTGTATAATTAATACAATACTTAATTATATATAAAAATATATTGCTCAGGGTTTCAGTGGGTAGGTCTATCAAATCAGTGCTTTAAAGTTGCCTGTGGAAAATCTATTCTTAATTTGTTTATAAAATGATAAAATTGTGAAACTAATTGAATGCCACATAAACGTAACTTCACGTTGTTCCCCTTTCTTTAGACGTTCCTTTCATTCAAACCTTAGATTACAAACGACTGAAACAGAAACGAACACATTGCCTAGTATCGTTTTAAAATGTAAATTGTCTAATATAATAAAATGTTGCTAAGTATAAATAAAATATCTCTTCGGGTTTCTTAAACTAGGTTACGCTAGATGTATACATAAACGACTTTAAAAAATTTACTGACTAGTGATATGTATCATGATATGTATTTGATATGTTGATCACAACAAAGTAGTTCGGCCATCGCTGTACGCTGATGGCCCCTATCCTAAGTTCTCTAATCTTCTGGCCAGCCGAGGTCTTCTCCGATAAGGTCGTAAAACCTCTGGTTGTGTTGGATGAAGAACTTCCTTAGCTTGGTGACGACTGCGGGGTCGACCCGCGGGTGCTTACGACCCTTCGTTTCTCGCAGACACTTGTCTGTTGTGTCGTTTCGCAGGCAATAAAAGCCTTTCGTTTCGTTGAAGTAGAAATTCTTTCTTCCTGTTTGGGCAAAACACGAGGATTTTCAAATATGGGTTTATATCAGAAGATACTTTGGCATGGTTGTTTTCCGATTGTTAAAACCTGGTTTAGTTCATAAACTAAAGCCCAAGGCTTGAGCTTTAATTTATGTATATTTTACAAAATCCTTTGAATGTCGAAAAATTGGCATCATTATCACATAGATTAGTCGTTTATTTTGTAACTGACATATTACTCAAACGATGTTAGATCAATCAAACAAATTAAGCGATTATTGACAATCTGCAATATTAACCTATTGACCGCCACGTCAAAGAAGCAAAAACGTGCCCTCGGCGCCAAGCTACGAATTATTCCTTAAAATCTGTCATGTAGTCGTGACCGTGGCGTGCTGGGCACATTTTGGTCTGTCATCTATACATGACTGTGGCGGTCAAAAGATTAAACGATCACTTACCAATCTTATGTTCTAGTCCGAGGAACTTCTCGATGCGTCGGAGCTGCGGCACCGGATCTTCAATTAGCAGGTCACCGTTCACGACAAGTATCTGCTCTCGAGGGAACACTTCCAGCCACCGATGGAGATATGCATGGTACAGGGATATGGCTATTGGCCTGTCAGGAATAATTGTCATATTGAATATTAATTACTCGAGACTTGCATTTGGTAAGCAAAGTCTCGAATCATTAAAAAATATACAGGTTAAATTGGAAACTTTCTCTTTTCGTCGGTTACAAATGTTGCTGTGATTTACATTTGAATCAAAGTCGTATTTTATTTTAGATAATAGATTTTATTTTAAAAGATTTGGGGCTTGAAAGATTGAGATTTGGAATTTGTAATTTCAAGTTGTGCGGTTTAAATTAAACGTTATTTTTCCATACCTGTATGCAATATTAATCGATCCATCAGGTGAGATGGCGAGATGTTCGAAGGGCTTGGCGGCGTCGGGTATTGGGTGGGCAGCTATCTGAGGATGCGCGGGCGCCGAGGGCGTGGCCCGACTTCGCAGTTGTGTGTAGTCGGAGATCGCACGTGTTACTGGCTCCCGGACTATGAGTAGTAACCGGATTGAGGAGTTCATTGCTCGGACACGTTCTGGTACCTTCACGGAATATAATTCGGTTGAATTTAAGAAACATCATTTGTGTTTTTTTTATATTCTTAACACACAAAAACACTTGCAGATAAAATGGTCTGATTCGTATGATTGATTCGTATTTAGAAACTGAACAATTGCGAATGTGGATTTACTTTAATCTAATTATTATTTTAAGGGAAGCCTATGATCCAGCAGTGGACGGCTTTCGGCTAAAATGATAAATGATAATGATCAATTATTTTAATTCAATAACCATGTACAAAATTAAAACAATGTTAAGCTAGATTTTCCTCACCTCAGGAGTAACAAAATAACTCGGGCTCTTTTCTATCGTGATCTGCCCCTTGAAAGACAACGGCATTTTACTCCGGTACCACTCCAGGCCCAGCGCGTAGTTCTCGTCTCGGTCGAAGAAGTGAACCTCTCCTGAAGCCTTCTGTACCATGGGATGGAGATATAGCATCTCTAGCAATGCCCTGGTGCCGCATTTTCTAACGCCGATTATGAGTGCCTAAAAGAAAATTCATTCATTGGTACAGAGTAAAAGCAAACGTGACAAAGTTTCGGGCCAACAAAATTTGAATTACTGTCGTGCCAGCGACACGAAAAAGAAGAAGAAGAGTAAAAATGTAACTAAATTATTTAAAAGTAAGTAATACGTATAGTCACAGGGTTTTATTTCTAAACTTTGCCTAAAGTTAAGAGACGTTTTTACGTAAAAAAAATATGGTTAAGCTTAGGCTTAGGCTTATAAACGTTGCTTAAAGTTAAGCAATGATTAACTAAGGCGCCATCTACTTTGGCGAGAGAATCGCGGCGATAGTCTCGCTGTGCCATCAAGTTCTCGCTGCGATGATATCGCTGCGTGGACATTGCTCCATACAGTTTCTATAGAACTTGATGCTACGGCGTGATTACAGCCGCGATACTCTCGCCCGTGTAGATGGCGCCTTAGTTAATCATTACTTAACTCTAAGCAACGTTTATACTACTAAATAAACCCCAAAGTATCTAGGTACTACGCCACACCCAATTCATTTTGTAGAAATTTATTTCTAAGAATAAACTTTTATGTCATTAAATATTTATTTATGGAACTTCTAACATTTATAATTTTTACGAAATATTTTAAAATTCTGTCTATACTTTATGCTACATTTACCTACATATCTTTATTAATACAGTTTCTAATCAATATTTCTGAGTATAGGGATAATAAATTAACGGTATCACCCAGCAATTATTCCAACCCGCCTGCTAAGAATGGTGATCAAGACAGTATCCCTTGGGATCACTCGTTGTCAGTCTATGGGGAAGGTCCATAATTGAAGATGTTTATTGGCTGGCTACCTATCTATAGCGGGTATCTCTAGGTGGTGTTTGATCTCGGGTGTATAAGTAGGAGCCCTGGATATGTGTGGCCCTGGCCGTAAAAATATCAAGCCCAATACTATTTGCCTGATACAAATGCAATGCTCACACATCCACTGCACACACGTGCCACTGAGAATTCGTTACGAGAATACCCAAAAACACTTTGCCTGACTCAGGGATCCGGTCAGGCAAAGTTTTTATACTGTGTTACATGGGTAAACAGTTACCCAGCGAATACAGATTCGCTTACATACAAACCAGCCAAATGTCATAGTTAAACAAATTCCATCTATTTTATAACTAGACAAATTATCAGAGCAGATGTCAGACACATCGTGAAAAAACAATAATAGTCAACCGCATTTGGTTAGGCTGGAAACTGACTCTAGCTGAGGAAAGGCCAGATTGATGATGATTAAATATAAATTCTCTACGTTACCTGTGGTAGTCTGCGTGCAGGTCGTGGTTGCCGTGGAGGTCGCAACCGCTTCCGCAGCGCCATCGGATGGTTAATCGTCCTGGTGTTACTCTCTTGGCTCTGCAGGATCTTACGGCCTTCGCTCGCGGCCGATGCCATGCTCGCTGCCTGCCAGAAAATCAAGGTCATGAATATGTAATATTATTATGAGCACCAAATTGTTCTAGTGGTCACAAGTGCGTCTGCTGAGCGTGCATTTCTGGACACAATCTCCGGATTTATTGTGTGTTATTGTATTTTTTCTCGTTTAATGGTATTCAAGATCCCATGTAGGAGAGTTGTGCCTATACACCTCTCCTACATGGGATCCTGAAACATAATTAGGGGAATGTGGTTGTTCTAAAAACCATTGGCAACGCCATTGCGAAATACAGGGGTGACGTTAATGATAAAAGAGGTCTGTGACCCTCCCCCCCCCCTCCCCCCCAAAAAGCCAATCTTAGTTCACCAGGAGGGATCCTGGTGAACTAAGATTGGCTTTAATGTACCATAATGCCATAATTGTTTGGTTAGAAATTGATAACGCAACCCGATAAGTTCGTAATAATAAGATAGCATATCGCAGGATATAACGAAAATATATGGCTTTGGGAAATTATCAAGATTCTAGATGCCGCGTTCCAGAATATTATTACCGCAAAGACGAAAGGGCAAGGAACTCTGTGTTACCCTTTCCGTATAATTTTGTATGTATTTGCATATATTTTTACGTGTAGTAAAGGAACAGTGAGACTATCGGGTAAATGGGGTGAAAGGGGGAGCACACAACAACCGGGCTCCCCAAATGTCAACCTCACCTGCGGGCGGTACACCCTGCCACTGACAGACGAGGCGCTGGCGACCGACCGATGGCGGTATAACCATCCAACAAGCCAATTTAAATTCTTCAGAGCGATGACGGGCAGCAGCGTCATCGCTGCGAAAGGATTGGCACTGCGGTCACCAACCCGCTTGCCCAGCGTGGTGACTACGGGCATTAAAACCTCCCTATGAAAAAAGTGCCAAAACAATGGCCCCCAGTTCCCGGTGGTCCCGCTATTCCTGGTCAAGGTAGCGGTCACGGTTACGGCGGGACGGGGGGTGCGAAGAATCCCCGGGCTACGGCAGGCTACCAACGACGACTACATCTGGCCACGTACAATGGACGTTCGATGAGGCTGGACCATCACCTTGCCGAACTCGAGGTAGAGTTAGGTCGCATTAACTGGCATATACTAGGGTTATCTGAAGTCCGAAGACAGGGGGAGGACACGATAACCCTGGAGTCAGGTCACCTATTCTACTTTCGCGAAGGTGATCAGCTCTCCCAAGGCGGTGTCGGCTTCCTTGTTAACAAGGAACTCACTAGCAGCGTTGTGGAAATCAGTAGTGTGTCGACAAGGGTAGCGTACCTAGTACTGAAACTCACTGACAGGTACTACCTGAAAGTGATACAGGTATATGCGCCGACTTCGTCATACTCTGACGAGACAGCCGAGGCCATGTACGAGGACATTGCCAAGGCAATGCACAGTACTACAAAGGCCCACTACAACGTTGTTATGGGTGACTTCAATGCCAAAGTGGGAGTACAAGAATGCGGCGAAACGAAAGTTGGTCCGTTCGGTTTGGGGCGCAGGAATCACAGGGGGCAAATGCTGGTCAACTTTTTAGAGTCTCAGGGGCTCTTCTTGATGAATTCGTTCTTCGAGAAGAAACCCCAAAGGAAGTGGACCTGGCAGAGCCCCGATAACGTGACAAGGAACGAGATAGACTTCATTATGACGAATAAGAGGCACATATTTAGAGATGTCTCTGTGATCAGCAGGTTTAATACCGGAAGCGATCACAGGCTTGTCCGAGGCACTCTAAATATCAATTTTCGTGCTGAGAGAATCCGCATGATGAGGCCTACTCTCCGACCTACGCAGCTTCAAGCCGCTCTAGGATCCGAAAAGTTCCAACTGGAACTTCAAAATCGATTCGCCCTCCTGGAAACCACAGGCACTGTCGATGAGAAGGCCGACGAGGTGGTCAAAGCACTACGCGTCGTGTCCCGCAGACTTTTCCCGTCGCAACGAAAAATTAAGGTGTCCAAACTTTCCTCGGAGACTCTCGGACTTATGAGGGAAATTCGAGAGTTACCATCTACGCCACCGTCTTCGTCAGATAAGAGGGCCTTAAACCTAAAAATTAGAAAGCTGACGCGACGCGACCTTCGGTGCTCTAACACTCGTGACATTATGGTCGCGATTGAGCAGAACCGAGGGTCGAAAGTGTTCGCTCAGGAATTAGGGAGGTCCCATCTGACGAAACTGAGAACTGCGGATGGTAGGATCGTGACTTCAAAGTCCGAGATACTTGAGGAAGTCGAGGATTTCTACGGGCACCTGTACTCAACGCGGACGGCGAAACCAGCGGGGCATAGTGAAGATGACCATCGAGCCGAACTAACGTGCCACTACGCGGAAGACATCCCAGATGTCGACCAGTGCGAGATTAGGGCGACTCTCGAGCAGCTAAAGAACAACAAGGCACCTGGTGATGACGGCATAACGACAGAGCTCCTTAAAGCGGGCGGGGCTCCAGTCCTGATAGAGCTAGCGAGTCCCTTCAACTCCGTAATCCAAGAGGGTACAACGCCGGAGGCGTGGAGCAGAGGTGCGGTGGTTCTGTTCTTCAAAAAAGGCGACAAAACCTTGCTGAAGAACTATAGACCCATCTCACTTCTGAGCCACGTTTACAAGCTGTTCTCGAGAGTCGTCACGAACCGTCTCACCAGAAGACTTGACGAGTTCCAGCCACCAGAACAAGCTGGCTTTCGAAAAGGCTTCAGTACCGTGGACCACATCCATACTGTTCGGCAGATTGTACAGAAGACCGAAGAGTACAACCAGCCGCTGTGTATGGCATTTGTAGACTACGAGAAAGCCTTCGACTCCATCGAAATATGGGCAGTTCTGGCCTCTCTGCAACGATGTCGAATTGACTGGCGTTATATCGAAGTGTTGAGGTGTTTGTATGACGCTGCAACGATGACTGTCCAGATCCAGGATAAAAAAACCGGCCCTATCCAACTGCTTAGGGGGGTGAGACAAGGGGATGTGATATCCCCGAAACTTTTCACCAATGCGTTGGAGGACGTTTTTAAGACGCTGGACTGTACTGGACAGGGTATCAACGTAAACGGCGAGTACATCTCACATCTTCGTTTTGCCGATGACATCGTCATAATGGCAGAGACACTGGAACAGTTAGACCAGATGCTGCACAGCCTAAATGGAGCCTCTCGGCGGGTTGGCCTCGGCATGAATTTGGACAAGACGAAAGTCATGTACAATTCGCACGTCTTGCCGAGTCCAATCCATATCGAAGGGTCGCTTTTCAAAGTTGTGAAGGAGTACGTCTACCTAGGACAAGTTATCCAGCTCGGTAGACACAACTTTGAGAAAGAAGCCGACAGGAGGATCCGATTGGGTTGGGCAGCGTTTGGAAAACTTCGTCAAGTCTTCTCGTCGCCAATCCCGCAGTATTTGAAGACTAAGGTCTTTAACCAGTGCGTCCTGCCCGTTATGACATACGGTGCCGAAACGTGGACACTGACAGTCGGGCTGGTCCACAAATTCAAGGTCGCTCAGCGCGCCATGGAACGGGCTATGCTTGGAGTTTCTTTGAAGGATAAGATCAGAAATGAAGTTATCCGGAAGAGAACCGGAGTTACCGACATAGCCTGCAGAGTAAGCAAGCTGAAGTGGCAGTGGGCTGGACCATATTTGTCGAAGGACCGATGGCCGGTGCAGCAGACGAGTCCTAGAGTGGAGACCGCGTATCGGCAAGCGTAGTGTGGGACGCCCCCCAACTAGATGGACCGACGACCTTAAAAAGGTGGCTGGGACAGACTGGATGCGGAAAGCGGAGGACAGGGTGTTGTGGCGCAGCCTGGGAGAGTCCTATGTCCAGCAGTGGACTGTTATAGGCTGAGTTGATTGATTGATTGATTGAGACTATCGAGGAAACTAATCTTTTCAAGACTGACAATATCATGGTAGGTATCTATACAGGTGAAGTATACGAGTATGAGATAGGATTTTAGGGTATATGAGAAAGAAACTGAAAAGCAAACTGAAGAGCTTACACTCCATTTGACCAGTTTTCCCTATCTCTTATATATTTTCCTTTTGAAACCAAAACCTCAAAAACATACCCCGTACAAATGTTATGATTAATGGATCTAACGGCTCCATATACAATGCCACCATCAGTAGGTCATTGAGCCAGCTTGACATACTCAAACTGCCAGTCAGGTTCTAGTATTTACAACCGTAGTGCTAAGTGCTGGCCTAACGACTAACTAGCCTACGTATATTAGACAGCTGAATTGGTTAAGTCAATTATGAGATACCACTGTTTCTCGGGTTGCATCTGCTTGGCGCAAATTGCTGCAAAATTTGGGTATATATATACATAATAACAGGCCTGTATTCCTTAAAGGAGTGGACACAGATGTAGAGTGTGCATTAAGCCAATTATGTTTAAAAAATATAAAAAAAAAACTTTCTGTATAAAAATGGTAAGATACACTGCAATAGATGTGATAAGAATAAAATCTGAAAGCTGAAAAAGCGCTGCCTTATAATTTCTTGAAGAGATTTCTCGATTTTTTGATCTCTTAAGATATGTATATTTTTTAATGTTTCCTAATACTGCTGATTTAATATAATAATGTGCTAGTTCAAATACTTTTTCTGAAACGCAGATAAAATTACAAAATATCAAAAATTTTCTTTGCGAGAGTTGGAACTCAACTTCCAATTTAGCTTGATTCTCTGCCGCCCAATTTTGGTCGAGAAGTTAATTTACTCTTGTCTATCTATGGCCGCTTTGCCGTTAATATGACACGATTTCACTAACAGCACAGTTATACTGAATACGTCAGCGATTTCAACAGTTGAACGTCAGTCAATGTGTGGTACTTCGTCTGTTTAATTGAAAACGTAGATTGTTTAATCCTTTTGATGATAAAATAAGTGAGTTAATAATCCCTGAGGAAGCGTGCCTTTGTGGTAGTGTAATACGATACAGTTCCTTTGAACATTATTTATTTTTATGATACGGATTTGAAAATGTTTCAAAATTTTTTTTAAATACAATTTCTGTGAATTATTCATGCAAACCTTCATTTTAACCTTGTAGCGTATTGTATGTAATAAAAACGTACTCATACTCCATTATTTTTTCCGGAAAAACTTCGCATGACGAAAATTTTACATTCTCCCCTTCCGGCATTGAAGCCCAAGGCTATATACCTACTATATGTTCATACTATAGGTTTATATCCACAGAATGTACTCTCTGCCTACTCTTTACTTCCACCTACTTGTTGATGTCGTAAAACTCGGTTACATTGTAAAACAAGGGTGTCATAAAAAGGGCGGCGCGGCAGTGTGTTATCTGCCGAGAACGGCTCAGAACATTAATTATGATTACGAGTGGGAACAAAATGGGTGGATCCAGAAGATCAACAAACATGGAACTTTATTAAAAGTTGCTAATCTTACAATGCCATAGTAACACGACAGTGCTCAACTGAACACTGGTAAGTTTTAATGAGTTTTGGTCATAGTCCTTAAACAACAAAGTAATTTTGTCACCAGGTCTATCTGATCAGATACTTGATCAGTAGCTTTAAGTGTTTTTTTTGTAACATTGTAGTCTCGTGTTGGTGATTATACTTTCGAAAACATGAAACAAAGCTAGGTAATTATATTTCAGGATGAATAGTATGCACATATTAGGATAGAAGTAGAAATATTGCCAAACAAGCTCGAGATTGCGTTAACGGCTTATTATTTTTTCTTTTATAATATGCGTGAGTTTTTTTGAAACAAATTATGTACCTATGTCATTTATTTGTAATTTGTCGGTAATCTATTTGAATTTTATAATTATGTATATCTGACATGGGTAGAATGTTTAGCCTAAAAAGGTTACGTTTATAACAAGAACTGATGTACATAGTTATGTGATGAATACGAGTATGTCTTTATCTTTATTTTAGCCTCACGCTTACGCTTATGCATGTACCTTCTGTATAAGATCTTTATGGGGTCAGGCAGGTTGCCCATGGGCTTGGCAACCACGCCTCTGGGCTCGGCGAGCCACGCACAGCGGAAGTCAGGCCTGCTTGAGGAAAGTAAGCCGCTTATTCGAAAGGTTTGCAAGCTTACTACGTTCGATACGCTAAGCGTGTTCGTTCCCACGATTTATAGTACGAAGTTACGGCCTTAAAGTACGAAGGGGCGTATTTCAGTGTTCCGTCGTATCGGATGGATCCTGTATGTGATGGTTGCGAATATATTATGGGTTATTAACTGAAACAAAAATGTTTGCGGTAGTAGATGACTGTATCTGTAAAAGTCACCCAATAATATTTTTATTCAATATATTTTTTCCGTTACTAGTATGAACTATTTAAAAGCTGGCTTTTATTGTCAACACCATCTGTTGAAATTTAAAACCAGTGCATACGAGTGCGTATAAAAATATACATGAAAATTAAACTTTTACCAACATAACAATAAGTTAGAAAAATATGTATATCGTGCAAAAGAGCAATTTATATGTTTATGGTCACTGCAGTATAGCTGGTGTCAAGGCCAACGTAGCCAGTGAAACTTGTTCACATTTGGATAGTATATTTAGTAATATTTTTATAGTTATACATAAAAATCATAAAATAAACAGTTAGCATAAGATAAAAAAAACTTACGTCCACGTCAGCACAGCGCGCTGTATTCATACCTGTATGCTGTAGAGCGCGTTGATATACAGCACGTGGAAGGTGAGGAACAGAGACAGCAGCGTGACGGAGAACAGCGCCGCGGTGAGCTTGTGACGTCAGCACAGCGCGGTGTATTCATACCTGTATGCTGTAGAGCGCGCTGTCATACAGAATGTGGAAGGTGAGGAACAGAGACAGCAGCGTGACGAAGAGCAGAGGCACGGTGAGCTTGTGACGTCAGCACAACGCGAAGTGTTCGTACTTGCATGCTGTAGAGCATGCTGTCATATAGCACGTGGAAGGTGTGGAACAGAGACAGCAGCGTGACGGAGACCAGCGCAGCGGCGAGCTTGTGACGCCAATACAGCGTGGAATGTTCGTACCTGTATGCTGTAGAGCGCACTGTCATACAGCACGTGGAAGGTGAGGAACAGTGACAGCAGCGTGACGGAGAGCAGCGCCGCGGCGAGCTTGGGCCGCGACACGCCCACCACCAGCACACAGTCTGCCAGCTCGCCCTCGGCCGGCCGGAACGACGACCGCGGCAACCATCTGTGACACAACACTACAGTTAGATAGGTACCAGGCTAGTTCCTGGTTAGTTAGTCAAGCAAATTATGGTACAGCATATATGGCGCAGTCGTTTGGAGCTAATAGATCAGGGGTGGCCAACTTGATTAGGCCAAAGATCTACTCTTAACTGAACAAACCCTGTGCGATCTACTAACAACTTCTTGGAATGTAAAATGAAACAATATAGTATATTGTTATAAATGAAACAATATAGTTTTGTATACAAATGTAGTACTTTTTATTTTAATAAGTGAAAAAACATAAAATTATTCTTAGTCACTACTTATTTGTGTGAGCATTGCGTTTGTGCATCTCCTGCTACTCGTAGATGGGGACGGGTTTGTAGTTGGATATGGCCAACCTTAAAGAATCCAATGTATGAGCGTCTGTCAAGCGAAGACGGTGTTTATTTTTTGTTTGTTTTAAATAGGTAAATGCTGATTCACATAAGTAATTTGAACCAAAACACGAATTTAGTTGTTGAACACATTTCTTCAAGTTTGGTTTTTTCTCGTTGGAAACCAATGCCCAGATATCTAGACCAGAGGATGACTTTGCTTTTAGAAATATATCCCTGTGCAGAGTAATAATTTCGATTTGAAATATCATGTGGTCCATTTGAAATGTTTCTTTTTACATTATAAATTTTATTTTTGAGTATATGAAACTTATAGGTTTTCTGACTTGCCACGATCGACTGAACTAATAGCCGCGATCGAACGATCGACCGGTTGGCCACCGCTGTAATAGATTGTTTATCATGCAGCTGATTAGAATTTAATCAGTGGAAAAAATGCAAATTAAATATTGTACGAGTTTTAAATGTCTGAAAAACTAATAAAAGCAGAGAGATCACTGTACCCTTTATAGTTTAGAAGCACAATAATCCCATATAAGTGCTACTTTAAATTGAAACAGTCGAGAGGATCGAAAGTAAACGAGATCGTTGTGAGGTTCACAGGACCACACGTTCTAAGTAAAAGAAATACACTACACAAGTAATAAGAAGCTTATGGACAATGGACTCAATTCTAGATTGAAGCCAAGAATTCAAACAGAAACGCAATAACAGCTTGTCCGGTACCTAATTGAATACAGGTCCTCTCACTTCGCAGCCGTGCTCACGAAACATGTGACGTTTTTTGAATTTAAAAAAGTAGGCCTTCTCAAAATCGCCTTGAGACAAAAATAATGAGTCATGGGATGGGACGGTACCTCATTCATGTCTCTCTCAGTCATGCTATTACAATTAAAAGTTTTGCTTCTGGCGTTAAAAAAGTAATGTAGTAATAAAATATACGTTTTTATCATCGAGAATTTTATGTTTTAAAAATAACTTTTATACGACTTTGATCCAACTAATAAAAACTTTTAAAAAATGCGTTACCGTCGTACTTCTAGTTTTAAGCATTGTTGCATCAGGTACCCATGATGTGTAACATGTAACAAAAACTTGCGTAAAATAAATAGTTTCATCGATACAAATGTTTTACACAAACATTCAAAATAATCCTCTTTTGATGGATTTTTAAACGTAGTATTTTGTTACACTTATCTCTTGTGAGTGTGGGTTCATACATACAATTTGTCTCATTCTACCCACGCAAAAGCGTAGGTGTAAAAATGTTGCTTTCGATAAGTTTTGTCGAAAGCAGCATTTTTTGTATTGATAGAAAATACTATAGAATTTATTGGAGAAACAAGTGTTTTTCCCTTAAATTTACTAATGGGCGTCGACTGAAAGTCAATTTTAATTACGTCTTTCACCTTAGTGTTTTTTCAAACCGATCTTGTAAAATAATCAAACAAAGTAAAAAATAACATAATTCTATTTATGTCAACTTAAGTAGAGTAAACTATTGATTTGGGGTACACGTAAGGGTTTCGTTATCACGCGAAAAAGATAGTTATATATTCGAGCAAAAGCAGGGCAATAGTGTCATATACAGTCAGGGAATAAGCACCTTAAGGTTAACTTCTACTTGCACTTTATTGCTTTTCCGACGGCAATGACGTATCGATGCCATGATTTTAATAATGAGAGTTCATTAAGGTAACGAAGGTGACTGTGGGAACTGAATTTGTTCAAAAATTGCTTAAAATGATCGCTCTTTGACCTTACCTAATAAGGGCTAATGTACAATACTTACAGAATATCGAGCGGCAGAGACTGCGAGCAACTCCTGTAGGTTGCCTCAGGGCGGTGCTTGGTCGGCAGCGCCTGACTCATCTGCGCGCGCGACTCCATGCGGCTCCCATAATAAACTAACACATCCCCATCGCAATATTCTACGTCATTTCTAAAATACAAGCCATTTCCAAATCACAGTTAGCTTTTCAATGTAGTGAACGCAGCCCGGTGGCCGTTTCTCATTTTCTCTTCGTAAATAGTTTTTTTAGAATCTGTAACAAAATATTTGGACTGAAGACCTCGACAGTGAAATTGTTCAGTTCACGTTGTTGCTTCTTTAAAATGGTGGCCCCACTATAATGTTTATTTTTATCCTACAAATGTTAGTTTCGTGCGAGAATCGAACTCGCCCGGACAGAATCACATAAGCCAATTGCTCGGCTAAATGTAAGTCCATTTTTATTGCTTTTATCATTACACAAATCGTCCAACAATTCAAACATTACGTGTCTAAAATAAACACACAATAATACTCCGCAAATGGTTCATAATACTCGAAACGCTACAATAAATTACCGTGTAATAAAGCTTAAGTAAGTAATGACATACCATATTACATGACCTTTGAAGCGCCTCCTACACCTGTAACAACAAACGGACAACGTGAAAATTATATCACAAGTTCTCTCACCATGTATAAATTAGTATTCAGTCGTACAAAGAACACGAAGTACACGAATGTGGGGGTCAGGAAATCACAGTTGCTCCCAAATTCACAGCGGGCACGAAACGGGCACCGTACATTGTGGCGCTTTACGACTTGGCGGTAAAATAAGTTCATTTTACACGTTTTCACCTTTGTAGTGCCACACTACGGCGTACGGCACGGATTGCAGGTCGCCTAAATCTTAAGAATGGGGGTATATTTTGGTTGGAACCACCTCTTTAACTAGGAATACGGAAGGCCGAAGTCGTACAGGAATAATAGATAAGATTGGAATGTTTTATTAGTTTTTTGTTGTCAATCAAGGCCAATGTTTGGTTTTGAATTTCCAATCAAGTTAAAATAGAAATGGAATCGTGGAGTTTTAGGTATGGATTATTGTATTGCGTAACATGTCTTGTTTGGGTGTATCATTAGGCCTAGCAATCACATTAGGAAAAAGTAGGTACTAGCTGTTAGTTTCTAGATTACCTCACTTGAAATGTCAAGTCGTAAATAAACACTTTAAATAGGTAATGACTGTAATGACAGTCATTGGTGCCGATTCCTTTGTTCACAAACTAAGGACAGAAGATAAATTTTAGTTTAGTCTTGTCAAATTAATCAGCGCCTGTCACTACTCCATACAAGTTTAGACGTGATTAAAAACTTGCCTACTAAAATTACGTCAATTTACGTCAAGCGCTGATTAATTTGACAGGACTAAACTAAAATTTATCTTCTGTCCTTTTCTTAATGAAATAGAAAGAAAAAGATGCACTGAACTTAAAATTAAGTTTAGTTTGTGAACAAGGGAATCGGCACCATTACCTATTTAAAGTGTTTATTTACGTTCACACCTCGGGTCAACAGTGTGTGTACCATACCACTTAAAAATGTCGTACCTAGTCTTAATATAACTTTAACTCCTCATCAATCGATTTTTCGATAAAAAATATGTGATGTATATTTTTAACTTAACAAAAACAACAATTTTAGGGTTCCGTAGTAAACAAGGAACCTTTATAGTTTCGCCATGTCCGTCTGTCTGTCTGTCTGTCCCCGGCTTAGCTCAGAATCATGGTACTAGAAAACTGTACTTTGGCATGAGTATACATACATATTAATCACGCCGACAAAGAGGTAAAATCAAATCTAGAAAATAAATCCCTTGTACGTAAAGTGGGGATGATATTTTTTTTCTCGTCTATCCCATGGTGTAGGGTATCGTTGGATAGGCCGTTCAAAAATATTGCGTGTCTATTAAAACTATTTTTCGATTCAAGGATCCGTTTGAGTAATTATTATTATTATTATTCATTTATTTCAGACAGAATCCATATATGTGTTAGTAAAAATTTTCTAAATATCTATGTTAGTAGGTACATAATCAAATAAAGTATTTCTATTTTACAATTTCCCAGTAACTATTCCCACCCAGTGTGCCTGTATGGGACAGTCGTGTCGGGATGCAATCATTAGTAATATTGAGCTATAAAGTGCAATTTTTTTATAGAGTCAAATGTGTGTCCCTGCCAGCTAAATGGTTGTTTTTGGATATGTAAAAAAAAATCATGGCTGTAGTACATATGTATAACGAAATTAAAAGAAAAACTGTCACAGCTAAGTAGGCTTTACAAGTTAACGAGTAATAGTCGACTAACTTACTTTTGCAGTTGGCGAATTGACCGTGACGTATATCGATGTGTGGGAGAACATGTTTTTCAACTACAATGTTAAGTTTGTTTTATGGATATACTCATCCTAACTACAAAACCCTTAATTGTGTGTGATCCGACACCGACCGGTTTTTATTCTACAAGAGTTAACCATACCGAAGCTAACTACTGTGATCCAATTCATGTGACAAAGCTGAATGATTCGAGCCCTGTTTGTAAGCCGAGAGCCGAAACTATTTCGTACATACTCTACAATTTTCACTGCTGTAATTACAGACGACAGCCTATTTCATACGCACCTAATACGCGGTTCTTGTGCCTAAATAGAGGGAAATATTTCACTGTATTTACCTTTTTACTAATGGGTTTAGTGGCGTGTAAGCTGTGTGGTTCGTAAATCAGGCCGGTTATCGGCTTAAATGTGCTGGAGTGGCGTCATCGTGCTAACCACTCCATCACTCTCTTAATCGCAGTAGGCGATGGGATGGGCATGGTCCACCTATGATTAATACCATATAAGTAGCTACTAGGTATTATAGTTACCATCCCATCAAGTGCGATTCTTATGGGTAAGGCACTTTGTAGTTAGGTGCTAAAACGTTTTAATATAATTATTATTTTCATTAATTTTTGCAAGTTTATTGATTTTTATAGTAGAAAATTTATTTTTAGGGTATATACCCTTTTTAGTGTATTTTTGAAAACTCCAAATCTAGAAAAACCATAGGTGCTGAGAAGAAATCACCATTAGTTTCTTTCGGGATTGGTGGGATAGTAGGAGTATTAAGTTTACATGGTGACTCAATATTCGCTTCTCCAAGCAATAATGAGGTCAATGATATCTTCAAGGTCAAGGTCAACACCGCAAAAATCAAGGTCAAACCGAAAATTGCTCTAATCTTGAAATATTACCTTGCAACAAGCTCTGAGGTCAAGAACATTTTCAAAGTGAATGTCAAACGATTCAAGGTCGAATAAAAAAAAAAATTATAGCATGGTAAAAATATTTTTGAAGTAAGGCGTAGTCGACGGAGGCCCGCTTCGCGGGGCTCCTATTTATGTCTGCAGGGTTTAAAGGAACCTAACACGAAGGAGATGACGGGAGCTCAAGTGAGCGAACGAAGAGCCCCTTCGACCCTAAACTGTCCGAGACGGGGTACCCCAAGTGTCAAGCTCGCTATGGCCGCTCTTGCATCCTAAGTTCTCATTGCGGTATTACTTTATGTCGAGATGTGTTATTTTTGTGTAATATAAGTTAGTTTGGTGTGTAGTGTTTTAAGTTAACCTAAAAAAAGAACAACTGTCAAAAGTTAGCGTCACTTACGTCGATTACGTTTCGTTTTTTTAACCACGCTCTTTTAAGAATAGATACAAATTAAACTTTATAATTTAATTAATTATATTATTTGCTTCATAATTGAGTTCATTACAGTAGCAGCTATTTAAAAATTAATTAAAGTTAAAACGTACTATATTTATAGATACTAAAAACCATTAAAATCCGCTGTCACTTTGTCTGTACGTAAAACGGAATAACCTAGGAGTGAAATTTGTACATTATCTGTGGTAAAATAATAATTGTATTTATTTATTTAACCATTTATGTACACACATATCAGCCAAGAAGAAAAGAACAGGAAAATACGTAAAAAGGTGATGCTTGTTTCTAAAGAAATCTCTTCCAGCATACCTGCGATAGGAAAGAAGAAAAAATAGAATACATAAAATCGAAACAATTCACAAAACAAATAATATGGGATTATACTAACTACATACATACTTCTAAAATAAATATCACTAGAATAATACTAAGAATTAAAATGTATTTTAAAATAATAAATACAAACGCAACTATGACGAAGTGGAAAAAGAGAGTTCTTACTCTTTTCTTTTAAATACTGTAACAGTTTGGCAGTCCCTAATGTCAGGCGGAAGTGAATTCCACAGCCGCACCGCATGCACAGTGAAGGAGTAGAAGTCGGTCGACCCCACTCCACCGACTTCTACTCCTACTCCCTAACTTAAGGGGACTTTTTTTTTGGATGGGAAATCATCAAATAACTTCTCCCGCTCTGGGCGGAGCCGGAGGGTGTGTCAGACTCTTACTGACTAAAACCCACCCGTATTCCTTCCGTTGCCTGTTTTGCGGGGGCCTCGGTGACCCATTAGTAGGTACCTTCCCGCGACCCCGGCAGGCATCGGGCCTAGTGGACCCCTACATTTTTGCTGACGACATCTCTTTGAGGCGCGCGTAGATTACAACGCGCCGTCGACCCGGGCAACTTAAGGGGACTTAAGAAGGTTTCTATGATGCGACCTGCAAGGCGCATCTGAAGAACCGGCGCAGGAAAAACGTTCCCTTTCCGCGTTTTAGGACTTATTTACCCATGTAAATAAGTTAATAATTAAGTAAATAAGTTGTTTTTTTTTAACTAGGATTTTTGCTCATATTGCAAAGGCGTTCTAATTGTCGACATTTATACAAAAAAAAAAATATGGAAGCTTCTCACGCGCGGTCCATAAAGTACAGTGGAGCCCATGGTCGTTTTAAGACACAATTACTGTATGTATATTGGTAAAAGGAAAACGCCTTAACAGCGTTGCATTAGAAATCAAATTCGCATAATTATCAGCAGCTCACATCAACTCGCGCAGAAATAAGTGAATCCATACATTAAAACTGTAAGTCAAATGTATCAAATTCACTAGTTCGTAGTACTTTCGACTCATTTGCAGTAAAATACACGTTTGATGAGCGATAGATAAACTAAGGAACGTTCGCACAACTCAATAATTGTTCTAGTTCCCTTGTTAATTCATCGGATATTCAAATAGTAATTGAAGTTTCACCGTAGTTTTCAGTATCAGCGAATGTAAACGTACAGTAGATAGGTTCAAGATACTCGTACTATGCGAAGTTTCCTGAGAAATTCTTGACGAAATAATAGATGAAGTATAAAAATATAAAGTAAAAGATTGAAAGTAGAATTCAAGGAGAGAGTTACGACCTACATTAAAATTCATAGCGGCCACAAAAACACTTTTTTGTTAGTAAAAGAAGTATTTGAGCAATATGAAAATATTTTAATTATGTACGAATGAACAACGAAATTGCTTTTATGGAGTTTTTAATAAATTAAGTTTTTGGATTAACTTAAAATGTCTTTCAAATGAAAATTAAGTTTTGCAGAACCTTGCTAAAACATGTATCTCGTCTGCCATTCCAACAACATGGCACCTAAAGAGGTATAAACTAAGGATTGCGTCATACCGTCGGGTTTGTGGCAACATAAGTCACATTTCGGAAAGGTCAACGGGGGAGATGGTTTAATGAAATTATCCGGCTGTGGGGTTCAAACGGCATGTAATGCATTTTTAGTGAAACTTGTTTATATCTGTGGGCGGGGCGGTGTCTGGGGTGCGGGGTGCGGGGGCTGAAGGCCGGGTCAAGGCTTCAATGCACTGCCGTATATATTAATAACGTACGAGCTCACGATCGCGTCACCTTACTATTTCCACGTGAAGGCCATTATTGGGTCAGATTGCTAAATTTAACCCTCAGTCCGTCCAGCTATGAATAAGCCGACTGAATAACGAGATAACATTTATCTGTACGTTCAGCTAAGGCTCACGATGCTGTAAAGATGTGCGCTTACTAATGACCAAAGTCATCATTATCAGTTTCTCAATCAACGCGCACCCTGCTGAAAAGAGGTAATATGCAAGGAAAAACTAAACTTTAAATATAACATTACTATCATTTCTAAGCCCTTTATCTATCAAAGGCATCAAATTAATACCTTTGTTACCAATATTTAAGGAAAATAATAACTGAAAGCCAACCGTCTTAGATCATTTGAAATAAAATGAGACAAAGAGGATTACTTCCGCGGATAGACAGCAAAATTCCTGGCTTCCTAGTTTTGAGACACTTTGAAAGAGCTTTACGTTCTATTAAATAAGAATTCGCGAGGGAAAAGGAAGAAATTGAATTACAGACTGGTGGACATACATTATAACCACGCTCCTGTACGTTCCTGTAGAGTAATATAAGCATAGGTACGACACTGAGATGAATGATAGATCGCCCATGTTCTGTAATGGTGATTACACATTAGTGATGTACGCTCTCCTACCCTAATGCTGCCTAAGGCTAATGGATAGGTATCCACTACGGCTCAATACTATCCACAACATGGTATATAACTCGATTTTTCGTGTAAAACAAGAATGTTACCCTAATTAAAGAACGAAATTGGCTCGCGGAGGCTCGCTTTTTTACGACCAATCATAAAACAGGCTTTTAGAGTACATCATAAAGTAACCTACCTACTCTGAATTTTTACGGGAGTCAGACATTTTATTTTTTAAATTAAATTCACAGCTTCCGGATTTTACATCATGTCAAATGATGAATTACTTGGCAATTTATATTGAGAAAACCCGTATCATTATTCACGTATGTACTTGCTCAAGTTTCGGATGAGTTAAGAAAGTCCGTAAACGGCGCTTTATCTAGTATGTTAAAATAATTTACTGTTGAGGGAGAGTTATTTTGGGAAGGTTAGTGAATCTTTGTGAGGAAGGACTTTATGGAACTTTGAATAAGACGTACGATAGTTTGTTGGTCAGAGGTTCCTGTATTTGTATAATATTTAAACTACTTAATAGAACGGACACTTTTTAGTCCATCATTTCATTGTACTAGAAGGTGTATTCATTTTATCGATGCGGCTGCGAGCATTGTAAATACGATATAAATGTATTAAATTTAAAATTTAAAAGCCCCCAACACTAACAAAAACATCTAAAAACTAACAAAATAATACGTATTGGGCCCTTTAAGTTTAATATAAATTTAGGTAATGTTTTGAGCCAAGCGTCGTCGAGTCGGGGGACGGCTAATGAAAATAGGAAGTTAACAGCGGCTATTCTTTCTACAATAGCATACATTCATTATTGCTAGGTGTAAGCCTCGTCTGTTTGACGTTTTCTTTAGCCGTCCCCAGACTCGACGACGCAAGGCTCAAAATATTAATAACTTCTCCCGTTCTGGGCGGAGCGGGAGGGTGTGTCAGACTCTTACTGACTAAAACCCACCCGTATTCCTTCCGTTGCCTGTGTTGCCAGGGGCCTCGGTGACCGATGCCTGCCGGGGTCGCGGGAAGGTACTTGCCTTCCCGCGACCCCGGCAGGCATCGGCCCTAGTGGACCCCTATATTTTTTCTGAAGACATCTCTTTGAGGCGCGCGTGGAGTACAACGCGCCGTCGACCCGGGCCTGGTCCTTACCGGACGATGAGCTACCCGTTGCTCACCGTACGCAAACCCGCGCCTACGGTGGCTGGAAATCCGCCCGGGATTCCCGACGCCCAGGGCGTCTCCTGCGGCGGCTAGGGGCGAGAGGGCGCGAAATTTGCCTTTCCCTCATCCGTCCCGCCTCCTAATCTGCACACCTGTAGGTATTTTCCCCAAAGTGAAGGTACTTACTCATTTACCCTCATTTCTCTTTCATTCTCCATAATCAGACCCTGATCACCATCTAGCTATAACCTATTTATTGAGACCAGTACATTGAGCCCAAACACGATACCTGCATTGTAAGTTGGTGAGTGAGTTAAATATCAACTAGAAAAGAGCTGATAATCTTCAAACGACTGAACTGATTTTCTTGAACCATAGCTAAGAACACTCTCTATTAAGTCACCTTTCAAACAAAAAAAAAATAAAATCAAAATTGGTTCATGCATTCGAGAGCTACGATGCCAGAGACACACACACACACACACACACACACACACACACACTGACAGACAGACACGTCAAACTTATAACACCCCGTCGTTTTTGCGTCGGGGTTAAAAATAGAACAATTTAAGAATGAAATTCGTACATTAGGTATCTGTGGTAAAATTACAATTGTATTACGTAAATAAGTAGATCTTTTTTCTCGAAAACTTCAAAAGGCGTTCGCTAGCTGTGATATTTTGCAAAGGCGTTCTACATGATGACATCTATACCCAAAAATAAAGAAGCTTCTCACGCGTGGTCCTTAAAGTAAAGTAAAACCCACGGCGTTCTAGACACAATTACTGTATGTATGTTGGTAAAAGAAAAACGATTTAACAACGCTGGATTAGAAATCAAAATGGCATAATTATCAAAAGCTCACAGTGTGTGTGTGTTCGTATGTGTGTGTGTGTGTTGTGTGTGTGTGTATGGATGTGTCTCTAGTTCGTAGTACTTTCGACTCATTTGCAGTAAAATACACATTTGATGCTGCATTAGAAATCAAAATGGCATAATTATCAAAAGCTCACATCAACTCGCGCAGAAATAGTAATCGATTTTAAAAATAACGATTCCATAGTATGTTGGAAAAAATTGTAATACTCGTTAAAATAAAAATAATAGGAACAACTTGCGTTGGAAAAAAACTTTTTCATGAAAAATTAAATGATTAGATTTCACAATTACAAATGGAAATATTCGGGGATATCGTAAAATGAATTTTACATTTTATTGAACAATTTAAATTTCTGTTCCACGAGCTACGCAAATTCGATTAAGGTCAGCCGAAATTAAATTAGAATTTGGGCTCCATTTTTATCTAGGTACTAATTTTTATTCCCTGTGTAATGTTAGAACAACACCATTTTCATTTTATCGTAGTAATTCTAGCCTTGCCGCAAATTTATTAAGACAGACGATTTATTAGACATAGGTACTAGTTAACCTTATTAGATTAAAAAGAGTTGGTAGGTAATTATTTTATTTTATACGTGATCATCAAGGCAGATGATCGGTAGGTATTCGTCGACGAAATCTGTTATAATTAGTCAACAAAAACAGACATCCATGAAAAACAAACAAGTACCTACCTACTTATCAGTTGATCACCTAGGTCGATAACGGTTAATTGATATAATATAGCTCAAGTAAGTGATAAATGGTGCCTAGTGCGGCATTGAAGCCACATTTTAGACCTTGTGTTCAAAGTACTTAATATTCCATGGTAAATTTTAAACTGCCGTTTCATTAAAATTGGTATTACCAGGGTGCATTATTTCCATAATATGCAATATCGTGCTTCGTTCCTCGCAATTTTACCTACCTTAAGGCCAAGTGTTGCAAAACGGTGCTTTAGAATAACAAGGCCCGTCCTTGTGAAGTAAATTTTTAAGGGTGTTTAGGAGAATGGGTAATAATATTTCCATACTTATGAAGTAGCAACGATTACTGTACTTAAGGTGTAATGTCGTTGGAAATAAACGTATCTACTAACATTGTTGGTGACGTGCGCTGAACGTTCGCATGTCACTTAACTTGTTATTCGCTGAATCCAAGGTGAAGGCCTTTAAAATAAACTGTGCAATTTCCATGAAATGTTTTTTTTTACTTATATTCTGGTGAAACGTTAATGGTCCAGCTTAATAGTCCATATGTAGTGACGGCAGTACGTTGTCGTTATGCAGCTGTTTTATGACAAATTAGCACTCTTTTTTTTTGTTCCGGGGTGGAAAATACTCATGGATGTCCTCCGCCTTGGGGCGGGCGTCAGACTTTTACTGACTAAAAACCACCCCGGTTTTCCGTTCCCAGACTTGCACCGGGGATCATGGGATCTTGCGCGACTTCCGCGATCCCTGGCTTGCAAATTAACACCCTGACCCAAATTAATACGTTTTCTACGTATACAAAAATATTGGAGACTAATAACAGACACCGTTCTCAATGGAATCAATCTAACACACAAACACTTACATAATCAGCCTATAATGTTCTCACTGTTGGACACAGGCCTCCTCTCTTTGAGAGGGAGTGGGCTGTAATCCACCACGTGGGCCCAGTGCGGGTTGGTAGATGTCACATGTCTTCGGATTTATGGTTCTGGGAAATGCCGGTTTCCTCACGATGTTTTCCTTCACCGTTTTGGGAGCAGTGATGATGAAATTATTTACACAAAGTAAAGCGCCTGCCTGGGTTTGAACCCACGACCTACAACTCTTAAGTCGGGGCCGCTACCACTGGGCCATCAATGCTCTCAAACACTTACTACCCTTTAATTGGACAAAAACCTCGTACTACCTAACTTTCCGATATATACACAAGTGTTATATCCTCGTAAGGCCCAACGACCTAATTTAATGACAAAAAAATTTTGACACTCCGGCCCGAGACACTATTTAAAATCATTTAAATTATATATCTAATCATAAAAATATATATCGACCTAAATTTGGGTTGGGCCTTACGAGGATAAAGCGGACTATTGTGATAACTAACAAGCAACTTTCCTGTGTCGCCAGCAACGGCTTCAGATCCAAGCTATTGTGCTGTAAAGGCCACGGAGTTCGGTGAATGAGCCCGAAAGGTCGCTCTCTATGTTGTATCTCTATTGAGAACACCTTTGTACAATAAATAGCCGCCTTCTGCCTTTTCTACTGGCAACACAAAGCCGAGGAAATCTTTAAGATACACTTATGAATGTTTCGGGTCGATTGAAATTTTTGGGATAATGATCACAGTAATTTGTGTAGGTTTAATTGTAGAGTAATTAAGTGAAATTTTGAAAAATATAGGTAATCAGTTCAATGCTGACGTATCTACTATAAATTATTCATCCAAGCCTCATAATACATCCATTTGAAATAACAGCTATTCTGTCCAATCCCATTTCAGAATCGCTGGGCAACGAAAAATTATACGACAAAGATTGGAACGATCTGAAATACTTTGGTACTTATCCGTTATTATAACAATCGAAAGATTTGTAATTGCGTCGTGGGTCTCATAATAAGTCGATAAAATCGTAAGTTATTCGTAATGTGGGCAGAGTAGGTAGGTACAGCGGAACAACCGAAGGTTTGCGCCTATTGCCATAAAGTACGGAAGCCTACTATAAAATGAAGCGTCTACTGAATTTAGTTCACGACTTCACGTCGATATCGTAACACAAGAAAATATGAAAATAGCCTATATAAAACACTGTTGAATAAATTAATACATTACGGCCTAATGGACGTTTTCATATTTTTTTCTAAAATATTTCAAATAATTACCTACTGAAGTATGGAAGCAAGAAAAAGTTATGGTTTGTTTTTAACCTGTTAAATTTAATAAGCAGTCCTGCTCGGGGATTTACGTCACTTCGCACTTTGTGTACCTACTTCACCGATAGGTACTGTAAGCCGAGGTATACAATCTAATTAAAATGTGTTATGGGTGGATCCGAAGTGGTAGCCCACGAAATAAAAAAATCTTACGTTTTTTGCAATTTGCAGGTCATTGTCACGTTGTATCAAAATATGATTTACGACCATAAAAAAACATGTATTTAAAGAATTATAATCAATCAATCCATCAATCCATCAATCATTACTACATCTCTCTCTAAGTTAGAATTGATCTATTGAATGACTTTTTCGTGAAATCATGACATTTGAGACCAATCATAACTTAGAGAGAGATGTCTTTATGGTTCTAATGTTAATACATAGTTTTGTAAAAACATTTTTTTTATAATCGCGAATCATATTTTGATCAAGATACAAACTGACACCGATCTGCAAATAGCAAAAAAAAAAACGTATGAAAATTTGAATTGAAAAAAACTGCGAATCCACCTTAAAAGAGAATCTTAAGTTTTCTTCAATCACCTTCCATTACGTTCTATGTAACCAGGTTGAAATTGGAATGGAAGCGATAGAATACTTAGCGCTAAAGAGTATTCGTAAGTAAAACAGTTAATAGGTGCCAGTGCTAGAACTAGGAATGGCGGCAGCCGACTTTTATGAGTAGGCCGACATCTAATATCTTTTAGGCATTTTTAAATTTTTAACCAGAGTAAAAAGGTTCCTTTCTATATTAACTTCTGCTGATCATAACCATTTATTTTCTTGTTTAAAAAAGTATAACGAATAATTAAGTAAAAAAAAATAAAGAAACCTTTAGAAAAAAATTAGGCGCGCCCATAATTTATTTTACCAAATTTTCGCCAACTGGGAAATTTTGAGAGTTTGAACAATCCGATAAGCCGAAGGGAATTAAAAATATTACGTTACCTAAGTAACTTCTGGTTACCAACATGCTCTAATAATTAAATTATTATACGGTTTGTTTAATATTGAAATGGAAAGTTCGATAATTTTATCATAATAAAGGTAAGTTCATTACAGTATTTTTCAAGTAAAACACGTTATGTATGAGTTTTTTAACACTTTCTTTTTACTTCACATACTTTCTTTTTGTCTTAAGGTACGATAATAGTATCATACCATGGACGGAGTCGAGCAACTTGAGTTAGTATTTCATTATTATCTCAAGACTGTCGTTTCGGCCGACAAGGATGCTTCAATGTAGATTGAATTACAAAACATTTCATATCTAGTAAAAAAACAACGAAGTATCTAGTAGACCGATTCAAAGGTGAAGGGCAGATTTTGTACCGCTTACTTTTTTTGTTGTTTTGTTATAGAATTTGTAGCACATATTAAAGCAACTAAGCCATTTATTTTCATGTAAGTGTACTATTTTTAGAAGTTCGGATTAATTAATAATACTAAAAAATATGTATTAATAACTACACGTAATTTAGTCGTAAACTAAACGCAGTTATGTTAGTATTTAAGCTATGCTCGCCATGAGGGTATTACCCGACCTGCTCCCTTCTTAGATGAAGTAATATTAAGAATTAATTAATTATAAATAAAATAAATGTTTAAGTATAAAAAAGCTATTAACTGTATTTTTTTATTTACCTACACTCAAAACCCCATAGGGACTTCATCATTATCAAACTGTTGCAGTCAGCTGCTGGACATAGGTATCTCCTAATGTACTCCGCTGAGTAGGTACAATCCTCATCTTAATTTACCTACTTGATAGTAAGTAAAACACTACAAAAATAGCTACAAGCAATCTAGAACATATACTTTATTACCGAAACAATGTTTATGTGTCTTTATGTAACAATCTATAATACAATAACCTTAAAAAATAAAACTGGTTATAACTTTTACGTCCCAAGTTCTAAAAATCCATGAATTTAAAAATGGCTTGTCTATCATTTTAAATTCCAAATAAAACAAAAAATATCCCAAAACACGAAATTTTATTAGCGGTACGAAATTCCCATACAAGCCTGCCGTTCGCCTTTGCCAACACGTATCTACGTAGGAGTACTACCTACGTAGGTACCGTGAATGTCACACGTGGAAATGCGGGCAACGCTTCCCGGATAAAGGCGATAACCAAGTGGAAACGTAGGCAGTTTCCACTTTGTTACCCGTTTTCTAACACAAAAATATAATCATTTATGTACATCGGTGTATAACATGTAAATATTTAAGTGGTTTTCGATGACATCGGCGAGAAGAGAACGCACAAGACACAGGTACAGATAATCGGCTTTCCTTTTGTGCTTGATAAAAAAGGAAATGTTTTTTCCATCGTACAGTTTGTAATATGTTTTTTTCAGAGGCGGAATTTTAACGCCCCGGGGATGTTTTTATGCTAAGACTCAGGGAAATTGGACAAATTGAATGTTGTGTTTTGTTTGAATATAATGTACTATATCTCCCTACACTCGTTATTTCGTAAAAGTGGTTGCCTTTTATCCGAACTTCATGTATCTAATATCTGCTAGTGTAAAGTATATCCTGTGTAAAGGCAATCTGGTTGTTCATATATAATGGAGGATAGATATTCAGTTCTGTTTCCTTTTTGAAATAGGCAATCTTGCTGAGAATCTTCTATGTAGAGCGCTTTTGCTGAGATAATTGCATGCAGATGAATTTGCATGTGTATTATACGAGTATTTAAAAGGATTTCTGCTGGTAAAAAATGGAGATAAATTGTATGACTATACATACCTAACTAGATGATTTATAAGGTAGGAATTACCGAAAGTACGTACAAGTATAATGTCTTAGCCATTGGTTTGGAACGACTATTATTGTTCTCAGAGAGACGAGGTTATTATCAATAGACTGTTTATCATCATTCATGAACTCCAATAACTATAATTTTAATTAAAAAGCGATTTTTCTTCATATAACTTTAAATTTATTGAAAGCGCATTTACTCAATAATAAATTATTTCATATAAAACGATGAACGATTTCAAATAAATATTGTTCTAATATCCCAGACCAGACCAGAGAAAAATATGTTTCGTAAGAAAGACATTTGTTAGAAGAATTGCAATATTTGTGTCGACCAGCGCAGTTCAGACATAACAAGCATCGGTTCACTCGCTCTCGGAGACAGCTCACATCTGGGGCTTGTAACTCAAGTGGGACAATATTACAGATCCCAGCACACACCGAGAGCCTTGACCCAAACTTAAACCTTGTACACACGACAAAAATGATAATTACGTAGGTAAGATCAACATCTGTATTTTGACAGATCTTGTCAGTCTAATCGCACAGTGTATTTGACATGGCTCGTCAAATACGAAATCACAGCGGTAAATAATTTGCTATAATTTACCGGTATGGCCACTAACACCCCAACATTTACGTATTAACTTCGGGAATAGGTAATGTAGAAATGAAATCTCACCATTATCAGGCTTGTGTGTGATCTTGTTTGTTCCAGATGTCCTGAGCATCGGTCATGATAGGCATAAAGCACACAATAACAGTGATAACTCTTTTTAATGTAAACAATTATGTTCGTCGGTCCCTGACCTGTATTAGTTATTCTGACTGACTGTGTTATTTACTCGTTTTGTCGAGAGCACATTATGTAACCGCTATTTTTCATTAAAAAGCCGTCTCATTTTAAACTCATTAATAATAAAAAAACAGCAATGCAGGATAATACGAGCTCAAAGAATCTAATAAGGAATTACTAATAACAATTGGCAAATATGACGCGTGTATTTTGCCCTTTCATTCGGAATTTCAGCTTTTCATAGTGTTGTTGTATCAGCTGAAAGAGAATCTTAATTTACCTATGAAAATTACTCACACAATTAAATGAAGCGTACTACGGTGCTTATATTCAATTTAAAACGTTTCTGCCGAAGAACAAAGTTTACTTTGGTTAACCAGGAATTTCGGTACCCTGTTACATCAACCGATAATTTAAAGGAAAAATGTTTTGAACTTTGAAGATGAAATATAATCAAAGTAAAGCTTAGAGCAACAAAATTCGAGTGAGCCTTACAGTCGTATATTATGTGTCTGACATCTCACCTTGGTAACAACCTCAAAATTTAAAAAAAGATAAATACTGAATTATTCGAATAAATATTCGAATAATTATTCATCACTAGTGGTCGCCCACTGGTCGAAGTTCGACTTACACATATATAGTACTTTCTAATTTTATGCTATTAAATTATATTATGCTAAAGTACTTGAGCAGTGGTGGCCTAGTGGTAACGGTCGCGACTGACGAGTTGTAGGTCGTAGGTTCGAACCCAGACAGGCGCTTTACTTTGTGTAAATTATTTCATCACCACTGCTCTCAAAACGGTGAAGGAAAACATCGTGAGGAAACCAACATGTCCTAGAACCACAAATCCGAAGACATGTGACATCTACCAACACGCACTGGGCCCGCGCGGTGGATTACGGCCCACTCCCTCTTACAGAGAGGAGGCCTGTGTCCCAGCAGTGGGAACATGATAGGCTGATTATGTATTGGACACGCCCCGATTGCGGCGATAAGTCCCCCCTTTGAGGACTGGCTAGAGAGGCGCCACGGCGTCATCACCTTCCGCCTGATGCAGGTCCTCATCGGACACGGCAGCTTCGGGATGTTCCTGTGTCAGATAAGGTGGGAGGAAACGCCTGGGTGTCACCACTGTGTGGATCGCCCGGAGGAAACGGTGGAGCATACGGTGGAGGTCTGCCTGGCTTGGGCAGAGCACCGCCGTATCCTCGTGGAGGCGATCGGCGGCAGAGATCTCTCGCGTCCGGCCCTGGTTCAGGCCATGGTACGGAGCGAGAGGGCATGGGCAGCCGTCACCTCCTTCTGCGAAGCAGTAATGCTCGCGAAGGCGGCATGGTTGAGGAAAAGCCAAATTTCGCGCCCTCTCGCCCCTAGCCGCCGCAGGAGACGCCCTGGGTGTCGGGAATCCCGGGTGGATTTCCGGCCACCGTAGGCGCGGGCTTGTGGACGGTGAGCAATGGGTAGCTCACCGTCCGGTAAGGACCAGGCCCGGGTCGACGGCGCGTTGTATTCCACGCGCGCCTCAAAGAGATGTCGTCAGCACAAATGTAGGGGTCCACTAGGGCCGATGCCAGCCGGGGTCGTGGGAAGGTACTAATGGGTCACCAAGGCCCCCGCAACACAGGCAACGAAAGGAATACGGGTGAAGTTATTTGATGATTTCCCATCCAAAAAAAAAAGCTGTCACTTCCTGTTACAAACTTCCGTCCCTTTTCACGATCACTCCCACAGAAGTGAGAGGAAAGATGTTACACATTAAAAATAAAGAAGGACGACACATCTACGTAACGACTTTTTATGCGAAAAATTTAACGGCATTCGGGAGAAAAACAGAAACAAGAGAATTTGTGAGAACAAAGGAAACAAGTCGAAAACAAAATAAAAAGCGCACCTATACAACGTGGTCGCGGTCTCTAGCAACGGAGGAAATTCGAAATGTAATCTACTTGAGCATAAGAATAACAGAATGTCCGCAAACAAAGCCGCGGACTGACTAGTCAATAATAAAATAGTCAAACCTTTTTCATCCCTCAAGTGCTTTCCTACGCTCAACTCGGAACAAGTGAATTTCAATTAAGTGAAAAGAACACAAATCCACCTTTTTCTTTTTTCACTTAATAAAGAAGTAGGCACTTTGAGCAATCTTTTTCATGTATCATTAAGTACATTAAGAATCGTGTTTATCCTTTTTTTTTCTAGTTCGATAATTTATTATAAAAACTTCGTACTTGAGAAATTGCAGTTTTGGCTTCACATCGAAAAGTTGGGATCAAGATTATAAAGTTGGATATCCCGTGGAGCAACGATTCAAAAAGCATTAGTCAGAACGACTGAGATAACACATTCTCTTTGAAAACTTGATCCTTTAGTGGAATTGAGAAATTATTTCGCTGGAGCAGTTTTTATGATAGTTTAAAGTTTCCTTTTAAGCTTTTATGGGGTAAGTTTACATTATTATTATCATAATGATTTTTGATACTACTTGATACTTTTTGTTTGTTATTTTATCTGTATATAACCATAATATCTAGCAGATGTAGGACTATTCCTACATCTTAGTTGTCTTAGTCATCTTATCGCAAGACAACTATTCACAACTTGCAGTAGGTTACCTGTAAATAGTTATAGGTGAGCTACTGCAACTTGTGAATAGTTGACTGACGTACAAAATTAATAAATCATTTGATTGTTTACTGAAACCAATGTTACGTAAGAATAATTTAATACTACGGACACCAGTTATGCCTTTTACCGAGCGAATTGATACTCAAGTTCTGGGAAAATTAGCAAAGTACTTTAGCATGACAAAATAGCTTTACAAAAAGCGTTAAGTGATCGGATTACAGCGGTCAATATTTAACTGAACCAACTGTGATTATGAACTGAAAGTTTTTTCAATAAAGTAACTTAATGACGAATAATGTATTTGCTTTAGCAATTTTATACTTAGGTACATGTTTTTTTTTTTATTAGTGATAATATTATTTAAGTGTTGATAATTTTTTTAAAGTGAATATGGGAATATAAAATGGCATGGAATGATTGTGTGAGAGATGATACATGCAGGCACAAAGAATAGGAGTAAATATTGAAATGAGAACTGAGCAAGACAGAACGTGCCGAATCAATTGGGTTAGGGTAGGTAGGATAACGAATACCTAACCTTCGACAAACTGCAGCAGGTCTTACAAAAAATTTGCTTCCTAATTTTAAAATTTAAAGCTGACCTGGCAGCGTTTACAGCCTGAAATTTAGTTTATAAATAATGCAAGATTACTGGCTATTCGGGTCTTGCGCCGCACTGCGTCGTTTCGCGGCAATCCGTTTTGTTCAGTTATCTTGAAAAGTACCTACAGCGTGCATAAAACCACGATTATTCCTTATTTACTCAGAAAGGTATTTTCCACTTTAGTAACATAGTTTGTTCACGTGACTTCTAGGCGCATTGGCTTTTTGTTGAAAGTATTACGACCAGACTGATTCAAATGTCTAGACATTTGAATCAGTCTGGTCGTAATACTTTTCATCACGACATTTCAAATTGATTGGAACGTTGACTTAAATTGGAAAATGTCAAGCTTTTCTGTGAGGTTCGTTTGGTTAGACAATGTGCACAGCAGAGTTAAAATCGTTTGTGTCGAAGATCGAACAGTTTTGTCTAGTGTCTTGTTTTTTACAATATTTAGTTTTTGACTATAAGACTGTGTTATTGCGAGTTTTCCTTCGTTGTTATAGTTTTCATAAATCGATAAAATCAGTCTGAATACAGTCAAAATTTTGGTCAGATTAATACAAAGGAAAAGTTGATGCTATGTATTTTTTTAGTTTACATTGTATCAAATTAGCCTTTTAATATTATACGCGGCTTCCAGACACGTCTGACATGTAGGTAATTATAAAGTTGTTATTTTTTGTAATAACCGCGTACACAAGGACTTAAACATTCAACTGGTTTATTTTTAGACGGTACGGCAAAGGTATCTAATAACGTCCAAAATGTTGTATGTCAGGAGAAAAAAGCCGCGATAACACGACCGAGCCAGGAGCCTTTATGTCAACAAAAATGAACGGGACCGTGTTTTATAATTTATCGTCACCAGCCGACATTTTAGGACGAAACGCTAAAAATACAAGCTGAAATACTGACCCATTCGCTCCGTAACAGTTGTACATTCACAAAAGAACGAACGAATGAATGAATTAATGAACGAATGAAATGAGCCCCTAGGTTCCTAATGGAACCGGTCTTATTAAATATTGAATAATTATATTGATAAACAGCGGGAAACATAATAATCTAATTAAATATAGACTGTAATAAAAAAAATCTAATAAAAAAAACATGTGTTTTTGTTAAGACTAACGCCTTGAACATCTTCAAAATGCAATTGTATTAGTACTAGCTGCGCCCCGCGGTTTACCCACATAAGTCTCGATCCCGTGGGAATATCGGGATAAAAAGTATTGTATGTCCTAATCCAGGTCATCGTCTATCCATGTGCCAAATTTCATTCAAATCCGTACAGCCGTTTTAGCGTGAAAGCGTAACAAACAAACAAAGTCACTTTCGCATTTATAATATTAGTTAGGATTAGGATTTGTTCGGAATTCATAATAACATAATTACTCTGTATTTGTATTTTTCCTAGTTCTGTACTGAAACTACCACACGTAGGTATGGAATATGTTAATTTACTATAAATTTGTTCAACAAATTGTTTACAAATAAACTCTAATAACTTATTAACACATGACGTCACAGACATCTTAACATTTTAAAAAATTCAATAAAAGAGAGGAAGAATCGGAGCAGACGTTTCTCAATTTATTTCAATCTGGCTGCGGGACTGAATTCCCTCACCATTTTAAAAGGAGAAAGGCTTGAGAGAATTCCATGTCCTGCATATTGGCACTGGTTTAACTGAAGTACGACCTACTTGCATGAATACCCATTTGTACAAAAGATTTTCGATACGGATATGGCGAGACGAATATGTTGAGAACCCTAACATTTAAAATACAGAGATAGTTACGTGGTTTGTTCGTTTAAATTAGGGTTTTATGAACAATAATAAATATGTATAATCATTTGTACAAAGCTTGTTAAACCTTCCTGAGATTGTAATTATTTTTCTTTGTAGTGTTCCTGCATGTTACTAACTTAGTTTTTAAGTCAAATGTACTAACACTAACACTATTTTTTTGTTTAACACACAGATTTAGGTCCGTTGTACCTATAGTACACACACATTTAGAATTTACTTGTACATTTCGATACCGAAAATCAAAAATAAATATTTGCTGATATATGACGTAGGCAACTAACCCTAGAATAAACAGATCTTCAAGCGAGTCATTAGTTGCGTCATGGTCACAAGCCAAACAATACGTAAAACAACAAAGTATTTCAAATAACCAAAAACAAAATAAGTTACACGAAATTATCGTCATACATGTCCGAAAATATTTGTGATACTTTCGCTTTGTTGTCGATTGTGTTCCCTGTGATTGACACGCAAACGAAACTATAAATTGACCGACAATTTTCTTAAGGCTTGTGCTGAGGTCCTGGGTTCGATTTCCGGGTCGACCAAAGTGTTATTGGGTTTTATTCATCTGCTTGATGGCAATAGGCTCGCCCTCTGTTACATGGGACTTAAGTATAACTGGTGAAATGTGGTTGTACTATTGGTACAGCTCTGCCCAACCCTTCGGGGAATACAGGCATTGTTTTGTTATGTTTCACTATTGAAAGTTTGGTTCAGGATTATAAGGTGCTAATATTTTTTGAGTAGTGAAATCGTACTTAATCGCCACAAACTCAAAAAAATCATTTCATGGTACAATTTTGTATTTCCGGACACGATAATTGAATTCAAACTGAAAATCTGTTTTTTTTCTATTTATCCGAGAAGGAGGGTATTGTTTTTCGAGAGTATGTATGTATGTCCATTTCTTTGGCAAGCTCTGTAGCCTAAACGGCTTCATGAATTTTAACATATGAGGTGTCGTTAGATTCGCTAGATTGACATAGGCTATATAATATTTATATATTGCATCTGCAAATACAAAAAATGGAAGGAAGGTTTAAAAAAAAAAGATACAACAATATTGGTATCAAATAAAAGCTATTAATGAGTAATTTTCAAATATATATAGGCATTTATATTAATAAAACTAAAAAGTTTGATATAAAAAAAAATATTAAAATAAAAACAAAAAATCCGACTGCAAAAACACATCTGAAAAGGGAAAACATGCATTATAATCAATACCTAACCTGAAATATGGTGTAACTTTTGTTTGTTTGCCTGCGATACCAAAATTATATATGCAGATAATGCTTGATAATGCTTGTTTTCCCTTTTCTGATGTATTTTTGCAGGCGGATTTTTTGATTTTTTAGATAATTCTCTTTTCAGTTATGTGTTTTTGCAGTCAATCTTTTTGTTTTTTAAATAATTTGTTTTTTCTATGCAATAGTTGTGATTTATGATCATTTTCGAAGTTCGAGGGAAAATATTGTTGATATTCACACTTACCTACAAACCTGAAATTTTCTAGCAAAGCATGTATTCTTTCAAAAGCATGTATTCTTTATTTAATAATCAGATGTAAAATAATTCTTACTTATCTACATCATAATGTTAAATCCCATACAGAATGTTTTATTTCTACCTGTTTCTTTTCATTTCTCGGATAAAACGCCTTATTCAAGCACTTTGCATTATACATTGTTCTTGAACAATAGATGCGATGAATAACCGGTATAACTAATATTTCTTCGTATTCTCCGTACCTATTGTTACTGTCGATTTAATTAATGTGCTTTTGTTTCTGTATGTACCAAAAAATAACTTTGTTGTGTTCCTAGAACTTGAATAGAAGTTGATTAAATATTCTGTACTGTTTGCGGTTGCGCTGAAACGAAATACCTATTCATTGTTTTTGAAAATAATAAAATTCCATTAGCTTTATGTCTGACTAGCTGCGCTCCACGGTTTCACCCGCATAAGTCTCGATACCTTAGAAATATCGGGATAAAAGTATCATATGTTCTAACCCAGGTTATGTTCAACCCATGTACCAAATTTCATCCAAATCCGTTTCGCCGTTATTGCGTGAAAGCGTAACAAACAAACAAACAAACTCACTTGCTCATTTATAAAATTAAAGTTAGGACTAGCTCCTAGACAGGTTTCTCTTAACAATAAACTCTTAAAAATAAACGACGGACCACCCCCAATTCGTTCACCATGCAGAGCTGCATCCAGTTAGGATGCAGCTGAATATCTACCATAAGTAAATATTCAGCTGATTTGGTTAGACTGGAAACTGACCGGAAAAGGCTAGGCAGATTGATTTGACTCAACCATTTCTAAAATATGACTGCAGAATAAGAGATTTTTATAAAATCATTTATAGGATTTCTGGTAGATATACAAAAGCAAATTAGGAAAATATTGCTGGTCAAACATTAACATTTGTTTACCTTTCACCCCCGGGCAAGGAAAGAGAGTAGGAAATACATCATTCTTAGCCGGAAAAACACGACAGAGTACCCACTGAGAGATATCCTACTATTAATTAACCCTAACTAATATTATAAATGCGTGATTTTGTTTGTTTGTTTGCTACGCTTTCACGCTAAAACGGCTGAACGGATTTGGATGAAATTTGGCACATGAGTAGAACATGAACTGGAGAAAGACATAGGCTACTTTTCATCCTAGATTGCAGATGAAGTCAGGGGCAACAGCTAGTATTAATATACAAAAAATAAAGTTTGTACGTTTGTTACTCAATCACGCAAAAACAGCTGAACGGATTTAGATGAAATTTGGCACACAGATAACTATATGTGTGGCAAATTTCATCCAAATCCGTTCGCGCGTTATAAACTTATAACCTGGATATTTCCGACTTCCACGTGGGTGAAGCCGTGGGCAATAGCCAGCTGTCTAAAATTCTTCTGCACTGATTTATTATCACCAAAATATCAGAAGCACGATGCATTTTAGGCTAGAATTACGAAAGCGTCGGTCCATTAAGCTTTTAATCAAATAAATGGGCGAAATATTTCTCTGCTCATGATTAATACTGCTGAAGGTAACCAGAAAGTCGCGGCTGCACCGTACATATTTTTTATTTGGCCACTGTTTGTAAATAAGCTAGCAGCATCATTGTTAAATTGTTCGGAAAACGATCTGAATGTTGGAAACTGGTTGTATTAATATTGTAGTGCTTTAGTTTGTAGTGTAATGGGGGTGTTAATAATAAATATACGGTGCCACATAGTTCCCAGAAAAAGCCTGCCATTGATGGGTTACTCTTTCTGTTAAATAAAACGTGACTGAAATCTGAAATAGCATCATATATTGTGAAAATTATATATTAAACCCTACCTATGTTATTCCTAGGATCCATTAATTATGACGTCTGTTTTGACAACCTGCCATGCCCCATAAACCTATTAGCGTATTAAAAATTACTTTCGTGTTACATAATATAGTTCATAACTTAGTGCTTTGAACGTACCTTCACATTATTTGATGCAACACCCCAATAACAGGGGCCCTTAATAAACGTTAAAAAAAAAACAGACCACTCATTAAGTCAGATATAAATAAAATCGATTTCGACCAGAAAACAAATGAAAAGGACACATTAATCGAAGCCTTCAACCTTGACCGAAGTCTAAAACACGTGTTTGAGGTTAAGGTGAGGAAAAAGACAGCGACAGCGCCTGGACGGATGTGACGTACTAGTGAATAAATAACTACCGTCCGCCCAACACCGCAGGTAGGTTCGTGCCTCCAGACTGCCAATCATGGCAGAATTGATTAAGGTTTCCGATGTTAAATGTTTTGGGTTCACCTATTATTTATCGGACTTTGGTTGATGTGTAGCCAGTTGGTTCTGTGGCTAAACTTTTACATCCAAACAGCATCAAATTATTGTGTTTTTAAAGCGATGAAAAGTTTTGTGTTCCAGTTTACGTTGCAGACGTGCTAAAAATACTACAATAAACAGCAACTGTTCGTTCACAAGGCTTTTAATCCTACTATTTTGGGTTACGAATCAGTTAAGGTATTTAGGTATACCTAAATACCTTGAGTTATATAAATCCTTTCGTCCCCGAACAGTTGGTAAAAATATCCACGTTTTGTACTAGTATGAAAACAGGTTTAGATAATTGAAACATTCTGGGGGAGGTTTCACAACTTTCAAAGTTATTTTAAATTTTAACTAGTTTTATTTGTCGATAAACTACGTGACAGTGATATTCACTTAACGAAGGATAGAATAAATCTATTGTTGTATTCATTTAACTCAGCTTTTACTTTACAAAAAATAACAAGGAAAATCCTGAAAATCCCTGAACTGTGTGTGGCAGGAAAACAAGCACTGTCGATTGTTTTGTTCAGACCCGCCAATTTATAGATGAGGAAACTCCACGTCTTGGTAATGATTTTAATTATATCGGCGTGTCGTAAATGTTCTACAGTAATAAAATGCTTAATTGGTATAATCGCTGCCTGGTGAACGGATTGGGGGTGGTCCATCGTTTTTTTTTTTTTGTTGGTTAAATAAAAACAATTGCCATTGAAGAAATAATAATTATTACATTTTCGTATTGAAAACAAAATAAAAAATTGTTGCATGTTACAAGTTTCAATATAATTTAAAATTTAAATGTCCGTGGTTGATAAAACGAGCAGAAAAAATAAACTCAAGATAAATAGCTAAGATTATTGTAATGTGGTATTTGCATGCACAATATTATTAAATATTTGAGCTAAGCTCGAGCAATTTCTGCAGACAATGAAATATTCTGTGAATGTCCACAGTACGGTATTTGATAATTCGAGACTCGTGATAGCATTAAATCTTCGATGTATAATTTAGAGAATTTCGTTTTCGGTTTTCGGTTCAGAACATTCAGTACTTGCTTGTTCCAATTGCGATGTCTATTGTTAGATGATGTTTGAATTATAAGGGTGTGTTATTCAAAGAAAGTTTGATTAATCTTTTAACGCAATTGATGCTCATAGATTTTTCGTAATATAAATAATTATGACAAAAGATGGGCATTTTTAGTTGAAATAAAAAACGAAATTAAATTTGTATTACTTCCAGATAGGTTTACTAGAAGTTATCAGAAGATGAAGCTACATGCCATAAAAGTTTTATGTTCGTTACACATGTTTAGCAATAGCTACTTTATTGAAAAGATGGTTCTTTTCAATAAAGTGTCACCAAGGCGAGATAGACGCGGACAGACTTAGCAATTTCGGTCCTCGAGTTTTAGCAACCGGCAATCAGCAACTGTTTGTTACGTTTTTCATATAATTCAAGAAACTGCACGCACCCGGTCCTGGGTTCGATGGCCAGGTCGGGCAACGTGTTGTTGGGTTTTTCCATAAGGAATTAATAACTGTTGGGATTTGTGCTCGGTTGATAGCAATAGGCCCTATTACATGGGACGTGCACATAACTGGGGAATTGTGGGTGTACTATAGGTAGACCTCTGCCGTATCCTTCGGGGATTACAGGCTTTATTATGTTCAAGATACTGTGCAGACTTAGACGTGACTGCTACTGGCAACCGTTAACGGAAACCTTATAAAAAGTTGACAGTTGCGTGAAATTATGTTGCTACGCATGCACAGCGCCTAAGAGTCCAATACATCAAGCCTACTCAGGACATATCATGTTTGTCCAGCAGGTTACTATGGAAGGCTGATGATGATTAAAGAACACACAGGTACTTATATATCTACCTCAAATAATCACAACTCATCATCGGCCTCGCTGCTTCCAAACTATGTTAAGGTCGGCTTCCAGCCTTACCGGATGTAGCTGAATACCAGTATTGTACATGGAGCGACTGCCTATCTGGCCTCTTCAACCCTTTTATTGGGTAATACCCCTCGGTAAGACTGGTTGTCAGACTTTCGGACTTCTGATTACCCGTAACGACTGTCAAAGATCCACGAATAACAGCCGGCTTAACGGCTTGGCTTAACGTGCTTCCCGAGGCACGGAGGGGTCTCGGTATATAAAGATGGTCCCCCATCCACGGACCAACCTCGATAACCGCAGCTTAACCTGATCGATCGACCCGTGCGATTGTTAATACTTAGCCACAAGCCCCTCCTCAAAAAATTACAACTGTCAGTTTAAAATGCGTTGTCAAAAATAAGTGGTTACAATATAATAATATTAAAAGAAAAATATCATAAAAAACCCTCATGAATGTTGTTCAACAAACAAACAAGAAGGTAAGACTCAATGCTAAGCTCATTAAGGAATGAAGAGAACTGCCAAATGAAATACAAATACGTAGTAGGTAGTACAACACTTTCCACAAAATAAATAACTAACTTTTACTTTTTAATCCTGTTAATATTTAAACAACTTTAACTTTCTCTAAATTAAGTTATCCCTGTGCAACATCTTTGTAGACTTGTTTCAAAGCAGTCTTTTAAATATACATTTTTAAAACAGTGAGGTGAAGACTTACAAAGTAACTTTGACGTTTGCTTGACGGGCCCTAAGTGGAGGATAAACAAAGGCTTTGCTACTTATTGGACGGAACCTTACAATCTTCCCGCGGGCATAAATATGACGGGCAATATGACACTAATTGCTACACGCTACGCTACTACGAAGTTGCTACGCCGTAGACCCCTTCGTAGACGCGCGTTACACAAGGAACAGTTGTGCTTAAACATTGTGTAACAATTTATTATTTTGTAACAAAGCACAATAATGTTACTTTAATCCCATTTAATATTTCCATTGTGAGTTTAAGTGCTTGGTGGAAAACATAACCATAAATATAAAGGCATTGTGATGGTTATCGTAACCTCTTATCACAGATCAAAACTTTACATGTTTACTACCTGTATGACCTCACATGCTGTAGGTACATAAATATATTAACGACCACGAACCTTCGACAAAAGTTATCTATCATTATTCAAATAAAAGTAACATCTTACCGTTTAGACAGCCGCCTGAAGATTTGCGAGATTTAACAGCACTCACACATGACACAACGTTTTGTTTTGTTCAATCACATTCGCGTAAATGTTCGTAGCGCGGTTGGCTTTAATCAAATAGTGATATCAGTTGTGACAGTTTATCAGTGTTTGTAACACAGCGAATTGTTGTGTGGGTTATCGGCAGCTGTCATGTGCTGGTGTAGGAGACGAGCGGGTCGCAGCGCGCGGCGGAGGCGACTGAGCCGGGCGGCGCGCGCCCGCGGGGCCGCCCGCCGGTCGATATACGCGGCAGAATAAACACGCCGTACTAGGACGCGAGTACCGCCGGTGTTGCCAGCCTCGGCCGAGGGGTGCCGCCTCCGGCGTTTGCCGCCGTTTGTATCTCGCTTCCGCGGATTCTTATGCCAGTCTCGTGAACGCGCGTTCTAATGAAATATGACGGCGATGTGTTCCATTCGAATGTAGCGTCCCTAACGTCGGTAATGTCTTTCTGCTTGTTTTACACTTTCACGTTCGGCTTATCGGATCGCCGAAACCCGTCGATATGCAATAGTTATTCAGCGGCGGTCGCTGTATAATTTACATGTAACCTTCACTTATCTCTACGTTGAGACAGGACCATTTCCATAATAGAACCATCTGTAGTCAGACAGGATCGCCCTGCAGTTTTGTCATAGAACTATCTCAGTACTTGTTATCTTTATGAGATATTGTAAACGAATAGAGTAAGGGATAACACATATTCTAGGTGTTCCATGAATATTTATAAATCAAATATTTCATTTCAGTTCTAAATGTTAAAAATATTTCTTTCATTTGCATTTTTTTGGGTTCCGTACCCAAAGGGTAAAACGGGAACCTATTACTAAGACTTCGCTGTCCGTCTCTCTGTCTGTCTGTTCGTCTGTCACCAGGCTGTATCTCATGAACCGTGATAGATAGACAGTTGAAATTTTCACAGATGATGTATTTCAGTTGCTGCTATAACAAAAAATACTAAAAAAACAATAAAACATTATTTTTTAAGGATCTGTTGTATGCGAGCCCCATACAACAGACATGATTTTTTTGCCGTTTTTATAGATAACCCTTCGTGCGCGAATCCGACTCGTACTTGGACGGTTTTTTAGAACCTAATATATATTCAACATGATAATATTATCTATAACATCTGTTATATCGGCAGAGGTTATACATATTCATGAATTCAGATTCGGTTTGCTAAGTAAACAGCGCTGCGAGAGAGACCGACTAACTGCCGAACGTAGCCTATACATATATTTAACGTGTGAAATATACTTATTGTAAATGATATCCTTTATTTATAAAATACCTACAAGAATATTCGCGGTTTGAACCTATCTTCTTGAAACATTTCGAAATGTTTACTCGTTGGCTTAGTGGCACAGTTCCGTACTAATCTGATTCACTAGAAGGTAATTAGCTAATTAACATTTTCTCACTGTATTTCTTGCATTAAAAATGTTTGCATAAAAATGTGGTACCGTTAGGGCCTAATTTTGATCGTATATTTATTTATTTCTAAAACACTTAACCTATTACAATTTGGTTTTAGCCTCACAACAAAAACCTCTCAGGGTTTATCTGTGTGGCGAGCCGTTCAAATAAATTTTACAATAAAGTTACTTACATACTACAATGATACAATCATTTTAAAATGATTATAAAAAATTAGTGGGTACGATAATACATACATACATACATTATGAGAAATTTTGTGTAAAGAAACGTTTTGATTTGTACTTATAACTTTTCGAATTCGCAAACGTTATACAAAACTACTTTTCGAAAACGTTATACAAAACGTTTGTAAATCTTCTGGCAGTCTATTAAGGAAAAGAGGTACTAAGTATTCTGCAACCCTCATCCCGTACACATTATTGAAATTTGGTAGGATTTTATCTTATTAATACGTAAACTACAGTTTTTTATGAAGTAGCTAATACAATTTTTCTCCCAGTTTTTTTTAAGCAAATTGTCACGTGTTCCATGAGACACTTGTCACGTGTTAATACAGACAAATTGATTTAATATTGCAATTCTTATTTGAAGCCAATTTGTTATATTAAATATCCAGGTGTCTCGCTAAACCTCGTAAGATTTACTTGTCACATTACAGATCCACAGTGAGCGACAAACATACAAAATAGAAAACATAATTGCATCATTTTTCTACGTTGCCACTGGCACCACTGATCTTTGAATTAATGCAATTTATTTCAACTGTCCTGAACACGACTTTCATTCCCTTAACGGTGTGTATTATTTGTCTATTAAACACAGTGACGTGCATTACGTTCTAAAGATATATATTCATTTAACCTAACTCAAATCGGATAAAGCTTCAGATCTAGGAAGCAATGTTTATAATTGACCTATTTAGTGGGAACAGGGTCAAAACATTTGCTTTCCCGTCGTGTTCGTACCCCAGCAATAGTTAAAGTCCCTTTCAAATTTCCCGTAAGCACGCTTTTTACAGACCATTTCTTTATGCCGCCATTCATCGTGGTCATTCGGAGCCGACTTATACGTAATAATAAAAATGTTTCGAGTGAAATGTTCGGGCACCGTGAATGTTAAAATGATCCTTCCGTAGAAATTTGGGTATGAAAAAGAGAAATTAAATTAAAACCTGGAGGTAAATTAATTGTGTTTCTGGTGTAACAAATCCTTTAGATATAAAATAGGTACTCCAAAAAGAATAAACCACTACATTAATATTTATGTTAATCAATTATTTCAATAAAAAAATCCAATTCTTCAACTTTTAAGAGAAATAAAAACTTATGAAGTCTGAAAAATCCTTCAAGCTGGTGGTATTTCAGTAACCTTTTAAAAGTTACAAGTGCTTTAATTTACTGGAAAGCAAAATATTGGCATAGGAAACATTCCAATATAAAATAAAAGTTACTTCAAAGTATTATTATAAACTGAAAGGGCCTTTTATTTCCATACTTTCGAGTGTATTCAAATAGAGTTAAAACCACATCACCGTATATTTGCATTGGTACCCACAATCATGGTCAAGACTGAACTCTATTAATTAAAAAAATATTCAGAATATTAAAATAATAACCACCCGTGTTTTTAATTTCGTAGACACAAAAGACTTTTTGTGTCTACGAAAACTTGATACTAAACTCACACAAAAGTTATTTTAATAAAAACTGTTATAATATCCATGTAAAAATAATATATGTACAATAGTTCGTATTATAGAACAGTGCTGATTCCTTCGTTCAGTCGAAGAACGCTCCGTTTGAGAGATTCGCTCGCCACTTGATATATTATTTCATCTGCAAGCAACTAGAAATGAAGACAATCTTGAAAAAAGATTGTCCAGAAAAGTGACTAAGTTCTTTATATTCGTTTTCATAAATAAGGACTTTGTATAGGAGTTTCAACCGACTTCCAAAATGAGGTTCTTAAATCGAGTTCATAGGTGTTTCTGTTTTTTTTTTTTTTTCAAAGCTTTTCAAGCTCTAAAATTACTACGCAATGTGCTGCTGTACTGCGTAGTAATTTTAGAGCTAGATTTTTAGAGTTTTTGGGGTGAAAACTTCTTTAGGCGCGTTGAGCAATTTTTGGTAGGGGATAAACTTATGGCTTCGCTTCACTGACATGTCTGCACGGACATTTTGTAGTGTGTAAGTGTAAGTGAAGTTAAATTCACCACGTGAAAAGTTTAATTTGTGTATACTTTTTTTTTTGGGTGGGAAATAATCAAATAACTTCTCCCGCTCTGGGCGGAGCGGGAGGGTGTGTTAGACTCTTACTGACTAAAACCCACCCGTAATCCTTCTGTTGCCTGTGTTACCTTCCCGCGATCCCGGCAGGCATCGGCCCTAGTGGACCCCTACACTTGTGACGGACGGTGAGCTACCCATTGCTCATCGTCCGCAAGTCCGCGCCTACGGTGTTCGGAAATCCGCCCGGGATTCCCGCGGAATTTATGTATACTTACTTTGCATTGTTTAAATTGTGTTTTAAATACCTAAATCATTATATTATTGAAATGAAAACTTCTTGAGCGTTTTATCGCGTTGAGCAATAAGTTTTGACTTCTGTCGGCAGTCCCCATGACTGCCTAAGTTTTTTCTTTTTTATTATATGTAGGTTGTTTCAAGAGAGAAAAGTAATAATTAATGACTTTAACCATATATAAACCATAAATCTCTTAAATTCAAATTGTATTTCCATAAAAAAAAGAATATTTTCATACCTACAATATGTTTACTATCATTGATTTATTGAACTACTAGCTGCGCCCCGCGGTTTCACCCGCATATGTCTCGATCCCGTGGGAATATCGGGATAAAGGCATCCTATGTCCTTTCTTGGTTATGGTCCAACCATTTGCAAAATGTCATCCAGATCTATTCAGCCCTTTTTATAATGTTAGTTAAGATTTAGTTTAACGTTAGTTTTTCTCAAGAAAGAGTGAGTGTCAGCAGGTGGCCCAATTTCTAAAATCGAGACGTCTCTAAGTTCAGACGACGCGGCAGCTGTAATATTGAAAAGTCGAACCTGACTGATACATACACTATTCATCAGCCTGCAAATTGAGGACTACATTTAGATAGTTTTCTTTTTCTAGCACGATCTATTCGTGAGACACATTGGAATGCTGTTATTAAAAAAAAATAAGTAGTATTATTTATTTTTCTTCATAACTCTTATTGGCACAAATTAATAGCTTATAATATATTTAGAGATAGTTACGTTGATTAATTATTTAAATGAACGATACGACGATTTTGACGATTTTGTTTTATGAACGATAATAAATATAATAATTTGTACATTTAGCATAAACAAATTAGGGGGGCTAGAGGGGCTTGTGGCTAAGTAATAACAGTTGCACGGATCGATCGATCAGGCTACGCTTCCCGCGATTGGTCCGTGGATGGGTGACCATCTTTACATACCAAAACCCCTCCGTGCCTCGGAAATCACGTTAAGCCGTTGGTCCCGGCTATCATTTCTAGATCTTTGACAGTCGTTACAGTATCGTATCGTATTACCCATTAACTGGGTTTGGAGGTCATATAGGCAGTCACTCCATGTAAAATACTGGTATTCAGCTGTATCCGGTAAGACTGGAAGCCGACCCCAACATACTTGTGAAAAGGCAGGCAGATGATGTACATTTAACATAACATAACATTTATTTTTTTTGGGTGGGGAATTATCAAATAACTTCTCCCGCTCTGGGCAGAGGTGTACCTGTAGTACACCCACATTTTGCCAATTATGTTTTAAGTTCCATGTAATAGGCACCGAGCCTATTGCCAACAACCGGGCACAAATCCAGACTCCGGGCTGCTACAGAGAAATTCCCGTTGGAAAAACTAAATAATACTTTGCCCGACCTGGGAACCGAACCCTGGACCTCACGCTCAGCAGTAGCGCTTGCGACCACTAGAACAACAAGGCAGTCAGAATTGCTAATGTCGTTGTGGAAAGATCCGGACATTATTATGTATCACGACATTCATCATCGTCAATGAAGCTCATTTAAGAATCAATCAGCCGGTACATACGAAAATTCAGCGCATGAATCAAAAAGTTTTGCCAACACACTAATATTAGTTTAATTTAGTTTCCCAATCTCACATATTTCTCTATATCCATTTACGAATACTAAAATACCTCTAATGTGGGTAGCATAACCCTGAAGCTTATAAAACTTTTAGGGAAATTGAGAAAATGACTAACACACATTGACATTGTTTCATCGTTGTGTTTATAATGAAGGGTGGTATCCGATGTTGGCACACAAAGACTTTCATTAAACCCAATATTTAACGTGATGGGGTAATTACAATAATTCGAATGTGAGTTTTTGCACGAGTAGGTAGATTAATGGAACGATAATAGTTAATTGTGTATTTAAATTCGCTATTATTCTTTAATGGAAATTGGAGTTTTGCAGAGTTGAATAAGTACAGTGACTATATTTAATTACTGATTCGCGTTGTTTGTTGACGGCTGTTTTTTTTTTTTTTTGGATGGGAAATCTTTAAATAACTTCTCCCGCTCTGGGCGGAGCGGAAGGGTGTGTCAGACTCTTACTGACTTAAACCCACCCATATTCCTTCCTGTTGCCTGTGTTGCCAGGGGCCTCGGTGACCCTTTAGTACCTTCCCGCGACCCCGGCATGCATCGGCCCTAGTGGACCCCTACACTTGTGCTGACTACATCTTTTTGAGGCGCGCGTGGAATACAACGCGCCGTCGACCCGGGCCTGGTCCTTACCGGACGGTGAGCTATCCATTGCTCATCGTCCGCAATCCCGCGCCTACGGTGGCCGGAAATCCGCCCGGGATTCCCGACGCCCAGGGCGTCTCCTGCGGCGGCTAGGGGCGAGAGGGCGCGAAATTTGCCTTTCCCTTAACTGTCCCGCCTCCTCCTTCTCGAGCATTACTGCTTCGCAAAAGAAGGTGACGGCTGCCCATGCCCTCTCGCTCCGTACCATGGCCTGAACCAGGGCCGGACGCGAGAGATCTCTGCCGCCGATCGCCTCCACGAGGGCACGGCGGTGCTCTGCCCAAGCCGGTCAGACCTCCACCGTATGCTCCACCGTGTCCTCCGGGCGATCCAAACAGTGGTGACACCCGGACGTTTCCTCCCGCCTTACGGTTGCGACAACCGTACTCTCCATGTCGCCATGAGTTCCCGCCGGAGCTCCGTCCGCTGTGCCGCGATTTCTCGCGGCAGCGGAGTTACGCCCCGGCGTTTCGCCTTCTCGCACCACTCCCGTACGTGCGCGAGGACTTTTGCCTCCAGATCCCAAGGCGGCAATCCGGCAAGGAGGCTCGCTGCCTCACAGGAGACCGTGTGGTATCCCCGGACCATCCGGATGGCCATGACCCTTTGGGCCGCGCTCAACCGGCGGGCTGGCCGCAGCGGCAGAGAGCGCGCCCATACAGGAGCCCCGTAGAGGGCCATGGACCACACGACCCCCGCGTAGAGCCTCCGGGAGGAGGCGTTTGGACCCCCTAGATTGGGCAGGAGCCGCTTCAATGCAGCGCCTGCCCGCTCCAGCTTGGGAGCCAAACGTCGGAAATGCTCCACGAAGTTCCACCGGCTGTCGAGGACGAGTCCTAGGTACTTCATCGTCGACTCGACGCCGATGTAAACCCCTCCTACCGTTATTTGGGACCCCAATGGTGGCGCGTTCCGAGGACCATGAAAACACATGGCCTCGGACTTGTGCAGGGCCACCTCGAGTCCCAATTGCCGGCCTTTCGACGATTGTGCAACCTCCCCTGCGCCAGGACCAACGTGTCGTCAGCGTAGCACACTACGCTGCATGCCATACTTGTCGGTTGTATGACAAAATACAAATAATTTACTCGTACTATAATAGTAGGTACCTAAGTACACATTTGTTGAAGCTCACGGAGTTCTTTCGACTAAGAGAACTCAGAATAAGCAGGTAGCCAAATTTCAGACGGAGCATTCAAGGTCGAGGCGTATTTAGAATAAGCATCTCATTTACACTATAATCCATCGTCATCTACTTACTTGCATAATTTAGTAGGAGAAGACAAGTGTTCACACTTAACGGCCACGCTGGCAGGGGATGGCGGATGCTGGCGGGTGTTGGCCCAACTAATTGACAGGGGTACAAGGTGTTAGTCCGATAATAGCCGGTGATGTTTACACCGCGCGGATTTTTGTAAGATAAACAAGCAGGGTAAGCTTGCGAGAATAGTTCCAAAATCTTAGTGGTTCAGTATGAAGTGATTCGAGATTTAATCTGTAATGTTTGAAATAAAGTATTCAATAGAATAGAAAGGCTACAATATCGGAAAACACACTCGTGCACAGGTAGGTAATAATGCCAAAAGCAAGACAAGGTAGGTCTATCTTCTGCAACGCTTTTCCCACCACATATAGTCTCGGAACATATAACCTACTTATAACCTATTTTATTCCAGTAGGTACTTATTTCGATAATGGTATTTGACCCGATCCCAATCATAATCGAACATGCACGACTGAACCTACATTTCTTCCCCACAAATTTCAACAAACAATTAATGAATAGATATAGGAAAATATGGGAAAATTAAATCACAATCTTTATACTTTCAGACTGTAACCGAAAGAATGATGAAAATGGGGTTCGCAGGATGTAATGAGAAACGGTTGCCGATCCACGGTAAATTGTTTCCCGCCGAGATCAAAGGTATCTCGCGATGTTTTGAATTTTAATTATAACTTCACTTCTTTAGGTTTCGCACTTTAATTAATTCTGTGAGTAATTCCATTGTTTTACATTTTTTAGGGTTCCGTAGTAAACAAGGAACCCTTATAGTTTCGCCATGTCCGTCTGTCTGTCTGTCTGACCCCGCTAGCTCAGAGACGCTTAGTATTCGAAAGCTGTAATTTGGCATAGGTATACATACGAGTAATAGTCGACCAACTTAAATTTGCAGTTGGAGAATTTACCGTGGCATATGTCGATGTATGGGAGAACATGTTTTTCAACTACAATGTTAAGTTTGTTTTTAGGATAAATTTATCCCAACTTCCCAACTACGGAACTCTTCATTTATTTATTTATTTAACAGTTTATGTACACACATATAAACAGACAAGAAGAAAGCAACAGAAAAATACGTACAAAGGTGATGCTTATTTCTAAAGAAATCTCTTCCAGCATACCTGCGATAGGACAGTAGACAAAGAGATGTAGACATCGTGTGTAAGAGTAGAAGAGAAAACAAAATACATAAAAACAAAAAAAACACTGTTCACCAATTTAAATTTACGATAAGAGAATATACTTACATAAATACATTCTTTTAAAATAAATATCAATAAAATACTAATATATTTATAATTATTAGTAGGGGAAACCGGGGCAATGCGGGCACCTTAAGGAAGATATTGAATAAAACCTTAGAAAAACAAGACAATGAAAAAAATCGACAGCCACTTATTAGTCTCATTAATGTTCTTGAAAATTAACGTAAAATAATTATCTTAGTCTACCAGTATTTGGTGTTAATGAAACTTAAAAAAAATTCAGAAACTGCCTGTTTTGCCCCGTGTCCGGGGTAAAATGGTCATATGCGGGGCATAATAGGCATACACAGGCATATTCACTTATGTAAGTTTAAAATCGAGCACAAAATGTATAAATGTGAAGGGACTCGTCATCATTATCCTCTTCGCCGGCGCAAGAACAGTGGGCCCATCTGTGGCATGCACGGCAAGTGACCCAACCCTCAGTAGATTCCGAGTACCAATATCCACAGTACAAACACTCTACATCTTCTTCTTCCGATTCGTTTTCCTTATTTTTCTCATTCTTCTTCGTCTTTTTCTTCTTTCCTTTCTTCTCATAAGCCACTGGTTTCCGTGTATGGACTTCTTCCATATCCTTCTTATAAGGTGAACTGGTTATTAATGCCGTTTTTCCGCGTTTCCTAGTGACTCGTTTTTGAACTCGTGCTTTGGGTTTTGGCATGATATCTACTGGTGACATGACATTAAAAGATGTTCCAGGTGGTGGAGTTGTACATAGCTGTAGGATTGTTGATGGACCCGGAGAGGGAGATATAGGAGGCTGCACGATATTTGGTTGTGTCAGAGAACCAGTTGGACTTTGTGTGGGATTGTGAATAGTCAACGGTTGTGGTTGGGACTCTTGATTTAATGGTGACGGTGGTACCATTGTATCATCTATAGGCAGATCTGTAGGGTCAGCAGCTAAAAAATCCTCATCACTAAAGACATCTGGGTTAATAGGCCATATGCCTGTTTTACGAAAACCATTAATTGCTACAAGCATTGTCGCAGATTTTAAAAACGCATTGCAAAATAGGGCAGCTACTTGATAATGTGTCACTACGAGTACCCGCCCTGGATTTGTTCGCAGCCATTTTTTAACTTCTTCTCCATAATATGCACTTAATGGTTTCACAAACTAACATCCAGCGGTGGAGACGGTGCGTGCAATGTGGAGGAAAACAGATAATATGGACACCGCTTGATCTGGCAACATCGATGAGTTCTAAACTTTTAACATGGCTAGCGTGTCCATCTAAGAGTAATAAAACTGGTTGTTCCTTCGTAGCTCTGGACCAGGTCACAAACTTATTAAACCGTTTCAAGAAGATTTCCTTTGTTATCCAACCTTTCTCATTACATTCTGTCCAAGAATTGGGAGGAGCTCCATCCATTAGTTCAGGCTTAAGGTCTTTGACGTGGAAATATGAACATGGGCGGCATGAAAACCCCTGTAGCACTCATACATATTTCGACTGTAAACCGTTGCCCACGCTCTGCAGATGACAAAGACCCAACGTGTTTTCTACCTTTGGTGGCCACAACTTTTCCAAGGCTTTTTGCTACAGTAGTCATTCCGGTTTCATCAACGTTATAAACATTATCCGCTGTCATTTTATATTTATCTACTGTTTCAACTAAAATTTTCTGTTCTGTTCTCCTTCCTTTGGTAGTGGCGAAACATAATTGTATCTGCAGAAAAAAACATAAACACAATACAATTATCCGAGGCAAAACGGGCACCCTGCCCATTTTACCCCGCTCAAAATGCCTCCGAGTTCAAATAAAATAAATATTAACCTAATCAAACGAATATGTGGTAGTTAGTTCACAACTCTTTCTAGTTATTTAGTCACATAATTGAACGTAGGAATTCACATAATAACTGAGCATTTAACACATTCACGAATTAGCTACAAAGCAGACTTGAAAACGAAAAATAATATCAATTGCATCAACTTACGTAATTTCGTTCTGTCAACGTACGACGCGTAGCTACACAAACACTATCGCTTGTCTCGATAGTGCGAGGTCGACTGGAACGCAATGCGACTAGTTCCAAGCGTCTCGATTTATTATCCTGCGGGGGAGCGGGGGTGTCCATTTTACCCCGGGGGCCCGTAATGCCCCGGCTTCCCCTATATAATAATAAATACATAATATGCAACTATGGCAAAGTGGAAAGATAGTGTTCTTTCACTCTTCTTTAAAAACAGCAACAGTTTGACAGTCCCTAATGTCAGGCGGAAGTGAATTCCACAATCGCACCGCGTGAACAGTGAAGGAGTAGGAGTAGAAGTCGGTAGAGTGGGGAGGGGATTTAAGGAGATTTCTAAGATGCGACCTGCAAGGTGCATCAGAAGGACGGGCGAAGGAAAAACGTTCCCGCACATAGGATGGCGTTCTAGGATTATGAAGGATGTTAAATAACAGACACAATATCCGGGAGTTCCTGCGAAGACAAATGGGGAGCCACTTGAGAATCTTGCGAAAGTTAGAAACATGATTATAGTTTTTAGGGTTAAAAACAAAACGAATGCAGATATTTTGCAAACGCTCAGGTTTATTTAAAAGCTCCTCGGTGGCATCCAAATAACAGGGATCAGCGTAGTCTATGATGGTCTGTACGAGAGTTTGAGCAAGGGAGATTTTGGTATTCAAGGGCAAGAAGCTCTGGAGGCATTTCAACGAATGGAACGTGTAGTGCACTTTGCGACTGACTTGAGCAACATGGGTAGTCCACGATAGGTAAGAGGCCAAGGTCACCCCCAGTTTTTCAACTGTATTTGCGTATTCAATCTGAAATCCATTCAGACAGAGTGGAGACAGCGACGCATTTCATTGTGCGTGGTCCGAGACGTACTTGGCCGGTTTTTTTTTATTGATAATTATATGCAACTAGTTTTTTTTAAAACACCGTATTTTTGTTTGTGTTAAAAATCTTTTAATTTCTTTTTCTTTTTACCTACGTTATCTAGTCAATATCACAAGCTCGATATTATATATATGTATTTAACAATCTTTATTTACATAACCAAATTACAAGATGATTATTAACATTAACTAAATTAAATTAAAACTAAGTTAAGCTTAAAAAAGGCCCTCGGGGCATTGTACCGAGGATGCTGGCGGCATTTCCTCGCTGAATTGCAATGCTGATGCGTTGCGCGAGAAAGCCGCCAGCTTTTCGGTCACCAGTTACATCAACTAGACGTTTCGCGATTTCCGCAAATAACTTATGCGCACTGGGACCCCACGGACCGAGGGTCTCGACGCCAAAGGGCACAAAGTTGTACTCTCTGCCAAGGCCTACATATTTAATAACTTTCAGATTTTCGGCATTTTCTGCCGCTGCACCCGCTTTAGAAGTAGTCCGTTGGAGGTGGGACGGTGCCAGTGTGTCTACACAGGTAGCGTCCCACACAAGCATCCGTCCCAAACTCCACGGGACCAAAGACACACCATCAGGTCTTTTGCCATCATCTCTGACAATGCCAGTCGGCTCAAGAAGAGCAGGCACATTGATGCTGGCAAGAGACCGGCGGATTATGTCATTAAGTGTTGCATGTCTTGAAAAGCGGCCTGCACTTTTTTGACAACAAAGTCCGTGGTGACCCAGTCGGTCCACGTCCGTGCCACAAGGGCATGTGTGTGGAGTGCATACCGTGACCCCAAGCCGCAGACCAGTCGCCAGACGAAGCGAGGTCGGATCCAGGAAGGTACCGGTATATGGAGAAGGATGGGCATGTAGCCAAAGACCGGCCTCTCTGGTTCCGACCGCCAAAAGTCTTGCGCGATCCGGACCTGAACTGCGGCTCAGAATCGATTTGTATGTTAAATCGCAATAAATATCGTCCCAGCTCCTCTGAGATTTTAGGTTGTCTGGAAATTCTTTACCCGGGCAAGCAATTTGAAAAGCATTCTTGGCATCGTCCAAGCCCGCAGTCTCATAGTTTGTGGGCAAAGCCCTTAGGACATTACCTATGAGACGTGACGTGCTATGGGTGGACGACAAAAAGGCTGGGGAAGCAACACTCGAAATTTTGCGGATTCCTAAACCGCCAAACCGAATAGGGAGGGATGCTTGTAACCAAGATGGTTCATTGAGCTGAATATTTAAAATCGTTTCTAAACTAGTTTTGACTAAATCGTCTATTGGTGAAAGCAAATTTGGATGTTTCCAAAAAGGGCTACAGCGAAGCACATAAGTAAATTTAGGGACAAAAAGGCAAAACTTTAGAATTATAAGCGCATAATGAGGACTGATTTCGAGTAAACAATTTGCGTGACTTTGGAATTTAGAAATAGTGTTAGTAATATAATCAGGAAAAGATTCTTCAAAGATGGGAGAACCCAGGAGGCAAAGTGATTTTCTGTCTACTATTTTGATATTCGGTGCCAGAAAATTTAATTTGGATTTTAAATTATCCAAACCGTAAGAAGTTTTTTGAATGAAGAGTTCACATTTGCTAAAATTTAATTCTAAACCAATATTTTCGAAATTTGTTTTAATATCTGATAAGTCAGATAGCACAGTGTCCACATCGCCTCCCAGGGTTCCGTCATCCAAATACCAAACGTTAAATTTTGATTTTAAATTTTGAATAATCGGATTTATAGCCAAGCTAAAAATTGCTGGCCCGAGGGGATCGCCCTGCTGACAGCCGACCTCCGAAGAAAGTTCATGGGAACGGTAAATTAATTTTGAAGGTTCTGCGTAGCAGGTAAGCAGGTATTGATAGAGTTCCGGAATTTTGTTCTTAACTTCTGTCAGCATGGCATCCCTGTTTACTGAATTGAAAGCATTTTTGACGTCAATTTTGACTACAATTTCGCAATCATCATACGAAAGGTAGGTTCTTAAGGCATGGACGGCTGCCTCACACCCACCTTTCGTGCCAAATCCTAATTGTATAGGTTCGAAAACAGACTGTAATTTAGATTTGATATGTCTCACCGCAATTTTGGATGCCAAACGTCTTAAAGTTGACCCCACAGCAATGGGTCTCACCCCTCCGTCCTTTTTAGTTAGGGCGATCAAATTAGCACCAAATAAAAGTGAGGCAATATCAGCGTTGATTTTGCCTGAAAACATAAAATTTATTAATTTTGTAATAGAGCAAATAAGCTGCACACCTGCATCACCCACAGAATAAGAAGTTAAATCTTTTAAATGTTGGGGTGAGATTCCGTCCAGGCCGGCCGCTGAACCGGTTTTAAAAGAAATTATTGCGTCATTTTTGGGTTAGAGAAATAGTAGCCTCATCTTTTTTGACATGCAAAGTGGTATACGAAAAAAGGAAGAGATTATGCCAGTCTACAATTTGGTTGCTCTCCACACATTTTTTAATCAAGCCTGAAAGGTGGTTTGCGACGGAGATCCTGGCGCCGCGCGGGACTCGTTTGATAACAGGCACATTATTTTTTAGGTAACTAAGGTACAAATGGAATGGGGTAGAATTTGGACTGTCGGAAACAGGTGCCGGTAAAGAAACTGGGTCTAAATTTAGAGCAGGGCCGTTCTGGCTAATACAAAGACGATGTTTTTTTGAAATATGAATGTTAAGACCCCTTTTTGATTGAAAAGATCTATCGCAATGTAAACAAATGTAATTTTGATTTAACGTGCCATCACCGGATTGGGTTGCGGTATGCATCCACTTACCAGAAAACAACACTTGAATAGAGAAAAACACTCAACTAAACACAAAATAGAAATTATCACTAAAATATAACTATTTTAAAGTCTTTCAGAAGCGTTGACGTCGGACGTCAGGACGACACGCCATAACGTTGCCAAGGAGGACCGCAACGTCTGAAACAAAAAGATATTTTATTATTTGTTCAAAATTGGGAGCTGCCTACACTTTGGCACAGCAGTTAAGCCTTGATTAACAAGAAAACGATCAAATTTGGACATCTAGGGCCACGTAAAATATGTAAATTTAAATAAATATGAGCTGTGAAAAAGTGACAGACAGTGACGTGACAGATCACGTAATCAAATATGTATTTATATATATATTCATAGAATCGTACCTTTGATTGGTAAACTAAATAAGCCGCTTGGCTGTTATTTAGTTCAAATGTGTGGATATCTTAGTACTCTGATTTCCAATATTCCAATAAAATATTTTCATTGTATCTGCAACCGACAAATAAATCTGCAACAACGTAACATTTTTGCCTTCTAGGAATTCATGAACATTCACGTATTCTTCAGAAACCTTTGTACACCAAATATAGACAAAACAGCAGCTATCCCTCCTCCGAGGCAGTTTATGGTAAAAGCTTATTATTTTCGTTAACGTGCGAATAACAAACAAAGTTGTTTGCCGCCAATCTTGGCTCCGTGGAAATTCGAATTTTAATAGAAATAATATTATAAAATAGAAACATTACCACGAGACCAGGTATCTCTAATAAAATAGGCACTGGCACTGGTACTTACGGACCTTAACGCCTATTGGTCTTTTGAGCAAAATTATCTTCTAGACCTAGCGCAAGCAATGAAATGGAGGCGCCTTGGTTGTCATTTGTCTATTTATATCTACCATATTCTAACAAAATATCTTACTTATAAACTGAAACAGTATAATAATAATTCGTTTTTATGGTTAGATCTATATAACGCTACAATAATTCTTCTGCGTAAACATAATTCAAACAACAAAACTTTCAGCAGTGTGGTGTAACTCAGTAGTACAACTTAGTTGGAAACAGAAAGCCAGCCATCTGGCCACATTAGCCACGCTCAAAATAGTTGTTTGGCAAGTGTGCGTGCCTGCGTGACATCTCCCGCCTTAGCCTTAGCCTTATATAACTCAGCTATGCTATGAAAGCCTAGCGTAAAGATAACGTGACGAATGCCTATAGCCTACTGGCAGACCCAGCCACCCCCAAGGCCATCAAAACATTCCTACAGCTATAGCGAGGGACACGCATTTAATTTACGTTATTTTAAGAAATTTTGATTGATATGCTAATATTAAGCTGTCTTCACAAACCACGTTCAGTATGTTTTTGGAACAGAAATGCTAAGGGAATTATTTCGTACTAAGTGGTCGCGTCATTCTTGATTTATTAGTAATTGGCGACTGTTGAAGAAAATTAATAATATATATAATATACTATTACTTGCCAAACATACGAAATATAATAATATATATTTCGTATGTTTGGCAAGTAATTTTATATTAAACTGCGTGGGTTTTCGGTATTTACTTAAGATTAGACAGAAATAACAGTTTTCACGTATATTGCAGACAAAATCTGGAAAACAAATACGAAAATGTAACATGTTGTCACTGCGCTTGATATCGCGTGTAGGTGACCGGTTGCCTCTAACTAATAATAAATTTAATGTGTTTTCGAGGTTAATACAATAGGTAGGTACGAAGGTGTAAGGCATACACAGTGTGGTTTGTACCTACTATAACCTTGTTGCCGGACTGAGCTCATCATCGATGCATAAGTTCTGTGAATGCAATCAGGTCTCGCGACCTATCGGTTGTTCTATTTCAGTCGAACACCCTTGAGACGGTCGACGCGTACATTTTCTTTGCTACATAATTTATTGTTCCGAAGCAAGGGTATATATTACTAGAACCTATTGTTTGATGGCTGAGCTTTATCAATCACGCTGAACAAATAAATTATGAGACAGCCCAGGCACATTCTTCAAAGTCACAGAGCTCGAAACTCTTGATTGTTTTAGACACACGATTAATCAATTCATTTTGACTTTAGTATAGGTCAGAGTCGATAGTAACGAGGTACATAAAGCTTTTTTCTAATATAAGTAATTATTATTTACTCAACGTACTATAATAGGTTTAAGTAATTCTCTAACCAGTGCCAGTTTTAGGACTACCGACGCCGGGGGCGAGATTTCTGTGGCGCCCCTCTAGTGAAAAAAAATGCATGAAAGCAAAAATGTTCGCCCCTCTACTGTCCAAGAATAGTTTCTTGGAGAGTAGAGGGGCGAACATTTTTGCTTTTGTTTCTGTGCATTGATACAGTTTAACTTATGCAGAAAAGGGAGAATGCAAGAGCGAGCGTAGCGAGCGAGCGAGGGGTAAAACTTTTTAACCCTCCTCCGATATGCTAATTCGTTCATACAGAAATAGGAGTTACTTTCTCGACTCATGCAGTAAAGTTTAAGGAATAGGAAAATGCAGGATGCAAGAGCACGCGAAGTGAGCTCAAAAATTTTAGCACCCCGCCACGGAAAGCTTAGGATTTCCTTAAACCATTCATACAGAATAAGTATATAATTCGTTGATTTATGCAGAAGAGTTTGAGAATTCGGACTTCTGAGAACGCAGGCTGCAAGAGCAAGCTCTAAATTTTTTTAGCACCCCGCCTCGGCCTTTCTTTGGCCCATTCATATAGAAATAGTAAACTTGTATAGAAAAGTTGGAGAAAAACATAACCCTGTGTTTACTGCTGCGCAGTCGGGTAAAACAAAAGAGTAAGAGTTAAATAAGAGAAATTTTGAGAAATAAGAGGCGTAGGGCGCCCCTTTATGTCTGGCGCCCTGGGCGGGTGCCCAAGCGCGCCCTACCCTAACAGATACAGTAACGGCATCTAACAGACAACTAGAGCATAAATATATCCAAATAAATACCTTTTAATTGTGATTTTCTAGAAAATTACATCACGCCTGTAATCCCTGAAGTATGAGGATGAGCAGAAGAAAGATGAGAAGATGATTAGGATGAGCTGTCTATAGTAACATCCAATTTCACCAGTTATACCGGGCACCAACCCAGACTCCAGACAGAACCCAGGACCTCATGATCAGCAGTAGCGCTTGCGACAGCTAGACCAACGAGGCATTTTATTTTAGGAAATACTCCGTTTTTAATTATTCACAAAGGGCACATTGCGCGCAGAACAGATGGCCGATGGTGCCGAAAGGTTCTGGAGTGGCGACCGCGTACCGGAACACGTAGCGTTGAAAGGCTTCCTACAAGGTGGATCGATGACCTCATGAAGGCCGCACGAATCCACTGGATGCGGGAAGCATAGAACCGGTCGAAGTGGCGGTGCTTGGGGGAGGCCTATGTCCAGCAGTGGACGTCTTTCGGCTGAAGTGAATCAATGAAATGAACGTGTGTCTAGCAAAATTTGATGAAGTGCAATGTTTTTATACCATGATAGTTACTAATAAAATTTTGATCTGTTGACAGACCGAACTCTGGGGTGACCCCTGACCCATAGTGGTCGCGAGGGTACAGATACACACATATAAAACATAGATAGGTATGTCTAGAACAGAGAAGTTTACATCATCGGTCATCCATCAATACATGTATGTACCAACGAATTTGATAAAAAGAAGACGTCTGTGTTCCCCGAGGTGGTAGACAGAGGTCACGGTTTTCAGTCTCATAGCAAACTTTCTAGGTCTTACGCTTCACACTCGATACAACCTACTTATAAAATCAGGTAATTTCTTCTCCGAGGCATCTTATAAGCTCGTTGCGTATTACAGTAATAAATGTAAAAGCTACATAGAACCCGTTCAGATAAAATAATTTTCCGAAAGATTTATAAAACGTACCATTCCAAACATAAAGTTGTTACAGCCACCACCAAAGTAGCTATTAATCTTTTTACTATGATATCTAGAAGCACGTACAGAATTACGAGATGATGCTTTCAGCAAAATTTTATTTCCATGTCTCAACCCTTCACGCACTCGTGAATAATTCATAGTTGAGTTCCGCATTAAAGCGGCAATCTGTCGCCGAACCTCATAAAATGGTTGTGGTTTTCTGTGCGATACAAAAACGTCGGAAACTATGTATAAAATAAATACAGATACGTCGTAACGGCTGTTAACGGTCGGCGGCAATCTATTGACAGAGAGTTTTGACCGTTTATTTGCTCGTCCCCTTTCATGGCCCGCTGTACATTACACAAATAATAGTTATTTAAGTAAGTACCTAATAGTAATTTTATTTACAAATGTCGGTATACGTTACATGAATGAGGTCTCGACCCCTGAACTAGGACATCCTGTATGACAGGGGTCGGGGTTTCTCCTATAACATGGATCAGCATGAGAAGGCTTAGACTAAATACAAAATAATTTATACTATTTTTTTACATAAAATAAAATATAAAAAATAGCAAAAATACAGTTTTTTTTTTACATAAAAGGCAAAATAGTTTTTTTTTTTTTATTGAATGAATAATTCTAAAACATATACCTTACAAATAGATTAGATTTACGGTACTGACGTGTACGTAGATATCTTTAAATGTAGAGATACAACATACACAGCTGTCCGCAATCAAATTTTGCCATTAAAAGAGATAAAAGTTATCTAAAAAAAATCATCAAATTGATTAGAAACAATACTGCTACCAGCCATAGTTTTGACAACAAATAGCATGGTTAAGACACTCGAGAAGGAAAAGGGGTTCGTGATTCAGGACTCACACTTTAATGTCGGTATCTGCATTTTACAAAGATGCTGTTAAGGGAAGATCATATCTGTTTACGAGATGGTTGCTACTACGGTTTTATGTAGGTACGCCAGAGCACTCGTTGCTTTAATTTGCATAAATAGATTCTCGTGAATTTGAATATTTCATTCAAAACTAAAACCACGTTTGCATTACTTTTGCTTTGGGTTACATACTCGTACCTATGGAGGTTGAGTAAATATAATACTAATATTATGATACTGCACTATCTCCTCTGTGTTTATAGAAGACAGACGAGTATGCTGCCAGTTTCTATCAAAATACCTGTTATAAGAGTGACCTTTTTTAGGGATCCGTAGTAAAGAAGGAACCCTTATAGTATCGCCACCGTTTTTTTTTTTTTGTGGGAAAACGTCAAATAACTTCTCCCGCTCTGGTCGGAGCGGCAGTGTGTATCAGACTCTTACTGACTAAAACCCACCTGTTTTCCTTCCGTTGCCTGTGTTGCCAGGGGCCTCGGTAACCCTTTCGGACTTTCCCGCGACCCCAGCAGACAATGACTATATAGCCTAAATTATCAAATTACTTCTTTATTTGATAATTTCCCACCCAAGAAAAAAAGCCCGGGCTTGTGAAGGACGGGCTACCTTAAATGTAGGTAACTGTTGTGATTTCTAAAATATAAGCAAGTATGTTTTTAATAATAGACTCGGCAAACAAAAGGTCGTTAGCTAAAATATTCATGCAAAATGTTCAACTACTATTTCAAACCTTTGCACAAAACACAAACGGCCATCATTATTATTTGTAAATAATCCAGACTGCGACCATAATTCATCTGTGATTTAATTAACTTTGCCCAGATGGGTTTTAATTAAAGTATTAATTATACTTTGAAATTTTTGATATAACATTTACGTTCTTGTCTATTGCAATATTTTTAACTTCGGGCAAGTACGATTACTCGGGGTATAAATGAGGATTTTTTATTATTTGCGAGCTGCAATAAATGTAAAAAAAATATGATTGCTATAAACGGATGATACATGATTTCCTCGTAGGTACTTGTATCTCGTTTAATGGAAAAAGGAACGGAACACGCTTTATATGATATCTTAAATTTGAATGGTGTAAAAAGTAGCCTTGGAAACCTTTATGGAAAATATTCCCATTTCTTCTTGTTTGGGTTGTAAAGGAGTTTTTGGGTTTCTGAGTTCATTCACAACTATGGGTGCTATAACCTATGATGATCGATGTTTATAAATCAATTTACTTAAAATTCAGTAAAGGTTATAAAAAAAATATAAATGTAAGAATTTGCAAAAACAAACACATTCGTTCTTTTGATCTTATCGATCGGACAGAGGGCTACTTAATGAGAAGCTAATTTATTTGAAAACCTTTTTATAACATTTTTCAAACATAAACATATCTTTTGATTAACCAAAATGTGTTTTAATAGCTAAACACAGATGACAGACGGTATTACATAAAGCTGTCATAAGTTAAAGAAACCTTAGCGTCCTCGAGCGAGGCGGCCGCGGGCACAAAGGATGTGCCCGCGGCCGCCTCGCTCGAGGACGCTTCACCGCGACCCCGATATCCAACACTTTCTTTTATCCTCCATCTGACAGGTAACTTGGCTCAAACAAGGATATCCTGTATCTACTTTTAAGTCGATATGTTTGGAACAGAATAACGATCACAGATTTTCGGGGAATATTTTTCTTGAGCCCTTGTTTTGGTTTAAGTGGAGATATTTTGTTATTTTCTTTGATGCTTTGGGTTTGCTTTGAAGGGATCTGTTTTATAAATGTTAAGATTTTATCTAATATAACAATTTCATATAATATAAGAAGAGGAAGAATACGGGATGTTACTGTCACGAAGAGATTGTAAAACTGTGTGTGTATTTTAGAAAACCAATCAGGTACAAACGCGAACAAAACTAGAGCCAATACAGCGTAATTTTAGCTTGTCTATACGCAGACCAAAATCAATGATTTGTCCGCGGAGAATAAGAAAAAATGTATAAAACAAATTGGCAGGGGCTATGGGAGAGCGCGAAATGACGACATTTGCTGCGGGTCCATTTAGCGAGATGGTTTTATTATGAAAATCGGTCCGCGAGGGAATCGGCGACCGGCGGCGCTCACAGCGCCTGTCGCCCTTCACCAACTAAGCCGAACAGAGCACGACTTAAAATCAAAAACTTTTATTGACAATTTATTATTGTAGATTGAATATTTGCAGGAGTATTTTTTTTTCTTAAATTTGAGAACTTATCTGAATTTATTAAGGTTTTTGTGGTTCGTACCTAATGCATCTCTAAGTGTGCTGTATGAACTTAGGTACTTAAGTATCCTGTATATTCCCAATAGGTGTGTGCCGTATCTTGGTTATTATAAAGTCTGAATATGACCTTTACAGCTTTAAACAACATTCTAAAAAAAGGCTTTCACGCAAAAACCACAAAGTTTTATCTGTAGGTAGTACTTAGTTAATATTTCATTTTCATGAATTGAAAATTAATTAATTTAAGTAATCCTGACTTGCAGTTTTAAGCATTGTATTTAATCAACAATGTCAAACGAGTTTTTTAATTAATTTCATAACGCAATGTAACGAAACATGCCGTGTAAATGTCGAGAAAGAGGTTAATTAAGTGAAAAAGGTTGTTTTATTTGTTATAGTGGCCAAGTTGAAGCGCGTGTACTTGCTTAAGTTAAGCACTTAAGCTTGGGAAATTAATAAGGCTTAATAACGTAGTTATTTACAGGTTTATGTTTTTAATTAAAAGGATTTTGACTATAGTTTTGCAGTATGGCCGTGAGTATTCTAAAGACAATGGCGCCGATTCCTTTGTTTACGAACTAAACTAAAATGAGAGAATTCAATTCTCTCACTGACAGACAGCTTGAGAAAAGGTAACAGAAATTAGCTAAGTTAGAGATTTAAAATTAGTTTATGCCATGAATTTCACCGTGTTTTTATTCGAAACGTTCTTACTCGTCAACTACGTATTTGTATGGAAGTTTAAGTTTAACTAAAATTGACATTCCTCATTTATGTCCGCCTCTTTCTTGTTTTATTTAGGATATCAAGATAGCCCAAGTTAAGTTAAGCTTGTGAACAAGGGGAATGGGCACCATCTCAATTATTACAGACAGGTAAGAGTGTCTTCGTAGGGAGACATGCTCTGAAGTTGTAGATACGAGTTTGCCTGTGTTTGATTAAAACGTGAATGCACGCAATATCCATCATCAACCATCTGCCCTTATTCCAATTTATTTGGGATCGGCGCAGCGTGACTTTATGATCAAAATACATAAGATAGCCCTCCTCTCATTTTGGTTGTTGCACGCTAACTTCAATACAGTCGCGATAGACAAGATTTATTTTTATTTTCGAGAATTTAAATTGAACTTTGGTATCCATTTTTAATCCATGCTGCTCCTTTTCTTCTTATTCTTTTACAATAGGCATACATCTCTTCTCTGCGTCACGGTGTAAAAGTTTGACCAATAGCATCGCCTCTCCGTTTCGAAGTTTTTACTATCTACATACATTGATTGGCTACTTGAAAACGTACGAATCAATGGGCAGTGAAATGTGGCGCTTAAGTGGAGACGTCATAAAAGATTCAAAAACTCTGAAAAGCCTGTGAATTTCCTCTCTAACCTAAACTTATAGCTCGACCTACTTTTCATGAACTCTAGGCTCAGTTTTAATATTTTTGCAGACGTTATTCCGGCAGCCTCTTCGTCTTAAAAGCACTTTTATAATTAAAATGCCGTTGTGAAATAGAAAAGTGAGATGAAAAAGTATTACCTAAGTCGTAGATCATTATCAAGTGAAAAATAAGTAGGTTATTAGATTGTTAATAATGTAGAAATACCTTTGCCAAGTAAGGAATAGTCTTGTCTAATGATAGTGATTTATTTTCATAAACAAAATGGACATTTTATAAACCAAAATATGAATAAACAAAGGCTCTCTAGGATAGAGATATACATAATGTTATTATGATAATACAAACTTTATTACGCAAACGAAACGTAGAATTTCTAAGTTAGACCAACTACGCAGGGGTACTCGCGAAATTGGTAGAATTATTCTGTTTATATTATAATACAAAAAACAAAGTAGATTGGACTTATCTGTGATTTGATGAAATAATAGATGGAGTGCTAGAAAAGGAATAAAACTAGAAGTTTTCAAAACAGAAAAAAATGTTTTATCGGCCAAGTCGATTGATGGCGTTTAAACTGAAGTTATTACTCGCTGAAACAACTCATGGCGATTGTATAAAACTTAAAATTGTATTAATCCGATATCGTATTACATTCATACAGTATTAATGAACTAACTCCACAAGATAGTAAAACTAGTTTAGTTGTAAATGTAGGGAGAAAGCGAATGCAAACGGTGTGTGGCGGTGCGGGTAAACTCTTTGCATAAATCACTATACCGCATTGGAGCACTGCTAACTTAGTTCATTAATTGCTCACTGGTGCTAGGAATATTGCCAAGATTATACCATACCTATCCTAGATGGACGGGACTTAATTACCTTATTAAGAAACCGCTCATACGTTACAAGTTCTAAGTAAATAGATTTCTCTGAGAATTTTTGGTCTTTCGTGCTGAGGTGGAAACTGTTGGCAAGTTTGTCTCTGTACTTTGATTTGTGTGCACATTAACGTTCTACTACAATATTTAGGTAGGAACTCAACCAATTAATATTTAGAAAAGAAACTGGCCAAGTGCGTGACGTACCACGCACAATGAGGGGTTTCGTAGTTGGGAAGTTGGGATGAATTTATCCCAAAAACAAACTTAACATTATAGTTGAAAAACATGTTCTCCCATACATCGATATACGTCACGGTCAATTCCCCAACTACAAATTTAAGTTGGTCGACTAATACTAGTTAACTTGTAAAGCCTACTTAGCTGTGATAGTTTTCCTTTTAATTTCATTATATGTACTACTGCCATGACATTTTTCACATCTCCATAAACAACTATTTAGCTGACGGGAGGGAGGACACTTGACTCTAAAAATAGTGCTTTAAAGCTTAATATTAAGCAAACGGCTCCTTAAATCGAAAAATAGTGTGGACAGAAATCATCAAATAACTTCTCCCGCTCTGGGCGGAGCGGGAGGGCGTGTCAGACTCTTACTGACTAAAACCCACCCGTATCCTTCCTGTTGCCTGTGTTGCGGGGGCCTCGGTGACCCATAAGTAGGTACCTTCCCGCGACCCCGGCAGGCATCGGCCCTAGTGGACCCCTACTTTGTGCTGACGACGTCTCTTTGAGGCGCGCGTGGAATACGACGCGCCGTCGACCCGGGCCTGGTCCTTACCGGACGGTGAGCTACCCATTGCTCACCGTCCGCAAGCCCGCGCCTACGGTGGCTGGAAATCCGCCCGAGATTCCCGACGCCCAGGGCGTCTCCTGCGGCGGCTAGGGGCGAGAGGGCGCGAAACTTGCCTTTCCCTCAACCGTCCCGCCTCCTCCTTCGCGAGCATTACTGCTTCGCAGAAGGAGGTGACGGCTGCCCATGCCCTCTCGCTCCGTACCATGGCCTGAACCAGGGCCGGACGCGAGAGGTCTCTGCCGCCGATCGCCTCCACGAGGACAGGGAGGTACCCTAAAAAAAAAAAAAAATTATTAAGGTTTTATTTTAGTAGGTACTTTGTCGGCGTGATTGATTGATGTATACCGATGCCAAATTACAGCTATGTAGTACTTAGCGTCTCTGAGCTACAGCGGGGACAGACAGACAGACAGTCAGACGGACATGGCGAAACTATAAGGGTTGTTTGTGCAGTACGGAACCCTAAAAAGGTTCTTTGAGTGTTATGGGATATTAGACAACTATTTTGAACTCGTTAAAAATATAGCAACAGGATCTTGATATCTACATGAAACAGTATATGGAAAGAGTTTCCAGAAATAACGTAACAACGTTTTTAAGATCCTTGCAGGTTTGTAAGGAAACTAATCGTTCTCAGTTCTAGAATGTTAATTTCAATTATGTAGTTCAGTGCACGTACTAATCGTGACACGCGTCCCAGCAGTGTCGTCGGTCTCGTTACGCGTCGGTATGATGGGCGGCCGTTCGTCGCGATCTTCCCGAGTGTCTCTTTAAGCTCAACACTCGCGTGGAGACCGATTTCACACCGTCTACACTATTTATACGCGCTGTTTGATAATTTTTACACAAAAATCTTACGCGGTTACGCTAGGGAAATAGATACAAGAAGATTTTGAAATTTTCCATGAATTGGAGGTTGCATTAATTAGCATGGTCTCATCTCACTTTTAGAATTTATCTACATAATATGTAAACTGAAATAAAAGCTGCCTTAATTCTATTGCTACTTCTTCAAGAGTAGGTACCTACATATAACCTGATACATGGAAATACTTTCTAAATTAATATGTCAGGGACATTCATTCGAAAAATAACCCATGTAAAGTTGACATACTTAATATTTTGTTTGTTTACTTAAGTTATTGAAAATCGATAAGTAGTCAGGGTGCGTCATTGTTTACCAACGTATAATCTTTCAATTGGTACTCGACCGACAGAGAGAGGCTTCTTACAGAGATGGGAAAACGATAGCCCAGATTTAAATGGACGCCGGTCGGCCAGTGTCAACGAAAGTGAAATTTTATTGACACCCGAAAACGTTCGAGCGAACAAATATGTCTCATAGGATACTAATGGGGATTTCGGACGGATTTCATTAGTGATACATGTCGTAAATAAATAATGTATTTATCAACACCGTGTGGTTTACAAATCTACCAACTGACGTGTTCCTTTTGATTTAAGACTCGTGCAGACTAGCGCGATATCGCGGGCGTGACAGGTAGCAATATGTCTGTCGCGCCCACGATATCGCCCCAGTCTGCACAAGCCTTTATTGGTTGATGTTAGGTAGTTGTACCGATTTCTTTTGTAGTTTGCAAAAAATACATTCTCGCGTTACAAAAATTTCTAACTCGTTAAAATAGCTTGCTTGATGTTTATATTTCAGATTACAATCTTATCAGTCGTCTCTTAAAACAAAACAACAAAGTTATATTTATGTTATAAATATCATCTCTCTCATCTAAGACCCAAACTAACAACGATATAGGTGTATTTTACCCTTACAGCCTAATTCTCCTTCATAAATATACCACCACAAAGAAGAGCTTGGCTGTAATTACAATTTCATAGACACTTATTTGCAATAAGTAGCTCCATCTTTTTAGTTTCGTAGTCAACAAGGAACGTTTATACATATTATATGTAGTTTCGCCATGTCCTTCTATCTGTCTATCTGTCTGTCCGCAGCTTAGCTCAGAGACTCTTAGTACTAGAAAGCATTAATTTGGCATGGGTCTACATATTAATCACGGCGGCAAAGAGGTAAAAAAAATTGCAGGAACCCTTGCACGTATATTGGGGATGATATTTTTTATCTCGTCTATCCCATGGTGTGAGGTATCGTTGGATAGGTTATTCAAAAATATTGCGGGTTTGTGTAAACCATTTTTTGATTCAGGAATCCGTACGCGTAATATGAAGCCTTATAGTGCAATTTTTTGTTAGCTGCCAGCTAAATGGTTGTTTTTGGATATATAAAAAAAGTCACGGCAGAATATCTAATGTATGGGGACGTATATCGATGTATGTGCGTGGTCCGACACACACTTGGCCGGTTTTTTTATGTCTAATAGTCTTCTACTCAATTAATTACTGCGGTACACTTAGGCCCAAAGTGTGCGCACGTTACCTCGATAATTATGGCAATTTTTTGTAAGAATAATGGATGATGTGACGCTTGTGTTTAATTACCTTAGTTTGTAACCGCGATAAAAAGAACAAGACATTGTTGACTTTTGTGTGTTTGTCGATAGAAACATGGCGACCTGTTGAGATATTTTGTTTTCAACTTTGTATTTGTAATGGCAGATAGGTTGTTCATGTTTGTGCTTTAGGTGGGATTATTCTCAGATGTTAAACTTTTGAAAACCTTAGTTTGCTTCAGCAAAATGAGCATACATTTTAGATTTAATCACCCAGTTGTAAGATCAAACATAAAACTTTTTTTACGCATGAATAATGTTTTCTTTGACTCCATCTATGGCAGTTGAACAATACCCCAAACTCTTTGTCTACAACAAAATATTTCATTTTTCTTCCGTTGCGGAGGCAGTAAAAAGTTTGCAGGCATCTCAGGCATCTACCAGCACCTTTACAAAGAGTTTTTAAATATAAAACTCAACTCTGCGAGTATAAAATAGTAAAAAATATCGTCCAGGAATATCAACGGAGACTCGTTTGTTGAATTTAAATAATTTTATTCTTTGGTTTATTAAGCAAAGTTTTTTCTCTTTTCTTTTGTAAGTTAAGCAGTGTTGCAACATGACTAATGGCAGTAAAATACTTTAAGCGACATATTACGACACTATATGGAATATTAAAAGTGACTCTACTACCTGTCGTAAATAGTTCCACGATGTTATGTGCGTTGTAGCAGAAACATAGGAACAGAAACATACATACATAATCACCCTCTAATGTTCCCACTGCTGGGACACAGGACTCCTGTGAGAGGGATTAGGCCTTATCCACCACGTGGGCCCAGTGCGAGTTGGTAGATGTCACACGTCTTCGAATTTTTGGTTCTAGGACATGCCGGTTTCCTCACCATGTTTTCCTTCACCGTTTTGAGAGCAGTGGTGATGAAATAATTTACACAAAGTAAAGCGCCTGTCTTGGTTCGAACCTACGCGCTACAACTCGTAAGTCGCGGCCGTTACCACTGGGCCACCACTGCTCTCATATGTATTCGATTCGTCGGAACTCGATGCAATTACTCGTAAGTATTCCTAGGTATAGGATTCTGAGAAAAAAGGAATGGTATATATTTTGTAAGTGATGCTATGTTTGTTGCTAATAACACTTTGGATTAAAAATTAAAGACTGCAGTACCTACTGCATCATAACTTGTGAGCCTTGGCGATAGTTTCATAAATTAATATGCGTAAGTGTCTCATTTGTTTCAGCTGACTTAAACTTGGACGGAATAATAAGTTTTGCTCTACAACTGATAAACTCTCAAACTCTGAAGAATAACTCAACAAACTTAGTTCTCAGAAAAGTTCTATCCGCAGATTTTCCTTAACTCGAGTGGAGTTTAGTGCACAGGAAAATATAGATTATATTTGTTAATTGGATGCTTACCTCTTTCTGTTTTCTTCATGCATAGCTTTTTTTTTTTTGAGGGTGGGAAATCATCAAATAACTTCTCCCGCTCTGGGCGGAGCGGGAGGGTGTGTCAGACTCTTACTGACTAAAACCCACTCGTATTCCTTCCTGTTGCCTGTGTTGCGGGGGCCTCGGACCCCTACTTTTGTGCTGACGACATCTCTTTGAGGCGCGCGTGGAATACGACGCGCCGTCGACCCGGGCCTGGTCCTTACCAGACGGTGAGCTACCCATTGCTCACCGTCCGCAAGCCCGCGCCTACGGTGGCTGGAAATCCGTTCATGCATAGCTTGAAGCAACTATTTACTGAAGTCGCATGTATTGTGTGAGAGAAAAGTTCCCAGGTGTCATGTCCACGTCAGGCCGAAGTCGACGAAACTTGTCGAAGTTTTCCGAAGTTGGCAACTCCCCCGATCACTCGGTGTGTCGCCTGATTGATATCTAATAAAATATTATTGCCCGACATTGTTTCTTTGTTATTCTTGTTCTGATATTGAAGGCATGTGACGTGCAGGTACAATGAGGTATTTTTTACCGTTCCTTGTTTTCTTTACGGCACTCGTTCGGGGATAGTTACCGCTACTCGACACGATTTGACGAGAGCATAATTTATGTCACTTGTTACATTGTTCTGGTCCTTAGGGGGTCACTTCGCGGGAAGGTACTAATGGGTCACTGAGGCCCCCGCAACACAGGCAACGGAAGGAATACGGGTGGGTTTTAGTCAGTAAGAGTCTGACACACCCTCCCGCTCCACCCAGAGTGGGAGAAGTCATTTGATGATTACCCATCCAAAAAAAAAGGGGGGTCACTTGCAATGTTAATTCTCTGGCGAAAATTGTGATCACAACAGTCAATAAGTTTTAAAACTGAAATGAAAATTGGTTCAGCTGTGCTAGTAGGTGCCTGAAATTGCTGCTCCTTTCAATTTATATTAAAACTAGAATAATATAATCTATATAAATAAAAACCGGCCAAGTGCGTGTCGGACCAAGCAGAATGAAGGGTCCCGTAGTTGGGATTACTTGGGACGAATTTATTCCAAAAACAAACTTAACATTGTAGTTGAAAAACCTGTTCCCCCATACATCGATATATGCCACGGTCAATTCTCCAACTGCGTATTTAAGTTGGTCGACTATAACTCGGTAACTTGTAAAGTCTACTTAGCCGTGATAGTTTTCCTTTTAATTTCATTATATGTACTACTGCCATGAATTTTTTCACATCTCCATAAACAACCATTTAGCTGGCTCCAACAAAAATTAGCACTTAATGCTTAATATTACGCTAGTGGATCTTTGAATCGAAAAGTGGTGTTCACACACCTGCAATATTTTTGAACGGCCTTTTATTATCCAACGATACCCCAAACCATGACGAGAAAAAATAATATCATCCCCACATTACGTGCAAGGGAGGTACGCTAAAAAAAAGATTTCAAGATTTTATTTCAGCACTTTGTCAGCGTGATTAATATGTATTCAAATTACAGCTTTCTAGTACTAAGTGTCTCTGAGCTACAGTGGGGACAGACAGACAGACGACAGACGGACATGGCGAAACTATAAGGGTTCCTTGTTTACTACGGAACCCTAAAAATGAAATGCTGTTCGTTGGTAAGCACATCACTTAAGAATGGCTGGAACGATTAGACACTTTTTTTTTAAGTGTCCGAATTAGGTTTTTATGCAAAGAAAAAGCTTCCCGGAAAATGTTCAAATTTGGGAAAAACTAAACGTCTTTTATTCTATGGGATTTTTGTATGAACTATTGAAATTTAGATAGAACAACGTCTGTCAGATCAGCTAGTATTAATATGAAAGCCAAATAACTGTATCAAACACACAATCGCGCTTTCAAGTCAAAGTAACATTCCATAGAGAATAATAAACTATTGATGAGAACTCGTAAAGAAGCTCTTACATTCCAGTATATCCTCATATGTTACATAGAACCGACTTAAGTTCTCTCTAACTAAACCTTTATAATTTAAACTTACACTCAGCTCGTGGTGATTTCGACGAATGCAATGATAGTGATGCGCTGTTGCCGCAGACTTCTCCATACGAAACTACCTTTTGGAAGGGGCAACTAGAACCAATACTATTTTTTTTTGTTTGTTAATTTTGACGTTCAAAAGTGCCTTTTATGTGCCTATTTGAAATAAATTATTTGACTTTGACTTTGACTTGGATACTATTAAACTAAGGCACAATCCGTATTTTAGTTAGGAATTATATCGGATATTGAAATTACTTTTGAAGCCTTGCTGGAATTGTATTGCTGAAACGTTAATTTCATTCGTATAATACAATTATAGTACTAATACATAGTATCTACAAATTTAAAAGGAATTATGTTGGTCATTCTGGAAAGTACCTACTGTTGAAAATAATAATAGAAACTCCAAACTTTCTAAGCACTTTCAAAAACGTTACGTTACCGAACCGTAATTTACCTTCAGGCTCAAGAGTCACTTGACGAATCCCTTTCATATTAAGTGATATCCGCTTTTCTATCCGCCAATTATGATGCAAATTATTCGTATCCGCATCCGCAGCTCCTAAATGAAACACTCCCATCACTACTTTACCGCTGAATTTATTACGCTAACTTTCCTTTTCGATTCAGATCTATTCCTTTTTGTGATATTGCATTCGTCTAACCACGGTATTATTATTTTAATGCACCTTCCCTTTGAGCATTCTACAAATTGTAGGTACCCACTGCCTCTGCAAAGTGCTAAATTGCACCTATGATTAAGTTCACTTTGCTGTGAAATCGTTTGTTTCTTTTGCGGTACCTACATTTTAACATAAGTTTTTGCATAGTAACACTGCTTAACTGTTCTCTGCCTCGTTGGTCTGGTGGTTGCAAACGCTTCTGCTGAGCATGAGGTCCTGGGTTCGAATCCCGTGTCGGGCAAAGCGTTATTAGGTGTTTCTATCTGGAATTTCCCATTAGCGGCCTGGAGTCTGGATTTGTGGCCGGTTGATGGCAATAGGCTCGCCCCCTATTAGGTACATGGGACTTAAAAACATAACTAGCGAAATGTGGGTGTACTACAGGTACACCTCTGCCCAACCCTTCGGGGAAACAAGGTCTGATGATGTATGTTATGTTAACTGTTCTTGTGGTAGCTTTATACTAATAAAATAAATTACTTAAAAAAACAAAAAACCCGACTGCAAAAACACAACTGAAAAGGGAAAAACAAGCATTATAATCTATATAGTCGGTTGGTTGTTAAGTTTGGAGTTACTGTTTTTCCCTTTTCAGTTGTGTTTTTGCAGTCGGATTTTTTGTTTTTTTAAATAATTTATTTTATTTCAAGCTTTTTACTTTTATTAATATAATTTGAAAATTACTCATTAAGTACTAGCTTTTATGTCATACCAATATTGTTGCAATTAATTAAAAAAAAAAAAAACTTCCCCTCCTGAGGCAGTCGGGTAAAAATAGGTATATTTTTTGTACTTCCGTACCAAATTAATACATCAATCAATCTGCCCAGCCTTTTCCCAACTATGTTAAGGTCGGCTCCAAGTCTAGCCGGATGCGGCTGAACACCAGTATTTTACATGGAGCGACTGCTTATATTTACTACACAACCCTGTTACAGGGTAACATGATACCCCTTGGTAAGACTGGTTGTCAGACTATTGGGCGACCCGTAACGGCTGTCCTTTGACAGCCGTAGATCTTTATCTACGACTGACATACTGGACCAACGGCTTAACGAGCTTTCCGAGGCATGGAGGGGTCTCGATATGGAATAGATGTTCACCCATCCAAGAACTGACCGTGGTAAGTGTAGCTTAACATTCGGTCGAACCGCGCGGCTGTTATCATTCAGCCACGAGTCCTTACCTATGTACATAACATTTAATAACTGTACATTAACAATAGTTAATAATAAAAAATAGTAAATAATAGTTAATTATTATGGTTAATTATAATTCTGTGTTACTATTAGTTAGGTAGATGTAGAAGCGATAAAATAAATGAGTTATTGAAATAGTTAGCTCTATCACATCTGCTACGCTCTGCATTTAATTAGTTTGATTGTTAAAAAATAAACAACTCATTTGTGTCTGACCTTGATATTAATGACTTACCAGCCTACATGGTAGCCAGCCTATAATGTTCCCACTGCTGGTACACAGGACTCCACTCTGTGAGAAGGAGTGGGCCGTAATCCACCACGCGGGCCCAGCGTGGGTTAGTAGATGTCACATGTCTTGGAATTTTTGGTTCTAGGACATGCCGTTTTCCTCACGATGTTTTGCTTCACCGTTTTGAGAGCAGTGGTGATGAAATAATTTACACAAAGTAATGCGGCTACCTGGGTTTGAACCTACGACCTACAACTCGTAAGTACCAGTCAAAAATTACAAAAAAAAAAATAGGTCCTTTCATAATTTAACATAAACATAAAATAACATAACTTCACGTAATGTAATCCCCGAGGGGTTAGGCAGAGGTGTACCTATAGTACACCCACATAATTTAAGGTACTTCTATAACGAAATTAGTATCATTGTACCATTATACACATTTTTAGGTAAGTATTCATATTTCATTCAGAAACAAACGTGATTAACAAGAGTACAGTCAAAGCAAGTTGCCGTTACACAAGTAAGTAGGTAACATAACTTGATGTTAGTAAAATCTACAGGGTCCAATCGAAATAACTAGCAATACTCCGCAAACATCACGGGCATCGATATCTAAATAAAAATAAAAAAAATTTGATGATTTTTTTTTTGTGTGATCGTTTTTATTGATGTTACTTGAAGTATTAATTAAGAAAATCTGTTTTTTTGTTTTATCGTGTTTAGATATTGAATACCCATCACGTCTGTGAATACCCAGAAATATGTTTATTTTTTTAACTGATATTTCAAGTGACTACATGTGGTTGATGACCCCAAAAAAATCCTCAAATTATTATTTTTTTGTCTAATTTGTATCTGTAGATTTTTACTCTTAATACCGATTATTATTAATTCGACTAGTTATGTCATAACCTGATATAACGTAGTCGAATTTTCTAATTAGGTACTTCACTGGGCTGAATAGGGAACGAATATAGCAGATAGTTACAGATTTAACCTTTAAAATGAATAATATCACGCTATATCTTTAGGAAGCTAACCGGTCAATGTAAAAACGGCTATTTTAGTTCAGCCGTTATTTTATTTATAAGTCCGATTCCCATTTATTGGTACATTTTGTTGTAACATTGTATGATAGAACTTTCGTAGACTATGTGTCATCTGTGGTTATAATTAAAATACATTTCTATGGTTTAGGTGACTGTTGATGAGAAATCCCGTGTGTTTATAATCTACTGTTATTTTATTTTAGCGATAGCCGCTCGTCAGGAATAATCTGCAAGAATGCATCAGTCAGTGTTGTGACATTAGATAGTACAAGCAAGGAAAAACTGCGCAAGCAATGGAAAATTGCTACTGAAGGCCGCGGGTGTCGACGTCAGCACGAGCTTCTTCTCACACGGACAACTGTACGTCGCTTGCTCCGCATCACCAGTCCTGACTCTCTGTATATTTTGGTTGCTGAGAGCAAAACGTAGTGTAAGGTAAACGTAACATATATCCGATGTCAGGGAAGTTTTATAAAAATGCGGCTGTTATTTTAGTATATTGTCTGTGGTGTCTTACGACTTCCACGTCAAATATGTCAACTTTTGTACAGACGGCTAACGGATATTAAGCTTATACATTTCCGTACAATGAGAGGTCAGCTTACTGGAAATGTATAGCTTGATATGTAGCCGTGTGTACTAGCTTCTGCTATTATCAAATCAAATGGAACAAAAACCCTCCACAAAATAGCATTTTATAAAAAGTGGTCAGAGTAGATAGTTAACTCTTAACTTCTCCTGTTTGAGAAAAAGTGTTCGTTGATTACTTTTGTGGACGGAGTTAAATTATTTATTTCATGCTGTCAACCTTTTTAGAATTTACACAAATATTTTTTTTTATATTGCATTTTATAAAAAGTGGTCGGAGTAGATAGTTCCTGCCGGGGTCGCGGGAAGGTACTTATGGGTCACCGAGGCCCCCGCAACTCAGGCAACAGGAAGGAATACGGGTGGGTTTTAGTCAGTAAGAGGCTGACACACCCTCCCGCTCCGCCCAGAGCGGGAGAAGTTATTTGATGATTTCCCACCCTCAAAAAAAAAAAAAAGAGTAGATAATTAACTCTTAACTTCTCCTAACTGTTTGAGAAAAAGTGTTCGTTGATGACTTTTGTGGACGGAGTTAGATTATTAATTTCATGCCGTTAACCTTTTTAGAATTTACACGAATATTCGGCGCTAGGAGTGTTGAATTTAAAGCCGCTCACTACACGGCGCGTCCTTTCACGTACCTAACCAAACACTCTCCATTTTATGCAGAAAGGGCATTTCATTACACTGAATTTAATTACATTCTTACACAACAATGCTTTGAAGCTGGCCATTTTTTTTACCGTCTCTGACTACAAAGCAACTGTAGAGAGTAAAACAACACCCCACCCTCTCTGATTACCTCGAAATGAATAACGAACGCTTCAAGAAAACATGTTTTCTATTCCTTTGAATAATTTAAATAAAATGGCAACAGTAAGTAGAGTTCTCATCAGTGAAGGAAGCTCGACAAAATTGCTATCATGTTTTTTAAATGATGATTTACTTAAAATTACTCTTGTTTTATATTTTATTACGCTTTATTTTCTCAAGTGGTGTGTAAAAGGTTCCTACGGCCAATTTACACGAGCTATAAAGGTCGATGTAAGTGCTGGGAAGGCGGTGAATTTAACTTTAATAAGTTCGCATTGCGCCTCCGTGCACACTTGCGAGCGCATGTAATTCCCATTAAAAATACAACAGTACGAATAGTTAGATACATATCGGGAATTTAAGTAGGCACGTGAACCACGTACTTGATCGCAAATGGCCATAGAGACGGGAAACGATAGCGTTCAAGAGGCGCCGCGAATTTTAAATAAATTAAATCCTATTCGACTGAAAAGATTTTCATATCTGCTAGAAGGTTCATACACCCAAATATCGTTGGATTACCTACATTTCAACAATAGCTTTTAAATCTTTAGTGTAAGAAGCTATCTCTGATTCTGGACCTTTTTTTTTTAAATCTGACAATGATTTTTTTTTATAAATCTTTGGAGTTTCTTCATGTAATGAAAACTTAAGGATCTCAGTGAAACAAATTTGAAATATGTGACGATTAGATTGATAGGAAGACTTACACATAGCGTAATTAAAATTTAAAACATAGGATGTTGCTTACAGCTGGCTAAGAATTAAATTTTCATAAATAGTTACCAAGCGCATAAATTACGGCGGCGTACAATGTACGTCGCACGCCGCCTCTATGTAAACATTTACCTTTTTATTTAAGCCCTAGTGTATAACGTATTGAAACTGTGTTTTCCTTTAACTATCGAGAAAAAAGAAACAAATCGCATCATCATCTGCCTAGCCTTTTCCCAACTATGTTGGGGTCGGGTTCCAGTCTTAGCGGATACAGCTTAATACCAGTATTTTACGTGGAGCGACTGCCTATCTGACTTCCACAACCCAGTTACTGGGCAACTTTCTCGAGATATATTCAGAACAATTACACAAATTGAAACGAACAATAGTCTTTGGCGATTACAACCTAGACTTACTCAATCCGGACTTAGCGACACGGAAGTATAAGAACATTTTAAAAGAGAACAACTACAAGATCCTGAACAGAATAAATCCAAAACACTGTACCCGCGAAACAACCTCGACCAAGACAATGTTAGACCATGTTTCTTCTGACTTAAATGAAAATAATTTCCATTTTGTCACTATGGAATCTTCAATGTCTGACCACAAACAAATACTTTTAGAGATAAAGCGATACAAACCACCATATATCATAAAACAAAAATACAACGCGGTAGACTTCAATAAACTTTATCGATGCCTGGATGAATATCCTAAAAATCATGAAGACGTGGAGTATGACAAATTGGCATGCAAATTACAATCTTGTCTAAATAAGTGCAGAATCACAAAATTTAAATTTTTGAATCCCCCGCGGCAAGACTGGATTAAAAAAGATCTATTGGAAGAGATAAATAACAAGAACATACTATGGCAAAGATATAAAACAAATGTGGTGGACACGGAAATAAAAGCAGATTATGAACATATTAAAGTCAGAGTATTACACAACATAAGAAAAGCAAAAAGTGATTATTACCTAAAGAGGTTTGAAGAAAATTCAAGTAACCCACGAAAAATGTGGCAACTTATAAACGATTTGTCGAGAAACAAACTGCATGACAGAACTGGACCGGATAAACTTGAAACGCCAGCTGGTACTATTACGGACCAAAAAGAAATATGTGAATGTTTTAACTCATATTTTTCGACTATTGGCTCAACCCTAGCAAGTATGATTTCTGAAAAGTCGAAAGGAAGTCAAATTTTAGAAGAGTGTAGACTAACTGATAAAACGGAATTGCAGTTTCTGAAACCAGCAACTACAGAGGAAGTTATTACCATAATTAAAAATTTGGAATGTAATACTGCGTCCGGCATTGATGGTATTAGTACCAAATTAATTAAATGCGTAAAAGACATTATTGCTACGGAACTAACAGCCTGTATTAACTACCATATGGCACAAGGTATTTTTCCCAGCGAATTAAAAGTTGCAAAAGTTGTACCAATTCATAAATCCGGAAGTAAATTAGACCCGTGCAATTACCGCCCTATATCAGTTCTCCCAGTGACTTCTAAAGTTATTGAGAAGATTCTTTATAACCGATTGGAGTCATTCCTTAATTCAAAAGGTTTCTTTTACCGTAAACAGTATGGTTTTAGAGCTCAATCAAATACTCTCGCTGCTACAATTGACCTCGTAACCAAAATTAAAAATAAAATTGATCAAAAACAAGTTGCTATAGGTATATTTGTTGATCTCAAAAAAGCCTTTAACACCATCAGTCATGACAAATTATTACAAAAAATCGAACACACCGGTGTCACAGACAAAGCACTTGAAATCTTTAAATCATATATGGAGAACCGTAAGCAAATAGTAAGAATATGTAAACATGAAAGCAATCCCTGTATCCTGAATTTTAGCGTCCCCCAGGGATCAATATTGGGCCCCCTCATGTTCCTTATTTATATTAACAGTATCAGTGAATTGGGTCTTAAAGGAGACATCTCCCTTTATGCCGACGACACAAGTCTCTTTTACTTTGGACACTCAGTCGAAGCTATAATAGCCGACGCTCAAAATGATCTTAACTTGTTGAATGAGTGGTTTCAGTCAAATCTTTTAACTATTAATATTACAAAAACAAATTATGTAATTTTTGCAGCAAAAAATAAAAAAATAAATGATAATTTCGAACTTAAAATAGACGGCCAACTACTTGAACGAAAAGCTAAAGAAAAATATCTCGGACTTATCTTAGATAGTAACCTTACATGGAAACCACACCTAGAAAAAATTAAACTTAAACTAAGTCCACTCACAGGGGTACTCCGCAATATAACAAATTGTCTCCCTCGAAAAGTGCGATATCTTATCTATAATTCCTTGGTTAAGCCTCATATTGACTACCTTGAAATTTGGGGCACTGCAGCGAAGTGTAATATAGATCCAATGCAACGAGTTCAGAATAGGTTAATTAAAATTTTATTTAACTATAAATTTAGGACATCAACTGAAAAGATATACGAGGAAACAAAAATAATGAATATAAAACGAACGTACATATACTACACATGTATTCTAATACGTAAAATATTAAATAAGGAAATCCATTCCAGTATAAAATTTGTAACAAAACAACAAACACGTAAGATTAACCTAAGACGTGCTAGTTACTTAGTGACCCGCCCTCCTAGAACCAACTATGGACGAAGAAATTTGGAGTTTGAGGGTGTTACAATTTATAATAAATTACCGTCGATAATAAAAAAAGAACAAAGTTATGCCCGGTTCAAAAAGCTACTAAAGACTCACACAATTAATACATACAAATAAGTGAATAAAATAAAAAATATAATTGCATAATATATACTACATAAATAAAATACACACTATATATATATATATATATTGTATATATATATATATATATATATATATATATATATATATATATATATATATATATATTAACTGTATACCTCTAAATTAAAAATATACATACATTAGGAATTTACTTAAACTAAACAAAAATAAATTAATCTCTAATACTCAAAATGAGGTATGTACCCAAAATATATAAACAGAACAATAAACTTGCTAATAACAGACTATGCCATCAATGCCACATCTAGTAAAAAATCAAATCATACATCCATGTTGTGCCTCGTTAATAACCTACGATCGAGTTTGTTATCTGTTTACCCACGTTTTTTGTTTTTTTCTTTTGTTTTGTCATTTTATATACGTACATCTGTGCGCTCTAATTATTAATCTTAGTTATTAGTTATTGTTTCTCAGTAAGTGAATCAGTGTATGCAATTCTTTATGAGAAATAAAGTTATTCTAAACCCATACGATACCCCTTGGTAAGACTGGTGTCACACTTTCGGGCTTCTGACGTCCCGTAACGACTGTCAAAGATCCACGAATGACAGCCGGGACCAACGGCTTAACGTGCTTTCCGAGGCACAGAGGGGCTTGATATGTAAAGACGGTCACCCATCTACGGACCAACCGCGGCAAGCGTAGCTTAAAAAAAACAAATTGCATGTGTCTGATTTATTTTACTTTTAATGGTTAACCAACAATTGTCTACACCGTTACAATTTTAAAATAATATTTTATTGAAATCTAAGCTTAGTGTAACAATTTCTTATAGGTTAGCACCGCATGCCCCATAAACGTAATAATTGTGCCACAAGCACTATACTATTGCGGACGGTGAGCAATGGGTAGCTCACCGTCCGGTAAGGACCAGGTCCGGGTCGACGGCGCGTTGTATTCCACGTGCGCCTCAAAGAGATGTCGTCAGCACTAGTGTAGGGGACCACTAGGGCCGATGCCTGCCGGGGTTACGGTACTAAAGAGTTACCGAGGCCCCTGGCAACACAGGCATCGGAAGGAATACGGGTGGGTTTTAGTCAGTAAGAGTCAGTAAGAGACACACCCTTAAAAGATGTTATTTGATGATTTCCAACCCAAAAAAAAACACTGTGCTAAAAAAATAATAACAAGTAACATAACAAGAGTTTAAAAATAACATAAAAAAATCTACCAAAATTAAAATAATACCATTACCACTGATACCAATCGATAATATAAAATATTTCAATACGAGCTTTAAAAGAGTTTGCGTTGGATTTGGGACATCCTAGAAATGAGTACCTATGTGACAGCAACAAATATGAAAATGGAAGGAATGCATTTGTCACAATGACTGGCATTTTATTTTGTTCTCTTGTATTTGTAAACACTCCATTTTAGGGTTATGTAGTCAACAAAGAACCCTTATAGTTTCTCCATGTCCGTCTGTCTGTTTGTCTGAATAAAATCTTTAAAAAAAATTTGGGTACCTCCCTTACACGTAAAATGGGGATGTTATTTTATAGTATCGTTGGATAGGCCGTTCGAAAATGTTGCCATTTTTCGATTCAGCTTTAAAGTGCAATTTTTTTCAAAACTACCATTTGCCAGCTAAATGGTAGTTTTGGATATGTGAAAAAAAATCATGGCAGTACTAAAATATATAATATAATATAGTATAACGAAATTAAAAGGAAAACTATCACAGCTAAGTAGGCTTTACAAGATAACGAGTAATAGTCGACAACTTTTTCGGTTAGAGAATGGACCGTGACGTATGGGAGAACATGTCTTGCAACTAGGTACAATGTTGTTGTGGATGGGAAATTATCAAATAACTTCTCATCCCAACTACGTATCCCTTCATTGTGCTTGGTCCAACACGCACTTGGCCGGATTTTTCTTTAATATTTTAACGACTTGACGAAATTTCGGAATTATAGACGATCTACTTATTGAGTCAAAACTCCTTTATCCTCAATGCACATTCTACCGTCTGTTAGAAAGAGGAATTTATGAACTGACCAGTAAGATACAACCCAGAACATATGCTCTCTGTGTAATATTCTGCAGTTCATAGGACGATTTGCTAATGGGACATATAGCTAAACTGTCGTTCCGATTATAGGTCGTTTTGCTATTAGGACCATTTGCTTTAAGGATGTTTTGATACGGATGGCTTATCTCAAGCAAGTTATTTTCATCTCTTCGGAACTCTTGAGTGCTTTAATCGTATTCGTGAACTTTAGATCGACCTAGTATCCGAGCGATACTATCTTGATTTAGGTCAGATGTAACACTAACACGCCAGTTTGGAAATATTTAAGGCCATAACCACCATACTTTAAGCCTTGCAATTTTAATGTACCTACACACGGCTACATACGAGTATTAAGCCATATATTTCCATTATAAGCTGATCTCGCATTGTGTAGGATTTCCGTATAATGAGATTTCAGTTTATATTGGAAATGTATAGCTTATTAAGTAGCCGTGTGTACGAAGCACATTGTATGAACGCCTGCGTTTTTTCCCCATTCAGCAATGCAATGTATATTGCATCTTAAGTATTTATTGCAGTTCTGCTTCTGATGACAGATGTATCACAGGGAAGGCCATCAAAACCAGAACTTAATACAAAAAAGAAAGGTATACTGGCCATTCCTGGAAGTCCACCAATTCTACGCTTAGTACGCCTAGAAAATCACGGAGGATTTTCACTACGATGATACCCTCCGTCACTACGATGAAATCCTCCGTCACTACGATGATACCCTCCGTCACTACGATGAAATCCTCCGTCACTACGATGATACCCTTCGTCACTACGATGTAATCCTACATCACTACGATGATACCCTCCGTCAATACGACGAAATCCTCCGTCACTACAATGATACCCTCCGTCACTACGATGAAATCCTCCGTCATGTGTTCAGAAAGTGTCAATTTGCATACTGCGCATAAAAGCGGCATAGATTCACTTTTGTCTAACTTTTTTTCGAAATTCATTACCGCTGTGGGCCATAAATGTGTCTGATGAGTTACTCCATTTCTTTTTTAATTAATAGAAGATTGTTAAAACTTTTCTTTCTTCTGTAAAATACGCAGCTAAGTGTACTCCAGATTGCTTAATAACCTAAATCAGAAACAAAGAATAAAAAGTTAATTAATCAAGCAATTAACAGTATGCACTAAGGTTTACGAGGTTCGTTAAGTGAGTCGCTGGCACTCGGTCGATGTCAGGCATTTTTACGTAAATGGTGCAATACAAGGCTTCCTCGTTGCGAGCGCCTGCCACCTTGAAGCAGTGAAATGTGAGACTTTAATTTCGTCTCTTGTGACCAAAACTTCACATGTATTGCGCTTTGACAAGAAAATCTGGTAGGTATGAGAAATTGAAAAAAGTTTGCGAGAAACATGTTATTTTTCACAGAAGCTGAGATTAGGTTTACGTGCAGAATTGTAAATTCAAATAGAATTTGAGATTTAATTCGTTTGGTACCCTGCGTATTTTTCGAGTCTTTGAATTTAGTTGACTGCTTTGTTGAAAATCACACTCCTTTAAATTTTCATTAAAGACTAGCATTGAAGTCTAAACGAAATCTTGATTTATTGTATCGTTACGGGTGAGGTATTTCAAGATCGTTTATCCTTTTGATATAGAGAGAGATTTAGGTAAGTAGGTGTTCAAAGTTTTCGTCACTTTATGTTATTTCTTTCTTTCTGTAACACCTCACTGTGTGTTGTGCTCTAGATTTCATATTCTTGAAAATTTTGAAGTTCTTCTAAAATCGAAATTAACTAAGAAAGTGGATATTTATTATCTCATTTTAAGAGTGTGTTCAATCAATTACAGAAATTGTAACGAAGCAATTAAAAGCAACATAAAAAGCGGCTAAGTGCAAGTTGGACTCACACGCGTACCACCTTACAATATTAAATACTATACAGGGTACATTTTTGAGACGGGGCAGTAAGGGCAGCTGCATTAACCGTTGTAACTACAGGAAAATGGTCTTAGGAGACCGTCCTTAACTTTTGCGAGTTCCGACTTTTCTAGTACTCAAACCTCTGTCGGTCTAATAGAGTTTTTTGATCCCTTTAAGAAACAGGATCGATTGGCACCAAAAAAAGTTTTGTGAAAACTGCCCATTTTCTTGCTGACTGTCTTTTTTTTCAAAATCTGTGAATGCAGATCTAAATGTCTCAAAAAGTTAAAGACGGTCTCCTAAGACCGTTTTCTTGGAGCTACAACGGTTAAGGTAGCTGCCCTTACTGCACCGTCTCAAAAATCCACTCTGTATATATTTTTTTTAATACTAAAGTAAAAGAACCACCGAAACAAACACGCTTCTTATATGGGGACCCTTTTAATTTTAACATTAATTAATTTTTTATTATTTTTTGTTATAGCGGCCATAGTAGTTAACACTCTGTGAAAATTTCAAATGTCTACCTATTACGGTCGAAAAGATAGAGCCCTGTGATAGACGGACGAACAGCGGAGCCTTAGTCAATTTAACGTCAATTTATTTATCCAGTAACAATTTACATTGCGTTCGAAACAATGCGTGCGTACATTGCGTGCAACATGAAACATTAATAGAATTAGATGTATAAATATATGAAAACATGCAATTAAATTAAAATTAGAAAATTACTGAGGAATTATATAAATAAAATGTAAAATACCATGCAAACATAAATTATTAAACCGTTATATATACCATAGTAATAGGGTCCCGTTGGCACCCTTTGAATACGGTACCCTAAAATGTAAACATTGCTCTTTTATTCTGTGAGCCATAGCTGTCTTTGAAACGCGCTTAAAATCTACATTTCATTAGAAAATTAAATTGGTTATATCGTACATACATTTTTCGCACATTTTTATCTGTCAGGGTCAGACTAAACAAACATATATTATTATAAATTCAATGACACAAAGAAATGGGTGAACCGTGGAAATAAAGAAAGCTTGAATTGTAAATAATTGATGGAGATTCTTTTGAAACGAAAAAGAGCTTTAAGTTTGTTTTTTTAGTAGTGCCGTCGTCAAGCGTGAGTGATAAATTGATCAAAGTACTTTTTTATGTAGACTTTATTTTTCTTAAACATGTCGAAATTGATCTATACATATTGAATTTCAACAACCATTTATTTCTTAATCCGATACGTGGGTTATAGTGACCAGTGAAGTTCCATGCAAAAGAACTGGCAATGCACAAGTTGATTCTACTAAGGTTGTCTGAGTCCTACTGTGTCTGCGTCCTACTTTTTTAGTCAATGCAGAATAGATAATTTTTCTTTCTCTCTTTTTACTTCTAGACCCATTAGATAGGTACTATTGCTTGTTCCGTCATTTCCGAAACAAAAATCACCTCCCACATTTCTCTATTCCCTAAAGTGTTGCAGCATTTCTCCATCAATAACCGTTACTTTCAAGATAATCCAGATATATTTGCAGTGATAACAATATGGCAAGAGTGGTGCAGGTGTAGTCACGTCGCGTCGCGCTGCAAAGCGCTTTAATATTGCATCGGTGCCGACAACAGCTTGGACGGACGCCACCGGAATATACTCCGCAAATGTGGAAAACCTCAACGACGTCAGATATTATTATGTTACTTATATATTTTTAAATTCTTCTAAGAAAAGTGTAAAGTTCAAACATAAAAATCAGCTGCCTGGATGCTGGGAATCTCGTAAAAGCTGAGCTGTAATTTCGGGTATGTTGTAGTCGAAATGCCTACCGTTAGATTCCTTTTTAATAAAATCGGCTTTAAAGTTTTTAGGCTATTTTATGTTTTCCTCAAAGGAATCCACAACTTTATGCTACAACTCGACTGTATACTTACTTATTTATGTTGAAGCATGCAGACAGGTGCTTTTTCAACCACCCTGGCAAACTGGCAACTAACTCATGGATACATTATACCGATCAGATGGTAATATTTTTTTTTTAAGTGAAAATGTCTTTAGGCGATTTTTGGTAGGGGAAAAACTTGGTTTCGCGTCACCTTACTGTGCAATTGTGTTTTAGATAATAATTATTTTATTGTAGTCAAAACTTCTGTAGGCGCGTTGAGCGATAAGTTTTCATTTCTGTCGGCAGTCTCCACGACAATTTTTTTTTAAATAGCTCGTATTAACTCACTGCTGTTCGGCAAACTGCTCGGCAAAGTTCTTTTACTTTCCTTTCTCTCCAGAGCACAAGTACCAATCTTTGTTAAAGGAGTCCTATGTATATATATTCTATGTATCTAATGTAAGAGAACACAAGACATGGCAGTCACGTCGCGTTGCAGAACGGTTGCAATATGGCGTCAATGTTTAGATGACATCGACACCTGCTCTCTAGCACGCAGGGCACGACGTCGCGGACATTGTAATGAATAGATATAGATCTGTGGAGAATATCAACTTATTGATCTATGAAATACATAGTAGGAACTGGTACCTAAAGGTGTATACACCCCGAATTTACTTTTTCCTCAGTAGTGGACAACAATGGATACCAAAAAGTTATTTAGTGAAGACCGAGGGGAGTTGAAACAATTTTGACATTTTGTTTCCTACACCAAATACTATAGACAGAAATCGTATGATATTAGTACCAATCGATAGGTCAATCTTTACACTTGCGAATGACTAACTTAAAGAAATTGTAAACGTTAAATAATGTGGTGAAAAATCGACTTAACCGTAACAAGTGAACTTGGTTCAACTCCCCTCATACCGAGGTAAGATGAAACAGGGGTCGAGGAGAGTTGAAACATATTTTTTGAGTAGTATAAAGGTCTGTAAAATACAAAAAAAAGATATAATTTAAAGGTATTTAATAAAATAAAACTTTTCAAGTTCGAAAGAACTTTTTTTAATTAGTATTTTGTTACAAATAATCAACTCACTAAGTACTATAACGTCATATTCGTGACATTTATATAAAACAGTCAGTTAAACTAAATGTTTTACATTTTGTTTAACAAAATTAAAATTAAAAATCTAAATCATATAAATTCTAAATCTTTGGCATAAAATAATTATTACCTCTCAGTCGTTTCTTAAGAATTACTAATCAGTCTTAATCAATATTTCTTCAAATATTTAAGTTACAATAATCTCACAAATGTCTAAAACAAAAAAAAATGAATATAAAAAAACATGATATAGGATGACGTTTCATAAAAGAACGAAGCCAAACCTCTCCAGCCATTTCATGCTCAGTCCAAGAAGAAGGAATTTTTTTATTATATTTTACAGCCAGCCTATAGGCAAAAGTTCTGGTTTCCTTAGTTCTGAGGCCAAAGTTAGCAGCAGCGCAGTTTAATAGATAGTCACAGAGTACCTTCTCCTCTGAAGCTGTAAAAACAGTCTTTTCAGGATATCCCACCGTTGGAGCAGTCGCCGTTTCGTTTGCTTCATAAGCAGTTTTTTTTTTTAATATACCTGTAGAGGGAGGTATGGTTCAGGTTGAAACTTGAAGCCGCGTCACGGAGACTTTTCCGTCGCAAAGTTACTTCTTCTGCTGCGAGTTCGTACATTTCTCGACTTGCCATACCTCTGTCCGTTTTTCTCTTATAATCAGTAGGCATACTGAAACAAAATTATAAACAAATTAAAGCATAAAAAAAATTGTTCCCGTTATGTTCTGATATAAAATTGAAAACGAGGAGAGTTGAAACAGCCTGTTTCAAATCTCCTCAGCACGAAAAATCCTCCCAATTTTTATTAAATGCACCATCAAGAAGCAAATACACAAAAATCTATTCTACCAAATATGTATAATAAATCTTTAGTTAACGATCTTTCGAAACATATATAACTTAAGCCATAATACAAAAACTTTATCAAAATATAGAGATCTTAAAAAAACGTTAAAAACTTACTTTTTACGATTTTTGTCACATGAGACGCAGAACTCCACAACCGCGCGACTTACGTCCCCGACGCGAACTGACATTTCAGCGGGCGGGGGGAAGGGATTGAAATGCGACGTTGTCAACTCGCTAACGATTGTATGTTCGACGAAATCGGTCCTGTTTCAAATCACCTTTGTTTCATATCCCCTCGGGCTCCCTTACTTATTGTTATCATATTGACGGTTAAAAGGTAATAAGCGACACTTTACTTAAAAATAGAGATTAAGTAGGATGGCATTCATAACTCATTTTCGACCAAAATGTCGCTTATGTCTTATTACCTTTTAACCATCGATATGCAAAATGTTGTTCTACAAAAGTAAGTTAAAAAAAAAGTGAAGCAAAGTAGGTAAGTATATCATCCATACCCTCCGTGCCTCGGAAAGCACGTTAAGCCGTTGGTCCCGGCTGTTGTTTGTAGATTTTTGACAGTCGTTACGGGTCGTCAGAAGCTCGAAAATCTGACAACCAGTCTTACCAAGGGGTTTCGTGTTACCCAGTAACTGGGTTGTGGAGGTCAGATAGGCAGTCGCTCCGTGTAAAATACTGGTATTCAGCTGTATCCGGCAAGGCAGATGATGATGATGACCCTTCTGCCCTTTATCAATTTACTTAGGGTCGACGTGGCACGTATTCTTCTTCTATAAATCTCTAGCCTTATCGTCTTTCAAACAATACAATCATCGTTTCTTCACTCAAGTTGAATTGCTTAATTGCAATAATCTATTGTAAAGTGTGATCACACATTATATAATAGATTTTTAATATAAAAGATCTATGGTTTAATACTAGATAGTCCCTAATCAACAAATGGATTAGTAACCACGCTACCGCGTATGTTATTACAACGTTCCAAATACCTGAACCAAAAACACACAGTCCACTCTATTTATACTCTGTGAACACTGGATATTGCAAAACGTGTAGTTATTTAATTGGATTTCAAGCTAATCATTGACAAACTAATTAATGGATGTCAACTGCAGATGAATTTAACAACGCTGTTTACATCGTATAGACTATATGTACCTACAGCGTACGTATGTATTATTTATTCTACTATAGTTGTTGCAAATAATGAGTCCGTATGTGACGTTTGTGATTATTAACATAAGGTTCAATTTACAATTATAGCGCCCGCTTGTGATAAATAAAGCACAAACGAATCACTAGTACCTACTAGAAGTAGAAATTATAATTGTATTGTTTATTGTGTAAATTAGGAACACACGGTTTGATCCTCTTGATGTTCTGACAATTACATATCCTACAGTGATTCAAAAATATGTGCTCCCTCCTTGTATCTCTATTATTTCTTGTACGCCTGTGTCAGATAAGTGGATCAAAATCAAAATATTTTATTTCACATAAACCTACATGGGCACTTATGAAACGTCAGAAGCTAGGTGCACGGTTCCAATTGGTCGTTTCCTATGAATAAGAGCCGTCAAGACACTCCACGGTTACTCTTTTAAAAATAATTGGCTTTTACAATGTTTGCAAATTACAGTGTTAATAGGTATGGGAGGACATTGTAGGCCTGTCTAGAAGTATAGGTGCTTAACAAAAAATAAATAGTCTACAAATCTAGTCTATTTATCCTACAACGTTCTCACATTCACAAAATATAAAATAATCTATGTAAAATATGAATAAAATAATAAAAACCTATTTAAACTAGATGACATGTTTGCCATTACAACTGTAACAAGTCTTAATTAGTATCCTGTACACAAAAGGATGAATACTAAATGTATTATATGTAGGTAATGACATCCACAGAATTAGCAAGTATTGAGCGTCAGAATAGTTATTAGTTGTTTACTGTGTATGAAAGTACCTATGAATATGGTGTGTAGGGAAAGGATTTTATGAAGAAAATCATAGAAAGACAAGACAATACCTAGTCTTGTCTTTCCTGTGCTTTTCGTCATGAAATCCTTTTTCAATTTCAAATAGACTTGTCAGTTAAAGACGTTAAAGAGAAAACTATCTGTTCGTTCCAAAACTAGATCATCGTGGAGAAAAAGGAAAAAGAACGCAAAGAAACTCCACGGCAGCTTGTTTTAAAGTATTTGATCAACACATATTTACATTAGAATAAAATATTTTTATCACATTAATCTCTTGGACAATTTCTCAAAGATAAAGCAATTTTGTCAGCGGAAAGAAACAGAACATGAATACAGACAACAGACGGCATCGGTGCTGCCGAATATTAGAACTCTGTCAATTGCTCTGCACGTATATGCTATCCTATGACTACTAGCACTGCCGGATAATCTTTCTCCACCTTACGCCGATTCAAGTCATATCTTCGCAGCAGGATGTAAGAAAAGCATTTGAATGGACTGGCTTTAATGCATATCCATCAAGACTGCGACAAAAATGAACGCTAATGAAGTGCTTGACATCGTTAGCAGGAAACAAAATAAAACTGCCTGTATTAATCATGTATTTTTTTATTGTTTTCATATTTTAATAAATCTTAATATAAATACTATAAGTTTATTTATAACAGATACGACTATTTTTGCCCGTCTGCTCCTTGTGGGGCACAGGGGCAGAAATAAATCCTGGATCCACCCTTGGTTGCCAGAGATGATCGACCCAAGAAAAAGTCGCTCAATGCCAATCAGATATGTGCGATTTTAAAATTAAATACTTTCTTTAAACTTCGCTTGTTAAAATATATTTCAACAATTAGAAAAAAAAAAATATATCATAAATAAATAAAAGTATCACAATGATTCGTGCAAACGGTTAAGTACTCACGCACACAGAGAAACCATTGTAGTGTGTCGCAGTGTGTGCCATTTGATAGATCGCGCAGATTTTGACTTGCGCTAAATTGAACGCGCGCTCTTAATTCACACGTAAGACATTATAACACAAAAAAAAACATAGTTCCCAGCAACAATTAAGAAATAGGATCAATTAACTTAAGTGAACATTATAGGTAGTTCATCTTTAACACAGTTGTATCAAAAAGTCTTGAACTGGCGGGTACACCTATTTTTATAGTCTCCCAATATTGCTCAAGTACATCCAACATTGCCGCCATTTTAGACCCATCGCAGATGGTCATAAATTGTTGTTTAATAATTTCTAATTTATGTAATAATTAACATATCTTAGGTAGAGAAACCTTTTTATAACTTAATATGATAATTTAGTACGTACTTATTTGTAATCAAAAAGTTAATTCTGATAAGTTATTAACATCAACTTAAAGTTCTGGAAATCGTTTGAAACTACTTGTTACTTGAAAATTGTAATATATATCGTAATAAACATTAAAGTATAATTTTAAATATACCTTAATCATCTATTGTAATTCTAAATTAATAAACATTTGTTTTGGTTATTCAAAAACCAAAAATCATAACTTATGTTTGGATAATTAGTTAGTTTCCGATAGAAATCTTTTAAGCCACAATAAAAACCATTGATATATAACCACTTATACATCGAAATAGCATATAAAATCAAAGAAATGTTTTAAACACAATTTATAATTTTGGTGAAAGTAAGATAAGTTTTTGTATTTATTTAGACTGACTCACAGATAAGCTAAGGTTTCATTCGGAGTTGCTTGTTCATCTAGAAATACTGCGATAGTTTAGAATAAGAATTAAATAAAAGATTAATTTTATATGATGTTACATATTCCAACACCTGCTACGAATGCTACGAAAGTTGCTACGACCTACGAAGATCACAGGCTTAGCGGCCTACGCCGATGTAGCCCGATTGCTACGAACATTTTTATAAAGACTTCAAACTCAAACTCAAAGCATTTATTTTAATGGCATTGGTTTCCAACAGGCACTTTTGAATTGTCAAAGAGTCGGTCAGTTAGTCAGAAAGTTGAAGCCCATTCCAAAACGTAGATCTCTATGGAGCAGAGACTCCAAGGACACTATTTTAAATCAATATTTTGCTTGTCTACATAGTTTAATAATTATTTAATACATGTTTTAAACGTATAACGTTTTACACAGTACAAGAAGTGTGTCCTTTAGACATTCTGAAACGTGTTTGATCTAATTTGTTCCTATTTATATTCTTAAAATTATGACTGTCACTTATCTTATCTAAAAAGATGTAGATTTTTTCTAACACACATAATGTTTTCATATATATTGGCAAGGTACCGTCATGATGTTATTTTTTTTTAAACAGTTCCCTTAGTGGTTCGTGTCTGCGAAGGTTATAGATGACTCTAACCCCTCTTTTGCAGAATAAAGATAGAATCAATATCTGCAGCCCCACAGCAAAATACCGTAAGACGTGATGCTACGAAAGTAACTAAAATAGACCAGTCTCGCGGTATGCACGCCTGTTAATTGTCGGATTTTCCAAACAGCGTAAGTGGTTGAACTTAGCCGCCCTGCAAGTGTGTTAAGGCGCTGCGGCGATAAGTCCCCTCTTTGAGGAGTGGCTAGAGAGGCGCCACGGCGTCCTCACCTTCCGCCTGACGCTGGTCCTCACCGGACACGGCAGCTTCGGGAGGTTCCTGTGTCGGATAAAGCGGGAGGAAACGCCCGGGTGTCACCACTGTGTGGATCGCCCGGAGGACACGGTGGAGCATACGGTGGAGGTCTGCCCGGCTTGAGCAGAGCACAGCCGTGTCCTCGTGGAGGCGATCGGCGGCAGAGATCTCTCGCGTCCGGCCCTGGTTCAGGCCATGGTACGGAGCGAGAGGGCATGGGCAGCCATCACCTCCTTCTGCGAAGCAGTAATGCTCGCGAAGGAGGAGACGGGACGGTTGAGGGAAAGGCAAATTTCGCGCCCTCTCGCAGGAGACCCTGCGGCGGCTAGGGGCGAGAGGGCGCGAAATTCAAAAACCGCGAGGGCGCGAAATCCGCCCGGGATTCCGGCCACCGTAGGCCTGCCCGTACTGTAGCAAGCCCGTTGCGGACACTGAGCTATGGGTAGCTCACCGTCCGGAAAGGACCAGGCCCGGGTCGATGGCGCGTTGTATTCCACGCGCGCCTCAAAGAGATGTCGTCAGCACAAAGGTAGGGGTCCACTAGGGCTGATGCCTGCCGGGGTCGCGGGAAGGTACTTATGGGTCACCGAGGCCCCCGCAACACAGGCAACAGGAAGGAATACGGGTGGGTTTTAGTCAGTAAGAGATGATTGCCCACCCTAAAAAAAAAAAAGTGTGTTAAGGCGCTGACAAGAAGCGAATGACCAAAATAAAAAGAATTGCCAAATCTGTATAGTTTGTGGTAGCGGAAAAAATACATATATGTTAATTTTGAACATATTTCCTAGAACTTGGTTGTTACCAAAACACGTTTTGAAAAAAAAATCTCGATACAAACTAACGTTAAACTAACCTCTTACCTTGACTTCTAATCCAAAATATCTGTATTAAATATCAACATATGTTACTTATTTAATTAATAACAAGAACGTCTTATGAGAATGCAAAACTTGGATGGTTTTTATTTTCGATTACTCAACTCAATTTTGAGTAAATAGAATTGCTTTATATTTTGGAATAAATTACAAGCGCTGTGTCATCGCGCATCTCTTTATTTTGTATGCAATCTGACAGTGACTGCGGTTTAGGTGTTGTCAGCGTCTTAATTGAGGACTCCACTGCAGCTTTGAGTCAGGCGTGATTCCCAGGAAAACAGTATTTTCGACGAATTCTAGTATCTCATTATTCAACACAACGTGACATTCACTACCTATAACATTATGAATCTTATGCATTTAGTTTTCTTCTCATTTAATACCAAACCATTTGCAGTAAACCAATTATGGACCTTAAGCATAGCGTTATTTAAGTCGTCAAGCTCCTGTGCATGTCTGTTTACTTTAAAAATAGTTGTTGTTGTTGTTGTAGTTGTAGTTGTTTGTCTTTAGTTGTAGTAGTGAGGTTTTGCACTAAATGAGGTAAATCATTTATATGTAATAAAAACAGGAACGGACCTAATATTGAGCCCTGCGGTACACGCATTTTGACCTTTAAACCTAACCATTATCAAGACCTACCCACCAAAGCCTTCGATAGATCTATACAATATGTCGGTCGATATGTCAAAATATTAAAAACAAAGCGTTTTAATATACTGTTATTAGATGTTATATAACTGACTGCCTCATTGGTTTAGTGGTCGCAAGCGCTACTGCTAAGCATTGAGGTCCTGAGTTCGATTCACAGGACGGGCAAAGTGATATTCGGTTTTTCCATCAGGATTTTCTCAGTAGCAGCCCGAGTCTGGATTTATGCACGGTTGATGGTAATAGACTCGCCCCTCCTATAATATGAGACTTTAAACATAACTGGCGAAGTTTGGGTGTTTACTATAAGTACCTCTGCCTAACTCTTTGGGAATTACAGGCGTGATGTTGTGTGTTATGTAGATGTTATAAGACGCATACGCGGAATATCACAAGGCTAAAACTTTTGTAAAAAAATATACCTTCGTCGAAATATTTTTCTTCATCATCATCTGCCTAGCCTTTTCCCAACTATGTTGGGGTCGGCTTCCAGTCTTACCGGATACAGCTGAATACCAGTATTTTACATGGAGCGACTGCCTATCTGACCTCCACAAATCAGTTACTGGGTAACACGATACCCCTTGGTAAGACTGGTTGTCAGACTCTCGAGCTTCTGACGACCCGTAACGACTGTCAAAGATCTACAAATGACAGCCGGGACCAACGGCTTAACGTGCTTTCCGAAGCACGGAGGGGTCTTGGTATGTAAAGATGGTCACCCATCCACGGACCAACCGCAGCAAACGTAGCTTAACCTGATCGATCGACCTGTGCGGCTGTTATTACTTAGCCACAAGCCCCTCGAAATTTTTTTCATACAGACACAAAATAAACACAAGGTTTTAGTATTGCATAAACACCTGAAACTTAATAAGGTGGCACTACGTTCGTGACTTGCAACAAAGTATATGTAAGTTTTTTCTCGTTAGTCGGTGCAAGTTTTCTTGTTAATCCCAACTAAGTTGTGCTAACTTAGATTATAGCATGTCGTATCGTTTATTCACATTCATACGGCTAGTAGCAAGGAAATGATATTAAAAGCTAGTTACTTTACTCTTTAGGGCTCTGTACCTCAAAAGAAAAAAACCGAACCCATATAGGATCACTTCGTTGTTCGTCTGTCTGTCTGTCTAGAAGTCAGTCTGTCGAGACCCTTTTTCTTAGGAACGCGTGAAGTTATCCAGTTGAAATTTACACCAAATACGTAAGTCTATGGCCCCTTAAAGCTCTAAAAATATCAAGCTTCTATGTCGACGCAATTAAAAAATACGGTCATTTATGCGACATATTTTGATACTCGCAAAATAAATCAAAACCTATGGGTTACTTATAACCAACTTCCCGTTGACCTAGAATCCTAAAATTTGGCAAGAAGCAAGGTCTCACAGCACACATTATAATATACAACCATTTACCAAATAGTGTGCAAGACCTACCGCTGACAATGTTTAAAAAATATATTTTCAAACTGCTTCTACTGAAAAGTTATTATACGATTAAGGACTATTTAGAAGATAAGTCAATAGAATCTGTAGTTTGTGAGTTAAAATAATTGATATTATAAGTATGTATAAATTTGCACGCCATCGTTTTGGCAGGATATGCAGAAACAAAATTATTGTAACACCATTATGTACCATATTCTAGAAAATAAATGTTTTTGATTTGATTAGATTTTTTTTGAAGTAAAGAAGAAAGTTCGAAAAACGTTGATTTGTAGTTTTATCATTAAAAAATGCTATTACAAAAACATACATTTGTAGTTGGAGAATTGACCGTGGCGTATATGGATCGATCTATGGGAGAACATCTACTGCATACAATGTTAAGTTTGTTTTTGGGATAAATTCATCCTAATTATGGAACCCTTCATTGTGCGTGCTCCAACACGCACTTGGCCATTTTTTTTATATTATACCGGTTTATACCGGTTTTTTACATTATGAACCAAGTAAGGGGGTTACTTAGTTCATAATGTAAAAAACCGGTTGAAATATAAAAAATCGGTTGGCAAACGAATTGTAGATCAGAACTTATTGGAATTAGTTTTAGGATTCACCAGAACAAATTACTACTGAAGTTGTAATTACATTAAGCTCTTGTGGTTGGAGAACACATGAGTTCCATTACTGTAATAGGAGTGACAAGTATCTAAACAGCGCATCTCTTAAGTAAATATTGCAATAGGCGTGGGTATTTAGGGATAGATATTACCTACTGACACAGATACGCAGCAGGGGTAGGCATTTGTATTGAAAAGTGTGGATATGTTTTTATTTAATAAAAAAAAATATGATTACAACAAAAAAAACAACAGACTTCCAAAAAAAAAGACACTACAAAGTGAAAAATAACTTTAATTTTGGAAGTTGGTGTCTTTGGATCTGTATTTCAGTTCTGAAATTAAAGTTATTTTTCACTTTGTAGTGTTTTTCTTGGAAGCCGGTTTTTGTTTTTTTTTTTGTAAAATTGTTTTTTATTTTTCTCTTTTAAGTTATGATACCTCCTAACCCATACCAATTAATATACCACTACTTGCTATGTAAACAACAGTAACAGGAAGTATTATAAGTTTATAACATTATCAAGATACACAAAGTGGATTAAATCGTATTATTGAAGCTAACTCAAAACTACCCAAGCAAAGTTAGTAAAATTTATATGGGACCAGCGCGCAAACTTCTTCTACCAAATAAAAGAATAATTTTCGAAATTCATTGATGAAAATACATTTAAAAAAATACCTACAGACGAACCTCCTCCTCCTCTTTGTTTGAATTCGGTAAAAAAAAAGCAAACTTGCTTTTGCCTCGGAATCCAAGATGTAGGTACGTACCTAAATTAAAAGCAGTTTACGCAATCTTTTAAATGTCTTATACTCAATTACCATGAGAGTAAAGTCAGATAGATATGAGGTAAATACGGCCTAATGATATGAAAATCTCCTCCTATTTTGAGACGATACAACATAATTTACCACAGCAGCCTCAAAATGAATACAACTCGATTAACATTAAGTTTTTATAATATTAAACGGTACGCCGCCGGTAGGTACCATTTCTAAATAGAGGGAAGTCTAGAAATTTCCATCCTGAACGATGAAGCTAGATATTTTGTCGTAGCGAAAACCACTAACTACGCGGAAATTCTCGCTCCTTTACTACCGAACCACCAACGGAAGTTACTTTTAGTTCATACAATTTTCTAACCATATTCAAGCCCAAATGACGTGTAATTATGGAGATTTTTTGTAACGAATATTAATGGAAACAGGATCACGTACTTATGCACGAAATGTACATTAAGATTTCTACTGAGACGTCGTCACGTATTCGTCAATTATTCAAAAGGAAATGTTATACAACGGAACTTTTCATAATACTTACGTACTTCAGGAAATAAGTAGGTAGGTAGTGAGATGCTCTATGTAAAATACTTTTTTCATTTTAACTTCCGATCCGAGCGCAACACAGCGATTTTTAACAGTTCATTATGTGGGTAATTACTCTTTCTCGAGCTTGCTACGACACAAGTCTTTGTATGTAAGGCACGTAATTACTTTAATTTCTTGCCGACTATTGTGTGAACTCTACGTGATGGCAATTACTCATTTCATTCAGGTGTGCATGAATTGAGATAGATGCTCAGTAATTACGATATTGGAATTTAATAATGCTTTGTTATCGCAAAACAATTAGTTGTCTTTGTTCTTTAATTTCACTGAACTATTATAATAATTTCGTTATTCAGGAATCAAAGAAAACGGTTGAGCCCGGGAGCATAAACTACCGTAAGACTGTGCCTTGTTTAAATTAGTCTCAGTTCACTTTTTATCTAAATAAAAATATGTGTTATAACGTTTCGTTGAACTTTCAATATTATTCTCAACTAGCTTCTATCCGCGACTTCGTTCGCGCGGAAGTCGTAAGACATCGCAATATACTAAAATAGTAGAAACATATTTATAAAAAAAACTTCTTCATAGGTTTAGTGATCGCAAGCGCTACTGTTGGTCCTGGGTTCAATTCTCTTCGCTTCGAGACCCTTCGGGAAATAAAGGCGTAATGTTATGTTATTTTTATAAAACTTCCCTGTATAATGTAACGATTAAGCAGCCAAAATATACAGAGCCTGTATATTTTGACTGCTGAGAATAAAAATAATAAATCCTCCGAATGATTGCTACAAAATTAAAATCTCATCTTTGAAATGTTATCTCAAAGTCATTGTTATCAAGTACCTATATCTGCAAGTTTATGATATCCCCGCGGAGAGGGTCTTGTCCGTTTAACCCTCATGAATAATTCAAGATGGCGCAGACCAAGATCTCGACTCGATATCCTTCGTGGAACATGACCGTTCTCGTAAAAATCGCAAACGTATCAAATAATATTATGCCCATTAAATGAATACAAAGCAAACATGAGTTTTATTGATCAAATAAACAAAATTCGAATTGAACTATTAAGTCGTCATCCTGTGTAAAAGTAACAATAATAAGAGCATAGATTAAAAGGATATACATACTTATCTTGTGATAAGAATATCGGGTTTGGTCCTACCTCTTAATGTTTTCAAAATCAAAATCAAAATCAAAAGTCATTTATTCAAACTAGGCTGAAAATCAGCACTTTTCGAACGTCAAAGTTACATAAGACAGTCCCCCAAAAATGCCCGCCCGTCACCACTTCCTAGTGCTTTAGCTGGGAAGAAGAAGTGGTGGAACAAACTCCCCAGCAGCACGTCTGTCTGTTTAGTTATATAAACTTGATTTTATACAAATCGTATGCAAAGTAATTAACATTACGAAACACAAAACATTGGATTAAATTACACACTTGCCATACGTTAGCTAGCATGCGCCAGTATACCAACAAAGCAGCGGAGCAGAGCGTTTTGAGCAGTCATCAGGTACCTACATACCTACAGCTACCAATGTTTCAATTGTGTGGGGCCCTCTGCAGCTCGACTGTACGTACCTAGTTTTTCACCTACCTAACTTACCTTACTTCAATGTGCAAATGTACTTACTACTATAAAGTAAGTAGGTACTTACACAAAGTTGTCTAAGAAAAACATAGGCTAATACTTCGACACTTTATTTATCTACTAAGACCAAAAAGGATTTCCATGAGAAAGTAACAATATAATCGTTACACTAAAACTCCTTGTAAGCTTTAATCTGTCACCTGTAGATACTACATAGAAAGAAAGAAAAGAAAGAAAGATAATTTTATTTGTCACAGAAACACGTGCATACAAACAGGGCCTCAAGTCTGCTATTACAATAGTGTCAGAATGGTCTATCATTTATTTTATAATTGTTGATTTTGACAAGTTTGGATCGGAACAGACCATTCTGACACTATTGTAATAGCAGACTTGAGGCCCAGCTACTGACTATCTTTTTCATTGCCAGTGACTAACTAGCTTCAGTTATACACCGAACTTTGATGACAACTGAGAATTTCATAACATTGGTATTACGTATCACAGTAAGTGGACATCACGTTACGTTGACCAACAGACCGGGAACGGTGCTCATCGTCCCAACACTGTCTTGACGCCTCTATTTTTTATCGACTATTATGCGGCTAAGTTAAGTAGCGCCTTTTGCGCGCTGGAATACTTTATTTTAGGGAACATTTTGTATTAAGCGGTTTATATATACTTGAAACGTAAAACTGGCGGTAAATTCAATCTTTTGCGGTTTTAAATCGACAGTCTAGCGAAATTAAATAGTGTGTTTTTGCTTGTGCTAATAAAGTGTAACTTAGTGAAAATAAATCCTCAAAGGAAAGGTAGGAAAATAAAACCATGAAATAGGTAAACAAAACCACGGTATATAATGTACAAGTTGTTAAAGTATTAGAAGATCATTTTGGATGCTGTATATAGCTATGTACATCGTTAGGACTCTAGTATGATGTACCTATGTACCTACATAACTATGTACATATTTCGGGAATATGTTGTAGTTACATAATTACTCGCGTATACCTACTACCTACTCTAAATATTATTATTACTTCTTATTTTGATTATATTTTTAGGGTTCCGTAGTAAACAAGGAACCTTTATAGTTTCGCCATGTCCGTCCTGTGTCAGTTTGTCCCCGCTGTAGCTCAGAGATGCTTAGTACTAAAAATCTGTAATTTAGCACAGGTATTATACATTAATCAAGCCGTAAAAGTGGGAAATAATATCTAAAAAAAATGTTTTTAGTGTTTACCTCTCTTGCATCAAATGTGGGGATGTATTTTTTTTCACATCTATCCCATGGTGTGTGTTATCGTTCGATAGGCCGTTCAAAACTATTGCGGGTCTGTGAATACCACTTTTTATTCAGGGATCCGTTTGCGTAATATTAAGCTTTAAAGTGCAAATTTTTGTTAGAGTCAAGTGTCCCTCCCCTGCCGGCTAAATGGTTGTCTATGGAGATGTGAAAAAAGTCGTGGCAGTAGTACATATAATGAAATTAAAAAGATAACTATCACAGCTAAGTGGGTTTTACAAGTTAACGAGTAATAGTCGACCAACTTAAATGTGCAGTTGGAGAATGAACCGTGACGTAGGTATAGCGATGTATGGGAGAACATGGTTCTGAACTACAAGTTTGCTATTCGGATAAATTCATCCCAACATTCCCAACTACGGAACCCTTCAGTGTGCGTGGTCCGACACTCACTTGGCCGGTTTTAACCATATTTTATGTCTTAGTTTTAAATAATTTGGAAAAATTGCAACACCGTCTGCATTGTTTTCTTTTGTAATGTCATATAATTTCTTTGTCTTCATTTTGCCATATCTTAATTCTTATATTTTTATTTCTCTGTGTTCCCACTTATTTTAGAGAATGCTACTTAACCTGTAATTGGAAGCTGTCTAAGTTCAAGGTTAATTGTTATTACATATTGTATACCGAAGCTGTTGGCAAACCTTAATAAATAAATACATCGCAATGCTACTTATACATTATTGTAAATATTAAAATTATTAAAACAATATTATTTATTGCTTTTTTCAACTTGTTTCTCAAAATAAATATAGTTGTCTGTATATTCACATAGCGAGGGTAAGAAAACTCATATGGGTTTTCAAATCTTTGAGACATGTAATGAATGCAGAACTACAGAATAAACTCTATATCGCACTGGCCCAATCTGTAATCATATATTGTATCTCGGTATGGGGATGGAGCAGCTAAGTCGTATTTTATAGATCTAGAGAGGGCACAGAGATCCCTGATTAAGGTCATGTACTGTAAGCCCTACAGGTTCCCTACTGAAACTCTATACGCAAGCTCTAAGCTGCTCTCCGTTAGAAAACTCCACATACTACACATGGTACTAAGATATCACAAAATCCTACCCTTTAGCCATGCCAAACTTAAAAAAAGACGGTGTGATATAGTAGTAGCCCCTACATACTCAGCACGTTCAATTTTTGCTAGTCGTCAAAATGTAACTCAAACCCCACGCGTCTATAATGAAGTAAATCGCATACTTAACATTTACCCTATGCAGCTGTACGAGTGTAAGAAGACATTGACTGAATGGCTCTTCACGCTTAATTATGATGCCGTGGAAGACATTTTGGCGACTCTGGGTTGAACGTCATGCATACTGTCACACACATACACACACCACACACTTCCAACACACACCCACACATACACACAAAATATATATTCACACACTCATAAACATACGTATAAACACACACTGCCTTATACACGATTTTAATTTCTTTTATTCATTTTTCTTTTTATTGGTTTTATAAAACATGTGTAACTTATACCTAATTAGCACAACGAAACAATTGTTAATAAATCGAGGAAGAGCGAGGTTTATCCCATCACAAGTATCTTCGGATTACTTTCTGGGAAGCCCCGGCAACTTACCTGTATAGATTTAAGATAATAAACACATTTTTTTTTTTTTATATTTAAACATATATAAAATCCCAGCAATATTAGACGTGCCATACTTCTGCCACGACCAAGAATCACAATAAAACAACATAAGAAGTAATATTTACACGCTTAACTTACTATCGGCTTCGGTGTTAATCACTATAATTTATAAAACACTACCTTTGAGTAGTGTCTTTCACGAAAGCCACCACAAACTAAATGATCATTAATTTGATGTCCACTAAGCTTACACAATCGCAATCTTAGCAATATCGATACAAAAACATCTGTCAAAATGTGTTACGGTGGCTATCAGCGGTACTGGGTGCCTATGACGTCATCCTAGTTAGTCACTGAAGTTAGCCAATACGAAATTAACTGTTTGACAGTAAATCGTTAAACACTTGGCCAAGTGATCATCATTATGAACTGTCAACAGAGATACGCAATAGGCCAGCAGATCTAGAGTAGATAAACATAAAAAGAAAACAAAATAGATCTACATATAATCACATTAATCACAAAACACACACAGATGCACGCCATGACTGTGACAAGAGGGCTTCCACTCAGCATGATGCTGTGCTATGGGTATGGGCTGTGCATAGGTCTACAACAACATTGTCTTACAACTGCTATTGGCTGGTTAACTGTTCTTGGCTGGCAAACTGTTCCTGGCTCGCAGTACTCCTGACCACACGCAAAAGAGTCGCTTGGCTGGCCAACTGTTCTTGGCTAGCTAACTGTTATTGGCTCGCAGCACTCCTGGCCACACGTGAAAGAGTCTCTTGGCTGGCCAACTGTTCTTGGCTCGCAGCACTCCTGGCCACACGTGACAGAGTCTCTTGGCTGGCCAACTGTTCTTGGCTAGCTAACTGTTCTTGGCTCGCAGCACTCCTGGCCACACGCGACAGAGTCTCTTGGCTGGCCAACTGCTGTTGGCTGGTTAACTGTTCTTGGCTAGCAAACTGTTCCTGGCTCGCAGCACTCCTGGCCACACGCGACAGAGTCTCTTGGCTGGCCAACTGCTGTTGACTAGCTAACTGTTCTTAGCTCGCAGGACTCCTGGCCGCACGTGACAAAGTCTCTTGGCTGGCCAACTGTTCTTGGCTAGCTAACTGTTCTTGGCTCGCAGCACTCCTGGCCACACGCGACAGAGTCTCTTGGCTAGCCAACTGCTGTTGGCTGGTTAAATGTTCTTGGCTGGCAAACTGTTCCTGGCTCACAGCACTCCTGGCCACACGCGACAGAGTCTCTTGGCTGGCCAACTGCTATTGGCTGGTTAACTGTTCTTGGCTGGCAAACTGTTCTTGGCTCGCAGCACTCCGGGCCACACGCGACAGGGTCTCTTGGCTGGCCAACTGCCGTTGGCTGGTTAACTGTTCTTGGCTGGCAAACTGTTCCTGGCTCGCAGCACTCCGGGCCACACGCGACAGAGTCTCTTGGCTGGCAAACTGCTGTTGGCTGGTTAACTGTTCTTGGCTCGCGGTTATAAAGCTGACATCTCGAGTATTGCGACGGTGATATCCGGGATGGGTTGGTCCTGTGTCCCTGCTGGTGCCCTGACGACTTCCACCTCCTCTTGAGGCTCTGGGAGTACTTAAACTGCGTGCAGTTCTAATCGGAGAATATTCGAACGTCGGATGACATGTTATCTCAACAATAATCAACGCGGACACAACCGCTAATATAATTGTTAGTTTTGACATATCGAGTAATGTTTCGCGTACGTTGTATTAAATTAAAATGCTCACTTGATTTTGCGGCATTGAGTATTTATATCGGTGCATCGAGGAAAATGAGATACGAGCTTAGTTCTTCGGAGAAAGGGAAGAACCTGGCGAACTATCTTTTGACCCGACCCTCGACCCTTCATTTAGCTCGTGTAGCATTTGCTGGGTGATAAGTGTTGATAAAGACTATCGACACAGAGAAGTCATCTTTTCGAATAATTTTATCTGTGTGTTATTATTTTATATTCTTTATTGTACACCAGATTATACATTACAAAAAGAAAAAAATATACACTACAAAATATACAATGGGCGGCCTTATCGCTTACTGCGATCTCATCCAAGCAACTTTGGAATGGACAATGTTATTAAATTTGTAACAACTTTTTATTATCTTATTGAATATATTGGTATATGTGATGTATTATTATCTATAACGACGAAAAGCTAAAAATATATTGACGTCTAAAAAAACAGTCCTATCGCTTTTTCGTCGACTATGTAGAAAAGTCCTATATAAATCCCATAAATAGTTATGATATGGAATAATGCTTTAAAATTTCTATAGTGCAATAGAATTCGGTCATTTAATGCGATATGATAATAATACAAGCATTTTGCATACCTCAGAAAGCAGCGGTACTTTACCGAACACACTAATACTATTTCCATTACGTCAATGTGGGGCATATTTGTATATCTATAAACATTTTGCTGAACGACCTATGCTTTCTTGAGGTGCGCGTACGCGTGCGATTTCCATCACGTTATTGGTTCGCAAATATCTTCCTTATACTACAATTAACGCGGTTAACATTAGCTTCTTTTTTATTTGTGTGGGAAATTATCAAATAACTTCTCCCGCTCTGGGCGGAGCGGGAGGGTAGGTCAGACTCCTACTGACTAAAACCCACCCGTGTTCCTTCCGTTGCCTGTGTTGCCAGGGGCCTCGGTAACCTTTCGGACTTTTCCGCGACCCCGGCAGGTTTTCATTAACTTGCTACTTAAATAAATAATAAAAGGTACCTACCCGTTTTGCAAGCATGGTACATAAAGTATTTTGCTACAAAAAATGCTCATATTTATTGTAATGTAAAAGTCTAGAATACAATAAATATGAACATTTTCTTACATAAAGTGACAGCTAGCACATGTCAGATAACTCCAGTGAATCAATAAATCTACTTTAGTCGTGCTAAAAGTGGGTGGGTAGACATCAATAACTTAACGGCTGTGGATGTAAATTAATCGCAACATGCCGCTTACCGCCCTTTTGCACTGCCTCTCTTTATTTGGGTGCCCCATGCTCTACGGCTGCAATTTCTGTTTTTGCAGCGTTACTTAATTGAAATATTGACAAAGGATAAAGCTATATATTGTTTTTTTTTATCTTGATCATAACCACTCAGATACGAAGTTATTAAAAGAAAGTGTTATCTGTCTATTGTCAATTTTTTTTAAATAGTTGTGTTGATTTTTCAGGCTGCTATCGCCGTTATACCTACGTCTAATAAATACATAATTGTTTACTATTGCGTTTAAATTACAAACGGTAATTTTCCTGTTGCAGATCAAAGGTCACAGACATGTTATCTTTATGCAGTTAATTAAAGCAATTCTATAAAAACAATTAAGATTAGAAGTTAATCTCTATAGATCAACTTATAAGATGATCCGACGGTAAAACAAAAGCGTGGGTTACCTTTCCCATTAGAGATAGTTTATTAGTTAAGTACTAATTAAGTTACTACCTCGTTAGTCTAGTGGTTGCAAGCGCTACTGCTGAGCATGAGGTCCTGGGTTCGATTCCCGGATCGGGCAAAGTGTTCTTGGATTTTCTATCTGGAATTTCTCAGTAGCAGCCTGGAGTCTGGATTTGTGCCGGTTGATGGCAATAGGCTCGCCCCCTATTACATGGGATTTAAACATAACTGGCGAAATGTGGGTGTACTACAGGTACACCTCTGCCCAACCCTTCGGGGAACAAGGCGTGATGTTATGTGTAATAAAATTCTAAGAATTCATGTCGCCAATAGAAGAATAAAGAAAAATGCATTGTCCGCTCTGCTTAGCGTCGAGAGTAGAAAATCAAAGTGTGTTTTTTCGACGCGCTGTGATGCACTCTGTTGGATTCTCAATGCTCGGCTCAACACCGAGAGTTGAAAATCCAATGCGCGATAAAATTCCGCCGCGATATTTTTACGTCCGTGTGAACGTGGGCTTACTCAAGTCAAGGTATCGGATATTTACAAATACAAACCTACTGCGAATGCTAAGAAACATTGAGCTTAAAATACAAAGCTTCCGGGAATCCGTCTCTCCCACTCGATGCTACTTGAGTTGGTGTGACTGAAGATGATTCTCAAGGACATTCCGTCCTTCGTAACCTCTCCACAAACGAACAGTATCAAGATTTCGTTTGTCGCGGTTTACTACGTGTATCAATTTTATTTATCCATTGGAATATTTTTCTGACATATGACTAACCTATGTAGCTGAAATATCCAGAAATTCAGCTTCTATAAAATGTAAGGAAATGATGGAAAAGTCACTTTTTTCAAAGGTGATTTTCACCTATAAGCAATTAAGTAAATTAATGTTGTTAAAAACCGGACAAGTGCGAGGTGAGGGTTCCGTACAATTAATATGTTATCTACCTTTTTTATCCCAATATAATTCCAAGAACAAACTAAACATTGTAGTTGAAAAACATGTTCTCCTATACATTCCAACTGTAAATGTAAGTTTGTACACACAATATTGAGAGATTTACCATGTTATTTTAACACCATAGACTTCATAATATAGTTTTTCCGGTAATCTATAATTAAAGAACTACATTTTGCATTTTTTTTTTCAAAGTTGAAGGCTCAGTAGTTTCGGATATAAGGGAAGAATGGTCATCTATTTTCTCAAATAACAAATTATTAAAAAATATATATTTGAGATCCATTCGATGTTACAGTTACAGTTTACAAAACTTTTGTTTAAATTTTCTTATTGGCCTCCCTCATATTCAAAATTCATTTATTTACGCTATACGTCGAGTTCGGGTCACAGAAATTCATATGTGTACCAAAGTTCAACTTAATCGGTCCAGTAGATTCGGAGAAAATCGGCTGTGAAAAACGGACAGACAGACACGAGTGATCGTATAAGGGTTCAGTTTTTTCCTTTTGAGGTACGGAACCCTAAAAGCAATGACTCCAAAACATTCTTTAAATATTTTAAAATTATAATATTAGATGTGTAGGGTAGGTAGGGTAGGTATAATAATAGGGTATTTTACTATATACGAGAAAAAATCTATAAATATATTATTTTTAGTTTATAAAATAACAAAATAAATTTTCAAATTCAATTCAACGTTTTCAGTTTTTCTAATCTGTTCAAAAACACCATGAAATAGTAGCCGCCATGTTATTACGTCATTCGGCTATGTTACCAAAAACGTGTCAATTATCATACAAAGATCAGCGCATTTGTTTTCATAGCCCAGTGACGTCATGACCACAGCAACATGGCGTCCACTGCGTCCAGCGTTTTCGTCAACGTACGCGCGAAATTTGAAAATGTAAAATTTTAAATACGTTTTTATGGCACTTATCGATTGAATAAAAAATTTGTGATTTTTTTTGGGCACTATAGAATTTAATTAAGACACTTTTTAAAAATTGATGTAATACGTGGGTGTACTGTAGGTACGCTTCTGCCTAACCCTTCGGGGAATACAGGTGAGATGTTATGTTATGTAATATTAGATAGTGTACCTAGCTATAGCAAGAATACACTATTTTTCCGGAAAACTACATTTCCAATCGTGCAACGAAAGCTAGTTTTTGTCAAAGTATTTTACGAATTTGTTTTCAATCACTTTTAGTTCCCCGTTGGCAGTAAATTCGAATGTGGCCAACGTGAAAGCAAACGGCAGATACGAGGTTTTGTCGAAAACAGAAAATGTATGCGGATTGAACCGATATCTATACCTACCTACCTTATTTACTGCAAGTAATATTCTGCATTTATGTGACGGTGGGCGACAATTTCTTTTGGAGGCACACACAGCGTCACTGTGTTCGGACATTGGGAGCCCCTCAGGTTTTAAAATAATAATTAATATATTAAAACTACTACTTTAGCAATGAGTTCGTTACGAACAAAGCAAAAAAAGCAAAGCTAAAGCAAAGTGTTATTGGGTTTTTCTATCTGGAATTTCTCAGTAGCAGCCCGGAGTCTGGATTCGTGCCCGGTTGATGGCAATAGGCTCGCCCCCTATTACATGGGACTTAAAACATAACTGGCGAAATGTGGGTGAACCTACTACAGGTAGGTACACCTCTGCCCAACCCTTCGGGGAAACAAGGCGTGGTGTTATGTGTGTTGTTCGTTACGAAAATCCGAAAAGTAGGTATTCCACTTTCAAAAAGAGAACGGTTTGACGTGGATTCGAACAAACGCATCGCCCAAAGAAGCAATATCCAACTAGCGAGCACGTCGTGATTGCAATGAATTGGTAATGTAGGTACCTAATATCTCCGATCTGTAAATAGTATACCGGAATCACTTTCACACGTCATATAAAAAAATATTTAAATTAAAAAATAAGCTAGATGGAGTCGACATTTCCTATCTGACTACCCCTGAGAAGAAATGGCGAAACAAACTCAAGGGTCAAAGTCTGACGCAGGTTCTCACCGGACACGGCAGCTTCGGTAGGTTCCTGTGTCGGATAAGGCGGGAGGAAACGCCCGGGTGTCACTACTGTGTGGATCGCCCGGAGGACACGGTGGATCATACGATGGTGGATTGCCCGGCTTCGGCAGAGCACCGCCGTGTCCTCGTGGAGGCGATCGGCGGCGGAGATCTCTTGCGTCCTGCCCTGATCCAGGCCCTATGGCCTGGATCAGGGCAGCGGACGGAGCGAGAAGGCATGGGCAGCCGTCACCTCATTCTGCGAAGCAGTAAGCTTCGCAGAAGGCACCATCGCTTGCTGCCCTGCCCATGCTCGCGAAGGAGGAGGCGAGACGGTTGAGGGAAACGCAAATTTCGCACCCTCTCACCCCTAGCAGCCGCAGGAGACGCCCTGGGCGTCGGGAATCCCGGGCGGATTTCCGGCCACCTTAGGCGCGGGCTTGTGGACGGTGAGCAATGGGTAGCTCGCCATCCGATAAGGACCAGGCCCGGGTCGACGGCGCGTTGTTGTTCCACGCGCGCCTCAAAGAGACGTCAGCACAAAAGGGCCGCTGCATGCCGTGGTCGCGTGAAAGTCCAAAAGGGTTACCGAGGTCCCTGGCAACACAGGTAACGGAAGGAATACGGTTGGGTTTTAGTCAGTAAGAGTCTGACACACCCTCCCGCTCCGCCCAGAGCGGGAGAAGTTATTTGATAATTTCCCACCGAGGCCCCTGGCAACACAGGCAATGGAAGGAATACAAGTGGGTTTTAGTCAGTAAGAGTCTGACCCACCCTCCCGCACCGCCCAGAGCGGGAGAAGTTATTTGATAATTTCCCACCCAAAAAAAAGGGGTCAAAGTCTCTTTTAACATAAACTTAATGAGTTCATGTGAGGACCATGTAGATCCATGTCTGAAATGGTCTTTTAAGGAAAGAACTACACAAATTTGAGTGAACCTGTCCAATCAGTGCAAGCATTTGTCAGTAATCGTGTAGCTCAACTCAGGACTTAAGGAGCTCAACGACTCGACGAACAACACCAAGGAAAGGACACTTTATCATTCGATCTCTGTCGAATTGACATTTGTTATAATTTGAGTAAATTAAAGATAATAAATGCTTTCATGTTACTAACTGAGTTAAGTATAAAGTGAGTCAAGTTAAACACTACGATTCTCATAAAGTTATTTTATTAAATTTATTTCTAATTCAACAGGTAATTTCTTAACTGGCGAAATGTGAGTGTACTACAGGGACACCTCTGCCTAACCCTTCGGGGAAACAAGGCGTGATGTTATGTATGATATGTAGGTAGTTCTAAAATAATACTAATATTTCTGAAATACGAGTACCTATGTAGTAAAAAAATAACAACATAATGAGGCAAAACGTTTTTAACTTTATTTACTAGTTGATTTTAGGTTTTCGTACCTCAAAAGGAAAAAACGGAACCCTTATAGGATCACTCGTGTGTCTGTCTGTTTGTCTGTCCGTCTGTCACAACTGATTTGCTCCGAATCTACTGGGCCGATTAAGTGTGAGTGAATATTTGGTACACATACACTTCTCATCAGAAAAATCGAAACACTTCCGTTTTTATGGTTTCTGTCCTAATTTAACACAAGAGTTTTAATTCCATGAAAAAAATTACATGATTGTATAGCTGGCAGTTTCGCCATTACAGTGATAAGCGAAAATTCTAAATTCAAAATTAGAATACATTTCACCTTTGAAAACTAAAAATTTGAGCTTATCTTAAATCTTGTTGCTCTGTGTTATGTATACTGTGTGTGTACTGTGACTTTGGGACGTCTGAAAAAGTTTTTTTTCTAAAACATATGGATACTTCGCCCGCAGAAGCCACCCAAGTGGTGGCATTGCTGGATTCTGGACTTAGTCAGCGTGTTGTGGCTGATAGATTGCATCTAAGCTTGTCGTCTGTTCATAGAGTCTACAAACGCTATCGGGAGACTGGATTGTTCACGAGCCGTTCAGGATTTGGCAGGAATCGGGTCACTTCTGAGCGAGATGATCGATTTATTGTAACAACTTCTTTACGAAATCGACGACTTAATGCGTACAACATGAAGCTGTTGCTGCAGTTGATCTACGTAGGGTGGCTGTCAGTGACTCTTCAATTAGAAGAAGGTTGAAGGAACGTGGACTGGTACCGCACAAGCCAGCAAATGGGCCGAAATTAACTGCAGACCATCGAAGAGCGCGCTTTGCACGTGAGCACCTAAATTGGTCATACCTCCAGTGGAACAAAGTCCTCTTTTCTGATGAGTGTAAAATTATGCCGTATGGTAAAGACGGAAGGAACAAGGTTTACAGAAGAGATGGAGAACGCTTTGCAGAATGCTGCATTGAAGAAAAGGTCAGCTATGGTGGCGGTTCGTGGACGGTTTGGGGAGGAATCAGCGCCGACGGTAAGACAGAGCTTGTCTTTGTGTCTGGGCCACGTCTGCCTGCACTAAACAGGCATCGGTACATCGGACAGTGTCTTGAGCCTCACGTGATGCCCTATGCACATTTTATTGGCAACGGTTTCATATTCATGCATGACAATGCTAGGGCTCACACCGCGAGCGTCGTACGAGATTATGACACCGAAGTCAATATCTCCATTATGGAATGGCCAGCAAGAAGCCCGGACATGAATCCGATTGAACATCTATAGGATGAATTAAAGAGACGAATTCGTGGAAGAGATCCTGCCCCAGAAACACTTAGCCAGCTGCAAAATGCAATCCAAGAGGAATGGAATGGAATGCCACAACATTTGATCGTGACTCTCATCCGATCGATGAAGAACCGTATGGAAGCAGTAATAAGAGCTCGGGGAGGGAATACAAGTTATTAAATAAACGTTTCTTAGTTTTTTTTTTCATTTACATATGTTGTTTAATCAATTTCCTTCATACTCCATACAGGGTAAAAATGACTGAAACATATGAAAATTTAATTTGAATTTAGAACATTAACATTAGGATTTGAAAACCTCTTAATATTCACTATTAAACGACATTTGACATATATTCCTGCGTGCGTGCCTGCGTGGTACGCACTAACAATGGCAATGGTGCCGATTCCCTTGTTCACAAACTAAACTAAATTTAAGTTCAGTGCATCTTTTTCTTTCTATTTCATTAAGAAAAGGACAGAAGATAAATTTTAGTTTAGTCCTGTCAAATTAATCAGCGCCTGTCACTACTCCATACAAGTTTAGACGTGATTAAAAACTTGCCTACTAAAATTACGTCAATTTACGTCAAGCGCTGATTAATTTGACAGGACTAAACTAAAATTTATCTTCTGTCCTTTTCTTAATGAAATAGAAAGAAAAAGATGCACTGAACTTAAATTTAATTTAGTTTGTGAACAAGGGAATCGGCACCATTGTCTTTCAATTTGACAATTCGACAACATTCATTGCGTTATTTACACTGTCGAGCAGAATATACACATTTTTCTGATAATCCTTACAAAACATAAACTTGCAAGGTGTTTCGATTATTCTGATGAGAAGTGTATTATGAATTTCTGTGACCCCACGGATGTGTAACGTATATATATATATTATAATTATAAAATAAAATATTTTAAACCTATTTAAGAAAATGGATGGAAATTGACCATTCCCCCGCGTTATCTACGAAATTACCGAGCCTATTGGTTGTCTGTAGTGTCGGTTTACGGACGATCTCTATCGCTAGTTCCGCGCTCTCGCTTGCACGCTGGGCTCAGGCGGAACGTGACACTTTTTCGTGCGTGCAGCCGGCGTTCATCGATTTATAAGACGTTATCACGTCAAAATACAGTATTTCTTTACTTATAGATTACAGGAAAACCTATAAGAAGTATATGTTGATAAAATAACATGATAAATCTCTCAATTTTGTGCGTACAAACTTACATTTGCAGTTGGAATGTATGGGAGAACATGTTTTTCAACTAGATTGTTGGGATAAAAACATAGTAAGACGATAACAAGATAACATATTCATTGTACTGAACCAGGATAATAAATATTGCAAAATAAAGTCGGAAAGACCTTACATTGAAAAAACCGGCCAAGTGCGTGTCGGACCCTGCCAGTTAAACAACACTCAACTCTAACAAAAATTAGCAATTTAATGGTTAATATTACGCAAGCGGGTCCTTGAATCGAAAAGTGGTGATAACAAACCCGCAATATTTTTGAACGGCCTATCCAACGATACACCACATCATGGGGTAGTCGAGAAAAAAAAATATCATCCCAATATCATGTGGGGATGATATTTTTTTGTTTCTTCTATTATAATAGAACAATATTTCAAATGACCTGTCTGCCTTTTGGCCTTGCAACAACCTATATTTGTGAAGATAACTAAACATTTTCAGGGATAGGGGAATTAGAGTGATAGTCTACTTAGAAGATTTCATGATAATGCATCACGGTCCTGCCATCTTTCTGCAACAGAGCAAACTGGTTCAGGAATATCTCACAAAAATGGGCATACATTTTCAGAAATCAGTTCTCATCTCCTGTCTAAGCGTGGAATACCAAGGCCAATATAAAACGGCTTCCAAACACCAAAATTATAAACATCACACAATTGATTCGAGGAACCCTACGAAATCAAACGTGGTCTTGGTGGACTGCCAGTCTTATTAGGGAATCTAAACTTCGCAACATTTGTTATCCCACTAAGGAGGCTACATTCTCGTCGCATCCAAATATAAGCCAACCGACTTCCAAGAGAAGACAAACAGACAAAATTTCCGCTCCCAAAAATAGTGGCTCAGTAGCTTCAATGGTGGCTCCGCAACATACGACAACCATCACCAATCCATCATAAGTCTGCTACAATCTTTATCACCACTGACGCTACCTGGGCCGGTTGGGGCTCAACAATCAACAAACGAAAACTACAGGGCTGGTGGGACAATTCTCAGAAATCTTGGCACAGTAACAGAAAAGAGCTCTGGGCTGTGTTGGAGGCACTCCGAAGAACCGGAGTCCGGATGAAAAATCAAACAGTCATGTTTCAATCAGACAACCGGTCAGTCGTCGCTTATATCACCAAGGAAGGCGGCACCAAGTCCCCAAAGCTCTTGGGAATCACCGAAAAAATCCTACAGTTGGCCAAACGTCATCGGATAGACTTGTTTGCCCGTTATCTCCCCGGAAGATACAATACGATGTCCGACAGCCTGTCAAGGGCGAAGACAATGCCAGAGGGGATGATGAGGGAATCAATCCTTCGGTCAGTATTCCGGAAGTGGGGTACCCCGACAGTCGACATCTTCGCAAGCGCCCGTTCAGCAATCATGACCAACTATGTGAGCGAGGATTCCAGATACCCCAATTGCCTATTTGTGGATGCATTCAGCCGGCCATGGAATTTCAAGCTAGGGTGGATATTTCCCCCTCCATGACTCGTACCACGCGTTCTACAGCATCTGAAGGAGTGCTCAGGAACCTACTATCTGGTGAAGCCACAATGGGAGCGAACCTTTTGGAAAACCGAGGTCAAGAAACGAGCTCTGGGTCAAGCATTCAAGATTCCAAATTTGCGCAGGAACCTAGTAGACCTGAGAACGGGACGCCCCCCTCCCGAGATAAAGGACCTGTGTTTGCAGGTCTGGAGGGTACGGGCTGGTCTCATTTAGTAGAATCATGGTCTAGCGAGAGCCGTGAGCTTCTGGAAACGTCGTGGTGGAAGTCAACATTAAAAACTTATCGTCCCGCTTGGAAGCGCTGGAAATCATGGGCCTAAAGTAATAATTACCAAATAGATAACCCGAAACCTCACATCCATTTCCTTCACAAAGAAGTAAAACTAGCAGCTAAAACCATCGCAGTCCACAAATCCGTAGTTACCACGTTCGCAAATCCGGAGATGAGCGATAGACTTAGTAGTCACCCAATCGTCCAACAAATGATGAAAGCAGTCTTCATTGCACGACTACCAAAACCAAAAACGTTGAATGTCTCACGAATTTCTCAAATATCGCGGCATGTAACTGCATTGCTTCTTTTATCGTCGAGGAGAAGAATGCATGACCTGACGCCTCTGGATGTACGACCAGAACTGTTTGAGTCCCATAATAATTATATTGTATTTTGGCCACGGTTCGGCTCGAAAACCGATTCTTCTAAATATAGACAATCCGGCTGGCAGTTATATGATAAAGGTGCTGAAAGATTAAATATAGTATATTGGGTTAATAGACTGATTGGCATCAGCAAATCAAGACAGGGTAACCTGACTAGCCTATTCATATCTACCAGGGGTAAAGTAAAGGAAACTTCCAGAAGTGTTATTGCTGGTTGGATTCGAACGTGTAAGGATGCACAAATTAACGCCTCTCCTGTAAGCTGTAGGGCAGCAGTCAATTCAGATAATTGGATCAATAGAAACCTTAGTCTTGATGAAGTAATCAAACGAGGGAATTGGAGATCAAGGGATACCTTTTTTACACATTACTTTAAAGAAATCCCAAATCATTCAAAAGGGAATCTAGATAATAAAGAATCTAAAGTCAATCATTTTCTCCAATCTAAGCTAAATGAACATAATAATGGATGACTGATATTTTTGTTATTTTGATCAAACCTTTATATTAGTATTACTTTTTTTTTTGGGTGGGAAATCATCAAATAACTTCTCCCGCTCTGGGCGGAGCGGGAGAGTGTGTCAGACTCTTACTGACTAAAACCCACCCGTATTCCTTTCTGCTCCCTGTGTTGCCAGGGGCCTCGGTGACCCTTTAGTACCTTCCCGCGATTTATTAGTACTACTTGCCGTCTTACTTAGGTACGTATTATGTACAATATTCCCTGTTTTATCACAGTACGTCTAGCCATAGCCGCCAGATTATAAACACATCTCACAGTGGGTCAAGCGTAGGCTCGAACACCTGAATAGAACCGTTTTCCCCCCGAAGGAAAGAAAACGAATATTTAGGTTTCAGCCGTAGCTTGACCCACTATTTGCCGTTCTTGCCGGCTTGTGATTGTGAGAGTACTGACATGACAAGCTAACCGGCGATGGCGCCTAGGCACGTACCTGTCACCTGTCACATCGTAAATGTGAGGGATATAGAGGGTAGATACACACTGCAAACGCGCAAAGTTCAAGGGGGTAATCTCACAGTGGGTTGAGCTACGGCTGAAACCTAAATATTCGTGATTAATATGTATACCTATGCCCTATTACAGCTTTATCTATCTATATTTTAGTATCGTCTCTGAGCTACAGCGGGGACAGGCAGACAGACAGACGGACATGGCGAAACCATAAGGGTTCCTTGTTTACTACGGAACCCTAAAAAAGAGCGTTCATACTTTTTCCCAGCTAGGAAGTGGTGAAGGGGGGGCGTTTTATGGGACTATCTTATGTAATTTTGACGTTCGAAAAGTGCTGATTCTCAGCCTAGTTCAGAAACTAGGCTAAGAATCAGCAAATTAAAATCGATAGACACTTTATAGCTGACACTAAAATAGATTTTAGTCTCAGCTATAAAATGTCTTTCAGTTTTAATATTATGTAAATTATTTCATCACAACTGCTCTCAAAACGGTGAAGGAAAACATCGTGAAGAACATGTCCTAGAACCAAAAATTCGAACACAGTCATGTGACCTCCGCCAACTCGCATTGGGTCCGTGTGGTGGGTTAAGACCCACTCCCTCTCACAAAGAGGAGGCCTGTCTCCCAGCAGTGGGAACATTATAGCCTGATTATGATTAGGTATGAGGTGACTGTATAAGAGAAATCCCATGTGTTTCCAATCATAATACATACAAACATTCATAATACTATTATAAATATTTTAGTGATAGCCGTTCGTCAGGATTAATCTGTAACAATGTATCAGTCAGTGTATCAGTATCAGCTTTTAGGTAGTATAATATACCTACAGGGAGGTTTTATAAAAATGTGGCTGTTATTTTAGTATATTGTGGTGTCTTACGACTTCCGAGCGAACAAGGTCGCGGGCAGAAGCTAGTCTTCCAGTGCAATTAATGCGGTGTTGATTAGCTTGCTACTTAAATAATATAGGTAGGTACCCGTTTTGCAAGAATGCTAACAGAACAATTACGATGGAAAATCGATACTGTCTAACTACCTACGCCTACTAATGGCTACGAAAGTAAGGACCATTCAGCAGTTGAACGTAATCTGCTCGTATGATTCAATAATAAAGCCCTATTCGTGGTTTACTACTTTACTTAACGGCAATAATGTGAGTTCCCCATTGGTAACAAATTAGTACCTACTTGCTCTAGGAATGGGAAGTTTATTTTTTGATACGTTACCGAAATGTTGGCAAAGGATAAAAGTTACATACTGTTTTTTTTTCTTTCACTGCTGAAACTCCTGAAACTGCTCATACCCAAAGTTATAGACCAAATTATTAAATGAAAGTGTCACTGTCAAGTGTCAAAATAATTGATTTGTTGTGTTGATTTTCATGTTGCTGGTTGAAAAAACGCTAAATACAAATAGAATTGTGCCAAAACTAAACTCAAATGAAACGAAAAGCTTCTTAGTATTATAATTTTAATTCGTTTATAATCATGGGGGACGCACCAAACTCCTTGGGTAAGTATATTTTAACAATGTCCTAATGGTCTAATAATTGGGTGTGAACAATTACAAATTTTGAATGTTTACAGAAGACCATGAAATGCTCAAAGCGCTGTACGACTTTGAGGCGACGTTGGCCAAAACCCTCAGCTTCACGGAAGGCGAGTTTTTCTTCCTTCAACAAAGTAACGCTAAACAGCGAAACTGGTGGCATGTTGTTAATAGAAAAGGTCAAGTTGGATTTGTGCCCTCGAATTACGTCGCCGGAGTCAAGGTAACAGGCTAAATTCATTACCATAATTAACACACTTCATATTTCAGTTATTAAAGTCAGTGTATTGTTCATATTTGTAACAGGTTGAGCCAGAGTTTTATCTTGCCTTCCTGAATGATTGCATGAAAAGTATAAGTGAGAGTGGTGCAATGTCGCAGAAGCAAGATTTACTGGCCAAGTTAAGTGAGAAGAAGAAACAAATTCAGATAAGTTTAAAGCCTCATGGGAAGAAGGCACCGGCCCCAAAACCCCCACCGCGGCTGGACGACTGCACTCCACCTAATGGTGTGTCACCATGTTTTGATTTGCGACCTGTAATTTCACAGCAGCACATCTGTGAAGAGAGAGAATCTTCCCCATCACCTACTAAGCCTAATAATAATGTGCCTCAAGGTAAACATCTAAAAACAAATTACGTGCATGAAACAAATTGTATGCATGTTCATGTTTATTTTTAAAGCATTCTCAATAATGTTTCATGGTATGTTTTGCTGTTTATGGCTGATTTAGAGGCTTAGTTCTTGTGTCAGTTTACTGCTGGTGGAAGTTTCTGTTTGAGTACATTATATTCATCTAGGTAGGTAAATAGCAATTGTTTATTTCCAGTTACAACTGAGGAGGACGAAGTCAAGAAGAAACCAACAGTTGCCAAGACATCGTCCAACCAAGTGTCTTCAGACACGGATAACCAGGACGACAGCCAGGATAGCAGTGAGAGTATCAAACCAAATGCCATTTATGAAATAGTACAGGCAGTGCGGAAAGAAACACAGCTCAGCCATGACATGTCCAAAGTAGCTGTAGAAACTGTACTAATTTCATTAAGAGTAAGTTTTAAAAATATAGTTTTTTATAATCATGATAAAATTAAACAAACAGCAGAGATTTTATGCAATCATATTGGGTAATATTTCTTCATTTCTCCGCTCTGCAGCCTCACTCTGCTTCAATGGACAGGCAGCCTTACCAAAGGGTATAGTGTTACCCAGTAACTGGGTTGTGGAGGTCAAATAGTTGCTCCATGTAAAATAAGGCCAACTGCATGTCGGACCACTCACAATGCCTTCATTGTGAGTGGTCCGACATGCAGTTGGCCTTATTTTAGAATGAATAGAATGTTAGAATGAATTTATCCCAAAAACAAATTCTACAGTGTAGTTGAAAAACAAGTACTCCCATACATTGATGTACGTCACGGTCAATTCTCCAACTGCAAATATAAGTTTGTAAACGCAAAAAAAAAAAAAGGATATCACTACAAATTAATGATTTTCGGACTTTTCCTTTACTTGTGCTGTGTGACCTTGCTTCTTGGCAAATTTCATGATTCTAAAGTCAACGGGTACCCTACAGGTTTTAATTTATTTGCAAGTATCAAAGTAAGTCGCATAAATGGCCGTATTTTTTATTGCATTGACTTTCAAAATCAAAATCAAAAGTCATTTATTCAAACTAGGCTGAGAATCAGCACTTTTCGAACGTCAAAATTACATAAGACAGTCCCCCAAAACGCCCACCCTTCACCACTTCCTAGTGCTTTAGCTGGGAAGAAGAAGTGGTCAACAAACTCCCCAGCAGCACAGCTGTCTGTTCAGTTAGAGGGAAAAAAAAAATGGATTCTATACAACAGTATGCAACACAATTTACATTACGTGGAACATAAAACATTAAATTATTAGCCATATGTCAGCTAGCACACCACTATACCAACAAAAAAAAAGAAAAGCAAAACACCGAAAACTATTAATTCTCAAGCAGAGATAAAAACGTAAACAGAACTTAATGCCCAAATAAAAGCCTCCAAGCATAAAAGGCGTGCCCGCTTACATATAGCTATAGCTGTAACAGTCACAAATGATGAACTAGGACCATCAAAGTAAAATAAATAAACAAAGGTCAGCAAGACGACCAGTCACCACAAGCAGCACCCGTTCACGAGCATAACGCAAAAATCAGCCATCACCCCCCTCGCCATATTAGAAGGAAGGAGGTAACCCGACCCCCGACGCTACCGCAAGCAGTGACAACTAAGGGAGCATGACGAACTTGCTGCCGGTTGTAAGAATAATATAATCAGTTATCGAGGTCGCTAGCTAACCACATATTGCAATACAACTCAACAAAAAACATTGTAATGAGAAGATTATGTCAATAATAAACGAAAATAAAATTTAAAATAAATTGACTTATACAGTCAAATAAAATAAACAATTATATGAACTCATATAACCTGTCACTAGGTAGGCTAATTCTGGAGAAAGAACATAAACATTGTCTTGAGTTAATCACAGCGACCAACAATTCTTATCATTTAAATAGTCGTTGATAGAATAGTATGCCCTTGAACAAAGTTTGGATTTTACTTTAGTTTTAAACGCATTAAAAGGCAAATCTAGCAAAGAAGAGGGTAACTTGTTATAAAAAGTAATACCAAGCCCAACAAACGAATTATGAACCTTGTGAAGCCGGTGAAATGGAGCACGTAATTTGTCCATATTTCTGGTGTTAATATTGTGAATATCACTGTTTTTGATGTATAAGTGTATATTTTGCCTAATATATAAGATGTTGGCGAAGATGAATTGTGATGCCACCGTGAGAATACCAATATCTTTAAAAAAATCTCTCAGAGAAACTCTGGCACCTAGCTGGTAAATTGCTCGAACAGCTCGTTTTTGAAGAACAAATATATTTTGAATGTCAGCGGCTTTGCCCCACAGCAGAATACCGTAGGACATAACGCTATGAAAATAACTAAAATATACTAACCGAGCTGTATTAACGTCAGTGTATTGTCTTACTTTCCTGACGGCGTAAGCGGCCGAACTGAGCCTTCCCGCTAGGCTTGATATATGAGGGCCCCACTGAAGTTTGGCATCTACTGTTATGCCCATAAAAACTGCCGAGTCTACAGTTCCAAGAACCTCTTTATCCAAGACGATGTTGGGTCCTAGATTTCTAACATTTGGTAAAGCGAACTTTATACATTTTGTTTTCTTAGCATTGAGAACTTAGTTATTTATCGTAAACCAATCCGTCACAATTGAGAGTGCACTGTTTACGTCGTCAAAATCTTGTCTATTCCTTTCTACTTTAAAAATAAGAGAGGTATCATCTGCAAACAGTACAACGTCACAGATACCCTTTAAATAGAATGGTAAGTCATTAATATATACTAAGAATAAGAATGGACCCAGTATTGAGCCTTGTGGTACACCTAACTGTACTAGAAGCTCGGAAGATTTCACACCATTAACATCTACACATTGCAACCTATTATGTAAATATGAACTTATTACTTTAAGAGCTTCATTTTGGACACCGTAATGATGTAGTTTACGCAAGAGTGTGTCATGTTGCACGCAATCAAAAGCTTTGGAGAGATCACAGAAAACTCCAATAGCATTTTGCGAGTTCTCCCATGCGTTAAATACGTGTTTCAGCAGTGTAACACCTGCATCTGTAGTCGAACGACCTTTTGTAAAGCCATATTGTTCATTATGAAGGAGGCTGTTTAAATTAAAATGTCTTAGCAACTGCTTGAGTATTAACTTTTCAAATATTTTGCTAAATGCAGGTAAAATAGAAATAGGCCTGAAATTGCCAACGTCTTTTTTATTACCTGATTTAAATAATGGTATGACTTTACTACTCTTCATGAGGTCAGGAAAAGTTCCTAAATCAACACATTTATTAAAAGTAACAGCTAGACAGGGGGCTACAATGTTTATTATATTGCTTAATAGTTTAATGGAGATACCCCAGTAATCACCAGTGTTTTTAGACTTAAGTGTGTTAAAAACGTTAAGAAGATTAAGAAATTACTAGACGTTAAGAAATTACTTAGAAGCTTGATTTTTATTAGAGCTCCAAGGTACCTTCTACGGTACCTTGGAGCTCTAATAAAAATCAAGCGTAATCTACGTATTTGAAATTAATTTCAACTTGAGAACTTCACTTATTCCTAAGAAAAAGGGTCTTGACAGACTGACAGACAGACAGACGGACAACAAAGTGATCTCAAAAGGGTTCAGTTTTTTTTTAATATACTTCCAAAAAGACTAAAAACAGTTGATTAAATATCATAATTTATCATAATTTTTGTTCAACCCTACAGTTGATTTGTAGAAAAATTCTAAGGCATAAAGTAAATTTATTACATACATACATACATTCAGAATGCTACCTGCTATGATCCTTACATATTCTTTTAGCTACCTGATTTATTGTCAACTAGCTGTAGCCCGCGGCTTCGCCCGCGTGGTTTTTTCTAAAAATAGCCTACATTACTCCTTATAACATCATTACATCAGCCAGTGAAAGTCCTGTCAAAATCGGTCTAGTCGTTTTGGAGATTAGCCGGTAAAAACAGACAGACAAACCGACAGACAAAAATTTGTTTTATGTTCTAAGTACCGAAAAAAAATGTTTTTTGTTCTAAGTACCGTATATACTTTCATATGCATCTAATAAAAAGTTGTTATTTTGGTATTACAAACAGACACTTCAATTTTATTTTTTTGTATAGATAATATATTATTAAAAATTAAAAAAAATCTAAAATAAAAGTAGAATAAGTTACTCTTTACATCAGTGAAAGTCCCATCAAAATCGGTCCAGCCGTTTCAGAGATTAGGCCGGAACAAACAGACAGACAGACTGACAAAAATTGTAAAAAAATGTTATTTTGGTATATGTACCTACCGTGTATACATCCATATGCATCTAGTAAAATGTGGTTATTTTAATATTACAAACAGACACTCCAATTTTATTTATCTGTATAGATAATCGTTTTTCTTATTGCAGGCATGCACTAATATTCACTTTTTGTTTTTTTTTCAGGAGTTCCTACCAGGGGGAGCAGCACGTTCAATCATCGACGCACTTCTCCGTGAGGCAAACAGTAACATAACATGCCCTAAGAACGCCATCGACGCAGCTCCAGACGCGTTGCGTATGATGACGGCATTGAACGCGTTGTCGAAGGCAGCCAACGACGCACAGCAGAGAGGGTGGGCGTTACATGATGATGCGCACGACATACAGACGCAGCTGCTTGAACTGATCTCTGTTATGGTAAGATACTCATCACATCATCAATTTCTCTGGGATTAATAAAACAATGTGCTTTTTAGTTTTAAGACTTTACCATCCTTTAAATTTCCAAAATAATCTGGTTTTTGCATAAAAATATCTTCCTCAAGATGTCCGTTTAAAAAGTGTGTCGTCTTAAAATCTTATTTTACAGTCAAGGCAAACAATAATCTCAAGGTAGAATATCTAACCACTGGAGAGAATGTTTCGTTGTAGTCTACACCGTGTCTTTGAGTGAAACCTTTTGCCACTAAACGTGCGCGATATAAAACTTTACCATCCACATCACACTTTTTCATTAGAATCCATTTACACTGAACTACACAACCACTATTTGGGGCATCGACCAACTCCCATGCTTGATTCTCTTCAAAACATTGAAGTTCTACTTTTAAAGTGTTTTGCCAATACTCTTTTTCAAGTCCAGTCAACGCCTCCTGCAATGTTAAGTCTCCAGCTTCTTGAGGGTAGACATTTTGTTGGCTACTGAAACCATATCTATCAGGTTGTCTTCTGTTTCTAGTTTCCCTTGTAGTTGTCAAAGGTTCCTGTAAAGTTTCTTCTACATCTTCATACTCACTGGGCCCCTAACCTAATTAAACAATGTGCTTCCTTATCTGACTTGGAACGAACTAATTTATTCAAAGGCAAAACTAAACTACCACAAGTGACTTACACTATTATTTTTATATAAACTAACAGGGATCGGCGCAACATGTCTTTTTCTTTCATGCTTCTCTATTAGTCGTCAGCTCGGTAGCCAACCCCTTTTCTAGCCATATCATCTTTCACACAGTTCATCCATCGTGTCTTTGGTCTTCCCATCCCATAAAAGTAGGGCTGGGAAGACCAAAGAAACGATGGAGCCTTCACATTCATACTCAAACCTTCCCTCACGAAATTTTCCTCATTCCTCCTGATAGTTGACATTATCCTAATTACCAGCAAAAACTTCACTTTTCAAAAATATTCTTCTTCGAAGGACATTTTATTTATAGTTTTTGACATTAATGTTCTTGATTCTAATAATAATCGAACTTTCAAACAGTTACTACTTTAAAGAATGTCTTAAAGTATAGTTTGAGATTAGGATAAGTGTTATAGAGTTTTGTCATAATATCCACATAAGAGTGATCCAATCAACGGCAAACGCTTAAATATCCTATGCCATTTCACTTCCTTCCGGGCTCTCAGGTTGTAAACAATAATTATACAATTTTCTTATCTTACAGTCGAATGCTGACGTGAACATCTCGCAACATGTGCTGAGCAGCCACAAGTACGCGTATGTGACTACACTTGTGCAGTACTACCAGATGGAAACCAGGTGGCCCTTGCGACAACTGCTGCTGCAGGTAATTTCTTATGCTCATTTTAGGGTTCCGTAGTAAACAAGGAACCCTTATAGTTTCACCATGTCTGTCTGTCTGTGTGTCTGTTGTGTTCGCGTCTTAGCTCAGAGACTCTTAGTACTAGAAAGCTGTAATTGGCATGGGTATACATATAAATCACGCCGACAAAGTGGTAAAACAAAATCTTAAAATAGATATTTTTTTTTTAGGTATTAGGATCCGGGTAAAGTAGGGATGTTTTTTTCTCGACTTTACCATTGTGTGGGATATAGTGGAAAGGTCGTTCAAAAATATTGCGAGTGTGTGAAAACCATTTTTCGATTCAGAGAGCCGTTTGCGAAATATTAAGCTTAATTGTGCTACTAGTAGCACAATTTCTATGAAAATTTCATGGAAAGCGTCGCGCCCGCGATTACGCGCCAGTATGCACGAGCCTTTAAAGTGCGAGGGAGTGAGTACAGTGCAGTATCCCTACTGCACTCGCTCACTCAGGGGGGACCCCCTGCCAACTAAATGGTTGTTTTTGGATGTGTGAAAAAATTAATTGTAATAGCATATAACTAACGAAGAGGAAGACTATCAGAACTAAGTAGGCTTTACAAGTTAACGAGTCATAGTCGAACAACTTACATTTACAGTTGAAATGTTTGGAGAATATGTTATCCAACATCCCTTCCTTGTGCGTGGTCCGTCACGCACTTGGCCGGTTTTTTAATTTATATGACGCTACGTTTCAAACAATTTCCCAAGCATATGTCAGCTGCTCATTAGATACAAATTTGTATGGCACATAAACGTTGACCGTAAGAATTCAGTGTACCTACATAATGTTTACGGTGGCAGTCGACGTTGCGCATACTTATCGTGTATAATATAATATGCCAACAAGTTCTGATTGATTTCGGACGTCGATGTTATACGCACAACAAACAAACTTGTGCCTTATGAGCTGGTTCCGTGCCTGAAAGCCCGGGATAGTTTGTGCGTTTAAGTACGTACATATCGTGTGCCCGATGGGTTCCCATCGTAAAAAATGACGAACTTCCATAGAAAGAACAACGTTAACGAAAGAATAATGTTTATTTGGACATAGTTCGTGAAACACAAAATACAAATAACAATAAAAAAGTGAAAATAATGTTTTAACAACAAAAAGTTTCATTACAGCTTTAATGCCAGACAGATGCTGATTCTGACGCTGGTTTTCTAATGAATCTTTAGGGACAAGTGACTGGGAGTACAAACAGTTTCAACATACCTAATACATGATTTTTATACTTCTAATTAATCCCCTATTTAATCCTTTTTTTTTTTTTTTTGAAGGTGGGAAGTCATCAAATAACTTCTCCCGCTCTGGGCGGAGCGGGAGGGTGTGTCAGACTCTTACTGACTAAAACCCACCCGTATTCCTTCCTGTTGCCTGTGTTTCGGGGGCCTCGGTGACCCATAAGTACCTTCCCGCGACTATTTAATCCCTTGAAGGGGGAATTTTCAAAATCTTTAGTGCTCATTTTCGTTAAAAAAGTAAATTCTTGTGCGAATTTTCATGTTCCTAGCGTCAGAGGTTTAGACTGTGCATTGTCTTTCAGAGAATTAATGAATTTAAGATTTATATTAAGTAGATTTGGAATGAGAGCAGTGGTGGCCCAGTGGTAACGCCCCGACTTACGAGTTGTAGGTCGTGGGTTCGAACCCAAGCAAGCGCTTTACTTTCATCACCACTGCTCTCAAAACGGTAAAGGAAAACATCGTGAGGAAACCGGCATGTCCTAGATCTACCAACCCACACTGGGCCTGCGTGATAGTTTTACAGCCCACTCTCTCTCGAAGAAAGGAGGCCTGTGTCCCAGCAGTGGGAACATTATAGGCTGATTATAATAATAATAATAATATTTTTTTCAAAAGCAGCGTGTATGTCGCTGATACACACTCGATCCTGTATTGCGCGGCTGTTGCGGCATGTCGTTTAGATAATGTCAAGTTTCCAAATTATGACAGGGCTACTCGACCAAAACCACCCGTACCAGCCTGGCAGTGCAGGATCGAGTGTCGAATCGCTGGGGCCAGGGTACTCATCGGCAAACTATACTGCTTCAGGCAGGGCAATACACGACCACGAGTGATGCACTTTGTAAAACGGGCATTCTCGGGGACTGGAATCAGCCCTCAAGAATACATGTCCCGTGTCACAGCGCGCATCGACTTCCTGAAGCAGAAAGTTTGTGCATGGGCGAGCGGTATTCGGCGGTATAAGCGGCGGGTTGGTCGATACGCGCAGATTCGCATGTTCCAGAGCAATGAGAGGTGGGTATACAGAGCTTGGGAGCGACCTGAACAAAATGTGACGGACGCGTGCCGCCCGGATGATGCCGCTACGAGTGCATTCTGGCGCAGCATCTGGTCGGTGCCCTTCTGTCACGCTGAGGTTGGCTGGATGCAGGATGTCGAGCGAGTGTGTGAAACTATATTAGAAATGGAATCAGTCCTGATAACACCATTAGACGTAGCCAGAGCAGTCCGCCCGTTACAGAATTGGAAATCACCGGGACCGGATGGACTGCACAACTTCTGGTTGAAATGGCTGATTAGTTCACACACTTGCCTGGCATCTCAGTTCCAGTCATCTGGGTCGCTACCGCAGTTTCTATCTACAGGCGTTACTCACCTGCTCCATAAGTCAGGAAGGCCTGCGGCGGAACCCAAGAATTATAGACCGATTACGTGTTTGTCGACGGTCTATAAACTTCTTACACCCATTTTGAGAGCGAAAATTAATACACACATTGACAGAAATTCGATTATGTTTACCTCTCAAAATGGATGTAGAAACGGGTCCCGCGGTACTAAGGAGCTACTTCTCATTGACATGGCCATTAGCCAACAGGTTCGTCGATCCCGCAAGGATCTGTCGACTTTCTGGATAGATTATAAGAAAGCCTACGACTCGTCACCACATACATGGCTCATGAGGGTGAGCTTGAGTTGTACAAGATAGATGCAACTCTACCCACCTTCTTTGGGTCGTGCAATGGAAGACGGTCCTTCGCTATCCAGGGTATTGACAGATCCAGGCGAATAATGAGCCTGTATGGATTAAAAGAGGAATATTTCAGGGCGACAGTTTGAGCCCACTTTGGTTCTGCTTAGCCCTGAATCCTCTACGCACACTGCTGGAGGATTCAGGTGTAGGCTACCGGTTGAAGAGTGGTGGTCAGGTTATAGGTCAAAGTAGCGTTGTTGCGCAACGCTGTTCCGACAAGTGGGTCACCGGAAGGCTCCAATGTAAACACACGTCGTGGGGCACAAAATGCTTCAGTCTGCAGTTTTCAGTCGGCGAGTGAATCTACGTCATCGGCTGTCAAGAATGCAAGCGTTGCATCGTGTTCCGCTGATCGCGTCGAGCCTGCCGGGGAAGCAACGCGCGTAATAGGTACATCGACAACCAAACGTGCCTATTCTGCAATTGTCGCCAAGACGAAACCTGCTGTGTCGCAAACAAAACGACAAGCAAAGCAACCTAAAGGGGGAAAGCAGAGTCGCTCAGTATCGAGTGCGACTAAAGGCGCTGTGATGGACCACAAACAGCGGGGTCCATCGAAGATCACATGCGATGAGGACGGCTTCATCAAGGTGGAGAGAAAGAAGAGGAAGCCTACTTATCGCAACCAGTGTGGGACAGCGCCTGCAGGTACTAACATGCTGCTACGTCCTGCAGTACCGACCACGCAGCTGTACGTGTCCCGTTTGCACCACTCTACGAAGACTGAGGACATCGTAGAGTACATACGGGTGAAGACCAACTGGACCTTGAGGGTGGAGAAGTTGGAGGCGCGCCATAACACCAATTTCAAGTCGTTTGTAGTGCGTGTTCCGACTCATCATTTGGTGACCTTCCTCAAGGAAGAGTTTTGGCCGAAAGATGTGCTTTATCGGCGTTTCCGCGGTCGGCTACGCGACACCTCGCAGCGTAACACGACGACGTCACTTCGTGTGCAGTAGTTTTTAAGTTTGTTGTAGAAAATATGTATTAGTTTATAGTTATTGTTTTTATACTTATTTGTGTATTATATCTATGGATATCATTATTATTATGGCGTTTATTCATTTTTTTACATATAAAATATATTATTAAATAATTCTTAAAAAAGATATTAAAAAAAACATTTTAAAATATAAAAAATAGTGGTCCGCCAGTGTCGGGAGCAGGGTCCAAGCTACCGGTGGTTAGGGCTCCAGATATAGGAACCTCCTTACAATGCGAGCCGTATCGAGGAGTACTGCCTCTGAATCAGGCCCTTGATCCAACCGCCTAACGAGAGCCTCGAGAGATGTTCGTTGAGGCTTTCGGCCATTATTATTATTATATCTCACCTCCTCTACATGACTTGAAACTCTTTGCCCCCAACAAATTGCGACTGATGGAGCTACTGAAGGTAACTGTAACATTCAGTAGCGCCATCAGGATGGAATATGGTGTGTACAAATGTGCAGTCTTGCATGTAAAGCGAGGTGAGATTATGGAATCCGAGGGAATGCAACTTTCGGATTCCATACACCTCAGATCTCTGTCCTCATCCGAAAGCTATAAGTATTTGGGTATGTCGGAAGCGTTAGGCATCCACGTAGCTGACATGAAGCAATCGTTGAAGGAGCGCTTCTTTGGTCGCCTGAAGAAGGTCTTGATTAGTCTTCTTTCAGGCGGAAACAAGGTGCGCGCCTTCAACAGTTGGGTCATGCCGGTTTTGATGTACTCTTTCGGCGTACTCAAATGGACTCAGACCGAAATCGACGCCCTAGATAGGAAGGTCTGTACACTGCTGACTGCAAACCGGATACACCACCCACGATCATCGGTGATGAGACTGTACATCCCGCGGAAGTGCGCGGGTCGAGGCTTTTTAAATGTGAAGACCCTTCACAACGGCGAGGTGTGCAGTCTCAGGGAATATTTTTTTAAAGCCAAAGTGGGTATGCACCGTGATGCGGTCGCAGTGGACAAGGGGCTCGTCCCGCTCTTCATGGCTAAAGAAAACTGGCGCAACTGGTACTTACTACCGATAACCGCAAGAAGGTATGGCAAAGCAGGGAGCTGCACGGGCGCTTCTATCGGGCTCTTCATGAGCCCGGTGTGGATTTCTTAGCGTCTGTATCCTGGCTACGTTTCGGTGACCTTTTCAAGGGAACTGAAGGTTTCGTCTGTGCAATTATGGACGAAGTTTTCTTGACGAATAACTACCGGAGACATATTATGAAGGACGGAACGGTTGACGTGTGTCGGGCATGCCACCGTCTGTAAAGGAAATAAAATCATACTAAAAACTCGTCCATACAAGCCAGTTTTCCGCCCCAAAATGACTCGAGAAATGTAAAAAATCAAAATAAAAAATAATCATATCATAATTAATATCTAATACAAATACACTTTCGCATCATCGACACGACGAAGAAGAGAATGTAATGTAACTTTATTTCAGGCGTTCGGCGTAATGTGCGGCTTGGAGCGCACGGCACTAGCGACCCTCGCTCTGTCCGCGCTCCCCGCGGAGATAGCGCGAGACATGCGCGACAATCCGCGCGCCGTCAGTCGCCTGTCGCACTCTGCGCTACTGCTGTCTATGGTACTCTCCATGGGGGACAAACTGCCCATCACGCATTTTGGTTGGTATTCAAGTCCATATTTATTTTTAATTGCCTCGTTGGTATCTTCGTCACAAGCGCTACTGCTGAGCATGGTCGGGAGTGTAATTGGATTTTTCTCTGGGAGTTTGGATTTGTGCCCGGTTGATGGCAATAGGCTCGCTGATGGGGTATCACGTGGGACTTAACGATAACTGGCGAACTGTGGGTGTGCCATAGGTACAACTCCGCCAAACCCTTCGGGGAATATAGCCGTGATGTTATATTGTGGTTATTTTATCCTTTCTAGACTAGACCCTCTGACTCCTAAGAGAGTGACGAATAATAGATAATTTCTAAATTTTGTCAAGGCACATAAATATGTACTTTCAGCCTCTAAAAAATATATACTCAAACAAGGAACCATTTTATTGATTGTACAGGTATTTTATCCTTTCCCCTCCGACTCCTAAGAGAGTGACGAATAATAGATAATTGTGTATTTGTCAAGGCACATAAATATGTACAGTCAGCATCAAAAAAATATATTTACTCGGACAAGGAACCATTTTATTGTCTACAACCATTGTTCCAAAACATTGTATCCACCGTACAGGTACAAAACATAGTATACAATTTATTTTAAAGCATAGTAAAAAAATTGTCCCAAAACATCATTACACCCTATGAACAAAACAATATTACAGTGATAGTTCCAGAACAAGGTATAGTTCGCGTCAAATAACTTTGCCGCTCAGCAGGGCTAACATGACAAGCGCGAGAACGCTCTCTTTCTCGATTTGTCGGATTTTGTCTACGATTCTGACGTCATCCTAATGCCTAACCTGACCGTTAAGCTCGAATAAACTCGAGAAAGGCACTTTGACAGTTCTTTATCTCGCGACGAGAGACCGATGTAGCAAATTATTAAAAACAAATCATTTTTATTTTAGCAACATCGGCTCATTCATTAAATTTTACGCATGGAATTAGTATGTACTATAGTGATTTTACATCCACCTCTATTAATTTATGTTGTAATTTTTTGTGTTACCGACTTTTTTGATTAAAATTTAATATTTTTCGGAAATGAAAATGAATGAGCCATTTTTGTTAGGGGAAAAACCTGTGGAATCGCGTCACCAATATGTTAATCGCGTCACCGACATACTGATCACGTCACCGACATACTAGCCGCGTCACCGACATGCTCAATGTTTCATCAACATGCTAACCGAGTCACCGACATGCTCAATGCGTCATCAACATGCTCAATGCGTCACCAACACGCTAACCGAGTCACCGACATGCTAACAGCGTGCCCGAACTGCTAGCAGCGTGCCCGACCTACTGGCAGCGTCACCGACATGCTAACAGCGTCACCGACATGCTAACAGCGAGCCCGACCTGCTAGCAGTGTCACCGAAATGCTAGTAGATTTACGAAATGCCAATCGACTTACGCCGGGATAACCACGTCACCGACATCCTAACCACGTCACTGACATGCAGACTGCATCACCATCATGCTACCCAAGTCACCGACATGCTAATGTAACGTGTGCATTAGACTGGCGTCGCGCAGCGGCCGGTGTACGTACATGTATACTCATATATATACTTATATATGTTATTCCAAAGTTTTAAGTTTTCATCTCTGTCATCAGTCCATATGAATGCCATATTTTTTTGTATTATGATTTTGTCTACTCTTCTCGTCATCGAAATCGAGGACGACTAAATGACAGAAGAATCGAAGATTATCTCGTGTTGAATTGTCAAAATTCGAGATAACTTAGGTGCCATGTTAGGGTTTGTCGAGAAAACATCAAATTTGACAGAACGAAATGAGTATTTTGTATGGCAGCGCTGTCAGAAAACGAGAAAATTGACAGAAATAGACTCACGCGAGAGTGAGTAATTGTCGCGTGTGTCATGTTAGCCCTGCTGAAGTAGGGTACAAATAACTGCGCAGTAGTCAATCTTACGAATAAAACAGCCGCGCACACGCGCGGCTAGCGCAGCAAGGGGCGGGCAACAGCGTTGTGTTTCTGTCTCAGTCACTCGTATACGTCTGATGCTTGCTTGTGTTCCGCTCGCACAGTACGGTAGGCTGTCGATGCCGAAAGTGTTACGCATTTACTTTGTTATTAGTTTGTTGTTTTTTTATTTCTTATTATTTTTGTTATTGTTGCCTTTGCCTTGTTATTGTTACTGGTTGACGTTGCAATTTGAGTTTTGTGAAAGAAATGCCGCAACGGAACACTGTTTTACGCTGTCAGGCGAGATAAATAATTCATAATATATATATAACATGCGTACATAATGTTGCTAATAAAAATAAAACCTATTAAACTTTACACTTGAAATATTTTTCGTAAGCGAACATTTTTTTACGCGATGGTACTTCCGCGGTCGTTCGGAAAGCCTAGCTTCAGAGCGGCAAAGTTATTTGACGCAAACTTTAAACAAGACAATAAAATGGTTCCTTGTCCATGTATACATCTTTTTGGGGCTAAGTATAAGTTAAGCACGTAAACAGAGTCGGTTATGCATTTTCTGCCAGTTGATCTGTGGATGATGCAGGGACAAAATAATAACGGTTGGTCAAATAGATATGGTAAGGGTTGCTGTGAATGAATACTTGAATAGAACTGATTTCCAGTTTTAGTATCCTGGTCAAAATTGTGTCCTGATACGTTGACCAAATAGTAAATAAATGTCTTTTATAAGTATGCATAGTGTATTTTTAAACCAAAAATATCTAATTCCGTTTTTTCAGAACAACTTGGCGTCGACTTCGCAGTATTCCTACTAGACCTAATAGAAAACCCTCCGGAAACAGACATGGATGAACAGATACCTGACCTGTTCCTGACTCTAGTACTCGCGTACAACCTGCAGTTCGAAGACTCTTTTGATAACCTACTGCTGAACGCGTTAGAGACCAGAGATAATGCCAAGACGTTTTGTGAGAAAGCTCTTTTGCTTCTCAACCGTGAAGGTAATATTGACATTGTTATGTTATTTATTTTCGTTCTTGTACTTATACAAGAACGAAAACGAAAAAAATTCTTCCTTCTTATCGATTGTTTCATGAACGTCACACATATCTTTTACGGTGTTTGATAGAAATTCAGATGTATCTCTCAGTTTTTTTTTTTTATCCTCATTGCTTTCTTAGTTCTGAATGTTGTTTTCGTATATTTCCATAAATAAAAACTGTTATAAATAAAATATGCACGCCGAATAAACCCGCGTGTTTGAGCAAATAGGCATTGTTTTTAAAATCCCAAAGACAATTTAAATAATTTAAACCTCATACGTTACAGATGACCCGGTCCACATCTTCGACCATGAGCCTGCGCCGGCGCACGCGGTACTAAAGCTAGTGATAGACGTGTTCAGTCGCAAGAAGACGGCCGAGCACTTCTACACCAACGATGTCAAGGTCGCCATTGATATCATCGTGAGGCAGCTGGCTGATCTGTCACCTGGGGAACCGGTAACTAGGATACACTGCTGCAAGGATCTTTTGTCGCTCGAATGACGTTGACATCCATGACAACAATTGCACAAATGTTTTGTGAAACGTATTGAAAAAACCGGCCAAGTGCGCGTCGGACCACGCACAATGAAGGGTTCCGTAGTTGGGATTACTTGGGACTAAAAAAAACTTAACATTGTAGTTGAAAAACCCGTTTTCCCATACATCGATATATGCCACGGTCAATTCTCCAACTGCAAATTTAAGTTGGTCGACTATAACTCGTTAACTTGTAAAGCCTACTTAGCCGTGATAGTTTTCCTTTTAATTTCATTATATGTACTACTGCCATGAATGTTTTTCACATTTCCATAAACAACCGTTTAGCTGGCAGGAGGGGGGGGGACACTACTAACAAAAATTAGCACTTTAATGCTTAATATTACGCAAATGGATCCTTGAATCGAAAAGTAGTGTTCACAGACTCGCAACATTTTTGAACGGCATATCCAAAGATACCCCACACCATAGGGTAGACGAGAAAAAAAAATTTCATCCCCACATTACGTGCAAGGGAGGTCCGCTAAAAAAAGTATTTTTCTTCAAGATTTTATTTTAGCACTTTTTCGGCGTGATTAATATGTATACCTATGCCAAATTACAGCTTTCTAGTGCTAAGCGTCTCTGAGCTACAGTGGGGTCAGACAGACAGACAGAAGGACATGGCGAAATCTGGGTTCCTTGTTTACTACGGACCCCTAAAAACAAGCTGGCGGCGTTAGTTCAGACTTTGGCCACGCGCCGAAAAATCCTTGTACAGCTACATTCTTAACCTGTTAAGCCCCACGCGACACCGATTCGGAGTCAAAACAATAGAATATCAGTTGTGTCTCATTAGCTGTCCTTGACCAATTTAACCTTAACATTCCATTGCCACTTACTGAACTATCTACTTTAGCGGTATGTAGTCTAAGTTTATTTTTGAGTGTCTATTATTTGTAATAAAAACGTCATAAATACATGTTGGTTACAATAGAATTTGCACATTGTCATGTTTGACATTGACATTTAAATCGTGAGGCAGCTGAATGATCTGTCACCGGGGGACGCGGTAATTAATCACTAACATTCCATTGCCATTCACTCACTCAACTATCTACTTTAGCGTTATATAATACTGAGTGGATTTTTGAGATAGGTCAGTAACGACAGGTACAGGCAAAAAGTTTTGGTCAAAACTGCCCATTTTCTTGTTGACTGTTCAGTTTTCTAAAAATCTGGGAATGCAGATCAAAATGTCTTAATAAGTTAAGGACAGTCTCCTAAGACCGTTTTGCTGTAGCTTCAACGGTTAAGGTACTGCACGCGCAAAACTATGAGATCTCGCAAGTTACTCGCGAGTGGCCTATAAAAGTAAATTAGGCCACTCGCGTCCAACTTCCGAGAGCTCATAAAGTTTTGCGCGTACTGTACTGCCCTTACAGCCCCGTCCCAAAAATACACCCTATATTCTAACATGATTTTTAAGTGACCATTATTGGAAAGAAAGATTCAAAATCAATTTTGTTGAATTGGAATTTGAACTTTATTAGTATGATACTGAGTTTATTTTTCCAAAAATTAATGATTATTTAAGATTTTAAATTTAACTCAATTTATACATCTCATTTTACTCACTCTTTCTCCGATGTCAACACAACTTATGCGGAAAATTATGTGCTGAAAAGATTATTCAGTCGACAAAATTGGTATTGAAGCTGACTGCAGAGTACGCTGGATTACTTTAAGGCATCGTCCCTGGGCAGGACTTTTTAAAGCACTTTTATCACCTTCGCCAATATGGGCAATCAAGTCATTAAAAAATAATATTGTAACGTCAATTGTCATACTATCAATCATCGATGTCATCGTAAGTGGTGGATAACTGCTTACCGTACGCCAAACCTCTATATTTTTTTAAGAACTTCTATAGGTACGACTCGCCGTACATTCATACCATTAGTATTAGTATTCATTCGCGTTCTTAGAGAAGCTTCATATTTCTCCCACTCATAACAAAAACAACATCTGTTTCCACAGCGACGTCTACAATACCTTCGGATCCTCCAAGGCATAATCCGCAACACAGACTACGGCGCCCACGTTCATCGCCGCGACGATCTGCTTCGATGCTTCGCGCGCATTTTCTGCGAGGAGGGAGAGTGCAGCCGCGAAGACCAGACCCTCGTGCGAGCCGTCTCCAACGAATTCCCACAATACTTCAAACCTTAAGCCCTGAAGGTAACACCTGGCCTTGGTGGTGAAAGGTTGTCAGATCCCCACATAAATATATTCGAAAAGTTTCGAGATGGTTCTAGAAATTCGTAGATCTATTGTTTTATACCTCTTTTTTAAGTGAAGTTATTATTTGGATTTGTCTATGATCAATTTTGGAACAAAAGAGGTCGTTTTAGTTTTCAATTTAGTTTTAAAATTTGAATCAAAGGTCTGGGCAACCCTAGGTAAGATAAAAGAGTCTCGATTTACAGATTGAACTGTGTTCAGATGTGAACTACCTTTTGGGAGACGCTAGGATTGGCTGTGTCACTTGGTATAGAAGATTCGTCATACAGTATGGAACTTATTGATCATTAGTGCTTGTCGTTTAGAATACCATTACTACTTGTCGTTAGTACGTTAAGGGTTCTATGCACCTGAGCGGAAAATGACAGCGAAAAATGGCTGCCTTTTATTATCTTCCTGTTACTTTATGACTATTGAATAACGATCTCTGGCTAAAAATAAATTCCTAACAAAGTGCTAGATGTATTGAACACTTTTCACCATACGAGTTTTAAAGTATTCTTTGTATTTTGATATTTATTCATAGGTACATGTGGAAAAATAATTACGCGAAAAAAATATCAGTTTAACGATGTCTAGGAGTATTTAAGAAATTCAAATAAAATATATATATATATATATACATAAAAATATTCTTGTGAATGTTACTTAGAAATCACTAAGTGAATTTTAACTTGCTTTGCAAATGTTTTATTCCTCCTTGTTATTATCTCGTAGATTTAAAATGTTGCACAATTAGAATATGTTTTGCATGACAATTATATTTGCACATAACGAAACAATGCAATAAGTAATACTTAAAAAAATTAAATATATTCATATACTTGTTGGATATTAATTGTCAAAGCAAATTCAATTTTCAAGTAATTTAAATTTCTATGATTATTGTCTTAGATTAGGACAAAATCACTTTAATTAAAATAATATACTTCACCTCATATTAATATAAACAGTATTTACACTGCATTTATGCGTTATTTTGTCTACTGTTTAACGTGTCATTACGTTACACAGTATTTAACTTAGGGTATAAGCAATTTATTTTAATACACAACATATTATACTCGGTGAGACTTTGAACTTGCTATATCACTGGACTTATCGAAGAAATAAAAAAAAAATAAAGCATGAAATCATAATTCCCTATTTACTCAATTAAATCTAATAAATAAAACAAATCATATTAATATTTCATGTAAGAATTTATAAAATACAAAACTAACAAAGCTATTGTTTAATTGAAATGCAAGGTTATGATTTCGAGTATAACGTAGTGTTGCCATTTATCACCAAAGATAATTGAATTCCTAGTACATTACGCTCATTTAAAAGTCAATTAAAAATGCTTTAAAGTATGTCCGATCCAAATAATGTGTGTATTTATTTTTACATTCCGCTACTTGAAGCATTCGTGAGCAATTTATCGGCCTAATGTTTGTGAAAATTTCAATGGATACTTGATTTATTAATTCCTATTTCTAATATTATTAATGTGCTGTGTTTGTCGCTAGATGCCAGATGATATTATTAAAATGTATTTAATTGATTACGATCAATATGGATTGTGTGTGTGTATTCTGTTACTCTCTAGGAATGAATGCATATCCATATATTTTAAGTAAATATTTAAAACGTTTATGTCATGACCCATCCTTATTTTAATTTATGTAATATGTATTTTTTTATGTGATACGGTTGTTTTTTTTTAAATTAATATTTAGTACCTACTATAAAATATTTATGTTTACCATAACAACATTTAACTGGCACAATTTACCTTTGAGAAGCACAACATATTTTTTTAATAAGAATGGCTCTGATAAAATAATAACTGTAGTTTGTTACCGACTAGTTCAGATTAGGCCGAAATCTAACATTAGAAACCTATTTACATTACATGCGTTCGTACTTATAAAAAGAGCAATATTTTTCTAGTCAATAATTGTGAATGATATAAAAATGATACTGAATTAAATGTACTGGTAAATAAGATGTCGATTATATTGTAGTGTGTGTTGATTTCAGAATATTCACTTAACTTCCAGTCCAATAAATATTTTTGGGCTATCATTCTTATAATATGAAAATCACAAATTCCGTACATTTAAGACGGCCAGAACAAATTTCTAACTAGAATATAGTGTTATATGTCTTCAAACTGCATGTCACACCCATTGCACGAATTGAATTAAGGTGTGACCAGTATAAGAAAAAAAATACTGTATAATAAAAACGCGGCGTCACAGCCAACAACAGTACTTATTATTCGGAGTACGAAATAATTCATACTATGTTCTGCTGTCTATTATTATAAAGTTATGACTGTATTCCATCTCCTTGTTATATGAGTTTCAACGTCGACCAACATTTCAGGGTGCCCGTACTAAAAACAATTACAAATAATATTATGTAGAACGTATTATAAGTGCGTTGTATAATCACACATACTAATTTCACAATCTATTGTAATTTATCGATTTTTTTTTTTGTCATAAAAAAATAATTGGAAATGTTAAAATGTTAATTATATAAGATTTACCGTATTATCTATTTCTATTGGGAAGTTATTCAATAAAGTTTAAACTATATTATGATGTTGGCCTAAATTAAATTTAGTATCTGATATAATATGAGCATAATGTCGTTTCGGTTCAAAATTGCTCAAAACGAAGCCAAATTTTATTAGATTCCGATTATTATTCGTACTGATCTTATGTAAATCATTGATGTCAAAATATCTGTGCATATTATTTTTATGGTTTAATGTAACAAGTAGATTTCGCACATTCCACAATATTTATATCATAACTAAGTTTTTTTTTTTTTTTAATTCTGACACGATCTCGAAACAAAATGCATTATGGTAAAATTTGTCATGAAACACCATTGATATAACATAATCAACCTATAATGTTCCCAGTGCTGGGACACAGGCCTCCTCTCTGTGAGAGGGAGTGGGCCATAATCAAACACGCGGGCCCAAAGCGGGTTGGTGGATGATATACTAGTAACTAAAATGTGTCATAACAATAATATGTGCAGGCCTTTTCATTGAATGTTCTACTGATTATTATTATCATTAAGTTTTTAAATGTCACCAAAAATATTAAAATAATTCTTGGCAACATTGGTGGTGTGTTACATGATCAAAGAATTCATGGCAGCTAAATCGCTTTTTATTTGATTGTGTAACATTGTCTAGTCAGCTTGAAAAATTAACAATCATGATGTAGTCTCATTAGGTTTTTTGCGCGAATTAATTATCTATAATTAGTATTTATTCTTATTGAACGCTCTTTATTATTAATATTTAGAAGGAAGGTTGTCAATATACATAAATAAATGATGTTCAATCGTCTTTGATGTTTATTCTTTAGACAGCGATGTCAGATTAAAATATACTTATCCTCTCTATTTATGGTTAAGATTAGAAAAAAAACTAAAGATCGCTTGAGTTTTTATCCGATGTTGCTTGATAATAAATAACAAAAACATGATCACAAGGTTCAGGTTGTCGCCCTTTACGGGGCTCCTGTGTGGGCGCGTTCCCTGGCGCTGCGGCCAGCCCGCCGGTTGAGCGCGGCCCAAAGGGTCGTGACCATCCGGCTGGTCCGGGGATACCGCACGGTCTCCTGTGAGGCAGCGAGCCTCCTTGCCGGTTTGCCGCCGTGGGATCTAGAGGCAAAAGTCCTCGCGCACGTATGGGAGCGGCGCGAGGAGGCGAAGCGCCGGGGCGGAACTCCACGGCCGCGAGAAATCACGGCACAGCGGACAGAGCTCCGGCGGGATCGCATGGCGACATGGAAAGTACGGTTGTCGCAACCCAATACTGGGCACGCCACAATTGCGGCAATAAGTCCCCTCTTTGAGGAGTGGCTAGAGAGGTGCCACGGCGTCCTCACCTTCCGCCTGACGCAGGTCCTCACCGGACACGGCAGCTTCGGGAGGTTCCTGTGTCGGATAAGGCGGGAGGAAACGCCCGGGTGTCACCACTGTGTGGATCGCCCGGAGGACACGGTGGAGGTCTGCCCGGTTTGGGCGAATCACCGCCGTGTCCTCGTGGAGGCGATCGGCGGCAGAGATCTCTCGCGTCCGGCTCTGGTTCAGGCCATGGTACGGAGCGAGAGGGCATGGGCAGCCGTCACCTCCTTCTGCGAAGCAGTAATGCTCGCGATGGAGGAGGTGGGACGGTTGAGGGAAAGGCAAATTTCGCGCCCTCTTGCCCCTAGCCGCCGCAGGAGACGCCCTGAGCGTCGGGAATCCCGGGCGGATTTCCGGCCACCGTAGGCGCGGGCTTGCGGACGGTGAGCAATGAATAGCTCACCGTCCGGTAAGGGCCAGGCCCGGGGCGATGGCGCGTTGTACTCCACGCGCGCCTCAAAGAGATGTCGTCAGCACAACTGTGGGGGTCCACTTGGGCCGATGCCTGCCGGGGTCGCGAGAAGGTACTAAAGCGTTAACGAGGCCCCTGACAACACAAGCAACGTAAGGAATACGGGTGGGTTTTGAGTCAGTAAGAGTCTTGACATGATGATTTCCCACCCAAAAAAAAAAAGGTTCAGGTTGTCCAAGCCGAGTTTCTCCGTTATTATTAATTATATAAATGAAAAGGGGCTTGTGGCTAAGTAATAACAGCCAAACGGGTCGATCGCTCAAGTTACGCTTGCCGAGGTTGGTCCGTGCATGGGTGACCATCTTTACATACCATACATACATACTTAAAATGCTTACCGTGGCTCGGTAAGCATTTTAAGCCGGGAAGGTACTAAAAGGTCACCGAGGCCCCTAGCAACACAGGCAACAGGAAGGAGTACGGGTGGGTTTTAGTCAGTAAGAGACACACCCTGCCGCTCCGCCCAGAGCGGGAGATGTTATTTGATGATTTCCCACACAAAAAAAAAAGCCGTTAGTCCCGGCTTTCATTCGTCGACAGTCGTTACGGGTCGTCAGTAGCCAGAAAGTCTGACTACCCGTCTTACCAAGGGGTATCGTATTACCCAGTAGCTGGGTCGTAGAGGTCAGATAGGTAGTCGCTCCATGTAAAATACTGATATTCAGCTGCATCCGGTTCAAAATCTAAATCAAAAGTCATTTATTCAAACTAGGCTGAAAATCAGCACTTTTCGAACGTCAAGGTTACATAAGACAGTCCCCCAAAAATGCCCGCCCTTCACCACTTCCTAGTGCTTTAGCTGGGAAGAAGAAGTGGTGGAACAAACTCCCCAGCAGCACGTCTGTCTGTTTAGTTATATAAACTTGATTAGACTGGAAGCCGACTCCAACGTAGTTGGGAAAAGGCCAACCAGATGATGACTACAATAACAATAAAACTCAAACATCCGGTTCCTGAATTGAGAATTCGAATGTGATTCCTTCAACGTAGCCAGCGAAATATAAAAAAAAAATATTTTTAAGAACAGAATATTAGCTTAAGTAATGCCAAAGAATACTTTTTAAAAATTCAAATTTCGGAAACCGGTTGAAAGGGAAGATGGTAAGATTAAGGATGAATAAATAAAACAACTCATAATTATTACAAGTATTTAATGTACCTTATGAATGCCGTATAAATATTTCAAAATGTAAAACAGTGATAAAATTCATATTTCAACCAATATAACTGTAATCAACGTAACTAAGTATGCGAAATTATATTTCAATATTCAAAATAATTACAATTGAAATAGTATGTATGAAACTTATCTACCATTTGCAACATATGAATACAACTGGAAATTGTTTATTGTTACAATATCCTTAACCATAAACATTAATAAGCAGGTACCATATTTAAATCTCATAGTGCATTTTCATAAAAAAAAGGAAGCGTCGGACTTCATAGTGTTCAATGTAAAATAGGTAATAAACTTTGTCACTAACAGAACTGTAACAAAATCTGCCTCAACTGTACAATTGGGGTCATATAATAATATAAAAATTTGGCCCCAGCATTTGAAAGGGATCCACAAAAACTAGAGTTATTTTAATTTGTAAATATCATTTGCAAAAATTATAGCAAATCCTGTAATTGAATACAAAAGGACCTACTTATGAATGCAGTCTTAGTACTGTTGTATATTCATCAAAGAATCAAATGCTTACATGGAATGCAATTTTATAAAATTGAATCCTTATATTTTTATTATATAATTTAAAAAGAAATGAACGCGTCGGTACCCCTCGTATATTAAATTAACACGTTGAGCATTACACTACATTTATTGATAAACATGCTACTTGTAATATGCAGTAATAATTGATTATAACAAACATATGACCACTTTACTTTACACCGAATTTGGCAACTTGGATGAACACTTGTCTTATACAAATTATCTATAATTATACATGTTAATGTTAACGGTGTCCAGCTTTTGAATTTGAAAATTTGTAGTTTTTATTAGAAATCTTTTCTTTTATTTATAAATATGTATAAAAGAGAAAGATGTTTTCAAAATTCTAATAAGAACCCCAAAAATGCGGTGAGCTCCAGTCAAATTATATTTAATACTTTATATTGTTTTCTATTTAAAGTTTTGATATATGTACGTATGTTTTATTGATCGTTATAAATATTTTAATGGTATTTTTGCTACTACCCCATCACATTCTACAACTATCGAACACTCGCACATTACATTACATTAAATTAGATTAAAATTTATATACAAGTTATATCTAATATATCTTAACTAATCAACCCTACGTAGGTTAGTTTGATACCAACAAAAATGTATCATGTGTATGGCCTCTGACTTTTTAATTTAAAAACAATATGGGTATTTTATTTTTGGTACTGATTATGTTTAGACAATCCGTTACATACTTGGTTTCGTTCCATACTCAGCTTACACTGCAAGTACTGTCCTAACGCTAGTCGCTAATAATATAATTTCACCATAGCGAGTACAAAGTTGGATAGAAAACGAATCTAATTCCGGCTTATTCGATACATTTCATTATCATAGCAGAATACAAAATCACTCACATCCATTGCATTCATTTTATATTACTAACGTTCGTTAACTGCTTCCATTATTAGCGTATAATAGCTAGGTACTTATACAATGTTGTTTACATTAGCAAAGAAATGAAATAAACACTACAGTTCCAATATCAGTCGAATTAATTTTGACTAAGACGGAATCAACTCACCCATATTATTCATCTAAAGATTTAAAAAATGGAACAACGCACAACCCCAAGAACAATCATAAATAATGTCACCACAATAGAATTTGTAAACCTAAAGTTAACAAATTGAGCTAAATAATTATATTCTTTAATTGAATTAGTCGAATATAAACTTCACAAAACACAATAAGACCGTGTTTCAGAATAAATGGATATTTGTCTTTTATTGCGCAAAATTATCTATACTTAAGGAAATTGGAAGAATTATTATATTATTCGATTTTATGCTTATGTTATACTACTAGTCCATAGTCATGGTGTTCTTTCGCTTCCAGCATAAAAACGAACTTACAAACTGTTTAAAAATTGTAGAAAATTGTTTGGTGACAAATCGCTGTAACAATTTCAATCCACAAAGATATTATAGCTTCTAATAAATTTATTTTCCCTTCACAACAGATCATTTTCACAAACTATGTAGATTTGTTTTCATTGAGTTACGCCACTGATGTCGCTATACTCGTCGAATGTAATTGATGTGTCGAATCTTTACAAAAAGAACCCTGAAAATATTTGCTGTCCGTGAAAAATTGACGAGTGTGATGAATTTCAATCGTTTTGGTTGTTCTTACACCATCCTGTATATCTTACGACTGGAGGCCTGTCCGACGGTCGAGCGCGGAAATAATAATTTAATTTGCAGCGCCATTGCTAAATTATAATGTGAATTTATTGCTTTATCGATATAAAATTGTGGCAAATCTTAATATTGTTATTATTTGTCATTTCTTTGCCGTTGTCGGATAGTCCTCATCGGCGACATCAACAACAAGACACGTCAATTCGCACAAAATATGCTTAGGAACGTACCGAATTTATTTCAAATATTTGACAGTTTATGTCAAAAAAGCGGTCTAGTTGTTGATATCCCTGACACACACACTCATCAATTTAAGAATTTGTCACCAAACTGTTGTGGATTACGTCTACATCTCTTCCTGGTGCTTAGCTGGGGTGCTGCGCGGCCACCTTGCGCAGGCGGTACCCGCCCGTGCCGCGCACGGTGTACAGCACCAAGATGGCCACCGCCACCACCGACATCCCGATAGCGTTGATCACGATGGCCTCGTTGTTCAGCGTCGCGTATACCTCGCTCCTGTACACCGCATGCCCCGGGTTAGTTGGTTGGTTGGAATGTACACGGATACAGATTTATTAGGACTTGCGTAATTCCTGAAGTCTTTACCTGCTGTGTCAACGCCCTTATCGAAACTTAGAGAATCTTTCATGGTTCAAGAGCGAAATGAAAGTAACTTCAGAAGATGAAACGGGTTAGATATTTAAAAAAAGTTGGGATTACCATCAGGTATTGTACTTTAGAAACCAGACAATAAAAGGAAAGAATTATTCGACGATGGCACTCGATGCGCTTAGATAGGGGTTAAAATTTGTTAAGAGTTCCAATGCTAAATAATTGACTGGAATTAGGTACCTATTATACAAAATCGGTCAATTTAAAGGTCATGCCGTGGGAGTAGATGGTAGCTTTCTCCCTGAACCCCAAAGTGCAACTTATCTGATCGTTGATATGATGGAGGTAAAGGAATATAAACTAATTTGGAGTTGGCGCTACGGTGACTAGTAGGAGTGTTAAATATATATTTGTTCGGTTAGTTGATTAGTTTGATCATGTCTAACAAATCAGGATCCGTATTTAAAACATGCTGGACATCGGGACAATAAATAATCAGAAATATAAAAACTACTTTTTAAACAAAAGTGTGGGTTTCAACCAGAACCAATAAGTATCTACTTCCCGCTAGTAGAATAAAGCATAGGTCGATAGCGGGTAACGGCTATATACAATTCAATTTAAACTGATATTGAATAACAACTTTTATGTAACATTTACCACATAAATGTTACATAAAATGTAAGTGCAAGTAAAGCGGAATAATGGTGCAAAACCACAAGCATAAACATAGATGCAGTCACACAAGCATACCAAGCGAAATGCTTACATTACATAAAACTACCAGTTTATTAATGTTTACAGGTTTAGTCATGTTTTTCTTCTGAATTTTTCGGACTAGTTTGGAACATCGAATGGAGGGCTTAGATAACTAAGCCCCGTTCGAGTTCGTAAAAAATTCGTCAAACCCGAAATAATCGTAAATATTAATAAACATACATATATCTCACGATTATTTTATAAAAATAAACTACTGTGTGTATTCAATAAAAAAAAATGAAAAGTCCATGAGTAACTTACATTTATTTTAATGCAACAAAAATACAGTGTTGATTCTTTAATTATGGAGTCATTTATTTCCTAGTTTTAATAGTAATTCTACATTTGCTAAAATTACCTACTGCCTAAATTATTTTGATCTGATACAGATCAAAGCGAATACAATAAAGCCTCGTGTCTGTAATCTGTGTAAATTGATAAAAAATCTCTTCATTTAAATACTTTGTATGTGTACCTACCTTCGAAAATGTAGCAAGGTATTTAAGAACGAAATAGTAGGTATCTTGAAGGATAAGTCAATAATGCTATCAAAAATATATTTGTCTCACTTAGCAACCAATTGCACTTATGTAGGTACATATATGTATGAAAAACTATAAAAATGCAAGTTGCAAATTCATTAAAAATAACTATTATGTATCTATGTATGTATACATTTTGTGTAATCTATTTGTATGAAAAATGTTCGAATTTTTCTATGTCAGAACCAATGATCAAACTAACATAACATTAAATAAGTTTTTACATGGCTAAACTAATTTTAAATCGCATTTTTATAACTACAATTCTAAGTAATCATTGGCTCTGATATCTAATTTTGTAATAAATAGTGGTCTAAATCTAGAGGTCTACTGAGGCCCTTATGTGTTGTCCGCGGGACTCCGGTGTGCGAAACTTGTTCCTCGACAAGATATACATGACGACGGCTAAAATGGCGATGCAGGCGACTCCAATTGCGTTGATGATAATTCCCTCGTCGACCATGCCGCTGTACCTCTCCGCGCTGTGAATACGGACACTTACAAGCAACTGACACAACACAAGACAAACAAAACAGAACATAATACTAAGAAAAAATACAGTTCTAGGACTATAACATGCTGTAATGACATCGAGCATACGTGCAGCGTACAGACACAAATTGATAGTGCGGTGCTTGGGGTGAAGGGATTTCAGCAGGCTTAGCACGAGTACCGTTTTGTCTACGGAAGAATAGACAAAAATGACGATCCGTGTAGAAAGTACGACGGAGTAGAAGTAGGAAGTAGAAAGAGTTAACTGCACTTATTACAAAATTCACTCTACATAATTCGACTCAGAATTCTTTGCTTTGTCATACGATGTTTTTTTTGTTTGATTCTCAATTTTTAATGATATTAAGTCACGTATATAAAGACAACTACAACAATTTGTGGAACAAGTACCGTATTGTGGAACAAAAAAAATATTATAGTAATATTGGCCTTCACCATTTCCTTGGTAATGCCCTATTAACTAAATGATGTAAAGTAGAAGATAGACTTGTTCTTCTATTAATTTAGTTTTATGTTCAAAACGCAATCCTGTAAAATCATGATTTTGTAGATAACTGTATATACCTTGTGGCCGTCGAATAGAAAAATGCAAATTGCCTACACTAACTTAGACAACTGTCAGTTGTCAGTGTGATTTTGACAGTTTGGGATAGAAAACTTTTTTCTGAAATAGTCTACATAAAGAAGGACTTAGACAAAGATCGTTAGAAACGAAAGAGAAAATGACAGAATGCAGAAGGATTTCTACGGTGCGATGGATGGATTGTGTGAGGAATGATATGAAAGAGAAGGGAGTGAATGATAGCATGACGGCTGACAGGGGAGGATGGATGAAGATAACGTGTTGCGCCGACACCAAATAACATTGGACAAGGGCAGGAAAATGATGATGTCAAAAATTAAGAAATAAAATGTCACTTTGTATAGAAAGAGCTATGTCTATTCTTCGAGGAAACAGAAAGTGTCATGCTAAGCCTGCTGTTAGGCTGTGGTGATTCCCTTCAACTTTTCCTACGCTTTGGTGAGCTTTGACGTCACACAAGCCAATTTAAAACTGGGTTCAACTAAACTCCAAAATATTGCTAAACATATTTATTTTAGCACTGTAGATGATTTACTTAAAATCATCTACAGTGCTAAAATAAATATGTCTGAAGCAAAAAAACATGCCGAGATTTCCTGTCCATTAAGAGGCTTTCTACATACCCGAGGCTGAAGATTGCTTTCTCAGTAAGTCCAGTGAGGCAGGCGCAGACTCCTAGTACGAAGGTGAGGATTCCGAAGGCTGCATGGACAGGCACCAAGGAGGCACGGAAGCCAGCAGTTCCCTTATTGCAGATCAACAACAGCAGAAAGCTGAAGAAGCCGACAGCGTACTGGGGAAAATATTGAGCAAATTCGTTACATATGAAAATCTGCTAAGATTAGGACATGATCCTATTATGTTTCGTAAAGTAAATGATTTTATTTCTGTAAGTAGGTTTGTACAAACACATCATATTTTAAAAACTGGTCGGCGTTTCCTATCTGACTACTCTGAGAAGAAAGGCCGAAACAAACTCAGAGGTCACAGTCTCTTTATAGTCCAGACATCATCTTGGTCAGATCATGTGAAGACCATGTAGATTGGTGTCTGAAATGGTCTTTTGATGAAAGAACCACACAGATTGAATGGACCTACACAGTCAGAGCACTCATTTGTCAGTAATCGTGCAGCTCAAGGATCCGACGAACAATACCAAAGAAAGGACATTTGGGTTTAAGAATACCCAAGTAGGTACAGGTTATATTGCCTGTACATCAGGCATTAATTAATCCAGTATCTGCCTTCAGATAATGTTAAGTGCTACATGACACGGCTACGAGCGTCGTAATTGTTTATGAGGATGTGTCCATTGGAATATTAATTAAGCTTTTGATCGATACCTACGTAAGTTCAGAAAGTAGGTACCTAATGGGCGATATTCAGGCGAGAAGATAATGAAATGTAGACATCTTAAACAAGGGTCCGAAGACAATACCTATATTTATCATAAGTCACATGTCTTCATGCGAGCACTGTCAGTGTTTTCATAATCGGTCTATCTAAAATAACAAAATAGCTATCATAATTTTTCCCTGTTTGACCTTAGGGTTTAATTATCTCAAAACGTGACCAAGTCTCACGTCATGGTCTACAAAAACCATTGTGTTGTTGGAGGGTTCTCAAAAGCTTTGATACAGTCAAACGAATTAATTTGGACGAGCATTTGATCCGCAATTAGCTTATCGCAACCTGCAACGTTGCTAACGAGCCGGTTGCTTATCTGTCGTTGTGCCTCACTTAGGCACCATCGTCACGCTCGTATTGCGAGCAAAATATGACGATATGAGCTCCAAATTCATTTTAACGTCACAGCAAATTATTTTTGATTTTGTAATACAATGAATTTAGTTAACATAACATCGCGCCTGTTTTCCCCGTATGTTTACTTAATTGTACAAAACAAAGGCTCTCAAATAATTCTCAAAATTTTTATCGGCTGAAAAATGGTGTCTTAGTAGAAGACAGAAATTACCTGTAAACCAAACAGTCCCATAGCAACGAAGCCGATCCAGCTGTGTAACGAGTAGAAGTTGTTGATGCCCTTCTTGTTATGGTAGTCCAACACGGCCAGGAATCCGATGACGATGCAGGGGAACGCCAGCGCGTGGAAGATGGCGTGCAGCAACTTGACATAGATGCGCCTGAAGCAGCGGCAGATGCGGTACAGGAGCACGGCTGTGGACGAAATGGCAAAGGTTATTTAAAAAAAGAAAGTCTGGTTTCCCTGAATTATTATCTCAACACATTCTGCGAAATCCGACTGAAGGATTATTTGGCAATTCTTTTGACTCTATGGACAATTGAGAGTTAATACTGATACAAAGGCCGCGTAGAAGAACGCGCGCAGCGTGGCAGTGAATATAGAACAAGGTGAACTTGGATACATTTTGTAGGTATACAACATGGACTTGGCCTGAGGTGTTGAATTCTCGCCTGATTCCCTACAATTAGGCTACTTCATCCTGTGGGTGTAAATGGCCACTACAAGATTAATCTCATACTGGTCGTCGATTACGGGCACATCGTCGATCGGTGCCAGCAATCAGGATGATTAGAGGTAATGTTCTACGCTTTATTTTTTATTATGTCAATGTCATAGGTCTGTTCATTATAGCATCATTGTTTAGAACTAAACTCCTAACTAAACCCACATAATACTCCCAAAGAAATCACTTACTACGATCCTTAGGTTTTCTGTTTATAACGAGATCTTTATAAATGGAGATATTGTTGGTCTACCTCTATATTGAAGTCGAGCAGCCAACAATAGGGCTTGCATAAAATACGAACTGATATTTTCAATACCGAGAATATTGTAATATCATCGGCTCTATACTTTTGTATCGTTTTATCGGCAAAAGCGCCCGGAGCTATGCCTTTTCTTACGTCTCGTCTCAAAAAAAAAATGTTTTTTTAAAACCTTCTAGTAAATGTTGACTTTTATGGCAATCTGTCATTACGATTTATGATTTCATGAGAGTAACCAACGAGGATAAAGACTAGCTAATAAAAGAGCCTTGTTAATATCCGTGGTCGATAATGTACGAAGTAAAGAGCTAAGGTAAAGGTACTTACAGAATCCGCTGAACGTGATAAATCCGGCCACCATAAGCGTAGGATGGAGGTTGAACTGCTTGTCGGGCAGATCATCGGCCCAGGCATATCCTTCGCGGTAGTAGAAAACCCAGAACACGGTCAGGGCCGACACACCGATCAGCAGGATGGTGGCAAGCGTGATGACGAGTGCATACTCGCACCATTCGCACGCACCCCTCTCATGATCGTCCGATTCGTACGAACGACTGCGTTGGCTGGAAAAGAAAATGAGATTATAGTATAATGTCGGACAAATAAAAGAACGGTGAGGGCTTGATTTTAGAAGGTTCGTAACCTTGATAGGAAGAAAGTTCTATTTTAACACTTGCGATTAAAAAAACAGCCGTTTTCCTGTAGGTATTTCATTTTCGATATGGAACAAAAAACCGTCTCTGACGAAATTATGTACGGTATACGGTTTTACCCGCTACGAAACAGCTACGTTCCTAATATCGTAGACTTGGTCGTTGGTTGCTACAACTTGGTATATAATTTTGTTTCATGTTATTTGAAAGATGTTTTCACGAATCCAAATAAACAAAAACGTTTTTCTTATAAACACCCGTGGGAATTCTTTTGGAACCGAGATCAAAAGGCAAAATACAAGCAGTTTTTAAATCTCAATCTGAAATCTACCCATACGCTTGACCCTATTCTTTTTAAGGTTGTGCTAGTCGACGGCTCTAACTCGTTGGCGGGCGTGGCTAATATGCAAGCTATTTAGTTTATTTTTTAAGTTTTATTTATTTAGTGAAATAAACGACGATTTATAACGAAAACGAGTGCGTAAAATTTCATGAACAGCAGGCACAAGACCGCAGAGAAGCGTTTTATCGACGGAAGAGTAGACAAAAATGACGTTTCCGTGTAGATATTAGAACATCTTCGGTAGATAAGAAATAGAAAGCGTCATGCTAAGCCTGCAGACCTTTGGACGTATAGATATTATAAAAAAGTACTGGATGATGTGGGACTTTCATTGGCAGATAGCTGTTGTTATAAGGAGTAACTTAGGCTACTTTTATTTTAGAAATCCACGGGCACCTAGTTCAAAATTTGAATTCTTGAATAATTTGTCTATCCCTGTGCGGTAACATTTTTGACATTTTCATACTCCGAGAGTTATTTATTAGCACCCAAAGATGGGTTAAAATTAGTGGCGACGCCCATAACTTTTAAACCATTATTTTTTATTCTCTTTCCGTACAGGGCTAGATAATGACAAGTCGAATAGATAGAATTTTTAATATACCTACACTGTCAAACAGTGGAGTAAACTCCGTACGACGTTAGTATGGAAGAATGACTGACTAGCGTAACCTTATCTAAAAACAACCAGTACTTTTGTTATAGTTTATAGGTTCTTTGATAGCTTAAATAGAATTATTATTACTAATGATTTAATTTTCATGCTGAACGTCCGCGGCAGCTTTAGCCCCAAATTTTCAAACTTTGCCATCGCAAACAACTGTCGTTTGCATATCAGCATAAAACTGTTTAATGTTTCAATTAATTCTAGCAACATCATCAGAACTTCCTCTAAAACCAGATAGGGATCGATAAACTTTTGATCTCAGTTCACTAGGTAGTCTATTTTAGGAAGACAAAACCGCATGAGATAAAACGGACCGAATAAATGGACTCACTATACGTCGCTGTCGGCGCTAGCTCCAGCGTTATCAAAGTTAGCCTGATCACACACGAGCAATGAAAGCCGTCTCATTGAATACTCCGCTAAGTTAAAGCAGGTTACTTGACAGGAAACCGCAGCTCCATTGATACCGACGTACTCAGCTAACTAGCTACATAGAAAGCTATATGCATAAGTAAAGTTAACAGTGTACTTCTGTGGACCACACAGGGGTGTCGGATGGCGTGCGATCATTCGCGCGACAACGCCGGATGCGCGGCGCGTCATGCAACGATGAAGTATCAAGCTTTATCTACATAAAACTTGCTACATATCATCTGAGTATCTACGTCGTATAAATTCCACCTTTTCAATACATGAAAAAGTAAACAAGAAAATGTGATATATTTTCTTGCATCCGTCTTCGTAAGTTGCAGAAAACAAGTAATAACTGTCCGCAGCAAACGTGTTCACGCTCAGAAAATGTTACGATTTTTCATATCCTCGTGTAAACCGAGCGACGTAGAGCTAGGTATTTTAAATTGTGTGCACGCTCCGCAATATTTCTTTCTACTGAAGAAATTGTGTTTCAAATAGAAACAGACGTAGAAATAACTTATAAAGTTATCTACGTGTTGTCGTATTAAGAGAAAGGTCGTCGTGACGCAGGTGTTCATGGTATAAATACTTACACCTTTTAGTTAGGTACAGGTCACTAAGCCTTTGCGCAGGAAAGCCTTTAGTGACCTATTTCTTTCAGACCTTTAAAATTAAAGATGAAACACTGTTCCATTCCATACTTAGGGGATGAAAAATAGTTGCTATTTAGACAAAACTTATTTACGGCTCATTGCACAAAAGCTCGTTGAGGTCAGCTGCTCTATTGTCTAATCATTAATTTATTGAACGTCGTCTTTGATACAACCATAGAATAAATCATCAATTTACCGGAGCGTGAGCATGTTGTATGTGCAATGTGTCATGAACCCAGCTTATTGTAAAAATAAATGTGCGGACAACGATATTACGAAAAGGTCAACAGGATTTAGGTAATAAAAAATAGGTAGGTAGGTATATAAGCGAACCTGTACCAGGTGGCAATAAAGGATTAGGCCTTCAACACAAGTGACAGGGTCGGCTTCTGTTCTAGCCTTTAATTAGCTTGTCCTTGCATGTCAAAATTAAGATGATTAAAAATGTTTGATAGAACCCTCGGAGGTAGCAAATTCCTTCCATCCCTTTGGGATCCACTTCACAAACCATCCTATTGCTCGGAAAGAATGTCCCCCATGGACATTCTTTCCGAGCAATAGAATGGTTTAATTCCATTACGCAAGAAATTGAGATTCAATATTCGTGCAATTTGGGTGGGTCGAATTGCGAGATTCAAACCAAAAAACGAAGCAATAATTTATTTTGTTTAAGCAGTTTTAAACAGTGGATAGTACGCAGAATATCAACAATAAGATGATGTGTGTCAGTGTTACTCGTTGCCAGGTGAAAGTAGCGTAAAATGCAGAAGCGACCACTGCCCTACCTCGACGAAGGTACCTGTTCGGTAAATACCTATTTATGTCGGCATACGGTACTTGAGGCTTTGTCCGAACACACATTGGTTTACTGTCTAGCCTCCATATCACTGTCTAGGACAGGACAAACGTGGAGTCTTGACTTGGCAGGACGCTCGAATTAACTTCAACGTAGAAGTAAAACCTTAAGTTTAGATTCCTCTTTGTCTAATACAAACTAAGTTACTTTTTATACGGATCATTGAAACATGAAACAACAAAGTTCTTCCATTTGCGAAATAACATGAACATTGTCGATACATCTGTCGGCAATGGTTACGTATGCATCTACGTACCTATGTAACTCCATGTGCTTTGGAACATAATATGAGCTTTCTCTCTAAACGACTGCATTCAGAATAGAAACGTTATTGTAGAAGCAAACGTGCTTATATAATTTATTCCAAAAGGCAATGACATGCACGTTCTGTTAGCTTTGTACCTATTGGTAATTCAAACATGGTAATTATTTAATGCGAAATTACGAATTAATTATAAATCAGAACTTTCTTTAAGGAATTCCAACAAGCGTGTTTGCAAACAGCAAAATAGCGTTTATCTCGTTCCACAGCTCTGTGCAAAATGGAATGTCTATACAAAATTTGCGGCAGGTGATTTGCTACGGACGTAAAACGTAGTGACCAGACTCGTGATAGGTCAGTCGAGAAAGTGGAGGAAATGCAGGTAGTCATGCTACCTTGCTGCCGCAGGCTTTTTACATGCTAAGCTCTATACAGCTACGTCTTTATTTCGTAGTAAGAACATATAAAAGACGTGACTTGAATGTTGGTATCCTGTGTGTGTTACTGCGTAGTATCGTTTAAGATCTCGTTTGTGACCGTAAATGAGGTGCGTCGTTTGGAGAATATAGCCATATAGCTTTATCATCCCACGAAAATGAAAAAAAAATGTGAAGCAGCTTTTCGTGAAACATTATCTTACCCGCTGTGCGAGGCTTATTCACGAAATAGCCATTGACACACCGTGATAGCGCCAAGTGGAACCCTTTTTATTAAAATTGCAACCAATTAAGGCGGAAATGACCAATCGTTTGGTCACGTCGGTGCAGCCCGTGCCGAGGAATCTTGGAGATAACTCGATTAACCTCGATCACGATCTGTGACCGCGTAACTTATAACTTCGGCTCCAGTCGGCCATAACCGAACATCTCGTAAAACCGCACAATTACCGCAAGTTGCCATAATTACACAGAGTACCCGAACGAAAACTCACTAAACGTTGAATACGGTGCAATTAACCGACAATGGTCTTACTGACCAAAGTCAAATTGTTAAAAATAATGGACACGTATGTATTTACTGTACAGCATTGCTTTCTCTGACTATTCAGACTGTGTTCACACATTACTACGACAATTAAACAATTTGAGACGAGATCAGATAATTGTGTTTAGCGATAAAGTTAAGATTTCTATTTAAAAAATAACGTTGAGCGGATAACTCGTGCAGTGCGCCCGAGTGGAGAAATGTATTAGTGCAGGGTCTAGAGTTGACGGGGAGGGGAGGGGGGGAGGTCATCGACCCCACCGCCCGTGGTACTCCTGGCCTACATGGGAAACGAAGAGCACGATCGCTCTTACCATAACTGGTATTAAGATTGACATCAAAGATGAACATTCAACTTATATATTGAGGGAGAGAACAAAAGAAGCTCGTTACAATTTGCTTGCGCAGGGATCATGTTCTCCGAGGAACGTTTCACAACTTTGTTTTCATAATCCTTCTTCAGACAACTGTTTGCAAGATTGCGTAACTGTTAAGAAGAACCGTTAAATTAACCACATTCATTCGGAAAGTTCTTGGAAGTTCGCCTCGCAGTCTCTACTGTCCTTATACAGTAATTAATTTGTCAGACGAATGAAGCCCTTAGCTCCATCTGTGAACTCTATCGAGGTCTTCATAAGAGCCACTTTGGATGCTACGCTCCATAAGTCATAAGTCAAATTTACATTAATAAGCGAACGGAGAAATGGAAAATTGCAGAAACTGTACGTTTATTAGTCGAACAAAGATAATAACTTTTCAGTTGAACTTTGGTCGAAATTAAAGTGCACGGCTATTACGAAATAATTAAAATTCAGTGTCTGGTTAAACGAAGGTAGGTTGACTTGTGAATGAATATACACAAGTCATGCTTGAGACAGCAATTGATGGAATAACAATAAAGCCTCATTGGTATAGCGGTAACAGGCAGGTCCGAACCTTGCGCCATCCAAAAATAAAGAAGAATTTTCTTTATTGAAGCTTCAGTAACAGATAAATTAATGATTCTGATTACGTAAGATAACTTGGTCCACCAACTTTATTACATTAGGACCTACCTACCGAAACCGACTAGCAAACGGTATGAGACTCTTTGATTCCTTTTGAGGGACTAAACAAGAATAGCAAGCATAATTAAAGCTTTATTGTTTTAATAAATTATATTATTAATAAAGTGGAAATTTAAAAAAACTAAAGCTCTTTCTCTAAACCTACGAGTCATTAAAGATATAAATTGGCATTTTTATCAATGGGCCGCTATCTGAATTACATAAGTGTACTTACCAATAATAACAATGAAAAGTATTACAGTTTTTCAAACACAAACAGTTGAATAGGCGTGCCCCTTTCAAAATTACAAAATAAACGAACGCCATACAAACTTGGTGGCTCGCTAAAGCCACACACACATTTCAATGGAGATGCACTCTTTTGACTGTAGAGACCAGTGGCCTACTTATTTACAACTGAGAAGGATTTGACGAGTGGTCATACGGCTAGTTGGAAGCGATGATGAGTAACGTGGATTAAGCAGAAGCAAGGATAGATTTTCCCCTTGTAAGGTGTCTACTCCAGCACCTACTTGATGTAATTAAAGCTTACTGGAATTAAATATAATAATTATATTACGTAGGGGTTAACTAATAATAAATTATTCCGAGAGTCACAATAAATAACTGATATGAGCAAAAAGACTTGCAGACGAATGAATGTTCGTCGAGTAACAAAAGCTCGAGCAACGAATGTTTGCAAAACTAATTCGAGAAGCGAATGCTCACAGTGAGTTCGTTCCTTAAGTTTTGTAACTAATTTGTGAGCTACCTATTTCAAAACTATTCCATACAAATCTATAACGGAGTCCACACACTTTAAGTACCTAGGTAGCGGTTCCGTCATCTAAAACCGGAGCCCATACCCGCTCAGTTTGACCAGCGCCACGCGGAGTGGTCTTTCAGCGCATTGCTTTAGTAAACAGAGGATTGTGGTGGTAAACGAAGTAACCGTGAAGCCGTCGACGTATTCCGTCAGAGTGCAGTGTCCTTTACGTTGGCATGTAACGTTACGACATATTTTAAGTAGGTACCATACAATTGGTCTCTTTTAGACATGAGCCGTTTGCAAGTATTTCTTTAATAACCAATCTTTCTTTATTTAGTCAGTCTTTGAAACGACTAGATTAGTTTAGTGATTGCATTTTGCGTAATTTTTCGGTGATGTAAGTTCATAATTGGAATTAAAATGTAAAGGCTATTAGATTACCTAATAAAATATAGTGATTATAAAAGGTATCTATAATTAATTTTGTTCTTCCGGATTCACAAATGGATTTTTCATTTATTAAAAAACCGCTTCCAGCAGACACAATTTATATTTCAGCGCATGTAGAAATAAATTCAGTATTGCCTCTGACGAACAGTTTTGTCTTAGGTGAAAAAAGACGAGAACAATGTTAGCTTCTCGCAAGAATGTATAATTGCGTTTATATCCGTGTATTACCGGTCGAATCACTGCCGTACTTAATTGTAACTTGTTTTCTCCTGGCATTGAAGTCGCAGATACAAATCTTGACACTCGCATTACTGTCGCGGTAAACTAGAACACCTATGTTTTTAAGTTATGTGTGTAGGTATGTGTCTAGTGTCTTGTGCCTTAATAAGCTTGCTTTATCTGATAACTTTGGTTAAGTTATGTGACTTGTCGCCTTATAATACGATACGTAATTACGATAAAGATTTGTGAATATTAGAATTGGATACTGTCGTGTTTTTATAATTGTTTCGTAATTATTTAAATAATAAAAATGGGATAGGGGCAGGAGAATGATGTTTAGGTATTTCGAATTCCGCGAATTCCCATTTTTAAAAGCCTGATCTTTTCCGAAATAGGAAGTGGAGGAAAACCTCGTGATTGAAATATTAACCCGAATTATGTTAACGTGTTTGATTTATGCGTAGGTAATGTCGTATGTATGAGCGGCAATAAATCCTTCATGCTTAATATAAGAAAGCTTCCTAGGACACTATGTGAAAAGAGATTTTCCCAGAAGCATTGGTCAAAGGCTAGCTCGATATAACCCACTAACACTAATGCGATCTTTAAACCTAGCACATTATGATGCGCGTGCGCTTCAAACGTACACGTTACTATCGGTTGAATGTCTCTATTCCCAGAACCACATTTACATTTACAATAATGAGTGCTGTACCAATTTTTAATGATTGATTTGAAAATTTATTAGAAATCGATTGGCGATTTCTAATAAATAAAGCCAGTTTTACATGCATGAATATTGATGTTGAGAAAAATACCTATAAAATGGGAATGCACTATCTCCCCGTATCGCGGCACATGAAAGCTGTCGCGGGAAACAGACATAACTAGATTTCCTTCGGTACTGAGTTAGAAAGTGCTACATACATGTATGTTACATACTTAGGTTTAACCTTCAGTATGGAAACTTAGGTAACTTGCAATATTTTTTTATTTATTTATTAGCTTTATTTTATCCCTTACATTTAGTTTTTTGATGTGTACTTATTTATTTATTTATTTGTTAGTAATGTTAGTTTTGTACTTAAATAAGGTTAGTATTGTTAGGTGTAAGGGTCGCCTTTCGCGGTGAAAGCCTCCTCCAAACCTTTCCAGGTGGTTCTGTCCTTTGCCCGTTTGGGCCATAAGGCTCCGGCTATCTCTATGATGTCGTCACTCCATCTTTTAGAAGGTCTACCCTTCCTTCTTTTTTTATATATTGGGTACCAATTAGAAATAGTTTGTGACCATCTTTCACACATAGCTCTCTGGATATGACCTGACCATTTCCATTTCAATGTCAGCACCTGTTTGACGGCATCCCTCGCCTTTGTTCTTTTTCTTATCAGTGAACTTTTGACTCTATCTTTTAATTTAATGTTCATGTAGCTCCGTTCTATTCCTCTTTGACAACTTCTTATTTTATTTAGGAGTGATTTTTTAAGAGACCACGTCTGGCATGCGTACCTAAGTGAGAACCGGCGTAAGGCAGATGTTCATCGCTTTCGTTTTCAGTTTTGTTGGTATGGGGCCTTTGAAAATTTCCTTCATAGCCCAGTATTTGTTCCACGTATTCTTGCACTAAAGGAATAAAATTTTATGTTTACTGATACTCAATAGTATGTACCTACGTGTGAAATATATAAAATTGATGAATCCAAAACAAGGAAGTCCCAAAATTTTGTTATAATAACCTCTCTCGTTGACGAAGAAAAACATGGCTCGACTCTTACAAAGTACTCTACAAAGTAAACATTATCTTACAATAAAAAATATTTATCAAAGCCTTCTTATATGCAAATCTATATATCTATCTATATATCAATATATATATAAAAATCAATCGTTGTTCGTTTGTCTCGCTAAAACTCGAGAACAGCTGGGCCGATTTAGCTGATTTTGGTTTTGAAATGTTTGTCGTAGTCCAGGGAAGGTGAGAAATGATAGGGTGGGTAGGTAGGTAGGGTAGGGTAGGTAGGATCGGTAGTGTAGGTAGGGTAAGTCTTAGTGCTACCCGTGCGAAGCCGGGCCCGGTAAAGCTAGTATAAAATAAAAATATTATCCTGCAATTCCGCAAACACGAGCATGAAGAACCGTAATTATTTGTGAAAACAATACTCGAGACAACTCAACTTATTTAATAACCTTTGTAGGCGGGAGTGTCCGTCTCTCCAGCAGCTTTTGTTTCTATGCAGAGCCACGGAACGTTCAACACAAAAGCATTCGTTCATTCGTTCGTTCTGCGGTTCGTTCCATTTAATGAGGAAGTGCTCTAGAAAAAATACGGTACAATTATTGTTACGAAATGCCACCGTTCCGCCGTAAGTATGTAATTTGTACCGCTTATATGGTCGCGTAAGCAATCTCCCCCACGTGAGATTTGTGTTACGATCGAAGCCATTATGATAGGTACGCGTTACAAAAATGACAGTGATTTGCTTGTTGAGGTTCCATAATGCAACGTTGCTTCGTATTAGCTATGCTTTTATTTTCAATGTTATGGTTGAAGCCAATGACGTAAAAATGACGCTGAACAATTCACGGCCACCATCGACCATGACCACTGAAAATTGTTTAAAACATCTTTCCACTTCGTCATAGTTGCGTATGTATTTATTATTTGAAATTACACTGTATTTTTAAATATTCTAGTGATATTTATTTAAGAAGTATGTATGTTAGTATATTCCCATATTATTTGTTTTGTAAATTGTTTCGATTCTCTTCTACTCTTACACATTGGTGTCTACATCTCTTTATCTACTTTCCTATCGCAGGTAAGCTGGAAGAGATTACTTTAGAAATAAACATCACCTTTGTACGTATTTTTCCGTTCTGTTCTTCTTTTCTGTTTTTATATGTGTGTACATAAATGGTTAAATAAATTAATAAAATGTCGGTAAATACCTACCTACGTTTAAAAACAGTTATCTCTGAGTAAACCGAAATGTTGTGTGTTACAGAATAAAACCATGTTGTATGCAAGTGAAACGATTCAAACATACGCTATACAAGCATGTCTCAGAGCTTCGCTTTTCTTCCTTATTCCCTTCCCATGAATAAGGCAATGGGGACGTGCAAACATGGATGTAGAGAACGATGCATATTTACGACATGTCGTACAGCCTCACAGTACCGTGACCGCGGAGTAATGAAAATGGAGTGAATATGTGCGGCCGAAATGTCATTTGGCGTCATCACAAACAGCTGAATCATCTACTATTAAAGACGAGAAATTTTCCCCCGTCTAGACCGCATAGTGAATTTGCATATTATCCCTATTTTTTTATGAATTTTCCATATTTTTCGGCTATCTCGATAGCATAAGGCGACTACGATATTATATGTGTTCAAAGAAATGACAGAGACCGTGACGGCTCTCTGTCACTGACACTGAGTTATTCTTTCAGCAAAGGTTTACAGACTGATAACATGAAACTAAATTTGATCCATTGTGACCCCAGATAGGTATTAGGTTAAGTAGGTTAGGTTATGAATCAGTTAGGCATTCATGGGCGTGGTTAGTACTCCATTCTTTACTATTCCTTGGTCATGATCATCTGTCGCGCCGGTCTGTCGTAGATGCCGTTGCATGTGTAAAGCCATTTCAGCGCCATTATATGCAATACACTGACCTACTTCTCACCTAGACACATCACGTACATCTGGCGCATTTCTAATTAATTACTATAATAGCTTGTAGTAATGGCCGAAAATTATGTGGAGCTATTAATGGAATTTAAATATTTAATTGTTAGTTGATGATGGATAAATATTAGTCGTTACTCCCTTTTTTCTCATAGACTCCGATTGTAACATAGCTTTTAACACTTTTATTACACCGTAGTTTGTATCATATTTATTAGGGTAGGTAGGTCCTAACCGTTATCCTAAATCTGTAGTTAGTGTTTTAGTACACAGAGCAAAACAAGCCTTATATTCTTATTTTTAACAGCTAACACGCACAGTTGCACAGTTTAATTTCATATGTATTACCAATCTTATGAAATTGTTTTATTTGCAGCGGCCACCCATCATCGCATTCACTTACAGACATGTGTAACTTGCGTCACGTCAAGAGGCGCATACTTAATTACGAATATCTTCATTACAAAATTAAATTGTATTATGTTAAAGTGGTTGCCAGTTGCGCAAGCAACGGAGGCAACTACTTCAATCGAAGCATGCGCGGGAGTCCATAAACAATATTAATTGCGTGTGCGACTTGTGTGCGGCCAACTGGTAAATCACTCACTTCAGCATCGATATCCTACGCTCTGCCGATCTAACACCTTACAAACTAATGTTCGAAGTCCTACTTTTAAACCTTACAGCATTGTCAAGCGTGTACGCACGCAATCATACACGAACTATGGTTGCCAAATATTTCCTAATATAACTATTTCTATCAAAATCACTTCCGTACATTTAATGGGTACACAGTTATTTTAAGAAGAACGAGATTTTAATCTACCGTGGAAGCAACTGAGTCCGTTAAGTTAGTAAGACGAAGTTCCTAGGCAAACTTCAAAGAACGTACCTCCAAATTCCAGTGTCCAAAGTTACCGTGCACTTCCAACAATCAACTTAGCAGCTAGACACAGGAATTCAAAATGTTTTCACTCAAAAGTAAGGTAAATGTCTTAAAATATTTACGTACCGAAGAATTCCGGGCCGTATGATAAATTCGTGCTTCATTTTGGGGAACACGAGAGAGAGTGTAGTGATACGAGAAATCTGTTGTCTAAATCTGTGTTATCTTTGATTGAATGAATGCATTATCGGACACATTGTTTTATTCACTTATCTTTCTACTGAAAGGATCGGAGCAAGTTAGTGTCTTTCGCAAGATCTGCAAACTTTTAACTTCGCGTTGTTTTGGTCACTTCTTGGCGCAAAAGTGTCATGTTCTGTGGCCCAGTGCAACAAACTTTCCTAATGCGACAAGACATTTGACTAGCAAGAACGTTAATATTTTTCTAAACTTCTGTATTTATCTGCAATACAACTAAGAACATTATGTTGCATTAGACGTGTGAGCTTGCAAATGACATTGAAATAGCGAATGCAGCAAACGGGCTAGCGTGCACCTGCCACTTTTACACTAGGTAGGTATGTAATTATTTCTAACGTGGAAGTACCTACGGATAATGTTTTCCTCTTATTGATTAATATTTATTATAAAAACGTGCATTACAACCAAGAAAATAAGTTTAACCTTGAAGTCGGTGAAGGTTTTTATAGGTAAACCTATTTGATCATAGATTTTCGAGAATAAGTTATACTGAATGTGTTTTTATTTTGTAATCAGGATAAGGATAAACTTATTTCAGGTTATTTTAATAATACGGTAAGTTTGTTTTGTATATTCCGTTGTCAAATATAAAATACCTAAATAATTTAAAAGATGATAAACGAAAATGAAGTAGCGATGTGCTCATACCTTTCGCAATGGGGAAAACAATGCCCTTATTTTCGCTGTCAGTCGTGTCGGAATCAAGGAAACATTTTATTAGGTAGCGATAAATCATTTATATCACAAAATTGAAGGACAGATAGGCCTGTATCAATTTATTTCAATTATTTCATCAATTTTATTCAGTTTACCGAGTAGAGTCCGTTGAAAAGTTCAATACATCACCTCCCCTCACCTCAATAAGTACCTACCATTGGGTACATAGGTACTTAATGGTACTTATTGAGGTGAGGTATTTACTAATTGGCTAAATGTTTCTTATAACTAAGCCATACAACTATTATTACGGTCGTGAGAGGTAGTATTTGAGTAATGCATTTATTAGTAGTGCAATTAACTGAAATTGAACTTGCTGTAGCAGTCAATTCAGTTTATTGTTCCTATTTCCGGACTTTGGGCTTATTCGTGGAATCTATAATAGGTAGGTCTTTCTTATTTTAAATCAATATCTACTTAATAATATACTTACAGTTTACCAGCATTGCCTTAATGAAATCTCTAGGGATTTTAGGACTTTGATTATGAACATTATCTTTGTGCTCTACAGCTAAAACTAATTAGAGCTCCTTGGGCATTGCCATAGTCATTTAAAAAGGGATTATTTCTGTACAGACTCCGGTGTCACTTAGACCACCCGTCCTTTTTGCACAAATTCAAGGTGAATCTTTTGTACAATTCTGTCAAGTTAAGACCCTAAACAAGATACGAGGACCGGATTACACTCGGCACAAACTTTTTCTATCTCCGTATTTCTCAGAGGCTCACAAGTTCGATAAAGTTACACATCAGTGAATATCGACGGATTAACTCTCTGTGGGAAGAACGAAAATTAAACGCACTACACTCTACAGCTACGCGGCTTGATGAGCGTGTGAACGGAACGCACTCGGGTAATCGCAGCAAGCCTTTTAAACCGTCCGAGTTCAAGGTGCTGTAAACGTAATCAGTGAAATGAGCCTCTTAGTTTTACTTTTTTTTGCTGCATGTGAAAATTAGCATAATGCCGCAAAGCGTCAACCTTTACATTAAATATAAAATATATGCAGTAGAAAGTTTAGAGATTTACCAAGCCGACACGCGAAACACTTTTTACTATGTATGTTACCATGTAAATATAAAATATTTCACAGTTTAACTAACAATTTTATGTGCAAATTAAAACGGAAACGCAGCGTAACCTCCGTGAATAAAATGTGCAAGAAAACGGAATTCAAGCGAGGAAAAAGTCTGAATATTTTGACTCTGCGAGAATTTATCGAAGCATCATCATCATCTGCCTGCCTTTTCCCAACTACTTTGGGGTCGGCTTTCAGTCTAACCGGCTGTTTACCAGTATTTTACATGGAGCGACTGCTTATCTGACCTCCACAACCCAGTTACTGGGTAATACGATACGCCTTGGTAAGACTGGTTGTCAGACTTTCGGGCTTCTGATGACCCGTTACGACTGCCAAAAATCCATCAACTGCAAATGACAGCCAGGACCAACGGCTTAACGTGCTTTCCGAGGCACGGAGGGGTCTTGGTATGAAAGATGGTCACCCATCTACGGACCAACCGCGGTAAGCGTAGCTTAACCTGATCGATTGACCCGTGCGGCTGTTATTACTTAGCCACAAGCCCCACTACGAGAATCTATCGAAGCATTCTGAATATTCAAATCTACAAAAAAATAATTGTAGGTCTACTTTTTAGCGTAAAACAAGTCCTCAAATAAACACGTTTTCTTGGCCCACATTACATTAATTTTTGTAACCCAAGTGAAGTATAACAGACAGTTTAGCGATGCGCCCAATAAATGGTAAAAAGTGGCCCACTGACCGTAAGCTAACGGTAAAAGAAACTACGCCTGTTTTCACTATCGGTTTTGTGGTCAATCTTGCTTACCAATGCGAGAACCTGTTAATTTGCTAGCGTCTAGAATGCAGGTGTCGGATGCCAGATTATAACCGCTTGGGTGAACCGACCAACTACTCGTGCCATCCGTGTATTATTTCTGAACTACCGTCGCTCTGCATCAACCTAGATCCAAGGCAGACAGGAAACGGTAAGGTATATTTATGGCGTACATTTCCCCAATTTTCTACGAAATATCGTCTGCATATTCTGAAGTAGCTCGCATTTTACAACGTACAAGGACTAAAATATGACCGTGTCTAAACTCAAGTTTACATACATTCATTGTACTTTTATCTTACTCGGTTTAGATGTAATTCTTTCACATTTTAGAGAAATCTAAAGGAGAAGATTATTCCTAGACACTACAAAGCTCGTGTAAAGATGACATAATTTATTTACGTTTCAATTTACACAAACGCCTAAAATTCTCTATGAATACTGTCACTAATTATTGCAACAATGTGTAATTGCTATTGACAACAACAAAAATGATGGCAACATCAAGAAACGATATGTAAATGTACACTCACTTTTTCTTGTTGCCCACAACATACCATAGTAAAAAAATGTACTTACTATTATAAATTATTTACGGGTAGGTACCGTTCTTCATAAGTTCGTGTATTTAGTATTAAAACGCTGACAACACTTAAACCGCGGTCACTGTCAGATTGCATAGAAAAGAAAGAGAAGCGCGATGACACAACGCTTGTAATTTATTGCAAAATATGAAGCAACTATCTATTTACTCAAAATTGAGTTGAGTAATCGAAAATGAAAAACAACCAAGTTCTGCATTAAAATAAGACGTTCTTGTTATTAATTAAATACGTAACGTATGTTGATATTTAATACAGATATCTTGGATTAGAACTTAAGGTAAGAGGTTAGTTTAACTTTAATTTGTATCGAGATTATTTTTCAAAACGTGTTTTGGTAACAACCAAGTTCTAGGAAATATGTTCAAAATTAACATATATTTTTTCCGCTACCACAAACTATACAGATTTTGCAATTTTTTTTCTTAAGAGAAGCCTTTTTTGGTCAATTAGGTCTTGTCAGCGCCTTAAGATTAACTTGTATTGCTCATGTTAAGTGAATTGTATTCTTTTTGAGCAATAAATGTCTTAAACCGTAATTATTCCAGCAAAACTAAACAGTGCTAATTGGGGCTTTTGATAAGTCAACATAATCCCTGGCTGAATGAAAAGCCAGTCAGTCGTCTAATTAAGTATTCAGAGACACGTGTGCGGATCAAAAGCCTGAATACTGCACGTACCTATACTTTCATTACCAGTACATAAATATGGTTCATATGTATTTATTATTTAGGCTATTTAGATATCTGTGTATCTATTCTAGTACACTTATTATGTGCACCAACGACAGCCCCACTTTATAACCAGGCTGCAAATCACTATTCAATCAAAGGTTGCCTGGAAGAGAATGCAGAAAGCGATAAAGCCGCCCGTTGTATATTTTTTAGTGTTTGATTTATTTGTTGTTATGTATTTTTGTGGTATACAATCAAAATCAAAATCAAAATCAAAAATCAAAATATTTTTATTTCACATAAACCTACATGGGCACATATGAAACGTCAGAAGCTAGGTGCACGGTTCCAATTGGTCGTTTCCTATGGAGAAGAGCCGGCAAGAAACTCCACGGTTACTCTTTTAAAAATAATTGGCTTTTACAATGTTTTCAAATGACACAAATTAGGTATGGGAGAACAGTGTAGGCCTGTCGAAAAGTACTTAACAAAAAAAAGATCTAGTCTATTAAGCCTACAACGTTCTCACATTCACAACGTACACAAGAATCCATGTAAAATAATATTAATAATATTAAGTCTGAAATATAAATTGTAGGTATATAATGTCAAAAATGTATGTCTAAAAAATAATAATAATAAACATCGTAATTTGGGAGCAGTTAATAGATATTTCCATAGTTATGCCGTTTCTGGTGTACCAGGGAAGCCACATGTGCAGAAAGGAATTATTGCCAAACCTCCTTGTCTTCAACGTAGTCTTTAATCTTGTAATATGCGTTTTTGATAAGGACACGTTTGATGTGGGTTTTGAACTTTCCATCGCTAAGTTCTGTAACTGACTTTGGCAACTTGTTATAAAACTTGCAATAAATGAAATATAAATAATAATAATTAAATATATATATAGTAGGTAAGTACATAGTTTACGAAAGTTAATATTATAAAGTTACATTTGTACGTAGACTTTACGATCATTTGATGGATCGGTTTGGAATTTATTGACTGATCTGGCTTGCTATTCCCTTGAGGGTTTGTGTTAGGGTACTGTCGTCCGTCAATAACGTTCAGTAGGAACTTCTCTCATCTTCATGTCATTGATATTGGAAAGACGTAAATTTTTAAGTGCGATATGGATGGATGGGTACAACTCTATCCGACCCTCTAATCTGACTAGCTACGGGTTTTGTTAAACGTCCTCTTGCATATTTAGCTCGCATATTAAAATTAGTTTGTATATTAGTGCTCAGGAGATACATCATAATTATAACCAGCATAGTATAATTAATGTCATTATTGTTTTCTTGCTGCCTAGTACCTACGTGAACTTTTCGACGCCACATTTTAGTTTGTTAAAGGTTTAGTTAAGTTAGGATATTATATTTTTATTTTATTTATTAATAACGTTGTTACAGTTAATTTTAAGTCTGAATAAAAATAAGTACGACGACATACAAGGTGTAACTTAAATAACTGTACTCATCACTATGAACAACTTTTACTGTGGGCCTAAACTTGATTTACTAAAAAAAATCTGCTTTTCCCTACATTTATGTTCGCATAACTCGTCAAAATGTAGGGAACAGCTGATATTTTTTCGCGATTTCAGGTTTGTTCCCATAGTAAAAGTTGTTCACAATGATGAGTACAATGACCCCTTAAGAGGTTGTGCGTTATTTTTGTTACAATTTGTATAATGTATTATAATTAGAACTCATATACCTACATAATGAGACACGTAAGAATTCAACATGTGTTTGTACAATCACTGTGGAAATATAAAAAAAACACATAACACAACAGCAATAGAATATTTTATCATAAGTAAAAAGAAACCAAAGGAATTCCTGTGGAATCATTGATGCATATAAACATGCCCTTAAAAGCTTAATGTTTATTCTTCTTTGTCGGGGCAACATTAGCCTTGTACGTTTTACAGGAGATCATCATTACTGTAAATAGAGTTAGCTGAAAATGAGCCTTCAAAGATGCCTAGACTGAAAAGTATAATATTATAAGTACGTTATGCTTGAAATATGTATTGGTGACCGAGGCATGCTGTGTGAATAAAGGCTCGTGCAGACTGGGGCGATATCGCGGGCGCGACAGGCATTTTGCTGCCTCTCTGCACTCTGCACTCTTATCCAATATTCATATCTCTAAAACGCACAAAATATTTCACACAATGGTGTTTATTAGCTCAACAGTGCGTACTTATTGCGATCAATGCAGGGCCGAATTTATAGGTGTGGAGGCCCTGGGGTAACCAAAAAAAAACAGGTGCCCTAAATCCGGCTCTGGATCAATGTGCATTCTGTGCAAATTGACACTTTTTGTGAGTGTGTGAAAGTGTCACACAATAAGCTGCCATTTCCATGTTACTTAAAATTGACAGGCAATACATTATACTATGAGAAGCTTGACTTATTGAATTTGCAAGTTACACCCTTGAAATAGTTTATTATTTACGTAAGAAAAAGTTCAAACAGCTAAAGCTTTTCTAAGGTCAGCCTAAAAAAATAAAAGGTTTTTTTATAATAAAAAAATAACAGAGACGAATTACACATTGCTATATCTAGGATTACGTTATTTATGCTGAGTGCGTTACTGAGCCGTTTTTGAAGACCGAGTGTTGCATAGGTAACCTACAAACTTCTAGTTTCTACTTCTTTTACTTCTAATATCATTGCTTAAAAAGACAAAACTTCACTCTTTAACAGGATGAGCACAACTTCAACAGCAAACATTCGATATGTTTTATTTACTATATTCGTAGTTTTTGCAGTGGCTGTTCAAGACAAAGTTTTAACGACATCAAGGGAACGCCGATCTTAACACTAATATTAACGTGAATTAGGAAATACAAAAAAATTATTAGCCTAGGGTAATTTAGAAACAGTCACATGTGGACATTTTCCTAAAGGTGTCCAAATCTTTAAAATAAGACAAGCAATAATACCGCCAACATTTCTAAAAAGTCTATAAGTAAAGATATAACAATCATTCGATTAAATTATGACGTTAATTAATTTCTTTGAGTACTTTTTAAGTAAGTTATTATAACCAACCATTTTTTTTTGTTTTCATGTTGCCTTTTTGTCTGTTTTAAAAATGTGTTAATTGTACTTTTACAAGTTGTCGACTAATTTATACAGGTACCCAAATTAAAGTTAAAGTTGTGAATCATGTAATTCATAAAAGGAAGGCAATCATTTTTGTTTATTTGAACAATTGCCTGACCAATGACAAGGTATGACGTGTTAACTAACAATAAAAATATCAGCTGACAAACATTAACTGAAAATAACCATGAAGCATCACCATACACAGCGGTGATCACTTAATTTTATAAAAAAAACTTAATGCAAAGCCAGTTAGCGCGATTTCGAAAAGAGATATACGCTTTCTATGTTTATTTTAATACTTCCAGCACACAGAAGTACAGAGACGGACTTAAAGCCATGCCATAGGCATTTTCTACCTAATTTATTTTCTGAAATGTAGTCATCCCTGTGATTCATCCCAAATCCTCTAAGGTATACCTATCGAATAAAAACCAGCCAAGTGCGAGTCGGACTCGCACACGAAGGGTTCCATACCACTGTAAAATGTTTAGCAAAAAAACGCCGAGAAAAACACGTTTGTTGTGTGGCCCAAACGTGTTTTTTTCCCTTTAATTTTTAACTTTTATTATTTGTTGTTATAACGGCAATAGAAATACATAATCGTGAAAATTTCAACTGTCGACCTACTACGGTTCATAAATTACAGCCCGCTGACAGACGGGCGGACGGGCAGCGGAGACTTAGTGATAGGGTTCCGTTTGGCACCCTTCCTACCAGAAGGGTCCAAAAAAGAAGACAAGTAGCTTCACTTATAATGAAAATTGTTAAGGAGAGTAGGAGCTGTAGCAGGCTGCTAATCAACGCCTAACCTACTGCGCTAGTAGGCTAGTAAGTACCGTGGCGCGGTAAACAGTTATTATGTGGGTAGGTTGTAAACTAATGGCCCTTCCCCACCATATCAAAATTCAATTCCGATTTGTGAATGGCAGACGGAGACGTCAAGACAGAAGAAAATGCTTAAGGCGCAGATATATGAATTTAGTGACTTTTTAAATCTGTTATTACGCCTTCATATAATGCAAGTAAGTTATTTAAAAATGAACGCAAACACATCAATTCTGTGGAGGGGCTTTTGGCTAAGTAATAACAGCCGCACGGTTCGATAGATCAGGTTAAGCTACGCTTGCCGCGATTGGTCCGTGGATGGGTGACCATCTTTACATACCAAGACCCCCTCCGTGCCTCGGAAAGCACGTTAAGCCGTTGGTCCCGGCTGTCATTTGTAGATCTTTGACAGTCGTTACGGGTCGTCAGAAGCTCGAAAGTCTGACAACCAGTCTTACCAAGGGGTATCGTGTTACCCAGTAACTGGGTTGTGGAGGTCAGATAGGCAGTCGCTCCATATAAAATACTGGTATTCAGCTGTATCCGGTAAGACTGGAAGTCGACCCCAACATAGTTGGGAAAAGGCTAGGCAGATGATGACACATCAATTCCTTGAATATTTAAGTATTGTCGTAAAATACTTTATGAAACAAATTCAGAAAATAATGTCTACCCAAAGCATAAAACACGATATTACTTTCAAACTACTTAAGATATTTTCATGTTTTGTTTTGGCATGAACAGACTATTTTATTATCTATAATTCTCTCTGTGATTTTTTTTCAAATATTTATATTTCCGTTACTAAAAATAAATATTACCTATGAAACCGATCGGCTGCGCGCCGTGAGCGCGACGCACATTTGTATGGCCAAGGTCAACGGCGATTACCCGACCCTTAACATAAGCTAGATCTTCTCTAATGAATTTACATTAACTGACGTGGTATTAAGATTAACAACATCCGTCCAGTAAATACGTTTTCTTTCTATTTCACCTGGGCAGGCAGCCTGCTAGGACTAGCTGCCCAATTAATCTTACTCAATAATATCAGGATCATGAGATGCATTGAAAGAACAAGATGAAATGATGATGACAGCGATGCGGACGAATACTTTGACGCCTAAGTGTCCTTTTGTTTTTTGTATTCATTTGTATTACAGGTAGTAATTTAATTTAGTGTCTACCTAGTGTAAATAGTTAGTAGCAGCAATTTTGTATATTTGTCTTTTAAATTTATGAAAATAATTAAATATAATATTTAAAGATGAAATTAAAAGTCAAGATTTCTTTCGATTTCATAGGGTATATTTTATGATTCTAGAGATAGTATCATCCAAAATTACTTAGATCAGAAACTATAGACACTATCTGATATATTTACATATATACCTAAACTACATATTTGAGAACACACCTCTGTACTTACAACGAATTGAATTGACATACATCTTTGGACGATTTGAAGAACACGCTAACGGTGTCCATTAGCACGTGAGCAATAATTTCGAATGTAAATGAACAACTGCGTGTTCTGGGTGAATTAGATTTAGGGCTTGCAATCCGGATATTCGGATATCCGTATTATCCGGATATCCGCCGATTTTCAAATCCGGATTTTACTACCATCACCATCCGGATTTTTCGGATTTTACGGATAGTTGTATTTTTCTTTTAATTATTCAATAAAAAGCTGTCATATGTAAAGTACATAACTGTTAATACGTTATTTATTATTTTAATATAGTTAATCACTCTTGCAATTATTTATTCACTCCAGAAATCACAATAAGTGACAGAGATCATAACAACATTGGCCACCTTGTTAACTTTATGTTAAACTCACATCCGTACTACACGCATTTTCAAGATTGTATTGTATTGTATCGGAAGCACGGTCGCTTCTCACTTAAAAAAGTTTTTGTTCTAAACTTTTCACCCACGCTGAGCCCCTCATTGTTATTGTCAACCAGCGGCGGTACGGCCCTTCGCGCACTCATAAGCAAGTTGTTTTCCATGTAGAGAGGTGTTGTGTTAAGTTTGTGTAAAAAGTCAATGCAGTCAGATGTAAGTAACTTTAATTCTTCACTTTCGCTATGGCTGTTGATAGTAATGTACATTGTACGTACTCGTATTAACTCGTATAGTGTAATCAATGTTGTTTAATAAGTCTAGAATTTTCAAAATAAAATAGGGCCTTTCTTTGTTTTCTGATTTTTGTGATTAAAAATATTCAGATTTGCTAAAAATAGCATCCAAAACGCAATTTTTTGAACACAAAAAATGTTCGCAAATGAAGAACTCAGTCTGGCAGCATTTTAAACGCAGTGTTATGGTGCTCAGGCACAATGCAATATTTGCAAACAAGTTTTGAAAATCGCAGGATCGACATCAGCTTTACATAATCACCTTCGATCAAAACATTCAATTTATTACTGTTAAAAATCAAAGCACTGAGAGACCAGAAGGCACATCGATTGGCCAGCCAAGTAGTTCAATTAATATGACAACACAAGCATCCACGTCTTATTCTGAAGAAAATGTGACACCATATAAAAAAGCCAAAATAGTCGATTATTTTAAGTCTGATGAGCACGAGAGTATGGAAGTAATGATTTCTAAATTGGCAGCTCTAGACGGATTTGCATTCAGTGCTTTCTGTACATCTCAGACATTGCATAAACTTTTTTTAAAAGTGGGTTAAAATTGCCACAATCACCCCACACAGTTAAAAAGATTGTTTTAAATCATTGTGAAGATTTAAAGGTAGACCTGAAGAAAGAATTGGATCGATTGAAATCGAGAGAATGCAATTTTGCAGTAAGTCTGGATGAATGACCATCAGTTCAAAATAAAAGATTTATGAACGTAAATATACACTCTACAGAGTTTAAAAACAGATCATTTAGAAATTTAGGACTCTCGTTGATGTCAGGCAAAGGTACGGCGGATAATTGCCTTAACCTTCTCAAATCAAAGTTGACACAGTATGGTCTGTCACTGAACGATGATGTTATTTACCTGGTGACAGATGGCGCTTCGGTGATGTGTGCGCTAGGAAAAATAACACCAGTGTACCACCAATTATGTTATGCCCACAAAATTCAGCTTGGACTTCTAGACATTCTGTATAGTAAAAAAGAGCCTGCTGTTGTCATACAAGACAATACTGATAATGAAGACAGTACAGAAGATATAGATGTACAAGAAATTGAGGACTCCGATGGTGAAGAAGGTTTTATTGTAGCTACAAGTAATGTACACGCAACCGGTCGTAGAACTGGAGTTTGTTTAAGAAACCAAGATTATAACGAAATAATAAAAAGAGTTAGAAAAGTAGTCAAGATATTTAAAAAATCACCGACCAAGTTTGAAGTGCTTTATAATTACACCGCAGAAGGAGAACAAAAGAGTGTTCGTCTTATCTTAGACTGCAAAACAAGATGGAGCAGTCTTGCTAAAATTATGGATCGGTTTTTATTATTAAAAGATTCTGTATTCAAGGCATTAATTGATTTTAAATCTGATATATCATTTACTGATACGGAATTACAACATCTTAAAGAAATTTCGGAATCCCTTAATATAATTAAAGCTACGGTAGAAGCGATCTGTGAAGAAGATGCAAACTGACTGACTGCTGACACAGCGTTAAGATTCAAAATTCAGAAATTATCGCGAAAAGATAGCATTATCAGTAATGAACTTCTAGTATCACTCAAAAGAAGAATATCACAACGACGAGTTCCAGAACTAATCGGTACAATGACATATTTGCACAACCCTCAGAATTTCTATGATGAGCGAAGTACACACGACTATCCTTTTGAAAATCCCTCAAACGAATCTGTGAGACTGACGATTGTTAAAATTACTTCTACATTTTTTGACACACAACAATCAGATCAAACAGTCATAACTCCAGCGGACAACACACAAGGTACAGAAGGTTACTCTTCCTCAACTGTAAGCGTATCAATTAAAACACAAATACGAGAAGAAATCATCCGGTTTATGAGTCAACCATCTTCTGCGCAGCGACCGACTTCTTCAACAAATGATTAACACACCACAATTCGAGTAGAGATGGCACTATTTGATGAGAATGGTCAGAAAAGCAGGAATTTAGAAAGGGTTTACAATCTACTTTTATCAATACCACCCACCAGCGTTGAAGCAGAAAGAGTTTTCTCTGCTACAGGATATTTATGAAACCATTTAAGAACTTCCATGAAAGAAGATTCATTAGATAGTTTAAGCTTTTTAAGATCATATTACCAGAATTAGGATACAAAATAATTTAAGAATTACGTAATATTATATTTTAAAGGTTTATTTGATTATTTTGATCATTTTTGTTTTATTATATTTGATATAAGCTATTGTTGTTTAATAATTGAGCTGATTTGCCAGGAAAAATGATATTTTTATTTAATTATTATGTTTTGAACAGGTTGATTTGATTGGGATGTTGTGATTTGTGATAAATGTAAGATCTCATTTTTAATTAGAATTGTTTTTAGTACGAGAAGAATAGATACAAATTATTTGTGCGGTATCGGTGTTTTATTGTATGAGTTTAGAAAGTGAACTAGTATCTTTTATGTGATTGTTGCTTAAGATATTGGTATAGTTTATTATTTCTTTGTCATTTTGCTTGAGATACTGATACTGATACTGTTATAAAAGCTTATTAGTTTTATTTATAATAAAACGAAAAAATATCCGTATTATCCGCATTATCCGGATAATCCGCATAGTTCAATATGAATATCCGTATTATCCGGATAGTAAAAATGAACGAATATTACAAGCCCTAATTAGATTGTTTTCATACTGGTCTCAATATCATAGGTCATAAAAGTACAAAACGGTTTGATGACATGAGTCAAATACACAAACTAATTGGGAATCTAGTGAATAGCGAATTAACTGGTGAAAGAGGGAGCTACAGTAACTAGATAATATATTGGCCACAAGTTATCTTGTCCTCCAAATTAGCATCTGCACTCAGTTTATTGGCTTGCTTTTTGACCATTGAACAAAACAACTTTGATCAACAAACAACTATGAAGTTTACCAAGCGTGATATGGCAAATATTGTCTTCTTTGAGTTTTTAGCGGTCATTGGGAAAACCATCCTCGACAGTGGATATTGATAAGCAACTATCTACCTACTGTAGCGAAATAAAAATGAAAATTCACCACTTATTTTATTAATATTTAATATAAAATTGCATCAAAAAAATATAATAAGCTAAAACAAAATATCTTTAAAACAATTGCGGAACAGGTAATTTGGCCTAAATGAAAAGAGATTACGAAAAAACTTAAGGTACATCGGATGGTACGTCTTTGTTACGCATTTGGTTTCGGAACTAGGGAAAGAATAGCCGCTGTTAACTTCCTATTTTCATTAACCGTCCCCCGACTCGACGACTCTGGCTCAAAATATTACCTAAGTTTATATTACGTATTGTTTTGTTACTTTTAAGATGTTTTTGTTAGTGTCGGGGAAAAAATAAAATAGGAATAGGAATTAATTACAAACTGGTAGTGATAGGTACTGAGTGCTATCATTTGTGATGTTTTATTTAAAGCGCAAACAATAGATGCTTATTACGATGAAAGGGAGGGACTATTGTTCGCCAGGAACAACACTTCATTAGTAACTGGGAATATTTTATTGCTGACTTGTTTTTCATACAATCTCCAATAAGAGAGACGATGATTCCAATGCTTTCGGAAATAGACGTTGAGTTTGAACGGTATAAAACATACACCTATTTAGATCTTAAAATAGGTCGAAGTTGAGTGTTACGAAAAAGTAGAGAAAACCATTTTTAACCGAAACAGTGGATATAGCCATTGAAGAAGTCGGTGCCTGACAAATTAACGACATAATTGGCCTATTCAAACCAAACATCACCAGAGACAAGTGATCAGATAGTTAGCCGCTATTATGTAGGTATATATTTTGGGAGTTCTGCGATAAGTATGAACTTATCGCAGAACTCCCAAATCATTTTCATTTTTATTGTGATGGATAATAATGATGTTGCCATCACAATAAAATATAGGTAAAGAGAAAAAGATCCACCAAGAAGAGGCTCCCGCAGACAGGCGCGACGCGACACTAGTAGCACAATTTCTATGAAAACTTCATGGAAAGTATCGCGCTACCTGTCGCACCCACGATATCGCGCCAATCTGTACGAGCCTTTGCTAAACTGACCCCACAGTTAGTCACTTAGTTTTGGTTAGATAGTACTTGTATTTGTGGCGGCATCTACAGCGCCACATACATACGAACTACGCATCACACTGACGTCACGCAAAATCCTGCATCGCGCAAGCAGAGTTTACCGCGCAACTAGCATAGGTAAATACAACATCCCGACATCAACCGTCGGGCAGTTGCCCACCAGACACGACACCCGTCTGGCCGGAGGATCCTCCCTTTTCTATGGAGGATGAGTGAACTTTACACCCTGTTCCTCATGCCTCTATATATTCAAATACCATACCTACCTAAATATCGAAATCATGTCCCATTGGTTTGCCACATTCCTACGTATAATTTGAATACTACACTCGCAGTAGGACATCAGCTGCTTAGTATTCCGAGCACCGGGCGGCACAAACACGGGAATCTTTCACCCAGCATACCTCCATCGATGTTGTAGGGAATACGGTACACATGGCGTTTTGTAAGCTGTATAAGTATCGGTACTGTTGGTGGTCTCAATTTCTTTATTGCTAACAAAGTTTGAATGTACGTACTTACATGCTTGGAGTGTGTCTATCTGCGTATTGCCGAAAGAAAAGGCATCATCATTATTTAGGTACTTAAGTACCTACTTATTGCTAATGTTTGTTTTTTGTACTTCATTAAGTAGGTGTTATAAAGATTTCGATGAGTGTTAAGGCTCGTACAGACTAGCGTGATATCGCGGGCACGACAGGCAGCAATATGCCTGTCGCGCCCGCGATATCGCCCCAGTCTGCACGAGCCTTTAGGTGCCAACTGAAATAGCATTTATTTTTTTAAGTGAATGACCACTGTAGCTGCTTTATGTACAGACGCCAGCAGATCAAGTTACAACAAACTGTAAAATTTTCTCATTCGATTTTGAACTTATCCATCAACACTTTAAGATTTAAAACCATTTGGAGAAATTTGACAGTTTGTGATAACTTGATGTGCTGGTGATGGTACCACTGGTTGCCATCATAAACAAAGAAAGGGCTCCCTGTGGAAGAGTTAAAAACTGGTGGTTGGTCTATTTGGAACCTACGTCCTTTTAAACTTTGGACAGCAATTTGCAGCAGTTTACTTTTACACAATACTGTAAGCTTTACAGTATTGTGTAAAGCAAACTGCTGACGTAATAATTAAATTGGAAGACGTAATAATTAGATTGGATTACCCACTCAATCAAGACATCGTAAACTTTATACTACCTGAACGCAATCAAGATGAACAAGAAATATTGCCTATTCCGAATAAATAATATGCACTGATAGCAAAATACAACCAACGATTTATTATTTAATAAAATGATAGTATATTCTAACTATTCCAAGCAGCAGTCGTAGCAGGTTGTTGATTTATTACTACAAGGTATCACGAAGATTTATAGGCTTGAAATGAGATAAAACCTTTTTAAATAGAAACATAAATTAAAATATCATGTTCAAGTAATTTAGGCCACATCGTAATCCCTTTGGAGGCTGATTGAAACCTGGAACAGAATCCAAAACAATTCAACTGCGAAATTGCAATTACCGTCATAAGCAGCAAGTCAATGTAATACTGTCATTTATCTGAGTAGGTAAATCCTGGCTTAGCTAATCTTGTCATAGAAAAAATTTAAGGGACCGAGTGGAAAAGCGGAAAATCCTTTTACATTTGCGTAAAAATATTATGATGTATCAAATTCTTACAATATCTTTGCAAAAGATTCTTAAACCACATCATGTAAGTATCACCTACATTTTAGGAGTGATCAATCAAAATATTTCAAAATAGCACATCTCGCAAACATGAAAAACTTCCAAGATAACACAAGGCCATGTTTCGCACACAGATTCTTACCGATAAAGAAGTAAGAACACAGCGTGACACTGATAATCAACGGCCTTGAAGATAACGGATGTGTTTGCAAAGGGTTTTAGTAAAAAATGTTGACGTAGTTACAATTATCTCTAATTTGGTAATGGCTGCTGAGATTTCTAAGCATAATTAGTAAGCATAACTAGGTACGACATTATCATTAGAACAACTTTTAAAGATAAAGCTAGCGTTTTAATACTTCAGCAGTGTATAAGCTCTCACTATCCTAGCAAGAGCATTGCTATTTTTTATAATAATTATGTATCTCCATCTCGCTGAGTATATGAAATACAGAAATATGAAAAGACCATCTACAACAATAATTGCATCCTCCTTATGAATGGAGGAGACATTCTGCAATAAAACTCTTACGTTGCCAAAGAGGTTGGCATCGTCGGCCTAGATGTGTGGCGATAAAGCGCCATCACCGGCCACTGTGTAAACATGATTGTGCGACCGTACACATCAGCGATTCGTGACAGATGTCCGAATTACGAAACTGTGCGACGTGGGAGGGAATCTGCTATTGTATGCAACCTGTCGATGTGGGCTAAATGTCCTCGAACTTAACAAATGCATTACTTTCTACGATACACGTTAATATGTATCTAAAACTGTATTTTACAATCATCAAACTTCTACTTTTCAATAGATAATGCCAATCCTCTTGTTTCGAAATTCTTAAAACTAGACTAAAAATCAACAAAATTTAGTTTATTCCTGTCAAACGATGTTTCCTTTTCTAAAATTGACTAAAGTGACACAGTTTAACTATAATACAGTTTGACAGCACTAATGTCATTTAATTATTCAATTTAGTGAAAATGTCAATTTTACTATTCTGAATTTGACGTTACTCACGTAAAATTTTGATTGTAAAACTAAATCACAATTTCTTGATATAACAATTTCTTGGAACTATCAAGAAAGGGTACAGTTGGAACGGTCTCGCAATGTGGAACGGTTTCAACTAATTCCAAATGGGTGAAAAAAGTTTTTGACTCCCTAGATCGGGACAGACAAATTCAAGATGTCCTTTTTTGAGGGCTTTCCTACGGCGACGAGAATACCGGAGATTTTCAACTTACTGAACGAAAAACCGGATTTTCTTTTCTCGTGATCTCTTTTTGATAAGTAAATTAGCTTTACTACCCTGAAATAAATAACAAAATAACCATGCTACCTGAATCAATGTTGTAAATGCTGGCGTTTGTCGATATTAATTAAATTAAAGGTTTTTCTTATTGAAAACCGAAAAATATCACCAAGTTCTAAATCGTTTTCAGTGTACAACCCTAGCAGGATCACATTAGTCACATATATTAAAAAGAAATACAGGTTCTTGCATCTTAATATATTAAAATATAAACAAAAGTATCGTTTTATGCCGTCATTATGCTCCATATATTTCATTTAAATAATTACATAACATACATAATCAGCCTATAATGTTCTCACTGCTGGGACACAGGCCTCCTCTTGGTGAGAGGGGAGTAGGCCGTAATCCACCACGCGGGCCCAGTGCGGGTTGGTAGATGTCGCATGTCTTCGAATTTTTGGTTCTAGGATATGCCGGTTTCCTTTCGATGTTTTCCTTCACCGTTTTGAGAGCAGTAGCGATGAAATAATTTACACAAAGTAAAGCGCCTGTCAGGGTTAAATAATTATTGATCAATAATTAAAGATTATTATGTGATTTTACTCAGTTTTTTTGCACTACGGATCATTTCGTTCACTTTCATTCACTCTTTATTTTAATTTCCGTCAAATTTTGGTCTATGGTCTACTCAACTTAGCGACTGTCAAACTCGATTATAATTGTGTCAAAATAATTTAAGTTTAAACAATCTTGTTTGCAGAATAGCTTTTAGGATTCTCTTAACCAAAAATAAGAAGTTTAATGATAGTTTAGTTTAGTTTAGTTCGATGTACAAGAGAATCGGCAACAATATCTAATTTGTGCCCCACTCTAATCAAATAATACATGCTGGCATTGCACATTACTGAAGATATAAAAAAGCAGACAAAGCAACAATGGCGGTTTTTCTTAGTTTAACTAATATTTATTAAATATGGACAATTGGATACCTATTATATTTTTTGACATTACGAAACACATTAAACGATTTAATTACAATGTCAAAAGTTTAAAACAATTGATATAAACATGTAACTACACCAATTCAAAGTTATACCAACTCTGTAATTTACTCTATGAATAAATTATCTTCTAACAGTAAATAAACCTATACCGTAGCTATTAAATTAAAATCCGATGACAGCTTCACAAAAAAGAAGAAATATATGGCCTTTTTATAAAATAGTATTGAGAGTTAAAACACTCAAGCAGCGAGATTACCTTTCTCTTTCTCTGGCCGACGCAATTACCGGCAACGATTGGACGGTATCGGTGTTACCAAACAATAAAATGTTTTATGATAACAGTGATGTAACGCAGTCACTGACCTCTCCAATTTGTCAACTCTGATCTCTGGAATTATTGTGAGAGTAGCTTCAGGGTTCAGTGTGATCGGATTTATTATTATTTTCATTTGTATGCGTTTAACCTAACGTAGCGCTCAATTAACTGGATACGTAGCTACTAACACTATCCTTAGCCAAATTCTTTCTACAATCGAATGAGTCTTATTCATTTCACTTTGCTAGTTAGACTAAGATCCATTTTCGTCAGTTAAGTGACATGGAATGTATCAGAATTATAAACAATACAATGGCAATTACACACGGTGCAGTTTAGTTTTAAAAACACCTTTTTGACAGTATACTTACATGCTTATGTACAGACAGGTACATTAATTGGTAAGCAAATTGATAAGGGTGTCAAGTATTTAGGGACGTCAATTTGTCGTGATATAGCCATTTCATACACCTGACAAAGAATGACAGATGTGATTTGAATACACGGACAATCTGCGTAAGTATTAAATTTTATTACCAATTTATTTCCCTGGCTTTACAAAAATGCTCTTACGAATAAAATCTAACTGAATAGACAGCTGTGCTGCTGGGGAGTTTGTTGGCCACTTCTTCTTCCCAGCTAAAACACTAGGAAGTGGCGAAGGGTTGGCGTTTTGGGGGACTGTCTCATGTAATTTTGACGTTCGAAAAGTGCTGATCTTCAGCCTAGTTTGAATAAATGACTTTTGATTTTGATTTTGAATCACATGTAGCATAACTTATCAAAACTATTTAATAAGATATATCAGATCATCATCTGCCTAGCCTTTTCCCAACTATGTTGGGGTCAGCTTCCAGTCTTACCGTCGTATTTTACATGGAGCGACTGCCTATCTGACCCCCACAACCCAGTTAATGGGTAACACGATACCCCTTGGTAAGACTGGTTGTCAGACTTTCGAGCTTCTGACGACCCGTAACGACTGTCCATGATCTACAGATGACAACCGGGACGAACGGCTTTACGTGCTTTCCGAGGCACGGAGGGGTCTTGGTATGTAAAGATGGTCACCCATCCACGGACCAACCGCAGCAAGCGTAGCTTAGCCTGATCGATCGACCCGTGCGGCTGTTATTACTTAGCCACAAGCCCCCCTTAGCAATCAGATATATCAGATACAAATACAAATCGCTATCGCCTATGCAACGTAGCCGCAGGCTTACAAACATGTTTAAACCCCAGATGCAATTGCCAAACACGCTCTCATCCTCTACGTCTATGTTCTGAGTTATGTCGCCAGTTTCTGCTGACTGTGTTCTATGTATTTGCATTATGTAGTTAGAGAGGGACGTGCTCCCAGATTCAGTCTGGTTACTGAATAGGATACAATTGAATTTTAATTTTTCAATTGTTTTTGTCTTTTTATTGTGGATACTTTTAACGTGCACGTCTTTCTACATTGTTCTCACATGTATAATTTCAATATGAATGATGAAACCAATATTTTTATAACAATATTTTAATTTAAAAGAGTGTCCGTGGAGTTTCTTGCCCGTACTTCTCCATAGGAACTGACTATGCTTTGGAATGGGCAACTAGCTTCATCTTTCTCACTGATCGACCTCTTGACAATTCAAAAGTGCTTGTGTGTGTTTTATCCGAAATAAATGCTTTGAGTTTGAGTTGTGAGTTTGATGTTTTGTTTGCAGCTAATTTTATCTGAACATTTTGTTTAGCAAATTTACGGGGTGATACTGAGTCGACGTCTGACGGCATATGTAATTTACAGAATATGTTTTACAGTTAACATTAAACAAATAATACAGTTCTTTGTACCGCTTAATATTATCTTAATATTTTCAATGAATATTCAATTCCTTTTTTTTTGCTATCAAGAGTAAGATTTTTGAAAATAAAATTAACTCCTTTCCTAAACTAACAAGAATTAACAATTTCCACATTACCTTATAAATGCCTACGTTACTATATCTATAGCTTTGATAAGCTCACGGAGAATCACTAATCTCCAAGACCAATTTCTTAAGTAAAAAATTATCGTGTATCTTAGATTACCTTTAAAAGCAATTACGTAAAATAGACGACGAACTCGATAACAATTAAGTACACTTTGCATTTAAGAATTGGTTAAGGTAAACTAAGTCTTATCTAAGTGAGTCTTAACTCGGTTAATTAGTTAGGATGACTTAAAAGTACAAGTACTATTAACTGGTACAATATAAGTTAAGTGGGGTAAGATAAATTCTATTCTATATAAATTCTACCTGAGCTTAGGCAAAGTTTGATTTTTCAGCAATGATGTCATGGACGTGTGAAGTAGGTACTCATTAGATCCATTGCTGATATTGGTAAATAGGTATATGGAAAAAAAATCTTATAACTTCTGCACTCACAAATAAGTTGAGATTAGGGCAGAAGGATGATAACGATGACAATGGAAAGTTATCTTTAGCTCTGCGGGTTTAAGAAGATAAAATCCTCATTATCGTAGTGCTGACAAGTGAATCTACGCCAGTAAAGTTCCTGGGCATAGCTTCGCGAGTACCTATGATATAAACAGTGGTTATTTCTTGGAAAGTGAAACTGGGAGCGCACTCCATGGCATTTACGTAATTACGGAACGCACGGGCCGTGGTGAGGCGACGTCACCATGGCAACGCTCTGATACCTCAAGAAAGTGAAACTAAGGACGACGACCTACACCATAAGGTGGCAAACCCCATTAACGAGAGATTTAACACCAATTTACGGCCATGATCGTTTATGATTCCGGTGACACCGGGATCTGAAACGTTAAGGCCTTTCAACTAGTTCTCTCTTCAAGCTCTTTCTTTCTTTTCCAATAGAATCAACAAATCCATAGAATTCAAACATTTCCATAGAGTCTTAAAATCAAGTGAAAATCTACAATGACGTTGGTGTTAATCTATCATTAGACTGTCTCATCTAAGCAACGTTTATCTTTTTGCATTATATCGCAAAATTTTAAAGGTAATCTTAACTTCAACATTTATCAAAGCAAAATTACCGACATCCGTCAAAATAAACTGAAGAAAAACATAAGTAGCATAAGTTTTTACGTAAACAGCATCAAGATATTGAATATGATAAAATATCAGATAAAATTCGCAACTAAAATCTTTCCTATCCAAACGTCTGTTACAATTGACACGCTAATAATAGTTAATGCTTTTTAAACAACGCCTTTCAATTGAGTCTAGTCAAATTGTCATGATTTAAAAACAAAGTTGTTTGGAGGCCATAGTTACAGCACTATGGCACAAAAAATATACAGCGTTATCTTAAGAAAATTATGAAATCGAAAGTTGAAAAGCGATATTAACGCGACGTTCTAAAATAATGCCACATATGGTGCTACCTTATGTAGGAGTGAAAGATCGTAAAAATTTATATACCCACTGTAAATTCGATGTGGGCGTATTATAATATTCTTTTTAATGTATTAGGTAGTAGGAGTACCTACGTATTTTCCAAGTGATCCTAACATTTTAGGTTAGGTTAAGTCTAAAATATATCGCCATAAAATATTTTTGCGAGCTTATGTGCGGTCTATGTTAGCCATAAAACAACTTTACAATCCCGAGCCTTTGAAAAACCTACCTGAATCCTTTGTTGTGGAAATCTCTCGAGGTTTATGAGTTAGTCGTATCACTATACGTTTAGATACACCCTTATTACGAGGGAACACGACGATATCTCGTAACTATAAATTATGAAAATCGCTGAAGTCTCGATGTTTTGCCGTGTCCTGTACTATATTATTCATAAAAACCTGATGTCATGCAATTTAGATAAGCCGGCTCGGCCTTTGCCCTGGAGAAATTTAATTTGCACTTTTCAGCTCCGCCACTAACAATGCCACGAGCTATTTTCTCCTTGGGAAACCAGTATTCAAAATTAGACCTTTTATAAAAGTGGACGACTCTGCAGCCTTGTTAAAGGTAAATGGATTCTGAGTGAAACTCATAGAGAGGAAAACTTTAATATTTTTCAAAGCGGATTTTCCTTGCCGACCTACTTCATGTCAAGCAGAAAATCAAAACCTTACTTATTACAAAAATTTACCAACAGTAGGCACGTAGGTGCACGTAAGTTTCTATCTACATACGTTTAATATTTTCGCTTATAGGACATGTTCGGTTGACTCGCCTCCGCTGAGATCAAGGGTCAATCATAATTGAGTTTGTCGAGTGGGGACCCTCCCTCACAAGTGAATTTATATACCTTTGTACGTGTTATATTGGATTTCAAACACTATGTTCTCTCAATGTGTGTTCTAGCGCTCCGTGGGACAACGCTACGTGGGACTCCCGACGCTCGGTAATAAGTTAGGTAACAACTAGTTGCACATGCTTGCACATCAACGTTCGTCGAACTACCCGAAACTGTTCGTGCGGGACTTGGAACAATACATTCTGGATTACTCTACAACGGAGCTCCTAATTGAGGTGTTGTAAATAATAAGTGTGCAACAACTCCACTTGAACCCTTCGCCGGCCCCTATTACGTGCACATCACGAATATACCTTCAACCACAGCCCCACGCGGCAGAACAGCTCCGCCTGCCCATAGCTATTACATTAGACATGCTCAGATTAGGTACGCTCGAAACGAATGCTTTACAATATGTAGTACCGTTTGCATACCGCAGATATTGTCTGAGTTTTGTGTAAGCCCTGTAAACGTCGGAGATTTTGCCACTTAATGAATATCAGTACATTCCAACATTCTTCACTTTATGGCCAATTAAAGTGGACACGTCTTAGAAATCCGAAGCACGGGATGGTTGTGCAACAGTTCGCACACACTTGGCCGCCAATCAGTGGACACGATAGTGCCTACGCTTAGATTGCTGACCTTTATCGCTGTCCAGGAATTAGCCAACCGGCGGCGTGCAACACGGCCGAGGTACACCGCGGCTAGACTACACTAATGTTATCATCTCACATGAGGAAACAATAAGCCTATAATGAATCTGACAAACAGGGAAATGAGTTCGTCATCTGATAGTAAGTATAGACACTTTGATAGATTTCTATCAAGACTTTATATGATTCCCTAGAAAGTCGAGTTGAAGCGTTGTTGATTTTATCGTGCAATAATGAATTTTGATTAGTTCATAAGAAAAGCGTGTAGCGGGTATATGCTTCTTAGTAGGTGCTAACTCATCTTGCAGTATAACTAAAGGTGCCGATTATATGTTATGTGATACAAGTTTCATGACAGTAAAATATTAATGTTCTTGGTGTTATCAAGCATCGTGAATTTCAAGCTGTGTGTAGCTACAGTCCTAAGGTAATGAATCATTGTTCAAATTATACGCTCCGGGTGCTTGATGACTTGGATTTGCGTCATTTCTGCAAACAATGATTAGATTGTACCTTTCAGGTAATTCACCGGAATTTGTTCATCATGACTATGAAATTCCAATGTAAAATAACAAGCTAAAATAATAATATGTGTATGTTATTGTCTTCACCTCCTTTTTGACATCTATTACCAAAAAAATACGTAAAGGTGGGTTACACATAAAGCCTTTCCTCTATGGAATGGTATAAAGTCGACTTCGGAATTACCCCACAAAAGGCTCGTATTAGTGCAAATAACTAGCTACACACAATTTATAAAAACTGCAGTTACAAGTACTTGTAAACAAGGTCAAATTACATTAACGAGCGAAACTCTACAGACTTGATGGGTATCGATTTATCACGATTAAATAATTTAAAAATAGATGTTATGTTTCTAATACGATTAAATAATTTCAAAATAGATGTTACGTTTTCGACACGATTAAATAATTTAAAAATAGATGTTATGTTTTTAACACGATTAAATAATTTAAAAATAGATGTTATGTTTTTAACACGATTAAATAATTTAAAAATAGATGTTATGTTTTGTTTGGGGGTCTACGCTGATACTGTTGTTACTTGAAGTAGGAGCTGAGAAAATTTGTTTCAAGTCTGTGAAGTTTACACAAAAAAACTGTTTTTTTAAGCTAATATTTCAAGTGACCACACTAAACGAGGTCGCTGGCCCCACAAAGAAAAACATAAAATTTATTTCTTTTCTAAATCTGACTGTTAACACCAACAATAGGTTGGCACAGTCCGCAGTTGTATAATCCCTATTTTTAAGTAACCTCACAGCTGAACACTGTCTCTTAAAGGCTCCTACATACTGGCGCGACTTGTCGCGCGACGCGTCGCGACACAAAGGCACCGCTTGTAGCGCTACAAGCGGTGCCTTTGTGTCGCGTCGCGTCGCGCGACAAGTCGCGCCAGTATGTAGGAGCCTTAAGACAGTTTGAGAGGCAGGGCTCACAATATCTGTATATGTATACAGATATTGTGAGCCTTGCCTCTCAAACTTCTGCAGCGTACTATCGGCCAATCTTCCGCATGCTCACCTCTAAGGCGATAATCGTATAGCACGGCTCACGACTCGATCGCCCGATGCAAGCGTTTTGGCCAATGGGATGCATGAAGCGTATTTTAGCCGTGTTTGTATTAATGTAATTATGTATAGTGTGTGTGACAGTCACACTAGGCGCGTGCTATGCTCACTTGTTTGTAAGACATTTTTTTAATGGGCACGGCCAGCGAGAGCGCTTTATGAATTGTTATTGTTGACAAGAAGTAATTTCGTACTAATATCTTCCGTTTGGTTTAGAAAATGTATTATTGGTATTGCTATACGCGTACCCTAAAAAAACTTTATTTAGCATTTTTGTTTACCACTTTGCCAAATTACAGCTTTCTAGTAAGAGTCTGTGAGCTAAGCCGGGGACAGACAGACAGACAGACAGACGGTCATGGCGAAACTATAAGAGTTCCTTGTTGACTACGGAACCCTAAAACGAAGCAAGTTACGTAGTTTTGTTAGAAATTGTCATTTGCTATCTCTTTCTTTTATTGCTGTTTTGATTAAAATAGCAAAATTACTTACAGTAGTATTTGAACCATTACTTGGCGCAGTTTATACAATGTTATCAGATTTTTTTATTATTGCTGTCGCAACTTTTGCAACTGCAATAAAAATAAGTTCATTATCTAAGCACCATTGTTATTCAGTGGGAACGTCAGAACATCTGGTTAAACAATAGATCGGCTTTATAGAACGGCCATAAAATACGGTCGCAAAAAATTACGAAATATTTCTTCAACACACTTGCTTGTAAAGTGACTCAGAAATTCAGCTTATTATATAGAAGTATTTTTACTTTATATTTCTTTTTTCAATATACGCAGTTTTTGTCCAAAAACAATGAATATTTTTGAGAAAAAAAAATTCGTTACATCAGATAAATCAATCATCAAAATTATCATCATTTCATAAAATTATATATTTTTCACTACATATTAACCTTAATTTGCTTATTCAAAACATTATTTTGTTTATTATATTTTTTATATAGGCTGTTTAGCGGTTTTTCCAGCGCCTTTATTTACACCTGCGGCGCGCGGGATAAACAAAACAAGCGCGGTATTTTCCAGAAATACTTGTTAACGTTTTCATTGTGTGGTTAATTATTATCAAAAATGTTGACTTCAATTAGGAAAGAAGAGCGAAGAGCAACGCGTAGATTTAACCCCCCGGAAATACTAATCTAGGCACGAAACGCTAGTGACAGCCTGTTGCCTGCAAAATCTAGAGAGAAATACCTAGCGGCGTACGAAACTAATAACAATACCAGTCTCTTTTTTTCCTCTCAAGTTGACAACCGTCGTATGAAACGCGCACACACTCGACTCCCTTATCGCGCTCGCTCGCCCTCGGCTCGCGCGAATAATACCGGCTCGTGCAGTGAGTAACCAACATACCATACATATTTATATTTTTTGTTACACGCCCTATACTCACACAAATTCATATTGTCTCTAATTGGACGAAACCAGGAAGGGGTGTGGTTTGTCACTAGCTGCGCTTGCCGCAGAAATATTTTCTAAAGTGAGCATGCTTAAGTTTTGCCAATAGTACTTACATCTTGTTAATCAGTGTATACTAATGTACATATGTATCTCTGTGACAATAAACTATTTATTATTATTATTATTTTAGTTTTATCTTGTTTAGATATCTATACTCATCACGTAAGTCTGCAGAGTTTCGTTAGCTAATTTAAATCGAACCTGTATACATAAGAACGAAAAATTATGGAACAGTGTAAAAAATTTAGTACCTATTAAGATTCGGATTAATTACCTAACAGACAGACGACCTACCGCTAAAGAAAAAAATCGAAATCGTTGCTCACAAGGCAAAACAACAACAATTCAATGAGTGCCGACTGCATTCTTCCTGCCTTCACCCGACCACCTTGAATGTACTCGATTGTTTAACAAGTACTCGAGTTGCATACCTGACTCGATTAGCAATACTAATACAATAAAAATATTCAGATATTATCTACCTATTTGTAATTATTTGTATCTGGTTTCAAAACAAATGCGATTCCTCGAAGAGGCTTACGCAAATAATGAGGAACTTTGTTTAGGTCTTCCATCAAATGTGCAAACTTCACACTGATATTGCAGAATGCAGTACTTACCAAGTGGTGTACTATTTTGTTTATAAACAACACTACACAATGCCTCAAAAGGGCAGAAGTAACAACATACACAAATCAACCCATGAACTGTTTTGTTTTCGAATTATTTTTGAACACTAAAAGAGATTAAGATAATGTTAGTATTTTACTCACAAATTTAAACAGGAGAAAGATAAAGCCATCAAGATATTCCTGAAACTACGAAATTCGTCGAAACATCATAAAATTATACGTTATTCTACGAGCGAAGAACTAGAAACAGAACAATATTACATAATAATATTAACTCGAAGTAATTAAACTAAGAGAAGTTTCGGTAAACAGAGGGCCTGCGGAAGAGTTCTGCTAAACTATCCCACTAGCTTCGGAAAACAGGCACAAATTAGATTTACACCGGCACCCAACTTGCTACTCAGAAAAACAATGTTGTGTATTTAACCTCCCGGGGAAATGAATTGCTACAATTTGCGGGTACTGTGCTGTAAATTAAGGTAACGTTAGTTTTTAATGGTCATGGTAAACAATCAGCATCAGAATAACCTACGCGGGTAATGATACTAAATTCCCTCTAGCACTCAATGGGAAAAATAATCACCAGCATTTTCAGTTTGTCAATCAACAGTGGTGATTCCAGGAATGTAATAGTGGTGATCATGATGGTCTTGTAATAAGCAATTAGGGTGTCCAGTAGACGCAGTATCTACTTATAAATTGATGGTCCATTTCTACGTGCGTTGCATGAGATTACAGAAGCTCGAAAGTCTGACAACCAGTCTTACCAAGGGGTATCGTGTTACCTAGTAACTGGGTTCTGGAGGTCAGATAGGCAGTCACTCTATTTATAACACTGGTATTCAGCTATATATAACATAGTTGGGAAAAGGCTAGGCAGATGATGATGTTGCATGAGATTACAGAGGAGGTAACTGTTTACATTCAGTAGTAAATATCAGTGTATATTCAGTATTGAAATGATCAGAAATCCCTTTAAAATTACCAAACAGTTCGGATATCCATAAAGGTTTCCGTACCACAATGATATTGAATGCAAGTGCGCAGTTAAATCACGTTGCATATAAATCATGACTCGAATCAGCCGCATGATTATCATTAATAACACTCGTCATGATTTTTTATGGTGGATCATTACATGCAGGAATGTTCTGTACCTACATCAACAACCTTTAATGAGAGAAGTGAGGAGTAATAAAGTTTCCTTATAAAAATATTGTAAGGTCCGTTCTAAACTTTTAAAACGGACCTGCCCAGCTTTATGCTGGAAAACACCATCGCAAACATCGCAATACTCGTAATCGAATGATAGCCGAAGAGGTTTAGGAAGTTTCTTAATAAAATTACAATAATAAATAACGATTCTTTGATAATAGATAATAATAATACATTTATTTGTCAGAATATTGTTGTTATAGAGGTGTTACACGTAATATGATGTCCATAATATTCTGCTGTTTCAAATTTCAAAGAATTAAAATGAGAGTATTAGAACATTATGTCAAAATTAAACCATACAATGTCAAGGATAAGGAAAACGTTAAATACTATCAAATACAATGTCAAGGGTTATTAATTATAATGTCAAGAATTACTAAATACTATGTAAAAAAATAATCAATGCAACGTAATAGAAATAAAATTCCATTAAATTATTAGAAGCACAAAGGTGAGTCGTCGTCTAATTTAAATTTTGAATCAAAATTTTCATTTAAAATTTCATTTGTTGAGTAGTAACACTTAAGCAATAGGAAGTTAAATAATTTCTTTTTAAATGTCATGAAGTAAAGATTTTTAAAAACATTAGGTAATTTAATATAGATCTCTATTCGACTATACCTCTATGAAAAAAATGAAATGTTCCTACACCAATGTCTCAGTTAATCTGATCTGTAATTTATGGTGTAAAACATAGATTCGGTACGTAATAAACGTCGTGAAATTGGGGCCTAAACTGACTCCTGTTTCTTATTTCACTGAAAGATCTTTGATAGACAAGTATGCAAAAACAAGCTACAATATCACATAACAACACAGCGAAACCGTAAAATTTGTCATTGTGCAACGTTATTGGATAACAGACATATTGTTATAAACACCTGTGCTCATAGTAAGTTTACATGCTATACGGATCTGAGCATTTTTACACTCACTGTACAAGAAAATTGGTTTTTCGCAAAAGAAACCTTTTTTGTCTCGACGATTGTATGGCTTGGCATTGTTTCAAACTCACACGTTTAAAAAAGCAAAAAGTGTAGTTAATAATTTGAAAATAATTCCGTTGGTAAGTACGTGAGCGTAGGTATTGTACGTTATGGCCGGGACCGAATTTTAATAAAATGTGGATATAAGTCAGGTAACGCTTTCTGTGATTCAGAATTTGCTTTAAAACCATTCTGTTTTATCTGAACTAATCCAAAATACACGAAGGTGTATTTTAAGTCAAGGTCAGATCTGGCTAAAGCTTTTTTATAGGTAGAGAAAGTTAACGGCTTACATATTCCTCAAGGATGCTGATGCAGTCGTTGCCAAACGTGACCACGAGAGTAAGAAGCAGTTGAATCCTTAATCAAAAATAATTCAACTGATACTCTAGCTCTACCACTTAATTTCAATATATCACAATGAATCTCTCATTTGCATGTCCCCAATAATGCCTACCCACAAAACGAATTGATAAAACTATGCTCATTATATTCCTCAACGATGCTTGTGCAGTCGTTGCCAAACGTGACCACGAGAGAAAGAAGCAGTTGAATCCTTAATCAAAAATAATTACACTGATACTCTTGCTTTACCACTTAATTTCAATTATGCCTAACCTCAAAACGAATCAAACAAATCTAAGTCAATATGTATCTAGTTCTTCACTTGCGGGCTGACACATTTATACAAAGATTGTTCTTGAAGAAGTAATAAAAAATTGCCGGACTGCTACATTGGAGGTGAAGGCTGTTTGCCCAGGGTGGCCAGGACATATTAATTAAGATTATTTCCTTGCAATATTTAGTAAGTGTGATCTAATTGATGAAATACTTGCCGAATCAACCGCAAAGCATCGTATTTCACGCGCAGTTTCACGTGTCAGAGTAGTACGAAACCAGTCGTTAGCTTTAATTGGCCGTGTGTGACCCGTATTGTTGGGAGTTTTTATAAAACAATGAATATTTGTACTAGAACTGATTCTGATCGAGTATCGTAATGTTGGGCCGCATTGCTGTGTAGTGTTACGTTGTTTGTGAAAAAATAATTTAAAGCGAGTCGTTTTTGCGTCTATGTAGATACTAGAAGTTAATTGGCGAAAAATTAGTCGACAAGAGTTAAGGCTCCTACATACCGGCGCGACTTGTCGCGCGACGCGACGCGACACAAAGACACCGCGTGTAGCGCTACAAGCGGTGCCTTTGTGTCGCAACGCGTCGCGCGACAAGTCGCACCAGTACGTAGGAGCCTTTATTTGTCTAGAGACTAGATTAGTCTAGACCACTAATAACAGTGAATCAAATAGATGACTTTATACATGGTCTTACATCTAAAATCATGTCTTCTTAAATTAAAATACTAACGTTCCTCCACAAAATTACAGATACGTGGCTACCACTTGAGAAAAGCTCATTATAATCAGCCTATAATGTTCCCACTGCTGCGACACATGCCTCCTCTCGGTGAGAGGATGTAATCCGCCACGCGGACCTAGTGCGAATTGGTAGATGTCACATGTCTTTGAATTATTGGTTCTAGGACATGCCGGTTGCCTGACGATGTTTTCCTTCACCGTTTTGAGAGCAGTGGTCATGAAATAAATTACACAAAGTAAAGCGCCAGTCTTGGTTCGAACCTACGACCTACAACTCGTAAGTCGAGGCCGTGTACAGATCAATGATTAAAAAAATCTTTATAGACACTTTTCTTGTCATAATTATGTTTTCAACAACTTCTAAACTAAAAGGTTTGCAGTATATATACAGGTAACTTCACACAAAAATCCCAAGAAAATCTTTTCCACGCAGAGTTTAATCACAATGTCAAAACAAGTTAGCTGAGCTCGATTTGCATATCAATTAAAACAACACCTCGGTTGCAGAACTGGCCTAGAGCAGCCTAACAACGAGCCTTTTACCCGATGATTGGCGAACCATTCCGCATTCTTGTCTCCAGCGGCCGGCGCAAGCGCAAGCCCACGCTTCCCTTTACCAACCAATCCACGTTTAAATATTTCGAAACCTTTGCCCTTTAGGCTTTATGGAAAAAAATTAAATGAAGCTCAGTTTTTTTTTACTGTGGGAAATAGTTGCAGAATGACACCACAGATTATTAGCTGCGTATTGAATTTCATAAGTTTCGTTACGCGGTCCATTGCGTGTTTTATTTGAAAAGATCATTATCAATTTATATAATTGTTGCGTTGAGAATGAAATAAAGTTATACTGACATGTAATACCTCAATTTATCTCCTGAGTCTGCACTTACGAGTATTTTTGTGTTGTTTGTACTCGCGAAGTCGCGATTTGCTCTATGAACATCAAGGCTATCTTGATTACGATTTCAACTGATTTAATTATAATTTGATGAGTTGTTTATGCAATTTATGTAAGAACTATCATCACAAACATCTGTTTGTATAGGCTTTGTCGCATCTCACCTGTTATTCTAACATCGAATGCGGTCATTTTTTTACAAACTCTTAGAGAAAATTCCCTTTTGAATTAGAAATTTAACTTTATTAGATATTGAACCTTCAAAATATGTTTTTGAGTCATTACTATCAGCAACGGAAGTGACAATAACCTTGTTACGGATGTCGGCTCCCGATCGGAAGGTCATGGGTTCGAATCGAGAATAGTCGAGGGGCCAACATAATGATTTCTCACAATTGTTCACTTTTTTCTCAATTCTTTTCCGTTTCTTTATTGGCTACGCCCGCATCGAAACTTTACGCTTAATTTAGGGACTTTGAGAGTTTTGTTGTTCAAACGAATTATAGGAAATTGGTCTCTTGGGAAAAATAAAAGGGAAAAGGCGAAAAACTGTGTTTGGTGCAACTTGGTAAAGGTTGGCAGACTGTGATACTTAAGTTGAATACTTAATCAAGACAACAACTGTCCAGGTCTCAATTTCACAAGGAATTTGTACCAATCTGGAGATTCTCAACGGAATGGAACTGAATTGTAACATGACCACCAACTTTACATTTCTAATTCTAAAATCCATCCAGTTTCACCACCCTCGTAAACAAAGGACGGTGTCGTGTTTGGATTACTAAACATCCTGCAATCAAGGAAACAACTCGACAACTCAACTTGAGAGTTGCGAACAGGATACTCAATTACATAATTACTTCGGACTTACAGGATAAGTATAATAAAGGAGGATGGCCCTTCAGTTGTTAGGTTGGGCCCTTTCTTCGTTGTAAACAACAACTATTAAACTCGTAAAAACTACAATTTTTCGTAATACTTAGATGAGGAAGGCCCTTTATTGTTATAGTTTAGTAGTATCACAAATAATTGAAAATAGACTAGAAGAATTGACACAATAATCTAGTCATTTGGTAGTTTTACCAGGAAAGTATTCCGAGAGTTTTGAAAATTTGTGAGTATATTGATTTCGTCGTGCTATTTTCTAATTTTCACGTTGCCACCTCAAATCTTTACCGCTCGCGCGTATATAAAAAAAATGGCGCCCAAAAACACGTTTTTGACAATACCTCCTTTCTGACTCATTTTCCTAGGAAAATAATTGGGATTTTTTTTTTGTGAAATTAATCATTTTAGCGTACACTCAGTGACCTGCATAACCCGACCCCCTCTTCCCTTCTTCTAGTTTGTAAGAGGGGTCAGATAATGCAGATTACTGACCGCATATGCGCCGCAAAGTGTATTCCTCCAACACGCATTTTGGCCATTAAGATTCAAGGTGGCAATGGGAAAATTCAAAAAGAGCACATTGAAGTTAATAAAATCACCAATTTTCAAAACTCCCGAAAAATCTTTCCCCGTTTTGAGCACCAAATGACTGTACTACGATGAAATTTTGCAAATTTTTATGTTGTATGAAATTTAGGAAATGATGATATTTAGTTACATAGTGCCCAGGGTGTAAAGCAAATATTTTATTACGTAGAATAGGAAACAAACTTTCTAATTTCGACACGCGTCGCATCCCACCCCTACGTAAACATCATAGATAAACAGGGCCCTGTTATTCATCAAAATTCCAAACCATGGCCACAAGGACGATACATTTATTCTAATTTATGTGTAGGTAACACTCCAGTCGTGGCCATTATGATAGCCGTACGACAAAATTCGAGCACATAACAATTAAGGTCACTTGGTGCGAATAACAAACTATTTTCGTTCATATCAGATGCTGACATTAACACAATACTCGTAGAATGCAAAACTATAGTAGGTATACGTGTGTTTTTTAGTAAAGACAACTATTATACAGGGTGTCCAGTAAATAGCACGACATACTGCAGGGGGTGATAGCTAGGGTCACTACCTATCAATACAACACAATATATGTTCAGCAAAATCTTATGGATTTACAGTTTTACAAAATTTTCCGAAATACCGAAAAATCTCTACCTTGAAACAGATTTTTAAGCATCTCGTAATGAAAAAATCCTTTTCTAGTACTTTTTTTTACATCAAATTATTCGTGAATAGTTACTTTACTCATTGATAAGTCTTTTTTCTATCAAAGACAAGAATGTTTTCAAGAAATACTATTTTTTGTTTAAATTTGCACAGAACTATTTTCTTATCACTTAAGTTTAACCTACAGTGGTGAAAAAAAAATGTATGTGGCAGTTTTGTACAACAAACTTAAAAAATAGCTTGTTTAATGGTGATTTTAGAAAGATACAATACTAGTACATTTTCATTTTAAAAAATACGAAAAATAAGCTATTTTAGTTAATAAGAGCATTTTATTTTAAATGAAAGTAATGTGACTTTGAATTCGAATCGTTGTAAGGTCGTACTACGGTTCGAATTACATAATAATTAATCTACAGCCGACCGGCCGGCCGGTCTGTAAATGACATCTTGAAGGATAAGGTGATAGTAAAAAAAAACAGAGGAGTTAACTTTAATAAACATTAATTTAAATAAATTACAATAAATGCTCAAATTGCTTCCCTTGTGCCCTAATACACGCTCGGCATCTTCTTAAAAATGAGCTTTTGAGTCTTCTCAGGCTTATTTCCGATATTTTTCTTGCTGCAATGTTAACCCTTGCTCTCAATTCATTGTCTTTTTGGATCGGTTTTTCATAGACTTTGTCCTTCATGGCACCCCAATAAAAAAAATCCAGGGGGTTTAGGTCCGGAGACCTAGGTGGCCATAATATCGGTCCCAGTCGCCCAATCCACCTGCCTGGATAAGCTTCATCTAAGTAGGCTCTTACTTCCCGGCCATAATGAGCAGGGCACCCATCATTTTGAAGCCACATCACCTCTCTTAGCTCACTCGGAACATTTTCAAGGAGCGTGAGTAGGGTTTCTCGTAAAAACTCCAAGTAATTATTGGCATTTAATGTAGGTGGAAGCTCGACGGGACCCACAATCTGGCCATTAAAAATCCCACACCATAAATTTATTTTGAATTGGTACTGGGACCTGTCTTCTCTTGACACATACGGATTTTCTAATTGCCAACTATGTAAATTATGCAAATTCAAGTAGCCGTCCTTTCTGCAGGCTGACTCATCACTCTATAACACCTTATTAAAAAAGTTTGGGTCCTCCCGATGCATTTCAAGCATGCGGCGGCAGAATTGAACTCTCGGCAGGTAGTCTCTAGTTAAAAGAGTCTGCACGCGTCGTACGTGAAATGGATGGTATCCATACCTCTTAAGTACTGAATGAACAGTGGACTTCGGTATCCCTGTGCGCCGTTGTATCGCCCTAACCGAAGTTCTCGTTCCTGAAGCACTATGTCTTCGTCAACAACTTGAGGCCGTCCACCGCCACGTTGACCAGGGAGTCTGCCTTCCATGTAGGAATTATGCACTCTGGTAAACATTTCATGGTGTGGATGTCTCATATCGGGAAACCTTTCCCTGTAGAGGGTGGCAGCAGCTCGGGAACTTTGGCCAGCTTCTCCGTAAATAAGGTGCATCTCAGCATACTCTCGCTGCGTATAACCAGGAAAAACGCGGCGGTTGGCCATGTTATAAAACACAAAAGTCCAGGTGGTCGCCAAGTTGTCGTAGTGATCACAATAAAAAATCCAAATCGTAAGGCAAACAAAGTCCGGGGTCCAAGGCACAAAGCAGTGGACTCGAGGTGGCCCTGCACAAGTCCGAGGCCATGTGTTTTCATGGTCCTCGGAACGCGCCACCGTTGGGGTCCCAAATAACGGTAGGAGGGGTTTCTATCGGCGTCGAGTCGACGATGAAGTACCTGGGACTCGTCCTCGACAGCCGGTGGAACTTCGTGGAGCATTTCCGACGTTTGGCTCCCAAACTGGAGCGGGCGGGCGCTGCATTGAAGCGGCTCCTGCCCAATCTAGGGGGTCCAAACGCCTCCTGCCGGAGGCTCTACGCGGGGGTCGTGCGGTCCATGGCCCTCTACGGGGCTCCTGTATGGGCGCGCTCTCTGGCGCTGCGGCCAGCCCGCCGGTTGAGCGCGGCCCAAAGGGTCATGGCCATCCGGATGGTTCGGGGATACCGCACGGTCTCCTGTGAGGCAGCGAGCCTCCTTGCCGGATTGCCGCCATGGGATCTAGAGGCAAAAGCCCTCGCGCACGTATGGGAGTGGCGCGAGGAGGCGAAACGCCGGGGCGTAAGTCCGCTGCCGCGAGAAATCGCGGCACAGCGGACGGAGCTCCGGCGGGATCTCATGGCGTCATGGAAAGTACGGTTGTCGCAACCCAGTGCTGGGCACGCCACGATTGCGGCGATAAGTCCCCTCTTTGAGGAGTGGCTGGAGAGGCGCCACGGCGTCCTCACCTTCCGCCTGACGCAGGTCCTCACCGGACACGGCAGCTTCGGGAGGTTCCTGTGTCGGATAAGGCGGGAGGAAACGTCCGGGTGTCACCACTGTGTGGATCGCCCGGAGGACACGGTGGAGCATACGGTGGAGGTCTGCCCGGCTTGGGCAGAGCACCGCCGTGTCCTCTTGGAGGCGATCGGCGGCAGAGACCTCTCGCGTCCGGCCCTGGTTCAGGCCATGGTACGGAGCGAGAGGGCATGGGCAGCCGTCACCTCCTTCTGCGAAGCAGTAATGCTCGCGAAGGAGGAGGCGGGACGGTTGAGGGAAAGGCACGTGTCGCGCCCTCTCGCCCCTAGCCGCCGCAGGAGACGCCCAGGGCGTCGGGAATCCCGGGCGGATTTCCGGCCACCGTAGGCGCGGGCTTGCGGACGGTGAGCAATGGGTAGCTCACCGTCCGGTAAGGACCAGGCCCGGGTCGACGGCGCGTCGTATTCCACGCGCGCCTCAAAGAGATGTCGTCAGCACAAAGTAGGGGTCCACTAGGACCGATGCCTGCCGGGGTCGCGGGAAGGTACTTATGGGTCACCGAGGCCCCCGCAACACAGGCAACAGGAAGGAATACGGGTGGGTTTTAGTCAGTAAGAGTCTGACACACCCTCCCGCTCCGCCCAGAGCGGGAGAAGTTATTTGATGATTTCCCACCCTCAAAAAAAAAAAAAAAAAAAAAAGGCACAAAGCAGTCGTCAGTACGAAACAATAATTTGTGAACACAGAGATGCGTTGCGCACGGTTTAAGGTAGCGTACTGACAAGTGTCGCAAATAAGGTTGAGAGTGAGACACAAAATCACAATGCAAGAAAGAGCGGGATAGCACATGCGCTTCTTTTGTTAGACAGTAACCGGTCGGGTCGGGTCGGTCGGCGAGCAGGTAAAAACCTTTAGTCATTACGCGTGCACGTCGCATTCTACGTGTCACAACTGGTTTTATAATAATTCGCGTAAATGAGCAGCTATTACTTATTCTCATAGTGGTTTTTGTCAAAATTACGTTAATTACATTTTCAACAAAATCAGCTTCTCTGGAACTAAAATAGCATTTTTTTGTATTTTTTTAATGAAAATGCACTAGTATTGTATCTTTCCTAAATCACCATTAAACAGGCTATCTTTTAAGTTTGTTGTACAAAACTGCCACATACATTTTTTTTTCACCACTGTCGAAAAGAAAATCGTTCTGTGAAAATTTTAACAAAAAAAACTATTTTTTCAAAACTTTCTTGTTTTTGATAAAAAAAAAACTTATAATGAGTAGAGTAATCTATTCACGAATAATTTGATGTAAAAAAAGTTCTAGAAAAGGATTTTTTCATTACGAGATACTTAAAAATCTGTTTCAATGTGGAGATTTTTCGATATTTCGGAAAGTTTTGTAAAACTGTAAATCCGTAAGATTTTGCTGAACATATATTGTGTTGTATTGATAGGTAGTGACCCAAGCTATCACCCCCTGCAGTATGTCGTGCTATTTACTGGACATCCTGTATAATGATTATAAGGGTATATCTAACATAATAACCACCTGCCTCTTTGGTCTAGTGGTTGCAAGCGCTACTGCTGAGCATGAGGTTCTGGGTTCGATTATCGGGTCGGGCAAAGCGTTTTCCTTGGGTTTTTCTATCTGGAATTTCTCAGTAGCAGTCCGGAGTCTGGACTTGTGCCGCCCCCTATTACATGGGACTTAAACATAACTGGCGAAATGTGGGTGTACTACAGGTACACCTCTGCCCAACCCTTCGGGGAAACATGTCGTGATGTTATGTTATGTTATGTTATGTATTCTAACACAAAAGTAGGTACTTTATGCACCGACATATAGAGACTATCTCGCGTAGAAAGCTGCGGGATCGCACGAGTTGGAGTATATACAATGCGTCTTCTAATTGTATAACTGTTTATGTTTCTATAACTTCAGGACGGCCTTTTTATATAGCTATTGGTTCCAACTCGCTGCGTATAATATCTAAAACCATCAAAGGCCTATATACTTTTACATACGGTACGTAAGGTACCATCTTCCCATGGGCGCTGTGAATGTCGAGTAAGGCATTTTCGGGTTCACGGCTTGCAGCATTAATAATAATATCCTTTGAGGAAACCCTGTGTTTATCCAAGGGCTGAAGAGAAAAGGCTCGTAAAATAACTAGCAACCCGATGTTCCTCTTAAATCTTTAAAGCAAAAACATCCAAAAGTCTAAGCAGAAGTTACACATTTTTTTATTGGATGCGTCATCAAGGCGTCCTTATCTCTGAAATCACGGTGAAAAATCCGTATTGTCAATCTAAACCGTTAACTTATCATCAATCTTACTCAGTATGCAGGTTGAAGGACTTACCTGAAACAGAAAGATACATAAAATCAACAAACGAGTAATGAATCTAAGCAGATAATACAAATGTTTGCTTATAATATAAGCTTTCATGTTAATACCACGCCTGTTCATAGTTTAAAGTCTGAACGCAGTACGAGACACTTTTGCTTTGAAACAAGACAATTATTGTTTGCACACCCGACGAAGTTTTCCGTCAAACAATGTTTCATATTACAAAACATTGAACAACTGTACTGTGCTGTCTGTAACTTTACTGAAACGTCGACACTTCTGCTAAATGAACCAACATCTTGCTATTTTGTGCAAGAGAAACAGAGACAGTTTTTTTAACAAGATGCTACTTGATCTGATAATTAAGGCACAATGCATATAATTATGTACATCTTGATAAAGGTTACATGCGCCTTACACTTATTTGTTGTTACTATTATCAAAGCTGGCATCGATGCACGTAAGGAATGCTATTGTTCAGCATTATTTGTGTTACTTTCTAGCTTATTGTATTCAGATAGGGAGGCATTTATGATCTTTTGCACGTATAAGATTTGAATGTAACAAATAACAACAAGTTTAGTCACGTCAAATAAGCGGTCAGCGGGTCAAGTGGATGCAGGAGCTTTTCTTTTACTAATATGCACGTTGGTAAACTATACGTACGGTCTCTGCTTCAGTTGGTATCTCTGACGCATTGTGACGACGTTTGACTAGAGGAAGGTAATGCTTGTAACACAGTGTAGAAGGCGAGATCACTATAACATGGGTTATTCACTAGATAACCACACAGGACGCCGGGGAGTCACAAGCGATGCCATCAATCGGCACGAGCACGGGACCGCGACCAAGTCGACACTGGACAACTTGTTTTAGAAAATTCGCAATTGGATTGAAAAAGTGCTAAATTGTCCGACAATTACGACAGGCGAGGATGTAATTAAGCATTACGGGTGAACGTGTATCAGTCGGTGGGTTGGGCGCGCGACTGCGGCGGGCCTGCGCGGGCGCACACCTCGCCCGTGTCCGCCGCGCCAGCCCGTGGCGTGCAATCAATTTATGCAAATTACCGACGGGACGGTCTGCTCGCACGTCCAATTGACTATTAGCTATACCGGGAACGCTGCGAGATGCAAACGACATTGATGCCTGTTATGGAGATAAATAATTTAACACGTTTATAAATTCAGTTATTAAGTGCGCTGAACTCGAAGCGTGCCAACTAGGCGAAATAAATTTTGTTGTGGTAACAGCCAGACTGCTGTCACAACAGTGTTCGCAATTCGGCAACGGTTCCGCTTCACTGGATGTTTATAAATACTGGTAAAAGTATTACACGGATTTACCTATACTTAACTAATTATCAACTGATAACAGTTCCGTAGTTTTGTGAAACTAAGTCACGTCATGAAAACCTATGTTTATTTATTCAACTGCAGATTTAATGCCTCAGAGGCTGTAAACAAGATTTTTAAATGATAACATTTAAAAATCTTATTTACAGCCTCTATATATCTACTAAGTACTGGATAAATATTTATAAAGTTAATAAAAAAGCTGCAATTTTATTTTTGTTATATAAGACTTTTTTAAGACTAGATGACCTGGACGCGTACCGCGAGGGCTGACTCGAGGTGGCGCGGGAAAAGAGAGTTCTGGGAGAACTTGGTAGAGGCCTTTGCCTTTTAGTGGGACAGCACAAGCTAAATAAAAAAAGACTTTTAATTTTTACAGTATTTTATTGAGACTAGGACGAATGATAATAATTTGTATCACAAAATATCGCGAAGCTTTTAATCAAAATAAATAGACATTAAATATTGCATTCAAATGAATGATCGAATGCTATGTCCAAACAAACTTCGAATAAATAATTTGAATAATGTGGAATTGAGTGTCTAAGTTTTATGTAAGACAAGCTTTGCCCCGCGGCTTCGCCCGCGTGGATTTCGGAAAATATCCCACGGGAACGTACTACGGGGATTAAAAGGAAACGAAGCGATCGCATACCTCATAGCCGAGGAAAGGGTCATTGACTACTAGCGCTGCGCCCGCCGCCGCCGTCAACCATAATTATTTTGTTACGCGTAATTTTGAACCTGTTATATTTTTTGAAGTATTCCTTTAAATGATGTGTGTCACAGCAAAATATGCCTTGACATCATATCATTTAAAGATAAAATAAATAAATAAATCAGATTCAATAAATCTTAATTAAATACCCAATTACCCAAAACATATTTTATTGGATACGAATTAATTAATAGGTATATACCGTTTAAAACAGCTTCGGAATTAACTATGAAATTTTCACAAAATTCTGAAAGATAAAAATGGTTACTGTAGGTCATCCTTAGAATTGTTGAACTTTTTAAGATATACAATTCTGTGAAACATACATTTTATGTAACTCGTACGGCTTACGCCACGCACGCCAGTAAAGCTCCCAGTCGGCATGATTTTTCCGATATCTTCAAAAATAATCGTCATATTTCAGCCAATTTACCCAAAACCTTGATGAATTATACACCTAAACCATCCTCATGAATCACTCCGTCGATTGGTGAAAACCGTTTGAAAACCCGTTCAGGAGTTTTTGAGTTTATCGCGTTCAGACAGACAGACAGACGTGGCGGGGGGACTTTGTTTTATAATATTATGTAAGGATAATATTTTGACACTTAATTCGACACTACTACTCATCACGAATATTAAATGATAACTGCTCAATATTGTTATCGTAATTGAATGGTATACCTAACGTTGAATTTGATATAATAAATCACATTAGATTCCAAATTGGCGAAGATTTTATTTATCTGGACACTCCAGTCTCTAAAAATAATTCCTTCAACAAAAATCGGCTTGTCTTGTTTTGGTAAGTACAGTCAGCGTCAATAATATCGGGACAAACAGACTGTTCAAAATTATCTAAACAACTATGAAAATTAAATATTAACTCAATGACATAATAACTGTTTCAAAATGAAGAAAGAACACGACAACTGTCATTCTGACAAGAATTTTATCAAATCGAGATAAAGTTTAATTCTCTTAGATGTTAAGATCATTTTGAACAGTCGGTTCGTCCCGATAATTTTGACGCTGACTGTACAAGCTCGCTCTCTATTTTTCATAAGATGATTGATGATCGCGTGTTGTCAAGCTTTAACGTCCCCTATTTTATGGTCAATTCCCAAAATGTGCACTCATATTGATATAATCACACAATGAAATGATAAATAATATTTACAGGCACTTATTACTTTTTTCACCCTTGGATTTTAGTGGCAATGAGGTCCATTATCAATATAAAAAATACAACAAATGTACAAAATATACCTACTAACAAAACCTAATATTTTATCACAGTGTCATCCTGCACCGTGAAAAGTACTTAAAATTACATATCCTTACTAATTACTAGTAACTCGTGCTAAATTAAGTCGTGCTGACAACATAATGCGTTCGTGTAATCATTACTTTTACGTGGACTTTGCACATCAGTTAGCAAAAGACTTTGTTCCTAAACATAATAGATAGAGCCCAAATAAATGTTGTATACGAGAACAGTACAATTGTTAAAGTAGGCCACAAACATATCAATTGATATCTCAAATAGTGTACGTACTAGAATAACAAAGACGATATTATTAGTTAACAACTAGTCTGTAGAAAATGTTAACGAACTTTTAAATAGAAATCTAGTGATTTCTATTTAAAAGTTCGTTAACATTTCGTGAACAACAAAAATGAGAATGGAAGTAGTCTTCCATTCTCATTTTTCAATAGAATAAATATATATAAAATGTAATGTTTCCGTGCCTCGGAAAGCACGTTAAGCCGTTGGTCCCGGCTGTCATTCGTGGATCTTTGACAGTCGTTACGGATCGTCAGAAGCCCGAAAGTCTGACAGCCACTCTTACCAAGGGGTATCGTATTACCGAGTTACTAGGTTGTAGAGGTCAGATAGACAGTCGCGCCATGTATAATTCTGGTATTCAGCAGCATCCGGTTAGATTTGACGCCGACCCCAAAATAGTTGGGAAAAGGCTAGGCAGATTGAGATAGTAAAATGTAATTAAATTCTGCTTTTATCACCTTCAAATTCCACAAACAATACATCGTTATATTTATATGTAAGTGTAGCTATTTAGAAGGTACTTATGGTTAGCACACAAACAAGTGAGACCACAAAACTGCAAGTAAAACGACATTGTAATAAGAAAAGTGGCGAAAACCGACGACTAGTTTAGAAATAAGAGAAAGGTGACAATGAAAGTGTTTGCCAGACATCTTCGATGTTATCGTAAATAGAAAATCTGTCCGTGACATGATTAAGTGCTTTTATTTCTAGTTAACTATGATATATTTCATGTCAGGTAGTCAACGTCCACTTTTAAATTAAATTCATCAGAGAAATTGCTCTAATCAGTAGCTAGAGTCTGTCAAGGAAAGATAAACAAAAAATTTGTAGAAAGACACTGCTACCCATTCCAAAAAGTCCTCTACATCATCCAATGTGATTAATTAAAGATTTTAAAGGAAACAAAAATATGCTTAGAACATTCACGCACAATTTTTCGGATTACCTTCCTGTCAGGGCGGTATTCATTTCAACATTACGCTACACTAAAAAGAGCTGAGATGAGAATGCTAAGAGGGATGTGTGGTATTACCCGGATGGTTAGAATATTAATTGAGTATATATGACTGGAAAATTGTGTGGAAAAAGGTTGTCATGGTATGGGCATGTGATGCGGAAGAATGAGGGAAACGTCGCCAGGAAAGTTTGTTGGGTATGCACGTGGATGGCTATACGAGTAGGGGAAGACCAGAGAAACGATATATGGACTGTATGAAGATGTGAAAACGACGTGTTGCGCCGACCCCAAATAAATTGGGATAAGCGCAGGAGAATGATGATTACGCTACAATAAAACATCTCGAAAAAGCTTAATCGGATCCAAAATATTGCATAAATATATGAACTTACAAAGTTACGTCAAAAGGTCATTGACACAAAAATATTTCCCCACATGTGTGGATGGCAACTGGCAGACAGACGCACAGACAGACGGCAAGTAAAGTCGAGTGGTGCACTAATGAAGCGCAGCACCCGCCAATTAGCCAGGCTCGGCCATGCAACATGAGTTTAGTATCGCTCAAACACAAAATGAATTAAACGCCACAAGCATGTAGATGTACTCTTCCTTTTAAATCATCTAGTTTTTAATATTTTTTGCCTTTTTTCTAACAAAATTAAAGAATTTTCACAACTGGTTTTGGGCTTTGTAAGTTCATGATGAGAAAGAACATTCAAAGTAAAAAAAATACCAGCCTATTATTTATTACTACAGGGCAAAATATTATTTTTCAAAATAAAAACCGGCCAAGTGCGTGTCGGACCACGCACAATAGAGGGTTCCATAGTTGAGAAGTTGGGATGAATTTATCCCAAAACCAAACTTAATAATTGTAGTTGAAAAACGTGTTCTCCCATATATTGGTATATGCCACGGTCGATTCTCCAACTGCAAAATTAAGTCAATCGACTATAGCCCACTTAGCTGTGATAGTTTTCCTTTTAATTTCATTGTATGATACTACTGTCATGATTTTTTCACATTTCCATAAACAACCATTTAGGTGGCGGGGGGGGGGACTAACAAAAATTAGCACTATAAAGCTTAATATTACGCAAACGGATCCCTGAATACAAAAATGGAGCTACAGTGGGGACAGACTGACAGACGGACATGGCGAAACTATAAGAGTTCCTTGTTTACTACGGAACGGAACCCTAAAAAATGGCATCCACTAGAACTAATATTACCTATGTAGGGCGTTTCTAACTAGAATGATTTTAATAACGTAAATAATCATTAATTTGTTTTGAGACATAGAGAAATTAACATACAAGCAGAGAGCTTTTCGCTTTCAGAGAGCTTTCGGCAGAAGAAATGTAAATTCTAGATAATTATTTTCATGCATTAATTATTATTAAGAACACCAAGTTTAAAGCTAAATTGGGTATCTTGCTCAATAATATACTTACTTGGGTACTAATTTAACAAGACATATTACGAAATGAATTATCTGTACTTATACAGTACATTCGCTGTTGGCGGTTACGCCATTTGTCTTTCCAGTTAACTTGTGTAACGTAATATTTATTGCTTGATCAAGAATGTCTGAACTGTCGTTTTAGTTTACTTGGACTGCTTAGCATCACAATGGGTTTTGAGTTTATTAGGAATGTCTGAGAACTTGTAATATAACCTAATACTACCCATGATTTGTCTGTGAGGGTTAAAAACTGGGATTAAAATTTTCCGGCTCGAAGGACCATGGTCAACCTCCAGCAGCTTAACCCTCACCAAGTCCGAAGATTATCATCAAAGATCGAATCGTCTCCAAGACTGCAGTGAACAAAACCTGTTTTCTAAAATGTCGCACAAAGATTGAGATTAATAAATAGCAGAGTGTATCGAAAAATACTGGAATTCATAATACAAACTTATGGTCTTATATGATTTGTTTGAGTTGATTGTTACTCGAATTTAATATGAGATTATATGAGTGTGTTACCACTTCCTTTTATCAACACCATCGATGCTTTGTATTGATGTTACAATAATAAGTAAAAAATGTACAATACTTTGTTTTCACATTGAGTTTGGCAGGTTTTAAAACACTGGGAAGATAAAATATGAAGTATGAAGCTACTCTTCCATACGAAACTAAGACAGTAGAATATTTAGTAATCTTCTTTGCACAACATCCCGGTTGTCAAGTTTTAAATGATTGGTAGTTCCAATGTAATCAGAGGACGATGCTTTTGTTATTAACTTATACTCCATTTATTACAACATTAGAAAAGTAACGGTTATCACCCGTTACTTCGATATAAACGTATTAATAAACTCCGTTATTTGACGATAAATACAAAGCAATGTAGGTAATCTATTTACCATTTACTTTAAAAAAATAACTCTAAAATGCAGTAATTTCAACAATTTTATACAATGACAGTCGTTATTTTGACGTTTTTTTCTAATGCGTAAATGGAGTATAGTACAAATCCAGACTCCGGACTGCTACTGAGAACTTTATTAAGCCAACGACGCAGTGAGTTTTTTGCATATCATTATCAATCGACCTGCTAGGTACTTTCTGCGTAGCTTGCAATAGCTAGCTTCAGGCGGTAAGATCGTTATCGGCTATTTCCTATACTGTAACATCGAAACTTGAGTAGGTACTAATCACTGGCATTATGATTTCAAATAATCAAGAAGATTGAATTAATTATTTTTATATTTCTAGCGGTATCCTCACCTTCCGCCTCACGCAGGTCCTCACCGGACACGGCAGCTCCGGGAGGTTCCTGTGTTGACGGCGGAAAAGGCGGGAGGAAACGCCAGGGTGTCACCACTGTGTGGATCGCCCGGAGGACACGGTGGAGCATACGGTGGAGGTCTGCCCGGCTTGGGCAGAGCACCGCCGTGTCTTCGTGGAGGCGATCGGCGGCAGAGATCTCTCGCGCCCGGCCCTGGTTCAGGCCATGGTACGGAGCGACAGGGCATGGGCAGCCGTCACCTCCTTCTGCGAAGCAGTAATGCTCGCGAAGCAGGAGGCGGGACGGTTGAGGGAAAGGCAAATTTCGCGCCCTCTCAATCACTGATAAGTTAATGAGGGCTGTTATATAAATAAGGGGTAAGTAAAGTGTTAATTAGTTGCAATTTTGCTTCTAACGAGAAACATCATATGCTAGTGAATGTTATACTTGTTAAAAAAAACTGTGATGGATTTTGTAGCTGAAGGTATTTACTTTTTATTTTGATACTTAAAGTACCTATAGTTTTTCCCATCATTTACAAGACGCGCTATGTTGCAAAATTTTAATATTTTTTAATCGTTTTTAATGTTTGATGGACCAGAAACTATCTCTCCCCTCTTTCCCCTAGGTTGATTTTTTTGATATATCATAGCTTTATCTGTTAGCTTTCTGCTGTTAGCTTCTGTTAGTTTTTTTTAGTAGTCATAAAATTCACAAAAAATCGCAACTATGTTTTATTATTGTTTTTCTAGAGATCAAATTAACCTTCTCTACAATAGAGTTTTTGGAAGAATGGCGTAAACACCCAAAAGAAAATCGAACTAGTGCATTATATCAATATATAAGGAACAGACACGGATTATTGGGTATCAGCGATGATTCCATGAAAGAGTTAAGGAACCATATCAGCAGAACTTCTTCAAAATTTGCAGAAAAATGGAAAAGTTCCGGAGGCAATCATGATCGCTTCTTGGCCAACCATTCTGCTTACTTGGCAGAAGATTTCAAGTGTAAAGTGATTATCCACCACCCCAAACCCTCAACATTCACTCCGGGTGGTCGTCCTACTAAAACTTTTGATGACCTGAGCGATAAATCGAAAAAAAAGGCGACTCGACGATTTACTCAAAAAACGGGATACAAACCAGCTGGTGGCTGCTGCTGAAATTTCAACTGCTATTGCTATTTGCTTCACATAAGCTATCGTCTCGAAGTTAAAAAATGGCAAATTCGAGATGAAAATGACAAAGCAAATGTGAAGCAGCGTTCGGCTCGAATCCAAGATAGGTTTAAGTCGGAAATGGGTTTGATAGTAGATAAACCAAAACCTGGATTCGGAAATACTAATGATGGAAATACTGCTCGTCGGTTTTTTGGGAATCCTGAACTAGCTTCAGATATTACAGGTTTAGATGTGACCCTAATTAAGAACTTTGGAACCATTCTTAGAACGTTAGCTTCGGGTTACGATAATTATATTGAAAAATTTAATAGTTTAACGCAGGACACAAATAAAATATACCTTAGTCTATAATCGTGGTATTATATGCCAGTTACGGTGCACATACTACTTGTGCACAGTGTCGATATTGTGCAATCGGCACTTCTACTTATTGGGCAGCTTTCTGAGGAAGCTCAGGAAGGTCGCAATAAAGATTGTAAAAAATTCCGAAAACACAATACATAAAAGTTTCACGTATTGCCACGAATAGAGATTTACTTAATATGTTAATAATCACATCTGATCCTGTAATAAATAGTCTTCGAGAAATTCCCAAAAAACCGACAAGTAAGCTTCCCACGGAGGTTTTGAAATGAATTATACCCCCTAATTTAGATATAAATTCTAGTGTAAATATGAGTAGTTCTAGTCTAAATGTTAGTTCTGACTATAATTTTGAAGATTCTTCTTTAGAAGAATATTGTGATGTAGAATAAGGAAGCGGACTATTATATTGATTTATTTAATTACATTAATTACGATTTACCTACTAATTTAAATTTTAAGAATGTAAGTACTTTAAGATAATTTGCTATATAAAGTTAGGTAATGAGGTCCCACTGTGCAATTAGTAGCTATGATATTAGTAATTGAACCATATTATGCGTTGTTACCCCTTTTTCTATTGTATTTATCTTTACTTGCCTTAATTAAACACAACTTATACTGGTAATCTTTGTTTTCTTAAAAATCGCCACCCTAGTTAGGTAACTCCTAACACCACCCTAACACCCTAGGTAGGTAGGTACCTACCATCTTTTATTAGGGTGTTTTGCACGAATTACGCAATAAGACATCACATGAAAGCCGTATAAGACAAAAAACATCAATAAATAATTTTGTCTAGCTAACATGTTCAGGATGAAACACTGTGCGGCGTGACGATTTGGACTCGTTCCTGACCGATTCGACGAAGAAGGCAAAACATAAGGAAAACTGGACAAATATGGGGAAACCTTGGCCCCAGCAGTGAGACAACGAAGGTTGACAAAAAAAAATTCAACCACCCTGGGCACTGGCTCTGGGCATACGAATAGAGCGAAAAAAACACAAGAGTTTAACTCAGTTTAACTCGTACAATATTGTTTTTAACCATTGACGAAAAATGTTACGAACATTAAAAAGAAAACGGTATCAAAATCCTATCACAAAACAAATTCAGGAAGAAATACATATAATGGGAATACAAAAGATAAGTAATTTACGTTACGTTCACAACCAGACACAAATCAAATTGTCGTAGAGCTAGCTGCGTACGATATTTTCCGAGTTTTTCCGGCTGCCGGCGACGTCATACCGTCTGTCAGGCACAGCTTTCCGGAAAACCCGGAGCCGCTGCCTGTCTACCTTATCCTACAGACGTGTAGTTGAAAATGGGAACGAAAAGTTAAAGCTGCCAGATGCTATCCCTAAGGATTATCTTGTTCCTTTCGAATGTGAAATGACTGCTGCATGAGGTGGGTTGTATTATATAGTTTATCAAATATTCAGAGATACACTTCGAGATTACAGGGATTTATAAGAAAATACCAAGCAATAAATACTTCTATTGCTTGGTATAGGAAGTACATACATAAAATTCTTTGCATAAAAATGACGTTAACGACAGTTACAGATTAAATAAAATTCCATTTATTCCCATGATAAAAAAATGGGCTTACTCTCAGCTTCCAGTTTTCTAATATATTCAAACCCCTTTCTTTTATCATAAGAGCGACGTCTCAGCTAACAAAAAGAAAACTCAGGCTGAAACCATCGCAGACGCCATTGTCAGCGAGGAGAAAGATATTTGAAAACGAAATATCGTAATATTCCTTCGCAGGCTCGGAGTTTTATTTCTACTTGACAGACTTTCGTAGGCACGCCTTAATTGCATGACTATAGCACTACAGAACAGGAACAAAGGATCAGATTGGCGAATTTATCTTTTACAGGTTTATTTTAAAGCTTCTCTCTAGAGTCTCTTTAAAGTCGGCGAACGGTGTAACGAAATTATTTTTGTTGGAGCCTATAATATAGCATGTCTGTCATTTATTTTAATGTAATATGAAAAGTGCGCAGCACCTTACTGGTTAATTACGTACAAAGTGGTCATTTATTAAAACTAAACATTATGATGAAAGTACACAAAGTTAATCGAAATTGTAATATCAAAATCAAAATCCTGTTTGTTAGGTTTTGAAAACCGGAACAGTTTTCATGAATTCATCCCATTGAAGATTTCTAACCAAAACATGTCATAAAATAAGTTCCCAGGAAGCATTCCAGTACTAAATTAAGGATAATTTCACCGCACAGTTACGACTAGAAGTAAACACGTCGAGTGGGTGGTCAGATTTACGAGAGGATACAATAGATTGTGCCAAGGTCTGTTGCAATGACAGATGTCCGTCTCAATATGCGCGAGTGGCTGAGAGTTGAGAGCATTGTCGGTCGGTCGCTACTTGGGTTTGTAGATACTATAGGTCGCTACTTGGGTTTGTAGATAATATAAATAGCTGCGATTTGTCTGAAGGGGAAAAGTGCATCTGTTCTCGGTTAGGATAGAATTTCATTGATGTTTTAACTGACAAAACGAGCGAGAAAGATATAGGTACAATTTCTTGGAATAAGATATGATTTTCTTTTGTCTTGTGTTTGATTTCCAGATCGGGCAAGTTGTATTAGGCATTTCTCAGTAGCACCCGAGAGTCAGGATTCGTGCCCCTTTCATGACAATAAGGCTCGCCCCCTATTACATGGGACTGAAAAACATAACTGGCGAAATATGATAGTACTAAAGGTACGTACTACACTTCTGCCTAACCTTTCAGGGAAAACAGGCACGATTTTATGTAGAAAAGATATATGAGAGCAGATCGTAGAACTCAATACGAAGTCCGAGAAATCTAGGAACTTGCTGACCTCATTTGGGTACGGTGTAAGTCTTAAATCTGACTACTGGTCTGTTAAACAAGTACTTAGTTTAAATTAATGAAATCTGAATGCTTAAGAGTTATTTTATATACCCATAGCGCTCAGAGAGATTATAACATTTTAATATTTATATCTGTGTATCGTACAATTATTGTTGAAGAAAGTTGAAAGTTAACATAAATATGCTGAGAGAAAGTCAGCAATCAAATAAATACGTTTAAAGCTAATCGTTTGCTAAATCATTACAAATTGTAATGTAGATGTACAATACTGCCACCACTCAATGGGTATCTTCATAAATTCGTGATAGAGGCCTTGAGGCAGAATTACCACAGCTAAATATGGACAAACTGTAATTCGAACTCCTATAGACAAGTTTTGGTAATATGGAATCGGTAAGTGATTTGGTGAGGCGTTTTAATTGTTAGGTATGCGGGGACAAAACAACACACTCCTAAGTCCTACATATTTCTAACGTTGGTATGTATAGTCAACCTCGTAATTGATTTATCACCCTAAGATCGAATGTCTTAAAACGACAAGTTACATTTGTCTATGTCACAGTTAGATAGTTTCAACCTTAGTGAAGTTAAAAATTTCTGGAAATTGTTACTATAGTTTTTCCGACTAGTGATAATGCAGTGTTTTTCCACTGCATTCTTATTACTCAGTAATTATTTTAAAAATATACACTGAAAACCTTTCAGTACCCTGTAAGTAATGGCGCGTACACGATATTATCTGTGCGATAGCTTGTCACTCGCAGCGGGAAAATTATTATTGTGCAACTACCCTCCCTCACGTGACGACCACGTTCATTACCGTCCCCCTATCATTGGTGTCACTGAAAACGTAACAAGTACTCATTCACGTCATAGGATGTGTACGTGCGACAAATCATCAATATTTATATGTCCACACCATTCTGGCTATTATGAATTCAGAAATAAAGCCTAATTTTAAATAAAGACTTATTTTAAGATTTAGAAACAACAATGCGTGCTATTTGACGCTTGTTAAAGACGCTTATTAGGAATTCGGAGCGTTATGCTCTGGTGTGAAGATTTAAATTTGAATAATGATGTGCTCAGTGGTTGGTGCTTAAATTGATGCTTGACATTAAAAGAAAGTGATGGTATCAGACCAGCGCTCGATTCGACATCACTACATATTATATAACAAAGTCCCCTGCCACGTGTGTCTGTCTTAACTTTTGTCTTAGGAAAGTTTAGGTGTATAATTTATTAAGGTTTTGTGTAAATTGACTAAAATCTGACGATGATTGTTGATGATGACGGAAAAAATCAAGCCGACTGGGAGCTTTACTGATGTGCGCCACGTAAACCAATAGACTTATACGAAATATATTGTTTTCCTGGATTAACATATAGGGTAGGTACTTTTAATCCCGGTAGTACGTCCCCTTGGGATATTTTCCGACATCCACGCGGGCGAAGCCGTGGGCAAAAGCTAGTCATTAATAAACCATGCATGGAATAAATTTGGAGAGTTTTTGTGTACCTATCTACTCATAACGAGATTACTTTCTGAAAAACGCATGTCACTAGGCCTTATTGATACTCGTACAGGTACTTTATCTGCAAGCGTTAACTCTGATTTTCTAAAAGCGCCGATTGGAAGACTCGATTGAAGGAATCCAACAAGCCTCTAATATTTTTATTTCATCATCATCAGCGCATAGCAGTCCACTGCTGGACATAGGCCTCTCCAACTGCACGCCATTTAGCTCGATTCTCGGCAACTCGCATCCAGCTGCTGCCAGCCACCCAGTGAAGATCGTTGCTCCACCTAGCCTGAGGGGCGTCTCACCTTACTTTTGCCGATTCGCGGTCGCCACTCAAGAACATGTGTACCCAACGGCCATCGGTTCTACGGCTAATATGGGCGGCCTATTGCCACTTCAGCTTACTTATTCTGTGATGTCGACAACTTTGATTCTCTGCCGAATCACCTTGTTCCGGATCTAATCCCTCAGAGAGACTCAATGCATAGCCCGTTCCATAGCTCGCTAAGCGACCTTGAATTTATGGACCAGCCTTATCGTTATGACTTACGAAGCCGAAACGTGAAGTTTCAGCTCCGTAAGTCAAGGCAGGATACACTGATTGAAGAAGGCTGTGTAGAATACGCGACGAAAAGACTCGACAAAGCTTCACAAACGCTGCCCAGCCCAGCTGAATTCTACTGTTAACCTCCCTCTCAAAGTTGTTCTTACCAAACTGCAGAGTTTGCCCGAGGTAAACGTATTCTCGAACAACCTCGAGAGCACCGCCTTTGACAGCAATCGGTCCCTGAGTGACGTGTTCGTTGAACATAACCTGGGTTTTGTCCAAGTTCATCCGGAGATCAATGCGTACAGAAGAATCTACTAGGTCGTCCAGTGTCTGCTGCAAGTCATGCAGAGATTCAGTCAGTGTGACGATGTCATATGCAAATCTCAAGTACCAGATGTACTTGCTGTTAATGTTGATGCCACGTCCTTTCCAGTACAGCGACTTAAACACATCCTCCAATGCGGTAAAGAACAATTTCGGGAAAATTACAATTACCGTCCCCTTGTCTCACCCCTCGATGCAGGGGAATATGTCCGGTTCGCTGATCCTAAGTTTGGACGGTCATGGTCGCGTTTTCATAAAGACATCTCAGCGCCAGTCGACTTAGCATCGCTGTAGAGACTCCAAAAGAGACCAGTTCTCGATAGAGTCAAAAACCTTCTCATAGTCCACAAACGTAAGACCCTATGTCTTACGTTTGTGGACTATGAGAAGGTTTTTGACGAGAAGCTGATTATACTCTTCTCGACTTCTGTATAATTTGTCGCATGTGGTCTATAGTGCTGTATCCTCCTCGAAACCTGGCCTACTCCGGTGGATGAAAATCGTTGAGTCTTTGTACTAGACGATTCGATGTTTTAATTTATGAAGTACTAAAATAAATCAGCTGTCCAAGACTTCCGCAAATTAAACCGCATGAAGTGAAACTTTGGTTAATTCCCATTCCATTGAAATTAAACCTCCGGACACGCGGTTAAGCAAACAGGTGGTGAATCTGTTAAGCAATCGAATTGATTCCTAATTTGCTTCATTAGTTATTCATTTGCATGTCATCCTACTATGTTAGGGTTACCATCACTTCGCAAACTTGCAGGATAAACCTTGAATAGTTGATAAACATACATTCCTAAATGAGAGGCAATGATGTACACAAAGTTCTAGAATTTATAAACAAAATAACGATTTTCCTACTTACTACACGGGTGTGAGTAGTTGGATATAGCCGGCCGCTATTAAGGGAAACCAAATTCATTGTTAGTAATAATAATACATAAAAACTATTTTTAAATTAAACTGGTGATAGTTTCTAACTACTGTTAGATCATCTAAAATATAATCAGGGATTTACAGAAAATTTGACATAAATTACACGATGGCGCTGTAATAAAATTTATGAACAAGCGTCAGTAGTCAATTACTACCAACAGTAAAGGTTTCGACTTTTCTCTACTTACTCGAATAGTGACAAAATGGAAATCCAAACTTCCTCTTTATGTTTTTACAATGAACGCTCAAGTATGCGCGTAAATATTTGCAAAGCAGTGTTGCTATATATCATAGCTGCTCATGATGAGATAAAGAGATAGGTTCACGTCTGGTAACACCGCTGTCGGCTTCCGCAATAAATCAGAGCAAATGTGTTGTCAGACTGGATCTGGCGGCTGTTGCGGATACCGCCGCCTCTACGGACTGGCTTGTGTTATACCACCACTTCTAACTGCTAACTAACTCTGCTTTATGCCTGCATTGTTGTGGTCTTTTCCTGGAGGCGAGCAGTCGTTCTAATAATGGGTTCTTCACTTCGTTACGGGAATGTAGGAGTCGTTGACATGGCGTCAAAATCCGTAGTTGCTAGGCATGATACAATTATAAATTTGGTGTTATTGAACATACATGACATAATATAAATCTAAATTGTAAAGTAGAATAAAAACAATATAAATAGTAACACAGCTAACTACTTCGATTAGACAAACGGCTTTACGTTAATCGTGGTAAATACGTCATGCAATGCAATTTCTATTACTTGTAGGGTCAGTTTACCTTCAGATGCAATTAAGAGCTGTTTTTTTTTTCTAGAAACGTTCGTAAGAATTGTTATCTAAGCTAGCTTTATAGAGCACGATACAATATATTAATGTGTTTTATAATATGAACTTGTTTCTGCGAAACAAGTTATCAGTTATTAACAAGTTATTTATTTTACATGTCCTGTTTAAACGTGTTTCACTGATTTTTTTTCTCGCCGTGTAGTAAACTTAAATATTATAAACCTGTGCTCTAGTTTGGAGGACTCAAAGATACGGTAAAGTATGTACATTATAAACTTTTCACCAAGACTAATTATAGACAACGTAACCAAATATTTGACGACAGAGACAATATTTACATTAATATTATACCGTGTATGAAGAAAAACAACCGTATTGTTTTAAGCGCTTCTTTAGGAATATTTTCGTGAAGGTTTCATAACCTTCACGAAAATATTCCTAAAGAAGCAAACTAAAAATACGTGTCATTCAAGATTTTAAGTATAAATGAACCGCTTATTTAAGAAGTAATTATAATAGGTATTGCAAAGTGGTGATACGGAACTGTGTCTCGAACACGTAAAAATATTTGTAATTGAGAAACCACCTAAGTAAAGCAACCATTGCACACAATGTATACGCCACAATCTTTTCTATTGTCAGAGCATATCGAGCCCCTCAAACGATAAAACTTCGATAAAGTCCACTAAAGTGTATAAGTCTAACATATTGTATTATACCGAGCGTTATACATTATACACCAATGTATACAGTGGTGTTCCATCTCACGGTCTCATGTGGCTGTCTCCCGCCTGTAATAAACAGCGTCAATTTCATTCCATTTCCTGAGCGCGCTCCCAGCTCCCTTCCCTGTGCGACCCACTCGGCGAATAATTGGATTTAATAAGATAACACTTGGAGAATGAATACACCCGTATCGGTGGCAATGGTAACGTTGTCCGAAGGTTGTTATGTGGGCATTGCAGTAAAAAAGATCGACCAATTGGGGTGTTATTATTCTACAATACCAGTTGTTTTAATAATAGTCGGTGAATGGCTGGAGAGTCTTTTGTATATGGAAATATTATAAGAGACTAGACCTAGTAATTTCATACTTATAAAAAGATTGACGCAATAAATATCCCCAAGTCCCGTAAGAACATTAAACAAGCGATAAAGTCAATGTAAGACTCGATCTGACTTAGAAACCGTTACCGACTAGAAGCCATGAATACTTTGTGTCATCCTCGTATCGATAAAAAACATGGTCACATTAACGGCAGCCTTACTTGGGCGAGCTGCTGCTGCTAGTAAATAAAGTGGTGTAATTGCAGACTTCCCGTGTTATTACCGTTCTCATAAAACGTATGGTCACCCTATCAATGATCCTGTCATGTCGGTGGTACAGGTTTATAGTTTTATGAAAACTTTCACTTCGATAAGTTATTAGAGCTAAATTGGATAAAGTGTGCTTTATATAATTTAAGAATTAGTGAAATAATCCTTTTAGCTAAGCAACCAATATTTTTTTGTACCTAACGGCTAAAGTTATAGGTAGATACTGAATTTGGATAAAAATACGCATGTATTTTTTTTTGTTTTTTGTTATAAGTATCACAAGATTTAGGTAACTTAGAATTTGTTTCACCTATTTTGCCTCAAAAATGTGAGTGAACTTGCAAACCCCGCGTTTGTGAGCTACATTTTTTTCGTAGAAATTATTCAACGTATTTTAATTTAACCTCTTATATTAAAACTCTCCTCCATAGGCACTTCAAACATGAATGTGTAATTAACTAATTAGTCAGATTCGTCGAACCATCCAAACAATTAAATAATCTATTAATAGGAATGTCCAGAAACAGGACTCGCTTATCACTCACGCGCATGTAGGTACCTACAAACTCATATAGGCATCTGCGGTAAATAAAGATTTATGGTCAAAATAACCATCATATATTGTGGGCAGATTTATATCCACGAACGGAAAAATAATAATAATTCGTACAAAAATAAATAGAATTAACATCGATATTGATAGATTATTTCTCAAAATTACGAAATATTTTGTCCTTTGAAACTCGTTTAAAACCTCGAACAAAGTTTATTTTATTTTCTACTAATCAACCAATCACCGATCATTTCTAATTACTTAAATAAAAAAAATACATACTTTTGACTCTTTCCTCGCGCCATTTCTTCTTAATTGCACTCACAAATCAAGAAACCACAGACCAGACGAAACAAATAAAATACTTCAAAAATCACAGAACACCAAGCACAATCGTTGGAAAAAAATAAATTGTTCGAATATAAAAAAATAAAATGTTCGAAAATTAAATATCAATTTAGGCGGCAATCTGTCACATGAGCATGTTTCCCGTGAGGTGCGTACGTCCACTCTCCGAGATCTCGACTCGGTCCGCACGCGGCAAGCGCCCTACTTCGGCGTAACCAGTCTTTCGCGTGAGAAAGAGATCGTCAGTTACAGAAACAAACATGTTAGAAAGAGACAAAAAAACGCGATTTTTATTAAATGCATGTTTTCTTTTATTAGGTACTAACGTAAAAGACACTTATTGTTATTGCATTATAAAATAATTATTTTTGTGTATAATTCCATCATGTGCCTCAACGGACTAGAAGAGCCATCTAGCGGACCAAAGCTGTACTAGGCTAACAATCAGCTGGTTACCATTCATGCTCTCTATATAAAGGTGTAGATCATGGATCACAGATGGCCGATGCAACGGCAGTGAGCGCAATAGATGGCAGCATTTCTTACTAAAGAGATAATGCAACCCTGCGCATAGAAATATACCTACTTATAGAGTAAATAGTACCTTGAATGCGTGAAAAGCTTTTTTATAATAAAAAAAAAACAGTTTTTATTACTTATCGACTTCGGATATGCTATTTTGGCCATATTTACTAAGGTAGTGGAAAAAAAATACTAAATTATTCCCGTTCGTTTACACACGTACCTAAGTTAGAAGCTTACTTCTAACTTACGCGTATATACTTATATTCATTCTTCCCACTGCCGTCGTCCCACTGATTTTGTTAGTGGGACGAACGAACGGGAATAATTGAGTAATTTTATTTTAAGTCCCATTGGCCCCACTAAATAATTTGAGTCTGGTTCTTCAATGGTAAAAATACACTTATTTATCGTAATGCATAATATTATAAATGCGAAAGTGAATTTGTTTGTTTATTTGTTACGCTAAAACTGCTGAACGGATTTAGATAAAATTAGGCACATCGGTAGACCATGACCATAAAAATATATTCACTGGATAAGTTTCTTATAGTAAATTAACTAACTTCTGAGCAGTAACCTAACGAACACTACTAAGCTTGCATGAATCCACAGTAGTATTTCAATCATTATTAGTATTATTCCACTAATAGGTAGGTATATTTCCTATCGCAGGTATGCTGGAAGAGATTTCTTTTGAAATAAGCATCAACTTTGTACGCATTTTTCTGTTCTGTTCTTCTGTTTTTATAAGTGTTTATATAAATGGTTAAATAAATAAATAATAGGATTTGGATGAAATTTGGCACACAGATAGGTTTGTGGTATTTAGTATAGGTAAACATTTTAAATGGAACAATAATATATATCATGGAACTTACTACTGAAATAAAAAGTATCCTAAACTCAAACTCAAACTCAAACTCTAAGCATTTATTTCAAATAAACCAATTACAGGCACTTTTGAATTGTGAAGGAGTCGGTCGGTCAGTCAGAAAGATGAAGCTAGTTGCCCATTACAAAGCGTAGTCAGTTCCTATGGAGAAGAACGGGCAAGAGACTCCACGGACACTCTTTTAAATCAACGTATTATGGTTACAAAATAATGTTTACATCATTAATTTTGAAATTATACATGTGAGAACGATTCCAGGTTATAAACTATCTGAATACACGCTAACTTAGAGGTCTCTTCAATTTCCTGCAATGACTTGCCAGTTTTCGCCAGGGACAAAAAAGCACGCGTCGTTGATCCCTACTTTTTATTTAAAAATTATCTAGTATGAGCTTATGGAGTCAAACTCAAGCTATCAGGCAATAGGAACAAAACCTAGATGTAACCGAGCCCACAATAACAGGTACTAGAATTTTTCTACAGATTTATTCTCAACTGCAGTCTCGCTTTCTTTTCAATATCTTGTGGAAACGCTTGTCTTCGATCTATGCACTTTACGGATCGGATGTTTTTTGCGAAAACAACGCTCTGAAGATCTTGTTTGGTAACAAAGTAGAATAACAGTCCTTTGTTAGGGAGCGATTTATCGACATTGACTTGACACGTTTTGGAGAGAAAAATTTAATTGACACTAAATCTAACCTTGAAATCGAACAGAGAAAAACGTCGAGTTTAAGGTCGCTACTGCTAATGCAAAACTCGTAGCTAAAACACCTGGAAGAAGCTCATTGAATTAACATATTACCCACTGTGATAATTTCATTTAGCACCACACAACCCAGTCGGTCCCACTAGGCCAGAGGCTTATAACAATAACGTACGTACAGCACTTGATCCTTGCCCTTAATCCAAAAAGCCAATAATCTTATAATACACCTTTAGATGGAGTCCCTTTTCCCAGAACTAAGTACTTACTTAACCGAAGGGATGGAGTTCGAGGAAAATCAATATCCTGTTATATTGGAGCTCTTTACTTATTTACCATTCCCCAGTATTTCCGGTACTCGGGAAAGTAAAATGTTGCTAAAACAACGTAAAAAAACCTGGAAATGAAGATGTGTTCCGATTTCCAAACACCTTTTGAACGTTTGTATCGAAAAGTAAATATGTACTTAGAATTACTTCATGTTCGTATCAGCTGTCTGTGTATCAATATTTTATTTTTGCCTACAACTAAAAGGGATCAATCAGATTATAATTATTAATATATAACCTTCTGACAACTTCAGCATAGTTTGGTTTTTCAAGAATCGATGAACTGTCTGAATGGCTTTAGTATTACACCATCTGTGATCTGGGTTCAGTTTTCAAGCTAACTTAGGGAATCAACGTAGCCCAGAAGCGCCCGTCAAATAGGAAATCGGTAAGCTTTCCAATAATAGGGAACTAAACTACACTACCGTCTACAGCGCCAACCACTAGTCGTAATTGTAAGGTACGACAAAATGTATTTTAATGAAATGATTACGATGCCCCACATTTTCCAGAAGTACAACTGACCCCTCGGGACCACATTTCCGTAGATGACTGAGACACTACTTTTAAAATCATTTCAAGTGTCGCCTGTTAACATAACCCATTAGTGTAAGAGGATATAGCTAGTTGCAGGTTGCGCTAATAACATCATATTGAGATCATCAATCAGATTCTTATATTTGGTGATTATAGCAATAAGGAACGTAAAAGAGGAAAACCTTTAAGCCGGCCATTCCCAAAAATAAAGGTTTCCAGCGACAGGCTAATGAAACGATTGATGAATAAAACGTAGTTCACAATTCAGTAATAAAAGTTGAACCTAGACTAGGGGAACATAAAAGAAGACTCGTTATAATATAAGTGCGGTAAAAGATAAAACGTTTTGTCTGAAAAAGATAAATCTAGCAGTCATATTCTTTTGATGTCTTTTACAGACACTTCTGCACTAACGATTAAGGCTATAGCTATTTTATTCACACATGGAATTATAGGAACATATTCCGGCCATGTAAGCTAAGTTACGCTCGAAAGTTTAAAGCTTGCGAAGTACGACCGATGCAGTCGCTAATACCGCTAAGCTTACTGAAGTTCTACACCCGAATTAAGGGACATTTGTAAAAAAAAAATTGCAGTGTATCAGTAATTGTAGATGCTTTAAAAGCAACCTTTGTAGCATCCTTAATTTTGATGGGTACGAAAATTGTTTAAGATTTCATGATAAAAAAAGTATGGAATACTCACACTTTAATTTTCTTCCCCTCCGCCTGGGATATGGTGGCGGGCGGCGGCGGCAAGTCGTCCATGGGCACCTCCTCGTTGGGCGGCGACGGCGGAGACTTGTCGAACTCCGCTATCGGCGCCAGCTCCGGCATGGGTGACACCGAGTTACTGTCCATAGCCGACAACTTTATGGGAGACACTTTGGCTATTTTTACGACCTTTTCACACCCCCGGGACACCGGAGGAGAAGTTCACACGAAAGTTCGGACCCGCACAAGTGAACTGGGACCACTCGAAAAGGATTTCACGTTAAAGTTCACAGTTCTGTATTTAATTAAGACCCACGACACTGGTGTGTGTTACTCCACACACGTTACAGCGCACAACTTTTCCGATAGAATGTCAGCAACTTTCGGGATTAGCTCCGGACGAACTTCGGGACCTGGAAGCGATTAAAGAGTTATTTATTATTGTACTTTCGTGTTCGTGCTCGTTCCACGCAGAGTTGAACTAAGTGACGATGTATTTATTGTACGGACGTCGTTGACCGGAAAGTTGGCTGAACGTGGAAATATAATAACGAAGCTGTAGTCATTGGGGCAAGGAAATGCTGTTTACCTAGTGGTAGAACTTTGTTGAGGCCATATTTAACTTGGACATTAGAGTACGGTAGGAAGCGCGGAAGGCCAATGTCCCGCGCCCTACTAGCTATTATTCAACATTCGCCTGACGTGCCGCCGCGGAAGGGACTGACACGATCCCCCACACGTATGACGTTCCTGTTGTTTATACTACTATCGGCTCATTGACCACTACACGAAAGGGAACCAAAATAGATTCACACAAATATTATCGCACTTTATGTTACTAGGTACTTCTCGCGAGACGAACCATATTATTGTTTTATGTCTTCAAAAGTTTGTGTAACTTAAAATAGAGAATACTGGAATAAACGACGCGGCTTTTGCTCGCGGAGTTCAATGTTTTTCGGGATAAAATACAACCTATTCTCTACCAGGTACCTACCTATCTGCCTTGAGGTATAACCCTCAGTTCAGCTTCCTTTGAATTCGGTTTTAGGTAACGATTTATGAACATTTACCAAACGGACAGACATGTAAGTATGTATGTTCCGTCTCACCACTGTATTGTATAACTATAAATATATATTTATTTATTTATATATAGTTTAGTGTACACCACAAAAATACATAACAAAAATCAAAACTCAAACACTAAAATCAAACATTACAAAATATACAATGGGCGGCCTTATCGCTTTCTGCGATCTCTTCCAGGCAACCATGGAATGGACAGTGATTTGCCTGGACATAAAGTGGGGCTGTCGTTGGTGAAAAAAATAAATACAATATACTAGTATAGATACACAGATACATACCTATATATCCTAAATAATATATACATAAATACATTATAGATTATGTATTTGATAATTGGCCACCAACGTTTGTACTCAATCTTGTGTGTGTAATATCAATTGATTTTCTTTGATTATATAACAATTCTCTATTAACATTACCTAACACTGCAGTGTGATGCACAATGACTTAGTAATAAAACGTACATTTAATTAGTAAACATTTTAATTAACGTTCACAATTACAGAAATAGCAATACAAAGCAAAAGGCAGTTGTAAGCAATCGTTACCTAAGATTAGTAGAAGCATATCTTTAAAGAGTAGGAACCTAACAGTGATCGTGCGTCTAATTTTATTTAAAAAAAAATACAACACTATTAAGGAAAAGTATTATGACAATGGGATCTGTCATTTATAATAAAATACCTCATGGTTTTAAGGATGGTTCTGTAAACATTTTTAAATCTAAGGTAAACAGGGGGGTAACCATCACCTCTTATAGCAGTATTATTATAATATTACTTCACAGTGGGAAAGTGATGGAGCTATACAGGACTTATAGCTCCATCTCTTTCTCATGCTAAGTAATATTGAAATAACTCTGCTATAAGAGGTGATGGTTACCCCCCTGCACTACTGTTAGGGAAATGTTATTACTCAGTCAAAGACTTTATAAATGATATGATTGTATCCAGATTGTGATTGCTAGAATTAATTGAAATTTGACCATGTAAGACTTATGTAATTGACTATAATATTATTAATTGACTTCACTTTAATTTCTAATTAGTTTTGTTGGCATTGTTTTGTTTGATTTAATGTTTTAATTTATGTAATAATTTGCACGCCGTAAGATAGACTGTAACCGATCTCATTAATTTAAGTACAACATCTTATACCTGTACCTGCATTCATAGCAAATAAAATTCTGACTCTGATTCTGAACAAAAAAAAACAACCGAAACTAAAGTTAGGCCTATAAGCGCTTTTTAGTGTATATTACGTCGACTGCTCCTTTTTTAAGAGTCGGTTAAAAATTCGTAAGATTCACCTTTCAACAAAACCATTAATTATAATGTTTGAAAAGCTTATTTTACTAGAGAAAAGAAATCGCTGATAGGCATACCTACTAAAAGTTTTTCAACCAAGTAAAGCCACTGTACATGTATAGCAAAGTTATCTTCATTACTACTTGGTTTCACATAATTGTATGGCGTGTGACATACAATATGGTCTTACACTCATTTTTGAAAAGTGTCTTAATTCAATTCTATAGTGCTAATATGCCCCAAAAGAAAAAACACAAAATTTTTATTCAATCGATAAGTGCCATAAAAATGCATTTAAATTTTACATTTCAAATTTCGCGCGTAGTGTGACGAAAACGCTGGACGCAGTGGACGCCATGTTGCTCTGTGGTCATGACGTCACTTGGCTAAGTAAACAAATGCGCTGATCTATTATCTAACTGACAGTTAACACGTTTTAGTTTACATAGCGGTATGACGTAATAACATGGCGGCTACTATTTCATGGTGTTTTTTTAACAGATTAGAAAAACTGAAGACGTTGCATTGAATTTTAAATCTTATTTTGTTAATTTATGGACTAAAAGTAACATTTTCCGACTCCTTTTTGCCTAAACTATCTCAATAATCTATTTATAGATTTTTTTCTCGTATATAGTAAAATACCCTAGTTAGATACCAGTTTCTGCGATTGCACTGGCAGTCTAGTCAGCATCACGATTGTATCGTTGTTCGTCCACTAAGGAAACACCGGCTTTTATTATTACATCTAGACTTAGACTTTCGCTTTTGAACGTGAGAATTACCCAAGTTGTTGACATGTTCACCGGTATAATCACGAAAATGAAAGCAGTTTTGTTAAAAGCTAACATGTTTTATTTTTATTGTTGTAGGTCTAGTGATATTAAAGTCTGGGAATGATTAATGTATCGCCTTTGCTTTTTAGCAAGAAACTTTTTAAGGTTCCGTAGTCAACAAGGAACCCTTATTATTTCGTCATGTCCGTCTGTCTGTCTGTCTGTCTCCGGCTTAGCTCAGAGACTATTTTTAGGGTACCTCCCTTTCATGTAAAATGGGAATGGTATTAAAACCATTTTTCGATTTAGGGATCCGTTTGCGTAATATTAAGCTTTAAAGTGATTATTTTTAATAGAGTCAAGTGTGTCCCCCTGCCAGCAAAATGTCTTTTTTTATATGTGAAAAAAATCATAGCAGTAGTATATACATATAAGGAAATTAAAAGGACAACTATCACAGCTAAACTTTACAAGTTAACGAGTAAAAGTCGACCAACTTATTTGCTGGGGGGTAACCGTCACCTCTTATAGCAGTATTATTTCAATATTACTTTAGCGTGAGAAAGAGATGGAGCTATAAGTACTGTATAGCTCCATCACTTTCCCACTTTAAAGTAATATTATAATAATACTGCTATAAGAGGTGATGGTTACCCCCTGTTCTAGAATTGATCGTGACGTATATCGATGTACTCGTATAGGAGAACATGTTTTTCAACTACAATGTTAAGTTTGTTTTTGAGCTCAATTCATCCCAACTACGGAATCCTTCATTGTGCGTGCTCCGACACGCACTTAGCCGGTTTTTTTTTTTAATTTATAGCTAAGCTTTATTTTTGTATGTTATGTTTTGTATAAACTAGGTATGACAATAACCTCGGGTTGAAAGCCTTTAGCTTTGCAAAAAAAAAGGAAGGCAAGACTTTTTCACAATACGGCAGTAACTTTATAATTAAATATTATAGCTTCTACTCGCGACTTCGTCTGTGTAAAATTTCCTGTGTTTACATAAAATGTAGCTACATTATGATGACACTCGGCAATACAGGGAGGTAACCATCATCTCTTATAGCAGTATTATTATAATATTACTTCACAGTGGGAAAGTGATGGAGCTATACAGGACTTATAGTTCCATCTCTTTCTCACGCTGAAGTAATATTATAATAATACTGCTATAAGAGGTGATGGTTACCCCCTGTAGCTTATTATTAATAGTGAAATAGTCGCTCCATGTAAAATACTGGTATTCAGCTGCATCCGGTTAGACTGGAAGCTGACCCCGACTACATAAAACTCGCAAATTTTCTTCGCAAAATTTATCTTTATAATATAATATTATTATTGTAGTATAGATTAAATTTCCAGAGATTCATTGATTAAGACCACCTTAATAGCGTAGTACAGTTTGAATCCCAATTCAAGAGTTTTGAAGGATATTGCTAATCCATTGCTTCATAGGTTTGAAAAATTCGTCTGCTCCACAACGTGAATAACGCAATGGACGTGGGTGAACTGTCAAAATTAAACACATTGCCATCAATTGTAATTTTATGGTGTGTTACACAATTGCCCCGCTGTTTTGAGACATGACTGTCTGTAGGTACTTACTATAAATATTTTTTTATTTTGATCTCATGCACTACCTACTTATATTACATAAGGTGTCGTTTTGCATCCTCGTCAAATTCAAAGAGGTAACTATGCTAATGATTCTCGACACAAATGAATAATACAATAAGTACTAAGGTTTTCTCCTTTTTTTTTTCAAATTTTCGGAAATCGGCATGTGTGGGACACGCATGCTAAGACGCCGCCCGTGTGCATGATACCGCACTGTAACTGCAATTTTTCACACAAACTACCGCATACGCAACGGGGTGATTCTGTTCTGTGAAAGTGGTGTATTCTAAAATACTGTCAAACTTAAATAACTAAAAAAACAATTATGTATTAATTATTGAGCAGATATCGTAATTTTATTTGATTATTGAAATGTATATGAAATTTGACGAGGATGCAAAACGACACCTTGTACACCTTGTACAGGATCACGTCCACAAAATATTTAATTTCACTTCACTACATTTTTATCTTGAAACTTATCTACTTTTATTCGAGAAAGCTCTGACACGTCATAAACACTCATGATTGGTTGTAGATATTTATTTATTTACGACGCTTAGATTTTACGACCGGTACAACAATCAAACACTTCCTTGTTGACACATTACATTTTTATAGTAGAACCACCAAGCGTTACCCTAAATAATTTAATAGAAAAGTACTTCGTCTAATGGTGAGTATTGTCTACCTATGAATAAATAATGTGAAGTGTGTCGATTTTTTTTTTTTATTTATTTAAAGAGGGTTTTAATCTAGACAGATTATGCCAGCCTCATCGTTACAAATCGACTTTACATACACAACTAAAATTTATCTTACACTATCTACCTCTACGATTAATCCCAATATTTACGAGCCTGTACCGCATCCTGGCTGCTTTCGAAGCAGGAGCAGCAAAGACCCCAGTTTCGCACATATATGATTAAATACTATTAACAAATCTCGTCTTTCTGACTCGTTCCGGACACACTCCATAATGATATGATATTTAATTTCTTTGAATGCTTTACTTACAGCATTCACTTAGCACTTTTTTTTTAAACATTTTCCGTTTCTTTTTTTGAGGAAAACCAAACTTAAATCAACATTGTACTACTACCTTCTAAATATGCACAACATCACGCTTATTTCCCACAGGGGTGTAAGCATCACGTAAAATAACAACCACACATATCTCTTTTCCACAGTTCCATAAGACTGAAAGCTTTTTTTTCAGACGAGAACAGCATCCTGCATAAACCGTGAATCGATACTGAATTTCTTCGCACGTTACCCCAAATCATGCTCGCTACGAAAATATAGTATCAGAGATCGCACATAATTTACCCCTTTTCTGATCCCCCGTGGAATGGAGGGTTGCTTTGAGAGTATTAAGAACCCAACTTGTACAACCCAGGAGTGGAAACAAATAAGCCTTTTTTTTTTTAATCATCAAATAACTTCTCCCGCTCTGGGTGGAGCAGGAAGGGTGTGTCAGACTCTTACTGACTAAAACCCACCCGTATTCCTTCCATTGCCTGTGTTGCCAGGGACCTCATTGACCCTTTAGTACCTTCCCGCGACCCCGGCAGGCATCGGCTCTAGTGGACCCCTACATTTGTGCTGACGACATCTCTTTGAGGCGCGCGTGGAATACAACGCGCCGTCGACCCGGGCCTGGTCCTTACCGGACGGTGAGCTACCCATTGCTCACTGTCCACAAGCCCGCGCCTACGGTGGCCAGAAATCCGCCCAGGATTCCCGACGCCCAGGGCGTCTCCTGCGGCGGCTAGGGGCGAGAGAGCGCGAAATTTGCCTTTCCCTCAATCGTCCCGCCAACAAATTAGCCTTGATTATGAACTACAGAGAATAATTTGTTGCCATTATTGATAAGTAGCTTCGACTGTTTAGTGGTTAATTCTCCTTCTTGCAGTGCCCTATATTGATTTCTATGTTTTATACATCGATTACAATAGCGATTTTATAATTCAACCGTGACAACACAAAGCTCACTTACTTTCCCAATTATTTAATTAGTAGAGAAAGGTGTAAAACCGTTGTAAATTATGAATATTAATAATTTTGCAACCTGCGTTTCTGGCATTTGCCATTTTTGTTTAGATTAGGTGATTGCTAATAGGTATTTGTAATGATTACACAACGAACAATATTAGAACATTAGGCAAGCTAATTCTACTTTAATCAGAGTACGATATAACGTATTCTTATATAATAAGCTGTTGAATCTAGTTTATAGATATTTCGCAAAGCTTTGTAAAAAGCTACAACTTGCTTTACTAAATAAAAAATAGGCAGTCATCGATGGGTACTGCTGACAGAAGTAAAAACTTAAAACTTTGGAATATATATATATGCGTATACATGTACACAGGCTGCTGCACGTTGCCAGTCTGGCGCAATACGTCACATTAGCGATTAGCATGTCGGTGACGCGAACCCATAAGTTTTTCCCCCACCCAAAAATCGTTCAACGCGACTAAAGAAGTTGTCACTTCACACACATATGTATAGTGACATTTAAGTTATCCTGTTATGAAATACCCACGAAATACCGAAGCAACTCCTTTCTTAGTCAGGACACTATTCGAGACAAGAATTCCCCGGCATTTACTAGCATTCCAGGTAAATATATGAGTACATAGACCGGCACGTCCGCCTGTAAGTGCTCTCCAAGTCCTTGACGTTCTAAGTTCCAAAGCAACCGCAATTTCTCTCGCGAACATTTTCAGCTAAGCACTACAATTTGGTGTTATTGTTCTGTAGCGACTTATCAAATTTAAATGAAACCAGCCGTAAGCACCTCGCTATTGTTTCTGATACAAAACACTGAGATGTTGCTTTCTTAACGTTGCATCTTTCTTTGTAAAGTGCTTGGTTTATTATTTCCATTGCAGGAGTAGTATATTTCTGTGTATTTCTTTCTATTCACGAAGTAGCACTTGTTTAAACAAAGGCTCTTAATTTTTTATACATACATAGGTTTACGCGACTTTTCAATTATTTTGTCGAGTATTTATTCATACAAAACTCTACGTAATCGCAATAACCATTGCGGCTACGCATTCAATGACTTCGAAATGGCAAGGTACCCAAATCAAGTTCACGATACCTACTTATAACTTTCAGAGGCCCTATCACGAGTGCGTCGAAACTTAACGTTAATTAAAACGATTTTGGTTTATAGATATGATTAAAATGCTTAATCTGAGTACCTATGTGCGAAACGAGTATTTTCTATTTTTTTTAATTCGAATACATTACGTTAACTCTGCCATATCGTGGCCACCCACAGGAAGCAACAATTAGAGTAAAGAAATATACCCTTATTTTAAGCGGGTGTCCGCTTTAAAAAAGGATCTAAAAATGGCTACGTCTTGTAGCTAGATAATGAGTGCGCCAAGTGTGTGCCGGACGAAGGCGTGCGGAGTAGTGCGAAGTATTGCGGACTAGTGCGGAACTGCGGAGGCGCGCGGAGTGCTCCCGAGTGGCGAGCCTCAAATGAGGCTACGGCTCTCGAGCACGTCGATGGCAGCTACCGACTCCTTAACACCGTATTATTACGGAAAAGGATACGGGAAATTGTCTAGATTTAATTGAGAGGTGTGGCTGCTTTTCCTGTTTGATTAATGAGTTTCGTAAATGGACATAGGAAAGTATTTAGTTTAGTTTTATACTTAGGGCAGTTTCGTACGTTTAAAATCGACGTATTTCCGGGGTTGGCTGATTTCAAAACTACCTAATAAATACATTAAACAACTTAGTGGCTCACCGTGATATTTTCTTCTGTAGGTACCTATGTGCTTTCCGAAGCACGGTCATACGGAATGTTCTCGATACGACTATACATACGAGACAAGCTACCAATTTACGACGCACGTTAACGTTATCCTACCGCTACTATTGAACCCTCCAAATAATCTGAATTTGTTTGCATCTGTACCGTGTGTGTATTGTGCAAACTTGACCGCAAGCCCGTTGTCGCTTTATATTGGACACGCTCGGTCAGACAACATTCATTCATTTCGAAATAAAACTCAATGAAATAAACTACGTCTCGGATACTCAATCATTTAAGGAAACTACTACGACCAGTTATCCAATCGTAGGTCAGTGAAATAATCAAATTGGATGACGACATCCCCTGACCAAACCAAAATGGGTGCTCTATTTCAGTTGATTAATACTCCTACTGGATAGGCCATTTCATCTGTCACTGAAGATAATTCACGAGATTAAGAGCTTCCTCGTATTCTCAAACCACGCCTGTTTTTTTATCAGTCAAATAAAGTGGTTGAAATAAATTCAAATATTTGGAACACAATGGCGCCGATTCCCTTGTTCACAAACTAAACTAAATTTAAGTTCAGTGCATCCTTTTCTTTTTATTTCATTAAGAAAAGGACAAAAGATCAGTTTTAGGTTAGTCCTGTCAAATTAATCAACGCTTGACGTAAATTGACGTAATTTTAGTAGGCAAGTTTTTAATCACGTCTAAACTTGTATGGAGTAGTGACAGGCGCTGATTAATTTGACAGGACTAAACTAAAATTTATCTTCTGTCCTCTTCGTAATGAAATAGAAAGAAAAAGATGCACTGAACTTAAATTTAGTTTAGTTTGTGAACAAGAGAATCGGCGCCAATGCCTGAATTTAGTATAAAGTTACCTGAATCATCAATTACGATAACATTATCAACGATGGGTATCTAAATGTTAATTAAATATCACGAAATCCAATATCGGCCAAACTTTATCAATAAATAATCAATTTTAATTAACAAAACGCTTAAATGCCAAGTGTGAGCATACTGGAAGTGCCACAAACATATTGTGCTACTGGATCAAGGTCAGCAAAGTTAATAAAATAATTCGCTTCAAATACGACCGGAACAATGAGCTACTAACCTCAACACCTGCGGAGCCCAGCACCTCTTTACAAACGGAACTATTTAAGTAATAAATGATTTCCACAAAAACCGACTTCGCTATTATATTATATACAGGCTTACTCGGCAAAAGCACTCAGAAAATCGATACCAGTTTTTCCCAAAACTATTCATCACATCCCATAATTCATCGATTAAGGACGAATGTGTGTTACCAACACAGCGGTGCAATTCGTCATCCTGATGGCTGCAGCTACTCCCGTTCCCGGGCTCATGTGCTAGATAAAACCGTGAGTTATGTGCAGGGGTATAAGGATAATAATTGAGTGGCAGTGAAGCGAGGAAGAGGACAATTTGTAGTGGCCTCAAATCAGTACGCTGGGGAAGGCTCTCCTACGCGACGAGATCCGTCCTACCTCGTGTAACTTCGCAATTTATTTGTGCAACACATCGCCATTTATTTTGTATAACATGCGCTGTATCTGATACGAGCATCACGTATTTTAATTAAGCTCGATGATCTCAGAAGTTTTGCATTTTATGGGGCATCGAAGGACCTAATGAGGAGTTCATTATATTTTGTCTATGCACCCAGCATACATAATTATGCATATAACAGATCTTGTATACAAAATATGACGCAAATCAATTAACATCATTCCGTTACATAAAAGAGGGGACAAAGGAAGTAACTAACAAATGTAAACAACGATTTGTAAAGTAATTCCCCCTAGCTGTCATAAAAATGTGCCCACGGAAGTGACGGGGGTCGTCATTAAAGCGAGTGACGTAAAAGTGTGACACTCCCGTGAGCGTGTCATACCGTGACACTAGGGTGCACCGGGGACCGATGACTGTGACAATATGACAGGTCATTTTGCTAATTAACTGGGGGGATTCGTTTAATTTATGCCTCGTTTAGCTTTTAATTATTGTAACATAATTTTATTGTAATGAGCGTAAGTCGTGAAGGAAACTAAATCAATGGGGTAAAAAATTAGGTCTGCTAATTTAAATACGTTCAACATTAATAATTGTGTTATGTATAGCTTGGTGTACCCCGGTTATCTGTTTTGGATAAGTTGAAGGTTTAGACATAAACGTTCTTATAAACTGAAAATAAATAACATAGATCTGGAAGCATCCTGAATAATCCTGATAAAGTAAAATTAAACATAGCCAAAAAAAAAATGCAATCGTGCAATAATCCAAAAAACAATTTTGAAATTTTTCACTCGCAATTAAGACATGAATATTCATCAGCAAAAACCCCATAATAATTCAACGAGTTCCAACGCGTAAAGTGCGGCGGAAAATGGCCATCAGAGTAGAAGGGCTCACTTGTGCTCCCACTTGATTATATTCCACCGTAAGCACTTGATCCTGGGGTCCCACAACCACATTACAAGCCAAACGAATATAAAGCATAATCACAATGTCGCAAAATACACTTTCCTTTGACAAGCCTTATAACGATATTTGTGTTGCCCGAAGTACGCTTTCGAAGTTGCCTGGCTATTTCATACGGAATTAGATTTGTAAATTGAGAAATAAGGACGCTATTTATGTTCAACATTGTTCGTATTGGAAGCAAATATTACAATTATTATTGATATAACGCGAAATGTTCTTGCCTTTTATGGACATTCACGCTATTCTATGTAAAACGTCGTCTATAATACGGAAATATCTGGCTCTAATGAGAGAATGTGCGTAAATTCTCTAGAAGAGCCAAGGTAACAACAAAGATAACTGTTGAATAACTTTAGTTTAAGATGATTAGACATCCATGAAATAGTAGATTGTGTCTTAAAGGGACCAAAATAATGTATTGAGGGCGAGAGCGATTGTTTGAATCCAGAGCGAAGCAAAGGATTCTAGAGTAGAATCCTAAGCGTAGCGAGGGATTCAAAATACGTCGCTCGAAGTTAAATAATTTTGTTACCGTGTGGCACACTCTGCTTTTCATCCCCCTGAAGAGATGCTTTTAGTAGTGACGAATATTTATATTTACATAACCAAATTACAAATTTATATTAATATCAAATTAAAATTGTCTGTAATATTTTGACAAAAGTAATGAAAAAACGAATAAGAAGTTCCCGCGTATTTTTTTTTAATTTGGTTTACCAATGCCGCTTCGGCAGGCGCGCTTTTTGCGAATGTGAAGCGAATTGCGTTCAAACTTTTTAATTAAATAGTGTTCCAAATTCAAAAGTCATTTCGCCACTGTTATTTAGTTCGCCGGAATGACCCATTTTCCTCGCACTTATCGAGGAACCCTTCGCCTCTTTTCGAATAGATGGGATGAAATAATTTATATATAAACACTATCAAAATGCAATGAGCACAGAAATACAGGTTTATCACGACATAAACTAATACTTATGCTTTAGTTTAGTTTAACAAGTTCGACCGTTTGCGGTCATTCCATCTATTTTAGTTTCCATCATTCAAAACAGAAGATTGATGCTAGATGACGCTTCCTTAACAAAACATTCTGATATGCTAGCCTAGTTCTTATTCCAATTGAATAGAATAGAAATTTAAATAACTAAGTTTCCTTTACATAGAGAAACTGTGAACCCGTAACCACGGACGTTAACATCAAATAAATTTAAAGTAAATATTTACGAGAGGGGGGAGGGAGGGGTGTGAATCTTTGGCACAGCTGTGTGGTCCTTTTATGACTAATTGTTTGTTTATCCTACTCACTATTTTAGTTCGGAAATTGTTTATAAGTATGAAAAAAACTGATACATTCCTACACTTAGGATACTTTGAGCAAACGCCTAACAGTAAAATCGTTGTAGGAAATGATGGAATGAATAATTAGTTATTTCTTCCTTCTTTGTCTTTTAAACAAAGTTGTTTGGTTCAGAATTTGTTTTGTTTGTTTGTGAATTGTTCATTTTTTTTAAAACTTCTATGTACAGTCGCCAGCACATCGACTTACCACAAATGCTCGTGCTGACTGGCACGATATCGCGGGCGCGACAGGCAGTGCGACACGTACCACGACACTTTCCATGAAGTTTTCGTAGAAATTGTGGTACTAGGTCGCGTCGCTGCCGGGGTCGCGTAATTTCACACACAAAAAAAAACAAAAAAAATCGAGACTCGCTTGTCTGCGGGAGCCTTAATTAGTTTTGTGGCGCCCATTAGTAAACATGAGTAGGTACACAGAGTTCGCCACAATCTCAAACGAACTCATCCATGTAAACACTCGCGGGGAGGGGGGAGTGATGCGTTCACTGCGCGATATCGCCTACCGTGCGCGACGCCGATATTGCGTACCGAATCGGTATCGCTACCAAGCGCGACGGCAATATTACGTACCGAATCGGTAACGCTACCAAACGCGACAGCGATATCGCTTATATCTGAACAGGGGGCCAACCACCGTCTCTTAGAGCAGTATTATTTTAATATTACATCAGTGTGAGAATGAGATAAAGCTATACAGAGGGTATAGCTCCATCTCTTTCCCATTGTGAAGCAATATTAAAATGATACTGCTTTAAGAGGCGGTGGTTGCCCCCCCCAGACCTTTAAAACCACCAAGATATAAGGAAAGTTAAGTAGAGAATCCATCAAAGAAAATTTGATATTCATCCCTGCAGCCAACGGTATGAAACGAAGCAGCATCATTGGTATAAGATGTGCCATGAATAGCTTGTTATAACACAATCTTTCCTAGAGTACACGTTAAAGAAATCCGTACTTTTTTCATTTTGAACATAAAGTATTTATTGGATGAGAATTTCACTGAAGGATCGAGAAATTATTGTGTGCGAAAATGTGTAATGTCAAAATCCTAAACACACGATCATACTGAATGATATCGAAATGTAGATGTCCTAAAATAACTAAAATGAATTACAAAAACGAAAATTAAGTGAAAATTCATCAAAAACTATTTCCATATCAGGATTTTCAGTCTCATTACATCAAAATTCCTGTTTTCCCTCTCAAGGAGAAACTGATTAAAACATTTCACATGTCCCTTAACTGGGAAAAGTTCATTTAAACTAACCCACTTTCGCACAAAGCGTGCGAAATCAACAAAAGACCGTATGAGGGTTGAATAAAGCCTATAAGAACATAAAGCCATTCAAGACGACCTTGTAGCACCGGCGTAGCGAAGGCTTCCCTTGCTACGAAATCCGTAGCACATTGCTACAGATTTCGTAGCTAGACCCTAAAACTGATTTTTTACTTGTAACCATAATTTTCCTCGGCTTAAGGTTGTTTTCTTTTCATGTTATTGTCTGTTTTATGTATTTTTATTTTGTAAAGAGTTATAATACTATTATCATGTTAATTTAGGCACCTCAAGGGTAACTCAAAAATATGCTTAAAGATATCCATGCCCTTATTCTCAGTCTGATTTCGTCGAATATAATTCTCTGTCTAATTCAAGTATCAATATTTTTTAGAGGTGGCGAGTGTCAATGTTTTTATAACATAATAAAAATACTATACCCCAATCATACAAATCACGCAAAAAAAAAAAAATTTCACATAAACCTACATGGGCACTTATGAAACGTCAGAAGCTAGGTGCACCCCACGGTTACTCTTTTAAAAATAATTGGCTTTTACAATGTTTTCAAATTACAGTGTTAATAGGTATGGGAGGACAGTGTAGGCCTGTCAAGAAGTACCAGGTACTTAACAAAAAATGAATGGTCTACAAATCTAGTCTATTAAGCCTACAACATTCTCAAATTCACAAATAATCTATGTAAAATATTAATAAAATAATAAAAACCTATTTACCAAATGATATGTAGTAGGAGCACAAAAGAATTACTTCTGCTTAAACAAGACAGACCGTTTGAAAACAACAGGAAACGCCCGGTGAATCTCGCGGATCACACATTCTTTGTCTCTTACCATCCTATCCATTTTTAATTTTAATAAACATCTGGTTATGGTAGGTATGGTATGACACATAGAGGAAATACCATTTTAGAAACATGTCGTGATGATTTTGCTTGGTCTTTCATCATTTGCTATGAAATCTTCTCTCCATAATCAGTGCATTTTATTATCTTGTTTCATGACTACAATACCAAGTACTTTTCTTCATAAATAAACATTTTAATAAGTAATGTCTTGCTTAAGATTAACTTTTGCAAATAGATAAAGTTTCGCTTTCATTTCTCGCTCAAACACATTTAGCAAGCGCATCGCATGCAAATTACTTTTAAATATCTATAAAACAGTTGTGAAGTAAGTTCAAAGCGCCGCTGGATTCTCTCCAAAACTTATCGAGTGTAGTATTGAATGCAAATTACACGCCACACAGATGTATTTCAACAGAAATTGCATCTCGCCTCAAGACGGAATACAAATCTGAGGAGAATAACAAAATGTTGTCGATAAACATTGAGGTGCTACTTGTGATTGTCGAAGTGCGGTCGATCGTGGGCCGAGAAAGTGAGTGATACGCGACCAGCATGGTTTCACTACACGGTAGAAACCGAGACAATCATTGTTTTCCTAGATATGTCTCAGTAATAGATAACGTCTGAATGCGTGCTCGCTTCTGACGTTCGCGATAATACTGCTGTGCCAGTTAACTACGTAAACAATGATTTTGAAGGCAACATTGTAAATAATTAAAATAATGCGGAAAAAAGTTGCCACCTGTTTTTGGGTCCCGTTTATTATATTTAGATAATGATCTACACTTGAAATGGCCAATCCCCTCCTGAAACTATGTACTTCCGGTTGACTCTAAATGAAGAAACGGACACAGTTTCGCTAAGTAAAAATGCAATTAAGTATCAGATCGATTACATATTCATAGGCGGACTATACTAAGGAAACTATAAAAGTAATGAACGTAATGGCATCAACCCATCAACCAGGAGTAGGAAGAAATGGAGCGCTTATGTGCGGGTAGACGGTGTCAATTTCAACATATAGAGTTGACACTAAGGTGCCATAAGAATATTTACGTTTTTATCCTCAATAAGGAAAACATCGTGAGGAAACCGGCTTACCTATACTAGAACCGAAAATTCAAAGAAATGTAACATCCACCAACCCACACAGTAAGTTTTTTAGTAAGTTGTATAAGCAATATCGCAATAGTTTTTTTTATTATAATAACCAGCATGTTTGATGGTGTGTTGTTTTATTATGAAGCGAGATTTTCCGGCTCACATTTGTGGCGTGTAGACCATCCTCTTAATGAAATACGTGTGTGTCGTCCCTACAACCTATATATGTAGGTACAATACCCCACAGAGTTTCGCCCAAAATAGAAGTTAGTCCTCCATTTTATTTCGTATCCCCATGTTATAAATAAGTACATAATGATGCACTGCAAAGTAATCTAGCAAGTCTGTAACTGCACTTGGCTCGTTACTTATGGTCTATAGGTTCCATTACGACTTCCCTGTACACTATAAGCTTAAAATACTTAAGTTATCCATGTTTATGATCAGTCAAGTTAATTTAAACTCGTGAAAGTGACTTATTTATAGATCCCCGATTGGGCATACCGTCCGCCCTTGTCTAGGATCAGGCACATTATTCAGGGAAATTCTAACTTTAGAGGTTTTACTGATGCCCAAAAGCTGTTGCTTTATGGGCCATCCGGAGCTGGCCGTTTTCAGTAAGGCGATGGCATTAATGAATAAATTTGTTTAAATTATAAACATATTTATTAGTTTAGGTCTATAGGGTGAAAATATATGTTTTTCATTAGCATGGTACCAAACTCGTCAAATAATGTTTTAATATTACCAACTATATTTAAATAGGCCTGCTGCACTGGACACCGTGTCGGTATCAGTATGTACACACGGCAACACATCAAGCTATACATTTTCAGTTTACACTGACCTCGCATTGTACGGAAATCCTACACAATGCGAGATTAGCTTATACTGGAAATGCATAGCTTGATGTGTAGCCGTGTGTACAACGCTCAGTAATAAATCAACGAGTTGTGTTATGGCCAATTTCACTCGCATTTTGTTTAATACCTCAAGTAAGTAACGTAGTCACACCGTCATGTAATCTGAAATAAGGAAAAGTAATAAAGGCGCGCTCTACCGCGACAAGTCCCTTGAATGCTGTTACAAGATTTGATTTAACCCGACACTTGTCTCAGGGTTAATGTACCTATTGGCGCTCTTGTTGTGATCTATTATATAATAGGGTATATAGGAACGTTTATGCGTATATAACATATAAAAGTACCGAATTATTAGACGAAATTCTACATTCAAATTTGGCTGAGAATCAATCAGCACTTTTCAAACGTCTTAAAATAATGTAGATAGATAATCCTCATGACGTAGATCATTTATCTGAAAGATGGTTCTCCTATATACGTAATTACCTGTGACAAAGTTTCAAAGCATACCTACGTTTTTTTTTTTTTTTGGGTTGGAAATCATCAAATAACTTCTCCCGCTCTGGGCGGAGCGGGAGGGTGTGTCAGACTCTTACTGACTAAAACCCACTCGTATTCCTTCCTGTTGCCTGTGTTGCGGGGGCCTCGGTGACCCATAAGTACCTTCCCGCGACCCCGGCGGCATCGGCCCTAGTGGACCCCTACCTTTGTGCAGGCGCGCGTGGAATACAACGCGCCGTGACAAAGTTTCAAAGCATACCTACGTTGGAGCTAAAACTGTGCCGATCTTCCATAGGTAGGTAAGTCAGTCAGACACGGTCTGATGGAGTGCCATCTAATCAGTTTGCTTGTTCTATTAACCCTGCACGCAAGTTATACTAAACCAGTTATTGTGCATCATTATTTAATGTTATGTCACTTTACTGGATATAAGTCAGATTCTATGCGTCAGAAGCATCCACCTAATAATAGAATTATCATGACGAAATCAATACATAATAATGTTACAATACCTATAAGCACCTCATTTTCAATGAGCATAAATAATCAACTAGCCAAGTGTAACTTCTGCTATGAAAAGTAACGAGTAAGTAATACAAACTTGGACTGTAAGTACTAGATACTCGTACTATGGATTGTAGGAAAGCACCTTCAGTACCTATGTAATGTAGAACCGTAATTTCATAATCAAAAGCGGTTTTCATCTAATAAAGCACATTATTAATCGAATTTTCCGCTTGTCGGTACAAGGACAAATACGATACAAGGTAAATGAGATCGGTAGGTTTCGGTTGCATCGCGGCGGGTAGGGACGGCGGGAGAGCAACATGGCGAGCGGGCGGATGCTGCGCGTACAGCCTCCGCCGCGGGCGTAGTACGGCGCGAACAAAGCGTCCCACCCTACTCGCTTCCTGCCTCCGTTTCAGCCTCTTCCGGTCAACTCGTCCGTAGCACATTTTCATGTATGAAACAAGCACTCAATTTGATATTTACGTTAGGAACATTCACTTTATGATTAAATAATAGTACTGATATCGACGTACAGTGATAGATAGCTGTGGATGAGATTCAGGAGCGTGTGTGCGCGTGTGTCGTCGAGAGCGCGGTCCGCGGGCTACTGGCGGCAGCCTCCGAGCGGGGGCGCGGGGGCGCGGGGGCGAGGGGGCGCGGGGCTGCGCGGGCCACGCTTTTCATTAAGGAGCCGAGCTACGCCGCCGTAGCAACGGTCGCCGCCCCGGCCACGGGAAAGCTCCCAGCCCTTGTGATTTATCTCAAAACCTCCTACTAACCGTCCGCGTTCTGCTACGAACAATTGGGCTTCATTTTCATGCATTTAGGGACACAATTTATTATGAGATCTTTTGAAATTAAACAAACATATCGAACAGTCGTTGCCTGTGTTTAAAAGACTCGTGACGGAACTTTACTTGTCGTTGTGATTTTGTTCTCGTTGTTATCTGTATAATTATCGTTGCTTATATAGTTAGTATGTATGTACGAGTATCTATGTATCTAATATATTATATTGTACTTATACACTTTTTATTTGCAACAAAGACAACCCCATTTTATGTCCAGAAAATCACTGTCCATACAAAGGTTATAAAGGTTGCCTGGAAGAGATCGCAGTAAGCGATAAGGCCGCCCATTGTATATTTTATAGTGTATATTTTTTTCTCTATGTAATGTATAATCTGGTGTACAATAAAGTATATACATATAAATTAATAATAATAAATAAACCTCTGTATTTAAATTAGTGAAACTACTTAGTAGCTACCGTAACCTGTATGAGACATCTAAATCTACATATTCGATAGAGAACAGAAAAAATACCTACCTATAATTTAGAAATAAACCTTTTTGTTAGAAAAAAAACCACTTTTATACCTCGTTATATACTCGTAGCAGATTAAATTAAGATGTTTTCCCCGTAATTTGTACGCTTAAGCCCATATAATTTTTTGAGATAACTCGTGTCAAAGTTCATGTATGTGAATGATTTTGATGATGATAATGGTTAATAGACTTCTTCCTTTAACTGTTTGATGTTTTAGAAAATTTGGTTACATCTAGGGAATGCAATCTCGTTCTCGCGAGATATTTTACGATACTGAGTCTCCTACAATTTTTGTACGAGATAATCCGTGTGTATCATAGCGCCGCCGCAAGGTACTTTTTTTTTGGTTGGAAATTATAAAATAACTTCTCCCGCTCTGGGCGGAGCGGGAGGGTGTGTCAGACTCTTACTGAATAAAACCTACCCGTGTTCCTCCCGTTGCCTGTGTTGTCGGTAACCCTTTCAGACTTTCCCGCGAAGCCGCAGGGTATTTGGCCTGAAAATCAGGAGTCGTCTGTGTCAGATGAAACTCTTGATATGCTGTGTTATTTGAGCAGCCATTTTAAAAAATAACTTTTACACACAGTAGGTATGACAAAAGTTTCACTAACAGTTCACAGAAAAATTTATACCTCCTATTTATAATAATTACTTCATTTAAATGTATTATATTTTTTTGAGAACTTGAAAAATTCAATTTGATTTTTATTAAGGAATAGGAACTTATTACTTTTGAATTATACTAACTAATAATACAAATTCTTAAAATGAATTATTGATGCAGAAGGCTGATTTAACAACCTAACTCCCTCTCACCGAGAGAAAGCCTGTGTCCCAGCAGTAGGAACATTATAGGCTGATTATGCTTATGCTAGCTGCGCCCCGCGGTTACATCCATGTAAGTCTCGATCCCGATCCCGTGGGAATATTCGGATGAAAATTATCCTATGACCAGGTCATGGTCTCACGTGCCAAATGGTACTCATGTGCCAAATTTCAGCCAAATCCGTGAAGCCGTTTTAATGTGAAAGCGTAACAAACAAACAAACTCACTTTCGCATAAATTTATAATATTAGTAAGGATGGTAAAATAATAGTTATAGTGTTTTATTCTTATTACAGGAAAAGACGAGATTCACACAACAACAGTAGCCAGTATTCGTCAGACATGAATTTCGAAGACTATGTTTAATTAAATAATTACCTTGATTATTTCTTAACTATGTACCTATAATTAATTTCATTATCCCTAACCTCGACTTGTTTTTTCAATGCTCCTATTAACGCCTGCAAACTTCCGGTATAATCGAGCTTATGGCTTGTTTGGAAATACGAACCTGTTTCATATTTCCAAACGAGCCATAAGCTCGATTGCAAACTTGCAAAATAATAACCAGTAGTTAAGTATCTCAGCGTCACAGCTAACCTGTCTTGAACCGACACAGCTCCTCGAAATGTAGTGTTTCTTCGTTCTATTTTGGGGCCGATTAAATTCATTAAATATTCAAAATCTGTTGCACTCATTCTCGTGAAATTTTTGTAATGACCACTAATTTCTTGATTTTTCAACATGATAAGTAGATCACTTCTATCCCGATACATTCCATGAATCCACTATCTTCGTGGCCGTTTATGATCATTGTGTAAGACATCTATAAGTATGTATGCTGCGAGAGACACATCATCCGACATCGTGGACCTACAAACCACAGAACATATATACTCAAGAGCTACAAATCAACACTGCGCAGATCCGGCTGGTCAGTGACCTTCTCGTACACACTAGAACCTTGTTACTGTATCCGTTTGGTTACAGTTACAGCTCTCAAAATGAGTACGCTCGGTGAAACCGTTCCGGCGGCGTTGTGAGCCTAAAGCCGTGCCTACGGTGGCCGGAAATCCGCCCGGGATTCCCGACGCCCAGGGCGTCTCCTGCGGCGGGTAGGGGCGAGAGGGCGCGAAATTTGCCTTTCCCTCAACAGTCCCGCCTCCTCCTTCGTGAGCATTACTGCTTCGCAGAAGAAGGAGACGGCCCTCTCGCTCCGTACCATGGCCTGAACCAAGGCCGGACGCGAGAGATCTCTGCCGCCAATTGCCTCCACAAGGACACGGCGGTGCTCTGGCCAAGCCGGGCAGACCTCCACCGTATGCTCCACCGTGCCCTCCGGGCGATCCACACAGTGTTGACACCCGGGCGTTTCCTCCCGTCTTATCCGACACAGGAACTTCCCGAAGCTGCCGTGTCCAGTGAGGACCCGCGTCAGGCGGAAGGTGAGGACGCCGTGGCGCCTCTCTAGCCACTCCTCAAAGAGGGGACTTATCACCACAATCGTGGCGTGCCCAGCACTGGGTTGCGACAACCGTACTCTCCATGTCGCCATGAGATCCCGCCGGAGCTCCGTCTGCTCTGCCGCGATTTCTCGCGGCAGCGGAGATACGCCCCGGCGTTTCGCCTCCTCGCGCCACTCCCATACGTGCGCGAGGACTTTTGCCTCCAGATCCCATGGCTGCAATCCACCAAGGAGGCTTGCTGCCTCACAGGAGACCGTGCGGTATCCCCGGACCATACGGATGGCCATGACCCTTTGGGCCGCGCTGAACCGGCGGGCTGGCCGCAGCGCCAGGGAACGCGCCCATACAGGAGCCCCCGAGGAGCGCCATGGAACGCACGACCCCCGCGTAGAGCCTCCGGCAGGAGGCGTTTGTCGCAACCCCGTGTGCTGCTACTTCGGCTGCCGCCTGGTGCGACTTCCCCTGCGCCAGGACCAACGTGTCGTCAGCGTAGTACACTAAGCTAATGCCGCTAGGGAGGTCGGCGCGCAACACCCAGTCGTATCCGATATATCCCACATATGCGGCCCCAGGACCGACCCCTGTGGGACACCGCACGACATCTCTTGCCGGTTCCACACTCCCTGGTGACCGGGATAGATGACGGTCCTGTTTGTCAGATAGGCCTCGACCATACGACAGAGGTTGGTCGGCATCCGGTGGTACCGGAGTGCCTCCCTGATGCAACTCCAGGGCAGGGTATTAAAGGCATTGGCGATGTCTAGAGACACCGCTAAGACGACCCCACCCTGGGGAACAGCATTCCCCGTCGTCAGGGCTCGCTCGCGCATGATAGCGTCCACCGTAGAGCGCCCCCTGCGGAAACCAAACTGGCTCTCCACCAAATCCGGCCCCACCCGCACCAGCTAGCCGACGAGGCGGTCTGCAATGACTCTTTCAAAGAGCTTGCCCACCTCGTCGAGCAGCACAATGGGCCGATAAGCGGACGGAGAGTCCGCAGGGCGCCCTGCCTTCTTTATGAGGACCAGTTTCCCCGTCTTCCAACGAAGCGGGAACTGGCCCCTCTCCAAGCATGCGCTTAGGAGCCCCCTAAGTCGAGGCCCGATAGCCTCCAAGGCCAGGACCCAGGTCTTCCTAGGTAAGGCGTCGTATTTTTGGCATTAAGCCTGCGTACCGCCGCTCTGGGAACCCCAGTCTGGAACGAAGTTCGACACGCGATACTCGCACGCACACACACATTCTCACACTCTTTCTATGCACACATACATATGCTAGATGCATATGCTATGTATGTGTGCATAGAAAGAGACAGAGAGAGAGAGAGAAAGTTGCATGGGGCATAACGCTTTTTCCTTACGTGACGATTTATACCAGTCAACTCCTACCTCCTACCGCAAGCTACGTTCCAATTATCGTGTTTGGTATCTAATAGAGTACTGAAAATATATTGAGTAGGTATCCATAATTATATATATATATATACACATACATAAACCCCCAAATTACAGTAAAACAATTAGCTATGTTTTAGTTTGACTGTTTTAAGTGTTCCATAACAATAAAACCCTTCTTAAATATTGGTGCCGATTCCCTTGTTCACAAACTAAACTAAATTAAAGTTCAGTGCATCTTTTTCTTTCTATTTCATTAAGAAAAGGATAGAAGATAAATTTTAGTTTAGTCCTGTCAAATTAATCAGCGCTTGACGTAAATTGGCGTAATTTTAGTAGGCAAGTTTTTAATCACGTCTAAACTTGTATGGAGTAATGACAGGCGCTGATTAATTTGACAGGACTAAACTAAAATATATCTTCTGTCCTTTTCTTAATGAAATAGAAAGAAAAAGATGCACTGAACTTAAATTTAGTTTAGTTTGTGAACAAGGGAATCGGCACCATTATGTTATATTTTACAAATCACAAGTATCAAAATTCATTTGACACATTAAATAAAAAAAATATACATCTCTAACAAAAATTGAGAGAAAAGACATAATCTGTTTAATTTTCCCAAACCTACGTCTCCTCAATGATACCAAACTCCAAAATAATTGATATAAAAATAAAGTTAAAACTAAACCTAATTACGACGAAAACGCCAACTATAAAGGTATAAACAAGATATCACAGATAGGAAAATCTATACAAATAAATATAATGAAGTGTCTGTTTGTAGTGTCAAAATAACAGCTCTTTATTAAATGCATATGAAAGTATATACCTACGGTAAAAAAAAATAATTGCAAAAAAAATATATTTAAAATGTTTGTCTGTCTGTCTGTTTGTTCCGACTAATCTCCGAAGCGGCTAAACCGATTTTGACAGGACTTTCACTGGCATATAACCGATGTTGTAGGAGTAACTTAGTACTTTTATTTTAGAAAAAGCCACGCGGGCAAAGCCGCGGGAAGCAGCTAGTTAAAAATAACATCGGTAGGCAATCTTCATCATCATTCATCATCTATTTCTATGCTTGAATAAGTACTATTCTATTAGAGAGTAAGTTCGAGTATAGGGTAGGTAGTTATTATAAAGTACTTACTAATTCCATGCTGTTTTCAACTTTGACGAAGTTTTTGACTGTTTTTTACCATGGTTACAGTGCCTTCACCTTTATTTTACTTCTGACAGCAGCGACTCAACAGCAACCTCATCACATGGAATTAGTACCTAACTATATACCTACAGTCAGCCTCGAGTTTTAAAATATTATACTGCTATAATATTGAATTTGTTACGACTGTCTTATCGGATACTTTAAAAAAAAGCATGTCGAGGTACGAACCAACGCATCGCCCAACATCACCATTCAATATCAGCAGTTTCGACCAACCAGCGAGCCGATTGCAATGAATTTATTATGTAGAAATAAATAAAAAATACTCTAAGTGAAGGTTATTACTAGTAAATAACATTGTTATTTTTATGAAATTATTGTAATAAATATTGCAAAATAAAGGAAAGAAGACCACAGATTACCTAAACATATTCAAGTGATCTTAAAACCTCCGTGCTAACTTTTAGACGAATATAAACTTAAATGTTCTTCTGTGTTGCTTGTCGAAATACTCATTAGAAATGTTTTTTTGTAAAAATACATAAAGCGGTTATTCAGCTATGTCGAATTTGAACTTGCAGGTCTTATGCTGTGGTACCTATTTGACGAATCTGTGTGTACCTACTACATAATACAATCGTATCATTATGTGAATAAAGATTGCCGTGATTTTGACAGTGATGCCGAATCAGAGGTAAAATAATTGGTGGGGTAAAAGGACTGTAACGGTTTGACGGATTTGACCTGTGGTTTAGTGGGTGTTTGACCCTTGGAATAAGTACTTTACAAACTCCTTGGGTTGACCACTGACATACCTACCTTTCAGCGGGTTTGACAAACTTATTGACATATTTCCTGTATTTTTTTTTGAGTCCTATGATAGTAAATTATTACAAATTTCCATAAATAAAATGAATAAACGGGAAGGGGTGGGTTTTTTATTTACCATTGTTAAAGAAGTTCAATTTTCGTTCACAAGTCCCGTGATATTTTTCACAAAAAAAGATTTTGCCGAAAACATTTTCACGACCATGAGAAATATCCATGCTGCTTTACTGAAACAAGAACCACCCGAGAAGTTTGCAGAAATCGTTCATTCGTTCCATATCGAATGGTTGGAAGCTGTTCTAGATGTAGAAATGTTTTCCAAAAGGATCAAGGACACTCCGCGTGAGGTTATTCTTAGAGCACTCGATTACACCATGAATTGTACCCAACAGAGATATAACCACATTGTTGAGTATATTGACGAAATGCATTCTATTATGACGGAAGAAGAAAATCAGTTAATGCAAAGAGATCTTACAATAATAAAAGAATTGCAGCATACGGTTAATAGTGCTCTGCTTGAGAAACTACGATATATCAGTTCACAAGCGGATCAAACAGAATACCTTGCTAGGATTCATGATGAAGTAGAAGAGCTTTTACACTGGCTGGACAGACTAGAAGATAGTTTATCAATAGAATTTTGTAATGTACTGAATTTTAAAGTCCCTCTTGCACCAAGTAATCTTACAACGACGTTAACAAAAATTATTGAAGAAGTTGCCCAGGATACTGCTCCGGAAGCTCAAAGAGTAGCCGAAGTATGCCATGTACGGAGTAAATTGTTGACTTCTACAGCCCGACTGAGCGAGGTCAACGAATTAGAAATAGCAAACATTATTGAAAAAATTAAAGCTTTAAAGGCTCGCTTAAGTCGATTACGTACTGAAGAGTCTCATGCAGTGATGGCTCTGAAGCACAAAAGCATGTTTTTAGAAGATCGATTGCAATCACTCGAAAATATTAAAATGGCAATGTATAGGCTAAAACAAGACTATTGGGAACAGGACTCGGACAAAAACTTAGATGAACATAAACCTTACTCACCGACTATCTTCAATCATTTACTGCCTCATCAGGATCGTTGTCGTCTCGTGGAAAAGTTAATACTGCTATGGAATAAAGCATTGACGGAAAAAGAACATGATAATGATTCGATTATAGATATATTAACCGTTGTAAACGTAAGAGAACAATACTCTGACGAGATGGGAAATTTCACCGTAGATAAATTTGGGAGAAAAATTTACACAACTGGAGATGACATATTATATCAATTAAATGACCATAATAATCTAGTCCCTCTGAGTGACGACGAAAAACATATTTATTGTTATGACTCATGCGGAAGATATTATTTAGATGATGCAAGACAGCGGGTGTATAAAAATCGTGATGGGGCTAGTGAATATATGCTAGATCGAGGCGGACTACTTGTAAAAGTTCGAGAAGAAAAAGACGGCATTGAATATTTTTATGATCGTGTCGGTCGATATTATGTTAACGCAGAAGGACGCCATATATATCGCGATGAAGATTCAAATGACGAATACGAACGCGACAGCTTCGATAATTTAGTAAAAATTCATGGGCAGCCTTTCTATTACACACCATGTTCAAGCGAACCGATTACGACGGAAGAAAACAAGTATCTTATAAAAAAGGTTGGTGACGCTTTAAAAAAGTGCATAGCTGAAGTAGTTGTACGCCAACCTACTGATCCTATAGCATACTTGGCAGATCTCTTGACAAAATATAGTGATAATATTAAAGCACATAAGAAACATCTTCAGGATGAACAAGAAAGATTTGAACTGAGCCAACAAATCCACACAGCTAAAGATAATACGGTAAACCTCTCATATGAAGATGAAGCCACTGAAGATATAAACTTCATCAACTACCAATATGAAACAGACTTAAGCTTAACAAGTTTTTAAGAATTTCTAAACAAAATGTACCGAGTGTTAAGTAGAAAAGTGTCGCCCAATATTTTTTATACCGAATGGGGTCTTTATGAGTCATTTTATGTTGCTAATAAGTCGAGTCGCGTTTTTTTTTATTATTCCACTTTGCCCCAATCTGTGAGACAAATCACACACTCGCATAAACTCTGATTCACTAATTCCCACTAGGGCTGGCACTGTTGGATTTAATAAAATATGTAATTTGCCCTACCAAAATCAATTAGAGGGACACAGTGGACGACAAAATTGTGAACATTCCATTTTGTCCCACTGGTGGGACAGATTGGTGGGCAAAGTGACAGAATCCGTTTTTTGTTTGTGTTCGTTATTCGTTATTATAAAAATAAAAAGTTATAAAGATATGATACTTCGTTGGTCCAGTGGTCGCAAGCGCGATTGCTGAGCATGGGGAACTGTGGTAGAACTAAGTGGGAGTATTGGGTTTATTGGGTTTCCCCCCCCCCCCCTTTACACCCCGTACTGGCAAAATGTGGGCGTGCTTCGCACCTCTGTCCAACCCTTCGGAGAATACAAGCGTAATGTTATTAGGCAAAATTCTAACTTATCAGAATGCTGGCTGAATTATATCACCCACACTAGTACTCGCCGAAAAGCATCGCAGCTGCCAATGCTCTTGTGAAACGATAGCGTAGACCTCGGTAACTGGCCCTTCCGAAAGTAATTCGATAGGTAGTGAACCTTATTCCCAATTTATTAACTTTTTCGGACGGGCACAAACACGTCGGAAATACGGACAACTGTCAAATCGAGTTGTCGTTAGTTCTTAGTTCGGGCCCCAAACTAATCTTATGGCGAGTTAGAAAACGCCCGTAACTACGGCTGAAACTAGGGATTTCGTGCTTAGGGAGTAGACCTGTTCACCATTTGATACGCTTCAATTTTGTCAGTTTAAATCAAATAGAATAGACAATCGCTTTTCTTCCGACAACTATTTGATGTAGGGGGTAAAGGTTTTGTTTCCTAAGAAAGCGGTGATCACACAATAACGGCTGTCCAAATACAGAGTATACATGTTTCTTGACAGCTTGGTGAAAAAAAATATTAAAACCCGAAAAATAAAATCGGTTTTCGTCGATGTCATCTTGGCATTTGGGATATTTATATTGCACAAGTCGTTTATGAAATAAGAATACGTGTGACTCCGGATATACAAAAACCGATTTATTTTTTGGGTTCCGTAACCCGACAGGAAAAAACGGTACCCTTATAGGATCACTCGTGTGTGTGTCTGTCTGTCTGGCTGAGTCTGTCTGTCTGTCCATCTGTCTGATTTGCTCCGAATCTACTGGAAGTTGAAAGGTACACATAAGAATTTCTGTGACCCAAACACGAACGTGTAGCGCAAATTAATTAATTTTCAATATGGGATTCCCTTTTGGGGGACAAATTAGAATGAAAGGGCTTGTGATGAGAATTTCAAATATATTTTTTATAATTGGAAAATAATTAGTTTGTTCCCCCTTACCTCCAAAGCTGCTGAACCTATTTGAAAAAAATATAGAGAATATCTCTATACTTATCTAATAACAGGAAAACGATACATAGGCTGTTAAAATCATAACCCTCTTATGGCTTTGCTGTAGTCGGGTAATTACAGATTTTCATGACGTCCGTATTAATTACGGACCCGCTTTGATAGGAAACCAAGGCTTTAGGGCCGATACATACCAGGAAAGCAGCGGCCGGCTGCGGCGCGGCGAGCACTTTCAATGTTAAATAATTTTGTACTTTATCTAGATAATTAAAAGACCAGTACATCATACATGTTCCCACTGCTGGGACACAGGCTGTCACATGTCTTCGAAATTTTGGTTCTGCGACATGCTGGTATCCTCACGATGTTTTCCTTCTCAGTTTTGACACCAAGCGACAGGGTCAATCGTTGGGATCAATTCTCTCTGTGTTTAGTAAGAGTATCTTTTAAAGAAAGTTCATCAAAAACAAAACATAAATTAAGATAAAATATTCGTTTTATTATCAAAATAAAATTATTTTATATCCATAAAATTTCACTTATTCTTATTTTTTTTACCAGTTGTTTGACCTTTCGCAGGTATTTTATCTTTGTTAGGATTTATTTGACCTATTTGCTTCTTCTTTTTATTAAGTTTATTTTTTAATTTCTTTGAAGCTGCAACTGCCACTTGTTCTGTGATTTTGTCTTCATTTTTGCTTACAGCTTGTATCAGTACATTTGCACCTTGTTGGCCTTTGTTCTTTTTATTCTTCTTTTTATTCGGACTTTGATTTGTTTGTACCGGGTCAGCTTTACTTTGAGCTGATTTAGGACTGCTGTTGTCGTTCTTTTCCTTTTCAAGGACATTCGCTACGTTTTTATTATTTTTCTTTTTGGTTTTCTTACTACCCGGACTTTGTGGATTAGTAAGATTACCAGACTGTTCAATAGTGCTGCTGTTTGTTGCAATAAGCAAATTTTTATTTTTTATTTTCTTACTACCCGGACTTTGTGTAGTGGGATTATCTGACTTTTCAGTATTGCTGCTATTTAGTATAATAACCTTGGGATGTTTGTTATTTTTATTTTTCTTACTACTCGGACTCTGTGGAGAAGTAGAATGTACTGTTTTTTCAGTAGTGCTGCTGTTTGGTGCCTTTACATTGTTGGAGTTTTCTACATTTTGCTTATTGTTTTTGTTTTTTCGATTTTTCTTTTTCTTTTGATTGTTATTTTCGGTGGGCTGAGCCTTGTTAGCAACTTGTGGATGACTTGCAGGTCTGAAAAGAAAATAAATAATTTGCTTATAATACAGCAGTACATCGACCAACCCGCATCGGGCCCACGTGGTGAATTACGGCCCACTCTCTCTTACCGAGAGGAGGCTTGTGTCCCAGCAGTGGTAACATTATAGGCTTATTATACAGCAGTATGATATAATTATACAGTGGTGGTTATATAATTAGAAACACAGAGTCGCTTGGTAGTGTTAATTACTTTTTGTTATTATTGCAATTAATTGGAGGTTATAAATTAATTTACCAAATTAAAATGTACCAGGTGACACAGGCCCTTTAAGCCTAGCTTAGGCACCAGTCTCCCACAGTAAACTAAACCATATCATGTACCGTAAGTGTAACAATGTCTGCAATGTTTATTGTGGTGAGAAAATAAATACTTATTATTATTATTATATATATGCCTAGTCTTTTCCAAACTATGTTGGAGTCGTCTTCCAGTTTAACTGGATACAGCTGAATACCAGTATGATATTACTGGATATATTTAAATAATAGAGCAATATTATGATGAACCGAACTCTAGGGTTTAATCTTAAATAATAGCCTAGAGGGCTCTGTGGTTGATGACTATTATTTTAAGAACAAAAATAGCTTGAATACAAACTTTCAAAATTTTACTTATAATATTTACTTTAAACCAGTAAGCTTACTTTGTCTGCGCATTAGGCTTGGCTTTCTTATTCTGTGGCTGAGCACTGTCCGATGGAGCTGATCGTTTTACAGGTGACTGTTTCTTATTTTCTTCTTCAGACTGACTATCTCCATTTTCTTTAGGTTCTTCTTGATTAGGGTCAACTTCTTCGTCATCTTCGTCTTTAAATGGCTCCGGCTAAAACATTAAATAAATATAACTTTTGTATGTGTTTGTGTGTACAGCTTTTCCATCATAAAATTTGTGAAACATTAAAATGTATACTTACAATGACATTAGAAAATTTCTTAAACTTTGCCACATAAAAACCATCCATATTATGTGTGTGAGGGTAAAACCTTCTTGTCAGTTTCAATGACGGATGGAACCGATGGTGCCTGTACTTCACAAAACCTGCAGTGCCAAAGTCAAGACCTGTGGGTACCAACTTCACATTTCTGCGCTTCAATGCATAGTTTACTACCCATTCGTTTTCTTCAGGCAAAATTGAACAAGTTGAGTACACGATGTAACCACCAGAGCTAGACTTTGCACTGCAACAGTCAATGGCAGCAAGTAGAAGTTGTCTCTGGATGTTGAAACACCTCTGAATATCTTTCTGATCTTTAGTAGTCTTAACACTGGGATCTTTAGCAATGACTCCTGTACCAGTACAAGGAGCATCCAATAACACCCTATCAAAACCTTTCATTACCTCAGGGAACTCTCTGCCATCATGGTTACAAATAACAGAATTCACTACACCCAACCTGTGGAAATTACCAACTACAGCTTTTGTCCTTTCTTTATTAGCGTCATTAGCAAATAATGTACCCGTGTTCTTCATGATGGCCGCGATATGCGATGCCTTGCCACCTGGTGCTGCACACATATCCAATATCCTCTCATTCTCTTGTGGTGCTAAAGCCATTACTGGCAGGAAACTTGAAGCACCTTGTAAGATATAGTGCCCTGCTAAATATTCAGGAGTTGCACCAATTGGTACAGTAGAGCTATACACAACAAGACCTACTTTACTCCATTTACCCACAGGGTCCAAATTTACTCCTCTGTTAATAAGAGCTTGTGCTAAATCTCGCCGTCTGGTTTTAAGGCTATTTGTTCTAATAGTAACAGGACGTGCAACTTCACTTGCTTCCAGAAATTCGACCAACTCTTGCACAGGAAATATTTGCAGGAGTACTTCCATAAGAAATTCATTGTAACTGTAATAAGTGCAAAGATCTTTTAGAAGCAGATCAGTATATTCACAGCGGGATCTACCATCTTCCTTCAAACGACTGAAATCTCCTAACACTATTACAACATCTTTGATTCTTTGAAGAACATCTTGAAGACTTGCAGGATTGTTTAGTTCCTCTTCAGATGGGAATGCAAATACATCTTGTTTGGCAATATTCAATTGTATCTCTTCATCGGCTAGCTTTTTGTCTACTTTCTGTTTTTTCTTTAGTTTTATATTGGCCTTCTCTATGGGCAACATGTCACTATCGTCGTCATCGTCATCATCGTCGCTGTCTTTACCTCCTCCACTGGAGTCAGAATCATATTCTAATTTGCCACCACTAGCTGAACCTTCATCTTCTGATGTTACATCACCATTTTCATTGTCAGAATCTTTAAATAAATCATCCAGAGTGCCAACCTGAAAGCATATTTCATATGAAATCCAGTACTTAAAGTAGTTATTTTATTTTAATATAGTAATTACAGATTTACAGTTATAGGACAATAAGGTCGAAGATTAACAACAAGAACGTGGTTTTCAGAAAAGACAAAAAATAATCATAAAATATATAAAAAAATATAATAATTAATATAATTAATTAATATAATATAATTTTATATATAAAATATATAAAAGGATGGCAACCAACCGATTATCCTTTAAAGTCAAAGTTCGCGAGCACCTACCACTGTTTGTCTCTGCATCACCCAAAGGTTGACTGGTAGAAAATGCCTACGGCATTAAGTCCGCCTCTGTACATTTGTATGCTTAAAGTATTAAATAAGTAAATAAATAAATAATAATCATATGCTTACCTTATACTTTTCTCCTCCTGCTTTCTTCTTTCCTGCGGTTTTATCATCAGAATCTTCTTCCTCTATTTCTGACCCATCATCATCCACCTCATCTTCATTGTCACTGTTGTCATCTTCTTCAGATTCTGAATCATCCTTTTTAGCTTTGCTTTTCTGCTCTTTTCTGTTTTTATGTTTAGGTTTCAACCATTCCTTATTGTCATCAGTGTAACCTTGATATAAATAAAAAGATTTTTGTTTTAATCTATTAAGTTAATGCATTTTTTTCAGTATTTGAGCCAGGCAAGTTTTCCCCAACAATCATTTCAAAACTGTGCCTTGTTGATGGCATGACAGTTTTTATGAAGAAAAAGGAAGGGAGGGCATGATGTAGTATAATTATAACATGCAAGCCATATTCTGAGAAGAGCACAGAAGTAGTTTGAAAATTTATTTGCAGTTATTTCAGTCTCAACCCCTAAATCTTTAAATTCATCACCCACTGTTGCCGAGTTCATATTGAAAGAAAATGTTGATATTTGTAACCATGAATTTAATTTCGACTATGTTAGTGCTCGGGATATTATTAAACTCTCAATGTTATAAAAGGAGCTGATCTATGGGGAAATTCTGTAGAGGTTGCAAAATGCATAATCAACACTGTAACGCCTGAATTGGCAATTATTTTTAATAAATGTATTGACTGTGGTGTAATTCCTGACTTAATGAAGAGTAGTAAAATAATACCTTTGTTTAAATCGGGCAGCACATCAGACCCCACAAACTATAGACCAATTTCTGTGCTTCCCACATTTAGTAAAATATTTGAAAAATTGATGCTAGATCAATTGCAGACATTTTAATAAAAATACATTATTAAACAGTAAACAATTCGGTTTCACAAAGGGTTGGTCAACTACCAACGCTGGTGTGGAACTTCTTGCACATATTTTTGAGGCTTGGGAGAAGTCACATGATGCCGTAGGTATATTTTGTGACTTATCTAAGGCTTTCGATTGTGTTTCTCATAATACATTGGTCAGGAAATTGCGTGTTAGAAACACTGCCTCGGATCTTCTTTTATTCTTATTTGGATAATAGGATCCAAAGAGTGGACGTTAAAGGTAAGCGATCGCCGGGTTCTATTGTCACTATGGGAGTTCCGCAGGGCTCAATTCCTGGCACGTTTTTATTTCTTGTATAAATTAAAGACGTACCTTGCCTACCTATAAAGAACAGTCATGAAATAGTGTTTTTTGCTGATGATACATCACTTTTATTTTAACTTAAACGACAACAGACAGTTACTGACGATGTAAATAAAGCTCTCTCAAAAATTGTACATTGGTTTAGTGTTAATAATTTACTTTTAAACGAGAAAAAGACCAAATGTATTAGATTTCTGACACCAACGTTAAGCAGGTAAAAACCAATGTACTAGTAAATGGGACGGAGTTGGATCTTGTGGACACCACTGTGTTTTTATGTATTACTTTGGACTCGAAGCTACAGTAGGGCCCACATATAACCAAATTATCGAAGCGGTTAAGCTCTGCAGCCTATGCGGTGTATAAAATCCATCATTTGACTGATGTAGAAACAGCTCGATTAGTATATTTTAGTTATTTCCATAGTGTCATGTCATACAGCATTTTGCTGTGGGGAAATGCAGCCGACATTCAGGCTATATTTGTTCTGCAGAAACGAGCCATTCGAGCAATTTATAACCTAAGTTGCAGGCATTCACTGAGGGATACATTTAAGGATATAAACATAATGACAGTCGCATCTCAATGTTTATGAGAACCTGATTTATGTAAAAAAGAATATTAATCTATATTCTAAACACAGAGACATTCATAGCACTAGGCTCCAAAAAAATTGTAATTCATTTAAGTGCCAAAGTATACATTTTTACAACAAACTCCCAAGCCATGTAAAAGAATTTTCTACTTTGAAAAAAAGAAATCTTAATTAACGAGGTTAATTAAGCTACTCCAATAGGGGTACCCAAGCAACTAACTAATTTTATACCAAAACTATTTTTTATACTGTCTTAGAATTAATATTATTGACATGTATGTGAGGACTATGTGGATCATATAATATTAAATTTTACTTTTTCTCAGTTAGTTTTAATGATAAATCTGGAAGTTTACTCAAACTTCCAGATTTATCATTAAAACTAACACACACACAACACACATACACACACACACACACATACACATAGTCCTCACATACATGTCAATAATATTAATTCTTGGAGTGGCCTACCCAAATGTCCTTTCTTTGGTTTTGTTTGTTGAGTCGTTGAGCTCCTTAAGTTCTGAGTTGAGCTTCACGCTTACTGACAAATGCATGCACTGACTGGACAGGTCCACTCAAATCTGTATGTTTACATGGTCTTCAAATGATCTGACCAAGATTATTTACTCATTGACATTGATGAATTTTTTATACAATGACATGAATATTTACTTTTTGAAGTATTGTATTTTTTTTTTAATTTTTGTGAATGTGAAGACTATGTGGGTTATTGTTTTTATTTTTTTCTCTCAGTTAGTTTTAATCTTGGTCTGGCAGTTTGAGTAATTTAAGCGGCCTACTCAAATGTAAAGGACATTTGAGTAGGCCGCTTAAATTACTCAAACTTTGGTATTGTTTGTCGAATCGTTGAGCTCCTTCTGTTCTGAGTTGAGCTGCACGATTACAGACAAATGCGTGCACTGACTGGATAGGTCCACTCAATCTGTGTGGTTCTTTCCTCAAAAGACCATTTCAGACACCAATCTACCTGGTCTTCACATGATCTGACCAATATTATGTCTGGACTTTAAAAGAGACTGTGACCTCTGAGTTTGTTTAACTAAATATGATTGACATGTAAGTGTTTGTACAAACCTACTTACAGAAAATAAAATCATTTCATTTCATTTCTAAAGAACTGTTAAAAAAAGCTGCTCTTTACAAAAAATCAGAAGTAAATGTTTACCTGGAGCATTCTCTTCATTAGAACTGCTCTCAGCGTCCTCATTCACTGCCACCTCTGTTTGTTTAGCTACATTCTTCTTCGCTTGTTTCAACGCTTTTTTCTTTTCCGCTAGTTCTGTCCTTTTCTTTACTCTTTTAGCTGCTCTTTGCTTCTGCCTGTGAGTAAGCTTCTTGTCTGTTGTGTCATCTTCAACTGCAAAAACAGCATACAGTGTAACAATGAGAATTCTAACAATAGCAACTGATAGTACATACATATATTCCACTCACTTACAACACATTTGGTGTAACTAGTGTCACCAATAGATTGTGTCTTACAAAATCATTTTACACATTATGTTGTGGTTCATAATTTCACACCCTTAGAAATATATTAGAGGGCAAATGAATGTCCAGGTATTGTTCTCACAAGCCATTTTAATTAGCCCCAACAACATAAGTAAGCGAATAAACGAAAAATGATAAAAAACTAATTAATAAACGTTTTCATATCATTTCTTCAGTACCTATACACAATGTAATCTATGTAGTTAAGGAAGAAAAATGTTGCGCGAACCCCAAATATATTGGGATAGGGTCAGGAGAATGAAGATGACTTAGTGTCATAAAAAAAAATATTTTATTTGTTAATCTATCATTCCTTATCAGATAATCCATCTACTCAGAATATAATTCTTGAAAAGGGTTGGATAAATAGTATAAATTACAAACTAAAGGCATCCCGTTCGTAACCAGAGGTTCGTCTTGGTACCGAATAAAAAACAATTAAGGTGGTTTCGTTGGTCTTATTTCTGGGGCTAATGAAAACATATTTCGGGTCATTTACTTACGCAGTTCTTTTTTAAACACAGGATCAGGCTGCTTGCGAGCTTTTCTGCCGGGTCCTTTTTTCACTTTTTTAGTTTCATCGTATTTTGCCTTACGACCCATGATAAATTATTAGGCTATGTAAATACTTGCAACAATGCTTGGTTCTAATATCAGTCTGCCGCCACAAAGCCTTTTATTTGACAAAAACTATTGATTTATAACTCTAGATCACCATGCACGATTTTAAAAGTAACAACACGTGTTCACGAACGAAACTAAGGTTACAGTTGACACTGACATACAGCCAGTGGCAGTGTTGCCAGACGCCGAAGGCGTGTCCTCGTACAGATATGGTCTGAAATCTCGTATTTTGTCAACACAACCTCGTACATACCATTTATTTAATAAATTGCCTACAATTTATTGATTTTCTTGTCAACTATCTCATCACCAAGCACTCTACAAAGCAGTTTCGTCAAAAAGTGTCCAGGTGGTCGCAGTTGGCAGGTCGTACAACCGGAATTTTGCTTTGGATACTGTATGTAGTATCCCAACTGTACCTACTATAGTGGACGTGGAGTAGAGTGGAATTAACATAGACATATTTTCTACGTTAACTTAACATCTTAAAGAAACAATATAAGTAAAATTAATGAAATGAAACCTTTCGTACGTACACACCATTCATTCATTTCGTATAGTCAGAGGCGCGTTCCAAAATATGACTTGTATCAACGAATCTCGTACAAAATCGTACGAGGATGGATGTAAGCTCGTACCTCGTACCAGGACCACTAAATCTCGTACATGTACGAGAAACCTCGTATGGATGGCAACACTGGCCAGTGGTCTCGAACATCATAAAGCGAGATATCGGTAGAGTTGCCAGCTAAAATCGGTATATTTGTTCCCAAAATCGATATTGGACAAAAAATACAACATTCAATCAAATTCGTTTATTTATTGAAAAAAACTTACAGAGTAACAGTCACACTGAAGCATTGACATTTACACTTCTTTGACAGCCTCGCGGCAAGTCTTGCTAGGTGGCCAGTTTTTTTTTTATATTTTTATGGCCTCGTAGACAGATATGGCCTGCTTGCGGCGTCCGTTAGAGGCGGGCCTTTATAGCTATTGACAACATATCGATACATTCCGTGCCGAATCGAATAAAAATCAATGTTATCAAAAGAGTCCATATACGCTTTTCACAAGTCCAAAACCCGAAAATATCTGGTTGCGGGGGCAAGACAAATTAAAAATTGAAAATGTGTCATTTTCAATTCGAAAACCTGACGAATGCTTGTGAAAAACCTATGTAGGGACACAATGTAAACATGAAAGGCAGAACATTTGATAAGCAAAAGGTATACAAGCGAGAAGTATGAACGGGCGCCAGTAACTCTACATCGGCCCGCGTAGAAGGTTGTCTTAAAGGGTTTTCCATGCAATAAATACAAACATTATTAACTTGACGAAAGACTTTAATTAATGGACCCGTAACCTTCTACAACCAGGCGAGGCAGTCTTGTTTAGGGGGCTTACACATCGCGATACGAGAGAGACCCCTAAACCTACACTGCTAGACTCTGGCACATGAAAGCTAATACTGAAAAAGCGCGGCAAGATTTTTTTTTTTTGGTCCTTTTATCTGCAATCGGCTTTCAAGCCATAATCAGATGGGGTCTTCATGTGAGATTTTGTTTGTGATGTTCTATTGAACATTTACATTATGAGTTCAGTTTCTATGAAAAACTTTATATTTTCACTGTCTCTGGTCCAAGTTCAGGATTTGCCATCTATTTAGGCGGATTATATCCCCTTGTCTTTTTAGAAGGCTCTTGGCTAAGACATTGCTGTGCTTGCTCAGTATCTGTTTGTAAGTTTTGCATTTTTCGCATAGTTCTTTCACTGTGGGATCTTTAGGTGCTCGTGCATTTCTGTATTTCTGACAAACCAGGGTGCACTGGAGATTGTTCTTAGGGCTAGATTTTGGAACCTCTGTAAAATTTCGATGTTGAGTGTGAGTTTCGATGTGAGTTGCTAGCCGATCCCCAAAATTATATTCCGTAAGTCCAGATTGGTTTTACCATAACTTAGTAAACAAGTAGTTTGTTACTCACAGATAATTTTAATTGTCTGCCTAAGAGCCAGGATAGGCTTTTCATTTCTATGGTGGCTGCCTTTTTCTTGGCCTTAATGTGATTGGCCCAGGTAAGTCTTCTGTCTAGATGTAACCCAAGGTATTTTACTGTGTTACTGTTTGGCAGTGGTTAACTTTCCATGTACACTGGGGCATAATCGCCCTTCCGAAGAGTGAAAGTCACTTGAACTGACTTAGTCATACTAGGCCGTGTTCTCCATTTTTTCAGCCAAAGATCAATTTTATTCAAACTTGCGTTTTTTGGGATGCCCGCATTGGATCCTTGACACTCGCAAGACATGCAGTGTCGTCTGCATAGGTCGCCGTTACCACGTCATCAGTCAAGTCTGCAGTAAAGATCGAGTAGAGTACGGGCCCGAGTACAGAGAGTTGTGGGACTGAGGCCTTCATTTCGTTAAGATTAGACTCAGTTCTTCCTCGTACTTAACTTGAAATTTTCTTTGGTCTAAGTAAGATCTTAATATCATGTAAAAAGAGTTAGGTAGAAGAGATTTGATTTTAAACAAAAGTCCCTTGTGCCAGACCCTGTCAAATGCCTGTTGGATATCCAGGAACACGGCAGAACAGTATTCTTTATTTTCCAACGACTGTCTGATTTTGTGGACCACTCTATGTACTTGTTCTACAGTTGCGTGCATTTTACGAAATCCAAATTGATGGTCTGGCATTATTAAGTTCTCATCTAGAACTGGTTTTAATCTACGTAAAAATATTTTCTCAAAAACCTTCGATATGATTGGAAAGAGGCCTAAGGGTCTGTATGAACTTGGTTCTGTTGGTGGTTTTCTCGACTTCGCTATCATACATATTTGTGATTGTAGGTGTGTCTAAGGGGAACGCCAGTAAATGGTAGTAAATAGATAATTGTGGTAGAAAATGTATAGTGGTACATAAATTATTTTTATTGGGTATGTCATCAACTATAGAATGTACATAGAGTAACTATTAAAAAAAAAAAACAATAAACAATGATATTATTAATCAATAAAATTTACTAGATTTCTATTAAAATTGCTTTGTAAACTTCAACTTTGACTAATATCTTAGAACAAAAAAACTCTCACTAGTTTATTAGTTATCTGTGAAACATAAGTATTTTACAGAAAAATGGGTGTGAACATTTTATCAATATTAACAATTACTATTTCCTGTTAATTGCTCATTTGCATGTATTATAATAACACGTTCATTTATTTTTTTTTAATTTGCCGCGCTTTTTCAGTATTAGCTTTCATGTGCCAGAGTCTAGCAGTGTAAGCTTTTCACAACAATTCGACAGGTTTTCGAATCGATAATGACACATTTTCAATTTCTAATTTATCTTGCCCCCGCAAGCAGATATTTTCGGGTTTTGGATTTGTGAAAACCGTTTAAGGACTCTTTTGATAACATTTGATTTATATTCGATTCGGCACGGAATGTATCGATATGTTGTCAATAGCTATGAAGGCCCGCCTCTAATGGACGCCTAACCTAAGCAAGCAGGCCATAAAAATATTATTTAAAAGTGGACGCCTAGTTATCTGTGGTTGTTGCTGGTGTAGCAACTATTACACCTAGCAACACTTGCCCCGAGGCTGTCAAAGAAGTGTAACTGTCAATGCACTGTTGATATGACAGATATAAAAATTCGCAAAAAGTCGAACACTGAGAAAAATATTTTGCCATAAACATAACAAGAATTCTTGTAATAATGCATTAAATTTATTATTCATAAATTTATTGTAATTAAAATTAAATTCAGTATATAAAATGGTTTTATCTAAAAGCATTTTTAAATGCGGTCCTAAAGTTCTCTTTTCGAACCAAGGATTTTTCAAGTATGTAATGAATCTTATTTATTTGTGATTACAGCAAATTTAAGCACTCTTGCTATTTGTTAAATTATCTATATCTTAATTTTAAATATTTAATTACACTTCCTGTAGTTTTCAGGGTCATTACGTAAATAGACGTAAAGGCGAAATTGAATGTCAATGTCATGGCACTGAGCAGCAGAAACGAACCATCTTTAGTTTTCCTAAAAGTGCTCGAACCCGTGAATATCGAGGGCGACAACTTGTTGGGTGAGTAGTTACTAATTACTAGTTATGAAAATATTTATTAGCCATAAATTGCAACAGGTGATTAAATATATCAATTTGTATGTACAAATAATACATAAAGCATACATACATTACATTACATACATTTACGTACATTTATTTCTATTACATTCTTAATCCATTATGAAAAGCAATTTGAAAAGCATTTGCATAATCACCCTCCATTATAATTACTTACAGTTCAATGGCTGAACATTATTTGCATATTATAAGTTAAATGCCAGAAACAGCATTTATTATTAGAGCTTATGTGGGCATTTTGGTGGCTAATTAAAGACTCCAAAACTTTCCCAGCCCACATGAATCATTCTGGAATTTAAAATCCTGGATGGTTGCATTGGAGCAGGTGTTAAATTAACCTGTTAATTTAATGCCGCGCGACACCGATTCGGAGTCAAAACAATAGAAAATCAATTGTGTCAAAATGGATTGTGTTCAAAACAGAATACTTAATGTGCTCCAAAACTAATATAGCTAATCTGGTTCAAAAGGCTGCCCAACTTAATTGGGACTGGAGCACAGAACTGGTGCCCTTATACAGTAAGATGAAACAGGCCACGTAGGAGATGGCGGAACAAACTGGACAGGTTCCTTCCATACTGGAAAGATGGAGCCGCAAGCTCGAGAACATTAAAACGAATGGAGAGAGGCCTTTGCCCAGGAGTGGGACACTGCAGGCTAGAAAAAAAAGTCTATATCATTCACGCCATTCATCTTCTATTTTATATATTTTCAGGCACACAATGGAACAAATGTTTGATGTTGTATCAGATGTTGATAACTACTACAATTTCCTCCCATGGTGTAAGAAATCTATAGTATTACAAAAAACTCCTAAGAACCTTAAAGCAGATTTAATAATTGGTTTTCCACCAATAAATGAGTCATACACCTCTAATGTGACCCTATTTAAACCACATTTAGTGAAAGCAGAATGTGTGGATGGCAAGCTCTTCCATCATATGTTAACCCTTTGGAGATTTAGTCCAGGGCTAAAAAGGGAACAGCGGTCCTGTGTAATAGATTTTCAAATTACTTTTGAATTCCGCTCTGCGTTTCACTTACATTTATCGAATTTATTCTTTGACCAAGTTGCTCGACAAATGGAAGGAGCATTCATCAAAGAAGTTGGCAGAAGATATGGACCAGCTTCAATGCAACCTAGAAATTTGATAGTTGATGGTGATAATAATAGTTGACAGAACTTGACCAGTCCCTAGTACTATTTGTGTAAATGTATTTATTGTGATTATTTGTGTTTGTAATTATTGTGATTGTGATTAAATGATAACATTTAAGAATGTTTTTACAGAGAAGCTAAGCTTCCAATATTGTTACCAACAGAAAATAATATAAACATAAGCATTGTTCAACAGTATTTTATTTACATTTGCCCACATTGTGATATAGTCACTGGTATTTTTGGTTTATTGTTGGGTCCAGTGGGAACATTTTCTATCTTTCTCATTACAAGAAGTCCATCAATCACTCGTCCAAACACAACATGCTTATTATCTAAAAAGTTGCACTTAGCACATGTTATAAAAAACTGGCAGCCATTAGTGTCTTTACCACTGTTGGCCATTGATAGTAATCCTGGAGAGTCATGTTTTAACACAAAATTTTCATCAGCAAATGTGCTCCCACCATATATGCTCATAACACCAGTACCATCACCCTGAAAATAATATTAGGTACCTATTACAATACATTTTACCTGAATATTATAAGAAGTAAATAAAGTAGGGACTTTAGTTCTCTGAAATAGGGGGACAACTTTTTATAAAATGAATCAATTAACAAGATCTCCGAAAGTCATTGGCTAGTTTTAATGTCTTAATAAAATAATCTGCTCAAAATGTATGTTTTAGTTAATGGAATGAAGTTTCTGAAATTGATTAGACTGGAGCACAACAGCAAATAGCCATGAGTAGTTGGAAGAATTGAGGGAGACTTTAGCTCAGTATACAGTATTACGACACCATGGAATGATATGAAATAATAATAACTTACATTGACAAAGTCTCCACCTTGGATCATGAAATCCTTTATAACTCTGTGGAATGTAGCACCTTTGTACCCAAGAGGTACACCATCTCTTCTATATTCTCCGGTGCAGAATTCTCTAAAATTTTCGCTTGTTTTTGGTACGACATCGGCAAACAATTCAAAAATCATTCGCCCTATTTCCTGAAGCAAAGAAAATTCAAGAAAAGGTATGATTATTATTTAGTCCATATTCATAGAGTTATAGCACAAAAACAATTGGTAAACTTACTGTTGTCCCAACAGTTATATCGAAAAATACAACAGGATTGTTTGGATTCCGAAGTTGAGACTGAATTTGATTCCAAGTTGGCATTTTTTGAGTTTTCTACTATTAATTTTATGAAAAATTTCACATTCGTTTCTAACAATGCACAGATTTTATAAAGGTTTTAGAAATAGCTCAGTCAGAAGGTTCTAAGTAAAGGTAAATAAACTAAGATTGGCGGTTCTCATCCTCATATGCATAACCTATAGATTAAACGTCACGCTGACAGAATGCTGTATTCCGAATTACGCTCTAAGTAATCAATTTGAGCGTGCTTACACGCGTTCCGAATTAACGTAAGCGCGATAACGGTGTCCCGTGAATCGTTATAGATGACGTCATGACATGCGCCATCTTGTGATAACGCCGACCATGCCCTAAACGACAGTTGACAGTTGAGCTGTTTTGTCTTAAGTCGCATCATATCTGCAGTCGCCACCTAACTCGCAGCCAACTAGTTTAATTAGCCGTTTAGTTAACATCCTAACTCTGTCGCAGCCCTCTGGTAAAATTAGCCAGCTAATTGAACGCCTAGGCCGTTCATTAAACGCCGGCACCCAATTAAATAGCTGAAGGACAACTAGAACTTTAGCCAACCACGCGCGCCGATGTGGTAGCAGTAACTAAGCCAGGGCACTCCGATCTAATGGGTTAGGTTATGTTAGAAGTGTGACCAACCGCGCGCGAGCCGAGCGAGTGGTGCCGTAGCAGCGGCCGGCGAGCGCTACTTCTAACGGTTAGGCTATTAACTAAACGGCTAATTAAGCTAGTTGGCTGCAACGTCGGTACAAGCGTTTAATGAACGGCCTAGGCGTCCAATTAGCTGGCTAATTTAACCAGATGGCTGCGACATATACACAAAGAAATACTGTAATGCAACCATGAGTATTCAAGTGAATATAGCCGACGAGCCTAACGAGCGACAAATTTCTGTCATGCTCACGTCAGAGCAATACGAGAGGGCTCAGTGGCATACATTAAAATTCAAGACGTAACAGCATACCTACCTAAAATGAGTTATAAACTCATGCGCATTATATTTAATTATTGTTGCATCTATGTAATTTGTAATTCGTGGTATTTTGCTAATAATAATACGCAGATTTAAGCCCTAGAAGCACGAGGCGAGTATGGAAGTACGGGTCAGCAGACTGGGATGAGATGCGGCATTTCTAAGCATCTTACCCATGGCGGCGGACATGCTTCTCTTCGCGCAACCCTTCCGACTGCGCTGACGCAATTGACAGATTGAAAATGTTTTGAACAATAATGTGAGCAGCTTAGGTGATCAGTGAGTGTATTTCGGACAATGGATCGATATAGATAATAGTACATTATGGTACTAGTTAACTTTAAACATTTTTAAAGATTACTTGTCAGGTCGGACGCAGTCTGTTTGTATCGGCGGGGTGGTAAGTGATGAAGAACCCATAAAATACGGGGTTCCTCAGGGGAGTATCTTGGGACCAACTATGTTCCTAATCTATATTAATGATCTATGCAACCTACATATTCCGAATTGTGACATATTAATTTATGCAGATGACACGGCACTACTATCACACGGAGAAGACTGGATTTCTGCCAAAAAACATTCCGAAAATGCTCTGCGGCTCGTAATGCAATGGCTCTCCAGCAACTTGTTAACACTTAACATAGAAAAAACTAAATTTATGCGTTTTTATCTTCCAAACTCCCCTGAGCCACCCGAAGCCACCAATGCACTCAAAGCTCACATCTGTGCGATGCCAGCAGACTGTGTCTGCTTGTCATTGTCACGAGTGAGAGATATCAAATATCTTGGGGTCATACTAGACGAACGGCTCGACTGGCGTCCACAAATTGAAGCTCTCACCTGTCGCATCAGAAAACTAATGTACATCTTTAAGAATCTGAGACACAGTGCTGATGCTTCAACGATTTACATGGTCTACACTGCCCTATGTCAGTCAGTGTTAATTTATTGCATACCCATATGGGGTGGAACTTATAAAACTCTCTTTCTTGTGCTGGAGAGAGCGCAAAGGGCAATTTTAAAGGTGATACATTTTAAACCAAGGTTTTACTCAACTTCCAAACTACACTTCTGGACACATCTATTGGCCCACCTTGTATTTTCAGTTTCGTTTGGTCCTAGCTAAAATTTTATATTAGGTCGAGCAAAAAGTTTTTATGCAGTTTTGAACCTGGCACATTCACAATTTCATTCAATAGTCTTTTTTTGAATTTCGAACACAGAATTTAAAGAAACAAAAGACAATTTGGAGCCTGTTTGTTGATATCAAACAATCGAATACTAAGAAAACTTGGTTTTATTGGTTTACTTGGATTTAATTCTTGAAAAAGTGATTGATATCTTTGGTTTTGCAACAAACATTACTTATTCTTAACATTAATAGCGCCGCCCAAGCTGGCACTTATTCAGGCCGGACACAGCCAAAGAAACGTGAGTGCTCAACTTAATTTAAGTCAATCTGCGGTCCGAAATGTTTATCGGAGGTACCTAGAGACTGGCGGCTTTGTTTTTTTTGCTTTCGCCAAGGAAGGCCACGATCTCGGGTCACAACTGAAAGGCAGGATCGATTCATCGTGACGACCAGCTTGAGAAATCGTCACCTTACCTCCATTGAGATACAAAACCAACTTCGCGACTTCCACGGAGTATCTGTGAGCGCTGGAACTGTTCGGAGAAGGTTAAAAGAACGCGATATGGTACCACACAAGCCAGCTAATGGGCCCAAACTAACGCGAGCCCACCGAACAGCGCGCCTTCATTTCGCACGCAGTCATTTAAATTGGACACAGCAAGATTGGAGCCGTGTACTCTTTTCTGATGAGTCTAAAATTGTGTTACATGGCAATGATGGAAGGAAGAAGGTCTACCGACGTAAGGGAGAGTGTTTCGCACAATGCTGCTTTGAAGAGAGGGTTGCTTATGGCGGTGGCTCATGGACTGTCTGGGGCGGTATATCCGCGAGCGGCAAAACTCAACTTGAGGTTGTTACAGGACCACGGCTGCCAACATTAAATGCTGAAAGGTACATTCGTGAGTGCTTAGAACCTCACGTGATACCATACGCGGACTATGTGGGTTCAAATTTCCTTTTTATACATGATAATGCAAGAGCCCATGCGGCCGGCATCGTCAGGGAATATCTTCGGGATGTGAACATCACAGTTATAGACTGGCCAGCCAGAAGCCCAGACATGAACCCCATTGAGCACATGTGGGACGAGCTAAAAAGACGTGTTAGGGCTCGTCAGCCAGTTGCCCAGACGATGCAGGAGTTGAAAACTGTCATAGAAGAGGAATGGGAGATGATCCCTCAAAATTTCATAGAGCGGTTGATAAACTCTATGCCTAATCGTATGAGAGCTGTGGTAGATGCCCATGGAGGCAACACGCGTTATTAAATTAAACCTTTATTTGATAAAACATGTTTTTTATTCAAAAATCAATTGCCTTTAACAAGGCGCATATCCGACTTGTTAGGCGTAGCTCCATGTCGTATGGTATTCTGAATTCAAATTTAAAACAATACGATCGAAAAAGATGGTAAAATGTATCAGGTTTAAAACTGCATCAACAGTTTTTGTTCAATCTAGCCATCATATTTCGGTAGGGGCCATCGAAACCTAAACTCTAAGGTGGGCCAATAGATGTGTCCAGAAGTGTATATGCGGAATGTAATGTCATGACTGTTAGGCAATTATATATTTTAAATACAGTGCTCCGGAGGCATTCCCTACTACCGCTAGATGACAAAATCAATAAAAAACGCTCCGGTGCAGTTGTTTGCCCTGGTGTACCTTGCAGAACAGCTTCTGCTAGTAGGCAATTTGATGCAGTGAGCTCGAGATTGTATAATGCAGTCAACAAAACCATCAACATTTACAGCTTCACTAAACGAGAGGTTAAACATAAATTAAGTAGTTGGTTGCAATGTTTAGATTATGCTCAAACTGAGATGCTGCTAACTATAAAAAAGTGAAACATAAAAATCAATTTGATGAGAAGGTATATTTTTCAGTTTTTATTTTTATTCTTATTTTTTTTTTTAATTATAAATAGAATTTTTAATTTTGTTATTTTCTTTTTTTAAATTGTAATTTTATGATAGTGTAAATGTTATAATTTGTTTCTCAATTTGTTATTAATATTAAGTATTGGAAGTCAATTTCTAGGCTACAAGGTTGTGTCTATGTAAGTCCATCATGAGAACCACCAACTTCCAAAATACAAGCTTGACTTAGTTTGGGAGATGGTAGATCACCTATTATGAACTGCAGTACAACCATTAAACATATTTTCAAAAATTGTATTTCATAGATTAAGTTTTTCTTGTACTGTGAGAGTGAAATAAATATTATTATTATTATTATTATATAAAAATAAGAATGTTCATCAAATCTTAACCAGCCAATCAGTTGCTAGAAATTGTTGTTTTTGTATAGTGAAACCAAGTTACTCTGACGAATACAGACAATGAGAGGCAACTGCTCTCCACGGTCCTATTTTTTTTGTTGTTGTTTTGGACCAGGCCCATTCCAGGCCAAAGTTTCGACTATTTGCTTTGATTAATTTAGCCTCTGCGAACTTCTTTTTAGTCCACGTTGTAGTACATACTAATTCTATGTTGTCCGCAGAGTTTGACCATAGACCATATGGTCTAATAGTTTGGCAGAAAATAAATTGACAACTGACATTGACAAGCTAGCTTGCTACATATTAGTAATCTGTGTGACAAGCTTAATTTAAAGTTACTGCCAGTGTTCTCGAACCTACCGATTTATCGGTATTTATACCGATATGGGCTCTGTGCTACCGAAATACCGAAATATAACGAATTTTCTACGATTTCTGGATGCACATGGAAATTCTCCCGATTTCTCTACCGATTTTACACTTTTCAGTTGGCAACCCTTTTCATTTATGTTTAATTTAATGTTACGGACGGGGAAGCCCTCAATAGTAAGTATGGGCCTAGTGCAGAATGTTCCATATATTTTGGGGAATACCCTTGTTCCTACAACTTGTTGTCTTACAACTCGATGTTATAAGGGGCTTCCCGCTAGGGAATTTACCTGTAACCAGTCTAGTCTATATAAACAGGAATTCGGTTTTATTTTTTTCATTAATTTTCTTAACTTTGAAGAGATAGTAGAGTACTTATCCTAAAGAGTGCGTGAGAAGACCATTCAGTTAAAATGTCGTCTGACGAGGAGCCAAGCACAAGTGCGAGTGTAAGAAGAAAAAAATATCTACAATATTATAGAAAAGAATGGGAAAAAGAATTTCCAGGCTGGTTGCAAGATAGTCGTAAAGGCGAAAGCTATGCCTATTGTAAGAGTTGTGATAAAGATATCAACATCACATCAGGAAAAGACGCTTTAAAGAAACATAGTTCTTCACAAACACACTCAGTATCATCAAAGAATATAAAATCTCAACCGAAGATATCATCATTTACTGTGACCAAAACTCAAAAAACTGATACACTGGTTAAGCAAGGTAATTTCTTTTTAATTATTTGTTAGGTACTATTTAGATTGTTATATTATTTTGTTTTCTAGTTATCGATAAATAGAAGCAGTGGATATAATTAGACCCTAATCGCTACTAGATATACCTACATAATTTTTAATTCTAAATTTTAATTTCAGGTGAAATAAGATTAGCCTCGTTTGTTGCTGAACACAATCTACCATTCACTATTATGGAGCACCTACCGAAGCTGATGCAAGCCGTTTGTCCTGATTCAAAAATTGGCAAAGAAATCAAATGTTCTTCGACGAAAACTCACGACATAATTGATCATATTATAGGTAAAGAAAGTTTCGATAATTTATGTGAAGATCTGCGGCAAACTAAGTTTTCGCTTATTATTGACGAGTCCACTGATCTTAGTACAACCAAACACTTGTGCTTAGTCGTGAGATATGCGAAAATGAATCGTATTAAAGATTGTTTTTTAGCTCTTATTCCATTAGAAGAAGCTAATGCAGCAACCTTATTTGAACACATAGTAAACTTTTTTAGCAGCAATGATATTCCATATCAAAATAATCTAATAGGGTTTGCATCTGATGGGGCAAACGTAATGATGGGACGTAATAATTCTGTTGTAACATTGCTGCAAAATGAAATTCCCAACATTTTTATACTTAAATGCACCTGCCATTCGTTTCATCTTTGCGCGTCATATGCTTGTACCAAATTGCCACGCTTTATAGAGGATCTAGTAAGGGACATTTACAACTACTTTTCTTCTAGTCCAAAAAGAGTAGCAGAGTTTAAAAACTTTCAAATGTTTTGCGACTTAAAAGTACATAGAATACTTCACCCCTCTCAAACACGCTGGTTATCAGTACATGCAGCAGTGAAGAGAATATTGGAACAACTCTCTGCTCTAAAACTATTTTTTATAGACCAAATCTCTAATAATGATCATCTTTTAGCTGCAGAACATATATTACAAAAGCTCCAAGATCCCACTACGGTATTATTTTTGGAATTTTTAGATTTTGTATTACCATTATTTACCGATTTAAATAAAGAAATGCAAGCAGAACACCCGAAAATTCATACTTTATATGAAAAAATAACTGGAACATTAAAAACTATATTTGATTGTTTTTTAAAAAGAGAATATTTAACTAGCACACCAATCGAAAATGTTGATTTTAAAAATCCTAGAAATTTTATGGATATTGACGCCGTATACTATGGTGCTGCTGCGTCTAATACACTACTAAGTAGTTCAGAAAATCTAAACGCAGATCAAGTAAATTTGTTTAAATGCAGATGCCTAGATTTTTATATCGAAGCTTGTAAGCAAATAACCACGCGGTTTCCATTGAAAAATAATCCAATAAAGGGTTTAGACATAATTGACCCAAAAAATGTTAAAATTGGCAATACCTCTTCGATAGTTCCTATGAGTAGGCTTTTTCCCAATATTGTTCAGAGCAATGATTTCCAGGAAATTGATACAGAGTGGCGCATTTTAAGAAATTGTGAACAAATCAAAACACTTCCTGATGATGTAGAACTATTTTGGGATGAAGTAAGTTTACTAAAGCGTGGCGATGAAACTCAAATGTTTCCTTTGTTATCTAATTTCATCTTTAATATTTTATCACTTCCCCATTCATCCGCTAACGTTGAACGCATATTTTCACATATTAATCTTTTGAAAACAAAACAGCGAAATAGGCTGTCTACTGAATCAATCACTGGTCTATTACACGCAAAACGACTCTTTAATACAGCTAACTGTTATGACTTTGAAATCAACTCGAAGATGACCGCGGCTATGGCCAAAGAATATTGGTATAAAAAATGATTATATAAACTAGTCTGTAAGTGATTGTATATAAATTAGTCTGTAAGTTTTTGTTTTCAATAAATAAACGAATTTGATTGAATACTGTTTGTTTTTTGTCAAATACCGATTTTGGGTACAAATATACCGATTTTAGCTGGCAACTCTACCGATCTTGCTCTATGACGTTCGAGACCACTGGTTACTGCTGTTCAGCGTTGCCAATCTGTGGGGAATTCCCCAAACTGCGGGGATTTTCAGTTCGATTGGGTAATTTTTGGGGAGAGCGTTTATGTGGGGAAAATGCGGGGAATTTAGACATTTATAAATGATTTATATTTGATTCAAGTTTAACTCAACTCATCCGGCAGGAAGGTTGAGTTTATTTTATGGCAACATTTATGTCCAGCAACCTTTATCGTTTATCAGGGAAGTCCCTATTGTTTACTTTAGCTTTGTAACGAACTATACAGAGCATTGCAGAATTCTTGTTGAGTGTTATTGTGTTCATTCATATTTCGAGCTCACACATACTGCTCGTTATATTTATGTATACTGCTTGACGCTTGTTGTTTATTTAGTATAAGTAATATAAAGCTACCTACAATGGACAAGTACCTAAGTGGTTGTTAAAATTTAAAGAAAAAGAGAACGTTAATAAGGATTACGTTATCGTCATCCTTATTAACTAGCTCTTTTTCAAGGAATTATTTCCAAGGTATGTTATAAAACCAATATTATTTTTTTTACAAGATGCAAAAATTGTTTGAACGTATTTGGTTTACTTGGTTTGGATTGGAATGAGTATTTCTCGATGGATATTATTTGTTAGTAAGTATTATTTCATTTTTATTTTCTATTTTGTTTGTTTAAGACTGAACGGAAAAGAATACCAGAACCAAAAGATAAGACACGTTCTGAAGAATTTGAAAACAGAGAATCGTAATCGCCTGCACAATGTCACTTTAGTAGCGCTTATGGCCACTAGGGAAGGTATTAAGAAGAAAGGAGGGAGCCTAAAATTTGATCCGTCAAATGATATGTTAACAAAACAAATTTGGCGCAATGAATAGCATATACCTTGATTAACATCATTAAATACTTAAGACGCTGACAACACCTAAACCGCGGTCACTCTCAGATTGCATAGAAAAGAAAGAGACGCGCGATGACACAACGCTTGTAATTTATTGCAAAATATGAAGCAATTCTTTATTTACTCAAAATTGAGTAGTAATCGGAAATAAAAACAACCAAGTTCTGCATTCAAATAAGACGTTCTTGTTATTAATTAAATACGTAACGTATGTTGATATTTAATGCAGATATTTTGGATTAGAACTCAAGGTAAGAGGTTAGTTTAACGTTAGTTTGTATCGAGATTTTTTTTCAAAACGTGTTTTGGTAACAACCAAGTTCTGGGAAATATGTTCAAAAAACACATATATTTTTTTCGCTACCACAAACTATACAGATTTGGCAATTTGTTTTCTTAAGAGAAGCCTATTTTGGTCAATTGGGTCTTGTCAGCGCCTTAAGTATAATAAATAAATTTGATTTATATGGTACTTTTATTTCTTTGTTGAAATCTTGTGGGGAAAATGTGGGGAATATCGATTTTATTTTCCCCAAAATTGGGGATTTTCAGTTACGTTTTTGGGTATTCCAGACCGTGGAAGTCGGCAACACTGCTGCTGTTGACTAAGTTGACAAGGCTGAAGGCATTCAAATCGAACAATCAAACCATGGGTAGTGTTTTTTTGTTTTTTTGCTATTTAATTGCCTAGATATCATTCAATTGTTTTTGTCAATGGCTTTACCTAATTAAAATTATTATATAAAAGTTATGAAGTGATAAGTTAATTGAGAATTAATTGCAGAGCAATAACTTCATGAAGAGTTCAGACGACAGCAAGCAAAATAACCTATATTCTCGAGGTACAATTTTTTTTTCTGAATTTACTTTTTCTTAGTTACAAAGAAGACGTTCAATGGAGGAAAAGGAGGAACTGACTTTTGTTGATTACTACAAGGCTTTAGAGTGTGATAGAACTGCGACAAGTGATGAACTAAAGAATAGTTACAGACGTCTCGTACTCGCTTCACACCCTGACAAGGAGATTCATAATGACGAGGCTATTCAGCGAAATCAAAATGACGAGCCATTTCTTCGTATACGAAAGGCTTGGTCTGTTCTGAAGGATCCTCTGACTAGGAAGCAGTATGACGCGATGCTTTCTTGTTATGAACATAGTGAGTGTTTCCTGTATGATACCATTTCTTTAACGGACATGGAAATTAACAGTGAAGGATATTATACCTATCCGTGCAGGTGTGGTGGTACTTATGTGTGTGAAATTAGTGATGAGGTTTTCTCAAACATTCTTCTTGGTTGTAATGAATGTTCTTTCTCCATCCAAGTTAACATTTTGCAAGACTCTAAACTCCTGCAGGCGTAATAACAATAAAACTTCTCTGTGCCTTTCAACCAATTAATAAACCATCATAATAGTTTAGTCTATAAGCAACAATACCCTACAATTTAATTGTACTATTATTAGAAGCAAAGCAAATTGAAGTACTTGTCGCTTCAATTCGCTTTGTGTAAGTTGCATTTTTTTTAGCATGTCCAGAAAACATGACATCCTTTTTAGTTGTCTATAGTTATAACTTGTAGATATCTTAAAATTATACATGTAATATTAGTATACTAGTTCTCTTACATGTGAGAGTTAGTAGTAATTGGTATGAAATACTGCATATACCAATATCTCTGTTGTTCTCATTAAATACTAGTATACTGCAACACAAGGTTCCACTAATGTAACAAGCAATCAACCATACCTTATGGTAAAGCTTCAAACCTATTTGCTACGAGACATTCACTGATTAATTTGTAGATTTTCCTTGTGACAAAATTCAGTGTTTCAATGGAATCTCTGACGTTATTGCACCAAAATATTGTTAAAACATCATTGTACAAACTACAGACCAGCTAGGATAGATTTCCTCATCTGTTAGGTACTAACGACCCATCCTTGGTGGATAAGATTTTTACGACTTTACCAAATTTTCTTTATTAATATAAGTTTAATTGTAATGGCAAATACAATTCTCATAAACCATCGAGAATAAATCCACTAAATTATGGTGAAAATCACATCAAAATAGGTTGCATTATTTGGAAGAACGACATGGTCACAAGGACGAACACAAAACGCAACTTCAATCTATAAAAATAAACAAAATTTAAGTGTCTGTTTGTAATGTCAAAATAACAGCTTTTAACTAAATGCATTTATATGAAATTTAGTTGGACTTAACCAAAAAACAATTAAAAAAAAATGTTCCGGCTAATCTCGAAACGGCTGGACCGATTTTAACGGGACTTTCACGAGCAGATAGTTGATGTTATTAGGAGTAATTTAGGCTACTTTTCATTTAGAAAACCTATACGGGTGAAACTGCGGGCAGCAGCTATATAGTTTATGATATGTATAATGTATATACTTAATATAGTACATAATTAGTCCAATGGTTCTTGTAGTCTTACTAACTTGGTATAGAAAATACTTCTGTATGTATGTAGGTACCTACCTAATATTGAATATTATGTTTAAGCTGAACCTTTCAATATTTTTTTGTAGATAATGCCCTATGTATTTATAATAATGTCATTATATTATTAATAATTTATGTGCATGCATACTGTGTAATATATTACATTATGATTATAGCAGTAATGTTTTATAATATGTTTTATTGAATAAACCTTTTGTACCCTTTACTGTTAGCTCAATTGCATTTTGGTGAAAAGTATTAGGTATGTAAAACTGAAAGCTTTGATTTTACAGAACTAGTAGGATGAGGAAAATTAGTTGAATGACTCAAAATTAGTAGGATGACTCAAAAGCAGTGTTATATACCACAATAATTAAATCGTATCCTCCCGACTGAATTTCGGTTATAGAGTGGCAGCCAATCTCAGCGGTGATTAGCAAAGTACGCAGGAGATATTATAGTGCACAAGCCTGTACGCAAAGTCAGGTGCGTTCTCTGTTCCTGTACTGTCATAGTCCGCTGGAACGGCATTCTAAGACGACCGGGGAGAGATCACTCGCAGGACCTACGTCTTTACGTGGTTTCCAAGGCTCAGGGTTTAAATAAAACTTAATAACACTGCCCAGCCTGGGAATCGAACCTAGGAATCCATGCTCAGCGGTCGCGCTTGCGACTACGAGACCAACGGGCAGTCGTCGGGGCTATATCACATGGTATAAAGTACCTATAGTATAAAACTTTTTCATATACTGAAATAGTGGCTATCTCCACCTCTGAACGCGTATATGGCGTGAGGGGTCGGAAAAGAGTTACCACATCAAGTTTGTAATCAAACATTCTCTTTTTAGGGTTCCGTAGTAAATAAGGAACCCTTATAGTTTCGCCATGTCCGTCTGTATGTGTCCCCGTTGTATCTCAGAGACGCTCAGTACTAGAAATCTGTAATTTGGCATAGGTACATATTACAAAGTGCTAAAACAAAATCTTGAAAAAAATTTTTTCTTAGCGTAGGTACCTCCCTTGCACGTAATGTGGGAATGATATTTTTTTTTCTCGTCTACCCCATGGTGTGTGGTATCGTTGGATAGGCCGTTCAAAAATATTGCAGGACTGTGAACACCACTTTTTGATTCAAGGATCCACTTGCGTAATATTAAGCATTAAAGTGCTAATTTTTGTTAGAGTCAAGTCCCCCCCCCTGCCAGCTAAATGGTTGTTTATGGAGTTGTGAAAAATTCATGGAAGTATACATATAATGAAATTAAAAGGAAAACTAACTCGGCTAAGTGGGCTTTACAAGTTAACGAGTTATAGTCGACCAATTTAAATTTGCAGTTGGAGAATTGACCGTGGCATATATCGATCTATGGGAGAACAGGTTTTTCAACTACAGTGTTAAGTTTGTTTTTGGAATAAATTTGTCCAAAGTAATCCCAATTACGGAGACCTTCATTGTGCGTGGTCCGACACGCACTTGGCTGGTTTTTTCCCAATCACTTCAGCGCATTCCCGAAGTCACTAAGTCCACCTTGGTAAAACTCTTAGTGTCATGTTTCGATATCGATACCTATCATATCTGCGCCGTTTCGCCAGCCAATTTAATGTGCCCCATAAAAGCCCCCTCGGTTTCCTCTACGCCTGGTTTCAATATAAGTACCTATATTTTTTTTTGTGAGAGTTCTCGGTTGTGTGTAGTTTGTCGTCCGACAAACTTATAACCTGTACGTTGTAGCCAGCGCTGATCGGTGTCGATTTTGTAGATCATTACTGGAAGCTGTAGGAAATATTGAAGTGGCTGTGTCAGAATGTGCTCTCATCTTTACTTCGCCACAATGACCACCCATACTGATATATAACCCATACTCCCTATATCGTTTCGGATAGACCAACAAGTCAACATTCCCACTATGTGTAGCTTTTGATGGTGGCTGTGCCAAAATGAGTCACAGGTACTCGTACAGTATTCATTCTATTTATAAGCGGTCTATTTGTGCCCATTCAGTCTCTTGGAATGAAATGATGGAATCCAGTATTTTAATAATGCCATTTATTTCGTGGTTAGAGCTAGGCTAGTACATAAATACAAAGTTTGACGGAGTACAATGATTTATATTAAGGTTAACTCATAAAAAATGACTTAAAATAAAATCTACAACTAAAGTAAAATTTTGTACAGGTTCAAGTAATAACATTACTTAGTTTGGAAAATATTTCATGCGGAGATGAATTAGGTACATACTAGCAACATATCGATATTTTCGAGAGAATTCATTAAAATATTTTATACATTATAGAAGATCTAAGCTATCACATAATGTGAATTATAATTTCGAAATATTTTGCTTTTTACAAATACTTAATTGGCAAGATACTAATTTTAAAATAAAATAGGACATAAATTCATTGTAACATCTATAGAGAGTGAAGGTATAGAGAGATAATAAAATATTACCAGAGTCAGATAAGCAATTTGCCGTACTAGGTACTACGATAGCAAACACCGATCATATCGCCACCTCGTGCGATGCTCTTAAAACATTGCAGGGTGGTGATAACTTTTCGTATAACAGCAGTATAAAATAATTCACAAGCACTCATTGAGATTACGATCTGATTAGATTACCAATAGCAATGTGTTGACACACACATTGAATCTTTAAATTATAGTCATACACAAAATATATACACATTGTGCACATTTGTACTTTAAAATTAGATTCACATAAATATGTAATTAAAGTCCAATATTGCAGTCACCGATCATACACACTCTGCAGCATGTTGGCTTGCCTATGTATTCATAAACAACCGTTACACCAATAACAATCAGCACAGTCTCACTTTGTTCACGCATCTGTCCATGAAATTTCTTTTCCTCTTCGTTTGTGTGGCAGCTTCTAAAGGCGCGGGCAAAGATAGCTGTGTGTGCATTTGTTCCTCGGCTTCTAAAATGCCTTCGCAGCTACGGCATCTACGTGAAGTTTTCTCTATTTCGTGACAGTCTATGTTATCACAACTCTCGGATAACATTTCTGGTAGACTATACAGTGATTTTTCAGGAGATGTGTTCTTAGAAGTATTGCAACTAGTAGGTAATTGTTCGCAGCTTTGTGAGGAGGCTAATAAAGTTTTTCCCAAGGAGGATTGGCGATGTCTTCGTGGTCTGGAAAAAATAAGCATACATTGCAATTCTGTGTTGCGGTGAATTCGATAGCTGTAAATGGTGCTGCTTCCTTTGAGTTCGTAATTTTGAATTGTCGAGTATACCGTCACTCGCATGTCATGTAATAATATTCGATACACTTCTTCCACAGATTTCTTCACAGCATTTCATAAAGATACACTTTTTAGTTCGTATTATCTTATTTACCTACTTTAATGTCTAGTCAGTACGGGGTTTTAAATAAAACACAATAACATACCTAACAGGCGGCAGTGTGTGTATGGGCGGCTCTAGTCAATCTGCTTTATCACTGCATCTGCTCTCGCAGGAAGCCATACGTTGGTAGTTCGGAGGGCCTCGGCCAATGGCGGCAGTTCCGGGCGTTTGCGTATCCCCACGGCCTCTCAGTTGTCCGTCAAGCCGATTAGCGAGATTTGATTTTCCTCGGAGGAAGCTGGAAAGTTTTAATTCATTCGTAAGAATTGGGAAAGTGCGGATTTGATTTGATATTGCATCATTTTGGATGGAGAAACAATACATACATATAATCACCAACAATAATTCTTATATAGTACATAAAAACATATAGGTACCTTTCCAGTTTATCAACACATGCATCCTGATAATCGTGTATCCATCTGACACCATTAAAGTGGCAAACTGCACGCATATCCTCGGGAAGCTCTTCAGCTTTCGGCCATTCAAAGTTGTCGATAATTGGTACAATATTGCACTGTGATTGCAACGCTGCCACTATCTCCTGTAAAACACATACTCGTATTTATTAAAATGTTGTACATTTCTATACACTTAAAAATATGTGTGTGAATCAATCAATTTGTATAAGTACGTTAAGATTAGATTATTGATTGTACGTTAAGATTAGATTATTGATTAAGCTACTGAAAAGTACAACTTTTCAAAATCGAGGGGAGGTTAATACTTACTCTATGAACCCAGTCTTTTCTATCAGTATCTTTTTTACACCTGTCAAGTGCATTTGGCGTAAGAACCAGCAAAAAGTGTTTTGCCTGGCGTATGCTTTGTAGTAGATTGTTGTCGAACTTCCCAGCCTCTAGCCGTTCTACATCTATAAACACTGTAAATCCTCTTAGCTGAAGATGGACTTTGAGTAAACTAGCTAGTTGCGAGCCATTAGACCTCCGGTAACTAACGAATACATCCAAGTTCTTCTCCATATTTTCTTCACCCTTACTTAGTAAACTGCATTCGTATGCTGAAAACATAATTATCATTTATTCTACTAGCCCATTGTAAATAACTCTATTAGTGGTGTGGTTGTTTCTAAATTGGCCCATGTCAACTTGCTTTACAATGATATCAGCTAAATTATAAAAAACCGGCCAAGTGCGTGTCGCACGATGAAGGGTTCCGTAGTTCGGAGAAATTTATCCCAAGAACAAAATTAACATTGTAGCTGAAAACATGTTCTCTCAACTGCAAATGTAAGTTTGTACGCACACTATTGAGAGATTTATCATGATATTTTAACATAGATTTCTTATAGGTTTTCCTGTGTAAATGGTAAATTTTCATCTATTTTCTTAAATAACTTTAAAATGATCTATTTTAAAATGATAAAAATAATTCATTTAAGACCCTCACACAAGCCTTTTCATGTCACACGGTACAGTTTGCAAAACCTTTTTGTAATTTTCTAATTATCCCCCCAAAAGTGACCCCCTTATTTAAAATTCATTTATTTACTTTACACGTCCGTAGTTGGGTCACAGAAACTCATATGTGTACCTACAAATTTACAACTGAATCGGTCCAGTAGATTCGGAGCGAATCTGCTGTGACAGATAGACGGATACACGAGTGATCTTAAAAGGGTTCTGTTTTTGCCTTTTAGGTACGAAAGCCTAAAAACAAGTTTTCGCAATCCCTAAATGGGAAATTTAAGCGAAATTAAATTGCATTTGCTGCTCAAACCAATAATTGGGTTACTCAGGTAGAATAGTGGAAATTTGACACGACTCACGACATAACTGGTTGAATATTTACAAAATAATATTGATAAAATTTACATACCTCTAATAGCATTTAAAATTCTTAACCGATGTATACTATTCACAATTCGACACTCATTCTCTAGTTGCTCATCACTTAGTCCTCGAATAGATTCCTTGTCCACGCCAGCATTTAACATTGAATACGTATAAATAGTGTATTCGGGTCCTATACATTGCAGAAAGTCGTTTAGACTACTTGTGTCTCGAGAGGTGTAATCTGCCATTTTCTTTAGTTGCTGGAGTTCTCTAGTGAATCTGTAATATGTAAATCACAGTTAAAATTTGGACACGTTTTCTGGATAGGTTTGAGCCTTTAGCTGGTACCGTATTAAAATAAATACCTTTTACGTTTGATTCCATTTTGCAAACCAATATCTTCTTTGAGGTTTTCTTCGCTTATTTGTAGTAATAAATCTCCATCAACTCTACTGTCGTAAAAGTTTGTCGCATATTCTGTGAAACCTATCTGCTTGACCCATTCCCGAACATCTTCTATGGACCAAAGAGGAACTTGCTGCGATAATTTATGTGGCACTTCTTCACCTATCAGTCGCAAAGCTTGTGCAGCATATTTGGATGCAACAGCATTCGGACAACTAGCCACCTTTTTCAGCGATTCTATTGCCCCAATCTCTCTAAATATTTCTGTGTTTCCCTGTTGTTTTTTGATTCCAGCCTCCATGCAAAAATGGAAAGCTGCTAGATTTCTGGCTTCTTCTCTTTTCGAACTCAACACCGGCACTAACCTTTTTAGCCAGTTCTTGCTTTGGCCGTGAGCATGTGCGAGATTTGATCGGGCGAATTCAGACGGGTTGTGGGAAGTTACAAATGGTTCTACTAAATCTAAGGTGCCAGATTTAAGGACGGCGGCTTCTATTTCTTTATTCGCAACTAAAACGGCAATAGCCAAGCAAGCATAGTACTTAATGTTATCATCATTATGGAAAGCTAAAGGAAATAGCCACATCGGTACTTTTCTCTTAATCATTGCTTCCTGATTTTCGGCTCCACCGTACAAAGACAGATTAGCAAGTGCTGTTGCGCAATGCCTGAGCGTTTCCACATCATTTTTTCTACACTCAAACAAGACTGCGTCTAAACCTCCTAATTTAATAACATCGCCACACGTGCTTTCACTGTGTTTAAATAGGTGTTCCAATATCCCTGTACCTATTCGTGAATGATCTACTGAATTTGCGTGTTTTGTACAAGAGCAAGCGACGTTGACAACTTTTTCAAGACCATTTTCTACCACATGAGCTCTATTTTCAGTCGTAAGACATTGTTCAAGCAGTTTTGCGGAAGAGAATTGTAATTCGGGATTATTATACTCCAAACAATTGCCCATAAGTATGTCAAGTCCTCCGGATTCTCTTAGTGTGTTACACAGGGAATATCCCAGTTCGTGACCGTAAGTTGGCACCGCCCACGCTCTTCGTAGCATTTCATTCAGTTTGTTGAAATGCATTGATGCATTTTTCATATCCATTTGGTTGTTCTTTATGGATGCAATAAACGCGTTCATTCTAGATGAATATTTTTGGATCGCCATTTCGACATCTTTTTGGTTAGAATTTGCATTTAGCTTATCCAAATCTTCAAAAGTTAGATTTGTAAGATCTTCATCTCCCGGTTTAATTGTCCCATTTAATAATTGACTCATCTGAAACAACGAATTAATGACATTTTAACATTTATTTTCACTTAATCACTTAAAATCATTATTATTTATTGAACGTGGCGGCTAATCGATCACGTTCATCAATAATGTTAATACAAGCACGAGTAAGGGTAACGATTAACGTTAATAGAACCCTTGTTAATAAATGAACTGCAGGCAGAAAACACTTAAAATATTAAACCTGCTTATGCGCCTTCTTTTATGTCCAAGCAGTATCAAAACATGTTATCATTTTAATTATATAAGTAATAATAAAAAGTGTATCCAGTTAAAGATAGCATGTCATGGAAGATGTTATAAAAATTGAAATAAACACAATATAAATAAAATAATAACATACCTGAGAGGAAGTGTGAAGTGTGGATTTGGTTGACAGGTTTTTGCTAGAAATCGTCATATTAGAGTGAGCAACGCTGGAGTGCTCCTTGTGACTAAACATCCCGCTCGAGGTAACTGTTTGACGTGCTTGTGCTGAAGCCATCGCCGTTTTCTCTGCGCTGAAGGCCTCTGTCTGCAGTCTTGAACTCGAAGTCGACATGTTATTTGCTTCCTGTGCTGTTACTTCACCCGCTTTCAACGATCTTTGCTCCTGGAATGCACATTTGTACGTTATTGTATGTGAAATTCATACCTATCTGTAGCACTGGTTTTGATAAGGTTTAATTAATGACTATAAATAAAAAAATCTTAAGTTTTGATTTCACGTTTGAGAAGACACTGGTGTTATCACTGAAATCACCAACAAACTTGAACACATGATTCACAAAGTAAATATTTGATAGTTACGGCAATAGCGATACGCAATTTGGGTCTTGATCGTCGTTTTGAAGACATAATTGTTTTTTGAATAAAATTGCGACACGTTCGCCCCGGAATATGAAAACTACTTTTATATTGGACAGCGGTCCACGTCACTGCTCGGATTGTACGTCCTAATAATTTCTATTGGATATAGGCCAAATGCATGAAATTCGTGCGGTTCCTATGAGTTTTGAAGTTTGTGTACACACGTCACGTGTTTTGAAGGTCGTTTGAGAACATTTCCGAGGGAATTTACTCTCACCAAAGGATTTTGTGGCTGCGGATGAAAGCGTGCTAGGACGCCGCGGCGTACCGGCCACGGGGCGGACCCCCCTCCCGCAGACATTCTGATTCTATATTTAAAACCGTCTATTCGAGTACTCTTGCGCGCACGCGCAATAATTGACTTCCGCGTGTGCTCGCGCGCACGACGTTCAGGCACTGACTGAGAGAAGCGTGGTTCAGTTACTGCGGCGATAAGCGCCAGTAGATAAATGAGCTCACCGCTCCAGGCGATCCTCCGCGTCGCAGCATCCTGCCAGTCCATGCGATAATTCGTGCAGCCATGGTACGCGACAAACTATCGCGTGATTTTAAACACATTCACATGTTGGATGTTATCGAAGCAAGGAATCCCACTATACTGCGCGCTTCGCTGTGGTGGAGGCGGTTCTCTGTGATATCGATCGGTCGCATTCACGCGAGGTCACGTCCTTCGACGCGCCTTTTCGGCTCCGCAGACGATATTCCTAGACGGCCGAATGTGGTAGTAGTCTGACATGACTATGTTTTGAAAACTATTCACCTTTGATTGGTTGATTTGGTTGTCATTCTTTTAATTTTTAATATTTGCAATATAAAAAATACACGATGTATTGTAATGTTACTGATGTTTTACACATATACATAATCAGCCTATTATGTTCCCACTGCTGGGACACAGGCCTCCTCTCTGTGTGATGTTTTACACATATATTTTTAAAAAAATAGTTCACTCACTTGAAGGGATGCTGCGTTTTGTTCTGCAGTTAGACCCTCGGCCTGCAACAATCGATGTGATGCACTAGCTGCGCTGCGTTCCGCATATTGCATATCACCATGTTGTAGCCGACGCATTTTTGTACTGTTAGATGCAGACCTCGATGCACTATATCCATCAGCGACAACTCGAGTAGAACTAGCAGAAGTCATACGCGCTGCACTGTACTTTAGTTCATTCGCTGCACTTGATCCAACGACAGCACAATTGCCAGAGAGTAGAGATGGTTTCTCTGTCATAGGAGGTGGCGTGTCAGATTCCGGAAAAGTTACTAGAGGGCCTTCACCGGAGAGCTCACCCATGTCACTCATATCGCCCATATCATCCATTTCACTGAGATCTCGAATGACGGGCAAATTCCGATCGCCTAAGTCATCCTGATCCACTATGTTCTCCATTGAGCTTCTTAATCTGGAAATAGGATGACAATTTAAAATAATGTGGCACTGCAATCAAAACAATATTTTCTTCAATTAATATAGCCAGTGTCCGCGGTGCGAGAGCACGAAAAGGGTTGCGCGGAAACTGTAGTGTTGCTATTGTTTGTCGGCGTGGTACTGAAAACATAGAGTAGAGAAACAGCGGGTGGGAATTGGACGAGAGCCAAGGTCGCTCAGGTGAGCTCGTTCGTACAGGTTCGTGGGTAATGGCAAAAGTATCTTTAATTTTCTCAGGAAACCGTTTGTGTTAACACCTATTGACCGAACATGAAACAAATATTGGCACGTTATGGATTTTCTTATGTAAGTAAGTGTAAAAATAATTCCTTCTAAATATTATTTTGATGCAAGCTGACTAACCTTTGGCCAAAATTTTTCGCTGCGGTGTTACTTAGGGTCTTCATCTCAGAAATAGAGCTTTTGAGTTCAGTAAGGTCGGACTTCATCGAGCTCGCTTTCCTTTCAGTGTTGGCCATGTGCGCGAGTCGCTGCGATGAACTTTGCAACCTTTGGCTCGATGAGGCGCTGCTTGAAGTCGTACTTGACACCATCTGAAAAAATAATACACTTATGATTGAGAAAATGGTCTTCAGGCACCGCTTAATGATGTATATTCTAAAAGTACTAAATGTCAACCTTTTATTAGAGAATTAAAACACTGTGATTCAAATTTGCAATTGTGAAAATGTAAGGAGGCACAATCTTGCGTATTGTTCCTTACAACTCGTTATCTAGACTAGGACTGTAGAGGAGTTTAGTGCCAATGCTAGAGGAGATTGTTAGTTTGGGCGTCACACGTCTTGGCGCACCTACACGAACGAAGTAAATAAAGCCAGGGCTATACAAAATAGAAATACAGAAATAACAGGGGCATTTTAAAATTAGCACACGTATGAAAAATCGGCCAATCATACATTGATAGTTTATTGTTATGTGTCCTACATTCTATAGGGTATAATACCAGTAATAGGCAATATTTGAATACGTATTATTTGCTTTGATACATCAAATTTGTGGTAGCGATCCATAAAAAGTACTTTAAACAGCTTACAAATTGTTGTCTATAAACTATTAGTCGGCTTATTATAGTACCATATTTTGGCATTGAATACTGTGATTGAGAAGCGAAAAAATGATTCAGCGCGTGTGGGCGGGCGGGATGCAACAAATCATGCCCTTGAACCTCGAGCGTACTTGTTACTCCGAATCTTGTAGACCCGTTAGCGACGTTTGTCTTTAATTGCGTGGGAGATCGTGTTAATTCAGTTTCGAGTACAGAAAATATTTGTGTATTCTTATAATGATTAAAGTTTTGGCAAGAAGTTTTTTAGTGATCCGTGATAAAATCTGGTTGCCAGAACCCTTATGGTATTCATTCGTTGTCTATCACCGGTTATTTAACTACCGCTTAAATGTATTCGGTCGGGTTTTCATAAATACCCGACGAACTCTATGCTATATTATAGAATATATTCGATAATATAGCTTATACAGCATAGCTTCAAGTGTGCTAAAAGTTAATAGAAAGGCCACGTATTATTCTCTAATTTAGTGAATGGTTGCTCACTAGAATGTACAAGATAAGGGAGGGCATTGCAGTTTCAATGCCTTACCAAATAGTGTCGAACTCTTGATTAGTCACTGTTTTACGAACTTAACGTGTATACCTATCCGTGACATTTCTGGCATAGCTCTGATATAATATGACAGGAGGCCCTTAGGGCACGTTGTAAAGCATCGTAGTTTGTCGTCCTACGTTACACCATGTCACTATGCTCCTTGGCACTGAGCCAGTTTACAGTCCATGTCAGTTCATGTTCACTCGTAGCTAATATCCGATCAGACTTTACTTTTGTCGGTTTTTCTTTGATTCGTTCGACATGCTCCGAAATGTCAGCCATTCCCTGCGAAGAATATCTGTATTCGGACTAAATTAACTGTACCATGTTCAAGCGTAAAGTATCATAATCATGCCGTTTATTTTATTCCTGCTAATTTCGAAACAAAGGCAAACTAATTTTGTACAGCTTCGAAATAATTATGCATTCTGACGACCTCGTCGACATTAGTGCCGACAATAGATGATACATCTCGCGGGTAAAGCAGTCGCATTTGCGTAAAAAAATATTTTTTCCCGTATCTCGTGTTGGGCGAATTCAAAATAAACATACACTGTTTTATAAACCGAGGCCGGGGCTAATATAACTCACTATCTATATTTAAACCTGAAATTGTGTTCAGAATAATTTATACCATAAAATATTTCTCAAAAATGTTATTTCTTGGAAGGAATTATAAAGACATTTTGTCGTTCAGATGGCTAAAAAAATCCAGCCAAGTGCGTGTCGGACCACGCACAATGAAGGGTTCCGAAGTTAGGGAAGTTGGGATGAATTTATTCTAAACACAAACTTAATATTGTAGTTGAATAACATGTTCTCTCATACATCGATATATGCCACGGTCAATTCTCCAACTGCAAATGTAAGTTCTTGTAAAGCCCACTTAGCTGTGATAGTTTTCCTTTTAATTTCATTATATGTACTACTGCCATGAATTTTTTCACATCTCCATAAACAACTATTTAGCTGGCAGGGGGGGGGGGGGGGGGACGACACTTGACTAACAAAAATTAGCACTTTAATGCTTAATATTACGCAAGAGGATCCTTGAATCGAAAAGTGGTGTTCACAGATCCGTAATATTTACCATGGGATAGATCCCCACAATACGTGCAAGGGAGGTACCCTAAATTTTTTTTTAACATTTTATTTTAGCACTGTCGGCGTTATTTATATGTATGTATACCTATGCCAAATTACAGCTTTCTAGCACTAAGCGTCACTGAGCTACAGTGGGGACAGACAGACGGACATGGCTAAACTATAAGGGTTCCTTGTTTACTACGGAACCCTAAAAAACACTTTTTTACAGTGGCTGGTGTTGTTGGTACAGCTATTTACCTTAACCGAATCAAAGCTTCCTTTCCTAAACCCCCAAATATGTTTTCTTTCTAATCTTGTTGTCTGTCGGTTGCTTGTCTAATCTTGGGCTATTTAAAACAAAAATGTGCGATTGATCTGTTTTATTCTCTCAATCATTATTCGTAATTGGTGGTGAGCAAAGGTCAATATGTCCTCATCGTTAATTATTAAAATCTTCTTCACGGGGATATTCATCATAATTTTTTGGACTATCTGTCTTGTAATGTGAAAATCCTTAACTAAATAGCTTTACCGTAATGTAGGTCATAGGGTCATGTTATCTCTACAGAAATGGAGTAGGTAACGCCAACCGCAAGTGATAATGCGAAATCATTATCTCGAATGAATAGAACAATAAGTAGTTATTATTCTTTATACTGACATTCTAGCATTTAATTTAATAGTAATCCCGGCGATAAAGTTGGTAACGGGACGTCACTGTAATATTTAATTATTGTTCTTTTTTTTGTATAAAGTTATGTTATATACTAAAACACTTTAATATCAATCGGCTTCCATCCGCTCCCGATATAGAGCGTGAGCGTGGCTAGTTCCTATTTAACGCTTCTGCTAATGGCTTGCCATCAGTGACCTTATGGGACCTTGACAATATCGACAGTTCATCCGTTGGGCTGTCTGCAATCGCCACAAACACATCTCTACAACAATGGTTTTGGTTATGAACCATTATTCTATCATTGACATGCTTATTAAAGCCCATATGAGGATATTCAAAATATTTCATGATTTTTTGAATGACATGCATTTAAAAAACATGAAAATCGGGTCATTAACAGAACATAATAGAATATTGTTTATTGTTTCTGTAGGTGGGTCACAAATAAAGTTGAAAAATGAAAAAAATAGTATCTTGAAACCTTTTTGAAAATGTATTAAACTAACCTGTTGTGTCGAAGAGCTAGTAACCTGGGTGTTAAGACTCTGATTTTGTCGAGACATGAGATTGCCTTTTTTCATGTTTTCCATGACGGAAGCCAAGTCCTTGGCGCTGCCGTTCTGTTTTATATTGTTGCTCCCATCGAGCGTAAACTCTGGTATCTACAACAAAGAAAACTTTGGTTAATATTTTGATAAGGTTCCATTAAAAGTATAAAGTGTTAGTTATTATGCTATTAACAGTCAAGCAGTATCGTATCAATAATATTTTGAAAGCGAGAAAATATTGCTATTGTGGCCAGCAATTCATCATCCTTCTATTATTATATCAAGAGCATGAAGTTAATGTCGATTCTTTTAAAACCGTTACTAAAAGGTGTAGGTTTAGTGTGTCTAATGATTACAGATTGTTTTATTACCATCGTAGACCAACTATATTGTTGTTCTTGGAACACAGTAACTACAGCGAATTCAGCACAAGGACAAATCTACTGCACTTATTGAACCCGTTGAATAAGGTTAAAGGACTCATTGACGGTGTAATGTAATATCAATGCGTGAGTCATCGGATAGTCCGGTAAGAGGGCAACGCTATTAATCAGAAACTCAGCTCACGAGTCTGATTGTCGAATGCAAAGACATGCTCGACGCATATTGATGGGGCCGCCTACGATACATCCGTGCCGTAGATTGTTTGGTTATGCCTACGATGTCAAAATATGTTAGTCAACAATGGATATATTTGATCAAGATATTTTCAATACCCTTATATGGATTAATTAATCAGAAGTTTCCAAACATCATCATTCGGTACTGTTTGTGGTTGTCTTATTAACAAAGGTACCTTCAGATTGCGTAACATAAGAATTACGAGTATTAGAATTTTAACGTCATCTGCCATTTATAAACGCTATTCTAATTTATCATTCGCATAAACACAAGATTTAAATAATGATAACGTTGTTGATTGGCTGTATGACACCGCGATGATTAACCTATCATGCGGAGAAACTGTTCGAGATTCGCATCGGATGACGCGCGTTGACGCGGACAGTGCTGATGTCATGGCCACGCTGACCGACGCGGCGTCATCATAACGTCTCACCGCTACTTGTTATTTACAATACCAACCTATTAGATACTCTTTCAAAATTTGGATAACATATATATAAGTAAGGCGAATCTTTGAAGAAAAAATCAGTGTAGTGTGTGACAGTTATGATCTTTTATATCGGTGATCAAATCCTAACTAATATTATAAATGCGAAAGTGAATTTGTTTGTTTGTTCACGCTAGAACAGCTGTACGGCTTTGGATGAAATTTGACAGATAGGCTACTTTTAATCCTGAATCGCAGACGAAATCGGGCAACACAGCTAGTAATTTTATAATTTGTGTAAATTGTTATCTAAAAATAAGATCAAAGCAAGATAAAAAACAATATTTGCAGCTTTTTTATCTATAATATGTCATAGTTATTACGTATTTGCATTGATTATGTGCGTAAGCCGCCAGCTCCGCGCGTCTCGATGAGTAATGTCAATGCAAAAAAGAGGCTATTCAACTAAAGTATATACAACAGTCAATCGTGGTCCACGGATGACTCATATTTCGCAGAAATGTCGTCACAGTTCCAGAGATACATCATTTAGCGTTTCTCTATGTAGGTATCTGTTACGCAATTAGATCACTGATTTGAAGTGTCGGCTTAGCGTCACAGGATATGATACAAGCAACACATTGTTATTAAACTACTAAAAACGTTTTATAAATTAATTTTCATGCGTGTTGATAACGATAACGTTTAGGTGATTACTAAAACTTGTATGCAAAGCAGAGCTTTTACGATTGGTAAATAAAGATAAAATCAATCTATATAGTATATTGTACTTATCTACAAAGTAAGCAAATTGTTAAAACATGTATGAAATTGTTTAGTAAGTTCTACGATTATTCACACATTAAAAAAAAATAGATTTATGATTTGGATTTTATCAGACTGAACTTTTTGACTACTCACATAGGGTCGGCTTCCAATCTAACCCGATCACTATTTTGGACCTCATTCACGTAGTTATTTATTGATTGAATATTCATACAAGATAAGAGCATTTCTTTCCATACGCGGAGCGTGCATTGCCGCTATTATAGTCTACGTAGACGATGTTCTCATAGCTTTTGTGAGATAAAAAAGCATTGTTGTTGCGTTTGATAAAGTTATTACGTAAATAATGAAGGATGGAATAGTGTATACTTCCCGTAAATCCATCTCTTACGAGTATTAGGCTGATTTATGTTATATACATACATGTCGTACAGCTATGATTACATTTTTACAAAAAGTCGATTAAAGTTTTGTTTAATTTATTTTGCCATGGTTTCTTGCGATAGCAAATTAATAGAAAAACTCAAACTGTACGGTAGAGCAATAGTATCCCAGTGGTGACGCCCGCGACTTACGAGTTGTAGGCTGTAGGTTCGAACTTAGACAGGCGTTTTACTTTGTGTAAATTATTTCATTATCACTGCTCTCAAAACGGTGAAAGAAAACATCGCCCATGTGGTGGATTACAGCCCACTCGCTCTCACCGAGAGAAGGCCTGTGTGTGACCTGTTCCCAGCTCTGGGGACATTTTAGGCTGATTATGCAGTAAATATTTTTTTTTTGGTATACTATTAAGAAAATATTTTTCCTTCGACATTCTAATGTACTTATCTGTTATTAAAATCCATAGAGGCAATGGTAACTGAATACAGATTTGGGTGCACTTTGAAAATTATCTATCTACTGTCAACTTACATGGTATTCTAATTATTATATCTTCGAAAATTTCAAAAGAACAACCATACAAACAAGAATTATGCGATAGCTTAAATGTATAAGGTTGACTGCAAACACAGCTATGATATTGTCACAGACTTTAAGCATAGATAAGCTGCGTTAGTTAAGTTTATTTTACTGCTAGGTGGGTATTCATATTTAATGTTTAATTCATTTAGTTTGGACACACATCTAAAATACTTCTACTATTGACTTCTTAAAATATTTTCATTTTAACTTCCGAGCAATACCTACTATATTTTCCAAAAAGCCAAGTTTATTTTGACGTCTTGGAAATTATAGTATGGCTCATTACGTGCAAAAACAATATAGATACATTCGCAGCTGTCTCAAACAAACGTATTGCACTATCCTCGTAAACATTAAAGATAAGCAAAACACAGGGCAGTCGTGAAATAAACAAAAGTATATAGGTACACGACATAAATCGAAATTAATGAGCAGGAAAATAATACTGCAATGCCTATGCCCATCACGTCAGTGTACAGTGCTTACTTCTGAGAACAGCTTTCACGGTTAACTATTCTGCATTTTGAAATTGATTTTATTTTCTCGCCACTCCCGCTGCGCAGTACTTCGAAATTGCATCTTGTGGCTTGTTGTATTGAAGTCAAGTTCCTATGCACGGTTGACCGTCCATTTATAATGCACCTTAATGTTCTGGCTAATGCCAGATGCAGCACATTGCAGTGACCGTTGCATGCCGATCAAGGAGCATTATTACCGAAGGTCAGTTTGGCATGCACAATCATTGTATATGTGGCATGATAGGGAAAACAAGAGAGCTTTATTACATAATAAACATTATGACTTTGCATGCAATTTGTATGCATACCTGAGGTAAATGTAAGCAGAATGTAATCAGTCATCTAATTCCGATAGTGCCTTTAAAACTTAACGGTTACAGAATTTGCGAAGTACATTGTGTATTGTATTTCTACAGTATTATAGGTATAACAGTTCTACTAAGAATTTTAGATAAAGTTCTCATAGTAATGTACTCTGAACTTCAGGATATATTAGTTACAAATATTGAAATCCAGCGCAATTGCAATATTTTAAGTCCACGTTAAAAACTAACGATTCCAAAGATTTACTAAAATAAGACAGGTTTTGTTAGTATATAAGTCTACGCCCAGTATATATTTCATAGATATATTTATGCATAGTCAATGTACCTTTCTTAACAACCAATCAAGATTTTAATGTAGTCTTGCTAATTAGAAGTAATTTATATGCATTTTTCTTTACGCACAAAGAAATACTTGTAACTCCACACGTATTTTAGCGAAACACAGTACAAACTAAGTGCATACCTACTTCGGTCATGGATTTGTTGTATCCGCTGATAGCCGTACAATGGTCCCAGTTTTAACAGAATACGTGTAGATCATAATGGCTTTACCTTGTACTGCGCCAACGACTAACACTTTAACAACGTTGACTTAAATGTTTGACAGTTAGATTCACATAATGGTAGAACCAAAACAAGATAAAGTTGGTCTTTATCAACGCAGAGCACTGTCGATCACTTATCGTCATCACAGTCGCGTGTCGTGTATACGAACTGAATACGACCGTACGTATCACTGCGGCGGCGGCTCCGGCGTGACTGCCGGCCGGCCGGCCGCAAACTTTAACTGGCGACCACAATGGGCTAATTAGAATGGGCGAGTCGAGCGAGGCGCGGGGTAGAGGGGCTCCACCCACGGACCTTTGCATCCGCCTCACGGATAACTTTGATGAGAAACTTGGATCTTATCAATGTCTCCTTCCCTTATTGAAAGAGATCAAAGTAGTCTCTTACGCAAAAGACTGAAAACACTTCGACATCAGTGTAGTGCTACCAAATGTTGTCAAAGTTGTTTGACAGTAAAATAAATTGAGATAAAATATTTATAGGAAAATACAATGATAAATTGCGTGGGTAGGTATCAAACCGCTTACATGAGGAAACCATAACTGGAAAATGAAATATTTTTGGCAGCAATCAAATTTTTAGGTTATCGTTGCGTGCTGGAATCAACTGGAATGTAATTTAACACGCTTCTGAATTATAACATACGTACAATAGATTATGTTATAAAAAAGTTCGGCAAGGGAAGGGAGACCCAGCCACTTCTGTCGTCCGCCGTAATAAGTCAACGACCTTTCAATGTCAGCGAGATACTCGCACAGCGAATCATCGGCACAGATAATTAAGTGAATATTATATATCTGATTTCCTTTCAAATACCGATTTCATTTATTTGATGATGACAGACAATAATTCATTATGGCACTGTCCATTTAAATGGAATCATTAAACTGAATCGCTATAACCTTAAATGGGGTTTAATGTCTTTCATTAAGCGATAATTTCAGTCTATCGAAATAACATCAATTTAGGTGCTCTTTGCGTTGATTTTGCTCCCACGCCGTACTACTTGAGTTATACTCACCTATTGCTATAACCTTAAAATTAGTAGCAACTTGTATAAAGGCCCTCGCAGACAGGCGCGACGCGTCACTAGTAGCACAATTTCTATGAAAACTTCATGGAAGTGCCGCGCTGCTTGTCGCGCCCGAGATATTCCGCCAGTCTGCACGAGCCTTTATGCTACCAGCTATTAGGGTCTAAAGAAATATATGATGTGTGATTCTGAAAGTCCAAATAATATTACCAACTTATTCAAATTATTAACAACTTTAAATGATTATTTTTTGCTTTCAACATTTTTAATTTTATTTCTACTTTCATAAACAGACAAGGGCTTTCTTTAAAAGGATTTCGATTCCGTTAACACAATTTCTTAAAAGTAATAAACGTATGAATCATAAATTCATAATCCAACCAAATCGTTAAGCCTATACGTATACCTAGGCCTGTACATTATTCGTCTCAGACCACTCACTGTAGCAAATTAAATGTTTACTAAATTCGTGAGTAACCATGCCTTATTCATTTCTTAGGATTACGTATTTTAAATTGCGCTTAGTCCGACTACCACAAATACTGACTTCATATTTACTTAGATCGCGTTTGGTTGATAATTAGCGCAATTAATATATCCTAGTAAAATAACCTCAAATAGTTATAAAACAGCAGCTCTACTTATAAACGCTACATGTAGAGCAACATCTTATATGACAATGAACTGTAAAAGCCGAAATGTTTCAGAAGTACGTTGGCTTCGAGACTGCGACGGTGGAAAATAAAGCGTCTACCATATTTGTCAAGTATTATGACATGATTAAGCTATTATTAGTTTTCACAATTCGAAGAAAATACCTACTTATCTTGCTTGCCTAATTTAGTAAGCAAAGCAGTCTCTTACCAAGAAAAGATCATAATTGAGAACAAAGAGAAGTTGTAGGGACTCCCAATCAAATCGATTTATCGAACTCTATTCGCCTTTCTTAAGTTGTGCCACATCTCTGGGTTGTTCTCATAGAACGACTATTAGTAATGGACGATTTAATTAATATAACGATAACACTGAATAAATATGAGAAAACAACACCTACATTATATGAATACTACTTGACTCATATCAAGTTTTATGCAGTTCTACGTAGAATATAAGTAACTGTTTCACAGTTATATGACTAAACAGCATGAGTAGTTTCATTCATAAATTATTTTTGTTTAGTTGTCACGGCTTAGGCACTATTTACGGGAACTTTATTGTCAATGAAGGCGTGAAAAATAGTGTCATGTGCGATAACGTTTATTACGATTTCTTACAATATTATAATAATATGACGAACGCTTATGTCAGACATGTTTAATTTTGGAATGGTGACGAATATTCATCAATCAAATAATGAATTTTCGTAAAAAAAAAAGAACAAATTCATCAGACTCAGCAGTCATCTGTTGAAATTATTGATTAAAATAAAGACCATTTAAATTTATCACTTATAGTCCATGTATATTATGTGTGTTGACAACATAACAACATCACGCCTGTCGTCCCTGAAGGATTGGACCGAGGAGTACCTATAGTACACCCACATTTCGCGCGCATAATTTGGGGCGAGCCTACCGAATAAAACGAAAAAATACATAATTTAGGAATTGTACTTTGAATATTGGATGAAATGACAAAATTTTTGTTTATCGATATCATGAAAAGGATTCGTTATGTTGCTGTAAAAAATAAAATTTAATTTTGTCGTAACCAAATATAAGTAACAAACGTATAAAAACAACCTGTGAAGATTGATAAGATAATCTTACAAGATAAGTTGAAGATACAATTTTAGATAGGGCAGGTAACTAAATACGAGTAGCTCCATTGCAAAACTCTTCTAACGACAATACAACTGAAATTAATTAAGAATCAGTATAGTTCTTTGCCTGCCACTGGTATTCTAGGTCAGAAGTTTCAAAATCAAAATGGGTTGTTTCGATGTGAGCGATAATTCCTGCCGCATTAATTATACGATTCACATAATGAAGTTCGAAGTCAGTCGCTGAGTCATCAGTGGTTCACGTGGCCGCTTATCACTCTACATACATATTGTTATTACGGCACTTATGTATTGTAGATGTTACCTGCGCGCGCGCCGATTACAACCACTATGACTCACAGTACATCCTGTTCGCCTTTGTGGAACTTTCACGAATATTAGCACTACTTATTGGAAAGCTTTTTGTGTGTGAATTTATATCGGATTCACGCAATTAGATCGAATTATAATCGCCTTTTCTTTTATCTAATTTAGATAATTTAACTAATTTAAAATTAAGCAATGCACTCAGCTTTATTGACTCCTTATCTTATCTTATCTTATTATAGTATAATTGTATAAGCACACGGAATCATGTTTGTTTATTTATTTGCCTAGGTATATCTACTTAATTTAGCATTTCAATAATTAGGTATACCTACTACAAATTCCACTGGTGATAAAATACCTATCTCCATAAAGCAACATGAGTCATAATGTAGTTTGGTCGGTCGATGATGATAAAGGATAAATATTTCTACTAAGTATTTCACAAAAAATGCTATGAAGTCATATAATCATTGATAATAATGTAACGCTCAATGGCATCATCGTATGATACCTATTTTGATAAGCGAAAATACAGGATACTCCAAATATTGGTTATGATTAAATTGTATTAACACCTACGTATTTTAGAACTCCGTTATTCCCCTTAAATCAAGTAGGTACAGTCAGTACCTACGTCTGTTTACATCTCCTTATCGCGCCATATATTTATAGATTAAAACTCATTTACATAATTAGTTTCTCTTACTACCTCGTAAATATTTCATAGACCAGAATCATTCTTGCACTTATCCTAATTTATTTGGGGTCACACATTTCTAACAGCCGTCATCTTCGAAGTCACCCCCTTTCTAGCCATATCATCTATACAAATAAATAAAATTGAAGTGGCTGTATGTCATGTCAAAATAACAGGTTTTTAGGGTTCCGCAGTCAACAAGGAACCCTTTATAGTTTCGCCATGTCCGTCTGTCTGTAGCTCAGAGACTCTTAATACTAGAAAGCTCGTGGAGGCGATCGGCGGCAAAGATCTCTCGCGTCCGGCCCTGGTTCAGGCCATGGTACGGAGCGACAGGGCATGGGCAGCCGTCACCTCCTTCTGCGAAGCAGTAATGCTCGCGAAGGAGGAGGCGGGACGGTTGAGGGAAAGGCAAATTTCGCGCCCTCTCGCCCCTAGCCGCCGCAGGGGACGCCCTGGGCGTCGGGAATCCCGGGCGGATTTCCGGCCACCGTAGGCGCGGGCTTGCGGACGGTGAGCAATGGGTAGCTCACCGTCCGGTAAGGAGAGGACCAGGCCCGGGTCGACGGCGCGTTGTATTCCACGCGCGCCTCAAAGAGATGTCAGCAAAAATGTAGAGGTCCACTAGGGCCGATGCCTGCCGGGGTCGCGGGAATGTACTAATGGGTCACCGAGGCCCCTGGCAATACAGGCAACAGGAAGGAATACGGGTGGGTTTTAGTCAGTAAGAGTCTGACACACCGTCCCGCTCCGCCCAGAGCGGGATAAGTTATTCGATGACATCCCATCCAAAAAAAAAAAAGTACTAGAAAGCTGTAATTCGGCATGGGTATATACGTACATATTAATCACACACAAAGTGGTAAAATAAAAATCTGAAAAACTTTTGTAGGGTACCTCCTTGCACGTAAGGTGGGGATGATATTTTTTCTCGTCTATCCCATGTTGTTATGTATCTTTGGATAAGCTGTTCAAAAATATTGCGGGTCTGTGAAACCCATTTTTCGATTCAGGGATAAGGCCTTTAGATAGCAAGGGATAAAGTTTTAAAGTGTCAGCTAAATGGTTTTTTTTATATGTTAAAAAATCATGGCAGTAGTACCTATACTACCTATATACAACGAGGTTAAAAGGACATCTATCACAGCTAATTAGGCTTTACAAGTTAACGAGTAATAGTCACCTTACATTTGCGGTTGAAGAATTTACCGTGACGTACGAGTATATTGATGTATGGGAGAACATGTTTTTCAATTACGATATTAAGTTTGTTGTTGGGATAAATTCATCCCAACTACGGAACCCTTCATAGTGCGTGGTCTTTTTTTTTTTTTTTTAGGGGTGGGAAATCATCAAATAAATTCTCCCGCTCTGGGCGGAGCGGGAGGGTGTGTCAGACTCTTACTGACTAAAACCCACCCGTATTCCTTCCTGTTGCCTGTGTTGCCAGGGGACTCGGTGACCCATAAGTACCTCCCGCGACCCCGGCAGGCATCGGCCCTAGTGGACCCCTACATTTGTGCTGACATCTCTTTGAGGCGCGCGTGGAATACGACGCGCCGTCGACCCGGGCCTGGTCCTTACCGGACGGTGAGCTACCCATTGCTCACCGTCCGCAAGCCCGCGCCTACGGTGGCTGGAAATCCGCCCGAGATTCCCGACGCCCAGGGCGTCTCCTGCGGCGGCTAGGGGCGAGAGGGCGCGAAACGTGCCTTTCCCTCAACCGTCCCGCCTCCTCCTTCGCGAGCATTACTGCTTCGCAGAAGGAGGTGACGGCTGCCCATGCCCTCTCGCTCCGTACCATGGCCTGAACCAGGGCCGGACGCGAGAGGTCTCTGCCGCCGATCGCCTCCACGAGGAGTGCGTGGTCTGACAAGCACTTGGCCGTTTTAATAAATGCATATGAAAGTATATACGGTAGGTACTTATAAAAAAAAAAAAACTTTTTACATTTTTTGTCTGTGTGTTTGTTCCGGCTAATCTCCGAAACGGCTGCACCGATTTTGGGACTTTCACTAGCAGATAGCTGATGTTATAAGGAGTAAATTAGGCTACTTTTATTTTAGAACGAGCCATGCGGGCGAAGCCGCTTGTAGCAGCTAGTCTCTCATACAATCCATCCATCGTTTCTTTGTTTATTCCCTTACTTTTAATCCATGAAATCTTTAATAGTACGATTTCAGTTCTTTAAACTTGTCTTGGTTACAATATGCACACACGGAGTATCTGCCTGTGTATGTACAGGTAGTATAGAAACTGTAGGAACAGTGTCATTCTACGCACACAGTTAATCCCACATCAGCTTCGCTTATAAGACAACTTGTTGACTTAACTAAGTATTCAGACACAAACAGCACTCGATTTACGGTCTGAGGTAATTAAACGGCCAGATAATTATCTACGTAGAATAAGGAAGAATGGTATTAGTGGAAAGAAACGGATGTTGATTATATCGCGTTACGACGTGCACTCATTCTTAGAAAACTTGTGAAATTATTATCTTTTGTTTATCTTTTAGTTATTCATTGTGTACCCATTAACGAGGTTAACAATTCGTTAGCTAAATAAATAATCATATGAGAACAGTGCTGGCTCAAAGGTACCGGTCCCGACTTACGAGTTGTAGGTCGTGGGTTCGAACCCAGGCAGGCGCTTTACTTTCTGTAATTTATTTCATCACCGCAGGGCCTCAAGTCTGCTATTACAATAGTGTCAGAATGGTCTATCTTTGATTTCATAATTGTTGATTTTGACAAGTTTGGTAATCTACTAATATAATGGCGTCATTAATAAGGATCGGAACAGACCATTCTGACACTATTGTAATAGCAGACTTGAGGCCCTGCTCTCAAAACGGTGAAGGAAAACATCGTGAGGAAACCAGCATGTCCTAGAACCAAAACTTTGAAGACATGTGACATCTACCAAACCGCACTGGGCCCTCGTACGTGGTGCATTACGGCTCACTCCCTCTCACAGAGAGAGGAGGCCTGTGTCCCAGCAGTGGGAACATTTTAGGCTGATGACGTAGCTCGGCAAGTTTATAAAAGCATAATAACTTCATTTCCTACTTATAGGCTTTTCTGTTAGTATGGTCTTGCAGGTAACATGTAAGGAAGCTTTACTTAAAACACAAAAAAATAATTAAAACGTTTAACTAAATCACCTTAACTAATCGAGGTAATGAACTTCGTTTCTTAATAAAATTTCTATAATATCTAAGTGATACTATTAACATGCAAAGAAGGATTGCATGGCGCATTGTTTCCGTAAAAATAATCATAAGTACTCGTAGGTAACTCAAGCCCGTTACCAATGTACCAGGCATTAAAGAAGAATACGGCCAGGGGTCTAAAAAAAAAGACGTTTTTAAACCTAGGTGTTACAAAGGCTTCTTGAACCATTTAACACCAGTACATGGTTCAAGTTCTGGTTTTATCCAAGTTTACATAAAATATGTAAAATATACGGCCTTTGTGGCGTGGCGGGCGCAAGCCCCACATGTGTTTGCTTATTGACGCAGCGGCCACAATACGTTACAGAGGTATGTTTAGCGAATAATATGTTACTCACCGATCCCACCGAACCCAAACTTGTTTAGTTAATATACTTAGCAGATTAGAACGACTCGCTAAGGACGTAACACGTTTTCAAACGATTATAAATGACTTAGAAGTACAAGATTACTCTTGTTATTTCATGTTGTCAAGGTTTCAATACTTTCTGTGGGTTTTATGGTGGGCAATAATAAACTAATGCGAGCATATTATATCAAATCTACTGTTATCATATTACACTTATCACCAACAGTTCGTATAATAATATTGTTATTTTTATACCAACGATTGTAGGTATGTAGAGCTAGGCAATTAATATATAAATTAAATTTGACATAACGAATTCCATATGTTTGAAATAATAATGAATAAAAATACAATATTAGCTTCTATATTACCCGCCACCTAATAATTACAAAGCAAAACATACCCATCGTGAACTCTTTGATGACTTTTCCGGGGAAAGAAGGGACTCTTCCGAACGTACCTGTAACAAATGTGAAAATGAATATAACAACAGTTAACAATTAAACAGATCTAACATAATTCAACAACGACATCGATGACGTGAATACAAGGAAGGCCTTCGAAGAAATTTTTGCTGTTGCTGCTTTGGATTGAAAATAAATAAAATTAAACTCTATTTAGTTTTGTGAAAAATAAAAGGTATCACATAGTTTTCTTCCAAAATAACTTTAAGCTACACTAACTTGTACTTATAACGAAATACCAAAACATGTAAATCCATTATTTATGCTCAGCTTGCTGCCACCCTTCACGAGGGGTGTCACGATGGGTGATGTATCCTTTGCGAGGGAAAGTTGCGCGTTATAACTTTTTGGTATAGCCTCCTAAATGACTATCTCCCTTCCAATGATTTTGAATAGGGGTGGGTACAGCTTCAACTTACGGAATATAACGTTAGGCGGCTCTATCTATCGGTAGATTTCGCGTGATGATTTGGTCATCGTCGGCCTCTAGACGTCGCCGCGTCGTAGAGTCGGGGCTGACTTTGATAAAAACTAACAAGGTACCATTAGATTTTTCTCGTCATGACAGTGTCATCAAGCAGTTTTTAGAACTACTTTTTTTTTTGGAAAGCATACTCTTTCGAGTTATTGCGTATATTTGCTGGCAAACTAGGATATCAAGGCATAATAATAAAAAAAAACTTATAACTTATTCCCTATACATTTGACTGGATATTAGAAAGCATTGTTGCGCTATCCTTGTTGTCTGAAATTGCATTCCATAACATAAAGATATAAATTCTATTGTCTAATCGATTAGTTACCGGTATCAGGGGTAAGTAAGTACATTTGCTCATCCTTCGTGACTAGTGACTCATTAAAATATTTCTGAATCTGTGACTCATAGTTCGTTTACCTGCTCATGTTTATACAGGGTTACAGGGAAAGTCGTACTGAATATTAAAGGAGGTTATTATTCAGGTCATTTCTGATGATTTTCATTCTGAAATAAAATGTCCGAAACTTAACCGTTATGGAGATATTAAATTTTAAAGATTATTTTTAAAAATTCTTTATTTTTTGGCTTTTAGTCGTTTTCTTTGGGATTAGAGCTCCTAGAGTCGGTTTTTTTGATGTATCTAGTTAGAAGACATGTCCATTAATAAAAATGATCAATAGAAACTGAACCTACTACTAACAGCTTAAAAAACTGCTCGACAACGATTAGCATTATGAATTTTCTAATAGAGTGTTCTTAACTTTGATGGGCTTTAAAAAAAAAAATGTATGGAACTTATTCTGCGAATAACTTTACAAAGTTCTACGTCTCTTTAGCTATTCAAAAAGGTATATCATCTACTAGGTTTGTTCATAAAATCTTAAAATAATGTTATTAGAATAGGCCCATCTGGTAGTACAACATAACAGAATTTCGATACAAAAGAATCCGGCTTACTACCTGGCACTTTTAAACAATGATAAAAGGTTTGGGTAGACATTGTTTGTGCCCGGGAGACGTGCGGTGACAGGTATTTATGTCATTTTAAATGTCTGATTTGTCAAATCGTAGATAGTGGTGTTTGTTTAGTCTGCTCATGCGAATCTTCCATGGTAGATGTGTTATCCGTGCCTTCCGATTTTTTTTTGTAAAAACGCGACTTGGCTTGGATTTTTGGACTGTTTCATCTTCTAACTGTGTGACGTGGCTTGTAACTGGACTTTGATTTGTGTTGTGAACATGGCAACATTTACCAACGAGGAATATGCTGACATCCTAATGTGTTATGGATTTTGCGAAGGAGTGTCGTTGCGTGCACGCAATGAATACATGCTAAGGTATCCTACTCGCCGAGTACCTGATATTGGCGTATTTGACAGAGTTTATCGAAGACTACGAGAAACTGGTTCTGTGCTAGTACGTCGGACTGACATGGGACGACCTCGTGTTCTTGATGACGACGACGAAGATAATGAAATACGACGTCTCTTTGAAGCCGACCCAACCACATCAACAAACGTTGTCGCTCGACGGCTTGGTATTTCCCAGTGGAAAGTCTGGTTCGTAATGCACAGTTCTGGGCAATACCCTTACCATTACACGCCAGTGCAAGTAATTGAAGAAGGGGATCCATTGAGACGACTAGACTTCTGCAGATTTATGCTCAATGCCGATAATGAAGATCCGGGTTTTTTAAAGAAAATCATGTGGACAGATGAGTCGAAATTTTACAAAGACGGCATCACAAACTATCATAAAACCCATTATTGGGCTCCCAAAGCGCAAGGTAACCCCAAGAAAAAAAGACCAAAAGGTTCACAAAGGAGATTCAGTCTTAATGTGTGGATGGGTATAATATCAAATAACTTAATAGGGCCATACTTCCTGCCCGATAACTTGAATGGCGAGACATATGAAAACTTTTTGAGGGAGGAGTTACCCTCTTTAATGCAAGACTTGCCTATTGCATTGAGACGAGACATGTTCTTTCAACATGATGGCTGCCCAGCGCACTACAGAAGAAGTGTTCGAGCATGGTTGGACGAGAATTACCCAAACCAATGGATTGGAAGAGGCGGACCCACAGCATGGCCGGCGAGGAGCCCCGATTTAACGCCGATGGATTTTTATGTGTGGGGTCATATGAAAAGCCTAGTATACGACCAAATGACACCGATCGCAAATGTCGATATTCTAAGACAAAAAATTATTGATGCGGCTGAGGAAATGAGGCGGAACCTACGAACTTCTGTCGTGAAAAGTAATTTAAGAAAAAGAATGAGACTTTGTGTAAGAAATAGCGGCGGCCATGTAGAACATGAATTATAAAAATATTGCTAAAATTTTTGTCTTTTTTTACGTATTTTAGCTACTTTTACCTCAAACTAAAAATGTACCCTCTCCCAACTTAACTGTTATTTGGGCAATGATTTGCCTATTTAATAGCAAGTGTTATACCTTTTTGAATAGCTAAAGAGACGTAGAACTTTATAAAATTATTTGCAGAATAAGTTCCATACAATTTTTTTTATTAAAAAAATTGTATGGAAAAGTTAAGAACATTCTATTAGAAAATTCATAATGCTAACCGTTGTCGAGCAGTTTTTTAAGCTGTTAGTAGTAGGTTCAGTTTCTGTTGATCATTTTTATTAATGGACATGTCCTCTAACTAGATACATCAATAAAACCGACTCTAGGAGCCCTAACCCCAAAGAAAACGACTAAAAGCCAAAAAATAAAGGATTTTTAAAAATAATCTTTAAAATTTAATATCTCCTTAGCGGTTAAGTTTCGGACATTTTATTTCAGAATGAAAATCATCAGAAATGACCTGAATAATAACCTCCTTTAATATTCAGTACGACTTTCCCTGTAACCCTGTATACTCGAGATGTCGTATACAACTATACGTATATCAGATTTTACATACACTGCAGATAATTTAAAATGCCCTTAAAATGTACCGTATTGTTCAGTACCGTTATTGATATTTCAAGAAGGTAGTCCAACAGCATGACGTATTAATGTTGGAAAGTTCATCCATAATTCAGGAATAAACTTGAGATGAATTAAGGATGGGAAAGAAAACTTTTCTACGAAATGCTACTAATTGAAACACTACTTAATTAATTAACTACAGTTTAATAAATCCGAGACAGGTAATCGGTAAAGAAAGTACCTACTTAGGTGTGTTTGAGAGTTCGAGACGCTACATATACCAAGATTGATAGCTAGCTACCAGCTCCTTTTTTGATGTCGGTTAAAAATATGTTCATAATATCTTGAACAATGTTACATAAAAAGGAGAAATAATTACTGTTCTATTTACAGCAAACGTCGAGTTTGTTTTTGAAATGTCATAATAATTTCCACTAATTGTGGGTGTCACCTTTGCGCGATTGATGCTTAAATTAATTTATTTGTATCATTTTAGAGTAAAAAAACTGGCAGATAGTCGTAATTTGTTGTCTCTTAAATATGTAGTAACATCAATAGTGTGTTTTTCAAATGACTGTTTTTGTTCCTTATTGTGACGTCTGAAAAGTTTACTGTAGGATCCCTTGATCCTACAGTAAACTTTTCAGACGCCTTGAACTTTTCATGTTATAAATTGCGTCAAATAACCGCAATACAAGTACCTACCTGGTACGGTAACGCCTCGCTTAGGTAATTACGTAATAAAAACATTATAATTCGTTTCGGGAACAAATACTTTAGAGTGTTACATGTGTGTGGTGCCAAAAAACAATAAAAAATTCAAACCAGATTCGTTTCAATCCTATGGAAAATTATGCGCCACCGTTGCGTAGTTCCTTATTTGGTTTTATACATAATAATATCTTCGACCCACGCAAGTGCAGTGTTCCGTTTAATTTTGCGATAAATATTCTATCTACATGCTCTTAGAAGCGTATTACCTACGTATATTTTTTGGATTAAATTCTAGTAAATACCCGTGTTTGGTAACTCAAGAGGCTGAATTAAGTAGCGCTTTTTCAACTATTAGAAACGTCCAGTTATTGTAAAAATGGAACAGAGTTGATTTGTTAAAACATAAAACTTTGTGTAACTTGTTGTATAGTATTAGCTAAGTCATCAACTTCGTATCAGGTTCGCATTTCTATGGAACTGTCTGAATGAATCCCTTAATGGGCAATGATTTCAAAGTATGAGCAATTTAATTCAGCTTAAGAGACAATGCGTAGGCACATTGCAGCTCATAAGTGCGTTGTAAACTCAATAAGCGTCGAGACAGCTGTAGGCGGCCGGAAAAGTGGACCGTCGAGTGTTAGTCGACTTCCTACTTAAGAGAGCTCTGTGTTCGGCGGAAACGCTATTTTTGGCGCCCACCGTCGCTTCCTCCGAGGAAAGTTCACTTGTTGAATGCAATCACTTTTGATCAAATCGAAACGATCATCCTTCTTTTGTTAAATAGGTACTTAAGTTTGTCTTCAGTAAATTTTAATATTGTACGTAGCTTTTTATGTCCATACAAAGACAGGAATTACTGCCTGCCGGAAAATTACGATTGCCGCACAAATGACACTGTACATTTTCTTACGCAGGAAGTAATACATTACTACCACTTAGTTAGAAAAATACTTCGTCTGTTATTATCATTTATAAAGCAATTATTCTGCCCGGTGACAAATCGATGTGATAAAACGAAATCCGTAATAATGTCGTGTGCGCCCCCAAAACAGTTTGTCATGTAAGATAACTACTTCCTAAAACAAATAAACTACACGAAAAGCCAGGAAGATGAGCCACATTCCTTACCACATATTTGTACCCTTACGGAACCCGGTCTGCATTCCCTTCATTGTGTTCACGCCCATTATGGTGCGCGGGGAATGCACTGGAACTCTTCATTTACCGGAACACCCAGTAATGGTGCAACAAAAAGGTAAGTTTTGCAACAGAATATGGGTAAGGGACATTGTCTTCGATGACGAGTAAAATTATATTCTTGATGCATCAATCATCAGTAAAGTATTCAAAAATCTAAATACGTAGGTACCTATGTATGTTTGGTAAAATACACAATACAGGTTTTATTATTCTCAGGTGAATCATCTTAAAACGTTAAACTCGACCGCCGTTTTTATTTCAAAATCCGATTTTGGAAAGGATTAATTACATGGCCAAAATTTCATTTAATTATTGATGGGTAATTGCTGGTACACCTACCTGTCTTTATATTTGGAAGAATAACTATTAATAGGCTTTTATAGAAACTTTATTTCTAGTAAATAAATTTATCACATGGTTTTACAAAGTCGAGAATTAAATAGTTTTAATTACCGTTACTAATAAGCTAATAACCAACCTCCGTTTAGGAAACAATCGTCTTTGTTATCCCCGAGATTGGTATTGGTGAACTTGAAACTAGTACGGACACGTACGCGAAACACCTGAGATAGGTTAAATTAACTTTAATATTTTTATTATGTCGTCCTTTGATTCCTATCTCCAGTTGACAATGACAACCGTGGCCTATATAGAAGGCAATCAATTATAATTTTGTGCCATACACGGCGAGACTGCAGTTAATGTATAACCATAAAGTCTGAGGTCTGTTGTGAATGCGCAGTTGACTCTTATCAGAGAGGGCGGTCATATAAAAGGAAACAACATTTAATAACGATTTAATTTCTTGTCATTACAACAACAAGGCTTACATTCATTTGTCCCACAAGTTTGTCCAGATGTGGGAACGGTTTTACCCTTTGACCTGCTTGCGCGATGGAAGAATTTAGTCCTTAACAGCGCTGACTCTGAGTTCAATCTGACGACTCAGTGCATTTGTAGGTCACCGATATTGCACAGGGGACCTTGTGTAATAAAACCAGTATCTCGAACGTACGCGGATGCTGCGTGTGAACAAGAGCGAAGAGAAAATTAAGAAATCTTAATTTAGGACAGGAAATACGCACATGTTTAGTTTTATACGTTTTTTTACATGAATGTAGAGACTTGAATTATGTTATTTCACGTAAATGCAAACAGCATTCATAATGTCCATGTGATGAATAATGGTACTTCTGGTAAACTATCAACAAAACCAACAATGGCCTGCTGCTATTACTGAGAATCCAGCCAAGGCCAAAATGTGAATATTTCTGAAGTAGGTCGCCTAAGTGGAACGGCTTACACTTTAACTGAATCATAGGTTACGTGTAACATTATCATTCACATGATGATAAATATCTGTGTGCACAGTTAATTTCTTTGTATTGCCATGGAAATTATTCCTACGTGGTTTAGATGATGCCATTTTTAACATATGAATTAGTACATAAAGGTGAAACAGCAGAGCCTTTTCGGGCACTAACTTAATCAGTCTATCTTTTACAGAAAAAATAACAGTTTCTTAGCCTACTAATGCAAAGAACTATAAGCAATAAAGCAACTTCTTTATTTTTTACTTAATTTATCTACATCCGGTGTACATTTATATCCAGATAACAACTAGCTTATTATACAAACATTTTGTGCAATGTTTATGTAAATCCTAACCTGAAACTATAGACATTTATATAATTCTCATCTTGTAATTCTAATCACCAAATGTTTTGATTTGGTTCCAGCATTTACCTACTTGTCTTTACAATTGTTTGCTATTTAATTTTGTTCGCATTAATAAACAGTGTACTGCTTTAGTGGTGTTTTAACTTAAATAATTAAAGACTAGATATTAAAAATGCTTAGGTTAAGATTTTAACTATCTCGTTTATTGAAATGATTTTGAACCATTCTTGAAATCAGTACTGATTGTTTAATACTATAAAGATAATAGTAAGATACGCATCTAATTGGAAATACAGGTACAACATTATCTCTTTGATCTTCATAGAATTTAATTACCTATGCATAAAATTACTGTAAAGTCAATAGTTTGTTTACATCGCATTGTGTTATCTGTTACCATGTCGTTGAATGTTAACTTAGAGTCACTTGATAAGTATAGTGAAGTGGCTTACCTTCTTCGGAAAGAATATTTTCGGTTTTCCCGTGTATGTGGAGTATGAGGCCATGTTATCGACTTTCGTCACAACCATAATTTGGCCAAAAACACTAAATCCGGGTCGAGCAAACACTACCCAAAAAGAGTAATACGTGAGGAAACCGTATTCTTTCTTTTGTTTTCGAGAATTTTCGATAATCACGTGTTTTGCCGAGAGAGTGAATATATAGTAACACTTTATGATTACAATCGTACGGTACGCATTAAGATCGTCACGAAAGTTTTTGTTCGAGTTTGTTTTCGTCGCAATAAACTTTTAATCCTTGGACGCGACGCGTCCACGTCACCGTCGTCGTCGCGACGGTCTGTCTCTTACACTGCGGCTCTGTTCAAAATTCGATCGTATACACTATAAAACAACATTAAAATATTATTCGAAGCACTCATACAATATCGCTGTCACATAATAAACCTCGCCGCGATTGTTTACGAGCCACGTTGTACGGGAGGCCGCGCGCTGTTTCTTTTCAAACTGAATTTTCGTCGCGTTCACTAGTTGCTTTTATCAATTCATACGTAGGTTCTCCCCCCGCTCTGCTCTTTGTCTCACTCGCACCTTAATGTTTAACAGATGCGTAGAGAGCGATAGCATAACACGCCTCACACTACATATTACATAACCACGGCAATTGTAAGTATGTATAGAACATAATGCATGGCATACACACACACATCAAATATAGTTATAGTACGTATATAGTGACGCTTTGTATGGTAATACCACTAGTATTTGTATTTAGATTTAATATTAAAGAGAAACAAGAAGTTATTATGAAAAGTACCTTTATAAACTATACATTTGACCCGATTTTTTGGCGAATAACTTTTATTTGTCTTCATCAGGTTGGACAGCCCATCCTGATTTTGGAGCTTGAACAGTAATTTTCAGAGATATAAATAATTAGGTACCTATTGTTTCTTTGTGTAACATTATTGTTACAGGATATAATTGTATGCTATAGTTGACTTCCACGCGGATGGAGTCGCGTCCAGAAGCTAGTTTCTTTGTGGACCGATTTTGAAAATTATTTTTTCATTTACCTAGAGGAATCTTGCGCGTTGGTCCCATTGTATATAAAGGGTGTCCATGCTGTTCTTGAAATTCTGTCTCTACATAATAATATTTTTAATGTAATGTTCTAGTCGATACATGAAAATAACACTTAGAACATCAGCTCAATAGTATGCAATAATGAACAAATCACTGTCACATAAGATCTTTGACTAGGTACCTTAAGTTGCTTAGCGGCTTTGCGGCGCTGTGCGAGGCATAAGAAACGAACGGACAAAGGAGAAGCACTTTACTATCGTAAAGGCCGGACAAAGGAGAAGTAGGTGCATAACAATATTTTAGGACTATTTGTAATTTAAAATAAATATATAGGTATTAATAACGCATCGTAACACAGTTCAAAGATCAGCAAAATAATGGACTATTATTTTCAGCTGTCGTTGTCATGAAGGATGAGGTGGGCATCATAGGTGGTACTCATTGGCGCCTGTTTGGATATAGAAAGCAGTGACACATCAGAGGGGCGACGACGGCTGGCGAGACAACTGCGGCCGATTGGCGCCGTCCGTGCAAGGGGACATGATACATTTGGATTTATTATGCAGATACGATGTATTTCACTGAAAGTGTTATTCCTGTATCCATTATTGACGAAATTATAACACACGAGAACACTAGTCAGCTTTCTGAACTTATTCACGTGTTCAAGATATAAATGCAATTCTACATAACTGAAAATCAGATATGTTTTAATTATGTGAAGTTGTATGAGAAGAACAATATACAGACCTACTGAATTATCAGTATTGAGGAAACAATGACGTTGACTGAAACTTAAAGTAATAAAGTCTCATGCAGCAAACCGTCAGATCACATCGCATTGGCAAGTGATCATGATATATCACAAAGTTACAAATTCTGAAAGCTGCTTTGGGATCTCAGAAGATTGACGAGAGTTTTAGCCAGTCAACAATGCAGAAACCTTCATATTCAATGAAAACAATGCAGAGACTTAATTTATTACAAGAACAGTTTGCGTTTGACTACGAACATTTTAAAGAAAAGAGCTAATCGAAAGAAGACTGAGGCCTTAAGATATGCATTCGAACATAGTACAAAATTTTGGTATTGTATGAGCCCGGAAACTCATGTTAATGACGGTCCATTCACGAATCTGTTAAGATTTAACAATGAATGACGCAAATGAAACTTGAAATAGATTAAATGTTGTGTTTAATTACCTAGCTGTTGTTATTACGGCAAAGGCCACGCCGCACATCTGTATTTGTTGTTGCTAAATGAACACCAGAAAACTTAAAATTGTTAACTGTGAAACATTGCATTTATTTTTCGTTTGAAGTAGGTGCCTACACGAATATGACCTACAAATACACTACTTAGTTCTACTCGTAACAGTTAACATAAAATTGTTCATAACTGGATGAAATATGCAAAACATGTTTTTATCAACTGCTTAAAGGCTCGTGCAGACTATCGCGGTATCGCGGGTGTGACAGGTAGTAATATGCCTGTCGCGCCCGCGATATCGGCCCAGTCTGTTGGAATCTTTATTAGGTTAGACTAGTTAGAGCAGAACAATTAGTAACTTGTATTTTCTTTGTCAGTAAAGTATTAGCTAGTAGCAAAAATAGCAATATTTTAGATTGGCACCTTATTCTAAAACGATTCATAAGCATGACTAAAACTAGATAGACTCTTGTAGAGATTAATGAGAGATCTTTTAGTTGAATGACCATTGTTCTAGTATACAGGCCTAAAATTAATATTAGGTGGGGTATAAGATTACCTACCTCAGGCATAACTTTGGTGCTGTACTTAATACAAAAGAAATTCCCTCTCATACAACACGTCACTGTTTTCTTTAACTTCATGTTACACGAAACGAATACTTCTTTAACACAAGCCTCCCAAATCACGTAGTAATACACACAGCACATTTGCGAACGACTGCATCAAATAATGCTATGGTTAATTCTGTCGCTAAGTGAAACAAAGAAATAATCCTGACAGCGTATTTCATAAAAATCAGCGCGAATCATTACTCGACCGACTTAATTCTGCCGTTTTGCAATTTTGCTCCTACGTCTTATGCAATAAAAAGTAGTACATGACATGAAACATGTTTGTCTTTTAAGAACAAAAGTACCATCTTGATATTGTTGCTGTTGCCCAATAGCACAAATGACGGTCAAGTTTGAACCGTTTTGGAGATCTCTATACAAAAACTGCCCTCGAAATTGATGGCAGTTTTGGTCTAGAGATCTTCAAAACAGTTCAAACTTGACCGTCATTTGTAAAGGATACTTAAAGTTAAAGTTCCACTACACGATTCACTTAAACTTAAGTTTCGCTTAAATGGTATTTAACAATTTATTAAAAAATCTTGGGACGATTCAGGACGATGCACTTCGTTGAGATGAATGTTTTGATTAATTATGTACGTCCAAATTTGTTTGGATTTTAATCACGCATGTCTTTTTTTATTCAAACGTTAGTCACGTCAGGTACAATTCCGAGTCGGGTCAACGTACTACAGGTCATAATAATATGTACATGCTTTTTGACACCCATCAATGTGCAATTTAATAATAATACACAAATCAAAAGTGCACGTAGTTCATTGACTGACGTAGTACAAATGAATATAAAGTCGGCACTTACCGAAGGCATCGAGCTTGGCACCGAATCAAAGCAGCTTCGATTTTTGGTTTTGGATAAAGCAACTGATTTTCAAACGACGACTTTAGCTTAAATTCTAAAATAAATCGGCAGGCGTCGGAAAAACTCGAACATTAAATAGTCTCTGGGGCGAGTTGACTGACATTAACAATATTTACCGAATAAGTAGAGCTGCAATCGAAATGTCTGCATTGAAACTGAGAGATTCATAAATTTTTAGGTAGGTTGGTGTATGAATAACACGATAATTTTCCTTTTGAAAACACCCCTATCCCCGTTGCATCTCGCACATGTATAAGAGACAAGGCATTTTAAACTTTTAACCTACTTAATAGTTTCAAGTACCGTGCCAAACTGATTTTTTTTCTTCTTTTCGTATGAAATTTACTCTTGATTATAGGACTCAGAATAATACGTTAGGATACAGAATTTACTTTATTGGACGTGTTGAAAATTATGACTCGTTTATAGATGTTATTTCTTAGTTAGTAACGGTGTTGGTAACATTACACGGCAAGCGAGTAGTCACACTTTACACGCGCGACGCCATTTGCCTTACGTTGTTTACGTTTGGAGTCACGTTGCTGCTGAGATGCAGCACAAAGTGCACAAAGACAGTAAAGTTGTCTATCCGGAACAACTAGAGCTGCTTACTCAGATTAACTTAACTAATTACAATACGATTACAATAACCAGTGGTACCGATTCCCTTGTTCACAAACTAGACTAAATTTAAGTTCAGTGCATCTTTTTCTTTGTATTTCATTAGGAAGAGGACAGAAGATAAATTTTAGTTTAGTCCTGTTTAATTAATCAGCGCCTGTCACTATTCCATACAGGTTAGGACGTGATTAAAAACTTGCCTACTAAAATTACGTCAATTTACGTCAAGCGCTGATTAATTTGACAGGACTAAACTAAAATGTATCTTCTATCCTTTTCTTAGTGAAATAGAAAGAAAAATATACACTGAATTTAGTTTAGTTTGTGAACAAGGGAATCGGCACCAGGCTCGACCAATGTGGGCAGCTCTTGTTTCGAATGCTTATTTGAATAAACTACGTACATAAACTACAGTAACTCCAGCAATCATCGTTACTAATACAGGATACAATCTGAGTGAGGTATACCCTAACCAACTACTTTCCTGCGCGGTACTCCGTATTTTCCATAGTTTTCTGACGTACTGTTGACGTACATAGGTCTGTACAGAGTTCATGAATGTTGTCACGTTTTACATTTCGGAAAAAATAGGTTATCATATTTAAATAGTAGGTATTAATACTAATTACATGTATACTAAAAACATCTATACCTTCATTGTAAGTATGTATACCGTAGAGTATAATATATTATGTAGACTGCGTAATTTTCTCTGGGCGACACGCAATCTCACGCAAAAATGTTAGCAACATCATAATATGGTATCGCTTACATACGGGAAATCAGATACCGTACTGAGGACATTTATTTAGTCGAGGTGCGTGGGAAACAACAGAAAATTATAATCTTTAGGTAAACTAAGTAACGTTGTATTCATAGTTGCTATAATACCTGCCATAACATTAGGTCAGGTGGCAATAGGTTAATATAATTAATTATTAAAATTAAGATTAAGTTAAGAAAATTTAAGTCTTGTGTAAGTAGGAACATAGACGTCTTGCCTTGAACTTGAATTATGATCAAGTTAACCATGTGATCGATACCAACTACATTTGTTATTTTGGTTCTCTAAGATGCTGTTCTGTATTCAAACAGTTCGGCAAACAATTTTCTTAAAAATAAATAATTATTTGAAAAAATAAGTATGATACTCGTAATACCTTTACAAAAAGGTGCGAGAATGGTTACTTATATAATTTCGTTTTAAACATTTTTTTCTGGTGTTAATGTCTATAATGTGAATGGTTAAAAACACATGAGTTTAGATTGTGAACGCACTTACTGCTGACAGTTAAAGTGTTATCTGTAAAGCTCGTGCCTCTAATGTCAACATAGATGGTGTTCGGTTTCGTCACGGGAAGTGCCGAATAATCACCACATCTTACGAGCTATCTCCACAAGGAGAGTAACTACAACCACCTGAATCACCTATGGAAATGTTTACAAAATCAATGAAAGGGACCAATTACCTTAAACGTTGATTAATTTCGCAGGTACTCTTAGTTTATCTTAATTTAAAGCGACCCAAAACTTTCACTTTTTGGGTTAACTATTATTTTGGAAAAGGCAAGGAAGTTTACGTTGGTACCTAATATATTATAAACATCCTAATAGTTAATTAACTGCCATACGTGACTATTTTTGATTATTTTAAAGGTACTAGGTAAGGGTATCCTGATTTAACTTTACAAAGCCACAGTTGGACTTATCACCATTTATGGATTCCCTCGTATATTACTAAATAGACTAAGTATCTACATTTTAAACTTATCACATAGGAAAAAGTTAAATGTTAAAATGATTCGGTAGACTTGTGTTCTAGCGAAAAGGGATTAGGTACGAGTTCTAATAATTACAAAGTTGGCCGTTATGCGTAACTCGTGTTCTTTATTTCAAGAAAAGCGTGATTAGTATTTTTAATAATACAAACGTGGCAAGCAGTTTATGTAGGAAACAATAACTAAACTTCGCCCTTACTTAGTCGACTTCTTCGCAGGTTTAGGTATGGAATATTGAATTACTTGCACGATTCAGCTTTACAACAAAATCATTAGTTGCTGACAAACATGAAACTTGTTTGATACAGAACGTATTCATTCATTTAGACACGTTCAAAACTTCACACGTAAGACTTGAAACTTAATTTGATACGCGGCACAATTTCAGCATGTTGATGGCGCGCTTCTCCCAGTTTCTGACTTTGGGTATCTCAGTTCACTCGTGCAAAGCGATGGCGAAATAGATCGGACGGTTAAGCACAGAGTTAACACTGGATGGATGAAATGGCAGTAGGTCACGGGAATAATCTGGGCCACAAAAGGGATGAATGAAAGGCAATTGCATGCAACTGAGATGAGAATGCTAAGAGAGAGATGTGGTGTGACACGAATGGATAGAATAAGAAACGAGTATATAAGAGGAAGTCTGAAAGTGTCACCGGTGACTGAAAAGTGGTGCGGAAATCGGTTGTCGTGGTATGGGCATGTGATGCGGAGGAATGAGGAAAATGTCGTGAGTAAAAGTGTTCAGTATGAATGTCGATGGCTATGAGAGTAGGGAAGACCAAAGAAACGATGGCTGGAATGTGTGAAAGATGATATGGCTGGAAAGGGAGTAACTACCGAGACGACAACTAATAGAGAAGTATGGAAGAAAGGAACATTTTGCGCCACCCCAAATAAATTGGGATAAGGGCAGGAGAATTAATGAAGTTGTTTCTTTCTCAGGATTATGCACATACTTTTTACTGTCTAAGTAGATCTCACATGTTATATTATTGCTTTACCTTAGAATTAGATAGTACCCACTATGATAAAAAATGAATTCATAACCTATAAGATAAGAACAGGTACCCTGTTTCAAAATAACGTCGTTCCCCCACCATTTGGATTGGCAAAGTTCGACATACGAGTAGCATAGGTAAATGCTTTCACACGTATGCAGAACGGAATCGGATCGAAATAGTGAAAACTTGATGACTAAATCTCATATGGAATATCCCCAGAGCTCTATGTTGTAATTAAGTTCCCTTCGCCTAACAGTTGTCAAAATATTTTTATAGTATGAAAGGTGTACTAAATCAAAATATAGACTATACAATAACTCTAGACAATCTTGATTAGTAAATATAGGCAGATTAAACCACAACAACCCGAACGGTTCCACGCCGCTATCTCTGCTATATTGACTAACACACCTGTGAGAACGGCTAATTGAATATTGATAGTAATGAATAAGGAGTAGGCAAGGCGACTGCGTACCTGCGTGTAGAACCGTAGCGATGAATATGTTTTGTGCTAGGTATATTCTTAAACAAGTGATACTCAATTTTACACTGACAAGAATAGATGCAATCTACGTAGTTACATCGTCCGCACATTTAGTTGTAAATTCAACATTATTTATGTAGCAATATCTTTATGTAGATAACAATATACATAATTTAAAAGAGTGTCCATGGAGTTTCTTGCCCGTTCTTCCCCATAGGTACCCTACTACGCTTTGGAATGGGCTACTAGGTTCATATTTCTAACTGAACGACTCCTTGACAATCCAAAAGTGCTTGTAAATGGTTTAATTGACATAAATGCTTTGAGTTTGAGTAGGCATGTAGGTCCGTATTTTTTAATTTGCGAATAATCTATCTGAAGAGATATAATCTTTAAAATTCACTTAAGTCGGTTTGAGCTGTGCCCCATAAAGAATAGCCGAGGTTACAATTCTAAATTGAATCATTTTGTTTGACATTGCTATAGCGTCCTTAGCGAATTGTAGGCGTCGACTCAAAGCCTAAATTGTACGTAAACATAATAGCAGTCGTTTTCCAATTGGGAACACAAGTAATTCTGTGTTGCTATTACACCGTGATATCAGGATTGTAATCCGACACACTTGTGCACAGCGTCTTTAAACTACGTTGGACAATAAGCGCTAGTGCAAATAAACTTGTCGACCGTATCGTTGGACAGGACATCCCAATAGACTCGACGTAAAGTTATTTGTTTAAGTTTAGTGTCGTCCCACGTTCAACTCTGGAAAAAATTAGAATATTATGGTTTTATTGTACCTACCTCGTCCATTGTCCAATTTAGGTGTTTAACTCTGCTCTGACTTTGGTAACAATCGTTTAAAAAATTATGAATAGTATAAAATTATCGCTGTATAAAATTATGAATAGTACCTAATCTCATCTAAAATAAGAGAAACATTGGCTGATCATGCGTATCTCCTTTAGGTAGGTACCTAAATAAAAACTAACGATAGCGATAGATTTTCAAGAGCGACCGTTAAATACGTCAGTTTCAAGTTCAATGCTCATAACTTTAGGTTAGCTGTAAGAACTTTGCATCGAAAAAATAATCAATAAATACTAAATACTTACCTGTTCAGTTATTACCTTTAAGCTTATCTTTTCCTGCTTTCTTTATTCCTTATCACAAAAAAATAAGGACATTAAATATTATCGTAACTAATTGTGAATGGGCAATAGCACAATTTAGTGAATCATTAATAATAAATTGAAGTGTATCCTAATACTATTTTAACAGTTAGGGTGAAATTCTCCTACTAGGTACGGGTAGGACATACAAAATCCTTAGCTGTAATCTTTCCGTCGATGTAACGATAAAGAAACAATATCGAATCGATCAATAGTCAAATAGCGATTGTTTGTAAGTTAACTTTTCCGCGTATCGGTGGTATCACTGGTATCGTAATAGAGATCTATACAACGTTTTTTGATAAAATATTTTAGTTTCTGTAGATAACTACTTGAAAAATAGCACTTCCTGGAAAATTTAAGGAAATGGCAATCAGTATTCAGTATAGGTAGGTAGTACTTTATAATGTAAATGTATCTATCTAATGTAGGTATGTCTGTGGGAACATCTGAAAATGATACCTTCAGCGTGATACAAAGAACTCTACAGTCTCAACACACAACCTTCAATCATTCATAATATTAACTATTAACATAAACAAGGCGTGATGCCTTGTTTCCGCAAGGGGTTGGGCAGAGGTGTACCTAGTACGCCCACATTTCTTCTTCCCAGCTAAAGCACTAGGAAGTGGTGAAGGACTGGCGTTTTTGGGGGACTGTCTTATATAATTCTGACGTTCGAAAAGTGCTGATTCTCAGCCTAGTTTGAATAAATGACTTTTGATTTTGATTTCCCATGTAATAGGGGGCGAGCCTATTGCTATTAGCCAGGAACATATCTAGACTCCTGGACTCCTGCACCTTAATTGCGTAACACAGTTTGAATCACAATCGGAGAGTTTTGAGAGATATTGCTAATCCATTTCTTCATAGGTTTGAAAAATTCTTCTGCTTAACAACGTGAATAACGCAATGGACGTGGGTGAACTGTCATAATAAAACCCATTGCCATCAATTGTCATTTTATGTATGTTGCGCAATTGTTCTGCTACAGAGAAGTTCCAGATAGAAAACCCAGTATCACTTTGCTTATGCGCGGCCAGTAGCACTTGCGACCAGGGCCTCAAGTCTGCTATTACAATAGTGTCAGAATGGTCTGTTCCGATCCTCATTAATGACGCCATTATATTAGTAGATTACCAAACTTGTCAAAATCAATAATTATAAAATCAATGATAGACCATTCTGACACTAATGTAATAGCAGACTTGAGGCCCAGTAGACCGACGAGAACCAGTATTATCAATTAATTTTATAATATCTATATGACAAATGAATAAATACACAAATACATAGTCACATGTCTTGGTTTCATTAGACATAACAAATATCGTTAAATGACATGACAAAATGTATGTAGGTACTATCTATTTTGTATATTAATATACATATATATGTACTCGGCATTTATAAGCCGTCAAGATAAAATTCTTGTGATACCATAGTTTAAATATATATCCTTTTGTCTTTAACACAAATATTTATGATATCATCATGTTGATATTCAGCATGCAAATTTTAGAATGTAGTTCAAAATGTATAACACATATAATTACTAAATTCCCTTGGAGCTCATTAAATGAATCACTGGAACGATGATTTCATTAGTCCTCACTACGTAAGTTGATGTCAAGTGATCGAGCTCATTCATGGACGTAATGAAATTATGTCGTTGCGTAAAATATGGGTGTGTTATTGTTTCTTTCTATTAAATGATCGTAAAAGACTTGTGAGTCGTTTATCAAAACTTATTACCATTAGTTAGGTACATGTCAATATGATGTCAAGGTTTGAACGTAGGTATGAATCGACGAGTGTAGAATTATACTTCATGCTTTATCTACTCCAATGTACTTAATCAATACAATTCTAATACGTTTCTATTCATCAACTGTGTGAAATTAACTAATGAAATCATGTTAATTTATGTAGAGCTTACATTCAGAGTTAAGATTTTAATATATATTTCTCTTGTGTTATTGCTATCAACTTTATACAAATTTTTTTTTTATACTTGTTTTGTTCAGAACCTAAGCTAAACCAATAACAATATTGTTTTGATAAAGCACTCTTCCTGTACTTGAACTATTATTTTCGCGTTCGCATAAGATTGGTTTGTTTTAAAACCATGAACTGCCCACTTCTCGTTCTATTTCTAGAATATGCGCCCCGCTTTTAAATTGGCACCCATTGTCGTGGGAAAAGTTACATTTATATCTATCAAAATATGCTTGGATGTGCTTCAGCCGCCTACGCGGTTGGTAAATCATGATCTAATATGGAATAACTGGTGACTTGTTTACTCACAAATTGCATCTTTTACCTGTTTGCTTTGTGACGATTTTGAATGCTTCTAAGTATTTGAGTCACAGTACTAGCAAGATATCGAAATGTGAACTCACCATATTATACTGAACTTTTAAGGCTTACCTGTAAAAAAATTGGAAGGATATAGTAAATTGTTATCCTGTGAACACATCGTTGCGGTATCACTATCGCATGAGTCATGGTGTTACTCAAGTTTGAGGTTAAAACGAACGATGTTTGTATAGTTAGTAATATGCAACAACGTACGACATTGTTCACAAGATACGACAGTTTAGTCTAATGCCTTCTAGGTAATATCTTAATCCTTATCGAATGACATTGAGTAGATCAGGGCTAGTCCTAAGTATTCTTGTTCATGTGCGTGCGTAGTGACAGTTATTAACTTATTAGCAAAAATGTAATCGCAGTCTGCAGTTGCAACATGATTATACCAAAAAGAGGCTGACAAATCTTGGTTATATATATTCGCAAATTCAAATCACTTTACATTTAGGCATTGCTACAGTAGTTGTCCTGCAATTAATGCCTAGATAACAATAAAAGTCTTTATTAGTAATGGGTTTTGATTAACGTTGGTGAGTGACTAGGTACACCACAATTTTAATTATTTTGTGCCTTACTTTTAATATTACCGGGCCACTCAGAAAAAAATGCGAAAAAAGGTTTTTATGTATAAGAGACCGGCCAGTTATAATCTATTTTGAAAATATGATTATTTGTAAGTAAAAATAGTTACGTTCCAATTTCAACATTACCCTCCACATTGTTTGCGAGCTAATTTAAATTATCGTGTCTCATAAAAAAATGGATCTGTGCAGGCATTTCATGTGTCCCCTGAAACCGGACGAATAGTACGATAGAGTTCAAATGGCATTCATGGATGAACGCCCTTCTAAGGCAACCGTGTATCGTTGGTATAACGAATTCAAGCGCGGTCGACTATCTTTGGGGGATGAAGAAAGAAGTGGTCGCCCTTTGATGGCTGTTACGGAAGAAAACGTGCTAGCAGTGAAAAATTTTATCCATGACAATAGGCGTGTTACGTATCAAGAGATTCAGCACATGCTGCAGGTTGGATCGGGAAGCCTTCACGGAATTCTACATGGGCATCTTCGCGTGAGGAGGATAGTTTAACGCTGGGTGCCGTACAACCTCACCGATGCTCAGAAGAAGGCCCGGATGCAACGGTGCCGTGATATGATAAACAAATTTGAAGCAGGCTCGTCTCGGCGTGTTTACGACATCATTACAGGTGATGAGTCTTGGATTTATCTATACGATCCAGAAACGAAGTGCCAGTCGACGGTTTGGGTGTTTCAAAACGAATCAACGCCAACCAAAGTGAAGTGATCTAGAAGCGGGGGGAAGATTTTGACCGCGAGCTTTTTCAATTTGACTGGCTACTTGGTGTCAATTCCATTGAGGAACCAAAGAAGCTTCAACGCTGAACGGTATACTACCAAATGCTTGGCAGAAGTTTTCTCTGTTGTGAGCAACGAGCGACCAAACACAGGGCTCCACGGGCTACTTCTTCACCACGACAACGCGCCTTCGCACACCGCGCTCAAAACGAGGGACTTCCTGCAGGGCTAACATGACAAGCGTGAGAACGCTCTCTTTCTCGATTTGTCAAAATTTGTCTACGATTCTGACGTCATCCGAATGCCTAACATGACCGATAGGCGTGAGTAAACTCGAGAAAGGCACTTTGACAGTTCTTTATCTCGCGACGAGAAACCGATGTAGCAAATTATTAAAAACAAATCATTTTTATTTTAGCAACATCGGCTCATTCGATAAATTTTACGCATGGAATTAGTATGTACTATATTGATTTTACATCCACCTCTATTAATTTATGTTGTAATTTTTTGTGTAACCGACCTTTTTTTATTAAAATTTAATATTTTTTTATGGCATGCCGAAATTAAAATACAAAATGACGGAAACGAAAATGCGTGAGCCATTTTTGTTAGGGGAAAAACCTGTGGGTTCGCGTCACCAATATGTTAACCGCGTCACCGACATACTAACCACATCACCGACATCCTAGCCGCGTCACCGACATATGAACAGCATCCCTTGAATATGCAATCTGCGTCACCAACATGCTAACTGAGTCACCGACATGCTCAATGCGTCATCAATATGCTGAACGCGTCACCAACACGCTAACCGAGTAACCGACATACTAACCGAGTCACCGACATGCTCAATGCGTCATCAATATGCTCAAAGCATCACCAACACGCTAACCGAGTCACCGACATGCTAACCGAGTCACCGACATGCTCAATGCGTCATCAATATGCTCAATGCGTCACCAACACGCTAACCGAGTCACCGACATGCTAACAGCGTGCCCTACCTGCTAGCAGAGTCAACGACATGCTAACAGCGTCACCGAAATGCTAGCAGATTTACGAAATGCCAATCGACTTACGCCGTGATAATCGCGTCACCGACATTCTGAAAGCACTTATTGACATGCAATTTGCGTCACCAACATGCACACCGCGTCACCGACATCCTAACCACGTCACCGACATGCAGACTGCGGCACCAACATGCTACTCAAGTCACCGACATGCTAATGTAACGTGTGCATCAGACTGGCGTCGCGGACCGGCCTGTGTACGTACATGTATACGCATATATATACTTATATATGTTATTCCAAAGTTTTAAGTTTTCATTTCTGTCACCAGTCCCCATGAATGCCATATTTTTTTGTATTATAATTTTGTCTACTCTTCTCGTCGTCAAAATCGAGGACGACTAAATGACAGCAAAATCGAAGATTATCTCGTGTTGAATTGTCAAAATACGAGATAACTTAGGTGCCATGTTAGGGTTTGTCGAGAAAATATCGAGTTTGACAGAACGAGTCCAGTATTTTGTATGGCAGCGCTGTCAGAAAACGAGAAAATTGACAGAAATAGACAAAAATTACTCACGCGAGAGTGAGTAATTGTCGCGTGTGTCATGTTAGCCCTGCAGGACATCACGCCGGGCAATCTCCTGGGTTACCCTCCTTACAGCCCTGACCTAGCACCGTGTGACTTCTTTTTATTCCCGAAAATAAAAAATCTGCTCACAGGGATACAATTTTCGTCTTCGGAAGATGCGCTGTCAGCGTTCGAGCAGGCTGTAAACGAGGTGTCTGTGGCGGACTGGAAAAATTGTTTCGAAAATTGGTTCAGACGCATGAAACTTTGTATAGAGGCTAGTGGAGAGTACTTTGAAAATATTTAATAAAACAATATTTACCTAAAGAACATTTTATTAAATATTCGCAAATTTTCTGAGTGTCCCACGTATATTGTTTTAGGTTCCATTCTTAATAATTACCCACTCTTGATTCATGATAAATCCTCGAAATTAACGAATATGTTAAGACGTTGTGTCATGTGGGGTTTAATTAAGATACCTATTTAAGAATTTTATGATCACAATGCGACTAATAAATATGCAGATTCTTATTCTGGTTTGTGTTCAGTAGGTATCAAAGGGGCATTTATATATGGATTGATTCAAGTATGTATTACATTTTGTGTATAGAATCAAGTTTATATAACTAAACAGACAGACGTGCTGCTGGGGAGTTTGTTCCACCACTTCTTCTTCCCAGCTAAAGCACTAGGAAGTGGTGACGGGCGGGCATTTTTAGGGGACTGTCTTATGTAACTTTGACGTTCGAAAAGTGCTGATTTTCAGCCTAGTTTGAATAAATGACTTTTGATTTTGATTTTTCAATTATAAGTAGGAACGTTAGCTTTGAGCTTTCACACCGTAATTAAAAAAATCGATGAACATTATGGGTTTTTATGAGTGTCGTCAGTTTGCAGCCGTTAGATGACGGGACCGCTTTCTCAGGAATCACGAACTTTAGTTACTTACAAAGAAACATATAAGTATAACGTAGGGTATTAGGAAATAAAAACCTACATTCATATACTCACAACAAAAGTGTCTAGGTATCAAGGTATTTTTTAAATATATTTTATTGCCCTATTGAAATTAAATAAAAATGTCTACTTAGATTGATTAAATAAAATGTTTTCGTGTTCTGCTTTTGCATTTAATAAAGACTTTCGATTTTTGCTTATGCTGGATTTTTCACCGTAGTTAATCTAATCCTGGTATTACAATGTGGCGAAAAGATTGAAATTAAAGTTTTTAAAGGTGTTTTTTGCGTAAAATAAACAATTAGTAGTCAGTATTTCTTCCCCCGTTAACGCGTATAACACAATCGCAGCGATTCGGCAGTAAAAGGTTAAAAGTAACAGGCGAAAAAGATTTTCTGGTGTGTGTACGGCATCCATATTTGGCAGAGCTCTCTTTGAAGCATATCCCATGCATGGTCAATGGGATTCAAGTCTGGCGTTTGAGCAAACCATGATAAGACGTTGATATTAGCTACGGCAACTGTGTTTGCAACGTCTCTGGCAGTCTTTGGACGTGCATTATCGCATAAACAGAAATAAAACTGATAATTTGGTCCGCAAAGGAATGACAACATCTGATACAATCGTTTCAGTGTAAATCTGTACATTGAGATTGCTTCTGATCCAAATCAGTTCGGTTCTTCCGCCGATCCAAATACGGCGGGTATTTCATAACATATCATGATTGTTCTACCACTGTGTGCATGGTTCCAGGGGTTCTCCAATACCGTGTACGTATAGTATCTGCTATTTCATACCATAGCGAGATTCGTCAGAAAACAGACAAAACGCCACTCTTCTTCTTTCACCTTTTTCAATTTTTGTGTTCACGAGCCTATTGTAAACGGGATCTGCGATTGCGGGGTTCAGTAGGTGCTACACATAACGGCCTTCGGGAACGGAGATTGACCTCATGCAAGCAATTTCTTATGATTTGATGGCTGACTAACATCCCTGAAGAGCTATGAAGCCTCGTAACCAACATCATCGCGGTCATTGTACATTTCTTCAAGCAGCGTTGTATGTAACGATCTCGTCTGCGTGTGGTGATGCGAGCTAGTCCTCCATGTCGCTCTGCCACGCTGCCAGTGATGCAGTAACGTGTCCAAAGTCGACTTATAACACTGCGTAGTGCCCAGAGCGATTGTCACAGCATGTTGCTGAGAACCAGCTTCCAACATTCCCACGGCTCAGATAATTTCTTCTCGGCTCAAATGACGTCTTCTCTCTATAAAACTCAGAAGTATGGCAGAAGTTTTACTGATTTGGCCTCAAACCCGTTGCAGGATTATATAGGAATATGACTTTTTTTTTTTTTTTGATGGTGGGAAATCATCAAATAACTTCTCCCGCTCTGGGCGGAGCGGGAGGGTGTGTCAGACTCTTACTGACTAAAACCCACCCGTATTCCTTCCTGTTGCCTGTGTTGCGGGGGCCTCGGTGACCCATAAGTACCTTCCCGCGACCATAGGAACTTGGACTTGACTTGAGGACTTGACAGAAGATTTTCGTCTTTTGACCGAAATTAAAAAACCATTCCCTTTTCAAATGACGAAATTTACAAAAAGTTTCCGAGTTACAAAAATTATTATTTACAAAAAAACGTGCTTGATCCCTAGACACTTTGATGTGTGTATCTTTGTTAGAAGCTACGGTTAGTTATAAAAATAACTGTTTTAAAAAATCTATTTCGACATTGGTATTTAGGGCGCATAAACAAGCAGATTGTCTTGATCCTCTGGAAATTCGTTCGGCAAACAGCTAGAGACAGAGACGGCGCAGTGGTTCTTCAAATTAACATACAGATAGACTTTTCGATCAAAGAACATTTACTAGTATGATTCGGTAGAGTATTGTGACCAACATGCTCAGTTGGTTGCTTGTTTGATTGCATGTTTTTTGCTTTGCTTATGCTTATTAATTACCTATTTTTGAATAAAATTAATTCACCTATTATTGTGATGTGTTTTTTTCATGAAGGAAGATATTAAAAAAATATGCACGTGGTTTAGGTATGGATCACAGGTTATTTAATCATCATCATTCATCATTCAATCAAACCCTATTCCTGTAAAACATTTTTAGACGTAAAGTTACCACAAATTCTACGTATCTAAACATAATTAGGTATTTCGAAGCCATTTTGATTTTTAACTACCATATTTATAGTAATTTTATGATAAACTGAATACCAAACTAAAAGGAATGGATTGTATTCCGTGGCGATTGTCTGCTCGGTTCCTTATGCGGTAGTAGCTAGGTCATTCGACAATACGGCGCCGGCGCACAAAGGGAACCCTGTTTTCTATCTTAGTCTTAAGTTTTCAAGAAACATTGTTGCTGAGTTATTGGCCTGTAAACCAAGAATTGATATTAAATCTTTGTTCTTTATGTTACTTTGTTAGGGATTGTCTTTAACTACATTGTCTATTAAACCTATATGTGCTTGTAATAAACACTATTATTGCTATGTTTTCCTCAGACGCGTTAGAGTGGGTGTGTCGAAGCGTAGAGCCCTATCTGCCAGCCTAGGTAGGAAAGTAGGTACCATATTTATTGTGTCCTTGTTTAGCAATGTTGCCGAGACCCAGTCCCAGACCAGTCCGAGACCCAGTCCTGAATGGATGACAAATATTTTAGGCACACAGTGACTTGCCAGTGTAACTAAATACAAAAACCACATGAGTACCTACTTAAAAAATGCCATGTTGAAACTGGAAGTTTCAACATGGGTTTTTTTGCGGACCCCAACCAAAACGAATAAAGTAAACTAAGTAAGTTATTTATCTTGAAGTTCCGTTGACTTTGGACATGACACATTGCCAATAAATCTACTACCTAAATCTACAACGTGTCTACAATACAGTTTACTTTGCCAATTCGCTTAATTTTCTGTTTTCTATAATCTACTGAAACCGGAACTTTCGTAGGAACCACATGTCTCAATTTTAGCCACGTTTGGTGTTTAAACACCGGTTTAATTCTGAATTTGCCTATAGTAGGTAGCTACTCGTGCAGTTATTTCATCATCATTTCAGCCGAAAAACGTCCACTGCTGGACATAGGCCTCCCCAAGCACCACCACTTCGACCGGTCGAAGTCTGTGCTTCCCGCATCCAGCGGATTCCTGCGGCCTTTCATAAGGTTATCGTTCTACCTATGTGGGAGGCCTTCCAACGCTACATCTTGCAGTATGCGGTCGCCACTCCAGAACCTTTCGTCGCCATCGGCCTTCCGTTCTGCGAGCAATGTGCCATGCCCACTGCCACTGAAGTTTGGCAATTTTTTGGGCAGTTATTTTACCTATGCTTAATCTAATAGCACTCTAGAGTTAATTAATATGCAGGATATCGTAATCACAACCTATTCGAATACTTGGAAATCGAATAATATCTATGATCCAGAATTCAATTTTCATTAGTCAATGAATAATGTACCTACTTAGTGCTATCTTGAAACGCCTGACAAATAATGAAATGCAAAATGTGGTTCGCGTGCGCTTTGTTGACGTTAGTGTTGCGGCGCTGTTACAATAAAACCAATCGACAAAAATAAATGCAGTAGTACGTGTAGATACCCATCGACACGTATTATTGTTATAAATATTAATGAGTAATTTATGGAAAGGTGCAATCGATATACGGTTATGGTTTGACCGTGATCCTGATATTGTCTGTTAAATGGGTTAATAAAATTCACATTAAAATATTTTCACATTGTTATAAAGGACCTTTAAATTTTATATTGATCACTCTAGCGCTATGACTTCGACTAGCCAAACCTTGCCGAACGTCGCTTTCGTTAAAACAAGACTCATTAAAAACAGTAACAAAATGTTGATAACTTATTTTAACGAAACAAAGAAATCCTCTTCCACACTCTTGAAAATAATTATTATTAATGAACAATTAATTAAAACATTCCGACGCATTTAGGTCGGCACGTGCTCAGGTCACACCGCCAAACGAATTTGTAAGTCGGTTAATGCCCACGCTGTCCCGAAAACCGGACATGTCAGTCTTGCGCGGACGTCGGGAAATTGAATAAAGAGGAAATATGACACCGGCTACTTGCGACAGAATGCGAGTACCTAGGTTTATAGCGTGTGCTGCGCCGGCGACGACGCCGCCGGTCGCCAGGGACAACGCACTTTGAGATGAATTCTCACAGCGCAATGACGAACAATACAATGGTTAGTTTGATTTAGACAAATTATTGCTTTATGCCTGTCTTTGTAATTATGTTCTCCATCAATAAATAAGGTATGTCAGAACTCTGCTGCTAATGAACTTGGAAGGACTTAAGAGCTAACTGATCATTTCACACTGTTCAACTTCTTCGTTACTCTTTTAACAAAAGCCAGTAGAAGATGACATTCGGTAAAGCTGATTGTTATGGACCACAGTTCTTTATTCTTCTTTATTCATCACATACCTATTCCTAATTCTGCAAATCTAATATAAAACGCCCAATTAAGGTTGCCTCTGAAACTATTTTCTCTTTCAATGACAGTTAGTAATAGTTATGACATTATCAATTTACATTTATTTTTATATATTCCTAATCTGATATTACATATATTAAACTTTATCTCTTGAACTGACATAGGTATAACTTTGACACAAATTAATTTATTTAATCCTTAAAAAATTTAAAAGCCTAATGTATGAGCACTTATCTGTTGTTGTCTTTAAAAAAAATGAAAATAATAACATTGTGCATGATAAAATTAAATATTTGCACACCATATACAATGGTAGATTGTAAAGGGGCCTTTATAGTTTTAAGATCATACATTGTAAACCTACATTCTGGAAAATAAATGAATTTGATTTGACATGACGTTTTGTGCTCAAAGCCAGTTGCTATATAAATTGTAAACAATGAGGTACTTTCACCTCTTACCCTGTCTAAAAATCGTCACAAGTACCTTGGCATGGTAACCCCAGAAGGCCTCCTCGAAACAGGAGGCCTTTAAAGCACGAGCTTATCTGTTAATCCGGCACTGCTCAAGTGGAAACGTCGCTCTACTCTCGCCTTCCGTTTCACAACGATAATTGACAAATTACAGAACCGTCAAAGTACCGTTTCGGTACACAAAAATGTGGTCACAGCAACTATACTTTTCTTAAAGACGTCGTGAATTGTTAGCCGCATTTTTTACTGAATATTTTTAAAGAAAACTCATGAAAGTTTGTCTTTCTCTCTATATAGTTTTAAATGCAGTGATGGCGCTTCTCATGCACGAATCTGTGGGTTCAAATCCGGATAAGTACCAATGTGACTTTTTTAAATTCTTTCTGGGTTTATCTTGGACATTACTGACAGCGGTGAAGGAAAACATCGCGAGGAAACCTGGACTTACCTATACGTACAATAAAACAGTGACGAAGTCAAAACTGTACATTGAATATTTAAAAAAAAAATCATGCTACGAGGTGGGAAGGAGTCTGATGCCAAAAATATAGTTTTTTGAATTTCTGTCCGTTTGCCTGTTTGTCTGGATGTATGTTCCGGATTGACGCAAAAACGGCTGAACAGACTTGGATGAAATTTGACACACTGATAGTTTATAACATGGATTAACACATAGGCTACTTTTATTCCCGGTAGTACGTTCCCGTGGGATATTTTCCGACATCCACGCGAATCCGCGGGCAAAGGCGGAGTTTCTGAAATCGCCAACACGTCTTAGAGCAAGCGTGGTGATCAATGCTCATGCCTTCTCTGTATGAGAAGAGGTCTTTGACCTGCAGCGGGACAATAATATGCTGGTTGTATATATTTTTAAATACATTCGGGAAAGCTACACATAGATATATCGTCGATAGATCGGTTTTACCTATAATAAAAATGTTTTTTAAGTTTTCTCGACGCAGAATCCGATTTCCGCTTATTACCTAAAGTCTTAAAGTTGGCAGTCTAGATTTATTTATTTATTCATGACTTACGGATAAAGCATCAAATTGTACGTAAATAGTATTGATTCACGGTACTAGGTTAAGCAAATAAGAAATATTTTTTGTTGTAATCACGATTACTTCGCTTTACGTAAGCATTGAGAGTCTGACGTGTGAATTGTGTGTGTATAATATTTTAAACTTATTTTCATAAGTGTAGGGATGTCGAGATGTAGACTCCTGTAAATTCTCAAATTGTGCAGTTTATGCGGTACTATAGATTACTTGCACTTCCTACTTCTTAGTTTGAACCACTTTAAAAAAAAACATTCCGTCTACAAATCACGTCATAACTACAATTAATCAACTAGGAAAATTAATTAATCTATTAGCATTTTGACGTCAATGATTGAAATCGCATATTACGTCAATTATCACAATCACATCGCTATTCATTAACTGTCGTAAACAAACTGTGAAGTAACAATTAAGCAGGAGTCATGAATGACCGGCGGCGGATGAACTAATTCCGACCCATAGCTTTAAATAAGATTGACACGGTTTATTAAGATCATCAATGAAACGACCTCGACTCATTGTTATGTGTCAGAGGCAACCCTATTAATTTTAGACACTCGATCGTTGTTTAAGACCACACGCGGTAAGGCGGTGAAAATTCAACGCGATAAATTGACTGTCAGTCTGTTTGTTTCCAATGTTATTATAATTTCTAAAGTCTCGATGTTTTCGTGGACGTCCCCGTCCACGTCCATAAAATGTATGGAAATACGTTATAACGTTTTTGCGACGTAAGCGTTACGCTTACGCGGCCTCTACGCATTTGACTACTACGCGGCTACGACGTAGCTTCTACGCACCCTCTACGAATGCGGCTACTACGCGGCTACGACACAGCTGCTACGCGCCCTTTATAAAAGCGCTTATTACGTGGCTCGGACGCAGCTTCTACGCGCTCTCTACGGGAACGTTTACTACGCGGTTACGACGAAGCTACGCTGTGACACATTCTGACTTCTTTGGTTAAACGCTGAGAGTAGGAAAAACTAAATGGATTGATGAAGATTTACCTAGATTTTTCTAGAATCCTTGCTTTATTGGTACTTTCAATAAGTATAGTTGCCCCATTTATCTTCAGGACCCGTAAACATGAAATCATGTAAACATGAAAAAAGATTCAAACAAATAAAATCCAAAGAAATAAAAATATTTTTCACGTTATCGGCCGTCCTTCAACCAATTGTTATGGTTGTGAATAGAGAAATTATAAAATAGCCAGAATAGCACGTGTAGGTTAATTTTGCATACCTATTCTATATGTACTTACCTACTCTTTTACCTACGTAGGACGCCAGTTCTTTACAAATAATTTATGTATGTTTCTATCTAGCTGCCCCCCCTGAGCCACAACAACGAAACCGATGCCCGATGTAGACTGTCAAATCGAACAAAAATATCCTAACTATATACGCTAAAAATGCTGAACAGATTCGAATGATATTTGGCACATGGGTAGACCATAAATAATCGAAAGCGAATTGTAAAAGGTCAGCAAAAAAACACTTATCCGTTTCGCTTGCTTATCCTTATATTATAAATGCGAAAGTAACTTCGTTTGTTTGTTAGTTATGCTTTCACGCTGGAACAGGTGAACGGAATTAGATTAAATTGCACTTGGGTAGACCATGTCTTGGATTAAGACATAGGATTATTTTCATCCCGATATTCCCACGGGATCGAGACTTATGCGGGTGAAACCGCGGGGCGCAGCTAGTAACTTATAAGTAGATATTTTTTTTGCCAATTAAACTGTGTTTTGGCACTTACAAAGTCGTCGAACGACCTATTATTGAAATAACATACTGCATTGACTGATTACGTGCACTGAATACACACTGGACACCCCGCAGACGCATTAGCGATAATATCGATGTTACTCAGAAACAATATTCCAATTAAAACTACAGAAAATTTAAATTCCTCCCCGTCACTTACTTATTGAATGATTAATAACGAATATTTCAGCCTGTCGTGTGGAAATAAAATTTAAACATATAAATCCTGTGGTCGTTGTAAAGACTTTTAAACAAATTAACATCAAAATTGTCGAATGTTTGTGGGGCATGTCTACTTAAGTTTGTCAATCCGTTATTGAGACAATTGCACCCTATTTAGCTTTAATATTTAATGTGTGTAGATCATTCGCGGATTTAACGAAGTACAGTAAAGTTATTCCAATGTTCAAATCCGGGGACACCAAAGACACTTATAATGATTATATACTAGTTTTGCCGGTTTTCAGCAAAGTGTTTGGAAAAGTAATGCTCAATCATTTTAATAGTAAAAACATCCTACAAGATCAACAGTATGGTTTCACCAGAGGACGTTGTACAACCTATACTGGTGTCACCTTATTAAAACACAGAATCTATATTTTTAAGTTAGATTAATTGACATCGCTGAATGTGAATACATTTGCACGCCATGTTATGGCAGGATATACTGAAACAAATTTACGGTAATGCCTTATGTACCTTATTCTAGCAAATAACTATTTCTTATTTTTTTATTTGATTTGACATCTTTAACGCATGAGAAGAAGCACAAGATGCAATAGGCATCTTTTGAGACCTATCCAAGGCATTTCATTGCGTGAATTACGAAACACTGCTCTTGAAACTTGAGTATTACGGACTGGGTAAATTTGCGCTTAGATTATTATAGTTATATTTGAATTAAGAATATACTGCAGCAAGTTCAAATAAACGGCGTGAATTCATTGGGTTTAAAAATCAAAATGGGTGTACCACTGGGCTCAATATTGGAACCGTTCCTCTTTTTAGTGTATATAAATGATTTACCTCTTTTACTAAAAAACCGACTACAAATGATGTTATTTGCTGATGACACATCACTGATTTTTAAAGTAAACAGACATGCACAGGAGCTTGACTACTTAAATAACGCTATGCTTAAGGTTCAATTGGTTTGCTGTAAATAATTTGGTATTAAATGGGAAGAAAACTAAATGCATAAGATTCGCGTTACCGAATGTTAGAAGTGGTGAATTGAATAATGAGATACTAGAATTCGTCAAAAATAACTTCTGCTGTACTATACAAAGTTTTTGAAAATAAATGAATACTAATAGGTATAAATTAAGTATTTATCAAGAAGAAAGAGGTCAATCGTCGAATCCGACTTGGCTGGGTAGCGTTCGGGAAGCTACGCAATATTTCCCACATACCACAGTGTCTCAAGACGAAAGTCTTTGACCAGTGCGTGTTGCCAGTGATGACCTATGGCACTGAAACGTACCCTACGCTCACAATGGGCCTTATTACCCTAAAAGTCACCCAAATGGCAATGAGGGAGTATGCTTGGAGTTTCGCTACGTGATCGAATCAGAAATGAAGAAAGCCATAGGCGAACCAAGGTTACCGTCATAGCCCGAAGAATTGCCAAGTTTGCCAATTGGCAGTGGGCAGGGCACATTGCTCGCAGAATAGATGGCCGATGAGGCCGAAAGGTACTGGAGTGGCGACCACTTACTGGAAGACGTAGCGTTGGAAGGCCTCCTACAAGGGGGATTGATGACCTTGTGAAGGCCGCAGGAATCCGCTGGATGCGGAAAACACACAACCGGTCGAAGTGGCGGTGCTTGGGAGAGGCCTATGTCCACCGCTGGACGTCTTTCGGCTGAAATCATGACGATGATGTATGTTTCTAGATATAAATAATTTATACCTATTAGATTTAATGTAATTTCAGTAATTAAAAGTAGAAATGACCCTACATTGGCTTGTGTATAATTGAATTGACAACCAAGAACAGTTTGAACCACTTACGGGATAATTACCTATCGTTAATATCGATTTCTGAGACAAAACGTTTGATGATGTAAGTTGAGAAGGGACGTTAGAGATGCGAGGTTAGAGTTTGTAGGCTATTGAATGATCCACAAGTTGGCTACAGTGCATAGTGCAAGTTTGCAATCGTCAGTTTTCATCGCATCGATTTTCTAAGATCAAATGCCAGATGAAACGACAAGGTGATGATTGAAATATGACAGTAAAATTTGCCGCCAAACGCGTGTTAAATACCAAGTAGTGTTTTATGCAGTCATTTAAGAATCTTATGTATGCATTTTTATTCTATTATTGTCTCAAAAACCTAATTCTCCTCGCAGCTATAAGAAGCGGTGGTTGGCTCCCTGGAAATAAGATGTTTGAGGTTGTTGTACTACCTTACCTTATACGTATCTGTCGTTGTCCCTACTTATACCACCATTTATTGTTCCTTTTGTTCTACTTATTCTATGTACTTATATTACGTTGTACTTAGGTAGGAATTTACTGTTTTGTCATTGTTGTTTTAGGGTACGGTAGCCAAGTGGCAAAAACGGAACCTTTATAGTTTCGTCATTTTCGTTAGTTTACGGTTTACGAGAGAAGACTGAAATGTAATAATAATAATATCGTTTATTTGCATGAAATATGGTGCTTACAGATCTCATAATACAATACAGTGCTTCATATTCCGCCTACTAAATTCAGCATGCAAATTTAGGTTGTGCCATAATTTTAATTAATTAAATAAAAAATTGCATTTAAATATGTCACAATGGAAAAAAAAATCATGAAATTAAAATACAAATGTCAACTATGAATATTACACATCTATCAAACTATGAAAAATTACAAATGTCAAATTGAAAATTACAAATGTCAAAGTACGAAAAATTACAAATGTCAAACAATAAAAATACTAATAATTACAATGTTCAAGATAAGCTTAGAGGAATGCCAAAGTCAATTTAATTACGTTAATCATGTCTGTAATAAATTATTCTTTGTATTGAAATTCATAAATTCATTAATAGAATAGAAACAATTTTCAATAAGCCATGTTCGGAGTCTTCTTTGAAATAGATTCGATGGCAGTTCTCTAATTATCTTAGGTATCTTATTAAATATCTTCACTGCCATTCGACTGCAGTTTTTATGGCTAAAAGCTGTTCTACACCTAGGCATAGCCAATCTGGTTGGATCCCTTGAGTGTTTACCTATTTTGTATATGTTTACACTATCGGCTTTACTAAATAGGTTAGGGTGTTTTTTTACAAACACGCCCATTTCCAATATGTATAAGCATGCCAGTGATAATAATTTATGCTCTTTTAATATGGGTCTGCATGATTCTAATGGACCTGCACCAAACACAGCTCGTAAGCACTTTTTTTGTACAATAAAAGCTCTATCACTGTCTGTAGAATTGCCCCATATTATTATGCCGTATCTAAGCACGGATGAGACGTAACCGTGGTAAGCGAGTAGAGCGGCTTTTACTCCAACAGTTTTCCTTAGGTTTCTTAGTGCAAATGCAAAGCTATTTAGCCTGTTGCATATGTTGTCTATATGTTTTTTCCAATTACAATTCTTATCAATTGCTATGCCTAAGAATTTTGTATCGTCAACTTCATCAATGTCATTGTCACGTCCAATAATTTCCATTGTTTAATTAATGTGTTAAGATGGGATATATGAGGTATAACATTTAACATTACGCCGTATCTACATGTATAGAACATTCAGATACCTTTGTTAACAGCAGTATTTTAACTAAGCGAAGTTTATTGCGCAAATTGAAATAATACAAACAATCCATCAATGACCTAATAAATACTTCGTAATGATAATGAACTACGATGTATTCAACCTTAGCTGTCAGTGTAATGTCTTCAAAATATAAACATGATTAGCATTCCGACATACTTACCTACCTAGTGATTGTGGAAACTCGTGACTGTGAACTTTATACTTATTGTAGGCAGTATGTACTTACACCTACAAAATAAGTTGGTGTTATTTTCCGTATTTGGTTTTCCTTATTGAAAACTGAAAAATTCTCATTTAATTTTGTTTCCAATAACATCAGTACTTTCCTACTACTAACACGGTACTGACTCACAAAGATAATATGTTGTTAGAAGAAAATCAAGTATCCTCAATATTTGATTTTCTTCTAACAACATATTTAGATAAGTAACTAAAGTAACAAATATTTCCAATAGGTATGCAAAGTTACAACATAATCAGCCTATAATGTTCCCACTGCTGGGACACAGGCCTCCTGTCTGTGAGAGGGAGCGGGCTGTAATCCACCACGCGGGTCCAGTGCGGGTTGTTCGATGTCACATGTCTTCGAATTTTTGGTTCTAGGACATGCCGGTTTCCTCACGATGTTTTCCTTCAACGTTTTGAGAGCAGTGGTGATGAAATAATTTACACAAACTAGAGCGCCTATCTGGGTTCGAACCTACGATCTACAACTCGTATGTCGCGGCCGTTACCACTGGGCCACTACTGCTCTCTAAGTTACAACATCGTGGTGAAAACATTGCATTTAAATCTTAATCGAAAAAAATCATAATCGGTACAAAAATATAGGTACTAATAGTCTTGTATGTCAAATTGATATATCGTTCTCCATCGAATAGCGCCAATGATCAGTTCGACAGCTTTCTGGTTAGCCTTAATAACATTTATGAGGAATTATCAAAATCACCTAGTACAACTGTAGACGATTTGAATATCGACATAAAGCTTGGCAGTGGGAATGACCGTGCACTAGGTTACCTTATCCTAAACGTATCCCGTGGATTACTACCAACCATGGAATGCCTCGATCACAACCTATTAAAAACAAAGTCAATAGCGACGGCGCTAGAATCGCACATAACAGAACACAAACTAATTGTTCTAATGATCTCCAATAAAAACCCAACATGAAACAAAAGCTCCACCATCCCTCGAAATTATTTCGAAGCCATTAAGGCAGAGTTAGAATGCTCAGATTTCACAGATATTTACAAAATAAAATATCGCTATTACTAGACTTATTACATCCCTATTACGTCCTTTCTCCACTTACATCATAAAAACGTGGATAACACCAGGTCTACTTAAATGCATCACGCACCTATATAGACTGCATACAAAAGCTTATCACCAGATAATATAATACTAAAGGGTAAATTAAAGAGAACTTATGGGAAGAGTGAGATTGAAAAGTCAAAGAATATTCCTAAAGCATTATGGAAAACAAATAAACAAATAACAAATACTGGTAAAACACGCTCTAGTCCCGTTGAACTGCTAAAGGTATGTGACAACCCTACGTCTTCCCTAAAAAGTGCATGTTCCTTCTTCAGTAACATAGGTAAAAACATGGCAGCGAAAATACTAAATGACCCAAATAAAACGCCTTTAACCCTGAAAAGCCTCGTATTGATAAGAACAAGATACTGAAATCGCCTGCCAATTTACTCGTTATCATACATAAAGTCAACGAAGGTGAGGTCGAAACTATTTCGCTTCAGGTACGAAATGACTGTGCCATAGGTTGAGATGGAATATCATCCTCGCTACTCTTAAGTAGCGATAATGGCGTGGCATTATTGGTACCGCCGATAAAATTTATTTGCAATCTTTGCATTCAGACAAGAGTATTCCCGGATTCTCTGAAGAAGGCTAGTTCATCCAATTCACAAGGGTGGAAGCAGACACTGTTGATAATTATAGGCAAATGTAAGTCCTGTCGTCGCTCTCAAAAATACTGAAAAAGATTCTTAACAATCATTTTAGAAGCTTTCTGGATAAGCATAAACATATAGCAGATAATCAGTAAGGCTTCCGATCTGGGGTCTCCACTGAAGATGCTATTTTGGACCTATCCCAATCCATTGCTAAAACTATGGACATCAGAAAAAAGTGCCTTGGAGCTTTCTGGATCTGTCGAAGGCCTTCGACACAGTTTCTGTTCGTAGACTAATATCTAATCAGAATTTTTGGGTGTACATGGCGTAGCTCTAGATATCATCAGGGATTACCAGAAAAATCGCAGCCAGCGAGTTAAAATAGACTCGAATCGAACTCGTCACTGTATGACGAAGAAATTGTGTCATCCAATTCACAAGGGTGGAAGCAGACACTGTTGATAATTATAGGCAAATGTAAGTCCTGTCGTCGCTCTCAAAAATACTGAAAAAGATTCTTAACAATCATTTTAGAAGCTTTCTGGATAAGCATAAACATATAGCAGATAATCAGTACGGCTTCCGATCTGGGGTCTCCACTGAAGATGCTATTTTGGACCTATCCCAATCCATTGCTAAAACTATGGACATCAGAAAAAAGTGCCTTGGAGCTTTCTGGATCTGTCGAAGGCCTTCGACACAGTTTCTGTTCGTAGACTAATATCTAATCAGAATTTTTGGGTGTACATGGCGTAGCTCTAGATATCATCAGGGATTACCAGAAAAATTGCAGCCAGCGAGTTAAAATAGACTCGAATCGAACTCGTCACTGTATGACGAAGAAATTGTGTCATACGGTATGCCACAAGGAAGCATGGCATATTGGGTCCCACACTCTTTCAAATCTACATAGACGACCTTTGTAGAATGTCGATCCCAGCTTGTAAGATCTATGCATATGCAGATGGCACAGCGATATTGCTTCATCGACCTACTTGGGAGGATGTCAGAATAAAGGCAGAATATGCACTGACCTCAATAATGAACTGGCTTAATCAGAACTTACTGCAGCCTCCTCTCTGTTCAATACCTGGGAGTGCTTATAGACGAGGGGTTAAGATGGGTCAAACAACTTGATACACTAACTGCTCGACACTTCGTCCCATTTACATATTTAAATCTCTCTGGGAATGTGGTCGTTTCGACATTCTCAAAATGATGTAATTTCACTTTATGCCAATCGATAATGGTATATTGCATAATGGTATGGGGGTGGAGCAGCGAAGACTTATTTTCTGAGAGCAGAGAGGACCCACAGGGCTGTACACCATGACAAGGAAACCCTATAGATACCCAATTGTACGCTGACAGTTAATTTCTGACGGTTCGACAGCTCTATGTTCTTCGATCTGTTTTCAGGATACATGGTTGCCTTGGGCCGTCTGATCCAAGGATACGAACATATGTTCCCCCGGGTGTACAACACAAAACCTCGTTTGCAAGACACTAATACTACGTTCTAAGCATCCACGTCTTTAAACAAATACAGAAGGAACTAGACGTAATAAATAAAAGTTAAATCTAAAATTACAGAATGGCTCATTCAGCAGGACTATTTTAAAAAAGAATCCTTATAAACTTACATCGCTTAACATATCACTAATAAAAGTAACAACAACACAAACATCTACATATATCTAACGTATACAACAATACACAAACACACCCTCACCCACACACCCAACCACACACATAAACAGCACACTACAAACATATTATTTATTTCAATCACAACTGCAGGAAGTGTTCACATGAATGTTTAATTTACCGATAATGTTATTCACCATGTAATGATATACAGGGTGTCCAAGAACCTGGCGTCCAACTGGATTCCCACGATGCCCCAAGTTCTAACAGTACTCAGAAAAATATTTTAAAAAATCCACCCCATGTACTTACAGAATTATACTGATTTCAAAAAAAAAGGGGAAATGAGCACCCTGTGACATACTTTTGAATGCTGTGACTGCTAATGCTGATAATTTCGATATTTCTTGGAGGTTTTGTAATCTAGGGTATTGCTGTGTCTAAATAGAATGTAAAAATAATGTACTTATTGTACCATTTTAAAATAAAATATTATTTTAACTAAAGGTGATATGGAAAACTATTGAATTTCGCAACTTTGACCGACTGTAGTGTAAAAAAAATGTACCAAAATAGTATGGCAAGTGACGTCAAATTTTGACGCGTTTATTCCTCTTTTTAAAAAGGTATAATACTTACACATTAATTTGAAAAAAAAAATTTTGATAATATTTTTACTCAACAACCCAATTTTTACGAAGTGCCTACCTACTAACGGTAACTGTCGGACCCTTTCTTATCTTAGAAACTGTTATGTTACTACTATTATTTACTTCTGTTCCAAGAGTGAGCAAGAAGGAAATACACACAGGTAGATGGGTTCCCAGTAGAATAAAAGCAAAGAATGTTAGTTTAAAGATATTTTATTACAATAAATGTTCAAAATGTTGACCACCCGCGGCAATACAAGCTCTCACTCTCCTTAAAAAGGACCGCTTTATGTTTCGCGAGTAACTTTTTTGACGTATCACCTGCACTGCTTGTGTTATCTTCTCACGAAGGTCAGCGATGTCATTAATGGGCTTCGCATAAACGAGCTCCTTCATAGTTCCCCAGAAAAAAAAATCCAGCGGATTTAAGTCAGGTGAGCGGGCTGGCCACGGGATTGTTCCTGATCGCCCAATCCACCTGTTCGGGTATTGCTCGTCCAAAAACTCTCTAACGGATACGCGAAAATGTGCTGGACAGCCGTCGTGTTGGAACCACATATCTGGTGGGGTCTCTTCTAGTAAGTTTGGCAAATCATTTTGAAGAAAATTTAAATATGATTCGCCAGTCAAATTCTCGGGCATCTCAAATGGACCAATAATATTCCCACAGAGAATACCGGTCCACATGTTCACTTTGAACCGGTACTGGGATCTATCTTCTCGCATCAAGTGCGGATTTTCCACATGCCACTCGTGCAAGTTGTGTAGGTTCATGTAGCCATCCTTCTTAAATGTTGATTCATCTGACCACAAAATTTTGTCGATAAAGTTTTCGTCTTCTCGATGTTTTTGCAGGATTGTTTCACAAAACGCGACTCGGCTCGGATAGTCTCGAGGTAAAAGACTTTGCACTCGCTGTACGTGGTACGGATGATATTCTTCTTTTTGGAGAATACTGTGTGCTGTGCTCTTCGGTATCCCCGTATCAGCTTCTATTCCTCGCACAGAGATGCTTGGATTTGCCGACACCGCCTCTAAAACTTCATCGCGTATGAAGTCATTTACGGGTCGTCCTTCACCAGCTACTTGATTGGGGAACCGCCCGTCACATAGTGATCTGTGCACATTAATGAAAACTCGATGGTCGGGATATCGCGTAGCCCTCGGATACCTTTCTCTGTAAAGTCTCGCTGCAGCTCGTCCATTACCTCTACATTCTCCATAAATGTAGTGCATATTTGCGTATTCTTGCGGAGTGTAGGTCGCCATGGTAGCACACACAAAACACAAACTGTCCAAACACAGGCAAAGGTCGTCGTAAAGAGTTCGTTTCAAAGTCCAGAGCACAAAGAGTAATCGAGTCCAATAAACAAAGCTTTAAATCGTAGTACGTGATCAATGGTAACAATAAGAGAGAGGTGCGTAGTAACGGCAGGAGGCAGTGACGCGTACTGACCGTACTGTTATCCTAAATAGCACGATCCCAGATAGCGTCACTATCTATCTCACTCGCACCTCTAACCTTTTTCTCCCTCACTCTTACCTGAATAATGGGGTACCATAAAGAAGAACCAGCAAATCGCAAAGATAGTTTCTGTCTTGCTCCCTCCTGTTGTAATAACGAATCACTATGGTGAGATGCATGCACATACCGTCCCTTACGGTCTAACCTGTTTTTTGAGAGGCCTGTTGTTATTTTTATGAGCATACAATAGTAATTCTTTAGAGGTTAGATTCAATTCGTCGTAAATTTTTCTTTCTAAGAATTCTGTAAGACATCGTAAAAATTGGGTTGTTGAGTAAAAATATTATCAAAAATTTTTTTTTTCAAATTAATGTGTAAGTATTATACCTTTTTAAAAAGAGGAATAAACGCGTCAAAATTTGACGTCACTTGCCATACTATTTTGGTACATTTTTTTTACACTACAGTCGGTCAAAGTTGCGAAATTCAATAGTTTTCCATATCACCTTTAGTTAAAATAATATTTTATTTTAAAATGGTACAATAAGTACTTTATTTTTACATTCTATTTAGACACAGCAATACCCTAGATTACAAAACCTCCAAGAAATATCGAAATTATCAGCATTAGCAGTCACAGCATTCAAAAGGATGTCACAGGGTGCTCATTTCCCCTTTTTTTTTTTAAATCAGTATAATTCTGTAAGTACATGGGGTGGATTTTTTAAAATATTTTTCTGAGTACTGTTAGAACTTGGGGCATCGTGGGAATCCAGTTGGACGCCAGGTTCTTGGACACCCTGTATAGATCGACACTATTTCACTCTTAAAGGATACAACTTAATTTATGGAACCATCTGGCCGAACAATGGTGCCGATTCCCTTGTTCACAAACTAAACTAAAAAGTACAGTGAATCTTTTTCTTTCTATTTCATTAAGAAAAGGACAGAAGATAAATTTTAGTTTAGTCCTGTCAAATTAATCAGCGCTTGACGTAAATTGACGTAATTTTAGTAGGCAAGTTTTAAATCACGTCTAAACTTGTATGGAGTAGTCACAGGCGCTGATTAATTTGACAGGACTAAACTAAAATTTATCTTCTGTCCTCTTCTTGATGAAATACAAAGAAAAAGATGTACTGAACTTAAATTTAGTGTAGTTTGTGAACAAGGGAATCGGCACCAATGTCTCTTAAGATACAGGGTCCTAGTTTAAGAGACAGGGTTTATGTTTTGTTTATATAGATTTTTTGTAGCCTTTTAACTTTTGTATAAACAATTAAGTATCATTTTAGTATATCTACTACTGTGCTCAACCTGTGTCTGTGAGTATTTTTTACCTAGCTTCTGTAAAAATGAGGTTTTACTAATCATACTTTCGGACTATCAAGACCTGGCTATTTTTATAAAGCAATGGAGCACGAGTACCTAAATTGGATGTTGTGGTATAAGCACTCATAATTGATTTTAATTGTGATAAGCATACTACAGAGTTCCAGACACAAGGTCAATCGTAAATTTTCATTATTCATTTAAATGTTCATTATATTGAGTCGGGTTCGTCGTGGGCGGTAATTATCTATAAACTATTTCAATTGCTCGTCTATAAATATAGTTACTATCGAGATGATTCATAATCACAAAAGCATGAAAAACTTTGATCTGCATCGATCGGTTTGAAACATTAACTGTTATTTATAAAATCACGAATTGAGAACGTTATCTAAACGCGAATCGTTATTCAGCGGAACATCTGACGGAGAATTGTTACGATCACCTGAGGCATGCGATAGTCAGAAATAGCGTAAGCCAGCCGGTATTGTAAATTAATAGGTATTACTGTTACTATTAGATCTATTTTCGTACTACGTTATTTGGTTCAGTCAACGATATGAAAACGGAAGTCATCGTTACAAAGCAAGTTAGCTAAGGTTTCTTAACATCACAGGCGTGATGTTAAGAAACCTTAGCTAACTTGCTCTAAGGTTTCTTAACATCACAGGCGTGATGTTAAGAAACCTTAGCTAACTCGTATCATCTCGCCTGTATTCCACGAAGGGTAAGGCGGAAGTATACCTATTGCACACCCACATTTCGCCAGGTATGTTTAAGTCCCTTATAATAGGGGGCGAGCCTATTGCTATCAACCGGGCACTCAAATCCCGACTCCGGACTGCTACTGAGAAATTCCAGATGAAAAAACCCAATATCACTTTACCCGACCAGACTCAGGACCTCATGCAGTACCGCTTGCAGATCAACGAGTTAGGACAGGTTTCTTATTGTATCTATTACATCTTGACGCTTTTCGTGTGAGTCAATTATGTTTGTTTACTATTTTAATGAATGATAAAGTATGAATCATACATATTATGTAAGTACTATCAATACTATCATGCAATAAGGTTACCACGAACTGATGACGGAATGTTTATACATTTATTATTTAAGTTAATAAAAAGTTAATGGGATCTGCACAGAGTTTGGACCCGCTTTATCAAAGGAATTACGGTTTTTCATGTATTACAGTCGGAATGAATCGTCACCATTTGAACTTGAGTTTCCACTATGGTAATAGGTATCTACCTAAAGTCTGTTTTTTTAATCTCGGAGACTTCTAAGATACATGCAAATGTCAAACAACAATCATTTGAAATGTCAAATTAGTCTCTGGGATTAAAAAACGAACCATAGTGACTGTGGCGAGAGTTCGTAATCTGTCTATTTATAAAAACGTACAAAATCAAAAGTCATTTTTTCAAACTAGGCTGAAAATCAGCACTTTTCGGACGTCAAGGTTACATAAGACAGTGCCCCAAAAATGCCCGCCGTTCACCACTTCCTAGTGCTTTAGCTGGGAAGAAGAAGTGGTGGAACAAACTCCCCAGTAGCACATCTCTCTGTTTAGTTATATAAACTTGATTCTATACAAATCGTATGCACAGTAATTAACATTACGAAACACAAAACATTAGATTAAATTACACACTTGCCATATGTTAGCTAGTACACGCCAGTATACCAACAAAACAATGAACAAACTGTACTCAAGCAGATAAAAATTACAACATAAAAAAACGTAAATAGAACTTAATACCTAAATAAAAGCCTCTAGGCAGGTACGATGATTAAACCCATAACTAAAACTTCGAATCTTCGACGATCCTATATAAGTTCCACTTGTGTACAGTTCTACACATGAGTGTATATTTATTAAGAACACTTATTATTTTTGTAAAAACTATCGATCGATGATTTGCAATCAAATAAAGACACCAACTATTTTAAACAGTAACATTTACTTCGCGTGCAACTTCAAATCAACAAAGCAGCTTCGTACATTAAAATTCTGTACACCTTCATCAATATTCGTCTTTAGTGATTATGGAGTGTCTATGTTAATCTCATTGACGACGGTGTGTCACCTTGTGTCGCTTGTGTCCCTTCGCTCCGTTCAAAATTATCACACTTACGTAATGCGACAATTATTGCGATGATGATCACTATCCGCGTGGTTCTGGCCAATGCCATCGTGACACGTCACTCTTGGTGATCCTCAGCTTGTTAAGTAGGTATTTGTCTAGCACTAATTACCAATTCAAACCGATCATGGTTTTTGTTGTTACAAATTCGAGTTACGCTTACCTAGTCTATCTGTTTTCTGATGACAGTCACTGAGTCAAGATGATTATGTACTTAAATATCTATAGCAGCTGCACATTCTTTATGTTCCATAACACGATTTTATTTTTACATAACAAGGAAAACTAAGTTTGCCGTTCGCATACAATGTTGCATATAAACAAGGGATCCGCGCATATTTTAACGTTTTGTATCAGTTATATAGCCACATTTAGGCAAAGTCTTCATTGGAACATCAGTAACCGGTTCGTGCATGGCAGTCAAGTCGCAGGCGCACGAAGTCCTGACTGCGAGACACAAACATAAAGCCTGCGACCACATTAAATTCGTACGACGTAATAATAAGTGTGAAAACACATTGTGAAGTGCATTAATAGCTGTTAATAATACATGTCATGTATTTATGACGAACGTGATTATTATATCTGTAGATTTAGACGATTGTATTACATACATTTGCGCATAATGCATACGTTGCTGATCATTTAAAAAATCTGAGCCAAGAAAATATGATTTAGAACCACCGCGGTACCAATGTGGGTATTGCGTTTGCGCATGGAGAAGTGTTTGAGTTGATTGAAAGTGTTATTTTTGTGGTTTGAGCAATAGCAAAACGAGTGTCTGTCTATTTGTAACTAAAATACTCAACCTGGATCAGGTTGAGTATGATTAAAATTGTTCTTATTAGGTTTATTATAAATGTCTGTTCAGCAGACATTGACACGTAGGTAAACAAGCGGTGAACAATGGAATAAAATGGTGGTAAAGCTAGAAAGTTGTAAGACCAGTACCTTACATTGTTATGATTTCATTGTTACATTCTCTTTATCTATTATGAATATTTACTTACTAATAGTATTCGATATATAACACCGCTCGAGCAGACATATCTAGCTTTTCCCAGGAAATCCGTGCGCATTTTCTATCTACCCCTAGGTAAAACTATTCTGTGTATGATTGACTGCTGACTGATAGGAAATGCGTACGAAAATATACACGATATTGGAAAATAATATGTTCCTTAGAAGGAGGAGTCTCAATAAAGCTACTTCAAAGTACACATAACACTACACGCCTTGTTTCCCCGAAGGGGTGGGCAGAGGTGTGCCTATAGGTACACCCACCCATATTTCTTAGTATTAGCCTTTTTTTTTTTTGGGTGGGTTGGTTCAGTAGCAGCCTGGGTCTGGATTTGTGCCCGGTTGGTGGCAATAGGCTCGCACCCTGTTACAGGTGGATCCGCAGAGTTAGCCTGCGAATTCAACATTTCTTACGTTTTTTGTATTTGCAGGTCAGTGTCAGGTTGTATCTTGATCAAAATATGATTCGCAATAAATATGATAACAAATTATGTAAGTATTTACAGAATTACGAGTATAATCATTAGAATCATTAATACAACCTGACATTGACCTGCAAATTGCAAAAAAGTAAGAGACATCCAAAACAAACTGTGTTGATGACGAGTACTAAATTGTTACCATAATAAGTATGTAACAATTTCCATAAAAAGTCGTGCTCGTAGTCGTAAACGAACTAGAACCCAAATTGTAATGAGCATGATTGTAGATGATGGAATTATCTATGATATCATCAACTATGACTTTTTATTATTTGTGTTACGTATCAACGAAATGTTTTCGACTTGGTAAATAATCTAAAATTGTGATTTAGTCATCGCCTTATTATTATTTATTTAGAAGAACTCGTGTAACCGGTGATACAACAATTTTACTGAATATCAAAATTACTGAATGTCAAAATAATACTATTTATATTTATAAAAAGTTAGTAAACGTTGTCACTTTAGTGCTGCTTAATTTTAATCTTCCTGCATTTTTGTTTCAGGAACCAGCAAACCGTAAGAGCTCTTTCTCAATCTGAGGGTCATTAAAGGCAACTAAGGGATATGGCAGCAGGAGGTACCTATTATCTTGTCTACTAACTATATCCAAACATAATAGTCAACAATGCGTCTAGTCAATAATGATCTCTTATGGCTGTTCATTACAATGTCAACAGTGGGGGTTTTTGGATGTGCTTAGAGAAGAACTTATTCGGCGGTATTACAAAACAAGAATTACTTTTGGACATGGTTTAATCCATCGAGCCAGTTTTTGCAATAAGTACGTTACTATGGTTGAAATACAGTTCTTTATACAAAGCTGACTACTTAGTCCGGTACTAATTTGACAGTTTTGCATTAAGAACTTTAACGTAGACGGAATAAACTTCGAAATTAAAAAATGGCTCAATAGTTTAAACCTGGGTCTGAAGATAATCCTTGTTTTGTAATAAGACGGATTGACTCCATTTAAAGAGAGTAGTAAGTATTTGGGCTACACGAAGCAAATGCAAACAATAAAGATAGAAACAATTAAAACTAAAAAAACAAACAACATTTTTCGAATATTTCGCCTCAGTATGCAGGAGCCTTTTTTCAAAATTGAAAATGATTTCTTTTTCCAAAAAGGCTCCTATCTCAGCATAATGCTGCGATATTTAAAAAATAAATACCGTAGCGCTGGTATTCTGATATGCCTCTTTGATGTCACGGACAAACCTAAGGACATACCTAATTATATTAATCCCATTAGGGGAATAAAAAATAAAACAATAAAATATAATTGTATGATAATTTAATTGGTCATTGTCATATTTGAGTGATTAGCTGATTAGGTAACAGTAAAATATCCGAAGTTAATCGCCACGATTTTAAATAGAATCTCGTTACAAAGTTTTTTTATAAGATCACGTTCTGGGTGCGGCCATGTTTGAAACTGCATGCCAGTCTCATCAGCGTATAACGTATACCTATGAATACTGATGTATTTACCGAAATTATGACGTCACGCACCATTGACCCGCCGTGCCTGCGTCTATCGAGATAGACGGCCAAACGGATCTCTTGATAGTAACGCTACAACATGGCAACAGATAGATTTGAGACGTAGATTAAGGTTAGAAAAAAGCTAGGAAGATCAAAATAATAGGTAGGTAAGCCTAATCGGTGGAGAAAGGCTCACCTGTTGTTGATACTTAAGTACATAGGTTTTAATTTAATTTAGTTAATGTTAATAATCGTCTTGTAATTTAGTTATGTAAATAAATTTATTATTATATTATAAATGTGAAAGTGAGTTTGTTTATTTATTTGTTTGTTACGCTCTTACGCTAAAACGGTTGAAGGGATTTAGATGAAATTTGGCACATGACTAGTAGACCATGGCCTGAAATAGGACATAAGATACTTTTTATCCCGATATTCTCACGGGTTCGAGACTTATGCGGGTGAAACCGCGGATTGCAGCTGGTAGGTACGTAATAAATACTGAAATCGTTTAGTAGATATGTATGTAAAAAGAAGATAATTAAATTACCTAGCTATGATTTTCATATTGTGTTACCTCTATGCTATTAAGGAAAAATTGTGCTAAATCATAATAAGTACTTTTATAACATCTGCATAACAAAAATATCAAATAATACAAACAAGTAATAATGCAAATAGTGTACATATAAACCTTGAGGTAGCAATTAGATACATTTAATTTTGGAAATTTCCCGCATTTAAAATTATTTATCGTATGCTATAGGTATATAAATGAAAGTCATATCCGCACACCGAGGGTTTCGTACTTTGAAAGGAAAATCGTATCTTTTTTCGGGACCGCACCGCATATTGACTTGCCATCTTTTGTGATTTGTCCAAGGCATTCGATTGCGTTCTTCATGAAACGGAAACCAGCACGCTGATTGCGTAGCACACTATCAATCACAATCTGAAGGATTTCGAAGTATATTGCTAATCCATTGCTTCATTATGTTCGATATATTTGTCTGTACAACAACGTATATAAGGCAATGAATGTGTTGAACTGCCAAAGTTAAACCCATTGCTACTGATAGCGTGTTACGAAGTTACCCCGCAGGAAACTCCGCCACTACGGGATGATCCGGAACACTGCTCTGGATCTTCTTACTTCATACTTAAGTAATAGTATTCAGAGCGTTGAAGTTAATGAAAGAAGATCTCCCGGGTCTATAGTAACAATGAGAGTCCCACAGGGTTCAGTTCTTGGTTCTTTTTTGTTTTTTATTTATATTAATGACTTACCTTATCTCATAAAGGATATTCGCGATAATAGTGATGTTTGCGGAGGACACTTCACTTTTGTTTAAACTTAAACGCCAGCAGCTGGTTACTGCGACGCGATCTTAAAAGTAGCTCACTGGTTCAATGTTAATAATTTACTTACTTTACGCTACCTCATGTTAGGCAGGTGAAAACTAATGTGTTGATAAAGGGCGAAGATTTGAATCCTGAAGATAGCACAGTATTTTTGGGCCTAACTTTGGATGTCAAGCTTCAGTGGGGCGCACATATACATAAATTATCAAAAAAGCTAAGCTCCGCAGCATATGCTGTTAGAAAAAATCGTAATTTAACTAAAATAGAGACAGCCCGTTTAGTGTACTTTAGATATTTTCATAGTGTAATGTCGTACGGTATTCTGTTGTGAGGAAATGCCGCCGACATTCAGAATATCTTTGTTTTGCAGAAAAGGGTTGTTCGATCAATTTATAAATTATGTCCGACACACTTTCTGAGAGAAATTTAAGGAGACTAATGTAACGACTGAACCTTCTATGATATTCATAAATATGGGTATTTATAAAAATCTTTTATATCCATGAAATATAAAATGTTTAAAAAGTACAGTGATATCCATAATAAATAGGCGGCTCATTTAGATGTCAATGTATACACTTTTATAATAAACTTCTAAGCCACGTTCAAGAACTAAGCCTTAATACATTCAAATCAGTTATTAAACGTAAATTGTGCCAGAAAGCCTTTTATACTGTTAAAGATTATATTGAGAACAAAAAGGCTTGGGATTGATCCGCTCCACTTTTTACATACTGAATGTTGTTTATTTTTTTTGCACAATTTTTTTTTATTGGCTCTTTGACATTGGATGATTATTACGTGCTAGCAACCTGCCCGGATTCGCACGGGTAGCAGAGCATATATGACTTTTTTTTCTGCTGTATCAGCTTGTTGCGTGGAGCATGTGGTGATGTTGGTTAGATTTAAATGTAACCGATGTTCATCCTACTTGGAGTATTTAACATCGTCATATTTCAGCCAATTTACACAAAACCTAATTATTTATACATTTAAACTTTCCTCATTAATCAGTCTGTCCATTATTGAAAACTGTATGAAAATCCGTTCAGTAGTTTTTGAGTTTTTTGCTTTCAAACAGACAGACGCGGCGGGGGGACTTTTATAATATGTATGTAATGATTTACACAATGACAAGAATAGGTTTTTACTTTGTGAAGAAGAATATTATTATTATTTTAATTGTTGTGAATGTGAGGGCTATGTGGGTCATATTTTTTTCTCAGTTATTTTTAATGATAATCTGGCAGTTTGAGTACTTTAAGCGGGCTACTCAAAAGTCCTTTCTTTGGTATTGTTTGTCGAGTCGTTGAGCTCCTTAATGTTCTGAGTTGAGCTTCACGATTACTGAGAAATGCGTGCACTAACTGGACAGGTCCGCTCAAATCTGTATGGTTATTTCCTCAAAAGACCATCGCAGACATTAACCTGCGTGGTCCTCATATGGCCTAACCAAGATTATGTCTGGACTTTAAAAGAGACTGTGGTGACCTCTGAGTTATTATCGGTCTTTCTCTTCAGAGTAATCAGTTAGGAACGTCAGGGTATATATGTTCTGTGGTTAGGAAACACCGAACTCATCTACGTAGTTATAAACATAACTTAATTTTGACGTGATAAAGTGTTTTTTGAACCACTTTGCAGAAATAAATATCATTTATCATAACTAAACTTGACTGTACTGTATTGTATTGTAGTATTTATCAGTAGGTACCTATTCTCCATTTATTATAAATTTATAGCATTAGAAAAATAACTGTTATCATACTTTCGTTATTTCGATAGGAACGTCTAATAAACTCCGTTATTTAACGATAAATACAAAGCAATGTAATCTATTTACAATTTACATTAAATAAATAACTCTAAAGATCAGTAATTTCAACAATATTACACAATAACTGTCGTTATTTGGCTGTTACTTTTCTAATCCTAATCCTAACTAATATTATAAATGCGAAAGTGAGTTTGTTTGTTTGTTACGCTTTCAAGCTAAAACGGCTGAACGGATTTGGATGAAATTTGGCATATAGGTACACCATGGCCTAGATTAAGACATAGGATACTTTTTATCCGGATATTCCCACGGGTTTGAGACTTATGCGGGAGAACCGCGGCGCGCAGCTGGTATTATTATAATAAATGGACTACAGTAAGTATAACGATAACTTTGAATACGTACTATTACTATTTACTAGCGCCCTTGCTTCGTACGACTTTTACCACTTTACAAAACATGAAGATTTATTTGTTGTATCAAAATTAAATATATAAATAAACCTTCAAGAATAAATTCTCTAAATGATGTAGAAAACCGCATCAAAATCCGCTGCGTAGTGTAGAAGAACAACGCGGGCACACAGCGATACGAAAAGCGACTTGAACTTGTTTGTTTAGATATAGATTTCTTTTGACTTTGGTGTAGAATAAATTGCCTTTCTTTCTATCTATTATGGAAATTTGTTAAACGTTCTAAATTGATAGACTTATGATGCCGCAATGAAGCCTTATAATATTAAAGATGCCGCGAATACTCGCTATTATTCGGTATTCGGCATTACTCAATTTTTTTTTTGTTATTCGTCGAATACCGAATAATAGTGTCTATTATTTGATTTTCGGCGAATAGTTGTCTAAATATATTAAATATAAACTTTTATTGAACAGACAAAACTTTAGACTTAAAAATAATTAAACTTTTCACAACAATTAAATCTTTAAACACAAAACACTCTAAGGGCCACTTGCAGCAAAACGATACAAATCTCGGTTTAATTAAATCTCGATTTTGCCCTAAACTCGACTTAACTTAAATCTTACTAAGCATGTCTTGCACAGTCACATTTCACATTCGATTTAACTAAACTGAGATTAGGTCAATAACCCATTCGCCATTCATTCTTTGCGTTCCGTTTTCAAATAAAAAGTGATGGCAACTCAGTTCTGCGTATAGAGAAAAAAGAATTTGATCTGTCAATAACGTCAATGTAAGTCAGTGTTGGTTGTGTTTGTAGTCTCGTGTTATTTTCTAGTTTTGTTTAGCGTCAGTCATATACGAGTTAAAACATAAATTACAATGAAGAGATCTAGGGCTAATTATAACTGAAGAAAGCTTACCTGTTAAAATCACTTGGAAACTTATGAATAATTTTATAATAAAGGAGCTTTGTACTCTGTTTACTTAAGCGGAACCGTTTCAAAAATTCGTCATCTCGTAATATACTAAATAAATCACTTCTAATGTACACTCTACGAGAGAAAAACAGAATGTCTAAATACTGTACGATCTCCTCGTCATTATCAGATAACAAATCATCATGCATAAGCGATAAGAAATCCATTTTCACAAATAAAAAGAGGAATTTAAAATAACACTGTATTGACGTCTGTCTATAAAATCGAGAATTAACAACTTTAAACCGACTTATATGCCGGTTTAACTTTGACGTTTATTTGAATCGAGATTTAAGCTAAATCGATGACATGCAAACCGTTAAATTAAGTTTAAGCCTAAGCCGAGTTTAAATCGAGATTTAAGTAAAAGCTGCAAGTGGCCCTTAGTATTATTAGGTATCATATATATAAAAAGTTTGCCAAAAACCAGTCATGTTGAAGTTAATTAAAATTAATTATAAATTAATATGATGAATATATTATAATTAATTATTTATTTAAATTAATAATTTAATATTTCAAGTCCAAAAGGGGCAGATTGTGATTGTCATATTATAATTTGAGAATAAATAAACAATTTTTTATATTTCTTTTTTATTTCGAGTAATAATGGCATTCGACTATTCGCCATAGGGAATGCCGATTAATCGGTATTCGACTATTCGCTATTACAACTATTCGCGACATCCCTACTTATAATAATTATAAACGTAACGTTTTTAGCATTTACTTTCATGGTCCCGATGTTTTCTAAACTTTCACTTAAATTATATACTATACATACCTATTTTTGTGCTGATAAATACCTACACGAGGAATTAGAGTGAAAGTCTAAATTAGAATCTTTCATTAAAATCTGTGGATATAGCGAATAAGCCTAATTTGATTTTATGGTTGATCGCAGTTATCAACTGATTAACAATGGTTTTCTGGAGCGAGTCTAATGTGTAAATGCTTAGAAAGTAATTCTTGAGGAAAAACTACTTAGGTTAATACTTGGGAAAATTGCAAGAAGTCTATTGAACGTTTTGTCATTCAAGAAGTGATTGTCTTCCAGGCTTGGATCGCAGGAATGTTATTAAAGGAGACAGGAAAAAGTTGAGGGGGAAATTCAAAGTGCACATATTTTTTTCTAAATTCAGATTTCTCTCGACAAAAAAGATTTCAAAAAAATAGTTATTCATGTGCTTCCAAGATATTGCTTGGCACGCTCTCAATTTTAAATTGAAAATCGCTATTAAAAAAACCAAAGCCATCTTTTCTTGTATTTATATATTGCGTGTCAGATATTACACAATATGGCGTATGGGCGTAATTAACTGCTCACTTAAATTGTGTAGGTCATGATTACAATAAGCATGTAGCCGGAAGGGTGCTTATATCGTGGCAGTGAAATATGTTCCGATTCCTATTTATTATAGCTATGGTTTCATCGTTATCCGATGATTTTCCAACATCAGAAATGACGAAATTTATCGTAAAATAAAATCTCGACCTGAGACGCACAAGGTCTGATTAATCTCTAATTTCACAAGTATAGAGGACATACCAAGACCCCTCCGTGCCTCGGAAAGCACGTTAAGCCGTTGGTCCCGGCTGTCATTTGTAGATCTTTGACAGTCGTTACGGGGCGCAGAAGCTCGAAAGTCTGACAACCAGTCTTACCAAGGGGTAACGTGTTACCCAGTAACTGGGTTGTGGAGGTCAGATAGGCAGTCGCTCCATATAAAATACTGGTATTCAGCTGTATCCGGTAAGACTGGAAGCCGACCCCAACATATTTGGGAAAAGGCTAGGCAGATGATGATAGAGGAGAGTCAAAAGAAAGTCCTTGATAAAATCGTATCAACACTATTGTTTATTTTCGATAAGGCTAACAAGTTAAAAACATTATACTATTTTTGTTAGCCTTATCTGACTGACTCTCCTCTAAACTTGTGAAATTCCATATCTGGGGGGTAACCATCACCTCTTATAGCAGTATTATTTCAATATTACTTAGCGTGAGAAAGAGATGGAGCTATAAGTCCTGTATAGCTCCATCACTTTCCCACTGTGAAGTAATATTATAATAATACTGCTATAAGAGGTGATGGTTACCCCCCAGACCTTATGCGTCTCAGGTCGAGAAATATCTATTCATCAATAAATTTTAATAACACCCTATGATTGTAGACTTGTTTCGCAAATGATCTATTACCAGTAGTTATGTGAGAAATAGGTTAGTTAGTACCCATTTTCCTTTATCCTTCCCCTTTCTCATCCTTATTTTGTACCTTGAAAATGTATGTGTTACCTACGTACTCAAGTATATTAATGGTCGTGTTGATTAAAACGAGGTACCTAGTTCAATCCAAGTTATCGCCCAAGGCTGTCTTTATTGTGCTAAATGATAAAGCAAATACCCTTGAGTGCCGCGAAGTGGTGTTTTTGTGTCGGACTAGTACACCACACTATTCGTTTAAAGTTCTTTTAGTTTTAACTCTATTATAATTGCTATATAACGCAAATTCAAATACGTTTAGTTTTATTCACCCATCAATTATTTACTTGTATTTAAGTGTATGTAAAAATAAATTTTGATTGTGCTCACTTCTATATAGTTAATCGATAGTTAAATGTGGATATAAAAATCGGCCAAATGCGCGTTGGACCTCGCACAATGAAGGGTTTTGGAGTCGGGATGAATTTATCCCAAGAGTAACCTTAACATTGTGGTTGAAAAACATACATTCCAACTGCAAATGTAAGTTTGTACAAACAATATTGAGAGATTATCCATGTTATTTTAAGACTTTTTATAAGTTTCCTCTAATCTATAAGCATACCTAGACTATTTCCTGTAATTTAAAAAAAAAATAATCTCAGAAGTTTCGGAGATAAGGGGGGAATGGTAAATTTTCCTCTATTTTCTTCAATATCATTAAAAATATGTATTCTAAAATGATAAAAAGATAAGTAAGCCCTTTCATTTAATGTGACACACGGTACAGTTTGCAATTTTTTATTCTAAAATTTTCTAAATTTTCCTCCAAACGTGACTTCCATTTTCAAAATTAATTTATTTACATTACCTACATGTCTGTGTTTGTAAATGACACACAAAACTAAAAAAAAAAAATTAAAAAATTGTAAATGGGTCACAGAAATTAATAACTTAATAGGTCCAGTAGATTCGGATTAAGTCGGCTGTGACAGACGGACAGACATGTCCACGAGTGATCCTATAAGGGTTCTATTTTTATCTTTTGAGGTACGGAACCCTTTTTTTGTGGATGGGTAATCATCAAATAACTTCTCCCGCTCTGGGTGGAGCGGGAGGGTGTGTCAGACTCACTGACTAAAACCCACCCGTATTCCTTCCGTTGCCTGTGTTGCGGGGGCCTCGGTGACCCATTAGTACCTTCCCGCGATCCCGGCAGGCATCGGCCCTAGTGGACCCCTACATTGTGCTGACGACATCTCTTTGAGGCGCGCGTGGAATACGACGCCCCGTCGACCCAGGCTTGGTCCTTACCGGACGGTGAGCTACCCATTGCTCACCGTCCGGAAGCCCGCGCCTACGGTGGCCGGAAATCCGCCCGGGATTCCCGACGCCCAGGGCGTCTCCTGCGGCGGCTAGGGGCGAGAGGGCGCGAAACTTGCCTTTCCCTCAACCGTCCCGCCTCCTCCTTCGCGACCATTACTGCTTCGCAGAAGGAGGTGACGGCTGCCCATGCCCTGTCGCTCCGTACCATGGCCTGAACCAGGGCCGGACGCGAGATATCTCTGCCGCCGATCGCCTCCACGAGAACACGGCGGTGCTCTGCCCAAGCCGGGCAGACCTCCACCGTATGCTCCACCGTGTCCTCCGGGCAATCCACACAGTGGTGATACCCGGGCGTTTCCTCCCGCTTTATCCGACACAGGAACCTCCCGAAGCTGCCGTGTCCGGTGAGGACCTGCGTCAGGTGGAAGGTGAGGACGCCGTGGCACCTCTCTAGCCACTCCTCAAAGAGGGGACTTTTCGCCGCAATCGTGGCGTGCCCAGCACTGGGTTGCGACTACCGTAGAGGTACGGAACCCTAACAAGTTCTCTGGTTTAAAACTAAATCGGAAAATCGATAACTCGGCTCTAGTCGTTGAGACAATTGATGTTGCCGACACAGCATATAAAACAAACATTTTACGACAGGTCAGTCGCATTGGAATGGCGTATGCACTCCATGCACTTAAAGTAATGAAACCTACTTAAACGCACCTAGAAACCATGAAAGTGACAGATAAAAATAAAACGTTTTTTTTAAACTACCGTATGTTTACCTACTGAAAACCTGAGTGTAGGTTGGTATTTAGATGAATATTGTGTAGGTATATTATCACTAGTTACTAAGTAATGTAGGCATGCTAAACATCAATAATCGAATGCTAACAATCTTTATATGGAGATGATTTCATGTACAAGTTAAATATTGAATAGCTTAAAGTAAAATAAAATAGAACACTCTACAAGAAGTTTGAAAGATTTTTTCGCATTGACTGTTCAAACTCTTAAATAAATCTTAGGTAATGCATAAAACTACATTTTCATAGTCTTTATTACGTGATGGCATAAATCTGGGACGAACACACACAAAGGTGTATCGTAGTAAGCGGAACGAACTATTGCAAGCACCAATGAAATCTTGCATTAACTGGGAACAGTCGAAGTTATTTCGGGAAATCGTCTGGACTCTCTCCAAAAAGTGGAGGGAGTAGTATCAAAATCACTCGGTCACTTTCCTCGTTGAGTCAATGACATGAGTGAGTAAGTATCAGGTCCAGAAACCCCGAATTTGTAAGACTAACGGGAGCACTTCACAGAATTACGTATATTTATAATTTCTTACTCTATGACGTATGCAATATGCATGTTTAATTTGACGCGGGATGAGGCGTGGGCTTCGGGAAAAATTAGATAGGCGAAATTGGTGAATCAATTCAGATAAATAACCCAGACAGAGTGGATAGAAAGCAGGCAGAGAACGTTTTGTGAATGTAAATAGAACATATGAGTCAGGTTTTTGTTAGGGATACGCATCACATATATGTATACGTTAAGTTGAAGTCCTAAATGGCGTATGCAATTTTGTGTTGGTATCAACATATTCATGGAATATTTAAAGCACGTGGAAGCTGATATCTAGGACATGGAATTTGAGACATGAAGACGAAATGCAATATAACAAAGCCTCACCTAAAGGCAATGCTAATATTAAAATATATAAGCTGTCACAAATGATAATGATAAAAACTGTACAAGGGATGGTACGAAGAACATAAATCTATACAAATAAATAAAATTGAAGTGTCTGTTCGTAATATCAAAATCACTGGCAGATGGCTGATGTTATAAGAAGTAACTAAGAGCCATGCGGGCAAAGCCGCGGGCAGCAACTAGTTATAGAATAAAATCAAAGCGAACAGTACACAGACGACATCATGTAAGTTTTTGTTCGTTTGAAGACAGAAGCAATTAAATAAACCTGATTATAATTCTTGACGGAGTATTTTTGCCAATCCGATGCAAATTAGTCCTTGCGAACAAAGATGAAGGATTTACGAACCATTTCGTACGTTTTGATAAATGATTTGGATTCAGAGAACACTGGCATCGTGTGATCGTTTTCATTAATATTTATTTTTATTGCGATTATCTTAGTATGATAGTCCTTGATCGTCTAGCTATTATAATATATGCACATTAGATCATCGCAGAACCTGTTCAGTAACCTTTAAGTACAGAACACGAGCGTTAATGAAGTAAAAATACATTTAAAAAAATGGATAATTTGAGAAAATCATCGATTGCCACTCCGGCCAGTCTGTTGTTTGTTTTAGATTCAGGTAAAACGGATAAAATGGATGTTCTGAGATTTCAATGTTATTTGATAAATGTTTAAAATACAAGTATTTTAAAAATTTATCAAATAACATTTAATATCTACCTACTACTTATATTTCGCTATTTAATGGCACAGCAATGTTAAGTGAAAATGAGTTATATTTCAACTCTTCAATTAGGTTAGGTTCTTATATTTTTTATTTTAATAATCTGTTAGTTAATTTAGAATATTTAAATAAATAAAAATATATATTCTCGAATGGCCTTAGATAAGATACCTACTTACGTTCAGCATTAAAAGAAAGATTGCGTAGTTTTCCGTCTCACTATCACTTTTATTGTTTGTTGGTAAATTCAAATGATCAAGAATGCAACACATACTTGAAAATTCATTGAGATGTTCTTTTCACGTCAAATCAACTTTTAAAAGACGTCTTTGGAAATATATATTTGATATTACATCTGTACATCAAATATTAAATATACGTACACATAGCTACGTAAAACTTTTACATTTGCATCTTTGCATACGTAATACGCACTTTGGTTCCGCTTACAATGAAATTTTAAAATGAATGTTGAAATACGACTCGAGCAACCTAACCTAAACACGTTCTGGGTCGCTTCAAAAACAAACCATTAGAAAGACGTTGTGAATCCCATAAAGCAATTAACATAATTTTATACGGATAAAAATGTTAGGATGCATTTACAAAATTGTACTAACGACTATAAATCTGAAATATTAACGTAATACCGTGAGCTATTAAAGTCTACCGACGTCTTCAGATAAAAACATCCTACATCTGTTTTATGACCGCCAGTCAATACTCTTAAGATAATGCACGTAAACAGATACCGTTCGAGAGTTATCATGAGTACAACATTAGCTGATGTAAAGCAGAGCGACCTACGAGTCGGGCAGATTCGTTCCGCTACGATAAAGGGATTAGTTCGTCACGCCGCACGGCATTTGTAATATTCCTGTTGCTATACCTACGTGTTTTAGATATGAGGAAAACGTTTAACGCTTAGAACATGTCGATAAGTACCTGACCAAAGAATCGTTCCCTCGCAGCCGCCATGCTCTCCGAGCGCGGTGAATTGGATCCCGAACTAGTGTCGTTATCTTGCTGCGTGTCGTTCTCCTCCTGCCGTGGAGGCAGCCCGTCGTTGATGTCCCCGGTTGCTGCTGCCTGCACCAGAGTCTCGGTTGGTGCTGCTTTCTCGGAGCCGTCTTCCGCCATCGTCACCTCTTTCTGCAAGGCTCCGTTGCCTTTGCCACCACCCACACCGTTACTCTTCTTGCTGATACCCTTAAGTCCTTTCGATTTCTTCTTGTTCTTTGGCTTCTTAGGCGGCTTGCCCATAGGGAAGCGTCCGCTGGCGCAGCACTGCACGTTACCCATGACGGTGCGCGCGCATGTCGCGGTTTACTCGGTCGGCGGGAGTCGGCTCGGTCGGTCGGTCGTTCGAAGCGCGTCGGCGTCGGCGCCGACTCGCAGAATGAGTGTGGCGTGAGAGTCCCCGGCGTCGCGGCGCCGCCCACCCGCCCCGGAATTTTAGACGTACTTCAGAATCGCACTGACCGCTGATTACGCGGATGCCGTCCGCGAAGGATCGCACCCGAAAGCCGAACCGCGAGCCGGTCGCGCTGGCGTCATCGTGCGCCCCTGCCTCCCGCGCGCCGCAAGGTCAAGGCGCGCTCATTGTTCCCGCTGGTGTTACTGGCTAGACGCGCGCCGCTCCACTCAGATGTCCGACAACTATGACTGGCGCCGCACCACCGCCACCACCAACACTATGCGCGACCCTCTCACAACTGCTATCGATCACGCGATGTTTATGTTTGGCTACCACGGGAACGGCAATGTACCTCGTCGATAGCGTCACGCCATTTGCACACCCCTGGCTTGCATATCGTTAACACCGAACGGTTACGGTGAAAATAGTGTTGATTTTTGCACTTGGTACGTGTGGTGTCAGCACGAGTTTAGTTACTAGTGTTGTTGTGGCGTGCAATGTTTTGTTATCGTGCGCGCGCGGAGGCTGATAGCGCGAGAGGCGCACGTGTCGTTTCCGTCGCCTAGTAGCTGTAGTAAATAAAGCGCTGCTCGTAAAAGACATGCGTCGAGGAAAACTGACGCTTGGCTGCAACAATGATAGCTACCATGTTTGCGCAAATAAATTAACTATGTTAATATAATATTATTTGTTTAGCTAACAGGATGTCCTATCCAGTCCTGCCCTGTCCGATGCGGTCTATATTTAGATAATAGAGATTAGTATCACCCTACTACTTAACAGCATTCTAGACTAATGATAATGTCGCGGGAAGGTACTTATGGGTCACCGAGGCCCCAGGCAATACAGGCAACAGGAAGGAGTACGGGTGGGTTTTAGTCAGTAAGAGTCTGACACACCCTCCCGCTCCGCCCAGAGCGGGAGAAGTTATTTGATGATTTCCCACCCTAAAAAAAAAAGAGTAATGGTAATGAGTGATTAATTTTCTTGTGATCAAGGTCAGTCAGAAAATAGTTCACTGCAGTAAGGGTATGAGGTGTAAACAAAAACATATCATGATGGTTTAAGATCATTATTCAGCTGCTCAATTGAATTTTTATTCACCCTGGTGGGTTTAGCAGTCTCGTGTCGAATCTAGCTGATTTCTACAAACCAAAATTAAAAGTCGTAGTATGGTATTCATTAATTTTCTTGAGCTTTTTCATTTCATTCACTTGACTAAGAGCGAACTGCACGAATGAAACTAAACGCGATCAGCACCGCGTTCAAGAGCTGACGATGTCAATATTCCCAACAATGATGACACTGATCGCGTTCAGTTTCATTGGTGAAATATAAAAATAAACATTTGTAACATAATGATGTAAACAGACCGGTTTGGGATGCTTTATTGAGGCGATGTCGCAATTTCACTGAGGAGATGCGGATGTGGGGCACAGCAGGCAACCTTTTAGCGAGTTTTTAACATGAATCGTGTTACACCGTCGCGGCATCAAATTATGTTGTTTCGCTTGGCTGGTACTCTTCTACGTTTTTATTTATTTTATTTAACAGTACACACATATAAACAGACAAGAAGAAAGGAACAGAAAAAATACGTACAAAGGTGATGATTATTTCTAAAGAAATCTCTTCCAGCATACCAGCGATAGGAAAGTATACAAAGAGATGTAGACACCGTTTGTAAGAGTAGAAGAGACAACAAAATACACAAAATAAAAAATACTATTCACTAATTTAAATATAAACATACAATAAGAGAATATACTTAAATACATACATACTTCTAAAATAAATATCAATTATAATCTAGAATACATATTATATATAATTATAATGTAGTATAAAATAATAAATACATATTATGCAATTATGACAAAGTGGAAAGATAGTGTTCTTTCATCATTCATTTGAGTAACGCAAAGGAGGAGCCAAAATAAATGGATATTTAAAAGGTTTAGCGAATACCTATAATATGTATTATACTTTTTTTATTTAGGTACGAGCGACCCGCCGGTTTTGTATGTACATAACCTTCCGGAATAAATTCTCAAAATGATGGTGAAAACCGCATAAAAATCCGTTGAGAAGTTTAGAAGAATAACGACCTCACACAGGCAGACACGAAAAGCGACTTTAATTTATAATATTACAATGTATATTTGTATGAAGGTCGCGTCTCGTGACCCTGGCATTTTTAAATCCACTGGCTCAGGACTATTTAAGTATGTCTTAAAAATTAAGTGCATCATCTTTTTGTACGAAGGTTGTTCTAAATTTTCCATATTTTACCTACGACGTGCCACAAAGCAATGTTACAGTTTGGTGTGAAAATGCACTGAGTTCCAATTTCTCAGCTCTCGCCATAATAAAACACGCTGCGGCGCCGCACGCGCACACCGAAACACATGCTATTTACGATTCTGATATGGGACGCGATTTGACCGAGAGCGATAATGTTTATTTATTGTGAATATTAAATATATGCCAGACACCTTGGAAGTGGTTTTATGAGCTTTATATGAAAGAATGGCAAATATTTTAGACGTGCAGCGACGCAGAAACTAATGGATCTCGTCTACGAGATCGGCGTATGCCAATACTAACAAGTATCCACTTCAGAAAATTTTGTGACACGGACAATATTTTGAAAAAGAAAGGTTTAATCTTTTCTAAGGAAGGACACGGATTATAATGTGGGGTATTAATATGTGGTAGATTAAATGCAAATATATGGTTGTTATAAAAAATAACTTTAAGTTATGTAATTACGATGTTACTAAAATAATTTTCTGTGTGGCGTTTGTACCGTGTCGGTAATGGTCGTATTCTCTTAACGATAGTATGGGCAGAAACGTCATCGTTTCAGGGCTTTAAATACCGGTAAATTTTTCGTAACGTTATCTCTATTTGACAGCGTTACCGTTAAAATTAAAATAACGGTAATTAATTTAACGTTTTTTATGCCACATTTTATCGTTAATTTTTATTAACGTTAATTTTATATTAACGTTACTTTTATCGTTATTTTTAAACGGGTAAGGTGGAAGTAGCGGGGCCTGAGGCGCGTGGTGGGCCGCCCGCCACGCGCCCTCGCACCGCGCTGATATCGTGCCGATCAAAACATTGCCTTGCCTGATTCTTACGCGTGAGAAGTTTTGATAGTATAGTGAGCTGATTTAGTCAGTGATAACTGATCAAATCAATTCAATATCAATGAGTGAAGTGAAGACAATAGTCAATGTAATTAATGATTCTTATTTATATTTATTACAATAGTCGTTTTACACATGCAGGATTTAATTGACTATCGTGCCCCCGCACTATGTAAAAGTATGCGGCTTTGTATGGTAAAGCCCCATACAAAGCCGCCTCAAAACCATTTCACGTGAATATCGTTGTTATGGAATAAAAATAATAAATTAATATGGTCTAATAAATAAGCTTTCTATACGCAATTTTTTTTTTGTTAATCATTGCTTGCGCGCTGATCGACTGAAATTATGTATTGTCATTTCCTTAGTTTTTTTATGTTGGTATAACTAATTAATGGGATTAGGTTGGTTTTACTGCACTCCTCTCCCCCTATCCCATTCCTGCACATTGCCTTTCACCCGCGTGTGAGCGAGACCGCTACACCAATCAGCGCCAACCCGCGGAATGTCGTCTAAATTCAAGAGGGATTCGGTTTTCGTGCGTCGTCGCGTGTGCATCCCATTGCACCCAAAATTCATTTAACCAAGTGTAAATTTGTGGAAATCGCTTGTATCTTAGGGACAGTGCATCATCATCGTAACAAATAAGGTATCGTGCTACCTTCCTTTCGCCAACTACTGATTTGCGACCTAATTTCTTTCCTAACAGTGGTTGTGCATTCGTCCATACTTTTGTCGTAAAACCAATTCCAAAATATCGATTATGTGTTGCCCCGCGCATCCAATCATAATGTATTGTAAATAGGCTTAAAAACTAACTCTTGTTCAATTACGTAATTTTTACGCAATACGTTACTGCAATTCAATGCCACATAACTCGAAAGTTTTTCATATAAATGTACCCCTATTATACATTTTGGAATGCGTATAATCTCCTCATAACGTTTCATAATTAATTATATATATTACTTTGATAAAATAAAATTAACTAATATAGTTTAAGATGGTATGTATAAAAGATATTTTTTTTTAATGAGACATTTACCCTTTACCGCTGCTTGCTGCTGTCGAGATATTTATTGTATTAAGATCTTTATACATTAGTTTACGCAAGGAGAACAAAAAATTGCTCATACTTGCTCTTTTTCTGACACGGTGCTAAAACATATCGCGAGATAAAAAATATATTTTTTTTTCAGTTTCTTTTTATTTCTCATAAAATCATTTGTTACCTATTAAGGTCAAATTGATAAAAAGTTAATTACAGTGATGATTATTCTTAATAGTTCTTTGTAGCTTTGATACAGTTTTGACCACCTTACATATAAAATATGGTCACTATATATTAGGGTCGAAATAAAAACAGGTTTGTTATGGGAAGAGTGCAAATTACTCGTATTCGTATTTTATCTTTTTGCACATAGCACTATTTCATATGCCTATAAAAGGATGGTGAGCCCTGTAACATTCACATTTGTTAGTCAAATATTCAGTTGCCCTAAAAACCAGTTAATATCTTATTTCGACTATTTGCAAAGTTGACTGATTTGAAAAACGGGTGAATTTGTTTGTAGTAAACGAGAGTTGTGCAATTTTTTGATAAATAGGAATAATATAGAAGACTACTTAAAAGAAAATTTCAATTTGTCACCAGAGGATATGGCTACTGTGGTCTTCTACATTCAAAGAAACTTGGTATCTTAATGTAACGAACGCTGGAGAAATGCATCTCGGATAAAAGTAAGAGAGTCAGCTGGTTAGATGGTCAATTTCCTGTTCCACTAGAGTGTCGAGTTACGGTTAATGACCCTAATATGCCTGGAAGTAGGTCACTACGTAGGCAGACCCTCGAAACCATACGAAGCATCTTCAGAAAAAACGAAAAAACATGGAATTAATACAAGAGTACGGATAGGACTGTGTTCTCAATGCATATGCTCAGGAGTTACTGTCTATGGGTGAGACGGAGGAGGCCGCAATCGTTAATATTATACGAACTGCATCAATCAATTATAAGATTTTTTTTGTTAAATACGTAACTGAGCTCTGAAGACGTTACACCTTTATCAAAGGAAGAAGCACTACGGACATTTTTTTACTTAGACCTTAACAAAGAACAGAATGAGAAACTTCGACTTTGTTTAGCGGAAAAAAACTGCTCAGTGTTTCCTTCTTATCCAACTTTAGTTGAAGCGAAAAAGATGTGTTACCCACCAGATTCGAGCATAATCATTACTAACATAAGTGCAAAAGTCAATCTGCAGGACTTGTTGGATCATACTGTGGCACGTAAATTACTAATTGGTTCAGTTTACAAAAATGGTTTAAGAAAGTTGAAACTATTCTGTAAATGGGGTTGTGACGGGTCATCCGGGCAGAGTGAGTACAAACAAAACTTGCAGACTTATATTGTTAGAATACGCCAAAGAAACTCCTGTAAAAACCGCGTCTGTTGTGGCTAATATCAACAATCAAAAACATAATCTGTCTCCTTCCCTGATAAATAAGAATGGCGAGGTAATCGAAATAACTCATGACCTATATTTAACCATGATTGATGGTAAAGTGGCGAGCGTTCGAGCGCTTCTTGTACAGTTTGTAGTGCTAGTCCTCGGCAAATGAATAACTTAGAGGCAGTTAGGACACGAGATGTGAACGAAAGTTCATTTCAATAGGGACTGTCAACACTACATGCTTGGTTTAGGAGTAAGGAGATGATCTTACACATTTCTTATAACTTGTCTTTTGAAAAGTAGTCAGCTACTACTCCTGAAAATTAAATAAAACCAAACACGAAAAGAAAAAATTGGTACAAATGCGGTTTAGGGAGGAAATGGGACTATAGCATGTCGATAAACCTCGACAAGGCACTGGAAATAGTAATAAAAGAAACACAACTCGGAGATTCTTTCAGAATTACTTTTGCTCTGCAGACAATACAGTTGTAGACGTAGAACTTATAAAACGAATGTACATAATAATGTATGTCATCTGGAAGGGCTATTAATTCCAAAAAGCAGCAGGCTTTGGCGAAGAGCCAGTTTGGTTTCCGCAGGGGGCACCCTACCGTGGACGCCATCATGCGCGTACGAGCCCTCACGACGAAGAATGCTGTAGCCCAGGGTGGGGTCGTCTTGGCGGTGTCTCTAGACATCGCCAATGCCTTCAATACCCTGCCTTGGAGTTGTATCAAGGAGGCACTCCGGTACCACCTAACTCTGTCGTGTGGTCGAGGCCTATCTGATGAACAGGGCAGTCATTTACCGCGGTCACCAGAGAGTGTGAAACCGGCAAGAGATGTCGTGTGGTGTCCCACAGGGTCGGTCCTAGGGCCGCATCTGTGGGACATAGGATACGACTGGGTGCTGCGCGCCGACCTCCCTAGCGGCGTCAGCGTAGTGTGTTACGCTGACGACACGTTGGTCCTGGCGCAAGGGAGGTTGCACCAGGTGGCGGCCAAAGTAGCGGCACGCGGGGTTGCGACAATCATCGAAATGATCCGACACTTGGGACTCGAGGTGGCCCTGCACAAGTCCGAGGCCATGTGTTTTTATGGCCCTCGGAACGCGCCACCGTCGGGATCCCAAATACCGGTAGGAGGGGTTTACATCGGCGTCGAGTCTACGATGAAGTACCTGGGACTCGTCCTCGACAGCCGGTGGAACTTCGTGGAATTTCTGACGTTTGGCTCCCAAACTGGAGTGGGCAGGGGCTGCTTTGAAGCGGCTCCTGCCCAATCTAGGGGGTCCAAACGCCTCCTGCCGGAGGCTCTACGCGGGGGTCGTGCGGTCCATGGCTCTTTACGGGGCTCCTGTGTGGGCGCGTTCCCTGGCGCTGCGGCCAGCCCACCGGTTGAGCGCGGCCCAAAGGGTCATGGCCATCCGGCTGGTCCGGGGATACCACACTGGCACGGTCTCCTGTGAGGCAGCGAGCCTCCTTGCTGGATTGCCGCCATGGGATCTGAAGGCAAAGTCCTCGCGCACGTATGGGAGTGGCGCGAGGAGGCGAAACGCCGGGGCGTAACTACGCTGCCGCAAGAAATCGCGGCACAGTGGACGGAGCTCCGGCGGGATCTCATGGCGACATGGAGAGTACGGTTGTCGCAACCCAATGCTGGGCATGCCACGATTGTGGCGATAATTGCTTCGCTTTGAGGAGTGGCTAGAGAGGTACCACAGTGTCCTCACCTTCCACCTGACGCAGGTCCACCTTACCGGACACGGCAGCTTCGGGAGGTTCCTGTGTCGGATAAGGTGGGAGGAAACGCCCGGGTGTCAACACAGTGTGGATCGCCCGGAGGACACGGTGGAGCATACGGTGGAGGTCTGCCCGGCTTGGGCAGAACGCCGCCGTGTCCTCGTGGAGGCGATCGGTGGCAGAGATCTCTCGCGTTCAGCCCTGGTTCAGGTCATGGTACGAAGCGAGAGGGCATGGGCAGCTGTCACTTTCTTCTGCGAAGCAGTAATGCTCGCAAAGGAGGAAGCGGGACGGTTGAGGGAAAGGCAAATTTCGAGCCCTCTCGCCCCTAGCTACCGCAGGAGACTCCCTGGGCGTCGGGAATCCCGGGGTCGCGTGAAGGTATTAAAGGGTTACCGAGGCCCCTGGCAACACAGGCAACACGGAAGGAATACGGGTGGGTTTTAGTCAGTAAGAGTCTGACACACCCTCCCGCTCCGCCCGGAGCGGGAGAAGTTATTTGATGATTTCCCACCAAAAAATAAAAACAAAAAATATAGTACAGCCCAACTGTACGTAAATATTTATAATTGGTATTATGCCTTCCTACGTGCATACAATACTATTTTACCTATAGGACAATTGTCCAAAGACGCGCAAGAATCCCAAAATAAGGATTACAAAAAGTTTAGACTTCATCATTCTAGAAAGTGTTCAAGAGCGGCTACAAATGAAGACACCATACCTTATTGTACACTTCTGATCCATATAATATATATTAAGTTTGAGAAATAACTCGGAAACAATATCGAAAGAACTTTTAGATGAAGCCATTGCCCTTCTTGCTATCAACGAAAATCTGTAGGAGCTTCCTGAATTTTGTGCTTTATTTTTCTCGTTTGCTTCAATTATTCCATTTTAAGTAAATAAAAATAAAAAGACAAATTTTGTTTTTTTTTTTCTTATAGAATGCATGTATTTTTTCAAGTTTTATTTTTTTAATTAATTAATAAACAGAATTTTCAAAATCGAAATTATTTATATTACATTTTATACATCCAAAAATACGTGTGCAAAATTACAGCTCATTTAGTTTTGAAACAACTGAGATACGGAGTATTGAGACGAAACATACGCGATTTTCCCATAGTGCGGCGGCGGAGTGGCAACAGTGTAGCTAAGCGAGCGCACAAAATGTAAACCTACGGAACGGCAACGTAGCAAAATTAACGGTAAAATTAACGTTATTATCATATTTTACGTTAATGTTAATTAACGTTATATTACTGGTAATGTTATCAAGTAACGTTAAATTTTTTGTAACGTTAGTAAGGTATCACATTAAAATTAACGTTACGTAACGGTTATTATTTTGTTATTTGGTAACGTTAACAAGCCCTGCATCGTTTGCTTAAAAGCGTAGAATAAATAATGAACACATACACCCGTTTTTAAAAATTTCATAGAACCATATACTTGTACAGGCAATAACAAGGTATTTCTTAAAAACTGTGAGTTTTTGGTGTACTATCTGAGGTGAATCCAAACGACCTTCGAAATTATTTATATTTAGGTAACAGAATCATTCTATTTTGTGACTTTCAAAACTTATCAACTCGATTTTAAAGTTCCGTACCTCAAAAGGAAAAACCCTTATAGGATCACTTTATTGGCCGTCTGTCTGTCTGTCCGTCTGCCTATCAAGACCCTTTATCTCGGGAACGTTTGGAGGAATCGAGTTGAAATTAAAACTATATACCTACTCAAGTCAACAGTCCCTTGAAGCTGTGAAAAAACTTCTAAGTTAACGTAAAAAAAGATACGGGCGTTTATGCAGCAAAAACCGTATATTTCGTCACTCAAGGGAATCAAAATTTGTAAGGAAGTTTCCGTTGACCTAGAACTATGAAATTTGGCAAGTAATATTGTCTTACGAGTATACTACAACTACAGGGAAAAATCTGAAAACTACACATTTGTAAATAAATCTTAAAAAATAGTGTTTATTTAATATTACCTACAAATTTGTAAGGAACCCTTGGTAGGCGTGTCCACCTCGCACTTGTCTGTTTTTTTATTTTTAGAGTAATGGGCTAAATTTGAGCTTCGCCATAAAAAAATGGTCTCAGTATGGTTTAAAAATCATTACAAAAATCATTCAATTCCGAGTGAATACAAAAATATCGGTTTGAATCCCAGCAATGGGAATATTATACATAGACTGATTATGTAAGCTAAAGATATTGTAATTAGAAAGAAAGAGTATTTATTGGGACTCGCACTGGGGGGCAACCATCACCTCTTATAGCAGTATTGTTTCAATATAACTTCAGCGTGGGAAAGAGATGGAGCTATAAGTCCTGTACAGCTCCATCACTTTCCCACTGTGAAGTAATATTATAATAATACTGCTTTATGAGGTGATGGTTGGCCCCCAGGAGATCACAAATTAAACTATATATAACACTCATAGAAACAAAAAAACAAAAACAAAGTAAAATGAATGATTACGATTCTAAGCTCACCGTATCTGCATCGCTTTCCTCAGTGGCCATAGCCACTCCTTTGTCCAAGTGACGTTCAGCATTATCTAGCTCCCTATCCAGTTCAGCGGATTCCAGTTCCAGTTGAGGAGATGACTGCAGTTCTTCAACTCCTGGCGACGGAGGATCGCGATCGGCGTGCAGAATGTGGCGAGCAGGCATCTTCAACACTAGAGGTCTGAAGTTTAAACGGGAAGATCCTGCAATGGAGAGAGGATTTGTAATCATGTTAATTTATGGACTATTTTGTTTTCTTTATGTTTCATGTTACTAATTGTTTAACTTGATACAATTCGATGGGAGAGGCGTATGTTTGTAACTTAGTTGGATATATCGATTAGTAGGTACTTAATGTAGGCACCGGTATAATAACCAGCCTATAATGTTCCCACTGCTGGGACACAGGCCTCCTCTCTGTGAGAGGGTGTGGGCCGTAATCCACCACGCGGGCCCAGTTCGGGTTGGTAGATGTCACATGTCTTCGAATTTTTGGTTCTAGGTCATGCCGGTTTCCTCCGTTTTCCTTCACCGTTTTGAGAGCAGTGCTGATGAAATAATTTACACAAAGTAAAGCGCCTGTCTGGGTTCGAACCTACGACCTACAACTCGTAAGTCGCGGTCGTTACCACTGGGCCACCACTGCTCCAGGCACCGGTAACTTGAGTCGAAATATAAAAAAAAAATGAATAAATATTATTGCCATTGCTTCATATGTTTGTTAAAATAAAAAGAAAACAAGAAAATAAATGAAAATTTACCCCTTATCTCCGAAACTACTGAGCCAAGAATGTTACAAACTAACATTTGCAGTTTGAATGTATGGGAGAACATGTTTTTCAACTAAATACAATGTTAAGTTTGTTGTTGGGATAAATTCATCCTAACTATCCCTATCTCTATCCCATTGTGCGTGGTTTTTTTTTTTAGTGTGGGAAATCATCAAATAACTTCTCCCGCTCTGGGCGGAGCGGGAGGGTGTGTCAGACTCTTACTGACTAAAACCCACCCGTATTCCTTCCTGTTGCCTGTGTTGCGGGGCCTCGGTGACCCATAAGTACCTTCCCGCGACCCCGGCAGGATTGTGCGTGGTCTGACATGCACTTGGCCGGTTTTTTATTATGAAGTCATTATTAGTTAGTAGTTATCTGCGCATGCGCGTAAATTATAGAAACATTGACATTCAACATGTGACATTTAATAACTTCCAACATTAATTCATCTTTACGATCGTAAACTACACTAAATAGCAGTTTAACGTAAAGCTTTCGAGAATTAAATAAAATGATATATTTTTAGCTTAGGAGATTGTTACGGCTGATTCATATTTAAAAAGAGCTTCTTTAAACATGTACCACTTACGTATGGAAGTTCTAATCTCTTTATTGATAAAGTAAACAAGTTACGCAATCAATAAATAGCCTTAAGAGGTTAAAATATTCTTATGTACCTTCATTATGTTAAGCTTCAAGCCAACACTGATTTATGCCACGGATTTTTTATAATGCAACGACTGTTTGACCATTGAGTGGCAAATGTACAGTAACTGTAATTTTGGCGGCGCGAGACCTTCGCGTCCGGCCCTAGTCCAGGCCATGGTACGGAGCGAGAGGGCATGGGCAGCCGTTACCTCCTTCTGCGAAGCAGTAATTCTCGTGAAGGAGGAAGCGGGACGGTTGAGGGTAAGGCAAGTTTCATGCCCGCTCGCCCCTAGCCGTCGCAGGAGACGCCCTGGGCGTCGGGAATCCCAGGCAGATTTCCGGCCACTGTAGGCGTGGGCTTGCGGATGGTGAGCAATGAGTAGCTCGCCGTCCAATAAGGACAGGCCCGTGTCGACGGCACGTTGTGTTACACGCGCGCCTCAAAGAGATGTCGTCAGCACAAGAGTAGGGGTCCACTACGGCCGATACCTGCCGGGGTCGTGGGATACCAAGGCCCCTGGCAACACAGGCAACGGAAGGGACATGGGTGGTTTTTAGTCGGTAAGAGTCTGACACACCCTCCCGCTCCGCCCAGAACGGGAGTAGTTATATGATAATTTCGCAACAAAAAAAAAAAACTAATTTCGTTTCGGAGTTGGAATGCAATTCATTTGAATGGACTCTCAATAACATAATTAAATAGTGTATAACTTCAAAGCTAATGAACAACCAATGAAAAATCTTTTCGCTGTGCAGATCCGGGTGACATTTATTTTTCGAAAAAGGTATAACTAAAACCGCTTTCTTGCCTATAACATTTTTGAGTTATACGAGCTGCAATTTTTCGCTAAAAACAGCTTGGCAACTTTAAACATAGGGATTCAAGCACTTACCTTTGGAATCATCTTTTTGTAATTTCTTCATTACATCTCGTGCGCTTTGCAGCGTCTGTGTTGCAGTAGAGTGAATGGGTCTTACAGAAACCCGTTGGAGCCCACTGCCGGGCAAAATCGATGTCATCACTTTTCTTGGCTCATCTCTTTCAGGGCTCCTGTACTGAGTAATTAAACTCTCATCTTGATCTGCATCTATATCTATGAAGCACTCCTCAAACTGCTCAAAGTTCTCGAGATCCGAGTCTAGTTCGCTTCTAGATCCATGAATTTTCGGTCTGTAAAACGAGTCTGAATTTCTTCTATAATCGATCTGCTTCGGATCTGGTGAGGAATAGCTTCGTATCACATACCCTCTTTGCACAGTCTGAGGGAATGCGACCTCTGGATCGTTTTGAGGCGCTGGTGATGAATAGCTTCTCGGTAGTAGGCTTCTTGTGCTCTGCGTCTTGCGCTGCTGCTGCTGCTGCATCATTCTAGTTGATATCAAGCTTTTGCCGCGGCCCGCACTTTGTGCCTGCGGTGGCTCTTTACGTCGCATGGCGAAGTTTAAATCGTCGCGTTTTATCAGCTTCTGCAACGTGTGGAACTTTATGGATCTCGGGACCAACTGACATACGGAATAGCACGGCTCCAGCTTGTAAGTTCACTTTGTAATCTATGGATATTTAATACCAGCTGATAGAATTACGGTATCGTGTAACAAGGCCGGGTGCAACCAGATGATATATCATATGGTAAGGAACGGTGAACACGACCAACTTATTGATACTTCTGTACATAGATGACAATTTAATGTGTTAACAAGGCACTGGTCCCCCTACACTCCAATCTTCGATAAGATTCATAATTTAATCTCCAGTTCCCGTTTCACGACCTGTTATTACTAAGGTTGATTCAATTGCAAAATAAGGTATTGTCTACGTTTTTGGTGCCACACTTCCATGTATCTCAGTCATTTATCTGTCACTTATCTTCGGCACTTAACGCAATAATAATTTCCTTTTGCAAGCACTGATTGTTTATTTCACACACACTTGTTAACAACTTCAGAGACATTCCAGCTTGCTTGATAAACAGTTAAGTAATTCTATTTGCAATAAAATATATTCAAGTGTATGACGTGGGATAAACAGAATACTACTAAGCTTGATGTATTAAAAGTATACGAAGAGCCTTGCGTACGCGCATCGTGGGCGGACAACTTTCTCTTTTTAGGCCAAGCTCCATTGATATTAAAAACATATCGAACACATACTCATTGCTAGTAGGTACCTATCTATAGGCCTTATTCAAGTTAAATTATCTACTACCATTCTTAACTACAATTTATGTTATAGTCAGCAGATTTAGTAACATTTTAGGTACTCGTACCTCGTCCAATGCCAACAGTGGGGCTAATATGAAATAAAAGCCGATTGATATTCTATAATACCTATCTGTCACAAATTTGTTAGCCTTTCCTTTGAAACACTACGGATTATGATTATTTAATAGCCAAACCATAACCCATGTTAACGTGACAGTTATACCTACATATAAAGCTCGCGACACTGCCAAAGAATGCAATGATTATGATCTGCAATAAAGTATGGTATGTAGCTGGTTACCGTGTATGGAAGATACGTAATTATATTCTTGTTTATTTGCTTCTGTAACACTCGAGATAGAGTAAGTCAACCACAAAACAATGACTTAAACCTCGTTAAACTAATGTTGCGCAACATTGTTGCAGCAAAGTGATTTTGTGTTACCGGAAACATGTTGCAAACGTATGCTGCTGGGGAGTTTGTTGCGCCACTTCTTTTTCCCAGCTAAAGCACTAGGAAGTGGTGAGGGGCGGGCGTTTTTGGGGGACTGTCTTAGGTAATTTTGACGTTCGAAAAGTGCTGATTCTCAGCCTAGTTTGAATAAATGACTTTTGATTTTGATTTTGACTGTAGGCAGTGCTGCCGGTAATACACACGAGGCTTTAGGATTACATAATCAGCCTATAATGTTCCCACTGCTGGGACACAGGCCTCGTATCTGTGAGAAGGAGTGGGCCGTAATCCACCACGCGGGCCCAGTGCGGGTTGGTAGATGTCACATATCTTCGAATGTTTGGTTCTAGGACATGCCGGTTTCCTCACGATGTTTTCCTTCACCGTTTTGAAAGCAGTGATGATGACATAATTTACACAAAGTAAAGCGCCTGTCTGGGTTCGTCCTGCGACCTACATCTCGTAAGTCGCGGCCGTTACCACTGGGCCACTACTGCTCTAGTATCTCTTTAGGATTATATTTTAAAATTAAGTACAGTATCCACTGTACTTAAAAGTAACTTTTATAAATTGTTATTTAGATCTTAAAGACTATATCTTTAAGACCTAAATAACAATTTTATGTAACAGATCTATGGCCATCTGATTAAATAAATAAAAAAAAATATATTGTATGTTGCGTTCAAAAATATAGTATTTATATAAAAAAAATATCGTACCTCTTGGAAAAACAGAGTCAAATACGATAATCTCTCCCAGTATAACACTAGGAAGAATAATTAATAAAGGAACCAAGAAAATATAGAATACACCAATTATTTTATCATCAAATAAAGGCGAACGGCGGGCTTGTATGGGAATAACGTACCGCTAATAAAATTTCGTGTTTTGGGATATTTTTTGTTTTAATTGGTAGTTAATATGATAGACAAGCTCTTTTTAAATTCTTGGATTTTTAGAACTTGGGACGTACAAGTTATGACGAGTTTTATTTTTTAAGGTTATGTATTAGTGTACCTACCAATGTAGATTGTTACATAAAGGCACATAAACATTTTTCAGTTTCGGTATTAAAGTATATTTTTAGATTGGTTGTCGCTATTTTTGTAGTGTTTTACTTATTATCAAGTAGGTAAATTGAGATGAGGATCGTACCTACTCAGCGGAGTACATTAGTAGATACATATGTTCCGCAGCTGACTGCAACACTTTGATAATGATGGAAGTCCTGATGGGGTTTTGAGTATAGGTAAATAAAAAAATACCGTTAATTTTTTTTTAAGTACATTTATTTTATTTATAGTTAATTAATTCTTAATATTACTTCATCTAAGAAGGGGGCAGGTCGGTTAACACCCTCATGGCGAGCATAGCTTAAATACCGACATATCTGCGTTTAGTTTACGACTAAATTACGTGTAGTTATTAAAATATATTTTTTTTATATTATTAATTAATCTGAACTTCTAAAAGTACACTTACATGAAAATAAATGGCTTAGTTGACTTAATATGTGGTACAAATTCTATAACAAAACAACAAAAAAGTAAGCGGTACGAAATCTGCCATTAACCTTTAAATTATCACATAACTAAATCGAAATAAATGAAACATTTATTTCGATTTCTGCAACCTGTTCAGTGCACTGCATTCCGTCATAATTTTTGTCATCAAATTGGCTCTTAACATTTCTTCGATGGGTTCGAAATCGGTGCAATTATCACTTTTGCTAAGTTTTATTCCATCGCATGACATGATGGCAGTAAGTTAAATTGGTAACATAGAAATGGTCGTATGTTTGCGTACGATCATTGAATAAGGATAGTTTATCGTACTTTGTGACTAATAATCGTACAAATACGATAATATTATCGTACAAAATCCAACACTGACCACGACTTTATTTACCGCGCCATCTATACGAATCGATAGCAACGATAACACACGCTAACAAACTCGCTTATTATGTAGTTCTCGCGTCATTTGCTAGATGGAAACGTGGCACCATGAAACTCGAGAAGATTAAATATCAAATTCAGAGCATAGATAGCGCCACCCTCGCTTTGAGATTCACTTTGTAACTTTGTATTGTACACTGTGCTTAATTAATTCAGACGTGATATTATTAAGTTGTGTTGTCTGTCCATTCTGCACTTATGGTGTTGGTATGTAACATTTTAAATTTTTCATCCTTCTATGGTCTGCTCTTGGTGACTTTCTATGAGAACGACGTTGTTGACCTTGTATACGGTTCGGATATAGAAATAAGACGGTAATTTATCCATATTGAGATTAGCTGAGTATGCGAATTCTCTGGTAAATTACTTAGTTATCTTTTTTTTAATATTCATTGATGTTTGTCAGATATAGGCGGATGCTTTAGACAGGTACCTTTTTTAAAACTACTAATGCTAATTTGTAAAATAGAGTTATAAATGCTTTAAGCTAGTCTTTCAATAAGTAATTCTCCTCGAAACTTTGGGAAAAGTTTACTTTTACCCAGATACACATTACTCCGAAAAGAAGAGCCAGTGGTGCCGATTCCCTTGTTCACAAACTAAACTAAATTTAAGTTCAGTGCATCTTTTTCTTTCTATTTCATTAAGAAAAGGACAGAAGATCGATTTTAGTTTAGTCCTGTCAAATTAATCAGCGCTTGACGTAAATTGACGTAATATTAGTAGGCAAGTTTTTAATCACGTCTAAACTTGTATGGAGTAGTGACAGACGCTGATTAATTTGACAGGACTAAACTAAAATTTATCTTCTGTCCTCTTCTTAATGAAATTGAAAGAAAAAGATGCACTGAACTTAAATTTAGTTTAGTTTGTGAACAAGGGAATCGGCACCACTTATCTAATAAAAGAATCAAGTTATTGCATTCAACCAAAGTAAATAAAAGGCGCTCCCTTCAATTACATTAGATAGTGCACAGAGAAGAGAAAGGAGACAAAACTAGTTTCATTAGTATGAGAGATGGAAGTAACTTAAACTTGTGCATGTCGATAAACAAAACAAATAGATTGTGATTTATTGGCTCGTATGTAGATTTTCAGTTTTAAATTATAACAAAAACGTAGGATTTCTAAACTAGGTAAAACCAGAATATTTTGCGGCTGACTGACTACAGAATAAGTATGGTAAATTGTGTAAATTAAAATTAAAAATTCCAATGTGCAATATCTTCTAGTGATATCCTGGTAATGCTAATGTCAATGTTAGCTTTCACTTTCGTTAGAGCGAATTATTAATTTGACTTTATGTTTAGACTATAATCAGGAATTTGCAATTGAATGCCTCAGGTTTTATAGAGTTGAATTATTATCTTTGGTTAATTTGATAAATCTGATATTTTAAAAGATGTCTCTAAGGTAATCCCTAGGCTCTAATTTGGGTAAATTTTAATTCGGAGGTTGCCAGGAGGACTTCCAGCTTCATGAATACACCCATACAGCTTATAAAGACAACCCTTTAAACCGGTTTTAGCGATTTCTCTCACAATCTGTCATGATTCGCAATAACTTCTTATTTATGCAGAATTTCCCGAAGTTACAGAATCTGCATCGTCAAGCGCTGACACTGATTCAAGCCACCTTATTTACACAAGTAAGTGGTTGCTAAATATTTTTATAAATATGTCCATCGACAAATAAGCCTCCTTCCTTGCGGCATTCCTTAGTTCATGAGTTGTTGCTGTTATACAACTTCAGTTAGCATGCGCCCGCGCACGCTACGCCGCGTCTCGCACTATTGGATCACAAGACATAACCGGTGTTCACGCGTTCTGAACAATTTTCACTTTTCGTTGCGTTAATAGAACTATTTACTTAAACAATCTGTTGTGGGGCGGTTCAAAATTTTGTGTGTGTAATATAATACTCTGTGTTGGATCTCTTTCGTCGTATAAGATTTTTGTGAGTACCTATTAAAAGAAATAAATAAGTTTATTTATAATATCAACATTCTATATTTTTTGTTATTAACTTTATTTTATGCTAAGATATTCAATTTTCAATCAAATATGCTGAGTAATTAGTTAATCACTAAGCAGTTGAAGTTGACTTTATCTGAAGTCTTTATTTTTACACGAAGGAAAGTTACTTCTATATAAGGAAATATAGAAAAATCAAAAGAACTGTAATGAAGTTACGAATTCCAATGGTTCTGTAAAATATAGTACTAACACTAAGTAAGTAATAGAAACTAGGGATGCAGAGAGTCTTTCCGAATACCTAAATAAACATCTGTCGAATTAAGTAACGGATAACCATTTTTTAATTAACGATAGACCTTGATTAACCGCTCGGAAGAGCACTATTATCATATATGGTATAAGACCAAATTATTGGTTAATTCGTTGAAAAGATTGTCCGAAAAAGTACAAGGCTCGGAAAGGATAATCGTTCTCCTAACATCCTTGCAGGAAGGATGTATTTTTTTTAAGCCAAGAGGTGTCTACTTATGCTAATAAAGCCTTGTAAAGTAAGTACCCATTGAAAGATATCTCTGAGGTAATATTGACCATTCAATGTTAGGAATGTCTAATCCTAATCCTAACTAATATTATAAATGCGAAAGTGAGTTTGTTTGTTACGCTTTCACGCTAAAACCGCTGAACGGATTTGGATGAAATTTGGCACATGGGTAGACCATGACCTGGATTAGTAAATAGTATATTTTATATCCCGATATTTCGACAGGATCTAGACTTACGCGGCTGAAACCGCGGGGCGCAGATAGTTCTAAATACAATACTTACCTCTACCTACTCGTAGAACGTTTGGTTCCCACCATAATTAGTTTAAACACAATTTAAGTAGGCATTACCTGACCCCTCCCTCAAAGAAGAAGAGGGGAAGAGGGGTCGGGTTAGGCATGTCGCTCACTGTTCCTCCATTCTACCTACCTACTAAATATTTAGTTACTTACTTTTGGCATAAATATGCAGCATGGAAACAGACAACGGCGTTGACACAATGACGCAATAAAAAAAACAGATCCTGTTTCATTATTATTTCACTATTTATTTGCCTGTGTTTGCTTACCAACACAGTCAAATAAAAAGTTATATAAAAATGAACCAGGATCTATGTTTTTTTAGTTATACATATGTATACAATGAGGTTCATGCAAAAACAACCAATTATATTTCAAAATAATCTTTGTATAAGAAGAGGCCTTTGCCCTGCTGTGGTGGTATTAGTATCTACTTATTATTTTATTATATATAAAATTATTCAAAGGATCATCATTCCGGTTTTCAATAAAATAAAACCTACTTATGATTTATCAACGTAAGAACCTAATAGATTTTTTATAGAGGTTATCTTCCTCGCGATCAAGGCGACCAAGTCAAGATGCTCGTCCCGTTCCAAGTCACAAAACATGACTGTGATCTCTTTACGGATTACGATTTCGACGGTTGCAGTCAGGAGAAACGGTTCTCCCGCTGCTAGCTCGCTGGCAGGGTTTTTTTTTTTTGGGTGGGATATCATCAAATAACTCCTGCGGGAGGGTGTGTCAGACTCTTACTGACTAAAACCCACCCGTATTCCTTCCTGTTGCCTGTGTTGCTAGGGGCCTCGGTGACTCTTTAGTACCTTCCCGCGACCCCGGCAGGCATCGGCACTAGTGGACCCCTACGTTTGTGCTGACGACATCTCTTTGTACGCCAACGAATACAACGCGCCGTCGACCCGGGCCTGGTCCTTACCGGACGGTGAGCTACCCATTGCTCACCGTCCGCAAGCCCGCGCCTACGGTGGCTGGAAATCCGCCTGGGATTCCCGACTCCCAGGGCGTCTCCTGCGGTGGCTAGGGGTGAGAGGGCACGAAATTTGCCTTTCCCTCAACCGTCCCGCCTCCTCCTTCGCGAGCATTACTGCTTCGCAGAAGGAGGTGACGGCTGTCCATGCCCTCTCGCTCCGTACCATGGCCTGAACCAGGGCCGGATGCGAGAGATCTCTGCCGCCGATCGCCTCCACGAGGACACGGCGGTGCTCTGCCCAAGCCGGGCAGACCTCCACCGTGTCGTGGGCGATCCACACAGTGGTGAGACCCGGGCGTTTCCTCCCGCCTTATCCGACACAGGAACCTCTCGAAGCTGCCCTGTCCGGTGAGGACCTGCGTCAGGCGGAAGGTGATGACGCCGTGGCGCCTCTCTAGCCACTCCTCAAAGAGGGGTCTTATCGCCGCAATGAGTGCACAGCGAGCGCCGCCACTCTGCGCCTACTCGACCTGCAGTGTGCGAAGTGTAGGGGTCAACCAGGGCCGATGCCTGCCGGGGTCGTGGGAAGGTACAAAAGGGTTACCGAGGCCCCTGGCAACACAGGTAACGGAAGGAATTCGGGTGGGTTTTAGTCAGTAAGAGTCTGACACACCCTCCCGCTCCGCCCAGAGCGGGTGAAGTAATTTGATGATTTCCCACCCAAAAAAAGTACCTAATAGACGTTATTATTCTGAACTTGATACACACTTGTAAACACGACAAGTAGGTAAGTACCTATAGAATTCTTTAACACATGTGACTTAAGGTAGTGTTAATAACTTTAATGAATGGAGTGACCCAACTAGAAGGGTGGGTCATTGTCTTTTTGTTTAAATTCCAATAGGGGTTTTTTTGTCAAAATTGGTAAAAGCAAATCGTTATGCCTATGAATGTATCTAAACCTATAGAAAGAAAAAAACGTAAATACAAAACCAAAGACACCGACTTCCGAAATTAAAGTTATTTTTTTTAGTGTATTTTTTGGAAGTCGGTTGATTTGTTTTGTTTAATATTTACAGGGCCGGATTTAGGGCAGGGCAACAGGGGCACTGGCCCCGGGCCTCCACAAAGAAGGGGCCTCCACAATTAGATTTTTCATTGATTTTTATATGGTTATAATACTTCGTTTGTGTCCTTCAAAAAAAAAAAAGAGTCCACAATCATAACTTTGTAAGGTACCTTCTTTGAATTGTTTTTTTTATCTGTTTCACAAATTTTTCGGGGCCTCCACTTCTTGGTTGCCCCAGGGCCGCCACAACTTTAAATCCGTCCCTGAATATTTATTCCAAAATCGGTAAAAAAATATATACTTACAGACAAACATAGAACTTCCTCCTTTTTTGAAGTCAGTTATAAATAAGTAAGTAAGATAACGCACTCTAAAGGCTCCTGCATACTGAGGCGATATAGCGGGCACGACAAGCAGCAATATGCCTGTCGCGCCCGCGATATCGCCCCAGTCTGTAAGAGCCTAAATGCAGAAGCCAACGATAACTTCAGCACAAATGATTATAATCCACACTATGATTAGAGAGCGTAGAGAGCGGCACAATCAAAGGAGGCTAATGTCAGTAAGTCGGGCTATGCTAAGGATGAAGGTGACGTCGTATGGATTGTGAACATATTATGTAGTTGTATTTTATTGATGCAGAATCGTTATTGATCTTAAACCATAGGAATTCACTCAAAATCAAAAACCATTTATTCAAATAAGGTTAAGCGTAACACTATTTCTAGTGATTTCGCTAGGAAGAAGTGGAACATCTGTCTGTTAGGTTAGAAAACTTTATCCTATAATACTAATATTATACGAACTAAGTATGCGAAGTAATAAACATTACAAAATAAAGAAATGTATTTTCTATAAATCATTAAATTAATTTATTTACCCGTGTTAATTACCAGAAATATCAATTTATTTTAGGTTTTTTTCATGCTTTGGTGTTACAACATTGGGTAGACATGAAAGAGTTCTGTGTTATTTAAACTGAATGGCTGGGAAATAGTTGGTACTACAAAGAACAATGACCACAATTACGTGCAAGTGACACGCGGATACCTACTACTATTGCAGTCTATTAAAATTCATTTTTGCGTTACCTAAGTAACTGGGTTTTTCATTTCTATTATACAATGCTGCAATTGCTACAAATTTTGTGGACTAAAGGCTTCCGCAGACAGACAGGCGCGATGATGCGACGCTTTCTGGTAGAACAATTTCCATTAAGTTTTCATAGAAGTTGTTCTACTAGAATAGCACCGTACTTTCGCGTCGCGCTTGTCTGCGGGAGCCTTATGGGTGACGTAATAAGTACAACTGCCTACTTACTTATTACCTTTTAGCTATTGGCGTGTCCCGATTAATTGTCAACCGATTTTAATCTACAAATCCAGGACATAATTTAGTGATAAGAAATAGGAAATCTTCCAATCAATACATTAAACAGTAGTACAAAGCAGAGGTGGCCCAGCGGTAACGGCCGCGACTTACGAGTTGTTGGTCGTAGGTTCGAACCAAGACAGGCGCTTTACTTTGTGTAAATTATTTCATCACCACTTTTTTTTTTTGGATTGAAAGTCATCAAATAACTCGCTCTGGGTGGAGCTCAGGGTGTGTCAGACTCTTACTGACTAAAAACCACTCGTGTTCCTTCTGTTGCCTGTGTTGCGGGAGCCTCGGTGACCCATTAGTACCTTCCCGCGACATCACCACTGCTCTCAAAACGGTGAAGGAAAACATCGTGAGGAAACCGGCATGTCCTAGAACCAAAAATTTGAAGACGTGTGCCATCTACCAACCCGCTCTGGGCCCGCGTGGTTGTTTACGGCCCACTCCCTCTCACAGAGAGGAGGCCTGTGTCCCAGCAGTGGGAACATTATAGGCTGATTATGTAATCCTAAAGCCAGTACAGTACCGTGGAGTTTCTTGCTGGCTCTTCTCCATAGGAAACAACCAATTGGAACCGTGCACCTAGCTTCTGACGTTTCATAAGTGCCCATGTAGGTTTATAAAAATATTTTGAGTTTGAGTAAACCATTACTTAGATAATTCTTAAAAGCACAAACGTTGTTTTACACTTGCAACCTTTAAAACAAATCACTACACAGTACTATACCTAATATTATTTTATAACAATTCAAATAAGTACTGGAGTTATTCAGAGTATCTTCACACTAGACGTTTGTCCAGTATAACCGCCTACGTGTAGACGTTACGTAGAAGCGTAGAAGCTGCGTAGGCCTCACCCAAAACTCGAGCATTCCTTAAAACTCGTTCAGAGCCATTTGATTGGTTGAAACCAGTTTTAAGTAATGCTTGGTCTTGAGTAAGTTTCTGTAATCCGGCCCTAAGAGATCGCGTAGAAGCCGCGTTAACATCTACGTGATGCGCAAGAGACGTGCTAATGCTTGATTTAATAGTAATTTATGCAACTGTTATATAATAAGGGGTATTAAAACACGAATGTGAGATTATCACACGAGGCGAAGCCAAGTGTGATAATAGTATCACATTAGTGTTTTAATACCTAATTATGTACTGGTTTCAGAACCTTCAGAGTGTTGTAAGAACTATGTAAATTCATGGAAAGTTTCTGGTAATAATTGGTTAGAAATGTCCTTTGCTGCATGCGAAATATCTGGTGTGTTATCAAAGCTTGTATCATTATATCATTTTTGTAAACAACAAAGTAATATATTTTTGCATCGTATCTTATTGTATCTTCATCGGCAATAAATATATATTTATATGTCGGAAATACGTTAGTCACTCATTTGACTAATCGGGACGCCAGCGCCACCAAGCGCTGCTCGACAGAGTCTACAACATAACGCTCGACCCGAGTTAAGGGCGGTTTGTCGGAGACAGTCAAGGAGTGAACACGTTTAGAAACTGTCGCGCGTTCCATGGAGTAGTGTCGTGTGACCTACCTACAGTGTGTGAATAGCCAGTGTGATTATTTGATCGTAAATTATAATTTGATTTAAACTGCAAACGGTTTTTCTATTGTGCAATAACCAACACTTCCCATTGTAAGCCCACAGTAGTTAAAATATGGCTGATGATAACGAGAGAGACGTACCTTCTCCGCCATATATATAAAATACGTATATAACGAACAAAAAGTTAAATTTAAAATTTAAAAAACCCCCGACACTAACAAAAACTTCTAAAAAGTAACAAAATAATAGGTACGTATTGTTTAATACAAATTTAGGTAATATTTTGAGCCAAGCGTCTTTGATAGTGTCGGAGGTTTTTAAATTTTTATTACCTGCTTTTTAAACTATATATATTACTAGTAGGTCAGACACGCTGCCATCGATACGTGCCTCGCCGAAATCTGCGCACCTGTAAGTTATATTTGTCCCAAAGTGAAGGTACTTACTAATTTACCCTCATTTCTCTTTCCTTCTCCATCATCAGACCCTGATCACCATCTAGCTATAACCTATTTATTGAGACCTGTACAATGAGCCCAAACACGATACCTGCGCTGTAAGTTGGGGAGCAAGTTAAATATCAACTAGAAAAGAGCTGATAATCTTCAAACGACTAAACTGATTTTCTTGAACCATAGCTAAGAACACTCTCGATTAAATCAACTTTCATATAAAAAAAACAAAATCAAAATCGGTTCATACGTTCGGGAGCTACGATGCCACAGACAGACACACACACACACACACAGACAGACAGACACGTCAAACTTATAAAACCACGTCGTTTTTGCGTCGGGGGTTAAAAATGGCGGGATACGACGTGGATTCGATTATCTTGGAGTTATTTTTTTTTTAATTACGGCACTGTGGTAGTGAAACGCGCGTGCATGACAATGTTCTTTTTTTAAAAAGGATTTGCATAATGCAATTTAGTACAACGTTATAACATTCGTCTGGATGATATTATGGTAACTATGACACAGGTTGTTTTAATGTTGGCAATAAGCTGACTGTTTCAGAAACTTTTATAGAGGATTCATAGCATGGGTGTAGATAAAAAGAATAAACAAGTTGCGAAACAGTTGCAAACATTTAAAACGCCTATTCAACCTGAACACAGTAACTCATAAAATAATGCACAGTACACATGAATGGGCCATAAACATTACGACTTACGACAGTGTGGTCCAGCTGTTAATATGACCTAAGCTATTAAAATAACCATTCAACTGCCTTATAATTAACATGGTGGGCATTGTTATGCTTTCTGTATAATTGAAGTAGATAACTAATTTTTTGAAAAATATAGACGAATGATAAAAAGAAAAACTACACCTAATACCTAAGTTGATTAACAAACTGAAATAAAGGTACCTGCTTGTGCACTGGCTTGTAAAATAATGCACACCTTAATTGGACGTAGTTACACGAAAAGGATCCAATCCACAAAAATACCAACCTAACCAACTCAATTTTGGTATTTTTGTGGATTGGATCCTTTTCGTGTAACTGCGTCCAATTGATTCATGTTTATCATTCGTCCTTACTTACCAGAAAATTATTAAGTAATAGTAAACAAACAAAAATAAAAATGATTTAAGTCAATGTACCAATTCAACTTCCATTGACGCTTTTTTTTTCGGTGGGAAATTATCAAATAACTTCTCACGCTCTGGACGGAGCGGGAGGGTGTGTCAGACTCTTACTGACTAAAACCCACCCGTGTCCCTTCCGTTGCCTGTGTTGCCAGGGGCCTCGGCAACCCTTTTGTACCTTCCCGCGACCCCGGCAGGCATCGGCCCTAGTGGACCCCTACACTTGTGCTGACGACATCTCTTTGAGGCGCGCGTGGAACACAACGCGTCGTGGACCCGGGCCTGGTCCTTACCGGACGGTGAGCTACCAATTGCTCACCGTCCGCAAGCCCGCGCCTACAGTGGCCGGAAATCCACCCGGGATTCCCGACGCCCAGGGCGTCTCCTGCGGCGGCTAGGGGTGAGAGGGCGCGAAATTTGCCTTTACCTAAACCGTCCCGCCTCCTCCTTCGCGAGCATACAACATACTGCTTTGCAGAAGGAGGTGACGGCTGCCCATGCCCTCTCGCTCCGTACCATGGCCTGAACCAGGGCCGGACGCGAGAAATTCTGCCGCCAATCGCCTGCACGAGGACACGGCGGGGCTCTGCCCATGCCGGGCAGACCTCCACCGTATGCTCCACCGTGTCCTCCGGGCGATCCACACAGTGGTGACACCTGGGCGTTTCTTCCCGCCTTATCCGACACAGGAACCTCCCGAAGCTGCCGCGTCCGGTGAGGACCTGCATCAGGCGGAAGGTGAGGACGCCGTGGCGCCTCTCTAGCCACTCCTCAAAGAGGGGAGTTATCGCCGCTATTGTGGCGTGCCCAGCACTGGGTTGCGACAATCGCACTCTCCATGTCGCAATGAGATCCCGGTGGAGCTCTGTCCGCTGTGCCGCGATTTCTCAAGGAGTTTCAGCGGAGTTACGACCCGGCATTTCGCCTCCTCGCGCCACTCCCATACGTGCGCGAGGACTTTTGCCTCCAGATCCCACGGCGGCAATCCGGCAAGGAGGCACGTCGCCTCACCGGAGAACGTGCGGTAGCCCCGGACCAGCCGGATGGCCATGATTTTGGGCCGCGCTCAACTGACGGGCTGGCCGCGGCGCCAGGGAACGCGCCCACACAGGAGCCCCGTAAAAGGCCATGGACCGCACGACCCCCGCGTAGAGCCTCCGGCAGGAGGCGTTTGGACCACTAGATTGGGTAGGAGCCGCTTCAAGGCAGCCCCGGCCCGCTCCAGTTTGGGAGCCAAACGTCGGTAATGCTCCACGAAGTTCCACCGGCTGTCGAGGACGAGTCCCAGATACTTCATCGTCGACTCGACGCCGATGTTAACCCCTCCTACCGTTATTCGGGATCCCGACGGTGGCGCGTTCCGAGGACCATGAAAACACATAGCCTCGGACTTGTGTAGGGCCACCTCGAGTCCCAATTGCCGGATCCTTTCGACGATTGTCTGTCGCAACCCCGCGTGCCGCTAGGGAGGTCGGCGCGCAGCACTCAGTCGTATCCGATGTCCCACAAATGCGGCCCCAAGACCGATCCCTGTGGGACACCGCACGACATCTCTTGCCGGTTCACAATACCTGGTGACCGGGGTAGGTGACGGCCCTGTCCGTCAGGTAGGTCGGCATCCGGTGGTACCGGAGTGCCTCCCTGATGCATCTCCAGGGCGGGGTATTGAAGGCATTGGTGACGTCTAGAGACACCGCCAAGACGACCCCACCCGCGTGCGGGCCCTCACGACGGCGAATGCTGTCGGCATTCTCCGTCGTGAGGGCCCGCACGCGCATGATTGCGTCCACCGTTTCCATTGACGCTTAGGAAGTTTGCAATTATCCATTGCACGCGATAATCATACGATAAAGCTGTCCAATTACTAAAGAACTGGACGCGACAATTTCAAAATGCTCTCATTACTCAGTAGTCAACTCGAACTAATAATTTACGCGTAATTTACGCATCTAACCATCACCGACTTTACGTGACACAACTTTTACGCAATTGAGTGACGTAGGTACCTTAGTTGAAGTGGGTTGACATGCATTACGCTGTCAAGAAACTTGTGGCACACAATAAAAAGTATTTAACTTTTATTATATAATAATATCAGCCAGCAGTGAATGATATGTGCCGTTGAGAAATCGTCTCGTCGTCAAGCCCTTTACGAAATGCTGTTTTAAAAGTCAGACAGTTGTGTAAAGTTGTGGGAATCGGGTAAGATTAATAGCTTTTTATGATTTATGTGTGTCTATACATCAACGCGCCTATACTTTGTACTTTAGCGTTCGGTCAAGGCCACTCTTGAACAAGAAAAACCTACCTAACTTTTTTATCAATGTTAATTTCCTACTTGAATATTTTCGTGGCTTAAAAAACCAGGACGACTTCCTATGATGTTCGTGCCGAGATTAATAGGTACCTACCTACCTAGTTAATTAATTAAAAAAGGCTTAAAGGCCAACAGAGATCCACCCAGGAAGGAAAAACGAAGGTTAAGTTTGTTGTAAGTTTGTGCCTTCGTGCCGCGGGACCTTTGGCCCTCGCGTTTCAAGTTGTGTTAAACTGTTGCTCAATAACTAACATAAGTCACACGGGTTTCCTGGCACAATAATATCTTACATGCATAACTACATACATAAACTGCCAAATCTGTATAGTTTTTGGTAGCGGAAAAATATACGAGTATGTTAATTTTGAACATATTTCTCAGAACTTGGTTGTTACCAAAACACGTTTTGGAAAAAACATCCCGGTACAAATTAATGGTAAACTAACCTTTTACCTTGTTTTGCAACCCAAAATATCCGTATTAAATATCAACGTACGTTATCTACGAGTATGTACTTAAATAATAACAAGAACGTCTTATTTGAATGCAGAACTTGGTTGTTTTTTAGTTTCGATTACTCAACTCAGTTTTGAGTAAATAGATAATTGCTTCTTATTTTGCAATAAATTAGAAGCGTTGTGTCATCGCGCTTCTTTTCTTTTCTATGCAATCTGACAGTGACCGCGGTTTAGCTGTTGTCAGCGTCATAACCTTAGGGATGTTAATTTTTTAAAGTCGTTTCTTGGATGCATTATTTGCAATATGAGGAACAGGGAAATGAACAGGGCAATGAGCGGTGGGGGAAGATTTCTGTAAAACACGGTTGAGACAGTTCACAAGTCTGGTGGGGAAAGTGTGTGCGTGTGACGCTGTAGTACCTATTTAAGTAAGTAAATTTATTAAAAGTTTTAGAAAGTTACTTAATGTTATCAATGGTTATCATGTCACAAAATGTTGCACTAAAAAGTAACTTTGGTGTTGATGCACCTTAAGAAAAGACTGCAAGTCGAAACACCTACAAAACTGCCTAGCCGAAACGAATATGTATTTTTACTTCCGTAGGTACCTAGATGCGGCGCATGGCTAGGAAATTTAGCGGTTAATCACCGTATAGATGCAGGTTAACGAGCTATGTAACCTAGAGTCGAATTATTAATTCAGTGGAGTAATCTGACATGTGTTAGCTGTCACTTTGTGTAAAAATTGGTCATATTTATTGTATTCTATAGTTTTACGCTTCGTTTTATGCATTTATTTTACACTTGTATAAATCGATTAAACTAAACGACCACCATTACAATAAATATGACCATTTTATTACACAAAGTGCACATGTCCGATTACTTCAGTGAATTAATAATTCGACTTGATAGTTTGCGTCAGGTTGCCATAAGTATACTTTCCCTAACTCAATATACAGAAGTCTTACCGTTAGTACCAGGGTACTTCACGTGACTAACGTGATGCAATTCGTCATAGGTCGTTTCTAGCATTGCAAATGATAGGACTACTTACCCTCAATATGGTACTCAGGAAGATATCAGTTCTTACATGCAACATCATCATCATTAAGGCCGGTATTAAAATAATGAATAGCTTTCTCGTAAATGTATTTTTATTATTCTTGAGATTACATAAGATGATCTCAACTCAGAATAAAAATGAATCTTGAGATGATTGCCAACATTGTGACGATGAACCCTAAGATTGTGACATTTTTCTTTTAATGTTATATAACATTAAAAGGAAAATGTAAATAAATATATAGATATATATATCTATATTTCTAGGAGCAAAACGCATAAAAATTAACGCGTTTGTATTTTATTTATTTTCAAACATGAGATACTTATTAAAAAACCAGATGCGCCCCGCGGTTTCACCCGCATAAGTTTTGACCCCGTTGGTATATCGGGATAAAAATTATCATATGTGTTATTCCTGGTTATAAACTATCTGTGTGCCAAATTTCATCCAAATCCGTTCAGTACTTTTTGCGTGAAAGAGTAACAAACATCCATCCATCCATACTTACAAATTTTCGCATTTATAATATTAGTAGGAAGTAGGATAAAAAAGTGGGTGTACCTACCTACTATAGGTACACTCTGCCTAACCCTTCGGAGTTTACAGGCGTGATGTTATGTGTGTGTTATATTTACATAAGTAATTAAAATAATAATAATATGTACCTACCTGAATGTAAAATAAATAATCTTAGGGCATCAAAAATTCGTCCGCATCGCTCAACGCATCAACAGCAAAAGTGCTGTTGTATTTTTACAATATTTGATTTTCTACTCGACTTATTTTTTTTTTAATCTTACAAAATTACATTCTCGCAGAATTGTAAAGTAACGCCAATTTTTTTTGACTTGGCTATGTAATATTTATGAATGTGAAACCGTCAGTCTCATGCACTATCAGCAAAGTATGTATGTTATCTAATGGTGTAAAAGTTCTTAGTCACTCACTCAAAATGGTGAAAGATACATTTCACTTATTGCATGAAACTCGTAAAGTGCGGATCATTGGCAGTATACTCGTACCTACCTATAGTCGGTCTCATGCCTAATTAAACAAAAACATGGCAGCAGAGTAGTGATACAGTTTTGGCGGGAATTATTGATCAGCGTTTCATAACCTCAAAAAGAACTATTGAGTTTTCCGAACAAAAAATATTGTATTTAATTAATTATAAGATCAATCATTCTGCTAACTCTGTTGGGGTCGGCTTCCAGTTTAACTGGATGCAGGTTGTACTGCCTATCTGACCTCCACCATCCTGGTGTGGTTACTGGTGGTAACACGATACCCCTTGGTAAAACTGCGGGGTAATTGCATAACAAATTATCAGTAGCAATAGCTTTCATTTTGACAGTTCAACAACATTCATTGCGTTAGTTTCGTTGTTGGGCAGACAAATTTTTCTAACATAAGAAGCAATGGATAAGCAATATCCTTCAAAATCATTCAGATTATGGTTGAAAGTGTGTTACGCAATTAGAGTGCTGGTTGTCAGACTTTTGGACTACCCGTAACTACTGTTTATTAAAAGATAATTTTCTTTACTTCCAGTTGCCAAAATGACTTCAGAAGTGAACGAATGGTACAAAGGGAGGAATGTCTTGGTGACGGGTGCCCTAGGTTTGATGGGCAAGGTACTAATTGAGAAGCTGTTGTACAGCGTGCCGGACTTAGGCAGCGTGTACGCACTGGTGCGGTCCAAGCGGGGCAAGTCACCGGAGACACGCATCGAAGAAATGTGGAAACTACCTGTGAGTGTTGCAATAGTCATCATGTTTGTTGATAGATTATGGTGTAAGTACTTACCTACGTGAGGTGGGCTAATGGGAATAATTAAAAAAAATATAGGTAGTAAATTTTACGTAATCGCTTGTTTCGTGGATCGCGGTTTTAACGAAAAGCTTGTGTTTACTATTGTTTAATAGAACAACTCATTTTCTAAATAGAACTCATAAAGTTGTCAGGACTGAATATTTGATATTATTTTAATGAGAAAGGCCGAAACAAACTCAGAGGGAAGTTTTTAAATTCGTGTTGCCAACGTGACATAGCTCGTACCTAGAATTCCTAAATGACATTGACAGGCCCCCTGTCAATTTGCTTACAACACTGCTTAAGTCGAAAATTGGCGATTTTCACATTTGAATGCCTTTAGATGGAGCTGCCCAGTGCGCGTCTAACCATTGGTCACATGATGTAGATTTCAGCTAATCAGAAGCCGTATTTCGAAAAGTAGTAACAGCACGCAAGTCAGTTAGCCTCTCAACACCGCACTAGTTTTTCGTCTCCTGTAAAGTCGGTAAAAATGACTTGTGCGGTGTTGTTAGCTAAGCGACGATTTGTGAAATCATTTCACAGGAATTCTATTGACAAAACAAGATGGGACGTTAGTTCCCTTTTTTTGGCCACGCGCTAAAATTACCTTGTAGTGTTGTACCTTTAACTAGGTACTCTTATTTGCTATTAGGAACTATTTTTTGTATAAAATACCTAACGCCTACCTACTTACTTATAAAATTTCAGCTATTCACAAGAATACGAGAGGAGAAACCGCATCTTATGAAGAAGCTGATTCCAGTGACCGGTGACATCATGTACGAGGAGCTAGGCATTAATGATTCTCATTTGAATGACATCTACAATGAGGTAACTATCTTACCGATTGATAATCGTTTTTAGTTCAAGGATAAAATAAATCATTTACAAACAGATTTTTATAAAATAACGATGTATGTACCTCCTACCTAGTAGGCGAGTGGTTTATTTCTACTCAAGTAATAAATATTATTATGTTAAGCACCATAGGTTTCATTTTTACTTGCACCTTATTATTTTGCCGACATTTTTATTTTGAAAAGGTGACTTTTTTTTTTTGAGTGTGGGAAATCATCAAATAACTTCTCCCGCTCTGGGCGATGCGGGAGGGTGTGTCAGATTCTGACTAAAACCCACCTGTATTCCTTCCTGTTGCCTGTGTTGCGGGGGCCTCGGTGACCCATAAGTACCTTCCCGCGACCCCGGCAGGCATCGACCCTAGTGGACACCTACCTATGTGCTGACGACATCTCTTTGAGGCGCGCGTGGAATACAACGCGCTGTCGACCCGGGCCTGGTCCTTACCGGACGGTGAGCTACCCATTGCTCACCGTCCGCAAGCCCGCGCCTACGGTGGCCGGAAATCCGCCCGGGGTTCCCGACGCCCAGGGCGTCTCCTGCGGCGGCTAGGGGCGAGAGGGCGCGAAATTTGCCTTTCCCTCAACCGTCCCGCCTCCTCCTTCGCAAGCATTACTGCTTCGCAGAAGGAGGTGACGGCTGCCCATGCCCTCTCGCTCCGTACCATGGCCTGAACCAGGGCCGGACGCGAGAGATCTCTGCCGCCGATCGCCTCCACGAGGACACGGCGGTGCTCTGCCCAAGCCGGGTGAAAAGGTGACTTGCGCCCACTATGTGGGAAAGGAATTTGTTTCAAAATTTCTTTAACGTATCCTTCTCCCTCCTCTCCTTCTCCTTGACTATAGGTACATTGTTATTTTAATGCGATTCAATAGAACACACTAACGTTAGAGTTTTTATATACTTAAGGCGCAAATATTTGATTTTAGTTACTTTTAAATCTGATATTAAGCCTTCATATAATGCAAGTAAGTTATGCAAAAAATGTATGTTAAACTAGAACGCATGTAAGTACATCAATTCTATATGTGAATATTTACGTATTGTAGCAAAATACTTTATGAAATAAATTCAGGAAGTACTATCTACCCAAAGCATAAAAAATGATATTACTTTCAAACTACTTAAGATATTTTCACGATTTCTTTTGTAAGAACAGAAAATTTTACTATCTATGTATAATTCTACCCGTATTTTTTTTTCAAATATCAAATTTTCGCTACTAAAAAAACTGTCAGTCGTAGGACTGCACGTCAGAAGAGAAAACTTCTTAGCTTCACAAACTTTAAAACATCATCATACCTACATATTATGTATCTGAGCGTGACGGTCACGAGCGTTCAGTGCTTTTCCCCCATCCCAAAAGTACCCAACGAAGCGTAAGGAACTTTTCACTTCAATAAATATTATACACCGAACAGTGACGCAGGTGTGTGTGTGACGAGTATTTGTATAGCCAAGCCAACGGCGATTTCCCGACCCTTAACTGAACATTGGCTATTGACTTGTGTACCTATTACTAGATTAAACAAAAGTAAGTCCTTTATCAAAACGTTGCTGGCTTTTGTTAATACAATACAATTTCGTGTCGGTCCGGAAACAGTTCTGGCAAGGGCACAGCAAGGGCATCTCAGCCTCTTGATCTTGGTGGGGACGGTTCAAGGTTCCTTGAGTCGTTTACAAGAAACAAACAATTCACGACACAGATACAGTATCAAAGTAGCTAAGCGCGAAGCTCTGTCAAACTTATGATGTATTAATACTTCATTGGCAACTAAAAAACTGAATGGATCCGTAGAAGGAATTCTTATAAAAACAACATTTTAACATTTTTTTCACAAGGCAGAGTACATCAATGGAGCATCGCTCAGGACAGGACAGATAAAGAGACATAATAATAATAATGTTTAATAAAGCATGTATAAATAAATAATACATAAAAACCTCCAGGCAAAAAGGGCGTGCCTGCTTACATATGCAATGCTGTATTATGTTCATATAGCTGCAGCTTGTAGTCACAAATGATAAACTAAGACCTTCGAAATTTACCACAAGCAGCACCCATTCACGAGCATAACGCAAAGATCAGCCAAAACCTCCCTTGCCATATTTAAGGCGCTGACAAGACCCAATTGACAAAAATAGGCTTCGCTTAAGAAAAAAAATTGCCAAATCTGTATAGTTTGTGGTAGCGGAAAAAATATATGTTAATTTTGACCATATTTCCCAGAACTTGGTTGTTACCAAAACACGTTTTGAAAACAAAATCTCGATACAAACTAACGTTAAACTATCCTCTTACTTTGAGTTCTAATCCAAAATATCTCTATCAAATATCAACATACGTTACGTATTTAATTAATAACAAAAACGTCTTATTTGAATGCAGAACTGGGTTGTTTTTTATTTTCGATTACTTAACTCAATTTTGAGTAAATAGATAATTACTTCATATTTTGCAATAAATTACAAACGTTGTGTCATCGCGCTTCTCTTTCTTTTCTATGGAATTTGACAGTGACCGCGGTTTAGGTGTTGTCAGCGTCTTAAGGGAAAGAGGTAACCCACCCTTGACACCAGCGCAAGCAGTGACATCTTAGCGAGCATGACGAACTTACTGCCGGTTGCTCAGGCAAGAATAATAATTATGATCTATTGTCGAGGTAGCTAGCTGACCACATGATTGTAATACAACTCATAAAAAAAAACATATTCATGATTAGATTATGTCAATAATAACAATGAAAATAAAATGACTTATACTTACTTGATGCTATTGTGACTGCCTCTTATTCTACTCAGGAGTGATGTCGTCTTTTTGCGGATGATGGCATGAAACCCATCGGCATGAGTTACCGCGATCATTCCTGAGGCACTGCAAAAATGAGGCAGTCGCAACATCATCCTAAAACCATTATTATATTGGACGTGTAGAGGCATCCAGCGACAGTTTTGAGTAGTTGACCCAAAGATTGCCCGTGTTAAAACTCTGACAATAGGCTTTAATTAGCGTAATTTTTACTGGGTCAGTACACCGAGTAAATTTTCGTGCTAACATAATATGACCCATGACCACCAGAACCCTTTCAATATCATTAGGGTCATTGAGGTCGTCAGTAAGAAAATGCCCAATTATTTAAATTTCGTGGCTGCGGTACTAACACGTTCGAATGTATTTTCCCGACACTTACCAGAGACCCCTAAATTTATTTAAATTTTAAGTCATTATAGACCAGTCTGTGTGCAGCAACGTAAGTCTCACATACTTTGAGCATCTCCACGGTCAACGACGGGCCCAGCCGAACCATGTCATCTACATAGCTGATGTTGTTACAACTAACACCATTTACCCTAATGAACCTAAAAATATATTAACAAACTATGTCCTAAGAACATAACATTTGCACATAAAACCAGATATGTAAGCAGAGAAAGCGGTGTGCGATGTAAAGGAAAGTGCAACCACTTGTTTAAATCACTCTTGATTCTTGCGCGCGAAACCTGCCCAAGTGCTTATGGAGTAGCGACTATCGTAGCCGTAAAGGATTGCTCAATCAAACATCACGCTTTGACAATACTTTATTATGAGCGATTACCTAATGCTATTTAGATAAATGTAGGAGTTTCGCGACTTAAATTTCATAACTAACTTTCTTTTTCATAATTTCTTTCGAATGTTTCGAAGTATGAACGGGAAAATCGGTATCCCTTTGTTTTTGAAATACAAATGAACAGAGTCACGGGCAAAAGCTACAACTGTGCTATGATAGATACAAAGATAGCATAACCAGTCCGGTTTTACTTTTATTATGTATTACAAGTGTTACAACTCCGTTCATATCTGCCACACTTTCTTACGGCATTGAATTATATCACGTATGATATAAATCAATGCCGTAAGAAAGTAGGTTAGCAGCGCATAAAACCTTAGTTCTATGCGCTGCTAACCCCATTCCACAATAATCGTTACTTGGAACAATCAATCTTATATTCTAAGCTTTCGGTTTGGTCACAGAATAGGTAAAATTTTATTTTTAATAGCTGTTATTTACACCTTCGATTGAAGACCCCTTAAAAGTTTATTTAATCCAGGACGATGCTATCTGCATCGTCCTGGATTAATTGCTATTCGAAATACATTTTTTTCTTCTAGGTGTCAATAGTATTCCACTTTGCGGCAAGCTTGCGACTGGAAGCTCCTCTAAAGGAAGGTCTGGACATGAACACCAAAGGCACCCTGAGAGTACTGGACATGGCGAAGGATATGAAGAAGCTCGTCGCTTTCATACATCTGTCTACCGCTTTCTGTTACCCTGACTACGAAAGAATGGCTGAGAAGGTAAAATCTACTGCCTCAAAACTCCCAAAGTGTTATTAATAGTATTTTTATTACTTGGATATTAATTTAACCGTGGGTCACTAACCATTCGTAAAAGTTACGATGCGTACCTTGCGCATTTCGTTTCCGTTTCTAATACCGTCCTGATTTGCCTCATTAGTGATCACCAGTCACTTATTGCGGATGCACGCTTATTAGATCGGGATATATCGTATGAACGTCGTCAAATTTTAAACTAGCTTTGCAACGAAATTTGAGGCAAATCTTTGCGGAGGTGTTCAAAATTGTAGACTAGATCAATAAAGGTTTTAGCCGAAACGTTCTTAAAACTCACAAAACTTGCAGCTGCAAAAAAAGTCTAAGGACTGCAAAAAAGCGATTTGCAGGAACCATATTGTTTGTATGTGCAATCATTTTTCAATGTAGGTTATTTCTAAAACAGATATGTTATTTGATAAAGAGTAAACTAAGACTGCTAATTAAGGTCGTTTTGTGTCCTAAATTAAGTTGATTAAATAAACATTAATCTTTAATACGTCGTAAAATTTACGAATGGTCAGTGATAACGTTACTCGAAATTAAAGTTAGTGAGCAGGGTTAAAACTAGTCAAACTTGTCCAACATCGAAACTGCCCCTCAACGCTGTGACCTACTAGTAAAAATATCTACTTATTAAAACCTGAAATTCATTCACTGACAGACAACACAGAGCCTAAATCGCTGGGTCTAGAAGCATGAAAATTTTCACAAGAGTTCCAAATAGGGAAAGTGACCAAAAATAAGGTTTTTAGGAAATTCATCTCCTAATCGGGTTAAATAAGGGATGAAGGTTTGTATGGAAGTTCGTCATTTTTGCGCATGGGGAATCACATCTGACACACGGCTTGTAACGTCATAGTTTAAGATATATAACTAAATGTTCATATCCTCAAAAACTTCTTGATGCATCCATTCCATGAACACATGGAATGGATAGGAATCGGCGAATAGTAAGTCACATGTAAGAAGAATCCTATTTTCTAGCGATTCTTTAATCTCTGCAGGTGTTCGATCCTCCAGCGGATCCACACGAGGTTCTTCGCGCTGCAGGCTGGCTCACGGAACAGCAGCTCAACCTTCTGGCACCTTCCATCTATCAGAAGCATCCCAACTCCTACACGTACTCCAAACGGCTAGCAGAAGCGCTGGTCAGAGAGAGCTACCCCCAACTACCCGCCGTTGTTGTCCGACCTAGCATAGGTGAGGCAGAGTAAAGTTTCAATTCAATCAATTTATTTCGTGAACACAGGCTATACAGAGATTGAGAATACAAAAAATAAAATCACCAAAGAAGGAAACAACAAATAAATTAATAGTTTTTTGTTGTAATGTACAAATAATGATGAGATACTCATTAATGTCAGTATCGAGGATGTAAAACAGAACGACGCTGATGATGCAAAGTCCACGTCAGGACTTGATTTCTTTCGGTTGGAGTCCTCATTTTTAAGATAAAACTATAAATTCATTTATGACTGAGAAACTGACTGATAAAACGGAGTTTTTCCATCTTCATTGCAAAATGCTAACTTAGTCGCGATCTTTTAAACGTACCACTTTGCAAAGAAACTTAAAAAAACTATGTCTATACTACATAAAAAAAATTAAAGTCACTGTGTGATCGCGTTGTTCTTCTAAACTGCGCAACGGATTTTGATGCGGCTTTTACCATCATTTATAAAATCATTTCGGAATGTTTAAGTGTATAATCCATTACTATTAAATTTACATATAACAAAGAAATCTCGTTTTTTTTTAAGAATATCAAATTTTCTTTCCAGTCACTCCATCGTATAAGGAGCCCATTCCAGGCTGGGTGGACAACCTGAACGGTCCCATCGGTCTGATGGTGGGTGCCGGCAAGGGCGTCATTCGCTCCATGCACTGCTACGGACACTACCACGCCGAGGTCATCCCGGTCGACATCGCTATCAACAGCATTATCATCATTGCCTACAAGACTGGCAACGATACTCAGAGGTAATATTGTTACTTTCGTAATTCGTTAATTTTCTTGCATACAATAAAATTGAAGCAACCAATGACTTGCATCGTCTAAACACTGTTTACAAGGTGCAAATTTTAATGTTGCTTCAACTTATGGTATGCACAGTAAAGATGGCTTTGATAGGCATGTACAATCGTACATCGTCGCGTCGTAACTAAGGTCCGTATAACTTAGTCCATACTCGATTAATTGCGGAATTTTTTATCTATTACTTTATCATGACCGCGCTGTAGTAACGCGCGCTGCGCTAACTAATTTCCAGCAACGTCTAAACTACTATTAAAATAATTAAGATAATTACATTTTATAATAATCTTGGAACTGTATGTACACTTTTCAACGTACCTAATGACATAAGACTGTCGTTCATTCTTCCGCTAAAACCACGGAAATCGTCAGGTTTGGCTTCTAAGACAACAAATTCCCAAAAGAGACTAACTTTAATTTCAGACAACCTGAGATCCCTGTATACAACCTAACGACCGGTGACGACCGCAACACGACATGGAAGCAAGTCCTGGACATCGGCAAGGCGACCGTGCGGAAGTTCCCCTTTGAGGGGCCGCTGTGGTACCCCGACGGGAACATAAGACACAACAAGTTCATACATGACTTGTGTGTGTTCTTCTACCATATAATACCGGCTTACTTCATCGATTTCCTGCTGTTCTTGTTCAGGCAGAGGCGATTGTGAGTACTTAAGATTTTTTTCCTTTTTTATACCTCGTATACTTGCCTCGCGATGTAACATCATGCGTTCAGGGCAAAATTTTACAAAGTTTTTGTGGGAAGTAAAAGGAGAGTGCCTCCCGTTCTCCCCGTATATGAACAGATTCCCCAGTACTGTAACTTCTGTGGCTGGGCAGAGCAGTATTTGGTCATCCTAAACAATGGTGCAAGCTTATCGATCGTTTATTTAAGTACCACTATTTTGGTCCAATGTTTATATCTATCTATGTTTATTTTCTACAAATGTGGATGAATAACGTAATAGTTGTTAACTTAATTTACATTGATTGATTAATTAATTATCTAACAAAACTTTGTACCTGTTTTTATATAGGTGTAATTTACTTACCTACCATGCTTTATTGTTAGTAAACCGGTAGAGAGGGTCAGCCCTATAGACAATTTAGTTTATCGATACATGCAAGAAGTAACGATAAACTAAATTGTAGGTAGTTTGTAGCTTAAAAAACCAACTGTTGTTATATGTACAGTCGCGGTTTATCACACTGTGTGCAGTTAAGTCTAAAATCCTATATCTAGGTACTTAACAGGCCAGTCAGAAAGTATTGCGAAAAAGAGTTTTTATGAATGCGGGACTGGCCATCACTATAATCTATTTTGAAAATATGATTATTTGTAAGTAAAAATATATGTAAAATATACGTTCCAATTTCAAAATTTCCTTTCACATTGTTTGTGACCTAATTTAAATTATCGTGTCTCATAAAAAAATGGATCTGCGTCGGGAATATTTTCGCGCTATGATTTTTTATGATTTCAAGTGTCGTCTGAAACCGGACGAATCGTACGATAGACTTCAAATGGCATTCATGGATGAGGGCCCTTCTAAGGCAACCGTGTTTCGTTGGTGTAACGAATTCAAGCGTGGTCGACTAACTTTGGGGGATAAGGATGAAGAAATAAGTGGTCGCCCTTTGACGGCTGTTACGGAAGGAAACGTGATAGCAGTGAAAAATTTAATCCACGACAATAGGCGAGTTACGTATCAAGAGATTCAGCACATACTGCAGGTTGGATCGAGAAGCTTTCACGAAACTCTACACGTACATCTTCGTGTGAGGAGGAGCGGTTTACGCTGGGTGCCGCACAACCTCACGGACGATGCTCAGAAGCAGGCCCGGGTAGAGTGGTGCCGTGATATGATAAACAAATTTGAAGCAAGCTCGTCTCGGCGCTACGACATCATTACAGGTGATGAGTCTTGGATTTAGCAATACGATCCAGAAACGAAGTGCCAGGCGACGATTAGGGTGTTTCAAAACGAATCAACGCCTACCAAAGTGAAGCGATCTAGAAGCGGGGGGAAGATTATGATCGCGAGCTTTTTCAAATTGACTTGGTGTCAATTCCTTTACGGAACCAAAGATGCATCAACGCTGAATGGTATACTACCAAATGCTTGGCAGAAGTTTTTTCTGTTGTGAGCAACAAGCGACCAAACACAGGGCTCCGCGGGCTACTGCTCCACCACGACAACGCGCCTTCGCACACCGCGCTCAAACGAGGGACTTCCTGGACAGCACGCCGGTCAAACTCCTTGTAGAGCTTGTGGCCAAGTAATGACAGCCGCACGGGTCGATCGATCAGGTTAAGCTACGCTTGCCGCGGTTGGTCCGTGGATGAGTGACCATCTTTACATACCAAGACCCCTCCGTGCCTCGGAAAGCACGTTAAGCCATTGGTCCCGGCTGTCATTTGTAGATCTTTGACAGTCGTTACGGGTCGTCAGAAGCCCGAAAGCCTGACAACCAGACTTACCAAGGGGTATCGTGTTACCCAGTAACTGTATTCAGCTACATGGTAGTCAGCTGTATCTGGTTAGACTGGAAGCCGACCCCAACATAGTTGGGAAAAGGCTAGGCAGATGATGACGCCGGTTAAACTCCTGGGTCACCCTCCATACAGCTCTGACATGCTCTTTTTATTAGAAAATAAAAAATCAGCTCAAAGGGATACAATTTTCGTCACCGGAAGATGCGCTGTCAGCGTTCGAGCAGGCGGTAAACAGGTGTCTGCGGCGGTTCAGATGCATGAAACTTTGTCTATAGGCTAGTGGAGAGTACTTTGAAAAGATTTTATAAAAAAATATTTACCTATAGATTTTTTTTATTTTTCACAAAACTTTCTGAGTGTCCCACGTATTACTTTTTAATAGTTGTGAAGCATCTATTCTAACAAAAAGAGTATTAATAACTTTTTGATGATGAAACTTATTTTTTAATTTAAAATTTGACTCAGGTGGGAAATCTATTACAAATTGCAACAAAGGGCTGAAATATAAAATAGCACGTTGCAACAAAGGGCTGAAATATTGTTTATCACGAGAACTCAATATAAGCCGACACTAACTGCTGCGAAAATGATTGATATGGTTCGACATTACGAAGAGCACGGCTTCACAACAACTAGTATTTTTTCGGCTTTGTCTTTGATGTGAGTCTTTGTACGGTTCGACGAGCTTTGCACCGAGCGGGGCTACACTACAGACATCATGCTGTTAAAGTGATACTCAAAACTAACCACAAAACTACCCAAATTAATTTTGAACGACAATGGTGCCGATTCCCTTGTTCACAAACTAAACTAAATTTAAGTTCAGTGCATCTTTTTCTTTCTATTTCATTAAGAAAAGGACAGAAGAAAAATTTTAGTTTAGTCCTGTCAAATTAATCAGCGCCTGTCACTGCTCTATATAAGTTTAGACGTGCTTAAAAACTTGCCTACTAAAATTACGTCAATTTACGCCAAGCGCTGATTAATTTGACAGGACTAAACTAAAATGTATCTTCTGTCCTTTTCTTAATGAAATAGAAAGAAAAATATGCACTGAACTTAAATTTAGTTTAGTTTGTGAACAAGGGAATCGGCGCCACTGTCTTGATTTTGATTGGTCGATTGTTATATTTACCGACGAAAACACTTTTAAATCGAGTCAAATCGGAAGATTAACTTTATGGCGTTAGAATCCCACGATATGATGAAGCTCATATCGTGCCTCAAAATGAATCTGGTCGCATAACAGTCACCTTCTGGGGTGGATGAGCCACAATGACGTCGGAGATCTGACGTCGTTAATAAGTAGGGCTATTGCGTCTCTTTTGGAAGAGGGATGCTGCCTACTGTGCGCGTTGTGTATCCTGCAGCAGAATTCCCACAAATTGATTAAGTTCAGGATAATGCACCGATACACACGGCCCGGTCTACTATGGCGTGATTGAACATGCACCGTGACATTGGTCTCATTCAATGTCCTGCTCGGTCAGCAGATATGTACCCGATTGAAGATCTGTGGGGCATAATGGTTCAACACTGGGATTGTAGAGAAAAAGAAACCGTGAAGCACAATGCACGCACACAATGTCATCAAAGAGCTTCACGCACATAAATCAGTCCGGTGGCATAGATTTATATGCGCGCGCCTTCTCACATCTATGCGAAATATACTACGTGCCGTCGTAGTTGCTGATAGTGGCTATACTAGTATAGCTAATAAAAATAGATATTCAAAACATTTTTGTTTTTAGGAAGTTTATTATTTAAATTCAAAACATCAATTTTCCTAAAACATTATAAATTTCCTAAAAAAATGAAGATGTTTTGAAATTCGGCATATTTTTTGTAATAAGTTCAACCTCGCTTGCCAGTTAATATTTTATAATTTTTTAGGATGAGTACCAAAGAGACTATACATCAAATTCCTTTCCATGAATGTCATGAGAAACGTTGTTGAAAAAGCGGCTTACGGTCTCTTATTTGGTTTATTGGAGACATCATAAGAGTTAATGTGCGTGTTAACTGAGGGAACACGCTGGTATTTCGGAAAATAAAAATCGTAGGATTTAGTAGTAGACTTAAAACAATTGTAGAACAAATCTGCGAATTTGTAAACACATATATTAAAAACTACAGCCCTTAAAGTGTGGTCCCTCAGTCCTCACAGACCATCAGCCAGATCTCGGAAAGTATCTAAAAAATTGAGGTATTGTGACTACAGAAATTTAGTGAAAAATTTATAAAGATATTTACTGAATAAAAAAACACATCATGTGTCGTTGGATCGACATGTATCGTTGGATAGGCCGTTCAAAAATTGTGGGTCTGTGAACACCACTTTTCTATTCATGGATCCGCTTGCGTAATATTAAGCATTAAAGTGCTAATTCTTGTTTAGAGGCAAGTGGCAGCTGGCAGGGGGGGGGGGGGGGAAGCCCCCCTGCCAAAAGTACATTTATAATGAAATTAAAAGAAAAACTGTCACAGCTAAGTGGGCTTTACAAGTTAACGAATAATAGTCGACCAACTTAAATTTTCAGTTGGAGAATTGACCTTGGCATATATCGATGTAAAACACGATGTGGTGTGTGTGTGTGATTGTGTGTTAGTGTGTGTGTGTGTCTATGGGTTAATTACGAGGCTTTTAGCTACTTTATATATGTGTGTATTTTACGTAAATTTTTATAATGTGCGTTTTGTTTGTGCAGAATAAACAATTTTTCTTTCTTTTTCTTTTTATGTATGGGAGAACATGTTTTTCAACTACAATGTTAAGTTTGTTTTTGGGATAAATTCATCCCAACTTCCCAACTACGGAACCCTTCATTGTGCATGGTCCGACACGCACTTGGCTGGTTTTTATTTATAACAAAATGCGCTCTATTTCAGCATGGTACGCACTCAGAACAGAATAACAATTGGACTGGAAGTCCTCCAATACTTCACGACTCGGGAATGGTGGTTCGATACGAACAACTTCAAGTCCCTTGTTTTACTACTGAACCCTGTCGACAACGAGACCTTTCCAATGGACCTGACCATCATTGAGGATGAGCCGTATATAGAAAGCTGCATGATTGGAGGAAAGCTGTACTGTTTGAAGGAAAAGTTGGAGAATTTACCCAAAGCTAGACTGCAGAATCACATGTAAGTTCGGTTTTTCCCAAATTATTGATTTAACTAAGAATTGGTACAGTTAACAACAGAGTTATCTAGGTATACAGGCAAACATAATCATTTTTCTACTGTACTGTCAGTTCATTTTCATAATTTTGACTGAATATGCAATTAATAATATAGGCACATAATCATACAAAAGATAATGCCAATTTTAATCCAACCTGCAATTTTTTAATATGCTATAAGTGAATTAGTAACTTAATAAAAAAAATGTTTTGTCATATAAGTCGTTTACCGATTTTTACCAACTACACAATATTATGTAATCACAACTTGACGATTAACACTTGTTGTGCTTATATTTGTTAAAACACACGTTTAAATAATCGCTGTCGTTACCAACATTTCAATAAATCTTTTGCTATTTACTCTGCCAACTTCTGAATGCTGAATTCAAAAGCCGGTCGTATAGCCAGCCGTAAAACTCTATTGTCGGTGAATACAATGTTTAATTGCTAACTAATATTAATGTTTATTCATGTATGCGCTTGAACACAAGACATAATAAATGACTGGCAATAATACTGACATTGAATTTCATATTCACAGGTCATTTTGCGTTTTTACTGTTCCACTGGAAGTTATTTTAGAAGAAAGAAAACCAAATACTTTAACAGACAGGCTTTTTTTTTTTTGGGTGGGAAATCATCAAATAACTTTCCCCCGCTCTGGGCGGAGCGTGAGGGTGTGTCAGACTCTTACTGACTAAAACCCACCCGTATTCCTTCCGTTGCCTGTGTTTCCAGGGGCCTCAGTGACCACTAGTACCTTCCCGCGACCCCGGCAGGCATCGGCCCTAGTGGACCCCTACACTTATGCTGACGACATCTCTTTGAGGCGCGCGTGGAATACAATGCGCCGTCGACCCGGGCCTGGTCCTTACCGGACGGTGAGCTACCCAATGCTCACCGTCCGCAAGCCCGCGCCTGCGGTGGCTGGAAATCCGCCCGGGATTCCCGACGCCCAGGGCGTCTCCTGCGGCGGCTAGGGGCGAGAGGGCGCGAAATTTGCCTTTCCCTCAACCGTCCCGCCTCCTCCTTCGCGAGCATTACTGCTTCGCAGAAGGTGGTGACGGCTGCCCATGCCCTCTCGCTTCATACCATGGCCTGAACCAGGGCCGGACGCGAGAGATCTCTGCCACCGATCGCCTCTACGAGGACACGGCGGTGCTCTGCCCAAGTCGGGCAGACCTCCACCGTATGCTCCACCGTGTCCTCCGGGCGATCGAGACAGGCTTGAGTTTGCAGTCTGCAATAATACGTTGACAAATTGGTTCATAATATAATACCTTTTCATAAATTAGGTAGACTAAATAAAACACATAGCTTCAAAGGAATATTTATGGAGTGCCACAAGGAAGCATACTTAGCCCTTAAATATTGAAATTAAGATTGAAACAATATCGGGATCGCGGGTATGTCTGAAAGGGATACCGTGGTCTCTGGCAACACAGGCAACGGAAGGAACACGGGTGGGTTTTAGTCAGTAAGAGTCTGACACACACTCCGCCCAGAGCGGGAAAAGTTATTTGATAATTTTCCACCCAAAAGATTGAAACAATAACTAAATAATAGGTAGTGCTTTGTTGGTATTTTGACCAATTTCGTCCTACTATAATACAAACTTGTTTTTAATGTGAAACACGTGAACAGCTTTAGAACTTGAAAGACTGACCCTGCTAAACTAATGATTAATGTTTTGTTCCCAGTCTGTACATACTGGATTGGCTGGTATCATTATTCTTCTACCTGGTGCTTCTGTATTGGATCGTATCTTACTTCGAGCCGGCGAGGGAACTACTTTCGTACGGTGGCCCCGCTGTACGGTACCTACCTCTAGTCGGTAAGGCGGTTTTTAAAGACGCCTAAAGTATCAACGCATAATAGTAATTAGATTAAAAATAAATATTTTAAGTTTGGAGAAGGTTGATCTTTAAACTGGTGATTTATATTATCGAGATTTATTTTTGTGACATTCTTTTGCGTATATTTTGTCAATTTGTACATGGTCACTTTCTGTGCTCGGTGCTTCATTTTATAATACCTTTAAAATAGACAAACTTTATCCGTCCATATCACAATGATGTACTACATATAACTATTATATTTCGACAATTAGAATGTAAGTTCCACAGTACTTAGATTTTGTACCTTTTTAGGTAATTTGATACTTATTTTGTTATGTTTATTGTATATATATATTATTCATAATAATATATTTTTATATTAATAACTTGTACCAAATATACGTATTAAACGCCAACAAAACAATTGTATTTTAATATAAATTTTATTGAAATAAACGGCATCCGCTGAAGGTCATTTAAGGGAACTACTTAAAGGCCTTATTTGTTAAATGTGTGGTTTACGGGGACACTATTGCCGTCAAAAAGTACCCTTACGATAATTTATCAACGAACGGGCTGCTGCAAGTCGGCCCAAGTCAAATGACAATCGATGTTTGGTTGTTCGTTGTCTGTAAGTACTTACAAAGGAAAATATTAACATGAGTTTCGCTTCTATACGGTTTTATTATTCTATGCCACCACCTACATAAGGTTTTAATATAGGTCGCCCTGAATCGGTTATACTGGTGCTAACAGGCGCAGTTGGGTTATCGACTTCGTGTTCACAAATGAAGAAGCTCCTCATATCGCAAGCGGTGTTGACCAGACGTCCGTTGAAGAACATTGAACCGCACTCCTCAAGGCTGTCTCCGTCCGGTTGGTAATTATCGAACCAGGCATCCCGATCTACATTCATCCGTGTTCCTGGAAGAAAAACAACGATATCAATCAACATTATACCTATTGCTTAAACAACAACGTGACCTGTCAAAAACTTTCATGATAAAAAAAAAAACTCGTCAATTTTATAGCCGCCTTTTCGTTCATTTCATTTTCCGCATCAATACCCCCCAAATTGTGAAAATTATCCCATAGCCCAGTGAGCATTTTTAATAATAATATAACGATAACAATTTATTTGAAATCAGAAAGCTTACAACGAAAATCAAAAGTCATTTATTCAAACTAGGCTGAGAATCAGCACTTTTCGAACGTCATAATTACGACGTCATAAGACAGTCCCCCAAAATATCCAACTTTCACCACTTCCTAGTGCTTTAGCTGGGAGGAAGAAGTGGCGCAATAAACTCCCCAGCAGAACAGCTGTCTGTTCAGTTAGAAAAATTGATGCTATACACAACACAACACATTAAATTATTAGCCATATGCCAGCTAGCACACCACTATAACCAAAAACGACTATACCAGAAATAAAAACGTAAACAGAACTTAATACCTAAATAAAAGCCTCCAGGCTTAAAGGGCGTGCCCGCTTACATATAGTTATAGATGTAACTCAGTCACAAATAATAAACTAGGACCATCGAAGTAAAATAAATATAAAAGTAGCAGTATGGCAACTTGGGACATACACGGAAAAAAAGGATCTCTTCAGCGAAGAATATTAATATTTTCAGAAAAATTGTTTCAATCCAAGTAAATATTTTCTTAACGTAAGTAAATGTACTCATTCCAAGAAAACCTGTTTACTCAAATTAAGAATAATAAATACTTGGTTTTTATTCTTGACTTAAGCAAATATTTTTGATTCAAGACTATAATAATCTTAATTGAAGAAAATATTCTAAGAGAGAAAAAATATTCTTTAAATTAAACTTAATAATTCTTCATTTAAGTATAATGTATTCGAAGAAGACAATAAAACTAAGATAACATTTTACTTAATTCAAGAATATATTGTTTTCCGCTTATATGAATCAATATTTGTCTTGACCAAAAGTCTTAATTTAAGACATCCTTTTTTTCCGTGTAGATAAGCCCGAGGACTTCCCCCTCCCGATCCTCCGCAAGGATGCCCTGCGGAAACGCTTGCGTTGACTAAATGTACGGTAGCTGAACCTAAAAAGGATTGATGTGAACACCTGCAAAATGCATGTTATGGCAGGCATAGGTTTATTTATATTCTTTCAAAATCTTTCAAATACTTAAGGTGTAGATATATGATTTTAGTGACTTTTAAATATGTTATTACGCCTTCATATAGTGCACGTACTCGTAAGTTATGCAAAAAATTAACGCTAAACCAAAACGTATATACATTAATTATATATGTGAATATTTAAGTATTGGAGTAAAATACTTTATGAAATAAATTTTAGGAAATAATGTCTACCTAAACCATAAAAAAATAATATAACTTTCAAACTACTTAAGATAGACTATTTTTAACCGACTTCAAAAAAGGAGGAGGTTTCTCAATTCGACCGTATATATGCTTTTTTATGTTTGTTCGCGGATAACTTCGTCGTTTATGAACCGATTTTGATGATTCTTTTTTTGTTTCAAAGGGTGTGCTCCCTAGGTGGTTCCATAGTCACCAAGTTATAATCTGATGAGGGGATCCCATGGAAATCGAGGGAAATCCTCAAATTTTAAAGGCACACCTATGGCGATTTGGGTATTTTTTATAGTAACTTGTGCATTTGCCCTCGGAAAGCACCATTTGGTGGAGTGGAATTGATGATGTAGACCACAGATGGCCACCGTAACTACTTAATTAGAAGTTTTAATTAACGAGTTGCGATTTGATTAGTTACTTTAATATGGTTGCTAAGCCATTTACATAATGCATTGTGGTGAGTGACAGTTCTCCTGTTTCTTACCAGGATAACTCCTCAACAATTAACGTCCCTGCATCAAGAAAAGCAATATTTTGTAAAAGGTGATCAGCAGTTATGCTATTGTAACTTAGATAAATTACGAAATGAACCACTAAAAATTGAAAAATAAAAACTTAAAAAGGAAACAACCGACTTCCAAAAAAACACTGCAAAGTGAAAAATAACTTTAATTTCGGAAGTCGGTGGCAAAAAACTAAAATACAAATCCGAAAACACCGACTTCCGAAATTAAAGTTATTTTTCACTCTGTAGTTTTTTTTGGAAGTCGGTTGTTTTTTTTTAAGTTTTTTATTATCTATAATTCTATCTGTGACTTTTTTCAAATATTCACATTTTCGGCGGAGCGGCGTGAGTGCGACGCACATTTGTATGGCCAAGGTCAACGGCGATTACCCAACCCTCAAAGGAACACACTCACATACCTCGAATTGTCTGCCAGCCCTCGTTGAATCTGTTGTGAAAGCCCAGGTGATATATTCCTCTTTGATAGTTCTCTTTGACCCTTGGTTTCGGTGTAGATTCCGTTAATTTCACAAGGTAATCCGCCTCCAGTCGATTACGGATCACTGCTAGGTTGGATTGTTCTAGTTGGCACATGGCATATGATCCGGTCCAGTTCAATGGAGTTGTGTGGAGTTTGTAGCACTTGCCATTATCCTTATTGTAACTGTAATCTGAAAAAAAAGGAAGTCATAAGGCTCACTAGGATGGATGAATGGGTGAAAAATCAGCCCAAGAGAGCTGATGCTGTAATCATCAGCAGAAAGGTATGAATTGGCAAGTGACATGGTTGTCTACACATCTAGGTATGTGAATGCCAGTCCACAGAAACTCTTTGGTCAGCAAGGGAGGGATGATAATGGACATGTACATAGGAGAGAGCCCACAAAGCTGACCAATGGCCCTTGTGTGTGTCACAGATAAGCGCAGTGTAGTTACTTAATTTAACAGTCCATTACGGCATTGCAATTTGTACACCAGTTTGTTTTTAGGGATCCGTCGTCAACAAGAAGGGCACATTTTTTTTTCCCAGAATTTTACCCCATTGTCGGCGTGATTAATATCCATGCCAAATTACAGCTTTCTGGTACTAAGAGTTTCTGAGCTAAGCCGCGGACAGACGGACATGGCAAAACTATAAGGGAGGGACTTATAGTCTAGTGCTAGAACCAAAAATTCGAAGACACATGTCTTCGAATCTATCAACCCGCACTGGGCTCTCTCACAGAGAGGAGGCCTGTGATCCGGCAGTAGGAACATTATAGGCTGATTATGCTTATGCTTATGATAGGAAATGGGAAGATTTGTGTGATCTAGTGTGTCCCCTTACTCACAAAAACTAAAACGTACCTACCTAAGTTAGGCATATTGCATTGATAGTTCCACTCTAGTGACTGAAGACTCTTTTTGCAAATGAAGGAATACTTTTTGTTACATGCGTAGTCATCCAGATATCCAGGTCCTTCATTTAAATAAATGTACACACAGTCCTGTCCATTATCAAAGTTGTCCGGCTGATCTGGCTGCCAGTTGTTATACACCTCAGAGATCGGCTTACCTAGAAGTAAGAAAATGTAGGTATCATAATTTAAATTATAGGGCAAAAATCAACTGGTATGTTTAAGGCTCCAGAGGCTCCAGGCTGAGGCGGAATCGCGGGCGCAACAGGCATATTGCTGCCTGTCGTGCCCGCGATATCGCACCTGTATGCAGGAGCCTTTATACTGATAATTTTAATTCATTACTTATACATTTTAAAGTGTATCTTTCTATTCATTTTGAAATGTAGGAACATTTATGGCTCTTAGTTATAGGTAATAAGGGCCGATTCAAACCGGGAAAACAGCGGCTGGCAGCGGCGCGGCGAGTGCTTTCAGTGTGAAATAATATTAAACTTTATCTACATAATTAAAAGACCAGAATCGTTTGAAAAGCTCTAAAAGGTCGCAGCCACGCGCGTCTTGTCAGCGGTTTTGCCCGCGGCTGCCCGCGGCGACGCGAGCGAATGTAGAAACTAAATTGGTCAAGAGGAGACTAGGCGCGTGGTGTCAGGAGGCCACCGCGGGCGGTGACGCGGGCCTGCTGAAGACGGCTCCACCGGCTTCGTCGCGTCGCTGCCGGCTGCTGCCAGTCGCTACCCGCTTCTGCCGTTCCGGTGTGAATCGGCCCTAATACTTGAAACATAATACGCACCATCAACGGTCTCAAAGACTCCTTCAACCAATAAGTCTGACAGCCCCACATACATCCATTCAATTTTGGGCTTAGTTGTATTCCAAAACGATATCACTGCGTGCGCTTCATCGTCATTGTCTGGGTGCCAGAAAATGGCTCCTTCCAGAGTACACACTCGCTTGGCCTCAGCCCAAGTCTGTGGTATCGTGTGGATCTTATAGAAACTCTTGAATTTTTCCATATAATTGTAGTCCTTTCGGAAAAAGTTTTTAGTTCTTTGTCCGTCTGTGAATAGATTAAAATAATACGTACAGATAAACAAAAGATTACTTTACGAAAAAAAATACCAGTGATTATAGGTACTCCCCTTTTAAGTGTTCATAATATGATGGCACTTTATCTATACATAATAATGAAATCGTAGCGAAGTCAAACTTGTACAATGAATATTTTTGATAATTCGATTAATCGAGGATTTTTTGCAAATTCAACCATCCGGTAGAATCCGGTATTAGTATAAACAAACTTGCACTGGCAATAACACCTATCACAATAGGTGTTATAAAATATGGTCATAGACCATTTAATTATGTCTAAGAATATCGAAAACGAGACATAAACTTTAGTTGTAAATGTACTTACATGAATTTGACACAAAGTTCACAATTAGAAAGTATAACAAGATTTTCGAAAACATTTTTGGAATGATACGACGGACGTCTTAAACCGTGTCAGGTAAATAAACGTAGGAGGACCTTTAGCAGATTCATCGACAGACTTGTCCAACCAGTTCTACTCTGCGGCCACATTAGCGAGATCGGTGTACATTCATGTTTTCGCAACTAGCGGCCACAGAGTGTATAAATATCCTTTTAGTTAACTATGAGACCGTCCATGCAATTCTTCAAATTGTGATGTACAAATTCAAATTCAAATTCTTTATTGCGAACTAAGTGTACAGAACTTTGAAGATGTTAACAATAGGTAGGTTTTTAGAACTTACTTGCCTGTTAAGGCATTGCAATTTAAATGGTTATAAATATAAGAAAAAAAAATGTACATGCTCAATATTACCGTTATACAGCTATCATTATATTATATTCATTTTCATTATTATGTACATATACATTTTATATAATCTCATACTATTCCACTACTACTACTCTTAGTTACTATTCTTATACCGATATAATATATCTATCTTATATGTCATTATATTAAGTATCACAGTCATTTTAATATTAAATAATTATTTACCGTTAAGGAATTCTTTAACTGATTAATATGCCTTTTTAATCAGGAATTCCTTTAGCTTCCGTTTAAAAATACCAATTGAATGTAGGTTCTTAATGTCGATGGGTAACGTATTATATATTTTTATGCCCATACAAAAAATACCTATTACTGTATAATGCTATTACGATGTCTTCGGGCAAACAAGAATGCCCTTCGCAACAGTGTCGGCCATCAAAGGGTTTTGATATTCGACGAAGTTTTGGTTGATTGAGCTTTGCTCGACGGGTTCCATTTTGCTATTATTCATTTGCAACGCAGACCTGGAGTTGTCAGTCGGACATGAGATTCACTTTTAAGAAAATTCACAATAAATACCTTATTCTTATCCATATAATGGATCAATAATTTAGCCGCAGTATAAGGAAAATACAAATATACCTACATGTGAACGTATCTCCAAATTTTTAAGTGTTTTTTTTTATTTTCGATGTATATGTTAGTTAATTGAGGAAAAATCCTTCAAGAAATACAAGCGCGATGTTGTGTTTAAGTAAGATAAACATATTACTGTTTTAAATCGTGTTGATGGATATAATATTATATCCATTATAATAGCACGGGAAAGACTTTACCAGGTGGTCATCGTATTCAGCAGATTCAATTTCATCAGGATTGTGCCGGTATACAGCAGTTCGTCGCGGACGTGAAGACATCATCTCAAAGAGTTATAAGGAGTAATATACCCGGCTTCTGAATTTGAGAAACTATTTTTTGACATAGCTGGATACCCTAGAGTCATAGGTTCAGTAGAGTGCCCACATGTAAAAATAAATTCACCAGAAGGGAGCAGAGCTGAGCTGTATAGGAACAGAAAAGGTTTTTTTTTTCTATAAACGTTCCTCGGGGATAGTGGTTACCCATGCCTTAGGTATCTCATGACACCCTTTTTGAACCCTGCCTCTCCATCCCAAGAAGCCTATTTATAACAAAGCCCAGATAGCATCACGAAACACAATTGAAAGGTGTTTTGGTGTTCTTAAAAGAAGGTTTCCATGCCTTCATTCAGGAATGCAACTAAAACCTTCAAAAATATTGAAGGTGATTGTGGCGTGTGTAGTTTTTCATAATAGGACTCTTCGTCTTGATGACTGCATCGTAGACTATGATTAACATGAATAAGAATGTGATGAACCATTACCTCAAGTGTTAAATACCCAAAATTTTGTACTGTGGAGTACAAAACGTAACCCAATAAAAGTGTAAATAATATGTACCTACTACAATAAAAAATGTGAAGGTATTGTAATATTTTTAATTACTCCTACTTTTATCAGTTACATACAAAATCACAGATAGGTAGGTAAGTATTTATAATAATTATGGCAACTTAAAATAAATTTTACACAAATACAGTTGTATGTAGCAATCACTTACATTTTTATCAGAAATCTACTACGCTACTCATTATAATCATGACACCTGATATACAATAAATAAGTGCAGTTTTATGTGATAATCACTAATAATTAGAAATCACAGCTATTCATAATACTTATGGCACCCAATATAAAAGTAAATAGGTGCAGTTATGTATTTTTCCCTTGCATTTAGAAATCACAGCACAATATTTTACAAATGAAAGCTATTCGTAATAAGTATGCTTACTATAAATAAGGTAATTTAATACATTTTAAAATTTACATTTCCAGTTCATGCAGAAAAAAAAACTAGATTGAACAGAAGAACTGTTCGAATCTAAATTTTTGCATCTCATTTCTTTGTTGGTAGTACGAGTACGCAACTTTTATTTTTTTCTTAAAATAAATTTTCTTCAGAGATTCAGCTGAATGCTTTGTATGTGATAAGTTATCTATTGTCTTCTTTTTTAGTTTGGGCACAAGTTTTCGTTTCCTTAACCCAGGTACTGGATTAGGAGGTTCTGGTAGTGGATTGGATTCTGGTACTGGGTTAGATTCTTTGGAAGTTACTTCAATTTGTTCTCCTGAAAAAAATAATTTGTAGTTTATATAATACTATAAATTTACATCATTCTGTGGTGTATGAAAAGTGTTGATCTATAGGTACCCACCAAAATATTCAGCTGCTTCATCATATAGATTCTCATCTGGACGTATTTGGTCATCTAAGACGGAAAGGATTTGATGATCAGCATCGGTTAACATAGGAGTGAACGACCCACCACCAGTCTTCTTTAAGTTTTTCTAAAAAAGATTGAAACCAAAGATAAACCAACTTCCAAAATCAACCAGATTTGATAATATCACTGCTGCATGTGTCAGGTAACCTGCTCGTTAGACCATTTCTTCTTTAAATCCTTTACGACTATAACCTGGAAACCAAATAACACAATTAGATAAATAAATAAAAACTGTTTTTATGATATTTTAATCTTTGTATAAGCAGAAACATGGTTAAAATTAAGAAAACATAAATAATATGTGATACTGTGCCAACGGGGTAAGTATATTGATAAGTAATTGACTAGCAGACTATACTACCACTATAAATAGGTTTAATACATACATTGTCATTATTTAGCTCATCCACATTTAAATGTTGCTCAGTCTGATTGTTTTGTGGTGGATGGGAGATTTCCACAATATTTGTCTCATCTGAGAGTGTATTGAGGTACCTTTGCTTCTGAAAAATGTTTATAAGTAGAGTATTTTATTTCAACATCTTTATTGCCATTCTAAAAAAATATGTCTAGATATGTATGTATGGCATGGAGTAAGTGTCAATGTGTCTATAGCTAAATAATGATTTTAAATTTATATGTGTGCATGTGAACAAACAGAACCAAATGTCCTTTGCAAATCATAAAAACGTTATGTATATTCACTATGGCTATACCTACTAGGAATATGATCAGTGTAGTTTTAAATACACACATAAAACAGACACGACAGACATAATTAAATTTTTATGCTCACATTCTCAGTTGCAGAATCATTTCTTGCACGATGGTTAATATTATTATAAAAATGTTTTAGCATCGTTTCATCTCTAGGCCCAGTCGTGCAGAGGTCGTGTGTATTCTTTAGTAGTGGACTTCCAGACTTCCTGTTTCTTTTGAATGGTATTATGTATACCACTGTTCTTTTGCACTCTATTACACTTTGGTATCTGAAGCAATAATAATCACAAACATCTAAATTACAGTCTGGATTTGTGCCCGGTTATGGTGAGCGGTGGTGGCCCAGTGGTAACGGCCGCGACTTACGAGTTGTATGTCGTAGATTCGAATCAAGACAGGTGAGGGGTCGTGGGAAGGAATACGGGTGGGTTTTAGTCAGTAAGAGTCTGACACACCCTCCCACCCAATCCACCCAGAGCGGGAGAAGTTATTTGATGATTTCCCAACCAAAAAAAAAAGACAGGTGCTTTACTTTGTGTAAAAAACGGTGAAGGAGATCATCGTGAGGAAACCGGCATGTCCTAGAACCAACAATTTGAAGACATGTGACATCTACCAACCCGCACTGGGCCCGCGTGGGTGATTACGACCCAATCCCTCTCACAGAGAGGAGGCCTGTGTTCCAGTAGTGGAAACATTATAGACTGATTATGTGATGGCAATAGGCTCGTCCCCTAATACATGGGTCTTAAACATAACTGGGGAAATGTGGGTATACTATAGGTACACCTCTGCCCAACCCTTTGGGGAAACAAGGCGTGATGTTATGTTATGTTATTATAGGTTATTAATTATGTAGTTACTTACTTTGTTATTATTGAAAGAAGATTTTCTTTCTTCTCTAGAAAATAGTTATGCGATCTCTTTTTCTTATCTTTATCCATAATTGGTACAATTATAGGTACCTAGTCTAAGTAATACTAACAGAATTCCAGTAGAACTTGTGTTTATTTACTTACAGTTCATTCACATTCACGTGTTTTACAGTTCACATTCACGATCCGGTTCAGACAAACACAAATCAAATATAAGATTGCTACAATATGCATTAGCATAAATTAACATAAATAAACTATTCACATAAATTTGTTGAAATTAATTCCGTTATTAAAAATTAACTTACTTTTTAAATCTGTTTTAAATTTATAAGAATAAATAGATTTAATATTATGAGTTTTTAAAAAGTACCGGTTTTTTAATGTCAATTGGAACGTGTTAGCTTTGATCAAGAATACGAAATTCGACTTTAACTTGTGAAACGCAAAAAACTTAAGCGCATACTTATGTGTTTGAGAATAATCATTTGAGATTTGCTACTTTTCTTAAATCAGAAACTGGGTGTATCACCTATCCTGTGGTAATAACTATTCATCATCTGTCTTCAAAAGTCAGCCGCCACGCAACCATCGATGCGACGCTCTGCTACTGAACTCGGAAGGGACAATTTGAAATATTTAGTAATTCATATAAATAAGAAAGAAGATGTTATTGAAATTGATCACAAACAATTTTTGGAAGAACTGCTGAAAAAGTATAAAATGCAAGATTGCAAGGCAGTAGTCCTAGTGAGTTTGAGTTTGAGTCTTAATAGGAAGTCTCATGTATGCTTCACTGGGGACCCGGCCTGACCTATTCTATGCGATTAGCTATCTTAGTAGATTTCAAGCATATCCAAGTGAACAACTTTGGAATGCACTAAAGTGTGTCCTGCGGTACATTAAAGGAACTTTAGATTACAAGTTAATATTCAGAAGAGGTGGAAAAGAGCTTATAGCATATACCGATGCAGATTGGGCTGGGGATCAAGATGATAAAAAATCTACATCGGGATGTATATTGGAAAGTGTTTGGGTGTACAGTGTCTTGGTGTAGTGTTAAACAGCAGTGTGTCGCTTTATCATCCACTGAATCAGAATATGTGGCGTTAGGTAAAGGAATAACTGAGGGATGTTGGATAAGAAATTTACTGAGGGAGTTAGGGTTAAGTTGTGATAGCTTCAAAGTGTATGTTGACAACCAATCCGCTCCTCACTGTATTTTATTTTATTTTTATTCAATATGTCTTTGACATTATTAAAATTTTGATGCGCGTGTCTCTGATGCCATGTGTTTATATTACTGGTGACTAAAGCATTCGCATCTCTTTCAATTTTAAGTTTCATGATGAAACTACTTCCTTCCCTTTTAGCTACTATAACTACCCATCCGTTTTTTAAAAATCTACATGTATCCGTATTTGACACCCATGTGTAACCCTTGTCCAAAGCGGATACTACTGAGAATAGGTTGACCTTCAAATCTGGCACATATAATGCGTTCATCAAGACACCGGAAGTGTAATTACTTCCGCCATACATAAGTATGTTTATATTTCCTATTTCTTCTACTTTTAAACTAGTGCCATCACCTATTTTAACAAATTGAATTACCTCTCGTAGGCTACTAAACACGTCTTTATCTCTAGACATATGTTCACTTGCGCCTGAGTCCATTATAAATTCACGATTAATACAGGCATCATGGACTGTAAGAGCATTTTGCTCTGATGGACTCATTCCCTCTCTCTCAGTTTTATTCTTTCACTTAAAGCAATCTTGAAATACGTGACCAGTCTTACCACAGTAATTGCATTTTCTAGATTTACAGTCCCTTCTGAAATGTCCTTGATTTCCACACTCAAAGCAAGTTACTTCTTTCTTACTAACTAAAGCTGTATCTGCCATTATGTTCTCTACCTCTCTCGCAACAAATCGTTCCTGTTCAATCAATAAACGAGCAGTCAAACTCTGTAAAGTTTGCTTCTCAGGTGTGGCAGACTCCCATGCTGATAAAAAAGTTTTGTAAGTATCCGGTAAGCTCATTAAAATCTTGGTTATCACCATTTTCTCAGGTACCTCCTCTTTTTGTACCCTAAGTATAGACTTAGGGTACAAAAAGAGGAGGTACCTGAGAAAATGGTGGAACCACCAATGGGCAAATTCATAGGAATTTGCCCATTGGTGGTTCAACTTTTAGTTGAAAAATTTTTGCTGGTTCAGATGTATGCTGCACTCACTTTTACTCTCAAAAATTGTATTCAACTTACTCCTCACTACTAACATTTCGCAAGCAGTCTTGCATGGCATGAGATATGTCAGTACACCTTCTTCTACACTAGTTGCGATTAGTTCCTGAGCTTTATTATCCTTTTCTTCATCTGTCTCCGGCTCCTTCAATATTACATTATATAGCCCCTTTGCCCCTCCAGTATAACTGTAATTTAGAATTTCCATGTCTTCCAATTTTTGCCGGTTAATATGACTACTCTATTCGAATCCTTCATCGAAGCCATCTTTTTCATCACTCCACTCCTATATTTTCTATATATTTTTCCTATACAGGTTGAAATTGAAAACTTGCGACAAACTGAAATGGGACATTGTATACATCATTATTAACAACTTTTACTAAGGGACCAAAGCTGTAATCCCAAAAAAAAAAATCTGCTTTTCCTACATTTTGATGAGGTATTGCGAACATAAATGTAGGGGACAGCAGTTTTTTTTTTTGGGATTGTAGCTTTGGTCCCTTAGTAAAAGTTGTTCATAATAATGAGTACAATCTCCCATTTCGATTTGTCGCATGTTTTCAATGTCACCCTGTATACTTTGTCCTTCTATCAGCTATTTATTTACCACAGTTCAACTTATTTCATCTGTCCTCTATTTTTATTTGCAGTTGTTTGGTGTTTCTGGGCCCATACCCTGTTGTAAATAACTATTAAAACAACACAAGTTTCACATTTATATTTTCTTCTATTCAATGACACAAATAAAAGGTTGCTAGGCACCACAAAAAAGCAGCGCAAGCAGGCGCGAACTAGTCAACAAACACAAATTATAGTTTGCTTTCAATGATCTCTGAAATAGTTTTCTAACATATACATACCTATGTGTGAATTGACTATTATCCTAGTACAGTCAGCCCCAAAAAAATGGTCAAAATTACACGTAGTGACGTCATTCATGAAATGAAGAGGACAGAAATAAAATTCTTGTTCTTCGATTAAACGAAGTTAAAGACATGTCATTCGACATAAGTCGTGTGACGTTGTCAGTCTTGTTTACCTTGGTCTAGAATTATAACATAACATAACAACACGCCTGTAATCCCCGAAGGGTTAGGCAGAGGTGTACCTAGTTATGGATACACCTCACCCGTCTGCTCTAGATTAAGCTAAGTACATATATGTCTCCATTCTAGCAACTAGATATTGTTTGCAAGCTCAGCGGTCTGTGCTCACCGGATGAGCCATGTAACGCATTGTAAGACAGAATAAAACTCGCCTCCAAATCGGCAGTACGTATTTTCATTTTTTTATCCTCAGTAAAAATCCTGAGTACAAAGTTTACTATTAGAAAGGTTTCTCACGCTCCGAAACCAAAAGTACCTATTAGTACACCCACGTTTCGTTTCCAACAATGAACAGTTGTGGTATTTTGCTACGCAAAGCCACATCTTTATGTTATATTTATAAATTAACCTTTGTTATAATCTCTATACTGTTTTCCTTGCTTCAAACATGAAATCATATTATGTCTCTAACTTTCTTACATATGTTTGAACACCACAGCTGAAAAGCAAAACCACAATGAAGTGTTTGTAATACTGAAAACTGTATTTTATATTATTAATTTTCTCTTGTTGTAAAATCTTAGAATATTTTTATCCATTGACATCTTTCATCATAAATTGTCTAAGTTTTTCTTTCTCTATGCATAGCGGCCATGATAAAGCTAGTTCTAGACTTAATTTAAGCTATGTACTCATGTAAACCGTTTTTATTGATCCTGGCAGGCATTCAAACTAATAATTTGAATAATACTTCACATAAACTTCAAGAACTTTGGCCTGAATCTACATATAAAAGCGGTCATCGGACCTCACAAGGGTTCAGTTTAGTTCAGTCGATTCACTTATTTTTCGGTTCAGTTCTGTTTAGTTCTGTTAAGTCTCAGTTTGGTTCAGTTCTTAATGCAGGTACCTTTTTCAGTGAAAGAATATTGAATGGAAAATAATAATATGAAAGTCGTAGAGTAGGAACAAAAAGATTAGAAAAATCAATGTGACAGTTACACTTGACACACACTAATTTTTTCTTTATATGTCACTGCAGCTGTAGCATACCAAACAGTCCATAACACTTTCCCTCAGCTGCTAGTCGACCTTCTAGTCCTTCAGACCTAAATTCTGACAGAGTTCCTGTAATCTCGGTCTGGGCAAGGCCTTAGTCAGCAGATCTGCCAGCTGTGTAGCAGAGCTAGTCCTTTCGACCACAATTAGATTTTGAAGCACAAGTTCTCTTACAAAAAAGTGTCTCACACGAACATGTTTGGTTCTTCGGTGAAACTCAGGATTATGTGCTAATTTCACCGCAGCTTCATTATCTACAAATAACACAGGGATTTCTTTCTGACCATTTAAGTCTTTGAATAGTCTTTTTAGCCAAAATAATTCTCTTGCAGCCTCGCTTGCTGCCACAAGCTCGGCTTCTGTGGTGCTAATGGAAACTGAAGCTTGGCGTTGACTTATCCAAGATATTGCACCTCTTGAAAATAAGCACAATACTCCTGTCGTAGAACGACCTGTTTTCAAACATCCAGTGTGATCAGCATCACTGTATGCTTTGATTTTGTTAGGAGAATCTGCATCATGAACATATATTATTCCTCTTGATAATGTTCCTTTTAAATAGCGCATTATGCGCTTTACCATACACTAATCATTTGAAGTCGGCTTTTCTAAGCTCCTTGAAGCCATTCCTACAGCATAGGCTAAATCAGGGCGAGTGCCCACCATCAAGTATGCGAGCGAGCCTACTGCTTCTCTGTAAGGAAATGACTGTGACTCATTTTCAGCTTTCCCTGTTTCAATAATTCCTTCTTTCTGTAAAGGAGTCGACACTGGATTGCAGTCTCTCATATTGAATCTGTCCAAAACCTTTCTTGCATAAGCTTCTTGCTTTATTAAAATCGAGCCATCTTCCATTTGCTCTATTTCTAATCCGAGATAATATGAAGCTGGTTTGGTTGTGATCAGCAAAATCTTTTTCAAGTCATTGATGAACTCATTAGCAAGGTTTTTATCACTCGCTGCAACTAAACCATCATCGACGTAGAGAGTTATTATGATTTTCTTATCACCCATGGCTTTCATATAAAGGCATGGATCCGCGTCGCTGGTCTTAAAACCTAAAGATTTAAGAGTTTCTGAAAAACAATAATTCCAGCAGCGCGGTGCCTGCTTTAATCCGTAGAGGCTCCTTTTTAAGTGACATACTCTTGATGTCCCATCCTCAAAGCCTTCTGGCTGCATCATGTAAATATCTTCATTCAAAACACCGTTGAGGAAAGCTGTTGCAACATCAAACTGAATAAGATGCAGTTTCTCTCTTGCCGCAACACTGAGCAAAGATCTTACAGTTGCCAGCCGGGCTACTGGGCTGAAGGTTTCATTAAAGTCAAAACCCTTCTTTTGCCTAAACCCTTTCACGACTAAACGGGCTTTATATTTCTCAACTGTACCGTCAGGGTTGGATTTAATTTTAAAAACCCATTTACATGGCAGCGCTTTGCGATCTCTGGGTAGATTTTGCAATTCCCACACTTTAAACTTCTGTAAAGAATCGATTTCATTCTTCATGGCTTCTAACCATCTATCTTTACTTGTACCACTTGATACTGCTTCTTTATACGTGGAAGGTTCTCTTTCTATAATCGAATCAACCAAGAATAATTTAAAGTCGTCCAATTTTTGTGGAGGTCGTAGAGTACACCTGTCTCTGAGATTATACCTAGGAACGTCCGGCATAGGAACATCGTTCTCTGAATTCATCGGGATTTCAACATCATCAGGAATAGCATCTACAAACTCTTCAGTTTCACAATCTGAAAATGCGTTTTCATTTTCTATGATCTCACTTTCTTTTTCTCCCTCTAATTGGACTGACTGTTTTACAGGAGAAGCTACATGTTGCGGAAAATCATCTTCCGGAAGGATCACTCCCTCTGTCTCCTGTCCTATCAAATCAAAATCTCCTTCTATCTCACCGCTCACTGGTGAATTGACATCTTCCTGAGGACCAAGTCCCAAGGCCGTTGGGATTCTCAATTCCATGGTTGGACAAAAGGTGACATCTCGGGATCTTTCGGTCTGTTTTCCATTCCAGATGCGATATCCGTCGTCGTTATCGTATCCGATAAGTCTGCCTTTGGTAGCTTTCTTATTAGCTTCTTCCTTTTTTGTTTGGGAATGTGAAAGAAACATACACTCCCTATCACACGCAAGTGAGAGATCTTAGGCTTCTTCTTATGCCACAGCTCATACGGTACTTTCCCTTCTTGTCTTGTGGGTCCCGTGCGATTGAGGACGTATGCAGCTGTATTGATAAGCTCGGCCCACAGGGCTTGTGGAAATTCATCTCCTGCGTGCATGTATGATCGAGCTGTTTCCACTAGAGTCCTGTTCTCTCTTTCTGCGCACCCATTTTGTTCGGGCGTATATGGCATCGTGAGCCGCTGGATTATTCCCTGCCTGTTAAGTATCTCCCGAACCACTTTATTATCGAATTCTCCGCCATTGTCGCTCAATAAAGTTTTGACTGTATGTCCAGCATTTTTGGCTTCTCTCAGAAATTGAATAATCTTTTCTTTTACTTCACTTTTGTTTCGAATAAAATAAACATGACGAAACGCGGAGAAGTCATCCTTTAAAAGGACAAAGTAGCGATATTTCGAGTAACTTTCAGGGAATGGTCCACATACATCGGCGTGAACCAGCTCTCCAGGCATACTAGCTCTTTCTCTTTTGCCAAATTTAAGACGCTGTGCCTTCCCATAAATGCAGCCTTCGCACTGTATATCATCTTTGTCACCTAAATTGATTCCCAGTTCCCTCTTAACAAGATCTTTGACGTATTTCTTGTTCTGGTGACCAAAACGTTCATGATATAGCTGGAGCAAGCCCGATGGGTTAACAGCATTAATCTCTACAGGTTTCTTTGGTAGAACTGTCTTCATTTGTAACTTATACAGTCCTCCACTCTGCTTCCTGTTTCCAACTGCTAAAATCTGACCGTTTAATTCCAGCCTGCACTCTTTCGTGGTGGAAATGAATGTACTATTTTGCAGTTTGTCTTGTGCAGCTAACATGGATAACAAATTCTTTGTAAGCTTCGGTACATACCAGACTTCACTCAGAGTTAAATTCATTATCTTGCCGTTAACGCTGGTTTGAACTACCACAGACCCTTTCCCTTTTGCAGGAATTACAGTCCCATCTGCCGTTGTAACGGTGTGGTTCGATCCAAAGTCCTCAAAATAAGTGAATATGTCTCCTCTATTGGTAACATGAGTTGTGGCACCATTATCCACGTACCAATTTTCTGTATCGCTTTCTTCAGAGCAAGTGTAAATCATCAACGTTATATTCTGCACTTGCTGCTGCTTGGACAAAGACTGTGTAGGTTTCTTCGGTCTGCCATCATTAATCCACTGTTTGCAATTCTTAATGCGGTGACCTATTTTTGAGCAGTACCTGCATCTTATGTTTTCGTCTCTTAACTGCGATTTATGCTGCACCTTTGAGGTAGAGGCGAGCACTTCCTGAGTCTCCTCAATATGACCACCTAGTGCCCTCTCGTACCCGCACAGTTGTGCTGTCAGTGATTCAATTGTCCTCTCTTGTTTGTTTAGCAGCATCCAACTTGATTTGAAACTGAAAAATTTTTCATTGAGGGAATCTAAAATTTTACAGATCAAGAACATTTCCGGCAACTTCATGTTGGGATCGGTCTTCAAAATTTCGGCATTCAAATTGTTCCAAATGTTTTTAAGTTTCGACATCATGGTAGATGCGTCATCCGCAGAATTATTTTTGAAGCTGAAGAATTGCATGCACAATGTGTATGCTCTGTCTTCTGATTGACCGTCAAACAAGCGGTGAAGTTCCTGCCATACTTCGTTTGCTGTTTCAAATCGCATGACTTTCATTAGATTCTCTTCGGTCATGTTGCTTGTTACGATTAGTAGAGCGTTGCTGTCTGCCTTCCTATATTTTAACAATTCTGCATTATAGGCCATCAGTGCACCATCGCCTATTCCTAAAACTGGTTTTCGAAGTTTTCCTTCTACCGCCTCCATAGCACCTTCTGTGCCCCGCAGCATGATAGACACTTTATACTTCCATGTAGCCCAATTCTAGCTACCTACAAGCTGACCGATCTGAATCTTGGTGGTGGTAAAATTTTCCATTTTGACAGCACCAAAAAAAAACTTTTGTTTTTTTTCGCTGTTAATACTTCCTGGGTCTTATCCTCGGTATCCTGGGTGTTCTGGAAGTTCTGGGAGTTCTGGGCCCATAACCTAATGCAGGTACCTTTTTCAGTGAAAGAATATTGAATGGAAAATAATAATATGAAAGTCGTAGAGTAGGAACAAAAAGATTAGAAAAATCAATGTGACAGTTACACTTGACACACACTAATTTTTTCTTTATATGTCACTGCAGCTGTAGCATACCAAACAGTCCATAACAGTTCTGTCAGTCATTTCAGTCTTGGTCAGCTTTTCTCAGTCTTGTGCAGTCTAAAACTATATACTAATTATTGTAAAGTGTGAAAATATAATCATTTAAAGAAACTCATAGTGTGTGATTTGTGTTCCACTCTTCTTAACCTTCGCCCTCTCACTTACGCCTTTGGGAGATCTCTTAGGCCGAAGGCGTTATAGTCGCGCGGCTTGGGACGCCATAGCCGACCACTCCTGTGTGTCATGGGAGCTTCAGACACTCGTCTCGTGGAGCGCGAAGTGCTGTAGGGCGCCTCCGCTGTCAGCCGTATCGTCGAGATTCAGACAACGCCATCCGCTTATTAGTCCACTCCAGGACCCTTCCATTACTGGGGCATTCTATCAACACTAACACCAATTCTCTTGCTAGTATGAAACAAATCGCACCAATTACACACAATAAGACCACTAAATTAGGTACCATAAAACAAACCCTTTTGTTTAACAAGGGACGTTTTACCCCTTGATACAGAGTTGCCGACTGACTGCAGCGGCGAGATCAACTACGGCGTGTGAAACAACAGCCTCAACTTCGTGCTCTGCCTCGTCTGCCAGCCCTGTCCCACTACTGCCTGTCGATCCAGCCCCTTAACTACCTGTCCAGCTGCTGCTAGCCGATTTTGCATCCTGCCGTCCAAGAGCCCCGTACACTCGAACCGGAAGCCTGGAACTCTCTATTTTAATATCTAGTCTAACCTTTTTAATATTTAGTAGTACTAGTACTCTAATTTTTTATAACGTGACTTACGACTGTCCCTCCGGCAAATCGTAACGTTTCACAGTAGGCGAAAAGGGGATGTAATTGATTTTCAGATTCAACCTGATGGAAAGTTTAGATCTACCAAGACCACTTGACTAAGTTTGTTTTGCTCCGTGCTTTGGAATCGAGTTGAAGAAGTGGCCTAGCTACCATTTAATTAATGTATTTTGTCAATAGGTGCCCCATATTTTAGTCAGACAATGTAAAAGAACTCGTCAATTGTATTATATGTGAAATGACGAGTCTTTAACTAGAACTTAAGGTAGTGCATGGAAAACCACGGCACAGCCCAAGTCAGGGCTCCGTTGAGAGAGTCAACGGAGACCTCAAAAACATGATTAGTTGTTGCCTTAAAGATAATCAATCAAGTAAATGGTCAGAAGGCAAGAGGTATGTTCTACAATTTATAAAAAACAGGGCCTATCATTCGGGCATAATACAATCGCCTTACAAATCCTTGAGTTTGACTTTCAACGACATAAGTAAAAAGACACACACCAGGAAAAAGAAAGGATATTCAAGATGAAGATGACCTTCAAAAACTGATTCAACCCATGCAAATTACAGGCAAATTATCACAATAATTCAGGAGATGATAGTAATAGAAATGATGCCGAAACTTCAAAAATCGGTTATGATATCCAAAACGCAAGACAAACAGCTGCTGAAAACCTTCAGAAACAGGGTAAAAAAATGAAATCCGCATCAGACAAATCATATCCGCCAGCTAAAGTGAGAAGATGACAGGGAATGTGACTGTGCCAATTCCTGATGTAAACAGAGGAAGGGGCGATCTCAATCGCCTGGGTCGCGGGAATGTACTATCGGCCAATCTTCCGCATGCTCACCTCTAAGGCGATAATCGTATAGCACGGCTCACGACTCGATCGCCCGATGCAAGCGTTTTGGCCAATGGGATGCATGAAGCGTATTTTAGTCGTGTTTGTATTAATGTAATTATGTATAGTGTGTGTGACAGTCACACTAGGCGCGTGCTATGCTCACTTGTTTGTAAGACATTTTTTTAATGGGCACGGCCAGCGAGAGCGCTTTATGAATTGTTATTGTTGACAAGAAGTAATTTCGTACTAATATCTTCCGTTTGGTTTAGAAAATGTATTATTGGTATTGCTATACGCGTACCCTAAAAAAACTTTATTTAGCATTTTTGTTTACCACTTTGCCAAATTACAGCTTTCTAGTAAGAGTCTGTGAGCTAAGCCGGGGACAGACAGACAGACAGACAGACGGTCATGGCGAAACTATAAGAGTTCCTTGTTGACTACGGAACCCTAAAACGAAGCAAGTTACGTAGTTTTGTTAGAAATTGTCATTTGCTATCTCTTTCTTTTATTGCTGTTTTGATTAAAATAGCAAAATTACTTACAGTAGTATTTGAACCATTACTTGGCGCAGTTTATACAATGTTATCAGATTTTTTTATTATTGCTGTCGCAACTTTTGCAACTGCAATAAAAATAAGTTCATTATCTAAGCACCATTGTTATTCAGTGGGAACGTCAGAACATCTGGTTAAACAATAGATCGGCTTTATAGAACGGCCATAAAATACGGTCGCAAAAAATTACGAAATATTTCTTCAACACACTTGCTTGTAAAGTGACTCAGAAATTCAGCTTATTATACAGAAGTATTTTTACTTTACATTTCTTTTTTCAATATACGCAGTTTTTGTCCAAAAACAATGAATATTTTTGAGAAAAAAAAATTCGTTACATCAGATAAATCAATCATCAAAATTATCATCATTTCATAAAATTATATATTTTTCACTACATATTAACCTTAATTTGCTTATTCAAAACATTATTTTGTTTATTATATTTTTTATATAGGCTGTTTAGCGGTTTTTCCAGCGCCTTTATTTACACCTGCGGCGCGCGGGATAAACAAAACAAGCGCGGTATTTTCCAGAAATACTTGTTAACGTTTTCATTGTGTGGTTAATTATTATCAAAAATGTTGACTTCAATTAGGAAAGAAGAGCGAAGAGCAACGCGTAGATTTAACCCCCCGGAAATACTAATCTAGGCACGAAACGCTAGTGACAGCCTGTTGCCTGCAAAATCTAGAGAGAAATACCTAGCGGCGTACGAAACTAATAACAATACCAGTCTCTTTTTTTCCTCTCAAGTTGAAAACCGTCGTATGAAACGCGCACACACTCGACTCCCTTATCGCGCTCGCTCGCCCTCGGCTCGCGCGAATAATACCGGCTCGAGTGCAGTGAGTAACCAACATACCACACCTATTTATATTTTTTGTTACACGCCCTATACTCACACAAATTCATATTGTCTCTAATTGGACGAAACCAGGAAGGTGTGTGGTTTGTCACTAGCTGCGCTTGCCGCAGAAATATTTTCTAAAGTGAGCATGCTTAAGTTTTGCCAATAGTACGAAAGGGTTAACGAGGCCCCTGGCAACTAACTAAGCATGGAATATTGCAAACACTGTATTACAGGTTTATTTACATTAGTAGTAACATACCCAACAGTGAATGTGAATACGATACAACGACATTGTATAAACTTGGAGGGCCTAGATGTCTATTGTTTATCAATTTGTAACTTGGAATTTCACATATACATAAGAAGGATGCGGTAAGGTAGTCCGCGAAAATCAAATTCTCTTACGTTATTTGCAATTTGCTGGAATATAAACTTAGAAACTTGTATTGATGATTTTTATGATTATAATTCTATAAATACATTTTTGATACGAGGAATCATATTTAGATCAACATAAAACCTGATACTGACCTGAATATTGCAAAAGAACTATAAATATTTGAATTTCGCGTACTACCCTGGCGCTTTCGCCTTAAAGAATTCATAATTTTACCAGAGTTACACAATTAAATATTTATTTGTTCTCAAATTACTTGAAAAAAAGAAATTATTTTTTAATGACCATGTTACTACTCTGTTTCACTGCCAAATCTGAACTGATTTCGATGATTATTGCTTTTATAAACGCTGTTTTGTTTGGTCTAAAAACCATTAAGTATGTTATGTAATTTGGTGTAAATATAATAGGTGTATGTTTATTACAGAACTAAATTTGACCTTTGTACTAAAAAAAAATCTCCAAGAAAGTGATGTCAATCAAGATGTTTAAATCTCACTAAGGACTGCAGTCCTTAGTCCCAACTAAATGTTTGGTAGCTGCAGCTACCAAACATTTAGTTGGGACCAGGCAAGGTTTTATAAGGTGCATCTGTACCAACAACTGTGCTACAAATATTTGCCAATGTAAAAAATAAATGATTTTGTGTAATTCAAAATGCTACCATAGTAGGTACTATGGTAGCAGGTATTTTAAATTACACAAAATCATTTACTTTTTACATAGTATATAAAGTAATCAGTACTTAATAATAAAACTGCACTTATTTATATAACTGTAATACTCCTAGTTCAACATAATATTTAATATTTTATATATATAATAAAAATATATAAAATATTCAGTCCTTAGTGAGATTTAAACATCTTGATTGACATCACTTTCTTGGAGAATTTGTTGAGTACAAAGGTCAAATTTAGTTATTTATTTTTACAGGGTGTACCTACACCCTGTAAAAATATATAAATTAAATATTATGTTGAACTAGAGGTATTATAGTTATATAAATAAGTGCAGTTTTATTATTAAGTACTGATTGCTTTATTTTTATTTTATAGTTTTGTACAAGGTGTTCTGTCACTTCTAATCAATACTGTTTTTAGGGTTCCGTACGTCCGAATGGAAAAAACGGAACCCTTATAGGGCTCACTCGTGAGTCTGTCTATCTGTCCGTCTGTCACAGCCATTTTGCTCCGAATCGAATGAACCGATTAAGTTGAAATTTGGCACACATATGAATTTTTGTAACCCAAACACGGACCAAAATGTTGAGTATGGGTTGGGGTAAGTTTTGGGAGACAAAAAGTTTTCTTTTTAAGTTTTACAAATTGGAGGTACCGTGTGACATATCAAATGAAAGGGCACTATTATTACCATAGGTTTTATGATGGTAAATCCCTCAATATTGTACGTGCAAACTTACATTTTCAGTTGGAATGTATGGGAGAACATGTTTTTCAACTACAATATTAAGTTTGTTCTTGGGATAAATTCATCCCAACTACAGAACCCTTAATTGTGCGTGGTCGGACACGCACTTGGCCTGTTTTGTTATTATGTCCATGGTACGTGAATTCGCGTTAGGAGAGCAGTGGTGGCCCGTGGTTACAGCCCCGACTTACGAGTTGTAATTCAGTCGTTTTGCAATTCAGGCAGGCGCTTTACTTTGTGTGAATAATTTCATCACCACCGCTCACAAAACGGTGAAGGAAAACATCGTGAGGAAACCGGCATGTCCTAGAACCAAAAATTCCAAGACATGTGACATCTACCAACCCGCACGGCACATTCCCACTCCCAGAGAGGAGGCCTGTGTCCCAGCAGTGGGAACATTATAGGCTGATTATACTGTATATAAATGTTTGAAACAATATTGTTCATCTAATTATTTTAACCATTAATTTACTCGGTTTAGCCTGTGTTTATTTTGTGAGTTGCAACGATTTAATAGTTAAGCCTAGGCCAAGCTAGTTAAGCCTAAAGTATTTAGGCCAAACTAGGTTGTCCTGGGCTAAACCAGTATAACCCGACACGTGTAGAATAAACCGGTTTGGTCTAGGACAAACTAGTTTGGCCTGAAATCGGATTTGGCCGAAAACGTATACATCTTTTTGGGACTGACTATACGAGCATTATGTAACTTAGCATGTATTTTTAAAAGGATATTTAGCATAACATGAAACACACAGTTATTGAAATAATTATAAATGTATATTTTTTATTTATCTTGAATATTGTAACATCTAATAAATACTTTGTGGGAGACTGGTATGTGCACTTCAGATTACCAGGTCTCCCCCAAAAACAGTGTTTGAGTATTAAACCTTAAAGATACTATTAACAAATTATTTATCATGTTTATTTTACAAGAATATCATCAAACACCACACATAGGTATAGAGGGTCGATTTCAAATTAATTGGTCAAGGACAGCTAACGAGACACAATTGATTTTCTATTGTTTGACTCCGAATCGGTGTCGCGCGGGGCTTAACAGGTTAAAGGCCAAAAAGCATTATGTTTGATTTCATTATCGTGGAGTAGATGTTAACGTAAATTAAATCACTTTAACTTCGACTACTTCTTTAAGACGCCTAAGGGCCTATTACAACGACTTTCTTATCACTGTAAATTAGATTATTATCATTGTAGATAGGCCTGTAAAACTAACCCATTTCTCATTAATGTCTCTAATTCTAAGAGCTTATTTTTTCTAGTTTGTTATATAAAACAAAAACATCTGCAAGAAACAGGTTTTTTTTACAATGTTTAATATAATTCTAAAGGAAGGATAATTAATTGTTGAGACAATCTTAAGTACCAATTCTTAAAAGAGTTTGTCTATATAATCTCATTTGTGTAATGGAATTAAACGCATCAATACTGTATAAAATACTCTGCTATAAGAGTCCTCTCACCCCGCGTGATCATTGATTATCATGTGAACGCACGTAAATACAAAAATATACGAAAATATTTTAATTCATAAAATTCCTACTGTTTTGCCCTAAATTTGAAAACGACCCTAGAGAGGTATACTTTGTTACAATCGTGTGGGGGGGGGGGGGGATAGGTGATTATTTGGTGACAGCACCGTAAGTACATAAAGGGAAATACATGAGTTTTGCTTCTACAGTTTTGTTATTCTATGCCACCACCGACATAGGGATGCAAAAAAGCCTGTTCTGAATTAGTTAGACTAACGCTAGCAAGTGAAGTGGTGTTATCTAATTCGTGTTCACAAATGAAGAAGCTCTTCATTTCGCAATCGGTGTTGATCAGTCGTCCGGTGTAGAACATTGAGCCGCACTCCTTATCTCCGTCCGGCTGGTAATTGTCGAACCAGGCGTCAGCATCTACATTCATCGGTGTTCCTGAGAACAGAAGTAAATTATCTATCAAAATAATTATAGACTCCTTAGCTGATATAAAGGTTTATCGCTTGCCAAATATTTCTGTAGTCTTTTTATTTTCAGTCTTAGAAAGTATGGTCATTTCTTCCACTTTCACAAGGAACCCAAGTAAACTGTAATCGATCGTGAGGAAAACAAGTAATTATTGTGATGGGATATCATGAGTCAACAACCAGCCAGTAAGGGCTACTTAAGGACGACATCCTGCAATCAGCCAAAATTCCACAATGGCTGAAGTTTCGCATCTATAACCGCATTCCAAGCGCCAAGCTTGGATCGCTCCATGCGATAGATCGAGTTCCAAACGTCGAGATCCGCAGACATACAAAGGTTATCGATATCGGAAAACGAGTTATGGAACTCAAATGGAGTTGGGCAGGACATCTGGCAAGGCGCAGTGATGACAGGTGGCGTAAGGCAGTGACCAAATGGCGTTCAAGGACTGGAAAACGAAGTGTCGGTCGTCTGGTGGCGAGATTGTTACCATCGCGTGGGGATTGGCACATGAAGAGAGAGGCCTATGCTCAGCAGTGGATTAAGTCGGGCTGTGGAAGATGACGATGATGGGCTTTAAAGATATCTGGCAAAAAATAGGATACCTCGCAACTTGCAGTGGGTGGGTATATACTAGGTATTATAATCAGGTCTCTGAGTTACGCCCATCACACACTCACTCGGTTTATGTCTTCTATTTGCTTGAAACTTATTGATGGTAGCAACATCGACGTTGAAAACATTCGCACACAGAATAGATACACAACACAATTCCTTACAATTTCTTTATTTACTTTATTCCCTGTTACCTTCTACGAATCTAAATCACACTCACGTACCTTCTTTAATTGTCTGCCAGCCATTGTTTAATTTGTTATGAAAGCCCAGGTGATATATTCCTCTTTGGTATTTCCCTTTGACCCTTGGTTTCGGTGTAGATTCCGTTAACTTCACAAGGTAATCAGCCTCCAGCCTATTTTTTATCACTGCCAGAGTGGATTGTTCTAGTTGGCATATGGCATTTGCTTCGCTCCATTTCATTGGAGTTGTATGGAGCTTGTAGCACTTTCCAGTATCTTTACTCAAAGTGTAATCTGAAATAATAAACGTTAAGTGTCTATTTTTATGAAGTTTCTTTTTTTACAATACCAACCGGCATTGCAGTGTATCTATACGCCAATTTGACCCTTTTTTGTTATGTTCACTGCGACAACAGTATACGATTTGGGCACTTTACTAAACACAAGAAAACTGTAGATTTATAGTGCGTCCACACACTAGAGATTATAACCTACCTAAATTAGGCATGTTGCATTTGTGGTTCCACTCAAGTAACTTGAGACTCTTCTTACAAGTGAAGATTAACCTTCTGTTACAGTCTGCATCATTCATGTAACCTTCTTTGTCAATGTGTACACAGTTCTCATTACCACCAGCATTATTCGGTTCATTTGACTCCCAGGTGCTATACACCTCAGCTATTGACTTTCCTTAAAATAAGAAACACGGTATTCTTAAAAAACAACTATCTTTATTTTTATTATATATCAAAGGAGAAACTGACTGACTGATTGACACATGAACACACAGCTGGAGCTACTGGGCCCTGGAATGTGAAATTCTGCACAAGAATTCGTTTAATAATGTAGGCGAGGAAGGGGTTTTTAGAAATTAACCTTTATCTTGGGTAAAAGAGGGGATTTTGTTTGTATGAAATATCATACTCCTTTGGATTAACCAAAAGAGCAATATTTTAGAAACTTGAACCTTGGCATGAATGTTTGTTTGAGTATTTAAGTAATCATTTTTATCATTCGTTTTTCAAAACTACCCCTCAAAGGTTGAGGGGATGTTTGTACAGGAGAATTTTAACACGCAGTCCGATTAAATCGAAACTCAGTAAGTATCAACTTTTGACAGAAAAGAAACAATAGTAAGTTTTTGGGGTTTTAAAAAAAAACTACTCATGTCGCTATAATCGTAATTTATAGTAGTAATTTTTTTAAGGTGAGGATTTTACTGCGTGGCTTGTTAAGCTCAAAAATTGGTATAAATAATCTTTAAGATATGATAACGTCTCAACGATTTTTCTAAATTCCACCCCTGTCCACCACAGGGAAAAGAGAGGATACAGTTTATTTAAAAAATATTATTCCTTTAATCTGAAGTGTTAAGGCTACTACACACTATGCCGGCGGCCCGGCCGGCGGGTATGCCGCCAACAAGCCCGGCGGCATTCCCGGCGGGTATTTGAGCCGCCGGGGCTAGCCGCACGAACGAGCCTAATACGCACAAACGGCCTGATTATGCCGGCGACATACCCGCGCGGCAAAAACCCTTCGGCTGTGCCGCCGGCATAGTGTGGAGCCTTTACGGGGTGGATTAAATAATAAACTATTAAACTATTTTTTAGTAACTTATTTGTATTACTGCCTACCACGGCACTTCTTAAACATTTACAGGTACAAAACAAGGACAATGGACAATTTGCACAAGTAAAACAGAAAGTATAAAATATGCTTGGAGCTAACTGGAACAAACTGGAAAAAAGGAGAACTAGTCTCTAGTTCTAAAAAGTTCTGGAAGATATGTGTCGCTATACCGATCGCGCATTCGCCTTGAGGCAAGGTCGAACACTGGGATAGTTGAACTCTCCCAGTAAGTTCATTTTAATGCATATCATCGTCTGGTCACGATCGGCTCCGAAGATTTCCGATCGTGACCGAATGTGTGTTTCGTTCCACATCTGAATGTGCATTCGGTTTCGCATATATTGGGTATTTTAATGTCATTAGTATGAAAGACTAAAAATATACAAAATACTATAATTATAATACGTACCGTCAACTGTTTGAAATGCTCCTTCAACCAATATGTCTGACAACCCCACGTACATCCACTTGATTTTAGGCTTAGTTTTGTCCCAAAGTGATATCAAAGCGTGTGCTTCATCGTCGTTGTCTGGGTGCCAGAAGGTGGCTCCTTCCAGGGCACACACTCTCTGGGCCTCAGCCCATGTCAGTGGTACTGTGTGGATCTTATAGAAACTCTCTTCTGCTCCTATATACGTGTAGTCGCTTCGGAAAACCTTTTTATCTCTTTGTCCACCTATGAATGTAGATACAGTAAAGTTTGCTTTACGAAATTAAAAAGTCAATTTTATTGTTTAGAATATTTTACGAATATTTTTTGCAATCACAGTGACATATATACCTAGTTACTACCTCATTGCTATTTATAGGTATTTTAAGTTAAAACACTCGTGTCTTCACAGGATATATCTTTTTATTTAAATTAATATTTTTGCCTTAATTTCGCATCATCCAAAGGTTGATTGGAGAAAATGCCTGTGACATTTAGTCCGCTTCTGTACATTTGTGTGCTTGAAGTATTAATTAAATAAATAGCCGTACTAGATCATGCTTGTCATGATTTCAAAACGAGACAAAACGTTGTTTATAAATATTTTATACTTACATGAATCCGACACTAAGTTCACAATAAGAAAGACTAACAAAGTTTTCGAAAACATTTTATGCGATATGCAAGCAAGGTGCTTGGACCGAGCCAGACAAACATGCGAAATAGAATGTTTTGATTCTCCGCCAGCTTCTAAATCAAATTTAACACTGCGGCCACACTATCGATCGGGATCGGCGAATGTATATGTTCGCGGTGCCTTCGGGCGCGAATGTTCTTATTTTGACAGAAATAACTAAATGACAAACTGTTTCTATAACATTTCTTGTTAGTCAACCTACCCCGCGAAAAGATAGGCGACCAGCCCCAAACATGATTTCTCTCTTAGATGACATGACTTCAATTTGAAAATATTTCTGTATTATGTGGTCCACGAGTCTTAAACAAGCTTTCTTATTATAAGAGAAGTTAGTTCATTATAAATCTGTAGGCTTCGCAACAAAAAGTATGCGAAACTAAAATTTTGGGTATGATAAAACAAAAACGTGTCACTGCAAAACAGCGCGCGACAGAGATGCCGAGATACTTTGCCCATATTTGGGTTTATGCACCCTCGGGTTTAGATGACCCAAAACCCATACTGCTGACCAGTTTCTGGCAGTTAGTCTACCTACCCCTATAGGCAACCAGCCACGGTCTTCCTCAACTCTACAAATTTTCTATTTTATGTAGGTACACAAGAAACACTTAATAGTTCTCTGTTAAACGTTTTGTGTATTAAAAAAACACACACAACAAGAGTTTTATTTACATTTAAATGCAGTAAACAATTATTACATAATGTATTTATAATTGTTTACTGCAATTTTGTACATTTATTTGTACAAATTACAGCGCCACGGTTTTCTCCATTTGAATTGCGGAATGTGAATCGGTTTGTGCATAATAAGAACATCGTCGGTCTCCGAACAAAAAGTTTAATAGTGATTTTATTTTTTTCCAAAATACTTAACCGATTTATATATTCATGTGCGTTCCCATTGAGGGGCCACATTTGAATTTTGATCTTTTGATTGCGTCAGCCTTTAGTAAAAGTTGTAAATTCAGCCTCTAGTTTGTAAAAGTAGCCACCCAAAAGTTACAATAGGTTAAAGGTGGTCCCTCAGTCGTGAATGATCAGGCATCCATATCTCAAAACCTAGTTAAAATTTACAACTGCTGTAAATATGATGATGCTATAAAGATTTGGAAAACTAATTTATTGAATATCAACCCTTCCTGTTCACAGAATAAAAAGAACTAGCATGCGGAAGGTGGTCCCTCAACCGATCACCATAAGTTCATCTTGAGTGGAGACCACAATGGAATTTGAAATTTAAGTATAGGTCTAGCGTTAGTAAAAGTACATGAACTATTGTAAATTCAACCTCTAGTTTGTAAAAGAAACCATTTAAAAGTTAGAATCGATTTAAATTGGTCCCTCAAGTGTAACGTTTATCATAAGAAAAATCAATATACTAACAGTATCAATAAACTTACCGTAATTAATTTCAAATAATAACCGAATTCCTGGGAAGATATACTAAAATTAAATCGTATTTCTTGTTTACATGTTTAGGCGCAATTGCTTTTAAAATTTTTGCTGTAACTTATAACTGTCAAGTATAACTTTTATTCAGTCAACATTTAAGTTATTAATATTGATGTGTACATAAAAAAAAACAAACATATCTAATTAATTAATAAAAATAACTAAAACTATACACATGATATGTAGTATGATAGATAAGTTCTCCCATAGTTGCTGCTGCTTTTTTTATATGAACTAGTTCCTCTAACAATAGTCAGAGGTAGGACCTTAGGTAGCTATTCCTCATTCTTTTTTTTTTTTTTGTATGGCATCTCGTAGTTGACCTTGAGAGGTCGTGACTACTCAACCGGACTTTCCTGTGGCTGCCTTAACCGGACTCAAAGCCTCCAGCCAGGGGCGAATAACTTACATTACTACTAAGCGACTTCACGCTAAGGGCACCCCCTGTGGGGAATTTAATACTACCGGCTCAGCTGCGGCGCGGGCTGGCGCTTCGTCGAGCAAGGGTCGGGGGGGACAATTACGTCGGAGTTTACGCGAGGGAGCTCGGTGGCGAGGTCGGAACGTAGGTCGGTGTGTTTTGTGCACTGTACTCGTGGCCCTACTGCTCTCCTGGAGGAGGGTAATGGGGTCATCTGGATCGGTAAGACAATGCCTTGGACGGCGAATAGAGCTAATGGTGGAGGGCCTATAACTGGCGGCCTGCACAACCAGAGGGTTGCGGTGGGTGGCGGCGGAGTCGAAAAATCGCTTCGTGATGCGCTTCATGAACTGCTCGATGGTGGGGATTTTAAGATCGAGATGGAGGATCTCGTTTCGGACGAACCAGGGGGCTCCCGTTGCCTTTCGGAGGAAACGGTTTTGGAGGCACTGCATCCTGTGGATGTGGTGGGGCCTAGCTTGTGCGAAGACTGCACAGGCATATGTCATAATGGGATGGATGCACGCTGTGTAAATACGCAATTTTCCCTTAAGGGACAATTTGCTGCGCGCATTTAAGACGGAGTGTAGTCTACCGCGAGCGAAAGCGGCGAACGCACCTACTTAATGTGCTCTGAGAAGGAGAGATTGTGGTCAAGGGTCACGCCTAGGTATTTGGCTCGCTTCTCCCAAGGGATAGGCTTGCCGAACGTGGTAAGCGGTCGAGGGGGGGGATGAGGTTTCTACGCGGTTTGGTGAAAAGAACCACCTGACTTTTGTCGGGATTAACTTCGATTCTCCACTTTCTAAACCATGCGCCAAGCTTGTTGACTTCGGTCTGGAGAGTGCGAGATATCTGTTCATGGACTAACCCGGTGTAGTAGATGGCCGTGTCGTCTGCGAACAGAGCCAACTGCGCCTTTCTACTTTTGGGGATGTCGCTGGTGAAGAGAGTGAAAATGAGAGGGGCTAGTACAGAGCCCTGTGGGACGCCTGCACGGATAGGGTGAGGGGAGGATAGCGCTCCTTCGATGCGATAGTGGAAGGTGCGGTTTGACAAGAAGTCTTGTAAGATGAGCACGAGACGATCGGGCACAATAAGCCGTTGTGCCAGACCTTGTCTTACGCTTTCGCTATGTCGAAGAATACAGCACCGGTCGTAAGACCACGTTGAAAGCCATAGCTTATGTGTTCTACGATGCGGTGGACCTGTTGGACGCAAGAGTGTTGGGATCTAAAACCGAACTGCTGGTCGGGGATACGGCCCTTTGTTTCCGCAAAATCTCTGAGGCGCTTTAAAATAAGCCTGTCATAGACTTTGCCGAAGACATGGCGCAGACTGATGGGCCGGTAGCTGGTGGGCTCCTGTTTTGGCTTACCGGGCTTGGGTATGCCGATGACGGTGGCCTTTTTCCACTCTTGTGGAAAGATGTTATTGCTCAGGGCACCATTGAAGATGATGGCCATGAGCATTATGAGGTGAGCGGGGAACAGTTGGAGCACGCTATTGGTGATTCCGTCTGAGCCGGGGGCTTTGCGAGGTTTTAGACCCTTGATGATGTCGTGCACTTCGTCTGGAGTGACGGGAGGCAGAGGATAATCAGGGTCTTCAACGGGCGGAAGGGAGGCTCTACGTACGACTTCCGCGTCGACCTGGGACAGGTGAGCTTAGTCTACTGGTTGAGAGCTGGGTGAGCATTGAGCCTCAAGACTATCGGCTAGGCATTCCGCCTTGTCGACGTCATCGAAAGCGATGGTCTTGTCGGGGCGCACCAGGGGGGCATAGAGACGACTTCTTTGGATTTGAGTTTCCTCTGAAGGTGCCAGAAAGCTAATTGGGTGGGCTCTAACTCACTCAGCATCTTGTCCCAGCCGGCGTTACGCAGCTCCGATAGGCGTGTCTTTACAGATCTCTGTAAATAGCGCATATGGGCTTTGTTCGCGTGGCAGGGTAAGTTCCTGTACGCACGGACAGCCGCATTCTTCTCATTCAACAGTTCGCGCACATCGTCCGGAAGCTTCCAGCGATGGTCTTCCATCGCCGGAATCTCCCTTGAACAGTCGTTCAGGACTGTACATGGACCGCGAATGAGTCGATCGCAGCTGTCGTGTCAGCGATAGATTCGAAGTGGTCGGGAATGGAGTCTAGTCGGGGATTCCTCATTCATACCAGTTCTCGCTTTTATTCCACTCGCACCTAACCCACCACCCCAAACCACCCCATCTATACCTTATTCTGTATCTTTCTTTCCGTCATCATTAGCTCCGTGGGCGGGGGACACCTATTACTGTTTGCCTATTCTATTCTACTATATTCTATCTTTTTCTTTATTTATTACTTAAACACGAGGGGGAAATAACTTGGTACAGTCAATGCTTTATTTTGCTTTATCTGGTTATATTATTATTATTTAATACTATCTATTTATCTTATTTCATTCTTATCTTAATGGTGCTTATTGCTACTACATTTTATACGTTCTTATTTCCAATGTTTACATGAAATATATGTAACAATATATTTGAAACATAGTTTAAATATTCTCATTTGTTTTATTGACTTTTTTGCAAATGTTGACGCAATAATCCAAGAATTCATTCAAATCAAATCAAACTCAAACTCAGAGCATTTATTTCAAATAAACCAATTACAGGCACTTTTGAATTGTCAAGGGTTCTGTCAGTCAGTCAGAAAGATGAAGATAGTTGCCCATTCCAAAGCGTAGTAGGTACCTATGGAGAAGAACGGACGAGAAACTCCTCGGACACTCTTTTAAATCAAAGTATTATGGTTACAAAATATTGTTTACATAATTCATTTTGAAATTATACATCTGAGAACGATGTAAAACGTAAAAGCGTCCGTAATAAAAGGATTACAACAAAAAAAGCTGCATAGTGTGCGTTTTATACTAGATTTAAATTTTGTTTCATTCAGTTGAAGTATGTGGGGAGGTATTTTATTGTAACATTTTAAACAGTACCCCATGAAACATGAGTCTACTTTAGCCAGCCTGAAACCTGGTTGAAAATCAAATCTAATCATTTAATTTTTCCAACATGGGTAGGGGTACAGATGATATACAAGTTTTGATAGTGTTCTCCATGCTCTGCCGTCACTTGGGCATGCAAAATTTACACATAATTTACAATATAATATCAAAATACAAAATTATTAAATTGGAAAATCATTTTATCTTTCAGGGTCAAGAAGTATCTAGTAGTCAGTAATATATAAATAAATGTCATATTAAATAGTGAAATAAATAAAACTCCTAGGTAAATAACTATTGTGAGTTACACATGTCATTTCTATTATTGAATAACTGATCAATATTATTGGCCGTAAGGATTCCCTTTTAGACACTCCTTCACACTGTAATACACTTTGTCAGTTAGAAATTCCTTTAGCTTCCGCTTAAATATGTGCAAGTTGTCAATGTCTGTAATATAACATGGCAATTTTTTATAAATCTTAGATGTCATGCAATATACACTGGACTCCATTAAATAAGTTCTGCAGGATACAGTCTGAACTTTATTTCTATATCTAGCACTTCGTAATTTTTCATACATATGCTTATTGCTTTTGACAAAGACTGACATTTCATAAATGTAGAGGCTAGGTAAGGTAAAAAATCTTAAGTTTTTTGAAATGTGGTTCACAGCTATCAGTGGTCTTAAGTTTACACATTGCCCGTATGCACTTTTTTTGGGCTTTATAAACAGACTCCCATTCCATCGATTTCCCCCAGAAAATTTCACCATATCTCAGCATGGATACCACATATGCATGGTAGGCTGTCATGACAGTGGATAAATTTAGAATTCTTGTGAGCATATATAACATATAGGAATAGCTATTTAATTTTAAGCAGACAGATTCCACATGTGTTTTCCAATTTAAATTACAATCTACTTAAACCTAAGAATTTCGTCACATCTACTTTATTAATTTTTGTTCCAGCATAATTTATATTTAAGTCTGATGATGGATTAATCCTGTTTATGAAATACATGAAATTAGTTTTCTGTAAATTAATTAGAAGATTGTTTGCTCTTAACCAATCGACAATGCGTACTAATGTGGTGTTAATGTTAATTTTCTAATGATGCATAATCATTGTTACAAAATATGACTGTACTGTCATCTGCAAAAAGAATCATTGGAAAGTTCACGGTGTTCGGAAAGTCATTAATGTAAATTAAGAATAATATGGGCCCTAGTACACTGCCTTGTGGTACGCCATATGTCACTTCTACATAGTCTGAAATATGATCAGTTTCTTGCTTTTTAATAGAGCAGAATTTCGTTGTTAAGGTAGCTTGTTTCCTATTACTTAAATATGACACAATGAGATCTAAGGCATTGCCTCGAATGCCATAAGCATAAAGCTTGCTTCTTAGTATTCTATGGTTCACATAGTCGAACGCTTTGGTTAAATCCATGTATAATGCACAAACTGTTACCCTTTTATCAACACGTTTTGTTACTACTTCAAGAAATTTGTAAATTGCTTTATTTATATTTTTATTTTTCCTAAAACCCATCTGTTCGTCAACTAAAATATTAATTTTTTCTAGGAATTGGTATAAGGTATTATAAATCATTTTTTCGAGAACTTTGGAATATACCGGTATTAGGGCAATAAATTGGTCTGTAACATGACATCTCACCTTTATAATTTTTTTTAAAGAATGGTTTGATGATAGTTTTTTTTTTAATAGTAGGGAAGTGCCCATGCTCTATGCAGAGATTAAAATATGGCTAAGTACTGGATTGATTACAGTGCTAACGTATTTAACTATTTTAGCTGCTACGCCATCAAAACCGGTACTGTTTGTATTTTTGAGGGATTGTATAATCTCATGGATGTCAAATGGTGTAACAGGATTTTTAAATATTGAATTATTTGTTGAGCAAGTCAGTTTATGCGTATTACTACTAACACTGTGATTAATCGATGTCATTGGTTGGACTAGGTCAATAAAAACTTATTAAAATTGAGAGCTATGTCAATAGGATTTTTATTTTTTTTTCCCTCAACATTTATTTGCGCGATGTAATTCTTTGGAATGTTCATCTCGCTCTTGTTAATGACACTCCAGCTACCTTTAGATTTATTACTGGCAGTGTTTATGTAGTAGTTATTTTGAGACTTTTGTGTTTGTTTAACTACTCGGTTCTTGTGTTTGCTTGACATTATCTCCCTAATACTTTTTTTTTCCAGTTTGACGTCTATTTATTTAATACTTTACGCACACAAATGTACAGAGGCGGACTTAATGCCATAGGCATTTTCTACCAGTCAACCTTTGGGTGATGCAGAGACAGACAGTGGTAGGTGCAATAAAGAAAACTGTGGAATAAATATTTATTAAAATATAAGTATATACATACATATACCTATTAAAAACATTAAATATAATACATATACCTAATTGTACATAAATATAAGGCCAAATAAATACACGAATATATTAAACAGATAAGACAAACAATAGGAAAACATTACCGTTGTGATAATACTGCCAGCTTCTTACGAATGTGCTCGCGAACTTTAAATTTAAAGTATAATCGGTTGGTTGCCATCCTGATTTCCTGGGGGAGCGCATTCCACAGAGAGATAGACTGAAGGAAGAAGGAAGAGTGAATAAAGTCAGTGCGGTGAGTGGGACATTGAAGAAGACGATTGTGTGATGAACGTAGATTTTTACTATGGTTCGCGTAAATGTACTGAAAGTGGGGGGCGAGATAACTAGGGGAAGAGAGAGAGTCAAGAAATGAAAACAAGGTGGTCAGCGCCCTTTGCTCTCTGGCGTATGGGCAACCACTTTAGAAGCGATCGGTGTGCAGAGACATGATCATATTTACGCAGATTGAAAACGAATTGAATGCAGTTATTGAGAAGACGATCTAGCTTGTCGAGGTGGTCTGCATTCAGGTCATAGTAGCACACATTACCATAATCGATGATAGGGAAAATTAAGGACTGCACAAGCATTGTCTTGGTACTTGATGGTAATACATTTTTCAGTCGGTATAAAGCCCGCAGAATTCCAGTAACCTTCTGGCTCACCCTAGCGACTTGTGTTCAGGGTATGGTCGATGTGCAAGCCTAGGTCTTTCACGTCTGTACTAAACGGAAAAATCGTGCCATTAAGGAGAACAGGTGGCAAGGTTGAACCATCCACCCTACCAATACTACGATGACTCCCAGTGATGATCGCGTGACACTTATTAGGGTTTACTGCAACACCAAATCTATCAGACCAGGTTTTAATGATTGTCAAGTCCCTATTTTACTTGTCGATAGTGTCAGGTATTTCATGAACCCTCCCTTGATAGAACAACTGCAAGTCATCTACATACAGATGATACGCTCACTAAAGCTCGGAAGTTATAAGATTGATAAAAATAGAAAATATAAGATGAGAAAGAATACCGCCTTGAGGAACGCCAGCTTCCAAATCACGCCAGCATGATGAAGAATCCCCAACATCCAACATGAACGGACTGCTGTCGTTCCTGAAGGCAAGAGGAGAACCATTCCAGCGCTTCGGGTGAGACCATAACATAGGAAAGAATAGCTAACAGGATGTCATGACTAACGGTGTTGAAGGCATTCGAGAAAACAACCAATACTAGAGCAGTGACTTTGGTGACTTTCAGTCCTGCCCTTATATCGCCAGTCCATTTAAGGAGGGCGGAAACAGTGCTATGCCTAGGCCTGATTGAAGAGGACTAATCAGTGAATTACGATGGACAAAATTGGAGAAATGTTTGTGGACACAGGCCTCGAGCACTTTGGATAGGAAGGGAAGTATAGAAATCGGACGGAAGTCAGTAGGAAGAGAGGGATTAGATACCTTAGGTAGTGGACGAACATAGATATTGCGCCACAGGGAAGGGAATACTCCGGTGTACAGAGAAAAATTTACAATGTGGGTAATCGCGGGTAAGAGATGATCCAGAATAATTATGATCATACCACGGGTGATATTGTCACATCCCACCGCTTTCGATTTTATTGAAACAATGATCTTTTTGATCTCTCTCGGTTTAACTGGAATTAAACTGAAAGGATTAATACGAGGACGCGTTAGACCAGATATTAAAGACAGCGTTTGTTGCTTGGTTAGACAATCCATGGCAGACAAAGTGGAGAAATGACGGTTTAGATCATCTAAGTCAATTGAACTAGGAAGGTCTAAGTGTCGCGGTTTGCCGATACCTAGAGTTCCAAGAAATTTACAAATATCGGCAGAAGAGGAAGAATTGATAGTGTCCAGAATATGGTGGCGTTTAGCATTACGTATTATCTGATTGCATCTATCCCTTGCAGCCTTGAATAATGTCCAGTTCTCATCAGCACGATCCCTTTTAAATTTACGGAACGCGCGGTCCCTACGTCGCATTGCCATCTGTATCCCCCTTGTCATCTATGGTGCAGGTGGGCGTTTTAACTTTACTTTTTTAACAGGAGCATGGATGTTATAAAGTTTTACTACAACATCATTGGAGATGGCAACTTTTTCATCAACTGAAACGCCTTCCATCATAGGCTCCCAATCGACCATAGATGTATCCTCCGTGAGCTTTTCGACATTCATCCGCGCAAAACAACGCCTGTACAGAACCTTGGGTTTAGGTTTGAGAGATTTCAGGATATATGAAAGGAAAATCATGTCGTGATGAGAAAAGCCAGGAGCGTCATGTTGACCATGGGAGGAAACGAGGGAAGGATTCGAGTAAGGATCAGATTGAGCCAGGTGTCATCGCCGACAGTGTTATGATGAGTAGGCTGGAGCGGCAACACGTGCAGACTAGCTGACTCGATCAGATGGTTGAGCTTACGGGATCGAGGGGAGTTGTGGGCAAGGAGGTTTGTGTTGAAATCACACATGATGATATAATGTGCATACTCCGAACCCAAAGATTCAAGTACTGATTCGAATTCTGAATGAATTCTTCTGAAGACTTCAAGGAAAATAAACTCGGAAGAAGCAGAATAATGTGAAGAGGAAGTAGCAAGTATTTTATAAGGAAAGTCACTGCGAAAGTATATGGCCACACCACCCCCTCCTTTACCAATCCGATCATTCCGTATAAGAACGAAACCAGTAAGAGGGTAAGTGGTGGACAGGAGATGCGGTTTCAGCCATGTTTCGGAGATCAGGAGAGCATGAACGTTGCTTTTATTAAAGGCGTCATACAGCTCGCTGTAGTGGCTTGGAACACTTTGAGCGTTAATGTGACATACATTCACCAACCGATTAGACTTATCATTAAAATTTCCCTGCAAAAAGTCACCAAGGGTGTAGCTGAATTAACGAAAGCTTTCATCGCTTGAACAGGCAGTAGATTCTATGGCTGAAAAATAAGACTCATTGTCTGACATAAATATAAGTAAGTAGTTAATTAGTTGATATAAATATATAATAAATTATGCTATTGCAAATAACAAAGCAACTAACATGTGCAAAAGACTGCACCACCTGCCAGCTAACACCAACACTATAAGGAAAAACAAACAAGGTCTACAACACTAAATAATACACAGAATAAAATCAGGTTCACATTTTTGTCTACTTTACAGGAAGCAAAGCGAAAGCCAACCGTAGTTCCCAAAAATATAAAAAGACAAAAATAAAAATAAAATAAACATAGAAGTAATTAAAATTAAAAATGGCACACCTAATTGCTGGCTGAGTAAATGAGACGCAACTTGGAAGGAAACGTAAGGTCTATTGTCCAAATCGTGTCTCTCGGCCGCGTAGGGCAGCCGGAAGTAGGTGGGGGACAGATTCGTTGACCTCCGGGTTACAGATGCATGATTGATTCTCCTTACACTTGAACCGATTCAAAGATTCGGAGAACCCACCATGCCCCGTCAGCACTTGTAATAATACCGGGTCAACTCTGATTTTACGTATCATCCCGTACACCGCCACTGCATCCGGGAAAAACATATTCGTTACCGAGGCCGTCTGACCCAAAGCGTACCTATGGCTCCACTCTCATCAAGCGTCGCCATACGGGTGTGCCGCCTGACGTATGAAACCGGACACGACCTGTGTCCGGTTTCAGGCTTCCACTTCTATTCATGGCGGCCTCCTTTGCATGAGCCTTAATCCAGAACAAGTTTACCACCTTGCTCTGGTGGGATATGGCTATTAGGTTATCCCTGGCTTTCACTGCTAGGGGATGAAGGCAGCCGTGGTTTTTCACTATCTGGAGGGCCGCCATAGAGTCGCTGTATACCCCGAAGCTAGATGCCGAATATTTCCGGATCTCCCTGGATCCCCGGCACAGCGCCAGGAGTTCTGCCTGGTGAACCTTGCAGTAGTCCGGCAGCACCAATTTTAGAGCACACACCTCGGCGTCTCCCCTCTACACGGATAGTGCGGCACCGATGCGCCCCCCTATCTTACACCCATCTGTAAATATTTGTATTTGTAAATTGGCGCCGGCATCGACCTGCTCACGGTCCACCAGGCCCACGAATTCCAGGTCGACACGTCTAGCGGGGTGCGGAGATTACGTTGCGGGTTCCACCCGTTCCATCTCCCGGTCCCCTAGCACTGACTGGGGTACTTCCCTTTTGGCCTCATATATTGAGGCCGCCTCGCGAACTCGTCGGTCCAGAGGGAGCATCCCAGCCAGCAAAAGTGCAGAGTCTATTAGGGCTCTAGCAGACTGCTATGCACATACACACATTCATACATACATTCTTAGTGTCTTATCAGAGAGTCTATATTTTAGTATGCTAAGTTTACCTAGGATAGAATTCAATTTATTGCATACGTAATCTTTGTGCGGACCCCAATGGAATCGGCTATCAATTACTATTATACCGATATACACGTGTTTATCGACTACTTCTAATGACGGGCATTTGCAAGTCTTTGGCAAGCTATGCAGGCAAGAGTGTTCGTGTGCTATAACTGTAAGTATAGTGAAACATTTATTTTGTGATGAATGTATGTGAACAATTTAAGTTTTTAATGCGTTTATTACTATTCCTACCTAATGAGCCCATTTACACATTTGGTCCAAACTACGTTGTAGGGATTCCTGAGCATCAAAGATATTTTTATTAGCGGCCAAAGATACGTGTCGTTTGCAATTTGGCATACAGCCTGAACCTGATTTTTTAGCAAATGAGTATTGCTATCATTAACATAAAGTAAGTATTCTGTCGGAACTATAATTGAGCCGTTATTTACGTGGATGGTACTGGTGGCTTTGTTTGTGTGATAGTTTATTTTTTATTTTTAATAATTCGAATAGGTCCGATTCGAATCGCCCTTGTATCCCATTTCGTGAAAACGTATCACTATGGAGCATATCGGATGCTTTGCTAAAATCAATAAAAAGTGTCAGGACATGTTTTTTTTCATTTAAGTGTCTATTGACTTCATCGGTAAATTTTCGTAATAATTGTGTCGTACTCTTATTTCTTTGACATCCAAATTGTTTGTTGTTAATTATACCGCGTATTTGCAAGAAGTTATTTATCTCATTACCAATATAACTGTCTAAGATCTTATCTTTTAGACAAGACAAATTAGTGATAGGATTTTGTGTATTGGGCGTATCAACCCTATCTTCAAAAGGTCGGAATACGTACCAGTCTGCAAGCCGCAATTGATTGAATGTGTAATAACTGGAACTAAAGTAGCTGAAGTATACTTAACATCATTAGCACGTATCCCGTTGAAACCCGGACTTTTCCTGTCGTTCATTTGTTTGATGATTAGTTCAACCGTATCTCTTCTGGTGCAGGTTTCACTATTATCGACCTATCAGTAATGATCTAGTCCGTCGATTTGTCTAAAAGAGACACATCGCAAGAGTTGCTTAGGTTCTCGACAGTAGAATTATAAAATAAGTTATAAAAGTGTTGTTTAATGTCAATGGATTCGTTCGAAAAGTTATCAGTAAAATATGTTCAATAATTTTGCCAGTCACTATTCACAATGCTCCAAATGTTTTTGCTGTTTTTCAAACTTTGGGAAATTTTAATGTAATTGTGTATTTGTTTTATTTTTATATTTATTGTACGACAATTTTTTTTTGTGAGTTATTTTCATCTTTGAGCCATATCTTAAACAATAAATAACGCCTCATGTACATCTTTTTAAGTTTTTACTGGCCCGAGGATATGTGTCACGTTGACACATATCCTCGGGCCAGTAAAAACTTGAAACTGAAACTGCTTTTACTATATAATTGTGCATTTAGCATACATTATTAAAGCTAGTATGTATGAATATAGTTATTTGAAGACTTAGTTCGCCGGCCACACATTCTTGCGACACCGAATGCTCATCCGATAATGTAGCCACAGCATAAGGATACATGATTATGCATTAGGATAATAAACAGGTTTGTTTATTTAGTTATTTTATTAACTTGTATGCTAATAACGAGGAAAATATTTGTTGATGAACAACTTTGAACAGACTATATTGTCATTGTAGCACTATCTTGCCGATTTGTTAGCAAAATAGGTAGGTAGGTACTTGAAATTGTTCAATACTAAAGAGTTTTTTTTTCAATCATCCTTGTTCAACCATGAACAAGCTATAACATCACAGCGTCAGCGTTAAGAGCGACATAAATTCGTTCTACTCGCCGCCAACACCGGCGCATCGACAGCGCTAAGAATTGACCTACTGAGATCTTCACTTCATCGGCTCGATACACACACAGCACACATGCAACTTGGTATCAATGTGTGTGTGTGTGTCTCATTTACCACAAGATGTGTATGTAATTAAGTTAATTATTGTAATAAATGAGTCATGAAGCTGGAGTCGAGTGTGATTTATCTCCTATAACTCCTCTCACTGTGGCCAACCCACCTTTAGGCATCATCGGTCTTATGAGTCTCGAGTGTATGAGTCTATGAGTCTCGAGTCTATGAGTCTCGATATGAGTCTCGGGATTGGCAGTGAGAAAACCATTTCCTGTGTACATTGCACGACGTGCACGGACCTTATTTCTACTCAAATTCCGTGTGTGACCGTAGGACTCCTTGTAACATACTTCCCGCAAGTAAAACCAACATAACTTACGTTTGGTATGGTTTGTATGGTAGGTTAGGGCGGTAGGATACCTAGGGTGCTAGGTCAATACTGCATGGCTAGGTTTACAGACAGTAGGGTCTTAGGTAACTAATAGGTGCCAGGCTCAATTGTCTTGAACATAGTCACACTGTATATGAAATGTATACTGTACTGCATTTGGAATAACGACCGTACTAAGCTGTAAGTCCCGGTGCGTACAATCTTTGACCTGGCTGCAGAGGAACTATTTTAAAATAATTTAATCTCAATGTTATCTGTTGCCTCATTAACAATTTAGATAGATCCTGATGTAAAAACACTCTGGAACAACTAAACCTAGGTTCATCCTTTTGTAACCTACAACTTTATGTAGACTCGATCTAAGGTAGAAATATTGTAAGTCTAAGCTGGAATTTCATAGTTGCTGGGGTAGTTGAAAGTTGTTTTTCACTAACAACCGATACCAGAAATCATTACTTAGTAGGTTTTAATATCTAACCGTTTAACGAGATGTAGCTGGATACCAGTATTTTACACGGAGTGACTCCTTATCTGACCTCCACAACCTAGTTAACTACTAGGTAACACGACATCCCTTGGCAAAAATGGTGGTCAGACTTTCGGGCTTCCGATTACCCGTAACGACTGACAAAGATCTACAAATGACAGCCGGGCCCAACTGCTTAGATCTCATTAATCAGTAGGTATCATATCATTTTATAATAATTAAATTACTGGTGTTACTCAGAGTATGTTTGCAGAGACGTTTTTATAAATCAACGCCAAGCCGCGTAGACGTTACGTAGAGGCGTAAAGGCTACGCGAGTGCGACGACGGCACGGCAGTGGGAAGAACGGGAATACATATACGGATGTCAGATTGGCAGGTTAAATCATAATTTGATCAGTAAACGTTTTCCATATCTGTGTTTTAACTGCCGAACTAGTATCATCATTATACATAATGATATACGTTCGGCAGGCTACAGCTTAGCATGTATTTTTAAAAGGATATTGAGCATAAAATGAAACACACAGTTATAGAAATAATAATTATTATGAGTATTTTGCAAGAATAGTAACATACACTGGCACACAGGTGTAATAAGTATAGGGTGATCCCGGTTGTAACAATCGGGAGGAGGGCGATGAGTGATTATTTCGGTGACAGTAACAGAACTTTATTAATCTACGCCACCACCGACATAAGGTTGCAAAAAAGCCTGCTCTGAATTACTATCAGGTGAAATGATGTTATCTAATTCGTGTTCACAAATGAAGAAGCTCTTCATTTCGCAATCGGTATTGATCAGACGACCGTCGTAGAACATTGAGCCGCACTCCTCAAAGTCGTTTCCGTCTGGCTGGTAATTGTCGAACCAGGCGTCAGCATCTACATTCATCGGTGTTCCTGGAGGAGAAGTAAATCAATAAAATCATGGAGTACCTAGCTGATAAAAAGGATTATTGCTTGCAAGATATTTAGGTAGTCGTTTACATTTTAATCTTAGGAAGTATGTTCATGTTTTTCAGTTTCACAAGGAACCCGAGTGAACTGTAAACGATCGTGAGGAAAACAAGTTATTATTGAGATTGGATACCACGATTCAACAATATGTGTCTAATTACGGGCTATAAAGGTTTAAAAAGGCTATGGCTAAATATACGAGTACTCTGCAACTTGTTGTGGGCTACGTACAGGTCACTGAGTTGCGTCCAACACACACTGGCACTGTTTTTGTGTCCTTTTGCTTGACAGGAAGTAGATGCGAAATCGACGACGAAAACATTCACCCATACCATAAACACTACATTTCATAACAATTATTGTTACTTTCGAAGGTTGAAGTGGCGATGCTTGGGGGAGACCTATGTCCAGCAGTGGACGTCTTTTGGCCGAAATTGTGGTTATACTTTATTTACTTATCCCCTTTATTTAGATCCCCTATCCCTTATCCCTTTTGATTTAGATGGGTAAGAGGTAGTCCTCTTACCCATCTAAATCACAATCACGTACCTTTAACTGTCTTCCAGCCATCGTTTAATTTGTTATGAAAGCCCAGGTGATATATTCCTCTTTGATATTTCCCTTTGACCCTTGGCTTCGGTGTGGACTCTGTTAACTTCACAAGGTAATCCGCTTCTCGCCTATTATTGATAACTGCTAGGTTGGATTGTTCTAGTTGGCACATTGCATATGCTTCGCTCCACTTCAATGGAGTTGTGTGGAGCTTGTAGCACTTCCCAATATCTTTACTCAAAGTATAATCTGAAATAATAAATGGTGTGTGTCTATTTTGATAATGGTAGATATAACAAATGTATATTTATGTAAGCATGAAGCAGTGGATTTTGTTGTAATGTGAATTTTGACAGTAAAACAAAATCCATTACTTTAACCTCGGTTAGGTAACTGACTTGGAATAGCAATCCTTTGTATTTACAAAGGACGTAATTCCGAGTGAGTTACTTAATCAGGGTGACGCCTCAGGAGCGTCCCCTTACTTACAAAGATTCAAACCTACCTAAATTAGGCATATTGCAGTTATTGTTCCACTCCAGTGTATTGAGGCTCTTCTTGCAAATGAAATAACTATGAAGTCCACATATGTAATCATTCATTTTACTTTCTAGGTTCAAACTAACACAGTCCTCTCTACGGCCATGATCGTTAGGCTCGCCATGTATCCAGTTGGTGTATACCTCAGAAATTGACTTTCCTAGAAACATGAAAGAATGTAGGTATTATTAGTTAAACAGTAGGCCGTGCAAAACGAGTATTTCCAATTAAATATATAATTAATAATATCACGTTTACAACGCGCGTTCGTGCTAGGTCTACTGAGCTCTTTTTAATTTGGGTATAAAAAATTTTATGAATTGGGCGTATGTGGCCGCAATGTTCTGGCCGGTTACATCTTGGAAGAAATAATTGTTAACGATTCCACCAGCTTATCTAGCACACCAAACAGTATTTTTAGGGTTCCGTACCCGAAGGGTGCCAAAGGGCTCCTGTCAATAGGTAGACATTTGAAATTTTCACAAAGTGTGAGTGGCCGCTATGACAGCAAATAATAAAAATAAAATGAAGTTAAAAATTAAAGGCTGCCATACAAGAAACGTAGTGTTAAATATTGTACGGTGTTACGGCACCCTTTGAGCGTCAACGTTGAACAAAAATGAGGTAAAAAATAAATGTGTTTCGCGAACCGAACCGTGGTTTTGGAAACTAAGCATTGTACCAGATCAAGATATACCTATCCATGGTAAAATGGCAAAACACGAATTAGCAGTCAATGGTCAAAACTGTCACTTAAAAAAGCCTTTCTTGAAATAAAAATCTCTAAAAAAGACACCCAATATTAAGGGATTTGTGGTGAAAATGTACCTATAAAATACAAGAATACAATATACATACGTACCATCAACGGTCTCAAATACTCCTTCAACCAGTAAGTCTGACAGCCCTATCCACACTGCCTTGATAAGAGGCTTAGTTTGGTTCCAAAACGATATCACTGCCTTTGCTTCAGCGTCATTTTCTGGGTAGAAGAAAATGGCCGCCTCCAGTGCACACACTTGCTTGGCATCAGTCCAACTCTTTGGTGTCACATGAAACTTATAGAAACTCTCGACTGCTTCTATATAATGGTAATCCTTTCGGAAAAACTTTTTAGCTCTTTGTCCATCTATGAATTAATAAGATAAATGTAGAATTTTATTGTAGATAGAGAACAATTTGTTTTACGAAAGGAATATGCATTGGTCTTTTAACAACTTCTCAACTTTCAAATACTTAAAAATCGTTTTTTAAGTATTTTTGGTTAAAGTGTTTTTCAATTTAATACAAACTTACAATATTTTGCGATCACAATAACATAAAATACTAATTAATTAATACGTTTTTTGGTGGTTATGTAAGAAACAATACGATCTGTATGGTTTCTTCCATATAAAAGTCCGTATACTTGTGACTTTGGTGATATCTGTACTTACATGAATCCGACACAGAGTTTAGTATCAGAATAAATAAAAATGTTTTCGAAAACATTTTAATATACGACTGACGTCTTGAATTGCGACAGGTATACAAACTTAGGAGGATGTTTAGCAGATTCAATCCTGTTTAACCAGTTTTACCTTGCGAGCTGCGACCGCGTTAGCGCGATTGGCGAATCGCTGTGTTTTCGCACAAACAAGAATTCCGTTTGGTTTCGGTTGTCTAAGCTTTAATAGTTTTTTTGCTGAAATTCTAATGCAACGCAGACTTTTAGTGGTTATGTCTAGGTATAAAAAAGGAATTCCACAACATTGATCCATAAAATGGAGTTATAAACCCGTTCTTCGGAATTACGAACTTTGAAGCCACACCACAAAGCTTAACTAGCACAAAGCCAAACTGAATAGAAGAATTTCGCTCAGCATCCCGCGGAGGATTCACCTCCGTGGGATGCCAAGCGAAATTCTTTTGAACCAATAGGCGGATCTGGGACACTTGAGTGAAAAACATTTCCGCATAAGACACTTGCACGAACCCACTTGCGCGAAAAGACATTTCCGTGAATAGACTTTTGCGCGAAGTGACACTTGCGCGAATAGACTTTTCCGCGAAAGTACTGCCTAAAACCCACCCGTGTTCCTTCCGTTGTCTGTGTTGCCAGGGGCCGCGGTATCCGTTTCGGACTTTCCCATGACCCCGGCAGGCATCAGCCCTAGTGGATCCTACACTTGTGCTGACGACATCTCTTTGAGACGCGCGTGGAACACAACGCGCCGTCGATCTGGGCCTGGTCAAACCTGTAAACTTTATTGTATACCAGAAAATACACAACAAAAAAATATTTAATACTACAAAACATACAATGGGCGGCCTTATTATTATTAACAAAACAATTTTTTAATTTTTATAATGTTATTTAATATTGATTGTCAATACGAGGCATTCTGTCATGGCGGCTCGAGTGATTTAAATCCTTTCATTCTGTCAAATCTGCGAGTTTTAACAGTGTGCTCGCACACAAGCATTTATTGCTTCTGTCGGAATATTATAATATTCGGTATTCTTAATTAACAACGTTTTTGAATATATAAAAAAAATTATCAAAGTAGACAAATAACTATTTGAATTAATGGTTGCCGATTTTCATTTTTTAAATTTTTTGTGCCTACTCAAAATATGACTAAATACTACTAATTCAGTAGACGAATAAGGAACCCTGCCATATTGTGCGAGAGGGGCATACTACCAATCAGTGTTGTTTCTTTCAACACCATTCCTTTTGTACCTCTATTGGTAATGCAAAAGAAACTTTATGTCTGACGTTTATAGAACTTCTTTTGTTGTGACGGATCGCGCTCTGATTCGCGTTCATTGAAACTTGACGAATGGTTTTATTTTAACGCAATTATTTCTCAAACTTATTTATTTATTTAAATCATTAGCAAAATTATAATATTATGTTGATTTTTTTATATTGTTCTTCTGCACTGTGGTCAAAGCTTAAGAATGTTCTACGTAGATACTTTTACGTAATTTTATTTTATTGCTTTTTTTTTTTGCTAATCGATGAGGAAAACAACCGAGACCGGTAACCGGCGACGAGTAAACTTCCAGTAAGTATGGACTCAATATAGGTACTTACATACCTGAGCAAATGATACCTGACCTCCACAACCCAGTTACTGGGTAACACGACATCCCTTGGCAAGGCTGGTGGTCAGACTTTCGGGCTTCCGATTACCCGATACGACTGTCAAATATCTACAAATGACCCGGGCCCAACTGCTTAGATCTCATCAATCAGTAGGTATCATATTATTTTATAATAATTAACTTACTGGTGTTACTCAGAGTATGTTTGCAGAGACGTTTTTATAAATCAACGCCAAGCCGCGTAAAGGCTACGCAAGCGCGACGACGGCACGGCAGTGGGAAGAACGGGAATACATATACGGATGTCAGATTGGCAGGTTAAATCATAATTTGATCAGTAAACGTTGTCCATATCTGTTTTTTAACTGCCGAACTAGTATCATCATTATACATAATGATGATACTAGTTCGGCAGGCTACAGCTTATCATGTATTTTTAAAAGGATATTTAGCATAAAATGAAACACAGTTATAGAAATAATAATAATTATGTGTATTTTGCAAGAATAGTAACATACACTGGCACACAGGTGTAATACTCGTAAGTATAGGATGATCCCGGTTGTAACAATCGGGAGGAGGGCGATGAGTTATTATTTCGGTGACAGCACCGATAGTACAAAAAGGAAAATATATGATTACAGAACTTTATTAATCTACGCCACCGCCGACATAAGGTTGCAAAAAAGCCTGCTCTGAATTACTATCAAGTGAAATGATGTTATCTAATTCGTGTTCACAAATGAAGAAGCTCTTCATTTCGCAATCGGTATTGATCAGACGACCGTCGTAGAACATTGAGCCGCACTCCTCAAAGTCGTTTCCGTCTGGCTGGTAATTGTCGAACCAGGCGTCAGCATCTACATTCATCGGTGTTCCTGGAGGAGAAGTGAATCAATAAAATCATGGAGTACCTAGCTGATAAAAAGGTTTATTGCTTGCAAGATATTTAGGTAGTCGTTTACATATTAATCTTAGGAAGTATGTTCATGTTTTTCAGTTTCACAAGAAACCCGAGTGAACTGTAAACGATCGTAAGGAAAACAAGTTATTATTGAGATTGGATACCACGATTCAACAATATGTGTCTAATTACGGGCTATAAAGGTTTAAAAAGGCTATGGCTAAATATACGAGTACTCTGCAACTTGTTGTGGGCTACGTACAGGTCACCGAGTTGCGTCCATCACACTCTGGCACTGTTTTTGTGTCCTTTTGCTTGACAGGTGGTAGAAACGAAATCGACGAGGGAAACATTCACCCAGACCGTAAACACTACATTTCATAACAATTATTGTTACTTTCGAAGGTGAAGTGGCGATGCTTGGGGGAGGCCTATGTCCAGCAGTGGACGTCTTTTGGCCGAAATTGTGATTATACTTTATTTACTTATCCCCTATAATTAGATCCCCCTATCCCTTATCCCTTTTGTTTCTTTTCACAATCACGTACCTTTAACTGTCTGCCAGCCATCGTTTAATTTGTTATGAAAGCCCAGGTGATATATTCCTCTTTGATATTTCCCTTTGACCCTTGGCTTCGGTGTGGACTCTGTTAACTTCACAAGGTAATCCGCTTCTCGCCTATTATTGATAACTGCTAGGTTGGATTGTTCTAGTTGGCACATTGCATATGCTTCGCTCCACTTCAATGGAGTTGTGTGGAGCTTGTAGCACTTCCCAATATCTTTACTCAAAGTATAATCTGAAATAATAAATGGTATGTGTCTATTTTGATAATAGTAGATATGATAAATATACCTTTATTTATGTAGGCATGACGCAGTGGATTTGTTGTAATGTGAATTTTGACAGTACAACAAAATCCATTACTTTAACTTAAATTAGGTAACTCACTTGGAATAGCAATCCTTTGTATTTACAAAGGACGTAATTCCGAGTGAGTTACTTAATCAGGGTGAAGCCTCAGGAGCGTCCCCTTACTTACAAAGATTCAAACCTACCTAAATTAGGCATATTGCAGTTATTGTTCCACTCCAGTGTATCGAGGCTCTTCTTGCAAATGAAATAACTATGAAGTCCACATATGTAATCATTCATTTTACTTTCTAGGTTTAAACTAACACAGTCCTCTATACGGCCATGATCGTTAGGCTCGCCATGTATCCAGTTGGTGTATACCTCAGATATTGACTTTCCTAGAAAAATTAAAATAATGTAGGTATTGTTAGTTAAACAGTAAGCCGTGCAAAACGAGTATTTCCAATTAAATAAATAATTAATAATATCACGTTTACATCGCGTGTTCATACTAGGCCTACTGAGCTCTTTTTAATTGGGGTATAAAAAAAATAATGAATTTGGCGTATGTGGCCGTAATGTTCTGGCCGGTTACATCTTGGAAGAAATTATCGTTAACGATTCCACCAGCTTATCTAGCATACCAAACAGTATTTTTAGGGTTCCGTACCCGAAGGTTGCCAAAGGGCTCCTGTCACAGGGCTATTATCTTTTGCACCGTAATAGGTAGATATTTGAAATTTTCACAGTGTGTGGTGGCCGCTATGACAGAAAATAATAAAAATAAAATGAAGTTAAAAATTAAAGGCTGTCATACAAGAAACGTAGTGTTAAATATTGTACGGTGTTACGGCACCCTTTGTGTGCGAGACCGACTCGCTTTTGGCCGCTTTTTCGAGGGTGTCACGGCGCGGAGGTGTCTATAATTAAATTAATAGTATCTTAATTGTCTTTACCAGAACAGGCAATTTTGTCAGCTAAAATTGAGCGTCAACGTTGAACAAAATTGCGTTAAAAAAATAAATGTGTTTCGCGAACCGAACCGTGGTTTTGGAAACTAAGCATTGTACCAGATCAAGATATACCTATCCATGGTAAAATGGCAAAACACGAATTAGCAGTCAATGGTCAAAACTGTCACTTAAAAAAGCCTTTTTTGAAATAAAAATCTCTAAAAAAGACACCCAATATTAAGGGATTTGTGGTGAAAATGTACCTATAAAATACAAGAATACAATATACATACGTACCATCAACGGTCTCAAATACTCCTTCAACCAGTAAGTCTGACAGCCCTATCCACACTGCCTTGATAAGAGGCTTAGTTTGGTTCCAAAACGATATCACTGCCTTTGCTTCAGCGTCATTTTCTGGGTAGAAGAAAATGGCCGCCTCCAGTGCACACACTTGCTTGGCATCAGTCCAACTCTTTGGTGTCACATGAAACTTATAGAAACTCTCGACTGCTTCTATATAATGGTAATCCTTTCGGAAAAACTTTTTAGCTCTTTGTCCATCTATGAATAAATAAGATAAATGAAGAATTTCATTGTAGATAGAGAACAATTTGTTTTACGAAAGGAAAATGCATTGGTATTTTAACAACTTCTCAACTTTCAAACACTTAAAAATCGTTTTTTAAGTATTTTTGTTTAAAGTGTTTTTCAATTTAATACAAACTTACAATATTTTGCGATCACAATAACATAAAATACTAATTAATACGTTTTTTTGGTGGGTATGTCAGAAACAATACGATCTGTATGGTTTCTTCCATATACAAGTCCTTATACTTGTGACTTTGGTGGTATCTGTACTTACATGAATCCGACACAGAGTTTAGTATCAGAATAAATAAAAAAGTTTTCGAAAACATTTTAATATACGACTGACGTCTTGAATTGCGACAGATACACAAACTTAGGAGGATGTTTAGCAGATTCAATCCTGTTTAACCAGTTTTACCTTGCGAGCTGCGACCGCGTTAGCGAGATTGGTGAAGCACGGTGTTTTCGCACAAACATGAATTCCGTTTGGTTTCAGTCTAAGCTTTAATAGTGTTTTGCTGAAATTCTAGTGCAACGCAGACTTTTAGTAGTTATGTCTAAGTTTGAAAGAGGAATTCCACAAAATTGATCCATAAAATGGAGTTACAAACTTATTCTTCGGAATTACGAACTTTGAAGCCACAGCAGAAAGCTTAACTAGCACAAAGCCAAACTGAATAGAAGAATTTCGCTCGGCATCCCGCGAAGGATTCACCTCCGTGGGACGCCAAGCAAAATTCTATTGAACCAATAGGCGGATCTGGGACACATGCGTGAAAAACATTTCCGCATAAGACACTTGCGCGAACCCACTTGCGCGAAAAGACATTTCCGCGAATAGATTTTTGCGCGAAAGGCAAATTTCGCGCCCTCTTCTTCCTCACTTTCCTGGGAGGGTATGTCAGGCTCTTACTGACTAAAACCCACCCGTGTTCCTTCCGTTGTCTGTGTTGTCAGGGGCCTCGGTATCCCTTTCGGACTTTCCCACGACCCCGGCAGGCATCGGCCCTAGTGGACCCCTGCACTTGTGCTGACGACATCTCTTTGAGAAGCGCGTGGAACACAACGCGCCGTCAACCTGGGCCTGGTCAAACCTGTAAACTTTGTTGTATACCAGAAAATACACAAAAAAAATATATTTAATACTACAAAACTTACAATGGGCGGCCTTATTATTATTAACAAAACATTTTTATAATGTTATTTAATATTTATTGTCAATACGAGGCATTCTGTCGTGGCGGCTCGAGTGATTTCAATCCTTTCATTCTGTCAAATCAGCGAGTTTTATGGTGTGACTCGCACACAAGCATTTATTGCTTCTGTCGGAATATTATAATATTCAGTAGTCTTAATTAACAACGTTTTTGAATATATTAAGAATATCGAAGTAGACAAATGACTATTTGTGTTGATGGTTGCCGATTTTCATTTCTTAATTTTTGTGTGCCTACACAAAATACTACTAAATAAAAACAACCCCTGCCTAAATACTACTTAGTAGACGAATAAGAACACTGCCATGTTGTGAGAGAGGGACATACTACCTACCAATCAGTGTTGTTTCTTTCAACACCATTCCTTTCGTACCTCTATTGGTAATGCAAAAGAAACTTTATGTCTGACGTTTATAGTTTCTTTTGTTTTGACGTGTCGCGCTCTGATTCGCGTTTTTTTGTCACCTGACGAATGACTTTATTTTAACGAAATTATTTCTCAAAAATATTTATTTATTTAAATCATTAGCAAATTTATAATATTATGTTGATTTTTTTATTTTGTTCTTGTGCACTGTGGTCAAAGCCGGATGGCCATGACCCTTTGGGACGCCTTCAACCGGCGGACTGGCTGCCGCGCCAAGGAACGCGCCCACACTGGTGCCCCGTGAAGGGCCATGGACAACACGACCCCCACGTATAACCTCCGGCAGGAGGCGATTGGTCCCCTAGATTGGTCAGGAGCCGCTTCAAGGCAGCCCCGGCCTGCTCCGCGAAGTATATGCTCGGATAAGCTCCACGAAGTTCCATGGGCTGTCGAGGACGAGTCCCAGGTACTTTGTCGTCGACTTGATGCCGATGTGAACCCGCTTCTACCGTTATTTGGGAACTAAACCGTGGCCCGTTCTGAGGACCATGAAAATATATGACCTCGGACTTGTGCAGGGCCAACTCGAGTCCTAATTGCCGGATCCTGTCGATGATTGTCGCAACCCCGCGTCTGGCCGCTGCCTGATGCGACCTCTCCTGCGCCAGAACCAACGTATCGTCAGCGTAGCAAACCACGCTGACGCCGCTAGGGAGGTTGGCGTGCAGCACCCAGTCGTATCGACCGATCCCTGTGGGACACCGCACGACATTCCTTGCTAGTTCCATTCTACCTGGTGATCGGGGTAGATGACGGCCCTGTCCTTCAGAAAGGCCTCGACCACACGACAGAGGTAGTTTCCAGTGGTAGCGGAGTGCCTCCCTTTTATTTATTTCTTTGTTCCAGTTTGGGAAATCCTCATGGATGTCCTCCGCCCTGGGGTGGACGGAGGGGTCTGTCAGACTCTTACTGACTAAAATCCACACCAGTGTTCCCCTCCCGCACTTGCACCGGGGATCATGCGATCTATAGCGACTTCCGCGATCCCCGGCTGGTCGGCACCAGCCGGGGTACGAGCCGGAGGTGTAAAACTCCCCCTGCGACGTCCAATAGGAGCGCGCGAGGAACACTACGCGCCGCCACCTCGGTTCCTGCTATATTGGGGGCGACGGATGTTCCCGAGTCCGTCGCCCCTGGACCCATTTAGGGGGCTGGAAGAGGGCGTTGTCCACCCTCCACCGACGCCCGGTACGACTGCTTCGGGCACGGTGAGTGGAAGAGATCTCCCGATCCCTTTCCGCAGCCTCCTTCTGCGACATGACTGTTTCACAGAAGGATACCACCGCGTCCCAGGACTCCTCGTCGCCGATTATGGAGTCGATCATGGCTGGCAGTGACAGTTCACTGCCTACTTCTGAGATGAGGGCACGGCACGGAGTGCCTCCCTGATATAACTCCAAGGCAGGGTTTTAAAGGCATTGGCGATGTCTAGAGACACCGCCAAGACAGATTATTCCGATCTGTCACCCCGCTTTGTCCCCTTAGGATGACAGATAGGAAAAAAAAGTTTGATCTGTCCCCCTGTTAGCAATGAGGGGACAGTTCGAAATTTATTCACTCCTTATTGCATCCTAAATTCTGTGGGGGACAAACAGGAATAAAAAGTTTCATCTGTCCCCCTGTCAGTGATAGGGGGACAGATGAAACCGTTAAGGAGTGAATAAAGTTCGAACTGTCCCCTCAATGCTAACAGGGGGACAGATCAAACTTTTTTTTCCTATCTGTCACCCTAAGGGGACAAAGCGGGGTGACAGATCGGAATAATTCGCCAAGACGACCCCACCCTGGGCCACAGTATTCCCCGTCGTGAGGGCCCATACGCGTATGATGGCGTCCACCGTAGAGCGCCCCCTGCGGAAACCAAACTGGTTCTCCACCAAATCCGGCCCCACCCGCACCAGCCGCTCCAGGAGGCGGCCTACCATGACTATTTCAAAAAGCTTGACTATCTCGTCGAGCAGCACGATGGTCCGCAGGGTGCCCCAGCTTCTTTATGAAGACCAGTTTCCTCGTCTTCCAATGAAGTGGGAACTGGCCCCTCTCCAAGCATGCGCTTAGGAGCCCCCTTAGTCGGGGCCCGAGAGTCTCCAAGGCCGTGACCCAGGTTTTCCCAGGTAAGCCGTTGGGTCCTGGGCGGTATTTTTGGCATTCAGCCTACATACTGCCACTCTCATTTCTACTTCGGTCACCTCCGGAGCATCGTTCTCGTCGTCGGCGGTGTGGTCCGCATCGGACACCGCAGTAGGCGGAGCCATGGGCGGGGAGGTATGTGCCTCTCTCGAAGGGAACAGAGCGCTCACCATGCCCTAAAAAGCTCGAGCTGGAGACTCTGCGTCAGGGGGGGAGCCCGTGAGCGGAGTTTTTCCCGCACCAATTTGTATGGGCGTCACCACGGGTCCCTGTTCAGGGTCGCCAGCGACTCCTCACGTCCGAATCATTAGTATAGAAAATGGCAAATCTTTAGGTTCTTTTTAACCCAACCTAATAGGAGTCTCACACACGTTACACAACATTTATGTGGAACCCAGGATTTATCTTGATGCTTCATAGGAAATCCAAAATAGTCTAAATAGCACTGCTCAATTAATTATGTGAAAGTTCGACGCTGAGATGTAAAAGTTAATTCTCCACACACATAACAAAACCTGTCGGGGTTGTTAGAACACTTTCATGGCATATTTACGATGTAACGTAAATAAAACCTAAGTTAGTTGAATTCAATAGTTATACAGTCCCCAAAATGAAGATAATCAAATGAAGAAATGTTTATGAGGTAAGAAATGAATATGTGGCTGTCACAAATAAACTGGATGTGATTGAAACAAAATTATGATATACCTACATATTTTTAATGAGGGTACCTACACTAACATAAACAAAAATCATCACAAAGTTTAGTTTTATTATTCTATACCACCACCGACATAAGGCTGCAGCACTGAATCTGATAAACTGATGCTATCAGGTGAATTTATGTTGTCTAGTTTGTGTTCACAAATGAAGAAGCTCCTGGAATTGCAATCGGTGTTGATCAGACGTCCGGTGTAGAACATTGAGCCGCACTCCTCATGGTCATTGCCATCCGGCTGGTAATTGTCGAACCAGATGTCGACATCTACATTCATAGGTGTTCCTGAAAAAGAAAATGATTAATCAAAACAATAACAAGATAAATATGGAAATCGTTTTGTCCTCTTTTCTTATGTTTTTCAATTTCGAAAGGAACTTAAGTGGCTCCTGATCCACCTTCGCAGGAGCATTTAGAAATATTCCCAGTATTATCAAAAGAGATACACGTATGGTGTACCTTTTACTGTCTGCCAGCCCTCGTTTAATCTGTTATGAAAGCCCAGGTGATAAATTCCTCTATGGTATTTTCCCTTGACCCTTGGTTTCGGCGTGGATTCCACTAGCTTCGCAAGGTAATCCGCTTCCCGCCTAGTACTGATCACTGCCAGGGTGGATTGTTCTAGCTGGCACATGGAATATGCTTCGGTCCAGTTCAATGGAGTTGTGTGGAGCTTATAGCACTTGCCGGCATCCTTACTGAAAATGTAATCTGAAATAATTAATGTAATGTTACATCCCGATACATTAAGTATATATAATAGATAGATAAAAAAGGTATCCTTTATTGTAAATTTGCTTTATTTCTGACTGTAATTGCTTGGCAAAATGTAATAGAACAATAACATTAGGTAATTTCAGGTTCTTCAAAGAAACTCTGAGCATAGGCCCTTTCTATTGTCGAACAGTGTTGAACAGACGAACTTTCATTTGATTTTGTTGTATTGCCAAAAAGAAAAGTGTTGTCATGTCATTCCCAGTGAGTTATTAAGCAATAAAGTTGCACTTGCCGGAGCGTTGCCTTACCTACAGCGATTAAAACCTACCTAAATTAGGTATATTGCACTGATAGTTCCACTCTAGTGACTGTAGACTCTTCTTGCAAATGAAGTAAGACTTTATGTCACATGTGTAATCGTTCATTTTGCCTTGTAGGTCGATGTTCAAACAGTCCTCGTTTCCTCCGGCATTGTCTGGCTGACCCTGGATAAACCAGTTGGTGTACACCTCAGATATTGACTTCCCTAGAAATATAAAAAAAATAAGATTAATTATATATTATAACGAAGCGGCATTTTTATATTGACAACATATTAATTAGACGCCATTTTACCGTTCTATTCGCTGTCGCTATTATAAAATGTGGAGAAGACTATACATGAAAACACTCGGAATACTAATGTATAAGAGTATTATGGAACTATCAAATAAATCCCAAAAAAGGAAAAAAAAGTTATTTTCAAATTAACTAAATAGCAGGGTTGAGTCGACTATAGGTTTTCCAATCTTTGACTAGCAGTAACTTAACACGTTAAGTGCGAAGCGAGGCCTAAATCACCCCTGATGCAACTTCCCTGTGGTGCGGCAAGCAAAAAAGTGAATTTCTCTGTCGTGCGAATGGCATAGCTTTGGTTTGGTCCAGTGTAGGAAAGAGATAAATATATATTTGAGATCACTAATGGTTCCGGACTCGGTGGTGTACCTACCTTGGTACCGGATGTCTTAGGCCTCGTGCCGCACTGAATTAATATAATTTTAATGCAGTGCGGAACGAGGCTAAAACGTCCCATATCCCCCCTGACCTCGTACCGCACTCAACGCGAGCTTCCCGCGACCAGTGTTGTGCATCACGTCGATTGGAGAGCACGTCCTTTTACAGCGCCGAACATGTCTAAACGATGTCGGAAGAAGTTAATTTTAAAAAAGTTAATTTTAATTTTCTTGGGTGAAAAAAGGAGAAGATGTGTTGGTTGTTACCAAAAACTACGCACATTTTTACCATCTCGTGAAGCTGATAAAAAATCCAAAAAGATTTTGACTCAGTGCACTCAGTGCAAAAAATCTTATTGTCTACCCTGTTTCAATGAAAAACACTCATAAATAAGTACAACATATATATTGAGATTTTTATAAAAAAAGTATATTGATACTGATTTTTTAATGTTAATTCAAGTTCTAATAATTGTATTTTTAAAGCCCGAGACAGAATAAATAGGACAGTTTCTTTTCTACTTCTGGTTGCCTTTTTTTTCTATTCTGTGAACCGCATTAAGATTTTCATATACAAATAGAAAGATAAACCTTATGCATAAACCGTAATCCATTATTTTCCAATAATAAGTCTGTAATAGGTGCCTCTTAATGGTATAGAATGGAACGCTTCGTGCGCGAGTCCGACTCGCACTTGGCCGGTTTTTTTTTCTTTATGGCGCCTTCAAGCACAATTTAGATTATTTAAAAAAAAATGTATCCTTTGATAGCTTTGTGTTGTTTTGCCAGGTTTTGCCCTTAAAACGATCTAATGAGATATAATTGATCAAAATCGGTCAAGTCGTTGCGTAGTTAAGACAGTTTAAAAACGTCGATATTATTTTTCCCATCACTAATCGCAGCGAAAATTTGCCCTATTTCAGTGCGTTACGAGGTGTATAAGATCCCATATTTTGTTTTGCTAATAATTCCTAAACTAGCCATCAGATCCCGGGGCGACGGTGGATTAGGGTTCATCAATTCACTGTCTATATCAATAAGGACCAAAATTCTCATTTATCTTTGATTTCGCGCCAGAAAATGGATTTTAGTCTGTAAAAGGAGGTGGGGTCTAATAGACCGCGTGTCGCCCTAACGTCTGGTCACGGTACGGGCCGATTATACCTCGTGCCGCAGGAACGGAAAGTATGCAAAAATTGGTGCCGCAGCTAACGTGTTAACTATTGGATAAATTTGGTTGAAATACGTTGTACGACTATGTTTATTTCAATGTAGTAAATTTTGTATCTAGTGAAAACGGTGACGTTCCCAGTCTGGGAACGTCGCGCGTCGTTAGATATACAAAGTTTAGTTTAATGTCGTATGTTGCCGCAGCCGAATTGTATAATGTAGTCGGCGTATTACAAAACGTCTAGCCGAAATACATAAAGGCTATTTGGAACTAAAAACTACAAAGTGACGCGCCAAATTGTATTATGGCGAAGCATTGATCAGCCGCATTGTAGGCCGCGATGCGCTATCACAATGCGGCGTACGTTTATTTAGCCTTAATACATTTTGGCTGAACGTCAATCAGCCGTAATAGAAAAAAGCGCCTTTATGTATTTCGGCTAAACGTTTTGTAATACGCCATATTATACAATTCGGCTGCAACATTGTCATTTCCAGCTTATATACAAATGCCGCTGTGTTTGCTAGAATAAATCGGATTATACTCACTATAGTAGTTTTTTTTACAATTCTTTAACTATTCGTTTATTTCTGAGCATACTCGGGTGTTTGTGAAAATTGAAAATATGAGGTCAAAATTAGGTTCAGCGCTAAGAACTACATTATTATTTGTTAGGTACGTACTACAAATATAAAACAAAATTTGTTTACCTATTTTTCAAGCTAGACGTTGACTGTACCTATTTACGCTTTTGAAAACGATAAGGGTCAGGGTTCCTGGTTTTTGTAAACATGTAAGCACCGCGGTATCTATCAACATGTATCTATCAACAAAGTTAATTTATCTGTCATTGCTTAATTTTTATACGTTGTACCTATAATTGTAGTACAATAGTTTTATTCTAGGTACATCGTCTTCACATATAATTATAATTAATGTATACAATAAACTATTATCATTTTATTTTTTTTATTTTATTTATTCAGAAGAACAAACAATTATACATTATATATTACAAATAAATATAATCTTAGGAGTTATACAAATGTGCAACCAACAACGTTCTTCACAGAAGAGTAGATATCTATGGAATTTTTTTGCCTATACTTAGTGAAGATAGTTGCGCATAGTGATGCGCAACTATCTTTTGCCACCTAGAATGGATTAAATTTTCTTGTACATATTAACGTTCGAAAGTGCCTTTTAATGGGCTACTTGAAATAAATCATTTGACTTTGACTTTGGGAACCGGCCAATATTTAACAAAAATGCCAGAAGTCTAAAAATCAAGTCTGCTGTGTGATATAATTTTGCTTGAGCGTGTGACCGTAACCAATAAATCATATATATATTCTATGCGATGTTTTAATTTCCTTGGCACCTATTTTATTTAAAGTTGCAGGTCCTAAGTTTATGTAAATGGAACGAATACAGAATTATTTTGAGGAAATGGAAGCTATTATATGGAACTAAAAAACAAAATACGTACCGTCAACAGTCTCAAATACTCCTTCAACCAATACGTCTGATATTCCCACCCACAACCACATGATAGTAGGCTTAGTTTTGTTCCAAAACGATAACACTGCTCTTGCCTCATTATCGTTTTCTGCGTAGAAGAAAGTGGCTGCTTCCAGAGCACACACTCGCTTGGCATCAGCCCAAGTCCGGGGTATAGTGTGGATCTTATAGAAGCTCTCGAGGGCTTCTATATAATGGTAATCCTTTCGGAAAAACTTTTTGGCTTTTTGCCCATCTGTAAAAAGATAAATGTTTTTAGTTATATAAAGTTTTCTTTGTTCTGCTTCGGCTGTATTAGGACATTTTATTTTTATTTAATACAAACTTGTGACTCTTTTTTGCAATCATAATGACATTAAATTCCTAAAAGCTTTTACAACTCGTTTGTTACGGTAAATAATCATGTCAGTAACCGTGCACTAAGTTCAAGGACATGTCTTCACAGAACACTACCTGCTTACAGATAGGTAAATACATTTTTATTCTGATAGGATCTTTGGGGTTGGATCTTTTTATGATAAAGCACTTGAAAACGAAGCATAAAAGTGAGTTATAAATAATTATGTATACTCACATGAATCAGACACAAAGTTCACAATAACAAGGATTAACAAAGTTTTCGGAAACATTTTATGGTAGGTAACGACATTCGTCTTGATCCGCGGTAGGCAAACTTACAATATTATGAGGACGTTTTGCAGATTTTCCGTCAGTCAATCTTGTTTATCCTGTTTCATCCTACGGCCATATTAGCGGCATCAGCGAATGCTCGCGTTGTCGCGATCGCGATGTTGTATCGGTAATGCTACGGCCACATTGTCGCACAAAGATTCTTGTCGCGTTATCGTTATTTTTCATGTTAGATCTACGATGAACTATGTTGGCCACATTGTTAATAACTTCGCGTTTTAACAACGTCGCGATAATTCAGGCGAACTAGACGCAAAAAAAGGACGACGCGCTTGCGCTATATTACACGTTAGTAAATAATTATTTAATATTTTAATGCATCTATATTATTTGAATAAAATAAATAAAAAAATGGTTCTGATTTCATTTTTTTACCGCAACACCTGTGGAATAATGTGGTCAAGAACAGTTGTCGATTTCTGTATACCAGCTACTTACCTACGAAGTATTTATCGCAACCATCGAACACGAATGTTCGTCCGACATTGTGGCCGCAGCCTAAAGCCTTCGGTACCTACGTATTCATGTTTATTTATATATGTATTTGTTTCATATTAATTTTGTAATGATAAGAGGAAAATATGAATTAATAAACATATCTGTGTTGCTAAAACACGTCATTTCGTGCATCGTGGTTTAGAAATAAAAAAAAAACGGGTTTCCTAGTAATTTCTTATTACGAAATAAGTTTCTTAAACCATGTTTTTTTGCTCGCCTCGCATTGAAATATCTGTTATTCAGTAAACCTACTAGCATTATATACGTAGATTAACTTTTTGTAAATTGATTGCTTACTACGACGTTGCAGACAGTGGCTGAGAAGTTGTTTGGAAATCGATTGTAATGATATGAGATATTATAATGGGGAGGAATAAGGACCATGTTGTGAGGAAAGTTTTGAGTATGAATGTGGAGGTTGTAAGAGTAGGGGAAGATCATAAAAACGATGGATGGATTGTGTGAAAGATGATATGGCTAGAAAGGAGGTTGAGGAGCCCATTTTAGTTCATCTCTTCAGATATTTCTTCAAATTGCTGCTGTCCGACCTTTGCCAGTAAGTATATACCTCGGAAAATGAACTGCAAGGACACGTAAGCTAATCTGTTTTTTTCTAAACTTCGGCACACTGCTGGCTACAATATACAGTCAAGATGGTGTATTATTTTTTGTGCCAGTCTAAACTTTCTTATAATTATTTATTATTTATTTAAACTTCATATATGTTTCTATCTAACTGCCCCCCTGAGCCACAGCAACAAAACCGGTTTAAACTGTTAGCTTGTTGAATGTAGCTGTCTAATCCAATGAAAACATTCAATGTAAGATATTTATCTTTTGGTTTCCATCCAGCCGGCCGCTCCGTTATTATATTGCTTAGAGACTTGAAAATGGTATTATGTAATTTATGAATTTATAATATACTTGTGATAAAATAAAATAAAAACAGCACTAGATATTAGAACATGTATTTAATTATAGACAACGGTAATTGGTGCATTGCGATTGAAGTAGGTACTGTACGTTAATTACAGTTTTATCTTTCTATGCCACCACCGACATAGGGTTGTGAGTTGGATAAACTGACACTAGCAGGTTTAATTACGTCATCTACTTCGTGTTCACAAATGAAGAAGCTCTTCGTGTCACAATCAGTATTGACCAGACGACCGTTGAAGAACATTGCGCCGCACTCCTCTTCTCCGTCCGGCTGGTAATTGTCAAACCAGGTTTCAGCATCATGTACTTTCAATGGTGTTCCTGAAAAAAAAGCCCAACAATAAATACATTCATAGCTTTCGAATAATAATAGGTAATGACATCTTTTTTTTTCAAGGAAGAATATTTGACACACATCCGTTCACGAGTAATTCTATGTTTAAAAATATTATTAAAAGTGTTTTCGAAAAAGACTACATGAGACATTCTTTTTTTATTTGAAGTCCATGTCCGTCACGTCTGAGAAGGAACGAAGCGATCTAGCAATTGTCACTGTTTACGTGATTGATGCGCAAGATAATCGTCTAGAAAATGCAACTGTAGCGATTTACAAAAAAAAATATTGATGGCGATTGACGCACCGTGTTCGATGTTCAATGACAGAAAATGACAATCGTTATTTTAACCTGTTAAGCCCCGCGCGACACCGATTCGGAGTCAAACAATAGAAAATCAATTGTGTCTCATTAGCTGTCCTTGACCAATTAAAATCCACCGCGCCAGCATACATAACGGACGACGAAAATTGTCTGTTTCATCTCAGTTTACTATTCTTCATACAAAACATCTGTCTTTTCTTTTTCTGAGTTGAAACCGCAAGAGTTATTGCAAGTACTGCATTATCTTATTTGCGTTTGAATCATCATATTGTTTATGAGCGCCGTGACTTTTCTCAGCACAGTTCAGATTTCTGACCCCAAATAATTTAATTTGACCCTGTATACACGTATCTGTAAAATGACGTGTTTGTATACTTAGAACTTGAACCCGGTAGGCGTTTTTGTTGACGGTATGATTTAAATGTTTTTGTCTAATGTTCTTTATATTGAGGTAGCACCTTGCGAAAGGAAGGTCTACAATCTATAATTATACCTACAGGTGCAGCATATCCGGCTGGGGTCGCGGGAAAGTCCGAAAGGGTTACTGAGGCCCCTGGTAACACAGACAACGGAAGGAACACGGGTGGGTTTTAGTCAGTAAGAGTCTGACACACCCTCTCGATCCGCCCAGATCGGGAGAAGTTATTTGATAAATACCCACCCAAAAAAAAAAGTTGCAGCATATAAGTCATGATCTCCTTAGGAGATACACACACAAACATACCTTTAACTGTCTGCCAGCCCTCGCTGAATCTGTTATGAAAGCCCAGGTGATATATTCCTCTTTGGTATTTCCCCTTGGCCCTTGGTTTCGGCGTGGATTCCGTTAGCTTCACGAGGTAATCAGCTTCCAGCCTATTGCTGACCACTGCCAGGGTGGATTGTTCTACTTGGCACCTGTCATTTGCGTCGGTCCACTTTAGTGGAGTTGTGTGGAGCTTGTAGCACTTGCCAGTATTCATACTGAAAGTGTAATCTGAAATAATTGTATTTATTTATTTTATTGTAACATTAAATCTATCTCCACTGGTTGCCCTATGCGATAGTTAAGTACACATATAAATGTAATGTGTCTATTTTGTTGATATTATCAAAAACCTATTTTGTAACATTTTGAATAAATTAAATTATTATCTTGGGTAAAATGTAATTTAACAACATAAGTTATTTTGGGAGTCGGACATTTCAAAGAAATAGCGCTTTACATAGCAAGCCAGGCTGCTTTTGCTAAAACTAAAATGCCATGTGTATTTCTATGCTAAACGCTTCTACTCCGTTCACCTTTTTTTACCGTCTACCGGCACTATTCGAGTTCTAGTGCCGTTAGTTATAGAGGGAGAAACTCTTACCTAAATTCGGCATATCGCAGTAATCGTTCCACTCTAGCGATCGGAGGGTCTTCTTGCAAATAAAGAGAGCCTTGCTGTCACATGTGAAATCATTCATGTCTCCTATTACACCTAAGTGCGTGCAGTCCTCATTACCGTTAGCGTTGTCCGGTTGATTCATCTGCCAATTGACGTATACCTCAGAACTCGGCCTTCCTAGAAATATGAAATTAATGATTATTTAAAGCTATGTGTTGTAGGCCTGCCCAGGGGCAGGCCTACAACACACCCTCAGGAGGGTTGGCTTCATTACTACTATGGATTATAATGTAATATTATCAATGAGCTTTTGCCCATGTGCATGTCGGAAATTATCTTATGTATGTGTTAAAACAGATTATAAACTATTTGTGTTCCAAATTTCACCCAAATCTCCCGTTTTTTCGTGATTGCGTAAAAACATCCAAACATACACACTTTCACATTTATAGTATAAATAGGACTGTATCAAGAATACTCGTAGTGTCTAGTACTTATCTGACATTTCTAATTAGGTATTGTTATTTATTACTCTTATTGATTTATATCTAGTTATGTACAATTATACATTATATCTACTTCAAGGCGTCATAATATACATTAATTATGCTTCTATATGCTATAGAAGCCATACGATGGAATGTATTGGATAAAAAACAACAAAACCTTTATTTTATGTATTTGTCACCTACATTTGCGATTCAGTAAATGTCCAGCAGCGGACGTCTTTTAGCTGTAATGATGATGAGGATGACAATTTTGATTTCTAACTAGTAGTTGATAAATAAATAAATGTATTATTTGAGTGAAATTGTTACAGAGATAACCACCACCATGGCCGGCCTGGTTGAAATTTGGTCCCTAAATAGAACGAATACAGAATATCAGAATATTGTGTACGTACCGTCGACGGTCTCAAATCGTCCTTCAACCAAAATGTCTGACAACCCCGTCCACAACCACTTGATAGAAGGCCTACTTTTTTCCCAAAATGATATAACTGCGCGTAATTCTTTGTCGCTTTCTGGGTGCCAGAAAGTGGCCCCTTCCAGAGCACACACTCGCTTGGCATCAGCCCAAGTATTTGGTATAGTGTGGATCTTGTAGAAACTCTCGGCAGCGTCTAAATAAGTGTAATCCTTTCGGAATTTTTTTTGAAGTTTTTGTCCATCTATGAATATAATAAATACAAGTTAGCTTAACGAAAATAAATAGTAATTTTTATATTACTCTTAGGTCTTCAAGGCATTTTATTGACAGTAAATATTTGCCATTTGAAAAAATACACAACAACAACAAAAATACAACGACTATCAGTGTTTTGCCTTTTGATGATAATAGATCGTTAAAACATTAATGGTAGTATATGTAGGTATGTATGCTAAGTTCGAGGACATGAGTCCTCACAAGTTGGCACTTAAATCGAAAGGGTTACCGAGGCCCCTAGCAACACAGGCAACGGAAGGAACACGGGTGGGTTTTAGTCAGTAAGAGTCTGACACACCCTCCCGCTCCGCCTAGAGCGGGAGAAGTTATTTGATAATTTCTCACCCAAAACAAAAAGTAGGCATTTAAAAACGAGCGTAAACGTTAGTTATACCTAAATAGGTATACTTCAAAAGTTGTTATTTGCAAAAAGTGTACAATAAAGAGTATTCAATTTATCTATAGGTACTTACATGAATCCGCCACCGAGTTCACAATAAGGATGATAAAAAAAGTTTTCAAAAACATTTTGTGGAATGATACGACTGACGTCTTGATACGACTGGCGTCTACACCAGGCAAAAATATAGGAGGATGTTTAGCAGATTTTCCGGCAGTCAATCTTGTTTAACCAGTTCTACTCTGCGGCCACATTAAGGTGCGTTTAAACCAAACGAGCGAATGATTATTCTGGTCCCGCTCGGTCAATTCGCTTGTAAACGGACATAGAGCATTTGTTCGTTGTTCTATCATTGTTCGCGCAGATTATATGTGATGTTCTTTAGCGGCATCGGCGCATTTGCTTTCTAGCAATCTTCAGGCGAACACAAATGTCCGTCGGGGTGCAGTTTCAGCCGCTGAATCAAAAGATAATGGTGCCGATTCCCTTGTTCACAAACTAAACTAAATTTAAGTTCAGTGCATCTTTTTCTTTCTATTTCATTAAGAAAAGGACAGAAGATATATTTTAATTTAGTCCTTTCAAATTAATCAGCGCCTGTCACTACTCCATACAAGTTTAGACGTGATTAAAAACTTGCCTACTAAAATTACGTCAATTTATGTCAAGCGCTGATTAACTTGACAGGACTAAACTAAAATTTATCTTCTGTCCTTTTTATAACGAAATAGAAAAAGATACACTGAACGTAATTTAGTTTAGTTTGTTAACAAGGGAATCGGCACCATTGTCGCTACACGCTGCGTGTGCTAGGCATTACTTCGTTATTTCCGACATATATATTTTTTTCGACAGCGGCGCGCAAGCGGTTAAATGGCCACCCAACAATTGTTTACACTGTTAAAATTAAAAAAAATATATTTTGCTAAAATCTAAGCTTAGAGTAACAATATGGTTGATGCCTGAGTAAAAAAAAAAAGAAATCCTATTTAGTCCGTCAGTCAGAAAATAAAAAATATTAGACACGTATATTTTGCTTTATAATTAATAAAAAATGACTTAGATAAAATGCATTAAAGTTGGGGAGGGGGCTCGCTACGTCACAATTCAGTATAAAATCTAGTAAGGCGTGACGTCATGTCACGAGTCATGATCCAGCCTCTCCCACCTTGCTGTCCTCTCCCAGCGACGCCCTAAGCCGAGGTTCGTCCCCACGAGGTTCGTGCCCTTAGCGTGCAGTCGCTTAGTAATATAAGAAATTCGCCCCTGGCTGAAGGCTTTGAGTTCGTTTAAGGCAGCCACAGGATAGTCCGGTTAAGTAGTCACGACCTCTCAAGGTCAACTACGAGATGCCATACATAAATAAATAAAATAAAAATATTTTTATTCAGACAAAGCCCATTTGGTTAGTACAACACACAACTTAGAAACTAGTGTTAGTACTTATATCTACCCGAAGATCAAAAACAAAACAATTATTAATTATGCGCCACAGTGGCATATAGGCGCATCCAATGCCCCAGTATGGGACTGTCCCACCTGTCAGCTATAGTTTTCAGGATGCTGTTGGGGCTGAAGCGTACCCTGCGCATGATGGAGGCGCATCGCTTGTGCATGATGGCGTGAAAGCCATCAATGCCCGCTTCTGCGAACATGCCAGAAGCACTGCAGTAGCGCGGCAACCCCACCAACACCCTGAATGCATTGTTGTATTGTACGCGCAGAGCGCTGTATGCCCTTTGCGTGTAGTTGACCCACAGACTGCATGTATAGAACGACTGACAGTACGCTGTGAACAGTGTAGCCTTTACTTCAGTCGAGCATTTCGCAAATCTGCGAGCCAACATATTGCAGCGGACAGCCAACGCTCTGCGCTCACGCTCAATGTCCAAGCTGTCCTTTAGGTCCTCGGAAACCCAGTGGCCCAGATACTTGAAAGATGTGACTTGCTTTAAGGGACTTCCGCAAAGTTCCAGCTGTGGTGCAATTGAGTAGGTTTTAGTGCCTGCCTTGAATACTTCACTTTTCTTAACATTGTATCTGAGCCCATGGGCCTCCGCGTACCTTTCACATATCATGAGCAGACTCATCATTGAGTTAATCGATGGGCTCAGCAACACCATATCATCAGCATAACTCATATTGTTGACACATATTCCGTCTACATAACAACCTTGATAAGTGTTGCTGAGCTCAACGATCAACCGGTTTATGTACAGACTGAAGAGGCGAGGGGAGGTCAGGCCGCCCTGTCTCACTCCACACTCCAGCCCGTACACATCCGATAACGAGCCTGCCCACCTCACACAATTGGTCTGGTTGTTATACCAGTACCGTAATATAGCTATAACTCCCCTATCCACTGTGGTATCGTTCAACAGTTTCTGCCACAGTAAGTCGTACGACACCAGATCAAATGCTTTGGAAAGGTCTAGGAAACACGCGTTAACAGGCGTTTTCCTAGACGTATAATACTGGACAGTATGCTTAATAACTTATAGCTTGTTATACTCGCAACGAAGACTTTACAGTTTAATTTTTTTTCTCACAATATTCTGACAGTAATGTTCGACGAAAATCTGGCCGCAACACAAACCGTTACTGTAATCCCGCTTCTTAGTTAAAAGCCACAGTGAAAATTAGCGCGTGGTCGTACCGACAGAGGGCGCTTTTTCATTTTTCTAACTAAAGATTACATAGTGCTCGCGACAATCGCGTATTCGCGCGACGATCGCGTATTCGCGCGATCATCGCGTATTCACGCGACGATCGCTTTTGGATAGGACACGGCCTTAGAATTAAATATTTATGGTATACAGTAATATAAATAACTACTGTTGCCCAAAAGGAATTCATTAATGTATGCGTTGAGTTATTAAACTACGTCACGTCGCGTCGTTTATCGTGGTTTTGATATCAATAAATAATATGTTTTTTATATAATGTTTATCTGTCCGGAAATCTTTGTTATACAGTTTTTTATAAGGACTATAAATAAATAAATAAAGATCTTTTTTTCTAAACTAATTGTTAATATTTTATTTTTTTTATAAAAATGGCTTCTTTTTGCTTAGCGATACATCCATCATTGTTATTGATTGGAGTTACTAAAAAGCTCGTTTTGGCGCAAAAAGTTTAAAAAATGATTCTGATTGAAGTATTTAAATGCATAAATAGCTTTACATACAGCCATGTTCCTGTCAACCCAAACTGTCTTTGTGATTTTCTAGCTGGCATTTGGGCTGCTTTTGGCTGAAACGAAATGCCGGCGCCATCTAGTTTTAAAATATTTATAAAAAAAAATGGCGTGTAAAAGTGTCTTGAAAGATCTACTTACAGAAATAAACATCATTTCATAATTAATAATTTCATCTGCCTAGCGTTTTTTCAACTTTGTTGGGGACGAAGATGTGAAAACTAAGATCTAGTACCTAATTAATTACATAGGGTATCGCCAGCAAACTCGTGCGCGAATTTCTCTAAACCAGCCAAATGAGTATAATACAGGCAATGCGACTATGAGAATTGAGCACATTGTTAAGATTGCCCTTGCATTTAAATATGCGGTTATACTGGCGATAACTGAGGGTCTTGGGGACAAGTAATAGCCGCACGGGTCGATTGACCAAGATAAATCTACACTTGATGGGCTATTTCCAACCCAGGCCTCCGTACTTCAGAAAGCACGTTATGCCATTGGTTCCAGCTGCCATAGATCTTTTGCCAGTCGTTACACCTGTAACGATTGTCATAGACCCATGACCAGAAGAAGCAGTCTTAACAAGGGTGTCGTGGTACCTACTAAGTACCTAACTGGGTTGTAGAGGTCGGAGAGGCAGATGGTTTATGTAAAATACTGATATTCTGTTGCATCCGATTAGTCTGGAACTTTTGGATTTTTTTTTAGAAAAAGGCACTTTGTAATGCAGTGTGTCTTTTTTCAAACTCCATGTACTACATAACTAAATAACACCACATGAGTAACTAGATCACACTCGAGCCAAGCCGCTGCCTGGTTGGATCAATTAAAGACAGACACCAATTTTGCACCACATTTAAAAAATAATGTTTATTGAAACAAAACAATTGGTTTGAAACATAACGCACACACCGAATTCCCTCAATTGAGGTAATACACATGTAAAACCAATTTTAAAACCAGCCAAGAGCTTGTCGCGCTCGCCCAATTAGAGTCCCTAGATAGTTATAGTACTTTGCATGACATGAGCGCAAATCCACTGCATTTGCGCTCACGTCATGCAAAGTACTATAACTCTGAGATATATATAAGAGGCGCTCAATGTTACTAAGATGATCCATAGGTACATGAGTTTTGCTTCTATGCTGTTTTATTATTCTATGCCACCACCTACATAAGGTTGTATACTGGCGATATAAACAAGGGCAATAACGTCATCTACTTCATGTTTACAAATGAAGAAGCTCCTCATATCGCAATTGATGTTGATCAGACGTCCGTTGAAGAACATTGCTCACGGTCGTCTACTTCTGGCTGTTAGTTGTCCCACCAGGCGTACCGATCTACTTTCATCGGTGTTCCTGGAATAATAAATCATCAATCATTTAAATCAACAGCATTTTGTAGCAGCCCAAAAAACTTAGCACAAGTTCGATTCAAAATAGACCGTAAAATCTGAGCTTGGTGAAGACAGGTGGAGAAGAGGCGGCTTAGGGCCGTAGGATTTGCATTTAATTCCAAAAAAAAATACCCATGTCCTATGGCATAGTCGATCCAGAAGATTGAAGTTGGAAAAAGTGGACAGATATTCAGATGTTCAGTTATTGGTTGAATAGTGCGCAATAGATCGGAGTAGCCTAAGGCGATACATACAGTCACGTACCGCCTACTGTCCGCCAGCCCTGGTCTAATCTATTATAAAAGCCCAGGTGATATTTATATTCCTCTTTGGTATTACCCCTTCACTATTGGCTTCGGTGTGATTCCTTTAACTGTACAAGGTAATTCGCTACCAGCCGAATGCTGATCATTGCCAGAGAAGATTGTTCTAGTCGGCACACTGCATATGCTTCGTTCCAATGGAGATGTGTGGAGCTTGTAGCACTTGCCATTGTGCTTATTGAAAGTGTAATCTAAAATAACAAACGTAATATTTCGTTATTTTGCGAACTATTCGTCTGATAATTTAAACGCATAAATAGAAAAGTTTGCAGAAAGTCTTAATTTTATGTAGAGGTAAACTCGGGACAAGCCCATGAGAGAGGGTATTTTATTGACGATGTAATATGTAACATCAGTTGAACTTAGTTTATGATAAACCGATTCCAAGATTGTTAATAGAAGGAGTGGTGGCCCAGTGGTAACGTCCGCGACTGAGAGCAGTGGTGGCCCAGTGGTAACGTCCGCGACTTACGAGTTGTAGGTCGTAGGTTCGAACCCAGGCAGGCGCTTTACTTTGTGTAAATTATTTCATCACCACTGCTCTCAAAACGGTGAAGGAAAACATCGTGAGGAAACCGGCATGTCCTAGAACCAAAAACTCGAAGACATGTGACATCTACCAACCCGCACTGGGGCCGCGTGGTGGATTACGGCCCGCTCCCTCTCACAGAGAGGAGGCCTGTGTCCCAGCAGTGGGAACGTTATAGGCTGATTATGTAATAGAAGGAAACAATCTTCCTTTTGCCACGGTCTTAAGGAAACCCACTGCATATACTTACGTACCGGATACCGCTGCCATGAACTCTAGAAGTACGAATATATATGTTATATGTTAGAGGGTTTGGTTTCCGCACTTAGTCCTTCAGGTGGACCATTGTGCGTGGGCCATGGCGGCCGTTTTTTGGTGGTTATTCCAACCAGCCCACCTCCCTCCAGAAGTTGATAATGTCTCCTGGTCTGTTTAGAATTTCTGTATAGGATCTGGGTGCCCCGAGGGTTACTGTTCTAATGTGGGTGACGCCTGTGCATTCGAAGAGCACATGCGCAACGGTTTCCTCTGCCTCCATGCAAGCTCTGCACAGAGGACTGTCCGTTATGTTTATTGTGTGGAAGTGTTTGTTTAGCGAGCAGTGGCCCGTGATGGTCCCCGTCAACAGGCGCAGGCCGGTCCTGTCCAGGCGTAACAAGCGCCTGGTTAACTTACTATCCAAGGATGGCATAGCCTCCTTGGACTGTCTGCACCCCTGTGCCGAGGACCAGCTCTCCGCTTGTGTGTGGGTGACCTGCGTAGTTGATTGAAGGGGATGGGCACGATCGGCTCCGGTCCTCAGATTGACGTGCCGGACGCTCTCCTGGCTAGTTCGTCAGCTGCGTCGTTGCCCAGCGATCCGCTGTGTCCTTTTATCCATTGCAGTGTCACTGTGTTGCGGTTGAATACCGTTATGCGTTCTAGCGCATTGTGACATTCTTGTGTTAGTCTCGAAGTACTGTGTTTCTTCCCTAGGAATTGGAGAACTGAGGCGCTGTCGGAGAGTATACGTATATGAGTGTCCGTGACTCTCCTGGCTTCTATGGCATACGCCGCTTGTAGAATGCCCACACACTCCGCCTGGTAGACGGTGTTGAACATTCCCAGCGGGCAGGATAGGTTTATGTTAAGGTCGTGTAAGAAAACGCCAGCTCCGGTTCCGGAGTTGGTCTTTGATCCATCGGTGTATACTCTTACCTCATACGGGCCTGAATAGTCACACCGTTCCTCTGTGAGTATTATGTTGTAGTGCTTTTGGAAACAGTGTAGTTTTGGGGCTCTGTCGCAGGATGATGCCATCATCGGTCTTCGTTTGATCGCATCCTCCCTTATGCGTATGTGCTTGACTCTAGAGTCTTTGCTCAGGGTTCCTGTTATGTTAAGCCTAAAGGCGGCCAGGGCCGCCTCCTCTCGCACGATAAGGTGCAGAGGCGGCAATCCAACCATCGCCTGTAGGGCGGCGGTGGGTGTAGTTCTCATACAGCCTGTGATTGCTACACAAGCAAACCGTTGCAGTTTTTCGAGAATTTTTTGGGCTGTGCTCAGGTCTGTCCTGGGCCACCAGACTAGTGAACCGTATGACTGAATTAGCCGGATGACAGTGATGAATAGTCAGTAGGTAATCTTGGGGTTAATTCCCCAGTTCCTGCCGAGCAGTCTTTTACACTGCCACAGAGATATGCAGGCTTTTGTGATGATGTAGTTGGTATGTTTTGCCCAGTTCAACTGTTTTTCCAAGAAGATGCCCAGGTACTTGGATTCAGTTGACAGGCTTAGGGTGGTCCCAAAGAATCGTGATAGCTGTAAAATTCACAGTTTCCTCATCTTTGTGAATATAACTAATTCGGTTTTTGTAGGGCTTACTGATAGTTGGTGCTTATTGCACCAATACTCTACTATTTTTAAGGCTTGGCGCATAAGGTTGCATAGGATATTTTCGTGGGTGCCATTTATTATTATGGTTATGTCATCCGCGTAGCCTACGGTGAAGTAACCTTTATCGTTGAGTGTTTTGATGAGGTTGTCGACGATCAGGTTCCATAAAAGCGGTGAGAGGAGGCGTCGTCTCACCGCTCAGGCGTCCTTGTGGGCAGCCTTTCGCCACTATAGCCCTGGTAGTGTCGTTCACTGTGACTTGTACAGCTCTCAGTTTAAGCATGTTTGAGATCCAGCCACTTATGGTGGGGTCTATGCTATGTCTGTCAAGCGCCGTGTTGATGCTGTTGATCATTGTTTTGTCAAAGGCGCCCTCGATGTCAATGAAGGCGGCCAATGCCGAGCATTTGTGGTCCACTGCGCAATCAATTTTGGAAACCACGCTGTGCAGCGCGGATTCTGTTGATCTGCCTGTGGTGTACGCATGCTGTTGTTTATGAAGGGGTTTGGCCCAAAGAGGTCCGTCTCGGATGTGTCTATCGCAGAATCTCTCAAGGGTCTTCAGTAGGATGGATGTGAGGCTTATAGGCCTGTAAGCCTTGGGTTGTGTGTAGTCGGTTTTGCCAGGTTTGGGTATGAAAATGACTTCCACTTCGCGCCATGCGAGGGGTATGTATCTGAGTGCCATGCAGGCTCGATAGATCTCCGTCAGCAATGGCATCAGATGATTTACCCCCACTGCAGGAGGGCTGGGAAAATGCCATCAAGCCCCGCGGACTTGTAAGGCTGAAAGGTGTCAATAGCCCACCTTAGCCGATCTTCTGTTACTATGTTGCGGGCTCTAGGCCAGTCCTGATCAGTTGGGGTCCCTTCTGGTTCAGCCTCCCACCTCCCATCCTCCAGGAGTCTGCAGTCTGGGAAGTGGGCCTCGAGAAGGACTGGTTTACTGGTTTCCTGGTCGGTTAGTGTTTATGAATTATCAGGCTTTTTCAGCGCGCCAAGAGTTCGGTCCTGATCTGCTGCCAGAACCTTCCTTACCCTAGCGGCTTCGTTATTTGTCTCGATGAATTCACAGAATTTCCGCCATGCTAATCTCCTGGCGGTTCTGATCTGTTTTTTGTATGCGTATTGAGTTTCTTTGTATAGGTCCCAGTCGTCCGGGAGTCTAGTGTTTTTAGCTCTGTTGAATTGTTTACGTAATGCATCTCTGAGTTTACTAAGTTCTGCGTTCCACCAGGGGTTCCTCTCGCCCTTGGTTTGTGGCGCTCTTAGTTTGCAGCATGCATGGTATGCTTCGGTTAGGTATTCTGATAGTTTTGTCACGGTACACCGTGACAAAACTATCAGAATATCAGAATTCCAGTTGCGCTTGGTCTCTTAGGGTTACCGGCGATAGGTGCCTATCTAATAGAGAGGCTAGGAGATGTTTAAACCCGGGGACCGGGTTTAAACGTCTCCTAGCCGGTGCGCCGCGGATTCTGCCTTCCTGCAGGTTGGTAGTTATTTTGAAGAGTATCCTTCTATGGTCCGAGCAAGATGGCTCGTCCGATACGTGCCAGTCTGTAATAAGGTTAGTCGCGTTTTCTGTAGCGAGTGTTAGGTCTATGATCGTTTGTCCTCGGACTGTGACCCAAGTGGGTTCTGGGCCGCGGTTAATGATGTTAAGGTTAGTAGAGAATAAATAGGTGGATAGTACCTCTCCTCTGCAGTTCGGTGCATCGCTGCCCCATAGAGGGTGGTGGGCGTTCGAGTCGGTGCAAATGATCAGTTCCAGTTTGGCGCGCTCACAGTGCTGCACCAGGTCGGCCATCTCTTTTGGAGGGCAGTGTACATCCTCGCCTGGTATGTACACCGAGGCTAGTACAACATCTGGAGCGCTACCATCACTGTAGAGGCTGACAGCTGTTAAGTCTCTGGAACAGAATTGAGTGAGTGGTGTGATAGGAATCCCTTGTGTGTGGTATGTAGGCGCAGGTTCTTGGCTTGTTTGCGCTGCGTGTGTTTAGGATCAGCTTACCGAGCCGATGTTACCGATACCGCATATTTTGTTATTTCTGATCTACGGCCCTTGGATCAGTGCAATTGTTCGGGGCTTTACCTCCAGCACCCTGCGTAAGCTAGCCGTGGCAGTCTGGCTATGTTGGAGGTTTGTTTGTATGATGTTGAGGGGGGGCGATGGCGACGGTGGGGTGGGGTTAGTCGGAGCTAGATCCATTGAACAATCCCTCCGCTGCCTCCACCCTGTGCTGGTCGTCGTGTCGATCGCCCAGTGACGAGGCTAAAAGCTGCTCGTTCCAGCCAGGTAATGATGGCGGTATGGTCTCGTCTTCGTCGGCCATTGCCGCTCGGGCCATGACCTCCTCCAACTTGTCCATATCCGCGTCTATTGTGTCCGTCGACGTCGGTAACGTCACAGTCAGGTTCATCGTGGGATCGGTCAGGGTGGCGGGGAGTTGAGTCGCGGTGTCAGGGGGTTGGGTCGTGGGCCAGAAGCGTACGTATATCGACCCAAGCAGGTACGATATCCGACGCTCCCGGCCTCTTCACCGGCCCTGTACCGCATGGTCCAGGCTGCGGGTTGGAGGCGCCCGGCTGAGTGCTTCTTGCCGGTAGCGGTTGGTGTGAGGATCCAGCCCGCCTACCCCTTTTCCGTTTAGGCCGCGGTCGGTCGTGGGTCAAGTCGGTGTTCCGGGATCGACTGGCGGTCCCGGCAGGCTCTGTCGCGTGCGGAGGTTTTTCGCGTTGGGTTCCCCTTCACGTACTGGCCCCCGCCCGCATGGTTCCGCGTCCAGCCGCTTTTCTGCAGGGTTTCCCCTTCACGGACTTGCGACTGGTCACGTGATTCCGCGACCGGCCGTTTTTCGCGCTGGGTTGCCCCTTCGCGTACTCGTGGCTGGTCGCGTACTGCCTCTTCAGCGTCCGATCGCGCTTCGCGCTGGCTAAAGCCTTCGCGGGTGCCGTGCTTTCGGTCGCCTACTTTCTTTCTCCGAGCCATGATTTTTCCGCGCTTGTGCAGCATGCGTACCTACTGCGTCGGCCGAGAAAGTGCTAGAGCTGCCAGGTCCGTCACCCTTCCCCGTCACTCTCTGTATGTGCTGTTCTTGGTCCTTGTCCGGGTTGGTGATGCTGTTACGCACGAGGCTCTGTTGCCAGAGGCTTGTGGTAGGCATACACGTCGTAGAGTTGTGTCTGTTGGCGCGCTGGTCGTAGCCGTGGTAGGGTGAGATGGCGCGTGAGTCGCAGCCTGTGTTATGGGCGCTGAGTCAGCAGCCGGCCACGCTGAAGAGCGCGGCACCAAAAAGCAGTTGGATGCCCCCCCCCCCCAGATTACGATGGGGGCTGACCGCCGAAGCGGTGTGGGATTCCCCGGCTCGGCCGGGACCCACCTGGGTAGTAGTTTGTTCTTCCTGCTGCATGGTTGTGGTTGTGGGGGTGGGCTTTTAATGAATCGAGGTTACCCCTCCTCGGGGACCGACGGGATGTAGGGATAGGAGGGAAGGCATGATTAGGTAAAGTGGTGTGGGTTCTTGGGGTCACCCTGCGCCTGGGATTTGGCATAGGGATTTGGGGACCGACGAGATGTGTGGATAAGGAGGGATGATGAAGTACGAATATTATGATGACGTTATTTAGAAAAAACACAACAACCCAAAAAAGCAACAGCGACTCGTGTCGCATTTGTCATTGTCTTTAACTATTATCATTTTTTTATTGTTTTTACCTGAACTTTATTTTATATTTTCTTTTTTTAGTGTCTTTAATTATTGTAATTAGTTTTATTAGTAGTAATTAAAGATAAATAAATACCTAAATAAATAAATAAATGATATTTTTAACTGTAACTTGAAGGACAAAACTGCTCCTATCAAGAGTACGCTATCGGTTCTCATAAACGAGGTCGTGTCGTCGTTTCAGTTTGGTACAGTACACAACGGCATTCCAACTTGATAAAAAATATGTTCTTTGCGAATACGCTCTACGAATTCGGCACTTAGTAGTGCGTCCCTTTAAGTACTTACATAGATAAAAACCTACCTAAATTAGGCATATCGCATTGATAGTTCCACTCGAGTGACTGGAGACTTCTTGCAAATGAAGGAATACTTTTTGTCACATGCGTAATCATCCGGGTATCCGGGTCCTTCTTTTAAATATGTACACACAGTCCTGTACACCACCAAAATTGTTCGGCTCTCCTGGCAGCCAGTTGTTGTAAACGTCGGAGATTGACTTCTCTAAAAATACGAAATTGTTGTTATTATTTAATTAAACGCCAAATCAATGGTATAATTTATAGTAACATTTAAGATTTACATTTATATTTTTATATTTTTTGTACTTATACAGTTATTGCCTTGTCTTTATGTATCTTCCATTCGTTAAAAGATACTTGATAAGTTAATAAAATACTTGAATCATCAACCAATAAGTCTGACATTCCCACGTAGATCCACTCGATATTAGGCTTAGTTTTGTTCCAAAACGATAACAATGCTTGTGCTTCATTGTCATTGTCTGGGTGCCAGAAAGTGGCGCCTTCCTGAGCACACACTCGCTTGGCCCAAGTCTGTGGAACCGTATGGAAGATCCATACGGTTCCACAGACTTGGGACAGAATTACTCTTGAATGCTTCCATGTAATTGTAGTCCTTTCGAAAAAGTTTTTAGTTCTTTGTCCATCTATGAATAGATAAAATCAGTTAAGAAAAGTTTACCTTAGTTACTTACTTTTTAAAGAGTTCATTACTCAATAATTTAATAATTTATATTAAATATTTTAATATGAAAAAAAAATCTATTTAAAAAAAATTGCATATAAATATTTTTTTTATGGTTTATTTATTTTATTTTAATTTTATTTTACATATAAATTTTAGTGTTAATTTTAAATTATTTTAATAATATTTTTAATTTATAAGTAGTAATTAATATTAAATTGTTATGTTAGTAGAACCAACTTGCAACAATAATTTGAAAAAAAAAAATACTAGTAGATTTATTTATATCTACGAGTATGATAAGTAAGTAATGAAAACCAGTGCTAAGTTTAAGGACATGTGTGTGATCTCAATAATATGGTCGTGTCCAATCTTGCATATATATGTGTGTGTATACACTTAAAAACAAGAAAAACACGTCGGCTCTAAATGTACTGACATGAATCTGACGCAAAGTTCACAATCAGAAAGATCAACAAAGTTTTCGAATACATTTTGAGGACTGATACGACATACGTCTTGAGCGGCTCCAGGTAAACATATTTTGTATGATGTTTAGCAGAGGCATTGTCAGACCAACCAGTTCAAACAGTTCTACTGTGCGGCCATATTAGCAGCTTCAGTGAGAATGTTCACAATTGCAACGTCTCACAGTGGAACGAATGTATGGGAGCGGTTGGACGTAGACATGTCCGAAAAATAAGAGTAAAATTATGCCAAACTAATGATGCCATCTTATTCGATTACTTAATGCCTTCATAAATTGTGGTGATGAATTTCTTCATAACTCCCATATTTCGGGAGTAATTTGAGAAAATGTGAAATTTTACTATGAAAATGAGTGTATCGAGCTCTCTCCCTCCTGATTCCGGGCTTGTTTCAAGTAGCGGTCTCTAATATCGTAATGCTATTACTAAGAGCTATATTTAATACTAAGACACATAGTGCGCCAAATGTGCACTTTCTGGGATAAAAGGAAATGAAAATTTAAAAAAAAAAACGTTTTTTCCCCATTTGTATTTACTTTAAACCGCAGACAGACTTATTAAGAGGTCTATAAATATATTATATATATACAGAAATATATATTAACAAAAATATTCACAAGAACTGATGAGAGTATGACTTTTAAGTAAGTTGATAATAAATTACCTAGTTTCATTAAAAGTACAATAAATAATTAAGATGTAAGCTCTAATTTACTAAGTTACACATTTTAAAACAATAACATCATTTAATTATCTTCGTCATCATCATCATCATCAATTAATTCAAATTCAGAATCGATGTCCGCTAAATCATTTATGTTAACAAATTCGATATCACTTTTCTCAGAATCCGTAAGCTCATAAAATTCCTTAAAAGAAGATTTTTTTACAAACTTATTTCCTTTTGGACGGATACTTGTAACAAGTGGATCAGAAGACAGTAAAAGATTGTGCATAATATCTTCATTGCATGAGATACTGCTATGCTTTCGAGAATGCCCCTCTCTATATTTTCTAAAATCTTTATTTCTAGCCTCAGATGCCTCTTCGGATAGAAAACCAATGGGCACAATTGACATGTTCTGAACTATGTCTGGCCCATGCATTAAAATTTTATGAAGTGAAGAAGGCATATAATACCATGGGTATAACTCCACGTAAAGCTTAGCAGTATCAAAGCAGAACTCTCGGAATTTAGTTACGTTGATCTTCTCTCCTGATGAAATACACTGCAAGATCACACAGATTTTTCTTAAAAGCATAGCATCTATTCCGGTCAGTTCAGCAGATTTAGTGTAGTTTTCAAAAAATCTCCTTGCCGAGTTGCCATTGTTGGTGGATCCACTGCCTTGTTTCACAACATCGAGAAGTAAGCCCGTTTCTCTTCTTACAGCCTCTTGAACTCTTTTCTTCCTGTCATCAACTTGCCTTTTTGCTATATCACCCCTTACTTGCCATGATTTTATGTCTAATTTGTAGGAAATGTGTAATAAGCATTCCATTGAGCGAATCCAAGCGTGAAGGGTGCTTAAGCTATATTTATACATGTCCTCGTTTGCGTGTTTATCTTTGATTAACTCTAAATTATTCATTTCTTTAGGACAAGCCTTGCATATGTCACACACTGAAGCTGCTGTATTGGATATAATGGAATGAATTTTACCATCAATCATTGTCAACAGCAGTTGGTGTTTGACACTAATTCCATCAGTGATGGTGGATGGAGTTAAGGCTTCAATCTCTGCTTCGATTTCAGCCATCTCTCTCTGCACATTTTCTTTGGTTTCCTTTATAAACTTAAACAATATTGGCCGGCAAAATGAAGTGGAAGATGGTCGCTCGTTTTCCCAAATTGTTACACCTTTTGAGACGAGCCGCAGTGGTACAAGACTAATCATAAAATTACTAGCAAGATCGATTTGCTCATCTTCACTCGTCCTTTGATGATAAATGCTTTGGCTAGATGATCCGTCAAAACCCCATTTGCTGGTCAATACGAGCTGTTGATTGGGATCAACAGGGGTTTCTAACGACCTAATAAGTCTTCTTGAGGTTAAATCCATCAAGGCTTGTAATTTGATTTTTGCAGAGCTCTCTGTAACTGTGAGATCTTCTTTGGCCGGATAGCACTTAATTTTTTCTTTAACCAACATGTAGTAACTCGGGTATTGAAGAGCTCCTTCTTGAGTGTTGAAATCCCGAAGAGTGTTATAGCGCCATTTCGATAAGTTCATCGATACATAAAGAGCCAATGCCTTCAAAGGGGATATTTCCCGTACCTGAATTGATTTACCTTCAATGAAGGCTTTGATTTTTGAGGCCTCTTCTGGATTCTCCGTCAAGTATTTCATAACATAAGCTGTATCGCTTTGTCCTGCCTTTTGAAGCGCCCTTTCGGCCGAAAACATAATTTCAGCGCTGCTACTGCTGCATGAAAGACTATCTTCAGTGCGTCTTCTTTTTTGCCGGTTACTAAGGTCCTCAAAAGATTTACGAGGACTAGGATGTGTACAAGTTGAAGCATCAGATTTAGCAGGAGAAATTATGGGCTCGATGACGTCACTTATATTTTCTGTAGAAGGTTCCATATTTTCATTCTGTAATTCCGGCCATTGAATTGCAGCCTGTAGCCAAATCTCATGTTTCTTCCGAAACTTATCTGTGCTTCTTCCAGACTGTGTCCATTTTGCATAAATGCGGTAGCAAAATCGACGACACCAGTCTTTTAAACTTGTTTCAGCACTTTCACATAACTGAACACAACTGTTATCTTTTAAAACACTGAACAAATAGTTAAAGTCGCGTAAATCTTTATGTGCGCGTGCGCATAAAGCAACGTGAATATCAAGATTTGTATTAAAATTTGGAAAATACATTGCGAGATTAGCTTGGATACAACGAGGTGTAAATCAACACTGATTTTAAAGTTACTAATAGTGACCTATTTATATAAAATCCAGGTATCCCAGGTATCCTTTGTTAAATATTGCAAGGTAATTAGTTATTGTGATAATTAGTAAATGATGCATGCTAAATTAGTGTATTAAGAGCCATTTAGTAATTAAATAATAGCAATGTTCTTATCAGTAATCATTAGTGCATCAGTTTTATATGTAAACCTTAAGTCCCTAATTATATATCCTAATTAGCTTATATCTTCTCTAATTGGCTGCTCAGAAATGTTATTGTAATAAGGTAAACCTTTAGAAAAACGGTTTTAATCAACAAAATAAACAAAAAATAAAAAAATTGTGTTATAAAATAAACATCACTCTTTATCCCAGAAAGTGCACATTTGGCGCACTATGTGTCTGAGTATTAAATATAGCTCTTAGTATTAGCATTATGATATTAGAGACCGCTACTTGAAACAAGCCCGGAATCAGGAGGGAGAGAGCTCGATACACTCATTTTCATAGTAAAATTTCACATTTTCTCAAATTACTCCCGAAATATGGGAGTTATGAAGAAATTCATCACCACAAGTTATGAAGGCATTAAGTAATCGAATAAGATGGCATCATTAGTTTGGCATAATTTTACTCTTTTTTTTCGGACATGTCTACGTCCAACCGCTCCCATACATTCGTTCCACTGTGCGTCTGGCCAAGCTTGTTCGTAAAATTGCGGTGTCTTTGGGCGAACACGAATGCCTTTCACCGCGTTCGCTGTCGATAAAGGAGACGCATGACATTAAATAATTAAAAGTGCTGTTTTGGGAAACAAAGAGCGATGATATTTTGTTTTCGATAAAATGTTTGTCGGAAAATGTATCCACGGCCGAAGATTTAAATCGTTAGATTTGCTGTCATCGTACTTTGGTAGCGCGAGAAGTGTCAATACTGAGATTTAAGAGCTCACACTTATAGAAAACATCTTCATTGATCCAACACAAACAGCTGTTAAAATGCCCACTTGTGCTTTCAGGAAGTGTGCGTGTGAGTTTGAGTTTGAGTTTGTACATATTTTCTTTGTATGGCTGTTCATCGATTTTTTCTTTAATTATCGACCAATTTTAGTTTTATTTTGTTTTGCATTTGGTACAGGAAGCTTGCGCTATGGTCCCATTTTCCTTGTCGACTACGAAACCCTAAAAATATATCACTAGTACCACTGGTTAAAACTAAACTTTTGAGTAGTAATGTAATTAAAATGACATGAAATATCATTAATAGCGAAACGAATTAAAAGGTCATGCAACCGAAGTAGTGACCTTGCTATTGATGACAATATAGTGTAATTAAATAAGATCTCAAGTCGCCGCAGGTTTAGGAAAACGTTCCTGTTTGTGATTCTGAATATTTCATTTCCAATATGTCACCTGTGAAGATGTAAAAACCTTTTACACATTTGATCTTAAAAAGACCGCAGATTTATGGGGTAATTTCGTGGACGCTGCTAAGTCGATTATAAACACTGTAGCACCTACTTTGCTGTTATTTTTAATAATTGTTTTGACCGTGGTGAGTTTCCTGATCTTATGTAAAACAGTAAAATAATACCGTTGTTTAAATCGGGTAGTACCACCAGACCCTACTAAATGTAGACCTATTTCAGTGCTAAAACTTTTTTAGACCAAATGCAAAGATTTTTTAAAAAAACATAAATTACTGTATAACAAACAGTTCGGTTTTACAAAGGGTCGTTTGACTAATGATGTTCAACTTTTAGGACAACTTTATAACGCATGGGACGATAAATGCGATGCTTTGGAAATCTTTTGCGACTTGTCCAAGGCATTCGATTGAGTTCTTTATGAAACATTAATCAAGAAACTGCAAAACTACGGAATCCAAAACAAATCTCTGGATCTTCTTTCTTCATATTAAAGTGATAGGATTCAGAGAGTTGATTTTAAAGGCAAAATATCACCCGGATCTGTAGTAAGAATGGACCCCCCCCCAGGGCTCAATTTCAAATGACTTACTTGCCTTACCTCATAAAGGATAAACACGATATAAAGTTGTTTGTAGACTTATTAAGTTTTAAAAAGGATCCACTACCTTTTTTTTTTTTTGTTTGTGAAATTATTAAATAACTTCTCCCTCTGGGCGGAGCGGGAGGGTGTGTCAGACTCTTACTGATTAAAAGTCCGAAACACGGAACACGGGTGGGGTTCCTTCCGTTGCCTGTGTTGCCAGGGGCCTCGGTAACCCTTTCGGACTTTCCTGCGACCCCAGGAAATGCAGGCATAGGCCCTAGTGGACCCCTACACTTGTGCTGACATCTCTTTGAGGCGCGCGTGGAACACAACGCGCCGTCGACCCGGGCCTGGTCCTTATCGGACGGTGCTCACCGTCCGCAATCCCGCACCTACGGTGGCCGGAAATCCGCCTGGGATTCCCGACGCCCAGGGCGTCTCCTGCGGCGGCTAGGGGCGTGAGGGCGCGAAATTTGTCTTTCCCTCAACCGTCCTCCTCCTTCGCGAGCATTACTGCTTCGCAGGAGGTGACGGCTGCCCATGCCCTCTCGCTCCGTACCAAGGCCTGAACCCACTACCTAAGATTCGTTAATTAATCCACTACCTGAGATTTGTTAATTATTACATAAACTGAATTAGAAATGATTAAACAATCATTTAAGACCATCTGCGATTGGTTTAACATGGTAGCAATTTTGGATGTACTTCAGTAATATTGGGAGACTATAAAAATAAGTGTACCTACCCGCCAATTCAAAAACCTTTTTTGATAGAACCGTTGTGAAAGATGGACTACCTACCTATAATGTATACGTAAGTTAATTGATCCTATTTCTTGATTATTGCTGATAACTATGTTTTTCTTTAACTATGTTTTTTTGTGTTAAATCGAATTAAGGAACATTCATGTTCTGTTTCTTTCAGTTGATAAATTGCTATAACTTTGAGAAATGGTCCAAGATATTAATGTAATAAATATAGTTTAAATGTAAAAATGTGTTGCTAAAATACTAAGCTGCCATGGAATTTCTTTATCCTTCTTCTCCACGATAACCTAAGTTGGAACGGACAATTAGTTCTCTCTTATATAACTGACAAGCCTAATTGAAATAAATACCTGTTCTTGCTATCTGTGCTTCATGACATCCTTTCCCTACACACCATATTCGTAGGTACTTTCATACGCAACGAATAACTAGTAACCATTCTGACACTTAATACTTGATAATTATGTGGATATCATTACCTATGTATATAGTATTCATCCACTTATCTGACACGTGCGTCTATGGGTTTTATCGCTAAAAACTGCGTTCTTACTCTAACTGCCTCCTTTGGTTGAAATGCAGACTTGGAGAGCGTGGCATTTTTTGGCACAAAAATCTACTCCTCCGAACCATATAGAACACTCAATTATGATAGAGTATTCGGGTTTGTAAAACGATACCGACACAGCAAGTTTTTTTTAAATCTTATTTTGTAATTAGTTACCTATTGTAAATTATAAGACGAGTAATCATTCACTAAAATATAAAACAAAATTTAAAATTTTAATATAACACCTGCAAAGGACTAAAGAAAATAACCGCCTAAATACAACGCCATCTCTTATTGCCCGAACTCCACAAGTGAAAGAACATCTTCGATTCTTTTTACCTATTGTGGTTTATTTTATTCTAAGTGCATCGTCTTCACATATAATTATATAATTAATGTACCTATACAAAATATTGTAGGGGCTTGTGGCTAAATAATAACAGCAGCATGGGTCAATCGACCAGGTTAAGCTACGCTTGCCGCGGTTGGTCCGTGGATGGGTGACCATCTTTACATACCAAGACCTCTTCGTGCCTTAGAAAGCACGTTAAATCGTTGCTCCCGGCTGTCATTCGTGGATCTTTGACAGTCGTTACGGGTCGTCAGAAGCCCGAAAGTCTGACAACCAGTCTTACCAAGGGGTATCGTGTTACCCAGTAACTGGGTTGTGGAGGTCTGTTAGGCAGTCGCTCTATGTAACTACTGGTATTCAGCTGCATCCGGTTAGACTGGAAGCCAACCCCAACGTAGTTGGGAAAAGGCAGGCAGATGATGATGATACAAAATATTGTAAAACATTTTAAAAGAGTAACGATGTAGTTTCTTTCCATTCTTCTCTATACGAAACTACCTTTGGAAGTGGCAACTAGAATCAATTCTATTTTCTTTTTGTACATTTTGACGTTCAAAAGTGCCTTTTATGTGGTTATTTGAAATAAATAATTTGACTTTGACTTTGACTTTGAATTCAAAGTTTTTTACCACATCAAGTTCGTCCGACAAAGACGCTACAAAATAAGGATACTTTTATCTTTTTGCATTATTATTAACTTACCTATAGGTTTGAGGAAAATCTTAGTGGATAAACAACTTTGAACTGATTCAACACGTTTCGCGTCTATTAAACTTATTAGTTTCTGGTGTTTATTAGATTGGTGGGTTCGTTACAAATTATAATTTCACGTAATATTGTAGTTCTGCGAAGTGAACCGTGACCGGCCCCACAGTGAAAGAAAATTATATCTAGTTAAAGGTTATCTGTGGTTCGGCCCTTTACCTAATCAGCTGCAGTTACTTGAAATCGTTAGTTTAGAAAATCATTTGTTTTTTTCTGATTTCATCAATCAATCAACTCAGCCTATAGCAGTCCACTGCTGAACATAGGCCTCTCCCAGACTGCGCCACAACACCCTGTCCTCCGCCTTCCGCATCCAGTCTGTCCCAGCCACCTTTTTAAGGTCGTCGGTCCATCTAGCTGGGGGGCGTCCCACACTACGCTTGCCGATACGCGGTCTCCACTCCAGGACTCGTCTGCTCCACCGACCATCAGTCCCTCGGCACACATGGCCAGCCCATTGCCACTTCAGCTTGCTGACTCTTCAGGCTATGTCGATAACTCCGGTTCTCTTCCGGATAACTTCATTTCTGATCATATCCTTCAAAGAAACTCCGAGCATAGCCCGCTCCATGGCGCGCTGAGCAACCTTTAATTTGTGGACCAGCCTGTCAGTGTCCACGTTTCGGCACCGTATGTAATAACGGGCAGGACGCACTGGTTGAAGACCTTAGTCTTCAAACACTGCGGGATTGGCGACGAGAAGACTTGACGAAGTTTTCCAAACGCTGCCAAACCCAATCGGATCCTCCTGTCGGCTTCTTTGAAATGAAATGAAATTTTTTATTCTGTAAATAGGATATGAGAATCACTTTTACACGTCATATTAAAAAATAAGCTAGATGGAGTCGACATTTCCTATCTGACTACCCCTGAGAAGAAATGGCGAAACAAACTCAAGGGTCAAAGTCTCTTTTAAAGTCCAGACATAATCTTGGTTAGATCATGTGAGGACCATGTTTTTGTAGTCCTCGTCTTTTGAAGAAAGAACCACACAAAGTTGTGTCTACCGAGCTGGATAACTTGTCCTAGGTAGACGTACTCCTTCACAACTTACTTTTTCTGGTTTATTATGATTAGATTTCGATACACATTACGTCTAGTTTCGCACAGAGACACTCTCTCCGAATGCATTCAAATGCCTTTTGATATGGGCATGTTAGACATGCCAATGCATTAAGTAACGCAAACATTTTGGGCATTTCCTTAAGAAATTATTCGGGTGACTTCACTTGTTACTTTAATACGTCATTACTACTATTGTTACTACTTATTACTTAATTACTTTTATGAACAGTTACCATTTATTTATAAAAAACTATGTCTGCTGTCTTTCATGTTACAAAAATTTTATAGATATGAAGGAAAAAATAATAAATTCGTCGATTTAAAAAAAGTATTCTCTAAGGATATAAATTACAAGTCCTCAGTTTTCAAACCAAATTACTTCTTGTGACATATTTGACCTTAATAATACTAAATAGAAACCATTTCAAGCCCAAGACACTTAAAACTTCGAAGCTCTAAGTGTTCGAAACGCGATTTTCGATCCAGTGTGCGTGGTCGCAACACTTTTATGTGAGTCTGCCCTACGGATTTATGTACGTCAATTGGCGGCAGCGGTGCACGCTGCTTATACTACACGCTCCTCGTTCTTCCATGCTCAATATTGACTACAGTTATGGCGACGCAGGAGGACATCTGGAGCTCTACTCACTAAACACGAAATCCGTAGTTTCGGGCGAAGTTACGGGCGATTCCTACTCCGTAACACTTACGGAAATAAGATTAGTTTGGGGACCCATAAAAAAAAAGAAATGACACCACGATTTGACAGTTGTCCCTATTCTCAATGTGTTTTTACTCGTCCAAAAAATTAATGAGGTGTACGGTTCACTCCGAAGTTTCGAACTACTTTCGGACGGGCCCGTATCGTCGTTGACGGCCTTAGAGAATATGCCCCCAGGCCTGATTATTTCGGTGGCAGAGGCATACAAAGAAAAGACAGGAGTTTCGCTTCTTCGGTGTTATTATTTTATGCTACCACATCTGGCACTGAACTCGGCTGCACTGAAAACGGCCGTGAACTAACGATAGTAGGTGGAATTATTTTATCTGGTTCCTTTTCACAAATGAAGAAGCTCCTCATATTGCAATCGATGTTGATCAGACGTCCGGTGTAGAACATTGAGCCGCACTGCCCACGGCCTTCCGGCTGGTAGTTGTCGAACCAGGCGTCGGAATTCACATTTATCGGAGTTCCTGAAAAATAAAAAAAACTCAAAGAAATATTACACAGAAAAAGAAAAATCAAATGAAATCAGGCGAAAAATACCAATAAAATGGTGTCAACGTTTTCTTTTCAGAAAACCTTATCTATTTCTATAAGAGTATAAGAAAATATAGAAAGCTGTATCGATTCCGCTTCAAAAAGATGTATCACCTCTTAGAATGCAATAATATCGGGCATGACTTAGAGATGGGCGGTGGGAAAAAACCCGACGGGAAAATGCCAAGGTTAAAATACGGGTATTTATGTGGGAAAAAACCTAATCCACGGGTATTTTCATTATCTAGACTAATACCTACAATAAAGCTAAAAAGATGTTTTGTTTGTTCAGACGTGGTAATCTGTGGTACTACCAGTCGGATTGTAAAACAAGTTTCTGCATATTAAAAATAAAACAAAACATAGACAATCACAATTATTTATTACACGATAGAAAATAATTACAAAAGTATTTTTTAAATAATTCGTCTTAAAATTGTAATCGCTCTCGCTACTGTCATGATCATCTTTCATATCTTCAATATCACAGAATTCCATTTCTTCTTTAACTCCTGCTATCCTTACGGACTTCGATAACTACTATCGAAGTCCGTAAGGATAGCAGTAGTTGTCAATCCAAAGTATATCACTTATTTAATCACTAAGATATCCACAGTCAACAAAACAAAATCCAGGTCGTCAATAAATCAAACAAACTAACACAAGTACTCACGGTACGCAGCTAAAACAACGTGTGATAGATCACTTACGCGACAATTACTACCTGCTAATGCAGATAATATAAAATAATATGGTATCCGTACCCCTTTAGGGGTACGATACCAATATTATTTTAAGAATCAACTAAGAAATCAACAAATTGATCAACAAATTAACAACTAAACGGATTTATTTTGTATATCTATTAATGATTTAAATAAAATTAATGTTAGTAGGTTCATTGAATATATAAGTTGTTTAAGTTTTGGAGAAATTTATGATATTTTAGATGTAAATGCAGCCTTTGATGGATTTCATGACCTTTTAACATTGATCTATAATCTTTGCGTTCCATGTATACAAATTAAAAGAAAATATAACATAAATAAACAAAAATGGATAACAAAAGGTATTAAAAACGCGACAGCGGAGCGGGAGCAAAAACTTTATCAGATCAACTGAGGTTTGAGTACTTGAAGAGACAGAAATCGCAAAAAAACTTTTCCCATTCATTTCGTGGGAAATGAGACTTCAACTTATTTTTTAGGGCTCCGTACCTCAAAAGCAAAAAACGGAACCCATATAGGATTCTTCGTTGTCCATCCGTTCGTCCGTCTGTCTGTTTTTTTCTCATGAACGCATGGAGGTATAAGTTGAAATTAATATCAAATACCCAGGTCTACGGTCCCTTGGAATTAAAAAAAATCAAGCTTCTAAGTCAATGCAAAATGAAAATACAGCCATTAATGCGACATAATTCCAAGAATGTCCAGTGGTAACGGCCCTAACTTACGAGTTATAGGTCATAGGTTCGAACCTAGACAGGCGCTTTACTTTGTGTAAATTATTTCATCACCACTGCTCCCCAAACGGTGAAGGAAAACATCATGAAGAAACCGGCATGTCCTAGAACCAAAAATTCGAAGACATGTGACATTTACCAACCCGCACTGGGCCCGCGTGGTTGACTGCCTCGCACAGAGAGGAGGCCTGTGTCCCAGCAGTGGGAACATTATGTAATTATTTTGATGGGATAAATTGATCCCAAATACTGATACAGGTCAAAACAATGAAAATTAAATCCCTCACAAAAAAAAAATTGCAAATAAAGGTAACGCCATCTTGAATTTGAATTTCGACCCGAGTTTTGTTATCAATGACCTCCAAAACCATGAAACCATGTCGAAACTAAATAAAAAGAAACTAAAAACAAAAAAAAAAAACCGGCCTAGTGCGGATCAGACCACGCACAATAAAGGGTTCCGAAATTGGGATAAATTTATCCCAAGAACAAACTCAGCATTGTAGTTGAAAAACATGTTCCCCCATACATTCCAACTGCAAATGTATGTTGTTACGCATAATATTGAGTTATTTACCATATTATTTTAAGACCATAGACTTTTTATAGGTTTTCCTGTAATCTAATTTGAATTGTAGGCTTAGTAGTTTTGGAGATAAGGGGGAATAATTACTTATTACAGGAAAATCTATATTATTATAGATTTTCCTGTAATAAGTAATTATTCTTATATATTCTTATATATTCTAATATTATAGACTTATGTCTATGGTGTTAAAATAACATGGTAAATCTGTCAATATTGTACGTACAATCTTACATTTCAAATCAAATCATTTATTTTTGCCAACATGGGTATGGGTACAAATGATATACAAGTTTTGATAGTGTTCTCCATGCTCTACCATCACTTGGGCATGCAAAATTTACACGTAAATTACAATATAATATCAAAATACTAAATTATTAAATTGGAAAATCATTTTATCTTTAAGGGTCAAGAAGTATCTAGTAGTCAAAGTCAATTTGCAGTTGGACATGGGAAAAAATGTTTTTCAACTACAATGTTAAGGTTGGTCTTGGGATAAGTTATCTCGAGATAAAAAACATGTTAGTTAACATACCTATTCATTGTGCAGAACCCTCACCACGCGAGTTCAATTTGCACTTATCCGGTTTTTTATTTCAAGAGGGTGTAAGTTCCAGATTTAGAATGAGCATGAATGAATTGAAAATGAAACCTATACGGTGTAAAGGTATCTGAAGAAACAAGTTCCAGAAGAAGCACGGAGGTCGTGATCGAAGGAACTACCTAAGATCTGGAAGGATTTTTTCAGATTATCCTATCTGTAACAGCACAAAGAGATACACCCAATCACGTACCTTTAACTGTTTGCCAGCCTTGGTTTAATATGTTCTGAAAGCCCAGGTGATATATTCCTCTTTGGTAATTCTCTATGTGTCTTGGCCTAGGCGTGGAGTCCATTAATTTCACAAGGAAATACGCTTCCAGACGACTGTTGATCATTGCCAAGGAGGTTTGTTCTCTTTCGCATATGGCACTGGCCTCTGTCCACTTTAATGGAGTTGTATGGAGCTTGTAGCAGTTGCCAGTATCCGTACTGAAACTGTAATCTGAAATAATAAATAATTGTGTAAAAAAAATGGCAGATTTTATAAATATACTTCTAAGTCCGTCGACTGAGACCAGCAGGGCTAACATGACACACGCGACAATTACTCACTCTCGCGTGAGTAATTTTTGTCTGTTTCTGTCAATTTTCTCGTTTTCTGACAGCGCTGCCACAAAATAACAAACCCTAACATGGCACCTAAGTTATCTCGTATTTTGACAATTCAACATGAGATAATCTAGTCGTCCTATAATAATTTAGTCGTCCTCGATTTTGACGATGAGAAGAGTAGACAAAATTATAATACAAAAAAATATGGCATTCATGGGGACTGGTGACAGAAATGAAAACTTAAAACTTTGGAATAACATATATAAGTATATAATTATATGCGTATACACGTACGTACACAGGCCGCTCCGCGACGCCAGTCTGATGCACACGTTACATTAGCATGTCGTTGACTTGGGTAGCATGTTGGTGCCGCAGTCTGCATGTCGGTGTCGTGGTTAGGATGTCGGTGACGCGGTGTGCATGTTGGTGACGCAAATTGCATGTCAACAAGTGCTTTCAGAATGTCGGTGACGCGGTTATCACGGCGTAAGTCGATTGGCATATCGTAAATCTGCTAGCATTTCGGTGACGCTGTTAGCATGTCGTTGACTCTGCCAGCACGTCACACACTTTTTAACCGACGAATATAAATATGAAAATAGGAATACATAAATAATAACCTAATTTAATAATAATGGAAATACTTCTAAAATTTCATAATAATTACCTACATTATTCTTATGCAATACATACATTAAAAATAACTATTATATACACCCAAACCTAATTATATATACATAATCAAACAAACAAACACATCTAATAATTTATAATAATATTGAATTGCTTGAATTGCTACTAAGCCCTCCTCTTAACTTAACTTAGCCATCCAGGCCGATGCCTGCCGGGGTCGCCGGAAGGTACTAAAGGGTCACCGAGGCACCTGGCAACACAGGCAACGGAAGAAATACGGGTGGGTTTTAGTCAGTAAGAGTCTGACACACCCTCCCGCTCCGCCCAGAGCGGGAGAAGTTATGTGATGATTTCCCACTCAAAAAAAAAATGTTGCTGTGCTCGACAGTGTCCATATTGGTGTTTTACTTTTTATACCATCTATGTAATACATATCGACGGCTAAATGGTAATAAGGCATAAGCGACATTTTGTTCGAAAATGAGTTCTGAATGCCATCCTACCTAATCTCTATTTTTAAGTAGGATGGCTTTCATAACTAATTTTCGACCAAAATGTCGCTTATGCCTTATTACCTTTTAACCGTCGATATGTAATGCAAAGAAGAGAGTATTGAGTATTGACTTCAAAAAAGGAGGAGGTTCTATGTTCGTCGGTATGTATTTTTAAAATGTACGTTCATCGATATTTTCGTAAATTGTAGACCGATTTTGGAAATTTGTTTTCATTTAGCAAAGAAAGCTTGGGCGGTGGTCCGTTTATAAATGTTATTAACTTTACTTCGGTTGTCTTTGAGTTAGCTTCAATAATACGTATTTTTCCCACTTATTCTATGTGGATTATGTTATAATAAGTTCTTGTCCCTGTTATTTACATAGCAGGTAGTAATGTTCAATGTGAGGTGTATATATTATATATATATATACACCTCAATAAAAAGTCTTTGGCAAAACGAAACGAAAAAAAAAACGAAAATACAAAACAAATGACACCGACTTCCGAAATCAAAGTTATTTTTCACTTTGTAGTGTGTTTTTAGGAAGACGGGTGTTTTTTTTTTGAAAAAGTGTTTTTGATATGTTCACTACAATAACGATAGGTACTTATACAATTTTGGCATTCTATCAAATACAAGAAAACTGTAGGTATATAGTGCGTCCGCACACTGAAGATTATAACCTACCTAAATTAGGCATGTTGCATTTGTTGTTCCACTCAAGTAACTTGAGACTCTTCTTACAAATGAAGTTATACAATCTGTCGCACTCGCAATCATTCAAGTAGCCTTCTTTGTCAATCTGCACACAGTCTTCTATACCACCAGCATTGTTCGGCTCATCTGGCTCCCAGGTGCTGTACACCTTAGCGATTGGCTTTCCTAAAAATAAGAAACACTATAAAAATATATTTCTTATAGTAGGTGTGATATACAAACACGATAAATTAAATATAATATATATTAAATAAAATGATATAGTGTTTTTTTGGGAGGTCAACGACCGCTGTTAGTGTTGTTACTTGAAATATGAGTTGCGAAAAACTGTTTTCTTATGTTTTATCGTGTTTAGATATTGATACCCATCACGTCTGTGAAGTTTAGACAAAAGTCTAAAAAATAGATTTTTTTGAACTTATAAGTAGAGATCGGATATTCGGATGCATATTCACCTAAAGTTGTGAAGTTGGCTAATATGGAATGCGCTTTTGTATCGAAAAAAACCCACGGTCCCGAAAATACAAATTTACGTTTCTGATTATAGAATCGAATATATATTAACTTACTTTCAAATGTTGGCTTTTATGGAATGCACTGGAATGGTGTCGATACAAAATCGACCGTAAAATTCCCGCTTGCCATTCCGGAATCGACAAATTTAGTGTTTTTTTCTGACTATTTAGAATCGGATGCATATCTACCTACCTAATTATTGTAATATAAAGTACCTATGTAGAAACATCAATTTTAAATAAATATGCAATCCGATATTGGTTCCATACTATACGATTTCGATATTCCGATATCCGATCTCTGCTTATAAGTATTTCAAGTGAATAACTAAAATAACTGCGGTCGATGACCCCACAAAAAATCATCAGGTTAATTTATTTTTTGATTTATTATGTTTAGATATCGGTACCCATCGCGTCTGCGGAGTTTAGCTAGCCAATCTAAAATAATCATTTATATTAAAGGAGAAGCTGACTGACTATATCAACGCACGCCTGAAACTACTGGGCCTAGGAACGTGAAGTATTGCACAAGGGCTTCGTTTTATAATGTAGGCGAGCATTATGAAGGGGTTTTTGGAAATTCAATATTTAAGGGGATAAAAAGGGGGATTTTTTGTATGAAAAAACTTATCCTTTGGTTAAAAAAACTTGAAACTTGGCACTATTTCTTGCCAAAGTAAGTTAAAAAGTTAGTAATTATTAGTTTATCAAAACTATCACATGACCTGTTAAGCCCCGCGCGACACCGATTCGGAGTCAAACAATATAGAAAATCAATTGTGTCTCATTAGCTGTCCTTGACCAATTAAAGGGGTTTCGGAGGTGGCAAAGACGTGCGGTCCGATCAACCCGAAACTCAGTATCAATTATTTTAACAGAAAAGAAAAATAATAAGTTTTTGAGTTTTTCAAAAATCTACTCCCAACGGGGCAAAAACGGGTTGTAACATTTTTACGCGGAGGATTTTCCTGCGTTGCTCGATTAGCTCAAAATATGGATACGACCCAAACGATTTTCCAAAACTCCACCTCAGTGGGGATAAAAAGCTTCGGGAGGTTCCTGCGTCGGATAAGGCGGGAGGAAACGTCCGGGTGTCACCACTGTGTGGATCGCCTGGAGGACACGGTGGAGCATACGGTGGAGGTCTGCCCGGCTTGGGCAGAGCACCGCCGTGTCCTCGTGGAGGCGATCGGCGGCAGAGACCTCTCGCGTCCGGCCCTGGTTCAGGCCATGGTACGGAGCGAGAGGGCATGGGCAGCCGTCACCTCCTTCTGCGAAGCAGTAATGCTCGCAAAGGAGGAGGCGGGACGGTTGAGGGAAAGGCAAGTTTCGCGCCCTCTCGCCCCTAGCCGCCGCAGGAGACGCCCAGGGCGTCGGGAATCCCGGGCGGATTTCCGGCCACCGTAGGCGCGGGCTTGCGGACGGTGAGCAATGGGTAGCTCACCGTCCGGTAAGGACCAGGCCCGGGTCGACGGCGCGTTGTATTCCACGCGCGCCTCAAAGAGATGTCGTCAGCACATAGTAGGGGTCCACTAGGGCCGATGCCTGCCGGGGTCGCGGGAAGGTACTTATGGGTCACCGAGGCCCCCGCAACACAGGCAACAAGAAGGAATACGGGTGGGTTTTAGTCAGTAAGAGTCTGACACACCCTCCCGCTCCGCCCAGAGCGGGAGAAGTTATTTGATGATTTCCCACCCAAAAAAAAAAAAAAAAAGTGGGGATAAAAAGCGATACAGTTTAATATTAACAAATCTTATTCCTTTTGTCTATAAACTTGGCCCGGATACATAGTTATCTAAGTAAATAATAAAGATCGTAATCATTATTTTAGAAAACTAGCCGTATGGGGTGCTAACATTTTTAGAGGAAAGTGCGAAATCCGCTCGGACGAAGTGCTTGCAGCACTACGACCGCGACTGCTATTAGTCCTTCCAGCCTGTATTTCCAGACAAACACAAACATTTCCTAACAAACTATGAGGGCTAAAAGTAGCGTATGTCCTTCTTCAGGTATCAGGCTACATCTTTGTCAAAAATCATTACGATCGGTTCAGTGTTTGAGTAAAGTTGAAACAAGAGTTAAAAACAAAAATATACAAAATACTATAATTATAATAGGTACGTACCGTCAACTGTCTGAAATATTCCTTCAACCAATATGTCCGACAGCCCCACGTACATCCACTTGATTTTGGGGTTAATTTTGTCCCAAAGCGATATCACTGCGTGTGCTTCATCGTTGTTGTCTGGGTGCCAGAGGGTAGCCCCTTCCAGAGCACACACTCGCTGGGCCTCAGCCCATGTCAAAGCTATCGTGTGGATTTTATAGAAACTCTCTTCGGTTTCTATGTAGGTGTAGTCGCTTCGGAAAAACCTTTTAGCTCTTTGTCCATCTATGAAAGTAGACAAAGAAAAGTTTGCTTTACGAAATGAAATAGCCAACTTCATCTTCGACGCCAATTTCGACGTCTTCCGAACATCTTTTGCAATTACAATAACATGCATAACTTGTTACTTACTACCTCATTGATATGTATTGGTATGTATGTAAAGGAACGAAGGCTACTTACACTTGTGTATTGTTTACCTAATGATATGACGGATATGAATACCTTTATATCGCACGCTTAATAGAATACTGACCTATTATAGCTTGAGTCAAAGTTAGGATATCTGCATTTTTTTTTTGCACAGATTGAATCATTGGTTTTTGAAAAGTAGGTATTATATTTAACAGTAATATGCATGTTTATTATATTGGCTAATAAGCCGACTAGAACCCAATTGCAAAACATTTAACGGCGATTTCCCTTTCAGATTTCCAGAAATCTACTTTTGAGTTAAGCCAGTATTCTATTAAGCGTGCGATATGTGTAAATTATATGTTAGAATTGATTAAAATATAGAATTAATAAAAAAATATAGTGACTGCCTCGTTGGTCTAGGGGTTGCAGGCGCTACTGCTGAGCATGAGGTCCTGGGTTCGATACCCGGGTCGGGCATTGGGTTTTCTATCTGGAATTTCTCAGTAGTAGCACGGAGTCTGGATTTGTGTCCGGTTGATGGCAATAGGCTCGCCCCCTATTACATGGGACTTAAACATAACTGGCGAAATGTGGGTGTACTACAGGTACACCTCTGCCCAACCCTTCGGGGAAACAAGGCGTGATGTTGTGTATGTATATAAACATCAACTGACGTGCGTTAGTCTCGCAAAAACTCGAAATTGGATCGACCGATGAAATGTTGGTACTTAAGTTGTTAAAAAAATTTCTAACAAAAAAAGAAAAAGACTGTGCAACGTCATTAGCTATTTTATTTTATTCTTATATTTATATATAATTAGTTATATATATTACATTTAAAGTTTATAATAGGTATATGTATGTTTATCCTTATATTTAAAAAAAATATCTATTCCTCAATTTTCGTTATTGCATCTACCACTGTTTGTCTCTGCATCACCCAAAGGTTGATTGGTAGAAATTGCCTATGGCATTAAGTCAGCCTCTGCACATTTGTATGCTTGAATAAATAAATAAATAAATAGCCACACCACAATACATCATGCCTGTCATGACGCTTGAAAACGAGACAAAACGTTAATTATAAATATATTATACTTACATGAATCCGACACTAAGTTCACAATAAAAAAGATTAACAAAGTTTTCGAAAACATTTTATGCGACATATTACGTCTTGCTTGAACCGCGCCAGATAAACATAAGAAGTAGGTTAGGATACCGCCAGCTACTAAGCCCAATTTAATACTGCGGCCACACTATCGATCGGGATCGGCGAATGTTCGCGATGTGTTCGGGCGCGAATGTTCTTTGCGGCGCTGCCAAAAGTTGGGGAGGCCGGGGCTGGTTGACAATTTTTGTCACATAATGGTATATATTTCTAGGGTTTTATATTAAAAAAAAACCGGACATATTGCGTGAGTTGAACCTGCGTGGTGAGGATTCAGTACAATGAATATGTTATCTACCATGTTTTTTATCCCAAGTTAATTTATCCTATGAACAAACTTATCATTGTAGTTGCAAAATGGTGTGGATTGTTTTGGATAGTGAGTTGAAAGTATGTGTCGTGGATGTTAAAAAGTGAGTGATAGCTTTTAAAGTTATTGTGAACTAACAGAGGAGTATAGAAGAAAAATACGTTTTGTGCCGACCTCAAATTAATTGGAATAAGGGCAGGAGAATGGTGATTGAAAAAACCGGCCAAGTGCGTGTCGGACCACTACAGTGAAGGGTACCGTAGTTGGGATGAAACTATCCCAAGAACAAACTTAACATTGTAGTTGAAAAAGATGATTATTAACATTAACTAAATTTAATTAAAACTAAGTTAAGCTTAAAAAAGGCCCTCGGGGCATTGTACCGAGGATGCTGGCGGCATTTCCTCGCTGAATTGCAATACTGATGCGTTACGCGAGAAAGCTGCCAGCTTTTCGGTCACCAGTTACATCAACTAGATGTTTCGCGATTTCCACAAATAACTTATGCGCACTGGGACCCCACGGACCGAGGGTCTCGACGCCAAAGGGCACAAAGTTGTACTCTCTGCCAATGCCTCCATATTTAATAACTTTCAGATTTTCGGCATTTTCTGCCGCTGCACCTGCTTTAGAAGTAGTCCGTTGGAGGTGGGACGGTGCCAGTGTGTTTACACAGATAGCGTCCCACACAAGCATCCGTCCCAAACTCCACGGGACCAAAGACACACCATCATGTCTTTTGCCATCATCTCTGACAATGCCAGTCGGCTCAAGAAGAGCAGGCACATTGATTCTGGCAAGAGACCGGCGGATTATGTCATTAAGTGTCGCATGTCTTGAAAAGCGGCCTGCACTTTTTTGACAACAAAGCCCGTGGTGACCCAGTCGGTCCACGTCCGTGCCACAGGGGCATGTGTGTGGAGTGCATACCGTGACCCCAAGCCGCAGACCAGTCACCAGACGAAGCGAGGTCGGATCCAGGAAGGTACCGGTATATGGAGAAGGATGGGCATGTAGCCAATGACCGGCCTCTCTATAATATGTTCTCCCATACATCGATATACGTCACGGTCAATTCTCCAACTGTTCCAAATCTTAAAGTTTTGTAATCGCAAAAATATATTTTTTATGTGACAAAACTACAAGTAAATGATTTTCGGACTTTTTTCTTTACTTGATCTATGAAACCTTGCTTTTTGCCAAATTTCATGATTCTAGATCAACGAGAAGTATCTACTCTTTAGGTTTTGATTTATTTGCGAGTATCAAAATGTCTTATTTTATTGCAGTATTTTTTATTGCCTTGATTTAGGAGAATTGAGCTCCAAGTACCTATTTGATATTCATTTCAACTTGTTACCTCCATGCGTTCCCGAGAAAAAGGGTCTTGACAGACTGACAACAGACGGACAGACGGACGTACAACGAAGTGATCCTATAAGGGTTCCGTGTTTACCTTTTTAGGTACGGAATCCTAGTGATATTTGTTTGATAGTGACACTTTTAGCCTAACAAAATAATTAACAACTTTATCGTAGTTTTAAGCAATATTTCTGTGCCTCAAAAAATAACCAACTTAAACCCATTCTAAAGTTAGAACCTCCAAACAAAAATAGTAACTTTATAGTTATTAATATTGACAGTTCACATCTCATGTTCTTATTGTTCGTAACATTTGCTTGTTTTTCTTTTAATTTTTTCACTTATCTACGAGTATATGGATGTTTTATAATGTATTATATGTCAAATGCCCTTGGCGTCATAAAACGCTCATTATGTCAAACATAACAAAGTGACAAACTTTTTCTATAACATTTCTTATAAGTCAACATGTCCCACAAAAAGTTAGTCAACGAGCCCCAAACGCCATTTTTCTCTTTGATGACCTGGCTAACCTAAACACTGACTTCGATTTGAAAATATTTCTGTTTTACATGATCCAACCATCTCGCCAGGAGACTTAACGAGTTCCAGCCACCAGAACAAGCCGGTTTTCGAAAAGGCTTCAGTACCGTAGACCACATCCATACTGTTCGGCAGATTGTGCAGAAGACCAAAGAGTACAACCAGCCGCTGTGTATGGCATTTGTGGACTACGAGAAAGCCTTCTACTCCATTGAAATATGGGCAGTTCTGGTTCTGGTCGAATTGACTGGCGTAACAGGTATGACGCTGCAACGATGACAGTCCAGATCCAGGATAAAAAAAAACAGCCCTATCAAACTCAGGGGGTTAGACAAGGGGATGTGATATCCCCGAAACTGTTCACCAATGCGTCGGAGGAGGTGTTTAAGACGCTGGACTGGACTGGACATGGTGTCAACGTAAACGGGTGTACATCTAACACCTTCGTTTTGCCGATGACATCGTCATAATGGCAGAGACGCTGGAACAGTTAGACCAGATGCTGCACAGCTTAAATGGATGTTGCTTAAATGGTTTTGCTTCTCGACGGGTTAGCCTCGGCATGAATTTGGACAAGACGAAAGTCATGTACAATTCGCACGTCTTTCCAGGTCCAATCCACATCGAAGGGTCGCTTCTCGAAGTTGTGAAGGAGTACGTCTACCTTTCTTTTTGTTCCGGTTTGGTAAATCCTCATGGATGTCCTCCGCCCTGGGGCGGGCAGAGAGGTCGGTCAGACTCTTACTGACTAAAAACCACCCCGGTGTTCCCCTTCCACACTTATACGACTTCCACGCCCGCCGCAGCGTGCCACCTCAGGCTCGCGGGGGAATGAGGTGTAAAACTCCCCCCGCGACGTTCAATAGGGGTGCGCGTAGAACACTACGCGCCGCACCTCGGGTCCTGCTATCTCGGGGGCGATGGATGTCCCCGAGTCCGCCACCCCTAGATCCCGTTTAGGGGGGCTGGAAGAGCGCGTTGTCCGCCCTCTCTTCCGCTCCCTTTCCGCAGCCTCCTGCGACATGACTGTTCCGCAGAAGGATACCACCGCGTCCCAGGACTCCTCTCTGCCGACCATGGAGTCGAGCACGGCTGGCAGTGACCGGTCACTGCCTACTCCTGAGACGACGGCACGGCACGGCCTACCACCAACCTAGGACAAGTTATCCAGGTCGGTAAGCACAACTTTGAGAAAGAAGCCGACAGGAGGATCCGATTGGGTTGGGCAGCGTTTGGGAAACTCCATCAAATCCTCTTGTCTCCAATCCCGCAGTATTTGAAGGCTAAGGTCTTCCTTCAACCAGTGCATTATGCCTGTCGGGCTGGTCCACAAATTAAAGGTCGCTCAGCGCGCTATGAAGCGGGCTATGCTCGGAGTTTCTTTTAGGGATAAGATCAGAAATGAAGTTATCCGGAAGAGAATCGGTGTTACCGACATAGCCTGCAGAGTAAACAAGCTGTAGTGGCAGTGGGCTGGCCATGTTTGTCGAATGACCGATGGCCGGTGGAGCAGACGAGTCTTGGAGTGGAGACCGCGTGTCGGCAAGCGTAGAGACGACGCCCCCCAGCTAGATGGACCGACGACTTTAAAAGGTGGCTGGGACAGACTGGATGCAGAAGGCGGAGGACAGGGTGTTGCGGCGCAGCCTGGGAGAGGCATATATCCAGCAGTGGAGTGCTATAGGCTGTTTTTTTGAGCTTTAAGAAAACTTTTGTATTACTAGAAAAGTAGTCTAACATAAATAAATGTGAGGCTTCGCAACAGAAAGTAAGTAAATTTCACTTTCACTTATGATAAAACAAAAACATGTAACCACTACTAAATGGCGAGCGACTGAGATTCTTTGCAAAAAATGTGGGGTGTACCGAGAAACATCCTCGGGTGCGATTTATTGATCCAAAACTCGCACGAGTACTGTTGACTAGTTTTTGGCAGTTAGTCTACATATGCTGTGTATACCTGGTTGCTGATAGGCAGCAACCATACTCGGTCTCACCTTTTTTTTCTTATTGTTCCGGGGTGGAAAATCCTCATGGATGTCCTCCGCCCTGGGGTAGGCGGAAGGGTCTGTCAGACTCATACTGACTAAAAACCACCCCAGTGTTCCCCTCCCACACTTGCACCGGGGATCATGGGATCTAATGCGACTTCCGCGCCCCGGCTAGTGCCGGCCCGCCCCTACTGGCCACCTCAAGTCTGGGGGAGGGGTAAGGTGTTTAAACCCCCCCTCCCCGCGACGACTGATAGGGGCGCGCGTGGAACACTACGCGCCGCCACCTGGGGTCCAGTGTGATGACGTAGACCCGGTCTCCTCTAACTTAAGATTTTCAGAAGTCTCATGATATTAATATAGATATTTATGTACACACAAAAAACGTAATAGTTCTTTATTAAGTGGTTAGTGTAAAATACATAAAAAAAACAACAAAAATTTTGTTTGTAAATAAATGTAGTAAATCATAATAATAATGTGTACCAAATACAACGCCACGATTTCCTACATTTGATTTTGCGCGAATTATAAGTGCAGAATGTGACTTAGTTGGTGCATTATGAACAACGCCGGTCACCGAACACAAAGTTCTTGCAGTGATATTACGACACCGAATGTTCGTCCGAAAATGTAGCCACAGCAAAATATATAACCTGTTTATGTTATTTTATTGACTTGTATGCTAATTAGGAGGAAAATATTGGTTGATGAACAACTTTGAACAGACGAAACACGTTTGGTAGCGAGGTTTATGAATCATTAAATCCAGTTTGTGGTGTACGTAAGGTTTGTTTCGGTGAGGCTTCCAAGTGCCGGGGGGCCAACCACAGACTATAGGTAAGCTCTCGATAGAAGAGTCTAGGAGGAGCCCCAAGTGTTGGGACCAGCGCCAAGTTGGCGAATTATATTTATTTAAACCTTCAGCTGTGCCTTCAGTGTCTTTCTACGATATCCAAGGTATGGAGATGGTTTATTTTTTGCCGGTACCACACAAGATTTTCTGATAAAAGTAAGTACCTAATAAAACGTAAAAAAATATTGTAAAGTGTTTTAAATTAAAATAGTTTATTGCTCTATATACTATATAGTATATAGTTGTTCAGGTTCAGCACATCTTATGCGTGTATCATCTTATATAGTATATCATCTTCAAATGCGTGTCGGACCACGCACAATGAAGGGTTCCATAGTTGGGAAGTTGGGATTAATTTATCCCAAAAACAAACTTAACATTGTAGTTGAAAAATATGTTCTCCCATAAGGGTCATTGTCAAGCTTAGGGATTTTTTTTTGCGAAAAAATGAAACGCGTGATCTAGAAAAATCAAAGGTATATTATGACTCTTACTTTACGTCAAAACAAAAGTGAGTATCAGTCTGAGATCAATAATTCGAAAAAGGCGATTTATAAGGAAATAACAATATTTCGGTTCCACCGAAAAGACTAATATGTCCACCGAGTGGACTAAAATGTAAATTATTGAAAAAAAAAAACAAAACAAAAATTTATTAACATCTTGAACAAAAATAACTTTAATGCTATCTTCACATAATCACAAGCAAATCAGTCGCTTAAAAGCATTCAAAAAGTAAATAAAAAAATATTTTGTGTCTGTCTACCGAAAAGACAATTCATTTCGGTGGTCAAAATATGTCGTCGTCGTCAGAAGACCAGAAGCATTCAATTCGTTCAGCCGGAGAAAGGGGGATTAGTGCCTTCTCTGGTTTTGATGTTGATGTATCAGGAGCTGTCAGAATATACGTCCGAAAATTGTATGCGCTTATGGTCATTACAGCAGTGATGGACTGCGCTCGCCAATTTCGCAATGGTTGCTGCATCGGGTCACTCGCAATTGGACTGGACCATCGGCTTGCCACTGGACTGTGCATAGGAGTCAAGGTTGGACTCGGTGAATTCATCCTGTCGGCGGGAGCTGGTGTGTCATTCCGAGTAGGACTTTGCAGAGGAGTCGTCAGGACTGGACTTGATAGAGTTGGGATATTATTTTGGAGTGGTCTGGGACATAGTGCTATGTCAAGTTTTTAGCTACCTAAACCGTAATGCATGCAAGTATTTTCTAGAGTACATTACATACAACTCAACCTACGAAACTGAAGCATCATTGGTTTACGGCGACTCCAAGTAACTTGATGGACTTTAATGGTTCCACGAAACGGCGTAATATTGCTGTTTTTTATTTTACTCTCAATAGACTCCACATGCGTCTAATCTACTCTAATGACTTCAGTGCCTTTACAGTTTTGAAGAACACACTCTATGAAGGCATCCAAACTATGGACATCGTTTCCTTGAGCGACGTGCTTATCAGCCGTATGCTTAAGACTACCACCCACGCCATCAGGGGCTCCTTTGCCATGTCCACTCTCACTGTAATGCCAGATTATGTCATCTACGTTAGTCTCCTCGCTCAAGTAAGCAGCAATTAGGTGGAACATCGTCTTATTTATGTATTGCGTTGAAGGTGCGTCACTCAAAATATGCAACCGTTTCAAAGGAGATGGGAAATTCTGGGCCCAGCAGTTAACTAGTTGAAATGTGTATTAAAAAACCGTTATATTTTTCTAAAGGAAATCACAAAAAACAGTACCATGTTTCTATCTAGGAAGCGAGAAAAGTTAAATTAAATTATGAAACTAACTAATCGATTAAATAGATGCCTGAATTCTTAGTAATCGATATCAATAATCGGTAAAATTTCAGAATATGTATGAAAATCGAGTGACAAGTGCTTATCAATCTTTTCGTGGAATCGATTCATAGCAAATCGAGTTCCTTTTATTTTTCTTCAGTTGGCAATACTAGTCACCGACTGACAGAGGCAGAAATAATCGGCAGGCGTTTGTTTTCTTTAATTCTGAGTGCGCACGTATTTTCCATGTTTTATTGTATTCGACGACGACCTCAGCTTTGCATATTATAAAGGACTATTCGACGGATCTTGCTAAGTACTTTGAATTACCTGACTCTCTATTTTGGACAACTGATTACGTCTATCGATCGGATATTGACGACACGGATCGCTGTGTGAATTGCGACTGGTCGCAGTAACTCTTATTGGCAGAAGGGTCTTGGACTTTGAGGCGATTTATCAGTTATTCGTCAGTGGCGTGCATACCTATTCAAGTACCTGTAAGTACCTATTCAAGTCGAGATTTTAGCCTATCAAGCGAACAAAACCAGAGTTATGTATCTACTGTTTACGGTCACCGGTGTCATGTCTGTCGGCTGTCTCTTTGTTGGATAGCATATATTAAAACAATACTTACTTAATAGCTAATTAGTTGATTAATTAGCCATACGAATCTATGGAATGTGCTGTTTGACCGATTTACTCATAAAAAAGGTGTAGGTAACGATCAAGTCCCGATGGGACCGATGCGGTCCCAGACTTAGGTGCTTTGAGGTATTGACAGTTATTGGGACCATTTCGGTCTTGGCCGGGACGTAGTCGTCTATGTCTTGCTTAGTTTTTGTCCACTCTCGATTAATTTGCTCAGGAATCTCGTCATCCCATTTCAAGTGATTCTCTTTCCAGATGTCTTGGGACAGTATTTTCATCTGGGTAGAAACTGGAGTGAGCCAACCGAGAGGGGATCAAAAAGTTTGGATATTTCAGACAGTAGCTTCCGCTTCGTAGGAAGCGTATCAGTCGTGTTTTCAATCCTTAATTGAAATGTGAAAATGTCTTTTTGTTGACTCCGCTTGTTTGAAGTCGTAAGTGTCGTAAGGCTCTTGATCGAAACTCTTGTCGGTGCTGTCTTGCAGTTCTTGATAATTAGACCTCCATTTTCGTAAATTGATACCACCTGTCTTGAGGATTCGTTTCATATCTTGCTGTAATTGTATTGCCGATGCTACAGAGTTGGAACCGTGTAACAAATCGTCCATGTAAAAACATTCTTCGACTACTTGAGCTGCATCTGAGTAATTTGATCTCTTGTCATTAGCCAATTGCCTTAGCGTCATCATTGCTAAAAACGGAGTGGCCTTGGTGCCATAAGTGACCGTAGTCAGATTGATCAGACGATTCTCGCCAAACGATTTTTTTGTAAGTTTTGGTCGTCTTCATGCGCCCAAATTTGGCGAAACATTTTTTCAATGTCAGCGATAAAAGCTATGCGATGTTGTCTCCACTTCAATATCAATGACAGAAGATCCTTTTGAAGGTTGGGTCCAGTATGCATACAATCATTCAAACTTTTCCCTGTAGAAGTTTTAGACGATGCATTAAATACCACTCGGAGTGACGTTGTTGTTGACTCGTTACGTAGAACGCAGTGATGCGGCTGAAAATACTCAGGTTTCTTGTTACTATGTGTCGGTTTCATGTGACCGAGTGATAAGTATTAATCAATGAATGTTTGATATTGTTGTTCAATAGACTTGTTTCTACTGAACTTTCTTTCTATCTGATTAGCTGAGCAACTGCCTTATGTTTGGATTCCCCAATTTCCGTGTTGAAGTTAGACTTTAGGGACTCGACATCTTACGTCGTCCAACCTTGTCGTGGCCGTCTTGTAAAACTGAATGTATTCATCCTCTTCGTTTGATTTTTGGTCGTCTTCAGGAATATCTTCTATCTCCCAAAATTGTTCAATGTCTTGAATGTTGTTTAGAATTATGTTGCATTGTAGAATTTGAACTTTGCCGAACAAAATCCACCCAATGCGTGTATCTTGCGCAATATAGCTACTTGAATCCTCTCGGTGAATCCTGTTTATGATAATTTTAGTGTAAATGTCCGCACCCAATAATATGTCAATTGGGTTGCTGATATAGAACTGTGGATCGGCCAATTCAATTTGTTCTAAAAGTGCCCATGATGGCCTAGAAAAGGTTGAGTTCGGCAGGTTTCTTGTTAGACTATTCATTATGAGAACATTAGTGGTAAACTTGTAGTGGCCGTCCAATGATGTACAGCTGATACTCAACATTCCTTTGCACGTCTTGTCATTCATGCCGATGCCTGTAATAACTCCCTTCCATTTCTGTCGTGGTAACCCTAGCAATTGTGCTGCGTTTTCGGTGATCAATGAAATTTGTGACCCTTGGTCAATTAAGGCTCGCATAGTCCTTTTTATCCCATCGGCTCCTGTCACCTTGATAATTGCAGTTGCCAAAATAACTGTCGACGCGAGTTTTTGCTGTGCTACTCACTCGTGACTTGACCCTTGCTCTGGCAGCACGGGGCCGGAAGCGTTTGTTGACGTTGTGCTTGCGTTTGAATAGGCGTCATGTAACACCGTATTATGTAGTTCATTGCATTTTCGACAACGTTTACTTGACGTGCATTTCTTTCCATTGTGATTGTGCAGGCAATTTGTACAAAAGTTAAGTTGAGCAATGGTTTTTCCTTTCAGCGCTGGCGTCATTTCACTGATTTTTTTTGCAATAATATATGCCATGATGATCGTTGCATACTGGACAAGAGATGGATGGAGTCTTCTGTGACGTAGCCTTGTTGCTGACGTAGTAATGTTTACCCTGATTTGATCTTGAGTTCCCTGAATTTGAAGAGAAATTTGTTGATTTTTGTGTCGCATCTTGTTTGCGACGTGCGGACTCCATGGTAGTGAACTTGTTCTCCAAGAATTCTAAAAAATCTTTCAAAGACGGCAGCTCTCTTGGCTGTTTGAGTGAGGCGAAATATTCGTTGAGAGTTTCAGAATCCATTTTCTGAATGAGCAGGTGTACTATTATTGGATCCCAAGTGTCAATGTTGATGCCTAAATTCTTAATTCCATTTAGGCATTCGGTTGCTACGTCATGAATACGTTTGATGTGGTTTGATGACGCTTGTTGCGTAACTGGGATATTCATTATGGTGTTCATATGAGTTGAGAAAATGAGTTTCTTATTGTTGTAACGGTGGTATAATATTTCCCAGCCAATGATGTAGTTATCCGAACTGATCGCAAGATGCTGTATCAGGCGTTCTGGTTCTCCTTTAATCTTGCTCTTCAGGAACTGCATCTTCTGAGCGGCAGATAAATATGGGTTACCATGTATTGCCTTCGTGAACAAATCCTTGAACGACAACCAACTTTGATAATTCCCGTTAAAAATAGGAATATCTAGTTGCTGTGTAGACTACTCTTGATGAGATACGGACCATAGTTCACGATTTATTTCTTTCTTGATACTAAAATACATCTGCTCATGCTGCGTAAATGAAGCCTCGTAATTTTCGTCAGTCTCATCAAATTCGCTGTCTATTTTCCAGTGGATCCCATCAACAGCTTTCCAACGGTTTCCAAAGTTTTCAAAATGTCTTCAAACTCCCATTTTTTTTCAACGGACAGATCTACATATATTGCTCACGAAACGAGCGAATGCTTTAAAGTTGCTACCCTGTTTACGCAACTTTTCGTCGAACTTGCTATCAGTACCCCGAGTAGTATACTCTGGGGTTGGCATTGGACTCATCGGGGCAGTCCTGTTCTCCGCCGCCAAGGCACCTATCTGCTGCCGGCCCAATAGAGTTGGCTTGATAAAACCTGCTTTTTGAATCGAGTCTCTAACTTCCAAGTAGAACGCCTTGGTTTCTTCGTAGTGATTTCCGCTAAAATACTCTTGATTTTTGTCCTCGTATACACAAAGTTTTCCATGATTTTTGTGAAACTCATTCCAATAGCTGTTCAGGGTTTCAATTCTATTTTTGATGTATTCTGAAGTTTTGTGATCTTGACCATCCTTCTTGAAATTTGACCAAAGTTGTCGCATGCTACTGATGGCAACTTGCTGCTTGTGAAGTAGTTCTTCCATCTTGATTCTTGATAATAAGGAAACTCAAATTTGTTGATTTTTCCTCTTCGATCAATAATAGCTTCCTGCTGACTTACGGAGTACTCTTGCCGTCAAATTGCTTGATACTGGTTGCAGATCGATCTGTGTTAGATTGCTAGCTAGCTTTTACTTGATGCGATTGACTTGAATGTGCCCTGGTGGCTGGGAGTATGTCGTGCTCACTGTAATGTCTCGCTGATGGTGGCGCGTGTGTTGGATCATTTAGCTCCCTTCAAAATGGTTGAGCTGAATGGTGCTGATCCACGCGTCATGTTCGTGAACGGGCGCCGTCAGTAGAGACTGGTCATCTCTTAGCTGCCACGGCTTATTTAAACTTTAATTTTTGAATTGCTTTTGTTTTTGTTGTAATCTTTTTATTACGGACGCTTTTACGTTTTGCATCGTTCTCACATGTATAATTTCAAAATGAATGATGTAAACAATATTTTGTAACCATGATTGACCATACGTTGATTTAAAAGAGTGTCCTTGGAGTTTCTTGCCCGTTCTTCTCCATAGGTACCTACTACGCTTTGGAATGGGCAACTAGCTTCATCTTTCTGACTGACTGACCGAACCCTTGACAATTCAAAAGTGCCTGTAATTGGTTTATTTGAAATAAATGCTTTGAGTTTTGAGTTTGAGTTCTTGTATGAAGCCGTGATGCCAAATGCTTACTTGTTGTTTGCCTTGCTGCTGCTCGAGTCTTGGACTGTTTGCTCTTGATACTTGTTCTGTGAATGTGCTCTGATATTCCTCCGTGCGATCTGATCAGGGAGACCCGCTTGTGGGAGGCTAACTGATCCGATTCGCAACCACACGAGAAAATACAAATCACAAACACATGGCTTGAAGGACCATTTATGTACGAGCACTTGGTTGCAAAAATATATGTGATAAGTTGAGATGGAAGAAAACTAATCTTGCTGAATTCTTGTATCTTATTTATTAATTGTAACGACGTGTTTACAATGAAACGGTCAAAAATGTACTCAATAATATTAGTTCTATATCAATTTACATTAGGTAAAAATGCTTATGCAAGCGCACCAAAGAAATGTGCGATGTAATCGTACAATACCTATTAACACTTTAATATGAAAATATTGTAAAAACCAATTATTTTTGAAAGAGTCACCGTGGAGTTTCTTGTCAGCTCTTCTCCATAGATAACGACCAATTGGAACCGTGCACCTAGCTTCTGAAGTTTCATAAATGCCCATGTAGGTTAATGTGAAATAAAATATTTTGATTTTGAATGCAAATTTATTTTATAAAAAATAATCTATGCGGATATCTAAGGTTATTTAGTCAAATAGCTGTTTATTCTCTGTTATTACTAAAAAGTAGAACGGAAGCTATTTTTATTAATGAAGGGTGGCTGTTCATGTAATTGTTCACACCAACGACTCCTGAGAGTCTTTTAGAACCGAGAAAAATATGGGAATTGACAGCACTTCCTTTTGACATTTGTTCAGTTCCCTGGACCTTTTCAGCCCCACTAGGACAAGTCAATTTTATATTCCCATGTCTCGGAGGCTGTGGAAATCTTATCAAAGCTTGGGTGACAAGTGAGTTTCCTAAATCGATTCTATATCTAAATCAGAAGTTAGAATATGTAGGCCTACTTTAGAAAATTGCAACGAATAGCATGGCCTTGCTTGTAGGTAAGGTAGAAAGGAAGATAATAATATAAATAAATACTTCTAAATAAAAGTGATTTTGTACCCTGGCACAAGACCAGAACTTATGAAATCACTAAAATTTTGCTTGTCGTCAGACATACAAATTAAAAGGAATGCTTGTCGTCAGATATAAAAATTAAAAACAATAAACAACATTGAAGGATTGTTAAGGGCAGATTTGTTGTCTTCATTTGTTAAGGGCAGACCAATCGCGGGAAGGTACTTATGGGTCACCGAGGCCCCCGCAACACAGGCAACAGGAAGCAATACGGGTGGGTTTTAGTCAGTAAGAGTCTGACACACCCTCCCGCTCCGCCCAGAGCGCGCGAGCGGGAGAAGTTATTTGATGATTTCCCACCCTCAAAAAAAAAAAGGGCAGACCAATATAAATGGTTACCAAAATAATGGTTGCTCAACTGGTTTGCCAAGAGTTAACGTGGTAGCTAGAGGCTATTGATAGACTACAGCTCAGTACCTCTATACCCTGATAAGTAGTTGTTCACTTCCTATTCATGCCGCGGAGGAAGGGCGAGCAGCCCACATGAACGGGCTACTCGTGTCCGGAACTTGTTAAACAAACCAGAAAAAAAGGCACTCGAACTTGAGAGAGATGTTTGTCTTTGTCATATACGCAGTAATAAGCAGCCAAAAAGCAAGTCTTCGGAGTGCACATGTTAAGCCAAAAGCACTATTTCAGTTGACACCACTCTGCAATTTCTGCAGACTGTACCATACCAACTGATGTTAAATCTATGTAAAATTTATCTATTAAGTTTAAAAGAATAACTAGCTACACCACTGCCTAGAATATAACCCAATACAAAGGGTATCCAATCCGCTGAGAGTATCCAATGGTTTGCCAATCTGGGGGTGATTCATATCCATGATAGTACGAATATTGGCCTTGATTGGCAGAGACTTATAATCTAATATTATTAGTTTACTCACAGTATTTAAATGTTGAATAATGTAACATTGTGGCCAAAGGTTGGCCCAAAAACCTAATCTTTGTTAATTTTGTTAACAATAACAGGTGTGCCTAAACCTCCTTAAAAGAAAGTAATGTAAAACAGACTAAATTGGAAGAGCCCCCAGAAAGTATAAAGTCTGTGGTAGCCTTCTGGGCCCTATTTCTCGAAACTTATTAGACTAATAATATGAGTCCATGAACGAATATTTTTTACAAGTTTGCTAGTGTGCGTCTCTCAATGCTACGGTAGTAAAATATTAGTTACTAGTTGCCAACTAATAAATATTAGCTAAAATTACCTGAGTAAAATCAATTTGGTTTCATAAAAATAAAATGTTTTTTAAATGCTCTTGTAAATTACATTGATAAAGCTATTATTCTCAGAAGGCATGTAAAAAAGATTAGCCAAAATTAATAGACTTAAAACCAAACAAATTTTATAAAATGTGGTCAGATTCGGACACTTGCGACAATGAAGGAGATACAATACTAATTCGCCGTCGCTTTTTAACCAGAAACACTTACGAAATATTTGAATATACATTCCAGATTAATAAAAAAAATATATAGAATAAAATTGCTTGAGATAGGTATTTAAATTGTATACTGAATTATTCTATGTTCAATCCATTGTAGTTTTTTAGGGTTCCGTAGTAAACAAGGAACCCTTATAGTTTCGCCATGTCCGTCTGTCTGTCTGTCTGTCCCCGCTGTAGCTCAAAGAAGCTTAGTACTAGAAAGCTGTAATAGTAGCTTGGCATAGGTGTACATATTAATCACACCGACAAAGTGCTAAAACGAAATGAAGAAAAAATAAATTTAGGGTAGGTACCTGATGCCTGCCGGGGTCGCGGGAAGGTACTTATGGGTCACCGAGGCCCCCGCAACACAGGCAACAGGAAGGAATACGGGTGGGTTTTAGTCAGTAAGAGTCTGACACACCCTCCCGCATCGCCCAGAGCGGGAGAAGTTATTTGATGATTTCCCACACTCAAAAAAAAAGTCACCTTTTCAAAATAAAAATGTCGGCAAAATAATAAGGTGCAAGTAAAAATGAAACCTATGGTGCTTAACATAATAATATTTATTTCCCACCCTCAAAAAAAAAATAAAAAAGGGTAGGTACCTCCCTTGCACGTAATGTGGGTATGTTATTTTTTTTTTTCGTGGGGTATCGTTGGATAGGCTCTTCAGGCGGGTCTGTAAATACCACTTTTCGATTCAAGGATCTGCTTGCGTAATATTAAGCATTAAAGTGCTAATTTTTGTCAGAGTCAAGCCCCCTGCCAGCTAAATAGTTGTTTATGGAGACGTGAAAAAATTAATGGCAGTAGTACATATAATGAAATTAAAAGCAAAACTTCACAGCTAAGTGGGATTTAAAAGTTAAAGTCGACCAACCTAAATTTGCAGTTGGAGAATTGATTGTGACGTACATCGATGTATGGGAGAACATGTTTTTTAACTACAATGTTAAGTTTTTTTGGGATAAATTCATCCCAACTTCCCAACTACGGAACCCTTCATTGTGCGTGGTCCGACACGCACTTGGCCGGCTAGGGGCGAGAGGGCGCGAAATTTGCCTTTCCCTCAACTGTCCTGCCTCCTCCTTCGCGAGCATATTGCTTCGCAGAAGGAGGTTACGGCTGCCTATGCTCTCTCGCTCCGTACCATGGCCTGAACCAAGACCGGACGCGAGAGATCTCTGCCGCCGATCGCCTCCACGAGGACACGGTGGTGCTCTGCCCAAGCCGGGCAGACCTCCACCGTATGCTCCACCGTGTCCTCCGGGCGATCCACGCAGTGGTGACACCCGGGCGTTTCCTTCCTGGGGCGGAGTTTTTGGCATTCAGCCTGCGTACCGCCACTCTCATCTCTACCTCGGTCACCTCCAGAGCATTGTCGTCGTTGTCACCAGCAGTGTGGTCCGCATCGGGCACTGCAATAGGCGGACCCATGGGCGGGGAGGTGTGTTCCCCTCTTGAAGGGAACAAAGCGCTCACCACGTCCTCCACAAACTGGGGCCGGAGACCCATGGGGGGCGGGAGCCCATGGGTGGAGTTTATCCCGTACCACTTTGTACGGTTGTCCCCACGGGTCCCTGTTCAAATCCCCAGCGACTCCTCGCGGGCCAGTCTCCTGGCCCGCAGGATCTCCGCTTGAAGGGCGTCCTTCGCTACTCTGTACCTCTCATACAGCTCCGCCTGAATGGTTTCCGTATACGGAGGTCGAATAAGGAGCCTGCGGTGCCTGGTGTACCAGCGTTGCGCAGCAACGCACGCAGTGCGAAAAGCCGTCACCTCCTGCGACCACCAGTACACCTGGCACGAGGCACATCCAGGCTGGACCCGGGGCATTGCCACGTCACATATTTCAGACATGGCCTCCCAGAACCAATCCGCCTCGTCGTGTATGTCAGCAGGCCTGTCCGGCGATGACACCCAGGCCTGCACGATCAAGGCTTCCAGGAAGAGCTCCCGGTCCAGCTGCTTCAGCGCCCACCACGGACCACTAGGGGCCCGTCGGACCGACGCGCTTGAGGTCTGGGCGGAGACGTCAAACTGGAAGTACCGGTGATCGGAATAGGCCTCCACCCCCGCCATGTCGCGCCAGTCAACTACACGTGGCGACAGAGCGGGGCTGGCGAACGAGATGTCCACCACTGATTCACCCCGCATCCGCACACAGGTGGGGGACAGAACCCCGGTTTAGGACGACCAGGCCTGTCTCCAGAGTCCTTCACCATCCTGCCCCGTGTGTACCGGGAAGCCAAATTCTTGGCATTGAAGTCCCCGTGGATGAACACGGGGAGGGAACTCGGCAAGAGTTCGGTTCGGAGAGAAGTATACCCCTACCATGACAATCTCCCCGAACCGTACTGCTACGCAACCCCGACCTCGTTTGACGGCCTCGAGGGACGGAGTACGCGAATGGTAGGTATTTGCTTAATTAAATTAGATACCTTTGTTGTGTTTGGTTATTAGGGTCATCAACACTGACTAAAAAGAAATTCATGAATAACCCGTTCAAAAATTTAAATAAAAATTCTAATCCAAATTTTAAGTGACAGCAAAAAACAAAAACAGTTCTCTCTCTCTATGCACAACTTAAATCCATAAATATATGGCAATTAACGTGGCAGAATTGTGAAATACAACTAGTCAGATACAGGTTTCAGATTTTCAATCAATAAAAAGCCCAATTACAAAATAACTTCGAATTAAATAATTTTTTAGGAAACAAATTCTATCAAATTGGAACTGGTGTTATAATATTCAATATCAATGTAATCAACACAATATCGTGATATACGGAACCAATGTTATATAAAACTTTCGTAACAAGTAATGAGTTCATAAAATGCATACACGATTTCAATTTACATTTCAGGCAATATTGCAAAATTTCAAATAATACACGGTTTTAAAGCGAGAAATTGACTTCATGACTTGAAATGAGAGCAAATTGTCGAACAGTTTTACAATCGACAGTTTAATAATAATCAAAGTATTAAGACACTTTAAGAGTCTGTATTTACGTAATAGAAGGTAAAAAACCGGCCAAGTGCATGCCATGACCACGCACAATGAAGGGTTTCGTACATAATCAGCCTATAATGTTCCCACTGCTGGGACACAGGCCTCCTCTGTGAGAGGAAGTGGGCCGTAATCCACCACGCGGGCCCAGTGCGTGTTGGTGCATGTCTTCGATTTTTTGGTTCTAGGACATGCCGGTTTTCTCACGATGTTTTCCTTCACCGTTTTGTGAGCAGTGGTGATTAAATAATTTACACAAGTAAATCGCCTGTCCGGGTTCGAACCTACGACCTACAACTCGTAAGTCGCGGCCGTTACCACTGGGCCACCACTGCGCTTAAGGGTTTCGTAGTTGGGATGAATTCCCAAGAACAAACTTATCATTGTAGTTGAAAAACATATTCCCCCATACATTCCAACGACAGATATACGTTTGTACGCACAGTATTGAGTGATTTACCATGTTATTTTAACACCATATACTTCTTGTAGGTTTTCCTGTACCTAATTTATAAGTATAGAATTATTCTCTGTATTAAAAAAAATAGGCTCAGCAGTTTCGGAGATGGAATGGGGGAATGGTCAATGTTCATGTATTTTCTTGAATCACTTTAAAACTAATTATTTTAAAATAAAAAATAATATATTTAAAATCCTCTTATTATGTTCATTTGATAGGTCAACGACAGTGCAAAACTGTTTATTTTTAATTTTCTAATTTGCACCCAAAAGTGACCATCTTATTCAAAATTTGTTTATTCACGTTACATGTCTGTGTTTGGGTCACAGAAATTCATATGTGTACCAAATTTCAACTTAATCGGTCCAGTTGATTCGGAGCAAATCGGCTTTGATTGACGGACAGAAAGACACTAGTGATCTTGTAAGGTTTCCATTTGAGGTACGGAACCCTAAAAATAGGTCCATAATTAGAAGAATGTATGTATTATTTCTGGCTTTAGTACATTACTAAGCCCAGTTCAGTTACTCTTTGTGCCATTTACAGGCATCGTGATGTGAATAGCCCACTATATTATTAGTCTGCTATCTGTAACTCTTCCGCGTTCTACGGCGGCGGCTGATGAAATTAGGGTCACTGAGCCGCTCAGGTCCTCCACCCAGTAATCCCTGGGCGGGACAAAGTACGGCTCAGTGACCACGGCGATTTTATTCGACCACTGCGCCATGCTCTGAAGCAACAGATCCTGAGCGGAGGCGCAGTGGTTGATGTTCACCTGGAGGAGGCGTAATGAGGCCATTATTGGCCATGTCAGCCCCACCCGAAACCCCTGTGAGGGTTCTGCCGTGGTGGTTACGGCAGCGGCGACGACGGTGGTGGAAGCGGCGGCGGCAGTAGCGGCGGCTGCGGCGGTGACGGCGGTGGCGGTGGTGGCGGAGGGTTTGCCCCCTGGCCCTGGTTTTGGCCCCCATCTGGTGCTCGGCCAGCTTGCCAGCCGCCGCACATACGGCAAAGTGTGGCATGGCGTTGCAGGAGCAGGCCTTGTTTGGCCCGGGCTAACCACAGCTGTAGCAGAGACCGCTGCGGTCCACTTCCGAGGTGCAATTAGCTCCCACAGAGTCTCAGAGGTCTGGGTTCAAGCAGTTTGATCTGCGCGGACACCCAGACAACACAAAGTTGCAGATGACACTACTCCTCAGCCGTTCATACCCTTGCCGCGCACCAAAACTTGATATTAGAGGTATTTTATAGAGGTTATCTTTCTCGCGATCATTTTACGGATTACGATTTCGACGGTTGCAGTCAGGAGACTCGGTTCTCCCGCTGCTAGCTCGCTGGCAGGGTGAGTGCACAGCGAGTGCCGCCACTCTGCGCACACTCGACCTCTTTGTAAGCAGAGAGGGGAGTGGATGACCGACGATCGATGCTCTGGCATTGCCTGAACCAGCATACAAAGCCATGTTCATTTTTGTCTGTGTTTTGCTTCTTTCATGTATCAGAGATGGTGTTGTATACGTATTTTTTTTTTTTTTGTGATTTTCTTACTTTTCCAATACGCGAGGAAACTTCTGGAGGCTGAGAAAAAAAAAACCATCAAAGTCAGTCAATCCGTTCTCGAGATATCATTGAAAAAGCCGTTCGATAGTAAATGTATGAGAAAATGAATTTTCGTCTCTTTTTTTTCGTGAATTTTTCCGATGTTTTAATTCTGCTATTCGGGGCGGAGACGAATCCAACAAATCAGAGATCATCAAAATCGGTCCAGCCGGTCTTGATTCATAAATAATGTAACTAACCCGACTTTGTTTTATTTATGTAGATAAGATTAATAATTATGATATGTGATTATTTAATCAATTATTGTTACCTCCAATCGCCTGAAACACAGGATTATCTAGTTAAGGCACAAATCATGGTGAACCCGACATAGATTTAAGAAAATCTGTATTTAACGTTATCCTACTAATATTATAAATGCCATGCGATGTGGATGGATGGATGGATGGATGGATGGATGGATGTTTGTTACTCTTTCACGCAAAAAGTACTAAACGGATTTGGATGAAATTTGGCACACAGATAGTTTATAACCAGGAATAACACATAGGATACACGGGGTCAAAACTTATGCGGGTGAAACCGCGGGGCGCATCTAGTACATTATATTTTTTAATATCATTTTTATTTTTATTAGTAAGAAATAGTAACAGTATATTACTGATGAAATTATTGTTTTATTCCAGTTTAGATCTCATTGATTTTCAATATCCAGCGGAGTGTTTTTTTATATATTTCTTGGTCACCTTATAAATAAGGTTACATATAACAATTTATGGAAAATGTGTTAACTTTTTAGGATAAATAGATTGGTTAATTTCGTATTGTTTATGTTAAACTTTTAATAAATATTAGACTTAAATATTCAATTATTCTATGGAATAATTCACATAGCGTCTATATTCCACAGGTATTCTTTCACCAGCTGGTATCAAATAGGTCTTCAAACTATTGCTGTTTATTGGAAGGAAACCTATAGCTGTTTTGCATGAAAATAAAACAGTTATTATGTTATGAAAAACATTGGAGCTATATGCTTGCTGTCGAGTTGTTTTAAAGACTTCTATGACAAGTGACAGAAAACTCTTTTAACAGTTCAATGAATCCTAAGATTCTGCCAAATACTCGCATGGTGTAAGAACATTTAAAATGTAAAGCGGAGGAATTTGGTGAGTTTTACGTATTATTTTCTAGATAAAAGTAAAATCTAAAGATGCTTTCTTCAAACCAATGCTGTGTGTTTTTATACCATAATATTTTTTTTAACGCAAAACAATACGAGCTACGTATGGTATTCCGAAATACCGCTCACCGAAAGGACGGTTTTCCGATAACACTCTACTCCGACGGTTAGTTGAACGAAAAAATAATTGGCCGATGACACGTTTCGCCGAAAATATTATTTATCGACGGTTGGTAGTCCGAATGAATCCTTCGCCGATGTAACGGTTCACCGAAAACATTCTTCAACGACGATTGGTTAAACGATCGATCGATCGATCTTTTCTGGCACTCGCCGGCCGCTGCCGTGGCACCGCTCGCTTCGCTCGCTCGGCTCGTGCGTAGGAGGTCACAGTTTTAACCTAACCTAACCAATATTTAAAATAATTAACCTACTCTAACTAGTTCCATTTATTCATCTATGCTGATAAAATTAAACATGGGACTCGAGTATTGTTTAGCTGCATTGCACATAATTATAAAATATAATAGCTAGCGTAAACTGAATGCTATCGGCGAAAGATTCGATCGTTTAACCAATCGTCGTTGAAGAGTGTTTTCGGTGAACCGTTACATCGGCGAAGGATTCATTCGGACTACCAACCGTCGATAAATAATATTTTCGGCGAAACGTTTCATCGGCCAATTATTTTTTCGTTCAACTAACCGTCGGAGTAGAGTGTTATCGGAAAACCGTCCTTTCGGTGAGCGGTATTTCGGAATACCATACTAGGGCCAAACAATACAACTATTGCAATAATTTCATTTAAAAATAAGGGGTAGCAGCAAATACTTAACTACGCGCTCAGCGTAAAGTGCGACCGGTGCAAACGGTAGCTTAGGTGATCGCGCTTGGCCACCAGTCGGTCTATTCTGGGAAATTCTTACCGTGAAAACATAGTTGAAGTGAGCTGTCCTGATGCTAGGGATTGCCACTATTGACAGCTTATTGCACCTAAGTTTTGACGGTAAGATATTTAATATAATACGTTGTGATGGGGAAGCTTATGTACCGTACAGATCTATCGGTATGTCATACGTATGTCTTTCAACTTCATGTTAACAAAAAATTATTTTGATGACATTTATTTTTGTTGTAAGGACTACATTTTAAGACTAAAAGTATAATGCCAGGTAATTTTATATTAGTGTGTATTGCTTTAAGGTTAGCTTCTTTTTATAGGCAATTTTCACAGCTTTATTTTGAATTATTTGTAACAGGCGACGAGAAGGTGAAGAAGGTGATTAGTTTGACAAGTGCTACTCCATACCGTACACGAACATGTGATGCAAGGACTGATCAATGTGGTATACGACCTAATTTTGTTGTTAATGCTGAACTTACTTTTCACTCATGAGCCGTGTATGTGGCACCGAGTCGTAGGCCTTCTTATAATCTATCCAGCAAGTCGACAGATCCTTGCGGGATCGACGAACTTGTTAGCTAATTGCAATGTCGATGAGAAGTAGCTCCTTAGTGCCACGGGACCCGTTCCTATATGCTTTTTGAGAGGCAGACAAAATTGAATTACTTTATATGTTTGTGTAAATTTTCGCTCTCAAAATGGATGTAAGAAGTTTATAGACCGTCGACAAACACGTGATCGGTCTATAATTCTAGGGTTCCGCGGGACTACCTGACTCATGGAGCAGGTGGGTAACGCCTGTTGTTAGAAACTGCGGTAGCGACAGAGCAGATTCTAAGGATGACTGGAACTAAGATGCCAGGCAAGTGTGTGAACTAGTTAGCCATTTCAACCAATTATTTATTCAGTCCATTGTTCTTTGGAATGCTCTTCCTCTTGATATCAGGACGGCCACCAGTCGGTATGCATTTAAGCGGAAATTGCAGAGTTATTTTCAAAACAAATAGCGAAGTCATCTCAATTATGTATCTCTTTATCTTGAATTTGTATGTATTTGTATAAATATATGTGTATAATGTAATATATATAATATATAATAATATATTGTAGCAAATATATATGTATTTGTATTATAAGCTTGTATTATTTATGTATTTCTATACCTATTCTATTTATAATCTATTATGTTATCTTTTAATATTTTTCCTTATTTTTATTTCCTCTCAGAGCACCTGCCATCTTATCTCTTCACCGCCCTTGGTTCACTGGTAGAGAATGCCTAAGGCACTATGTCCCCGAGAATGCCCGCCTTACAAAGCGCATCACTCGTGGTCGTGTTGCCCTTACTGAAGCAGTATAGATACGACGGTTGATCCTGCACTGCCAGGCTGGTACGGCTGGTTTTGTTCGAGTAGCTCTCTCAAAGTTCGGAAACTTGATATTCGCTAAACGACATGCCGCAACAGCCGCGCAATACAGGATCGAGTGTATATCAACGAGATCCCCGCTGCTCTCGAAAAAATCCTTAAGCTGCGAGTCCAAGGCACACACCAGCGCCATAATTTTTTTGTGAATAGGTAGGCGTGGTAGTCGGTGTCTAAGTTCGGTCGGAGTGGACCTGTACTCGCAAAACGCATCTTCCAGTGCGCTCCACAATCGGACGTACGACGTACTGGCTACTTACTGTGGCAGCCCTATCATTTTCTTCTTCAACACCGCGATTGGACCGCGGCGGGATTACATCAATAATTGGGGCATGTGCCGCGGTTTGCACCGGAGTCTAGACGATATGGTTGCCAAATATCTCTGAGCGCAGCCTATCAAGTGCGGCATCATCCAACCTATGATGGCGTTAGGTGACCCGCACCGATAGTGGTTGGGCCGAGACATTGGCGGTTGGTTCTAGTTCCCGAAACAGTGACAGCATCCTACCACGGTACCCAGTGAGGTTAAGTCCCCTTTCTGTAGACCCGTAATTTGCGCGCATGACGTTCTCGTTCATAGACTGAGTCCATCTCATGCGTTGCACAAAACCACCGACAGCGGGGACCCGGCTAGGGGCCGGTTGGCCCCTAAAGTCCCAAGCTCCTGGGTGGCCGACCTCTCCCCTGCCGAAGTACAGGTGTTGGCGACGTCGTTGGCGGGGAAAAATACTCATCGCTCGAGCTCGGCGCAACTGCCGCGGCCGGTGTCGTTACAGCGCTAACGGTGGGGCTGGGTACCGGCGGCGGAGCTGAGCGAAGAGAGGTGGTAGGCGTGCTCGTGCAGTTGATCTCGTCAACATATTATCATTTTCATCCTCATACTGGCTGTTTTGTCGGAGATGACATGACAGGCGCCATCTACGATTCAGCATTTTTTGATTATGGTTTATTTATTTTATTTATTTAACAGTTTATGTACACACATATAAACAGACAAGAAGAAAGGAACAGAAAAATACGTACAAAGGTGATGCTTATTTCTAATGAAATCTCTTCCAGCATACCTGCAATAGGACAGTAGACATAGAGATGTAGACAACTTGTGTAAGGTAAAAGAGAAAACAAAATACATAAAAACAAAATAAAAGTATTCACTAATTTAATTATACACTATGAGAATATACTTACATAAATACATACTTCTAAAATAAATATCACTTAAATACTTTATTGATTTTTCTTTTTTTTTATTATAGTGTGATCTTACTTGTTTCATGTTTGATTCGGATTTCTCTTAAAATAAAATAACTGCTTCTAAAATTAATCAATATATGAAGATTGTGAAAACAATTTTTTGACGTTCTGTTAACGTTGGTGTTGCCAGCTTTTTATTGTTATTATATTTATTTATTTCAGAACCAGTCCATATGCGTATATGTTAAAAAAAACAGATACATTAATAATTACTTAAAGACTACAAATTAAATAACATCTATTACAAAAGTCATCATTAATCAGTAAAAACATTGTAAATTACAATTTTACAATACAATACAATTTTACAAAGATTAAAATACGCTATTTAATCTTAGTCTAAATTTAGGTTTGGATCCGGAATGCTCAACATGCAGCATTATTTTTTTTTGTGAATGGCATCTCGTAGTTGATCTTGAGAGGTCGTCACTACTCAATCGGACTATCCTGTGGCTGCCTTAAGCGGACTCAAAGCCTCCAGCCAGGGGTGAATTTCTTACATTACTAAGCCACTGCACGCTAAGGGTACCCCCTGTGGGGTACGGATCTCGGCATAGGGCGTCGCTGTGGGGAGGACAGCAAGGTGGGACAGGCTGGATCTGAACTGAATTATTATTAAGCGGGGAATTTAAAGCTACGGGCTCAGCTGCGGCACGGGCTGGCACTTCGTCGAGCAAGGGTCGGGGGGGACAATTATGTCGGGGTTTTCGCGAGTCGGAAGGTCGGTCGGTGTGATTTGTGCACTGTACTCGTGGCCCTACTGCTTTCCTGGAGGAGGGTAATGGGGTCATCGGGGTCGGTGAGCATATGCCTTGGACAGTGAATAGAGCTAATGGAGGAGTGCCTATAACTAGCGGCCTTCACAACCAGAGGGTTGCGGTAGGTGGCGGCAGAGTCAAAGAATCACTTCGCGGTGCGCTTCATGAACTGCTTGATGGTGGGGATTTTAAGATCGAGATGGATCAATATGCAGCATCCAACATACAGTGTTTTATCTTACTGAAAGCTCGACAAAGAGCATACAAAAATCTGCAATAATCCTAATCATATTTAATTAATTGAAGTATTTATTGAAGTACGTTTTATTGCTCGTGTTCACCGACATTTAATAAACTGCACTTTATGATATTTGACTAGTCCATGTCTTTTTTTTTTTTGGGTGGGAAATCATCAAATAACTTCTCCCGCTCTGGACGGAGCGGGAGGGTGTGACTCTTACTAACTATAACCCACCCGTATTCCTTCCGTTGCCTGTGTTGCGGGGGCCTCGGTGACCTATAAGTACCTTCCCGCGACCCCGGCAGGAGGTGACATGTCTAGGTGTACAATTTCAATAAGTAGAGTCAACGTCCAGAAGTCCACTTACACCGCAATGACCATCATCGCCTTTGCTATAAGGGCAACAAGATGCCAATGTGTAGTTTTGTCAAACGTTCTTATAGAAGAAGGTCATAAGTACAACTAATATTGCTATTCCATAGTTTTGTGAGATTGCTAGTCGACTTCTGACTGTTACTGTACATACCCACTGCTTGAGCCTTACGAGACATATTACATACAGTTATTTTCATAAAAACTAGTTACATAATCCCACCGAATCGATCATCAAATTGCGAGGTGAGAGTGTCCACTTCGTGTTCACAGATAAAGAAGCTTATTGTGTCACAGCTGATGTCGTGTAGCAGCCCGTTATAGAACATTGATCCGCACTCCTCTCGGTCATCGTCTGGCTGGTTGATGCCCCAGGTAACGTATCCAGTGTCATCCAGCGGTGTGCCTGTAAATAAATAAGTTATCTACTTAATAAAAAGCTTAAATTGCATTACCAGTTCCAATAAAACGCGCACCATCGTTGCCTGTGTTTAAGACTCGTGAAAGAACATTACTTGTCGTTGTGATTTTGTTCTCGTTGTTAGCTGTTTTAAACTATCTATAGTCTTCATTTATATTGGTTGCTTAAATAGTTAGTATGTAGTTATCTACTATAGCATATATCTGTGTATCTATTATATTATATTGTACTTATATACTTTTTATTTGCACCAAGGACAACCCCATTTTATGTCCAGAAAATCACAGTCCATTCCATGGTTGCCTGGAAGAGATCGCAGTAAGCCATAAGGCCGCCCATTGTATATTTTGTAGTGAATATTTTATTTTATTTTTGTAATGTATAATCTGGTGTACAATCTAGTATATATAAATAAATAAATAAATTCCCTGTCAAACAACGTACCTACAGCTTAAATTGCTTGATCTCAAAACAATCATTCATCTCGAGCAAGCAGACATTTTGCACCTTTTCACATATTACGAAGGTGTAAAATTATTTGCCCTATATAGGGTTAAATAGGGGATGAATGTTTGTCACTGTTGCGATTTTTTTTCGAAAAAATTGAGACTGAAATACACCAACCCACCCTGGCCCCGCGTTGAGGATAAGGGTTAATTTTCTCTATCAAAGGATGCTTGAGATGGACCTAGTTAAATTTTAATATTTTTGTTCTTTTTTTTACGTCCTTATGCAATAGATAAAAATAAGTACTGTAATATGATTCTAGTTTGTTATTAAAACATTTTATACCATCATAGTCAGTATGATCACACTTATTATTAAGTTTTACATTGCAGGAAAGAAATCGTCTCTTACCTATTACTGCTTGCCAGCCCTCATTGAATTTGTTATGGAAGCCCAAGTGAATCGTTTCATTTGGGAATTTTCCTGAGGCCTTGTTTTTCGTTTTAGTTTCTGTTAGCCACACGAGAAAATCGGCTTCCAACTGGGTGTTGATCACTGCTAGGTACGATTGTTCTGCCCTGCACACGGCGTAGGCGTCGGTCCAGTTCAAAGGATTCTGGTGGAACTTGTAGCATCTGCCAATCTCCTCGTTGTAAACGTAATCTGGAATAGATGTTAAACAAAGACGGTTAAGTTCTTCAGAAAGGCCTGGTGCGTAGTACTTGCAACCGTTGTGCAATGTATGAACGTAAACAAGGCAAAAGGAGTATGGAAGGATCGTAGCAGGTGTTTCTGTAGTTTTTGCCATGAGGGTAATGGAAAAATGCTGACATTGCTACGGAAACGGTAAGTTGTTTGGTCGTATACCGGGTACCTGGCCACCTTATAAGCTGGATAGTCGCATATCTGAAGGCCAAACACCCGATAGTTGCCAGGTTTTGGTTTCTTTTCTAATTATAATAATTTAACAAAATGAAACCAATTACACACGGCAAAAATATATAAAAAATGCATATTCTGCAAGAATATGATAAGAATATGCGGGCTCACATTCACAATATTTAGCAAAACTGGTCTAACTTGTTATAAAGAGAATTCAAAAACACGTTAACGAAATTAGGTATACTATTTATTTCTTTTCTTTTCTTTTCATTTCTATACATATCTAAACGATTTGACCGTCTGCCATCATAAACGATAGTTAACAATTTCCTGTTATTCAGACGAGACATCTACGTACATATTATCATAAGGACCTAAGTTAACAGGTCAATAATGGACATATGTATTCATTGACATTGGAGCACTAACTCCCATTGGTCAAGTCAAATTGGTCAAGGACAGCTAATGAGACACAATTGATTTTCTATTGTTTGACTCCGAATCGGGGTCGCGCGGGGCTTAACAAGTTAATATCGTGTATCTAAACAAAATGCAGTGGATTTGTTAGGACACTACTTGAAAATAGTGTTTTATTAATAAACAGATTTTTTAATAACCTTAACTGAAAATAAACTATTTTAAAATAATTTAATCTTAATATAATCTGCTACCCGATGAGTACCCACTTCAGATTCAGTCGTTTCACAGTTATTCTATCTCTTACAACAGTGACCCAAGACTCGGGGCAAGCTGGATCGCCTCAACGCAAATGTACATGTACATCTGTGGTGGGGAGACCCAGACAGCCACGCACTTCTTCTCTTGCAACCGAGCGGGTGGGCAGGTTGCGGATAGCCCAACTCCGGCTGCGGGACCGACTGTTAATGTCGACCCCGCACCCGGAGCATCTCGAAAGAGATCCCGGACAAGAGAAGCTCCCGAAGGCCAAATCCCAGGCGTAGGGTGACCCCCAAAACCACACCACCTCACCTAACCATGCCTTCCTTCCTATCCCTATATCCCGTCGATCCACGAGGAGGGGTAACCTCGATTCCTCAAAGCCCACCCCCCATAACCAAAAAATATGCAGAACGACAAAAAATCTACCCAGGTGGGTCCCGGCCGAGCCGGGGAATCCCACACCGCTTCGGCGGTCAGCCCCCATCGTATTCTGGGGGGGGCATCCGACTGCTCTTTGGTGCCGCGCTCTTCAGCGCGGCCGGCTGCTGACTCAGCGCCCACAACACAGGCTGCGACTTACGCGCCATCCCACCCTACCACGGCTGCGACTAGTGCGCCAACAATCTCACCTCCGGCTGCATCTCACGCGCCAACACCCACTACGACGTGTATGCCTACCACAAGTCTCTGGCAACAGAGCCTTGTGCGTAACAGCATCACCAACCCGGACAAGGACCAACTACAACACAGACAGAGAGTGACGGGGAAGGAAGACGGACCTGGCAGCTCTAACACTTTCCCGGCTGATGGAGTACGCATGCTGTACAAGCGCGGAAAAATCATGGCTCGAGGGAAGAAAGTAGGCGACCGAAAGCGCAACACTCGCGAAGGCTCTAGCCAGCGCGAAGAGCGATCGGACGCCGAAGAGGTAGTACGCGACCAGCCACGTGTACGCGAAGGGGCAACCCAGCGCGGAAAACGGCCGGACGCAGAATCACGTGACCAGCCGCAAGTACGCGAAGGGGAAACCCAGCGCGAAAAGCGGCCGGACGCGGAACTATGCGGGCGAGGGCAAGTACGCGAAGGGGAAACCCAGCGCGAAAAACCTCCGCACGCGACTGAGCCTGCCGGGGCCGCCAGCCGACCCCAGGACACCGACTTGACCCACGACCGACCTCGACCCCAAAGGAAGAGGGGTAAGCGCGCTGGATCCTCACGCCAACCGCTACCGGCGACAAGCACCCAGACGGGTACCTCCGATCCGCAGCCTGGACCAAGCGGTACAGGGCCGGTGAAAAGGGAGCGCCCCGACGACTCGGCCTCACCGAGCACGCTTCAGGGGGACGCCAAACGCGTGAGGGTCCACTCCGCCCAGGGAGTGCAGAGGACCTACGCGCGAGCCACAAAGGACATTCCTGCGCGGCTGGCCGTAGCAATCTGCTTCCCTACCCCCTCTAGAGACCTGACCAAGGAAGAGGCCATACACATCAAGACCAAACTCGAGAGCCTTATGCTGGACACGGACTCCACATCGCAGCTCCCTGCCTTCCGCGGCTACCCTCGGGTAGCGGAAGGCACCGTGCAGTTGTGGTGTGAGGATGACCATGCTCTGACCTGGCTGACTCAGAAAGTGCCCCGTATACAACTCCCAGACACCGACCTTACCCTAACGGTAATGAAACAGACCGACGTGCCGACCCGTGCCCGAGCCTCACTCTTCGTCCCACGCTACAAGGGGGACATTGCCCGGCTCCAAAGTATTCTGATTCGTCAGAATACTTGGTACGACATAGGCAAGTGGTCGCTGCAAAGGGCAACTACCGTCGGTGGCGACAACTATGGGACATATTTGACCCTAGGTGTACCACCGGAGGAAGTTGAGAAGGTCCTAGCCCGGGAGCGTCGGATATCGTACCTGCTTGGGTCGATATACGTACGCTTCTGGCCCACGACCCAACCCCCTGACACCGCGACCCAACCACCTGCCACACTGACCGAAACAACGACGGACCTGACTGTGACGATACCGACGTCGACAGACACACTGGACACGGACATGGACAGATTGGAGGAGGTCATGGCCCGAGCGGCAATGGCCGACGAAGACGAAGCCATACCGCCAACATCGCCCGGCTGGAACGAGCAACTGTTAGCCTCGTCACCGGGCGGTCAACACGACGACCAGCATAGGGCGGAGGGAGCGGAGGGATTGTCCGATGGATCCATCTCCGACTAACTCCACCCCACCGTCGCCATCGCCCCCCCTTTTTTTTTTTTTTTTTTGAGGGTGGGAAATCATCAAATAACTTCTCCCGCTCTGGGCGGAGCGGGAGGGTGTGTCAGACTCTTACTGACTAAAACCCACCCGTATTCCTTCTTGTTGCCTGTGTTGCGGGGGCCTCGGTGACCCATAAGTACCTTCCCGCGACCCCGGCAGGCATCGGCCCTAGTGGACCCCTACTTTGTGCTGACGACATCTCTGTCGACCCGGGCCTGGTCCTTACCGGACGGTGAGCTACCCATTGCTCACCGTCCGCAAGCCCGCGCCTACGGTGGCCGGAAATCCGCCCGGGATTCCCGACGCCCTGGGCGTCTCCTGCGGCGGCTAGGGGCGAGAGGGTGCGAAACGTGCCTTTCCCTCAACCGTCCCGCCTCCTCCTTCGCGAGCATTACTGCTTCGCAGAAGGAGGTGACGGCTGCCCATGCCCTCTCGCTCCGTACCATGGCCTGTACCAGGGCCGGACGCGAGAGGTCTCTGCCGCCGATCGCCTCCACGAGGACACGGCGGTGCTCTCCCCAAGCCGGGCAGACCTCCACCGTATGCTCCACCGTGTCCTCCGGGCGATCGCCCCCCCTCAACATCATACAGACAAACCTCCAGCATAGCCAGACTGCCACGGCTAGTTTACGCAGGGCGCTGGAGGTAACACCCCGAACCATCGCACTGATCCAAGAGCCTTGGATCAGGAATAATAAAATATGTGGCCTCGGTAACATCGGAGGTAAGCTGATCCTGAACACACACAGCGCAGACAAGCCAAGAACCTGCGTCTACATACCCAAAGGAATTCCTATCACACCACTTACTCAATTCTGTTCCAGAGACTTAACAGCTGTCAAGCTCCACAGCGATGGTAGCGCTCCAGATGTTGTACTGGCCTCGGTGTACATGCCAAGCGAGGACGCAAACTGTCCTCCAAAGGAGATGGCCGACCTAGTGCAGCACTGTGAGCGCGCCAAACTGGAGCTGATAATCTGCACCGACTCGAACGCTCACCACCCTCTATGGGGCAGCGACGCACCGAATTCCAGAGGAGAGGTATTATCCACCTATTTATTTTCTACTAATCTTAACATCATTAACCGCGGCTCTGAACCCACTTGGGTCACAGTCCGAGGACAAACGATCATAGACTTAACACTCGCTACAGAAAACGCGACTAACTTTATTATGAACTGGCACGTATCGGACGAGCCATCTTGCTCGGACCATAGGAGGATACGCTTCACAATAACTACCAATACAAAGAAACCAACACCAAGGCGGAACCCGCGGCGCACCGATGTACCCCGGTTTAAACGTCTACTAGCCTCTCTATTAGATAGACACCTATCACAGGTAGGTACGATTGTTCTGCCCTGCACACGGCGTAGGCGTCGGTCCAGTTCAAAGGATTCTGGTGGAACTTGTAGCATCTGCCAATCTCCTCGTTGTAAACGTAATCTGGAATAGATGTTAAACAAAGACGGTTAAGTTCTTCAGAAAGGCCTGGTGCGTAGTACTTGCAACCGTTGTGCAATGTATGAACGTAAACAAGGCAAAAGGAGTATGGAAGGATCGTAGCAGGTGTTTCTGTAGTTTTTGCCATGAGGGTAATGGAAAAATGCTGACATTGCTACGGAAACGGTAAGTTGTTTGGTCGTATACCGGGTACCTGGCCACCTTATAAGCTGGATAGTCGCATATCTGAAGGCCAAACACCCGATAGTTGCCAGGTTTTGGTTTCTTTTCTAATTATAATAATTTAACAAAATGAAACCAATTACACACGGCAAAAATATATAAAAAATGCATATTCTGCAAGAATATGATAAGAATATGCGGGCTCACATTCACAATATTTAGCAAAACTGGTCTAACTTGTTATAAAGAGAATTCAAAAACACGTTAACGAAATTAGGTATACTATTTATTTCTTTTCTTTTCTTTTCATTTCTATACATATCTAAACGATTTGACCGTCTGCCATCATAAACGATAGTTAACAATTTCCTGTTATTCAGACGAGACATCTACGTACATATTATCATAAGGACCTAAGTTAACAGGTCAATAATGGACATATGTATTCATTGACATTGGAGCACTAACTCCCATTGGTCAAGTCAAATTGGTCAAGGACAGCTAATGAGACACAATTGATTTTCTATTGTTTGACTCCGAATCGGGGTCGCGCGGGGCTTAACAAGTTAATATCGTGTATCTAAACAAAATGCAGTGGATTTGTTAGGACACTACTTGAAAATAGTGTTTTATTAATAAACAGATTTTTTAATAACCTTAACTGAAAATAAACTATTTTAAAATAATTTAATCTTAATATAATCTGCTACCCGATGAGTACCCACTTCAGATTCAGTCGTTTCACAGTTATTCTATCTCTTACAACAGTGACCCAAGACTCGGGGCAAGCTGGTTCGCCTCAACGCAAATGTACATGTACATCTGTGGTGGGGAGACCCAGACAGCCACGCACTTCTTCTCTTGCAACCGAGCGGGTGGGCAGGTTGCGAATAGCCCAACTCCGGCTGCGGGACCGACTGTTAATGTCGACCCCGCACCCGGAGCATCTCGAAAGAGATCCCGGACAAGAGAAGCTCCCGAAGGCCAAATCCCAGGCTCAGGGAAACCTATGTTACCTTGTCCTATGCACCTATCACCAAACAAACCATCCCTCCGCATTCATAGATCCCGTCGGTCCCCAAATCCCTAGGTCAAATCCCAGGCGTAGGGTGACCCCCAAAACCACACCACCTCACCTAACCATGCCTTCCTTCCTATCCCTATATCCCGTCGATCCACGAGGAGGGGTAACCTCGATTCCTCAAAAGCCCACCCCCCATAACCAAAAAATATGCAGAACGACAAAAAATCTACCCAGGTGGGTCCCGGCCGAGCCGGGGAATCCCACACCGCTTCGGCGGTCAGCCCCCATCGTATTCTGGGGGGGGCATCCGACTGCTCTTTGGTGCCGCGCTCTTCAGCGCGGCCGGCTGCTGACTCAGCGCCCACAACACAGGCTGCGACTTACGCGCCATCCCACCCTACCACGGCTGCGACTAGTGCGCCAACAATCTCACCTCCGGCTGCATCTCACGCGCCAACACCCACTACGACGTGTATGCCTACCACAAGTCTCTGGCAACAGAGCCTTGTGCGTAACAGCATCACCAACCCGGACAAGGACCAACTACAACACAGACAGAGAGTGACGGGGAAGGAAGACGGACCTGGCAGCTCTAACACTTTCCCGGCTGATGGAGTACGCATGCTGTACAAGCGCGGAAAAATCATGGCTCGAGGGAAGAAAGTAGGCGACCGAAAGCGCAACACTCGCGAAGGCTCTAGCCAGTAGTTTACGCAGGGCGCTGGAGGTAACACCCCGAACCATCGCACTGATCCAAGAGCCTTGGATCAGGAATAATAAAATATGTGGCCTCGGTAACATCGGAGGTAAGCTGATCCTGAACACACACAGCGCAGACAAGCCAAGAACCTGCGTCTACATACCCAAAGGAATTCCTATCACACCACTTACTCAATTCTGTTCCAGAGACTTAACAGCTGTCAAGCTCCACAGCGATGGTAGCGCTCCAGATTTTGTACTGGCCTCGGTGTACATGCCAGGCGAGGACGCAAACTGTCCTCCAAAGGAGATGGCCGACCTAGTGCAGCACTGTGAGCGCGCCAAACTGGAGCTGATAATCTGCACCGACTCGAACGCTCACCACCCTCTATGGGGCAGCGACGCACCGAATTCCAGAGGAGAGGTATTATCCACCTATTTATTTTCTACTAATCTTAACATCATTAACCGCGGCTCTGAACCCACTTGGGTCACAGTCCGAGGACAAACGATCATAGACTTAACACTCGCTACAGAAAACGCGACTAACTTTATTATGAACTGGCACGTATCGGACGAGCCATCTTGCTCGGACCATAGGAGGATACGCTTCACAATAACTACCAATACAAAGAAACCAACACCAAGGCGGAACCCGCGGCGCACCGATGTACCCGGGTTTAAACGTCTACTAGCCTCTCTATTAGATAGACACCTATCACAGGTAACTATAAGAGACCAAACGCAACTGGAATACACCGTGACAAAGTTATCAGAATATATAACCGAAGCATACCATGCATGCTGCAAACTAAGAGCGCCAAAAACCAAGGGCGAGAGGAACCCCTGGTGGAACGCAGAACTTAGTAAACTCAGAGATGCATTGCGGAAACAATTCAACAGAGCCAAAAACACCAGACTCCCGGACGACTGGTAACTATACAAAGAAACCCAATATGCATACAAAAAACAGATTAGAACCGCCAGGAGATCTGCTTGGCGGAAATTCTGTGAATCCATAGAGACAAATAACGAAGCCGCTAGGGTAAGGAAGATCCTGGCAGCAGACCAGGACCGAACTCTTGGCGCGCTGAAAAAGCCTGATAATTCATACACACTAACCGACCAGGACACCAGTAAGGTCCTTCTCGAAACCCACTTCCCAGACTGTAGACTCCTGGAGGATTGGCTGAACCAGAATGGACCCCAACGGATCAGGACTGGTCCACAGCCCGCAACATAATAACAGAAGACCGGTTAAGGTGGGCTATTGACACCTTTCAGCCGTACAAGTCCGCAGGGCTGGATGGCATTTTCCCAGCCCTGCTGCAGTGGGGGGTAAATCATCTGGTGCCATTGCTGACGAAGATTTATCGAGCCTGCATGGCACTCAGGTACATACCCCTCGCGTGGCGCGAGGTGAAAGTCATTTTCATACCGAAACCTGGCAAAACCGACTATACACAACCCAAAGCTTATAGGCCTATAAGCCTCACATCCTTTCTACTGAAGACCCTCGAGAGACTTTGCGATAGACACATTCGAGACGGACCACTTCGAGCCAAACCCCTTCATAAACAACAGCATGCGTATACCACAGGCAGATCAACAGAATCCGCGCTGCACAGCGTGGTTTCCAAAATCGAATGCGCAGTGGATCACAAATGCTCAGCACTGGCCGCCTTCATTGACATCGAAGGCGCCTTTGACAAAACGATGTTCAATAGTATCAACACGGCCCTTGACAGGCACAGCATAGACCAGACCATAAGTGGCTGGATCTCAAATATGCTTAAACTGAGAGCGGTACAAGTCACAGTGAACGACACCACCAGGGCCATAGTGGCGAAGGGCTGCCCACAAGGTGGCGTCCTCTCGCCACTCTTATGGAACCTGGTTGTCGACAGTCTTATCAAAACACTCAACGATAAAGGTTACTTCACCGTAGTAAACAATAAATATATCCTGTCCGCTGGGAATGTTCAACACCGTCTACCAGGCGGAATGTGTGGGCATTATACAAGCGGCGTATGCCATAGAAGCCAGGAGAGTTACTGACACTCATGTACGTATACTCTCCGACAGCGCCTCAGTTCTCCAATACCTAGGGAAGAAACATAATACCTCGAGATTAACACAAGAATGTCACAATGCGCTAGAACGTATAACGGTATTGAACCGCAACACAGTGACACTGCAATGGATAAAAGGACACAGTGGATCCCTGGGCAATGACGCAGCTGACGAACTAGCCAGGAAAGCATCCGGCACGTCAGTCTGCGGACCAGAGCCAATCGTGCCCATCCCCTTCAACCAATTACGCAGGTGGCTACAGGAGCTCACCCACACACAAGCGGAGAGCTGGTGGTCCTCGGTACAGGGGTGCAGACAGTCCAGGGAGGCTATGCCATCCTTGGATAGCAAGTTAACCAGGCGCCTGTTACGCCTGAACAGGACCGGCCTGCGCCTGTTGACGGGGACCATCACGGGCCACTGCTCGCTAAACAAACACTTCCACACAATAGGCATAACGGACAGCCCTCTGTGCAGGGCTTGCATGGAGGCAGAGGAAACCGTTGCGCATGTGCTCTTCGAATGCACAGCCGTCACCCACATTAGAACAGAAACCCTCGGGGCACCTAGATCCTACACAGAGGTTCTAAACAGACCAGGAGATGTTATCAACTTCTGGAGGGAGGTGGGCTGGTTGGAATAACCACCAAAAAACGGCCGCCATGGCCCACGCACAATGGTCCACTTGAAGGACTAAGTGCGGAAACCAAACCCTCTAACATAGAACATAGAACAGTGACCCAACCGTAACCTTATTTTTACGAGAATAAAGACTGATTTTGTCAGTGATGCAAAATCAGAGGTAAAAAATAACCGAAGGAACTGAAGATCCTGATGTTAAAAAATCTTGAACAACCGGGAACAGCTAAACATTTTAGTCTCTTTTTAACCTACTGGTTCAAACTATAAGTAGACTCGATCTAAGGTAACATTGGCTGGAATTTGTGAGATAGTTGATAGTTGGATAGCTCTTAATTGCTAGGACGATTGACCTTTACAACCACGAGTATATAGTAGGGTAATTGCGTTACCCACTTATAATTGCAATGCTTTTAATTTCCACAATTTCAATAACATTCCTTTCATGATTTACCTCGAGAAGACTAACTTTGCAGACTATGCAGAATGGATTAGCAATTTCCTTCAAAATCCGTCAGATTGTAATTGAAAGTGTACGAAATTGGAGCGCAAGTCACAGGAACGGCATGTTTGGAGACGTCATATTTATTAACGTAACCCACCTAAATTAGGTATGTTGCACTGTTGGTTCCATTCTAAGGAGAGGAAGCTCTTCTTGCATATAAAAGGGTGCTTCAAACAGCAACGAACATCGTTAAAGGTGCCGTCTCTTCTAAGGATGACGCAGTCCTGAACCCCATGGGAGTCGTTAGGCTGGCCAGCAGCCCAATTGTAGTACACGTCTGTTATGGGGTGACCTGGAACCGAAAACAATTTTAGTTACGAAAGTTGCTGTTTTGGTCAAAAGTTTTATAATTGATACTCCTTTTTAGGGTTCCGTAGTAAACAAGGAGCCCTTATAGTTTCGCCATGTCCGTCAGTCCCCGCTGTAGCTCAGAGACGCTTAGTACTAGAAAGCTGTCATTTGGCATAGAAACAAATATTAATCACGCCGACAAAGTGGTAACACAACATCATGTATAAAAAAAAAAAAATAGCGTATCTCCGTTTGATGCTCCGAAATTTATTTGGCATAACACACTTGGCATAATTTTCTTTAAACGAATATTATTATTGCATACAAATTATTTAATTATTGTTTGGCCGAATGTTTATATGTCCGAATTTACAATGGCATACCTTTAAGATGGCAGAATTTTATTTGGCATAAATTACCTTTGGTAAAGTTAAAATTCCGCATAATTTCATTTAGCATAACTTTTATTTAAAGCGACTATTATTTGGTACAATTTCACTTGGAATACTATGAAAAATAGTTAATATGTTAGTGACAGAAAAGAATCGCTGCAAAACCGACTCCACGTAGTCTTCTCTGCCCTAGAGTGTAATTTAAACCCGCGTAGGTGCAATGCTTACTTGCATGCATGGTGTATACTTGTTTGCATGCTGCATGCTTGCTGCATGCATGGTGTATGCTTGTTTACAAATATATCCCCTGACCGTTTAACGGACGAACGACTGTCGATATGAAATGTATACCAAAAGACGATTCTGGCTGTGAACTTTCTGCGATATGATGGTTCTACTTTTTAATTATAATGGATATAAATGTATGCCTAAAGATGATTCTGACTTACAAACTTATGAGTTTTGAATGTATGATAAATGAGTGTCTGCCAAACGATTTTCTGCGAAATGATGTTATGCTGTCCGCTGTTTAGCAAAATAATATTATGACAAAAAAAGTTCTGCCATAAAAGGTAGACCCGTTGCCTGTATTGCCAGGGGCCTCGGTAACCCTTTAGTACCTTCCCGCGACCCCGGTAGGCATCGGCCCTAGTGGACCCCTACACTTGCGCTGACGACATCTCTTTGAGGCGCGCGTGGAATACAACGCGCCGGCGACCCGGACTTGGTCCTTACCGGACGGTGAGCTACCCATTGCTCACCGTCCGCAAGCCCGCGCCTACGGTGGCCGGAAGTCCGCCCGGGATTCCCGACGCCCAGGGTGCCCTGGGGGCTAAGGGCAAGAGGGCGCGAAATTTGTCTTTCCCTCAACCGTCCCGCCTCCTCCTTCGCGAGTATTACTGCTTCGCAGAAGGAGGTGACGGCTGCTCATGCCCTCTCGCTCCGTACCATGGCCTGAACCAGGGCCGGACGCGAGAGGTCTCTGCCGCCGATCGCATCAACGAGGACACAGCGCTGCTCTGCTCAAGCCGGGCAGACCTCCACCGTATGCTCCACCGCGTCCTCCGGGCGATCCACACAGTGGTGACACCCGGGCGTTTCTTCCCGCCTTATCCGACATAGGAACCTCCCGAAGCTGTCGTGTCCGGTGAGGACCTGCGTTAGGCGGAAGGTGAGGACGCCGTGGCGCCTCTATACACGGAAAAAAAGGATCTCTTCAGCGAAGAATATCAATATTCTCAGAAAAATTGTTTCAATCCAAGTAAATATTTTCTTAACGTAAGTAAATGTACTCAGTCCAAGAAAACCTGTTTACTCAAATTAAGAATAATAAATACTTGGTTTTTATTCTTGACTTAAGTCAAGCAAATATTTTTGATTCAAGACTATAAAATCTTAATTGAAGAAAATATCTAGTTTTTATCTAGTTTTAGAAATAATATTATTAAAATTAAACTTAATAATTCTTCATTTAAGTATAATGTCTTCGAAGAAGACAATAAAACTAAGACAAAATTTTACTTCATTCAAGAATATAATGTTTTCCCCATATATGAATCAATATTTGTCTTCACCAAAAGGATATTGCCTTAATTTAAGACATCCTTTTTTTCCGTGTAGCCACTCCTCAAAGAGGGGACTTATCGCCGCAATCGTGGCGTGCCTGCAAATCATCCAGTTTATATTGAGTGAACAGAAAACGACAAGCAAACAATGTATTTGTTATCGTGAACTGTGTAATACGGTTACATCAGCTGTATCCTATATTATGATTGTATTGTAACAAGGATTGTGATTATTTGTATTTATTATATTAGCGCTGTCATAACGGAAGTTGGCCCTAGTGGCGTTATTAATTATTGTAGAACGGACGTTATGACAGCTGCACTTAAACATATGAATCTTATGTATTTTTTGTTAAGACGGCTCTGAAATATGGAGAGACCGCAAAGTATTAGATAAGTAGTGTGTAAAACATTGATAGTGTGCATTGTATTGAGTAGTTCTGTAAGCACCATTGTAAACCCAGTGTAATTTCAAAAAAAAAAAATTTGTGTAACCCATGTAATTTTTTTTTGGAGAAAGTGGGGTTGTGATGTAGAGACCCTAGCGATGCGATTGCAGAATTGCATTTTTGACATTGTAAAGGAACGCCCGTGCCGGGCTCGCCAGTCGCTTACATACCATCGCCTTGCCACGTCCTAATTTACTGTATTGTACCCAAGTTATTGTGAAGCTTTATTAAATACTTATCCAATTCAGTTTAAACTAAATCCGCGTATCATTTTATCTGGACCCTAATAATAACACGCACAACAAGGCGACCAACTTAAATTTGCAGTAGGAGAATTGACCTTGTCGTATATCGATGTATGGGAGAACATGTTTTTCAACTACAATGTTATGTTTGTTTTTGGGATAAATTCATCCCAACATTCCCAACTACGGAACCCTTCATTGTGCGTGGTCTGACACGCACTTGGCCAGTTTTGTTTCAGTAATTTAGTAACATCGAAAATATTTGAGTTCCATTACTGTCCCTTGATGGCAATTCATGTTGGTAAGGGTAAGGCCTGCCTGGCCTCGCCATCTTTTACAGAATCTTAAGATAGTTTATTGGTACTACTATTTATTATGGACATTTATTTCAGACACCTAGTCTGAAATAAATGTTTATTTTTTAAAGCAGCGTGAGCACAAAATAAAACTTACGTTATTTCGAATTTTGATTCAATTTTTTTCTCTCTCAATATTATGCTCTTCTAAACTCAAAGGGACAGACAGGCAGAAAATGACTTTCGGCATTAAGTCAAATGTACAGTACCACTTTGTGTAAAAAAAATATAAATAACTAATTATGACTATACGAATGTACGTCAAAAATATCTATAATAATGAAAGCAACAATGAATGTATTTTTTTTTCTGTTTTATCACCTACTAATTTTTAAATACTCAATAGTTTGTTCGTGAATCCATTTTGTTGCTGTCCTGAATATAAAACTTGCCAAAATAGTTTATTTAGCAAAAAGGTGAAACATTCCTTAAGTTAACGTTCATTACGCTACTAAAAGGTTAATACTTATGTATTTAAGGTTACACATCACTGACACTATCATGATTACTATTAAGTTACGATTTTTTTATAGCAGTTTTATTTTAATCTTACTTCCATGTGGGAAAGGGATAGTACTGTACGATGGTTTAAACAATCTCTTTCCCACACTGAAGAACGATTAAAATAATTCTGATAAAAGAGGTAGTGGTAGGATCCCAGAACGCTCTAACGGGGGATTGGACATTGTATGCGAACAAAGCCGCAGGCGACTGCTATTAATAATTATAAAAAAAAAAAAAACAAAAAAACACTACAAAGTGAAAAATAACTTTAATTTTCGAAGTCGGTGTCTTGGTTTTGTACCTATTTTCGTTTTTTGCCACCGACTTCCGAAATTAAAGTTATCTACCTGCTATGTAAATAACAGTGACAGGAAGTTATTATAACATCATCCACACAGGCTAAGTGGAAAAATTACGTTAAGTTTACTTTTAATTACGTTACGTTAATTGGTTTAAGGACATTAACATCATGACGGTACCTTGTCAATATATCTACGAAAACATCATGTACGTAAGAAAAAATTTACATCATTTTAGTAAAAGAGGTGAAAGACATAATTATAGTACTAGAAATAGGGACCTATTATCTCAGCCAGGTTTCAGACTGGCTAAAGTAGACTCATCTTTCATGGGGTACTGTTTAAAATGTTACAATAAAATTCCACCCCACATACTTCAACTGAATGAAATGAAATTAAAATCTTGTATCAAACGCACACTATGCAGGCAAGGCATATTATAAGCTGGGTGATTACATCGCTGATAAAAATGCTTGGCTCAATGCTGGTCCTGCTCCACAACCACAACCAATTGAATAATTAACATTTGAAAATACTGTTGGAGCAGCTGAACATTGTAAGACTATCTTTGCATTGTATAAATTCAACCTACGTTGTATTGTATAATTGCATTGCACAGGTGTGAGTACTATGTATAATGGAGCTACCATTTACCGGTTATGTAATTGACTTGAATGGGCCCTGGCGGCTGAGACTATGTCATGCTCACTCAGATGTCTCGCTGATGGTGGCGCGTGTGTTGGATCATTTAGCTCCCTTCAAAATGGTTGAGCTGAATGGTGCTAATCCATGCGTCATGCTCGTGAACGGGCGCCGTTAGTTGGGACTGGTCACCTCTTAGCGTCCTCGGCATATTTGTAATTATTTTATTTAGAAATTGTTTTTGTTTCTCTTTCTACTATGGACGCGTTTTTTTATTTTACATCGTCCTCTCATTTAGTTATAATTTCAACATTATTTTTGTACTAATCTTTATGTATCAATTTAATTTAAAAGAGTGTCCATGGAGTTTCTTGCCCGTTCTTCTCCATAGGTACCTACTACGCTTTGGAATGGGCAACTAGCTTCATATTTCTAACTGACCGACTCCTTGAAAATTCAAAAGTGCCTGTAAATGGTTTAATTGAAATAAATGCTTTGAGTTTGAGTTTGAGTACGTGTTACTGAAGCTAAGTCAAAAACGACCCAAGCAAAGTTAATACAATTTATATGGGACCACCGCGCAAGCTTTTGCTATCAAATGAAAAACATATTTCCAAATACGGTCCACAATGGATAAAAAATATCGACGAACACAAAAATAAAAAGAAATACATGCAGACGAACATAGAACCTCCTCCTTTTTTGAAGTCGGTTAAAAATATTATATGTATTCCTACCATGTATGCTTTCAAAAACTCCTTTAACCAGTAAATCCGATATTCCCACATACACCCACCGGAATGGCTGGGTAGCGTTCCAAAACGATATCACAGCATGTGCCTCATTGTCGTTGTTTGGGTAGAACAAACTAGCTCCTTCCACAGCGCACACTCGCTTGGCATCAGCCCAAGTCTTCTTTAACGTATGGATCTTATAGAAACCTTTTGAAGCTTCTATGTATGTGTAGTCCTTCCGGAAAAACTTTTTGACCCTTTGTCCATCTTTAAATAGAAAAAAATGAGATAATCAGGCAGTTTTATTTAAATTTTAAATATTAGTATGAAAATAATTACTCACATGAATAATCGGACAATAAGTTCACTAATAGAAATATGAGCAAAGTTTTCGAAAACATTTTATTGAACGATAAGACACGCGTGTTGAACCGCGCCACGAAAACGTATGAGGATCCTCAGAAGATACTAAGTAGCAGATTCTCCGACAGACTATCTAGGTCTACAGATATATTCTTACGCAACCCACTTTATGTAAAAGTGGGTTGCGTAAGAATATATCTGTAGACCTAGTGTAGAGAAATAAAACAGGTACTTCACTAAACACGTATATTATTAATTTAGAGTAAAAAAGACTAGTTTAGTCGTGGATTGAATAAAGAAAGAAAGAAAAATATTTTATTTGGGACACGCACAAGAAATACAAAAGTAAAAAAAAGAAGCATTTAAAACTAAACTTCGAATAGACAAAAAACAACTAAGAAAATCAATAAAAATGACTTGTGCGATGCCAAAAAGGCTACTATCTCAGCATAATGCTGCGATATTTAAAAAATAAATACCGCAGCGCTGGTATTCTGATAGGGCCCGCTGTGATGCCACGGACACATCTACGGACACAATATATATATCCCACCAGGGGAATAAAAATTAATTAAAAAGACAATTTATACTGAATAAAATACAGAAATAAATAAATATATGTAGACGTGCAGTAAATATTAAGATTGATTCCGACGCTCAAACTTCAGTTGTCCATGCCATAAACTATTGTCTGTGGTGTACGACAAGTGAAGGGCCGCAGGCGCATTGCGTTGCATACGTTCGGCTTTCAATGTTTTTGTAAAAAGTTTTAAGAAAATCTATTTAAATAAAACAAAGTCAGGTTAGTTACACCATTTATAACTCAAGGACGGCTGGACCGATTTTGATGATCTTTGATTTGTTGGATTTATCTCTATCCTGAATAGCAGAATAAATATTAAAACTTTGGAAAAATTCACAAAAAAATAATTAAGAAGAAAATTCATTTTCTCATACATTTTGTGTGGAGCTGCTTTTCGATGATATCTCGAGAGCGAATTGACTGATTTTGATGTTGTTTTCTGTTTGTCTTGGCCTCTGCGAGGAAACTTATTTTCCTCGCGCATGGGAAAAGTAAGAAAATTACAAAAAAACCCGTATATAACACAATCTCTGATACATGGCAGAAACTAAACACTGACAAAAATGGAGATGGCGTTGTATGCTGGTTCCAGTTTTGCCAGTAGATGGCATTGCGTGCACTATCCTTTGACCGTTGATTCAGTTACGCGGTCCTTTTTTTGCGCCACGATTTCTCAGCATTTTTTTCGAATTTTCACAATTTTTCATTTAGTTTACGTCCGTTATTGCCGATTCAATTAATTGACTACAAACGATTTTTTCTGAAATTCATCGCCAAAAAGTGGTTTGATAGAGATGATTTCAGTTTGAAGAAGTGCACTTTGTGAAAGGTTATGTCGTTTGTCGTTGCACGCGCATCGGCAATTAATCCAATTGGTAATATTGTAAACGAACCCGCCTGGAAAATCAAACACACAGTCTTTGATTTTCCAGGCGGGTTCGTTAATAATTTAATTTGAAGTCGCTGTTCATTTCATTTCGATCAATCTTTCTGATGTAGAATTCTAATTTTAACCGACTTCAAAAAGGAGAAGGTTCTATGTACGTCCGTAAAATCGAATTATTAATTTACTAGAGGAATCCAATTATTGTGTTCTAGATAAAATCTAGAATACAATTATTATGACCACTCTTATTATTATACATATACATATTTTACACTTATATAAATCGTTTAAACTAAACGATCACCATTACAATAAATAATTATGACCATTTTATTACACAAAGTGGCAGTCACAACTGTCACTTATTATTATGACCACTCTTATTATTATGCATATATTTTACACTTATTTAGATCGATTAAATTTATTTATGTGTAAAATGTATAATTTTATTACACAAAGTGACAGAGTCACAGCTGACAATTTGTGGAAGTTCTATGTACAGTTAGCACATTTCAGATTGCCCCAGTGAATTCATAATTCGACTAGGTTTATTTTTTAATGTATGTTCATCGAGTTTTTACCCAACTGCCCCAGAAGAATGGGTAATGTTTTTCGAGAGTATGTATGTATGTATGTCTATTTCTTTGGCAAGCTCTGTAGCCTAAACGGCTTGATAGATTTTAACTTAAGAGGTGTCGTTAGATTCGCCTTAATTGTGGGAGTGACATAGGCTATATAATATTTATATATTGCATCTGAAAATACAAAAAAAAGAGGGAAAGGTTTTTAAAATTAAATTGCAACAATTTTTTGTGACCGAAAAGCTGGCGACTTTCTCGCGCAACGCATCAGCATTGCAATTCAGCGAGGAAATGCCGCCAGCATCCTCGGTACAACGCCCCGAGGGCCTTTTTTAAGCTTAACTTAGTTTTAATTTAATTTAGTTAATGTTAATAATCATCTTGTAATTTGGTTATGTAAATAAATCTATAATAATTGCAACAATATTGATATCAAATAATAGCTAGTAATGAGTCGTCGTTGATGTCCATGTATATATATATATATTAATAAAACTAAAAAGCTTGAAATAAAACAAATTATTTAAAAAAACAAAAAACCCGACTGCTAAAACACATAACTGAAAAGAGAAAAACAAGCTTTATAATGTATAGAATTTTGGTATCGCAGGCGGGGGGACAAACATAAGTTACACCATATTTCTGGCTAGTGGTTTGTCCCCGGCCCTGCGACACACATGTGTTTTAGCAGTCGGGTTTTTTGTTTTTTTAAATAATTTGTTTGTCCCATACATTTTTTATTAACTTTTCTTGGGTAGTGTTTGAGTTAGCTTTAATAATAAGTATTTTTCCCACTTAGTCTATGTGGATGATGTTTTAATAACTTCCTGTTACTCTTATTTCCACAGCAGGTAATTTGAATTTGTGTAGGGTAGGCACATAACTAAAACGTGAAAAATAAAACACAAAAAACAACCAACTTCCAAGAAAAGAAGAGCAGTGGTGGCCCAGTGGTAATGGCTACGAAGAGTTGTAGTTCGTAGGTTCGAACCCAGACGGGCGCTTTACTTTGTGTAAATTATTTCATCACCACTGCTCTCAAAACGGCGAGGGAAAACATCGTGAGGCATGGAGACACCGGCATGTCCTAAACCAAAAAGTTGAAGACATGTGACATCTACCAACCCGCACTGGACCCGCGTGGTGGATTATGACCCAATCCCTCTCACAGAGAGGAGGCCTGTGTCCCAGCAGTGGGAACATTATAGGCTGATTATGTTGTTCCAAGAAAAACACCACAAAGTGAAAAATTACTTTGATTTTGGAAGTAGGTGGCAATACAAGTTTTTCGATCGTGATATTCAAACGTTAGGTTGCCTTCGAAGATTTTCACTTTGTGAGGATATCACATTTGTGATTGTGCGGGCTAAAATAAATAAATACATAACTGCTTCACTATGTTATTTTGAATTATGTAATTAATTTTCCAATGTTATTTACATTGCCGCGGGCCAGAAGATCTAATCTTTCACAACAAAGCCATAATGCAAATAGACTTCGGAATATTGTGAATCAATCCACTGCAGATGAACAAGAAATCGATGATGATACCAGCAGATATGCTATTAGAGTTTCAACGAATTCAATTTCCGATTCGTCTTGCATTCGCCATGCCAATAAACAAATCACAAGGACAACCCTTCAGTGTTTGTGGCCTGAATCTAGGAAATGAATGTTACTATCACGGTCAATTGTGCGTACTATGTTCACGGGTATGCAAAGCACCGCTTTGTTCGTTTTCGCACCTGACAACAAAACAAAAAAAAATCATATATCACAAGGTGCTTCAATAAAGGGAATCCACCGGGGTGCAACCCATCCAGAGAGTAGTGCAACAATGTTACGGGAATCATTTCGATTCGCTTCAATAAAGCAACTGACTTGCTATCACGTGAATTACATGAATTTCAATGTAATTCAAATAATTACTTTTAATTTTGATTTTTGTACATTTATTGAACTTAATTAATTTTGTGTAGTCATTTTATCTTATTAAAAAACTGAATTTAATTCTGCTAACAAGTTAACACCACATTTATTGATTCTAAGGCGGTACGAAGTTCGCCGGGTCAGCTAGTGAATTATAATAGTGATTGATACTTAAATTGATGCAAATAGAACAATGAGTGATTAATAGAAGATCATGCAAGGAAGTTGTGCAAATAAATACTATAAAGTATCGTAGTGTGTATGACTGACTGTGTTGTAATCGGAAGAAAATGTTTTACTTACCGAGCAAAACAAAGGGAGTGAAGAAAAATCACACTGCAGGGAAGTTCGAACCTGGCTAAGGGTCACCAATAACAACTGCGTGCAGTCCCCGGGTGAGTTAGAAACTGGTTTCCATTTGTACTCGTATCAAGTGATGCTTATATTTAGTACAAAAAGTTCCAACGGATTTTAAAGCACGAAAAGGAGGTGGCAAGTCGTTTCAGCAGCGAGAGGCAGCAAATTTAAAGCTTCTACGGAATTCAGCAGTTTTGTGCGTTGAGGCCAACAGAAGGTAAGAAGATGCTCTTGTTTTAACTTTATATATATCACGTGACCAAGTCAATTTCGTATATAGATATTCTGGTTTTTTTTGTGAGAATGGTGCCAAAGAGTAGGGTAGCCAGATGGAGCTTTCTCCGATCTGACATTCTCATCAAATTACCCTTATTTAAAAATGGAGTTATGTGATATCGGGGAGGGACATTGAAACAACATCCCCCACAAGCAACTTGTTGCTTCTACCGAGAATACACACCCCATACACAGTGTCAGCGTAGTTCAGCTTGGAAAAAACAAGTGACTTACACAGCATGACACGCATATCCACACTTATGTAGGGCCGTACACGGTACAAAAGCTTTAGACGGTAAAAACGGTTGCGCACAGCTTCCATGATGTGTGTCTCAAAATGCAGATGCTCGTCAAACACCACCTCAAGTTTACGGACTTCTTGCACCCTATCAATAGAACACCCGTCAATCTTTAAATCCAAATTATACCCTAACATTTTATTTTAAAAGTCTCTTGATCCCATGAGAATGTACTTGGATTTAATAAGATTTAGAACCAGAGAGTAGGAACTCTCTCAATAAGGATATTGACCATGCTGAAATCCTTTCTAAATCCTCATGAATTTTTTCTACAGCTTCAGCAGAGTGCTGAGGGCGGAAAGAGAAATTCATCTGTAGATCGTCAGCATATAGGTAGAACTTGGTGTTGATCAGACAGTTGATGATGTCAGCACTGTACAGAATGAAGAGAAGCGGGCCTATGATCGATCCTTGTAGTACGCCGCGGTACACTTGCATGGGACTAGAGGACATAACATCTTCATCACTGTCATTTGTTACCTGGACAAACTGAGAACGGTGACTCAGGTAATTCCGAAACCATTGGACTGTTTCGGGCTGACATCCGTAGCAAGACAGCTTGGAGAGGAGGAGGGAGGTATTTATTGAGTCGAAGGCGCGTGAAAAATCCAGCCGCACAAGCATGGTACCCATGCCTCTCTCTCTGGCTTCCAGGATATTGCCAACCATATCAAGGAGAGCTGTGGCTGTGCTGTGCCCCTTACGAAATCCTGATTGATTTAGTGGCAAAATACCGTGCTGCTTAAGATATTCACGAAGCTGGTTAGACACCACTTTCTCCAGAACCTTGGAGAGACACGGTAAGAGGCTAATTGGGCGAAGATCTTTCATACATACATGGTAGGGTTAGATACTTTGGGAATGGGCCTAACTATAACCAATTTCCATAGATCCGGAAAAGAGGAGGTGGCTATGGATCTGTTGATTATGGCCGTTATAGCTGCTAGTGTACGAGGAAGAGTCATAATCAGCATCTCCAGGGATATATGGTCAGATCCCTGAGCATTGGACTTAAGACCATGTAAAAGCCTCAACACTATGTCCTCCCGGACTGGCTCAAGCTCGAAATGGCTATTACTGAATCTGTGCTCAAAGTAAGTTAAATCAGCATTACTGACCCCACCACTGCCAGGTACATCCAGAAAGTGGTCATTTATTTTCTCAGGGTTGTTACAAAACTGCGGTAAACTGTGCTCTGTTTTTTTTTGAATAGCTATCGAAGAATTTATATGTTTCCATAACCTTTTTGGCTGTTTAATGTTTTTATTTATATAAGTTTTAAAACATGCACACTTTTCACTATCAAAGGCAGCCCTAAACAAGTATTTAAGCTCCTTGTATGAGTTAATATGATGTATAGATTTAGTAGCTTTAGACTTAATTAGGCATTTGTCACGCAACTTCATCATTTCCTGGACAGTATAAGTTATCCATGGATAAGACTTTTCTTTGATTAAGACTTTTTTAAGGGGTGCATGCAAGTCGAAGAGATTCAAAATATACTCATTAAAGATTGCTACCATAGAGTTCACATCCTCCAGACTTTCAATATGTTCCCAGTCCATCCGATTCAAATCATCATTAAATTTGTCCAGCAGAATATCTTTAAGTGGCCTATATGTGGTCCAGTGTGGGGTAGGTTTCTCTAATTTAAAGTTAAATTCAACAGATATAACTGCATGTTGTCCAAGCTCTGGTATGTGTGATATAGAGACCCCACACACACGGGCATCAGTGCACACAACGTCAATTAGTGTTTCGCTATGATCTGTAAAATGGGTAGGCTCAGTAACAAATTGCTTTAGCTTGGAGCATAGTAAAAAATTGTTAAGTAATTTTGTTTTAATTTCCAGCTGGTTTAACATGTTAATGTTGAAGTCACCAAGCAAAATGACCTTGTCTGCGCTTGCAAGAGAGGAAAGAGACTCCGTAATCGCATCCAGGAAGACATTTACATCGAGCCACAGTGGCCTGTATGCAGTACCAACGACAACTGAATGCGAGTTGACATTAAGCCTGAGCCACATATGCTCGACCTGCGGCGCCGACGGGTGCGGCACGGCGCGCACGCGCAGCCCGCGGCGCACGTAGAAGGCCACGCCGCCCCCGCGCCCACCGCGCATGGTGTGCGGCCGCGGCACGTGCCGCAGCCGGTAGCCCGGCACTGTCGGCGCGCGACCCTCCTCTCCCTGCCTGAGCCAGGTCTCATTTATCGCCATGATGTCTACCGAGAGGTTCTCCATAGCGACAAGGAACTCATCATGGCGCGACCCCGCATTAAATGATCCAACTTTTAGATTTCTTGTCTTATTCATTTTTGTAAATAGTGTATAGTAGGTATGTAAATAGTTATAATATGCTGATTGCGTATAGTATAAAAAGTATTATGTACTCGTAGGGTAGAGTTTAGCGTAATAATAGGAGGTTTAAATATTCTGAAAGACATTGCACTAAGTGTAATTCGTAATAGTATAAAGTAAAGTATAGTGAACATTAGAGATAAATACACAATCTGCCAAAGTGTAATAATAATACATATATAAAATCCGTAAAAAATAGATATATCTTAGTAAATATAGTAGAAGTGAAAATAGAGAGCTGAAGTGTCATACATAAGAAATGCACATAGATAGTCACCAATCGAGCAGCTGAGTCACCAGCAGACGAAACCTTCGTATACCGAGACAAGAAAATAATTGGCCTCGCACAAGACAGACTTAAACACTGAATTAGAAACAAAACAGATATGAAAGGTACAGTTTTAGAATAGAATTGACTAAATTTAGGTGCATACTAGGAACCGTGTTATTAGGTTTCCTTTTCAGTAGACACCTCACGAGCAAAAACACGCGCATAGTCCTCCTCTGAACGGATGCAGTGGGTAGGTTTGCCGTCGCCCTGCTATATAACTAAATAACTAGTATTTCTAAAAAGAAGTTTAACGAGAAAACTTACCGTACATCAATAGGTGGAATTTTTGTTACGTTTTAAGCCTTGGATGCTCCGGTACGATTGCAATCGGGCACTTAGTCTGCGTCGCTACTTACGTAATGGACATGACTAAATGGGTTAAACCTTTAGGGAAACTTCGTACTGTCTTGGAAATAGAATGAAACTAGTATATAGTAATATCATTAAATTTCCTAAGATACTATATATACTTGAGAGCAATAAAATCGCGCACCTTGACTTTTTTGTTAAGGTGCTCACAAGACCCAATTGACCAAAAAGGGTTTCTCTTAAGAAAAAAATATGCCAAATCTGTATAGTCTGTGGTAGCGGAAAAAATATATGTTAATTTTGAACATATTTCACAGAACTTGGTTACCAAACACGTTTTGAAAAAAAAATCTCGATACAAACTAACGTTAAACTAACCTCTTACCTTTGTTGAGTTCTAATCCAAAATATCTGCATTACATATCAACATACGTTACGTATTTAATTAATATCAAGAACGTCTTATTTGAATGCAGAACTTGGTTGTTTTTTGTTTTCGATTACTCAAATCAATTTTGAGTAAATAGATAATTGCTTCATATTTTGCAATAAATTACAAGCGTTGTGTCATCGCGCATCTCTTTCTTTTCTATGCAATATGACAGTGACCGCGGTTTAGGTGTTGTTAGCGTCTTAAGGCAGTTTTTTTCATGAATGTGAATAAATATTCAAAAAGTACATACACTAATTGAAACTTTACTTCAGTTCCTTTCTAATGATATCAAATATAGCGTGAAAAAATACCCTTATGTGGTTTTAGGGTACAAAACCAACCATGCGGGTAAAATCACCCAATTTCGCTTAATAAAGAATGAAAATCAAACTCAAATATCTTGATCAAATTGTTTAATAATAAGGTGTGTCCCGCCCCTAATTATAGCTTTTAATCGGTTTTTCATGGACCGTATTAATTTTACCTACTTCAATGGCGAGTTGAAAGCTCTTGCAGGCGCGTAGGAGCAGGGATTCTTGCTCGAACTCTTCTTCTTAGTTCATCCCCGACATGCTCAATCGGATTGAGATCAGGACTACGAGCTGGCCACTCCGTCGCGGTGATTCCAACGTCTTCCATGTAGTGGCAAAGTGTTCTAGCGACATGCGGTCTGGCGTTATCGGGCATTAAGGCAAAATCTTCTCCCATATTTATTTATTTATTTATTTATTTAATACTTTACGCACACAAATGTACAGAGGCGGACTTAATGCCATAGGCATTTTCATTTTGCATTTTTAGGCATAAGCCACGGAAGCGGCCTCACATGTTCTTCGAGCACTTCTTCGACGTATCGTGCAGGCGTCAACCCTCTCGATCTCGGGCCGGTGAATGTCCCCGTGATGAATACAATGTCAGTTTTAGTGTCCAACATTATGCCACACCAAAACATACACGATCCACCTCCAAAAGCCACACGTTCCCTTATGCAGCATTGTGAAAATCACTCTGATGACCTTCTGTAGACCTTTGAGCGTCCATCATGACCATGTAACGTCATTCTGCACTCATTAGAGAACATAACAGCCCACCATTGGTCATTCGTCGAATGTAGGTGCTCCCTGGTAAATTGTAGCGCCGGGCTTGTCGGTGAGCTGTGGTCAATTTGGGACCATTTGCTGGATGATGTGAAGTCAGCCCTGCTTCACCCAGTCTTCTTCTAACTATCCACCGACTTATACTGACATTGCGAACTTCTCGAAGCTGTTGTCCCAGTTGTACCGCGTTCAGTTGCCGATTTCTCAAAGATAATGTTATGCGTCGTTGGCCAGATCCTGGTCGTCGAATGTAGCCACCGGTCTCTTGGAACCTCTGGTATACACGACGAACAGAGTAGCGGCTCAAATTTAGCTGTCGAGCAACTTCATTTTGATTATGGCCTGCTTCAAGCAAGGCAATAACTTGAGCAGCTTCTGCGGGCGTGGTTTCCATATTGTTTCAGTAAATCCGTATGCTTCCATTAGAAATGTTATCACGTTCACCTTCGGTATGCAACTGATAAAAAATTCATTGAGATGTCACTGCACCCCCGTAAGGGGGCGCGGCATGCGGAACCGGGGCATCGCCCCCTGGCCGCGGAGGGTTTGCGGTGGTCTGTAAATACGGACCCCTCGTTGTGAGCACCTATAGTGGCGATTATAAAACGTCAGACGCGTTTTAACGCGTTCGTGTAACTGGTTGCTATGTGTATTTCTGTAGGCACGCCGCGACGCTAGTTTATTAGCGCCGCTTTCTTCACGACTCCACGGCGGCCAGTTCCCGCTAGGTGAGACCCCCGGTTACCCGGGGGAGGCCCAACGAAGACGACCAGTGACAGTGGAGCCGACTCGACGCTCCTACAGAATAGGTGTTTAGTTCCCGTCCGCCCCGCTTTCAGATCAAGCCGATTACGGTCCGGACTAAGTGTCGTGTGTGTGTGTGAACGGCATTGTGTTGTGTAACATCGTTCAGTGTCTACGCGCGTCGAAGCCCGCATCGCGCCCGCGCGTGTGAATTAGATGCCTATTTAGTAGTGGATGTCTGTGTTAATTACGTGACGTGCCTATATTAACTTAGAACTCGCCACGTAATAAATGTATGTAATCTGTAGAGTTCAGTTGATTCTGCTGAAGCTGCGTGTAACCTGGTTGCGACTTACTCGAGGCGTCCAGTCCGGTGCATGGGGTCACTCGTCCATTACCAGGTCGCGGGGCAAGGGTATCGCGTCAGGGGGGCGCGTATGCCAGGGCGCTATCTGCTTGACATGGGGCCAAGCAGATGCGTCGGCAAGCTCGTACATCCCCTTCACGAGGCGCTGCACGAACTAATCCAGGCTCTTAATCCCGAGGTCCCACTGGATGACATCATTTCTCACGAAGCGAGGAGCGTCGACAATGGTCCGCAGCGCAATGCTCTGTTGCGCGCGGAGCAGCTTTCGGCTCGACTCGCTCGTAAGGGCGAACCAAGCGGGGGCGGCGTACATCAAGATTGGGCGCACGTATAGTTTGTACACGCCCAGCTTGACAGGATGCGGGACGAGAGCACAGGTTTGACCAGGTTGCGGGCGACCCTACCCTGCGCGGTGACCTTGCGGACATGTGGCCCCATCGTGAGCCGACGGTCGATGATGACACCCAGGTATTTGACACGGGGCGACCAATCGATGTCGGCTCCTTGTAGTTTCAAGGGTAGCGGGAGGCCCCTGATTCTGTGACCATCGCCTGCGTCTTACCCACGTTCACCGACAGCCGCCATTTCGACAGTCACTTGGGAAGGAGCTTGAGCGCGCGCTGCATTTTGACTGCCGCGTACTTCGCATTAAGCGATGTTGCAAAAGGATCCGGCAATTGGGACTCGAGATGGCCCTGCACAAGTCCGAGGCCATGTGTTTTCATGGTCCTCGAAACGCGCCGCCGTCAGGATCCCAAATAACGGTAAGAGGGTTTACATCGGCGTCGAGTCGACGATGAAGTGACCTGGGACTCGTCCTGGACAGCCGGTGGAACTTCGTGGAGCATTTCCAACGTTTGGCTCCCAAACTGGAGCGGGCCGCCGCTGCCTTAAAGCGGCTCCTACACAATCTAGGGGGTCCAAAGGTCTCCTGCCGGAGGCTCTACGCGGGAGTCGTACGGTCCATGACCCTTTACGGGGCTCCTGTTTGGGCGCGTTCCCTGGCACTGCGGCCAACCCACCGGTTGAGCGCGGCTCAAAGGGTCATGGCCATCCAGTTGGTCCAGGGATAGCGCACGGTCTCCGGAGAGGCGGCGAATCTCCTTGCCGGATTGCCGTCATGGGATCAGGAGGCAAAAGTCCTCGCGCACGTATGGGAGTGGCGCGAGGAGGCGAAACGCCGGGGCATAAGTCCGCTGCCGCGAGAAATCGCGGCACAGCGGACGGAGCTCCGGCGGGATCTCATGGCGTCATGGAAAGTACGGTTGTCGCAACCCAGTGCTGGGCACGCCACGATTGCGGCGATAAGTCCCCTCTTTAAGGAGTGGCTAGAGAGGCGCCACGGCGTCCTCACCTTCCGCCTGACGCAGGTCCTCACCGGACACGGCAGTTTCGGGAGGTTCCTGTGTCGGATAAGGCGGGAGGAAACGTCCGGGTGTCACCACTGTGTGGATCGCCCGGAGGACACGGTGGAGCATACGGTGGAGGTCTGCCCGGCTTGGGCAGAGCACCGCCGTGTCCTCGTGGAGGCGATCGGCGGCAGAGACCTCTCGCGTCCGGCCCTGGTTCAGGCCATGGTACGGAGCGAGAGGGCATGGGCAGCCGTCACCTCTTTCTGCGAAGCAGTAATCTCGTGAAGGAGGAGGCGGGACGGTTGAGGGAAAGGCAAGTTTCGCGCCCTCTCGCCCCTAGCCGCCGTAGGAGACGCCCAGGGCGTCGGGAATCCCGGGCGGATTTCCGGCCACCGTAGGCGCGGGCTTGCGGACGGTGAGCAATGGGTAGCTCACCGTCCGGTAAGGACCAGGCCCGGGTCGACGGCGCGTTGTATTCCACGCGCGCCTCAAAGAGATGTCGTCAGCACATAGGTAGGTAGGTCCACTAGGGCCGATGCCTGCTGGGGTCGCGGGAAGGTACTTATGGGTCACCGAGGCCCCCACAACACAGGCAACAGGAAGGAATATGGGTGGGTTTTAGTCAGTAAGAGTCTGACACACTCTCCCGCTCCGTCCAGAGCGGGAGAAGTTATTTGATGATTTCCCAACCTCAAAAAAAAAAAAAAAAAGCGTCTGCGTATGACTCCGTAAAACTCAAGCATTGTCGAAATCTGTTTGATCCACATTAATACGTTAGCCAGTATTTTTTCGGCGACAACTCATGGCAGACGTACTGATTGGTAGTGTGTGTCCTTTCGCAAAATATGACAGTGACAGTGTTCATAAATAATCTACTAAATTAGTAGTACATATTCAATCATATTTTCTAAAGGTATGTAGGGGTCAGTGAGGGATTATGGAGAAGCTAAGCACCATGGTCCATTGAAAGGCACTTGCTTATATACTATTTTTCCGTAACAGAATGTAAACAATAATAACAAAAATAAACTGTACGTCTATCATGAGCTGCTTTCGAAAAATCACTCGCTAGCGTTAAATTAACTAGCCTATTAACGCAGATCAAATAGATTTCGATAACGCTTGCACCATGAGTTTTACGGAGTCATACGCAGACGCTAAGGTAAGCTCGATAGATTGTGTCATGTAGCTAACTTCACTCCTTATGTTTTGTTTCTTTCTTTCTCCGTAATAAGAAGAGAGAACGGCTCATAAGCTCATATGACAGTGAATACCACGAAATAATCCAACTAAATAGAAAGGTTGGCGGTTAGTGGACTACTTATGGTATTTCGCAGTTTTTAGTTTGTATTCCATATAATATATCACTGTCATCGATTCAATTTTTGATTTTGTTTACGTTGTGTGGTCTGAAACCACACAACACTAAATTATAATATATAATACAATGAGGACCAGTGGGTCACAATTTAGGACAGTGTATAGAGAAACGAAAATTATTGTTTTGGTACTGATGAAACACCTTGTGTTGACTTAAATTCCGTAACATTATTTAATAATTAGCACAAATCTTTAAACGCTTCTTTAGAGAGTCGGTAAAGTTGGCGACTAACAAATTTCATAAACAATAAACTCTTCCAGACATTATTTTGACTTTAATACACTCAAAATCGTGTATAATTCTAATGTAGTAATATGTTTCACACCTCAAAATGCTAGTGAGCTACGCCGTTTCCCAGAAAACACAGATATGATATCTCATCTGAGAGATGATATACAAAGTTATAACCATTTTAAAAGTTGATTTTCTGACTTTTTTCAAGATTCATGGTTTCACAAGTTGATAAATATTAAATCATGATACCAAGGGACCAGTGGTAATGGTTCTGAGTGCCGAGTTGTGGCTTCGAATCCAAGCAGGCGCTTTACTTTGAGTAAATCATTTCGTCACCACTGCTCTCAAAACGGTGAAGGAAAGCATCGTGAGGAAACTAGAATGTCCTAGAACCAAAAATTCGAAGACATGTCTCATCTATCAGACGGTCGTGGCTTCGAACCCAAGCAGGGGCTTTACTTTGAGTAAATCATTTCGTCACCACTGCTCTCAAAACGGTGAAGGAAAGCATCGTGAGGAAACGGGAATGTCCTAGAACCAAACATTCGAAGACATGTGACATCTACCAACCTGTACTGGGCCCGCATGGTAGATTACAGCCCACTCCCTCTCGAAGAGAGGAAGCCTGTGTCCCAGCGGTGGAAACATTATAGGCTGGTTAGGTATGATGAAATTATGTAAAATCTATCCATGTCTGAAGGATTGTTTATTCAAGCTTATTTTGTTATTATTATTTTCTTAATATACTTAAGAAAATATTTTTTTAGGTTAGTCTTTACAGAAAACCACAGTTAATGTATTATCAGATGCTGCAAACGTTATTTAACTTATGAAGCCCAGCGCGTACCAAATGTGGTGCCAAACAATGGAAAATCAATTATTATTGTGTCTCATTACAGCTAATGAAACACAATCACAGAACATTTATATGTTCTGTGGACACAATAATAATTGATTTTCCATTGTTTAGCACCACATCATATGACGATGATGGCGCTCAGACGTGGTCTTTGCATTCTCAATCGGTCAAGGACAGCTCCTTGACCGATTGAGAATGCAAAGACCAAGTCTGAGCGCCATAGGTATCATAGGCAGGATACACGTTTTGACGAGCTTACCCTTTAGAGATATTGGAAGATCACCCTTCATTGGCGCCTTCATGAGCCAGTAGCTTCTCCAGGCAGTTTCGACGCGACGCACAAAGGAGTATTTCCATGTAAAATCCGGTCAAAAGTCGGACTTACGAAGTTAAATAAAAATTTATTAAAGCCACAGATTATTGCAGCCTATTAACCGGTCCATCGAAAAAGGGACACATTTTTAACTCAAGCAGTCGACCCTTCCCCTTTTGAGTATATATGTTCTGTGCCCTTCCCGTACAAGCCGTCTGACGGTCTGAACCCAGTCGTTGTCTAAACCGTATGTCTTTGTTCTTGGCGTCTGATTTTTTCACTGGATTGGAGTTTGAGCTGTACGTTTGTTGAGATAAATTGTGAAAAAAAACGTTGTGAATATGAAAGTAAAAGGTACGTAGATTATAATAACATAACAATTAAATAATTTATTTTTCATTTATGTGTTTAAAAAAATCACAAAGATGAACCGAAAGTTCGCAATAAATTGTATAAAATATTTTATTTAATCGTGTTTTTGTTTATTTGTCAAGGCTTGTCAAGCCTTTATTTTGTGTTTAATACGTTGTCTAGAATGTGTTTAAATAAATATAATAAAAATATGCCGCGCCTACGCGCGCCATTTTTATTTTCAATTATTTAAAAAATGATAGTGTATAATATGGGTATATTTGACTTTACGTTGTTTTATTTATATTTTCAGATAATGTAGAATCCACTGTTAGTTTTACCAGAAGAGCTTTGTACGACATCATGCGTAACTGTAAAGGAAAAAAAATGAAGAAAAGTTAGAATTTATGGGAACAAAATTAGTTGAAATATCCCAATGATCTGATGATGAAAAAACTCTTTTGGATCGTACTCTGAGATTTTTTAAGACTGGAATAGGCAGCAGCAAGTCGCAAAGAAGAACGCGACAAATGACTCAAATCGTCTATACTGTTGCAGACATTTAGTGCAAAGCTTACATTTAGATAAACCGGGCCGGCCAAAATCGTTTGAGAACTTAAGTGAGCGTAGTCAGCGACGAAAACCTAGTGAGATACGGGAGCAAGTACCTGCTGAAGAACTAATATTTGCAGCTGGAGTCAGTCAACGCATTATTGGAAACAATGATGCCTCAGTAATGCTAAAAGAAATAGTGGCACCTATTTTTCCTATTGGTCAGTTATCGGAGGAGGAGGCTGAGGACCGAAATAAAAACTTTAGGCAGTACAGGCTTGACTTTTCTAGAAAATTTTCTAGAGAAGACTGCAACAGGGACATTATTAACAGATTATTATTAATTTCCGATGCTTATTTAAGCTCAATTCGGCCAAAACCGCAATTGTGCGTGTGCAAAAAGTTTTACAAAAGAGGTGCATGACCTGATGGTCACAATTGCGCCGCCATCTTTACCACCAACGTCAACAGAAGACAACATCAGCTGCAGAAATATAGATGAAGACGATGAAGAGGAAGAGGATAATTAAGATATTTTTTTAGAACTTAAGTTAAAAAAACTTGTTGTTTGCGATGAACGTACTTTTTATTATAATTAAAGATTAGGTACCTTAAAACATATTACCATGTTTTATTATTAAAGAAGCCATTAAATAATTTTGACCGGATTTTACTTGCCAATACTCCTATGTGCGACGGTCAATTTCTTTGTCCTATTGCATTATTCATCCCTAAAGTAAATTAAAAAGAAATACTTTAAATTCTGTTGCCACGTGATACTTCTTAGTGCTGACGGTCCAACCAAAGATTTTAATTCGATTCTAAAGTTGCATTCAGCCTAATCGAAACTCGCAATAAAATTGAGTTTGTCAAAAAAAAAGCAGAAACTGAATGAAGTAAATCACGATCTTGCTAAATAATGACTTTTTAATTTATAAGTAAGGTGTACGTACAAAACATTATTATGTAGTTACCTGAGGGTAACTACATAATATTGTTTTTAAATTAAAATTAAATTATCAAGGGGAAGATGTTTTATATTTACATTTTAAATTGAGATGATTTTGATGATTATGATTTCCAGACAACCTAAAATCTCAAAGGAGCTGGGACGATATTTATTGCGATTTAACATACAAATCGATTCTGAGCCGCAGTTCAGGTCCGGATCGCGCAAGACTTTTGGCGGTCGGAGCCAGAGAGGCCGGTCATTGGCTACATGCCCATCCTTTTCCATATACCGGTACCTTCCTGGATCCGACCTCGCTTCGTCTAGCGACTGGTCTGCGGCTTGGGGTCACGGTATGGACTCCACACACATGCCCTTGTAGCACGGACGTGGACCGACTGGGTCACCGCGGACTTTGTTGTCAAAAAATTGCAGGCCGCTTTTCAAGACATGCGACACTTAATGATATAATCCGCCGGTCTCTTGCCAGCATCAATGTGCCTGCTCTTCTTGAGCCGACTGGCATTTTCAGAGATGATGGCAAAAGACCTGATGGTGTGTATTTGGTCCCGTGCAGTTTGGGACGGATGCTTGTGTGGGACGCTACCTGTGTAGACACACTGGCACCGTCCTACCTCCAACGGACTACTTCTAAAGCGGGTGCAGCGGCAGAAAATGCCGAAAACCTGAAAGTTATTAAATATGGAGGCCTTGGCAGAGAGTACAACTTTGTGCCCTTTGGCGTCGAGACTCTCGGTCCGTGGGGTCCCATTGCGCATAAGTTATTTGCGGAAATCGCGAAACGTCAAGTAGATGTAACTGGTGACCGAAAAGCTGGCGGCTTTCTCGCGCAACGCATCAGCATTGCAGTTCAGCGAGGAAATGCCGACAGCATCCTCGGTACAATGCCCCGAGGGCCTTTTTTAGGCTTAACTTAGTTTTAATTTAATTTAGTTAATGTTAATAATCATCTTGTAATTTGGTTATGTAAATAAAAGTATATTCATTGAGATGTATAATGTAAATATACAATATTATCCCCTTGTTTAATTTAAACTTATAAAATGAAAATAAAAGTATACTAAATAAAATAGGTATATTTTATAAATATGGTAATAAATTACCGAATTTATTTTTTTATTTATAAAATACTGCCTCGATGGTCTAGTGGTAGCAAGCGCTACTGCTGAGCTACTGGCTTGGGTTCGATTCCCGAGTCGGGCAGTGTTATTGGGTTTTTCTATCAGGAATTTCTCAGTAGCAGCCCGGAGTCTGGATTTGTGCCCGGTTGATGGCAATAGGCTCGCCCCCTATTACATGAGACTTAAACATAATTGGCGAAACATAAGTGGGTGTACTACAGGTACACCTCTGCCCAACCCTTCGGGGAAACAAGGCGTGATGCAATGTTATTTATAAAATATACCTATTTTATCTGTTTTTAATTTATTATATACCCATATAGGTACGATGTCCGCTCCGTACAGCCACAACATCTTCCTTTTACAAGACAAATTACTTAAAATATTTATATAATAAAGATATCTCTCATTTTAATTACTTTTAACCTAATAGTTCGGATGCGCCCCCAAATGGACCCGAATAAACGAAACTACGCTGGCTTTTAGTTTCAAATACGCCTTTAATTATTAACACTGATATTCCGAAGGCAGCTCGAGCAAGAGTTAGGAGAAAAACTATATGAAGATCGTTTGAGGAAATGAAAACATTGTTTAACATTAAGCTCAAATCAAACGATCTACATATAATTTTTGTAAAAAGTAAAAATGTAAACGCACGATTGGCGCAAAACTTCGACTGCCGATATTAAAAAAACTTCATAACCACTACTTATTTAACTTGAACATTGGATAAATTCGTCAAATAATTAAATTATATTTTATTCACTGCCCCTGTAGTGGAGTGTGGATGTTCGAAATGATCAATTTTTATGTTTTTTAGCTTCGATCACCACTTTGCACTTTGCATTTTATAATGGTAAATTAATAAGTTTGCGCGTTTTATGAGCTTTTTAAATCCACAGTCATGAAGTTTTTTGATATCCACAATCAAAGTTTCGCGCCAATCGTGCGTGTTTACATTTTTACTTTTCACAAGAAGTATCTGTAGCCCGTTTGAGGAATTGAATATATAGTTTAATGTTAAACTATGTTTTTATTTCCTCAAACAAGCTACATATAACTTTTCTCTTAACCCTAGTACGCGCTGTCTCCGGGTTATCAGCCTTAATAACTAAAAGTGCATTTGAAACTATTGACAGTAAGTATTGAGAATTTGTTTATCGCGGTATCTCTAGCTCGTGCGGTCTTTCTCGTGTTCACAAATAAAGAAGCTCCTCATATCACAGTTGATGTGGGTCAGAAGTCCGTTGAAGAACATTGAGCCGCATTGCTCCGGATCGTCTATTTCAGGTAGGTAGTTGCCCCACCAGGCTTCTGTATCGTTCAATGGCGTACCTAGAAAACAAAATTACCATTGAAACGACAGTCTAACTAAATTAACATAAATCCCTAACTTCCCAGAGAGATCGGAGTTGCCTCAGATGATAGACTCTCCCACGTACCTTTTACAGTCTGCCAGCCCTTGTTGAACCTGTTATGAAATCCCACGTAATATATTCCTCTTAGGTAGTTTCCTTTGACCCTTTGTTCTGGTGCGGACTCCGTTAACTTCGCAAGATAATCCGCCACCGACCGGTCGCTGATCACTGCCAGGTAGGATTGCTGGGCGCTGCACACGGCATATGCCTCGGTCCACTTTAAAGGTGTTGTGTGGAACTTGTAGCATTTTCCAGTATCCTTATTGAAAGTGTAATCTGAAAAGAAAAGAATTTGTATTGTACTGATTGTTTGATTTTGAAAAGGTAAAAACTTTAATTTAATATTGTCCTTATGCATTTTTTGTGAGTAACGTTTTGGCGAGAAGGTAGAGTTTTCGGTTTAATCAATAAAAAATAATTTTATAGTTAAATAGAAAATCGTTCTCTCATGACCACCATTATGTCAAAGATTTTTCAAATACACGCATGGCATGACGAAAGGACCACTACTCACAGTTTTTATCTCTATTCTACAAAGAACAGAGTTATCTGTTTCTATTCAAATAACAGTTCTTTTCTCCATATCTGACAGCGTGTCGCAGAAGCCTTTCTAAAATCACTTATGACAATGTGTCTTTCGTTTCTTCTGTTTTTGCGCTGGTCATGCTATACGTACTGTAACAACATCACAAATGGAACCTAATTCCCTCGAGTTTCTAACTGCAGTATAGGTTCAACTGAACGCCGACTCGTCAACGTTACGAGATATTTAAGTGTCAGGTAAACGCCGTTGACCTTCCCCATACAAATGCGTGACGCGTTCACGCCGCGCTGCCGTTTGGTTTCATAAGATATTTATTTATTGTAACAAAATATGAATATTTGAATAAAAAAACAGATAGAATTATAGATAATAAAGGACTGTTTTCATACAAAAATAATATCGACAAAGTAATATCGTTTTTAATGCTTTAGGTAGATATTACTTCCTGAAATTATTTCAAATAGTATTTTACTACAATACTTAAATGTTGACATACAGAATTGATGTGTAAGCGTTCTTCTTTAACATGCATTTTTTGCATAACTTACTTGTATTATTTGAAGGTGTAATACCAGATTTAATAGTCATTAAATCATATATCTGCGCCTTAATTGTAGTTAGTAAATATAAGTAATCAAATATTTAAGGTCAACTGGGGTGAAACCGATAAGTAAACTGTTTACGTTCAACATCTTACAATTTAAGAAAAACCGAAACGTAATGTATTGTTGATAAAAAGAAAATAACTGGCTCACTCTGAAGTAGGTAATTACTTTGACATCGTCTAAGGCTATATCCACTACATATAAACTAAGCAGTTGAAGTGAAAGCGGTTACCATGCGCTCAATAATTGACGAAAAGCAGGTCCATATTCGATAAAAAGTACGTCTTCTGAAGTGTCAAGCGAATTTAATAATGGGCTGACCTCGACCTGCCATACTATTATGACGCTGTCTGTAACCTGCGCGGTTCTCTGCCATAGAGACCGATCTTCTTTAATACTTTTTAAATATGACTAAGAGTTTTCCAAACTCACAAGAGTTTACTTTCAATACGATTTAATTAAGTCATGTTGTCAAGGTCGGTTTGCTAATCTAGATTAAAACTTACCTAAATTAGGCATATTGCAGCAAGAGTTCCACTCTAGGGACTGGAGGGTCTTCTTGCAAATGTATTGATACTTATTGTCACATCGGCAATCGACGAAGGTGCCATCTTTGTTCAGGAACACGCAGTCTTCTTTACCGAGCATATCGTTCGGCTCACCTACCATCCAGTTTTTGTACACCTCAGAGAACTGTTTATCTAGGAATTTTAAATGAATCATTATTATCTATGGGTCACCACCCATTAGTACCTTCCCGCGACCCCGGCAGGCATCGACCCTAGTGGACACCTACATTCAGATACATATATACCGATGTTTCAAGTTTGTGAAGCTAAGAAGTTTTCACTTCTGAAGTGTAGTCCTATGACTGACAATTTTTTTTTTTTGTTGCGAAGTTACCTAAGTTGGTATAATTTTTTTTTGTTGCCTACGATTACGAACACAATCGTTATAATTTATTTAAGTAAGAATATTTGATTATGCCAAAAAATAAACAAATTCTCAATACTTACTGTCAATGGTTTCAAATACGCCTTTAGTTATTGAGGCTGATATCCCGGCATACACTCATGGGATAGTCGGCTGGGTTCTATTCCAAAACGCTATCACGGCTTGTGCTTCATCTCTGTTGTCAGGGTAGAACAAACTGGCTCCTTCCAGATCACACTCTCGCTTGGCACCAGCAAAAGTCTTTGGTATCGTGTGCATCTTATGGAAACTCTGCGATGTTTCTATATAACTGTAGTCCTTCCGGAAAAACTTTTTAGCTCGTTGTTCAGCTAAACATTTCATTGAAATAATTATAATTTAAGGGATGAATAAAATAAAAAGTAATAGTATTAAATCTAAGCCTAATTTAATCATGTATTTAAAAAAGAAACTAAAGTTCTGTCAAAATAACTTAAAAAAAAAATTGTGTACCATTAATTTTTCTGTAAAAATTGTAAGTTTATATGCGCAATATTGAGAGATTTACTATGTTATTTTAAGACCATAGACTTCTTATAGGTTTTCCGGTTATCCATAAGTATAGAACTATTTACCGTACTTTTTCAAAATTTTAGGCTCTGTAATTTTGGAGTGGTTAAATGTCATCTATTTGTTTTAATAACTCTAAAAGTGTTCATTTTAAAATGATTAAAAAATAATATTTGAGCCCTTTCATTTAGTATGTCACACGAAACAGTTTGCAATATTTTTTTATTTTTTATTTTTTTTGCAATTTGCGGCGGGCAATAAAAGTGGTATTCAAAATTAAAAATTCATTTATATGACGTTACACGTCCGCTTTTGGGTCACAGAAATTCATATGTGTACCAAATTTCAACTTAATCGGTCCATTGGATTCGGAGCAAATTGGCTGATAGACAGACAAACAGACAGACGCACGATCTAAGTGAACCTAAAAGGGTTTGGTTTTTACATTCAGACATACGGAACCTTAAAATTAAAATGGCAGCCACCTTTTTCAATTTTGAAAACAGCCCATGTATTCTGTAAAAATCTCACAGCAGCAAGTCTTAGTGAGCTTAAAGCGAGCTGTGTCAATCAATGACAACTCACTTTAAGCTCACTTCACCTAAGTGTCCACGGTGAGATTTTTACAGAATAGACCGACAGATTCGAATTTGATAAACACACGGTGATCATAAATAATAATTTACAACAAAAAGAAGGCAAAATCAAGAAATAATATTGAGACATTAACGAACGTGTTTTAATTAAAATGGCGAATTATATTATTATTGTTATATATTCGATTATACACACATAAACGTAACTTGTGCTTAACCTGAAATATGCTTAGAATTCGTGTAGGTCTGCCTAGTTGAAATATTGTATGTTTAAATTAATATGTCTACTAATATTCACTAGGCTATATGATACTGTAATAATTGTACTCTGCTTACCAATTAGCAATGAAAATCTCTATACTGTACCATTAGAAAAACCTACACAGATTATAACATACCTGACTTGTTCAGATTGCAGTTACAATTCTGCTCTTGTGTCAAGAGACTCTTCTTGCAAATGAAGTCAGACTTTGCTTCACACGTCACATCATTCAAGTTTCCATTTAGGTACAGGTGCACACAGTCCTCGATACCTTGCAAATCGTTCGGCTCACCTAACTGCCATTGGTGATACACCTCGGAGACTGACTTTCCTAGAAATACGAAACAATACTTAATTATTAAAGGTACCTATGCGAAATGGACTGGTACCTACAGCGTTTTATAATTATGTTTTTTAAAACACTATTCAGAGTTCATGACATATTTTATTAGAATGTACATAGAATTAATTTGAACAACGAGATACATTTTGTAAATTAATAATATACTGGAATTAAAAACCTACCGTCAACGGTCTCAAATTGTCCTTCAGACTTGATGTCTGACAACCCAACAAACACTTCTACGACACCAGGCTGGGTACTTTTCCAAAATTTTATCACAGCGTTAGCTTCATCTCTGTCGCATGGGTAGAACAAACTGGCTCCTTCCAGAGCACATACTTGCTTCGCCTCAGTCCAAGTCTGTGGTATCGTGTGTATAGAAACCCTCCGTTGTTTCTAAGTAAGTGTAGTCCTCACGGAAAAACTTTTTATCTCTTAGTCCATCTACGAATAAGAAAAAACTCATACACGTTTTTTATTCTGGTCTAAAAAAAAAACTAAAACAACATAACATCACGCCTGCATTCCTCGAAGGGTTAGGCAGAGGTGTATCTTAGTACACCCTCAATTAGCCAGTTATGTTTAAGTCCCATGAAAGGGGCGATATCTAAAATGTTTGATAATCATTTATTTATTTATTTAATAGTTATTGCCCGTGACTTCATTTGCGTGGAATTCAGTGTTATCTTGCACCAATATTATAATCTAACAGTTGTAGTAGTTTTCAAATGTTCACAAATGATAAACTGCCCATCTCTAATTCAATCTTTTTACCTCTATTTCAATCTTTGCAGTAACAAAAGGTTTGGCTGCCTGGACTGCCTAAATTTTCGGCCTCTACTTTCAAATGTAATATGGGGAAGACATATCATAGAAGAGATTAAGGAATTACATTTTATCAATTTCATAATTGAAGAAAATGTAATTTCTGGTTACTGAAAAATCAGTGAATCAGTGTTATTTTAGCCAAGTCAGTTATTTTTAAGTGAATCCAGATCAAATTAACAATTCGATTCCACTGTTTTATTATATGTATAGATTTAAGCATTTATGCACACACATAAAAAGACAAAATGCTAATGTTACAGGAAGATGAGTTACAAAATTGAAAAAAAAACAGCCAGTGACATTATACTCACGTGAAAAATCAGAGGACAGGTACACTACCAGCAAAACTGACCAAGTTTTAGAAAACATTGTTGTAACTATACGACATGCGTAATGACGCTTGCAAGCACGACAATTTGTGAACGTAAACTGAAGCTTTAAAATTCAGCTCTCAACTTTTATAGCGTGCATGTTTAATAATGTAATATCAGTTAGGTACGTTCTGGTATTAGCCTTACCTATAACTTTACTATAAAATGTACTAAATTAAGAAGAAGTGCACTGATAAGTTGGATCAACAGTTTGGGAAAACCAACGTGGGTTTTGGGTATAATATTATCTCCTATTTTACGAATAAATATTTGTAATATAGGAAATAATATTATAGCGTGGATAGCCTGAGGGTCAGACGCCGTTTCTTGAGCACAAGTTTGTGATTAAACTAATAACTTCACTAGGAACTATATAAGGCTTTCTATTCAAACAGTTGTCATTAAAAGTATCTTCTTTTCTTAAATTACTATCTTAAACATCACAATACAATGACACTTGTCTTTAAAATAGAGCACTTAAATATGTAGGTATTTGTTTTGCAATCACATTAATATCAGCGTCGCATACACGGCTCTTCTTATACAATGCCATGTACAGGATAGCGCGAGATGTGCGCGGTGAATGCTTTGCCACGTGTGCCTCAGGATGTATGGACATGTAGCTTACTGTGAGCATTCGTCAATGCGGTGGATTTGATTGACGATGTGACAAACCATTTACGGCGCATACTTCGCAATGCCTGTACGCATCTATAGGTACTTTGTTTTGTATTCAAAGGCGAAAGGGAAAGAGTTTCAGTGTAGTAAAAAAAAAACCCGCCAAGTGCGAGTCGCAATCGCGCACGAAGGCTTCCGTACCATTATCTATAAAAACAGCAAAAAAATCATGTCTGTTGTATGGGAGCCCCCTTAAGTATTTATTTTATTCTGCTTTATAAGTGATAACTAAATTTTTTATACTGCATGTTGACATAATTTATTATTGTACGAGTATGCCTACCAGGCAGGACATAATGGATCTGTAATTTACCTAACACCTGTGTATATATCCTATAATAAAAATATTTGTTTTGATTTGTTCTGTTTTTTAGTAGGTATTTGTTGTTATAGCGGCAACAGAAATACATCATCTGTGAAAATTTCAACTGTCTAACTATCACGGTTCATGAGATACAGCCTGGTGACAGACAGACAGATAGACAGACGGACAGCGGAGTCTTAGTAATAGGGTGCCGTTTTAGCCTTTGGGTACGGAACCCTAACTAGGGTTGTAACGAAACTTTGTCTTTGTAATGCCTAACCTCCACTAGTTTTTAACGGAGTTGTAACGGAGGTCACCCTAATCATCATCAGCATACAGCAGTCCACTGTTCTTGACTTCTCAGGATTCTCGGTAACTCTCATCCAGCAGCCACCCTGCGAAGATCATCGCTCCACCTAACCTGAGGGTGGTAACTCCGTTAAAAACTAGTGGAGGTTTCGCATTACAGAGACAAAGTTTCGTTGGTTAACACCTATGTCTTTCATTGACGTGAATGGCCCCTGGCGGCTGAGAGTATGTCATGCTCACTCAGATGTCTTGCTGATGGTGGTGTGTGTTGGATTATTTAGCTCCCTTCAAAATGGTTGAGTTGAATGGTGCTGATCCATGCATCATGTTCGTGACCGGCGCCGTCAGTTGGGACTGGTCACCTCTTAGCTACCTCGGATCATTTATAATTATTTCATTTTGAAATAGTTATGCTACTATAGACGCGTTTTTTTTTACATCGTCCTCATATTTAGTTATAAAATCAACGTTATTTATACTAATCTTTATGTAATCATCTAAGAGTGTCCATAGAGTTTCTTGCCCGTTCTTCTCTATAGGTACCTACTACGCTTTGGAATGTGCAAATAGCTTCATATTTCTAACTAACCGACTCCTTGACAATTCAAAAGTGCCTGTAAATGGTTTAATTGAAATAAATGCTTTGAGTTTGAGTTTGATGTCGTTAATGCAGGCGTGCCGTGCCATCCGACCTGCGCTCTTGTTGCAGGATAGGCCATGGTTTCCGAGGTAGTTGACTCCTTCACCGCATTGACAGCGATGTGGAGCCCCGCAAGGAGCGCCCAGACGCAAACATGTAGGAAGCCGGAATGTGCTGTCACCCAGCATAATTCGTATGTTGGGTGACGGTAGCACCTGAAGCCAGAAGCCTGACTCCCACTCACCCACAGCCAGCAGGCGGGTTCGCTCTGCAGTATTGGTGGACATAATAATAAGTTTATTCCGTATCAACCTGCAGAACGACTCATCCCACTGTCTCTGGGAAGATGGGTGTTTGGGCTGAACCATATCCGGGCAAGCCACTTTCCAGGCGTTCACCGCATCGGTCAATATTTAAATTTAAAAAGCCAATTCTAGATTTTTTTTATATAAAAGCTATAAATTTTATTAAACTCAATCAATCCTACTACAGATTCTAAAAAAACCCTTTCAAGTTTGCTCTTTCTATACCTATAGGTAAATATTTTGTAATTAATCATTAAGGGTTTGTTAATAAAAGGAAAAGGAAATAATGTTTTATTTTCTTTATTATTTTGTTAACAATATTAAACAATTTTATTAATGATCGAATTTTAAGTATGAATTCGAGCTACATATCTACTTCGTGTTCACAAATGAACAAGCTCTTCGTATTACAATCGGTGTTGATCAGATCACCGGTATAGAACATTGAGCCGCACTCCTCATATTGGTTTCCGTCAGGCTGATAGTTGTCCAACCAGGCATCGGCATCTACATTTATTGGTGTTCCTGGAAAAGTTAATGATAAATCAATTGATCAATCAATAATCCAAACGGCAACCGAGATTTCTGGGATCGCTTTCTATCCAGGAAACTAACACAATCCGTGGCAAGTAGTGTCGGCTACAGAGCAGCAAGCTCATGTGGCTCGGTGACGGCGACGCTATCGGTGGATATACAGACACAACAATAGACAATGACAGATCCAGTCACGTTTTATGGTGATCGTTAGTTCCAATCAGATCAACTGGCACAAAGCAAAATTCACTCTCGTCTATTTAATCGTGGATGTTAGAACGCAATAACATTTGTTTTGACACATCTGGTTACACACGAAGTGAACCACAAATAGTTGTAAAAAATGTAATAGTTTAAAAGCTGTATTTATTTAGTGCTTTGACAGCGGAACTCCACTTTTAGCATCCGAGGCAGATCGCTGTAGCCTAAGCCACACACTCACGTACCTCTAACTGTCTGCCAGCCTTCGTTAAATCTGTTATGAAAGCCCAGGTGATATATTCCTCTTTGGTATTGCTCACTGATCTGTGGTTTTGGTGTGGATTTCGTTAACTTCGCAAGGTAATTCGCTTCCATCCGATTGCAGATCATTGCCAGGGAGGTATATTCTATTCGGCACATTGCATATGCTTCGGCCCAGTTCAGTGGAGTTGTATGGAGCTTGTAGCACTTGCCAGTATTCTTATTGAAAGTGTAATCTGAAATAATGTATTGTGTATATTTGATGATGGAGGACTAAAATACCTACGTCCGCATAATACTAAATGTGTTTTGAATTAATACATTTATTTTTATTTATCCATAGGTACTGTTGGGTAAATGAATACTAACAACAACATTAGTTAATTTTGAGTTTGATTCTTCTGAAAATCTCCTTACAAAGCACGCGCCGCAATTGGTGAATAGCGTTGAGCCGCTGACCAGTTTGGCGTTTTATTAGATTTTACGTGATATCGTTATGTCAGCTGTCAAAAACTCCTTGTTCTGTTCTGATAGAAAGCACATTTTCATGTGCTTTCTACCAGAACAGAACAAGGAGTTTTATAAGCTCTATTTTTTAACTGACCTGAAGGACCTTCGTCCTTAAAAAACGGAGCTTATCAAACAATGCACTGCTTTCATAAAAAAGATTTTAACCTACCTAAATTAGGCATATTGCAGTAATAATTCCATTCCAGTGAATGGAGACTCTTCTTACAAATAAAGTAAGACTTGGGGTCACATAGGTAATCATTCATAGTGCCTAGTAGGTCCATGTGCACACAGTCTTCTTCACCGCCAGAATTGTCCGGTTGATATTCCTGCCATCTACTGTACACCTCAGTGATTGGCCTTCCTAAAAATTATAAAAAAATGTATGATAAGAAAATAAAGTAGAATTAACTGGTTCCTATCTATACTCTCATTTAGGTTTACGCAGGGGCCGTTTTCTATGAAAACTGAAATGGTCAATAATATAATAAAAGCTGGTTTAGAAAGACCCATAAGGAGTCTCTCAAGAGTCTCACATTGTTCACATTAGTCATTGCAAACATTTTACTGTACTGAGATGGCTCACAAGTTACATAGATGATTTCTTTAGTACGCACTAAAGAAAGTGCACAAAACACAAAAGCACAATTAAATGAAAATGAATTACACGAAGAAAAATTTAATTTAAAATTTAAAAAACTCCCGACACTAACACAAACATCTAAAAAATAACAAAATAATACGTATTGGGCCCTTTCAGTTTAATATAAATTTAGGTAATATTTTGTGCCAAGCGTCGTCAAGTCGGGGGACGGCTAATGAAAATAGGAAGTAGACAGCGGCTATTATTTCTACAATAGCATACATTCATTATTGATAGGTATAAGCCTCGTCTTTTTGACGTTTTCTTTAGCCGTCCCCCGCCTAGACGACGACGATTGATACTTTTTAGATGTTTTTGTTAGTGTCGGGGGTTTATAAAATTTTAAATTTAACTTTTATCACCTACTTTATATATTACTAGTAGGTCAGACACGCTGCCATCGATACGTATCTCGCCGAAATCTGCGCCCCTGTAAGTATTTTTCCCAAAGTAGTACTTACTAGTTTACCCTCATTTATCTTTCCTTCTCCATCATCAGACCCTTATCACCATCTAGCTATAACCTATTTATTGAGACCAGTACAATGAGCCCAAACACGATACCTGCGCTGTAAGTTGGTGAGCGAGTTAAATATCAACTAGAAAAGAGCTAAATATCAACTAGAAAAAGTATTTGTAATTAATAATTTTAAATGAAAAGTACCAGGGTCACATAAATCTAAAGAAGTGTTTTTAATTTGGTTGGGTTTTACGGCCAAGGGTACAGCGGTTAAAATTTATTTTCCACTTTACTCTCAAGGGAACAGCCAAGGGTACACAGGAAAATAAGCCTATGCAGGAGCCTTTACGCTACATCGCTTCGGAATTGTGATCCAGATAATTGCTTTTACGCGCGTCAGTATTAGTTAGTCTTTTCCTTTTAAGTCTGTACTCGTAGCATGACCACGGTTTAGAGCTTAGCGCCACGGTTTTTGATATTACCTTTAACCCCATCTTTAAAGCGTATATCCGAGGCCTGGTTGCAACTATTGCGGTAGAACGTATAAGCATTCAGTTATAAACTCGCACGTTTAAGTTTTAAATCTACTTTGTGAAATCTATTTTTAATTTAATATCAGATAACGCACCAGGAATCCGCTTTTTATATTGTGTGATTTTTTAAATTTGCCTTGTGTGTTTACTTTTTTATATGATTTTTCGGTTTCAGTTTTAGTTTTAGTTCAGTTTTAGTTTAGTTTAGGTAGTTTTTATTTTTAAATCGAAGTTATACGTATTTAATGTGGTGTATGAGTTTTTTTTTATTACATGAACGACATTACGATTTTGCATAAGTATCTGTCATGTTTTGTAAAAAGACATTACCAAATCCTGTACATAAAAATAACACACGAATATAATTGTTTTATACTTTACATGGAACAAGATATTAAACATTTCTTACGCGAATAAAATGTTAATCGTCGCTTACCGAAAAAGTAAGCGATTGCATGATCTGTAATAACTTGTTATGGTATTATTCGTGCAAAAAGCGTATTTAGACTTTAAGGGAATATATTGTTGTGTTCATTACGTGACCATTGAAATTATTGTACTTTTATAAATAAGTATACAAGGTGTTGTTTTGGACCTGCAAAACATTTTAGGAGGTAATTATGTTAGTGATTCGCGACCCGAAACAACAAAAAAAAAAATTAAAAAAAAAATAAAATAAAAAAAAGAAATAGAAAAAAATAAAAAGAAAAGATAAAATTTAAAAATCTAAAATAAAAAGTATTATTGATTATTGACTTGGTATCGTATTGTTATACGATTATTTACGAGTTTCATAACAACCTCCTGAAATGTTTTGCAGGTTCAAAACAACAGCTTGTATATGTATAGAAAAAATACAGCAAGAAAATTACAATATGTTATCAATGCTCTAAACACCGAATATACAATAAAACGAAAACTACCGTAGAACATTACCATATTATTCGATGGGGAGGGCGAAAAGTCCCAAAAAATATGTTTGCTTAATGCTACTTGGCAAAGTGAATATTGATAATGCGTAGATTTCGGCTTGGTGATACCTCTCTACACCCTGTAGGTATACATACCGTCAACGGTCTCAAATAATCCTTCAGCCATTATGTCAGACAGCCCCACGAACACCCACGGTATGTTAGGCTGGGTTCTGTTCCAAAACCATATAACAGCGTTGGCTTCATCTTCGTTTTCTGCGTAGAACAAACTGGCTCCTTCCAGAGCACACATTCGCTTAGCATCAGCAAAACCCTGTGCTGTCGTGTGGACCTTGTAGAAGCTCTCTTCTGACTCTATATAAGTGTAGTCCTTCCGGAAAATCTTTTTATCCCTTTGTCCATCTACAATATGGAAAATAGACCTATTTGAGAACGATTAACGTTTGTGTGACTACAAACATCAAAGTCAAAGTCAAATTAGTTATTTCAAATAGGCACATAAAAGGAAAACATGATGAGAAGATGTTTTTCTTCAATGTTTCAATGTTTGAATTATTTTTTTATAAAAACCTAATACCTACTTACTACTTGCCTAATATTATCAAAAAACCTAAACTTGAATTTTGAGGAGTACATCAACGACAGTGTTGGCAAAAAGTTAAACCGATTACGATAAAAAAATAATGAATAATAATTTAATCATGATTACCGATTAAATATAATAATTTCAATTGTTAATCCTCAATTAGCGATTAATTTATTTTAATCGTTCAATTCAATTCATATATTCAATAACAATTTTTAAATCGTGTCTGAATGTCTTTGACTAAAATCTAGATTAACGAATTTAATTATAATTATTAATTTAATTAATTAATAAAAAATCATTAAATTAATAATTATAATTATTTCCTTATTCAATCTTTTGTCATATAAAATACACTTTTAAATATTTCTGAAAAAGGTGTAAAAAAACATTAAAAAATATAAAAAAGTCATCCACCGGTGTCGGAAGCAGATATAAAAAAAAATGTCATCCGCCGGTGTCGGGAGCAGAGTTCATGCTACTGGTGGTTTGAGCTCCAGAGATAGGAACCTGCTCACCAAGCGAGCCGCATCGAGAATTACTGCCTTCTGAATCAGGCCATTGATTCACCCTCGGGAGCATCGGAAAATGTTGGTCGAGGCTTTCGGCTATCAGGTCATTGGCCAATCGGTACAATGACAGCCGAGCTCACATTCCACATGACAACAACCTCGTGTGCTAATTTGAGATACTTTATTTGTTTCTCTTTCTCAGCTTTCACGAGGTTCTTTTCATGTGCAATGATAACATCGACTATCATTGCGCGGCGTGCCGGTCTATCAGGCTTATTGGTGGCAATAGTCCTATCAGTAATGATAGATCCCAGTACAACGTGACATTGTCATTTTCGAGAACCGGGTCGGACACATACTTATAATACGGTTCACAGGTTTATATTTCAAAGCAAGTCATTGGTGAATAATCCTAGTCACTTGCAAGTATTCGCTTGCAAGTATTTTAGAACAACCAGAAATAATATGTGTGATGGACTCACTCGGTCGGTGCCATGCCCAACACACTTCAACCAACCCATCCTTCATAATAATTATGTTTCCGGTAGTTATTCGTCAACATAACTTCTTCCATTTATTGCGCAGACAAAACCTTCAGTTTCCCCGAAAAGGTGACCAAAACGTAGCCAACATACGGACGCTAAGAAATCTACACAAGGCTCATGAAGAGAAGCGCCCGTGCAGCTCCTTGCCATACCTCATTGCGGTCATCGGTAGTAAGTACCACAGGTTTGCGACAGTTTTCTTTAGCCATGGAAAGAGGGGTGAGCCTCTTGTCCATTTCGACCACATCAAGATGCATGTCCACTTCTGTTTAAAAAATATATATTCCCTGAGACTAAACACCTCGCGGTTGTGGAGAGTTTTTGCATTCAAAAAGCCTCGACCCCCACACTTCCGCGGGATGTACAGTCTCATCACACATGATCGTGGATGATGCATCCGGCTTGCGGTCAGCAGTATACGGACCCTCCTATCAAGGGCATCGAGTTTGGTTCGAGTCTATTTGAGTATGCCGAAAGAGTACATCAAAACCAGCATGACCAAACCGTTGAAGATACGCTCTTGTGTCCGCCTGAAAGAAGACTAATTAATACTTTCTTCAGGTGACCATAGAAGCGCTCCTTTAACGATTGCTTCTAGTCAGCAACTTTGATGCCTAAAGCTTCCGACATACCCAAAGCTTTTGGATAAGGAGAGGGATCTAAGGTGCATGGAATCCGAATGTTGTATTCCCTCGAATTCCATAATCTCACCTTGCTTTACATGCATTTCTGCACACCAAATTGCATTTGTCCACACCAAATTCCGTCTTGATGGTGCTACTGAAAGTTTCAGTTACCTTGAGTAGCTCCATCAGTCGCAATTTGTTGGGGGCAAAGAGCCACCTCTCCTCAACCGATAGCCTAGACCTGAATCCTCCAGGAGTGTGTTTAGAGGATTCAAGGCTAAGCAGAACCAAAGTGGACTCAAACTGCCGCCCTGAAATATTCCCCTTTTAATCCATACAGGCTCATCATTCTCCTGGATCTGTCGACACCCTGGATAGTGAAAAACCGTCCTCCATTGCCTCATACACGACTCAAGGAAGGTGCGTAGAGTTGCATCTGAGCCATTTATGTGGCACCGAGTCGTAGGCCTTCTTTTAATCTATCCAGCAAGTAGACAGATCCTTGCGGGAGCGATGAACCTGTTGGCTAATGGCCATGTCGATGAGGAGCAGCACCTTAGTACCGCGGAACACGTAATACATACAGACATAATCGATTTACTGTCAATATGCTTGTTAATTTTCGCCCTCAAAATGGATGTCAGAAGTTTAAAGGTCGTCGACAAACATGTGATCGGTCTATAATTCTTGGGTCCCCCGAGGGACTACCTGACGTATGGAGCAGGTGGGTAACGCCTGTTGTTAGGAACTGCCGTAGTTATCCAGACTCTAAAGATGGAACTGGAACTGAGATGCCAGGCAAGTGTGTGAAATAGTTAGCCATTTCAACCAAAAGTAGTGCAGTCCGTCCGGTTCCGGTGATTTCCTATTCGGTAACGGACGGACCGCTCTGGCTATGATGTCTTTGACATATCTCGGGACTCTGGGGTCCCTGACCTTTGGGAGACATACGAGGAGCCAAAGCCAACTCGCAGAGGTCCGTTACACGTTTTTGATTAAATGAGGCTCCAACCGATGATTATCCATGTTTGCTCTATGCAAGTATACCCAAGGACAAACCCCAGTTGATGCAGGACTATTGCAGAACATGGAAACAAAACATATTGGGCTTTCGGTTTGGGTGGCTAAAGTGGGTTGATTACCTAGGACTATGGAAATGCTAATGGCCCTTGCCTTTCCAACGTTTTATATAATAAAATACACCAATAAAATTGCAGGGAGTGACTTGCACACTCAATAATGGGCCCCCGAAAGTGGTTGTTAGCACATAGTGATGTAGCGACAAAGGTGCAATACTTCCTGAGGTGCTTGAGCAGTGGAGAGGTATTTCACGGCTATCAGAACAATCCCAGAGCCCGGAAGATGTCTTCCGGACTCTGGGATTGTATTCCAGCACTTACTGGAATACTTCTTTCCTCCGAGCACATTTGCTCTTGTAAATGTCCACTCAAGCCGGCAAATAAAGGCCAGAATGAGGTGGGAGCTCTGTTTCTCATTATTGTTCACTCCAGCTAATAAAGGCAAATCAGAGATGAGGAACAAGACTTCTTCCGAGAGATAGGTTCCGTGGGGTCGCTACTGCCCAACAGCTCGCCACACGCTGCCCTTTGGGTTTCGGTATCTCTCTTGGTCTGGCTCCTTTCCTTATACCTGTTCTGGCAAAGTAAACTCTACCGGCACAGACCTAGAGTTCGGAGCGGGCAAGCCCCACCACGACTTCAACGTAGAGATATGGCGGTGGGGTAATTATTATTATTAATAAACATAATTATTAATAACGAGCTTTTGCCCACGGCTTCTCCCGTGCGGAAGCCGTAAATTATACCACAGGAACGTACTACCGAGATAAAAATCCTATGTCCTAACCCAGTTCTACCTATGTGCCATTTCATCCAGATCCGTTAAGCCCTTTTAGCGTGAAAGCGTAACAAACAAATACACTTTCGCATTTATAATATTAGTTACTATTAATTTGTATACTATACAGTATACATGATATTTATTCAATTTCTAAAACCAATCAATATAACTTCTGACTTGTTAATAGTAATAAATCAATCGTGTATCAAATTAAGGATTGAACATTACTTAAATTAATTGATCACTATTTTAATCTCGACAAAATGATGAATGATTAATTTAATCGATTCATTTTTTAATCTATCGTTGAATTGATTAAAGAAATTAATCGATGGATGCCAACACTGATCAACGAAAAGATACACTGACGTACTGTACGAGTACCAATACAAAAAAATGCCTGTCTGCCCCGTTTATTCTCCAGATAAAAGTTATCTGACTATTGAAAACTAGCGCTAAGTGTTTTATGTACCTACTAAGAGTACTGTTACTAAATGTGTTTTGAATTCTAACAACAACATTATTTAATTCTGAATTTGATTCTTCTGAGAATTTCCTTTAACACCCGTACAAAGCAGGCGCCACACTTGGTGTATATCTAGTGTTAAGCTGCTGATTAGTTTGAAATTTTATTGTATTTTAATCGTAATATCTTAATAATGTTATGTCGGCTGTCAAAAACTCTTTGTTATGTTCTGGTAGGAAGCATAATAATATAAAAGTCCTTCAAGTCAGTTAAAAAAATGCATCTTACCAAGCAATGCATTGCCTTAATACAAAAGATTGTAACCTACCTAAATTAGGCATATTGCAGTAATTATTCCATTCCAGTGAATGGAGACTTTTCTTACAAATAAAGTAAGACTTGGGGTCACACAGGTAATCATTCATAGTGCCTAGTAGGTCCATGTGCACACAGTCCTCTTCACCGCCAGAATTGTCCGGTTGATATTGCTGCCATCTGCTGTACACCTCAGTGATTGGCCTTCCTAAAAATTATAAAAAAATGTATGACATGAAAATAAAGTAGAATTAACTGGTTCATAACTTTACTCTCATTTAGGTTTACGCAGGGGCCGATTTCGATGAAAACTGAAATGGTAAAGAATATAATTAAAACTGGTTTAAATATTTAAGCCAGTAGCCAAGCAGGAAGCCAAGAGTCATACATTCTTCACATTAGTAATTGCAAAAAAATTCCTGTACTGACATGGCTCACAAGTTACATCTAACAAATCATCTATAGATGATTTATTTAGTACACACTAAAGAAAGAGCACAATACACAAAAGCACAATTAAATGAAAATAAATTACACGAAGAAATACAAGGAACATACAACAAAAAAATATTTTTATGAAATAAAGTGACACTTTGATTATGAGACTTTAAATCAAATAACGAACATACAAAGTGTTTGTCTCAAGGTTGCACCAAATGGCAGGCCAGCTCAGCATGTGTCAGGTAAATATACCTTTCTTTTTTTTTAGGTGGGATATTATCAAATATTTTGTCAGATTCTTATTGTCTAATCCCCACCTGTGTTCCTTCCGTTGCCTGTGTTGCCAGGGGCCTAGATATCACTTAAGGGCGTTGCTGCGGCCCCGGCAGGAGGTAAATATACTTGACGCTGAAATTCTGCTGAATCCCTGCAGTGACATACGAACTTCGAGCAGACGAAATAAATACGTGAACATGGTGGATAAATACGTGAAGTATTATACAATAAAACTTTGCATTGGGTAACGTTCTTTTGATTTGAGTTGATTGTGTATTTGATAACTTGATTATTTAAATAGTTAATAGCATTTGCCCGCGGCTTCACCCGCGTGGTAGTCGGGAATTATCGTAACGCGCGCGCCAATGAAGCTCCCAGTCGGCCACCACACACCCTGTATGTATACGTACGGTCAATGGTCTCAAATAATCCTTCAGCCATTATGTCCGACAGTCCCACGAATACCCACGGTATGTTAGGCTGGGTTCTGTTCCAAAACCATATAACAGCGTTGGCTTCATCTTCGTTTTCTGCGTAGAACAAACTGGCTCCTTCCAGAGCACACATTTGCTTGGCATCAGCAAAACCCTGTGCTGTCGTGTGGATCTTGTAAAAACTCTCTTCTGACTCGATATAAGTGTAGTCTTTCCGGAAAAACGTTCTATCCCTTTGTCCATCTACAATATGGAAATTAGACATATTTCAGAACGATTAACATTTTTGTGAATACAAACATCTGTCTAAACATCGTATTAATTATGTAGTTAATACCTATCTTTATAAAAAAAATAATTGGTATTAATTCTCTTTTTCATAAAAACCTAATACCTCAAAATAGAAAAACATTGGGTTGTTCGACAAACAACCCAAACTTGAGTTTAAAAGAGTACATCAACGAAAAGATCCACTGACGTGCGGCCTACTATACCAATAGAAAAAATAATTACCAGTCCGTCATGTTTATTCTCCAGATAAAAGTTATCTGACGATTGAAAACTCAACACTAAGTAAATGTGTTAAGTACTAAAGGTGTTTATAATGTTTATATGTAGGGGATAATCTTTGAGTGGCGGCATCCTTAAATGTTTACAAAGTGTAAAGAATTTCGTGATGTTTAGAGGATTTTTGACTTATGAGGTGGAATTGAAAAGCGACATTAATTCTGCTGGGGAAGATTTTATTGCGTTGCCTGGTAAATCGGATACTATAATATTTTATATCATCATCTGCCTAGCCTTTTCCCAACTATGTTGGGGTCGGCTTCCAGTCTAACCGGATGCAGCTGAATACCAGTATTTTACATGGAGCGACTGCCTATCTGACCTCCACAACCCTGGGGAACACGATACCCCTTGGTAAGACTGGTTGTCAGACTTTCGGGCTTCTGACTACCCGTAATGACCGTCAAAGATCTACAAATGACAGGCGGGACCAATGGCTTAACGTGCTTTCCGAGGCACGAAACACGTGCCTAAAGATTTATTAAACATCAACCCTATTGCGATTAAAAGAGGGAATAAAGTTTATAAGGGTGAATTTTTATGGTGTGTGTTGGGAAGTCGTAAATACCACCTATAAAGTTAGCGGCATTTATGGAGAGATATTATTGCGGAATATTTTACTGCGTACCTTTGTCAACTCAAAAGATCTATCGATGTTTTAATACTTTCAAACGGACGGGTCGTGAATTATAAAAGTAGATAATGGTGCCGATTCCCTTGTTCACAAACTAAACTAAATTTAAGTTCAGTGTATCTTTTTCTTTCTATTCCATTAAGAAAAGGACAGAAGATAAATTTTAGTTTAGTCCTGTCAAATTAATCCGCGCCTGTCACTACTCCATACAAGTTTAGACGTGATTAAAAACTTGCCTACTAAAATTACGTCAATTTACGTCAAGCGCTGATTAATTTGACAGGACTAAACTAAAATTTATCTTCTGTCCTTTTCTTAATGAAATAGAAAGAAAAAGATGCACTGAACTTAATTTTAGTTTAGTTTGTGAACAAGGGAATCGGCGCCAATAAGATAGTATTTTGAGAGTTTTCCAAGGCTTAAACACACACAGTACTCACGTGAGAAAACCGATGAAAAATATACAAGAAAGACTAACAAGGATTTAGAAAACATTATTGTAACTACACGACATGCGTCTTCCGGAGCAGGCACGACAATATCTGAACACTTACAATAAAGTGAAGCTTATAAAGTGAGCTCAAAAATTCACCCGTAACATATACAGAGTGAATTTTTGGAACGGGAACTCAGGGAGAACATAAAACGTACCTACCCAGCCTTAGCGTTGCTAGTAAGAATCAAATGCTGGAAATAAATATTATGCCTAAAATTCAAGCAAATGTATCTTTTTATTTTGCTTTTTGTTTATTTGGTGCACTCATGTGGACCACAGCACTGTTTGTTTTAAAATTAAAAATACATATTGCATTTTTATAACGGGTGTAAAAAGTCGCTTGACTAAGCCGAGAATCACTTTGTTTTCCCGTACTTTTTTTTTAACTGAATCATGGGTACCTGGGAACCTTCTGGTTACAGAGATAATGAAGATCAAAGTTCCAACGTGTTTTTGACGTTTTATACGAAAGTACTAAAGTTAAGTTAAAGTCGAGTTATAAACTTAAGTTTAGAAGAAATAAGAAAGAAAAAAAGAAACAGCGAATTTTCCCACAACAAATAAAAGTCGTTCCCCAGCAATTATTTTTATACAAAACTACTTAGTTTGATGTGCAGAATGCGTAGATGACGGCTTCGGGACACTCTGTAATGATGTGTGCTTTGTTTGTTACAATACAGTTACTTATTTCTAGTTATTTCCTTTATTTCAATTCCTTATTCTTCATGCAGTAGTAATTAAAACTACCTAGGAATGGTTTAAGGTCAACGTACACGTATAAGCACTGCACGCAGTGCCTGATTTAGAGTTCTGACCGCCCTAGGCTAACTATGGATATGCGCCCCCAGCCTGTCCTGTCTAACCTTTTCATTCACTTACAGGTGCAACTAATTAAATTACAAGTAGGTACAGAAGAGAGCTTACGTAACCTAACATCTTTGTCATTACGTAATTAAACTCTATTTATTTGAAGAAGATGTTAAATCCTTGCGACAATTGCTCTGTTACTTTGTGAATTGAGAATATTATATAAAATTCTTTATTCTTGCTTTCTCGCTGGCGAATCTTGCCACAATATTGTCAAAATTAACATTTTGTAAAAAATCAGTCTCAATAAATAATAGAGCAAGTGCATCAAGTTTCTGCTGGCGAAGAGTTGAGCGTAAGTAAGTTTTCACTCTTTTTAATGCAGAGAAAGATCTTTCACCGCTGCAATTTGTGACGCTCATTGTTAAAAAAAAACTATTACTTAATATTATTTCGACATTCGGAAAATAGATCCAATGTTTAGGTTGTTTAATAATAGCACACTCTTTGGGGTTAATTTTAGTGGATCAACGAAATCTTTATCTTTTAATAACTGTGCCAAATGGACACACTCGTCAGGAAACGTGTCGTCTATATCCAAATCATATAGTTGTTGCAACTCTTTCGCCTTGTTTCATAGAATGCTATTGTCATGTATTTCAGGTAATTTCCATACGAAACCAAATTTTGAATTTTCTTCGGTACAGATAATTTGTCGGTTTTTCAACTGAACTTTGAGACGATCAATGGCAGCGTAATATTTTTCTACGATGAAAGATCGTTTTCCTTCAAATTCAGTGTGTCCCGCTTTTACTTCGTCAAAATGGAACTTTGGTTTCCTTTGTCTTCTTAACTTTTTTTTGTGTTCAGTGATTCCGCACCTTTCAATTGCTTCCGATTCCAGTTATTCAAACTCTTTTCTTCTCGTAACGTTTCAAGGTGTGAATATAAGGACTCATATACGAGTAACAATGTTTGATAAATCAACGTAACTTGCTTGCAGCTGTGCACTAACGTTTTGAAATTTGACCAGCACAGAGTTCCAAAAACACGACATTACCGTCATTTCCAGGGTTCTCAACTTTTGTATTATTCCTCTTGCCTCTATTTTGGTCTCTCTATTTTGATTTACATCTATACAAATGTAGTCTAATGTTGCAAGAACATGCTTGTATGAATTGTATAAAGCTTTGCTGGCATCTGCTCGGACACTCCATCTCGTTTTCGAGAGGTCTTTTACAACTGTCGAATATTTATCGAGATTTGATAGCAAGATCTTCCATCTGCTAGTTAAACTAGAAACAAAATTGTATATTTGTTACTTCAACGAAAAAAAGCAGCTGACTCATCGCTGCCTTCTGCTGCTACTGAGCCTACTAGTTGTAAAAAATGAGCTGCACATGGAATAAAAGTTGCCAGAGGTTTCACAGCTTTAATCCTTGTCTGAAGTACATTGTATTGACCAGACATATTTTTGGCGTTATCATAACTTTGGCCACGACAATCTTTAATATCAAGTTGCAAAGTTTCATCAATTATCGCCAAAACAGCCTTCTCCATGTCTTCGTCTTTATGTCCGCAATTAGGTAAAAATGTGACAAAGCGTTCGACGGGCTCTCTGTCAAGCAAAACATTATAAATGTCACCTGATCAGTGTGTGAAATATCTGGAGTGGAATCTAAGCTAATTGAATAATATTTTGCTTTTTTTACCTCTGCTATAATGGATAGTCGAACTTCGTCAGCGAGCAATAGAATAAATTCATCAATAATTATCGTAAATAATAAGTATGACGGAATGCCACTACCGTTTTGTCCAAATCTAGCCAAATGTTCAGCCATGAAAGGATCAAATTTAGATATGAGCTCAATACAGCCAAGGAAATTTCCATTTTGTAAAGATCCAATAACTTCATTTTGACCATGAAATGGAAGCCCACTAGAAGCTAAAAACTTTACTGTTTCAACTACACGTAGTACCTAATACGTTCCGCCAGTAAGATACCTCTTCATTATATTTTTTGATTTTTCCTCTAGTTGCATACTTTGCCAAACATTTACTATGTTCGGGAGAATTGTCATGATCAAATATAGCGTTACCATTTTTCCAATCATTAAGTCCACTTTTAGTAAACACCGTTGTTCCTCCATATAATTTGGGACCACAAAATACATAGGCGGTAGCTAGATACGCAGTAAACTAACCAGTTCCTTTTAACAATTTCTCCACTGGCAAGTTTTTTTTGGAACATAGTTTTAGTCAAAAATCTTCTTTGATTTTTATACTGTCTTTCTGATTTAGAAAATTCAATTCTACCTCAACGTTTTGTTTAAAACCGTTTTTCACGATATAATCCCGCAACGCGTCATTAACTTTCCACTGTGCAGGATCGGTTGACGGAGTGAACGGTTTATCTTCAGGCATTTCCTCTTCGGTGAAGGTCGATGAAGGAGCGCAGGAACCGTCCGCGGTAGAGGGTGCCGGCCAACAAGTACTTGGTGATGGCGTTGAACTTGTCTCTAAATTCCCTTTGTCCACAGAGCTCGTAAAAAAAATCCAATTTTGGAATATGTTTTAAAACATGTTCTCTCTTTTGTTCTTTCTCTTTTGTTTTTTTTTCTATATTCCGCTCCACTTGGCGTATTGCTGTCGAAGTATTCTCATTACCACTCATTTTATGTTTTCAATAAAACAAAACAAGCATAACGAAAACGTTAAGAAAAATATATCAATCTAAATCAAGTCGCGAAAGACGCGAGCGTGCGTTTATCAACATTACGTAAGACGATTACGCATATTATTACGAAATTATATCGCTGACCAAATGACCTCTCTTTTTCTCACTCAATCTACCTATCCCACTATCGCACTCTCACCTGAGTGTCAAACGAAATGAGAGAAAGAATAAGAAATAACAAATAGCCGCAAAAACCGGTTTAAACTTGTTGTGTAATGAACGCAGTTACGCAGTGCGTAGCGCGGCCGTAGTACCGTAGCCGGGCGCGGGTGCGGGACGGTTGAGGGAAACGCAAGTTTCGCGCCCTCTCGCCCCTAGCCGCCGCAGGAGACGCCCAGGGCGTCGGGAATCCCGGGCGGATTTCCGGCCACCGTAGGCGCGGGCTTGCGGACGGTGAGCAATGGGTAGCTCACCGCCCGGTAAGGACCAGGCCCGGGTCGACGGCGCGTTGTATTCCACGCGCGCCTCAAAGAGATGTCGTCAGCACATAGGTAGGGGTCCACTAGGGCCGATGCCTGCCGGGGTCGCGGGAAGGTACTTATGGGTCACCGAGGCCCCCGCAACACAGGCAACAGGAAGGAATACAGGTGGGTTTTAGTCAGTAGGAGTCTGACACACCCTCCCGCTCCGCCCAGAGCGGGAGAAAGTATTTGAAGATTTCCCACCCTCAAAAAAAAAAAAAAGCCGGGCTTGGGTGGGGCGGGGGCGCGGCGCGGTTAGTGTGAGAGCGCACGCAGGAATTTTATTGTATCGCACGTATTTTCCCAAAATTACCAAATATTATTATGTAAGTCTCAACTCGGCGCCGCGCCGCGCCCGCCGCCCCCTTGGACCTTGCGCCCTAGGCTGTAGCCTTATTAGCCTGTGGGTAAATCAGGCCCTGACTGCACGGGATCAGCATGCCTCAAGTCTAGCCCTTCAGGATTATTTCTATAAAACCCCATACTTCAACGCACACTTAAGTATAAAAATCGTAATGGCATGGCCTGCATCATAAAAATTCAGCATGTATACCGACCCTGAAATGTGAGAATAGAGGTGACTAAACCCTCCAATTAAAAAAACGTTTTGGCGATAAGCTTCCTACCTACATTAAATTACGCATAATTGGGAGCTGTACCTGTTTATCGGTTTGTTTGTGCACGTATCTATCGAAAGTACTGGATATTAACTAATTAGGGGGGTTACCATGCACTCAACATTTTATCAGGGTCCAGGGTCTAAATATGACAAAATTGAAGAGACCGATTTTAAACCATGTGCGGTGCAACTAAGTATTAGCTCACGATCTCATGGGCGTTTTTTATCGCGGCGGAAAAAACTGCTTACGGACCTTTTAGGGTCAAAAACCAAACGAACGAATCGAACGAACAATCGAATGCCAAAAACGAGACCCATATTATAATTTCGTCATGTCTGTCTGTTTGTACGTCCGTCAGTCTGAATGAAGGTGTATTCTGTTCTGTTTACCGATTGGTGTAGTGAAATTACGAAAAATACCGGCCAAGTGCGTGTCGAACCACGCACAATGAAGGGTTCTGTAGTTGGGATGAATTTATCCCGAAAAGAAACTTAACGTTGTCGTTGAAAAACTTGTTCTCCCTTATATTGATATACCGTCACGGTCAATTCTCCAACTGAAAATGTAAGTTGGTCGACTATTACTCGTTAACTTGTGAAGCCTACTTAGCTGATCACAGCTAACACAAGCTCACACACAAGACACACGAGCTCGGCTCGGCTCGGCTCGGCTTCACAAGTTAACGAGTAAAAAAATCATGGCACTTGTATATATAACGAAATTAAATGAAAAACTGTCAAGTTTTTCATTTAAATGAAAAACTGAAAATCAATCATCAAATGAAAAACTGTCAAGTTTTTCATTTAATTTGGTTATATATACAAGTGCCATGATTTTTTTCACATATCCAAAAACAACCATCTAGCTGGCAGGGGGGGAAGGGGGTTGCACTTGATTAATATGTATACCCATGCCAAATTACAGCTTTCTAGTACTTACTAAGAGTCTCTGAGATAAGCAGCGAACAGACAGACAGACAGACAGACGGATAATTATGGTCTAGTTGACTGCGGAACCCTAAAAAAACTATGGGAGCTGCCCATAAATATGGACCCGAGGGGTGAAAACACATTCAATGCACATAAACGCGCGGGGTATTGTTGGATCCCATAATTTAAAAAATTGCGATGTTTCTCAAAGACATTGCTTGCATTATGCTGCATTGCATTATATTTTCCGTGAAATACTTTGAATTAAAAACGTATTTTTGTGGTAGATAAAACCAATAAGTACTGTGCATGCGTACATATTCATCTCAACTACGGACCCTTCACTGTGCGTGGTCTCGACATGCTCTAGGCCGGTTTTTTGGTCAGTGGGTCTTAGGGGCGGTTTTTAATACCTTAAGCAGTGTGTTTGAACAGGCATTAATACTAATTTTGAACTGATTCTCGTACAGTCAAAACGTTAACAAATCGAGCTGTTTGCAAAATGTTTTTCTTTTTTATTTTGTTTAAGCCAACAGATGTACTTCAAAGTAGTTACATTTATCAAAATTGACCTGAAGGTGTACTTCGGTATCTGCTTCTGGAACTCGTCGACGAGTAGATCTAGGTGTGCTAAGTTTGGGCTCGTTTTGATAGTTATGATGAGACCTTACCTCCGGACTGAAGGTGTACTTCGGTGTCTGCTACTGGAACTCGTCGACCAGTAGAACTAGGGGTAACGAGTTTGGGCTCGTTTTGATAGTAATGATGAGCCCTTACCTCCGGACTTGATGGACTTACCTGAAGGTGTACTTCGGTGACGGCTACTGGAACTCGTCGACCAGTAGAACTAGGGGTGCCGAGTTTGGGCTCGTTTTGATAGTAATGATGAGCTCTTACCTCCGGACTTGATGGACTGACCCTAAAGTGTACTTCGGTGTCTGTTACTGGAACAAAGAATATAATAGCGCAGGATAGCCTTCACCGGAAGTGGTAATAGGACTAATGGTTCAGCAGCTTCATTATCACCAGGATTGTGCCGGAATATAGCAGTTCGTCATGGATGCAGCGCATGCTACAGCGGCTCCCCTGACATCATTTTTTTATTTTTATTTATTTAATATAAGGTAGCTTCACAGCTGACAGAAGTACATATAATCTTATTGATAATCTAATCATTACGCCAATTACGAAGTACACAAGAAAGTAAGAAATACAGAGAGTGACATAATTATTAATAAATCACACCCAAATCCCTAACCTGTGGTGCTCGCTTTATAATAGCATTACCGATACGGTAATTGTAATTAATATTTTTGCGTTTTTTTGAGAAGGTTATAATTTGGCATTTCTTAGTGTTAACATGTTATGTTGTTTGAATTGTAATAGTCACCAAGTCTATCTAAATCAGATTGGATCAATTGGCAGTCACTGGGGTTATTTATTTTCATAAATATTTTTTTGTCATCGGCATACAGAAGATGTTCAGAGTGAAGTAAACACTGTGTTATGTCAAAAAGATAAATATTATAAAGTAGTGGGGATAACAGTGAGCCTTGAGGCACCCCAGAAGTAACGAATCATCAACGAATCATCTGTCACACAAAAAAGTCATCTGTTGATTCGTCATCAGAAGACACGCCACGCAACCATCGATACGGCTCTCCGCTAGAGTGACAGTAATCAGCCAGTGTCAGTGTTATCCGACCTTTTCGGTGATTCCAGTAGTTTCTCAACAAAACTAGACGACGCCACTTGCTATGCCGTCAAATATTAACAAGTATAGCAGGTAAACTTTTCTTTTATGACGCGCCTTCGCCGGGAGCATTCGCCTGTAATGTTACCTCTACTCGTGACCTAGTCGTGTTACTTTTATCTAATGAATTATATGTACCTATCCTGCTGGTTTTAATTATCTCTCTACACTTCCTAGCGGTTGACGGCCTGCGCAGTCTACTTGCAAAGCCCTAGCCGTTGTAGTGGTATTTTGATTGTTACGTTACAGGTGAATGCTCCCGGTGATCGAGCACCTTTATACGAGCACAGAGTTTATTGTAAGTAGGTAGGCACTTATGATTGCCTACCTTTTATATTATCACTAGCTTCTGCCCGCAACAGGGCATTTTAATGTTTTGTTTTTTGTTATGTCCGTCTTGATTCTGCAGAATAAACCATTTCTTTCTTTTTTTTCTGTTTGTCATTGCTATGCTCTCCCCGTAAGTAAGTCTAGTAGAATTGTAGTGGATATTCTGCTATGGTGGCACAAACTTATCTGATCTGCTGGCTTAAGCCTTTTTAGGGTTTCCTACCTCAAAAGGAAAAAAAACAAAAGCGAATTTGGTCAATTTAGAGTAGAATTCCGAGGATTCGAAGTTACTCAAAAGGGAATAAAACCGGTACCGAATAAAGTTAATGCGATTGCAGACTACCCACGACCGGACAACAAACAACAGAGCAACTCCGTCGTTTTCTAGGTATGGTAAATTACTACAGGTCTCACTTACCGCACGTTATGGTGCATCAGGCAGAACTGAATAAGTTTTTACACAATGCAAAGAAAAAAAATAAGACTAAAATACCGTGGGATAACAAAAGTATAACAGCTTTCGAGCAATGTAAAGCCAACTTACAAGAAGCTGCTATATTGGTTCACCCTAGTGTGGACGCGCCCGACTCATGCGTAGGTGCAGTATTACAACAAAAAGCGAGCGGAACGTGGAAACCAGTCGGATACTATTCAAAACAATTATCAGAGGCACAAAAGAAAAATAGCACTTACGATAAAGAGTTAACCGCGATTTACATGGCCATGGTTCATTTTCGTAATTTGATAGAGGGACGACAGATTACCATTTATACAGACCATAAACCACTAATTTACGCGTTTACGATGGAAACGATAAGCTAATACCAAGGCGGGCAAGATAATTATTGTGTATTAGCGAATTTACAAGAGACATACAATACGTAAAGGGGCCAGAAAATATTATAGCGGATGCATTATCGCGTGTGGAATCTATTGTTTGTCCAACGGTGCTCGATTTCAACGAATTAGCTCTAGTGCAGGTGCGCGATCAGGTTACAGCAGGACATGACGATAGCAGTAAGTTGGCATTTAAGTATATAGTTATGCTGGAAGGTGATAAGCAAATATATTGCGAAAATCAACGGGTACCGCCAGACCTTATTTAACAAACAAGTTTAGAAAATTTGCATATGAAAGTGTTCATAATATCAGTCACCCGGGTGTTCGTACTACGCTTAAGATGATAACACTAAGGAATTTTTGACCGGGAATGAACAAAGATATTAATGAATGGACAAGAGCATGCATTCAGTGTCAAAAAGAGAAAGTTAATCGGCACACAATTTCCAAATTAACTAGTTTTCCGCCCAGTAGCAGGTTCGAACACATACATACAGATATCGTAGGTCCTTTGCCCACGCCACAGCACGGACACCGTTATTGCATAACTATTATAGATCGTTTTACGCGTTGGCCTGAAGCAATACCAGTTTCAGTCATTACAGCTGATACGGTCTCCAGAGTTATTTAAGAACATTGGATATGCGGGTTTGGTTGTCCAAATAAGTTAACGACCGACCAGGGTAGGCAGTTTGAAAGCGACAACAGAGCAATGGGTTATTAGAAAGGTGGCGTCGTTCATTGAAAAACGCACTAACAGCACGTTTGACAGGTAATTTGGATTGGGTAGACGAACTGCAACAGATATGTTAGGGCTTCGTGCAGCGTGCAGAAGTGACACAGGTTTCATTGCCGCAGATATGGTATATGGGGGACCTATTAGGTTGCCAGGATATTTTATCCACGTGGAAAACAAACAGGCTAACGACCCGAGCGTATAATACTTAGATCGGTAGGACAGCTTCGGCAAGCAATAAACAAGCTACGACCCGCGTCAATAGTGATTAGCGATTCACGTAATATTTTTTTAAGAAATGAGATGATGAAAAAGTCCCTTTGTGCTACCTATGATGGCCCATATAGAGTTTTAAGTAGAAATGATAAGATTTTTAGAGTTAAGTTAGCAAATAGAGAAAGCGATTTATCCATAGACAAGCTTAAACCAGCGAATATGTTACCGGACGACGATCAGAATGTTGACACGGATTGTGCACAGAAATGTTGAGAAAATAATAAAAAAGAAGTCGAGGATAAATCGCTTCCGCCTATAGAACGTACCACACGCAGTGGCCGGCGTGTAAAGCCACCGGTGTGATTTTTGGTGCCATAGTTTATGGAAAATAGAGTTATTGCAATGTTAAAGTCATTGTGCCAAATTTTGCGAAAGTCATTAATAGCCAAAACATAACGCTAAGTACCGCTCGTATAAGTAATAGAAATACAAAATATGACACAGGGAATAAATAATAGGCAGTTATTCAATAAGTGTAACATGGAAATTTAAAGAATAAATGAATCAATGAATGAATGAATGCATGAATGAATAATATATTTATTTGCAAGAATATAGGTAGCTGACATAAGTTCTTTGGATCTATGGGTTTCACTATATTCGGCATTCCAGCCGTGCAAATATTTAGATTTTACATCTTGGTTATGCTTATAGCATGCAGTACACATTTAATAATTATTAGCAATAACATAAAAGTACTAATAATAATTTCATAATTTAAGTTTAGATTACAATGCAATTAATAAAATTCAAATTAAATACAGTTCTATCCATTTAAAATAATAATTAATATTAAAAATAGCGATCAATAGTAATGATGTCATCATCATCTGCCTAGCCTTTTCCCAACTATGTTGGGGTCGGCTTCCAGTCTTCTGGTCGTTCTTTGTCTACTCGATTGGCTGACGACGTCTTCTTGGCGCCGTGCTTTAAGCTTCACGAGTTGTGGATAACAGGGCGGGGCATCGAGATGACCTGTATCCGAGCGTGCGTCTAGGCGTATGCACAAACCCCCCAGCTAAGTTTGTGTGGTAAGGGGTCTTACCAGATACAGCTGAATACCAGTATTTTACATGGAGCGACACCCCTTGGTAAGACTGGTTGTCAGATTTTCGAGCTTCTGACGTCCCGTAACGACTGTCAAAGATCTACAAATGACAGTGAATAGTAATGATGTCATGTGAATAAAAAATAGCAAGAGAAATGTAAATGTTTCAATATTATTTAAGTAATGTCAATAATAAAATGTGGATGTCATAATTATTATAATACATAAGTTTTACATTTTACATTCAAAATATTCATTGATGGAATAAAAGTAAGTGAAGTGAACTTGTACTATATCGAAATAAGAAACTTTGGTAAGTCTGTAGACATTACTAGACATTTCTGCAGACAATGTATTGTATTCCATAAAAAGCAGTCGATAACAATTCTGAGTAACGTAATATACTTAGATTAACAATTAATGTATTAACGTATAGGTATGACGGCCGCAAACGAAACTAATAAACAGATTATTTCATGTACAGTATACATAGGTTACAGAAATCGTGTAAATTGTATATTGTTAGAACTTTCGGGTTATTTGTATTTTGCTGTTCGATCGTAGGTCATTCTGCAGAGTTTGTGTTGTTGGTGCCAGACCACAATGATGCCAAGAGAGGACAGCAGAACATAAATCAAACAACTGTTATTTTTTTGAAGGCAGAGGTATGTTGGAGCTACTGGCATCAACAATGCTAGCGATGCAAAATGCAATGTTCCTCGTGCACATAGTTTGGCGGCCAGTCGTTTGCCCTGCGCCGCGCGCCGTGGCAATAATTTGTGTTGTGATAGCTAATGTAAGAAATGCCAGTTACTTGATTTGGTAACAGTTAAATAGATATTATTTACGGACTTGTAAATTTTATTTACTCTCCTTTTTCCAACCACATAGCGAATCCAACATAAACTTTTATCCAAGAGTGAGCTTCCGAGGAAAATGCTTTCTCTGCCTCTACGTTTGTAAGTGTGCAGCCTGGTATGCCAGACGTTAAAGCCCATTTTGTCACCGTACAGTGACTCCTTGCAGTTGCCCTACTATACATAGAAGCTCTTGTGTTAAATATATTTATATGCTTTTGCCAACTCAATGTACCCCAAGGTACATTGAGTTGGCAAAAGCATATAAATATGATTGTTACGCTTGTTCGCAAGCTAATTTTTCCTATGAAAAAACTAAGAAGAGTAGTTGCCGACCGACTGTTAAAAACTATCTATTTTGCCCTAGCTCAGTCGCTTCTTACCTATTGCATATCTGTCTGGGGCGGTACACTTAAAACGTATCTACTTCGCCTCGAGAGGGCACAAAGGGCTGTCTTGAAAGTCATGCTTCATAAACCCTATCGCTACCCGACTACCCAGCTTTATAAAGACATATCTGTACTCTCTGTCCGACAGCTCTGTGCACTTAACATCACTTTACGTGTACACTCATCACTGACCTATGACCCAAGGTTACTAGAGCAAAATAAACGACGTAAAGATCCTGTATGGGGCACCTGTCACCACCAAAAGTGCTCTGGCGAGGCGTAGCTACCCGCGTCTTAGCAGCCACCTTTATAATATTATAAACAAAACCTGCAACATATATCATTTACCTAAATTTAAATGTAAAACTGTAGTTAGTAGTTTTCTCCAAAAGCTAACGTACGATGAGACTGAACAACTCTTTGCAAAAACATCTTACTAACATACCTAAAAACAGATTTGAATTGCTCCTTTATTATATATTTTATACTGTGACATATACGAAATACACACCCACTCATACACACCACACCACACACACACATTCCTTGCTTACATTAATTTTAATAAGTGTTAAGTATATGTTAATCTAAGTGTTATGCTTACCAAAACTGCTGCAAAGTGCATATTGTCAATGAATTGTAAGAGGAAGGCGCCTGTATCTGTAACACAGATTATACTAGCACAGACACAGACGTTCACTATGGCTTAAAAATGCATAACGTTGTACTTCTATTTTATTTTTATTTCTCTGTTGTTCGATTGAGATGGACGAATTGTATTTAGCTTTTTGAAATAAAGATTATTATCATTAAAAAACATATGCTTGCTGCTAATGACTTAGTTATGTGTACTTGTCAGAAGGATTCCAACCCTGATGCTGTCCAGCCTGAGGCAACGGAAGACCCGTCCAAGACTGAGAGTTTGTCTCAAGACTGCATTTTCAACCAAGATATACCTGATATTGTGCAAGAGTTGTCTCAAGTGGTACAGTCAGTAGCTAGTAGTGTTTCCTCTTGTAGTAATCAAAGGACATCGTCAAAAATGGGCCTAGGACCAACAAACATCTGACATACTTAATAATTATAAGCATATTTTATTATACTAATTACGAATATTTGTATGAAACGGACATTCTGCGTTCCATAATGAACAATTAAAAGAGCTGTAACGTTTAACGACATCAAATCAGAAATGCCGCCATCTTTGACAATATGTTTGACACGGTTTGACATAACAATGAGTGATGCCCAGTCTTTCCTTTCACACAAATCAAGAGTGAGATTACTTGCGTTGGCCACCTGCTCACAGATGTCATACGCATCCGTACGGACTTTCATTGTCAACCTTTTTCGCTCTAGGGTATAACGCTCCTGTTGTCACTTGTGCGACCTTTTAATTGGTAACACCTTAGGTGCGAAAAGAATTCAACAACAAAACCGATTTTCATATCATATTACATTCTACATAATTAATGATCTTTTTCTATACAATTACTTCACATTTCATAATCAGCCTTTAATGTTCCCACTGCTTCACACGACACAGGCCTCTCCTCTGTGAGATGCCATAATCCAAAACGCGGGCCCAGTGCTGGTTGGTAGATGTCACATGTCTTCAATTTTTTTCTAGGACGTGCCGGTTTCCGCACTGTGTTTTCCTTCACCAGTTTGAGAACCATTACTACACATTACTAATATGTATTCTAATATTTCAATAGAATAACATGCTGGGAGTACCCAGCTTGTTATTCTATTTGAAATATTAGATACATATCACACACACACACATAAATCGATACCATGCAGTAGCACGGTATCGATTATGCTTAAAATATATCGATAAGGATCTAATGTATGGGCATCTCTAATCCTTGTCATGTTATGTCAATCAACTCAACTGTCAAGTTCTTGCATTTACACTTACCTACCTACCTATTTTAATATAAAAACTAGAAGATTTACCAAATGAGTAAAATGCTGCTTAGTAAGTTTATTTAACACCAAACAAGATAGGTACATACGTACTTAAATGTTTTACTAAATCTCGTAGTTTAACTAGCCACATATAGGCAATAGAAATAACATTAGTGACATGACAGGCATTCTTACTAAAAATAACCTCAAAATCTTTGTTTTCTTTTTAATTAAATGCTTTCTGCAAATTGTCTGTCATTAAACTTTGTGTTTATGGGCTTATACTTGTAATTTAGAACACGCAAATTAATTTCCCTTCGCTGTTGTTTCTGGGGCGAAAGGTGTATGGATGCAGAACAATCTCCTTTGATAACAGTCAGTTATTTTTTCAGATGGTATAGGAAGTTACCTGGGACGTCCTTCAAAAAAATAATGACATAAATTACAAGAAATCAATATGATTCAAATACCAACATTACTGTATTTGTAGGTAATAGTACCCAGGTCAAAAAAAGAAGATATCACTGACAGTGTTACTGAGGTTTTAAAGATAAATTGAAATAAAATTATTTTGTGTGCTCTTCCATATTTTGAGATGTTATCAAATAGAAAAAAACAATTATATACAATAATTTGCTTAATAAGCATATTCAGTTTTAGTAAGTCACTACAGTGACAAACTTATATTTTTTGACACCAACAGTTTTGTTGATAAGTTGAAATCGACAAGGAATACCTACTCGTACAGTGTATCTGCCCATTAGGTTCAGACATAAAATAGCGAGGCTATTATCTAATATTCATAAGTAGTATGTCGAAGTCTGTACTGTACTATAATTAACACCTCATTTATTAGTAGTAATTCTAATGTACAGGTGGTCATCTTAAATAACTGGAGCACTAATGCTACCTACAACTATTTACAATAATTGTACGAAGGAGGATCCATGTGTCACTATGGCAAATCCTTGTCCTAATGTGGGGTTCACAAGTAGTAGGATCTCATTACCTGGTGATGGCATGGGAGTCTTGGGGATCACTCTGGATGTTGATTTAAACTAGATAGTAAGACAACAGAAGATGCCGGTAACAATATAGTTACACCTACTGTTGACGATGGTGTCACGGTCCGCCCGTCTTTTAAATATTAGTTATATTTTAAGTAATGGGTACTTACTACTTACCTTAAAAGTATGTTTTATATTACAGTTGTATTTTATTTTAATAATTAAATAGAAGGCCATCAAGAACGGGCTGCACACGGGCCCTCTCATTGGATAATGCGCGACTCCTTGACCCCGCCTACCGCTGCGGCCGTCATTGCAATGGCAGAGGATCAGTGCAAAAAAAAACCTCGCGAACAAAAGCGCGCCCGCGCATTCCGTTCTGGTGGTCTGATTTTCCATAAAGTTTTTGTTTGTTCTTATTTCTCACCAACCACTACCTAGCGACTACAAAGTTGGTCCATCGAGCCCGTAGACAGATAATAAGGGTAGGCAAGTCCTCAGCGTATGCAGTATGAGATAGCGATAGTTCGACATAGGTACATTAGGTACTACAGCTATGTGCAATTAATATTGTCATACTTAAACTTTTACCCCTATCATGTGGGTAATCTGGTATTTATTCGAGAATTTCTTTCATTCATTCATTGTCATCAGTTATAAATACACCACTCCCTCAAAGGTTAACCTTTCAGGGAGTGGTGTATTTATAACTATGACCAACTCTGAAATAGCAAATAAAAACATCAGTTTCATGCATTTTTGAATGAAACTGCAAATATTTATTTAGATATTTCAGGTTCACATAGCAAAACGTTATAACCAAGAGTGCTTTCAACGCCTGAAAGATAATTAGATAATAGTAGTGTGGCAAATAAAAACAAGACGCGCGTGAATGAATGCGTCCGGGGTGAAGGTGAAGCGCGGAAAAAAATGAGTTCTAATTGTTATTTTATTACAGTTTAATAAGACATATTTATTTTCACCTTAATATGTCAATAGTATAGTTAGATAAATCATAATTAATACATTTATTAACGCGCTTTATCTCAGGCCCCGAATGCATTCAGTTGGCGCGCGTAGACTTGCTCTAATTTTATAGATGCAATAAAAAAACTTTGGATTAAGTATAGTTTAATATTAAAACTTTGAATGACAAAATTATTGAATGAAAAACCGACCGAGTCTAATTACTTGTTTTGCAAGTTAATTGGATACTATTGACCTTTAAATAAAACTAATTTATTATAAAAATTTCTGCTTATCACTTTTTTCTGAAACCTTTTTAGTTGCATAATGAATTCGAACTGTAAGATATTTTAAACTTATAGCCTTAATTAAGAGCGAATAGTGACAGTCAAGTAAAGTTTGGTTTTCAGTCGTGAGCAGATTCGGGAGTGACGACTTGGATGCCAGTTATTTCGGCCCGTACACTCAGTCCACTTATTTCTTAAAAATGGTTCAATCGGAAAACTAAAAAAAAAATATTATATTGTTACGTTTAGTGGTAAAAAAAACCAAGTGCTGGTAACCCCGTCAAGTTATTATCCGACTATTGACAAATGACAAAATGCCTCACACTTTAGTCGGTTAGTGCAAAAAACAAGTTAGGATTTTATCGTCTTTTTAGATGTAATTACCGATAAATGTTGCTTATTATTGACAGAAAATAGTCATGAATACAATAATCGTTTGATTTACTTGCTGTAATAGATAAAAACTGCTGCTTACCGATGAAAGGTTATGTTTGGTTGATTTCGTTCGCTACAGCTGTTACAGCCATATATACAACAATTCTCCATCACTACACACTAAATATTACCTTTTGGAATATCAATTAAATCACAAATTACACGAAATAAGTGTTTCACAGGTATTCTTAATGAAAATCTTTTGACACACAACTTGTATACACATTTTCACATATGCGTCATCTCACTTTCCTAATTATTATTATTCTATGAGCAAGTCTACCCTTATTATCTGTCTACGATCGAGCCGCATTGTTAATCGGTAGTGAAAAGCAAAACCTGTGTACTGCCGCGCTTATGATAATTACGGTAAGTCACATTTTTAGCAATATTGAGTTAAGTACTGTACATACGAGTATTTGGAATGTAGAGAATAAGATCTACATTTCTGTATATTTACAATTTTAAAATGTGCCATAGAAAATCAGATAAGCTTAAGCATAATTACAGTAAGACACGTTTTGCGCCAAGGCAAACTAATTATGAATGCAGTATGGGCACATAAGGTTGATTTTTTCATAAAATTAAAACCATTTCCTAGGTATTGCTACAGTAGGTAATCTTGCTATTTATATTTTTAAGTTTTGAGTTTTTTTTAACAAGTATCACTGAAACATATTAACAATAAGTGGCACTTACTCTTATTATAATAAGCGAAGGAAATAAAAAATTGGTACCAAACCGTAACATATTTACAGTAAGAGTCTATACTATATTAATGCTTAAGAGTTTCGCAACGTATAACGCATTATCTTAGCATAAGTACAGTAAGTGGATCTTACTGTGTAGGTATATGATGCAGTCAGCGAATTAAAATATTTATTTATAGGCGTAGATGTAATAAAAGCAAGATTACCTACTGTAATAATATTTAAGAAGACTTCATATTATACGTAGATTTGTCTGGAACAAATTAGATAAACAAGTTACTTACCGCAAATATTCTAAGGCGTTTCGGGTCGTACGCACTACTTATCGCACTTAATATACAAATTATAATTATATTAACCAAAATGAATGAATAAAAAAATAAGTTTAAAAAACTGTTACCCGACTACGGAAAAATAAGTGATCTAATAGTACGAAACAAGAAAATATTTCATACAGAAATCAAGACAGGTATAAAAGTGGGCAAGATAATGCCGTTGTCGCATGCCATTATAATTTTGTAGGTGTTCCTGGCATCCACATGGTATACAGGCATGCGATATAGATAATTATACCTATCGAATAAGAGAATTATCTATAAATATAATAAAATCGTGTCTGTACATTAAATATGTTTGCAAAAAAAGTACTGGAACACGAGAGAAATAAGTAACAGAACGTAAAAAATATTTTTTTGTCATATTTGTTTGTTCGTGTGTGTGCGCATCACGTAAAAACCTCTCATTGGATTCAAAATCGAATTGCTGGATTGGAATTGGATTCAAAACATTTAGCGTTTATTTCGTCAAAATCGACCTACAGAATCAAAATATATTTGTTTTTTAAATTTTGTTAGAAACCTCATAGCATCACGTGCCGCGTCATACAACATTTCAATACCTACTCGACCAAATGTATGGGACGACTGACAATTTTTTACACATAAGTTCTTCTGAAACGGTTTGACGCTTCTAAGTTTTCCTAAAATAGATAATTTCGCAAAAGCTTTTATTACCTATACGATGAAATACCGTCTTATTACACTTATAACAAGCAATAAGGTACGATCAACCGTAGAAGACGTGGAACAGCTGTGGATGGTGAGCCTGGCATTTACAAAGAAAAAATATTTCAGACACAAATCAAGACAGGTACAAAAATGGTCAAGGTAAAGCCGTTGTCGCATGCCATTATAATTTTGTAGGTGTTCCTGGCACCCATATGGTATGCAGGCATGCGAACACCCATGGCGTTACCTTGACCATTTTTGTACTTTATGTCTTGATTTGTGTCTGCAATACTTTCTTGTTTCGTACATGTTGATCACTTTTATTTTTCCGTAATTGGGTAACAGTTTTTTAAACTCATTTTTTATGGGTAGTTTATAATATGATTCTACAATCATAAAAAAATGGAACTGGTTTTACAATTTTATAGTATTTAATAAATCTGTGTACTTTTTATATTAAACTGTGATTTCATAAGATCTGTTTTGTTCCATTTATCTACAAATAGTTGAGAAAAGTAATTAATTATATGGTTTCGGTGCTTTATGGTAGATGCCATAATTATACATATTGCTCCTATCTATAATTACAGTAAGTGATTAAGTTACTTTGAGCAAATTGTGTAGTTTTTGTTAATCTATTTAAACATTTACCTCATTTCGTAATCATTGTCACAGTAAGTCACACACTTACTGTACCAATACTAAGAAAAGATTTATTTTTTAATTGTTCATTCCTTAACATACATATTTTTTCAAGCTTTACAGCTCAAATTTATTTCTAAATAAAAATAAAAATATACAAATTGTAAAACAAAACTATGTTTACGTTAAAAAATTTAGAAGAGTTAGGTATAATTTATATTTCGGGAGAAATGTCAAAAGTAAAAAAAAAACTTCTACCGTCTTTTTCTCGAAAGTGTGTCCAGGGCACTTACTGTATATATCATAAGCACGGCAGTGTAGCTGCTCGTTGCTGCTGTCGTTGCTCCATACGCCGCGTGTGGTGAAAACACGTGCACAAAAAAAGGAGCTACTGACTAACGAAGAAGAAAAGAAACTTGGAGTCAAATCAGATCTGCTGCACGGCAAGACAGATGCAGCAAAAGAAGCCAGGAAAGTGCATTCAGATATAAGTGTACGCCCACGTCCTAACTCGAGCTTGAAGCGACAAGATGGCAGCGAGTGCAAAAGTTCTCGCAACTCACGCGCGCCGTCGTCAGCAATACGGCGGCAGCAACTGGAATACGAAGCCGCTCAAGTCAAAGCCAAAATCGAAATGGAAGCAATTAAAACAAAGGCTCGCATTGAAAAAAGATTGATTGACAAGAAATTGGCCATGGACTTAGCCGAGTTGGAATCGAAATCGCGCTGCTCAAATCAACATTCATCAGCTTCCTACAAAAGCAAAGTGGAGAATTGGCTGGAAAAGTCTGTTGCTGAAAATCCGGCACGTCGCACGATCGCAACAAAGCGACTGTCGGGGGCGGTGAGTGCCACCGCAGCATTGACGGTGACGAGATGGCTATGCCACCTACTACCGCGACAAATACTCATCGCACCATCGAAGAGCTGACCAACGCGATTAAGAAGGCTGTCGACTCATCTAATCCTAACACGGACAATAAGATGCTGTTGTCTAGGCTGGCCACATTAAAGGATCTGCCTTAGCACTTTGGGGATCCGTAGGTATGGATACAATTTCGGGAAGCGTTTTATGAATCGTCACGGGTATGTAAGTATAGTGATACTGAAAAGTGTGGCGTCTACGGAAGTGTTTGCGCGGCGACGCAAAAGATGCAGCCGCTGCATTGCTGTTGAGAGCGAGTTCGCCCCACGATATCATAGAAACGCTCGAACTGAGGTTCGGCAGACCAGAAAACGTCATGCAACAAGTTATATCACAACTGAAAAAAGTTATCACAACTACCACACTCATATCACGCCAACATTGTGAAATTCGCCATTAAAAAAAAATTACGTCACCGCCGTAACTACATTGAAACAAATGGATTACTTAAAAAGTCCAGAGTTGTTAACAATCGTCATATCCAAATTGCCTACAAGACTCGTCAACAAATAGGTAGAATGCTTACACGAAAACCGAGTACACACTGAAACGCCTAAATTGGAACTACTCTCTAAATTCTTATATGGAGAAGCGCAAAAGGTTACAGAGTCGGGAATTAGCTACATACATTACCAGAATGAATTTAACAATAATAAACAACACCAGAAAAAGCATAACGATCATCATTCCGTGCTAACATTTGTTGAGGACAGTGACCCGAACACTGCCGGCAAGTGCAAGTTTTACAAAAGGAACAAGCATGCGTTGCCAGACTGTAGTCAATTCAAGCGAGCCATGAAAAAGGATAGATGGCGATTTGTTCGAGCAAACAAGTTATGCTTCAAATGTCTCTGTGCTCGGCACCCGGATAAGAACGAGTGTACAGCGGAAAACTACAACGTCGAGGCCTGTGGTGGGGCTCATCACCAGATGCTGCACTGGACGAAGCCAGAAGTAGCGCGCCGTGAAGCTTCCGCGCCACCCAACGATACCGCGACGCCCGACTCCGCTAGCGCCACCGCTAGTGAGCTCGTCTCACACGCCAGTACCCGAGCCGCGCAGTTTCACGAAGTGTCAGTGATTAAACCAAAGACAAATGTAGTAGGTACTTAAAATACTGCCGGTCACTATTCATGGACCCTGGGCCTCAAGTCTGCTATTACAATAGTGTCACAATGGTCTGTTCCGAATTTCCGATCCTCATTAATGACGCCATTATATTAGTAGATTACGAAACTTGTCAAAATCAACAATTATGAAATCAATAATAGACCATTCTGACACTATTGTAATAGCAGACTTAAGGCCCAGGTCAAGTGTGGCCACGCATGCGCTTCTAGATGATGGTGCAACAGTGACTCTCATCGCGGCCTACCTTGCCGATAAGGTCGGGCTGCACGGGGAAAGGGTCATAATAATGCGTGCTTCAGCTGCATGGGACTCCGAGTTATTGTGCGAGACTGAGATAATTAAATGTAAAATAAGTAACAGTGACGGTAAAAAATTCGACTTGCGTGCTCGTAAACTCAAAGAACTTAATTTGCCCTTACTTAATCACCTTTAACGTAAACTATTGTGAAAACATTTCTAGTAATAATAACCTCATATTATGTGACAGCAATGTTAAACCTAAAATGTTAATTGGTCAGGACAATTATGATTTAATTGCACCTATGATCTGTAAAAGGTATGCCTGGCGGACCATACATCACGCAAACTTTATTAGGATGGTGTGTGCACGGAGGTTGGCAAGCTGATATTACTGGTAAGCGCGCCGAACACGTCAACAACATCGGCAGCATTGGTGGCGCCGGCGGCGAGCCAGCCGAAGCGCACGGGGCGGCGACATCGTGCATACTCAGTCACCCGCAGGTAAGCCTGCCGCACACGCGCTCCGCGACTCGTCCCCGAGAAACGGCAGCGCGGGAGCGAGCAGGAATTCATGTTTTGATTTTATTACATGTGCAAATAAACCACTGTGTCAGTCAGCTGTCGTGGAAGACTTTCGAATGTAGTACAGACATTGATTTAAGCTAATTACACGATTTAATTCGCCGTTCATTTTCACTCGATTCAATTGGTATCAGTAACAAACCACGTCAAAATATTGAAGAATTACGAGCCGTAAATATCCTTATCGAGTCAGTTGAGTTAGTTAACGGCCAATGGTCGGTCAAGCTTCCATGGAAGCACGATACATAAAGATTACACTCGGTAGAAAGAAAAATGTCATCTAAGCCAGAATATGAAATTAGATACCGCGAACGTATTGAACATTTACTTAAAAATAATTACGCACGTAAACTGCACACAAAACTGCGAATTCGCATCGCATTGCAAAAATCTCCGAGCTCGATGTCATTTTATTATGTTATTTTATTCGATGCGGCGTCGTATCGCATCGCATCGCAGTTTTGTGTGGGAGCCCTTAGGCAGAGTGCAGGTTCGATTCCAAATCGGACCACGTTTGGTATTTGCCGCATTTTGGTGTGGTCAACCCAAACAAAAAAAAGTTGCGATTGGTCTTTGATGCCGCCGCCAAAAGTGACAATGGTGCCGATTCCCTTGTTCACAAACTAAACTTAATTTAAGTTCAGTGCGTCTTTTTCTTTCTATTTCATTAAGAAAAGGACAGAAGATAAATTTTAGTTTAGTCCTGTCAAATTAATCAGCGCCTGTCACTACTCTGTACAAGTTTAGACGTGATTAAAAACTTGCCTACTAAAATTACGTCAATTTACGTCAAGCGCTGATTAATTTGACAGGACTAAACTAAAATGTATCTTCTGTCCTTTTCTTAATGAAATAGAAAGAAAAAGATGCACTGAACTTAATTTTAGTTTAGTTTGTGAACAAGGGAATCGGCGCCATTATGTCAGTTACTGACTTCCTACTCCAAGGGCCTGACTTATTACAATCTTTATATGGTATAATGTTTAAGTTTAGAGAGAATCCTATAGGAATAATAGAAGACATAAAAGATATGTTTTTACGTATTAAAATACATAATAGCGATCAAAATGCATTTAGGTTTTTGTGGAAGGAGAAGGGCAGCGATGTTGTAAATAAGTATGTAATGACGTCACTTATTTTCGGCGCGAATTGTTCCCCGTTTGTTGCCCAATTTATAAATCAAAATAAAAATGCTTCTCGATTTAGTAAACAGATGCCAGACGCTGTGAAAGCTATAACAAACAATCAGTACATGGATGATTATATTGATAGCTTTTCTGATGAGGAGGTAGCTAGGAAAATAATAAAAGAAATTTCATATATCCATAATGAAGGTGGATTTAAAATGTGTAACTATCTCAGTAATGTACCGAATGTGCTAAGTGACATTCCAAAAGACAGTCTTAACGACATAGCAATAAAGATTAATTTTGATAAACAGGCGGAGCGGGCATTAGGCATATTGTGGTTCCCGCGCAGCGATCTGTTAGCTTTAGGTTTATCATTATCATTTAAACGTATTGCGCAAGATATTTTACTTTTGAAACGAATACCTACTAAGCGCGACATGCTGAGTATTATTATGTCTATTTTTGATATTCACGGCTATTTGGGAACGTTTACCATCAAGGGAAAAATATTGATGCGCGAAACATGGAAACTATCAAATGGGATGAAAAATTGAATGATAATTTATATGATTTATTCTGTAAGTGGATTAATCAAACTAATGAGATAAATAATATTAGAATTCCGCGTTGTTATTTTTCCTGTGATCAGACGAGTGATAGTTTAGCTAGTTTAGAACTTCATTTATTTTGTGATGCATCGCCGAGCGCGTACGCCGCTGCCGCATATTGGCGCCGCGAAAGCAACGACGGACAAGTAACCGTATCGTTTATCGCGAGTAAATGTAAAGTTACTCCATTAAAACCGGTTTCGGTACCTAGACTTGAGTTGCAATGAGCCGTGTTAGCATGTAAGTTAGCTAATAGTGTTAAAAAGGAGCATCGTTTACAACGTTTCGTTTTCTACTGGACAGATACGACTACAGTTTTACACTGGGTTTAAAATAATTGTAGGACGTATAAAGTATTCATCGCGAACAGGCTAGGAAATAGACGAGTTGAGTAAGTCTGACGAGTGGCAATATGTATGTACCCACTGGCGTAAACGTCGCAGACCTGGCGAAAAAAAATAATGATTACGTATTGACAGCCGCATTCTTGCTGGCCGCAACAACCTGAAATAAAAACAATTAGTGATGATATACAGGGTGACATTGAAAACATGCGACAAATCGAAATGGAAGATTGTACTCATCATTATGAACAACTTTTACTAAGGGACCAAAGCTACAATCCCAAAAAAAAAACTGCTGTCCCCTACATTTATGTTCGCAATACCTCATCAAAATGTAGGAAAAGCAGATTTTTTTTTTTGGATTACAGCTTTGGTCCCTTAGTAAAAGTTGTTAATAATGATGTATACAATGTCCTATTTCAGTTTGTCGCCTGTTTTCAATTTCAACCTGTATTAGAAAAAGTACACTTTGTTCAAGATAATAATATAATTAGTGACTTACCTGTTCCCGAACCAGATCGATTTTCTAGTTGGCTGCGATTATTACATAGTAGGTACTGCAACTGTTCTATTGTTTGTTGAAAAATGTAAAAAGAGTTTAAAGTAATCAACGAAAAGTTAACGAATCAAGCGGAACTATTGTTACTTCGTTACTCACAGGAAGGTTTCTTTCAAACTGAAATAAATTTGCTTGGATTAAACAAAGAAGTAAATAAAGATAGCCGTTTGAGATCACTCACCCCGATACTGGACGAAAATAATTTGTTACGCATGGGTAGTTGTATCGGAAACGTAAAGGGTGTAGATCAGCTCACTAAATACCCAATAATTTTAGATGGCATTGACTATATCGCGCGACTAATCGTTACTCAATGCCATATAAAGGCCGCGCACTCTAGTATCGAGATGGTAGTTAATGAGTTGCGTCAAAAATATTGGCTCATTCGATTAAGACCTACAGTTCGTACTATATCTAAACAATGTTTAATTTGCCGTTTTAAAGAGCTATGCCTTTGCCGCCACGCCTAGGTGACCTACCCGAATGTCGTCTTACACATCAACATAGACCATTCACCATGTGTGGAGTAGACTTATTCGAGCCTATGGAAGTCACGGTCGGTCGGCAGAGGGCGCGCAGGTACGGCGTACTATTCACTTGCCTCACGGTGCGCGCTGTCCATATTGAAGTAGCTCCTACTCTTACTACTGATTCCATGATAATGTGACTTCGTCGAATGGCCGCTCGTAGGGGTTGGCCACGCACCATGTTTTCGGATAACGGTACTAATTTGAGAGGGGCTGACACGGAAATAAAAAGGGCTTATAAAGAACTACTCGATAATCCTCAATCATTAATAACTGAAGCTTTAAACAAGGAAATCGAATGGAAATTCATTCTTCCGGCCAGTCCACATATGGGTGGTGCGTGGGAGCGTCTTGTTAGGAGCGTTAAAACGGCCTTAAAGGTTGTTCTAAAGGAAAAAGCTCCGATAAGAAACTTTGATTACTCTCTTGTGTGAAGTTGAGAACATGATAAACGGGCGACCCTTGACTCATGTTTCCGTCGACCCACGCGATCCAGAGTCTCTATCACCCAATCATATTTTGCTAGGTTCTTCATCCAATCTCCAACAAATAGGAATCTTTGATGACAATGACTTATACCTTAAAAAGCAATAGTGTATTGTACAACGTCTAGCTGATTTATTTTGGTCCAGGTGGCTTAGAGAAGTATTGCCTACACTAGCGCCCCGCAAGAAATGGGACCGCGAGGGTGCACAGCTAAAGGTAGGTGACCTGGTTGTTGTAGTGGACACCGCTTCCCCTCGGAATGTCTGGCCAAAGGGAATCATTCATCAAGTGTATCCGGGAGCTGATGGACGGGCAAGAACTGTAGACATTAAAACAAAAACAAGTATTTTGAAACGTCCTGCAACTCGAGTTGCTTTACTCATGAGTTTTGAGTGTCGCAATGACGACACTAAGGGGCAGGATGTTGACGATGGTGTAGCGGTCCGCCTGTCTTTTAAATATTAGTTATATTTTAAGTAATGGGTACTTACTACTTACCTTAAAAGTACCTATGTTTTATATTACAGTTGTATTTTATTTTAATAATTAAATAGAAGGCCATCAAGAACGGGCTGCACACGGGCCCTCTCATTGGATATGCGCGACTCCTTGACCCCGCCTACCGCTGCGGCCGCCATTGCAATGCAATGGCGGCCGCATTGATGATTGCAATGGCAGAGGATCAGTGCCAAAAAAAAAAAAACCCCGCGAACACTCCACGCGTTAAAAAGCGCGCTCGCGCATTCCGTTCTGGTGGTCTGTATTTCCAAACAGTGTTTGTTTGTTCTTATTTCTCACTACCACCATCAGACTCACTATTTCACGTGTTTGTAGTTATATCTTACGAACTGTTTCAACATGTAGAAACGAGGATGTAAAATCAACAGCCACTCAGGTGATATTAAAGTTTAAATTACATTTTCTAATCAGAACTTTAATCCAATGCACTTTACACTTAATCGAACCGATCAAATACTCATACAAAATTGAATCGATGTATCGTGAGTATCGAGTACCGAGTCGCATGGTTACTTCACTAGTTACGTCAAAGACAAAGACAAAGATAAAGACATTATTAAAAAAGCGCGGGAAACTTAACTTTGTGGACGTGTTCTTTTTTACTTAAATTGAAAATAATTAATTAAGTAGTATTAAAGAATCAGTAGTAGTAGTTTTAGTGTTTTATCTTCATTCACATTTATTTTAATTTTAGTTTTGTATATTTTCTTCAGTAGGGTTTTTTTTACTAATATTTCATAGCGGGAAAATGAAAGACCCGCCTGACCAAAGTCTCCCGGGACTTTGTTCCCTCGGCAGGCAATTTTGTTACTGTAATTTCCAATGAATCGGGCATGGATACCGATGGGTCGTCGTCGGCACGCCATTTAAAAAGAAGCCGCGTGCATGTGTGCAAGAATTGCAATAAACGCCGTCGTATCCGAAAAAACCAAGGTTCCGAGTCTTTGGGTTGTGGTTGCTTGGACTCTACACCTCCCTCTGTAACTCCATCGGAGCCTTAAAGCTCTGAAATAATTGTAAGTAAAGATATTCCGGATATTCTTGCTCCGCCTTCAGTTATTCCCACTCAGATTGGTCGAAAAACGTATGATAAAACTGACAGCGCGCCATAAGTTGTTCACGTACAAAAAAAATTAGTATCAACAGATGATGGAACGTCATTGCACCCTTTTGGCAAGTTCCTAAAACACAACGCTTTCCAAAATATTATTAACGGTAGCGTCAAAAAAAATCGGGCGTAATAAAATATCTATTTCTTTTTCCAATTTCCTGTACGCAAATTCTTTTATTACACATAATAGCCTTGAAACATATAATTATAAAGCTTTTATACCTACTTTTAATGTCACTAGAATGGGTTTAGTGCGTGGTGTTCCTGCAGAACGGTCTCCGGAGGAAATTATTGTTAATATAACGGTACCAATTGGTTGCGGTCAAATTTTAAAAGTCAGACGCCTCAATTTTAAAACTGTTGTTGATGGTACAACCATTTGGAAACCATCGCAATCTATAGTACTTTACTTGTACTTTTGATGGGCAGATTCTGCCTAAAAGAATTTTTATGTGTTATAATGCATTAGCTGTAGATTTATATATTTTCCCTACTGTACAGTATTTCAGTTGCTGTCGTTTTGGTCACACAAAAATTTAGTGCAGGTCCAAACCACGTTGTTATAAATGTGGCCAAGGACATACTGAGGACAGTTGTGAAAGAGAACAAGAAAGTGTCTAGGCAAAAATTAATTAAAACATACATGGCACAACAGTATCTTATGCTGAAGCGGAAAAAATGTATCCCCCAGTTACTAAATCGTATGCCGATACACTTTTATCTTCTCCTTCCAAAAACTTTGCAGATACTCCATCTTTCCCTTCAACTAATAGAATACCTGTTTCAAGTAGCTATAAAAAAACTGTCTTCCTTAAACCACGCTCACCACCCAAACCTGTACAAGGATATAATAAACAGGCTCACAATGCCATTATTAAAGATTTTAACATTCCCCAAAAAATCAAATGGTTGTGCTTTTTCTAATCACAATAATGGACAAATTGAAGCAAGTTTTTCCATAAACGATTTTCTTTCTGCGTTACACAATCTTCTGTCTCAGTTCAACATTTCACCGTCCAACGTTGCCCCATCTTTCAATGTATCTCAATCCATTCATAATGGACAACACATCCAAAATAATCCAGTGGAACTGCCGCAGTCTAGTAGGTAAACAAAAAGAGTGATGTTATAATAATATATCTTATAAATAAATATGAGCCATTTGCCTTTGCTTTAGCAGAGACTTGGAGAAATCTAATCATAGTTTTAAAATTAATGGTTATTTAACCATTAGAGAGGATAGATCTGATGGGTATGTTGGAGTAGCTATACTTATCAAGAATTCTATCCATTTCTCCACTGTTAAATTACCTCCTCATTTTGAGGAAATTTCTATTGTAGCTATTAGTGCATCATACTTGTCTTGTTTCTATTTACATTTCTCACTCTTCTTTTTCTGTTCTTCAAGAGATGAATAATCTTGTTTCTTTTCCTCTAAAGCCATTATTAATACTGGGGGATTTTAATTGCCATCACCAATCATGGGGTTGTGCAACTTCTACATGTTATGGCGATGAGTTACTAGATATAATAGACTTACATAACTTATGTATTTTAAATTCAGGAGCTGCCACACATCGTTCAGATCCCAATCAGAACCAAAGCGCAATTGACCTTTCTATCTGTTCTCCAAACTTAGCCTCTTCGTTAACTTGGCTTGAAATCGTCACTACCATAAGTAGAGGTTAAAGTATTAACCTCTACTTATGTAGTGATCATTTTCCAATAGTTATTTCTTATCCTCTTTCCAAACAGAAATAGTACTGACTGGGGCAAATTTAGGAACATTGTTGACAGTAAGCTTTGCTGTAATTTCTGATTGCAATGATCTAATTAATTACAGCGGCAGATGATGTTTTTCCTGTAAAATATAACAACATTAGTACAATTCCCTAGCCTCCGTGGTGGCACTCTGAGTGCACTGAATTGATTAAGAAACGTAAAGATGCTGAATACAATTATAGCCTTGATATGTCTGATATTAATTTTGATATCGTTACTAAGTTAATTAATGAAACATAGAAACGTTTTAAAAAGAAAAAAAAAATGATTCTTGGCGTAACTTTTGCTTATCAATTTCACCAAATACTCATCCTACGATTGTCTGGCGCAACATTCGTAGATTTAGCTTCATTTATAACTCTTCTCCTATTCCTGTTTCTTTAGCCAGTGAATTTTTGGATAAATTAGCTCCGCCTTGGGTTCCTGAGGCTATTTGTACTAATCATAGCCTGTCTCTTGTATCCAATAACCAAGACACTCATACGACGCTAGATCTTCCATTCACTCTCACTGAATTTGTTGAATTTGTTATTCATAAGACTAATGATTCTGCACCAGGCATGGATGGCATCCCGTATTCTTTTTTTCCAATTTAAATGATGACGTCCTCAGCTATTATGTAGAACTTATTAATTCTATTCTTTACACAGGGAACATCCCTGTTGAATGGAAACGTCAAATGTTGCTGCCATTCCTTAAACCAAATAAAACTACTTCTGATGCTTCTTCCTATCGTCCCATAGATTTGTCTTCAATTCTGATGAAATTAGCAGAACACTTAATAAAAAATCGCCTAGACTGGTATGTTGAAAGTAAGGGTCTTTTGGCAGGATCTCATCAGGCTTTAGAAAAGGTAAAAGTACAATTGACTGTTTAAGTATTTTAACATCCGATATTCGGTTATCCTTCTCTAATAACCAATCCACCGTTGCAGTTTTCCTTGATATTAATGCAGCATATGATAATGTTGTAATAACAGTTTTACAAAATAAATGAAAAGCCTTACAAGTTTCATTGAATTTGTCGTTCATTATTAATATCTTGACTGTACGCTCTGTTAACATGTTAATAGGAGACCATGAGATATCACATCTTGTATGGAGGGGTCTCCCACAGGGTTCTGTGCTCAGTCCCCTTATATACAATATTTACACTTTTGATTTTGTTCTTCAATATTTTTATATTCTTATCTTCTATTCTTTTATATTATTTGATTTATTATTATATTCTTTAAGTCAATCTGTTGAGCAAGCTAGCTCTGCTATCAATTCTGCTTTATCTATTTTGGAGTCATGGTTACATCTAAACGGTTTGGATTTATCCATGTCTAAAAGCACGGCTGTTTTATTCACCCGGAAGAGAAATATTCCCTTAGTAAATCTCTTTTATAAGGAAATACCTATTCCAGTTAAAGATAAATTCAGATATCTAGGTATAATACTTGACTGTAAATTAAGTAGTGTCCCTCATTGTGAATATATCGTTAACAGATGCGAAAATCACCTAAACATGCTTAGATGCCTCTCTGGTGTGTGGTGGGGTGCACATACCTTTTTTTTTAAACTCATTTACAACGCAATCATCAGAAGCACTCTGGATTATGGATTGTTCGTTCTAGAACCCGGTAGTGCTATGGCTTTTAAAAAATTGGATCGCATCCAGTCTAAAGCATTACGCATTATTTCAGGTGCAATGAAGTCTAGTCCCATTAATGCACTTCAAGTGGAATGCGGGGATGCTCCCTTAAGTCTTAGAAGATAATTCCTATCTGACAAATATTTGTTCCGGATTCTTCAATTCTTAACTCATCCTCTCATTCCTAAACTGGACGCTTTAGTATTGCAGATTGAATCTTCAGATTACTGGTCCCATAAACGTGCTCCTTGTTTAGTTGTAAGTTATAAAAAAATCCTTTCACTTTCTTCTCCTATTTACCGTTCCAATAAACTTCCCCTATTTAGCAGTAGTTATGAGAGTTTACAATTCAGTCCCTCTATTAAATATAACTGTGTAAGTAAATCAGATCCCGATTGTCACTTAAGTTTTAATTATTTTCTGGCAGAATACTTAGAGTACCACCATATTTTTTACGGATGCTGCCAAGCCTTCTCCGATGGGTTGTGTTGGGCTAGGTACTTACCATTCTCAATACAACATCGTACAAAAATAAAGCTACCTCCGGATACTTCTGTTTTTACCGGGGAATGTTTTGGCATTTTTAAAGCCATAGAATATATCCGTATTTTGAAGCTCAAAAAATCTATAATTTTTACTGATTCTCAAAGTGCTCTTCTAGCCATCAATAAATCTGCTTTCGAAAACAAATCGGAGTTACCTATCATTTCTTTAATAAGAGAATTTGCGTTCAGGACCATCTTCATCTTCATCGGTAGTTCACTACAATTTGTGTGAATTCCGGCCCATGCTGGTATGAAGTGGCTAATAAATTTGCCGGTGATGCGGTGCAGTGTGGGGACTTAGTTATGACCTCGCGTCGTTACCAAAGACTTTTCTTTGGGATATCGGAAGCAAATTGAAGGGACATTATTTTTCAGTTATCCAACCTGACGTTCCAGAAAAACCATGGTTTGGCAGGGCCAAATTTGGCAAGATGGAGACCACCATTCTAATAGGTACGGATGAGACTGGGTTATGTTTGTTCTCCAGCCCATCTTGCCAAACTTTCTATCAGCGACGATCGCTTTGCTCATGTGGCACATATGTAGGCGACTTAGATCATATTTTTTTCTCCTGTCCTTTAAATGACCGTTCTTCCTTTCTTAGTAACCGCTTATCCCTCCGTACTCCTTTTCCTACCTCAATACTTTCTTTACTTTGTACAAATAGCTCTCTTGTATATAAATGTATAGTCTCATTCATTATTCTAAATAATATCAAGTTGTAATTTTTTTCTTGTTTTCATTTATCCATATGGTATCCTTGTTACTTATAATTATACTGACCCTATTTATCAGTCCTATCCCAAATCCCGTTAAAATATTTATAATAATGTTGTTACATTTATATGAAACTAAACGTGACATTGGCTAAATGCACAAAGCGTGCGAAGCCAAAGAAAAAATAAAAGAAAGACATTTATTCATCGTGATGATAAATGTCAAAACGGGCCTTTTATTTTTTGACAACTTTATACTTATTTATATTTGACGGCACAACAAGTCGCGCCGTCTAGTTTTGTTGAGAAACCACTGGAATCACCGAAGAGGTAGGATAAGATTGACAAAGACAAAGACATTTAAACGTCGGATATGGTAGGTACAAGTTGGTTATCAATGTTATGCTTAGGACTATAGTTGTAAATAAACCGTTTTAAACCAAAATCACTGGTTTAAAACCGGTTTTAAATTTGTTTAAAACTATTTAAAACCACGATCACGTGGGCCGTACATTGATTACATGATTACGTATTACTTTAAAATTTAAGTTAAAAGACTAATTGAAATAATTCACCATTTGAATTAATTTAGGTTAGGTCATGTAACATACATAAATTATTTTAGAACGAACAAATAGCTTAAGAAATCATTTTGCCTTAGGGAAAGGCAACGTCGCATTTTTATTTCGCACTTTCCTACCAAAATCGCAACGTAGGTATGAGGAGAGAGCGGGCAGGCAGGTGTGACTAGTTGACTACGCTTGCATTGTTATTGTTAAAGTTTATCAGTATTACTTAAATTATTTTAGAACGAACAAATAGCTTATGAAATCATTTTGCCTTAGGAAAAGGCAACGTCGCATTTTTATTTCGCACTTTCCTACCAAAATCGCAACGTAGGTATGAGGAGAGAGGGGGCAGGCAGGTGTGACTAGTTGACTACGCTTGCATTGTTATTGTTAAAGTTTATCAGTATTCATATTGTTTTGGCCGGGCCGGGTGGTATATGATGAGCGTGTTTTTTTTAATAAGTTTTTGTGAATAAATCAATATGCCGCGCTCTCGTAGTGTAGTTTGGGATTAGTTTTTGGTAATTTCTGATGTCGATGGTAAAAAACATGTCTTGTGCAACTTCTTTAATGCAGAGTACAAATTTCAATAGCAAATAAACTTAAAAATCATATTTTTAAAGTGCAAAAAGTGATCCGAAAATGTGAAGAATAAATTTACTTCAAAAGATACCACAACATCGGTTTCATTTCCCGCTCAAGCAACACCCGTGTCCAACACCAGCACATCAATAGATGGATTTTTAAATCAAACACCTCCAAAAACCTCCTGTGAACACAGTGCAATCGATATCGCTTGAGAACAATACTGAATTTATGGAAGAATGTAATCCTCTTTTATTGCTATAATATCTAGAATACTGCTAACTATTGTTTGAGTTAATTGATGGTTGAAGTAGGTTTAACAATTTAATAAAAAATACTAGGTACTTGATTAGGAACTACAAATAATAATTTCATTTTGAAACTGTTTCTCTAGTTCATGGAAAAATCTAAAATTAAAGCACAATGTTGATCTGATTAAATGATTATGGAACATTATGTTAGTAAGTGGAGAATCATCATGTAGTTAATTTATCTGTGGAATCTTTTTTTAAATATGTATAATACATCATTGTTTGTAATTACATACATAAAAATGTGATATTTATAAATAAGAATAACCTATAAATAACGATAGTTAAGGTGCTAGTCGGTTTTAAGTAGTCTGTAGATGTTAATAAAGGTTGATTATAAAACACTTTATTTTAATTGCCATTGATAAAAGCCTAAATCAGAGGGTAGGTGTTGTCTAGATCACTTCGGGTGAAGCCTCAGTGCATTCTATTAGAAAAAAAAACATTTTAAACCATTATTAAACCGCGAAGTTTGGTTTTAAACCAAACGGACGGTTTAAAACCAAATGGTTTAAAACGTTTAAAATTCGTTTTGCATCTATACTCAGGACACATCCGCCACTAAAAGCGGCATACGAATATATAGCGTACAATGGGTATAAAACCTACGAGTATATACACCTACAAAATTTATAAACTACTTTTACTCTAATAAACGATACAAAACACTTACACTATAGAAATAAAGATATATTTATACTCTAATATACAAAACAAACAACAAAAAAACATAATAGGTATAAAAATTCAATAACAACAACATTTGTATTAAATAATACACTGTATTAAGTAATACACATTTGTATTAACTAATATATTTGTAATACACATTTGTGTTAACTAATACATTTGTATTAACTAATACTGACACTGGCTGATTCCTGTCACTCTAGCGGAGGGTCGTACCGAATGGTTGCGTGGCGTGTCTTCTGATGACAGAAAACCAGAGGACATTTTTTATGTGACAGATGATGTCAGGAGAGCCGATGTCATACCGCATCCATGACGAACTGCTATATTTCGGCCACATAATATAATAAAAAAACCGGCCTAGAACATGTCGAGACCACGCACAGGTCCGTAGTTGGGATGAATATGTACGCATGCACAGTACCTGTTGGTTTTGTCTACCGCAAAATACGTTTTTATTTATTTATTTTTTTTTATTTTTATTATTTATATATTTATTTATTTGTTTATAGGAAAACCAACAGCTATAACGAATGGATAAATTGTATATGCTACACAGGAGGATAATTTACCACCTCCAAATTGGTGTATGGGCAGAATTACCCATATTTTCTCAGGATGGCGTGTCACGTGTCGCCACTATCCAGACTGCTACCGGACCTGTACAACGGGCGTTACCCAAAATCTGCCCTCTACCTGTATCATCAGCAGAGGACGACAACATGAATGCAGCCTACGGCGTCTCCTATCAAGCAGCAACGTAGATACATCATTTTATTGAAAACTGGAGCTTCCAAGGCGGCATGTTGGCAGAACTACTAACTCCATCTATAAAAAAACAGCTCCTGCCCGCGACTTCGTCCGCGCTTACTACTAGTGACAGAATTTTTGAAATCAGTTGAGTAGTTTCAGAGATTACCTCCCACATACAAATTAAGAAACTTTACTTCTTTACAATATTTGTATAGATAATAATGATTCATCATGTTTTTTATCTACGAATAAGGGCTCGCCAACGTCGGCGACCAATCACAGCACGCGTTTGTTCTCATTCAATCCATTTTAAAGGATCTGTTTAACCTGTTAAGCCCCGCGCGACACCGATTCGGAGTCAAAAAATAGAAAATCAATTGTGTCTCATTAGCTGTCCTTGTTAACTTTTTTATTATAACTTGATACACACTGCTTGTAAAAGGAAGAATTAAAGAATAACGAAATCAAAATCAATAAATCAATCATTGAAGACCACCTGCCTCCCGTTCCTGTACTTTTGTACTTTGAACTTTGTACTTTGAAAATGAGTTCAAAATTTTCTTTCATTTAATTGCAATCGGCACAACGAATTTTATTGTAACGTTTAACGCAGTAAGTACCCCATAAAAGATGTATGATAATCGAAAAAATGGTTGATTGATCTAGGTATTTTATCTTTATTTCTAAAATTAAAATGATATCTATCACTTTTAAAAAGATGTAGATTTTTTCTTACATATTACGTAATATTTTTTTACAAATGAATTGGCAAGGTACCGTCATAATATTAATCTTTTTAAATAGTTCCCTAAGAGATTCGCGGCGACGTGAATTATAAATGGCTCTGACAGCTCTCTTTTGCTAATTAAAGATGGATTCAATGTCAGCAGCCCGACCCCAAAGTAAAATGCCATACGGCATAATGCTGTGTGATGATGTGAGTCATGATGTTGTGTAACCCTAAAAGGGGTTCCGTACCCAAAGGGTGCCAACGGGACCCCATTACTAAGCCTACGCGCGCCGTAAGATTGACTGACTGTCTATCTGCCTGTCACAGGGCTGTATGTTTTTAAACCTAAAGGGTAGCCGATTGATTTCTTAAACATTTGATTAGGTACCTGCCTCCGGGTACTACGAAGCCTTACCGAAACAAACCTTACGTACACCACAAACTGGCTTTAATGACGTGTTTAGTCAATTCAAAGTTGTTCTACAACAAATATTTTCCTCGTATTTAGCATACAAGTTAATAAAAAAGTAACCTTATAATAAGCAGGCTATATATACTGTGGCTACATTTTTGAACGAAACATTGGTGTCGCAATATCACTATAAAAACTTTGTGTTTGATGATCATATGCACCAACAAAATCACATCCTGCACTTATAATTCGCTACAAGTCAAATGGAGGTAACTGTGGCATTTAGTACATATTATACATGATACAATAATGATTTACTACATTTATTTACAAATTTAATTACTATTGTGCATTTACATTAGCTTCTGTCGAGACTGCGACTTCTATCAAGTGGAAGTCGTGACAATATATAACAGCCACATTTTTTCACATTAATTATGTGAAAAAATGTGGCTGTTATTATATAATGTATATTGTGCTGTCTTCACAATATAATATAATACCAGCCACATTTTTTAAACTTCCCTATATACTAAGTAATACGTTTGTTGTTTTAGTCTCAGCAGCCAAAATATATAGAGTCAGGAGATAACGCAGAAGCAACCGACGTACAGTCGTCTGTATGAACATTAACTCGTCCAGAAGTCGACACCCGCAGCATTCACTAGCAAATTCCCATTGCTTGTGAAGTTTTACATTTTTTGTTAATTAATGAACGCCTGCGCCTGCGCCTGTGCCTGCATATACTACCTAATGGCACAACACTGACTGCTGCATTCTTACGGATGATTTATGGACGAACGGATATCACTAAAATATAACAGAGATGATAGTACGCTATCATAGATATATTATTTTATGAATTATTAACATAAATGACAGAAGAGACACGAGGTTAACTCGTGTTTTTATTTGTACGTTCTACTTACTATCATAATAATTATAATAATATAGCAAAAAGTTAAAAAAAAACTATACATATATCTGCAGTTGGGGATCGAACTTAAAACTATAGGTTCGCGAAGCAGTCTTCAAATCGCTAAGCTTTATTCAAAGTTGACTTAAATAGCCGTTTGTACATAATATATCATAATTTAGCTCCATAAAGGTGATGATAATCATTTAAGAATCTAGATTACAAATTCTGACAATTTGCAGTAAACTATAGAAGAATACGAAAATAATTCAATATTGCTTGTCTTCCATAAAAAATAGCGTAATAATTTATAGCGTACAGACTAACCAGACTTATAGGAAACATCTGTGCAACATTTTAACAGAATGGAACATATGTACATTCAGACAAACAGACAAAAGTTCTAAAAACTACATTTTTGGCATTAGAATGGTTCCCAAACCTCGTAGCAAACGAGGTTTAGAACTTAAGGAGGACTTTACTAGAGTTTTTAGAACTTTTGTCTGTTTGTCTGAATCACATTTTTTTCAAAAATATTCAATGTACAGTTTTGACTTAGCTTCGCTTATTATAATGTGTAGATGATGATGATGTATGTGTATGTATTTTATTAAGTGTATGTTTTGTTTTGTATAAATAAATATTGTAAGACTTTAGATTCTGAGATAATAACATCAAAGCCTGAATGTTCTTTAGCCAATTATGGCTAAAGTAGTTCGTAGGTAGAGCATTTTTTTCTGGTAATCCTACAACATTAATACTATCCACTCATCAGTTAACTTGAATCTTGTACCTTGGAGTCGCTGGCCTCATAGATTTCAAGCGGAAATTAATGAGGTTTCTTAGCAAACTGATCTTCCTCGTATAACGAAATATATCGTCCACAGATCGTATGTTGTGGCTGCCTGTTTGATGAGACCATAAATTAGCCCATTTGCTCTCAAAACCTCTATACGTGTTTTGCTGCAAAACATCAATCATCGTAATTTTCGCGTTCTTTTTACTTTGGAACATTAGCTATATAGTTCGTCTTTCTTATTATTGCACAAAAAACAGTAAATTTTGCTTTTTCTTTATAAATTTTAGAATTTGGGATCAATAAAACCAGACAGGTTGACAGAGACTGACTTGTCATTTTATTACAATAAGATGGTACAAATATCTCCCGGTAGATGGCATCTCAGTCACATATTGATTTTGATACCTATGAATATTATTACTTTTGTAAATAATCATAAATCTGTCTGTCCCTAAAAATAAAAGTAAACTATTTTTTAAACCGACTTCAAAAACGAAAGAGGTAACTTACTTTTTTATTTACTTCATTACTTTGTTAGTAACAATTTATTTAATAAACAATATTATACATTTTGTTCGAATTATACGAATATGTATTCGTTCGACCTATCTACTTCGTGTTCACAAATGAACATGCTCTTCGTATTACAATCGGTGTTGATCAGACGTCCGTTGAAGAACATTGAGCCACACTCCTCATATTGGTTTCTATCAGGCTGATAGTTGTCGAACCAGGTGTCGGCATCTACATTCATTGGTGTTCCTGGAAAAGTTATTGATAAATCAATTGATCAATCGATATAATATATTATAATCTAACCAGAAACCGAGATTTCTGCGATCAGTTTCTACCGTCGAGGGAATTATCATAAAAGGCTATCCTCAGATCCGCAAAGATCCGCGCGAGTAGTGTACATACCTACAGAGTAGCAAACTCTTCTGGCTCTGAGCTCGGTGAAAATAAAATGACAGATCTTGTTAATTTTATAGTGATTTTGTTAGTTCCAAATGTTCCAATTAAGGGCGCTTTCCGGACGGTTGGTCGGCGACTGCTGCCGCACGGTTGTTGCGGAATTATTACGACCGTGAGCCATACTGCTGCCGGACGACAGCAGTACGCCGTGAATCGTCTTATTTAAAGAGAGACGCAGCTGCAGTCCGATCGAATTTTAGTGATTTCCATCGAAAACACGATGCGTTCACCAGCACTAGCGAACAACGACTGAGGCAGGTAGTATATATATACATTGTTGCCGTTTTGCCAACGGACGTGCGCCGCACTGCTCTCGCACGACCTTGCGTCGAGACATTTTATATGAAAAACCATAACCGCCCGTGCGCAGTACAATACCCGGACTGCAACCGTCTAAATTGAAAGCGCCCTAAGGCCACCGGGCCAGTTAAGATGAGTTCCTGCACTTGGCTACTAAATTCTATCGATAATTATATCGGCTTAGTTACTTCTATCGTCAATCACTGAAATTTTGACATATCTGATTAAACATGAAGTCGACCACGAAATAGTTGTAAAGCGCGTGTAGCTGCTGTATTTATTTTGAGCTTCGACTGTGATAAAACTTCAACATCCGAGGGAAATCGCTGTAGACTAAGCCACACACTTACGTACCTTTAACTGTCTGCCAGCCTTCGTTGAATCTGTTATGAAAGCCCAGGTGATATATTCCTCTTTGGTATTGCTCACTGATGCGTGGTTTCGGCGTGGATTTTGTTAAATTCACAAGGTAATCCGCTTCCATACGATTACTGATCACTGCCAGAGAGGTATATTCTATTCGGCACATTGCATAAGCTTCGGTCCAGTTCAGTGGTGTTGTGTGGAGCTTGTAGCACTTGCCAATGTCCTCATTGAAAGTATAATCTGAAATTATAAAATATGTAATGTATCTATTTGATAATGACAGATTTAATAAATACCTACTAAATTACGCATAATATAGACATATTTTGAATTATCCAAATAATATTATGTCGGCAGGACCATCATAGTTGGTACATAATTATGTAATTCCTTTAGTTATGAACATTGCCGAAAACGGGGTATGAATAGATACATAATGTAACCCGTACGATAATATGACTTTACTTATAATAATTTATTATAAGCGAACGGACATTTCAGTCTCGTTAACATAGAATAGATCAATCGTATAAGATTTTATTCTTGATCTTATGGCTATAAGTGGGTAACTCGGTCGATATACAGCATGTCGTTACTTCCTGCAGGCGGAGTAATGAATAATGAAAGACACAAGTCAATAACGCGGTGGGTACACCGTCTAAGGAGACTCCTCGTAGTGGGGGTAGCCACTCATAAAATTCATCGGTCGGTAAAAAGCGTGCAGAGACTCACAGCCAATGAAAATGAGCCTTCAAAGCAACTGCCAAACGTGCGGTGCAGGTTCTCCGTATACCGCAATCTTCCCTATCGATAAATGAAAACGGTTCCCTGCATACGGGCCCTATGGCATATGTTGCAGGAATCTCCCACACCGCATACGAGCCCTTTCGACCAATGAAAATAAGCCTTTACGGAGAATAAGATCATATTTAGACGGCTAAACAAAATTATAATAAACATTTTAAGACTAATCGGCGGCGGCGTTTTAAAATTGTAATTAATAACTGACCTGTAAATCAGAATTATGAGTGTCAGGGACATCGACGCAAAACCTGTTATCATGGATTCAATATTTAAAAATAAATTGCTGTTCCATACATTTTGCCCGCGCAGGTGTCACTTTTTCTCCGGTGAGGCGGCGAGCCTCCTTGCCGGATTGCCGCCATGGGATTTGGAGGCAAAAGTCCTCGCGCACGTATGGGAGTGGCGCGAGGAGGCGAAACGCCGCCGCCGGGGCGTTGCCGCGAGAAATCACGGCACAGCGGACGGAGCTCCGGCGGGATCTCATGGCGACATGCGATTGTCGCAACCCAGTGCTGGGCACGCCACAATTGCGGCGATAAGTCCCCTCTATGAGGAGTGGCCAGAGAGGGGCCACGGCGTCCTCACCTTCCGCCTGACGCAGGTCCTCACCGGACACGGCAGCTTCGGGAGGTTCTTGTGTCGGATAAAGCGGGAGGAAACGCTCGGGTATCACCACTGTGTGGATCGCCCGGAGGACACGGTGAAGCATACGGTGGAGGTCTGCCCGGCTTAGGCAGAGCACCACCGTGTCCTCGTGGAGGCGATCGGCGGCAGAGATCTCTCGCGTCCGGCCCTGGTTCAGGTCATGGTACGGAACAAGAGGGCATGGGCAGCCGTCACCTCCTTGGAAAGGCAAATTTCGCGCCCTCTTGCCTCTCGCCGCCGCAGGAGACACCCTGGGCGTCGGGAATAACGGGCGCATTTCCAGCCACCGTAGGCGCGGGCTTGCGGATGGTGAGCAATGGGTAGCTCGCCGTTCGATAAGGATCAAGCCCGGGTCGACGGCGCGTTGTATCCCATGGGCGCCTCAAAGAGATATCAGCAAGTGTAGGGGTCCACTAGGGCCGATGCCTGCCGGGGTCGCGTGGAAGTTCGAAAGGGTTACCGAGGCCCTTGGCAACACAGGCAACGTAAGGAATACGGGTGGGTTTTAGTCAGTAAGAGTCTGACACACCCTCCCCGCTCAGAGCGGGAGAAGTTATTTGATAATTTCCCACCCAAAAAAAAAGGTGTCACTTTTGTATTGCAATTTTGTAGGATACAGCTGTTTTTTTTTAATAACCTACGAAACATTTTAACTCAGGGGGGTCCAGAATAATGTACTTAATCCATGGTAACCGGTTGTGCGTCGATGTCCCTGCCACCCTGTATTTATTATATTTAATAAATAAATCTCAGGTGTGAAAATAAATATAATAAATACCGTTAGGTATTTTTGTTTTTTAATTTCGGTCGAGTGTAGTCATAATTTAGAACACAGAAAGTAATACTACGTGGATATCATAGGATGACAATGTATGGCGAGAGAGAAATGTTCTTTAAAATCGGCCAAGTGTGTGTCGGACCACGTACAATAAAGGGTTCCGTAGGTGGGAAGTCGGGATGAATTTATCCCAAAAACAAATTAACACTGTAGTTGAAAAACATGTTCTCCCATACGTCAATATATGCCACGGTCAATTCTCCAAGTGCAAATTTAAGTTGGTCGACTATTACTCGTTAACTTGTGAAGCCCACTTAGCTGTGATAGTTATCCTTTTAATTTCAGTATATGTACTACAGCTGCCATGAAGTTTTTCACATCTCCATAAACAACAATTTAGCTGGCAGGGGGACACTTGACTCTTACAAAAATTAGCACTTTAATGCTTAATATTACGCAAACGGATCCTTGAATCGAAAAGTGGTGTTCACAGACCCGCAATTATCTATCCAACGATAGCCTACATTATGGGATGGACGAGAAAAAAAATATCATGCCCACATTACGTGCACGTAACGTGGGGATGATATTTTTTCCCTAAAAAAAAAATGTTTTGTCAAGAATTTGTTTTAGAACTTTGTCGGCGTGGTTAACATGTATACCTATGCCAAATTACAGATTTCTAGAACTAAGCGACTCTGAGCTACAGCGGGGACAGACATACAGATAGTCGGACATGGCGAAACTTGTGTTTACTACGGAACCCTAAAAATGGGACTTATCAAGAAAAGCGCCGTGTTACTTAAAAAAAAAAATCACCTACCTAAATTTGACATATTGCAGTTATTATTCCACTCCAGTAACTCGAGACTTTTCTTACAAATGAAGTAAGATTTTACATCACATTGGTAATCATTCATATTACGTAGTAGGTCCATGTGCACACAGTCCTCATCACCTCCTAAATTTTCTGGCTGATTTCTGTACCATCTGCTGTACACCTCAGTGATTGGTCTTCCTAAAAAATAAATAGTTGATGATTATAAAATAATGTTGTAATTGAATGAAATGCTACCTATCTATGTACATTGTGAGTTAGGTTTTTAAAGGCTGATTTTTTCAAGGTTGAGCACGTTGGATGTTCAAATCTGAAACTTTAAGAAAATAAGTACCTAGCGATAAATACTCTGAGCAGTGGTGGCCCAGTGGTAACGGCCGCGACTTACGAGTTGTAGATCGTAGGTTCGAACCCAGACAGGCGCTATAATTTGTGTAAATTATTTCATCACCACTGCTCTCAAAACGGTGAAGGAAACCGGCATGACCAAGAACCAAAAATTCGAAGACATGTGACATCTACCAACCCGCACTGGGCCCGCGTGGTGGATTACGGTCCACTCCCTCTCACAGAGAGGAGGCCTGTGTCCCAGCAGTGGGAACATTATAGGCTGATTATGTATGTATGTATGTATGTATGATAAATACTCAGAAAAAATTTATGGGCCGCTTTCGATGAAAACTAAAACGATAAAGAATCGAATGGATAACGGGTGTAAAATTAAGCTTAAAGTTACACATTCTTCGCATTAGTCATTGCAAATAATTATTTTCTTCTTCTTTCTTATCTGTGAGTAGGTAAGTACTTACTGGCCATATCTGGGAACCAACTTGTTAAGGGTCCCCGAAACGACCAATTACAATTGTATCAATTGCAATATAGTCAATTGCTTGAATTGCCTTTTGTAGACAAACATTTTGTGCATCAATGTATATCAATCACGTAAACATTGACTATTGCAATTGATCGGTTCGGGGATCGTATGGAGATATTATAGAAAATCAAGATGCTACACTTAATTTGTTTATTTTTACGAAACCAACCATATGAAGGACCGTTCCCTTATTTTGAAAAACGTTCGCATTCTAATCTGTCTCAATCTGTCAAACAAAGCTCTAAAATACCTAAATATTGGACAATTTTTTGACGTTGATTGTCGCTTAGTTAAGATTGCGACTTGAATTTTAACGTTTTTTTAGTACGAGAATAATTTTATTGGCCTTTAGGTTCATTTTCAATTAATCTAAATGTCGTTCCCCACCAAACATTTCGGCTTAGTGGCTTGATAATGGTGCCGATTCTCTTGTCACAAATTTCTCTAAACTAGACTAAAAATCACCAAAATTTCGTTTATTCCTGTCAAACGACGTTTCCCATTCTGAAATAAACTGAAGTGACATAAATAATCTATACTATAGTTTGACAGCACTAATGTCATTTTAGTTACCTAATTTAGTGAAAATGGCAATTTTGCTGTTCTGAATTTGACGTTTTTCATCTAAAATTTAATTTTTAAACTAAATCAGCCTATTTTTAATCGCGATTAAAAAGGTGTGGAATAGAATTAGTTTTTAACTAAAATTTACAAAGCATATTTCTCTTATATTTCTTGAAAGTTTGGATGCTTGTGGGTTTGGAAAATCTTAGATCAATAAGGACGCGTATGTAATTGCAGCTGTTGTCCATGCGGCAGAAAGAAATAACAAAATTATTGTTATTAGAACACAATACGAAATTCGATTGATGTGTATTTACAAAAACAACACATGAATTCCGAAACTAATTAGGTTTAAACTGGAATAAGTATAAGTAAAAGTCTGTTAGAATATAGAACGAGGAAAGAAAACTTCAGATAGAAATAGCATTTGAACAAATAAGTATAATGCAAGCAAGAGTTAAAGGAGATATACCTGAAACTGAACTTGTTATTGTAGAATACCATATACACGACAGAATCCAAATCACAGGCGAATCAAAAACCATATAAAGCCGGGGTCAACAGAGAAGCAATCAATCTATGTCCGTAGTAGTAAACTGGGTCGCAAAATAAAAACAATTACTAGAAACTCCGAAACACCCCTAATCCAAAACGCGCGAATACAACGATTCAGCGTTTCAAAGGGAACCACAGAGGCACAGACAACAATATGTAAGCCAACTGCCAAAGCCAAAGAAAGACGTCACGTCACGAAACTTAAAACTGTCAGTCGTTAAACGTCATGACAAACACAACTGTCATAGCTGCCATAAAAATAGGGTTATCATATTAAAAATCTTCCTAAATATTTTTTTTGTACAACTGTACTCTTCTTCAAATTATTTTTTTTGTATTTTTATGAAAGTCACCTATTTTTTTCCTATTTTTCTATGTAGTGTACATGGTGGTAGCCCAAAATCAAACATCTCCTTTATTCTGTTTTTTATCCGAATATTTTGAATATAATCTGTGCCGAACGCATTTTGTCACCTCTATTTTGACCTACGGTTTACTCAACTTAAGATTGTCAAACTCGAATTTAGTTGTGTCAAAATTGTTTTTATTTTTAGTGAAACTTATTTGCAGAATAGCTTTTAGGATTCTCTTAACCAAAAATTCGAAGACATGTGACATCTACCAACCCGCACTGGGCCCGCGTGGTGGATTACGGTCCACTCCCTCTCACAGAGAGGAGGCCTGTGTCCCAGCAGTGGGAACATTATAGGCTGATTATGTATGTATGTATGTATGTATGATAAATACTCAGAAAAAATTTATGGGCCGCTTTCGATGAAAACTAAAACGATAAAGAATCGAATGGATAACGGGTGTAAAATTAAGCTTAAAGTTACACATTCTTCGCATTAGTCATTGCAAATAATTATTTTCTTCTTCTTTCTTATCTGTGAGTAGGTAAGTACTTACTGGCCATATCTGGGAACCAACTTGTTAAGGGTCCCCGAAACGACCAATTACAATTGTATCAATTGCAATATAGTCAATTGCTTGAATTGCCTTTTGTAGACAAACATTTTGTGCATCAATGTATATCAATCGCGTAAACATTGACTATTGCAATTGATCGGTTCAGGGATCGTATGGAGATATTATAGAAAATCAAGATGCTACACTTAATTTGTTTATTTTTACGAAACCAACCATATGAAGGACCGTTCCCTTATTTTGAAAAACGTTCGCATTCTAATCTGTCTCAATCTGTCAAACAAAGCTCTAAAATACCTAAATATTGGACAATTTTTTGACGTTGATTGTCGCTTAGTTAAGATTGCGACTTGAATTTTAACGTTTTTTTAGTACGAGAATAATTTTATTGGCCTTTAGGTTCATTTTCAATTAATCTAAATGTCGTTCCCCACCAAAAATTTCGGCTTAGTGGCTTGATAATGGTGCCGATTCTCTTGTCACAAATTTCTCTAAACTAGACTAAAAATCACCAAAATTTCGTTTATTCCTGTCAAACGACGTTTCCCATTCTGAAATAAACTGAAGTGACATAAATAATCTATACTATAGTTTGACAGCACTAATGTCATTTTAGTTACCTAATTTAGTGAAAATGGCAATTTTGCTGTTCTGAATTTGACGTTTTTCATCTAAAATTTAATTTTTAAACTAAATCAGCCTATTTTTAATCGCGATTAAAAAGGTGTGGAATAGAATTAGTTTTTAACTAAAATTTACAAAGCATATTTCTCTTATATTTCTTGAAAGTTTGGATGCTTGTGGGTTTGGAAAATCTTAGATCAATAAGGACGCGTATGTAATTGCAGCTGTTGTCCATGCGGCAGAAAGAAATAACAAAATTATTGTTATTAGAACACAATACGAAATTCGATTGATGTGTATTTACAAAAACAACACATGAATTCCGAAACTAATTAGGTTTAAACTGGAATAAGTATAAGTAAAAGTCTGTTAGAATATAGAACGAGGAAAGAAAACTTCAGATAGAAATAGCATTTGAACAAATAAGTATAATGCAAGCAAGAGTTAAAGGAGATATACCTGAAACTGAACTTGTTATTGTAGAATACCATATACACGACAGAATCCAAATCACAGGCGAATCAAAAACCATATAAAGCCGGGGTCAACAGAGAAGCAATCAATCTATGTCCGTAGTAGTAAACTGGGTCGCAAAATAAAAACAATTACTAGAAACTCCGAAACACCCCTAATCCAAAACGCGCGAATACAACGATTCAGCGTTTCAAAGGGAACCACAGAGGCACAGACAACAATATGTAAGCCAACTGCCAAAGCCAAAGAAAGACGTCACGTCACGAAACTTAAAACTGTCAGTCGTTAAACGTCATGACAAACACAACTGTCATAGCTGCCATAAAAATAGGGTTATCATATTAAAAATCTTCCTAAATATTTTTTTTGTACAACTGTACTCTTCTTCAAATTATTTTTTTTTTGTATTTTTATGAAAGTCACCTATTTTTTTCCTATTTTTCTATGTAGTGTACATGGTGGTAGCCCAAAATCAAACATCTCCTTTATTCTGTTTTTTATCCGAATATTTTGAATATAATCTGTGCCGAACGCATTTTGTCACCTCTATTTTGACCTACGGTTTACTCAACTTAAGATTGTCAAACTCGAATTTAGTTGTGTCAAAATTGTTTTTATTTTTAGTGAAACTTATTTGCAGAATAGCTTTTAGGATTCTCTTAACCAAAAATAAGAAATTTTAGTGATAGTTTAGTTAAGTTCGGTGAACAACAGAATCGGCACCAATGGCTCTGATAACCCTGTTAGTATACGTACGGTCAACGGTCTCAAAAAATCCTTCAGCCATTATGTCCGACAGCCCCACCCACACCCATGGTATGTTAGGCTGGATTCCTTTCCAAAACGATATAACAGCATTGGCTTCATCTTCGTTTTCTGCGTAGAACAAACTGGCTCCTTCCAGAGCACAAATTTGCTTGGCATCAGCAAAACTCCTTGCTGTCGTGTGGACCTTGTAGAAACTCTGTACTGCTTATATATAAGTGTAATCCTTCTGGAAAGACACTTGATGTTTTTGTCCATCTATGAAATAGAAAAAAATCATATTATAAAGCGCCTAGTTTTTACTAAGGCATAAAGGCGTCTACATACTGGCGCGACTTGTCGCGCGACGCGACGCGACAGAGAGACACCGCGTGTAGCGCTACAAGCGGTGCCTTTGTGTCGCGACGCGTCGCGCGACAACTCGCGCCAGTATGTAGGAGCCTTAACGTTAGAGTTAATATAGTTAAAAGATGGTCGAAATTGAATGCATAAAAAAGCATCAACGACATTAATACTCACTTGAGAAATCCAATAAAATGTATACAACAAGAAAAACAAATAAAGTTTTAGAATACATTGTTGTATTCAGGCACGACAATATGTGAGTGCTTACAATGAAGTGAGGCTTTTATAGTGAGTTGTGAACTCGCGTAGATACGCTTTATCACAGCTATTGTTATTGAACTTTTGTCTGTACAGTAATAATCCTAACTATATCCTAACTAATTTATATTTGAACGTGTGTTTGTTTGTTTCTTTGTTACGCATTCACGCTAAAACGGCTGAACGAATCGTTATGAAATTTAACAGGTAGGTAGCCTGGGACGTGGAAAAGGACTTATACATTTTTTTATCCTAGATCGTAGACGAAGTCACGGGCAATGGATAGTAATATTATAAACGCGAAAGTGAGTTTGTTTGTTGTTATGCTTTCACGCTAAAACGGCTGATCGGATAATATACTTAATTAAGTTTTTCTGAGAGTTTTGTTTACGAAATTAGTTTTGAATATGGGGAATTCTTACTTTTTTGCTAATGCACAAGTTCATTCAAGTCCATCGTAGGGAAGGCCGGGGCTAGTTGACTAACTTGACTTATTGGTATATATTTCTTGTTAAGAGCTTGCTACCTACAGGCAGGATAACAATATATCATAAACAAGTTATTTATAACTTATTTAGTTATTTTGTTTGCTCGAAAACATCGTTAATGATTTCAATAACCTTCGGGGTTATCCCGCCATTATCGTCGCTGCAATGTTAGATATCCTTTTGGAAATAATAGGTTGGTAATTCCTGTGTTTTTAACTAACTAATCGAGGACAATTTGCATAGCAATATTTTATCCCTATTATTGTACAGGTGTAAATGCAATAACAATAACGGTGATAAGACGCACTTAATAAGCATATCATACATACTGCAAGAGACAAGACGCGTGTCGCAGAGTATACGAGTATCAATGTATTCTAAAACATTGTTAGTCTTTCTTGTAACGTACTTCTTATCGGGTTCCTCACGTCAATATTGGGTCGTAAAATGGTCAAAATATTATCCTATTTAACTACTTGAGTAGTAGAAATCAACCAGGCACCATCAAATAGGTGTTGTTATTGTTTTGTGTTTAGGCCTGTGGCCTGTAATAAAAATCACCTAAAGCTGCACAACCATACGGTTTCAATCAAATCAAAATTGAATTTATTTCCAAATTTTCATTTACACTTTTCTATTTAATATTATAAGGCTCACCCCCTATTTTTTAGGGTTACGTAGTAAACAAGGAACCCTTATAGTTTCGCCATGTCCGTCTGTGTGTCGGTTCACGCTGTAGCTCAGAGACGCTTAGTACTAGAAAGCTGTAATTTGGCATAGGTATAAATATGAATCACGCCGACAGTGCTAAAAAAAAATCTTGAAAAAACATTTTTTTAGGATACCTTTTAATATGGGTATGATATTTTTTTTCTCGTCTACCCCATGATATAAGGTATCCTTGAATAAGCCGTTTAAAAATATTGCGAGTCTGTAAACACCAATTTTCGATTAAAGGATCCGCTTGCGTAATATTAACCATTAAACTGCTCATTTTTGTTAGAGTCAAGTGTCCCGTCCCCCCCCCCGTGCCAGCTAAATGGTTGTTTATGGAGATGTGAAAAAAATCATGGCAGTAGTACATATAATGAAATTCAAAGGAAAATTATCACTGCTAAGTGGGCTTTACAAGTTAACGAGTAATTGTCGACCGACTTAGATTTGCAGTTAGATAATTGATTCTGGCATATATCGATGAAAGGGAAAATATTTTTTTCAACTACAACGTTAAATTTGTTTTTGGGATAAATTCATTCCAACTTCCCAACTACGGAACCCTTCATTATGCGTGGTCCGACACGCACTTGGCCGGTTTTTTAATTTTAGTTTTACTAAGTTTTAAGTTTTATCTTTACTCGTAAATTTGACGTTTTTTCCGGCTTTTATGTTTGAACATACTAGTCTAGGTTTTACTAATGACGATTAGGTACCAGGAATAAAAAGTGTGTTGGGTTGAAGTTAGTCTTCTTTTGTTTTGCTAATAATGTAAATAGGTTATTTGTGTATCATCATCCCTTATCCCTACTTATTTTCGGGTTGGCGTAGAATGTCTTTGTCTTCCTCATATCCTTATATGCCATCATCTTTCACACAATTTATCCATCGTTTCTTTGGACTTCCTCTACTTTTATAGTCATCCACATTCATACTCAAAACTTTCTTCACGACATGTTCCGCATTCCTCCACATCACATACCAAGACAGTAAATTTTCACACAACTTCTCAATCACCAGACACCAGCGCTATTGTGCTGGTGACAGGTGATTGAGAAGTTGTTGAGTTCAGCTTTCCTCTTACTTACTCATATCGATAAGTTTTGTTGGTAAATCCTAAGGATTTACCGTAGCTCAAACATATACAGGAACATCTATCTTGTATATTTTCATTTCGTAGATGGACAAAGAGATAAAAAAAAAATCCGGATGGACTACAGTTATATAGAAGCTTTAGAGTTCTATAAGTTACACGCGATACCACGGACTTGGGCTGTTGGCAAGCGAGTGTGTGTTCTGAAAGGAGCCACTTTCTGGCAAACAGGCAACAACGATGAAGATCACGCAGTGATATCGTTCTGGAACACTACCCAGTCCCAGTCATCCCCACATAGACGTCAGACATGATAGTTGAAAGCCTTTTTGAGACCATTGACGGTACGTAATTTTATTTGTTTAGTACCAAATGCACCTACCTACTTATATAAATTGATTTAATATCCGTTCCATGTATTCTGTGTTACATTTACTTTATAGTATGTACAAAAATCGGTGTATGTGCCGTGCCATACATGAAAAAAAATCTTCTTTTCATTTTTCTAGGGTAGTCAGTTTCTGAAATATAGAATAACTGGCAGTCGGGTCAGCTGAACAATGATGGCGGTAATCAGGAATGTGTGTAGATTTACAAAGGAGGCCACCTAGATGATTAGGAATGTCTCTATAAGTATTCTTTCATTTGCAAGAAGAGTCTTTAGTCACTAGACTGGAACTATCAATGCAATAGTCTTTTTACACGTAAGTTTTAGTCTTTGCTGGGAACGTAGAACAACACTCTGATTTATAGATAAATTATAATTATTTATAAACATTTTATTAATGGAAAGCATTTTGGAAAGCATAAGAATAAGAAAAATTTACAAGAATTTTATAAAACTCACGGCAATCATCCTAATTTATACTTTATTACAATGAGGTAAGAGGTACATTGCAATGACTTACTAAAGGTTATTCTTCATTCAAATTTGATCGTGAATGTTGTTCTTTAGCCTGCCTTTGCTGATTCGCGGTCTTCACCCAAGGACGCTTATCCCCAATGGCTATCGGTTCGATGGCTAATATTGACCCTTGTTATCTATGCGCTATTTCGATGACTTTGGTTTTCTGTCTCTGTCTGTTGATATTCAATTTATTGCAATTTACGCGTAATTTTTTCATCGTCCTCACGTGTCCCACGTTACACAAAATGTGTACTTCTTCTATGGTTTCCAGTCAGCCGTCGCATCATTCACATCCTTTTGAATTGAAATATCATCCGTCGTATCAATCTATCCTTCTTTTCCATGGCTCTCTCTTCCCCCCTCATTCATCAACATTTCAATTCATCGCTCTCTTAGCCACTTGAGTTTTACCCCTTCTCATCATATAGTCATACCAGGACATAGTGTAATTTTCTCAATGACTACAGATAGATTTTTAGTTACAAATTCATTTTGTTTCGTGCGTGACAAAGTTCGTGGAATCTGATCAATCATCAGAATAGACACAAACAATTTATTATTTCAGATTATAATATAAAATAAATATATAATAAAAAGTGTTTATTTCTCACCACAAGCCAAAAAAATACAATCAATATTTTACACACAAGAAATAGCTAACGATTTTTGGTTGTGGATCGCTGGTGCTTGTGGTTGGTAGTAACACCTGTAATACAGGTCACCAGATCCCCACCCTGTTCATGGTTGCATATTCGATAGCTTACATCTGATATCACAGCAAGTAATAAAATTTTCAAACAGTCAGTGAGTGTTATTAAAGTAAAAATAAATAACTAAAACGATTAAAAAGTAAAAGTATGTTGCGAGGTTTTTATGAGTGTAAGTTTGTGTGTGCGTGTGTGTGAGTGTGTGTGTGTGTGTGTGTGTGTGTGTGTGTGTGTGTGTGTGTGTGAGCTTCTGTGGCAGTATATGTTTGGCTTTGTAGCCAGGCTTGTAGAGCGATTTGAAAATTATGTTTGTTCAAAGAGTGCATGGAAAGAATTCGGTTTAATTTATTATAAAAATATTGTAAATATAGGGTCCAAGGAAAATAAAGAATCTATGACTAAAAGAAGTTTTAAGAGGAGTAGCTAAGGCAACAATATGCTTACGGCGATTGGTTTGCTGAGAATAGTTGGAAATAGCATGTTGTTTAATAGCAGTGGCCAGTACAAACAATTGCTTAACCGTAAGGACTTGACAATATTCAAAAACAATGGCTTAAAACAGCACACCTTAAGAACCACTCTCTGCGCACTTCGATCTGAATATAGTGAGATTTTGCTGCCCCGCCCCAGGACGTGATACAATAAACCAAAATTGATTGACACAATGCCAGATAAGTCACTTTCATGACAACAGTATCTACTGATTGGCGTAGTTGTTTAAAGATGTACATTAGGTTACGCACTCTATTTGATAGTTGTATTATGTACTCTTTGAATGTAAGGTTGCAATCAATCCATATGCCAAGATACTTTATCAACGAGTCTCGTTCAATGTTACAGTGATCATGGGTGCCACCGCCATCGCTACTACCATTAGACTGTGTCAACTGGGCAGCAACGTTTAGTGAGCTTGTAACTGACACATTCGTATTTCAAATCGAAAAATTTATAGTTTTCGGTTTCGATATGTTCAGGGTAAGTAAGTTATTATTAAGCCACTCACTGACTGTATCGAAACCCTTCTGAGCAAGGCGATATGCCTCTTTCCAGTTGTACGACGCAAATACAAGTGCTGTATCGTCCGCGTAGGAAAATATTGTATCGTTTTCTAGGCTGAGGCTACACAGGTCATTCATGTAAATTAAAAATAAACTGGTGCCAAGGATACTGCCCTGTGGCACACCAAAAGCTACATTTAAATCGGAGCTGGAGTAGGTTCCAATTTTGGCACTCTGTGTCCTATTTGTAAGGTAGCTCTGAAACAGACATACCTCGTATACCCAGGCAGTCGAGCTTAGATATTAAGATGGGAATCGAGACCGTGTCGAATGCCTTAGCGAGATCAAGGAACAATCCAACACATTTCTTACCGTTGTCAAGATGCTGAGCTATGTGATTAACCAGTTTGTGGACAGCATCAGCAGTAGATAGATTTTTCCGAAAGCCAAATTGGTTAATCGACAAAAGATTGCGTGCCTCTAAGTAAGCAACCAGCCTTCTATTTATTATCTTTTCAATATCTTGGACATCGCAGGCAGAACTGATATGGGCCTATAGTTTTCGACACGATCACGGTCACCAGATTTAAAAATAAGGTGAAGAATTGTCTTTTTGAACCAGTCAGGAAAGACACCAGAGTCAAGGCTATGGTTGCAAACATATGTATGTCAACGGAGGTACAATAACGTTTTTATGTCGTTTTAGAAAACTAGAGGAAATACCGTCCCAGCCGACAGCACAATCACTCTTAAGTGAAAGGATTAAGCGTTCCACCTCTTGCTCATTTGTCCTAAGCAGTACAAAAGATCCTTTCTGGGGGTCGGGTAGCGAAATAGATTGGGGGTCTGTATGTATTTTATCAGCTAGCGTCTCCCCAAATTTGCGAAATAGTCATTAATTTGATTAATATTGCCCTGCTTACCGTGATTATTCGCTATGAGATCATGGGCGGAAGACTTCAGTTGACCCCAGTTTGTGACATTTTTAATTACACGCCATAGCTGCTTAGAATTTCTACCTGCTTTTTAAAATTCTAGTCTTTCATAATCTCTTTTTGCTTTTCTTAGCAGATTTGTAAATAAAATTACGATACCTTCTGTAAGACACCACGAGGACTTTATTTGATGGATCTGTTCTAAGCTTTTTATACAAATTGTCTCTGTGGCGCATACATTTTAGTAATCCTTGAGTAAACCAGGGTTTAATCAGCCTGCGTGAAGTTGAAATGGTTTAGTATCCCTGGATAAAGCTAGTACGGAGTAGAAGTGGTTCCATTAAGTATTTTGTAGCCTAAGTGGGATCTTTCGTTGCATAGACGGCATCGAAACTTATGTTGCAAATGTCATTAGTAAGCTCATCCTCATTTATTTTTGTGATTTGGCGTGAGTTTAGAGTTTTGATTCTATTTAGTGACAAAGAGAGTAAAACTGCAAAGTGATCTGTGACAGTGGATTCTAGCACCATGACTGTGCTAGAGAAAAAAGTCTTTATATTGGCGTGATCAAGGCATGTAGATCCATGTCATTATGTCTCCCATAATTACAATGTTTCTAAATGATTTAAGCTCACATAAAACACTGTCCATAGATTGTATAAAATTTGAGGGATCTTTAAAAGCATAGGGCCTGTACACAGCAATTCTGGCTATATCAGCTCCAACCGTGACCGTCAAACAATTCGGTTCGGATACAACGGGTTCTTTAACTTTCACATTAGCTAACAAACTATTGACATATACTATAACTCCGTCATTCTGATTAAAGGTTTTTGATGACTTATGAGAAATATATCCCTCTAGAATCAGAATGACGGGGTTGCGGGAGAGCCAACATTCTGGTAGATAGATTACACTTTCAATGACGATAATGGCAAGTGCTGCAAGCTCCACACAACTCCATTGAGCTGGTACAGTTCATATGGCGTGTGCTAACTAGAACAATCGTACCTGGTGGTGATCAGCAATGGGCAAGCGGATTACCTTGTTGATGTAACGGAATCCATAACGAAACCTAGGGTCAAAGGAAACTACCAAAGAGGAATATATTACGCGGGCTTTCATAACAGATTCAATGAGGGCTGGCAGACAGTTAAAGGTACGTGAGAGTGTATCTCCTTAGGTCTCTAACGAAACTCTTCTTTCAACATCTGTCAAGTTTCGTAGTCGGATTACTAAACACCTGCACATATCCATGTCAACTTCTTAAAACTTCTTCTTCCCAGCTAAAGCACTAGGAAGTGGTGAAGGGCGGGCATTTTTGGAGGACTGTCTTATGTAACTTTGACGTTCGAAAAGTGCTGATTTTCAGCCTAGTTTGAATAAATGACTTTTGATTTTGATTTTTTTTGATTTTGATTTTAAGTTGTTGTGGATTTACATAAACATTTTAACTTTTATAAACATTACTACTATTTATTATTACTATTTTTTTAATTTCTCGTTCTATTTTTATTGGGGTTGACTTCACGTTTAATCTGGTGCGTCAAAATTCATCAGTACTTAATAGGAAACTGAACAGTAATCAGAAATAAATCTAAAAAGTAGGTATTTAAAAACTATCTTCGTATAAAATGATAATTTACTCAATATTTTTATATTTTTTTATCAATAAATAAAATCAAATAATTTTAACATGTTTCTTTTCCATCGATGAATGCGGAATGCCGACATCTGGTGGGACAACTACTAGCTAGGTGACAGTGATCAGTGCGGCTCAATGTTCTTCAACGGACGTCGCTCAACACAGATTGCGGCATGAAGAGCTTCTTTCTTTGTGAACAGGAACTTGCTCATTGATCCTTATAATACGAAGAAAGTTAAAAAAAATAGGTACATTCATGTTTTAAAAAGAAGATTTGTTTTTATTTATTACTAGCGACCCACCTCTGTTTCGCACGAGTGCAATGTACTGATGTGGCGGCATGTCAAAACATCGAGATTTCTGTGCCATATAGCTAAGTTAAATACACCCATGTGTATTTAACTTAGCTTTATGTCACAGAAATCTCATACGAATTTATTGTCTAAATGATGGTGAAAACCACATCAAAGTCTAGTTTAGATCTAAGCGGTCACACTGACAGACACAAAAAGTGACTATGTTTTATACTCGTACTATGTATTGAACATCAAAAAAAAATGTATTTTTATCGCAGCACGGGAATATCTAGCGAATAACTTCCGTAATTAATTAATTATCTGTAATTAATTACATAAGTTTTGCTTTACAATTCTACTTTGTAAATAATTAACACCACAACGAGATAAAGACTGTAAATTGAGAGTATGTTTAAATAAGAGTATCTACCTTTCTACATCACTCGAGATTTAATTTTTATTTTTTATCCTTTAATATGGATTTTGTCGATAAGGTCATCTTAGGTAACATAATATTTAAAAATTGCATAGGGAAGTCGTTAAATCCTACCATAATAGATTTGATACACGAACATTCGCCATTGGTGGTGATATTGGAGCTCAGGGCCTGGAACATAGGGCAGGTCAAGGCAGTGCCGGATTAAGCAGGCGCGGGGCCCATAGCAAATTCTATCAAGGGGCCCTTGATCTGCTATGGGTTCATAAATGTATAAAGAGGTGAAAAAATAGGGTAAAAGAAAAAGAAAACTTAATTATAATAAAAATAATGTAGACTAAGTCTTAATCGAGCTAGGAATCCACACTGAGTATCGAGTAAGGGTGCTCGCATACGTCAGAATTTTTGAAGATCCGATTATCGGGCTGATTCAAATTCTATACATTTATACGAGCGACTTTTCGTAGAACTTGTGCGTTTACCGTATGAAATTCTGTGTTTTATTTTCGCTAACAAAATACCTAATCAGTTACTGATTGTGTGACGTGGATTGTCGTAGTAGGAAAAGGCGTTACGTTTCACGTTTTTGTGACATCAAATAAATTCAACATACCACGTCTTAATAAGTTTCACTCAAAAAATTACGCCCAGGCGAAGGTTTTGATATGGCGGGTTTGGATACGCGGGGCCCCCTCTTGTGCGTGGCTCGTAGCAATTGCTACTCTTGCTTCGTGGTTAATCCGGCACTGGGTCAAGGTGACAGTAATAGTTCGGTCGCACTTTTTGCCACTTTTTGTCAGACATTGGCGTTCATGCATCATCTGCCTGGCCTTTTCCCAACTATATTGGGATTGGCATCCAGTCTAACCGCATGCAGCAGAATACCAGTATTTTACATGGAGCGACTGCCTTCCTGACCTCCACAATCCAGTTACTGAGATTTTCGGGCTTCTGACTACCTGTAACGACTGTCAAAGATCTACAAATGACAGCCGGTACCCACGGCTTAACGTACTTTCTAAGGCACGGAGAGGTCTCGCTATGTTATGAATGGTCACCCATCCACGGACCGATCTCGGTCAACGTAGCTTAACCTTAGAGCGACCCATGTGACTGTTATTATTTAGCCACGAGCCCCTCTATAAAAGTGCATGGTCAGGGGCAATAAAGACGCGTGTCGCGTTACTCATACAAACTCATACAGACAGTATGACATCTTTAATCGTGGTACGAAAATCGTCTAATTAGTTATACTTAGATTCATGTAAAATCGACGATTGTTAATGCCAGGTCATTAACAATCGTCAATTTTACACGAATCAAACCCGTGCCACCTCGTGTTCGAGTAGTATGTTATCGGTAACGTTATCTTTATAAAACAAATGTAGGAATTCCCCATATTCAAAACTAATCTCAGAAACAAAACTGCCGAACAAACCTAATTATATAATCATTATTATTGTCCAGGTAAAAATTAGACTCACCAAAACCATTTCATGTAAAATTGATTGCCAAGATATACAACGCTTTCACTGTTAAAAAGTTGTCAAATCTAATGCTTGCCTTAAATCGTTGTTAAAATGTATGGCTTGGCCGTTCAATGCAACGGCAAATGCAAATTATCGTTCCATTGAATTACTTATTGCATGGGACAGCATCAAAGATCAGTGATTTAATATTTTACTATGGTAAAATAAACGAGAAATAGACGAGCCAATGACAAAAAGCAAGGGCACTTCCTTGCTTTTTGTTTTTGTCTCGTCCTGGCCCCAGGTAACAATAACAGGGATAAAATGTATCTACTTTAGTTAATAGAGACTCTATGTATAAGCTACGCTGTACATTGACCTATGTGGTAGTCTGTATGTCTCATTTATGCACATCAATTTTGTTTAGTGCATTTCTCTAACATAGCATTTAAGTGTAATAATTTTGTAACTATATTCAGTAGCAATAAATTCATCAAGGGAATCGTCCGTCTACTCGTTTACATAACATAACATGCCTAACAAGTTTACATAACAAGTACATAACATTTTCAAGGTTGGGCATAGCAGCCCAACATTTGATCCTTCAAGCAGTTTAGGGTTGTGTGATTTATATATTTTACAGTCGCTAATCGGTTGTACTGGTCTCTCACAAGCGACTCGCCACAGTAACCAATTGATAAGGCGCAAATCGTTGAAGAAAAAGGTTGCACAATACCAAGAACCAGGAGCAACAGTTTACTTCTCAAAACAAAGTTCGTCAACTCGTCGGAAAGTTTGGCAACATGACGACATCAGCAAATACTTACGAGAATCAGCGTGAACTTCAGGAAGGCGTCAAGAAAGTCGGCATAAACATCGAGAAAGATGGCTAGGACAGGAAAAACTTCGACTACTTCAAACGGCGGCGGCGTATGCAAATGCTGGAAAAATTATGGAGTGAATTCGAGTTCAACTATGAGCGTCTGTCTACAGAAGTAAGTACCGGTCATCCTTACTTTACAAGCGATTTACATAACACAACATTGAAGTGTTATAAAGTCAAGGAGTTAATTCTCCAATAATTTCAGCAACTGTCGTCCATAGAGGGACCGACGGTGCAACCAACACCGATCGAACGTACCACTGAAAAAGATCGTGCAGGTACATCGAGCAAGAAATAACAAGAACAACAAGACAGCGAGAAGGAAGATGAAACTAGTAACACAAATGAGAGCAAAAATAGGGATCAATTGCCTCCTCGGCAAAAACAGATCCCAAACAAGAGGGATACGGGGTCCAACAGTAAACTGGATGACCCCTCACGCAAACAATCGGCGAACTTCAAGCCTTTCACGAGAGCTGTCGCCAACATTCAAGTGGAATCTATCACAGAAAAATGGGAATTCTAGGATGCGCAAACGTCACAAGTGCGTTGGTCTGCTATTGACAGTCTCCCTCGGGAAGTCGGGTGCGAAGTCAACGGGGTCAAAAACGCAGCAAATAAAGAGCGCTATACAAGTATCGAGAACCAATATACCGATCTCAAGAAGGCATTATTCACGAAGATGTGGTTCGGAGCTTATCGAGAAAAACAGCACCACAGTTGGAGATACCAGTATTCCACGGAAAGTTTAATCAGTGGATACCGTTCAAAGATCTTTTTACGGAAGCCATCCATAATAATACACCCTTGTCAAGTGCGCAGAAGGTGCATTTTTTTAAAAGCAAAATCTAAAGAGAAGCTGAATGGTTTGTACAACACTTACAAATAAGCTCGGACAACTATCTAGTGTGTTGAGATATTCTCAACAATCGCTACAACAACAAAAACTTATATTTACATCGCATATTCACTATTACATAGGTTTTTAGATGGTATTCCATATCTACTATTTTTCCTTTTTCTTAGAATATAATATTGTATAAATGTAAATCTGACTGTTACCACGAACAATGGGTTGGCACAGTCCGCAGTTGTATAATCCTTATTTTTAAGTAACCTCACAGCTGAACACTGTCTCTTAAGATACAGGTTATACCTAGTATGAGAGGCAGGGCTCAATATCTGTATACAGACTTCTGCAGCGTACTTAGCATCTTGTTAATCAGTGTATACTAATGTATGTACCTTTGTGACAATAAACTATTTATTATTATTATGTCCTTACATATTTCGGGACCATGGGGTCCCGGACCTTTGGAAGGAGTACGAGGGGCCGAAGCCAACTCGCAGAGGCCCCTTGGCCAAATGTAATGGAATGAAGCACCAACCGACGATTATCCCTGTTTTCTCTATGAAGGTGCACCCAAGGACAACCCCCGGTTGATGCAAGACTATTGCAGAACATGGGAACAAAAAATATTGGGCTGTGGGTTTGGGAGGCTATGGTGGATCGTTTTCCTAAGACTATAGAAAAGCTATGGCCCCTACCTGACCAATGCTTTATATAAAACACACCGACAAAATGTCGACTTGCACACTCAATAATGGGCCCCCGAAAACGGCCGCTAGCACATAGTGACGTAGTGACAAGGGGGCAACATTTCCTGAGGTGCTTGAGGAGTGGAGAGGTATTCCACGGCTATCAGGACAATCCCGTAAGTACAGTTAAGATCCCTACCAGCATCTTACTGGAATACTTCCTTCCTTTACTTTACTTTATTATTATTATTATTATTATCTTTTATTCCGTTATTTACACAATATAATTATATTTTTAAATATTAGAATATACAAAAATATATAAAAACATTTAAAAATATAAAAAAATGGTAGCCCACCGGTATCGGGAACAGGGTCCTAGCTACCGGCGGTCAGGGCTCTAGAGAGAGGAACCTCCTAACAATGCGAGCCGTGTCCAGAAGTACCGCTTTCTGAATCAAGCCCTTAATCCAGCTGTCTAACGTGAGCCTCCTTAGGTGTTGGTCGAGGCTCTTGGCAATTAAGCCATTGGCTGATACGACTATCGGCACAATGATTGCTGAATCCACATCCCACATGTCGACAACCTCGCGAGCCAAGTCAAGATACTTGATCTGTTTATCTTTCTCGGCTTTCACGAGATTCCCGTCATGAGGGACTGTTATGTCAACAATCATGTCGCCGCTCTGTTCGATCCACCACCACTATATCACGCTTATTGGCAACAATAGTCCTGTCAGTGATGATGGATCGGTCCCAGTACAATGTGATATTTCCATTGTCGAGAACTGGGTCGGGCACATACCTGTAGTACGGCACTTCAGATTCTACAAGGCTGTATTTCAGAGCAAGTTGCTGATGGATAATCCTGGCTACAAGGTTGTGTCTATGCAAATACTCTTCGTTAGCTAGACGAGAACACCCGGAGATAATGTGTCGGATTGATTCTCCCGGACGGTGGCATGCCCGACACACGTCAACCGTGCCGTCCTTCACAATAAACCTCCGGTAATTCTTCCTCATGATAACTTCGTCCATAATTGCACAGACAAAACCTTCGGTTTCCCCAAAGAGGTCACCAAAACGTAGCCAGGCTACGGACGCTTGGAAATCTACATCGGGTTCATGTAGGGCCCGGAAAAAGCGTCCGTGAAGCTCCTTACTCTGCCATACCTCCCTGCGATCGTTAGTTTCAAGCACTACAAGCTTGCGCCAGTTCTCTTTAGCCAAGGAGAGTGGGGTGAGGCCCTTGTCCACCGCGACCACATCTCGATGCATCCCCACGTCGGCTTCTAGGAAATATTCCCTGAGACTGCATACCTCGCGATTGTGAAGGGTCTTAGCGTTTAAAAAGCCTCGACCTCCACACTTTCGCGGGATATACAGTCTCATTACCGACGACCGTGGGTGATGCATTCGATATGCAGTCAGCAGCGTACGGACCCTCCTATCCAGGGCGTCGAGTTCAGTCTGAGTCCATTTGAGTATGCCGAAAGAGTACATCAAAACGGGCATGACCCAACCGTTGAAGGCGCGCACCTTGTTTCCGCCTGATAGAAGACTATTAAATACTTTCTTCAGGCGGCCAAAAAAGCGCTCCTTCAACGATTGCTTCATGTCAGTAACATTGATGCCCAACGCTTCCGACATACCCAAATACTTGTAGGTTTCGGATGCGGAGAGGGTTCTAAGGTTTATGGAATCCGAGAGTTGGGTTCCCACGGATTCCACAATCTTCCCTCGCTTTACATGCATGACCGCACATTTATCCACTCCAAATTCCATCCTGATGGCGCTACTGAAACTTTCAGTTATTTTCAGTAGCTCCATCAGCAGGCTTAGCATGACACTCTCTATTTCTTCGAAGAATAGACACCGCTCTTTCCATACAAAGTGACATTTCGTTTCTCCTTTTTTGACATCCCACCGTAGAGATCTTTCTACATAAAACAGGACCTAGACAAAGATCGTTAGAAACGAAAGACAAGATGACAGATTGTAGAAGGATTTCTACGGTGAGATGTCAAAAACTGAGAAACGAAATGTCACTTTGTATAGAAAGAGCCCTGTCTATTCTTCGAAGAAATAGAGAGTGTCATGCTAAGCCTGCTGTTGCAAATTATTGGAGGCAAAGAATTTTAGGTCATCCATGTAGAGGAGGTGAGATATAACCTGACCACCTCTCCTCATACGATAGCCTAGACCTGAATCTTCCAGCAGTGTGCTTAGAGGATTCAAGGCTAAGCAGAACCAAAGCGGACTCAAACTATCGCCCTGAAATATGCCCCGCTCGATCCTTATCGGTTCGCTATTCCTCTGGATATTTCGACATCCTGGATAGCGAAGGACCGTCCTCCATTGCCCCATACACGACATCAGGAAGGTGCGCAGAGTTGGATCTACTTTATACAACTCCAGCACCCTCATGAGCCATGTATGTGGCACCGAGTCATAGGCCTTCTTATAATCTATCCAACATGTCGACAGATCCTTTCGGGAACGACGAACTTGTTGGCTAATGGTCATATCAATGAGGAGTAACTCCTTAGTACCGCGGGATCCGTTCCTACATCCATTTTGAGAGGCAGACATGATGGAGTTGGTGTCTATATGTTTGTTAATTTTAGCTCTCAAAATAGATGTAAGAAGTTTATAGACCTTCGGTAAACACGTGATCGGCATATATTTTTGGGTTCCGCGGTGCTACCTGATTTATGGAGCAGGTGGGTAACTCCTGTCGTTAGGAATTGGGGTAGCGATCCAGACTCCAAAGCAGTCTGGTACTGAGCTGCCAAGCGAGCGTGTGACCTTAAAAACCATTTGAGCCAGAAGTTATGCAGTCCGTCCGGCCCTGGGGACTTCCAGTTAGGTAACGGACGGACTGCACGAGCTACATCTTGGGGGCAGATGGTAATAGCCCCCATTTCTGGTATTGGATCGCAGGCTCGCTCGACTTTTCGAGCCCAATCATCTTCGGTGTGACTGACAGGCACCGACCAGATACTGCGCCAGAAAGAACACATGACATCATCATCCGGTAGGCGCGTGTCAGTCACATCTTGGTCCGGTCGCTCCCAACCCCTATAAACCCACCTTTCATCGCTCTGGAAGGTACGATTCTGAGTGTATCGCTCTACTCGCCGCTTATACCTACGAATACGGTTCGCCCATGCATATACTTTCTGCTTCAGGAAGTCGATGCGCTCTGTGACACGGGTCATATAGTCCTGAGGGCCGATATCAGTCCCTGAGAACGCTCGCCTCACAAAGCGCATCACTCTAGGGCGAGTATTGCCCTCCCTGAAGCAGATTAATTTGCCAATGAGCGCTCTGGCCCCACCAATACGGCTTTCAATTCTGCACTGCCAAGCTGGTACGGTTGGTTTCGGTCGTGTAGTTCTAGAGTCTTTAGCAAATTTCACGTGAGCTACACGACATACCGCTACAGCCGCGCAGTACAGAATCGAATGACTATCAGTGAGGTCTTCGCAGTCATCAAAATAATTTGACAACTGCGAATCTAGAGCTGCCACCAGCGCCCTGTTTTTCTTATGCATGGGTAAACGAAGTAAGCGAGGTCTTAGTTCGGGCGACATGAGCCGATATTCTCGAATCGCATCTTCCAAAGCACTCCTCAATTCCACATTGCACTGGGTACTTACATTTGTAGCCCTGTCATCACTCCCCTCGTCAGCTTGATTCGTGCTTAATTGAGGTGAAAGTACAACAGTCTGCGACGGGGGGGCGATGACATGGCTACGCTGCATTTCACTTCGTAGGTGATCAAGTACAGTGTCATCCAACATATGATTACGCTGGATAACCCGTACCTGATCCGACAGTCGTTGTGCCGAAACGTTATTATTATTATTATTATTATTATATCAACATGCTCCTACAGAATTATTGGTATCAGCCGTTTCCCCTTGCGCTGCAGTAAACAACATTAACAAATACTTGTCCACTATAGGCAGGCGCCTGGTTTATTTTTTTTGGATGGGAAATCATCAAATAACTTCTCCCGCTCTGGACGGAGCGGGAGGGTGTGTCAGACTCTTACTGACTAAAACCCACCCGTATTCCTTCCTGTTGCCTGTGTTGCCAGGGGCCTCGGTGACCCTTTAGTACCTTCCCGCGACCCTGGCAGGCATCGGCCCTAGTGGACCCCTACACTTGTGCTGACGACATCTCTTTGAGGCGCGCGTGGAATACAATGCGCCGTCGACCCGGGCCTGGTTCTCACCGGACGGTGAGCTCTGTCGGTGTTCTTTTCTATGCAGTCCGACAGTGACCGCGCTTTAGGTGTTGTCGGCCTCTTAAGAGATCCAAATCCGCCAGTCTCGTCTTTCGTTTTACTCAATTCGGACCCTGATGAGGTCGCTGCCTTAATTAGAAGCCTAAAATCTAATAGTGCCACCGGCTGGTATAAAATTCCCGTAAGTTTCTTAAAAACTGCACAGCTAGTTATTTCGCCAATTATCTCTCACCTTATTTACCTCTGCTTTGAACAGGGAACTTTTCCCACCGCCCTGAAACAAGCTGTAATAACACCTGTGTACATGAGTTAGGACAGAGCTGACCCGTCGAACTACAGTCCGTTATCGTTCCTCCCGTCCTTGTCTAAAATAGTCGAAAGATTAATAAACCAACGCTTGGTTAGATATCTATTGAAAAATAAAATAATATCACCCTCGCAGTTTGGCTTTAGACAACGCAAGTCTACAGAAGATGCGACTGCATCTTCTGCATGGCGCTTGCCTCCATTGTCACTGAAAAAGTAGTCAATGAAAGTAAGTGCCTAGCAGTTTTTCTAGACCTCTAAAAAGCCTTCGACACAGTCTCGGTTCCCATACTTCTACGCAGGTTAGAAGACATTGGCGTGAGAGGGGTCCCACTTAAGCTGTTTCAAAAATAGGATTGTTCACTAGCTCAGAAGAAATCGTCACATACGGAGTAGGACATTGTGACGTGCTAGGTCCAACATTGTTCCTTTTTTATATAAACAGTTTGTGTAGTTTGTCTATAAAATATGCTCATATATTCTCTTACGCTGACGATACAGTAATAGTATTTCCGAGAAAATCATGGGACAGCATTGGTCGCACTGCCGAACGTGGCTTGTCTACGATAAGAACCGTTTTACATTGAATGTCTCAAAGACTAACTACATCTGTTTCTTCATCTACAATCGCTCCCAACCATCACAAGACTTCCAAATTAAAATCCATACTTGCTCCGACTCCTCCACCAACACCTACACTTGTCTAAAAATAAACAAGGTCCACAAAACGAAATACCTTGGTATTATGCTCGACCAACGACTATCTTGGCATTTGCACTTAGAACTAATTATGGGTAGAGTCAGGAAACTAATATGGACCTTCAAGTCACTTCGTCACGTGGCAACAAAATATCTAATAAGGCAAATCTACATCTCCCTGGGTCAGTCAATAATACCAGTAATGCACTGTTTAACAATCTGGGGCGGTGCAACAAAAACAACATTTTTGGAACTGGAGCGGGCGCAGAGAGCGCTACTGAAGGTCATGTTCTTCAAACCACTGAGATTCCCCATTAAAAGCCTTTACTTAACAAGGAATATTTTGTCTGTTAGAAAAGTATACGTTCTCCAGATTGCTTTAAAAAAACATAAATCATAATGATGAAGGGAAGGGATTTATGTTTTTTTCAGGAAGCAATCTAGGAGATAGAATAATGTCGCTCCAGAAACCCCAGTTAAAACCACATTTGCCACGAGGCAGTATACAAAACAATCATCACACATATACAAAATTAATAAAGAATAAAACATTTATTCTATGATATACCGCGACTGCAAAAAAACGCTTACTCAATGGCTGACAAACAAAAGTTACGAAGAAATCGAGTCAATCCTACATACGATCACATAATTCGAGAGATACATTGCCACAAACACACACACACACAAACACTCACATACACACACCGTGCACACACTAATTTATTTTGTCATTTAGATTTTGGTTATAATTTTTATTTTGATTTTAATATATTTATTTACATAACCAAATTACAAGATGATTATTAACATTAACTAAATTAAATTAAAACTAAGTTAAGCCAAAAACAGGCCCTCGGGGCATTGTACTAAGGATGCTGGTGGCATTTCCTCGCTGAATTATTGCAATTCAGCGAGGAAATGCCGCTGATGCGATTTTGATTTGAATTTTAAAGTTAATTTTAATTTGATTTTGGTTTTAACGTCAATTTAATTGTAATTTTGATTTTGATTTTGGTGTTGAATTTAATTTTTATTTAAATTTTAGTATTAAATTTGATTTTAGGGTAGACTTTAATTTTTGTTTAAATTTTAGTATTGAATTTGATTTTGAAATTTTATAGAATGTTGTTTAAATTTCTCAATTATGTATTGTTAATGTAAACCAGAAGAGCGGAAATACCTAATACAAGCAATTTTTTGCCTAAAAGGTACTTTCTATCATTATATTATTTTACATAAGTTTTAGAAAGGTCTTTTTTTTTCAAACACTAATTGTTAACTACAAAAACACGTTCGGAGTAAATTCTAACGAAAATATTAAAGTAAATGTCATTAACATTAATTAAATGTGAAATTAAATGTGATTTACATTGCTAATTACGTGATTATCCTAAAAGATAAGAAATTGGTTTAGGTTTTTTTGGTATAATAAGTACTTTTAAAATAATTAATGCGGGATTAAAGTGAAATTAATAGGTAAAAGAGAAATTGAAAACGATGATAATTTGAATTTTAAGTTAAATGCTTAGCCAGAGAATGGTTCCTGATGAAGGATGTACTCCAGGCCTGTTCTGACGATGATCGGCACATCTTCGTCGCGTCGGTGTAAACAGCCCGGACAGCCTCACGGGCAACGTGGCATAAGGCACTCGACGGCGCTAGTCAGCGCCAGGTGATGCTGGTGGTGTAAGACGGCTGATCGGTAGGTATACCGGTAGCCGGTACTTCAGGCCAAGAAAACATCCCGAGTATGAGGAAATAACAGTGCCAGAGACGGGCTCGTTTCAGATCGTTTCAATTCATTGGATTAGACGTATAAACATAACGGTTTTTTTTGCTAGTAAACAGTTTTTTATAAGTTTTTACTTCATTTCCTTAATAACAAAGAACAATGAGCAACTTTATATGGACCGTGGGCCCAGTCTTACCTACCTTAAAATACAGATCCGAGTAATCTCAACATTTTACTATAAAGCAGCACAGCTCTAATGCATTAAAAAAACAAGTTACAGCTGTTCTAAATAATCAATAATTTCCGTTACGAATGCTAATAGTTTGGCCTAATGATGCGCATACAAAATTGTGTCTACATGTTGCCAGTTGGAATGCATTATTCTCTTTTATATGACACCTTGAACAATTCAGTTTAAGAATAAGTAGTGTAAACATATTCTTTATTTCGGTATTGGGATAGGACTATAATTAAAAAATACCTTTGATTATGAAAATGAAACATCTTTATTCACTAAAATATAACATATTCATGCATAATCAGCCGATTAGTATCCCACTACTGGGTACCGTCGAAACTCAGAACGACAAGGATAAGGCGTTAGTTCTTACTAAACTATAAAGAATTGTCCTAATGAGTGTTGTTGCTCTCAATAATAATCTCGTCCCAGGCACTTGCGGGGCCAACAAAGTTTTCTAAATGCCTTCCAATACCGAAGTACCATATAATACTGACGACATGGGCGCATGCTCCAACAGTCCTCATTCCTGTTAAGCATGAACAATAATATGCGTGGATAGCATTAATGTCCTGAACATTGGAGTTCATCAATATATAAGTATAATATGTCGTATTTGACCTGTGTCGTGATAAAATACGACCTCTCATTAGCGTGCAGGTGTCCGTTGCTAATCCATATTCTGTCATCCTTGGACTTGGAGTTACATACACCTGAATATTGTAAACGCCACCTCGCAAGTGTTCGCCGACGTAAGAACGTGCCAGACTTAAATGGTATGTTCCCAGACTGAATAAAATAATGTCTTCATCTGTGAGTATTGGGAACGGCACATTTATTGACTCATCCGTCAATGTCACAAGCGACGCTCGCTGCCGGTTTACGTTATGCTCGATGGTAATGTGCTACCTCACTCACTCTTTCACGCTCCGATAATGAGTATGTCCCGCTCGCTCCTGTACTATCGATAAAGATCGCTACCTGCACTTGCGCTAACCGGTTTTTAACAACACGAGTGCATGTTCTGTCCTGCTCCCTGAGTACTTTGTCTCTTTCTAATAGTTCATTTATGCTATTCATAATTAAATAACAACATAAATGAATTATATACGGGCATCATTAGGTCATAATATTAGCATTTGTAACGGTAAATTATTGGACTTTTGGAACCGCTGTAACTTTTTTATTTGAATATTTAGAGTAATGCTGCCATAGAACAAAATGTTGAGATTATTCATATCTTCATTTTAAGATAGGAAAGAAAATGCTACAACACTGGGCCCATTCTGCCCATTGTTCTTTAAATTAAATTAATTTAAACTTGTCTTTTTTAAGTAATGTCACTCGACTGACCAACTGTTGTGAAGATTTTTGACAAGCTTGTTTGGAAGTGTCGTTAATCTGAACATTTGAAAATTTATCAGTAAAAATAAATTTACCGTTTAGCGTGCAAAAAGTATCGAACCGCTTTGCGCGCAAGAAGTATTTAATCAGCAGAGTCATAACGCTGCAGCTTATATGTATAGAGGAATACAAAATATTGTAAAACAATTTAAAAGATTACTGAGGAGGAGGTGGAGTTTCTTTGCCATTCCCCTTCATACAAAATTACCTTTTGGAAGGGGCCGCTAAAATCAATTCTATTCAAAAGTGCCTTTTATGTGCCTATTTGAAATCGATGATTTGGCTTTGACAAGAAGCAGTAAAGGCATAAAAAATACCTGCAGTATTCTTAATATTTTTTAATTTATCTTAGTATTACTTAAATTGTATATTGCTAGTGTTCACCGACATTTAACTACACTTTATGTCAAATTACCTAAGGCTTTTTTTTTTTTTTTTGAGGGTGGGAAATCATCAAATAACTTCTCCCGCTCTGGGCGGAGCGGGAGGGTGTGTCAGACTCTTACTGACTAAAACCCACCCGTATTCCTTCCTGTTGCCTGTGTTGCGGGGGCCTCGGTGACCCATAAGTACCTTCCCGCGACCCCGGCAGGCATCGGCCCTAGTGGACCCCTACTTTGTGCTGATGAAAATAAAAAACAACCAAGTTCTGCATTCAAATAAGGCGTTATTGTTATTAATTAAATACGTAACGTATATTGATATTTAATACAGATATTTTGGATTAGAACTCAAGGTAAGAGGTTAGTTTAACATTAGTTTGTATCGAGATTTTTTCTTCAAAACGTGTTTTGGTAACAACCAAGTTCTGGGAAATATGTTCAAAATTAACATATATTTTTTCCGCTACCACAAACTATACAGATTTGGCAATTTTTTTTCTTAAGAGAAGCCTATTTTTGTCAATTGGGTCTTGTCAGCGCCTTAATATTGGCCTTATGAGACTTTATAGGTAAATAACAGTAATTTTCGTAAAAAAAATTATTAATCACACTATTATAGGGTCACCGAGTCGATCATCAAACAGCGAACCAAGAGTGTCTACTTCGTGTTCACAGATAAAGAAGCATCTTGTGTTACAGCTGATATCGTTTAGCAGCCCGTTGTAGAACATTGATCCGCACTGCTCTCGGTCCTCGCCGTCTGGCTGGTTGTGGCCCCAGGAGGCGTAACCGGTGTCATCCAGCGGTGTCCCTTTGAACAAATAAGATACACTACTTAATAATAATCTTAAATAATTCACTACATGATAAATGATTTTATTTCTGTAAGTACCAAGGTTTGTACAAACACTTTTACACGTCAGTCATATTTTAAAAACTAGATGAGGTCGGCGTTTCCAATCTGACTACTCTAAGAAGAAACGCCGAAACAAACTCAAAGGTCACAGTCTCTTTTAAAGTCCAGATATAATCTTGGTTAGATCATGTGAAGACCATGTAGATTGGTGTCTCAAATGGTCTTTTCAGGAATGAACCACACAGATTGAATGGACCTGTCCAATCAGTGCACGTATTTGTTAGTTATCGTGCAGCTCATCTCAGAACTCAAGGAACTCACCGATGCGATGGACAATACCAAAGAAAGGACATTTGGGTAGGCCGCATAAAGTACTCAAATTGCCAGATTATCATTAAAAACAAAAGGTACAAAAAATGTGACCCACATTGATAGTCTTCACATTCACAATAATGTCGCGTAAATCAATAAAAATGAAAATATTAATTCTAAAATAATAAGTATAAATAGTTTATTGCTTGGGGGTAAATTGCAGTAGCTTAATTAATCCCAAGCCTTTTTGTCGTCCTAGTAATCTTTAACTTTATAGAAACCTTCTTTACAGAGTTTCTGTTTACTAATGGCTTGTGACTTTTGGCACTTAAATGAATTACGAATTTTTTGGAGCCTAGTCTTGGGCACATCATCATCATCTTGGGCACAATAATTAAGTATTTGTATTTAGTATTTATGCTATGAATGTTGCTGTGTTTAGAATATAGATTAATATTCTTTTTTACATAAATCAGGTTATCATATAAATATTGAGATACGAATGTCATTATGTTTATTTACTTAAATTCATCCCTCAGTGAATGCCTACAACGTAGGGTGTAAATTGCTCGAATTGCACGTTTCTGCAGCACAAATATAGTTTGAATGTCGGTTATATTTCCCAACAGCAAAATGCCGTACGACATTACACTATGGAAATAACTAAAATATACTAATAGCACTGTTTCATCATCAGTCAAATGACGAATAATATAGACTGCGTAGGCTGCAGAGCTTAGCCAATTTGACAATTTGGTTTATATATAGCCCGTGAGACATATGTCGGACCTCTGTAGTTCGAATTCAAAGTAAAAAGAATCGTAAGAATACAGTGGTGTCCACAACATCCAATTCCGCCCCATGTATCAGTAAATTGGTTTTTATCTGGTTAACGTTAGGTGTCAGAAATCTAATACATTTAGTATTTTTCTTATTAAGTAAATTAATAATACTTAACCAATGTACTATTTTAGAGAAAGCATTATTTACATCGTCAGTAAGTGCCTGTTGTCGTTTAAGCTTAAATAAAAGTGAAGTATCATCTCCAAATAACACTATTTCATTATAAGGTAAGGTAAATCATTAATATATACGAGAAATAAAAAAGGGCCAATAATTGAGCCCTGCGAAGTTTCCATAGTGACAATAGAACCCGTGGATGGCTAGCCGTTAACGATCTCGTTGCTTTTTAGATCCTACTATCCAAAAAAGAAATAAATAATTGCAAAAGCAATCAAAGCCTTAGTTAAATCACAAAAAATACCTAGGGCATCATGTGGCTTCTCCCAGACCTCAAAAATATGTGAAAGTATGAGCTCAACACCAGCGTCGGTAGTCGAGGGACCCCTTGTAAAACCGAATTGTTTACTGTTTAATTGGTCAAGGACAGCTAATGAGACACAATTGATTTTCTATTGTTTGACTCCGAATCGGTGTCGCGCGGGGCTTAACAGGCTTAATGTTTATTAAACATACATTTTTCATAAGCGGGAAGCACAGAAATAGGTCGTCCGTGGGGTCTGATGTGCTGCCCGATTTAATCAAAGGTTATAATTAGTTTACTACTCTTCATTAAGTCCACCACAGTCAACACATTTATCCTTATTCTAATCAGAACTAATATTATAAATGCGAATGTGATATTTTTTTGTTTATTTGTTACGCTTACGCGCTAAAACGGCTGAACGGTATTGGATGATATTTGGCACATACATGACCTAGATTAGGACACAACATACTTTTCTCCCGCTATTCCCACGGGATCGAGACTTATGCGGGTGAAACCGCGTGGCGCAGCTAGTAAAATAACAATTGCCAATTCACTACAACGCTACAGTTTTGATTATCCATTTTGCAACCTTTACGGAATTTCCCACTGACAAACAATGCAGTTCTCGAAGCAATCATTCATCTCGAGCAAGCAGAAAAAGGATGATTTCTTTAAGGATGATTTTTCTTATATAACGAAGGTGACCACAAGGTGCAGGTTTTCGAAACATCCTCCCCTACGGGGGTTTAAATACGGGATGAAAGTATTATGGAAGTTTGTGTATATTATCTAAGAAAAAGGGAAAAATACGAAGACTGTGACATCCACCAACCCACATTGGGCCCGCATTGTGGGTTAGGGTCCATTTTCTCTATCAAAGGAGGCCTGAGGCAGGTCTAGATAGTCATAATCAGTATGACCACATGTATCAGGGAGATTCTCATTGCAGGAAAGAAATCGTCTCTTACCTCTTACTGCTTGCCAGCCGTCATTGAGTCTGTTATGGAAGCCCAAGTGAACTGCTCCACTTAGGAAGTTTCCTGAGATCTTGTTTTTCGTTTTATTTTCCGTTAGCCTCACAAGAAATTCAGCTTCCAACTGGGTGTTGATAACTGCTAGGTAGGATTGTTCCGCGCTGCACACGGCGTAGGCATCGGTCCAGTTCAAGGGATTCTGGTGGAACTTGTAGCATCTGCCGATCTCCTCGTTGTAAACGTAATCTGTAATACATGTTATACAATAATGGTGATATTCCGCAGATAGGTCCGACGTGCGTTTGTGACCAGATGTATGAACGTACACGAAGCAAAATGAGTATAAAAGCATAGAAGCAGGTGGCGTTCTGCGGTTTCTGTGTCATGTCAGCATTTTTTCATGGGGGTAGCCCCATGGAAAAATGCTGACATTAGCATTATTGTGGAGACGGTTAGTTCTTTTGGTCGGATATCGAATATCTGGCCACCCTATATGCTGGATAGTCGGATATCTGCTGACGACAACATACCGGAAAGTTGCCAGATATCCATTTGATTACGAATGAAAACCTACTGTTTAAAAAATTAAACCAGTTAGTAAAACATGGCAAATAATAAAAATAAGCATATTTTGCAAGAATATGCGGGCTCACATTTGCAATATTTTGTCATCACAAACCGAAAGTATTTTTTTTCCTGTTATTGGGACGAGGCATCTACCGTAAATATCGTATGTAGAATCGAATTAAGATAGAAGTATTTCAAATCGGCAAATACGTGGGACAGTTGAAAGTTGGCTAGCTCTCAATTGCCACCACGACCGCTCTTTGCAACCACGAGTAAACACCGGAGTAATTGCGTAACACACGCACAATGGCAATGCCTTTCAATATGACAATTCCACAATATTCATTGCTGTTAGAACGAAAGTATAAACCAAACAGTTTTATAGTGTCATCTTAGTTCAGAAATACGCCACTATCAACTAAGCCTATCGCTATACCAGCGCTGCGGTTTTTATTTTTTAAACATCTCAGCATTATGCTGAGATAGGAGCCTTTTTGGCGTCCCACAAGTCATTTTTATTTATTTTCTTTGTTGGTTTTTGTTTTTAATCGAACAAATATGTAGATTTTGTTAGTTTTAAATGCTCCTTTTTTACTTTTTGTATTTCTTGTGCGTGGTGACCCAAATAAAATACGTTTCTTTCTTTCTTTCTGTCGCAGTTCACTGCTGGATATAGGCCTCTCCCAGGCTGCACCACAACACACTGTCGCCTCCGCCTTTTGCATCCAGTCTGACCCAGCCACCTTCTTAAGGTCGTCGGTCCATCTAGCTTGGGGACACTACGCTCGCTGATATACTGTCTCCACTTCAGGACTCGTCTGCACCACTGGTCATCAGTCCTTCGACAAACATGGCCAGGCTGGCCATGTATCTGCTACTTCAGTTTGCTTATACTGCATGCTATGTATGTCGGTAACTCCGGTTCTTTTCCGGATAATTTCATTCCTAATTTTATCCTTTAAAGAGACTCTGACCATAGCCTGGTCCTTGGCGCGCTGGGTGACCTTGAATTTGTGGATCAGGCCGACTGTCAGTGTCCAAGTTTTGGCATCTTAGTCAGGACGGGCAGGACGCACTGGTTGAACATCTCAGTCTTCGAACACTACGGGATAAGCGTCTAGAAGACTTGTTGGAGTTTTCCAAACGCTGCCCAACCTAGCTGGATCCTTCTTTCTCAAAGTTGTGTCTATCAAGCTGGATGATTTGCCCTAGGTAGACATACTCCTTTACAACTTCGAGAGGCGACCCTTCCATGTGGATTGGACTCAGCAAGCGAATTGTACATGACTTTTGTCTTTTCCAAATTTATGCCGAGGCTAACCCGCCGAGAGGCTACATTTAGACTGTGTAGCATCTGGTCTAACTTTTCCAGCGTCTCTGTCATTATGACGATGTCATCGGCAGCGAAGGTGTGGTACCCTGTTCAGTCTAGCGTCCTCAAGACGTCCTCCAACGCATTGGTGAACAGTTTTGGGGATATCACCCCTGTCTCATCCCTCTGAGCAGTTGGATGGGGCTGGTTTTCTGATCCTGGATCTGGACTGTCAATATGGCAGTGTCATATAAACATCTCAAAACTTCTATGTAGCGCCAGTCAATTCGACATCGTTGCAGAGAGGCCAGATCTGCCCATATTTCGATGGAGTTGAAGTCTCTCTCGTAGTCCACAAATGCCAAACACAGCGGCTGGTTTTACTCCTCGGTTTTCTGAATAATCTGCCAAAAACTGTATGGATGTGATCTACGATACTGAAGCCTTTTCGAAAACCGGCCTATTCTGGCAGCTGGAACTCGTTAAGTCTCCTGGCGAGACGGTTCGTGACGACCCTCAAGATCAGCTAGTATACGTGGCTCAAAAGTGAGATGGGCTTATAGTTCTTCAGCAAGGTCTTGTTTTTGAAAAACATGTATTTTAAATAGATGTATACTCTCTCTCAGGGTCGTTTGTTGTGTTGCTAGTGATGTAAAACCTTTTCTGTCTCTCTTATACATTTGTCTGCAATTAATACTTCCAGTCCTGGTTGATTCTGTTCTAAATCAAGCCAAACTAAAAAAAATTAAGACAAACTTTTCAAATATTTGCAGCAATTTTCTTCAAAATCCGTCGTATTGTGATTTAAAGTGGGGCGCAATTGTGATGTAGGTTATAGAAACATATATTTGGGAACGTCATATTTATCAATGTAGTAAGTGTAAAAGTTAATTAAATGCACAATTTAGAAGTGAACATAGTTAAATATAAGTATTAAAAAATAAACAATGTAACCCACCTAAATTAGGTATGTTGCAGCGTTGGTTCCATTCTAAAGAAAGGAGACTCTTCTTGCATATAAAAGGGTTCTTCTTAAGGCATCCGTCATCGTTAAGGGTGCCATCTCTTCTTAGGATGACGCAGTCCTCAACACCACCGGCATCGTTGGGCTCGCCAGGACTCCAGTTGTGGTACACGTCTGATACGGGGTGACCTGAAAACGATAATAATTATCATTACTAAAAGTTGTTTTGGTCAAAAAATTATACTTATTTTTAACCAACTTCAAAAAAGGAGGCGGTTATGCATTGGTGAGTTTTTTTTTCCTTCATATTCGCATGAACGCTTCATGCACACCGATTTCTCTGTGATTTCTGGGTCGATTTACTTGATTCTTTTCATTTGGTAGATGAAGCTTGCGCGGTGGTCTCACATAAATTTTATTAACTCTGCTTGGGTAGTTTTTGATTTAGCTTCAATAATAATCTACTAAGCGTATATATGTTATAATGTTATCGTAAGTTCCTGCCACTGCTATTTACATATTAAGAAGCGGTACATAATCAGCCTACAATGTTCCCACTGCTAGGACACAGGCCTCCTCTCTGTGAGAGGGAGTGGGCCGTAATCTACCACGCGGGCCCAGTGCGGGTTGGTAGATGTCACATGTCTTCGATTTTTTTGTTCTAGGACATGCCGGTTTCCTCACGATGTTTTCCTTCACCGTTTTGAGATGAAAGTTGTGGTGGTGATGAAATAATTTACACTAAGTAAAGCGCCTGTCTGAGTTCGAACCTACGACCTACAACTCGTAAGCCGCGGCCGTTACCACTGGGCCACCACTGCTCTCTAAGAAGCGGTATAAGTACACATTTGTATGGCGTAGGTACCAAAACCAAAAAGTGGAAATGTTTTTTTTTTTTTTCAAAACAACAACTCCCAAGAAATATGTTGTATTTCTGTGACTTGATGGCAGTTAATAAATAATAAAGTAATAAATAATAGAAGACTTTTATGTTTGGTATTCGAATTTTAATCCCGATATTAGGGAAGTACGTCCATAATGACATATACGGACAAAATGAGACACTGGGCTTTTGCGAAATTGGCGGGCTTCCATGATGAAATGCTGCAGTTGTCATATTATCACGTGATGTTGGCCATGTTGGCATACCTATCAAACTTTTGTAACTGGTACGAACGTGTTTTGTGCGCGTAAAAGTTTTTTGTTTTGATGGATTTCGTCCTGTTTTTGGTGAGTTTTAGGTGGTTTCCATTACATATGTTGATTTTATGTCAAGTAGTATAGCATTATACTGTATTATTTAAAAGTTTTGATTTAAATATCTGTTGTATAAAGAAATTATTACTTTGTTATTGTTTTGATAACCTGTGGGGCAAAATGACATACCTACATTTGAGGCAAAACGACATATGTGTGTCATTTTGTCCATCCATGGGCCTCATTCATAGCAACTACCGATTAACTAATCGTCATTCTTGAAGTCAAGAATCTATGAAAAATGTCATTGAAGCGGTCCGTAAAAATCGGATGGGGTGGCAGCTGGCATCAAAAACTTTTGGTGTCCCTTAAGCTACACTGAGAACATATGCGTTAAATACGAATAAGGGTTTAGCGTCTAACACTAAAGGCTTAGGAAGATTCAAAATTACTTTTACACCAGAAATAGAAAGGCAATTTGCTGAACATTTAATTTTTTTAGAGACTCGTCGGAGACTTTTCGGCTTATCGCGTCCAGGAAGAAGTTTTGAATTTAAAATTTCCCATTGAAGTTCTTTCACCAGCACCACAGGGACGATATGTTCTGGGGCAAGATAAAAGAAAGCAGAAAACTCGCAAGTCATACTGGCAATTAACTTCTACTCCTAACATGATAGAACTTGGAGCCAAGAATGTACCAAAAAATCCGCCAGAAAAAAGGAAGAGACAAGTGGAAAAGAACGCTTTTCGGTGATGACTCAGACTATGATAATGATCCCAGAAAGCAGTTAGGAAAAAGAAGAAGACAGGTACAGAAGACTCATTATGATGAGGACTCAGATGTAGAAGATTATCTAGCTGCGTCAAATGGTGACGACGATGACTGCGCATGCATTTACTGTAACGACCACTTTTCCCGTTCCAAACCCGGCGAGTGCTGGCTACGGTGCAACAATTGTTCTTTATGAGCTCGTACCCAAGAAAACCAAAAACTTCGTCTGTGAATTTATGTACTTCAGGAATTGCGTGCTTATAATGTATGTCATTTTGTCCATACTATATGGACAAAATTAATTTCCTTATGGGTTGTGATTAATTTTAATTATATTATTTTCATGGTTCCTATTCAATTATAAGTTTACGTAGGTTAAAACTAATGAACCAAAGATGATTATTAAAATCAAAGACTGATTGTAACTATGATAATTAAAAATATATGATTAAATAAGAAAACCGTATGTCATTTTGGACGTACTTCCCTACTTCCTTTTAATGTTACTCAATGATCGACTGGCAGAGAATTTTGGCCTTTAGTCCACCTTATGTACCACTTTGTGCATAGAAATATAAATTCCTCATTAAGACTATACGAATATTACTACTGTACGTCAAAATTATACAGGTGGCCTACCTCTCACCCCTTACAACTGTAATATTTTAATCTCACTTCAGTGTGGAGAAGAGGCGAAACTATACGTCTGGGCCCTCAGATCTGTCGGAAGATAATTTTCACCAAAAAATATTTAAATATATATTATAAAACAGGAAAAATACAAACAAAACTGGCTTACTACTTGTTACATTAATGTTGTAAGACAGAGAGTGTAGAAGTGCACTGTGAAACATAGAATTTTCGAAGCTGTTCAGACGCTGAAGCTGTTCGAAGGTCCAGGGGACCTACCACCACCTCTTAGAGCAGTTTTATTTTAATCTTACGATTACTTCTGTGTGGAAAAGAAATAGTACTGTCCGGTGGTATTTCTCCTGTATAGCTACATCTCTTTCCCACTGAAGTAAGATTACAATAATTCTGATAAACTGGTGAACCTAAACGGAGGATTGAAGTTTGTATGTGAACGAAGCCGCGAGCGACTGCTGATAATAAAATATTGTAAGTATTCTTACCGTGTATGCTCTCAAAAACTCCTTTAACCACTAAATCCGATATTCCCACATACACCCACTGGAATGGCTGGGTAGTATTCCAAAACGATATCACGGCATGGGCCTCGTTGTCGTTTTCTGGATAGAACAAACTGGCTCCTTCCAGAGCACACACTCGCTTAGCCTCAGCCCAAGACTTATGTAACGTGTGGAACTTATAGAAACCCTCTGAAGCGTCTATGTATGTGTAGTCCTTCCGGAAAAACTTTTTATTCCTTTGTCCATCTATTAATAGAAAAATGTACATAATCAGGCAGTTTATTGCAAGCAATGAAAAATACCACTCACAGATTTCACTCTTTAGGCATTCATCGCTAAATTAGTCATTTTTTATATATTTATAGTAACAACTTAATTGAAAACCTGTTGCAATCACAATTCAGATTTAAAACAAAACTATTCGTATCAAAATAATTACTCACATGAATAGTCCGACAAAAAGTTCACTAAAAGAAATAAAAGCAAAGTTTCCGAAAACATTTTATGTAAAGATGCTTGTTGAACCGCGTCACGCAATCGTATGAGGATACTCAGCAGATAGCAGATTCTCCGACAGACCACAATATCATTTGCATAAAGCGGGCTATGCGTAAGCAATATATCTGTGGACGTAGGTATATTCAGATAAGTTTTTATCAAATGTGGCTAACATTATATACTTATAAACAGGAAAATATGAGTGAATGAATAACTTTGAGCTCAGCTGATTCATTTCAACTCATCTTTCGAGGTCACAGAGTTCATTAAATTCTGGTTTTAGTGGCATTTCGTCCAAACCGTTACTCCGATGTCTTTTACATGACCAGTGCCACTTTACATGACTATTACAATACAGCACATTAAAAAATAACAATTACACTTATTAAGTAGCATATATTTATTAAGTAGCATATATTTATTCAATGTTATGAATAGAATAGAATAGAATAGGTCTTTATTTGCTTAGAATGTAGGTACATAAAAAATAAGTTGTTAAATTATATAATAGGATCTATGTACATTCTGCCTTAATATAGCATGCAAATGATTACATTTGTATTAGCAAAGTAGAGGACAATAAATATATTTACAATAAAATATCATTTAAGAAATCCTGCACAGAATAATAACATTTATCTACAACTAATTCTGTGAAACGCCTTTTACATTTTTGCAACGGTAAGTTTTTCATTTGGTCAGGTATTTTATTAAAGATTACAGGAGCCATACAAATCACATTTCTTTTTAATAAGCTAGTTTTAAATACGCCCGTGCATAATAGATTCTGGTATTGAGACCTCATAGCGGTACTTCGTTTTCTAGTTTCTATTAAAGTTGCAAATAGACATCGATTTGTTATTACAGATATTGCTAATTCAAGGATATAAAGGCATGGGAAGGTTATTAATTTATGAGACTTAAATATAGGTACGCAACTGTCTTATACTTTAAGACCAAATATAGCTCTCAGGCAGCGTTTTTGAGCTTTGAAAATGCTTTCTCGTTCGCTACAGTGACCCCAAAATTTTATACCAAATCTTAAGATAATATGGCTGCTTTATTTAATTGACTGGTTTTGGAAAGGTCAGTAGATTCGTACAGCAATAGCATTAAATATATCCTCAGTGCTACTTTGTTCGTAGATAATAAAGTAGGCAGCAGTAGCGTTACTTATTATTGTAATAATAACATTGTACTATATTTTTGTTGTCTGTTCTACACCTCATTATAATAATCTAATCGTTTCTGTGTTATTGACCATTGTCTACTCTTGGGTCAAGCTGTTTACGTCATGTTCACAAATGAAGAAGCTTTTCGTATCACAATCAATGTTGTTCAGACGTCCGGTGTAGAACATTGAGCCGCACTCCAGTGGTCTCGAACGTCATAGAGCAAGATCGGTAGAGTTGCCAGCTAAAATCGGTATATTTGTACCCAAAATCGGTATTTGACAAAAAACAAACAGTATTCAATCAAATTCGTTTATTTATTGAAAACAAAAACTTACAGACTAATTTATATACAATCACTTACAGACTAGTTTATATAATCATTTTTTATACCAATATTCTTTGGCCATAGCCGCGGTCATCTTCGAGTTGATTTCAAAGTCATAACAGTTAGCTGTATTAAAGAGTCGTTTTGCGTGTAATAGACCAGTGATTGATTCAGTAGACAGCCTATTTCGCTGTTTTGTTTTCAAAAGATTAATATGTGAAAATATGCGTTCAACGTTAGCGGATGAATGGGGAAGTGATAAAATATTAAAGATGAAATTAGATAACAAAGGAAACATTTGAGTTTCATCGCCACGCTTTAGTAAACTTACTTCATCCCAAAATAGTTCTACATCATCAGGAAGTGTTTTGATTTGTTCACAATTTCTTAAAATGCGCCACTCTGTATCAATTTCCTGGAAATCATTGCTCTGAACAATATTGGGAAAAAGCCTACTCATAGGAACTATCGAAGAGGTATTGCCAATTTTAACATTTTTTGGGTCAATTATGTCTAAACCCTTTATTGGATTATTTTTCAATGGAAACCGCGTGGTTATTTGCTTACAAGCTTCGATATAAAAATCTAGGCATCTGCATTTAAACAAATTTACTTGATCTGCGTTTAGATTTTCTGAACTACTTAGTAGTGTATTAGACGCAGCAGCACCATAGTATACGGCGTCAATATCCATAAAATTTCTAGGATTTTTAAAATCAACATTTTCGATTGGTGTGCTAGTTAAATATTCTCTTTTTAAAAAACAATCAAATATAGTTTTTAATGTTCCAGTTATTTTTTCATATAAAGTATGAATTTTCGGGTGTTCTGCTTGCATTTCTTTATTTAAATCGGTAAATAATGGTAATACAAAATCTAAAAATTCCAAAAATAATACCGTAGTGGGATCTTGGAGCTTTTGTAATATATGTTCTGCAGCTAAAAGATGATCATTATTAGAGATTTGGTCTATAAAAAATAGTTTTAGAGCAGAGAGTTGTTCCAATATTCTCTTCACTGCTGCATGTACTGATAACCAGCGTGTTTGAGAGGGGTGAAGTATTCTATGTACTTTTAAGTCGCAAAACATTTGAAAGTTTTTAAACTCTGCTACTCTTTTTGGACTAGAAGAAAAGTAGTTGTAAATGTCCCTTACTAGATCCTCTATAAAGCGTGGCAATTTGGTACAAGCATATGACGCGCAAAGATGAAACGAATGGCAGGTGCATTTAAGTATAAAAATGTTGGGAATTTCATTTTGCAGCAATGTTACAACAGAATTATTACGTCCCATCATTACGTTTGCCCCATCAGATGCAAACCCTATTAGATTATTTTGATATGGAATATCATTGCTGCTAAAAAAGTTTACTATGTGTTCAAATAAGGTTGCTGCATTAGCTTCTTCTAATGGAATAAGAGCTAAAAAACAATCTTTAATACGATTCATTTTCGCATATCTCACGACTAAGCACAAGTGTTTGGTTGTACTAAGATCAGTGGACTCGTCAATAATAAGCGAAAACTTAGTTTGCCGCAGATCTTCACATAAATTATCGAAACTTTCTTTACCTATAATATGATCAATTATGTCGTGAGTTTTCGTCGAAGAACATTTGATTTCTTTGCCAATTTTTGAATCAGGACAAACGGCTTGCATCAGCTTCGGTAGGTGCTCCATAATAGTGAATGGTAGATTGTGTTCAGCAACAAACGAGGCTAATCTTATTTCACCTGAAATTAAAATTTAGAATTAAAAATTATGTAGGTATATCTAGTAGCGATTAGGGTCTAATTATATCCACTGCTTCTATTTATCGATAACTAGAAAACAAAATAATATAACAATCTAAATAGTACCTAACAAATAATTAAAAAGAAATTACCTTGCTTAACCAGTGTATCAGTTTTTTGAGTTTTGGTCACAGTAAATGATGATATCTTCGGTTGAGATTTTATATTCTTTGATGATACTGAGTGTGTTTGTGAAGAACTATGTTTCTTTAAAGCGTCTTTTCCTGATGTGATGTTGATATCTTTATCACAACTCTTACAATAGGCATAGCTTTCGCCTTTACGACTATCTTGCAACCAGCCTGGAAATTCTTTTTCCCATTCTTTTCTATAATATTGTAGATATTTTTTTCTTCTTACACTCGCACTTGTGCTTGGCTCCTCGTCAGACGACATTTTAACTGAATGGTCTTCTCACGCACTCTTTAGGATAAGTACTCTACTATCTCTTCAAAGTTAAGAAAATTAATGAAAAAAATAAAACCGAATTCCTGTTTATATAGACTAGACTGGTTACAGGTAAATTCCCTAGCGGGAAGCCCCTTATAACATCGAGTTGTAAGACAACAAGTTGTAGGAACAAGGGTATTCCCCAAAATATATGGAACATTCTGCACTAGGCCCATACTTACTATTGAGGGCTTCCCCGTCCGTAACATTAAATTAAACATAAATGAAAAGGGTTGCCAACTGAAAAGTGTAAAATCGGTAGAGAAATCGGGAGAATTTCCATGTGCATCCAGAAATCGTAGAAAATTCGTTATATTTCGGTATTTCGGTAGCACAGAGCCCATATCGGTATAAATACCGATAAATCGGTAGGTTCGAGAACACTGCCGCACTCTTTTTCGTCGCCTGCGTCCGGTTGATAGTTGCCCCACCATGCGCTAGCGTCATTCAAACGTTTACCTATAGAAAATTAAATGAACAATGAATAGATAATCTAAATTAAGATATCGTTTCCAGAAGAAAAATGGAGAGATGTTCCATAATACCTATATGGCGTTTAGTTAATACTATACAATATGTAACAAAAACCCTGTTGTTCCTTTTAGGTGCCTCCCTGATGCAACTCCAGGGCAGGGTATTAAAGTCATTGGCGATGTCTAGAGACATCGCCAAGACGATCCCACCCTGGGCAACAGCATTCCCCGTCGTCAGGGCTCGCACGTGCATGATGGCGTCCACCGTAGAGCGCCCCCTGCGGAAACCAAACTGGCTCTCCGCCAAATCCGGCCCCACCCGCACCAGCTGGCTGACGAGGCGGTCTGCAATGATTCTTTCAAAGAACTTGCCCATCTCGTCGAGCAGCACGATGGGCCGATAAGCGGACGGAGAGTCCGCACTACACCCTAAACTACACCCTAAAGGGGAATTGGGGGATGTTAAAGTTTGTGTAGAAGAATTATGACGCGCGGTCCGATTAAGGCGCTGACAAGACCCAATTGACCAAAATAGGCTTTTCTTAAGAAAAAAAATTGCCAAATCTGTATAGTTTGTGGTAGCGGAAAAAATATATGTTAATTTTGAACATATTTCCCAGAACTTGGTTGTTACCAAAATACGTTTTGAAAAAAATCTCGATACAAACTAACGTTAAACTAACCTCTTACCTTGAGTTGCAAACCAAAATATCTGTATAAAATATCAACATACGTTACGTATTTTAATAACAAGAACGTCTTATTTGAATGCAGAACTTGGTTGTTTTTTATTTTCGGTTACTCAACTCAATATTGAGTAAATAGATAATTGATTCATATTTTGCAATAAATTACAAGCGTTAATTCATCGCGCTTCTCTTTCTTTTCTATGCAATCTGACAGTGACCGCTGTTTAGGTGTTGTCAGCGTCTTAACTTGAAACTCAGTATTCATCGCAAATCTACCCTTAATGGGGAAAAGGGGTAGTAAATTTTACAAGAGAGGACTTTACTGAGTGCCTTGATTAACTCAAAAATTGATATAAATAACATATAAGTCAAATAATAGTCAAGTCGCAAACCACTTTAAAAAAATAAACCTCTTTGGGGTGAAAAGGGGATACAGATTGTATGAAAAATCTTATTCGTTGAGTTAATAAACTTCTAACTTGGCACGAATACTTTTCTAAGCAAATAATAACGCGAGGTCCGATTAACTCGAAACTCGGTAATTTATACTTAAGACCAAAAATAAAGAATAACGTATGTCACGGTTTCTGGAAAATCTACCCCTAACGGGGTTAAAAGAGGTAGTCTGTTTTACAGGGGAGGATTTTACTGCGTAGATTGATCAGCTCGAAAATTGTTATAAAAATCTACCAGTCAAATAATGGCAATATTACAAAATATTTTAAATAATGATTGAAAAGGGGGATAAATTGTATGTGAAAAAAAATATTTATAGGAAAAAGTACGAAATCCACGCGTACGAAGTCGCGGGCGAAGTGATGACTGACTGACATCAGAAATTTAGCACAAGGGTTTCTTTTATAATTTGAGCGAGCTCTGTTATGGGATTTTCGGAAACTCGACCTTTAAGTATAAATACCGAATTTCAAGTTCATCGAACCACGCGTTAATTTTTTTCCATATAAGCTTTGACACCCCCAATTCCCCTTCAGTAGTTCGGGTAGTTTAAAAAACTGAACACTTCACACACTTCACAAACTTTATTATTACTTAAATAATCATTCGTACGCAGTTTCAAGTTTATTAACCCAAGAAATAAGATTATTCACACAAACTAAATTCCCTTATTCACCCCCTTTTTTTTTGGTTGAGAAATCATCAAATAACTCCTCCCGCTCTGGACGGAGCGGGAGGGTGTGTCAGACTCTTACTGACTAAAAGCCACCCGTATTCCTTCCGTTGCCTGTGTTGCGGGGGCCTCGGTGTCCCATAAGTACCTTCCCGCGCCCCGGCAGGCATCGGCCCTAGTGGACCCCTAATACCTTTGTGCTGACGACATCTCTTTGAGGCGCGCGTGGAATACAACGCACCGTCGACCCAGGCCTGGTCCTTACCGGACGGTGAGCTACCCATTGCTCACCGTCCGCAAGCCCGCGCCTACGGTCGCAGGAAATCCGCCCGGGATTCCCGACGCCCTGGGCGTCTCTTGCGGCGGCTAGGGGCGAGAGGGCGCGAATCTTGCCTTTCCCTCAACCGTCCCGCCTCCTCCTTCGCGAGCATTACTGCTTCGCAGAAGGAGGTGACGGCTGCCCATGCCCTCTCGCTCCGTACCGTGGCCTGAACCAGGGCCGGACGCGAGAGATCTCTGCCGCCGATCGCCTCCACGAAGACACGGCGGTGCTCTGCCCAAGCCGGGCAGACCTCCACCGTATGCTTAACCGTGTCCTCCGAGCGATCCACACAGTGGTGACACTCGGGCGTTCCCTCCCGCCTTATCCGACACGGGAACCTCCCAAAGCTGCCGTGTCCTGTGAGGACCTGCGTCAGGCGGAAGGTGAGGACGCCGTGGCGTCTCTCTAGCCACTCCTCAAAGAGGGGACTTATCGACGCAATCGTGGCGTGCCCAGCACTGGGTTGCGACAACCGTATTATTCACCCCCTTAACCACTCACGTACCTGTAATTGTCCACCAGCCCTCTTTGAATTTGTTATGAAATCCCAAATGGTATATCCCTCTTTGGTATTTATCTTGGACCCCAAGACTTAGTGCAGACTCCGTTAATTTCACAAAGTACTCAGCTTCCATCGGAGTGTCGATCACTGCAAGGTAGGATAGTTCGGCGCGACACGCGAAATATGCATCTTTCCAGTTCAATGGTGCTGTGTGTAGCTTGTAACATTTGCCAAGATTCTCATTAAAAGTGTAACCTAGGAAAAAAAAAGAACTGTTACTATAATGAAATAATAAAATAAGTGGTGTATTTCACGAGCGCGTGCCCAATTTTAAAATTATTAAATATTTATATCTACCTAAATTGGGCGTATTGCAGTTATAGTTCCACTCAACTGACTGGAGGCTCTTCTTGCAAATGAAAGTTTGTGAATTGTAACATCTGGTATCATCTAAGTAGCCTTGTTTGTCCAGGACCACACACGCATCAATGGAGGTTCCTTCGTCTGGCTGACCTGGGCCCCAGTTATTGTAAACCTCAGAGACTACCTTACCTAAAAATATATGAAATGAACAATTTAGACATATCAAGTTAAAGTGGACTCGAATGCAAGAAATTACGCTAACAAAACCCTCACAAACTGCGAACGAATGAAGTTCATAAAACGGTTTTTATTTTGAATAGTAATAATTATACCGAATTAGGGCATGTTAAAGTTTTAGATGTACAAAAGCATTTGGCAACTATCCAAATACTTTTTTGCACCTAAAAATATTTCAATTCATAACAGCGAAATATTTGTCAGCTATTTGTGACGTTGCCAACGTTCAGAATGCACCCTCTTATATAACATTACAGGCTTACCATCAATGGTCTCAAATAGTTCGTTAATAATTAAATTAGACAACCCTACATATACCAAACTGGTATGAGACTCTGTTTCGTTCCAAAATGATATCACGGCATGTGCTTCATCGTCGTTTTCTGGATAGAACAAACTGGCTCCTTCCAGTGCACACACTTGCTTGGCATCAGCCCAATTCCGTATTTTCGAGTGGAACTTATAGAAACCTTCTACTGTTTCCAAATAAGTGTAGTCTTTCTTTAGAAAAAAAAAAAATTGTGTAACCCATGTAATTTTTTTTTGGAGAAAGTGGGGTTGTGATGTAGAGACCCTAGCGATGCGATTGCAGAATTGCATTTTTGACATTGTAAAGGAACGCCCGTGCCGGGCTCGCCAGTCGCTTACATACCATCGCCTTGCCACGTCCTAATTTACTGTATTGTACCCAAGTTATTGTGAAGCTTTATTAAATACTTATCCAATTCAGTTTAAACTAAATCCGCGTATCATTTTATCTGGACCCTAATAATAACACGCACAACAAGGCGACCAACTTAAATTTGCAGTAGGAGAATTGACCTTGTCGTATATCGATGTATGGGAGAACATGTTTTTACTACAATGTTATGTTTGTTTTTGGGATAAATTCATCCCAACATTCCCAACTACGGAACCCTTCATTGTGCGTGGTCTGACACGCACTTGGCCAGTTTTGTTTCAGTAATTTAGTAACATCGAAAATATTTGAGTTCCATTACTGTCCCTTGATGGCAATTCATGTTGGTAAGGGTAAGGCCTGCCTGGCCTCGCCATCTTTTACAGAATCTTAAGATAGTTTATTGGTACTACTATTTATTATGGACATTTATTTCAGACACCTAGTCTGAAATAAATGTTTATTTTTTAAAGCAGCGTGAGCACAAAATAAAACTTACGTTATTTCGAATTTTGATTCAATTTTTTTTTCTCTCAATATTATGCTCTTCTAAACTCAAAGGGACAGACAGGCAGAAAATGACTTTCGGCATTAAGTCAAATGTACAGTACCACTTTGTGTAAAAAAAATATAAATAACTAATTATGACTATACGAATGTACGTCAAAAATATCTATAATAATGAAAGCAACAATGAATGTATTTTTTTTTCTGTTTTATCACCTACTAATTTTTAAATACTCAATAGTTTGTTCGTGAATCCATTTTGTTGCTGTCCTGAATATAAAACTTGCCAAAATAGTTTATTTAGCAAAAAGGTGAAACATTCCTTAAGTTAACGTTCATTACGCTACTAAAAGGTTAATACTTATGTATTTAAGGATACACATCACTGACACTATCATGATTACTATTAAGTTACGATTTTTTTATAGCAGTTTTATTTTAATCTTACTTCCATGTGGGAAAGGGATAGTACTGTACGATGGTTTAAACAATCTCTTTCCCACACTGAAGAACGATTAAAATAATTCTGATAAAAGAGGTAGTGGTAGGATCCCAGAACGCTCTAACGGGGGATTGGACATTGTATGCGAACAAAGCCGCAGGCGACTGCTATTAATAATTATAAAAAAAAAAAAAACAAAAAAACACTACAAAGTGAAAAATAACTTTAATTTTCGAAGTCGGTGTCTTGGTTTTGTACCTATTTTCGTTTTTTGCCACCGACTTCCGAAATTAAAGTTATCTACCTGCTATGTAAATAACAGTGACAGGAAGTTATTATAACATCATCCACACAGGCTAAGTGGAAAAATTACGTTAAGTTTACTTTTAATTACGTTACGTTAATTGGTTTAAGGACATTAACATCATGACGGTACCTTGTCAATATATCTACGAAAACATCATGTACGTAAGAAAAAATTTACATCATTTTAGTAAAAGAGGTGAAAGACATAATTATAGTACTAGAAATAGGGACCTATTATCTCAGCCAGGTTTCAGACTGGCTAAAGTAGACTCATCTTTCATGGGGTACTGTTTAAAATGTTACAATAAAATTCCACCCCACATACTTCAACTGAATGAAATGAAATTAAAATCTTGTATCAAACGCACACTATGCAGGCAAGGCATATTATAAGCTGGGTGATTACATCGCTGATAAAAATGCTTGGCTCAATGCTGGTCCTGCTCCACAACCACAACCAATTGAATAATTAACATTTGAAAATACTGTTGGAGCAGCTGAACATTGTAAGACTATCTTTGCATTGTATAAATTCAACCTACGTTGTATTGTATAATTGCATTGCACAGGTGTGAGTACTATGTATAATGGAGCTACCATTTACCGGTTATGTAATTGACTTGAATGGGCCCTGGCGGCTGAGACTATGTCATGCTCACTCAGATGTCTCGCTGATGGTGGCGCGTGTGTTGGATCATTTAGCTCCCTTCAAAATGGTTGAGCTGAATGGTGCTAATCCATGCGTCATGCTCGTGAACGGGCGCCGTTAGTTGGGACTGGTCACCTCTTAGCGTCCTCGGCTTATTTGTAATTATTTTATTTAGAAATTGTTTTTGTTTCTCTTTCTACTATGGACGCGTTTTTTTATTTTACATCGTCCTCTCATTTAGTTATAATTTCAACATTATTTTTGTACTAATCTTTATGTATCAATTTAATTTAAAAGAGTGTCCATGGAGTTTCTTGCCCGTTCTTCTCCATAGGTACCTACTACGCTTTGGAATGGGCAACTAGCTTCATATTTCTAACTGACCGACTCCTTGAAAATTCAAAAGTGCCTGTAAATGGTTTAATTGAAATAAATGCTTTGAGTTTGAGTTTGAGTACGTGTTACTGAAGCTAAGTCAAAAACGACCCAAGCAAAGTTAATACAATTTATATGGGACCACCGCGCAAGCTTTTGCTATCAAATGAAAAACATATTTCCAAATACGGTCCACAATGGATAAAAAATATCGACGAACACAAAAATAAAAAGAAATACATGCAGACGAACATAGAACCTCCTCCTTTTTTGAAGTCGGTTAAAAATATTATATGTATTCCTACCATGTATGCTTTCAAAAACTCCTTTAACCAGTAAATCCGATATTCCCACATACACCCACCGGAATGGCTGGGTAGCGTTCCAAAACGATATCACAGCATGTGCCTCATTGTCGTTGTTTGGGTAGAACAAACTAGCTCCTTCCACAGCGCACACTCGCTTGGCATCAGCCCAAGTCTTCTTTAACGTATGGATCTTATAGAAACCTTTTGAAGCTTCTATGTATGTGTAGTCCTTCCGGAAAAACTTTTTGACCCTTTGTCCATCTTTAAATAGAAAAAAATGAGATAATCAGGCAGTTTTATTTAAATTTTAAATATTAGTATGAAAATAATTACTCACATGAATAATCGGACAATAAGTTCACTAATAGAAATATGAGCAAAGTTTTCGAAAACATTTTATTGAACGATAAGACACGCGTGTTGAACCGCGCCACGAAAACGTATGAGGATCCTCAGAAGATACTAAGTAGCAGATTCTCCGACAGACTATCTAGGTCTACAGATATATTCTTACGCAACCCACTTTATGTAAAAGTGGGTTGCGTAAGAATATATCTGTAGACCTAGTGTAGAGAAATAAAACAGGTACTTCACTAAACACGTATATTATTAATTTAGAGTAAAAAAGACTAGTTTAGTCGTGGATTGAATAAAGAAAGAAAGAAAAATATTTTATTTGGGACACGCACAAGAAATACAAAAGTAAAAAAAAGAAGCATTTAAAACTAAACTTCGAATAGACAAAAAACAACTAAGAAAATCAATAAAAATGACTTGTGCGATGCCAAAAAGGCTACTATCTCAGCATAATGCTGCGATATTTAAAAAATAAATACCGCAGCGCTGGTATTCTGATAGGGCCCGCTGTGATGCCACGGACACATCTACGGACACAATATACCACCACCAGGGGAATAAAAATTAATTAAAAAGACAATTTATACTGAATAAAATACAGAAATAAATAAATATATGTAGACGTGCAGTAAATATTAAGATTGATTCCGACGCTCAAACTTCAGTTGTCCATGCCATAAACTATTGTCTGTGGTGTACGACAAGTGAAGGGCCGCAGGCGCATTGCGTTGCATACGTTCGGCTTTCAATGTTTTTGTAAAAAGTTTTAAGAAAATCTATTTAAATAAAACAAAGTCAGGTTAGTTACACCATTTATAACTCAAGGACGGCTGGACCGATTTTGATGATCTTTGATTTGTTGGATTTATCTCTATCCTGAATAGCAGAATAAATATTAAAACTTTGGAAAAATTCACAAAAAAATAATTAAGAAGAAAATTCATTTTCTCATACATTTTGTGTGGAGCTGCTTTTCGATGATATCTCGAGAGCGAATTGACTGATTTTGATGTTGTTTTCTGTTTGTCTTGGCCTCTGCGAGGAAACTTATTTTCCTCGCGCATGGGAAAAGTAAGAAAATTACAAAAAAACCCGTATATAACACAATCTCTGATACATGGCAGAAACTAAACACTGACAAAAATGGAGATGGCGTTGTATGCTGGTTCCAGTTTTGCCAGTAGATGGCATTGCGTGCACTATCCTTTGACCGTTGATTCAGTTACGCGGTCCTTTTTTTGCGCCACGATTTCTCAGCATTTTTTTCGAATTTTCACAATTTTTCATTTAGTTTACATCCGTTATTGCCGATTCAATTAATTGACTACAAACGATTTTTTCTGAAATTCATCGCCAAAAAGTGGTTTGATAGAGATGATTTCAGTTTGAAGAAGTGCACTTTGTGAAAGGTTATGTCGTTTGTCGTTGCACGCGCATCGGCAATTAATCCAATTGGTAATATTGTAAACGAACCCGCCTGGAAAATCAAACACACAGTCTTTGATTTTCCAGGCGGGTTCGTTAATAATTTAATTTGAAGTCGCTGTTCATTTCATTTCGATCAATCTTTCTGATGTAGAATTCTAATTTTAACCGACTTCAAAAAGGAGAAGGTTCTATGTACGTCCGTAAAATCGAATTATTAATTTACTAGAGGAATCCAATTATTGTGTTCTAGATAAAATCTAGAATACAATTATTATGACCACTCTTATTATTATACATATACATATTTTACACTTATATAAATCGTTTAAACTAAACGATCACCATTACAATAAATAATTATGACCATTTTATTACACAAAGTGGCAGTCACAACTGTCACTTATTATTATGACCACTCTTATTATTATGCATATATTTTACACTTATTTAGATCGATTAAATTTATTTATGTGTAAAATGTATAATTTTATTACACAAAGTGACAGAGTCACAGCTGACAATTTGTGGAAGTTCTATGTACAGTTAGCACATTTCAGATTGCCCCAGTGAATTCATAATTCGACTAGGTTTATTTTTTAATGTATGTTCATCGAGTTTTTACCCAACTGCCCCAGAAGAATGGGTAATGTTTTTCGAGAGTATGTATGTATGTATGTATGTCTATTTCTTTGGCAAGCTCTGTAGCCTAAACGGCTTGATAGATTTTAACTTAAGAGGTGTCGTTAGATTCGCCTTAATTGTGGGAGTGACATAGGCTATATAATATTTATATATTGCATCTGAAAATACAAAAAAAAGAGGGAAAGGTTTTTAAAATTAAATTGCAACAATTTTTTGTGACCGAAAAGCTGGCGACTTTCTCGCGCAACGCATCAGCATTGCAATTCAGCGAGGAAATGCCGCCAGCATCCTCGGTACAACGCCCCGAGGGCCTTTTTTAAGCTTAACTTAGTTTTAATTTAATTTAGTTAATGTTAATAATCATCTTGTAATTTGGTTATGTAAATAAATCTATAATAATTGCAACAATATTGATATCAAATAATAGCTAGTAATGAGTCGTCGTTGATGTCCATGTATATATATATATATATTAATAAAACTAAAAAGCTTGAAATAAAACAAATTATTTAAAAAAACAAAAAACCCGACTGCTAAAACACATAACTGAAAAGAGAAAAACAAGATTTATAATGTATAGAATTTTGGTATCGCAGGCGGGGGGACAAACATAAGTTACACCATATTTCTGGCTAGTGGTTTGTCCCCGGCCTGCGACACACATGTGTTTTAGCAGTCGGGTTTTTTGTTTTTTTAAATAATTTGTTTGTCCCATACATTTTTTATTAACTTTTCTTGGGTAGTGTTTGAGTTAGCTTTAATAATAAGTATTTTTCCCACTTAGTCTATGTGGATGATGTTTTAATAACTTCCTGTTACTCTTATTTCCACAGCAGGTAATTTGAATTTGTGTAGGGTAGGCACATAACTAAAACGTGAAAAATAAAACACAAAAAACAACCAACTTCCAAGAAAAGAAGAGCAGTGGTGGCCCAGTGGTAATGGCTACGAAGAGTTGTAGTTCGTAGGTTCGAACCCAGACGGGCGCTTTACTTTGTACCAACCCGCACTGGACCCGCGTGGTGGATTATGACCCAATCCCTCTCACAGAGAGGAGGCCTGTGTCCCAGCAGTGGGAACATTATAGGCTGATTATGTTGTTCCAAGAAAAACACCACAAAGTGAAAAATTACTTTGATTTTGGAAGTAGGTGGCAATACAAGTTTTTCGATCGTGATATTCAAACGTTAGGTTGCCTTCGAAGATTTTCACTTTGTGAGGATATCACATTTGTGATTGTGCGGGCTAAAATAAATAAATACATAACTGCTTCACTATGTTATTTTGAATTATGTAATTAATTTTCCAATGTTATTTACATTGCCGCGGGCCAGAAGATCTAATCTTTCACAACAAAGCCATAATGCAAATAGACTTCGGAATATTGTGAATCAATCCACTGCAGATGAACAAGAAATCGATGATGATACCAGCAGATATGCTATTAGAGTTTCAACGAATTCAATTTCCGATTCGTCTTGCATTCGCCATGCCAATAAACAAATCACAAGGACAACCCTTCAGTGTTTGTGGCCTGAATCTAGGAAATGAATGTTACTATCACGGTCAATTGTGCGTACTATGTTCACGGGTATGCAAAGCACCGCTTTGTTCGTTTTCGCACCTGACAACAAAACAAAAAAAAATCATATATCACAAGGTGCTTCAATAAAGGGAATCCACCGGGGTGCAACCCATCCAGAGAGTAGTGCAACAATGTTACGGGAATCATTTCGATTCGCTTCAATAAAGCAACTGACTTGCTATCACGTGAATTACATGAATTTCAATGTAATTCAAATAATTACTTTTAATTTTGATTTTTGTACATTTATTGAACTTAATTAATTTTGTGTAGTCATTTTATCTTATTAAAAAACTGAATTTAATTCTGCTAACAAGTTAACACCACATTTATTGATTCTAAGGCGGTACGAAGTTCGCCGGGTCAGCTAGTGAATTATAATAGTGATTGATACTTAAATTGATGCAAATAGAACAATGAGTGATTAATAGAAGATCATGCAAGGAAGTTGTGCAAATAAATACTATAAAGTATCGTAGTGTGTATGACTGACTGTGTTGTAATCGGAAGAAAATGTTTTACTTACCGAGCAAAACAAAGGGAGTGAAGAAAAATCACACTGCAGGGAAGTTCGAACCTGGCTAAGGGTCACCAATAACAACTGCGTGCAGTCCCCGGGTGAGTTAGAAACTGGTTTCCATTTGTACTCGTATCAAGTGATGCTTATATTTAGTACAAAAAGTTCCAACGGATTTTAAAGCACGAAAAGGAGGTGGCAAGTCGTTTCAGCAGCGAGAGGCAGCAAATTTAAAGCTTCTACGGAATTCAGCAGTTTTGTGCGTTGAGGCCAACAGAAGGTAAGAAGATGCTCTTGTTTTAACTTTATATATATCACGTGACCAAGTCAATTTCGTATATAGATATTCTGGTTTTTTTTGTGAGAATGGTGCCAAAGAGTAGGGTAGCCAGATGGAGCTTTCTCCGATCTGACATTCTCATCAAATTACCCTTATTTAAAAATGGAGTTATGTGATATCGGGGAGTGACATTGAAACAACATCCCCCACAAGCAACTTGTTGCTTCTACCGAGAATACACACCCCATACACAGTGTCAGCGTAGTTCAGCTTGGAAAAAACAAGTGACTTACACAGCATGACACGCATATCCACACTTATGTAGGGCCGTACACGGTACAAAAGCTTTAGACGGTAAAAACGGTTGCGCACAGCTTCCATGATGTGTGTCTCAAAATGCAGATGCTCGTCAAACACCACCTCAAGTTTACGGACTTCTTGCACCCTATCAATAGAACACCCGTCAATCTTTAAATCCAAATTATACCCTAACATTTTATTTTAAAAGTCTCTTGATCCCATGAGAATGTACTTGGATTTAATAAGATTTAGAACCAGAGAGTAGGAACTCTCTCAATAAGAATATTGACCATGCTGAAATCCTTTCTAAATCCTCATGAATTTTTTCTACAGCTTCAGCAGAGTGCTGAGGGCGGAAAGAGAAATTCATCTGTAGATCGTCAGCATATAGGTAGAACTTGGTGTTGATCAGACAGTTGATGATGTCAGCACTGTACAGAATGAAGAGAAGCGGGCCTATGATCGATCCTTGTAGTACGCCGCGGTACACTTGCATGGGACTAGAGGACATAACATCTTCATCACTGTCATTTGTTACCTGGACAAACTGAGAACGGTGACTCAGGTAATTCCGAAACCATTGGACTGTTTCGGGCTGACATCCGTAGCAAGACAGCTTGGAGAGGAGGAGGGAGGTATTTATTGAGTCGAAGGCGCGTGAAAAATCCAGCCGCACAAGCATGGTACCCATGCCTCTCTCTCTGGCTTCCAGGATATTGCCAACCATATCAAGGAGAGCTGTGGCTGTGCTGTGCCCCTTACGAAATCCTGATTGATTTAGTGGCAAAATACCGTGCTGCTTAAGATATTCACGAAGCTGGTTAGACACCACTTTCTCCAGAACCTTGGAGAGACACGGTAAGAGGCTAATTGGGCGAAGATCTTTCATACATACATGGTAGGGTTAGATACTTTGGGAATGGGCCTAACTATAACCAATTTCCATAGATCCGGAAAAGAGTAGGTGGCTATGGATCTGTTGATTATGGCCGTTATAGCTGCTAGTGTACGAGGAAGAGTCATAATCAGCATCTCCAGGGATATATGGTCAGATCCCTGAGCATTGGACTTAAGACCATGTAAAAGCCTCAACACTATGTCCTCCCGGACTGGCTCAAGCTCGAAATGGCTATTACTGAATCTGTGCTCAAAGTAAGTTAAATCAGCATTACTGACCCCACCACTGCCAGGTACATCCAGAAAGTGGTCATTTATTTTCTCAGGGTTGTTACAAAACTGCGGTAAACTGTGCTCTGTTTTTTTTTGAATAGCTATCGAAGAATTTATATGTTTCCATAACCTTTTTGGCTGTTTAATGTTTTTATTTATATAAGTTTTAAAATATGCACACTTTTCACTATCAAAGGCAGCCCTAAACAAGTATTTAAGCTCCTTGTATGAGTTAATATGATGTATAGATTTAGTAGCTTTAGACTTAATTAGGCATTTGTCACGCAACTTCATCATTTCCTGGACAGTATAAGTTATCCATGGATAAGACTTTTCTTTGATTAAGACTTTTTTAAGGGGTGCATGCAAGTCGAAGAGATTCAAAATATACTCATTAAAGATTGCTACCATAGAGTTCACATCCTCCAGACTTTCAATATGTTCCCAGTCCATCCGATTCAAATCATCATTAAATTTGTCCAGCAGAATATCTTTAAGTGGCCTATATGTGGTCCAGTGTGGGGTAGGTTTCTCTAATTTAAAGTTAAATTCAACAGATATAACTGCATGTTGTCCAAGCTCTGGTATGTGTGATATAGAGACCCCACACACACGGGCATCAGTGCACACAACGTCAATTAGTGTTTCGCTATGATCTGTAAAATGGGTAGGCTCAGTAACAAATTGCTTTAGCTTGGAGCATAGTAAAAAATTGTTAAGTAATTTTGTTTTAATTTCCAGCTGGTTTAACATGTTAATGTTGAAGTCACCAAGCAAAATGACCTTGTCTGCGCTTGCAAGAGAGGAAAGAGACTCCGTAATCGCATCCAGGAAGACATTTACATCGAGCCACAGTGGCCTGTATGCAGTACCAACGACAACTGAATGCGAGTTGACATTAAGCCTGAGCCACATATGCTCGACCTGCGGCGCCGACGGGTGCGGCACGGCGCGCACGCGCAGCCCGCGGCGCACGTAGAAGGCCACGCCGCCCCCGCGCCCGCCGCACATGGTGTGCGGCCGCGGCACGTGCCGCAGCCGGTAGCCCGGCACTGTCGGCGCGCGACCCTCCTCTCCCTGCCTGAGCCAGGTCTCATTTATCGCCATGATGTCTACCGAGAGGTTCTCCATAGCGACAAGGAACTCATCATGGCGCGACCCCGCATTAAATGATCCAACTTTTAGATTTCTTGTCTTATTCATTTTTGTAAATAGTGTATAGTAGGTATGTAAATAGTTATAATATGCTGATTGCGTATAGTATAAAAAGTATTATGTACTCGTAGGGTAGAGTTTAGCGTAATAATAGGAGGTTTAAATATTCTGAAAGACATTGCACTAAGTGTAATTCGTAATAGTATAAAGTAAAGTATAGTGAACATTAGAGATAAATACACAATCTGCCAAAGTGTAATAATAATACATATATAAAATCCGTAAAAAATAGATATATCTTAGTAAATATAGTAGAAGTGAAAATAGAGAGCTGAAGTGTCATACATAAGAAATGCACATAGATAGTCACCAATCGAGCAGCTGAGTCACCAGCAGACGAAACCTTCGTATACCGAGACAAGAAAATAATTGGCCTCGCACAAGACAGACTTAAACACTGAATTAGAAACAAAACAGATATGAAAGGTACAGTTTTAGAATAGAATTGACTAAATTTAGTTGCATACTAGGAACCGTGTTATTAGGTTTCCTTTTCAGTAGACACCTCACGAGCAAAAACACGCGCATAGTCCTCCTCTGAACGGATGCAGTGGGTAGGTTTGCCGTCGCCCTGCTATATAACTAAATAACTAGTATTTCTAAAAAGAAGTTTAACGAGAAAACTTACCGTACATCAATAGGTGGAATTTTTGTTACGTTTTAAGCCTTGGATGCTCCGGTACGATTGCAATCGGGCACTTAGTCTGCGTCGCTACTTACGTAATGGACATGACTAAATGGGTTAAACCTTTAGGGAAACTTCGTACTGTCTTGGAAATAGAATGAAACTAGTATATAGTAATATCATTAAATTTCCTAAGATACTATATATACTTGAGAGCAATAAAATCGCGCACCTTGACTTTTTTGTTAAGGTGCTCACAAGACCCAATTGACCAAAAAGGGTTTCTCTTAAGAAAAAAATATGCCAAATCTGTATAGTCTGTGGTAGCGGAAAAAATGTATGTTAATTTTGAACATATTTCACAGAACTTGGTTACCAAACACGTTTTGAAAAAAAAATCTCGATACTAACTAACGTTAAACTAACCTCTTACCTTTGTTGAGTTCTAATCCAAAATATCTGCATTACATATCAACATACGTTACGTATTTAATTAATATCAAGAACGTCTTAGTTGAATGCAGAACTTGGTTGTTTTTTGTTTTCGATTACTCAAATCAATTTTGAGTAAATAGATAATTGCTTCATATTTTGCAATAAATTACAAGCGTTGTGTCATCGCGCATCTCTTTCTTTTCTATGCAATATGACAGTGACCGCGGTTTAGGTGTTGTTAGCGTCTTAAGGCAGTTTTTTTCATGAATGTGAATAAATATTCAAAAAGTACATACACTAATTGAAACTTTACTTCAGTTCCTTTCTAATGATATCAAATATAGCGTGAAAAAATACCCTTATGTGGTTTTAGGGTACAAAACCAACCATGCGGGTAAAATCACCCAATTTCGCTTAATAAAGAATGAAAATCAAACTCAAATATCTTGATCAAATTGTTTAATAATAAGGTGTGTCCCGCCCCTAATTATAGCTTTTAATCGGTTTTTCATGGACCGTATTAATTTTACCTACTTCAATGGCGAGTTGAAAGCTCTTGCAGGCGCGTAGGAGCAGGGATTCTTGCTCGAACTCTTCTTCTTAGTTCATCCCCGACATGCTCAATCGGATTGAGATCAGGACTACGAGCTGGCCACTCCGTCGCGGTGATTCCAACGTCTTCCATGTAGTGGCAAAGTGTTCTAGCGACATGCGGTCTGGCGTTATCGTGCATTAAGGCAAAATCTTCTCCCATATTTATTTATTTATTTATTTATTTAATACTTTACGCACACAAATGTACAGAGGCGGACTTAATGCTATAGGCATTTTCAATTTGCATTTTTAGGCATAAGCCACGGAAGCGGCCTCACATGTTCTTCGAGCACTTCTTCGACGTATCGTGCAGGCGTCAACCCTCTCGATCTCGGGCCGGTGAATGTCCCCGTGATGAATACAATGTCAGTTTTAGTGTCCAACATTATGCCACACCAAAACATACACGATCCACCTCCAAAAGCCACACGTTCCCTTATGCAGCATTGTGAAAATCACTCTGATGACCTTCTGTAGACCTTTGAGCGTCCATCATGACCATGTAACGTCATTCTGCACTCATTAGAGAACATAACAGCCCACCATTGGTCATTCGTCGAATTTAGGTGCTCCCTGGTAAATTGTAGCGCCGGGCTTGTCGGTGAGCTGTGGTCAATTTGGGACCATTTGCTGGATGATGTGAAGTCAGCCCTGCTTCACCCAGTCTTCTTCTAACTATCCACCGACTTATACTGACATTGCGAACTTCTCGAAGCTGTTGTCCCAGTTGTACCGCGTTCAGTTGCCGATTTCTCAAAGATAATGTTATGCGTCGTTGGCCAGATCCTGGTCGTCGAATGTAGCCACCGGTCTCTTGGAACCTCTGGTATACACGACGAACAGAGTAGCGGCTCAAATTTAGCTGTCGAGCAACTTCATTTTGATTATGGCCTGCTTCAAGCAAGGCAATAACTTGAGCAGCTTCTGCGGGCGTGGTTTCCATATTGTTTCAGTAAATCCGTATGCTTCCATTAGAAATGTTATCACGTTCACCTTCGGTATGCAACTGATAAAAAATTCATTGAGATGTCACTGCACCCCCGTAAGGGGGCGCGGCATGCGGAACCGGGGCATCGCCCCCTGGCCGCGGAGGGTTTGCGGTGGTCTGTAAATACGGACCCCTCGTTGTGAGCACCTATAGTGGCGATTATAAAACGTCAGACGCGTTTTAACGCGTTCGTGTAACTGGTTGCTATGTGTATTTCTGTAGGCACGCCGCGACGCTAGTTTATTAGCGCCGCTTTCTTCACGACTCCACGGCGGCCAGTTCCCGCTAGGTGAGACCCCCGGTTACCCGGGGGAGGCCCAACGAAGACGACCAGTGACAGTGGAGCCGACTCGACGCTCCTACAGAATAGGTGTTTAGTTCCCGTCCGCCCCGCTTTCAGATCAAGCCGATTACGGTCCGGACTAAGTGTCGTGTGTGTGTGTGAACGGCATTGTGTTGTGTAACACCGTTCAGTGTCTACGCGCGTCGAAGCCCGCATCGCGCCCGCGCGTGTGAATTAGATGCCTATTTAGTAGTGGATGTCTGTGTTAATTACGTGACGTGCCTATATTAACTTAGAACTCGCCACGTAATAAATGTATGTAATCTGTAGAGTTCAGTTGATTCTGCTGAAGCTGCGTGTAACCTGGTTGCGACTTACTCGAGGCGTCCAGTCCGGTGCATGGGGTCACTCGTCCATTACCAGGTCGCGGGGCAAGGGTATCGCGTCAGGGGGGCGCGTATGCCAGGGCGCTATCTGCTTGACATGGGGCCAAGCAGATGCGTCGGCAAGCTCGTACATCCCCTTCACGAGGCGCTGCACGAACTAATCCAGGCTCTTAATCCCGAGGTCCCACTGGATGACATCATTTCTCACGAAGCGAGGAGCGTCGACAATGGTCCGCAGCGCAATGCTCTGTTGCGCGCGGAGCAGCTTTCGGCTCGACTCGCTCGTAAGGGCGAACCAAGCGGGGGCGGCGTACATCAAGATTGGGCGCACGTATAGTTTGTACACGCCCAGCTTGACAGGATGCGGGACGAGAGCACAGGTTTGACCAGGTTGCGGGCGACCCTACCCTGCGCGGTGACCTTGCGGACATGTGGCCCCATCGTGAGCCGACGGTCGATGATGACACCCAGGTATTTGACACGGGGCGACCAATCGATGTCGGCTCCTTGTAGTTTCAAGGGTAGCGGGAGGCCCCTGATTCTGTGACCATCGCCTGCGTCTTACCCACGTTCACCGACAGCCGCCATTTCGACAGTCACTTGGGAAGGAGCTTGAGCGCGCGCTGCATTTTGACTGCCGCGTACTTCGCATTAAGCGATGTTGCAAAAGGATCCGGCAATTGGGACTCGAGATGGCCCTGCACAAGTCCGAGGCCATGTGTTTTCATGGTCCTCGAAACGCGCCGCCGTCAGGATCCCAAATAACGGTAAGAGGGTTTACATCGGCGTCGAGTCGACGATGAAGTGACCTGGGACTCGTCCTGGACAGCCGGTGGAACTTCGTGGAGCATTTCCAACGTTTGGCTCCCAAACTGGAGCGGGCCGCCGCTGCCTTAAAGCGGCTCCTACACAATCTAGGGGGTCCAAAGGTCTCCTGCCGGAGGCTCTACGCGGGAGTCGTACGGTCCATGACCCTTTACGGGGCTCCTGTTTGGGCGCGTTCCCTGGCACTGCGGCCAACCCACCGGTTGAGCGCGGCTCAAAGGGTCATGGCCATCCAGTTGGTCCAGGGATAGCGCACGGTCTCCGGAGAGGCGGCGAATCTCCTTGCCGGATTGCCGTCATGGGATCAGGAGGCAAAAGTCCTCGCGCACGTATGGGAGTGGCGCGAGGAGGCGAAACGCCGGGGCATAAGTCCGCTGCCGCGAGAAATCGCGGCACAGCGGACGGAGCTCCGGCGGGATCTCATGGCGTCATGGAAAGTACGGTTGTCGCAACCCAGTGCTGGGCACGCCACGATTGCGGCGATAAGTCCCCTCTTTAAGGAGTGGCTAGAGAGGCGCCACGGCGTCCTCACCTTCCGCCTGACGCAGGTCCTCACCGGACACGGCAGTTTCGGGAGGTTCCTGTGTCGGATAAGGCGGGAGGAAACGTCCGGGTGTCACCACTGTGTGGATCGCCCGGAGGACACGGTGGAGCATACGGTGGAGGTCTGCCCGGCTTGGGCAGAGCACCGCCGTGTCCTCGTGGAGGCGATCGGCGGCAGAGACCTCTCGCGTCCGGCCCTGGTTCAGGCCATGGTACGGAGCGAGAGGGCATGGGCAGCCGTCACCTCTTTCTGCGAAGCAGTAATCTCGTGAAGGAGGAGGCGGGACGGTTGAGGGAAAGGCAAGTTTCGCGCCCTCTCGCCCCTAGCCGCCGTAGGAGACGCCCAGGGCGTCGGGAATCCCGGGCGGATTTCCGGCCACCGTAGGCGCGGGCTTGCGGACGGTGAGCAATGGGTAGCTCACCGTCCGGTAAGGACCAGGCCCGGGTCGACGGCGCGTTGTATTCCACGCGCGCCTCAAAGAGATGTCGTCAGCACATAGGTAGGTAGGTCCACTAGGGCCGATGCCTGCTGGGGTCGCGGGAAGGTACTTATGGGTCACCGAGGCCCCCACAACACAGGCAACAGGAAGGAATATGGGTGGGTTTTAGTCAGTAAGAGTCTGACACACTCTCCCGCTCCGTCCAGAGCGGGAGAAGTTATTTGATGATTTCCCAACCTCAAAAAAAAAAAAAAAAAGCGTCTGCGTATGACTCCGTAAAACTCAAGCATTGTCGAAATCTGTTTGATCCACATTAATACGTTAGCCAGTATTTTTTCGGCGACAACTCATGGCAGACGTACTGATTGGTAGTGTGTGTCCTTTCGCAAAATATGACAGTGACAGTGTTCATAAATAATCTACTAAATTAGTAGTACATATTCAATCATATTTTCTAAAGGTATGTAGGGGTCAGTGAGGGATTATGGAGAAGCTAAGCACCATGGTCCATTGAAAGGCACTTGCTTATATACTATTTTTCCGTAACAGAATGTAAACAATAATAACAAAAATAAACTGTACGTCTATCATGAGCTGCTTTCGAAAAATCACTCGCTAGCGTTAAATTAACTAGCCTATTAACGCAGATCAAATAGATTTCGATAACGCTTGCACCATGAGTTTTACGGAGTCATACGCAGACGCTAAGGTAAGCTCGATAGATTGTGTCATGTAGCTAACTTCACTCCTTATGTTTTGTTTCTTTCTTTCTCCGTAATAAGAAGAGAGAACGGCTCATAAGCTCATATGACAGTGAATACCACGAAATAATCCAACTAAATAGAAAGGTTGGCGGTTAGTGGACTACTTATGGTATTTCGCAGTTTTTAGTTTGTATTCCATATAATATATCACTGTCATCGATTCAATTTTTGATTTTGTTTACGTTGTGTGGTCTGAAACCACACAACACTAAATTATAATATATAATACAATGAGGACCAGTGGGTCACAATTTAGGACAGTGTATAGAGAAACGAAAATTATTGTTTTGGTACTGATGAAACACCTTGTGTTGACTTAAATTCCGTAACATTATTTAATAATTAGCACAAATCTTTAAACGCTTCTTTAGAGAGTCGGTAAAGTTGGCGACTAACAAATTTCATAAACAATAAACTCTTCCAGACATTATTTTGACTTTAATACACTCAAAATCGTGTATAATTCTAATGTAGTAATATGTTTCACACCTCAAAATGCTAGTGAGCTACGCCGTTTCCCAGAAAACACAGATATGATATCTCATCTGAGAGATGATATACAAAGTTATAACCATTTTAAAAGTTGATTTTCTGACTTTTTTCAAGATTCATGGTTTCACAAGTTGATAAATATTAAATCATGATACCAAGGGACCAGTGGTAATGGTTCTGAGTGCCGAGTTGTGGCTTCGAATCCAAGCAGGCGCTTTACTTTGAGTAAATCATTTCGTCACCACTGCTCTCAAAACGGTGAAGGAAAGCATCGTGAGGAAACTAGAATGTCCTAGAACCAAAAATTCGAAGACATGTCTCATCTATCAGACGGTCGTGGCTTCGAACCCAAGCAGGGGCTTTACTTTGAGTAAATCATTTCGTCACCACTGCTCTCAAAACGGTGAAGGAAAGCATCGTGAGGAAACGGGAATGTCCTAGAACCAAACATTCGAAGACATGTGACATCTACCAACCTGTACTGGGCCCGCATGGTAGATTACAGCCCACTCCCTCTCGAAGAGAGGAAGCCTGTGTCCCAGCGGTGGAAACATTATAGGCTGGTTAGGTATGATGAAATTATGTAAAATCTATCCATGTCTGAAGGATTGTTTATTCAAGCTTATTTTGTTATTATTATTTTCTTAATATACTTAAGAAAATATTTTTTTAGGTTAGTCTTTACAGAAAACCACAGTTAATGTATTATCAGATGCTGCAAACGTTATTTAACTTATGAAGCCCAGCGCGTACCAAATGTGGTGCCAAACAATGGAAAATCAATTATTATTGTGTCTCATTACAGCTAATGAAACACAATCACAGAACATTTATATGTTCTGTGGACACAATAATAATTGATTTTCCATTGTTTAGCACCACATCATATGACGATGATGGCGCTCAGACGTGGTCTTTGCATTCTCAATCGGTCAAGGACAGCTCCTTGACCGATTGAGAATGCAAAGACCAAGTCTGAGCGCCATAGGTATCATAGGCAGGATACACGTTTTGACGAGCTTACCCTTTAGAGATATTGGAAGATCACCCTTCATTGGCGCCTTCATGAGCCAGTAGCTTCTCCAGGCAGTTTCGACGCGACGCACAAAGGAGTATTTCCATGTAAAATCCGGTCAAAAGTCGGACTTACGAAGTTAAATAAAAATTTATTAAAGCCACAGATTATTGCAGCCTATTAACCGGTCCATCGAAAAAGGGACACATTTTTAACTCAAGCAGTCGACCCTTCCCCTTTTGAGTATATATGTTCTGTGCCCTTCCCGTACAAGCCGTCTGACGGTCTGAACCCAGTCGTTGTCTAAACCGTATGTCTTTGTTCTTGGCGTCTGATTTTTTCACTGGATTGGAGTTTGAGCTGTACGTTTGTTGAGATAAATTGTGAAAAAAAACGTTGTGAATATGAAAGTAAAAGGTACGTAGATTATAATAACATAACAATTAAATAATTTATTTTTCATTTATGTGTTTAAAAAAATCACAAAGATGAACCGAAAGTTCGCAATAAATTGTATAAAATATTTTATTTAATCGTGTTTTTGTTTATTTGTCAAGGCTTGTCAAGCCTTTATTTTGTGTTTAATACGTTGTCTAGAATGTGTTTAAATAAATATAATAAAAATATGCCGCGCCTACGCGCGCCATTTTTATTTTCAATTATTTAAAAAATGATAGTGTATAATATGGGTATATTTGACTTTACGTTGTTTTATTTATATTTTCAGATAATGTAGAATCCACTGTTAGTTTTACCAGAAGAGCTTTGTACGACATCATGCGTAACTGTAAAGGAAAAAAAATGAAGAAAAGTTAGAATTTATGGGAACAAAATTAGTTGAAATATCCCAATGATCTGATGATGAAAAAACTCTTTTGGATCGTACTCTGAGATTTTTTAAGACTGGAATAGGCAGCAGCAAGTCGCAAAGAAGAACGCGACAAATGACTCAAATCGTCTATACTGTTGCAGACATTTAGTGCAAAGCTTACATTTAGATAAACCGGGCCGGCCAAAATCGTTTGAGAACTTAAGTGAGCGTAGTCAGCGACGAAAACCTAGTGAGATACGGGAGCAAGTACCTGCTGAAGAACTAATATTTGCAGCTGGAGTCAGTCAACGCATTATTGGAAACAATGATGCCTCAGTAATGCTAAAAGAAATAGTGGCACCTATTTTTCCTATTGGTCAGTTATCGGAGGAGGAGGCTGAGGACCGAAATAAAAACTTTAGGCAGTACAGGCTTGACTTTTCTAGAAAATTTTCTAGAGAAGACTGCAACAGGGACATTATTAACAGATTATTATTAATTTCCGATGCTTATTTAAGCTCAATTCGGCCAAAACCGCAATTGTGCGTGTGCAAAAAGTTTTACAAAAGAGGTGCATGACCTGATGGTCACAATTGCGCCGCCATCTTTACCACCAACGTCAACAGAAGACAACATCAGCTGCAGAAATATAGATGAAGACGATGAAGAGGAAGAGGATAATTAAGATATTTTTTTAGAACTTAAGTTAAAAAAACTTGTTGTTTGCGATGAACGTACTTTTTATTATAATTAAAGATTAGGTACCTTAAAACATATTACCATGTTTTATTATTAAAGAAGCCATTAAATAATTTTGACCGGATTTTACTTGCCAATACTCCTATGTGCGACGGTCAATTTCTTTGTCCTATTGCATTATTCATCCCTAAAGTAAATTAAAAAGAAATACTTTAAATTCTGTTGCCACGTGATACTTCTTAGTGCTGACGGTCCAACCAAAGATTTTAATTCGATTCTAAAGTTGCATTCAGCCTAATCGAAACTCGCAATAAAATTGAGTTTGTCAAAAAAAAAGCAGAAACTGAATGAAGTAAATCACGATCTTGCTAAATAATGACTTTTTAATTTATAAGTAAGGTGTACGTACAAAACATTATTATGTAGTTACCTGAGGGTAACTACATAATATTGTTTTTAAATTAAAATTAAATTATCAAGGGGAAGATGTTTTATATTTACATTTTAAATTGAGATGATTTTGATGATTATGATTTCCAGACAACCTAAAATCTCAAAGGAGCTGGGACGATATTTATTGCGATTTAACATACAAATCGATTCTGAGCCGCAGTTCAGGTCCGGATCGCGCAAGACTTTTGGCGGTCGGAGCCAGAGAGGCCGGTCATTGGCTACATGCCCATCCTTTTCCATATACCGGTACCTTCCTGGATCCGACCTCGCTTCGTCTAGCGACTGGTCTGCGGCTTGGGGTCACGGTATGGACTCCACACACATGCCCTTGTAGCACGGACGTGGACCGACTGGGTCACCGCGGACTTTGTTGTCAAAAAATTGCAGGCCGCTTTTCAAGACATGCGACACTTAATGATATAATCCGCCGGTCTCTTGCCAGCATCAATGTGCCTGCTCTTCTTGAGCCGACTGGCATTTTCAGAGATGATGGCAAAAGACCTGATGGTGTGTATTTGGTCCCGTGCAGTTTGGGACGGATGCTTGTGTGGGACGCTACCTGTGTAGACACACTGGCACCGTCCTACCTCCAACGGACTACTTCTAAAGCGGGTGCAGCGGCAGAAAATGCCGAAAACCTGAAAGTTATTAAATATGGAGGCCTTGGCAGAGAGTACAACTTTGTGCCCTTTGGCGTCGAGACTCTCGGTCCGTGGGGTCCCATTGCGCATAAGTTATTTGCGGAAATCGCGAAACGTCAAGTAGATGTAACTGGTGACCGAAAAGCTGGCGGCTTTCTCGCGCAACGCATCAGCATTGCAGTTCAGCGAGGAAATGCCGACAGCATCCTCGGTACAATGCCCCGAGGGCCTTTTTTAGGCTTAACTTAGTTTTAATTTAATTTAGTTAATGTTAATAATCATCTTGTAATTTGGTTATGTAAATAAAAGTATATTCATTGAGATGTATAATGTAAATATACAATATTATCCCCTTGTTTAATTTAAACTTATAAAATGAAAATAAAAGTATACTAAATAAAATAGGTATATTTTATAAATATGGTAATAAATTACCGAATTTATTTTTTTATTTATAAAATACTGCCTCGATGGTCTAGTGGTAGCAAGCGCTACTGCTGAGCTACTGGCTTGGGTTCGATTCCCGAGTCGGGCAGTGTTATTGGGTTTTTCTATCAGGAATTTCTCAGTAGCAGCCCGGAGTCTGGATTTGTGCCCGGTTGATGGCAATAGGCTCGCCCCCTATTACATGAGACTTAAACATAATTGGCGAAACATAAGTGGGTGTACTACAGGTACACCTCTGCCCAACCCTTCGGGGAAACAAGGCGTGATGCAATGTTATTTATAAAATATACCTATTTTATCTGTTTTAAATTTATTATATACCCATATAGGTACGATGTCCGCTCCGTACAGCCACAACATCTTCCTTTTACAAGACAAATTACTTAAAATATTTATATAATAAAGATATCTCTCATTTTAATTACTTTTAACCTAATAGTTCGGATGCGCCCCCAAATGGACCCGAATAAACGAAACTACGCTGGCTTTTAGTTTCAAATACGCCTTTAATTATTAACACTGATATTCCGAAGGCAGCTCGAGCAAGAGTTAGGAGAAAAACTATATGAAGATCGTTTGAGGAAATGAAAACATTGTTTAACATTAAGCTCAAATCAAACGATCTACATATAATTTTTGTAAAAAGTAAAAATGTAAACGCACGATTGGCGCAAAACTTCGACTGCCGATATTAAAAAAACTTCATAACCACTACTTATTTAACTTGAACATTGGATAAATTCGTCAAATAATTAAATTATATTTTATTCACTGCCCCTGTAGTGGAGTGTGGATGTTCGAAATGATCAATTTTTATGTTTTTTAGCTTCGATCACCACTTTGCACTTTGCATTTTATAATGGTAAATTAATAAGTTTGCGCGTTTTATGAGCTTTTTAAATCCACAGTCATGAAGTTTTTTGATATCCACAATCAAAGTTTCGCGCCAATCGTGCGTGTTTACATTTTTACTTTTCACAAGAAGTATCTGTAGCCCGTTTGAGGAATTGAATATATAGTTTAATGTTAAACTATGTTTTTATTTCCTCAAACAAGCTACATATAACTTTTCTCTTAACCCTAGTACGCGCTGTCTCCGGGTTATCAGCCTTAATAACTAAAAGTGCATTTGAAACTATTGACAGTAAGTATTGAGAATTTGTTTATCGCGGTATCTCTAGCTCGTGCGGTCTTTCTCGTGTTCACAAATAAAGAAGCTCCTCATATCACAGTTGATGTGGGTCAGAAGTCCGTTGAAGAACATTGAGCCGCATTGCTCCGGATCGTCTATTTCAGGTAGGTAGTTGCCCCACCAGGCTTCTGTATCGTTCAATGGCGTACCTAGAAAACAAAATTACCATTGAAACGACAGTCTAACTAAATTAACATAAATCCCTAACTTCCCAGAGAGATCGGAGTTGCCTCAGATGATAGACTCTCCCACGTACCTTTTACAGTCTGCCAGCCCTTGTTGAACCTGTTATGAAATCCCACGTAATATATTCCTCTTAGGTAGTTTCCTTTGACCCTTTGTTCTGGTGCGGACTCCGTTAACTTCGCAAGATAATCCGCCACCGACCGGTCGCTGATCACTGCCAGGTAGGATTGCTGGGCGCTGCACACGGCATATGCCTCGGTCCACTTTAAAGGTGTTGTGTGGAACTTGTAGCATTTTCCAGTATCCTTATTGAAAGTGTAATCTGAAAAGAAAAGAATTTGTATTGTACTGATTGTTTGATTTTGAAAAGGTAAAAACTTTAATTTAATATTGTCCTTATGCATTTTTTGTGAGTAACGTTTTGGCGAGAAGGTAGAGTTTTCGGTTTAATCAATAAAAAATAATTTTATAGTTAAATAGAAAATCGTTCTCTCATGACCACCATTATGTCAAAGATTTTTCAAATACACGCATGGCATGACGAAAGGACCACTACTCACAGTTTTTATCTCTATTCTACAAAGAACAGAGTTATCTGTTTCTATTCAAATAACAGTTCTTTTCTCCATATCTGACAGCGTGTCGCAGAAGCCTTTCTAAAATCACTTATGACAATGTGTCTTTCGTTTCTTCTGTTTTTGCGCTGGTCATGCTATACGTACTGTAACAACATCACAAATGGAACCTAATTCCCTCGAGTTTCTAACTGCAGTATAGGTTCAACTGAACGCCGACTCGTCAACGTTACGAGATATTTAAGTGTCAGGTAAACGCCGTTGACCTTCCCCATACAAATGCGTGACGCGTTCACGCCGCGCTGCCGTTTGGTTTCATAAGATATTTATTTATTGTAACAAAATATGAATATTTGAATAAAAAAACAGATAGAATTATAGATAATAAAGGACTGTTTTCATACAAAAATAATATCGACAAAGTAATATCGTTTTTAATGCTTTAGGTAGATATTACTTCCTGAAATTATTTCAAATAGTATTTTACTACAATACTTAAATGTTGACATACAGAATTGATGTGTAAGCGTTCTTCTTTAACATGCATTTTTTGCATAACTTACTTGTATTATTTGAAGGTGTAATACCAGATTTAATAGTCATTAAATCATATATCTGCGCCTTAATTGTAGTTAGTAAATATAAGTAATCAAATATTTAAGGTCAACTGGGGTGAAACCGATAAGTAAACTGTTTACGTTCAACATCTTACAATTTAAGAAAAACCGAAACGTAATGTATTGTTGATAAAAAGAAAATAACTGGCTCACTCTGAAGTAGGTAATTACTTTGACATCGTCTAAGGCTATATCCACTACATATAAACTAAGCAGTTGAAGTGAAAGCGGTTACCATGCGCTCAATAATTGACGAAAAGCAGGTCCATATTCGATAAAAAGTACGTCTTCTGAAGTGTCAAGCGAATTTAATAATGGGCTGACCTCGACCTGCCATACTATTATGACGCTGTCTGTAACCTGCGCGGTTCTCTGCCATAGAGACCGATCTTCTTTAATACTTTTTAAATATGACTAAGAGTTTTCCAAACTCACAAGAGTTTACTTTCAATACGATTTAATTAAGTCATGTTGTCAAGGTCGGTTTGCTAATCTAGATTAAAACTTACCTAAATTAGGCATATTGCAGCAAGAGTTCCACTCTAGGGACTGGAGGGTCTTCTTGCAAATGTATTGATACTTATTGTCACATCGGCAATCGACGAAGGTGCCATCTTTGTTCAGGAACACGCAGTCTTCTTTACCGAGCATATCGTTCGGCTCACCTACCATCCAGTTTTTGTACACCTCAGAGAACTGTTTATCTAGGAATTTTAAATGAATCATTATTATCTATGGGTCACCACCCATTAGTACCTTCCCGCGACCCCGGCAGGCATCGACCCTAGTGGACACCTACATTCAGATACATATATACCGATGTTTCAAGTTTGTGAAGCTAAGAAGTTTTCACTTCTGAAGTGTAGTCCTATGACTGACAATTTTTTTTTTTTGTTGCGAAGTTACCTAAGTTGGTATAATTTTTTTTTGTTGCCTACGATTACGAACACAATCGTTATAATTTATTTAAGTAAGAATATTTGATTATGCCAAAAAATAAACAAATTCTCAATACTTACTGTCAATGGTTTCAAATACGCCTTTAGTTATTGAGGCTGATATCCCGGCATACACCCATGGGATAGTCGGCTGGGTTCTATTCCAAAACGCTATCACGGCTTGTGCTTCATCTCTGTTGTCAGGGTAGAACAAACTGGCTCCTTCCAGATCACACTCTCGCTTGGCACCAGCAAAAGTCTTTGGTATCGTGTGCATCTTATAGAAACTCTGCGATGTTTCTATATAACTGTAGTCCTTCCGGAAAAACTTTTTAGCTCGTTGTTCAGCTAAACATTTCATTGAAATAATTATAATTTAAGGGATGAATAAAATAAAAAGTAATAGTATTAAATCTAAGCCTAATTTAATCATGTATTTAAAAAAGAAACTAAAGTTCTGTCAAAATAACTTAAAAAAAAAATTGTGTACCATTAATTTTTCTGTAAAAATTGTAAGTTTATATGCGCAATATTGAGAGATTTACTATGTTATTTTAAGACCATAGACTTCTTATAGGTTTTCCGGTTATCCATAAGTATAGAACTATTTACCGTACTTTTTCAAAATTTTAGGCTCTGTAATTTTGGAGTGGTTAAATGTCATCTATTTGTTTTAATAACTCTAAAAGTGTTCATTTTAAAATGATTAAAAAATAATATTTGAGCCCTTTCATTTAGTATGTCACACGAAACAGTTTGCAATATTTTTTTATTTTTTATTTTTTTTGCAATTTGCGGCGGGCAATAAAAGTGGTATTCAAAATTAAAAATTCATTTATATGACGTTACACGTCCGCTTTTGGGTCACAGAAATTCATATGTGTACCAAATTTCAACTTAATCGGTCCATTGGATTCGGAGCAAATTGGCTGATAGACAGACAAACAGACAGACGCACGATCTAAGTGAACCTAAAAGGGTTTGGTTTTTACATTCAGACATACGGAACCTTAAAATTAAAATGGCAGCCACCTTTTTCAATTTTGAAAACAGCCCATGTATTCTGTAAAAATCTCACAGCAGCAAGTCTTAGTGAGCTTAAAGCGAGCTGTGTCAATCAATGACAACTCACTTTAAGCTCACTTCACCTAAGTGTCCACGGTGAGATTTTTACAGAATAGACCGACAGATTCGAATTTGATAAACACACGGTGATCATAAATAATAATTTACAACAAAAAGAAGGCAAAATCAAGAAATAATATTGAGACATTAACGAACGTGTTTTAATTAAAATGGCGAATTATATTATTATTGTTATATATTCGATTATACACACATAAACGTAACTTGTGCTTAACCTGAAATATGCTTAGAATTCGTGTAGGTCTGCCTAGTTGAAATATTGTATGTTTAAATTAATATGTCTACTAATATTCACTAGGCTATATGATACTGTAATAATTGTACTCTGCTTACCAATTAGCAATGAAAATCTCTATACTGTACCATTAGAAAAACCTACACAGATTATAACATACCTGACTTGTTCAGATTGCAGTTACAATTCTGCTCTTGTGTCAAGAGACTCTTCTTGCAAATGAAGTCAGACTTTGCTTCACACGTCACATCATTCAAGTTTCCATTTAGGTACAGGTGCACACAGTCCTCGATACCTTGCAAATCGTTCGGCTCACCTAACTGCCATTGGTGATACACCTCGGAGACTGACTTTCCTAGAAATACGAAACAATACTTAATTATTAAAGGTACCTATGCGAAATGGACTGGTACCTACAGCGTTTTATAATTATGTTTTTTAAAACACTATTCAGAGTTCATGACATATTTTATTAGAATGTACATAGAATTAATTTGAACAACGAGATACATTTTGTAAATTAATAATATACTGGAATTAAAAACCTACCGTCAACGGTCTCAAATTGTCCTTCAGACTTGATGTCTGACAACCCAACAAACACTTCTACGACACCAGGCTGGGTACTTTTCCAAAATTTTATCACAGCGTTAGCTTCATCTCTGTCGCATGGGTAGAACAAACTGGCTCCTTCCAGAGCACATACTTGCTTCGCCTCAGTCCAAGTCTGTGGTATCGTGTGTATAGAAACCCTCCGTTGTTTCTAAGTAAGTGTAGTCCTCACGGAAAAACTTTTTATCTCTTAGTCCATCTACGAATAAGAAAAAACTCATACACGTTTTTTATTCTGGTCTAAAAAAAAAACTAAAACAACATAACATCACGCCTGCATTCCTCGAAGGGTTAGGCAGAGGTGTATCTTAGTACACCCTCAATTAGCCAGTTATGTTTAAGTCCCATGAAAGGGGCGATATCTAAAATGTTTGATAATCATTTATTTATTTATTTAATAGTTATTGCCCGTGACTTCATTTGCGTGGAATTCAGTGTTATCTTGCACCAATATTATAATCTAACAGTTGTAGTAGTTTTCAAATGTTCACAAATGATAAACTGCCCATCTCTAATTCAATCTTTTTACCTCTATTTCAATCTTTGCAGTAACAAAAGGTTTGGCTGCCTGGACTGCCTAAATTTTCGGCCTCTACTTTCAAATGTAATATGGGGAAGACATATCATAGAAGAGATCTTTTTTGAGTAATTTTTTTTACAATCCGAATCTCAAACATTTTATCAATTTCATAATTGAAGAAAATGTAATTTCTGGTTACTGAAAAATCAGTGAATCAGTGTTATTTTAGCCAAGTCAGTTATTTTTAAGTGAATCCAGATCAAATTAACAATTCGATTCCACTGTTTTATTATATGTATAGATTTAAGCATTTATGCACACACATAAAAAGACAAAATGCTAATGTTACAGGAAGATGAGTTACAAAATTGAAAAAAAAACAGCCAGTGACATTATACTCACGTGAAAAATCAGAGGACAGGTACACTACCAGCAAAACTGACCAAGTTTTAGAAAACATTGTTGTAACTATACGACATGCGTAATGACGCTTGCAAGCACGACAATTTGTGAACGTAAACTGAAGCTTTAAAATTCAGCTCTCAACTTTTATAGCGTGCATGTTTAATAATGTAATATCAGTTAGGTACGTTCTGGTATTAGCCTTACCTATAACTTTACTATAAAATGTACTAAATTAAGAAGAAGTGCACTGATAAGTTGGATCAACAGTTTGGGAAAACCAACGTGGGTTTTGGGTATAATATTATCTCCTATTTTACGAATAAATATTTGTAATATAGGAAATAATATTATAGCGTGGATAGCCTGAGGGTCAGACGCCGTTTCTTGAGCACAAGTTTGTGATTAAACTAATAACTTCACTAGGAACTATATAAGGCTTTCTATTCAAACAGTTGTCATTAAAAGTATCTTCTTTTCTTAAATTACTATCTTAAACATCACAATACAATGACACTTGTCTTTAAAATAGAGCACTTAAATATGTAGGTATTTGTTTTGCAATCACATTAATATCAGCGTCGCATACACGGCTCTTCTTATACAATGCCATGTACAGGATAGCGCGAGATGTGCGCGGTGAATGCTTTGCCACGTGTGCCTCAGGATGTATGGACATGTAGCTTACTGTGAGCATTCGTCAATGCGGTGGATTTGATTGACGATGTGACAAACCATTTACGGCGCATACTTCGCAATGCCTGTACGCATCTATAGGTACTTTGTTTTGTATTCAAAGGCGAAAGGGAAAGAGTTTCAGTGTAGTAAAAAAAAAACCCGCCAAGTGCGAGTCGCAATCGCGCACGAAGGCTTCCGTACCATTATCTATAAAAACAGCAAAAAAATCATGTCTGTTGTATGGGAGCCCCCTTAAGTATTTATTTTATTCTGCTTTATAAGTGATAACTAAATTTTTTATACTGCATGTTGACATAATTTATTATTGTACGAGTATGCCTACCAGGCAGGACATAATGGATCTGTAATTTACCTAACACCTGTGTATATATCCTATAATAAAAATATTTGTTTTGATTTGTTCTGTTTTTTAGTAGGTATTTGTTGTTATAGCGGCAACAGAAATACATCATCTGTGAAAATTTCAACTGTCTAACTATCACGGTTCATGAGATACAGCCTGGTGACAGACAGACAGATAGACAGACGGACAGCGGAGTCTTAGTAATAGGGTGCCGTTTTAGCCTTTGGGTACGGAACCCTAACTAGGGTTGTAACGAAACTTTGTCTTTGTAATGCCTAACCTCCACTAGTTTTTAACGGAGTTGTAACGGAGGTCACCCTAATCATCATCAGCATACAGCAGTCCACTGTTCTTGACATCTCAGGATTCTCGGTAACTCTCATCCAGCAGCCACCCTGCGAAGATCATCGCTCCACCTAACCTGAGGGTGGTAACTCCGTTAAAAACTAGTGGAGGTTTCGCATTACAGAGACAAAGTTTCGTTGGTTAACACCTATGTCTTTCATTGACGTGAATGGCCCCTGGCGGCTGAGAGTATGTCATGCTCACTCAGATGTCTTGCTGATGGTGGTGTGTGTTGGATTATTTAGCTCCCTTCAAAATGGTTGAGTTGAATGGTGCTGATCCATGCATCATGTTCGTGACCGGCGCCGTCAGTTGGGACTGGTCACCTCTTAGCTACCTCGGATCATTTATAATTATTTCATTTTGAAATAGTTATGCTACTATAGACGCGTTTTTTTTTACATCGTCCTCATATTTAGTTATAAAATCAACGTTATTTATACTAATCTTTATGTAATCATCTAAGAGTGTCCATAGAGTTTCTTGCCCGTTCTTCTCTATAGGTACCTACTACGCTTTGGAATGTGCAAATAGCTTCATATTTCTAACTAACCGACTCCTTGACAATTCAAAAGTGCCTGTAAATGGTTTAATTGAAATAAATGCTTTGAGTTTGAGTTTGATGTCGTTAATGCAGGCGTGCCGTGCCATCCGACCTGCGCTCTTGTTGCAGGATAGGCCATGGTTTCCGAGGTAGTTGACTCCTTCACCGCATTGACAGCGATGTGGAGCCCCGCAAGGAGCGCCCAGACGCAAACATGTAGGAAGCCGGAATGTGCTGTCACCCAGCATAATTCGTATGTTGGGTGACGGTAGCACCTGAAGCCAGAAGCCTGACTCCCACTCACCCACAGCCAGCAGGCGGGTTCGCTCTGCAGTATTGGTGGACATAATAATAAGTTTATTCCGTATCAACCTGCAGAACGACTCATCCCACTGTCTCTGGGAAGATGGGTGTTTGGGCTGAACCATATCCGGGCAAGCCACTTTCCAGGCGTTCACCGCATCGGTCAATATTTAAATTTAAAAAGCCAATTCTAGATTTTTTTTATATAAAAGCTATAAATTTTATTAAACTCAATCAATCCTACTACAGATTTTAAAAAAACCCTTTTAAGTTTGCTCTTTCTATACCTATAGGTAAATATTTTGTAATTAATCATTAAGGGTTTGTTAATAAAAGGAAAAGGAAATAATGTTTTATTTTCTTTATTATTTTGTTAACAATATTAAACAATTTTATTAATGATCGAATTTTAAGTATGAATTCGAGCTACATATCTACTTCGTGTTCACAAATGAACAAGCTCTTCGTATTACAATCGGTGTTGATCAGATCACCGGTATAGAACATTGAGCCGCACTCCTCATATTGGTTTCCGTCAGGCTGATAGTTGTCCAACCAGGCATCGGCATCTACATTTATTGGTGTTCCTGGAAAAGTTAATGATAAATCAATTGATCAATCAATAATCCAAACGGCAACCGAGATTTCTGGGATCGCTTTCTATCCAGGAAACTAACACAATCCGTGGCAAGTAGTGTCGGCTACAGAGCAGCAAGCTCATGTGGCTCGGTGACGGCGACGCTATCGGTGGATATACAGACACAACAATAGACAATGACAGATCCAGTCACGTTTTATGGTGATCGTTAGTTCCAATCAGATCAACTGGCACAAAGCAAAATTCACTCTCGTCTATTTAATCGTGGATGTTAGAACGCAATAACATTTGTTTTGACACATCTGGTTACACACGAAGTGAACCACAAATAGTTGTAAAAAATGTAATAGTTTAAAAGCTGTATTTATTTAGTGCTTTGACAGCGGAACTCCACTTTTAGCATCCGAGGCAGATCGCTGTAGCCTAAGCCACACACTCACGTACCTCTAACTGTCTGCCAGCCTTCGTTAAATCTGTTATGAAAGCCCAGGTGATATATTCCTCTTTGGTATTGCTCACTGATCTGTGGTTTTGGTGTGGATTTCGTTAACTTCGCAAGGTAATTCGCTTCCATCCGATTGCAGATCATTGCCAGGGAGGTATATTCTATTCGGCACATTGCATATGCTTCGGCCCAGTTCAGTGGAGTTGTATGGAGCTTGTAGCACTTGCCAGTATTCTTATTGAAAGTGTAATCTGAAATAATGTATTGTGTATATTTGATGATGGAGGACTAAAATACCTACGTCCGCATAATACTAAATGTGTTTTGAATTAATACATTTATTTTTATTTATCCATAGGTACTGTTGGGTAAATGAATACTAACAACAACATTAGTTAATTTTGAGTTTGATTCTTCTGAAAATCTCCTTACAAAGCACGCGCCGCAATTGGTGAATAGCGTTGAGCCGCTGACCAGTTTGGCGTTTTATTAGATTTTACGTGATATCGTTATGTCAGCTGTCAAAAACTCCTTGTTCTGTTCTGATAGAAAGCACATTTTCATGTGCTTTCTACCAGAACAGAACAAGGAGTTTTATAAGCTCTATTTTTTAACTGACCTGAAGGACCTTCGTCCTTAAAAAACGGAGCTTATCAAACAATGCACTGCTTTCATAAAAAAGATTTTAACCTACCTAAATTAGGCATATTGCAGTAATAATTCCATTCCAGTGAATGGAGACTCTTCTTACAAATAAAGTAAGACTTGGGGTCACATAGGTAATCATTCATAGTGCCTAGTAGGTCCATGTGCACACAGTCTTCTTCACCGCCAGAATTGTCCGGTTGATATTCCTGCCATCTACTGTACACCTCAGTGATTGGCCTTCCTAAAAATTATAAAAAAATGTATGATAAGAAAATAAAGTAGAATTAACTGGTTCCTATCTATACTCTCATTTAGGTTTACGCAGGGGCCGTTTTCTATGAAAACTGAAATGGTCAATAATATAATAAAAGCTGGTTTAGAAAGACCCATAAGGAGTCTCTCAAGAGTCTCACATTGTTCACATTAGTCATTGCAAACATTTTACTGTACTGAGATGGCTCACAAGTTACATAGATGATTTCTTTAGTACGCACTAAAGAAAGTGCACAAAACACAAAAGCACAATTAAATGAAAATGAATTACACGAAGAAAAATTTAATTTAAAATTTAAAAAACTCCCGACACTAACACAAACATCTAAAAAATAACAAAATAATACGTATTGGGCCCTTTCAGTTTAATATAAATTTAGGTAATATTTTGTGCCAAGCGTCGTCAAGTCGGGGGACGGCTAATGAAAATAGGAAGTAGACAGCGGCTATTATTTCTACAATAGCATACATTCATTATTGATAGGTATAAGCCTCGTCTTTTTGACGTTTTCTTTAGCCGTCCCCCGCCTAGACGACGACGATTGATACTTTTTAGATGTTTTTGTTAGTGTCGGGGGTTTATAAAATTTTAAATTTAACTTTTATCACCTACTTTATATATTACTAGTAGGTCAGACACGCTGCCATCGATACGTATCTCGCCGAAATCTGCGCCCCTGTAAGTATTTTTCCCAAAGTAGTACTTACTAGTTTACCCTCATTTATCTTTCCTTCTCCATCATCAGACCCTTATCACCATCTAGCTATAACCTATTTATTGAGACCAGTACAATGAGCCCAAACACGATACCTGCGCTGTAAGTTGGTGAGCGAGTTAAATATCAACTAGAAAAGAGCTAAATATCAACTAGAAAAAGTATTTGTAATTAATAATTTTAAATGAAAAGTACCAGGGTCACATAAATCTAAAGAAGTGTTTTTAATTTGGTTGGGTTTTACGGCCAAGGGTACAGCGGTTAAAATTTATTTTCCACTTTACCCTCAAGGGAACAGCCAAGGGTACACAGGAAAATAAGCCTATGCAGGAGCCTTTACGCTACATCGCTTCGGAATTGTGATCCAGATAATTGCTTTTACGCGCGTCAGTATTAGTTAGTCTTTTCCTTTTAAGTCTGTACTCGTAGCATGACCACGGTTTAGAGCTTAGCGCCACGGTTTTTGATATTACCTTTAACCCCATCTTTAAAGCGTATATCCGAGGCCTGGTTGCAACTATTGCGGTAGAACGTATAAGCATTCAGTTATAAACTCGCACGTTTAAGTTTTAAATCTACTTTGTGAAATCTATTTTTAATTTAATATCAGATAACGCACCAGGAATCCGCTTTTTATATTGTGTGATTTTTTAAATTTGCCTTGTGTGTTTACTTTTTTATATGATTTTTCGGTTTCAGTTTTAGTTTTAGTTCAGTTTTAGTTTAGTTTAGATAGTTTTTATTTTTAAATCGAAGTTATACGTATTTAATGTGGTGTATGAGTTTTTTTTTATTACATGAACGACATTACGATTTTGCATAAGTATCTGTCATGTTTTGTAAAAAGACATTACCAAATCCTGTACATAAAAATAACACACGAATATAATTGTTTTATACTTTACATGGAACAAGATATTAAACATTTCTTACGCGAATAAAATGTTAATCGTCGCTTACCGAAAAAGTAAGCGATTGCATGATCTGTAATAACTTGTTATGGTATTATTCGTGCAAAAAGCGTATTTAGACTTTAAGGGAATATATTGTTGTGTTCATTACGTGACCATTGAAATTATTGTACTTTTATAAATAAGTATACAAGGTGTTGTTTTGGACCTGCAAAACATTTTAGGAGGTAATTATGTTAGTGATTCGCGACCCGAAACAACAAAAAAAAAATTAAAAAAAAAATAAAATAAAAAAAAGAAATAGAAAAAAATAAAAAGAAAAGATAAAATTTAAAAATCTAAAATAAAAAGTATTATTGATTATTGACTTGGTATCGTATTGTTATACGATTATTTACGAGTTTCATAACAACCTCCTGAAATGTTTTGCAGGTTCAAAACAACAGCTTGTATATGTATAGAAAAAATACAGCAAGAAAATTACAATATGTTATCAATGCTCTAAACACCGAATATACAATAAAACGAAAACTACCGTAGAACATTACCATATTATTCGATGGGGAGGGCGAAAAGTCCCAAAAAATATGTTTGCTTAATGCTACTTGGCAAAGTGAATATTGATAATGCGTAGATTTCGGCTTGGTGATACCTCTCTACACCCTGTAGGTATACATACCGTCAACGGTCTCAAATAATCCTTCAGCCATTATGTCAGACAGCCCCACGAACACCCACGGTATGTTAGGCTGGGTTCTGTTCCAAAACCATATAACAGCGTTGGCTTCATCTTCGTTTTCTGCGTAGAACAAACTGGCTCCTTCCAGAGCACACATTCGCTTAGCATCAGCAAAACCCTGTGCTGTCGTGTGGACCTTGTAGAAGCTCTCTTCTGACTCTATATAAGTGTAGTCCTTCCGGAAAATCTTTTTATCCCTTTGTCCATCTACAATATGGAAAATAGACCTATTTGAGAACGATTAACGTTTGTGTGACTACAAACATCAAAGTCAAAGTCAAATTAGTTATTTCAAATAGGCACATAAAAGGAAAACATGATGAGAAGATGTTTTTCTTCAATGTTTCAATGTTTGAATTATTTTTTTATAAAAACCTAATACCTACTTACTACTTGCCTAATATTATCAAAAAACCTAAACTTGAATTTTGAGGAGTACATCAACGACAGTGTTGGCAAAAAGTTAAACCGATTACGATAAAAAAATAATGAATAATAATTTAATCATGATTACCGATTAAATATAATAATTTCAATTGTTAATCCTCAATTAGCGATTAATTTATTTTAATCGTTCAATTCAATTCATATATTCAATAACAATTTTTAAATTGTGTCTGAATGTCTTTGACTAAAATCTAGATTAACGAATTTAATTATAATTATTAATTTAATTAATTAATAAAAAATCATTAAATTAATAATTATAATTATTTCCTTATTCAATCTTTTGTCATATAAAATACACTTTTAAATATTTCTGAAAAAGGTGTAAAAAAACATTAAAAAATATAAAAAAGTCATCCACCGGTGTCGGAAGCAGATATAAAAAAAAATGTCATCCGCCGGTGTCGGGAGCAGAGTTCATGCTACTGGTGGTTTGAGCTCCAGAGATAGGAACCTGCTCACCAAGCGAGCCGCATCGAGAATTACTGCCTTCTGAATCAGGCCATTGATTCACCCTCGGGAGCATCGGAAAATGTTGGTCGAGGCTTTCGGCTATCAGGTCATTGGCCAATCGGTACAATGACAGCCGAGCTCACATTCCACATGACAACAACCTCGTGTGCTAATTTGAGATACTTTATTTGTTTCTCTTTCTCAGCTTTCACGAGGTTCTTTTCATGTGCAATGATAACATCGACTATCATTGCGCGGCGTGCCGGTCTATCAGGCTTATTGGTGACAATAGTCCTATCAGTAATGATAGATCCCGGTACAACGTGACATTGTCATTTTCGAGAACCGGGTCGGACACATACTTATAATACGGTTCACAGGTTTATATTTCAAAGCAAGTCATTGGTGAATAATCCTAGTCACTTGCAAGTATTCGCTTGCAAGTATTTTAGAACAACCAGAAATAATATGTGTGATGGACTCACTCGGTCGGTGCCATGCCCAACACACTTCAACCAACCCATCCTTCATAATAATTATGTTTCCGGTAGTTATTCGTCAACATAACTTCTTCCATTTATTGCGCAGACAAAACCTTCAGTTTCCCCGAAAAGGTGACCAAAACGTAGCCAACATACGGACGCTAAGAAATCTACACAAGGCTCATGAAGAGAAGCGCCCGTGCAGCTCCTTGCCATACCTCATTGCGGTCATCGGTAGTAAGTACCACAGGTTTGCGACAGTTTTCTTTAGCCATGGAAAGAGGGGTGAGCCTCTTGTCCATTTCGACCACATCAAGATGCATGTCCACTTCTGTTTAAAAAATATATATTCCCTGAGACTAAACACCTCGCGGTTGTGGAGAGTTTTTGCATTCAAAAAGCCTCGACCCCCACACTTCCGCGGGATGTACAGTCTCATCACACATGATCGTGGATGATGCATCCGGCTTGCGGTCAGCAGTATACGGACCCTCCTATCAAGGGCATCGAGTTTGGTTCGAGTCTATTTGAGTATGCCGAAAGAGTACATCAAAACCAGCATGACCAAACCGTTGAAGATACGCTCTTGTGTCCGCCTGAAAGAAGACTAATTAATACTTTCTTCAGGTGACCATAGAAGCGCTCCTTTAACGATTGCTTCTAGTCAGCAACTTTGATGCCTAAAGCTTCCGACATACCCAAAGCTTTTGGATAAGGAGAGGGATCTAAGGTGCATGGAATCCGAATGTTGTATTCCCTCGAATTCCATAATCTCACCTTGCTTTACATGCATTTCTGCACACCAAATTGCATTTGTCCACACCAAATTCCGTCTTGATGGTGCTACTGAAAGTTTCAGTTACCTTGAGTAGCTCCATCAGTCGCAATTTGTTGGGGGCAAAGAGCCACCTCTCCTCAACCGATAGCCTAGACCTGAATCCTCCAGGAGTGTGTTTAGAGGATTCAAGGCTAAGCAGAACCAAAGTGGACTCAAACTGCCGCCCTGAAATATTCCCCTTTTAATCCATACAGGCTCATCATTCTCCTGGATCTGTCGACACCCTGGATAGTGAAAAACCGTCCTCCATTGCCTCATACACGACTCAAGGAAGGTGCGTAGAGTTGCATCTGAGCCATTTATGTGGCACCGAGTCGTAGGCCTTCTTTTAATCTATCCAGCAAGTAGACAGATCCTTGCGGGAGCGATGAACCTGTTGGCTAATGGCCATGTCGATGAGGAGCAGCACCTAAGTACCGCGGAACACGTAATACATACAGACATAATCGATTTACTGTCAATATGCTTGTTAATTTTCGCCCTCAAAATGGATGTCAGAAGTTTAAAGGTCGTCGACAAACATGTGATCGGTCTATAATTCTTGGGTCCCCCGAGGGACTACCTGACGTATGGAGCAGGTGGGTAACGCCTGTTGTTAGGAACTGCCGTAGTGATCCAGACTCTAAAGATGGAACTGGAACTGAGATTCCAGGCAAGTGTGTGAAATAGTTAGCCATTTCAACCAAAAGTAGTGCAGTCCGTCCGGTTCCGGTGATTTCCTATTCGGTAACGGACGGACCGCTCTGGCTATGATGTCTTTGACATATCTCGGGACTCTGGGGTCCCTGACCTTTGGGAGACATACGAGGAGCCAAAGCCAACTCGCAGAGGTCCGTTACACGTTTTTGATTAAATGAGGCTCCAACCGATGATTATCCATGTTTGCTCTATGCAAGTATACCCAAGGACAAACCCCAGTTGATGCAGGACTATTGCAGAACATGGAAACAAAACATATTGGGCTTTCGGTTTGGGTGGCTAAAGTGGGTTGATTACCTAGGACTATGGAAATGCTAATGGCCCTTGCCTTTCCAACGTTTTATATAATAAAATACACCAATAAAATTGCAGGGAGTGACTTGCACACTCAATAATGGGCCCCCGAAAGTGGTTGTTAGCACATAGTGATGTAGCGACAAAGGTGCAATACTTCCTGAGGTGGTTGAGCAGTGGAGAGATATTTCACGGCTATCAGAACAATCCCAGAGCCCGGAAGATGTCTTCCGGACTCTGGGATTGTATTCCAGCACTTACTGGAATACTTCTTTCCTCCGAGCACATTTGCTCTTGTAAATGTCCACTCAAGCCGGCAAATAAAGGCCAGAATGAGGTGGGAGCTCTGTTTCTCATTATTGTTCACTCCAGCTAATAAAGGCAAATCAGAGATGAGGAACAAGACTTCTTCCGAGAGATAGGTTCCGTGGGGTCGCTACTGCCCAACAGCTCGCCACACGCTGCCCTTTGGGTTTCGGTATCTCTCTTGGTCTGGCTCCTTTCCCTAGACCTGTTCTGGCAAAGTAAACTCTACCGGCACAGACATAGAGTTCGAAGCGGGCAAGCCCCACCACGACTTCAACGTAGAGATATGGCGGTGGGGTAATTATTATTATTAATAAACATAATTATTAATAACGAGCTTTTGCCCACGGCTTCTCCCGTGCGGAAGCCGTAAATTATACCACAGGAACGTACTACCGAGATAAAAATCCTATGTCCTAACCCAGTTCTACCTATGTGCCATTTCATCCAGATCCGTTAAGCCCTTTTAGCGTGAAAGCGTAACAAACAAATACACTTTCGCATTTATAATATTAGTTACTATTAATTTGTATACTATACAGTATACATGATATTTATTCAATTTCTAAAACCAATCAATATAACTTCTGACTTGTTAATAGTAATAAATCAATCGTGTATCAAATTAAGGATTGAACATTACTTAAATTAATTGATCACTATTTTAATCTCGACAAAATGATGAATGATTAATTTAATCGATTCATTTTTTAATCTATCGTTGAATTGATTAAAGAAATTAATCGATGGATGCCAACACTGGTCAACGAAAAGATACACTGACGTACTGTACGAGTACCAATACAAAAAAAATGCCTGTCTGCCCCGTTTATTCTCCAGATAAAAGTTATCTGACTATTGAAAACTAGCGCTAAGTGTTTTATGTACCTACTAAGAGTACTGTTACTAAATGTGTTTTGAATTCTAACAACAACATTATTTAATTCTGAATTTGATTCTTCTGAGAATTTCCTTTAACACCCGTACAAAGCAGGCGCCACACTTGGTGTATATCTAGTGTTAAGCTGCTGATTAGTTTGAAATTTTATTGTATTTTAATCGTAATATCTTAATAATGTTATGTCGGCTGTCAAAAACTCTTTGTTATGTTCTGGTAGGAAGCATAATAATATAAAAGTCCTTCAAGTCGGTTAAAAAAATGCATCTTACCAAGCAATGCATTGCCTTAATACAAAAGATTGTAACCTACCTAAATTAGGCATATTGCAGTAATTATTCCATTCCAGTGAATGGAGACTTTTCTTACAAATAAAGTAAGACTTGGGGTCACACAGGTAATCATTCATAGTGCCTAGTAGGTCCATGTGCACACAGTCCTCTTCACCGCCAGAATTGTCCGGTTGATATTGCTGCCATCTGCTGTACACCTCAGTGATTGGCCTTCCTAAAAATTATAAAAAAATGTATGACATGAAAATAAAGTAGAATTAACTGGTTCATAACTTTACTCTCATTTAGGTTTACGCAGGGGCCGATTTCGATGAAAACTGAAATGGTAAAGAATATAATTAAAACTGGTTTAAATATGCCCTTAAGGAAGCCAAGAGTCATACATTCTTCACATTAGTAATTGCAAAAAATTTCCTGTACTGACATGGCTCACAAGTTACATCTAACAAATCATCTATAGATGATTTATTTAGTACACACTAAAGAAAGAGCACAATACACAAAAGCACAATTAAATGAAAATAAATTACACGAAGAAATACAAGGAACATACAACAAAAAAATATTTTTATGAAATAAAGTGACACTTTGATTATGAGACTTTAAATCAAATAACGAACATACAAAGTGTTTGTCTCAAGGTTGCACCAAATGGCAGGCCAGCTCAGCATGTGTCAGGTAAATATACCTTTCTTTTTTTTTAGGTGGGATATTATCAAATATTTTGTCAGATTCTTATTGTCTAATCCCCACCTGTGTTCCTTCCGTTGCCTGTGTTGCCAGGGGCCTAGATATCACTTAAGGGCGTTGCTGCGGCCCCGGCAGGAGGTAAATATACTTGACGCTGAAATTCTGCTGAATCCCTGCAGTGACATACGAACTTCGAGCAGACGAAATAAATACGTGAACATGGTGGATAAATACGTGAAGTATTATACAATAAAACTTTGCATTGGGTAACGTTCTTTTGATTTGAGTTGATTGTGTATTTGATAACTTGATTATTTAAATAGTTAATAGCATTTGCCCGCGGCTTCACCCGCGTGGTAGTCGGGAATTATCGTAACGCGCGCGCCAATGAAGCTCCCAGTCGGCCACCACACACCCTGTATGTATACGTACGGTCAATGGTCTCAAATAATCCTTCAGCCATTATGTCCGACAGTCCCACGAATACCCACGGTATGTTAGGCTGGGTTCTGTTCCAAAACCATATAACAGCGTTGGCTTCATCTTCGTTTTCTGCGTAGAACAAACTGGCTCCTTCCAGAGCACACATTTGCTTGGCATCAGCAAAACCCTGTGCTGTCGTGTGGATCTTGTAAAAACTCTCTTCTGACTCGATATAAGTGTAGTCTTTCCGGAAAAACGTTCTATCCCTTTGTCCATCTACAATATGGAAATTAGACATATTTCAGAACGATTAACATTTTTGTGAATACAAACATCTGTCTAAACATCGTATTAATTATGTAGTTAATACCTATCTTTATAAAAAAAATAATTGGTATTAATTCTCTTTTTCATAAAAACCTAATACCTCAAAATAGAAAAACATTGGGTTGTTCGACAAACAACCCAAACTTGAGTTTAAAAGAGTACATCAACGAAAAGATCCACTGACGTGCGGCCTACTATACCAATAGAAAAAATAATTACCAGTCCGTCATGTTTATTCTCCAGATAAAAGTTATCTGACGATTGAAAACTCAACACTAAGTAAATGTGTTAAGTACTAAAGGTGTTTATAATGTTTATATGTAGGGGATAATCTTTGAGTGGCGGCATCCTTAAATGTTTACAAAGTGTAAAGAATTTCGTGATGTTTAGAGGATTTTTGACTTATGAGGTGGAATTGAAAAGCGACATTAATTCTGCTGGGGAAGATTTTATTGCGTTGCCTGGTAAATCGGATACTATAATATTTTATATCATCATCTGCCTAGCCTTTTCCCAACTATGTTGGGGTCGGCTTCCAGTCTAACCGGATGCAGCTGAATACCAGTATTTTACATGGAGCGACTGCCTATCTGACCTCCACAACCCTGGGGAACACGATACCCCTTGGTAAGACTGGTTGTCAGACTTTCGGGCTTCTGACTACCCGTAATGACTGTCAAAGATCTACAAATGACAGGCGGGACCAATGGCTTAACGTGCTTTCCGAGGCACGAAACACGTGCCTAAAGATTTCTAGCGAAGCCTCTTCTGACTCGATATAAGTGTAGTCTTTCCGGAAAAACGTTCTATCCCTTTGTCCATCTACAATATGGAAATTAGACATATTTCAGAACGATTAACATTTTTGTGAATACAAACATCTGTCTAAACATCGTATTAATTATGTAGTTAATACCTATCTTTATAAAAAAAATAATTGGTATTAATTCTCTTTTTCATAAAAACCTAATACCTCAAAATAGAAAAACATTGGGTTGTTCGACAAACAACCCAAACTTGAGTTTAAAAGAGTACATCAACGAAAAGATCCACTGACGTGCGGCCTACTATACCAATAGAAAAAATAATTACCAGTCCGTCATGTTTATTCTCCAGATAAAAGTTATCTGACGATTGAAAACTCAACACTAAGTAAATGTGTTAAGTACTAAAGGTGTTTATAATGTTTATATGTAGGGGATAATCTTTGAGTGGCGGCATCCTTAAATGTTTACAAAGTGTAAAGAATTTCGTGATGTTTAGAGGATTTTTGACTTATGAGGTGGAATTGAAAAGCGACATTAATTCTGCTGGGGAAGATTTTATTGCGTTGCCTGGTAAATCGGATACTATAATATTTTATATCATCATCTGCCTAGCCTTTTCCCAACTATGTTGGGGTCGGCTTCCAGTCTAACCGGATGCAGCTGAATACCAGTATTTTACATGGAGCGACTGCCTATCTGACCTCCACAACCCTGGGGAACACGATACCCCTTGGTAAGACTGGTTGTCAGACTTTCGGGCTTCTGACTACCCGTAATGACTGTCAAAGATCTACAAATGACAGGCGGGACCAATGGCTTAACGTGCTTTCCGAGGCACGAAACACGTGCCTAAAGATTTATTAAACATCAACCCTATTGCGATTAAAAGAGGGAATAAAGTTTATAAGGGTGAATTTTTATGGTGTGTGTTGGGAAGTCGTAAATACCACCTATAAAGTTAGCGGCATTTATGGAGAGATATTATTGCGGAATATTTTACTGCGTACCTTTGTCAACTCAAAAGATCTATCGATGTTTTAATACTTTCAAACGGACGGGTCGTGAATTATAAAAGTAGATAATGGTGCCGATTCCCTTGTTCACAAACTAAACTAAATTTAAGTTCAGTGTATCTTTTTCTTTCTATTCCATTAAGAAAAGGACAGAAGATAAATTTTAGTTTAGTCCTGTCAAATTAATCCGCGCCTGTCACTACTCCATACAAGTTTAGACGTGATTAAAAACTTGCCTACTAAAATTACGTCAATTTACGTCAAGCGCTGATTAATTTGACAGGACTAAACTAAAATTTATCTTCTGTCCTTTTCTTAATGAAATAGAAAGAAAAAGATGCACTGAACTTAATTTTAGTTTAGTTTGTGAACAAGGGAATCGGCGCCAATAAGATAGTATTTTGAGAGTTTTCCAAGGCTTAAACACACACAGTACTCACGTGAGAAAACCGATGAAAAATATACAAGAAAGACTAACAAGGATTTAGAAAACATTATTGTAACTACACGACATGCGTCTTCCGGAGCAGGCACGACAATATCTGAACACTTACAATAAAGTGAAGCTTATAAAGTGAGCTCAAAAATTCACCCGTAACATATACAGAGTGAATTTTTGGAACGGGAACTCAGGGAGAACATAAAACGTACCTACCCAGCCTTAGCGTTGCTAGTAAGAATCAAATGCTGGAAATAAATATTATGCCTAAAATTCAAGCAAATGTATCTTTTTATTTTGCTTTTTGTTTATTTGGTGCACTCATGTGGACCACAGCACTGTTTGTTTTAAAATTAAAAATACATATTGCATTTTTATAACGGGTGTATAAAGTCGCTTGACTAAGCCGAGAATCACTTTGTTTTCCCGTACTTTTTTTTAACTGAATCATGGGTACCTGGGAACCTTCTGGTTACAGAGATAATGAAGATCAAAGTTCCAACGTGTTTTTGACGTTTTATACGAAAGTACTAAAGTTAAGTTAAAGTCGAGTTATAAACTTAAGTTTAGAAGAAATAAGAAAGAAAAAAAGAAACAGCGAATTTTCCCACAACAAATAAAAGTCGTTCCCCAGCAATTATTTTTATACAAAACTACTTAGTTTGATGTGCAGAATGCGTAGATGACGGCTTCGGGACACTCTGTAATGATGTGTGCTTTGTTTGTTACAATACAGTTACTTATTTCTAGTTATTTCCTTTATTTCAATTCCTTATTCTTCATGCAGTAGTAATTAAAACTACCTAGGAATGGTTTAAGGTCAACGTACACGTATAAGCACTGCACGCAGTGCCTGATTTAGAGTTCTGACCGCCCTAGGCTAACTATGGATATGCGCCCCCAGCCTGTCCTGTCTAACCTTTTCATTCACTTACAGGTGCAACTAATTAAATTACAAGTAGGTACAGAAGAGAGCTTACGTAACCTAACATCTTTGTCATTACGTAATTAAACTCTATTTATTTGAAGAAGATGTTAAATCCTTGCGACAATTGCTCTGTTACTTTGAGAATTGAGAATATTATATAAAATTCTTTATTCTTGCTTTCTCGCTGGCGAATCTTGCCACAATATTGTCAAAATTAACATTTTGTAAAAAATCAGTCTCAATAAATAATAGAGCAAGTGCATCAAGTTTCTGCTGGCGAAGAGTTGAGCGTAAGTAAGTTTTCACTCTTTTTAATGCAGAGAAAGATCTTTCACCGCTGCAATTTGTGACGCTCATTGTTAAAAAAAAACTATTACTTAATATTATTTCGACATTCGGAAAATAGATCCAATGTTTAGGTTGTTTAATAATAGCACACTCTTTGGGGTTAATTTTAGTGGATCAACGAAATCTTTATCTTTTAATAACTGTGCCAAATGGACACACTCGTCAGGAAACGTGTCGTCTATATCCAAATCATATAGTTGTTGCAACTCTTTCGCCTTGTTTCATAGAATGCTATTGTCATGTATTTCAGGTAATTTCCATACGAAACCAAATTTTGAATTTTCTTCGGTACAGATAATTTGTCGGTTTTTCAACTGAACTTTGAGACGATCAATGGCAGCGTAATATTTTTCTACGATGAAAGATCGTTTTCCTTCAAATTCAGTGTGTCCCGCTTTTACTTCGTCAAAATGGAACTTTGGTTTCCTTTGTCTTCTTAACTTTTTTTTGTGTTCAGTGATTCCGCACCTTTCAATTGCTTCCGATTCCAGTTATTCAAACTCTTTTCTTCTCGTAACGTTTCAAGGTGTGAATATAAGGACTCATATACGAGTAACAATGTTTGATAAATCAACGTAACTTGCTTGCAGCTGTGCACTAACGTTTTGAAATTTGACCAGCACAGAGTTCCAAAAACACGACATTATCGTCATTTCCAGGGTTCTCAACTTTTGTATTATTCCTCTTGCCTCTATTTTGGTCTCTCTATTTTGATTTACATCTATACAAATGTAGTCTAATGTTGCAAGAACATGCTTGTATGAATTGTATAAAGCTTTGCTGGCATCTGCTCGGACACTCCATCTCGTTTTCGAGAGGTCTTTTACAACTGTCGAATATTTATCGAGATTTGATAGCAAGATCTTCCATCTGCTAGTTAAACTAGAAAAAAAATTGTATATTTGTTACTTCAACGAAAAAAAGCAGCTGACTCATCGCTGCTTTCTGCTGCTACTGAGCCTACTAGTTGTAAAAAATGAGCTGCACATGGAATAAAAGTTGCCAGAGGTTTCACAGCTTTAATCCTTGTCTGAAGTACATTGTATTGACCAGACATATTTTTGGCGTTATCATAACTTTGGCCACGACAATCTTTAATATCAAGTTGCAAAGTTTCATCAATTATCGCCAAAACAGCCTTCTCCATGTCTTCGTCTTTATGTCCGCAATTAGGTAAAAATGTGACAAAGCGTTCGACGGGCTCTCTGTCAAGCAAAACATTATAAATGTCACCTGATCAGTGTGTGAAATATCTGGAGTGGAATCTAAGCTAATTGAATAATATTTTGCTTTTTTTACCTCTGCTATAATGGATAGTCGAACTTCGTCAGCGAGCAATAGAATAAATTCATCAATAATTATCGTAAATAATAAGTATGACGGAATGCCACTACCGTTTTGTCCAAATCTAGCCAAATGTTCAGCCATGAAAGGATCAAATTTAGATATGAGCTCAATACAGCCAAGGAAATTTCCATTTTGTAAAGATCCAATAACTTCATTTTGACCATGAAATGGAAGCCCACTAGAAGCTAAAAACTTTACTGTTTCAACTACACGTAGTACCTAATACGTTCCGCCAGTAAGATACCTCTTCATTATATTTTTTGATTTTTCCTCTAGTTGCATACTGTGCCAAACATTTACTATGTTCGGGAGAATTGTCATGATCAAATATAGCGTTACCATTTTTCCAATCATTAAGTCCACTTTTAGTAAACACCGTTGTTCCTCCATATAATTTGGGACCACAAAATACATAGCCGGTAGCTAGATACGCAGTAAACTAACCAGTTCCTTTTAACAATTTCTCCACTGGCAAGTTTTTTTTGGAACATAGTTTTAGTCAAAAATCTTCTTTGATTTTTATACTGTCTTTCTGATTTAGAAAATTCAATTCTACCTCAACGTTTTGTTTAAAACCGTTTTTCACGATATAATCCCGCAACGCGTCATTAACTTTCCACTGTGCAGGATCGGTTGACGGAGTGAACGGTTTATCTTCAGGCATTTCCTCTTCGGTGAAGGTCGATGAAGGAGCGCAGGAACCGTCCGCGGTAGAGGGTGCCGGCCAACAAGTACTTGGTGATGGCGTTGAACTTGTCTCTAAATTCCCTTTGTCCACAGAGCTCGTAAAAAAAATCCAATTTTGGAATATGTTTTAAAACATGTTCTCTCTTTTGTTCTTTCTCTTTTGTTTTTTTTTCTATATTCCGTTCCACTTGGCGTATTGCTGTCGAAGTATTCTCATTACCACTCATTTTATGTTTTCAATAAAACAAAACAAGCATAACGAAAACGTTAAGAAAAATATATCAATCTAAATCAAGTCGCGAAAGACGCGAGCGTGCGTTTATCAACATTACGTAAGACGATTACGCATATTATTACGAAATTATATCGCTGACCAAATGACCTCTCTTTTTCTCACTCAATCTACCTATCCCACTATCGCACTCTCACCTGAGTGTCAAACGAAATGAGAGAAAGAATAAGAAATAACAAATAGCCGCAAAAACCGGTTTAAACTTGTTGTGTAATGAACGCAGTTACGCAGTGCGTAGCGCGGCCGTAGTACCGTAGCCGGGCGCGGGTGCGGGACGGTTGAGGGAAAGGCAAGTTTCGCGCCCTCTCGCCCCTAGCCGCCGCAGGAGACGCCCAGGGCGTCGGGAATCCCGGGCGGATTTCCGGCCACCGTAGGCGCGGGCTTGCGGACGGTGAGCAATGGGTAGCTCACCGTCCGGTAAGGACCAGGCCCGGGTCGACGGCGCGTTGTATTCCACGCGCGCCTCAAAGAGATGTCGTCAGCACATAGGTAGGGGTCCACTAGGGCCGATGCCTGCCGGGGTCGCGGGAAGGTACTTATGGGTCACCGAGGCCCCCGCAACACAGGCAACAGGAAGGAATACAGGTGGGTTTTAGTCAGTAAGAGTCTGACACACCCTCCCGCTCCGCCCAGAGCGGGAGAAAGTATTTGAAGATTTCCCACCCTCAAAAAAAAAAAAAAGCCGGGCTTGGGTGGGGCGGGGGCGCGGCGCGGTTAGTGTGAGAGCGCACGCAGGAATTTTATTGTATCGCACGTATTTTCCCAAAATTACCAAATATTATTATGTAAGTCTCAACTCGGCGCCGCGCCGCGCCCGCCGCCCCCTTGGACCTTGCGCCCTAGGCTGTAGCCTTATTAGCCTGTGGGTAAATCAGGCCCTGACTGCACGGGATCAGCATGCCTCAAGTCTAGCCCTTCAGGATTATTTCTATAAAACCCCATACTTCAACGCACACTTAAGTATAAAAATCGTAATGGCATGGCCTGCATCATAAAAATTCAGCATGTATACCGACCCTGAAATGTGAGAATAGAGGTGACTAAACCCTCCAATTAAAAAAACGTTTTGGCGATAAGCTTCCTACCTACATTAAATTACGCATAATTGGGAGCTGTACCTGTTTATCGGTTTGTTTGTGCACGTATCTATCGAAAGTACTGGATATTAACTAATTAGGGGGGTTACCATGCACTCAACATTTTATCAGGGTCCAGGGTCTAAATATGACAAAATTGAAGAGACCGATTTTAAACCATGTGCGGTGCAACTAAGTATTAGCTCACGATCTCATGGGCGTTTTTTATCGCGGCGGAAAAAACTGCTTACGGACCTTTTAGGGTCAAAAACCAAACGAACGAATCGAACGAACAATCGAATGCCAAAAACGAGACCCATATTATAATTTCGTCATGTCTGTCTGTTTGTACGTCCGTCAGTCTGAATGAAGGTGTATTCTGTTCTGTTTACCGATTGGTGTAGTGAAATTACGAAAAATACCGGCCAAGTGCGTGTCGAACCACGCACAATGAAGGGTTCTGTAGTTGGGATGAATTTATCCCGAAAAGAAACTTAACGTTGTCGTTGAAAAACTTGTTCTCCCTTATATTGATATACCGTCACGGTCAATTCTCCAACTGAAAATGTAAGTTGGTCGACTATTACTCGTTAACTTGTGAAGCCTACTTAGCTGATCACAGCTAACACAAGCTCACACACAAGACACACGAGCTCGGCTCGGCTCGGCTCGGCTTCACAAGTTAACGAGTAAAAAAATCATGGCACTTGTATATATAACGAAATTAAATGAAAAACTGTCAAGTTTTTCATTTAAATGAAAAACTGAAAATCAATCATCAAATGAAAAACTGTCAAGTTTTTCATTTAATTTGGTTATATATACAAGTGCCATGATTTTTTTCACATATCCAAAAACAACCATCTAGCTGGCAGGGGGGGAAGGGGGTTGCACTTGATTAATATGTATATCCATGCCAAATTACAGCTTTCTAGTACTTACTAAGAGTCTCTGAGATAAGCAGCGAACAGACAGACAGACAGACAGACGGATAATTATGGTCTAGTTGACTGCGGAACCCTAAAAAAACTATGGGAGCTGCCCATAAATATGGACCCGAGGGGTGAAAACACATTCAATGCACATAAACGCGCGGGGTATTGTTGGATCCCATAATTTAAAAAATTGCGATGTTTCTCAAAGACATTGCTTGCATTATGCTGCATTGCATTATATTTTCCGTGAAATACTTTGAATTAAAAACGTATTTTTGTGGTAGATAAAACCAATAAGTACTGTGCATGCGTACATATTCATCTCAACTACGGACCCTTCACTGTGCGTGGTCTCGACATGCTCTAGGCCGGTTTTTTGGTCAGTGGGTCTTAGGGGCGGTTTTTAATACCTTAAGCAGTGTGTTTGAACAGGCATTAATACTAATTTTGAACTGATTCTCGTACAGTCAAAACGTTAACAAATCGAGCTGTTTGCAAAATGTTTTTCTTTTTTATTTTGTTTAAGCCAACAGATGTACTTCAAAGTAGTTACATTTATCAAAATTGACCTGAAGGTGTACTTCGGTATCTGCTTCTGGAACTCGTCAACGAGTAGATCTAGGTGTGCCAAGTTTGGGCTCGTTTTGATAGTTATGATGAGACCTTACCTCCGGACTGAAGGTGTACTTCGGTGTCTGCTACTGGAACTCGTCGACCAGTAGAACTAGGGGTAACGAGTTTGGGCTCGTTTTGATAGTAATGATGAGCCCTTACCTCCGGACTTGATGGACTTACCTGAAGGTGTACTTCGGTGACGGCTACTGGAACTCGTCGACCAGTAGAACTAGGGGTGCCGAGTTTGGGCTCGTTTTGATAGTAATGATGAGCTCTTACCTCCGGACTTGATGGACTGACCCTAAAGTGTACTTCGGTGTCTGTTACTGGAACAAAGAATATAATAGCGCAGGATAGCCTTCACCGGAAGTGGTAATAGGACTAATGGTTCAGCAGCTTCATTATCACCAGGATTGTGCCGGAATATAGCAGTTCGTCATGGATGCAGCGCATGCTACAGCGGCTCCCCTGACATCATTTTTTTATTTTTATTTATTTAATATAAGGTAGCTTCACAGCTGTGAAGCTGTGAAGCTGATTAGATTATCAATAAGATTATATGTACTTCTGTCAGCTGACAGAAGTACATATAATCTTATTGATAATCTAATCATTACGCCAATTACGAAGTACACAAGAAAGTAAGAAATACAGAGAGTGACATAATTATTAATAAATCACACCCAAATCCCTAACCTGTGGTGCTCGCTTTATAATAGCATTAAGGCTCCTACATACTGGCGCGACTTGTCGCGCGACGCGTCGCGACACAAAGGCACCGCTTGTAGCGCTACACGCGGTGCCTTTGTGTCGCGTCGCGTCGCGCGACAAGTCGCGCCAGTATGTAGGAGCCTTTACCGATACGGTAATTGTAATTAATATTTTTGCGTTTTTTTGAGAAGGTTATAATTTGGCATTTCTTAGTGTTAACATGTTATGTTGTTTGAATTGTAATAGTCACCAAGTCTATCTAAATCAGATTGGATCAATTGGCAGTCACTGGGGTTATTTATTTTCATAAATATTTTTTTGTCATCGGCATACAGAAGATGTTCAGAGTGAAGTAAACACTGTGTTATGTCAAAAAGATAAATATTATAAAGTAGTGGGGATAACAGTGAGCCTTGAGGCACCCCAGAAGTAACGAATCATCAACGAATCATCTGTCACACAAAAAAGTCATCTGTTGATTCGTCATCAGAAGACACGCCACGCAACCATCGATACGGCTCTCCGCTAGAGTGACAGTAATCAGCCAGTGTCAGTGTTATCCGACCTTTTCGGTGATTCCAGTAGTTTCTCAACAAAACTAGACGACGCCACTTGCTATGCCGTCAAATATTAACAAGTATAGCAGGTAAACTTTTCTCTTATGACGCGCCTTCGCCGGGAGCATTCGCCTGTAATGTTACCTCTACTCGTGACCTAGTCGTGTTACTTTTATCTAATGAATTATATGTACCTATCCTGCTGGTTTTAATTATCTCTCTACACTTCCTAGCGGTTGACGGCCTGCGCAGTCTACTTGCAAAGCCCTAGCCGTTGTAGTGGTATTTTGATTGTTACGTTACAGGTGAATGCTCCCGGTGATCGAGCGCCTTTATACGAGCACAGAGTTTATTGTAAGTAGGTAGGCACTTATGATTGCCTACCTTTTATATTATCACTAGCTTCTGCCCGCAACAGGGCATTTTAATGTTTTGTTTTTTGTTATGTCCGTCTTGATTCTGCAGAATAAACCATTTCTTTCTTTTTTTTCTGTTTGTCATTGCTATGCTCTCCCCGTAAGTAAGTCTAGTAGAATTGTAGTGGATATTCTGCTATGGTGGCACAAACTTATCTGATCTGCTGGCTTAAGCCTTTTTAGGGTTTCCTACCTCAAAAGGAAAAAAAGCAAAAGCGAATTTGGTCAATTTAGAGTAGAATTCCGAGGATTCGAAGTTACTCAAAAGGGAATAAAACCGGTACCGAATAAAGTTAATGCGATTGCAGACTACCCACGACCGGACAACAAACAACAGAGCAACTCCGTCGTTTTCTAGGTATGGTAAATTACTACAGGTCTCACTTACCGCACGTTATGGTGCATCAGGCAGAACTGAATAAGTTTTTACACAATGCAAAGAAAAAAAATAAGACTAAAATACCGTGGGATAACAAAAGTATAACAGCTTTCGAGCAATGTAAAGCCAACTTACAAGAAGCTGCTATATTGGTTCACCCTAGTGTGGACGCGCCCGACTCATGCGTAGGTGCAGTATTACAACAAAAAGCGAGCGGAACGTGGAAACCAGTCGGATACTATTCAAAACAATTATCAGAGGCACAAAAGAAAAATAGCACTTACGATAAAGAGTTAACCGCGATTTACATGGCCATGGTTCATTTTCGTAATTTGATAGAGGGACGACAGATTACCATTTATACAGACCATAAACCACTAATTTACGCGTTTACGATGGAAACGATAAGCTAATACCAAGGCGGGCAAGATAATTATTGTGTATTAGCGAATTTACAAGAGACATACAATACGTAAAGGGGCCAGAAAATATTATAGCGGATGCATTATCGCGTGTGGAATCTATTGTTTGTCCAACGGTGCTCGATTTCAACGAATTAGCTCTAGTGCAGGTGCGCGATCAGGTTACAGCAGGACATGACGATAGCAGTAAGTTGGCATTTAAGTATATAGTTATGCTGGAAGGTGATAAGCAAATATATTGCGAAAATCAACGGGTACCGCCAGACCTTATTTAACAAACAAGTTTAGAAAATTTGCATATGAAAGTGTTCATAATATCAGTCACCCGGGTGTTCGTACTACGCTTAAGATGATAACACTAAGGAATTTTTGACCGGGAATGAACAAAGACATTAATGAATGGACAAGAGCATGCATTCAGTGTCAAAAAGAGAAAGTTAATCGGCACACAATTTCCAAATTAACTAGTTTTCCGCCCAGTAGCAGGTTCGAACACATACATACAGATATCGTAGGTCCTTTGCCCACGCCACAGCACGGACACCGTTATTGCATAACTATTATAGATCGTTTTACGCGTTGGCCTGAAGCAATACCAGTTTCAGTCATTACAGCTGATACGGTCTCCAGAGTTATTTATGAACATTGGATATGCGGGTTTGGTTGTCCAAATAAGTTAACGACCGACCAGGGTAGGCAGTTTGAAAGCGACAACAGAGCAATGGGTTATTAGAAAGGTGGCGTCGTTCATTGAAAAACGCACTAACAGCACGTTTGACAGGTAATTTGGATTGGGTAGACGAACTGCAACAGATATGTTAGGGCTTCGTGCAGCGTGCAGAAGTGACACAGGTTTCATTGCCGCAGATATGGTATATGGGGGACCTATTAGGTTGCCAGGATATTTTATCCACGTGGAAAACAAACAGGCTAACGACCCGAGCGTATAATACTTAGATCGGTAGGACAGCTTCGGCAAGCAATAAACAAGCTACGACCCGCGTCAATAGTGATTAGCGATTCACGTAATATTTTTTTAAGAAATGAGATGATGAAAAAGTCCCTTTGTGCTACCTATGATGGCCCTTATAGAGTTTTAAGTAGAAATGATAAGATTTTTAGAGTTAAGTTAGCAAATAGAGAAAGCGATTTATCCATAGACAAGCTTAAACCAGCGAATATGTTACCGGACGACGATCAGAATGTTGACACGGATTGTGCACAGAAATGTTGAGAAAATAATAAAAAAGAAGTCGAGGATAAATCGCTTCCGCCTATAGAACGTACCACACGCAGTGGCCGGCGTGTAAAGCCACCGGTGTGATTTTTGGTGCCATAGTTTATGGAAAATAGAGTTATTGCAATGTTAAAGTCATTGTGCCAAATTTTGCGAAAGTCATTAATAGCCAAAACATAACGCTAAGTACCGCTCGTATAAGTAATAGAAATACAAAATATGACACAGGGAATAAATAATAGGCAGTTATTCAATAAGTGTAACATGGAAATTTAAAGAATAAATGAATCAATGAATGAATGAATGCATGAATGAATAATATATTTATTTGCAAGAATATAGGTAGCTGACATAAGTTCTTTGGATCTATGGGTTTCACTATATTCGGCATTCCAGCCGTGCAAATATTTAGATTTTACATCTTGGTTATGCTTATAGCATGCAGTACACATTTAATAATTATTAGCAATAACATAAAAGTACTAATAATAATTTCATAATTTAAGTTTAGATTACAATGCAATTAATAAAATTCAAATTAAATACAGTTCTATCCATTTAAAATAATAATTAATATTAAAAATAGCGATCAATAGTAATGATGTCATCATCATCTGCCTAGCCTTTTCCCAACTATGTTGGGGTCGGCTTCCAGTCTTCTGGTCGTTCTTTGTCTACTCGATTGGCTGACGACGTCTTCTTGGCGCCGTGCTTTAAGCTTCACGAGTTGTGGATAACAGGGCGGGGCATCGAGATGACCTGTATCCGAGCGTGCGTCTAGGCGTATGCACAAACCCCCCAGCTAAGTTTGTGTGGTAAGGGGTCTTACCAGATACAGCTGAATACCAGTATTTTACATGGAGCGACACCCCTTGGTAAGACTGGTTGTCAGATTTTCGAGCTTCTGACGTCCCGTAACGACTGTCAAAGATCTACAAATGACAGTGAATAGTAATGATGTCATGTGAATAAAAAATAGCAAGAGAAATGTAAATGTTTCAATATTATTTAAGTAATGTCAATAATAAAATGTGGATGTCATAATTATTATAATACATAAGTTTTACATTTTACATTCAAAATATTCATTGATGGAATAAAAGTAAGTGAAGTGAACTTGTACTATATCGAAATAAGAAACTTTGGTAAGTCTGTAGACATTACTAGACATTTCTGCAGACAATGTATTGTATTCCATAAAAAGCAGTCGATAACAATTCTGAGTAACGTAATATACTTAGATTAACAATTAATGTATTAACGTATAGGTATGACGGCCGCAAACGAAACTAATAAACAGATTATTTCATGTACAGCATACATAGGTTACAGAAATCGTGTAAATTGTATATTGTTAGAACTTTCGGGTTATTTGTATTTTGCTGTTCGATCGTAGGTCATTCTGCAGAGTTTGTGTTGTTGGTGCCAGACCACAATGATGCCAAGAGAGGACAGCAGAACATAAATCAAACAACTGTTATTTTTTTGAAGGCAGAGGTATGTTGGAGCTACTGGCATCAACAATGCTAGCGATGCAAAATGCAATGTTCCTCGTGCACATAGTTTGGCGGCCAGTCGTTTGCCCTGCGCCGCGCGCCGTGGCAATAATTTGTGTTGTGATAGCTAATGTAAGAAATGCCAGTTACTTGATTTGGTAACAGTTAAATAGATATTATTTACGGACTTGTAAATTTTATTTACTCTCCTTTTTCCAACCACATAGCGAATCCAACATAAACTTTTATCCAAGAGTGAGCTTCCGAGGAAAATGCTTTCTCTGCCTCTACGTTTGTAAGTGTGCAGCCTGGTATGCCAGACGTTAAAGCCCATTTTGTCACCGTACAGTGACTCCTTGCAGTTGCCCTACTATACATAGAAGCTCTTGTGTTAAATATATTTATATGCTTTTGCCAACTCAATGTACCCCAAGGTACATTGAGTTGGCAAAAGCATATAAATATGATTGTTACGCTTGTTCGCAAGCTAATTTTTCCTATGAAAAAACTAAGAAGAGTAGTTGCCGACCGACTGTTAAAAACTATCTATTTTGCCCTAGCTCAGTCGCTTCTTACCTATTGCATATCTGTCTGGGGCGGTACACTTAAAACGTATCTACTTCGCCTCGAGAGGGCACAAAGGGCTGTCTTGAAAGTCATGCTTCATAAACCCTATCGCTACCCGACTACCCAGCTTTATAAAGACATATCTGTACTCTCTGTCCGACAGCTCTGTGCACTTAACATCACTTTACGTGTACACTCATCACTGACCTATGACCCAAGGTTACTAGAGCAAAATAAACGACGTAAAGATCCTGTATGGGGCACCTGTCACCACCAAAAGTGCTCTGGCGAGGCGTAGCTACCCGCGTCTTAGCAGCCACCTTTATAATATTATAAACAAAACCTGCAACATATATCATTTACCTAAATTTAAATGTAAAACTGTAGTTAGTAGTTTTCTCCAAAAGCTAACGTACGATGAGACTGAACAACTCTTTGCAAAAACATCTTACTAACATATCTAAAAACAGATTTGAATTGCTCCTTTATTACATATTTTATACTGTGACATATACGAAATACACACTTACTCACACACACACACACACCACACACACACATTCCTTGCTTACATTAATTTTAATAAGTGTTAATTATATGTTAATCTAAGTTTTATGCTTACCAAAACTCCTGCAAAGTGCATATTGTCAATGAACTGTAAGAGGAAGGCGCCTGTATCTGTAACACAGATTATACTAGCACAGACACAGACGTTCACTATGGCTTAAAAATGCATAACGTTGTACTTCTATTTTATTTTTATTTCTCTGTTGTTCGATTGAGATGGACGAATTGTATTTAGCTTTTTGAAATAAAGATTATTATTATTAAAAAACATATGCTTGCTGCTAATGACTTAGTTATGTGTACTTGTCAGAAGGATTCCAACCCTGATGCTGTCCAGCCTGAGGCAACGGAAGACCCGTCCAAGACTGAGAGTTTGTCTCAAGACTGCATTTTCAACCAAGATATACCTTATATTGTGCAAGAGTTATCTCAAGTGGTACAGTCAGTAGCTAGTAGTGTTTCCTCTTGTAGTAATCAAAGGACATCGTCAAAAATGGGCCTAGGACCAACAAACATCTGACATACTTAATAATTATAAGCATATTTTATTATACTAATTACGAATATTTGTATGAAACGGACATTCTGCGTTCCATAATGAACAATTAAAAGAGCTGTAACGTTTAACGACATCAAATCAGAAATGCCGCCATCTTTGACAATATGTTTGACACGGTTTGACATAACAATTAGTGATGCCCAGTCTTTCCTTTCACACAAATCAAGAGTGAGATTACTTGCGTTGGCCACCTGCTCACAGATGTCATACGAATCCGTACGGACTTTCCTTGTCAACCTTTTTCGCTCTAGGGTATGACGCTCCTGTTGTGACTTGTGCGACCTTTTAATTGGTAACACCTTAGGTGCGAAAAGAATTCAACAACAAAACCGATTTTCATATCATATTACATTCTACATAATTAATGATCTTTTTCTATACATTTACTTCACATTTCATAATCAGCCTTTAATGTTCCCACTGCTGGGACACAGGCCTCCCCTCTGTGAGATGCCGTAATCCAAAACGCGGGCTCAGTGCGGGTTGGTAGATGTCACATGTCTTCAATTTTTTTCTAGGACGTGCCGGTTTCCTCACTGTGTTTTCCTTCACCAGTTTGAGAACCATTACTACACATTAGTAATATGTATTCTAATATTTCAATAGAATAACATGCTGGGAGTACCCAGCTTGTTATTCTATTTGAAATATTAGATACATATCACACACACACATAAATCGATACCATGCACGGTATCGATTATGCTTAAAATATATCGATAAGGATCTAATGTATGGGCATCTCTAATCCTTGTCATGTTATATCAATCAACTCAACTGTCAAGTTCTTGCATTTACACTTACCTACCTACCTATTTTAATATAAAAACTAGAAGATTTACCAAATGAGTAAAATGCTGCTTAGTAAGTTTATTTAACACCAAACAAGATAGGTACATACGTACTTAAATGTTTTACTAAATCTCGTAGTTTAACTAGCCACATATAGGCAATAGAAATAACATTAGTGACATGACAGGCATTCTTACTAAATATAACCTCAAAATCTTTGTTTTCTTTTTAATTAAATGCTTTCTGCAAATTGTCTGTCATTAAACTTTGTGTTTATGGGCTTATACTTGTAATTTAGAACACGCAATGTAATTTCCCTTCGCTGTTGGTTCTGGGGCGAAAGGTGTATGGATGCAGAACAATCTCCTTTGTTATCAGTCAGTTATTTTTTCAGATGGTATAGGAAGCGGTTTAGGGACATTAGTTAGTAACAACTTGAGTTTTCTTACTCAATATTATTGTTTACTTGGGACGTCCTTCAAAGAAATAATGACATAAATTACAAGAAATCAATATGATTCAAATACCAACATTACTGTATTTGTAGGTAATAGTACCCAGGTCAAAAAAAGAAGATATCACTGACAGTGTTACTGAGGTTTTAAAGATAAATTGAAATAAAATTATTTTGTGTGCTCTTCCATATTTTGAGATGTTATCAAATAGTAAAAATAATTATATACATAATATGCTTAATAAGCATATTCAGTTTTAGTAAGTCACTACAGTGACAAACTTATATTTTTTGACACCAACAGTTTTGTTGATAAGTTGAAATCGACAAGGAATACTCGTACAGTGTATCTGCCCATTAGGTTCAGACATAAAATAGCGAGGCTATTATCTTATATAAACTCAGACATAAGTAGTATGTCGAAGTCTGTACTGTACTATAATTAACACCTCAATTATTAGTAATAATTCTTACAGGTGGTCATCTTAAATAACTGGAGCACTAATGCTACCTACAACTATTTACAATAATTGTACGAAGGAGGATCCATGTGTCACTATGGCAAATCCTTGTCCTAATGTGGGGTTCACAAGTAGTAGGATCTCATTACCTGGTGATGGCATGGGAGTCTTGGGGATCACTCTGGATGTTGATTTAAACTAGATAGTAAGACAACAGAAGATACCGGTAACAATATAGTTACACTTACTGTTGACGATGGTGTCGCGGTCCGCCCGTCTTTTAAATTCTAGTTATATTTTAAGTAATAGGTACTTACTACTTACCTTAAAAGTATGTTTTTATATTACAGTTGTATTTTATTTTAATAATTAAATAGAAGGCCATCAAGAACGGGCTGCACACGGGCCCTCTCATTGGATAATGCGCGACTCCTTGACCCCGCCTACCGCTGCGGCCGTCATTGCAATGGCAGAGGATCAGTGCCAAAAAAAAAAAAACCTCGCGAACATAAGCGCGCCCGCGCATTCCGTTCTGGTGGTCTGATTTTCTATAAAGTTTTTGTTTGTTCTTATTTCTCACCAACCACTACCTAGCGACTACAAAGTTGGTCCATCGAGCCCGTAGACAGATAATAAGGGTAGACAAGTCCTCAGCGTATGCAGTATGAGATAGCGATAGTTCGACGTAAGCACATTACTACAGCTATGTGCAATTAATATTGTCATACTTAGACTTTTACCCCTATCGTGTGGGTAATCTGGTATTTATTCGAGAATTTCTTTCAAAATAAATACTGAATAAATATTTATTATTATTATTATATTCATTGTCATCAGTTATAAATTCGCCACTCCCTCAAAGGTTAACCTTTCAGGGAGTGGCGTATTTATAACTATGACCAACTCTGAAATAGCAAATAAAATCATCAGTTTCATGCATTTTTGAATGAAACTGCAGATATTTATTTAGATATTTCAGGTTCACATAGCAAAACGTTATAACCAAGAGTGCTTTCAACGCCTAAAAGATAATTAGATAATAGTAGTGTGGCAAATAAAAACAAGACGCGCGTGAACGAATGCGTCCGGGGTGAAGGTGAAGCGCGGAAACAAATGAGGTCATAGTTATAAATACGCCACTCCCTCAAAGGTTAACCTTTCAGGGAGTGGCGAATTTATAACTGATGACAATGAATGAATGAAAGAAATTCTCGAATAAATGTTTCGTACACTCACTCACTTTTATTTTTCCGTAATTGGGTAACAGTTTTTAAACTCATTTTTTATGGTTAATTTATAATATGATTCTACAATAAAAAAAAAATGCAACTGATTTTACAATTTTATAGTATTTAATAAATCTGTGTACTTTTTATATTAAACTGTGATTTCATAAGATCTGTTTTGTTCCATTTATCTACAAATACAACTATTTGTAAAAAAAAGTAAAAAGTAATTAATTATATGGTTTCGGTGCTATAAGGTAGATGCCATAAGTGATTAAGTTACATTGAGCAAATTGTGTAGTTTTTGTTAATCTATTTAAACATTTACCTCATTTCGTAATCATTGTTGCAGTATGTACTTCAAACTAAAGATTGTTACAGTAAGTCACACACTACCTTTACCAATACTAAGAAAAGCTTTATTTTTTAATTGTTCATTCCTTAACATACATATTTTTTCAAGCTTTACAGCTCAAATATTATTTCTAAATAAAAATAAAAATATACAAATTGTAAAACAAAACTATGTTTACGTTAAAAAATTTAGAAGAGTTAGGTATAATTTATATTTCGGGAGAAATGTCAAAGTAAAAAAAAAATTTCTACCGTCTTTTTCTCGAAAGTGTGTCCAGGGCACTTACTGTATATATCATAAGCACGGCAGTGTAGCTGCTCGTTGCTGCTGTCGTTGCTCCATACGCCGCGTGTGGTGAAAACACGTGCACAAAAAAGGAGCTACTGACTAACGAAGAAGAAAAGAAACTTGGAGTCAAATCAGATCTGCTGCACGGCAAGACAGATGCAGCAAAAGAAGCCAGGAAAGTGCATTTAGATATAAGTGTACGCCCACGTCCTAACTCGAGCTTGAAGCGACAAGATGGCAGCGAGTGCAAAAGTTCTCGCAACTTACGCGCGCCGTCGTCAGCAATACGGCGGCAGCAACTGGAATACGAAGCCGCTCAAGTCAAAGCCAAAATCGAAATGGAAGCAATTAAAACAAAGGCTCGCATTGAAAAAAGATTGATTGACAAGAAATTGGCCATGGACTTAGCCGAGTTGGAATCGAAATCGCGCTGCTCAAATCAACATTCATCAGCTTCCTACAAAAGCAAAGTGGAGAATTGGCTGGAAAAGTCTGTTGCTGAAAATCCGGCACGTCGCACGATCGCAACAAAGCGACTGTCGGGGGCGGTGAGTGCCACCGCAGCATTGACGGTGACGAGATGGCTATGCCACCTACTACCGCGACAAATACTCATCGCACCATCGAAGAGCTGACCAACGCGATTAAGAAGGCTGTCGACTCATCTAATCCTAACACGGACAATAAGATGCTGTTGTCTAGGCTGGCCACATTAAAGGATCTGCCTTAGCACTTTGGGGATCCGTAGGTATGGATACAATTTCAGGAAGCGTTTTATGAATCGTCACGGGTATGTAAGTATAGTGATACTGAAAAGTGTGGCGTCTACGGAAGTGTTTGCGCGGCGACGCAAAAGATGCAGCCGCTGCATTGCTGTTGAGAGCGAGTTCGCCCCACGATATCATAGAAACGCTCGAACTGAGGTTCGGCAGACCAGAAAACGTCATGCAACAAGTTATATCACAACTGAAAAAAGTTATCACAACTACCACACTCATACCACGCCAACATTGTGAAATTCGCCATTAAAAAAAAATAACGTCACCGCCGTAACTACATTGAAACAAATGGATTACTTAAAAAGTCCAGAGTTGTTAACAATCGTCATATCCAAATTGCCTACAAGACTCGTCAACAAATAGGTAGAATGCTTACACGAAAACCGAGTACACACTGAAACGCCTAAATTGGAACTACTCTCTAAATTCTTATATGGAGAAGCGCAAAAGGTTACAGAGTCGGGAATTAGCTACATACAATACCAGAATGAATTTAACAATAATAAACAACACCAGAAAAAGCATAACGATCATCATTCCGTGCTAACATTTGTTGAGGACAGTGACCCGGACACTGCCGGCAAGTGCAAGTTTTACAAAAGGAACAAGCATGCGTTGCCAGACTGTAGTCAATTCAAGCGAGCCATGAAAAAGGATAGATGGCGATTTGTTCGAGCAAACAAGTTATGCTTCAAATGTCTCTGTGCTCGGCACCCGGATAAGAACGAGTGTACAGCGGAAAACTACAACGTCGAGGCCTGTGGTGGGGCTCATCACCAGATGCTGCACTGGACGAAGCCAGAAGTAGCGCGCCGTGAAGCTTCCGCGCCACCCAACGATACCGCGACGCCCGACTCCGCTAGCGCCACCGCTAGTGAGCTCGTCTCACACGCCAGTACCCGAGCCGCGCAGTTTCACGAAGTGTCAGTGATTAAACCAAAGACAAATGTAGTAGGTACTTAAAATACTGCCGGTCACTATTCATGGACCCTGGGCCTCAAGTCTGCTATTACAATAGTGTCACAATGGTCTGTTCCGAATTTCCGATCCTCATTAATGACGCCATTATATTAGTAGATTACGAAACTTGTCAAAATCAACAATTATGAAATCAATAATAGACCATTCTGACACTATTGTAATAGCAGACTTAAGGCCCAGGTCAAGTGTGGCCACGCATGCGCTTCTAGATGATGGTGCAACAGTGACTCTCATCGCGGCCTACCTTGCCGATAAGGTCGGGCTGCACGGGGAAAGGGTCATAATAATGCGTGCTTCAGCTGCATGGGACTCCGAGTTATTGTGCGAGACTGAGATAATTAAATGTAAAATAAGTAACAGTGACGGTAAAAAATTCGACTTGCGTGCTCGTAAACTCAAAGAACTTAATTTGCCCTTACTTAATCACCTTTAACGTAAACTATTGTGAAAACATTTCTAGTAATAATAACCTCATAATATGTGACAGCAATGTTAAACCTAAAATGTTAATTGGTCAGGACAATTATGATTTAATTGCACCTATGATCTGTAAAAGGTATGCCTGGCGGACCATACATCACGCAAACTTTATTAGGATGGTGTGTGCACGGAGGTTGGCAAGCTGATATTACTGGTAAGCGCGCCGAACACGTCAACAACATCGGCAGCATTGGTGGCGCCGGCGGCGAGCCAGCCGAAGCGCACGGGGCGGCGACATCGTGCATAGTCAGTCACCCGCAGGTAAGCCTGCCGCACACGCGCTCCGCGACTCGTCCCCGAGAAACGGCAGCGCGGGAGCGAGCAGGAATTCATGTTTTGATTTTATTACATGTGCAAATAAACCACTGTGTCAGTCAGCTGTCGTGGAAGACTTTCGAATGTAGTACAGACATTGATTTAAGCTAATTACACGATTTAATTCGCCGTTCATTTTCACTCGATTCAATTGGTATCAGTAACAAACCACGTCAAAATATTGAAGAATTACGAGCCGTAAATATCCTTATCGAGTCAGTTGAGTTAGTTAACGGCCAATGGTCGGTCAAGCTTCCATGGAAGCACGATACATAAAGATTACACTCGGTAGAAAGAAAAATGTCATCTAAGCCAGAATATGAAATTAGATACCGCGAACGTATTGAACATTTACTTAAAAATAATTACGCACGTAAACTGCACACAAAACTGCGAATTCGCATCGCATTGCAAAAATCTCCGAGCTCGATGTCATTTTATTATGTTATTTTATTCGATGCGGCGTCGTATCGCATCGCATCGCAGTTTTGTGTGGGAGCCCTTAGGCAGAGTGCAGGTTCGATTCCAAATCGGACCACGTTTGGTATTTGCCGCATTTTGGTGTGGTCAACCCAAACAAAAAAAAGTTGCGATTGGTCTTTGATGCCGCCGCCAAAAGTGACAATGGTGCCGATTCCCTTGTTCACAAACTAAACTTAATTTAAGTTCAGTGCGTCTTTTTCTTTCTATTTCATTAAGAAAAGGACAGAAGATAAATTTTAGTTTAGTCCTGTCAAATTAATCAGCGCCTGTCACTACTCTGTACAAGTTTAGACGTGATTAAAAACTTGCCTACTAAAATTACGTCAATTTACGTCAAGCGCTGATTAATTTGACAGGACTAAACTAAAATGTATCTTCTGTCCTTTTCTTAATGAAATAGAAAGAAAAAGATGCACTGAACTTAATTTTAGTTTAGTTTGTGAACAAGGGAATCGGCGCCATTATGTCAGTTACTGACTTCCTACTCCAAGGGCCTGACTTATTACAATCTTTATATGGTATAATGTTTAAGTTTAGAGAGAATCCTATAGGAATAATAGAAGACATAAAAGATATGTTTTTACGTATTAAAATACATAATAGCGATCAAAATGCATTTAGGTTTTTGTGGAAGGAGAAGGGCAGCGATGTTGTAAATAAGTATGTAATGACGTCACTTATTTTCGGCGCGAATTGTTCCCCGTTTGTTGCCCAATTTATAAATCAAAATAAAAATGCTTCTCGATTTAGTAAACAGATGCCAGACGCTGTGAAAGCTATAACAAACAATCAGTACATGGATGATTATATTGATAGCTTTTCTGATGAGGAGGTAGCTAGGAAAATAATAAAAGAAATTTCATATATCCATAATGAAGGTGGATTTAAAATGTGTAACTATCTCAGTAATGTACCGAATGTGCTAAGTGACATTCCAAAAGACAGTCTTAACGACATAGCAATAAAGATTAATTTTGATAAACAGGCGGAGCGGGCATTAGGCATATTGTGGTTCCCGCGCAGCGATCTGTTAGCTTTAGATTTATCATTATCATTTAAACGTATTGCGCAAGATATTTTACTTTTGAAACGAATACCTACTAAGCGCGACATGCTGAGTATTATTATGTCTATTTTTGATATTCACGGCTATTTGGGAACGTTTACCATCAAGGGAAAAATATTGATGCGCGAAACATGGAAACTATCAAATGGGATGAAAAATTGAATGATAATTTATATGATTTATTCTGTAAGTGGATTAATCAAACTAATGAGATAAATAATATTAGAATTCCGCGTTGTTATTTTTCCTGTGATCAGACGAGTGATAGTTTAGCTAGTTTAGAACTTCATTTATTTTGTGATGCATCGCCGAGCGCGTACGCCGCTGCCGCATATTGGCGCCGCGAAAGCAACGACGGACAAGTAACCGTATCGTTTATCGCGAGTAAATGTAAAGTTACTCCATTAAAACCGGTTTCGGTACCTAGACTTGAGTTGCAATGAGCCGTGTTAGCATGTAAGTTAGCTAATAGTGTTAAAAAGGAGCATCGTTTACAACGTTTCGTTTTCTACTGGACAGATACGACTACAGTTTTACACTGGGTTTAAAATAATTGTAGGACGTATAAAGTATTCATCGCGAACAGGCTAGGAAATAGACGAGTTGAGTAAGTCTGACGAGTGGCAATATGTATGTACCCACTGGCGTAAACGTCGCAGACCTGGCGAAAAAAAATAATGATTACGTATTGACAGCCGCATTCTTGCTGGCCGCAACAACCTGAAATAAAAACAATTAGTGATGATATACAGGGTGACATTGAAAACATGCGACAAATCGAAATGGAAGATTGTACTCATCATTATGAACAACTTTTACTAAGGGACCAAAGCTACAATCCCAAAAAAAAAACTGCTGTCCCCTACATTTATGTTCGCAATACCTCATCAAAATGTAGGAAAAGCAGATTTTTTTTTTTGGATTACAGCTTTGGTCCCTTAGTAAAAGTTGTTAATAATGATGTATACAATGTCCTATTTCAGTTTGTCGCCTGTTTTCAATTTCAACCTGTATTAGAAAAAGTACACTTTGTTCAAGATAATAATATAATTAGTGACTTACCTGTTCCCGAACCAGATCGATTTTCTAGTTGGCTGCGATTATTACATAGTAGGTACTGCAACTGTTCTATTGTTTGTTGAAAAATGTAAAAAGAGTTTAAAGTAATCAACGAAAAGTTAACGAATCAAGCGGAACTATTGCTACTTCGTTACTCACAGGAAGGTTTCTTTCAAACTGAAATAAATTTGCTTGGATTAAACAAAGAAGTAAATAAAGATAGCCGTTTGAGATCACTCACCCCGATACTGGACGAAAATAATTTGTTACGCATGGGTAGTTGTATCGGAAACGTAAAGGGTGTAGATCAGCTCACTAAATACCCAATAATTTTAGATGGCATTGACTATATCGCGCGACTAATCGTTACTCAATGCCATATAAAGGCCGCGCACTCTAGTATCGAGATGGTAGTTAATGAGTTGCGTCAAAAATATTGGCTCATTCGATTAAGACCTACAGTTCGTACTATATCTAAACAATGTTTAATTTGCCGTTTTAAAGAGCTATGCCTTTGCCGCCACGCCTAGGTGACCTACCCGAATGTCGTCTTACACATCAACATAGACCATTCACCATGTGTGGAGTAGACTTATTCGAGCCTATGGAAGTCACGGTCGGTCGGCAGAGGGCGCGCAGGTACGGCGTACTATTCACTTGCCTCACGGTGCGCGCTGTCCATATTGAAGTAGCTCCTACTCTTACTACTGATTCCATGATAATGTGACTTCGTCGAATGGCCGCTCGTAGGGGTTGGCCACGCACCATGTTTTCGGATAACGGTACTAATTTGAGAGGGGCTGACACGGAAATAAAAAGGGCTTATAAAGAACTACTCGATAATCCTCAATCATTAATAACTGAAGCTTTAAACAAGGAAATCGAATGGAAATTCATTCTTCCGGCCAGTCCACATATGGGTGGTGCGTGGGAGCGTCTTGTTAGGAGCGTTAAAACGGCCTTAAAGGTTGTTCTAAAGGAAAAAGCTCCGATAAGAAACTTTGATTACTCTCTTGTGTGAAGTTGAGAACATGATAAACGGGCGACCCTTGACTCATGTTTCCGTCGACCCACGCGATCCAGAGTCTCTATCACCCAATCATATTTTGCTAGGTTCTTCATCCAATCTCCAACAAATAGGAATCTTTGATGACAATGACTTATACCTTAAAAAGCAATAGTGTATTGTACAACGTCTAGCTGATTTATTTTGGTCCAGGTGGCTTAGAGAAGTATTGCCTACACTAGCGCCCCGCAAGAAATGGGACCGCGAGGGTGCACAGCTAAAGGTAGGTGACCTGGTTGTTGTAGTGGACACCGCTTCCCCTCGGAATGTCTGGCCAAAGGGAATCATTCATCAAGTGTATCCGGGAGCTGATGGACGGGCAAGAACTGTAGACATTAAAACAAAAACAAGTATTTTGAAACGTCCTGCAACTCGAGTTGCTTTACTCATGAGTTTTGAGTGTCGCAATGACGACACTAAGGGGCAGGATGTTGACGATGGTGTAGCGGTCCGCCTGTCTTTTAAATATTAGTTATATTTTAAGTAATGGGTACTTACTACTTACCTTAAAAGTACCTATGTTTTATATTACAGTTGTATTTTATTTTAATAATTAAATAGAAGGCCATCAAGAACGGGCTGCACACGGGCCCTCTCATTGGATATGCGCGACTCCTTGACCCCGCCTACCGCTGCGGCCGCCATTGCAATGCAATGGCGGCCGCATTGATGATTGCAATGGCAGAGGATCAGTGCCAAAAAAAAAAAAACCCCGCGAACACTCCACGCGTTAAAAAGCGCGCTCGCGCATTCCGTTCTGGTGGTCTGTATTTCCAAACAGTGTTTGTTTGTTCTTATTTCTCACTACCACCATCAGACTCACTATTTCACGTGTTTGTAGTTATATCTTACGAACTGTTTCAACATGTAGAAACGAGGATGTAAAATCAACAGCCACTCAGGTGATATTAAAGTTTAAATTACATTTTCTAATCAGAACTTTAATCCAATGCACTTTACACTTAATCGAACCGATCAAATACTCATACAAAATTGAATCGATGTATCGTGAGTATCGAGTACCGAGTCGCATGGTTACTTCACTAGTTACGTCAAAGACAAAGACAAAGATAAAGACATTATTAAAAAAGCGCGGGAAACTTAACTTTGTGGACGTGTTCTTTTTTACTTAAATTGAAAATAATTAATTAAGTAGTATTAAAGAATCAGTAGTAGTAGTTTTAGTGTTTTATCTTCATTCACATTTATTTTAATTTTAGTTTTGTATATTTTCTTCAGTAGGGTTTTTTTTACTAATATTTCATAGCGGGAAAATGAAAGACCCGCCTGACCAAAGTCTCCCGGGACTTTGTTCCCTCGGCAGGCAATTTTGTTACTGTAATTTCCAATGAATCGGGCATGGATACCGATGGGTCGTCGTCGGCACGCCATTTAAAAAGAAGCCGCGTGCATGTGTGCAAGAATTGCAATAAACGCCGTCGTATCCGAAAAAACCAAGGTTCCGAGTCTTTGGGTTGTGGTTGCTTGGACTCTACACCTCCCTCTGTAACTCCATCGGAGCCTTAAAGCTCTGAAATAATTGTAAGTAAAGATATTCCGGATATTCTTGCTCCGCCTTCAGTTATTCCCACTCAGATTGGTCGAAAAACGTATGATAAAACTGACAGCGCGCCATAAGTTGTTCACGTACAAAAAAAATTAGTATCAACAGATGATGGAACGTCATTGCACCCTTTTGGCAAGTTCCTAAAACACAACGCTTTCCAAAATATTATTAACGGTAGCGTCAAAAAAAATCGGGCGTAATAAAATATCTATTTCTTTTTCCAATTTCCTGTACGCAAATTCTTTTATTACACATAATAGCCTTGAAACATATAATTATAAAGCTTTTATACCTACTTTTAATGTCACTAGAATGGGTTTAGTGCGTGGTGTTCCTGCAGAACGGTCTCCGGAGGAAATTATTGTTAATATAACGGTACCAATTGGTTGCGGTCAAATTTTAAAAGTCAGACGCCTCAATTTTAAAACTGTTGTTGATGGTACAACCATTTGGAAACCATCGCAATCTATAGTACTTTACTTGTACTTTTGATGGGCAGATTCTGCCTAAAAGAATTTTTATGTGTTATAATGCATTAGCTGTAGATTTATATATTTTCCCTACTGTACAGTATTTCAGTTGCTGTCGTTTTGGTCACACAAAAATTTAGTGCAGGTCCAAACCACGTTGTTATAAATGTGGCCAAGGACATACTGAGGACAGTTGTGAAAGAGAACAAGAAAGTGTCTAGGCAAAAATTAATTAAAACATACATGGCACAACAGTATCTTATGCTGAAGCGGAAAAAATGTATCCCCCAGTTACTAAATCGTATGCCGATACACTTTTATCTTCTCCTTCCAAAAACTTTGCAGATACTCCATCTTTCCCTTCAACTAATAGAATACCTGTTTCAAGTAGCTATAAAAAAACTGTCTTCCTTAAACCACGCTCACCACCCAAACCTGTACAAGGATATAATAAACAGGCTCACAATGCCATTATTAAAGATTTTAACATTCCCCAAAAAATCAAATGGTTGTGCTTTTTCTAATCACAATAATGGACAAATTGAAGCAAGTTTTTCCATAAACGATTTTCTTTCTGCGTTACACAATCTTCTGTCTCAGTTCAACATTTCACCGTCCAACGTTGCCCCATCTTTCAATGTATCTCAATCCATTCATAATGGACAACACATCCAAAATAATCCAGTGGAACTGCCGCAGTCTAGTAAACAAAAAGAGTGATGTTATAATAATATATCTTATAAATAAATATGAGCCATTTGCCTTTGCTTTAGCAGAGACTTGGAGAAATCTAATCATAGTTTTAAAATTAATGGTTATTTAACCATTAGAGAGGATAGATCTGATGGGTATGTTGGAGTAGCTATACTTATCAAGAATTCTATCCATTTCTCCACTGTTAAATTACCTCCTCATTTTGAGGAAATTTCTATTGTAGCTATTAGTGCATCATACTTGTCTTGTTTCTATTTACATTTCTCACTCTTCTTTTTCTGTTCTTCAAGAGATGAATAATCTTGTTTCTTTTCCTCTAAAGCCATTATTAATACTGGGGGATTTTAATTGCCATCACCAATCATGGGGTTGTGCAACTTCTACATGTTATGGCGATGAGTTACTAGATATAATAGACTTACATAACTTATGTATTTTAAATTCAGGAGCTGCCACACATCGTTCAGATCCCAATCAGAACCAAAGCGCAATTGACCTTTCTATCTGTTCTCCAAACTTAGCCTCTTCGTTAACTTGGCTTGAAATCGTCACTACCATAAGTAGAGGTTAAAGTATTAACCTCTACTTATGTAGTGATCATTTTCCAATAGTTATTTCTTATCCTCTTTCCAAACAGAAATAGTACTGACTGGGGCAAATTTAGGAACATTGTTGACAGTAAGCTTTGCTGTAATTTCTGATTGCAATGATCTAATTAATTACAGCGGCAGATGATGTTTTTCCTGTAAAATATAACAACATTAGTACAATTCCCTAGCCTCCGTGGTGGCACTCTGAGTGCACTGAATTGATTAAGAAACGTAAAGATGCTGAATACAATTATAGCCTTGATATGTCTGATATTAATTTTGATATCGTTACTAAGTTAATTAATGAAACATAGAAACGTTTTAAAAAGAAAAAAAAAATGATTCTTGGCGTAACTTTTGCTTATCAATTTCACCAAATACTCATCCTACGATTGTCTGGCGCAACATTCGTAGATTTAGCTCCATTTATAACTCTTCTCCTATTCCTGTTTCTTTAGCCAGTGAATTTTTGGATAAATTAGCTCCGCCTTGGGTTCCTGAGGCTATTTGTACTAATCATAGCCTGTCTCTTGTATCCAATAACCAAGACACTCATACGACGCTAGATCTTCCATTCACTCTCACTGAATTTGTTGAATTTGTTATTCATAAGACTAATGATTCTGCACCAGGCATGGATGGCATCCCGTATTCTTTTTTTCCAATTTAAATGATGACGTCCTCAGCTATTATGTAGAACTTATTAATTATATTCTTTACACAGGGAACATCCCTGTTGAATGGAAACGTCAAATGTTGCTGCCATTCCTTAAACCAAATAAAACTACTTCTGATGCTTCTTCCTATCGTCCCATAGATTTGTCTTCAATTCTGATGAAATTAGCAGAACACTTAATAAAAAATCGCCTAGACTGGTATGTTGAAAGTAAGGGTCTTTTGGCAGGATCTCATCAGGCTTTAGAAAAGGTAAAAGTACAATTGACTGTTTAAGTATTTTAACATCCGATATTCGGTTATCCTTCTCTAATAACCAATCCACCGTTGCAGTTTTCCTTGATATTAATGCAGCATATGATAATGTTGTAATAACAGTTTTACAAAATAAATGAAAAGCCTTACAAGTTTCATTGAATTTGTCGTTCATTATTAATATCTTGACTGTACGCTCTGTTAACATGTTAATAGGAGACCATGAGATATCACATCTTGTATGGAGGGGTCTCCCACAGGGTTCTGTGCTCAGTCCCCTTATATACAATATTTACACTTTTGATTTTGTTCTTCAATATTTTTATATTCTTATCTTCTATTCTTTTATATTATTTGATTTATTATTATATTCTTTAAGTCAATCTGTTGAGCAAGCTAGCTCTGCTATCAATTCTGCTTTATCTATTTTCGAGTCATGGTTACATCTAAACGGTTTGGATTTATCCATGTCTAAAAGCACGGCTGTTTTATTCACCCGGAAGAGAAATATTCCCTTAGTAAATCTCTTTTATAAGGAAATACCTATTCCAGTTAAAGATAAATTCAGATATCTAGGTATAATACTTGACTGTAAATTAAGTAGTGTCCCTCATTGTGAATATATCGTTAACAAATGCGAAAATCACCTAAACATGCTTAGATGCCTCTCTGGTGTGTGGTGGGGTGCACATACCTTTTTTTTGAAACTCATTTACAACGCAATCATCAGAAGCACTCTGGATTATGGATTGTTCGTTCTAGAACCCGGTAGTGCTATGGCTTTTAAAAAATTGGATCGCATCCAGTCTAAAGCATTACGCATTATTTCAGGTGCAATGAAGTCTAGTCCCATTAATGCACTTCAAGTGGAATGCGGGGATGCTCCCTTAAGTCTTAGAAGATAATTCCTATCTGACAAATATTTGTTCCGGATTCTTCAATTCTTAACTCATCCTCTCATTCCTAAACTGGACGCTTTAGTATTGCAGATTGAATCTTCAGATTACTGGTCCCATAAACGTGCTCCTTGTTTAGTTGTAAGTTATAAAAAAATCCTTTCACTTTCTTCTCCTATTTACCGTTCCAATAAACTTCCCCTATTTAGCAGTAGTTATGAGAGTTTACAATTCAGTCCCTCTATTAAATATAACTGTGTAAGTAAATCAGATCCCGATTGTCACTTAAGTTTTAATTATTTTCTGGCAGAATACTTAGAGTACCACCATATTTTTTACGGATGCTGCCAAGCCTTCTCCGATGGGTTGTGTTGGGCTAGGTACTTACCATTCTCAATACAACATCGTACAAAAATAAAACTACCTCCGGATACTTCTGTTTTTACCGGGGAATGTTTTGGCATTTTTAAAGCCATAGAATATATCCGTATTTTGAAGCTCAAAAAATCTATAATTTTTACTGATTCTCAAAGTGCTCTTCTAGCCATCAATAAATCTGCTTTCGAAAACAAATCGGAGTTACCTATCATTTCTTTAATAAGAGAATTTGCGTTCAGGACCATCTTCATCTTCATCGGTAGTTCACTACAATTTGTGTGAATTCCGGCCCATGCTGGAATCCATGGTAATGAAGTGGCTAATAAACTTGCCGGTGATGCGGTGCAGTGTGGGGACTTAGTTATGACCTCGCGTCGTTACCAAAGACTTTTCTTTGGGATATCGGAAGCAAATTGAAGGGACATTATTTTTCACTTATCCAACCTGACGTTCCAGAAAAACCATGGTTTGGCAGGGCCAAATTTGGCAAGATGGAGACCACCATTCTAATAGGTACGGATGAGACTGGGTTATGTTTGTTCTCCAGCCCATCTTGCCAAACTTTCTATCAGCGACGATCGCTTTGCTCATGTGGCACATATGTAGGCGACTTAGATCATATTTTTTTCTCCTGTCCTTTAAATGACCGTTCTTCCTTTCTTAGTAACCGCTTATCCCTCCGTACTCCTTTTCCTACCTCAATACTTTCTTTACTTTGTACAAATAGCTCTCTTGTATATAAATGTATAGTCTCATTCATTATTCTAAATAATATCAAGTTGTAATTTTTTTCTTGTTTTCATTTATCCATATGGTATCCTTGTTACTTATAATTATACTGACCCTATTTATCAGTCCTATCCCAAATCCCGTTAAAATATTTATAATAATGTTGTTACATTTATATGAAACTAAACGTGACATTGGCTAAATGCACAAAGCGTGCGAAGCCAAAGAAAAAATAAAAGAAAGACATTTATTCATCGTGATGATAAATGTCAAAACGGGCCTTTTATTTTTTGACAACTTTATACTTATTTATATTTGACGGCACAACAAGTCGCGCCGTCTAGTTTTGTTGAGAAACCACTGGAATCACCGAAGAGGTAGGATAAGATTGACAAAGACAAAGACATTTAAACGTCGGATATGGTAGGTACAAGTTGGTTATCAATGTTATGCTTAGGACTATAGTTGTAAATAAACCGATTTAAACCAAAATCACTGGTTTAAAACCGGTTTTAAATTTGTTTAAAACTATTTAAAACCACGATCACGTGGGCCGTACATTGATTACATGATTACGTATTACTTTAAAATTTAAGTTAAAAGACTAATTGAAATAATTCACCATTTGAATTAATTTAGGTTAGGTCATGTAACATACATAAATTATTTTAGAACGAACAAATAGCTTAAGAAATCATTTTGCCTTAGGGAAAGGCAACGTCGCATTTTTATTTCGCACTTTCCTACCAAAATCGCAACGTAGGTATGAGGAGAGAGCGGGCAGGCAGGTGTGACTAGTTGACTACGCTTGCATTGTTATTGTTAAAGTTTATCAGTATTACTTAAATTATTTTAGAACGAACAAATAGCTTAAGAAATCATTTTGCCTTAGGAAAAGGCAACGTCGCATTTTTATTTCGCACTTTCCTACCAAAATCGCAACGTAGGTATGAGGAGAGAGGGGGCAGGCAGGTGTGACTAGTTGACTACGCTTGCATTGTTATTGTTAAAGTTTATCAGTATTCATATTGTTTTGGCCGGGCCGGGTGGTATATGATGAGCGTGTTTTTTTTAATAAGTTTTTGTGAATAAATCAATATGCCGCGCTCTCGTAGTGTAGTTTGGGATTAGTTTTTGGTAATTTCTGATGTCGATGGTAAAAAACATGTCTTGTGCAACTTCTTTAATGCAGAGTACAAATTTCAATAGCAAATAAACTTAAAAATCATATTTTTAAAGTGCAAAAAGTGATCCGAAAATGTGAAGAATAAATTTACTTCAAAAGATACCACAACATCGGTTTCATTTCCCGCTCAAGCAACACCCGTGTCCAACACCAGCACATCAATAGATGGATTTTTAAATCAAACACCTCCAAAAACCTCCTGTGAACACAGTGCAATCGATATCGCTTGAGAACAATACTGAATTTATGGAAGAATGTAATCCTCTTTTATTGCTATAATATCTAGAATACTGCTAACTATTGTTTGAGTTAATTGATGGTTGAAGTAGGTTTAACAATTTAATAAAAAATACTAGGTACTTGATTAGGAACTACAAATAATAATTTCATTTTGAAACTGTTTCTCTAGTTCATGGAAAAATCTAAAATTAAAGCACAATGTTGATCTGATTAAATGATTATGGAACATTATGTTAGTAAGTGGAGAATCATCATGTAGTTAATTTATCTGTGGAATCTTTTTTTAAATATGTATAATACATCATTGTTTGTAATTACATACATAAAAATGTGATATTTATAAATAAGAATAACCTATAAATAACGATAGTTAAGGTGCTAGTCGGTTTTAAGTAGTCTGTAGATGTTAATAAAGGTTGATTATAAAACACTTTATTTTAATTGCCATTGATAAAAGCCTAAATCAGAGGGTAGGTGTTGTCTAGATCACTTCGGGTGAAGCCTCAGTGCATTCTATTAGAAAAAAAAACATTTTAAACCATTATTAAACCGCGAAGTTTGGTTTTAAACCAAACGGACGGTTTAAAACCAAATGGTTTAAAACGTTTAAAATTCGTTTTGCATCTATACTCAGGACACATCCGCCACTAAAAGCGGCATACGAATATATAGCGTACAATGGGTATAAAACCTACGAGTATATACACCTACAAAATTTATAAACTACTTTTACTCTAATAAACGATACAAAACACTTACACTATAGAAATAAAGATATATTTATACTCTAATATACAAAACAAACAACAAAAAAACATAATAGGTATAAAAATTCAATAACAACAACATTTGTATTAAATAATACACTGTATTAAGTAATACACATTTGTATTAACTAATATATTTGTAATACACATTTGTGTTAACTAATACATTTGTATTAACTAATACTGACACTGGCTGATTCCTGTCACTCTAGCGGAGGGTCGTACCGAATGGTTGCGTGGCGTGTCTTCTGATGACAGAAAACCAGAGGACATTTTTTATGTGACAGATGATGTCAGGAGAGCCGATGTCATACCGCATCCATGACGAACTGCTATATTTCGGCCACATAATATAATAAAAAAACCGGCCTAGAACATGTCGAGACCACGCACAGGTCCGTAGTTGGGATGAATATGTACGCATGCACAGTACCTGTTGGTTTTGTCTACCGCAAAATACGTTTTTATTTATTTTATTTTTTTTATTTTTATTATTTATATATTTATTTATTTGTTTATAGGAAAACCAACAGCTATAACGAATGGATAAATTGTATATGCTACACAGGAGGATAATTTACCACCTCCAAATTGGTGTATGGGCAGAATTACCCATATTTTCTCAGGATGGCGTGTCACGTGTCGCCACTATCCAGACTGCTACCGGACCTGTACAACGGGCGTTACCCAAAATCTGCCCTCTACCTGTATCATCAGCAGAGGACGACAACATGAATGCAGCCTACGGCGTCTCCAATCAAGCAGCAACGTAGATACATCATTTTATTGAAAACTGGAGCTTCCAAGGCGGCATGTTGGCAGAACTACTAACGCCATCTATAAAAAAACAGCTCCTGCCCGCGACTTCGTCCGCGCTTACTACTAGTGACAGAATTTTTGAAATCAGTTGAGTAGTTTCAGAGATTACCTCCCACATACAAATTAAGAAACTTTACTTCTTTACAATATTTGTATAGATAATAATGATTCATCATGTTTTTTATCTACGAATGAGGGCTCGCCAACGTCGGCGACCAATCACAGCACGCGTTTGTTCTCATTCAATCCATTTTAAAGGATCTGTTTAACCTGTTAAGCCCCGCGCGACACCGGTTCGAAGTCAAAAAATAGAAAATCAATTGTGTCTCATTAGCTGTCCTTGTTAACTTTTTTATTATACACACTGCTTGTAAAAGGAAGAATTAAAGAATAACGAAATCAAAATCAATAAATCAATCATTGAAGACCACCTGCCTCCCGTTCCTGTACTTTTGTACTTTGAACTTTGTACTTTGAAAATGAGTTCAAAATTTTCTTTCATTTAATTGCAATCGGCACAACGAATTTTATTGTAACGTTTAACGCAGTAAGTACCCCATAAAAGATGTATGATAATCGAAAAAATGGTTGATTGATCTAGGTATTTTATCTTTATTTCTAAAATTAAAATGATATCTATCACTTTTAAAAAGATGTAGATTTTTTCTTACATATTACGTAATATTTTTTTACAAATGAATTGGCAAGGTACCGTCATAATATTAATCTTTTTAAATAGTTCCCTAAGAGATTCGCGGCGACGTGGATTATAAATGGCTCTGACAGCTCTCTTTTGCTAAATAAAGATGGATTCAATGTCAGCAACCCGACCCCACAGTAAAATGCCATACGGCATAATGCTGTGTGATGATGTGAGTCATGATGTTGTGTAACCCTAAAAGGGGTTCCGTACCCAAAGGGTGCCAACGGGACCCCATTACTAAGCCTACGCGCGCCGTAAGATTGACTGACTGTCTATCTGCCTGTCACAGGGCTGTATGTTTTTAAACCTAAAGGGTAGCCGATTGATTTCTTATACATTTGATTAGGTACCTGCCTCCGGGTACTACGAAGCCTTACCGAAACAAACCTTACGTACACCACAAACTTGGCTTTAATGACGTGTTTAGTCAATTCAAAGTTGTTCTACAACCAATATTTTCCTCGTATTTAGCATACAAGTTAGTAAAAAAGTAACCTTATAATAAGCAGGCTATGCTATACTGTGGCTACATTTTTGGACGAAACATTGGTGTCGCAATATCACTATAAAAACTTTGTGTTCGATGATCATATGTACCAAAAAAATCACATCCTGCACTTATAATTCGCTACAAGTCAAATGGAGGTAACTGTGGCATTTAGTACATATTATACATGATACAATAATGATTTACTACATTTATTTACAAATTTAATTACTATTGTGCATTGTACATTAGCTTCTGTCGAGACTGCGACTTCTATCAAGTGGAAGTCGTGACAATATATAACAGCCACATTTTTTCACATTTTTTATGTGAAAAAATGTGGCTGTTATTATATAATGTATATTGTGCTGTCTTCACAATATAATATAATACCAGCCACATTTTTTAAACTTCCCTATATACTAAGTAATACGTTTGTTGTTTTAGTCTCAGCAGCCAAAATATATAGAGTCAGGAGATAACGCAGAAGCAAGCGACGTACAGTCGTCAGTATGAACATTAACTCGTCCTGAAGTCGACACCCGCAGCATTCACTAGCAAATTCCCATTGCTTGTGAAGTTTTACATGTTTTGTTAATTAATGAACGCCTGCGCCTGCGCCTGTGCCTGCATATACTACCTAATGGCACAACACTAATACACTGACTGCTGCATTCTTACAGATTATTTATGGACGAACGGCTATCACTAAAATATAACAGAGATGATAGTACGCTATCATAGATATATTATTTTATGAATTATTAACATAAATGACAGAAGAGACACGAGGTTAACTCGTGTTTTTATTTGTACGTTCTACTTACTATCATAATAATTATAATAATACAGCAAAAAGTTCAAAAAAAAACTATACATATATCTGCAGTTGGGGATCGAACTTAAAACTACAGGTTCGCGAAGCAGTCTTCAAATCGCTAAGCTAATTGCTTTATTCAAAGTTGACTAAAATAGCCGTTTGTCCATAATATATCATAATTTAGCTCCATAAAGGTGATGATAATCATTTAAGAATCTAGATTACAAATTCTGACAATTTGCAGTAAACTATAGAAGAATACGAAAATAATTCAATATTGCTTATCTTCCATAAAAAATAGCGTAATAATTTATAGCGTACAGACTAACCAGACTTATAGGAAACATCTGTGCAACATTTTAACAGAATGCAACATATGTACATTCAGACAAACAGACAAAAGTTCAGGAGGACTTTACTAGAGGAGTTTTTAGAACTTTTGTCTGTTTGTCTGAATCACATTTTTTTCAAAAATATTCAATGTACAGTTTTGACTTAGCTTCGCTTATTATAATGTGTAGATGATGATGATGTATGTGTATGTATTTTATTAAGTGTATGTTTTGTTTTGTATAAATAAATATTGTAAGACTTTAGATTCTGAGATAATAACATCAAAGCCTGAATGTTCTTTAGCCAATTATGGCTAAAGTAGTTCGTAGGTAGAGCATTTTTTTCTGGTAATCCTACAACATTAATACTATCCACTCATCAGTTAACTTGAATCTTGTACCTTGGAGTCGCTGGCCTCATAGATTTCAAGCGGAAATTAATGAGGTTTCTTAGCAAACTGATCTTCCTCGTATAACGAAATATATCGTCCACAGATCGTATGTTGTGGCTGCCTGTTTGATGAGACCATAAATTAGCCCATTTGCTCTCAAAACCTCTATACGTGTTTTGCTGCAAAACATCAATCATCGTAATTTTCGCGTTCTTTTTACTTTGGAACATTAGCTATATAGTTCGTCTTTCTTATTATTGCACAAAAAACAGTAAATTTTGCTTTTTCTTTATAAATTTTAGAATTTGGGATCAATAAAACCAGACAGGTTGACAGAGACTGACTTGTCATTTTATTACAATAAGATGGTACAAATATCTCCCGGTAGATGGCATCTCAGTCACATATTGATTTTGATACCTATGAATATTATTACTTTTGTAAATAATCATAAATCTGTCTGTCCCTAAAAATAAAAGTAAACTATTTTTTAAACCGACTTCAAAAACGAAAGAGGTAACTTACTTTTTTATTTACTTCATTACTTTGTTAGTAACAATTTATTTAATAAACAATATTATACATTTTGTTCGAATTATACGAATATGTATTCGTTCGACCTATCTACTTCGTGTTCACAAATGAACATGCTCTTCGTATTACAATCGGTGTTGATCAGACGTCCGTTGAAGAACATTGAGCCACACTCCTCATATTGGTTTCTATCAGGCTGATAGTTGTCGAACCAGGTGTCGGCATCTACATTCATTGGTGTTCCTGGAAAAGTTATTGATAAATCAATTGATCAATCGATATAATATATTATAATCTAACCAGAAACCGAGATTTCTGCGATCAGTTTCTACCGTCGAGGGAATTATCATAAAAGGCTATCCTCAGATCCGCAAAGATCCGCGCGAGTAGTGTACATACCTACAGAGTAGCAAACTCTTCTGGCTCTGAGCTCGGTGAAAATAAAATGACAGATCTTGTTAATTTTATAGTGATTTTGTTAGTTCCAAATGTTCCAATTAAGGGCGCTTTCCGGACGGTTGGTCGGCGACTGCTGCCGCACGGTTGTTGCGGAATTATTACGACCGTGAGCCATACTGCTGCCGGACGACAGCAGTACGCCGTGAATCGTCTTATTTAAAGAGAGACGCAGCTGCAGTCCGATCGAATTTTAGTGATTTCCATCGAAAACACGATGCGTTCACCAGCACTAGCGAACAACGACTGAGGCAGGTAGTATATATATACATTGTTGCCGTTTTGCCAACGGACGTGCGCCGCACTGCTCTCGCACGACCTTGCGTCGAGACATTTTATATGAAAAACCATAACCGCCCGTGCGCAGTACAATACCCGGACTGCAACCGTCTAAATTGAAAGCGCCCTAAGGCCACCGGGCCAGTTAAGATGAGTTCCTGCACTTGGCTACTAAATTCTATCGATAATTATATCGGCTTAGTTACTTCTATCGTCAATCACTGAAATTTTGACATATCTGATTAAACATGAAGTCGACCACGAAATAGTTGTAAAGCGCGTGTAGCTGCTGTATTTATTTTGAGCTTCGACTGTGATAAAACTTCAACATCCGAGGGAAATCGCTGTAGACTAAGCCACACACTTACGTACCTTTAACTGTCTGCCAGCCTTCGTTGAATCTGTTATGAAAGCCCAGGTGATATATTCCTCTTTGGTATTGCTCACTGATGCGTGGTTTCGGCGTGGATTTTGTTAAATTCACAAGGTAATCCGCTTCCATACGATTACTGATCACTGCCAGAGAGGTATATTCTATTCGGCACATTGCATAAGCTTCGGTCCAGTTCAGTGGTGTTGTGTGGAGCTTGTAGCACTTGCCAATGTCCTCATTGAAAGTATAATCTGAAATTATAAAATATGTAATGTATCTATTTGATAATGACAGATTTAATAAATACCTACTAAATTACGCATAATATAGACATATTTTGAATTATCCAAATAATATTATGTCGGCAGGACCATCATAGTTGGTACATAATTATGTAATTCCTTTAGTTATGAACATTGCCGAAAACGGGGTATGAATAGATACATAATGTAACCCGTACGATAATATGACTTTACTTATAATAATTTATTATAAGCGAACGGACATTTCAGTCTCGTTAACATAGAATAGATCAATCGTATAAGATTTTATTCTTGATCTTATGGCTATAAGTGGGTAACTCGGTCGATATACAGCATGTCGTTACTTCCTGCAGGCGGAGTAATGAATAATGAAAGACACAAGTCAATAACGCGGTGGGTACACCGTCTAAGGAGACTCCTCGTAGTGGGGGTAGCCACTCATAAAATTCATCGGTCGGTAAAAAGCGTGCAGAGACTCACAGCCAATGAAAATGAGCCTTCAAAGCAACTGCCAAACGTGCGGTGCAGGTTCTCCGTATACCGCAATCTTCCCTATCGATAAATGAAAACGGTTCCCTGCATACGGGCCCTATGGCATATGTTGCAGGAATCTCCCACACCGCATACGAGCCCTTTCGACCAATGAAAATAAGCCTTTACGGAGAATAAGATCATATTTAGACGGCTAAACAAAATTATAATAAACATTTTAAGACTAATCGGCGGCGGCGTTTTAAAATTGTAATTAATAACTGACCTGTAAATCAGAATTATGAGTGTCAGGGACATCGACGCAAAACCTGTTATCATGGATTCAATATTTAAAAATAAATTGCTGTTCCATACATTTTGCCCGCGCAGGTGTCACTTTTTCTCCGGTGAGGCGGCGAGCCTCCTTGCCGGATTGCCGCCATGGGATTTGGAGGCAAAAGTCCTCGCGCACGTATGGGAGTGGCGCGAGGAGGCGAAACGCCGCCGCCGGGGCGTTGCCGCGAGAAATCACGGCACAGCGGACGGAGCTCCGGCGGGATCTCATGGCGACATGCGATTGTCGCAACCCAGTGCTGGGCACGCCACAATTGCGGCGATAAGTCCCCTCTATGAGGAGTGGCCAGAGAGGGGCCACGGCGTCCTCACCTTCCGCCTGACGCAGGTCCTCACCGGACACGGCAGCTTCGGGAGGTTCTTGTGTCGGATAAAGCGGGAGGAAACGCTCGGGTATCACCACTGTGTGGATCGCCCGGAGGACACGGTGAAGCATACGGTGGAGGTCTGCCCGGCTTAGGCAGAGCACCACCGTGTCCTCGTGGAGGCGATCGGCGGCAGAGATCTCTCGCGTCCGGCCCTGGTTCAGGTCATGGTACGGAACAAGAGGGCATGGGCAGCCGTCACCTCCTTGGAAAGGCAAATTTCGCGCCCTCTTGCCTCTCGCCGCCGCAGGAGACACCCTGGGCGTCGGGAATAACGGGCGCATTTCCAGCCACCGTAGGCGCGGGCTTGCGGATGGTGAGCAATGGGTAGCTCGCCGTTCGATAAGGATCAAGCCCGGGTCGACGGCGCGTTGTATCCCATGGGCGCCTCAAAGAGATATCAGCAAGTGTAGGGGTCCACTAGGGCCGATGCCTGCCGGGGTCGCGTGGAAGTTCGAAAGGGTTACCGAGGCCCTTGGCAACACAGGCAACGTAAGGAATACGGGTGGGTTTTAGTCAGTAAGAGTCTGACACACCCTCCCCGCTCAGAGCGGGAGAAGTTATTTGATAATTTCCCACCCAAAAAAAAAGGTGTCACTTTTGTATTGCAATTTTGTAGGATACAGCTGTTTTTTTTTAATAACCTACGAAACATTTTAACTCAGGGGGGTCCAGAATAATGTACTTAATCCATGGTAACCGGTTGTGCGTCGATGTCCCTGCCACCCTGTATTTATTATATTTAATAAATAAATCTCAGGTGTGAAAATAAATATAATAAATACCGTTAGGTATTTTTGTTTTTTAATTTCGGTCGAGTGTAGTCATAATTTAGAACACAGAAAGTAATACTACGTGGATATCATAGGATGACAATGTATGGCGAGAGAGAAATGTTCTTTAAAATCGGCCAAGTGTGTGTCGGACCACGTACAATAAAGGGTTCCGTAGGTGGGAAGTCGGGATGAATTTATCCCAAAAACAAATTAACACTGTAGTTGAAAAACATGTTCTCCCATACGTCAATATATGCCACGGTCAATTCTCCAAGTGCAAATTTAAGTTGGTCGACTATTACTCGTTAACTTGTGAAGCCCACTTAGCTGTGATAGTTATCCTTTTAATTTCAGTATATGTACTACAGCTGCCATGAAGTTTTTCACATCTCCATAAACAACAATTTAGCTGGCAGGGGGACACTTGACTCTTACAAAAATTAGCACTTTAATGCTTAATATTACGCAAACGGATCCTTGAATCGAAAAGTGGTGTTCACAGACCCGCAATTATCTATCCAACGATAGCCTACATTATGGGATGGACGAGAAAAAAAATATCATGCCCACATTACGTGCACGTAACGTGGGGATGATATTTTTTCCCTAAAAAAAAAATGTTTTGTCAAGAATTTGTTTTAGAACTTTGTCGGCGTGGTTAACATGTATACCTATGCCAAATTACAGATTTCTAGAACTAAGCGACTCTGAGCTACAGCGGGGACAGACATACAGATAGTCGGACATGGCGAAACTTGTGTTTACTACGGAACCCTAAAAATGGGACTTATCAAGAAAAGCGCCGTGTTACTTAAAAAAAAAAATCACCTACCTAAATTTGACATATTGCAGTTATTATTCCACTCCAGTAACTCGAGACTTTTCTTACAAATGAAGTAAGATTTTACATCACATTGGTAATCATTCATATTACGTAGTAGGTCCATGTGCACACAGTCCTCATCACCTCCTAAATTTTCTGGCTGATTTCTGTACCATCTGCTGTACACCTCAGTGATTGGTCTTCCTAAAAAATAAATAGTTGATGATTATAAAATAATGTTGTAATTGAATGAAATGCTACCTATCTATGTACATTGTGAGTTAGGTTTTTAAAGGCTGATTTTTTCAAGGTTGAGCACGTTGGATGTTCAAATCTGAAACTTTAAGAAAATAAGTACCTAGCGATAAATACTCTGAGCAGTGGTGGCCCAGTGGTAACGGCCGCGACTTACGAGTTGTAGATCGTAGGTTCGAACCCAGACAGGCGCTATAATTTGTGTAAATTATTTCATCACCACTGCTCTCAAAACGGTGAAGGAAACCGGCATGACCAAGAACCAAAAATTCGAAGACATGTGACATCTACCAACCCGCACTGGGCCCGCGTGGTGGATTACGGTCCACTCCCTCTCACAGAGAGGAGGCCTGTGTCCCAGCAGTGGGAACATTATAGGCTGATTATGTATGTATGTATGTATGTATGATAAATACTCAGAAAAAATTTATGGGCCGCTTTCGATGAAAACTAAAACGATAAAGAATCGAATGGATAACGGGTGTAAAATTAAGCTTAAAGTTACACATTCTTCGCATTAGTCATTGCAAATAATTATTTTCTTCTTCTTTCTTATCTGTGAGTAGGTAAGTACTTACTGGCCATATCTGGGAACCAACTTGTTAAGGGTCCCCGAAACGACCAATTACAATTGTATCAATTGCAATATAGTCAATTGCTTGAATTGCCTTTTGTAGACAAACATTTTGTGCATCAATGTATATCAATCACGTAAACATTGACTATTGCAATTGATCGGTTCGGGGATCGTATGGAGATATTATAGAAAATCAAGATGCTACACTTAATTTGTTTATTTTTACGAAACCAACCATATGAAGGACCGTTCCCTTATTTTGAAAAACGTTCGCATTCTAATCTGTCTCAATCTGTCAAACAAAGCTCTAAAATACCTAAATATTGGACAATTTTTTGACGTTGATTGTCGCTTAGTTAAGATTGCGACTTGAATTTTAACGTTTTTTTAGTACGAGAATAATTTTATTGGCCTTTAGGTTCATTTTCAATTAATCTAAATGTCGTTCCCCACCAAACATTTCGGCTTAGTGGCTTGATAATGGTGCCGATTCTCTTGTCACAAATTTCTCTAAACTAGACTAAAAATCACCAAAATTTCGTTTATTCCTGTCAAACGACGTTTCCCATTCTGAAATAAACTGAAGTGACATAAATAATCTATACTATAGTTTGACAGCACTAATGTCATTTTAGTTACCTAATTTAGTGAAAATGGCAATTTTGCTGTTCTGAATTTGACGTTTTTCATCTAAAATTTAATTTTTAAACTAAATCAGCCTATTTTTAATCGCGATTAAAAAGGTGTGGAATAGAATTAGTTTTTAACTAAAATTTACAAAGCATATTTCTCTTATATTTCTTGAAAGTTTGGATGCTTGTGGGTTTGGAAAATCTTAGATCAATAAGGACGCGTATGTAATTGCAGCTGTTGTCCATGCGGCAGAAAGAAATAACAAAATTATTGTTATTAGAACACAATACGAAATTCGATTGATGTGTATTTACAAAAACAACACATGAATTCCGAAACTAATTAGGTTTAAACTGGAATAAGTATAAGTAAAAGTCTGTTAGAATATAGAACGAGGAAAGAAAACTTCAGATAGAAATAGCATTTGAACAAATAAGTATAATGCAAGCAAGAGTTAAAGGAGATATACCTGAAACTGAACTTGTTATTGTAGAATACCATATACACGACAGAATCCAAATCACAGGCGAATCAAAAACCATATAAAGCCGGGGTCAACAGAGAAGCAATCAATCAATGTCCGTAGTAGTAAACTGGGTCGCAAAATAAAAACAATTACTAGAAACTCCGAAACACCCCTAATCCAAAACGCGCGAATACAACGATTCAGCGTTTCAAAGGGAACCACAGAGGCACAGACAACAATATGTAAGCCAACTGCCAAAGCCAAAGAAAGACGTCACGTCACGAAACTTAATACTGTCAGTCGTTAAACGTCATGACAAACACAACTGTCATAGCTGCCATAAAAATAGGGTTATCATATTAAAAATCTTCCTAAATATTTTTTTTGTACAACTGTACTCTTCTTCAAATTATTTTTTTTTGTATTTTTATGAAAGTCACCTATTTTTTTCCTATTTTTCTATGTAGTGTACATGGTGGTAGCCCAAAATCAAACATCTCCTTTATTCTGTTTTTTATCCGAATATTTTGAATATAATCTGTGCCGAACGCATTTTGTCACCTCTATTTTGACCTACGGTTTACTCAACTTAAGATTGTCAAACTCGAATTTAGTTGTGTCAAAATTGTTTTTATTTTTAGTGAAACTTATTTGCAGAATAGCTTTTAGGATTCTCTTAACCAAAAATAAGAAATTTTAGTGATAGTTTAGTTAAGTTCGGTGAACAACAGAATCGGCACCAATGGCTCTGATAACCCTGTTAGTATACGTACGGTCAACGGTCTCAAAAAATCCTTCAGCCATTATGTCCGACAGCCCCACCCACACCCATGGTATGTTAGGCTGGATTCCTTTCCAAAACGATATAACAGCATTGGCTTCATCTTCGTTTTCTGCGTAGAACAAACTGGCTCCTTCCAGAGCACAAATTTGCTTGGCATCAGCAAAACTCCTTGCTGTCGTGTGGACCTTGTAGAAACTCTGTACTGCTTATATATAAGTGTAATCCTTCCGGAAAGACACTTGATGTTTTTGTCCATCTATGAAATAGAAAAAAATCATATTATAAAGCGCCTAGTTTTTACTAAGGCATAAAGGCGTCTACATACTGGCGCGACTTGTCGCGCGACGCGACGCGACAGAGAGACACCGCGTGTAGCGCTACAAGCGGTGCCTTTGTGTCGCGACGCGTCGCGCGACAACTCGCGCCAGTATGTAGGAGCCTTAACGTTAGAGTTAATATAGTTAAAAGATGGTCGAAATTGAATGCATAAAAAAGCATCAACGACATTAATACTCACTTGAGAAATCCAATAAAATGTATACAACAAGAAAAACAAATAAAGTTTTAGAATACATTGTTGTATTCAGGCACGACAATATGTGAGTGCTTACAATGAAGTGAGGCTTTTATAGTGAGTTGTGAACTCGCGTAGATACGCTTTATCACAGCTATTGTTATTGAACTTTTGTCTGTACAGTAATAATCCTAACTATATCCTAACTAATTTATATTTGAACGTGTGTTTGTTTGTTTCTTTGTTACGCATTCACGCTAAAACGGCTGAACGAATCGTTATGAAATTTAACAGGTAGGTAGCCTGGGACGTGGAAAAGGACTTATACATTTTTTTATCCTAGATCGTAGACGAAGTCACGGGCAATGGATAGTAATATTATAAACGCGAAAGTGAGTTTGTTTGTTGTTATGCTTTCACGCTAAAACGGCTGATCGGATAATATACTTAATTAAGTTTTTCTGAGAGTTTTGTTTACGAAATTAGTTTTGAATATGGGGAATTCTTACTTTTTTGCTAATGCACAAGTTCATTCAAGTCCATCGTAGGGAAGGCCGGGGCTAGTTGACTAACTTGACTTATTGGTATATATTTCTTGTTAAGAGCTTGCTACCTACAGGCAGGATAACAATATATCATAAACAAGTTATTTATAACTTATTTAGTTATTTTGTTTGCTCGAAAACATCGTTAATGATTTCAATAACCTTCGGGGTTATCCCGCCATTATCGTCGCTGCAATGTTAGATATCCTTTTGGAAATAATAGGTTGGTAATTCCTGTGTTTTTAACTAACTAATCGAGGACAATTTGCATAGCAATATTTTATCCCTATTATTGTACAGGTGTAAATGCAATAACAATAACGGTGATAAGACGCACTTAATAAGCATATCATACATACTGCAAGAGACAAGACGCGTGTCGCAGAGTATACGAGTATCAATGTATTCTAAAACATTGTTAGTCTTTCTTGTAACGTACTTCTTATCGGGTTCCTCACGTCAATATTGGGTCGTAAAATGGTCAAAATATTATCCTATTTAACTACTTGAGTAGTAGAAATCAACCAGGCACCATCAAATAGGTGTTGTTATTGTTTTGTGTTTAGGCCTGTGGCCTGTAATAAAAATCACCTAAAGCTGCACAACCATACGGTTTCAATCAAATCAAAATTGAATTTATTTCCAAATTTTCATTTACACTTTTCTATTTAATATTATAAGGCTCACCCCCTATTTTTTAGGGTTACGTAGTAAACAAGGAACCCTTATAGTTTCGCCATGTCCGTCTGTGTGTCGGTTCACGCTGTAGCTCAGAGACGCTTAGTACTAGAAAGCTGTAATTTGGCATAGGTATAAATATGAATCACGCCGACAGTGCTAAAAAAAAATCTTGAAAAAACATTTTTTTAGGATACCTTTTAATATGGGTATGATATTTTTTTTCTCGTCTACCCCATGATATAAGGTATCCTTGAATAAGCCGTTTAAAAATATTGCGAGTCTGTAAACACCAATTTTCGATTAAAGGATCCGCTTGCGTAATATTAACCATTAAACTGCTCATTTTTGTTAGAGTCAAGTGTCCCGTCCACCATTTAGCTGGCACGGGGCCCCCCCCGTGCCAGCTAAATGGTTGTTTATGGAGATGTGAAAAAAATCATGGCAGTAGTACATATAATGAAATTCAAAGGAAAATTATCACTGCTAAGTGGGCTTTACAAGTTAACGAGTAATTGTCGACCGACTTAGATTTGCAGTTAGATAATTGATTCTGGCATATATCGATGAAAGGGAAAATATTTTTTTCAACTACAACGTTAAATTTGTTTTTGGGATAAATTCATTCCAACTTCCCAACTACGGAACCCTTCATTATGCGTGGTCCGACACGCACTTGGCCGGTTTTTTAATTTTAGTTTTACTAAGTTTTAAGTTTTATCTTTACTCGTAAATTTGACGTTTTTTCCGGCTTTTATGTTTGAACATACTAGTCTAGGTTTTACTAATGACGATTAGGTACCAGGAATAAAAAGTGTGTTGGGTTGAAGTTAGACTTCTTTTGTTTTGCTAATAATGTAAATAGGTTATTTGTGTATCATCATCCCTTATCCCTACTTATTTTCGGGTTGGCGTAGAATGTCTTTGTCTTCCTCATATCCTTATATGCCATCATCTTTCACACAATTTATCCATCGTTTCTTTGGACTTCCTCTACTTTTATAGTCATCCACATTCATACTCAAAACTTTCTTCACGACATGTTCCGCATTCCTCCACATCACATACCAAGACAGTAAATTTTCACACAACTTCTCAATCACCAGACACCAGCGCTATTGTACTGGTGACAGGTGATTGAGAAGTTGTTGAGTTCAGCTTTCCTCTTACTTACTCATATCGATAAGTTTTGTTGTTAAATCCTAAGGATTTACCGTAGCTCAAACATATACAGGAACATCTATCTTGTATATTTTCATTTCGTAGATGGACAAAGAGATAAAAAAAAAATCCGGATGGACTACAGTTATATAGAAGCTTTAGAGTTCTATAAGTTACACGCGATACCACGGACTTGGGCTGTTGGCAAGCGAGTGTGTGTTCTGAAAGGAGCCACTTTCTGGCAAACAGGCAACAACGATGAAGATCACGCAGTGATATCGTTCTGGAACACTACCCAGTCCCAGTCATCCCCACATAGACGTCAGACATGATAGTTGAAAGCCTTTTTGAGACCATTGACGGTACGTAATTTTATTTGTTTAGTACCAAATGCACCTACCTACTTATATAAATTGATTTAATATCCGTTCCATGTATTCTGTGTTACATTTACTTTATAGTATGTACAAAAATCGGTGTATGTGCCGTGCCATACATGAAAAAAAATCTTCTTTTCATTTTTCTAGGGTAGTCAGTTTCTGAAATATAGAATAACTGGCAGTCGGGTCAGCTGAACAATGATGGCGGTAATCAGGAATGTGTGTAGATTTACAAAGGAGGCCACCTAGATGATTAGGAATGTCTCTATAAGTATTCTTTCATTTGCAAGAAGAGTCTTTAGTCACTAGACTGGAACTATCAATGCAATAGTCTTTTTACACGTAAGTTTTAGTCTTTGCTGGGAACGTAGAACAACACTCTGATTTATAGATAAATTATAATTATTTATAAACATTTTATTAATGGAAAGCATTTTGGAAAGCATAAGAATAAGAAAAATTTACAAGAATTTTATAAAACTCACGGCAATCATCCTAATTTATACTTTATTACAATGAGGTAAGAGGTACATTGCAATGACTTACTAAAGGTTATTCTTCATTCAAATTTGATCGTGAATGTTGTTCTTTAGCCTGCCTTTGCTGATTCGCGGTCTTCACCCAAGGACGCTTATCCCCAATGGCTATCGGTTCGATGGCTAATATTGACCCTTGTTATCTATGCGCTATTTCGATGACTTTGGTTTTCTGTCTCTGTCTGTTGATATTCAATTTATTGCAATTTACGCGTAATTTTTTCATCGTCCTCACGTGTCCCACGTTACACAAAATGTGTACTTCTTCTATGGTTTCCAGTCAGCCGTCGCATCATTCACATCCTTTTGAATTGAAATATCATCCGTCGTATCAATCTATCCTTCTTTTCCATGGCTCTCTCTTCCCCCCTCATTCATCAACATTTCAATTCATCGCTCTCTTAGCCACTTGAGTTTTACCCCTTCTCATCATATAGTCATACCAGGACATAGTGTAATTTTCTCAATGACTACAGATAGATTTTTAGTTACAAATTCATTTTGTTTCGTGCGTGACAAAGTTCGTGGAATCTGATCAATCATCAGAATAGACACAAACAATTTATTATTTCAGATTATAATATAAAATAAATATATAATAAAAAGTGTTTATTTCTCACCACAAGCCAAAAAAATACAATCAATATTTTACACACAAGAAATAGCTAACGATTTTTGGTTGTGGATCGCTGGTGCTTGTGGTTGGTAGTAACACCTGTAATACAGGTCACCAGATCCCCACCCTGTTCATGGTTGCATATTCGATAGCTTACATCTGATATCACAGCAAGTAATAAAATTTTCAAACAGTCAGTGAGTGTTATTAAAGTAAAAATAAATAACTAAAACGATTAAAAAGTAAAAGTATGTTGCGAGGTTTTTATGAGTGTAAGTTTGTGTGTGCGTGTGTGTGAGTGTGTGTGTGTGTGTGTGTGTGTGTGTGTGTGTGTGTGTGTGTGTGAGCTTCTGTGGCAGTATATGTTTGGCTTTGTAGCCAGGCTTGTAGAGCGATTTGAAAATTATGTTTGTTCAAAGAGTGCATGGAAAGAATTCGGTTTAATTTATTATAAAAATATTGTAAATATAGGGTCCAAGGAAAATAAAGAATCTATGACTAAAATAAGTTTTAAGAGGAGTAGCTAAGGCAACAATATGCTTACGGCGATTGGTTTGCTGAGAATAGTTGGAAATAGCATGTTGTTTAATAGCAGTGGCCAGTACAAACAATTGCTTAACCGTAAGGACTTGACAATATTCAAAAACAATGGCTTAAAACAGCACACCTTAAGAACCACTCTCTGCGCACTTCGATCTGAATATAGTGAGATTTTGCTGCCCCGCCCCAGGACGTGATACAATAAACCAAAATTGATTGACACAATGCCAGATAAGTCACTTTCATGACAACAGTATCTACTGATTGGCGTAGTTGTTTAAAGATGTACATTAGGTTACGCACTCTATTTGATAGTTGTATTATGTACTCTTTGAATGTAAGGTTGCAATCAATCCATATGCCAAGATACTTTATCAACGAGTCTCGTTCAATGTTACAGTGATCATGGGTGCCACCGCCATCGCTACTACCATTAGACTGTGTCAACTGGGCAGCAACGTTTAGTGAGCTTGTAACTGACACATTCGTATTTCAAATCGAAAAATTTATAGTTTTCGGTTTCGATATGTTCAGGGTAAGTAAGTTATTATTAAGCCACTCACTGACTGTATCGAAACCCTTCTGAGCAAGGCGATATGCCTCTTTCCAGTTGTACGACGCAAATACAAGTGCTGTATCGTCCGCGTAGGAAAATATTGTATCGTTTTCTAGGCTGAGGCTACACAGGTCATTCATGTAAATTAAAAATAAACTGGTGCCAAGGATACTGCCCTGTGGCACACCAAAAGCTACATTTAAATCGGAGCTGGAGTAGGTTCCAATTTTGGCACTCTGTGTCCTATTTGTAAGGTAGCTCTGAAACAGACATACCTCGTATACCCAGGCAGTCGAGCTTAGATATTAAGATGGGAATCGAGACCGTGTCGAATGCCTTAGCGAGATCAAGGAACAATCCAACACATTTCTTACCGTTGTCAAGATGCTGAGCTATGTGATTAACCAGTTTGTGGACAGCATCAGCAGTAGATAGATTTTTCCGAAAGCCAAATTGGTTAATCGACAAAAGATTGCGTGCCTCTAAGTAAGCAACCAGCCTTCTATTTATTATCTTTTCAATATCTTGGACATCGCAGGCAGAACTGATATGGGCCTATAGTTTTCGACACGATCACGGTCACCAGATTTAAAAATAAGGTGAAGAATTGTCTTTTTGAACCAGTCAGGAAAGACACCAGAGTCAAGGCTATGGTTGCAAACAAATGTATGTCAACGGAGGTACAATAACGTTTTTATGTCGTTTTAGAAAACTAGAGGAAATACCGTCCCAGCCGACAGCACAATCACTCTTAAGTGAAAGGATTAAGCGTTCCACCTCTTGCTCATTTGTCCTAAGCAGTACAAAAGATCCTTTCTGGGGGTCGGGTAGCGAAATAGATTGGGGGTCTGTATGTATTTTATCAGCTAGCGTCTCCCCAAATTTGCGAAATAGTCATTAATTTGATTAATATTGCCCTGCTTACCGTGATTATTCGCTATGAGATCATGGGCGGAAGACTTCAGTTGACCCCAGTTTGTGACATTTTTAATTACACGCCATAGCTGCTTAGAATTTCTACCTGCTTTTTAAAATTCTAGTCTTTCATAATCTCTTTTTGCTTTTCTTAGCAGATTTGTAAATAAAATTACGATACCTTCTGTAAGACACCACGAGGACTTTATTTGATGGATCTGTTCTAAGCTTTTTATACAAATTGTCTCTGTGGCGCATACATTTTAGTAATCCTTGAGTAAACCAGGGTTTAATCAGCCTGCGTGAAGTTGAAATGGTTTAGTATCCCTGGATAAAGCTAGTACGGAGTAGAAGTGGTTCCATTAAGTATTTTGTAGCCTAAGTGGGATCTTTCGTTGCATAGACGGCATCGAAACTTATGTTGCAAATGTCATTAGTAAGCTCATCCTCATTTATTTTTGTGATTTGGCGTGAGTTTAGAGTTTTGATTCTATTTAGTGACAAAGAGAGTAAAACTGCAAAGTGATCTGTGACAGTGGATTCTAGCACCATGACTGTGCTAGAGAAAAAAGTCTTTATATTGGCGTGATCAAGGCATGTAGATCCATGTCATTATGTCTCCCATAATTACAATGTTTCTAAATGATTTAAGCTCACATAAAACACTGTCCATAGATTGTATAAAATTTGAGGGATCTTTAAAAGCATAGGGCCTGTACACAGCAATTCTGGCTATATCAGCTCCAACCGTGACCGTCAAACAATTCGGTTCGGATACAACGGGTTCTTTAACTTTCACATTAGCTAACAAACTATTGACATATACTATAACTCCGTCATTCTGATTAAAGGTTTTTGATGACTTATGAGAAATATATCCCTCTAGAATCAGAATGACGGGGTTGCGGGAGAGCCAACATTCTGGTAGATAGATTACACTTTCAATGACGATAATGGCAAGTGCTGCAAGCTCCACACAACTCCATTGAGCTGGTACAGTTCATATGGCGTGTGCTAACTAGAACAATCGTACCTGGTGGTGATCAGCAATGGGCAAGCGGATTACCTTGTTGATGTAACGGAATCCATAACGAAACCTAGGGTCAAAGGAAACTACCAAAGAGGAATATATTACGCGGGCTTTCATAACAGATTCAATGAGGGCTGGCAGACAGTTAAAGGTACGTGAGAGTGTATCTCCTTAGGTCTCTAACGAAACTCTTCTTTCAACATCTGTCAAGTTTCGTAGTCGGATTACTAAACACCTGCACATATCCATGTCAACTTCTTAAAACTTCTTCTTCCCAGCTAAAGCACTAGGAAGTGGTGAAGGGCGGGCATTTTTGGAGGACTGTCTTATGTAACTTTGACGTTCGAAAAGTGCTGATTTTCAGCCTAGTTTGAATAAATGACTTTTGATTTTGATTTTTTTTGATTTTGATTTTAAGTTGTTGTGGATTTACATAAACATTTTAACTTTTATAAACATTACTACTATTTATTATTACTATTTTTTTAATTTCTCGTTCTATTTTTATTGGGGTTGACTTCACGTTTAATCTGGTGCGTCAAAATTCATCAGTACTTAATAGGAAACTGAACAGTAATCAGAAATAAATCTAAAAAGTAGGTATTTAAAAACTATCTTCGTATAAAATGATAATTTACTCAATATTTTTATATTTTTTTATCAATAAATAAAATCAAATAATTTTAACATGTTTCTTTTCCATCGATGAATGCGGAATGCCGACATCTGGTGGGACAACTACTAGCTAGGTGACAGTGATCAGTGCGGCTCAATGTTCTTCAACGGACGTCGCTCAACACAGATTGCGGCATGAAGAGCTTCTTTCTTTGTGAACAGGAACTTGCTCATTGATCCTTATAATACGAAGAAAGTTAAAAAAAATAGGTACATTCATGTTTTAAAAAGAAGATTTGTTTTTATTTATTACTAGCGACCCACCTCTGTTTCGCACGAGTGCAATGTACTGATGTGGCGGCATGTCAAAACATCGAGATTTCTGTGCCATATAGCTAAGTTAAATACACCCATGTGTATTTAACTTAGCTTTATGTCACAGAAATCTCATACGAATTTATTGTCTAAATGATGGTGAAAACCACATCAAAGTCTAGTTTAGATCTAAGCGGTCACACTGACAGACACAAAAAGTGACTATGTTTTATACTATGTATTGAACATCAAAAAAAAATGTATTTTTATCGCAGCACGGGAATATCTAGCGAATAACTTCCGTAATTAATTAATTATCTGTAATTAATTACATAAGTTTTGCTTTACAATTCTACTTTGTAAATAATTAACACCACAACGAGATAAAGACTGTAAATTGAGAGTATGTTTAAATAAGAGTATCTACCTTTCTACATCACTCGAGATTTAATTTTTATTTTTTATCCTTTAATATGGATTTTGTCGATAAGGTCATCTTAGGTAACATAATATTTAAAAATTGCATAGGGAAGTCGTTAAATCCTACCATAATAGATTTGATACACGAACATTCGCCATTGGTGGTGATATTGGAGCTCAGGGCCTGGAACATAGGGCAGGTCAAGGCAGTGCCGGATTAAGCAGGCGCGGGGCCCATAGCAAATTCTATCAAGGGGCCTTTGATCTGCTATGGGTTCATAAATGTATAAAGAGGTGAAAAAATAGGGTAAAAGAAAAAGAAAACTTAATTATAATAAAAATAATGTAGACTAAGTCTTAATCGAGCTAGGAATCCACACTGAGTATCGAGTAAGGGTGCTCGCATACGTCAGAATTTTTGAAGATCCGATTATCGGGCTGATTCAAATTCTATACATTTATACGAGCGACTTTTCGTAGAACTTGTGCGTTTACCGTATGAAATTCTGTGTTTTATTTTCGCTAACAAAATACCTAATCAGTTACTGATTGTGTGACGTGGATTGTCGTAGTAGGAAAAGGCGTTACGTTTCACGTTTTTGTGACATCAAATAAATTCAACATACCACGTCTTAATAAGTTTCACTCAAAAAATTACGCCCAGGCGAAGGTTTTGATATGGCGGGTTTGGATACGCGGGGCCCCCTCTTGTGCGTGGCTCGTAGCAATTGCTACTCTTGCTTCGTGGTTAATCCGGCACTGGGTCAAGGTGACAGTAATAGTTCGGTCGCACTTTTTGCCACTTTTTGTCAGACATTGGCGTTCATGCATCATCTGCCTGGCCTTTTCCCAACTATATTGGGATTGGCATCCAGTCTAACCGCATGCAGCAGAATACCAGTATTTTACATGGAGCGACTGCCTTCCTGACCTCCACAATCCAGTTACTGAGATTTTCGGGCTTCTGACTACCTGTAACGACTGTCAAAGATCTACAAATGACAGCCGGTACCCACGGCTTAACGTACTTTCTAAGGCACGGAGAGGTCTCGCTATGTTATGAATGGTCACCCATCCACGGACCGATCTCGGTCAACGTAGCTTAACCTTAGAGCGACCCATGTGACTGTTATTATTTAGCCACGAGCCCCTCTATAAAAGTGCATGGTCAGGGGCAATAAAGACGCGTGTCGCGTTACTCATACAAACTCATACAGACAGTATGACATCTTTAATCGTGGTACGAAAATCGTCTAATTAGTTATACTTAGATTCATGTAAAATCGACGATTGTTAATGCCAGGTCATTAACAATCGTCAATTTTACACGAATCAAACCCGTGCCACCTCGTGTTCGAGTAGTATGTTATCGGTAACGTTATCTTTATAAAACAAATGTAGGAATTCCCCATATTCAAAACTAATCTCAGAAACAAAACTGCCGAACAAACCTAATTATATAATCATTATTATTGTCCAGGTAAAAATTAGACTCACCAAAACCATTTCATGTAAAATTGATTGCCAAGATATACAACGCTTTCACTGTTAAAAAGTTGTCAAATCTAATGCTTGCCTTAAATCGTTGTTAAAATGTATGGCTTGGCCGTTCAATGCAACGGCAAATGCAAATTATCGTTCCATTGAATTACTTATTGCATGGGACAGCATCAAAGATCAGTCATTTAATATTTTACTATGGTAAAATAAACGAGAAATAGACGAGCCAATGACAAAAAGCAAGGGCACTTCCTTGCTTTTTGTTTTTGTCTCGTCCTGGCCCCAGGTAACAATAACAGGGATAAAATGTATCTACTTTAGTTAATAGAGACTCTATGTATAAGCTACGCTGTACATTGACCTATGTGGTAGTCTGTATGTCTCATTTATGCACATCAATTTTGTGTAGTGCATTTCTCTAACATAGCATTTAAGTGTAATAATTTTGTAACTATATTCAGTAGCAATAAATTCATCAAGGGAATCGTCCGTCTACTCGTTTACATAACATAACATGCCTAACAAGTTTACATAACAAGTACATAACATTTTCAAGGTTGGGCATAGCAGCCCAACATTTGATCCTTCAAGCAGTTTAGGGTTGTGTGATTTATATATTTTACAGTCGCTAATCGGTTGTACTGGTCTCTCACAAGCGACTCGCCACAGTAACCAATTGATAAGGCGCAAATCGTTGAAGAAAAAGGTTGCACAATACCAAGAACCAGGAGCAACAGTTTACTTCTCAAAACAAAGTTCGTCAACTCGTCGGAAAGTTTGGCAACATGACGACATCAGCAAATACTTACGAGAATCAGCGTGAACTTCAGGAAGGCGTCAAGAAAGTCGGCATAAACATCGAGAAAGATGGCTAGGACAGGAAAAACTTCGACTACTTCAAACGGCGGCGGCGTATGCAAATGCTGGAAAAATTATGGAGTGAATTCGAGTTCAACTATGAGCGTCTGTCTACAGAAGTAAGTACCGGTCATCCTTACTTTACAAGCGATTTACATAACACAACATTGAAGTGTTATAAAGTCAAGGAGTTAATTCTCCAATAATTTCAGCAACTGTCGTCCATAGAGGGACCGACGGTGCAACCAACACCGATCGAACGTACCACTGAAAAAGATCGTGCAGGTACATCGAGCAAGAAATAACAAGAACAACAAGACAGCGAGAAGGAAGATGAAACTAGTAACACAAATGAGAGCAAAAATAGGGATCAATTGCCTCCTCGGCAAAAACAGATCCCAAACAAGAGGGATACGGGGTCCAACAGTAAACTGGATGACCCCTCACGCAAACAATCGGCGAACTTCAAGCCTTTCACGAGAGCTGTCGCCAACATTCAAGTGGAATCTATCACAGAAAAATGGGAATTCTAGGATGCGCAAACGTCACAAGTGCGTTGGTCTGCTATTGACAGTCTCCCTCGGGAAGTCGGGTGCGAAGTCAACGGGGTCAAAAACGCAGCAAATAAAGAGCGCTATACAAGTATCGAGAACCAATATACCGATCTCAAGAAGGCATTATTCACGAAGATGTGGTTCGGAGCTTATCGAGAAAAACAGCACCACAGTTGGAGATACCAGTATTCCACGGAAAGTTTAATCAGTGGATACCGTTCAAAGATCTTTTTACGGAAGCCATCCATAATAATACACCCTTGTCAAGTGCGCAGAAGGTGCATTTTTTTAAAAGCAAAATCTAAAGAGAAGCTGAATGGTTTGTACAACACTTACAAATAAGCTCGGACAACTATCTAGTGTGTTGAGATATTCTCAACAATCGCTACAACAACAAAAACTTATATTTACATCGCATATTCACTATTACATAGGTTTTTAGATGGTATTCCATATCTACTATTTTTCCTTTTTCTTAGAATATAATATTGTATAAATGTAAATCTGACTGTTACCACGAACAATGGGTTGGCACAGTCCGCAGTTGTATAATCCTTATTTTTAAGTAACCTCACAGCTGAACACTGTCTCTTAAGATACAGGTTATACCTAGTATGAGAGGCAGGGCTCAATATCTGTATACAGACTTCTGCAGCGTACTTAGCATCTTGTTAATCAGTGTATACTAATGTATGTACCTTTGTGACAATAAACTATTTATTATTATTATGTCCTTACATATTTCGGGACCATGGGGTCCCGGACCTTTGGAAGGAGTACGAGGGGCCGAAGCCAACTCGCAGAGGCCCCTTGGCCAAATGTAATGGAATGAAGCACCAACCGACGATTATCCCTGTTTTCTCTATGAAGGTGCACCCAAGGACAACCCCCGGTTGATGCAAGACTATTGCAGAACATGGGAACAAAAAATATTGGGCTGTGGGTTTGGGAGGCTATGGTGGATCGTTTTCCTAAGACTATAGAAAAGCTATGGCCCCTACCTGACCAATGCTTTATATAAAACACACCGACAAAATGTCGACTTGCACACTCAATAATGGGCCCCCGAAAACGGCCGCTAGCACATAGTGACGTAGTGACAAGGGGGCAACATTTCCTGAGGTGCTTGAGGAGTGGAGAGGTATTCCACGGCTATCAGGACAATCCCGTAAGTACAGTTAAGATCCCTACCAGCATCTTACTGGAATACTTCCTTCCTTTACTTTACTTTATTATTATTATTATTATTATCTTTTATTCCGTTATTTACACAATATAATTATATTTTTAAATATTAGAATATACAAAAATATATAAAAACATTTAAAAATATAAAAAAATGGTAGCCCACCGGTATCGGGAACAGGGTCCTAGCTACCGGCGGTCAGGGCTCTAGAGAGAGGAACCTCCTAACAATGCGAGCCGTGTCCAGAAGTACCGCTTTCTGAATCAAGCCCTTAATCCAGCTGTCTAACGTGAGCCTCCTTAGGTGTTGGTCGAGGCTCTTGGCAATTAAGCCATTGGCTGATACGACTATCGGCACAATGATTGCTGAATCCACATCCCACATGTCGACAACCTCGCGAGCCAAGTCAAGATACTTGATCTGTTTATCTTTCTCGGCTTTCACGAGATTCCCGTCATGAGGGACTGTTATGTCAACAATCATGTCGCCGCTCTGTTCGATCCACCACCACTATATCACGCTTATTGGCAACAATAGTCCTGTCAGTGATGATGGATCGGTCCCAGTACAATGTGATATTTCCATTGTCGAGAACTGGGTCGGGCACATACCTGTAGTACGGCACTTCAGATTCTACAAGGCTGTATTTCAGAGCAAGTTGCTGATGGATAATCCTGGCTACAAGGTTGTGTCTATGCAAATACTCTTCGTTAGCTAGACGAGAACACCCGGAGATAATGTGTCGGATTGATTCTCCCGGACGGTGGCATGCCCGACACACGTCAACCGTGCCGTCCTTCACAATAAATCTCCGGTAATTCTTCCTCATGATAACTTCGTCCATAATTGCACAGACAAAACCTTCGGTTTCCCCAAAGAGGTCACCAAAACGTAGCCAGGCTACGGACGCTTGGAAATCTACATCGGGTTCATGTAGGGCCCGGAAAAAGCGTCCGTGAAGCTCCTTACTCTGCCATACCTCCCTGCGATCGTTAGTTTCAAGCACTACAAGCTTGCGCCAGTTCTCTTTAGCCAAGGAGAGTGGGGTGAGGCCCTTGTCCACCGCGACCACATCTCGATGCATCCCCACGTCGGCTTCTAGGAAATATTCCCTGAGACTGCATACCTCGCGATTGTGAAGGGTCTTAGCGTTTAAAAAGCCTCGACCTCCACACTTTCGCGGGATATACAGTCTCATTACCGACGACCGTGGGTGATGCATTCGATATGCAGTCAGCAGCGTACGGACCCTCCTATCCAGGGCGTCGAGTTCAGTCTGAGTCCATTTGAGTATGCCGAAAGAGTACATCAAAACGGGCATGACCCAACCGTTGAAGGCGCGCACCTTGTTTCCGCCTGATAGAAGACTATTAAATACTTTCTTCAGGCGGCCAAAAAAGCGCTCCTTCAACGATTGCTTCATGTCAGTAACATTGATGCCCAACGCTTCCGACATACCCAAATACTTGTAGGTTTCGGATGCGGAGAGGGTTCTAAGGTTTATGGAATCCGAGAGTTGGGTTCCCACGGATTCCACAATCTTCCCTCGCTTTACATGCATGACCGCACATTTATCCACTCCAAATTCCATCCTGATGGCGCTACTGAAACTTTCAGTTATTTTCAGTAGCTCCATCAGCAGGCTTAGCATGACACTCTCTATTTCTTCGAAGAATAGACACCGCTCTTTCCATACAAAGTGACATTTCGTTTCTCCTTTTTTGACATCCCACCGTAGAGATCTTTCTACATAAAACAGGACCTAGACAAAGATCGTTAGAAACGAAAGACAAGATGACAGATTGTAGAAGGATTTCTACGGTGAGATGTCAAAAACTGAGAAACGAAATGTCACTTTGTATAGAAAGAGCCCTGTCTATTCTTCGAAGAAATAGAGAGTGTCATGCTAAGCCTGCTGTTGCAAATTATTGGAGGCAAAGAATTTTAGGTCATCCATGTAGAGGAGGTGAGATATAACCTGACCACCTCTCCTCATACGATAGCCTAGACCTGAATCTTCCAGCAGTGTGCTTAGAGGATTCAAGGCTAAGCAGAACCAAAGCGGACTCAAACTATCGCCCTGAAATATGCCCCGCTCGATCCTTATCGGTTCGCTATTCCTCTGGATATTTCGACATCCTGGATAGCGAAGGACCGTCCTCCATTGCCCCATACACGACATCAGGAAGGTGCGCAGAGTTGGATCTACTTTATACAACTCCAGCACCCTCATGAGCCATGTATGTGGCACCGAGTCATAGGCCTTCTTATAATCTATCCAACATGTCGACAGATCCTTTCGGGAACGACGAACTTGTTGGCTAATGGTCATATCAATGAGGAGTAACTCCTTAGTACCGCGGGATCCGTTCCTACATCCATTTTGAGAGGCAGACATGATGGAGTTGGTGTCTATATGTTTGTTAATTTTAGCTCTCAAAATAGATGTAAGAAGTTTATAGACCGTCGGTAAACACGTGATCGGCATATATTTTTGGGTTCCGCGGTGCTACCTGATTTATGGAGCAGGTGGGTAACTCCTGTCGTTAGGAATTGGGGTAGCGATCCAGACTCCAAAGCAGTCTGGTACTGAGCTGCCAAGCGAGCGTGTGACCTTAAAAACCATTTGAGCCAGAAGTTATGCAGTCCGTCCGGCCCTGGGGACTTCCAGTTAGGTAACGGACGGACTGCACGAGCTACATCTTGGGGGCAGATGGTAATAGCCCCCATTTCTGGTATTGGATCGCAGGCTCGCTCGACTTTTCGAGCCCAATCATCTTCGGTGTGACTGACAGGCACCGACCAGATACTGCGCCAGAAAGAACACATGACATCATCATCCGGTAGGCGCGTGTCAGTCACATCTTGGTCCGGTCGCTCCCAACCCCTATAAACCCACCTTTCATCGCTCTGGAAGGTACGATTCTGAGTGTATCGCTCTACTCGCCGCTTATACCTACGAATACGGTTCGCCCATGCATATACTTTCTGCTTCAGGAAGTCGATGCGCTCTGTGACACAGGTCATATAGTCCTGAGGGCCGATATCAGTCCCTGAGAACGCTCGCCTCACAAAGCGCATCACTCTAGGGCGAGTATTGCCCTCCCTGAAGCAGATTAATTTGCCAATGAGCGCTCTGGCCCCACCAATACGGCTTTCAATTCTGCACTGCCAAGCTGGTACGGTTGGTTTCGGTCGTGTAGTTCTAGAGTCTTTAGCAAATTTCACGTGAGCTACACGACATACCGCTACAGCCGCGCAGTACAGAATCGAATGACTATCAGTGAGGTCTTCGCAGTCATCAAAATAATTTGACAACTGCGAATCTAGAGCTGCCACCAGCGCCCTGTTTTTCTTATGCATGGGTAAACGAAGTAAGCGAGGTCTTAGTTCGGGCGACATGAGCCGATATTCTCGAATCGCATCTTCCAAAGCACTCCTCAATTCCACATTGCACTGGGTACTTACATTTGTAGCCCTGTCATCACTCCCCTCGTCAGCTTGATTCGTGCTTAATTGAGGTGAAAGTACAACAGTCTGCGACGGGGGGGCGATGACATGGCTACGCTGCATTTCACTTCGTAGGTGATCAAGTACAGTGTCATCCAACATATGATTACGCTGGATAACCCGTACCTGATCCGACAGTCGTTGTGCCGAAACGTTATTATTATTATTATTATTATTATATCAACATGCTCTTCAACATGCTCCTACAGAATTATTGGTATCAGCCGTTTCCCCTTGCGCTGCAGTAAACAACATTAACAAATACTTGTCCACTATAGGCAGGCGCCTGGTTTATTTTTTTTGGATGGGAAATCATCAAATAACTTCTCCCGCTCTGGACGGAGCGGGAGGGTGTGTCAGACTCTTACTGACTAAAACCCACCCGTATTCCTTCCTGTTGCCTGTGTTGCCAGGGGCCTCGGTGACCCTTTAGTACCTTCCCGCGACCCTGGCAGGCATCGGCCCTAGTGGACCCCTACACTTGTGCTGACGACATCTCTTTGAGGCGCGCGTGGAATACAATGCGCCGTCGACCCGGGCCTGGTTCTCACCGGACGGTGAGCTCTGTCGGTGTTCTTTTCTATGCAGTCCGACAGTGACCGCGCTTTAGGTGTTGTCGGCCTCTTAAGAGATCCAAATCCGCCAGTCTCGTCTTTCGTTTTACTCAATTCGGACCCTGATGAGGTCGCTGCCTTAATTAGAAGCCTAAAATCTAATAGTGCCACCGGCTGGTATAAAATTCCCGTAAGTTTCTTAAAAACTGCACAGCTAGTTATTTCGCCAATTATCTCTCACCTTATTTACCTCTGCTTTGAACAGGGAACTTTTCCCACCGCCCTGAAACAAGCTGTAATAACACCTGTGTACATGAGTTAGGACAGAGCTGACCCGTCGAACTACAGTCCGTTATCGTTCCTCCCGTCCTTGTCTAAAATAGTCGAAAGATTAATAAACCAACGCTTGGTTAGATATCTATTGAAAAATAAAATAATATCACCCTCGCAGTTTGGCTTTAGACAACGCAAGTCTACAGAAGATGCGACTGCATCTTCTGCATGGCGCTTGCCTCCATTGTCACTGAAAAAGTAGTCAATGAAAGTAAGTGCCTAGCAGTTTTTCTAGACCTCTAAAAAGCCTTCGACACAGTCTCGGTTCCCATACTTCTACGCAGGTTAGAAGACATTGGCGTGAGAGGGGTCCCACTTAAGCTGTTTCAAAAATAGGATTGTTCACTAGCTCAGAAGAAATCGTCACATACGGAGTAGGACATTGTGACGTGCTAGGTCCAACATTGTTCCTTTTTTATATAAACAGTTTGTGTAGTTTGTCTATAAAATATGCTCATATATTCTCTTACGCCGACGATACAGTAATAGTATTTCCGAGAAAATCATGGGACAGCATTGGTCGCACTGCCGAACGTGGCTTGTCTACGATAAGAACCGTTTTACATTGAATGTCTCAAAGACTAACTACATCTGTTTCTTCATCTACAATCGCTCCCAACCATCACAAGACTTCCAAATTAAAATCCATACTTGCTCCGACTCCTCCACCAACACCTACACTTGTCTAAAAATAAACAAGGTCCACAAAACGAAATACCTTGGTATTATGCTCGACCAACGACTATCTTGGCATTTGCACTTAGAACTAATTATGGGTAGAGTCAGGAAACTAATATGGACCTTCAAGTCACTTCGTCACGTGGCAACAAAATATCTAATAAGGCAAATCTACATCTCCCTGGGTCAGTCAATAATACCAGTAATGCACTGTTTAACAATCTGGGGCGGTGCAACAAAAACAACATTTTTGGAACTGGAGCGGGCGCAGAGAGCGCTACTGAAGGTCATGTTCTTCAAACCACTGAGATTCCCCATTAAAAGCCTTTACTTAACAAGGAATATTTTGTCTGTTAGAAAAGTATACGTTCTCCAGATTGCTTTAAAAAAACATAAATCATAATGATGAAGGGAAGGGATTTATGTTTTTTTCAGGAAGCAATCTAGGAGATAGAATAATGTCGCTCCAGAAACCCCAGTTAAAACCACATTTGCCACGAGGCAGTATACAAAACAATCATCACACATATACAAAATTAATAAAGAATAAAACATTTATTCTATGATATACCGCGACTGCAAAAAAACGCTTACTCAATGGCTGACAAACAAAAGTTACGAAGAAATCGAGTCAATCCTACATACGATCACATAATTCGAGAGATACATTGCCACAAACACACACACACACAAACACTCACATACACACACCGTGCACACACTAATTTATTTTGTCATTTAGATTTTGGTTATAATTTTTATTTTGATTTTAATATATTTATTTACATAACCAAATTACAAGATGATTATTAACATTAACTAAATTAAATTAAAACTAAGTTAAGCCAAAAACAGGCCCTCGGGGCATTGTACTAAGGATGCTGGTGGCATTTCCTCGCTGAATTATTGCAATTCAGCGAGGAAATGCCGCTGATGCGATTTTGATTTGAATTTTAAAGTTAATTTTAATTTGATTTTGGTTTTAACGTCAATTTAATTGTAATTTTGATTTTGATTTTGGTGTTGAATTTAATTTTTATTTAAATTTTAGTATTAAATTTGATTTTAGGGTAGACTTTAATTTTTGTTTAAATTTTAGTATTGAATTTGATTTTGAAATTTTATAGAATGTTGTTTAAATTTCTCAATTATGTATTGTTAATGTAAACCAGAAGAGCGGAAATACCTAATACAAGCAATTTTTTGCCTAAAAGGTACTTTCTATCATTATATTATTTTACATAAGTTTTAGAAAGGTCTTTTTTTTTCAAACACTAATTGTTAACTACAAAAACACGTTCGGAGTAAATTCTAACGAAAATATTAAAGTAAATGTCATTAACATTAATTAAATGTGAAATTAAATGTGATTTACATTGCTAATTACGTGATTATCCTAAAAGATAAGAAATTGGTTTAGGTTTTTTTGGTATAATAAGTACTTTTAAAATAATTAATGCGGGATTAAAGTGAAATTAATAGGTAAAAGAGAAATTGAAAACGATGATAATTTAAATTTTAAGTTAAATGCTTAGCCAGAGAATGGTTCCTGATGAAGGATGTACTCCAGGCCTGTTCTGACGATGATCGGCACATCTTCGTCGCGTCGGTGTAAACAGCCCGGACAGCCTCACGGGCAACGTGGCATAAGGCACTCGACGGCGCTAGTCAGCGCCAGGTGATGCTGGTGGTGTAAGACGGCTGATCGGTAGGTATACCGGTAGCCGGTACTTCAGGCCAAGAAAACATCCCGAGTATGAGGAAATAACAGTGCCAGAGACGGGCTCGTTTCAGATCGTTTCAATTCATTGGATTAGACGTATAAACATAACGGTTTTTTTTGCTAGTAAACAGTTTTTTATAAGTTTTTACTTCATTTCCTTAATAACAAAGAACAATGAGCAACTTTATATGGACCGTGGGCCCAGTCTTACCTACCTTAAAATACAGATCCGAGTAATCTCAACATTTTACTATAAAGCAGCACAGCTCTAATGCATTAAAAAAACAAGTTACAGCTGTTCTAAATAATCAATAATTTCCGTTACGAATGCTAATAGTTTGGCCTAATGATGCGCATACAAAATTGTGTCTACATGTTGCCAGTTGGAATGCATTATTCTCTTTTATATGACACCTTGAACAATTCAGTTTAAGAATAAGTAGTGTAAACATATTCTTTATTTCGGTATTGGGATAGGACTATAATTAAAAAATACCTTTGATTATGAAAATGAAACATCTTTATTCACTAAAATATAACATATTCATGCATAATCAGCCGATTAGTATCCCACTACTGGGTACCGTCGAAACTCAGAACGACAAGGATAAGGCGTTAGTTCTTACTAAACTATAAAGAATTGTCCTAATGAGTGTTGTTGCTCTCAATAATAATCTCGTCCCAGGCACTTGCGGGGCCAACAAAGTTTTCTAAATGCCTTCCAATACCGAAGTACCATATAATACTGACGACATGGGCGCATGCTCCAACAGTCCTCATTCCTGTTAAGCATGAACAATAATATGCGTGGATAGCATTAATGTCCTGAACATTGGAGTTCATCAATATATAAGTATAATATGTCGTATTTGACCTGTGTCGTGATAAAATACGACCTCTCATTAGCGTGCAGGTGTCCGTTGCTAATCCATATTCTGTCATCCTTGGACTTGGAGTTACATACACCTGAATATTGTAAACGCCACCTCGCAAGTGTTCGCCGACGTAAGAACGTGCCAGACTTAAATGGTATGTTCCCAGACTGAATAAAATAATGTCTTCATCTGTGAGTATTGGGAACGGCACATTTATTGACTCATCCGTCAATGTCACAAGCGACGCTCGCTGCCGGTTTACGTTATGCTCGATGGTAATGTGCTACCTCACTCACTCTCTCACGCTCCGATAATGAGTATGTCCCGCTCGCTCCTGTACTATCGATAAAGATCGCTACCTGCACTTGCGCTAACCGGTTTTTAACAACACGAGTGCATGTTCTGTCCTGCTCCCTGAGTACTTTGTCTCTTTCTAATAGTTCATTTATGCTATTCATAATTAAATAACAACATAAATGAATTATATACGGGCATCATTAGGTCATAATATTAGCATTTGTAACGGTAAATTATTGGACTTTTGGAACCGCTGTAACTTTTTTATTTGAATATTTAGAGTAATGCTGCCATAGAACAAAATGTTGAGATTATTCATATCTTCATTTTAAGATAGGAAAGAAAATGCTACAACACTGGGCCCATTCTGCCCATTGTTCTTTAAATTAAATTAATTTAAACTTGTCTTTTTTAAGTAATGTCACTCGACTGACCAACTGTTGTGAAGATTTTTGACAAGCTTGTTTGGAAGTGTCGTTAATCTGAACATTTGAAAATTTATCAGTAAAAATAAATTTACCGTTTAGCGTGCAAAAAGTATCGAACCGCTTTGCGCGCAAGAAGTATTTAATCAGCAGAGTCATAACGCTGCAGCTTATATGTATAGAGGAATACAAAATATTGTAAAACAATTTAAAAGATTACTGAGGAGGAGGTGGAGTTTCTTTGCCATTCCCCTTCATACAAAATTACCTTTTGGAAGGGGCCGCTAAAATCAATTCTATTCAAAAGTGCCTTTTATGTGCCTATTTGAAATCGATGATTTGGCTTTGACAAGAAGCAGTAAAGGCATAAAAAATACCTGCAGTATTCTTAATATTTTTTAATTTATCTTAGTATTACTTAAATTGTATATTGCTAGTGTTCACCGACATTTAACTACACTTTATGTCAAATTACCTAAGGCTAGGATATCTTTAAAACGACAGACGCTACCGACATCGTGCGCTGACGTCAAGACGGACGACTGGGATTTCCGGCCACCGTAGGCGCGGGCTTGCGGACGGTGAGCAATGGGTAGCTCACCGTCCGGTAAGGACCAGGCCCGGGTCGACGGGGCGTCGTATTCCACGCGCGCCTCAAAGAGATGTCGTCAGCACAATGTAGGGGTTCACTAGGGCCGATGCCTGCCGGGGTCGCGGGAAGGTACTAATGGGTCACCGAGGCCCTCGCAACACAGGCAACGGAAGGAATACGGGTGGGTTTTAGTCAGTAAGAGTCTGACACACCCTGCCGCTCCACCCAGAGCGGGAGAAGTTATTTGATGATTTCCCATGCAAAAAAAAAACAAAAGACGGACGACTGACACGCCGCCGCTGGCGCCAGTTACCAAACCGTTCGTTGCCGCCGCGCCGCCCGTCGCAACTGTCCGTCGTGGGTGGCGTGCGAGCGACACCGCGCCCGTGAATTTACAGCATAGCATTCGGACGTTGCCGATGACGGACGGCTACACGTCGTCGTTCATGGTCAGCGTGTGGTTAGATACACTGTAGCATTAGGACATTTGACATAATAAATATATAACTACTGCGGTACTGTCTGAAATGCTAACTGGTACACATAAATACCAAGGTGTATCTGAGAGGATAATCGTTTGAGTTAAGACGCTGACAACACCTAAACCGCGGTCACTGTCAGATTACATAGAAAAGAAAGAGAAGCGCGATGACACAACGCTTGAAATTTATTGCAAAATATGAAGCAATTATCTATTTACTCAAAATTGAGTTGAGTAATCGAAAATAAAAAACAACCAAGTTCTGCATTCAAATAAGGCGTTATTGTTATTAATTAAATACGTAACGTATATTGATATTTAATACAGATATTTTGGATTAGAACTCAAGGTAAGAGGTTAGTTTAACATTAGTTTGTATCGAGATTTTTTCTTCAAAACGTGTTTTGGTAACAACCAAGTTCTGGGAAATATGTTCAAAATTAACATATATTTTTTCCGCTACCACAAACTATACAGATTTGGCAATTTTTTTTCTTAAGAGAAGCCTATTTTTGTCAATTGGGTCTTGTCAGCGCCTTAATATTGGCCTTATGAGACTTTATAGGTAAATAACAGTAATTTTCGTAAAAAAAATTATTAATCACACTATTATAGGGTCACCGAGTCGATCATCAAACAGCGAACCAAGAGTGTCTACTTCGTGTTCACAGATAAAGAAGCATCTTGTGTTACAGCTGATATCGTTTAGCAGCCCGTTGTAGAACATTGATCCGCACTGCTCTCGGTCCTCGCCGTCTGGCTGGTTGTGGCCCCAGGAGGCGTAACCGGTGTCATCCAGCGGTGTCCCTTTGAACAAATAAGATACACTACTTAATAATAATCTTAAATAATTCACTACATGATAAATGATTTTATTTCTGTAAGTACCAAGGTTTGTACAAACACTTTTACACGTCAGTCATATTTTAAAAACTAGATGAGGTCGGCGTTTCCAATCTGACTACTCTAAGAAGAAACGCCGAAACAAACTCAAAGGTCACAGTCTCTTTTAAAGTCCAGATATAATCTTGGTTAGATCATGTGAAGACCATGTAGATTGGTGTCTCAAATGGTCTTTTCAGGAATGAACCACACAGATTGAATGGACCTGTCCAATCAGTGCACGTATTTGTTAGTTATCGTGCAGCTCATCTCAGAACTCAAGGAACTCACCGATGCGATGGACAATACCAAAGAAAGGACATTTGGGTAGGCCGCATAAAGTACTCAAATTGCCAGATTATCATTAAAAACAAAAGGTACAAAAAATGTGACCCACATTGATAGTCTTCACATTCACAATAATGTCGCGTAAATCAATAAAAATGAAAATATTAATTCTAAAATAATAAGTATAAATAGTTTATTGCTTGGGGGTAAATTGCAGTAGCTTAATTAATCCCAAGCCTTTTTGTCGTCCTAGTAATCTTTAACTTTATAGAAACCTTCTTTACAGAGTTTCTGTTTACTAATGGCTTGTGACTTTTGGCACTTAAATGAATTACGAATTTTTTGGAGCCTAGTCTTGGGCACATCATCATCATCTTGGGCACAATAATTAAGTATTTGTATTTAGTATTTATGCTATGAATGTTGCTGTGTTTAGAATATAGATTAATATTCTTTTTTACATAAATCAGGTTATCATATAAATATTGAGATACGAATGTCATTATGTTTATTTACTTAAATTCATCCCTCAGTGAATGCCTACAACGTAGGGTGTAAATTGCTCGAATTGCACGTTTCTGCAGCACAAATATAGTTTGAATGTCGGTTGTATTTCCCAACAGCAAAATGCCGTACGACATTACACTATGGAAATAACTAAAATATACTAATAGCACTGTTTCATCATCAGTCAAATGACGAATAATATAGACTGCGTAGGCTGCAGAGCTTAGCCAATTTGACAATTTGGTTTATATATAGCCCGTGAGACATATGTCGGACCTCTGTAGTTCGAATTCAAAGTAAAAAGAATCGTAAGAATACAGTGGTGTCCACAACATCCAATTCCGCCCCATGTATCAGTAAATTGGTTTTTATCTGGTTAACGTTAGGTGTCAGAAATCTAATACATTTAGTATTTTTCTTATTAAGTAAATTAATAATACTTAACCAATGTACTATTTTAGAGAAAGCATTATTTACATCGTCAGTAAGTGCCTGTTGTCGTTTAAGCTTAAATAAAAGTGAAGTATCATCTCCAAATAACACTATTTCATTATAAGGTAAGGTAAATCATTAATATATACGAGAAATAAAAAAGGGCCAATAATTGAGCCCTGCGAAGTTTCCATAGTGACAATAGAACCCGTGGATGGCTAGCCGTTAACGATCTCGTTGCTTTTTAGATCCTACTATCCAAAAAAGAAATAAATAATTGCAAAAGCAATCAAAGCCTTAGTTAAATCACAAAAAATACCTAGGGCATCATGTGGCTTCTCCCAGACCTCAAAAATATGTGAAAGTATGAGCTCAACACCAGCGTCGGTAGTCGAGGGACCCCTTGTAAAACCGAATTGTTTACTGTTTAATTGGTCAAGGACAGCTAATGAGACACAATTGATTTTCTATTGTTTGACTCCGAATCGGTGTCGCGCGGGGCTTAACAGGCTTAATGTTTATTAAACATACATTTTTCATAAGCGGGAAGCACAGAAATAGGTCGTCCGTGGGGTCTGATGTGCTGCCCGATTTAATCAAAGGTTATAATTAGTTTACTACTCTTCATTAAGTCCACCACAGTCAACACATTTATCCTTATTCTAATCAGAACTAATATTATAAATGCGAATGTGATATTTTTTTGTTTATTTGTTACGCTTACGCGCTAAAACGGCTGAACGGTATTGGATGATATTTGGCACATACATGACCTAGATTAGGACACAACATACTTTTCTCCCGCTATTCCCACGGGATCGAGACTTATGCGGGTGAAACCGCGTGACGCAGCTAGTAAAATAACAATTGCCAATTCACTACAACGCTACAGTTTTGATTATCCATTTTGCAACCTTTACGGAATTTCCCACTGACAAACAATGCAGTTCTCGAAGCAATCATTCATCTCGAGCAAGCAGAAAAAGGATGATTTCTTTAAGGATGATTTTTCTTATATAACGAAGGTGACCACAAGGTGCAGGTTTTCGAAACATCCTCCCCTACGGGGGTTTAAATACGGGATGAAAGTATTATGGAAGTTTGTGTATATTATCTAAGAAAAAGGGAAAAATACGAAGACTGTGACATCCACCAACCCACATTGGGCCCGCATTGTGGGTTAGGGTCCATTTTCTCTATCAAAGGAGGCCTGAGGCAGGTCTAGATAGTCATAATCAGTATGACCACATGTATCAGGGAGATTCTCATTGCAGGAAAGAAATCGTCTCTTACCTCTTACTGCTTGCCAGCCGTCATTGAGTCTGTTATGGAAGCCCAAGTGAACTGCTCCACTTAGGAAGTTTCCTGAGATCTTGTTTTTCGTTTTATTTTCCGTTAGCCTCACAAGAAATTCAGCTTCCAACTGGGTGTTGATAACTGCTAGGTAGGATTGTTCCGCGCTGCACACGGCGTAGGCATCGGTCCAGTTCAAGGGATTCTGGTGGAACTTGTAGCATCTGCCGATCTCCTCGTTGTAAACGTAATCTGTAATACATGTTATACAATAATGGTGATATTCCGCAGATAGGTCCGACGTGCGTTTGTGACCAGATGTATGAACGTACACGAAGCAAAATGAGTATAAAAGCATAGAAGCAGGTGGCGTTCTGCGGTTTCTGTGTCATGTCAGCATTTTTTCATGGGGGTAGCCCCATGGAAAAATGCTGACATTAGCATTATTGTGGAGACGGTTAGTTCTTTTGGTCGGATATCGAATATCTGGCCACCCTATATGCTGGATAGTCGGATATCTGCTGACGACAACATACCGGAAAGTTGCCAGATATCCATTTGATTACGAATGAAAACCTACTGTTTAAAAAATTAAACCAGTTAGTAAAACATGGCAAATAATAAAAATAAGCATATTTTGCAAGAATATGCGGGCTCACATTTGCAATATTTTGTCATCACAAACCGAAAGTATTTTTTTTCCTGTTATTGGGACGAGGCATCTACCGTAAATATCGTATGTAGAATCGAATTAAGATAGAAGTATTTCAAATCGGCAAATACGTGGGACAGTTGAAAGTTGGCTAGCTCTCAATTGCCACCACGACCGCTCTTTGCAACCACGAGTAAACACCGGAGTAATTGCGTAACACACGCACAATGGCAATGCCTTTCAATATGACAATTCCACAATATTCATTGCTGTTAGAACGAAAGTATAAACCAAACAGTTTTATAGTGTCATCTTAGTTCAGAAATACGCCACTATCAACTAAGCCTATCGCTATACCAGCGCTGCGGTTTTTATTTTTTAAACATCTCAGCATTATGCTGAGATAGGAGCCTTTTTGGCGTCGCACAAGTCATTTTTATTTATTTTCTTTGTTGGTTTTTGTTTTTAATCGAACAAATATGTAGATTTTGTTAGTTTTAAATGCTCCTTTTTTACTTTTTGTATTTCTTGTGCGTGGTGACCCAAATAAAATACGTTTCTTTCTTTCTTTCTGTCGCAGTTCACTGCTGGATATAGGCCTCTCCCAGGCTGCACCACAACACACTGTCGCCTCCGCCTTTTGCATCCAGTCTGACCCAGCCACCTTCTTAAGGTCGTCGGTCCATCTAGCTTGGGGACACTACGCTCGCTGATATACTGTCTCCACTTCAGGACTCGTCTGCACCACTGGTCATCAGTCCTTCGACAAACATGGCCAGGCTGGCCATGTATCTGCTACTTCAGTTTGCTTATACTGCATGCTATGTATGTCGGTAACTCCGGTTCTTTTCCGGATAATTTCATTCCTAATTTTATCCTTTAAAGAGACTCTGACCATAGCCTGGTCCTTGGCGCGCTGGGTGACCTTGAATTTGTGGATCAGGCCGACTGTCAGTGTCCAAGTTTTGGCATCTTAGTCAGGACGGGCAGGACGCACTGGTTGAACATCTCAGTCTTCGAACACTACGGGATAAGCGTCTAGAAGACTTGTTGGAGTTTTCCAAACGCTGCCCAACCTAGCTGGATCCTTCTTTCTCAAAGTTGTGTCTATCAAGCTGGATGATTTGCCCTAGGTAGACATACTCCTTTACAACTTCGAGAGGCGACCCTTCCATGTGGATTGGACTCAGCAAGCGAATTGTACATGACTTTTGTCTTTTCCAAATTTATGCCGAGGCTAACCCGCCGAGAGGCTACATTTAGACTGTGTAGCATCTGGTCTAACTTTTCCAGCGTCTCTGTCATTATGACGATGTCATCGGCAGCGAAGGTGTGGTACCCTGTTCAGTCTAGCGTCCTCAAGACGTCCTCCAACGCATTGGTGAACAGTTTTGGGGATATCACCCCTGTCTCATCCCTCTGAGCAGTTGGATGGGGCTGGTTTTCTGATCCTGGATCTGGACTGTCAATATGGCAGTGTCATATAAACATCTCAAAACTTCTATGTAGCGCCAGTCAATTCGACATCGTTGCAGAGAGGCCAGATCTGCCCATATTTCGATGGAGTTGAAGTCTCTCTCGTAGTCCACAAATGCCAAACACAGCGGCTGGTTTTACTCCTCGGTTTTCTGAATAATCTGCCAAAAACTGTATGGATGTGATCTACGATACTGAAGCCTTTTCGAAAACCGGCCTATTCTGGCAGCTGGAACTCGTTAAGTCTCCTGGCGAGACGGTTCGTGACGACCCTCAAGATCAGCTAGTATACGTGGCTCAAAAGTGAGATGGGCTTATAGTTCTTCAGCAAGGTCTTGTTTTTGAAAAACATGTATTTTAAATAGATGTATACTCTCTCTCAGGGTCGTTTGTTGTGTTGCTAGTGATGTAAAACCTTTTCTGTCTCTCTTATACATTTGTCTGCAATTAATACTTCCAGTCCTGGTTGATTCTGTTCTAAATCAAGCCAAACTAAAAAAAATTAAGACAAACTTTTCAAATATTTGCAGCAATTTTCTTCAAAATCCGTCGTATTGTGATTTAAAGTGGGGCGCAATTGTGATGTAGGTTATAGAAACATATATTTGGGAACGTCATATTTATCAATGTAGTAAGTGTAAAAGTTAATTAAATGCACAATTTAGAAGTGAACATAGTTAAATATAAGTATTAAAAAATAAACAATGTAACCCACCTAAATTAGGTATGTTGCAGCGTTGGTTCCATTCTAAAGAAAGGAGACTCTTCTTGCATATAAAAGGGTTCTTCTTAAGGCATCCGTCATCGTTAAGGGTGCCATCTCTTCTTAGGATGACGCAGTCCTCAACACCACCGGCATCGTTGGGCTCGCCAGGACTCCAGTTGTGGTACACGTCTGATACGGGGTGACCTGAAAACGATAATAATTATCATTACTAAAAGTTGTTTTGGTCAAAAAATTATACTTATTTTTAACCAACTTCAAAAAAGGAGGCGGTTATGCATTGGTGAGTTTTTTTTTCCTTCATATTCGCATGAACGCTTCATGCACACCGATTTCTCTGTGATTTCTGGGTCGATTTACTTGATTCTTTTCATTTGGTAGATGAAGCTTGCGCGGTGGTCTCACATAAATTTTATTAACTCTGCTTGGGTAGTTTTTGATTTAGCTTCAATAATAATCTACTAAGCGTATATATGTTATAATGTTATCGTAAGTTCCTGCCACTGCTATTTACATATTAAGAAGCGGTACATAATCAGCCTACAATGTTCCCACTGCTAGGACACAGGCCTCCTCTCTGTGAGAGGGAGTGGGCCGTAATCCACCACGCGGGCCCAGTGCGGGTTGGTAGATGTCACATGTCTTCGATTTTTTTGTTCTAGGACATGCCGGTTTCCTCACGATGTTTTCCTTCACCGTTTTGAGATGAAAGTTGTGGTGGTGATGAAATAATTTACACTAAGTAAAGCGCCTGTCTGAGTTCGAACCTACGACCTACAACTCGTAAGCCGCGGCCGTTACCACTGGGCCACCACTGCTCTCTAAGAAGCGGTATAAGTACACATTTGTATGGCGTAGGTACCAAAACCAAAAAGTGGAAATGTTTTTTTTTTTTTTCAAAACAACAACTCCCAAGAAATATGTTGTATTTCTGTGACTTGATGGCAGTTCATACTACTAAGGATAAGCCATAGTGAGCATAAAGTAATAAATAATAGAAGACTTTTATGTTTGGTATTCGAATTTTAATCCCGATATTAGGGAAGTACGTCCATAATGACATATACGGACAAAATGAGACACTGGGCTTTTGCGAAATTGGCGGGCTTCCATGATGAAATGCTGCAGTTGTCATATTATCACGTGATGTTGGCCATGTTGGCATACCTATCAAACTTTTGTAACTGGTACGAACGTGTTTTGTGCGCGTAAAAGTTTTTTGTTTTGATGGATTTCGTCCTGTTTTTGGTGAGTTTTAGGTGGTTTCCATTACATATGTTGATTTTATGTCAAGTAGTATAGCATTATACTGTATTATTTAAAAGTTTTGATTTAAATATCTGTTGTATAAAGAAATTATTACTTTGTTATTGTTTTGATAACCTGTGGGGCAAAATGACATACCTACATTTGAGGCAAAACGACATATGTGTGTCATTTTGTCCATCCATGGGCCTCATTCATAGCAACTACCGATTAACTAATCGTCATTCTTGAAGTCAAGAATCTATGAAAAATGTCATTGAAGCGGTCCGTAAAAATCGGATGGGGTGGCAGCTGGCATCAAAAACTTTTGGTGTCCCTTAAGCTACACTGAGAACATATGCGTTAAATACGAATAAGGGTTTAGCGTCTAACACTAAAGGCTTAGGAAGATTCAAAATTACTTTTACACCAGAAATAGAAAGGCAATTTGCTGAACATTTAATTTTTTTAGAGACTCGTCGGAGACTTTTCGGCTTATCGCGTCCAGGAAGAAGTTTTGAATTTAAAATTTCCCATTGAAGTTCTTTCACCAGCACCACAGGGACGATATGTTCTGGGGCAAGATAAAAGAAAGCAGAAAACTCGCAAGTCATACTGGCAATTAACTTCTACTCCTAACATGATAGAACTTGGAGCCAAGAATGTACCAAAAAATCCGCCAGAAAAAAGGAAGAGACAAGTGGAAAAGAACGCTTTTCGGTGATGACTCAGACTATGATAATGATCCCAGAAAGCAGTTAGGAAAAAGAAGAAGACAGGTACAGAAGACTCATTATGATGAGGACTCAGATGTAGAAGATTATCTAGCTGCGTCAAATGGTGACGACGATGACTGCGCATGCATTTACTGTAACGACCACTTTTCCCGTTCCAAACCCGGCGAGTGCTGGCTACGGTGCAACAATTGTTCTTTATGAGCTCGTACCCAAGAAAACCAAAAACTTCGTCTGTGAATTTATGTACTTCAGGAATTGCGTGCTTATAATGTATGTCATTTTGTCCATACTATATGGACAAAATTAATTTCCTTATGGGTTGTGATTAATTTTAATTATATTATTTTCATGGTTCCTATTCAATTATAAGTTTACGTAGGTTAAAACTAATGAACCAAAGATGATTATTAAAATCAAAGACTGATTGTAACTATGATAATTAAAAATATATGATTAAATAAGAAAACCGTATGTCATTTTGGACGTACTTCCCTACTTCCTTTTAATGTTACTCAATGATCGACTGGCAGAGAATTTTGGCCTTTAGTCCACCTTATGTACCACTTTGTGCATAGAAATATAAATTCCTCATTAAGACTATACGAATATTACTACTGTACGTCAAAATTATACAGGTGGCCTACCTCTCACCCCTTACAACTGTAATATTTTAATCTCACTTCAGTGTGGAGAAGAGGCGAAACTATACGTCTGGGCCCTCAGATCTGTCGGAAGATAATTTTCACCAAAAAATATTTAAATATATATTATAAAACAGGAAAAATACAAACAAAACTGGCTTACTACTTGTTACATTAATGTTGTAAGACAGAGAGTGTAGAAGTGCACTGTGAAACATAGAATTTTCGAAGCTGTTCAGACGCTGAAGCTGTTCGAAGGTCCAGGGGACCTACCACCACCTCTTAGAGCAGTTTTATTTTAATCTTACGATTACTTCTGTGTGGAAAAGAAATAGTACTGTCCGGTGGTATTTCTCCTGTATAGCTACATCTCTTTCCCACTGAAGTAAGATTACAATAATTCTGATAAACTGGTGAACCTAAACGGAGGATTGAAGTTTGTATGTGAACGAAGCCGCGAGCGACTGCTGATAATAAAATATTGTAAGTATTCTTACCGTGTATGCTCTCAAACACTCCTTTAACCACTAAATCCGATATTCCCACATACACCCACTGGAATGGCTGGGTAGCATTCCAAAACGATATCACGGCATGGGCCTCGTTGTCGTTTTCTGGATAGAACAAACTGGCTCCTTCCAGAGCACACACTCGCTTAGCCTCAGCCCAAGACTTATGTAACGTGTGGAACTTATAGAAACCCTCTGAAGCGTCTATGTATGTGTAGTCCTTCCGGAAAAACTTTTTATTCCTTTGTCCATCTATTAATAGAAAAATGTACATAATCAGGCAGTTTATTGCAAGCAATGAAAAATACCACTCACAGATTTCACTCTTTAGGCATTCATCGCTAAATTAGTCATTTTTTATATATTTATAGTAACAACTTAATTGAAAACCTGTTGCAATCACAATTCAGATTTAAAACAAAACTATTCGTATCAAAATAATTACTCACATGAATAGTCCGACAAAAAGTTCACTAAAAGAAATAAAAGCAAAGTTTCCGAAAACATTTTATGTAAAGATGCTTGTTGAACCGCGTCACGCAATCGTATGAGGATACTCAGCAGATAGCAGATTCTCCGACAGACCACAATATCATTTGCATAAAGCGGGCTATGCGTAAGCAATATATCTGTGGACGTAGGTATATTCAGATAAGTTTTTATCAAATGTGGCTAACATTATATACTTATAAACAGGAAAATATGAGTGAATGAATAACTTTGAGCTCAGCTGATTCATTTCAACTCATCTTTCGAGGTCACAGAGTTCATTAAATTCTGGTTTTAGTGGCATTTCGTCCAAACCGTTACTCCGATGTCTTTTACATGACCAGTGCCACTTTACATGACTATTACAATACAGCACATTAAAAAATAACAATTACACTTATTAAGTAGCATATATTTATTAAGTAGCATATATTTATTCAATGTTATGAATAGAATAGAATAGAATAGGTCTTTATTTGCTTAGAATGTAGGTACATAAAAAATAAGTTGTTAAATTATATAATAGGATCTATGTACATTCTGCCTTAATATAGCATGCAAATGATTACATTTGTATTAGCAAAGTAGAGGACAATAAATATATTTACAATAAAATATCATTTAAGAAATCCTGCACAGAATAATAACATTTATCTACAACTAATTCTGTGAAACGCCTTTTACATTTTTGCAACGGTAAGTTTTTCATTTGGTCAGGTATTTTATTAAAGATTACAGGAGCCATACAAATCACATTTCTTTTTAATAAGCTAGTTTTAAATACGCCCGTGCATAATAGATTCTGGTATTGAGACCTCATAGCGGTACTTCGTTTTCTAGTTTCTATTAAAGTTGCAAATAGACATCGATTTGTTATTACAGATATTGCTAATTCAAGGATATAAAGGCATGGGAAGGTTATTAATTTATGAGACTTAAATATAGGTACGCAACTGTCTTATACTTTAAGACCAAATATAGCTCTCAGGCAGCGTTTTTGAGCTTTGAAAATGCTTTCTCGTTCGCTACAGTGACCCCAAAATTTTATACCAAATCTTAAGATAATATGGCTGCTTTATTTAATTGACTGGTTTTGGAAAGGTCAGTAGATTCGTACAGCAATAGCATTAAATATATCCTCAGTGCTACTTTGTTCGTAGATAATAAAGTAGGCAGCAGTAGCGTTACTTATTATTGTAATAATAACATTGTACTATATTTTTGTTGTCTGTTCTACACCTCATTATAATAATCTAATCGTTTCTGTGTTATTGACCATTGTCTACTCTTGGGTCAAGCTGTTTACGTCATGTTCACAAATGAAGAAGCTTTTCGTATCACAATCAATGTTGTTCAGACGTCCGGTGTAGAACATTGAGCCGCACTCTTTTTCGTCGCCTGCGTCCGGTTGATAGTTGCCCCACCATGCGCTAGCGTCATTCAAACGTTTACCTATAGAAAATTAAATGAACAATGAATAGATAATCTAAATTAAGATATCGTTTCCAGAAGAAAAATGGAGAGATGTTCCATAATACCTATATGGCGTTTAGTTAATACTATACAATATGTAACAAAAACCCTGTTGTTCCTTTTAGGTGCCTCCCTGATGCAACTCCAGGGCAGGGTATTAAAGTCATTGGCGATGTCTAGAGACATCGCCAAGACGATCCCACCCTGGGCAACAGCATTCCCCGTCGTCAGGGCTCGCACGTGCATGATGGCGTCCACCGTAGAGCGCCCCCTGCGGAAACCAAACTGGCTCTCCGCCAAATCCGGCCCCACCCGCACCAGCTGGCTGACGAGGCGGTCTGCAATGATTCTTTCAAAGAACTTGCCCATCTCGTCGAGCAGCACGATGGGCCGATAAGCGGACGGAGAGTCCGCACTACACCCTAAACTACACCCTAAAGGGGAATTGGGGGATGTTAAAGTTTGTGTAGAAGAATTATGACGCGCGGTCCGATTAAGGCGCTGACAAGACCCAATTGACCAAAATAGGCTTTTCTTAAGAAAAAAAATTGCCAAATCTGTATAGTTTGTGGTAGCGGAAAAAATATATGTTAATTTTGAACATATTTCCCAGAACTTGGTTGTTACCAAAATACGTTTTGAAAAAAATCTCGATACAAACTAACGTTAAACTAACCTCTTACCTTGAGTTGCAAACCAAAATATCTGTATAAAATATCAACATACGTTACGTATTTTAATAACAAGAACGTCTTATTTGAATGCAGAACTTGGTTGTTTTTTATTTTCGGTTACTCAACTCAATTTTGAGTAAATAGATAATTGATTCATATTTTGCAATAAATTACAAGCGTTAATTCATCGCGCTTCTCTTTCTTTTCTATGCAATCTGACAGTGACCGCTGTTTAGGTGTTGTCAGCGTCTTAACTTGAAACTCAGTATTCATCGCAAATCTACCCTTAATGGGGAAAAGGGGTAGTAAATTTTACAAGAGAGGACTTTACTGAGTGCCTTGATTAACTCAAAAATTGATATAAATAACATATAAGTCAAATAATAGTCAAGTCGCAAACCACTTTAAAAAAATAAACCTCTTTGGGGTGAAAAGGGGATACAGATTGTATGAAAAATCTTATTCGTTGAGTTAATAAACTTCTAACTTGGCACGAATACTTTTCTAAGCAAATAATAACGCGAGGTCCGATTAACTCGAAACTCGGTAATTTATACTTAAGACCAAAAATAAAGAATAACGTATGTCACGGTTTCTGGAAAATCTACCCCTAACGGGGTTAAAAGAGGTAGTCTGTTTTACAGGGGAGGATTTTACTGCGTAGATTGATCAGCTCGAAAATTGTTATAAAAATCTACCAGTCAAATAATGGCAATATTACAAAATATTTTAAATAATGATTGAAAAGGGGGATAAATTGTATGTGAAAAAAAATATTTATAGGAAAAAGTACGAAATCCACGCGTACGAAGTCGCGGGCGAAGTGATGACTGACTGACATCAGAAATTTAGCACAAGGGTTTCTTTTATAATTTGAGCGAGCTCTGTTATGGGATTTTCGGAAACTCGACCTTTAAGTATAAATACCGAATTTCAAGTTCATCGAACCACGCGTTAATTTTTTTCCATATAAGCTTTGACACCCCCAATTCCCCTTCAGTAGTTCGGGTAGTTTAAAAAACTGAACACTTCACACACTTCACAAACTTTATTATTACTTAAATAATCATTCGTACGCAGTTTCAAGTTTATTAACCCAAGAAATAAGATTATTCACACAAACTAAATTCCCTTATTCACCCCCTTTTTTTTTGGTTGGGAAATCATCAAATAACTCCTCCCGCTCTGGACGGAGCGGGAGGGTGTGTCAGACTCTTACTGACTAAAAGCCACCCGTATTCCTTCCGTTGCCTGTGTTGCGGGGGCCTCGGTGTCCCATAAGTACCTTCCCGCGCCCCGGCAGGCATCGGCCCTAGTGGACCCCTAATACCTTTGTGCTGACGACATCTCTTTGAGGCGCGCGTGGAATACAACGCACCGTCGACCCAGGCCTGGTCCTTACCGGACGGTGAGCTACCCATTGCTCACCGTCCGCAAGCCCGCGCCTACGGTCGCAGGAAATCCGCCCGGGATTCCCGACGCCCTGGGCGTCTCTTGCGGCGGCTAGGGGCGAGAGGGCGCGAATCTTGCCTTTCCCTCAACCGTCCCGCCTCCTCCTTCGCGAGCATTACTGCTTCGCAGAAGGAGGTGACGGCTGCCCATGCCCTCTCGCTCCGTACCGTGGCCTGAACCAGGGCCGGACGCGAGAGATCTCTGCCGCCGATCGCCTCCACGAAGACACGGCGGTGCTCTGCCCAAGCCGGGCAGACCTCCACCGTATGCTTCACCGTGTCCTCCGAGCGATCCACACAGTGGTGACACTCGGGCGTTCCCTCCCGCCTTATCCGACACGGGTACCTCCCAAAGCTGCCGTGTCCTGTGAGGACCTGCGTCAGGCGGAAGGTGAGGACGCCGTGGCGTCTCTCTAGCCACTCCTCAAAGAGGGGACTTATCGACGCAATCGTGGCGTGCCCAGCACTGGGTTGCGACAACCGTATTATTCACCCCCTTAACCACTCACGTACCTGTAATTGTCCACCAGCCCTCTTTGAATTTGTTATGAAATCCCAAATGGTATATCCCTCTTTGGTATTTATCTTGGACCCCAAGACTTAGTGCAGACTCCGTTAATTTCACAAAGTACTCAGCTTCCATCGGAGTGTCGATCACTGCAAGGTAGGATAGTTCGGCGCGACACGCGAAATATGCATCTTTCCAGTTCAATGGTGCTGTGTGTAGCTTGTAACATTTGCCAAGATTCTCATTAAAAGTGTAACCTAGGAAAAAAAAAGAACTGTTACTATAATGAAATAATAAAATAAGTGGTGTATTTCACGAGCGCGTGCCCAATTTTAAAATTATTAAATATTTATATCTACCTAAATTGGGCGTATTGCAGTTATAGTTCCACTCAACTGACTGGAGGCTCTTCTTGCAAATGAAAGTTTGTGAATTGTAACATCTGGTATCATCTAAGTAGCCTTGTTTGTCCAGGACCACACACGCATCAATGGAGGTTCCTTCGTCTGGCTGACCTGGGCCCCAGTTATTGTAAACCTCAGAGACTACCTTACCTAAAAATATATGAAATGAACAATTTAGACATATCAAGTTAAAGTGGACTCGAATGCAAGAAATTACGCTAACAAAACCCTCACAAACTGCGAACGAATGAAGTTCATAAAACGGTTTTTATTTTGAATAGTAATAATTATACCGAATTAGGGCATGTTAAAGTTTTAGATGTACAAAAGCAACTATCCAAATACTTTTTTGCACCTAAAAATATTTCAATTCATAACAGCGAAATATTTGTCAGCTATTTGTGACGTTGCTAACGTTCAGAATGCACCCTCTTATATAACATTACAGGCTTACCATCAATGGTCTCAAATAGTTCGTTAATAATTAAATTAGACAACCCTACATATACCATACTGGTATGAGACTCTGTTTCGTTCCAAAATGATATCACGGCATGTGCTTCATCGTCGTTTTCTGGATAGAACAAACTGGCTCCTTCCAGTGCACACACTTGCTTGGCATCAGCCCAATTCCGTATTTTCGAGTGGAACTTATAGAAACCTTCTACTGTTTCCAAATAAGTGTAGTCTTTCCGGAAAAACTTTTCATCTCTTTGTCCACCTAAGAAAAAAAAGAAGTCGTAAAGCAAAGTCAAATAGGGGAGCAGAGCAGCAAAATGAGGGACAGTAAGCTGAATTTTGCATAAGTGCCTGAGTTTGACCTTCTTAACAATGTGTAAACGTAATAAAAACACTATCGTTTCTCAATTATTTTTTCTATAATCATCCGTACTCGGGAAATCGTCCTGGGAAGCATGCGTATAAGTATAGGTCAATGTTATGCTACGAAGTCACTTGCTAGATACAGTGAACATAATTTGGAATTCGGTCGTAGCATAACTTATGTCTTATTCTTCTTCGTGTCGCTAGCACGACAGTTTTTTTTTTTGCCCAAAACTTCGCTAGTTCCTTATATAACAGACGTAGATAGACCCGTCGTCAAACCGAAACCCATCACCAACCAAAACTGACGTAATAATTTTATACTTGACCGATGGCTGAACTTTAATGATTCAAAAATAGTAGTTTATGAAACTATTGCATAGTAGGAGAGGTTTTTAATATTATTAATTTATTACACGTGTTGTGAGCACGCAATTTCCTAAGTATATGTAAAGCAAAGGTACTTAAGCAGGCAGCATGTAGCCAGAGTACCTAATCATTGAGTAGATAGCATGTACTTTACTAAAAATGTTCATATCTTCGAAACCCGACCGATTTGCATAATTAAAAGTTGAGAATAATGTTAACCAGGTCCCTTCTATTATGTGAAATAGACGGAGATATTACCAGAGTCAAATTTAGTTAAATCAAAACATAGGTACCTAACTCAAATTTAGTTAAATCAAAACATAGGTCTAATTGCGCCAGGCGAGAAAAAACAGGATCCTCACCGGGAGCTAAGTGATTCACATTTTGAAGGGGCGACTCTTTTATAGTTTTTCTACACGGGCACAAGTAGCGTGCGTACCTAGACCACCTCCCAATCAATACTCCATACAGACTTGCAAAAAAATTGACTCCCCCAGGGAGCAGGTTGCGACGGAGGCGGGTAGTGAAACTATTGCGACGTAGCCTTAAATTCTATTTGCGTCGCAGCTTTTTAGGTACCTATGTTTTGATTTAACTAAATTTGACTCTGGTAATATCTCCGTCTATTTCACATAATAGAAGGGCCTGGTTAACATTATTCTCAACTTTTAATTATCTATTTGCTCAGGATCTTCATTCATATTCTATTTGTAATGAATGATGTACGTAAAAAGCTGCGACGCAAATAGAATTTAAGGCTACGTCGCAATAGTTTCACTACCCGCCTCCGTCGCAACCTGCTCCCTGGCGGAGTCCATTTTTTGCAAGTCTGTATGAAGTATTGATTGGGAGGTGGTCTAGGTATGCACGCTACTTGTGCCCGTGTACAAAAACTATAAAAGAGTCGCCCCTTCAAAATGTGAATCACTTAGCTCCCGATGAAGATCCTGTTTTTTCTCGCCTGGCGCACTTAGACGCGCCATCCTAAGAACGAATCCCAGGAAGGGCCCCGGTGCTGACGGTATCACCAACAAAGTGCAGCGCCACCTGCCTTTTCGTATGGTAGCAGCGCTGGCACGCCTGTATACGGCGATACTGTGGCACGGGGAACTTTCCCGCTTCGTGGAAGGGAGGGCACGTCATAATGCTGCCCAAGGTGGGGAAGAACATCCTGAAGCCGGAGAGCTATCGGCGATTACTCTGCTGCTGACAGTCTCAAAGGTGTTCGAAGCACTCCTGCTACGACATCTCCAGCCTCACATCGCACCACGAACGGAACAGTTTGGGTTTCTGTGGCTGTTGAAGTGGTGGCTGTCGGTTAACTTGGGCAAGACACAAGCGCTGGTCACCAGATCCGCGCCCCTCCCATCACCCTTGAAACTGCAAGGAGCTGACGTCAAATATTCGCCCCGGGTAAAGTAACTGGGTGTCACTAACGACCGTCGACTCACAATGGGGGCACACGTCCGCAAGATCATTGTACAAGGTAGGGTCGCCCGCAACCTCCTTAGACCGGTGCTAAGATAATAATAATAACATCCCGGCGTGCGTCAAACTGGGCGTGTACAAGTTGTACGTGTGCCCTATTTTGACGTACGCCACCCCGGCATGGTTTACCCTCACGAGCGAGACGGACCTTGCGCTGTGGACCATAGTGGACGCCCCTGGCTTCGTGAGGAACGACATCATCCTGAGGGATCTCCGCTGCTCCCGCTCCCTGCACCGCTGTCACCGCTCCGAACGGCATTGTTACACCGTAACGTCTCGTAGTCACCTGACTACATTCGATCCACGGTCGATTAATTGATTAATAATGAATGCCTTTTAAAGGCTGAATATTTCTTTACTCAGCCTTGACGTCTGAGTAGCTTCATTAAGCCCCTTCCGGGTCACAGTTTCGTGGTCCTCGGTGCTAACGGAACATATAGTGCTACCGAGTGGGGTGATGGCCCAATCACAACCGCTGAACCCCAGATACGCGTCTCAGAGATTATGCCGAAACAAGAGGCCTCATGCCCGACCAGCAGTTTACTTTTAGAACCCAATATTATTGCGTCCCATAGTGGAACTTTCGGTTGAACATAGCATTGAACTGTCTTGTGTTGAGCTAGATAAGCATGTTATAGTGTGCGTTTACAGACGCCCTAATTATCAAAACTACTCGTTATTTGAGTCAGTTATGGAAGATGTTTTGGCTAAACTAGCAAATGGAAATAAATCAGTAATTATCTGTGGTGACTTTAACATTAATATTTTGGAAAATAATTCAAACACCAGTAGATTATTTTTTTTTTTTAAATCATTTAATTTGTCAAATGTGGTACCAACCCGAATAACTGCGACTTCTGCTACGTGTGTTGATAACGTTTTTTGTTGCTGCGACTATTTAGATAAAGCCATCGTTAATTATCTCCCGTCTGACCACAGTGGGTAAACCGTAACTTTCGAGTCCAACCACACAATAGAAAAAGTGCAGATACAATTCAGATCAATAACATCTGTTAATTTAAATAAATTTAATAGCACTTTAATTTGTTAGCTAAGCGACCAGGATCTTACAATGAACAATGTAAATATCTTGTATAATGATTTTTTTTCGGTAGTCCAGACCGAGTTTAATAATTATTTTAAGAAGAACACTAAAACTATCAGCCCTATGTTTTTATTTAGTGACTGGGCAACTAGAGGACTCAGGAAAAGTAGGGAAATACTTTTCGGGCTGTATGGCCTTAAGCCTTACATAAACACTGAAACTTTTAATAGGTATGTTGCTTCTTACTCTAGAATTTTTAAGAACACTTGTAAGGCAGCTAAAGCCTTGTACATTAGCAATAAGGTTAAATCAGCAGACAATGAAATAAAGACCGTTTGGAAAATTATCAATAATGAAACGAATAGGCACAAAAAGCACGATTCTGATTACACACTGGAGACGTCATGTGGTCTCATTTGCGATAGCAAAGAAGTTGCTCAAGAATTTGTAAATTATTTTACCAGTGTCCCGCTTAAAACTACTGAAACCTTAAATTCCTCGCCCTCGCTCGCTTATGATTTGGTAAGGGAAAACGTGTCAGCTTGCACGATTGAATTTAACTTTAAGCATATTAATCCCATAATAGTAATAAAAGCTTTTAAGCAAATCAAGATCAAATTGTCTGAAGATCTTTGGGGAATGTCCATTAAAGTCTGTACCTCTATAATTGAGACTATAGCGTCCTACTTAGCCTTAGTATTTAATTTGTGTGTGGAACAAGGAATCTTCCCGGATTTAATGAAATACAGTAAGGTAATACCACTTTTCAAATCCGGGGACAGTAAAGACACCAATAATTATAGACCCGTATCCGAGTTGCCGGTTTTCAGCAAGGTGTTTGAAAAGGTAATGCTTAATCAAATGCTCAATCATTTTAACTCGAATAAAATCCTTCACGATCAACAGTATGGTTTCACTAAAAGACGGTGTACGACCGACGCCGGTGTAACCTTACTTAGACATATTTTTAACTCGTGGGAAGAAGTGCAAGACGCCATAGGAATCTTTTGTGACCTCTCCAAGGCATTTGATTGCGTCGACCACGAAACCTTACTCTTGAAACTTGAGCATTACGGACTTGGAAAACATGCGCTCAGCTTAGTAAAATCTTATTTAAATGATAGACAACAGCAAGTACAAATGAATGGTATCAATTCACTCGGTTTAAAAGTAAAAATGGGTGTTCCACAAGGCTCGATATTGGGTCCTTTCCTCTTTTTAGTGTATATTAACGATCTACTCCATTTATTAAATAATCAACCACAAATGGTGTTATTTGCTGATGATACTTCTTTAATTTTTAAGGTAGATAGACATGCTACTAATGTTGACGACGTAAATAACACCCTATTGCAGGTTCAGAATTGGTTCACTGCCAATAATTTAGTATTAAATGGGAAAAATACTAATTGCAATCGATTTTCTTTACCAAATGTCAAAAGTGGTTATTATGAGATAGTATTGAATCAAGAGAAACTAGAATTCGTCGATAAACCTGTTTTCCTGGGGATCACGCTCGACTCAAGGCTACAATGGGGTCCTCATTTAACATCTCTTGCAGGACGGCTAAGTTCAGCGGCATATGCTGTCAGAAAAATCCGTCAATTTACTGATGTAGATACCGCGAGGCTAGTCTATTTTAGTTACTTTCATAGTATTATGTCTTACGGTATTTTACTTTGGGGACGGGCTGCAGACATCGAGTCAATTTTTATTCTGCAGAAAAGAGCTATTAGAGCCATTTATAATCTCCGCAGGCGCGATTCTCTAAGGGACCGGTTTAAGGACATTAACATCATGACGGTACCTTGTCAATATATCTACGAAAATAAAAGAACGTAAGAAAAAAATTACATCTTTTTAGTAAAAGAGGTGAAAGACATAATTATAGTACTAGAAATAGGGACCTATTATCTCAGCCAGGATTCAGACTGGCTAAAGTAGACTCATCTTTCATGGGGTACTGTTTAAAATGTTACAATAAAATTCCACCCCACATACTTCAACTGAATGAGATGAAATTCAAATCTTGTATCAAACGCACACTATGCAGGCAGGCATATTATAAGTTGGGTGATTACATCGCTGATAAAAATGCTTGGCTCAATGCTGGTCCTGCTCCACAACCACAACCAATTGAATAATTAACATTTGAAAATATTGTTGGAGCAGCTGAACATTGTAAGACTATCTTTGCATTGTATAAATTCAATCTACTTTGTATTGTATAATTGCATTACACAGGTGAGAGTACTATGTATAATAGAGCTACCATTTACCGGTTATGTAATTGACTTGAGTGGGCCCTGACGCCTGAGAGTATGTCATGCTCACTCAGATGTCTCGCTGATGGTGGCGCGTGTGTTGGATCATTTAGCTCCCTTCAAAATGGTTGAGCTGAATGGTGCTGATCCATGCGTCATGCTCGTGAACGGGCGCTGTTAGTAGGGACTGGTCACCTCTTAGCGTTCTCGGCTTATTTGTAATTATTTTATTTAGAAATTGTTTTTGTTTCTTTTTTCTACTATGACGCGTTTTTTATTTTACATCGTCCTCACATTTAGTTATAATTTCAACATTATTCTTGTACTAATCTTTATGTATCAATTTAATTTAAAAGAGTGTCCATGGAGTTTCTTGCCCGTTCTTCTCCATAGGTACCTACTACGCTTTGGAATGGGCAACTAGCTTCATATTTCTAACTGACCGACTACTTGACCATTCAAAAGTGCCTGTAAATTGTTTAATTGAAATAAATGCTTTGAGTTTGAGTTTGAGTTTTCCCACAGGTCCACCGCATCGTAGAACACGTCATAAACGTTGGCTTCCAATGTAGTTTTATGACTGGTGCTATATTCTTTGACATGCATAGCGAAACCGTTGGACAAGGTTGCCACAACGGCTTATTATACAATATGTAACAAAAACCCTGTTTTTCCTTTTAGGAACGTATACATTTACCTATAAGCAGAACATTGATGAAATTATAATTTAAAAAAATTAAGCATTGGCTAGTCGAGAGGTCAAAATCAAATAACTATTAAAATCGACACATTCCAAAAAATGTTTAGAGTATTTGTTTTTCAAGTACATCTTTATTTCGCTAAATAGCCTACGAGCTCAGCGGCTTTCTTTGAATGCGACAAAAGATACCGCCAAAAACTGCCGCCGCGCACGTGCCCGGGTCGGTACCACGTGCCTACCTACACCGCCACCCCGCCACCCGTCTCCCTGCGAATCACTTTAGTTAGTCTCCCGCGCACGTTACTACCGAATGGATGTTATTGTTGACCTACGTAATGAGTGACTTGTGTTTTGTTTACGTAAACGTTGACCATATCTTATTCTAAAGTAGAATATTTTAATATGTTGATGTATCTTCGGAAATGTAACTGCAATTATGCAGAAGCACGCAGACTCTACCAAGAACGTTTTGCGAGTCTACCATTACCGTCGCCGATGGTATTCCAACGTTTGCACATACGTACGTACAATACCGGCAGTGTGCACGGGCGAGACCAACAACGAGCTGACGCAGGCAGACCGAGGACTCGAGACAGAAGTCTTGGACTTGTTTGAGCACGATCCAACGCGAAGTACACGCTCAGTGGGACATGAACTCGGAGTAAACCTTATGCGCGTTAGGAGCGTACTCAAAGAAGATGGCCAGCACCCATTTCACTATTGTCGCGTCCAATCACTACTTCCCTCCGACTATGAGCCAAGAAGTGTAGAGGTACAAGGTGGTCATATCGAACAGCAACTCCGTGGCCGTCAAGTAGATATCATAATAAATTAATGCATTAAAATGTAACATTCCGACATCCGACCTCGCCACCGAAGTCCAGTGAGAAGACCCCAATGTAATTGTCCCCCCCGACCCTTGCTCGACGAAGTGCCAGCCAGCGCCGTAGCTGAGTCAGTGACTTTAAATTCCCCTGATAATAATAATTATCCAGTTTTGTTCCAGCCTGCCCTCCCCCCCCACCTTGCTGCCTCCTTCCAGCGACGCCCTAAGCCGAGGTTTGTACCCCACAGGCCCTTATAAATGATAAATGATTTATTTTCTGTAAGTAGATTTGTACAAACACTTTTACACTTCAATCATATGTTTTAAATAAAGCTAGATGAGGTCGGCGTTTCCTATCTGACTACTCTGAGAAGAAAGGCCGAAACAAACTCAGAGGTCACAGTCTCCTTTAAAGTCCAGACATAATCTTTAATCTTGGTCAGATCATGTGAAGGCCATGTAGATTAGTGTCTGAAATGGTCCTTTTGAGGAAAGAACCACACAGATTGAGTGGACCTGTCCAGTCAGTGCACGCATTTGTCAGTAATCGTGCAGCTCAACTCAGAACTTAAGGAGCTCAACGATTCGATGAACGATACCAAAGAAAGAACATTTGGGTAGGCCGCATAAATTACTCAAACTGCCAGACCATGAAAACAAAAAGTTATAGATACCCGTTTATTCATTGTCAGGGGGTTAGGGAACAGATTTCAAAAATGTTAGATCAGGGAATAATAAAGCCTTCAGATTCAGCATGGAGCTCACCCATTTGGGTGGTCCCCAAGAAAATGGACGCCTCGGGCAAACAAAAATGGCGTTTAGTAGTTGACTTTAGGAAACTCAATGAAAAACTATCAATGAAAAATACCCTATCCCGAACATTAGCGATGTTCTTGACAAACTAGGCAGGTGCCAATATTTCACCACTCTAGATCTAGCTAGCGGCTTCTACCAGGTTGAGATGGACCCTCAGGATATTCAGAAAACAGTATTTAATATCGAACATAGATATTTCGAGTTCCTTCGAATGCCCATGGGACTTAAAAATTCACCATCCACATTTCAAAGGGTTATGGACAATGTCCTCAGCGGTCTCCAGAATGGCATATGCCTGGTGTACCTTATCGTTTATCGATATTATCGTTTTCTCTACATCACTACAAGAGCATATGACCAATCTCGAGAAAGTTTTCAATAGACTTCGGGAATCAAACTTCAAGATCCAAATGGATAAATCCGAATTCTTGGGGCACGAAACTGGTTATCTTGGACACATAATAAGTAGTGAAGGAATAAAACCTCATTCGGATAAAACTCATGCAATAGAAAAATACCCCATTCCAAAGACCCCAAAAGAAATTAAGCAATTTTGAGGCCTTGTAGGTTATTATCGTAAGTTTATCCCGGACTTTGCAAAAATTACGAAACCTCTTACAGCTTGTTTAAAAAAAGGTAGAAAAGTTGTACTAGGCTCCGAGTACATAAACAGTTTTGAAAAGTGTAAGGTTCTTTTAACAAATGACCCAATACTACAGTAATCCGATTTTGATAAAGAATTTATACTGACGACAGACGCTTCGAACGTTGCTATCTCAAGGACATGTAGGTTCCGACAAACCTGTGTGTTTTGCACCCCGAACCGAGCCGATTAAAGTGAGCTTAGCTATAGCACCATAGAAAAAGAACTTCTTGCCATAGTTTGGGCGAAGTATTTTAGACCGTACCTACTTGTTTGGTCGTAAATTTAAAGTATTGACAGATCATATACCTTTACAACAGATGATGTACCTTAAAGAACTCAATTTGAGATTGACTAGATGGAGGCTAAACTTAGTGAATAATATAATATATATAATAATATAACGATTTCACCGTTATCTATAAGAACGTTAAATCCAATACGAACGCCGATGGCTTATCCCGAGTGGAGATTCACAATGAAGATACTAAGACCTTAATAGACAAATTATGTTCTTTGATTCCTAGCCCATCAGAAAGCCCGCCAACTGCGAACTCATCCACTGCAACTGTACACACCAGTCACGAACATCCCATATTAGAAGTCCCAATCACAAACGAACCCCGTAACAGATTCCATAGACAACTATGCTTTACGATAGTAGATGTCAAACGCATAATTCTTCAATACATAGCTTCACTAGATGCAGACAATTCGATTTATTAACTGGACACAGATATTGGTTCAGATATTTTTTATCCACGCGATATTTTAGTCATAGATTTTACCCATCAATCATTACAACAGTACGTTCATAATCATAGGGGGCAAATGAATCGCGGGAAGGTACTTATGGGTCACCGAGGCCCCCGCAACACAGGCAACAGGAAGGAATACGGGTGGGTTTTAGTCAGTAAGACTAAAACCCACCCGTATTCCTTCCGTATTCTCCCGCTCCGCCCAGAGCGGGAGAAGTTATTTGATGATTTCCCACCCACAAAAAAAAAAAAAAAAGGGGGCAAATGAAGGAAGTCTATAATATTATTAACGAAACTTCTTTATCAAATCGTACTGCGTTGATAGAAAAAAGAAATCAGAACCGCGAATCCGAGACAGAATACGTTCCTCAACAACAGGTATTCATTAAGAATCCTTCTGCAAGCCGTCAGAAAACTGCACCGCAGTAAACCCAAGATACCATTTTGGCTAATTTACCCGTACACGTTTATACTTCCAAGAAACGTGGGCCCGTAGCCAAAAATAGATTAAAAAGAAGGCCTTAGGAACCTAACTGAATTCTGCAGGATTCTGCTATTTTTGGTCCAGTCATCGGAGATAAAACTTGAAAGCTTGGCCAATGGACCTGGTTTATTACCGTATAAACTTGGATCGACGAGAATGACCACTCATCATGATACATTTCGTCAGTACGTGAATCTAAGGGACATTGAAAATCAAATTACAACACTACAATATCAGATATCAGAGTACAAAAGTCGGCTTAGTAATGACACTTATACACTATTTGAATTCCAAATTAGTTATCTTACTAACAAAATTGGCAAAGTATCCAATCAGCTAAAATCTTTAGAGCCTGGTCGCGTAAAGAGAGATCTAGTAGACAGTCTTGGATCGGTAATTAAGAGTATAACTGGAAATCTAGATTACACAGATTCCTTAAAATACGAAAATGCTATCAAAACTCTACAGATTAATAACAAAAAGTTAGTTAATGAATTTAACCATCACATCAGTCTCAGCAAAGAATGGATGTCGAAGCATAATAGCGTTTTAATACAGTTAACAAAATCAATAGCACCTTAGAGTTACTATTAAATAACACTTAGACAACGGGAATTTTGATAGCCTATGCAAAGTTTGGTCAACTCATGACCATTACAAGTGAAATCGTAGAAGATTTAAGATTAGAATTAGTTAGAATAGAAAATATGTTAGCGTTTATACATGCATCAAGCACTGTTCATTCTATGATAGATGTAGATACACTTAGCTCAATGGTAAATAAGTTAGAAAAAATATACAGTAAGGATACTTAGTTTAGAACTCAGAGAATATTACGACATCCAGCCCGGATCATATTTCAATGAAAAACAGATAGTAATCGTTTTCAGATTTCCTATAATTAAAATCCAAAATTGTTTATGACTTATACAAGCTATCTATAGTACCCAATAAGAACCGTCAAGCCCTTTATCCCTACCTATCCCTTTATAGCATCTAATTCTATATATCTCTTTCGTGTACATAGAAGCAGAATGCTCGAAGTTTAGTAACTGGTATCTCTGTGAAAAGGAAATAACCCATCTATTACGAACAAAAACTGACTGCATACAAGAACTTGTCACGAACCAAGCCCCCAAGAGTTCCTGCCAATTTAGTATACAGTATTTCTGGAGAAAGAAGCGATGGAAAAACTAGATGATCAACACTACGTCTTATCGTTTCCGAATCCAACGAAAGTGCGATTAGTCTGCGGGAGAGAAGACTTCAATTCGCTACAAGGAAGCTACCTCGCCACTATACCTATCAACTGTTACCTCCGCACAGAGGAACTAACAATAATCGACGATAATGACGTAATACAGGGGCAGCCTTTGAAATTAATGAACATACCCTACGACGCGGAGACGACGGGTGCGGCATTAACCCAAATTCATCTTAGCTCAATCGACTTAGGAAGACTTCACAGCATACAGAACCATGTCATGACGAGCCAGCCGATACAACTTAACCAGCTGCAATTAGATATCAAAATCAAAAACAAAAGTCATTTATTCAAACTAGGCTGAAAATCAGCACTTTTTGAACGTCAAAGTTACATAAGACAGTCCCCCAAAAATGCCCGCCCTTCACCACTTCCTAGCGCTTTAGCTGGGAAGAAGTGGTGGAACAAACTCCCCATACAATATCATATACCATACGACAATACCCTTCTACATTGCATTACTAAGTTCAGGCGTACTTTTCATAGCCATACTGGGCTATCGCAACAAATAGTTTTGCAAACGCTCTGAAAAGCCCAACACCAAGGGACATACTTATGAGGAACCGGATAAGAAAGAAGAGAAACGCGCGCCCAGAAGACAAGTTCCAGCAAAATTTTCTCTTAAAGTTCTAAAATAGTTCCTGATCTGCGGGTGGGGATGTTACACGCAGCTGCGTAAGGGGAATCGCCCACTCAGCACTCAATACTTTTATTATAGAAACATACGCTGCAAATTTAACGAACGACGGAAAGGGCGAGCTAAGTTAGCACTTTAATAATAATAATAAAACATTTCAATCAGAAGCACTTCCATATTTGTTAGTAACAATATAACAATAACAATGCACTTAGTGACGCACGGACCTAGTTTACCCAATTATTGTAACTCTGTTAAATGCCATTCCATATTCGTACTTCGAATAGGCACATAGGCTAATTTTAGAGATAATTAATGTAATTCTTTTATTTTAAATAAATTAGGTAAAATCAGTTTTGTTTTTTTTTTTAATCCTCCGAGTGCAGCTGACCTAATTAGCGTCACCACCGCCTCCAAGTTGCTTGTTATTTAAATTTCTCATTTAGTTCCCACGAATAGCTTAATATAAAGAATGTCAAAATAAACTCGTTTTGAAGTTTATAATTCAAATTTTACGATAATATGAGAGTAGATTAAAACATTTACCACATAATACTCACGTGAGAAATCAGATAAAAAGTACACTACATGAAAGACTAACAAAGTTTTAGAATACATTATTGTAACTACACGACATGCGTCTACTCTTGCAGCAGATACGACAATGTGCGAATGCGAATAGTGAAGTTTATAAAGGACAGAAAAAGGTGGCTGTTATCTCATGTGTAAGTACATAATTATGTTTTATCACACTAATTATACACTCCCGGACACCTTAATCGAGCCACCCTGCAATTGTTTGTTTAAAGGTCTCTCTTTCTCTCTCTCTCTCTCTTTCTCTCTCTATCTCTTTTTCTCTCTCTCTCTCTCTCTCTCTATCTTTTACAATAATGGTAGTAAAAAAAAGGTTTTGAAAACAGTCACTCACTATCATTTCCGTTTGTCATTGTTCCAAATTTGTAATCGAAATACAAAAAAAAACAGTTTAATTGCAATAGTCGTCTTTTCGCGTTTCTCATGGGTAAAATTAGCGTGGATTTTTTGATGAAAAACAGTTGTTTACATAGGGAAAACGTTTAGTTAGTAATTTGTGTTACCTCCGAGAAGATTTACGACGGCCGTCATGCGGTTTGGCATGGAATTAATGTATGCTATGACGTGCTTTGAAATGTTCTCCCATGCGTCCAAGATGGCAGATTTCAGATCCTGCAAAGTTTCTGGAGCTGGTTGGTTAGCTTCAACACGCCTCTTTCATCTCATCCCAGAAGCGCTCTATTGGATTCATATCAGGTCTTCTTCCTGGCTATTCTATTACTGCGACACTAACGCCATGCGGGTATTCCCGATCAATTCTTGCAATGTACGCCCTTCATGTTGTATGCTAAAATTAAATCCTGGCCCACAAACTCAGCATTATCACATGAGCCTCTTGACGTTGAATGTATCGGTCGCTGTTTAGTGGTAGCAACCGTAGTCTCATCACAACCTCAAGACCAGTTATTCCTTCGGTGGAAATTCCGCCCCAAGCTACCCATGACCCACTGCCATACTCACCTTCTCTTCAATGGAACATTGCTGAAAACGTTCTCCTTACGTCTATCATTCGCCATCCAGCAAAAATTGCCAGCCTTCATCCGTAAAAATATATTCGGGCCCATTGACGTTGAATCCAATGCAAAAGTATCGTGTTGTAGTGACCCGGTGTCGTGGTCTTCCTGGACGGCGCACGAAGCCACCAGTGTCCAGGTATCGATGGATCATTCTTTGAATGACAGAACGACTTACATGAAGTTGTGCATTTACGTTTCACTGACTAAGCCCAGATTGAAGAAGTGCCATAGTTTGAGCGGCTACTTCCGGTGCAGTATCCATAATTTTAACGTCAGAATGGATTAAAAGATTAAAAAAAAACAATTGCGATACTCTTTTTATGCAAAACAAAGCAAATAACAAAATAAATATTGACTTATAATCAAAGCTTGTTGTTCCTTTAAGAGAGACCAAACTCCGATTTGCTTCTCTTTTTCAAATTCTTGAATTCAAATTTGGAACAATGCAATGGTGATATCGAAATGATGGCCAGTAGGTACTTATGTCAACTTTTTCTCTGACTTATCATTATTTAATGTTTTAGGCCTATAAACATGTAAATGCACGGTGGCTCGATTTAGGAGTCCAGTAGTGTATAGTATTAATAATATAATGTTGGTAAAATAATAAATGTTCGAGATGAAATGTTTCAAACATGCAGAAGATAACGATTATGGTGGCTAATCCTAACACAACCGACCATCGGCCATTCGAGTAGTATTTTGTACAAAATGTTCTTCACACTTAGCTTCTTCATCAGAATATGAAGATGACTGATTGGGGACTTACTCCAATTCCCAGAAACGCGAGAAAAGATTTTGAATGTCATCTTCTAAAGTTAGATTGTGAGTAGAACTGACATTGAGTTTTGCAATGTTAACTTTAAGAACTGATGGTGACCGTGTACAGTAGGTAAATTCCATAAATCACATAACTTATCTGTCATTATACAAGAAGTACTGCCAGTGTCCAGTATAGCCCGAGCGAGATGTTCGCGGTTATTATTATTGTAAACCTTTATTAATGCAGTAGCCAATAGAACTTGAATCTTATTTTTATTGTTAAGATAAGTTGTAGCATGTGCAGATAGTGTCACATTCGTATTGAGTATATTTTCAGAGTTAACATCTACAGTAACAGTGCTGTCCCTTTGCGAAGTAGAAGCAGTAGGCATAGTTTTCTGTGACGCACCTGCTACATGGACCAGTGTATTATGCTTACGCTTACATATTTTGCAACCAAAAGATTTGCAATGATTTGCATAATAACCAGACCGAAAACAATTAAAGCATATCAATATTGAGGAAGAAACTCAAGCCGTTTTTCATTGCTGAGACCAAGAAACCGTGGACAGTTGAGTAAATTATGTTTATCACTTTAATGCGGGCATGACACCGGTGAGGAACTACTATTATTTTTATTTTTCTGTGGTGATGTTTCACTGCTAACCGATATCATTGTTTTATGCTTGTTAGATTTAGGAGTACTATTATTATTAGCCTGATTGCGAGACAAATCTAGTGTTTCAAGCAAAACTGCACGATTCCTTAAGAATTCTAGAAGGATTTCTAATGTGATTGTTTTGTCTTCCTCCCACCTTGACCTTTTTCTTCCTCCCACTGTCAGTAAGTCCTTGAATCTAATTTCTGGGTAACTATATAAATCATCAACGTATCCCAAAACTTAACTGGCTCACTTAAAGATGGATAAGTTTTTGTTTAAAGTATCAATGATGATTTTTTATATTATCTGAGGATTCTTTATTAACCACTTCAATGTCAAATAAGGCTGCCACATGATTTTGAATGAGAAACCGTTTGTTATCGAACCTTTCGCATAATAAATTCTATGCAATGGAATAATTATTAGCCGAGTATTCAATAGCTCGTATTACTAAGGCAACTGTCCCTTCCAAGGATGCTCGGAGGTAATGAATCATATTTATTTCATTAATTTGGTCATCCAAATGTATTAAGCTTGAAAACGTGTCATGGAACTCTAACCCCTTGTCATATGTTCCATCAAACTTAGGTAGTTGAATGGTTAGTAGCCTAACCAGCCTATTATTGCTAACGCGAGAAAACTTATCTTCATTAACAATGTCATTGTTTCTGGCTAGTAATTCCTGTGCCCTCGCAACAACTTTGAAATATGAGGCTTCAAATTCATTACGTTCTGATAACTGTGTATTCATATCCTCAGCTATACATTCCAACCTTAACTGAATATCATCATATTGCGAATAAACAAGTTCAATCTTACCGAGGCGTAACTGCAGTTCGTTCATCTGGGTTTGCGTTAAAGAATCCTTCTTAAAATCCTCTAAGTAATTAGAAAATACCGTTAATCGACCTTTGTAACTTGCTCGTTTTTTAATAAGCTCCTTTTCTTCCTTATCAGTCATTCTTTGGGAAGCAGGTAACCAAACTGAAATGTAACAAGTTTATATTTTAATGAATATAATATTGCTATCATTAATTAAAATAGGATTAACACCTAAAGAGCTTACTCAAATCTTAAATCGCTAGAGCGAATAATTAACAGTACAATTGCTGCTTTTAACTTGATATTTGTTCTAATTCGAAAATAAAAAACAAGATCTATTGATACAAACAACCAATAAACAAAGTTCTAATCTGTCTTTTAGACAATAACATTAATGTCTTTGTCGTTTTCGCTAATCAGTTGCTATATTATGAATGAACTTTACTAAAATTAAGTTAAATGTAACGGAATACAATACAATGTACCTAGTTAATAATCGACAAAGTAAGATTTCTTATGATATTTATTGCAAGATAACAAAGGAAACTGCTTAGATTAATGGTTAACAATTATTGAAAACCTAGTTAGCTGCTTAATTACCTTTAATACAATAAATTGACTGCAAATTATAACAATAACTTGGTAACTTGAAAAGAAATCATACATTTGCAAATGAACAAAGAAGTTAGATACATACCAATGTTATACTAACCGTTACAATTCCACAAAAAAACGTTAAATACTACCTGAATAAGAGTAATGCGTTCTGAAATAAACGTAAATAAGAAACACTGCACTGAGTACTTCACAATGCTGCGCTGTGACCCTTTTGACCTTAGCCAGCTACTCACAAAACTCCAAACGGCAGTATTTTCCGATAAATTTTATATTTCCTGGAATTATCCTTATCCCTGGTTCACTTATCCGGCTCGATATGGACCAAATTATGTTGAGATGTGTGATTAGACAGAATAAATGCAAAATATAGACTGGAGCTGTAAGATGCGTATGTATTCCGAAGAACAAAAAAGAACATCAATTACTTGTAGGTAGACATAAAACTAATTCACCGTCACAAAAACGCCTGATGAAGTCTTCAATGCAATAAGTTGCACGAAGTTGAAGTAGTATTAATTTAAATGTATTCCAAAGGTTTCCAAATCTAAACAGCAACAGTATCGAATTGTGAAAGCCGAATGAATGTTAATTTTGAAAAGTCTTTCCGAGATGTGACTGTTCCTAAATTACCCTAGGCTGATAAAATTTTCGTTTTTCCTAATTCTGTTAATATGACTGTTTAGGTCGGGTCCTCCTTTGGATAAAGTGCCGCACTCCGCCTCCGTGTGGCTCTGTAGAGCTCGTCTCCAGAATGGACACTCTCCCACCGACAGAGACTAAATGAATTCCAAATATGAAGAAGTCCAACGGCAAGGAAAAGATTGAAAGAAATAGTAAATAAGATTTAGGAATTCATAGTTATTAAATTGGATGTGGTTTTAGAAAGACAATAAATAATAGAGGGATGCTAAGTATATAGATTTGTGAGTAACTCTTACACTAGCGTAAGAGGTATTTAGCCAGGCATTACTCACACGATACTTTACATCTGCACTTGGAGTACTCAGAGCAACACTTCCATAAAGTGACGCAAGGGGCTTTTCAGCGGCATTGCGACATAATCATGCTCTTTAGGAGACATGGTCCCTAGCAGTTCTTCCGAACTGATAAACGTGACGAAGCGGCTTTTCCTGCGGCAACCGTGCGAACCGTCCTTGTCTAACAACGGAGCGGCTAGTTCCAGCGGCATTGCGTCGGCATCATGCTATTAAGGAGATGCTCTATCATAACGTACAATAAGGTGCTCATCCGCGGACGAGGTCGTGGCGGGGCGGGGATCGACGTCATCTGACAGCGGCGGGCAAGCGGCACACAACCTATGTTATACTACGGACTAATATAACCTAATCTAAACCTACACTTATTATTACAATTTAACGTATTAGATAACACCCTCGTTATTGCGATCTCTCCAAAGAGACATAGTCTCATTATTACTGACCTAGTTCTAACTCTCCTAGCATAGTTTAACTCGACCGCTCTTTGTCGTAATCTTTTTTTTTTTTGAGGGTGGGAAATCATCAAATAACTTCTCCCGCTCTGGGCGGAGTGGGAGGGTGTGTCAGACTCTTACTGACTAAAACCCACCCGTATTCCTTCCTGTTGCCTGTGTTGCGGGGGCCTCGGTGACCCATAAGTACCTTCCCGCGACCCCGGCAGGCATCGGCCCTAGTGGACCCCTACTTTGTGCTGACGACATCTCTTTGAGGCGCGCGTGGAATATGACGCGCCGTCGACCCGGGCCTGGTCCTTACCGGACAGTGAGCTACCTATTGCTCACCGTCCGCAAGCCCGCGCCTACGGTGGCCGGAAATCCGCCCGGGATTCCACACGTTTGTCGTAGTCTTAAACGAACTCCTCTAACTTAGCTACCCTAGCTATCACGGCCGTCCCCTCCGGTGGCTCAACATTGACTCCCCCTCAGTCCTACCCTTTTCGTCATACTTTCCATCTCTTTTTTTGTACCATCGTCCTAAAACTCTTTGTGTTTATTTCTTAATTGTTTCTCTATTGACTGTAAGGGGTGGGTCTCGGACCACATTTACGATAGCCAGATGCGACTGTAAATGGCAGCAATTGTGCGTTGTTATTCCTTGATTCTTAGAATTTGTAGAAAGTGCCCGAGTCTTTCCCATAAAATATAAATGGAATGTATTTCTAAGAAGTTTCACAATTCCAAAGAAATAGGATGTTTTGTCATTAATTACGGTAACATGTCGAGCTGTCAGACCATAAAATTGAGATTTAAAGTATTTATAAGAGCCTAATATCGGACAATGTTAAAATAAGAACTTAGAATAAAATATTTTGTTATTAATTAGGAGAGATGATGGACAGTCACAGAGACATCATTAAAATTTTGTATTTTCTCCTCAATGAACGTTGGAAAGGATTCGTCAAAAATTGGGGACCCCAAGAGGTGAAGAGAATTTCTTTCCGTAATTTTGATATTTGGTGCTATTGTGTTGAATTTTGTTATGGTAGTCTGTCTGTCAGTGGTTTGGGGAAGTTAAATTTCACATGTTGAAAGGTTATGGTCTAGAACTGAATTTTTCTTAAAAAAAAGTTAAATCTTTTAAGACTGTGTCTACATCACCTCTTAGGGTTCCGTCATCCAAATACCATACGTTGAATTCAGAATTTAGCTGTCGAATAATTGGATTTATTGCCAAACTAAAACTGACTGGCCCAAGAGGGTCAACCTGTTGACATCCAACGACTGATCTTAAAAGGTTATCTTTATAAAGTAATTTAGAGAGGTGCCTGTAACGTTGATAGAGAAAACTGTAAATTTTGGGTATTTCTTTGTGAACGTCTGTCAACAAGGTGTCCCTGTTAACGGAGTTAAAAGCATTCTTAAGGATGGAATGAAAAGAATGTCAACTTTAAGGATGACCTCACTTTTACCGCTATTGAGGTAAGTGGATGAGGCGTGTACCGCAGCCTCACAGCCTCCTTTAGACCCGACACCCAGCTTAGGGGCTGCAATTTGCTGGCCAATGTTTCGCTGTAAAAAGCACAACAAATTTTGGCTGCGATACAGCAGTTAGTGGAACCTACGGCAATGGGACGAATACCGCCATCCTTCATGCGTAGGGCACATAGATTTGCCCCATACAAGATATCAATGACGGCTTCGTTCAAATAGCCGGAGATTAGTGAGAAGATTAATGAGGGCCGTCAGCTCCTTCAAAAGAGGCTCACCAGCCTCCCCGGTGCCTAAACATATTAGGTCCTTCAAATATTGAAAGAGCCAAGCCGTTCAGGCCGCCGGCGAAGCCACTTGGAAAGGACTTCAAGGCCATACATACTTGTTGAGCTGTAATTTCAAGTATGTTGGATTCCGAATCGGGTGGGTCAGGGAAGGAGAGGTCATCTGCCGGGGCGGGGTGTTTGCTCTCTAGATTTGTAAGTGTCTCTGGGGAGCAATGGCGCAACCATATCGCTGCTAAAGATGATCCTAGCTGCACCTCTGGTATCACCCTCGGCTAATTTAAATTCCACATGGTGCAATAAACCTCTTTGGGGGAGGTGCGCTGTTAATTTATTATAAAACTATTATCAACGATGCGAGGTTACCGCGTTTGGGTCTCCTCTGTCATTTTTTAAAGTGATGCGTACTGCCGTACTGGGGCTGATACTGTCACGTAATCATTAATATAATACGTACGAGTACTTACTTAAGTGATGCGAGGTTACCGAATTTGGGTCTCCTCTGTCATTTTTAAAGTGATGCGTACTGCCGTACTGGGGCTGATACTGTCACGTAATCATTAATATAATACGTACTTACTTAAGTGATGCGAGGTTACCGAATTTGGGCCTCCTCTGTCATTTTTTAAAGTGATGCGTACTGCCGTACTGGGGCTGATACTTTCACGTAATAATTAATATAATACGTACTTACTAAAGTGATGCGTACTGCCGTACTGGGGCTGATACTGTCACGTAATCATTAATATAATACGTACTTACTTAAGTGATGCGAGGCTACTAAGCTTGGGTTTCCTCTGTCACGTTAAAAAGTGATAAAAATTGTATTTATGACCGAACGTATTCTAAAAAGAAACGTTTTTCGCATATTTGTCACACCATCAACTAGATGGTATGTCGCAAAATGAGGAAGCCTCCTTGTTTCAAGCTTCACCGTTTCCTGCCTCACCGCTTCGTGTCTCGCCACGTTTCTCGCCACGTGGCTCGCCGCATGCCTCGCCACGTACATGTTCTCCGCGTCCTGCTTCGCCACCACCAGCTCCACCACCGCTATACACCGCGCCTCCGTCACCTACACCCGGCTCCTCAGCAGAAGCACAACCGGAAGTGATGGAAGACCAGGACTTGGATGAAGACACCCTGCAGTAACTCGGCGATGCTCCAAAGACAGATATAACCATGGGTCCGTCTGTTCATAAGGACATTGCTAATCATTGGCAAGACATCCTTACCAAGGGCTTGGCTAAGGACATAAAGGAAAAACTTTTAAAAAGTTATTTCGTCCCTAACAACTGTGACCTACTGCTAGCGCCAGCTCTCAACCCGGAAGTAAAGGCAGCTCTGCAGGATACTCTAGTAAAACGAGATTCGGCCCTCATATACAAGCAAAATCAGCTTGGTAAAGCACTGTCAGCCTTAGCATCCGCTACTGACATGATTGTTTCAAATGAAAAGTCCAAACAAAAAATTTGTAACCAATCAGTGACGTTTGTCGTATATTATGCGACAGTCATTTTTGGGAAACTAAAACAAGACGTAACTTTGTCATTTCATCTATTAATATAAATTTAAAGGACGCCTTGCTTGAAACAAAAAGGGGCAGTTTCTTATTTGGGGAAAATGTTACCGACAAGGTTAAAGCCGCCAAGACAATACCTTGTTGTTGAGATGCCTTGAAACACGCCCTAAGACCAAAATATAACAAGCCTAAAGGTATTCCAAAAGGTCCAAATAAGGGTCATTTAAACTACAACGCTCAGCACCGCAAGACGGACAACAAGCCGAACAATACGAGGTGAGCTGCTCGCCCTGCGTATCGGCCGCTACCACCATCGCAAACCAGCGGCAGTTCGCGCCGCTTCTCGTCCCCGACGAGGCCACCGCATCGAAAGTAACTGATCAGGTACTAACCGCTGGCAGGCTCCAATATTTTTTCAAAACGTGGTCAATTATCACTACTGACAAAATGATTCTATCCTGGATAAAAGGGTACCAAATACCTTTTAAATGTTCACCATATCGTACTGATTCTCCTAATGTTTTTCCTAAGAATATTCAAGAAGCCCAAGATTTTGATCAATCGATCAAAAACCTACTAGATTATAATGTAATATCTCATTGTCATTCTGTTAAAGGAGAATTTATATCGAGTGTGTTTTTAGTGCCAAAACCGACAAAAGATTCATACTGAACCTTAAATGTTTAAACAAATTCATAGATACTAAACATTTCAAGATGGAGGATTATAGTACCGCCTCAAAGCTTATAACAAAAAACTGTTATATGGCATCAATAGATCTAAAAAATACATACTTTTTAAGTACATAAATCTCACCGAAAATACCTCCGTTTTAAATACAATAATACCCTTTATGAATTTAACTGTCTACCGTTTGGTTTATGCACTGCTCCATACGTTTTTACAAAATTATTAAAGCCGGTTATGTAATATATAAGAACCCATGGCATGATATCTTTTGTTTTGGAACAACTTTTCTTGAATGTCAAAATAACGTTGACTTAACAATAAAATTACTTAAAAACTTAGGTTTCATAATAAATACAGAAAAAAGCTGCTTAGAACCCCAAACACTGTGCAAGTTTTTAGGTTTCGAATTCGACTCGAAAAATATGTTATTAAAATTACCTTGTGCAAAAAAGTCAAAATAAAAGAATACATTTCTAGCTTCTTGAAAAAGTGTAAATGTAAACTTCGTGAATTTGCTCGCTTCATAGGTTTATTAATTTCAGCTTGTCCTGCAATTCAATATAAATGGCTTTACACTAAACTTTTTGAACAATTTAAATATTCCTGTTTACTTACCAACCCTAGCTACGAACAGTTAGTTCGACTGCCCAACAGCTTACATAGTGATATGTTGTGGTGGTTAGATCATATTGATCATGGTTCATTTTCTATAACCTGCGACCAATATGATTTGGAAATCTTTTCCGACGCGTCACTTACGGGTTGGGGAGCTTATTGCAGCACAGCTAAATGTTTTGGCTATTGGAAAGATAGTGAAAGAACCGTACAAATTAACGAGTTAGAGTTAAAAGCAGCTTTTCTCGCACTTAAATATTTTGCCCAAGAATCGTATAATTTAAAAATACTATTACGAATTGATAATGTAACTGCCATATCTTGTATAAATCGCATGGGTAGCATACAGTTTGAACACTTGCATAATATCACTAAAAAAATATGGTAGTAGTGCGAAAGGCGTAAAATAACTATTTTTGCGTCTTACATAAACACTAAGGAAAATTATGAAGCAGATCAATTATCGCGCATGAAATTTCAGGACACTGAATGGGAACTCAATGATGATGCATTCAGCCAAATAGCACAATATTTTGGATACCCTGAAATAGACCTTTTCGCGAGTAGATGTACTGCTAAGTGTCCCAGGTACATAACTTGGAAAAGCGACCCTGACGCATACGCAATCGATGCTTTCACTATTCCATGGAAAAATAAACTATTCTACGCATTTCCACCGTTCTCACTTATCACAAAAACAATGCAAAAAATAATTAATGATAAAGCAAATGGCATAGTAGTTGTACCATATTGGCCAAAATAACCCTGGTTCCCTGTTTTCCAAAAGTTAATTTGTTCCAAAGTAATTTATTTTGAACCAAACGTAAATTTGTTAACTTCTCCTTTCAGAATGCCTCACAATCTGCACCGCACCCTGAAATTGGTTGCCGCGAAGCTTTCAGGCAAACATTATTAAAAAGACATTTATCTAATCAATCTATTGAAATTATGTTATCATCATTATCTGATTCCACATACAAACAATATGATGTTTGTATAAAATCTTGGTTAAATTATTGTAATAAACATGGTTATGATTATTCCTCGGTTTCAGTTCCTATAGTCCTTCATTTTCTTACCATAGTTTTGACAAAGGGGCATAATATGGTACTATCAATTCATATAAATGCGCATTATCCTTGTTGTTAAGTAATGTGGCAAACATATATTTTGATGTGGCAAACGATGATAGAATTAAGCGATTTATGAAAGGAGTTTACAGATTAAGGACTAGTAATCCAAAATATAATTTGACGTGGGATCCAACTACAGTTCTAACATATTTAGCACAAAAATGGCCTAACACAGACCTTGATTTGGAAACTCTTTCCAAAAAAACTAACTTTATTGGCTTTGGTGACTGCGCATCGCGTTCAAACATTTTCATTAAGAGGCCGACAATACCTAAAGCGCGGTCATTGTCGGACTGCATAGAAAAGAAAGAGAAGCGCGATGACACAACGCTGGTAATTTAGTGCAAAATATGAAGCAATTATCGATTTACAAAAAAGCTATAGACTGTATAAAAAAAATAAAATACTATTATGCTATATGTCGCTTGTAGAATAATCTGACAAAAAATCAGAATGATTGCATGTATATTAGTATGGTTTTTAATCGTTAAAAGAAATTTTTAGAGGTATCTTCGTGATTTTTTTCTATCGTATCAAATTAGTTGTATTAAGTTTTCAACACACTATTTACCTTGCATATATCCTGAAGAATAACTTATATTTTTCTGATTTTATTTACTGCAGTGGATCATATACTTTTAGGCATTATAAAACTTACAAAATTTGGGTTTAGGTCCTGTAGTCCCCTTAATAAAACTAGACAACGTTCAAGTGAATTCTAATATTGACATAATTATAACAATACCTGCAGTGCTATTCTGTAACCTTCTCACCGTGAAAACTTAAGTGAAGTGAACGTGGAGTGAACTGTCAGTGTCATTCCACCTGATACTAGGGATGTACCAAGGATTTCATTTACAATTATAATCGAGATTTTAATAATATTTTTATGCTTATTCTATTGATCATAATCAGTTAACTGATTAAATAAACGCAATCCCGTGACCCAACCGCGATGTGTTTTAAAGAAGCGATAGTGGATTGAGTCGAATAAAGACTGTGCGACGTTATTCAGCGTTGTTATTAACCCAAATCTATTCAATAAAAAGAAATAACCGAGTGTGTCAAGTGATCGAGTGCTAAAAGTGTGCCTGGCTGACGGTCCATAGAATTTATCGCCTCACAAACTATGTGGAAACCTAACTAAACGATGTGTGAGTCTGTGTTCATAAGCCATTTGAATAAAAAACGTGCGGGTTATTTAATAAGTACATTTCTAATATTTTATTTTCGCGTTGCCAATAATAAAATAATATTCACAAAATCACCGTCATCAATACTATAACAAAATTCAACAGTTCAACTGACACTCGCGCAGCGCGCGCACCGGCCGGCGCGGCGGGCGGGTAAGCTCACTTCATCCAGCCCAAGTGAAGTGATGTTGCCATGGCAACGAGAATCGAGTGAAGTGATAAGACCACGACACTTGCGCGTCGCGCTTACCGACTCACTTCACCTAGCCGATTAACTTCGGCGCGGGTGGTTACTATGGTTACAAGAATCGGGTGAAGTGATAAGATCACGCCGCGCTTGCGCGTGAGGTGCTGTTATTAACATCAAGTTGAGTTTTTTTTTTTTAATTTCCCGTTTTTTATTTTTATATGCGCGACAAACAAAAATTTGGTTTTACCACCTTTATATCAAAATCCAAAATGGCGGCTACAAACATTTTTCATCATGTGTGTCGTTTTCATGGTTTTCGGGGGTGTTAAAGCCGATAATGGGTTCAAATCTAAAAAACAACATGGCGGCTGCGAAAATGTTCAGATTTTTCATCATGGGTGTCGTGTTCATGGTTTTCGGGGGTGTTAAAGTCGATAGTGAGGTCAAATCTAAAAAGCAGTATGGCGGCTGCGAAACTATTCAGATTTTTCATCATGGGTATCGTTTTCATGGTTTTCGGGGGTGTTAAATCGGATAGTGAGGTCAAAATTAAAAAGCAAGATGGCGGCTGCAAAAAATTTCAGATTTTTCATCATGGGTGTCGTTTTCATGGTTTTCGGGGGTGTTAAAGCCGCTTGTGAGATCAAATTCAAAAAGCAAGATGGCGGCTGCGAAAATTAACAAACCTTTTGGAATAAAAAAAAACCAAAATGAGTTACTGACTGAATTTCTGTTTTGCTATTTTATTTTTAAAAAACCCTAAATAGTAACGTTTCAACACTGTAATACTAGTTTTGAAATAATATAAAATGATCTATAGAATTAGCATAAAAATATAATTAAAATATCGATTATGATTATAAATGTAATGTTTGGTTTTAACTTTGCAAAGCTAATAATTATTTCACATTTTTATTTATCTAGGGTAGGGTAGGTAACTTTTCTAGGGAGGGTATAAATCGCTTCGAATGAAGCTGTTCACCTAATTATCATCGAACTTCACTTGGTAAGTTCGTTTGATTTTTAATTATGCTGTCCGCTGTTTAGCAAAATAATATTATGACAAAAAAAGTTCTGCTATAAAGGGTAGACTCCTTTTAAAATAGGGTAGACTGGGGACAATTAAAACAGGTCATGATTACAACAATTTCAATTTCTCGAAAACCATGATACCTACGTGTGTGACGCGTCGTTCGTTGCTTCTTCTGCCATGTTCGGTTTTGTGGTTTGTACGGCTCGAGCGAGCGAGTGACGCAGATTTGTACAGGACACCTCTAAGAATTTCGCACCAAAAAGTATTCACAATTTTTTTAATTTTTGTTATTTACCTATTTAAATCTAGTTGTTTGACAATTTTTTCTTATTTTAGAGTATTGTTTATCTATTTAAGTGTGTTTTTATTACTGTTGATTAATGTTAAAGTCAATATAAATCAAAATATTGAGTATTAAATAAGAAGATGTGACATGATACGTTTGAAACAACTTGTCTGTGGACGTTTGAAACGTTTCAAACGTCCCCGCATATTTCGTATTTTTACCCGACTGCACAGAAGAAAGTTGTGTTTTCTAAATTGGAAATAATTCATAGAATATAAAATCGCACCGATTAAAAAAAATAAAGGACGTTACGTTGAAAAATATACCACTTAAACCACTTTTAACTCACAATCACAATTATAAAATTACATCTGTTAGCGACCCAATAACTCCGACTACCCTAAAATTGAACCCTCGACATTACGTTTAATCTATTTCTTTTTTCATTTATCTTTTCTAGAGATGCCTAGAAAATGAAAACACGTTACAGACAGAAGTTCCAAGAACATATTTGCATATCAGCAGGCATATGAGGAATTGCTAAATAGTAAATCGTTGAAGAAGGCTGCAAAAATGTTCAATGCTGAAAAAGGCTGAAAAAAAGTGAAAGCGCGCCTGAAATATATATATATATAACTCCTGTTGATGATATAACCGCTAAGGATAAGAGAAAACTGGCATATGATCTGACTGCACGCTACAAACGTGGCTACGAGCTTCGAAGGCCTGCTACATGGGAGGAAAATAAGATTTTGGGAGTAGAGTGGTTCCGTGGATTTTTGGACCGCCAGAGGAGTCAAACCTATTTAAACGGGTCAATAAAAGATTTTTATGATTGAAACATTGTCATGATTGAAAAATTGTTATGATTGAAACAAGCTGTTTTGTATGAGACTGGATTACCTTTTTTTATCCCCCATGCAAGTGCCATTACAGCGTAATAGGATATAGGTCTTCTATAGGTCTTTCAATAATGTGAAAAAGTATTCAATAACACAAATAAGAGCACTAAAATTATAAAAATAAGAGATATTTTGACTTGTTTACGTTGAAGATGTTTTTACATTTGTAACTATCGAAATATTAATGTTACGTTGACGAACTTGTCACGATCTTAATAAATAATTTAGTAGTAAGTTAAATTGTTAAGACTGATTAAAAACCTACAGTAGTTCCTTAAATATTTTCAGTGTTTCAATTATTCCTACATATTGTTTCAACCGTCCTTGGGATGGGGTCCGTAGAACCACTGTGCCCGATCTACTTTAGTAGGTGATTGTAGGCTATTCGAAATTGAGATATAGATTATGTTTAATTTAGGAACTAGATAACGACCCTTTCAAAGATATAAATATGAGGGATGTGGGTGCTATAGATACTTCACTGCACACGTTTTAAGTAAAATTGTTTCAATTGTCCCCGGTCTACCCTACTACATGGTAAACCAGGTCGAAATTTCATGGTTGGAGACGACTATTTCTTGACTATTTTTTGACACCAAATTAAAATTCAAAACCGGCCAAGTGCGTGTCGGACCACGCACAATGTAGGGTTCCGTAGTTGGGATTAGTTGGGACGAATTTATTCCAAAAACAAACTTAACATTGTAGTTGATAAACCTATTCCCATACATCGATATATGCCACGGTCAATTCTCCAAAAAAAATAATGCAAATTTAAGTTGGTCGACTGTAACTCGTTAACTTGTAAAGCCTACTAAGCTGTGATAGTTTTTCTTTTAATTTCATTATATGTACTACTGCCATGAATTTTTTCACATCTCCATAAACAACCATTTAGCTGGCAGGTGGGGCGGACACTTGATTCTATCAAAAATTAGCACTTTAATGCTTAATATTACGCAAATGGATCCTTGAATCGAAAAGTGGTGTTCCCAGACCTGCCATATTTTTGAACGGCGTATCTAACGATACTCCACACCATGGGGTAGAAGCGAAAAAAAATGATTTCAAGATTATATTTTAGCAGTTTGTTGGCGTGATGAATATGTATACCTATGCCAAATTACAGCTTTCTAGTACTAAGCGTCTCTGAGCTACAGTCAGGTTAGACAGACAGACAGACGGACATGGCGAAACTATAAGGGTTCCTTGTTTACTACGGAACCCTAAAAACGTAAGCATTTCGCGGTAATCAGGTGAGGATTGTGGCGAGAAAGGCTCACCACGTAATCCTCACCAAGACACCTTTATATCTCTGGAATCCCTTGATGATTATTTTCGAGATTTGGCATAGCGACTATTTCTTGACCATTTTTGGAATTGATCTCAATTCGATAGTCCCAGCAGCCGTTTGCTTGCACTGAGGTGAGGATTGTGTGGACGTTCACCCCACAATCCTCACTAACTTATAGCTATAACTTCGAAATCATAATGCGACTAGAAATTATAAAAAATATAAATTCTTATTATTATTATTATTATTATATTCGCCTTTTCGCCTTAAGGGCTGAACGGATTCGGATAAAATTTGACACAGATAGATCCGGGTTTGGATAAAAAGTCAATTTTAAGCAAGCAAGTTTTTTATAAAAATGAAGAGAACACACAAGTATATCTGTGAATCTTCGAGGTTCTCGGTTATTCCGAGAGGCATGGTGATAACAATATTCTGTTGAAGACAGTCGTATCTTGCAATGCTACGAATAATAAGTTGCTTCTTCGTTCATTTTCCCGTAAAAATGGACAGAATGAATGGCAGTCTAAAGGCAATTCAGCTCCGAAAAACAAAATGTGAGCACCCTTTGACTTAGGCTCATTTTTCCTACCATCAATGGTATGTAATGCTCCTTATTACGGGATAGGGATTGATAGGGTCATATAATTATGTTAAGGTTAATAGTAAGCCCTCTGCCTCGTTGGTCTAGCGGTCACAAGCACGACTGTCGAGCATGAAGTCCTGCGTCCGATTCCCGGGCCGGGCAAAGTATTATAGTGTTTTCCAACTAGAATTTCTCAGCAGTAGCCCGGAATCTGGATTTGTGCCCGGTTGGTAGCAATAGACTTGCCCCCGTTTTTACATGGGACTTAAACATAAGTGGCGACATGTAGGTATAGGTACACCTCTGTCTAACCCTTCGTTGCATATATGCGTGATGTTGTGTTATATTATGTAGGTAACAATAGCGTTGACCTTTACCCCGTGGTGTATCGCATCGAAACACGCAATAAAAAATAAGTTCTCCAATCACGTTATCGCGTTAAACAGAGGAGATAAAGAACATTACATTATTTTTAAACTATATTTGCTTTCGATATGTTTTGAGGGTTCCGTACCTAATGGGTAAACGAGACCCTATTACTAAAACTCCGCTGTCCGTCTGTCTGTCGGTCTGTCCTTCTGTCACCAGGTTGTATCTCATGAACCGTGACAGTTAGATAGTTGAAATTTTCAAAGATGATGTATTTCTGTTGCCGCTATAACAAGAAATACTAAAAAAACAGTATTTATTAATAAAATAAATATTTAAGGGGTCTCCCATACAACAGACATGATTTTTTCGCCATTTTTAGGGTTCCGTAGTAAACAAGGAACCCTTATAGTTTCGCCATGTCCGTCTGTCTGTCTGTCTGTCCCCGCTGTAGCTCAGAGACGCCTAGTACTAGAAATCTGTAATATATATTATAATAGGCATTTCGTAAGGCAAGTGTATGTATAACTTTGAAATAAGATATGTCAAAGATCTGCTACGAATATTTTAGGATATAGTCTGAAAACACATCTATTTGAACATTTTTAATAATAGTATCAAGTCTAGTAAAACGGAAACGAAGATAAAACGAAATTATGCTCCATCACATGTTAAGACAAAAAAGACCCGCAATAGGCGAATCTGAATGCAACTTCGCAAGTTTTCAAAGTAAATTATTTATTAGTAACTGCTTTGTTGTAAATTTACAAACTTGCTAAGTTATTGAATTCAGTAGCTAGCAAGGAACTTAATAAACTTTCTTTTACGTTCCCCCATAAGGACTCGGCACCCATATCAATTCTTTTATTGGCGAACTTGGCCCCTTTTTACGGTTCGGTAGTAAATTATTTTCCTGTTATATGTAAATGTAAGTTGGAGAGTTTGACTCCAGTTAGAATTATTCCGAGTGTATCTAATAATGGAATTGTGTGGGGGGAGTAAACCAATGACCTACTTACACAATATAGAAAAGAATGTCACAAACGTCTAAAACTTATTGATTTTCCTACTGAGTTTCAAAAGTGTAGTGACCGGTATTGTAGTGACCCTAATCACAGCTTAGTTATTGATAAACTTTACTCCGACATTTTGCTTGCATTAACCTAGGCATCTTTGAGAAATGGGGGAGGTGGGTGTGGGCAGAGTGAACGTAGACTTACAATTATTATTGGTTGGAATAAACTCGAAAGTGACAGTCATAGGGTGGCCCGGACGAGTTTGTGGGAATGGCTATTATGCGGTAATCCTAACACTGGTGATATGTATACTAAGATGTGCGAGAGAACAAAAATATTTAAATCGCGTTTAAAACGGTGTCAAAACATCAAAACCGACTGAAAATTGACGTTCTCGCTGCTAAGCATAGCGCGAAAGATTTCAGTGGTTTTTGGAAAAATATTATTTGTTTGGGGAATCGGCCGGGTCTTTCTGTGAGTGTTGACGGTTCGAATGAGTTAAAAAGCATTGCTGATTAATTTAAAAATAACTTTACTGTTAGGTCACCGTTAGGACCATTTTCGTCGTCTCGAAGTGAGGAGGATATGTTGATAGGTACCAGGATTACGGCCAGGGCGGTGAAATCTATTCCAAAAGGAAAATCGCCTGGCCATGACGGTTTAAATGTGGAACATGTGCAGCACGCTAGGCCTCATATGGGCAGAGTGCTGGCCACGTTGTACAACTTTTGCATATCACATTCATACCTACCTAACGACATGATGAGGACTATCGTAGTACCGGTAGTAAAAACAAGGCGGGAGATTTGTCAGACATAAACTACCTACAGACGTATTTCCTTGGCAACAGTAGGTGCGAAAGTGTTTGTCAGCGTTCTGAATACACAATTAAACAAATACTTAAAATTGCATGATAATCAGTTCGGGTTTCGACCGGGACTGTCCACGGAAACCGCGATATTGTGTCTGAAGAGTGCTGTCAAATATTACACTGAGAGAAAAACTCAAACTCAAAGCATTTATTTCAAATAAACCAATTACAGGCACTTTTGAATTGTCAAGGGGTCGGTCGGTAACTAAGAAAGATGAAGCTTACCTATTGAGAAGAACGGGCAAGAAACTCCACGGACACTCTTTTAAATCAACGTATTATGGTTACAAATTATTGTTTACATCATTCATTTTGAAATTATACGTATGAGAACGATGCAAAACGTAAAAGCGTCCGTAATAAAAAGATTACCAAAAAAACACCAGTGCAAAAATTAAAATAAGCCGTGGCAGCTAAGAGATGACCAGTCTCTACTGACGGCGCCCGTTCACGAACATGACGCATGGATTAGCACCATTCAGCTCAACCATTTTGAAGGGAGCTAGACAGCGAGACATTAGAGTGAGCACGACATACTCCCTGCCGCCAGGGCACATTCAAGTCAATGAAAGACGTATCCCGTAAATGGCAGCTTTATAGTACATAGTACTCACATAACAATGTGCTGTGCAACTATACAATGCTAAGTGATTGAATTTATACAATGCAAAGATAGTTTTTGAAATCTTCAGCAGCTTCTACACTATTTTCAAATGCTAATCAATTAGTTTTTGCGCCCTTGTGGAGCAGGACCAGCATTGAGCCAAGCATTTTTATCAGCGATGTAATCCCCTAACTTATAATATGCTTGAACATCTATGTACGCCTGCATCCTCGACCTTTCCAAGGCCTTCGACCTGGTCTGTTATGATATCTTGTGTAAAATGAAAGCAGCTCATATACCGAACGAACTTATTACCATCTTTAAGTACTGGTATGGGAACCAGGTGAACCATGTCAAGTGGGCGGGTACATTTTCGGACGGGTATAGGTTGGAATGTGGAGTGAGGCAGGGGGGTTTGAGCTCTTCGTCCATTTTTTATTAGTACGTTGATGGGCTGATCAAGGCGCCCAGCGAGTGACGTATTGGATGTACATAGATGGCGTCTGTTTCAATAACATCAGCTACGCGGACGATATGCTGAGCGCCTCGGTCTGTGGACTCAGAAAGTTGATTAGTATCTGTGAGGGTTATGCAACTAATCAGGGACTATTATACAATGTAAAAAAGAGTCACTGTATGGTCTTTCAGGGCGGGCAGAGAAAAGTTATTGAAAGACCAGCTATAAAACTGATTGGAACACCCTTAGAAAGAGTAGATATTTTTAAGTGAGTACTTAGGCCACTTAGTTAGCGAATATGGTGATCCTGATGAGAGCTCCTACATTAAACATTAAATTTATAAAGTATATTAGTGTTTAGTAGTATTTGTTGTTTGGTTTGATAATTTTATAATAATTATATTTAACCGTATTATAATGTATTTGATTATTTAATGTGACTGTGTTTAGAAATGTTTAATTAATAAGTCTGTGAAACTCGAAATAAATGATTATTGTTATTATTATTATTATATTATAGGTATATCGATATATACCTATACTAAATTACAGCTTTCTATTACTAAGCGTCTCTGAGCTACAGCGGGGACAGACAGACAGATGGACATAGCGAAAGTATAAGGGTTCTTTGTTTACTACGGAACCCTAAAAAGAGGGAATTCCCCATATGCAAAACGAATCTTGTAAACAAAACTCTCGGACAAACCTAATTATAATATCCGTATTATTGTACAGATAAAAGTGGATAACAATAACTGTGATAAGTAGAGACACTATAAAAGTTTAATTTAATTACATATTGTGATCGCTGCTACAAGTTGTCGTGCCTGCTGCAGAAGCTAAGACGCGTTTCGTAAAGTTGCAACAATGTTTTCTAAAACTTTGTTAGTAGTTCTTGTAGTGTACTTTTCATCGAATTTCTCACGTGAGTATTAATAAAATTTTAGTGTGCTGACAAGAGGCAAATGACCAAAGAAGGCGTGTATTAAAAAAAACCAAATCGGTATAGTTTATGGTAGCGGAAAAAAAATATTTTAACCTTGAACATATTCCTCAGAACTTGGTTGTTACTAAAAAACGTTTTGAAAAAAAAAAACATACAAATTAACGGAAAACTAGCCTTTTTTTTACCTTGAGTTCCAATCCAAAATATCTGAATTTAAATATCAACGTAGGTTGGTATAACAAGAACTTCTTATTTGAATACAGAACTTGATTGTTTTCTATGTTCGAATACTCAACTCAATTTTGAGTGAATAGATAATTGCTTCATATTTTGCAATAAATTACAAGGGTTGTGTCATCGCGCTTCTCTTTATTTTCTACGCAGTCTGACAGTGACGCGCTTTAGCTGTTGTCAGTGTCTTAAGTTTATTGTTTATTTTTAACTCGGCCATCGTTCGAAAAAATATGTTATCTTATAACCACATTTTAGTTCAAACTTTAAATTCAGTGCAAAAATTTCGAATATGCTAAGTATATTTTTCATTTCTTAGATGGACAAAGAGATATAAAGTTTTTCCGGAAGGACTACAATTATATAGAAGCAGTAGAGAGTTTCTATAAGATCCACTTAACACAGAAGAACTGGCGTGATGCCAAGCGAGAGTGTGCTCTGGAAGGATCCCGTTTGTTCTACCCAGAGAGCAAAGATGAAGCACACGCTGTGATAGCGCTTTGGAACAGCACCTGTCCTAATACTGATTGGGCCGTGTTTGTGGGGCTGACAGACTTTATGACCGAAGGAGTATTTGAAACCACTGACGGTGCGTAGAGTACTTTCTAATTTAGATTTTATAATTTCTGTGTTCTTTCGATGAATTATACGCACAAAAAAATAATATAATAGGCTGGATGCTTTAGATCGTTTTTTTAATGTATCCTATACATATACATGTCCTGTATTACATAGGTACCAACATGTTAGTGTATAAATATAACCGTCAATTCTACTAGTTATATCTTTCTATACTTATACAATTCATATTTCTAGGAAAGCCAATCTCTGAGGTGTACAGCCAATGGCGGCGCAATGAACCAAATGATTACGGCAGCAGAGAGGACTGCGTACAGATGTACCGACAAGGCTATATGAACGATGTTCCATGTGACTTTAAGTATCGCTTTATTTGCAAGAAGACCCTTTTGTCACTAGAGTGGAACTATAACTGCAACATGTCCAATTTAGGTAGGTTTTGTCAGTAAAGTACAGCCCGCTCGTTTCGTTGCAGCAACACAAAATTATGTTTCTGAAACCTGCGCAACGTTCGTTCGGGTCTTAAGTGGCTAGTATTGCTGTGTCAAATTATAAACTACAAGAAGTATTCTATTTATTATTTTTTTAGTTATCTGTAACTTGTTTATCATTAGGTACAATACAAGTCTTTTTTCAGATTACACTTTCAATGAGGATATTGGCAAATGTTACAAGCTGCACTCAATCCCATTGAATTGGATGGAAGCACACGCAGTGTGTCGCGCGGAACAGTCCCACCTGGCTGTGATCAATAATCAGTTGGAAGCGGATTATCTTGCGAACTTAACTGAGTCCGCACCAAAACGGAGAATCGGAGGGAGTTACCAAAGAGGAATATATCATATGGGCTTCCATTACAGACTTAACGAGGGTTGGCAGACAGTTAGAGGTACGTAGTGTGTATTCCTCAGGCAACTTCGATCCCCTTCTTGGTTAAAAGAGAACTTTCATAGTCGGATCACCACGCCGCGTTTTTTAGGTGTTATCATTGACCATAAAAATATTTTATTGAAGTAAGTACCTAAGCTTTTCAGAACTATTTTTGCATAGTATTTCAGTACAAAATCGTTCGGATTTGATCGTTCAATGTGGCTATAAAGTGGGAGACTAGCGAGATGACGACCAATAGAGAAGTATGGAAAAAAAAGACATGTTGCGCTGACCCCAAATAAATTGAGATAAGGGCAATGGAATGATGATGATGATGATCATTTCAATACAAACTCTCAGTGGCCTCCTGACATCCACAAAATAGGCGTATGCCTTAAACCCTTGATAGGAAGTAGGTGAGCTGTTTTGAGGTCAATGAACGCGAATAAGCGCAGCGCAATTTTTATTATTGAAAAACCGGCCAAGTGGGTAGTGACCACGCACAATGAAAGTTCCGTAGTTGGGATTACTTAGGATGAATTCATTCCAAAAACAAACTTAACATTGTAGTTGAAAAACTTTTTTAATTCTCCCATACATCGATATACGTCACGATCAATTCTCCAACTGCAAATTTAATTTGGTAGACAATTACTCGTTAATATTACGCAAACGGATCCTTGAATCTAAAAATGGTGTTGATAGACCCGCAATATTTTTGAACGGCCTATCCAACGATAGCTTACATCATGAGATAGACGAGAAAAAAATATCCTCACGTTACGTGCAAGGTACCCAAGAACATTTTTTTATGATTTTATTTTAGCACTTTGTCGGCTTGATTAATATGAATCGCGTCTCTGGGCTACAGCGGGGCAGACAGACAGACGGACAGACAAACGGACATGGCAAAACTATAGGGTTCCTTGTTTACTACAGAACCCTGAAATGTGGGACAAAAAGTATATAATTTCATCATTCATAAATTACGCTGATTTGAGTTAAACAACATAGAAACAATTCCATGAAATACAATAGAATAGAATAGAATAGAATAGAATAGAATAGAATAGAATAATTTATTTCAGATAATTAAAAGCCATATCTTGTTAGTATATACATATTAGCAACAATATTAGCTTACAATTATGTTAGTATTGTTAATATTTATCTTTATGTAGACTACTATATAAAGATAAATATTAACAATTATTACCCAATAGTATTACCCTTACCCAGTGTTTTTGAATGGAGCAGTCAAATCGAGCAGCAATGATTTTCAGAATGCCATTCTGCACCCCGCAGACGCTGCAGCAAAGGAGACGATTTTTTGCGAATTATGGCCTTGGAGCCGTCTGTGTGGGCTTTTGCAAACATCCCGGAGGCACTGCAGCGCCACGGTAGCCTTAACAACATTCTGATAGCATAAAAATGCTATCAGAATGTCGACGCCGAATCTTATGACACCCTGCGGATGCAATATAACAATATTGAACCCGCAGGGTGTCATAAGGTTCGGCGTCGAGTCGACGATGAAGTACATGGGACTCGTCCTCGACAGCCGGTGCAACTTCGTGGAGCATTTCCGACGTTTGGCTCCCAAACTGGAACGGGCAGGGGCTGCCTTGAAGCGGCTGCTGCCCAATCTAGAGGGTCCAAACGCCTCCTGCCGGAGGCTCTACGCGGGGGTCGTGCGGCCCATGGCCCTTTACGGGGCTCCTGTGTGGGCGCGTTCCCTGGCGCTGCGGCCAGCCCGCTGGTTGACCGCGGCCCAAAGGGTCATGGCCATCCGGCTGGTCTGGGGATACCGCACGGTCTCCTGTGAGGTAGCGAGCCTCCTTGCTGGATTGCCGGCACGGGATCTGGAGGCAAAAGTCCTCGCGTACGTATGGGAGTGGCGCGAGGAGGTGAAACGCCGGGGCGTAACTCCGTGTCCTCGTGGAGGGGATCGGCGGCAGAGATCTCTCGCGTCCGGCCCTGGTTCAGGCCATGGTACGGAGCGAATGGGCATGGGCAGCCGTCACCTCCTTCTGCGAAGCAGTAATGCTCGCGAAGGAAGGGCGAGACGGTTGAGGGAAAGGCAAATTTCGCGCCAGGTCCGGGTCGACGGCGCATTGTATTCCACGCGCGCCTCAAAAAGATGTCGTCAGCACAAGTGTAGGGGTCCACTAGGGCCGATTCCTGCGCTGCCGCCCGGAGCGGGAGAAGTTATTTGATTAATGATTTCCCACCCAAAAAAAAAACAAGGGTGTCATATGATCGTCGCTTATAGCTCACCCACTGGCCACTCGAATAAAAAGATTCGATGATCGAATAAATACGCTTTAAAGAGCGTTATCTTTACTTGAGTTGTACAACGAGCGAACCTGCAAGCAAGCATATTACTTGTCTCCGCCAACGCCCTGCGTTCCCGCTCTATATCGTCGTCATCCTTGAAGTCACCCGTCACAATATGCCCCAGATATTTAAATTTGTCAACCAGCTTTAGTGCAACGCCATTGAGGTATACTGCAGACACTATAACAACAATAAATAAACGAAATGCACAGATGTATACATACTTACGTACCTACATATTATTGTGGAAGAGAAGTACATAAAATAGCTCACGTAATTCCGATCGCTGCTTACGTGTCTAAGGTAAGGCTAATGCTTGGTCTATTTATGCTTATCCTTTTATTTTGTTATCCAATTGACCTAGTACCTACTACTTGGCAAAGGCTAGCCTTTCTCTTTCCAAACGAAAATTTTCCTTGCCACGTCTGCTCTGCAAAAATTGTGTCCAGATTATCACATCACCAACGGCTCGCCACTACCCCATTGGTCAACCACGACGCGGGTGTCTTCGCTCAGATATCCAGTCAAGTGTGTCTGGGTGCACTCCAGCAATGTGGACAGCTCACTCCCACGTCAGTTTGCTATATTTTCACTTTCGATTTAAGTGCCTCTGCAGAAATGGGTCACTACTAAATCACGGTTTTAAAGATCACGAATTTAATCGGCTCGACGACGCGGTGTCACACACGACACTGAAGTGCGGCCTACTGTTCGTCTACCACATACTTAAGGCGCTGACAAGAGGCAAATTGCCAAAATTTTCTTGTCTTAAGAAAAAAAAAAAATTGCCAATTATTATGTTAATTTTGATCATATTTCTCAGAACTTAGTTGTTACCAAAACACGTTTTGAAAAAAATCTCGATACAAACTAACGTTAAACTAATCTCTTACCTTGAGTTCCAATCCATAATATCTGTATTAAATAACAACATACGTTACGTATTTAATTAATAACAAGAACGTCTTATTTTAATGCAGAACTTGGTTGTTTTTATTTTTGATTACTCAACTCAATGTTGAGTAAATTGATAATTGCTACATATTTTGCAATAAATTACAAGCGTTGTGTCATCGCGCTTCTCTTTATTTTCTATGTAGTCTGACAGTGACCGCGGTTTAGGTGTTGTCAGCGTCTTAACCCGTGGCCACGATTTACACGCTCCTGCGACACGCGTCTTGCAACAGCGACTGCGGAGAAAACAAATGAAAAGTTGTTTAGAACTTGTCGTGAGACGGAAAAAGGAGACAAGCGCTCGTGTCGCTCGACGCAAGTCGCATCGCTCGAGGTAGCGAACCAGACCTTAATAAGCATTTTAATTATTGTTTTGATTTATGATTTTGTTGTCCAGGAACTCCAATTAATGATGATGCCGACGCCTGGTGGGACAACTACGTGCCGACCGAAGACGAACAGAATATGCAATGCGGCTCTATGTTCTTCAACGGACGTTTGAACACTATTAACTGTGATACGAAGAGCTCCTTCATTTGTGAACATGAAGTAGACATACATAAGTCGTAAATTATATGTTTGTTTAAACAATTATGTTTTAAATCAATTATAACTGTAAATTGAATGAAGCTGTAAACTCGCTCGCTATGTATTATCAAATAATAGATATAATTTGATATTATATAGCGATTTACAGCTTATGTACATTAAGCTTTGTATGTTTTTTGTTATTTTTAACTACACGTTGATAGTATTCAGTGGTAACTATACTGTAACTACAATGTTATTAAACTGTTTTAACGTAATTTTTACATCTTTTTGTATATTTTTAAATGCCTCTTAGTCCACTATAGTTTACACAGAATAGTACATTTTGATGCAAGTGTGCAATGACAAATGCTCACTGTATCGTATGGTGATTTTTGTATTTTCAACATCTTGCAAAGAAAAATAAATATTTCGTTAACATACAAGGCTATGTACAGTCGCCAGCACATCAAGTTATCACAAACTGACAAATTTCTCTAAATGATTTTAAACCTTAAAATGTTGACGGTTATGTTCAAAATTGAAAGAGAAAATTGGACAGTTGATGTGCTGGCGACTGCACAAGGACTTCAGTATCGACGAGATGATTATTGCATACAAAGGACGTAAAGCGAGAAAGATACTGCAAGGACGCTAAGCAAAGAGTGGATGTTGATTGTCCTAATATGGTCAAGGATTACAATCGAAATATGGGCGGTGTTGACTTAGCTGACATGCTGATATCGTTGCATAAAACACCGTTCAGAACTAAACGCTGGTATATAGCAATATTTTCTCAATTAATTGACATTTGTGTAAATAATGCCTGGATTCTTTATAGAAAGCAAAAAGCACGTGCTACATTCTTGTCAACTTTATGAGACTCAAAGATTTCAGATACGAAATATACTACGGTTTATTGAATAACAACAGAGCTGCTACCTACCAACGGGCTGAAGATACTTGTGTCCGCCATGTATGCAAGCCTAGACCACCTGATGATACCCGATTTGATAATGTGGGGCACTTCCCGTCTACGAAGAAGGAAGGTCGTTGTATGAATTACAATAAGAAAACAACTGTGTATTGTTTAAAATGTAATACGCGGCTATATTTTGTAACTAGAAAAGCTCCACGCAACTATTTTTTTTTTTAATTTTCACGTAAACGGTTAATATTAGATACCAATAAAACATAATTTTCATTCCTTTCCTCTCGTTTCATTTTCGTAATTTTATTTGTACTCTTATGTGGTAAAGTCCACCAGGGCGGACAAGTTAATTTGCTTGTAAATATCCATGTGTTCGACGGAGTCCACTGTGACGGACCCCCTTTTTCTCAAAAATCGTCGGTGTTACATTTTTTAAATTATTTTTTAGAGGCTCTAATATGCTATAGAAACCTAGATTTTGAAATAAATTTGTAAAATCTGCATATTGAAAACTCCGTCCAAACAAGGGTTAATCCCGGTAGTACGTTCCCGTGAGATTTTTTTCGAAATCCACGCGGGCGAAGCCGCGGGCAAAAGCTAGTTCCTAATATATCATTAAAATAACGTATGCATTTACTAACAAAACTATATTGTTATTGCAGTTTACAAAATCGTAGGTGTTACAAAATGTAACACCTACGATTTATGAGAAAAAGGGGGTCCGTCACAGTGGACTCCGTCGAACACATGGATATTTACAAGCAAATTAACTTGTCCGCCCTGGTGGACTTTACCACATAAGAGTACAAATAAAATTACGAAAATGAAACGAGAGGAAAGGAATGAAAATTATGTTTTATTGGAATCTAATATAAAATCAATACAAGGTGACAAAACTTCGGGGGCATTTTCAGTCATAACCGGATCTTCTATTTGAGCTTTGTGTAAAAAAGTGCCCTTTTTCCATTTGAAGTCAAGTGACAACTTTTGCAATTTCCTTGGCCTCTTACTAGCTACAAAAGTGGTCGTTTGTCTTCTTTTTCTAGTGACTGGGGATGGGGTATTCAAAGATGGTAAAGATGATATAGAGGGCAAGTTTTGAAAGTTTGGTTCTTGTGTTGGATCTGGTAAAATTTCTTGTAAAATAGGAGTCAGAGGAATATTGGATAAATCTGGGTCTTCGTCTATTTGAGACTGGTTTTCAGGTAGTACTTCAAGGAAATCATCCAAAAGATTCATGCGCTCTAAAAAGGAAGCTATTGATGGTGCAGGCGAGGAGGAGTTAAAACCTTGCGGCTCATCAAGCTCATTTCCAGAGTTTGACTTGTCACTTGTTTCAGATGGTGCAGGCGCGCTAGGTACAAGTGCTAATATTTTTTTGGTGCGTTCATGCAGATGACACTGTCAAAGATCAAAAGAAAGAAGCTAAGCAAACCACCACAAAAACAAAAACTATACTACGCGAAGGTAAATTTGTACGTAATTATAGGTAATTTATACATATATGTGTTTATTAGTTAATATTTATAAAAGTTAAGCTTATTATTATAAAAAAAACCATTGATATTTATTTAAAAAACGAAATACTATGCACTGTTATGAAAGGCAAATACACATATCTATTTATTACTATGTTCTTGACAAAGTCCGCTGCCATGGACAAGTAAAACTTCGTGTGCATTGCCGTAGTTTCGGTATGGTCCGGCGTGGCGGACAACTACTTAGTAGGTCTAGTTTTAGTAAATAAACTGCAATAACAATATAGTTTTGTTAGTAAATGCATACGTTATTTATATGGCAACGAATATCACGCCAAAAATGCAATCTAAAATAAGAAATAATATAAAAAATCATTTAAATACCTTGAATACAGTTGAAGACTTCCGTGTCAGCTCCATCTTGCTCGATAAATTACAGATGATAAGTTGCCACATCACAAATTTATTTTTCTCCCTTTCCTTTATTATGTTTTCTAACGTTTAGTTAAAATAAATTAAATATGAACTAAATTAAAATTGCAACAGATTTTTTTTAAGTACTTGTCCTTCCTATCGGACTAATCTAAAATAAGGTACCCTATTTATGTAAGTACCCTATTTGTTAATCCAAGTTGTAAATCCACTTTTATCCGAATCCCTTCAGCCGTTTCTGAGCCAATCTGGAACATACATCAGACAAATAGGCAAACGGACGAAAATTCTAAAAGCGAATGAATGCAAATTTATTCTGAAATAAAATATTAATAATTTTATTTCATTATAAATACATATCGCTCATTTGCGAGAAGCTTGACATAATTCAAAAAGAGCAATTTTTGGGTATGATGATTTAAAAGTTTAAAAATTAAAAAAATGCATAATACAGTAAATATAAAAAGTATTACTATGTTGAATGTTCTTCTTCTCGTATCAGTATCAATGCAAAACTACAACTACTACTAAAATGCAAGAACTTATTTTAGAATTTCAAGTTTTCAGCAATAGGGTATCACTTGTGACGTTACTACAGATAAAGAATTATTTATTTATTTTTTCTATTATACTTATGTCTATATCAAGTATTTTCTGATTGTACTGGCACCTATCTGAATTGTTTATCATAAGTTTCGTCAAAAATTATCGGAGACACAGGGGCTTGATTTTCAGGTGGTTGGTATGGAGGATCCTTGACGGAATCATCACTGTCTGTAAAAGAAAAAAAAAATAACGGATAAATAGCAATATCACTAAGACTTACGTTACGACAAAGCGGGTACAAAAATATAAAATACCTACATCAATTTATCTCTTATTTTATCTCAGTAAGTTCTACGTCAAAGCGATGCATATAGGTTGCCTCTATCAATGCCCTTGGGAATCAAACCCGGAACCTTTTAAACTGTACTCTAAAAAGTAAAGAGCAGCACGAGTCTCATTAGCAGTGGTTAAGATCTTTGTTCTCACTAAACTTTTGAAATCAAACCTGTGTTATACTAACCACGCTGCTAGGCAGGCTGTGACAAAATAGAAACAAGTAAAAAAAAATCAGTAGTAATTATTGGAATAGGACTGAAAAATACCTTCAATGAATGAAGTAGATGATGAAGAACTTGATGTGCTACTATTGGAAGAACTTGAGGAAGAGGAGCTGTTCAAACGACTTTTTTTTTATGCGTTGAGTATTTTCACTATATTCATTTGAACAAACATTCCCCTCGGTTTCATTGGCATCGTCGTTTTCTAAAAACCAAGTAAGTAAACAAGGAAATTAAAACAAAACAATAAACAAAGTGAATTAGGAACTTAGGTACGTTTAAAATAAATAATTATACCTTTTCATGTGATATTGATTCCGGAGGTTCTTCCACATTTTGATTAATTAACGCCAATATTTTTCTTCCTCTGCTATTATTTAAATGGAAATCCATCGTAGATCACTATCAAAGAAGTAGGTTCCTTAAACACAATTTTTTATTATTAACAATGACTTGATATAAAATAATACAAATAAAATCACAAATATACTGTAGTTTTAACAACAATAACAACTTAACCTTAAATTTGACATTATTGAAATATCTATTTAGTTTTTAGTCGCTATCAAAAAGGTATAATTACGAAATATGACTGTCGGTAACTACTTACGTTTCCAGAAAGAATGACATAACGCAAAATATGATGGTAGTTTTCAAAACGTATTTCTAATTAAAGGTCGTCATATGTATAGTTATGTCATCTTTCTATGGGTTGTGTGAGATTGTCGACTTACCTTTGCAAAAAGAATGTCGTAACACTGAATATGTCGTCGTCGCTGATATCAAGTGCGTGCACACTCTAAAAAACGATCCCGGTCTAACTGAGATGCTACGGTCTCGAATCAAAACAGCGGTAAGAGTGCGACGGAGAAAAAAGTCACAATCTCTCTCGCTCTCTCATTTTTAAGCTTCGCGTAATGACGTTTTTGTAGCAAAAAGAATAAAATTTGCTAGGTTCACCTGTATAATTAACTCAAAATTGCAGATTTTTTACTTATGTCACCCTTCCCGCAAATGAGCGATATTAAGCCTATATTATAAGGGCAGTATAGTTTAAAGAAACTATTTATAGTATATAAATAGTTTTTTTTCACATAAACTTTATCCCCCTTTTCGCCGTCAAAGGGGTTAATAATTTAAAATCGTGACATTACCTGACTCCTCCTTTAGGGAGTAGTTTAAAAAACAAAAAAAGTCAAACTGTAACATTTGCTTTCTTATGTTCCAAGTTTATTAACTCAAGGAATAAAATTATACAAACTGTACCCTTTTAACCCCCAAAGTGGTTAATTTTGAAAACTGGTTTGCGACTTGTCCATTATTTGACTTATAGGTTATTTATACCAACTTTCGAGTTAATCAAGGCACGCAGCAACATCGTCTCTTGTAAAATTGACTACCCCTTACTGAGTTTCGAGTTAATCGGACTGCGCGTTATAATTCTGCTATACAAACTTTAACATCTCCAATCCTCAACGATATTTAAAAACTTTCGTGTCCTTTTTACTTTGAAACATTGGCTCTATAGTTCGTCGTCATTTTTATTGTACAAAAACAATAACTTTTGCTTTTTAAATAATTCATTTTGGGATTTGGAATTAATAAAACCACGGTTGGCAAGGACGAACTGACTTACGTCATTTTATTACAGATGTTAAAAATATATCCTGGTAGATGGCACCTCAGTCACATATTGATTTTGTTACCATATTAAAATTTTCAAGTGTTCACTACCCACCAATACCTATAGATATTATTGCTTTTGTAAATAATCCTGCTGTTCCTAATTTATTTTTTACCAATATTACAAATTTTATACATTGTGTTCGAATTAGATTTATTAGTTCGAGCTATCTACTTCGTGTTCACAAATGAACATGCTCTTCATATTACAATGGGTGTTGATCAGACGTCCGTTGAAGAACATTGAGCCGCACTCCTCATAATGATTACTGTCAGGTTGCTGGTTCTCGAACCAGGCGTCGGCTCCTACATTCATTGGTGTTCCTGGAAAAAGTAATAATACCCAAATCAAACCAATGATCTAAACAACAATCGACATTTCTGGGATCTATTTCTACTGTCCAGAAAATTAACACAAAAAGGCTACCCGCAGATAACTTCACAGACACAAAGACACGCGGCGCGTAGTGTATCTACAGAGCAGCAAGCTCATATGGTTCGGTGACGGCATGCGGCAGTGCTGTCGGTGGACATAAAAAGACATCAGCACAGCTATTCCCAACCGTTGATTTGCTATCGGTTTCGAATTATAAGTTTCGTTTAGGGGCGAAACCTACGAAATAGTAACTTTTATAGTAGAAAATGTTGTAAGTGAGAAATACATTATTATTTTTATTAGGAATTTCATAAAATAACGTAGGTGCTACTATACATTGAGAAATTAATAAAAAAGGAATAGTCCTGTGGCCATTTATAGAATAATATAATAAGTTAATTCCAAAGGAATTTTAAAAACAGCTTTGGGACTTTTATTACACAAGCTGACTTTAAACTATCCTAATGTAAATTTATTCACTTAAACCAACTAGAAAAGCTAATTGGCATCGACTTTTAATAAATCATCCCAAATAATAGGTTTAGTTTATTCACAAACTGGCGTTTAAGGCTTGAATTACATTTACTGATGGTGAGAGACGTTGTAAATCTGTATTTATTTAGTGCTTCGACTAGGATACTCCTCATTGAACATACGAGGGAGATCGCTGTAGTCTAAGCCACACTCTCACTTACCTCTAACTGTCTGCCAGCCTTCGTTGAATCTGTTATGAAAGCCCAGGTGATATATTCCTCTTTGGTATTGCTCATTGATGCGTGGCTGCGGAGTGGATTTCGTTAAATTCTTGAGGTAATTTGCTTCCTTTTGATTGCTGATCACTGCCAGGGAGGTATATTCTATTCGGCACATTGCATATGCTTCGGTCCATTTCAGTGGTGTTGTGTGGAGCTTGTAGCACTTGCCAGTATTCTCATTAAAAGTGTAATCTGAAATTATGAAATACTTAAGTAATGTGTCTATTTGATGAAGGTAGTTTGAAATACCTATTTACGCATAATACTAAATGTGTTTTGAATTGGTAATACATAATATAACATAACATCACGCCTTGTTTCCCTGAAGGGTTGGGCAGAGGTGTAGGTACCTGTAGTACACCCACATTTCGCCAGTTATGTTTACATAATCAGCCTATAATGTTCTGCTGAGACACAGGCCTCCTCTCTGCGAGAGGAAGTGGGCCGTAATCCACCACGCGGGCCCAGTATGGGTTGGTAGATGTCACATGTCTTCGAATTTTTGGTTCTAGGACATGCCGGTTTCCTCACGATGTTTTCCTTCACCGTTTTTTGAGAGCAGTGGCGATGAAATTATTTACACAAAGTAAAGCGCCTGTCCGGGCTCGAACCTACGACCTACAACTTGTAAGACGCGGCCGTTCCCACTGGGCCACCACTGCTATCTCAGTTATGTTTAAGTCCCATGTAATAGGGGGCGCGCCTATTGATATCAACCGGGTACAAATCCAGATTCCGGGCTGCTGCTGAGAAATTCAAGATAGAAAAAACCAATAACACTTTGCCCGACCCGGGATACGAATCCGACCTCATGCTCAGCAGTAGCGCTTGCGACCACTTGACCAACGAGGCAGCCTTGGTAATACATTTTTATTAATGTGGGCAAATGTATTTTAACAACAACATTAGTTGAGTTTGATTCTTCTGAGAAACTCCTAAATTCCATCCATGCATTGCCCTTTACAAAGCACGCGCGCTGCAGACAAGTTAACTAATGTTATTGTATTTTACGAGATAATTGTATGTCGGTCGTCAAAAACCCCTTTCTTTGCGGTACATATTATGACGATGACTTCAGGTAAGTTGAAAAATGGAGTTTACCAAGCAAAGCGTCACCTTACATAAAGAGATTTTAACCTACCTAAATTAGGCATATTGCAGTCATGATTCCACTCTAGGGACTGCAGACTCTTTTTACAAATGAAGTAAGACTTGGGGTCACATAGGTAATCATTCATAGTGCCTAGTAGGTCCATGTGCACACAGTCCTCTTCACCGCCAGTATTGTCCGGTTGGTATTTCTGCCATCTACTGTACACCTCAGTGATTGGCCTGTCTAAAAAATATTACAAAAATATGATTAGAAAATAAAGTAAAATTAACTGGTGGATCTGTACTGTCATTTAGGTTTACGTAGGGGCCGATTTCCATTAAACCTGTAACGATAAAGAATAACATTAAAACGGTGTAAAAAGACCCCCATATCATCATCAAATTCACCCCCTTAGCTTGGAGCCATGAGTCCTACCTTCTGCACATTAGTCATTGCAAATATTTTCCTGTACTGGGCCATACTAGGGAACTGATTTAAAATCAAGATGTCACTCTTTTTTGTTACGTTTTTTTTTTAAATTCGAGAACATATTGGTTTTAATCTATGTAGTTCAAATAAAAGTCCATCACCAGAAAATATTTTTGCTTAATGCTACTTGACATAGAAAATATTTATAATGCGTATTATTTATTTCGGCTTGATGGTGGTATCTTTTTACAGCCTGTAGGTATACGCACGGTCCACGGTCTCAAAGAATCCTTCAGCCATTATGTCCGACAGCCCCACAAACACCCACGGTATGGTAGGTTGGGTTTTGTTCCATAACGATATAACAGCTTTGGCTTCATCTTCGTCTACTGCATAGAACATAATGCCTTTTTCCAGAGCACACATTCGCTTGGCATCAGCAAAACCCTGTGGTATCGTGTGGATCTTGTAGAAACTCTTTTCTGAATCTATATAAGTGTAGTCATTCCGAAAAAACCTTTTATCCCTTTGTCCACCTACAAAATGGAAAACAAACATATTTGGAAACAATTAACATTTTTGTGACTACTATAAGTAATCTTCTGTCTAAATAACCTGTTATGTAACTACGTACCTATATATTTTTTAAAGTATCCAATGTTCAGTCGTCGCCACGTCAGTGGTAACAAAACCATTATAAGCTAGCCTTTATTCTATTGAAACTCTGAACTAAGCTAGGCCAGCTCAAGATCAAAATGTAACCACCGACATGCGGCCCGCTGTACTTACATTTAATTCTCTGTTTGTCTAAATACCTAATACCTACTACCTGCCTAATACTGCCAAACAACCCAAACCGCCACTAATGACAAAAACTAGAATTTGACAAAAATATTGCCAAACCGCCACATTTATAAACATCTCATCAGATACAAAACACAAACACTCTTAGACACACACACTCTCATTCTTACTTAAAACTCGTTTAAAACCATTTGATTAGATGAAACTAGTTTTAAGTAATGCTTGAGTGATTGTTAAGGTCCTGTAATACGGCCCTTAGTTTTTTAAATATTGACGTAAGCAGGAGTGTTTAAGTTTGTAGGGTAATCTTTCTAACTTTAAAATGTAAAGAATTTCTGGATGTTTAGAGGGTTTTTGTCTTACGGAAATGAAAAGCGAAATTAATTTTGGTGGGGAAGGAGATTAAACAACAAAACACGAGCCTAAGGATTTTAAAAACACTATTGGGGTTAAAAGCTGGAATAAAATTCATCAGGGCGAATTTTACGGTGTGGATTGTGAAGTTGCAATTACCGCCTAGAAAGTTGGCACCTCTGAGAGACATTATTGCGGGATATAGTAATACTTTTTCTACTACTTTCAAACGGATGGAATCGTGATCACAAAAAGGAGATATGACATAAATAGAAGATAGTAAGATACATTTTTTAATGTTTTTCATCAAGTCTGAAAAACATAGATTATAAAATTATTAAAACACAACACTCACGTGAGAAATCCGATAAAAAGTACACTACAAGAAATACTAATAAAGTTTTAGAACACATTTTTGTAATTATACGACATGCGCCTTAACCCATGCAGCAGGCACGACAATTTGTGAACGCTTGCAATGAAGTGAGGCTTTTATAGTGAGTAATGAACTCGCGTAAATACGCTTTATCAGTGTTTTTGTTATTGTACTTATATCCATAGTAGGGAAGACGTAGCTGTTTGACTAACTGTTGAGTTATTGGTCTATATTTATAGTGTTTTAATATTTATATGTATTTAAATTACTTGGTATATGAAAACACTGCGGCAAAAAAATAAAAATCAAATAAAGGGTGCAAAGTGCGATTTAAGAAAATTGCATGAAAATGTGCCTCATGGCTACGCCAAATAAATCCAGGCAAATCTGTAAGCATCGCAATACAAAGTATACCATACTAAAATTTCACTTTCGGCTATGATAAACCAACAACCTGTCACCAAGATGCATCTTCAAATGCGATCAGCATGTTGATTCTGTAAAAATCTTACCGTGAAAACTCGCGTGGAGTGAGCTGTCAGTGTCATCCCACTGATGCTAGGGAGTGACCAAGCAAGTGATAATCATAATCGAGATTTTAATAATATTTTTATGCGAATTCTATTGATCATTTTACATTATTTCAAAACTAATATTTAATCTAGTATTTAATTTTGACACCCATGATGAAAAATCTGAACATTTTTGCAGCCGCCATCTTGCTTTTTATTTTTGACCTCACTATCGGATTTAACACCCCCGAAAACCACGAAAACGATACCCATGATGAAAAATCTGAATATTTTCACAGCCGCCATCTTGCTTTTTAATTTTGACCACACTATTAGCTTTAACACCCCCAAAAACCACGAAAACGACACCCATGATGAAAAATCTGAATATTTTCGCAGCCACCATCTTGCTTTTTAGATAAGACCTCACTATCGGCTTTAACACCCCCGAAAACCATGAACACGACACCCATGATGAAAAATCTGAACATTTTCACAGCCGCCATCTTGCTTTTTAATTTTGACTACACTATTGGCTTTAACACCCCAAAAACAATGAAAACGACACCCATTATGAAAAATCTGAACATTTTCGCAGCCGCCATCTTGCTTTTTAATTTTGACCTAACTATCGGATTTAACACCCCCGAAAACCATGAAAACGAAACCCATGATGAAAAATCTGAATATTTTCACAGCCGCCATCTTGCTTTTTAGAATTGACCTCACTATGGGCTTTAACACCCCCAAAAACCATGAAAACGACACCCATGATGAAAAATGTTTGTAGCCGCCATTTCGGATTTTGATATAAAGGTGGTAAATCCAAATTTTTGTTTGTCGCGCATTTAAAAATAAAAAACGGCAAATAAAAAATAAAAAAAACTAAACTTATTATTAATAACAGCGCCTCACGCGCAAGCGCGCGTGATCTTATCACTTCACCCAATTCTCGTAACCATTGTAACCACCCGCGCCGAAGTGAATCGGCTAGGTGAAGTGAGTTGGTAAGCGCGACGCGCGAGTGTCGTGATCTTATCACTTCACTCGATTCTCGTTGCCATAGCAACATCACTTCACTTGGGCTGGATGAAGTGAGCCTAGCCGCCCGCCGACCGGTGCGTGCGCTGCGCAAGTGTCAGTTGAACTGTTGAATTTTGTTATAGTATTGATGACGTGGTATTGATTATTTAATGAATATTATTTTATTATTGGCAACGCGTAGGTCGGCATAAGTTTATCTACCTAAAATAAAATATTAGAAAGGTACTTATTAAATAATCCGCGCGTTTATTTTTTCAAATGGTTCATGTACACAGACACACACATCGTTTAGTTAGGTTTCCACATAGTTTGTGAGGGGATAAATTCTATGGTCCCCCAGCCAGGCACACTTTTAGCACTTGATCACTTGAAACACTCGGTTATCTCTTCTTGTTGAATAGATTTGGGTTAATAACAACGCTGAATAACGTCGCACAGTCTTTAGTCGACTCAATCCACTATCGCTTCTTCAAAACACATCGCAATTGGGTCACGGGATTGCGTTTATTTGATTAGTTAAAACACATCGCGATTGGGTCATGGGATTACGTTTATTTAATACACATCGCGATTGGGTTATGGGATTTCGTTTATATAATCAGTTAACTGATTATGGTCAATAGAATTAGCTTAAAATATTATTAAAATCTCGATTATGATTGTAAATGTAATCCTCAGTCCATCCCTAGTATCAAGTGGGATGACACTGACAGTTCACTCCACGTTCACTTCACTTAAGTTTTCACGGTGAGAAGGTTACAGAATAGCACTGGGTGACCCAAAACTCGTACTGCTGACGATTTTTTGGCAGTTAGTATATATAGGCAACCAACCACGGTCACCCCTAAGATAACTTACCCATAACATTTAAGGTACAATTACTACAACCGCAGCAGCGTTGCGGTTGACATTGACAATAACCTTGAGCGACAATATCACTGATTAATTCTGAACGCGATGGCACACACTTCGGCGGCAGCGGCATTTCTCTGTTTCAGTTTCGGGGTAGTCATTTGTCAAACAAAAAAATACGTCTACCACTGACCGCACTACTGGTATACCGCCTGCTGCTACGGTCGTCGCTCGACCGTATCAGAAGGCGGCAAAGTAGCCATCTGCGGAAGCGTTTTCATAGAGTGACATAGAAATCAGTATTTTCGCTGCAGTCTGTCAATGCAATTGGGCGCCATTTATTTATTTATTTATTTAAAAAACAAGTTATAGTTAAAAAACCTGCAATATTGCACAACCTGTTTACAGACCTGCAATATTGAACAACCTGTTTACAGACCTGCAATATTTTTGAACGGCCTTTCCCACGATACCCCACACTATGGGGTAGACGAGAAAAAAAAATATCATCCCTACATTACGTGCAAGGGAGGTAAGCTAAAATTTTTTTTTTAAGATTTTATTTTAGCACTTGGTCGTCGTGATCAATATGTATACGTAATCAGCCTATAATGTTCCCACTGCTGGGACACAGGCCTCCTCTCGGTGAGAGGGAGTGGGCCGTAATCCACCACGCGGGCCGCCCCGTGCGGGTTGGTAGATGTCACATGTCTTTGAATTTTTGGTTTTAGGACATGCCGGTTTCCCCACGATGTTTTCCTTCACTGTTTTGAGAGCAGTGGTGATCTAATAATTTACACAAAGTAAAGCGCCTGTCTGGGTTCGAACCTACGACATACAACTCGTAAGTTGCGGCCGTTACCACTGGGCCACCACTGCTCCAATATGTATACCTATGCAAAGCACAAAATTACAGCTTTCTAGTACTAAGCGTCTCTGAGCTACAGTCGGGTCAGACAGACAGACAGACGGACATGGCGAAACTATCAGGGTTCCTTGTTTACTAGGGAACCCTAAACAGCACACTATTAGACCTCTGGGGTCTGTCTTAGCATGCCATCGTCTGGAATTTACTCAACGCGCTACTGACAAATTAAGGTAAAATGGAGTTGCAGTATTCTTTGAGCTTGTGTTTTACGTTTTTACTGTTCATTGAGTCGCGAAAATGTAATGGTATCAGGTTTAGTAAATAAGATATTGTGAAAGATGCGGTGCGTCTACCATAAACATTGGTACTAGTTACAAGTTTCAGCAGACGTGTTCGCAAATTATGGATTTTATTGAGGTTATTTTTAAATGTGCGTCCATAGCTGGTGAGTCTATAAGAGATTATAGACTCAGTAAGAGCTGTATACATTTGTAGGAGGATTCTGAACGGTATATTCCAATGTATAATAAAAAAAATTGTGAGTATTCTACGCAACTCACCGCATACAGATTCCACCTGATAACTCCAGTTGAAGCGATTATCAATTATAAGTCCTAAGCAGTTATGATATGGAACTTGCTGAATAGGCGAACATTGGCAATCTGTAACATGTTTATGCAGACAATTGTGGGTATGAACTTTGATTTGAACAGAATGGGAGGTAATTATATGGCTTGAATGTACGTGTATTAATTTCGTTTTCTGCGGATTCAGAACACAAGTCAAAGCCTTTTGCAAACATACCGGCCAGATTAAAATCTTTGCTAGCAGAGAGCATACAAGTGTCATCAACATATTGGTAGAAGGGACAGTATTTTATCATGTTTTCCAGGTCATTGACGTAGGCCAGATAATGGAGGGGACCCGTCACTGATCCTTTGGCGGTCACTGTACCTTGTGTAGCGTTGATGGATCTGCGTAGGCTGAGCCAACTTTGACGTGATAACTTCGGCTACGAAGATATTCTTTACACCATTCTAGTAATTTGCCTCTTATCCCAGAGTTTTGAAGTGTTTTTAATAGCGTATTGTGTCCGAGTGTGTCAACCGCCTTGCTGAAATCAATTAATAATAGCACCACGTGCTTCTTCTCGTCTTGGTGGTTGTTAACTTCTTCGGTAAAATTGGAAATTAACTGAGCTGTGGATTTTTTACTTTGGAAGCCATATTGCTTTAGAAATTATGTCATTGATAAATGAGTGTATTTGATCGCAGATATACCTATTTTTCAATCATTTTATTAATGACTGGTAATGTCGTTATGGGTCTATAATTTGCTAAGTCATTGAATTTACCTTTTTTATGAACGGGTCCAACTATACCGGTTTTTAACTCAGACGGATATTTACATTTATAGAGTTGGATATTCGTATTAATTAGTGCGACTATTGCATTCACAATTTTATTTCTTATCGTTTTAATATTATGACTCTTATTGTGTCAAATCCAGCTGATTTTTTAGCGTTTAAGTTGTTTACAATTTTGATAATTTTACGAGATGTAGCTTTTTTGAAGAATATAGATTTATCTTGTGATTTCATGTATTTAGATTCATCCAGCAAGGGTCTGTCACACCCAAGCACAATGTTAGACACGCTCGTTCCAAATTCCATTTTCAAGTCATTAGCGATAATCATTTAATTATTTGTATAATTTAAGAAGGCATATTACCTCATCTACTGATTTGACTATTTTGCCCGTAAGTTTATTCAATATTTTGGGATTATTTTTGTTCCCTACTATTTCTTTTTTGTAATTATGATTTCTCATGTTTAGCATAATTTTATTTACTTTATTTCTAGTTTTATTATATTCTAACTTAAGTGTTATATTGTTAGGGTCGTTTTTCCATTTGATAAACTTTTTGCCTTTATTGGCACAACTTATCTTTAGTGCATTTGTAAGAAAAAGTGCTATTTGCGGTGGATCTTTAGTTCTTATTTTAAACAAGTTGCAATGTAAACAACATTTAGATTTAATTAATTTTTCTATCGATCGCAATAATGAGTTTTCTTGCGTTGAACTCGAGCGATACGTTATAATTTGCGTTTACGACCCCTCTGGAGGTTTTATTCGTTTCCAATCGATAATGGAATCACTCAATAGGTTAAAAAGTAGTACCTAACAAAAGTATAATTTTATGTTGAGATTTTAATATTGATATTTTAGATGTTACTCCATTAAGTATTAGACTTCTTAATCTGTTTAGGTCATATAATTTAATTTACTTGTTTTTTGAACCTACTAGGATCACGGCATCCTCGTCGACTTGTCTTGATAATATATTGAGTGATTGTGATGCCAAAAATAAATGAGTGTTAAGTGAGTTAACGTCTGACCACTGTGGTTTATTAGCTAGTTTTCCTATGCGATTAATACAATGCAGGTCTTATACAGCTAGTCGTTGCAACAAGTTTCACAATAATATAGCGCATAGTGTTACACCGTCTACACCCTCTACATTTCTAGTGTAGACGGTGTAACATTATGCGAGAATCCGAATGAAATCTATGTAGCCTTTGTTGATGTTGTCCAAAAAGAGTCCCAATCTACTTTCAAGACAAAAACCATTACCATTAATGGCACCTCCGTTGGCTTTAACCAATGGGCTACTCCAGGTATTTATAAAAAAAGCGCGAGACCATACGAGTTATAAGGTTTAAAAAATACAGGGTTGACACTCCTTTCCTAGAGTATGACAAAAATTATACTAAATTATTTAAAAAGATTAGTGTTTTTGCTAAATCTAATTGTTTAAGCGATACAATTAAAAATTCCAATAATAAAGTAAAAACCACTTTGAAAATTATTAACAATGAAACGGGTAAGTCGGTTAAACAAGAAAAACAACTTGATATTATGGTCGACAACAAATTAGTTAAGGCGCTGACAAGACCCAATTGACCAAAATAGGCTTCTCTTATGGAAAAAATTGCCAAATCTGTGTAGTTTGTGGTAGCGGAAAAAAATATGTTAATTTTGAACATATTTCCCAGAACTTAGTTGTTACCAAAACACGTTTTAAAAAGAAATCTCTAAACAAACTAACGTTAAACTAACCTCTTACCTTGAGTTCTAATCCAAAATATCTGCATTAAATATCAACATACGTTACGTATTTAATTAATAACAAGAACGTCTTATTTGAATGCAGAACTTGGTTGTTTTTTATTTTCGATTACTCAACTCTACTTTGAGTAAATAGATAATTGCTTCATATTTTGCAATAATTTACAAGCGTTGTGTCATTGCGCTTCTCTTTCTTTTCTATGCAATCTGACAGTGACCGCGGTTTAGGTGTTGTCAGCGTCTTAATAAAGCAGCTGCCGTTTTTTGCCGACAGACCTATAACTACGACTCGCTCCTTAAATTCGTCTCTGTTTAAAGCCTTTTGCATAGTAGTGTGCCTAAATGTTGTCGCTTATTTAGCTTCGAACATGTAACACCTCGTGATGTAGTTAATTTTTTACATGATAACTTTTATTTTATTTTATTTCATTTATTAGGGAAAACAAACAGTTACACATTACATTTAGTAGGAAGAAATACAAAAAGATACGGCCAAATGTGACCAACAACATTTTCCACGGAATACACATAAAAAATAATCTTTACAAACCATGCTATTAAAACTAAAACCTACAAACTATTTTAAGTTAAAAAACATTTTTTTAACTAAATAGTAAAACAAAATTAAATTTAGCAAATAAAGAAACAAAAACTCATCAAAGCATGCAAATCTTAATTCAAATTACGAGTGACTAAGTGTTTTGAGTACAATATTTTTGAATCTACCAACAGATTGAGCAAACATATCGATATGGTGGAATTGCTTGTTGTAATGCCTTCTATAATGTCTTATAAATCGATGAACGCCGGCTGCACGCACGAAAAAGTGTCACGTTCCGCCTGAGCCGAGCGTGCACGCGAGAGGAACTAGCGATAGAGAGGCACGACCAGCCTAAGCGTTCGGCTTGTGACGCATCTCTCTCACCTTATCACGTAAAACCGACTGGTCGTACGTAAACCGACTTTACGGACAACGAATTTCTTGTTTTTTAACACACTTAAGTCTAAAAACACTGGTGATTACTGGGGTATCTCCATTAAACTATTAAGCAATATAATAGACATCGTAGCCCCCTATCTACCTGATACTTTTAATAAATGTGTTGATTTAGGCACTTTTCCTGACCTCATGAAGAGTATTTAAGTAATACCTTTATTTAAATCAGGTAATAAAAATGACATTGGCAATTTCAGACCTATATTACCGACCTATATATTTAAGACCTATATAATATAGGCTAATTCGACCTTACCTGCATTTTGCAAAATATTTGATTTTAATTTAAACAGCCTCCTTCATAACGAACAATATGGCTTCTCAAAAGGTTGTTTGACTACAGATGCGGGTGTTGCACTACGTTTTTTCTGTAATCTCTCCAAAGCCTTTGATTGCGTGCACTATGACACGCTTTTGCGTAAACTACGTCATTAGTGTCCAAAAAGAAGCTCTCACGGTAATACATTCTTATTTACATAATAGGTTTCAATGTGTAGATGTTAATGGTGTGAAATCCTCCGGGTTAACAGTTCAGTTAGGAGTGTTTTTTTTTTTGGCTGGGAAATTATCAGATAACTTCTCCCGCTCTGGGCGGAGCGGGTCCCGGGTGTGTCAGACTCTTACTGACTAAAACCCACCCGTGTTCCTTTCGTTGCCTGTGTTGCCAGGGGCCTCGGTATCCCTGCCGGACCGGCCCGCGACCCTGGCAGGCATCGGCCCTAGTGGACCCCTAAACTTGTGCTGACGACATCTCTTTGAGGCACGCGTGGACACAACGTGCAATCGACCCAGGCTTGGTCCTTACCGGATGGTGGACTACCCATTGCTTACCGTCTGCAAGCCCGTGCCAGCCAAGCTCGGTGGCCGGAAATCCGCCCGGGATTCCCGACACCCGGGCGTTTCCTCCCGCCTTATCCGACACAGGAACCTTCCGAAGCTGTCGTGTCATGGGAGGACCTGCTTCAGATGGAAGGTGAGGACGCCGTGGCGCCTCTCTAGCCACTCCTCAAAGAGGGGACTTATCGCTGCAAATGTGGCGTGCCCACTGGGTTGCGACAATCGCACTCTACATGTCGCCATGAGATCCCGCCGGAGCTCTGTTCGCTGTGCCGCGATTTCTCGCGGCAGTGGAGTTACGCCCCGGTGTTTCGCCTCCTCGCGCCACTATACGTGCACGAGGACTTTTGCCTCCAGATCCAATAGCGGCAATCCGGCAAGGAGGCTCGGCGCCTCACCGTGCGGTATTCCCGGATCAGCCAGATGGCCATAACCCTTTGAGGCGCGCTCAAACGGCAGGGTGGCCGTAGCGCCAGGGAACGCGCCCACACAGGAGCCCCGTAAAGGGCCATGGACCGCACGACCCCCCCGTAGAGCCTCCGGCAGGAGGCGTGTGGACTCTCTAGATTGGGTAGGAGTCGCTTCAAGGCAGCCCCGGCCCACTCCAGCTTGGGAGCCAAACGTCGGAAAAGCTCCACGAAATTCCACTGGCTGTCGAAGACGAGTCCCAGGTACTTCATCGTCGACTCGACGCCAATGAATACCCCTCCTACCGTTATTTGGGATTCCGACGGTGCTGGTGGCGAGTTCCGAGGACCACGAAAACACATGGCCTTGGACTTGTGCAGGGCCACCTCGAGTCCCAATTGCCGGATCCTTTCGACGATTGTCACAACCCCGCGTGCCACTACTTTGGCCGCCGCCTGGTGCGACCTCCCTTGCGCCAGGAGCAACTTGTTGTCAGCGTAGCACACTACTAGGTGGGCGCGCAGCACCCAGTCGTATCCGATGTCCCACAGATGCGTCCCCAGGACTGATCCCTGTGGAACACCATCCGGGTAAATGACGGCCCTGTCCGTCAGATAGGCCTAGACCACACGGCAGAGGTAGGTCGGCACCCGGTGGTACCGGAGTGCCTCCCTGATGCATCTCCAGGGCAGGGTATTGAAGGCATTGGCGATGTCTAGAGACACCGCCAAGACCACTCCACCCTAGGTAACAGTATTCCCCGTCGTGAGGGTCCGCAAGCGCATGATGGCGTCCACCGTAGATTGCCCCTTGTGGAAATCAAATTGGCTCTCCGCCAAATTCAACCTCACTCGCACCAGCCGCCCGACTGACGAGGCGGTCTGCAATGACTCTTTCAAAGAGCTTGCCCACCTCGTCGAGCAGCACGATTGGACGGAGAGTCCGCAGGGCACCCCGGCTTCTTGAGTCTTCTCCCGTAATGAGGACCAGTTTTCCCGTCTTCCAACGAAGTGGGAACCGGCCCCTCTCCAAGCATGCGCTTAGGAGCCCCCTTAGTCGAGGCCCGAGTGCCTCCAGACTTTCCCAGGTAAGCCGTCGGGTCCTAGGGTGTACCTTAAGGCTCAATACTGGGTCCATTCCTATTCTTAGTAATTAATGATTTACCACACATAAACTCACGGGGGTAGGCAGAAACTATAGAACGCCACCTGCTACGCTCCTTACATACTCCTTTTGCTTAGTTCACGTTCATACATCTGGTCATAAACGCACGCCGGTTGCGAGTACTACGCACCTGACCTTTTTGAAGAACATCATTAATGAGGTCACTATATGTCTTTCTGGGGCGTCCCCTCCCGGCATTTCCACTCAGATCTGCCTTGTAAATATCTTTTGTTAGTCGCCTTTCATTCATCCTCTCAACATGACCAAACCATCTAAGCATACTCTTTTCAATTTTTGTCACTACGTCTTCCTTTAAACCGCACCATTGCCTTATCACATCATTTTCCAGCCTATCATTTATAGTCACACTACACATGCTTCTCAAGGAACGCATTTCCACGGCGTTTACTCTACTTTCATGCTTCTTTTGTCACACCCAACATTCACTTCCATACATAAGTGTAGGCGCCAGCACACCATTATGAACAGCAAGTCGAGCCTCTTTGGGCAACGACGGGTTGGTCACCATCGCACGTATAGCACCATTCACTTTATTTCCCGCATTTACTATCCTTTCCATCAATCACTCGCATCAATCTTTCCATCCCTTGTAAACAGACTCCCCAAATATACAAATTCACTTACTTGCCCTACCCTCTTATCATTTATTTTCACATGTGATGTGAAAACCGAATGACTTACTATTCTATTTAAAGGCTACCTCGTTGGTCTAGTGGTCGCAAGCGCTACTGCTGAGCCTACTTACCTACATAAGGGACACTGAAAGTTCTTAGAAAATCAAAAACTGTACAAACTAGCAAGATATTAGTTATATTATATTTTTTCAAAATAGTGTCCATTTACATCAATACATCGCTGCATCCGATGGGAACACTGAGAAAAGAATTTTACCCACTCGTCCTTAGGGGTCTCTTCGACAGCATTTTGAAATGCAGCCACTGCTTCCTCGGCGTCCATAAAACGTTTTCCTCAAAGTTATTCTTTTAATTTCAGAAATAAATAAAAATCGCAAGGTGCGAGGTCGCGGCTATAGGGCGGGTGAACCAGTAATTCCACGTCTGATGTCGCCAAGTAGTCGATTGTTTGCTTTGCGGTGTGTGACGAGGCGTTATCGTTGTGAAGGAGGGTCCTACTGCGAGGTCGTTGCTCCCGAACTTTTTCCAAGACAAGTGGCAAACAATTGTTAGAGTACCACTCTGCAGTAACTGTTTTTCGATCATCTAAAACAATTGTTGCGTAATGAATGACCTGTCCTTCCGAAGAACGAGGCCACCATCTTTTTTCCTACGCTTCGACCTCTCTTCACTTTAGTTGGCAACTCCTCGGAAGGAAACACCCAGACAGCAGACTGTCTCTTAGTTTCGGGATCATAACAATAAATCCAGCTTTAGTCACCCGTAAGTATGTCGAACACAGCATTTGAGTCACCTCCGTTAAATCTTTGAACCATTTCACGACACCAATCAACACGACGGAGTTTTTGGGCCACTGTCAAATTATGAGGTATCCACCGGGCACAAAGCTTCCTGACCGCTAAATGTTCATGGAGGATTTTGTGCACATGACTCATACCAATGCCTAAGCTTGTCCGGATCTGCTGATAAGTCACTCTTTTGTCAGTCTCTATCATACGCCGCACAAAACTGATGTTATCTTCAGTCGTCACCGTAGAAGGCCGTCCCTCACGCAGTTCATCGGTGAGATTAGTGCGACCACGTTTGAAGTCATAAAAAACAGTTGTAAACAGTGGCACTAGATGGGGCTTCATTGTGAAAGGCCAATCGACGTCTATCATAACTTTCTTGTTGACTTAAATGACATCGAAAGTCATTAAAAATCATTGTACGAAAGTTTTCTCGCGTTAAATTCATGCTGATGTGACGCAGACAATTTTCAATTTGCCGCCAAATCGTAAACAATTGACAAATGAATAAAATACATACACAATAATATGGGCAAAGAGTTCCATTTTCAAAATTTGAACGGTTTTTTTATTATATCGTTTACGAGTGGCCAGTGTCGCCCTCGTATATATTCTCATTGTTGAATATTAGGTTCTTTACGTATTTGGAATGATAATCAAATACTGAAAGCCCTTCTACTTCAGATTACACTTTCAATAATTATACTGGCAAGTGCTACAAGCTTCACAGTTCCATTTCCAAAATTTGCTGTTTTTTTTTATTATATCGCTTACAAGTGACCAGTTCTAAAAACTTTCAGTGTTGCCCTCGTACGCCATTTGAATAAAAGAACGTGCAGATTATTTTATAAGTCCTATCTAATATATTATAGGTAAATACCGATTTACGCTTTGCCAATAATAAAATAATATTCTTAAAAACACAGTCATCAATACTATAAAAAAATGCAACAGTTCAACTGACACTCGCGCAGCGCACGCACCGGTCGGCGGGCGGCTAGGCTCACTTCATCCAGCCATAGTGAAGTGATGTTGCTATGGCAACGAAAATCGAGTGAAGTGATAAGATCACTACAAGACTCACGCGTCGCACTTACCGAATCACTTCACCTAGCCAAATCACGTTGGCGCGGGTGGTGGCTATGACTACGAGAATCGGGTGAAGTGATAAGATCACGCCGCGCTTGCGCGTGAGGCTTTATTAATATCATTTTTTTTATTATCGAGTTTTTTTTTCAACGCTGCCGATTTTTTTTTATTTTTAAATGCACGACAACCAAAAATTTGGTTTTACCACCTATCAAGATCCAAGATGGCGGCTGCAAAAATTTTCAGATTTTTCATCTTGGGTGTTGTTTTCATGGTTTTCGGGCGTGTTAAAGCCGATAGTGAGGTCAAAATTAAAAACCCAAATGGCGACTGCAAAAATTACCAAACTTTTTGGAATAAAAAAATATTGAGTTTCTGACTGAATTTTTGTTTTGCTATTTTATTTAAAAAATAACCCTAAATAGTAACGTGTAAACACTTGAATACTAGTTTAGAAATAATATAAAATGATCAATAGAATTAGTATAAAAATATTATTAAAATCTCGATTTTGGTTATAAATGTAGCTTGGTCAATCCCTAGCATCAATGGGATGACACTGACAGCTCAGTCCACGCAAGTTTTCACGGTGAGAGTTTTACAGAATCGACATGCTTATCACTTTACTCGATTCTCGTTGCCATAGCGAAGTTATGTTTCACTTCACTTGGGCTGGATGAAGTGAGGCTAGCCGCCCGCCGGCCGGTGCGCGCGCTGCGCGAGTGTTAATTGAACCGTTGAATTTTGTTATAGTATTGATGACGGTGATTTTATGAATATTATTTATATTGGCAACGCGTAGGTCGGTATAGATTTACCTACCTAAACTAAAATATTAGAAAGGTACTTATTAAATAATCCGCACGTTTTTTATTCAAATGGCTTATATACACAGACACACATATCGTTCAGTTAGGTTTCCACATAGGTTGTGAGGAGATAAATTCTATGGTCCGTCAGCCAAGCACACTTTTAGCACTCGATCACTTGACACACTCGATTATCTCTTTTTATTGAATTGATTTGGGTTAATAACAACGCTGAATAACGTCGCACAGTCTTTACTCGACTCTATCCACTATCGCTTCTTCAAAACACATCGCGGTTGGGTCATGGGATTGCGTTTATTTAATCAGTTAACTGATTATGATCAATAGAATTAGCATAAAAAATATCATTAAATTCTCGATTATGATTGTAAATGTAATCCTTGGTCCAGCGCTAGTATCAGGTGGGATGACATTGACAGTTCACTCCACGTTCACTTCACGGTGAGAAGATTACAGAATAGCACTGCATATTTACATTTTAATGCATTAAGCGCTGGGGCTCTGTCTTGCATAGGGTCGCAGCATTGTGCTGAGCGTTGGCCGTTTTGCGTGGACGTGACGCATATTCTCCCCCAAATTGTTTCTTTTTTGTATTTGTGTTCCTTCTTTGCGTCATGTTTACCGCAAATAAACGTATTTTCTTTCTTATTTCAATTTATTACGATGTCTACTTGACGGCCACGGAGTTGCTGTTCTGATATGACCACCTTGTACCTCTACACTTTTTGGCTCATAGTCGGAGGGAAGTAGTGATTGGACGCGACGATAGTGAAATGGGTGCTGGCCATCTGCTTTGAGTACTCTCTTAAGGCGCTGACAACACCTAAACCGCGGTTACTGTCAGATTGCACAGAAAAGAAAGAGAAGCGCGATGACACAACGCTGGTAATATTTTGTAAAATATGAAGCAATTATCTATTTACTCAAAATTGAGTTGAGTAATCAAACAAAAAACCAAGTTCTGCATTCAAATAAAACGTTCTTGTTTTTAATTAAATAGGTAACGTATGTTGATATTAATCAATACAGATATTTTGGATTGGAACTCAAGGTAAGAGGTTAGTTTAACGTTAGTTTGTATCGAGATTTTTTTTCAAAACGTGTTTTTGTAACAACCAAGTTCTGGGAAATATGTTCAAAATTAACACATATTTTTTCCGCTACCACAAACTATACAGATTTGGATTTTTTTTTTCTTAAGTGAAGCCTATTTTGGTCAATTGGGTCTTGTCAGCGCCTTAACGCGCATATGGTTTACTCCAAGTGCATGTCCCACTGAGCGTGTACTTGGCGTTGGATCGTGCTCAAACAAGTCCAAAACTTCTGTTTTGAGTCCTAGGTCTGCCTGCGTCAGCTCGATGTTGGTCTCGCCCGTGCACATTGCCGGTATTGTACGTTCGTGTGTGCAAACGTTGGAATGCCATCGCCGACGGTATTGGTAGACTGGGAAAACGTTGTTGGTAGAGTTTGCGTGCTTCTGCATAATTGCAAACACATTTCCAAAGACACATCAACATACTAAAATATTCTACGTTAGAATAAGACATGGTCAACGTTTACGTAAACAAAACATAAGTCACTCACTACGTAGGTCAACAATAACATCCGTTCGAAAGTAAGTTGCGCGGGAGACTAAGGAAGTGATTCGCAGGGTGACGGGTGGCGGGGTAAAAGAGTAGGGGTACCGACCCGGGGCACGTGCGCCGCGGAAGTTTTTGGTGGCATCTTTTGTCGCATCAAAGGAAGGCGCCGAACTCGTAGGCTATTTAGCGAAATAAGATGTACTTGTAAAATCAGATAAGTGCTCTAAATATTTTTTTCGAATGTGCCGATTTTAATACTTATTTTATTTCGACCTCTCGACTAGCCAATGCTTAATTTTTTTAAATTATAATTTCATCAATTTTGTACTTGTAGGTAAATGTATACGTTCCTAAAAGGAACAGCAGGATTTTTGTTACATATTGTATAAGCTATGTCACTCCCACAATGAAGACGAATCTAACGACACATCTTATGTTAAAATCCATCAAACCGTTTAGGCTACAGAGCGTGCCAAAGAAATAGACATACATACATACTTACGACTTACATACATACAATTAATACATACATATATACTCTCGAAAAACATTACCCTCCTGGGGCAGTCGGGTAAAAACAAAAACGGATTGTTCCACCTCGACCAATCCAATGATTTAGGGCCCAGTACACAAATGTTTATATGTTCTCGGACCACCTGAGCATAGTATGGTGGAGCGACATCGTGTTGTAGCCACATCTTTTTAACAACAACGTTTTGACTATCCTCTGATTTGCTTTAATTTAGACCTAGCTATGAACAAAAAAATACATATAAAATAATTTTGCTACAAACAGCTGTGTGTGTTGTGCTATCGTTTTAATCGTCATTATATAGGCAGGTTTTTTTTTTAATACAGCGGCATTTTTTTACAGTAAGATTACCAATAATTTTTCGTGAGACTTAAAACACATAAAAAAGTGCAAAAACTCAATGATACATTTCCTAGAAGTAACTAAACATCATTTATTGTTTTAAAATAGGTATCCATTTTACTCTAATTGCCTATTTATTACAAATTTTGGTATTTACTTAAAAAAACACTCAAATAGTCAAACTTTTAAAGAGATCAAGTTTGTGCTCTGCCACAGAGATATTTTTACTGCACTCGTTTGCGCAGTCTAATTCATCTATCATTTCCCATTCGGTACAAGCTAAGAGTGTTTTTAATTAATTATTTTCAATCGTCTCAATGAACTTTGGATCTCTAACTTTAGGTATGGTTGCAAGCGTGGTAATTGTCATACGATGGTCTGCCAAGACAGTCCTCAGAGCAGCCGATTAGAGGTCATGAAGGCGAGACCTCACAAAAATGATCTACACAGGTTTTAGTTACTAATAGGTTGGGGAAAAAGTTTCTTCGCATTTTTTAAGAAAATTCAAAACATTTTTTAATGTAATTTATTTACATTTAAATAAAGTATGTAGGTACCATTTTGTTCGATAACTTTTTGCCATCTTGTAGGTAGGGACATGATCCCATTGCTATAGAAATTTTGGGACTTCTGATCAAAATACCGCGACAAGTGGTTTTGGCAGTCCTCTCGTGATGTTAACCTGACACTGCCTAAAGAATTCTGAAGAGACCGAAACAGGTGGAAATCTGAAGGTGCAAGGTCAGGACTATACGACGGATGCATTAACACCTCCCAGCCAAACTCTCTTAATTTTTGCTGAGTGGCTAAAGATGTGTGAGGTCTAGCGTTATCATGATGAAAAACCACACCCCTTGTATTGATTAATTCCGGCCGCTTTCTCTCAACTTCTTGCTTTAATCTCATCAGTTGTTCGCAGTAGAGTTCAGAATCGATGCTCCTGCCTGGTGGTAACAGCTCATAATGAATAATGCTCTTCCAATCCCACCACACACACAGCATCACCATGTTGCGAGCTAACCCGGGTTTCACCAAAGTCTGTGAAGCCTGACCGGCCTTTGACCACGACCTTTTTCGCACGTTCTTGTCGTACGTGATCCACTTTTCATCAACAGTTATCAGCTTCTTCAAAGATGGTTCGGTTTCATTACGTCGTAATAAAGAATCAGAAATGAGTACACGGTTCTTTTTTTTTTTTTTTTTTAATAATAATAATCATTTATTTGTCAGAATATGGTACATTATAATATGGTCTTAGGTTTAGTCGATGGTATCATCACATTCTGCCAAGTGTGGCGTGCAAATATTAGGTACATATAATTATTACAGGATAGAGATTACGTTAGTATTAACATTTTGATTGCATAATTATGAATTAAAATGACAAATTGAGGCTCATCAGTTAAAAATAATGTCCTATACACACACAATTTATTAAGGATGTTAAGGTATAATTTCATGTCAGAGTATCAAAGAGCTAGATGTCAAAGTAAAGGAAAATATATAAAAATATATATATATATATATATATATATATATATATATATATTTATTTTTATTTATTTATTTATATATATTTATTCATTAAACGACTATTTGAATGATACTTTGACATCCTTATAATTTAATTTAATTTAAAATTAACTCTTTGATTGATTTTGTTATAAACCTGCGGGGCTATGCAGAATATGCTTTTCCACATTAAGGCTGTTTTGGCTCGCCGTCCGCGTAACATATCATTCCGTCTGTTACGTTTAACAGTATCTGACAGGTGGGGAAACAAGTGTGCATTTAACTTTACAAATAAGGCAGTTTCATAAATATACGAAGCCGGGAGTGTCAGAATTTTGTATTTTTTGAAGTATGGTTCACAACTGTTCGTTACTTGTAGTCCAAACATAGCTCTGATGGATCGCTTTTGAGCTTTAAAAGCGGCTTCTCTGTTTATAGAATTACCCCAAAATATAATACCGTATCTTAATACAGATGCAACAAGACCATGATAAGCTGTGAGTAGTGCATCTGTGTTAACTGTTGGAGCAAGTTTATACAGGGCATAGGATGAACTACTAACTTTCTTACATAGCGCTTCAATGTGATCCTTCCAGTTGAGCTGCCTATCAATAATCAAGCCTACAAATTTTGCACTATCTACATCGTGACTTTTATTACTTTGGTATTGAACCTCCATTTTCGAACTGGGTTTTTTATGGCCAAAGTGCATTACGTATTTGAGTTTTTTTTAGATTAATTCTTAAAATATTATTATCCAGCCAAGAGATTAATGAATTGACCGCGTTTTTGACATCAAATTCATATAATTCAGGTCTATTGCAAGGTATTGTTACAGTACTATCGTCAGCAAAGAGTGTTATGGGGAAATCTATAGCTTTGGACAGGTCATTAATGTAAATCAAGAACAGTAAGGGACCCAATACACTACCCTGTGGTACTCCAAAATACACTATACGTTCGTTGGACAGGTATGTAACTTCTTCTTTAGTCTTTGAATTTAAGTCTGTTATAGCAGTAAATTGTTTTCTTTTTGAAAGGTAACTGTATAATAATTCCAGAATGTTACCTCTTATACCATAGGAGTCAGCTTTGTTTCTTAAGATATTGTGGTCAACACAGTCAAAAGCTTGCGTCATATCACAATACACAGCACAAACAGGTGTCTTTTTATCAATATTTATCATAATTTTATTTAAAAAGTCATAAATAGCCATATTAATAGTCATATTCCTCCGGAAACCTTTTTGCTCGTTACAAAGAATCATATGTTTTTCTAAGTATGCGTATAGCTCATTATAAATATATTTCTCATAAATCTTGGAAAAAATTGGCAAAAGTGCAATAGGTCTATAGTTTTGCATTAGCTGTTTATTACCCGTTTTAAATATAGGTTTAACTATGGAGGTTCATTAGGTTTCTTTCAGTGAGCTCGTGAGGTACCCAAATATCAAGCTTTTTTGTGTACCCAGTTTTTTTCAAATCCGCAAAAACTGTTTTGTGGTCAATTCCCTGTTCTTCAGCTACGTCGTAACTACTGATATGCCGATCTTGCTCCACTTTTTCAAAAATGGCATCCATTTTATCCGTAATAGGGCGACCAGAGCGACGTGCATCTTTGACACCAAAATTTCCGGATTGAAAACGCTTAAACCAAATTTGTGCTACTCTCACAGACACGGCACTAGGTCCATAATCATCGCAATTTTTTTTTAGCGGCTTGCGTTGCGTTTTTACCTTTTTTGTAGTAAAATTTTAAAATGTATCGAATTTCTTCATTAGATTCAGTCATCTTGAGGGTACGAAAAACAAATGAAAATCACACATTTTCCTAATTTGAATTTGGAATTATGTTCTTTAAAATTTAAACTTTCAATGATACCAAAACCAGCCAGATACAAATAGTATACCCAAAGAGATTTTATTACAAGTTCATACATACTATAATGCGAAAAGACTTTTTACCCAACCTAATAATTATATTGCCTTTGGTTTCAACCCGCATGAAGTCTGAGATAGCACATTCAAGCCCGCACTCAGCCAGTTTACTCAAATAATACATTACTGGTACATTATTGGCAGTTTGAAGGTCTATATTTATATTTCCTAATAAAATAAGATCGACTCTTTTTACATAATCAACATTAATCAAACAGAACAATTCACTGATTTTTGGTAACTTACTAATGTAAGTAGGCAAATCACTGCAATCATAGATTTCTTTTACATTGCTAGATAAAGCCATTACACTTACTTAAATACATGAAAAAGATTTTGTTTATGTATGTCGTCTACATACATCTAATCATATACATCTTGTCTTTACCATTTTTGTCTACTTCACCTTTCTTCACCAGCACCAGCACCATTTCGAAACTAAATGTATTTAAAATCATGTCGCAGATGTTGTTTAGCTATCCACATGATTTTTTCTGTTTACATGAGATAACGCAAATCGTACGTAAACCTTTACAGATGCATGTTTACTAGATAAGTTAGACACTCTCAGCTGTTGTCATATAAAATTGCTTAGCGGAACGCATCCAGCATTCCACATCTTTGGTGTTACCTAGTTCAATCTGTATCACGTCTAGGTTTTTGTGCGAGTTCGGACGTTTCACGCTTTTAATCACCGACTTATCTAGGCTCATTTTTTCAGCAATATTATTTGAGATATGCAAATGTTATATAGCATTCGAGTTAGGTGAGAGAGAATACGAACCATTAGTACAAATCGGGTTACAACTATGAATACAACCTTATTCCATGTGATATGGCATTAAGAAAAAATAAATGGAAGAGTTGAAAAACAAAAGTTTGGTGCCGTGATCCAAGAGACAGCTGGAGACAGCAATCTGGTACACACAACCAAGAACAAATTTTGACGTTCAACGATTGCGTCAGAATTGAAGAATTTTCTGATTAATATTTAAACGATGGACTGATGAACATGCCAGCAGGGATCTACAAATGAGGACGAATGCGTGATGTTAGAATGGAAGATAAATACAAGAAAAAAAATTAGAATTAGTTATATTATATATTCGAAAGAAACTGTCGGTTACTTTTCGCCTTATGGGCTAAATGGATTGGGATAAAATTTGACACACGTTCAGACCATGACCCAGGTTAGGATATATTATGTTACTTTTTATTCCGCTAGTACGTTCTCCATGGAACGTACACATCTCAATTATTTTATCGGCGAAGTTGGCCCCTTTTTAACATTTCAATAAAATCAAATAATTCGACCCTTTTGTACCTTCCCGCGACAGGCATCGACCCTAGTGGACCCCTACACTTGTGCTGACGACATCTCTTTGAGGCGCGCGTGGAACGCAACGCGCCGTCGACCCGGGCCTGGGCCTTACCGGAAATGAAATGAAATGAAATGATTTTATTTTCTGTAAGTAGGTTTGTATATATTTAGAAAAAAAAACTAGATGAGCTCGGCGTTTCCTATATAACTACTCTGAGATGAAAGGCCGAAACAAACTCAGACATCACAGTCTCTTTTAAAGTCCAGACATAATCTTGGTCAGATCATGTGAAGACCATGTAGATTGGTGTCTGAAATGGTCTTTTGAGGAAAGAACCACACAGAATGAGTGGACCTATCCAGTCAGTGCACGCATTTGTCAGTAATCGTGCAGCTCAACTCAGAACTTGACAACAGAACCGGACGGTGATCTACCCATTGCTCGTCGTCCGCAAGCCCGCGCCTACGGTGGCCGGAAATCCGCCCGGTGTTCCCGACGCTCAGGGCGTCTCCTGCGGCGGCTAGAGGTGAGAGGGCGCGAAATTAGATGCCGACGTCTGGTGGGACAACTAACAGCTAGCTGAAAGTGTAGCTCAATGTTCTTCAACGGTCGTCTGATAAACACAGATTGCGGCATGAAGAGCTTCTTTCTTTGTGAACACGAACTAATACTACTACTAAACTAGGTACATTAATGTTTTAAAAACAAGATTTGTTTTAATACGTATTACTAGCGACCCACCTCTGTTTCGCATGAGTGCAATGTAGGTACTGATGTGGCGACATGACAAAACATTGAGATTTTTGTGCTATAACTAAGTTAAATACACCTGGACGCATACTAATTAATTGTCTAAATGATGGTGAAAACCACACCAAAATCCATCGTAGATCTAAGCGGTCACACAGACTCAAAACGTGACTATTTTTTATACTATGTATTGAATATCAATACATTTTTGATCGCAGCATGGGGATGTCTAGCGAATAACTTTGTCTGTAATAAATAATTATGTTTTTCTTTAGAATTCTACTTTGTAAATAATTGAACACCACAACGAGATAAAGACTATAAATAGTGAGTATGTTTAAATAAGAGTACCTATCGTTCTACATAAATACAAGTTTCACTCGAGAAATGTTTTTTTATTTTTTTATCCTTTAATATGGAATTTTTCGTTAAGCTCTCTCCGCTTAGGTAGGTAATATATATTTGAATAAAAATTGCATAAGGAAGTCCTTAAAAAACTTCCCATAACAGAATTTGATACACAAACATTTGCTATTGGTGTTGATATTGAAGCTATAGCAATACAAACATATGTACGTATATATATAAAAATACTAACTTATAAGTTATCATTATCATGCATGCTGTTACAGAAAATAAAACCGACTCGTTGTTTTCTTACATACTTCAACCTTAGTAGACTTTGCAGAGATGTTTACGAATACCTTTCAGTGATTATTCTATTAGGAAACAATTCTTATGAGTGACACATTACAAACAGTCCATGAAATAGACAAACTTGAAATTGCGAGCACAATTGAATGCGATCGTCCGAATCTTATTAAACATTTTTATGTAAAGAAAAATGATATAAGGAGCATATACTGCAATTATGATGCTTTTGTTGTTATGTTGTTATACTTTTAAGCCGTGCGCAACGCATCTCTGTGTTCACCGATTATTGTTTCGTACTGACGACTGTTTTGTGCCTTGGACCCCGGACTTTGTTTGCCTAACGATTTGGATTTTATTGTGATCACTACGACGACTTGGCGACCGCCTGGAATTTTGTGCTATATAACATGGCCAACCGCCGCGTTTTGTTCGAGTTACACGCAACGAAAGTATGCTGAGATGCATCTTATTTACGGAGAAACTGGCCATAGTGCCAGAGCCGCGGCTGCCGTCTACAGGATGATATGCCGATAGGAAACATCTACACCACGAAATGTTTACCACAATGCATAACTTCTACATGGAAGGCGAGGTATGGTCAAAGTGGCGGTGGACGGCCTCAAGTTGTTGACGAAGACATAGTGCTTCAAGAACGACAACAAGACCCGACAACTTCAGTTAGGACGATAAAACGGTGCACCGATAGGGATACCGAAGTCCACTGTTCATTCAGTAGTATTTCTTGAAAACATTCTTGTATTTGATAAAAAAAGACATCAATGAGTAGAGTAACTATTCACAAATAATTCATCGTAAAAAAAAAATATTAGAAAAGGAATGTTTCATTACGAGATGCTTAAAAATCTGTTTCAAGGTAGAGATTTTTCGATATTTCAGAATATTTTGTATAACTGTAAATCCGTAACATTTTGCGGATCATATATTGTGTTGTTTTGGTAGGTATGGACCCAAGCTATCTCCCCCTGCACTATGTCGTACTATTTACTGGACACCCTGTATATATTATCCTAATGAACTTAATATATTTTTTGTATTCATTTTATTACGTTAGTTAAAATCATAAATTAAGTTTAGCTAAAAGTTATCACCACATTCATTGACTCTTAGGCGGTACAAAGTTCGGTCAGCTAGTAATTATATAATTATGTCTCACTCGCCTAAGAAAGCGAGCTCCGATTTAAGGACAACAATCCGATCCTGGAGTTAAATGCAGGAAACGTAAACAACCAGATTGCGTGTTTACTGACAATTTAAACGCACTTGCTTCCGAGGTAACATCGACCTTGAAATATTTTCGCAGCAATGTTGACTCCAGCGTGGCCGCTATCAACTCCAAGATTGCTGGTATGAAAAGCGACTTAGAACATCTCACCGCGCACACTGCAGAAATTCGTAATGACATCAACGTTCTACGTCATGAAGAAGATCTCCACACTGCAAGGCTGCTTCACCTCTGCGGAACGTACTAATAGTAGCCAGTAAGTCGCTGAGCCTCAAGCTCAGCGACTTACTGGCTGATTCACTTGCTATTTACTATCACAATTGTAAATTGTCATAAGTTTGCTACGTATGGCCCTCGTAGCAAACTTCAGACAATTTATATGAATATCTTATGTAACTCATACGAAATTGGGCTTATACCGGATATAGCAGATTGTGAGGTAATGGATAAGTGCTATAACGTCTAACGTCGCGACCGAGATCGCGCGGCCACTGTGTAACGTTACGATTGGCCGGAGGGCCAGTCGTAAGTCACTAAAGTAATAGTACTTACTACTAAATATTTAAAAGATTAGACTAAATATTAAAATTATTCTATGCTTCCGGTCCGAGTGCACGGGACGCTTGGACGGCAGGATGTAGCATCGGCTAGCAGCAGCTGGACAGGGTCGGCAGGTAGTTGGTCTGGATCGGCAGGCAGCAGTGGGACAGGGCTGACAGACGAGGCGGAGCACGAAGATGAGGATCCCGCCTTCGCAGTCAGTCGGCAACTCTGTCCCAAGGAGTAAAACGTCCCTTGTTAAACAAGAGGTTTTGTTCTATAGTACCTAAATTAGTGGTATTGTTGATGTGGTTGGTGGTATGATGTGTAATCGGTGTTAGTGTCCAACGCCACGTTGATAGAATGCCCTAATAATAATAGAGCTCTCCGTCCCGGAGCGGGACAGCAAGACGGTGGCGTAGTCCGAATCCCGCTGATACGGCCGACTGCGGAGGCACTCTACAGCACCCCACGCTCCACGAGACGAGTGTCTGAACCTCCTAAGACACACAGGAGTGGTCGGCTATGGCGTCCTAAGCCACGCGACTATAACGCCCTCGGCCTTAGAAATCTCCCAAAGGCGGAAGTGAGAGGGCCAGCGGCTATGTAAGGTGAATCACAAATCACACACACTATGAGATTCTTTAGAGATTATATTTTTTACACGTTACAATTATTAGTACAAGAAATAAAGTAAGCTATAGAACTGAACTGACTGAACTGAGATTAGACTGAGTCGAACTGAACTGACTGCGCCCTTGTCAGGTCCCATCACCGCTTTTATAGATCCTGGCAAAGGTTCTAGAAGTTTCTGTGAAACATAATTCAAATGATTAGTTTGAATGCCTGCCAGGATCAATGAAAACGGTTTACATGAGTACATAGCGAAGTAAATCTTAAACTAGCTTTATCAAGGCCGGTACGATTCATAGAGAAAGAAAATATTAGACAGATGACAATTTATGATTGAAGATGTCAATGGATAAAAATATGCTATTTTACAACAAGAGAAAATTAATAATATAAAATACAGTCTTCAGTGTTAGAAACAGTTCATTGTGGTGTTGCTTTTCTGCTGTGGTGTTCAAACATATGTAAGAAAGTTAGAGAAATAATATGATTTCATATGTTTGAAGCAAGGAAAGTGGTACAGGAATTATAACAAAGGTAAAATTATAATTATTAAAACATAAAGATGTGGCTTTGCGTAGCAAAATACCACAACTGGTAAACGCGAGGGTGGAGGTATTCTTGTTGCCATCTTACGAACACGTTAACCCATATACTTCACCAATATAATAGGTAGCTCTTTGCACATCCATATAGAATTATACAATTATATTAAATTATACACTTATACAATTAGCTAGTCGTGACAGTGCGAAACGACACTTTATCAGCGTGGTGTATATGCCACCGAACACACAAGACGACATCTATTCTACATATTTGGACATGCTTTCGACAATTTTAAGTAATCCCATAACACATTGTTTTTACATAATAGGTGATTTTAATTTACCGACGTTAGACTGGTCTTCCTGTGACAGTGCTATATGCGACCAACTCCGTGAGGCCCGGTCTTTCATTTGCAGATATCTAGAAAATTTCATCGCCGAATTCAACGCTACGTAATATCATAATTTTAAAAACGCTAACAATCGAACATTGGTTTTACTAATCTCCAATCTACACTACACCCGTGGACCTACATCACCCTCCTTCCTGTGCAATGACTTCCCCTTCTTTGAAATATTCACCTATGAAACGCTGCCCAATCACCAAATTTGACAATAATATGGGTAATTACGGTCTAATATGAGCAACGCTTGGACCAAATAGAAAGTGTACAATCACATATCTGTCTAGAGCAATTTTCCTTATTTCGTCGCAGATTCAACAAAGAATGTTACTTAAGTTACTCTAACTACTCGTATATAAAAATTGTAGAACAAAATGTAAAAAAAATCTCAAACACTTCTGGGGCTCTATGTCCTCTCCCACGTCGTTTAATCTGTACATGAATAATCTGATTGATGAGCTTAGCAGAACCGGAATTGGCTGCCATATTGATGGTGTACCTATGCATTAATAATAAGTTATGCCGATGATATGGTTCTGCTGACCCAATCGATCAGGGCATTAAGGAGACTGATTAACGTGTGTGAATCGTACGCTGGGATCCAAAGAGCGAATTCATGATATTTAAAGTAGGCAGTGAATGCTATAGCACAATTCCACCAGTTATGATGTGCGGCAGACCTCTAAAAAGAGTCGCAAATTTTAAATATCTCTGGCTCATTGGGTCTCAGTGGTATGTTGGCCCACAGGTTTGCACGTTGTTTGGTTCAGGTTAAGGTGACGCTTTTCAAAGCCTACGGATATTGATAGTTTTTCGGCTACTATGCGCAAGAGATGCGCATCTCTGCTACGTCGTGTTCGCGGCAGCCCCAACACCATTCTTAGAACGTTAGCTGATAGATGGGACTCTCCGATCTCGGGGAGGTGGAGACGACTGCACGCGGTCAGCAGACATTCCCCAGGATCGGCGTGCCTCACGCAGCTTAGAATAAATGTTACTAACACTAGTTTATAAGTTTACATTGTTACTAACAAATATGGATGTGATTCTGAAATAAATGTGTTTATTTATTACGTGGCTAGTAAACGGAACAACTCAGGAATTCCATCCAATTTTAAATATAAGAACACTTCCAGTAGTGTTCCACGTGATATTTGTAAACTATTCTCTATTTTCCATCAGTGCATGAGCCATTAACACTTAATATCCATAAATGGCAACCGCCTTCTAGCTTTCATGATAATAGTAATATTATCAACAATATTTATATCGAGCCTTCTAAAGTTTATAAGGAGCTAAAATCGTAAGACCCTTCAAAATGACCTGGACCTGATGGCATCCTCCCTTGTTTTTCAAACGTGTTGCAAACAGCAGATGTAGGGGTTCACACAAGTGATGTACTTGTGTGAACCCCTACATCTGCTGTTCAATAAATGTGATGCTGGTCAGCGAAGGCGTTTTTCCCGATGTATGGAAAATAGCTCGCTTAACCCCGTCTTTAAAAAGGGATCAAAGTATGACGTAGAGAAATACCGTCCGATCTCGATTCTGTCTACCTTGTCAAAGCTTTTTGAGAGACTGGTTTATAATGAAATTTATCCCAATTTACACAAGGCTTTAATTAAACAACAGCACGGATTCCTCCAACAAAGATTAACTTATACAAATCTGCTTATTTTTGTAGGCTATGTTTTTTAAAATATGGATAATCGTTTACAAACTGATGAAGTATTTACAGACTTTCAAAATCTTTCGACAAGGTGGATAACGAATTACTTTTACGCAAATTGCCTTCAACGGTATTCGCGGAAATCTATTGAGATAGTTCACCTCTTACATAACAAACCGTATTCAAAAGGTTGTTATTAACGGATTTCAATCGGAGCTGATTTTGGTCACACCTGGGGTTCCTCAGGGCTCAATTCTGGGCCTTTATTATTTACATTGTTTATAAATGAGCTTGTTTTAAGCATTCGAACTTCTTACTATACGCGGATGACTTAATACTCTACTATAAAAAGTACTGATGACTGATACTTCAAAGCTACTTATGTCGACTATCTACCGACTGCCCCTTGAATAAACTCTCATTGAGCTTATCCAAATGTAATTCGATTACATTACAATACAGATTACTAAAAACAAAAAGCAGCACACTTATAGCTAGCTATCACTTGCTAAATACACACTTAAAAAGTGTATATTCATTGCGTGACTTTGATGTGGTACTAGACCCAAAACTTCACTTTAATATGCATGGAGCCAACATTATCAAAAAAGCCCTTAAAATGTATGTTTTTGTTATGGGCTACAGCAAAGATTTCAAGCGTCCATCAACCTATACATACTTATATATATCGCTAGTTAAGTCTTGTCTGGAGTTTGCTACTGTCATATGGAAGCCCTATTACGTAAAATATATTGACTCGATTGATAACGTAAATTCCTAAGAGCTCTGCATTGGAGTTGCTATCACAGCCACGGTTCACATGAAATGCTGCTTAAGAATTACCAACTGTTAACCCTAGAATCCAGAAGACTGCTTCTCGGAACAATGTTTCTACATGGAATTGTGCATAACAAATATGATTGTTCAAACTTAATAAATAACAATCAACAAATTAGTAATAAGTTGATAATGTTGCTAGTAGTATAATAAGTATTTATTTAATTAGTAAGTTAGTATGTATAACATTTAATTGTACCCTTGATTTTTATCCCGAAATAAATTAAAATATTTCGTTGGTCGGATGACTTGGCTGGAGCAGGATTTGCCAGGTCTAAAGCTAGTCTGCTCGAGTATTACAGCTGGATCAATTGTTACTGTGACGCAGCTTAGTAGCTCTTTCGTCGGAGGGTTTACCCGATTTCGCCTGTGCAACGCTTTTGGTTTTTCTCCAAAATTTGGGAATGTTTGCCATGAATTTATAAAACAAAAATGCTAAGAGCCACGATACAGCTAAAAGACTCAGGTATTTAATTTGTTCCACCGTTAGATCATCGACACCAGCCGCCTTACCGTTTTTTGTGCCTTAATGGCCAGAATGATGTCAATGAGTGTGAAAGGCTTGCTTGCTAATCTCGGTGAAATTTGCAGGAGTATCAGCAGGTTTCTTGGGTCTTGGTAGTTAGTTCGTGTGAAGGTTGGCCGTTAAGTGAAAATTGTGGAGCTATTTGATTAGCTGTGACATATCCTTGGTTGACAGGTTTCGACGTGTCTCCAGTGAGTCTATGTATTGCAGACCAGGCTTTCTTACTATTGTAAGTCATGTTGGTATTACCAATACCAACATGACCGACTGTGATGATTCATTTTTGTTTTCGGTTTTCGCCAATTATGGACACCCACTCAACCCCAGCAGCAAGTGTATCCTTAGATAAAGGGTCAATTTTATACAGGTCTTCGTAGCTTTTAAGGTTTGAGGACTCTGGAGTGGTGTGTATGATATACGGCAGCCTCTAGGTATACATTGACGCAAAAAACTCCAGATAGTATCAACGAACTGTTCGTAATTGGAAGGTGTAGGCTTATGTCGCACAGTTTTACTTCCAAATCTACAAATAACTTCTCCCAGTTTGCCTTCGAGAAGTTAAAACGCGGTTTAAAATGAACCTGTCGTGGTTTAATTGCCGCTTTTACCTCACACTTAATGGGTCTGTGCTGCGTGTTTGGGATATGTTGGCAAACGAGTTTTGAACAGAGAAGATTAATATTACTGCTGACAAAGTTTAAATCTGGGTTGTCACCAGGTTTCCGACGCCGACTATTGAATGATGCCGGTTGTTTGGCATCATGTATTAGTGTAATAAGTTTCCGTCAGTGTTTGTTTTTGGTAACCCCAGGATATGCTGTGACTATTAAAGTCACCTACAACTATTTTAGTGTGTGACTGTCAAAGTAGGGTGTTTTGTGGAACTCGAAAGGGTTAGGGGGGCTTGTAGACTGATGTGGTCGAGCAAGTACCTACATCCACATTGAGGATTTCTATGAAGTCTTCATTACTCCAGGTAGCAGAAAAACAGTTACCAGCATTAACAAAAATGGCGCTGCTATATTGTGTGTGAGGTATATCCAAGCGTCATTTCAAGGATGTGAGGCTTTAGGTGTTCAGTGCCGTGATGCGTATTATAATGTCACATGTCCATCTTTTTGACTGACCGACTCTTCCACAATTCAAAAGTGACAGAGAAAAGTGAAGTGAGTGAGTGAGTGTGAGGGTTTATTAAAATGAGGGTTAAATAAGGGAAATAAATGCTTTTCCCCTTATTCATAAAACTTAGCATGTCTATTTTAGTTAAAATAGGTTTTGTCACTTTCTAACAGCCAACTAAGTGGCCAACATGTTACGCATAATGTGGACTGGGTTTTAGCATTTCACTCAGCGAACCTCCGAACTAGCCTAAACAAAGCGCCAATGTGGCGACGCGACGCGACGGTTCGAGACTCGGGATCATACTTTTATTATTGTGCTATCGTAATGTCGTAGGCAACGTTAACAGAGGTAAATTATTTTTATCTTGTGCTGTCTAGTATCGCAGGTGCGGATATCGCAGAGCGGCAAACTTATGTGACTGTAAATGTATACTTGTGCAAGTCTAATTTTGCGCAAGTACATCGTAACGTGTGTGGCCTGCATTAGCCTACCTATTATTAAATTGCGCTCCCACTTTGACAGCCTTGAGATTAGAACTTTGGAGTTTTGAATGTTGGTCAAAAACCAAGAGGCGGGGCCGCGGATCAAACGGACACGAATTTATAAGCGTTCCTTGTTGACTACGGAACCCTAATAATTTAATGCTGTTCGTGAGTAAGTGCCCATCACTTGAGAACGGCTGGACCGATTTGGCGATTTTTTGTCTAAATGTTCGTAATAATTCGAATTTGGTTTCTTGGTAAGAAAAATTGGAAATGTTTTTCGGAAATTCGGGAAAACTGAACGTCCTTATTTCTATGGGATATTTCTTTGAACTATTGAAATTTACATAACCAAATTACAAGATGATTATTAACATTAACTAAATTAAATTAAAACTAAGTTAAGCTTAAAAAAGGCCCTCGGGGCATTGTACCGAGGATGCTGGCGGCATTTCCTCGCTGAATTGCAATGCTGATGCGTTGCGCGAGAAAGCCGCCAGCTTTTCGGTCACCAGTTACATCAACTAGACGTTTCGCGATTTCCGCAAATAACTTATGCGCACTGGGACCCTACGGACCGAGGGCCTCGGCGCCAAAGGGCACAAAGTTGTACTCTCTGCCAAGGCCTCCATATTTAATAACTTTCAGATTTTCGGCATTTTCTGCCGCTGCACCCGCTTTAGAAGTAGTCCGTTGGAGGTGGGACGGTGCCAGTGTGTCTACACAGGTAGCGTCCCACACAAGCATCCGTCCCAAACTCCACGGGACCAAAGACACGCCATCAGGTCTTTTGCCATCATCTCTGACAATGCCAGTCGGCTCAAGAAGAGCAGGCACATTGATGCTGGCAAGAGACCGGCGGATTATGTCTTGAAAAGCGGCCTGCGCTTTTTTGACAACAAAGTCCGTGGTGACCCAGTCGGTCCACGTCCGTGCCACAAGGGCATGTGTGTGGAGTGCATACCGTGACCCCAAGCCACAGACCAGTCGCTAGACGAAGCGAGGTCGGATCCAGGAAGGTACCGGTATATGGAGAAGGATGGTGAAGGTAGTCAATGACCGGCCTCTCTGGTTCCGACCGCCAAAAGTCTTGTGCAATCCGGACCTGAACTGCGGCTCAGAATCGATTTGTATGTTAAATCGCAATAAATATTGTCCCAGCTCCTGTGAGATTTTAGGTTGTCTGGAAATTCTTTACCCGGGCAAGCAATTTGAAAAGCATTCTTGGCATCCTCCAAGCCCGCAGTCTCATAGTTTGTGGGCAAAGCCCTTAGGACATTACCTATGAGACGTGACGTGCTATGGGTGGACGACAAAAAGGCTGGGGAAGCAACACTCGAAATTTTGCGGATTCCTAAACCGCCAAACTGAATAGGGAGGGATGCTTGTAACCAAGATGGTTCATTGAGCTGAATATTTAAAATCGTTTCTAAACTAGTTTTGACTAAATCGTCTATTGGTGAAAGCAAATTTGGATGTTTCCAAAAAGGGCTACAGCGAAGCACATAAGTAAATTTAGGGACAAAAAGGCAAAACTTCAGAATTATAAGAGCATAATGAGGACTGATTTCGAGTAAACAATTTGCGTGACTTTGGAATTTAGAAATAGTGTTAGTAATATAATCAGGAAAAGATTCTTCAAAGATGGGAGAACCCAGGAGGCAAAGTGACTTTCCGTCTACTATTTTGATATTGGGTGCTAGAAAATTTAATTTTGATTTTAAATTATCCAAACCGTAACAAGTTTTTTGAATAAAGAGTTCACATTTGCAAAAATTTAATTCTAAACCAATATTTTCGAAATTTGTTTTAATATCTGATAAGTCAGATAACACAGTGTCCACATCGCCTCCCAGGGTTCCGTCATCCAAATATCAAACGTTAAATTTCGATTTAAAATTTTGAATAATCGGATTTATAGCCAAGCTAAAAATTGCTGGCCCGAGGGGATCGCCCTGCCGATCTCCGAAGAAAGTTCATGGAAACGGTAAATTAATTTTGAAGGTTCTGCGTAGCAGGTAAGCAGGTATTGATAGAGTTCCGGAATTTTTTTCCTAACTTCTGTCAGCATGGCATCCCTGTTTACTGAATTGAAAGCATTTTTGACGTCAATTTTGACTACAATTTCGCAATCATCATACGAAAGGTAGGTTCTTAAGGCATGGACGGCTGCCTCACACCCACCTTTCGTGCCAAATCCTAATTGTATAGGTTCGAAAACAGACTGTAATTTAGATTTGATATGTCTCACCGCAATTTTGGATGCCAAACGTCTTAAAGTTGACATTTGAAATTTGTACACGACATCTGTCGGGTCAGCTAGTTTAAATAAAACTTCTTGCCGCTTAACAACGGTTGATTATCACCTTGGCATGGTACGTAGGTACTGCAGATAACCTATAGGGTAGCAAGCTTAGCCAGTGATATTTATTTCCCATTCACCCAATTATTCGACAGCTAAATTCCAAATTTAACGTTTGATATCTTGATGATGGAACCTTAGGAGGCGATGTAGAACCTTTCGAAATGTGAACTATACTCAGCGGACAGTATTGAATTCATTAGCATTCAAATTCATTGCTAACATGCGAATTATCATTTAGCAAATGAAATGTAGTTGCGAAATTCTGTGAAATGTGAATTTATCGCTTCGTAGGTACTTCATACGTTAATCACATATAATATGCAATTGTAGGTACTACAAATTTTGCGAACTCTGAGTCCTCCCATATGAATGGAAAGAGTAGCTTATGCCCAAGCTCGGTGGTCCATGGCCACTTTCGAAGTTAATGTATATTGTGCGCTGTTGTACACACTCGTGCACAACAGCGCACAATGCTACCTGCACTTGTTTCCACCTTTCTAAAGCCGAATCTGTGAAATATCTAGGGGTTATAGTTGACAACACACTTAGATTTCAACAACATATAGACTCACTCATTACTAGGCTGCGTAAATTGATATACGTTTTCAAAACCCTGAGACACGTGGCGGATGACAAACTAAATAGATCAGTCTACTTCGCCCTCGTTCAGTCATTGATAAGTTACTGTATAACAATTTGGGGTGGTGCGCCTAAAACCACCATCCTCGAACTCGAGAGAGCCCAGAGAGTTATCTTAAAAGTATCTAATTTTCTCCCATACCGTTATCCTACAGACCTTTTATACATGCAATCAAAAATCCTAACAGTAAGCCAACTATTTATCCTGAACACTCTACGAAAACAACGTTCATTACTCACCTATCACCCCTCAATGACACATGGTAAGAGAAGATATAATCCCGTAAGTCGCGCTCATTCTCCCCTTTTGACTGTTTTTTCAAACCGCTTCTTTTGCTATCTGGGACGATTTTTGTACAACAAAATCAATAAAATTCAACCTATATGTATTTAACCTCAATAAGGGACAATGCAAAAAGAAGCTTACCACGTGGCTCCTGGGACTCAACTATGATGACACCGAAAAACTACTTACCACCGTGACGTAATGCCAAATGCTATCTACTAAATCCTCACCCACACCGTCCCACAGACGCACCCCCACATACGCACTCTTAGACATACACACACGATACACATCTACTTACTCACGCTCTCACTACAAATATTTTCTAACAATACTAACACCGTACCAAACCATACAATTTTTTACTTTTTCATTGTTTTTATTTTTTCACTTGTCAATCTTAGTTTTTATTTTTAAACACTTTATGTTGAGCTACAGACCTTAAAAGTTATTATACAACCATCTAATTCAAAATTGTTAAATCACTTTTTTCTTCTCTTTAATTTTTATGAATATGAAATGTATCTAACTGCTAGAGGGTGGAGACCTGGTGACCTGAAACACAGGCCCTTAAAGCCTGGCTTAGGCACCAGTTTCCCACAGTAAACTACACCATATCATGAACCGTAAGTGTAACAATGTCTGCAAAGTTTATTGTGGTGAGAAAATAAATACTTATTATTATTATTATTTCCTTTATTCCATTTAAAAACATATTATTTACATTTTTAAATATTTTTATAAAAATATAAAAAAAAAAACATTTAAAAATATAAAAAATAGCAGCCCCCCGGTATCGGGAACAGGGTCCAAGCTACCGGTGGTCAGGGTTCCTGAGAAAGGAACCTCCTGACGATACGCGCCGTGTCCAGAAGTACCGCTCTCTGGATTAAGCCCTTGATCCAGCTGCCTAGCGAGAGCCTCTTCAGGTGTTGGTCGAGGCTCTTGGCTATTATGCCATTGGCCGTCACGACTATCGGCACAATGATTGCTGTATCCACATCCCACATGTCGACAACCTCGTGAGCTAGGTCAAGATACTTAATCTGCTTATCTTTTTCAGCTTTTACGAGGTTCTCGTCATGCGGGACCGCTATATCAATAATCATTGTGCGACGCGTTAATCGATCTATCACCACTATGCCTGGCTTATTAGGAACAATAGTCATGTCAGTGATGATAGATCGATCCCAATACAACGTAATATTGCCATTTTCGAGAACTGGGTCGGGCGCATACCTATAGTACGGTACTTCTGATTCCACAAGACTGTATTTCAGAGCAAGTTGCTGGTGGATAATCCTGGCTACAAGGTTGTGCCTATGCAAGTAGTCTCCGTTAGCCAGACGAGAACAGCCAGAAATAATGTGTCGGATTGATTCCCCCGAACGGTGGCATGCCCGACAGATGTCAACCGTGCCGTCTTTCACAATATATTTCCGGTAGTTGTTCGTCATTATAACTTCATCCATAATCGCAAAGACAAAACCTTCGGTTTCCCCAAAGAGATCACCGAATCGCAACCAGGATACGGACGCTAAGAGGTCTACATCGGGTCCATGTAGGACCCGGTAAAAGCGCCCGTGTAGCTCTTTGATCTGCCATACCTCCCTGCGGTCATTAGCATCTAATACTATAGGTTTGCGCCAGTTCTCGTCAGCCAAGGAGAGCGGAGTGAGGCCCTTATCCATTGAGACCACATCTCGATGCATCACCACGTCGGTTTCTAGGAAGTATTCCCTGAGACTGCATATCTCACGATTGTGCAGGGTCTTAGCGTTTAAAAAGCCTCGACCTCCACACTTCCGCGGGATATACAGTCTCATCACCGATGACCGGTGGATGCATCCGATTTGCGGTCAGCAATGTGCGGACCCTCCTATCCAGGGCGTCAAGTTCCGTCTGAGTCCATTTGAGTATGCCGAAAGAGTACATCAAAACCGGCATGACCCAACCATTGAAGGCGCGCACCTTGTTTCCGCCTGATAAAAGACTATTTAATACTTTATTCTGGCGGCCAAAGAAGCGCTCCCTCAGCGATTGTTTGTGCGCGAATGTCAGCGGCGTTGATGCCTAACGCTTCCGACATACCCTAATATTTGTAAGTTTCGGTCGAAGAGAGGGATCTCAGGTGTATGGAATCCGAAAGTTGGGTTCCCACGGATTCCACAATCCCCCCTCGCTTTACATGCATGACCGCACATTTGTCTACACCAAATTCCATCCTGATGGCGCTACTGAAAGTTTTGGTTACCTTCAGTAGCTCCATTAATTGCAAAGTATTGGGGGCAAAAAGTTTCAAGTCATCCATGTAAAGGAGGTGAGATATAACCTGACCACCTCTCCTCAATCGATAGCCTAGACCTGAATTCTCCAGCAGTGTGCTTAGAGGATTCAAGGCTAGGCAAAACCAAAGTGGACTCAAACTATCGCCCTGAAATATACCTCGCTTGATCCGTATCGTTTCGCTATTCCTCTGGATATATCGACATCCTGGATAGCAAAGGAGGACCGGTCTCCACTGCCCCATACATGACATCAGGAAGGTGCACAGACTTGCATCTACTTTATATAACTCCAGCACCCTCATGAGCCATGTATGTGGCACCGAATCATAGGCCTTCTTATAATCTATACAACATGTTGACAGACCGTTTCGGGAACGGCGAACCTGTTGGCTAATGGCAATATCGATGAGAAGCAGCTCCTTAGTACCGCGGGATCCGTTCTTACATCCATTTTGTGAGGCAGACATGATTAAGTTGGTTTCTATATGTTTGTTAATTCTAGCTCTCAAAATGGATGTGAGAACTTTATAGACCGTCGGTAAACAAGTGATTGGTCTATAATTTTTGGGTTCCGCAGTACTACCTGATTTATGGAGCAGGTGGGTTATTCCTGTCGTTAGGAACAGGGGTAGCGACCTTGACTCTAAGGCTGACTAGAACTGGGATGCCAGGCGGGTGTGCGATCTTTGGAACCACTTTATCCAAAAGTTGTGCAGCCCGTCCGGTCCTGGAGATTTCCAGTTAGGCAACGGACGGACTGCACGAGCTACATCTTGGGGGAGGATGGTAAGTGCCCCCATTTCTAGTACAAGATCACGCTCGCTCGATTCTCTTAGTCCAGTCACCTTCGATGTGATTGACAGGCACCGACCAAATGTTTCGCCAGAAGGAACACATGGCGTCATCATCAGGTAGGCGCGTGTCACACCTCGGTCCGGTCGCTCCCAAGTCCTATAAACCTATTATTATTATTATTATATCCGGATAATTTGGTCCATTTTATCTAAAAGGTGATTGTGCTTCCATAAATGGGAGGCGCGAAGGAAATATATTAACTTAGGGCCGAAACAGCAGTAACGGATTAGGTTATGGCCGAATTCATGCTAATTTGAAACAATGTTTCCGAAACGTCATTGATATTTTGTTTTTTTCTTCAATAAAAACGGGAAAGGAATTCTCAAAGACCCAAGGAGACAAAGAATACTTTTCAATCATTTTGATTTCTGGGCCAGATGTCTGTCAGTACTAGTAATGGTTATTATAATATTTCGCATAAATTTCATTAGCACGCAAATTCTTGAGTCTTAATTCATGCTAATTGTTAATGCTAATATGACGTAGGTACTAGTTTACCGGCTTTCATTTCCTCGGTCCACGGCACTGAGAAATAAAATCAGGAAAATCCACGCCTCCACACTGATTAATTTTGATGTGCCGTGCTGCATTGAGGCTATGGATGCCTGAAGACTACACCCGACAATCCATCTTCCAAGAGACGGTGGCATAAGCCGCTCTGCAGAGTAGTACAGAAGAATTTAATCGACACGTTTGCTTAGTGCGCCTGCTGGCTGTGAGAGTCGAGTCTGTGGCTTCAAGCACTACCATCGTCGAACATTGGCACTTTTTTCGATGACACTACTTTGCGCTTCACTGCTTCCCTGCGACTAGGAGTTCCTTGTTGTTCTCTTCATCGCTGTGGCGGAGTTGTCAACAGCCTCGGACACCACGACCTGTCTTGCAGCCGAAGCGCGGGTCGCTTAGGGCGGCCCGCGAACATAAATGACTACCTACTAATAGCTACTGGTAACTAATAATAGCTATCTATCTATTCGAAGCCCTGTGTGTGTGACTAAATTCTACTCACACACACTCACTCACGCATCACGTCCCCCGCTCGGCTACTTTTGTCAAATAGAGATAGCGATATTCCGAACGAACTTTGCACGCGCCTCGAATTATAGGTGCGAGCTGTCTTCGCCGCATTCTTATGCATTATTGGGAACATATAGAATTTCTCAGCAGTAGCTTGGAATCTGGATTTGTGCCAGTTTGATGGTAATAGGCTCGCCTCCGTCACATGGGACTTCAACATTAGCTATGTATAGTGTACACCTACCTGAAAAAAACAAGTTTTAAAATAAAAATAACTGACAGGCTTAATTAATACCTTAGATTATACCGAAATTGAAGATCTTTTCAAAACCATGTCCTAACACAATCATCCCTTTGCAATGCACAATTACCCCACACCACACGCACGCACTCCAAATTGCGCACACATTCACTTACATCTTCCCTTGCATGTATCCTTAATTACATTATTTCCACTATTTTTATTTTTGTAAATCAATTTTTATGAACAATGTTGCAAAATCATATGAACAATGTTGCAAGCTTTTTATTTAAATAATATTCTATGCGAATCAGACCGTCTCCAGTACAACAATAAAAAACGTAAAGCTTTGTTTTAGGGGGCCTGGTGACCTGACACAGGTTTTCTAAAAAACTTAGTTTAGGCACCAGTCTTCCACAAATTAATTATAAAATTGTATCTGTAGACTTTTTACTGACATTCTCTGTAATTTGTGGTAAGAAATAAATAAATAATTATTATTATTAGGTATACCTCTACCCACCCTTGTAGGGAATACAGTCGTAATGTTATATTGTGTTATGATTTTGATGATTTTTAATAAGCAGGTATATCCGAACCACGGAGGTATTCAGTTATAGTATTCATATAGATAGATGTTGCCAATAGTGTGTGTGAGATTTAAAATGTTGGATTAACTTGGATACGAAATAAAAGACAAAAGATATTTTTTTTATAATTTTATCTTGAGGTGTAAGTTTATTCGCATTTAACAATGTTTCATACAAATTTCCTCATTTTGTACACACCTTTTCTTGGTTTTGTTTTTGTAGTTATTATCTTTTATAAAAGTTGTTTCTCTAAATTTTAACATGTCGTCATGTCTGTTCCCTATATCTAATTCGCTTCACCACTGTTGTTAAATCATGTCACAAAAACAGAGGATTTACTAAGGCAAAGTATTAGGAGGAAAGTAAAATAGTTACTGCGGACTAATAGATTTAAGAAATAATAATTATACAAAATTATTGTGTTTCGATGAACACGGAATGGGCCCTTATCTCGTAATATCAGCCTTCCCATCGTTCGACGTGGCACTAAAGTGTAATATAGAGTTGGGCGGTAGTGCCGCAGCGGGTCGGTGCCACGCGCTGCTACCGGACAGGCCGGGTACGTATTATTAGACATTGCACACATCGCACTGGTATCAATGGACTCCAAGCCAGTCCACAAGGCTGCCAGTTACACCTAATAAGAAAATTCGTTACTAAATAACAACTAAATCACTTTAAAATCAATTCAAAATGTACATTATTCATCTTATCCGTGTAAACAAATCTAATCTGCTACAAAAAATTAGCAAATTTAAATACAAAGATCACCTAGTCCGTCTATTATAAAATTAATCACTTAAGTATTAGAAAAACACAATAATGAGAGTGTATGTTGCGCTGCAAGCTGCAACTCACTTGTGATATCGTTTATTATGCCTTCTAGTGTACATTCAACGAATGAATAGTGAACCGTATTGCGTTGACACATTAAAACTAAAAAATTGACTGTACATTTTATATTTAATATGTAAATATTTGTACATATTGCACTCTGAAGTAACAAAATTATTAAGAAACATCTGTCAAAACGAAGAATATATACCTACGCAGAGCAAAAATATCTCAGTAAATACAAATTCAAAGTAAATAGCAATCACAATGTTCGTAGCTCGTACACTAATCTAAGTCCCTATGGCTTACAAAGCTTACAAAAGATAAATACAGAGGTCATTTACAAAAAATATACTTCTACCCAAATAATATAAAAATAACAACAGCCATCTGTACTTTCTTAGATGAATAAAATTAAACGTACATATGTCAAACATATGACAATAGAATCTAAAGGTACCTATGTACAATGTTTAATGGACACATAGTAGACTTCATCGAATCCACCATATTTTATTTATTAGACTGGACGTGCCACGTTTGGTCACTACTATACTCAGTGCTTCTGAACAATATGAATTAAAGATCAACGAAGAAGAGCAACAGCCGAACTCAGACCTCCGCCGTGTCGCGGACCGTCGCCGGTCCAGTCTCCCCGCCCACCCGTCTATCGACTCAGCCTGGTGCTGCCCATGCATATCGTATCGTATCTATTTAACTTTACATCTCGTCAAGCGATATAAACTTATTATCTTACTAATGTTCCATTATCAGCTAAAGACACAAATTATATTAGGGTATCTCATACTTATTACTTTCTCATGTGAGATTATTACATACTTAATAAATCTATTACAATTTCGAAATTGAATAATATGTATCAAATACGACCGGCTGTGCACCGACAGAAGCCGAAATCTATGAAGCTATTTATGAAACTACGCGTCGAATGATGTATAACAATTACTTATCGAATGGCAGTTATATTTGTCACGAACTTGAGATGCGGGCCGCAGACCGAGCGAGGAGCCCGCGCACACCTCTCAGTTATAAGGCAACGTATCGTAGCGTTAGATTTTAATGAATACTTCACTCCTATCACCTACGGTTCACAACTGAAACATTTATCAATAGAAAGACCCGCTATAAAATGCATACAAGATCGCAACATGCAGTAATTATACGTTCATAATGGCAGTGTGATTGTAACCTATTTCGCCAGAGACACTTAAGACACTCCAGTGATGTTTGTGCTTCGTTTGCTATTTTAGAAATGCCTAATGCTACAATAAAATTATACAATGATAATCGACAAGATTTTTTTATAAGCGGCCTAGCGCGCGGTCCGCGGTGCAAGCCCGATCGTCTCACGCTGATTTTATACGTATATTAAGAAATGCATTTCCAAAACCCCAAACACATGTATTATGTAAATATACAACACACTTAATGGCATGTAAAGAAGACACATTCAACATGCACCAAACAGACACTTACGTTACTTATTTATCGATTAAATGTAATGGATGAAGTGTCGCGAGCTGTGACGCGGAGATGGACGTGATACGATACCGGTTCTACCTATGAACAATCATTGCGACAGACAGGCTTCGAGACGGACACAGTACAGCATCGACTATGAAGGGAACGCGCCGTCGAAGTGAGCGAATGAACGAACGACGCCCAGAACGGAAAACACGCTTAACGTATTCTTTAAACCACGCTTACTGGTAATTGAGATCGATTAATTTTATGTTCTATACACTATGATTTTCCTCTCATCAACAATGTAGGTACACGATACAGGTAACGCGAAATAAGGCATTTCGTATGTGAGTCATCATAACGCTTTGAGCTCCTGCAGATAGACGCGACGCGACAGTGCGACGCGATTTTAGTAGAACAATTTCCATGAAGTTTTCATAGTTCTACTAGTCGCTTCGCGAATGTCTGCGGGAGCCTTTACGGGCAGTATCTTCAGTTTCGAATATGTATTAATTATTGTATTTAATAATGTGTTCATATTGCTACAATGAGGTTCTTACTGTATGTACTGACGGCAGACAGGTTCGGTTCACGTTGCGTGCATGTCATGTATCAACATGTTTACACTTTAGTGTCTACACCAATATTGTTCCCATAGATTAAGCTCGGCCAAATCGATACTAGTTCGCTATTACTTTTTAATTTTATATTGAAGCCATAGAATAGAGGTAATTCAGCTGCCATTTTGTACTTTTTATAATATACATAGAATTAAAGGAATGTTGTACCTAAACAATAAAATAAATACTTACAAAGATTTAATGTTTTAATTTTTAGGCTCTACCGTTTATCCCATACCTACGTTACAGCTGCCTTAGAACATGCACGCAATGTCATGTCAACACGAATAAGTAGAACGATACTATGTACATAAAGTTAGGACCAGAACGAATAACTGGGATTGAGCCAAACCTGTCTCCGTACCTAAGCGTAATCTGACACAAGTAGTCTATTTCATGTACGGTCAGTACTCTGCATTACCTGACCCCGGGACTCTTACGAAGAAGAATGGAAGAGGGATCGGGTTATACAGGTCACTAACTGTACGTCTAGTTATTTTATTTTAAATGAACGTAACATTAAATTGCACTGACATTTCAATTTTTACTGGCTTTAGTATCTAAATTTTAAGTGTTAAGAGTACGGTGCATTCGTTTAGATACTAAGGTCGTGTGATATTATCCGTATGGTGAATGTACATCGTTTAATATTGCGGGCCGAGTGTCCATGTCAGTTAAACACTTACTAAACAGAGAGGCTCGCACGTGTGAAAGCTATCGACGACATACAGCTTGTATTGTATTAAGACGCACTTATATCAGCCTACGGTAGATAATCAACATGTTATAAATGTAATCACAGCAATAAATTATAATTACTCATTTAGTCGAGGGACGCGGGCGCAGGACGATGGAACATGAATCGGAACTAAATCGACAGGACACGATAACACGCCTCACATAAACTATATATAAACAAACATGTCGTAGATCACCACGAGGACGTGGACACAGCGGACGACTCCTCACAATATCATATAGTCAAGAGGTTAATCAACGAATTATTGTTAATTTTGTAAATAAACATAACTATCAACTTTTCACCCAATAGAAACCTCTCTTCATATACAGGGTGACATTGAAAACATGCGACAAATCGAAATGGGAGATTGTACTCATCATTATGAACAACTTTTACTAAGGGACCAAAGCTACAATCCCAAAAAAAAAAACTGCTGTCCCCTACATTTATGTTCGCAATACCTCATCAAAATGTAGGAAGAGCAGATTTTTTTTTTTTTTGGGATTACAGCTTTGGTCCCTTAGTAAAAGTTGTTAATAATGATGTATACAATGTCCCATTTCAGTTTGTCGCAAGTTTTCAATTTCAACCTGTATTACTTTGTCTCTAATAACTTTCGTAACGTATTTAACGTACGTATGTGTAATTTAGGAGGTGTACTTATCGAACGAAGTCTTATCATACAGTTGTATCCGAGTGACCAACTCAGTATCCAGTCGTAAACGAAATAAATTCGGAGCCGCGGCGGCCGTCGGTCGAGCTCGACCGGCGACGGCGCGGGCCCGTAACGATCAACACTAATATATATTCTCCAAACGTTCAACAACACATATATTCACTAATCTCTCGCACACATCGTCGTCGGTCACCGAATACGTACGAAATCGGGTAGGGTGTACCCTCTTAAGTGTTAAAATTCGTCCTTATAAATAGGTTGATCACGTCCGACGTCAGTGTCCGTGCACTTCACTAAAACTAGCCAGTCTATGAGCGTTCTCTCCTGGGGGCCGGGCGGTGCTGGGGGGCCGGGGGGCCGGGGCCGGGGGCCGGGGGCCGGGCCGCTACACGCGCGCGGCCGGCGGGCGGCGCGGGCGCTAGAGCGCCGCGTCGGCGGGCGGCTGCGCTGCCGCGGTGGACACTTCGACCACGTCCCAGATCTCCTCGAGGAACGGCGGCAGCTTCCTGTTCTTCAGCTTCAGCGAGATGCACATGTTGGAGTTCTGCATGCCGAGCGTCCGCAGCTCCGTCAGTATCCCCAGGATCTTCCCGAAAACCACGGCGCAGCGCGGCGACGCACTGTTCTGGTTCAGGATGTACACCCGCAACGTGTTAAGGTAATATCGCTGGATCTCCTCCACCAATAAGGGTTGCTCGAGCCCGGGCCGGTCTGGAATCAAACAAGTTCATGTTAATTTTCTGTTATTTACTACACAAAGGTACGTCTCTAATGGATTTCTATGAACCAGAAGAACGGTTGGAAATAGCCACATTGCTATAATCAGGTGACCATATTAGGAAATGATTCTACTGTCCATTTCTCAAATAATGCCCTTCGTCACCTTCTTCACTCATGGTTTTCATCCTAACTATATATATAATATTATAAATGCGAAAGTGAGTTTGTTTGTTTGTTACGCTTTGACGCTAAAACAGCTGATTTAGATGCAATTTGGCACATGGGTAGACCATGACCTGAAGAAGGACATAGGCTACTTTCCATCCTGGATCGCAGACTAAGTTGCGGGCAACACCTAGTATGTCATAAACCTTACTACAGATAATAATTAGACTGGAACCAGTATGAACCTCACCTGAGAAAATGACGATAGCCGTAAGCAGCGCGTAGTGCACATTGTCCATCATCATGGAGTACATGCACCGACAGAAGTGCAAGAGGTCCTCGATGACGTAGGCCATACCCGCCTTGCGGTAGTTGTCGCGAGTATACGCCTGGTTGTTGGCGAATAGCACGCTGTCAGTTGCTGCGTCGTACCGCCGAGCCACTCTGAGCATCATCACCTCACTTGAGCACGCCTGTAAGTTATACAACGTTTGTGTTAATGAGGAACTAAGAATGAGTAAATGTCTCATTTGGGAGGCCAAGTTAAAAGGAAATTTGAAGTATGACTAATAATAGTCATAACATAGTTTTGATAGTGATGTTACTCGCTACAACTTTGCAAGTCATACGTGTATTCGTTAGTTCTGATATATAATTGAATAAGTGGTAAAAAGTGACTATTCCTGTTATAAAGTTATAGCAAAACAATCAGTGAATACAGTACTCTCGATTGTGTAAAAAAATCACTAAATAAGTGTCAATGTTTTGAAGTGGTAAATAGAATAAAAGTGCTTCCAAAACTGATTTCATTCGAATTCCTAAACCGGACTGTTTCGAGTTAAGGCTGAAATCCGGGCATTTAATGCGGGGGATTTGTTTACTCTTTAATAACGCGGCGCATTGTGTAAAAAAGTATAAAAATCCAAGGATCCACTTTGACTATTAGACGGGAGATCTAAAACCGTAACCGTACCTACAGCTGTTACAAAAACTATATGAGCTGCACTGAAAAGAGTATTAGACATGATCCAAAACTCTTTTGGTCACATTCCCTAGTTGTGTCTAGGAAATGACTAGTATACTGAGCATCTACTGGTGATGAAGTCTGCAAACTTTTTGCCAAGCATTGGTTCATCTACTGTAGCTCAAACAGAACCCAAGTATCACCAAAATGCTTTATGTAAAGTAGTATTTACGGAACGAGATGTCCTGAAAGCACTAAAGAAACTTAACATCTGCAAAGAGCCGGGGCCAGATGGTATGGCGCCAGTATTTGTAAAGAAGTGTGCTACTAGTATATCATTACCGCTTAAAATAATATTCAACCATTCGATTGCGACATCACAGTTTCCGGCAGAATGGAAAATGGCAAATGTCGTACTGATTTTTAAAAAAGGATATTCCAATACCGTCCTATTTCACTTCTCTTTTCGGTTTTCGGTAAAATCTTTGAATCCCTGCTATGTCGTTTACTTACATCACACAATCCTCAGTTAGTTCCCCAACAACATAAATCGTCGGTTGTTAATCTATGACTACTGATTTGGTCCACTACGTCAATGAACTAAGTAAATTGATGGACTCTCGCGCCCAGTTAGACTCAATTTACACTGATTTCAGCAGTGCGTTCGACTAGGTGGACCATAAAATCTTTTTTAAGAAGTTTGAAGGTTTCGGCATATTTAGTCAGTTACTCCTTTGCTTTAAATCGTATCTCACAAAAAGAAAACAAAGAGTGGTTGTAAAAGTTGTTATTTCTCTACATCTGGAGTCCTCCAAGGTTCATACCTGGGCCTAATTCTCTTTCTGATGTTCATCAATGACATAGTATACAGCAATTGCTCTATTTTTGCTGATGATTTAAATACACACATCAAAACAGTCTAAGTAACACGCATCATTTACAGAAACTGCATGTTTTATTAATTGATACTTTATTTTTTTTCTTAACAAACTAAATTGGTATACAATCTTTTTGCTCTCGGAAACATATTATACTGGCTGATTTTAAAAATAGAAACATTTCGATTGTGTTTTGTTTTCATTAAAATAAAAGCTAATTATTTTTTCCTGGTTTCATGTGTTTTCGTTGCTTGATAAATTTGGTATTTATCTCACTTTCATAATTTTAAGATATACCTACGTTTTTGAAAAAATTGAGTGGTGAGTCATTTTTTATGTCATGGAGCGACTCCATTTGACTGCTGATGAAATGCAGCGAGCTGTAGAAATGCTACAAGCGGGAAGAAATCAGTCCCAGGTATCTCGGCATTTTGGTGTCAATAGGAGCGTGATTTATCGTCTTTGGCAGCGTTACGTTGATACAGGGGATCCAGCTGAGCAGCACCCAGGGCGGGGAAGGAGTACAACTGCTCGACAGGACCTATACATACAACTGACTGCAAGACGTCAGCCGATGTTAACCACCCGGCTTTAGCTTTAAACCTATCTCAGGTTTAAAGCTACAATTCCCAAGCGGTGTTGTTGTTAGCCACCAAACTGTGAGAAATAGGCAGCATGAATACGGCCTACGAGCACGACGCCTAATTAGATGCCCTATACGCCATGGGAATCGCGCCCGTCGAAACGAAGGGACCACTTGACATGGACCCAGGAGCAGGAGCAATGGGATAAAAAATGATTTTGCGATGAGTACCGGTTTGGATTTAGGCCTGACACGAGAAGGGTAAGAGTGTATCGTCGTCCTGGAAATGCTGAACGGCTGAGATGCGTCCAGGAAGTGCACTCTTACAGTGGTTCCACAGTGATGGTTTGGGCGGGTATTATGAAGAACAGACGAACTAAGCTCGTTTTTGTAGATGGCAATATGAACGCTGAAAGTTACGTTGAAAATGTCCTCGGGCCTTATTGCCACCCATTTGCACAAAGTCTTGGCTCAGATTTCACGCTGATGCATGTCAATGCGCGTTCGCACACAGCTCGGAGGACCAGAGAGTACTTGGCAATGGAAAACATTCAACAGCAATCGCCAAACCTCATTTCCATCGAGCACGCATGGGACATGCTCCAGAGACATGTTCTAGAGAACCTGGACGGAGTGTCGACAACCCAACAACTGAAAGACTTGTTAAAATTCCATTGGGAGCGATTGCCGCAGGATCAGATAAACAATCTTATAAATTCAATGAAAAATCGTTGCTGACAAGTTTTAAACAACCGAGGCGGTCACACTTTGTATTGAATTACCAAATAATTAAAAAAATGTCGTTATTTAATTTTTTAAACATGAAAAGTTTAATTTCGTTTTAACTTTATTTTATACTACGTGTGTTACGGTACACATATTGTTAATTATTGTGATTAAATTAACAATTGAATAAAGGCTTTTGTTGCTTTAGTCACTAATGCATCAAAAAATGCTTAGTTAGTATTTATAAAGGGAATATAAATATATTATAATAGTAAAAATCGTTCAAAAGTTCAAAACCGTACATGTTGCTTAGACTTTTTTGATGTGTTTATCTATAAAGAGATACAACTCATCCGTCGACGTCCATTTACTCCAGGCTGACCTCGACGCAGTGTAGATGCATATCCCTCAATGTTAAAAAGTGCTACCACATCATTTTCACCAAAAAACGGAAACCCTCACCTATGTCAATAAATGGACAACATTGACAATATCACTGCCAAAGCTGCAAAAAGTCTGGCTTTATAAAAATAATTTGTCGAGAGTTCCAGTCTATCTCTACCCTAAAGATATTCTACAATACTCTTGTGAGAAGTCTACTAGACTATGCATCTCCGGTTTGGAATCCTGCTTATTGTGTTCACGTAAACAGGATTGAACGTATCCGAAGAAGCTTCACTAGATATCTTCGTTTTAGAAGCCCTGTCTACGGGATTCTTATGGCGAAAGGCTCAGTCATTTTGAACATGAAACCGAAGAGATATGACAGACCATAATTATACTTCTTTATAAAATTGTTAGCAGTTTACTAAATGTTCCCGACCTTTTGGCTGAGCTGTACCTTGACAGAAATCAGATCTGGTCGCGAAACCATTACCTTTGCCACAACTGCAAGTCGTACTAACCTTGGTAGCACCGCACCCATGAACCGTCTAATGTGAAACTATAATAAAATCGCTACACGAACCAATAGCATCGACATCTTCTCTAGCCCTTTCCGTCAATTCCGTACGAGGCTTTAACCAGCTCGGACTTTCGACACCTATGTGCGATACGAGCCGTCTATCAATAATTATATATTTCTGTATTTCCCATCGTATTTGTGATTTACGCATAGCTCATTTTTGTTTTATTTTGTAACCTATGTATGTAATAACCTAACGGTATCTTACTTATAATCATTAAGTTCGTTATGTTCGTGTATGTATGTAATCATTAAGTTCTCTGCTAGTGCTGTGCACTTCTGTAAGTGACCCACTCACAATATGTGGTTTTTGTTTGTGTATATTCTAGTGAGTAAATCGTTTAAGTGTCTTATCAATCAATAAATAAAATAGCGTGGGTCTTGAATCTAGATAAACATTTTGATCCTAACAAGATAGTACATAAATGGAAAATGTGTTACCTTTAATAACGTGATCTGATCCGACTGCGAGATCTTGGCGAAGCCTGGTAGACCTTTTGCGAATTCTACGATGAGCTGAACTGTCAGGATCGTCATCTCGGTGATCTGGCGGAACGGCATATCCGACTCCTCTTCATCTTCGTCCGACTGCCAGGTCTGAAAGTGATAGATATCATTAACGATATAATACAGATTAAAATAAGAATGTTACTGAGGCTGTGTCAACAAAACTTAAGTCATCAACGTCTTTGAAACTTATAAAAATAACTTAGTACTAAGTTAGTTAGTACTAGTTTTAAAATGACGTTGTTATTACTCATAGCTCATACATAGCTATGGTTATTTGATTGCCAATTTGAACAGTAAAATTCTCATTTTATTATAATTTTGAAACATTGATATAAATAAAATCGATTGTACAGCTAAAGCTGCTCTCGTTTATCTTCGTATTTTTCGAAAATGAAAAGTATTTTAAAAGATTAGCCATAATAAAAAAAAATCGGTATCATAGCTTTAAATTTTCCAAAACTAATAAACCGACTTTCCATGGCTCGGATAAAAATTTGAACAACGAGTCAGCTTCCAGGTGTAAGCATAATCAGTTTATAATGTTCCCACTTCAGGGACGCAGGCATCCTCTCTATGAGAGGCAGTCGGCTTTAATCCACCACGAATTTTTGGTTCTAGGACATGCCGGTTCCTCACGACCTTCCTTCACCGTTTTGAGGTTCAGGGTGTAAGGTAGGGCATTCACAAACGACGTAAAACCATTAGTAAGTCATTGCAACGTAACCCTTATCTTATATTGTTGATAAAGTCATTGTAATAAGTGTTACATTGCAATGACTTCATGCAATAATTTACCGTCATCAAATTTGATCTTGAATGCGCTGCTTCAGGACGTAAAGTAAGAATTATCAACAAGAGACAATTACCTGCGTCACCCTCTTGAGGTCCTCTTCTGAAGGTTGCTCGTAGCCTTCTTGGTACCACACGAGCCTCGCGATCAGCGACTTCTGGTTGGCAGTGAGGGGGGGCACGTTCTTCAGCCGGTTCTGTTCCATCAGCTTCTCGTTGAGGAACCGCGGCACGACCTCGTGCTGCAAACATTCCAGCTTCACATAGGAAACCGTCGGGTCATTATTTGCTTCGAATATTAAGTGTGTGGGGGACTAGCTCTGATTTTATTGTTCAAGACTGTGATGATTTTTTAGACTAGATATTAACTGTTAAGTATAAGGAATGTGAGTATGGTTTGAGGAATGGATTAAATGATGATGAGATATTTGTAATTTGCAAAATATGTTTATGTAGGATGTGTAGTATCTTGTAAATTTAAATGTATAGTGTATATAATGTAGTCCTACACTGCATGCATGAGGAGATAATGATAATACAAGAAGCAAAAGACCGGGAAAAGTTCACCCCGCGCACAGTACACAGTAACATTTTTCATTTTCATTTCAAATATATTACTATTAGAAATTCATAAAACCCGGTCTCACACAACCGTGAATAATAAAGCAGAATTCCATTCATTTTGCTTTAACACTCAGGGGATTTTGCAAAAAAAAAGTATGACAATATTCTTAATTTCAACTTTCATGTAGCATTGCATTTCGTTGCATGTCGGTAAAATAAACTGTATTTTGAAAACTAATGTGATTCGTTTTCCAACTGTTGACTTATAAATCAGTTGAGCTACTTTCAATTACGCTGTACTCGATTAATGAAGAGAAATAGTCACATTGAACTTACAATTCTTGCGGCCTCTGGGGGCGGAGGATCACATTGCATGATGGGGGGCATGTGATCGTCTACCGTCGTCGTACTGACGGGTAACTTGTCTTTTTCCCTCTGTGCCTTCTTCTCTTTCCGTTTCATCGCACACTGGTTCTCTGGCACCACACACTCGGGCCTCATGCCCACCGCTAGACATTTCTTCAACCGACACTCCTGACATTTTCTTCGCATATACATATCCATCTCGCATGCATGCCCGAATTTGCATATGTACACTGCATTTTTGGTTACACTCCGCCTGAAGAAACCTGGAAATTTAAAAAACGGCAATCTTAGCATATTTCACAACATCTCTCAACATTATCTAGACTAGGTAGACTCAAACAATAAACGATGATGCAGCATTTGCGAAACCAGTTTTTAACGATAACATTACGGAGTCATGAACGTTAAGGTCGCCTGAAAGGCGAGGGTCATTGACAGCAGCACGTATGCCGATTTTTATTACAAAACAAACAAGATAGATAGCTCGCAAATGACTTGAATTGGACGTAATTGTATGGACAAGGTATGAGTCTCTATGTCTATAATATAGTCACATTACGGGCGAGCTCAGGGTTTATTCAGCGGCCTGAGTTAAATATGCTCGGGTCGACAGTGAAGGTTGGCGGAGACATACGGAGATGTCCGATAGGCGTCGGTGAGTCGTGAAGTAGACGCCCTGCAGACAGCTATTGTGACGACTAACTGTCTGTTACATGCACGCGCAGCTCATAACAACCTCGGCACAATGCGCCAATTTAAAGCTGAATTGGCACATTCGTGGGCGAGCCACAACTGCCACAAGGGTTACTTATGTGTGAAATATCTAGGTTAGCAACGCACATGACCTAGTCATGCTAAAAGTGTTCCGAGAACGATTTTGTCGTTGCATTACATGTGTTTTGCAATCATCTAACTTGTACGGGAATGCAATTCATCGCATTTCAATGCAATTTTATTGGGTCTCTTGTCTTTTGTTTTGCATAAGCTAAAATAATGATATTTGTTCAGAGTCACGTGATATTCTCCACTCATTGAGCAATGAATGCACTCATTTATACCTTTACACCCTTCACATGTGAGCGCGTTGTAATGATACCCGGAGGCTCTATCCCCGCAGACAAGACACAACTCCTCCTGCTGCCGCGGTGCTGGACCTTTCTTCTGCCGCCTTGCTTCGCCATCTGTACTACAGCCGTTTACACTCGAAGCTGGTGACAACTCCTCACGACCTGAGAACAATACAAATCGAAATTTAGCTTCAGAGGTAAAATGCAACTGCGTAGTAATAAAGAGACTCGAGTCCGGTGGCCGCGCGGCGCCGTGTCGAGAACATCTAAAATCGGACGCTATAAAATTTGCATACATTTCATGAACCATTTGTCGAGTCGGCGAGCAAATGAAGCTCGTTTTATTTTTCGTTTTTACATTCGGGGCGATGTTCCTTCGGTCGAAGAGATGTTTTCGTAACGAAATACTCGCCAGTAATTTTCGGCAGTAGCGTGGACATTTCCTGCCCAAACAAAGGTAGCTAGAGTGGGGCCCGCATACTGATGAGGTTCCAGTATTCAGTTTTGGTATTCGAGCGGCGCGGGAGCGGGGTGCGATGCGCGTTGGAAATGTAATCGGCAATTGTCAATCACGCAGTCGGAACTCCATAAAAAGTAACGATAGAATTGTTAATAATACCTCCTCTAGTTCGTGCAGTAGGTATGGCTGTCCTCAGTGATAATAATCAAGCGATAAACCTATTCGCTACAAAATCCAGTTAGTTTTAAAATTAGGCTGTTCTGACATGATTAACGACCTTTCGTTCGAAATAAAAATGAAAGGAGTTTTCCCGGTTAAATTGCTAAAATAAACATGAATAACATAGTGCATTTTCCATTCCTTGAAAGCGTAAACACAACGCCATTTGCCATGGGCGAATAAACAAACGACAATGATTAACTCGGACGAGCACCGCTCTAGCGTATTAACCGGGGGTCCATTTAAGCCTCTCCTCATTAATTTTATTTATATTTTATGGTGTCCGTTATTATTAAGCGTCGCGGCCGTGGGTCGCTGGCCGCAGTCGCGTGTACCTGAGTTACGCAACAAGCCGAAATAGCCGCTGCCAAAAAACTAGTTCCATGTGGGATCCGAGCCAGCGGCATGCTTCGCGGAACCATTGCCGATCTCAATGTGAGAAAAACAATCACAAATGACCCGAAAACCTCGTATCACGGACATCATTGAAACTATTAAAAGCTTCAATGATATTTATAAAGAAAAACTAACAATCTATCACCCGGCTGTAAACATTAATGATAGGTTCGAATCACTCGCGTTTCGTTCGATGCTTGCCAATTTTTTTTTTCTAGTACACACTTTACGTTGATTGCTGACATTGTGTATCGTGCATGGCGGGCCTTAATAATTCACTCGATAAAAATGTCTCAAGAGATCAAGTGCGTCGTTTTATCGCGATGTTATTTACATCGACGTGAACACCAGCTACTGTTCAATTTAACAGCACCAGTCATCTTCACATTCACATTGCACTGACCTACGCACTATGTACACTACATAACAAACATTTGTATTGCTATTGTTTTTCTCAATTCTTTTTAGGTTTTTTTCATCATCGCTCTGTTAAAAAAGTTTTATTGCAATCGGATTAACGGCTCCCGCAGACAGGCGCGAGGCGACAGCGCGACGCGATTCCAGTTGAACATTTTCTTTGAAAACTTCATGCAAATTGTTCCCTATGAATCGCGTCGCATCGTCGTCGGTCTGTCTAAAACGAACTAAACATTGATTTTTATACAGATTATACTTCTATCTATTACGTACGTTATTTTCTGTCTTTATTAGTAATGCTTAGGTACTCAAAAATTAATAACTTGACCTAATGACCGTTGGCCGTAGTTGCACAAGATCTTGGCACTATTTTACAGGTAGGTGTGTTTCCGATTAAGACGCTGACAACACCTAAACTGCGGTCACTGTCAGACTGCATAGAAAAGAAAGAGAAGAGCGACACAACGCTTGTAATTTATTGCAAAATATGAAGCAATTAGTCTATTTTGGTCATTTGCCTCTTGTCAGCGCCTTAGGATTGACGACCGCGTTCATTACCCGAATTAAATAACTTTTGTGAGTTGACGCTATACCATGCTTATTTGAGAATTAGACTTGCGGAAATAAAACTATCGTAAATTACTAAACTGGTTTTCTAGATTTGCAAAGTGCTTTTTTCTTTATCGTCAACGTAACAATAATAGAAGTATTGATTCTTTCAATCTTATCTAATAAAGGCGACGTCATAATATTGTAGACACAACTAAACTTCCATAATTAGTAGCACTATCAAATCACTGTCCGTGAAAAAGAAAGCTAATCAAAAGTTGAATGCACGGATGACCGAGTCAGTGTGTTATGTTATTACATCTCAGCTGTTCAATGTGTTGCGCTCGCGCATTGGAAGGTCTAGTTCGTGGCAGTTCGGCGACGCTCGGGCGCGGTCGGGCGTGCGAGCGAGAGGCTCTTGAGGAGCGACAAGTGGGGCGCGAGCGTCGACCGGGGGCAGCGTGCGGCCTTGACTCTTGCGTCCCCCCTTCCCCACTTCCTCGCCACGCTCGCCGCGCAGCCACATTATTTATGATAGCATCAGAGCTCGAAGCAAGCTCGCGATTCTCTTTAACTAATAATAACTCGTTTTTCCTCTCACGCCATTTCGTTTTTTCAAATCACCGATGACTTAAACAGGCCTTAATGCAAAGAGAGGTTTTGCGGTTTTATAAAATGTGAACATAAATCGTTAAAACTTTTCACTGGTGCAAAAATACAATTTTAGTCTATTGTAAGCTGACGCATGTTGAGAGACGGCGATAGGCATTGATTAAACAATACGCAACTTTCACTGACCTCAGAAAACAGACAACGCAATCATTTCGCAGGCGGGCCGCGTAAGCGACTAGTGAAAGTTACCCAAAAGTAGGTATTGCACAAGCCTTGGAACACGTAATTGAATTTCGGGTGCGGCGAAAGTAAGCTGCCGTATGTGTTGTGACATCACATTTTGGGCCTATTTGGCATTCATCAAATGCGTGCGGTGCGCAGAGTAAGTTGTACCACCGAGTCGAGTGGCGCTCAACTAAGCAATAGGCAACGTCTTTTGTAATAAATTGCATGTGTAGCTACATGCTAGTTGATTGTGCACTTATAAGGATTTTTAAGGTTTTTAAGAGAAACGTGATACACGATAAGAATGGAAAAGCATTCCAATAATGGAAGTTGGCACGCGTGGTCTGATATAAGCGGGCAGTCAGTGTCGACAGAAAAAACTGAAGCAGAAAAAGTGGTGTACACGTGATCGATGCATCGGCTGGGCGGAGACAGAGTCGCGATGTTACTTTCTACAATACTTTCTAAGCAAGAGATGTGGGCCGGAGCCGGCGCAACTAGAGCGATCGGTTTCTCCGCGCGCCGGGAAAATCGGATTGAAATAGAAATCGCATCGCGGAGAAAATCGCCATTTTCACGTCACTCTGCACGCCAGCGTGGAAACTTTGTAGATTTAACAGTCATCTGCCTAGCCTTTTCCCAACCATGTTGGAGTCTGCTTCCAGTCTTACCAGATACAGCTGAATACCAGTATTTTACATGGAGCGACTGCCTATCTGACCTCCACAACCCAGTTACTGGGTAACACGATACCCCTTGGTAAGACAGGTTGTCAGACTTTCGAGCTTCTGACGCCCCGTAACAACTGTCAAATATCTACAAATGACAGCCGGGACCAACGGCTTAACGTGCTTTCCGAGGCACGGAGGAGTCTTGGTATGTAGAGATGGTCACCCATCCACTGACCACCCACGGCAAGCGTAGCTTAACCTGATCGAACGACCCGTGCGGCTGTTATTACTTAGCCACAAGCCCCTCAACAATTTAACAGTATGGTTCTTAAATATGACTTGAGTAGACACCCAAAATATCCATTTCGTCACGTAGGTATATTGTTAAGATATGGTGTGTAACACAAAATGTAGGAGTCGTGTTTCCTCGGTTTGGGTGACGTGATCTATATTTGAGGGAATCAGGAAACGAGCGGCTGTTGTGCTGGGAGTGATCTTCAGCGAGGAGGGCGGACGTGTCGGGCGGACGCACGTGGAAGTGTTTACATCCGTCGAGATCGAGCAGAGCCCACTGCCGAGTGCACGCCATCCGGTGTAGTTTTAACTGCATGCTTGAAAATTCCTAGTGACATTTTTATGTGAATCTCTCATTTCTGAAATTCACAAAATATGATTTCACCAAGTGAAACGAACACTTGTAATCAGCGCTTGCATTTGCTTATTATTTTTACACAGACAGTTTCTTCTGAGCCAACCTTGAATGGTGAAATCAAAGACGCAAAATTATTTCGACTCTTTTCAAAATAACTTGTTTCTGTAGACTTAAAAAAAAATCTTGTTCTCCTCTATTAAGACGCTGACAACACCTAAACCGCGGTCACTGTCAGATTGGGGAAGACAGGGAAGCGCGATGACACAACGCTTTTTTTTTTTTTTTTTTTTTAGGGTGGGAAATCATCAAATAACTTCTCCCGCTCTGGGCGGAGCGGGAGGGTGTGTCAGACTCTTACTGACTAAAACCCACCCGTATTCCTTCCTGTTGCCTGTGTTGCGGGGGCCTCGGTGACCCATAAGTACCTTCCCGCGACCCCGGCAGGCATCGGCCCTAGTGGACCCCTACTTTGTGCTGACAACATCTCTTTGAGGCGCGCGTGGAATACGACGCGCCGTCGACCCGGGCCTGGTCCTTACCGGACGGTGAGCTACCCATTGCTCACCGTCCGCAAGCCCGCGCCTACGGTGGCCGGAAATCCGCCCGGGATTCCCGACGCCCTGGGCGTCTCCTGCGGCGGCTAGGGGCGAGAGGGCGCGAAACTTGCCTTTCCCTCAACCGTCCAGCCTCCTCCTTCGCGAGCATTACTGCTTCGCAGAAGGAGGTGACGGCTGCCCATGCCCTCTCGCTCCGTACCATGGCCTGAACCAAGGCCGGACGCGAGAGGTCTCTGCCGCCGATCGCCTCCATGACACAACGCTTGTAATTTATCGCAAAATATGAAGCAATTCTCTACTTACTCAAAATTGAGTTAAGTAATCGAAAATAAAAAACAACCAAGTTCTGCATTCAAATAAGACGTTCTTGTTATTAATTAAATACGTAACGTATGTTGATATTGAATGCAGATATTTTGGATTAGAACTCAGGGTAAGAGGTTAGTTTAACGTTAGTTTGTATCGAGATTTTTTTTCAAAACGTGTTTTGGTAACAACCAAGTTCTGGGAAATATGTTGAAAATTAACATATATTTTTTCCGCTACCACAAACTATACAGATTTGGCAATTGTTTTTCTTAAGAGAAGCCTATTTTGGTCAATTGGGTCCTGTCAGCGCATTAAGTTGTATCGACGATTGTATTTCGGTGGCCATGTTGTAATGATAAGTGCCACAGAACAGAAATGATAAGTGCAGACAGACGGAAGTTAGTTGGTAAACCACCTAGAGATTCCTAGAGGTTTCGTCATCACCTAAACCGTAAATTAGAAAGTGGTGTCCGGTTATCACGTACACACGGTACACGGCAGTGATGTACGTAATAGATATGCCACAACTCCCCAACAGATTGTTCCATTTATTTACAGAGTGCTGGTTTATGTCGGGCCCTCTTACTTCCCCATGCCATACTTAATAGATAAAACTAGGTTTTTTGTCTCTTTCTACTCCCCAATCTAGTTGAGCGGCGCACCCACACTCCGGCGCGCCTTTTCGAGTAAACATGGGAATGGGTAAATAGAAAAGGGAGGGAGATATAATTAGAATAAATGCTGCATGCTTTCAGAACTCAGAACTTAACAGTAATGAACTTTTAAAACCTTTAGCATGCTTGGTGGCTTTATGCCTACGAAGCAACTGACATGATGGCAAAGTGCGGAATTAGCATGCGTAAAAAAATCCAATTCATATTTCTAATGGGAATTTAAGAATGTAATTTAAACTGCATTTGCTGAAGCCGTCATTCAAGTAGAACGGGTCAAGCTCGACGCTTAGTGCTAACAAAATATGAGTCTCTGTTTTTACCGAGTTGTGAACTATGTTTTGTGTCGCATTAGGGCCATCGCGCAACGGACCGTGACTCGGTATCGTTGCCCTTGCCCTGCTCCCGCGCAGCCGACCTCGTGGTCACAGCGCGCAGCCGTTGACACCAACAGTTAACCATCTGGCATTTACTTACACAACGATTTAAGACTCCTGTAGACTGGCGAGATATCATGGGCGCGACAAGCAGCGCGATATTTTCCTTTTCATAGAAATTGTGCTACTAGTACCGCGTCGCGCCTGTCTGCGGGAGCCTTTACTCCATTTTATTAACAAAAATATGCATAATTTACCTCAAAAATTAACAATTAATTTAATTATTAACCTTATTTAGTTAACATGTTTGCTGGAAACTAGGCCAAGGCATGATAAACTCGGTGACGTAAAATAATCGATCGCATAGTAGTCGTGTAAGGGCTAAATTAAAAGAAGCCAGTGTACCAATTGGGTCAACGACTCTTTGTTCTTAATGCTGATAACTTATCTGACATAATGACATAACCCGCTCCATATTTGTATGAAAAACACGGATTTGAATCAATATGAGAATTATCTATAACGTTTACTACGTGTCAGTATAAAACCTACTGATATTCATGCATGTCCCATGTTTGTTTTATTGTTTATTACTAAATCACCTCAATAACATTCTCTATGTAGGTCATTAACACTGAATTTCTGAGAAAATGGCGAACGTAAACGAGGAAAATAAAGTGACGGAATCGCAATGTAGGTCGAGTAGAGCATCGAGGAATATCGAGGCTGAAATAACAAAATGTTTGTCCCAGTTAAGTAACCAACGCTATCACATTCACGTTTCATTACTACGTTTATTTTGGTCAATGTTTTTGCTAAAAATACAATAAAAACAGACTGCGGCGATATCGCAGGCGCGAATGGCATATTGCTGCTTGTGGGGCGCCCACGATATCGCCCTAGTCTACACGAGCCTTAAGTGCCGGGTAATCGCCGTTGACCTTGGCTATACGAATACACGTCGCAGTCACGCCGAGTCGCAGTTCGGTTTCATAGGCAATATTTATTTTTATTAAAGAAAATATGAATATTTGAAAAAGAAAACAGAATTATAGATAATAAAATAGTCTGTTCATATAAAAAAAATCATTATAATATCTTATGTAGCTTGAAAGTAGTGACGTTTTTTTATGCTTTGGGTAGGCATTATTTCCTAAATGTATTTCATAAAGTATTTTACTACAATACTTAAGTTTACATATATAATTGATGTGTACCTGTACGTTCTAGTTTAACATACATTTTTTGCAAAACTTACTTACATTATATGCAGGCATTACAAGTCACTAAAGTCATATATCTGCGCCTTAAAGGCTCTTACAACTGGGGCGACATCGCGGGCGCGACAGGCATATTTCTGCCTGTCGCACCAGAGCCTTAAACCATTAAGGCTCTGGTGCGATAGGCAGAAATCGCGGTCACAGACAGTGGCTTTTGATAAGGCTCTTTCACACTGCATTCAAGCTGCGAAAATGGGCACCATTTACTCACAAATTTGTATTCAAAGAGTGTCTTAATATTCGTCCGGGTTCTGTCGAGGTCGCTGACCGGGTATCAGTGGAGATAAGCCAACGCCTCGGCGCTTATCATCGACAAAGAACGTCTTTGTTTTCGTCGTATTTAACGCCATACGACCGCACTGATTAGATCAATCACGTTACATACCAAAAGTCATTTCCAACCGCTTTTTATCTACCTAAATGTCATTAATGGGCAAGTGCGCCCATTACCCACAAAAACCTGTCTTTTGGTGCAGTCATGCAGTGATAACAATTTACAGTGAGTTTTGACTAGCACCCTTTTTTTTGGGTGGGAAATCATCAAATAACTCCTCCCGCTGTGGGCGGAGCGGGAGGGTGTGTCAGACTCTTACTGACTAAAACCCACCCGTGTTCCTTCCGTTGCCTATGTTGCCAGGGGCCTCGGTAACCCTTTAGTACCTTCCCGCGACCCCGGCAGTGACTAGCACCGTAATTGTGTAACACAGTTTGAATCCGAGAGTTTTTAAGGATTGCTAATCCATTGCTTCATAGGTTTGAAAAATTCGTCTGCTCAACAACGTAAATAACACAATGGACGAGGATGAACTGTCAAAATTCTGATCAATTGTAATTTTATGTGTGTTACGCAATTGCCCCTCAGGTTCATGGGGGATAGGAATTGTAACAAAATCGATTACTTTTCGGGATAAGATTACAGGTAAAAAGACATAAAATTATTATTAAGGCCAGGTTGAACACGTGAGTGAATTGCTTAGCAAATCCAGCAGCTGAGTTCTAAAAACTGTGCACGAAAATGCATTTATTACTATCTTTCGCCCGCGTGGATGCCGGAAAATATCCCACGGGAACGTACTACCGGGTTTAAAGGTATAATATTTGTTAATCCAGGTTATAAACTGTCTGTGTGCCAAATTTCATCCAAATCCGTTCAGCCGTTTTTGCGCCAATTCGGAACATACATCCAGACAAATGGCCAAAAATTCTTCGTTACTATTTCATTATTATGTATAAAACATAACATCTAAATGTTACTGTTAGTCTTTATAATTTCAGAGTAAAGGCTCCCGCAGACAGGTGCGACGCGACAGTACCAAAATCGCGTCGCACTGTCGCAGCGCGCCTGTCTGCAGGAGCCTAAGTGGTCATACCAGCAAGGCCTCTGTCGCGTGACTAGATCTCGGTAACGAGCAAAAACTGTAATACAACATCACTGAGGCGAACATGGAAAAAAACTTCTGACAAGAATACTGGAAAGGACAACAAAACTGTACAGAACATTAACCATTAACTAATGTAATTGAGGTGACTTTGAGCGTCATCATTTGGTACGCTAAATAGGTATTACACGAAATGACTGAAAAAAATGGTATTTCTAGGATATATGTATAGAGATCATTGTGAAAAAAAAAAATGCAGTTGTGATGAAAAATGCGGTACGTCGATGTATGTACAGCGATTGTGGGACATCAATATGTAACAACAGAAAGTGTGCTATTATATGTATATATGTATTTCAGCAGATTTACACTGAACATAAATGTAGGACAAAATTAGCCATTTTCGTAAATTAAGACAGATGAAAGTGGCTCGCTACAATGTCGCGCCTTCGCGAGGTATTCGTACGTAAAAGTGATGAGACAGAAATAATCGTTTGTGGTGGCACATCTCGTGAACTGTGTCATGGGCTCGGCCCACGCTCGACGGGAGGTCAGCCGCCCTCCAAGACGGACTCATTACTCAATAGTCCGCCGTTTACGACCGAAAGTCAACACAGAAAATTCCATGAGTCACCATCACCACCGGACGTGAGCCATTTTTGATCCAAATTTTTTTCCGTTTACAAATTTTAATAAGTCATTAAGTATAGGTGTGATTTTTGCATGGTAACTACGTGAATACCACACCACGCATCAAAGTAAATATGAAAATGAATTATGAGCTTCAACAAAACCCTTTTCTAACGCCCCTTACGAATTTTTGTGAAAGGTACGCGCAAGTACGCGTTGGTAGCGGAGTAATAATAATCGGTGCTGTCAGTATGATGGATGGAGCCGCAATGACGAGGCGTGGTGGATACCGAAACACTCCGACCCACCTCCTTCGCCCCCTTCGTCCATTCAACGCCGTTACCGCTGATGGCAAGAACGCAAGAACATGGACGGAACTGCTAATCACTTCTCTTATAAGATTCATTTACTAAACTAAGCGTATTCCCTGGACGGAGGTTTCACGTTAACGGTTCAAAAATTCGTAATGTTCTAACAGTTTCCACACGTCCGAGCAATTTAATTTTCTCAAGAAAACCATTTTGACTCGGAAAATAAGATTGCAGGTAGACAAATTGGATTAATTTGAGCTCTTGTTCAGCTCGCAGGTACGAGTTCTAATCTTATCAATACGAACTTCAACGACTTTTGTTTGTCCGGTTTGAAGAGTAGTTCGAAGGAGACATTTCTGATTAACAATGATAAAATCATTAGTCTTCCTGACAGCACTAACGGAACCTCCCATCAACGCGCACCTACGCCTTTCAAACCATGTGAGAAACACGGAAATTATTTATCTAACGTCATACTGTCAAACTCATAAAGTACCGAGGGCATCTCATTTTATTATGTATTGCCTTAAGAGTTCAGTGGAATTCAACATGTCGAACTAAAATAGCACTTGTCTAGGCGGCATTGTTAAAATTCGGCAAGCAGCCAGGTAGGAAGGTCGACGACATTACGAACAAAAAGTAATATTCCCAACCTATAAGTAGGTGTTAACACACAGTAGTGAAGGCTAGCTCAAGTATTTATATTTGCTCGATGCACCTTACACAACGAATAATTTGTTCTTGAAACTTTAATTATATCGTTTAGTACAATGATTCTTCGACTGATAACATCTAAGCGTTGCGTCCAAGTGTTCCTTTAAGGCGCTGACCAAGACAAGAGGCAAATGACCAAAATAGGCTTGTCTTAAGAAAAATAATTGCCAAATCTGTATAGTTTGTGGTAGCGGAAAATATATGGTAATTTTGAACATATTTCTAAGAACTTGGTTGTTACTAAAACACGATTTGAAAAAAAATCTCGATACAAACTAACGTTATATTAACCTCTTACCTTGAGTTTCAAACCAAAATATCTGTATTAAATATCAACATACGTTACGTATTTAATTAATAACAAGAACGTCTTATTTGAATGCAAAACTTGGTTGTTTTTTTTATTTTCGATTACTCTACTCAATTTTGAGTAAATAGATAATTACTTACTTCATATGTTGCAATCAATTACAAGCGTTATGTCATCGCGCTTCTCTTTCTTTTCTATGCAGTCTGACAGTGACCGCGGTTTAGGTGTTGTCAGTGTCTTAATTAATGAATAGAAAAATAATAAATTCTAATTACAACATTTCTACAAGCACGTTCCCACGTTCGAACATCTTTCAAAAACACTTGGTTATTTATTAATCCTATTAGAGATACTACAACGGAACTGGCGAGGTAACGAGCACCAATTGGAACTCCATACGGGGAGAACTTTTATTATAGCAGCTACTGAAACAAAATACATTGTTAGAGCATTTGCAATCACTGTCGGGTAGTGATAGCTAGTTCTAGTTAGCGAGAGCAAGAGCATTCCTGTGGGCCGGCCCGACCGGTTCCACTCTGCCTGTTTATGGTTGGACCAGATATAAATAGATGCGCTGCAAACCATCCATCTTAATGCTACCATTTTTTAATGTTTTACACGAATAATATTCTATTCCATAGCTCAGTTACCAATACTAAGTTATAATCTTTGGCTTCAATCTCTCCGACTCTTAAGCGACGCGACGAGGGATCAAGCTCAAAACCTTGCAGATTTAAATTGGTCGATAGTTTGAACACAGGATACGTTCGTGATTTATCATTTGAACGGGTCTTGTTTCTCTGACATATTGTGTTGTTAAAGCAATTTATTCGTCTATAGACAACTACATATTATCAAGACAATAGGCCTTGTTAAGAGTTGACACGTTGACAGAGCCATAAAACAATCTCATCAATGCAGCAAGTAGTCAGATATGGAGTGACGGATTGCCTCTGGCTGGACAAATGCAAGAAAGCCGCGGCGGTTAGTTACAGATCTGTATCTGCAGACATTATTACTGGCATGCGAGTAGTTCATTGCCGACACAGCTTAGAAACATTGTCGATAAAATCTGCTAAGTAGTTAAACGGACGGGCATTTGCTCTCACGAGCGTACTCGCGGTATTCACTTTCACTACGAATACCGATCTACCCTTCCACAAATGTTTCGCGAAAGCGTTAAATTCCTTGCTTGCTGCAGGTGACCCAATAACAGGGTCATGAGCTTGTCGACTCGGAGAGGACACGACCGTTGCATAATGAACCACGTGGAGTGGGGAGCGTTGACCCCGGAAAACGTGGTTGATAGACAAGCACTATCACACACCAACGCACCTGTAGTGGAGATAAGCCCGATATTTGGGCGCACGATAACGTCGTTCGACAACAAAGAACAAAGCCAACAAAAACACTTGAGCAATCAAACTAAAAGTCGAAAATCATCGTACGTTTAATAATGTTCGGGCCGTAGATGCGAGATGGCCTTACTCAACCATCTCAACATTCCGTCCGCGCTGGAGTTACCCACTTTAGCCGTCGTTTGCCAATTCGTTGCATAAACGACCCACTAATGTCAAAGGAGGTCATTGTCGCATTACACGAACGTTCGCCCGCCTCGCAGGCGCAGGTTGAGCGCTGTTGCAGGTTAGATAATTATATCGATTGAACTTCAGTCTCCTTCGGCGTGTCTGTGACCCCGATGTAAATAACTTGAGGCGGTTGTACTGTAAACAACTGACGCTGCTTGCGTCAATCGCTTGCACGGTGTAGCGACGCCCATCTCGGCTCTCATTCCATATGATGTACGCGTTTGACTTACTGCAGCACTATTTAAAGCTACCAGAACAGAAATCATCTAGGTAATGGAAAACTTAGAATACGAATCAATGACGAATTATTTTCGGTAGTGTCGTGAATCCGAACCGTCATCCAGTCTAGTGAAATAAATGTAATGAGTCATTAATGACGTTCTACATTAAAAAAAATAAATGGTCTACAAATCTACAGCCTACAACGTTCTCGCATTCACAAAATTTTAAAGAATGTAAAGGTATAAAAAATATATATTATTAAAATAAAAAATTAAAACCTATGACAAATGACATTGTAACAAGCATTTTCCTTTTTATTAAAAGACTGGGGCTATTGCCCCAGTCAGGCATATTTCTGCCCGTCGCGCCCGCGTTATTACGCGGGCGCGACGGGCAGAAATATGCCTGTCGCGCCCGCGATATAGCCCCAGTCTGTAAGATCCTTAAAGCTAAATTCTGGCAAAGACGACATATTCTAAAACAAAGCCGCGATTTCTAAAGATAAGCTGCCACTCAAATTAGCGACTTTACTGAGAATCTACGGTGATATTTATCTTCAATCTTCCGTGTTTAAAATACTAAAATTCTCACTCATTTGTTTCAGATTTAAAAATAGCAGCCATGAAGGATATTTAACTGTAAAAATAAAGCAATGTTCTTGGTTATCTCCAACATTATATTGTGACATCACGGTGATTATTGTTGAGTCGCGTTCCAGCACCCTAATTTCGTTCACTAACACTATTAATCAGAATCTGAATGATTTTAAAGTATATTGCCAATCCATTGTTTCAAATGTTCGAAAAATTTGTCTGCTCAAATAACGCAATGGATTTTGTGGAACTGACAAAATGGAACCCATTGCTACTAATAGTGTTATAAGCCGCAGTTATAATTACTTTATCGTATAGGATCTCCGACTGTGAGTATTGAACGCATGTACAATGCATTTAGTCGCAATTAATGCATGTAGTCACCAGCACATCAAGTTACCACAAGCTGTCAAATTTCTCCAAATAATTTTAAACCTTAAAATGTTGAAGGTTAAATTCAAAATCGAATGAGAAAATTTGACAGTTGTATACTCTAAAATTGGAGAAGTTGGAATCTTGTCTTGCGACTACGTGTTATCTATTTTTATTTATTTTAAATCAAGACCTTGAATACAGGCCGAATATAAAATTAAAAAAATAAATCATTAAATTATTTTCCACGATGTATTTCTACTCGTGCAGCGCTTGTGCACAGCTAGTGGAACGACTATCTACAAAGTAAGGTGACCTAAATGATAAGATTATTTCAATACTCGCTACACACTTCACACATGTGTGAAGTGTGAGTGTGTGTGAATTTGCATCGGGTTCGCTCGTACAATGACATTGTCGACCTTGACTACTGCCTCGTATATCACACACGCACACAGACAGCGGTGCAAGTAATGAGTGCCCCACAAATGTTATTAGTCTGAATAAAACATAACGAGCGTTTACACACGACCGAAAACACTCTAGCTGAAGGAAACGAGTGATGTTCAGACAAATCTAGGTCTTATGAACTTGGTAAGATAGATTATTAGTGGGTCATTTATTTAGCACCGAAGACCTTTATACTTCGTCGTGCATTTATACAATACTCAGAACAGAGGACATGATAAAAGATCTGTTAAGATGCACCTGATGCAATGTTTAAAAGCAAATTGGGCGTTTATAGACTGCAATATAGGTCCACGGATGGTCGAATAGATACAAAACAGTTCAACACACGATAAGGCGCTCAGCGACCAAGGCCAGGAGCTGAATTATCACAATTGCGATATAAACGAATACTTATAAATACATATGAAATAATAATAAATACTTGCACGTACACTTTTACACTTTAATTAGATAAATGCACCATTGATTGGCTTTTGATTCATGAAAAATCTGTCGTCATCAAACGCGCTGTATAAAAATAAAATGGATGCCGTTTCGTTCTTAATTTAAATGCTCTAGTGATGCGCTCTGCGTTAAGGCTTCTACATACTGGCGCGACGCGACACAAAGACACCGCGTGTAGCGCTACAAGCGGTGCCTTTGTGTCGCGACGCGTCGCGCGACAAGTCGCGCCAGTATGTAGGAGCCTTTAAGGTGGATATACGACTTTTTTATCGAAAAGAATAAATACTATTTTTCTAGCATTTGTGTTTAAAATAAATAAGCAAGCAAGTACATTTATTATTATCATTTCTTGTTTTTTTTTTGGTTTACCTCATTAGAGCCTCAAAGAGATGTCGTCAGCACAAAAGTAGGGGTCCACTAGGGCCGATGCCTGCCGGGGTCGCGGGAAGGGACTTATGGGTCACCGAGGCCCCCGCAACACAGGCAACAAGAAGGAATACGGGTGGGTTTTAGTCAGTAAGAGTCTGACACACCCTCCCGCTCCGCCCAGAGCGGGAGAAGTTATTTGATGATTTCCCAACCTAAAAAAAAAAAAAAAAAGAGCGCGCGGGATACACGAGGATGTTTTCATCTAACGCGATATCATCATAAGACAGATGTCAATTAATTACTTAAAGCAATGTGATATAATTAATAAACTATATTTACATTATTAATGAAGACGCTTCGTTTCAAACATAATAAGTGAGGTTGTTATCCTTGTCCATTAGTAAGATGTATTAATATTGGTAGAAAAAAAAATCGATCTTAAAATATAATTTTATTTAATTTAGTCAAGAAAACATATTAATCACAGACAATGTAACATTCAAATTGTAATACTCGATTCAGGCATCAAACCTGACATGTGTCATTTTATTATGGTAATTAGACGTGATCAAATTACCATTTCACATTATTCAACGTCAAAAAATATTTTGTGTAATTCTGTTTATTTCCGTATTGATATAACAACTCATATGTCAACGTACTGGTCATAAACAGGTTTTGACTTTTAATAGACATTAGCTACGTGTTTGAAACAATTACCCAAGTTTTACTGTGAGAACAAAGTTCGTTCATCATAACAGGCCGTCGCCCTCCACATAACGTAACACTTTTTTGAGTACCTATATGTGAAAAAAAAAAGTAATGAAATGTGTTTAGATAACTGATAAACATACTGAATAGGTAACTAACCTATGCATCATGTGAGGTTTGGGTATCACCTCACTAGATAGGCACGTCATTTGTTTTTCTGTCACTATACGATTGTCAATTTTTTATTCATTTAAGTTTGAAATTCGAAATCGTACGTATCGCAAACATGGCACAAACTTTTACTGTAGCTACTCGCATGAAGTTAGGGGTCCTTTACTCACCTCCTATGCTTGAATTTACGTGTGGTTAGTCTAGAAGCGTTGGCGTATGCCGTGAATGTCGTCCACAACTGGTCATGATATTTAACCTTTACGATACAAAACATCTAGTGTCACGTAAGCGCACTTTATATATATGCAGCTACGTGAAGCCCTATTTGAAGCTACGTGTGCACTGATACCAACGTCTGGTGTAAACGGGCCAGTACGCTCATAACATGGATAAAGAAATAATGGAGTGTGCAGAGAGCAGTTTCGGCAATTTAAAAGTAGAGCGAGGTACTGGGTAGAGATCGTCATCATTCTCTTGCCCTTTTGACCGCCACAGTCATGTATAGACAGACCAAAATGTGCCCAGCACGCCACGGTCACATGTAGATGACAGATTTTAAGGAATAATTCGTAGCTTGGCGTCGAGGGCACGTTTTGTTTTTTTGACGTGGCGGTCAATAGGTTAAATCCCATTTTATTTGGGATCGGCTCAAGACGTCTTTTTCTTCCACACTTCTCTATTAGTCGTCATCTCGGTAGTCACCCCCTTTCTAGCCATAACCTCTTTTCACACAGTCCATCCATCGTTTCTTTGGTCTGCCCCTGCTCTTATAGCCATATTAGTTGAGGGGCGTGAAGTTTTTAATTGGACGATCTTTAACTAGATGACAGTTAACGTCTTTTACCTCTTTTTTCCAAGGATATATTTATTTATTGATATGTGCTAGACTAAAGGCTTGTGCAGACTAGCGCGGTATCGCCCCACACAGTACGAGTCTTAAAACTATATTATTACAACTTACTTTGACCTTAAGTTTAGGTAGGTACTTATATCCGAATATTGCGAACATTATCTATATCAATTAATTAAAAACGTTTCGCCTTATCGAATCAAAGAAATGTTTAATTATTGGATCGGATTGCGTATCTAGCACTCAATGTCTATTAGATATTGAACGACGTAAAATGTGATAGTAGATAGAGTATTCTTGTTTTGAGACGCCGCAAATTGTTCTACTGCTCAAAATTCCTACATCCTACGGCGCTTCACGACTTGTTTTTGAAGTAAAAACTTCTTTAAGACGCTGATAACACCTAAACCGCGGTCACTGTCAGACTGCATAGAAAAGAAAGAGAAGCGCGATGACACAGCGCTTGTAATTTATTGCAAAATATGAAGCAATTATCTATCTACTCAAAATTGAGTTGAGTAATTGAAAATAAAAAAGTTCTTCGCGCCCACAATATCGCCCCTGTCTGCACAAACCTTAATAGTACAAGTATAATGGGCCTTATTTTACATGGTGGGCGAGGATGATTGTGCGTAAACGAGAATTTTATTCGACAGCTTTTAATAGTTCGCTACAACAAGAAGACCGCGCGACAATCGCGTTATCGAGGCTAGAAATCACTGTGGTATAAAGGCTCGTCCAGACTGGCGACACCAGTAGAACAATTTCTATGAAAACATCATGGAAATCGTTGTCGCGTCGCGCCAGTCTTCACGAGCCTTAAAATTAGTATGGTATCATAAATCCAGTTAAATTTAGTAAGGTAAATTGCACGGTTGGTGTGTGCTAATAAATTCAAATAACAGGTTTAACTTGTATGGAGCTGCAACAATACAAACGTCTTATAAAGATCACCACCCTACGTGAGTGCGTCTTTGATTGACAATGCTTTAAGATACGCATTTTAACTACACAATGATGTGGCTAAACTGCTTGCTATACATTATGTACACAATGACATGCAGAGATTTACCGTGACCGTTATGATCACTCGATTTAGATCGATATTCGTGAGATCCGGGATGTGTTCACAGTTAAACAGTCACTCGACTACAACAATGGCAACTTTGTTACAAGTAAAATCAATGGATTTAACAGATGTTATCGATTAAATAAATTTTAAATTGATTACTTTGGAATGCTCATCTTTCAATTCAATTTCGTGCAATGATCTATCGATCTTTGATTAAAAATGCAATTAAATACAATTAATACTAGAAAACTTGTCCTATTTGGATCTTAGCTATTTCGGAAGATATTGCCTAGAACTAAATAAGTAGTTATATGGTACAAGTAATATTTAATTTCCTGAAGAATTGTAAAATGGGAACATAAAATATGTGAAACGTGACAGTAGCAATTTCTTTTTTGGGTGGTAAATTATCAAATAACTTCTCCCGCTCTGGGTGGAGCGGGAGGGTGTGTCAAACTCTTACTGACTAAAACCCACCCGTATTCCTTTCGTTGCCTCTGTTGCCAGGGACTTCGATAACCCTTTCGAACTTTCCCGCGACGCCGGCAGGGTGATACGAGTAGTAGCATGAACCGCCCTTTTTCTCCCGTTCATAACGATGACATTAAAGAATGAAGCGAACTCAACCATCCACAACTAATCTGGTCATAAAAGTTCAACATAAAACACGAACTGAAATACAACTCACTATCTTTTGAATCGCGGCTGCTTTCGAATTGCCTTAAACATATCAGAATACAAAGGTATAACTATAATAAAACGTTGGTTTACCAAGAAATTCAAACTCCAGTGATTTGTCTCAAGATACTCGATCTCAAAGATTGTTACAGCGGCCGCTTCGAGTTGAGATAATAGAAGTAACAAGCGACGCGATGGCAGCGCTTGCGCAGCCGAGCGAGACGCGCGCTCGACCGCATATCCGCCGCTATGCCTCTTCCTAGATTCACTACATCGTCATTAGAAAAAAACCTCTTTCTCTGCCTTTGTAATTCACTTTTCAACACAGATAGACAAGACACCTTAGGAACCTAATTAGCTAAGTAAAATCCGAGTTCAAATTCAACCAATAAGAACGTACCTTTACAATAAAGATATAGTTTAATTACATAGCTTTTTTTTTAAACTGAAGCGTTTGTTTTTATTATAAGTACTAGAACTCCCAGACGGATTAAAAAAAATATTTTTGCATTTGATACCTCAATTCTTGAGGACCGTTATTTATCATCACGTTACGACCCTCAAAGCTCTTAAAGATTAGGGCGACATCGCGGGCGCGACAGGCAGAAATATGCCTGTCGTGCCCGCGGTATCGCCCCAGTCTGTAAGAGCCTTTAGGAGCCCAGCGAGGCGGGTGAAACTGGGGCCCCAGCTAGTTTCGCATTCGAATTTTGACGAATCATTCTATTAATAGGTCCTATCTAACCAAAGCAACGTTGTGTCGCTGATAGGAAATACGTCCTTAGAGTTTGAACACTAAATTACGTGCTTGAGTTAAGGAAGCGACTATCAGAATGGTCATTAGTAAGTACACTTTAGAATTTACGTAAATTATGGAGCACTTATCAACTCATTACATCAGAATGTTGAGTAATCGTGATAACACAGCCTTAAATTCGATGTCTAAGGGCTCCCACACAAAACTGCGAATTCGCATCGCATCGCAAAAATCTGCGAGCTCGTTGTCATTTTATTATGAAAAACTGACATCGAGCTCGCAGATTTTTGCGATACGATGCGAATTCGCAGTTTTGTGTGGGAGCCCTAAGTAACTAAACATTATTATTTATACCTCCATCACGAACTCTGGTATTATACTATCAAATTGAGAAAACTCATGTGACTTGATGTGACGCGGTCCATTTTTTTAGGCATAAATATTAAGTGGATGTCAATGAACTTCAAACATATTGAAAGCCTGACTAAGTATTTAAAATTGACATAAAATATCAATTTTTATTAATAACAGCGACCTAAGGGGTAATTGCGTAAGACACATAAAATGACAATTGATCGCAATGAGTTGCATTATTAACGTTGTTGAGCACACGAATTTTTCTAACCTATGAAGCAATGGATTCGCAATAAATATCCTTCAAAACTTCTTGTTTCTTAGAACTGTGGCTATCGATGAAAACTACATTAAGTCACATAATTACATTTAACCCACTCCTAATTCGAGGGGTCCCTAACAATAAAATAGTCACGACTCTTATAAAAGCCGCGTGCTTAGAAAATAGGGGGTCAGACAGACCATTAGATTATACAGTCAAAGGGTTGCCAAAAACGCTTTATTATTGAAAAATATATGACCCTCGCGAATGTTAGAAGCAGCTGCCGATTTTCACCAAACATTAATACAATTCTAACACTAAGCCCGGCTTAGTAGTTTATAGCGATAGAGTTGATCGGATTTGTATATTATGCTAATTCAAAGGCCAATTATAAATGGACGCAAACATACATAAAATAGAAGCGTATATTGAAGAATAACAACAACGTGTTACGTGATTGGTAATCGTTACATAACACGTTTTATTTAAATCAGATGAAGTCATAAGCTATCACTATGCTCCTCCAGCGGGTCGTCGACCCGCTTGATTAAGGAACCATCAATCATGCATAACTCAACAACTGAGAGGGTATCGCATTTCTCACACTGAAAACGTTTGCTCGCATTTAAGCAATCGTTATAAATGGGATTTCGGTGTCATGTTCTGCAATCTACAATAATATTCTAGTGATCTTATTGAAACCATTACACGTCATACACTGAAGTACCTACAAGTATCTGCTCTACCATCTAACATCCTACTTGACTGAATAATAATTGATGAACAGTCGCCGTCGATTATGAACTTAACCATCAGCATTTTAAGGTCTAAAATCATTTGGAGAAATTTGACAGTTTGTGGTAACTTGACTTCGCTGGCTGTACAGTCGTACAACAAAAAGTTTTAATCACATACCACTTCATACCAGTCAACGAAGGCTGTTCAAAATTAATCAGCTAGAGATCTGTCGCGCGTTCTTACAAAAAAATATTTTTTTTAGCTCCAGCTGTTAAATCAGCAAGGTCCCGCCGAGGTCCGTAACCCTTTCGAAGCGATAAAACAAACGATTATTCAAATTGAGAAACAAATAATTTCCGGCTAAGTGAACTGGTATATTTAGTGGCATGAAATAATTAGTGCCGTGTACACTACACTGGTTGACTTTTCGACTATTTATATGCGACGTGTCAAAAAACGGCTATGACCTTGGCGCCCCCACGCGGACGCCGCGATACATTCACCTCAGGTGAGGCCCGTGGGGTTCTACTGTACCCTACGTTTATTTTGCAATTTATTTCGTAACTATCGATGATATAAATCATTCATTAGCTGGTCTGAGACCCGCAATAGGGCATTACTCGACCATTTCTTTACCACATCTATTCAACGATTCCACACAAAAGTATTCATAAAATTTAAAGGCTCCTACATACTGGCGCGCCTTGTCGCGCGACGCGTCGCGACACAAAGGCACCGCTTGTAGCGCTACACGCGGTGTCTTTGTGTCGCGTCGCGCCAGTATGTAGGAGCCTTAACACTACAATGCCATGTTTAATCAGAACACCAAAGTGTGATTTCAGTTAGTAGTGTAACAGATAAACTATAAAAAATATTCCTCGACTTCCAAAGTGATCTGAATGGGCTTCGTTTGGCCTTCCAAAACAGACAAAACGCCAAATGATTCGGATCGCTTACTATAGAATTACACGAGCGTTGATTGACCCAGTTCATTTCTTACAGATGAATAGGCATCAAGGTGTTAATGGAACCTTTTACGCCATCTTGTTTTTCGACTATTTAACTTCATAGCGGGAAGATTTAAACATAAAAACTCCTTCGAAGTCAAATCTTTGCAAATAGTTCAACAAAGGAATTCTTGAGTAAGTGAGCGGAGATTGTGGATTTAAACAATAAATTATTACTTACTGAGATAAAAATGATTGTATTGTTACTTAATGGATTTACAACACAAAAGTTACTTAAATACGCTAAAAGCTAATAGAATTGATTAGTTAAGTCTTTCAATGGATTCAACCAATTTCTACGGGATCTTTTCAATTTAGAAGTCGAGATTTTACAGAAGAATGGAGATATTACGCCTAACTTTAACAGGTTTCAAATGAGAATATATTTTTGGCACTTAATTAGTAGTTTTTAAACATTACATAAAATAACAATTACTGTGCTTTTATGAAGTTTAGGCGTTCGTACTTGAAATATATTGAAAATGCCATTAATAATTAAATATTCAGTAAATTACATAAGTACTTAAGTGCTAAATTATTCTTACTTGAAAGTTTTACAGTATGGCATTAATTAACCTGAAATTAAATTATTCTGAAAGAAACACGAGGTAGGGAGTTACTTTTGGTATAACCATTTAACCAAGCTTAATTTTTCTGAGCACGTAAAACTTGATGGATTGGTCGACTAACGCTATAATGACGAAGTATAACGTTATTATTTACTAAAATCTAATATAGTAACAACAGTATTATGAGTATTTATGAGCTTAGGAATAAATCTTTTCTCATGAAAAATATTAATCAGCCATTTCGAATGTTGTAACTGTTGTAAGTAATATTTTTGATTTGTAAAATCTTTAAAAGGGACGGAAGTGTGTAACAGGAAGTGACAGTTTGAGCATGGAATAAGTTAGTACTCTATAGATTGTAAAAGAGAGGGTCAAATTTCGACCAGTGGGCGCCCACTAGTATCTAATGATTAATTATTCGAATAAATATTTCAGTATTTAGATTTTGAGGTTAATTTCTGTCGCTGCTCAGTTGCTTATTAATACCAAGGTGAGATGTCAGAGTAGTATGACATCTCACCTTGGTAATAAAAACGAGCGAGCTTTACAGTAGTATGTGTGTAGACACATACTACTGTAAGGCTCGCTCGTTTTTTCAAGTAGGGTTTGACTAAATGAGAAATTGATAAATATAAATAGATATACTAAACTTAAAAAATACCTACAAGATGTACAAGTATATAATAAAAATAACAAAAAGGCGGAAGAGCTCATTGGGCATCAAAAAATTCGTCCGAATCGCTGTCAATGGGAAAAGTGCCCAAAAGGCTGGCAGCATTACCACGTTGGATGGCAATGCTAATTCTGAGCCGTTTGGGGTTGAAACACTAGGGCCTTAGGCTCCGAGTGCTCATTGAGTATTTCGGGACATCGCCAAACAGTTGGTAGAGTCTTCACGTGACCAGCAGGCTTAGCATGACACTCTATTTCTTCGAAGAATAGACACGGCTCTTTCTATACATAGTGACATTTCGTTTCTCAGTTTTTGACATCTCACCGTAGAAATCCTTCTACAATCTGTCATTTTGTCTTTCGTTTCTAACGCTCTTTGTCTAGGTCCTTTTTTATGTAGAAGGATTTTTACGGTGGGATGTCAAAAAAGGAAAAACGAAATGTCACTATGTATAGAAAGAGCCGTGTCTATTCTTCGAAGAAATAGAGTGTCATGCTAAGCCTGCAGAGGGCTGGCCTTTTTTTAGCTAAATGAGATGAAAATAAGTACAAAACTTAGTTAATAGGACGAGGAAAGATGTAAAAACAGTCATCCCCAATAAAATGGCCCGCATACATGTCATTTGAAGTAAATGCGTCAATAAAACTGACTGTGGAGCCTCGGCTAATAGTAGCATCACAGATAACTGTAGTATGCGGGCTGTTACCGTAATAAAATATCTCAATACGAGTTAAATAAGGGAAAGAAGATATCTGGGACTGAGGGAGCAGAACGCAATGTTCCTTAAATAATTGTTTAACTTTAATTAAAAGAGTATGGGTTCCCGAAACACGAGGGTGGCTATCTGGCTACAGGCAACAGAAGTATTGCTACCTCGAAAATCTTTCAACAAAAGAAAAAAGGACCATAAGAATAATCCATCTGACAACGATCAATTTTCAAAAAATGTACCCAAGTTTTGAAAATGCATGATGACATCAATGTCCAATTAACACGGACAAGTACAAATAAGAATATTTTTGAGGAAGGACGTTGAGCAACTTTGCCAAACTCGGAAGAGACCCTGGCGAGCTCGAAATAGCAAAGCACACATTCTAATCTAACCACAAGTACCTTACAATAACCTCTGCGAAATGACTAATGTGTGGCACATCATTCAGAGTTTTAAGACATTTCAAACCTTAAAGAAACCTTTTTACACTTTTTAGGGTTCCGTACCTCTAAATGAAAAACCGGAACCCTTATAAGATCACTTCGGTGTGCGTCGGTCAGTCGGTCAAGACCCTTTTTCTCAGGATCGCGTGGAGGTATCAAATACGTAGTCTACGGGCTCTTGAAGCTCTAAAAAAATCAAGCTTCTAAGTCAACGCAATAAAAAATACGGAATTGGAATTGCCATTTATGCGACATATTTTGATACTCGCAAAACTTATACATATCTTATAACTTTCCCGATGACCTAAAATCATGAAATTTGGCAAGAAGCAAGGTCTCAATGCACAAGTAAAGGCTCGTGCAGGCCAGTGCGATATGCCTGTCGCGCCCGCAATATCGCCCCGGTCTGTAAAAGCTTTAAGTCTGTCGCGCGCGCGATATCGCGCCAGTCGGCACGAGCCGACGGAAGAAGTCGTTAATTAGTTAGTAGTTTTATCACTTTTTTTTACAGGCTTACATTTACACTTGGAGAATTGATCATGACGTATATCGATGTATGGGAGAACATTATATTCAACTACAATGGTAAGTTTGTTTTTGAGATAAATTCATCGCAACTACGGAACTCTTCATTGTGCGTCGTCCGACACGCACTTAGCCGGTTTTTTTTAATAGTTGATAGACATAATATAATTTATGACAGTGCGCACACCGGAGTCCAAATAGTTTTGTCTGTAATACATTTTAGTCTTTGACTATGAGGCTGTTTTGTTTCGAGAGTACACGCCATCGTGGGTTTCATAGAGCAAAAGCATGGAATTAGCATGTACTATGTCTAGTATTTGTCGCATGTCTGCGTACAGCCTAAATTACCTCAAAATGATTGTCACTTCAATAGATACATTACAGTTTCTAGAGAGCTGATTCTGAATAGTTAATTATGAAACATTAGCAATTATAGAGATATGTACCACGTACGTGAAACTTGAATTTATCGCATGGCCGCGCATTGAAGAAAGTGGAAATCTACAAGGGGTGACGATTTAACACTATCGCTAGTGTTTCACCAGGTAAATCTAAGTAATAAAGTTATTTTGTCAGAGAAGTTAAAATTAATTTTATTTTTTACAGAGAATAATGACAGTATGAGAATCAGAGAAATATTATAGCTTTCTTTTTAACATCCCGAAGAAATTCGAATTATTGATCAGGCATATAGAAGAAAGGATCTCTCAATATGATTGTGGTTTATGATTTACACTCGATCTAATTGACATCCATTTGAAAAGTCTATTCAAATGAACCAAACAGACTTCATAAAGTCGTGTACACTTTTACAGCGTATAAATGCGACTGCGAAGTGCAATCGATGAACTTCATATTCAGAGATCACAATTTGGATTTCCTTACCTTTATTTGTAACATCTTCACATATTATTATAGTTAGTTAAAGTATATCATGTGCATACGTGCCTTGTCAGGCGATGCGATTTACCATCAGAAGTAGTCTTGAAACCGGTTGGACCGGCGCGACCGTGGTCGCTTCGACGAACCACCACTGCAACCAGCTCTCTTAAATTGTTTAATACACTGTTTCTTAGCAAATTGAAATAATTTCAACACTCACTGCTGAGGTTCGCTCTTTATTAAGATATTTTCCGTGTAACCTGGCGGAAAGATTAACAAACTAGGTTGCTCTACCGTCGCAAGATTTAAAACTATTTTTGTACAGCCCGATTCAGACTTGGAGGCTCGGAAGATGAGACAAGTTGCTGAGCATTAACGAATTCATATGTCAGCGGGGGTGAGGGGTGCGGTACTTGGCAGCAAGTAGCGCACTTCAGAGCCGCCATAGTTTGACGCGTACTATAACTAAAATTCGGAGTAAGTAGGTATCTCAAGGTTTTTTTAAGATATAAACTTGTGTTGAGATAATGTGGACAGCCAAACTCGTGTTTTCAATGGTTGCAGTCGCAGAATATTAAGTAGGTGTTCATTTAGTAAATTCTTATAGGAACGTAATTTTTTTTGAACATTCTTTTATCTTGTTATTTCTGTGAATAGCTTTGTTACAAGAATAGATTATTTTACTTGTTGGTTGAGAGGGTGCGGCCCTCTTTTCGTCCCTCCGCCTTCCCGTTTGCCCTCCCTCTACGATTGATGATAGATTAAGCATACTTATTTAGGTACCTATTTCTAGCAATATTTTATGTGTTCGTTTCGTACTTGAAGAAGATTTAGTGTTTTGTAAAGTCATACAATTGTCGCTTTATTAGTCATCATTAGATGCATCTGAGCACTATGACGCAAGTTCCGTGCAATGTTATGATTTAGAAACACGTGACTTACACGTGACAATTTGAGTTTCAAGGTAAATTTTTATAAATTAGAGCCATCAAATCAGAGCATTGCGAAATAAGCACAGATTGTGAATCATATTTTTCTGTAACTGATATTGCAAACCGTTCATAAATTAAAAGAGAAGTAATACCTACCTAATTTTATTTGTGACAATGGATTTTCTCTTTGCCATACATTAAGGCTCGTGCAGACAGGCGCGACGCGACACTGGTGGAACATTGGCGTCGATTCCCTTGTTCTTAAACTAAAGTAAATTTAAGTTCAGTGCATCTTTTTCTTTCTATTTCATTAGGAAAAGGACAGAAGATACATTTTAGTTTAGTCCTGTCAAATTAGTCAGCGCTTGACGTAAATTGACGTAATTTTAGTAGGCAAGTTTTTAATCACGTCTAAACTTGTAAAGAGTAGTGACAGGCGCTGATTAATTTGACAGGACTAAACTAAAATTTATGTTCTGTCCTTTTCTTAATGAAATAGAAAGAAAAAGATGCACTGAACTTAAATTTAGTTTAGTTTGTGAACAAGGGAATCGGCGCCAATATCTATGAAAACTTCACTGAAATTGTTCTACCGCTGTCGCGTCGCGCCTGTCTGCGCGAGCGTTTACAGAGATGCAACGCTGATGAAACATAGGTAAGTTAGTATTTAATTTAGGAATGATAAGAACGGCTGTTGATAATAATAATTCTACATCTAATGTTGTGGCGTAACGTAGCTAGTATTATATTTATACGCCAATCAATTGAATTCTATTAGTAATGTCGCAAAAAATCCAATTTCACATGCGACATAGTAAATTTTCCATGACAACCTTGAATTTGTACCTAGTCGCGATAAGAATTACTCATACTAAGTGCTGATCCTCCTACACTAACCGTGGACGCTAATCAAATGGCAAGACGTAAACTATTGTTTACTAAGAAACTGTACTAATTAACTCATTATTAGACACCATATGTGGGAAACAACAGACAAGTTTATAAATGAAGTTTAAAACTTATTCGTCGTATTTTCGGATTCGTTAGGTAATATTGACGACTTCCTTATAAAATTAGCACATAATGCAGTGCACCTGGATGTCACTGTTGCTAATTTAATATCTACGCGTACCTAGTAGGTACTGGCATAAACAGATACTCAAGTATTTTTAGTCGCACACCCACAGCCTATCTATATTCCTAGATTAGTCAGACGAACACTCGCTCATTCAAACGTATTGTTATGGCGGTGTAATAAAAATTCAATCAACATCGGTTACCTACCTATTTACTAGATTATTCTTTGGAATTTTAAAATAAAGCTTGTCTAATTTGTATCTTTCTACAGCACTTCGACTCGGTGAAACGTATACAATGCTGAGACGTGTAATCTAAATACTATTGCTATTACAATACTACAAAAACATGATACTTCCATTCCTCGAACTGAATGTAGGTAAACAAAACGATTGTGATTGTTGTAAGGGCAAGGAGACATCGGCTCGTAGCGGCCGGTCAAGGTATCCGGGCCAAAGGTCGATGACAGTGGCGGCTCGCTCGCGACCGGCCGAGCGCTACGCTTGCCGCCAAAAAATACGCTAACGTTTTTGCATAATATACTTAGTACAATATTCAAAACAAAAATATCTAGGCCCTTATAATTTTTAAGTTTTTTTTTTAAACTAACCTGATGACATAGACTCATTTTCTGATTTCGGTGTTGTCGGTGGCATTGGTAAAGGCATCGACGGTAGGGGTTGTGTTTGCTGTGGCTGCTGCTGCTGTGGCGGCTGCTGCTGCTGCTCCATGTTGCAGGTGCCCAGCGACTGTGCCATGCTGTACGTGATGCCATCGTCGTAGCCCCACAGCTCCAGGCCGCCGTACTCGGGCGACGCCAGCGACTCCGGGGACATCACCATAGCCGGCGGCAAGCCAAGCGCTGAAGAAGACGTCACCTCAGACGAGCTCTCCTCGAGCATTCGCAGCGTCTGGAATCCTCCGTTGTTATACCAGCGACGTCTCATGTCTGCGAGCGTGTCACACGCTCCGATATCCACGAGCGCCGAGGGACATCCTCCAACGAAGGCTTTCACTTCACTTTTTCCTCGCACTAAACTATCTAAAAGCGACTCTATAGACATGCACCACTCGTCTACGCAACGTTCAAGCCGAAACGAATCGCTATCCACTGTCTCAACTTTCGTGCAATCCAATAAGACTCGGGAAGTCTCGTTCGAGCGGCGACAACTTTTTCTAGTCACAACACAATCCGAGCAACAGGTGAGAAGAGCACGCGAGTCCCACGAGTTCGTGCGGTGATGTGGAGACGGGGTTCACGCGTTGTTCGAGCAGTAAAAACGAGTACGTTGCGCGCGCGCGACCGTCGTCAGCGGAGTACGTAGAGCGAGCGAACGAGCGACGCGGCCGCTCTCACTACTCACTGCCACGGTCGGCGTGACGTCACGTCCCCCGCGCCCCGCGCCGCACGCCGCCGGCCCCAGCGCGCAACCGTGGCACAGAAAGTCAAGCCACCGGCGACAGAATGTAGCGCGCCGATAAAACACCCTCAATTTATGAAGTCTCGTTCTATCAAAACAACTTCGCTGTTTGTTACGCAACTTTTGAACTTGAGAAAGTTATTTGCGAAATTATCTAATGGTAAACATTCCTGATTTCCTGTTTATCCGTTAGTGTCACTAGGTGATTTGTTCATTTGGACATATAGTTCGGACTCTACCTGCAATGCTATTACCCTGCATTTATAATTAGTTCTACTGCACGATATATTATAAGCGGCATAGTTATTTAAAACATAAATACTACAGTAATTTTATACAATACAATGCTAATGTATCTATATAACCTCACAGTCACTAGTGCATTTTAAATGCTAGCACGTAGGTAGATGCTTCGTTCATTATCCATTTAGTTGTACGATTATGACAACACTGTACCCACGGTTAGGTAGGTAGGTATTATGTACTGTTACATACATACAGCCGAAAGGTAGGTATGTTATTAATCATACATAAAAACCTAGACCCATTTTAGCAGACGCCCTTATTAGACAGATAAACAGCATAGGTACCTACACCGTTTGTTTTGCTAGACGTATCTGACACATTGACACGAATCACTCTGGTGTCCTCCACCGAAAAATGGAACGACGACCTAAATTGCAGCATTCAGGTTATCAGACTTTTGGGCAGTACGAAGGTGTGGCGATCATTTTTATCTGCACAACTGCGGCGCCCGGCGCGGCGATAGTATTGGTTTGTTTAGATTACATTTCGTTGCGTGCTCGGCGTGAACTGTGGCGTGTTTCCGTGCGAGCAACGATGTATAACGATTTGTTTGGGTATCGTCACTGGCTAGATTAGATTAGAAGTAAGAATGACGAGTGAGCCATGATTGTGGCGAACGCTGTTTAGCGTCACAGCATCACGTGGCGCGGAGCGTTGACCCGCCATGTTTTGGAAATACACCGCCATTGCTGTGCCCAACGTATCCGTCATGCAATAGAAAAAAACTATTTATCTGCATACGCTATGTTGAAATTATTAATTTATTATTTTTGTTTAGCACCCATTTTGTACGCGAATACGTAGGTGTGAGACGATTTGTCTATCTCCCTCGCAGATTTATTTTTAAAAAGATAGACTGTTTAAAATATCTGAAATAGGTAGCTACCGCATTTTTGCTATGATTCATCAATCTGTGGTTCTTATTGGAGGGACAAAGATTATTTTACCATGCGTGAGGCGCTCCCACTGTATCGCATTTATAAAAAATAAAATAAAACTCGTTTTTTTAAGCTATATTTTTATTTATTCGATTTATTACGTCCAATCGTTGTCGTCCAATGATCGGTCTATGTCTTATCAACTATTCACATAGGTAGGCCCTACCTACGTTATTCTATTGCTTACATTTGATTTCTTCTCCTTAGTAAATTATCTAAACTTTTATTGTACATAGATCATCTTCACTAAATATGACAAGTAAACAACAATGGTTCCCATGTACTATTTTATCTTTTTACATCCGATTACTAAGCGTCTACTGTGGATTGCTAAATGACAAGCGTTTTTATTTTTAGCTATCCGATTTGAAACATTTCGGCATGATTTTGTACAATTGGATACAGCGATTTATATGATAATGAAAAAAAGTTCTTTAATTTTTATTTAGCAAGAAAACTGCAAAAATACCTGCTAATTAATTTAAATGCACTAGGTGCAGATTTTTATTTTTTATTCATCTAAAATTCGCGACGCAGAGCAAGATTAGGCGGGTAATACACAGCTATTATTCTACTTCTGACTAATTACGAATATAATCGGGATAGAACTTCACAAACTTACAGGTATGTTCGCTTAGTCATAAATTATCATTAGGTACCTATATAACTGTATAAGGTGGAAAAGATAAGAATTGAATAAAGATTGTATTAATGTGTATTTTGTGTTACTACACAAAACACACATTTATACAGCGCTCACAATATTAACAATATAGCGACCGAAAAAAAAACCAGATCGGAAACTGGCGTTTCATATTGAGGCATCGCTTTACCTAAAACGAAAAACGAACGCACTCACTCGAGGTAGCCGGCCGGCAGCTTCATTTGGAAAACAAACAAAAATCACGAAAGGCCGAAGTCTTTTTTCCTCGTCTGTACCGTGCAAAGTGTTTGTACAGTAGAGTTGAGTCGTGAGCTCCAATCGTGCGTGCAGTAAAATGGACGAATGGTCGAATGCTCGATTGGTTACTGTACCCCCCTACCCCCCACCAGGTCGTCTTCTTTAACGAATTCTAGCAACCTTGCCGTCGCAGCCAATGAGAGTTTTCTGTGAGACGTCAGTTAAGGACCTGTCAAGTGTCAAAGCGCCTATATTTTCTTTAGTCGTAACTGTATGATGAACGAATGAATGAAACAAATGATGAACGTCATCATAATTTTTATATTTTATATTCATTGTCGAAATGTAAGACCTCTTGTCAAAGTGGCGCCAACTGGTGGCGTGAATTTCCATGATAACCCTCATTGGAACAGACCATCGGCCGATTTAAAAATAATTTTCACACCACCTGATCGCTAATGTCAAAATATAATTATGTCGTGCAAACCTAACCTAAAGGAGTCATTAAAGACCCAGGCTCTAGCCGGGAAATAATATTGTACTGAATAAATGTCATTATGACCCGCTTATTTTTTTTATATTCATTAACAATTTTAATTTTTTGATTTTTATTTTATTTTGTCATTATTGAACTAATGTGATTTGGATATGAAACTTCAACTAAATAATTCGTATGAATACTTTTAACATAAAAAAAAAAAAACTATTAAACTACAACTCTAGGACCAATGAGTTCGCAGTTCATAGGTTTTAGTTGCCGTTGACGAACAAAATAATTTAATTAAGCAACTTAATATATATATTCTAATGGAATAATAAGTAACAATAATTAACATTAATTAAAGATATCAAACAAATATAATTACAACAATAAAAACTTTTTCTTTTTGCTTAAGGCCAAGTCCAAAATTATGGAATCATGTGCTTACTTATTAGACTCGCCCAACCGTTGTTTCTACATGATCTGTGGCGGTAATGGGCATGTCATCGTAACAGCTGATACTAAAGTCCAGGGCCTCAAGTCTGCTATTACAATAGTGTCAGAATGGTCTATAATTGATTTCATAATTGTTGATTTTGACAAGTTTGGTAATCTACTAAAATAATGGCGTCATTAATTAGGATCGGAACAGACCATTCTGACACTATTGTAATAGCAGACTTGAGGTCCAGGGCCTGAAGTCTGCTATTACAATAGTGTCAGAATGGTCTATCATTGATTTAATAATTGTTGATTTTGACAAGTTTGGTACTAATATAATGGCGTCATTAATGAGGATCGGAACAGACCATTCTGACACTATTGTAATAGCAGACTTGAGGCCCTGTACTGTGCCCCCGCGTTAGATTTGGGCGTCATATTTTTTTTCATACACGTAGCTAGGTATTACCCTGTTTTTCATATCTCATGAATTACTTATCCGAGAATCGAATTAGTTTTATTACCTCCCAGTAGTTGCGAAAAGTAGAGTATTCTCTTCGGGGATAAAAGTGTCTTCGTCTTGGACTTAACTCCCTCGCTTCGCTCAGGAGACACAGCTTCCTCGCTGCGCTCGGGAGCCCTAGAATCCTTCGTTGCGTTCAGGATTCAAAATAGCGCCCGCGATATTAAGACTGCTTTATCGCCATAATGAACAATCTACTATTAGATTAGACCGATGGTTCTGTTTTGGATTTAGTTTCGGCCAGTTTCGGCCGCTGTTTCGGTTTTGGATATAAAGTGGCCGACCGAAACTGACGTATGGCGTTCGTGAGTTGTCGGTTTTGTTAGAATACGAACGACTGACTGACAGATAGACAGCGTAGACTTGGTAATGCGGTCCCGTTTTCACCTTTTTAGTACAAAATCTAAAAAAAAATAAGTGTTTACTAATAAATATAAATCATTTAGGTTCTTAGCAGACATGATGCTTTTAGTATCAGCGAGTAGTGATTTATTCGCTTTCTGGAAGATTGATACAAGATTGATTGATGCAAAATCATACGTTTCAGCGATTACTTCGAATCTGTATTGCGTTTTGGCCACTAATTTCGTTTGAATATCGGTCCCGGTTTAAAAATCCTTAGTTTCTAATGATGCTGATTGCGGAGAGATAAAGTAATGTCATTAGATATATCGAATTTCCGAAAAGCGCATAAGTTATCAGTAGCATATCTGCTAATTGAAAAATGAGCCCCTTACTTAAATAAGGGCCCTTATTTAAATTAGGGCTCATTTTTCAAGTGTCATTTTGACAGCTATTCACACAAAATCTGGCAATAGAAATTATTTTCTTTGGATAAAAGAAATCTGAAAACTCCAAAATCAAATTATTTATAACAAATCTACAAACACGACGGGTCTCAGAAAATAATGTCATTTATTAACAAACTTTTTCTTAACTTCAGAAGTTTCGGTTTCGTTTTCAGTTTCGGCCGAAACTAAAAAACGGGCCGAAGGTTCTGTTCCGGTTTGGGTTTCGACTGAAAATCGTGTTTCGGTTGGACGCAACATTTTGATAGCACTGCTCTATGTATTAAAATCGCATTTTAAAACCAAGGAACAAAAGAAAAATATTTGAAAAGATGAGACAGAACAAGCTCACTCCGATAGAGCTAAGCTATCGAACATACTTCAACTTAGTAGACACAGAATAGTAAACACAGAATGAACACTTGGTACTCAGTAGGCAGGTAAACTGAAACTGCCTCAACGATATACATACATTGTAAAATTTAATAGCCGCAACATGTATGCCAAACGTTTTCTAAGCAGTGCTTTGGCACGGATTTTGGCATTCCTGATCTGGCAAGGAATACTAGCCTCATTATGTGCACCTATCTAAATTATTATAGGCAAAGTCTCTGCAAAGTTATAGGTTCCTAGGAAATCAGGTTTAAGTGGTGTTCAACGAATTGTTGGTATTACTTATTATTATCCAAAAGACTTGCAAGGTGCTTGTCCAGTTGTCATATTTATAATCAATATTCACTACAAGTTTGGTATATATCCCAGAAATATCATCAATACAAACATTTACTCCAATAATTTAAATTCCATTAAGAATATGTATATTAATGGGGAATCCATTAATCATCGTGTTCCATTGTTTAAAGATCGAGTCGGAAAGCATGGTATTACCACTTCAATACGAATCCAATCGAGATTTAAGATAAAGGAGTCAATTTTATAATTCGCTAATTACATACTGGTAATTTAAAGGTACGAATATATCTTTTTTCTCATCAATAGCGTCGATTATCAAGAATTGCAAAACCATAGAGGGTATAGACTACGAGACCTCTTTAGTTTCATCGGTAGAAAAACTTGTATGGTCTGAAACGTATTCCAGCCGTGATTCGATACAGCCTTGTGTATGTATTCCAGTACGTAGCTATGCTCTGCTGAGTTGCCATTTTTTGCTCTTAGATTTTCCATTAAAAGTAAATTAGAGATGAAATTGATCGATCTCAGTGCTGGAGTCAAGGTTACCAGAGATAACTACTTGTCACTGTGGGGTGACGTCATTTTCGCAGGTTTTTTCGTTAAAATTACCGTCTCAGTCGTTTAGTTTGTTTTCTTCAACGCCTTTTCGGAATTAATTTTTAAATATGTTATAATCTTATATAGTTATCTCATAAATTGATCGCTAATGGCTTATACTTTTCTGGTAATCTTTTTGGCCCATTCAAGTTTTTAATGATATTCATCGAAATAAATAAAACTTTTGTTTTCTTTTATGTACGGCTATCATTAGTTGGTATGTACGGATTTATAAATGGCGAGTTTTACGTACCGAGGAATGATTAATATAGCCGAAAGTTGGCTGTATGCCATCAAGCCTTTGTTGTGGCTTTCGCGAGAAAGATGGAAAACATCAAATTTAAATAAAATATATTTACTTACAGCGTTCCCTTTCGTAACCTTTTGTAAAGTATTCACAATGCCTTTGTTACTAACATCTATCACCACTTTTCTTAGTTGGTTCTTACCTGAAACAAAAATAAAATAAATAAGTACAAAAGTCAACATTTTGTTTTGGAAAGTTAAAAAAGTCAGTCTTTATGCTTTATTCGCGTTGCCCTGTCCGTGTGTCTATTTGAAACTTATGCCATTTCGTGATCATAATAACAAGAAAGCTGATTTATCGAGTAAGATCTGCAAAGGATTCAGAATGTCTAAGTGTGGCTTTCTCGGTAGAGCGCACTTGGGGTAAACCAACGAGTTTGAGGAGCTGTCGACTGGTTGAGTTTTGTTCGAGTTATGGCACCATTTAGAGCTGGCTGGGTAGGCATCGTTGTCGTGTTTTTACTAGCGATGTGCAGGCGCATAAAAAGTGGCCGCGTCGGAATGGTCCGAGCAAGCGCAATTAAGACCAAGGTCTCCGGGTTATCAAACCCGTGTCGGCGACTCGCGATGCCTGCCGCACCTCGCTGCGGTCGCAAAAAAAATGTAGCGAATAATGAAGTCGATGGTATTAAAAGATAATAGCAGGGTTAACACGCCGGCTGCATAGCTTTAACTGCCCACGTCGCACAATCGCACCAGTCGCACCGGTCAGTCGTTCAGCATTGCCGCGACATAATAAGACGACAGCCGCGCCTAGACATCTCATTCCTCTTCAGCCGCGTTATTACCTTTAATGTGGCCAAAATCGAGTATGCGGGCGCCAGCAATGCTAATGCGGAGCCATTCTGGTACCTACAAGCTTCAATTTATGGCAGTTTATAAAGCAAAATAATACAGGGGTTTCCGAAGACGCGTAGTGGGTCAGTGAATGGTTCTGGCCGCGAGCCATGCTAGGTACTGGAGGAAGTCAAGGCTACGATGCGTCGATTGCATACGCAATGCTAAATCCTGTTCGTTGACTCCTATGCACTTGACAGCGACTGATGTCATTCGCACCAATGTGACCTGCTAAGGAACCATGTTACCGTTCCTCGCAGTCACACGAACACTTACATAATGCAACCCAGACAATGTTAACCGGCGTTAAGTAAACTTGGACTGTTTGTGAAAAGCCTTGGCTTTACTTTCGCTTGCATGCATTTCGCGGTGCACTGCTCAAGTATTCGCATTCGAATGAGCCTAGAAATGTGTGGGACAGGAAAATAGAACCTTAAACTTGTTAGCAGAAGATCTTCCTTTTAGTGTCAAGTGATTTAGTGTAAGTCGTTCTTGGTATACTGCGTTCATACTATCATTTACGTGATGTAACTATTGAGTCCGACCAGTGATATGAAATTGTGAGTTGGATCGAGACCTGAGGTTTCCGACGCATTGTAGTCCCTGGGAATGGCCTACGAGGTTTCGATGCGTGCATTGTGCCAATTACTGCGGGGGTGCTTAAACACAGAAATAGCTAACTGTTATTTCTGTTTACTCAGTACCTTTAACTATTTACGATCACGATTGCACAAATATTCGAAGATATATCAGATTGCTCTCGAGCTCGATTTCTGCCAACGCCAACGGTACGTTTGTAATGGCGGCCAGTTAGCGTGAAAAGGATATTTCTAATTTGGAAATTCGTACAATATCCTGTTTTGACACCGCAGCATGCCTCAACGGATATTAATCATGATTAAAGTCAGCAAAATGTAATAATTGGGTCCGGCAGAGCTTTACAAGCTTATTTACGAGTTCTGCGCGAGACCGTTTTTTTTTTCGTGAAAGCAAACTTAATGTAAAATATCGATGTTTGTTTTAGGTGTTTGCGCAAGCTTTATTACGAGTTTACGTAAACACCCGCTGTCAGGATATTAACGGTATTAGACGGGCTACCGAAATTAAGGCTGTAAATTATAGAACAGTTTGTAGAGCTTAAATTTCAATGTAGCCACCTTATTTATGTTGAAGTTGCTAAAAGTTACTCTCACACTTTGTAATATATTCCTGATAAAAGAACACCAAATAAAGTACAATAGTGTTTACTGGAATCAAACAGCAATTAGGTCACAGAAGCTACGATGCACCGGCGCGGCTGACCGTTGTTCGGTGCGCGTGCGTCGACTGCCGATGCAGGCGCACTCGTTGCGTAATGCATTGTCTTCGCTACTGGTAATATTAGGTGCGATGACACAACGATAACATGCATTTGGGTCGCTTTTGTTGCCAAGGGGGCTTATTTAGCAATTTTATAAACAGAAATTTCAGCTTGGTCACAACAGTTTAAATTAAATAGCTCTGAAAATATTCCCATCAGAAGTATCGTGGACAGCAATTATTCACGATCACAGCGGAACAATGAGATTGCAAGACGTTTTTCTTCATTTTAAATTCTAGAAAACTGCCTATTTATTTCGCTGACATGAGCCGTGTCGACTGTCAGAGAAAACGTTGACTCCGTGTAGAGGAGGAGTTTATGCCAAAAAGCACAGACAGCCTGTGTCGTCTACCACTTCCTTGCCAACTTTGTAATTAGAAAAAAAAAAACTCGCCACCACATTAAAATATTGTATGACATGTGGGAAGTTTGATAATTTGCACGTTTGCTTTAATTACTTTGAGATCATAGTTCGTATTTAGATCCGCCAGATGTCATGCAACTGTTAGAAGTAGCTCGGCCTCTGAAGCCCGAGGATTTTTTTATATAACTTTGTTACAGTTCGTTACATGTGTTTGTATCGGAATGGGCGAATTACGTAATAAAATTGTAATTCCGAGCAAATAAACTTCCGCGGTAATCTAACGAGGTTTAATTTGCGAAGGCAAAATAATTGCAGAGAGCTAGTCAGACATCAGTCCAGACCACCGCGAATAACATTGGTAGCAGCACAAATTGAAGGTAATTATATCTAATTGCGAGTCACGGTCATGGCCAATAAGCACCAATAAGCAATAACATGGGAAGGTAGAGCGAAGGTCTGTCGTTACCTCGACTAAGTTATTACTTATATCGTCGTGTGCACATCTCGTATCGACCACGCATTGTTTTACTTTGTTCTCCATTCAGATGGATGGGTCGCCTTCCTCATAAATCCACGAAAAGCGATGACGACAATGTGCAAACAAGTATGAAATGAGATCTACATGTTTGATGTTACACTTCAAACATATTTATAAGAGGCAGTATGCATTCATGGAATAGCTGCACATTTGTTTTCAAGGAGCAACAGCATTTCATTCACCCGTGCAAGTAACTCTTGAGTAATTTATGTAGCCAGCGTTGAGAATTCCATATAACCTATTAAGGAGATTGCCAACAAACGGTCTACCGATAGTCACCTATGAGAGCTTGCCCCAGTTGTGCTGGAACAACGCCAAGGCCTTGTCTAGTCATGGCTTTTGGCTATTCGCAAATATCTCAATTCGTACGAGCTTCATCTACGTATCTTCATCATCTATATATCTAAATTCCATAAATACAAACTGCAGAGAGGCGCCTCTAAGTGAGCTTCATAAATTATGTAATTTAAATATAGCCTGCGCCAGCGCCAGTACAATGTGAATAGCAGAACCAGTCAGGCTCGTTCTTGTTTACACAAACTTGGAACGAGAAAGTTGTAGACGTAAAAAGAAAATTACAATAACATTATTTTCAGTCACGTATGAAGCCAAAGTAAAGTTTATAGTTCGCAATAACTCAATCAGAAACTTGCGAAAAATATCAAAATAGTGCATTTAGTTAGCTTGGTGTGTTGTGGCGTGAGTGCGCGCGGTGCCCGGGTCACGGGCACGTCCTGCCGTATTTATAGCATCGTTACTTGCACCAATGATCGGTGGACGGCAACAAAACCGGCTAGGTATATTACCGGCAGGCCTATTGTTCGTGCTAGGAATAAAAGTGGAATAGTCGCAAAGGCTCGCGTCGCCAGTAAGTGCACTGGTTTTAACTTCTCTGCTCATTCGTATTGGTAAAGCAATAATACGTGAGCTTTACTGCCGCATTGCGTTGCATACAACTATGTTCTTGATATTTCCTATATCGCAGATGTTTTGTGTCATAACAGGGCCGTGTGTTCGCGACTGTGTGCGAAAATCTTGAGTAACGTTTTAATTGTAAGATTTATTAGTTCAGAAATTGCGAGATGTCGTCGAACTGCAATTTATTGGTTACGAACGTGTAAGAGAGACTTGTAATTACGGACGACCATAAACAAGGCGCGATGGTGAAACCTTTTGACTTTTAATTATTGAACAGAACCGACAATAGCTCAGCTCGAGAGCTATCTGGTTGGCTGCTCGGGGTGCTGCCCTTTAATAAAGTCTTGTAAATCATTTTGCCAGACGCTTCATTCACCCAATACGAAATCAAGATAAAACTCTTGCCGTTTTAAACATTCAGCTGACGCACACAATTGTTACATTTATTTACGCTAGTGTATCTTGCCTCTGAAATAACTGTCGTTATTTTTTATTTCTTTGTAACATATTAACGATATTAAATATTGTCAAGAGACGGCCCTCGAGGTATAAATAGTAGATTTATCAACAACCGTTCGTTATTGTTGTGAATGAAATGGCATTTACCGCATGCACATGTTTGTTGTGGCCAACTAGCATATAAATACGCTGGTAAAATATTAAATTTAATATTTTACCTTTAATAGGTATTTATTATCATCATACTAGCTGCGCTTCGAGGTTTCACCCATATAAGTCTTGGTTCCGTGGGAATATCGGGATTAAAGTATCCTATCCTAGTAACCCAGGTCATGATCTACCCATGTGCCAAATTTCATCGAAATCCAATCAGCCGCTTTAGCGTGAAAGCGTAACAAACAAACATACAAAAAATAAAATATTTTCTATTTATAATATTAGTAGGTATAACGGTATTAGTAGGTATAATTTGCGACCCACGGATGCCCCTCAAGTTAAAGGGGAAAATTTACAAGTCCGTGATAAGCAGTGATAGGAATAGGTAGTGCCTATTAGCCTAAACTTCGAAGAACAGAGACAAGAAACGGAGACTTCCTTAGGACTAAATTATTTCCGGCACATCTGTCTCAATTTCGAGACAACACTTAAATACATTTAAAAAAATGTGTTATTTAGAATAAGTAATTCGTCTATATTTATCTAAAGTTTGTCTATAAATGTGATAGTTTGTATGGATGTCCATTATTCAATGCCACTGAAAATGCTGATTTTGGTAGTGATATAGATTAAGGTGTGGAATAGCACATATGCTACTTCCTATTAAAAAAAAAGTATAGTTCCCATGGGATACAAAAACAATAGTACACGCGGGAAAAGCCGCGGGCATTAACTAGTTAAAAAAAAAACGTAAGGGTCCTTTCACACCACCGATATTGTCTGGCGATTTTTGGAGATTTCTATGCAAAAAAAAAACGAATGAAAAAATGCTCAAAAATCGCCGGTCGATATCGCTCTAGGTTCATTAAATAATTAATGGGCTCTAAAGGAAAAATAAAACACATAGAATATTGTTGTAACAAATATATGTATATTTATATTATTTTAAAATTAGAAAAAAATTAGTCCTAAGGAAGTCTCCGTTTCTTGTCTCTGTTCTTCGAAGTTTAGGCAAATAGGCACTACCTATTCCTATCACTGGTGATAAGGCCTGTCGTACTGTATGGATCGGAGTGCTGGACCGTGAAGAAGATGAACGAAAAAAGACTGCATGCAGCGGAGACGAGAATGTTGGGATGGTTGTGTGAAGTGACGAAAATGGATAAAGTAAAATAAATATATATAAGAGTTACCTTGAAAGTGGCGCCAGTTACAGAAAAGTTGAAAGGAAATCGTTTGGCTTGGTATGGGCATGTGATGAGATGGATGACACGCATGTGACTAAAAGAGTGATGAATATGAATGTTGGTGGGTGGAGAGGGAGAGGAAGTCCAAAGAAAAGATGGATGGATTGTGTGAGGAATGATATGAAAGAGAAGGGAGTGAATGATAGCATGACGGCTGACAGGGGAGGATGGAAGAAGATAACGTGTTGCGCCGACCCCAAATAACATGGAACAAGAGCAGGAAAATGATCATGAACGGGATAAAAAAGTATCCTATATCCTAACCCAGGTCATGGTCTACCCATGTGCCAAATTTCATCCAATTTCGTTCAGCCGTTTTAGAGTGGAAGCGTAACATACAAAAAAATCTAGTGTTTTCTGTATATAATATTAGTTTAGACAACAAAAATGTAAATTGTTTCCCTGGTAGCAAGTTGTGGTCACACTCACAGATCACGTTCAAGCCTTTGTGAACTTTTTATAGAAGCTTTTATACTACACATTAACTCTGACATTATAAAACAGGCACCTATCGCCATAATTACCTGCCATAATATCTCCTGTCTTTGTCTCGTCCTTGGTCTAAAGTCTTCTATCCTTGTCTAACGTCAAGCGTCTAAATAATTAGTCGGTGCTGTTAAATACTAACTGAAGTTACTCAAGAACCTGCTACATTTTAACTTAGATCGTTATAGTAGTCTTAATGCACCTGGGCCTAATGCATCCGTAATGCAGGAAACGTCGTTTTTTTTTTGTTAGTATAAATTATGTGTTATATGTTATAAATTTTAAATGTTAGGCTGTACGGCAAAATAGGGTTAGGTTAGGGTTTTTGCAGTGAAACTGAAAATGTATCTTGGTTTTCCAAGACATGTGTGTCTGTGGACATCGGAAGGTACTAAAGGGTCACCGAGGCCCCTGGCAACACAGGCAACGGAAGGAATACGGGTGGGTTTTAGTCAGTAAGAGCCTGACACACCCTCCCGCTCCGCCCAGAGCGGGAGAAGTTATTTAATGATTTCCCATCCAAAAAAAAAAAGACATCCTTTTTAAGCTGCCGTGGTTAAATATGATGGCGTATCAGAGACATATTTCATGTCATCGAAAGAAGCTATTTTTAGCCCAATATTGTAAAATGAAAGCGAGGGTGGGACACCCTTCGACGTTGTATTTTCGCACTATTTGTATCAATATGAAGGCATCTTTTTAAAAGCCAGAAACTACAATCCCCAAATCGTCTCAAGTTTGAACTGGTGTAAAACACCACACACGTTTATAAATAAGCACAGACTTTCCTTTCTAAGAGATAGAGACAAGTGTGCCAAATTATCTTACAATACTCAATTGATGATCAATTGGAAGAACATATTCGCTCGTTATGGCGAGAGTAAATCGTGAAATTATTTATCCGAGAATAGATTGAGTAACGTTGGCAAGGCGCAGAAATACATCAGATTCCATCAGTTTGTCGGAAGCGCGCGGTCATCTATCTCCAACTAGCACGACTACTTAAGAATAGCTACTTAAAATCATCCGTAAATTACGAACTATGTTTCCGAGTTTGTAAATCATTATCTTTACGTCCTTGCTCTTACTAACCGTGTCATTAATTCTGTAACAGGAGTTAAGCTTGTTATATTGTGTCTAGCATCTTATTATCTGCAAAAAGAACCATTAAAACCTCGTTTTTGATTCTTTACAAATTATGTATAGGTTAACGAATCGTGGGCGGAACGCGACATAAGTATACTAAATCACTATAAGTAGGTATGCTTATTATAAGGACTGACTGTATTTTTGCACTCAAGTGTATGCATAAATCTGTTGTTGAGATGCAAACATGTAGCATTTCTTTTCAGTTTGGGAGTTAATTTGCGAATGAATGTCTCTGTTTATTTATTTTAGATTTAGTGCCTGTCGATGGTTTTAGTATCTAAAATGGTTTATCTTCATCAAAAAGGAGTTTTTGAACCCAAACTCGAGTATCCCTAATTAATTTTCAAAAAGAAACACAAGAAATTTCCAAAGTCATTCTTTAATCGTGAACAAAGTCAACATTAACACTATCTATGGAATGCAGCTTAGACTACAGATGCTCGTGATGACGACACACTCATGTTCATGTCATTAACAAGTTGCTGTCCTGCGCCGGCGCAGACCTGGGGCCCTACCATCAACATTAAAAGAACTTGCCAAGTACATGACAGGTCAACTTAGCAGGTTAACCTGACAGGTTTTCTAGTTGTACCATAAGCATTTCCGTCTGACCTGCAATGTATCAACTTCAGACCTGCTACGTTATCGCTGGCCGGTACGCCATATTATAAACAAACGTTCGGAAATACTTTTTCGCAATATTACCGGTTTTACGGTTTTAATAAAGTAGATCAAATTAGTTTAATAACAATTTATAATGATCAGAAGAATTCTAAAAAACTATGTTTCGTAGCAAAAGTTCTTATTTAACACGATTAGGACGTTCGAGACCCTTTTAGATACTTAAGGAACGGTAAGGTACCTACTTGAAAATCGTACCAAAGTTATTGCTATTTTCGAACGAAAACAATTTCTTGAGTGTCAAATATATTGTCAACACCACAAAACTGTACGAGGTCATTTGTGATCGTACTGTATTTAATTGTTCTTATAATAATTAGTGCGATAAATAGATGTATTATTTTAGTACAAACCTTAACCTCTATCGACAAATCTATTGATTTTGTGGTGCGTGGCATGAAAGCTCGTAGCTCATTGCAATGCTCAAGTAATAGTTCTTTGGTGGGCCTATACCGTTTGACAAACATGCCATCCTGCAAGTCAAAGGGTTTTATCATGCGTCTCATAACTTGCCTTTGGATTTTAGCTATATGTTTTACACTGTTAGTATTATCAAGTTCTTCAAGAAACTCAAAAATTTCATTTTGGTCACACATCTAAAATAAACGACAAAGAGATTATTTTGTGTGTTGTCTATAATGTTAAATAACGCCGCAATAGTATTGTATTCACAAATTAACACGTTCTTCCGTTGTTTATTTTAAATTTAGGAAAACAGTTCAATAAAAGTTAGTTTTACACGGCTGCTTAATATGACTGCAGGGCAGTTCAGTTTTCAAGTGTTTACATGTCAAAAAGGACTTGATGTTACAGCATAAGGCAGGTCAGACCAATGAAATGGTGTCACGTGACTACTGACCGGCTTTGGTCACGTGATCGCTGGCTCGCCTGTTATTTGACGTGTTCATAGTACAAAATAGCCCGACAGTTCACTTTACGTCGAAAATTGACCTGCTATAAGAGTTCATGGTAGGCCCCCTGGCCTTGAGTACGATAACCAAGCGTTTGTCGATAGGCGGGGACTCGGTTATGTAATGTTGCAACTTGCAATATATAATAAATTCAAATATTTTAATTTTTATCGCGTTGAAACGAGTGTAATGCGACTGACTAGCAGCTAAGTGGCTCAGTTATGAGCATAAATTAATAAAAACTGCAAGCACCAATTGGTAGTAGAGCTTCTTGCATATCTGAATGAATATAATTTGTGATTTAAAAATGTTTCGTTTTATAACGTGCGGGTGTCTCATTAGAGATGATAAATTCAATGTTTGGTGTGAAGGTCTTCATGTCAATTTACTACTTTTTCCAGAGATTTTTTTTCAAGACACATTATCTGTCTTAAAATTTAAAAGCACACATTTATTTATTGGATTGTCTACCATAGATTGAAATAAAACTGAAACAGGCCATAAACTTCAAGGATATGGCAACAACTTCTTGTTTCAACAAGTTGCTTCTAGACCATGTTGCTACGTAATCGCATGAACTCTATAGATTACTGCAGTCGATATGGCAACAATACAATGCAACTATTCAGATAATCTTGCGTGCCGTTATAACATCTATTTCTAGCATACACAGGACGGGAATAAATAAAATAAAATAATCTTTATAGCGAGATGGAGTGTTACAGAAATACATAAAAGGACTGAAATGGTTATACAGATACAAGTAATCTTTATACAATGTACTGAATACTTAGAATGTTGGGCCACGAAAGGGATGAATGAAAGGCAATTGCATGCAGCTGAGATGAGAATGCTAAGTGGGATGTGTGGTGTGACACGAATGGATAGAATAAGAAATGAGTATATAAGAGGAAGTCTGAACGTCACACCGGTAACTGAAAACTTTTGCGGAATTAGGTTGTCATGGTATGGGCATGTGATGCGGAGGAATGAGGAAAATGTCACCAGGAAAGTTTTGAGTATGAATGTGGATGGATGGATACGAGTAGGGGAAGACCAAAGAAACAATGAATGGACTGTATGAAAGATAATATGGCTGGATGAGTGACTACCGAGATGAGAACTAATAAAGAAGTATGAAAGAAAGGGACATGTTGCGCCGACCACAAATAAATTGGGATAAGGGCAGGAGAATGATGATGATGTGATGACTGAATACTTAGATGCCATATAAAATGTTCCTATAAAATAAAATAAAAAGTAACTAGTTTGTCTAAAATAACAAATGATGGCACTATTATTATCGCAAGTCAACCATTTTCTTGGTCACATTGCATCGGTTTCATATCTTCAATGTGAAATGTGTATAATTTTGTATTTTTAGAAGAAATTAATGGAAAACTATTGCACATTGTGGCAGTATTTGAATATATTAATATGCTTTTATAGAAGATAGAAGCATAGTTACACAGAGCTACAGAGGGTCACATTAACCTATTGACTGCCACGTCAAAAAAGCAAAGACGTGCCCTCGGCGCCAAGCTACAAATTATTCCTTAAAATCTGTCATGTAGTCGTGACATTGGCGTGCTGGGCACATTTTGCTCTGTCATCTATACATGACTGTGGCGGTCAAAAGGTTAAAATGAAATGGCTACAGAAAAACGTAAAAAAAACTGATTATTTGAAGCCACTAAGTAATAAAAGCCGCACGGGTCGATCTACCAGGTTAAGCTACGCTTGCCACGGTTGGTCCGTGGGTGGGTGACCGTCTTTACATACCAAGACCCCTCTGTGCCTTGGAAAGCACGTTAAGCCGTTGGTGCCGGCTGTCATTTGTAGATCTTTACAGTCGTTACGGGTCGTCAGAACCCCGAAAGTCTGACAACTAGCCTTTTCAAAACTATGTTGGGATCGGCACCCAGTCTAACCGGATGCTCTGAATACCAGTATATTACATGGAGCGACTACCTATCTGACCTCGACAACCCAGTTACTGGGGTATCGTGTTATCCAGTAACTGGGTTGTTATAGTTTGGAAAAGGCTAGGTAGATGATGACGAAAAGGTTTATGACGAACAACACCAAGGAATGTATCCTAATATCCAAAAAATAGGTTCTTCTAAAGTTAAATGTCATGACAAATCGTTAACACAAAACAGGTCATTCGCAGCAAATCGGATACCTAAACAAATCTAGACAATTGCCCCAGTTCGGAGAAGGCACTTGGTACCGCGAGGGGATGAAACTGGGTCATGGGTATCATAAATTGCCTGCCAATGACAAGCCAGGTCAGATTCAAAACATAGTAAATGACGCTAGCATAAGTTTCTATATGTTCCTATGTGATATATTACACAAGGAAAATAAACATAGCACATGTAGATGTCAAACTGGACGACCATTTTATGGTCTTTTGTTTCAAAGGCGTTTGTATTAAATATGGCCATAACTTAGAATATTACCGCGGAAGTCATTTTGAGGGTAAACAAATAGGTATAGGTTCGTCTCTAACAGCGGAATATAGAAGTATTATGTTTGATAAGACGTGGTCTTAGATTCTCAATGCTTTAACGCTGTCTGATGAAAAAAAAATGTTTTTATAAGGTTTACAAAACAGCAAAACCAATTCAAACTATTTATTACCGAATTATAGAACTTAAGTGGTCGAGAGCAGTGGTGGCGACTTACGAGTTAGTTCGTAGGTTCAATCCCTAACAGGCGCTTAACTTTGTGTAAATTATTTCATCACCGCTGCCCTCATACCGGTGAAAGAAAACATCGTGAGGAAACCGGCATGTCCTAGAACCAAAAATTAAAAGACATGTGACATCTACCAACCTGCATTGGGCCCGCGTGGTGGATTACGGCCCACTCCCTCTCACCGAGAGGAAGCCTGTGTCCCAGCTGTGGGAACATTATAGGCTGATTATGTAAGTGGTCGATGGAGAGCAGTGCTGGCCTAGTGGTAGCGACCGCGACTAAAGGCTCCCGCAGACAGGCGCGGTTTCTGGTAGAACAATTTCCTTGAAGTTTTCATAGAAATTGTTCTACTAGAGTTGTGTCGCGCTGTCACGTTGCGCCTGTGAGCGGGAGCCTTTCCGAGTTTGTATGTCGTTCGTTTGTTCGGATTACGGCCCGCTCCCTCTTACCTAGAGGAGGCCTGTGTCCCAGCAGTGGGAACATTATAGGCTGATTATGCTAAGTGGTCGATAAGTATAGGCAAATCGATACGTCATAACAACCTACACAGGTTCAAAGTCTCATGAAACAAAGCTCAGCGCGAATAATTTAAACGTAAAACGACATATTTAGGCGACCACGACGATATTGAACTTCAGTGAAACCGGGCCAGAATAGTCGGGGCGACGCGCGACTCTTGCGCAGCCTTGACCCCGCGCATGCGCTGTGAGTCAGCGGTGTCGCGCATGCGCCGTGCACTTCTCGTGCAGTGCCGTCACCGGGGGACAGTGGCCGACTTCCACTGTCCTGCCTGATAAGCGCCCACGCAGTGACGTCACCAATAGAACTCGTAATCAACTGGACATATGACCTGTTGTACTGGTGGTTGTACTGTTATTCTACTATTCCTTGAATTAGCTCGTTTTCCTATAGCTAGTCATCTGTTTAGTGGGTGTAATATTCCGACGACACGTATTAGGTGATTGACTGACACACCGACACTATCTTGTTAATGATATTGATCATCCATCACAATAATTTACTAATCCTAATCACAATTAAATCAGATCATTTGAATCCACATTCGACACAGCTCCCTAATGGCCTGACTGGCCTACTACGCAAATCGACTTCAAACAACCCAACTGTTGAAATCATAAGGCAATTTCATGAGGTGTAAATTTAGTGCTACTGAAGCTTCAATCAGGACAACAAGCCGCTAAAAAGCGCATCCTGCTCGGGCCAGTAGCGGTAACTAGGCCGCGGATCGGGGCCAAGGCTGGCCAGGACATATTATTCTATCAAGCACACTCCAGTTTGCCGCTATTTCTGAGGCTGCAGCGGCCTCCACTCTTATTTATGAATTATGAACCTCCACCCAACCTAGAGGTCTACTCCCTAAGCACGAACGCCGTAGTTTCGGCTAAAGTTACGGGCGTTTCCGACTCCGTATCACCTACGGACATAAGATTACTTTGGGGCCCGGACTACGAATGGAATTACTCCCGGTTTGTTTTTGCCCCTCCGAAAAAGATAATGAATAGGGAGTAGGGTTCACGCCGAAATATCGAAATACTTTCGGACGGGCCCGTATCTTCGTTGACGTACTTAGAGAGTAGGCCCGTGACGTATTGCTCCTTAGCAAATTTTTTTTTTTTTTTTAATGTGCAGCATGTCGTAGTTGACCTTGAGAGGTCGTGACTACTCAACCAGACTATCCTGTGGCTGCCTTAAGCAGACTCAAAGCCTCCAGCCAGGGGCGAATTACTTACATTACTAAGCGACTGCACGCTAAGGGCACTTCCTGTGGGGTACGGACCTCGGCTTAGGGCGTCGCTGGGGGGAGGACAGCAAGGTGGGACAGGCTGAATCTGAACAGAATTATTATTAAACGGGGGAATTTAGGAAATAAATATAAGTCTCTTCCAACATTTATCGCCACTTACCCTTTACTTTAAAAACCTTTCACAAATAAACTACTTTAAAATATTTAACGTCTGACTGCGTACCGTTAAAAATATCCTTAAATGCACACACTCAAGTAACGTCCCAAATTATCGTGTCTTATCTACGAGGTCAACCTTGGAGTTCTTTAGGCGACTTGTTTACCGAATGTTAAACTGACAAAAAATGTGACCATACACGTTGTATTGATGTTCCACTGATAAACGTCTCTATAATTTGGCAGAGCTATAATGGATCGATTTCTTCCGCGTCCACTTAAGGCCGAGATAATTCTTATCAAACGCGACCTCAATATCAAGGAATAAAAACGAATGCATTTCATGATAACAATGGGACCTTCCTAATTAAGGCAGTGTTGATTGTGTTGTTGCCTTTTAATCTGATAAGTAGGTCTGTCCACTATTTTATTTTCAGGAAACTGATCGGTTTCAAAATACTATTTATAATAATTTTATAAACTAAAAGTTCGAGCACCTATACTCTATTATTAAGGCGCTGACAAGACCCAATTGACCAAAATAGGCTTCTCTTAAGAAAAAAATTGCCAAATCTGTACAGTTTGTGATAGCGAACATATTTCCCAAAACTTGGTTGTTACCAAAACACGTTTTGAAAAAATATCTCGATACAAACTAACGTTAAATTAACCTCTTACCTTGAGTTCTAATCCAAAATATCTGCATTAAATATCAACATACGCTACGTATTTAATTAATAACAAGAACGTCTTATTTGAATGCAAAACTTGGTTGTTTTTTATTTTCGATTACTCAACTCAATTTTGAGTAAATAGATAATTGCTTCATATTTTGCAATAAATTACAAGCGTTGTGTCATCGCGCATCTCTTTCTATTCTATGCAATCTGACAGTGACCGCGGTTTAGGTGTTATCAGCGTCTTAAAGCGTCGGGTGAACTGTGATATATTAATGCGATGATTGATTAATATTTATAGAACTAGAGATTTCACAATATGATAAAAATCTACTAACAAAAAAAAAAATACAATTTTAAAATAAAACTTTGGACGAAGTTTGCGTCCTTACCTGTCAAATACAACCTTACTGAGATTACTGTTTATATATGTATGTATTCTAATAACGTGATCAATCATGCATGTTTTAAAATATATTTAAAAAATCTTCAATATTTTATTGGTTTAAACACTGTTTATGTAACTGGATTTGAAAGAATTAAAATATTAATTTATGGTTATAAATAATAGCTAGACCGTAGTTTTGTTTTCAGTGATTCAGTTAATTAAATCCCTACTAAATACTGGAAAACATACACAATGTATGTCGATATCCAACATTTGAACAAAGGAGGCGGAGAATACAGCTTTTATCGTTAAATGATAATATAATCCGTATCAATATAATCCTGCAGTATCCTACTGCTGGGAAAATAAATATCCTGAGAAACAGACCGTTAGGTAGTTCCTAATACGCAAACATTCCGCTTGGATATTATTAAGTAAAGATATAGATTAGCCATATCATGTATATATAATTCAGTAGATACGTAGTGGGGTCAGGGGTTCGCGCTATCGACAGCTCATACGGAATTTATATTTTGAATTCATGAAATGTCGACTTCGATGTAAAAGTTTAATTAATGTCTACATAATCAGCCTACAATGTTCCCACTGCTGGGACACAGGCCTCCTCTCTGCGAGAGGGAGTGGGCCGTAATCCACCACGCGGGCCCAGTGCGGGTTGGTAGATGTCACATGTCTTCGAATTTTTGGTTCTAGGTAGGACATGCCGGTTTCCTCACGATGTTTTCCTTCACCGTTTTTGAGAGCAGTGGTGTTGTAATAATTTACACAAAGTAAAGCGCCTGTCCGGGTTCCAACCTACGACCTTACAACTTGTAAGGTCGTAGGTTGAAACCTACAACTTACAACTTGTAAGTTGCGGCCGTTACCACTGGGCCACCACCGCTCTCTCTCTAATTAATGTCTATAACGTGTAAATTCGTTATATTTTTTAGAATTCTCTAGGTAAATGAGAATTTATTGTCAGATAAGCGTGATGATTATTCTTTGTTGCAAACGGTGGAATATTTATTACCATTATCAACGAACTGCAGGGTAACTTTATCGTTACTTGCGTAATTCCGTTGCACTGTTTAACATAACCACGTCTAAATCGACATAGTTGGGCAGTAGGCACACTATTACTAGGTACAGTGAAGTGCACACTGCGACAACCTTGCGTTATCTGAGTCCAGTGCCCTTGGTCCACTTACCGCGCTATCTCGGGCACATCGTCGCCATCTGATAAACATGCTTGTTTGTTCGCCTGCTGTGCTGATCGTAATTCATATTTGCAGTCATGTTGTGATAATATTAAATGTATTCATGTATCTGGTTCGGAATGCAAACTAGATATGCGCATGGATGCAATGTTGCAATGTGTTGATTGTTGGAATACAAAATCTGTAGCGTATACCTAATGCAATAAAGGAAAATGTCATAGGTACCTGCTTGGCAGTCAAGTCGTTATCAAATCGAATTCCTAAAATGCAAACTATAATAATGACTGTATACGGAAATTCGTGAACATATAATTCAATAGGCAAGCATTTTGTTTAAACACAAAAACCAATCAACTCTACGTGATTCGATTTCGATTCTTAATGCGGTTTTTTGGTCGAGTCTGTCGATTCGACATAAGATATGACTGCCGAAATTTGCGACTTACAAAAAACGTACAATGACTATCTAGCCGCAGATCAAATTATATACTATTAGGATTTTTTTGCATAATGACGGGGCGGCGCGTAGCGGTAAGATAGAATGGTAGCCAGCGCTTATTGTGCGCATTTCCTTAACACATAAAGTCTAATTCCCCAAAAACAATTACGAGACGATGATTCAACTTTAGAACAATGAAGCTTAAACATCAAAAGATTATCTGCCAATGAGAAGTAACAATTAACGCGAAGGTTGCTCAAGTGTAGGCGACGGAGGAAGCGGAGTACCGTTTGATAATTTCAATCTGTCGGCCAACGTATCAAGCCGATAGAGCCTTGAGCGTGTTATGACAAATTCGATACTGAGCTCCTACTACGGCTGCATCTAAATGATCGTAACGAACATGGTATTTGTAAGATTGATAAATCGCATAAGGAAATATTTATAGGTAAAGATATGGGGACAGTACACGATATATTAGATATCTACTTACTAATTGAATACAAATGTTAATTGATTGAACTAAGTACACAATCTAAACTGCTTAGTCAAATAAGTAACAGTTGGTTTTAAAGCATGTGTTGGTAGAAAGATACTCTATACATTGAATTCAGCATAAAGAATATTAATTCCTGACTCGTGTAAAATATGTTTATAAATACACTGTAAAAAAATAATCCATCAGCATTTTCTAAATCTATCCACAAAATTAAAATGGACTTTTAATCCCAACAGCAATTGGCTAGATATTGTGTGGAAACCCCATCAAACTTGTATGATTAATCGGCGAGTTGTGTCGTAAACAAGTGATAAAAATACACAGACCCTGCAGAAGCTAGCAGAAACTGTATTTTTATGCAAAGTTCATACGTTGCAGTGGACAATGTGACACCTGCGCTGCCGGCGCACTTGGATGGAATTCATAAATAGTTTCAGTTAGATCGCCCGTGACATGGACGTGGGTCTAGTTATGTTTTCGCTATCTGTTACTTTGTCCTTTGTTCTCCAAGTGAACAGGACAGATCCATTAGAATAAATGCTAGAACCACAAATAAGATTGACGGTGGTCAAATCATCCGTACCAGATGATATAACCATTAGGCCATCGTCAAATTGTCTTACGAAAAGAGTTTCTTCTATTTTTACCATGTTTCAAAGTTCATATTTTATTATTGTTAACATTTATGGACGTTGTTTACACAGCAGGAATGTTTACAAAATAAAAGTTAGGTGAAAGCAGAAAATGGCGCCGATTCCCTTGTTCACAAACTAAACTAAATTTAAGTTCAGTGCATCTTTTTCTTTCTATTTCATTAAGAAAAGGACAGAAGATAAATTTTAGTTTAGTCCTGTCAAATTAATCAGCGCTTGACGTAAATTGACGTAATTTTAGTAGGCAAGTTTTTAATCACGTCTAAACTTGTTTGGAGTAGTGACAGGGGCATCCATCCATACTTACAAACTTTCGCATTTATAATATTAGTAGGATTATTTTAAACACAGTTTTAGGTGGTATACGCTCTGTAACATTTAATTTTAAAAATAAGATTTTAGGTATAACAAAAAAAACCTATTAACCTTTGATAATATTGTCTGTGACTGTTTCTTGGAATTCAGCCATTGAAGAGTCAAGATTAATGTAATTTATTTTAGTTAATGAATTCTCAACAGTATTTTTAGGGTTCCGTAGTAAAGGAGCCCTTATAGTTTCTCACTGCCCGTCTGTCTGTCCCCAGCTTAGCTCAGAGACTCTTAGTACTAGACAGCTGTAATTTGGCATGGGTCTACATAGTGGTAAAATAAAACCTAGAAAAAAAATTGTTTTAGTTTTTGTCGTCTATCCCATGGGCATTGTTGGAAAGGGCGTTCAAAAATAGTGCGGGTCTGTAAAACCATTTTCCGATTCAGGGATCCGTTTGCGTATTATTAAGCTTTAAAGTGCTATTTTTTGCTTGAGTCAAGTGTCTCCCCCCTGCCAGCTAAATGGTTGTTATTAGTTAGGTGAAAAAAATCATGGTAGTAGTACATATAACGAAAATAAAAGGAAAACTATCACAGCTAAGTACAACTTTACGCTTTACAAGTTAACGAGTAATAGTCGACCAACTTACATTTGCAGTTGGAGAATATCGATGAGACGTATATCGATGTATGGGAGAACATGTTTTTTAACTACAATGTTAAGTTTGTTTTTGGGATAAGTTCATCCCAATTACGGAACCCTTCATTATACTAAGTCCGACACGCACTTGGCCGGTTTTTTAAAGTTACATCATTTTGTCAGAGAGAGGCAACTTATTTTATATCTGCAAATATATTCTACACCGAAAGCCAGATATAGTAGGATTCTCAGCCATCATTACGCAAACCCTCGCACAGACGTAATCCAAAATTATAATACCTGCGTCTGAGAGTATAACGGACCATAATTACTAGGATTGATGCAATAACCACAGCTCGATAACGAAAACATCGAATGAAACAAGCGCAAAACATATGTTTATGGACGAACATTATTGAACGAGTCTAGCAAGGGTGAGAAGGAATCTAAAGAAACATCAATTAAGGAGGGAGGCACGTTCAAGAATATCTCGCTAACAAGAAACACAATTATAGACATAAAACCAGATTATAAATCTAGGCATGTCTCGAAATCGTAGACGTTATTATCTATTTCCTTCGTGCAGAAGTAGCAATGGTTCGAAATTAATACAGATAGGCTAAAATAGAAGGTAATAAAACTAAGGTGCAAGAGATAGAAAATATGACAGCTGCATTGAAGAGAAGAGTAAAAATGTAATCAAAGTTCAATTATGACTGACGTAAAAGAAACCTGAAATATATTCCGTTGAAGATGGGACGGAGTGATCGAATAATTTCATAGTAATGGCTCTGATTCTGCTTCTTTCTATCCGACTGCGGCAAGCCAAACAAGGGTTATGATTTTAACAGGCTATGTATGTACCTATGTATGTTCATCTGTTTCCTCATAACTCTTAAACTGATGGTCGTATTTTGACAAATGATGTAGCGCTGGAAGGGTCACGTTGTTCTGCGTAATAAAGGCGTAGTATAAGACGTCACATAAAATCTATTATGGCGGATGTAAAGTATTAACAAAAAAAAAAGGATTAATATATCGTGTTTGGTATGTAATGAAAGGTTTTAAAGAGTACTTTCTGAAAATATATAGGGTACGTTATCTATAATAATTATATGTACATAAACCACCAATAAAATAAATAAATAATGTTTCGCTCGGTCAGTTTTATAGACAAATTAAAAACCACATCAGTTTTCGTATAACCGGAGTCACACGTTTTAAATGCCTTAATTACATGACATATAATGAGGTGTGACTCCGGTTATACGAAGCCGATTATATTTTTAATTTGTCTGTCTGTGATGTCTGATGTCTTGTTTATACCATTTTAGTTGGCTTTTTGTCGTAGTTGGGTCTTAGTTTTTAACTTTGTTTTATTAAAGAAATAGAATAGATACTTCATCCTAAAATAACGTAATATATACGTAGCTCTGACAGATACTCGTAAAATGAAAAGGTTTCAAAATAACTAAAAACGTTCACAGGACTATTTCTAGGGTCAAAAGGTGAACCGATATTAAACTCAATAACAGTTTTACGACTGTGGCAGTGATAAAATAAGAAAACTAAGCAATCAAAACGAAACAGCGCGGCTTGACTCCATTTGTAAGTGTCATATTGCTGCAATATAGTACATTTTACCGAGTATTTATCTTTTATTATTAGCTGGGCTTCTGACCTAAATATCTTTCGAACGAAACTGAAGAGGAAAATTTTAGTCGCCACTGAATATAATTGCATTTGCATTTTGCAGAGAGCAGTGGTGGGCCAGTGGCCCTGACTTACGAGTTGTAGGTCGTGGGTTCGAACCCAGGCAGGTGATTTACTTTGTGTAAATAATTTCATCACCACTGCTCTCGAAACGGTGACGGAAAACATCGTGAGGAAACCGGCATGTCCTAGAACCAAAAATTCGAAGACATATGACATCTACCAACCCGCACTGGGCCCACGTGGTGGATTACGGCCCACTCCCTCTCACAGAGAGGAGGCCTGTGTCCCAGCAGTGGGAACATTATAGGCTGATTATGCATAATTGCATAATTGCATTTGTTATTTTAGAACGTTGCAATGTAACTGCAAATAATAATGAGACTGCTAACAATTTCAAATGTAATTTTGGTACGAAAAGAGAATATATGAGAATATTTTACTTTTTGTTGGGCCTAATAATGGCGTAACAAGGAAACCGAGTGCCAAAGAAAGTTGCCAAAATTCACTAGTAAGATGACTGACAAATACTGACAATAGATTTTATGTGCCTAGTTACTTGTTATTTTTAGCTGTAGCTAATTTGAGACTTACTTTTCTTGTAAAGATTGTAAACATTAGAAAAAACAAATTACATAGGTATGACGAAACACCAAACATAAAACCGTTTCACGGTCTTGTTCTACCATGTAAGCAAAATATGTAAGAAATGAGAACACAGTACCTACAGAAGTGACCAAGTTTCACAAGTTATCGATGTAACGGTAAACATCTATGAAATAACGGGGGCAGAGCATCCAAATCTAGTAAGAAGTAACCACTCACATTGTATTGCGTAGCCATGTTACAACATAGACTTTGGTAGGTTCATCTGAGAAGCGGTAATTGGTAGGCTAATGTTTGATACGGCATTGCTTTTGTTGGCTGTAACTGTTCCCAAGTTTGATGGCGAAAATAATTTCGTGGTTTGTGTATTGCAATGAAATTTTGTGAATGAGTACGAGCTTTTTGTAGTATGGGAAGATAAAGACAGACAAAAACTGAGTAATAATAGAGAGAATGAAGAAATAATTAGCAATAAAATTTCACTTTTATCCAAATTAATTTTAAATACTCTTGAGAAGATAATTTATTACTTTACGAGTGGTAAAACAGCACTCTAGAATAACAGTATACTTAGAAAACATATTTTACTGAAATGCCTGGACACTGCCTCACCTATTCATAATTTATGAGAAAAACTGGTGTTTATAACAAATTCCGTTATAAAGTGCAACATAATAAGAATTCAAGGAAACTCCGTAGAAATATTAGGAAGCAATGTGCTGTTATAAAGAAATACTGAGAAGTTTGCGAAAAATTGGAAGTCTTACCAAGTTTGTTCATTAGCATAGCATATACGTCAGTGTCGTTTTGAGTCACGACCACAGATTACATTGTCATACTTATGCAGAAAGTTCGAGATAATTCTGTTTGTTGTTCGCGTGTGGTATATCTATCTGCTATCTGTTTACTGTTATCCAAATTCATTTTGATTTGTAGCACGAGAGAAAATTCTGTTTCATGTTTGCGAATATGGTTTAGTACTCGACTACACTCAATGTTTCTGTTTATTTATATACTTTCTGATACGGAGTTTTAGGCTGGTACAAAAACTATTTCAAATAACGACAAAATGTGACGCTCAGTTGATGGTCTTAATCTAATTTAATTTGTGGAAAACTAGACTGTGTCGCACTTCTCAAGTAATTTGTGGTACACAAAGAATAAAATTGTAACAAAATGGCTGATCTTAACAGTGTAAGGCAGTAAGTTGCGCAAGATCATGCTTACTGACCCAAACGGCACGCAGCCCTCATCGTCTTGGTCGAACGCTACACGTGGCGGTGCCAACTCGAACTAATTGGACAGTCGTGATTTTTAACTATTTCGACACTGCTCCACGGTAGAACCAAGATATCTTAATGTTTGATATGGAGAAAAATCCCCCAATCTGCATGGCAAATAGATTTAAAAGATTGTCAAACATTATCATCACTGTTTGACTTATCGTAGGAATTATTAATTTATTTATGTCTGTGTCAATGGCTGCTTTAGAACAAGTCTTCAAAGACAAACTCAATTGAACTTTGGCTATACAGCCAATAGAGTATCTTAAAAACGAAAAAGTTAGGACAGTGATCTAACACATCGAAGTGTTCAAGGAAGTAAAACTGCAGGATATTGAGTATCCTGCAGTTTTACTTCCCTGAACACTTCGATGTGTTAGATCACTGTCCTAACTTTTTTTGAACTGAATTTTACGTTTTTACCGAGGGTCAGTGTTTATGGTGAAGGTTTAACTCTTGACTCCATGACGTAACTGATGTGGATGTTTTATCTTAACGCAAGGTTACGAGTAGTGTCACCTGTCTTAAGCACATTGTATATCTTAAACATATTTTCGAAGTTTTGGACGGAATGGGAGCGTTTCGATACTATGAATTCTTTGAGAATACTTTATTGGAACGTGGATATATCCAAATGGATGGAATGCCAATGTTCCAAGGATTTCGCTCAAGACTGTAGTTACCTATACAGTATGATTCGATCCTATAAGTATGTAAATAATGGTACTGTCATAGTGAGCCATCATTTATTTCTAAAGGTTTTTCTTAGAATGACGGATGATATAGAAAAAATCATAGAAATAGACACTGTTGCGCTGGGCCACAATTACATAGGAAAATTTACTCCTCCAACAACAGAAAGAAAAACACATAAAGAAAGACAGAAAGACATTGAGTATCTATACGTAAAGGAAATGAATAACACAATAATCTTTGTTTCTTGTTTTTTATCAGTTATCAGTAACATTTTTACATTGCTTGATAGTTGATAGTGCTTAAATTGATATGCAATCCAGGCAGTCCGTATTATAAGGAATTCTTGATAACTTTCACCGTGACAATGTAATATAGAAAGTAAATACAGCACATGTCACCAATACATCGAATGCTTTGCTTTGATTGTAATTGACAGCTATTAAACAACATCCGTAATGTATGTCAAATGAATGAAGCAAGCTATGATTTGGACTAACTAGTGTTGCAGACAGATTATGTTTTTGTACAGGATGTGAGCTGGTAGCACTGTTTATACATATATATGCTGAGCGTAGACAGAATAGCTACCATGTTTACAGCCGAGCAAAAAAAAGAGATCCTCTTATAATTATGATAATTTGTGTAACGTTAAGTTCTATGATTTACCGTGTACGGTGTGCACGTAAGCACATAATCATTATTTAGCAATTCCCTGCAGATAAATATGCACTTATCCAATTATGTACAGATATAATAATGTTTTCTCCTGCACCCAGAGTCCCAGACGTGATTCAAGAGATAGCTCGCAAGGGCAATGAATTTATAATATCCATTTTTTATCAACTACATAATCCATTTCCCAGCAATGTAGGCAGATAGAAAATACATATCAATAATGCATATGTGTAGATAGTAATGTGACATTCGTGTTGTGTGTATGTGTCTAGATATCGCGTCCGTTGCCCCCTAACAACTCGATGACATTGGCGGAGCACAAATAAAGTGATAACCGCACATAAATAATAATGTACATAGATATCTCGCATCTCTGTCTATAAACAACGTATGTCATCATTATTCATTCTGTTCGTCTATCTAATTTTCCCATGAACGAACTGGGGGGCAACCAGGCCGTGGTTGCCCCCCAGTTCGTATAGCAGTATTATTTTAATATTGCTTTACAATGGGAAAGAGATGGAGTTATACCCCCTGTATAGCTTCATCTCATTCTCACACTGATGTAATATTAAAATAATACTGCTATATGAGGCCGTGGTTGCCCCCCGAACGATTCTGTCCCCTAATTGCGCAACACACTATCAGTAGCAACGGGCTTCATTTGGACAGTTCAGCAACATTAATTGTGTTGCTTACGTTGCGTTGTTGAGCTGACATATTGTTAGAACATAAGAAGCAATGTATTAGCAATATACTTCAAAATCATTCAGGTTGTGATTGATAGTGTGTTACAAAATTAGGGTGCAGATTTATATTTGGATTGGACGTGATTCTCTTTTATTTTCCTTTTCTACCTGGCATTACCGCTTGATAAAAAATATTATAATGCGAAGGAAATTCGCTCAGTGATGTATGAATCAACCAAACCAGTTTTTATGTTCGCGGTGCCAATCGAATCGAATATTCTCGATTGGATAAATCTCACAATCCACATAATATTCATGTCTTTGGAAGGAATCGTTAACGAGGCGATCTTCAATTGTGAATTATTCGGAATTCTATTTTCGGAATTTTAATTCTATTACATTCTATTTTTGTCTAATAATAATTATTTTATACGAATTTGGAGTGAAAGATATATTTAATAATCAATATCATCACATATTTTATATTCATTGTCGAAATGGAAGCTCTGTTGTCAAAGTGGCGCCAACTGGTGGCGTGAATTTTTATGAAAACCCTCATTGAACGTCTAGTCGGTGGTCTACTATACTATTTTAGGAGTAATGTACATTTAAGCTGCCATTGAAGCGAGAAAAAAGATAGGTTGTCATGCGATAAAAACTTGTTGCCTCTAGACGAGGCCGTGGCTTTTCGATTATTAAAGGTAATCACAATCTGTATGTACTCATAAGTTACGGTACGTGTACATGAACGCGCTAAATAAATGTTGTCAAGGTGCGAGATCAAACTGTTTGTTTTTCACCAACAAAAACGAGTGGGTGCGAACTTGAAAGACAAGATGATTGAATAATGACTAACGTGCCTTATCCATGGTGGTGCAATGATCTCGCACCATATTGCAACAAGACAAAAGTTTCGCTTCCTAACGTGTTCAAATTCGGGTATTATGACGCTACAGACTACATATAATAGAGGCACTTGGCTAATGTACGACATAACAAAAAGTCGGTAATATTTAGAATTGCGATCATAGAACTCTGCGCAGAGGCTATTCATCTAAGCACACCAAAATACAAAGTGACGTAATCTGTAAAGTTTAGTGAACGCTCGCGGCAGTACTGTGGCCGCGCGCACGTTGCCTCGATCTAAGTCGGTGTGCTCTCAAGGTCTGCGCGCGCGCTTGATCAAGGCCATCAGTGGCAGGAAGGCTCGCATCGTGGCTCAGTTTGCGATTGCTTCGCTGTATCCGTATAGTCACTGCTGTATTCGCTATTAAGTTCATACTTAAGGCGCTGACAAGGCCCAATTGACCAAAATAGGCTTCTCTTAAGAAAAAAAAAAATGCCAAATCTGTATAGTTTGTGGTAGCGGAAAAAATATATGTTAATTTTGTACATATTTCCCAAAACTTGGTTGTTACCAAAACACGTTTTGAAAAAAAATCTCGGCGCAAACTAACGTTAAACTAACCTCTTACCTTGAGTTCTAATCCAAAATATCTGTATTAAATATCAACATACGTTACGTATTTAATTAATAACAAGAACGTCTTATTTGAATGCAGAATTTGGTTGTTTTTTATTTTCGATTACTCAACCCAATTTTGAGTAAATAGATAATTGCTTCATATTTTGCAATAAATTACAAGCGTTGTGTCATCGCGCTTTTCTTTCTTTTCTATGAAATCTGACAGTGACCGCGCTTTAGGTGTTGTCAGCGTCATAAGTTCATACTTACCTTGTTTGCCTATTATAAAATTCGTATTCATTCGTTACGAGCCATTTCTTGCAACATAACTTTTTCTTTCTTCGTCGAGATTTTGTTTTATTGACAACATTTTCTGCTTGTCCAATAACACGTTATTGGCAATAATTTTAGCGGCTCGGTGTTTTCAAGTCTCGTCTCACGTAGAATTGCGTCATTTGAGACTCAAAGGACTGAGTCCGGATTAAATTTTAATCAAATGCCAACAGTGAACAGAGCGATGCCAAAAAACTGCATGGAATGTTGTTTACACACTATGTTGGAGCGAGACTTTTCAAGCGAGTTGAAAAATATACTGATAGAAGATTTTGTGTGGAATCAAAGGAAGGGATTTCCGACGAACTTCCTTATTTTAAACACAATGGCTGTTATATTTTAAAAGTATCTTGTAACTATGTATTTTATTTATTTCGCGTTTGAAAACAGCACTTTGATTGAGCATTAATGTCGGAAGAACAATGACTTTCTAACTGAAGAAATCTATAGAATATCTCCAAAAAGTTGTATAGTAGGATCATCAACTTTTTTTCGATTACGCCGCCATATTGTTAACTTTTATTAGGAGTAATCAAGGCTTATTGATATTTGATTGAGTTTGATTGACTTATCTACCATATTTAAATAATTAAAGTCACAAATCATGTCATGAATAAACCACCCAAATTTATTTCGTGTCAACCACTTTTCTGTGCATGGTTTTCTAACATAACATCACAGTATTTTTATATGATAGATTTAAAGCAGCTAGTAAATTGAATAAAACATGTGATTAAAATAAACCAGCATAGTATTACAGTCATGGGAAGTGAGTCTGAGTTTTTGTAGCGTCAGAAACATAATTATTAACAGGTAGCGGGCGATGGGGCCGCGATAATACAGCTTTTTGTCTTTATTTCCTCACTGGAACTAAAATGGGAAATCCCAGTGATTTTTCAATTTTGGCTTTAGGTGTTTAAGATCAAGGTCATTATTTATCATCATCATCTGCCTAGGCTTTTCCCAACTATGTTGGGGCCAGCTTCCATTAGGATCCTTTGGCATTATGATTCGGAATTTATACTTATCTTTATATTTTAGACATTTTATTGTAAAGCTACCACTACTATCCATGATCTCTGGGGGCCAACCATCACCTCTTATAACAGTATTCTTATAATATTACTTCACAGTGGGAAAGTGGTGGACCTGTACAGGGCTTATAGCTCCATCTCTATCTCACGCTGAAGTAATATCGAAATAATACTGCTATAAGAAGTGATGGTTCATTAAAATTTTATTAATCTCGCACATACAAGTATTACACAATGTGATCTTAAAACGGGCTTAAATAAATAAGGCTCCAATACATTTTACACAATGTATGATTAAGGAAATTTCTATACGAATACATACTTATATTTCTCGCTTATCTCAGCAACGCCTACAAGTTATGCCGCGGTCGGGTCAAGCCTTATTTTTCCTCTTCCTTTCGGCCAATCTGGTGCCGAAAGCACTGATGTGCGATAAAATTGAAACGCCAATAAATATGAACGGAATGAGCCATCATTACTTTTGCATTTACGTTACACGAGGACCAAATAAAGCGAAAAAGAAATCGTACATGAATTTATGAATGTAGGTTCGGGAGTTTCCAGACGGTCCGTATTTAAAAGTTCTTATTTTCTTCTTATATTGCGTTCCTGTTTCGTATCTATTATCAGTAGGGTTAGCACGAGAACCTTAGAGAAGTGTTTTGTCGACGGAAGAGTAGACGAAAATTACGTTTCCGCGTAGACAGTTGACAGTTTTCTACCGAGAAATGTAGACAAGCGATTTCTATTTTATAGCAGAATAGAAATAGAAAGCGTCATGTTAAGCCTGCTGTTAGATACGTATTTATTGTGTAGTAACTGGTAGAAAGGTTTCATGTTTTGTTGTGTTTTTCAATTGCAAATAATTATGATTTAATATGTATTTACTTTCAACAGAAAGAAGAACCCGGGCTCCAAAAGCTAATAATTAATTTAAAACGAATGAAAAACCTGATTACATTTTTAAAGCTTTCATTAAATAGATGTTGCTGTAAAAGCTTAAACATTTATTAAAACGTCTGTGCAATGGGCGAGTGAAAATAATATATTAGCACTCTACTTTCTGTATAAATCAACTGAGTTTTAGATTAATAATGTAAGAATTTGTTATTATGACATATCGTTGGCAATCTGGGATTAAATTGATATTCTGTATTTTATACATCTCCCATGTTTTATGTTAAATCGGGCTCGAAAACAAAAACGTCTCGTAAACGACGCACGATATTTTACAAACTTGTTTTATTTTGTAACTCGTTATTTACTTTGTAACCAACAGCTGATTCACGTGATTTAAGGCATAAACAAAATTAATTTTGTAAGTAAACTACACGAAAACCTTTTGCGGTAAATGTTCCAAAAACACCAGTTTTTGGGGCGTAACCGTGGTTCTTAGTAATTTATGTGTATTGTAATGGTAAAATTATTTGCGTAGGTTTTTTCTTTCATTTTTCCACTCGCGGCTAAGGCCCTACTCCACCTCTTTAAGTACCGTTCGGCTGTTATCTTCGCATTAAGTTACCAAACCGTTACTTCCCACCTCGGGTTTATATCGCTCAGGCATGTGAGCAAACACACAACTCTATAAAAAATATTCTATTGCCTTTAGTTGAGTAAACTGACCTACCATGCGATGGGAATTAAATTATACGGTAACATAGTTTTTTATATGGCAACACCAATTAAAATAGTTCACATAAAATAGGGCATGGTAACGCAGTTATTGGCTATAAACTTTAAGGACTTGTAATTATTTAAGGCTTTTTAAATTTAGAACGGAGAGGAAATTAGTCAGCACCGTGTCCTCTATGACTCTTAGGAAGCATGACGTAATTTTCCTGTAAAAAATAGCAATCCTATAACCCACACCACATAATTGCGTATAATATTTTATAATAAGAATATTTTATAATTTTTTCCTGTATGTATCATGATTGCATCACAAAGTGTACTTGAACTTACATACACACAAATGTAATAATATTGAGACGTACCAGAAGTGACAAGTTGATCGTTTGTGTCGACTTCGAGCAAAATAGTAATACGTTTCCCATAATCGACTAACTTAAGCGTCTGACCGAAGGCATCACTTGACAGGCATGCCTGGGGGCGTTATGTGTGGTTTATATGGGCTTCTGGTGCTTTCTTGACTGTCGCAGTTTATAGAAAGTCAAACGTTATATGACGTCGCCCTACTTGCCCCACCAAGGCATGTGACGCGCAAAAGCATGACTCAATATACATAACATTAGAAGAACAAGCAGATTAAGTAAACGGCTTTTTTTTCGTTTTTTTTGGGTGGGAAATCCTCAAATAACTTCTCCCGCTCTGGGCGGAGCGGGAGGGTGTGTCAGACTCTTATTGACTAAAACCCACCCGTATTCCTTCCGTTGCCAGTGTTGCCCTCGGTAACCCTTTAGTACCTTCCCGCGACACCGCGTATACAGAAAATTTGGACGGCATATTTTCCAAGCTTTTCTTTTCAAGGAAGGATAATAATAGCTGTACTATAATCAGGGAATGGCAGCCAGGCGCGACGCGACACTGGTAGAACAATTCCTATGAAAACTTCATGGAAATTGTTCTACCGGAATCGCGTCGCACCGTCCGTCGCTTTGCACCTGTCTGCCGCACCATTAAGAACTTTTTTCGATTTAAGTTTGTATGTAGGTGCTAATCTCTGGGACTATATTAAACATTACGTTAAGACCCATAGGAGCCGAGCAAAAAGAAAAAAAGTCAGAAAGAACCCTATGCGAAAACGCAGTAGGTCGGGGAACAAGATATTTCGCGCGGATAAAGTCGCGGGCAGAAAGTATGCCGACATAATTTCGGAAAAAGAAAATATATTTGAGAATTGGTTTACCTAATCGTTTCGTTCTATTTTTGTTTCGGGCCTTGAAAAAATAATTCCTTGTCTAATTTCAACATCCCAAATTCCCTGCAGCAAATCTGACATCCATCGCGGGTTTTAAGCCGATTAACATTTTGGGCTTTCGGTCGACACACACCTTGTCTACCGGAGATTAAAACTATACACGTGTATGTATATGCGTTCCAAAATGAGTATTTATGATGCATATCAAATAACGAATAATATACTTACCGGGTTTTTGATGCAAGTTGCAGGTGTCTTGTCATATCAGAATACACCGTTTAGATCGTTGTTTTGTCCTTACTATAACTGACAATACAAACATAAGAAGTAGCATTACAAAAACAAAAACTAAACAACCCTTATTTGCTGCCAAACTTAAGACACTCAACAAACAACAGGCCCCATTCAAAAAGAACACCAAGAAGTCCTCATAAATGTTTAATAAACTACACTGACAGCAATAAGTTAAACAGGACAGGATTCTCGGTTTCACGGTCACATTGATTGTGAGACGGAGGGACCTTGAGGATACAGTAAGTGGGTAACGTTGCCGTCTTCCTTACAAGTACACCTGATCAAACACATGGGTCGATAAGGGGACACTTGAGCCTCCACTGATAACGACGCCTTCCTGGATCTGAACACACTTGAACTGAACGTAACACACTCCAGACGTTTGATTGTGAACAGACTGAAATGTAACATTAGTCTATCGTGTTATGTACACATGGCGCATGTGTGGGTAAATATCGGTTATATTTGTACTTAGTTACTGCCTACAGACGATATGGTTTTTATATGCATTGCAGTATTGACATTTCCTTAGAAGGGAAGGACTTTAATGGCCACAGAATTCCTGAGTGAAGTGCATTGCTCGAATCGAAACCACATGTTGCAATAACATCCCGTAAAAAGAAGTGTAACTTTTTCTTTCATTCAAGGAACAAAACAGAAATAAACATAAAACCAGGCGTGAAGGCAACAAACAGTTTTCCTGACAAGTGCAGCGCATTGAATACGTCTGGAGACTTTGGGTTATAAAGCAAACTGCAAGACTTTACTGCACAAGTGGTTCACTAAAAATCAAAACATTGAAAGAGTCTCATTTCATATGCAAATCGCTATTGATATGTGCATGCGAGACACACAGACGTTGTGCATAGCTAACAGCAAACCGTTGCAGGCGAAACCTAATAACTTACATTTTACAGACGCTATATTTGCCGCACAGACAGAAACGTGTAGGAGGAAAACTATAACTACAAAAGATAAAGATACGTCGAGCTTGAAGAAATAAAACTCGCTGGACAGATATGTAAGCATAAAATAATTTACGGCTTAAACGGCTATAACGTATAGGCAAGGGTTTTTATGATATATTTTAAGCATCCAAGACATTTTATGACACCTCGGTTCCATAAGTTTGCTGAACTTGGAGCGCATGTGTTCGCATCAGAACAGACTACTTTTTATGGCAGCTATTGTAAGTTACCGTGAGGCTACTTAGTATGCGACAAGTCTCCGAGCGCAAAACTGATACAATGTAGCCAGGTAAATAAGTAGATACCGACTGAGATAAATGGACACCGGCTAGTCGCAACAACGCACACGTCTTCCAAAAATGCTCGTAAATTACAACTGCAAGTGAATACACGCTCGTGATCGGTCCATCAAATGCCTTTAAAATGCGGCTATAAAATGAAGAAGATCGAATGGATAATAAAGCGGGATTAATTTACTATTTCATGCCTGAACGTGAATAAATGTTACAAGACCGACTGTAACACTGTTACAGTCTCTGTGACTGTTTGGATCGACTATAGTATTTAACACGTAAGCTAATGGCAGTGGAAGGACCTAAATGCCTTTTCCCTATAATTCAATGCGACCCAGGCAGAATTGATGTCCCATTATATGCAAGCCAGGCAACTTGGCCATGGTCAAAATTTCAATAGCCCAGGGCGATTGAGCTGGCCGGCAAGTGTAACTTTTTGTGCAAAACTCCTTGGAATTCTTTTAAAACTTCAGAAAAGGTTCTATGTTGAATATCTTATTATGCAACATTTTATAATATTTTGGTTTTGGATTATTTTAAGTTGTTTAGCTGTAGAATTAGTAACGTGTTCAGAATTATGGCCGTCATCAATCATCTTCGGATTGCGTGTTGCCATGTTTGTGGTGTAAGCTAATGAATCAGTTAGAGGATCAGTCAGTGACAGGTCCGGAGACGGAGTGAATGAATCTAGCCAACGATAGATAATGTCGTAGTAGAAGCAGCGTGCAGAGCGGCCGCGTCGACAACTTTCTACGCGACCTCGAAATGCTGCATTCACTTTCCTCACGACTCGACACCGGTTACGCAACCGACTCCACGACCGACATATCGATCGCGGCGCGCGCGCCGTCACCACCCGACCTGCGACGACTCCCAACACATACACTAAAAGACACTCCACTCGACGCTCGACACCATCATTAACAAGCACCTGCTATCATCACTCCATCCTTAACTTCAAAACAAACAGTTCATTATATCACAGCACGTAACAAAAGCCCCCAAAAAAACCACTTCACAATGAAGGGACCTGGAAGAGTTATAAAATAAGTTCGCAATTTATACGAAGGGCAAATAAAAACGCCAGATGCCATGCCTCTTGTGTCCAAGGTCAGCGTTTCTTAGAGCTGCATATAGGTTTTCTTTTTGTTCGTTGCATGTCCCTTCGCCGGGACCGGCTAGCGTGCCCCAAACCAGTTTGATGCTGTTTTCCATTCCACTGGTAAGGCTGAGCGTCTATTACACTCCCAGTCTTTATTTCTCTGTTTTAATTAAATCTATGTAATTAAACTACGCTTTACTATTCCACAAGTATTTTAACGACATTTTAATTATTCTTCGGAATTCAAACGAACCATACTTGCATATAGGAGAGCTACCTTTCTGCATAGTAACAAATAGATCGTCTATAAAACGAATTAAAAAAACCAGGTCTTCTCATAAAAAATGTTTTATATCAAGTTTTATATATCTTTCCATCAAATTCAAAACCAAACGCTTAAAATTGGTGGGTGGGCGTGGAGCCTTAGCCCGTAGCCAGTAAATTTGATAAAGCAATAGGAACAAAACAATAGGCGGCCTGCGCATTTGGCTTTTTCTTAGAAGCCTTCGACAACTGCAAAGCGCGCCAGCAGGAAGTCGGGATTGGCTAAGTTTATGTAACCTAATCACCTGCCTGGCTCGAGGCCAGACTCGCTGATTCAGAAAAAACCAAGGTCACGCCAGACAGAATGCGAGCTTAGTCCTAATATGTATCTAACCCTCCCTTACTTTAGTGCGTTCGTATACAGCAGGATGTTGCATAAGCTTTGTCGTTCTGTTATTCTTCGTGTAGAGTCCGCATTGCATTTTAGATTAGTTTTTTGTGTAGACGCGGGCTTATTCTTCTTATTACACGAGACACACGAAATTGAGCGTTAATAAATAAAGCTGTAGAACTGTTTTAAAGCCAGCCAGATCTCGAGCAGTGGAGGGACTAAAATATTCACTTCGGAGTTAGTCTCGATGCTCAAAGTTTGCTGAGACCATCAAACTATTCCCATTCGCACGTCGCGCGTCGTCGCTACATATCTGTGAGATGCGCTTAATATCTTAAAAGTGTGAAAGTGCATCGTTTTTCATGTAACTTTCCCGATTCCAGAGCGTCTTATTTTGCTCTTTTCAGAGATGCGGGTGACTCGGCGCCAAGGGAAGGAAACTTTTAGACTAAATGACCTGGATAGAAATTGAGTGCTTGGTAATGTAAACTTTAGGACGTGTGTGAAAACGACCGCTGGGATTGGAAATGTTTTAGTTAGAAACGCTCTCAAACTTCACCTTAGTGGCAGACCGTGTTACGCAAATGGAATTCTAAACAAAATAAAACTTCAGTCTCTAGATTTGCGATGTGTCATTGAAGGTATTCAAAAAATCGCGAGTAAATATTGAAGCAAACATGTAAAATGAATTTTGACAAACGCATCGTATGGGATGGTATCGTAGCGGCATCGAATGAAAAAAGCTCACCGGGGGAATTCCATGGTGAGGTATTTTGTGGGTGAGCCGAAAAGGGCACCATCCCCCTGTGCATGGGGCGCCGTTGCCCCGGGCAACGTGCACTATCTTTGTATCAATGAACACGGCGAGCTCATAGAACGCAATCTCATAATAGAAAATGGATTTGAATAGACAATGTATAATTGTGTTGCTGTTGACATTATTTCATTGATTTGGGGCTCGAGTGAGATTTATTGTCAGCTGCGTGTGCGTCTAAAATTAAAAATGTTATTGTGAAAGAAACAAACCATACAGGATATAAGATGTGGCCATGCATGTCTTTTTATTTATTCAAGTGTTTAGTTTAATGACACATTAAGTCAGAATTTTATGTCTAAGGTTATTTAAGGCATCGTTAAACATAAAAGGCATATTTTTGAATATGTAAATATATGAATTCTGAATATATGTATGGGACGGTGGAGTATTTGTAGTAGACGATAAATGAGATAGTACTGTATCTATGTTTACTGAAAACTTATGAATAAACAAAACATTTAGTATTAACTCTATGTTGAATATTATCCACGTGCCAGCTGTTGCTTATCAAGTAGATTTGTACTGTCTTCTATAAAATGGCAACATTTGCAATAAACCGTTTGTCATTATTGCCATATTCGTTGCTCAAGGCTTCCTTCACAGATCTGATAGTAAAGCAGAAATTCCATAAAATACCTTTTAAAGACTAGTTATGAAAATAAGTTTTCATTAGCTTTCAAAGAAGACAGTCTAAGAATCTGATTCAACACAGATGATTTTTCGAGTTACATCATTCTACAGATAGGTACGACGCTGACAAAAGCTAAACCGCGGTCACTGTCAGACTGCATAGAAAAGAAAGAGAAGCGCAATGACACAACGCTTGTAATTTATTGCAAAATATGAAGCAATTATCAATTTACACAAAATTAAGATGAGTAATCGAAAATAAAAAACCACCGAGTTCTGCATTCAAATAAGATATTATTTTTTATTAATTAAATACGTTACGTACGTTGATATTTCATACAGATATTTTGGATTGGAACTCAAGGTTACCTAGTTTACCGTTAATAAATTTGTATAGAGATTTTTTTTTCAGAACGTGTTTTGGTAACAACCAAGTTCTGAGAAATATGTTCAAAATTAACATATATTTTGTCCGCTACCACAAACTATACAGATTTGGCATTTTTTTCTTAAGACAAGCCTACTTTGGTCATTTGCTTTTTGTCAGCGCCTTAAGTTGTAGGTACCTACTACATTAAGAAGGCGACCGCCTGCAGGACTTAATTAAAACAATTTTAATCGTTTTACTTTTGAAAACATCTGTTACAAAGGCACGTAGGTATTCGTACATAATATCGCGACACAAACAAAAGATATTTTACAGACGTGTCCAGACGCAGGTGCAAAACGCAACATTTTGTAAAATAACCTTTTCAGTATTAAATTGATATTACTATGTACTAGTATTTTAGCTGTTTGTATGTTGTTAAGAGTGCTCACTTTCATTTGTTGCATTAAATTGTTGTTTTAGCGACAATCTTGACATTTAAGGCTCGTACAGATTAGCGCGATATCGCGGGCCCGACAGGCATACAGCTGCCTGTCGCGCCTGCGATATCGCCCCAGTCTGTAAGAGCCTTTATGCTGGAACCAACCAACCAACAACAAACCAACCCGCGCTGGGCCCGCGTGGTAGATTACAGCCCACTTCTCGAAGAGAGGAGGCCTGTGTCCCAGTGTGTGTGTGTGTGTGCAGTGGGAACATTATAGGCTGATTATGCATGCATGCTGGAACCAGTTAGATGAGAATAGCCGAGGCGAGATTTGGACAGACCTTTGTCCAGCAGTGGACCTCATTAGGATGATGACTACTTGGATTGGTATTTTATCATACCAAAGACATGTGTTGACCAAAGCTTGGTCATATCCTACGATTTTGAATCAGCAATTATTTCTGCATTTTTTGTGTATATGTTTAATAACCTATTAATTGAAAAACATTACCCTCCTGAGGCAGTCGGGTAAAAAAGCTCGCGCTAGGCTGCACGAGCCTTAAAGCAATGTTATAAAAACACGACCATTTGATGTTCTATGTTCAAAGTGCCTTTTCAAATACTATACGTTTTTGATAACAGTTTAGCGACCATCTAATTTTATGTTATTTATTTTATATAAAAGACACATTTATTTTTGACTGCCAAGCTATGATGACAAGGCACTAATAAATAAAACAATGAATCTGTGACGCTATTAAACATTGTTTTTTTTTAAAACGTCTATGTAATTGCAAAGTCTGGGAACTTGATTGACACCTAAGCAAATTGAGTTTCAACGTAAATTTACCGTAAATTCAAATCCTAACTGTCAGTCGTATGAATTAAATGATTGTAGTACCACAAATCGGGTGATCCGTGTGGTGTCGGACGTAAAGAATAGCACCATCCCATTTCTTCCCGTGGATGTCGTAAAAGGCGACTTACTAGAGAATGGGCAGCAGCGTTGTCTATGCATTTTAACACCATACTGCGATCGCCAACCCGCCTGCCAAGCGTGGCGATTATGGCAAACCCCCCTATTGGGGGAGGCCTATGTCCGGCAGTGGGCGCCTTTCGGCTGGAATGATAAGTACGGCAAATTGACGTAGTGCGTTTACCGGCACCCTAATTGCGTAATACACTTTCAATTACAATTCGAGAGTTTTGAAGTATATTGCTAATTCATTGCTTCATAGGTTTGAAAAATTCGGGTGCTCAACAACATAAATAATCCCCTCGAAAAAATAACCCTTTCAACACCAGGACGGCGAACAGTCGGTTGTCTTTTAAACTGAAGGCACGTGAACATATACGTAAGAAGTTGGCAGAAACATCCCAGCGCTAATATTTTGCTGGATCCGTTTTCTCCTCTACTGATCGTTATTTCCCCAATACCGATCGTTATTAAAATTTCTCCTGACAAAGTTTATTCTGTTTATATGTATGTATCTACGTATCTATTCTTGTATTGTATAGTTATTTTCGTGTTATCTATCCCTTAAGTTGCACCTGGCATCTGTCTTCTCTGCATCACCCTAAGGTTGACTGGTAGAAAATGCCTCAGGCATTAAGTCAGCCTTTGTACGGTATTTTTTTTCTACTAGTGCATAAAGTTTAAAAAAAATAATAACGCAATGAACGTGGGTGAACTGTCAAAATTAAACTCATTGCAGTCAATTGTCATCGTATGTGTGTTATGCAACTACCCCGTTGCTGTACTATGACGTTAGCCGACTGTACATTATGATCAAGTATCACAAACCAACAGAGCCTTAATTAAGATTAAGGCTCAAGTATCACAAACCAACAGAGCCTTAATTAAGATTAAGGCTCTGTTGGTTTGTGATACTTGATCATAATGTACAGTCGGCTAACGTCATAGTACAGCAACGGGGTAGTTGCATAACACACATACAATGACAATTGACTGCAATGAGTTTAATTTTGACAGTTCACCCACGTTCATTGCGTTACTTATTTTTTTTTAAACTTTATGCTCTGTCGCTTTCAAGTACTTCAAGGAAGAAGTGGAAAAAGTAATAAACATAATAATAGTCTAAAGCAAAGTTTAATAAAGCTTTCTAAAAAGAATGATACCTGAGAAAGTTCCAACGATGTTAGAAATTGTAGGAAAGCATGAATCAGATATGTATGCCTCTGAGGAAGTTGTAATATTGAGCGTAATGAAGCTTAGAGACAAGGGAGCGTTAGCGGTCGACTATAACGATTATGAACAAACTCCTATGGATAATAAAACTGATCGTTCTGAAATTCAATTTATTCTAATGGGCAGGTATGAGATCCTGGGAAGGTTGTCTTTTGATGATCTTGAGATATATGGCTGTATGTATGTATGTATGTGATATATGGCAACTTGTGTTATATGGCTGACAAATGACAACAGGTTTAGCAGCGTGTTTTTAGTTGGCGTCACAAGCAAAACTAAAATTGTATTTGATTTTATTTTTGCCCGCCAGGTACCAAGTTTATTAAAAGATATTGAACACGCGTTTTTTCTTGTTTTCCGTAATCAAAAATTAGGGCAATAAATTGAGTTAAAATGTAACATGGCGTCACGCCTTGCTAGATTGTATACTGAATTGTGACGTAGCGAGCCCCACTCCCCAATTTATCTAAGTATTTTTTTCTAAACGTGACATTGGCTAAATGCACAAACCGTGCGAAACCAAAGAAAAAAAAAAGTATTTTTTTATTAAGAGGCCGACAACACCTAAAGCGCGGTCACTGTCGGACTGCATAGAAAAGAAAGAGAAGCGCGATGACACAACGCTGGTAATTTATTCCAAAATATGAAGCAATTACCGATTTACAAAAAAGCTATATATTGTATAAAAAAAAATAAAACACTATTATGCTAATATGTTGCTTGTAGAATAATCTGACAAAAAATCTGAATTATTGCATGTAATTAGTATGGTTTTTAATCGTTAATAGAATTTTTTAGAGGTATCTTCGTGATTTTTTTATATCGTATCAAATTAGTTGTATTATGTTTTCAACACACTATCTACCTAGCATATATCCTGAAGAAAATCATATATTTTTCTGATTTTGTTTACTGCAGTGGATCATATACTTTTAGGCATTATAAAACTTACAAAATTTGCGTTTAGGTCCTGTAGTCCCCTTAATATGATAAAGCAAAAAATACGTGTCTAATATTTTTTTATTATCTGACTGAAGGACTAAACAGGATTTCTTTTTTTTACCCAGGCATCATCCCTATTAGCCCGAAGCAAATGTCACTGATACCAAGAGTTTCAAGACCTTTTATATTTTCTTAAGCTAACGTTTTTGGGATATAATGGTGCCGATTCCCTTGTTCACAAATTAAACTAAATTTAAGTTCAGTGCATCTTTTTCTTTCTATTTCATTAAGAAAAGGACAGAAGATAAATTTTAGTTGAGTTCTGTCAAATTAATCGGTAGTAATTGTTGTTTGGTTTTTCAATATGGAGTTTGACATTTGCACCTGTCAAATTAGTCTCCGAGATTAAAAAACAGACTTTAGTATCTGACGTCACAACACAGGAGAGCCATAGCAATTTCGCGCCATTCAGTACAATGATCGTGTGTGACAAGGACAGATGAATAACTTCTCAATTTATCCAGTGATCTTATTTGTTTTTTTCACAAAACGTCTCTTTTTAGTAACATATTTAAAATAGGTAGGTATTTGTGTATAAGTAATGTATTTCTTTGATAATAGTCAAATTCCCTATCAATTTACGAAAATACACTTTCTAGAACCAACCACTACATTATCATTTCCATACAGTATTGTAAGTTTTTACTGGCAACAATATCACGGACAAGGCACAGAGGAGTTTAATGTCGAACATCTACAATTATAATACGCCCGCGCCCGTCGACCATGATATTTTTCAAAAGATCTCCATGAATTATTTATTTCCAGCGTAGACACCATTACAATTATTTCTTTTCTACTTGAAGGAAACGACTTGTGAATAATAAGTCTTGAAACATTTGAAATTGTAAAATGGTAGATACGAGTAGCTATGGTGGTCACGGCGAAATATTATAGCGAGTATGTAATTTGTATATCTTACTAATATTATAAATGCGAAAGTTTGTGAGGATGGATGGATGGATGGATGGATGTTTGTTACTCTTTCACGCAAAAAGTACTGAACGGATTTGGATGAAATTTGGCACACAAATAGTTTATAACCAGGAATAACATATAGGATACTTTTTATCCCGATATACCCACGGGGTCAAAACTTATGCGGGTGAAACCGCGGGGCGCATCTAGTTGTATATATATTTACATTTATAATAATGTGACAGCGTGTCTTTTATATATTTTTGGGGCTCTAGGTATTAATGCTCTCGGTCCATACATATACTTTTCTTTATAGCAAATTAGAAAATTCGTTTTACGTAAGTGATCATGAATTCAGCCATGCACGTAATGTCCTTTTGAAAACAACCAGTAAAATCTCAAGTTTATCATTTCATTATTTTATACATACACGTTATTGGCGCACGCTTGACGAAAACACAAAGTTAAGTGACCCAAATATAGCCGTCCATATTTAGCATGACAGATCCGTTAATTGCAACTTTAAAAGATGACAAATTACATCTTTTGCGAGCACTCAGTGCATCAAAAGATCAAAGTGAGAGGCAATCAGTGTGGTCCTTTGAAAGAAACGCAAAAAAAACAAAAAAGGTCTTTCACGAGTCACGGATTGTGGTCGCGAAAGAGGTAAACGTAAACAGTGGGGTCATCGACCTAGGTTCAACTTGACACATTTTTGGTCGGCCCCAATTGTACGGGAGCGGCGACCTGCGCCGCCGCCTTGCGCAACGGGAAGCCGGTTGTGTTGTGCCAATCGACTTCGGGAATCGGAACCGAAATGGAACAAGTTTCCTGTGACGCGTTCGGGATGAACCGTGGCTTGGGGTCTGCATGTCACACGCTTTTAGCCTGTTATGCAAATTCTTTTGGAAGCTGGGAAAGTTTTTGGGGTCAAATTGTAGGTATGTTTGGAGAGATGTCTGAATAGGTATTCTCAGTGTCATCTTCCAGATAATCTATGTAGAGGGGCAAAGAAAGAGCGTTGGTTCATTTTAATCTAACGTCACCACTGAGTGCAAAATAGTAATAAAAAGTAAAAAAAAATCTAAAATCCCGACTGTGTAAAAAGTAGTGAACTTTAAGAAAGATGGAAACAAGATTTATATAACTTAATACGCAGTTGGGTTTTTTAATTAACTTTTTTATTTTACACTTAGGATTATAAGACGGATTTAGGATTTAGGACGAAATTAGGGTATTTACCCACTTATAATCGGGTGATAATTTTTTATTTATACCCATTGACACTCGCACAATAAAGACGAATCTAACGACATATTATTTATCAAAATTGGGGTTATCCGTTTAGTAGTAACGAGGGAACATAGGGACGGGCATACATACATACAGGTCAAACATATAACCCTCCTGTTTTGGCTTCGCCACAGTCGGGTAATAACAATAAGCTAAGTATGTGAAATTATGACTGGGTCAATAATCTGATTTGAAAACATTTGTTTTATGACTCTCAATAGGTAATTCGGTACCTACCATGTGTTTTCAGCACCTTTGTTGATTAATCTTAATACATAAGAAACAGCTCATTAATATTCCAGACTGGAAACCTACTCTATGAGTACTTTGTTACCAATAAAATAATTTTATAAAAAGACACTTGAAAGCTATTAGATCAAAATATGATGAGCCAATTTGTTTACACGCCCATTGGAACAATACAAAGTTAGTTGTGAATATTCCGGTCGAACACCACAGACAAAAACTAGGTACGGAAGAGTTACGAACGGTCGAGTTGTAAAGTGGTGAAGGGATCTATATCCCTTTGAGAAGATTCCGCTAATGTCATGAAGGGATGCACGAAAAAATGCAGGTAGGGCCCCGAGCAACGACCCCGGGGTTTTTGGGTGCTGACGTCACCGCCTTCTGCAGCCCGCTCAATAACACGAATGTGTACCAACCCAAGAATTTGTCGTTTTGTGGTTCCATATTCGGATGACCGTGAGTGGCACTTATGTTTCGAAACAAAAAACGCAATGAAAACTAAGTACAAATACTAAAATAATCGAGTGGCATCATTGCCCATTCCGCCCAAATGTCGAAACAAGGATAAGCGCATACAAAAATAAACAACACATTCGAGGTTTTGACGGTTCCCAAATATTCTGAGAATTCGACTGGGCACGCATGCGGATCCGACAGCAAAATGGATGTTATTTTTTGCTTTTCCAATGTGTAACTATACAATTTGCACTAGAGCCCCGGAGTCGATGACCTCTCGCCAGCTGTTTGACTATCGTGGTTTACAAAGCAAGGCAAGACGGATTACTGAGGAATCGTACGCAGTACCGGTATACGCTTTTATTCGAACCGTAACAAAAGAGCCATGAATAATGACATCATTATTTTCTTATAATGAGCAGGTACCACAAACGATGGCAACTATGTAGCTAAACACATCGCAGTTTCGGTTGTTCAAGAACGTTCTGTTACGCCTTTACAAAGTTGAAAAATAAAACATGAGTAAAGAAAGACGTAAAAGTCACTGTAGAGGTGTGTTAACGAATGCCATTTGAATGTATACTTCTTATTTAGAAGGTGTTTTGAATGGAATATTAAACAGGACCGAGTCATGGGTTTAATGTGTCGCTGCTGATCTATAGCGTAGGTCATGAGGAAGCATAAATTTAGAGGAGTCGATAGTGGCGGCGTGGCTCCACAAACCCACAACAGCTGTAGACAAAACGCCACGCTCACCAACACATGCTCGCACCCCTGCAACACGCACACCACTGTGCGCAGAACACGTATACGTAACGTAAACACACGCAGGTTTATGTACACCAGATGCCCCTACACCGAGCGAGACGGACATACTAATAAACATCATGTTAGAAGAGAATGCAACGTTGAGGGAGTGAGGCTCGCATTGACAACATGCAGAGACGTAATTAAATGTAGTTGAAGGTCGAATAAATAAGAGGATGTATGATACATTATGTCAAGCACTCGAATATGTGAGATGTAAAGAACAGTCGGACGCAGCTGTAACGACTGACGACCGTGCGCATACGAACCGAATAGCAATGCCTTAAACAGCGAATGTTTCGTAGGAACCAGCTAATAGAAATATAAACAGAGCCGGTCCGAGCGAGGCCGTTGTTAATTAACATACAGATAGTTTAATAAAAGGCAGGAAACAGGCAGCGAGGGGAGTAAGCAATGAAGCGGTAAAAATAGAAGCGGGGGCGACAGAGACGCGCAGGAATCGATCCTACGAACAATGCGACGATGCACCACTTCATGCCAATCAATAATAAATGCTACTAGCGTGCAACAGTTCCGTGTACATAACGCTTATTATTTTGGATTATTGAAATTATATTCCGTGATTTGTTACTCGAAAGTTTATGTTGCCTCCATTGTAAACTTATTTAATTTCGCTTTTAATTCAGCTTTCAATAAATTCAGTTCGTCAGTTTCATATTGTATATGCTTTGCATTGTAAATATTATAAACGATACTGATATTATTGCCAAACAAGTTTTATCTAATATTCGTTTCCGTTCATGTATTATGTAGTTGATAATTTTCAATGTTTACGTAATTTATACCATTTTATCACTTAGTATCCTTAATACTATTTTTAGACCATCCCAAATGAATTAGCTCATTTAATATATGGTTAAATTCTTTATTCCTATTGGATTTTTTATTTCTCATTAAGACCTGACCGTCCATAAATTCAATCCCTTGCTAAATAAACATTGGCGTTTAAAAATAAAAGCTCTCCAAACTCCAACTAAATAAAACCGAATACTACAAAGCAATCAATTTAAAGTTTCGAGGGAAGTCCCAAATGGCCGGGCAGTGGTGGTGCAACCACGTTAATTAACGAAATGAATCGATGGTGAGTGCGGAAGTGGTCGGGGACACCCGTCCCGGTTATTTTAGCCACTGCGCGTAACCGCCGCGCACTTGCCGTAGGTCAGGCACAGGAACACGAGCAAGCCCTAAGTACTGGGGGAATATGTAGGTCATACAGCAACATGAGACGAACCGTGAAGCATTTTACGGGTTCGCTGCAAATTGGGTAGTTTATCAGAGATGCGGCAATGTTGCGGCAGGTCTGGAGGTCATTCACTTTGATTAGGTTCACTGACGTAATTCAATTAGCTATATGCTCGCTGTTTTGATGTAGGTTATTTGTGGGTGTGTTTATCGTCCAATTATATTTATCGTAGTATTGACGCATGTTTGTTATCGTTTTAGAAGTGCATCCAAATAGCTGGAATCACTAAAAATAAACCATTTGTCATGTATACAGTGAGCTCAAATTACCCATAATGATCCGACATCCAGATTTACAGGTGGAATAAAATTGGTGTCACATTTTGTTCTTATTACGATTCCACGGTCTCTTGATTATTTTTTTTTTTTTCAAACCGTGTTCACCGCAGTGGGAACACAGCAGGAGTCTACCGCAAGCCGTACACGAGCGCATCTCGACGCAGCCAGGCAAAACCACGTCTAGACGCCTCTGTATACAAACACTGCCATTATAACCAGACCTGCAATATTCATTTACTTTCCTTTATTTAACAAGGTTGAATTAGCATCGGTGGGGCGTTGAGATCAATTTACATTTGCCGTCTGATATTTATTGCGAATGCATTTGCAGTTTTAATTTGTTTTAGGCTCTGCATATCGTGTATCTTGTGTGGTCTTGTTGACTAAAATTTGCAAGCGTGTGTCATTTTTTACAACCAAACTCTTATTCTCTGGCAAGTTTACTTTACGTCCTTTGAACGTGTCGCGTTCGAGCTAGGCGTGAGTCAACTCGTAGGTATTTAAGCAACCCTTTGTTATGGTCGCGCAGTGTTAACGACCAGTACAAAGGCAGTCGGGCGAGCCGCCCTTCAGCTGACTGAGACCTTGGCTGGATTTAGATGCGGTTCGACGGACTCCCCGACGACACTCGATTTAGTTTTGATGTCGATTTGGATGTTTTCTAGCGAATTGGCACGGGAATGCAACACGCAATCTCGGATGGGCTTCGATTTTTTTTTATCTATTTAGAAAAAAGAACGTTCGGAATACTCGAGGCATTTTGAATTCTCGATTCGGTTTTTTCGTAACCACAAGTATAAGGTCAGTGTCCGCTGTTGGACCTTGGCCGATTTTAAACGCAAGTTCGACGTTCGACGTCTGAGCGGGCGCGCTTGCGTCGGCGGCTTGTGCGTTTTATAACTTTCCCCGGCTAGCGATAAAGTTCATGTTTGAACTTTGTTTCCTGATGATCCGTTCGATTTATAAATAGACGCACATCTGCCAGATGGTAGGTGAAGATGGTCATAAAATGTTTATGGAAATATTTAAACAGTGAACTGAGCTCTGGAAATTGAAAATCCAGTAATTATAGCTCATGATTCAGTGAAGAGTGAAACGAACTGTAGCTTATGAGTCTAAGGCAACGCTAATGGTTGTTTTCAATTTGAAGCAAATCACGTTTCTTTATGATTGCTGTTTTTTTTTTTTCGTTTTATTTGAATTTGTACTGCTCTCTTGAACAATACACTTTTTGTTTATTTATTTATTATTTATATGAGAGTCATTAATCTTGTTTCTAATAATGTTAAGAGTCCTCCACAATAGTGTAAACAGTTGTTTTTTTATTTGTAAGCCGGATTGGGTTGGGATACCTGCCGTCTCGCCGGTAGACCTTGGCCGAATTTAGCTGGGGTCATCGCACTGCAGGTCGCTTTCTCCTGAGTGGCGCATGCGCGATGCAATCGGAGCCGTCCAGCTGAACTTGGTGCTATTGTGTTGAGTAACACACAAGATAATCATTGGGAGACGTAATAAACTATCTTAGTCTTGGAATTAAACAACCAGTGTTACCAGGGGGTATCGTATTACCCAGTAACTGGGTTGTGGAGGTCAGATAGGCAGTCGCTCTATGTAAATAAAATAAATTATTTAAAAAACAAAAAACCCGACTGCAAAAACACATAACTGAAAAGGGAAAAACAAGCATTTTATTCTATAGAATTTTGGTATAGCAGGCGGGGACAATCAAAAGTTACACCATATTTCAGGTTATTCGACTGTCCCCGCCTGCAAGACCAAAATTATATAGATTATAATGCTTGTTTTTCCCCTTTTCAGTTATGTGTTTTTGCAGTCGGGTTTTTTGTTTTTTAAATAATTTATTTTATTTGAAGCTTTTTAGTTTTATTAATATATATATATTTGAAAATTACTCATTACTAGCTTTTATTTGATACCAATTATGTTGCAATTAATTTAAAAAAAACTTCCCCTCCTTGTTTTTGTATTTGCAGATGCAATTTATAAATATTATATAGCCTATGTCACTTCTACAATTAAGACGAATCTAAGGACACCTCATATGTTAAAATCCATCAAGCCGTTTAGGCTACAGAGCGTGCCAAAGAAATAGACATACATACATACATACATACATACATACTCTCGAAAAACATTACCCTCCTGAGGCAGTCGGGTAATAAAATACTGGTATACGGCTGCATCCAGTTTAGCTGGAAGCTGACCTCAACATAAAAGACTAGGCAGATACTGAGTCTTGGAATGTTTTGAAATTTGCATTTTTTACTTGTTGCAGGAAAATAGCTTGTGATTATCTACATGCATGAAGGAAATTGACTTAGGTGTTTCTCGAATCCTTTTTTAGGGTTCCGTACCCAAAAGATAAAACGGGACCCTATAACTAAGACTCCACTGTCCGTCTATCACCAGGCTGTATCTCATGAACCGTGATAGCTAGACAGTTGAAATGTTCACAGATGATGTATTTCTGTTGCCGCTATAACAACAAATACTAAAAAAACAGAATAAAATAAATATTTAAGGGGATCCCATAAAACAGACATGTTTTTTTTTTTTTTTGGCCGTTTTTGTAGATAATGGTACGGAACCCTTCGTGCGCGAGTCCAACTTGCACTTGGCCGATTTTTAACAATAAAGGAGCTATTATTATTCAAAATCGTCATTCTAGAATAAATTATGAGAAAGCTGGGCTTTCCGCTTTACCAAAGTCTGAAATAACATACGCGTTTAAAGCGTGTACTCGACTTTTTTATTTATTTATTTATCTTTCTTTCTTAGATAAAGTTTATAAAAATCTTAACTTAAGAACTATGCCCCGCAAAACCTTTTTCACGGTTTGTTTGTGGGAACAGAACAAACAGTATTAGGTATATACATATACAAATAAGGTTTATTAGTGGGGAATACTTCATTTTCACTTATTGCACTTGTAACAAATGTTATATTATACAGTTTGAAATTGAAAACTTGCGACAAACTGAAATGGGACATTGTATACATCATTATTAACAACTTTTACTAAGGGACCAAAGCTGTAATCCCAAAAAAAATCTGCTTTTCCTACATTTTGATGAGGTATTGCGAACATAAATGTAGGGGACAGCAGTTTTTTTTTTGGGATTGTAGCTTTGGTCCCTTAGTAAAAGTTGTTCATAATGATGAGCACAATCTCCCATTTCGATTTGTCGCATGTTTTCAATGTCACCCTGTATGTATGGAAAGTGAATAATGGAAATATCTTAACATTTTTATCTCGTTTATTTACATAAACAAATTACAAGATGATTATTATCATGAATTATTATTAACATTGACAGTGAGTACAACTTTGTGCCCTTTGGCGTAGAAACCCTCGGTCCACGGGGTCCCAGTGCGCATAAGTTATTTGCGGAAATCGCGAAACATCTAGTTGATGTAACTGGTGACCGAAAAGCAGGCGGCTTTCTCGCGCAACGCATCAGCATTGCAATTCAGCGAGGAAATGCCGCCAGCATCGATATAATGCCTCGAGGGTCTTTTTTAGATTTATCTTAACTTTATCAAATGACATATTAACTTATAAAACTACTTATTCACTTATTTGCTCTCCCTAAACAATCTGCAAAGTACTTTCCTAAGAACATCGTTTACAAACTCCCGAAAAATATATTATATGTATATTCACGTATTATATGTGTATAAGGCGTGTACACGTATTATATGTGTATAAAGCGTGTACACGTATTATAGATAGGTATGTGTATAAATGGCGGAGGTACATTTATTCATTCATATTTTTTTATAACCTCGCGTTATTTCCCTCTTTTAGGTATGTATTTATATATTTTCTACCTACTGCTTGAACTAGAGCAACTATACAATAGCGAAACAAACACAATTTGTTGCATTATGTTCTCATTTGAAACGCAGCTTGCATAATAATATAAAGCAATGTCATCTAAACACAATAATACAAGTCTAAATATTCCTAACTGTAGGCTATAAGTGTCAGATTAGCATATCAAATGGTCTAGATTTTATAGTTATGAAATTAGGCTGAGGTCAACAACCAACTATTTACATATAATTATATCATAGGATATAATAATGCTATGGAATCTGCGCACTCCTGTATTATTTACTAGCTGCGCCCCGCGGTTTCATCTGCATAAGTCTCGATCCCGTGAGAATATTGGGATAAAAAGTACCTATCCTATGTCCTGACCCAGGTCATGGTCTAACCATGCGCCAAATTTCATCCAAATCCCTTTAGCCGTTTTCGCGTGAATGCGTAACAAGCAAACAAACAATTAAACAATCTCACTTTTGCATAATTATATAATACTAGATTCGCCCCGCGGTTTCACCCGCATAAGTTTTGATCCCGTAGGTATATCGGGATAAAAATATTCTATGTGTTATTCCTGGTTATAAACTATCTGTGTGCCAAATTTCATCCAAATCCGTTCAGTACTTTTTGCGTGAAAGAGAAACAAACATCCATCCATCCATCCATCCATCCTTACAAACTTTCGCATATAAAATATTAGTAGGATTAAGCTAGGATAGTTGGAGATGGCAAGTTTTTTAGAAATATTATATCAAAGTTACTTACATTTTATTGTTATTAAGATTGATTACTGGTTTGTAAATGACTGCGTTGATAAATTACATCGTGATTGTAATGGTAGATAATTTATATCATTTTCATAAATCAATTGCAGTGTGATTAACATAATAATTATAGATATTTATTTTAATGTGTATATCAGCAATTCTAATACAAGACCAAGACCCCTTCGTGCCTCGGAAAGCACGCTAAGCCGTTTGTAGATCTTTGACAGTCGTTACGGGTCGTCAGAAGCTCGAAAGTCTGACAACCAGACTTACCAAGGGGAATCGTGTTACTCAGTAACTGGGTTGTGGAGGTCAGATAGAAAGTCATACATAATCACAATAATCAGCCTATAATGTTCCCACTGCTGGGACACATGCCTCCTCTCTGTGAGAGGGAGTGGGCCGTAATCCACCACGCGGGCCCAGTGCGGGTAGGTAGATGTCACATGTCTTCGATTTTTTTTTTTTTTGGTTCTAGGACATGCCGGTTTCCTCACGATGTTTTCCTTCACCGTTTTGAGAGCAGTGGTGATGAAATAATTTACACAAAGTAAAGCGCCTGTCCGGGTTCGAACCTACGACCTACAACTCGTAAGTTGCAGCCGTTAACACTGGGCCACCACTGCTTCTAGATAGGAAGTCGCTCCATCTAAAATACCAGTATTCAGCTATATCCGGTAAGACTGGAAGCCGACCCAAACATAGTTGGGAATAAGGCTAGGCAGATGATAATGTATATCAGCAATTCGAATACACTTATTGCACGTTATAAACTGCACACTTGGCGAATACCGAAAAATGTGTAACATTTTGACCGTCATGACATTTTGTTTTTTCATTATATTCTCTCAGACGTTGTTAATTTATTTAATTGTGCCTGTTATTTAATACACAATTAATTTCATAATATATTTGTTAAGATTTCCCTATGAATTCCGACGTTCTATATTTCAAATACGTTCTCAAATGTTTATACTTAACCCTAATAAATGCGTGTCCTTCTATTAAGAGTCTATCAAACATTATTAGAGATTGTAAAAAACACAGGAAAAGCGAACAACATACTAGTCACACACTTCCCTCACCATTACATCCGTGATTGGGATCGATTGACGCACTCGGAATATTGATACAGCCACCAACGATTGAGATTCGATCATAATCTATTGACGTGTAAAAGTGTTTGTATAAACCTACTTACAGAAAATAAAATCATTTCATTTCATCATTTCATTTCATCAATCGAATACTCGCGTGAGTATCGATATCTCAAAGGTAATAAATAGGCAGTCGAAATCGTTTCTTTCTCGGGTACAATTAGTTGGCAATGAGCATTTGCGTATGACTCTTGTTGGTGTTAGGCTTGTTTTGTTACCGTTTACTGACGTACAGCTATAAATCTAAATTAGATCGTAAACGTATGGAACGTTCCTTGAAAAAATAAACACAATCGAGATAGTTTTCGCCCATTTCCTGCCTCTATTTCGGAATCAGGACAGTCAATTCAAGATTCCGATGAAATATTTCTCACAATAGAATACCAAAATATACCAACGCTTACCTACGATATACCAATTAAATAATTAGAAAAATGAGTCGTTGTAATTTTCTTAATAAACTCAAACTCAAAGCATTTATTTCAATTAAACCATTTACTTGGCACTTTTGAATTGTCAAGGAGTCGGTCAGCTAGAAATATGAAGCTAGTTGCCCATTCCAAAGCGTAGTAGGTACCTATGGAGAAGAACGGGCAAGAAACTCCATGGACACTCTTTTAAATTAAATTGATACATAAAGATTAGTAAAAAATAATGTTGAAATTATAACTAAATGTGAGGACGATGTAAAATAAAAAAAAACGCGTCCATAGTAGAAAGAGAAACAAAAACAATTTCTAAATAAAATAATTACAAATAAGCCGAGGACGCTAAGAGGTGACCAGTCCCAACTAACGGCGCCCGTTCAGCATGACGCATGGATTAGCACCATTCAGCTCAACCATTTTGAAGGGAGCTAAATGATCCAACACACGCGCCACCATCAGCGAGACATCTGAGTGAGCATGACATACTCTCAGCCGCCAGGGCCCATTCAAGTCAATTACATAACCGGTAAATGGTAGCTGTATTATACATAGTACTCACACCTGTGCAATGCAATTATACAATACAACGTAGGTTGAATTTATATAATGCAAAGATAGTCTTACTATGTTCAGCTGCTCCAACAGTATTTTCAAATGTTAATTATTCAATTGGTTGTGGTTGTGGAGCAGAACCAGCATTGAGCCAAACATTTTTATCAGCGATGTAATCACCCAACTTATAATATGCCTACCTGCATAGTGTGCGTTTGATACAAGATTTGAATTTCATTTCATTCAGTTGAAGTATGTGGGGTGGAATTTTATTGTAACATTTTAAACAGTACCCCATGAAAGATGAGTCTACTTTAGCCAGTCTGAAACCTGGCTGAGATAATAGGTCCCTATTTCTAGTACTATAATTATGTCTTTCACTTCTTTTACTAAAATGGTGTAAATTTTTTCTTACGTACATGATGTTTTCGTAGATATATTGACAAGGTACCGTCATGATGTTAATGTCCTTAAACCGGTCCCTTAGAGAATCGCGCCTGCGGAGATTATAAATGGCTCTGATAGCTCTTTTCTGCAGAATAAAAATTGACTCGATGTCTGCAGCCCGTCTCCAAAGTAAAATACCGTAAGACATGATACTATGAAAGTAACTAAAATAGACTAGCCTCGCGGTATCTACATCAGTAAATTGACGGATTTTTCTGACAGCATATGCCGCTGAACTTAGCCGTCCTGCAAGAGATGTTAAATGAGGACCCCATTGTAGCCTTGAGTCGAGCGTGATCCCCAGGAAAACAGTTTTATCGACGAATTCTAGTTTCTCTTGATTCAATACTATCTCATAATCACCACTTTTGACATTTGGTAAAGAAAATCGAAAGCACTTAGTTTTTTTCCCATTTAATACTAAATTATTGGCAGTGAACCAGTTCTGAACCTGCAATAGGGCGTTATTTACGTCGTCAACATTAGTAGCACGTCTATCTACCTTAAAAATTAAAGAAGTATCATCAGCAAATAACACCATTTGTGGTTGATTATTTAATAAATGGAGTAGATCGTTAATATACACTAAAAAGAGGAAAGGACCCAATATCGAGCCTTGTGGAACACCCATTTTTACTTTTAAACCGAGTGAATTGATACCATTAATTTGTACTTGCTGTTGTCTATCATTTAAATAAGATTTTACTAAGCTGAGCGCATGTTTTCCAAGTCCGTAATGCTCAAGTTTCAAGAGTAAGGTTTCGTGGTCGACGCAATCAAATGCCTTGGAGAGGTCACAAAAGATTCCTATGGCGTCTTGCGCTTCTTCCCACGCATTAAAAATGTGTCTTAGTAAGGTTACACCGGCTTCGGTCGTACACCGTCCTTTAGTGAAACCATACTGTTGATCGTGAAGGATTTTATTCGAGTTAAAATGATTGAGCATTTGATTAAGCATTACCTTTTCAAACACCTTGCTGAAAACCGGGAACACGGATACAGTATATCCAGGATCCGGGGACAGTAAAGACACCAATAATTATAGACACGCTATAATTATTGGTGTCTTTACTGTCCCCGGATTTGAAAAGTGGTATTACCTTACTGTATTTCATTATATCCGGGAAGACTCCTTGATCCACAAACAAATTAAATATTAAGGCTAAGTAGGGCGCTATAGTCTCAATTATAGAGGTACAGACTTTAATGGACATTCCCCAAAGATCTTCAGACAATTTGATCTTGATTTGCTTAAAAGCTTTTATTACTATTATGGGATTAATATGCTTAAAGTTAAATTCAATCGTGCAAGCTGAAACTTTTACCTTTATTAAATCAAAAGCGAGCGAGGGCGAGGAATTTAAGGTTTCAGTAGTTTTAAGCGGGACACTGGTAAAAAAATTTACAAATTCTTGAGCAACTTCTTTGCTATCGCAAATGAGACCACATGACATCTCCAGTGTGTAATCAGAATCATGCTTTTTGTGCCTATTCGTTTCATTATTGATAATTTTCCAAACTGTCTTTAGTTTATTGTCTGCTGATTTAACTTTGTTGCTAATGTACAAGGCTTCAGCTGCCTTACAAGTGTTCTTAAAATTCTAGAGTAAGTAGCAACATACCTATTAAAAGTTTCAGTGTTTATGTAAGGCTTAAGGCCATAATATTGATTACTTTCCAATTACTTATGGTAAAACCATGACTTCGTTTGCCTGGAAGCAATCAATCGCTGGCTAGACTTCTAATTAAATAATTCAGATCTCGTCAGACCACAATTTATTGGAACATAATAATAATTTAAAACAGCAGTTGCTATGTAATAAATCAGTCTGGAAACACCTCCACCTTGTTAATAACGAACTTCATTAGATATACGATAAGCGCTTGATTCGTAGCTGAAAATCTACAAAATTATTTTTCGGTCGTTTCTTCGGCACGATATTGTATTTTATGAACGCAAAAAAATATAACTCTTTTGTTTTTTTGTAACTCAGACTTATTATTGCGTGTATGATGGGATTGTCAGCCTTGGACTGGTCTGACCCAAAACCATCAACCTTGTCAAATACATAATTGTACAAAATAGTCTCTTTCCGGTCGTAAATTGTCAATATCACAAGTTTATAGCTTAAAGTGTGAGTGATTAATTGATTTGAGGGGCTTGTGGCAGTAACAACAGCCGCACGGGTCGATCGATCAGGGTAAACTACGCTTGCCGCGGTTGGTCCGTGGATGGGTGACCATCTTTACATATCGAGCCCTCCGTGCCTCGGAAAGCACGTTAAGCCGTTGGTCCCGGCAGTTATTTGGAGATCTTACGTCGTCAGAAAACCGAAAGTCTGACAACCAGTCTTACCAAGGGGTATCGTGTTACCCAGTAACTGTGTTGTGGAGATCAGATAGGCAGTCGCTCCATGTAAAATACTGGTATTCAGCTGCATCCGGTTAGTCTGGATGCCGACCCGAACATAGTTAGGAAAAGGCTAGGCAGATGATGATATCATCACATAACATGAAGCCTGTATTTCCCGAAGGGTTAGGCAGAGGTGCACGGTGCACCTGTAGTACACCCACGTTTCTCCAGTTATGTTTAAGTCCCATGTAATAGGGGGCGAGGCTATTGCCATCGTGTCGATGTGACCTGCCGGGGTCGCGGGAAGGTACTAAAGGGTTACCGAGGCCCCCGCAAAACAGGCAACAGAAAGTAATACGGGTAGGTTTTAGTCAGTAAGAGTCTGACACACCCTCCCGCTCCGCCTAGAGCGGGAGAAGTTATTTGATGATTTCCCATCAAATAAAAAAAAAAAAACGTGTCGATGTGAGTGATTAATATTTCTCTTATAATTTTGTTCTGTATAGCTGCTACACTATTCAATAAGTTTAATATCGACAACCTTTGGTTTTATAAGTTTTTAATGTTATCCAAGTAATAAAAATCACGTTTCATTTCCTTCTTTTAGAAGTAAAACATTTCAAGAGACTTGATTATTTTTTTATAAAGCACTCATTTGAAAATTAAATAGTATCTACTTGCAAAATACTTGAAAACCTTTCAACGAGCTAATCAAACGAGCTAAGCTATTAATTTGAAACGTAAACAACCGTATGTAACTGAGATATTAAAAGGGCCGTTTAGAGACGCTTTCCCTCATAAATTGAGCATGACGTTACCTACAACGTTATGGTGATTCCTTAATCCGTTGCTAAAAGCCCACGATGCTGGCAACGCCTGCCATGTTAGGTACAGACAACAAACAAACTCAATCCATTTATCAGAGTTTACTTTGCGAAGTGGTTCGGCCTTGGAAACGGATTCAAACACCCGAATTATTTATATAAGATATTATTAAAAGTGTTCCCGAGAAATGATCACACGAATAAGTGTTTACTTATACTTTATTTTGAAGTGAATTAGTTTGGGTTTTCTCAAAGCAGAACACAATAGAAAATTGAGGCTGTAGTGTTTAAAATACCGTTAGTTTTCAATTTGCATTATTCATGAAATCTTGAGTAACTTTTGAATAAGTCTGGTGTTAAATTACTTAATATGAGGAAGTTTCTTTAACTGTAAATCTTAAAATTATAAATCATGTAACATTTACTTTGGTTCTACATTACCATATTATTCGTATTAGATCCCCATTGAGATGTCTACGAAGTTACCACGGCGATGTTCTGACATATGAAAACTTCAACATCGAATACCATCGGATGTGATTTCTAAATGTCAAGGCTTAGATTAGAAACCTGTTCCTTAAGAGGTTATATACCCATGAAGTTAAATGCTTATTCAAACTATATTTTCTTGTATCAATTATTTCTTTAGACATACACATAACCAATGAGAATAACATATTGCTACATTGGAAATTGTAATTTGTTTCGAGAGTTATCATTAAAGGCTTGTGTAGACAGGTGCGACGCGATAGCGCGGCACGACTACTAGCACAATTTCTATGAAAACTTAAGACGCTAACAACACCTAAACCGCGGTCACTGTCAGATTGCATAGAAAAGAAAGAGAAGCGCGATCACACAACGCTTGTAATTTATTGCAAAATATGAAGCAATTATCTGTTTATTAAAAATTGAGTTGAGTAATCGAAAATAAAAAACAACCAAGTTCTGCATTTAAATAAGACGTTCTTGGTATTCATTAAATACGTAAAGTATGTTGATATTTAATGCAGATATTTTGGATTAGAACTCAAGGTAAGAGGTTAGTTTAACGTTAGTTTGTATCGAGATTTTTTTTATCAAAACGTGTTTTGGTAACAACCAAGTTCTAGGAAATATGTTCAAAATTAACATATATTTTTTCCGCTACCACAAACTATACAGATTTGGCCATTTTTTTTCTTAAGAGAAGCCTATTTTGGTCAATTGGGTCTTGTCAGCGCCTTAATGGAAAATGTCGCGCTGCCTGTCGCGCCCGCGGCATTGTGCGAAAGACTGGCGCGACACGAGCCTTAAAAATATTGAATTCGATTAAGATGTTCATTTAGTTTACTTATCATAACATAACATGAAGCCTGTATTTCCCGAAGGGTTAGGCAGAGGTGCACGGTGCACCTGTAGTACACCCACGTTTCTCCAGTTATGTTTAAGCCCCATGTAATAGGGGGCGAGCCTATTGCCATCATCCGGGCACAGATTCAGACTCCAGGCTGCTACTGAGAAATTCCAGATGGAAATTCCCAATAACACTTCGCCCGACCCGGGAATCGAATCCAGGACCTCATGCTCAGCAGTAGCGCTTGCGACCATTAAAAAAAAATATAACTACATTGGAAATTGGAATTTTAATTCGAGTGTTAGTAACAGAATGTTGAATTCGTTTGAAGATGTTAATTTCAAAACTCAATTACGTTTTTCTATCAGGATTTTCCCTGTTTGGATTTTTGACCGGTAGTGGCAATAGGCTCGCCATCTATTATAAAGGACTTAAACAAAACAGGCGAAATGTGTTATAGTACGCGTCAACCTTAATGGCGGCTCTGAAGTGCGCTGCTCGCTGCGCAGTACCGCACCCTCCACCCCGCTGACTCATGAATTCGTTACTGCGCAGCAACTCGCCTCATGTTCCGAGCCGCCATACAGTTTGAATCGGGCTATAACTACCTACCGCCTCGGGAAATACAGGTATGATGTAATAATTAAACACTTTGGAAATCTGATGTTTTTTAAAGACTTGCTTATTCACAACTATCTTTTTTAGTTTTGTTAATGCAGTCATTTTTCATGTCTATCGGTTGCTATGTATTTTGCTCTATTTGAGTTTTAAATCATTCGAGACGGTACGCCAATTATAACTAATTTATAAGAGTGACTTGCTTGCAAGATCTCAGACAAAGTTTCAATGGTTTGTGCACATAACTAACGTTTATACTCGCGTATCTGATTGGAAACGTACACATTATTGTGTAAAGGCTCCCGCGGACAAACGCGACACGACTCTATTAGAACAATTTCTATGAAACTTCATGGAAATTGTTTTTACCAGAATCGCGTCGCATCTTCGCGTCGCGCCTGTCTGCGGGAGCCTTAAAACACTATCAATCACAATGTGAATGATTTTGAAGGATATTGCTAATCCATTGCTTCATATGTTCGAAAAATGTGTCTGCTCAAAAACTTAAATAACGCAATCAATGTTGTTGAACTGTCAAAATGAATGCCATTGCTACTGTGTGTTACGCAATTACCCTATAGAGGCATGAGGAACAGGGTGTAAAGTTCACTCATCCTCCATAGAAAAGGGAGGATCCTCCAACCAGACGGGTGTCGTGTCTGGTGGGCAACTGCCCCACGGTTGATGTCGGGATGTTGTATATATGCTAGTTGCGCGGTAAACTCTGCTTGCGCGATGCAGGATTTTTGCGTGACGTCAGTGTGATGCGTAGTTCGTATGTGGCGCTGTAGATGCCGCCACAACCCCGCAGACACGGCGTTTTAAAACTTTTACTTTATTTAAGTCTTCTTCTTGGATCTAAAATTATGGTAAAGAGATAGACTTACGTCATAGACCTCCTTATATTAATAAAGGTAGCCTATTCTTAATTATATTAAAAGACTTTAAGTAAATATACGGAAGTTTAAAGGATCCTGCAGAATGGCGCGATATCGCGGACGCGAAAGGCAGCGCGACACTTTCATAAAGTTGTGCTACTAGTGTCGCGTCGCGCCTGTCTGCGGGAGCCTTTAAACGACACACTGTTTAGGTTTTCCTACAATTAATTAATACATAACATTCCATAAATTCTGACGTTAGTCTATTGTCTTTTGTTTTATATGTTTATTTTATAGACTCTAGTGTCCGTGGCCGGTGGATCAAAGAGTTGGGTACCGGAAACCAAGGAGGTCGACCGAATGACGTCATTTATATATCGCACGAGCAAAATATTAGATTTATTACACCGTACATACTCATCATTTATCATAGATTAAATATAATTTATTATAGAATGAATAAGTATACTGTGCAGTGTCAGTGTCATGTAAGCTTGCGTAGGCGTCTTCTTATTTTTAAAAAAGTAGTTGGTAGCTACTGAAGAACTTATTTAAAATTATTTTTGAACAATATATTTAAAACTAGAGAGCAGTGGTGGCCCAGCGGTAACGGCCGCGACTTACGAGATGTAGATCGAAACCAGACAGGCGCTTTAGGCACTTAGTGTAAATTATTTCATCACCACTGCTCTCAAAACGGTGAAGGAAAACATTGTGAGGAAACCGGCATGTCCTAGAACCAAAAATTCGAAGATATGTGACTCCTACCAACCCACATTGGGCCCGCGTGGTGGATTACGGCCCACTCCCTCCCATAGAGAGGAGGTTTGTGTCCCAGAAGTGGGAACATTATAGGATGATTATGTTATTTAAAACTTAAACATTATCACGATATTTAGAGCTATGAGAATCTTTTATACATATTAATTAATGTGTTTTGTTATCAAAGTATTAATTAATATCCTTTCAGTCTTCGATTTCATGGATATAAAATTCATTAACAGCATCTCGATGAGTCTAGACCAGGGATTCCCAAACTATTTTGGGCAAGAGACCCCTTTTTCAAAATGAATTGATAACTCAGACCTCCATAGCCAAATTGTTTCATCTTGTACGAACTTGTACACGCTTATCGAAGTGTTGAGTTTTTTAAAAGTACAACAATGATACTTCCTACTAAAATATTAGTCATTCTTATAACAATTTGCTACACGTAACACAACTTAAACAGTATCTTGAAAGTTTCAAATAAGAACTTGTGTTAATTAAAAGGGGTCGATTTTTAGACCTCGTCAACCCCCAAAATCAGTTTTCGTTAATGTCGACCCCTTCTTTTTTTTTTTTTTTTTTGGGGTGGGAAATCATCAAATAACTTCTCCCGCTCTGGGCGGAGCGGGAGGGTGTGTCAGACTCTTACTGACTAAAACCCACCCGTATTCCTTCTTGTTGCCTGTGTTGCGGGGGCCTCGGTGACCCATAAGTACCTTCCCGCGACCCCAGCAGGCATCGGCCCTAGTGGACCCCTACTATGTGCTGACGACATCTCTTTGAGGCGCGCGTGGAATACAACGCGCCGTCGACCCGGGCCTGGTCCTTACCGGACGGTGAGCTAACCATTGCCCACCGTCCGCAAGCCCGCGCCTACGGTGGCCGGAAATCCGCCCGGGATTCCCGACGCCCTGGGTGTCTCCTGCGGCGGCTAGGGGCGAGAGGGCGCGAAACTTGCCTTTCCCTCAACCGTCCCGCCTCCTCCTTCGCGAGCATTACTGCTTCGCAGAAGGAGGTGACGGCTGCCCATGCCCTCTCGCTCCGTACCATGGCCTGAACCAGGGCCGGACGCGAGAGGTCTCTGCCGCCGATCGCCTCCAAGAGGACACGGCGGTGCTCTGCCCAAGCCGGGCAGACCTCCACCGTATGCTCCACCGTGTCCTCCGGGCGATCCACACAGTGGTGACACCCGGACGTTTCCTCCCGCCTTATCCGACACAGGAACCTCCCGAAGCTGCCGTGTCCGGTGAGGACCTGCGTCAGGCGGAAGGTGAGGACGCCGTGGCGCCTCTCCAGCCACTCCTCAAAGAGGGGACTTATCGCCGCAATCGTGGCGTGCCCAAATGTCGACCCCTGGGAAACCGATTTCGACCCCAAGGAGTCGATATCGACCACTTTGGGAAACCCTGGTCTAGGCTATTCAGATCGCATCTACAAACACGAGAAGAAAACTAATTAGTGGGTATAATAAAAAGGAGAAAAAATTAGTTTGTTTCGCGTGCATACCAGGGTGATATGAAAAGAAAGAGATCTGTCTGAGACTGTTCGCTGTTTTGTTTACCTTTACCTAATACAGAAACAAAAGCCGCTTTTTAAGAGGCCGACCACTGTCGGACTGCATAGAATAGAAAGAGAAGCGCGATGACACAACGCTGGTAATTTATTGCAAAATATGAGGCGATTATCGATTTACAAAAAAACTATAGATTGTATAAAAAAAATAAAACACCATTATGCTAATATGTTGCTTGTAGAATAATCTGACAAAAATCAGAATGCTTATATGTATATTAGTTTGGATTTTAAACGTTAAAAGAAATTTTTAGAGGTATCTTTGTGATTTTTTTCTATCGTATCAAATTAGTTATATTATGTTTTCAACACACTATCTACTTAGCATATGTCCTTAAGAATATCATATATTTTTCTTACTGCATATTTTCTTATTACTGATTTTGTTTACTGCAGTGGATCATATACTTTAAGGCACTATAACACTTATACAAGTTGCGTTTAGGTCCTGCAGTCCCCTTAAGAAAAGCTCTAATTAAATACCTAATATTTAATATCTTACACCACGCTCATTGTAACTACCCCTTTATAATTACTAAGTCTTTGCTCCAATGAATATGAATTAATTTTCGTAAATAGTCAGACGATTTTACCTTTTGACATTAATAAATATTTAATTATTCATTTATAAATGCTTAAAGTGTAACAACCTCTATGTTGTGACTAATAATAAATTGCTATAGTATTGTGATAGCGTTGGTTTAAGTAATATTATACAATTTAAATTAACATTTATGTGGTTTTAACGTAAGTTAGTAGTTATTTTATAGCAGTCTGCAGGTTACCTTCGATTTTATATTAAAACAACGAACCTGGCAATGATGCGTTGCTAATAAAGATAAGCATATTTATTTATGTGGTTATAATATACATACAATGTATATTTCATTAATATAATAGACATGTGAACCACGTCCCGACAATGGAAATTAAATCAATACTTAATTTTATTCGCCATTATTGAGTAGTCAGTCAGCCGTTATTTTTGTAATAGACACAAAAGAAGACTTACGCTGTCTGCTTAGAAAACAATATTATGCTCATCTTCATTATAAAGTCGAATTTAGAAGCTCCATGAGCAAGACTTAAGACGGTGACAACACCTAAACCGCAGTCACTGTCAGATTGCATAGAAAAGAAAGAGAAGCGCGATGACACAACGCTTGTAATTTATTGCAAAATATGAAGCAATTATCTATTTACTCAAAATTGAGTTGAGTAATCGAAAATAAAAAACAACCAAGTTCTGCATTCAATTAAGACGTTCTTGTTATTAATTAAATACGTAACGTATGTTGATATTTAATACCGATAATTTGCTTTAGAACTCAAGGTAAGAGGTTAGTTTAACGTTAGTTTTTATCGAGATTTTTTTTCAAAACGTGTTTTGGTAACAACCAAGTTCTGGGAAATATTTTCGAAATTAACATATATTTTTTCCGCTACCACAAACTTTGCAGATTTGGCAATTTTTTTTTTCTTAAGAGAAGCCTATTTTGGTCTATTGGGTCTTGTCAGCGCCTTAACTCATGAAGCCTCTCCGCCGTCGGTAACCTAATCGGCTTTAATTGAGTTTTACAACAAGCCTTTATTTTTTAATCAAGAAAATTCTTACATGGCTAATTACTCAATTCATTGCTCACACAAAAGGCACGGTGTCTCTTAAATTGCCACAATTCCTTCAATTAGAGATCGACGGATAGCGTCCGCGTACAATTTATATAGGAACAGCGACAGCGCATTAATCACAATAAGGTTGCAATGGAGTGATGAGATCATTTCGCCGAGCGATAAAATTGACAGGATCCGAAGATGTAGGTAGGGTCAAGTCCGACCATTTAAAGGAGTAAGGAGTGAGACAGAACGTTTTATTAGACTGGTATAAATTGCGAGGTAGGTGAGTCAATGCAAGATATTTATTTATAAATCAATAATTTTATCTCTGGACGTTGGAACATTTGAATTGCGTTTATTTCCAGTCATTTATAAAGCTTACAAGTCTAGTAGTCTAGTAGCAAGTTTTGATTCCTTTGCGATATTTCTCATAGGCTAAAAACCTACTCACATACAATTTCTTCCATCCCAAGCTTGGAAATAACTGCAATTAAAACACAAAGAAATCATCCATTCATAGCTTCACGGTTGATCGGAGGCAGGGGAGGCAGACAGGACGGCTCATTAGGTTATCGACATTAATAATAATGTACTACCAATAGGTACTTTACTACCAAGTTCAGACTTCTAATTATTGGTTATAACGTAGTACGTCCCGAGCTCGTTCGTGGATGATTAAATTTAACAATGATTAATTAACTCATCATGTTATTAATGTTATCATGATCGGCTGTAATGGTTCGCTCGTGGTTCGGTTTATAGGTTAATGGGAAAATTTTGATCTTGAACAGACTTTTAGATAGAATGTGACCAGGATATAAAATACTATATTTATTTGTGTCATTATATGGATGTTGGTAAGACACCACCTTAAATTGACCGTATATTCAAATCACAACTGTCATTTTGACAGTTTTATGTAATTTGGCGTAGAATGTCAGTTTAATAAAAAAATAATTCCCCCGACTGTACTACTTTAGCTTTGAATAAAATTGTGATTAATTGGCAAATGCCATTAAATACAGTGAATTGCAGATTTATTTTTAGCGATATTAATTTTTAGAGTTCCGTACCCAAAGGGTAAAACGGGACCCTATTACTAAGACTCCGCTGTCCGTCTGTCTGTCTGTCTGTCCGTCTGTCACCAGGAAATTTTCACAGATGTATTTCTGTTGCTGCTATAACAACAAATACTAAATAAAAGAATAAAATAAATATTTAAGGGGGCTCCCATACAACAGATTTGATTTTTTTTTTGCCATTTTTATACATAGATAATGGTACGGAACCCTTCGTGCGCTAGTCCGACTCGCACTTGGCCAGTTTTTTATTTATTACTGTTCCTTGCTAATATGCTTCGACCTATCCCCAAAATCCCGCTTAGGGGTTGAGTTTCGCAAAATCCTTTTTTAACACATCAACACCCTTCACAAAACAAAATATATATAAAAGTTATCCATTTCCACCCACATTATTTCAGAAAATAATTACACTATAATCTGAAACAATAAGATGAACAAATAAAAAGAAAAGCTGTAATTAATGTTTAAAACAGAACGACCGTTGACTCCGCCTGTTAAAAGTCAGGTAAACTACCTTGACTTTTAACTCGGGTGGAGCCAACAGCCAACGAACAACATATTAGTATGCATGGAAGTATAAATATCACTGTATCACACTTTGTTTTTTAAATATTCCATGTGCGGTGGTATTCTGCAGTTTTTTTGCCATTTGGCATTACAAGATGCACACTTTCCACCTTTGCCATTTACAAAACCAAAATACGAGTATAAGTATTTTTATATGCAAATTTCCACCTGTGTAACTAGATTCTAGTACCAGAGACAGGTAAATAGTAAGTCTTCACAGAGAAGTAGGTAAATCATTTACTACTTAATACATTTTCGGCACAGCGCGCAGCGTAGGTATAAAACTGTACATTGACTGCGATGACATTTCCAAATGGTAACTACAAGTTAAAATTCACACGCCATTTGCATTTTCATTGTGTAGTTTCGGCGGTCGTTATTATAGCAACAATAGAATAGTTTAATTTATTATTCTTATGTGGCCATCGGGTTTCTGGCATAAAATGTTCCAGTTTTTGAAAGAATTCTTCACCTGTATTTACGTCCTTGCGAAAAAATAACGATATTTTTTTGTGAATTGCAACAATTTACATACATAATCACAGTCGCACTGCTGGGACACAGGTTGCCTCTCTTCGAGAGGGAGTGGGCCGTAATCCACCACGCGGGCCCAGTGCGGGTTCGTAGATGTCACATGTCTTAGAATTTTTGGTTCTAGGACATGCCGGTTTCCTCACGATGTTTTCCTTCACCGTTTTGAGAGCAGTGGTGATGAAATAATTTACACAAAGTAAAGCGCCTGTCTGGGTTCGAACCTACGACCTACAACTTGTAAGTCGCAGCCGTTACCACTGGGGCACCACTGCTCTTTTAAGTCTTTTAAATAAAGAATCAAGTTTGGAGAAAGAATTTTCAAATAAAGAATATTTTGTAAGTATACGAGTATTCTAGAACGACGCTGGAGTACCTACAGGTAAAATCTTGATTAAAAACTGGCTGAAACGAATCTCTACTCCTATCTTGTTTTTTATTAAATTAAGTATCAAGCTAGAGCATCGTTCTAAAATAAATGTCTGCTAGTATTATAATTATAACGATTCCCAAATACAAAAAGTTTTAATTATTAAAACATTATTTTAAATTGAATGAACGAAACGTTTTTCGACGCGGTACACGCGGCGGTCTCACAGCGATTTATTGATTAAAACGCGACATGCTATGGTTGGTGGTGCTGCTACTAATCAATATAAGGGTGGGTTTTGCTGGGTGCAGTTCCGTCGGGATCAAAATTCATTATATTATTAATGGGGGATGCGTTATTAGGTAGAACGCCGACAGTAGGTATTAGGGTTAGGACCAAATATTTGACGTAATTGCACAACGGAAATCACAACGGAAATGTATCACACTAGAAAATACCACCCAAACACCCTAATCATTATTTTGTGCTATATTTATTTTCCATTGTGATACATTCCGTTGTGATTTCCGTTGTGCAATTATGTCAAAAATTTGGTCCTGACCTTTAGTCGTCGTGTTATTATGATTCTTGTTCTGGTGATGCGACCATTTCGGTACCAATAATTGAAAAACTCATTCATAACTTGAAAAATCTTTTTTTTTTAAGTTAAAAGGAGCAAAATAAAATCTTGAAAACATAATTATGACGTAAAAGATTGTCAAACACACAGTACATTTATTTTCATACAGTTGTAAGGCTAATCACCGAGCGTGAAGTTTAACGACCACTGTCGAAAACAACCGCCATCTTATTTTAGTAAATAAATGTTCTTACACCATAGAACCGTTACTGAGGCAGTTTGAGGCAGTAGGCACAGTATTTTGATGCGTGTCCGTGGAGTTTCTTGCCCGTTCATCTCCATAGGAACCTACTACGCTTTGGAATGGGCAACTAGCTTTATTTTTGTGACTGACCGACCCCTTGCCAATTTAAAAGATGCAGTGCTGTGGGTCCCCCATAGCACAGCATCATGCTGAGTGGCAGCCTTCTTGCCACAGTCATGACGTGTAGCTGTGTGTGTTTTGTGATATGTAGATCTTTTTTGTTTTATTTCTCTGTTTATCTACTCTAGATCTTTTTGTTTGTACGTTTCTGTGACCAATACGTAAACTTATTTTTCCTTCTTTCTGTCTTTCAGTGAAACAGCCAGTCTAAATGGTAAGTTGTAGTGCCACTATAACAAATACAAGCATAACAACAGAGTCACCGCTATGGAATCGTCATTGTTTTTGTTGAAGTAATATTATTTATTTTATGTTATGGCTGTAATGAGACATATTTGGACCTAAAAGAGAGACTAAGCTCCGGTCGATGAGAGAATGCGTTCCTGACACCCCCGGTCAGCTGAGTACGACAGAAAACGTGTTTTACGAATTTAAACTTTATTAGTTCCTAATCGTGTCCAACTGACAGGTGTCAGGAAATGTAAGGCTTTTTTTTTCCTCCGTAACTTAAGTGTAACATTTATCAATCTATTGATGCTACGCTTATAGAGGTCATTTGTGGCCGTTTAGCCCAAAATCAGTCTTATTCTAGACTAGCTACTCCCCGCGGTTTCACTCCGTAAGTCTCGATCCCGTGGGAATATCGAAATAAAAAGTATCCTAAGTCCTAATCAAGGTCATGGTCTACCCATGTGCCAAATTGAATCCAAATATGTTCAGCTGTTTTAGCGTGAAAGCGAAACAAACAAACTCAATTTCGCATTTATATTATAAAGTAAAGATGCATGATTCTAGATAAATGACTAGATTATGCACCGACGTCAGTTATCCATCGAATTTAGAAATTACGTAAACAGTGTGCCCAGTATTGTCTGGATCCCGGCGAAATAGGATACTGAATTGAAATTGACATTGTAGATATATTGGAGACACTGTAACTACAGGTACATAATTTTGTATTACTTTGAAGCAGAAAAACTAAAAGAAATGAAGTAATTAGCTCATTTTTTATAGTGAATTAGACAAACTAACGTGAAACAGTTAAAATGAAGTAATTTAGCTTAACACGGCTGCGAAAAGCAATTATAATAAAGTTATATTGTAGGTAACTGTTTTAGACGATTTTGTTAAGTTTTGTTTAAAAGATGCTCTATCATTTAGAGCATCTTTTAAACAAAACTTAACAAAATGGTGCAGAATTACATAGAATCATAGCATTGAGCTATAATTAGCACATGGTTGTGTATTTCCATTTTTTAAATAGATCTAGTGAATAAAAATTATAATATGTTGAAAGATATCTAGACATTAAATCATCAATATACGTACCTAATTATACTTAATACGTCAATCAACCCTAGGTAGGCAATGAAGACAGGTATTTGCTGTCAAAGTTTTAACCATAAATTATTGATAATTGTTTTTATATACTTAATCGAACGCATACGAAATTAATTATGTCAGTTCATAATGTCAGACCAAACATACCTTTTGTAAATGGAACTGTATTAGTAATAGGTACTATACTTATTAGAAGCTTTTCTTACATGCCAGTATTTTTCCAAAAATAATGGTATGCTATAAATCCATAGTCGCGTTTGTATTCTGCCAAAGAGCGGAAGAAAAAGAACACAAACGTTTAGGTCGCAGTCAAATTGATTCAAAACAAGATTATAACAGATTTTAGAGGATCAAGTCCTCAATATCTTAGTCACTCCGTGCCGTGGTCAGCACATAAAAATTCCTAAGTACTTGCGTCTCATACATTTGTTTTTTATTATTATTTTTACGAGTCAATGTCGTTTAGGACGAAAAGAACATTGTTGCACCATTAACATAAACCTTTACATGAGTTTAAGTGTTCATTTTATTTCAATACAATGCGTGTTCGTTGTAGGCATTTGTTTAATTTAACAGATTGAAACAAAATGACAGATGGATGCCAGATTAAATAAAATTAGCGTAAAATGATTAAAACTTAAAAATACCCACAATCATAATTTATGTTTGAAACAAACATGCTTTGCAAAAACGCTCTATAGATAGCTCTTTAAAAGTTATTTTTAATAATTAAAGAAGAATAATAAAATAGCTGTTTAAAAGTTATTTAGAATTCTAATATGTAACAACGCACCCGATACTGTTGTCCTACGAAAGAAAGAATACTCAAAAAACAGGCATTGTAGCGCCATCTGCCGGTTTATGCTGATACTAAAATGTAAAGTGTTCAGAAACAAAAGTAGTAATAACAATTAGGTTACAGTAAATATATTTTCTTATTATTAAATTTTTACTTCTATCGTTTGATACAGTGTTTGGTCTGTTAGTAATTAAAGTAATTAATTAGCTGGTAATTTATATGATTATTAACCATGCAAAAATTAAATCGGCAATAAAATATTAAAACAAAAGATAGGAAAACTTCCGAATGAAATCTATTGTTACTAGGCAAGTAGTTTGTTACGCCATACGCGCGTCAATTCCACGCTCCAATCTGCTGTTGTGTTGTGTTGTGTCACGGCAAGCCGCGGCGTCGAACGAACTCGAGAGCTCAGTCAAGAACGTTCGTTAACCGCGCGCGTCACCCGTTCCATGTACCAGTGCCCCCATCTAGCGGTCAATGTCGGCATGACGTAGTGAAACGACCGAGTTCCAGCATTTTATAAGAGATGGCGCTAGTAGTATGATGTTGCGATAAAAACCGTGTGGTGCGTGTATTTACTTTTCAATTATATTTTTTTACTAAAGTGGTGTATAAAAATGTGTTTTATGTGATATTTTTATTTTAAAACAAAGCTTGTTATAAAATTGAAAGCCTTTACCCATATTTCTTCTGTTCTAAAAGATAATTTTCGCAGTGTTTGTAGTTGCACCTACGTAAAGTTTCTTCTTGCTTCGAGTTGACACCAGTCAGATGTTATGTTCTCGAATTTTTGGTTCTAGGACATGCCGTTTGCCTTTGCATGTTTTCCTTCACCGTTTTGAGAGCAGTGGTGATGAAATAATTTACACAAAGTATAGCGCCTGCCTGGGTTCGAACCTACGACCTACAACTTGTAAGTCGCGGCCGTTATGTACCACTGGGCCACCACTGCTCTCCCCCCATCCACACGCCACAGCTAAACTGACATTTTGATATTTTCTGCTCGACGAGCAGCAACATGGCGTGATCAACTCCGCAAAACAAATGCTGACTGCAACATGCTGACAGCAACTTAGCAACATGTTTATTCAACCATGATTATAAACAAATTTTACAATGAATACGGGGTTTTACACTACCTAAAAATTAAGTTGCTACATTCAGTGGAAATTAATTTAATAGAGTACCTAATTAGTGAGAGACTCAGCACAAAAGCTTCATTTCCGAAATATCCACGCAATCAACATAACCGAGTGCTTATAAAATGACTTGCATGTACCGAACATTTTTACTATTCCATTGACCTTTAAATTCTACAAAATTAAGTAACCATACTGTATCAGATGTAGCAAATTAAAGAAAAAATATATAAAGTTCAGTAAGATTTTTTGAATTGACTTTAGTTTGAAAGTACGTACGAAACTGTTAGCCTCATTCACGATTCGACACACCCGTCACCAAGACGATGCAGATTCGCTATCGTGACTTGTCTAATAGTACTTTCGCCTAGGTTCCAAGTCCAAACAAGCGAGCGCAATTACAGACGCAATGGGTTTGGCAAATGGCCGCTGCGACAACAAAGTGTAACGACTCTGTTGGCGGCAGCTTGGAATTAGCACCGCTGAAAGTGATCTCATCAGTCCACCGACCATTACTCATTGGTAGCTAGCAATCAGGCTGGGTGTTACTCACACGTCTAACAGAAATAGATGTTTAGATGCGTTAACAAACAAATAACTGTATTTTGACATCGTTTTTGCATTCATCTTCATTGAGTGTTTGGTTATGTTTAGGTCTTCAGTGACAAATTTAGTTTGTACTGGATTTGTTTGCTCTCTGTTTCTTTTGTTATTTTCTTTGGATTAACTTGTTCTGTCTTTGCTCTTTCCATTTTCCTCCTTTCCAAATTTACGACAATGTTAGTAAACAATGCTACGTTGTACAATAAAACTTTCCCATCATCATTTTCAAAAGAAACCTAACCAAATATGTTATGTCTGTATCAAATCGCAGATATGTCGAAAATTAGAACATTTATAAAAAATAAAATTTAAAAAAAAAACAACATACTAAGCGAATCAAACAGTAACAATAAAAACAAATATTTTATGGAATCAGATGCAGAAGAAAATGCCAAATCCACAATAGTTTTCAAAACAGTTGCAACACGACCTTTAGATAATGACGGTGTCATTAAAGTCATTAGCCGACATAAGCCGAAAGGGCCCAACATGCCCACGAAATGCCTTGATAGCTGTGACCAAATTTAAATGAGGGCATTTTGCGGTGACGTCACACAACCGGTATTACCTGTAAGTACCGTGAATCTTAGGTAATGGTGATAAGCATGTGAGGTCGCTTGATTAGCTACTTGGTCAAGATTATGCTGATGCTCGTTTTGGCTTTCTGTCTTTGAGTTCTTTTTGTTCGTGTGAAGGAACTTTACATAATTATTAGAGACATATTTTAAGCCTGTTAGTTTAAAATATGTCTCTAATAATCATGTAAAGTGAACTAGTTTCTAATTAATTTAAATGAGTTATCTGTGGTCATTTCCTTTTTCGTGTCTGTTTAATGGCTCGATTTAACTTGATTTTGGTTTGGCAGGCCTAATGCCACTCGATCAATACTAATCATTCGTTCAATGACTTTAGTCACGACATTTGGCCGCGCGTCCAAATAACAGTCAAATCGGTCAAGTGTATACCTTAAGTGAAGGGAAGTAGGTACTTGTTTTTTAGAACAGAATGTAATTATAGCATAGCGTGACATTGTGATGAGGTTTGAAGATAAGGTCAGTTCACAATGGAGGGCGCGTCGGCTGCAACTATTGTGTCGCAGAATACCGCGCCCTCTGGCGGCGCGACGGCGCGTGACCGCCAAACAATGAGCCCCGTACCAATTAGTCACCTCCCGTAATTATGTGCGATTATATTTAGTGCCGAAACGGTCTGATAGCTATAGGTTTAAAAATAGAAACTTTGGTATAAGTCATGCTATAACTGATCTGACCAACGACGAAATAAATGCACAAGCCAGACTAAAAGACGCGAACACAAGAAGACGACGACAAGAAGACTATAAAATATATATATATATATGTATATAAAACGAAGACGAAAGCATCACTTCATAAAATTGCGCAAAATATAATTGTCTGTCAATTTGTTTGAGTAAATTACAAAATTACGCATGCAGCAATCGCAGTAAGTGCAATTGGAAAGTAATATCAACTGAGTTTGCAGATGCCTAGTTTAAATAAGAGGGCGTATCTAGTGGCTAACCGCGACACTTTCTACTACGATTTCACTGCGTTTTGTGGCTTAGCATTAGACGCAAGTATAGCAATCTTTAGCTCTATGCAACGTAAATTATTCTTCTTTGTTATTGACTTGACTGTGTTTTCGTAATGACGTGGAGTAATATCGTTATACACATTTATTATTGTGGTTACATTATGGGCATCGTTATTATCAAATGTTGCGTTGATAGATACATTTTCTTCTACACAGAAATGTTGTCTAACTTACCTTTTGTTGATTCTGTTTGAGATGGAAAAGCTGGTGAAAATTTCTTACCTGTAACAAAATAAATAACAAGTTAATACTTTGTGTAATTCTCATGGGTATCACAATAATTTATATAAAATGCAAAGTTATTCATTCAAAATATTGTGTTATTGCCTCTAACCCTCATTACTCCACAACTAAAGTAGTACTTAGCTTCAACCCAAGTACAGTCGGCTTCAAATACTGTAGAATTCTACATCGCAACAATAGTGTCCCTCAGCGAATAACTGCAGAGTGGCTGCACATAGCTCAATGATTCCCAAAGGAGGATTATAGCACTCTGGAATTGATTCTCTAGAATAGAATAGAAGTAAACAGTACCTTGGAGAGCTCTATTGTGTTCCATGCTAACAATGGTTTGTGAGCTCCTAAGGACTTTTGTTCCTTTTTGTAGTGTTTGCAACCACAATTTATGGTTATGATTATGACAGATATTTTTAAGAATACGAAATTGGAAATTGGTGGAAATTTTTGTATGAACTGTACTTGCAACTTTGTGTGGATGCACTTTCATGCGATGGGACATGCGATACTTTCAGTCCTTTGTGAGGTTGGCAAGGCTGAATATTTTACACAAAATAATATTATCCATTGAAACGAAACTATTTATACGGATTATGTCGCATTATATTTGAGTTCTTTATGCTTTGCGTTCATGGATATTCGAGCGCTTTTTGGTGCGAGATAAAACCGATTTAAAATGAAAAAGTTGCTTTTAGGGTTCTGTGAATAAGTCAGAATAATTAGATTAAATTCTATAAACATAATATTTATATACTTAATCAAATCGACGCCCGTTTTAAAATTAGGCAATTTTGATAAAAATGCTATTAAAAAAGAATGTGTGGAAAAACCGATTACTCATTTGTTTAATTTTAAGTTATCTTCTTGGTGCCATAAAGTTTTTAAACGTAAAAAAAACAATTCGTTCGGTTTTCGATTCGCTTTAGTACTATATTGGCAATCAATCAGCAATGTAAAGCGGTGATTGATTGGCACACCACTATCGGTGATGGCGAATGACGGATGGTAGCTCGACACAAACTAAATAAAACTGGTACATTTATCAATATTGGCTCGACATGTGTGTATGTTGGACGAAAACATATTTCATAAAATGTTTTTGTTTTAGCAGAATTCCATGGGTGGGCTTCGGGGGATGGCTTGTAAAATTCCCAAAGAGAAAGAAAGAAAAATGGGTTTATTGGCATTACAGCAAAAAATACACCTTAAAACCATTAAAAAAAAACAGAAAAAAATTATTATAATTCCAAAGGGCCTCATCTCAGCATAATTTCAAATGACAACACAAGTTGTACCACCTGGCACTGATTTTCAGCTGCAACCGACGAGAGAAATGGACCCATTTTCTTTAAGACTGAACCTTCCGACGTATTTGTACACTTTTGGAAACTGCACCCCTACATATAACAAAAAGAAATTCCTAATCCATTGCTTCACATGTTAAAAAATTCGTAAATAACGCAATGAATGTTGCCCATTGGTTAAAATGAAAGGCATTGCAATTTTTAGTGTTGTAATTGCAATTGCAAAGTTCTATACAGACGAAATCAATGCGTTGCACAAATACATACACAGATATACAGGATGCGATATAATTGTCTATGGCATTTCATAAGTTGAAGCAACAATAAAAGTTGCACTGTCTAAACATTGTGAACATGATACATGTCATTTGTTGCTTAAATTTTATTGCATGCCACAGAAAAGAAACTTGGATAGTGTAAATGAGGCTGCGAGTGGGGCTGGTGTCTCCCAAGTTGCTTCAAGTCTCAGTCACCTCACCCACAGCTAAGCCCATGCCAGAATTGACCGTCAACCTTATAATGCGATGATATAGCTACATAGGAGGATGAGTTTCCACTAAAAATATACAAGAATCAGGAGCCGCAATGCATTTTAACGGGACTACAACATGTAAATAGTTGTTTTTGGTATTATATATTTTTGGTATTACAGCAGTACTTACGTAGTAACTATTTAGTAATCTGTGGCAGTACGTAGTTGTGAGATAACTGTGTTTAAATCTTGACTTGAAGGTCAAAACTGAATATGATAATGGGAACTAGTGGGAATTCACTTTAACGATGACTATTTTAAATATTTCTAAATTTTAGTGTTCTACATGAATGTTGGAGAAACGAAAATGGAAAAAAGTATCCATTACGCCTATGTGAGGGGCTTATTGATAATGACGATTGAAGTACAATTAAAATTTGGAAAAAGTTTAACGTGGATTTCGACAAACTTAAATTCTGAATTGCAGATCATGCTCGATAATCTAAAGTTCTAAACAGGCGAAATTAATGTAATGCATAAAGACTGATCTACATACACCGTGTAATTTAATGTAAAGCAACAACAAAATTAGCACCATCTAAAACAGTGTTTAGACGATGCAAGTCAGTTGTTGCTTCAATATTACTCTAGGTAAGAACGTTTCAGGCAAGAAACTTGCATCGTGTAAATGGGGCTTTAATCATGCCCAGCTCTTCGTGTTCTTGTCATGTTTCGTTTTATTTTTTTTTATTCTATGCTTTCATTTCTTATTACTCTTTTTTACATACTTAATAATTTATTTCTGCAGCTGCTCACTCTTGACCAGTATTATGAAAACTGACGTCTTTCTGTCAAGTTCATTGAAATTTATTTTAACCTATTTTTCATTCAATGGCACTTGGTTGAGTATAAACGTCAAGACCTTGGTTAACTCAAGACGAGAATAAAATTGAGTTGTCTCACTGCTGCGAAATATTGCTTTAGATCATTTAATTTTATGAAAGAATATTTGATGGAAGAATATGTGAGCTGGATTTATTTAAATATATCGAAAGATCAAAGTATGAACCCATAACAATATTGATTAATTTCTTTTCGTAAGCGAGATCACGGTTTAAATTGCTCGTAGAGTTTTGATTCCATATAAACACTTATAGGGACGCGAAAAAGAGGATTGAAACAAATAAAATTATGAATGTAGGTAATCTAAATAGGCTATAATAATATAAACAAAGGGAAAACCCACATACTAATGATAAACACGTGTAGCGTTTAGAGAGGGGAAGCCACAAAACTGTCTCCCAAGCTCTCAACGAAGATATGATTGTAGTCCCAAAAAGGCTATTTTGCAAAATATAAAATTTTAATTTTTGGGCACTGAACATAGGAATACTGTACATGTTATTATGAACAAAAATGTATTAACTTCAACTAGCAGACCGTCATTAAGACAAAAAACAATAGAGCGTACTGGAGCAACCCAAGTTTCTTTTAAAATTTTAAATCATTCAAGGCGGAAGCTACGCAGCCGTGGGTATGATTTTTACAGGACCTGGTCAATTTACAACTGCTGCCAAGGGCGAAGGTACCAAAGCCCTTTAAATTGGGTCGACCTCGATTACCCGTGGTCGTTAGCTCTCCTCTTTTATGGTCACTTAAATTGCCATTATATAATAATGCAGTTTTTACATCATTAGTTATTTTTACGACTTAATTGCGTACTTATCATTTTATTGATATGTTCTAAAATTTAAGAAACTCTGCTAATTAGATAGCTGCAGGTCGTTTTATAGGGTTTCATACTTAAGTTTGGGTACTTTTTGTCCACTGCAACTGGTATTGAGTTTTAAGAACATATTTCAAACGACGCTTTTTATGGAGAAGAAACGCGTTTCATGAACGCCGTGATTATGAAAGTTGACTTAGAGATAACAATATTAGCTGTTGCTGTTTCAAAAAGCGGAAAATCGGAAAGTAGACCCTGATTGCAGGCTCGAATAGTAGTTACTAGGAAGAAGAGTGCAGTAAACAAAGAAACAACAAGAAAGAAGAATGTAACAACAGTATGTACAACAGCTGAAACAATCAAATTCCGATCACAGCCAAACCAAACAAATGGCCCATTATCAAAGCCCAATTCTTTCAGTTTCAAACGCTTTTCATTCAGTCAGATTACGTCACCTGCATCGTGATTGTTCTGTATCCTGCAAACCTGCAAGCGGTCTGCTCGCCCTTGAATACGAATGAGCATTCAACTGCTATGCTCATATGGTCATATGTTATGTATGCACGATGCAATCGCCCTCGCTTCGACCTATCTTGCCTTTGTCGAAACTCGATTTACTTATTTTGTTATTTTAGTCGCAGCTGTATCGTGTGTCCGTGTATCAACGCCTTAACTCTTTTTCTTTTAATTCGACTATTGATATTATTGATTCTAGACATCGATGTTTATTGTTTATGTGTTTGTTGTAATTATTTTGGGGGGAAATGGACTGGCATTCGACGTCATGGTATGTTATGGCTGTGTTTAACGATGCATCGCTGAAATTGAGCTCGAATATAGTCTACAGCTACACTCTTTTGAATTGTTTTGTTTCTTTCTATTTTTATGGTTCCGTATCTCAATAGGAAAAAACGAAACCCTTATAGGATCACTTTGTTGTCCGTCTGTCTGTCAAGACCCTTTATTTCGGGAACGCGTGGAGGTATCTTGTTGAAATTAAAACCATATCCCAGGTCTACAGTACCTTGAAGCTGTAAAAAAAAACTTCTAAGTTAATGTAAAAAAATATACGGACGTTTATGCCGCAAAAACACTTATGTTTCGACACTCTCAAGGGAATCAAAATGTATGGGGTACTTTCCGTTGAACTATGAAATTTGGCAAGTAATATCGTCTTATACTACAAGTAGGTACAGGGAAAAATCTGAAACTATACATTTGTAATTAAATCATAAAAAAATATAGTCTTTATTTAAAGTACCATTCTTTTTTCGGTCACCACTTACAAATCCGGATTAAATTTGATACCTAATTAAGTAAAAAACAACTTTGATTAGGTTACCTAACTAATTTGGGTATGTTAGTATAACAATAATATAAGTAATTATAGGTTTTGGAAACTGAAAAACTCGGAAAAAAATCTGCGGGACTCGATTCCTGAATTATTTATAATATGTACCTATAAATTTTCTCGGAACCCTAGGTGGGCGAGTCCGACTTGCACTTGTCCGGTTTTTTTTTGTAAAAAATCGGTCGAATTTCATACGTAAAAATACAATAATAAAGAATGATTGTCTATTTGTAAATTAAGTTAGGTTTCCATTTGAAGCAATAAAAACTAACGATTGAAATCTATATTGAGTTACTGTGGGTTTCGTTTTAATTCAGACAAACGTAAAAACCTATTGACACGATTATACTTCTTGTTTTCTTATTGCAGCTTGTGCAATTTTGATGGCAGAGTCAAAACTAATTTAAATTCATGGATTCCACGACGAAATACTGTTGTGCACAGTTTGTTCGCCATTCTGTGACGAATATTGTTTTTCAATGGCCGCCATCCGCGTCATTCGGTCGGTTTTAGAGAGTCATCAATGGTGAAATATTCAAAAAGAGAAGCTTTTTGAATATCAATGCATATTCGCAAGTTGTGTAACGTTTGAAAAGAACCGTTATGTATTCTACAAAATGATGTTGTTTATCGGAAACGGAATCGTGTATTTTACTTAGAGTTATAAATACTATCTACAAGACAGTGATATTTAGATTAGTTACGTAGCAAAATATCACCATCACCACCAATCTCCTGCCCTTATCCCAATTTGTTGGGGTCAGCGCAAAAGGTCTTTTGCCCTTATCCCAATTTATTGGGGTCAGCGCGAAAGATCTTTTGCCCTTATCCCAATTTATTGGAGTCAGCGCGACAGGTCTTTTGCCCTTATCCCAATTTATTGGGGTCAGCGCGAAAGGTCTTTTGCCCTTATCCCAATTTATTGGGGTCAGCGCAAAAGGTCTTTCTCTTCTATACTTCTCCATTAGTCGTCATCTCGGTAGTCACTCCCTTTCTAGCCATATAATGTTTCACACAGTCCATCCATCGTTTCTTTGGTCCTCCACGTAGCAACATTCATCGAATATAATTTTATTCAATTAGTTTTCTCTATTATCCTTTTTGCTGGAAAAACCCATTTGAATTAGTCAGACTATGATCAAATACGTACCCAACCGTGGTTACCAACAAATAATATGAACGATTCGTTATCCCACCTACAAATCTACACGATAATCATGTCTAGACGCTCAAATACTTGTTAGGTGAGTACTTTTGCTACTTATGTATCCATTCCATTAATTCTATACGGTACCTTATTCCGACCTTTTCGAAGCTGAACAGTTCCTAATATCCCCGAGGCCATTTTAGTGCAGTGCTCAGTTATACCAGGCCATGGCCTAAGGCGGAAGTAATTCGAGTAGCCAGTGAAGCCTTCTAACTCATTCTATTTACTACACAACACTACAGTTCGAAGCATACAAGTAATTATGCACACTACTGCGACTACAGATGCGTGAAAATCGCCTGGAACTAATCCCGGTGGTATCAATAGAAGTTTTTTTATATATTTTTTTTTTTTTATTTATTCACGTTCCGTCTGTCAGATTTGCAATCAAAGTTTTTTTTTTGTATTTAATGTACGAAATGTTTTTCGATAAATCAATTATTTTATTCGCTTTAAGGTGAAAATGTTTTTCAATTTTCATTAAGTATTGATAACTGTCTACTGTTGAATGGGGCATTCATATCAACATTCTCAGCAGAAGATGGCAATAGGCTTGCCCCTCTCGGACTTAAGGAAGGATGTCTGCCTATCCCTTCGGAAAATTCAGGCGTGATATTTATTATAAACCAGCTGGCGATGTTTCATTAAGTCGCTTACATGTTCGTAAGTTGAATTCCTTAGAATATGGAGAATAACCGTGAAGTATTTCATAAGCGCTGGTATTCTGAGTATCAATGGCCACATGCACAGAAATGTGGAGCTAAATTACATAAATTAATATTTCTTTTGGTTGGGTCTTTGCTATTGTTTTGCGACGTCAATGTGTTATTATTTGTAGGTTATAAATAAATAATCCTTTTGTCAAGTAGGTATGATGAATTTGTGATTAACATTGTAGATACACATGGGTAACATTCTGGTCAGTTATGCAGTCGTTCCATGTAAAATAAAAATAATAATCAGTCGCATCCAGTTAGGCTGGAATCCGACCACCCCAATATACAGGGTTAAAATTAATTAGCTAGCGAACTCAGCAAATGTGACGGGTATCGATATCAAAAAAGGACAAAAAAAAATTGTTGATTTTCAATGGGTCAGTTGGGGTCAATGACCGCTCTGGTAATATTATTACTTGAAGTGTGAGTTGATAAAATATGACGTGTTATCGTGTTTTAATCTCACAGACGTAATGGGTATCGACCCATTACGTCTGTGAGATAACACAAAAAAATATATTTTTAAACTGATATTTTAAGTGACTATACTACCGGCCGGTTGATGACCCAAAAAAAGACATCCTCAAATAATTTTCTTTATCATTTCTCAGATATCGAGACCGATCATCACGTCTGCCGAATTACGCTAGCTGTAACTTGAACTTGAACGTGAAAAAAAAAAAAAAAATACGCGTCGAATTGAGAACCTTTTTTCGTCGGTTAAAAATGCTAGGCAGATGATGAAGATGACTTTGAGTAACTTCCGAAAATAAAAATCAAATAGGTTTCTCCAACATGATTTTCTGTCAAATAGAAGTCAGGGACTAAATTATGAATTTGACATCGAAAACACGCAATGAGACTGCTTTTCTGTTCTAAGAACTTCAGGTACTGTAGCAACTTCCTAATATAATAATAGGCTTTAGATACAATGACCTAACAAAAGCTCTTTGGCCTAACAAAAGGATACTGTCTTAGCATATTGGGCGTACGGCAAACAAACCGGGTGATGACCGGGTCACAGCCGGGCCGTCCTGAATCGACACACTGACCCGTATAGACGAATAACAGGAAAATGTATTGAAATATATCAAACAATTATTATTCCTGTGTAAAGTTCTAATTGGAATAAAATACCTACAATAAACAATATGTGGCTGAAGTTTTCAGGAAATAAATTATGACAATTCATTTCAAGCTTGTCGTTAGGGCCGAGGGAATTTTTTTAAGTAATAAATATTAATATCATATCGTACCTCAACTGTAAATAATTGAAAAAAATAATATAAGAACCTCTGTACTTTAAGCGATTTTCGAGCTCAAGAAACTAATGCAATAGGATAATTTAAAAGTTATTTGAGGAAATACGCAAAGAAATGTGCAAAGTTACCAGCTTTTATTTAGGTACCTAAAGTTTTACATATTTATATTTGAAATTAGGTAGTACTACGCTAAGTAAAAGTTGTTGAATTGAATAAAATCTCTCAAATCTCATAGTAGATCCATTTCAAACCCCACCAACTCATTACATCTTTATCAAACCTAAAGCAAGTACAACACTTACTTCCCGGTACACTTGATTCCAAGAACTGTTCGATATTACAAAGCTGAGAGCACACGCCACGTGTATCATCCCTGTGGAACTGGGGCACGGAGGGAGGCTGGGCGGCCCACTTCGCAGGGTCACACCGCGACCTACCTCACGACCTGTTTGTTGCTGACTTCATCCGATACGTTAAGGATTCGGTGACGTCACACTCCAGAGGTATTTTTTTTTGGATTTTGCAAATGCTTTTGGCGTGACATAGTGCGACGGGTTTTATATGTAGTTTTTATTAAGGTGTTTTCATAGGGCACAGTGAAAAAACTTTTAGTCGGTCGCAAAACACAAAAATACAAAACCACCGACATCCGAAATAAAGTTATTTTTTGTAAGTATATTTAAATTTAGTAAATAGTTTTTTTTTGTTTTTATGTGTATTGTTTTTCTTCTACTCTTACACACGGTGTCTACATCTCTTTGTCTACTATCCTATCGCAGGTATGCTGGAAGAGATTTATAGAGATTTTTAGAGAAATAAGCATTACCTTTGTACGTATTTTTCTGTTCCTTTCTTCTTGCCTGTTTATATGTGTGTACATAAACTGTTACATAAATAAATAAATATTTTTTTCTTTGTAATGTACTTTTGGAAGTCAGTCGTTTGTTTTTTTTGTAAAAGGTTTTAATTTTTCACTTTTTAGTTGTGGTACCTACCCCACAGAATCCCCTGAACCAGGAACCAGGTCCCTGGATATGATGAAAGAATTTGCGCATGTTTGAAAACATGATCACGACTAAAGTCATAGCTGTTTTGCTATTTTCTTAATACTCGCAACAATGAATGGTTGTTAGGTGGGCTCTTTCTTTACCGGGTGTGCTGCTGGGGAGTTTGTTGCGCCCCTTCTTCCCAGCTAAAGCACTAGGAAGTGGTGAAGAGCGGGCGTTTTTGGAGGACTATCTTATGTAATTTTGACGTTCAAACGTACTGATTCTCAGCCTAGTTTGAATAAATGACTTTTGATTTTGATTTTGACCAGAAAAGAAAAAGCCACCCACTATTCCTTTAACATAGCAAAAATACATCTTTATCCTACCGTTTTTAAACCTTTCGTTTACCATATTGCTCCTAACGATACTGGTTAGATAGTGGAGTTTAAAAAGAGAAATGTTTCTGTTAGCACGCTTAGCACGCAACGCTACGAGATAGTCACGATCGTCGCGTGTAGCTATCCTAATGGCCGTGCTAAGGTCGCTGCATACGATACGAAATTTAAATGTATGTGTATGAAGCTTAATATTATATTCTGTGCAGAGATGTTAAGCGATATTTAGATGTTATAAAATGGAGTTTTTCAGAAAAATGTTACAGTATTTTTGGTTTAATTTAAACCGCGTTATGGCACTTTATTACTAGTATACTCGGGTGCATGAATCTTTTGTGTTTGAAGGTTTATCCTGAAGCATAGCAGTACATTAAAGAGATTGCACATATAACGGAACTAAAGTATCTCTCATCTTGTTGACTGGTAAATCTTTTTGCCAAAGCTCGTTCAGGATGAGCCTATAAAATGTTCCCACTGCTGGGAGACATGCCTCCTCTCGGTGAGAGGGAGTGGGCCATAAACACCCACATGGGCCCAGTGCGGGTTAGTCGATGTCACATATTTTCGTTTCGTCTCACGATGTTTTCCTTCACCGTTTTGAGAGCAGTGGTGAATGAAATTATTTACACAAGCTATTATTTACAGCTAGTTTTCGTAAGAATCGTGCCAAAACGATTATTAAAATTTAGAAGAGAGAGTAATAGAATTTAGATAATATGGAGTATGTCGAATTTAATTGACAGTAGTCATTCACAGCATGACTAAAGCTCCGAACCTTCCTCTCTCCTATAATTTTGCTGTGCCATTTAAAATTTATTGAGATCTATATGGTCCCTGTCCCATGTTGAGATCTATATGGTCCACGTCCCATATTGAGATCTATATGGTCCCTGTCCCATAATGATCTCAATAAATTTCATTTTACCACCTAAATAGGTACCTACACATGGTGGAATGCAAATAATGATAGAGTACTAAAAGATCTAATTCTGTAAATAATTTTTACAGTTTAGGAAAAAATATTTTTGTGGAACCATTTTCTTGCCAATTTGCAAATAAATCTCTTTGTCTCGTGTCGTCCTCGTCCCGTTCCGTGTTGTCGGACTTAGCAAGCAATTTGGCCGGAGTTAGCGCCATTAGGCCGCAGGTAGCATTCGTGACTATTAACGTAATGTGTGCCTTGTATCGTGTGTGTTCGCCACTTCTCTACCTAGGATTAGGTACAGGCATTTACTTGAGACTATTGGCAGGTTGAGGGGCAAAAGTTTTCTAGTAATGATGTCTCTATTTACATAGCAAGGTATATTACGGGGGACTTTTGAATTGAAATGATGATGAAATGAAATGAGATGTTTTTTTATTTCTGTAAGTAGGTTTGTACAAACACTTACACGTCAAACATATTAAAAAAAAACCTGATGAGGTCGGCGTTTCCTATCTGACTACTCTGAGAAGAAAGGTCGAAACAAACTCAGAGGTCACAGTCAAGAGACCTCTCGGTTTATTTCGGCCTTTAAAGTCCAGACATAATCTTGGTCAGATCATGTGAAGACCATGTGGTCTGACCAGATCTGACCAAGATTATGTTACCAACCTACATAGGTTGGTGTCTGAAATGGTCTTTTGAGGAAAGAACCATACAGATTTGAGTGACCTATCCAGTCAGTGCGCGCATTTGGCAGTAATCGTGCAGTTTTGATCTTTCTGAATGATTTGTCTAATAACCAATCACCTATGGTTTTAAAAATATATGTATATAATTAGAAGTATTGCAAGTACTACGAGATTATTACTAAGTCATTGATAAGGTTTGTTGAGACCCAAAAAAATGCAGTATGTATATACTGTATTTATAGGTATAGGTACATGGAAGAAAGGTAAGGTAAGACATACATATTTAATGAAGGAACTACTGTCTTTTAACCTGTGCGAAACTTTGAAAGGTGGGATGATCAATGGATCTTCCCACCTCAATAATATACCGTAGTAAGGAAATCTGATGTGTCAAAGGAATTTAATGATGCATTGATCTATGGCCTTTCTCAATAATAGGTACATACCTACGCAGATATGTATATATATAAATACTTATACAATAACACGCTACTACACTGCGCAGCTACGCTTGTCGCGGTTGGTCCGTGGATGGGTGACCATCTTTACATACCAAGACCCCTCCGTGCCTCGGAAAGCACGTTAAGCCGTTGGTCCCGGCTGTCATTTGTAGATCTCTGACAGTTGTTACGGGTCGTCAGAAGCTCGAAAGTCTGACAACCAGTCTTACCAAGCGGTATCGTGTTACCCAGTAACTGGGTTGTGGAGGTCAGATAGGCAGTCGATCCATGTAAAATTCTGGTATTCAGCTGTATCCGATAAGACTGGAAGCCGACCCCAACATTAGGAAAAAGGCTAGGCAGATGATGATGATGATGACTTATACAATAACACACACATACATGGATATTTTGGTTGGCAAAACAGACGTCTGTTTTGCCAACAAAATATCCCTGCCACATTTAATTATACGCTTTATAAAATAAAAATAAAGATCTTTATTAAACTTTTTTTGGTTTTTATAAAGTCTGGTAGGTAAAGAGCCAATGACTTCTTATAGCAGGTAATATATTCCTTAAAAGTTTAATAAGGTTGACGTAATTTTAACACTGGCAATGATGTAATTTTTATTTGCTCGTATTAATAAATGTCAGTGTGATTTCCTAATACATATGACGTCTTGGGTTTTGCAAATTCATGTTTTTCTTCTGATCATTTAAAATTGTATACATATATGCATTATGTCTATTTTTTTTTACATTAAAACTGTTTGTAGTTTAAACAAGTATAACGTTTCGTACCAGCTGTAATTCTAAACGCAGTGAAAAATACAATTTAATCAATATTTTTTTTTAATATTTTTTTTGCACTCCTACAATAAGTATTATCACACGAAAATTTTCACATTTTACCTAAATATATTCATGTTGTCTGTCACTGTAAAGGATTTTATATAGTTGACCTACTATCGGCCATCTTGAATATAGGCCAACTGTTGTTTCCTTCAGGATAATGGGCATAATAGCCGAATAGCTTAGAGTATTTAAATTGAATCGAATTCCCTATTTATTAGATAAAACCCAACCGTGAAGCAATTAGAAACGTCTCCTAAAATCTCCATTTATTAACCGACCAATTTGAAACAAACTCCTTTAACAAGAGATATTGCGCTAACTTTTCCGGAATCCTTTAAGTCGAGTAATCCATTCTTATTGAATAAGTGCTTTCTTCTGTACATTGGGTTCAAAATAAATTGGTACCCTGAAACCTTTTTATGTTCGTCGCAATTTACGTACTTTTCTGCAGTAATTTGAAGTGCTTTAGACAAATTGGCAGTAACATTTGGCTAGGTAGTTCGTAATCTTGTATATTATGCGGGTTTTGAGATAACAGTTAGATGTAAGTGCAAGTGGTAATAGATTTCTTAAAGCACCGAGAACTGGTCTTGCACTTGCTTGTGCATAACCAGTTCTGAAAGCAGCGCAGAATCTAGTGTTCGGTTAGGAATTGTTATAACAAGCTAAGTTTCTTATGAATCTCTTTATTTGTTGGTTTAATGTTAGAATACATTGAATTATTGTTTTACTAGCGACCAGTCCCGGACTAATGTGGCGATCTGTCAAAACACAGATTACCGTGCTAGATCTAAGTTAAATATTAGTTTATTTTACATATATGTATATAAACCAGAAAAGTAGAAAGGAAATCGTTTGGCTTGGTATGGGCGTGTGATAAGAAGGGGGGAAATGCATGTGACTAAAAGAGTGATGACTATAAATGTTGATGGATGGAGAGGAAGAGGACCGCCAAAGAAAAAATGGATGGATTGTGTGAGGAATGATATGAAAGAGAAGGGAGTGAATGAAAGCGTAACGATTGACAGGGGAGAATGGAAAGAGAAAACGTGATGCGACGACCACAAGTAACATGGGACAAGGGCAGGAAGATCATGACATATATAAACCTTTTGGAATAAATTCTCTGAATGATGGTGAAAGCCGCATCAAAGTCCATTGTGTAGTCAAGAAGAACCATTGCAAGCGGTCACACAGACAGACACGAAAAGCGACTTTGTTTTATACTATGTACTGCTTACGACAAATTTCTACTGATTGACTGCAGTTTGTTATACAGAGTGTTTGGTAGAAAGACCGACATAATTTTTTTGAGGGATAGGTAGTCATTAGGTAGCACAAAATTGTTTTATTTTTTTTATAATGGATCTTAAAAATCTTAATGTTCGTTCTTTAACACCATTTTAAGACTGTAAACTCAGAATTAAGTCATTTTCTAGAACCAATTGTAGATACATTAAATGTGCATTGCAAATACCTATTACAACCACAAACAAAAACATTTATGACGATATAAAGAAAAACATATCTCAAATAGTTTCTATGGTTGAAAACTTATAGCTTATGACTCCCTTCCCTCCCTTCTATCCTTAAGAAAATTGCGTCGGTCCTTCTACCAAACACCCTGTATTACTAGATATTAATAATATATGTATTATAAAGAAAAAAGATTAGATTTTTTGTTTGTTTGTAAACAATATATAACAATCGGGCTGGTCTACGCAAATCCACGTTTGAGCGCCTATTTTGCGTACCGAAGCTCCTGTCTTTTCTTTTTTTTTTTGTTTGGTTGGGAAATCATCAAATAACTTCTCCCGCTCTGGGCGGAGCGGGAGGGTGTGTCAGACTCTTACTGACTGGGGCCCTTTTGTACGTCCCGCCTTATCCGACACAAGAACCTCACGAAGCTGCCGTGTCCTGTGAGGACCTGCATCAGGCGGAAGGTGAGGACGCCATGGCGCCTCTCTAGCCACTCCTCAAAGAGGGGACTTATCGCCGCAATAGTGGCGTGCCCAAATCAGAGAGGCAATTCCTATATTTTTTAGAACGGCGCATTCTAATCTCAGTCTTTCAATCTATCAAAACACCTTTAGTTTACCTACATTTTTGTGAATTTTTTGACGTTGATTGTGATGAGATGAGATTGACTAGATTTAGAGAACGTTTTTCACCGGAACTGGCGGTCAGATATTTGGCTCATCGTTATCTCTATCAATCATCTATTTACCAAGGGTTTTACTAACACATATTATACCTAATTGAAAGCGAAAACCTCTGCCTCGCTGATTACATCCATCATTCCAGCTCCTGCATGATAGATGTTATCGTTTGAACAAACTAAGCTGAGAGTAATTTCATGCATCGGTGACTGTAAATAAACAATGCAATGCCTTTGTGTGAGTTACGATTGTCGCTCTATATACATACCTATATGTGGAACATTATTTTATGTACTACAAAAGGTTGCTGCTAAGGTTGTCACAAGTACTTTGATATAGAACCAGGTTTATGGAACCCAGTCGTGACCACGATAGTTTTGGAATGGGGGAATATAAAATTACAGGTAAACTAGCTTTTTCCCGCGGCTTCGCCTGCGTAGATGTTGAAATATATCCCACGGGCACGTACTACGTGTTAATCCACAAAAAATAAATGTGTAGGTAACTAATAGACTAAGCGTAGGGCTGTTCGTTCACACCGCGTTATTTTTTTTACTTTTAGCATTTTTATACCCGTCGTAACTTCTAAATGAAAGATCCGATTCGAATAATTTAAAAAGGAATTTACGTGTACATAATCAACCTTGATTATGAATTATTTAGTTGGATAAGGTTTAATATCATGATACGAATGTCACGTCTTTCGGTTCTACCCGTGTTTTGATGGACTAAATTAAACAAACAACAGTTATTGTGACTTAATTATAACAGTTAAACATAAAACCTCGATTTTGTGGGTAATGATGAGTACTTACTATAAACATCATGTAGTACATTATTTTATGTATCATCAATAGTTTTCGCAGCGCTCGCCAAATAATGACTTGTAAAGGCAAATGTTTGATACCGTGGGTATCTAATGTTTTATTGTTATTTTCGTAGGGATTTTTATTTTTTTGAAAAATGTTACTCACTCATATTGTAGCTTTCTATAGGTGAAAGAATTTTTAAAATCATTTAAGTAGTTTTTGTGTTCATTCATTCACAAAAAAACTTTTCTTTTCTCTATACATAGCTATAGAATAACCTGCCAAGCTTCCAAAGTTACCCAAAAAATATTTGTAAATTGTGAGAAGACAGGTTTACTTTTTACACTTGTTTAAGCAGCGACAAAGCACGAACAAAAAAGAAATTGAAATAATTTTGAAGTTCAGATCATAATGGATTCTTGTCTGTAAATACTTATTAGTTTATCCTTCCAGTATTTTATAACATAACAACACAAGACAAAAACGTTTGTCAACCCTATGATATAGTGCAATAGTTCGCGCATCAATTCTGCGCACGATCCTCTACAATGGAATTTGTCGGCGTCGTTTGTAACACGCGTGCGAGTCATTATTCGCGCCCAGACCTGCGCCTACGCATCCGATCTCCACTTTACAACTATTTCCTCCATTTTATTGTTAAATTGAATTATTGCAGAATAAATTGAATTCTTGTGGTCATGTTTTGGGAATTGGCTTGTCACTTATGTGGTCACATTCCTATTTGTTGGTTCCACGTTTGAGGCCATTGCATCACAAATCACAGAATACGTTTAATGCTAAACGACTTCAAAAGATCGTTCTGTTTCTGTCAATCGTTTGAAGATGACAGAGATAGAATGATAATTTAACCGGTAACTCCCCGTTGTCTCCGAATAGGAGACGCACTCCCGCCAGTCCCCACTAACACCGAATAGGTGTCAGTGGCCACGCGGTTTGCAACTCTATTATAACGCAATAAGGTTCGGGTTCGGGGCGCGAGGGATCTTGACTTCATGCGACAGCGGCGCGCAAGCGGTATACATACATACATGCATAAACTCAGGCATTCTTCTCATGGGGGTAAGCAGAAACTATAGAACGCCATCTGCTCCTGCGTTCTTTGCTAAGCATGTCTGGCGTGACTATGAATGATAGGCTGAAAAATTATGTGATAAGGCAACGGGGTGCAGTTTAAAAGAAGATGTAGTGACAAAAATTGAAAAGAATATGCTTAGATGGTTTGGTCATGTTGAGAGGATGAATTAAAGGCGACTGCAAAAAGGTATTTATAAAGCAGAGGTGAGTGAAAACACCGGGAGGGGACGCCCTAGGAGGACATAATAGTGACCTAATTGGTGATGTTCTTTAGAAAGGTCAGTAGTACTCGCAACCGACGTGCTTGTATGACCAGATGTATGAACGAAGGCGAAGCAAAAGGAGTATGTAATTAAAATAATTTTAATATATTAATATCGTGTTCGGGAAAATTCGGAAAAAACATGTCGGTAAAAGAATCTTAATTTTTTTTTTTTTTAAGATTCCTGCTGCTCGATTCCATGATATCAGTCTTAGTTATCTTTCTTGGTTTGACACTAAAACTAAACTATGGGGTACGCCTACACAATTTGGAAGCTGATATGGCTTTAAAAATATGCAGAATGTTTTTACATATAAGTAGGTGAGCGCCAGATTTATTCTTTAACAACGTGCGACCTATTTCCTTTGAAATAACCAAACTGCTTTTAGATTTTCGCTAGCTTTTCGTGTCAGGAAACACTATTAAGTTTATGTTTAAAAGCCAGGTGTAGGTATATTTTTAGCTACCATTAGAAATCTAAAGAAGCCGAAAGTAATAATAAAAGTAACAATCGGATCCGTGGTAACAATAGTCTCATTCATCTCATTGTCAAAATATATTTTTCTCAACTTCTTTTTCTATAAGTCGTTTTACATCGCTGTCTAATTCAGTTTTTCCTTCACTTTATTTTATCTAATGCCTATTAATAAAACTCCGCCATTAAATTCGTAGTATAAAGTTCTGCGTAATCGGCCTTCATATTATTATAATTCATGAAACAAGCTCTTATAAAATACCTTCTGATGTCTATTATTAGGTCTATGCACGCGCGTAAAGCCACGCTAGACTTCAAGGGACTTGAAGCAGCTGTTCATTTAAATACTCATAGGTATAATAAATAAAATTATAATACTACTAATACGAGAAAAAACAGCCAGGCTGAAGTGGGATGCAGCCGGAGAGAAGGGCAACGATCGTCACTGACTGGACGCCTGAGGGAGGACATCGCGCCGAGATCAACCACGGCGAACATGGTGTGACGATCTAATCATGGTTGCGGGACCAACATACCCCGATATCGCAGAAAATAGAGAGGTATAGAAGGAAAAGGTGAGGCTTATGCCCAGCAGTGGGACACAACACAGACCAACAACAACAACAAACAACGACTAATAGGTTATATAATAAATAATACTTTAAACCATTTTCCGTTCACAATTTTCGTAAGGCAGGTAAAACGCATCAGGCATCGCATTCAGTTTGATATTTTCCAAAGGCAAGAAAATTACTGTCCAGGGGCTTGGCCGGAAGTTTTCTCTCAACTAAAAGAAGGCAATGAAAGGAACGGTTATCTATAGCCTTATGTAGAGTGTCTTTCTTTTAGTTCAAACCTTTGAGCAATGGCTAGGCAAGAAGTGGGCAAGCAGATATCTTAACGACGCTTGTGAGACTTTACTCCTTTTTACATGAAAACCTTAGTAAAAAAAAAATAGATCTTTGCAAACACTATTTATTTGTCAAATACTGTAATAAAACCTCTCTGCAGATCCTACAACCAACAACATCATAGATGACATCAAAACAATGAAAGTTCCGACGTACACGGTACACGTCGCGTGTCATCCTCTCCACAAGGTCGCCGCACACTATCACGCATTCGCGCTGCACAATCGTCGAGTACCATCCATTCATCACTTTTTTCACAAAGTCACTGCGCAACGGAACCATAATGCTCTGCTGTCATGATTTTCTCTTTGGTAAATTAAACGGAGGAGCTGCTCAGAGTTTTGGCACGAACGTTGGTTCTGGATTAAATGTTTAGCAATGTCATTACTCAGGATTAGGTTGGTGATCTTTCGTTTGTTACTAAGAAGAAATATCTGGGATATGACAAACTCATAGTCGAAATCTACCAATTCTGTAAAAACCACACCGTGAAAAATCAAAAGTCATTTATCCCCGACCGCCTTTCACCACTTCTTAGTGGTTTAGCTGGGAAGAAGAAGTGGCGCAACAGACTCCCCAGCAGCACACCTGTCTGTTTAGTTATATAAACTTGATTCTATACAAATCGTATACAAAGAAATTAACACTACGAAATACAAAACATTAAATTAAATTTCTTGCCATATGTTAGCTAGCACACGCCAATATACCAGCAAAACAATGAAAACTGTACTCAAGCAGAAATAAAAATTACAACATAAAAACGTAAACAGAACTTAATATGTAATAACAGATGAGAGAGATGTCAATAGTCGGATCCACACCAGACGATCCAAAATAGATCGCCAATTCCTGCGATCCGAGATCCGGGAGCATGAGGCATGGATCATGGATCGTGTCGTCTGATGAACTTAAATTTTCTTGCGATCCCGCCGCGTCGCACCGACACGCTCCAACCGATCCACACTAATCCGCCTAAGTATAGCACAGTTGAACTTTCGGTCGCTATGGAGTCACACGTGCAGCAACGACGACGAATTGCTGTGGCAGCAACAACCTACATTCTTCTTAAATATTTACGCATTTATGTTCCTTGTTATATTAGACGACGACTTTCAAAATTTTCCATAATGTGTGATCGCGCGCTCCACACACAAACGTCTTTACCGAGAGCGCCGAGAGACTGAGGCGCCTGTGTGCTAGTAACAAAAACCGACAACTGACGGATCGCTCGCGGCAAGGAGCGCGCGCTCCTGCCGCGCAGTTTGGATCGCGCGAGGCAAGTCCACATCAAACGCTCCTATGTAGCGCGCTCCTGCCGCCCGCGATCGGAGCGCGTTGGATCGTCTGGTGTGGATCCGGCTAATAGTCTCAATTCCTAGCATTAGGTGGAATGATAGCTCACAGCACCGCTTTCTCGGAGAGATTTTTACAGAATAGAACAGCTACTTCAGTACTTACATGATCATGTTTTTGGATGGTTAAAAAAGTACGTAAAAAAAAAAACAATAGAAAAACAGTCCGTTGTTTCCTAAACCCGTTTCACCCTAAGCAATAAAACGCTCTATAAAACCAGCAGTAAAGCGAACTATAGGGGTGTAATCTCTGCTAACGTGCATTAGATTCGTTCGATATGTAGCGTTACGAAGTAAAGATTGCGCCACACTAGGTTCACAAGGGTTCAGAAGCGCGATATCAGCGTCCTTGGCCCCCGCGCGATAAACAATGGTAATTATGAAATCGCTGGCGAAAGCACGCTATTGATACAGACAGAACTGATACGGTTCATGTACCTACGGTTGTCGAGGTTAATGATGTATGATGTACTGGAATAGCAGGGGTAAATATAGGGATATAGGGGGAAGTATTTAAAGGTAAGTGGAGCAAGGGCGCAAACATATGACTGCATATGACGGTCCTATGGGCTTGGATGAGAAATCGACAAAATTCAAAGATTGGGAAATACTATGCAAGACTGTTTGCTTGTTAAACTAATCATATTAATCATAGTAAAAATGTTGAGTAACTTGAATAACTCATTACAGTAGGTATGGCAGAATTAAATAATGTTACTGACAAGTACTCGAAGGTTTATGTATGAAAATAAATTGGGATAATGATGTTACAAAACAAAGGTACTTTTATAAATTATGATGAGGTTGTAGGGCTTGAGGAGTATCAGTGGTAGTCGAGGCCAAATAAGCTGTTCTGGCAGAAAAACATCAGCGATGACAACAGAAGATCTTTTTGGAAAAAGTTTAAAAAAAAATTATCGATCTACATGCAGGAGGAAACATGTTTTCTGAAGAAGGGAGTTGCAAAGCTTTACTTACATCCTGAGTTTATTATCTAGATTGAGTGGTGTTATTGGGTTATTACGTAACACAATAACTAACAGTAGCAAAGTCTTTCATTTTGACAGTTTAACAATATTCATTTCATCGTTATTTACGTTGTTGAGCAGATACATTTTTCGAACATATTAAGCAAAGGATTAGCAATATCCATCAGGCAGGAAGGAAAAGCTCAGTAATTATTATTATTATCCGAGTAGGAAAATAAATCATAATATATCGATAAGATATTTATCGAAAGCATCCATAAATGGAAAAAAAAGAGAAAAGAAATAAAATACGTATTTGCGGTAAACATGACGCAAAGAAGGAACATAAATACAAAAAGAAACAATTTGGGGAAGAACATGTGTCATATCCACGCAAAACGGCCAACGCTCAGCATAATGCTGCAACTCTATACGAGACAGAGCCCCAGCGCTGGTTTTCAGCGATAGCCGGCGTTGACGTGATGACGTCGACCGGTGCAGCACACAATGAGATTGTAATAAGAAAGAAAAAAACAAATATTTAAATGGCAACATTCTGCACCGGCTCGCCGGCCTGAAGTAATCTGTGCGCACAGCTGTCAGAAAACATAGATTTCGATATCGAGATAAAATGGGATATTCGATTCTATATTTTAGAGACAAACAATGTCACATCGATTGCTTTGCATTACATTCTTACTAGTTACGAGTATGATACTATCACAATAATTCAAGAAATAGTAGTGGTAGCATCCTTACGTTATGCAATAAAACAACTCGATGCCAACTTGGCAAACCATATTATAACGTGAATGATGAATGTTATTAGAAAAAGTTTAAACCAATTTCTTTGTACAACAGAAGGCCAATTCCAGTATTTTATTTAAAAAGTTCAAAATCTAATCGCCATCTCATTTCGACGACAATCAATGTCAAAAACTGGTCATAAATGTAGGTAAAGTCAAGGAGCTTAAATCGATAATTTAGTATGAACATACTAATACCATGGCTAGATTAGAGGTATGTTTGACATATTATGACTGAGATCAGAAACCGAATGCTCTTACGGGAATTGCCCCTCTGATTTTTCGAGGAATGGCCCATGTCTATCTTAAGTGCTCATATACTCGAGCGAGTGGCACGTTACCAATAGCAGAGGCAACTGCAGTGTTCATTTACACGAGCGGCACGTGGGCGACGGCAGCCACCGACGCGTCCAACTGCAGCCGTCGACGTGTCGGCAGCTGCCGTCGCCAACGTGCCGCTCGTGTATATGAACACTAAGTAGGCACTTATACCAATTTCCATTATTTTATTTAATACTAACTACCACGCGCGGTTCGCCCGCGTGGCTTTTTCTAAAATAAAAGTTACTCCTTATAATCAGCTATCTAGTAGTATAAGTCCTGTCAAAATCGGTCCAGCCGTTTCGGAAATTAGCCGGAACAAACAAACAGAAAGAAAAACTATTTTTTTTTTATTGTTTTTTTTTGTTATAAGTAGGTACCTACCGTATATACCTTCATAATAATATGCAATCAGTAAAAAGTTGCTATTTTGAATCATATTCATATCTTCAATTGCATTCCATAATGTTTTAAAGATATGAATATTTGACATTACAAACAGACACTTATATTGTATTATTAATAAACGTTTTGACTTTGACTTTGACTGTTTATTTGTACAGATTTGTATAAACAGTGTTATGATCTAATATCGTCCTGAAATAACCACAATTTACGAAGGCAATATAGTTTAAAACATTCAATTTCGTCGTAAATTCGCGTCAAATATAACTTCGTCGTAATCTAAGTTATGCTAAAGCGCTAACTTAGGTCACAAATATAAGTTATTCATTAAGACTAATAGTCTATCCATACGGATTGATAAAGGTTAATTTGAAAGTTGCAAATAAATAATAATAATTATTTATTTATTTCTTACCACAAATTACAGAGAATGTCAGTAAAAAGTCTACAGATACAATTTTATAATTAATTTGTGGAAGACTGGTGCCTAAACTAAGATTTTTAGAAAACCTGTAGGTCACCAGGCCCCCTAAAACAAAATTTTACATTTATGATTGTTGTACTGGAGACAGTCTGATTCGCATAGAATATTCTTCAAATAAAAATCTCATACATTATTATTTTGCTATATTGTTCATACAAATTGATTTACAAAAATAAAAATAAAAATAGTGAATATAATGTAATTAAGAATACATGCAAGGGAAGATGTAAGTAAATGTGTGTGGTGTGTGCAATGTGGAGTGCGTGGGTGTGGTGTGGGGTAATTGTGCATTGCAAAGGGAAGATTGTGTTAGGACATGGTTTTGAAAAGATCTTCAACTTGGGTATAATCTAAGGTAATAAGCCAGTCAGTTATTTTTCTTTTAAAACTTGTTTTGTTCAGGGTATGAATTGAAAGTAAATCATTCAGTCTGTTGTATAAAAATGGGCCGATAAAAGAGAAGAAATTGCGGGCAAATTTGGTTTTTACTATTTCTTCTTCTGCTTCTCGTGTCAGAATTTTGACGGGTGTTTATAACAGGAATAAGAGATCGTTGTTTCGAAGCAACATGGAGAAATAAATCTATATTAATAATATTTAACTTGACTAGCAATGAGTAAAGCTTCCTTACAAGGCTGTCTTCCCAATTATTTGACCATCAGGAAGACAGCCTTGTAACGAAGCTTTATACTATCAGGGATCGGACGACATAGATACATAGGTTACTTTGGATAAGGTTTCCCATGTCCACGGAGGGTGACTCATATTTCGATGTTTATACACTATCCAATTTCTTTGAGGTACTCCCCACAGGAAAACCGTTTCGAAACGTAGGTATAAACAACAAAAGAACATTTTTAACAACTTTGAACAAAACTCATTCAAATAAAATTTCAAAAAATTCCATACAACATTTTGTAATACGGGTCATGCATAAACGTAGAATGGTATATTTTAGATTTTAGAAGCCAATTAAATTCAACACAAAATCGACAACAACAAAACAAAATAATACACCGAGAGTATTTCTTTAGCACGAATGTAATTTCAGTTGAACGACACACAAATGGGTGCGGCGAAGTATTGAAGATATAAATCAATGTTTTCCACGTTGAGAACCATTTTATGACCTTCCTATCTATTACATTGCCTCATTTAGATGTTTTCCGAGTGCTCTTCCATCGTTTTACAAGTATTGAAACGGCTCGCCTTCAGAGAATAATAGATACAGCAATAACAGACAGAAATCATTGAATTTACAATGAATGTCTGCAGAAAAATACTGTTCACTTCTCACGTATATTGAATGAAAACAAAAAGGTGAAGTGCGATTTCAAGTATGGGTAATACGTTTATTGTTTTGACGCCAAAGTAAAGTTGAATGAGTTTACGTTAGTGCAGAAAAAAAAATATACGACAATCTAGTAAACTCTTGAAATTGTTATAAATACTCCATAATCAGCCTATTATGTTCCCACATGAATCATCCCACCTATTATCTTCAGTGTTGGGACACATGCGTCTCTGTGAGAGGTAGTGGGTCGTAATTCACCACGCGGGCCCAGTGCGAGTTGGTGGATGGCACATGTCTTCGAATTTTCGGTTCTAGGACACGCCGGTTTCCTCACGATGTTTTCCTTCAACGTTTTGAGAGCAGTGGTGATGAAATAAATTAAACAAAGTGCCTGCTGGGGTTCGAATCCACGACCGTAAGTCGGGGACGATCACAGGGACACTGCTCTCTTATTATATGTTTATATGATATAAATACTTGCTGTAACTTAATTACTTTACTTATCTTAGAGTTCAGTGAACAGGCGAACATAAATACTGTAGATATAATTATATAGGTACATGGAGCATAAAACCCAGTGTTTAGATACTTGTGCATCGCCGAGAACGCTTAGTTTAGACGCTGTAAAATAACATAACTGAAATATTTTATCGACGGCGTAAAGCTTTGAGAAAGTTATGGCTATGGGCTTGTCTAGTTGGGCATCGGGCAGATTTATTCGTGTTTTATTGTTGGTTATTAGACGAAATATACTTTTTTGTTTATATATAATCATATGATATAGCTGTAAAGTTATTATAGTTGTTAAGTTTTGAACGTGTTCAATAAAAGCTTGAAGTTGGGAAAACATAAAAGTTTTCCTCCTTCGCAATGCATTTCGGTGTTCCCGTTTCAAAAATCAAATTAGAATTCTTTGAATATCTCGATTGCGCTCTCAAACGTCTTGTGAGATATTGTGTTTTATTTTCGTTTTATTTCTTTTGCTCGTTGCCTGCCGTGCGACCGGCATCTTTCACAAAAAGAGCTAAACACTTCTTCCAGTGATTATTGTAACTGACATTTTGTATAATTCATTCTTAACTGATCTTCTTGATTTATGTGAATGATGTGGTAAGGCAACGATGCGGTTTAAAGGAAGATGTAGTAACAAATTTTTAAAAAAGTATGGTTAGATCTTTTGGTCATGTTGAGAGGATGAATGAAAGGCGACTAACAAAAGGTATTTACAAGGCAGATGTGAGTGTAAATGCCGGGAGGGGATACCCCAGAAAGACATAATTATAGTGACCTCATTGGTGATGTTCTTCAAAAAGGTCAGGTGCGTAGTACTCGCAACCGGCCCTGCGTGTATGACCAGATGTATGAACGTAAACGAAGCGAAAGGAGTATGTAAGGAGCGTAGCAGGTGGCGTTCTATAGTGTCTGCCTACCCCCATGGGAAGAAGGCGTGAGTTTATGTATGTATATATTGAACCTTAACTTTCTTTTGATTAGTAATATTAATTTATTCTCTAATGCATTGACAGTTGTCCTGAAATTGAAAATTCCTAGTCCGACGGGACTTAATTATGAAATATAACTTTTTACGTGAAACGTTGTAAATCGTTGTTCGGTATTATATTTTTTGCTTGCACTCTCCTAACTTTAGAAATGAATGTCAGTCCGTGACCGAAGGTATTAGCACTCGTTTTATTCGTGCAAAAAGCTCTCGTGGGACGCAAATATCTTCGAATAAATCTTAACGAGAAAATAATGAGGGACACACGTTGCAACACTTGCAACATGATGCTTTTAGCAGAACAGCAACAGAAATATTTTTCTTTAGTATCTTGTACTTATACTAAAGAAAAATGTGTATAATATGTGTAATATATAATTCTTAATTAGTTTTCGGAAATTTATTCCAGTTTTGACCGTCGGAATTAATAAATTGCGTGTGAATCATGAAGCTGTTTTCGTCTGCAGTAGATCGTAATGGCAAATTAAATTCAGGTAGCCGAATCGGAATCGGTCCTTTTTTGTCGGAGACTGACGTCATAATGTTTATGGAGGATCGGTAATTCAGTACCGTGTTAACGACTCACGGATTTGCAGAATCACTTAGATCGAGTTAGAATGTCCCACGCACTTTCTGATTCGATCTCGAAGTTACGACTGCGGTGACAACCTTTTTGTTTTTGTAAAATTCGCAGATTCAAATTCGCATTTCATTTCGTTTTCACAAACCTAAAGTCGAGGCGGAGATCGCGGAAGGTTAAAATATTTAAAAATATCCGCTGGTTTTTAGCATAAGCTTCGGTGTGAGTGTGAAGTGTGAGTGTGAAGTGTGAGTGCGAGCGCTCCCCGGTTTGCCGCTAATATGCGCAAGCCTCTAGTTCTCATTACATACATCAATCCACGTCTGTTGTGTTCAGACATTCAAATAACGTGTTTTCCTAGGTTTGTTAGCGGAGGAGCGCGAAGTCGGCCTGACCTCGAGGCTAATTTGACTTCGTATACGGGTAATGGAAAATCTCCGACTTGACGTTAACGATTTACCAACGCCCATAAGAGTACCATTTTATTTGAATTTTGGCCGGTATGTTAATAAGGTTAGTGTCAGGGGAATTAGCATTTAGTGGCTTTCTCTCCATTCGTAACAATTTTTTTTTTGTGTACAGTGTGTCTATTTTCTTAATGTCTCTCAGAAAACTTCGTGTTTCGTCAGTCGTTGGATTTTTATCAGTTGCCCTTCGCAACTGATAGAAAATTCAGAATAAGAGTACCTTATTCTGAAGTAGTAAGTTCTTAATTTAAATTATTATACACGATAAATCTAATAATTGATGGACATGAGCATTCGTTTAAATTCGGAAATGTGATGATTACATTATTCAGCCTAAAGTGTTCCCACTGCTTTGACACAGGCCTCCTCTCAGTGAGAGGGAGTGGGCCGTAATCCACCACGCGGGCCCAGTGCGGGTTGGTAGATGTCACATGTCTTTGAATTTTTGATTCTAGGACATGCCGGTTTCCTCACGATGTTTTCCTTAGCCGTTTTGAGAGCAGTGGTGGTGAAATAATTTACACAAAGTAAAGCGCCTGTCTAGGTTCGAACCTACGACCTACAACTCGTAAGTCGCGGCCGTTACCACTGGGTCACCACTGCTTTGGGCCACCAATGTAATGATTGCCGAGAGACATTAAGGGTCGGGTAATCGCCGTTGACCTTGGCTTAGTAACGAAAATATGAATATTTGAAAAAAATCACATACAGAATTATCCTACTAATATTATAAATGCGAAAGTTTGTAAGGATGGATGGATGGATGGATACTCTTGTTTGTTACTCTTTCACGCAAAAAGTACTGAACGGATTTGAATGAAATTTGGCACACAGATAGTTCATAACCAGAAATAACACATAGGATACTTTTTATCCCGATATACCCACGGAGTCAAAACTTATGCGGGTGAAACCGCGGGGCGCATCTAGTAGATAATAAAATAGTCTGTTCATACAAAAAAATCATGAAAGTATTTTGAAAGTAATATCGTTTTTATGCTTTGGGTTGACATTACTTAATGAATTTATCTCATAAAGTATTTTACTAAAATACTTAAATATTTATATTAGGACTGATATGTATGCGCTCTAGTTTATATACATTTTTTGCATAACTTACTTGCATTATTTGAAGGCGTAATAACAGATTTAATAGTCAATAAAATCATATATCTGCGCCTTAAGAAAATAGAAGCACTTTACTAACTTCTGCCCGTGACTTCGTCCGCGTGATATATGTTGTTACGCTGACCCACTGCGTCGCATCGCATCGCCTTCCCGCGCTGTTACTTCATTTTCGCTTAACGTTTTCATTACTTTTATCTTTTTGCTCAGCTCCTTAATAGGGGAACTAGGTTATCAAATACAAATATAATTTTTCAAATTTCCGTCTTTCAAAGTTCCATAGATTAGCGCGTTCAAACAAATAAACAAATAAATCAAACTCTTCGCGCTTTATTTTATTATTAGTATAGATAGGTACCATTTTTAGCGCTGATACGAAAACGAAAATATCTACATGACGACATTGCTATCTAAATCACGCAATAGCCAGGTCATTGCCCTCATTATCGCTTCGCACGATAACGTGGAACACGGAAAAAATCCATCCTCACACTGATAAAGATGTCGACCAGTGTTACGTGATCTATCGCGATTCCCGTCAGTCTTAGATAATGAGGTCTTTGAGGGGAAATGTTGTGTTACTTTAGAGTTCTACTTAAAATGGGTAATAGATGTGTTTATAACACGAATGGCTTAGGTAAATAGAAGCATGTCCTTGGTCGCGGCTGGGCAGCGCGGGCGCAGGCGGTGAGGTCGCGAGAGGTCGCAAAACACTATTGTAAATATTCAAACTCACAACCTGTAATCTTTTATTATTCGTCATTTTTAACAGCTTGCTACAAGTAGCACTACTGTGCAAAATGTCGTCACCTTGAAAATCAGTGGCGAATACTTATCAAATCAAAATCAAATCATTTATTTCTTTGCAAACATGGGTAGGTATAGTGTATGGTATATACTGTAATAGTAAATAGGTGTTTTTTTATAATCAAGTTCTCCATAATTTACCACCACATAGGCGTACAAAGGTCTTATTAAAAAATCAAAAATAAGTATAGGTAGTAATAGCAGCAGATCATTGGAATTGCAAATAAAAAAAAAGCAAAATAAAACATATACATTTAAAAAGTCAGCGTGGATTGCCACTCAGAAAATCAAAACAATAAAAAATAAAATAAAATAAGACTAAATAATGTGAAACAATCAGACTAAGAGTATGGTCAATCAGTGAGTGAATCGTAATCGATTTAATAAGTATTCGCCACAGATTTTCTAATTCTAAATACAATAAAAACATTGTAGATTGTTATAAAGTTAAGACTTTATAACAATGTATCATGTTTTTATCGTATTTAGAATTAATATAATAATAATAATCATTTATTTGAAAAGGCAACAAATGAATTAAATATCCGCCATGAATTGATAATTTCTTTATTGATACTAAATTGAACGGAAAAATTATTTAATTTTCCTGGTATTTTCCCATTCAACTTGACCGATAAGAATCTACACGCAATTGTTTACTGCGTGATAAGGCCAATCTCTAAGCCTATATAATATGTAGGTAAGCGTATTTGTGTTTCACTAGAGCATTAAGGCTCTCGCAGACAGGCGCGACGCGACACTAGTGGCACAATTTCTATAAAATATTTATGGAAAGTATCGCGCTGCGCTTCGCGCTGTCTGTTACGTTTGCGATATCGCGCCAGTCTGCAAGAGGCTTTATGAAATTCTTCGTCGTCGTCGTCATAACAAACTGTTTACCGTAACTTTATGGTTAACACTTTCTTTTCAGTATCTCTTACTCATTGGGAACATGGCATACCTACTAATTTAAGTCAATTCAATTTGTCCTGATTATCGCCTGATATACTTGCAACCTACTCGTACTTAATGTAACTGCTTAGTGTTTTTTTTTGGAAAAATTTTCACGAGTTCTTGGTTTATCGGAAAACTAGCTGTTGCCCGCGACTTCGTCTGCGATCCAGTATGAAAAGTAGCGTATGTCCTTTTTCAGGTCATGGTCTTCCAATGTGTCAAATTTTATCCAAATCCGTTCAGCTCCTTTAGCGTGAAAACGTAACAAACAAACAAACAAACCCTCTTTCCCATTTATAAAAAGAAAAATAGTAACATAATATTTGTGAATAGATACTTAGGCACTTAATAAAACTAACAACATTCCGATGTAATTACGAACATGTGTGACTTTTCAAGTTTGTCTCATAAGTTGGCATCGCATCGGTAAGCCCCTTGTGATGATGCACTTCCTATTACCTGACTTAAGGCGCAGATATATGATTTTAGTAGCTTTGAAATCTGTTATTACGCCTTTAAATAATGTAAGTAATTTATGAAAAAAACGTATGTTAAACTAGACACACGCGTACACATCAATGCTATATAATTATATTTATGTCATCTGCCTGCCTTTTCCCAACTACGTTGGGTCAGCTTCCAGTCTAACCGGATGCAGCTGAATACCAGTATTTTACATGGAGCGACTGCCTATCTGACCTCCACAACCCAGTTACTGGGTAATACGATACTCCTTGGTAATACTGGTTGTCAGACTTTCGGGCTCTGACGACCCGTAACGACTGTCAAAGATCCACGAATGACAGCCGGGACCAACGGCTTAACGTGCTTTCCGAGGCACGGAGGGGTCTTGGTAAGTAAAGATGGTCACCCATCTGCGGACCAACAAGCCACAAGCCCCCTTTATAAGAATATTTAAATATTGTAGTAAAATACTTTACGTAATAAATTCAAGAAGTAAAGTCTACCCAAAGCATACAAAACGATGTTACTTTCGAACTACTTATATTATTTTTTGTTGTATGAACAGACTATTTTATTATCTATAATTATATCTGTGATTTTTTTCAAATATTCATATTGTCGTACTAAAAATAAATATTCCCTTTGAAACCGAACGGCAGCGCGGCGTAAGCGGGACGCGCATTTGTATTGTTGGCCAAGCTCAACGGCGTTTATCCGACCTTTAAAGACAATTTCGAAATTACTCGTGCGCCTGTTACTTCACCGTTCCCGACAGTGGCACCCTTTGTTCTCGACAGTGGAACAAATTAATGATTAAACAGTAACAATAAAACTTTTAAAACAATAGTTTAAGGCGCTGACAAGACCCAATTTACCAAAATAGGCTTCTCTTAAGAAAAAAAATAGCCAAATCTGTACAGTTTGTGGTAGCGGAAAAAATATATGTTAATTTTGAACATATTTCCCAGAACTTGGTTGTTACCAAAACACGTTTTGAAAAAAATATCTCGATACAAACTAACGTTAAATTAACCTCTTACCTTGAGTTCTAATCCAAAATATCTGCATTAAATATCAACATACGTTACGTATTTAATTAATAACAAGAACGTCTTATTTTAATGCAGAACTTGGTTGTTTTTTATTTTCGATTACTCAACTCAATTTTGAGTAAATAGATAATTACTTCATGTTTTGCAATAAATTACAAGCGTTGTGTCATCGCGCTTCTCTTTCTTTTCTATGCAATCTGACAGTGACCGCGGTTTAGGTGTTGTCAGCGTCTTAATAGGTTTATTGCATAGCTACTTTTACGTGAAAGAAAGATATAATGTAGTTGCGCGTTGCCGTCAAAACGAATGGAAAAAACCGGCCAAGTGCGTGTCGGACCACACACAATGAAGGGTTCCTTAGTTGGGAAGGTGGAATGAATTTATCCCAAAAACAATCTTAACATTTTAGTTGAAAAACATGTTCTCCCATACATCGATCGATATATGCCACGTTCAATTCTCCAACTGCAAATTTAAGTTGGTCGAATATTACTCGTTAACTTGTAAAGCCCACTTAGGTACTTACTTGTACTACTGCCATGAATTTTTTCACATTTCCATAAACAACCATTTAGCTGACGGGTGGGGAGGGGGGGAGGGGCGGACTTGCTTAACAAAAATTTGCAGTTTATTGCATAATATTACGCAAGCGGATCCTTGATTCGAAAAATGGTGTTAACAGACCCGAAATATTTTTGAACGGCCTATCCTACGATACCTCACACCTTGGAGTAGACGAGAAAAAAATATCAGCCCCACATTACGTGCAAGGGAGAAACCGTAACAATTTTTTTTTCAAGATTTTATTTTAGCACTTTTTGGGCGTGATTAATATGTATACCTATCCAAATTACAACTTTCTAGTACGTATTAAGCGTCTCTGAGCTACAGCGGGGACAGACAGACAGACAGACGGACATGGCGAAACTAAAAGGGTTCCTTGTTTACTACGGAACCCTAAAAAGGACGACTTATTCAGCTCGAATCGATGGCAAAGGTCAACATATTATATTATGATAGATGAGTTGGACCCAGTACACCGCCCGGCGCACCCTGAACAGCTAACACTTGGTAACGTAGCTAGCTGACCAATCCTTATACAACGCTGGTAAACCCAAAAGGCCCACTCTGAAACTCTATCTAAAATAAAGCCAGGTTACCTATGGTTGAGAAGTAAGAGCCTTATTGCACAAGTATTAAGATAAGTCACCATAATGCTATTATAATCAAATACGTGATATAGGTTCTAGTTGGCAATAAGTACGTGTTTGTTTAGAAACATGGATTCTCCGCCGATTGTGTTCAGAATTTCCCAGGACACCTTAAGAATGGTAAGTGCGCACTGTTTCTAATTACCACCACTGGTAATCCCTGATATTAAGTCATTGTTTTAATTAATTTAACATGTGAATATGCATTTCTAAGTTAGTTAATTAATTTGTGATTTCAGTGGATAGGAATGTGGATGATTTTATTTTAAACCCATAAATTAAAATGACGCGCATAAGCAGGTACATGAAAAGATAAGGCGTATAAGATTCGGTATGTTAATCTGACCTTTATGAGTTTTGTTACTTATTTCTTTAGGATTTCTAAACCATATTTAGGGATTTTAACACAGCCAACCTGAGAAAATCCGCTTGCGTAGATTCCGCCTAAGCTAGTATCAAGATAAATTATGACATCACAATAAGCCGCTCAAAATATGTTCCATCTTTTCTACGGAAATTATCATAACTGTTCCGAAAATACCATTTTTCATTGATATCGTCTCATCTTGACATCTTATTCAGCTATCCTTAAGTATCAAGAAAAATGGCTTTCGACATAAATCTTAGTTTTTCTCTTTATATCGTGTCATCCGATCAGTGACACGCAAGATACCTTCGTTATTCTGTCATTTTGCAGGAAAATGGACAGAATACGAAACCCTTTCCCTTTCGTTCCTAGATTAACAATGGGGATATGGAAATCGGAAAACATTATTTCTTGTTATGTAGGTATACTCCGGGAAATTTATTGTCCCAAACACAATATATTAATACCCGCGTCCAGACCGACAGCGCACTGCTCGCGAGCCACCCTCGGACTTCCTGCTCGCGAGCCCTGACACCCAAGGCTTTGAAAGTTTGGGCGCGGGCCTCGCGAGCCGAATTATGGCCATTTCATACAACTGACAAATTACAGTTGTGATTTGAAGTTACGGACAATTTTACGTTGGTAGGCAATTTGATAAACTATTAATTTCTCTGACTTTTCATTCAGTTGAATTGATTGCCGAATCTATGGTTTAATATTTATGATTTTACAACAAGGTTTTAGTTTTATGGTAGTACTAAAATTTATTGTAATCATCAATTAATATTTCTTAGTAAGTTTCCTTATTGGAAGTATTGTAATGGGTTTTGTCAGAAATCGTGTACTTTGTAAATAATCCTCTAATAAGAATTGAAATTTAACTTTATGAAGACATACATCGACTGGATCCCGCGATTCTGAGAATTGAGACAGCAAATTCAGTTTAGGTAATTACTAAATATTAAGCTGATCTAAGTTTATAATTGAATTTAGGGAATTAGGACCCTTATCTGTCCTTAGAACTGTCTTGTTTATTGCTAACTAAAGTCTATTGTGACATCACAACTCACATAGTTTGTGCTTGTAATTTCACTTAACGAACTTCACCTTTTTTTCCCCTTCCGTTGCCTGTGTGTTGCCAGAGGCCACGGTATCCCTTTCGGACTTTCCCGCGACCTCGGCAGAACTAACTTAAGACGCTGATAACACCTAAACCGCGGTCACTGTCAGATTGCCTAGAAAAGAAAGAGAAAACCAAGTTCTGCATTAAAATAAGACGTTCTTGTTATTAATTAAATACGTAACGTATGTTGATATTTCATACAGATATTTTGGATTAGAACTCAAGAAGAGGTTAGTTTAACGTTAGTTTGTATCGAGATTTTTTTCAAAACGTGTTTTGGTAACAACCAAATTCTGGGAAATATGTTCAAAATTAACATATATTTTTTCCGCTACCACAAACTGTACAGATTTTTTTTTTTAAGATAAGCCTATTTTGGTCAATTGGGTCTTGTCAGCGCCTTAATATAAAAAATAAGATTCCTGTTACAGTTAATTCAATAACAGTAAAAGTGCACCATATTTCCTACTGCCCTAGCCTATCATTAATGGCTGAAGGTTGTTGGGAAACTGACTACACAAGTCCACATAGTTCTTTGTTACGCATGTAGGCCAGTTATTCAATGCAGGATTACGGTTCTTCACTTAGTTCCCTGCTGTTACGCAATTACGTTCGGTCATATTATGAAAACTGGGTCGAGAGTTGACATTGTTTGTTAAGAAATGACATGTGTTTTATTATGTATAAGCGTAAATTTATGCTTGTGATCATTCATGGGTAATGGGGAGCGACAATTAGTGTCAGTCTTGGTTATTTGCGCTTGGTAGTGTTTAGCATGTCGCTGGTAATGTTAGAAGAAGATCGGAAAATAGTTCCATATGATAATCCTTTGTTAGTATGGTGAATATGGGCTTAACCTCTTTTCTTGGGAGAAGAGCCTTTCGGTGTCCCCAAAGGCTCTTCTCCCTCTTTGACAGACTAAGTAGTGGAGATAAGGGTTGATATCAGTTATATCAGTCATGTTCGTGAACGGGCGCCGTCAGTAGAGACTGGTCAGCTCTTAGCTGCCACGGCTTATTTTAATTTTAGAATTGTTTCTTTTTGTTAATCTTTTTATTACGGACGCTTTTACGTTTTGCATCGTTCTCACATGTAATTAATCAATAATTTCAAAATCAATGATGTAACAATATTTTGTAATCATAATATGTTGATTTAAAAGAGTGTCCGTGGGTTTCTTGCCCGTTCTTACCTACTACGCTTTGGAAAAGCCAACTAGCTTCATCTTTCTGACTGACTGACCCCTTGAAAATTCAAAAGTTCCTGTAATGCTTTGAGTTTGAGTTACTAATCACAATCAACACTTTATAAAAGAGTTAACGTTTATTATTCGACGGGGTTACTCAACGGAGAAACGATATTAAAATTGATGTGAGAAGGAAGCTGCAGTCTTTTCCTCTTGAAAGTAGGTACTTAATGACCTTTTGCGTGATTCTCTGGTGGTTTTTATTTGACTACATTTTCGAGTGTATATTTCCTCCATAAGGTGCAGATATATGATTTTAGTGACTTTTAAATCTGGTATAACGCATTCAAATAACACAAGTTGTGCAAAAAATGTATGTTAAACTAGAACGCGTACACATCAATAAGTTATTTGACGGTTGTTATTAAATTAGATTTTACAATACCTAGAAAAAAAATTGCCACAATATAAAAAAAATGGTTAAATATCTATAAAAATGGCGAAGTTGTATGCGTTTTAAAGTCTATGTGAGACAGAAACAGCACTACTAGGATCTGACGTCACAACACAGGAGAACCATAGCAACTTCGCGCCATTCAGTACAATGATCGTTTTGTGTGACAAGGATAGAAAGAAGTCTGGAAGAATAATTTAAAAAGCGTATAACTATTTTAACTTCTCTATCTTTCCACTGATTTTATTTCTTTTTTTACAAAACGTCTCTTTTTACTAACATTTTTAAAACAAGTATTAATTCATGTATTTCATTGATAGTTGTCAAAGATATTCTATATGTGAATATAATAAAATATGAATATTTGAAAAAAATTACAGATATATTTTAAAAATTAATATTTTCTTTAAAACCGAACGGCAGCGCTGGACAAGAGCGCGACGCGCATTTGTATGGCCAAGGTCAACGGCGTTTATCCGACCCCAACAAACATTTAGCGTGCCTACATTTTGTAGTCTCTAAACTTCTTCAAGGTTAAAGATAACTTTAATCAGTTGTTTACAAGTAAAATGTAAAAATTGCCTAGCTTACCAATTAAACACGATTATCGCGTGAATAATAGTAAATTAAATTGTTTTCCGTCCTTATCTTCATACGTTTACTATTAAAATAATCTCGTTCATACATTAGGTACCTACGTTACTATTCCAGAACTAATTCCATGAAAGAGTGCCTATTGTATTTTACATCATCTCTAGCGTGATAGACATGATCAAGAACTATGTAATTTATTTTCTCTCTTAGTTATGCGCATTTTTTTTGTACACAAGGAAGCTCCTCTTCCATCATTCCGCTGAAGAATGACCGACTAGTTATCTGATTCGATACGCAGAATTCACCAAAGCCTAAAAATACTTTCGCTGACATCATGAAACAGTACTTAGTCAAATGCAAACCTTAAAACAAAAATAAAAGACACTCACCTATCTTTCCATTAGGGCTGTAGGGCCCGTAGCTGCCCGATGACAGTGGCGAGGAGTACCCGTTCGGCTGCGGCTGCACCGGCGGGCCGGGCGAGGGCGAGCCGGCGCCCGCGCCGCCACCCATCCAGTCGCGGACGTGGCCGTTGGCCTGGTGGCCGTTGTGGCTGACCCCCGGCTCGGCCTTGACCGCGCCCGGCAGCACGCCGCGGTAGGCCACCTCGTGTTTCAGGTCCATGCCGCTGCTACCGCATGCTGTTCCTCCGCCGCCGGCCCCGCCGCCCGCGCTCCACACTTCTAGAACAAAAGAAAGAAGAGTTATTTAAATTGCCAGAGAGAGTGGAGCTCATAATAATTTTAGTTAATATTCAAACAAGAAGACAGACAGTAGAGTATATTAGAAGAAGACAATAGAGTCCTCAACAGTTAAGAAATAATAATGTAGGTATGGTTTGGGTCTCTTATGTTGTAGGGTTCTGATATGTCGCGGGAAGGTACTAAATGGTCACCGAGGCCCCTGGCAACACAGGCAACGGAAGGAATACGGGTGGGTTTTAGTCAGTAAGAGTCTGACTCACCCTCCCGCTCCGCCCGGAGCGGGAGAAGTTATTTGATGATTTACCACCCAAAAAAAAAAAAGATTTTTTTTTATTATGAAAAACTTAGCACCAAATTGTTCCCATAATTAGATAATAAGTTGGCAGAACTTTTAATACTCATGCTTTTCGAAGTAACAACATATTAAAGACGATGATATGATGATTCAAGCTTACGTAGCATTCAAAATAAACTGACAACAACAACACCAGTAATTATGACAGATATCATTTTCAGATCAATTAGCGATATTCCAAAGAAACGAACGAACATATCTTACGTAGCGGTTGTATTTTAAGAGTATACAATCGAAAGACCGAACGGGTATAGTTCCCATAGGCGCTGTAATCTTTGATCTCATCACAGATAAACAAGCCGCGGTTTAGCAACAAAGGGATTTGAAGGTGAATAGAAAGTTCCGACGAACAGTAGACCTCTGATTGTTTGTTTAATAGAGTACGCAGTTACATGCGAGAATTGTCGGAAGATACAATTGCTGTCCTTTATAAAGCGATACAAGTGGAAGAAGACGGAATTACATGGAACTGTCACATTAGCTTGAACTAATTCTTTGAAGTATAGACATCTCAGGAAATGCCCACCAAAATATGACAAAGTTGAGTTGTAAACATGTGGATACCTTAGCTTGATAGCTCATTTATATCGAGACTTTTGTCCTCTGCCTAAAATAACAATACCTACGAATATTTTAGGTTACAAAATTATATTCAAATACCTTAACACGTCCTCAAACTGTGTTTCAATAGGTTTCCGGCATGTTTCAGGTATGAAGGAATTAAACTTAAATGTTATTCAGATTTATTCGCGGATACAAAAAGTTGTTATTGCCAAATAGCAGTTTAAACATAAACGAATTTTATACTTATTATATGAAAAGGAAAAGTGAAATATTATGCTTTCTGCTTTAAATGCCCATATTAGTGGTCTATAAAGTTGTTGGTCAAATGATATTCATTTCAACCTGGAGCGTATGAAGTGGTAATACAGAAACGAATAGTAATAATAACTGAATGGGACTTGGAAGCGTAATAATCATAAAATAACTTCTAATCTAGAAATAATAGCAACTGCAATATTAAATACAGATACTGCCCCCATAATAATAATGCACTTTACTTGAAACATTCCTAGTTTTACTTCATACTATACATTTTCTATATACTTTGAATCTTAATTTTGCGCCAAATAAAAATAGTGTCAATGTACGGATGCTTCCCTGCCCTCAATAATCTTAATATAAATAAAGTTACATTTCTGAAAACTCATCTCAATGAAAAATGTATAATATGAATGAAATATTCAGAAAAGGTATCACAGACATCTAGAGAAGTCTTTCAATTGAATGCTGTAGGCGAATACTGCAGTATAGCATTCTAATTGGGTGCCTGAAATAAGTTTTACCAAGAAATAATATTCTATGTCAAAGAAAAATATAGTACTTAATGTTAATAATTCTCAATGACATATAAGTACTTTCAAAGAGCTACGTAGGCCGAAGAATACCCTCGCTGAGAAAGACCAACAAAATTATTACTTTGTGATGTAGGTACTTATTGCTGTTGCTGTACCTACTTAAAAATAACGTCATGTTACCTTGCATGAAGAGCTAAATTTAAATCTAAATGTCAATGCTGATGAAGCGGACTGAAGAGAAAATAAAGATGATGATAGCAATAATTTTCAAGATTATTTCAATACTTGAACGGAGACTACACTCAGTGAAATGACGTGTGATCCAGAACATTATATAGGTACTAACAAAATGTTCGAAATACTAATGGATAGTAAAGAAACAAAATACATTGACCGACAATCGAAGTGATCTAAACGTGGGACACTCTCTCTTAATGGAACCTTTTACTCTGATTATTTCACAGCAAATCCCAAACACCAGTTTATACCTTCTTGAAATAAATGAAGTTGTATAAAATTCTATACTTTATAGAAAAGCTACAGACATACATAAAACATCTATTACGACTAGTTTTATTAAATAATAATCTACCGGCAGGCTTAGTATGATGGTTGCTATTATTTTCTTTCTCTTTTTCGTGTAACTTTTTTATATTATGCGAAAAATGTTGTTGGTTATACATTTATGCTCCTATTTTAGCGTTAAGTTCTATGCCATAACATTGTGTAACCGTTTATTTTCCCAAATAAAATAAAATAAAAAAAATACTCTACTGTAGAATAGAAATCGCTTGTCTACATTTCTCGATAGAAAACTGTCAACTGTCTACACGGAAACATCATTTTTGTCTACTCTTCCGCCGACAAAACGCTTGTCGTGCTAAGCCTGCAGCTCCATAATTAGACAGGGGCGCCAAATAATAATACTATATTTCAATGTTCTAAAAATGGGACATTTTAAGCTTTCGTAATGATAGTCTATTGACGTTTTTTTTTGTGTACGTATATTAAATGTTTTTCATACATTAATCACTGAAATAAGTCGTTATCTTTGCTTTTTCATGTTGAAATTGGTTTTTCCTAACGCAAACATTATCATCGTCTGACCTTCACAGTCTTTTTATGTGCCATGACTTTGAAAAGGATGTTTATTTCTCATATTGCTGTTTAAAGTAATGCCACTTTAATCATCATCTGAACTTCTAAACTTAGTTTTGAACTAATAACCCTTTCTGATGAACGTAGGTATGTAAACTCATTCCTTGTCACAATTACGGCTAGGTCTAATTACTGGTTCTGGTCAACACTGCACAGGTCTCCTTGGTCAGCGAGATTAAATTTCAGCAAACTAGATAGTAAATCTAGTTGGTGTATCAGGCGATCGCGGTAATAAACCGCAGCATCCCGGGATTAACCGGGATCGCTCCGGGATGTCGCCAATCCCGGGACGTTAACAATCTCTTGTGCATTGTGTAGATCGTAAAATGGATACATGGGTTTATGGGTAGTGTATTTTGGTTCTCATGTTGTTCTGATTTGTTTTCTCAAATTTCCTTAGCTTGACAACAGCTAAAACAGGGTTCATAACCCTTTTTCAATCTCCACTTTGTATGTATACGTTGTTAGTATGTATATTCGCTGAAAGTGTCGAAATTGCTTGATCGATTTTGATAAATGAGGTGTCTGTCGAACATCTTTGTGATGTGGGTGAAGTCCGTTTTCGACAGTTTTTGTGTATAATCTATGTGAAAGTTTTATTTCTGAAAAAATACATGATGTTTTTCTACTTAAATTTCCCGTATTTTTTAAAAGAGTTGTGACTAGATTTTTGTTTGAAGAATATTATAAAGTGGTTTCAGAAGTACATTGTTTTAGCCTAACATTTTGTAGCACCGACTGAAGGATGATTTCAGATCTTTTAAAATTAACAATAAAGAACCAACTTTGTGGTGGTATAATTTGTGATACGATTTATGTACGTAATGATGTGTCTGGTGTATGTATTTTAAACTTTGCAAAAACATTAAAATAACATCTAGATCATTTAAATAACACATGTTTTCAGATATTTTAAGATGTTTAGTCTATTATATCATTTGTTAGAAGCTCTTCCAATTTCTCTGTCTGTTACTACCTCTTCATGACAAGAATACTTTTTCAGATCATTGACCCCATTTATTTCCCGTGGTAATTTATTTTCTATGGATAGCACCATAAATAATCTGATAGCCGTTTCATATCAATCTGATAAGCAGTTTTTATTTGAAAATATTATTTATGACGTCATTAGTATATTACTTTTATATTATTGAGAGCAAGCACAGAGTAAGCGTGATGGCTAATCGAGATATACGAGTAAGTGGGTCCCTAGGGGTGGAAAAGACGAGTTGTGCCGACCCAAATAACTAGATAGGGCAGTAGGACGATAATGATATCAGACTTACATACACAAACTTATCCTTTCTTCCCGTGGGGGTAAGCAGAAACTACAGAACACCACCTTTTTTTTTGTTTTCGCTGGGCATCCTCTCAGGCAAGGCAAGGGCACCCGGCCTTTGGGGATAAGACCAGAGAGTGTGGGATTAATTAAAACCCCAGTGGTCACCATGGAAAGCACCTCACAAGGTCGGTCTTTTGAGGTGTAACGGTGCCCCTCAAAAGACCGACCGACCCTCTGTGCAATGCCTGTTAGGGTACATCTATGGGGAGACTCTAAAGGTGTCTCCCCGAAACCTAACTGTGCGAGTACAGAACGCCACCTGTTACGATCCTTTCGTACTCCTTTTGCTGCGTTTGCGTTCATACATCGTCAGACCGTCAGACTTAGTGTACCCGTGAATGGAAACTGCTACAGTGATCACTCGTTAAATGTCCGTAAAATGTCTGTCTCTGTTGCGTGAGATCCGTTTACTGGGTCGTATTAACTGAAATCAAATCCCGACAAGGATCTAAATGATGTCCTCCTTACCTATAGTTGTGGGTCAAAGAGTAATGTTACGTACTTCGCGTCAGGATTTAATCCTAGCGGTCTTCCACAAGATTATCTGAGCGTGACCTTTCTCAAGACTAATCGGTTCAACCGAATCCTGGATTAAGTGTGAATGATTCTGGATGTCGGCCCTTGTTTAGTCAGGCATAAACCATCTTTGTATGTGTGTCTGTGTGTCTGTGTGTCTGTGTGTATGTGTGTGTGTGTGATCTATACATGTAAGTATGATTGTCCTTATTTTATCGTCTCCACAATAATAAACTCTGTAAATTTAAACATTTTACGGCTAAACATAAAATGTGAATATGCAAAACATACGATTTCTGTGGAACAGCGGGCGCTGCGATGAGTGAAATATAATTTAGTAAATCTGCATATTGCAATAAAATAAGATAAACGTTTTACGACGACCCCATAGGTTACTTAACATGATTGCTGAATAGAGTATTTTTTGCCCTGATTGTCAACAAACGTATTATATTTTGTGTTGGAAACGTAGAACTTATTGTATAATTGCATAGCATAATTATATTGTGTTTGCACTGTGTACCTATTATAAAGCTACCATGTACCTACTGGGTACGTCTTTCGTTGATTTGAATGTGCTCTGTCCCGCCGAGAGTGTCATGATCACGCTAATGTCTCGATGATGGTGGCGCGTGTATTGGATCATTTAGCTCCCTTAAAAATGGTTGAGCTGAATGTTGCTACCCCATGCATCAAGTTCGTGAACGGGCGCCGTTGGTAGGGACTGGTCATCTCTTAGCTGCCACTGCTTATTTTAATTTAACTTTTGAATTGTTTTGTTTTTATTACGGACGCTTTTAACGTGCGCGTTTTTCTGTATTGTTCTTACGTGTATAATATAAACATGAATGATGTTACCAATATTTTGTTAAAAGAGTTTGTTTGTGTTTGATATATTGATTTAAAAGAGTGTCTATGGAGATTCTTGCCCTTTCTTCTCCATAGGAACCTACATTGATAAATAAATGTTTTGAAAATGTTACTAAAAACTAAGATTTTTTTACAAAACGTCTCGTTATGTAAAAAAGCAAATAAAATCTGTAGAAAAATAGAGAAGTTAAAATAGTTATAAGCTTTTGAGCTATGGTTCTCCTGTGTTGTGACGTCAGATGCTAGTAGTGTTGTTTCTGTCTAGCATAGACTTTAAAACGCAAACAACTTCGCCATTTTTATAGATATTTAACCATTTTTTATGCTGTGGTAAAAATCATATATCTACGCCGTATACACTCGAAAATGTAGTCAAATAAAAACCACCAGAGAATCACGAAAAGTGTCATTAAGTACTGTCAAGAGGAAAAGACTGCAGCTTCCTTATTATATCAATTTTAACATAGTTCATCCATTGAATAACCCCGTCGAATAATAAACGTTAACTCCTTTATAAAGTGTTGATGGTGTTTAGTAACTCAAACTCAAACTTTGAGTTTGAGTTTTGGTATATCACCAAATTTTCCCCCGCCTCAAAGGACCACAGGTTGCTCCGGCACGACTGGAATACCAAAGGTACTATCAACTCAATGAACATTAAAATCTCATACGTAATATGGTCGGAAATTCAAACAATGACTTTAGTTACACACCATATTATAGGTACAGGTCAGTTTTCCCTTGTAAAAAATAAAATTTAGCCACAATCTGGAAAAGCCGAAACCCAAACCTACTTAATTAGGAAAAGATCACTCCGATCAATCGAACATAACAAGCATTGAGCAATAAATTACCCCAAAACATGATGTAAGTCAACATAATGAAGGTATTGACAAGATTCAAGACAAAGTAATATAACGTTCTTACGTTACTTGTTCCATCACAGTTAGTTTCCTATCAATCAATAAATTATCTCCGTACCCTTTAATATAATTTAATATATCCACTCGTTTATGCCTACTCCCAAGAAAACACGTTTCAGAAAAGGAAAATTCATTAGCAATGAGAATAACGCCTCAGTGGTGAAGATATCGCTGAATCATACGGTTTTCCTTTCTTTGATGACGTAGCAAGAGCGTAACCCACATCTTGGTAATTAAGGAATGTATGTATGTGTACTGTGTAGTAATTAAGTGATAAGTTATGTTAGGTAAAGTCTTGATTTACCCTGGAAAATTGTATTTGGAATGTCTCATCCTTGAGTCATTCTTGATTATTGTACATAATCAAGAATGACTCTGACAACTCGGGAGGTGATGCGTATTTCATCAAGATGCATACAGATTGTTTTTGGTTTTAAAATTCCTCAGTGATCATTGAATGCCGTGTATCAGTCAAATCTCCAAAATAAAACATATTATGAGGGTGGGCTGCAGTGAGCACCACAGCAGCGGCGCGGGCGCGGTTGCACAACACGCGCGCAGAGAAAGCGGGTGACGTCACGACCTCGACACGCTCACCTACTTGCGCGCGCGCCGCCGCCGCCTGCACCAACCCACTTCTGCCGATACCGGCCCAATGTCGCCGGGCTTTCTCTCACCATGTACCTCTTCACGCAGACATAAACACAACGTAATCGCCTTAGTATCCCATGCGTAATACCTCGCCATGGAAGACGATACTTGTACGCAAATGTATTCTAAACAGGGGAAAAATAAAAGTGTTAACACTGACACCGTTTCGATGCGCAGCCGCATCTTTTTGCGCTCGATTTTCAGCAACAATGTAATCAGTGAAAGTTGATATTTTTAAATTTGATACTATAAATATCAGCGGGTATCTAGAGGCTGACCTGATACACCACTTTCGCTTCATCAGAGCGAATGCAAGTGTGCTGGTTTAGAAGGCAGCTTCATTAAGGAAGTGCAGCCGCTTAGGCACGAGCAAAATTATCATTTTGTTCAAGAATTGGTATTTAGCACAAGGTCATTTATTTTTCGCTCTCATTCTTTATCGTTTCCTTCAAAGATAAAAGTTTGTAAACGATAACATTTGAGAGGTAGAATGATTCATGTTAAATGCATTTTAGAGTATTAAAAGCAAGCACCAGCGGCGCCACAATGATCATTAAACTAAATTGCATCCTGTGGCGTTGCACTCTCTAATTTTTCACAAATCGCATCGTTCCATTATTGGACAATTGGCACCGACTGGTGTCGGCACCGCAGTTCGAGCTTTGTGTCACACTCGTAACATCAACGTTTTCGCCTCATTGCATCTTACCTTCAGAGTTCAGACCCAGCGAAGAATTCACTGTAACGACGTGAACAATAAACTTTTATGACTCATTACGATAACGTTAGAATAAAATACGCGAAGAGCAATCGAAAGAATGTAAGTGCTAGCTCGTTCCTTACTGGAATCGTTCGGTTCTGTATTTTCCTTTCAGAAAATATTCATCGCGAGGAGTCGCTAGTCATCGCGATTGCGATCGTCTGATTTATGCGCGGTACTATACAAGAGAGCTGGAGCTCAGAAAATATTCTGTGAAATAAATCCGGTGCGGTTCGGTGGTTCACGCGGAGAACGCGCGTATAAAGTATCTTCGGTGCGGTCAGCGCATATAGGTACTATCGCATAAAAGTATTATGGAGAGAACGAGGGCGTGCCGCGACGGCGGCGTCCTGAGAACATTCCGGAACGCATGCGGATGGCTCTCGATGGCACTGATGTAGTGTCGCAGCCGGCGTGGCGCGCACCGACTATTTGACTCATGCAGGTTGTCGCCAATATATATGCAAACCTTTGTGGCCCTCGTTCGCTGCTGAGGCATTAAAGAATTGTCGATGACGCGGAAATAGAATTTACGAGTGTTGCGACCCCAGTAGCGCCGTGTGATATATTGAGCGAGGTCACTGGCTCGCCAGCGGCGTGCTGTTGCGTCACTGTAGACTAATGGCCTTGTTATAATATACATGTAGGCGTAGCATATTTCTAGGTGGAGGGTTCGATAACCGTGCCCTGAGGTGGGAATAAACCGTTTGTGTTGTTCGCCGTAATTAGAGAGTCTGTTCGGCGCAGCGGACGACTGACGGGCTTCATGCATTATTGAGTTGAGCGCATGGTAGGCAGATACCGGGCTCAGGTGATTGCGAGCAAATTGTTATAGTTCCCACGGGACTTATAGCCGTGTTTGTGGGCCGTTTTACGTAATATTAATGAAATTTAAAACAAGTACTGCACAATACTTACTGTTTAGGAAGGCTACAAATTTATACGATATTTTTACGAAGGTTTTAAGAAGAATTCATGACACGGAGGATAAAATTCAGGTGAATTGGTAAAATTGTTCTTTCTGCGACATATATTTTAACTAAACGAACACCCATTTACCCACAGCCACTCAGCGACGAGAACTTTCATCACATAAAGAAGTTAAACGACATTCCCAACCAACCCACTTTATATTACAAATGCAGAACTCTTGTGCAATTGAACGAATCAAGGATTGGGACGTCTCTCTAACAAAACCGCATTTTCACTTTATTGTCTTCGAGAAATGAGAATTGCTTCTCAGCAATGGCAATAGAAAACAAGAAACGAATTTCTAGCATTAAAAATTCTGGAATATAAGGTATCAAGTAACAATAAATATATAAATCTGTTCGCCATATTCAAGATATTTGAGACTGTCAATATCCGCGAGGGAGTGCTTCAATAATGCGATTTCTAAACTTAGTCTGAATGTAAAGTCGTCGGATATTCCAGCCAGATGACAGTCCGTGTGTTTACTGCGTCTTTTGCTGGAACACGAGACGATCCGGGCGGATGGGGAGAGATGAAAAGATTGCAGCATCCCGAGCGGGGATATCACGTAGCTATTTTATCGGCGCATCGTACCGTCTCGATGGTCCGCCACACTGCCACTACTTTTACGAAAAGGATTCCACTACATGCTGAGATTTTTAATATAACATTTCAGAGTTAACATCTGACTGACAAGGTTTCAAGGCTAAGATTGCAGAAAATGTTTGCGTAAACAGACTTATATAATTTCAAACCATTTCAATGAAAACAAATTTCATTAGCGAGCATAAAAACAACTATCGTTTCCAGATTATATTTATTAACATAGTTTGGAAATAAATTGAAAGAAAGAAAGAAATTAAATACTTACATTTATTTAGCACATACTAAAAGGCACACAACATAATATACAGCAGATAAAAAAAAGAAAAGAAACACAAAAGTGTAAAGTACGATGTTAGAAATTACCAGGAAAGTGTGCCTCACGGCTGCGCCAATAAGGCCCAGTTCAGCAAAAATGCCAGACAACTAGTGCCTGACGCTGGTTTCAATTGGACTCCCTATCTACGTACAAATAGTTACTGTACTATATTCCGGCCACCGAGAGAATGCCTTTCTGACACTTGTCAGTTGTACAAGATTAGGAACTAATAAAGTTGAAATAGAGCAGTGGTGGCCCACTGGTAACAGCCCCAACTTACGAGTGAGTTGGAACCCAGGCAGGTACTTTACTTTGTGTAAATAATTTCACCACCACTGCTCTTAAAACGGTGAAGGAAAACATCGTGCGGAATGTTCTAGAACCAAAAATTCGAAGACATGTGACATCTACCAAACCACACTGGACCCGCGACGTGGATTACGGCCCACTTCCTCTTACAGAGAGGAGGCCTGTGTCTCAGCAGTGGGAACTATATAGGCTGATTATGCAAAGTTTAAATTCGTCGTAAAACACATATTAATTAGTATGAAATTCGCTTATACGCATACGCGAATACGCATTCTCTCGGCGGCCGGGGTACAATTCCGGTTTTACGCCATTGATCAAGATTAATTATCAAACCATTTTAGGACAAAAAACATGTTTGGTACTGACAGACGTTCAGTTGTGTCACAAGCTCTTTTGAAATCTAATGCATCATGTCAATGTGCCAAATGTATCAGATTATCTCTTAGTAGATGTATTGCTCGATTTAGTTGCGTCAAACATTGCCCAACATGACTCAATGGGCACAATTCTTTTATTAGACGGTACCAACGAATATGGGCACAATTTATTATGAGGGGGACCAGTTTGATTATGTTTGACAGAGCTTCGTTAACCATTTCGAAAGTGGCAGCTTGATAAACTAATAAGGAGCGTGTATGTTTACACAATAAGTTACCTTTGTTCCATTACCGACAATGTTTGCAGAGGCGTATTAGAAGAGGACATGGATGGTAGGATTAATATTAGGTACATATCAAGCTAAACATTTCCATTTTAAGCGAATAGTATATGAGTATGTACACCCGGCAATATAAGCTGATCTCTCATTGTACGGAAATCCTATACAATGCGAGATGCATTGTATAGGATTTCCGTACAATGAGAGATCAGCTTATACTGCCGGGTGTACATACTCATATACTATTCGCTTTGTACATAAAATGTATTTGAGACTGGCTTTGTCCGTGACTTCGTCTGCGATGCTGGATGAAAAGTAGCCTATATCCTTCTCCGGGTTGAAAAAATTTTCAAATTTGTCAATTTGTGTCATATTGGCAAATTGTTTTTTTTTTTTAATAACTTTGTCACAGAAATTTTCACATTTACAATATTATTAGTAAGGATTAATGGAGCGAAGACTACCGAAATCAGAAATGAAAGGTAAGAAGAAAAAAGTTATTAATTCCCGAAAACAAGCGGTCTACTAGATAAAAATCTACTTTCAATCAACTCAGCCTATAGCAGTCCACTGCTGGACATAGGCCTCTCCCAGGCTGCGCCATAACACCCTGTCCTCCGCCTTCCGCATCCAGTTTGTCCCAGCCACCTTTTAAGGTCGTCGGTCCATCTAGCTGGGGGGCGTCCCACACTACGCTTGCCGATACGCGGTCTCCACTCTAGGACTCGTCTGCTCCACCGGCCATCGGTCCTTCGAGACACATGGCCAGCCCACTGCCACTACAGCTTGCTGACTCTGCAGGCTATGTCGCTATGACTATGTGTAAATTCTACTATGAACACATTCAAATCATACGATGATTAATCTGCTTCAAGTGACCCAGAAAGTAAACAACAAAAGTTCGGTTGTATCTCCAGTATCAACATAGATTTATGAAAAAAACATCTAACCGTTGTATCATCCTTCTTCATTTAGGAGACATCTGAGGCGACTAAGAGGCTACAAACCTCTCCATTATTTCTGAGATAAAAGGCTCCGACCCATTTCATTTTTACTTAGAGAAGACACGTGCCTTCATGAAATTCGCAGTTCCAACGACAACCGGAAAATAATAAAAACGAATGTAGAACAAAAAGGGAGAATTCGATATCAAGTATTACCTCCGATATTACTTATTCAAGTACGAATGGCTTTGTTTTCTTCTAACGGAACGTTAAAATCCTCGAGTGCGAGGAAGTGAGTAAACATAAATTCGTTTCCTACATGTTTTGAATTGGAATCCTTTACATACATTTTCTTACTGAACATTTTATATCTATCGTTAGTTTCAATACACTATAATTTTACCATACCCATGTTAATGGCTGCTTGTGTGTCGTCGTACAATATACTTTTATTTTCTTTGTTCTCTAGTTACAGCGCGAAGATTAAAATCTGCATACCTTCGATGTTTGTATACTTTAAGATTATTGGTACTGATGTTGTACAAGATAAACTTGTGGACAGTTCTGCTAATAAAGGAACGCTATTTTGAGCTTTAAAGGTGTACGTAAACTATCCTTGGTGATGGGTTGTATTTCTTTGTAAATAAAGGCTGTGCGGAGGTAGTTATGCATGCCCGCGAAAGGGTAAATAAGCACGTCATATATTTATTTTAATGCCTGAAGTTGTTGATGTGTGGTGGCTACTGAGGCTTTGGGTTTAAGGTATAGTATCCTTAAAATTAAGTGCCACCAAGATGACATACAAAGATACAAATGTCTGAACGAAAACGAAACTAATATTCTCAAAAGATAGTCGCTTAACTCGCAACGGCAAAATTGCAAACGAAAACATTGTCACGCCCTGTTCAAATAGTTATTTTATTCCAAGGGAGCTCTAGAGAATTTCTAGAACATTCTACAGTTCCATAATGGGGAAATGCATTGATAAAACCAAGGCTAATCAAAGTGCAAGGCTGAGGCAAGGGCGGAGGGAGCTTGCGTCCTACGATACCGTACCGAGCTTTAATTTTGTTGTTTTCACACGCTAACTCTACAATTTACTGGTTTTTGTTGATTAAACTAGAATTTACTCGAATAACATATACTTAACTGTAGTGTAGTTTTCCTTTTATTATGGTAGAATAGTGAGTTAGCGATCTAGAAGAGAAAGGAATACGATAGAACTAGTTTAGACCAGGCTGATATAAAAAAGCTTTACATAAAATATTCCTTGATTTGAGTAATGAAGAATTGTAACCCGAAGAGTTGGCATGGGCCGGGATTTAAGTAAGGATCAGAAAGTAGGAGTTTTTTTTAAGGATCTAATTACGAATTTCTTCCACATCAACGAAAAAATCCACAGGTTTTCTTTAGATAAAAACAAAGATATTGATTTTGATCAACCAATAAAACATAATCTAGGTAATATCATAAGAAGGAAGATTGGGGAAATTTAGACACCAAAACATCAAAATTCGCTCTCTCAAGCGACAAAGTTAGAAGTTCTAACTTAAAGTTCCGATTGTTCATTGTTCGTACGTTCAAGTTAGACTGTTTGCATAATAGTTTTACTCCTATTTTATGTTCAGCTGCATTCCCTACGAATATTATTGGAAACTCTTTAAATTTCGCTCAATAGAATATTTTTACGATGCTAAATTGCTATGAGCTTTATTCGAGTTGTTTGCGAACGATATATTCGTTTCTATTCGAGTGTGTTATTTTATTATTTATTGGTTCTTTAGCTTGGCAGTTTATTATGCATAATGATAGGTACAAAATAAACGTGCTTAAGCGATTCTATAAGTATAACACTAAGAAGGCACTAAAAAACTAATACCAGGCGAGTTATTTTGGCCTTGCGAATATGAAAAATTGCGAATATTTTTTTTTTTCAGTTAAAGGCTCGTGCTGGCGCGACACCAGTAACAATTTCACCAATAATTTCTATGGGAATAAATTGTCCTACCGGTGTCGCCCCGCGCGACAAGTCGCGCCAGTCTGCAGGAGCCTTAACGCATGTAATTTTCACTATACACAAAAAAATATGAAATAATAGTAATATTGTATTTATACCAGTAACGCCTCGTTCAAAAGGCCTTGTATTTTCCTATAACTTATCTACCTACAGACTTTATACAATTAGTTTGCAAAATTATTACACAGAAGGATTGTTTTACTGTAATAATATCCAGCAAGGCCTTAATTTGAATAAAGGATAAGGCAGTGGGCAGAAAACACTTAAAAACACTTAAACAGTTCGATTTTAATTATAAAAAATATCTTTGCAATCCTTTCTTTGGTTATGACGATCATGACTGTACGATAAGTCAACGACCCATAAATCGTAATAAAACGATGACGGCAAAAAGTCTCGTAAAAATAGGGCGTTACTCATTTGTTTCTCTCAAAACGGTGAAGGAAAACATCGTGAGGAAACCGCCATGTCCTAGAACCAAAACTTTGAAGACATGTGACACCCACCAAACCCGCACTGGGCCTGCGCGGTGGACAACGGCCCCAGCAGTTGGAACATTATAGGCTGATTATCATCTTAAGATGCTGACAACACGTAAACCGCGGTCCCTGTCAGATTGCATAGAAAAGAAAGAGAAGCGCGATGACATAACGCTTGCAATTTATTGCAAAATATGAAGTAATTACATATTTACTCAAAATTGAGTTGAGTAATCGAAAATAAAAAACAACCAAGTTCTGCATTCAAATAAGACGTTCTTGTTATTAATTAAATACGTAACATAATGTTGATATTGAATGCAGATATTTTGGATTAAAACTCAAGGTAAGAGGTTAGTTTAACGTTAGTTTGTATCGAGATTCTATTTCAAAACGTCTTTTGGTGACAATCAAGTTCGGGGTAAATATGTTCAAAATTAACATATATTTTTTCCGCTACCACAAACTATACAGATTTGCCAATTTTTTTTCTTAAGAGAAGCCTATTTTGGTCAATTGGGTCTAGTCAGCGCCTTAATTATTTGTTTGTTATTTGCAGCAGATCGTAATTAATTGGAACTTATCTGAATGATGTCCTTTGTGCATCGTTTTGAGGTCGCCATAAATAATCGCCCACTTCACCGCAAGCAGATTTATTGCGTAGAAATTGAATTAAGAATTTGTTACGAGATATGACGGCTGCTGCTACGACCCACACCCGTATATCAACAATCAGGACATGCGAAAGTTAAATTGTTATTTACGAAACTGTACATTGCATAAAATATATTATTTTGAACCGCAAACTCCATGTATAAAAGAGCTTAGAAATCTTCAAGTCTGAAAAATGTTCGAGCTTCTGTATTTATATTTTCTGCCCATCGATCAAGCTTAGTGCTCACTGTTCAATAAAGGCCTCTTCAGTAGGTCATTTTTTTGTGATATTATTTAACAAAATAACTGTTTTTCTTTTACCGTATTCATAAATGTCAACTATATTTATTATAGTTTCTGTTTTATAAGTTGGAAACAGAAATATATCGTTTTACATTTAAATGGATAGAGGCACGTAAACTTATTTAGCGTGCTACAGCGATATTGCACAGAAATGCAGAGCGCCACGATAATACCCGTCTGTAAGCCGATCACATCCAAATGTACAATTTATCTAGATACCTACTGCACTAGATAGATAGCGCTCCATTCATTGTTTTAGCTTTATTAGCTGTCTAACAGTACACTGTTAGACAGCTAAATCTTTAAAAATATTCAATAATGATTGTTTTATTTGATTCAGTTTCCTTTATCTTTATATTTACCTTTTTTTTTTTACTAATTGCAGATAACCCGCTGGTGTCATCCCCAGGTTTTAAAAAAAATACTTTTATTTCTAAAAGTTACTTTTTTTTTTTTGGATGGGAAATCATCAAATAACTTCTCCCGCTCTGGGCGGAGCGGGAGGGTGTGTCAGACTCTTACTGACTAAAACCCACCCGTATTCCTTCCGTTGCCTCTGTTGCGGGGGCCTCGGTGACCCATTAGTACCTTCCCGCGACCCCGGCAGGCATCGGCCCTAGTGGACCCCTACATTGTGCTGACGACATCTCTTTGAGGCGCGCGTGGAATACAACGCGCCGTCGACCCGGGCCTAGTACTTACCGGATGGTGAGCTACCCATTGCTCACCGTCCGCAAGCCCGGGCCTACGGTGGCCGGAAATCCGACCGGGATTCCCGATGCCCAGGGCGTCTCCTGCGGCGGCTAGGGGCGAGAGGGCGCGAAATTTGCCTCTCCCTCAACCGTCCCGCCTCCTCTTTCGCGAGCATTACTGCTTCGCAGAAGGAGGTGACGGCTGCCCATGCCCTCTCGCTCCGTACCATGGCCTGAACCAGGGCCGGACGCGAGAAATCTCTGCCGCCGATCGCCTCCACGAGGACAAGGCGGTGCTCTGCCCAAGCCGGGCAGACCTCCACCGTATGCTCCACCGTGTCCTCTTCTAAAAGTTACTTAACAATATAATGATAGGAAGTACCTTTTATGCAAAAAAATGTTTGTATTAGGTACTTCCGCTCTTCCGGTTTACATTAACAACACATGTGATAAATTAAAACAATATTCTATATAATTCAATTAAATTTCAAAATCAATACAAAAATTTATATAAAAATTAAAGTCAAAATCAAAATTACAATTACATTAACATCAAAACCAAAATCCAAGTCAAGATATGCATAAGTTATTTGCGGAAATCGCGAAACGTCTTGTTGATGTAACTGGTGACCGAAAATGCCTCGAGGGCGTTTTTTAGGTTTAGCTTAGTTTTTAATATAATTTAGTTAATGTTAATAACCATCTTGTAATTTGATTATGTAAATAAACATTAAATTAACTTTGTCCTCATTAATTTAAAATTTAAAAGAACAGTAAGGAACTCCTTACTGTTCTTTTAAATTTTAAATTAAATTAAATTATAAATTTCATGGCTTTAATTAATTTTAAATTTCATGGCTTATTTTGAAGGGGTAGGGGTAGGGATCCCTACCCCTTCAAAATAAGCCATGTGCAATGAAAACGATTCGTTTTTTACATAGACATAACATAAGGCACATGGAACATGATAAGTTATTTGTTTGTGTTTACTATCAGGGATTTAATTTCCGTGTGTCTGAAAGTAGGCCGTGGAACGTATCAGCTGCGAGTCGTCCCGCGTTGTTTAAGTCAACAAAGAGAATCAGGTTATTAGTGCTCGCCTGCAATGCCAATTCGTATGTGCAGTTGTTAGATTTTGATACCAGCATGGTTTTACTTTTGAACGTTGCTTGCAGGTTTTTGGATTGCCCTAATTATGGTGATTTTTGAATACATTTCGACTCCCTTTACGAGAAAAGATAGCCATGTTGTAGACAATACGAGTACATAAAAGGTCCCAGTTCAGATTAAATGGTTCTTAGAATTATGGATTCCGTTGTAAATATAGAAAAAGTTTAAGACACAAGGAAATATAACCGGTAACAGAAAACACAAAAACTTCAACGATTTTCACGAACCTTTTTACAAATATCCAGCTACCAGCTTGATTTAATAAAAGAAAATACAGAAACATTCATCCATTAATAAGGAGACACAAAACAGAAATGTTACCAACATTAAAATTTATTGTACGGAACTGTAACATTACCATTATGGACGAGTTATGGTATAAAGCAGATATTTTATTGACAATCTCGCCAAATAAAACTGCTATAAACGTTTGTAATGAAGGAATATTTACAGAAATAACAATTCTATCGAACCGATGCTAATTCGTAGGAAATCCTTATTAAAATGTTTCCTTATTACTGGAAATAAAAGTAACTTGTTTCTATTTTAATATTTGGCATGGATCACTTGCGTAAGTTCCAAACTTCGTAACTACGAACCATCAAGAGTTTATTGAATGAGTCATTGTCATAAAAAACATTTTTGATTGTCATTCTATTTGTTTCTTGATCAGTAATTTTACTGCACTCGGTAATGTAATCGACCAATGAATGAATGAAGATGGTGAATGGATCACTGGATTGTGGTTTTCTGCTATTGAGATTGACGATTCGATTCGTACTCTTGTGGTAGGTTCAAATCTACAACTATTGCCATTTTTATAGTTTGGTTACGGAAAATGCACAGGAAAATGTTTGTTAATCAAAGATGTTTTATCATGGATATTATTATTCCTACCACATACAGATATATTTTCAGTGTCGTTAGATAATTACAATGTCCGATTCATGCCAAAGTCTATTTATATTTTAAGTGCAAGTGTTTGTAAGCGGAATCGAAGATGTTATTGAATATTCAAAATGAGCGATCAAGTATTTGTATTCAATACGTAGAGTATCTACAGGTAAATAACACAGCGCGTGCAATCGCTTCGAACCTTGCGGCTGCAAGGGTCAACAGCCTTAAGGCCTTCATACTCCACAAATAATAACGTATTTGTAAAGTTGTTATCTACAATAATTTACTACCAGAAACTCATTGTAGTTATGTCGTTAAATAGATTGCTGGCCATAATGCCTTTTGTGTTAGTAAGTCCGATTCAGTATGAAAACGAAAAGAACGTGTCAGTATTGTAGTTTAGTGGAACCTTGAAACCGATAACGTTACGGATTAAATTGGTACTCGCTACCGACGCGGTTAAACGGACCCACCCTGCTGCGAGGTCGGGATAGCACTAAAAAGAAATAAGAGAACGTGTCTTCTCACGATACATAAACAAAGCGGAACGACCACCAGAACACATTTGGAATCTTTGCTTTCAGAACCTTGAAAACTATTTCCAACATGGACAGAGAACATTACACCTTTGGGATACATTTCAGTACAGTTGCAGCTGTTATTTTCAGTTCTCTAAATAGTCGTTATCACATAGCACCGGTTGTTTTGAAGGCTATTAATGTGAAAAGAGGGGAAGAAGCGGGAGGTCCTAGACGTAAAATAAGGCTGAGTGCGCGGCCGCCGAACGTTCTGTTGTGTCTGCCAGTCTGCCTGTATCGATCCGGCGCCCTCATTTCAGGCCTCGCCGGCTGCGCCCACAATAACGCAAATGTAGCAGTCGCTTCAGGAGCTATGTGTGCAGGCGATCGTAGCAATGCACATTTTTGTATTTGAGAGAACAAAAACGTACTGTTTAGAACGTTTCAATTTCGGAACAAATTGCTTGCATGTTCTTCCTAACAAACGGTGTGATGCAAATAGCAATGTTCTACCTTATTCTGAATGGTGCCTATATAATGTTGTTCTAGTGAAACTGGGTATTTTGCACTTGCTCGGAACTGGTGTGTAGCTGTGGGGCGTCGGCGTGTCGCTGTGAATATTGCTTATACGAGTGGCTTATGTGCTTATGCTGGTCTTTGGTTACATTTATATCTTTCTTGTATTTTCTTTCAAAGCTTTAATTTAAATCTTACTTTACGTCCACTGTATTTTAGACTATCTTATTTTAGGTACGTATACTAACATGAAACTACCAATCTTCCGATTCTCGTGTAGAAACATCGTATTTGTCAAGATATAAACGTTGCACGAAGTCCGAGAGCACTCAAATCCTTCAGGTTTTCGATTTCCTCGACAACTGTTCTCTGTACCTTGGAACGGTATCCAATTTCCTGCGAAACCGTATTTATACTTTTGCAATTTTCAAAGATCCTTGTATATGTAAGTACAATACTTGTAAAGCAACGTATCTTTTTCATTGGCTGTTCATTCTTGTTTCTTTTTCATTATTTTGTTTTCACTACCTGTAAGTGTAAGAACATATACATAAAGTAGATAGGTATCAGATAATGAAACTGACTGAAGTTACCAGTTACTTTGTTTTATTTCTTTTCTAGTTTCACTGTTTTAATACCGTTGAAGGAAATGGTTTACGAAAATTCTCTAGAACACACATAAAATATTCCACACTATTTGTGCAACCAAAGGGACAGATTTATCTCGACACATGTTTAGTTTCGACACCATATTGCACAACTTAGGACAAAGTGAATGTAAAAACTAACTAGATGGTACTTCGTCAGTATCATATCTAATTCACGATTAGCCGAGTAGTTACGCGACGGACCCATGCATAATATTATGAGCATTACTAATAACAACTCGAGATTGCGATAGTCTTGTTTCATAAGCAATTTTGCAATTCCGGTGACAAAATTGCGAGGCTTAGGCTTCTAACACACGGGACTTCAAAGAACTGGCGGATGTATCACCGACAGGCTTAGCATGACTCTATTTCTACTAGAATAGAAATCGCTTGTCAACATTTCTCGGTAGAAAAGACAGAAACGTCATTTTTGTCTACTCTTCAATCGAGAAAACGCTTCTTTACGGTTCTCGTGCTCAGCCTGCTGATGTAAATAACGCTAAGCGCACGAATCACGTCCTTCATTTACTCTATAGACTATAAAAATAATTGCAATGCATCTATGACATACAGAAATCGATAGTGAGAAAGTGTCAGGAGTCAAATAAAAAAAGCTAACATCGATTTATTAAGGTTCGCGACATAATATTTTTTATTGCTGTCCATAAATCCCTGCATACTTATTACTGATGAGTGATGATGCAACAAAACAATTGTAATAAAAAATCTCTTGTTAAATGATATCACGCATGATTCGGCTGTCTCATTTTCTTTTGCTACGTCAATATACAATTTAACTTCCTCGTCTTAATTGGTCACTTTCGATGTATTAAACACATCCAAGATTCATTGAATGCGGCGTCAATGTAGTCGGGTGTCCCGCATTTTTGATGAAGCCGCCATTTTGCCTTCGTGGTCTACATCGTTAAGCCGATGAAAGTACAAAGTCGATCGATATTAGACGCAGCACGTTTGTTTATGTACTAGTGTAGGTGAAGTCCGGTTTTACTGGTAAGCTTAGTCTTTTAGACTGATAGCTGATATTATTGGTCATTCAATTTAGTCACTTCGTTAAGTTTGGTCGTGTTTTGTCAATGGTTCGGCTAGCTAGTTTCGAGCATTACTTTGTTCTCTTCCACCCATATTCTCATATTGCGTAACTTTGGTATTTCTTTGTGACGCAAATACTCCATTTTGAATAATTAACGTGCTTCGCGGTAACACGTTTACTAGTAAAGCAAATTCTTTAGATTTTGTTGGATTGTCGATGGTAATTGCATCATGGAACGAAGTAATGAGTGTCCTTTAAACTTTCAGTTAAAGCATCAGTAAACCTTTGCAGAACGCCATAAATTATAAAGTTATGTTCAGGCATGTTTCAATGTAACTCAATCATTTGAAAGCAACGGAAGCAAAACAATCACACATAAATCTCGAGGCTTCCTTCCGTCTCCAGCAGTTGATACATTATGTTTGCCAGCAGTATAACGGGTTCAATCTGTTGATTGGAACTCAGCACCACTATTTACATTACCCCTATAAATTCAAACCTCCTGTTTCGCAAAACAGAAACCATTTCCCTAATTGAATTTGTGTTGTTTTTGCTCTTGTGGAAAATTGGCTTTGTGCATTCAAAGCGGGTGAGCGTGAGAAAGTGCATAACTTGTTTACATAACCAACACAAATTTACACGGAGTTTCTTATTTAGAAAATGTGCTGGGATGTCTGCTACGACTGGTTGATGCTCTGAGATGAATAGTGAGTGAAACATTACGTGCTTGTCTGTTTACTAGACAGTATAATTTGGTATCTTTGGTATCTTACAAATAAGGACTGCGATGTGGGATAATTTGAGTTCATGTTTCAGGGAGAAATTCAAAGAGAAGCGATGGTGAAGGCCTTTAAACAGCTTTAATGTAAAGCTTCGTCTATTTTTTATCAAGATTGCCGTCTGCACAATTGACCATCGTTTGTTGATAGCAGAAACTCGTATAAATAATCATTTATACGAGTTTCTGCGACCAACAAATGGTGCGATTGCTGGCCCGAATACTATAATCCAGTGATGCATTTGGAGAGGGGTGTACTACCATGCCAGCCTTGTTACAACCCGTTGTTCTTGTCGATGATAAAAATATTACAATATATAGCAAGAAAAGGAAGACTGCGATAGAATTAAGTTATGACAAGTTTATTATGTCGGTGATGAGATGACAGAGCTGATACGTTTGGTTTACTAGTTCACAATCCAGGCCAATACTTAAGTGTGCCAAAAGTAATCTCAGTTTCGCAATAACTTTAGGCAATTTCTTCCGAATGACCTATAAAACCGCATGGGTATTCAAGCATCCGATACTGTTTTCCTTTGATTCCCAGACAGTGTAATGTCTTTGTCTATTATTTATGTCTGTGGTAGAATTCCACAATTCTGTTTACACAAAATGGCTAGTAAATTAGTATAACATTCTTGCCGAACGTAGGCGCTTACGAATTATTTATTCTTTAGCTAGGTGAGAGGCCCTTCTGGCCCTACCGAAGCCCGGTGAAGTAGTTCAAATCGGTCCGCGGTGGGCGCTGAAGCAGCTGGACCGGGAGCTCCTCCTGGAAGCCTCGATCGTGCAGGCCTGGGTGTCACCACCGGACAGGCCTGCCGACATCAACGACGAGGCGGAGTGGTTCCGGGAGGCCATGTCCGACATATGTGACGTGGCAATGCCCCGGGTCCAGCCTGGACGTGCCTCGCGCCAGGTGTACTGGTGGTCGCAGGAGCTGACGGCTCTGCGCACTGCGTGCGTGGCTGCGCGACGCCGGTATACCAGGCACCGCAGGCTCCGTATCAAACCTCCGGATACGGAAGCCATTCAGGCGGAGCTGTACGAGGGGTACAGAGCGGCGAAGACCGCCCTCCAAGCGGAGATCCTGCGGGCCAGGGGGTTGGCCCGCGAGGAGTCGCTGGGGACTCTGGACAGGGACCCGTGGGGACGCCCGTACAAAGTGGTGCGGGATAAACTCCGCCCATGGGCTCCCCCGCTGACGCAGAGTCTCCGGCCCCAGCTTGTGGAGGACGTGGTGAGCGCTCTGTTCCCTTCGCGAGGGGAACACTCCTCCCCGCCTATGGCTCCGCCTACTGCGGTGCCCGATGCGGACCACACCGCCGACGACGACGACGATGCTCCGGAGGTGACCGAGGTAGAAATGAGAGCGGCGGTACGCAGGCTTAATGCCAAAAATACCGCCCCAGGACCCGACGGCTTACCTGGGAAGGCCTGGGTCCTGGCCTTGGAGGCTCTCGGGCCTCGACTTAGGGGGCTCCTAAGCGCATGCATGGAGAGAGGCCAGTTCCCGCTTCGCTGGAAGACGGGGAAACTGGTCCTCATAAAGAAGGCAGGGCGCCCTGCGGACTCTCCGTCCGCTTATCGGCCCATCGTGCTACTCGACGAGGTGGGCAAGCTCTTTGAAAGAGTCATTGCAGACCGCCTCGTCGGCCAGCTGGTGCGGGTGGGGCCGGATTTGGCGGAGAGCCAGTTTGGTTTCCGCAGAGGGCGCTCTACGGTGGACGCCATCATGCGTGTGCGAGCCCTGACGACGGGGAATGCTGTTGCCCAGGGTGGGGTCGTCTTGGCGGTGTCCCTAGACATCGCCAATGCCTTCAATACCCTGCCCTGGAGTTGCATCAGGGAGGCACTCCGGTATCACCGGATGCCGACCTACCTCTGTCGTGTGGTCGAGGCCTATTTGACGGACAGGGCCGTCATCTACCCCGGTCACCAGGGAGTGTGGAACCGGCAAGAGATGTCGTGCGGTGTCCCACAGGGATCGGTCCTGGGGCCGCATCTGTGGGACATCGGATACGACTGGGTGCTGCGCGCCGACCTCCCTAGCGGCGTCAGCGTAGTGTGCTACGCTGACGACACGTTGGTCCTGGCGCAGGGGAGGTCGCACCAGGCGGCGGCCGAATTAGCGGCACGCGGGGTTGCGACAATCGTCGAAAGGATCCGGCAATTGGGACTCAAGGTGGCCCTGCACAAGTCCGAGGCCATGTGTTTTCATGGTCCTCGGAACGCGCCACCGTTGGGGTCCCAAATAACGGTAGGAGGAGTTTCTATCGGCGTCGAGTCGACGATGAAGTACCTGGGACTCGTCCTCGACAGCCGGTGGAACTTCGTGGAGCATTTCCGACGTTTGGCTCCCAAACTGGAGCGGGCAGGCGCTGCATTGAAGCGGCTCCTGCCCAATCTAGGGGGTCCAAACGCCTCCTGCCGGAGGCTCTACGCGGGGGTCGTGCGGTCCATGGCCCTCTACGGGGCTCCTGTATGGGCGCGCTCTCTGGCGCTGCGGCCAGCCCGCCGGTTGAGCGCGGCCCAAAGGGTCATGGCCATCCGGATGGTCCGGGGATACCGCACGGTCTCCTGTGAGGCAGCGAGCCTCCTTGCCGGATTGCCGCCATGGGATCTGGAGGCAAAAGTCCTCGCGCACGTATGGGAGTGGCGCGAGGAGGCGAAACGCCGGGGCGTTAGTCCGCTGCCGCGAGAAATCGCGGCACAGCGGACGGAGCTCCGGCGGGATCTCATGGCGTCATGGAAAGTACGGTTGTTGCAACCCAGTGCTGGGCACGCCACGATTGCGGCGATAAGTCCCCTCTTTGAGGAGTGGCTGGAGAGGCGCCACGGCGTCCTCACCTTCCGCGTGACGCAGGTCCTCACCGGACACGGCAGCTTCGGGAGGTTCCTGTGTCGGATAAGGCGGAAGGAAACGTCCGGGTGTCACCACTGTGTGGATCGCCTGGAGGACACGGTGGAGCATACGGTGGAGGTCTGCCCGGCTTGGGCAGAGCACCGCCGTGTCCTCGTGGAGGCGATCGGCGGCAGAGACCTCTCGCGTCCGGCCCTGGTTCAGGCCATGGTACGGAGCGAGAGGGCATGGGCAGCCGTCACCTCCTTCTGCGAAGCAGTAATGCTCGCAAAGGAGGAGGCGGGACGGTTGAGGGAAAGGCAAGTTTCGCGCCCTCTCGCCCCTAGCCGCCGGAGGAGACGCCCAGGGCGTCGGGAATCCCGGGCGGATTTCCGGCCACCGTAGGCGCGGGCTTGCGGACGGTGAGCAATGGGTAGCTCACCGTCCGGTAAGGACCAGGCCCGGGTCGACGGCGCGTCGTATTCCACGCGCGTCTCAAAGAGATGTCGTCAGCACAAAAGTAGGGGTCCACTAGGGCCGATGCCTGCCGGGGTCGCGGGAAGGTACTTATGGGTCACCGAGGCCCCCGCAACACAGGCAACAGGAAGGAATACGGGTGGGTTTTAGTCAGTAAGAGTCTGACACACCCTCCCGCTCCGCCCAGAGCGGGAGAAGTTATTTGATGATTTCCCACCCTAAAAAAAAAAAAAAAAGTAGTTCAAATCCCCGAGGGATAACTACAAAACAGCCTATACCAAAAAAAGGCGCTTACGACTTGGTTTGAGTTTTAGTTTCAGTGAAGGTAGGTACATATTGATGGATTTTAAAGTATTACAGAAAAACCTAGATGTTATTGACTTTAGGCCCGTAAGGACATCGTGACTAAGTGAAAAATCGTGGTTTTTAAGATTCCGTACCTCAAAACGAAAAATATGAAACCCTATTGGATCACTCGTGTCTATCTGTCTGGTTGTCTGTCTGTCTGTCTGTCTGGTTGTGTGTGACAGACGTCCGTCTGTCACAGCCGATATGCTCCGAAGCTAATGGACCGATTAAGTTGTTATTTGGTACACATATGAATTTCTGTGACCCAAACACGGGCGTATAACGTAAATAAATTCATTTTGAATATAAGGGTCACTTTTAGGGGGCAAAATAGAAAAAAAAGTTTTGTAAACTGTACCGTGTGACATATCAAATGAAAGGGTTTCTTGGGAGGGTATAAATAGTTTTAAAGTTATTTATGAAAATAGATGACAATTGACCATTCCCCTCCTTATCTCCGAAATAACTTATCCTAATTTTTTTTAAAACTACAGAAAATATTTCTTTACTTAAAGATTACAAGAAAATCGACACAGGAAATCCAAAGCTTAAAATGACATGGTAAATCACTCAATATAGTGCATATAAACTTGCAGTTCCAGTTGGAATGTATTGGAGAACATATTTTTCAACTAAAATGTTAAGTTTGTTCTTGGGATTAAGTCATCCCAATTACGGAACCCTTCATTGTGCGTGGTCCGAAACGCACTTGGCCGGTTTTTTTTAAATGCTAGTTTCATCAACAGAAGAGACTTGCCTTGCAGTGGGACAAATCATTAACCTTAAACTGTTAGATACATTTGGAAGTGTGATAGAATGTTGGTTTAATTGACATTATTCCAATTCAAATGCACACGAACGACCTCTAACTGACCACCATTCGTAGTTTTGCAGAGACATGTATTTTTATAGAGCCAACGTTTTACGATCGCGACGGCCAGGGGTAAACAAAGGGCGCTGCTAGAGTTGCCAGTCTCCTTGGCGAGACGCGGGTCGTGGCACAGTGGAACGAATGTATGGGAGCGGTTGGACGTAGACATGTCCGAAAAAAAAGAGTAAAATTATGCCAAACTAATGATGCCATCTTATTCGATTACTTAATGCCTTCATAACTTGTGGTGATGAATTTCTTCATAACTCCCATATTTCGGGAGTAATTTGAGAAAATGTGAAATTTTACTATGAAAATGAGTGTATCGAGCTCTCTCCCTCCTGATTCCGGGCTTGTTTCAAGTAGCGGTCTCTAATATCATAATGCTAATACTAAGAGCTATATTTAATACTAAGACACATAGTGCGCCAAATGTGCACTTTCTGGGATAAAGAGTGATGTTTATTTTATAACACAATTTTTTTATTTTTTGTTTATTTTGTTGGTTAAAACCGTTTTTCTAAAGGTTTACCTTATTACAATAACATTTCTGAGCAGCCAATTAGAGAAGATATAAGCTAATTAGGATATATAATTAGGGACTTAAGGTTTACATATAAAACTGATGCACTAATGATTACTGATAAGAACATTGCTATTATTTAATTACTAAATGGCTCTTAATACACTAATTTAGCATGCATCATTTACTAATTATCACAATAACTAATTACCTTGCAATATTTAACAAAGGATACCTGGGATACCTGGATTTTATATAAATAGGTCACTATTAGTAACTTTAAAATCAGTGTTGATTTACACCTCGTTGTATCCAAGCTAATCTCGCAATGTATTTTCCAAATTTTAATACAAATCTTGATATTCACGTTGCTTTATGCGCACGCGCACATAAAGATTTACGCGACTTTAACTATTTGTTCAGTGTTTTAAAAGATAACAGTTGTGTTCAGTTATGTGAAAGTGCTGAAACAAGTTTAAAAGACTGGTGTCGTCGATTTTGCTACCGCATTTATGCAAAATGGACACAGTCTGGAAGAAGCACAGATAAGTTTCGGAAGAAACATGAGATTTGGCTACAGGCTGCAATTCAATGGCCGGAATTACAGAATGAAAATATGGAACCTTCTACAGAAAATATAAGTGACGTCATCGAGCCCATAATTTCTCCTGCTAAATCTGATGCTTCAACTTGTACACATCCTAGTCCTCGTAAATCTTTTGAGGACCTTAGTAACCGGCAAAAAAGAAGACGCACTGAAGATAGTCTTTCATGCAGCAGTAGCAGCGCTGAAATTATGTTTTCGGCCGAAAGGGCGCTTCAAAAGGCAGGACAAAGCGACACAGCTTATGTTATGAAATACTTGACGGAGAATCCAGAAGAGGCCTCAAAAATCAAAGCCTTCATTGAAGGTAAATCAATTCAGGTACGGGAAATATCCCCTTTGAAGGCATTGGCTCTTTATGTATCGATGAACTTATCGAAATGGCGCTATAACACTCTTCGGGATTTCAACACTCAAGAAGGAGCTCTTCAATACCCGAGTTACTACATGTTGGTTAAAGAAAAAATTAAGTGCTATCCGGCCAAAGAAGATCTCACAGTTACAGAGAGCTCTGCAAAAATCAAATTACAAGCCTTGATGGATTTAACCTCAAGAAGACTTATTAGGTCGTTAGAAACCCCTGTTGATCCCAATCAACAGCTCGTATTGACCAGCAAATGGGGTTTTGACGGATCATCTAGCCAAAGCATTTATCATCAAAGGACGAGTGAAGATGAGCAAATCGATCTTGCTAGTAATTTTATGATTAGTCTTGTACCACTGCGGCTCGTCTCAAAAGGTGTAACAATTTGGGAAAACGAGCGACCATCTTCCACTTCATTTTGCCGGCCAATATTGTTTAAGTTTATAAAGGAAACCAAAGAAAATGTGCAGAGAGAGATGGCTGAAATCGAAGCAGAGATTGAAGCCTTAACTCCATCCACCATCACTGATGGAATTAGTGTCAAACACCAACTGCTGTTGACAATGATTGATGGTAAAATTCATTCCATTATATCCAATACAGCAGCTTCAGTGTGTGACATATGCAAGGCTTGTCCTAAAGAAATGAATAATTTAGAGTTAATCAAAGATAAACACGCAAACGAGGACATGTATAAATATAGCTTAAGCACCCTTCACGCTTGGATTCGCTCAATGGAATGCTTATTACACATTTCCTACAAATTAGACATAAAATCATGGCAAGTAAGGGGTGATATAGCAAAAAGGCAAGTTGATGACAGGAAGAAAAGAGTTCAAGAGGCTGTAAGAAGAGAAACGGGCTTACTTCTCGATGTTGTGAAACAAGGCAGTGGATCCACCAACAATGGCAACTCGGCAAGGAGATTTTTTGAAAACTACACTAAATCTGCTGAACTGACCGGAATAGATGCTATGCTTTTAAGAAAAATCTGTGTGATCTTGCAGTGTATTTCATCAGGAGAGAAGATCAACGTAACTAAATTCCGAGAGTTCTGCTTTGATACTGCTAAGCTTTACGTGGAGTTATACCCATGGTATTATATGCCTTCTTCACTTCATAAAATTTTAATGCATGGGCCAGACATAGTTCAGAACATGTCAATTGTGCCCATTGGTTTTCTATCCGAAGAGGCATCTGAGGCTAGAAATAAAGATTTTAAAAAATATAGAGAGGGGCATTCTCGAAAGCATAGCAGTATCTCATGCAATGAAGATATTATGCACAATCTTTTACTGTCTTCTGATCCACTTGTTACAAGTATCCGTCCAAAAGGAAATAAGTTTGTAAAAAAATCTTCTTTTAAGGAATTTTATGAGCTTACGGATTCTGAGAAAAGTGATATCGAATTTGTTAACATAAATGATTTAGCGGACATCGATTCTGAATTTGAATTAATTGATGATGATGATGATGACGAAGATAATTAAATGATGTTATTGTTTTAAAATGTGTAACTTAGTAAATTAGAGCTTACATCTTAATTATTTATTGTACTTTTAATGAAACTAGGTAATTTATTATCAACTTACTTAAAAGTCATACTCTCATCAGTTCTTGTGAATATTTTTGTTAATATATATTTTTGTATATATATAATATATTTATAGACCTCTTAATAAGTCTGTCTGCGGTTTAAAGTAAATACAAATGGGGAAAAAACGTTTTTTTTTTTAAATTTTCATTTCCTTTTATCCCAGAAAGTGCACATTTGGCGCACTATGTGTCTTAGTATTAAATATAGCTCTTAGTAATAGCATTACGATATTAGAGACCGCTACTTGAAACAAGCCCGGAATCAGAAGGGAGAGAGCTCGATACACTCATTTTCATAGTAAAATTTCACATTTTCTCAAATTACTCCCGAAATATGGGAGTTATGAAGAAATTCATCACCACAATTTATGAAGGCATTAAGTAATCGAATAAGATGGCATCATTAGTTTGGCATAATTTTACTCTTATTTTTCGGACATGTCTACGTCCAACCGCTCCCATACATTCGTTCCACTGTGCGTGGGGAGAACTTAGCAGGGCTGCCGAACAGTCTAGATTTTTTGTTGCAAAATCGGATATATAAAAATCTGGTTTTTGTTTTATGCTTGGATGTAAACGCGAACTAAGAAGAGGAATGAGGAAGTAATTTGACACATAACAAACACATAATCAGCCTATAATGTTCCCACTGCTGGGACACAGTCATCCTCTCGGTGAGAGGGAGTGGGCCGTAACCCACCACGCGGGCCCACTGCGGGTTGGTAGATGTCACATGTCTTCGAATTTTTGGTTCTAGGACATGCCGGTTTCCTCACGACGTTTCCCTTCACCGTTTTTGAGAGCAGTGGTGATGAAATAATTTACACAAAGTAAAGCGCCTGTCTGAGTTCGAACCTACGATCTACAACTTGTAAGTCACGACTGTTACCACTGGGCCACCTCACACAACCTCACCTCACGCAACAACTGTAAATTGACACTCTACGTTCATTTTCAGTGTTAAAGCAGTTTCATACAACTTTCAATGACACCGATGATGACAGCTGTAATTTGAATATACGAAAAAGTTGGTAGTCAATTTGCACAACAATTAATTTCATAACATCACGCCTTGTTTCCCCGAAGGGTTGGGCAGAGGTGTACCTTTAATACACCCACATTTCGCCAGTTATGTTTAAGTCCCATGTAATAACAATTAATTTCCCTGACTTTATGTACAGTAAGGTACTTATATGAATTAGTTTATCCGAATCCTAACTTATATTATAAGCGCGAAAGTGAGTTTGTTTGTTTGTTACGTTTTCACGCTAAAACGGCTGAGCGGATTTGGATGAAATTTTGGCACATGGGGAGACTATGACCTAGGTTTAGACATATGATACTTTGTTTCCCGGTAGTGCGTTCCGTGGGATCATTTCCGACGTCAACGCGGGCGAAACTGCGGGAAAAATCTAGCTTTTATATTGGAATTAGATTATTCCAATATAAAAGAAAAACATGCCAAGAGAAATATAAAATTTGATAACTTTTAGTAGTTACAGTAGGTAATGCTGGAATTGCACCCAAATCAATTCTTTTATAATTGTTTTCAGAAAATGTTCTGTAAGTTATACATATATAACATGCATTTGCATACATGATTGCACAACAATATGCAATTATACACATCATAGATCAAATCACACAGTCATAACTTTTCCCAAGGATGCACTCAAGCCAAGGATTTCGATTGCGTGGCAACCCTGCTTCAGACTATTTACGTTGACGAGGCTGGGCGAGGTGACCTACCCGTGACCTTTGACCCGCAGCCTGTGACCTACATCGGGAACCCAATCGATACGCACCCCGCTGTATCTGTTGCCTTTCGGTAAGGACACGCTTCATTAAAACTTTTGATTGGTCGCCGTCTGCCAGCTTTGTGATAAAACGGTAATGGATTTCGATTTTACTTTTTCGACATTTCTATTTTTGATGTAGCAAGTAGTGAATGTCGAATGAGGTCGGGCGCCGGGAGGAGTATGCGACTTTCTTAGCGTTCATTCATGCGTTTTTTTGTCTGATGACGTATGAAATTGAGACTTGAGATTGTAGAAGTGCTATAAGTAGTGACAAGTAGCTGGCTCATTGCCTACGAGTATCATTCAAATTCACGTTTCTTTCAGTACTATCTTACGACCTGAATGAAAAGATTCGCAGCTAACGTCATACGTATTTATTTACCTTTTTTTAGAGCAGCAAAGGAATTCTGTTGCTGCAGTTTTATGATCATTTTTTGTTTCAAAAGCTGTTAACATTTTGACACCGTTCCCAAATTAGGTTTGTTCGCGATACCACCATTAAGTCAAGATGTTGGTGAATCAAGCAATGTAACTACTTAACTAGTTTATGAATAAGGTTTAAGTTAATGAATATTGTTTAAATATCTTTTAGTTTTTTAAATTCTGCTTATACTTAATTTCAATTTCAGACTTTTCTTGTCTTGACTCTGTTTTGTAAATTAACTTGTCCTATCTAAGACAGCCGGGTGATCTGTAACACAGGACCTCAGACACCCTTCTCTATAAGATTGTGCATTTTATTAACCAGTGCCTGTAATATGATATAAATAAAGATTTATAATTATGATCATTTCATTATTCGTCTTATACAAACTTCACAAATGTATAAGTATAGTTAGTATACCAATATACAAGGTGTCGTTTTGCATCCTCGTCAAATTCAAGGAGGTAACTATGCTAATGATTCTCGAAACGAGTCAATAATAAAATAAGTACGTTTTTTTTTCTAATTTTCGGAAATCGGCATGTATGGGACACGCATTTTAAAATACGGCCCGTATGATACCGCACTGTAACTGCCCTTTTACACACTACCGCATACGCAACGGGGTGATTCTGTTCTGTAAAAGTGGTGTATTCTAAAATACTGTCAAACTTAAATAACAAAAAAACAAGTATGCATTAATTATTGAGCAGGTATCGTAATTTTATTTAACTCATAACAGGCCCCTGAAATTTGACGAGGATGCAAAACGACACCTTGTATATTTCAATTTAAAAATTTACAAGATTGCTGAATCCGCAATAGCTAGACTGGGTATGTTATCAATTTCAATTTATTTTCCGACGAACTCAACCTTATTCCAATACAACGTGCAACTCTCATTTCCTGCAAAAAATTCCCGAAGGTAAAATGGACCACCAACATTCTATACTAAATATTTTTAGCAATAACTGTTAACTGGGGCGCTCCAGTGCTTCGCCGACGAAATACTACACTCTTGCACAATATAACACGATTTGTATGAGAAACACTTTGATACATACTGCAGCATGTTTTGTTAGACTTGTATGTATTTGTTAGGTTATTCTTTGTTTGTTTATGAAGGGTTTTGTACTTTTTAGGGTTCCGTAGTAAACAAGGAACCCTTATAGTTTCGCTATGTCCGTCTGTCTGTCTGTCTGTCTGTCCCCGCTGTAGCGAAAGCTGCAATTTGGCTTAGCTATACATATTAATCACGCCGACAAAGTACTAAAATAAAATTTTGAAATTTGTATTTTTTAGGGTACCTCCCTTACACGTAATGTGGGGATGATATTATTTTTCTCGCCTACCTTGCAGGTTTGTGAACACCACTTTTCGATTCAAGGATCCGCTTGCGTACTTATTAAGCATTAAAGTGCTAATTTTTTTTAAAGTCATGTGTCCCTCCCCCTGCCAGCTAAATGGTTGTTTAAGGAGATTTGAAAGAATTCATGGCAGTAGTACATATACTGAAATTACAAGGAAAACTATCACAGCTAAGCGGGCTTTACAAGTTAACGAGTAATAGTCGACCAACTTAAATTTGCAGTTGGAGAATTGACCGTGGCATATATCGATGTATGGGAGAACATGTTTTTCAACTACAATGTTATGTTTGTTTTTGGGATAAATCCATACCATCTTCCCAACTACGGAACCCTTTATTGTGCGTGGTCCGACACGCACTTGGCTGTTTTTTTATTTGTAAGATCTTTCTTCTCGCTTTCTGTGAGATTGATTTCGTGAAAAGGGTCGGAAGTGTGTAGACAGGAAGCGACAGCTTGAGCATGGAATTAGTAAGTACTTTATAATAGCATGAAATTAGTGTACTCATGGAAATAGTAAGTAGGTACTATATAGATTGTAAGTAGAGGGGGTCGAATTTCGACCAGTGGGTGACCACTAGTGGTCACCCACTGGTCGAAATTCGACCCCCGAATATTTATTTATATTAGTTATATTTATTATATTAGTTATATTTATAGTTATATTTATTAACGAATATTTATTCGAAGAAATATTTAAGTATTTAGCTTTTATAAATTTTGAGGTTTATTTCTGTCGCTGCTCCGTTACTTATTACCAAGGTGAGATGTAAGATGTTACACTTCGTATGCGACTACTGTCAGACTCGCTCGTTTTATTTTACGTGAGGAATTCAGTTGTCAACGTTTTTTTACCTTGTTATTAAGATCCTGCTACATACACGTCTATGGTTTTTACCTGATCTCCCCTTTTTCACCTTAAGCTTGAGATCTAAGAATGTTACATAGCTAGGCGTCATTCCTGTCACTGTTGCACAACTGTCAAACTAGATGTGCAAGATAGAGACGGGAAAAGTCGTGATGGCGCTGGAGCTTTTTGAACATATTTCTCAGAACATGGTTGTTACCAAAACAAGTTTTGAAAAAAAATCTTGATACCAACTAACCTTAAACTAACCTCTTACCTTGAGTTCTAATTCAAAATATCAACATACGTTACGTATTTAATAAATAACAAAAACGTCTTATTTGAATGCAGAACTTGGTTGTTTTTCATTTTCGATTACTCAACTCAATTTTGAGTAAATAGATAATTGCTTCATATTTTGCAATAAATTACAAGCGTTGTGTCATCGCGCTTCTCTTTCTTTTCTATGCAGTCTGACAGTGACCGCGGTTTAGGTGTTGTTAGCGTCTTAAAGCCTAGAACACACATGCTACTAATAAGCATGCTAGTTTGATACTGGGTAGCATGCTCTCTGTGCCTGTACAATACTGATTCTGTTTTCGTATACACATGCTAGTTGAATGCTATGTAGCATTTGCTCGTAAGTAGTATGCTCTTGTACTACTATGCAGCATGTGTATTCCACTCTTCATAGATCTTGGCCTGAGAGTAAACTGCTTTGATTGTAAATATCTATGTAATTCTTTACTTCTTTATTTAAAATATTATTTGTACACCTCGTTGATACCAAATCATTAATTATTTCTTTGCCATACACATAATCAGCCTGTAATGTTCCCACTGCTGGGACACAGGCCTCCTCTCTGTGAGAGGGAGTGGGCCGTAATCCATCTCGTGGCCCCAGTGCGGGTTGGTAGATGTTACATGTCTTCGGATTTTTGGTTCTAGGACATGCCGGTTTCCTCACGATGTTTTCCGTCACCGTTTTGAGAGCAGTGGTGATGAAAATATAAGTTTTCATCACCACTGCTAATTTACAACTAATAATTTACCACCCAAAAAAAAGGGGTGTACCTTTAGTACACTCACATTTCACCAGTTATGTTTAAGTCCCATGTAATAGGGGACGATTGCCATCAACCGGTCACGAATCCAGATTCCGGGCTGCTTCTGAGAAAATCTAGATGCAAAAACCAAAAACCATTTTTCCCGACACGTGAATCGTTTCCAGGACCTCATGCTCAGCAGTAGCGCTTGCGACCTCTTGACTGACGAGACAGTCTTGATACTTGCTATTAAATCTAATCGAAGCCATAATTTGTCTCACATATGCACCGTAAACCTATTTGCAAAAACACCACAAAAGGAAAATTTACTCTAAACGTAAAACGAAAGGTGAACTTCATATTTTTTTTTTATAAAATGCGCTTTTTATTAAACATGCTGTATAAAACCATATCGGGTTAAATTAATGTAGTTTTGCATCGCGATAACCCTATTTAAAGCATGAACAAAAAATTAAAAGATTTTATTAAAGAGCTAATGCAATTCTATAGGCCAATATCTCTTATTAGCATAATCTCCAAAATATTTGAGAAGTATTTATGTAAACAGTTGAATACGTACCTTGAAAGAGAAAACATACTCACTAATGAACAGAAAGGGTTTAGAACTGGTAAAACAATAAACTTGGCAATATACGATTTTTTACATTATGTCATGCAAAAAGTAGATTTAAATATACCTATAATGTACGATTTTCTGTGACATGACACAGGCTTTCGACTATGTCCGGCACGACATACTTATTGAAAAATTAGAAGCATATGGCATTAGAGGTAATGTCTCAAACCTCATTAGATCTTATTTAAGCAATAGAACTCAATTTACAGAAATCTCAGCAGTAAATAAAAGTAATAAAAAGGAATTTGTGTATAAGTCCAAAGAACGTATAGTTAAATTTGGCGTTCCGCAAGGAACTGTCGTTGGCCCGCTGTTTTTTATACTGTACATTAATGACCTACCCAAAAGCATCGACCACCCGATGACACTTTTTGCCGACGACAGTACTATTACAGTTGCTTTTAAAAACAGAGACACATACGAATCTGATATTAACAATTCCTTAGAATCAATGGTACAGTGGCTGGAAAACAATAATCTTAAGATAAACCTTGAGAAAACTAATATTCTGCATTTTGATCAAAGATCATCCATACCAAATGTAAATATCCATTATTGTAATAACAAAATAGATAAGGTAAACACAACCAAATTTCTTGGTGTAACTATTGACAGCAAACTAGATTGGAAAGCTCATACGGAAGAATTAAGCAAAAAAATTAGAAATGCCACATATGCCCTATATAAATTGGCCCCTATCTTAAATGTTGATGCACTGCTAACTGCTTATCACGGCTTGGTGTCCTCTAACTTGAGATATGGACTAATTTTTTGGGGAAACTCAACAAATAAAGATGTGATATTTAAAACACAGAAGAGGTGCCTGAGGGCTATGTCTGGCCTCCATGTTACAGTAAGTTGCAAGCCGTTATTTAAAACCTATAAAATATTAACCCTTCCGTCAATGTACATTTTAGAGATCGTCATGTTCGTCAAATCGAATCCACACCTATTCCCCTTAGAGTCAGATAAAGTAGTTAGAAATAGACGCGACAATAGTAAGCTATGTATTCCGAGATCCAGAAAAGCTCTAATGCGTAAAAGTGTATTCTGTATGGCGCCAATTCTCTATAATAAGTTGCCAAAACATTGGAGGGAATTACCTATTGAAAAATTAAGAAATAGATTAAAAAACCTTTTGTTAGAGAAAATCTATTACAGCACTGACGAATTCTTAACCGACAAATTAATTTGACTTGCATATTTACATTCAATTTATTAACAGTTGCTTTGACATGTGTATGTATTCCTTTAGATGTATTTGTATATTGACATGATTGTATAATTATTATAAACTTATTTATTTAGCTTTTAATATGCTCTAAATTGGATTGTTTAATGGGTATATCTGCAATTTAATTAACGATTATAAAAATAATTGATGCTGTGTAACTTCGACATCTCATATTTGTACGCCGTCCAGGCAAAACATGACTGAATTTATAATTGGATTTAACATCTTGCATGCTATGTGTGTATACTCATGTTTTGAACAAATAAAAAATTATCTTATCTTATCTTATCTTATCTTATCTTATCTTAAAGAAAAACGCTCTCATAATTTCATACAAAATTAAGTAATTAAGTAAGCGTTGAATAAAAAATGTCCCATTAATGAATAGCTATCTAATTAACAATTTATGTCGTACTTTAATGTATTCTTTTGCTGTTTTATGGCAATTAAATATTATGTTCATTAAAATTAAATGCAAAGGTACTGCTTATTAAAGCCTCAATGAGCTCATGGCAGACAAAGAACAAAAACAAAATTCTGCTTTTCAGCATTTCCATTAATTACAGTTTTTGCTTGTTGTTAATTTAAGGATTAATACAAATTATACACTTTTTGTATCTTTGTCGGTATTTAAGGTATTAATGTAATAAAAAATAATTAGTCTCCATTGCGAAGTTTAATGAACGAACATTCTAAGATGTTTGATGACGTTGATCTTCGTTCGAATTTACATATGTCAAGAACAATATTAGTATTGTTCTTTAAGAGATGACGTATGTAAGTTTTTCTTTCCTTTATTTCACAACAAATTAAAGAAAGAAAATACATTTCTTTAGCACAGACTAAAAGGCACACGACACAACATATTTATACTACAAGTAAAAATAAAAAGGGTAAAAATAAAAAAAAATCAAAATCAAACCAGCTATTCCATGATTTAACTAAATACCTTTTCCTCTTCTATCAAATAATAATGCAACATTAATAATCCTATCATCATTATAATGGGAACGTAATCAAGTCATTACAACTAATTTGCACTTACAATCACGTTCCCTTAATTTCCTTTGGATCGCGATCGCTAGATACAATTACGCTGTCTCTTCAAGCCATTAAAGGTTAATTCAGGGCAAGTTGTTCGATTTATATCCTTCGTCATTCGGTACGCCACAATAAAAGCTGTTTAAATGACTTTAGTGTTGAGGGAATAGATTTTGAATGTAATGTTTTCAAAATACCATCTCAAACATTAACCTCCTGCCGGGGTCGCGGGAAAGTCCAAAAGTATTACCAACGCCCCTGGCAAAACAGGCAACGGAAGGAACACGGGTGGGTTTTAGTCAGTAAGAGTCTGACACACCCTCCGGCTCCGCCCAGAGCGGGAGAAGTTATTTGATAATTTCGCACCCGAAAAAAAGTTTTTTTTAACCTGCATGCTCCTCACATGATCTAACCACGATAATCTCGGGGCTTTAAAAGAGACTGTGAGGGTTTGTTTCGGTGTTTTTTCTTAGATTAGTCGTTTAGGAAACGACCTCATCTTATTTAAAATAATAATATTTTTTATTTCTCTTTGACGTGCAAAAGTGTTTGTAAAAACAATTTACGAAACAAGATATTAATGGACTGAATCATGATGGGACTGAATAGTGATTTTGCCGTAAATAATTGACTGTCGTTACGCGGACTCAGAAGCCCGAAAGTCTGACAACCGGTCATACTTTGGGTATCAGGTGACCCAGTAGCTGTGTCGCTCCACGTGAAAATACTGGTATCCAGCTGCATCAGGTTAAACTGGAGATTAGCCCATGGACATTTCGGAGATGGATAGTTAGCCAAATGATGACTGATACAAATAAAAACTAAGACAACTTTATTACGTAGTTTCTTTCCGAGAAATTCAATTCCGAACTTTCCTTATAGCATATTTAGCTTCTTTTTTTTTCAAAATATCACATTCTTGTACCAAATCGGCGGGACTTTCTGCCTGACTCAGCCATACCGAGAAGTCGTTTGGCCAGTCCCATTTTCCTTAATACATCTTTCTTGTAACGATCGCACCATTCCTGTTTTGCGTTCACTTAGATTCGCTCAAAAAAAGCGTAATTAGCGAAAACTTAACAGTGTAATTTAAAACGGTGTTGAATGCTTTAATTAAAATATTATACGTAACATTATCTGGTACTTTGTTCTATTTTTTGCTTGAAGTTGGTGCGTGGACGACTTTTGACTAGGCATAGTAAAAATATGATTCTAAGAGATTAGCTCGAAGTATAAAAATTGTGATAAAAACTGTACCTTTGTACTTAACAGTTAAACAATTAACCTGTGTTTTACAATAAAAATGTTGCTATTACGGGTCATTTGTGAGGTCATGTAATCAATTATTATCAGTTGTAAACAATAACAAAACACTAAAGATCAATCGTGAATCCACTCAATCACGTAATGGAATTAATTATCTGATTGATCTTCTATAAAAAGACTGCTAAGTATAAAGGATTTGAATTGTTTGGTAGGTTTGATAACACTGAATTGGCTTTTAAAATTACGTACATAAGTACATTGTGTACAAACTGATATTGTTATTACAAAGGAGCTTATAATAATGTAAATTATGTTATCCTAAATAATATAAAATGTAATCTAAAACAGTATATTGTTCGATGGCTCTTTATATTTATTTATGACCAAACCAAACTTTCATAATTTACTATATTTACTATCCAAGATCCAAGCCGACCAGCAAATATCTTGCATAAATCCCAACTTAAAAGTTGTCGTCGTAAACATAATTTACAATAATTGGATGAGTTCATAAGCCATTACTAGAGCAAACACTAGCAAAGTCCGCAATTACTGATTTTCATTAACGGACGACCACAGACAAAGAAAAATAAATAAAAGGCATGACAGGCACATATAGGAAACTTTTTACGGCTTGCTCTGAGCATAAATTTTTATTTTGAAAAAGGAACGTTACAGATGGCAGCCTATTATCTTTTTTTTCATTTAATGCAAACTATGATTCGGTGATTGTTGGAACTGTGTTCCAAAATAGATTTTTCTGGTTTCCTAACAATGTCATTCGTATTATTTGGTGACACACATCGCAGTCTCCTCGCTGGGCCCGGGGCTGCGACCGGGTCATGCCCCCCACCCGCTTCACTCCCGGCCCGCATCTGCACTTGAACTGGTTTGGCGTACTTTCAGTTTCTCTCGCCCGGGACTCGGGAGCCTGACCTACCCGAAGACGTACGGTAAGACGCCAGCCGCGTAGGGTTGGGTCTCACTAGAATATAGGGAGCTTGTTGCGTGAGATAACAGTTCGAGAAAATGTATTGTGCATCAGTGCAGAATCCGAGTTTTGAATAGATATATGCTTTGTAGCATTAAGTTCGCCTTATGTACCATGTTTTGTATATGCAGTGTAACGAGATTACAGGAAGTATTGATTTTCCTTACATATTCTGTAGGGATGCTGTTGATGGAAAATGGGCTTTTTGGGCTTAAGAAATAGCCCTAAAAGTAATTTTTAACACAATTTTCACAAAGGACAGAAATACACACACGTGTAGGCCAAAATAGAGAAAATATTACTAACAATACAATACATGACCAATCAATAAAGGCCTATGATGTGCGGCGTCACAAAAGCCACTAATGAGGAAGGTCCACGCTACAATATGCTGTTTCCTGACATTATCACATGCTTCTATTGTTGGACAGGCTAGGCCTTGGCCCCATGGGGCGTGAAGACATTCAGGATGTCATAATGGCCTAAAACATTATGATGACATTATTGATGATGTGGTCAACAAAACAAAAAAACATATTCGGCTTGTTAGAGGTCCTGTATTTGACGTTAAGTAATATTCTCAAGCTACTCATTTAAAAGGTATATTTGTGTGCACATATTTTGGAGAAATATGAAACATGAAATGCCAAGACAGAAAAGAACTAATTTGCCATTTTTGCTCCCAAATACAACAAAAACATCTTTGTTTTGTCTAAGCCTAAACTTTGGGTTAAGTGTTTGTACATTAGCAGCTTTGTAGGCATATTATGTACGAAGAAAATGTTCTTACATTACTCGGGCAAGAGTGAAAAATGGTGTACCAAAAAATATTTTTAAGAATAACAATTCCCAAATATAATGCAGGCTATTTATAAACGTACCTACCGAGATATGCCCCTCTTAGAACATGGAATAAATTTGTTTCACAACGGAAAAATACATATCTATTAGATACGTTTGAGTAAAAGTCGTCGAGTCGTTTAGAGACTCACATATTTTAGATAGGAAATGTTGTCGTTTATGTATTATAACGTTTATTCTGACGTGAATGTATTTTGTTGTAGTGTTTAGTTCGTATCTATTTCAAAATGATGTATAAACCATACAATCGTAGAGTGGCTCCGTTTATCCACCAAAAAGTAGTTTTAGACATTTTCTTTAGAAGAAAATCAAAAAGTTTAACGGGCCTTCCAGTAGTCGCATGTGTAACATCTGACATCTCACCTTGGTAATAAGCAACTGAGCAGCGACAGAAATTAACATTACAATTTAAAAAAAACAATAAATAAATACTGAAATATTTATTCAAATAAATATTCATTACTAGTGGTCGACCACTGGTCGAAATTCCCCCTCTACTAACAATATATATAGTACCTACTAATTCCATGCTCAATTCCTGTCTACACACTTCTGTCCCTTTTTACGAAATCACTCTCACTGAAAGCGAGACGAAAGATATAATAAAAAAAAAACCATCTTGTTGTTGATTCCAGGCAAAACAATACGTCATGTTTCGCGTTGTCCCAAATATAACCCGCCCTTTATTATGTCACAGATAAGAAAACAAAGTAGGTATTAGCTTACAAAGACGTCGACCTTATAGCATGTATCTTTATTCAAGTAACTGACAACGACTTATGCCTCCAACACGCCCTAAAGTAAGCGGTAACATGAAAAAGGGATAAATTATGTGAAAAAACAAAAAAATGGTTTTTATGCCATTTTTGTATTCAATATAAGATGACATGTTTTCAATGTAAAGTGATAAGTTAATTAAATAACAAACAATCGGGACTTGGGACAAAAAATCGTCGACATTCTTCATTTGAAATTGAAATGTCAAAGCAACGTCATTCAACTACCAATATAAAAGAGACGTTTTTGTTTTGAAAATGGAACATTCGTTTTCTGCTCCTTCGTAATTTTCGTTGTAATTCATCGTTCCATTTCTGAATAAGTGTCAAAGTGATTGCATTGCATTTACTTATGGCGAAAAGAGTAACCTTATTATCTCATAGAACGCTCTCGCTTATGTACTGTTCTTAAAAATCCACGCTTTCTTTAAGACCACAACTGATCATATTATTATCGCTTCGTCACGTTGTATAAAAGGTCGAACCAACTACAAATTTGTCAATGTATGACAGTACACGTGCACGATATACATTTATTTATAACTAGTTTTTACCCCTGGCGCGGTTTGCGAGGACTTTTTTATTACGGTAAAAAAATATGTCTCGCTTTCTCGCTGAACTGAGTCAAAAACGAAGAGCATTTTAGGTGTTTACATTTAAAACTCGATTTCTAGAGCCATTTTTTCAATGAACGTATTTTATGAAGATTTGATACTCTACCGTTTTGCTCTCAAAACATACTTTTAAGTTTGACGCGTTATTTTTCGGTAAATAAGTATCAGTATTTTAAATGTAACGTCCATTGTATGTGCTTCTTATAATTAATATTTTCGTGTAGCAAAGCAAAACATGTCCAGACTACGGTCTAAGTACCTAATGAGAACAATATTGGCGCCACACTATGAATTGAGCTAGGGGTATAGATTTCATTACTAAGCTCATGTATCTGACAGATCATGGCCATTGAGAATGATCGAGACGGGGATAATGTAACCATTTCTTTATATTATGAGGCTTGGTACATACAAAAGTGAATATGTACGTATTTTTATTCAGTCAGTGTGTTTGTAATGACACAAAGTCGTGATTTTGATTTAAGGCTCCCGCAGACAGCCACGACGCGACAGGGCGACGCGATTCTGGTAGAACAGTTTCGATGAAGTCTTGATCGAAATTATTCCGGTCACGTCACGCTGTCTGTGGGAGCCTTAACTCCGTGTTGCACCAGTTTTAAACAAAGTTTTGTGTTACTAAAAAAGTAGTTCACAAAAAATATGTAGACAACAAAAAGTCCTATACTTTTTGTTGTCTACATATTTTTACGACAGTGAAATTTTACTGTAAATTTTACGTTTGATAAATCAAATACATGTCACCTTAACAGGGGGTAAGCATGACCTCTTATAGCAGTATTATTATAATATTACTTCACAGTGGGAAAGTGATGGAGCTGTACAGGACTTATAGCTCCATCTCTTTCTCACGCTGAAGTAATATTCAAATAATACTGCTATAAGAGGTGATGGTTGCCCCCCTGAACGGTGGGCGACTGCGATGCCGTGGTTTGAACAAATGGATACGAGATGCATCATCGAGTGTTCAATAGTGACCCAAAACTTGTACTGCTGACGAGTTTTTGGGAGTTAGTCTACTTACTCCTATAGGTAACCAGCCCATCTGTAGATATTGTATAAATTGCCACTTATTAGGCAGTTAAGAAAAGATAAATGAGCTTTTTATTTACATATAATAAAAAGCTCATTTATCTTTTCTTAACTGCCTAAGTAAACGCGGAATGGGTCGATCGATCAAGGTAAACTACGTTATCGCTGTCGGTCTGTGGATGTGTGACCATCCATTTCATACTGAGACGTTTCGTGCCTCGGAAAGCACGGTAACAAAATCATGGGCTCAAGTAAAAATTTTGATCAAATTTATTGTTTTCATAATTTTGAACTTTATTGCATATGTCATAATTATGATAGATTGAATTAATTTAGTTTATTAACAGGAGAGTGCACCTTACTTTGAAAAAATCTAGTTTTTATTTCCCAAATGTTCTGTCACCGCTAGATGTCACCTAAAATTTCGTTAACGTAAGGCTCAACTATTAATTATTTTTTAACGTAACGGACATCCTATCTTTAAATCTATTTAATATTTGCTTTAAGTATTTAATATGTTTGTCTAAAAGATTACACAAATCTAAGGAACTTTGCCATAAACAAATTTTAAATAGAACTTATAGACAAAAATTCAGGGCCGGTTTTGAGAAAAAAAAACTTATTTTGGCTCTCCTGAAAATCTGAGGTTTGTCCCTTACGTTGTTTCATATTTCCACTGTCGATGAAAATAAGTTATTATTTTTAATGTTAACAATCATGTTGTATGAATACTTTTATTACATTACTTTCAGAGTTAAGGCTCCTGCACAAAGGCGCGACGCGACAGCGCGACGCGATTCTGGGAAAAAATCCGATGAAAAGTTCATAGAAATTATTCTACTTGAGTCGCGTCGCGCCTGTCTGTGGGAGCCCTAATAACTGCTATTACTTTGTACTAATGAGTAATGATTACATTTCCGAGAACTCGTATTATGTAAATAAATGTTATTTGATTTTATTTTATTAGAAGCATAAGTACCTTTACGGTAGGTTATTTGATTATGATGAAGAGTTAGGGACACGAGTAACAAAAATTGTAGGCAAAATAAAAAATACACAATTTCTCCGTAGCTACCTGGAGTACCGGGAGTACGTCTGGGGTGAAAAGATAACTGGCGGAATGTGGGTTCTATTACTATACAATACAACTTTGCTTACCCATACGGGGAATACGGGCGTGATGATATCTTATGTCTAATTGTCTATGTATTATTTATTACCTTCCCACATCTTTAAATCATTGGATAAAGCTGATGAAAGAATTTATGTTCCTTACTTATTTCTCCAACTCCAGAGTACAAGATCCAATAACTGAATATAGCGTATGTAGTAGCCTAAACAGCTGTTCTAATCTAACACAAGGTGACTTTGTTTTTACAGCTGCGATTTGTATACATTCATAGATAAATACAATTTTCTATAATAACTGAAATAAAACACTAAAAGACTGAAAATAAGACTTTAAGAAATTAGGTCGGCATCTAAATTTTATTACAAGAAAAGTTAAAGTATTCGAAAAATGACGAAAAATATAATCAGAGATCGTATACCTGTAAAATAATGTTTATAAAAGATATCTAAATTAAATACAGTTACAAAATTGTTTAGTTGCTAGCTAGTAGCGACTAACAATTATTTTCTTTCTGTTTAACGATCTCTGATTATATTTTTCGTTATTTTTCCAATACTTTGATTTATTTTGTAACAAAATTTAGGTGCCGACCTAATTTTTTTGAACAAAAACATTCCAACAATTTTATGTAACTGTATTTAATTTAGATGTCTTTTAAAAACATTATTTTGTTTTCATAACTTGTTTCTTAGTTAAAAAGCTTTTAAGTTAATTCATTAGGATGAAATTAAATCAGTGAGCTGGACCCGAATGACAAACAAAAGAGGACCTTAAATTGTTTTAACATATTTTTAAATTGCTTTTTCGCGTTCGCATCAGTCACTTCTGTATACCTGTGTCAAATATCTATAGTCGTCGTGTTTTGGCATGGCAATAACGGTCATTGACCCATCTACGTTTTCTAGCATTTTTATTTCAAAAACTGAAACATCCTGAATCAATATCTATCGTGATCTGCAACATGTTCTAATAACGAAAAACCATGCTTAGTTTATTGTTTGGGTTCCTACGGAGAGATATTAGGGAAAGGGCAATGACCGCTATTGCTATGCTAAAATGCGACAACTATAGTCAATATCATTATCTTATAAGTTTAATATCAGTATAAAATGAGTGAATATCAGTACCTCCAGATACTATTCCAAGCACTAATTTTCGGAAAAGAACATCTATGCAAAACATGTTCTCCCATACATCAATATTATTTCATACACGTCAAGGTCAATTCTCCAACTGCAAATGCAAGTTGGTTGCTCTTTAACTTGTAAAACGTACTTAGCTGTGATAGTTTTCCTTTTAACTTCGTTATATATATCATTTAGCTGACAGGTCCCCCCGGACACTTGACTCTAACAAATATTAGCACTTTAAAGCTTAATATTACGCAAACGGATCCCTGAATCGAAAAATGGTTTTCACAGACCCACAATATTTTTGAATAGCCTATCCAAGGATACCTCACATCCTGGGAAAGACGAGCAAAAAAAGAATGGTTCCCATTTTACGTGCAAGGGAGTTACCCAAAAATTTTATGTTGCAACTTTGTTGGCGTGATTAATATGTATAATCATGCCAAATTACAGCTTTCTAGTACTAAGAGTCTCTGAGCTAAGCCGCGGACAGACAGACGGACATGGCGAAACTATAAAGGTTCCTTGTTGACTACGGAACCCTAAAACGGGAATTGATTAGGTATTCATGCACGTTCAAATAAGGTGGCTAAAGGAAATATGTTGGTCATTGGTATTGCAACTTGTGTATGCTCTGTTGCAATCTTTCTAGATTACGCAAAGAACGACACTTTGTAAATATTCTGTGGAAATAAGTCGTGTTCCTAATGCTAAAAGGGAAAAAGCTTCAGGCCTAAATTGAGAAACAATATCATACAAATAATCTCTTCATACTAGGCGGACCATGCCCTCCGAATAATTACCGACCAATGTTTCTTAAGTTATGAGCTTAAGAGGGATTCTCCCTGCCGGGGTCGCGGGAAGGTACTTATGGGTCACCGAGGCCCCCGCAACACAGGCAACAGGAAGGAATACGGGTGGGTTTTAGTCAGTAAGAGTCTGACACACCCTCCCGCTCCGCCCAGAGCGGGAGAAGTTATTTGATGATTTCCCACCCTCAAAAAAAAAAAAAAAAAAGGGGGATTCTGCCAAGAGGATGAGCATGTGTATTTTCAGATCCTCCGACTTTTCTCTCAGTTTTAGGTGTCTGTCTGTCCGTCCCCGACTTAGCTCAAAGACTCGTAGTACTAGAAAGCTGTAATTTAACATAGGTGTACATATTAATCGTGACGTATATCGATGTATGGGAGAACATGTTTTTCAACTACAATTTTAAGTTTGTTTTTGGGATAAAATCATCCCAACTCCGTCCGCCTGTTTGTCTGACAATAAATTAGTATGTTTAATAGTTGTAGCAAAACATATCCTATCTCGCGTAACTTGTGACTTGACACTACATTCATAAGGGGGATTAGCACATGTCGTAGTGAGAAACGATTCCGTTTTCACAGCGAACTTGCTAATGTGTCACGGCGATAACATCGCGACATACAGCCACTTGGATAAATCACATAGATTGCTACGAATTAATGGAAGCTCCTTTATTTTATTAGTTAACACTGTGAAAAAATACGTCAGGAATCACAGGCCGATTCTCGGCCACCGTAGGCGCGGGTTTGCGGCGCTCTGAGAGCGGGAGGGTGTGTCAGACTCTTACTGACTAAAACCCACCCGTATTCCTTCCGTTGCCTGTGTTGCGGGGGCCTCGGTGACCCATTAGTACCTTCCCGCGACCTCGGCAGGCATCGGCCCTAGTGAACCCCTACACTTGTGCTGACATCTCTTTGAGGCACGCGTGGTACACAACGCGCTTTCGACCCGGGCCCTGGTCCTTATCGGACGACGAGCTACCCATTGCTGGACGGTGAGCGCGAAAGCGCGTTGTGTACCACGCGTGCCTCAAAGAGATGTCAGCACAAGTGTAGGGCCGATGCCTGCCGGGGTCGCGGGAATGTCTGAAAGGGCGACCGGGGCCCCTGGCAACACAGGCAACGGAAGGAACCCGGGTGGGTTTTAGTCAGTAATATTCCGTTTTCACAGCGAACTTGCTAATGTGTCACGGCGATAATATCGCGACATACAGCCACTTGGATAAATCACATATATTGTTACGAATTAATGGAAGCTCCTTTATTGCTCAACACTGTGAAAAAAATACTTTACTTGATTTACACATTTTTATTACACCGAAATAGATTTTATCTCGGAATGGGACCGACTTGTGTTTAACGCGACAAACTGGCCTGAGATTGTGTCTGTAATTTTTTTGGTGTGTAAAACAATTTTGTTGTAGGTATCTAATCCAGATCATCTAGAGAAAATGTAGAATGTAAAATAATACAATAGCTTGTAATCAAGTGTACTAATTATTCATGTAGGACCTTGTAAAATATACATCAAAATTGTAATACTTATAAATGCGGAGATTAATATCGCAGTACTTCTCCACGTCAGGAATCCCAGGCGGGTTTGCGGACGGTGAACAATGGGTAGCTCGCCGTCTGATAAGGACCAGGCCCGGGTCGACGGCGCGTTGTGTACTCACCATGCGCGTCTCGAAGAGATGTCAGCACAAGTGTAGGGTTTCACTAGGGCCTGCCGGGGTCGCGGGAAAGACTGAAAGGGAGACCCGGGCCCATGGCAACACAGGCAACGGAAGGAACACGGGTGGGTTTTAGTCAGTAAGAGTCACACACCCTCCCTCCGCCCAGAGCGGTAGAAGTTATTTGATGATTTCCCACGCAAAAAAAAAGTACTTCTCCACAACTTTACCAGGATAAGTGAAGCGTTTAGCGATGAACCCACAACTGGCTGATTTATGAGAAAAATTGGCAGTCATGGGGACTGCCGACAGAACTGAAAACTTATCGCTCAACGCGCCTAAAGAAGTTTTCACTTTAATAGAATTATGATTATTTTAAACACAATTTTAACAATGCACAGTATCAGGTCAAGTTAACTTTACTTATTGCTACTACAGCATGTCGGCATGTCGGTGACGCGAACCCATAAGTTTGTCCGTTACCAAAATTCGCTCAAAGCGCCTTAAAAATATTCACTTCAAAAAAATGTGACTACATAAAATATTCCGCAGCAGTCCACAACTCATTTTAGCAACAATGTAAAATCAGATAAAGCTTAATAAATCAAAATTGTTACATAAAGCAATGGTACAAATACGAAACAATAGAGGAAGTAGGCAAAATAGAATTGGGCACATTCCGGAAATGGGTTTGCCGAAACAAAACGGTCATTTAGTATTTTCTTTGTTAGTTTCCAGGCGATTTCGTACGCATACATTACTTTCGAGGCTACTGTACTACGTCGCATTTGTTTTATGTATGTTCATGAAGTGTTATAATGAGTTTGTTATCTCAGAACGAATCCCTTTGTCTAAATACCTACAGTGGAAATGTGAAACATTGTCAAAAAATACTCGTAAAGACTCGTCTAGCGCGATATCTCGGGCACGACATCGCGGGCACGACAGGCAGCTATATGCCTGTTGCGTTCACGATATCGCCCCAGTCTGCGGGAGCCTTTAATCAACTTTATTTTATTTTACCCGCGCCCTCGTAGCAGGATCTACGAGGGTCTACGTATTTGCTACGCAGCGTACAACGGCTACGCAGATTTTTTGGCAATGATATCTTTCACGGGCGGGAATATATTTTTGTAGATAATATATTCTTAAAATCGTGTCGTATTATTATCGTGTTACCCAGTAACTGGATTGTGGAGGTCACATAGGCAGTCGCTCCATGTGAAATACTGGTATTCAGTTGCAAGCCGACCCCAAAATATGTAGTTGGAAAAGGCTGTGCTGCAGGCAGATGATGAATATTATTCTTAAACTAGCTGCGCCCCACGGTTTCACCCGCATAAGTCTCAATCCCTTAAGAATATCGGGATAAAAAGTATCCTATGTGTTAATCCAGATTATAAACTATCTGTTTATTATCTGTTTATATCTATATATTACTCATCATTATACACAACTTTTACTATGGGATTAAACAAGAAAACGCGAAATAAAAAAATCTGCTGTTCCCTACATTTTGACGAGTTAAGGCTCCTACATACTGGCGCGACTTGTCGCGCGACGCGTCGCGACACAAAGGCACCGCTTGTAGCGCTACACGCGGTGTCTTTGTGTCGCGTCGCGTCGCGCGACAGGTCGCGCCAGTATGTAGGAGCCTTTAAGCGAATATAAATGTAGGGAACAGCTGATTTTTTTCCGCGACTTCAGGTTCGGTCCCATAGTCAAAGTTGTTCATAATGATGTGTACAATGACCCCTTAAGAGGATGCCCATGAATTCGATTTCACCCTCTACCGAGGTCGCGGGAAGGTACTAAAGGGGCCCCTGGCAACACAGTCAACGGAAGGAATACGGGTGGGTTTTAGTCAGTAAGAGTCTGACTCACCCTCCTGCTCCGCCCAGAGCGGGAGAAATTACTTGATGATATCACACCCAAAAAAAAAAAAAAACCTTGTATACCTGCGGCGCGCCAATTCTTTTATTTTTGTTTGATATTTTTCTTTCTCTCCGCTATAGCTTATCTTCACAATCAAGACGGTCAAGAATATCACGATAAAAGAAACATAAGATCTACATTTCTTAGTTAATCCGTAAGAAGATCGCACGAATCGTCGTTCAATAAACTTTGAATATTTCATGGCAATCAAAATTCACTTAGGCAGCTCATACTTTGAACAGAAGAACAGTATTTTACAGAGTGAAACTGGAAATCGTAGTTTTAAACGAGCGATTGACGCACTATGCTGTCTCAATGCATCGATTAAAATACATAAATATCGATATTTCTACATCTCGATTCTCAACTCGATCGTTCAAACCCGGTGACCACCCAAGATACATCAGCATATTTATCTCTTGAAGTGCCATGTTGAGCGTAGGTGCAGCGTAGGTAGCGCGCTCTGAGCGATTTGATTGAGCACACCTGGATGCGCTCTCAAAGTCAAACGCATAAGAAAATCAATGATTATGTATTTGTATTAGTTAAGGAACGGGTAAAATACATTATATAATTTGTTTTGTGGGTATTTCATGTTTATTTTGTTACCGACATCCGGTAGTTTGATAAGTTGTGCGCATACGTAAGCGTCATCTAAATAAATGTATGTCAAATGTTGCGTGTGTTTTGATTGCTCGTATGTATTTTTATTATGTATTTATGGTTCCATTTAAACTATGTATTAATTAATATTAGAAAACACGTATTGCGTAAAATTAAGTTTAGCAGTCCACAAACTAGACTTGGCTGTGATTTTCCAGTAGATATCAGTCATATCGTCCACTTTCATTTAATAACACAGCCACCTCGTGTTTGTCTACGTTAAACATGTTGGTAATGAGACTCGTTGCGCCTGCGAAACCTGTTGCTGATTTCTCTGCCGACGTAAATACAGGGCTGGTTATAACGCCTAGAAAAACATTGGTGTTAACAATTTGCGCCTGATTATTTAGAAATCTGTACCTAACTCATTTCTCTGAATATTAAATAAAGTTTTATTAAATATATTCATCACGTTATGGTAATTAGTTAACTAAGTTCAGTTCGACCTACTCGTAGTTCCAATAATCTTAGAAAGTGATTAATATTCACACAAGTTGAGAGAGGTCAGGACTACTACGTCATACGGCTATGCCATAGGCCTATGGACTTTGTCTGAATATAAAAGTATTCTATTTTATTAGATAATATAGTAATTATAGCTTACGAACGTCGAACATTAAGGCTCGTGCAGACTAGCGCGATATCGCGGATGCGACAGGCAGCAATATGCCTGTCGCGCCCGCGGTATCTCCCCAATCTGCACGAGCCTTTATACAATGATACTGACTAGTGCATATCGACATACAGCCCTTGTGTGCTAAACTAAGTTAACACGTTGTGGGACGCACTGCGTAGCAGTTAGTAAGCAGTAGATTTTTTGAAGTTGAAAAGTGACAGTACGGGCACCGCCGTATAATTTTAATATTTAATAATTATATGACAGTATATCATAATTATAATTATATGATTAATCATAATTATGACAGTATATCCTTACTATAATTATATGAATATCAGCGTCAGGTATATTTGCTTGACACATGCTGAGCTGGACTCCCATTTGGTGCAACCTTGAGACACACACCGCACCTTGTTCGATAATTAATTGAAGTATGTCGTAATGTTACTCTATTTCTTTAAACATGTTTTTCTTTTTTTTTTTTTGTATATTGGCACCTTGTTTTTATATACAAGGTGTTGTTTTGGACCTGCAAAACATTTTAGGAGGTAATTATGTTAGTGATTCTCGACCCGAATCAACAAAAAAAAAAAAAAAGATAACATTTAAAAATCTAAAATAAAAAGTATTATTGATTATTGACTTGGTATCGTATTGTTATACGATTATTTACGAGTTTCATAACAACCTCCTGAAATGTTTTGCAGGTTCAAAACAACAGCTTGTATATTCCTGTAATTTGTTATCCATGTATTGTGCTATTGTGTGTTGTGCTATGTCTTTTGTGTGCACTCAATAAATGTTTTATCTATCTATCTATCTATCTCATATGATTAATCATGATTATATGACAGTACGGCTATAACCGACTTTAAGCTATGAAAGTACTGTCGTCGTGTTATTATCCTTTAGTATTGCTCTAGGGCAGTACGGATACAGCAGTGGTCGTAACTTGTATGGGCAATTTTACTGTCATATCGCATAATTTGAAAAGTCAGTACCATCCCGCAACGTGTTAAATGTGCTTAACCGTTAAGGCTGCTTTACACAGATTAAATATATACATTTAATGATCGTTGATAGCCTAAGTTAAAGAAACGCGACAGCCCTATTTTGTGTCCCGGTAAGCGTCAAGACCGCGCATACATTCCGAACGTAGACGGGACGCGGCGTGGCTGTGGCGCGCATTTTCTCTCTGATCTATGCCCAAGCGCAGCTACCAGCCACTCCGGGAATGCATCGCATTATAGCGGGTTTGCGCAATATATTAAGCAGATAACGCACCGATGTAGGGAGTGCGCTTAAATGTAACTGGTATACGCAAAAATAAAGAATGCCCTTATCTCGGCGTTTCGTTGTCGGAATCTACATAGTACACGGATTCGAAACTGCTTTTGCTCATCCCTAGCTTTTGTACAATAAGAATAAGTAGCTCTTTATATCCAGAGGCACTTTTATTCGATGCAGGGCTCAGAGATGCATCGGTAAATAAGAAATTCTCTGGAATATTCTGTTTATAGATTGGGGTGGCTAGGAATTGAGAGATTGTGACGAATGATTAATTCATGATTAAGCATTGTGGCGCCATGTAATCTCATAATAGTTGATATTATGCTATATAAAAGTTGTTGTGGCTTTTGACATTTGAAGATTTACCGATTCTTAAACTCTTTGAATTTTATTCTGTTTATGTTAGTTAGAGTCAAAGATGACCCCTTTGTAAAAAGTGCCAGCAACAAAGCTTTAACGAATTTATTTTTTGTTTGATTGAATTTTTAAATGATGTGCTTTTTATATATGATTTACCTCTCCAGTGGTATATCTCTCTAATAACAATTTTTCCGCTTCAAAAAACATATCTACAACAACATTCCTTTAAAAAACCCAATAGTTTAGAATATACCTACACATTGCAAACATACATACCTACATACACATGTAAGTGTCGGAAGTATGTAGGCAGGCGCGTTGGCGAGCGATAACGTTATCTTAGTGGGTTAACAACCTATTGCCCAGCATTGGAATATCGTACAATCACGACCACTTATCCATCTTGTCTTCTTAGGAAACCCTTCGGTTATGAAACTAGGAATTTAAGTTGGTCACAAGTAAATTGTGTAAATATTACCTACTGATATTTCTGAAGCAAGCTGAAGTGGCAGTGGGCTGGCCATGTGTGTCGAAGGACGGATGGCCGGTGGAGCAGACGAGTCCTGGAGTGGAGACCGCGTATCGGCAAGCGCCCGTAGGACGCCCCCCAGCTAGATGGACCGAAGACCTTAAAAAGGTAGCTGGGACAAACTGGATGCGGACGGCGAAGGACAGGGTGTTGTGGCGCAGCCTGGGAGAGGCTTATGTCCAGCAGTGGACTGTTATAGGCTGAGTTGATTGATTGATTGATTGATTTGATATTTCTGATACCAGTTTTACCTATTGCGAGGTAAAACAAGTAAGGTGAGAGAAATAGGTGGTTTTAGGGAATCTAAGGTGTAATCTCTAACCGGCTTCTTACGCTCCAGTTTAGGAAATAGGTGATTTTAGGGAATTTAAGTGTAATCTGTAACCGGCTTCTTACGCTCCAGTTTAGGAAATAGATGTTTTTAGGGAATCTAAGTGTAATCTGTAACCGACTTCTTACGCTCCAGTTTAGGAAATAGGTGATTTTAGGGAATCTAAGGTGTAATCTGTACCCCGCTTCCTATACTCCAACTTAGGAAATAGGTGATTTTAGGGAATCTAAGGTGTAATCTCTAACCGGCTTCTTACGCTCCAGTTTAGAAAATAGTCGATTTTAGGGAATTTAAGTGTAATCTGTAACCGGCTTCTTACGCTCCAGTTTAGGAAATAGGTGTTTTTAGGGAATCTAAGTGTACCTAATCTGTAACCGGCTTCGCTCCAGTTTAGTAAATAGGTGATTTTAGGGAATCTAAGGTGTAATCTGTACCCCGTTCCTATGCTCCAACTTAGGAAATAGGTGATTTTAGGGAATCTAATCGGTGTAATCTGTAATCGGCTTCGTAAGCTCCAATTTAGGAAATCAATTCTTGCTTGAGGTGCTTTTAGGGAATGTTTGGCGCTGACCAGTGTAATCTTAAAGAGCTCAATGACCCTACAAGCTCCAGTTTAAGATTTTTTTTTTGTTGGTGCTCTGGGCCTTACCAAGTGATGCGGTAACCGGTTAATCCGGTCAAAAACCCCTATGTCGAGTAGATAAGGGCGTAAACAAAGTAGCATTCCGCGTGTCTCTGTGTCATTAATCGCTTTAAGTTCAGCTTACTTTGTAAAGACAATTTAAGCGTGAAAATAGATAGCTATTCACTATATTACATAGCGATAATGTACAATATTTCTTAAGTAAATAGTTACTAGAAATGTTACACAAAAGTATCGATAACATTGTGATTCCGATATTACTAGTACTTGTGTTGGTTAAGAGAAACATACTTAGTCTATCTGAAAACAACAAATGACTATTAAGTTACTCGTATATTTTTTAACTATTTAAATTATATTAAAGAAAAATGCTCTATTTTAATTAGATACAAGATATAAAACAAACAAAGCATTGCGTGACACCCAACAGTTTGCACGACGGAGGTAAAAGTGAAGAAAATATAACTTTTTAAAGTGATAAATGTTTAAGATTAACAACAAACAAATGGTACGAGTATGAGAGCAAAAACTTCCTTCATTTGAATTAATATTATGAATATTAATTATTTCTGACGTGTTTTTTGTGCTTTATTTATGGGTTTTTGTTCCAATAGATCTATTGGGTTTTCGACATGTTTTATGTTTTTAATGTTCTATTTTGAGCTCATCGATTTACTACTATTATTATGTGAGATCATAGTTTTACTTAAATTACTTCTTATTTCTATATTATATCACAGTATGTTATACTATTTCACAGTTACAGAAAAAAGTGTCATAGGATATACTGGTACCAGGACTATACTGGTAGAAAGTTATACCTAGTCTTCTAGGTATAACTTTCTACCAGTATAGTCCTGGTGTCTAGTCAAAGTAACATTCTATCAGCGAAAACGATGACGGAAAAGTAAAAAAATGTATCAATCCTGCGAACCTATTCCGTAAAAATTTCACCTACCCACACTCCCTAGCATCAGGTGGAATGATAGCTCACTTCACCTAAGTTTTTACGGTGACATTTTTAAAGAATAGACTGTCTGATGCTAGGGGACTGTCACAATTGGCAGCTCGCTTCACCTAAGTTTTCACGGTGACATTTTTAAAGAACAGACTGGCTGATGCTAGAGGATTGACACAATTGGAGGCTCACTTCACCTAACTTTTCACGGTGACATTTTTAAAGAATAGACTGGCTGATGCTAGGGGATTGACACAATTGACAGCTCACTTCACCTAACTTTTCACGGTAACATTTTTAAAGAATAGACTAGCTGATGCTAGGGGATTTCCACAATTGACAGCTCACGTCACCTAACTTCTCACGGTGACATTTTTATAGAATAGACTGTCTGATGCTAGGGGACTGTCACAATTGACAGCTCGCTTCACCTAAGTTTTCACGGTGACATTTTTAAAGAATAGACTGGCTGATGCTAGGGGATTTCCACAATTGACAGCTCACTTCACCTAACTTTTCACGGTGACATTTTTAAAGAATAGACTGGCTGATGCTAGGGGATTGACACAATTGACAGCTTACTTCATCTAACTTTTCACGGTGATATTTTTAAAGAATGGACTGACTGATACTAGGGTATTGACACAATTGACAGCTCACTTCACCTCCATTTTCAGAGTGAGATTTTAACAGCATAGTCCGGGTGTAGAAAATTTGTGGTGTAGAAATATAAAACGCTTTGAAAGCGATTGCAGCTTGTCTAGGCCTCTGGTTTATATACTCGTACAAAGTTTCTGCTTTTGTATAGCTTGGTTCCCAATATCTATGTATCAACAAAATTGAAATATACCTCAGACAGGTGTTCAGATGTGCAATCTTCGTTGGGAATATAATAAGAGCACGTAGCTCGGGGTGCTCACGATTTGTTAGATTCATCGTTCCTACATAAATTTAGTCGTGAAAGTGTTTTGACAGCCGCCAATTTGATTTACAGCTGAGAAATATCAAACGTGCCGCGTTATAATGTTCAAGGTGTGGTCAGATTTAAGGCTAAATTGTGTTTATTGACTTTCAAGATGCGGTGGCGAAATATTTGGGTGATATGTATGTAATTTATACGGTCTTATCCCAAAGCCGAACTTACCCCAACATACCCCTATATGTTATGTTAGTTCTAGTCAAGTTACAAAAAAACACAATTTCAGCACTTTAAATGATAAATGATTTATTTTCTGTAAGTAGGTTTGTACAAACACTTTTACACGTCAATCATATTTTTAAAATAAAGCTAGATGAGGTCGGCGTTTCCTATCTGACTACTCTGAGAAGAAAGGCCGAAATAAACTCCCACAACACAGTCTCCTTTAAAGTCCAGACATAATCTTGGTCAGATCATGTGAGGGCCATGTAGATTGGTGTCTGAAATGGTCCTTTTGAGGAAAGAACCACACAGTTTGAGTGGACCTGTCCAGTCAGTGCACGCATTTGTCAGTAATCGTGCAGCTCAACTCAGAAATTAAGGAGCTCAACGATTCGACGAACAATACCAAAGAAAGAACATTTGGGTAGGCCGCATGAATTACTCAAACTGCCAGACCAAGATTAATACTAAATCTGAAAAAAAAACAATAATGACCCACATAGGCTTCACATTCACAATAATTGAAAACAATATAATACTTTACAAGTAAATATTAAATTCCAAACAATATATTGAATTCCACAAAGTAAATATGTCAAAGTGTATATAAATAAAATAAAAGTTTCAATATGCAATCATTGGAGCAGCTTATCCCAAGCCTTTTTGTCCTCAATATAATCTTTAACGGTATAAAAGGCTTTCTGGCACAACTTACTTTTAATAAATGATTTGAATTTATTAAGGCTTAGATCTTGAACGTGGCTTGGAAGTTTATTATAAAAACGTATACATTGACATCTGAATGAGCCACCTATTTGCTTGAGCCTTGTTGTAGGTACAACAAATTTCCTAGTATTTATATTATGGATATCACTGTATTTTTTAAACAATTTTATATTTTTATGGGCATATAAAAGATTTTCAAAAATATACTGAGAGGGCACAGTCATTACATTAATCTCCTTAAATTTATCTCTGAGAGAGTGTCTCGGACTTAATAAATTGACCGAACAGCTCTTTTCTGCAAAACAAAGATAGTCTGAATGTCAGCGGAATTTCCCCACAACAGAATACCGTACGACATTACACTATGAAAATAGCTAAAGTACACTAAACGGGCTGTCTCTATATCAGTTAAATTACGAATTTTTCTAACAGCGTATGCTGCGGAGCTTAGCTTTTTCGACAATTTATCTATATGTGGACCCCACTGAAGCTTAGCATCCAAAGTTAAGCCCTAGAATACTGTGCTATCTTCAGGATTCAATTCTTCGCAACACATTAGTTTTCACCTGCCTAACGTGAGGTAGCGTAAACTTAATGCATTTGGTTTTTTTTTTCATTAAGAAGTAAATTATTAATATTGACCAGTGAACTACTTTTGAGATCGCACTATTTACGTCGTCAGTAACCAGCTGCTGACGTTTAAGTTTAAACAAAAGTGAAGTGTCATCCACAAACAACACTATATCATGATTATCCTTTATGAGGTATGGCAAATCATTAATATAAATAAGAAACAAGAAAGGACCAAGAATTGAACCCTGTGGGACTCCCATTGTTACTATAGATCCGGGAGATCTTTTCCCACTAACGTCAACGCTCTGAATCCTATTATTCAAGTATGAAATAAGAAGATCCAGAGCGGTGTTCCGGATCCCGTAGTGGCGGAGTTTCCTGATTAACGTTTCATGGAGAACTCAATCGAATGCCTTGGACAAATCACAAAAGATGCAGAGTCAAAGGCATGGAAAACGTAGTTTATCGGACAATTACAGACTGAGATCAGACATCTCCTAAAAGGAGTGGGGTAATGATTAGATAACCTATGTTTACAAATCTACGTGTGGTCTAGATTCCAATTACAGACACAATATACAAGTGGAAGTCTATATAAACAGACGCCTACACAAAATCAATTCACTCAGATATTTTTAACTGTCATTTTGCAAAAGCCAATAATGGCGTGTAAATAACGGAAGAATAGATATCAGAGAACGAAAAATTTACAGTGGGTTGAAGGAGAAAGATAATAATAGCCATATTTATATTTAATAATTAAAACCTTGAGACTTCCACGCAATAATAATGTGTAAATAGGCATATTGATACAATTTAAATAAAATCCAGACAAACTTAAAACATGTCCGCCCACGCGGCAACTGATTTGTAAATTAGCTAATTAATTTCGAGATTTGCGTTATTTATGGCCGTGTTATTTTTCAAGACGTTGAAACTAATATTCGAAAGGTTTTAATAGAAAATTTGAATTGCACTGGTGACTTGGGTGCTATAAGTCTGTTTGTAAAAAGCATGGTGGATACTTAGTGTTAAGTAAAGAAATTAAGAAAACTCCTGAAATGGGATGTGAAGGAATGTAAATAACAATTTTTAATACGTAATTTACGAGTTATTAATGGAATCGGGCGGTTTTTCGGTAATACGTAATTTACGAGTTATTAATGGAAGCGGACGGTTTTGCGGGGCATAGTTCTTATTTAAAGGTTTTATAAACTTTGTTTATGATAAATAAATAATAATATTATTAAGCTTCTTTAACGAAGCATTAATGAAAAGAGACTAAATCCAGCCGGTGCGCGTTGAAAAGTAAGCTTCGACTTATGAAGATAAGATCAAGCTACATAAAATTAATGAAAAATAATCGTGTTTGAGGTAATCCTTCTCTGTTTGATTAAAGGCCCAAAATAATGACCACATTATGGCTGTAAGCAGAGAACTACACAGTTTCTTTACAAAAACACGTTTTGCATAAAAATCACATCACATATTCATCACCTTTTTCTAGTCCAGTAAAATTGCCGACTTGCTCAGATATTAATCAACTGACAATGCATTGTATATTTTCGCTTTGTTTCTTGATCAGAGACAATATAAAATATCGACATCGTCGGAAAATCAGAATGAATAGAATATCTCATATGATATGGCGTTATTACAACGGCTTGTCATTTCACATCATGCCTGCCTGACTGACGTAAGCGGCAGAAAGGCTTTTCTTTTGTCCTTTACACTAATGTTAGAGAGGTCTTAATGTTAATATGGAACTGACATGTCTTCAAGATGACTGGCGTCCTTAATAACTCGACTGCGATAGTGATACCCATATGAACATCCTACATTTTATCATTTTCTTTAAATTTAAAATAAAATTGAATTGCATATGGAAACATAAGCTTAAAGGCTCCTACGGTAAGGTTAAGGTAGGAGCCTTAATGCGATAATAATCAAGATATCATTAACATAACCATTCGATCCTTCTATTTTTAAATATCACTTTTAATGATTATAATAAGCCATATCAATATCAGCCCCTGAGTAAATCAATACGAACGTTAGTTTAATTGTTTATAAACACATAGAGCACTTTTTTCGAAAAATATCAATTACTGACTAATTGATACTCTATTTCGTAATAACTGACATCATATTCTATAATTAAGGCTTGCGACGGTACGAGTATAAATGTAAGAGAAATAGGTTATAATGTTACTCCCACACTTCGGTCACAAAATAGGTAGAAACAAGAGAAGGTCGGATCTATAAAGGCTCGTGCAGACAGGCGCGACAAGACGACGCGACGCGACACCCCGGTAGAACAATTTCCATGAAGTTGTCACAGAAATTGTTCCACAAGAGTCGTGTCGCGCCTGTCTGCCTTAAACAAGTGAAAACAGGAGCACATACATATAGTCCGCACATCAATTTTATGGCGAACCCTTGAATACGTACACATTACATGTGGTTATGTTAGTATCGATGCAAGGGGTGAGTCAGGGTGTTTATACATATAATATCTCAATTCATTTCTGTAATTATGTATAATTACAGAAATAACTTGACGTTGACAACCTACATTCTAGGTGTACCTAGAATGTAGGTTGTCAACGTCAAGTTATTTCAGTCGCTGAAATTGAAATTTCAATTCGATCGTTATTCATTGATGTTGATTAATAATGTGATTATTTTGAAGAAATAAAGTTTTTAAATTATGTTGAAGGGTTATTGTTATGATTAGGACAAAGAAATATTGCAGCAAATAAAAAGAGGTATGCATAGTCACAAGGCTTTAAACCTTTTTACACAGGAATACATGGAGCATTATTTTTTTTATACGATATTTTTACATTAATCTAAGTTAGTGCCCTTCGTAGAAATCTAACACTAATAGTCCTTTAGACCGAATTTCGTCCATGACGACCAATCTCATCGGAGACCAGTCTTTTTTTTATGTGTGGCATCTCGTAGTTGACCTTGAAAGGTCGTGACTACTTTTTTTTGTTTCGTAAATTATCAAATAACTTCTCCCGCTCTGGGCGGAGCAGAAGGGGGCTCTTACTGACTAAAACCCATCCGTGTTCCTTCCGTTGCTTGTGTTGCCAGGGGCCTCGGTAAATACTTATCCGGACTATCCCGTGGCTGCCTTATGCGGACTCAAAGCCTCCAGCCAGGAGCGAATTTCTTACGTTACTAAGCGACCACACGCTAAGGGCACCCCCTGTGGGGTACGAACCTCGGCTTAGGGCGTCGCTGTGGGGAGCAACAGCAAGGTGGGACAGGCTGGATCAAAACTGGATAATTATTATTATCTGGGGAATTTCAAGCTACGGGCGCGGGCGGGGGCTACGGCGCGGGCTGGCACTTTGTCGAGCAAGGGTCGGGGGGGACAAATACGTCGGGGTCTTCGCGAGGGACCTCGGCGGCGAGGTCGGAAGGTCGGTCTGTGTGTTTTGTGCACTGTACCCGTGGCCCAACTGCATTCCTGCAGGAGGGTAATGGGGTCATCGGGATCGGCGAGAGCATGCCTTGGACGGCGAACAGAGCTAATAGTGAAGGGCCTGTAACTGGCGGCCTTCACAACCGGAGACCAGTCTTGGGCGATATTATAGTGCCCAAGTGTGTGCGCACTACTGTCTTTCCTCCCTATCAAAGACCGATGGGACGGCAATCCGACACGACTGGAGATCAGGAGCAGGGCCAACGGCTCAACCTGCTTTCCGAGGTACGGGGGTAATACTAGCCCTGAAATAACATAGTGTTTTATGAGTCTAGTCATAGCGTTATAGCCTCATAATATTAAGTAGATTCTTTTGTAACTTCCGATACTAAAACCGACCGAAAATTGCTTTTAGCACACACAACATTTTCTGATATTGGCGACGATTTCCTTGTTCACAAACTGTACTAAATATAAGAGAATCAACATCTCTTACTGACAGACAGCTTGAGAAAAGGACGATGACATAAAATAACTCTGTTAAATGTCAATGTCAAATTAGATAATGACTTGAACTTCGTCGTATTTTTAGTCTATGCGTTTTGATTTGTCAACTATATTTGTATGGCTATACTAAAATTTACAGCTCTAATATTAATGTTCGTCCCTATCTTGGTTTATTAGAGAGAATAAGGTGGAGATAGCCTTAATAGATAAAATTGTTCGGCTAAATTATGTTTTCGTTATTTTTGAGGCAGTTCAAAATAGTCTCGACACTCGTTGTCCAGAAATAGAGACTTTTAAGCAAAGAGTGCTTTTTTAAGGTTTTCGAATAGTGTATTATATTTTTACTAAAAGCTTTTTATATGTCTACATTTAGGTAATACATACATACATAACATCACGCCTTGTTTCCCCGAAGGGTTGGGCAGAGGTGTACCTGTAGTACACCCACATTTATCCAGTTATGTTTTAAGTCCCATGTATTAGGGGGCGAGCCAATTGCCATCAACCGGGCACAAATCCAGACTCCGGACTAATACAGAGAAATTCAAGATATAAAAACCCAATAACACTTTTGCCCGACCCGGGAATCGAACCCAGGACCTCATGCTCAGCAGTAGCACTGGCAGCCACTAGACTAACGAGGCAGGTAATACATTATGTAAGTATTTATTTTATAACTTACCACTGGAGGCGTTTTCCGAGGCGAACAGCGGGGCGGCGTTGTAATCTGTAAATAAACAACATTTCAAGGTCAGTATCAAAATAATATTCATAAATTCATTAAGAAAAAGACTATGAGCACTAATTTGAGTATTATTTTTAACAATATTATCAATAGCTCAGCTAGGCAAGTCAACAAATTATTTGATTTGTCTCCAATCTGTTTTGCCCTGAAAATTTCTCCGAAATGGTAATACTGCCTTACAAAGGGCCTGAAATTAAATGTCAGAACTGAAGGTTTTTGATGTGTCTTAATGTAACATGACAAATAAATTGATGAAGGGAGTGAACAGCCTACCTACATGTATAAAGTTCCTAAGCTGGCATTGGGGCATAACGTAAAAAAATGCTACACATTTTATCGTGTAGATATAAAGGACCCATTGGTCTTGCCTCATTGGTCTAGTGGTCACAAGCGTTACTGCTGAGCATGAGGTCCTAGGTTCGATTCCAAGGCAATGTGTTCTTAGTTTTTTTCCATTTGAAATTTCTCAATAGTAACCCGAAGTTTGGATTTGGCAGAATGTGGTTTTAGTGATTGTACCGACTTTTGATTTTATAAAATGTATTTTTTTTTTAAACCTGTGATATTTTGTATGCCTTTTGGCGGGACATAGCTCGGATCTTATGTATATATATAACACCTTCTGTATGTACCCTGGGTTCACGAAATAAATAAATTTGAATTTTGAATTTGGGTTTACCTACTATGGGTAGACCTCTGCCTAACCCTTCGGGGAAACAAGGCGTGATTTTATGTTATGTATGTAAAGTTTCTAGAGTAACACCTGTTCTTAAAACTCTAAACAAAAGTTCCGCTGATGTTTGGCGCTCTATCGCAATTTTATCTTCCCCGGCAAAGGTCTTTCGAAACATCCTCCAAAATGCCGTATCCGACCGAGTAAACAAGTATTTATTTAGGTAATGAGCAAGAAGTCAGTTGACCACGGCCAGTTCTCCAGCTTGGACCACGGGCATCAGGTAGACTTACTTTATTTCGTCTTCCGAAAGGCGTTTGATAGGGTAAACAATGACACGCTGCTGATGAAACTTTGCAAAATAAGTTTCACACTATCTCTCCTTCGTTTCTTCGCTGATTATCAACGCCATCGTCAGCAGTTCTTTAGGCTCCGTATGTACGAATCAGACAACTACCTCACGCGTTCCGGAGTAAGTCAAGGCTCAATTTTAGGGCCTTTTTTATTTTTATCATGGTTAATGATCTTCCCCAAGTTCTCCGTCATACAAGATGTCTATTATATACTAATGACTTGAAATTGAACCTCGAAATAAACTCCGAGCGTGACTGTTTAGCTCTGCAGCAAGACATTGATGCGATATCCTACAAGTGAAGCTTAGACAATAAGATGGAATGCGGTCGAATGCGGCACCCAGTTAACTATGAATGCAATTTAAATAACAATAATATCATGATAACAATAGCCATGAAAGATGTGGGAGTCATATTCGACCGAAAGCTCACCTGCCAAGACCACATTGCTACGGTAGCTAAGGAATCCTACAAAAGATTGGGTTTTGTTCTGCGTAATTGCCGCGATTTTCTCTCCGCACATGCCATCAAAATAATATTTAATGCACTCATACGTAACGAATTGGAATCCAGCTCCTGCGTGTGGAATCCACACGAAAGTACCTACGCGCTTGTATTGGAAAAGGTACAAAAAAACGTTCCTTAGGTTTCTTTCTCTATAAGCGTAAACATGGCAAATTTCTACTAGGATGCCTCGGATATAACTCGTTAGAAGTAAGGCGAGCAAAAGACCAGCTCACCATAGCCTGTAAGATGCTCGTGGCACTATTGATATGCCTGATCAGCATGCTGTGCTGGCTCGCCAATATGTTTGCGGACGAATAAGAAACTGTTGTTATCTTTTTACCTGTACTTGATGATTTTATATTTTCTCTTTTACATGCGTGTGTATACTGGATATACAAACTATGTACGTATTAAAACTGTACACTGTGTTTATGTACACTTGACAAATCTTAAATACAATATACAATCTCAGACTAAAATATACATATTCAGTATATTTGAGTGTGTGTGACAAGTAGGTACATAAAGGAAAACAAAGAAGGGAGAGCCCATTAGTCATAAAACATTTCTTCCACATCGCTGTCGAAAAGTGCACAAAAACGGCAGCGCCGCTACGTTGGATGGCAATGCTGATATAAAAATGCCCTCTGGTCATGTGAAGAGTCGACCGACCGCTTGGCGATGTCCCGAAATTCTCGTGGAGCACTCAGACCCCACAACCCTAGTGTTTCTACCCCAAATGGTTCAAACATATGGCTTCCAATAAGGTTATTATATTTGCGGCGGTGAGGTATTCTACACCTACAGCCACAGCACCACAGCACCACAGCACTGCTCACCGTGCTAGAAAAACGAGGCGTGAGGGTGTCGACACAGGTTGCATTCTACACCAAAGGCCTTCCAAGGCATTATGGTCATTCCGTCTAACCTCTTCCCATCGTTGCGTGCCAAGCCATTGTGTGCACAGTGATGTCACCGTGGTGCCAGCTGTTTTAGAACCCAGTGGCAATGGAGATGGTTTAAAAACAGTAGGGGCAAAATGCCTTATTATGGTGGTGTTGTCCATAAAATTGATCATATTGCTTCGCCTTGACGGATCGGACACCGGTGACCAGACACACTGTATATTATTGTGTTTAATAATAATAATATAATTTATCTCGTGTATATGGTACATTAAATCTTAATAAACAGCTTCACATATCGCTGTCGATGTAGAAATATTAAAATAATAGCCCAATTTAATATCCCCATTAATATAATAAGTTCGTTTAAAAGAAAACATGTATAAGGTTTTTATGTACAATTTTTTAATTTGTATTTATAGATGACATGTGTTAATTTACTAATTACTTATAAAACGTAACAACAACGGCAAAAAAAATAATTCATTATCCATTAATACATTGTCAATTAATTTTATTTAAAAATGTAACTTAGTTACATGTGACCGTGTGGTACCTGAGGTAGTGACACTTTATTTTATTAATGACATGAATATTTACTCTGTGAAGTATATGTATTATTTTAATTATTTTAAATGTGAAGACTATGTGGGTCATTGTTTAGTTTTCTTTAATTCTCAGTTAGTTTTTAACATGGTCTGGCAGTTTGAGTATTTTTTGGGGCCTAGCCAAATGTCCTTTCTTTTTTTCTTTTTGCTCGTTGAATCGTTGAGCTCCTTAAGTTCTGAGTTGAGCTGCACAACTACTGACAAATGCGTGCACTGACTGGACAGGTCCACTCAATCTGTGTGGTTCTTTCATCAAAAGACCATTTCAGACACCAATCGACATGGTCTTCACATGATCTGACCAAGATTATGTCTGGGCTTTAAAAGAGACTGTGACCTCTGAGTTTGTTTCGGCCTTTCTTCTCGGAGTAGTCAGATAGGAAACAACCTCATCTAGTTTTAATAAATATGATTGACGTGTAAAAGTGTTTGTACAACCTACTTACAGAAATAAAATCATTTATCATTTATAAACTCTTATGTAACCCATGGTTTTCCCGATTCAGGTACCTATCTTTGAGAAACATAAAAGGTGTAGAATATTTTATATTCACGACAAGAATATAGCATTCTTCACACGATGATTCACATAATATGCTAACGTTTAGATAAACGATTTTTCCTAAGGCTATTTATTCTGTAAAATTAATTCTTATAATGTTATGAGAACACGCGAAAATTTTGTTCTATACTGTACTAACGTAATTTTATTCCTATGTAGTTTAATTACTCAGAGTTTCTTCGTACACTATCTACGTAATATTTCGTTTAGTCTACTTACATTTTTCCTAAGAAGTGATTTTCTATTTTTAGTACGAGAAATACTGCAATCTAGTTTATTTGTAGGAGAGGTAATTAGTATTTTATTAAACGGCGTTTATTAGACTAAGCTTTTTACTTTTATCTCTATTAAAAAACGCTCGAAAATTTAAAGAATCTGCGGAGTGAGTAATATAGTAGAATTTATAATCAGTCAACTGCGTTAATGTTCTAATGGCAATTTATATACCAAAGCCTTAATTTTTCATTAAGCCACCACGCTTGAACCACGAATTATTTTCTTACATTACGCTTAACCCACGACGTTAGGGTTCCTCAAAAGGAAAAAACGGAACCCTTCTAAAATCACTCGTGTGTCTGTCCGTCTGTGACAGCCGATTTGCTCCGAATGTACTGGACCGATTATATTGAAACTTCTGTGACCCAAACAAGGAATTGTAACGTAAATAAATGCATTTTGAATATGACGGTCACTATTGGGGGCAAATTATATGTATAATTAAAAAAAAAAGTTTTGCTAACTGTGCCGTGTGACATATCAAATAGGGCTTGTTTTCTCTTTTTTATAATTTCAAATAAACAGTTTTATTTTTTAACATTTTCTCTGAAACTAAAATATTGAAAAAATACAGAAAATAGTTCTTTACTTATAGATTACAGGAAACCCTAAAAGAAGTCTATGGTGTTAAAATAACTTGGTAAATCTCTCAATATTGTGCGTACAAACTTACATTTGCTGTTGGAATGTATCGGAGAGAACATGTTTTTCATCTAAAATGTTAAGTTTGTTCTTGGGATAAAAAACATGGTGGATAACGTGTTCATTGTAAGGAACCCTCACCATGCGAGTTCAACTCGCATTTGCCCGGGTTTTTTTTGTTTCTGAACCCACGAATTAATTCCTAAACGCATAATGAAAGACATACCTGAAGGTGGCATTTGGCCTTTTCACCCGACTGAAGACGCAAAGGAGGGGGGTAATGTGTTTATCAGCCTATATTATGTATGTACATATATGTTTATTCCTTTGTGGCGTTCCGACGCGTGGACCGATTTCGGTGATATTTTTGTAACCCTTACGCGCTCTTTTGACCGCCTATTTTTAGCTTGAAACCATTTTTTTACCACGCATGGTATATCTGGCTATTTCAAGGACTTGCAAAAGAAAACACGACAGATATCGTGACACAACTAGATAAGACATAAGACAATGTCATTGATGTCATGTGAGGAGAAAACTGGGGGGCAACCATCACCATTAAAGCAGTATTCAGCGTGAGAAAGAGATGGAGCTATAAGTCCTGTACAGCTCCATCACTTTCCCACTGTGAAGTAATATTATAATAATACTGCTTTATGAGGTGATGGTTGGCTCCTTGTCCGTGGGCGTTAGCGGACGCCTTTACGACCGGATAAGCTCAGATTTAGCCAAGAGAGACTGACATTCTTATGATGTTTTCATGTCAATCGTGTACGGGTTAATGTTAACTAGGAATTTAGTCCGTTTAATTGTAAACAAGAAGATATGTCATTGAAATGAGGAATAATGCTAATTAACTGAAATTACAAGAATTTAGAATATAGCCTTCGTTTTTTGGAGACAGTATTCTTTTATATACTTTAGGAAGTCCTACCGCCATTAATCAAATCAAATCAAACCAAACGTTATTTATTCAAACGAAGCTGAGAATCAGCACTTTACGAACCCCAAAATTACATAAAAGATTCCCGCTAAAAACGCCCGCCCTTCATCACGTCCTAGTGTTTAACACAACTGAGTTGATTGACCGACTATTTAATTCGTCGAATGTAGGTACTCCTCAACTAGCACCACAATTTCCTAAGCACCATTAATTATTCAACGAGAGCTTTAATTTCAATCCAATTCCTTTTCAAACCACTCCGATCGATAGGAAACCTCAAACATAATTGAACGAAGAAGGAAGTTTCGACCGAAGGCCACGGGGTAAACGACACGCGTTCGAACGATTACACAACTACCGTCCATTTAACTTTGACCTCCATCCCGCTAACCGAACGTAAACAAAACAGTATGCCTGCGGGGGTTTTTATTTATTGGTCGTTTTGGAAACCATTCAATGAGGGCTTTCTAAAATGACGTTTACTAGATAGCAGCACTGAGACGTCAGGTTCGTGCATCTGTCAAAAGTGTCAAAGCGCTTACTTATTTTAGTCGTGATGAATGATGAACAAATGAATGAAACGAATGATGAACGTCATCTTATATTTTATTTTTAAGAAATAATATATTTATTTACATAACCAAATTACAAGATGATTATTAACATTAACTAAATTAAATTAAAACTAAGTTAAGCTTAAAAAAGGCCCTCGGGGCATTGTACCGAGGATGCTGGCGGCATTTCCTCGCTGAATTGCAATGCTGATGCGTTGCGCGAGAAAGCCGCCAGCTTTTCGGTCACCAGTTACATCAACTAGACGTTTCGCGATTTCCGCAAATAACTTATGCATATAACTATCTTATATTTTAATTCATTGTCGAAATAGAAGACCTCTTGTCAAAGTTGCGCCAACTGGTGGCGTGAATTTTCATAAAACCCTCATTAGGGACCGTCGGTATACAGTTTATATATTGTGTTGTTCGCAACACAATACAAAACCATACCTGACCACAAAAATACATAATGACCTTCGGGTCATTATGTATTATTATAGGAAATAAAGCGATAAGACAGAATGAGTTTGTGTTAGATATTAATAACATGATAATTTTGGGTCTTTGTTTTGAAGGGAAATTCCACTTTTTTCATTGATTTTGTAAAATAATAATTTGAAGTAATTGGCTGTAATTCGTCGATCTTTAACAGTTGTTACGGGAAGTCAGAAGCCCAATAGTCTGACAACCAGTATTGCCAAGGGGTATCGTGTTACCCAGTAACTGAGTTGTGGTGGTCAGATAGGCAGTCGCTCCATGTAAAATACTGGAATTCGGCTGCATGCGGTTACACTGGAAGATAACCCAACATAGTTGGAAAGGCTAGGCAGATTGATTTTTTAGTTTTTTTGGTCAGATGTTATGTTCCAATTAAGAAACTGTTAATTAAGCGTAGGTAACAGCTATGAGTTCCGTGTGGTGTCGGGCGTAATGAATAGCACCATCCCATTTCTTCCCATGGGTGTCGTAAAAGGCGACTAAGGGACTTACTAGAGAATGGGCAGCAGCGTTCTCTATGCATTTTAACACCATACTGCGATCGCCAACCCGCCTGCCAAGCGTGGCGATTATGGCAAACTCCCCCAATATTGGGGGAGGCCTATGTCCAGCAGTGGACGTCTTTCGGCTGGAATGATGATGATGATGATGATGAACAGCTATGTATGTGTGAATCAGAAAGTGGACTCAAACATAATGATTGAATCGCTAATTTTATGATCATACGAGTATACCTACTAACAACGTGAAAGTTGTAAATAATATCGATTGAGATCCATTTCCAATAAAAGGTTTATCGATTAATATAGTGCAGCTGCTCGATTACTATAAATTGGATTCGAAGAAAGCAGACCAATAAAAACCTATTCTATATTTGAATTTCCACAGAAAGGAGCCGTCAAGATTGTTAGAATTGACAGCATACCTTCATTCTTCATTTATAAAATGGCACCTAAGAAAAGAAAATAGGAACCCGCCTTCCCAAAGACAGTTTGACATTTGAATCATTAGGTAGGTGGGGTGGTATACCCTACGATTCGATCAGGTTCATTATGTTCAACCACCCCGAGGTTATTGACCACATGATTTGAATACATGCCAAGGTAGCTACATTAACAATTGGTAAATTCATTTGGTGACAGACAGGGAGACAGGTAAAATAGCGTTTCATGCATTGTAAATTTCATGACGTGAGTAAGTTTTCAGTAGTAAGATTATTTATTTCCGACAGGGTCAAAAGTACCAAGAGCTTATTTTTCTTTTACTGTGTTTTGTGTCTTATTTAAAAGAGTTTGATGCTGTCTTAAAGTTTAGATGCAGGGACTGAACTGTATACAGACAGAACTAAATGAAGTACTTTTGTGTGTAATAGGTTCTCGAAATTTCGTTGTTAAGTCTTGCGAGTGCTGCGCCTTCAAAATCAATTAAAATTCATTTATTTGCTTAAGACAGGTTTAAGGGATGTTACAAAATATTGGATTAGCTACACTGTTTATAAGAATATCTATGCATACGAGGTGTGTACATGTTGATCTACAAATGCAGTCAAAGGGCCTCATTCACCTCATTTTTAATCAGAGCAGGATGGTTTGATCTGAATTGGCGTAGGAAAACAGAATTGCTCTTGTTGGGAAGTAGCCACTCTCCTTATGTATTTAAAGGTACTTTGCCACCCTTTTTTTTTGGTGGGAAATTATCAAATAACATCTCACGTTCTGGGCGGAGCGGGAGGGCGAGTCAGACTATTAATGACTAAAACCCACTCGTGTTCCTTCCATTGCCTGTGTGTTGCCAGAGGCCCCGGTATCCCTTTCGGACTTTCCCGCGATCCCGGCAGGCATCGGCCCTAGCGGACAACGTCAGTTATACTGACGTCTCTTTGAGGTGCGCGTGGAACACAACACGCCGTCGACCTGGGCCTGGTCTTTATCGGACGGCGAGTTACCCATTGCTCACCGTCCGCAAGCCCGCGCCTACGGTAGCTGGAAATCCGATTCGATTCCCGACGCCATGGGCGTCTCTTGCGGCGGCTAGGGGCGAGAGGGCGCGAAATTTGGCTCTGCCTCAGCCGTTCCGCCTCCTGCTTCGCGAGCATTACTGCTTTGCAAAAGGATGTGACGGCTTCCCATGGCCTGGACCAAGGCCGGACGCGAGAGATCACCGCCGCCGATCGCCTACACGAGGACACGACGGCGCTCCGCCCAAGCCGGGCAGAACTCTACCGTGTCCTCCGGGCGATCCACACAACGGTGACATTCAGGTACTTTTCCACCCTGGTTAGCAAGGTGACATACATGACCGAATTTAATTAGTAGCGCATCAAATGTCAAATTGCCAACCTTTGGATCGTTATTTTGGCAAGTGGCAGTGTGTCAACGTTAAAAGGTGAGGTTTCCGTGTCAAAAGAGATTATTTAAATAATTCAAATACGTCACATTACGAAAGTAATGATGCGACTGTTAGAAAGAGACAAATAAACGCCGAAATGTCTCCTTCAATTGTTTAATTATTACGCAATAAAGGGTTGACTTGACAGTTGCTAAGGCACCGTTAAGGCGCTGACAAGACCCAATTGACCAAAATAGACTTCTCTTAAGAAAAAAAATTGCCAAATCTGTATAGTGTGTGGTAGCGGAAAAATATATGTTAATTTTGAACATATTTCCCAGAACTTGGTTGTTACCAAAACACGTTTTGAAAAAAAAAACTCGATACAAACTAACCTCTTACCTTGGGTTCTACACCAAAATATCTGTATTAAATATCAACATACTTTACGTATTTAATTAATAACAAGAACGTCATATTTGAATGCAGAACTTTTTTATTTTCGAATACTCAACTCAATTTTGTGTAAATAGATAATTGCTTCATATTTTGCAATAATATTCAAGCGTTGTGTCATCGCGCTTCTCTTACTTTTCAATCTGACAGTGACCGCGGTTTAGGTGTTGTCAGTGTCTTAATCATCACTCTATAACACTAGATAATATAACAAAATACCAGAAGTACCTACTCTTAGTAACAACGCCTAAAAGTATCTTGACTTTATAAATATAAAAACATCAAAGTCACACCCAGTCTATTATAAGAAAGTATAATAAGCATTGATATTGAAAGGAGACTCGGTATCGAAGTGACATACTGATCGAGTACTCAGTTGTATAGCTGGCTACTTTAATGTGCTGTTGTCTACATCAGCCGCGTGCAAATGTATTATGTACGCCTCACACACCCACACACCCATACACACTGACACACCCACACACTGACACCCTCCACACATTCACACCATGTTTACCGAACATTATTCTAATACAGGTTTTGCGCACACACATGCTTGTGCCTATGTGTGAGCAGCACCGCGGCCTCTTTGCGTCTAACTATAAGTTATTGTATCCTCAAAATGTAGTGTCAAATGAAAATAGCGATATTGTTATCTGTTCTAGTAATTTGTTAGTCATTATTTGGGGAACTGATACGAGTTGTTGTTTTGGGTCTATTTGTTTCAAAGCGGAAAACTATGTGGAGTTTTCTTAGGAGTTTGTTTTAATGGTTTGGTGGGCGAGGCAATATAATATAATATAATAAAATGCAATATAACCTTTTCTTTACATTGGAAGTGGTAACTATATAATCCAGCAAAAACACATTTCATGAAAATATAGATAGCTCGTCAATAAAAATAAACTTTTGCCCGTTTTTATGCTAACTCTACGAAGTTCAGTAATTACGTTACCTATGCAATCCAATTCTTTCATCTCTACTTTTTTACTTTAAGAAAAATATATCCAAAGTCGAGTAGGTCGAATAAAGATATTTTCGCAAGGTGACTTCCCTTATACACAGCACGGACTTGGGAATTCAATAAAACTCACTCTACACCCGGTCAGGTACCTACCCAAACCGACTCGACCGACGTTGGGCACTAAACCAAGAAATATGCGCGAAAATAAAATTTTATAGCATCTAGAAACAAAGGTGTCTCTTCAAAACGTTATAGGTATATATCGTCGCCTTAGTGTGAAAACCTCGGGAATGTTTTGGTAATTTTTATTTAATTACATTTTTGGAAAGCAAAACCTCGCAACGCACGCCTAGTTTCCCAAAAAAAAAGTTTAGACACCTGTAGCGCCATCTATGGCGAGTTCGAAATTCTCGCAAAAGAACAGATGAGGTTTTCAATTTACCAACACTTAGAATTTAATAATTATTCCAGTAAAGTTGCCTTTTTCGCATATATGAGGTTTTCACTCTAAGGCAACGATATGCAATTTTATGAGCAATAACTCGAATATTTTGTTTATAACGACCAAATATAGCTTCTATTTTATCAAGGACCGTACCTGCAAAGGTATTTGAATTAAAATTCTGAATTTCTTCGGTAATTCCCGAGTACTCCCGACCTATGTCACTTAGGAACGATCAGTGTATGCCCGACTGACCGTACTCGCGTCGTGCACAAATATACGATGCACGATGTAGAAGTGCATGTATACACGTCGCACACGCATAGAACGCGCCCCTATGTATTCATTACGACTCCCCGTCCCCACTTTATGTAACAGGTTAGGGCTTGCACGGACGATCCTAGGTTTTAAGTGATTGCGGAGTAATGAGTGGTGGTGGGTTAGGCTTCATCTTTTTATGGTAGAAGCGTTTGAAAGTTGTAATTTTCATTTTGAGTTTTTAATTATGAGTATCGGTTAAAAATGAAAGATTTGATTTTAACTTTTCAAATGGTGATGATGTACAACCAGTTTATGGAAATAAACTTTAAACACCAACCATACCACAGGCAAAACAAGTGCACAACAATATTTATTTGTCTAGACCAGACGAATCCCCTTGAAGCCTGCCTCAACAACCCAATAGCGGTTCGTCGAGCGTTACTAACTCAATTTGAAACAGGCGCCCTTGGGATCTAGACAACCCTGGATGAAGGAGGGAAGGGGGGCCCAAGTCCTGACCACGCACAACCGCCAGCCGTTGCGTTCACCGGCCTATATTTAGAGTTGCATTTCTCTGTGTATGTATGTGTATGTTTACTGAAAGGCGAAACTACGTTTTTAGATTTAGTACTTCAAAACCGAATGCGTAGTTCCTTCGGTTTTGAAGCTTCGTTGCTGTTATTTAATGTAGGCATTGTGATGTGTTATGTGGGGTTACCGGATTTTTACGTAAATGTTACAGTTAAAATAATACAGATCAAGAAGAATAAAGATACAGTAATAGCCCCATATAAAATGTTAACATCGTTTGGGGTTGATTTCAGTTTTAAAAACTTTGAGTTAGTGTTATATATAACCTACTACATATCCTCGACATTTAGATAAGGTAATTTGCAAGTACCTATAAATAGAATGAATGTTTCTCGATTTTGCAAAATTTTCGTAGAGACATAACTTATATGGGAACATTATTCATGAATAATATTATATTATTTGTATAATACCTACTATCATTTGCGATAATGCGGATATACTTAATTGAAACTACGCTTTATTTAAGACTGGCAAAGCTCGAAATTATAAAGGCACAATATTGTGATGAAAAAGCTAAACTAAATTGAAAATTAGCTCCATGACAAAAGGTCGTAGCGTCTTAAAAACGAAATCGTTCAAAAGTGCCACAAATAAATATGTCAAAGTGTTAAAAACTTTATTTAAATGACGCATAAGAACACAAGTTGCTACTTTCTTGATGCTCGTAGTCGCCTGCAATTGTAAGATAAATGGCTGTTGCATGTTATCAATTAAACGCATGAATATTAACGTCGGCCCGGAGACATGCTCCATTACCGATAAATGTGTTTCATATAGATTATATTACGTAGGACTAGGTCTATTGTGGGCATATGTATGTAAACATAGTGAGATTATGTGCTCAAGTCTAAATATATCGCAAGAAAAATTGGTTCTGTGCCTAACCCTTCTTGAAAATAAACTTGTCACTAGGTTCGATTTAGAATAGCACCTAAATTGCAATACCGTCCATTATTGCAGCCAATGACCAATGACCTATCAGCACATTCGTTTTGGGATTCATACATAGGTCACTTTAAATTTTGACGAATTTGGACAAGTAGGTCTGAATTAAATAAATAAATCGGCCTGTTGTCCCACGGCAGGGCAAAGGGCGTCAATCTCAATCAATGCCGCCTATATACTTCCAAATTAAGGTTCCCGTAAACAGGCGCAACGCGACTCTAGTAGAAAAATTTCTTTAAAAACTTCATGGAAATTCTTCTACCAGAAACGCCTCGAACGGTCGCGTCGCGCCTGTTCGCCTTTAAAAAAATCCTAAATTCAACGGCATAACAATTTATAGGCATATCGGTCTAGAAAATGAAAAACTAAAACCTGTCTTTACGTACTTTTAATACATATTTTATGTAGATATTAATAATATGTGTACCTGCAATAAATAATGTAGTTCGCCATGTTGTCACGTCTGTCGGCTCGTATGATTATAGGTTCTCCGTAATGTGAAGAATTTATGCGGTTGGTGATTTTCTGATTGCTAGGTTAAATTTTATAATGACAGTGCTACTAAGGGAGACATTGAAACTAAGAGGATATACGCCCATTTCCCGTTGAGGATCTATAGTAGGTACTGTAGAGAACGTTTTACTTTAGCTTTTAGGCGCTAATTGACTTCCTATGAGCCTTCTTGTCCTTTAAAGCATGATAGTTTTGCGATTCAATCTTCAAACATAATAAGTATGATTTTCATAATTTCATCATCATCATCATCATTCTCCTGCCTTTATCCCAATTTATTTGGGGTCGGCGCAACATGTCGCTTTCTTCCATACTTATCTATTAGTTGTCATCTCGGTAGTCACCCCCTTTCTAGCCATATCATCATTCACACAGTCCATCCATCGTTTCTTTGGTCTTCTTTAATATCCAAAAAAAAAATATAAATAAGAAAGATTAACCTTTCTTTAATTTATATCTCTGAAATTGGAATTAGGAGTTAGTTATCCTTTATTACCTATCTTATTAACCAGGTATTTAAGTAAGTCTCAAATCATCACGTACAGATCCTTTTGCAGTGATACTATGAACTACCAAGACTCTAATTATTAATATCAAAGACTTTATCAAAATCTTGGCTACGCACCTCTGTAATTAAATTCTCTGTCCAATTCTTGGCTAGTTGTTTATCTGGGCTAGTCTATTAAGTTATTTTTGTGTCTTTCTATACATACATAACATACATAATCAGTCTATAATGTTCCCACTGCTGGGACACAGGCCTTCTCTCTGTGAGAGGGAGTGGGCCGTAATCCACCACGCGGGCCCAGTGCAGGTTGGTAGATGTCACATATCTTCAAATGTTTGGTTCTAGGACATGCCGGTTTCCTCACGATATTTTCCTTCACCGTTTTGAGAGCAGTGGTGATGAAATAATTTACACAAAGTAAAGCGCCTGTCCGGGTTCGAACAAGTCGTAAGTCGCGGCCGTTACCACTGGGCCACCACTGCTGATACATGATTTGGCCTAAATATTTATGATGATTTAGTAGTGCTACAAACATCATCATTCTGGTGTAGTTCCTTCTTTATAATCCTATATCATCTATTACTAGAACAAGTGACGCCTATTCTCTGTACTTTACAAAAACTAAATAACACTTTACCTTATGGCTATTATCAGTAATTATTCATGGTGCAGCATACATGCGACTAAAAGTCAGCGACTATTATAATAACATGACCACATCGTCCAAATAGACTTCACTCAAGCCGTCCTGCCTACGTGTACGCCTTTATTTGAAAAGACCTGACGTTGTGTGGCACAAAACACAAGTTGCAAAGGAAACACTAAGCAACATGTTATTAAGTATTGTAGCGAAAGCCATAACAACCATGTTACTGTCGCTACGACATTGAACTGTGAGAAACCAACGCCCATATCCTTCTACACAATAATAAAAATTGCTTAGAAGAACTTTATAAAGAAAATGTACTAACAAGCAATTTGAGTATGTCAAAATTGAGTAGAACAATGGTTAATTGGAAACTATAATTAATATGAAAAGGAACAGATGGTATAGAGACTCACAATTAATATGATGACTGATGTAGAAATATAGGATGAAACAAAAGCGGTTTCAAAGGAACTTGATAGAGGGTAACAATTCACACCGGAAGAATCAGAAGACTCAATAAAACACGAGTAAATAGAGAGAGTCAAGCCGAATCGGAAGACGACCGCACGTAAGTTGTAAAATTTTCAAGGATGATTAATTTAAACTTCAGACTTTTAATTTTAAACGGATCAAGTTAAATTAAGACAAAGAATGTAGCAAGGGAAGTTGGTAATTTCAGTTTTCTTAATTATAACTTAGATTTTAATGAATGCCAGACTAAACAAGTTTTTTAACGTCTTTCTACTTTACGATTAAAATTAAAAGAATTAGAAAATCTGTTTCCAAGAGAATAATATAACGAATAGTAAAAACTGAATTGAACAAAAAACAATGATTAGCTTTATGGAATACCAATAAAACGGTCTAACAACATGTACTTTGATGTTAAGATGCCCATGAACAATCTAAGGATTCCTCCATAGCATCCCACATGGTCGGAAATAATGTTGGCGGATACAATAGACTCATGTTCGCCAGTTATGCGGCTATCTGTAATGCCCGCTCGTCACCTCTCGAGGTGTCATCGTGTGTGTGGGTGTAACCGCAGCCCCCCTTCCCCCCAGACCTTCGCTTCGCCCTCTGCCCTCGAGCCTCGAGAAGCCTATGCAACTTACTACCACATGAGATGCTTTCAACGTTATTTATTTCAATATCATTGTAAGAGATTCTAATTTGTAACTGTCAGCAGACCAGTGTTCGGTTGAAGACAAATTTTGTGGAGTCCAGTTATAATTTACAATCTACATAGTTAATTAGCTATGATCAGGGTACTCTTACTTACAGTTAGCTATTTATTATGATGATTAATTTAATACAATTTCCAATAAACTTCGTCAACTATGTTCAAAGTTATTAAGTTTTTAAATGAAAATTCATTGAGACTGTCATATTTCATCGTGCAACCGACTATAATAAATTACATGATATATATATTACAACAATTTAATCACTCCTCATACTTAATAATCTATATGAAAACCATGATGTATCAACAAGCCTTTCTTGTTTTTACTGTTCCGGTAAAAATAATACTAATTGCTTATTAATATTGACGTGGAGAGCATAGCACCGACTGTACGTGATCAAAACAATATCACATGTGAAATCATATCTTCCAACAAGTTTCACTCGGGTCGAGCTTTCTGCGAAAGAGAAACTGAGCGCGGCGCAGCGGAAAATGAAGAAAAACTTCATGAAAAACGCGTTAAGGCAAGCGGCGTGACACCACGTCCTACACAATAACATAAATCGATAATAGGAAGCCCTCCGACTAGTTCAGCAGTGCGTGCGACCGACCTAATACACCCACTACGGCGACCGCATGCAATGCGGGCTAAATATACAGGGACCCGCTGCGTTCCTGCGTTGCAGCGCGCCGAACGGAACTTATGTCGCAACGACAACGTCCACAATTGCTTGTTCAGAGAAAATAACCGGTTTCACCAGCGCGGCGAGCGATTGACGACCCTGTGTCGCCGGCATGCGGTGCTGTTTGGTGTGCAGTGGGCGCGGAAGAAGGCCGTTTCGCAAGCCAGCCGCCGCGGTAATAACACAGCTAGGTGCATTCTCGCTGCAATTTCGCTCTCGGTCGGGCTGTGTGTTTGTGGCGCGCTGAAGATCAGGGCTAACGATCGGCGTGCGTGCTCCGTCTCGGTCGCACCCGCGGTTCGGCGAGCATGTCTCGCAAAAGAAACGCTACAACTTTATCTGACAGCGACGCGATGCGACGCCCGAGAGGCTTTTGTGCGTTCTCCATGTTTATGTTTATAGGAGAGCACGTACAAGGGGTGCTTTGAACGCCAGTTGCTTGCTGTTGCGTAGTTATAAATTCTGCGACGGTCTTGTTTTTATTTCAAAGCGTGTGTTTGTACCGAACGGTGCTATGGAGGCGTAGTTTTCGTGCAATAATCTTGTTAGACCATAAGATTTTATTATTAGCGTCTATATTGGTGTAGGTGTGTTGACTGTGGGAAGAAATGCAATAAATGGAATGCCGTGTCTATTAGCACGTACCATAAAGTCTTCGCTAGTAATATCCTTTTTGCTAAGCAGGATGCGCGAAATACAATGAAGTGGTCCTCATAAACAATTTTAATGCTACCAATATTTTCATCATTACAACACACTCATGAAAAACAGTTTTAAACTGACAGAACTATATCACGAAACCGTACAACCGAATAGGGATAAGCTAATTTAGCTTCATTCAAATTCGATGACCAAGGATTATCATACGAAAATTGATACCTACGTTTTGGTCAACGTGATTTGTTTCAGTCGTGTTTTGACGATTTAATAACAATAATATTGTAGTGACACAATCAAAAGGTTGATATTACCTATCCTATCTGTTTGTTTACTAAAGATTAGGAAAGTGTGTTAAGTGACTAAAATAACGCTTGCGCTATATTGTATACTGTATACCATGTTCACTGAAGCATGAGACAAAATGTAAACATCAACTCTTATGTCTTAATTTGTTATTGGAATATGAGCTTAGACAATGTTCATTGAATTAAAATATGCGCTGTTAAATAGCTAATTAACTCTATTTACTGCAGTGGGGAGTCAAAATGTGTGTCAATAAAACGTTTGCGTGTTCATTTCTAAAGCGAAACTGATATTGAACGTTTTGGCTTGTATTTCGTCTCCCACTGCAGTAAATAGGATATTGCGGATTTAGAATTTTATTTTGCCTTTGGAAGATGCATTTTCAACCATTTATTTAAAGAAATCCAGGCTTTTATTCTTTTCCATTTTAAACATGAAGTTCTATGATATCTCCCATAAGTTTTATGTTCACAATCTTATAGTTTCCGAAGACAGGTCGTTACTTAAATTTCTCACTTGCTATTTAAATCTCCGTCACTTTAACGGAAAGGGATGTCATTCAAGGCCCATATATTTTGCTCAGTGCTGTCCCTTAGGTTTTGTCGTGGAGAAAAACACCGGTCGTAATTACACACATCTATTTTTATGAGTTTGTTGATGTGAAATACCTAATGTTGTTAGCTCTTATAGGTTTATAAGGTAGAAATGTAGTAAGGAATAAGTACAAAATTCCGATGAACAAGAAGAGAATGTCTATATAAAAATGTAATTATTAAGAGACTTGAAAACAATGGAATTGAAGCAAAAAATGGATAAGGAATGTTAGGAACAAGGGTGATGGAAGGGAGTAAACTGTTGAAAAAGTTAAAATAGGTAAGCATGTAAAAAGTTAAAATGCTTGGCCATAAGAAGTCAAAGATACATTCAGTAGTACATGCTTAGATACAGAATGAACACGATTTAGTTCAAGAAGAATTTCTCACTGAAGTCAATTATGAACCTACTTTGATTAACGTTCCTACTATTCATCATAATTACAATTTCCAGTAAGTTGTACCCACATAGTTGCATAAAATGGCCGGTTGCCAAGAACAGGGCTAAATCAGAAATCGTACACTAGAAGTAGAGCTGAAATTGTTGATCTCTATGGAGTTATGTAATATTCTGCAATTAAATGGTGATTCGATATAGACTGTTGTTTTGTTTTGATAATGAGTAGTCTTATCGAGAGCTTGAATACTCCTAAGATCTTCTTAGAAGCTCAAAATTTTCATCGCTATAGATCTTATTTTACATTGTATTTTAGCATGATGCTGGTGACTAACAAAATGAAGTTGTAGTTACTTTTTGTGCGCATTGCGAGTCTTTTCTACATAACCAGGTACTTCGTGTCATGCATATCAATAGCAAGTCTGCTGTCACACTAGACGAGCATCCGGTACAAAGTCGAGACGTCATTCGTCAATTCAACAGCAAGAAAGCTTCTGTATAACAAAATCTGGGGAGGTCGGCACAAATGAGATCTAAACTGACTTCGACGAAATTCGGGAAGGACACCATTTGGCGGTACGTTACGGCACGATGGCGTAACGGAACGAGTACTATATTTACTTTCGGGCACGTGTTCAGAACTGAATGGGCGAAGACCTTGCCCTTGAACCCGGGGGGAACGCACACCGCCGCCCGCGGCACGCACCGCCCGCCCAAACGGCGACTGGCCGCGCCTCTGCCCAAACCCCCGCGCACCGCACCGCCCCGCACCGCAAACTGATCAATAGCCTACTTCCTGTTTACACCGCTTCCTACAAATTTACATGAAAGAACCAATTTGTTCGACTGAAGGAATAATTTAATTTAAAAGAAACTTACTTAAAGGAGATGATTAAATTAGGGACTTCGAGGAATTGCTAACCGTTAACTTTCTCCAATACTTACTCGTATAATAACGAAGCTTTTTGTCGTTATCAAAGTTATTACATCGAATAAGCAGGAACCTTTTATGACATAATAAATTAATAACTAAGCAATTACAGTATTATTTCATGCATTTACTAGACAATTAAGTGCTGCCGTCCGAATTGTGTGTTCTTCATTGAATTCGCCGTAAAGTGCGGCTTCCCACGAGAATGATTACTTGCATTTATTACTGGCATAAAAAATATAAACTATTTCCGTTTTAGTATAGTTGGCTTGGTGCATATATACTTGGTCACGCGAACACGATAAGGTGAGGTATAATTATTTTATAGTCAGGGTAGGGCCTTACCTTATTGTGTAGCGTTTAGAAGTTGATGGAGACGTTAGTACTTAAAGTACTATGAGTTATTTATGGCATTCTTCTGATACAATGTTGCTGAGAATTGATGATGTGTGGTCTGGGCGAGGCATACAGACTACTTTGTATTCAGAATATGAATAAGAGGCTTTACTGTGCGGTTGATTTCGGACGTTCAGCGTTTTACAACACAACAACCAATCTGTATGTAGCTACAAAGTATCTTGAAAGGATTGTATGAAAGTATTTACTATATCCTGCAGTAGAACTTTTTACAGACCTTGGACTACTACAATAGATATTAGCTACTTTATGCTCCATAGAACCGAAGAACCAATACGACCAAAAGGACCATTGTATACCCGTTGTCTGTTGTCTTTTGTAGATTTTCTAGATTTATAGCTATATTTTATATAGTGTACATAAAGTATTTGATCAAAAAAGAAAAAAGAGACAGATAATAAAAAAGAGGAAGAAAAAAGAGGGGGATTAATGCATTCTGTTGTGTAATCTATTATTGTATTTCTATTTTTCTTTATCATTCGAGTTATAATATTTTTGTATGCACGTGTTCCTGTGACAGATAAAGGAGTTGAAGGACGGATAGATAAAAAAGAAAGGAAGAAAGATGGGTTCTTTTTTTTATCTATTCGTACTTCAACATATACCTTTAACTTGTTATGAAATTTCAAACGTAACAAAGGTCCGTTTCATCCACTTCCTTCCTTTTTAACATAGACCAGTAGTTAAGTAGTGTAAGTAAACTTACAGTACCTAACTATTACATAAAGGTGATTATGTTGAGCAGTCGCGCGATCAATAGTTTACTGTCTAGTCTATTCAGGACCATTGCAGCTATATCCAGGTAGGGAAATGGTTTGAATTGTGTTAACGAAGTCGTGTGTGTGAATAAATGGATGTAATTTTGTAATGAATATAACTTTTTAGTCCTTGTTTGTAACGAGTACGACTATGTTTTGTTTGTGGAGTTTTTGTGATTTAAGCGTATAACGCTTTAGATATTAATCAGCCTATAATGTCCCCACTGCTGGGACATAGGTAGGTCTCCTCTCTTCGAGAGGGAATGAGCTGTAACCCACCACGCTGGCCCAGTGCGGGTTGGTAGATGTCACATGTCTTCGAATTTTTGATTCTAACACATGCCGGTTTCCTCACGATATTTGTGTTGAAATATTTTACACAAAGTAAAGCGCCTAGCTTTATTTTTTTTTTTTTGCCAAAAGACTTTTTGGACACCAACCGCTTTATTTACGCCAATGTAATTTCCAAGTGCTGACCAATGTGATTTCATCATCATTTCGTCATCGGCAAAAATTAGGAACTCCCATATAAATTTTCATCCTCTGTTTAATCCCTCTAAGGTGTGAACTATCAAAAATCTTTCCTTAGTTCTCATTTTCGCTATAATAAGGAACTCTTGTGTAAAAAATCATGCTGCTAGTCCCAGCGGTATAGGCAGTGCACTGTCTGTAGCTAGATGGGAAAATGAGCTCAAAAAAACAGCCGGCCCAAACTGGATTCAAGTTGCCCAATCGAGAGAGGACTGGCAATCTTTGGAGGAGGCCTTTACCTACAAAGGGATTCTTGCAGATAACTGTAATATAATACAATATATTTAATATACGATTAATAAACATTTATGTAAAAATGAATTAAAACTTAATTACCAACAAAAAATTAATAATACTAACACAGAATGTAACTTTTCCTTTTTGTATCCTACAACGAAATATGAGGCTTTTCATTGTATATTTATATAAAGTAGAAATTGGACAGTATTAATAAATCTGTGTACCTAACATAATTTTCAGGTCAACTGTATTTATGAAATGTTGCAATCTTATATAGATCTGCGTTCGATCACAAATTGGATACCGTTTATGTAAATAATCCTAGATAAATAAGTAGCTGCGCCCCGCAGTTTCACCCCCATAAGTCACGATCCCGTAAGAATATCGGGATAAAAGTATACTATGTTCTAACCCCGGTCATGATCTATCCATGTACCAAATTTCATCCATATCCTTTCAGCCGTTTTGGCGTGAAAGCGTAATAAACAAACATACAACAAATACATTTTCTTTATTAAACTTAATAATAAGTTTAGATATTATTATTAGTTAGGAAATTAAATGCTGTTCATTGGTAAGCGCATCACTTTAGAATGACAGGACCGATTTGTCTTTTTTTTTGTTTTAAAATGTTCGTATTACTCCGAATTAGGTTTAAATGGAAATACTTTTTTTTTAATATCCCGGAAAATGTTCAAATTCGGGAAAAACTGCACGTTCTTTTTCTATAGAAATAATAATTATCATAATCCCTATCATGACATTAGGATTATAGTGGAACTGTCAAATAAATAGGATTGCGATCAACAATGAATTACGTGATTACGATACTAACTATTATAAAATTAATAATTCTAAATATTATATTCTTAGATACCTACTGGGAACAAATAATAGTTGTACGATAATATTTACGACTTGGAAAGATAATAAGTAATATATCTGGTTTATATTGCTTCCATATATTCATTCTGGACATATGAGTAAGTGTCATGACGCGAGAACATAAAATATTGATTGTATTGCAATCAACTATATTTTAACTATGGAATATTTTATTTCTATCGTCAACAAACTGTACAGATGATCTTTAAAAAAGATCTGATTTGTTTTGAAACAGAGGTACAAAAATCACTCGGTTTTCCACGTTTCTATAATAGTTATCACGATTAATATTTTATTCATTATCAAAGCCCTTGAACCAGAATTTAATAGATCAATGATCAAGTGTTAATTATACTATAATCAAAGAAAAAAAAATTAAACTCAAGCTTGTCCTATTAAATATATTAATGGACACTTAATAACAATTTAAATATTTATCTTTGATACCTATTAAACGATTTCTTGTAGCATAACTATAAATTAGAACAAGCAAGATGTTAGAATCAGGTTAAGTCACAAACTGGTCTCCTCACCTTGGCCAGTTTTCACATCTACCACTTGTCGCTCCGCTGGACAAATAGGCCGGCCAAGCTTGACCATTGTCAATCACGTTGCGCTTGCGCAATCTTCTTGGCCATTGTTTCACAAAATGGAATCGTTGGGAACTTCAAATTTCATTGTTTGCCTATCATGTGCTTGAATGCTGTTTCCGACTCCAAAAACCGGCCTCGTAATCCGATTATAGTTATTAAAAAAACTCACATAGATACATACATACATGAACCCTAAACTCATTACAGTCCTTTTTGGGCAGTCGTGTCGTGTAATATTCTCGTTTTTCAATACCAAATGTGAAGAATAAAAAGTGATCTTGAATTGATCTTGAAGAATCTTTGTTTACTCACAGCGAAGACTCATAGTCGTATATTATATTGTAGTTTGCTCGTAGTTAGCTGAAGGATCGTAATAAAGATGATGGATTTAACGTGTCTTTTATACGATTAATGGTACTACATAAACTGTAAGGGTTAATTTTGGGGAGAAGTGGTGGCCCAGTGGTAATGGCACCGACTTACGAGTTGTATGTCGTTGGTTCGAACCTTGACAGGCGCTTTATTTTGTGTAAATTATTTCATCACGATGAAGGAAAACATCATGAGGAAACCAGCATGTCTTAGAACCAAAAGTTCGAAGACATGTGACATCTACCAACACACACTGGGCCCGCGTGGTGAATTAAGGCCCACTCCCTCTCACAGAGAAGTGGCAGTGGGAACGTTATAGGCTGATTATGACTCATTAAATGCTTACTCTTAGATAAACGGTAAGATCAAGTTGTACGTACCTTTGACGAAACATAATTATCCACAACCCTCTTAAGTACAAAATAATATAATTAAGAAAGAATAGCACAGCGAATACAAATCAATGTTGCTCTACTTCTTTATTAGTTAGAACGTTACATAATGAAATAAACTATAAGTTAAATGTTAATGGGACATTATTGTCACAATAGATACTAAAGGTCCCAGTAGCCAAATATGGTACAGATTATCACACTATGACTGTGTAAAGATCATTGACTTGTAATTATTATTCTCAACAACGAAGGCCGTATAGTGAAACGTCTATAAGTAGGACTTAGGAACATAACGCTCACCTTAGAAGCAAGCTAAATGATTGAGATGGTATTATTTATAGAGCTCTGAATCACGATCCAGTTCCCAATTCCTAAGCTTCGTTTATGTTTATTTTTTATTTTGGTTAACGACCGCAGGCGGCCCCATTGTGCCCGCTCCATTGACATCGATTTCTAGGGTTAGATTTAAAACGACCGAAATAAACCTCATGAATTTTTAGTGCTTGTACATACACAAAAAACACAATAGATGGCTCTATAGGGGGCGTACAGTTGGCTCTATAGGGTTCGAACCCAGGCAAGTTCTTCAGGCTCTGCTCTCAAAACGGTGAAAGAAAACATCGTGAGGAAACCCCATGTCCTGGAATCAAAAATTCGAAGACATGTGTGACATCTACCAACCGGGCCCGATTGGTTGATTACAGCCCACCCCTGCTCGATGAGAAGAGGCCTGTGTCCCAACAGTAGAAACATTATAGGCTGATTATGCCATTGGCCAACTGGCTATAGACAAAGCTTTTGGCGGTCTTCTTAATCAGTTCCTCAATAAACTGGCGGTATCAGCTATCGACTCGCTAATCGTGAACGGTAGCATAGAACCGTAAACTCCAATAAATGTTACGCTTTAAAAACCATTAGTGTTTTAACACAAATGGCTAAAAAATATTCTTACGAGCGTGCAGATTTCAAAACCCACGCTCGGACTACTTACTTGTTTTTCAAGGCTTTTTTTATTATGAATCGAGCCGCGGCGTACAATCAGATATCCCAGCCGATCAGTAAAAACTATACAGACATTTAATGAGAACTTTAACCTCATCCTGCAGCTGATCATAAACGCAAATTTTGTAATTTTTATAATGCCTAAAAGTATATGATCCACTACAGTTAACTATTTCAGAAAAATATATGATATTCTTTAGGATATATATGCTAGGTAGATAATGTGTTGAAAATATAATACAACTAATTTGATAGCATAGAAAAAAATCACGAATATACCTCTAAAAAAATCTTTTAACGATTAAAAACCATGCTATTGTACATGCAATTATTCTGGTTTTTTTTTCAGATTATTCTACAAGCAACATTTTAGCATAATAGTGTTTTAATTTGTTTCTCCAATTAATAGATTTTTTATAAATTGATAATTGCTTCATATTTTGCAATAAATGACCGGCGTTGTGTCATCGTGCTTCTCTTTCTTTTCTATGCAGTCCGACAGTGACCGCGCTTTAGCTGTTGTCAGCCTCCTAACGTTAAAATATAATTTATATTTATCTAAAGATCTGTTTAGCCCCGCGCGACACCGATTCGGTGTAAAACAATACAAAATCAATTGTGTCTCATTAGCTGTCCTTGACCGATTACATACATATAATAATAACAACTTTGAGGATGTTATTCAAACGTGTGACGAAACCAAAAACCTATTTGAAACATTTTGTTTTAAAACTTTCCGTCAATAAATTTTATTGTATAAAGGTATGATACCCATTAAAAACGCTGAAGAATTTAATTAATAAAATTGCGGAGTCGACAGTATAGTCATCTTTCATTCTCAAGGTTATACTATGGTGTCATTATAACTTACTCGTGGATGTACACGTACGTAATAACGAAAAATTGCTTTGTTGGCTTCCATTGAACGGTGTTACCGAACAATTTAGTCTACTGATGCTAGGGTTGCCATACGTCCGGAATTTTCTCGACATGTCCGGAATGCAGCATGTCCGGCATTTAGGTCTTTGTCCGGAATGTGGAGGGAATCCTAAACCGTTCAGAATTTCTACAATTTAATTATAGAGTGGATTTTTTTATACTTATATCGAATATTTTTATTTCAAATTAAATTAACAATCAACACAATGGCGCCGATTCCCTTGTTCACAAACTAAACTAAATTTAAGTTCAGTGCATCTTTTTCTTTCTATTTCATTAAGAAAAGGACAGAAGATAAATTTTAGTTCAGTCCTGTCAAATTAATCAGCGACTGTCACTACTCCATACAAGTTTAGACGTGATTAAAAACTTGCTTAATAAAATTACGTTAATTTACGTCAAGCGCTGATTAATTTGACAGGACTAAACTAAAATTTATCTTCTGTCCTTTTCTTAATGAAATAGAAAGAAAAAGATGCACTGAACTTAAATTTAGTTTAGTTTGTGAACAAGGGAATCGGCACCAATATGTAGTAATTTTTAGTTTTAATAATTTTAGTGATATTTAGTGCTCCCAGAAATGTTCTTCAACACTTCAGAATCCTTAATAATAACTTTGTAGAATATTTCGCAAATCAAATTTCAGTAAACGTTCACTTAAGCTATGCATAATGATAATAATATTATATTTACAAGAAAGTCAGGAATTTTCATCAAATGTCCGGAAATTACTCCAGAATTTCGATTTTTGATCTGACAACCCTAACTGATGCGAACTACAAGTGTAATCAAAATATTTGTTTTCGACATAAACGACATGGTCTGAATGAGCATAAGAAATTGTAAATACAAAATTCGATGATTGCCAACAATGGGAGGTCGTCGAAATTCAGACTAACCATTCATATTTATAGTTAGGTCACGGGGCAGTGTTTGGTCTAGGCGTTCGTTGGTATCGAGCGTGTGTTGACCGGGCGATTCACCTTGAGACCGCACCTCGCTTCTTATAATCCCACCACGGCGAAATACCACTGGCCGGTTGTACACGTGTAGCAGGCAGCGGACGACGTAAACTGGCCGCGTAACATGTTTGGTACAATGCTCGAGACCGGTCCGCTTGCTGTGGGTGAGCGAGTTGTGGAATGCACGGACGAACCGAGACGTAGAGATTTGAAAGTGTGCTCCACCGCGCCGTCCGCGACGCCGCCTATCGACACACTAATATTTCCGATACCAATTCAACACTCTTTCAACAGTGAAATCCCCCAATTTTCAATTCACTACACCGTATTCAAATAGTGAAACTTATTATTAAAGCCTCCATTTTTCCCACTGCGCTTAATGTTGGACCAACCAATTGTTTGGTAATTCAAAATTGCCTGTAATCACACGCTGTGATCTTCATTTTATATTATTACTGTTGGTTGGTAATCAAATTATCATATTTTATACATAAACACACTGTAAGTCACACGCGCAGCCAGTGAGTCAAGCAAAAAATTGGATTTCGTTTGTGTTACAAAAACAATTAAGTTTGATAATTTTCTGTCAACATCTCTTCTACCTTTTGGTAATTTCTGCGTTTTTGGGCCCGTATGATAAATCAATTCTTACACCATATTAATATAACCTTAATGCGGGACAACACAGACACAGATACTGGAATCTGGCAAGCTTTCAAATAATTTTAAACCGGGCTGTCCCAAATAACATCAACAAAGATAACATCAATAATCCCAAATAATAAACTAAACGAAAGGTTAACACTTTTCACGTCAAATCAATCATAATTTCCACGTCGGAGGGTATGGAATCGGACAGACAATCAAGCTTTGTTGTCGTTATCCAACTTTGTTTACCTCCTAGATAGAACCCTACGCGCGTCATGATTGTTTGCTGAGGACTACTTACCTACAAACTATATACTAGTCATCCTATTATAATTCTAACGCAGCACGTTGAACCTTTTACGTAAATGCTGTGTGACGCAACAGACGTAATAAGCGTACTTTGTGAGATGTTAAATAATAAAATTAACAATACTGAAATATATAAATATAGGTGCAGCTATCTAGTTCGTAGTTATATTTATTTAAAATACAAAATAGGTCAGATAGCTTTGCAATTTACTAAAAAAATATTTAAAAAACAAAAAACCCGACTGCAAAAACACATAACTGAACAGTCGAGTTTTTTGTTTTTTAAATAATTTATTTTATTTCAAGCTTTTTAGTTTTATTAATATATATATTTGAAAATTACTCATTATTAGCTTTTATTTGATACCAATATTGTTGCAATTAATTAAAAAAAAACTTCCCTTCCTTTTTTTTTATTTGCAGATGCAATTTATAAATATTATATAGCCTATGTCACTCCCACAATTAAGACGAATCTAAGGACATCTCATACGTTAAAATCCATCAAGCCGTTTAGGCTACAGAGCGCGCCAAAGAAATAGACATACATACATACATACATACATGCCTCCTGAGGCAGTCGGGTAAAAATACGCTCGTGTTAATATAGGAAGCGATGTAATGGAGGATAATACAGTTAACTGTGAATGGTTAATTGGAACAAGCGTCACTGAACACCAGACAGAACGAACAGCAATATCATCCACATGAAAAAAACCAAAAAATTAATATGCCCGGCTCATCCTCAACTATATTGGGATCGGCATCCAGTCTAATCGAATGCAGCCACATATTATAAACAACCATGAATCTAAATTCGATAAATAAATTAAAAAATCGCTTCAAACGTCAGACATGTTTCTCGACCACTCTAAATAGAACACTGGTATTCCAACCATTTACCTCTTAATCTTCATTTTGCTTGTGTTTCAGGGGAAGCACAGGGGGTCTAATGAAACTGGACAGTGTTTTAGCAAATGTAGGCTCGCCCCAATTCTGTTCGGTGGCGTCAGTGCGATGAACGCTGAATAAATGATGACACTAAACGTGCCTCGTAAGTGTTACGGGTTCACTTGAATGATACACTTAGTAACTAAGTTATACAGGCTAATGTTGCCAAATGAAAGTAAAAGGCGTGAACTATCCACAAAGTGTATCTTTATTGGGCTTGAATAATCTAAGTGAATTTTTGTGAACTAGTTTCCCATGCCACGTCCTTGTTTGACTTTCTCACGAAAAGGGCTTTCCGCCGTTTTTTTGGGTTTGTAGGCTGAGTAACAAGATCTTAGGTTGTTAATTGGCACAATCATTCATAGAAAATAACCAAACAAAAAACACCACCATAGGATTCTAACAAATGACCTCATCGCTTAAGGCATGTTCAAAGGAACCAAATTCTTACTCAAATGAAAAAAAAAATCTAATCAAGCCTCAAACTGTAAAAAAAGTTACTTTGTCGAAGCTATCTTTACGGCTCTACAATGTCTTATGATTTCGACCATTAATATAAGTCGAACGTCGACGTGGTGGCGTCTACTTTGTCACTCACTCCTACGCCCACGACATAGAGTTGAGAATCGACTGGCACAAAACGCCCACTCAGGTGTGGCGTGTAACTATTTGTTTTCATCGTACTCACGACTCGGAAACCCCGATGTTTTAACGTGTCGCCCCAATTCAAGTACCAAAATAACCGGGCTCTGTCCCAGATTTGTCCCCTGCTCCCTACGACGGACGTGCGATACGCAATGCCCGATTGTTGCCCCGACTTTGCTGGTCAAATGTCCCCCAGTGCATTGCTTTTACAATCGGATTCAAACTTTCCTTTCCGCTTGAGCAATCGATCAAAACGAATAGATACTCGTATGACAGAGGGGAGATAGCTGTAAGTAAGTTATTAGGTTTTATGTTTATAGATTTAAGTTTTGGGGTCAGAGAACTAAAGATAAATCTGAATTTTCGTCAGACATTTAATCTGAAGTGAGAATTACATTTTTGGGAAACCGACAATGTTCGACTCGACTTCGAATGACCAAAAAAACCGAAAAAATAAATCTTAAAACCGATTCGTGTTATCGAATTAGTGATCAAGTCGTGCTTGTATTCGGCGACATGCCTCGCATTCCCTTTTGTTTCCCGCGCGACACGTGTCAGCGTCGGTCGCGCGTCCGTCTGAGGCCCGTTATCGCATAGCTCGCTATAAGTATGGGTGGTATAGTATCCGAATATCGGTGGCGTGCGAGGTGAACGACCTCTCAGGCACCTGCAATCGGCCGCTGTTGACACAAGCAACTGGCGGCCGTGACGCTTCCAAGTGATAATGAGTGTCAGTGCAACGTACTTGAGATTTCAGTGTGGCTAGGATAAACTCAACGATTATTGGTTCCCGCACCTCAAATATTTGATCTGATGTGTTTGTAAGTCTTGCTTGCTGCTGTTCTTCGTGTTTAGTTCGGTTTTTAGGGTTCCGTACCTCAAAAGAAAAAACGGAAACCTTAAGAATGACTCTTGTTTCTGTCTGTCCGTCTGTGACAGCCAATTTGCTCCGAATCTAATGGACCGATAAAGTAAAATTTTGGTACACCTATCTATATAACACGGACGTGTTACGTAGGTAAATAAATGAGTTTTGAATAATGGGGTCACTTTTAGGAGACAAATAAGATAATTTAAAAAAAAATTGCACGTTGTACCGCGTAACATATCAAATAAAAGGGTCTCAAAAGTTTTTATTAATAATTTTCAATTTATATAAGAAAATAGATGAAAATTGACCATTTCCCCTCTTATCTCCGAAAATAGTCGTATACTTATAGATTACAGGAAAACCTCTAAGAATTCTATGGTTTTAAAATAACATGATATATCTCCCAATAGGTACTTTGGACAAAAACTACCTATCTTGCGACTAATCATTAATTAATTTGATAACAATGAATTAATTGGATATCATTATGCAAAGTGGACGACGGCGAACATTAGAGGACGTTTGCTTCGGTGACAAAATAAAGGTCACAACTAATGTAGCATTTTGCAATGAACTTTTACACAAGGTCAATTCGCTATTGTTTATTCGTTGTTTCATAGCAACCGTTTAGTATCGCTATTTTTTTATTAATAAGTGGAGCACGTATATTTTGGGAAGATTCAATTTAAAATTTTTGATCAAAGAGTAGAAATATCATGTTACTGTACAGATGTGTATGAATTCACAATTGAGAGTTTATTACGCGATCCACAGTTTTCCCGCGCGGGGAATGAGGGCGCGGCCTTGTCCCGCTTCTCAGATTGGCACATTTTTATCTACTCTTTGAACTATAGCCAACGCCAGGCAGACTTTCGATTTGATTAATAGAGTATAGTGCACATAGTGCGACAGAAAAATGAATATAACAAGTCTCTAATCATTTAAGACGCTGATAACACCTAAACCGCGGTCTCTGTCAGATTGCATAGAAAAGAAAAAGAAGCGCGATGACACAACGCTTGTAATTTATTGCAAAATATGAAGCAATTATTTACTCAAAATTGAGTTGAGTAATCGAAAATAAAAAACAACCAAGTTCTGCATTCAAATAAGACGTTCTTGTTATTAATTAAATACGTAACGTGTGTTGATATTTAATACAGATATTTTGGACGATTTTAACGTTAGTTTGTATCGAGACGTTTTCTTCAAAACGTGTTTTGGTAACAACCAAGTTCTGGGAAATATGTTCAAAATTAACATATTTTTTTTCCGCTACCACAAACTATACAGAATTGGCAATATTTTTTCTTAAGAGAAGCCTATTTTTGTCAATTGGGTCTAGCGCCTTAACAAAATTCTCTATCTATTTAAGCCAGCTCTTTGTTGTAAATCGACCTAACAGATTTATTTTTTTCAAAATTATATGATTATCTAAACAAAATAAGTTAGTTTTAAGTTAACCTTATACAACAAAACAAAATAATCCAACATTAAAGAAGAAAATAACTTCTTCTTTAATGTTGGATTATTTTGTCTTATCCGTATAAGAAAAACAAGAAATACAGAAACAGATGTTGAGCTCTCGAACTTGGAGAGAACTGATGAATTGAAAACAGTATGAAAATAACAGCAAAACAAATATTCCGAAGTAATTTAAATCAGAAACAAACAGTACAATACACAATCCCGAGTTAAATTACGTTATTACTGGATTGCTTCATTTCCAATTTGAAATCCAAGTTGGATTTTTGAAATTCTACATTTTAATTGTAGATGAAAAGGCTGTGAATTTCGAAAATTTATTTATTTTGGAGCCGCATTCTCTAATACGGATTTTGAAATGTACTAATACGGCGTTGCTTTTATCGTCTACTAGTTGGCCCATCTCTTTGAATTATTATTGTAATCCAATAAGAATTTTAGCATTTCCACTATTGTTTTGTTTTTCTATCCTTACTGTTTTTTAGATAATTGTTTTCATCAACAGCATCTTTTCAGGGCCTCAAGTCTGCTATTACAATAGTGTCAGAATGGTCTATCATTGATTTTATAATTGTTGATTTTGACAAGTTTGGTAATCTACTAATATAATGGCGTCATTAATGAGGATCGGAACAGACCATTCTGACACTATTGTAATAGCAGACTTGAGGCCCTGGTCTTTGGTGTCGAACTCTGTTCAGACACAGAGTTGTTATTTGTGCAAGTGATCCGTTTATCCAATGAAGGGATTAGTATAATTCTATTGCATTGGACTTGGCTTTACTAATTCAATTTGTAAAGCTAAGACTAAGCTATTTACGTTGCAAGTTGTTGACCTGAGTTCAACATTAGGTACTAAATCACTTAACTGAACTGTGGAATTCAGTTTATTATGGCTATTTCCAACTCAGCTCAGCTTTATTTATTTGTGATAAACAATTAACCCACATTTGATTACGTTCAGAAGCTATGTTATTGCGAAGTTCAATGGAATATCTGAAAGATGCGTGTGTTCGTAGTGTTCCAAATACAATCTCTATTTGTAGAATAATTTTATGAGCATAATTTGTAAATATTCCATAATAGGTAAAATCAGTGTTTCTTATGAATTGGCGAATGAGCTGATACGAATAATTATATGTATCCCAAACGCAATATAAGCCTTTGAATCGAAAACTAAAGACCTAAAATGTATACATAATGCACTTAACTAGAATTACAACCAGTTAACGAAGAGAGAAAGCATCCTGTGGTGAATTAAAATATTTCTGTCATTGCAATGCTGAACACAGTATACCTCAACATTAACACGTGTATCCTGTGTCGTGATGACCGCTGTCGACTCTCTCAGTTTCACGCACTACGCTCAAATAACGCGGAATGCATTATACAGTAACAACTGAATCACAAAGAATTAAATGCCATCATAATTGGCTACAATGAGCTCAATTGATATGAGGTGTTGCTGCGTGAGAAAACAAATCAGCTGAGCGGCCCTGTCAGTCCGGCCCGACTGCAACCGACCCCTTACCCACTAACAACTTTCCAACTTGCATGCTATAAATATTCAACGTCGCTCTGCCAGCAGCTCTCACTGGCTACACTACTTTATCCATCCGTCATAAGTCGTGATACCCACCTAGATACAGTTTGGGCTCAATTTTGACGGCCCGCTTTCGCACTCAGCCAGAAAAACAGTCGAGTCGGTGGTCCGCACGCACACTGGCTTATGTCTACTCATCCATCACTGCACATCCGCACGATACTGCGAGACTCACGATTTCACTGTCACAGCACGCGGCGGCCTGTGGCCAGCCGGAGTCACGGCACGCACCAGCACAGACGTTTCAATAGTACCGCGGCTACCGCTGCAGTGGAGTGGACGACACGGGCATCAGTCGGCGCGCGAGGTGAAACCGCCGAGCACCGAAACTGCGACGCGCGAGGTCGGCGCGACCTCCACGCTCGAGAGCGTGAGAGCCGGCAAAGCCTGAACGGTGGCAGGTGTGCTGCGCGAAGTGCAGCGTAATGCAGAGAGAGCTGTACGAGACGACGCGCGTGACTCGCCGCCGCCGACTGACGGGCGCGCCGCGACGAGCCTCGCTCACCACCACACGCGCACCCGCGCACACTCGCGCCGCGCCGACAGCCGACACCACACGCCGACACAGAGCCGCGCTACACCGACACGCTGCGCCGCCAACCCACCACACCAGATACAAACATATTTTAAAGTTTCATACCCAATTTGACTTTAAAATCTCATCGGGCCCGTCCAAGACGCGAGCCAGTCTGTCAGCCTGAATATTAACCTGGACAAAAGCATTGCGGTTCTTCACTGGACGCATCCGTTGCGCAGTGAATGGACAACGCGTGTAGAAACACAGAGAGCGCATGCGCCACGCACACTCCCTCGAGGCGCCCCTGTACTTACTAAAAATTCGAACAAGTGAGACTGTAGTTTAGCGTGTCCGAAACGAGGCTGGAAAATTGAAAAACAAGCCTGTGAAACTTGGAAACGTGTAGACTTGAATACGGTGCTGTATATACTATTTATAGCATAGATACGATAAGTTCTAGGAAGACTGAGTTCAACTGACTGATAAAGCGTTTGAAATAGAGATCAATGGTCAATTAGTGAAATCAGCTCCGGTTCAGTGTGCGCTGTGCACTTATATGTATAACACATATCACTGCATTATGCAGCCCATGCAGTCACAGTAAGGTCATCGAAATGCTGTGGATGCGATGCTACAAATTGCGCAAATAGATGTTCCAATATACTCGTTTAATAATAGTGGGCGTAGTGAGGGCGTCACTGAAGAGAAGTCCTAGTCGAGTAGTGGCTACTCAACTCTGTGTGAGACTGGCTCAAGGTTGCACTACACGTACGAGTACGCTGCCGTTGTCATGGAACACTACTCACATTGTCCGTAGAAGAATATTCAATGATGAGCGATGTATCTTTGACCTTTCCACATTTTAGAAAAAAAAAATGTTATAGTCAGTCTAGCCCTTTATTGGAATCACGCGTAGCTGTGTATTTATAACAAGAACGCAACGAATTTGAAGCAATTAAAATTATATCTCAAAAATTAATGATACGATAAAAGGAAGAGCGGCCTGATCAACCGGGAGCCGTCACAGCGCGTCAAATTTTAGCGAAAACAAATTTGTTCTCTTATGATTGAGTTGGCTTATGATATTTTTTCGTAGAAAATGAGAACTTTAAAATTTAACATGACATACCCAAACGAAAATAAGTAATTGGAGTTGATTTTACGTTTGAAATACTTGGAAAGCAGCACAGACAAACAGAAGTTAAGAGGAAACTATATAACATAGTAAATGCCAGTGGATAATAACCAAAGCTCACAATAAGGAATCTCGATGTTCATCGAGATAGTGGTAGTTATAGAATAATACAAGTTATTTATAAAACTAGAGAAGATTGAAGAAAAAAATACGGATATATTGAGAAAATGATTATTAGATATAATAGATTTGTTTGGAAACAGAGAGTTTTATAGAGGTGGTGGATACATAACAGGAAGAAGGACGTATGTTGAGGAGATGACCACGAAAGCGATGATTATGTAAAATACAAAGCTTAAACATTACACCTATATCAAACAAAAGGAGGATAGCAACAACAAAACTCATCATTTCGGTAACTTCAATGATGTAAAAAATCATCCCTGTTATAAGATGGTACTACACTATTTTTCAATAACAGATGTATCCATCCATTCATTCGGACAAAAAGACAATTAAAATATTTTCATGTCGTGGAATTCACCAAGTGGTCTGTCGTCAAAGAGCCACGTTTAAAGGCCAGACAAAGATGGGTCTGTTTGCGAGAGGTAGTCGCCCGGGATGCCAATCCTGACTTCCGCCGGCGTCCGATCATTGCCAGAAATACTTAGGGGGAAAAACTCGAGCATAAAACGTCCGGATAACAAAACACCAAAAAAATCTCATACTTTAATTCGTGTTGTCTATTGGTTGTTGATAGTTCTTGATTTATATATGTCACCGAATGATGAACATCGTTAGTTTCTAATCTATCTAGCGAGATTATTATCTATAAAAAAATTGTGAACTGCAACAAACCATTTACCATTTAACGCATTATTTTTGGTAGTTTATGGTCTATCCATGGCAAATCGACAGTGTGTACTGGTCAAACTTGCATGAGAAGCACGTACCTTGTGTGCAATACTAAATAACCAAGTAATTGTGACCAACCAATCAAAATTTAAAAGTTCTCACCTCTCTCTTAATAGAAAAATGTTATTATACTGTTCAAGATTTTATAAATGATAAATTTTAATATTTTTTTAGTTTCTTTTTGGTTTTGTTTTTATTGTTTGTTTTATTTAGTTTTTTAAGTATTTTAGTTTTATTAAATTACATTTTAATTAAAATTTGTATGCCTAGCTGCTTTTGTTGCCTGTTTGTGTACAGCGCTCAAATATGTTAACCTAACACCATCAAGTAAATATCTACGAGTATGTTTAACAAATAAAGATTCTGATTCACCTTGGAAGAAGAGCTCACTGGCCGCTGCTGCGGCACTGCTCGCTGGATGGATGTCCTCTGCCCTGGGGTAGGCGGAGGGGTCTGTCAGACTCTTACTGACTAAAAACCACCCCGGTGTTCCCCTCCCACACTTGCACCGGGGATCATGGGATCTAATGCGACTTCCACGATCCCCGGCTAGTGCCGGCCCGCCTCTGCGGGCCACCTCGAGTCTGGGGGGGTGAGGTGTTTAAACCCCCACGACCTCTGAAAGGGGCACGCGTGGAACACTACGCGCCGCCACCTCGGGTCCAGTGTGATGGGGGGCGGCGGACGCCCCCAAGTCCGCCGTCCCTGGACCCATTTAGGGGGGCCGGAAGAGGGCGTTGTCTGCCCTCTGCCGACGCCCGGTGCGCCTGCTGCAGGCCGGGTGAGCGGAAGAGATCTCCCGCTCCCGTTCCGCAGCCTCCTTCTGCGACACGACTGTTTCGCAGAAGGATACCACCGCGTCCCAGGACTCCTCGCTGCCGACCATCGACTCGACCACGGCCGGCAGCGACAGGTCATTGCCCACTCCTGAGATGAGGGCACGGCGTGGCTCCTCCCAAGCGGCACACTCTGCCAGCGTATGCCTAACTATGCTAACCTAACCTAACCTATTTGTTTGAGGTGCCCTGGCCTACTTACTGCGACTGATTCGGATACCGCCAAGTCCTACCAATCAGGGACGGTTCACAATTTAGCTGGTGATAAAATCGGACTGATTATGAATCCTGTCAATAAGTGCAGGTTCGCTCACAATTCGACGATTTGACCAATGTGAAATCGTCAAACACGCACCGCACGCAACACACAACGCACTCATTTTTGATAGTTTATTATATTATAAACTACCAAAAATGAGTGCGTTATATTGTAACAGTTCACAATTTTTGGATAGTTTGTTATCTCGCTGGATAGGTTATAAACTAACGGTGCATTACAATCTTACGGTGACATTGCATCTTCATTTCGCATAATTTTGAAACAAGACACCTTCAATAATTGTTTGCCAAAAAAGTTTGCTGAAGTGTGGATATTTTTCCTTCAAGATAAAAATACGATCCAATACAGAGTAAAGTTGGAAATAAAAAGTAACGCGCGTAAAACTTTCAGTGACGGGATGCGCGGGCGCAATGCGTGAAATTCCAAGTCAGCTGATTAATTCTCGGCAGTGGCAGCAGCGTATAATTTTCTTACTTTAATAAGCGTGACTTTGCAGATGGAAATATATTATTAGTATAAGAATTGTTATGACACACTGACTCAAGTGGATTAGTTGGCGTACGAATGTCATTGTTTTATTATTCAGAATAATTAAAAAACATGTTGAGGCTGTCAGTTATAGAGGATATTACTCTCAAAGCAAATGCGTAAGTTAAAGCTTTAAGATTGATCGAAGTTTACATAATATAAATTTTCCCACAAAACACAAAGCCAAAAAAATCAGAAAAAAACTAATCCTTGAGCCAGACGCCATGGTCAGTAAATACCGAATTCTGAATAATAATGATGCAAAGTAGAAATAATTCAATCAGGTGTAGCCAATACATAAGTATACAATTCTTGTTAGAGACGAACAAAATATCAAAATTCTGAATATCGTTGCGAACTAATGGTTTGAAAACGTTTGATGTATCAGATTGAATACAAAGCATACAGTGAATTTCAACTTAACTTAAGGTCTGTTGCCCTGGCGCGATATCAAGAACAGAGGCTAAAAAGGAACGCGGTCTGTGTGGTCTTCAGCAACAAACGACTTTTGATCACAAATGTGTACTTTCTCGATGGTTTATAGAACTTTGTCCTTTGAAAGATCCAAGCCGACACTAACAAAAGCTTTCTGATTGGCTTGAACACATCATGGACCGGACAATGCAACATAAACGTTTGTATATTTCTGTCGGACGTCAAAGCATTTTCACATTTTGTACGAACGTAAACGACCTAACAAACAGTCGTAACTGTGTACAAACAAGCTATTTACACTTGCAACTTGAAAACTCTTAACCATAATAGGGCGTCTTCGCGCGATTGTTCGCGACCGAACCTCAATGAAGGAAGTCTGCGGTACCCTTTGCGAAGATACCTTCACAGGAGGTTCCACTCGATTCAGAACATTGAGATGTTGTGTCAATGACCTACCGGAGGGTGTCGGATAATTTGGACATTTCATAAACCACCTTTTTGGGAATGACGCATAATGTTCGATATCAGACAGCCTTCTTATGGCCTAAGCCTCTATATAAAATAAAATTTGTGTAGACATCCGGTAGAACCCCGGTGGACGGGCTTGAGGCTGAGTTATAACAGCCGCACGGGTTGATCGATCAGGGTACGCTACGCTTCCGCGGTTGGTCCGTGGATGAGTGACCTTCTTTACATACCCCTCTGTGCCTCAGAAAGCACGTTAAGCCGTTGGTCCCGGCTTTTATTTGTAGACCTTTGGACAGTTATTACGGGTCGTCAGAAGCCCGTAAGTCTGACAACCAGTCTTTGCAAGGGGTCTCGTGTTACCCAGTAACTGGGTTATGAAGGTCAAATAGGCAGTCGCTCCATGTAAAATACAGGTATTCAATTGCATACGGTTAGTTTGGAAGCCGACCCAAACATAGTTGGGAAAAGGGAAGGCAGATGATGATCCGGCAGAATCCCATTTCCTAGCCTTATTTGATTTCTGATCATGCAATAGGGTCTTACACCCATTTTTGAAGTGTCTTGATTAAAATCTATAGTGCTAATACGCCCCAAAAAAAAAAAACACAAAATTTTTATTCAATCGATAAGTGCCATAAAAATGCATTTAGAATTTTACATTTTCAAATTTCGCGCGTAGGTTGACGAAAACGCTGGACGCAGTGGACGCCATGTTGCTCTGTAATCATGACGTCACTGGGCTATGAAAACAAATGCGCTGATCTTTGTATGATAATTGACATGTTTTTGTTAACATAGCCGTATGACGTAATAACATGGCGGCTACTATTTCATGGTGTTTTTTAACAGATTAGAAAAACTGAAAACGTTGAATTGAATTTTAAAATTTATTTTGTTATTTTATGAACTAAAACTAACATTTTCCGACTCCTTTTTGCCTGAACTATCTTAATAATATATTTATAGATTTTTTCTCGTATATAGTAAAATACCCTATTTTAAGTTTTAGTCATAGTTTATTCATTTGAATGAGAAATTAAGTGACATTTAGATTCTGGAGAGGACTTTTATTTTTATTTAACGTTAAAATATAGCTAGAAAGTTAATATAAACACAGTGGTCGGAATGTCAAGGAGGACGGCACCACCTTTACGCAAAGTCGTTATCAATTAAATAGTCAGCAGCAATTTGTCACTGCAGTCACCGTCGATGCAGACTAATAATTTAGTATAAAGGATGAATGACAGAACGATACATAGTTTATACAAATTGCAGCTGGTCGTGTGTGTTACAGTTGGTTAGTTCTTTTTTCAAAGGCTTCGCAATTAACACCTGCAGAGGTCGCTTCTCTAATGAGTGCCACATACCCGGCGCCTGCGCACCCACGTGCCTCCCACACATGGACACCAATGTCAATGCTGCATGTAAATCAATGCGAACCATCAGAAAGCTGTACAATGGAAGTGCCATTGTATAATTACGAAGGAGTATGATTTATGTGTTGTTTTGTAAGCAGCTGTTGTATAAAACCTTCATAATTCAGTATTTTTGTAAGTTTTGTTTGGCTTGGCTTTCAAGGTAAGGTCGATGACTTTGTTTTTCGAACAGATGATTTATTGTTAGAGAAGTTTGTTGATGATAAATTCAATAACAATTATAAACTAATAAATTTATAATATCATATAAAAATTAAGCACCTAGTAATATCCAACTTTAAATTAGTGTATTCGCTTAACATGCTTGCTAGGTATTATCGAGGTTCGGTTGTGTACTATGGTGGTAAGTGAACGTTCTAAAGTGTTTCCACAACAGCGATTTCGAAGCATTTGAACCATCAAAGTGGATATTACGAAAATTAGCTCTCTGTTAACAACCCAACAGACTGTGCATTGAGAACATGGGTCCTGTTTCGTATCTACGTGAATGTACTTTTATTACAGTCATTATTGAAACCCTGTTGTTCCAGAATGGAATCTTGAACCATTTATTTATTCTCTTCATTAAATCCTGGCTATCTGTATCCATTAAATTTAGCTGTAGCCTACAGCTAAATTTACAAGTCTATACTTGTCACTCCATCTTCTTCGGCCTACTGTCAACCTTCCCTATTGCAACTCCCACGATATCAACTATCTTTAAAAAAAAAACAAATCAGTCAAACCGTTTTTTGTGTTTTAGCAAGATTAACGAATTAAGCTAAGCAATTCATTTTTATATATATGTTTTTGTTAGCTTACTGCTCAGAAATTGTGTACAATGTGTCGTGAACAGAATACTTTTAGCTTTTCTTTAGGATTTCCCCTATTATTTTTCTTTTTAAAGCGAACAAAACAAAAAATATATAACGAACTAACGAACAGCAATTCATTTTTATATAACGATGACCCCAAGCAATAAGTCGGTAATGTGCTATTATGGACTTATTATTGTTATGTCAAATTCGGCACCTATGGGTTTGGATACATCTTAGTGATTTATTTCACATTTTTCGTAGTGATATTTATGAAGATATCATGAAAAACAGTATTGTAGTATTGTAGGGAAATTCTAAAACTAAATTGTGACGAGAAAAGTATATTTACGTATCAATACAAAAGTATTTTGCGAATTTAATTTTGGTAAGTTGCTATTACCGAGTTATTGGCGTAAATAACTAATTTCGGGCAGAGCTTGTAACCGCTTTGTCGAATTATTTTGAGTAAGCTCAAACCGTAATGCGAACTAACAAGTTTTTTAAAGTACATAATTGATTAATAAATATGTATAAAATTGCAATACGCATCCAATTTGAACACGTCTAGTTCTGTTTTCGATAAAAACAATGTTTTACAACGATACTGTTACAGTGTCAATCTAAAATAATCACAGTAACCCCGTAATAACAAATTACGTATCGTTTTCAAGATATGAAACAACGTTGGAAAAGTCCGTATCGGAATGTTCCGTATCAACATTTTTAATAAATTTCCTGCAATAATGGCGCAAGTGTATATTAATGAAACAATTTACCTATCATATTTTTGTAATATGTATTTTCTTAATTTGCAAGGTTTTTCACAAACTTAGTTTAACATTGACATCGTAATTGAATTACACAAAAAAAAAAACTTTCGTTTCATGTATTGATGTCCTCAATAGTCCGACTAGTTAAAAAGATATTCAACAAAAACAGAAAAACATTTCTCCTGTAAAATTTGAGTTTTTCGAGTACCGACTTATTGCTTGGGGGCGTCGAATTAACATAACATAACATCACGCCTTGTTTCCCCAAAGGGTTGGGCGGATATTTCGCCAGTTATGTTTTTATACAGGTTGAAATTGAAAACTTGCGACAAACTGAAATGGGACATTGTATACATCATTATTAACAACTTTTACTAAGGGACCAAAGCAGTAATCCCAAAAAAAAAATCTGCTTTTCCTACATTTTGATGAGGTATTGCGAACATAAATGTAGGGGACAGCAGTTTTTTTTTTGGGATTGTAGCTTTGGTCCCTTAGTAAAAGTTGTTCATAATGATGAGTACAATCTCCCATTTCGATTTGTCGCATGTTTTCAATGTCACCCTGTATATATATAGATTTCTGATAATTCCTCCTCTAAAAACAGTAGGTACCATAATAAGTAATAGTTACAATAGTAGTTATAAATGCGTCGGTGTCTCGCGTATCGGTTGCGGGCGCAAGTAGGATTTCCTTTTTAGACCACACTCGTCCATTATTGGGTCAGTGTGCGAATACACAGCGATTGACGAGCTACCATACTTTCATGCAACCGTGTGTATTTAATAGTTTACACATTTTACAAAGTTGTAGAGGAAGTTCATGCTGTACTAATTCGGAAACCAAACTTTGTCAATCGTATAAGTTTGGTCTTGCGTTTCACATAACACACACATAATCAGCCTATAATGTTCCCACTGCTGGGACACAGGCCTCCTCTCTGTGAGATGGTCTTGCGTTTGTACCTAACCAATGCGTCCAATGGTTTGTCTGTATCTTGTAGGGTTGTGAAATATTACAGTAAGCACATTGCTTACTGTAATATTTATTTATTTATTAATAGGTTAGCCTACAATACGGTGAGCAATGGGTATCTCGCCGTCCGATAAAAACCAGGCCCGGATCGACGGCGCGTCGTGTTCCACGTGCGCCTCAAAGAGAAGTCAGCACAAGTGTAGGGGTCCGCGAGGGCCGATGCCTGCCGGGGTCGCGGGAAAGTCCGAAGGGATACCGTAGCCGTCCGATAAGGACCTGGCCCGGATCGACGGCGCGTTGTGTTCCACGCGCGCTGCAAAGAGATGTCAGCACAAGTGTAGGGGTCCGCTAGGGCCGATGCCTGTCGGGGTCGCGGGAAAGTCCAAAAGGGATACCGTAGCCGTCCGATAAGGACCAGGCCCGGATCGACGGCGCGTTGTGTTTCACGCGCCGTCCCGCCCTCCCGCTCCGCCCAGAGCGGGAGAAGTTATTTGATAATTTCCCACCCAAAAAAAAATTGCCTACAAATGTTTAAACGTTTCATTTCATTTAAAACACGATATACATTTACAAGTGCAACAATCACTTACAGGCTTAACACCACATGTACAATATATTTGGATATTACATTTTTGGTACTGCAATTACTACAATTAATTGAGAATTATGGCTGATTAAAAATAATGTATAAACAAAGCATACATCTAGCAAATACACACAAATCAAGAATCGAATTGGGACTTACCTACATATATGTTCGAGCCGTTTGGGGTTGAAACACTAGGGCCATAGGGTCCGAGTGCCCACTTAGTTTTTAGAGACATCGCCAAGCGGTTAGTCGACTCCTCACGTGACCAGAGGGCTGGTCTATTTTTTGGCCAAATAATCAGCATTGCCATACAACGTGGTAATGCTGCCAGCCTTTTGGGCACTTTTCCTGTTGACAGCGATGCGGACGAAATTTTTGATGCCCTGTGATATTTTGCCCTCCCTTTTTTATATAATTGTACATATAATTATTATTATTTTAAGTTTTTAAATGATGTAAATATTTTCAAAATAAATAATTCATCTCAAAAAAAAAAAAGAATCGAATTAAACTAATTCAAAAAAGAAAAAAAGATTATATTATATTGTCTTAAAATCAGGATTAGCAACAGTCTTCAATATTTTCAGATACAATTGAATCTTGAAAATCTAGGTTTAGTTTGGTTTGAATATATTTGTAAGTGGGTACCGACTGACTAACGGAACTGAGCATGAATACTAAGTACCTATCATTCAAAGATAGACTAGGAACCTAACTAAATATAATGTGTAATCTATTTAGAGACAAAGCTACGACGATAAATTAAATTACGATCCCTATCGATAAGTTAATGCTCCCGCAGACAAGCGCGACGCGATTCTGGAAGAACAATTTCCATTAAGTTTTCATAGAAATTGTTTTACTATAGTCACGTCTGCGGAAGCCTTTACCCGAAAGCTGGAAGTCTGACAACCAGTCTTACCAAAGGGTATCGTGTTACCCAGTAACTGGGTTATGGAGGTCAGATAGGCAGTTGCTCCATGTAAAATACTGGTATTCAGCTGCATCCGGTTAATCAGAAAGCCAGATGTTGGCTAGGCAGATGATGACCTATCTATAAGTTACTGCCAAATAATTTAAAATGGAAACAACATATCGAACAAAATAACCTTTTATCGTCACTTTTCAATGTAGTAGAATCATTGGCTTAATGCAAAACTAATGCACTTGGCTGTATTTACACCCATACCTTTGCCAAATATATATTTAGTGCAGAAACAAGTTTAGCTTAGTCGATTGTATAATGTCATATGACCTCATCTATAGCAACGTCGAAATACGCGTTTATTTAATGTTACAATGTCAAAAGTGAACATAATTTGATGTTTTTTGAATATGCTAAATAGGCTTATAGTACCTGCTTGGAGGTAAATTAAAGCATGGACTGATAAAAAATACTGTTGGAAATAGTGGATGATAAGAATTAGGAACTTAGAAGCAACATTATGTCTGGACTTTAAAAGAGACTGTGACCTCTGAGTTTGTTCGGCCTTTCTTCTCAGAGTAGTCAGATAGGAAACGCCGAGCTCATCTAGTTTTTTTTTTTCTAAATATGATTGACGTGTAAAAGTGTTTGTACAAAACTACTTACAGAAAATAAAATCATTTCATTTCATTTCAACAAAATATAAGTTAGGTACCTATATTGAGCTCTACGTCGCCCCCAAATAACCGAGAAAAATTCTTTTCACTCCTTGGTAATAACTAAATTTTATACTACGGCTCGTATCGTAAGCTCTACTATAAAACATAATCGTAGTACACATTTATACGTTTACAGTTGTTATTTAGCGTGAGTGAGTCGTCCACATTGCGAACGCGACCTAGAAAGGTGAACAAACGTCCGATATAGTTGAGTTCAACCCAAATTTTTGACCCGATTCGATGTAAAAACGCGCCGAGGCGGGCTAACGACCGCCTGATGTAACTTAGAATAGACAAATAAAACGAGATACGGAATGCAGACAATTTTGAGCTTTCCTCTCGACGTAACGGGAATAAACCCGGTCGGGGTAAAGACATTCGAGAAACAACCATGACCCCACCAAATTGTGTTCCAGTTCTCGCCTATTATAAATACGTGTTTAGTAGTTCGTTGGCAACAGATAACGCGTTCTTCCAATCGTTTGTTTATAATCTATCAACTAACTGGGTTACGTTACATACATAGGTACCTACATTGTTATCGAAATTGACATATGCCTAAATGGCGTGGCGTAGTGCCAAAAAACCGAAATAAAGGTGATAACTGGCGTTTGCCACGACTGAAATACCCCATGTATTATAAATACGAGCCCAAGAATTGCTTGAAGCCTATTTAGATCAAGGTGTCGATTTCAATAAAAAATAATGATTACAATTGGCAGATGTACAATAAGTCCGACCAAATTTTCTCAGGAATCCAAAGCCCTATGTAAAAAAAAATCCTGGAACGTTTGCTTAGTAACTAAAAGTCTCATAAAAAGGCCTCAATTTTATTGTTGTTTATTTCAATCATATTAGAAAATATAAAAAAAAATATATAATACTCCTCGTACACAAAAGTTTTTACAAATCATTATTCTTACAAACAACTTCGCGCTTCTGAAGACAAGCGCGACGTGACTCTAGTAGAATTTCCATGATGTTTTTATATAAATTGTTCTACTAGAGTCGCGTCGCGCTGTCGTATCGCGCCTGTCTGCGGGAGCCTTTAGTCTACTTTATTATCAACAAAATTAATGTTTGGCTCCTATTAGTCTCCTATTAGTCACAAACATGTCATTTGGTTTAAATAAGATTTTATTTTTATTATTTTATTAATATTTTACATAGATTCTTGTGTAACTTGTGAACGTGAGAACGTTGTAGGCTTAATAGGCTAGATATTTTGTAGACCTTTTTCTTTTTCTTTTTTTTTGTGCCTGGTACATCTCGACAGGCCTACACTGTCCTCCCATACCTATTAACACTAATATGAAAACATTGTAAAAGCCAATTATTTTTAAAAGAGTAACCGTGGAGTTTCTTGCCGGCTCTTCTCCATAGGAAACGACCAATTGGAACCGTGCACCTAGCTTCTGACGTTTCATAAGTGCCCATGTAGGTATATGTGAAATAAATATATTTTTGATTTTTTGATTAAATGTTTCTACCGTAACAAAAACATTTTTGATATCAAGTTAAGTATTTAGGTTACTTACCTAAATTAAATGAACAATGAAAATTAAATGAAATTAATATTGATATCGGCAGTTGAAAGGAGAAAATGTTAAATGCTCTCCTTTCCACTGACGATGTGATTGTAAACAATCACATCAATATTAAGTCTGTCATTACTAAAATCAGTTTTGTTTAACCAAAGACGAAATTAATACATGCAATAACATTTTCCCTTGGTCTAATTGGAAGTACTCGAACTGTGCCAGTTCAAATAACCCATTATTTTATTATTGAGTATAGGAAGCAACAAGGATTATTCTACCTTGAATGCCAGATAGAATTTCGAACTGAATTTGTTTTGCATTTTAATATCTTCGAAAGCACTTATATTCTTATTAATTACGAAAGGTACGTGGTTACAGCCAGTTCAGTTGTTCAATGGATTATCATTTAAATACCATAGCGATTCGGTTTATCACGATGGCTTATTTAAATATGCAATTATGATTGTGTAAAAGCACTAAAGCAGGTTGGCGACCAACCATAGAGAATTCTATGAGATTATAAATAGGTTTAATGCGAGTCGAAGGAGCAAAGATCACATAATACGGGTGCTTTCCCATTCTGGAAATAATTTGAAATGAGAGGCTTTTTTGCAGGACAAAAGAAAGATTCGATAAGTGTCTTTATTTTTTTTCCGATTTTATCATACGATCAGTCTTTTAGATTATGAGCAGATGAGATGGTTCTGTTAGCATGTAGGGCGCTACTCCCAGTGGAGTCTGCCCAATTTTTTCGTAGTAATTCTTCGTACCAACTGTTCTGATCGAAAATGTCCCGCTGCTTTTTTAATCAGCGGCTGCTTGCTGGGAGCTGCCCCACAAGCTTTAAAAATAATCTAAATAACCCCACTGCCGTATCTCTACGTTGACGTCGTGGTGGGGCTTGCGATCTCCTTAACTGTCTGTGCCGGTAGAATTTACTTTGCCGAAACAGATCTAGGGTGAGGAGCGAGCAAGAGAGACATAAACCTGCAGGGCAGCATGTAGCGAGCTGTTGGGCAGTAGTGACCCTACGGACCCTTTTTCCCGGGAGAAGTTTTGTTCCTCACCTCTTCCTATTTCTCTTTATTGGCCGGCTTGAGAGGAGATTTGCGAGAGCAAACATGCTCGGAGGAAGGAAGTATATCTTGACCGTACTTCCGGGATTGTCCTGATATCCGTGATATCCGCCCTCTCCCCTACCCATAAGCACCTCGGGACATGTTGCCCCCATGTCACTACGACGTTATGTGGTAGCGTCCGATTTCGGGGACCCATTATTAATTGTGCAAGTCACCCCCTTTTTTTTTTTTGTATGGGAAATCATTAAATAACTTCTTCCGCTCTGGGTGGAGCGGGAGGGTGTGTCAGACTCTTACTGACTAAAACCCACCCGTATTCCTTCCCTTGCCTGTGTTGCGGGGGCCCCGGTGACTAATTAGTACCTTCCCGCGACCCCGGCAGGCATCGGCCCTAGTGGACCCTTACATTGTGCTGACGACATCTCTTTGAGGCGCGCGTGGAATACGACGCGCCGTCAACCCGGGCCTGGTCCTTACCGGACGGTGAGTTACCCATTGCTCACCGTCCGCAAGCCCGCGCCTACGGTGGCCGGAAATCCGCCCGGGATTCCCGACGCCCAGGGCGTCTCCCGGGCGGCTAGGGGCGAGAGGGCGCGAAACTTGCCTTTGCCTCAACCGTCCCGCCTCCTCCTTCGCGAGCGTTACTGCTTCGCAGAAGGAGGTGACGGCTGCCCATGCCCTCTCGCTCCGTACCATGGCCTGAACCAGGGCTGGACGCTAGAGATCACTGCCGCCGATCGCCTCCACGAGGATACGGCGGTGCTCTGCTCAAGCCGGGCATACCTCCACCGTGTCCTCCGGGCGATCCACACAGTGGTGACACCCGGGCGTTTTCTCCCGCCTTATCCGACACAGGAACGTCCCGAAGATGCCGTGTCCGGTGAGGACCTGCGTCAGGCGGAAGGTGAGGACGCCGTGGCGCCTCTCTAGCCACTCCTCAAAGACCCCCTTCATTTTACCTGTGTATTCTAACTAATAATGTTTAATGTTAAAATGAGTTTCTTTGTTCGTTACGCTTTCACACTAAAACGGCTCAACGTATTTGGATGAAATTTGGCACATGGATACGCTATGACCTGGGTTAGGACATAGAATACCTTTTACCTCGGTAGTACGTTCCCGTGGGACAATTTCCGACCTCCACGCGGGCAAAGCCGCGGGCAAAAGCTAGTTTTATATTAAGGCGTATGGCCTAACTAATGTTTTATAAATTGGTCAGGCCGTACGCATTCTAAAAGTCCGGGACTCCACGGTCCCGAGAAATGTCAAGAGACGTAAAAGTAATAATGTAAATAATATGAGGAATTTACGAAACATTTAATAAATCTGTCATCTATACCATCAAGTTAATTCAAGCATTTCACTGTCTGTAACTCTATCGATAGATGAATTGATACATAACTCACGGTTTCTTTCTGTGGGGGTAGGCAGAAACTACACAACGCAACCTGCTACGATCCTTACATACTCCTTAGATTCTAAGGCGTATGTAAGGATCGTAGCAGGCGGCGTTCTTTGATTTTATAAACGGCATCAAACCTTCTAAGGCTTAGAAGGATTGATGTGGTTTACAAAATCAAAGCATGGTCAAAACATCAAATACCGAGGATTTCATCTCTTTGCTTTTTCCGAAGATAACTTTTAGATTTAAAAGGTCAAAAGCGAGGCATTTATTAAGTCTAAACTTGTAATACGAGTATGTATTATGTATGAACTATTGTGTGCCTTTGAGACCGTGGATTTCAGTAAAAGGTTATGGGGCTCTTACATAGCCGGCAGTCAGTAAGTACTAAACTTTAATTGTAGTGGTAGAGAAATCTCTATGTCTAACACAATTGAGGACCTTCATATCTGCATCAATGTCAAAGCTTACCAATGTAATGTTGATTTCATCGATTAGAAATCAATCAATGTCGTGATGGCCCAGTGGTTAAGGCCTCACCTCTCATGCCCGAGGTTGTTGGTTCACATCCGGGCAAGTACCAATGTGATTTTTTGAATTCATATGAGTTTATCGTGGATTTTACTTACATCGGTGAAGGAAAAGCTTCGTGAGGAAACCAGGACTTACAGTCAATATCGCGAAGGAGGAGGCGGGACGGTTGAGGGAAAGGCAAATTTCGCGCCCACTCGCCTCTAGCCGCCGCAGGAGACGCCCTGGGCGTCGGAAATCCCGGGCGGATTTCCGGCCACCGTAGGCGCGGACTTGCGGACGGTGAGCAATGGGTAGCTCACCGTCCGGTATGGACCAGCCTCGGGTCGACGGCGCGTTGTATTCCACGCGCGCCTCAAAGAGATGTCGTCAGCACAAGAGTAGGGGTCCACTAGGGCCGATGCCTGTCGGGGTCGCGGGAAGGTACTAAAGGGTTACCGAGGCCCCTGGCAACACAGGCAATGGAAGGAATACGGGTGGGTTTTAGTCAGTAAGAGTCTGACACACCCTCCCGCTCCGGCCAGAGCGGGAGAAGTTCTTTGATGATTTCCCACGCAAAAAAAAAAAAGTCATTATAAGTCTGAATTCGCCAGCCCGTCTTGAGCAAGCATGGTGATTAATGCTCGTGTCTTCTCTGTATGAGAAGAGGCCTTTGCCCAGCCGTGGGACAATGATAGGCTGGTACACACGGCTACTTATCAAGCTATAAGTTTCCAGTATCAGCTGACCTCTCCATCATCTGCCTAGCCTTTTCCCAACTATTTTGGGGTTGGCTTCCAGTCTTACCGGATACAGCTGAATACCAGTATTTTACATAGAGCGACTGCCTATCTGACCTTCACAACCCAGTTACTGGGTAACACGATACTTACCCCTTGGTAAGACTGGTTGTCAAACTTTCGAGCTTCTGACGACCCGTAACGACTGTCAAAGATCTACAAATGACAGCCAGGACCAATGGCTTAACGCGCTTTCCGAGGCATGGAGGGGTCTTGGTATATAAAGATGGTCACCCATCCACAGACCAACCGCGGCAAACGTAGCATAACCTGATCGATCGACCCGTGCGGCTGTTATAACTTAGCCACAAGCCCCTATCAGCTGACCTCTCATTGTTCGGAAATCCTATACAATGCGAGATCAGCTTAGTATAGCTTGATATGTAGCCGTGTGTACTATTATTATTGCGGTTTGTGCAGAGCGGTAGTGGTCCAGTAGTAACGGTCGCGACAAAAGGCTCCCGCAGACTGGGGCGATATCGCGGGCGCGACAGGCATATTGCTGCCAGTCGCGCCCGCGATATCGCGCTAGTCTGCACGAGCCTTTATGGGTTGGTGGCAAAACTTGGTTCGAAACCAGCCGGGCGTCTTACTTTGTGTAAATAATTTCATCACCACTGCTCTCAAAACGGTGATGGCAAACGGCAAACATCGAGAGTTAAGGGAAACATCATGTGGAAATCGGCATTTCCTAGGCCCAAAAAATGGAAGACTTGACATTGTGACATCTACCAACCCGCACTGGGCCCGCGTGGTAGATTACAGCTCACACCCTCTCGAAGAGAGGAGGCTTGTGTCCCAGCAGTGGGAATATTATAGGCGAATAATGTTTATAAAAACCTACTACATTAATTTAGATCTATGAGAAGAATGAGATCGAATATACGAGCATTTACAAGATACGCGTATTCAGTTCAGATATCATGCCTCCCTTCTCTTTCTTTCCATCTTAATAAAAACCATGACATTAAACACGATATAGAAGTACAAAGTAGGTACTCACAGTGATTCCATTCATATGTACCCATTGCTATACGGAAGTCGGCGGAACAGCGTAGGCGGCATTCTTATGACGTCATGAAAACGCAAGAATGAATACAGGGCATCGTCGGCCTAGTCATATACATATGTACCTACGTGGTACAGTCAGCCACAAAAAGATGTATTTATATACATCGAAAATAATTCATTTCACTGTCTACATTTTGTGTTCCATAATACTGTTTCAATGTATAGCTACAATTAAGTATATTGCCAATTTGTAATATATTATGTTGTGTCGCTATACTGAAACCGGACTGTCCTATCTTGCAGTATCTCAGTATCAGTAAGCATGTACTGTCTAGTCATATTTTATGTAAAACTGTTTTGTAAATATTACAAATATTGTTTGTAAATGTAAATTGTTACTAATGCTATGGGTCTATGTTACTCGAAAATAAATGTTATATTATTATTATTCAATATTAATAAACAAAGATGGTAGACAGATAAATTAATTTTGTCGATGTGAAAACGGTTTTGAGGCTAACGTAGGTACCAAAGTATGCCAAGAGTGTCCGCAGTGCATCGGAGTATTTTTTCTCCTTTTTGTGACCGGTTTTATAATTATGCAATTTATGGGTATCAGGCGCCAGTATCAGATTGCAGGTCCTTATGGAATTGGAAACAATCCCGGATTTAAACTACAAAGATGGTTCTTTTAAATACTGGTATATGGAACTAGCCTGATATAATGGAAAAAAGAATAGGTAACTAAAATGATTTCATCATTCCTGTGACGTTATTAAGAAAATAGTTGAACTAACATGTTACTGACACGGGTCTCGATGGAAATGAAATGGGTGGAAAATCCTACCGCAAAAATGATAAGAGAAATAAGAATGGTAAAATCTAAGAATAGTCTTTAAATTCAAGACGAGTCTATCCAAAAATTCTGATAACGGTCTCGCTCACTTTAGTAAGTATTAGCGCTTTTAAGGTCGAAAGTAATTCTTTTGTAGACGAGTTACTTATATTAAGTACTGTTATGGTACTTACTTGAGAGCAGTGGTGGCGACTTACGAGTTGCAGGTCATAGGTTCGAACCCTGACAGGCGCTTTACTTTGTGTAAATTATTTCATCACCACTGCTCTCAAAACGGTGAAGGAAAACATCGTGAGGAAGCCGGCATGTCCTACTAAAAATTCGAAGACATGTGACATCTACCAAGCCGCACTAGGCCCACGTGGTGGATTATAGCCCACTTCCTCTCACAGAGATGAGGCCTGTGTCCCAGCAGTGGAAACATTATAGGCTGATTATGCATGGTACTTAATTAAGTTATTTGTTATTAGTAAGTATTATATTCGTTTAAAAACATAATATACAACGTTATCACTTTAGTGGAATATGTTTTTTGTTGTCTCTAAAAAGGTAAGTACTTCTAGTTTCACATTATTTAGTTCTAGGTTAATTTCCAAAATACGCCCATTAAAAAACTTTAGTGACGTTACCAAAACAAAAGAGAGTTATAACGAGTTTCGCACGAGGACCGAAACTCTTTGCTCTCAAAAACTTTCGCTATGTTTCATTATACTTCATAAAAACTCGAAAAAATCCAGAAACTGGAGGAAAAATTCTTTTTAGCGAAATTATTTCTGTTTGCTGTTTATTGAAGATTTTATTAAGTACTGTTTTTTCGCTACTACGTCTGTTAATTAGGAGTTTTAAGAGAATTGCGAAAGGCGGTTTCGCAAACATCGTTGCAGCTCTTTCCCGGTCTTAAGCAAAGGGTTCTTTGACGAAAATCTGCTACTTATGGTATCATTAGCCGTCTTATCAAAACCTCATTTCTCTTCTGGCTGAAGAAACAAGTATTACCTATGAAACAAGATTTCCGAGCAACAGAAATGTGAGAAGATCTCCAGAAAAGGAATAAGAATGTTTAAAGAATTCTTGGAATTCGCAATTTTCTAAATTATGCTGTTTGGGGGCTTATTGCCATTTAATAATAGCTTCGTCAAACGCGATATTAAAATGTTTTTTTTTTGACAAGAATTAGGGTAGTTTCTAGAACAAACTGAGAAAAAGACAGTTCTCAAAAGAGAAAAAGAATTAATAATCGAAAGACTGAAAGGTCTATCGAATATTTACCGTTAGGTAACAACATAATATGAACATACATATTAATATTTTATTTTATTTCACTATAAACATAAAATTATATTTTTAAATACACTTCTCATCAGAAAAATCGAAACACTTCCGTTTTTATGGTTTCCGTCCTAATTTAACATAAAAGAGTTTTAATTCCATTAAAAAAATCACATGATTGTGTAGCTGGCAGTTTGGCCATTACAGTGATAAGCGAAAATTCAAAAGTAGAATTTCATTTGTTTATCCTATAAATGAAATGATTTACTGTTTTGAGACAAATGTGTGTTTAGAGTTGGAGTACATTTCACATTTGAAAACTAAAAATTTGCGCTTATCTTAAAACGTTTTGCTCTGTGTTCTGTATACTGTGTGTGTGTACTGTGACTTTGGGACGTCTGAAAAAGTTTTTTTTCTAAAACATATGGATACTTCGCCCGCAGAAGCCGCCCAAGTGGTGGCATTGATGGATTCTGGACTTAGTCAGCGTGTTGTGGCTGAAAGATTGCATCTAAGCTTGTCGTCTGTTCATAGAGTCTACAAACGCCATCGGGAGACTGCTTTGTTCACGCGCCGTTCAGGAACTGGCAGGAATCGGGTCACTTCTGAGCGAGATGATCGATTTATTGTAAACACTTCTTTATGAATTCGACGCCTTAATGCTTTTCAACTGCAGCAGCTGCTTCATGTTGTAAGTGACTCTACAATTAGAAGAAGGTTAAAGGAACGTGGACAGGTACCGCACAAGCCAGCAAATGGGCCGAAATTAACTGCAGACCATCGAAGAGCGCGCCTTAACTTTGCACGTGAGCACCTAAATTGGTCATACCTCCAGTGGAACAAAGTCCTCTTTTCTGATGAGTGTAAAATTATGCTGTATGATAACGACGGAAGGAACAAGGTTTACAGTAGAGATGGAGAACGCTTTGCACAATGCTGCATTGAAGAAAAGGTATGGTAAAGGCTATGGTAGCGGTTCGTGGACGATTTGGGGAGGAATCAGCGCCGACGGTAAGACAGAGCTTGTCTTTGTGTCTGGGCCACGTCTGCCTGCACTAAACAGTCATCGGTACATCGAACAGTGTCTTGAGCCTCACGTGATGCCCTATGCACATTTTATTGGCAACCGTTTCATATTCATGCACGACAATGCTAGGGCTCACACCGCGAGCGTCGTACGAGATTATGTTACCAAAGTCGATATCTCATATAACATCTATAGGATGAATTAAAGAGACGAATTCGTGCAAGAGATCCTGCCCCAGAAACACTTAGCCAAGTGTGAGGTAAATATAAAGGCAAGAATGAGGTGAGAGCTCTGTTCCTCGTCAGTGTTCACTCCAGCCGGCCAATAAAGGCAAGCTAGAGATGAGGAACAAGACTTCTCCCAGGGGATATTATTGTTATTATGTGGGTTGTTTCCTAACAATCAACATAATAATATATATTTTCTTAAGTAGACGAAGAAAAAGAAGTTCATTGGAAGTTTAGAAGTTTATTTTACTTAGCTTTGTTTGTTTTAGGATCTTTAAAACGATTGTGCAAGCCGTCTATAGATACCCAAACTACATAAAAGTTTTCTGAAAATTATACTTACGATACCTAACATGATTTTTTGTAATAATCGAGGCATGTCGATGAAACTCTTTTATATGAATTGCTTATAATCAGCTATAAAAATCAAGAGGCAATTACCATTACTTCAGACATGTTTTATTTCCCTAATAAAGCTCCATAAACGTAATTATAACACCAAGACTCAAAAGAAAAAAATAAACGAAATGAAAAGAGGAAATCTTATGAAACTCGAATAAAAAAAAAACAATTTTGTTTTGTCGTTCGTAATTCTTTGATTGAGCTACTTACTTTCTTTATGGGTATTGTTAGAAGCTTTGATCCGTTTTTTCTCAGGATAATGCCCCACAGAAGTGAGAATGTTATACGGATTTTCATTATAAGAAGAAAATTCAAGGAAAATATTGTGGGTGTTACTTAATGTTACAATAAAAAAGCTTTTTGTGTGATTCGGACTGGTTTTATTGTTTCACGAGGTAGCATGGGCATGGCAAGCGGTTGCTACTTCGCCAAACAATGAAACCAATGAAGTCAATTTTCTACGGAAATAGATTGACGTAAGAAATTTGGAAAAGCAACCGTTTACCATAATAGTTGTCTAGTAGGTGTGAGTTGCATCAGGAAACGCCCTGGTCGTCGGGAATCCGATTCTCGGCCACCGTAGGCGCGGGCTTGCGGACGGTGAGCAATGGGTAGCTCGCTGTCCGATAAGGACCATGCGTGGATCGACGACGGCGCGTTGTGTTCCACGCGCGCCTCAAAGAGATGTCAGCACAACTGTAGGGGTCCGCTAGTTATTTGATAATTTTCAACCTAAAAAAAAGAAAGATGTGAGGCGCATGTATGTTCAGCATTAAACGATTTTGAGTTGAGAGATTAATAGTTTTGTTTGTAAGAAATAAATGTATTTTCTTTCTTTAGATTTTGAAGACAATGGTTGTATTTAGGCATAATTTAACCTATGTTTGAATGCCTTGCTAAATCTTATCGCCTTGCTCAACTTTATATTATTAGAAAAATTATACTATTTTGTTAAAAATATGATCATTGAAGCTGGTCAAATAAAACATTTTCAATGGCTTATAGAGCTGATCTTTTTAAAAAAAGTTACTTATAAGAAGTAACATCTAAGCATTTTACCGCTACTTTTATTCACTTATGCTTCAAAGGACCAAGTGATGACGGTGCTATTTTGTGGGAAGGAAGCAGACGTCTCGAAAAAGGACGTTGGCTATTTTTTATTCCGAGTGGGTTGCTCGTTCCGTTCCTTACTGCTGAGGAATGAAATATTATTTCTGTCTGGTACCTACATCATGTAACATTTTAGCGCTTCGTTGGGTGTGAAATATTGGAATGATACGAGTAAATGTTTTCAGATAATGGATGGAATGGATCTAGAGATTGTCATTTATGAAGAAGTAATGAGGAGAAAATATGTAAAGAAGATGAGTGTTGCTGAAGCTTATGATGGTGATGATACATACACAGACATACGTAAATTATACCTTTTCCCATGGGGGTAGGCAGAATTTATAGAACGCCACCTGCTATCGTGTATTGTGAAAAGTCAACGGGCGCCGTCAGTTGGGACTGGTCACCTCTTAGCTTCCTCGGCTTATTTGTAATTATTTTATTTTGAAATTGTTTTTTTTTGTTTATTTTGCTACTATGGACGCGTTTTTTTTTACATCGTCCTCACATTTAGGTATAAATTCGCATTACTTATACTTACCAATCTTTATGTATCAATATAAATTAAAATAGTGTTCATGGCGTTTCTTCTCCGTTCTTCTCCATAGGTACCTAATTCGCTTTGGAATGGGCAACTAGCTTCATATTTCTAACTGACCGACTCCTTGACAATTCAAAAGTGCCTGTAAATGGTTTAATTGAAATAAATGCTTTGAGTTTGAGTTTTGAAAAACCAAGAAAATGTATTATCATAGATTATTGATAGCTTCTGTTCGCGACTTTGTTTACGTGGAAGTCATAAGACACCACAATATAGTAAAAAAAAACAGCCACATTTTTTTAAACTTTGTTGGTACTCCGTTTGTAGTTGGTCTCAGCGGCCAAATAACGAGTTAGGACTGGTGATGCGGAGCAAGTGATGCATAGTTGTCCGTGTGAGAAGTAGCTCGTCCTGAGGTTGATACCCGCAGCCTTCAATAGCAATATTCCATTGCTTGCGTATTTTTCGTATTTAGTGAATTAATGAACTCTGCGTTCTTGCATATACTATACCTAATGGCACAAAACAGATATACTTTCGGGTGCATTCTTACAGATTACTCCTGAAAAACTGCTATAAGCAGTAGATTATGTAAACACACGGGATATCTCATTAACAGTCACCTAACCATAGATATTTATTTTTATTATAATCATAGATAACAGAAGAGGCCTAAACTTCATGTTTTTGTGTTCCACGAAATATCATATAATAGTATAACGAAATGAAAAAAACGAATCACAGTCATATCAACAATTATCAATAGTTGGGATCGAACTTACACAACCACAGATTTGAAAAGTAGTCGTGAAACCGCTAACCGCTGTTGAAAGTTGAATAAAATAGGCTTATTGGTTGATTCGCACGAATTACTCGCCCGAAACGGGCGAATCGACAAGTTTAAATAATATGATTTTTTCTGTAGGCGATCCGCAAGAACTTAATTTATTAATATGCGAATCGACAACTTCAGAAATACGTATGAGGCTGAGAGATGAAATGGCATTGCTGATGAATAATGCCATAAGATTAAAAGATCAAGTAGGTATGAGACTGAAAGGCAAATGTTGTGAAAGCGATTTAATCTGTAAGGAGTAACTGGGCTTAAATTATTAACATACTGTCGTACCTCAAATGTTTTTCCCCCGACATAAATTTCGACTCAACAATGTAGCTGCTGTCGGCCTGAAAACCCGGATTCGGAAATCGGAACAAAAGTTTGAAACTCTTACTTCAACTTCAGCCGTATGTTCCCGCATCTACATATTCTACATAGATTCACGTAGGAGGCGAATAAAACCTTCCTGTTTTATACAGCGGCAATTCAATTTACCAATTCTTTACACGTTCTTGAAATAATGATTTGATTTATTTCCAAGAATCGGTCTTTGATACGCTAAGAGCAAAACAATTTCGTTATAATATTTTGGGTAGCTGGTGTTATCGTAAAAGTTGTTCGGAGAACTAATTCTGAATCGAATAATAAACTAAGCTATATTGAAAGTGCAAGCAGTAAGGAATTCATTCCTTCCACTTGCGAGTGGGCCACTGTGCGTGTAATAACCTAGAACCGAAAAGGGCACATATGGCGAACTTTGTCCTTGCAATTGCGACTGTACCGAGTTGAAACTAAAGTGCATTTTAGTTCTTTTATTGGTTGTGTTCAAGTCGTTTATGTTAGTGTTTTAGTAACTATTTATAGAAGGACGAGTAGCAAAACCTGTGCGGCAGGATAGTGGGCATAATGAGAGAAGCGAACTTGGATTATTGCAACAAGTATCCAGTGTGAGTGATGCCTAAACTCGCGGTTGGTTTCGTTTGCTAGATGAAAGTAAAAGAATATTTATTCCAATTTATTTCTTACTATTACCCACTTAAGAGAACAAAGAAACTTTGTTGAAATATTGACGCCAATCAAACTATTGAGCACCTAAAGGAAACTGTTAACTTCACTATTTTAGCCAAAATGCCCTCTACTGGAATGGGCCTAAGGATATTGTAAGAGAGGAATTGTCATAATTACCATGTTTTCCATAATGCGAGCAGTGGTCGTGGGTTCGAACTCAGGCAGGCAATTTACTTTGTGTAAATAATTTCAACACCCCTGCTCTCCAAGTGGTGAAGGAAAACATCGTGAGGAAACCGGCATGCCCAAGAACTAAAACTTCGAAGACATGTGACATTTACCAACCCGCACTGGGCCCGCGTGGTGGATTACGGCCCACTCCCTCTCACCGAGAGGAGGCCTGTCTCCCAGCAGTGGGAACGTTACAGGCTGATTTCATTTCAATGCCATGTTTTTCAAAATTATTTGTAAAAAAGCTAGCTGTAGCTTACAGAAAAACCATTCATAATCCGCATGTTATAAATTCTACCAGCTCAATAATTCAGCCATTTTAATGACTTTGATGGGGTAGCTGAGTTCTTCTGTGAAACGACCGTCCCTAATAGCGTAGCACTGCCTATAAATAAAACCATGATATGTCATACTGGACGTGTATAATCAATTCTAGGAAATGTAGGTGTGCGGTGATATTTTAATAGTAATCCAATAGTACAATAGAGTTCCATTATGTTATGTTCGTCCATGAATCGCGTTGTTCAAACTCTACTGGCCACCCAGGGCCTGATTCCTATTGTTTTCATTTTATGATCTATGAATATCTAGGCTCTATAAAATATCGGATCAAGTTTCGCATCAATAAGACAGCCCATATTCCATACATTTATTAATGTCTGAAGAATGAATGTATTACAAACTTAAGTGGCAGTGGGCAGGGCATATGGCTCGCAGAACAGATGGCCGATGGGGCCGAAAGGTTCTGGAATGGCGACCGCGTACCGGAAGATGTAGCGTTGGAAGGCCTCCTACAAGGTGGACCGCGGACCTTGTGAAGGCCGCAAGAATCCGCTGGATGCGGGAAGCACAAAACCGGTAGAAGTGGCGGTGCTTGGGGGAGGCCTATGTCCAGCAGTGGACGTCTTTCGGCTGAAATGATGATGATGATGAGGAATGAATGTATGGTAAGAAAGAAAGTAAAAACTGAGATTATGGTTGATAGAGATGTAAATGAAACTGCACGGACTTCAAACTAACTGAGTTTTGGACCGGAAGATGATGATGATAAGGAAGAGACAGAAGGAATTAAAAGTAAAGGAGAGTTAGGCGTAGGAAATGAAATGAAATGAAATTGTTTATTCTGTAAATAGGATATCAGAATCACTTTTAGACGTCATATAAAGCGTTATATAAAAGATAGCGACGTTCTCTGGAACTTCCATTTGCTTATTAAGGCGCAGGTATACGATTTTAGAACAGAATACTCTTTATTATGTACACCATAAAAATTAGAAAGAAAGAAAGAAAGAAAAAATATTTATTTGGGACACGCACAGGAAATACAACAGTAAAAAAAAGGACATAAAACTAACAAAAGCATGAAAACATAAAGAAAATAATAACATAATAGTGAAAACAAAACAAAATAGAAGACCTGTGCGAGGCCAAAAAGGCTCCTATCTCAGCATGATGCTGCGATATTTATTTAAAAAAAAAACAAATACCTACACAATAATTACAGATATAAATGTAGAAATTTTACGTAGGGTGACACAAAGGGACTGGATTAAAATCTGTTATTGCGCCTTTATATAACGGAAGTAAGTTATGTTACAAATGTATGTTAAACTGGAACGCATGTATATCATATGTTTGAACAGACAATTTTATTATCTATAGTTCTATATGTGTTTTTTTTTTCTAATATTCATATTTTCGTTACTAAAAATAAATATTCCGCGGCGTGGTCGCGACGCACATTTGTATGGCCAAGGTCAACGGCGATTACCCGACACTTTTTTTTTTTTAGGTGGGAATTTATCAAATAACTTCTCCCGCTCTAGGCGGAGCGGGAGGGTGTGTCAGACTCTTACTGACTAAAACCCACCCGTGTTCCTTCCGTTGCCAGTGTTGCCAGGGGCCTCGGTAACCCTTTCGAACTTTCCCGCGAACCCGGCAGATTACCCGACCCTTAACACATTTCAAGTTCAATACAGCATTGTACGTAGTGGTACTTAAAGATTTTTCGTCATAATGTTTGGCTTCATTCAACAATAGAATTTGACAGGTTGACGTGAAGATAAACTAGTTTCTTTAGAAACTTAATTATGAGTGCGCGTACTACGACATAAAGGCTCCCGCAGACAGGCGCGACCTGACAAAGGTAGCACGTCTATGAAAACTTCATGGAAAGTGCCGCGCTTCGCGTCGCGCTGTCTGCCGGGCCCGCGACATTTCGCCAGTATGTACGAGCCTTAAATAGGTAACACAGATTGACGTGAAGATAAACTAAAGTTTCATTAGAAACTTCATTATGAGTGTGAGTACTATGACATAAAGGCTCCCGCAGACAGGCGCGACGCGACAGCGTAACCTGACAAAGGTAGCACGTCTATGAAAACTTCATGGAAAGTGCCGCGCTTCGCGTCGCGCTGTCTGCCACGCCCGCGATATTTTGTCAGTATGTACGAGTCTTAAATAGGTAACACAGATCCAGAATGTTTTGACATCAAACGTTGATGTAGTTCTTATCTATTTGGTGCTATTATTGTGAACGTATCTAGTGCAAGCATTCACTTTGATAATAACTGGAAAGTCTTTCTAAGAAATCTGCTTTCCATTGAGAACTTATGTTTGTACTGAACACCTGCTTGTACTTTATTGATAAACTAGATAGATTTTGAAGGAGAATGCTTTACCAAATCCCTTTCACGTTTATCTTTGTTCCCATATCGTAGTCTGCTACAGTAAATGTTTGTAGTCCAACAATCTATTAAATACAAATTATCTAAAAAAAACAAAAAAACCCGACTGCAAAAACACTTAAATGAAATGAGAAAAACAAGCATTATTATCTATTGAACTTTGTTTTTTGTAAGATATCGCAAGTCGACAAACCAATAAACACATAAAACAATAAACGCACACCGTATTTCAGGTTAAGACGCTGACAAGACCCAATTAACCAAAATAGGCTTCTCTTAAGAAAAAAAAATGCCAAATCTGTATATTTTGTGTTAGCGGAAAAAATATATGTTAATTTGAAAAAAAAAATCTCGATACAAACTAACGTTAAACTAATCTCTTACCTTGAGTTCTAATCCAAAATATCTGTATTAGTTATCAACGTACGTTACGTATTTAATGAATAACAAGTACGTCTGATTTGAATGCAGAACTTGGTTGTTTTTTATTTTTGATTACTCAACTGAATTTTGAGTAAATAGATAATTGTTTCATATTTTGCAATAACTTACAAGCGTTTTGTCATCGCGCTTCTCTTTCTTTTCTATGCAATCTGACAGTGACCGCGGTTTAGGTGTTGTCAGCGTCTTAAGGCGGGACGCGACTCTGCTAGATGAATTTCTTTGAAATCTTCACGGAAATAGATCTACCGGTGTCGCATCACGCCTGGCTGCCCAAGCTTTAACCAGAAATAAGGTGTAACTTTTGTTTTTGAAATAATTTGCTTTATTTTAAGTCTTTTACATGGAAATTAATTATCACTAGCTTTTAGTTGATACCCAGGGGGGTATCAACTAAAAGCTAGTGATAATTAAGAATTTTAGAAAAAAATAGAAATCGGATAAAAAGCCTTACTGGTAGTGGCAGTATGTTCAGTAAATTAGACACAGAATAATGTTTTTGCTCAGTGATCTGACAATACTACCTTACATATGAATCATCTGCCTAGCCTTTTCCCAAGCATGTTGGGGTCGGCTTCCAGTCTTACCGGATACAGCTGAATAACAGTATTTTACATGGAGCGACTGCCTATGCGACCTCCACAACCCAGTCACTGGGTAACACGATACCACTTGGTAAGACTGGTTGTAAGACTTTCAAGCTTCTGACGACCCGTAACGACTGTCAAAGATCTATCTACAAATGACAGCCGGGACCAACGGCTTAACGTGCTTTCTGAGGCACGGAGGGGTCTTGCTATGTAAAGATGGTCACCCATCCACGGACCAACCGCGGCAAGCGTAACTTAACCTGATCGATGGACCCGTGCGGCTGTTGTTACTTATCTAAACGCAAAATCGTTACAGACCCCATAACCGCTATACAGAAATTATTAATTCTATGACACCTTCAGAAAAAACAGGAATACGAATAGATAATTGTCAACATTGAAACAAACAAAAACGAAACCGTAAAAAAGCAACACAGTATCTACTGTCATTAATTGCTGGCCATGGCCCTTTGAGTAGTTTGAATAACCGCTGCAACAAATGGTCATTCGCTCGAACCTCTAATGTCATTATAGGTACCAATGCTAGCCTGCCGGGGTCGCGGGAAGGTACTAATGGGTCACCGAGGACCCCGCAACACAGGCAACGGAAGGAATACGGGTGGGTTTTAGTCAGTAGGAGTCTGACACATCCTCCCGCTCCGCCCGGAGCGGGAGAAGTTATTTGATGATTTCACACCCAAAAAAAAAAAAATGCTAGGCAAACAGACTAGACATCGCTGATTCTTATTGACACAGAAGACCGCCGCATGCGCATAATGTTGATAACATAATGCCTTAGTCGTTTGTTAAAATCAAAAGTCAAAAGATTACAAATAAAGTTAACACTAATATATCTCGAAACTAACCTACTTCTATAATGACTGCTATACAAGTGCTAATAATTACTGACCTGACAATACGCCTAGTTACGTTTCATGGAATCCATCTTGAATTAACATAAATGGTTTCGTCTCAAGGTAAGCGCTGAATCTGATGTAACTGACCGCTGCGCTGCGCCGTAGGCTCTACATATTTTGTTACAATCAGTTCCTATTAGAACGTTAAAAAAACTTGCATCAATGGATTTGCGTTTCGGATTTTTTTTTTGCGGATTGGTCCGTCGTTCTCCCTTTCTGAAATTTTGTAGCGGAAAGATAACTAATGTAAATTCTTCTACTTATTTTACGTTTATAATATTATTAATGAGTACTTCTACATATAATAAGAACTTACAACTATTTTACACTTATACAAGGTGTCGTTTTGCATCCTCGTCAAATTTCAGGAGGCTGCTATGAAAGTCATATACAAGGTGTTGTTTTGGATCTGCAAAACATTTTAGGAGGTAATTATGTTAGTGATTCTCGACCCGAATCAAAAATAAAATGGGCAGGTATTTTTTTTAAATTTTATTCTTATTTCGAAATCGGTAAGTGTGAACTCCCCTTTTTAAAACGCGGCCAGTTTGTACGTGTCCTTAAACTGCGCTTTCACACACACACAAACAAACGCAACTGACATTTCTTTCATAGATCTTAGATTAGGGTTATTAAGAGAGTTATTCTGAAAAACAATAATATTTAAAAATCTAAAATAAAAAGTATTATTGATTATTGACTTGGTATCGTATTGTTTTATGATTATTTACGAGTTTCATAACAACCCCCTGAAATGTTTTGCAGGTTCAAAACTGCATCTTGTATAATCAAATAAGATTACGATACCTGCTCAATAATTAATACATACTTGTTTTTTAGTTATTTAAGTTTGACAGTATTTCAGAATACACCACTTTCACAGAACAGTATCACCCCGTTGCATGTGCGGTAGTGTGTGTGTAAAAGGGCAGTTATAGTGCGGTATCACACGGGCCGCGTTTTAACATGGGTGTCTCACACATGTTTCGGAAAGTTAGAAAAAAAAAATACCTACTTGTTTTATTATTGATTCGTGTCGAGAATCATTAGCATAGTCACCTCCTTGAATTTGACCAGTTTGCAAAACGACACCTTGTATATAAAACTTCGATTTTAAGGAAACCACATTTATAAAATGCCTAAATAAATTAAAACCACATAAATAATTACTACACATCTATATTTCCAGCTGGCTCAATTTCCTTCATTATAATAATGGATACGAAGGTTACAATACATTAGTGTTGGCGTAATTATTCAGTGCGAACGCACCGCACTATAGTCGCGGAGGTCGGCTGCGCCCGCGCAAGCCAATAGCCCACCGGTCTATAAAAATTAGTTCTACTTCACGGTTAACGCTACGTTATCGTATACACGAGTGAGTCTTTGTGTTCTTAAATAAACATGATCTATTTCAATATCCTTGAATGGTTTTGTAGATTAACATGTGATGTTATACGCTGTTTTTAGACAAGACATTTAAGAGGTCATTTTGTTTGAGTTCACATTTTTTGTCTTCATGTGCCAACCATGTATTGTGAATGTATTTTTGGGTTCAAACTTTTCAATGTCACTAGTGAATCATGTACAAATCGGTCACTGTGTGATATGCACCAAAACGTTAAAGTGCTGTGTTAAGAATATCTAAATTTCTAAATCAATAAGCACCCATACAACCAAATGGTACCTGGTCAGTACAGTGACTACGTAGAGATTTCTTGCTTATTGAGCCTAATGACCCCAAATGGCCTTTTAATGCTTTAGCTTTAATGACATAATGGCCACAAAATTCATTCAAAGCAGTTGCTTTGAATGAATTTTGTGGCCGCATTTTTTAAACCTATGTACTTACATAGGTTTAAAAAATGGCGCACGGTGACAACCGATTGATACACCGATTGAGCACCGATCTTATCTTTACGTCACCAGATCTGCATGGACATCACGCGTGATTGAAAACAAACCTTTAATTCGCTAAACGATCACGTTTCGAAAATCCTCCAGTTTTATATTATTGTAGAACTTGTTATGTGGTTCAAGCAGCATTAATATTAATTTTCTCGGTCCTTCGTATTATAAGTAGGTATTAATGAATATGAATAGATGAAAATTAATGGTAAATAAGACATTTGTTCATTGTTGTCTTAATGCACTTGGTGTCAGATATCAACGAACTGTGGGCAAGTGTTGAACAATAGTACTGAAGTAATAATAGCCGTTATGGGTTTGTTCTTTTAATTAATATCTATGGGATAACTAACGGACACAGAGGCCAAAAACTTTGTATATTCTGAACCAAACACAGTTGGGTTTATTTGAAGACATTATCGATGACATGATTGATGGCATTGTTTATATAAGGTTGCCGGGGTGACGGCGCGGTGCGGCGCGACGCGCGGTGTGTCGGCACGGACGCCCGGCAATTGCATCATCCGACGCGCCGTCTGCCGTGCCAATTGAGACTACCCACCAAATTGCTGCACCCAGAAAACGGCCGCCGAGAAAACTGCAACTATGACCTCATCCTATTGTCAACTGCACGTAGGAGTGACCGCTAAATGGATCTAACGTTACTAGCAATTAAGGACTCCTTGATGTATTACTGTAGGACGACAATGCGTGACCGAACGCTATCAATTTCACTGGCAATTAAGAAAAACATTCAGAGCGCCAGCAAGGCCGTTCGTTGACCCCGCGGACCCCACTGTTAGCCACCTGAATTATGAACGAATCTGGTAAACGTAAAGGTTTTACATCAATAATCGTGTTTTACGTGGTCGTTTCGTGCGACATTGAGGCGTTACCTCATATTCGTATGTGGACGACCTCTTTATCGGTCATCTTGGACGTTACATGCATTTATTATTTAAATTCAAATGGTCCGTGACTAACAGCCTATAACGTACGTGCTTTGCGAAGTAAGTAACAGACTAACTTTGACACTTAGTTGCCTAAATGTTTAGCTTGTTGCCCCGAGTGAAAATACTCGTAAATATAACTATAACGAGCTTACTCTGCTGCCATAAAAAGGAATATAACTTTAACTTTATTCGTAGTATTTATTAATAGCTTGCTTATTGACAAATGTTACTACACACTGGATGATTTTTTAAATGATGTCTCAACATAATGTTTCTTTGTCATATGAAAAAACTTAAATTATGAACTTTTTTGAGGTTGACATTTATTATTAATTTGAAATTTAATACTTTTTGACATTTTCAATTATTCTGACTTTTTTTCTCTAGACATTTGTAACTAAATAATTTTAGAGACATCGCCAAGCGGTTGGTCGACTCCTCACGTGACCAGAGGGCTGGTCTATTTTTTGGCCAAAGAATCAGCATTGCCATACAACGTGGTAATGCTGCCAGCCTTTTGGGTACTTTTCCTGTTGACAGCGATGCGGACGAATTTTTTGACGCCCTTTGAGATTTTGCCCTCCCTTTTTTATAATTGTACATATAGTTATTATATTTTTTAAATTTAATTCCTCATTTAAATCTGACATCGTTCAATTTTTTAAATAATATTATATAATTGTTATGATTTATCTTATGCATGATTTTCAAACATCTTTTTATTTTTAATTTTAATTCATAATATTTAGATACATGCAGATCATATTTGTACGCCTCATGGCATAACATAGCGTTCTGTTCACCAAACTCAAGATCTGTATTTCTTTACCTGTGTTAACAAATAAAAGTGATTTTATTTGATTTGACCTGTTTCAGAACCCTACGGCTTGGTACGCGACGATGGGAAGAGACCAGACGGAATGACCATAATGCCTTGGACGTTAAGCAGGCCTTTATCACGGGATGCAACATTTGTTGACCCCCTTGCGCCACCCCATCTTCCTAGGTACGTGGGCTGTGCTGGGGCGGCTGCTGCAGGTGCGAAAAACCTCAAACGGCAAAAATATTCCAATCTTTTTGGGAGTTGTACATATGTTAGATCCGTTTGAGTTTTGAATCACTAGGGCCATGGGGTCCGAGTGCCCACTTGGTTTTCGAGACATCGCATCGCCAAGCGGTTAGTCGACTCTTCACGTGATCAGAGGGCTCTGGACACGTGAAGAGTTGTGAAGAGTCTTTCTTCTTCAGCATTGCCATACAACGTGGCAATGCTGCCAGCCTTTTGGCCATTTTTCCTGTTGAAAGCGATGCGGACGAATTTTTTGATGCCCTATGATTCTTTTCCCTCTTTTTAGGGTTCCGTAGTAAACAAGGGACTCTTAATAGTTTCGGCATGTCTAAAGACAGACATGCCGAAACTATTAAGAGTCCCTGTCTGTCTTTCCCCGCTATAGCTCAGATACGCTCAGTACTAGAAAGCTGTCATTTAGCATAGGTATACATATGAATCACGCCGACAAAGTGGTAAAACCAATCCTTGAAAATAAAAGTTTTTAGGGTAAAAAAAATTCACCCCCACATTACGTGCTAGGTGCACGTAATGTGGGGGTGAATTTTTTTTTCTTGTCTTTGCCATGGTGTGGGGTATCGTTGGAAAGGCCGTTCAAAAATGTGCATAACTTGAAAGTAGACACTTTTCAGCTACAAAATGTGTTCATAGATAAAAGTCAACTGAAATTACTGAAAGGTTTATGTTTAGCAATCTTTACAACCTTCAGTGTCGTTTGTGCTTTTATATGCCGTGAAACACATTTTACGTCTTGCGAGGAAATTTCTGGAACATTAGGTTTTACTGTATTTAACTAAGACTATTTATTGCATCTAATAAACAAGCGTGGTGGGCTAGAGGTTATGGAACCGAATCTTTGGGTAATACAAAGTTTTTGGGCATATCCTAACACCCGAAAAAGTCACGTTGTCTTGTATATTTAACCTCCTCCTGACTTTTTCGACTATTTATGCATTTTCTAAGTTATATACTTGACTTACGGTGAAGGAAAATGTTGTGAGTAACCATGAATTCGAAGTCCGACAGCAGCAGGCTTAGCATGACACTCTCTATTTCTTCGAAGAATAGACACGGCTCTTTCTATACAAAGTGACATTTCGTTTCTCCATTTTTGACATCTCACCGTAGAAATCCTTCTACAATCTGTCATTTTGTCTTTCGTTTCTAACAATCTTTGTCTTTTTTTTTTTTTTGAGGGTGGGAAATCATCAAATAATTTCTCCCGCTCTGAGCGGAGCGGGAGGGTGTGTCAGAGTCTTACTGACTAAAACCCACCCGTATTCCTTCCTGTTGCCTGTGTTGCGGGGGTCTCGGGGACCCATAAGTACCTTCCCGCGACCCCGGCAGGCATCGGCCCTAGTGGACCCCTATTTTGTGCTGACGACATCTCTTTGAGGCGCGCGTGGAATACGACGCGCCGTCGACCCGGGCCTGGTCCTTACCGGACGGTGAGCTACCCATTGCTCACCGTCCGCAAGCCCGCGCCTACGGTGGCCGGAAATCCGCCCGGGATTCCCGACGCCCTGGGCGTCTCCTGCGGCGGCTAGGGGCGAGAGGGCGCGAAACTTGCCTTTCCCTCAACCGTCCCGCCTCCTCCTTCGCGAGCATTACTGCTTCGCAGAAGGAGGTGACGGCTGCCCATGCCCTCTCGCTCCGTACCATGGCCTGAACCAGGGCCGGACGCGAGAGGTCTATGCCGCCGATGGCCTCCACGAGGACACGGCGGTGCTCTGCCCAAGCCGGGCAGGCCTCCACCGTATGCTCCACCGTGTCCTCCGGGCGATCCACACAGTGGTGACACCCGGACGTTTCCTCCCGCCTTATCCGACACAGGAACCTCCCGAAGCTGCCGTGTCCGGTGAGGACCTGCGTCAGGCGGAAGGTGAGGACGCCGTGGCGCCTCTCCAGCCACTCCTCAAAGAGGGGACTTATCGCCGAAATCGTGGCGTGCCCAGCACTGGGTTGCGACAACCGTACTTTCCATGACGCCATGAGATCCCGCCGGAGCTCCGTCCGCTGTGCCACGATTTCTCGCGGCAGCGGATTTACGCCCCGGCGTTTCGCCTCCTCGCGCCACTCCCATACGTGCGCGAGGACTTTTGCCTCCAGATCCCATGGCGGCAACGATCTTTGTCTAGGTCCTTTTTTATGTAGAAGGATTTCTACGGTGGGATGTCAAAAAAGGAGAAACGAAATGTCACTTTGTGTAGAAAGCGCCGTGTCTATTCTTTTAAGAAATAGAGAGCGTCATGCTAAGCCTGCAGGAGTGGACAACGCTTGATCACCACGCCCGCGTTGTTTGGATAACAGATCCCAGTCCTTTTCTATTAACAAGAGGCAATTAACATGCAGATAAATTAATAATTATATGCTGATTATGAGCTATAATTATAATCACATACAATGAAGCAGAACACGACCAAAATAAGTAATTAATAAAAATCTGTTCCACAATTTAAACATCCTTCTTAGCAATTACGGAGCGTTTATTCATTAAGTGTTAAGGAAAACCACCAAAACCTACATTAATTAAAATTATACCTTTTGATCTTGATATAATTGCGGTCCACCGGATACAATGGAGGATCAAACACGATTACTTGTCTAATTGAATTCAAATCAATTCAATTCCGAGAGTTTCTTGTTTATCTATATATAGTCGAACAAAGAGATTGGTGTACAGGCAGCTAATTGTAAATACTTATCAACTTTTTTTTTGAGTAAGTTCATCATTCAGAAAAGAAAAAGGAAGAAAGAAAAATTGTTTACTCTGCACAAGTAAGACGCACATTATAAGGTAATATAAATGTAAATATAATGGATCAATGGCTGTCCGAATAAATTAAATTTATTTTTATTTATTTAAATGACTGACATATCTCGGGACCCTGGGGTTCCGGACCTTTAGAAGGCGTACGAGGGGCCGAAGCCAACTCGTAGAGAGGGCCTCTACGACAATTTTAAGTGTTCAGGCACAGCCGACGATAATCCCTGTATGAACTATGCAAATCCACCCAAGGACAACCTCCGGTTGATGCAGGACTGTTGCAGAGCATGGGAACAAAACATATTGGGTTATGGGTTTGGGGGGCTATAATGGATTGGTTTCCTAAGACTATGGTAAGGCTATGGCCCCATACCTGACCAATGTTTTATATAAAATACACCGACAAAATGGCATTATTAAAAATAAAATACACGCACTAATAGAGTATAAAGTAGTCAAAAGCTAAACATTCCAATAATAAAAAAAAATAAATAAAAAGAGATGTTAAAAGATTTACAATATTGCTTGATGTCAGGGTAGGTCACAAAATATTGGTCAAACTAGTGACGCTGGCAGAAAAGTCGATACCGACTCATTGCCAAAGATAAATTGTCACACTTAGGCCATATCTACCACCACTTTTCATTTTTCCACATTCAAGGCACTTAAAAACCAAAATACAGAAACAACCATATCCTGCAGAATATTTACCACAATAGTACAGCCGCTATCAAAGACTCTACCACTGGACCATTCTTCCCATCGAAAGAGGAGTCCAGCAGAGAGACCCGCTATCTTCTAAGCTATTCACCGCCACCCTTGAACAGGTTTTGAAAAACCTGTCCGATATTTGGGCCAATAAAGGCGTAGTCGTCGGCGAAAAAAGATTGACCAACCTGCGTTCCGCCAATGACATTGTTCTGTTTTCATCTTCGCCAGCTGAATTAGGCGAAATACTTAATAAATTGAACAAAGTAAGCCTCGTAATTGGTCTTCAAATGAGCATGTCAAAGACCAAATTTGTCAATCAAAAACAGTATGTAGAGGTTGTTGAGATTGCATAGGTCCCAGAATACATCTACTTCGGCCAAATAGTCTCCTTCCAAGCGAGAAAAGAACCGGGGTCGCGGGAAGGTACTAATGGGCCCCCGCAACACAGGCAACGGAAGGAATATGGGTGGGTCGGGTGGGTTTTAGTCACTAAGAGTCTGACACACCCTCCCGTTCCACCCAGAGCGGGAGAAGTTATTTTATGATTTCCCATCCAAAAAAAAAAGCGAGAAAAGTTGTTGTTGAAAACGCCTGCAGGCTTAGCATGACGTTTTCTATATCTACTCTTCTGTAGAATATAAATCGCTTGTCAACATTTCTCAGTAGAAAACTGTGAACTGTCTCTACCGAAACGTCATTTTCGTCTACTCTTCCGTCGACAAAACGCTTCTCTACGGTTCTCGTCTAAGCCTACTCGATGAAAATCCTTATGAAAGGAGATCTTTCAATTTGCCATAAACGCAAATTAATGGACATGTGCATTCTCCCTATCCTTACATACGGCGCTCAAACCCGCGGGGTAATTGCGTAATACACTATCAGTAGCAATTGGTTTCATTTTGACAGTTCAACAGCATTCATTGCGTCATTAACGTTGTTGAGCAGACAAATTTTCCGAACATATAAAGCAATGAATTAGCAATATACTTCAAATCATTCAGATTGTGATTGATATTGTGATACGCGATTAGGGATCTGGTTTTGGACATTTCAGCAGAGGACCAGGCTCAAGGTTTGCTATCGAGTAATGGAGCGCAGTATCCTTGGAGTTCAAGAAAGTAACACAAATTGCCAACGTCACCGGAAAAGCAGCTAAGCTCAAGTACGACTGGGCCGGACATGTTCGCATATCGCATGCATTGTGGGCTAAGACCACCACAACATGAGATCCTGAAAACCGTGGGATGAACTTGACGATCATAAGAGGGATTGGTCCATATTGGTTGGATCGTGTTGAGTGGAAAAAGGAAAGGGAGGCCTTTGTTCTGCAATAGGACAATACATGCTAATTATTATAAGACCTTAGACAAATAGACAACTTAGTACTTTAACATGTCACGTCTTAAAATTAAAAAGTCAGTTACAAAGTCAACACAGAAAACAAAAAAAAAACACTATAAAGTGAAAATACGGAAGACGGTGTCTTTAAATCTGTATTTTAGTTTTTGTCACTGACTTCTGAATTTAAAGTAATTTTTCACTTTGCAGTTTTTTTTTGGAAGTCGGTTGTTTTAATTTGTAAAAATGTTTTTTATTTTTCACTTTTTAGTTGTAGTACCTACCTCGAACCAATTCATATACCACTACTTGCTATGTAAACTACAGTGACGTTAATATAACATTATCGAGATACACAAAGTGGATTAAATACGTATTATCGAAGACAACTCAAAAACTACCCAAGCAAAGTTAATAAAAATTATATGGAACCACCGCACAAGCTCTTCTCTCTTTTAAATAAAAAAAGGTTTTTTTAAATCGGTCCACATTTGACGAAAATATGGATGAAAACATACAGACGAACATATAACCTGCTCCTTTTTTTATTACGGTTAATGAACATCGGCAGTGTAGTGGAATGATGTAATTTTTTGCCTGCATAACTAACTCTTTGTTTGCCTGTACACAGAGTGAGGTGTTTGTTTCAAGCCGTCGGATATTTAAACGGAGGCGGGATACGTTTTCGATCAGAAATAAAATACATTTTATTTGCCTTTTGTCCTTTCTCAGTTGTACTCTCTGTTGCTTGGCGGGATTTTCATATGAGTGTGGTTGAATCAATGCTTCTACTCAAAATCGATTATTACAGTCATCACATTTTATTGTAGTTATTCGTGATCCCGATGTCGCCCTGAGGCGTCGCGGTTTTTCGACGGCTGAGGGCGACACACAAAAACACGACATTAAAATGTCGTGTTTTGTTAATAACCAATTTAGTACCTAGTTTGCCTATTTATTGTTTACATTTAGCTAGGGCAACAATTTATAGGCCTCCCGCAAACAGGCGCGACGCGACACTAGTAGAACTATTTCTATGCAAACTTCATGTAAATTTTGCTACCAGAGTCGCAACGCATCGCAACGTCTCATCGCGACTGTCTGCTCCCGCAGCCTTAAACAAGAGACATTGTGTCATGAGATTCAGGTCATACTGGATAGGATACCTATATCCTAAGTTGATCCATTTATTTTCTATTGTTGCATGTAAGTGCTCACAACAGCCTGGCCTTTTCTTTTTGTGTTGCAAAATTATCAAATAACTTCTCCCGCTCTGGGCGGAGCGGGAGGGTGTGTCAGACTCTTACTGACTAAAACCCACCCGTGTTCCTTCCGTACCGAGGGGCCTCGGTAACCCTTTCGTACCTTCCCGCGACCCCGGCAGGCATCGGCCCCAGTGGACCCCTACACTTGTGCTGACATCTCTATGAGGCGCGCGTGGAACACAACGCGCCGTCGACCTGGGCTTGGTCCTTATCGGACGGCAAGCTCACAGAACAAGGCGGTGCTCTGCCCAAGCCGGGCAGACCTCCACCATGTCCTCCAGGCGATCCACACAGTGGTGACACCCGGGCGTTTGCTCCCGCCTTATCCGACACAGGAACCTCCCGAAGCTGCCGTGTCCGGTGAGGACCTGCGTCAGGCGGAAGGTGAGGACGCCGTGGCGCCTCTCTAGCCACTCTTCAAAGAGGGGACTTATCGCCGTAATTGTGGCGTGCCCAGCACTGGGTTGCGACAATCGCACTCTCCATGTCGCCATGAAATCCCGCCGCAACTCTTTCCGCCGTGCCGTGATTTCTCGCGGCAGCGGAGTTACGCCCCGGCGTTTCGCTTCCTCGCGTCACTCCCATAAGTGCGCGAGAACTTTTGCCTCCGGATCATGGGATCTGGAGGCAAAAGTCCTCGCGCCGGATTGCCGCCAATCCGGCAATCCGGCGAGGAGGCTCGCCGCCTCACCAGAGACCGTGCAGTATCCCCGGACCAGCCAGATGGCCATGACCCTTTGAGCCGCGCTCAACCGGCGGGCTGGGGCCGCCGTGCCAGAGAAAGCGCCCATATAGGTGCCACGTAAAGGGCCAAAGACCGCACGACCCCCGCGTAGAGCCTCCAGCAGGAGGCGTTTGGACCCCCTGGTTTGGGCAGGAGCCGCTTCAAAGCGGTCCCGGCCCGCTCCAGTTTGGGAGCCAAATGTCGGAAATGCTCCACGAGTGACAAGTCGGTATGTGGTAAGGCCTACTTACCTGCAGTTCTAAGTATCACTCTTAAATATTTCGATATTCGGCTAATACCGAACCTGTCTAGCCTTTTTTAGCAAACTATCTTGGGGTCGGCTTCAAGTCTAACCGGATGCGGTTGAATACTAGTACTTTTACATGGGGTGACTGCCTATCTAACCTCCACAACCCAGTACGGGGTAATACGATACCCTTTGATAAGACTGGTGGTCAGACTTTTCGGTTTCTGAATACCCGTAACAACTGCCAAAGATCTACGAATGATAGTCGGGACCAACGGTTTGACGTGGCTTCCGAGCCAGGGAGGGGTATCGATATATTATGGATCCCATCTACGAATCGACCGCGGCAAGCGAAGCCTTCGATCGACCCGTGTCGCTATTATCATTTAGCCACGATTCGACGAATACAAAGGAATTCATTTCCCTCATAAATATTAAAATGTGTTCAATTATTTATTTTGGGGTCTTTATTCGACACGTTATTGAATGTAGAAGCCTGCTTTGTAATTTATTAATAGGACAGTGTGGGAAGAAGAATGTGCGTGTCAAACGAATATTAATTGTAAGGTTCCCCTTTCATTGTATCTTTGACATTTAATGTTGACATAACTAATTGTATTTAAGTTGCTAGTATTAAGTAATTTACATTAAGTGCTTGGCCACATTTATTTTAGACTTTAGAGTTTAGAAGTGCCAAAAAACCTATTTGGTGGGACTTGGTTTAATATTGCTGAGCAAATTCTATCCATAAATATTTTTGTAAAAACTGGATCTTAAAAGGTTTTTGTTTATCATCCTTAGTAGGTAACTGAATTTTCCGAGCTTTCAAAATAACTCTATTATGTACTAACTATTTTTATTATGTACCCGCCCCTGGTACATAATAAAAATAGCTTCGCATAGTTTTAGGATCTGACTGAACATGAAGATTTCTTTATGATATGTACTGTAGTGTGGGGGATGTGCTATACTAAATAAATAATATTCCTTTTCAATAACTGTTATTATATTTATCTTTTAAAATCCAATACCCATTCGTTTGGGTCTTCATTCAAGACTGTCTCTATGACAATTCATCATTTTTAATCTATATTCCGATTTTAAATAATTATGTATTTATATCAAGTTGCCAGTGTCAACTAGCGGCTAGGATGATGCATTATCATAGAACCTCTACAGTACCTAAGTTTTATTTATGGTAATGGTAATACACAAAACATTTCAGAATAAGTTCTCTAACTGATGGTGGAAACCTGATCAAGCGTAGATATTCCCTATAAGTCTAGTCAGCGTGTCACGCTATTTGATACGGGCAATATTACATTGTGTTCGTATTCTTCTATAGTTTACCGGAAATTGTTAAAAGACGAGCCAAAAGGTTAGAATATTAGAGGCAGTTACAGATTGAATCTATTGAATGATTATCATTACGCCGTACCTTTATGAAGCTAAGCAGTCAATCGTGACATATACAGGATAGATTTTTGAGATGCTTGCCCTTACTACAGTAGGCAAGTACGTTAACCGTTTTAGCTACAGGGTCCTTAACTTTTCAAAATATTTTTATCTGCATTCGCAGGATTTTTTAAAAGTTGGACACATAATAACATAATAGTTGTACACAAAATTACCAATCATAAAAGTTTTTTGAAAATTGATAATTTTCTTGATTACGTAAGCAAGAAAATTGTAAATTTTCAAAAAACGTTTTTGGTTGAATTTTTTTCAAAAAAAAAAAAGGACAGTCTCCTAAGACCGTTTTTCTGCAACTAAAAAGGTTAGGGTACGTGTACCTACCCTTACTGCCCCATCTCAATAATCCACCCTGTATAAGAACGGCTATTTTAGTCAACTTTCAACAAAGCAAACGGCTTAGTAGTCCGATGACTGCTTTGCAAGTATTGATATTTTTTGTTTTATTTCATTTTTAACCCCCGACGCTAAAACGACGGGTTGTTATAAGTTTGACGTGTCTTTCTGTCTGTGTGGTGTGTGTCTGTCTATGGCATCGTAGCTCACGAACGCGTGAACCGATTTTAATTTTGTTATTTTGTTTGAAAGGTGACTTAATTGAGAGTGTTCTTAGCTATGGTTCAAGAAAACCAGTTCAGTCGTTTGAAGATTATCAGTCCTTTTTAGTTGATATTTTATTATACTATTATATATGGGAGAGCAGTGGTGGCCCAGTGGTAACAGCCGCGACTTACGAGTTGTAGGTCGTAGGTTCGAACCCCGACAGGAGCTTTACTTTGCGTAAATTATGTCATCACCACTGCTCTCAAAACGGTGAAGGAAAACATCGTGAGGAAACCGGCATGTCCTAGAACTAAAGATTCGAAGACATGTGACATCTACCAACCCACACTGGGCCCGCGTGATGGATTACGGCTCACTCCCTCTCACAGAGAGGAGGCCTGTGTCCTAGCAGTGGAAACATTATAGGCTGATTATGATACTTAATCAGCCTATAACGTTCCCACTGCTGCAATACGATAGTTCGTAGAAAGTACACACAAAACATGTAGTTTAGGCCTGTTCTGGCATGTGCAGACACGTTGCGCCGGCCCCGAATAAATTGGGATAAGGGCAAGAATTTTAGGTTATGACGATGATGACGATGCAGGAACGCGGGCATTCATTATTTTACTAAAAACGAAAAGCTATCGCAAGCAATGGTAAATTGCTACTGCAGGCTGTGGGTGTCGACCTCAGGACATACTGCTTCTAACACGGACGTCGCTTGCTCCCGCGTCGTCAGTTTTTGGGTGGGATATTATCCAGACTCTTAAGGCTCCTACATACTGGCGCGACTCGTCGCGCGACGCGTCGCGACACAAAGGCACCGCTTGTAGCGGTACACGCGGTGTCTTTGTGTCGCGTCGCGTCGCGCGACAAGTCGCGCCAGTATGTAGAAGCCTTTACTGAATAAAACCAACCCGCGTTCCTTCCGTTGCCTGCGTTGCCAGAGGCCACGGTAACCCTTTCACATCATCAGCCCTAACTTTATACTTTGGCTGCTGAGACCAAAACAACTTAATATACAGGGAAGTTTTATAAAAATGCGGCTGTTATTATAGTAAACTGTGTGTCTTACGACTTCCACGCGGACGAAGTCGTGGGCAAAAGCTAGTTTAATATGTATAGATAATTCTGATACCCGGATAGTATGCCCTAACTATAATAATTTAATTCATACGACTGACAGTTAGGATTTGAATTTACGGTCAATTTACGTTGAAACTCAATTTGCTTAGGTATCAATCAAGTTACCTGACTTTACATAGACTTTTTTTTTAAACTTTCAATATTTAATAGCGTCACAGAGTCATTAGTTATTTATTAGTGCGTTAAATTGTCATCATAGCTTAGTAGATAAAAATAAATGTGTCTATTATATAAAATAAATAATATAAAATTAAATGGTCGCTAAACTGTAATCAAAATCCTATAGTATTTGAAAAGGCACTTTGAACATAGAATATCAAATGGTCGTGTTTTTTTTCACTGCTTTAAGGCTCGTGCAGACTGGGGCGATATCGCGGGCGCGACAGGCAGCAATATGTCTGTCGCGCTAGTCTGCACGAGCCTCAATGAGAGATTTTACATGTTCACAATGAAAGTAACATCGATGCTTGGTGTAGCTTGGGCATGCTATTATCAAGTGTTTGACAGCATGCTAACTTAGCTATATTGTTCCTACTGCTAGACGGGGTGGATAATGGCGCGGACTTCACACCCACTGGTAAGATGGAGCGACTTTAACGATCGAATGAGTTTGGATAAATTAAAGTTTTGTTTAATTAATTAGAACAGTTAAAAACGTAGCATGGCAGATTTATTTATAAATAAGTTCCAAGTTTTACTTTGAAAAAAATCGGATTACAAAACTTCCTTGTAGGAAAATGATTAAAAACGTCCGAGAAGTTTTGTTTTAAATTATTCAATCTTTGAAATTGTATCGAATAATAATGAATTTGTGACAAAGAAAATACCACCTCAAATATTAAATGATACTTTTTTTACGAGAAGTTATTTTGGTACCTACCTATTTGTTTCTGAATAATTTTTCAAAGTCTTGAGCTCTGTTTAGTGTTAAAATAGAGATAACAATCAAATAAGGATATTATATTAAAAGTTTATTACCGTGAAAATATTTAAGAGCCATTTGAATATTCTTTATTGTAATCATCTAATTACCTACAATAGTCTGGGAGCAGTCTGCTAGAAACATTACATCTACTATCTAGAATCTCTAAAATATAATATATTGTATACAGTATAATAAACTGTCAGAATAATGCAAAAAAAACCGGTCATGTGCGTGTCGGACCACGCACAATGAAGGGTCCCGTAGTTGGGAAGCTGGGATGAATTTATCCCAAAAACAAACTTGACATTGTAGTTGAAAAACATGTTCTCCCATACATCGATATACATATATGCCACGGTCAATTCTCCAACTGCATATTTAAGTTGGTCGACTATTACTCGTTAACTTGTAAAGCCCCCACTTAGCTGTGATAGTTTTCCTTTTATTTAATTATAAATATATACTCCTGCCATATTTTTTTCACATCTCCATAAACAACCATTTAGCTGGCAGGGGGGGGGGGGGGGGGGCACTTGACTCTAACAAAAAAATAGCACTTTAATGCTTAATATTACGCAAGCGCCTATCCAACGTTACCCACACCACGGGCTAAACGAGAAATAAAATATCATCCCCACATTACGTGCAAGGGAGGTAAAAATATTTTATTTTAGCACTTTGTCGGCGTGATTAATATGTATACCTATGCCAAATTACAGCTTTCTAGTACTAAGCGTCTCTGAGCTACTGTGGGGACAGACAGACAGACAGACGGACATGGCGAAACTATAAGGGTTCCTTGTTTACTACGGAACCCTAATAAAAAAGAAAAAAATCCTTAGCTCATGTCTGACAATAGTATTATATTATAAGCCGTTCGCGGAAACACAACGACCACCTGAGAACTATTTTGACTACTGCTAGACTTAGCCATAAGTTAATCATCCTACGCTTCTCAAGAAAGACCAGATCTTTTGTCTTCCGTTTTTATTACCACACCATGCTGTTTTAATTAACCCACAATCATTAGAAATCGTTACACATGTGTAGGCAATGAAATTAACTTTTCAAATAGGTATAGTTAAACCAGTTCAATCACTAGAATATTAATCACGAACCGTCGCGTGCTGTGCCACGGCGTGACTGCAAAAAAAACACATGTCATGACCGATGGCGACCATGATGAATGGCACATCAATATTCGAAGCGGATAGTGCCAGATTAACCGGCGGATTCATTCGACGTGACACTAGTCACAAACAGCGTGACACAGACTGACTTGTAACAATTAAAATGATATAAAGCAAGACAGTTGACTCTGGCTTTAAAATATAAAGTGACTTTTTAGGGTTTCGTACCCAAAGGGTGCCAACGGGACCCTATTACTAAGGCTCCGCTGTTCGTCCGTCCGTCTGTCACAAACTATATCTTTTGAACCGTAATAATTGAAATTGAAAATTTCACAATGTGTACTACTCGTATGACCGCTATAACAACAAATAATAAATATTAAAATTAAATAGTTTAAAATAAAAGGGGTTCCCCATCCCCGTATAAAGTCTGTGTTTTATCCGGCGTTTCTATACTAAGGAATAAAAAAATAAATTGTAGTGTTAAATATTGTAGGATATGGTGGTCCGGAACCCTTCTTGTGCGAGTCTGACTCGCACTTGGCCGCTTTTTTCTGTAAACGCATGTTTTAGTTTGAACACGTATTGGTTGGTTGCAATTTCGATACTTTTTGATGGATAATGTTGTCGTTTATTTTGTTTTTGTTGAATTACAGCACATACGGGAACAAAAGGTAATAAAGATCCGGTTTGGAAATTAGCATCAAGAACAGGGACAAGAAATGGCCGCGAGATCCAAGATACCGGGTATGTTCATCCATACTAAGAACTGAATACTGTCAGATTATTAAGCCTTATAGGTGATTTGATTTGTCACATGTTTTTATTGAACCAACCTGAGTGTCAGCTTCGTCTGCCATTTGTATGAATGAATGAATGAAATGCACCGACCCCAACGTGGTTTGACCAGACTCGATTACTCGAATGCACCCAAAGATTCACACGAGCCCCTGGAGCCTCATATTTGACGGGGCTACAGAGGCCATATCAAGGAGTAGACCGGGGGGCGCGATAATGGCAGAGAAGACGTGGCCTTAGGATATGGAAGGATTAGAGCCGTACCGGATATGCATCCTACAGTAGGCATTGGAACTGTGGAGAGACGGGTGATATTTATCTATAGGATCTTTTAACGACGACGTCCCCACCAGGTTGGTTCATAGATAATATTTTTGTAATTGTAATTACTTACACAAACTAATTGTAAATAAGTTGCTATCACAGTGGACAAACAATACATTTTGCTTATATACCTCTACAAAAAAATCAGTTATGGTTTAGGCCAATTTTACATGGAAAAAATTAGAGAAATTAAATAATTCTTTAGCCAGTAAATTATGTATTCAGTTTTTTTAATAATGTATGTGACTCAAATGAGTTCTACGCTGAGTTCTTTTCACTATTAATCACGCAATTTAATGATACTTTTCCACTAAAGACTAACAAAGTATTTACACAAAGTTATTATTTAGTGATTGGGCGATTCCAGGTATTCGTAAAAGCAGGTAAATAACTATTTGAACTTTATGGCCCAAAGCAACATATGAATAACGTAAGCTTTCAAAAACTTTTACAAGTGTGCAAATAGCTAAAGCATTAGCAATAAAATAAAATCGGCTGATGATAACATAAAAACTGCTTGGCAAATAATAAATAATGAAATAGGTATGAAAACACTGCGAAATACTGAATTCGATTTAGAGACTGCACATGCCCCCCCCCCTCAACTCAGATGTAGAAATAGCTCAGGAATTTGAAAACTTCTTTTCTACTATTCCCCTTAAAATGAATGAAGATTTAAATTTCTCACCAGCACTTTCTGTTGCCTTAATTAGATAAAATGTGAAGGCCCTTTGGAGTTTAGGTTTCAGCATAGAAACCCCAGGCTGTTATAAAAGCTTTTAAAGATCTTAAAATTAAATGAACAGAAGATCACTGGGGAATATCTGTAAAAGTCTGTCAGATCTTTCATCGAAACCATTGCGCCCTGTATAGCTATCATATTTAAGACCAGTGTAGACCAAGTCCAAGACCGAGTCTTTCCGGATCTCATGTTAAAATCTGGTGATAGTAAAGAACCCAACAATTAGAAGCCTGTGTCAATTCTGCCAGTTCTCAGTAAGGTGTTTGAAAAGTTGATGCTCAATCACATGTGAAGTCACTTTAGTAAAAATTCCATCTTTCATGAACAATAGAATGTTTTAGAAAGGGCGTTGCACCACTGATGCTGATGTCAACCTAAGGCGCCATCTTCACGGACGAGAGACTCGCGGCGATAGTCACGCTGTGTCTTCAAATTATCGCCGTGTGGAGATTGATTCATAGAGTTTCTATTGATTTTGATAGCATGTCGATACTATCGCCGCAATTTTTTCGCCCGTGCAGATTGTACCTTATTAAGAACATTCTTAACGCCTGGGATATTAGAATCTTTTGCGACCACTCTAAGGCGTTCGATTGTAAACCATGTCACACTTCTGCTAAAACTAGAGCACTATGGGATTAGGAATACAGCTCTTGATTTACTAGGAGCATACTTGAAAGATGAAAGAACAATGGGCATTCCTCAAGGTTCGATATTGGTTCCATTCCTCATTTTAGTTTACATGATTGAGTTACCCAAATTACTTCAAAATCAACCGAGATGGAGTTATTTGAAGATGATACGTAATTGATCTTGAAAATAGACCGACGGACACAAAATCTTGACGACGTGAATAACTCTAATCTTCAGGATTTGGTAATAAATGAAAAAAAAAAACTAAATGAATTAGATTTAAATTACCTAATGTTAGAAGTAGCGAATTTGACATCACATTGAACTGGAATTTATGAATCAAACGGTTTTCCCAGGAATCACGCCAGACGAGAAATTACAAATAAATACCTCAAATAACATCTCTTACGGGGTGGCTAAGCTCGGCCGCTTATGCTGTTAGAAAGATAAGACGGTTAACAGAGGTATAAACCGCGCGTTTGGTCTATTTTAGCTATTTCCACAGCATTATGTCGTATGGCATTTTACAGTGGGGTCGGGCTGCTGACATTAAATCCAGGTTTAGTTTTCAAAAGAGAGCTATCAGAGCAATTTATAACCTACGTCGCTGAGAATCACATAGGAAACTAATAAAAAGATTAATATTATGACGGAACCTTGCCAATAAATGAATTGGAAAACATCTACATCTTTTAAAATAAAAATTGATAGACTTAATTTTAATACTACACCCGAGAGCAAGGATTTAGGGTCACATAAAGATACCTGAAAGTCTCGGAAACTAAGAATGCTAGCTTAATGAAATTAATTTGCGTTTAATAGACAATTAAATGTTCCTTAAATGAAAGTAATAAAATGTATGTGTCACTTTATATTATATTCATAAAAAAACATAAACAATAAAATAACCAATCTCATCTTACAACAAAAATAGAAAAGCCAATTTTTTTCTACCACTTTAAAATTTGCTTGAGTTTTAGTGCTGTCACTGCGGTTATGCGGTTTGGCATACTGTACACCGAGTTTCTTATAAGATGTTGAAAAATATTCTCCCATTCCTCTACGAGCGCAACATTATTTATTGAAAAAAAAAAAAATATTAAACCTCATTAAAAGTACACTTTGTAAACAAGCATATTACAAAAAATGAAAAGATCCAAGATAAGAATGCTTGGAAACATGCTGGTCTTGCTCCATAGAATAATTTAGAGTCGAGACAAAATCAAACTGGTTGCTAATTTAATGGTACATTTTTTTTTATAATTTTGATTTTACATTCTGTGATTACTTTATCTCACACACTTTTTTTTGGTGGAAAATTGTCAAATAACTTCTCCCGCTCTGGGCGGAGCGGGAGGGTGCGTCAGACTCTTACTGACTAAAACCCACCCGCGTTCCTTCTGTTGCCAGGGCCTCGGTATCCCTTTCGAACTTTCCTGCGATCCCGGCTACCTCACACATTGACTTATTACTTGTTAATTTTTTAGGAAAATCGTCTACATTTATAATGTTTGTAAATAACACTATGTATCTAATCTATCACATAATTGGACGAAGTTACACGAAAAGGATCCAATCCACAAAAAATACAATTAATGTGTCATTGCTTAATTTTTAGGGTTCTGTACCTCAATAGGAAAAAATGGAACCCTTATCACGCATAGGATCAATCGTGTGTCTGTCTGATTGTCTGTCCATCTGTCACAGCCGATTTTCTCCGAATCTACGGGAACGATTAAGTTGAAATTTGGTACACATGAATTTTTGCAACCCAAACAAGGACGTGTAACGTAAACAAATTCATTTTGAATATGAGGGTCACTTTTGGGGGGCAAATTAGAAAATATAAAACAAAGGTTTTCAAACTGTACCGTGTGACATATCAAATGAAAGGGCTAATTGTAAGGGTTTCAAATATGTTTTTGTTATAATTTCAAAATAAATAGTTTTAAAGTTACATAACATCACGCCTTATTTCCCCAAAGGGTTGGGCAGAGGTGTACCTGTAGTACACCCACATTTCGCCAGTTATGTTTAAGTCGCATGTAATAGGGGGCAAGCCTATTGCCATCAACCGGGCACAAATCCGGACACCAGGCTGCTACTGGGATATTCCAGATAGAAAAACCCAATAATACTTGGCCCAACCTGGGAATCGAATCCAGGATCCCATACTCAACAGTAGCGCTTGCAATTACTAGACCAACCAGGCAGTTGCTAGTTTTAAAGTTATTTAAGAAAATAGATGAAAATTGACCTTATATCCGAAACTGAGCCAAAATTTAAAATAAAATAAAGAAAATGTTCTTTACTTATATAGGGATAAAAAATAACATCGGAGGATTCATTGTACGGAACACTCACCACGCGAGCTCAACTAGCACATGTTCGGGTATTTAAATTCTCTTTACCTATTGTGGTGTAGTAATTTTATTCTAGGTGCATCGTCTGTACATGTACCTAATTATAAAATTAATGTATACAAGATATTTTAAAAGAATAACGGTGGAGTTTCTTGCCCATTCTTCTCCATACGAAACTACCTTTTGGACGTAGAAACTAGAATAAATTCTATTTTTCTGTACATTTTGACGTTCAAAAGTGCCTTTTATCTGCCTATTTAAAACAATGATTTTACTTTCCTCTCTATCTCACCACACACATGCTACCCGTATTCTATTCTTAAACAGAATATATTTTAAAATTACTATTATTTAATTTTAAAAAAATTTGTACGTTAATTTTTTGTACATTTTTTTCTTCTTCTTATTTTGTTTTTTTTTTTGTATTTTTGTCGTATTTTTTATTTTGTATTTGAATTATTGTAAAAAAATCAGCGTATTTAGTGTAGGCCTACTCATGCTGTCCCATGTAACAGGAGAAACCTCGACCCCTGTCATACAGGATGTCAGTTCAGGGGTCGAGACCTCATTGATGTAACGTGTACCGAAGTTTGGAAATAAATTACTTTTACCATTACTTTTTTAATATAAAATAATGTCAAAATAGCACTGAAATACGGATTGGCAGCCTGGGACCTGGAGAAGGACATTGACTACTTTTCATCCTGGATATTTGTATGAGAAAATTATGAAATATAAAACTCACGCAGACGAACTCGGTGGCAACATCTAGTTTAGAATATAGTAGAGTCAGTCTATCAAGCTTAATATCATCCTAAAGACACGTTTCACTTCTACGAAGGGAGGAGTTTCTGTAGTCACTTCAATTGCTCACATAACTATTGTAATTCTCAGAAGTTTCATAGTTTCTATGCTGATTTTAAAGCAAGAAACTTTCGCTCTACAGCTGCTGCGCATTTCACAGAGCTTGTAAAAGCAAACCGTGTTGAATTAAATGTATCTTATGCATTTTATAGAAATCAATATGTTATGGAACGTTTCATCTATTGAGGAAAACGAAAGCAACAAGATAATTTCCACGACTGCGTCTCTCAATAGGACGGACATGTTTATAATAATATGTTTTTATACAAAATGATGCATTGGAATCCATACTTAATATCATAAATGCGAAAGTAACTCTATCTGTTTGTCTGTTACCTTTTCAGCCCTTACTGTGCAGATATATGATTTTAGTGACTTTTAAATCTTCCAATGCCAAGGCCTTCTTATAATGAAAGTAAGTTATGTAAAAAGATTGTGTTAAAATATAACGCATACACATCTCTAAGTGAATATAGTTGACGACACGGTTGGCGTAATGGCTGAGCAATCGACTGCTGCACAGCGTGTCGCGGGTTCGATCCCCGCACGGAACAAATATTTGTATGATCTGCAAGTAATTGTTCCGGGTTTGGGTATTTGTGTTTGTGAGTTCTATGTTTGTGAACGCACCCACGATACAGGAAGAAATTCCTAGTGTGGGGCAATGTTTTTAAAAAAAAAATATATTAAAGTATTATAGTAAAATACGATAGTAAATAAATTCAGGTAGTAATGTCCTACCCAAAGCTTAAAAAAGGATATTACTTTCAAACTACTTAAGATATTTTCATGTTTTTTTTTTTTGTATGAACAGACTATTTTATTATATAGAATTACAACTGTGATTTTTTTCAAAATTTTCATATTTTCTTTACTAAACATAAATATGCATGCGCGACGTGCATGGCCAAGGTCAACGGCGGCTGAACGGATTTTGATGAAATTTAGCACATGGATAGACTGTTCCCTGCACCTTTTTTCCCCACATTTTTGTCTGCTCAACAACTTAAATAACGCAATGAATGTTGTTGAAATGAAATGTCAAATGAAACCCATTGCTACTGATAGGGTGTTACGCAATTACCCCGCTGGGCCCTGACCAAAGTCAGTTTACGCGACATGGAGAGTACGGTTGTCGCAACCCAGTGCTGGGCACGCCACGATTGCGGCGATAAGTCCCCTCTTTGAGGAGTGGCTAGAGAGGCGCCACGGCGTCCTCACCTTCCGCCTGACGCTCACCGGACACGGCAGCTTCGGGAGGCTCCTGTGACGGATAAGGCGGGAGGAAACGCCCGGGTGTCACCACTGTGTAGATCGCCCGGAGGACACGGTGGAGCATACGCTGGAGGTCTGCCCGGCTTGGGCAGAGCACCGTCGTGTCCTCGAGGAGGCGATCGGCGGCAGAGATCTCTCGCGTCCGGCCCTGGTTCAGGCCATGGTACGGAGCGAGAGGGCATGGCCAGCCGTCACCTCCTTCTGCGAAACAGTAATGCTCGCGAAGGAGGAGGCGGGACGGTTGAGGGAAAGGCAAATTTCACGCCCTCTCGCCCCTAGCCGCCGCAGGAGACGCTCTGGGCGTCGGGAATCCCGGGCGGATTTCCGGCCACCGTAGGCGCGGGCTTGCGGACGGTGAGCAATGGGTAGCTCACCGTCCAGTAAGGACCAGGCCCGGGGCGACGGCGCATTGTATTCCACGCGCGCCTCAAAGATATGTCGTCAGCACTAATGTAGTGGACACTAGGGCCGATGCCTGCCGGGGTCGCGGGTAGGTACTAAAGGGTCCGAGGCCCCTGGCAACACAGGCAACAGGAAGGAATACTGGTGGGTTTTAGTCAGTAAGATTCTGACACACCCTCCCGCTCCGCCCAGAGCGGGAGAAGTTATTTGATGATTTCCCACCCAAAAAAAAAAGGTAGTACCTGGGTGTATCAACAACGTGAGCTACATATTTTATTTAGAGTTCTATTAGAGGTCATCCATTCTCCCATCTCTACTAAACAATTTAATGATAGGTACCATTTACGATCTGGTGAATAGCACAATCATATTTGCAGCTCCTAAGTATTTAAGACGTTGACAACACCTAAACCGCGGTCACTGTCAGATTGCATAGAAAAGAAAGAGAAGCGCGATGACACAACGCTAGTAATTTATTGCAGAATATGAAGAAATTATCTATTTACTCAAAATTGAGCTGAGAAATCGAAAATAAAAAACAACCAAGTTCTGCATTAAAATAAGACGTTCTTGTTATTAATTAAATACGTAACGTATGTTGATATTTAATACAGATATTTTGGATTTAACTCAAGGTAAGAGGTTAGTTTAACGTTAGTTTGTATCGAGATTTTTTTTTTTTCAAAACTTGTTTTGGTACCAACCAAGTTCTCGGAAATATGTACAAAAATAACATATATTTTTTCCGCTACTACAAACCATGCGGATTTGCATTTTTTTTTTCTTAAGAGAAGCCTATTTTAGTCAATTGGGTCTTGTCAGCGCCTTAATTTAAGGTTGATTCCTCTCAAATTCCGAAACAAAGACCGGTGCAATAAACGAAAACTAAAATAAAATTGTAATCTTAACTTAGTGAGCCATATGGCTTTTTAATATCTTTCCGAAAAATATCTTGAGGATATTTTTGTTAGTAAAACACTTAAGGAATCTTTTATTGGGGTCATATTAAAACGCACGAAAGTTAACGCAGAATTTTAAGCAGCAATAGGTGATTTCCTCTTGGAGAGAAAGGTCAAAGAAAACATATATAGATTGTATGAGTAATGATATGAAAGAAAAGGAGTGGATAGCGTGACGGTTGCCCGGGGAGGAACGTCAGATGATGATGATAAGGTAATTTCCACTGGACTGCATTTGGTTGAAAGCATCAAAGCAGAACAATTTAATGTTCAGCAGTCATATGACGTCAAAGATCCATATAAAGTCATAGATTCCTAGAGTCATGAATGCTTGTTTGGACTATCCTGTAGAATCATTGGTATCATCACTAGGTTCGCAAACCAGATTGATGGCCCAGCATGTTTAGGTTCTGAGGTACCTACCAACAAAGGAGGACGTTTTCTGCCCTTTTCATTTTTTCTGAAATGGTAATGGCTTTCTCTTCATTAAGGATTTATTCAATATTTTTTACCAACTTTAATGTCTTAGAAGTTTTAAAATCCTCCTACAAGTAACCGTAATTAAATCTTATCAGAGAACTAAGTGAAGCTGGAAAAGTTATTTGCGAAGTTTTCATTAAAAAGTATTATCTTTTTAATTAATGTCTTATTTATTAGAAGTTGTTTTTCTTATATTGAAATGAGAAATTGATAATATTTTAAGCGTTTGGTGTGTTTCACAAATTGGGTTGTTAAGGAGATTGTAATAAAAGGAGCTATGTTGCCATTATTATTGGCATTGCTGTAGGCTACGAATAGCCGTAATGAGTTAGGGCCAATGCACAAATAATGGTAGGCCATTTAGATCATCGCCTGCGACCACAATACGAAGTCATTTACTTAAGCACTCAATTTGCACTATCTACTAAAGTACACTGGGTTTTTTTTTAAGTACGTGTTTAAGGCCTGACTACAAAACCTGCCCGACGTGGTGCTTAAAAAAGAATTTCAAAACGCAACTTTAAATAAAAGTAAAAAAATAGACAACATCACGCCTATAATCCCGCCAGATATTTTTAACTACCATGTAATGTAGGGGACGAGCCTATTACAATCAACCGGGCACAAATCCAGACTTCGGGCTGCTACTGAGAAATTCCTATTGGAAAAATTCAGTATCACTTTGAACGTGCTGAGAATCATACCTAGGGCCAGCATGCTCAGCAGTAGTGTTTACGATTGCAACCACTAGACCAACGAAGCAGTCTTCATCATCATCATCATCATCATCATCATTTCAGCCGAAAAACGTCGACTGCTGGACATAGGCCTCCCCCAAGCACCGCCACTTCGACCGGTTTTGTGCTTCCCACATCCAGCGGATTCCTGCGGCCTTCACAAGGTCATCGGTCCACCTTGTAGGAGGCTTTCCGACGCTACGTCTTCCAGTACGCGGTCGCCACTCCAGAACCTTTCGGCCCCATCGGCCATCTGTTCTGCGAGCAATGTGCCCTGCCCTTTGCCACTTAAGTTTGGCAATTCTTCGGGCTATGTCGGTAACCTTGGTTCGCCTGCGGATCTCTTCATTTCTGATTCGATAACGTAGGGAAACTCCAAGCATAGCCCTCTCCATTGCCCTTTGAGTGACTTTTAGCCTTTTAATAAGGCTCATTGTAAGCGACCACGTTTCAGTGCCGTCAGTCATCACTGGCAATACGCACTGGTCAAAGAATTTTGTCTTTAGACACTGCGGTATGTGGGACGAGAAGATATTGCGTAGCTTCCCGAACGCTACCCAGCCGAGTCGGATTCGACGATTGACCTCTTTCTCCAAGTTGGAGCTACCTAACTGGACAGTTTGTCAGTAAACAAACTCGTCCACAACTTCGAGTGTAGCGTCTCCGATCTTCATGAGAGTGGGTGTCACATGGGCATTCGACATGACCTTTGTCTTGTCCATGTTCATTTTAAGACCCAATATTTCGGAAGCTCTACTGAGGCAGTCTTAAAATCATAGAATTACTTGTAAATAAATTGGTTTGCATAGGCCTATGTCCGGGGAGAGTGAGATCAAACCTCACTTATTGCACGGTTAAATCAATCTGCCTAGTCTTTTCCCAACTGTGTTGGGGTCAGCTTCCAGTCTAATCTGGTGCAGCTGAATTCCAGTATTTTACATGGAGCGACTGCCTATCTGACCTCGACAACCCATTAACTGGGTTACACGATACCCCTTGGTAAGACTGGTTATCAGACTTTCGGGCTTCTGACGACCCCTAACGACTGTCAAAGATCCACGAATGACAGCCGGGACCAACGGCTTAGCGTGCTTTCCGAGGCACGGCGGAGTCTCGGTATGTAAAGATGGTCACCCATCCACGGACCGACCCCGGCAAGCGTAGCTAAACCTGATACATCAACCGGTGCGGCTGTTATTACTTAGCCTCGAGCTCCCCAAATTCGTTGCGCGGTTATTGATGTTATTTATTTGATTAGATATTCAACAAAATACCATTTTCCACTACCTACCTACTCCACATAAATGTTCCTAAAATGTTGACTAAATCTGGGTGTGTGTACTTTACATAACCTTAAATAATTATAAAACAGCGAACAATTAAAATAGACCTGTCATAAAATCATAATAAATTTTAATTTCGCTTCTATTAACACAAAATATTTGACACATTATGTAAATATTACGTATAGTATGAATAATATGGAAGTTGGGACGGTTATTACGTGTTTGCATAATATTTGCTCAGCCAGGGTGCGGGGGGAGTGTCTCTGTGTAACTTAGATATTAGACGTAGCTACGTAAGTAATTGTGAGTACCTAACATGACGACATACTAAGCAAATCTAAGGCCGTTTGTACCACTAATCACGCTACGTTTAGCGCTAACATTCTGTCTCTGTCAACTTCAAACAATGTACAGAAATGAAATGATATTTTAAATTTTGTTTAGCGTTTAACGAATTTAGTCATTTGTTGGGCAAGCGGGCCTCTACAAGTAACTTTGCCTAGCTTAATCAAGTAAGTTCATTGCCGAAACTGACTTGCACAATTTAACATCAAGTTAACTTCAGCACAAGTGTAAGGGTCCACTAGGGCCGATGATTGCCGGGGTCGCGGGAAAGTACGAAAGGGTTACAGTGCCCCTGGCAACACAGGCAACAAAGGAACACAGGTGGGCTTTAGCCTGTAAGAGTCTGACACACCCTCCCGCTCCGCCCAGAGCGGGAGAAGTTATTTGATAATGGCCCACCCAAAAAAAAGTTAACTTATTCTGAAATTTAATAAACATAGTGCAAAAGTCAATTTGCTATGAGTTTTTAGAGTTACTCAAGTTTTACTTCGCTGCTTGTTAATTTTTACACTCGTGTTGTGGCAAGTGCGACAGTGGCTTTCCAGGCATCATGATTATGATCACGTAGTTAGTAGGCTGTCGTGCTATAAATATCTTACCCCCATATTTATAATTTAGGTTTAAAATTAACTTTAATAAGGAACAAATAATAGGTAAGCCTATTAGTTTGGTTCACACTGTATTCTAGGTAACTAACTCCTGCAATTAGCACGATGGCAAGGGTAAGGTAAAGGTAGGGACACGGCTATTCCATATTTTTTAAATTTTCACTACGTACATATTATACATACATAATTATAAGAAAAAACAGACTGACAGCTTAGTTACAGGTAAACAAATGGACAAAAAAAACGCAAGTCATTTGTTTGAGCCCGAACAACGTGTTACACGCAATAATAATTTATCACCTTCAAACAACTGGTAGGTAATGAGAGGAAATCGGTAAGTGCTGTAATAAATAAAATAACGCAAATAAGTAGCACTTTATCCCTTATTCAATTTCTCCATATTTTATTTCGGCCCAAAAGACAATAACAGATGTCTTTTGGTCCGAAATATACATCCGCACCTATAAAATGGTAAACTGACTGACTGGGTGATACATCAACGCACATCCCAAACCGCTGGACCTAGATACCTGAAGTTTTGCACATAGATACCTTATACAGTGTAGGCATCCACAAAGGAAGGAGTTTTGGAAAATCCACCCCTAAAGGGGTAAAATAATGGGCACGACATAAATTGCGGCGATAAGTCCCTTGTTTGAGGAGTGGCTAGAGAGGCACCACGGCGTCCTCACCTTCCGCCTGACGCAGGTCCTCACCGGACACGGCATCTTCGGGAGGTTCCTGTGTCGGATTAGGCGGAAGGAAACTCCCGGGTGTCACCACTGTGTGGATCGCCCGGAGGAGGGGCCTCGGTAACCCTTTAGAGGTACTAAAGGGTTCCCACGACCTCGGCAGGCATCGGCCCTCGTGGACCCCTACACTTGTGCTGACGACATCTCTTTGAGGTGCGCGTGGAATACAACGCGCCGTCGACCCCGGCCTGGTCCTTATCGGACGGTGAGCTACCCATTGCTCACCGTCCGCAAGCCCGCGCCTACGGTGATCAGAAATCCGCCCCGGATTCCCGACGCCCAGGGCGTCTCCTGCGTCGGCTAGGGGCAAGAGGGCGCGAAATTTGCCTTTCCCTCAACCGTCCCGCCTCCTCCTTCGCGAGCATTACTGCTTCGCAGAAGGAGGTGACGGCTGCCCATGCCTTCTCACTCCGTACCATGGCCTGAACCAGGGCCGGACGCGAGAGATCTCTGCCGCCAATCGCCTCCACGAAGACAAGGCGGTACTCTGACCAAGCCGGGCAGAGTACCGCGAGAGTAAAGCCCGGGCAGAGTAAAGCCCGGAGGACACGGTGGAGCATACGGTGGAGGCACCGTATGCTCCACCGTGTCATCCGGGCGATCCACACAGTGGTGACACCCGGGCGTTTACTCCCGCCGTATCCGACACAGGAACCTCCCGAAGCTGCCGTGTCCGGTGAGGACCTGCGTCAGGCGGAAGGTGAGGACGCCGTGGCGCCTCGCTAGCCACTCCTCAAAGAGGGGACTTATCGCCGCAATTGTGGCATGCCCAGCACTGGGTTGCAACAACCGTACTCTCCATGTCGCCATGAGATCCCGCCGGAGCTCCGTCCGCTATGCTGCGATTTCTCGCGGCGAATTTCAACCCTTAAGGGGATGTAAAGGGGATGACAATTTGTATTTCAAAAACAAATACAATTTTCTTCCTTATTTTACTACACCATGGTCGATATGGACGAGTCGGTAAATTATTCTGTTGAATTTTTAAACTCCTCCAAAATTGTGCAATGGAACTAGACTCCAAGTAACAGCTCTCCACCGCAATGTTATTGAGGCCAAAATATTAACTGGATCGGCCAGAGGAGAAACAGTCTTCGTGCCGCGTATACCAAGCTTTGTTTCGCGGACTATTAATAAGTCACAGGGACAAACTCTTAAATTTGCTGGAGTTGATTTGCGACAGGACTGTTTCGCCCACGGCCAGTTTTATATGGCATGCTCACGTGTGAGCTGTCCAGCTAACCTGGTTATTTTAGTGCCCACTTCGGAATTAACGCGATATCGCGGGCGCGACAGTCAGCAATATGCCTGTCGCGCCTGCGATATCGCCCCAATCTGCACGAGCCTTTGTAAAGAAATACTGTAACGGACGGTATCTCCTGAACTTTTGTCAAATATTGTGATATTTGACAAAAGTTCAGAGTTTAAAAAACTTTGTTCATGGCTATCGCTCGCCACTGCGTGTGCGTAGTGGCGGGCGATAGCCATGAACCAAGTTCTATATTGTTACAATAATTCATATCTAGAAAAAAAAACCAAATACTCTACGCGGACGAAGTCGCGGGCAAAAGCTAATAAGTTATAAATGATAAAAAGGCAAAACATTATTGACGAGTAAGAAAAAATACGTCGAGTTTTTTAGCTGAATGAGCAGAAAGCAGAAATAAAGAAATCATGTCCCAAATGTAATTACATTACTCTGTTTTTACCAAAACATGTTTCATTTGACTTGGCGTAGTGAATTACTTTTTGGGCACTTACACAAAATATACGAAAAATACGAACCAAAAATTCTGGATGATCAAAATGCATCTTTTATTTAAGATATTTATCATTTTCTTGCGATCCTGTCGTAGCGTTTTGACAAATGAAGCTTGTTCGAAATATTCGGGTCTCTGAACGCCATCCGTCATCCAAACTATCGTCTGATAATGTTTTGCGTTGTTAGTCCTGGAGTTTTGTTTTCCTGTGTTTTTTGATGTAGGTAAGGTACTGTCACGTGCATGAAAAAAAAAGGCATTAAGAAAAGTAAAAGCGATTTTCTCGTAGAGTAAGGTAGGTATTGATTTGAATGTGGAACGAATCATTACCTGAACCAACGACAATAGTCTGTGCTCGTAACTGTCAGTAGGTATGTAATTTCAATAAAAAAAAAACTGTCTTTTTTATCAGTCCTATACATTTCAGCTTCCTGTTGTTTTTAGTAGGTACCTACATAATTAGTAAAGATAATAACCATACTGGGCTATCACGACATGCGTAGCGTATAACCATACGTTTAGCTATGGCCCTTATTAATTATAAAAAAGGTTTCTTTTTAACTAAAGTAAACGCTGAGTGGTCAAATGCGAAGTTATAAATGTTTTTATAAAGTCACCTTTACAAGTTAGTAGACTAATTATATTTTTATCATTATGTAAAGTACCTACTTTAGTTTTGTCAAAAACGACATTGAATCAAAACCTAAAGAAGAATAGGTACGTTGCAAATTAATTTATTTTAGTAATTATAATGAAGTTTACTAACAGTTCAATTCAGCATTGTGAGTTAGGTCTGTGAGTCATTTCAATCAATTTGCTTCGTCAATTCTATTTAATATTGGATCCTTACAAATAAATTAAATTGTAAAAGCATCGGAGCTTCGCAGTATCAAAAGTCAGTAAAATATTCCCGCAAATGACATGACAACTTTATTTCTTTAGATATCCTGACTTAATCTTTAGCTTGTTATACCGTAAAGATGCTTTACATTTTCAGCAGTAGGTGTGGTAATGTGTCTTCTAATTTTAACTAAAAATAACGTAGCCCCTAACAATAACTGTGACTTTGTTTTCAGTTTTTAGCAAAAATAAAATAAACCGGTCAAACGAACTGAACACAAAAATATTTCGCCAGACAAACAAATGAATAACTAGAAAAATATTAATAACGTTCAACGGTTGAGCAAACAAGATTATTTCATTACGACAGCTTCCACATCAATTTTGTTAACAGTGCCATTAAATTTTGCTTAAAAAAAGTTGTAAAAGGATTTTTGAAAGCTTTTTCGCAAGGGTAAGTAGGTACATTATGCCTAAACCAACTTTGTAGCAAATCAACCTTGTTACTATACCAACAGCGAGTTTCTGGTAGTGTCAACAAAATTACTCGACAAGTGTCATCGACGCATCGAATCGCGCGGCAGCCATCACTGACTCGTTTTCGGGAGGTCATTGTGCGCAAGGGATGGCGTCACGGATGACCTTGACGCGTCCGCGGCCCGCCCGCACGCTGCGCGTCGCGCCGCTGCACGCATGAAAAATGTCGATGTCCGTACGCGAGTGTTAACTGTGTGCCCGTCGCTTTAGTGTGCGGCCATTTTGTTCTTTTTTCGTTTTTTGTTTACTTTTTTTTCTTTGTTCAGCCTATCTCGTACCTAGTGCTAAATGAGAGTTTGGTAGATTTATTAGGTTCTATTTTAGATGGTTAATGTAACGTATTTAACGTATACAGTTAAACGTGGCTTCTACGTGTAATTGTTTGCATGTGTATAAGCTTTTTTTTTTTTGAGGGTGAGAAATCATCATATAACTTCTCCCGCTCTGGGCGGAGCGGGAAGGTGTGTCAGACTCTTACTGACTAAAACCCACCCGTATTCCTTCCTGTTGCCTGTGTTGCGGGGGCCTCGGTGACCCATAAGTACCTTCCCGCGACCCCGGCAGGCATCGGCCCTAGTGGACCCCTACCTATGTGCTGACGACATCTCTTTGTACGCTGCCGCTGACGTTATGTATACTTTTGACGCAAATCTAATCTAAGATCACATACCTGTTAAGCCCCGCGCGACACCGATTCGGAGTCAAACAATAGAAAATCAATTGTGTCTCATTAGCTGTCCTTGACCAATTAAGCTAAGAAGCTTTGTCTTGTGTTAATGTCAATTATTATATTAATACCAGCACACAGAGTAGCAATAACTAAAAAAAAAGTATTTTATTAACTTCAATTGTACAAGAAACACTTATTTAAACACTATGCGTTACAACTAGGAAAAAGAGTGTGTTCGAGATGAGCTCTGGCACCTAATGTAAGATTTTAGGGTGCCTTTAACTGCAAATATATATATATATTATCTAATATGCCTTATGCCGACGTGTTTTCCCTGAACGCTGAATGGACAAGTCACTTACCGACTTACTTCTTCAAATTGACATTTACCTACTTCAACAGGATGACAAGCAGATAACTTATTGTTCTATTTTTTATACTTCAATAATAATGCTCCCAAATTGGTATGGATATGACGTATGTGTTGTCATCAATCATCATCATTCATTTGCAAGCAGAATACTTATAAGGACAGGGCATAATTCGGGCACTACATAAGTGGACCCGATATTAGATGATAAGTATTTGCAATTTACACCTTAATCAGTCTGGTGCACTCTGAGCAGGTTGAATACCTGGCCGGGGGGCATGACGAACTGCGCAAGTGCTCCAGCACCTTGGCCAAAGGTAGTAGTAGAACACAGTGTGGTTTTAGTCACTTAGAGACACAGATCCCTCCGCCCGCCTCAGGGCGAAGGACATCCGTGAGGATTTCAACAAAATGAAAATTTCTACAGCCCGATTCAAACTTTATGGCGGCTCGGAACATGAGGCAAGTTGCTGTGCAGTAACTAATTCATGTGTCAGCGGGGGTGAGGGGTGCGGTACTGCGCAGCGTGTAGCGCACTTCAGAGCCGTCATGACGTAAAATCAAGCTGGAACAACCTTACTTACTTGTCTTGTCTTACTTACTTGTGTTAATATTGTCGCATGACACGCGCCTTTCTTGTACAGCTCGTGTCAACACAAGATCAGAAAAAGTAATTATCTCTCGTCAAATACCTTGAGACTCAATCCTTCCATCATATCACGGGCCGTCACTGCCTCTAGTCCCGGGGGAATTGTGATTAATTAGCAATTAGTGTGGTAAAGGCCGGGTGAATCAACTGTCTGACATTACGCGCCCTTGCGACGTCCTCCTGTAAGTTAAACTGAGGGTTGCGTCGAACATATCTGCAGTTCAAAATTGAAAGTATGGTTGATGTGGTTTGTAAGATTAGGTGGTTTTTGTTGTCATTGTCGTTTTAGTTATTTTATTGATTGTCAGTAGTGTTCCAGTTTTCAAGTTTTGTTAGTGAATGGAAGTCCTTAATAAAACTGAAGTTATGAACTTAATTTACCTAATACTTGGAATTATATACGGTAAATGTTGATAAAAATTAATGATTTTTTTTTAGACATCAGTTTTTTTTTTTTTTGGCACTAAATGTTATTTCGGCACAACCCTAAAGCCAGCGTCGCACTGAGCGCTCGACCTTGTCGTTCTTTATTTCTATATTGATAAATGTTAAAACTGCACGTTACTGAATCCGCACGCATTTTATACAATATTTTGGCACGAAACGTAATATTATAGCGAGTTTTTGTTCATTTAAACGGACATTTCCGGCACATAGTGACCTTAGGCTTTTCACAGACAAGATTCAGGCAAATGACTAATATAACTATTATTGAGATAGCAACCGGTTGCTAAGTATAAAAAACATAGGTACTATTTTTCAACACAGTTTAATCGAATACTATTAAGCTTTCAGCAATATGTGACAGTGTATCAATAATTTTCAAAACAATTCGTCTATGCTGTGACGTGTGTGGGTACAGGCATATTATATTTCGCAATATTACTTCAGTTACGTAGTTCTATGTTCTATGTTAGAGGGTTTGGATTCCGCACTTAGTCCTTCAGGTGGACCATTGTGCGTGAGCCATGGCGGCCGTTCTGTGGTTATTCCAACCAGCCCAACTCCCTCCAGAAGTTGATCACATCTCCTGGTCTGTTTAGAACTTCTGTGTAGGATCTGGGTGCCCCGAGGGTTTCTGTTCTAATGTGGGTGACGCCTGTGTATTCAAAGAGCACATGTGCAACGGTTTCATCTGCCTCCATGTTAGCTCTGCACAGAGGGCTGTCCCTTATGCCTATTGTGTGGAAGTGTTTGTTTACCGAGCAGTGACCCGTGATGGCCCCCGTCAACAGACGCAGGCCGGTCCTGTCCAGGCGTAATAAGCGCCTGGTTAACTTACTATCCAAGGATGGCATAGCCTCCTTGGACTGTCTGCACCCCGGTGCCGAGGACCACCAGCTTTCCGCTTGTGTGTGGGTAAGCTCCTGTAGCCACCTGCGTAGTTGGTTGAAGGGGATGGGTACTGGTTCCGGCCCGCAGGCTGACGTGCCGGATGCTCTCCTGGCTAGTTCGTCAGCTGCGTCGTTACCCAGTTACGTAGTATTATATTATTATCTGTGCTTCAGTTCTCCAATCTTCTACATACATTTAATAAAAATAATTAGTTACGTAACGGGGTTTGGAAACGAGTCTGATACCGAAAATATAGTTTTTAGAATTTTTGTCCATTTGTTTGGCTGTATCCGTATTGGCGCTAAAACGGCTGAACGGATTCGGATGAAACTTAGCAAACATGTAGGTAGTATAACCTGGATTAACACATAGGATACTTTTAATCCCGTTAGTACGTTCCCGTGAGCTATTTTCCGACATCTACGAAGGCGAAGCCGCGGTCAAAAGCTAGTGTTTGATAAAAAACATACGTAACAATAGGTAAAGGAAATGTAAAACTCACCGTTTATCAAAGCAAATCCGTCGGAAGCGTTTGTAGATATCGTCAGAATAACACTGTATCTGTGAACAATTAAACACAAAATAAGTATTTGGAAATACTTTCCAACTTAAAGGCTCCTGGCATACTGAGGCGATATCGCGGGCGCGACAGGCAGCTATATGCCTGTCGCGCCCGCGATATTGCACCCGTCTGTAAGAGCCTCCGTCTTAAGAGCCTTAAAGCGAGCAGTTGATATTGTTTCATTTGCGGGTACATTTCATAGTTATTATGTTGAAATAAAATTATAATACCTCTATTTTTAACCGACTTTAAAGAAGGAGGAGGTTCTATGTTCGTCTTTTTTTATTTACGTATGTTCATAGATACTTTCGTCAATTTGGAAATTTTGGAAATAATTTTTTTATTTGATAAAGGCTTTTCCTACATTTTGATGAGGTATTGCGAACATAAATGTAGGGGACAGCAGTTTTTTTTTGGGATTGTAGCTTTGGTCCCTTAGTAAAAGTTGTTCATAATGATGAGTACAATCTCCCATTTCGATTTGTCGCATGTTTTCAATGTCACCCTGTTTATGTTTTATTAACTTTGCATCCAATGGGTAGTTTTTGAGTTATCTTCAATAATACGTATTTTTCCACTTATTCTTATTTACTCGGTGTGAATGATGTTATAATAACTTCCTGTCACTTCTGTTTACATATCAGGTAGTGGTATTCAAATTTGTGTCGAGTAATTTATTTGTAGGCGAATCGACAACTCCAGAAATACTTATTATGCAATTAAATGTGGGCGAGTAAATTCGTTCGAATCGCCCAATAAGCCATTTCAGTTGCTTAGATAGTAAAGTCAGGCCAACTAATTGTTTATCTTTACTACCAACTTAAATTTTCTGTTTAAATCATAACTGTCATTCTGTGATAGTGGTATAAAATGGCTATAAAGGCGCCTGCATACTGAGGCAATAGTCCGGGCGCGACAGGCAGCAATATACCTGTCGCGCCTGCGATATCGCCCCAGTCTGTAAGAGCCTTAACACGGCAAATTGACGTAACAATTCATTTCAGTGACTGTCGAAAGAGTAAAATTGAAAAGCCTTGCAGCTTAGTAATTTGATACGTTTTCAACCCACTACTCTTACTAAGGACAAAATAAATTCTTTCTCCTTATATACATATAACTGATGATTATATATATGATTTCGGGATTTCAGGGTATAACTATTTACAGTTAAACTACAATAGGTAAACAGCTTCAAAGTATGATATATCAGACGTTGACGAGTCCTGCCGGGGTCGCGTGGAAGTTCAAAAGGGTTACCGAGGCCCCTGGCAACACAGGCAACGGAAGGAATACGGGTGGGTTTGAGTCAGTAAGAGTTTGACACACCCTCCCGCTCCGCCCAGAGCTCCCGAGTAGTTATTTGATAATTTCCCACCCAAAAAAAAAGACGTTTACGAGTGAGACTTTTTTTTTTTATTTACGACAAACGAACTTACCTACTTAAACGAATACTTGCTTACAGAGGCGGGCGTAAAGGCTCCTACATACTGGCGCGACTTGTCGCGCGACGCGTCGCGACACAAAGGCACCGCTTGTAGCGCTACACGCGGTGTCTTTGTGTCGCGTCCGCGTCGCGTCGCGCGACAAGTCGCGCCAGTATGTAGGAGCCTTTAAACTCTAGGTAGCATAAATAAATTTTGGTTGAAAACAAAATAAAAAAACCCGACTGGCTAGTTATGTGTTTTTGCAGTCGGGTTTTTGTTTTTTAAATAATTTGTTTTAATAAACATTTATTTCCAAAAACAAATTACATACTGGTTCATGAAAATACTTAGGCTGTGTTTTAAAATAACAAATGAATTAAACATCTGTAGCCGAATTAGGCAGAAGCCTGTATTTCAGCTATCAGCGCCAATCCCCTCAAATATTTCAATGCATTTTTAGCCATCAAACATAATTAAGTTGAAATACTGACCAAATTGTTTAATAATAATTAAGAATATATATATTAAAAAGTAAATTAAAAATATTGAATTAAATTAACTTATTATCACTAACAATAATAGAACAGCAAATGAATTATGACAATTTTTAAATGATAAATGAAATAAATAATCATAATTAACAATTTTGGAATTCAGAATTATATGAATTAATAATCTAGAAAAAAATTCAACGTAAGAATAATCGTAAATTAATCTATATTTAACATGAATTACCATTTTTTTTATCTTTAGGTGTTGGGTGTCAGTGTGAGTCCACTCTTTGTGTGTGATGATAATGTATGTGCGTGGAATGTAAGAGGGTGTGTGGACGAGTAAGGGTGTGTTTGTGTGTGTTGTGTAAGGAATGCGTCACTGTGGTATATTTAGAAGGGCTTCAGTTTCTTCGTAATCAAGAGCTTGTAAGTATTCGCAGACTTTTTTTTTACATTTTGTTTCTGTAAGCGGGTAAATGTCAATGGCTCTGTTTATCTTATTGTAGATAAAAGGTCCAATAAAGTTAATAAATCTCGAGCTGAATTTGGTTTTACTCATATCACTTCTAACACATACTTTGTCCTTTCTACGTTTATGTAAGTAAGTAGGATTGTAATTTTGTTTACTATGTTGAAGGAGAGTAACGTTAAGTATGTAAAGTTGTCTTACTGTCAAGACCTCACAAAATTTGTACAGTGTTTGATTAAAAGTACATACTTTCAGGATTGCACGTTGGGCGATCTCAAGAGGCTTAAGTGTAGTTTTACAGGTACCTCCCCAGGATGAGATACAGTAAGTTAGAAGTGACTGACAAAGTGTATAATAGATCTGCTTTAACAGTGGAGGATCAGCTACATGCCACAATTTTTTAAAAACATTTATAAGTTTTCGTGTTCTTCCGCACAGAAGTCTTATATGTTCTTTGAAATCGAGTCTGCTATCGATTGTAACGCCTAAATATCTGACCGTCATAACACGTTCAAGTGAGGGGCACGAGCAGATCGATGTGGACTGGCATTCATGTGATATAATTTTCTGCCTTTCACTAACTCCGTTTAAGTTTCTAATGCCAAAGCAGATATATTTGGTTTTGTCTACGTTTAAAGTCAGGATGTTACTCTGCAGCCACTTTCCAACCGTATCAAAGCCAAGCTGTGCAGCACTGAAGACCTCTTCCCAAGAATCGGCTGTAAAACATAGGGCAGTGTCATCTGCGAAGGAGATTATTTCGCCTTGGGAGAGTTTAAGACTTGAGAGTTGGTTTATATATACCAGAAAAAGGGTAGGCCCCAGGATACTGCCCTGCGGAACTCCATGCGTGATAGGTAGGTCATCACTTTTGTTACCTTCGATTCTGACACATTGAGAACGCCCAGATAAATAGCTTTAAAAAAGCTTGAGCTGCGTGCCTCGTATTCCTAAATTCTCCAGTTTGCCCAATAAGTTGGAAACAGAAATCGTATCAAAGGCGTTTACCAAGCCTAAGAAAATAGTAAGGCATTTTTTTCTTTTATCTAGACCAGAGCTTATATAATTTATTAATCTATTCACGGCTTGCTCAGATGATTTACCTTGCCGAAATCCGTATTGATTTGCTGATAACAGATTATTATTTTCTAAGTAGTTCACTAGTCTCAAGTTTATAATTTTTTCAAGTATCTTCGATAGAGCCGGCAAGATAGATATTGGCCTGTAGTTATTAATACGATTTCTGTCTCCGCTTTTATGGATAGGGCATACCTCTGCTTTTTTTAGAGAGTCAGGGAACACTCCAGAGAGTAAGCAGTCATTAATTTTTTTTTACTATAAGGGGGATCAGAATTAACTTATGCGTTTTCAAAAGGGCGCTACTAATGTTATCCCATCCACTGGCGCAATGTGTCTTTAAACCAGAAATGAGTCGGTCTATCTCTTCGTTAGTTGTATCCATTATTACAAGTGAATTTAGTGTATTTGCATCAGTGCTTGTGTTTGGAGTATTATTGTGTGCCATATGCATGTTTTTATGATATATTTTCTCTGCTAATGAGCGTCCTACATTAATGAAGTAGCTATTCACTTCATTAAGTGTTTTCTCTTGGGAAGTTGAAATAGTTAGCAGTTCTTTGGCAGAGTTAGTTTTTTTAGACGTGTTTGTGACATCTTTAATTGCTCCCTACAGCTTTTTATTGTCCTTTTTTGTTGCTGGAAAGTAAAAAGAGCATACGAGAAAAGTCAACTTGATGACTTTTCTCGTATGCTCTTTTTACTTTCCTCAGTATGGTATTACAGAAGTTTCTGTAACGACTGTATGTAATTTTTAAAATGTCATTATTTGGATTTTTTTTTTTTGACTTTCTGTGTAGTTTATCACGATTTCTTATACATCGTAGCAGGCCCTGCGTTATCCAGGGTTTTATTATTTGGTGGCGCTTAGAAAGAGTAACTTCTTCAGTATTTTTAGCAATTGCGTGATGTAGGGATTCCGTGAAAAAGTTAAGGGAGGCATTTGGATCTGCTAAGTGATAAATTGGGCTAAAATCAATGTTTTTTAGGTCCTGTTGTAGACCTAGTGCGTCGACTTTTGTGATCTTTGTTAAAGCGTATTGTCGTGTTTTCTTTAACCTTACACTCAACGAAACAGGGTAGTGGTCTGTTAGCGTAGTATGAGGTACAATTGCCGGCATTTATCTTGAGCTCTGATCCTTAATTACTTTAAGCGATTTTTTTTTTTTTAAGCGATGCGCACACAAACCCCCACCACTCCGCCGAGAGCTAAAGTTAAATGCCGGCAACTATACTAGGGTGGTGGTGGGGATATTCGTTTTTATTAGTACATGATCCAAACAGACATCACTGGTAAGAGACCATGTGTGGCTGCTAAGGTCAGATAGCGTTCTCCATTTTGATTAATTTTGTTGTGCGTTATATCGATATTTATGTCTCCCATTATTGTTCGAGAGCGGAAAGTTTATGCAATGTGGTATCTAATGAGGTAAGAAATTAATCGATGTTTTTATAGGATGGTGATCGGTATACGGCAAGTATGGCTATACGATTGTCGATTACAGCGATCAAACTATTACAATCTTGCATGGTAGGCTCTTCAATAACTACACTAAGGTTTTCATCGAAGAAAATAACTACACCATCGTTTTGTTTTAGGTTTAGTTTAGTTCCCACACTACAATAACCTGATAGGTTTGGTATAACATTTGTTTTTGAGAGCCAACATTCTGTCAATATAATTATGTCGCATTTGAGTTTCATTCTCGTTAACAAAATGTCTAACTCTGGCATGTTGCAGTTTATGCTACGAATGTTCTGAGTAAGAATGAGCAGGTGTTGATCATCCAATGACGATAGTATTTTATGACAGTCATCAATATCTGTAACTTGAGATTTGGATATAGAAACTTGATCAATGTTTTCTGATAACTGTATTATATATTCTAGGTTTAAGAGCAAATATTGGACTGTTGTACAGCATTTTGATGATTGTAAGAAATGATTTTGTGTGTGATATTTGCGTGGAGAATGTGTGTATGAGTAGACTGGTAGTGTAGCTAGGTGTCCGTACATTTCACAGTTGAATTTGTATAATAAACTTGCATCTGGATGAATTTGTAGTACACCACTACAAATTATTGATATGAATGTCTATAATTTAATTTAAAGTGTATAATAGCATCGAGAAATATGTCAAATGTGCAATTCGTGTAATTTTTGCGGAGTATAATATGACAATTTTTATTCCGTTGTATTGTATTTAGTTAGGACACATTTGGTAACAAAGTAAATCTGATTATTTTAACAAGAAAAATGAATGACTCAATTAGCCGATATACATGCAATAAAATAATTTTAATAACGTTGTAAATGTGACAAGAATGACAAAGTTTAAATAAAAATAAAATATGAGCGTACCAAATATGCTCTATTTTTATGTTGAGCATTTGACAAATTTTAATTTCAGAACAATATAGTCACATTTCTTAACTTGTCTAAGTCTGCCTCGGTGTTTATTCGAACATGTATCGAATCCTCGGTATTTTTTAAATAAACAACCCCATTCGCCGTCCAACAGAAATTATATCCATAGTTTTTCTGGAACTGTCTTGCCAAGAAGAAGAGTCTCTGAGTTTTGTGAGAGAGAGTCTCTGCTATGTACAGTGAGTGGCTTTAGTTGGTGTTTGGAGCTCAAATGAGTTGTGTTTAACTTTTCTACCTTTGGTTTATTTTTATTGAAATGCTTGACAGCCTTAATAACTTTGTCCTTGAGCAATACCGTGGCGAGGTCCACAATAACCGGATTTGAGGCGTCTTTTGATTTTAATCGGTAGATATCTTTTATGCTGGAACTGTCGATCTCGACATTTAGGTTCTTCCCTAATTGCATAATTTCCTTGCTTAAGGTTTCTTTTGATTCACCGTTTAGCTTTGGTATATTACGTATTTCAATACCGGTTCCTCGAGACCTCCGTTCCAATGTTTCGAGTTTTTCCTCCAGCTCTTTGATCAAAATTTTGTCAGCTTTCCGTACTTTTTCGAGAGAAGTAATTTTTATTAGAAAATCATCATATTTAGAGGACATAACATCCATACTTGACTTTAACTCTTGGAAGCGCATCTCTTGTTCTTTTGAGAATGTAGTGAACATTTATTTAATTAGAGACGTAATATCAGTATCACCGTCATGCTTTCTTTTTACGTTCAGTAAATATTTAAGGTGAACGAATGCAGATCAGGCTCGGATTCGCAGTGCTGCAACGGTAGATCGTTTGTTTCTGTGGGAAGTTGTATTGCGGAGCTTAAGATCTCAGATCCCGCGGCACGCGCTGAGGCAGGGGGTGTGCGATTTAGCGGCATGGTGGCGGAAGTGCGTAGTTTCTCTGTGTTATTTCAGTAAATTGGCCACAGGAACTACAGAAACAGCCGTAGATAGATTATTGGAAATTAGGCGATTAAATATTTTTCAGCCAGATTAATGTATATAGTAGAAGTCGCTATTTTTGACCAAGAACGATGACTGTTTAGTTTTTGTGAGCAAAAAGAAATGAAAAAAAAAAAAAAATAACAAAAGAATATGAAAAAAATGGTTAGCTCGACCCAGGATTAATACTAGTTTTAAAGGTCAAACTTAGCACTAACGGGTTCACACAATAACCACTTTTTTCTTGATCACTTTTTAAAAGTATTTTGCTCACTGTTGTTTATATAGTTCACTGTTCTTCATTGCTTTTTAAAAGTATTTTGCTCACTGTTGTTTATATAGTTTACTGTACTTAATTGTTTTTTTAAAAGTATTTTACTCACTGTTGTTTATATAGTTCACTGTTCTTCATTGCTTTTTAAAAGTATTTTACTCACTGTTGTTTATATAGTTCACTGTTCTTAATTTTTTTTTATTTTGACGATATTTATTTTGTCACTTTGGTTGTTACCGTATACTGACACTTTTTAGGATTATTAGCGAAATTAAACATTAATTTATGAATGTATGACTCGGAGCGTTTGTAAACACGTCCGTTCGCAGCGGCGGCGCAGCGGGGGTTTTATTTCAAGCTTTTTAGTTTTATTATTATATTTATGGAATTGACTCTTTACTAGCTTTTATTTGATATCAATATTGTTGTAATATATTTTAAAAAAAACGTTTCCATCCCTCTTTTGTATTTGCAGATGCAATATATGAAAATTATATAGCCTATGTCACTCCCACAATGAAGACGAATCTAACGACACCTCTTATGTTAAAATCCATCAAGCCGTTTAGGCTACAGAGCGTGCCAAAGCAATAGACATACATACATACTCTCGAAAAACATTACCCTCCTTCTGAGGCAGTCGGGTAAAAAATAAATGGATACGCAAAAGTTATTAACTCTTTGATCGTTATACAACCTAGACGGGCTTGGTACGTGGATGGGTGACAATTCATTACATACCGAGACCCCTCCGTGCCTCTGAAAGCCTTTGGTCCCGGCTGTCATTCGTCAGAAGGCCAAAATTCTGATAACCAGTCTTACCAAGGGGTACTGGGTAACACCCAGTAACTGAGTTGTGGAGGTCAGATAGGGATGCTCCATGTAAAATACTGGTATTCAGCTACATCCGGTCAGACTGGAAGCCGACCCCAACATTGGAAAAGGCTAGGCAGATTATTGGCTATACAACCTAGTTAGGAATCACTAAATCATCAATAAGGTGCCACGTTGAAGCTTCAGGAGTAGGCATTTGCACCCTAAATAAAAAGGACCGATTGCCCGAGAATTATTCATATTTCATCAAAATTTATTGTCTAGTTGAAACCTTCCACACAGAAAGGATTACAATATAAATCAATATTATGAATGTCCCTAATTTCTGAAATTATGGCTAATCCGCCATATTTATGTGATAAGGCAAATTTATTATGAATCAAAGGGAATAAATTACGATTCATGATGGTAATAAGAATCTCATAAAGAGATTTGAATTACGTATGTATACAGGGTATATTTACATAGGCTAGCTAAACTCCGGAGACGCGATGGGTATCCATGATAAAACAAAAAATAAATTAATTTGATGTTTTTTTGTGGGATCATGACCGCAGTTGTAGTCACGCGTTGTGTTCCACGCGCCCCTCAAAGAGATGTCGTCAGCACAAGTGTACATTAGGGCCGTTGCCTGCCGGGGTCGTGGGAAAGTCCGGAAGCGATACCGAGCAACACAGGCAACGGAAGGAACACGGGTGGGTTTTAGTCAGTAAGAGCCTGACACACCCTCTCGCTCCGCCCAGAGCGGGAGAAGTTATTTAATAATGTCACACCCAAAAAAAAAAGTTGTAGGCACTTGAAATATCAGTTTAAAAAATCTGTTTTTTTTTTGAGTCACAGACGTGATGAGTATCTATATCTAAACAGGACAAAACATAAGAAAACAGTTTTTCTCAGCTCATACTTCAAGTAACAATACAAACAGCGGTTATTAACGTCCCAAAAAAAAAACATCAAACCTTTTATTGTTTTCTTGTTTAGGTACCTATCGATATCCATCGCATCTGTGGAGTTTATCTAGTCAATTTAAAATAAACCTGTATAATAAAATCGTAGCGAATTCAAAACTGTAGGTACATTGAATGTTTTTGAAAAAAGTAATTGATCAATTCTAATGCCGAAAATAGTTTTTAGAATTTTTGTCTATTTTTCTGTATGTCTAAATGTATGTTCCAATATATAGGATAGATTCTGTTCAAATATTGCATAGATATTCCCTATAAGTCTGGTCAGTTTGTAGGCTATGAGGGATGAGCAATATTGCTTTCAAAAATCATAAGTCATTTATTCAAACTAGGCGGAGAACCAGCTCTTTTCGAACGTCTAAAATACATAAGACAGTCCCGCTCTTACTATTGCTTTAGCTGGGAAGAAGAAGTGGCGCAACAAACTCCCCAGCAGCACAACTGTCTGTTCAGTTAGAAAAAACTGATTCTATACCTACAATAATAGTAGTCATGTCTTATGTATACAAAAGACCTTTTTTGAATATCACACACTCACTACACACTCTACTTTGCCGCCTAATTCATTATTTGTGTTTTCCATGTTTTAAATCGTTTTTTTATCTTCCATCTCAACATTATCATCGATTCTATTAGTAGACGTTTGTATAACTGTGACTTGTCCGGGTAGTTTGGGGGGCTGGAGACCTGTAACACCAATTCCTTGTACAGGCTCCAGCCTCCACAACATCAATGTATTTTTGTATATACATTTATGTATTGTACCTATTCTGTGGTAAAATAAATATTTAGTTATTAATAGTATGCAAAATAATTTACATTACTCAACGCAATACAAAACATTAAATTCAAATTATTTGCCAATGTCAGCTAGCCCACGCCACTGTGCCGACAAAAAAACATCGAAAACTATACTCAAGTAGAAATAAAAAAATAAAAACTAAAAACGTAAACAGAACTTAAAACCTAAATAAAAACCTCAAGGAATAAAGGGTGTGGCCGCTTACATAAAGCTGTATCTCGGAGTCCCAAAATTATAAACTAGCACAATCTAAGTAAAATAAATAAATAGTTAATTACTAACAATCAAAATCTATTTTTTTTATTAAATTTTATTTCACATAAACCTACATGGGCACTTATCAAACTTCAGAAGCTAGGTGCACGGTTCCAGTTGGTCGTTTCCTATGGAGAAGAGCTGGTAAGAAACTCCACGGTTACCTACTCTTTTAAAAATTATTGGCTTTTACTATGTTTTAAAATTACAGTGTTAATATGTATGGGAAGACAGTGTAGGCCTGTCAAGAAGTACCAAGTTCTTCACAAAGAGAAACGGTTTACAAATCTACAGTCTATTAAGCCTACAACGTTCTCGCATTCATAAAATATAAGATAATAATCTATGTAAAATATTAATAAAAATAAAACCTATTTAAACCAAATGACATGTTTGCCATTATAAAACCATGGTCAGCAAGACTACCAGTCACCACAAGCAGCACCCGTTCACGAGCATAACGCAAAGATCAGTCATCATCGCCATATTTGAGAGAGGCAACCCGACCCTCGACGCTACCGCCAGCAGTGACATCTAAGGGAGCATGACGAACTTCCTGCCGGTGGCTCAGGCAAGAATAATATGATCAATTGTCAAGGTCGCTAGCTAACCAATTATTGCAATACAACTCATTAAAAAAACATTGTAATGAGTAGCTTATATCGCTAATAAAGTAAAATTAAATTAAAATATGTATATTAACTTATCCAGTCAAATATAATAAACAATTATATGTACTCATATAACCTAACACTAGGTAAGCTAATTCTGGAGAAAAAACATAACAGAGTTAATCACAGCGACTAACTATTATTATCGTTTAAGTATTCGTTGATAGAATAGTATGTCTTTGAACAAAGCCATGATTTCACTTTAACTTTAAACGCATTAAAAGGCAAATCTAGCAAAGAAGAGGTAGCTTGTTTTACATTACAAATGAGTTATGAACCTTATGAAGCCGGTGAAATGGAGCACGTAATTAGTCCCTATTTCTGGTGTTAATATTGTGAATATTACTGTGTTTAGTGTATAAGTGTATATTTTGCCTAATATATAAGATGTTGGCGAAGATGAATTGTGATGCCACCGTGAGAATACCGATATCTTTTAAAAAATCTCTCAGAGAAACTCTAGCACCAATCTGGTAAATTGCTCGAACAACTTGTTTTTGAAGAAAAAATATATTTTGAATGTCAGCGGCTTTGCCCCACAGCAAAATACCGTAGAACATAAAGATATGAAAATAACTGAAATAGACTAATCGAGCTGTATCAACGTCAGTGTATTGTCTTACTTTCTTAACGGCGTTACTGGCCGAACTGAGCCTGCCCGCTAGGCTTGATATATGTGGGCCCCACTGAAGTTTGACATCTACTGTAATACCCAGAAAAACTGCCGAGTCTACAGTTTCAAGCATACCTTTATCTAAGACGATGTCGGGACCTAAATTAAGGCGGTAAGGAGAACTTTATACCATTTGTTTTCTTGGAACTGAGAACGAAGTTTTTTGTCGTAATCCAATCCGTAACCATTGAGAGTGCAGTGTTTACAAAATCTTGTCTATTCCTGTCTACTTTAAAAATAAGAGGTATCATCTGCAAACAGTACAACGTTACAGCATATTGTAAAAATACCAGCCGAACGGTTAAAACATTGCCAATAATTGCAGACTTAACCTTTTTATTATCATCACGCTATATCTTTATGTGGCTAAGCAGTCAATCATCATGACATATACAGGGTGGATTTTTGAGATGGGGCAGTATCGTATCTTAACGTGATGGTACCATAACCGTTGTAGCTTCACGAAATTGGTCTGAAGAGACTGTCCTTAACATTTTGAGACATTTTGATCTGCAAACACAGTTTTTGAAATAATTCAGTCTGCAAGCAAATGGGCAATTTTCACAATTGTTTTTTTAAACTCCATGTATCCTGTTTCTTATGAGGATCTTAAACTCTGTTTAGACTAACTGAGATTTGAGACCTAGAAGAGTCAGAAATCTCAAAAAACTTTTCGCATACGTTTCGTGGGAAATGAGACTCTAACTTACTTTTTAGGGTTCCATACCTCAAAAGAAAAAATGGAACCTTTATAGGATCACTTCGTTGTCCGTCCATCCCTCTGTCTGTCTGTAGTACACTTTTTCTCAGAAACGCGTGGTGGTATCAAGTTGAAATTATTAATATCAAATATGTAGGTCTTTTTTTTGGGTGGGAAATCATCAAATAACTTCTCCCGCTCTGGGCAGAGCTAGGGTGTGTCAGACTCTTACTGACTAAAATCCACCCGTATTCCTTCGTGTTGCCTGTGTTGCGGGGGCCTCGGTGACCCATAAGTACCTTCCCGCGACCCCGGCAGGCATCAGCCCTAGTGGACCCCTACCTTTGTGCTGACGACATCTCTTTGAGGCGCGCGTGGAATACAATGCGCCGTCGACCCGGGCCTGGTCCTTACCGGACGGTGAGCTACCCATTCCTCACCGTCCGCAAGCCCGCGCCTACGGTGGCCGGAAACCCGGGATTCCCGACGCCCAGGGCGTCACCTGCGGTGGCTAGGGGCGAGAGGGCGAGAAACATGCCTTTCCCTCAACCGTCCCGCCTCCTCCTTTGCGAGCATTACTGCTTCGCAGAAGGAGGTGACGGCTGCCCATGCCCTCTCGCTCCGTACCATGGCCTGAACCAGGGCCAGACGCGAGAGATCTCTGCCGCCGATCGCCTCCACGAGGACACGGCGAAATATGTAGGTCTACGGTCCCTTGGACTTCTAAAAAATCAAACTTCTAAGTCAACGCAATAAAAATACGGCCATTTATGTGACATATTGGATACTTACTCGTAAATAAATAAAAACCTATAGGGTACTTCCCGTCGCCCTAGATTCATGAAATTTGGCAAGAAGCAGTCTCACGGCACAATAAAGAAAAATTCTGAAAATATTTTTTTTACTATTACAAGCTTACATTTGCAGTACAAGGATGGACCATGACGTATATCGATGTATGGAACAACATTTTTTTAACTACAAAGTTAAGTTTGTTCTTAGGATAAATGTATCCAAATTACGGAACCCTTAATTGTGCGCGGTGCGAAAGGACTTGGCCGGTTTTTAGGGTTCCGTTCCTCAAACGAAAAAAACGGAGCCCTTATAGGACCACTTCGTTGTCCGTCTTTCTGTCTGTCTGTCTGTCTGTCAGGACCTTTTTTCTCAGGAATACGTGGAAGTATCAAGTTAAAATTAATATCAATACGTAGGTATGCAGTCCCTTGGAGCTCTAAAATAATCAAGCTTCTAAGTCAATGCAGTAAAAAGATACGGCTATTTAAGCGACATAATTTGATAGGATAAATTCATCCCAACTACTGAACCTTCATTGTGCGTGGTCGACACGCACTTGGTTGGGAATAGACTTGCCGCTACGAAAGTCAGAAATCGTTTTGATAAAGTTATCCCACCAAAATCAAAATCTTTTATTTGCATAATTATGATGGGTATTACATATAAAAAAATGTTACATACAAAAGATGTTACATATAAAAATTAATAAAACTAATGTAAAGACACATTCCGTCACCAGTACATGAACTGATGGCATGCAAATATTTAATGGATGTCAGTTAGTTAACCAGTAACATAACATTATAGACTAATTAATAAAAACAAAGTAGGTATTCATTAATTCGAGTTTTAACGTTAAGAATTCTATGAACGAAAGGAACAAATTATTCAAGTCAACAACGTACCCATACAAGTCTAAACGTTATAAATTATTAGAAACGTTCTAATTTTTTTCTCAGAATGTCACAAATCACAAGCAACATACTATTTAAATTTTGTTCTCAAAGCAAATAAAATTATAACGCGTATCCGTTCGAAATTCGAAAATTTTAACATTTTGGTAATTTTCGGCCAGTCTTCATTGTAGCAGCCAGTCTACATAATATAGTGACTGTGCATGAGAACTGGGGGGCAACCATCACCTCTTATAGCAGTATTATATATTACAGTGGGAAAGTGATGGAGCTGTACAGGACTTACAGGCTCCATCTCTTTCTCACGCTGAAGTAATATTGAAATAATACTGCTTTAAGAGGTGATGGTTGCCCCCTGGTGAATGTTATTTTAATGGTAGCCGTTCGTCAGGAATAACCTGTAAGAATGCATCAGTCAGTGTTTCAGTGTTGTGTCATTAGGTAGTATATGCAAGAACGCAGGCGTTCATTAATTTACGAAAAATGAAAATCTTTTTTTTTTTTTTTATTTGTGATGGGTTTGCTCTTGACCTTAGTCTATGTCAGAGGCGACAGAAACAAAGTCGGCGATGGAGCGAGCTTACCCAGAAGAAGCCTGTTCACTCTCACTTTGAAGAGATTAGGGTTATATGCGTTCGGAAACACAGACGCAGGCAGAGAGTTCCATTCCTTTGCTGTGCGCATTATAAAAGAAGTTTGGAAACGCTTAGTGCGAGTTGGTGGGATAGCCACCAGGAAGGGATGGTAACCTGAAGTGCGCCTAGATGACTAATAATAGAAGGGGGCCGGTGGAATGAGGTCGTGGAGTTTTTGAGCACACTCTCCTAAGTACAATCTATAGAAGACCGACAAGCAGGCAACCTTGCGACGATGGGCCAAACTGTGAAGCTTGGCATCCACCATATTTACGTCGCCAATGAGCCTCTTAGCTCTGCCTCTTCGCAAGGAATGGGAAATTGTTACTGAAGACTGCGGAGACGACTTCAGGACTTCTCACACGGACAACTGCACGCCACCATTCCTGCGTCTCTGTATATTTTGGCTGCTGAGACCAAAATTACAAACGTAGTATACGGGGAAGTTTTACAAAAATAATATAATATCACGCCTGTATTCCCCGAACGGTTAGGCAGAGTATAGTATGTATGTACCTATAGTACACCCACATTTCGCCAGTTATGTTTAAGCCCCATGTAACAGGGAGCGAGCCTATTACTCATAAGGCTTCTGCAAACTGGGCACAAATCCAGATGGAACACCCAGTAACACTGTGCCTGACCCCGAAACGAACCCAGGACCTCATGCTAAATAGTAGCTTTTGCGACTAATAGACCATCGAGGCAGTTTTTTTATAGAAATGTGACTGTTTTTTTAGTATATTGTGGTGTCTTACGACTTCCACGCGAATGAATACGACGCGCAGAAACTAGTTGTACGGATAATTTTAAACTGCCAGAACGGACAGCACCCTATAGGTACGTGGGACAATGTAAACTAGCTTCGATTCGTAGTTAATAGTAATTACGTTAGTAGTTTATTTACAATATCGTGCACTAAATACATTTAATTATAGTATAATTACATAACGATATAGGCGTGGGAGTATTCTGAGAAACAATCTCAATGTAAAGGAGTTAATTTAGGTCTAATCTACTAAGTCACATTTGCAATTAATTGCGTATTCAAAAGATTGTGGTTTTTCGATAATCGCTTAAAAAATGCTGCTGTACCTAATTTTGTTTTTATTGTTGCAAAAAAACATAAAGTCAAAGCATCAATAAAAAAGACACTTTTGAAGGTCAAAATTTACAAAAAAATAGAATTAAGACTCTTACAAACAAGCGCGACACGCGACGCGACACAAAGGCACCGCTTGTAGTGCTACACGCGGTGTCTTTGTGTCGCGCGACAAGTCGCGCCAGTATGTAGGAGCTTTTAGTTCTAGTCGCCCCTTCCAAAAGACGGTTTCGCATGGAGAAGAATAGGCAAGAAACTCCACCGTTACTCTTTTCAAATGTTTTAAAATATTTTGTATACATTAATTATATAATTATATGTGAAGACGATGCACTCAGAATAAAATGACTATACCACAACAGTAAATCTACCTCTATGTTCTATGTTAGAGGGTTTGGTTTCCGCACTTAGTCCTTCAGGTGGACCATTGTGCGTGGGCCATGGTGGCCGATCGGCGGTTATTCCAACCAGCCCACTTCCCTCCAGAAGTTGATCACGTCTCCTGGTCTATTTAGAACGTCTGTGAAGGATCTGGGTGCCCCGAGGGTTTCTGTTCTAATCTGGGTGACTCCTGTGCATTCAAAGAGCACATACGCAACAGTTTCCTCCGCCTCCATGCAAGCTGTGCACAGAGGGCTGTCCATTATGCCTATTGTGTGGAAGTGTTTGTTTAGCGAGCAGTTTCCCGAGATGGTACCTGTCAACAGACGTCCCCGTGGAGGCGATTGGCGGCAGAGATCTCTCGCGTCCGGCCCTGGTTCAGGCCATGGTACGGAGCGAGAGAGCATGGGCAGCCGTTACCCCCTTCTGCGAAGCAGTAGTGCTCGCGAAGGAGGAGGCGGGACGGTTGAGGGAAAGGCAAATTTCGCGCCCTCTCGCCCCTAGCTGCCGCAGGAGACGCCCTGGGCGTCGGGAATCCCGGGCGGATTTCCGGCCACCGTAGGCGTGGGTTTGCGGACGGTGAGCAATGGGTAGCTCGCCGTCCGGTAAGGACCAGGCCCGGGTCAACGGCGCGTTGTATTCCACGCGCGCCTCTAAGAGATGTCGTCAGCACAAATGTAGGGGTCCACTAGGGCCGATGCCTGCCGGGGTCGCGGGAAGGTACAAAAGGGTCACTGAGGCCCCTGGCAACACAGGCAACAGGAAGGAATACGGGTGGGTTTTAGTCAGTAAGAGTCTGACACACCCTCCCAGCTCCGCCCAGAGCGGGAGAAGTTATTTGATTGATTTCCCATCAAAAAAAAAAGTGCATTATGACATTCTTGTGTTAGTTTCGAGGTACCGTATTTTTTCCCTAAGGATTGGAGAACTGAGATGCTGTCGGAGAGTATACGTATACCTATGAATGTCCGTGACTCTCCTGGCTTCTATGGCATACGCCGCTTGTATAATGCCCACTGCCTGGTACACGGTGTTGAAAACTACCTCTTGTTCCTCCTATGAGAAGTAGTGGTCGCCAAACCCACCACCACATTTTTACTGGGAAGTAGCCTACATAATGACGTACATAACAAGTTATGGATTGATGTATTATACATCCACAGTATCTATAACACAAAGTCGCTTTTCGTATGACTGTGTGATCGATTAGATCCTCTTAACTGCACATTGGATTTTGATTCAGTTGTCACCATAATTATGAGCATTTATTACGGAAGGTTAGTGCAGCAGTGGTGGCCCAGTGGGAACGGCTGCGACTTAAGGTTCGAACCCTGACAGGCGCTTCACTTTATGTAAATTATTTTATCACCACTGTTCTCAAAACGATGAAAGAAAACATCGCGAGGAAACCGGTATGTCCTAGAACCAAAAATAGGAAGACATGTGACATCTACCAACCCGCACTGGGCCCACGTGGTGAATTATAGCCCACTCCCTCTCACAGAGAGGGGGCCTGTGTCCTAGCTGTGGGAACATTATAGGCTGATTAAGTATGTGTTATGTAAATAATACGGAAGCTTCATGTGTATTAACAAATTTACTTTTAGTTAGCATAGAAATCTCGATGTTTTGACATGGCGCCATTGCACCCGTGTGAAACAGGGGCGGGTCGCTATATAAACTTATGTCAGTGTGACATCGGTTTAAAGTCCGGTTAAGTAGTCACGACCTCTCAAGGTCAACTACGAGATGCCATACATAAAAAAAAAAATAACATCGGTTTTGTAAATTTCAAGAAAATAAACTTCCAACTTATTTCCACTACTAAACGCCCAAAATTTTGAGTGTAATTGAGTGTAACAACAGACAGGCACGACGCGACGGTGCGACGCGACTCTGGCGAAACAATCTCAATGAAAACTTCACGGAAATAGTTCTACCGGTGTCGCGTCGCGCCTGTCTGCACGAGACTTTAATTTATAAGACATGAGTACGTTAAATCAGCCAGATTGTAGCAATTACCCCTTATTAGTATAAGTCAGCAAAGCGTTCGCTGTCCGTGGCATAATGAACTGTTTTGTAATGCAACATAATTCTTTATAAATGATAATGATAAATGATTTATTTTCTGTAAGTAGGTTTGTACAAACACTTTTACACGTCAATCATATTTTTAAAATAAAGCTAGATGAGGTCGGCGTTTCCTATCTGACTACTCTGAGAAAAAAGGCCGAAACAAACTCAGAGGTCACAGTCACCTTTAAAGTCAAGACATAATCTTGGTCAGATCATGTGAAGGCCATGTAGATTGGTGTCTGAAATGGTCCTTTTGAGGAAAGAACCACACAGATTGAGTGGACCTGTCCAGTCAGTGCACGCATTTGTCAGTAATCGTGCAGCTCAACTCAGAACTTAAGGAGCTCAACGATGCGACGAACAATACCAAAGAAAGAACATTTGGGTAGGCCGCATAAATTACTCAAACTGCCAGACCATGATTAAAACTAAATGAGAAAAAAAAACATTGACCCACATAGTTAGTAAAGGGACATGTCGGAAATAAAAGCAAAAATTAATTTATTTGGTCGAGGATTCAACCACTTGTATGCTCCTCAATGCACCTCAATGATAACAAAATCACTATAAGCTGGCCTGTTATTCTTTCTTTACTAGCTTCTGCCCGTGACTACACTTTGCAATTTCTTATTCCTTCGAGTCCTTCGACCCACTGCGTCGCATTGCATCGCCCGCCCGCGCTATTACTTCGTTTTCGCTTAACGTTCTTTCAGACTTTTTTCTTTTTATCGGCTCCTAAGAGTCGTAGCGTGATGTAAATATTAAATTATTATTATAATTATTATAATTATATTAATAATTATAATAACAATTTACCTTCCTCATGAATTGGGCTATCAAAGGAAAAAGATTTTTTCATATCCGACTGGCAGTTCCAGAGTTTGTATGTAGGGACAAACTGACAAACAAATTTTACCTCTTGATAATATTAGTATAGATAAGCTCCGTACAACGCTGGGCCAGCTCACGGTCGAAGTGTAATCACTGTCGTGCGGCCTACTGTATATTTACAAACTCCCCGCTCGCTGAAAAAAATTAATTGAAACATGACCAGCATCATTTTCCTTGCCTAATCCTTTATTTTGGGTCGGTGCAAGTTAAATTAGCAGATTAAAACAGTCTAAGGCTAAAACGACCATCTCCAAGACAAAGTAATTTCATAAAAGCTATTCACGCATGCGGAAAAATAAAGAAAGAAAAATATTTTATTTGGGACTTATAAAACTAACAAAATTTACATTAAAAACATAAAACATAATCAAAGAGACCTGTGCGAGGCCAAAACGGCTGCTATCTCAGCATAATGCTGCGATATTTACTAAATAAATACCGCATCGCTGGTATTCTGATAGGGCCCGCTGTGTTGCCACGGACACACCTACGGACATCAAATATCATGAAATTATCTCAAGAGTATCTCTCACATTCCAAGTGTCTGTATCGACTAATTAAATTACACCTGTGGTAACTGAACAAGATCATGTTCGCTGTCCTTGGAATAAAAAAAAAATAACTGTGATTACAAAATAAGTTTTGTAAGACGACATGTCGGAAATAAAAGCAAAATCGTAATTGATTTGGTCGAGTACCTGCTCAGCTGTCTTAAGCATAAAAGCAGAAGCATAATTGATTTGGAAGAGTATATACTCAGCTGTCTTAAGTACAAAAGCAAAATCATAATTGATTCGGTCGTATGTTTACCTAGGACAAACTGTCCAGTTAGGTAGGTCCGACTTCGAGAAAAAGGTCAATCGTCGAATCCGACTCGGCTGGGTAGCGTTCGGGAAGCTACGCAATATTTTCTCGTCCCACATACCGCAGTGTCTCAAGACGAAAGTCTTTGACCAGTGCGTGTTGCCAGATCCACCACGTTTCAGCGCCATAGGTCATCACCTATGGCACTGAAACGTGGTCGCCCACAATGGGCCTTAATAAAAGGCTAAAAGTCACTCAAAAGGCAATGGAGAGGGCTATGCTTGGAGTTTCCCTACGTGATCAAATCAGAAATGAAGAGATCCGCAGGCGAACCAAAGTTACCGACATAGCCCGAAGAATTGCCAATCTTAAGTGACAGTGGGCAGCGCACATTGCACGCGGAACAGATGGCCGATGGGGCCGAAAGGTTCTGGAGTGGCGACAGCGTACCGGAAGACGTAGCGTTGGAAGGCCTCCTACAAGGTGGACCGATGACCTTGTGAAAGCCGCAGGAATCCGCTGGATGCGGGAATTACAAAACCGGTCGAAGTGGCGGTGCTTGGGGGAGGCCTGTGTCCAGCGGTGGACGTCTTTCGGCTGAAATGATGATGATGAATTGATTTGGTCGAGTACCTACTTAGCTGTCTTAAGCACATGCGGGGTCCCTCAATAAATCAATCAATCAACTCAGCCTATAACAGTCCACTGCTGGACATACGCCTCTCCTAGGCTGCGCCACAACACCCTGTCCTCCACCACCTTTTTAAGGTCGTCAGTCCATCTAGCTGTGGGGCGGCCCACACTACGCGGGGTACCTCAGCATATGAAAACCATCAGTCGATATTTTACTAACATACATTATGCAAGCTGTCCTGATCAATTAAATCAGCGCTGTCCCGCTCCTAAACTGAATCTTTTGCTTTCCCTGCGGTGCGGGCTAAAACGACCAACTTCCGCATAACAGTCGTTTCGTATCTACATAGGTTTGGTAGCCAAACGATTCCCGCATGCGGAATTCATCTAGTGCTGAACAAAAATCTACCACGTTCCATTTTCATATCGACTAATTTAAATTCACCTGTAGTAACTGAACAAGACATTCGATGTCTGAAGAATAATTAGCTGGTAAACGTAATACCATATTCTGAAGCAAGGCGACATGTCGAAAACAAAAGTAAGCGTAGTGTCTTTGTTATGCTAATAACGTTCGTGCCTTTCAATTTCGGTAGAGAATTAACGAGGTAAGTCGGTAACTCAGACTACTTAGCAATGTATAAGAATTCAGTGAAAGAATGGAATTTTACAGGACAGGAGCAATGACTTCTTCGTTTTCTCTTTCAAGATTTATTTGAAAGTGATGTAATTATTTTATAATGTGGATAAATAATCTTATAATTGAGAGTTTGTTTGTTTGTTAGCTTTCACGCTAAAACGGCTGAACGGATTTGGATGAAATTTGATCCACGCATGATCATTATCTAGGTTAGGACATAGGAAACGTTTTATTCCGGTAGTCCGTTCCCGTGGGATAATTTCCGACCTCCTCGCGGGTGGAGCCGCAGGCAAAAGCTAGTTAAAGAATAAAAAGGATTTTTTATTGTGTCTACCAGATAGTAACAAAAATGTCGAAAAATGCACAGTACGGCTCAGGTCATAATTATACCACGGTATCAATTGAACTAAACACTTCATCTACATAAAATACTTACGATTCTGGCTGTAATCGTTTACTGTTGAACTTTTCATCCTACTGTTTTTCGAGGCTCTCAATATTTCTGGGTGTCACCACTGTGTGGATCGCCCGGAGGACACGGTGGAGCATACGGTGGAGGTCTGACCGGCTTGGGCAGAGCACCGCCGTGTCCCCGTGGAGACGATCGGCGGCGGAGACCTCTCGCGTCCGGGTCTGGTCTAGGCCATGGTACGGAGCGAGAGGGCATGGGCAGCCGTCACCTCCTTCTGTAAAGCAGTAATGCTCGCGAAGGAGGAGGCGGGACGGTTGAGGGAAAGGCCATTCTCGCGTCCTCTCGCCCCTAGCCACCGCAGGAGACGCCCTGGGAGTCGGGAATCCCTGGCGAATTTCCGGCCACCGTAGGCGCGGGCTTGCGGACAGTGAGTAATGGGTAGCTCGCCGTCCGATAAGGCGCAGGCGCGGGTCGACGGCGCGTTGTGTTCCACGCGCGCCTCAAAGACATGCCGTGAGCAGAAGTGTAGGGGTACACTAGGGCCGACGCCTGCCGGGGTCGTGGGAAAGTCCTCAAGGGATACCAATACCCCTGGCAACACAGGCAACGGAAGGAACACGGGTGGGTTTTAGTCAGTAAGAGTCTGACCCAGCGTCCGCTCCGTCCAGAGCGGGAGAAGTTATTTGATAATTTCCCACACAAAAAAATGAAAAACTGTCAATATTTTTCTATTGAAACTGTTGTTTTCCGCTATTAAGTGCGAATAATGCTGTTCATGTAACGAATGTAGCAGATTTTCAGGAAACAATGACTTCCATGCATCCATGGAATGACGAGGGGATGGACGAAGGAATGGGAGTAGCGTCCTTCCGTCGGTCACTACTTTGAAGGTTACAGCGGTACGATTCAGCGGTATCCAGAGCAACTATTGTATCGAATGCTACCAATATAAACTACGGTACATTTTTTTTACAGTATGCCAAGAATTCAATAAAGCGTGTCCTGTAAAAAGTTGAAATCAATACTAAACCAAAATTTAATGGATGGGCCACCAAATGCCAGCCATTTGCAAATCCAGAGACATTTTATATAATTGGTACCACGAGAAATCGTTGACTTCTGATCAAGCCCATACCATACCTTCATAATTATGTCAGAAAGTATTCTAAGATATTCAAAAGAGTCTGCGCTCTAGCTAAATCTAAATTAATAACTAACAAAATTAGTATTAATAATAATAAAATAAAAGCTGTGTGGCAGGTAATTAACAAAGAAACTGGAAACACGAAACAGCGAGATCGTAATAAATTGTCTTTAAAAAAATCGCAATTGAAGAAAGAAGAAACCATTTCAGATAAGATAAAAGTTGCTGAGACCCTAGGAAATTTCTTTACCGTCATCCCAATAGAGGTTACGAAATTTCGCCCCTCATCATCTATTTTAGCTGAATCTCTTCTCAAAGGAAACTTCATTAAGGACATTCCAAGTATTCCAATATAAGCCCATTTCTATTGTCACAAATAAAAAGCATTCAAAAGTCTTAACATAAAGAATACTAAAGACTTTTGGGGGGTTTCCGATAAGGTTCTTGGAAATATCATTGACATTGTCCTCAAAGACATATTTAATCAATGATCAAATCATGAAACGCGGTTCGTTTCCTGATTTAATAAATTTTACCAATTTTCAAATCGGATAGTAAGAGTGATCCTTCCAATTATAGACCTTTATCTGTGCTACCAGCATTGAGTAAAATATATGAAAAAATCATGCTAGATCAGATGTTGCCACATTTTATGTCGCTAGTTTGGTTTCACGAAAGATAGGTCGATGACTGACGCAAGAGTAAAACTCGTCAGTCACATTTTGGAATCCTGGGAAAAGTCTCAGGATACAATTGGCTTTTGACTGCGTTGACCACAATACACTGATCTGTAAATTACACAATTATGGAATTAGTGGACAAACTGCTGATCTTGTTCTTTCTTATCTATGAAACAGGCAGTAAAAAGTAAACGTTAACGGGGCGACGTCCTTGGGGTCTCTGGTAAGGATGGGCGTGCCTCAGGGTTAAATTATTGGTCCTTTCATATTTCTAATTTATATTAATAGAAACAAATTCAAAGAAATTGATGTACTAACTCTGCCATCTTTTTATATCTTAGAAAGTATTTTGTATGTTTGCAAAAACTTAGGGACTTTTCAAAGTAAGACGCGATTTTTATAGTATTTACTCGTAGTAAACATGAAATTGTGATACACAAATTTACATACCTACAATTTTAATTGTAGTGGCCTTTGTGGACAGGATACTCATTCAGACTTTTTTTAGTTGTAATGGCAAACATGCCATTTGGTGTAAATGTTTTTATTCATAGTATTTTATTAACATTTTATGCAGACTTTTTATATTTCGTGAATTGAGAATGTCGTAGGCTTATATAATAGATTGTAATTTGAAAACATTGCAAAAGCCAATTATTTTCAAAAGAGAAACCGTGGTATTTCATGCCGGCTCTTTTCCATAGGAAACGACCAATTGAAACCGAACACCTAGGTACCTTAACGTTTCATAAGCCCATGTAAGTTTATGTGACATAAATATTTAGATTTGATTTTATTTGAAAACCTATGGGCATTGCTGCTATCTTCAACCTATGTGGAATTATAGATTATTCAGGTATTTTCAAAGTACAGTTATTTCTTAAACTTCAAAGAATAAAAACTGATTTTATGTGACGTAGGTTTCTATCTATCTATTTTTATTTTCTCAGCTTTAAAATAAGTAAGACTCAAAGTTAATGCAAAGCCACTGTGAGCAAACACATTAGCGGATTGGAAAAGTTTCTGAATTACGATTTATATCAAAGACATGTTTTAAACTGAAACTCCAAGTGATAAAGTGTTTGTTCGTTTGTTTCATCACTTTCTCTCGCAACTTTCTGCGATGATTTATAATCTGTTGGTGCGCGCCAAAATATTGTATTTTGGCGCGCACCACACCAATTTTAATTATAAAATTCCTAAGTGAAATTTCTATTTCACTAGAATAAAACTAAATTCCTATTTAAAAATTGTGAAAGTTTGATCATTTATTTATATTTTTGTTGAATATATGTATAGATAGATAGAATACTCTTTATTATGTACAACATAAAAATTACATATATAAATGTTGAAATTTTACATAGGGTCTTATCACTGAAAGCGCTATTTGAAGGACAACCTTTGGATGGATTAAGGGAGAAGGAGAGACAATACTGCAGGTAGTCTCCTGACTGGTGTCTACTGGTATACCTGCACTAATAGAAAAAAAAAAAAAACTAAGTAAATATATTTTCTGTGTCCAGAAGATGCGATTTATTTGCTGCAGCTTTTACAACAGCTACTTTGCAAAGCTTGTAGACAGCTTCCTTCTATGATTAGTATCCTCTACTTTTCTAGGTAAGTACTTAATTAATTAAGTATTAATATATATTGAAAACATACAAACAACTTAACACCAATAAAATCCTTGAGACACTAGTAAAAACGGTAAGTTTCATTTAAATGAATTACTGTACATAAGGATTTGCTTGTAAGTTAGCTGGAATTTCGTTAACACTGATTACATTTGAAGAAACTACGATGTATTTCTTTTGAGAGGCGAGAAATGAATATAAAGTTTAAACAAAAAATTATTTTCAATGTAGGAAAAGTTGAAAGATTCTCTGTTTACAACAACTTTATTGTTTCCTGAAAGTCTGCTACGGTACATGAGCAGCATTGCTCGCACTTAATATCGGAAAACAACAGTTTCAATAGAAAAATATTGACAGCCTTTTATTTTGTGTGATGTTATTGACAGCCTGGAAAAACACTAGGATGAAAAGTCCAGCAGTAAACGATTACAGCCAGAATCGTAAGTATTTTATGTACCTAGATGAAGTGTTTAGTTTTACATATGGAAATTAAATATCAGCGCAAAAGTTACGAGCAATAAAATCAAGAACATAAAGATAACGATCATGATAAAAAGTCACTAGAATAGGACCCGGGGTGGTCTTAAATTTATTTCATTTCGTTTTCTCACGCAAATCAGTCGCGCTAAGCACTAATATGAAAATATATAATCTTAAGAAAATGAGTAATAATATTACTTAGCTCTAAAACCGGTAATATGCCGCTAGCGTTCATAAAATTGCCGTAAAATAGTTTTTTATGGTTTTTCATTACAACTTGGCAAGAAAAATCCAAGCGACGAGCGAGTATTAAAACAATTTATTCACATATATCATTATGTTTAAAGGAAGCGACACACTTTTGCGGGTCGGCATAATTCGGCACAACCGGGCGGCTAAACCTAATATACGTACAATACGGCCGATGAATCATGACGGGTCCAAACTTAATTTTTTTGGAACCAAATGGTTACATGAGGCGAGTGTGAGTGAGATAACATGCGCGAAAGTTCGGAGAATGATTCATCGGGCGTTTTGTAAATGTATGCCGCCCGATTATGTCGCCGAATCATGCCGACCCGATCAAGTGTGTAGCTCGCCTAACATTTTACTAGTTACATTCGTTCTTGCTATGTCTCTGATTAACTATTCTGAAATTGAATTCAGCCATGTGGGCTACATATCGAGCTATACATTTCCAGTATAAGCTGATCTCGCAATGTATAGGATTTCCGTACAATGAGAGGTCAGTTTATACTGGAAATGTATAGCTTGATATGTAGCCCACACGGCTTCATATTACGCTATACATACGTATAAAAAAGTTACAAACCTAAGGTAATTTTCATGAAGAAAGCTCAAAAGAAAGTGAAGTATGCATTACGTATGTATGTAAGTATGTATATGAGATGTTTAAGTATTTGGCTCACTCGCGAATTGTAAAGTTTTATTGGAGTGCTCCCTCTAAATTTAAAGTGGGAGAGGGGGAACAAAGAGGTAAGTGTAGCAGCTAGTTGCAATGGCGGCCTGGAAATTGCGCGGGCGCTTAGCATAATCAGCCTACAATATTCCCACTGCGTGGACACAGGCCTCCTCTCTTCGAGAGGAAGTGGGCTGTAATCAATCACGCGAGCCCAATGCGGGTTGGTAGATGTCACAAGTCTTCGAATGTTTGGTTCTAGGACATGTACACATTCACCGTTTTGAGAGCAGTGGTGATGAAAATATTTACACAAAATAAAGCGCCTGCCTGGGTTTGAACTCACGAACTACAAATCGTAAGTCGGGATCGTTACCACTGGGCCACCACCGCTCGGGTGCGCGGGCGCTTACTTGATGCGTATTTACAAACGTCTATTATGAGTTGTCAGGGTTTCGGACAATTATTTATGGTTTTGCCAGTAGAAATCTCTCGGTAGGAGCTTATGGCAATAGGCTCGCCACCACATGGAACATAAACTTAACGGGCGTAATGTGGGTGTACCTGCTATAGGTACACCAATGCCATACTTCGGGGATTAGGTACAGGCGTAGTGTCTTATTATGAAGAATTTAACGTTCAAACTGTTTTCTGATCGCTAAAATATTCAGTGAAATCAAACTCCTTTTTGAATTATTTCACGATTGCGGTGCTAATCACAAGTGTTCGACCAGCAGGCTTAGCATGACACTCTCTATTTCTTTGAAGAATAGACACGTCTCTTTCCATACAAAGTTACATTTCATTTCTCCTTTTTTGACATCCCACCGTAGAAATCTTTATACATAAAAAAGGACCTGGACAAAGTTCTTTAGAAACGAAAGACAAGATGACAGATTGTAGAAGGATTTCTACGGTGAGATGTCAAAAACTGAGAAACGAAATGTCACTTTGTATAGAAAGAGCCGTTTCTATTCTTCGAAGAAATAGAGTGTCATGCTAAGCCTGCAGGACGACTGCGCGGAAATGACAGATTCTTAGACCTTACTTGATTTTTATTTGAATAGCTAAATTAATGAATTGTAGAATAAAGACTCTTACAAACAAGCGCGACACGCGACGCGACACAAAGGCACCGCTTGTAGTGCTACACGCGGTGCCTTTCTGTCGCGTCGCGTGTCGCGCCTGTTTGAAGGAGCCTTAACAAGAAAACAAGAAAATATACAGTTACAGTACAATATTTTAAGAAAAACAGTATAATCATATTTAAGGCGAGGTTATTAGGGAAACGCTACCTCCGTCTCCCCGAAATGCAGTGCGACGTATTTATTTACGATGAGCCGCCGACCATTTCGCGGAAAATCCATGCCACGGTATAAAATATTTGCAGTGGATCAAATGAATTAATTCTTCTTAGGTTCGACTTTGTTGCCTTAGGTTACCATTTTATAGTAGGTACTTACGGTGTAGTGAACTAAAATTATTACATAAAATGTCCTGTGTACCTCATGGGCGTTTTCACATTATCAGATAACGACACCAACCCGATACCGATATGTCGGCGGCAGCTATACCGACACCGATTCGATACCGATATAATTATTATCGGCCTGCTGATATTGGTGAATATCGATGACCATCGCGACGCACCAAACGACCACAGTACTAAGTATCGACGTCTCGAAGTCGACATTTCAACAAATTTTGTTCAGGTGAAAGAATGTCCGCTACCCCGCACTGTATCTTCGCCGTTAGATATCGTGCCGATATCGGTGTCGTTCACTGTCTGCGACGACATAGGTGGCAATGGATATGGTGGTGGTGGTGATGAATTAGTGTGGTGCTACTCTAATATTGTCAGTGAAAACGTTTAATTGGACTTCTTTCACTAACTGTCAACTATTTGTATCCTAGGTGTAAGTTTTCTTATGAAATAAAATAAATAAATAAATAACAACACGATGTAAAATCGTATGGTGAACTAAACGTATGCCATTATTTGACCGCCCATATCGTGTCGGTGTCGGGTCGGTGTCGTTATCAGCTAACTGTTGTGTTAAAACCAACAACAATCAACTTATTTTATTAATAAAACAAACTCAGTAATGTATTTTCACACAAAACTAGCTTTTGCCTGCGACTTCGCCCGCATGGAGGTCGGAAATTTTCCCACGAGATCTTACTGCCGGGATGAAAAGGTCTTATGTCCTAACCCAGGTCACGATGTGCCATATGTTATCAAAATCCGTCAACCGTTACGAAGTGAAAATGTAGAGCTACTTTCACACATCATTCAATCGAATTTACTCGTATAATATAAAGTATAGAATTATGGATAAGCAGTAACAAAACACAATGTGAAAACATGTCATCGCACAAAGTAGTAGCATGAATAAGAATAATCACGAATATTTTTTTTTAGGGTAGAAGGCTGAACTATCCGTCGAAAAACAAAGTAAGTAAACACCAAAAAACTAAACATTTACTAAACCAACCCCCGTGTTGAGTAAATATATGTCTTAGCACAAAACATAGGCACTTGTTGAACGCGTGTCTAATTCATTTCTTAAGTAAAACTCAATACATAATATTAAATATGTCGTGTTGAAAAGTTGTTTGGCTTAAATCTAATCATAATAATAATGATAATCATCATTTATTGCATCCATGTAGTTTACAAGTTGTTACAGGTATATAGTTTTCATACATGAACTATATACTAGGGCACAGCAATATACATAGTTTAATGTGCCACAGTGTCACAATATTAAAACCACTGTGCTTAAACAAAAATATAAATTTGAACATGTCTATCAGATGTCCATCATTTGTTATTTAAATAAGTAACTGTCATGGTACGATAGGATAAGAACAATTAATTGATAATTATTTCCATTCATAAATTAAAATAAGATAATAAATGAAATTAAAACAAACAGCGAAAACAATAATAATCATGAAACAACATAACATAACATAGGTAGGTAGTAAGTCAAAATTGTAGGTGCTGTGTGTATTGTGTACCAGTATGAATTTCAATGTCAAGATTTACTTATCGTCAAAGAATTCCTTTTGAGCGTCATACGATTTTAATATAAGGTATTTTTGGAGACCGTTTTTATATTTATTTTCGTACTCTATGTCTTTAATTGAAATTGGAAGCTTATTATATATTTTAATGCACATGGTTCTATATCTTATCTATAGGTACATTTTAATAAAGTCGAAGCGAAGTTAAAGTGTACAATAAATATTTTATAATATAATAAAAACTAGTTGCTTGGAAACGACCCTAATGCCGAAAACATAGTTTTTGTCTGTTTGTATATACAGGTTAGCGATTTAATCATCTGCATTCGTCAAGGGGGTGATACTACCCGTCAGACAAAGACGAGCCAAAAGGTTAGAATATTGCAGATAATTCCAAATTTAACTTTTTAAATGATTTTTATCACGGCTGTGTGTTTCGACGCCAGGACGAGCTGCTTTTCACACGGACAACTGTACGTCTCTTGCTCCCGCGTCACCAGTCCTAACTCTGTATAATTTGGCCGCTGAGACCAAGACTACAAACGTAGTATACAGGGAAGTTTAATGAAATGTGGCTTTATCGTATTTATTATGTAATTTTGATAGAAAATACCAAAGTTGTAATTTCGTTCGTTGCCGTGTGCTCTATGGTATTTTCCATCGAAAAAAATGGCGAATTTCCATACAAACTTTAATTCCACATTTAACCACTTTAGTGGCAGAATTTTCAAAAATCCTGAATTTGAGAATTGTATTAAGTAGAATAGGCGAAAAAAGGATCTCACTGTTGTACTCATGAAGATCCGTAAATACTGACAGGCATTGACTGAAGATGAGATATTACTGAAATCATTGCTGATACGCATATTATGAAGGAACGATTGGCGTACTTTATTGTCAAGTGACGTACTGTTACAGCTATAATTGATCGAATCTATTATTTTAGGACATCAATTTATTTAGTATAGTATATTATTTTTTTATCGTCCCCAGTCATGTTGGATTGCCGTGCCATCGGACTATTTACCAAAACAAAAGTGGCATAGATGCAACTATCAATATATGTTAAAAGTTATAACACAATAAAGATACGATATGTCATCGACGAACTTGCTTTGGAATATTATTAATAAAAACTATAATATAATTTTACGAGATATTTTTCTGAGCTTGTCGCAATTTCATATTATCTAATGTGTTCTTTTTTATTTAATTTTTTTTAACAACGGCAGGGAGAGTGAATTATTAAACATTTCGACAGAAACATATCCATGCTCAATCCCGCAGGACTCGAGCGCGAACCGATTTAGGCAGATTTACTATTTTTGCATTTTTACAAAAAAGGGCAATCCGCGCGATCTATATATAGAATGGATCGTCATGAGTCCTTTAGAAACAAATTCAAAGAAATTAATGTACTAACTCTGCCTTCTCTTTATTTCTTAGAAAGTATTTTGTATGTTCACAAAAACTTAGGAGTTTTCAAAATAGGAAGTGATTTCCATAATATTTTACATTTAGTAGTAAACATGAAATTGTGATACCCAAATTTAGATTAACAAAACAACCAAAATTTCTTATCAACGGTATCCGCTTTTATAACAAGTTGCCAAAGTCGGTCTCAGAACTTAGCGATGGAAAGTTCAAAACCCACATCAAACGTGTCCTTATCAAAAAAGCATATTATAAGATTAATCTTATAATATGCTACGCCGAAAACAAGGAAGTTTGGCAATAATTCCTTCTGCACATGTGGCGTCCCTGGCACCATCATTAACGGCATAACCATGTAAATGTCTATTAACTGCTCCCATGTTTGTTTTAATTATTATTTTTACATACTTCCTTCACATACCTACTCTTTTCATTATTTGACGTTATATATCTACAATTTTAATTTCAACTATTTATTAGTGGCTTTTGTGCACAGTATATTAATTCAGATTTGTTACAGTTGTAATGGCACTCATGTCCTTTGGTTTAAATAGGTTTTCATTTTTATTATTTTAATAATATTTTACATAGATTATTTTATATTTTGTGGATGTGAGAACGTTGTAGGCTTAATAGACTGTAGATTTGTAGACCATTTTCTAGTTTTTTAAATACCTGGTACTTGTTACTGTACTTCCTCCCATAATAACAATAATTTGAAAACATTGTAAAAGCCAATTATTTTTAAGAGTAACCGTGAAGTTTCTGGTCGTCTCTTCTCCATAGGAAACGACAAACTGGAACCGTGCACCTAGCTTCTAACTAACGTTTCATAAGTGCCCATGTAGGTTTATGTGACATCAAATATTTTGATTTGAGTTGATTTGAAGACCTTATGCCCTTGCTGCTGTCTTCAACCTATGTAGCATTATGGATTATTCAGGTATTGTCAGACTACGCTTCTGACGTTTCATAAGTGCCCATGTAGGTTTATGTTAAATAAAATAAGTTGATTTTAAATTTGGATAACCCTCGTTAAGGCGAAAATTACGACCATAATTACGACCGGTCCAAAAATAGCTGTGTAGATATTTTAATTTTCCTCAATAGCAACGTATATATTCATTAATAAGCTTGAATGGTATGTTCAACGTAACGTAAGCTTTATTTGTGTTAAGTCGTTGCTGAAAATACCGAAGTAATGAAGAAAACATCTCAAAGAATTCGCTTTCACTTTTCTACGTGAATAGGAAACCTTACTAAGATAAAACAAGGTTTGGTACAGTCGCGCGAGCAAGAGTCCAGTATTATTTTGTCCCCTAGCATGTTTCATATTTATTTTAGTGTTGAGATTTTGCTCTTGCATTCTTTCCTTTTTGTCTTGCATAGTACTCGCTACGGTTAGATGCCTTCGTACCAATCTCTTATCAGATTTGTTGTGTTGGTGGTTGCTGATTTTTGTTGATTTTTGTTGCTGATTTTGTCCCCTAGCATGTTTCATATTTATTTTAGTGTTGAGATTTTGCTCTTGCATTCTTTCCTTTTTGTCTTGCATAGTACTCGCTACGGTTAGATGCCTTCGTACCGATCTCTTATCAGATTTGTTGTGTTGGTGGTTGCTGATTTTTGTTGATTTTTGTTGATTTTTGTTGCTGATTTTGTCCCCTAGCATGTTTCATATTTATTTTAGTGTTGAGATTTTGCTCTTGCATTCTTTCCTTTTTGTCTTGCATAGTACTCGCTACGGTTAGATGCCTTCGTACCGATCTCTTATCAGATTTGTTGTATTGGTGGTTGCTGATTTTTGTTGATTTTTGTTGATTTTTGTTGCTGATTTTGTCCCCTAGCATGTTTCATATTTATTTTAGTGTTGAGATTTTGCTCTTGCATTCTTTCCTTTTTGTCTTGCATAGTACTCGCTACGGTTAGATGCCTTCGTACCGATCTCTTATCAGATTTGTTGTGTTGGTGGTTGCTGATTTTTGTTGATTTTTGTTGATTTTTGTTGCTGATTTTGTCCCCTAGCATGTTTCATATTTATTTTAGTGTTGAGATTTTGCTCTTGCATTCTTTCCTTTTTGTCTTGCATAGTACTCGCTACGGTTAGATGCCTTCGTACCAATCTCTTATCAGATTTGTTGTGTTGGTGGTTGCTGATTTTTGTTGATTTTTGTTGCTGATTTTGTCCCCTAGCATGTTTCATATTTATTTTAGTGTTGAGATTTTGCTCTTGCATTCTTTCCTTTTTGTCTTGCATAGTACTCGCTACGGTTAGATGCCTTCGTACCAATCTCTTATCAGATTTGTTGTGTTGGTGGTTGCTGATTTTTGTTGATTTTTGTTGCTGATTTTGTCCCCTAGCATGTTTCATATTTATTTTAGTGTTGAGATTTTGCTCTTGCATTCTTTCCTTTTTGTCTTGCATAGTACTCGCTACGGTTAGATGCCTTCGTACCGATCTCTTATCAGATTTGTTGTGTTGGTGGTTGCTGATTTTTGTTGATTTTTGTTGATTTTTGTTGCTGATTTTGTCCCCTAGCATGTTTCATATTTATTTTAGTGTTGAGATTTTGCTCTTGCATTCTTTCCTTTTTGTCTTGCATAGTACTCGCTACGGTTAGATGCCTTCGTACCAATCTCTTATCAGATTTGTTGTGTTGGTGGTTGCTGATTTTTGTTGATTTTTGTTGCTGATTTTGTCCCCTAGCATGTTTCATATTTATTTTAGTGTTGAGATTTTGCTCTTGCATTCTTTCCTTTTTGTCTTGCATAGTACTCGCTACGGTTAGATGCCTTCGTACCGATCTCTTATCAGATTTGTTGTGTTGGTGGTTGCTGATTTTTGTTGATTTTTGTTGATTTTTGTTGCTGATTTTGTCCCCTAGCATGTTTCATATTTATTTTAGTGTTGAGATTTTGCTCTTGCATTCTTTCCTTTTTGTCTTGCATAGTACTCGCTACGGTTAGATGCCTTCGTACCGATCTCTTATCAGATTTGTTGTGTTGGTGGTTGCTGATTTTTGTTGATTTTTGTTGATTTTTGTTGCTGATTTTGTCCCCTAGCATGTTTCATATTTATTTTAGTGTTGAGATTTTGCTCTTGCATTCTTTCCTTTTTGTCTTGCATAGTACTCGCTACGGTTAGATGCCTTCGTACCAATCTCTTATCAGATTTGTTGTGTTGGTGGTTGCTGATTTTTGTTGATTTTTGTTGCTGATTTTGTCCCCTAGCATGTTTCATATTTATTTTAGTGTTGAGATTTTGCTCTTGCATTCTTTCCTTTTTGTCTTGCATAGTACTCGCTACGGTTAGATGCCTTCGTACCGATCTCTTATCAGATTTGTTGTGTTGGTGGTTGCTGATTTTTGTTGATTTTTGTTGATTTTTGTTGCTGATTTTGTCCCCTAGCATGTTTCATATTTATTTTAGTGTTGAGATTTTGCTCTTGCATTCTTTCCTTTTTGTCTTGCATAGTACTCGCTACGGTTAGATGCCTTCGTACCGATCTCTTATCAGATTTGTTGTGTTGGTGGTTGCTGATTTTTTGCATCAATTATCCGGTTTGTTATTAAGTTTTTATTGATTGAATGTGTGGCGGTGACTTTGCTAGTTTTTGTTATTGTTATTGTATTGATATTTCAGTGTGTGTGTGTGTGTGTGTGTGTGCTTACAGAATTTCTAATGAATTACGTCAGGCTGACAATGCTAATGCTTTGGAAAACGCCATGACACTGCGGTTAGTGGTTTTTGAACTGTTCCGATAAATATAATAAACTTTTCTTTGTGATACATACATAATCAGCCTATACTGTTCCTACTGCTGGGACACAGACCACCTCTCTGTGAGAGGGAGTGGGTACGGCCCACTCCCTATCACAGAGAGGTGGTCTGTCGGTGGTCATCCACCACGCGGGCCCAGTGCGGTTTGGTAGATGTCACATGTCATCGAATTTTAGGTTCTTGGACATGCCGGTTTTCTCACGAAATTTTCCTTCACAGTTTTAGAGCAATGGTGATGAAATAACACAAAGTAAAGAGCCTGTTTGGGTTCGAACCTACGACCTACAACACGTAAGGCGCGGCCACGGGCCACCACTGTTCTTTCTTTGTGAGCTTGCTAGCTTATTGCCTAGTATAGCGCTCTTGATCAAGGAAATAAATAAAAGTGATAGTATTTGCAAATCCAGTCCAGGTCGCACGGAAGTTCGAAAGGGTTACCGGGGCCCCTGGCAACACAGGCAACGGAAGGAATACGGGTGGGTTTTAGTCAGTAAGAGTCTGACACACCCAACCCGCCCCGAGCGGGAGAAATTATTTAATAATTTCCCACCCAAAAAAAGTCCTGCACTTTGTGTAAAACAATAGAGTTTAGGTACTCGTACGTTCTATACATTGAAGCATATAGACAAAACAATGTTAGGGCAATTTGTAGAGTGTCATGGTATACTTATCGCCGATACCGTTATTCACCAGAAAACATTTAACACGACAGCAAAGACAAAAAAAAATACTGGGTAAAGAATCAGAAATAACTCGGTAATAAACATATTATACAAGGAAAACATCAAAAAACAAAAAGCGTGTAATATGATAATATCACGAACATTATATTACGTTTTTCCGTAGATCTACCGATAGTCACAATCTCACGTACTCATATGTTCGTATTTTACATGAATTCACTTGTTTCGTGCCTCGCAGTTAGGGTCACCATTCGTCCGGATTTGTCTGGAAATGTCACCTTGATGACTAATACTGTCACTCTTTTTGTGGAAATTAACGTATTAATCACTTTATCTAAACAATTGTTTAAGAAAAAGGCTATAGTAAAGTATATGGTGAATTAAATTAAGTTAAGATAAATTTAGTTATCTAAAAAGCTATCCATTGTACCTATACTCCAAACAACAGCCCTTCACTTCCCTTTAATTTCTAAACTCCTTATCATAATTTGACAAATTAGGTATCGTTGGAAGCGTCTTGATCGTCCGCTGGCATAGGCATTCACTTTGCCCAAAAGCTTATGATTGCTTACTACTGTTAGCATGTATTGTTTTGTTAGAGTAGGTGGCATACGACCACAGCTATTCTCTGAACACCACTATGAATATGTATTAAATACATTAAAATATATTACGTGTAAGTTGTTTACCTAACAGACGATAAACATTGAATAGTTTGTACATAACAATTTCAGAGGAGCGGAGCGCTACTGCTGAGCATGAAGCCCTTTTTTTGGGTGGGAAATTATCAAATAAATTCTCCCGCTCTGGGCGGAGCGGGAGGGTGTGTCAGACTCTTACTGACTAAATCCTACCGTATTCCTTCCATTGCCTGTGTTGCCAAGGGCCTCGGTAACCCTTTCGAACTTCCACGTGACCCCGGCAGGCATCGGCCCTAGTGGACCCCTACACTTGTGCTGACATCTCTTTGAGGCGGGCGTGGTACACAACGCGCCATCGACCCGGGACTGGTCCTTATCGAACGGTGAGGTACCCATCGCTTACCATCCGCAAGCCCGTGCCTACGGTGGCCGGAAATTTGCCCGGGATTCCCGACGACTTCGCGAGCATTACTGCTTCGCAGAAGGAGGTGACAGCTGCCCATGCCCTCTCGCTCCGTACTATGGCCTGAACCAGGGCTAGACGCGAGAAATCTCTGCCGTCGATCGCCTCCACGGGGACACGGCGGTGCTCTACCCAAGCCGGGCAGACCTTCACCGCGTCCTCCGGGCGATCCACACAGTGTTTCCTCCCGCCTTATCCGACACAGGAACCTCCCGAAGCTGCCGTGTCCGGTGAGGACCTGTGTCAGGTGGAAGATGAGAACGCCGTGGTGCCTCTCTAGCCACTACTCAAAGAGGGGACTTATCGCCGCAATTATGGCGTGCCCAAGCATCTCCCTCTATTACATGGGACTTGAACATAACGGGCTAAATGTGGGTGTACCTACTAAAGGTACACCTCTGCCTAACTCTTTGGGGATTACAGGCGTAATGTTATGTGTGGTTTAATTTCAAATGAGATGGATAACGGCTCCATACAAGCTTGACCCAGAAATGAACACAAATAAAACAAAATGTTTTATAGAGATATAATACTATTTCATAGCTCTATATATATTTGTTCGTCGTACAACTTTTTGGAGGGACATAAGACCCTTTTCAAATCTGATAACTTCAAAAAAAAAAATCTAATCTGTCGATCGCGGAGTAATCCACTCTCTCCCAGTAGATTGAATTTCACTCAAATCTAACGACTGTATCCCAAATGATTAATTTGCAATGCTGCAGTTTATAGAACGATGTATTTCCGTTGGAAACCAGGCAAAATCAGAGTGGTCCGAAATGTGAGTTATAGGTATTGTTATTGTAGCCCAGGTAAATTGTAATGCGCAGATCCTTAGTCCAAGAAAGACGAAGTGACTGAGAAACGCAAGAAAAAGAAGAAAGAGAAGACCAGAAACACAACCAATTATATTTTTGAACAAATCACAAGAAATCACAACAAAACATTCTTGATGCTCTCACACGCAGCGCCACAGAGTTATAAATAAAATAGAAATCGTCAAAGACAGACCCGACTGACAAGAAGGGTTATGTTTTCGGCGCATGTATTTGTCTGGTACATACATAGTTATGCCCTATGAAAGTAGGATTCTTTATTTTCTCGTAGCATCCAGACGCCTGGATGCATTTGAATAAATTACTTGTCGTTAGGTTTGTGGCGATCGCCCAGCGCACTTCTCTTTCAATCGCAACACGTAGGATTTTGTAGGAATTTCCTAATCTAATAGATAAAAGGTGACGTTTCACAAAACTCAAAATGGCTGACTTTAATACCCAATAACTAAAGTCCTGCAAAAAGTTAAACGTTTCGACAAATGTTTACACTAGTTTTATGCTAAAGGTAACATGCAACAGTGCAACAATCACTTACAGTCATCATAAGTCATATTTAAGGAATCGTCTAGTGTCTACGTCAAAAAATAACTAATGGCATAATTATATAAGTACTAAAGCGTACTCTTTCTAAGACACAGGATGTTTTGTGTAGAAAAAGAAAAAAATGGTTGCCTGTAAAGTCGGTTTACGGACGATAATTTTACGTGATAACGAAAGAGGGATGCGTCGCAAGCCGAACGCTTATGCCGATCGTGCCTCTCTATCACTAGATCCGCGCTCTCGCTTACATGTTCGGCTCAGGCGGAACGTGACACTTTTTCGTGCGTTCAGCCGGCGTTTATCGATTTATAAGACGTTATCATGTCAAAAATAAAATACTGCGTTCTATTGTTTATCTTTTAATGCCTCCTTCTATGTTAGTTATAGGTCTGTGCAAACCAGACATGACAAATGCATATCTTTCATAATCATTGTCACTGCCCGTCACAATTGATACATTAATAAATTATTAAATATCACGTTCATTGCTGTCTAGGTATGATTCAATACGCTTTAGATACAGTAATATTTAATATTTTAAAAATACTCTTGAAATCATATCAGTTCTTACAATAAGCATGTCCCAAATACCATCATATTTATAAAACAATATAAATATCTCCCCGAATACTTGAATCATAATAATGATCTTGTTTAAATTGAAATATTTCCTGCAGTTTAGTCAAGTAACGAAAGCTGTGGTGGGATTTTAAATATTATCAGTTAATGTTTTTTGTCTCTTTGTCTGTGATAGGCCAAACCTTATCCATGTCCTTTCGAACCTCGAATCGAATTGGTAACCCTAGTACCAGTTGACGGACGAGGGCGCTGTAAGGGCGAGCGCCGGATGTGCGCAAGATTCGATGTGATCTGCGGCGCGTTTCATTTAGTCACACCGAAACACGATACATAAGCTCCCTTTGATGTTATTTGATTTTAGTCTGACATTCGCTGAGGACTCGTAAATAAACTGTTGTTCAGTTGTTCTGCAACACGCCTTGTTTGTGAAGGAAGCTTGAGATGATGATGTATTTTTATTAAAAAGATTGCATTGATATTTTGGTTACTCCAATGCTGTCAGTTCAACATCCTAATTAGCATGGAAATTGATTCATAAAATTTAATTAAAAATATACTATCTCATTTGTGTATGCAACTGTACAAATAATTCATAAACATAAGCAAAACGGAGACGCCGACGCCAACTATAGAAATAAAGAATGTTATTGGAATCCATGGAAAATGAGAAATGTAAACTAAGTTAAAAAACAAAACACGGCGCCAAGGAGTGTCAACGGTTCAACAAAGAAAATATTTTATAGAAACTATCTTTACAATGGCATGTTTGTAATCGAACCTCTTATAATTCCCATTAAGCGTTCCTAAAAAAAACACTCTGAATGCGCCTCTTTTTATGAACCTTTAATAATTCCTATTCTGTAATCCTTAAAATACTTAATAGCCAATTGATCCAAGCCATTTGATCGGGTGCCCTAGCTTAGTAAGTGTGACCAATTCGGCTCACGCGTGCTTGGTCACAGTAACCGTTAGGTTACTGTGACCAAGCACGACAAGCAAGACACCCTGACCAAACGGGTTACCGTTTGGTCAGGGTGTCTTAGCTTAGTTACTGCGACCAATTCGGCTTGCGTGTGCTTGGTCACAGTAACCTAACCCGTTTGGTCGGGGTGTCCTAAATAGTTACTGCGACCAATTCGGCTCGCGCGTGCTTGGTCTAAGTAACCTAACCCGTTTGGTCGGGGTGTCCTAGCTTAGTTACTGCGACCAATTTGGCTCACGCGTGCTTGGTCACAGTAACCAAACCCGTTTGGTCGGGGTGTCCTAAATAGTTACTGCGACCAATTCGGCTCGCGCGTGCTTGGTCTAAGTAACCTAACCCGTTTGGTCGGGGTGTCCTAGCTTAGTTACTGCGACAAATTCGGCTCGCGCGTGCTTGGTAAAGTAACCTAACCCGTTTGGTTGGGGTGTCCTAAATAGTTACTGCGACCAATTCGGCTCGTGCGTGCTTGGTCAAAGTAACCTAACCTGTTTGGTCGGGGTGTCCTAGCTTAGTTACTGCGACCAATTCGGCTCACGCGTGCTTGGTCACAGTAACCTAAGCCGTTTGGTCGGGGTATCCTAGCTTAGTTACTGCGATCAACTGTGAAAAAAGGTCAGAAATTTAAAACGTAACTTACGAAAATAAGTTTATAGAGGATCAGTTAAATATTTCCCCTTTACAATTCGCTACTACTTACACAAAAAAATCCAAAATAATCCTTTAGTCCATGTTTCATCTTAGTAACTATAGCTAACAGCATCTTATTTTTAAGTATTCTTCAAGCGAGATAAGTGAGGTTCGAGTTACCTAAAGTAAAACCGCCAATTCCGCTACTGGTTTTAACTTTCGGTACAAAAAAAGAGATTATCTCTTGGTAAAAAATATCTAGGTGCCTGTTTAGGAAATTAAAGTTATTTCGTTCGTTGGTTGAGCTGACGCATATAATAACACTATTAGTATTTACTGGTAGGTACCTATAGTTGGAACGTTAGGCCGTAAGTCAGTGGTAACAAATCCAGTTTAAGCTGGGGGGTCATTTTGGACATAATCGGTGTTATTACAAAACAAAGATTTCTTTTGACATGGTTTAAACCATCGAACCAGTTTTCGTAATAAGAACTTTGCTATGATTGAAATGCAGTTCTTTATACAAAACTCACTATTTAGTCCGGTACTAAGTTGACAGTTTTTCATTAAGAACTTTAACGTAGTCGGAATAAAGTTCAAAATTCAAAAATGGCTCAATAATTTAAACCTGGATCTGAAGATAATCCTTGTTTTGTAATAAGACGGTCTGGGTTTGATTTTGACAGTTCAACAACATTCATTGCGCTATTTACGTTGTTGAGCAGACAAATTTTTCGAACATATGAAGCAATGGGTTAACAATACTCACTTCAAAATTATTCAGATTACTAGCTGCGCCCTGCGGTTTCACCGGCATAAGTCTCGAACCCGTGGGAATATCGGGATAAAAAGTATCCTATGTTCTAAATCAAGTCATAATCTACCCATGTGCCAAGTTTTATCAAAATCCATTTAGGCGTTTAATGTGAAAGTGTATCAAACAAACTCACTTTCGCATTTATAATATTAGTTGGGATGGCTGATAATGGTGCCGATTCCCTTGTTCACAAACTGAACTAAATTTAAGTTCAGTGCATCTTTTTCTCTCTATTTCATTAAGAAAAGAACAGAAGATACATTTTAGTTTAGTCCTGTCAAATTAATCAGCCACTACTCCATACAAGTTTAGACGTGATTATAAACTTGCTTACTAAAATTACGTCAATTTACGTCAAGCGCTGATTAATTTGACAGGACTTAACTAAAATTTATCTTTTGTCCTTTTCTTAATGAAATAGAAAGAAAAAGATGCACTGAACTTAAATTGAGTTTAGTTTGTGAACAAGGGAATCGGCACCAATGTGCCACGCAATTAGGATGGTGGTCTCATTCTATTGAAATATCGTATTAAAGCTCCTACATACTGGCGCGATGCGACACAAAGACACCGCGTGTAGCGCTACAAGCGGTGCCTTTGTGTCGCAACGCGGCGCGCGACAAGTCGCGCCAGTATGTAGGAGCCTTTATGCTAGGCCAGCTCAAGGTGAAAGAGTTACCACCGTGCGGTCGACGGTTCGTCAAGATTATGGTTAGAGCTTCATCTGCATTCTACCTATAAGTGCGATAGGAACTTATGTTACGCAATCACCAGACGTGATGGGTATGGTGGCGATATCCATACATGATAACAACAAAAATAAAAACAGTTCTTTAGGGTTCCGTAGTGAACAAGGAACCCTTATTGTTTCACCAAGTCTGTCTGTCTGACCCCGCTGTAGCTCAGAGACGCTTAGTAGTAGAAAGCTGTAATTTGGCATATATATACCTACATATTAATCACGCCGACAAAGTGCTAAAAGTTTTTTTTTTAGGGTACCTTGCACGTAATTTAGGGATGATATTATTTTTTCTCGTCTACCCCTTGGTGTGGGATATCGTTGGATAGGCCGTTCAAAAATATTGCGGGTCTGTAAACACCAATTTTCGATTTGAGATTCAAATCGAAAATTGGTGTTTACAGACCTCAAATCGAAAATTGGTGTTTACAAACCCGCAATATTTTTGAACGGCCTTACCCGCTTGCGTAAATAGTGTCCTCCCCTGCCAGCTAAACGGTTGTTTATGGAGATGTGAAAAAATGAAGCAGTAGTACATATAATGAAATTAAAAGGAAAACTATCACAGCTAAGTAGGGTTTACAATGTAACGAGTAACGGCTGCTGCCTACTGAGGCGATATCGCGGGCGCGACAGGCAGTAACATGCCTGTCGCGCGCGCGAGCCTCTGTCTGGAAAAGCCTTTGTAGTCGACCTAAATTTGCAGTTGGAGAATTGAGCGTGGCATATATCGATGTATGGGAGAACATGTTTTTCAACTACAATGTTAAGTTTTTTTTTAGATAAATTCATTCCAACCTCCCAACTACGGAACCCTTCATTGTTCTTGGTCCGACATGCACTTGGCCGGTTTTTTTTGTGTAAACTTCACAGACGTGATGTGTATCGTATCTAAATTCGATTAAATACAACATTCAGATTTTCTTAACTGATACTTCAAGTAACTACCTGCGGTTGTTGACCCAAAAAGAAAAATTAATAAATGCTATTTTTTCGTTTCATCATATTTAGATATCAATACTTATCACCAGAGATCGGATATTCGGATGCATATTTACCTAAAGTTATTTTTTAGCTGTGAAAGTATGGAAGCGGCTTCTTAAAAATCTTTTTTTTTTTAACAGAGGCCACGAACAACTGGAATGCATAACTAGTCCGGTGTATAGTATGGAAGCGACTTCTAAAAAAATATTTATTAAAATAAAATAAATTATTTAAAAAACAATAAACCAGTTATGTGTTTTTGCAGTCGGGTTTTTGTTTTTTAAATAATTTATTTTTGAAAATTACTCATTACTAGCTTTTATTTGATGCCAATATTGTTGCAATTAATTAAAAAAAAAACTTCCCCTCCTTTTTTTTTGTATTTGCAGATGCAATTTATAAATATTATATAGCCTATGTCACTCCTACAATTAAGACGAATCTAACGACACCTCATGTGTTAAAATCCATCAAGCCGTTTAGGCTACAGAGCGTGCCAAAGAAATAGACATACATACATACATACATACATACTCTCGAAAAACATTACCCTCCTGAGGCAGTCGGGTAAAAAAACCCGGGATTATTGGATTGCATGTTTATTTAAAATTAATGTTTCTACCTACTTTACATCATAATATTAAGTAGGTACATAAGCATCCAATCACATATGTAGTCAGAAAAAAACATAAAATTTGTCGATTCGGGAATGGCGGGCGGGATTTTTACGATCGATATAAAAGTGCATTCCATTTTATTTTAACATTTGAAAATAAGTTAATATACATTCGATTCTATAATCAGAAACCTAAATTTGTATTCCCAGAGCCGCAGGATTTTGCGATACAAAAGCGCATTCCATATTAGCCAATATCTCAACTTTAGGTGAATATGCATCCGAATATCCGATCTCTAGTTATCACGTCAGCGGAGTTTCTCTAGCTAATTTTATTGAACCCTGTATATCGTCGCCAAGAATTGGTGATAAAAGCTTCGTTTGAATACCGCCGTGCGTGACTGTCCATGGTAGTGTTTGTAGCGGTATTTGTAAGGTCTTTGTTCAGCACTGACTGAACTAAGAGCATGGTGAAAACTCGCTCTTACGGAAGTCAAGCCCTGCGCGACACCGATTCGGAGTCAAACAATAGAAAATCAATTGTAACTCATTAGCTGTCCTTGACCAATTAAGGAGGATATCAGAGGCAGCAAGTACCGAGCAGTCCACACCATGGAAGACTAGAGAAGAGAGTTAGAGTATGTCATGATCCTTAGCAGTGAGGGAATGACGAAGAAGGAGAATGGCTATTTGAAACTATAGTCAACCCCGTAATTGCTATACCACCCTAAAGTTGAATGTCACGTGCACGTCATAAAACGACAAGGTTCATTTGTCTATGTCTATGAGACAATTATCTAATTATCAATTATCTTATTCCTACTGAAGTTTCACAACTACAAATCGTCGCCTTAGAGTGAAAACCTCGGGAATGTTATTTGGTCATTTTTATTTTATTACATTTTTGGAAAGCAAAACCTTGCAACGCACGCCTAGTTTCCCACAAAAAAAATTTAGTCACCTGTAGCGCCATCTATGGCGAGTTCAAAATTCTCGCAAAAGCACAGACGGGGTTTTGAATTTACCAACACTTAGAATTTAATAATTATTCCAGTAAAGTTGCCTTTTTCGCATATACGAGGTTTTCACTATAAGGCGACGAAATGAGGGTTTCCTCGGCAGTACGGAGACGTCAGGTCAGGGCTTGTCTCCCCTCTTTGAGGAGTGGCTAGAGAGGGGCCACGGCGTCCTCACCTTCCGCCTGACACAGGTCCTCACCGGACACGGCAGCTTCGGGAGGTTCCTGTGTCGGATAAGGCGGGAGGAAACGCCCGGGTGTCACCACTGTGTGGATCGCCCGAAGGACACGATGGAGTATACGGTGGAGGTCTGCCCGGCTTGGGCAGACCACCGCCGTGTTCTCGTGGAGGCGATCAGCGGCGGAGATCTCTCGCGTCAGGCCCTGGCCATAGTATGGAGCGAGAGAGCGTCACCTCCTTCTGCGAAAAAGTGAAATGCTCGCGAAGGAGGAGGCCGGACGGTTGAGGGAAAGACAAATTTCGCGCCCTCTCGCCCCTAGCCGCCACAGGAGACGCCCTGGGCGTCGGGAATCCCGGGCGGATTTCCGGCCACCGTAGGCGCGGGCTTGCGGACGGTGAGCTATGGGTAGCTCACCGTCCGGTAAGGACCAGGCCTGGGTCGACGGCGCGTTGTATTCCACGCGCGCCTCAAAGTCAGCACAAGTGTAAGGGTCCACTAGGGCCGATTTTACGATTTTAGACAGTAAGAGTCTGACACACCCTCCCGCTCCGCCCAGAGCGGGAGAAGGTATTTGATAATTTCCCACCTAAAAAAAAAAGTGTCAAAGCGCCTATATTTTGTGTAGTCGTGACTGAATGATGAACGAAAGAATTATACGAATGATTAACGTCATCATATATTTTATATCCATTGTCGAAATAGAAAGGCCTCTTGTCAAAGTGGCGCCAACTGGTGGCGTGAATTTTCCTGAAAACCCTCAGTAATAACGTTTTCGACTATACATAGATCCACTTCCCCATGTTATAAGTTGGCAGAAAATAAGTTTTGGCTAACATATGTAAATCCGAAACAAAATATATCGAAGTTAATCGCGAACGCGTGGGGCTTCTTTGAGTTTGTTTAGCTTTAACATAAGCAAACAAAATACTGGCATTGTTAAGTTCCGTGCCTTTATGTAAATGTATTGTGACTATTGTAAGCAAACATGTTTTGAAGAAATTGATCCCTTGTGACTTGAGGGATTTCTATACCAATATATTGTGTTATATACTTCAGCAAGGTTATTTAGGTACTTATGCTGTAAGGATATTGAGTTCGATACGAAGTTTGATTAAGGTTGAAGAGTTTGACATTGGATCGTTATTTCGGAATACAAAATAAACCTTATTCTGTTGAACTTAAAAAAAATTATCGGTCATCTAGGCGCACTTCAGGTTACCATCCCTTCCTGGTGGCTATCCCACCAACTCGCACTAAGCGTTTCCAAACTTCTTTTATAATGCGCACAGCAAAGGAATGGAACTCTCTGCCTGCGTCTGTGTTTCCGAACGCATATAACCCTAATCTCTTCAAAGTGAGAGTGAACAGGCTTCTTCTGGGTAAGCTCGCTCCATCGTCGACTTTGTTTCTGTCGCCTCTGACATAGACGTCAAGAGCAAACCCATCACAAATAAAAAAAATAAAAAAAAATGTGTTTTTTTCCTGTTAACGTCAACATGTCATGCTGCGATTTGAAGAAATCCGTCATTATGATTCGCTGCACTGTTTCTAAGTTCTACAACTATGAATTTTCCCTGCAGGGGCCTCACAATACGTGTTAGATACATACTAATGTGCAATACTATTGTTATATCATGTTGACGATCTAAATATAAATAAACAAGAACACACACCGTACGGCCGTGATCTCTGCGCCCGCGTCGAGTTCCTCGAGGCATAATGTTGGTATTATAGGTATCGATGGAAGGTCATACAAATGGTACCAGAATTTCCAAATTGTAACCAATTTAATACACAAATGTATGAAAAATGCATAGTAACTTATTATAAATGCGAAAGTAATTGTCTGTCTGTTACCTTCTCACACCTTAACGCTGAACGGATGTGGATGTTTGGCACAAGGTTAAAACGGCACGGGTTAGGACATAGGATATTTTTAACACGGAAGTACGATCCCATGGGATAATTTCCGACCTTGACGTGAGCGATGCCGATGGTAAAAACTAGTATACAATATTTGGGGGCCCAAGATTCGCGTAAGATTAACAATTGGATGGATTTTTTGAATTTTTCAGTTACAAATAAGCACCAAACAATATGAGTTTTTCATAACGTATCATCTCTTGATTCTCAACATTTAGAACAAAAAAAAAATCCACTAAAACCTGCAACTCCGAACAAAGGTACAATTTGTGAGGCATTAAAAAATATATAAATATTATATACTATTAAATTGTACCAATGATTTATAAATTACTTTAACGTAGGTGCCGTTCGTGGACTCAAAATAATACCTATTAATAAACCGTTCCACCGAACTGTACTTATCAAAATGTTGTTTCAGTGCGGTTAGTGGAACAGCTTAGGTGCCGTTCGGTCAATTGCCGTTGAAATCAGTGCTCTGTGGGGAATACCTCCAATTTGTGATCGCTGTATTTCTGCCCGAACTGAACATGTCCAGCTACATGCTGATAGAGAGTAAGCGACGTCTATTAAGTTATTCAGCTTCCTATGGCCCGGTGCAGAGAGGTTGCGTGTCGCGACCGCCACCGCACATCAATCAACGACGCTCAAACCATTCTAGCGTGCCAACGTGCCAACACATCACACGCCCTCATATCCCATAACATTTTACATAAACCCCATATATTAAATTCCATTTGATGTAACGTCACAAGACGTTGCCCTACACTACAAAATGAATAAATTACTCGCACGCTGCACAATTTTCAGCTCGTATTAAACACATCAATCATTCCCAGGTTTTCGCAGCACAAAGGAGCAATCATAAAAATAAATTGAAGCTCGTTGTTTCAAACCAAAGTAAAAAGGATAGTTTAGGTAAAACACGGCTTTTATCAGTCCGAGACGGATGAATAGCCCGGGGCGATGCGGGGCTCCTTATCCTGTGCTATGCTCCCTCCCCCAGCCTCCCTGCGGTACAAGTAGATAGAGCGTACTTAAGCCACGATAGCCGAAGGGTACTGCAAGGCAAGAACAAAGGTGCACGGCCCTGACCCTGTAATAGTCTCGGGCCACGCTTGGCCTTAATTATGCGCGATTTGTAGCTCTAGTTCTCGTTGTTTCGAACATTAAGCTGTTTTTTATTTGTCCAACAACTGCCCGTAGGAAAGTGTGCCAGCTTGGTTATTTCAGCAAAATAAATGCGTGTGTTTCTGCGTGGAACCGTATGGAACTCGTCCCGAAGTGGACCGTAAAGTACGTGTTTATCTTAAAGCTGCGTACCGAAGTAATTATATTGGGTATGGGCACATACATATCTGGACGAGTTTTATAAGTCAATACATTAACGGGAATTTAATTAGGCGAGTTGTATGTTGTTTGTTGGTGTAGTCAGCTATAAGTTGTTAGAGCAAGATTTATAGGGACTTTAGAACGCGCTAACTGCCCTATGAATTATTGGATGCGAATGTGGGTGCCGTGGTGGAGGGTCGTCGTTTAAATTCTAGGACTGAAGAACCTCAGCCTCTAACTGAACTTGTGTTTGGTAATTATCAGAATCCTCATAGAAGTATGGATGCTATTAAAACGAAAGAGTGTAATCTGAAAACTTTTGACCAACCCTTCGGGGTACAAGTTAGCGTGATGGCAAATCTATAGAGCCGGCTGTCATTTCAGAAGATTTTCTCTTATTTATTTATATATACTTTATTGTACATCAGATTATATATTACAAAAAAAATATACATTACAAAATATACAAGGCGGCCTTATCGCTTACTGTGATCTCTTCCAGGCAACCTTTAGATGGACTGTGATTTCTGGACATAAAATGGGGTTATTTTTGGTATAAGCATTCATGTGCAATATAATATAATAGATACACAGATTTGTGCTATACAATAGATACATACATACTAACTATTTAAGCAACGAAAATAAATGAAGACTAGATTATTACAGCTAACAACGAGAACAAAATCACAACGACAAGTAATGTTCCTTCACGAGTCTTTTAAAAACAGGCAACGATTGCGCGCGTTTCATTGGAACTGGTAATGCATTATCCTTTACCCTTACCCTTTATTACAGAAAAAACACAAAAGGTATAAGGAACAAGGGGTCGCAATCAATGTTGCGTGTCAATAGTCGATATAGTAGTCTTTGAAGGTCAATATTGACAACTATTTAGTGTGACTCGCAGGGGAAATCAGGGTGTATTCGCTTATCTCGTGTCATTAGGCAGGAGTCGTGATGCTGGCCTGAGGACAAGGGCGCGGGATTTGGGGAGCCCTTGGGGAATGTGCCGAACTGGATGGTAAATCGATTTATTATGATATTGGTGGGAAGCCAATGTATCCTGTATGGAGCACGCTTATAAAGATGGCCTCGTCGGAAAACATCCTTAATGGATTTTTAATTAGACTCGGGATTAGACAACAAAATTATAGGTTGCATACATTGTTTATTTATTTGAACGGATATGAGCGTACTTAGTGCTTGATAGTATCTGGTATATTTTTTACTAAACCCCAAGTTTTTCTTAGCAGTTCTTCGAAGTCCGCCGTTTTATATCTCTTTAGATTATAGTGCACATTTGAATTGAATGGATACGTACAATTTTCCCTTTTAAGGATTCCGCTTGAACAAAACACTCATCTATCCAATTCAATTACGAAAGAAAATACCAGTGATGGTGCAGCGAAAGTTCCACTTTCTTATTCAAATAACCCTTTGGCTGCGCGAGGAACAAAGCGGGCTATTCATTAAAATAATCCGGTGCAACTTGCGCAGTAACCGGGGGTTATAATAATACGATATACACTGCGCGCTGGCGAATTACTAAATGGAGACGCGGTGGTGTTATGCACCGAGCTATATAAAATTGCTTATATACGTAATGTATCTTTGTTGGCGGTACTATCGCGGACAATGGTAGTTGAACACTTTTCACCCTTATGCCCTAAGCAATAAGGTTGAAAAGTGGTCAACCATAGTACTAAAGAGTTAAGCGTGTAGGCAATTTAGGAACACCTATGCAGACGACTGACATTCAAATTGTGTACGTGAGACACGTTGACGATAATTAGCACAGAGAGTATAAATTAATTAGTTAAAAGTTGATAAAGAGCTCTACCAGTGACACACCTGCTCCAAATCTTGGGAGGAAAATAGAGGTGTTTTCCCGATCAACCAATTTATAATAAAGCTTTTATTATCTAATCACACGTTTTTGTATCGTCAGCCATCCTTTACTGGAGGACAGGACTTTTCATGAGCTTGCCATCGTGCTGAATCTAACGTTAAAAATACAACTGCTCTTGTTCACAATATGCAGGTGACTGCATAATAATCTCTTTTACTTACTGTACCAAGTTGCACATAGTTCGAATATAATTTGTGTAAGTGTTAAGTAATTAGGTAGACTGTTTATTAAACATTAAGCAATGGCAGCTATGAGCGCTATCCGTTTGAAGCTTAATTACTTTATGCAACGTGTGTTGGGTACGATCAAGTTAATTTTGAGTTTCTTCTCTGATTAAGATTTCAGTACCTTGAATATTGATGTTTAATTAAGTTAACTCGTGTGCATGATGCTGCTTGCTATGGTTGCTAAGCTAAAATCATGATGGCTTGTTAAACCTGAAAAAAAATTATGATGCTAAAATATTTTTTCATAACTTAGTTGAAAAGGAAAAGCAAATTTTTGTTTGATATTCGCTTCTATTTTTATTTAACCTAAAATAAAGTACTGAAAAAAATATGAAAAAAACTGAAATCTCAAAGCTTTATGCAAGAGTTTTTTTTCCAGGTTTTTCATACTACACAATTGAAAATTGGAGAGCAGTGGTGGCCAGTGGTAACGGCCGCGACTTACGAGTTGTAGGTCGTAGGTTCGAACCCTGACAGGCGCTTTACTTTGTGTAAATTATTTCATCACCACTGCTCTCAAAACGATGAAGGAAAACATCGTGAGGAAACCGGCATGTTCTAGAACGAAAAAATTCGAAGACATGTGACATCTACCAACCCGCACTGGGCTCACGTGGTGGATTACGGCCCACTCTTTCTCATAGCGAGGAGGCCTGTGTCCCAGCAGTGGGAACATTATAGGCTGATTACACAATAGAAAATTGCAGATAATTAAAGTTTCAGGATTCCATCATTTATTTACAAACAATTTAAGATACTTCCTACTGGTCGAATTTAAAAACACAGAGATATTTAGAAGGTGCTCGCATCTAAAATTCTCAAAGCTATAAAAACACACTTTCCAACAAACCAATTACATTTTCATACATAAACCAGTCTAACGAGCTGCACCCAATGTCATCAAGTCCCCGATCTTCCTTTATGCTTTTATAGCAGTTCCAACGTCCTTCAGAGAGGACCTCTAAAGCTTATGCTCTATCTTGGAAATTGAGATATCCACGCTTGGCTTCACTAAGTAAGTTTATAATAAAGGCTTCGTGCGCTGGAAGCTGCCTGTCCACGGGTAAGATATCCTATGGCTTGATAGTTATTTTAGAATGTATATTTTTAGTATGGGAACGTCACTTTACTTTTACCTTTCCATCTTATTTAAAAAAAACCGGCCAAGTGCGAGTCAGACCACGCACAATCAAGGGTTCCGAAGTTGAGAATTTGGGATGCATTTATCCCAAAAACAAACTTAACCTGTGTAGCCCCGCGCGACTCCGATTCGGTATCAAACAGTAGAAAATCAATTGTGTCTTATTAGCTGTCCTTAACCAATTAACATTGTTGAAAAACATGTTCTCCCATACATCGATATACGTATATAATATGCCACGGTCAATTCTCCAACTGCAAATATAAGTTGGTCAACTATAACTTGTTAACTTGCAAAGCCCACTTAGCTGTGATAGATTTCCTTTTAATTTCATTATATAATATGTATTACTGCTATGATATTTTTCACATCTCTATAAAACAACCATTCAGCTGGCAGGGGAGGGGGGGGCTACACATGACTCTAAACAAAAATTTGCACTTTAAAGGCTAAAAAGACACGCGGTGTCTTTGTGTCGCGTCGCGTCGCGCGACAAGTCGCGCCAGTATGTAGGAGCCTTAAGGCTTGATATTACGGAAACGGATTCATGAATCTAAAAGTGGTGTTCACAGACCCGCAATAATTTTGAACGGCCTATCCAACGATACTCACACCATGGGAAAGACGAGAAAAAAAAATGCATCCCCATATCAGGTACGTCCATGTTTTTCAAGATTTTATTTTATCACTTTGTCGGCGTGATTAATATGTATTCCTATGCCAAATTACAGCTTTCTAGTACTAAGCGTCTCTGAGCTACAGTGGGGACAGACAGACAGACAGACAGACGGACATGCGGAAACTATAAGGGTTCCTTCTTTACTATGGAACCATAAAAACGAGCGAACCTTACAGTAGTCGCATATGATGTGTAGTAACATCGGACATCTCACTCTGGACATAAGCAACTGGAAGGCAATGACAAAAATTAACGTCAGAACTTTAAAAAAAAGCTAAATACTGAGATATTTATTCGAATAATTATTCATTACTAGTGGTCACCCTCTGGTCGAAATTCGACCAGAGGACTACTTACAATCCATATAGTACTTACTAATTCCATGAGTACACTAATTCCTTGCTATTATAAAGTACTTAGTTATTCCATGCTCAAACGGTCACTTTCTGTCTACACAATTCCGTCCCTTTTCACGAAATCACTGCCACAGAGTGCAGCAGTGGTGGTGCAGTGGTGGGTAGGTTCGAACCCAGACAGACGCTTTACTTTGTGTAAATTATTTCATCACCACTGCTCTCAAAACGGTGAAGGAAAACATCGTGAGGAAACCGGCATGTCCTAGAACCAAAAATTCGAAGACATGTGATTTGTTTATTTTTAGGGTTCCGTACCCAAAGGGTAAAACGGGACCCTATTACTAAGACTCCGCTGTTCATCTGTCTGTCTGTCTGACTGTCCGTCTGCTACCAGGTCTCATGAACCGTGATAGTTAGACAGTTGATATTTTCACAGATGATGTATTTATGTTGCCGCTATAACAAAAAAATACTCAGAAATAAAAAAAACAGAATAAAATAAACATTTAAGGCGCTGCCAAGACCCAATTGACCAAAATAGGCTTTACTTAAGAAAAAAAAATTGCCAAATCTGTATAGCTTGTGGTAGCGGAAAAAATATATGTTAATTTTGAACATATTTCCCAGAACTTGGTGGTTACCGAAACACGTTTTGAAAAAAAAATCTCGATACAAACTAACGTTAAACTAACCTCTTACCTTGAGTTCTAATCCAAAATATCTGCATTAAATATCAACATACGTTACGTATTTATATTAATAACAAGAACGTCTTATTTTAATGCAGAACTTGGTTGTTTTTTATTTTCGATTACTCAACTCAATTTTGAGTAAATAGAGAATTGCTTCATATTTTGCAATAAATTACAAGCGTTGTGCCATCGCGCTTCTCTTTCTTTTCTATGCAATTTGACAATGACCGCGGTTTAGGTGTTGTCAGCGTCTTAAGGGGGCTCCCATACAACAGACATGGTTTTTTTGCCGTTTTTATAGAACGGTACGGAACCCTTCGTGCTCGAGTTTTTTTAATAAAAATGTGTTGGCCAGTAAATCTATAGGTAAGTAAATATTTAAGTTTAGATACAGCAATATTGCAAGTGGGTCACACTAGTTTGAGTAACGATCTATATTTTCGAGTAAACAGTGCATCGTGCAGTCATGCATCTGATGCACCTATTTCCAACATTCAAAATCACGAGATAGACAGTTTATCTTTTGCGTCTACCCACGTAGTTATACTCTCTGCTACACTCTCCTTGGAAACTCGGTAGTCTCGATAGGTAACGTCGCCAATAAAAGTGGATTTACAACTAAACACTACGCACTGGTAAACAACAGGAAACACTAAAACAATAATTATATACTCCTAGCTACAGTTATTTATGCATTGCTCACTCATATTAAAATTACGATTATTTTTTAGAAAATTACCTAATAATTTCTTTTAAGGAGAAAGTTAATTTGTACTCGAATGGGTCGTAATTCAAATTTGTTTTATGTATCTATTAATATTTTATGGTCCTTGTTATAATATGAATAAAACTAATAAATTTTAATTAAAATATTTGCAATATGATTAAGTTTTTTTTTTAAACGACAAGAAAACGGGTTTTTAAGAAAATCCAGAAAACCACTTTTGAACAAGACTGTACTCCGACCCAGAGTATTTACCTTGAAGCAGAGAACAAACAAGTGAGCAAATAAGTTGAAAGACAATGCACAACACTAGCGCTGTGATGTGGTACAACACTAACTAGATACATTTGTGTGATTATGTGGCCGAGAACTTGCAGATACGAGACGTCTGAATGTGTGCTTTGGGATGAGAAATTCTGAAGGTAGTTTTTGATTACCTATTGTACGTGTTTGAGAAAGGCACTGAGATTGATGAAAATGGGCTTTTCAGTTTGAATTATCGGATGGGAGTTCCTTAAATGAAGTAGGCCAACGTGGTTTGTTTGTGGAAGTGGGACTTACATTTTTGTAAAGACGGTGGCAGATGTTCCTGTCAAATCTGCTTCTTCGTGTCCATGGCACGACAATTTTTAATTTTTGTTGGCCCGAAACATTGCCACTTTCCATTGTCACCGGTGACAGCGCAGACGTCACTTTGGCTGGTTTTTTTGGAGCACAGAGGGCAAGATACAAAAAGACCTGCCGGGGTCGCGGGAAGGTACTATAGGGTTACCGCGGCCCCTGGATACACAGGCAACGGAAGGAACACGGGTGGGTTTTAGTCAGTAAGAGTCTGACATACACTCCCGCTCCGCCTAGAGCGGGAGAGGTAATTTGATAATTTCCTATCCAAAAATAAATGGTACAATAAGAACAAGGTTAGAACATAGTTTGCGATACAGCTCCACATCCACAGCATTTCCTGACAAATAATGCCCTAGATCAATATAGTGATCTAGTACAATGATTTCCAGATACTTCGTCCTCTCTATGTGAGGCTATAAACATTGTTAATAGGGATTAAATAACAGGAGATCCTGGAACTCCCTTCGTGTTTGCTAGACAGTCACCTTTGTTCCCACTGCTGGACGATTTCCGGCTAATACGTAATCGTTCAGCTTTTCTTTGCTTGCCCCAGAGCGGAGAATATCCGTGAGTATTTCGCGACTTAAATAAAGGGCGTAACTTGGGCTTTACTTTTAAGTAAAACCTATTAATTACGTTAATAACAGATATCATTTGCTTTGAAAACCCAATTAAATGTGCCTTTCGTTAAACGGAGTCACTGCCTCGAATTTGTTTATTCTGGCACAAAATCACAGCTTCTATTGCTTATAAGACAAAATTGATATCACAACAGAAATTACTATTATTAAATCAATATCAATTTCATTTGAAGATAACTTTCTGGGTTTTGATTCTCAGGTCGGGGAGGCCCGGGTCGACGCGACGGCGCGTTGTACATATTTCACGCGCGCTTCAAAGAGATGTCGTCAGCACAAGTGTAGGGGTCCACTAGGGCCGATGCCTGCCGGGGTCGCGGGAAGGTAAAAAAGGGTTACCGAGGCCCCTGGCAACACTGGCAACGGAAGGAATACGGGTGGGTTTAAGTCAGTAAGAGTCTGACACACCCTCCCGCTCCGAACAGAGCGGGAGAAGTTATTTGATGATGATCCCCCCCCCCCCCCAAAAAAAGAACTTAGTATAAAACTTTGTCCTATTTTGGGAGTTCTAAATTCTAATTTTAGTCCTACAATAATTAAAGAAAATAATCGCTCTGCTCTGAATTCATAGTTACAGAAGCTTGAAAACGTCCAACAAATTCTCGACTAATTATGTAAACAGAGCTTACATATGTACGTATAAGCTCATAAAGCTTGAGTCTGAAAGTCATTCCTAACTAGAAAACATTTAACTTTACAGGATTAGACAATTTAACCTTCGTTTAAAACCGTTCACATTCGATAAGCCACAAGGGATCTCCTTCGTTTGACAGCATCACTTCGGAATACTTCGGGAAACATCGGAACTCCGCCGACACGCCGAAGTTAACCGATTGTAATTAAGAAACTAAGTGCTACGTGGAATGCAAATTCAGTACAGTGATAGTTTCAAGATAGTAACTTTTGACTACCAAGGCGACGTGACTTAATTTGGTGTCGTGATTTAATATTCTACTGTAAAGGAATAGATTCATCAAAATTCTACTTAGTTAGGACTAGAATTTAACAGCATTCAATGGTTGAACAAGATGTTTTTGGTCCTTAATTAAGTAGATTAAGTCCACGAGCACTAATCGCCACACACCAGAAGGACAAATCTCTTCGAGAACCAACTTTTACACTACATACTTCTGGTATTGGTGATCAAAGTACCTGTGTTTTAAAAAAATAACTTTACGAATCACAAAAACCTTTAGACACCCTTAAGACGCCGACAACACCTAAACCGCGGTCACTGTCAGATTGCATAGAAAAGAAAGAGAAGCGCGATGACACAACGCAATTTATTGCAAAATATGAAGCAATTACCTATTTACTTAAAATTGAGTTGAGTAATCTAAAATAAAAAACAACCAAGTTCTGCATTTAAATAAGACGTTGTTGTTATTAATTAAATTCGTAACGTACACTGATATTTAAAGCAGATATTTTGGATTAGAACTCAAGGTAAGAGGTTAGTTTAACGTTAGATTGTAGGTATCGACATTTTTTTTCAAAAGGTGTTTTGGTAACATTCTAGTTCTGGGAAATATGTTCAAAATTAACATAATTATATTTTTTCCGCTACCACAAACTATACAGATTTGGCAATTTTTTTTCTTAAGAGAAGCCTATTTTGGTCAATTGGGTCTTGTCAGCGCCTTACACGATACCCACGAGAAGGCGTGGTGTATTCTTAACACAACGATCTATGTTTGCCTTCTGCGAAAAGCCTACTTATCCCTGTCCTCATTTTAATCCAATTTTAATACATCCATTATTATTATCCCCTATAGGGTACCCACGACAAGTCGCGGGTACCCTATTTTTAGCCAGAGACCTTTTAAACTTTTATAGCCCATAATTAGAGGAAGGTTGTTGATCCGTGGTATCCCATCTCAATAATAACCTGTTTCCTCACGATAGTTTACAATTCTCTTGGGATGGTAACGTCGGTAACTGTTAGAAGTAGAGACTTTTCTGTGATAAGTTACGTGTTTCATATTTATTTAAATCTGCTTTGATTCTTTGACATTTTAGGAAAATTAATCAAAATAATACGCAAACGTGAAGATAAACAAGTTTTGCTGAGAGCCAAAAAACTGTCGTGAGTTGGGACGCATACTTCCGACAAAAAAAAATCGTGCGTGCGTAAGTTAAGGCTCCCGCAGACAGCGCGACGCGACGGTGCGACGCGATTCTGGTAGAACAATTTCTATTAATTTTTCATAGAAATGGTTCTACTAGAGTCGTGTTGTGCCTGTCTACAGGAGCCTTTGGTCAATATTTATATTCAGGGAACAGAGTCGCGTCAATAATCACTTAATGGCTCAATCTGTGTGGTTTTTTCCTCAAAAGACCATTTCAGACACCAATCTACATGGTCTTCACATGATCTGACCAAGATTATGTCTGGACTTTAAAAGAGACTGCGACCTCTGAGTTTGTTTCGGCCTTTCTTCTCAGAGTAGTCAGATAGGAAACGCCGAGCTCATCTAGTTTTTTTTCTAAGTATGATTGACGTGTAAAAGTGTTTGTATAAACCTACTTACAGAAAATAAAATCATTTCATTTCATTTCATTTCATTAAGAATTTCATTTTGGAAAATGACTTCTGAATTTAATTTTGAAATGAAAAAATATAATTCTGTGAACATTTGATATTTTATATCTCAATGGTATTACCAACACATCATTATCCATACACCAAATCAAAAATTACATGAAAAAAAGACATAAATAAACAACAGCCTAACAACAGAATCCATTCAAACAAAATAAAATGTGCACAAGATGATCGGGTCATCGCCCTCTAAGCATCATTTTAGTGTCGCCATGAGTCATTCCAATGCAGTTTTGAATTTATTCTTAGAAAATAAGAAATAGAACTGTGACTCACACGTCATTAGCCAAGGACTTGTGCGAACGTAATTCCGACGCATGCCCGAGACGACACGACACGTTATTTTCAAATGTTGAAGATGCAAAACTCATAAAATTCATTTAAACATTCTGTTTATTCGATTGTATTTTTTCGCTCAAACGTAAACGATTAAAGTTCCATTCGATACAGTAGAGTGGATAATAAATCTAACTCTGTCAGAACCACAAACAAAAAAAAATATAATCCCATTTTTTTTCAAAAATATAATCACAGAGCCTCAATTTTAAGTGTCGAATCCAGCATGGCTGAGCATTACGTAACAAATTATTACGGATATCCGAAATCGGCGTGTCCAACGGAGCGGAGGCAATGCGATCATCCGTGAATGTCAGGACGAAATTCGTGTTAGAATCGCCTGGGGACATCCGGACAAACACGTGATCTCTAGGACGTGAAATTTGATTGCTAGGGATGTGCCAAGTCTTGTCGATAAAATCAATACAATAGAAAAAAAAAAACGGCCAAGTGCGTGTCCGACAAGCACTTGGCCGTTTTTTTATGAATTTATCCCAAAAACCAACTTAACATTGTAGTTGAAAAACATGTTCTCCCATACATCAATGTACGTCACGGTCAACTGCAAATGTAAGTTGTTCGCCTATTACTCGTTAACTTACGTAACGTAAAGCCTACTTAGCTGTGATAGTTTTCCTTTTAATTTCGTTATATGTACTACTGCCATGAATTTTTTCACATATCTCTAACAAAAATTACTACTTTATAGCTTAATATTACGAGGTATTCCTCGAAGCGCCACCGTTTTGAGGCGCACCTTTATTATTCCTCAGAGCGCACCTTTTAGTAGCGCTCCCGATAACAATTTTTTTTTTTTTTTTCCTCTAAGCGCTCCTATGATTAACTTTCAAATACCTAGAGATAGGATCAGTTAGGATCAGTTAGCATCCTATCTCTATTTGAAAGTTAATCATAGGAGCGCTTAGAGGAAAAAAAAAAAAATAATTGTTATCGGGAGCGCTACTAAAAGGTGCGCTCTGAGTAATAATAAAGGTGAGCCTCAAAGCGGTGGCGCTTCGAGGAATATCTCAATATTACGCCAACGGATCCCTGAATCCAAAAAACGATTGTCACAGACCCGCAATAGTTTTGAACGGACTATCTAAAAAAAAAATCATCCGCACTTTATATGCAAGGGTACCTACCCCCTTGCAGCCCTTGCATGTAAAGTGGGGATGTTTTTTTGTACCTTACAATTTTTGTTTTTCAAGATTTATTTTACCACTTGATTGGCTTGATTAATAAATGTATACCTACCCATGCCAAATTACAGCATTCTAGTATTAAGAGTCTCTGAGCTAAGCCGGGGACAGACAGACAGTCAGACAGACGGACATGGCGAAACTATAAGGGTTCCTTGTTTACTACGGAACCCTTAAAAACGACGTATTCAGAGTTACGCAGTTATAAGTTCACATTTGGAAATAGAGCGAAAGGAAATGCCCGTAATCGCCAAGCGGGATGGTGATCGCATATCGGATATTGAGTCGTTCTAGTCGCCGCGGGTGACGCTGTTACCGGCGTCAGCGTTGTTGGGTCAGTGAGATTCGCACTACTTTTCGACTTCAACAGTCACTAGCGGAGCGCATGGCGACGGACCGACGACTTTTTGTGACTTTTGGTTTTGCCCTTGTTAACTTAATAGAAAAAAAGCAGTATGGAAGTACTTTAACCCTATCTTTAATTAAATTAGCATAATATATATGTGACCTATTAGAAGTTGATAAAATAATTGTAAATGTTACATAATAAATCATGTTGATGTACCGTCGTGATCTCTAACTTAGACACGTGACACTCGTGGCTTAGATACACATATTACCGATATCGACATAACTTTCGCTATTAGATATTTATCTAGATAAAAGAAATAAAACTTGAGATAGTTTACAGACGAGATTCGGTTGCAAATATACCATCTATTACAAAATTTTGCTATCTCTAATGTTCATGTTTGACGGTAGTCGCTTCAAATCTCGGTTCCCGCTCGAGAAACTCGCTATATCATGGATGAAGGACCTCGTTTGCAAACAGTAGATTAATTATTTTCAGCACAATTGACCCGAGCAGTGGCTTCTTCTTATTTTCGTTTCGACGGTACACTTATATTTTCTATATTGTTTGGGCCTAGTAGGTGACCACATTTATTGCTGCGTCAGAGGCGTTGTTCAGATCGCCAAGGGCGTGTGTGAACGGACATTTGGGACACTAGCAGATGGGGCTTTGAGGAAATACAATTTGGTGTGTGAAAACAAAATTTTGTCGAATAGTATTTTTGGCCAGATTAGCGTTTGGCCTTTCAAGCTACATGCACAACGACAGCTTGGCTTGAGAGCCACCGCATAATGGGAATGGTGGTCTTAGTGAATCCCACTAAGGGCCAAGTCTTGTTGATCAAAAAGGGAAGCGAGATGACTCGGATGGTTCGGGAAAAAAGAATCAGGCTATTACTTCCGAGCAAAACCACGCGGGTCTTGCTCAGAAGTGTGGCATCGGTTAAAAATATAATAGTAATTCAACCCTTAAACAGTCGTAGTCAGCCAAAAATTGTTCATATTTGGTTGACTACGACTGTGAGTCATTATTAACCTAGGCTCATTTAAATTATGTTAAAAGGACGCGACGCGACGAATTATGACAAAAGTCCGCTGAATGTGGCTGACCACCGCAAACCAAAACCCAATTACTAAGAGACACCTAAATCACAAGGACTTTGACCTGTTGCGGTTCTTATTGCTTGTGGTGGCTGTCATAACTCCGAGGCATGAGTACTTCTCGATTTGTATAGAAAATCCAAGAGAGCCTCCTAATATTCAAAATCAAAATCAAAAGTCATTTATTCAAACAAGGCTGAAAATCAGCACTTTTCGAACGTCAAAGTTACATAAGACAGTCCCCCAAAAATGCCCGCCCTTCACCACTTCCTAGTGCTTTAGCTGGGAAGAAGAAGTGGTGGAACAAACTCTCCAGCAATCTGTTTAGTTATATAAACTTGATTCTATACAAATCGTATGCAAAGTAATTAACATTACGAAACCCAAAACATTGGATTAAATTACACACTTGCCATACGTTAGCTATTGGTTGATGAGTAAAATTTCCATTTACCTTACCATCCAAACAACATATAGAAGGAGAAGAAAGCCAATTTTCGAAATGTAGACAGGCGACCGCACATCATTGGTAACCTTGAGTTGGCCTAGCGCAGCACCGAGTTTGAATAGACCAAGAGGCCAGCTTAATGTACTGGTTTTGTTATCACTGGCTTTAGGTCTACTGTACATCAATTTAGCCCATAAATCTAAGGTGCCTTCGAAAATAAACAAAACATATGACTGTGTAATGAGGATGCTAATTTCTTCTAAAAAGGTAATTATAACACCTACGAGTATATCTTCACTTTGAAGTAAAGAGTTCATAACCGAAATCATCCTACACCTCTTATTACAGGTGAGCAAAAATAAATTGGAATAACACTACGTCTCGCGTACGTAATTAAAGTGTTTGGATACGAGATGTCCATAATTAAGGTAACGGTGTTAAATAAAAGCGAAATTAAACGAAATTACTGTGTTTACAGGTTGGAAAATTACGGCAAGGTGAACTACGAATTGGTGGAAGTTTAGGTGTAACTGGGAGAATGCTTAAAAATGATACTTCAACATGTATCTACGGACAAAGAAGTTCGAGTTGTATGTAGGTGGCGAGAAAAGTGCTTGGAACAGTATTTTGGTTCAAAGTTTTGTATGCCAGAGGGGTCAAATTAAAACTCGAAGCATTTATTTCAAATAAACCAATCACAGGCAGTTTTTAATTGTCAAGGGGTTGGTCGGTCAGAAAAATGAAGCTAGTTGCCCATTCCAAAGCGTAGTAGGTACCTATGGAGAAGAATGGGCAAGAAACTCCACGGACACTCATTTAAATCTACATATGGTTACAAAATATAGGTTACATCATTCATGTTGAATATATACATGTGAGAACGATGTAAAACATCAAAAGCGTCCGTAATAAAAAAAAAATAACAATTCAAAATTTAATTTAATTAAAATAAGCCGTGCAGCTACAACAAGTGCCTACTGACGGCGCTCGTTCATGAACATGACGCATGGTTTAGCACCATTCAGCTCAAGCATTTTGAAGGAAGCGAAGTGACCCAACAGACGCGCCACCATCAGCGAGTCATTAGAGTGAGCATGACATACTCCCAGCCGCCAGGGCACATTCAAGTCAATGAAAGACGTACCCAGTACATGGTAGCTTAAGTAGTAGTAGGTACATAATACTCACACATGTGCTGTGCAATTATACAATACTAAAAGATACAATTTATACAATGCTTAGATAGTTTTTGAAATCTTCAGCAGCTCCAACAGTATTTCAATTCGTTTTGCGTCCTTGTGAAGCAGAACCAGCGTTGAGCCAAGCATTTTTATCAGCGATGTAAAACCCCAACTTATAATTTGCTTGGCTGCATAGTGTGCGTTTTAATACAAGATTTAAATTTCGTTTCATGTAGTTGAAGTATGTGGGGACGTATTTTATTGTGACGTTTTAAACAGTACCCCATGAAAGATAAGTTTACTTTAGCCAGCCTGAAACCTGATTGATATAATTGTGCTTTTCACCTCTTTTACTAAAAAGATGTAGATTTTTCCTTACGTACATGATGTTTTCATAAATAATATTGACAAGGTACCGTCATGACGTTAATATCTTTAAACGGTTCCCTTAGAGAGTCGCGCCTGTGGAGGCCATATATGGCTCTGATGGCTCTTTACTGCAAAATAAAAATAGACTCGATGTCTGCAACTCGTCCCATAGTAAAATATCATCATCAGCGTACGACGTATTACGTCGTACGCTGATGATGGCGCGTGTGTTGGATCATTTAGCTCCCTTCAAAATGCTTGAGCTGAATGGTGCTAATCCATGCGTCATGTTCGTGAACGGGCGCCGTCAGTAGAGACTGGTCACTCTTAGCTGCCACGGCTTATTTTAATTTTTGAATAGGTTTTTTTTTTCGTTAATCTTTTTATTACGGACGCTTTTATGTTTTGCATCGTTCTCACATGTTAAATTTCAAAATGAATGATGTAAACAATATTTTGTAACCATAATACGTTGATTTAAAAGAGTGTCCGTGGAGTTTCTTGCCCGTTCTTCTCCATAGGTACCTACTACGCTTTGGAATGGGCAACTAGCTTCATCTTTCTGAGTGACCGACCGACCCCTTGACAATTCAAAAGTGCCTGTAATTGGATTATTTGAAATAAATGCTTTGAATTTGAGTTTTGATTCTATGAAAGTAACTAAAATAGACTAGTCTCGCGGTATCTACATCAGTAAATTGACGGATTTTTCTCACAGCATATGCTGCTGAACATAACTGTCCTGCAACAAGGGATGTTAAATGAGGACCTCATTCCGCCTTCAGTCGAGCGTGATCCCCAGGAAAACAGTTTTATCGACGATTTCTAGTTTCTCTTGATCCAATATTATCTCACAATTGCAACTTTTGAGATTTGGTAAAGAAAATGTTATGCACTTCGTTTTTTTTTTATTTAATACTAAATTATTAGCAGTGAACCAATTTTGGGCCTGCAGTAGGGCGTTATTTACGTCGCCAAGATTCGATGCACGTCTATTAATGTTAAAAATTAAGGAAGTATCGGCAGAAAGCAACACCAATTCTGGTTGGGTTTTTAACAAATGGGGTAGATCATTAATATATACTTAAAAGACGAAAGGACCCAATATCGAGCCTTGTAGTACACCCATTTTTACTTTTAAGCCACTGCTGTCTAATTAAACTGAGCGTAAGTTTTCCAAGTCCGTAGTGTCGTGGTTGACGCAAACAAATGCCTTAGACAGGTCACAAAAGATTCATATGGCGTCTTGGGCCTCTTCCCACGCCGTAAATATGTGTATTAATAATGTGACATCGGCGTTAGTCGTCCCTTGGTGAAACCATACTGTTGATCGTACACGAGTTTTTATTGATGTTAAAATAATTGAGCATTTGAGCAATTGAGCATTACCTTTTTAAACACCTTGCTGAAAACCGGCAACACGTATTATTAATAATATTAATTATTAATTATCTATAATTTGGTGTCTTTACTGTCCCCGGTGATATTACCTTAATATATTTCATTAGATCCGGGAAGACAGCTTGATCAACACAAATTAAATAATAAGGCTGAGCACGGCGCTTACTGGTTAAGAAAAATACAAATTCTTGCACAACTTCTTTATTTGTGCTTATTACCACGTGAAAATTCTAGAGTGAAATCATTATTATGTCTTTTATTCCCGTTAGTTTTGTCATTGATAATTTTCTAAACCGACTTTATTTTAGTATCGGCTGATTTGATCTTGTTGCTAATGTACAAGTACAAGTACAAGGCTTTAGCCACCTTGCAGGCATTTTTTAAAGTTTTTGAGTAAATATTTAAAGTTACAAAGTTAATATTAGGCTTAAGGCCATACACCTCAAACAATTTTTCCCTACTTTTCCTAATACCCTTAGTTGCCCAGTTACTGAACAAAAAATTGGGCAACTACCTTTTTTTTTTTTCAAGTATTATTGAACTCGGTGCGCACTACCGAAAATAATTCCTTTTACATTGTTTTTGACCCGGTATACTTCTCTTATTTTTTGGTATGGGAAATTATCAAATAACTTCTCCCGCTCTGATCGGAGCGGAAGGGTGTGTTTGACTCTTATTGACTGAAGCGGAAGGTGAGGGCGCCGTGGCGCCTCTCTAGCCACTTCTCAAAGAGGGGACTTATCGCTGCAATTGTGGCGTGCCCAGCACTGGGTTGCAACAATCGCACTCTCCATGTTGCCATGAGATCCCGCCGGAGCTCTGTCCGATGTGCCGTGATTTCTCGTGGCAGCGGAGTTACGCCCCGGCGTTTCGCCTCCTCGCGCCACTCCCATACGTGCGCGAGGCTCACCGCCTCTCCGGAGACCGTGCGGTATCTCCGGACCAGCCGGATGGCCATGACCCTTTGGGCCGCGCTGAACCGGCGGGCTGGCCGCCGTGCCAGGGAAAGCGCCCACACAGGGCCATGCGCGTCAAGGGCCATGGAGCGCACGACCCCCGCGTAGAGCCCCGGCCCGCTCCAGTTATTATTTGTATTATATTGTGTCTGAATTGTTTGTAATGGTGTGTGGACTTGAAAGCAACGATTTAACCGCTGTAATCAGAAGGGAGATAATTTATAATGGCTTTATCCAAGCAGAATTTGTAGTTGTGCGGGTTGGTTCTGAAAACATTTGACAAATTGAATAATCTTGGAGAGATTTAATAATCGACAGCCATTTGAACTATTTCTGCCTACCCCCATGGAAAGAAGGCGTGAGTTTTTGTATGTATGTATTATTTGAACTATTCTCTAAGATATTAATACAGTCCACCACAGATACTTTGCGATTTTTTACCAGTTGCAAGTATCGCTAGAACATCTTCCATTATTGACTGAAACACGGAGTAGTTTTGATAATTTGGGGTCTGTAAACGCACACTATTACATGCTTATCTAGCTCAACACAGAACAGTTCAATAGTGGCCATGTTTGTCGAAGGACCGATGGCCGGTGGAGCAGACAAGTCCTGGAGTGGAAACGCGTATCGGCAAGCGTAGTGTGGGACGCCCCCCAGCTCCATGGACTGACGACCTAGGTGGCTGGGACCGACTGGATGCGGAAGGCGAAGGACAGGGTGTTGTGGCGCAGCGTAGGGGAGACCTATATCCAGCAGTGGACTACGCTAGGCTGAGTTGATTTTTGATTAAATATGAATGACTGTTTCATACATAATAACACGCCTGTAATCTCCAAAGAAGTAGTACTCGTAAGAATAGTAGAGAAAAAACCCGAATTCCGCCAGTTATATTTAAATTCCAAATTGTCAATATTGTCATTGGAAGCCAGCCTATTATCATTCTGCTAAAATAACATTACTTTATTTTTACATAACCAAATTACAAGATGATTATTAACATTAACTAAATTAAATTAAAACTAAGTTAAGCTTAAAAAAGGCCCTCGGGGCATTGTACCGAGGATGCTGGCGGCATTTCCTCGCTGAATTGCAATGCTGATGCGTTGCGCGAGAAAGCCGCCAGCTTTTCGGTCACCAGTAACATCAACTAGACGTTTCGCGATTTCCGCAAATAACTTATGCGCACTGGGACCCCACGGTCCGAGGGTCTCGACGCCAAAGGGCACAAAGTTGTACTCTCTGCCAAGGCCTCCATATTTAATAACTTTCAGATTTTCGGCATTTTCTGCCGCTGCACCCGCTTTAGAAGTAGTCCGTTGGAGGTGGGACGGTGCCAGTGTGTCTACATAGGTAGCGTCCCACACAAGCATCCGTCCCAAACTCCACGGGACCAAAGACACACCATCAGGTCTTTTGCCATCATCTCTGACAATGCCAGACGGCTCAAGAAGAGCAGGCACATTGATGCTGGCAAGAGACCGGCGGATTATGTCATTATGTCATCATTCTGCTAAAATATGTTTTTCTATTTAAGTGTTTTTAGGGTTCCGTAGCCAACAAGGAACCCTTATAGTTTCGCCATGTCGAGCTGTCTGTCTGCCTATCTGCTCACAGATTGTTAGTACAAGAAAACTGTAATTTGGAATGGGTATACATATAAATCACGCCGACAAACGGGTAAAATAAAATTTGGAAAAAAAATTGGGGCGTCTATTTCATGGTGTGGGGTATCGTCGGATAGGCCGTTCAAAACTAATGCGGGTTTGTGAACACTATTTTCCGATTCAGGGATCCTTTTGCGTGATATCAAGCTTTAAAGTGCTAATTTTTGTTTGAGTCAAGTGTCCCCCAGCCAGTTAAATGGTTGTTTTTGAGATATGTGGAAAAAATCACGGCAGTAATATATATAACGAAGTTAAAAGGAAAACTATCACAGCTAAGTTGGCTTTGCAAGTTACCGAGTATTAGTCCACCAACCTATTGCATAGTTTTATTATTGTATGTGTACACATGTTTTTGCAAATAAATATCTTATCTTATCTTAACCTACTTTTGCAGTTGGAATGTATGAGAGAACTTGTTTTTCAACTGCAATGTTAAGTTTATTGTTGGGATAAATTATTTATCCCAACTACGGAACCCTTCATTGTGCGTAGTCCGACACGTACTTAGCCGGTTTTTTATTGTATTATATGCATTAATAACATTACTTTCAGTCTGTTTTACGTTGACTTATAAGGTAAAAAAGTCTTAAAGGCTCCTTCAAACAGGCGCGACACGCGACGCGACACAAAGACACCGCGTGTAGCGCTACAAGCGGTGCCATTGTGTCGCTCCGCGTGTCGCGCTTGTTTGTAAGAGTCTTAAAGGCACATTGAAGTAATTTTCTACAACATCTGCCAGACAGTAATTTAATACACGAATGGTTTTCCAATACTTTGATGTCTTCATATCGTTGGCGAATTAACATTTTACGCAATTAACTTCAGAGTTACGAGCATTTATTTTAATGGTTTTCCCGAATTGAACATTGAAGCATTGCTGTGTAACTAAATCAGCTTCTTCCAACTCGTAAAATAAATTGGCATCTAAAATCCGCCTTTTTATTTTGTGAGAAAATCCTCATTGATAGAACCTTTCATCTGGAGAGTAAGTCATGAACTCATGGCCCATTCTGCAGACTAAAAGTTTACGATATTCCTCATGCTACAATGACTGTGAACGCGGGATTCGCTTGCTATGGTGGTGATGATTGCAAACGACTGCCTCGTAGGTCTAATGGTCCCAAGCTTTACTGCTGACCATGAGGTCTTGGGTTCGATTTCCGGGTCGGGCAAAGTGTTATTGGGTATTTCCATCTGGAATTTCTCAGTAGCAGCCCGGAGTCTGGCAAATCCAGACTCCGGGCGGCTACTGAGAAATTCCCAAATTGCCCGGCTGATGGTAATAGGCTCGTCCCTTATTACGTGGGACTTAACCATAACTGAAGAAATGTGGGTGTATTAGAGGTGCACCTCTGCCTAACATTTCGGGGAATCATGGCGCGATGTCTAAATTTTAACTCTGACTGCCCAATGTGGCGCTTACTTACTTACTCGTACAAAGACCCCTTTGTCCCGCCGTGACTGCCTACCAGCTGACATTTAGAGATGACCTTAGTAATAGCCAGACTTCGAGGTTTATATTCAACTAGGTTCCGCCCGCGACTTGCTTTGCGTGGAAGTCATAAGATACACAATATACCAATATACCAGCCGCATTTTTATAAAACTTCCTCAGCCCCCGTCGCATCGCATGGCCGCCTGCGCTATTACGTCGTTTTTGTCTAGCGTTCTTTCAAACTTTATTTTTTATTTTTGATCGGCTCCTACGAGTCGTAGCGACTTTTAGACTTTTTCAAATCTGACGGAAAGTTCCAGAGATTAGCGCGTTCAAACAAACAAAGAAACAAACTCTTCAACTTTATACAGGGTGACATTGAAAACATGCGACAAATCGAAATGGAAGATTGTACTCATCATTATGAACAACTTTTACTAAGGGACCAAAGCTACAATCCCAAAAAAAAAACTGCTGTCCCCTACATTTATGTTCGCAATACCTCATCAAAATGTAGGAAAAGCAGATTTTTTTTTTGGGATTACAGCTTTGGTCCCTTAGTAAAAGTTGTTAATAATGATGTATACAATGTCCCATTTCAGTTTGTCGCAAGTTTTCAATTTCAACCTGTAGATAGACAGATATTATTGATAGATAAGAAGAGAAATAATATTCGGTAACTATAGATGTATAACTTGATCACTTCTGATTTCTAGTTCTAATTATATGCCAACGTAAACGATGCCAAGCTAAATATTACCTTCCACCCATACACTACTTATATATTAGACACATAAAGGCAAAAAAACGACAGTTGTTTTGTAATATTGTTGAAATTACTGCCTTTTAGAGTTATTTTTGTAATGTAAATAGTAAATAGATTACATTTATTGGTATTCATTGTGAAATAATGGAATTGATTAAACGTTTATATCGAAATAACGAAAGGGATAACTGTTATATTTCTAATGTTATAATAAATGGAGTACCTACCAGTGGCGATACCTTCATATAAGCCCAAAAGCCCGGCGGCATGCCTTACTAAAACCTCGATAGAGAATTTATTGTACCTAACCAGTAGTTTATGAGAAAATTGCGATGATACATACGTAGATACGTAGGTACCTACATACTCAGTCGAAAACTAAACTTTCTTTTTTTGAAATCGGTTAAAATTTTATTGGGCTTGCGTTATTTTGAAACCCTAGGCACGCCACTGGTACCTACACATACTTGCCAAGATTAATCGGCGGTTAAAAGGTAATAAGGGTACCGGATGTTGATGGCCATACACCCAATTGTTTGGACCTTCTGCTGGCATCTGATCCGGACAATAATTCAGTGTCGGTCTCGGCCCCACTGGGAACGTCCGACCACTGTCTGGTGAAAACCGTATCGACCTGCTCTCCACTAGATGAGAGTCCTAGAGGCACGAGACGAGTGTGGCGATACGAGTCAGCGGACTGGGATGAGATGCGGCACTTTTTTGCGTCTTATCCATGGCGGCATGTGTGCTTCTCTTCGGGTGACCCCTCGTGCTGTGCAGACGAGGTTGCGGACGTTATTCGGCAGGGAATGGAGTATTTTATTCCATTCTCCGACATCCCACTCGGCCATAAATCCCGGCCTTGGTATAATGCAGAGTGCGCCCACGCTGAGGCCCGAAAAGAGTCTGCCTACCAAGCCTGGGTCAAGGCCCGCGACCGCAAAGTTAGAGCTCGTAGGGTTCGCGCGAAGAAGAGAGCCTTTAACACTGCCGCCAAGTCCTGCAAGCGGGTTTTACGTGAGGCACGTTTTGGCCATGTCGGACGTATTGGGGCCAAGCTGGCATCGCACCCTCCGGGTAGTAAACAGTTTTGGTCCCTGTCTAAGGCGGCCGAAGCGAATTTCTGTCGTCCCACTTTACCTCCAATGCTGAAACCTGATGGGTCGCTGGCCCACTCCGCAAGTGAGAAAGCAAATTTATTTGCATCTCTCTTTGCAAGCAATTCACGTCTGCACGCTGGCTCCAAGCAACCACCTACAGTACCTCATTGTGACTCCTCGATGCCGGAGATCGCAGTTCACATTAGAGAGGTCCGAAGAGTATTGTGCAGTCTAGACGTGAACAAGGCCAGCGGGCCTGACGGCATTCCGGCGAGAGTGTTGAGGCAGTGTGCGCCTGAACTGTCTCCTGTGTTGACACGTTTGTTCCGCCTCTCTCTTAAGAAAGGAACGGTACCAAAATCCTGGAAGCTTGCAAATGTACAACCAGTGCCCAAAAAGGGCGACCGTGCAGACCCTGCCCATTACCGTCCGATCGCCATTACCTCCATTCTGTGCAAAGTTATGGAAAGGGTACTGAACAGTAAGTTGCTGACCTACCTCGAAGACAATGATCTCCTCAGTGACCGTCAATATGGCTTTCGCCGGGGACGGTCAACTGGTGATCTTCTTGTGTATGTCACGCACTGCTGGGGCGAAGCCATCGAAAAACATGGTGAAGCACTTGCTGTATCGCTTGATATCTCGAAGGCTTTCGACAGGGTCTGGCACGCTGGTCTGCTCAGCAAGCTTCCTGCTTATGGCATCCCAGCTGATTTTTGTAGCTGGATATCAGACTTCCTTAGTGAACGGTCGATCAGAGTAGTCGTTGACGGCTGCTCCTCTGACCTTATGGCTATTGATGCCGGAGTTCCTCAGGGGTCTGTTCTCTCTGCAACTCTTTTCCTACTGCACATCAATGACCTACTACAGACTGGTATTGTTGGGTACGCGGACGACAGTACTGTTTCAGAGAGATACTTGTCCAGCGCAAAAACCAACGGGGCCGCAGTTCGTTCCTTGAGAGAGGCCTTGGTAGAGCGGACAGAGTTGACGTTAAGCCTTGTCTCCCAGTGGGGTGATGATAATCTAGTCACTTTTAACGCCACCAAAACACACACGTGTCTTTTCACCGCAAAAAGGAGTCGTTTCGACCTGACTCCTACTTTTCGGGGTACATCGGTTCCTGTAACTGATCGGCTCGAGCTCCTAGGCACGGAGTTGACATCTAACCTCAACTTCGGCGCCACCATCGAGTACAAAGCCCAAACTGCGGCCAAGAAACTGGGCATCCTAAATAAGGTGAAGCGATACTTTACGCCTGGACAGCTTTTGACCCTTTATAAAGCGCAGGTCCGATCCTGCATGGAGTATTGTAGCCACCTTTGGGATGGCTCGGCTAAATACCAACTTGCCGCGCTTGACTCGGTGGAACGCAGAGCTAAGAGGCTCATTGGCGACGTAAATCTGGTAGATGCCAAGCTTCACAGTTTGGCCCATCGTCGCCAGGTTGCCTGCTTGTCGGTCTTCTATAGATTGTACTTCGGAGAGTGTGCCCAAGAACTCCACGACCTCATTCCACCGGCCCCCTTCTATTATCGGTCATCTAGGCGCACTTCAGGTTACCATCCCTTCCTGGTGGCTATCCCACCAACTCGCACTAAGCGTTTCCAAACTTCTTTTATAATGCGCACAGCAAAGGAATGGAACTCTCTGCCTGCGTCTGTGTTTCCGAACGCATACAACCCTAATAACAAACAACCCTCTTCAAAGTGAGAGTGAACAGGCTTCTTCTGGGTAAGCTCGCTCCATCGTCGACTTTGTTTCTGTCACCTCTGACATAGACTAAGGTCAAGAGCAAACCCATCAAAAATAAAAAAAATAAAAAAGGCATAAGCGACATTTTGACCGAAAATGAGTTATGAATGCCATCCTACTTAATCTCTATTTTTAAGTAGGGTGGCATTATGCCATCTATTTTTAAGTAGGAGGGTCGCTTATGCCTTATTACCTTTTAACCGTATTATTATTTTATAGCAAAAATCATCACCATCATCTGCCTAGCCTTTTCCCAACTATGTTAGGGTCGGCTTCCAATCGAACCGGATCCAGCTGAATACCAGTATTTTACATGGAGCGACTGCCTATCTGACCTCCACAACCCAGTTACTGGGTAACACGAAACCCTTGGTGAGACGGGTTGTCAGACTTTCGAGCTATTTTATAGCAAAAATAAATAATGAAAAACAGAGACGGGTAATGTTAAAACAATAGGACTTGACCTTTAGCGAGGGATAAATCATCTTCTTTGACAAAAGGTTTCTTATTCACATTTGTTGATAATAACAGGAGAGCTAGATGGTGCTGCTTATTTTTTTGTTAAATTATCTTAGACAGCTTTAAAAGGATCGATAAACCGCAAACGTCCCTAAAGTATGTATTCCCCTATTTATTACCACTGCCTTGGCAGAGTCCTGCATACTATCTCGACACAATTCTCGATGTCAGGTGGTGGTCAATGGGGCCAAGGCCAATGGGTATAAAGGGAACGATTTTTGGATTGCTGGTGGTGGACTAGAGGTAGGTACACCTAACCCAATGATCTGTTCCAGCAGTAACTAAGAAGGTGAAGAAAATACAGCTAGAAGAAGTATCAATAATTATGAATTGAACACTCAATCTCAACGCATTTATACAGGACCTAAACGCAAATTTTGTAAGTTTTATAATACCTAAAAGTATATGATCTAGTGCAGTAAACAAAACCAGAAAAATATAATTATGATATTCTTCAGGATATATGCTAGGTAGATAGGGTGTTGAAAACATTATAGAACTAGTTTGATACGATAGAAAATAATCACGATGATACCTCTAAAATTTTCGTTAACGATTTAAACATGCAATCATTCTGATTTTTTATCCGACTTTAAAAAAGGAGGAGGTTTCTCAATTCGACCGCTTATATATATTTTTTTTTTACAATTGACGGAGATATCGGCGAACACACTTGAGTGTTCGCCGATTTCTCTGTCAATTGTGGACCGATTTTAAAAATTATTTGTTAGTTCGAAAGGGAGGTCCCATTGTTACCAAATTATAGTCTGATGAGGGGATCCCATGGAAATCGGGGAAAATCCTCCAATTTTAAAGGCACACCTATAGCGATTTAGGTATTTTTTATAGTAACTTTTGCATTTGCACTCGGAAATCACCATTTGGTGGAGTTGATGATGAAGACCACAGATGGCCACCGGAACTACTTATTAAGATGTATTTAATTAATTCGATTAGGTACTTTAATATGGTTGCTAAGCCATGTATGCTCTTCACAATGCATATGGTGAGTGGCAGTTCTCTTGGTAATTACCAGGAGGACTCCTCAACATTTAACGTCCCTGCATCAGGAAAAGCAATATTTTGTAAAAGGTTTTGAGCAGTTAACATTAGGCTATTGTAACTTAGATGAATTACAAACTGACCCGCTAAAAATGAAAAATATAAAACTTTGTACAAAAAAAAAACAACAACTGACTTCCAAAAAAATACTACAAAGTAAAAATAACTTTAATTTCGGAAGTCGGTGGCAAAAAACTAAAATATAGATCCAAAGACACCGACTTCCGAAATTAAAGTTATTTTTTTTTTGTAAAAAGTTTTTTATTGTCAGATTATTCTACAAGCAACATATTCGCATCAGTGTTTTAATTTTTGTATCCAATCAATCGATTGGTTTTTTGTAAACAGATATTTACAAAAAATCTATTGATTGGATAAAAAATTTTTTTTTGCAATAAATTACCAGTGTTGTGTCATCGCGCTTCTCTTTCTTTTCTATGCAGTCCGACAGTGACCGCGCTTTAGCTGTTGTTAGCCTCTTAAACCATTTACGGGCACTTTATCTAGGAGGAATTTAGTTAGAAAGATGAAGTTAGTTACACTGCACTGGAATCTAGGCAAGTTTAGGAAAATGAACACAAAGGAGAACTCTGCTGCCCATGCAGTACACAATCTAGCAAGCCTTTCAGAACACGCATAGCAACACTCCAGTTTCAATCAAATTCACACAACCACATTGTACGATAGATTGTAAACAATGCATCCTTTGTTCCTACAATACAACCAATAAACTTCCAAAGCATTCCATCGACGAACCAATCACCGCATTCCATTCATTTCGATTGTATTAACTTCTGCATCGAACATTATTAACGGCTAATTGAATAAAACAAACATTAAGTTCGCTTTAATTGCAGGTGGAGTGTGGAGCGCCTGCGTGCGACCTGGTCACGGGAACTGGGTCACCCCCCCCCCCCCCCCACAGCCTCCATGTGGCCTGATTTAACATCGCTCGCGAATATCATACTTAACGTGCATTATTACATCCATAATGACCACAGATATGTGAAATAATGACGTATGTCACCCCAGATGTGGTTAGGGTGAAAACAATTTTGTAAAGCACAGGGTACATCAATGTGTTTGACTTTTTGCACAATTCTAGCACGTGACATTTCGCATTAGCAACCAATCAAGCATGATTCAAAAACCCAGGTTGCTACGCTTTAACTTGGGACGCCTATGCATCAGCTCCAGACCAACTAGATCAATCAAGCTGTTTTGGGCTAGCTAGCATAGCAATTGCATCAAATGACACGCAATTCCTTTGTCATTTTCCATCGGAATACATGTCTTTTTTCTTTCGGACAAAAATAAATGTCTATTGGACGAAATGAAAGGAAAAAAGAACTGTTCCCACGCAACTTGCGAGGATCAAGGAGGGTTACTTAATGACACTTACAGGCGGGAAAGGCTAACAATTTGTCTCTGTTTGTGGACGGTATATCTTCTATAGTCTATAGCTTATGTACATAGATGTTTATTGTTCTTGTTGGAGTAAACAAGCTTTCAATCGACGCCCATAAAGGCTCCCTACACGATAGCTAACGTAGCTCCAGCATACATTGACAGAGTGTAACCAACTTTGATAACCAGCCAATATTTGTAACTATGCTTTGTAAGTGATCTGTTCGCTGTGTATTTTAACAAACTTTTTCGACAATGAAACAAGGACGTTCCGATAAAAGCTAGATGACATTCTCGATTTACTTTATTCCTCTAAGTCTTTTTATGATGCCCGGGAGCAAATTCTTATTAAGCTATTCCAATTTCGTACTGAAACAACGAATACAAGTAATCTATGTACATCGTTTTGACAAATCATACCAACATGTGTGACCAACATTGGCCGCTGTGTTCAGTATTCATAAATGTGTAGCTAACCTTCGTCACACAATGTTTGGGATCGAACAGTTCAAACCCTGGGTCACGGCCGTTCTCGGCGTGACCCAAATGTCATCAAAACATCGTGCTTATTCTATGTAGTGTATTTATTTTGGACTTTTTCTAAAATATACCTAAGTAGCCTAATTTACTCCTTATAACATCAGCTATCTGCCAGTGAATGTCCCGTCAAAATCAGTCCAGTCGTTTCGGTGATTAGCCGGAACAAACATTTGTATGTATAGTTAAGAAAAGTTTGATAAATTTTCGACACGTCATGTTGGTTTTTTTAGTTTTTGATGAAATAAATAGGTTACCGTGATAGATGTTAGTTGGTTTCGGTTTTAATCTAGTTAGCTTAAGACTCAAGAAAACAAACATCCATTTTCCAAATAACTTCTTTGCTAGGATGTAACATTATAATAGCGAGAGTGATATTACGTTAAAGCTTTTTTTCTCCGAATTAATTTACTTGTTATTAATTCATCTACACTTAAAAATAATTTCATCCTTTTTCTAAGTAGTCTCCAGTCAATCACGGTAATTATGCCAACAATCATAATATTCATATCCATTGTCTAAAATAAAACTGAAAATTTTAAAGCAGTAGACTTTTTCGGGGTAGAAAGGACGTTGTTCAAAAATATTGATGCTCTCTAGTTATTCTCTAAAAAAATAAAGTAATCCTGCGAAATATCCTAGGGACGGTATTTTGATAGCAAATACCATATTCGCATCCTTCCGGCGCTCGTGCAGATTCCGGCTGGATGTCGTGCGACACTTTTGTTTGACGCCTCCCATCCGCTTTCGTCTCGCTAGCGGTCCGCCCCCAAACCGCCCCCGCTCCGCCTACCGTGTGACGCGGCCTTTATTGAAATACTTGAAAAACATACTTGTTTTTCTAAGGTATCTTGTAATTAATGGTTTTACATTTACATACATTTCATCTGACCTACTAAATGTTATACACCTCTGCAAAAAAATCGCAGTCTTTGTTCGGTTCAACCAAGCATACTTTTCTTATTTTCGGTATTTTGCTTCGCCTAATTATCTATTTTATCTCTGTCCATATCTATATGATTGTTTTTTGCTTCATTAGAATCATTATCATTTGTTTTCTGGCTACCGTGACCATGTTTTTGCTTATTTCTTCGATGCTATAGATGCCTTTTTAAGTCTGTATTTTTATTAGTGTCAGTAAGTTTTTTATTAGCTAAAAATCATCTGAAATCAAGTGTTGCTACTTAGTTTTTGTCCTTGCTTTCAGCAATTCTTTTCGGTAAGGTTTATATTATGTAACACCATTTAAAGTCGGTTTTAAAACTGATTGTCAGTGAAATGAACAGTGCCAACAGTAATATTGTTTAACAAGAGTTGAATCGTCCATTAGTCCCGTGAGATTCAGTTTGTAGGTCGTCTCAATAATTGGTGGGTCGTTTAAGTTGTCGTTGATCGCAGTCAATCAGGCGGTAAGACTCGGCCGTCCCACAAAATTAACGAAGCTTCTGAACATGAACTTAATTGCTGATTATTTCGCTTGTGTATTTCGTTTATCGGGTTTCTAAATCCAATTGAGAAGTTCAAAACCATTACTCTATTGGTTTATTTTTAGATTATTTAATAGCTGTTGTGCCCCACGGTTTTATCCGCATGGAATTTCCTACAGCAACCGTGTATGTTTCTGGCATAAAAGATATTCTGTGTCACTCGGATCGAATTTTCGTAATTGGATCAGTATTTCCTGGGATTACCCTTTAGGGGCAAACATACTAACAATACCACCTCTTACCCCATCAGAAGATGGGGTAAGAGGTGATATTTATTGTTAGATTTAAATATCGCAGCATCATGCTAAGAAAGGAGCCTTTTTGGCCTCGCACAGGTCTTCTTTTTTGTTTTTGTTTTCGTGTTATTTTACGTTATTTTTAATGGTATTTTTTATTGTTTTCCTGATTTTGTTAGTTTTAGTGTTCTTTCCTTATTGTTGTATTTCCTGTGCGTGTCCCAAATAAATATTTTTCTTTCTTTCTTTTCTTTTTTACCTATTAGTAAAGAAGTATAATAGTCTAGCTGATTCGAAATAGGTTTTTCATAATTTCCACTGTGGAACTGTCACTATATCTAAACAATGGCTGGTCTAGCAGCCCGCTGAATGATGAACGACGATTGGCAACTAGATAATGGTGGTCGAATTTTGTTGTTAACACACAAGAACAAACTTCTACCTCTGTCGAAACTTTCAGTTTTCTTTTACGAGCCCCATGGGTCCCTCTAAAGGTAAGCACCAATTCTATTTCCTTTCAACTTAAGTGGAAACAACTCACAAAAGTTTCCACTTTATTGCCTTTACTTATTCCTCACTCACACACACACACACACACACACACACACATCAAACCTATTTGGAAAGCCGTAAAACTATAAAAATGTTGACGGACCATAAATCATTGCTAAATAAATTGTAGTCAACATTTTTTATTTTCAAGTAGCGATTCTGGTTTCCTCAATGTGGCGTGAAGATCCGAAATCGTTGTAATGCGTAAAGTTGCAACTGGAATCCAATCTGTTTCTTCCCATGAAAATTTGTGTAGAAAGTATAAAAAATGCGTAGACACGAATGTTGATTGACGACAACTGATTTTCTGCCCACTGCTGGGCAAATGTCTCTCTTTGCCTTTTCCTCACACGTTTGTCCTCTGCCATAGCGGGCCAGTCTATTCGATAGGGACAATGTATCTATCGAATAAAAATTCTCAATCAGGTTTGGTTCACTCTTTATCGCGCGATTATTTTGTCGCAAAAATTCGACGTATTGATTTATATTGCGATGCACGCATACACGAGAAAAATGTCGTCACGATGTTAAAAATGTGATCAATTCGACTCGCGAAGCGATTGTCGCAAGAATGAATTGCAGCATATGAAGTTAGATGGCCCCGCGCGCACTGCGATAATAAAATCGCACCACTCGCCCCGCAGCGGATTCGGCATTCTAAAATCGTGTCGAACAAATAAAATAGTGCGCGCTAGGCCTAACGTGTTGGAAATTAAATAACTACAGTTTGATTAAAAGTCAGTTTTATTATTAAACGATAATTACATCCGTCGCCTGCGCAGACCTCAATCATACTCATATCAGCGCTAGACTGACACGCTTCCCCCGTGCAGTTCGGCTGCACCCGAAATAGAGTTCGTGCATCTCCGTCAGCGCTCGGGCTAGATCGTTTATCTTTTTCAATCCGCTGTAACACAAACAAAAAGGTCAGAAGCCGACGACCTAGTTTCCGAGCGGCGAATCCAAAGGTCACCCAGACATCGGCCCGGGAAGCGTTGATAACGGCTGGCAAGGCTGCAGTGCACGCGAATGTTTGCGAGTTATGCAATAATATGATTCAGTTCTAGCTGTGAGCACGCGAGCTACTGTCTATAGTCGCCTGGTCTAGTTGAATGATCTGCTGGCATTACTTTAAGCCGAACTGTGCAACTGAATATATTTGAACGATAGAAGGATTTGTAAAGATTCAGTGCTCCTTTTGATGTGAATTAGGTCTATCTTGTTTATCTCGGAGACACAAGGAAGGCTCTGTTGATTTATCTGGGCTGTGTATTGCCAAACATGATGTAAAGAAATTGCACTGTATGATTACTACAATGTGTCGTCTTGATTCATATCTGCATTGCTCTCAGCATTCAAAATGAATATTTACACAAATTAACAAAGTAGGACGTGACTTGTGAGATGGTTTTAAGGGTCATGTAATCGCCGTTGACCTTGGCCAGACAAATGTGCGTCGCGCTCACGCCGCACTGCCCGCCGCGGCCGTTCGGTTTCTTATGGAATATTTATTTTTAGTAACGAAAACATGCATATTTGTAAAAAAATCACAGATATAATTATAGATAATTACATAGACATAGTAAGATAGTAAAAAAATCGGCCAAGTGCGAGTCGGACTCGCGCTCGAAGGGTTCTATACCATTATCTATAAAAACGGCAAAAAAAATCATGTCTGTTGTATGGGAGCCCCCTTAAATATTTATTTTAATCTGTTTTTTTTTGTATTTTTTGTCATAGCGGCAACAGAAGTACATCATCTGTGAAAATTTCAACTGTCTAACTATCACGATTCATGAGATACAGCCTGGTGACAGACGGACAGACAGACAGACAGAGAGACAGCGGAATCTTAGTAATAGGGTCCCGTTTTACCCTTTGAGTACGGAACCCTAAAACCACGAAAATATCTTAAGTGGTTTGAAAGTAATATTTTTTTATGCTTTGGGTAGATATTACTTCCTGAATTTATTTTGGAAAGTATTTTACTACAATCCGCTACCGCGTTGGTCTAGTGATTGCAAGCGCTACTGCTGAACATGAGGGTTTGATTCCCGGGTCGGGCAAAGTGTAATTGGGTTTTTCTATCTGGAATTTCTCAGTAGCAGCCCGGAGTCTGGATTTGTGCCCGCTTAATGGCAGTAGGCTCGCCCCCTATCACATGGGACTTAAACATAAACGAAATGTGGCTGTACTACAGGTACACCTCTGCCCAACCCTTCGGGGAAACTAGGCGTGATATTATGTTTTTACTACAATTCTTAAATATTCTATAATTATTAATTATATTATATATTTCTTAGGGGCTAAGGCTTGTGGCTAAGTAATAACAGCCGCACGGGTCAATCGATCATGTTAAGCTACGCTTGCCGCGGTTGTTCCGTGGATGGGTGACCATCTTTACATACCAAGACCCCTCCGTGCCTCGGAAAGCACGTTAAGCCGTTGGTCCCGGCTGTCATTTGTAGATCTTTGACAGTCGTTACGGGTCGCCAGAAGCCCGAAAGTCTGACAACCAGTCTTACCAAGGGGTATCATATTACCCAGTAACTGGGTTGTGGAGGTCAGATAGGCAGTCGCGCCATGTAAAATACTGGTATTCAGCTGGATCCGGTTAGACTGGAAGCCGACCCCAACATAGTTGGGAAAAGGCTAGGCAGATGATGATAATTATATATTTCTTAAATATTCTATAATAGTTAATCTATAAATATTCACATATAGAAATGCAAGTAAGTAATGCAAAAGCTCTAGCTTACACATACATTTTTTGCATAACTTACTTGCATTATATGATGGCGTAATTACAGATTTAAAAGTCACTAAAATCATATATCAGCGCCTTAAGGCAGTGGCAAGACCCAATTGACCAAAATTGGCTTCTCTTAAGAAAAAAAATTGCCAAATCTGTATAGTTTGTGGTAGCAGAAAAAATATATGTTAATTTTGAACATATTTCCCAGAACTTGGTTGTTCCCAAAACGCGTTTTGAAAACAAATCTCGATACAAACTAACGTTAAACTAACCTCTTACCTTGAGTTCTAATCCAAAATATCTGTATTAAATATCAACATACGTTACATATATAATTAATAACAAAAAAGTCTTATTTGAATGCAGAACTTGGTTGTTTTTTATTTTCGATTACTCAACTCAATTTTGAGTAAATAGATAATTGCTTCATATTTTGCAATAAATTACAAGCTTTGTGTCATCGCGCTTCTCTTTCTTTTCTATGCAATCTGACAGTGACCGCGGATTAGGTGTTGTCAGCGTCTTAAGAAGATGCTTCCTCAAATGTCGCTACAGAAAACAAAACAAAATGGACATCTGGGTCACTCCCAACTTTCTAATATAATAATATTACTTTGTCAAGTAACAGTCTACCTTAAAGTGATGCCCTCAATTGTGAATCACACAATGGTTCTTCCATTTTGATTAAAATGACGTTTATTTAATAAGTTACGAGCGACAACGCTTTTACGATTGTCCGCAATAAAGTGATTTACGTATTTCCAATCACAATGGAGTACTCGTATGTTCGAAATTGAATACTGATTCGCTTCGCAAATATTTCATTAGTGATGATAATGTGATGATGGCGAAGGATACTGCGATACTACTGGTGGGCACCGAATAAGTTGAAATAAAACATATCTTAATAACATATGTTTTATTTTGAAGTCTACTTACGGCAAACTGAACTATAATAGTCAAGTAACTCAATGATGAAATTAGATGGAAGATGCAAGGATGGAAACCAACTTACCTACTGTGTTCTTCCACGTCCTATACAAAGCGGAAGACAGCAATAAACCAGGAAAACGATGAGACAAAGAACATAACCGTTGGGAAGAAGAAGATTATAATGACCCGTGAATAAATAGAGATACACGATGTAAGTATCCAATTTGAGACTGTTTCATATATACTGAATGACATCATGATCATCAAAACATGCGCAAAAGTTCCATTCTTCGATATAGGCTTCTCTTTTTGGGAGTCGACGTAAAGAAAAATGTAGGCTATCGGTTTAATTTAAAGATTGGCGAAAACAACACCATTCTGTCGCCATTCATGTGTGAATAAAGAGACTAAGGGTACACCTCTAGATGATAAGCAGTATCGCCTTTTTGCCTGCTAACAAAAACGAACGACGACCATCAATGTTATTTTGATGAGATTTGGTTCATCAGTAAAGATATAGGAAAGTGAATCACAAATATCTTTGACTAAGCTGTCACCTCCTTTATCATCACTGTACCCTAGAGGGAGAGACGGGAGGGAATGTCCAGTCAGATCTCTGTTTTCCCAAAGTATGTAGAAAGAAGAATTTTGTCCTCAGTAAACACTAGACAAAACAGCAAGAAGGTATTTATTTTCATCCAACCAAAATGAAAGACACTAACTTGTATCCAGCAATTTGTTTATATATTTAATGTTATTACTAGAGAACTCCTTCGTTTAAGTCGACGAAGTCCAGGCGACCTTAAATTGCTAATGTAAGAAACATGTCGTGCAAACTTCGTATCGCGAGACAGAATCTTCATACTAATTTAACACGTAGATTAAGTTCTTATTTAAAATGTTGTGGGTAACACCGTCTGGTACTTGCATGGACTATATTATGTCGATCGAGGGTAAGTCTCAAGGCAGTTAGTACCAGGTGCATCAATATTGGTTGAAGCTGTGAACAGTAATGGCTTCGCAATATGTAGGATTATTTCAATGTAAAAGACGTGTGAAGATGTAAGCTCTATTGCATGGTTGCATGCAGTAGAGATGATAAAAAATCTCATCTCAGAGCAGTTTTTTATCATGCATGTGTTCTTTGAGGTGGTAGAATGCATCTTTTCCCAACTCCTAGACCCAGACAATAATAAAACTAAATCCAATCTAGATCTGAGATACCCTCTTTCGAGAATAGGCATCATTTCAATTCGTAGCAGTCTTCTAATGCTCATTTTACATTATAACCTTAAATTGTTTTTCGACAGAGACCTCACCATCAATCTCTTCCTACTTTTGAATTGAATCGGCGTCGGAAGGTCGATAATACTCGTACCTTGCATCTTTTAATTCAGAGTCAAAAATGTCATCTGGCCACCTGACCCAATGATGTCTCTATTCCAAAATGACGAAAAAAGAAACTCATGTTTTGGTAACCAGTTAAATTTATTTTGTTTTATTTTGTCAAATGCCATGTTAGAATCGATACTTTTTGTAAATGCCAAAATAATGGAAATGTAATACAATTTGTCATGGACCTGTTTTTGTAACATGATATCGTGTTGAAACTAATAAAGAATTGCCAAATAAAAAAAAAGGTTGATCCCAAAAAAATTAATTAATGATTAATGTTATGATGCGTTTTGAATAAAATTAATTGTGAGGGTTTAACACAATCTTAAATTGGAAAAAATTTCATGAGAGGATTTGGATACCATCATGGTCGTACGGTATAATCACCACGCTTTTATGCATTAGTGATGGAGGGATTTTTTTTGGATGGGAAATCGTCAATTAACTTCTTCCGTTCTGGGCGGAGCGGGAGGGTGTGTCAGACTCTTACTGACTAAAACCCACCCGTATTCCTTCCTGTTGCCTGTGTTGCCAGGGGCCTCGGTGACCCATTAGTACCTTCCCGCGAACCCGGTTGGCATCGGCCCTAGTGGACCCCTACATTTGTGCTGACGACATCTCTTTGAGGCGCGCGTGGAATACAACGCGCCGTCGACTCGGGCCTGGTCCTTACCGGACGGTGAGTTACCCATTGCTCACCGTCCGCAAGCCCGCGGTGATGGACGGATGGAGTTTGTTACTAGGAGATAGAAAGTCACTACTGACCTTACTCTACACATACTCGTAGTCTCTTAGATATCTTGACATCCGCTTGTTCTTTTCTCAATACTTACAACTTTCAGCTATAATTTCGATCACGCACCGTTAACTACGTATCACGACTACTTACGTGTGTACTCGTATGATCTGTCATCTGCCTGAGTTAACAAACCTTTGTTTCCCTGTCAGCCGTCCCTTGTTCGCCAGCTTTTGTTCCTTTGACAGTTTGATGAAGATCAGCCTCCAACAGTGTAGGCAGACAAGAATATTTAATTAGCTTGCAAACCTTCGCTTTTTTATACCTGAATCAATATTTATTTTTATTAACGCTTTATTGTCTCATTGTATTTGTAATCAGTTTTTTGCTGCATCTTAATAATTTTGTAAACATATGATTTGTGTTGTAAATAAATTACAATCTCATTATTGGTATTTTGAACTTGATGAATAATTCTTTAAATATACTGGTGAGATACAAAATTACTTAGGAGGTTACTTAGGGTTTACACAAAGTAATGCGCCTGTATCGCTATACTTTGTGTAAATTATTTCATAACTACTGCTCTCAAAACGGTGAAGGAAAAATCGTGAGGAAACCGGCATGTCCTAGAACCAAATATTCGAAAACATGTGTCATCTACCAACCCGCACTGGGCCCGCGTGGTAGATTACAGCCCACTCCCTCTTACCGATAGGAGGCCTGTGTCCCAGCAGTGGGAATATTATAGGCTCCTAACCGGCATACATTTTTTTAACAAATATATCCAAGTCACTATAGCCAGTTGGTTGACACACAAAACCCAGTCAGCCCGTAGTCAGCCCGTAGTTTGAAAAAATAACATTTCAATTTTAAGATTTATTGGGTTGTACAACCGCACAACTGACAAAATAAATATGTTTTAAATATTAAGTATTTCTTCGAATTCATTTCTCAAACCTTAATATGCTTTCACGAACGCCTCGTTTTATCTTCATAATCAGTTACAAAAACGCATAAAACTAAGGTAACAATTAACAGATGCCTATGTAATTCAATTAACACTACCATAGCAATTCGTTTAGCGAGCGGTAATATTGTTTTTAGGATTCCGTAGTAAACAAGGAACCCTTATAGTTTCGCCATGTCCGTCTGTCTGTCTATCCCCACTGTAGCTCATAGACGCTTAGTACTAGAAAGCTGTAATTTGGTAAGGTATACGTATTATTCACGCCGACAAAGTGCTAAAATAAAATCGTGTAAAACAAATTTTTTTTGGGTACCTCTCTTACATGTAATGTGGGGACGATATTTCTTTTCTCGTCTGGTTGTGGGGGTATCGTTAGATAGGCCGTTCAAAAATATTGTGGGTCTGTGAACATCACTTTTCGATTTAAGAATCCGTTTGCGCATTAAAGTGCTAATTTTTGTTAGAGTCAAGTGTCCAGCTGCCAGCTAAATGGTTGTTTATGGAGATGTGAAAAAAATCATGGCTACGTACATATAATGAAATTAAAAGGCAAACTATCACAGCTAAGTGGGCTTTAACAGTTAACGAGTGGTAGACGACCAACTTAAATTTGAAATTGGAGGATCGACCGTGGCCTATTTCGATGTATTTAAACTAAAATGTTAAGTTTGTTAAGTTTGTTTTTGGAAAAATGTGCGTGATCCGACACGCACTTGGCCGGTTTTTTTCTTCGTTAATTCTATTGAAAATAACAAGTAAATTAAGTTCTTGGGCGTAAATCTAGGCCATCGAGCTTTAGAAAGGGACTGTCCCACAAGTATGAATAACAAGAGATAACACTACAAAACTGTTTGATTTTTTCTAAAATTCTTATGCGCCGTATTTACGGCCAGATGCTTTACATATAAGAACTATCTATGTAGGTTGTGGAATATACAAGGATATTATTTTAAGGCCACAAAAGACGTACATTAGAGAGAGCTCTGTTTTAAAACCTGATAGGTGCAAACTTCCTTGTTTATTTTTGAAGTGGCAAATTTCGTACAAACCAATATCAAACTATTTAAAGACTATCAATCCGCAATCGACGGGATAACAATGAATTATATGTACTAAGATCAAACACGGCACTGATACTTAAAAGTAGTTCTCTTTAACACCAGTTATTTACAATAAAATCCCTAAACCCATTAGATAACTGTATTTAAACTACACCTAAAAAATACCTGATAGCCAAATATTATTATTATAGCTTAACATAATTTTTAAATAATCGTACTTCCTTCCTATAAGACACTTCTTTGATCTCAAAACTGTAACACTTATTAGTTTTTTATAGATTATGATTTTAACCAACTGCGCGACAGTAGGTTAAATAATTTGTTTTTTTTTTTTGTTATGGTTAACTTGACCAAAAATATTAAATTAAAATTATACGCCATAAATGGCAAAACACGCATATTCCGAATGTTATTTTAAGACCCTGCAAATATTATATTGTACAAAATATAAATATGTTATCTTATACGATCTTCGTGGAATAACCTGTGACATTTTAAATTGCATGTGTACTATAATATACGAGTATCATGCGCCAACGGTGCCAAGTTTATGGGCCCATCCTGTCACCACGGGCTTAAATGAGATGCCCATAATAAGTTCTCATAATATTCATGTTTTTATTCGTTTCCCATCAAATTATATGTTGACGTGAGTATAAATTTACAATGGGAGACGTAAAATACGAACCTATTACAGAAAATAACGAATTGGTATTTCCGATGTATTTACCTAACAAAAAACAAAAGAATAAAAAAAAAACGACGAGTGAGACTGACTTCTCACCTTGGTAATAAGCAACCGAACAGTGACAGAAACTAACCTCAGATATTAAAAAAAAGCTAAATATTGAAATATTTATTCAAATAATTATTCATTATTAGTGGTGAAATTCGACCCCCTCTATTTACAATCTATATAGCACCTACTTAGGTACTTATTCCATGAGTACACTAATTCCATTCTATTAAAAAGTGCTGCTTTCACTTCCTGTTACACACATGTTTTTCTTCACGAAATCACTGCACCAGAAAACAAGAGGAAAGATGTTACATGTTTTTAAATTGAATGGGGTAAAAAGTACTGCAACGACTTAGTACTGAGACAAAATTCAAGAGCAAATGAAACTTCATGTATGTCCGTACCGACAGACCCTTAGCGCAGTCAATATGCAAATAATCTTTTTTCCGTTCAGTAAATCTACAAAATCGTGCTTCTGCCGCTTAGATAATGAAAATAGATAAAATGGATACGTGAGCAACTCGCTAATTAATCACACCAGGTTCAAGCCGCCCCCAGCTATTTCCTTAATTAAAATACTAGTTGATGTTCACTAAGTACTAATTTCCTAATTTATTTATAAGACATTAAAATCAAGTTACAATGTTTTTGGGAACGCTCTTGATTGGCGAATATATTATGATTACGCGTCATGTTCAAATTAATCGTAGTAATGAATAAAGGTAAAGTAGTTTTGAGCACATGGGAAGGGGGAATTAAAAGCATTTAGTAAAAGCGTGAATGTTAGAGTGATTAGTTTAAAAAGTGCGAGGTCATATGTCATGAATGTTCCGTTTAAATAATTAGTTCGTGATATTGCGGGTCACGATTAAGGCTCGTGTCAGACTGAGAGCGGAGCGGGGGACGGTAAGAAGTCAGTAATGAGGTGCAGACCTAGCATGCAGAAAATAAAATAATCCTTAAAATTTAAGAGCATTCTCGCCGATGATGCTTAAAATGATGCAGTTAAGGGGACTACAGGACCTAAACGCAATGTTTTTTAAATTTTATAATGCCTAAAATTATATGATCCACGGCATTAAACAAAATTAGAATAAATGTATGATATTCTTCAGGATATATGCTAGGTAGATAGCGTGTTGAAAACATAATACAACTAAAATAATACGATAGAAAAAAATCACGAAAATTCCTCTAAACATTTCTTTTAACGATTAAAAACCATACTAATATACCTACATGCAATTATTCTGAGTTTTTGTCAGATTATTTTTCAAGCAACATATTAGCATAATAGTGTATTAATTTATTTATCCAAACAATATATTTTTTGTAAATAGTTAATTGCTTCATATTTTGCAATAAAATACCAACGTTGTGTCATCGCGCTTCTCTTTCTTTTCTATGCAGTCAGACAGTGACCGCGCTTTAGCTATTGTCAAGCCTCTTACAGCAGTTGTTTGAAAAAAAACTCATCTAGAGGATGTTTCCTGAAATGTTTCATAAAATAGTGTCATGGTCATACTGCTCACCTGTCTGTCACCGGGGTGAACCCGGCGCCCTTCTTGGCTGCCGTTATATTCTCCACTTTTCACTCTGCACTGAACCGCGGGTGAAATGTTAACTTACGTTTAGGGAATTGACTGATAAATATATTATTACTAGCACATTACGACTTATATCTTTTTTCGATACACACGACTTTCAAACCGATGAATGTTTAGACCTGAAACAAAAAGAAGATTTCGTTAAAATAAATAAAAACGTTTCAGTCTAGTCACGATTCAATTCATCATCTGCCTAGCCTTTTCCCAACTGTGCTGGGGTCGGCTTCCAGTCTACCAGGATTTTACATGGAGCGACTGCCTATCTGACCTCCACAACCCAGTTACAGGGTAACACGATACCCCTTGGTAAGACTGGTTGTCAGAATTTCGGGCTTCTGACTACCCGTAACTACTGTCAAAGATCTACAAATGACAGCCAGGACCAACGGCTTAACGTGCTTTCCGAGGCACGGAGGTCTTGGTATGTAAAGATGGTCACCCATCCACGGACCAACCGCGGCAAGCGTAGCTTAACCTTGTCGATCGACCCGTGCGGCTGTTATTACTTAGCCACAAGCCCCTCTAGTCACGATTCAATTCAGAAATGATAAAAATACAATTTCGAACGGACCACATAATAAAAATAAAATGAAAACATTCAATGTCATGCGAGGTATTCTGCGGTTCCTTTTAATCAAGGCGAATGCATATAGCGTCTATTTCGATGCCGCCCCACGAAATATATTGAAAGTGATGACGACCACGAAACAATGGGTTCGACCGCGAATTCATATCTGTTCACCGACAATAGCGAATAAGCCTTTCGGAGACGAAACGGTCAACAGATCTGAACTAATAATTCGTACCCTTGCCCTTGAACACGAAATGCGCGGTCATTATGAACTGTGAGCTCGGGTATCGAATGCAATCTCCGGAGAGTTTCGGTTTAACGAAAATAAACTTTAATACCAACAAGATTTGGGTCGTAATTCGCTAACAAGGATGCTGCGGACCTGCATTTGGCCGTCAAGTGGATACACCGATGCAATGAGTTAGCTAGACTGTCTGAATGTCAAACCAATGATCGGCAGCGTCTGCTGCACCAACGCAATAAAAAAATAATTTATTTGCGTCTGAGTAAATACATAATGGCGCGAACAAAATTTGGAGTGAATAGCCATGGCCACTGGAGTCGCATCGTAACAGACGCGTTGTTCCAAATCGGATCACTTGGGAAACAGCCAGAAAAATAAAAGCGCTGAATTCCAATTCAATTGTTTGCTTCCTAAAGAACGATACTGCGAATACGCTGGAAAGCTACAAAAGAAAATGTATTGTTTCAACAAAAATCTTTAAAGCGGTTCAAACAAAACGTAAGATCTAATAAAAAGTTGAGCTATAAATTATGTGAATTACATCGTTCATGCTGTAAATAAATTACTCAATTTATACAACCGTAGCAAACATCTCAACAAAAAAATTATAGGCCGTATTGTTTCCATTCCAAATTGGAGCGTAGACTTTAATGATGCTAAATATTTTATTGAACTCATTTGCATAGATCTATCGTAAGCAATAAATATTTCGAACACCGTGTAAATATACAAAAAGTTCTAACAACATGATGTTGAAATGTCAAGTAACAAGTAATGACTTGTAAGGAAATAACGGGGGAACTAAGTGCTAGGTATCATCAATCACAAAAAACTTTTACTATTGTGACATATCCGAATATGATCGATGAATTTTACCCATCTACGGAGAGGAAGTTTGAGAAAAAGCGTTTCTTTTTACACGCAGGAAGTTCTGTGTACCCACTAAAAGTAATGATAACATAAATTACCTACCTACACTTAAGTCCATAAAACCAATGTCATCCGGCATTATAGGTAATGATTACATTTCTACTTATACACAATGTATTATAGACGAACCATTATTTTAATATTTCTAATACAAAACCGTTATTTAAAAATTAAACTTAATTACTAGCAAAGCCGGAAAGAAAATATAAAAAATCGTACGCACCGTCTCTTAATCACGTACTGCGATATTATGAAACCGTCAACCGATATTATTGGAGATGTTCTCGTAAAATTCTTCATACAATGCTGTATTTGCGTTTAAAGTTTTAGGGGTATTTCATTCAGACACTGCGATGGTGTTTTTGTTTGTGTTTTTACTCGAATTTGTTTATGCTGTTGTGTGCGTCAAATGTGCTGAAGGTCGTCAATTGTAACGTGGTTCTAGCGAGGCATTGAACTATGAAATATAACCGGAAGACGGGGGCCGATGACTGATGAACGTTAATATGCGAATACTAGGGCTGCGACTGTCTGCTGCTAAGTTATTATCCTGGTTTACGACTGATGGGCAGTTGAATATTCATAGCACAAATTATGCTTTACGTTCCTTTGCATGTATCTTATTTATTTGTGTTTCTGACAGCATCTTTTTATTAGTGTTATGAATCAACTGATTGAGCCTTTTTTTTTTTTGGGTGGGAATCATCAAATAACTTCTCCCGCTCTGGGCGGAGCGGGAGGGTGTGTCAGACTCTTACTGACTAAAACCCACCCGTATTCCTTCCTGTTGCCTGTGTTGCCAGGGGACTCGGTGACCTTTTAGTACCTTCCCGCGACCCCAGCTGGCATCGGCCCTAGTGGACCCCCACATTTGTGCTGAAGACATCTCTTTGAGGCGCGCGTAGAATACAACGCGCCGTCGACCCGGACCTGGTCCTTACTGGACGGTGAGCTACCCATTGCTCACCGTCCGCAAGCCCGCGCCTACGTTGGCCGGAAATCCGCCCTGGATTCCCGACGCCCAGGGCGTCTCCTTACCTTTCCCTCAATCATCCCGCCTCATCCTTCGTGAGCATTACTGCTTCGCAGAAAGAGGTGACGGCTGCCTATGCCCTCTCGCCCCGTACCATGGCCTGAACCAGGGCCGGACGCGAAAGATCTCTGCCGCCGATCGCCTCCACGAGGACACGGCGGTGCTCTGCCCAAGCCGGGCAGACCTCCACCGTGTCCTCCGAACTGATTAAGGCTAACCTTTTCAATGTTGATAATTTCGAATGCAAATTTTTTCAAGTTCATTTACTTCATTAAGTCAATGGCATGGTTTTTTCACTTGACAACAATTAGCCTAAAGCAATTATGTTTGTGTCAAAGCTGAAAAGAATTTGAATAAGTAAGTCATGATGTCAGCGTTACACGTAATGTGTAGCCAATCGGTAATAAAATACAATTGAATGAATAGGTATCAGGTATTTAAATCGCGACCTATTAAAGAAGTTCCCGAATTTGTGGGCTACCGGTCGGATCGGAAAGAGACGTATTCGTAACACTGATTTCTGACCAGATCGGGCAAAAACCCCGCACTCCGAATATTTTAGGAACGTTGACCGCGAGATCTTTTATTTTTATTTGGTGTGAATTTACGAGTATGTACGGAACGAAAAAAATTGTAGCTCACCTACCTCGCGCATTTTTTCGCAGAAATATGTCAGGTACAATGTGTAGTCCAAGCATCGGAGTCTCGCAGAAAGTGTTAAATGCGCATTTTTTCACAAAGACTATGGAATGTAAATAATTTCTGCTCAGTTGTGACTTGTGACCAGTTTGTAGGAAAATAACCGATAGAAAAACTTCATCGTCTAGTGCGTAGACGCAGGTTTATACGACTGCCTTTGTCGGTAACTCGGATAAATGGTTAGTAGAAACTGGCTTCTATGTGCTTAATGATTTGATAGATTAAATGCCTTGGATTCTGATGCCGACTTTAAAAGTAAACGACGAGCATCTAAAATTAACGTACCTATTGTTGCGTTAAATTCTGAAAACAATGAAAGTTGAGTTATATGATTAGATAATGTTACCTAGAATCTCGTACTCTTCCAAGTTACCTTCGATTTCATTAGAAACAACCGCTATCTATTCAATGCGCACGCGCGTGGAACAAGTCTGACTCAAAGTTTAGGCATAGCCTCCGCGGTGTGGATTAGGTCAGTGAGTTACATTTTTGGTCGCTGTGCTCTTCAGGCGAGTAGGTAGTACGAGTGCAATTATTTTTTTGGACAGGACGAATATAAGTCAAATCTACAATTACAAAGCAGAATCACGTTCTGGTTGTTGCTTCGCAGCCTCAGCTGACGCAAGCCCACATTGTTTTAAGTATCAATACACCCGAAAAGTAACCTTGGCGGTAAGTTAGAGGACGTCGTGAATGGTTTTTTTGGCTTGGAAACTTTTTGTCGGATATATATTGTCTCACAATGGGGCTAAGTTTGAAAGGAATACATTAGTTGAGCGGTCGATGGCTCCAACTGTAGTGAGCCTTCTCTTGTTTTGGTACCTACAAATTGGACACCGAGACCCGCAATGCCTCAATACTAATGGGCTGTGGGGATCCAAGACAAAACCTTTACGGGCATAGGAACTGTTTATGTGTACATCCGTGCGGTCAGTAAATTACATTTAGCCTCCATCTCATTGGTCGAATCTAATTTGCAAACGGACCGTCGTAATTGTGTGCAGATTAATGTGGAGATCTCGCCTCCTAAATCAAATAACAATGGAGAATAAGATAATTAGCGATAATTTAGTACAAAGATGAGGGCAATGTCTTAGTGAGTTGAATTATTGCTACAAAATGTACAAATGGAGAAAAACCGACGCTACTTGGGTGTTTTTTCATAAAAAAAAAACCGGTAAAGTGCGTGTCCGACCACGCACAATGAAGAGTTCCGTAGTTGGGATGAATTTATCACAAAAACAAACAACATTGTAGTTGAAAAGCATATTCTCTTATACATCGATATACGTCACGGTCAATTCTCCAACTACAAGTTTTTGTTGTTCGACGGTAGAAAAAAAAAAAACTATCACAGCTAAGTAGGCTTTGCAAAATAACGAGTAGGTAACGTAAGCTTTAAAGTGCAAATTTTTGTTAGAGTCAAGTGTGTCCCTCTCCCCCTGCCAGCTAAATGGTTGTTTATGGAAATGTGAAAATACACACTACTGCCATGATTTTTTCACATTTCCATAAACAACCAGTTAGCTGGCAGGGGGAGAGGGACACACTCGACTCTAACAAAAATTTGCACTTTAAAGCTTAATATTACGCAAACGGATCCTTGAATCTTGAACGAAGTCTTTAACGGCCTATTCGATGATACCCCACATCATGGCAGAGACGAGAAAAAACATATCATACTCCCTTTACGTGCAAGGGAGGTAATAAGTATACCTATGCCAAATTACTGCTAAGAGAATTATTAATTATTCTAGTACTAAGCGTCTCTGAGCTAAAGCGGAGACAGACAGACGGACATGGCGAAACTTTAACGGTTCCTTGTTGACTACGGAACCCTAAAAATGCTCTTATCTAAAAACGTGAAAGTTTTTAATAATTCGTTTTGTTAATTTATATATATAATATTAAAAGACAAACTAAGTTAAAAATCTTACTATGCCATGAATATTGGATTAATTCTGCACTTTTCAGGAACCATTTATGACCAAATAGGAACCTATAACTTGATTGCCCTATTAACCAGCTGGATTATCAAAGCTTTAGTATGAGCTTCAAGAATACAATTTTATTTTGTAATCGAACAGTCATCGATTCCATCCTAGAAAATAACACCATCATGTTCCTGTATAATATGTGCCAAAATGGAATTCCGTAATTCAGGTTTTGCCTTTCTCCTGTGACCTTGACCAGCATTGACCGCAGAATCTAATCAAGTTATTCACTAGAGATTGATACCAACCTAAGGTGCCTTTATTGGAAGATATTTGTCACTGTAATTAATCTTAGCTTCCTGGAATTTATTGGGTAAAGGATGTTTTGATGAAATTGTTGTGGGCAGTTATTACGAAGAAGCAAATCCGTAGTCTTGTTGGAATTACTAGAATTAATATTGATAGCACTCGGGGTTAGCTTGGACCAATTCAAATGATGTTTTATGGACAATTTAACTACTTACGTGCATTCCTACTACAAAGTGAGTACTTTCCTAATCTTTTCAAAATAATGAACTCAACATATCAGTCAATAAAATATACCTAGAAACCGCCTTTATGTGTATTTCCATTCGTGACTACAGAATTTCTATTGAAATCGTACAGGAACAGAACTAAGGACCTTATCACACTGGCGATTTGCGAGCGTGTTTCCAGCGAGTCGATTGTTTAACGGGGTCGCCACAAGTGCGCAACGTGATCGTCACGAGTGCGCAACGTGTTCGCCACGTTTTTACAATATTTTACACTCGCTTTTAATATTTTGTCTCGCTATATCTTGTACACTCACGTCAACCGCTCTCGTTCTCGCGAACACATTATGCACTCGTGGCGAACACGTTAAACAATAGTCTCGCTGGAAATACGCCCGCAAATCGCCAGTGTGATAAGGCCCTTAGTATATATAGCATCACTGCTATAGAAACTAAGTTCAGTTCCTTAAGGACAGTACTTTCAAAGGAAAGAACCCAAAACCACGGGTTTGGGTTCTTTCCTTTGAAAGTCCACAATTACTCTTAACAAAGCACTTCTGTACTTGTTCACTATAGAGGGATTCCTATTATAACAGTTTGACGAAAATAGCTACGTTTACAGGGATTCTAATTTTGACGATTTTGGTGCGACAGTGGCGCGTTTGTGGGGCGACTGTTGCTGGCAACCTGCCGTCCGAATTGTTAGGCCTGTCGTTCACGACGCTACTCAATGAGTAGCCAGAATGTCACAACACTGGTATTTCAATGGCGGTCCGTACACGCAAGCGACGCAAACAATCACAGACAAGCTAATAACGCGATGGTAAGTCACGTCATGTACGGACCGCCATTGAAATACTAGTGCATTCTGGCTACTCATTGGTGATTTGAGTTGGTAACACGTTACTTTTGAACCGCGTCATGGATGATGGGAATAAGTCCTCTTACAAGCCTCCCCTCTACGAATTTCTCGCTAGACCTGGCCCAACCAGGGTTCAGCACGAGCTATTCAAATGTAACCAGACGAAAGGGCTAAGAAGGGAACGGGTCTAAGTCTTTGTCTGAGATAAATTCGCGTGAATCTTTTTGTCTGCATTTCTATCAGCGTTGGTTGGAATTAATTGTAGCTTTTATACAAATTGTTCCGTGAAGTATTAATTTTTAAACGTTATACGTTTCCGTTTAGACTCTATCAGCTTTCTCTGTTATTACGAATTGCTTGGTATATTTTGCATGGTTCTGTTTATGTACTCATGAAAATTCTCTTACTGTGTACCTTATTTTGAGTACATATTAAATGTTCTCAAAAGTACCTATTGCTATATTTCTAAAATTATGGCCAATATTTGCATGTCTGTATGCATTATTAAAATATGGTTAAACTGTTAAACTTTTAAAACGCTGTTATAGAACAGATAGGGAAATATTACGCATATTTCAAAGGTTGTTTGTTAATGGTCTCGAAAAACTAAATACATAACATGACAAGTAACTGTTACTTCTTTTGATGTAAGGACCTATGTCATCCGTCCACGTAGTTAAAGTTTATTCAAGGAAAAAACTTGGTCTGTATTTGGATATAATTATTTGGAAGTTTTTGTAACGCCAACTGAGGGGTCGAAACTTGTAGCTTGTATGCCAGGGTTTTTTTTTCAGAAACATGCCGAATAAATACAACATGAAAAAGATTGATAGATGTTTATTTAACTTTGAGGTAGTTTGGTGGCTCTTCTGTACACGTAATCCAATATAAAAAAATAAATCCTCCCGACCGAATTTCGGCCACGGTAGTCAATCTCAACGGAGACAAGCCAAGTACGCATGAGATATTATAGTGCACAAGGGTGGGCGCAAACGCGAACATTGGTGCACTGTCTGTTCCTTTAGTCTCTTATACAATCGTACTTAAGCGGTAGCAGATATTGTAGAATTATCATTCTACAATTTTTTTTTTTGTTTTGTATTATGTCTTCTTAATTCTTAACACTACATATTCAACCTCTCTTATATTTTCCTACAGGCACACATGTTTTCTATCGTTCGAATATTAGTATGAAAAATTCTGAATTTTTTTGACAAGAAGGTAGGGTGTCATTATAAAATATTTTCTTTTGAGATCAGTCTGTTTGCGTTTTTTTTCCAAAAATATTTTTCATTATAACTGTCTCGGAATAAAACACCAAAATTTTACGTTTATTGGATTGGATATATTATTCATTCTTTATTTTCGGTACGTATTGTCTATTTTTTCTTAATATATGATATTATAATATTGGCTACGATCTACCAATCATAATGTTATCTTAGAAGTCTCATCCTGCTCGGCACCGTATAAGAGCGCACGTTCTTAAGAGTTTAAGGCGTCGGCGTCGTTTGAATTGAGTCCCATGTCGCAGTGGTATGTAATATCCATTTTTTGAAAGTCCCGGCTTGGTAACTCCATTTTCAACCATAACCTTTTATCTAGGGAAAGCACCTAGGGTACTACTTTGGGCGGTTATCATCTGAACGCCCAGGTCGAATTCCACTACATCAATTGCCACCACGCAGCTATCCATCTAAACGTCTCACGCCGCCACGCAGTGGACTACTTCGCTACTCCGCTGCTGAGCTTCATAGCGTGGTCCGTCTCTTCGTGTGACGACACTAAGAGGCGGACCACGCTCTTCACCCTGCCGAGTCACCAACCGGATTTTACATCAGAAAACCACAAAAATTTCATTTTTTTTATTTTTCGTCTAATCTGCGTCTTTAACGCACCTAGGGAACCCCCTAGTCAACGACCTAAATGGATGATTGCAACCAACCGGTTGCAATCATCCATTTAGGTCGTTGACTAAACCTCAAAATTCACACCTGATCATATTTTTTTATCTAGGTAGGCTATATTTAGAAATTATATGTATTATTTGCCTCGTACAGCGCGTTTTCTTTAAAATCACACTACAATATGCACTGCACAACCAAGGTAGGTATAATCTGTTCTAAAAGACATCATTTTCCTGCCCTTATCCCAATTTATTTTGGGGTCGGCGCAACATGTCCCTTCCATACTTCTCTATTAGTTGTCATCTCGGTAGTCACCCCCTTTCTAGCCATATCATCCTTCACACAGTCCATTCATCGATTCTTTGGTCTTCCCCTACTCTTATAGCCATCGACATTCATACTCAAGACTTTCCTCACGACATTTTCCTCATTCCTCCGCATCACATCAACCGATTTCCGTACAACTTTTCAGTCACCGGTGCCACTTTCATAATTCCTCTTATGTACTCATTTTTTATTCAAAAATGTAAACAAATGGATCAGAAAACGTACCTGTGGATGCCAATTTGAAGTGCCACTTACAAATTGAGCGGTTTGATTTCATTACTTATTCCCAAATTTTTAATTTTAACTCGTATTTAAGATCTTTTTCATTTCTCAATTGAGTTTAATTTTATAACCTCAATTTTCGTCGATGATTTTTCAATTAGAATTTTGGGATATAAAGTTGAAATGAAATGAAATGAAATTGTTTATTCTTTAAATAGGATATGAGAATCACTTTTACACGTCATATTAAAAAATAAGCTAGATGGAGTCGACATTTCCTATCTGACTACCCCTGAGAAGAAATGGCGAAACAAACTCAAGGGTCAAAGTCTCTTTTAAAGTCCAGACATAATCTTGGTCAGATCATGTGAGGACCATGTAGATCTATGTCTGAAATGGTCTTTTGAGGAAAGAACCACACAAATTTGAGTGGACCTGTCCAGTAAGTGCAAGCATTTGTCAGTAATCGTGTAGCTCAACTCAAAACTTAAGGAGCTCAACGACTCGACGAACAATACCAAGGAAAGGACAATGGGGTTGGCCGCATAAAGAACTCAAAATGACCAGCCATCATTAAAACTAAGAGAAAAAAAAAAAAAAAAACAACAAGAAATAAATAAAAATGACCCACATAGTGCTCACATTCACAATAATTAAAGTAATATAATACTTTTCAAGATACATAAATATTCACTTAATTTTGCTTATAATATTCATCAATGTCAATATGTACATATAGTTGTATATAATGATGATTTTGCATAATTTTAATATCAAATTTTTTGGTTTTAGCACAAAGCTTATCAGAGCGAGCAGCTCAATCCCAAGCTTTTTTGTCTTCTAAATAATCTGAAATTTTATAGTACCCTTTTTTACAAAGTTTGGTTTTAATACAGCTTTTAAATCGTTTAATGGGTAAATTTCGAATAGCAATAGGAAGTTTGTTGTAAAAGCGTATACATTGACCCATGAACGAGTTGCCTACTCTGTGGAGGCGAGTGTGAAGTACAGCAAGATTATGTTTATTCCTGGTATTTAAACTGTGGATATCGGACATTTTCTTAAAATTTGATATATTTTTGTGTACATACATAAGATTATCAAATATATATTGAGAGGGTACAGTCAGAATATCTATTTCTTTGAATTTTTCTCGAAGGGAATCTCTTGGACCTAGGTTGTAAATGGCTCGAACAGCCCTTTTTTGTAAAACAAAGACGGTATTAATGTCCGCACAGGTTCCCCAGAGAAGAATCCCATATGACATAAGACTATGAAAATAACTAAAATAAACAATTCTGGCCGTATCTACATCGGTTATCTGTCGAATTTTTTTAACAGCATAGGCGGCCGAACTTAGCCTTCCTGACAATTTTTCTATGTGTGGGCGCCATTGTAATTTAGCGTCAGTTGTTATTCCAAGAAAAACTGTCGACTCAACAGGGTCCAACTCTATTCCATTAAGTTGAACATTGGTAGTTAGCTGCCTGACATTTGGCGTTGAAAATTTAATAAGTTTAGTCTTTTTTTCGTTCAGGAGAAGATTATTTACATTAAACCAATGGACAACTTTAGAGAGTGCATCGTTAACATGTTCAAAGTTGACCAGCAGTCGTTTGATTTTAAAAATGAGGGAAGTGTCATCTGCGAACAATACAATCTTGTGATTATCCCTTATGTGATAAGGTAAGTCATTTATATAGATTAGAAACAAGAATGGACCTAAAATTTAACCCTGCGGAACGCCCATAGTGACCGCAGATCCTGCAGATCTCTTGCCATTTATATCAACCCTCTGAATTCTATTATTAAGATAGGAAGTCAGAAGGTCGAGAGCCCTGTCCCTCATACCATAGTGGTGCAGTTTCCTGATGAGAGTATCATGATGGACGCAATCGAAGGCCTTAGACAAGTCGCAGAAAATGCCAAGAGCATCCTGCGACTCCTCCCAAGCCTCGAAAATGCTCTTCAGCAATTCCACGCCCGCGTCTGTAGTTGTACGACCCTTCGTAAAACCAAACTGTTTCAGATGAAATAAATTACAAGAATTGAAATGTCCTAACATTTGTTTTAAAATTATTTTTTCAAAGATTTTGCTCAATGTAGGTAATATCGAAATAGGCCGAAAATTCGTGGGATCAGTTGTGCTGCCAGATTTGAACAGTGGAATCACTTTGCTAAGTTTCATCAGATCAGGAAATATACCAGATGCAATACAAGAGTTAAAAACAATTGCTAAAAAGGGTGAAATAACATCAATTATTGAAGACATTGTAAGTACTGATAATCCCCAAAGATCAGTAGTTTTTTTTACATCAAGTTCTTTAAAAGATTCCAAAATGTCTTTAGGGCTAACAACTGTGAATTTAAAGTGTTTATCACATTCTGGTACACATTCTTTTAGTATTGAGTAAGCAGAAGTGGAGGACGACGATGACAGAGTTTTGGTTGTTAAAAAGGGAATATTAGTGAAGAAGTTTTCAAACTCTGTTGCCACCTCCACGTCTGCCCTAATATCTGCATCATCGATTTTTAGATGGAAGTCACGATTCCGTACTGTCGTTCTTCCCGTTTCAGAATTAATAATATTCCAAGTTGTTTTAATTTTATTTCCAGAAGATTTTATTTTATTTTTAATGTGTATGGCTTTTGCTGAGGAACAGGCTCTTTTAAAAGTTTTAGAATAATTCTTAACAAATTCTTTAAAAGTTTCATCATGGTTATATGTTTTTTCATGATACAGTTCATATAACCTCAACCTACTTTTGTAAATACCTGGTGTAAACCTTCTAAATACAGATGAATGTGTTACTAATTCCCTTTAGTGAGTGATTGCGGAAGAATTTAACCTGTTTTTGTAGTTGTTAGTGGAGCTGTGAATTCTCTTAGATCTATCCAAGAATACGCATAAATTATTTTTTTGCGATTTATGTTAAAGCCAACCAACAAGTGATATTTCCTAATCAGAAATTATAATAATAAATATTTACATAATAATTTATTTCGTGAAAAAAAACTAGTCTCTTGACCTTAACAACAATGGAATTATAAATGGTTTGACTATGGCAGCTATAACTATAAACATAGTGGCAATTTTCAAGGTAAACACATTAATATTCAATATAACAAAATTATCATATTTATTGTCAATGTTATTTAAATATTTTCAAATGTTTTTGTTACTAAGGTGAAAAATGTTAAAATGTTACCATCGTCTACGCCGAAGATATGTTGCCTTGCTGCGTCTTCATTTTCAGCCTTATTTTTCAGCTCAGCCTTTTCTCTGTGCTGTGAGCCACCGAATAAAAGTTCGCCTGGAAATGATTTTCCAGTCCAGTTTTTAAAGGTAGGATTTATTTTTAATTCTAACATTTGTTTCTGTGATTCATTTAGGTGGTTAGCTTAAATTATTTGTTTCTGATAAGGTATTTGTGACCTGGTCATGACGAGCCGGATGCATAACGTGTGAAGGATTGCTGGGAGGTTAGAAAGGAGTGGGATGGCATAAACCAGTTAATTAATTCGATTATAATTCAAAACAAATTCGACCTTTGCCAGCATTATCGGCTGTTTCATCGACACCTCTATATATTTTTTAAACTTTTGTACCTCGTTACATAGCTGATTAAATGCAGATGTAATTTTCCGTAATTTGTATGCGTAATGCGATTGTAAATGTTTTAGTTAACTGCTGTTAAAATGCACGTAAAGAGATGATTTTTGAAAATGGTTAGTAAACCTTCTTCCTTTCAACTCAACTTCCATTCAACTGTTCGAAAATGTGGTTAGATCGAAAGGTTTGTTAAAGAATTAGGTACCCAATGACAAGACCATTCAATTTGAGAGTTTAGGAGAAAGTGATATTTAGTGACGAATTCTGAGAAATTTTCAAAAATTCATACTTATAAAAGTTGGGTTTTCTCGAAACCCGTGAATTTTTGCCTAGGCTTTATGGGGTACTTATGGGGTTGCAAATGGGTCACACTATCAAATCCTAGTTGTTATATGTCAACTTACAAGTCACCCTGTATACTATACTATACTGATAGCAGTATATTTCATTTTCCACGAATTTCAGCAGCTCAAATACAGGCGCTCACAAAAATTCAGGATCGGGCTTAACAGATTTATGACACGTGAGGAATTATGTCGATAACATATTTTCGATTTACGTTACCTTCAAATATTTTCGGAACCAATGAATAAACTGATTTATATTACAGCATTATTCAGGCAGTTACCAACAAAACTGAGCTACTTAATATAATATATTAATTTAATTTTTGCTGCGTAAATGGAAAAGCTCTTTTACTGAAAAACTTTTCAGTTGTGTATCTTAGCGTATGTCAATACGTTTGTGTGTGTTATAAAATTTGTTCCGCAAATCAAAATCAAATTGACTGAAGATCTATATGGAATGTCTATCAAAGTTTGTACATCCATAATCGAGTCTCTAACACTAAACTTAGCTTTTATATTTAATTTGTGTGTGGATCAAGGAGTCTTAGATTGGTAAAAATCTAGAATACAATAATTATGACCATTTTATAACACAAATTGACAGCTATCACATGTCGGATTACTCCAGTGAATTAATAATTCAAGTTTAGTGACGAACATAGAACCTCCTCCTTTTTGAAGTCGGTTAAAAATAGATTTCCACACTAGATAGATTTCGATCAAAATCTAATGAGCAGCGAATTCAAATTGAATTACTAACGAATCCGCCTGGAAAATCAAACACACAGTCCAAAATTACCAAACCACCAACCTACCAACAAACCAACCAACCAAACACCCAACAACCAATACCAATACCAATCTAATTTGATTGATGCGCGCGCAATGACAAATGACATAACCTTTCACAAAGTGCACTTCTTCAAACTGAACTCACTTTTATCAAACCACTTTATGCTGGTGAATTTAAAAAAATAATATTTATAGAGAATTAATTGAATCGGCAACAACATTCGAAAACTAAATGAAAATTTGTGAAAGTTCGAAAAAAATGCTGAGAAATCGTGGCGCAATGAAAGGACCACGCAACTGAATCAACTGTCAAAGGATAATGCTCACAACGCCATCTACTGGCATTACCGGAACCAGCATACAACGCCATATTCATGTTTGTCAGTGTTTTGTTTCTGTCATGTATCAGAGATTGTGTTATATACGGATTTCTTTTGTGATTTTCTTATTTTTCCAAATCGCGGGAAATCTTCTCGAGGCCGAGACGAACAAAACAAAAACATTGAAATCAGTAAATCCGCTCTCGAGATATCATCGAAAAAGTAGCTCCACACAAAATGTATGAGAAAATAAATGTTCATCTTCATTTTCTTCATTCTGCTTTTCGGGGCGGAGACGAATCCAACAAATCAAAGATCATCAAAATCGATCCAGCCGTTCTTGGCCTATAAATGGTGTAATTAACCCGACTTTGTTTTATTTATATAGATTTGTGTGTGGATCAAGGAGTCTTCCCGGATTTATTGAAATACAGTAAGGTTATAACAACTTTTTAAATCTGGGAACAATAAAGACAATTACAGACCAGTGTCCGTGTTGCCGGTATTCAGCAAAGTGTTCGAAAGAGTACTACTAAATTAAATGCTTAATCATTTTAACACCAACCAAATCTTACACGATCGGCAATATGGTTTCACCAAAGGACGTTGTATGACTAACGCCGGTGTCACCTTATTAAAACACATATTTACAGCATGAAAGGAGGCTCAAGATGCCATAGGAATATTTTGTGAACTCTCCAAGGCTTTTGACTGCGTAAATAACGAAACCTTACTCTTGAAACTTGAGCATTACGGACTAAGAAAACTTGCGCTCAGTATAGTAAAATTCTATTTAAATTATAGAAAACAGCATGTTCAAATAAATGCTGTCAATTGACTCGGTTTAAAAGCAAAAATGGGTGTTCCACAAGGCTCGATATTGGGAACTTTCCGCTTTTAAGTATACAGGGTTACTGGTAACTCGACGTATTCCTTGCAGGACGTCATAGTAGGGTTAAAATGCAACAAATTAAGCCACCAAATGTTCTACCGAAATTCAGTAGTTTTTGAATTAGTTAAGAGTTTTAGTTTTTTTATGAAAAATCCCAGATTAAATCATTTGAAACCAATTTAAAAATGATTTACGGCGCGACTGTACTGAAATTTAAGTTATTATCATAGTTGACGCCGTAGCAGACCTTTGTTAATAATTAAAAGTTCAATAATGCCTAAAACTTTGGCAAATATCACTAACCAAACATTTAATTTTTTGTAAATTTTGCTATTACTTCATAAAAAATGTAGTCTAGTGCAAAAAAAATACTACACCTGGTGTACAAATTACTAGGAAAATATCCTTGTCTTATCAGTTATTCAGAAAGGTATGATTGTCAATACTTTTGCATGTGTGCCAGGGAAGAGAAGAGTTTTATGGGGGGCAGGTAAAATTGCGAGACGGTCAACCTATTGTTTCGTATTCGTATTATTCGTAGTTTTCACCTGCGCTTGAACTCCAACCACTCGGGGAGCTTTGTGATTGGTCGCTATTGTTCTCTCGGCATGACAGGGGGTGCGATTTTGCAAAATTTGGTTGTCAGCGTTAGTTAGTTTCAACTCTACGTCGCGCAACCTCGTGTTTTGTTACTGGCTATTTCCCTAACTGTTGCTGCGTATCTTGCTCTTGTGCTGTGCTGTGCCTTCATAAGCGCTGACTATGGCTGCATATTCTAATCCTGAATACGCTGACATAATGTACTGTTACGGACTTTGTGACGGTAACGCTGCTGAGGCGCGGCGAGAATATCAACTTCGCTTTCCCAACCGCCGACTCCTCCACGTTAGTGTCTTCGGATCGACTTATCGGCGAATATCTGAAACTGGCAGCGTCCAAAGAAGCAGGCAAGTTGACACTGGTCGTTCCCGGAGATACACGGCTGAGGACGAGGAGCTTATTCTTCAACGTTTTATTGACGATCCTAACACATCGACAAACATCGTAGCGCGTGAGCTTGGTATGTCACAGTGGAAAGTCTGGTCTGTGGTTCACTTGTCAGGCCGACATCCATACCATTACCAACCAGTCCAGTCATTAGAAGAAGGAGATCCGCTGAGACGGCTTGAATTTTGTCGTTTTATGCTAAGTGCCGACGCCGACAGCGAAAACTTTTTAAAAAACATTCTGTGGACCGATGAGTCATGTTTTGATCGTGATGGTATCACAAATTACCACAACTTACATTACTGGGCACCGAAAGCAGAAGCAAACCCTAAAAAACTGAAACCAACCGCATCCCAGCGAAGGTTCTCGCTTAATGTTTGGATGGGTATTATTGACGACAAATTAATTGGCCCACATTTTTTACCCCGAACACTAAATGGGGAACTTTATGAAGATTTCCTCAGAAATAATTTATCAGCACTGCTCACGGATGTACCGGAAGAAAGAAGAGCAAACATGATTTACCAACATGACGGATGTCCAGCCCACTTCCGAATCACAATTCGACAATTGCTGGATGAAAACTATCCAAACCGATGGATAGGGCGCGGTGGGCCGATTCCGTGGCCTGCACGAAGCCCTGATCTGACGCCGCTAGACTTTTACGTCTGGGGTCATATGAAAGATCTAGTTTATGTGACCCCAGTAAATTCAATTGAAGAACTAAGGGAGAAAATTACAAATGCGGCCGACCAGATGAGGGCAACAATCACCTCAAGAATAACAAAAACCGAAGTAAGGAAGCGAATAAGAACATGTATTCGAAACCGAGGGCAGCACATCGAACAAGACGTGTGAAATGTGTGTAATTAAAGTTTTTAATATTGATTAAAAAGAATAATAATGTTCACGATTTTGTTTTTGATTTTTCGAATAATCACCTTTTTGTGAAACGCACGGCTGTACTAAATCAAAAACGATTTTCATAATGTAGTCCATGATTTTGTATTAACTTTCATACCTTTTTGGATAGCTGATAAGACAAGGATATTTTCTTAGTAATTTGTACACCAGGTGTAGTATTTTTTTTGCACTACACTACATTTTTTATGAAGTAATAGCAAAAATTACAAAAAATTAAATGTTTTGTTAGTGATATTTGCCAAAGTTTTAGGCATTATTGAACTTTTAATTATTAACAAAGGTCTGCTACGGCGTCAACTATGATAATAACTTAAATTTCAGTACAGTCGCGCAGTAAATCCTTTTAAAATTGGTTTCAAATGGTTTAATCTGGGCTTTTTCATTAAAAAACTAAAACTCTTAACTAATTCAAAAACTAATGAATTTCGGTAGAACATTTGGTAGCTTAATTTGTTGCATTTTAGCCCTACTATGACGTCCTGCAAAAAATACGTCGAGTTACCAGTAACCCTGTATATTAATGATCTACCCCATTAATTAAAAACCAACAACCAATGGTGTTATTAGCTGACGATACTTCCTGTATGTTCAAGATAAATAAACGAGCACTAAAACATGACGACGTAAATACCTATACACTGCAAGACCAAAATTGGTTCACTGCTAATAATTTAGTACTAGGTAAATAGGAAAAAAACTAAATGCATAAGACTGGCTGACGCTCACTCAAATGTCTCGCTGGTGGTAGCGGCATGTGTGTTGGATCATTATATTTGCTTCAAAATGGTTGAGCTGAATAGTGCTGGTCCATGCGTCATGTTCGTAAACGGGTGCAGTCAATAGGACTGGTCTTCTCTTAGCTGCCACGGCTTATTTTAATTTATTTGAAGTTTTGAATTGTTTTTTCTTTTCAATCAATCATTTTATTACGAACGCATTTTAACGTGCACGCCCTTCTACGTTGTTCTCACATGTATAATTTCAAGATGAATTGATGTAACTAATATTTTGATTTAAAAGAGTGTCCACGAAGTTTCCTGCCCGTCCATAGGAACCCACTACGCTATAAAATGGGCAACTAGCTTCATCTTTCTAACTGAGCGACCCCTTGACAATTCAAAAGTGCCTGTTATTGGTTTATTTGAAATAAATGCTTTGAGTTTGTGTTTCATAATTACAATTACTACGTTGCTTGAATAGTTAGTTGTGGCTGGCTGTGTTTCAGGTCTTAAATTAGATGCTTAGGGTAACTATAGCAGTCTGAGTTTTTTTATTTTTGTTTCTGCCTTTTGCAAAAGCTTCCGGGCTTTTATGTGGAATTAGCAATTTATAAAATAATAAAGACCCACACGTGCCGCGGATGAACAATTTACTCTTTTCAAAGTATATTATAGGTATTCTGTTTACATAGAAATATGTTAAATGGTTTATTGAAGGAACTTAAGTCATGCCTACTTATCTTAACTGAAAAACATGAATGGAGCTTAGGCAATAGAAAGTCTAGAATTGGTCACGCCTGGACGGTTAAAACCTATTTTTTTTACTCTTAATAGTTTTATTTTGCGAGACAATAATATCGCCAGCCAGTACTTACATATACCTACATTGAATTCATTTTTTTTTTGCAGTAGGTTCCTATTAACCGCAAAAGTTCTTTCTCAAAGCGAAATCGAAATTTCTTTCAGTTTAAATGTAATGTTCAGTAATGCTAACTATTAACCAGCTTACGAAGACCAATATGGAACAATGTGATCATAAATATATCGCTTCAGCAATTCATTACTTAAAGTTAAACAAGCGAATTGACGGTATTTGTAAAACGTGCCGTTTAACAAGGGCATTGCTCGAGGCTCGAGCTATGACGCGCTTCCTCGAAATAACTCACAAGCTGCATCGAGCAATTACGTCACTGCACAAGAGCTTTTATTACACAAAATCATGGAATGGGCACAGAAGGCTCATTGTGATGACTTGACACATAGGCTAACTGAAGAGGGGCTCACAAAACAGTCGCACGGGTCCATCTTCAAGGTTAAGCATCGCTTGCTGAGGTCGGTCCGTGGATGGATGACCATCCATAACAATAATGCTTGCGCAGTAATGCTTGCGAAGGAGGAGGCGGGACGTTTGAGGAAAAGGCAAGTTTCGCGCCCTCTCGCCCCTAGCCGCCGCAGGAGACGCCCTGGGCGTCGGAAATCCCGGGCGGATTTCCGGCCACCGTAGGCCCGGGCTTGCGGACGGTGAGCAATGGGTAGGTAGCTCACCGTCCAGTAAGGACCAGGCCCGGGTCGACGGCGCGTCGTATTCCACGCGCCTCAAAGAGATGTCGTCAGCACAATGTAGGGGTCCGCTAGGGCCGATGCCTGCCGTGGCCGCGGGAAGGTACTAATGGGTCACCGAGGCCACCGCAACACAGGCAACGGAAGGAATACGGGTGGGTTTTAGTCAGTAAGAGTCTGACACACCCTCCCGCTCCACCCAGAGCGGGCGAAGTTATTTGATGATTTCCCATCCACAAAAAAAAGGGGTATTGTATTACCCAGTAACTGGGTTATGAAGGTCAAATAGGCAGTCGCTCCATGTAAAATACTGGTAACCAACTGCATCCGGTTAGACTGGAAGCCGACCCTAACATAGTAGGGAAAAGGCGAGGCAGAGTCTTTCATTCTCATTTCAGCAGAAAGACGTCCACTGCTGCCTCCCCCAAAAAGGGGGGGGGGGGGGGGTTGCCATAATCGCCACGCTTCAGCACACTGCTGCCCATTCTCTAGTAAGTCCCTTAGTCGCCTTTTACGACACCCACGGGAAGAAATGGGATGGTGCTATTCTTTACGTCCGGCACCACACAGCAGATTCTTTAAGGCTGGCCAACTGAAAACTCATGCGCGTGCAATTGTGCGTTAGCAATCTGTGATAAAAGGCAAAGTTGAGCTTTTCAGTTTCATTTAAACTTTATCCGTCTCATTACAAAATGAGTTCTAGCTTTGGCCCAAGTATAAAACCGTCGAGCCAGTTTTTGTATTTCGAATCTTCTTCCGACTCAGTTAAGTTATAAGTAATACAAAATTGACAACTGGGGCTTAAAGTCTAATTTGTGATTTGACTAGTCGAGTTCTTTATTTTGCATGTATGGCTGGAAGGGATTTTTCAAATAAATTAACTATTCTTGGAAAATCACTGATATTCGCAACAAGTTTTAGTAGTTTGATCATCTTTTTAAAAGAAACTCCTTTTGATTTTAAACATTAAAAAATATTATCAACATCATTCATTGTATGGTCTTCTTGCACGTGACTGGACCACTTTTTAACATTTTATACAAAATATAGCAGAAAAATACTGTTGAAAATACCTATTTGTTTTTAAACCCAGTCAGTAATGCATTTTTTGCCATTATTTAGAAAACCATTTCAAGAAATTTAAAAAGCTCAAATTAGTCTACAACAATCCTTGCAATAATATCAAAATTTAATTTTATGATAATACAATATGTAAATCAAAAGCGAAATAAGTTATACTGCCCTGCCTGTCGATTTTGCCGCCTGACTGTGCCGACCCGAACAAATCTGTAGCATATCTGATACTGACTATGTAGCTCTACATTATGTATTATTTCACTTCCATTCAAATAAACCAAACTAAAGTAATAATACTAACACGATTAATAACAATATTAGACCCAAACACATAATACTCACAGAATAGGTCGCTTCAACAAAACTACTTTCACGGACCAAATAGATTCTTTCAATAGACTCGTTCCTTTCATTGCCGTAACTAGATCGCAATCTTTTCATAAAGAAAGCGTTTCAGTCGACAGTAAGTACTCGTAATATCGTATGTGGTTCATTTCACATTGAAACCGGTTCATAAGGGTAACCCTCTAATTCATATCGGAAATAAAGGATATGCACTCATTGAGTAAGTACAATGGTTGCATCTGAACTTGGCCCACATTCTCACGATGCGAAGGGCAGGCCACAAAAGAATGAAGGAATAAAAATAGTAAATACGTTTATTTCCGGTAAACATGACGCAAAGAAAGAACACAAACACGGAAAGAACTAGTTGGAGGAAAATATGCGTCACATCCCTATGCAAGACTAAGCCACAGCGCTGGTTTTCAGCGACAGCCGGCGTTGACGTGATGACGTCAACCGTTGCAGCATACAAAATAAGAAATAAAAAATAAAATAAATACAATAAGTTAGTTAGTTAGTTCTTTCTTAGTTCTAAATGTGATTGTTGTGTTTAAACGACATCAGTTTTCTTCGCACACAAAAGCTTGCGACCGTGTTCACTGTGCACTATGACCCATGTCCTTGGTTTTTAGGGTTTTCTGGTCAACAAGGAACCCATATATTTTCGCCATGTCTGTCTGTCTTTCTGGCCCCGGCTTAGCTCGGAGACTCTTAGTACTAGAAAACTGTAATTTGGCATGGGTATGCATGTTAATGACGCTGACAAAGTGATAAAACAAAATCTGGAAAAAAAAACTTTTTTTTTTTAAACTTTAAAATAAGGATGTTTTTTTTTTTTTTCTCGTCTATTCCATAGTGTGGGGTATCGTTGGATAGGCTGTTCAAAATTTTTGCTGGTCTGTGAAAACCATTTTTAGATTCGGGGATCCGTTTGCGTAATATTAAGCTTTAAAGTGCTCATTTTTGTTAGAGTTAAGTGCGTGTGTGCATATGTGAAATAAATAATAGCAGTAGTATATGCAACGAAATTAGAAGGAAAACTATCACAGCTAAGCAGGTTTTACAAGTTAACGAGTAATAGTCAACCAACTTCCATTTGCAGTTGGAGAATTGACCGTGACGTATAACGATGTATGGGAGAACATGTTTTTCAACTAAAATGTTAAGTTTGTTTTTCATCTCAACTACGGTACCCTTCGTTGTGTGTGGACCGACACGCACCTGGCCGATTTTAATCGTACGCAGAGGGGAGAGTGCGGAGAAAGTCATCATGTAGCTTATTTTTTATTTTTATTAGTACGATTTGTTTTCTTGCCCTGTTATTCTGCGAATATTAATTTCTCCTCAACTGTCAAATTCTAATCAACACTTTGAAAAGACTATTACAAGAATTAATTAAACAACTCGGCAAAAATCTATTTATAGACGATTCCATTAACAATATTGAAACGAGTTAGATTCCAATAAGTCTTCCTTATTAGTACACAACCCACGCAGGTTGAAACACTGTAAAGTAATTGGATTTTACAATAACTCTTCAAGTAACTGTTAAAATACGCCACGAATAATATGCATACCTGACATACAAAGTAACAGTAATTAAGCAAGAAATAAGCACATTAAGTCGTGCTTATATCTTGCAAAATTACTGATGATAATGAATTAAACATAGAGAGGATCGAAACATTCTACCGCGCAAACATTAATTTACACAACACTCTGGATGTCCGCAAATTGGATAAACATTCGAAAAATTAAAATGATCGCTCACCAGACTGACGTTTACGAATCGAATCATGCTCCCTTATACGATTCGCGTAGTGCAACCAGACATGGTATCTGTTCACAGCACTGTAGGCATGCAGTTATTGGACAGTTTTCGTAACACGACCTATTACTATTGAATAACTTGCGACACGTTTTAATACAGGTCCGCTTGCATGTGCATACTGTGTATACTAGTGCATTTGGCTCCTCATAAACACTCAAACAATTAGCACGCACAGTTACACGAACGTCTAAAGATATGCATGTACGATGTTGCTGAATCGCCGCGGTAAAAATCAGAGTTTATTTTAGAGAGTGTCCTCATTCCTGAACGCGCTGCCCAGCGAAAGTAACCACTCACATGCGCTCACATTACCTAGATAATACTTACCAGATACCCAGCTTCAAGTCTCAGCACATAAACAAGCACAGGCTTACAATAACATCACTTGGCTCGTTCACACCTACCGTTTGTGAGCTTCGCGACGCCAGCCTGGTTTACAGCAGCATCAGGAAATAAGTGTTTATAATGTAATAATAAACAATAACAGCGGAGCAGAGGCGAGGGAGATCGCCTGTTATTGACGTAATCGTAACGCAGTTTTAGGTTAAGTTTTGATGATCGCGCGCGGTGTTCTGCGGCCTGCGATGCGATCGAACGCGTCACGGCATGCGTTATCGAACTGGGATTTGGATATTTTTGGAGGGATTTGTTTTGAGGAAGAAAGAAGTATTTAGATGCTGCAAATGCAGTATTGTCGCGGGGCACGGAGCGTGCGCACTCGAGTCCGGGCGAGTACTGGCGGCGGCCGACAGGCGGCGCTGCGCTCGTCGCGTATTGATAAAAGCGCAAAGGGCGCGCGACGGCCTGGGCCGAGAGGATGCGGCCGCGACACTGTAGGTGTACGGTGTAGCGGCAGCGCTTTCAGCGCGACCAACCTTGAACCCGCTACATCGAATATTAGATAATGTGGGATTAGATAAAATTATGCCGAAACAACGCGCGAACTGAATTAAACCGAGCACTGTAATGTCTTCTTCGCTACGTCTCTCTGTTTACATTACAGTGCGTTCGCGTCGGACTATTCATGTCCAATGTAATGCGTTTGTTCTCGACCACAACACTGTGTGGACTATGGAGATTAATGAACTTGGCATTTGTATATTATTGGCTATTCACGGAGCACAAAATGAAACACACGACTGCATGTTGCATCTAACTGGCGGCCGTTTTCTGAATAAGCTCTGTAGATAGCGCGCTTTACTTAGTTTCCAAGTTATGAGGCTAGATATACATTTTATGTAACATTTTCGCAAGGATTTTGTGGGACTAGCTTGTTTATATTTATATCAGTAGATCTTGAGGCGTCAATGACTTACCGTTTGAATATTCATACGCATAGGTACAATATAATCTTTCATGGAGAACGTGACAAGAATTAATTATGATACTGACTGAATAAAACATCACTAGAGAATTTTGTTATTTTTTTTAATCTCCGTTAGCTATGTAATTATAAGGTAATTTGCCTTGTATGAATGAGGTTTAAGACAAAAGTTTCTATAAAATATGCGTAGACTTTACGTACCTACTTATTATTTGCTGGCACCCTCGGAAGACTTGTTCCATTATCCTTGTCATAATTATTTCGAAATACTTATCTGAATTTTCTTAAACTATAAAAATAATGGTGATTTGCAACTTAAGATTCGAAACCATTTTGAGAACTCACTTTTATTTATGCCCTACATTTATTATATATTTTATTGGAAATGGTTGTGTTCTTTGGCTCGGAAAGTCTAAATATCTCCCAACTTTACCCTCACACACTGATTTATTACTTGTTAAAATTTAAAGAAAATCGTCTACTTTAACAATGTTTATAAATATGGTGAGCACCATGTATCTAGCACATAATTAATTTATCTTACTTCATTTTAAAATCTTTTTTTCCCATTGTGGTGTAGTAATTTTATTGTAGGTGAATCGTCTTCGCGTAATAATTATGTAATTATTGTATACAAAATATTGTAAAACATTTTAAAGGAGTAACAGTGGAGTTTCTTGCCCATTCTTCTTCATACGAAAGTAACTTTTCGAAGGGGTAACCAGAATCACTTCTATTTTTCTGTAAAGTTTGACTTCAAAAATGACTTTCATGTGCCTATTTGAAATATTTGTTTTACTTTAACTACTCTTAAGAGGCTATCCTCTTAAAAATAGTTAAGACGCTGACAACACCTAAACCGCGGTCACTGTCGGATTGCATATAAAAGAAAGAGAAGCGCGATGACACAACGCTTGTAATTTATTGCAAAATATGAAGCAATTATCTATTTACTCAAAATTGAGTTGAGTAATCGAAAATAAAAAACAACGAAGTTCTGCATTCAAATAAGACGTTCTTGTTATTAATTAAATACGTAGCGTATGTTGATATTTAATGCAGATATTTTGGATTAGAACTCAAGGTAAGAGGTTAGTTTAACGTTAGTAAAACGTTTTGAAAAAAATATCGATACAAAATCGATATTTTTTTCAAAACGTTTTTAGTAACAACCAAGTTCTGGGAAATATGTTGTCCGCCACCACAAACTGTACAGATTTGGCAATTTTTTTTCTTAAGAGAAGCCTAATTTGGTCAATTGGGTATTGTCAGCGCCTTAAAGGCAAAGTCAATTAATTAATCTAGAATGCCCCGACCCTAGAATTATTATGACTGCTTTGCTACTTTGTAGGTTCTAGATTTATCGGCTCTACTTTCCCAATATCCTTTTATATTATGTAGTCAGTATATCCCCTTATAATCCTCCATTATCTTCACGTTATAACTTGTAGCAAAATCACTTATAAATCGGGACACTTGTTGCCAGCACTGCTCAATCGTTACGGGCAATCCGCGCACTTGCGCTGCGTGACCAGAATCACTAATAACTTTAACACATCATTCGTTTCTCGTTAAGTCAAAATGTATCTAATTGTCATCGATAACTTGCATTTTAACGTTGTAGGAATATTAAGCAAGTGTGGTACATATACTAAGATCTTGGCTGTTTTGTTTTAATGAACCAGTGTAGAAGATGCTTGAGTGGAGACGAGAATTTAAGGGTTGGCTCTAGTATCGTTTGGCAGGAGTTGGGGGTAAAAGGGGCTAAAGTTGGTAGGGGTTGGGTCCCCGATTATAACGCTACCACTCTTATTAAAAGGTAATGGATATTTTTCGAGAAATTAATAATAGTAGATTATTAACCAAGGGGATAAAGCAGTGTCTTCTGTCGCGGGTGATGATTTAAGTTCACCCAAGACTAAGACAGCTTTATCACCGAGGAAAATACTCTACTTTTCGTACCATTTGCGAAAAAATTAACACAATAATAATATGAGATAAGCATTTATTAAAAATAATGACAATTAAAAGTAAAAGTGAACATTCGAAACATTGGTCCAATTATTGATAGAGAGAGTTACATTTTTGTTTGGTACATTTATTGTTGATGAGTCGATTTGAGTATTTCTCTGTTCTTGCGTCTGAGGAACTTGCGTTTCATTGTAGATAGTATACGTCGGAGATAGTGGTGGTGGTGCATCGTGAGTTACGGACGAAGATAAGATGCTGGAAGTTGATGGTTGTGGCTCTGATGGATTAAGTTCTATATTTTTTTTAATTATGGTTTTATTCGCCATTGAGCTTTCGATATAACCCTCAGCTACTCCATCAGAGCTCCAACCACCGTGTCTTTTTATTGACGTAATATCTGAAGTTCTTCTAAAGCAGTGACCGGTGTAGAGTTAAACATCTTTAAGTTTTAAATATTATTTTTTCCGATGGCTTGTCGCGTACATTTCCCATTCCGATAGTTTATAAAAAATATATTGTTTTCCATGTTGGTGGGACGTAATACTTGGTATTTATGATTGATTTTATTATTTAGTATATTGTCCTTGTACAATGAATGACCGATTTTTCTTTGTCTTAATTTCCTTTACATTAATCAACAGCAACTCATTGGAATGATTTTTAACGTCCTCCACCCTTAAGTTTACAAGTTCACATCCGCGGCAAGCACCATTGAGTCCAAAAATTAAGACCACCTATAACAAAGATAAAAAACAGGTAAATATATAGAATAATTACCATTACTAAGATACGAAATATTCATAGTTAAATCATGTATATATATATACTTTACTTATTAACTTTCTATACTTACTTTTGTGGCCAGAAAAATTTCGTCAGGAGCTTCATTAAGAAATTTTTCCACATTTTGAGTCGTAAAAATTATAGACTTCTTTGCGCAATGCCCTTCTGATTTTCTTTTTAAAAAAGCCAGTAATTTCGTGAATCTATTTATTTCAATGCTGTGTTTGATGCTTATTGTAGCTTTCAGTTTTGAGTATATGCACCAAAGTGTATTCGGATTCTTTGTCTTGGATAAATAATCAAAGTAACTAGTAGGAAGTACTGATTCTGAAATTGACAGGCCTTTCGCACTTCTCCACGTTGAAAATTCTTCATAAGTTTTAAATAATTTTCCTTGGATTTTGTTGGAAGCAAATTATTTATAATTGCGGCAGCATTTGCACTGATGGAATCCGACAATTCACTGTCACTGTCGCTTTGATTTAACATCGTAACGTATTTTTAGAACATTAACTTATTTATAAAAATAAATTAAAATAAACATAACGTTTATGTATTTGAAGAAAACAAAAACGCGGCAAATTCCTAGACTAATATTTTGTGTCGGAAAAGCAAAGGCATCAAGCTCATACGGCCTCGTCGGTTTTCGTAATTTTATTTAATAATCATAACTGCGTAATAAATGCGTATTCCTTTTTAAAAAAGATGTATAATGCTTTATATACAAACTCAATTGTGTAAACACAGATGTAGTTCAGTATAAATTTCGGTAAGTATTCCAAATTTAAATCACATTCTCCCCCTAGAGGATGAATGAAATTCAGTACAATTTTCTTTCCCTGTTTTTAACAGATTAAAAATGACTATTGTTATGTTCGCTTTTTGTGGCATAGAATGTCACTTTTTTGAGCAAGTGGTACGAAAAAAATGTTTCTAACCTCAAATCAGATAAGAAGCGAAAACGAAACGATAGAATGGGCGATTGACAACCAAATCTGTCCCAGTATCTGTAGTCAGTATCCAGTATTAGTATCCAGTATCAGTATCTATAGTTCGTCCGTGGCTCAAAATGTCGGGAAAAAACGATAAAACGAAACGTAAAAAAGAACAGGTATGCCCTTTGCGTTATATGTCACTGTCGTTCGTTTTTGATCATTCCGTTTCTGCTCGAGTTGCGTGAATATGTTCTTTCTTTGTACTCCCACTGATCGTATGTGTGTACAAAAGGCAATGTTGCTACTGTTACTTGGAGAACTTAGGATGCAAGAGCGAGCGAAGCGAGCTCGGGACTTGGAGCACCCCGACTCGGACAGGTTAGGTTCGAAGGAGGTTCAGACCCCGCCATCCCATCGTGGGTTTTTTCTTTAAACCATTGAGCCCCGTGAAGCGCCTTTTAAGCAACTTTTAAGCAACGTTTTGAGGTTAACTTATAATAATTTGTTTTTCTCAAAAACGGTGCGTTTGTCTTTTCATGGGAGTGATGCCACGAGAGAGGGGGCATCCCTAACCTAACCTAACCTTTTTTTTTTTTTTTGTTGCCGGTGTGGAAAATCCTCATGGATGTCCTCCGCCCTGGGGTGGGCGGAGGGGTCTGTCAGACTCTTACTGACTAAAAACCACCCCGGTGTTCCCTTCCCACACTTGCACCGGGGATCTTGGGAGCTAGTATTACTTCCGTGATCCCCGGCTGGTGCCGGCCCGCCTCTGCGGGCCACCTCAAGTCTGCGGGGGGGTGAGGTGTTAGACCCCCCCGCGACGTCTCAAAGGTGCGCGCGTGGAACACTACGCGCCGCCACCTCGGGTCCAGTGTGATAGGGGGCGGCGGACGTCCCCGAGTCCGCCGTCCCTGGACCCATTTAGGGGGGCCGGAAGAGCGCATTATCTGCCCTCTGCCGACGCCCGGTGCGCCTGCTGCGGGCCGGGTGAGCGGACGAGATCTCCCGCTCCCTTTCCGCAGCCTCCTTCTGCGACACGACTGTTTCGCAGAAGGATACCACCGCGTCCCAGGACTCCTCGCTGCCGGCCATCGACTCGACCACGGCCGGCAGCGACAGGTCACTGCCTACTTCTGAGATGAGGGCACGGCGTGGCTCCTCCCAAGCGGCACACTCTGCCAGCGTATGCCGCGCCGTGTCCTCCCGGCAGTCGACGCAGTGGTGACACCGGGCGTCCGGCTCCCTGTTTATGCGACACAGGTACTTCCCGAAGCAACCATGCCCCGAGAGCACCTGCGTCACCCGAAACGACAGGGAGCCGTGCCTCCTCCCGAGCCAGGGCTCGAGTACCGGCCGGACCGCCTCGATGGTGGCGAGGCCGGCGGTAGGGCGTGAAAGCCTGTCCCGCCATTCCGCCACCAGGGCTGCGCGAAGCTGTGACCGACGCAACTCCACATGTCGCTGCATCAGCCACTCGCCCCGCGCCCTCACTTCCTCGCGCCACCGATACAGTGACGCGAGTACTTTCGCCTCGAGGTCCCAGGGCGGGGATCCGGCCAGTACGCAAGCCGCCTCGTAGGAGATCGTGCGATATCCCCTGATGACTCTGACGGCCATCGCTCTCTGCGGCTTCCGCAGGACTGCGATGCTTCCGGCCGTCAGGTCAGCCGCCCAGATCGGGGCCCCGTAAAGGGCCATCGATCGCACGATCCCCACGTAGAGCCGCCTACAGGCGGTGCTCGGGCCCCCCAGATTGGGAAGCAGCGTTGACAACGCCCCAGCCGCGCCCAACAACTTGGGCGCCAGCCGCCGGAAATGGGGGCCAAAATCCCACCGGCTGTCGAGCACCAATCCTAGGTACTTCATGGTGGACTCGACAGCGATTTGAGCCCCCCCGACCACGATGTGTGATCCCGGCGGCGGCGCCCGCCGGGGGCCATGAAAGATCAAGGCCTCCGACTTGTTGAGGGCAACCTCCAGCCCTAGGCGACGTATGCGACTCACCACCTGTGAGACCGCAGCCGTCGCCAGCAACGCTGCCTCCCGGTACGAGCTCCCCCGGGCCGTGACCAGTGTGTCGTCCGCATAACACGTCAGGTCCACGCCCGGCTGGAGCTCGCCCCGCAGCACCCAGTCGTACCCGATGTTCCACAGGAGCGGTCCTACGACCGAGCCCTGTGGAACACCGCACGACATGCGGCGCTGGTTTCCGCCATCACGTCCCGTGTAGGTGACACACCTCTCCGCCAAATAAGCCCCGACGATGCGGCGGAGGTAGGAAGGCACCCGATGGTAACGCAGTGCCTCCCGAATACAGCTCCAGGGCAGGGTGTTGAAGGCGTTGGAGATGTCCAAGGACACCGCCAACATCACCCCGCCCCGGGACACCGCTTCCTCCGCCAGGACTCTCACCCGCGAAATCGCGTGGATGGTGGAGCGCCCGTGCCGAAAGCCGAACTGGCTCTCGGCCAGGTCAGGCCCCTCTCCGCACAAGTGGCCGACGAGGCGGGCAGCGATTATCCGCTCAAACATCTTACCCACCTCGTCTAGCAGCACTATGGGCCTGTACGCGGACGGTGAGTCCGCAGGGCGCCCCGCCTTCCTGAGCAGGACCAGACGACCAGATTTCCACAAAGTAGGAAACTGGCCCTGCTCAAGGCACGCTGTGTAGAGTCCTCTCAAGTGGGGCTCTAGCTCCTTCAGAGCGAGGGCAAGCGCTTGGCCGTGGATCCCGTCGGGCCCCGGAGCCACGTTCTTGGCCCGGAGCCGCGTCACGGCTGCCCCCATCTCTGTTTGTGTCACCTCTGGGACGCTGATGGCGTTCTCTTCTTCTGCAGACTCTGCGGCTGTGGGCAAAGCCATCGGCGGCGGAGTATGCTCCGCTCTTGCCGGGAAGAGGGCTGCGACGACCTCCTCCAGCAGCTCAGGTTGGAGACTCTCCGTGAGTGGAGGCGCCGCGGCTCGAAGTTTCCCTCGAACCACACGATAAGGGCGCCCCCACGGATCTCCGTCTAGAGTCTCCAACATCTCCTCCCTGGCTCGCGTCCTCGCTTCGCCGATGGCCAGCCACAAGGCCTGCTTCGCCGCGCGGTACACCTCATACAGCGCGGCTTCTTCGTCAGGGACCCGACGACGTCTCCTCCGGTATCGGGTGTACCGGCGTCTAACCGCTACGCACTCGACACGTAATTGTGCGATCTCGGTAGACCACCAGTACACCTGGCGCTTTGCTGGATGTGAGTGGACGCGGGGCATGGACGCGTCGCAGATTTGTGTCATCGCCCCGCGGAACCACAGCGCCTCCTCTTCGACGTCGATGGGTCCGTTTGTTGCCGACTCCCGGATCCAGGCCTGAACAATAGCGGCCTCCTCGAGAACCTCCCTGTCGATGCGCTTACGCGTCCAGCGCGGACCGTCCCTTCGCGGGGCCGATGGACTACGGCCGCCGGTGGTCTGGGTGGAGACGTCGAATCGGATGTATCGGTGATCCGACAACGTCTCCACCTCCACGGCGACACGCCAGTCACGGACACGGCTCGCGACAGCAGGGCTAGCGAACGAGACGTCCACTACAGATCCGCCCCGCTGCCGCACGCACGTGTGGACCGAGCCCCGATTCAGGACGACCAGGCCAGTCGTGACCACCCACTCCTCTAGCGCCTCACCCCTAGCATCGGTCACCGGAGATCCCCACGCCGCAGACTTGGCGTTGAGATCCCCGAGCAACAGCACCGGGTGAGGGTGGAGTCGGCCCACGACGGCACCCAACTCGACAAGGAAGTTCTCGAAGTCGGCGAGACTCTTGTTGGGCGAGAATTACGCCCCAACCGTGCCAATGCCGTCCGCGAGGGCGGCCACCCAGCCGTGTCCTCGAGACGGGTTGACGAGAGCCCCGCCAATGATGGCCACCAAACCGTCCAGGTCTCCCACCCAGTTATCCCTGGGGGGGACAAAGTACGGCTCGGCGACCACAGCCACGTCGATCGACCACTCTGCCATGCTCTGGAGCAAGAGATCCTGAGCTCTGGCAGCGTGGTTGATATTGCTCTGGAGGAAATGGTACAGCGCCATTAGACGCAGTCCATCCCCTCCGCACCATTCACAGGCCGGGAGTCGGCCGTAGGGCAGCCAGGCTGAGGGGGGGGTAAAGAGCCCCCGGCAGCCATGGCTCCCCTCTTCTTTTTTTGTGCTGGCGCACGACAGGCCTTGCCGCCAGCCCTGTGCCCCGCGGGCCTCCCTGCAGCTGTACAGAGGCTGCAGTTTGGTGCCGCGGAGCACTGGGCCGCCTTGTGGCCGGGCTGACCGCAGCGATAGCACTGCTCGCTGCGGTCTATTTCAGCGGTGCACCGTGCCCGGACATGCCCCATGTCCAGGCACCGGTAACACCGCAATGCCCTGGGTTGCAGCAGCTTGACTCTTGCTGCAACCCATCCCACCAACAGACGCCCACCGTTGGCGACCTTGTTTGCCGCCGCCACCGGGCACCGCACCCAAATCGTGCCAAGCCCGGAGGCGTCGGCGCGGATCTCACCCGTCCGCACGTCTTCCGGTGGACATCCACCGGCCTTGGCAACGGCCGCCACGACGTCAGCTGGGGTCGCCGAGTCATCCAGTCCGTCGACGCGCAGCTCAGCAGTCTTCATAGGCCTGGACACCCGGACGTCCTCCGGGTTGAGGACCCCTCTCAGTTTGGCGGCCAATGTGTCCGCCTTCTCAGCGCTGGAGGCACCCGACACCTCGAACAGCCGCGCTCCCGTAATGGCTTGCTTATAAATAAAGCCAGCTGGTGTGCCAAGGTCGGGGAACGCGATCTTGCTCCTCACATCAGCCATTACCGCCTGATAGGAGAGGCCCCTCGCGATGGCTGCGGGCTGCAGTGTTACCACCACAGCCGCGGAGCGTGGGGCTCTCGTCCTAGGCGGCTTTTGGGTCCTCCTCGGTGCTGGTGCCGGTGCTTTAGCGGGTGCTGGCGGCGCCATCTTCTTCTTTTTTTTTTTCGTCTTCTTGACGACCGTCGTCCAGGCCTCTGTGGTGGTTCCGGGCGCGGTTGCCGGGGGAGCAGCCATTCGGGAAGTGGGCACGGACTTTGCCTCCGCGGGCTTCTGGGTCCCCTTCGCGGGCTTTTTGGCCCCCTTCCCGGGCTGGTTCGGCTCAGCCACCGCCGCTGCTCTCGCCTCCGCCTCCTTCCTCCGCTTATCTGCCGCAAGCGGCGGTCGGATGATTTCAGCCGGGGGGAGTCGCGACTCTATGGCCTCCAAGCGGGCATCCAGTCGCGCATCCACCATGCCCCCACACTGCACCATGCAAATTCTGGCCACCCTCTCCATGTCGTGGTCCGACCAGGCAGGTGGTGGAACAGGTGCAGGGGCCGACGAAGGCGCGGCAGGAGTGGGGCCGGTGGCTGCGGGAGGTGCTTGCCGCTGCCAGTCTTTCCTCTGAGCAGCAAACTCCCGTTTGAGGTCCTCCAGCTCGGACCGGAGACGGCTATTCTCCTCCCACAACTTTGCCGTCTCCTCCGTGCTCGTGCGACTGAGGAGGACCTCAACTGCCTCCCTGATGTCATCAGCCGCCTCCTTCAGAGCACGGGTGAATGTGCCCTTCAGGTTGCCCGATTTGGTGGCAACCTTCAGGACGACATCCACGCCGTCCAGAGCTTGGCGACTGAGAGCCACCGCCGATGGGCTCTCCCCAGCAGTCATCCGGGCTGAGCGCCGCTCTCGCGCCTGACGGGCCAACTCGCTGATTTCATCAGCCGCCACCGCCTTGCGCTGCGCCCGCTTAGCGGCATTCGCCTCCACCTTGTTAGACCCCAGCAAGATGCCCTCGCTAGGGTCCACGGTCGTGGGCCCGGGGTCACTCCCCACGCCCTCGGCCTCCACCGGGGCTGGCGTATCGGGTCGGGAAACCGACCTGAACCGACCCCGCACGCCGCGCTCCGGTAAGCGAGCGGGGGCTCCACTCACCACTGCACGACCTCGCCCACTAGTGAGTGTTGGGACTTTAGCAACCGGCAGGCTCTCCTCACTAGAAGAGCCTGACCCCGCGCGCTTCTTCTTTCGCGTGGTTTTTTGCCAAAATCGGCCACCCACCTCTTCTTTAGTTTGCGAGCGCTTTGAGCTCACGCTCGCCACGCTCACCAAACTCATTGTTTCGGATGCGGTGTCAGAATCTGACACCAACAGTCGGTCCTTTTCAGGACATGAGCCTCCTCGGCTGTTGTTGCCATCAACGACGGCAAGTGGCTTTGTTGCGTCGCACAGTCGCTCCTTTTCTTGCGACGCAAGAGGTTGTTGACGAAGACCGGTGGTCTGCCGGCCTACGAGGCTATGGGTGCCCCCCCCAGATACGGTGGGGCTGCCTTCCGTGGAAGGGCGGGATTGTGCCTCCTTATGGAGGTTGCCCGCCTGGGGAATATTTCCATTAGCCTGCATTTTTTCATTGTTTTCCTTTTAAGGGTGAGGTCCCTGTTCGCGCTAGCGACCGGGTAACCCTCCGGCCATTCATCCCCTCGGCACGCTAGACCTTGGGATTGGGACTCCCCAGTGTACGCCAACTCAACTCCCCTCTGTAAGCAGAGGGGGAGTAGGCGTACGACCAACTCTAGCCCAGTTCCCTTCACCGACCATCGTGGATGATCGGTGATTGGAACCGTGACCCTTCCCCGTTTGTTGAGAATTCGCCGCCAGCACCAAGTGTCCACCAAAACCTGGTGGGCAGTTGGAGCCGACGTTGCCCAGGGTGCGCCACGAGGAGGCTTCTCAACATGCACCCCAACCTAACCTTTTTTTTTTTTTTTTTGTTGCCGGGGTGGAAAATCCTCTTGGATGTCCTCCGCCCTGGGGTAGGCAGAGGGGTCTGTCAGACTCTTACTGACTAAAAACCACCCCGGTGTTCCCGTCCCACACTTGCACCGGGGATCATGGGATCTAATGCGACTTCCACGATCCCCAGCTAGTGCCGGCCCGCCTCTGCGGGCCACCTCAAGTCTGGGGGGGGTGAGGTGTTTAAACCCCCCCCACAACGTCTGAAAGGGGCTCGCGTGGAACACTACGCGCCGCCACCTCGGGTCCAGTGTGATGGGGGGCGGCGGACGTCCCCAAGTCCGCCGTCCCTGGACCCATTTAGGGGGGCCGGAAGAGGGCGTTGTCTGCCCTCTGCCGACGCCCGGTGCGCCTGCTGCGGGCCGGGTGAGCGGAAGAGATCTCCCGCTCCCGTTCCGCAGCCTCCTTCTGCGACACGACTGTTTCGCAGAAGGATACCACCGCGTCCCAGGACTCCTCGCTGCCGACCATCGCCTCGACCACGGCCGGCAGCGACAGACCCCAACCTAACCTAACCTAACCTAACCTACCTCCTCCTGCCAAACGATACTAAATTTTTACCCAAAGATCTTTTGGCGCTTGAGTGACATTGACAGGGGGCGTTATTGATAAACATTTGGAAAATAGTTTTGTAAAAACAAGATGGCGGCGTTAGTTCCGATTTTGGTTACACGCCAATATATCCTTGTACAAAAAGGTGTACTAGTATAGTACACCTATTTGTACAGTATAATATGACCTTTGTTTTTCTTATAATTACATTTCCTTCTGTTTCCTCTTGAGAATTTCGTAATCAACAGTAGGTACCCAGTTGCTTGAAATGATCAGATTACCCCAAACATAATTATTTTTGTTTGTTTTAGTTTTAGATATTATTATCAATTCTATCGGTAGATAGGTAGGTACCCACAATGTTTATGGAGTTTCGCCAGATTTAATTTAATTCTCCCTTGTAGCCCTTGAGTAGTAGCAGATTTAATTTAATTCTCCCTTGTAGCTCGTGCAGACTGGGGCGATATCGCGGGCGTGACAGGCATATTACTACCTGTCGCGCCCGCGATATCGCGCTAGTGTGCAGGAGCCTTAATGCAAGTAAAATGTAAAATAGGTACTATCCAAGACGTGCTTTGTTGGTAGGTAGGTACTTAAGTTTTGCTAAAGTCTCATTGAATTGTGATTGAATGTACGCAGGTAGGAGGATTACATCAAACGAGACTTACAAAGACTTTCAGAACTTATAATGGAAATCAATAGGTATCGGCTTAAATTCGTAGACTTAAGAAATGTAATATGAGTGAAAATGTTATTCGAAAGATGGATTAATATTCTCGTTTCTGCAAACAAACTTTTAATGTATGGTTCTCGTGAATATGCCAGTCTCCGTCTACTTATTAAGAACATCAAAAAGGTGCCAAGAATATACATGTAGAGTACCAGTGATGAAAGCTGAAACACACAACACACAACTTACTGCCAACTTTTGATTGAAAGAGAATCCGAAGGAGATCGTGTTCAATAATATCCTTTGCTGCTGATGGTCAGCTGTATTGTCCTGTATGTATGTACGTTCTTGGCTATATGTAGCAAAATTTAATTAATGCCAATCAATGATAGTAATCTATTACTGCAACATACATATTGATACGATGAAATTGATATCGCGATCATACAGGTTGAAATTGACAACTTGCGACAAACTGAAATGGGACATTGTATACATCATTATTAACAACTTTTACTAAGGGACCAAAGCTGTAATCCCAAAAAAAAAATCTGCTTTTCCTACATTTTGATGAGGTATTTCGAACATAAATGTAGGGGACAGCAGTTTTTTTTTTGGGATTGTAGCTTTGGTCCCTTAGTAAAAGTTGTTCATAATGATGAGTACAATCTCCCATTTCGATTTGTCGCATGTTTTCAATGTCACCCTGTATACGGCAGGTTCCTGACGTTTTTTGACCAGATTTGTAGACTTCGAATCAGTAGGTTCCTATGCTCCGTTTAGTAGCGGTACATAAGTGCCGCGCCACATTAACTCTAGCGCGGTTTACAGCGTTGGCATTATCAAAGTACTCCGAGAATACTTGCGGAAGCATTATACTTACCAAAAACACCATTTGACTCACAATACCACTTCGTTTGCACGTCATCCACTTCACCACACTCGAAATAGCTTGAAAATTATCATACTCGGTCTATTTTATACCTGGTTACCATGATACTCAAAAAAAACATAAAAATAGATAGAATTTTGCAATTTTTTTGTATCGGGAAAATTTCACTGTATTTGTATATCCCTTTTACGGATTCTAGGTTATTAGTCAAAAAGCATACGCCGAAATGTTAAATCCCTATTCCCTATCGACGGTTAAAACGTAATAAGCGACATTTTGGTCAAGAATGAGTTATGAATGCCACCCTACTTAATCTCTATTTTTATTTTTATTTTTATTCGACCAAAACGTCGCTTATGCCTTATTACCTTTTAACCGTCCATATACATACTTAAAAAGGTACACGATAAAAAACAAGCACATTTTTTTCTATATATCGCCTTAACGACTGAACAGATTTCGATGAAATTTAGCACATAGGTAAATCATGACCTGGTTTAGGACATAGGATACTTATCCCACTGTTACCTAAATTCCCGTGGAATAATTTACGATTTCCATGCGGCCGAAGCCGCGGGCAAATTCTAGTTCTGTTGTACGTTGTATATTATGCATCTACCTACTTATAAGTATGTGTGCCTACTTGAAAGTAGAGATGCCGCGAATAGTTGTTATAGTGAATAGTCAAATACCGATTAACCGCCATTCCCTATGGCGAATAGTCGAATACTCGCCATTTTTACCCGACATAAAAATAGAAGTACCTACCTATAAAAATAGTTTATTTATTCGCAAATAATAATAGAGTTTATTTATTCTCAAATAATAATATTACAATCACAATCCCTTTTGGACATAAATATTAAATTATTAATTAAAAAGCATAATTAACTTCAACATGACTGATTTTTTACTTTTTATATGATTGATAATAATACTAACTAAGTGTGTTTTGTTTTATTAATAATTAAACTTTTATTAATCTTTAAAAACAAAACACACTTAGTATAGTGTGTTTTGTTTTTAAAGATTAATAAAAATTTAATTATTTTTAAGTCTGTAGTTTTTCTGTTCCTTAAAAGTTTATTTTATTTAGATAACTATTCGCCGAATGTCGAACATTAGACGCCATTATTCGGTATTCGACGAATAACAAAAAAAATGTCGGGTAATGCCGAATACCGAATAATAGCGAGTATTCGCGGCATCTCTAGCTGAAAGTGCGAGTGTACCAGGCTAACGAGTCTAGCTTATCGCGCCGAATCGCCGGCTCGCCGCTCCGGACATTTGCAATGGCTAGCCTTCCCTGTACCAAGGTATCTTTGTAAATGAAATTATCGTTCAAGGTACCTACATAACAGCCTAGATGGAATCACTTTCTAATTTTATCAAAAAAAGGAAAGTTAATTATAGAGCTATTGTGATTTGCAAACAATGAAGTAGGGACAGGATGCAATGATAGATGAATTGACACGGTTCATAAGAAAAACATTAAAATGTATTAATTAATGATATCAACCTGTCTGTCCATAATATGCAAAGCAGATGCCTCCTCTCACACAGTGAAGGAAACTACAATCACTCTGGCTTATGGGTGTTGAAAATTTTAGTGTACTTAATGTGGAAAGAAGGAAAAAAAAAAGAAAGAAAGAAATATATTTTATTTGGGACACACACAAGAAATACAAAAAGTAAAAAGGAGCATTGAAAACCAACAAAATTTACAAATTTGTTCAATTATACAAAATACAAAAAAATAAAAATCTCATCATTCATACCATTTTAAGAAACCGTATCATACTGCTTATAAAAAATCGTATTCATAAACATCGGGCCACTACAATAGATCTAAACACAGTAAAACTCACCCAAAAATCTCAATAATTCTCATTAGGTTAGCGATGGAAGTCTTTATCCTGAGATATGTTCGGATGCATTGATAATAATCAACAAACTTCCAGTACATGTACAACTGCAATATGAATATATTGTAAACAACTTACTCGTAATATCATATTTGGATACATAGGTCTCCATACCAATTTCCATACTCGTCTGGCACAAGAAGTAGGAGCGTATCAGATAGTTATCATTCCCCACTTGTCGTACATTTAATACGAAACGTGTTGCTAGTTTTAACACAAGTATAAAAAGATTGCCAATTTAAACATTTCCATTCAATAAACCTATCCTGGGGCTTGTGGCGAAATAATAACAGCCGCACGGGTCAATCGAGCAGGTTGAGCTACGCTTGCCGCAGTTGGTCCGTAGATGGGTGACCATATTTACTTACCAAGACCCTTCCGTGCCTCGGAAAGCACGTTAAGCCGTTGATGCCGGCTGTCATTCGTGGATCTTTGACAGTCGTTACGGGTCGTCTGAAGCCCGAAAGTCTGACAACCAGTCTTACGAAGGGGTATCGTATTACCCAGTAAGTGGGTTGTGAAGGTCAGATAAGCAGTCGCTCCATGTAAAATACTGGTATTCAGCGGCATCCGGTAAGACTGGATGCCGACCCCAACGTAGTTGGGAAAAGGCAGGCAGATGATGATGAAACCTATCAAAAAAATAAAGCTATCCTGGAACATACATAGTGACTGTATGAGGTAAAATGTCATTTATGCCTCTTTATCAATAATTTCTGCAAGTATTTCAGTATAAAATCAGCATGGCTTTTTTTTTTTGGGTGGGAAATCATCAAATAACTTCTCCCGCTCTGGGTGGAGCGAGAGGGTGTGTCAGACTCTTACTGACTAAAACCCACCCGTATTCCTTCCGTTGCCTGTGTTGCCAGGGGCCTCGGTGACCCTTTAGTACCTTCCCGCGACCCCCGCAGGCATTGGCCCTAGTGGACCCCTGCATTTGTGCTGACGACATCCCTTTGAGGCGCGTGTGGAATACAACGTGCCGTCGACCCGGGCCTGGTCCTTACCAGGAGGTGACGGCTGCCCATGCCCTCTCGCTCCGTACCATGGCCTGAACCAGTGCCGGACGCGAGAGATCTCTGCCGCCGATCGCCTCCACGAGGACACGGCGGTGCTCTGCCCAAGCCGGACAGACCTCCACCGTATGCTCCACCGTGTCCTCCAAATCAGCATGGCTGGCATAATCGCTACGCTTGTTCACGCATTTCTGATGATGTGATTAATCAAGAATGATTTATTTGCAGAAAATACAGTTTTAAAGGTTAGTGGTTTATGTACAGTCCATATATAGTTTGTTTGGGGCATCCAAATTAATTTCAAACTGATAATAGGAGCTTCTTTTAGCAAAATATAGAACGCTGATCGTGTACATCCCCGTGACACAACCCCTTACTTGTATAGACCTCTTGACCTTCTTAAATAGATACTTCATGTGCTGGCACAGCTTAAAGTTCACCCATAAATATTGACCTAGGCTATGTGTCACTGACCTTTACAGTTGTAATTATATGTATAGCAAATAAAAGGATTACAATAAAGGACGCAAATCACTTTAATTCGCAACAAACAAGATTGCTGAAGAAACAAACAACCCTTTCTCATAAGATTAACGAAGGCATTATCACAGCGATTGACTTCCAGTTCATTATACGAGTTTACACACACTGAATCCTGTTTACTCGACTCATTAAAATTCCAACACGAAAGCACTAATCCCTTCGTACATTACTTAATCTCTGCTCCCTTGAACTTGACATTTGAAAATCGTCCAAGAATCTATATGAGCCGTGTAAATAAAGAAACGCATCTACAAAAGCGATAGTGGAGGCCCATTACCATTTGTTACACGTGTTGACTGCTCGTATTTTCGCCGATATATATCTACTTCGCGGCACATGGCAAACAGAGCCGCAGTGGTACCGGCCGAGACGCACCGACCTTGAGATGTTGCACTTCTATACTCCCTACCCTCTTTTCCCCCTTCTCCCCCTTCCTCCTCGTCCAACTCCCTCCCGCCTCTCACCCGTACCTCTCTTCCCCCCTCCCCATTTAGCACCACGCTCACAGCGCTTTCCTACGACTTACGATTGCCCTAACTTACGCTTAGCCTGCTATATTTACAAGTTTTGTAATGGACATCTACTACGTTGCTGGCTGGGTGCTCTTTAAATTCAAGATGTTGCTCGTTCTTCTTATTTAGATTTAGTATGCAATGTTTTCCAATAAATTTTTGTATACGAGTAGTACAGAGTAGTTTGAGTTGTACGTTTTTAATACCCAATCAGAAACAGAATGAGTATTGAAAGGATTCGAAATTAATAAGTAATTGAAGTACGTCATTTTCGAATCAGAGCTCGTTATAAAAATAAGTAAGTATAATCATATATCAAGATTTTAAGTGCTGAATCATTGTTATTTAATTCCTTAATTATATTCTTAAGGTCGGAGTAAATAATCGTTTTCAATAATTTAGGTACAGTCCGCACTGTGCCTTTAATATCGAACGGATATTATTCATCTTTGAACCCGACCGTGATTTAACAAGATTATCGAGTGGACACTCAGCGGAACGTTGCACTTACCTACGCGAATTTATCAAATTGATGAGGGTCCAAACTCGGGGGCGAGTCTGGGCTGACCAGGCCAGGCGTACAGAATAATCATTTTGAAAACATTAGCGCACAATGATTAATTATTATGAAAATGAAGGCAAAGGATCAACGCGAACCCCTAATTTATCGCCTCCCAGGCTTAGTAAGATTGAAATACTTTCTATTTTGACCGTTAGGAAACTGAAGTTGCCATCAGTCATGACAAGTTTAAGTAAATTATAGCATGTGCTATGGCGCGAGATAAGATGCTTACAGTCTTCGACGAGGCTTACGTTTAAGAAAGGTTTCGGCTTTTCATCATTTTGAAGTGTCAATGCGGATTATGCTAAGTATGTTTATTACTTGTATACTTTGTTGCTTTCAAGATAGAGTTAATTATTAATCATACTTAACGATCAGTACAATTTATTTGTTTTCTTTTTTTTAATATTAGTTCCGTTTGGTACATTTAAGTACCAAATGGAACTAATAGTGCACAAAAAAACCTAGAGCCAATAACAATAAAAACTTGTCTGCCAATTTCTCTGGCTAATTTAAAAATACCTTTAAGATAAAGACAATGTTATCCTTTATAACTATCGTTAAATCTTAAATCGGTGTTTCAAAATTAAAATTCTGATATTAAAAATATGAGGTATTTCTTATTCCTCGGTACCTCCCGTAGCCGTCGAGCGGAATGCCACACAATTTGTCAGTCTGGCGGCGGGTTGACCGACGGATAGTCTGCCCAATACTTTAGGCGTTGTTTTCGCCTTTTAAGATTTATTTTTAGATACATTTTGACGACTAATGGTCGGTCGGGCGGGTCTCGCGGATAAACATAAGATGCCGAAACCTGCAGTTTTTAAGATTATACCGTCCCATGATAAATATGACACGTCGTAAATATGCTTTAGGTTCAAATTGAAATATACGTTTTTGGCATTATTCGTTCGCAACTTAATATGAAAGCTCAGGTGGGTGGGGCTTCTATTAAATTCCGTTTCGTCGATCGTGTAATCTGAATAAAGTATCTAATTTATTACAACTCTACATAAAAAGCAAGACCTTTTTCTTTTGAAAGTATGAAGAAGGAGCCTCTAAAATAACTAAACTATCAACTTTGTAACTTTATCGATCGTAGGTACACTAATTGAATATTCCATGTTACCAAGAATGTCGTCGAGTATTAAATTAATTGAGTACAATTTATTCGCCATTTAATGATACTTAAAGGTGACGAAATCCGTCGGAAACAATATTTTATAGCTATAATGATGGACACTTGGAGAGAAAGATGGAAGCAGTCCAAGGCAAACCGTTTTGCGAGAATCGTCAAATATTCATGGAGCTGTTACACCCCCTGCAACGCGAACATTCAAAGGGGGATTTTATGAAGTTGTATGATTATTGGAGGGTCATGTTATGATGGTTTGTTGGTGCTTGCAGAAATATGCATCGAGTACATCGTCGCTAATGGCCCTTGATTGATATTTATGAGCTTGTATACGTTGGTATGTATCGCATAACACGAAGCCAGCTTCATGCTTTAATCAGCCAGGAATGACTTAAATACACACATGACTTACTTAGTAACTTAGTGATTAATTATAATGTAAGTGAGAATAATTGTATGCTAATCTTTATTGATTGTAGTGATGATCTTGCTACGGCAAGAAAAGATGGGTAATTGTGGTTTTAATTTATAATTTTCTTCTTGGCTTTCCGTATCCCAAAGCTTATGTCGGTGACTGATTCATAGGTTTGACATTTCATGTGAGATCAATCAGAAAGTATAAGTTATCTGAATAACAGAATTAATTTGAAATGAGATGACATATCAAGAAAATTAAGGTGGATTCGCAGTATTAGCCCGCGAAATACAAATGTTCTTACGTTCTTTGTAATTTGCAGTTTGTCAGGTTTTATCTTGATCAAAATATGATTCGCGACCTTAACAATTATGTATTTACATAATTATAATAATTAATACTTACGTCTCTCTTAATCAGATTAGTTCCAGGAGAACTTTTCCATAAGAGATTTGTTCTGCGGAACCTTAACTTCATTTAAACGACAGACCAGAAAAAAGTCCAGGTAGGTAGGAATGTTTTATGTGTCGCGTTATACCTCAATAAAATTACTTAATCTATACGTGTTCTGTAAATTATATATTTATGATTTGTAACTCAATTATTCAGACTTGTGGGGGAATTGGGGACTTTTCGCATAAAGATAAATAAATGATCAAATATGTGAATAATCCCCAATTCCATTTTATTAAAATAAAAGAAAATCGATATTTGGTCCTCGTTATTATTTTCGTCACTCTGCTATCAATAACATTATTGAATTATGAAAGCACGGATTCAATATTTGTTACGATATTCTTGTTCAACCTTCTTTTACCTACTGCGTGAGGTTCCAGACTCACTAAGCCCAAAATAAATTACTAAGTTAACCTACCTACTCACAAATCCTTTACAAAATCATCAACTTCGCCACAATAGAGTCCTTAAATCTGCAACAGACTCAAATCTGACTTCTTCATCGCCACCCATTCTTGTATCTGTTCATCAGATGGATCTACTTTTTGTGAATGTCAGGTTGCTGTAAAAAAATACCTGTTGAAGGTGTTGGTGTTGCATTTCGTAAAGATATTTTTGCAGGTATGTAGTTTCTATGGGAAAAATTCGTTAGTTTTTGTATGTGTATTTTTACAGAACATAAAGACTATACACCCATCCCTGTATCATATTTTTATTGTTCTTCTCGTTACTATTATAATCTGGAAGACAGTTACTAAGAAGCACTTGGAACTATCATATGACCCCAAAACAGTCGCAGATAAGAAAGAGCTGATTACTATCGGCTCTCTCGACTCTCTCGACCTAATACTTAATAGGAAAATATGGCAAAAGCAGGTGACGACTGTTAGTAAAAAAGTCACCGGAACGTTGCGGTCGCTCTATCGGTTGAGAAATCTTCTCCCATCACACATAAAGGCGATGCTTGTACAGTCCTTATTCTTTCCCATAATTGACTATGGTGATGTGTGTTACTATGACCTGAATGCAGATCTCCTCAATAAACTTGACCGACTTCTCAATAATTTCATTCGGTTCGTTTTCAATCTTCGTAAGTATGATCATGTATCCGCACACCGTGTGCTTCTAAAATGGTTACCCATTCGTTAGCGCAGAGAGGTGAGGGCTCTGTCTATGTTGTTCTCTATTCTCAACAAACCCACTTCTCCTTCTTAACTGACTTCCCATATTCAATACTTGTGCTCTGCCCATAGTAAAAATCTTCGTTCCACCAACAATCGTCTTCTTCGATGTCCTTCTCACCGCTCTGGTTTCATTCGCTCATCTTTCTTTGTCCAGGCTGTCTTTCTTTGGAATGCGCTCCCTCTGAACATCAGGCGACCAGTCGGTTGTCTTTTAAACTGAAGGCACGTGAACATATACGTAAGAAGTTGGCAGAAACATCCCAGCGCTGATATTTTGCTGGATTCGTTTTCTCCTCTACCGATCGTTATTTCTCCTGACAAAGTTTATTCTATTTATATGTATGTATCTACGTATCTATTCTTGTATTATGTAGTTATATTCGTGTTATCTATCCCTTAAGTTGCACCTGCCATGTGTCTTCTCTGCATCACCCTAAGGTTGACTGGTAGAAAATGCCTCAGGCATTAAGTCCGCCTTTGTACGGTATTATTTTTTTTACTTGTGCATAAAGTTTTAATAAAATAAAATATGCACCACACTGTTATTGTAATTTGATAAGAATCTTTACAAACTTTACACAGTCTAAATTTTTAAGTTACTGTAGTAAAATTCACATTATAATAGCACCGCCCCTGTGGCCTAATGGATAAGGCATCGGCCTCCTAAGCCGGGGATTGTGGGTTCGAGTCCCACCAGGGGTACGTAATTTTTTATAGATTTCTCAATTTAACGAAGAAACATTTTCAAAATAAACTTAAAATAGTGCTGTTTTGTTTTTACTCCATTTATACGCGATAAAATCCATAATCACATTATTAATATGTATAACGGCACAGGAGAGCCTTTACCAGCAGTGATCATCGTACTAATGGTTCAGCAGTTTTAAAGCGCGCTATCATCAATGCGTTTAATTTTGACAGATCACCCGGGAGCACTGCGTTATTAACTTTGTTGAGCAGACTAATTTTTCAAACATAAAGCAATGTATTAGCAATATCCTTCAAAACTCTTGTATTGTGAGCAGTTCGTCGTGGACGTGGTATGACAGCGGCCCCGGACATCATCTTCTGTCATCAGAAGACAGCCGCTACGCAACCATTGATGTGACGCTCTGCTAGAGTGGCTGTCAGCAGCCAGTGGTGCCGATTCCCTTGTTCACAAACTAAACTAAATTTAAGCTCAGTGCATCTTATTCTTTCTATTTCATTAAGCAAAGGACAGAAGATAAATTTTAGTTTAGTCCTGTCAAATTAATCAGCGCCTGACGTGAATTGAAGTAATTTTAGTAGGCAAGTTTTTAATCACGACTAAACTTGTATGGAGTAGTGACAGGCGCTGATTAATTTGACAGGACTAAACTAAAAATTATCTTCTGTCCTCTTCTTAATAAAATACAAAGAAAAAGATACACTGAACTAACGTTTAGTTTAGTTTGTGAACAAGGGAATCGGTACCAATGTCATTCTTATCCGACGTTTTCGGTGATTCCAGTAACTTCGTAACAAAACACTCGGTTCATTCGGTGTCACTTGCTGCGCCGCCATGTATTTGTATTATATATGCATTTTTATGATTTTATACGTATTAAACCCTGTTGAAATAATAATTTATCCTGTAGAATCATTATACGAGTCATAAAATCTCCACCCAAAGCCGACGCTTCAAAAGTGCTTCGTTTGGGATCCACCGTAGACCGTAGACGTGAAAAGTAAGCTTTTTGAAGAGTACTAAAGTTGTAAATAGATGATCGTCCCAGAAGCGAAATTCTAAATTTGGGAGAGAATTTGTCCGTCGTCGTTATCTACCTTGCTCTCTCTCAACTATGTTGGGCTATTGGGGTCGCCTAGAAGCTGGATGCAGTTAATACCAGTATTTTACATGGAGTCACTGTGTATTAGACCTCATGACAAGCCAGTTACTGGGTAACACAGTATGTTCCCCCTTGGTAAGTCTGGTTGTCAGTCTTTCGAGCTGCTCTACACGTCAAAAACTCTTCAACAAATATCTAAGTACAAATAACAGCAGGAAGCAACGCGAATTTATCAAGTTATATTTTTTTTTATTTATTATTGTTTTATATAATTATAATTTATTGTACACCAGATTATACATTACATAAAGACGAAACTACGATAGCTATATAATATGTCATGCATGATTCGTCCAACAAATTCACCATTTATCTGCGCGTGCGCAGCCCGGGTCTTTAATTGCAGTTTGCAGTAGCCGTTGCCCACTAATTGCAATAGTTCAGACCTCTGTTATTAATGGATGTCTATTTCATAATAACGTAATGTTAATAAATCTGGGTATTAACGCAGCTGTACGCGCGTTGATATGCAAATTATTTTATTAACAGGTTTCTGTGGCAAGCTGAAAATTAAATCAGAAATTAATGTGAAGTAGGTACCTATTTATGCATTGCTAATGAAAAGCTTTAAATGCTGTTAATCTTATGTGGAAGATATGTCACCGATACTTGAGGTGGATCCGCAGCTGTAGACCGCGAAATTCGCTTATCTGACGGACAGGGCCGTCATCTACCCCAGTCACCAGGGAGTGTGGAACTGGCAAGAGATGTCGTGCGGTGTCCCACAGGGATCGGTCCTGGGGCCGCATCTGTGGGACATCGGATAAGACTGGGTGCTGCACGCCCACCTCCCTAGCGGCGTCAGGCGTCGGCGACACGTTGGTTCTGGCGCAAGGGAGGTCGCACCAGGTGGCGGCCGAAGTAGCGGCACGTGGGGTTGCGACAATCGTCGAAAGGATCCGGCAATTGGGACTCGAGGTGCCCTGCACAAGTCCGAGGCCATGTGTTTTCATGGCCCTCGGAACACGCCACCGTCGGGATCCCAAATAACGGTAGGAGGGGTTTACATCGGCGTCGAGTCGACAATTAAGTACCTGGGACTCGTCCTCGGCAGCCGGTGGAACTTCGTGGAGCATTTCCGACGTTTGGCTCCCAAACTGGAGCGGGCAGGGGCTGCCTGGAAGCGGCTCCTGCCCAATCTAGGGGGTCCAAACGCCTCCTGCCAGAGGCTCTACGCGGGGGTCGTGCGGTCCATGGCCCGTTACGGGGCTCTTGTGTGAGCGCGTTCCCTGGCGCTGCGGCCAGCCTGCTGGTTGAGGGCGGCCCAAAGGGTCATGGCCATCCAGCTGGTCCGGGGATACCGCACGGTCTCCTGTGAGGCAGCGAGCCTCCTTGCCGGATCGGCGCCTTGGGATCTGGAGGCAAAAGTCCTCACGCACGTATGGGAGTGGCACGAGGAGGCGAATCGCCGGGGCGTAACTCCGCTGCCGCGAGAAATCGCGGCACAGCGGATGGAACTCTGGCGGGATCTCATGGCGACATGGAGAGTACGGTTGTCGCAACCAAGTGCTGGGCACACCACAATTGCGGCGATAAGTCCCCTCTTTGAGGAGTGGCTAGAGAGGCCCCACGGCGTTCTCACCTTCCGCCTGACGCAGGTCCTCACCGGACACGGCAGCATCGGGAGGTTCCTGTGTCGGATACGGCGGGAGGAAACGCCTGGGTGTCACCACTGTCTGCATCACCCGGAGAACACGGTGGAGCATACGGTGGAGGTCTGCGCGGCTTGGGCAGAGCACCGCCGTGTCGTCGTGGAGGCGATTGGCGGCAGAGATCTCTTGTGTCCGGCCCTGGTTCAGGCCATGGTACGGAGCGAGAGGGCATGGGTAGGCGTCACCTCCTTCTGCAAAGCAGTAATGCTCGCGAAGGAGGAGGCGGGACGGTTGAAGGAAATGTAAATTTCGCGCCCTCTCGCCCCTAGTCGCCTCAGGAGACGCCCTGGGCGTCGGGAATCCCGGGCGGAATTCCGGCCACCGTAGGCGCGGGCTAGCGGACGGTGAGCAATGGGTAGCTCACCGTCCCAGGCCCGGGTCGACGGCGCGTTGTTTTCCACGCGCACCTCAAAGAGATGTCGTCAGCACAAGTGTAGGGGTCCACTAGGGCCGATGCCTGCCGGGGGTGCGGGAAGGTACTAAAGGATTACCGAGGCCCCTGGCAACACAGGCAACGGAAAGAATACGGGTGGGTTTTCGTCAGTAAGAGTCTGACACACCCTCCCGCTACGCCCAGATCGGGTGAAGTTATTTGATGATTTCCCACCCAAAAAAAAAAGACCGCGAAATTCAAATTTTCTTACGTGTTTTGCTATTTGCAGGTCAGTGTCAGGTTGTATCTTGATCAAAATATGATCAAGATACAACCTGACTCGCGACTATAGGTAACATGAAAAAGTCATTCAAAGGAACAAATCTAAATTCTAAGTGCCCGTTTTGAGGGATCCGTAGTAAACAAGTAACTCTTCTAGTTTCGCCATGTCCGTTTGTCTGTCTATCTGTCTGTCCCCGCTGTAGCTCAGAGAAGCTTTGTAGTTTAAAGCTGTAATTTGGCATAGGTATACATATAACTCACGCCGACGAAGTGGTCAAATAAAATATTAAAAACAATTATTTTTTTGGGTACCTCCCTTGCACGTAATGTGGGGATGATATTTTTTTTTCTCGTCTATCCCATGATGTGGGGTATCTTTAGATGGCCTATCTAAAAAAAAATATAGGGTCTGTGAACACCATTTTTCGATTCAAGGATCCGTTTGCGTAATATTAAGCTTTAAAGTGCTAATTTTCATTAGGGTCAAGTGTTCCCTCTGGCTAAATGATTGTTTATGGAGATGTGAAAAAATTCATGGCAGTAGTAATAATAATAAAAATAAAAATCGTTTATTTTCAGGCGTCAAAGGCCCATAGCATGTTAGTATTACCAAACAAAACACTTTAAAACTATGTTAGTAGTAACACTTGCACACATGAGTACAAAATAAAAGAATTATAAAAACACAAAAAACCCACAGATTCAGCTACACAGAGGAAGATTCATCAAGACCCATGTCTGACATGTAGCTTGATAAACCTATCCATTGTAGGCCCCTCTAACCTGTCAGCAAAAACCTTTAGAATGCTATTGCTGCTTCCCTTCACTCTGCGCAATACTGATGCCACTTTTTTGCGCATGATCGCGAAATAATCATCAGTGCACACTGATGATTATTTCACTGTAGTGCGTCAGCGAACATCCCTGACGCACTACAGTGAGGCGGAAGCCTCAACAGCGCCCTGAAGGCATTGTTGTATTGAATGCGCAGTGCACTGTTTGCTTTTTGGGTATGATTAGCCCACAGACTGCTGGTGTAAAATATTTGACAGCACGCCTTAAAAAGTGTTATTTTAACCTGTACTGAACAACCAGCAAACCTGCTTGCCAACATGTTTCCCCTCACAGCCAGCGCCCTGCGCTCTCTTTCTATATCTAAGTCATCATTAAGATCCTCCGTAACAATATGGCCCAAGTATTTGAAATGTGCTACCCTCTGCAAAGGTGAGCCGTTTAGTTCCACGGGAGGGACATTTGAGGGACTTTTATTTCTTCCTCTAAACACCAACAGCTCACTCTTAGCAGGATTATATTTTAGCCCATGCTGCGCGGCGTATCTTTCACAAATGGTGAGTAATTTCCTAATTCCACCGATTGTGGGGCTCAGCAGCACCATATCGTCTGCGTAAGTTAAGTTATTTAAACTAACTCCGTCTATATGGCACCCGACATGAGTGTTGCTGAGCTCCACAAGCAAATTGTTAACATAAATGTTAAACAATCTCGGGGAAGTAAGCCCTGCCTGCCTAACACTACATTCGAGTTTGTACGGATCCGACAGCGCATTGGACCATTTCACAAAGTTCCTCTGCTTATCATACCACATAGATAACATTGACACCAATGCAGCAGGAACTCCCGCTTCCCGAAGCTTCTCCCATAAAAACTTATATGAAACCAGGTCGAAAGCTTTGGAAAGGTCTAGGAAACAAGCATACACTGGTGTTTTTCTGTCCGTATAATATTTGACAATGTGCTTTAACGCAAGTATTGCACTCTCAGTAGACATCCCCGCACGAAAACCAAACTGTGTGTCGTGTAGTTTTGTATATCTACTGAGGTGCGTGTCAAGCACACTATCAAATACTTTGGCTATCACAGTTGCCAATGAGATTGGCCTATAATTCCCTTTGTCTGTTATGTCACCTGTCCGATTTTTTACAATAGGTACAACCAATGTATCCAGCATCTCCTGTGGTGGGTAAGAATGCCCCACGCATAGATTAAAAAACATAGTCAGCACTCTTGGCGAGTGCCCACCAGCATTTTGAAGATGCTCAATGCTGAGTCCATCATGACCAGGCGATTTTCCCCGCTTCGTATATTTAATTACTGTTTTGATTTCTGAACACGTAAATCTAAGGGGTTTTCCTGATTGATATGACTCAGCATCGTTCACCTTCACCAGCACTCACCACAGATTCAAGAGGTGAGCTCACAATAAATTGTTCCTTAAATATATATAATAACTGGTAAGCTTGGAGACATGTTGAGCTTTTTAGTACCTTTCCAGAAGGATGCCAAACATTTCTTAGAATGGAGCGAAGCCAATATATTCATTTCTATTTTGTCTTGGTTCTTAATAACCCATTTCAATTTAGATTTAAATACCTTACGGGTCAACATCATATCCTCATAGATAGGCCCACTACTGGGTTCCCCATATCAAAGCCACAATTTGAACTTAGCCCTTGCTTGAGTATGAAATTCCTTGACATGCTTATTCCAGCCTTTTATACCTTTCTTTTTAATAATGCCTTTAGAGACTCTGTTTACACTCGCTGCTTCACTTAATATTGATACGAGTACTATGTCTTTATACATCGAATCTAACAATACCCTATGGTGGGGATTATCACAAAAAATATCAGCACATAGTTCAAAATCCTCCGGGAAATCTAAACTTTTTAACTTGTTATTACACATAGACGAGTATCCTCCTATTTCATCAAGACTTCTTTCACTCCATCGAACACCGTTCAGCGTTGACTTAATTACACATATTTTCAATCTGATAACATTTACATCACATTCTATTTTCACATATAATGAAATTAAAAGGAAAACTATCACAGCTAAGTAGGCTTTACAAGTTAACGTTAATAGTCGACCAACTTAAATTAGCAGTTTGAGAATGACGTATATCGATCTATGGGAGAGCACGTTTTTCAACTACAATGTTAAGTTTGTTTTTGGGATAAATTCATCTCAAAAATCCCAACTATGGAGCCGATCATTGTGCGTGGTCTTTTTTTATTTGGGTGGGAAATTATCAAATAACTTCTCTCGCTCTGGGCGGAGCGGGAGGGTGTGTCATACTCTTACTGACTAAAACCCACCCGTATTCCTTCCGTTGCCTGTGTTGCCAGGGGCCTCGGTAACCCTTTCGAACTTCCACGCATTGTGCTTGGTCTGCCACGCACTTGGCCGGTTTTTTTTTAGTTAATTCACAATATCTTCGAAATAATAGCTGTAGTGGTATAATTTCTTGTTATGCCTAAACAGACAGATGAAGACTGCATCCTAAGGCTTCTATATTCCTAACGGCTTTTACGATATCTAAGAACCATCCGAAACACTGCAACAGTAGGAAAACAAAGATTTAATTAATAGCAGAATAAAAGTGTAATATGATTAATCTAATACGTACCTAACTATAGACATAATAGGTAGGTACAGTCAAACAAAGAGATAGGTGTATAAGTGGTTAATTTGAATCCACTTTTGAACAATTTTGTGAGTGTACCTAGTTACGTTTTTACCGGACTGCGGCGAAACCAAAAATGGAGGGTTATGTGTTTGACCTGTATGCATGTATTATATGTATATACTTATATGTATTTATTATATCGGTCCCTATGTTCCCTGGTAACTACTAAACGATTGAACCGATTTTTATAAATGATGACCTATTGCCTCCGACTGCATGAGATTGTTTATAGTATTAAGTTATATTAATCTTGTTTCCATCTTTTTACTTCACTATTTACGCAGTCGGGCTTTTATATTTTTTTAAGTTTACTTTTGTTTTTGTTTTTTACATCAACCTTTTAAATGTTCCTATCTTAAACATAAAAGTTATTAAGTATATAGGTACATAATAGAAATGAGAAATTATGAATATTATTGCCTATATACCTAGCACTATCACATTGGCTTACAGCTACACGCTAACATTTCGTTAAATTGCTTAAGCTTGAAACACATTAAAACTCGTTTTTATAGTGTCAGTTTATTTCTTTAACATATATTTACGTTAAGTATTAAAGTCTTGTTTAGTGACTCCGTCATTCTGAAACTGTGTTCTGAAAACTCAGATTTTTGCACTTTTATTTCTATTTTCAATATTGGCTTAGTATTAAGCATCAAGAGTTCCACGTTACCACACATTATTGTGGTTTATTTATGTAAAATAATAATATATATTATACAAAAAATAAACTACAATGTGTCCAAAAACAACCACCTTTTTCAATAATTGTGTAGACGGATAGACGTTACTGTTTGATTTTCAAAGCTCAGCTTATCACCGACAGTTGAAAATGTTGGATTTTGCAATGATATTTAGGCGTTTCATCAATCCAGAACCTATTTAAACCGTAACGTAATTGTGGATCAGCTTAGCTTTATACTAAGCCCAAAGAATGATCCTAACATAAGGTAATCAAGGCATCTACAGTAGTCTACTTAAGGATGTTTGTCTAATCTCACTATAGAATCCAAAGGCCTTTCAAATTCCAGCCCAAAATTAGTTCTAGGACATTTAAGCAATCAATCAGGCTTAAACGCTTAAGTAAAGTCTTATCATAAAGCTGGAGTAATCAAAATTAATTTAAATTTCTCAAAGGAACTGTCAATTTCTATCGACGAAGGCACCCCTTTGTGTTTCAAAATTAGATAATTCATAATGTAATTGATTATGAATTTATAGAGTAGAATAAAATAGACTCCACCAGTGTTGGTAGTGTTAGTACTAATCTGAATTATAAGAATAAGTCATAGTGGCAAAAATGAACCAATGAACAAGGATGGTTACAGAGTTGACTGTCGAGGGTATTCTAAACATCATTGACAGATCATAAATGTATTACCTACACAATTCCTTGGAGCTTCCACGGCTGAACAGATTTGAGAAAATAAACCACCATGTCTTGATTATTTTTTATTCAAGAATTAAAAGAACGGTGCAAGAAATAATAATTTTGACTTGTATTTTCCCATAAAGCTGATCCTAGAATGATTACCTGCATAAATGATTTGTATAACAACAATAATATCAATCCTCAGTCAGAGGGTCATCCCTCAACATAGCATTAGAACCTTCATACAAAAATGGTTTTACATCTTGATTTTCTCCTGACTGGAACATCGGAAACCGTAATGTATTTGGTAATTCGCATGCACTCCTTGAACGAGAGAGAAATCTCCAGTTACAATGATTATCACATAAATCAGTGTCTTCTGTTAGTTTTTTTAGCAAACCTTTGCGTAAAACATTATTTATTACGGATTCCGCATAAATTGCCTGGAGTGGATCCATTTTGATTAGTTTTTTGGCCACATTCATTCCTATAATGTCAAACTCTGAAAGTTCCTTGTCGTTCGATTTCAGAGTGTCTCCAAATTCTTCCCGGTAGTTTGAAGTAGCTTTTCTTTTTTTTCGCCGAAGTGGTGACGTGACCGTCGCAGTTAGAGCCACATCACACTGAAAATAATAATAATTATTATTTTTCTAACATAACAAAGAATAGGGATATGTTGGGAAGAAGCGGTTATTACAGGCTCAGTGAAATATGGGGAGGGATTCGAATTTTTTTTTTTTTTTTTAATGTTACAATATAAACTACTTACTAATATTACATTAATTAATACCAGTCTTACCAAGGAGTATCGTGTTACCCAGTAACTGGGTTGTGGAGGTCAGGTAGACAGTCGCTCCATGTAAAATACTGGTATTCAGCTGTAACCGGTAAGACTGGAAGCCGACCTTAACATAGTTGGGAAAAGGCTAGGCAGATGATGACTAATATTACATTAATATCTAAATTCAACTTACCATATTTTGTTCATCCTCTGATAAGCCATTGGTTTCATCGTCATTGGAAAGGCTTTCATCCTCTAGATCTTCATTGATGTTAGATGTACTATACGTAGGTATTTCCTGGTCTTTAGTGAACAGCAAATTATCGAAATACCAAAGGGAAGATTTGTATACGTCATCTGTTCCTTTTCCACTGCGCTGGCTGTCTGTAACTTTCCTCAGTTCCTTCCGAAACGAGCCTCTTAAACTCTGTATTTTTTTTACTACAAAATCTCGATTGGCATCGAGAAACCCTTTTTCCTTACAAAAATCAATTAGTTCATTGTAAGCTTCCTCTTTAAGGTATTTGTTTTTGTACTCTTCGGATTTGATTTTCCACAAGCAAGGGAATGATTTGTATAGTGTTATTAATTCCGCTACTATCGTTTTGTTCCACGTGCGTATGTCCGCCATCTTGTATTGTAAGCGCGCGCGAAAGAATTTGACGATCACATTACAAGCGACTTGAACCGCGCACCGCGCGACACTGATGAGCGCACCCAGTGTTGCCAGACGCCGAAGACGTGTCCTCGTACAGATATGGTCTGAAATCTCGTATTTTGTCAACACAACCTCGTACATACCATTTATTTAATAAATTGCCTAAAATTTATTGATTTTCTTGTCAACTATCTCATAACCAAGCACTCTACAAAGCAGTTTCGTCAAAAAGTGTCCAGGTGGTCGCAGGTGGCAGGTCGTACAACCGGAATTTTGCTTTGGATACTGTATGTAGTATCCGAACTGTACCTATTATAGTGGACGTGGAGTAGAGTGGAATTATCATAGACATATTTTCTACGTTAACTTAACATCTTAAAGAAAATGAAAAAAATGAATGAAATGAAACCTTTCGTACGTACACACCATTCATTCATTTCGTATAGTCAGAGGCGCGTTCCAAAATATGACTTGTATCAACGAATCTCGTACAAAATCGTACGAGGATGGATGTAAGCTCGTACCTCGTACCAGGACCACTAAATCTCGTACATGTACGAGAAACCTCGTATGGATGGCAACACTGAGCGCACCGCATTCCCGTTCCCTTCGACATCTCGCGCGGGCTCTTTCACGCACGATTGTTGTTTCACACGCGTATAGCGAGTGTGCAAAGCCGTCTATTTGCAGAGGAATTTGACGCAAAAATTCTGCTCACAATTTGAGTAATAACTAATATTGCTCCCAAATACTCTTTATAACGAGTTCTACCTAGTTAGCTGTGGTCAAAGCCTGTAACTATAATGTCGATAGTGATTACTAAACAATCTGTGCTTTAAAAATTCCCTATTCAAATTAACGGAAAACGTTAGCATGTCTTTTGTTTACGCGTCAAACAAAACAAATGTACCAAAAGAAAACTTCGTTGCAGTGAAAACAATAAACATTAAAAAACGGCCTATCGATTGACCTAAATCCGGTCTCTTTGAGTCAGGGATGCACCAGGCAAGCACTCTTCATTGAGAACCCTCGAGTATCGCTTGCAACAGTCGTGCCAGCCCTGGTGACGTCAGCGGCGATAAACCTCGACAACTTGACACTTTTTGTGAAGTCGGGATGTCGGTTTTTTAAGGTTCCGTACCTCAAAAGCAAAAAACGCACCCCTTGTATTAAAATAAAGAGTCTTAAAGTTATTAAAGAAAATAGAAGAAAATTGACCTTATCTCTGAGTCTACTATTTTGAAAAAATACAGGGAATAGTTCTATACTTATAGATTACAGGAAAATCTATAAAAAGTCTTAAAATAACGTAGTAAATCACTCAATATTATGTGCGTACAAACTTAAATTTGCAGTTGGAATGTATGAAGGAACATGTTTTTCAATGGAAAAACATGGAAAATTTCATGGGATTTTTATTTTATGTTTAGGAATGTTCTTGGGATAAATTTCGTCCCAACTACGGAATCCTTTATGGTGTGTGGAAGCACTTGGCCGGTTTTTGTTTCAGTGCTTTATTTATGGGAAATATAGTTACCAACTTTGAACCCACAAAAGGTAAGTACCTATGAACTTAATTTATTGGTATGAGTTGTGGCTATTTGAATTTTCTATAACTTTTGTATCTACTACAAAAATACAGTCAACTGTAGCATCTTTACTTTCAGAGAGCAACTTTACCCATGAGTACTGTACTTAAATATTGATTCAAAAAATCTGTTGCCGCCATTTATTATCAAAGCATTTGTAACAGATTTTTAGTAATCGAGAGATATTTAAGTACAGTACTCATGGGTAAAGATGGCCACTGTGGACGGTATCTGAAATAAAAACAAACACAAAATATTCAGTACATATAAGGTACCCCACCTTATCAGTAGGTAATCATTATCCTTCAAAAAACTTCTAGACTGAGACTATTTCACTATAATATCATTATCAGAGAGGAGTGGCCAGCTATCTTTTAAAATAGAAAACCTGAAAGGTTAGCTTAAAAATAAAGCTAACATTTGTGACTTTTCTTCACAAAGTAAGGGTTGTTACTGGACGAAAATTTACTGCTGCCTACTATCGCCCCTGTGGCCTAATGGATAAGGCATCGGCCTCCTAAGCCGGGGATTGTGGGTTCGAGTCCCACCAGGGGTACAAAACTCTTTTTATTTCATGGTCACTTTATACATTATACATTGCAGTTTTTTAAATTAAAAAAAATATGACAAGGAAAACATTTCATCTTACTGCAAAACGTTGCATTATGATATTCAATAATAAACTAAACATACTTTACTGTAAAGATTTTTGCGATTAATTAATTAATTAGATATATTTGTTTTTTTTTTAAGTACCTGAATTTAAATGTAAATGAATGTAAAGAAAAAACTTCCAGAAGAAAAAAAAAATAGGTATTAATTTATCTGTAAAATGAAAAATATCTATAATAATAATAATAATATAGCAGTGGTGACCCAGTGGTAACAGCCGCGACTTACGAGTTGTATGTCGTAGGTTCGAACCCAGACAGGCGCTTTACTTTCTGTAAAATTATTTCATCACCACTGCTCTAAATACGGTGAAGGAAAACATCGTGAGGAAACCGGCATGTCCTAGAACCAAAAATTCGAAGACATGTGACATCTACCAACCCGTACTGGGCCCGCGTGGTGGATTACGGCCCACTCCCTCTTACAGAAAGGAGGCCTGTGTCCCAGCAGTGGGAACATTATAGGCTGATTGTGAAAAAAAGCGAATCTTTTTATAGGTACAAGTTTTGATATTCTGAAGTACATAAACGTTTACTTGTTTCTTATTTAGAACTGAAAAACAAAATTAGAAGCGTTTGGGCTCCTAAAAACTGCCCAAGAATAGGGAATCAAGGTTATCTTTTTAAAAGGATATTCAGCTAAAATAAAATATCTACAAAAACTTGGCGTAAATAATACTAAATCACTAAATTTTATTAATTTAGGCTCTACATCTCATATCCGAAATCTACCTATCTCCAAAAACTTTAAAAAGATGATTCAAAACATATCTTTGTACAAAAAAATAAAAAAAAAAACTCGTGAATCAGACTCTAATTCATTCTATATCATATATTATTTGAACGTACGATCATTCATCTGATGTTTTCATGTTCTTTACGACTTTATATCAACAAAATCCCTTTCATCGTACTCCACGCACACCACCAAACCGTCAGCAGGTAGATGGAGTACAATGTATTTACACGTACAGGGTGTATAATAATGTTTCTGCCTAAAGTTTAATGGCCGACCGCATGTACCGACGAGGTGCAGGTATGTATATTGAGGCGTGCGTGTGCGTAACGCCGCGTGTGTGCGTACGCTGTCTGCGACCTTGGCCAGGGTCGTCTGAAGTCTGAAATTCTGACTGAATTAGAGTGTGCGGCGCTCGGGGAGGGGGGAGGGAGACTATGAGGAGATGGGCAGAGGTCGATATTCAAATTTTAATCACAGAACAGTGCGACGGTTTAAATTTTTTGATTGAGTCTTTATTTTGATTTTTTTGCAGTTGGCGCTTATATGTTTGGATTTTTTTGTATTTTTTATTTGTGAATTTATAAGTTTTTTACATACACACACATCATCACGCCTTGTTTCCCCGAAGGGTGTGGCAGAGGTGTACCTGTAGTACACCCATATTTCGCCAGTTATGTGTAAGTCCCATGTAACATGGGGTGAGCCTATTGCCATCAACCGGGCACAAATCCAGTCTCCGGGCTGCTACTGAAAAATTTGATAGAAAAACCCAATAACACTTTGCCCGACCCGGGAATTGAACCCAGGACCTCATGTTCAGCAGTAGCGCTTGCAACCACTAGACTAACGAGGCAGTAGTTTAATCGATTTATATAATTGTAAAACAAGTACAACAATATATAATAAGTGTAAAAGTCTAGAACACAATAATTATGACCATTTTTTTACACAGCCCCTGGCAACACAGGCAACGGAAGGAATACGGGTGGGTTTTAGTCAGTAAGAGTCTGACCCACCCTCCCGCTCCGCCCAGAGCAGTTATTTGAAGATTTACCACCCTCAAAAAAAAAAAAAGAACCTCATGCTCAGCAGTAGCGCTTGCAGCCATTAGAGCAACGAGGCAGTAGAAGTTCTTTGACAACTGAAAATAAGTATTAGAAGAAAATAAACAATATGAATATGAAAGTGATGTTGCCACATACCAGCCTAGTTATCTGTGTGGCACAATTTCGTTCTCCTTCATAGATCGAATCCTCCAACAACCCTAATGGGACATTGCCAGTCTGCCACAACCGCAATGCCATCTTGGCACGTGGATAGGTAATTCGAACATCCGTTAACGTAATAGCTCTCTATTACGTTATAGAGTTGAACTACTTAATAGAGAGAGATAAATTCTGTTACACATTTTTCTTATTATGGGTTAAAGAAAGTTTAAATGAAGATATCCAGAGATACCTTTGCTGTCAGAAAAGATTAGGTAGCAGGCAAAAAGGTTCTGCCGGGGTCGCGGGAAGATACCAAAGGGTTACCGAGGCCCCTGGCAACACGGCAACGGAAGGAATACGGGTGGGTTTTAGTCAGTAAGAGTCTGACACACCCTCCCGCTCCGCCCAGAGCGGGAGAAGTTATTTGATGATTTCCCACCCAAAAAAAATAAAGGCAAAAAGTTTGCCCTATTTCTATACTTATTTATTTAAAGTAGGCTTAACATGGGGCAGACCTGTACCCACATCATGTATGGTGAATAATTTCATCAAAACCGCACCTCTGTAAACTACTCCAAAACACAAATTTCAAGTTAAATTTTACAACAAAATAAATCAATAGGTACGCCTCCAATTTACATCAGTTGCACTACCTCCAATACACAGCGAATCCTTCTACATGTGTCCTTTGTATACAGTAATGGAACACTCAAAATTCAATCTCGAAACAGAGTTCCGTAAACAAATCCGAAACTCACAATGAAAAGGTTCAATTATCAACAAACAAGGAAAATGGACATTTAAAATACTACAAAGCCTAAAAAGTATTTGTTTAAACTTCACAAAGCAATATTAAAATAATAAAATTATCCGCAGAAATAAAGCTGACTAAACACGAGGAGGGTAACCACTGAAACCAGAGTGGGTTTAAACACAATACCAACACCTTTCCTTTTGACAGTTCAACTACTCGCACATTAATTGCTTTATTAACGTTGTTGAATGTATGATTTTTTCAAACATAAGGAGCAATGAATTATAAATTTCCTTCAAAGATTGTGATTGCAAGTGTAATAGAAAGAAAGAAAAAAAGAAAAGAAAGAAAAATAGATTTACTTGTCACGGAAACACGTGCACATAAAAGATATAGGTAATTCATATAAATAATAAAACTAAACAGATTTACACAGAGAGACACAGAACATATACATATAGTCGGCAACTGCATGCCGTGACAGTGACAAGTAGGCTTCCACTTAGCATGATGCTGTGCTATGGGGAACCCACAACAAAGCGCTGATTTTCAGTGGTCACCCGAAAACGACGTACCTACGGAAACCAAGTCAGGTTATGAGATACAAATACGGTAATACATAATTAGGGTGCTGGAAGTCAGTAAGTGATGCAAATTGAGCCATATAAAAACTTTTCCTAAAAACACTAGACTGTCTTGGAAATACCTCCACTAAGCTTATGCTGCTGCTAGCTTCATAACTATCCCCGTATGTAGACGTCCCAACATTGGATTTAGATTAAATTGATTGGGTTGTGGTCCTCCCCGTATTGGATCCTAAGGCTTGATCCTATGACCATTAAAGAGCTTAACGCGAATCGAATGGTAATCCGTTTACCTAAGCCTGTACTGCGATTAATGTTGAAAATGGTAGGCGACAAACAGATCCTTGTTACGCGACATTTTAAAGTAACGAAAAAAAAGAAGGACGTTTCTATTTGCAAACTTTCCTTTCCATTTAATTTGTCGGCGTGAAATAAAATAGAATTTCTATTCTTTTTTCGAGACCTACGGAACCTTTGTCAAAAATATTTTTAACGTCGAAACTGAAATTCAATATTTCGATCCAGAAAGTAATGAGGACCTCAATTTAATGTTTTTCTAGCTGTCACACCGCCAGCAAGCGGAGCCGTTCAGTAACTTCATTGGCGCAAAAACTTAGGACATAGGTACCTAGTTACACTTCAGGACCTACATCAAACCGTTCCTCTCTGTCACTTCAGCTTTTCAATGCATATATCATAGTAACAACATTGTCTCTTTAAATTTTCTATAAACCAAGTCCATTATCAACTCTAACTCCATTTAAATAAAGTTCCAATTTAAATGCTGAAGACTTCTACATCAAAATATTGGTCGATTACTAGAGTTAGGTTCGTTCGACCTCTGAGGACGGCCAACGAACGCCTATGACATTGGCCGGGACAAGGGTAGGCCCCACACCCCCCAAAATATGCGTCTAACTTGCACTCCCTTAACGATCCACCCCCACGGGTGGGGGTGGGGTATGAATTTCAGAAAAAAACGCCGCTGGTAGACGCATTGTATGTGTCGAGTGAGGGGGGAGAATCAGGGCCCATTTAACTGTATTTTACGTCAAGTTTATACGTATGTTACCATAGTACCTGCCTAGTCCCTAGATTGCTCGCGTTGCTATCTTTTTTATTTATCGAACATTTTACCCACTTTAACGCTCGCGATCAAATTAGTCATCCATGAGGATGATAGATGATAGGTATGAGTTTTTATTTAACAAGGTAATGCCTATTACTGTGAGGTCGCTCACCCATGATAATGTCTGAATTTTTCGGTTTAGCATAAGCATATAATGTTCCCACTGTTGGGACACAGGCCTCCTCTCTGTGAGAGGGAATGGGCAGTAATCCACCACGCGGGCCCAGTGCGGGTTGGTAAATGTCATATGTCTTCGAATTTTTGGTTCTACGATGTTTTCCTTCACCGTTTTGAGACTACTCTCAAAACGGTAAAAGAAAACATCGTAAGGAACGAACTTTGTGTAAATTATTTCATCACCACTACTGGTGATGAAACAATTTACACAAAGTTCGTTCGTTTCCACTGGGTCACCACTGCTGTTAGCGTGCTTTTCGGTGTATTCTTATTCTTATTCTTAAGCTTTGCTTTATGAAAGAAAGAAAGAAAGAAATCATTTATTTGCTGATAATGTAGGTATACATGTAAGTTGGAATATTTATTAAGTGTCCCGATACATCATGATCATCATGTGTCTGAATGGTTTATAATTGTTTTTTTTTTCAGAAGTTTAATATTTTGATAGTAGGTACGTTCATTCATTGATTACTAAATAATGTAATTCTTTTAGGTGTTTTTGTTTTAGTGGCGATCCCGCTTAAAACAAATTCTATTTAAAAAGAGCGTAGTTGTTGCCCTGCAAGTCCTTAAAAAACTGTACAACTATTTAAAAGAACTATAATTTTAAACTTAATTTATTTTTATGAGTAGGTAGGCTACGGTTACTAAGCGTAGTTTGGGTGACTATCTCGATGCCCGCTGTGACTTTTATGCTCTGAAGGTTGAAAATAAGTCATTTAGGTACTCAAAATAGCCTACTTAAGTTACCTATTAGCTGACCCAACAGACGGTGTCCTGTCTTTTTCTAATTTACTGGGCAACTTTTGCTTTAAAACCTTTTACGGACGACAACGAACATTCAAAAATAAAAACATCCAGCCATTCTCAAGTAATACGCTTAAAAAAGTATACTATTACTTTTTTAAGCGTATTACTATTAAAAGTAATAGTAATACGCTAACTTTTTTTTTATAAATTGACCTAACTAGGTATAAAAAAGTGAGTGTCTTTACTTTTTGGTACTTACACCAAAAAGTAAAGACACTCACTTCTTCGCCCGTGGGTCCCGTTAAACAGTTAAAAGGGATATAAAAATAGATGAACATTATCTTACGTACTACTTAGTAGAAACCAAATTAATAACTAAGTATGATCATCAATCTAAAGAATGGTGAATGAATATTGCAATAATCCCTAATCAATTTTCAGCAGTGAGCGTTATGAACTTGGGATAAGATGCATTCACTCGATTACAATAAAAACGTTAGCAATATAGTTAAAAAATTCATTCGTATAAGCGCTCCCTACCGGAGATATGTGGAACTAAATCCACTTCTATACTAACGCCATCTATTGAAGACACCGCGAACTTTTTAAGTTGCGCGACCGTCGTCGCTTTTGACAGTTTCTGTATCGCCTTCTAGATGACCCGCATAACTACATTTAAAGAAAACAAAAAAGGAAAAGGTATTTCAGGGATACCCCGCTAGTCTATCGACATCTGCAGGGTAAGTAGAGTTACGGCTATTCATATTGGATGGAATGATCGAAAATTATCACAGTAGTAAAATTCTAGTATGATCAAGCTGCGTAACAGGCCCCTCTTTACCTACCTTTGCCACTGTCACAGGATCAGTGCTAATTGCATTAAAAACGGCGTTTAATCTCATAGTTTCGGTCGATCGGGAAGCGATGAAAGTCGACTAAGATACAGCGGGTGGAGAAGTCCAAAATCTTGAATGCTTGGAGCAGTTGGATCACGACAATCAATATATCGTCTGGCTTCAAGTTCTGTATACCTTCCCGAACCGAAGGATCTTAAGGCGCTGACAAGACCCAATTGACAAAAATAAGCTTCTCTTAAGAAAATAAATTGCCAAATCTGTGTAGTTTGTGGTAGCGGAAAAAATATATGTTAATTTTGAACATATTTCCCAGATTTTGCTTGTTACCAAAACACGTTTTGAAGAAAAAATCTCGATACAAACTAACGTTAAACTAACCTCTTACCTTGAATTCTAATCCAAAATATTTGTATTAAATATCAACATACGTTACGTATTTAATTAATAACAATAACGTCTTATTTTAATGCAGAACTTGGTTGTTTTTTATTTTCGATTACTCAACTCAATTGTGAGTAAATAGATAATTGCTTCAAATTTTGCAATAAATCACAAGCATTGTGTCATCGCGCTTCTCTTTCTTTTCTATGCAATCTGACAGTGACCGCGGTTAAGGTGTTGTCAGCGTCTTAACGAAGGCACATCTGCTTAGATGGGAAGTCAAACCCAACAAACGTACTTGGAATAATAAATGGTGCTTACTTTGGTACTTTAGTGCACTTGAACACGGCAATGTATATTAAAAAAAATAATTTTAAGGTCATTAGTGCAGTGACCGTTATCGCTAAAATGAATATGGGTTATAAGGATATATAGTTTAGTCATCAGCTCGCTGCGACGCTTTATTTGGGACTACAAACAATGAGCCGGATGTAATGATAAAAACTGTGTCTAAAATGTCCATGTCACGAACTTAGGAAGGTTGCCTTTAACTTAGCTGCTACCTATGCCATAAGACAACACTGAATGGGCTTTAGCGCTTCTTAAGAGATAGTAAATTTCAACCGCGCAACCGTTGGCTACCCCTCTCATTAAACACACCAAACTACAATTAAGTAACAGCTACCAAACACTAGTAAAGACCCTTTCTCCCACAGAACATAATTATATGATTATGTTTACCAATCAAGTTGGACAATCAGGTGGATGAAACATATTTCACAAAAGAGGCTGACAACATCTAAAGCGCGGTACTGTCGGACTGCATAGAAAAGAAAGAGAAGCGCGATGACACAACGCTGGTAATTTATTGCAAAATATGAAGCAATTATATACTTATTTTAAAATATCTATTGATTGGATAAAAAAACACTATTATGCTAATATGTTTCTTATAGAATAATCTGACAACAAATTAGAATAATTGCATGTATATTAGTATGGTTTTTAATCGTTTAAAGATTTTTTTAGAGGGATCTCCCTGATTTTTTCTATCCTATCAAACTAGTTGTATTATGTTTTCAACACACTATCTACGAGTACCTAGCATATATCCTGAAGAATACCATATTTTGTTTATTGGAGTAAATCATATAGGTACTTTTGGGCATTATAAAACTTACAAAATTTGCGTTTAGGCCCTTATTTCCGCGTTTTCTACAAATTGTAGTGTACCTAGTTGTTGTGTCGTCAATAACTTAAATCACTATACAATCAATTCAACTAATAGTTTTAGTTAGGTTAGGTTATTATATTTTTATTTTAATAGTTTGTTAGTTAATTTATTATAAGACGTTTATCCAGAGTATAATAATATGTCACCGTAGGATTGTGAACGAACCTGCACTTATCGACAGGGTTCATAATCTATCTGATTTTATCATTGTCCCTGATTGTTTGGTCTTGGCGGTACTCGAATCGGTCATAGTTACTAGGCCAGAGCACCCCGACCAAATGGGTTAAGTAAGGTTAAAACTGTGACCAACCGCGCTCGAGCTGAGCGAGTGTTTCTTCCAAGTTGGTCGCAGTTACTTAGCTATTCAGAATTAGCGCAAGGTGCGTTCGTCGCATTCAACCATTTGATACCAGTACACAATTTGTCGGTTTGCCATGTATAGATTATAAACTATCAAAAAATAATGCGTTAAATTGTCAATGGTTTGTTGCAGTTCACAATTTTTCGATAGTTTATAATCTCGCTAGATAGATTATATACTTAAATAAAATTGATTATAAAATTTATAGGTATACTTAACGAAGTCTTATTACAAAAAGTGGTTTATCTAAAAACCAGGTTTAAACGTCTATAAACTACGGTTTAAACAAAAACGATATTACAAATCGTGGTTTTTCAAAAAACCTTAGACCATACCATGGTCTAACGCTAAAGATCGGCGGCCCCTAGTTTAAACGATCAAACCATAGTCTAAATCGTATCTGTCAAAGTTTCTCTTTTAGGATAAAGCATCTTTTTCATTGTGTTGTGTGGTTTTTAACCCGAAAATGGATATGTACATGGGCGATTTAATTGATATTGAGGATATTGAAGCCGCTGAGTTGTTGGGAACACCACGCCGACACAACATAGACGCTTCATAGAATTGTCCAATGCAGATTTCCGGTAAAAGTATAGGTTTAATAGACGTTACGCGATGAAAATAGTGGACTTATTAAGAGAAGATTTGAGTAGAGATGCTCGAGGATGCCCTGTGTCTACCGAAATATAAGTGGTAATACGCATTAAGAAGCGATTTCAAGTTCATCGAAGTAATTAATGTTTACTTACTTTTTCCTCGGTACTCTAATTCTCAGATCGTTTGTTCTTATGTTGGTCCATCACAATATAATATTAAAATTACTATAAAAGGTACCTAATACCTACTATTAACAATAAGGCAATTGTTCTATTAGAGACTTCTATAATTTAAAAATTCCAAAGCTAAATTACCTTTGTTCAACTTGCGATGGTTTTGTATAATGTTATGGTTTCTTATATATAACGCGCCAGAAAGTTACGTTTCATATTTTTATCCTCTCTAATAAATGTCAGTAATCAATTCATAATAATTGACTCCAAGGATAGATTCTGATATTTTAACGCTCGGACCCATGCAGTGATGCGTACAGGTTTTGGCAAAGCATTAAATTGCCTATTAGATGGTACTTTTTATACCTATATTTATATTATTTCGATGGCGGCACTTTTATTCATGCATGGTTGCCAGAGGGCAAACATCAAATAACCAATGGAGCCACGCACGGACGATTAACTTTAATGTAAACAACGTCGGTCGTTCAGTACATTCTGCTGTTAGAAAATAATTATATCATAGAACTTTTCTGGCTGGCTATTTTTTTTTTTTAATGATTAATTTTTACCATAATTTGCCAAATGATCAGGATGTTAGTACACTATTGTACAGAATCAAGCTCTTCTAGTTTAACAGATAGCTGTGCGGCTGGGAAGTTTTTAATGCCACTTCTTCTTCCCAGCTAAAGCACTAGGAAGTGGTGATGGGCGGCCGTTTTGAGGGACTGTCTTATGTAATTTTGACGTTCAATAAGTGCTCATGAGCCTAATTTGAATAAATGTCTTCTGATTTTGATTTGATTTTACTTGTTCAAATTAATTTTGTGGTCTTAGACGTTAGATATGATTACGCCATAATACGGGTCAATTAGCTTCGTTGAATCTCTATCTACTTCCATAACAAAACATCACGAGTGTGTTCCCCGAAGGGTTAGACAGAGGTACAGTTCACCCACATTTCGCCAGTTATGTTTAAGTCCCATGTAATAGGGGGCGAGCCTATTGCCATCAAACGGGCACAAATCCAGACTCTTTTATTTTTACTTCCATACTACTTTGTAGGAACAAATTAAGCTAAATAACAAGTGCTAGAAACAAAGTGAGTTCAACAAATTCATGCAATAGGGGGATTGGTTTGACCTTACTGGCCTTAATCTTAATACTCAATATCTTTATTGCTTTACCATAATGTGTACTTAGGTGGTATCTATATAATTGAGATCATTATGGACCCTGTAGGGTACAGCAAGAGGGTAGGAGAGAGGAAGCCGTGTTTTAGGAGATTTAATCTTTCAGAGAGTTTTAACTTTCATATACTCAAAGTCAGGAGATCGCGAAATAAGATACTAACATTTCGCCTATCTATTCTTTATGTATTATTTTATCTGCAAATGTACTTAAATATTTAAACTACTTTTATATACCTGTACATAATGTATTATAATGCTGTTTATTTTCTGGTATAAATTGTTTTTCTTTGAATAATTATTTCATTTCATTATTATTATTGTTATATTAATAATTAATTATTATTATTACATTATCTTTGATTAACGTGGAGCCACTCCTAGCATAATCCAATTTCTATAACAAAATACCTCAACGAAATGAAAAACTGTGGCTGTCCTTCTAAGTTACCAACCCAGAATTGTGGAAGAGCCAGACGTATATTTCTTCTATCATAATGGTAGGAACTTACTGATATTTAAAAAAAAACCGGCCAAGTGGGTGTCAGACCACGCACAATGAAGGGTCCGTAGTTGGGATGAAGTCCAACCAAAAACAAACATAGCATTGCAGTTGAAAAACATGTCGCAAACGTATCACTGAATCGAAAAATGGTTGTCATAGATCCACAATATTTTTCAACGGCCTATCCAACTATACCCGGATACCCCACACCATAGGATAGACGAGAAAAAAAATATCATCCCCCTATCATGCAAGGGAGGTACGCTAAATGCATTATCACGATTTAATTTAACCACTTTGTCGGCGTGATTTTAATATGTATACCCATGCCAAATTACAGCTTTCTAGTACTAAAAGTCTCAGAGCTAAGCCGCGGGCAGACAGACTGACAGACAGACAGACATGGCAAAACTACAAAGATTCCTGTTTGACTACGGAACCCTAAAGAGACCGTTAAAAAGAAAAGGATATATAAGTTATTTAAGGATAAGTTTATTACTTATTAGTGAAATCCTTATTACACTAATAAGTTTATTATCCTTTTCTTTATGTATTACAAGGCGTGTTTTACTAATAATATTACGTGAGACGTGTAATCCCACGCAAGACTAATACAATAATGTGTACGGGGTGAGGGTTGTGGACTATTTAACACGTTTTTTTTCTTAATAAACTTCCAGAAAACTTGCAAACGTTATACAAAACGAATTCGATAAGTTATAAGAACAAATCGAAGCGTTTTCCCGTACCTTTAAATTATTATCATCATCATAAAATTATTATATGTACCTACCCTTGTTAGTGTAATTAACATTTTTTTTTTTTTAATATTGAACGGTCCACCAGCACACAGATAAACCCTGAGAGGTTTCCGCTGTGTGGCTAAAACCAAACTGTCAAAACGTTTTACAAAAAAAGAACAACCGTCTTCCAAAAAACACTACAAAGTGAAAAATAATTTAAATTTCGGAAGTCGGTGTCTTGCATCTGTATTTTAGTCTTTGTGTTTTTCCACCGGCTTCCGAAGTTTCACTTTGTAGTGTTTTTTTGGAAGACGGTTGTTTTTATTTCTGTAAAAAGTTTTTTATTTTTCGCTTTTTAATGGATCTGTTTGTAATTTATCTAAGTTACAATAGCCTAATATCAACTGCCCATCACGTTTTACAAAATATTGCTTTTCCCGATGTAGGGACGTTAATTGTCGAGTTCTCCTGGTAAGAACCAGGAGAATTGCCACTCACCATATGCATTGTGACGAACATAAATTACTTAGCAACCATTTTAAAGCACCTAATCGAATCACAGCCCGTTAAATACATATTAAGTAGTTCCGGTGACCATCTGTGGTCTTTATCATCAGTTTCACTCCACCAAATGGTGCTTTCCGAGAGCAAATGAACGAGTTACTATAAAAAATACCCAAATCGCTATAGGTGTACCAATAAAATTTGAGGATTTCCCTCGATTTCCATGGGATCGCCTCATCAGATACTGACTTGGTGACAATGGGACCACCTCGGGAGCGTACCCTTTCAAACAAAAAAAATGTCCATAATTGACGGAGAAATTGGTGAACATACATTAAAAAAAAAGCAAACGTACAGACAAACGTTATAACCTCCTCCTTTTTGGAAGTCGGTAAAAAATTGGCTTAAGTGTTTTAGATAAAAATTAAAATCCTTAGAACGTTTTGGTGTCCCCTTTAACCCTAATCATCACCATCATTTCAGCCGAAAGACGTCCACTGCTGGACAAAGGCCACTTCGACTGGTTCTATGTTTCTCGCATTCAGTGGATTCCTGCAGTCTTCACAACTTGGTCTTCACAAGTTCACTGTCCACCTTGTGGGAGGTCATCAACGCTACGTCTTCCGGTACGCGGTCGCCACTCCAAAAACTTTCAGCCATCTGTTCTGCGAGCAATAAGCTCTTTTTTTTTTTGAGGGTGGGAAATCATCAAATAACTTCTCCCGCTCTGGGAGCGGGAGGGTGTGTCAGACTCTTGCTGACTAAAACCCACCCGTATTCCTTCCTGTTGCCTGTGTTGCGGGGGCCTCGGTGACCCATAAGTACCTTCCCGCGAATCCGGCAGGCATCGGCCCTAGTGGACCCCTACCTATGTGCTGACGACATCTCTTTGAGGCGCGCGTGGAATACAACGCGCCGTCGACCCGGGCCTGGTCCTTACCGGACGGTGAGCTACCCATTGCTCACCGTCCGCAAGCCTGCGCCTACGGTGGCCGGAAATCCGCCCGGGATTCCCGACGCCCTGGGCGTCTCCTGCGGCGGCTAAGGGCGAGAGGGCGCGAAACTTGCCTTTCCCTCAACCGTCCCGCCTCCTCCTTCGCGAGCATTACTGCTTCGCAGAAGGATGTGACGGCTGCCCATGCCCTCTCGCTCCGTACCATGGCCTGAACCAGGGCCGGACGCGAGAGGAGCAATAAGCTCTGCCACTTAAGTTTGGCAATTCTTCGGGCTACGTCGGTTACCTTGGTTCTCCTGCGGATCTCTTCATTTCTGATTCGATCACGTGGGAAAACTCCAAGTATAGCCTCTTCCCTTTGGGTGACTTTCATCCTTCTTATGACACCCATTGAGAGCGAACACGTTTCAATCCCACAGGTCATAACTGGCAACATGCACTGGTCACAGACTTTCGTCTTAAGACACTGCAGTATGTGAGACGAGAAGATATTGCGTAGATTCCAGAACGTTGCCCAGCCGAGTCGGGTTTAACCCTAAAACGTGAATAGAAAAAAAAAACGTTACAAACGTTATAATCCTAGCTTATTCGGTCAAAATAAAGACGATGGCATGCACCTCATGGTCTGCAGATTAAAGTATAGTGACGTAACAGCGAAGTGACGTTTCGCAAACGACCGGCGACCGTCGCGTCGGTGCGCGGGCGCCGACTCCACCTTATGCAACACTTTCTTTGGAACAGACCCGATTACCCCTACGTCATACTAGTAATGTTCTATTTATTTAGGTCATCGTTTAATAGCTGATTGTGAGTTACAAAAACTCTTATACGGCTAACCGTTATTAAGTTGTTTGTCAAGATATATTTAAGTATGATTCCGTTTCTTTTTCTCTTTTGCTTTCGAATTTTCTGCGTATTCTATGAAGAATCCTTATCAATCGCAGCTCCATGACTTAAACCCTATAAGTACTTACTTGCCAAGTGTTCTGAAGGTTTCTCAAGAAGCTGTCGTTGTCCAGCTGTTGTGATCGTCTAAGGATTCACCACTACTTGACTATCTGGTACATTGACTTCACAAATCTAACCTATGGTCTTGTCATAAAAAAAACCTAACAAGCCACTGTTAGTAGTCGATGAATAAGGCAAATAAAGTATATCTCAGACCTCAAATTACAGTCCAGACGTGTGCAACGTCCAGGTTCCATTATGGTCAGTGATTACGGGTCTCGTGTTGTCAATCTTCTTCACCAATTTCATAGCATGAGTCATTCGGGTACTTAATTTCTGAAAGTGATTAACCTGTTAAGGCATCAAGATTAAAGGCGGAAATTAGGGCAGCAGAAAGAAGATTCACGAGTGTCCAATCAGTATAATGACTGTAAGGACGTCCTGCTTCCATGTTTTGTCTGGAAAATATAGAATGAGGAACAGAAACCAATAATATACATCCCGTGATTTTCCTCTTTCAATAATAAGCCATACTTTTGTTGCTTTGGCTGATTTTAAACTTCCTGAGTATGAAAAGTTCTGAAGTAAAGTTACTTAATAACAGGCAAAAAGGAGACCATTTAAGAGGTGTTTTTTTTTAATAATTACTCGATATTGCAATGCAACCTCTTTATTACAAATCACCACTAAATGTCGAACCATAAGGAACTGATCCTAAATGTCATGAATCTTCTATCAACCACATAAAGCTCATTGCACACGTATTGTGACGGATCCGCTACCTATATGGAATGCAATAGAGTGGTGATGACGTAACTCGATCGTTAGCTACTCGCCGCGGCGCCGCGTGTACACAATCTTATGAAGAAACGTAGCATTTATGTAATCGATATCAGATGAACTCTATTCCGTTTTTTTCATAAAAATTAAGAGTTTGGAGCTAATTGGTTGTCCGTTATAACTGCTGATTGAACGGTAGCTGGCAATTTAAAATTGCAGGTCATCAAGATCGTCAAAATTATATAAAAAGTTCGCTTGCATCGACTTTTATAAAAAACAAAAATGGTATTGATCAAGTAAAAAAAAAAACTAATCAGTACTACGAAGTGTTTTCTAATAAAAATATATTCAGAAGTGGATTTCTTAAATAAACATAGTTTTAGCGACCGCTTGGCATCATCAAATAAATGCTACCAAAGATCACCCAATAGGCCTTGAAATAGGAATTTCGGCCATTAAATAGTCTTTAAGTGGTCATCTGCTACATCTGCGGAAGCTTGGACACGTTGAGACACATGTCCAAGCTTCCGCAGATGTAGCAGATGACCACTTTCAAGACAATGGTACCTAGGATGATACCACAGTGGTCATGGTATCATCTAACGTTCCTACGTTCAACATGACCTCTGTCTTTAAAATTAAAAAAAAAAATCGAGAATGCCTAGGTTGTCACAGTGCCGTACACTTATCGTTAGCAATTCAAAGACAGTTAGCTCATTAATTCATTATTTAGTTTTCAAGTGCATACTCCTCGGTAACTAATTGTTTTAATGTGATTACTACTAAAATTGCTAGCTCCCAGTCTTGGAGAATCCGCAGTCCCGTGAAAAACATTAGGTAGAAAGAATACATAAATATCACCTACCTATTTATTAAGTTTGTATTCTTTCTCTTTTGATCATTTTCATTGACCTGTTTATTATTATCTGTATGATGGATAACTTTTACATAGCCTCGAAGTTGTGGGAAAAAAAATTATAACGGTAGACAAAGTTGAAACCAGGACAGGCTTTTTGAATCCGAATGCAAAAAAAAATCGAAAGAACTTCGAGGAAATTGATTACAACCAGTTTCTTTTTTATATCGATGGTTGTCACAGACAAGCAGGCTGTGCGGTGGTGCCACAATAATACCAGTTTGGGTACAAAACATAAAAATGTAAAGTCTTCTTCAATCTTTATAATGAAGTGTTCGTCTAAGAAACACTATCAAGCAACTTCTGGAGGGAGGTGCGCTGGTTGGAATAACCACCGAAGCCGCCATGGCCCATGCACAATGATCCACCCGTAGGACTAAGTGCGGAAACCAAACCCTATAACATAGAACACTATCAACCAAAAATCAAAGAGTTTATTTCGGGGCGAAGGGCGGAATGCAAAGTTTTTGCGTTCACATAAGATCAGTTGGGCCATCTGTCCAGATTATAAATGGAATACTGAAAAATCCCATAAAACCGCACATTTAACAAAAACATACAGCCGCAGACAAGATCTCACGGAAATCCGACATGTGACTCATTACATCCTTAATTGATTCTTCTTCGTCCTGTCGGTGGAACACTTTGTATTGCTCAACCTACGTATATATTTTTGCTTCACTTACAGCACTTTCATCAGAGTATATCAAGGCTACGCATGTTGTCATCTTCAGTTTTAACCTATTTAACATATTTTATGGCAACATAGTTTTCTTTTTCGCTTTTATCATATTGTATTACATAATCATCTCCATAAAAAGTAAAACACATTCCCGTCCTTCCCAGCCCTTTCCTCATTCGTGACACATTCTATGAGACTTTCATTTCCTCCTGATATCGGCTTCTGCATCGTTATTTAGTGAGCTACTTACTAAGGCTAATGCTCTAGGTATCACTGTTCTATCTTTGCCTGCATGTCGGGCACATTTTGCATTGTTACCTTTCTCCTTTCATTATTATGTATGAGAAGGAAGCTGTTGAGTTTTGCTTTTATGTTTGCTACTACATTTGGAACTTTATTAATAATTGTTTTATATTTAACCTATGTTGTCTCACACGCAGGGCAAAGGCGTCCCTTTCACCCTTCCACTCCTCTCTGTCTTGAGCTAGTGTGGATCAATCCTGTCTGTAGGCGTCAAGCTGGTCTCGTCATCTTCTCCTGGGTCTGCCTCGATGTCGACAGACGTTTTCTAGGGTAGGTTTGGCCCATGACTCGTTCGACATGCGGCAAACGTGTCTGACCCAGTCCCACTTAAGCTTGGCTGCTTTTTGGGTGACGTTGGCATTAGTGTTTTGGATCTGTGTTCCTAACACTGTCCGTTTATCTGACTCCAATAATCCTGCGCTACATTGCTCGCTGGCAAACCTCCAGCTTGAACATCTGCTGTACCATCAAAGACCAGGTTTGAGCGCCCTATGAGAGGACAGGGAGTAAGTACATATGCACATATCCATTAATTTGCATAGTTATTTACATTATTTATCATAGTGCTGAATTTGGTTAATTGTGGCAAAATGGTGTTACGTTAATGGCTTTATTAAACGATGATTTCATCCTTTGTCGTCATCCTCTTAAAAATCTAAATTATTGCTACAACTGCAAATTAAAGTGGCTCTGTTTAATCTTATGGCTATTTGATTCTTATGCAGCATATTTGAAAAAAAAAAAAATACTTAGTCATGATTCTTTTTTATCTAAAATCGGCAAAACCGCGCTACTTTCTCTCGTGTTACATAATACTAGCTTACTTATATGCAGATTATGACACTTCCATCTTAAGATTACCATCACAATCATTGACAGATCAATTTGCTTTATTTTTGTTAAAACTTTATTATTTTAATAATGTAACACTCAAATTACATCACTTTTGAATAGAATGGAATGCCAACTCCAGTTATAATGTAATTAGTATCAATGAGATCCGTAAGTTGACTTCTTAAATCTTGATTTAAGTGGGTCTGTGTGTTGTTAATTTTCGATATTTGCGAAATGGACTGTAAGATGACAAAGCTTTCTCGTCGAAGATTTGATTAAAATGCTGTATTTTTTTTTTCATTTACGTTGTCGGCTCAATCTCTATTAATTGTAAGATGCGAAAATATTTAGAAAAATGTTACATTAAGTTCCTACTCTTAGTATAATTGATGACTCTTTCAATAAGAAACAACCATCTATGATTAATAATACACGCATGTCCAGGAATATTTTAAATATTAATTATGAATGTTTTTCTTGGTAATATAGTGTCATACTCGTAAGTCGTAAGTTATTTGACACAACGTAACTTATTGCGCACACGCATGCATAAATAAACATTAACTTGAGAACCAAAGTCGTTATAACAGATTGTTTAAGGCTCGTGCAAACTAGCGCGATATCGCGGGCGCGACAGGCAGCAATATGCTTGTCACGCGCGCGACATCGCCCCAGTCTAGGCGCGAGCCTTTAATCGAAGCTGTTTAATTATCTGTTACAACAGCATCTTATGCCGATTAGAATCAATAAAAATACAATAAAACGTAAAAGTTAAAAAGGCAAACAACGAATACTCGTAAAAACGAAAGTGATTTAGAAAAACAAAAATAAAAGTGGTCTCGTCGTTTTCGTCAAAGTAAATTATAATAGTACACGTTTTACATAACTAAGGGCCAGCCGACAACGACGAAGCGGTCAGTGGGCCAGCGTGTACGGTGACGGAAATCTTGGCCGACACGGATCTGTGTCACTGGGTGCGCGTGCGCAGGTGGAGGGGCGCGGGCGCAACAATGCCGTTAGATAATATTCTGACCTTTGCAATGTTTAACAACACTGTGCTATAAGGCACTTGCGCTGCACCCTATGAGAGATGTGCGAATTTTTTGTGGTTATTTTTTAATAGGGTATTTTACTATATACGAGAAGAAATCTATAAATAGATTATTGAGATAGTTTAGGCAAAAAGGAGTCGGAAAATGTTACTTTTAGTTCATAAAATAACAAAATAAATTTTAAAATTCAATTCAACGTTTACAGTTTTTCTAATCTGTTAAAAAACACCATGAAATAGTAGCTGCCATGTTATTACGTAATACCGCTAATATACTAAAACGTTTCAACTGTCAACTGATAGTTAAATAATACACACAGCAACATGGCGTCCACTGCGTCCAGCGTTTTCGTCAAACTACGCGCGAAATTTTTTTTTTTTTTTTTTTTTTTTTTTTTTTTTTTTTTTTTTTTTTTTTTTTTTTTTTTTTTTTTTTGTGTGTGGCATCTCGTAGTTGACCTTGAGAGGTCGTGACTACTTAACCGGACTTTCCTGTGGCTGCCTTAAGCGAACTCAAAGCCTCCAGCCAGGGGCGAATTTCTTATATTACTAAGCGACTGCACGCTAAGGGCACCCCCTGTGGGGTACGGACCTCGGCTTAGGGCGTCGCTGGGGGGAGGACAGCAAGATGGGACAGGCTGGATCTGGTTAATATTATTATTATTAATCGGGGAATTTAAAGCTACAGGCTCAGCTGCGGCGCGGGCTGGCACTTCTTCGAGCAAGGGTCGGGGGGGACAATTACGTCGGGGTTTACGCGAGGGACCTCGGCGGCGAGGTCGGAACGTAGGTCGTCGGTGTGTTTTGTGCACTGTACTCGTTGCCCTATTGCTTTCCTGGAGGAGGGTAATAGGGTCATCGGGGTCGGAGAGGGTATGCCTTGGACGGCGAATAGAACTAATGGTGGAGGGCCTATAACTGGCGGCCTGCACAACCAGAGGGTTGCGGTGGGTGGTGGCGGAGTCGAAGAAGCGCTTCGTGATGCGCTTCATGAACTGCTTGATGGTGGGGATTCTAAGATCGAGATGGAGGATCTCGTTTCGAACGAACCAGGGGGCTCCCGTTGCCTTTCGGAGGAAACGGTTTTGGAGGGACTGCATCCTGTGGATGTGGTGGGGTTTAGCGTGTGCGAAGACTGCACAGGCATAAGTCATGATGGGACGGATGCACGCTGTGTAAATACGCAATTTGCCCTTAAGGGACAATTTGCTGCGCGCATTTAGGACGGAGTGAAGTCTACCGAGAGCGAAAGCGGCACGCGAACGCACCTGCTTGATGTGCTCTGAGAACGAGAGATGGTGGTCAAGGGTCACGCCTAGGTATTTGGCTCGCTTCTCCCAAGGGATAGGCTTGCCGAACATGGTGAGCGGTCGGGGGGCGATGAGGTTTTTACGCTGTTTGGTGAAGAGAACAGCCTGACTTTTGTCGGGATTGACCTCGATTCTCCACTTTCTAAACCAAGCGCCAAGCTTGTTGACCTCGGTCTGGAGAGTGCGAGATATGTGGTCGTGGACTAACCCGGTGTAGTAGATGGCCGTGTCGTGCGAACAGAGCCAACTGCGCCTTTCTACTTTTCGGGATGTCGCTGGTGAAGAGAGTGAAAATGAGAGGGGATAGTACAGAGCCCTGAGGGACGCCTGCACGGATAGGGTGAGGGGAGGATAGCGCTCCTTCGATGCGATAGCGGAAGGTGCGGTTTGACAAGAAGTCTCGTAAGATGAGCACGAGACGATCGGGCACTCCGAGTTTGTAGAGCTTATATAATAAGCCGTTGTGCCAGACCTTGTCGAACGCTTTCGCTATATCGAAGAATACAGCACCGGTCGTAAGACCACGTTGAAAGCCGTGGCTTATGTGTTCAACGATGCGGTGGACCTGTTGGACGCAAGAATGTTGGGCTCTAAAGCCGAACTGCTGGTCGGGGATGAGGCCCTTTGTTTCCGCAAAATCTCTGAGGCGCTTTAAGATAAGCCTCTCATAGATTTTGCCGAAGACATTGAGCAGACTGATGGGCCGGTAGCTGGTGGGCTCCGTTTTCGGCTTACCGGGCTTCGGTATGCCGATGACGGTGGCCTTCTTCCACTCTTGTGGGAAGATGTTATTGCTCAGGGCTCCATTGAAGATGGTGGCCATGAGCATTATGAGGTGAGCGGGGAACAGTTGGAGCACCCTATTGGTGATTCCGTCTGAGCCGGGGGCTTTGCGAGGTTTTAGACCCTTGATGATATCATGCACTTCGTCTGGAGTGACGGGAGGCAGAGGATAATCAGGGTCTTCAACGGGCGGGAGGGAGGCTCTACGTTCGACTTCCGCGTCGACCTGGGACAGGTGAGCTTGGTCTACTGGTTGAGAGCTAGGTGAGCATTGAGCCTCAAGACTATCGGCTAGGCATTCTGCCTTGTCGACGTCATCGAAAGCGATGGTCTTGTCGGGGCGCACCAGGGGGGGCATTGAGACGACTTCGTCGGATTTGAGTTTCCTCTGAAGGTCCCAGAACGCTCGGTGAGTGGGCTCTAGCTCGCTCAGCATCTTGTCCCATCCAGCGTCACGCAGCTCCGATAGGCGTGTCTTTACAGATCTCTGTAAATAGCGCATATGGGCTTTGTTCGCGTGGTTGGGAAAGTTACTGTACGCACGGACAGCCGCGTTCTTCTCATTCAACAGTTCGCGTACATCGTCCGGGAGCTTCCAGCGATGGTCGTCCATCGCCGGAACCTCCCTTGAACAGTCGTTCAGGACTGATTGTACGTGCACTGTGAATGAGTCAATCGCGGCTGTCGTGTCAGCGATAGAGTCGAAGTGGTCGGGAATGGAGTCTAGTCGGGGACCTAACGTGGTGGATTTCAGGCAGTCGCTTACTTTCCTCCAGTCTGTAACTAACTTGGTGAGAGGGGGTCTATCAGGGTCATGGAGACCTAGGCGTGGTGCCAGCTTTACAACAACTGGACGGTGGTCAGAGGAGAGTTCGTCAAGCGCCTCTATAGAGTCCAACCGTAGGTTGATACTCTTCAGAAGCGCTATGTCAAGTACGTCGGGGGTTTGGTTAGGGTCGTGGGGAAAGTGAGTGGGAGTCATCGGGGCGATGATGTCGAAGTTGAGGATGGGACATAGGTCAAACAGGTGTCTGCCTCTGGTGGAGATCCTGGTGCTGTTCCAAGCATGATGTTTGGCGTTGAGATCGCCCGCTATGATAACGGAGTCACTCAGGCCAAGTAGGATGGAAAGGTCGTCAGAGAGGGGGGGAAGGGCTAACTCCGATGAGGAACCGGGGGGAACATAGGCCGATCTACGCGCGAAATTTTAAAATGTAAAATTTATATGCATTTTTATGGGTCTTATCCATTGAATAAAAACTTTGTGATTTTTTTTTTTTTTGGGGCATATTAGCACTATAGAATTTAATTAAGACACTTTTCAAAAATGGGTGTTTACCCAGATCCTATTAGTAAAGTAAACATTGTAACATAGGTACACGGCTACACATCAAGCTATACATTTCCAGTATAGGCTGATCTCACATTGTATAGGATTTCCGTACAATGCGAGGTCAGCGTAAACTGGTAATGTATAGCTTGATGTGTAGCCGTGTCTACCTATGTTACCGAGGTACTCGGTTGTGGAGGTCAGTTAGGTAGTCGCTCATTGTCAAATACCGCCAGTATTTGAAAATTCAGCTGTATCCGGTTACACTAAAAGTCGACCCGTATACAGGGAAAAGGCAAGGCAGATGATGCTGATGTTAAGTAGGTATACCACTTCTTGCCTTTTTCATGTTCTACTCTCCTTTAGTGCCTTTCTCGTGTTTTACTCCTCTTTGATCTTTATTCATGTTCTAAGATCATAACAAGGCCGTGTGCGCCGTGTACTTTGCCAATTTAAGATAGTTTTATGTCCCAACACAATATAGCAATGCAAGAATTTGATATATTATGCTTGGCGACAGAAACAGGTTTGCTGGTGGTACCAAACGAACTCTTTCTCAAGAGGTGAGGTAGAGACTCGACTACGAGTATGTATAATTATTGCGATAGTTTTTTTTTTTTTTGCCTAAGTTCTTAATATGCTTAGCATATCGATCTAAGCTAATATTATAAGGTCAAAAATATTTGATTTTTTGTATGTTTGTTTGTTACGCTTTCACGCTAATACGGCTGGGCGAATTTTGATGAAATTTGGCACATGCGTAGACCATGACCTGAGTCAGGATATAGGATACTTTTTATCCTGATATTCTTACGGGATCAAGACTTATGCTGGTAAAACCGCGGGGTGCAACTATTTCTTTATAAAATGCTATTTTGAAATGGTATTATGCTTCAGATTACGTAAGGCACATAATCAAAGTAATAAGTTGGTAAAATGGCCGATATTCTGATCTAATCTATCATTTTATTTTATTACACGACGTTAAAATTTACTATGGTAATACTTGAAAAAGAAAATTTTTATACTATTCTGGCTCCATGTTTCTTGATTACTCTTTCAAAAACCTAAATATTTACAGTCTTCGTGTTTAATTTAGACTCCCAACAGTTTCTTTAATAGTCCATCCGATAAAATCTAGTCACATCACGTTTAGTTTACTCATTAACCTACCCGTATATATCAGTCAATCAGCCTTCGTCTCCGTCAAAGCCTTATTCCAATCACAAACAAATACCTAATGGAAAAGACTATGCCTTTTAAAATTACAATATTACAAAGTAACTTTCCTTATCTTAAGTTATGACCAACGTAAGTATCAAAGCTAATGGTGCCGATTCCCTTGTTTACAAACTAAACTAAATTTAAGTTCAGTGCATCTTTTTCTTTCTTTTTCATTAAGAAAAGGACAGAAGATAAATTCTAGTTTAGTCCTGTCAAATTAATCAGCGCTTGACGTAATTTTAGTAGGCAAGTTTTTAATCACGTCTAAACTTGTTTGGAGTAGTGACAGGCACTGATTAATTTGACAGGACTAAACTAAAATGTATCTTCTGTCCTCTTCTTAATGAAATAGAAAGAAAAAGATGCACGGAACTTAAATTAAGTTTAGTTTGTGAACAAGGGAATCGGCACCAATATCAACTTTTATATCTCTTGGTCTGTAAAAGTCCCTTTCAAAAAACCGTAAAATCAATATCAGTCTTGTCCAGTAAAGTGTTCTGCTTAACACCTTTATTTAACTGGACTGACAGTAGACACTCACTTTCACTTCAACCAAGAATGGATGGAGTTTTTTAAGCTGGCAACTGCCGGCAACCACTGAAAACCAGCGCTGGGGCTCTGTCTCGCATAGGGTCGCAGCATTATGCTGAGCGATGGCCGTTTTGCGTAGAAGTGACGCATTTTTTCCCCCAAATTGTTCTTTTTTTGTATTCCTTCTTTGCGTCATGTTGCCGGAAATAAACGTATTTTCTTTCTTTTCTTTTTCTTTCTAACAGCATGCCAAATATAATTAAAGAAATATATTTTTTTTGAAATTCGACACCCTACGTCAATTCGGCGCGTTAAAGTCTTTTCATACAACTGTGTAGCAATGACAGTTGTGATTTGAATACACGGACAATTTACGTTGGCAGTCAAGCAATTTGCTTAACAATTAATTTCCCTGACTTTAATCTGCCTTTTCGCAATTAATAAAATAATAGTCCTTCAGACTGAATTTCGGCTATGGCGGCCAAGACCATCCTTCGGCGCAGGAGAAAGAAGAAGAATAGTCCACAAGTGTGTGCGCAGACACAGGTGCACTGTCTCTTCGCTCACTCCCATAGTCCGATGGGGGCAATCCGACACGACCGGAGAGAAATCAGAGAGAGATCCTCATTATGTAGGGGTCGTATTCCAGTCTATCCGGATGTAGCTGAATACCAGCATTTTACTTAGAGCTACTGTCAAAAGTATTCAATTCTTGTTCTGCGCTCTCATCATCATCAGGCACTGAAGCACGTCATAAGAGCTTATGGACGCTACTAATAATATTATTAGATAATAATTAAATTACCATCGATGCATTCAGAAGAAGATTTAATATTATAGTATACTAGTATTTAATCTTCTTCGTGTAGAACTTAGCTAAGTGTATAACATTATTAGTAGCGTCCATAAGCTCTTCTCTCATAATCTTTTTCCAAATATTTGAAAAAGATTCCCAAAATTAAAAATAATCTTTTGTAACGATTCTTAGAATATCTACAGCCCTAGATGGGACAGTATCCGTTTTTGAAGGATTTTCCTCAAACATGTTGAAACAGGCTTCGCAATTTCATTGAACGTAGTTCTCATGTATGACGTGTCTTGAAACAATTGACGTCACAACAAAAGTTCCTTTTACGTCCATGGCGACACAACTAGTGTAAGCAAGAGAGGTTCTTTCTGAATGATTGAAGTAGGTACCTACTTGCTTATTGCCAAAGTACTTCTGACTAGGAACTGCACCCTCATTGCGTATCAATCACAATTTGAATGATTTTGAAGTATAGTGCTAATCCATTGCTTCATATGTTCCAAAAATTTATCTGCTCAACAACGTACAAAATGCAATGAATGTTGTTGATCTGTCGAATGAAACCCATTGCTACTAATATTGTGTTACGCAATTACGCCGCTGGATGAAAAGGAATTCCCACTTGATTGTCCATCCACTGGCGTCATATGAATGAATTAATTGAACTCAATGTTATAAGTTCGATTATTTCGTTCCTGCGACAACCTGACAACATAAGTAGTAAGTAGGTATCCAGGGTTAGACAAGTGCAGTCGCTTTCAAAGTGTCGACATCAACTTATAACAGGATTGACATAAGGTTCTCAGTAGCATAATGCCAATCCAATACATGTTTGAGGTTTCCATAATAGTTATCGTCACTTTGTCTTGGCTCTCGAGCAATGTCCAAGTGTTTATTTAGCAACCTAATTAACAAGTGACCTTCCTTTATTAATTTATAACATCAATATTTATTTATTTACCTTATAAAATTATACTAAATTAATATTCACGATGCATTCATTTTTTCGCTCATTAATTTTATATAACAGTTCAAGGTACGATTAAAAGTTAAAGTTCTAACTTGTAATTCTCCTTGCATGCGTCGTCAAGTTTAAACTAAGCATCGTTCTACGTGATGCACATGTTACTAAGTAGCACTGTATCCTTAATCATTTAAGTTATTCATTATATAATGAAAATAAATAGTTTATAAGGTAACATTTAGATAGATATATACCTATAGCTAACAGAAGCCAATACCCGTTAATAAAAATATTAAAATGTAGTCGCAATGTTATCTCAGCGACAATCAATGTCCAAAAGTTGGCAAAAATTTAGGGAATGCATTGTAAAGTTATAACTTTACAATGAATTCTTTATTTGAATGAATGAAAATCTCAGTCTCAATTTGAGACTGAAATTAGAATGCGAACGATTTTATTTAAATTGATAGGTTGAAACACAAAGTTTCACGCTAAGAATCTGCGTTATTCCAACAATCTGCTCCTACTTATTCCTTCTCATACTTCTGACTTTGTTCATTCTTCCTTTAACTTCCATTCTTCTCTGGAATGCGCTTCCTCTTGACTGGACGGCCACCAGTCGGTGTGCATTATTTTCAAAACAAATAGCGTAGAGTCATCTCAATTACCTGTTAAATTTGTATCTAATTGTATTGAATTCTTTGTTGAATTTGTATTTGTTGAATATGAAATTATGAGATCTCATTCCTCAACCAAACTCCTAAGTTTGGTTGAGAAATGAGATCTCATAATTTGAATAAAGGTAAAGCTTATCCAAATGAAAGGTCTCTGATTTGAATATCTGAAGTAGTAAATCAAAACTTGATGTTTTTAATTATATCCGGTCGTTTTTTGCAAAAATAATCAATGAACGTCAAATATAAAAAAATACATAGCTGAGGCCATCATTTCATGTTTTTAGGTAGTGGTATAACGTTGATGTTGTTTGTAATAATAACAGGATATATGGCATGAAAGGTACCTTACATGTTACGTCGGTCACCAGGTCAATTGAGAAGAACCTTATTCGTTATACAGCCGGGGTTTAATGGTGCTGTTGTAACCTTGCCCTAAGGTGCTGTGAGGTAAGCTAACAATAAATGCACAGCCACAATTTGTTTAAATTACAATATTTTAGAGAATTTATGGTGCCTGATGCCAGTAACTGGTGTAATGACTCTTGTTAGATTAGGAGCACAGAATATTTGTACAGCACCTAAGTTATTGTACTTGACGGTTTTGGCAAAAAATCCAAAAGCAGCAATGCGTATAAGATGTTACAAGATTTTTCCGGTGCCATATTATTTACCGGATATGGAGATTGACAAGCTGGTTCAAATGCGCAAAACACTTCTTTACGTATTTTAGAACGTCAATACCGAAAATTGTCGAAATTAGAAAAGCTGGTTTAAAAAATCGGAAATTTACACTAATAAAATTAGTAGAAAATTCAGGTTTTTTTTTTAATCTGGCTAAACAGTGAAGTGATTCTGCATGATAGAAAGAGTCCCTGTCTAGATATGAAGTTATCAGGAGGTTTCTGTTGCTTCAACAGATGCGAAGGAGCTCCGTGAAATCTTTCTGACCGAAGCCTAACCAACTTGGGAAGCCTTTGTATGAGTAGCAACTCCTACTACCCTTACAAAGTTTCCAATAGTCTCTGACCCTCCTCTAACCTGACCTGGTCTCACCTCTTTCTACAACACCTTCAAGAAAATTACCTATGTAGTGTGTACTTATATTAATTCATTCGTAGGTACCTGAGGCGGCCGCACGGCCAAGCAATTGATACGTTCACATTATTAACATTTGCTTGCGAAAGTCTTGATATCCCTTAGGGTTATTGAGGCTAGTAAGCAGCTTATAATACAACCTGAATGGGTTCATAAGTACGTTTCTAATATTACGAGCTTGACTAGGAACCAATTATGATAGTTGCGAAAATTTAAACAAAAACTCGTGCTAATACACAAGGTATAATTATAATCGGCACGCCAGCATCAATGACTTCATCTGTCGTGCACTTGTCACCGCCGCCGCCGGGGTGCCAGCCCCTGTAGAACCCAATGGCTTGACACGTGACGGTGGGTAGACACCGGACGGAATGACCATAATACCTTGGAGGTGAGGTCGTCCTTTGGTATGGGATGCAACTTGTGTCGTCATCTTGCGCCATCCCATCCCGTACTAGGAAAGTACGGCGAGCTGTGCTGGGGGCGGCTTCTGCGGAAAATCTGAAACGGCGCAAATACTCCAATCTTATTGGGACTTAAATGTTCACGCCGTTTGGGGTTGAAACACTAGGGGCATGGGGTCCGAGTGCCCACTTAGTTTTTTGAGACATCGCTATCAAGCGGTTGGTCGACTCATCACATGGGCTGGCCTATTTCTTGGCCAAAGCATTAGCATTGCTATACAACGTGGCAATGCTGCCAACCAAAAAAATTTTCCGCATCGTTGTCAACAGGAAAAGCGACCATAGCTTTTCCTGTTGACAGCGATGCGGAAAAATTTATGATGTTTTCCCCTCCCTTTTTTATATACTTGTACATATTATTATTATTATTTTAAGACTATTTGCCTTTAAATTATGTTAATATTATTCAGAAATAAAAGTAGATAAAAGTAAAAAAAAAAATTGTCGGCGAAAATATCTTGCCGGTACGCGTACGCTCCTTGCATGGCACGCGGCGTTGCGAAACCGGTGTGCACAGGCGGAAAAACGGTGAGCATACCGCGTATGAGGACCGTTCTCAACATGTTATAAACGGACAATTTTCTAATGCATCGTATAGGTATAGGAAATCATTTATACAATAAAAAAAAATATTTAAAAACCAAAAAACCCGACTGCAAAAACACAACTGAAAAGGGAAAAACAAGCATTATAATCTATATAATTTTGGTATCGCAGGCCCACAAACAAAAGTTACACCATATTTCAGGTTATTCGCCTGCAAGACCAAAATTATATAGATTATAATGCTGGTTTTTCCCTTTTTAGTTATATGTTTTTGCAGTCGGGTTTTTTGTTTCTTAAATAATGTATTTTATGTCAAGCTTTTTAGTTTTATTAATATATATAGGTATTTGAAAATTACTCATTTCTAGATTTTATTTGATACCAATATTGTTGCAATTAATAAAAAAAAAAACCTTCTCCTCCTTTTTTTTGTGTTTGCAGATGCAATTTATAAATATTATATAGCCTATGTCACTCCCACAATTAAGACGATTCTAACGTCACCTCTTAAGTTAAAATCCATCAAGCCGTTTAGGCTACAGAGCGTGCCAAAGAAATAGACATACATACATACATACATACATACATACATACAGACATGCATACATACATACATACATACATACATACATACATACATACATACATACATACATACATACATACATACATACATACATACATACATACATACATACATACATACATACATACATACATACTCTCCAAAAACATTACCCTCCTGAGGCAGTCGGGATTCACTCGCTCTTCCTGACGCGTCTGCCTCACGCGAAAACACAGATGAACTACACTAAAACCACTGAAAATCAACGCTGTGCGGTCCCCAATAGCACAGCATCATGCTGAGTGGAAGCCTTCTTGTCACAGCCATGACGTGCAGTTGCCGACTATTTGTGTTTTGTGTTCGTGATTATATATATGTAGATATATTTTGTTTTATTTTTCTGTTTACCAACTCGTGATCATTTTTTAAGCACGTGCTTCTGTGACAATTTTTTTTCTTTCTTCTTTCTACTCGAGAGAACTAGAACCGTACAGATATGACTTTTACTACAGATATGACTAAAACCACTCCGGGTATTCCCCTCCCACACTTGCGCCGGGGATCATGGGATCTAGTGCGACTTCCGCGATCCCCAGCCCACCCTTTGCGGGCCACCTAAGGCCCGTGGGGGGGGGAATGAGGTGTACATCCAGCGTACCTGAGTTATCTTCTTGGTCACAGCAGTCAATCTGGCTAAGGGCAGTTATATGTACAGTTACAAGCTACGCTTTTCTCGAGAAGGCTTTTCGGAATCTACTTTCTGAACACGAATCACGTTACCACAAACTTGAACTTTATTTCCTTTTTTTTTTTTATTTTAGTTTTACCATGTCCATCTGTCTGTCTGTCCCCGGCTTAGCTCCTAAGAGTCTCTCTCTTAGAAAGCTGTGATTTGGCATGGGTATACATATTAATCACGGTGACAAAGTGGTAAAATATAATCTTGAAAAAATAAATGTTTTTATGGTACTTCCCGTGCACGTATTAAGTGGATGGTATTTTTTTTTCTCGTCCATCCCATCTCGTTCCCCGTAATATTAAGCTTTAAAGTGCTCATTTTTGTTAGAGTCAAGTGTCCTCCCCATCTGCCAGCTAAATGGTAGTTTATGGAGATGTGAAGAAATTCATGGCAGTAGTGTAGTAGTATTCGTTATAATGAAATTAAAAGGAAAACTATCACAGTTAAGTAAGCTTTATAAGTTAACGAGTAATAGTTGACTAGCTTAAATTTGCAGTTGTAGAATTGACCGTGACGTATATCGATTTATGAGAGAACATTTGTTTTTCAACTGCAGTGTTAACTTTTTTTTTGGGATAAATTCATCCCAACTACGGGACCCTTCATTGTGCGTGGTCCGACACGTACTTGGCCAGTTTTTCTGATTAACATGGAGCACACAAACGACACATAAAAAATCTGTGATGTCATTAAAAGTGTAGGTTTTCGATAAAGATTTTCATTATGTAAAGTAATTACAGTGTTACGCGAGATTAATATTCATTAAAAATATCGTTAAATTGTAAATTTAATCTTTAGTTCTGCGGTTATTTCTTTGATCATTAGTACTGCGCACGCGCATAGTTGCGACACTACGGGTCCGCGAGTTCGCATTTCGGGTCGATGTGGTCGTAGCCGGTGTAATATTAAGAGTACATGTTATGAAATGTACAAGAAAAACCAGAGAACTAAGGTAAGAGTTAGAATAACAGAATAAGTTGGCAAAGCTTTTTACATTATTAGACTTCTAATGGAAACAAACCAACGATACACGGCCAAGTTTCTTGCCCTTGGCATACAATCAAATATGAGCTACAAGTGACTTTAAACAACTAAATCTCACCACGTAAATATCTTAAAATAAGGCTTAAATGTGAATTTTAAGCCTCATTTTAAGATATTTACGTGGTGACATTTAGTTGTTTAAAGTCATATGACCGCGTTCAAAGGTACTGGAAAACTCATCGGCTAATAGACGACACGTCCCAATAAAAAGCTTTTCTAATTAAGAAACACATACACTATATACATAATCACCGTTTTTACAGTTAACAGTGGCATCTTAACTTTCCATGAGCAACTTTATCCATGAGAACTGTAATTAAACATCTCTCGATTACTAAAAATCTGTTACAAATAGTCGATTTTTTTACTGTTGTATCTCTTCGATATTAAATGGCGGAAACAGATTTTTTGTAATCGTGATATAGGTACTTAAGGCGCTGACAAGACCCAATTGACCAAAATAACTTTTCTTAAGAAAAAAAATTGCCAGATCTGTATAGTTTGTGGTAGCGGACAAAATATATGTTAATTTTGAACATATTTCCCAGAACTTGGTTGTCACCAAAACACGTTTTGAAAAAAATTCTCGATACAAACTAACGTTAAACTAACCTCTTACCTTGAGTTCTAATCCAAAATATCTGTATTAAATATCAACATACGTTACGTATTTAATTAATAACAAGAACGTCTTATTTAAATGCAGAACTTGGTTGTTTTTTATTTTCGATTACTCGACTCAATTTTGAGTAAATAGATAATTGCTTCATATTTTGCAATAACTTACAAGCGTTGTGTCATCGCGCTTCTCTTTCTTTTCTATGCAATCTGACAGTGACCGCGGTTAAGGTGTTGTCAGCGTTCAAACTCAAACTCAAACTCAAAGCATTTATTTCAATTAAACCATTTACAGGCACTTTTGAATTGTCAAGGAGTCGGTCAGTTAGAAATATGAAGCTAGTTGCCCATTCCAAAGCGTAGTAGGTACCTATGGAGAAGAACGGGCAAGAAACTCCATGGACACTCTTTTAAATTAAATTGATACATAAAGATTAGTACAAAAATAATGTTGAAATTATAACTAAATGTGAGGACGATGTAAAATAAAAAAAACGCGCCCATAGTAAAAAGAGAAAAAAAAAAACAATTTCTAAATAAAATAATTACAAATAAGCCGAGGACGCCAAGAGGTGACCAGTCCCAACTAACGGCGCCCGTTCACGAGCATGACGCATGGATTAGCACCATTCAGCTCAACCATTTTGAAGGGAGCTAAATGATCCAACACACGCGCCACCATCAGCGAGACATCTGAGTGAGCATGACATACTCTCAGCCGCCAGGACCCATTCAAGTCAATTACATAACCGGCAAATGGTAGCTCTATTATACATAGTACTCACACCTGTGCAATGCAATTATACAATACAACGTAGGTTGAATTTAAGTACAGTAGTCATTGCTAAAATTGCGGCACGTTTTTTCTGTTCCTTTCTTCTTGTCTGTTTATATGTGTGTAGATAATATACATATTATTATATTCTTTATTTTCGGACAACAATGATCCAACGTGTTAGTAAACAATATTATAACTTATTACTAGTGTTAGTAGTTAAAATACAATAAAGAAGAAAACAGAATAAATAGTATTGCGCCAAATTAATGTTTATCGAGTGTCCTCCTCACAAAACTTTTAATAATCGGAGAGTCGATACTCTCCGCCATAGTTTTTAGAATGCTAAACTATTAAAAAAAAACTATTAAATAAATAAATAATTTGTGATTATATTTTCGATAAAGCGATAGGTATATTTCTGCGATTTTCCTCGTAATTGCGATTCTCGTCGCCGACGTCGCCGACCTTTCTTGGCTCATATGTAATTCTACTATTTTTATAACTGACACAAATACACAAGAAGTGTTTTCTTAACATAGGTAGTACCTACGTACCTGATAATGTCATTACTTAGTTGAAGTCGATGAAATATTATTATTTAGGTACTAAATTATAATGAGACTTAAAAAACATAATTAGCGAAATGTGGGTGTACTACAGCTACACCTGTACCCTAACCCTTCAGGGAAACAAGGCGTGAAGTTATGTTAATTATAACGCAAATATTGTTGCACTGATAAATGACTTGAAAATCAAGGATTTATTTATATTTGACAGAATGACGAAGCAAACTAACAAGCCTTTGTCGCATGAGATAAAAAATGAAGAGATAAAAATATTCTATTAGATGTGTGCGTTGATCTAATAGATTTTTTTATCTCAACTGTTGGTATATTATTTTATAGTTTACTAAGCATAATTAAGTTTTAGCACATTAAGTTTATAAGTTTTACAATTTGTAATCCATTGTTAGAACGAGAACAACTGCCGACAAACTGTTATGCAGTTTGGCAGAATTTATATGTGTTATTGTAAATACAAATTTAAACAAAAAAAAACAAAAAAAGAAGAGTTTCAAAACACACAGGATTGGATAAGTACCCAAGTAACATTTCATTCGGGCCTAGGTTGTAAAAAATACCTTTAGGTTTTCTAAAGGCCGTAAATAGGTTAATGTTTTGCTATCTGGTCATATTAAGTACTTGAGAATGATTAATAGGTCTTAAAACTAGTTGTTTTTTATTACAACCTTGGAGCCGCTGACAAGAGTTTAAATTAACGTTATTTTGACTTGTGTTTCAAGAGCATATAGTCCTAGGATCTGATAGTTGTCGTAGACTCCTGATTAAGTTCTGAAAAGGCTAGCATTATGCTGAAATGAGATCTAAAGGTTTAATTTTTAACTTTGATATGACCATAAAGTTATGGAATGTTGAAATCGCTTATAAGTAATTTTTAAAACCTACCTCAAACCTTAAGGTTGTTTTAGAGTGTCTAGGCAAACAAATTAGGAGTGCGTGGTGATAACACAAACCAATAAGCTATTTTTTATGAGCTGAAAGCATGATAAACGTCCTACAAGAATATTTTAAAGCTTTAGAGGCATCCTCAAAAAATATCAGTTGTCTCCGCGACTTCGAAGCATTACGTTGTCTTGCAAGATGAATCAACACAGGGTGATATCAAAAAAACGGAGTGGAAATTTTAAACGTAAAGTGCGTAAAAATTTCTTACGAATAATAAATACATCGGTAATTTTTATTATTTTTATTATTTATTAAGGTAGGACGTGTGGGAAGTGTGTGTAAGAAGACTGGTAAACTCTGGCTCTGGCTCTTACAGATCAGCGACCGTTAGCGACCGTCGGCGACCGTCACTCGTTGTTCTAGGTGTACGACAAACACGGCAATACGACGCGACGCGAAAATATCAAATAGTCGTTGTACTGTACATCGTGTTGATCGAGTTGTTGCAATATTTTTTTTTTGGGTGTTTTGCACATCTTAGAGTATTTCTAATATTTTTGTTTGATTTTTCACCACTTCATCGTTATCATTTTTCAGTAAAAATGAAGCGTTGACATCATTGAGGGAAAGGTCCGTCTGAAAAATAAAAAACAATGTCAGCAGGGCGCACATTTATACCTATTAGCACCAGTGATAGAATTGACCTTGTATGGATAAAATACTAAAATAAGTACATACCTACAGTCTGTTTGCAGTTAGAATATACCTCGGCTACAGTTACTGTCGAATAACATCGGTCATATTGTCGACATAGGTAGGTAAGGGTAGCGATAAGTTAGTTAAACTGTACCTAACAAATATAATTATTTAAAAAAAAATAGGAACTTACTTGCACTCTTAGAGCAGCCTGTAGCTGTTTGTTCAGCACTCTTGTTGAACCGGAACGCACGTCCTCCTTCAACCAAAACTTAAAAGCAACTAATTGTGCGCAGGGGTTGTTTTCGCGACTAGCAAGTCTTGAACTACTCCTGGCGATTGCCTTAAAGCTGCGAAAACCGCCTATGCGTTTTAAGTAGCTCTGCGAGATTACCTTTAGCTCTTATTTTGGCAAAAATTAAGAGCTTTTAGCTGTAACAGTTCTGAAAAGGTTAATTTTAATGCTTTCTAGTAATTTCCTAACGCCAGCCATTGTTTTTCAATGAATTAAAAAAAAAATCGTACCAAAAGGCAATATTTTAATTCAATAAGGTTAAATTAAGAAACTTGTGCTATACCATTTACAATATATGTTTTTTAGATGAACAGAAGTTTTATTTTTAATGCAACTTACCACTAACCGTATAATTTTATAATTTTTATTTCATTAAAATATCTTCAAAATTATAAACTAACGCAAGGCCCGTCTCGTATACAACACTATTATCCTAAAGTTTCACGATGAAGTGCCAGTCGCACAATTTTTTTATATTTTCCGTACTTCAGCAAGATACTTATATTTTTTTGTAAATACTACGTAGTTAGCCATTTTGAAACTTGGTATAATGTCAGGCAATGTGGCGCCATTATAAATAAGTACCTATTTATATTCACGATTGGTCTTTCTGTGTAAAAAAATCTTACACAGAAACATTTTAAAACCCGAGAGTCCTGAAAAGGTATTTTTTCATGTCCATCAAAAAGGTTTTAAGTTGTCATAGGGTTACATCCAAGACTACTTTAGAACTTAAAAGCTGCCTTGGAAGGTTATATTAACGTTAAATTAAGGTTGTGAAGGTTATAATTGGGTACTGTGCAAGTAGTTCGAAAGGTTCTGGATTTGAGCTATAGGTTTTGCTGTAGCTCTCAGAAAGGTTCTAAAACGTGGGCCCTTTTTGCACTCAGGAGGTTAATATAAGGTTAATATAACGTTATTGAGCCTATTAAGACTTACGAGCAGATTTCCATATAAAGGTTCTAGAACCTTTTCAAAACCTTTCTAAAACCTAAAATGTTACTTGGGTATTTGTCTTACATAAAGAACAATCCCTATATACCTGTAATCCCCGAAGGGTTGGGCAGGGACATACCTGTAATACACTCACATTTCGCCAGTTATGTTTATGTCCCATGTAAGAGGGGGTGTGCCTATTGCCATCAACAGGGCACAAATCCAGACTCCGAACATCTACTGAGAAATTGCAAATGGAAAAACCAAGTCCTAATCACTTAGACTGATAGATGATTTTCCTCCGTGGCACCTTTATGGCAATTCGCCAAAACTGCGGATACGAACCGTTAGGCATAAAACGGTATAAAAGCTAAAACTTAGATGATATCAATTTACCTATTCACATCACTGAATACATCTCGTATAGCCAGAAAATTAAAACGAATTCTAACAATAATATTTGAACATCATACACCTTTGCATAGCTCAATCAGTATGTAGTACATAGGTACAATACTAAGCCGTCATATCAACTTGTTATCTGCGCCCTTTGTAACGGATGAATCAATAAAACAACATTTAATTAAACAGAATAAATGCGTGTGGCCTGTATAGGCATGAACTGGGGACTTGTCCCTGGTTCAAAATGTTCTGGCAAGACTTTTTTTGTCAGCTGCGTTCAAGTTTAGAGGAGAAAAAAAAATGAGCGAGCCTTACAGTGGTCACATATGATGTGTAACATCTGACATCTTACCTTGGTAATAAGCAACTGAGCAGCAACAGAAATTAACCTCAGAATTTAAAAATGCTAAATACTGAAATATTTGTTCGAATTTTATTCTATTCATTACTACACACTGTATAGATTGTAAGTTGAAGGGTTGACCCCTTCAACATACAATCTATACAGTGTGTCCCTGGATAAAGAAATTCTATTGATAACTTTAGACAAAATTTTCAAAAAAAAAAACAAAGAAACGTATTTTTTTTACTTGATGGCTGTATTTAAGGGGTTTCTTTGTATTTACTATGCAGCATCAATTATCAGCCAACATTATTGTTTTTATTTTAACGAAATTCCTTCAACTTATAAAAAATATTACATTTTCAATACAGGCGTCAATAAAAAAGTAAAAAAATCGATAATAATTATTACGATTTTTTAAAGATTTTTCAAATTTTTTTCTCGATTAATTATGGTCTAGTTTCACCCATTTTCGTTTGTGCACTTTATCCAGGGACACACTGTATAGTACTAATTAATTCCATGAGTATACTAATTCCATGCTACTAAAAAGTACTTACTTATTCCATGCTCAAGCTGTCAGTTCCTGTTGCAGTTCAGGGGGGTAACCATCACCTTTTATAGCAGTATTATTATAATATTACTTCACAGTGGGAAAGTGATGGAGCTATACAGGACTTATAGCTCCATCTCTTTCTCACGCTAAGTAATATTGAAATAATACTGCTATAAGAGGTGATGGTCTGCTCAGCAAGCTTCCTGCTTATGGCATCCCAGATGATTCTTGTAGCTGGATATCAGACTTCCTTAGTGAACGGTCGATCAGAGTAGTCGTTGACGGCTGCTCCTCTGACCTTATGGCTATTGATGCCGGAGTTCCTCAGGGGTCTGTTCTCTCTGCAACTCTTTTCCTGCTGCACATCAATGACCTACTACAGACTGGTATTGTTGGGTACGCGGACGACAGTACTGTTTCAGAGAGATACTTGTCCAGCGCAAAAACCAACGGGGCCGCAGTTCGTTGCTTGAGAGAGGCCTTGGTAGAGCGGACAGAGTTGACGTTAAGCCTTGTCTCCCAGTGGGGTGATGATAATCTGGTCACTTTTAACGCCACCAAAACACAAGCGTGTCTTTTTACCGCAAAAAGGAGTCGTTTCGACCTGACTCCTACTTTTCGGGGTACATCGGTTCCTGTAACTGATCGGCTCGAGCTCCTAGGCACGGAGTTGACATCTAACCTCAACTTCGGCGCCACCATCGAGTACAAAGCCCAAACTGCGGCCAAGAAACTGGGCATCCTAAATAAGGTGAAGCGATACTTTACGCCTGGACAGCTTTTGACCCTTTATAAAGCGCAGGTCCGATCCTGCATGGAGTATTGTAGCCACCTTTGGGATGGCTCGGCTAAATACCAACTTGCCGCGCTTGACTCGGTGGAACGCAGAGCTAAGAGGCTCATTGGCGACGTAAATCTGGTAGATGCCAAGCTTCACAGTTTGGCCCATCGTCGCCAGGTTGCCTGCTTGTCGGTCTTCTATAGATTGTACTTCGGAGAGTGTGCCCAAGAACTCCACGACCTCATTCCACCGGCCCCCTTCTATTATCGGTCATCTAGGCGCACTTCAGGTTACCATCCCTTCCTGGTGGCTATCCCACCAACTCGCACTAAGCGTTTCCAAACTTCTTTTATAATGCGCACAGCAAAGGAATGGAACTCTCTGCCTGCGTCTGTGTTTCCGAACGCATATAACCCTAATCTCTTCAAAGTGAGAGTGAACAGGCTTCTTCTGGGTAAGCTCGCTCCATCGTCGACTTTGTTTCTGTCGCCTCTGACATAGACTAAGGTCAAGAGCAAACCCATCACAAATAAAAAAAAAAAAAAAAATGGTTACCCCCCTGTCCCTTTTCACGATGTTACAGATCAAAACCGACCAAGTGCATGTCGGATTACGCACAATAAAGGTTTCCGTTGGGAAGTTAGAATGAATTATCCCAAAAACAAACTTAACATTGTAATTGAAAAACATGGTCTGCCATACATCGATATATGCCACGGTCAATTCTCCAACTGCATATTTAAGTTGGTCGACTATTACTCATTAACTTGTAAAGCCCATTTAGCTGTGATAGTTTTCCTTTTTTTTTCATATCTCTATAAATAGCCATTTAGCTGACAGGGGAGGGGGGGGACACTTGACTCTAACAAAAATGAGCACTTTAATGCTTAATATTACGCAAACGGAGCTTTGACTCGAAAAGTGGTTTTCACAGACCCGCAATATTTTTGAACGGCCTGTCCAACGATACCCCATACCATGGGATAGACGAGGGAAAAAAATATCATCCCCACATTAATTACGTGCAAAGGAAGTACTCTAATAATTTTTTTTTCAAGATTTTTTATACCACTTTGTCGGCGTGATTGATTTGTATACCTATGCCAAATTACAGCTTTCTTATACTAAGCGTCTCTGAGCTCAGTGGGGACAGACAGACAGACAGACGGATATGGCGAACTATAAGGGTTCCTTGTTTACTACGGAACCGTAAAAAAGCTCAAGAATACATCTCCGGTGGACTATAGCCTTCAAAGCTTACATTATAAACATCCCCTATTACCTACATGCATGAGATTTAAACTTATCTGGTGAAATGTGGGTGTACTATATGTACACTCTGCCAAACCCTTCAGGGATTACAAGCGCGATGTTATATTATTGTGAAGGTTGTATTAATTACCTATTTAGATCTGTATTACTATATAGTAAATGGTTACAAAGGTGCATAGATTATATAATCTATGCACCTTTGTAACCATTTATATGCACTATCCTATGAAATATAATTCAGTACTGGGACTGATGACTGATGACTTGATGATGATGATGATGACTCAGGGACTCACTAGTTTCATTTACAATCAACACTGCACCTTACCACCTGCGACCCTTTTTTTGGATGGGAAATTATAAAACTTCTCCCGCTCTGGGCGGAGCGGGAGGGTGTGTCAGACTCTTACTGACTAAAACCCACCCGTATTCCTTCCTGCTGCCTGTGTTGCCAGGGGCCTCGGTAACCCTTTAGTACCTTCCCGCGACACATGGCGACCCTGCCAAAGGTATCTACACGCTGTGCGAATTTGAGACGTTGAGTGTGACTGTGCGACATAAAATAACGAAGAATATTAGTTAAAATGGGACGATTATTGATTTATTGTGCCTACGGACTAGACGTCAGGGCGTGTGTACGAATTAAGAACGAAAATGGGTTAGTACAAACGAAAGTCTGCAACTAAATACAGTGTTGTTCAAATAAATCCTTGATTTCTTCAAGTCCCCGTTAATGGTAAATAAAGATGCACCGACTTGTTTGTTGTGATGGAAAGTGAAAGTTAAAGCATCGTCTTAAAGGGAAAACGTTAATGTTCACATCCACATACATAATGCAAACTCCGAAACTTTATTATAGACTTTCGACACAAAGCTGGCCGTATTCATTACCGACAACAGTGACATCTTTACTTTCCATGACAAAATTGATCATATTCGAAGTTGTGCAACATTTAAAATGGATGTAAGAGTGGGTCTCTTACATCTATTTTAAATGTAGCATTGGAAGGCCGCGCGTGGCTGCAAGCCACACTGGTACAGATTCCCTTGTTCACAAACTAAACTAAATTTTAGTTTAGTCCTGTCAAATTAATCAGCACCTGTCACTACTGCATACAAGTTTAGACGTGTTTAAAAACTTGCCTACTAAAGTTATGCCAATTTACGTCAAGCGCTGATTAATTTGACAGGACTAAACTAAAATTTATCTTCTGTCCTTTTCTTAATGAAATAGAAAAAAAAAAAGATGCACTGAACTTAAATTTAGTTCAGTTTGTGAACAAGGAAATTGGTACCAATATCCATTCGTTTTTGGTGGGTTCGGCGTCTGCAAAATATCTAGTGTAAGCCTACTCGTGTCCTCGGTCCACAGCATCGAAAAGTTAACCACAAGAATCTTAGCCCTTTCTCAGGTTGACTCTGAAGTGCCATGTTTGACCGATGCGGTGAACGCCTGGAAAGTGGCTTGCCCGGATACGGCTCAGCCCGAGAACCCATCTTCCCAGAGACAGTGGGATGAGCCGCTCTGCAGGTTGGTACGGAATAAACTCATTAATACGTCCACCTGCTGAGCATGCCCGCCTGCTGGCTGTGGGTGAATGGGAGTCGGGTCTCTGGCTTCCGGCGCTACCGTCACCCAACATAGGCACCATGCTGGGTGCCACCACATTCCGGCTCGCTGCATGTTTGCGTCTGGGCGCTCCTTACGGGGCTCCACATCGCTGTCAATGCGGTTAAGGAGTCGACTGCCTCGGACATCATGGCCTATCTTACAGTAAGAGCGCTGGTCGGATGGCACGGCACACCAGCATTAACAACACCATCCGTCGGGCTCTTGTCACCAGCTGGGTACCCTCTTGGGTACCAGCTGTTTTAGAACCCAATGGCTTGGCACGTGACGATGGGAAGTGGCCAGATGGAATGACCATAATGCCGTGGAAGTTGGGTAGACCTTTGGTGTGGGATGCAACCTGTGTCGACACTCTCGCGCCTTCCCATCTTCCCAGCACGGTGGGCTGTGCTGGGGTGCCTGCTGCAGGAGCAGAAGAGAGTAGATCGAGTATTTCGGGACATCGCCAAACGGCTGGTAGTCTTCACGTGACTAGAGGGCTGGTCATTTTTTAGCCCAAAGAATCAGCATTGCCATCCAACGTGGCAATGCTGCCAGCCTTTTGGGCACTTTTCCCATTGACAGCGATGCGGAAGAATCTTCCACCTTTTTGTTATTTTTATTATATACTGGTACATCTTGTAGGTATTTTTGTAAGATTACTATATAAAATAGGTTACAATAAAGGAAAATTTTGTTAATAAATAAAATATCCTTCGATTACAAAAAAAAAACTGTTTAATATCAAAGAGGTTCCGCCATTTAATATCAAAGAGATACAAAAGTAGAAAAATTGACTAAATAGACGATTTTTCTACGTTTGTATCTTTTTGAAATATCTCTCGATTATTAGTAATCGAGAGATATTTAAGTACAGTGCTCATGGAAAGTTAAGATGCCACTGTTAACTGTACTGTGATAAATTATCATCAAGTGGCAGATTGTGAGGAGGAATTAAAGCATACTACACAATAAAAAAATACAGACATTGCAAAAAAGTTGACTTAATACAAGCAGACACCATTCACAGTTAGTCATAGATTCATTCATAAATACATAAATAAGCATAATATGATATAATATGTTTAATTGACCTGACCAAATAATTAAGATGTACCACAACCTATATCTGATTTTAACAAAATATTTTTATATATTTACTTAATTAATGTTAATAGTGTATTATAATGTTAAAAATTATTGATTGTTATTTTCTTTCCTAATTTTATTTTAAGAATTATTTGAATTTTTTGCTGTGCCCTACAGGGTCCGTAATAGTACCTTAGCTCTAAGCCTTTGTAACACCTTTAAAACATTATGGAATGCAATTAAAGCTATGAATAAGAATAAGAATATGAATATGACTTTCACGGTAACATTTCACTTCGTGTCAAGTTTTCCTCAGCACATTTCAGGAATCTCTAGTGCAAAGTGCCAATATAGGTGGTAGGATTTTCTCTTCTACTCTTACACACGGTGTCTACATCTTTTTATCTACTTCCCTATCGCAGGTATGCTGGAAGAGATTTCTTTAAAAATAAGCGTTACCATTGTAAGGATTATTTTGTTCTTTCTTCTTGTCTGATTATATATGTGTACATAAATGGTTAAATAAATAAATAGGTTTAGTGATATAAAATTATTACTGTGTGGGTTACCCTACTGGATAATTAATAACGGTGAAAAGCATTTATTAAGCAAATCAGAGCAAACATATGTTTCTGTTTTAATTATTTTTTTAGTTTGTCTTCGGGTTGCCAGCTTCTCTCTGAAAACTCCCATCTCATCTATTTCCTATTTATTTAACAATATTCATATCAACCAGCCTCTACGGTAGGTATAGTAAAATAATTCACGAGAGTGAACGTTTGCAATTATTATTAGTACAATTTTAGCTGATCTCCTTGAGGTTTCAATGCCGTACCTTGACCATGCTACTTACAAGTAATAAAACGACAATTTTATTAAGAAAAAAATCTTTTAATGTAACGGAGATGGGAAGTAAGTATAATTTATGAAACTGTTATGAAATCTGACATATTTGGCTAAGTTTAGCCCGTGTCTTAGCCAAAGCGATCGTCGCGTGGACAAGCTTAAACCAATTAACCCAATTAATGGTCTAACCCTAAGTGAACACGACCGTTGTCTTTTGGTTTTCCAAATAAATGAGTGACTTAAGAACGCGGCGATCGCGAAATCGCGCGACCCGTCGTTTTGGTTAGTACACAGGGTAAGGAGAACACTATTTCAAGTTTTAAATGACAGTTTAGTCACCTTGGAGCACCTTAGTCCTTATATACTACTAGGAGTGTTAGTTGGCTAAGATAGCACGATATACTTACAAATAAGATACCACGATACTAGGTCAGTGCTGCCTTATCGAATGCCTAATTCCTGAATCTGAATAAGGAATTATGAGTGTCTCGTATCTTCTCCAATATCAAAGCGTAGTCAACGCTTAGTTTAAATAGGCCAAATAGCCGAGCAGTTTTCAAAATCAATCAAGAAAGAAAGAAAATGCGTTTACTGGCATAAATACAAACAAAATAAAATAAAAATGTTATATTTTGGGACAGGAACCGGACGTAAAACTCTAGTCACCTCACAGTAACCATATTCGCATCCAAATGAAATTTTCATTACTCAATAAGATGAGATAAATTACAACGATTATCAAAATACGTGTGTTTTGCGGAGAGCGGCGTGTAATTGTAAAATTATGGCTAGTATTAGTTACGAAACATACTGTGTTTATAACACAGTAATTGTGTAACATCTTTATGTTTTGCAGCTCTTCTATATGTATACTAATATTTTAAAAAGAAAAGATTTGATATTTTGTTTGTCCGTAATGGATAAACTCAAAAACTACCTAACTGATTTTAAAAATACGAGTACTTTCACCTATAGAAAGCTATATTATCAGCAAGTACTTAACATGGCTTGTATTTTATGTTCAATAAAATTAAAAATCCCTATAAAAATTACAATAACGTAACCAAAGGTATCAAAAAATTGCCTATAAAAGTCATTATTTGGCGTGCGCTGTGAAGACTATTGATGATACATAAAATAATGTACTGCATGCTTATAGTACTTATACCCACAAAAAAGTCTGCGAGGCTACATGTCTAACAATTATAGTTAAGTCACAATAACCATTTTTAGGGTTCTGTACCCAAAGGGTAAAACGAGACCCTATTACTAAGACTCCGCTGTCCGTCTGTCTGTCTGTCTGTCTGTCCGACTGTCACCAGGCTGTATCTCAAGAACCGTGATAGTTAGACAGTTGAAATTTTCACAGATGATGAACAACAAATACTAAAAAACAGAATAAAATAAATATTAAAGGGGGCTCCCATACAACTGACATGAGCTTTTATAAATAATGGTACGGAGCCCTTCGTCCGCGAGTCCGACTCGCACTTAGCCGGATTTTTATTCATATTAGTCAATCAAAACACGGGTGTAATCGAAACACGATGACATTCGTATCATGATATGAATCCTTATCCAACTAATAGTTAGTTTTTATAATCAAGGTTGATTATGTGTAAATTCCTCTTTAAATTATTCGAATCGGACCTTTCATTTAGAAATTACGACGGGTATAAAAATGCTGAACGTAAGAAAAATGCCGCGATGTGAGCGAACAGCCCTACGCTTAGTCTATTTTATTTTTTGTTGATTAAGACATAGGATTTAATACTTTTAATCCCGGTAGTACGTGCTTGACGCCCGTGGAATAAAAAACCTCATCTAGTTTAAAAAATATGATTGACGTGTAAAAGTGTTTGTACAAACTTACTTACAGAAATAAAATAATTTATCATTAAATGATAAATACAAACACTTTTACACGACAATCATATTTTTTTAAACTAGATGAGGTCGGCTTTTCCTATCTGACTACTCTGAGAAGAAAGGCTAGCTGGCTGGTAAAAGCTAGTTCTACAATGAAGTAATAAAGCATTATCAAAGCTAGCTGCTTGCTTTATTTCCTAAGCTGTCGCAGCTGTTGCTTAAAGGCTCCTACATACTGGCGCGACTTGTTGCGCGACGCGTCGCGACACAAAGGCACCGCTTGTGCGCTACACGCGGTGTCTTTGTGTCGCGTCGCGTCGCGCGACATGTCGCACCAGTATGTAGGACCCTTAAAGTATCTTCTGTAAATATTGCAGAGAATTATTTCTTTATTTCTTAGTCGCAAAACCAAGATGATAAAACTTCATCAAATAATAATATGTATTAGAATAAAATCACTAATAAATTATTTATTACTCTTTTACGTTCATGCAAATCCATTAAAATTATTTAATTATGGTTTCTTCGCCTCAAACTAAAATCACAAAGTGTTATCACTAGGATGTGACGAAACCGACCGACCGTTACTTGCAAAATATCCGCTTCCAACAAGGACACTTACTTTAAATTGCACACAATTTTTCAAAACGCTCATAAAACATTAAGTACACCGATTTTTTTTATCAAGGAAACCTTACCTCATCGGAACATATTTAAAAACTAGGTACGTAATCTACTTTTAAATATTTTAACGGCAACATATTCAATCGACGCCATGATTGGTCAACATAATCGTAGTCTAATGTAAACTTTAATTAAATTCCATCGACTACAAAAATCATGTCAGTAAATAATTTGGGCGTAAGTAGTTGCGCGGTGTTGGGCAACCCTGCGCAAGGGCATGCGTACTTACACTACTTTCCGTAGATAACGACCGACATTTATCGCTTTAGTTCTAAAGTTTTGTGTACTTATGATTGTTAGATAAACAAGCTTTGTGACTAATTACAGTACGAGAACGTAAATATGACTCTTCGAGCTTTAAAAATATACTGTCATACAGATATGAGTGCCAAAGATGACGCTAAAACCGAACTTTTTATAAAAGTATTTGTTGTGTGTAGTAATTTTAGCAGCAGAGAAAAGTGGCCAAAGGAACCATGAGCTCGATTTTGGAAACAATTAAAACTGCATCAGCATCGACTTTTTTTTTAATTATGACTTGATTCGATTTAATGCTCAAATAAAATTTCAATAATTTATTTGCCAGAATATGGTATACACGGCTACATAAGGCTATACATTTCCAGTGTAAACGACTTATCATTGTACGGAAATCTTACACAATGCGAGATCAGCCTATACCTACTCGAAATGTATAGCTTGATATGTAGCCGTGTCAGGCCGTGTGTACAATAGATATTATAGTCATTTTGGTTTGAGCATATCCTGCATTGATATGGCGTGCAAATACATTTCTATCAGTTACCAAGTCATTAGTCAACTCTTGTTGATATCACACGGAAAAAAAAGGATCTCTTCAGCGAATAATATCAATATTCTCAGAAAAATTGTTTCAATCCAAGTAAATATTTTCTTAACGTAAGTAAATGTACTCAGTCCAAGAAAACCTGTTTACTCAAATTAAGAATAATAAATACTTGGTTTTTATTCTTGACTTAAGCAAATATTTTTGATTCAAGACTATAATAATCTTAATTGAAGAAAATATTCTAAGAGAGAAATAATATTCTTAAAATTAAACTTAATAATTCTTCATTTAAGTATAATGTCTTCGAAGAAGACAATAAAACTAAGACAAAATTTTACTTCATTCAAGAATATATTGTTTTCCCCATATATGAATCAATATTTGTCTTGACCAAAAGGAATTGTCTTAATTTAAGACATCCTTTTTTTCCGTGCATGCCATGCCATGTATACCTACCTCTCGTTTCCTCATACTTGTAACAACACGCTATAGTGCGTGTGTGTAGTGTATGTATACATAAGAATTACATACACATAATGCGGCGTATTTAATTCACATTTCAGCCTAAAACACACAGAATTACGTATGGGTATAAGTGCGTAATAACAGTATTATATATAATAATGCAGGTACATGTAATTTATATTTCCGCACATCGCTGTAATTGTTTGGTAAATAGTAATAAGTTAGGTAATAAGACGTGGTTTTTGCTAAGATTAGTGTGCAACAAAGTGAGAAAATTGTGACATATAAATCTGACGAAATAAATAGTGATCTATCGGAGTATTGAAAAGTAATATTATTATTATTTTTTACGTCTTTGACATTTCTCGGGACTTTGAACTATGGAAGAACTATGTCCTTGCATGACCAATGTTAAATAATATACACGGATAAAAATGGCAGTCCCCCTGAAGCTGTTGCTAGTACATAGTGACGTAGCGACAATGGGACAACATATCATGAGGTGCTTGAGGAGTGGAGAGGTATTCCACGGCTATCAGGACAACCCCAGAGCCAGGAAGATGACCAAGATCCCTACTAGCATCTTTCTGGAATACTTTCTTTCACCGAGCACGTTTGCTCTGGCAAATCTCCACTCAAGCTAGCCAATAAAGGCAAGAAAGAGGTGGGAGCTCTGTTCCTCGTCAGTGTTCACTCCAGCCAGTCAATAAAGGCAAACCAGAGATTTCCGGGAGATAGGGTCCGTAGGGTCGCTACTGCCCAACACCTCGTCACATGCTGCCCTGCGGGTTTATGTCTCTCTTTCTCCAGCTTCTCACCCTGAACTTGTTCCGGCACAATAAACTCTACCGACAGAGACCTTACTAAATATTACCATTTAAATGGTTGAGCTGGATGGTACTGATCCACGCTTCATGTTCGTGAACGGGCGCCGTCAGTTGAGACTGGTCATCTCTTAACTGCCAGGGCTTATTTTTAATCTTATATTTTGAATTGTGTTATTGTTTTTTTTATCATTGTTCTCACATAAAGAAGTAACAAAAATAATGGACCCAGGACTTTGTAATATCTTGATTTTTAAAGAGTGCCCTTGGCGTTTCTTACTCTTTCTTCTCCATAGAGATCAACGTTTTGGAATGAGCTTCAACTTTCTGACTGACTTACCGACTCTTTGTCCACTTCTCTCTGTTTTAAGGTGCTAAGGACCAGTTCTTGTTGATGGAGTCCAGCTCAACCCGCCATCTTGCCAATAAGAGGGACTCATTGGGTCGTAACTTAGGCCCATTGGTCGTCTGCACAGATCATAAAAACACAGGTCGTCTGACATACGGCAGATGTGTCCAGCCCAGTTCCATTTTAGCGTGGCAGCTTTCCAAGTTTGTGATGGAACGGATGGTCGTATTCGAAAAGAAAACTTATATTAGGTCGGTTCAAAGAAAATAATTCTTCATAGGAAAGTCGTCATTATCTGAAGAAGGATACCTAACTCAAAGACTTAATGAAAAAAACTCCATCAAAGCAAAGCCTAGACGAAACCAACAAAAGGCACACAGGCACACAGGATACACAGGATACGCAGGATACACAGGCTTCTGGCCAGAATTCTTTTAATCCTAAACGAATCTTCCAAAGAAAGCTTTGACCAGCCCTGTGAGTAATGAATAGAAAATTTCTCATTAGTATTTTTGTATGAACACGAGTATATCACATAATTTCTTAACTCATTAGTGTGATAGACTTCCAGGGAAGGTATTAACTACGTATGACAAATTTTACGTCATTCAGTTCCTTAGAAACGATAAATATCTTTATCGACTTGCCTAATAGTTATAACATACATAGGTACGTAGAAAATGCTGGCTAAACTAATGACTAGGAAACGGTCAGGACATATTCCCCAGAAATTGCCTATACATGAGACGTGGAGGTAAAAGGGGCTTGTGGCTAAGTATTAACAGCCGCACGGGTCGATCGATCAGGTTAAGCTACGCTTGCCGCGGTTGGTCCGTGGATAGGTGACCATATCTACATACCAAGACCCCTTCGTGCCTCGGAAAGCACGTTAAGCCGTTGGTCCCAGCTGTCATTTGTAGACCTTTGAAAATCGTTACAGGTCGTCAGAAGCCCGAAAGTCTGACAACCAGTCATACTAAGGGGTATCGTGTTGCCCAGTAACTGAGTTGTGTAGGTAGGCAGTCGCTCCATGTAAAATACTGGTATTCAGCTGCATCTGGTTAGACTGGAAGCCGACCCCAACATCGTTGGGAAAAGGCAGGCAGATGACGACGTGGAAGTAAAAGGGTTGAAAAATAGAAACATATAATTTCATATTGAATCATTTACCTGTGAATGCTGATATCAGCAGCGTGAACAATGTAAAACTAATTCACAGCTTTTTAAACACCTCCAGCAACATCTCATATGAGACGTGGAAGTAAAAGGTTTGAAAAATAGAAATATATAATTTCATATTGGATCATTAACCTGTGAATGCTGATGTCAGCAGAGTGAACAATGTAAAACTAATCCACAGCTTTCAAGCATCTCAAGGAACATCTTGTATGTGACGTGGAAGTAAAAGGATTGAAAAATAGAAACATATAATTTCATATTGAATCATTAACCTCTGAATGCTGATAGCAGCAGCGTGAACAGTGTAAAACTAATCCACAGCTTTCAAGCATCTCAAGCAACATCTTGTGCGTGGATAAATTGACAGCATCTGTAAACGTAAGATAAATAATGCAATAAGTAGCCAAAGGAGTTTGCTAATCCGAGGAGTTGCGAGCTTATGTTATGTCATGGCAAAGCTGATCGTAGCAGAGTTGCTCCAAAGTGTGATATTTTCCTGTTATTTTTTAGGATTACCAAGAAAGATAATAGTCGTTTTCGTAAACAAAATGTTGGGAAAAAACAGTATGAATTTTAACCGAATCCAGCAAAAATTTAATATCGGGAAGAAGAAGGTCAGATTCAAAGCAGTTGCCTACTACATGCTCTTATGAAATGTAAGGAGTCTGTCAGTTCCAAGACGTAGATTTCTAAGAAGAACCGGCAAGAAACGAAAAACATATTGAAACCGGAACGGCAGAGGCCGCGACGCGATGCGGGCAGTACCGCTGACAAGACGCGCGTGGCCGCTCGCGGCCTCGTGGCACCGCGGGCGGCTGCGCGACCGTTACGAGCTTTTCAAGCGATACTGGTCTTTTAATTGGTCAAGGACAGCTAATGAGACACAATTGATTTTCTATTGTTTGACTCCGAATCGGTGTCGCGCGGGGCGTAACAGGTTAATTAAGTAGATAATGTTTAAAATTATTTCCCGTGTGATTCGGCCCTTATGTATTCCAAATACCTTTCACGTCTTAGAACTTACTAGGTTACTGCTCTGTACTAAGACACTGACGAAGTAAACCAATAGTGCATGTCCCCATTTCGATATTATTTGGTACGTCCATGGACTGCAGATAAACAGTTACCTACCTACATATTACTTGTGAATAATATTTACAAAAACAATTATAGTATCAGCGAGAACTAAATTCAGTCAATAAAACGGTAATTTATGTTCGATTCGGTAAAAAAACCGGCCAAGCGTGCGTTGGACCATACACAATGAAGGGTTCCGTAGTTGGGATGAATTTATCCCAAGAAAAAACTTAACTATAGGTACTCCGTTGGTTTAGGTAGTTAAATAAACGTAAACAAAAAAAAACACGTGACGAGAGAGCCGTCAAGTAGACGACTAAACGTAATACCTGTCACTTCAGTTGTCATGCTACGTCACAGTTGTACTCTTCAATTTAGCAACGTTATAATTAGTTGACGTTTAGAGAACCTGTCTTTTTGGGCTCTTTCTTTATTACATTATTATTACAAATCTAACAAAAAAAAATGGGCTCAAGCAGCTACATCTGTAATCTATAAGTATAGAACTAGTTTTGTTTCTAAATATGATTGACGTGTAAAAGTGTTTGTATAAACCTACTTACAGAAAATAAAATAATTTCATTTCAACTCTTCTAATAATTCTCCGTTTTAAAAAAAAAAATAGCACAGCGGTTTCGGAGATTTAATTTAATAATTTAAAAACTGATTATTTTAAAAATATTTATTTGAACTTCTCATAGAATATAATAGAATACTCTACTATTATGTACACCATAAAAATTACAGATACAAATGTTGAAATTTTGCAAGGTTTTTTTTTTCTCATATCAAGCCTTTTCATTTGATATCACACGGTACTGTTTGCAAAATTTCTTATTTTCCAATTTTCCTTCCAAAAGTGAACCCCATATTCAAAATGTATTTATGTACGTTACACGTTTTGGTTTGGGTCACAGAAATTCATATGTGTCCCAAATTTCAACTTAATCCGTCCAGTAGATTCGGAGGAAATTGGCTGTGACAGACGGGCAGACAGACAAGCACACGAGTGATCCTAGGTACGGAACCCTAAAAAGTAAAAGAACCGCAAGTCACAGTTAAAGCCTATTACAGAATAGTTTGATTGATAGACAGATTGTAAATAACGGGTTTAATAGTAAAGCTTTTCGCAAAAGAACTTGATCGGGGTTAGTACCATATTCCGCTTCAAGCGGCATAATTATGAGATTACTACACGCAGATGAGAATAAAATTACAAGATGGTTATTAACATTAACTAAATTACATTAAAACTAAGTTAAACCTAAAAAAGGCAATGCTGATGCGTTGCGCGAGAAAGCCGCCAGCCGGTCGGTCACCAGTTACATCAACTAGACGCGATTTATAACTTATGCGCACTGGGACCCCACGGACCGAGGGTCTCGACGCCAAAGGGCACAAAGTTGTACTCCCTGCCAAGGCCTCTATATTTAATAATTTTCTGATTTTCGTCATTTTCTGCCGCTGCACCGCTTTAGAAGTTGTCCGTTGGAGGTAGGACGGTGCCAGTGTGTCTACACAGGTAGCGTCCCACACAAGCATCCGTCCCAAACTCCACGGAACCAAAGACACACCATCAGGTCTTTTGCCATCATCTCTGACAATGCCAGTCGGCTCAAGAAGAACAGGCACATTGATGCTGGCAAGAGAATGAGACATAAGACATTTCAGCGTTGTCTCTGGGAGTGCAACATTCCAGCGATACCTCTGCTATATTAATTGTACATACTGCTACTTAAATACATACATACATAAAGTATCGCCTTCTTCCCATGGGGGTATGCAAGAAGTCTCTCCTAATCTCTTCCTTACGTACTGCTAATGTATGGATTTGTTCAATAGACGACGTGTACGTAGTGTCGGGTAGTTAGTTATGTAGTGTTGAATAGAAGCATTCTACCGTTACTAAGCAAATATTTCAAGAACGTTCTTAATAGTACGTACATAGATCTATACTTGCCTTTGGTAAGCATTATCTACAACCTGTATAACCTGTGTAATACTTTGTAAGTATCTTGACCATGGTAAAATATGTTATGGTTGATGATTTGTAAGTAACTTGCGATAATATTATGTGGCTGTCAAAGTCCTGGAGGCAAATTTAGAGGCGACCGCTAGTCTTAAACAAATAATAATATTGAATCTTGAAACTACATAAATGCGAAAGTGACCTTTTTGGTTTATTTGTTTGTTACGCTTACACGCTAAAATACCTGAACGGATTTGGATGACATTCGACACATGGGTAGACCATGACCTTGGTTAGAACTAGGGATATTTTTTATCACGATATTCCAACGGGATCGAGACTAATGCGATTGAAACCGCGGGGCGCAGCTAGTAGTTGATATTTGGGCGTTCCACGGTTGGCACATTTTTCATAATTCTCTAGAGTTACACTCTAGCTTGCAGTCCGCTCTACATTACAAAATACCTTTAATGATTGCTAAGGCCAACATCACGTCTATCGATTCGCATTATAATTGTGTTGAATAATTAGCTCTATTTGTTCAGAATAAATTGAATTACCCATTCTGCAATCTGCATCTGAATCAATTTTATTAGCGATTTCAAATAAGTACCGCAACCCTACCTACCCGCACTGGGCCCGCGTGGTGGATTACGGCCCACTCCCTCTCACAGAGAGGAGGCCTGTGTCCCAGCAGTGGGAACATTATAGGCTGATTATGTACCGCAACCCTCTCGACCAGTTGCCTATTGGTCAACGCCTTGATGACAAATAGACATACTGTCAAGTCAATACTAGACATAATAATATCCGCAAGTTGACGACGCGTGACCAATCTTGGCAAAAGACTAGTTAGTTTTTGTGATAATTTAACAGGCACAGTTATAAAATGGACATTAACATAACGCCTGTAATCCCGAAGGGTTAGGCAGAGGTCGTATATACTACAACCGCATTTCGCCAGAATGGATATTCTTAGGCAAAATAATTAAGTATGTAGATAATCGCTAAGGAAGGCATTTAGTGACATAATAGTATCGCTAATTATCAAATACGTTGTGGTACAGTACCGGGCGTTGATATGAGAATATCTAGGTATCGAGTAGTAGAAAGAGAACTGTCACAAGAGTAGGTATGTGTGAGAGAGACTACGCTCTACAAAGTCAACATTTACAAAAAATCGATATGTATATACCTTGTAAATATTTACAAAGTTAATTTGAAGTGAAACCAACAATTTGTGGCTTTGAAAAGAATAAAAAAATTATGCCTACTGTAGTCTTTTCTAGAAATTTTCTTACGTTAGTGCATTTTCAGTGCGTATAAATCTCGAGCAGTTCCCAACTGAATCATAATTATCTATAATCGCATAGCCTTTTCAATGACCGCACTTAATATATTATCACAGAATTTGCGGAGGTATACCAGCAGGCTTAGCATGACACTCTCTATTTCTTCGAAGAATAGACACGGCTCTTTCTATACAAAGTGACATTTCGTTATTCAGTTTTTGACATCTCACCGTAGAAATCCTTCTACAATCTGTTTTTATTGTCTTTCGTTTCTAACGATCTTTGTCTAGGTCCTTTTTTATGTAGAAGGATTTCTACGGTGGGATGTCAAAAAAGGAGAAACGAAATGTCACTTTGTATGGAAAGAGGCGTGTCTATTCTTCGAAGAAATAGAGAGTGTCATCCTAAGCCTTCTGGTGTCCTTTCACAGACACTGGAAAAAGGGCTTCAGAACACCAATGTTGTTTATGTTAATCACATTTTCTGCCCTATCTAATGAACCCTTAAATTGCCCTTTCTGATTAAGTATCATAACACATTTTCTCCTCACGCTGATCAACGCCCTACTTAGTTCTATTTCAGTCCTTCCTTCTATTGCGACGTAATATTAATTTATTTTCCAACCTATTTGTGTATGGGTGTATAAAACACATTGCCCACGCCACGCCACGGCCCGTCGAGGGGGGCCCGGCCAAATTGGTGATGTCCGCTCTTTCTAATCAAATTGGGCACATGTACGGGCAAACTACGCGACTACGCCATACGTACTTAAGGTCACAGTTGAAAGTAACAAGCAGTATGCTAATAAAAATGATATGCAGATACAAATTGTTGTGTTTCGACAGCTTTGCGTGATTAAATCTAAATTTGTTGCTTGAAATAGTTGTTGTGTATGGTCATTTTTGAGCAGTATTTAATTTTAATGATTTAAAATAGCCTTCATATTACTGGATATTGATACTTTAATAAATAAAAAGTCACGGCAGCAGTGGTTTTAACAATGATTTTCAATGTTACGAATAAATTTAATACAGTGAAACAACAAAACGACTGTCTTATCAATGGCAAAAAAACGATCCTGATACAAAAACTGCCACGACTACCTCGTTGGTCTAAAGGTCACAAGTCTGCTGAGCATGAGGTCCTGGGTTCGATTGCCAGGTCGGGCAAAGTGTTATTGGGTTTTCCCATTAGGAATTTCTCAGTAGCATTTGTGTCCGGTTGATGGCAATAGGCCCGCCCCCTATTACATGGGACTTAAACATAGCTGGCGAAATGTGGGTGTACTAAAGATACATCTCTACCTAACCCCTCGGGGATCACAGGCGTGATGTTATATTATTTTATGATACAAATACCGATATTAAAGAAACAGACACGCCTAACATTCGCATAACTGCACGTAAACATGCGTAAATTATACGAAAGGCACTAAATAACAGAAAATATAACTATAGGAAGTAAAAAGTTAATCATAACGAACTACACTGCATACCAAAGTTACATAACTGAAACATATAAAGTTATCAATTCACTTTTCATAAAGGAATGATGTTTCTTTTTGAGTGGTTTCTGAAAGGCTGATCGAGTTCCTGATTAGTCCCCTGTCAAATCTAAGAATAACTAAATGATCATCATTCCAGCCGAAAGACGTCCACTGCTGGACATAAGCCTCCCCCAATAGGGAGGGTTTGCCATAATCGCCACGCTTGGCAGGCGGGTTGGCGATCGCAGTATGGTGTTAAAATGCATAGAGAACGGTGCTGCCCATTCTCTAGTACTCTAGTCCCTTAATCGCCTTTTACGACACCCACGGGAAGAAATGGGATGGTGCTATTCTTTACGTCCGGCACCACACGGAACACTAAATGATAAATGATTTTATTTCTGTAAGTAGGTTTTTACAAACACTTTTACACGTCAAACATATTTTTTTAAACTAGATGAGGTCGGCGTTTCCTATCTGACTACTCTGAGAAGAAAGGCCGAAACAAACTCAGAGGTCACAGTCTCTTTTAAAGTCCAGACATAATCTTGGTCAGATCATGTGAAGACCATGTCGATTGGTGTCTGAAAAGGTCTTTTGATGAAAGAACCACACAGATTGAGAGGACCTGTCCAGTCAACTGTTGTTTAGCTGATGGACATGATCATCATTACCATCAGTTCAGCCGCAAGACGTCCACTGCTGGACATATTTAGGCCTCCCCCAAACGTGGCCACTTCGACCTGTACTCCAATTGCGTAACACAATGTCAATTAAAATCTGAATGATTTTAAAGTATATTGATAATCCATTGCTTCATATGTTCGAAAAATTTGTTGTTGAACTGTCAAAATGAAACTCATTGCTAGTAGCAAGTGTGTTACAAATACCTCGCTGTTCTGTGCTTCTCGCATCCAGCGGATTGGTCCAGTTGTTGGAAATAACGAAAACCAAGTAAATAACTTGACATGAGATTTGCCAAAGGATTAAAATGATTCGGTTTCAAATAAATTACCCAAGTGTAACATTTTTAATCGACGTAGATATCTGTTCAGTGTCCAGGTCGAGTTTACCTTACTGACGTGTTCCCTTAAACACACAGATCCATTTAACTTTTATGAACGCAATCGATAAATAGAATTGTTCTATGTGTCATACTTGGCTTCTACTGCGACACATTTGGCACAGCGGTGACGGCAGCGAATCAATGTCAACCGTTTTCATTTACTGATGGATTTAGATGAAGAACAAGTAGTCACACCCCTTTAATAAAACAAAAGAAAAAGATATAGATAATAAATACTTAATTGAATAATCAGCTGACATTGGTGTTGGGTTCGAAACAGATGGCCGACATGACGCAAGCGCATCGCGTTTTACGCACGAATGCGAATTCGGGCCAGTGTATGACGCGACGAAACTCCAACCGTTTACTTCAAGTAACAGACTTACAGTGCAACATAGTGGTTGTAAGTAATGTATTCTATGATGTTGTTGATAAGGTAAATCGAGGCCAGAAACTAGCTGGTTTCTTGAATGAAATATGCAGACTTATGCAAACCTAATTGCACATACATTTTCTGATGTTAGTAATTTAAGAAGCAGATTACAATTCCCCACTTGTAACAATGATGCATTAACTAATAACTGTATATTTAAACTAATTAATTTATAATAACTAGGCATCTGTTTACGGATTTACAAAAACTAATTATGTAACGCTACTCCAGTAACCTCGATACAGATTTGTAAATCTCGTATAGTCTAAACTTTCCTCATTTCTTCATCGAAGTTTTGATGCGAGTAGATTCCCGCGTACGTTGCCAAGCAAACTATGTAATACTTGTTGCTAAAGACAGCTCTGTAATTCTTATTAACTTTACCATACTTCGAAATTATCGAACGGTCTCGACGCACGAAACCACAATGATTGAAAAAATAAACCAAATGATGCAGTCGTTTTTGAGAAAATTGCAAACATACATACTGTAGAATTATTAATTCTACAATTTTTTTTGGGATTTGACCTGCATTCTTAACACTACTTATTCAACCTATTTTGCGGAACCCTACTGGCACGCATATGTATATTTGTCAATCAATCAATCATTTAGGTCTTTGACCTAGCCACTAAATTCTTACCTGATCTCATTAAAAAAAATGTATTTTCTTTTTTCCACTCTATTTTTGAAATTATATGTTATATTGCCTCGTACAGCGCGTTTTCTTTAAAACCACACTACAATACGCACACTCCTACGGGTCGCACAATTTGTATTGTAAGTCGGTTAAAACAACAAGGGAGTTCCCTTTTGATTTCACTTCGAGTCAGGTTCGAAGTGACCTTTAAAGAGTGCCACCACAAACAACTAATACTGCTAGTTGTTTGTGGTGGCACTCTTTAAAGCAGGTGCAGGTACCTACAACAGTACCAGTTTGCAAGCCTTATTTTAGTCAGAATCTAGATGACGAAGTAAATGACCGTTGAGTGTTAGCACGCGACTGGTTTTAAGTGAAAATGTCGCTTTGGTTTAGCCTCGATCAGAGAGAGAGTTTAAGAGGTCAGGCAATGTTGCGATTTTAAAGTTCATGTACCCATGTAACATTTAACCCGTAGATAACGGGTTAAGTGTTAAAATATTATAACCTCTCAATGACAAAGGCAAGTTTTACTTCTTATTTGTGTAAAGTTAGTAGGTACAGCATTACATAACCTACATAATAAAACCATGTCTTTAATCCCGGGAATTCTAGAAAACATACATTTCCCCAGTGTAAATTAAAGTAATTTTCATAAGCTGGGTAACTTTCCATGAACCGGGCATCACAACAGACTCCGGGCTGTATCTATACACATAATAATATTATATAGGGGTAATGGGTAATGGGAGGAGTACAGTGGTGGCCCAGTGTTAACATCCGCGACTTACGAGTTGTAGGTCGTAGGTTCGAACCCGGACAGGCGCCTATCATTGTGTAAATTATTTCATCACCACTGCTCTCAAAACGGTGAAGGAAAACATCGTAAGGAAGCGGGCATGTTCTAGAAGCAATAATTCAAAGACATGTGACATCTACCAACCCGCACTGGGCCCGCGTGGTGGATTACGGCCTACTTCCTCTCACAGAGAGGAGGCCTGTGTCCCAGCAGTGGGAACATTGTAGGCTGATTATGTGTTATTATGTTAATGGCTAATGATTGTTAGTTGGTATATAGGAGATAATCTTCAAAACTACTGATCCGATTTCAAAAATTCTTTTACTGATAGAAAGCTACGCTATTGCCGATTGCCATAGGATATGTTATTTATGTAAAACACGCAACCGAAGTCGCGAGCAGAAGCTAGTAACAGTATATATATACTATCCACTGGGAAAACCTAAAGGCTGAACCCAGGTCTCCATGCTCGGCAATCGCACTTACGATCCATGAGCCAATCCCCTTGATCGCGTAGCATGACCACTTCTATCTTCTACTCTTAGAAGAACAGAGATATAAACAAAGTGACATTTATTTTCATCATTTTTGACATCGTGCCGTATTAATCTTTCTACAAACTGTAAGTTTGTCTTTGGTTTCTTCGTTCTTTTCCGTTTCAGCTCCAAAATAAAAGAAAGATCTGTCTTGATAAAGACCTATCTATCTACTGTCTTAACAGACCATTAAAACAACTAGAGCAGACGTACAGTTTTCTTCTAAGAAAGCAAAAACAGAATTTATCGACAGCTCGCGTCTGCGCGTGAATGCACTTGCAATCAAGACGTGAGGGCAACGGCGCGTGCGACGATCATTTCTCTACTCTAATTCCTATTCGTTTACTTTATAAATAACATTCCATTTCTTTTTGCTTAAAACATTCTTGTTAGCAGTGCAAGTAGTCTTACAAAGAAAATGGTTTTGTATACTTAACTACAAATAACACAAAAATAAGATTAAGCGTTTCTGGTATGCATCACTCATGTAGGAAGAAAATCGTTGAATGGGACCATGGACCATGAAAGGTAGGAATTTGTATTTTCTGTCTCCATTTCTTCACCTTTCCTAGATGTTTGTTTTCAATTATCGAACACAGTAAGCTCATGATCATTAGAATTGCTCAACTACAATTTTCTATTTTTCAACACAGAATTTCCCATACTTCCATCGCCACTAAACATGCCATTTACATAAAATATAGCATGTGGAAACACACCGATAGACACAACATTCAAACACCGCTTCCTCGTGTGTCTTCGCTTATATTTTCCAACTACCCACTTTAATAATGATGTTTTAACTCATTGCAATATTCAATGGTGTACGCAGAAAGGTGGTCAAGTAAAGTAATGTTATATTGACAGCGAAATGAACAAGTTTCTTCGCCACGCACCAGGATTTTCCTCGATCACTTTCACTGTTGGACTGTGTGCGTGCGCGCAGGCCCGGTTGCAACGGAATCCGCTTTACCTTGCTTGATCACTTGATGGTAAAATCGACTTGATGGGCGTAGAGATTTGTAATATCCGTCTACATGTAATCTGAGTGTGTTTTAAATTGGGGAAAACTATAATTCCTTTTACTTAGTAGATGTAAAATTAAAGTTGTAGTTTCTATGGATAGCTTTAATCAATGTGCATTTTTTGCGGTATGTTTGTGATAATAGTTTAGTCAGTTTCACAATTTACAGGGATAATTTCAGAAAAATAAGTACATATTTCGGGAGTCATTAAGCTCGTAACGATGAAATATTTGAGTTTGAGTTTACATCTGTCCTTTTAGCTAGAAGATACTGAAAATCAGGTGGATCCATTAAAATCAGTATTCAATCCCTCACCCGTTACCAACTAGTTTTTATTCCCCGTTCTCGAGAACGCAAACCAAACTTACCATACAGGTAACAGGTTAAGATTCAGGGTCAAATGATTGCAACGCATGCAATCTTTGATCCTGAATCTTAACCTGTTACTCATGCAGACTCGTCATCTCAAAATAGATTCACTAATTTGCAAGGAAACTAAAATTGAAACAGTTCTTCGAATGGTAATCACTCTGTGACAAATTGCTCTAACATTGCCTACTCCTTACATGATTAAGCAATTTGGACGTCCGATTCTAACAAAAATTACCTACAGTCCATCGATCTAGAAAATTCTACACGTTTCGCATGCGTGAGCGCAGCGGGAATGTCTAGAAACTACGTCTAATGCAGTTTGTCATTAGAGCGTTCGTTCGTGAGGAGTGAATGATTTAGGTAGCGACACCGGTCTGGGTTTTATGAACTATGCATACTGTTCTGTACCTCATAGTAAACTGTGCTCTTTTATTCGAAAGGAGAATTAAATTCTTGTTTTTTCATTCACCTCGAACAGTAATGAAGATCTGTAAAATGTGGGTTTTTTTTAATCCTAACTGATATTATAAATGCGAAAGTGAGTTTGTTTGTTACGATTTCACGCTAAAACGTCTGAATGAATTAGGATGAAATTTGGCACATGGGTAGACCATGACCTGAATTAGGACAAAGGATAATTTTAATCACAATATTCTCTCGGGGTCGAGACTTATTCGGATGAAACCGCGGGGCACAGTTAGTTTCTGATAAATCCTTTTGTAATTAATTATATATATATAGAAATAGACAAAACGTGTATTATATTATATTATACACACAATGTGTGTGAGAAAAATGTTCGTAACATGCCCTGTTACACAATTTTTTCTTCTATAGATCTCCACTGTTGATATAATCGTACCCATCTCTATTTGCACCCTACTTCATCATCATTGCCTTGTTCCACCAATCCACCCACTGCTGAGTACCTGTAGGTACTCCGCCCTTATGTTCCATGCCACCCTACTGCTTTAGCACTTACTTAGATTTGTTTCCTGTGTAACAAACATTTTCGTTTATCTATGTCAAACACGAATATATGTATTTTTAAGCTGCTGCTGGTGGAGGTGATGGTTACCCCAACCATCACCTCTTATAGAAGTATTATTATAGAGAGCAGTGGTGGTCCCGTGGTAACGGCCGCGACTTACGAGTTGTAGGTCGTAGGTTCGAACCCAGACAGGCGCTTTACTTTGTGTAAATTATTTCATCACCACTGCTCTCAAAACGGTGAAGGAAAACATCGTGAGGAAACCGGCATGTCCTAGAACCAAAAAATTCGAAGACATGTGACATCTACCAACCCGCACTGGGCCCGCGTGGTGGATTACGGCCCACTCCCTCTCACAGAGAGGAGGCCTGTGTGCCAGCAGTGGGAACATTATAGGCTGATTATGTATTATTTCACAGTGGGAAAGTGATGGAGCTATACAGGACTTATAGCTCCATCTCTTTCTCACGCTAAAGTAATATTGAAATAATACTGCTTTATGAGGTGATAGTTACCCCCCTGAGCTGTATCATAATAAATAATACCAGACTATTATTGTCCTACTGCACTCTCTCACTGGTCTCTTCTCATATGGAGAAGGCACGAGGAATCAGCACGCTTGCTTAACCTTTTGACCGCCACAGTCATGTATAGATGACAGACCAAAATGTGCCCAGCACGCCCCGGTCACGAGTACATGACAGATTGTAAGGAAAAAATCGTAGCTTGGCGCCGAGGGCACGTTTTTGCTTTTTTGACGTGGCGGTAAATATTATATGTTAAGGGTCGGGTAATCGCTGTTGACCTTGGCCATACAAATGTGCGTCGGGCTCACGCGCGGCTGTTCAGTTTCATAGGGAATCTTTATTTTTAGTAATGAGAATATGAATATTTGAAAAAAATCACAGATAGAATTATAGATAATAAAATAGCCTGTTCTAACAAAAAAAAATCATAAAAATATCTTAAGTAGTTTGAAAGTAATTTAGTTTTTTATGCTTTGGGTAGACATTATATATTCCTGTATTTACTCGTATTTCATAAAGTTTTTAACAACAATACTTAAATATTCACATATAAAATTGATGTGCATGCGTTCTAGTTTAACATTATTTTTTTGCATAACTTACTTCCCGGGCGTAATAACAGATTTAAAAGTCACTAAAATCATATCGCCTTAAGCCGGGTTGGCGATTTCAGACTTACATATTATTAACTATACTAGCTTTTGCCCGCGGCTTCGCCCGCGTGAAGGAAAGTGCCACGCAGACGTACCACCGGGAAACTAAGTATTCTATTCGTTGTTTAATAGATCTTTCTATTAGTTTACGCGCCGCACGCTTGTAAAGTGCCCAGTCGGCATGATTTTTTCCCGACATCTTCAACATTCATCTTCATATTTTAGCCAATTTGTATAAAACTTTAATGAAACTTAACTTTAACACTTATAGAGGCATGAGCAACAGAGTGTAAAGTTCACTCATTCTCCATAGAAAAGGAAGGATCCTCCGACCAGACGGGTCGTGTCTGGTGGGAACTGCCCGATGGTTGATGTCGGGACGTTGTACCTATATTATACAAGGTGTCGTTTTGCATCCTCGTCAAATTCAAGGAGGTAACTATGCTAATGATTCTCGACACGAATCAATAATAAAATAAGTAGGTCAGTTTTTTTTGTTTTTATTAATTTTCGGAAATCGGCATGCGTGTATCAACGCGGTATCAACCGCCCTGTAACTGCCCTTTTACACACACACTACCGCATACGCATCCGGGTGATTCTGTTATGTGAAAGTGGTGTATTCTAAAATACTATTAAACTTAAATAACTAAAAAAACAAGTATGTATATGGAGCAGGTATCGTAATTTTATTTGATTATATGTGTATTTCAGAGCAGCCTCCTGAAATTTGACGAGGATGCAAAACGACACCTTGTATATTTATGCTAGTCGCGCGGTAAACTTTGCTTGCGCGATACAGGATTTTGCGTGACGTCGGTGTGACGCGTAGTTCGTATGTTGTGACGTAGATGATGCCGCCACCCACTTAAACCTTCCTTGTAATTGTGAATCACTCCGTCCATTGGTGAAAACCGTATGAAAATAAATTCGGTGATTTTTTATTTTATCACGTTCAGATTAGGGATTGCAATCCGGCGTCATTTTCAATCCGGACGAATCCAACCGGAATCCCATCGATCCGGCCGGATACGTCCGGATCGATGAAATCAGGATGATTCGCTTTTCAGTTCAAACTGAACTCTTAGTGAGTTATTCGAATATAATTGTACTTATTACAGGTAGTTTATACAAAAAAAAATATTGTATATAAAATCAACTTTTTTCCAATGTTAAGATTAGACAACGAGCAAACAATTAAAATCTAGTAGTTTAGGTAACTATTCAAAATATAACTACGTAACGAGTTGTAAGTCTTTCTACATTTCACATTCACAGATAGATCAATAAATTATTGTAGTAAGTAACTTTATAAAATCTAATATATAACTTCGTGTAATTTACTGAGATAAGAATTGAGTACACAATAATATTAAAGTATTGAAGAATGCTAACAAACAAGTCTTATATTTATGACAGACACCATCATGATTTGAAGATTCTGTCTAATGAATGGCACAATTATAACAATAATGAGCTTGTATTACCAAGCCACCCACACATGAACATCACGTGTAACGCATTTAAAGTACCTACTCATTAAACTGCGCTGTTATTTTTCAAAAAATCCCTAGGGATTGCAATCCAGAAAACAGACCCGGTAATCCGGCGGATCCGGCATCATTAAACGTTTACCGGATCCGATGATAGCAATTTTTTGAAAAATAGTAGCGCAGTTTAATGAGTAGGTACTTTAAATGCGTTACACGTGATGTGCATGTGTGGTGGCTTGCTAATACAAGCTCATTATTGTTATAATTCAGAGTCAGATAGAAAGACACGGCGGGGGACATTGTTTTATAATATGTACTGATAAAGTAAGTAAAGTAAGTTCCTCACGATGTTTTTGTTCACCAACGTCAGTAATGTCCAAGATAAACTCAGAAAGTACAAGAAATTGAAAAAGTCACATTGGCCCAGATACGACCCCACAATCTCGTGCGAGACATGGCCAGGCCTTAACTACTGGGTCATCACAACATTTCATAATAAGCCAGCCATAAAATATTATTTATTTATTTAACAGTTTATGTACAGACAAGAAGAAAGGAACAAAAAACGTACAAAGATGATGTTTATATCTAAAGAAATCTCTTCCAGCATACCTGCGATAGGACAGTAGACAAAAAGATGTAGACACGTGTGTAAGAGTAAAAGAGAAAACAAAATACATAAAAACAAAAACTATTCACTAATTTAAATATAAACATACATTAAGAGAATATACTTACATACGTACATACTTCTAAAATAAATATCACTAAAATAATTATATATAATATTAATAGTATAAAATAATAAATACATAAGATAAGGTTCTTGCACTCTTCTTTTAAAAAGAGCAACAGTTTGGCATCTTCATTAATTTATTTATATGCGAATATTGAACGTGCATTTCACAATGCCTGAGTTCATAAACCATAATATGCACAATAGGTACCGAACAATACTAATCAATATGGGAAACAGGAATCTCATGTCTTATTTGTTTAAATATCGAATAATAATAAATAATAAACCAACCCATAATATTGATAAAAAATAAACTGCACGCCTCACAGACAGGACATGTTGACGATAAATTTTGAGGAAAAAAATCGAAGAAAAATTTATCGATTTTTGTTAATATCTTTTGAACGGTAATGAGTTTGATAACGATTTAGATTAATCTATTGTGTGTGACGACGTGAATCGTGACGATAGACACACTTCCCAACGGAAAGCACTTGCACGTAATTTTTTTATTACATTTTTTGTTATACAAGGTGTCGTTGTGCATCCTCGTCAAATTCAAGGAGGTAACTATGCTAATGATTCTCGACACGAATCAATAATACTAATAATCACGTATATCTATCTAAAAATATATTATAATGTCAAGTCTTAGCAGGGATGTTTTAAAAACTAGAAACTTGACTTTGAATTCCATGTATCGAAACGATTTTATGTTGGAAAATACGACATATCGAGAGTAGAGCACTCTCACACCCTGAAGCGTTGTGGGGCATGCAAAACTCTAATGAATGAACCTTGATTTCATAAGACACCATAAAGAAAATTCTTAGGACCTAGACAATTCACAATTTCTTTCAAATCATTCGTACTGTGCGTTTACTATAACTTGACGCGTTAAGGCTCGTGCAGACTGGCGTAATATCCCGGGCGCGGCAGGCAGCGTGAACGCGCAGCGCGACACTTTCCATTAAGTTTTCATAGAAATTGTGCTACTACTGTCGCGTCGCGCCTGTCTGCGGGAGCCTTAACGTGATTGGTACCACTGAATTTTGCAGTCATGTGATTGGTAGTTCTGTTCGTCATTCGCCATTTTAAACTATATTAGAACGAACAAAATTCAGTGCCACCAGTCGAGTCACATGCCAAGTTATAGTGAACGCACTATACATATTTCTTCAACGACTTGCAACAGGATAGACATAAGCTTTTCGGTAGCTTTTCAATCCAATGTCTACATTTTTGAGTTTTGCATAATCGTTAAAGCTGATAGAATGTCAGTTTGTGTTAATTACGTGTCATTGACACACGGCAGGCTTTAAGAGTAAATAGTTAAGTACCTACAGATTTTTGTATAAACCCGGAACGAGCCAAATACCTTTAAACAACAGTTGCTTAAGGAGACCCAAGCTTGTCAATGGCAACCCGTAGTACACCGTCATCATCATAAACCGTGCACGTAGGGCCTTCCAGAGGACGGTCAAAGGTGAAATTGCCGGTTAAGTGGTCTTAGTTTTTTTGTTGTTATAGACTTTGCATTCATTAGCATCGCCCTGACATAACATCCCTTTGTTGGTATTTGTTATTACAGAGACATCGCAGGGGAGTTATAATGCCAGATATAAAGCTGAAATGTGTCATGAGACCTTTTTTTTTTTTGGTTGGGAAATCATCAAATAACTTCTACTGTTCTGGGCGGAGCTGGAGGGTGTGTCAGACTCTTACTGACTAAAAAAACCCAGCCGTATTCCTTCCTGTTGCCTGTGTTTTCAGGGGCCTCGGTAACCCTTTAGTACCTTCCCGCGACCCCGACAGGCATCGGCCCTAGTGGACCCCTACACTTGTGCTGACGACTTCTCTTTGAGGCGCGCGTGGAATACAACGCGCTGTCGACCCGGGCCAGGTCCTTACCGGACGGTGAGCTACCCATTGCTCACCGTCGTCATGGGCCTGCATTGCAATTCCTTTCAAACCGGAACACAGAAATGCTGCTTGACACCAAAAATAATCAGCAGTAATTCCCCGGACGAGCTCCTTTAACAAAGAGCCTATCTGCTTGTCGCATTTCACGCCGCTGACCAACAGGTTTAAATGGGGCTTATGCATTACCGAAAACCGTCCGATACCGACTGACCTTGAGGGACCAAGGATAGACCGGTAGCTACATTTACTTCGAGCAATCACTTTCACAACTCTTCATGCAATAATGGCGCCCAAAATAGAACGATCATTTCTCCATAATGACGACGCTCGGTTGTACACTAATGAATCTGGCTGGCTGGCCTATCATTCGCTCAATTTTCGTAATCCTATTACATAAAGGAGCCTGCGGTTAGTGTGCTGACAAAATATGCTGACATAATATAAGCTTGAAAATAAATGTACAAATATTTCAAGAGTGGACAAAATACGAGCATCGTAATAGTCTCCAATTGAGAACAACAATGATTGGTAAGTAATCCTGGATTATCTCACAAGTTCAATAAATCAAAACAATGGCCTGTTAAAGTTATGAACAAAAAAAGTGCAATGACGATAACAAATTTAGGTTCTACCGAAGTGAAACTTTGAAGACCAACATTCCAAGAACCAAACAAGAATATACATATTAACTTATTTAATCAGCCGTTGACCTACAAACATCTAAAGGATACACTATTTCTCAGAACACAAAAGTACCGTAATCTTGAATCAAGTCTCGATTGCAAAGATGACGGATAGCTGCGAGAAAAAAGCATGTTTATCGTCATCCTTACAACAAGGACGAAATCCAGAAAGCTCGCATTTTAATCTTTCAAACTATAGGGTATATTCTATACTTTAATAGTTTCACAGAAGCAATTTTGGGGCACATAACACCGTTGTGCATGATATTAGATTGATTAGATTTTAGCTAGATAGCTAGGTTATCTAAAATTGAGCTGTGTTCTACAGATGTCGAAGCCCGCTGAAGATAAAGTCGTTGTAATCGCTGCGCTGATCGCTGATGCTTAAAGTCGCTATATCAAACTTCCGAAAAGTATCGCAAACAACTAAAATGGACCTAATATAATGCTACCTAATCAGCCTATAATGTTCCCACTGCTGGGACACAGGCCTCCTCTCTGTGAGAGGGAGTGGGCCGTAAACCACCACGCGGGCCCAGTGCGGGTTGGTAGATGTCACATGTCTTCGAATTTTTGGGTTCTAGGACATGCTGGTTTCCTCACGATGTTTTCCTTTACCGTTTTGAGAGCAGTGGTGATGAAATAATTTACACAATGTAAAGCGCTTGTCCGGGTTCGAACCTACGAGCTACAACTCGTGAGTCGCGGCCATTATCACTGGGCCACCATGACAGCTCTAATACAATCATATGCTATGGGTATATATATTCATAATATATAAAAGTCGACGGGGCCAGACAAAGAAAGAACGCAAGACGGACTCTACCGCAGCATCGCAAATCGCAATACATCTTGCGAAAGTTATCGACCGATGTTACAACGTATGGATAGTTTTAAATACCATCATCGATAACCAATTTAGCATATTGCTTAAGTGTTTTTCTCACGTTTTTTGGTATTCGATGTGGATGACTTGCATTTATTCGTCGAAACGGTAAAAATATAGCATAATATTTGTAACTGTACGAGTATATGATGAATGCACGTTTAACCTTGGACAGTGACAGTTGGGCTGATCCTCAGATTCAAGGTCGCTCAGCGCGCTATGGAGCGGGCTATGCTCGGAGTTTCTTTGAAGGATAAGATCAGAAATGAAGTCATCCGGAAGAGGACCGGAGTTACCGACATAGCCTGCAGAGTAAACAAGCTGAAGTGGCAGTGGGCTGGCCATGTTTGTCGAAGGAATGATGGCCGATGGAGCAGACGAGTCCTGGAGACCGCGTGTCGGCAAGCGTAGTGTTGGACGACCGTAAAAAGGTGGGTGGGACGGACGGGATGCGGAAGGCGGAGGACAGGGTGTTGTGGCGCAGCCTGGGAGAAGCCCAGCAGTGGACTGCTATAGGCTGAATTGATTAATTGACATTTAACCGTATTAAAGGATGATTATAAAGACTTCTCGCCACATAAAGAAGAGATTTTGCCTTTAATAAATGAATGTCTTATTCTTTACTAGCTTTTGACCGCGGTTTTGCCTGCGTGAGGTAGGTAAATAATAGGCGGGCGGAGGAGTCTGTCAGACTCTTACTGGCTAAAAAACAACCCCGGCATTCCCCTCCAACACTTGCACAGGGGATTATGCGATCTATTGCGACTTCCGAAATCCCCGGCTGGTTTGCAGGCCGCCTCAGGCTCGCGGAGGGAATGATGTGTAAAACTCCGCCCGCGACGTCCAATAGGGGCGCATGTGGAACGCTACGCGCCGCCACCTCGGGTCCTGCCGTGTGGGGGGCGACAAATGTGCCGGAGTCCGTCGCATCTGGACCCATTTAGGGGGGCTGGAATTGGGCGTTATCCGCCATCCGCCGACGCCCGGTGCGCTTGCTGTGGGCTGGCTTGTGAGTGGAAGAGATCTCAAGCTTTCCGCAGCCTCTTTCTGCGATATGTCTGTTTCGCAGAAGGATACCACCGCATCCTATGTCCCAGGTCACATCCGTATCCGTTCACCAAACATTCAAATCCGTTCAGCCGTGAAAAGGTAACCGACAGGCAGACAGAGTTACTTTCCCTTTTATAATATCAATCAAAGTACCGCAGCCCGCGACATTCAAAGTTTTTTTTTTCTTAAGTTTTTTTTATGATTCGCAACTCTAACAGATATGTATCTACAGAGTTATAATCATTAGAATCATTAATACATGTCTTTAAGTAAGATTTGTTCCACTGGGGATGGATCCTAGGTGGATCGATCCGGAGTTCAATTTACGATAACAGTACATCTTGCTCGCGATTCTTTTCAGACAAGTCGTAAGAGGTCCTACGACTACTTAAGATTATTGTAATAGTAACAGCGTAGGATGATGTAATGTAACAATGTGCGGTCGGCGCCCGGAAGCTGGTCATAAGCGGATAACTAAATAATCGAGACTTCGATGATGCTACCAAGATTCCAAGTTGCCATAGACCTCTTAATACGATGCAAGTGCATTCTTAATATCCACTGGCGATGATTTTGAAACTCACGGAATAAAAATATCCGTAATATAAGGGGCTCGTCTTTCAATAATAACAGCCGCACAGGTTAAGCTACGGGTTACGGTGCGGTTAAGGTCGGTCCATGAATGACCATCCATTTCATATCGAGACCCCTCCGTGCCTCGGAAAGCACGGAAACCGTTGGTCCCGGCTGTCATTTGTATCTTTAACAGTCGTTACGGGTATTTGGCTGGATATGGTTAGACCGGAAGCTGACCCTCAACAAAGTTGCGAAAAGGCTAGGCAGATGATGATGATGATGATGATGATGATGGAATGATAGTATCCATATGTTACCTTTCAGAATAGCAGAAACATGTTACCTGTTGCAAAAATTACAATTTTCACGCATGGTGCTGAACTAGAAGGTGCTCAAGCTTTTATCTCGGCAGTACGTTACAAGCAAACAGCTCTTTTTGTTTGGGTGGGAAATTATCAAATAACTTCTCCCGCTCTGGGCGGAGCGGGAGGGTGTGTCAGACTCTTACTGACTAAAACCCACTCGCATTCCTTCCGTAGCCTGTGTTGCCAGGGACCTCGGTAACCCTTTTGAACTTTCACGCGACCCTGGCGCCTAGACATCGGCCCTAGTGGACCCCTACACTTGTGCTGACATCTCTTTGAGGCGCGCGTGAAACACAACGCGCCGTTCACCCGGGCCTGGGCCTTATCGGACGGCGAGCTACCCATTGCTCACCGTCCGCAAGCCCGCGCCTACGGTGGCCGGAAATCCGCCCGGGATTCCCGACGCCTAGGGTGTCTCCTGCGGCGGCTCAAAATCAAAATCAAAACTCATTTATTCAAACTAGGCTGAGAATCAGCACTTTTCGAACGTCAAAATTACATAAGACAGTCCCCCAAAACGCCCACCCTTCACCACTTCCTAGTGCTTTAGCTGGGAAGAAGAAGTGGTCAACAAACTCCCCAGCAGCACAGCTGTCTGTTCAGTTAGAGGAAAAAAAAATGGATTCTATACAACAGTATGCAAAACAATTTACATTACATGCAACACAAAACATTAAATTATTAGCCATATGTCAGCTAGCACACCACTATACCAACAAAAAAAAAGAAAAGGAAAACACCGAAAACTATTAATTCTCAAGCAGAGATAAAAACGTAAACAGAACTTAATGCCCAAATAAAAGCCTCCAAGCATAAAAGGCGTGCCCGCTTACATATAGCTATAGCTGTAACAGTCACAAATGATGAACTAGGACCATCACAGTAAAATAAATAAACAATTAATTACTAATAACAAAACAAAACAATGGTCAGTAAGACGACCAGTCACCACAAGCAGCACCCGTTCACGAGCATAACGCAAAAATCAGCCATTACCCCCCTCGCCATATTAGAGGGAAGGAGGTAACCCAACCCCCGACGCTACCGCAAGCAGTGACATCTAAGGGAGCATGACGAACTTGCTGCCGGTTGTAAGAATAATATAATCAGTTATCGAGGTCGCTAGCTAACCACATATTGCAATACAACTCAACAAAAAACACTGTAATGAGAAGATTATGTCAATAATAAACGAAGATAATATTAAAAATAAATTGACTTATACAGTCAAATAAAATAAACAATTATATGAACTCGTATAACCTAGGGCTAGGGGCGAGAGGGCGCGAAATTTGCCTTTCTCTCAACCGTCCCGCCTCCTCCTTCGCAAGCATTAATTACTGCTTCGCAGAAGGAAATGGCGGCTGCCCATGCCCTCTCGCTCCTTACCATGGCCTTAACCAGGGCCGTACGCGAGAGATCTCTGCCGCCGATCGCCTCCGCGAGAACACGGCGGTGTTCTGCCCATGCCGGGCAGACTTTCACCGTATGCTCCACCTTGTCTTCCGGGCGATCCACACAATGGTGACGCCCGGGCGTTTCCTCCCGCCTTGTCCGACACGGGAACCTTCCGAAGTTGCCGTGTTCCGTGAGGACCTACGTCAGGCGGAAGAGGTCCTCAACGCCGTGGCGTCTCTCTAGCCACTTCTCAAAGAGGTGACTTATCGCCGCAATTGTAGCATGCCCAGCACTGGGTTGCGACAATCGCACTCTTCATGTCGCCATGAGATCCCGCTGGAGCTCTGTCCGCTGTGCCGCGATTTCTCGCGGCAGCAGAGTTATGCCCCGGCGTTTCGCCTCCTCGTGTGCGAGGACTTTTGCCTCCAGATCCCATGGCGGCAATCCAGCAAGGAGGCTCCCCGCCAAAAACAGCCCTGCTGTCATCTTCCTGATTGGCTTATATTTTTATAATGACATAAACCATTTCCATGTAAATAGATGCGAAATTAGGATCGTTATGATACTCGTAGTAAGCGATTCTTTGATGATGGTTGACATTTTACTGTTAATCAGCATCTATTGGCAAATCCGTAGTATACCACTACATTCAATGAGTTTAATAAGAGTAGCCTGGAGTTGAGACGAATCATGTGTTAATACTAGCTCAAATTATGGCCCAAAGATACTGCTTAAGCTACACTAGAGGACATTGTTCTTTAAAAAAGAATACGTATTTGAAAAAATAATACTTATGCTGGAGCTGGAGGGGTCTAGCAGAATTGGCTGACGGAGAAATTTCTTCAAGTTTAGACATAAAAACTAGGCTTCATCACTACACTTCATCATTCACATCTTAGGCAAAGGTGGTTATAATATATTACACCCACATTCTTCCGTTATGTTTAAGTTCTATGAAATAGGGGGCGAGCCTATTGCCATCAACCGAGCACAAATCCAGACTCCGGACTATTTCTGAATTATAAAAATTCCTGATGGAAAACCTAACGATACTTTGCCGACCTGGGAATCAGACCCAGGACCTCATACTCAGCAGTAGCGCTTGCGACCACTGCACCAATGAGACTGCACATTACACATTATTCTGTATCCAAGTGTTGCAAGAATTCAACTTTACTCAAGAGTATTTCACTTTGCAAGGCGAGGTGTATTCGTTCCAATGGCTGCGTTCAAATTATTTACTTTCATTTCATTTGTATTTATAATAAGTAAAATGTGTTCAAAGCCTATGAAATTTAATAACAACGGGACATTGATACGCCCCAGTTAATCTGTAGATCATTTACATGCATGTGAAAACACATATCACTGTGAAAATGGCCTAGTATATTTTACTAATATCCATATCTACGAGTATGTTGTATAATATATACAATCAGCATCCTAATTGCGTCATACACTATCAATAACATTCTGAATGATTTTGGAATATAATAGGGCGCGGGCGGGGCGCTGTGCGCACGCGCCGCGCCCGGCCTGCCGCCCGCGGCATTGCTAATCCATTGCTTCATATGTTCCAAAAATTTGTCCGCTCAACGACTTAAGTAACGCAATGAATGTTGTTGAACTGTCAAAATGAAACTCATTAAACTACGGATAGTGCGTTAGGCAACTACCCCGCTGAACAATAAATGAAAACACGGGAAATACTAAAAGAGTAAAGGAGTTCAGGATTAAAATACTGGCCAAAGAGTATTAAACAGTGCTAAATATTACTGATGGGCCGACTTTGGATTTTTCCTATCAGCCGACTAGCTATAGTGACTCAAAATCAAAATCAAAAGTCACTAGGCTGAGAATCAGCCATTTCGAATGTCATAATTACATAAGACAGTCCCCCAAAAACGCCCGCCCTTCACCACTTCCTAGTGCTTTAGCTGGGAAGAAGTGGCGCAACAAACTCCCCAGCAGTTAACTAAACTACTAAATTATTAACTAAACTATTGGATATATTTGATTGAATTTTCGTATGCAGGCTGGGGACATCATTAGACATACACAGTTTCATTTATTGTCGTATTATCGCTTCCACCTCGTATAATATCAGAAATGCGAACGTAACTCTGTCCTTCTGCCTGTACCTTTTCACGCCTAAAAGGCTGCACAGATTTTAATGAAATTTGGCACACGGATAGACCATGACCTGAGTTAGGTACTAAGGACATAGGATACTTTCAAAGATAAAAATATATGTCTAGATAGACAGTCAATGCTGTGAAGTCGTCGAAAAAAAATTGCGTCCAACAGTTGGCCGCAAAATGCACACTAGGATAACACACTGACAGCACAATGACGTGGCGCGAGAGTATGATGTAGCTGTCACGCACTCCAGCATGACAAAGTTGGACTATTTCTTTTAGTTATTTTGCAGCGCGACACTCTATCCAGATAAAAGGATACTTTTTATCCCGATAGCACGTACAGTCCGATACAAACTTAATGGCGGCTCGGAACATGAGGCGAGTCACTGCGCAATAATGAATTCATGTGTCAGCGGGGGTGAGGGGTGCGGTACTGCCCAGCAAGTAGCGCACTTCAGAGCCGCCATTAAGTCTGACGCGTACTATTCTTGTGGGATAATTTCCGACCAACACATCGTCGTGCAAAAGCTAGTACAAATACGCCAGAAAATTTAATTGCACGTAATGTAAATTGTTTTGCATACTGTTGTATAGAATCCATTTTTTTTCTCTAACTGAACAGACAGCTGTGCTGCTGGGGAGTTTCTTGACCACTTCTTCTTCCCAGCTAAAACACTAGGAAGGGTTGTAGGGTAGGCGTTTTGGGGGACTGTCTTATGTAATTTTGACGTTCGAAAAGTGCTGATTCTCAGCCTAGTTTGAACAAATGACTTTTGATTTTGATTTTTGATTTTAAATCTACATACATAAACATACATACTCGTACATAAACTCACGCTTTTCCAACGGGGGAAACCTACCTATTTAAAAAAAAGTTTTTTTTACACTTTTTATACTCGTAGGTATAATTCCTATGATTTGCAAGCACTAATCAGTAAGAATGAGTATTATGTAGTCAAAACAAAAAGTTATATAATACAGGACCATTGTCATTAATCGTGGGGAAGAATGCGATAGCAAGTGTGAATGTGTCACTATACAAGTATTACCAATGATAACATTTCACTACAAATAGACGCCTCAAGAATGGTAATAATACATTGAGGGTCTTCATTCAGAAAGCCGCACCGTACTTCTGGACACGGCTCGTATTGTAAGGAAGTTCGTCTCTCTGGAGCCCTGACCGCCGCCGCGCGCCGGTAGCTTAGACCCTGTCCTCTATGTTACGGCTATGTTTTTTTTTAAATAATTTTAAATATTTTTAGATTTCTATATTCCTATATTTAAGAGCATCTCGTGGCTAAGTTATAACAGCCGCATGGGTCAGTCTATCAGGGTAAGCTACGCTTACCGGGGTTGGTCAGTGGATGGGTGACCATCTTTATGTATACCGAGACTTCTCCGTGCCTCGGAAAGCACGTTAAGCCGTTGGTCCCGGCTATTCGTGAATCTTTGACAGTCGTTACGGGTCGTCAGAAAGCCCAAAATTCTGACAACCAGTCTTACCTAGGGGTATCGTATTACCCAGTTGCTGGGCTGTGGAGATCAGATAGGCAGTCTCTCCATGTAAAATACTGATATTCATCTGATATTGATTTGCATCTGGTTATACTGGATGCCGACCCCAACATAGTTAGGAAAAGGCTCGGCAGATTGGTTCTTGAAAAATGTAATCTATATGTATTTAAATGTACAGTTGCCAGCACATCAAGTTATAATAAACTGTCAAATTTATTAAAACAATTTTAAACCTTAAAATGTTGAAGGTTAAGTTCTAAATTGAATGAGAAAATTTGACAGTTTGTTGTAACACACAATAACAACAGCACATCCTGACTTTCTATTAATCGTCTAAAATAATCCTTCACAATGACACCATTTTTCACAACTAACCAGAGAAAAGCAGACAATACGCAACTCGCAAGAGCAAACAATAACTAAAATATAACAAAAGAGTTTCAATTCAAGCTCTATCTTTTGTTATCTTTTTACTTTGGGGGCTGTGAGCTTTACTCTATTCTGTGGGAGAGCAAGTTTACGACCACGCGGACTCTACTCGGAATTAAGATAATAACATAATAGAAGTCCAAACTGATGTCTTAAGAGCTGTATACATTTGTGTATGAAATATATTGAAAAAAAAGAGATGTTAATAGAATATCGCGTTCGTTCCGTCGTCTCTAATACCAAATTTAGATGATTTGGTTTTAATTGCTGATTCAATAAAATTTCCTTGGACTTTTTTTTAAATAATGATTTAGGGCTATTCAAAGATTATTGAAAGAGTTATCATCATAATCATTAAATCTGACTTCTGAACGGCAAAAAAACTCCTGACCTAATTTTAAGATGCTTACAATGTTTCATAAGTTCAAAGGGCTTCAAGTTATTATAATAATATATTGTAAACGAGCAATAAAAAAGTTGTGTAAAGTACTGCCTTTATTATACCTGGTTTACTTATTTTTATACTTGAGTTTTATTTAGGACGCAACATTTTTTTACATTGAAACACTTAAAATATTAATATTACGCGATATACATAATATTATGTACTTTCAGTTTTTTTAATCAAATACAGAAATATGTAATAAATGAATAAATTAAATAATTTTTAATACATAAAAAGTTCTGTTGTTAAGTTAAAATAAATAATGAAAATATGCAAGCTTCGAAACTACATCGTCCTAAAGCTCAATCAATTACCTCTTTAAGAAAATCTTCAGAAAGTAGGCTGATATACTCGTATACAGGATAAGTTTAAAGCTGATATATTATATACAGGAAAAAATTTTGAGTGCGGATATTTTAGGAGATAATCCGGTCCATAAAACTGAACAGCTTTCCTCAAGGAACATATGTCCTCCTTGGCGCTGCGGCCAGCCCGTACGGTCTGCGGTGAGGCAGCGAGCCTCCTTGCCAGATTGCCGCCATGGGATCTGGAGGCAAAAGTCCTCGCGCACGTATGGGCCCAATAAGTCCCCCCCTCTCTTTGAGTGGCTAGAGAGGCGCCACGGCGTCCTCACCTTCGGCCTGACGCAGGTCCTCACCGGACACGGCAGCTTCGGGAGGTTCCTGTGTCAGATAAGGCGGGAGGAAATGCCCGGGTGTCATCACTGTGTGGATCGCCCGGAGGACACGGTGAAGCATACGGTGGAGGTCTGCCCGGCTTGGGCAGAGCACCACCGTGTCCTCGTGGAGGCCATCAGCAACAGAGATCTCTCGCGTCCGGCCCTGGTTCAGGCCATGGTACGTAGCGAGAGGGCATGGGCAGCCGTCACCTCCTTCTGCGAATCAGTAATGCTCGCAAAGGAGGAGGCGGGACGGTTGAAGGAAAGGCAAGTTTCGCGCCCTCTCGCCCCTAGCCGCCGCAGGAGACGCCCGGGGCGTCGGGAATCCCGGACGGATTTCCGGCCACAGTAGGCGTGGGCTCGCGGACGGTGAGCAATGGGTAGCTCACCGTCCGGTAAGGACCAGGCCCGTGTCGACGGCGCGTTGTGTTCCACGCGCGCCTCAAAGAGATGTCGTCAGCACAAGTGTAGGGGTCCACTAAGGCCGATGCCTGCCGGGGTCGCGGGAAAGTTCGAAAGGGTTACCGAGACCCCTGGCAACACAGGCAACGGAAGGAACACGGGTGGGTTTTAGTCAGTATGAGTCTGACACACCCTCCCGCTCCGCCCAGCGCTGGAGAAGTTATTTGATAATTTCCGACCCAAAAAAAAAGGAACGTAGGTCCAAATGTAAAAGTAACGTGAGTAAAACATAAGTCACGTGACCCGTCACTTAGTATGAAAAGTCGATGTTCAATTTTAAGACTTCGACCTATGTTCCTTGGGAAAACTTGTCCAGTTTCATGCACCTGATTACCTCCTAAAATATCCTCACTCCTTTTAAATTTATCCTGTATGTTCATATATTTTATAAATGAATTCCTTCTATTCTTTTAAGTTCCATTCCGAAAACCACTACCTAAATCTATCGATAAATGATCCCCCCATAATTCTTTCATGATAGAACAGTATCATCTTGTAGCAAAAATGTTCTGGTTTGGATCTTGCACACCCTTCCTAACTTCCCGCGTGGGTGTAGCGACTCTGAAGACGAAATATTAAATATGATTCAACGATTACAATAAACATTAACACAGAGCTCCGTCAGTCAAGGCTGAAGATCCTAGTCTCCAGACAATTCCACCAAGTGGCAAGGTCAAACTTCATTTACTTCGCTGTTTCTTAGTGCGTTTGGAAGACGTTTGATGTCAGAGAGGAAGCATTAGTTTGATTCTGTGGCTACCTTGAATTTTAAATTAATACTTAGAGCAAATGTCTTTGTACTACAGAGTCAGGAGACATTTGTCAGTTTTGTTTCGGAGCTGCAGCGCTGCCATGCCTCTAGTTTTGCAAATATTCATATGCGGCGTTGATCATCTTGCATCAGGGTGGCATCAGGTTCGCCTAACAAACAAAGGTTCCGTAAAAAATTTTGAATTCGTTTTTTTTTTATATTGTCTTGTGTTGCGTTTTACATTATGTCCAAACCTTATTGTCGATTGTATATTGATTTAAGGTAGCAGATTTCAATTTGGTCCGGTCGTTTCCGTTCCTTACAATATTGTAGCCACAACAGTTAGGTTATATAGATTTAGGGATGTTACGGAGGGCATGTTAGCGGAGGCAGAGATGCAGAGTTTGAGCGGAGGAAAAATTAAGAAAATATAGATAATTATATTATAAATTGTAAAGATTGAAAGATTTAACTTATCCGTTAGACATAACAGCTCGTCACAAGTTAAACTTGGATAGGTACGTTCGACGTCCATGTAAAGCTGCTGACACAGTTAACAGCGCTTTTTACCTGTGTTTGTCCTAGAAAAAAATGTTCATTCTATGAAGTCATGATGAAATGAAGCGAGCGATGCGAACCTATACTAGTTTACCTTGTTTGTACAAGTACGCTACGTTTGGACCGTGGATCAGTGGATATTTAGAGCAATATGGGTCATATCGTTAGTAAACGAGAATTGTTGACGCGTAATCGATGTTACGCAACTCGATTCTAAATAACTACAAGACAGAACCGATTAGAATACTCGTAGTTCAGTTCACGTAGAATAAATTGTCTACGCTTTTGAGTGCTTCGGGTCATATCCATTTTAATATCCATCAGAATCTAAAAATCAAAATCTAAACATTTTGTTTTACATAAACCTACATGGGCACTTATGAAACGAAAGTTAGGTGCACGGTTCCAATTGGTATGGAGAAGAGCCGGCAAGAAACTCTACAAATGAATTTAAAGGGATTGGATATTGTTTCTATATAAATTAGAGAATATTACCATAGCATAATAATCCCTTAAAACCAAGGGCTTCACTTGAAAGCCCACATGGCAACACTAGAGGAAACAACCTACAAAGGGTAAGTATCCAGTTTCCATTAGGCGGGCTCTTGATCACGTTCCGCGTTTTCAAGCTTATCATTATTAGACACAAAAGTGTCCTAACTTAATTCAGTAATATCCTTTGCTCGTTAAATGAAAAATGTCAATAGATTAGATTACAAAAAATTATAAAGCACTTTTTTAAGAAACTCGTGTTTTCGAAACCCACAATCAGGACCACTTTAGTAAATCGTCACAATCATGGGCCGGGTAACGTCGTAATGCCTTTCGAAAGATTTAAGAGAATACGTAGAATTCCACCGACAATGATACGACAAAAAATTGTGTGACAAAGTTCATAGACTCCTCTCCCGTCTCATAAAGGATTAGGGCCCTCGCAGCGGGAAGCGGTAAGTGGAGGTGGTCCTTATCTGAGACTGTTTCAACAGCGCAGTCGACAGCGTAGTGGGGTACTGCCGCGCCACCACTTCGCGCTCCATCGCGACTGACGCAAGCCGCGCCCGCGCACAGGACCGCTACTTTCAAACGAGCCATTTTCGATATTCAAATTTTAAAAATGTATTCGAATGAAGTGAGGTGAATCGATCAAAACTGTTCAGTGAATAACAAAGTGAAAAAAACAAGTGCTTTGGAACAAATTTTTGTGAAGGATTTATTTTTGTTAAGGAGCAACCCTCTACAAACCCAAGGTAAATTTTGTTGTTTTGTTATTTTTGTTGTTTGTCCGTTCGTGTGTTGCGGCAACAGCAACGGTGGCGAGGCGACTTATTGCAAAGTGCAGTTTCGTATTGTGGCTACTAATTTACAACACACGTCGTCGGAATGTCTGGTTGTAGACAGACTTTCTCGCGGTTATTTCAAACAGTTTAACTATATCAAAACAAACATTTGTAACAAATGGGACGCCTTACTGCCACTCAGGTGTAATTTAGTATGATGGGCAAATAAAAGAAATGTCTTTTATGATCAAACCTTTATGGCAGCGCAATTACAGCCAGCGTAATGTAGAAAATCTAATTTAACAATACTAAGAAAATGTTATCAAAGAGTCGTTACTTTACGTAATATTACATATCTAAGTGCGCCTAATTGTATACTTACCTAATAGCTTGATTTACTTTAATAATTGTCAATTTGTCACGGGTACTGACACGCTTTCTTGTATAGATAATATAACTTTTGGTAACAAAAAAGATATTTGGACTGGTGATTATGTAGATTAAGATTTAAGTCCCTTTGGAAAGAGTGTCACCTACTCTATGCTTCGTTTCACAAGTAGGGTGCGCAAATCTCCAATTTTGTTATAAGTGGTTAAGTGTCTTTTTGTTTAGGCATTACTTTAATCGTGGTATTTGCAAGACTTACCGACCATGTATTACGGTAAGTGTATTTTTTCTTTTATAAATATATATGTTCGAAAAAGAAGAGCAGTAGTGGCCCAGTGGTAACGGCCGCGACTTACGAGTTATAGGACGTGGGTTCGAATCCAAGCAGGCACTTTACTTACTTTTTTGTGTAAATAATTTCATCACCAATGCCAAAAAAACGGTAAAGGAAAACATCGTGAGGAAACCGGCATGTCCTAGAACCAAAAATTCGAGGACATGTGATATCCGTCAACCAGCACTAGGCCCGCGTGGCGGATTAAGGCCCTCTCCCATAGAGGAGGCCAGTGTCGCTTATTATGAAATATATAATGTTAAAATTAAAAATATTGCACACTTTCCAAACCGAAAATATACAAAATTATGAAATCTTCTTCAAAAACGATCCTTTCAAACAAAATATGCTTAATTTTAGATATTTGATGCAATCCACATTTGGGTGCACCGAAACGTAGATTTTTTTTTATAAAATATGAAAATTAATACTAAATTTAAATTGTAAATATTTATTTCAGACTAAGCACACAACAATTAATACAAATCCATATTATGTTAGAAGGTAGATACATAGCTATGTTAGTAAAATTTAAAATGATGATTATTTTTTTACTAAACAATCAGTGTTACTCTTTCTAAAATCAATCATGTACAGAGACATAATGAGCAATATGTGGGAAAATAAAAGCAGTATTGATTAAATAAATCTTCTCATAATGTATTCGTGATAGTGACGATTTTCCCAAGTTTTTCATAATGGATGGGTAGGGAAAGTTTCAGTTAATGTCTCACGATCGATCGATCGATCATCGATCCTCTCACATGTGGAGGGTAGGTAGATGCTTCGCGAAAATTTCTGTTCATGTCTGGAGAAATATGTAAATCTTTGCATTTTCAAAATTGTAGCACAATAATTTGTATATTCATAGCAGACAACTTTTTAACCATACCAAATACTCTTTTAACTCTAGATTAAGTGAAACGTATTTCCGTTTTTAGAAAATCTTTCTTACGCTCTGTTGCTTTTAGCGAAAAAAGTTTGCAATTATATTTTTTAAAGTTATAAGTCATCAAGTCTTTTTTGTTTAAACTTTTGTTTTTTTTTTTGTCTAAATGGAATGATTGGGCATTTCATTAGTGATGCTGATATTCGGAATTCGAATGAAAACACTAGAGATGGTCCTGATACGACTGGTGATATTTTAGTACTACCTACGTAACATAGGTGGAATCTAGATATAAAATCTGAGATCACGATGTGTAGTTTTATCCCATCAGTTAGATCATAGAGAAAGTGGGTGATGCTATGACCGTGTGAATAAATAGTAAAAAAATCCAATTGATGCCATAGCGTTCTACTCTTAAAATGTTGTTTTTGTTCTCCAAGTGATTTTCTACTTTATCATACGTTGTGAATCGTGTCTATTTATTTTAGTTTATTGTATTGTCGTAATTAAAATTTAAATAAATAATGCATTTTTTATGCTTTTGTGATAAATTACAAATTTATACGAAATAATAGGTGAAGTTCATCACTATAAGAAATAATAAATAAACATTACTTCCCGTTACTTTAAATTACAATGTTTATAGTAATTTATTTGTAAATAAATATGATTTATTCAACATACCGTAACCTTAAAATAAGACATTATGCAAATTAAACTTTTTCTTGAGGTAAAAAAAATATAAGTTACTTAATTGAAGTGTGTAAAATATTTTCAAATCAAATCAAATCTTTTTATTATGGGGGCATAGGTTAAAACGCCCGGGTGTCAGGAGGAAACGCCCGGGTGGTCAAACGATGCATACTGTTCTGTACCTCATAGTAAACTCTTTTATTCTAAAGGAGAATTAAATTCTTGTTTTTTCATTCATCTCGAACAGTAATGAAGATCTGTAAAATGTGGGATTGTTTATAAACCTCAGACCGTCACCGGACACGGCAGCTTCGCGAGGTTCCTGTGTCGGATAAGACGGGAGGCAACGCCCAGGTGTCACCACTGTGTGAATCGCCCGGAGGACACGGTGGAGCATACGGTGGAGGCTTGGGCAGAGCACCGCCGTGTCCTCGTGGTGGTGATCAGCGGCAGAGATCTTTCGCGTCCGGCCCTGTTTCAGGCCATGGTACGGAGCGAGAGGGCATAGGCAGCCGTCGCCTCCTTCTGCGAAGCAGTAATGCTCGCGAAGGAGGTGGCGGGATGGTTGAGGAAAAGGCAAACTTCGTGCCCTCTGGCCCTAGCCGCCGCAGGAGACGCCCTGGGCGTCGGGAATCCCGGGCGGATTTCTGGTCACCGTAGGCGCGGGCTTGCGGACGGTGAGCAAAGGGTAGCTCACCGTCCGGTAAGGACCAGGCCCTGGTCGACGGCGCGTTGTATTCCACGCGCGCCTCAAAGAGATGTCGTCAGCACAAGTGTAGGGGTCCACTAGGGTCGATGTCTGCCGGGGTCGCGGGAAGGTACTAAAGGGTTACCGAGGTCCCTGGCAACACAGGCAACAGGAAGGAATACGGGTGGGTTTTAGTCAGTAAGAGTCTGACACACCCTCCCGCTCCGCCCAGAGCGGGAGAAGTTATTTGATGATTACAGATCCATTATGTCCTGCCTAGTGGGCATACAATAATAAATTATGTATAAAAATAGTTATCACTTTTATAGCAAATCTTACAAAAAGAATTAGTGACAGATTGTAGTATTGGTGACAGATTCTAGCAAGTACTAATTATTGAGAAAATCTTGGATTGTGTAGGCTTTGTCAATAAAAAAAATACGCAATTTATATTTGAATAGTGAGAGTTCCTTTGTGTTTAAAATGTCTACAGGTATTTTATTGTAAATTTTAGATGCCATTCCAAAAAAAACTTTTGCTTACAAGAGCAGTTTTATGTGGTATACTCGTATATCTTTTTAATTTTGGAAGGTAGTTGTAAAACTGTATGGCACAGTTGAAAAACAGAGGCAACTCTGTAAGTGGCTGTAAAGTGTGCAATTTCAGATATCAATAGAAGGCACTTGTGCAGTCACAAAATCGATAAGCACAATATATATTTTACTCATTTTTGTAACGTTTAGTTTTTCTCTACGTCGTTTCAATGATGTGGGTACAATGATCAATTGAAATAATCTTGTAAGTAAAATAACTACGATGTTTTTTAATTAAGTTTTTATCCATAATCCACTATTTTACTTATTTTAAAGTAGAAACCAAGTGTTCTAAATAAAGCAATATAAAAAAAAACGAAATGTAAATCAATAGTTATGTCGCGGGTTTATCGATAACAGTAGTCCTACCACTATTTTTACGAAACGATGATGAATTTTCCCAGCATTTGACTCACGGAAAAACGTGGTACTTACTTGAAACTAAAAAAAACTAAAATAAATAAGTAGGTATGTTGATATCAGTACCGCGTGGAGAAAAAAAACACTTTTCATTACCAACATTGAGTAGTAAATAACTTGTATCAAATGTGTGAATAATAGTTTCTTTTTATTTCTTTTTTAATTACCGTACTATTGTAGATGGTATTATGTGTGAGGCAGTTTCAAGCATTTTCATTACTTTTCATAGATTGCGAAAGAAAACTATACAGTTTTATCATAACTAGTTTAATAAAAATCCCAGCATCGTTAACAAATATAAGTGTTTTACTTTTTTAACAATGCAAAATCGCTTATTATCTTTAAAACGTACCCATTTACATCAAACCTACAGATCAAGAATTTTCTGGATGTGTAAAAACATCCCTCAGACATTTATTTTTTGTTGACTCGTACCTGCTGAACAATGGGTTTTTTGTGCAACATTTAAGGGTGGCACTGTAGTACTTGGTTACCTGCGATGTCCAAATTTCACCTTATGCTATAGGTAATATTTTTTGCCTTTGTCATATTTTTTTCTAAGAATAAGAAGGAAGGTCCAAAGTCCGAAAAGTGCAGAATCAAAGCCAAATCATTTCTTTCAAAAAGGCACATAAAAGGCACTTTTAAATGTCAATATTTATTCTAATTGCCCCTTCCAAAAGTTACATATATATATATATCCAAAAGTTACGATATGGAGAAGAATGGGCAAGAAACTCTACACTTACTCTTTTAAAGTGTTAATATTTTGTATACATTAATTATACGCGCGAAGACGATGCACACACGGTCACATATCAAGCTATACATTTCCAGTATAAGCTGACCTCTCATTGTAGCGAAATCCTATACAATGCGAGATTAGCTTATACTGGAAATGTATAGCTGGATATGTAGCCGTGTGTACCTAGAATAAAATTAATAATTAATCAAAAGTTGCATATCTATTTATTATTAACCCTTTGTTGCTATAATGTATTTTTTTTTTTTGTAAAGGCATCAAGGGTTTAAGCTAAAAGCCAGTGCTTAGTAACCCGCTAGGCCCTAGCGGGTTACTAATCGTTAGCATTATGCTTAGGTCCCTTAGCGGCTAGAGGACCTAAACATATTGCTGACGCTTGAACCTTTTGCTTCCGATATCATAGCCTTTTTATACACATGTACCTAATACTACTAGCTGGTATACTGGAGTTGTACAAACGTTTATTTTTTTTTATTTTATTATACTTGACGGTCAAAATATGTATCTAAAGTATGTATCAAATGTATCTAAAGCAATTGAGACTTCAGAAAGTCTCATAGGTATCTGTAATTTGAAAAATAACCTTCAGGGGGGTAACCGTCACCTCTTATAGCAGTATTATTATAATATTACTTCACAGTGGGAAAGTGATGGAGCTATACAGGACTTATAGCTCCATCTCTTTCTCACGCTAAAGTAATATTGAAATAATACTGCTATAAGAGGTGATGGTTACCCCCCTGAAAGCCTCAGATTCATCATTATCGGCTTAGCGTTTCCCCAACCATGTTGGGGTTGGCTTCCAGTCTAACCAGATGCAGCTAAATACCAGTACTTTACATGGAGCGACTGCCTATCTGACCTCCACAGCCCAGTTACTGGGTAACACGATGCCTCTTGGCAAGACTGTTTGTTAGACTTTCGGGCTTTTGACGACCCGTAACGACTGTCAAAGATCCACAAATAACAGCCGGGACCAACAGCTATAAGTACGAGCTTTCCCAGGCAAGGAGAGCCTCAGATTATACCCGTAGATATGCTACTTACTCCTCCGCGGTTCTACTTGTTGTGTGCGTTCACCTAAGTGTGTTATCAACCCAACTCACGTATCATAACTTTGCACTCGCTGTTTTTCGCATTCCCAAATTCTCATGGAAATTGTTATTGTATTCTATTTAATACGCCCAATACCTACTTATAGTAGGTATTGGGCGTCCTACTAATATTATAAATGCGAAAGTTTGTAAGAATGGATGGATGGATGTTTGCTACGCTGCTCTTTCACGCAAAAAGTATTGAACGGATTTGGATGAAATTTGGCACACAGATAGTTTATAACCAGGAATAACACATAAAATACTTTTTATCCCGATATACCCACGGGGTTAAAACTTATGCGGGTGAAACCGCGGGGCGCATCTAGTACATAATATATTATATTATGTACGCCCAATACCTACCTATATATTAATTTGATACCTTGGCAATTGGCACACCTGCACCCTAATCACGCAACACACTTTCAATCACGATCCAAAGAGGTTTGAACGATAGGGGATTGTTCTGCATCCATACATCTTTCGCCCCAGAACCAACAGAGAAGAAAAATTACTTTGCGTATTCTAAATTACAAGTATATGCCCATGAAGACAAAGTTTAATGGCGGACAACTTGCAGAAAGCAATTAATTAAAAAGAAAACAAAGATTTTGAGGTTATATTTAGTAAGAAACAATCCTTTCAATACTTAGAAGTACATGGTAATAAATGCATGTTACTAATGTTATTTATATTTCCATTATGTGGGATTCAGTAATACAATGAATTACTAATGTGCTTATCGTGTTTTGTGTTAAATAAACTTATTAGGTAGCATTTTACCCTTTTGGTCAACCTTCTTGACAGTTGATTGACTTGACATGACAAGGATTAGGGATGCCCATAAATTAGATCCGTATCGATATATTTTATACAAAATCGATATCGTTCAGTGTCCCAGCGTGATATTCTATTTGAAATATTAAAATGCATCTCACTTATGGGTGGTAATTGTAAAACAAATTTATTAATTTAGGATGGATGTATTAGGATATGAAAATCGGTTTTGTTGTTGAATTCCTTTCGCATCTAAGGTGCATGGTACTAATAAAAACGTCGCACAAGTCACTGCAGAAGCGTTGTACCCTAGAGTGAAAAAGGTTGACAAAGAAAGTACGTATGGATGCGTATGACATCCGTGAGCAGGTGGCCAACGCAAGTAATCTCACTCTCGGTTTTTGTGAAATAAAAGATTGGGCATCACTAATTGACATGTCAAAGATGGCGGCATTTTTGATGTGATTTCGTTACTCATTACATCTCTTTTAATTGTTCATTATGAAACGCAGAACGTCTGTTTCATACAGATATTCGCAATAAGTATAATAAAATATATTTATAATTATTATGTACGTCAGATATTTGTTGGTCCTAGGAGATTTACGACGATGTCCTTCCTAATAATAGATTGGTAGACAGGAGTGCTGCTGGGGAGTTTGTTGAGCCACTTCTTCTTCCCAGCTAAATCACTAGGAAGTGGTGGGGGGCGGGCGTTTTTGGTGGCCTGTCTTATGTAATTTTGACGTTCGTAAATTGCTTATGCTCGTCCTAGTTTGGATTAATATCCTTTTATTTTGATTGTGATTAATCATTTCCTTCATAGGTTTGAAAAATTCGTCTGCACAGCATCGTACATAACGCAATGAACGTGGCTGAACTGAAAGGCATTGCTATCGATTGCCATGTGATGTGTGTTACGCAATTACCCCGCTTCGCAGCTAAATTATATCAAAATTTGATATTTGGTGATGGTTATTCTTTCATTCAATTAGTACTTTTTAACACGTGCGTGTAACTATTGTTACTCGTTAGTAAAAACATATTTCTAAGCTTTAATCACAATCACGTTAGTTCCATGTGATGTTAATTTAGAAATATGTTCAAGGATATTAAAATAATTAATATTTGTTACAAAATAAACCTTTTTTTTGTTGAGCATATATTTTTTTATTGCTTAAATAAGTCACAGCTTCGTTAAGTTTTCTATATGGAATTAATGACATTAAAAATATTTTGTTTATAAATGGATGTCCTGTCCAGACTACCTCTTTAACCAAGTCACTATGTATAGAAGAGTTTATTGTAATGTTTTGTTGTTCCAACTGACCGACTCATACTTACTTAGCTAGAGTTGATGAAGCATGAAATTCAGCAAGTAAAACATCTTTCATGACGTGATGAAACGAATTAAACTCAGCCCGTACTCAGCCAAACCGTGGCCAAATTTAAACAGTATTAATTGAACTTACTAAGTACCGAATAAGGACTTAATTGAATGTAGGAATGGTGGGCCGTGAAACAGCTGTATTAATTATCGAGCAAAACTAAAACCATAACGATTAAATCAACTTTCAAACAAACAAAACCGCAATAATATCAGTTCATCCGTTTAGGAGTTATGATGCGGCAACGATAGACAGAAAGTCTTTCCTCGTCTCCTTTTACGCTGGGGTTCTTGAGAAAAAGTATTCGATTCGCTTGTTCTAAATTTGTATAGCAAAACATTTCACGCACCTACCTCAAATATACCCACACCATTATTGTTTGTAATGTCCCATACAATTAATGGAACAATACATCATGATCGGTGCCCCTGTCACGTGCTCTTGCATAAATTGTGATTGGTTAGTTAAGAACTAACACGCACACCTGACCGTTTCGAAAACTTTAACTTCGTGAATCAAGGTTGATGTTGTGAATTCGAGAGAGATCGCCTTCGTTTTGCGCCAAATGTTTGTGGCATCTGCTGCGTGGAGAAAAAAATCCTTTTAAGGCGCTGACAAGACCAAAATAGGCTTCTCTTAAGAAAAAAACATTGCCAAATCTGTATAGTTTGTGGTAACGAAAAAAATATATGTATGTTAATTTTGAACATATTTCCCAGAACTTGGTTGCTACCAAAACACGTTTTGAAAAAAAAATCTCGATACAAACTAACGTAAAACTCACTTCTTACCTTGAGTTCTAATCCAAAATATCTGCATTAAATATCAACATACGCTACGTATTTAATTAATAACAAGAACGTCTTATTTGAATGCAGAACTCGGTTGTTTTTTATTTTCGATTACTCGACTCAATTTTGAGTAAATAGAAAAATTGCTTCATATTTTGCAATAAATTACCAGCGTTGTGTCATCGCGCTTCTCTTTCTTTTCTATGCAATCTGACAGTGACCGCGGTTTAGGTGTTGCCAGCGTCTTAAGGCAAAGGATGCCAGTAAAGTCCAATAATTAATTCACTGGAGTAATCTGACATGTGCTAGCTGTCAATTTGTATAATAAAATAGCCATATTTATTGTAATGGTGATCGTTCAGTTTAATCTATTTATATAAGTGTAAAATAAATTAATAATAATAAGACTTTTACAGTCTAGAATATAATAAATACAATAAATATGATAATTTAAGCATACAAAGTGACAGCTAGCACATGTCAGATTACTCCAGTGAATTAAATTCGTCTTTACTTACGTTGTTCACTTTTTCATTGGGAGTAAGTAGGTACGTAATGTATATAGGATGTTTTTTTCTTGAGGTCGTAACATAACATTACGCGTGTAATCCCCGAAGGGCTAGGCAAAAAAGTGTACCTTATAGTGACATCCACATTTCGCCAGTTATGTTTTAAGTCCCCATGTAATAGAGGCGAGCCTAGACTCCGGGCTGCTACTAAGAAATTCCTAACGGAAAAATCCAATAACATTTTTCCCATTTGAGAATCGAACCCAGGAACTTATGCTCAGTAGTAGCGCTTGCGACCATTTGTCCTACGCCATTTAAATTGAAATTGGGACAGATTATAGTTTTGAAATTGGTCGAATAGGGACGAATAAAGCCTGATATTTAATTGCCTGTGAGACTATAAGTTGAAACAACAATAGGAGTGGCATCGTCTTAATAGTGTTTAGACGATATTATAATTATGTTGCTCCAATTTTATTGTATGTCACATGCAAGTTTCTTGCATCGTGTAAATGGGGCTTAAGGTTTTGGACGGGACACAGGCACAGCTGAATTTGATATATTTAATTGATCATCATCATCTGCCTAGCCTTTTCCCAACTACATTGGTATATAATACCAGTATTTTACATGGAGCGACTGCCTATCTGACCTCCACAACCCAGTTGCTGCGTAACACCTTACCCCTTGGTAAGACTGGTTGTCAGACTTTCGGGTTTCTGACGACCCGTAACGACTGTCAAAGATCTACAAATGACAGCCGGGACCAACGGCTTAACGTGCTTTCCGAGATACGGAGAGGTCTTGGTATGTAAAGATGGTCACCCATCCACGGACCAACCGCGGCAAGCGTAGCTTAGCCTTATCGATCGACCCGTGAGGCTGTTATTACTTAGCCACAAGTCCCTCCAATATTTAATTGATGAGTAATACAATTATTTTCTTTAACGTGGAGCAAATTTCAAAAAGAATTAAGTAATAGCAAATTGGTTAATAAATTCTGAATAAATTGCACAGCTTTTGAATGACTTTATTCGGGCATCTTTTGAAAGTAAATTATGTATCAATGAAAACGACATTTTACGCAATCATTTCTATGTTATACAAATTGATATTGGTATTTAAGGCGCAGATATACGATGTTAGTGACTTTTAAATCTGTTATTGTGCCTTCATATAATGCAAGTAAGTTATACTAAAAATGTATTTTAAACTAGAACGCATAGGGTCAATTCTATGTGTGAATGTTTAAGTATTGTAGTAAAATACTTTATGAATAATTTCAGGATAACACGTAATGTCGTGCATTTTATGCTTTGGGTAGATATTAAGTACCTACTCTACCCAAAGCATAAAAAAACGATATTGCGTTCAAACTACTTAAGATATTTTCATGTTATTTTTTTTGTATGAACAGGCTATTTTATTATCTATAATTCTATGTGTTATTTTTTTTTCAAATAATATTCTCATTACTAAACATATTTATTCCCTATGAAACCGAACGGCCGCACGGCGTGAACGCGACGTACATTTGTATGGCCACGGACAATGGCGATTACCCGACCCTTAAATTGTAAAATCTTATGCAATTTCAGTGAATCAACTTTATCATAGACTGTAGAGTAGGTGTCCGCTAACGTTGGTCAGAACCAGCTCGTTTGCATTGCAAAATTAGTAAAACGAGTTGCATTAGAGCCTCTGCAACATTCTTAGAGATAGGTTTTAATTATCATGCATCAAAGCTGTTGTCTTTTTCTTTTCATACTCATTAACTCTCAACTTTAAAGAACCTATTTTTGATGTGTAACTATACTACATAGATTGTAAATAGAGGGGGTCGAATTTCGACCAGTGGGCGACTACTAGTAATGAATAATTATTCGAATAAATATTTCAGTATTTAGCTTTTTTAATTTCTGAAGTTAATTTCTGTCGCTGCTCAGTTGCTTATTACCAAGGTGAGAAGTCAGAAGTCAGTCATGTTTACACATCATATGCGACTACTGTAAGGCTTGCTCGTTTTTTTTGGAACAAAATAGCAAAACTGTTTATTTTCAATCAATCAATCAATTTATTTGTGAAACAAAGGTAAACATAAATATTCATAATTATGACATACAAAAATAAATTTATAAGTGACCCATTTTATCACAGTATTAAATTTTTTGTTCATCACGTCATCTTACTTGCCAAGCCATACAAGCCATCTCATTACCAGCTATTCTGTCTATTATTCAGTCAGTTTCAGTCATTTCTCCTCCAGCCTGCAACCACCTACTAAAAGGTTCACTAAGGTGCTGGCCACCATTTAACCACCATTCTCCTAGGTGTCGTGATCCTTATATTCATATTTCTCAGCAAAAACTTCGCAAGAAATATCAAGTTATACAAATAAAGCAAAACTGAGTAACATTTTAAAAGGCTTGATTATTTGCAACACAGTGAACGTTAAAATTGCTCAATAACTAGCGAAATAAGATCACAATGTCCGTCTACCTGTCACTAAGTATATGAGTCCACTCCATTTTAGAATAGAATGCTCTATTCTAATTTCTGCAAAGTTTTAGTCGTATCTTGGTCTTAGTTGTTTGAGGTATTAATCCGAACTTCTGGATGGCTTGTACCTAAATACATCTCTTGAACTTCTTCATAGTTTTACCAATATTATACAATTATATATTTTTGTTTGGTAATTGGTATTTTTAGGTTAACGTATTACCCAGCAACTCAGCAGGCTTAGCATGACACTCTCTATTTCTTCGAAGAATTGACACGACTCTTTCTATACAAAGTGAAATTTCGTTTCTCAGTTTTTGACATCTCACCGTAGAAATCCTTTTACAATCTGTCTTCTTGTCTTTCGTTTGTAACGATCTTTGTCTAGGTCGTTCTTTATGTAGAAACATTTCTGCGATGGAGTGTCAAAAAAGGAGAAACGAAATGTCACTTTGTGTGGAAAGAACCGTGTCTATTCTTCGAAGAAATAGAGAGTGTCATGCTAAGGCTGCAGGTCTCAGGAGGTCAGAAGACGTCCACAACCCAGTTAGGTACTGCGTTCCATGTACCTAAAAAACTGATATTCAACCGGTTAGACTAGAAACCAACCCAACATAGTTGAGAAAGAGCTAGGCAGATGATGATTTTTTACAATATTTGCATTATTAAAAGGCAAGAAATTGATGTTTGATTGAAAATATATGAATTTATTTTATAGGAACAGGTTTTAATTTTTTTTATTTTGTTTGCCTACTAGTCACAAAGCTATTGACCCCGTAGAAACTAGATTCTTGAGAAGTCATTGATTTTCGAATTACGCAAAACTTGTTTTTTTTTTATTCTAACCTAAATTTCAATATTTTTCTTGTATTGACATAGATTTAAAGGTCGAAAGAGGTGGGTGGTAACATAAAATGAAGGGGGAAGTAGCAGCCCCCTTTTTTTTTTGGATGGGAAATCATCAAATAACTTCTCCCGCTCTGGGTTGAGCGGGAGGGTGTGTCAGACTCTTACTGACTAAAACCCACCCGTATTCCTTCGTGTTGCCTGTGTTGCCAGGGGCCTCGGTGACCCTTTAGTACCCACGACCCCGGCAGCAGCCCCCCTGTGCCCCCTTTAATCGGATAAAGGATTTTCAAGATTAAAAAAAAAAAATGACCACGAAGGCTAAATGTCGTCTAACCTAACGTTACCATGTCCGATCCGCACCAGAAGGAATTACAAAGCTTAAAAAATAAATACTACGTAGGCTAAAGCCGTCTAACCTAACGTAACCATGCCTGATCCGCCCCAGAATTAATTACAAGACTTAAAAAAAAAGCCACGAAGGCTAAAAGCCATCTGACCTAACTTAACCATGTCCGATGCGCCCCAGAAGGAATTTCAAGACTTGAAAAAAATTACCAGGAAGGCTGAGGCAGGAGCACCCCTTACCCTTCCAACCTTACCTAACCATTTCGGATCCGCCCTAAAATGATTTTAGAGGATAGTATAATTAAAATATAACAAATCAAATTATGGACACAAACGATGGCTGACAGACTATGTGAACTGACAGTGACAACACAAAATGGCGTCGTTCTACGTTTGGTTTCACATATCGGCAATAGTCGGTAAATTATTAGTGTTAATTATACCTATGTGTTAATTTAACACCAATAATTTAAATCGGCGAAATATAATGTATGTAATATAATGCAATATGCATAAAAAAAACTATCTAAATCACTAAATATACGTATTTATTGTATCATTAATATGAAGTAAAACATTTTAGTTCGTTGACCTTACGTGAAACGAAACGTTTAATGGCGAGACAAAATGTCAAGTGACAAAATATTGCTAAATTTCTATGATTTTTTTTTCCTCGTACATTGATTATATCCGCAACTTAAAACTTTACATGGAGGCTTCTAATAATACTTATGATATTTTCGTAAAAAAATATGGACTCGATGGATGTTAAAGTAAAACTTAGCCTTTACTTGCCCGAAACGGGCGAATCGACGATTTTTAAAATATGATTTTTTTCTGTAGGCGATTCGCATGAAGTTAATTAACTAGTAGGCGAATCGAGCACTACAAAAATATGTGTTAGGCAATTGACAGGCTGGACAAGATCAAAAAATTTCGCAACATTATTACCTTCCCTTTTATTTTAATACAAGGGTACTTTAAATACATAAGCACAATATAATAGTGCGACTCTTTTCCGTTTTGTTGACTTACAACAGTAACAAGTGTGCCGTACTAACTAGTGGTACATTTAACAATGTGCAAGTTACACCGTTAGGTAATATTGCTGCATTATGTAACACTATTGTTAAATACATTTTAAAATGTCGGATTTTGCATTCCCATCCCAGACTACATTGTTTTACAGGTGTATTTTTTAAATCTTATTACGTAAGTTGTCTCTTTATACGTAAAATTGTAAAAAAATATTTGTAAGATTTGTAAGTTTTTAGTTTTTTCAGTAAAGTGTTACATGTGATAAGATATTGAGCCAGATATTTTTATTAAGGACGTTCTCTGAATAATAAATTTTGGTGGGTAATTAATAAGCTGTCGTTATAAAATTATGTAATAAAATAACGCATAATAACGTCTCCAAAGATTTCGATTAAAAAAATAATTTAAGCAGATATTACAAAATATCGATAAAATCTTAGTTCAAGGCCAACCCTTCGGGTTGGCTATGATTTACGGCATCATCTCGGAAGATGAGAATTTACATTTTCGCTTAATTAAAAATGACACGTATACATAATAAATATATCTTTCTTATTCTAAGTATTACGTTCTCAACACAAAAGTTGTTAAATAAATCCACAAAACAATAAATATTTATAACCCATTACACGGTATTATATGTATAGAGAAGAAAAATGTTCATAAAAAATACAATTATAATTCCGTTCTTTGTTTATTAATAATTAGCTTCTGCCCATGTGTTTCTTGTTTTAATATAAAATATACCCAATGACACTCGGAAACCCTGTTGCTTTCCATTAGTGAAAGAATTTTTGGAATCGGATTTGTAGTTCCGAAGATTAAGGCATACAATGAAGACATAAAAACTCACAAATTTTATTTCTTTAAACATATAACATTAGTAAAGTAACACCTCTTTCGTTTCGCACCAATCGCATTTTTTTGCAATTAAATCATGTAATGCGGAAAAATACCGCACCTTCCTATATACATGATGTCCCCTTAAATAATAGATAACCTTGAAATAGTATATAATAGACCTTATGGCCGTACTAAAAAAAATATAAAAAGATATTATATCCCAAGTAGTGACCTACCAAAGGGTCATGGCCATCCGGATGGTCCGGGGATACCGCACGGTCTCCTGTGAGGCAGCGAGCCTCCTTGCCGGATTGCCGCCATGGGATCTGGAGGCAAAAGCCCTCGCGCACGTATGGGAGTGGCGCGAGGAGGCGAAACGCCGGGGCGTTAGTCCGCTGCCGCGAGAAATCGCGGCTCAGCGGACGGAGCTCCGGCGGGATCTCATGGCGTCTTGGAAAGTACGGTTGTCGCAACCCAGTTCTGGGCACGCCACGATTGCGGCGATAAGTCCCCTCTTTGAGGAGTGGCTGGAGAAGCGCCACGGCGTCCTCACCTTCCGCCTGACGCAGGTCCTCACCGGACACGGCAGCTTCGGGAGGTTCCTGTGTCGGATAAGGCGGGAGGAAACGTCCGGGTGTCACCACTGTGTGGATCGCCCGGAGGACACGGTGGAGCATACGGTGGAGGTCTGCCCGGCTTGGGCAGAGCACCGCCGTGTCCTCGTGGAGGCGATCGGCGGCAGAGACCTCTCGCGTCCGGCCCTGGTTCAGGCCATGGTACGGAGCGAGAGGGCATGGGCAGCCGTCACCTCCTTCTGCGAAGCAGTAATGCTCGCGAAGGAGGAGGCGGGACGGTTGAGGGAAAGGCACGTTTCGCGCCCTCTCGCCCCTAGCCGCCGCAGGAGACGCCCTGGGCGTCGGGAATCTCGGGCGGATTTCCAGCCACCGTAGGCGCGGGCTTGCGGACGGTGAGCAATGGGTAGCTCACCGTCCGGTAAGGACCAGGCCCGGGTCGACGGCGCGTCGTATTCCACGCGCGCCTCAAAGAGATGTCGTCAGCACAAAGTAGGGGTCCACTAGGGCCGATGCCTGCCGGGGTCGCGGGAAGGTACTTATGGGTCACCGAGGCCCCCGCAACACAGGCAACAGGAAGGAATACGGGTGGGTTTTAGTCAGTAAGAGTCTGACACACCCTCCCGCTCCGCCCAGAGCGGGAGAAGTTATTTGATGATTTCCCACCCCCAAAAAAAAAAAAAAAAAAGTAGTGACCTATGATTTATAACTAAGTAACTTTTTTTACCTTATTTTACATTCTTTTTCACCACGACCACGAATGAATGAATTCCATCGGTTATTAGTTGTTGTAATATTATACGTTGACTTTGCAGAGAGGCAGTAAATAATGTGACTAGCAATTGCACAGTATAAAAAAAAATTCGTATCTTAAGTACTACGTTTTTTTTTTTTGGTGATTCATAAACAATTCTGCAACATATAGGAAAAACTTCGTGTAATCGTATTTAGAAAAAAAAAAGAAAAAGATTCATTTGGATACAGTTCATGATAGGTTTGTTTTAAGGCTCTTACGACTGGTGCGATATCGCGGGCGCGACACGCATATTTCTGCCTGTCCCACCCGCGATATCGCGCTAGGCTGTATGATAAAATGTACTCAATGAGACACTCTGTCCATTCTTAACATATTTTTTCATAGATATGTTATGATTTGTTTTCACACAGCCGTAAAGGTATAAAGAGACCAATTCGGAAGTATTCAACTGTTATTATATAATGTTATTGTCTCTCGTCTCGCTACATACAAAGATATAATAATAATAATAGTTATTTACATTTCCCAGTCTCGCATTATTAATAATAATTCAACATAATTATCCAAGGCCATATTTTAATCTGTACCGATGTATATACATATTTTGAATCCTACATCGTATCCTCAATTCCTCACTAATATTATAATAGTTTGTTTGTTTGTTACGCTTTTACGCTAAAATGGCTGAACGGATTTGGATGAAATTTGGCACATCAGTAAACCGTGATCTGGATTAGGATATAGAATACTTTTTATCCCGCTACTCCCACGGGATCAAGGCTTATGCGGGTAAAACCGCGGGGTGCAGCTATTACATTATAAATGTGAAAGTTGTATGTTTGGATGTTTGTTACTCAATCACGTAAAAACGTCTGAACGGATTTGGATGAAATTTGACATACAAGAAGACCACGAGCTGGATTACTATATAGGATGCTTTTGATCCGGATCGCATGTTTCCGTGGGATAATTTCCGACCTTCACGCGGGTGAAGCCGCTGGCAAAAGTTACTATTGAATAAATATTTCGGCGATTCGATTTGTTCTCTAGTGCGTGAGGTTTTCGCCTTTCCTTATTCGATTATCCGCATTTATTCGTTGAAAGAGGCCAACGTGTCGTGACGTTTCAAACGATGGACGTCGAAGGTAAAAAGCCTAGGACACCACATTATGCCATAGTATGAATGTATGGCGTATAAACTACCCACTGATATTAATTTATAAGGAAGCTCATTTAATAGGAAGTAATTAATTATTATATGCTTAGATGGTTTATCATGGTTTGGTCATGTTGAGAGGATGAATGAAAGGCGACTGAAAAAAGGTATTTACAAAACAGGGTGAGTGGAAACGCCGGGAGTGGACGCCCTAGGAGGACATAGTGACCTAATTGGTGATGTTCTTCAGAAAGGTCAGGTGCGTAGTACTCGCAACCGGCGTGCGTGTATGACCAGATGTATGAACGTAAGGCGCTATAGTTTCCTATAGAACGCCACCTGCTGCGCTCCTTACATACTCATTTTGCTTCGCTTACGTAAACTCACACCTTCTTCCCATGGGAGTGTGAAGATGTGAGTATGTATGTAATTAATTCTCCACAAGTTTCATATAAAGTTGTTAACAATGTTCGTTTGTGCCTTTTGAAGGGAAGCGCCCTATGAAGCACGGTGAGTATACCACGATATTACTCATTGATAATTCATGTATACGGAAACTCAAACAATAGGAAGTAATTCATTATTTAATTCTTTATAAGTGTTCATATAAAGTTGTTAACAATGTTGGTGTGTGCCTTTTGAAGGGTAGCGCCCTATGAAGCACGATGAGTGTACCACGATACTTATACTCAATGATATTTCATGAACACGGAAGCTCAAAAAATAGGAAGCAATTAATTATTTAATTCTCCTTAAATTTTCATATAAAATCTTAATTAGTTGTCAACAACGTAAGTTTGAGCATATATTTTGAAGGATAACTCCTTTCATTTTTTTGACGTCATAAAAAAATATTCGTAAAAGTTAATCGCTCACAAAAGTACCCAGTTTCCATGACATTTAGTTTACGGTTTAACACATTTTAAAAGCTTTCACCGTGTTTCCCTGTAATTTATTATTTAAATGTCATCTTTCACATCTGCTTGAAGTGACCCAACAATTATATTCATATAAGTACTAGGTTTGAGAGTAGTGCAAGTAGTGGCGGTAACGGCCGCGACTTCCGAGTTTACACGTAGGTTCGAATCCAGACAGGCGCTTTACTTTGTGTAAATTATTTCATCGCCACTGCTCTTAAAACGGTGAAGGAAAACATCGTGAGGAAACCGGCATGTCTTAGAACCAAAAATTCAAAGACATGACATCTACCAACCCGCACTGGGCCCGCGTGGTGGACTACGGCCCACTTCCTCTCACAGAGAGGAGGCCTGTCTCCCAGCAGTGGGAACATTTTAGGCTGATTATTCAAGTACTAGCTTTTGCCAGCGATTTCGCCCACGTAGATGTTGTAAAATATCCCACGGGAATATTTTCCCCTACCATATCTGGTTCAGGTTATAAACTATCTGTGTGCCAAATTTCATCCAAATCCGTTCAGGCGTTTTTGCGCAAATCTCTAAAAACTATATTATCAGCATCAGACTCGTTCCCACACCCCGTAGCAAAAACTTTTTTTTTTCAAATATATGCATGCACAGTTTTTACTTCATTACTATTTTGTTACACAAGATGGCAGTGACATTAACGCACAACCCTGCTACCTTTTTTTTTTGGGTGGGAAATGATCAAATAACTTCTCCCGCTCTGGGCGAAGCGGGAGGGTGTCTCAGACTCTTACTGACTAAAACCCACCCGTATTCCTTCCGTTGCCTGTGTTGTCACGGCCTCGGTAACCCTTTTGTACCTTCCCGCGAAACCCTGCCACCTTGGCGTACATGATTCTGAACCCCCTGTGTTTGAAATTTACCGTCGCGTCGGTTATTTAAAAAAAAATGATTTTCCATACATTTTGACCACGTGGCAGGGAGCTACGCTAAAATCATGTGCTGAAATCATGGTTACAGTTTGCTCGCACATACAAATATGATATAATAATATTTATTATACAGATAATATATTATAATTATAATAAAATATAGATAACATATAAATAAATATAATATGTTTTACTTTGCTAGGACAGAATTTGTAGTGTCTACATGTTTCTTTATCCCCATATCGCCTCATTAATTCCATAAAACAGCGAATCTATCCATATTAAACATTAAGTCGGTTTCGTGTCTGTCTGTATGGCCGAGTTGTTCTTCTAAACTACGCAACGGTTTTTGATACAGTTTTCACCACCATTTAGGGAATTTATAATGCAAGTTTAATATGAATCATTCATATTAAACTTGCATATAATAAAGCAATCCTGGTGTTTTGTCAAGTCATAAAAACCGTGCGACGCACGGGCAAGTCGCTAGTTTAAAATACATAATGTTTCTGTTTTTCATCCATTTCGGGGCTTTTACTGTAATAATAATCGACGATATTAAACCTATCTGTAGCAAAAATAATATGGTCTAATTTCACGCTTGCTTACTTTCCGATCGTCGTCAGATAAGCATGCGATGCAGGGATCGAAAACAATGACAGATCTCATTTAGATAGTATCTACAATCACTTTTTCCATATACCACGCTACATACAATAACACGCTATTGAAATAAACCTATGAAAATATTTCAGGTTATTTTAGATATTATTGAGTGCAACGGTATAAAAATCATCATCATTTCCCCGGATTTCTACGGTTTTTAATAATCTACGTTTTCGATTGAATATAAAAATGTTTTAACCGTATACAATATGTTTTTGGTAGGTACTGTTTTTTTATCCATTTTTTTTTAAATTAGTTTTTTGTTTAGTTATCTACTAACCCAATAACATGGGCTTTGAAGTTAATGGAAAAACCTTCACTAAGGTTAGTGAAGGTATTTCCGTTAACTTCAAAAGCCCTTTCGTAAGTAACAAAGATAATACAAAATAATTCATTGTTTGTACATCCGTCCATTATACCTAGTGGAATAAAACTATAACCAGAAATAGTACATAGGCTGGTCACAAGAGCTGTCCTAGAAAAAAAAAAAAAACATGTCATATCTGCCTGTCCAGTATAACTTGATACTAAAATAGTGGCACTAATAAACGTCAACCATGTTTCAAATTAAGAACATCTTTAGTTTCGTACTTCGTCACTAGCCAAGGAATACTGGCCACTCAGTGGACATTCCTGTTTTTCTTGATTCGAAGTTCAAAAAACAAAAAAAAATACTGCGTATTCAATGTACAATAGGCACGTTCATAAAGCCTTCCAATTTTAATAAGTTTAAAAATATGTAATGCGATTTTATAGTCGTCTAAATAAGAAAGAAATAAGCATTATATAATTTAAAAATCTCAATAAGACACAAAACGCGACTAACTGGATAAGACTACTTTATGATTTTAATTCGCCGCAAGTAAAAATTCTTCCTAGAGATACTGTAATAATTATTAATTTTATTTCATTCAAGTGTATTATAATGTTTAATTATTACCAATTTACAATCTTTATGGTAAAGTTAAGGTCCAATCGGCAACTAGGACTGTGCCAGATAGGCGTTTAAACCAGTTCAAATTATTTAATAAACGTACCTAGACTTTCTGGTATTATTATTCGGGCCCAGTTGACTCGGCCCGAACTGTCACTGACCCGACATTATATCGGTCACTGATATAGTGTAATTATTAATCAACTAACAATGTATTATACGAAAACCTCGTACAAAATGTCTACTAAGATGGTTATTATCTACATAATAACCATACATGATGAGTATACATAATAATTCTACTTAGGTGTAATAAATGTATTAATGTAATAAATGATGGTTTATAACTTTATAAGTAAACACGCCTACTTCAATGACTTTACACAATAGTAATGTTTAATTATCTCCATAATTTGAGATGTCTTGATTACCAGAAGCCATAATCACGAATAGTCTTGGTCTAAAGTTGCCGAAAGTTCAACTTTAGCCAGATATTTATAAAGTCGTCTGTCAAAATATCCAAAAAGGCCCCATTATTTTTGAATAGGTAAATTCTAACTTCGAGAAAGAGACCAATCGTCGAATCCGACTCGGCTGTACGCAATGTCTTCACGTACCCACATACTGCAGTGTCTCAAGACTAAAGTCTTTGACCAGTGCGTGTTGCCAGTGATGATCTATGGCACTGAAACGTGGTCGCTCACAATGGGCCTTATGAAAACGCTAAAAGTCACTCAAAGGGCAATGGAGAGGGCTATGCTTGGAATTTCCCTACGTGATCGAATCAGAAATGAAGAGATCCGCAGGCAAACCAAGGTTACCGACATAGCCCGCAGAATTGCCAAGTGGCAGTGGGCAGGGCACATTGCTCGCAGAACAGATGACCGATGGGGCCGAAAGGTTCAGGAAGTGGTGACCGCGTACCGGAAGACGTAGCGTTGGAAGGTCTCCTACAAGGTGGACCGATGACGATGATGCTTGAGCTCACCCATGCTTCAGCCGAAAGACGTCCACTGCTGGACAGAGGGCTCAGCCTATGTCCAGCAGTGGACGTCTTTCGGCTGAAATGATGATGATGAGCTAAATTCAAGTTACCCGCTAACTACTATTAACTGACATCTGCCTAACACTGGGCCCGCGTGGTGGATTACGGCCCACTCCCTCTCACAGAGAGGAGGCCTGTTTCGCAGCAGTGGGAACATTATAGGCAAATTCTGTATGTATGTGTACTAATTAAACTTTCCTACAGCATCACACTAGTTAGGTTTTTGGGCGAAGTGTTCGGCTTGTTAGGGTTGTCCCTATTCGAAATTCTACGCTCTTTAAGGAGTCACTCAGGTAATCCTGAGTGACTACTTAAAGAGAAAGAGGGGCTGGTAAATCAGCCTAATAAGGTTCTTTGTGAAGCTACGCCTTTAAGCGTTTTTTTTTTCTCTAACTCACTCGATTTGCTTACTATTATGAAATAGAAGAAGGCAGATCATAATTTTTATAATATGAAAAAAATGTACGAGGATCTCTACTAATACCGGTTTAACAAAGTATAATTTGTTGAGCCCCCGAAAATCGTTTGCGTGTTATGGGAATGACCTGTGTAATCGAAATTATGTATGTGTTTAAGGCGCTGACAAGACCCAATTGACCAAAATAGGCTTCTCTTAAGAAAGAAAATTGCCAAATCTGTATAGTTTGTGGTAGCGGAAAAAATATATGTTAATTTTGAACATATTTCCCAGAACTTGGTTGTCACCAAAACACGTTTTGAAAAAAAAATCTCGATACAAACTAACGTTAAACTAACCTCTTACCTTGAGTTCTAATCCAAAATATCTGTATCAACATAAATTACGTATTTAATTAATAACAAGTACGTCTTATTCTAATGCAGAACTTGGTTGTTTTTTATTTTCGATTACTCAACTCAATTTTGAGTAAATAGATAATTACTTCATATTTTGCAATAAATTACAAGCGTTTTGTCGTCGCGCTTCTCTTTCTTTTCTATGCAATCTAACAGTGACCGCGGTTTAGGTGTTGTCAGCGTCTTAAGGGCACGTTTATATATTTACATACCTACTGATGAGCTGATATATACTGGTTGTGGAGGTCAGATAGGCAGTCGCTCCATGTAAAATACTGGTATTCAGCAGTATCCGGGTAAGACTGGAAGCCGACCCCAACAGAGTTGGGAAAATGCTAGGCAGATGATGATGATGATGAGCTGATAGCAGATTGACGGAGTCATGAAAGCAGACTCATAGTGTGAATTGCCAAAAAGCTACTGAAAACCCGGGTTTGACGCAAAAAAATACTGTTATGTCTACAATATATAGCAGACCTATATCACTATTTTTTTTATTTATTTATTCGTATTTTTTTCTCAACAGATTTACTCGCCAAACCTATTCGTTTGATGGCGATTTGGTGTCCACTGTCCGGAATCTAAGTGCGAGAAGTTTAAATAAATAAATACAGATATCTGTATTTATTTATTTAAACTTCTCGCACACAATTAAGTACAAAGGCGGACTTAATGCCTTAGGCATTCTCTATCAGTCAACCAAGGGTCAACCAGTCATTTAATAAATCTTCTTTGGGATTCCGTTTGAAATATTCTCAGTAATCAAAATGACCAGTCGAACTGTCGAACTACAAGAAGATTAATGACCTAATGTACAACCTCTTTTAAAAACATTTATTCCTAAAAATGTGCTCAAAACAATTTAGCATTCATACGATGCTTCGTTCGTACATTATGTAATCATTGGCATCAGCAGTTACAAATGCAAATCTCACTTTAAAATAATTAAGCTGTCGGGCCTACACTTAATATTTCGTTAAGGATCGGGTGATCGCTGTTGACCTTGGCCGTACAAATGTACGTCGCGCTCACGCCGCGCGGCCGTTTGGTTCCATAGGGAATATTTATTTTTATTAACCAAAATAGGAATATTTGAAAAAAGCCACAGATAAAATGATAGATAATAAAAAGTCTGTTCATACAAAAAAAAATCAAGAAAATATCTTAAGTAGTTTGAAGGTAATATCATAATTTATGCTTTGAGTAGACTTCCTGAATTTATTTCATAAAGTATTTTACTACAATACTTAAATATTCACTTAAAGAATTGACATGTATGCGTTCTAGTTTAACATACATTTTTTGCATAACTAACTTGCATTATATGAAGGCCTAATAACAGATTTAAGTCACAAAATCATATATCTGCGCCTTAAAGGTACAAAACCTATTTATATCAAAGGCCGTAGAGTGAACGGCATAGCATGTGTTTGGTTTCCTGAATACGCGAAATTACGTGATTTAATTAGGCGTGTAAATTACTAAGTTATAGTTTAGATATTGATGATTCAGTGTCTAAGTATCCTGTGTTTTAAAACCAGTGTATGCTAGAATATTATTGCAGCGTGTGTAATCAATTTATATTGAAATAATATAGAAGCGAATCGTAATCGAAGTATCGTAATTGAATAATTACGATTCTTCGACTTCAAACTTCGATTCTTTCTTCGACTTTTGGCTTCGAATATCTTCTGGCTTGCGAATCTTGCAATATCGTCACGATGTTGTTGGCGATTTAGAAATCTGATATAATTAGAGCATTTTGTTTGTTACTGCCTCGTTGGTCTAGTGGTCGCAAGCGCTACTGCTGAGCATGAGGTCCTGGGTTCGATTCCCGGGTCGGGCAAAGTGTTATTAGGTTTATGCATCTGGAATTTCTAAGTATCAGCCCGGTGTCTGGATTTGTGCCCGGTTGATGGCAATAGGATCACCCCCTATTACATGGGACTTAAACATAACTGGCGAAATATGGGTGTACTACAGGTATCCCTCTGCCTAACCCTTCATAGAATACAGGCGTGATGTTATGTTTATGTGTTTGTTATTTGTTACAAGTATAAGAATTACTAACTTCTGCTCACGACTTCGTCCGCGTAAAATTTCTGAACATAAAATATACTAATAATCACTGTCCATTCCATGGTTGCCTGGAAGAGATCGCAGAAAGCGCTAAGGCCGCCCATTGTATATTTTGTAGTGTTTGATTTATTTTTTGTTATGTACCTTTGTTGTGTAAAATAAAGTATTTATAAATAAATAAATATATCCTATGACACTCGAAAAACTGTAGCTTCCCTTCCCAATTATTGAAATTATTTTCAAAATCGGATCAGTAGTTCCGAAGATATATCCTACATACAAACTTACAAACAAATTTTACCTCTTTAAGGCTCTTACAGACTGGGGCGATATCGCGGGCGCGACGGGCACATCTCTGCCTGTCGCGGACGCGATCCTTTATAGCATTAGTAAAGATAATATAACGCATTGAAATAACGATATCTATAATCACCTCTGTAATTTTAGCATCAGAATTTTCCTGTAACTTTTTACTTATGTAGTTTCTTTGATCACAGGAAAGTAAAACAAACTTAGAAGATAGGTATTTAGTTATACAAAGCAGGTGCATCACCGACTTTATGTACCTAGTTAAATACATAAACATAATCAAATTCAAACTAGGCTGAGAATCAGCACTTTTCGAACGTCAAAATTACATAAGACTGTCCGCCAAAACGCCCACCCTTCACCACTTCCTTTAGTGTTTTTAGCTGGGAAGAAGAATTGGTGCAACAAACTCCCCAGTAGCACTGTCTGTTCAATTAGAAAAAAAAATGAATTCTATACAATAGTATGCCAAATCATTTTTACAATGCTAAAACATTAAATTATTAGGCATATGTCTGCTAGTACCCCACTATACCAACAACAAAAAAACATTGAAAACTATACTAAAACAGAAATTTAATAAAAACGGATACAGAAATGAATACCTAAATAAAAGCCTCCAGGCATAAAGGGCATGCCCTACATATAGCTATCTATATCTGTAACTCCGTCACAAATAATAAACTAGGACCATCGAAGCAAAATAAAATATATACGTGGTGGATTTTTGAGACGGGGCAGCAAGGGCTAACCGTTGTATCTACAGGAAAACAGTCTTAGGAGACCGTCCTTAACTTTTTGAGACATTAAGATCTGCATTCACAGATTTTGAAAAAATTGTACCAAAAAAGTAAGTTGGAGTCTCATTTTCTACAAAATTTATGGGAATAGATTTTTGCAATTTCTGACTTTTCTAGTACTCAAACCTCTGTTAGTCCAGTAGAGTTTTTTGATCCCATGTAAGAAACAGGATCGATTGGCATCAAAAGAAGTTTTTGAAAAAACTGCCCATTTTCTTGCTAACTGTACATTTTTTTCAAAATCTGTGAATGTAGATCTAAATGTCTCATAAAGTTAAGGTAGGTCTCTCATGACAGTTTTCCCGTAGCTAAAACGGTTAAGGTAGCTGCCCTTACTGCCCCGTCTCAAAAATCCACCCTGTATATAACATCAAGCCTTGTTTCCCCGTAGGGTTGGGCACAAATTTAGCTGTTATTTTTCATGTCCCATTTAAGCTCGGGGGCAGCAAGCCTATTGCTATCAACCGGGCATAAATCCAAACTCCGGGTTGCTACTGAGAAATTTCAAATAAAAAAACCCAATATCACTTTAGCCGACCACACCTTTTACTTTCCCTAGTGTATATAATCATCATGTTCATACCAGTATTATAGATCTAGAAAATTAACTGTAAAATACTAAAACACCTGAATAACGTTAGTTAGAGTTAAGAAAAAATAAATAGCTGTAAATAAATACCTACGGTCCTTTTAAGTCAGCCTGTCCTCTCCGCTAACTTGTTTTCCCCAAGTTTAGTTTAACCATTTGATTAAATCTTAAACGGGTTTATCTATTTCGCAAACGCGACAAATGGTCACGTAGGTCAGGTACCTATGTAACTTACCTATGTAACTATTTGTTAGAAAAACCATGTTCACTACAGCATCCTTCCTACTAATATTATAAATACGAAAGTTTGTAAGGATGGATGGATGGATGTATGTTTGTTACTCTTTCACGCAAAAGGTACTGAACGGATTTGGATGAAATTTGGCACACAGATAGTTTATAACCAGGAATAACACTTTTTATACTTTCCCTTATCCCAATATACCCACGGGGTCAAAACTTATTCGGGTGAAACCGCGGGGCGCATCTAGTAATACATATAATCATTATTTATGTCTGTTCCCACTCCTCTGGTAGGTAACCCATCAGATCTCGTTGTTTTCTGGTCCCGCGTATCTGACTTTGATATCAGTATCGTGAGAACACCGTGAGATTTTAGACGTTTGGAGGACTCCAAACGTCTAAAATCTACATAACATAACCATTCCTTCTCGCTTAAACTGGTTAAATGTTACTTAAGGGTTGGGTAATCGCCGTTGACCTTGGCCATACAAATGTCCGTCGCGCCCACGCCGCGCTGTTCGGTTCCACTGGGAATATTTATTTTTAGTAACGAAAATATGAATATTTCAAAAAAATCGCAGATAAAATTATAGATACCTAATAAAATGCTCTGTCCATAAAAAAATATTACTTCCTGAATTTATTTCATAAAGTATTTTACTACAATACTTAAATATTCACATATAGAATTGAAGTGTATGCGTTCTAGTTTAACATTAATTGTTTGCATAACTTACTTGCATTTTATGAAGGCGTATTAACAGATTTTAAAATCACTAAAATCGTATATCTGCGCCTTAAGAGGCCGACAACACCTAAAGCACGGTCACTGTCGGACTGCATAGAAAAGAAAGAGCTAATAGAGAAAGATAAATAATTGCAAAATATGAAGCAATTATCGACTTACAAAAAAGCTGTAGATTGTATAACAAAAATAAAACACTATTATGCTAGTACTCGTATGTTGCTTGTAAAATAATCTGACAAAAAATTATAACGATTGCATGTATATTAGTATGGTTTTTAATCGTTAAAATAAATTTTTAGAGGTATCTTCGCGATTTTTTTCTATCGTATCAAATAAGTTATATTATATTTTCAACACACTATCTACGTAGCATATATCCTGAAGAATATCATATATTTTTCAGATTTTGTTTACTGCAGTGGATCATATACTTTAAGGCGTTATAAAACTTATAAAAGTTGCGTTTAGGTCCTTTCTTTGTAGTCCTTAATACAAAGAAAGAAAGAAAAGTATTTATTGGGACTCGCACAGTAGATCAAAAATTAAACGAAAACACCCATACTCATAATACACGGTATATTCTTCCCACTTGCGATTTACTTCGTGCATTAGAAAGATACATTGTGGTTACTTCTGCAAAAGTGAGCGATTAGTGACCAAGTCAGTGTTCACGTTACATCACAACATTGCAGCGACACCGTCGTACCACAGCGACTTGCAACACCGCTTATTAACCCTCCCGCCGCCGGCACTATCATCCTGGACATGACTAGACAGTAGCAGGTACAGTAGGTATTATACCTGGATTCTAAATAAATAGATTTTTGAGAGGATGAATGAAAGGCGACTAACAAAAGGTATTTACAAAGCAAATGTGAGTGGAAATGCCGCGACGACGCCCCAGAAAGACATATAGTGACCTCATTAATAATGTTCTTCAAAAAGGTCAGGTGCGTAGTACTCGCAACCGGCGTGCGTGTATGACCAGATGTACGAACGTAAACGAAGCAAAAGGAGTATGTAAGGAGCGTAGCAGGTGGCGTTCTATAGTTTCTGCCTACCCCCATGGGAAGAAGGCGTGAGTTTATGTATGTATGTGTGTGTATGTGTCTAAATAAATATGACAAATCGAGCAGAGAATATAGAGAGCAGTGGTGTTCCAGTGGTAACGGCCGCGACTTACAAGTTGTAGATTTAAACCATTTTTTTTATCAAATAACTTCTCCCGCTCTGGGTGGAGCGGGAGGGTGTGTCAGACTCTTACTGACTATAACCCACCCGTGTCCCTTCCGTTGCCTGTGTTGCCAGGAGCCTCGGTATCCCTTTCGGACTTTGCCGTGACCCCGGCAGGCATCGGCCCTAGTGGACCCCTACACTTGCGCTGACATCTCTTTGAGGCGCGCGTGGAACACAACGCGCCGTCGACCCGGGCCTGGTCCTTATTGGATTGCGAGCTACCCATTGCTCACCGTCCGCAAGCCCGCGCCTACGATGGCCGGAAATCCGTAGGTCCATCCGCTTTACTTTGTGTAAATTATTTCATCGCCACTGCTCTCAAAACGGTGAAGGAAAACATCATGAGGAAACCGGCATATTCTAAAACCAAAAAATCGAAAACGTGTGTTATCTACCAACCCGCACTGGGCTCGCGTGGTTGAATACGGCCCACTCCTTTCACCGAACGGAGGCCTGTGTCCCAGCAGTGAGCAGTGGGAACATTATAGGCCGATTATGCTATGAACAGAGAAAGCTGCTGTCACACAGGTGGAAGTGACGGAAACAATGCTCTACACAGCCGAAGTTTTTCTAAAACTCATGTGCCATTTCTATGACCAGGTATTGTACCAATACGAATACGCAGAAAACTGAAGAAAAGTATAAGTTCTTTCTGCAAGTGACATCCCAATGTTAATTAGTCACACAGACGTAGCACTGTCCACATCTTTTGTCATACAAAAATACCAGGAAAGTATAACAAAGAGGTGGCTAACTGTCTTATTGATTTTGTATAGAATGTATACAAAATACCTTGACTTAATGGTGCTTATGAAATTTGACGTTGCGATTTTAAAACTAAAAAGTTATGTGAAAAAACGGAATAAAAGAAGTTGGGGACACTTACAGGTCAATGTCTTCTCAAGCTGACTGGAACTCGACCTCGATTAGTCACAATGTTGAATAACATCTCAAAGAAGGATTGAAGATTCTCAAATCTTGTGTCATTTAATATTGAACGGAAACTAAACGTACTTTAACGTACCAGCGAGTAACAAGCGGAAACGGTTGGTGGATCGAATGTGCTGTAACCAGAGTTATCGCAACGCTCGCGCTGGTTGCTGCAATCGGCGGCACACATAACCGATGGCCGTAAGCTTGTAGCTGCTATGAAAGGCATCTGCCAGATATTACACATAAATGATTGATAAATACCTCATATAGTTGTAAGAATCAGATTGGTATGCAAAGAGAGAATGAGTTCAGAATACGTCTTGCGAAACAACGTCAATTAGGTACAAGCAAAATTATGACAAATATGACAGAATGATATGTTGTCCAGCTTTTGATAAGATATTCTTTGTGAAAAATTGCAACATCATCTAGAAAACCGTGACCCAACAAAGAAAGTTATGAATGGCATACATGAGTGAGGTTAACATACATAATGTACGGTTAACAATGGATACAAATTCTCTAAGTTCGGGTCACTTCGGCTTCTTGGAAATCGCGTGCGCCGGTCGTAGGTCAAACAGGATGGCTTTCATTGCTGTGGGCGGAGAAATTACACTACACATGGACAACAGTTAACAATTGTTAATTGTGTAAACGGTGGGCTAAATTATGAACCAAGGAACGTTTGAATACGAACATAATTGGTGAATGACTTAGTCGAAACCCGACATCTTTGTCCGGTATTTCGATCGTGGTGGACACGTGCATTTCTAGTACGTTGCCACTTTCATTAAAAATACGATGATAAATTCCAGTATCTTTAATACTCTCATACCGTGATTAATTTGTGTTGAGTAAATATTATTTTACACGTCATATTGTTCATATATAGTGAATAGAAAGCGCCTGCAGCGTGCAGGCGATGAGGCGCGCGCGCTCACCGACACGCGACGCGCCGCAAGCGCATTGCTCTATCGCGATTAAGAATAATTGCCCCGAAACAAACGAAGCACCGTGTGTCAACAACAAACTACCGAACATTACTCGGGACAATAGAGTTTCGAAAACAGACCCATTACTGAAACAAGTATCTCACAATGAGATCTCATTTGAAGGTACATAGTAAACAGAGCTAATAAAAATATTTGTCAACATAAATTATAAGGTGAAAGTCTCATACTGTACAATTAAAGCAAGAGTTAATTAGAGCTCAGTGTTTATGAAAGTTAACAGAAAGTAACAACCATATTATAATCCGGTTAGCCTCTAGAGTGCGCTGTAAACATTCAAGATCACTACATAGAAACCAAACTAAATAATTACATAACCTACTTTGATTCATATATTTTAAAAAATGAGGAAGAACAATGAAGTTACTTAAAGAGGAAAACCGAAAAGAAAATGATGATGATGTCCAAATTTAGAAAAGGACACATGGAAATAGGCCTAGCGGAGCATAACAATCGTCTACAATTAGTGTTACGGAAGTGCTTGGCGAATGAGGAAAGCCCATCGGCGCGGAGCCTCGAGGCTGCCTCGTGTGCTCCATTTGCCTCGACTCAGCCACGACCCAGCCTTGAAGGCGGCCTCGTTCCGCGACTGTCTGAGGTTCGTTAGAAATTTTGGTGCAGACATTGCTGGAAAAACTCGAAAGGACATAATAAACTCGTACGAACCAACCACTTTGTTTACTTAATCAAATCATTTGCATAAAATGTGGTATTGTGGTGTGAGCAAGATATGTTACAAATACACATATAATTCAGTGCAAAGACACATTTCGTCACTTAGTGATCGCATGCAAATATTTAGGGTTGAAAAGGGTTATTCTAAAGCTTTTATGACCGTAAAAAAATATATTTAGTTCTACATATGCGCGATTTAAAAAACAGTACTACGTGATATTCACATATATTGGATCATAAATAAAAAGTACCTCTGGCGTCTGAGCACTTTGTCTAAAAGCGTGAGATTTGGCAATAACTAGAATATTATTCGATTTTAAAGCTTAGCACGCTTTGGCCTTCGTAATAAATATCAGTATATATAATGTATACTGCAATACTTAACTGCCTGTAGATTACCTGTTAATGCCCTTGCGCATGCAATACTTGCGACTTCTGTCAAAATCCTTCACGATATCAAGGTTCAAAAACAAGGCTTTTTAATATGAAAAATGATATTCAAAATAGGATGCGCGTGAGTTGCGAGAAAATTCAAGAATCATTGTTAAACATAAATTGCCTACCTACCGCTTAATTTTTGCGTTTTAAAATTTTCTGACAGCTTGGTAGACCCTCCCATTGCAAAATTGTATAGTAATTAAGCGAGTAATTTTGTACAGTCGGGTTCATAATCACGTCATTACCTACAAATCTTGATGATAATTTCAGATTTTTTGATTAATTGATAATGCCGTTGAGAATACCAGTGAACTTTTTTATCTTGCCAGGCCATTTTATGAGCAATTTAGAATTTTTGGATGCTCGGCAGGTAAAGTGAGCAGCCATTGCTATTTAGTTGATTTGTTAAAATTAATCAAGTATTGATATAAAAACTGTTTTTAGTTCAGTATTTATCCGTCTCAATTGATGTGTTTCTCTTTTGTTTCCATAATCAGCCTATAACGTTTCCACAGCTGGGACACAGGCCTCCTCTCTATCAGAGGGAGTGGTCCTTAATCGACCACGCGGGCCCAGTTCGGGTTGGTAGATGTCACATGTCTTCGAATTTTTGGTCCTAGGATATGCCGCTGTCATTTGTTTAAATTAAGTATTCAATTTCTACAAATTGCAGTTTTCTTTCATTTTTCGTTGCCCATTGTACTAACAACCAACAAGACGGTATAAGATGGTTGCGAGAACATTTGCCAATAACAGTTTGTAACCGAGATTTTTAATATACTCACGTAACGGATGATCTTTATACACATGCCAAATATTATGTAAAATACAATGTTGTGCACAGTGTTGTTTCTTACGTGCTTGTTCGTGACATATGTAGTTAGTTGTATGACATCACCAAATTATTCTTTTGACATTATTTCATAGCCAGATTTATGACTACAAAGGGAAGATCATGTGTTTTTGTTTTCTTTACAATGGAATAGCACAACACAGGTTCTATTTTTTTTCGTTATTGGTTAAAAACTTCGAGTCGGATGTATTTCTCAATAATGATTAATTGATTATGTATGGAGCGTTAAAACCTTTGCATCCGGAATTTAAAATGGACTTATGAATCTTTTTATCAGTTAGTCCTGACTTTCAGTATCATATTGCCATTAGCAACCAAAACGATACGTTTTTGTACAGTATTTGAATAATAATTTATTCAAAATCTTATTTATTAAGCAACGAATTTTTTTATTAGGTAGTGTGTGTTTGTCAAGATCATTTTTTTTTTACTATGAATGATAGGCAAAAAAATGATGTGGTAAGGCAACGGTGCTGTATAAAAGAAGATGTAGTGACAAAGAATGAAAAGAATATGCTTAGATGGTTTGGTCAAAAAAAAAGATGGTTTGGTCACGTTGAGAGGATGAGTGAAAGGCGACTGACAAAAGCTATTTACAAAGCAGAGGTAAGTGGAAACACCGGGAGGGGACGCCCTAGGAGGACATATAGTGACCTAGTTGGTGATGTTCATCAGAAAGGTCAGGTGTGTAGTACTCGCAACCGGCGTGCGTGTATGACCAGATGTAGCAACGCAACATAAGCAGAAGGAGTGTGTAAGAAGCGAAGCAGGTGGCGTTCTTTAGTTTCTGCCTGTCCTCATGGGAAGGCGTGAGTTTATGTATGTATGTGTGTGTGTATGTATTTTTATAATATATTCTGTATTTCTTGGCAATTCTACATTTAATTAACTGGTATCATTGCCGTGGCCTTTTAGATCTTTACTACATACTTGTAATATTGCTAAAACTGATATATTATATTTATGTAGGTATGTAAAGTTGTAAATACATAATTACATATGTATTGCAGAAGCCTTCGCAGTATTTCTAAATCAAATTAAGGTTGTATTTACATACATTAGTCATTAGCATTCACAGCTAAATTTACAGTTTTAAAAGGTTTCTTGTTACGTTGACTTATGACTATTTATTGAGGCGCTGACAAGACCCAATTGACCAAAATAGGATTGTCTTAAGAAAAAAAAATTGCCAAATCTATATAGTTTCTGGTAGCGGAAAAAATATATGTTAATTTTGAACACATTTCCCAGAATTTGGTTGTTACCAAAACACGTTTTGAAAAAAAATCTTGATACAAACTAACGTTAAACTAACCTCTTACCTTAAGTTCTAATCCAAAATATCTGAATTAAATATCAACATATGTTACGTATTTAATTAATAACAAGAACGTCTTATTTGAATGCAGAACTTGGTTGTTTTTTTATTTTCGATCACTCAACTCAATTTTGAGTAAATAGATAATTGCTTCATATTATATTTTGAAATAAATTACAAGCGTTGTGTCATCGCGCTTCTCTTTCTTTTCTATGCAATCTGACAGTGACCGCGGTTTAGGTGTTGTCAGCGTCTTAACTGGTAAATGTTAAGTAAGTTCTCTCAGATACCTTTCTTGATGTAAAATTTAGTGCTGAATATTCAGAACGGGCTTAAGAGTTATTTTCAGTGAGTTTTGGTGGAGTTCTTTATTATAAATTCGCAAGCCGTTGTCTATAAAAAAACACAAATTCTGAGGGTCCTTTCTATTTTTGGATAATCCGATCAAATACAATTAAAGGCAGACAGAAGCGACGTGACGATACGACACGATTCTGATAGAGCAATTTCCGTAATGTTTGTTATCTATCATATAAATTGTTCTACTAGTCGCGTTACGCCTCTCGCGATCTGCAGGAGCCTTAAAAACAATTTTAAAACATAAAAACTGGTTTACGAAACATCTTAAATGATAAATCTAAGTCCAAAATTGTGTTAGGGTCATTAAAATTCTAAACAGTGAAGCACGCCAGTCGGCCAGTATTTACGATTAGGACATTAGAAGCCTCGCCATTACAAACCACGTTCGTTAATATTGCGTGCGTATAATTAGAAACGCGTATTAAGAACACTGACATCCCTAGCCATTCTTTAGGGACAAGGTAACATCGCAGATGACACTATGACCCTAATCTTGCATAATTTAGTTATTAAACCTGTTATTATATTTGATAAGTTGCAGTTGGAAAACTGCCTAAGTGCGTTGTCACTTGTTTGGTTTAAAAATCAAAATACTCGTACATATTTTATTTCAAATAAACCTACATAGGCACTTATGAAACGTCAGAAGCTAGGTGCACGGTTCCAATTGTTCGTTTCTTATGGAGAAGAGCCGGCAAGAAACTCCACGATTACGCTTTTAAAAATAATTGGCTTTTACAATATTTTCAAATCACAGTGTTAATACTCGTACGTATGGGAGGAAAGTGTAGGCATGTCAAGAAGTACCAGGTATTTAACAAAAAATAAATTGTTTTCAAATCTGCAACGTTCTCACATTCACAAAGCACAAACGAATCTATGTAAAATATTCATAAAATAATAAAAATAAAAACCTATTCAAACCAAATGACATGTATTGAATTAATATCCTGTCCACAAAAGCCACTAATAAATAGTTTGATATCAAAATAGTAGGTCGATTAAGTAAAGTTTCGATTTGCTGGGGAAGATTATGTAGCTACATATTATACTTTGTGGCAAGGAATCAAGCAGGCGGGCTACCTAATGGTAAATCCACCTCACCTATGGACTTTTGCAATATTTGGACGGCAGTTTCCAAACATAAAGTTAAGGGTCTCTTAAGCCTGTAATAACTCGGGCACCACCCCTCAAACCATAATTCAGCAACGCTGCTTGGCAGCAGAAATTGGTTGTACACACGGCTACATATCAAGCTATACATTTCCAGTATAAGCTGACCTCTCATTGTATAGAATTCCTATACAGTAGCTTGATATGTAGCCGTGTGTACCTACTCTCCGGGACAAGCTCCTTTAAAAACATCTCTACTAGTACGAGTACTTCTTTGTTTTAATAATGTAACAGCAATACTTACAAGACATACATACTCGTACATACATGAACTCACACACCTTCTTCTCTTGGGAGAAGGCAGAAACTACATGATCATAATCATAATCATTTATTTGTCAGATTCTGGTACGTTATAAATGCTCACATCACATTTCTACCAAGTGTGGCGTTCAAATATTAGGTACATACAATTATTACAGGATAGAGATTATTAGGTTAGTATTAACATTATTGATTCCATAATTACGAATTAAAATTACAATTTGAGGTATGTCAGTTAGAAAATAATATCATAATCACACACAATTTATTTTGGATGTCAAAGTATCATTTTATGTCAGAGTATCAAAGAGTTAGATGTCAAAGTGTTACCACTCAATTAGGATGTCAAAGTATCATTGAAATAGTCGTTTAAATTATAATAAAATTTATACAGAACGCCACCTGCTACGCTTACATACTCTTTTTGCTTTTTCGTAACAATAATATGTGTTTATAATAGACTAAGGTGACTAGCTAACTAATAACAGCCGCACGGGTCGCTCCATCAGGTTAAGCTACACTTGCCGGGGTTGGTCCGTGGATGGGTGACCTTCTTTACATACCGAGACCCTCCGTGCCTCGGAAACCACATTAAGCCGTGGGTGGGGCTGTCATTCGTGGATCTTTGTCAGTCGTTAGGGGTCGTCAGAAACCCGAAAGTCCGTCAACCAGTCTTACCAAGGGGTATCGTATTACCCACTTACTGGGTCGTGGAGGTCAGATAGGCAGTCGTTCCATGTTAAATACTGGAATTCAGTTAGACTGGAAGCCGACCCCAACATAGTTGAAGACTAGGTAGGTAGATTGAGTAAGCAATGATGGCCCAGTGGTAACGGCCGCGACTTACGAGTTGTAGGTTCGAACCCAGGCAGGCGCTTTAATTTGTGTATATCTAATGATTTCATCACCACTGCTCTCAAAACGGAAAACAAAAAGGAAAACATCGTGAGGAAACCGGCATGTCCTAGAACCAAAAGTACGATTACATGTGACATCTACCAACCCGCACTGGGCCCGCGTGGTAGATTACGGCCCACTCCCTCTCACCGAGAGGAGGCCTGTGTCCCAGCATTGGGAACATTATAGGCTGATTATGAAGATTGATTTTTGATTGAATAGACGTAAATATCTTACTAATTACGATAGATATACAGTAACAATGTTTACGTAGCTACTGCACATTTACAATGATGTGTCAATAGTCAACATAATGTTTAGTTACTCACGTAAAGATTTGTTTAACCCCAATACTTATCTTTGAATCAATAAGGCGTTTAGTAATTAACAATACCATTTAACTGTGTACCAAGTCGTAAGTAGTTCCAAATTGTTTGTACGAAAAATTAACACATAGTAGAAGCTATTATGTTTAAGGCTCGTAAGGACTAGCGCGATATCGCGAGCGCGACAGACAGCAATAATCCTGTCGTGTCTGCGATTAAGCCTCGTGTAGACTGACGCGACAGGCAGCGCGACGCACAGCGTGACACTTTCCATGATTTTTTCATAGAAATTGTGCTACTACTGTCGCGTCGCACCTGTCTGCGGGAGCTTTTACGCCCCAGTCTGCGCGAGCCTAAAATCGTTCACTCAAGTACGAGTGTCAGTATGTACTGTCAGTCCTACATATAAATACTCGTACAGACTGGGGCGATATCGCAGACGCGACAAGCATATTGCTGCCTTGATATCGCGCCCGCGATATCACGATAGTGTGCACGAGCTTTAATTTTAGTAATAAATACCTACAGTCATGCAAAAATGCTCCTGCGGACTAATTGCGTACCACACAATCAGATCAGACTATCATAATTTTCCTAATAGGTAGGTACAGTCGCCAGCACATCAAGTTAACACACTGTCAATTTTCTCCAAATGATTTTAAACCTTAAAATATTAATGGTTACGTTAAAAATCGAATGAGAAAATTTGACAGTTCGTGGTAACAATATGTGTTGGCGACTGTACATCTGTATGACACGGAAGCCACCGTAGTGATCAGCTAGTAATCCAATTCTAACACGCTATCAGTAGCGGGTTTCATTTTGACAGTTCAACAACATTCAATGCCTTATTTACGTGGTTGAGCAGACACATTTTTCGAACATATGAAGCAATGGTTTAGCAATATACTTCAAGTCATTCAGATTGTGTTTGATAGTGTGTTACACTAGTAGGATGCTGTACCTATTCAACACAGATTGTCTCAAAAATCTTGCGCTATGGAAAAACTCGCCCTTTATTTATTACATAACACAACATCACGCCTTATTACCCGAAGGGTTGGGCAGAATCCGTTGTATTATTTTTGGTGAAATAAATTATTATAAATATTATTAGTTAATATCAAAATCAAAATATTTTTATTTCACATAAACCTACGTAGGCACTTATGAAACGTCAGAAGCTGGGTGCACGGTTCCAATTGGTCGTTTCCTATGGAGAAGAGCCGACAAGAAACTCCACTTTTTCAAATTACATTGTTAATAGGTATGGGAGGACAGTATAGGCCTGTCGAGAAGTACTTAACAAAAAAAAAAGAATAGAAAAAGGTCTACAAAAGATCTAGTCTATTAAGCCTATCGCCAAACCGTCTCGAGCAAGCGTGGCGAACAATGCTTGCACCTTCTCTGTATAAGAAGAGGCCATTACCCTGTAGTGGGTCAACAAGCTGGTATTATTATATTACTGTGGCGGCATCTACATCGCCACATGTGAACTACGCAACACACTGACGTCACGCAAAATCCTGCATCGCGCAAGCAGAGTTTACCGCGCAACTAGCATATATACAACATCAACCGTTAGGCAGTTGCCAACCAGATACGAGACCCGTCTGTTCGGAGGATGAGTGAACTTTACACCCTGTTCCTCATGCCTCTATATTACAGGCCATTGATAGTAACGATATGCATCATGAACTATGACTAGAGCAATGCACCCAACTTATTAAAAGTCAGCGACCTTGACAGATCAAACTGAAAGACAAAGTCGTTTACTTCTTTCCTTACGAGATCTTGCATTTGCATTCAAAATTAATCAATGCAAAAATCTTGGCAAAGATAGATACATCGTAATCATATCAATGTAGTCGAGATGTGAATTCACAATCATTTACTCAGATGTTAAAGGCTCCCGCTGACTGGGGCGATATCGCGCTAGTCCGCATGAGCCTTAATTTTAAAAACAAGTGATATTCGCCTATCAACATTGTTAACGGTCACTTGATTTGAATAACGAAGCGAATTTTACTGACTAGCACAGCACAAAGCCTCTTTTGCCTAGCGGTTGCCAGCGCTACTGCTGAACGTGAAGTCCTGGGTTCGATTCCTGGGTCGGGCAAAGTGTTATTGGGTTTTTTCATATGGAAGTTCTCAGTAGCAGCCCCGAGGCTAGATTTGTGCCCGGTTCATGGCAATAGGCTCTCTCCCTATTACATGGGACTTAAACATAACAGGCGAAATGTGGGTGTACTACAGGTACAGGTGCCTTACCCCTCGGGGAAAACAGGCGTGATGTTACATATGTAGCACAGCACGGAGCATTAAGTGCCTACCGCTCATCATCTTTTGACTTAAGACCCTGACAACACCTAAACCGCGGTCACTGTCAGACTGCATAGAAAAGAAAGAGAAGCGCGATGACACAACGCTTGTAATTTATTACAAAATATGAAGCAATTATCTATTTACTCAAAATTGAGTTGAGTAATCGAAAATAAAAAACAACCAAGTTCTGCATTTAAATAAGACGTTCTTGTTATTAATTAAATACGTAACGTATGTTAATATTTAATATAGATATATTGGATTGGAACTCAAGGTAAGAGGTTAGTTGAACGTTAGTTTGTATCGAGATTTTTTTTCCAAAACTTGTTTTGGTAACCACCAAGTTCTGAGAAATATGTTCAAAATTAACATATATTTTTTCCGCTAGCACAAACTATACAGATTTGGCATTTTTTTTCTTCAGACAAGCTTATGTTGGTCATTTGCCTCTTGTCAGGGCCTTAATAATATTATTCGCGTTTTAGGGCTTCACAAACGGGTGGTTAAATCTTTGCATGGTCTAACACAATTTCGCAATTTATGGACAAAAATAACTGCTCTTATAATTTTACAACTGTTTCGAAACTCCGTAAGAAATACGTAAATTGCGAAAGTGTCGCCGTCGAGATTTATAGTTTACGATTATTTCAGCCCGTGTCAAGGCTTCAAGGTCTGACAATTACTTCTAACTTGTAATTAATCAAACATTTTACGCTGAAAAAATGTTAATGCTGTTAAAATAACAGTGACTGAAATCATAAAAACATTTGGAGACTGGTCAGGGTGAGAAAAGTGGTGTCATTTTAAGGTCAAGATCAAATTTCTATTAGATTCGATGACGAGAAGATAGATAATATATGGCTTGTAGCGCGTAGGGCGGAATAATTATGCCAGTCTTAATATAACACTGACTTAGCTAGGGAAGGGGGTCGGGGGCGGTCCGCACTGGGTGCCACCTGATTGAGGGTGAAACACGTCCGTGAATAAAAAATACACAAACTATCACGTTTTTCAACGATAAATCACTTAGGCTTGAAGCCATTTGAACCCAGTTATCTAAACTAAATAACTTAATTTATCGATTTTCATAATGTATAAAAAATACACTTGTTAAATTAAATAAATAATGTTAACAAGAAATTGTTCACACTGACCAATCTGACCATACATGAAACCAAGGTTTTCTGTTGTTTTTACTTTCGTGATACTATGGCTTGACCGGTCGGGGATTCCCTCAATATTTTGTCGTTTTAGGGGTCCGTAGTAAAGAAGGAACCCTTATAGTTTCGCCATGTCCGTCTGTCTGTCTGTCTGTCCGCGGTTTAACTCAGAGATGCTTAGTACTAGAAAGCATATACATATTAATCACTTTTTAAGTTTGTTTTTGGGATAAATTCTTTCCAACTTCCCAACTACGGAACCCTTCATTGTGCTTTGTCCGACACGAACTTGGCCGGTTTTTTTCAATATGAAATCAGTGCCTAACCGTTTAAATCGATTATGATAGACTGAAAAATTGTGTTGTAACTAGACAGACCGTAAAATTGGCAGGACAGAGATTGTCTCGATGAATTCTAGAAGAAACGAATGTAAAATCAAATACCTACCTACTATGATTTACTTGTTTTAGAAATTAATGTTAGGGTAATCTTTAACGTAAGAAAAAGATAATAAGACATTATAAAGGAATCCTAACTTTCATATTATAAGTGTGAAAGTGAGTTTGTTTGTTACGCTTTTATGCTTAAACGGCTGAACGGATTTGGATGAAATTTTGCACATGGGTAGACTATGACCTGGGTTAGGATATAGGATACTCTTTGTCCCGTTTTTCCCACGGAATTGAGACTTTTGCGGGTAAAACCGCGGGACGCAGCTAGTCATCTATAAGTCTATAGACACATCGCTATTTTCTTAAAATATTATATAGGTACAGTGCTACAACGATCTTTAGGCTGAATCACATTGATAGGGGACGCTGCTGGTAAAAAATTATTTGTGGAATTGTATATAAAATGCAAAAAACATCCTTGTAGATACAATTGTTCCTCCTGAGATTATAATTGTATCCTTTGATTATTTATAATTATGTCTAGATAGTGTCGCGCTGCAAAAGAACTAAAACCAACTATGTGCGTGGCAGCTAAGTCTTACATTCGCGCCACGTCATTGTGTTATTTTAGTGTGCGTGCATTTTGCGGCCAACCGTTGGACGCAATTTTTTTCGACGAGATAACAGCTTTGACTGTCTATAAAGACATATTTATGTCTTTGTTATCAGCGTTGAACATATGTCAATTATTTTTTTATTAACTCTTGAAGGAAAACAAACACAGGACAATCGCGCGCCGCTGCGCACGATTCTTTTGACACATGACTGAAACTACGTAAAGAGCCGTTGACCGGCCCGCACTTTCACAACACCGACTGCAATCTACTTTTATTAGTAGTTGCGAACATGCATTTACTTCTTACTTAAATACCTCATAATTTATAGTAAAAAATTGCAGCAGAGAGAGAGAGATTTTCTACACTATTTGTGTTGTTTCTGATCTCTAAATGGATCCATGAATTTTCTGTTTTTATTTTTTTTAACTGAATTTTTTCTGGTATCTCAAACCACAATATTCTTTAACACCTAATGCGCCTTAAATTCGGCAACCGAATTTTCAAATTCAAATTCAAAATCTTTATTTCGAGCGAAGACTCATATAGGGTTAATAACATTGCTCTTAAAACTAACTGTTAGTAAACAACACTAACAGAATAAATAATATACGACGGCACATGTATCTGACAGCAGTGAATAACATATGGACAGTCCCATCCCATCATTTTCAGAACCCTGTTCGGGCTGGCCATGACTCGAGCCACCATGGATGCTGCTGACTTTGAGTGGACTTATTTTCGCTGGGTTACATTCGTCTTTTCCTAAGCCAAAAGTCTTTAAGTTCAATTCTGACCAAGAATACAAGTTTTACCTTATTTTATCAATTATTCTAATCCATAAATCTCCAATTATTCTCAGCTCAAACGCATATGCGTGAGATTTTAGGCAATTTAGATACAGGTTACAAGTTCTAGCAAATCCCCTGTGGCGTCACGTATTGTGCGTTTGTGAACACACCTTAGAATATGTTATAAATAAGTATAAGTTTTTCTAAGTTAGTCAGGACTTAATGTTGCCACGTCACAAGGGTGCGTACCCTTGTGACGTGGCAACACTAAGCTACGATCCGGAGCACTACCCATAGCGACCCCTCCTGCTTGTCAACCGTTGCGGGACCGGACTAGATTTTAAGTCATTATTAATCTATTTTATTCCTACTAATTTAATTAGTTATGTGCTAAATAGTGTACAGTTGCTAGCACATTAAGTCACCATTAACTTTCAAATTTCTCAAAATGATTTTAAACCTTAAAATATTGATGGTTAAGTTAAAAATCGAATGAGATAATTTAGCAGTTTATGGTAACTTTATGTGCTGACTGAACCTAACTAAATTAATATAGTTACGTCTGTGACAATTATAATAATATTAACTGCAAGTTGGAGTTTCACTTCCGCTCTTCGATCACAACTTTCCTTCACATATGCGTAAGAGACAGGTAGAATACCTTCCACCTTTGAGTATGTCCCCTAAACCATTCACAAACGCAATCTTATCATTTCGCGTATTCGACATAACCTTCTATGCAGCGCAGTTCGACTCACCTTCCATTGTGCTAAAGAGTAACAACCTCTTACATAAGTAATTACGTTATAAGATTATTATGCAACTATCTTCATCTGTAGGTAAAACTGTCCTGTACTATCCTTTCTTAATTACCGCTTAGTATGACCTCATTAGTGGAGAATGCAGTACGTCAGTGATCCGTAAAATGTTTTCACAATTGGTCACTGGTCAACTCAATATTTTGAATGATAATAATTTCAATATTTATTTGCAATACCCAATAATTTACAATTTTTAGACATAAAAGATCTGGAAGAGCTTCTTCGAAACCCCAAATCGACTCCTCTGCAAACTTATATTATATTATATTTATCCGATTTTAACGCAATTTAGGAACTGTTCTATAAAATGTTTCAAAGTAATTAGAGTAACAGTGATGCGAAACCTAAAACCCGTTTTGCAATGCAGCTTCTGTGATTGGATCTGTTAAGTCAAAATTAAGTTTAGCTAGCCACCTTCATAGCTATAACTATCCGGAATTGCCAGGTTCTAAGCATAACTCGTTCTAGATTATCATAATTTTCCTAATAAGTAGGTACAGTCGCCACCACATCATGTTACTCCTCTGCAAACTTATTATATTAATCCGATTTTAACGCTATTTAGGAACTGTTCTCCAAAATGTTTCAAAGCAATCAGACTAACATTACAGTGATGTGAAACCTAAAACCCGTTTTGCAATGCATCTTCTGCGATTAGATCTGTTAAGTCAAAATTAAGTTTAGCTAGCCACCTTCATAGCTCTCATAACTATCCGGATTTGACAGGCTCTAAGCGTAACTCGTCCTAGATTATCGTAATTTTCCTAATAGGTAGGTACAGTGGCTAGCACATCAAGTTACTCCTCTGCAAACTTATTATATTTATCCGATTTTAACGCTATTTAGGAACTGTTCTCTAAAATGTTTCAAAGCAATCAAACTAACAGTGATGTGAAACCTAAAACCCGTTGTGCAATGCAGCTTCTACGATTGGATCTGTTAAGTCAAAATTAAGTTTAGCTAGCCACCTTCATAGCTCTCGTAACTATCTGGATTTGACAGGCTCTAAGCGTAACTCGTCCTAGATTATCATAATTTTCCTAATAGGTAGATACAGTGGCCAGCACATCAAGTTACAACAAACTGACAATTTTTTCCAAATTATTTTAAACCTTAAAATGTTGATGATTAAGTTCAAAATCGAATGAGAAAATTTGTCAGTTTGTGTTGGTTTGTGTTGGCTTTATGTGCTGGCGACTGTACATCTATATGACACGGAAGCCACCATAGTCGATAGCTACTAATCCAATCCAGCGAGGTAATTACGAAACACACTATCAGAGCCTCAAGGAATAGGCCCGGGTCGACGGCGCGTTGTATTCCACGCGCGCCTCAAAGAGATGTCGTCAGCACAATGTAGGGGTCCACTAGGGCCGATGCCTGCCGGGGTCGCGGGAAGGTACTAATGGGTCACCGAGGCCCCCGCAACAAAGGCAACAGGAAGGAATACGGGTGGGTTTTAGTCAGTAAGAGTCTGACACACCCTCCCGCTCCACCCAGAGCGGGAGAAGTTATTTGATGATTTCATTTCCCATCCAAAAAAAAAAAAAAAAGGCCTCAAGTCTGCTATTACAATAGTGTCATAAAGTCATTAATGACGCCATTATATTAGTAGATTACCAAACTTGTCAAAATCAACAATTAAGAAATCAATGATAGACCATTCTGACACTATTGTAATAGCAGACTTGAGGCCCAGTAGCAATGGGCTTCATTTTGACAGTTAACATCATTCATCATTGTGTTATTTACGTTGTTGAGCAGACAAATTTTGGAACATATGAAGCAATGGATTAGCAATTTACTTCAAAATCATTCAGATTGTGATTGATAGTATGTTACGCAATAAGGATTTTGTTAATGTTTTGCAAAAGAATCATGTTAACAATATTACAAATTCATGTTATAGTTTGCATATTTTATAAGTGAATAATATTGCTTTTTCATTAACAAAAGTTTATATAACATTGGGTATCATGATACTAGCGGAAGGGCTTGTGGCTAAGTAATAACAGCCGCACGGGTCGATCGATCAGGTTAAGCTACGCTTTCCGCGGTTGGTCCGTGGATGGGTGACCATCTTTACATACCAAGACCCCTCCGTGCCTCGGAAAGCACGTTAAGCCGTTGGTCCCGGCTGTCATTTGTAGATCTTTGACAGTAGTTACGGTTCGTCAGAAACCCGAAAGTCTCACAACCAGTCTTACTAAGGGGTATCGTATTACCCAGTAACTGGGTTGTGGAGGTCAGATAGGCAGTCGCTTCATGTAATATATATTCAGCTGCATCCGATTAGACTGGACGCCGACCCTCACGTAGTTGGGAAAAGGCTAAGCAAATGATGATGATGTATGATGATACTGGCACAATCTTTATAACAAATGATTAGTTTTCAAAAACGTGTTTTGAAAATCATTTATCATAATTAGATGGGATAGGTTTGCAAATGCTTATCTTCGGCGGTGACCGTATGAATTGTGGGGCCATGTCTCATATTTAAACGCGGTTTTTTTTTTTTTGAGTGTGGGAAATCATCAAATAACTTCTCTCCGCTCTGGGCGGAGCGGGAGGGTGTAAACGCGGGTACTACCAATATTTAGTAGTAAATTAGCCGAATTTGTAGACCCGAACCTGGAATTTGTAGTTAAACTCTTAAAAAGTTACAGGACGCTTAAGGTGGGTCCTTAAGACGCTGACAACACCTAAACCGCGGTCCCTGTCTGATTGCATAGAAGAGAAAGAGAACCGCGATGACACAACGCTTGTAATTTATTGCAAAATATGAAGTAATTATCTATTTACTCAAAATTTAGTTGAGTAATCGAAAATAAAAAACAACCAAGTTCTGCATTCAAATAAGACGTTCTTGTTATTAATTAAATACGTAACGTATGTTGATATTTAATACAGATATTTTGGATAAGAACTCAAAGTAAGAGGTTAGTTTAACGTTAGTTTGTATCGAGATTTTTTTTTTAAAACGTGTTTTGGTAACAACCAAGTTCTGGGAAATATGTTCAAATGTAACATATATTTTTTCCGCTACCACAAACTATACAGATTTGGCAGTTTATTTTCTTAAGAGAAGCCCATTTTAGTCAATTGGGTCTTGTCAGCGCCTTAAGTCAGACAGTCTGATTTGGGAGCCACCTTAAGGGTCCTGTGACTTTGACACGTTCCTAACACGTTCATCATTTGAATTTGGTTTCAATGCAAGATTTTGCGTTGATGTCTTTTGTCCGGACGGGAAAATCTTTGGAAAAGGAAAAGTTGAATGGGAATACCTTGCTAAAGCGAAACACTCATATCAGTAGATTTTGTCCTCAATAAATAAGATCCTTTCCTTATGTCTTGAGGAGATTCGCGGAGGAAAAAATCATCCCATGAGCTGGAGAAAACAAAGACATTTTTACCAACACCTACCTATTGTTATTGATAACGTAACCTTTCAACAATTATTAAAATTATTAGCTTACCGCGGGTTCACCCGCGTGGAGGTCTGAAATCATCCCACGGGAACGTACGGTCAGTATCCAGCATTACCTGACCCTTCTTGCAAAGAAGAAGAATAGAAAAAGAGTCCCGTTATGCAGTTCACTGACTGTACTACCGAGATAAAAGTATTCTATGTCCTCACTTCTAACCCAGTCTATAAGTGTGCCAAATTTCATCCAAATCGTAACAAATAAACAAACTCACTTTCGCATTTATAATATTAGTTAGAATTATATTTGGTACTCATTATAAGACTGAAGTTTGACCGACATCAAAAGGACACAACTTCGATAAGACATGACTTACGAGTCTTACTCGTATCTCCATTAAGATGACTCGCGATTGACTGAAATTCTTTTCCGAAATCATGTCGCAGTTCCGTTTATGATGAAGTGAGTCTAACTTAGGCTTACATTCATAATTATAACTAGTTTTGAACACATATATATTGATGACCCCAAATTAATGTTTCAAGTCTTAATAAAAAATGGAGACACAGAGCACGACACACATTCAGTCTCGTCTATTAACTTTTTTGTATAACATGACCGAGTTATGGCCAGTCAGTGTTTTGTAAAGTTTTACACTAGGTATATAAATGAAGTCTATATAAGTGAAAGGTTGCTGGCCGGTCGGTCAAGGAGGTCCACACCGATGGTCTACATACATACTTATCAGATTCACGGCTCCTGCGGACAGGCGCGACGCGACTGGGTAATACAATAACCCTTTGTAAGACTGGCTGACAGACTTTTGGGCTTCCAACGACCCGTAACGACTGTCAAGGATCAAAGTCAAATTATTTATTAAAAATAGGCACATAAAGGGCACTTTTGAACGTCAAAATTTACAAAAAAATAGGATTGATTCTAGTTGCCCCTTCCAGTAGTTTCGTATGGAGAAGAAACTCCACCGTTACTCTTTTAAAATGTTTTACAAAATTTTGTATAGGTACATTATATAATTATATGTGAAGACGATGCACCTAGAATAAAATTACTATATCAAAATAGGTAAAAAAAGAATTAAAAATGAAGCAATGACATATAAATTAAATAGGTCAGTGTGTGAGTTAAAGTAATCACAGAATTTAAATTCAACCTTGATTGATTTATTATTTGTATCAAATAATAAATTGTACAATTAAAATAGCAACCAGTTTGATTTTGTCTAGACTCTAGATAACACACTGCTTGGATATAATCCTCTAATTTGTAAAATGATCCACGAATGACAGCCGGGACCAAGGGTTTAACGTGCTTTCCGAAGCACGGAAGGGTCTTGGTATGTAAAGACCAACGGACCAACTGCGGCAAGTCTAGCTTAACCTGATCGATCCACCCGTGTGTGTTATTACTTAGCCCCAAGCCCCTCGACATCGCGACGCGACTCTAGTAGAATATTATATTTCTATGAAAACTATGGAAATTGTTCTACCAGAATCGCGTCGCATCATCGCGTCGCGCCTGTCTGCGGGAGCCTTCTGTTTTATATACAGTTAGATACAGAATAGTTAAAACCGTTTAGGTTTGTGTTTAAGGAAAATAGTGAGGAAAATATGGTAAAATTGCAATTCAAATAAATTACTATAGGGATTTTCTCGGTGCTTGAAGCTTTAAACCTTTTATACAAAGCTTTTTCAGCATACCTGCGATAGGACAGTAGACAAAGAGACGTAGACACCGTGTGTAAGAGTAGAAAAGAAAACAGAATACATAAAAACAAAAAAAAAAACTATTCACTAACTTAAATACACAATAAGAGAATATACTTACATAAATACATACTTCTAAAATAAATATCACTAAAATACTTATATATAATTAATAGTATAATATAATAAATACATAATATGCATCTATGGCAAAGTGGAAAGATATGTTCTTTCACTCTTCTTTTAAAAACAGCAACAGTCACAGTTAACAGTTAGTTTCTTTCGGTAGAATCTCCAGTTAATTTTAGTATTTTATTTTTACGATGTTTCTAAACAACACTGTAATAATAGAGATCAAGTCCTGAAACAATTTCAGTCGTAAGTAATGATAGGCTTATATTTATATTCAGTTGAAGTTGACTCCTTAGTGCCGATGCCTGCCGGGGTCGCGGGAAAGTCCGAAAGGGATACCGTGGCCCTGGCAACACACAGGCAACGGAAGGAACACGCGTGGGTTTTGAATCATTAAGAGTCTGACACACCCACCCGCTCCGCCCAGAGCCGGGGAAGTTATTTGATATCTATATAAGAAACTGAGAGGCATAACAATATGATTTTAAGTTTGAAAGAGGAAAACAAAGTACCTCTAAAGATATAACAACAATTGTTAGACATAGCTGCCTTTAAAAGGTAAATTTATAAATATAATAAAAGATGTGGATTTGTGTAGCAAATAACACATCCAAAAAAAAAGTGTATGTAAAATACGTTGTACCTGCCTTATGTATGTAAAACTGCATGTTTACCATACATAGAAGTTTCTAGAAGAAATGCATCGTGTGGTAAACTACCGCTTTATATAAACACTCGTAATCTACAGCACAAGGTTAATTCCTTATTAACTATGAATTAATATGCATCTACATATAACCCTTGTAGGTAGTAATAAATTCAAGTTGTGAGCATTAACATATTCTTATTATGCTTCTCTTTGTCGAGTCTTAAAGTTTAAAAAATCTATAATAATAAATCTACATAATAATGCTTTTTTTTAGCCCAAAGAATCAGCATTGCCATCCAACGCGGCAATGCTGCCAGCCTTTTGGGCACTTTTCCCATTGACAGCGATGCGGATGATTTTTTTGATGCCCGATGAGCTCTTCCGCCTTTTTGTTATTTTTATTACCTATATTCTTGTACATCTTGTATTATATTCTCCAAGATTATTATATAAATTTACAGAAAAAAAAAATGATCATAAATAGAAGATACGAGAAGAATAAGAAAAGCTTTCCCGTTTACTTTGTTATCGTAATTCGATTTGAGATTGAGTTACAATCTCAAACTCAAACTCAAAGCATTTATTTCAATTAAACCATTTACAGGCACTTTCAAATTGTCAAGGAGACCATCAGTTAGAAATATGAAGCTAGCATACCTAATTAGTTAAGGAAAATCCAATACTTTAACAAACCTGGAGCAAGTTTCTTCCCTAAATGCGGAAGAAACTGTTGAATGAATAATCAAGATCATTCCCGTTTTTAATCGGTTTCAAAAAAGGAAGAGGTTATTTATGATGTATACATGATCAGCCTGTAATGTTCCCACTGCTGGGACACAGGCCTCCTCTCTGTGAGAGGGATTGGGCCGTAATCCACCACGCGGGCCCAGTGCCGGTTGGTAAATGTCACATGTCTTCGAATTTTTGATTCTAGGACATGCCGGTTTCCTCACGATATTTTCCTGTTTTATGATCTATGTTGCACATTGATTGTTCCAGGGATTACAGGCGTGTATATATTATGTTGTCACTTGCAAATAAATTCACTTTCATAATAGTGAAACCCGTAGGTTTCGAAGTCACGATACGACCTCCAGCCAAACAGTACTCGCTATCCTAACTATAATATTATAAATGCGAAAGTGAGTTTGTTTGTTACGCTTTCACGCTAAAACGGCTGAACGGATTTGGATGAAATTTGGCACATGGGTAGACCATGGCCTGGATTAGGACATAAGATACGTTTGATTCCGATATTCCTAAGGGGTGGATATTTATGCGGGTGAAACCGCAGAGCGCCACTAGCAGTATAATTCCCATCACAAAATTGTATTTTTGCTTCTTTCTGTATGCTAAATTCTTCTCTGAATTGCCTTAACGCGATACTAATACTTTAGTTAGTAGGTTCAATAGCAACTATTAGTTCTTAAGGGGACTGCAGGACCTAAACGCAACTTTTATAAGTTTTATAATGCCTTAAATTATATGATCCACTGCAGTAAACAAAATCAGAAAAATATATGATATTTTTAAAGGATATATGCTAGGTAGATAGTGTGTTGAAAAATTTTTATAAGTAATTTGATACGACAGAAAAAAATCACGAAGGTACCTCTAAAAAAATCTTTTAACAATTAAAAACCATACTAATTAATATACATGCAATCATTCTGATTTTTGTCAGATTATTTTAGAAGCAATATATTAGCTTAATAGTGTTTTATTTTTTTATACAAGCTATAGCTTTTTTGTAAATCGATAATTGCTCCATATTTTGCAATAAATTTCAAGCGTTGTGTCATCGTGCTTCTCTTTCTTTTCTATGCAGTCCGACAGAGACCGCGCTTTAGGTGTTGTCGGCCTCTTAACGCCTATTATATTAATCGAAACTAAGGTAAGGCCAGCGGATAAGGCCGTGTCTAATTACCTAAGTACCTTAGACTCTACGATCTAGATTTAGAAAAGGATAAAATTTGCATAATATCAATATCTAATGGTTTGCTGTTATTATATGCAACATTAAAAACCGGCCAAGTGCGTGTCGGACCACGCACAATGAAGAGTTCCGTAGTTGGGATGAATTTATCCCAAGAACAAACTTAACATTGTAGTGGGGAAAAACATGTTCTCCTATATTCCAACTGCAAATTCCTCGTTAACTTGTAGAGCCTACTTAGCTGTGATAGTTTTCCTTTTAACGTCGTTATATATACTACTGCTGTGATTTTTTCGCATATCTAAAAACAACAATTTAGCTAGCAGAGGGCCGAAACTTAACTCTAACAAAAATATAGCACTTTAAAGCTTAATATTTCGGAAACGGATCCCTAAATCGAAAAAAGTTTTCTTCGAGAAAAAAATTGTTTTCACAGACCCGAAATAGTTTTGTACAGCCTATCCAATGATACCACTATGGGATAGAAAAAAAACTATAATTATCATATATTTAACCTGAATGAAGGCTCGTGCAGACTAGGGCGATATCGCGGGCACGACAGGCATATTGCACATCGCGTGCGGGATATCGCGCTAGTCTGCACGAGCCTTAACTACACTCAAATAGTAAGGTACGATGCTGTGTCATGTATTTTGTTTCCACTCTCGTCCTTCCCATAAAGTGCTTCAATTACGAGTATACTGGGTCAAATTAAATTAGCTTCGAAACTTTGCAGACGTTATGAATATCTATATCTAAATACGATCAAATTATAAATAAAAGAAAAATGATTCAGTATTAGTTTTTGGAGTCAACAACTGTACTTACTTGAAATATCAGTTTCAAAATCATTTATTTTTCTGTGTAAACTTCATAGACGTGATGGGTATCATGGTATAAAAAAAAAACAGATTTTATCATCTACTTCATGTAACCACAGTTACGCTAGCAGTGGTCATTGACGCTAGAAAAAAAACATCAAATCCTTTTTTTCTTTGTTTTATCATATTTAGATAATTATCGTTATCCATCACCCTGGGGAGTTTCTCTAACTAATTCAATTTGACCCTGTATAGTATATTGCCTTATAAATACGCACAAACCAACAACCACAAGGTCATCAGTTAAACTGATGCTAAAACAATGATACTAAAAGATCATCATTAGGAGTCACTAGATATATGACGAATACTAACTACACATATGACGAATATTTAAGCAATAAATTTCAACAACAATAAAATCTATTTTTAACATAATAACCACCTGCATTTCTTTTAAAATGTCACTTTGAACATAAATTTATTTTAAAACTCTAAAATACTGTTATTTTCAAATGAATATGCATATCAGTGCATAATTAATAATAATAACATTCTACAAGACTCAATAAAATTGTAAATATTTAGTCTATTATAATAATCGTGCAATACATAATATATAAATATAACTTAAAACCAAATATATAAATACCATAAAAGCAAATTATTACTATTTTTTTTTTTTTTTTTCTTAGCAAAAAGCGCCTTCATCCTCTCTCCTATTAAAAATCAACTTTGTTGTGCCCGACAGGGTCCATAATTGATTCGATGTTTTAACATACCAACTGTTATATGTACACATTATGGAATGCAATAAAGAATTGAGTATTGGGTATTGAGTATTGAGTAGATGTTTTATAAATATGGCTCAAGAACTGTGTGTCGTCGCAGATCTTTTATTAGTCAAGCATCATTTGACTTCACTACACACATCATACTCAAGACTGACTATTTTAGTGAGCTACGTAGACAACTATGCGTAAGTTCACTTAATTATAAATCTGTGTTTAAGGGTGTGCGTTCCCCTGCCGGGGTCGCGGGAAGGTACTAATGGGTCACCGAGGCCCCGGCAACACAGGCAACGGAAGGAATACGGGTGGGTTTTAGTCAGTAAGAGTCTGACACACCCTTCCGCTCCACCCAGAGCGGGAGAAGTTATTTGATGATATCCCATCCAAAAAAAAAAAGGGTGTGCGTTGCGGTCACGCCCGCGACGTTCGGTTCCATAGGGAATTTTTATTTTTAGTAACAAAAATATGAATATTTGAAAACAATCACATTTAGAATTATTATTATACATAGATAGTAAAATAGTCAGTTCATACAAAAAAAAATATGAAAATATCTTAAGTAGTTTGAAAGTAATATCGTTTTTTTATGCTTTGGGTAGATTACTTCCTGAATTTATTTCATAAAGTATTTAACTACTACAACAATACTTAAATTTTCACATATATAATTGATGTGTATGCGTTCTAGTTTAACATACATGTTTTACATAACTTACTTGCATTATATGAGGGCGTAATAACAGATTTAAAAGTCACTAAAATCATATATCTGCGCCATTACTCAAAAATATAAATATGTTGATCGAATCAGCCAAAATCAAAGAAAACCGAAAAGTAAACAAAAAAGCGAGGTGGCTCAGCAGTAGGATCTCTTAAGACTGGTAATATAACACTGGCTGGATATTTGAACAGTCTAACATGCTATTTGGCACACAGGCAAAAATATCCATCTTTCCACTACGCTGCCTCTTAAGATACAGATTTAAATTTCGCGCCCTGTCGCCCCTAGCCGCCGCAGGAGACGCCCTGGGCATCGGGAATCCCGGGCGGGTTTCCGGCCACCGTAAGCGCGGGTTTGCGTACGGTGAGCAATGGGTAGCTCGCCGTCCGATAAGGACCAGGCCCGGATCGACAGCGCGTTGTGTTCCACGCGCGCCTCAAAGAGATATCAGCACAAGTGTAGGGGTCCACTAGGGCCGATGCCTGCCGGGGTCGCGTGGAAGTTCGAAAGGGTTACCGAGGCCCCTGGCAACACAGGCAACGGAAGGAATACGGGTGGGTTTTAGTCATTAAGAGTCTGACTCACCCTCCCATTCCTCCCAGAGCGGGAGAAGTTATTTGATAATTTACCACACAAAAAAAAATGCAGGTTTATCTAGTTTAAGAGACAGGGTTTATAATACTTGAGTACAGATTTTAACATAGAACCAGATGTATACAAGGTGCCCATCTGTATTTTTATGGCAAATAAATTTATTATTTATTTACTGCCAATACTCATTTTTATTGTATGCATGACAACTTCATGAAAGCTTACCTATAGCATACTTAAGAGAGTGATTTAAAATAATTGACAACTAAGCAAACTTACAACATTATTTTAAAGTAGTTGCAAGTTAGTTGCCTGTATACGAAATAGCTTATTTGATGTAACATGAATAAAAAACAAAGATTCATACCTAATAGCACGATAACACTGGAAAATGAATAATTTTACGTTGCATCTGATAAGACCAATTTCATAGTTACTGGCGCCGATTCCCTTGTTCACAAACTAAACTAAATTTAAGTTCAGTGCATCTTTCTCTTTCTATTTCATTAAGAAAAGGACAGAAGATAAATTTTAGTTTAGTCCTGTCAAATTAATCAGCGCCTGTCACTACTCTATACAAGTTTAGACGTGATTAAAAACTTGCCTACTAAATTTACGTCAAGCGCTGATTAATTTGACAGGAGTAAACTAAAATGTATCTTCTGTCCTTTTCTTAATGAAATAGAAAGAAAAAGATGCACTGAACTTAAATTTAGTTTAGTTTGTGAACAAGGGAATCGGCGCCATTAACGGCTTTGAGTCACCATGTTTATCAACGTAGTACCTACTGGCTGCTGCTCATACAGTAGTTTCGCATTACACCTGCAGAACATTCTAGAAAGCCAGGACATTCATCAAAATCGTAGAACTCAAATGAACCCGAATCCTAATAATTGTATGAACTAGTAATATTAAAAGGTAAATTATCGGTTGTTGCAACGATTACGACTCAATGTCGCAACAAGTCTAGCAAAGAAAGTCAGCGGCCGTGAAGCGACCTCCGCACAAGGATTATTCACAGTTTTTCTTAAATTACTTACTAGTTTTTTTTATACTTTATAACTGGAAACTGAAAGGTACAGGCTATTTCAGGCACATGGGTTGACATTTTTTTATTCGAGGAAATAATTTATTTAATCATTCATTAAATTTAAATAGATATACTAATCTTAAAAAATACCTACATGATGTACAAGTATATAATAAAAATAACAAAAAGGCGGCAGAGCTCATTGGGCATCAAAAAATTCGTCAGAATCGCTGTCAATGGGAAAAGTGCCCAAAAGGCTGGCAGCATTACCACGTTGGATGGCAATGCTGATTCTTTGGGCTAAAAAAAGGCCAGCCCTCTGGTCACGTGAAGATTCTACCCGTTAGTAGTAGTTTTAATTTCAATAAAAAATCTAAGGTATTTAAAAAATGGAAGGTTATCATTACATACTCATCTGCGAAAGTGCCAAATCCAACGAGAATGTCTTCGAACTAAATCTAATTTAGTATTTCATAGAAAAAAATTACAATACCAGCTGTCTTCGTGTGAATAAAACCTTCCCATAAATAAAATCGAGTCAACACCTCAATAAGCTCTGAAACTTCAGCTTTCGACTGACCGTTTGTTGTGTAAACCCCATACCTACTTGAAACTACGCAGTCGACGTGTCTCTTTGTGTGTGTAATGTGAATGTGGCATATAATATGATATTGTATTTTAGCTGAGCCTACGCGGTTTCAGTCGCGTGAGTCTCGATCCCGTTGGAATTAATATTCAAATACAAAAAAAAAATAAAAATCTGTTCAGCCGTTTAGCGTGAAAGCGTAACAAACAAACTCACTTTCGCATTTATAATATTAAAGTTAGGATTATGATTTTTACGTTAACTATGTATGTATTTATTGAAAGTTTTATGTTGATTTATATCTGGAAAAATAAAGATTTCAGTTCAGTACCGCACTGTGTTGAAACTTATACCACCATTAGGCTGATGAGGTCACAACAGGAACACTTCTGTTAGCTTATAGCTGGCTTATAACCGAGCAAGTCTTAAGATTCGCAAGTGCTTGAGTACCTGCTATGTTGTAAACCACACTGTAATGAACATTTGTGCTTCAACCGCAGGTAATCACAGTTATTGCTGGTCCTTTAAGAATCGCCGTAAAACATTACACTTATTCTTGTAAGACACACTGCTTTGGAACCGTTAAACTGTGGTTGAAGGTCGTAACTCGTAACTGGACATGTTGCAAAAAATAAAACTCATTTCATTAGTTGCAATATTGATGAGCTTAACCGCATCTAGAACAAGCTGCCTGTTACTGGCAACGCGACGTCTGATTTCAAAATCATCTGTATTGATCAATCAAGAAAATGACTTGCAATATATTGCTCAACTTATTGGTGTTGATAAATGATAAATGATTTTTATTTCTGTAACTAGGTTTATACAAACACTTTTACACGTCAATCATGTTTATAAGACTGACTATGCTTGTATCGCATCGCATCACATCTGATGTTGTTGTGATGTAATGTGTTGTATATAGTTTCATATAACCAAATTACAAGATGATTATTAACATTAACTAAATTAAATTAAAACTAAGTTAGGCTTAAAAAAGGCCCTCGGGGCATTGTACCGAGGATGCTGGCGGCATTTCCTCGCTGAATTGCAATGCTGATGCGTTGCGCGAGAAAGCCGCCAGCTTTTCGGTCACCAGTTACATCAACTAAACGTTTCGCGATTTCCGCAAATAACTTATGCGCACTGGGACCCCACGGACCGAGGGTCTCGACGCCAAAGGGCACAAAGTTGTACTCTCTGCCAAGGCCTCCATATTTAATAACTTTCAGATTTTCGGCATTTTCTGCCGCTGCACCCGCTTTAGAAGTAGTCCGTTGGAGGTGGGACGGTGCCAGTGTGTCTACACAGGTAGCGTCCCACACAAGCATCCGTCCCAAACTCCACGGGACCAAAGACACACCATCAGGTCTTTTGCCATCATCTCTGACAATGCCAGTCGGCTCAAGAAGAGCAGGCACATTGATGCTGGCAAGAGACCGGCGGATTATGTCATTAAGTGTTGCATGTCTTGAAAAGCGGCCTGCACTTTTTTGACAACAAAGTCCGTGGTGACCCAGTCGGTCCACGTCCGTGCCACAAGGGCATGTGTGTGGAGTGCATACCGTGACCCCAAGCCGCAGACCAGTCGCCAGACGAAGCGAGGTCGGATCCAGGAAGGTACCGGTATATGGAGAAGGATGGGCATGTAGCCAATGACCGGCCTCTCTGGTTCCGACCGCCAAAAGTCTTGCGCGATCCGGACCTGAACTGCGGCTCAGAATCGATTTGTATGTTAAATCGCAATAAATATCGTCCCAGCTCCTCTGAGATTTTAGGTTGTCTGGAAATTCTTTACCCGGGCAAGCAATTTGAAAAGCATTCTTGGCATCCTCCAAGCCCGCAGTCTCATAGTTTGTGGGCAAAGCCCTTAGGACATTACCTATGAGACGTGACGTGCTATGGGTGGACGACAAAAAGGCTGGGGAAGCAACACTCGAAATTTTGCGGATTCCTAAACCGCCAAACCGAATAGGGAGGGATGCTTGTAACCAAGATGGTTCATTGAGCTGAATATTTAAAATCGTTTCTAAACTAGTTTTGACTAAATCGTCTATTGGTGAAAGCAAATTTGGATGTTTCCAAAAAGGGCTACAGCGAAGCACATAAGTAAATTTAGGGACAAAAAGGCAAAACTTTAGAATTATAAGAGCATAATGAGGACTGATTTCGAGTAAACAATTTGCGTGACTTTGGAATTTAGAAATAGTGTTAGTAATGTAATCAGGAAAAGATTCTTCAAAGTTGGGAGAACCCAGGAGGCAAAGTGACTTTCTGTCTACTATTTTGATATTCGGTGCCAGAAAATTTAATTTGGATTTTAAATTATCCAAACCGTAAGAAGTTTTTTGAATGAAGAGTTCACATTTGCTAAAATTTAATTCTAAACCAATATTTTCGAAATTTGTTTTAATATCTGATAAGTCAGATAGCACAGTGTCCACATCGCCTCCCAGGGTTCCGTCATCCAAATACCAAACGTTAAATTTTGATTTTAAATTTTGAATAATCGGATTTATAGCCAAGCTAAAAATTGCTGGCCCGAGGGGATCGCCCTGCTGACAGCCGACCTCCGAAGAAAGTTCATGGGAACGGTAAATTAATTTTGAAGGTTCTGCGTAGCAGGTAAGCAGGTATTGATAGAGTTCCGGAATTTTGTTCTTAACTTCTGTCAGCATGGCATCCCTGTTTACTGAATTGAAAGCATTTTTGACGTCAATTTTGACTACAATTTCGCAATCATCATACGAAAGGTAGGTTCTTAAGGCATGGACGGCTGCCTCACACCCACCTTTCGTGCCAAATCCTAATTGTATAGGTTCGAAAACAGACTGTAATTTAGATTTGATATGTCTCACCGCAATTTTGGATGCCAAACGTCTTAAAGTTGACCCCACAGCAATGGGTCTCACCCCTCCGTCCTTTTTAGTTAGGGCGATCAAATTAGCACCAAATAAAAGTGAGGCAATATCAGCGTTGATTTTGCCTGAAAACATAAAATTTATTAATTTTGTAATAGAGCAAATAAGCTGCACACCTGCATCACCCACAGAATAAGAAGTTAAATCTTTTAAATGTTGGGGTGAGATTCCGTCCAGGCCGGCCGCTGAACCGGTTTTAAAAGAAATTATTGCGTCAATAACGTCTTTGCCTTCGATTTCGAGGCAGGCCTGGTCTGCTGTAGGAGAGTCGAAAAAATACGGGATCACGGGAGCCGGGGGATGTTTCGAATGCAAAGCCGAAAGGGTATCAGGAGTATCAGGCGACAACACGTCGTTAGTAAAAAGAAGACGTGCGGCGCCTTTGAGATCCCCGTCGGCAATTTTGCCTTCAATTAATTTAATTCTAGATAATGTTCCCCTCTTGGGAGAATCAAAAGGTGAAGATGTTTTTGTTAAACAGTTATTTTTGATTTTTTGGGTTAGAGAAATAGTAGCCTCATCTTTTTTGACATGCAAAGTGGTATACGAAAAAAGGAAGAGATTATGCCAGTCTACAATTTGGTTGCTCTCCACACATTTTTTAATCAAGCCTGAAAGGTGGTTTGCGACGGAGATCCTGGCGCCGCGCGGGACTCGTTTGATAACAGGCACATTATTTTTTAGGTAACTAAGGTACAAATGGAATGGGGTAGAATTTGGACTGTCGGAAACAGGTGCCGGTAAAGAAACTGGGTCTAAATTTAGAGCAGGGCCGTTCTGGCTAATACAAAGACGATGTTTTTTTGAAATATGAATGTTAAGACCCCTTTTTGATTGAAAAGATCTATCGCAATGTAAACAAATGTAATTTTGATTTAACGTGCCATCACCGGATTGGGTTGCGGTATGCATCCACTTACCAGAAAACAACACTTGAATAGAGAAAAACACTCAACTAAACACAAAATAGAAATTATCACTAAAATATAACTATTTTAAAGTCTTTCAGAAGCGTTGACGTCGGACGTCAGGACGACACGCCATAACGTTGCCAAGGAGGACCGCAACGTCTGAAACAAAAATATATTTTATTATTTGTTCAAAATTGGGAGCTGCCTACACTTTGGCACAGCAGTTAAGCCTTGATTAACAAGAAAAAGATCAAATTTGGACATCTAGGGCCACGTAAAATATGTAAATTTAAATAAATATGAGCTGTGAAAAAGTGACAGACAGTGACGTGACAGATCAATCTCATAATCTGGATATGGAATATGGAATGGTGGTTTCATGGTTTCATATGGAATCTGCCAGGCCGTGCTTGTCAGGAAAGAACTTGCTACCACCATTTTGCATTATATTGCAAAGAAACATTACTTTATTTTCACGGTATTGATGTCGGAGAAACTTATCTTCTTTGACCTAAGGCTGGCTACGCCTCGAAAAACAACTTGGTGATGCAGGTCGTCAACCATATTCCATCTGGTTGGTTGGTGACACAATATGCTATACTATGCCATTATGAACAGAAAACCAGGAAATTCTACAGCCAGTAGAGTTCAATGTCGGGAAATGAAAAACCTGCGCATAGTATATTATGTAGAATTTCCCACACCTCGAACTCTACTGACACTACCATAATATACATATGTGACAATCCGCGGCTAAAGGTACCTTGTGGTCGATATGGAGTTATGCATACGCTAGTAATCTGCGATTAATACGCTGTAGATATCAAAAAAGATCAACCTCCTACGATGTTTTGTTACGGAGATATAATTTTTTTTAAATTATATTCGAAATTGTGCAATTTCGAGAAACAGACATTTTAAGTTCAGTCACCTCGAACAAAGCAATAAAAAAAAGCTATATTTCTTGCAAAATTTACAAAACATTCAATATCTTCGAAACTATAAACGTCCATAAGGTACTACCTTTAGCCGCGGATTGTCACATATTATGGTAGTGTCAGTAGAGTTGTAGAGTTCAATGTCGGGAAATAAAAAACCTGCGCATAGTATATGTAGAATTTCCTGGTTTCCAAACGTTTGTGCTTTACATCTAGAAGAAAAGTTTGCAACTACGAAATCTATAAACTAACCCTATGAGGGTTAGTTTATAAACGTTGCTTTAAGTTAAGTTATAATTAGACTGATTTACTACACATTTTTTTAAGTTGTTAATTTTAAGCAAGTTTATAAATATAGGCTATACGTATAATAAAATATATAAAGGCTATACGTATAATAAAACATTTTTGAAAAACATTAGTTGCTACGAGGTGTGTGAAATGTCTGATGCTGATGCTGAAAATTTAACTTTTAGAATTTTTGTCCGTTTGTCTGGACGTATGTTCCGGATTGGCGCAAAATAGAATGAACGGATTTTAATGACATTTGGTATACACATAACATACCTAACATCACGCCTTGTTTCCTCGAAGGGTTGGGCAGAGGTGTACCTGTAGTATACCCACATTTCGCCAGTTATGTTTAAGTCCCATGTATTAGGGGGCAAGCCTATTGCCATCAACCGGGCACAAATCCAGACTCCGGGCTGCTACTGAGAAATTCCAGATAGAAAAACCCAATAACACTTTGTCCGACCCGGGGATCGAACCCAGGACCTCATGCTCAGCAGTAGCGCTTGCGACCACTAAACCAAAGAGGCAGTCAAACATACAGACATACATTTGGCATACAGATAGTTAATAACCTGGATTAACACATAAGGGTATTTTTAATCCCGGTAGTACGTTCCCGTGGGATATTTTCCGACAGCCACGCGGGTGAAGCCGCGGGCAAAACTTAGTTTCACATAAGATTTGATGTTTTGGTGCTTTCTGAGCGAAACGCTGAATTACCGCGCAATACCTATGAAACCGCAGTCAGCTGTTATGATGCGGTAACATACAAGATCATTCGTAATTGAGAGACATTACATTAATCTTACAAGTATTTCTACCACAGCATTAAATGTACTGACGGTAATACGAGTATCCTACTAATATTAAAAATGCGAAAGTTTGTAAGGATGGATGGATGGATGTTTGTTTGTTACTCTTTCACGCAAAAAGTTCTGAGCGGATTTGGATGAAATTTGGCACACAGATAGTTTATAACCAGGAATAACACATCGGATAATTTTTATCCCGATATACCCACGGGGTCAAAACTTATGTGGGTAAAACCGCAGGGCGCATCTAGTATTACAAATGCAAAAGTTTGTAAGGATGGATGGATGGATGGATGGATGATTGTTACTCTTTCACGCAAAAAGTACTGAACGGATTTGGATGAAATTTGGCATACAGATAGTTTATAACCAGGAATAACACATAGGATACTTTTTATCCCGATATACCCACGGGGTCAAAACTTATGTGGGTAAAACCGCAGGGCGCATCTAGTATTACAAATGCAAAAGTTTGTAAGGATGGATGGATGGATGGATGGATGATTGTTACTCTTTCACGCAAAAAGTACTGAACGGATTTGGATGAAATTTGGCATACAGATAGTTTATAACCAGGAATAACACATAGGATAATTTTTATCCCGATATACCCACGGGGTCAAAACTTATGTGGGTAAAACCGCAGGGCGCATCTAGTATTACAAATGCAAAAGTTTGTAAGGATGGATGGATGGATGGATGGATGATTGTTACTCTTTCACGCAAAAAGTACTGAACGGATTTGGATGAAATTTGGCATACAGATAGTTTATAACCAGGAATAACACATAGGATACTTTTTATCCCGATATACCCACGGGGTCAAAACTTATGTGGGTAAAACCGCAGGGCGCATCTAGTATTACAAATGCAAAAGTTTGTAAGGATGGATGGATGGATGGATGGATGATTGTTACTCTTTCACGCAAAAAGTACTGAACGGATTTGGATGAAATTTGGCATACAGATAGTTTATAACCAGGAATAACACATAGGATACTTTTTATCCCGATATACCCACGGGGTCAAAACTTATGTGGGTAAAACCGCAGGGCGCATCTAGTATTACAAATGCAAAAGTTTGTAAGGATGGATGGATGGATGGATGGATGATTGTTACTCTTTCACGCAAAAAGTACTGAACGGATTTGGATGAAATTTGGCACACAGATAGTTTATAACCAGGAATAACACATAGGATGCTTTTTATCCCGATATACCCTCGGGGTCAAAACTTATGCGGGTGAAACCGCGGGGCGCATCTAATACTCTATAAGGTAGGTACTCTATTATGTTATGTAGGTAATTTTTGTATACACCTGTGGAGTCCCACTCTGAAGCAAAGGTCTGCCACCCCGTTCCTGTCACTTCAATTCACAAGAAGAGCAAAAGATACGTACTTACTTATAATATTATGTCCATGTACTGGGTACGAAATGTTTGTTGGGGTCATGAATGCCAAATGCGTTAAGGGTCGTGCAGACTGGGGCGATATCGCGGGCGCCACAGGCATATTGCTGCCGGTCGCGCACGCGATACCGCGGTAGTCTGTACGAGCCTTTATTTGTACTCATGTTTTATCGCGAAGCGATTTCTAATTTTAAATAGCTAATCTAAACTGGCAGATCTCCTTGGAAATATAATAGCGTTAGATTACCTTTCTCTTGAAATTAATTCTACAATTTAATCAAACGGGCGTGCGTTTTGTTTGTGTTACGCACCAACAATCGAAAATCATATTGCAACATCGAGAAATAAATAAATCATGTCCTCGGTGCAATTATTTAGAAGAGTTATGCAATATAAATTGCATAATTAGTCATAATGGCAACGCTAATTAATGCGACATACAGACACCTACTTACACATTTAAATCCCCCATTAGACAATAGGACATGACATCTATTCAAGGAATTTAAATGCGTAGACATGGCTCGTTATTTAATAACTTTTCGTATAACTTTTTATTACAATAAGTATCATATCATATCAATACATCATAATGTATTGTGTCGGAAAGTTTAAAATTGTAATTATATGCGCCATTAATCGACAGGTTGACATATGAATGCAAATTCATACAACAATTTTTGAAATGGGGGCAGTTAATCGTCTATTGATTGAAAACCAGCTAAGTACCAGTAACTACTTACCTATGTACTTAGCCGGTTTTAACACGTAATATTGAATAGTTAGAAATAGCTATAATTAGAGTAATCATTAGGAATAGTTTAACGTTTAAATGTCTTGCAGGTAATTGGGTAGGTCTTAATAAACTTTTGGCTTACTTAGTTGGTTTAACTTCGCAGACCAAACTCTTAAAATGGTTTTCTCTACGTGTACCTTATAGGTTATTAGTTTCTGCTTTACTCGCCAAGATGTGTTAAAGAAATTTGTGTCGTTTAATTTATAAGCACATGCTAGCTTAAACATTTTCCATGAATTTTACAAAATTACTTACTAAACCTAATTCAAACCGCGTGTTTTGTGTTAAAGCCGAAAAATATCAATCAATTGCTCACTTTCGAGGTAAGAAATGTGTCTAGGTATTTGCTAAAACAAAAACCTAACACAAATGACAAATTCTTTATAACCGACTTCAAAAGTTGAGGTGGTTCTATGTTTGTCTGTATGTATTTTTTATGTACATCTATATTTTCGCCAATTGTAGACCGATTTTGGACATTATTTTTTCCTTCGGTAGAGAAAGCTTGCGTGGTGGTCCCATATACATTTTATTAACTTTGTTTTGGTAGTTTTTGAGTTAGCTTCAATAACACGTATATTTTCCCACATGTGGATGATGTTATATGAACTTCCTGTCACTGTCATTTACATAGCAGTGGTATTCGAATTTGTGTGGGGTAGGAAGCACAACTACAAAGCCAAAACTAAAAAAAATCAACCGAATTCCAAAAAACACTACAAATTGAAAAATTACTTTAATATCGGAAGTCGGTGGCAAAAAACGAAAATTTAAAACCAGACTTTGGGAGTGGGTTTTTTCTTATTGTTAAAAGTTGTTTACGTAAATTTAAACAAAGGGTATTCTTTTCCTATGTTACGACTAGATTACCCATTCAAAGATATGAAAATCGTTGAACAAAACCACAATTTTGATTGAATGTTATACTTATTAGTCATCGATGACTCCCACTTATCAAATGAGCTATAATAAAGATGTACTGCGGGGTAATTGCGTAACGTACATTAAGACGCTGACAACACCTAAACCGCGGTCACTGTCAGATTGCATAGAAAAGAAAGAGAAGCGCGACGACAAAACGCTTGTAATTTATTGCAAAATATGAAGTAATTATCTATTTACTCAGAATTGAGTTGAGTAATCGAAAATAAAAAACAACCAAGTTCTGCATTAGAATAAGACGTACTTGTTATTAAATACGTAATTTATGTTGATATTTAATACATATATTTTGGATTAGAACTCAAGGTAAGAGGTTAGTTTAACGTTAGTTTGTATCGAGATTTTTTTTTCAAAACGTGTTTTGGTGACAACCAAGTTCTGGGAAATATGTTCAAAATTAACATATATTTTTTTCGCTACCACAAACTATACAGATTTGCCAATTTTCTTTCTTAAGAGAAGCCTATTTTGGTCAATTGGGTCTTGTCAACGCCTTAAATGACAATTGATCACAATGGCATTTTGACAGGTCACCCACATTCATTGCGTTATTTACGATGTTGAGCAGATGAATTCTTCAAACCTATGAAGCAATGGATTAGCAATATACTTCAAAAACTCTCGGATTATGATTGAAAGTGTGCTACCCAATTAGAATGCTGAAAATTATTAACTGTTGCCTTCTACGACATGTTCTTCTTACTCTTGATCTTTATCTAACTCCCGGTCTCTTTGTTACAGATGGGTTGCAGACTGACAATAGTGGACGATGTCCTCAACAGATCCTTCTACAAGCTCGGCCTGGTCGTCGGCAGACAGCCAGGCTACTTCATCATCATCCCCATTCTCCTCTCACTACTCATGATCACAGGCTACCAAAGAATACACTATGAAATGGACCCAGAATACCTGTTCTCCCCCGTCAGTGGACAAGGCAAATATGAGAGGAGGATAGTAGAAGAAAATTTCAAAGTCAATTATTCACATAGGTTTAATGTAGGAAGGATAACGCGGGCAGGTCGGTAAAACACACAAAAATATTATTTAGTTGAGCTTTTATTTTATTGGTTTACCGCAGGAACGTGGGTCCACAAAAAACCGGTCACGTTAGTCATTTTAGTTGACACGCCTTTAGGCCTTAACTCATTTCGATGATTTTTTTAGCCTAAGCAATTATTTAGCAAACCGTTGAACGCTTCCTCCTCCATTGTGATTACCAGCATCCAGAATCTGCTTAGAAACTAGTTAACATCCTTAAATTATACTCGGAAGAGATTTTTTGTACGCTGATGAGTTTCAAACTATTTTTTATATCCCCAGGACGATTTGGCAGAGTAATAATCGTAGCGAAAGACAACACCACAAATATGCTGCGAACTGAAGTATGGAAGGAGTTGCGACAGTTAGACGAGCTGGTACAAAATATGACGGTGACAATGCCGAACGGAGACACCTTCACTTATAAGGAAGAGTGCGCCCGATGGGAAGGACAATGCTTCACCAACGACATTCTCAATTTGGACAAGATTATTGACGAGGTAAGGAAAACTAACCACTTAAACCTGAAGAGTCATGATATCTAAACATCACAGACATCGACCAAAACAATAAAATTCTTTGCGATTCGCGCTACATAGGTACTTATGTGAACTGGAATGTTGATAAGCGCATGTTACGGGGAAACAATGCCATTTTTAAACAAGCCGCAAAATGTCCAAGTCCACGAGTAATCGCCATAACAAAGTGGCAGTCTCGTAATAGATATCTAAACAATCTTCTGTGTCGTTGAGCTTGTTAGTCGCGTCCCCCTGATAGAATTCTAGAAAATACTTATATAATATATCATTGTATTTATACTGGAGTTGATTTACAAGGTATTTGTGAGTCACATGCTTTCACGTGTTACTCATGTCTGTGTCCTCGTGTCGATCCGTGGTTGTCCTCTGTTGAATGTGAATTATTCAGGAGTTGTACTAATTGATTTTGAGAGGAATACTGCCATAATCACAGTCGGCAAAAGGATTGGTTTTTTCAGTATATTACGGTTGATTAGATTATGAAGTATGCTGGGTGCTTCCCGTTCTTCCGTTTCTTTTGCACCACCCATTTCTTCAGTCGTCTCTCACTGCCATAGATCGGTAGTTTCAGATCGGCAGTCAGTAAGCTGTTAATATTATCAGATGGAATGAAAGTTCATTTTAATTGGTCAAGGACAGCTAATGAGACACAATTGATTTTTTATTGTTTGACTCCGAATCGGTGTCGCGCGGGGTTTAACAGGTTAAGCTCACTTCATCTAAATTTTCACGATGAGATTTTTAGAATACCGGTTGGAAACATGGTCATATCCACGTTTTCCATCATTCAAATTCCATTTAAGTAAATGAAATTGTATGTCGATAATAACAACTTTTTATGCTCTCTAGATGTGGTATTGTCTTGTCAACCAATATAAATAAACACAAATAAAAGTATTTACTTAAGGCACTGACAAGAGGAAAACGATCTAACAAGACTCGCCTTAAAAAAAAATATTGCCAAATCTATACAACTTGTTTTTTTTTTATATCCCATAAATCTGGGTTTATTCTATAAGTAAAAATAGTACAAAATGTCCTAGAATATGTGGTTCAAAAATGCATAGTTTCGAAGATATCACAATACTTACACTAGACTCTCGATGTGTGTCGGTATCTAAATTTCATTTATAAATGCAATTATTAATTTTCATTCAAAGCAATCATTCATATTTAAAGCTAAGAAAATATGACGTTGTCATATTTCACGTAAGAGTGTTTTACTTAATAAAATAAATAAATTAAAATTCATGTATTTATTCATATTATTTATTATTATTTATATATATCATCAGGTATTAATAATCGTCACTTTGTCGAATTATTTTGAATGAAAAATGAAAACAAAAAAAAAATATAAATGAAAAATAATTCATAATTATGCCAGTTGATTCTTTCATATGGTCTCATTCATACCCTAGAGTTATAGGATATAAAAAAAACACCTTGTACAGTGTGTGTACCTTGTGTGTGGGAGCGGAAAAAATATATGTTAATCTTGAACATATTTCTCAGAACTTGTTGTTGTTACCAAAATACGTTTTGAAAAAAAAACTATACAAATGAACGGTAAACTAACCCTTTACCTTGAGTTCCAAAATCCAAAAAAAGTGTGTTAAATATCAACGTACGTTGGTATTTAAAATAACAAGAACGTCTTATGTGAATGTAGAATTTGGTTGTTTTTTTAATTTCGAATACTCAACTCATTTTTGAGTAAATAAATAATTGTTTCATATTTTGCAATAAATTAAGAGCGTTGTCATCGCGCTTCTCTTTTTTTATATGCAGTCCGACAGTGACCGCGCTTTAACTGTTGCGACTTAAGACGCTGACAACACCTGAACCGCGGTCACTGTCAAATTCCATAGAAAAGAAAGAGAAGCGCCAGGGACGGATTTAAAGTTGTGGCGGCCCTGGGGCAACCAAGAAGTGGAGGCCCCGAAAAATTTGTGAAACAGATAAAAAAAAACAATTCAAAGAAGGTACCTTACGAAGTTATGACTGTGGACTCTTTTTTTTTTTTGAAGGACACAAACGAAGTATTTTATTCATATAAAAATCAATGAAAAATCTAATTGTGGAGGCCCCTTCTTTGTGGAGGCCCGGGACCAGTGCCCCTGTTGCCCTGCCCTAAATCCGGCCCTGAGAAGCGCGATGACACAACGCTTGTAATTTATTGCAAAATATGAAGTAATTATCTATTTACTCAAAATTTACTTGAGTAATCGAAAATAAAAAACAAACAAGTTCTGCATTCAAATAAGACGTTCTTGTTATATACGTAACGTATGTTGATATTTGATAGAGATATTTTGGATTAGAACTCAAAGTAAGAGGTTAGTTTAAAGTTAGTTTGTATCGAGATTTTGTTTTCAAAACGTGTTTTGGTAACAACCAAGTTCTGGGAAATATGGTCAAAATTAAGATATATTTTTTCCGCTACCACAAACTATACAAATTTGGCAATTTTTTTCTTAAGCGAAGCCTATTTTGGTCAATTGGGTCTTCTCAGCGCCGTGCAGGGAGACTATTTTGTCTATTTCTTATCTCGTTGTGAGACAGTTTTAAATAATTGAAACATTAAGTCTGTGTGACTATATAAATACAGTTTTCGTGGTGTTAAACCATTCGTGTCAGTCACAGCACCTGTTATTATGTAGTTTCATCACTTTTGCGTTCTCGAAAATATGGTATACGAGTATTTCGCCTTTGATTTACTCAATGAAGATATTGTATAAACATAAAATATAAATTTTAATTTTATCACAAGGATAGCTGAAGACTAATGTGTGTTTTTTTAAATTTCCTGATATCGTTTGCTCAGTAATAGGAAAAAATACAATACCGACAGTTTTTTTTTTAAATAGTAATTTTCAATATTGTTTTTTTTTGCTATATTTTGTATCGAAGTTGAATAAAGTGGTTCAGCCACTTGCAAGTAGACCATATACGTAATAATGTTGATGGTATTTTTTAATATTCAGAATCAAAAGCAGTTTCTTATAAAAAGATGACCAAACGTCGGTCTCGCGTCATTTTTCGGAAAACTTGTTGTGAGCATTACTAATTTGTCATGAATAGGTACTTAATTTATTTAAAAAATCCCTTCCAGCCACATGCAAAACAAAGAACTTTTTCCCTTTTTTGACAAACAATGAAAAACAAAATCAGTCGATTTCGTGCACGGCCCCCTTAAACAATAAAGAAACTGACCACGTCAGTGCCTAGTAATTACTGGTACATACAAAACATGTGTAAATTTGTCAAGTGAAACTGAAAATGCCCCCTTTACCTACATACGTAAATATCAACATTATTGTGCTCTCGATTTCTTTGGAGTTGAACTTTCTCTTTGAAGACGTTTCTCGAAAACAGGCGCCTACTTACAATACACACATTAAAATCTTATGAGTGCTCCTTACATTTAGGTAATTTGTCATAGGTAATTTGCACCAAAGTAACCTTACATAGCAATTAATGTAATAATGTACCTACCTAATACAGAACGGAATGGAAGCGAACTTTATGTCTGTAAGACCGTAACATACAAACTAAATACGAGCAAAATAACAGGTCGCGCGTTTTCTGAGAGCAGTCTGGTGGCCCAGTGGTAACGGCCACTACTTACGAGTTGTAGGTCGTAGGTTCGAACTCAGACAGGCGCTTTACTTTGTGTAAATTATTTCCTCACCGCTGCTCTCAAAACGGTGAAGGAAAACATCGTGAGGAAACTGGAAAGAACTAAAAATTTAAAGACATGTGACATCTACCAACCCGCACTGGACCCGCGTGGTGGATTACGGCCTCCTCCACCCCACAGAGAGGAGGCCAGGGGTAACCATCACCTCTTATAGCAGTATTATTTCAATATTACTTAGCGTGAGAAAGAGATGGAGCTATAAGTCCTGTATAGCTCCATCACTTTCCCACTGTGAAGTAATATTATAATAATACTGCTATAAGAGGTGATGGTTACCCCCCTGTATCCCAGCAGTGGTAACATTATAGGCTGATTATGCATGCGTATCGTGGAGAATTTTCGCGATTTCTCGGTAATTCGTAACTCGTATCTAGTTTGTTACGTTACACAATTGACATAAAGTTCATTTTTCTATGTACAGTCGCGCAGTCAAATTTCTCAAAATTATTTTAAACCTTAAAATGTTATTGATTAAGTTCAAAATCGAATGAGAAAATTTGACAGTTTGTGGTAACTCGATGTGCTGGCGACTGTACAATATCGTTATAAAAACGCGCTTCCATTCAGTTCAGTGGCATGTAAATTATACTTTAGGTACTCAATCACATTGTAACCTGCAATACCTACACACTAGTGCTTAGATCAGCGAAAAAATTTACTTTTACACATCATCTAAATTGACATTTTTTCGATAGGTACATTGCATTTCATATAAAAGCTAAGGTTCTTTTACTTTTGTTCTGATTTTAATTAAATATTAACCTCAATAATAACGACATAAAAACTATGAAATTCAAATTTTGTTTAAAAATATTTATTTCTTGCACATTCGGAGACCTAGTATGATCTCGAACCCCCGAAAGACGTCAAAACACGTAGAATTGTGGGATTCCAAATTGCGTAGTTTGAGATCTAGCAATAACGCGAAATGCCCTCGAGAACTAATAGGTAATGTAGAAGTAGAAGTAAGAAGAACATTGGATAATGGAGAAGGGTATAATAATAATAATAATAAGTACCTATTAATGTTTCGTAAACCAGCATAAATTTTATGCTTAACGCAAAGAATAATAACTTTTAAGCAGACAGGCACGACGAGACAGCACGACGCGATACTAGTACCTAGCACAATTTCTATGGAAATTTCATGGAAAGTGTCGCGCTGCGCGTCGCGCCGCCTGTCGCACCCGCGATATCGCGCGGGTCTGCCTTTATTCTACAGCTACCCTAGAAACGGGTTGCTGTAGGGTAAAAGTTATTATTCTTTATCATCATAATTGAAATAGCTCGAACATTTCAAGCAATTTCAATTATGGCTTGTAGGCTTATCGTCAAACTATAAAGAAGACACCTAGGTATATTATAAAACTTCCATGGTTTACATTGCACTCAAGATTACAAATCTATGTACTAGGCAAATACATGTACTAGGGGACCTGACAAACGTCCTGCCCGAACAGCGCCACCTACCGGGTCCACCGAGTACCGCCTACTCAAACACACATAAAAAAAACCCCAACAAAATCGGTCCAGCCCATTTAGGAGCAATTCAGTGGCATAAAGACGTACAGAAGAATTTGTATATATAAAGAAGATAATAAAGCTGCAGAATTTGTTTGAACGCGCTAACCTCTGGAACTACCAGTCGGATTTGGAAAATTATATTTGCATTTAATAGCCCAATTCATGAGAAAGGTAATTTGCAGTTTAACATCACGCTACGACCCCTAAAGAGCCGAGCAAAAAGAAAAAAAAATACAGTAAGAAGCTAAGCGAAAACGAAATAATGGCGATAATTTCAAGCGGACGAAATCGCGGGCAGTAGGTACTTAGTTAGCTAGTGGGAAATAAAATAAGTTTACAGCATTTTTACAGCGACCAATGACGATTTTATTGAATTTCAAATCAACCGAATTGATTTCGTGTATCGAATAAAAATGTATTATGGAGTCGACAAAACTTTAAAAAAACAAGACACAACTTCCACTGCTTTTATTTGCCGAACAATATAATGCTATGAATGGCGAACCATGTCAATGACACGGCCGCCATCAGGAAATTCGCGTCAATACCATGGGTTTTTGACACCTAATTTACATTCAATTCATACCAAATTCTCACATTGAGTCAAGTCAAGGCAAGTCAGAGTTCGTTCAATGATTCACAACAAATAAACATTAAAGTTTCAAATACAATAGTCAGTTAGAGATCAACAGTTCATATCGTTGGTATCTTATGCGCTTTTAACCGCAGACCGCACACTGAGCTGTAGGGAACTATTTTGCATTGTTGAAAATAATGTTTACTTTTATTACTGTGAGTATATGTTAAAAATTAAGTGGCAACATTCATTAGTTCCTGTTTTTGAAACAGAAAAGTGTGTGGCGCTAGACGTATTGAGATAGAATCATTATCAGAAAAAAAACGCATTTGAATATTTTCCCTCCCTGAAGTCCGAATGTAAAGGAACATAATATTTGCTCTGTAATCATCTAATGTATATATAAGTCAGCCTGTGGCATATTCATTAAAATGTACCAGTAGTGTACTCTGTGTAGTCTGTGGTCTTTCTGTGACACCTGTCAACAATAAAAAGGTCCGTCATTATGTTGCATCTGCCGTATTTGATTCCATCCAATAAATCTATCCTAATCAGGGTGATCCCCACGAACTTTCAATAGTATATCCTTCTGCACAGTTAATTTAGGAACTTGTACTTATCAATAGGTAACACTCTAAACATTTCCTATTTAGACAACATATACGACTGAAAATTCGGTAATGTTCAGTCAACAGCACATCAGAGCATACGAAACTGTCAAATTCCTCCAAATGATTTTAAACCTTAAAATGTTGAGAGTTAAATTAAAAATCTAATGAGAAAATTTGTCAATTTTTGGTAACTGTACCAAAAAAAAATGTTCTTGTTGTATTTACATTACTAGTGCACATCTAAAGGCGCTTTTACAGAAATTCTACTTCAGGCGCAAATCTACCAACAGGCACAATTCCACCGTGTTTAAGATCCAAGCTAAAGTCGAATTATTCATTCGCTGGAGTAATCTGGCATGTAATAGCATGTTACTTTGTGTAATAAAATGGTCTTATTTATCGTAATAGTGATCGACTGATCGTTTGTATTATATGTTTATCGATTTATACCTATAAGTCTAAAATAAATGTATAATAATAAGTATAAAATTCTAGAATAAATAAATACAATAAATATGACCATTTTATTACACAAAGTAACAACTAGCACATGACAGATTACTTCAGTGAATGAATAATTCCACATTAAAGGCAAAAATTCTGCAAGACATCTACCGTGCAAAGATTTTTCCATAGGCCAAAATGATTTTGTCAAGTAGGTACATATGTACATAAGTATGTACAGTGTAACACACTCCCACTTACATCATACCTTCATAATGTCCTCTCCTGACCATAAAGAGAACAATGACAAATAGCACCGTACGCAATTTTGTAACTGTATACCTTTCAGCTACTGCAATATTTGGCAAACACACGCTTTAAGATTACACACATACTACGAGTATTGAGGCAATATTTCTATTGTTATTAAAATTACAATAAAAACTACCACATCATAAAACACGTACAATTATTCGGTTTCGAAGGCATAACAATATAACAATGTGTCATCTAGCATTTATATTCTAAGCATCCTTCTCGAGAGATCTTGTACCCACAAGGATTCGTCATGTCTCGCGCTGTAGTTAATGGACATTCTTTGTACGTGTGATTAGACTAATGTCACGCCTTCACAAAACATGACTGTCCTTTGAGGAACTAGAAGAACCTTTACCTTTGCATTGAGAAGTACCTTTTAGCCTCTATTACCTTCGCAGAGAATCATTCTGCATCCTAGCACTTTTCCGGCGTACCGACAAGGTCGGAAATGTAAAGGAACTAAGTAGGTACAGTCAGCTTCAATAATATCGGGACGAACAGACTGTTCAAAAAGATCTAAACAACTATGAAAATTAAATATTAACTCAATGACACAAGAACTGTTTGAAAATGAAGAAAGTAGGTAGGTACACGACAATTGTCATTCTGACAAGAATTTTATCAAATTGAGAAAAATTTTAATTTTCGTAGTTGTTCAGATCATTTTGAACAGTCGGTTCGTCCCGATATTTTTGACGCGGACTGTACATAAGTATCTACTCATCATCATAATAGCAAGCGCATGCAAACTACATTTATTTGTTTAGGTTTTGATTGATGAGCCATTTTGTCCAGCGCTGATTGACATTAAACAGGCCTTACGAGCCAACAGATATCTTCCATTATGTCGATAGCACGATTTCCATTTTCGCAGCCTGGTGTGTTTTCAATGTCATTGGTCAGTGTTTTAGTTAAGGGTCATTGGCAGCTCTTGTATGGAAATGATCTTGTGTGGAGGGTTCTGTAACTTGCAAAAGCGGTACTCATGATCATAATAGCAAGCGCATGAAAACTATATCTATTTGTCCAGGTTTTGATTGATGAGCCGTTACGTCCAGCGCTGATTGACATTAAACAGGCCATACGAGCCAATAGATATCTTCCATAATGTCGATAGCAAGATTTCCATTTTCGCAGCCTGGTGTGTTTTCAATGTCATAGACCAGTGTTTTAGGTAAGGGTCATTAGCAGCTCTTTTGTGGAAAGGATCTTATGTGGAGGGTTCTGTAGCTTGCAAAAGCGCAGCGTAAAATAAATCTGTTTAGCCAAACTGCGCAATTACTCGTATAGGTATTGGATGCGCCTAATGAAAGCGTCTATTTATTTTTCGTCCCACAGGTAGAGCGCGGCGAACTAAACCTGACGTTTCCCATAATGTTCAATCCTGTAACATGGGAGGCTCATGCGTTCCCGGTATTCTTCGGCGGCTCGAAGGTAGTGGATGACATCATAGTGTCCGTGCCGGCTGTCCAGCTAGTCTGGTTTGTAAGAACGGACACTAAATTGCAACTGGATGGAAGGTGAGAAATATTGTAATGCTAAAAATTTATTGCAAACAAGAACAAAAAACTAAATCATTGATAACAGTCAGGGCGCAGATCGTGCGTAGATCAGTATTATCTTACATGTAATAGAGGATATCCTCTAAAATAACTGTAAAGTAATCAGAATAACCATGCATGCAATACAAGGAAGAGATGATTGTAGCAGTGATTATGTTTTGGAAGGAAACAATGAGCGTTTCTATAGTTTATTATTGGTACTTATTACGCTCATTCTGCTTCATTTAGCTTTTTATGACTTGTTTTGAATTTCAATGGCATTACACTTTGTGTAAACACACGGCGCCATAACTTAGATAATAGACTTCGATCTTGACACCGTTGAAGAAATCGTTTCGAATACTAAACACTGCGTAATATTGAACAAGAATACGAATGGAAAGGCAGAGAGTTAAACAAATTGTGGGTCAATATTTCGAAAGGTCTATACGTTTCCTGATAGGTTTTTGAAGAAATATAATGAGTGAACGGGCTGAAATAATGTTTTACATAAAATACTAGTTTGATATCTCTATCCTCTATCTCTATGTATTATATATTTAAATAAAATAGATAATTATTAAGATAAGTTCTTTGTAAATTACAGAGGTGCAGCATGGGAAGACGCCTTTCTGGACACAGTCGGCATAGCCGAAGACACCGGCCGCTTCAAACACATCTCGGTCGCTCGATTCGCCTCACGTACCCTTGACCACGAACTAGAAAAGAACACGCGGACCGTTATACCTTTCTTCAGTTCCACTTTTATTCTCATGGGAATATTCTCTATAGTAACCTGTATGATGGGCGACTGGGTTCGCTCGAAACCATGGCTGGGTTTGCTGGGCAACATCTCGGCTGTGATGGCTACGGCAGCAGCGTTCGGATGTGCTGTATATTTAGGCATTTCCTTCATTGGTATTAATTTAGCTGCACCCTTCTTAATGATTGGTAAGTTTCTGCACAGTGTATTTTAAACTAAATCATTAGGGTCATATCTACAAGCCAGGCTTACCTTCTTAGTGCTAACTGCTACGACGCATTCACTGCGGTGTGGTTTTCTTTCAGAATAAATTCTATCATCTTTCTCAGAATTTTTTATTATTTAAAACGTGTGGTTTATGTCAGTCACGTTTTCCACCTTTTGTTAACTTACACCACATTGTACACAACCTATTGTTCCGACCACATAAAATTATTACAACCACATGTCTTCATAACTTTGTTTTGTAATGTTCCAGGTATTGGAATCGACGATACGTTCGTGATGTTAGCGGCGTGGAGACGAGCCTCTCCGAAGCTCCCGGTGCCAGAACGGATGGCCATCATGCTGTCAGAAGCAGCAGTGTCCATCACAATCACATCCGTTACGGATATGCTCTCATTCTTCATCGGTATCTTCTCTCCATTTCCGTCGGTGCAAATATTCTGCATGTACTCTGGTAAGTTTGACGAACTTTGGTTTTATACAAACAAAACAAAACCCGTACCTAATCCACAAAAAAGAAGGACAAAAAGAAGTTCAATAATATCCTGTAGGTAGCAAATATCTATGCTTCGTAATTTGATTGACTGCCCTAGGATACGTTCCGTAGCTAGGCTAGTAATCACCGTATTATAATCATCAATCATGTTGCCCAGATGAATATTATATACGCTGAAGATGAGAACATTCCATCACCGAATATCCCAACATACACAACCTACTATAATTTCTGTTCACATTCCAGGTCTCGCCGTTTGCTTCACTTTCGTGTGGCATCTGACGTTCTTCGCTGGATGTGTAGCCATATCGGGCTACCGCGAAAAACAAAATCGACATACGATAACTTTTATGAAAGTTCTGCCGGAATCGAGGGCCAGGAAAGGTAAGACTGATTTATTACCGAGTGTTACTTATACAAATATATTTATAAAAACTTAATTATAGTCACGCTAAGTGAAGGTTACTGGTCGTTAGTAATCATAATCATAAATATTTATTTATCTCAACTTCATATTACAGGCACTGGCTAATAAAATGTACAATCTTAAATACAGATAAGTGTCTGAGGTAGGAGGGTCCTGAGTTACAGATCACCTGGCTCTCTTAGATAGGACATGCTAATTTACAAAACAGAGTCAAGATATAATAGGTGTAATAAAAGTCTGAAATTGCAATTACATAATCAGCCTATAATGTTCCCACTGCTGGGACACAGGCCTCCTCTCTGTGAGAAGGAGTGGGCCGTAATCCAAAACGCGGGCCCAGTGCGGGTTGGTAGATGTCACATGTCTTCGATTTTTTTGGTTCTAGGCCATGCCCGTTTCCTCACGATGTTTTCCTTCACCGCTTTGAGAGCAGTGGTGATGAAATAATTTACACAAAGTAAAGCACCTGCCTGGGTTCGAACCTACGACCTACGACTCGTATGTCGCAGCCGTTACCACTGAGTTATCACTGCTCACCTGCTCGCAAATTGCAATTATGTATCAAGAAATAGGACAAAGTATTGACTTTGCTCTGCTACTGACAAATTTCATTGACTGCCTTAGGATACGTTCCTTAGCTAGGCTAGTAACCAATTTACCAAAACGAAGTAGTTAAATAATATATATCTATCTTCTATTTATATACCTACTTTGACTTTAATTTATAATGTGTAGGCACATTATAAATTAAAGCCACTCTTCGTGTCTGTCTGTGTGACCGCGTTGATCTTCTAAACTACGTAACAGATTTCCTGCCGTCTTCACCATCATTTAGAGAATTTATTCCGGAATGTTTATGTATATAATACAATAAAGAAAAATATACTTAATAAAGAAATCTCGATGTTTTATCAAGTCCTAAAAACCGTGTGAAGCAGGGGTGGAACGCTAGTTTTTAATAAAATAATATGAACCTAATCACGTACTTCTATTTTCAGAAGAAAAGTCATGGATGTACAGAATGTTCTGCAGCGGAGGCATAGACGCAGCCGACCCTGATAACCCAATAGACAACAAGGAACATGTCATCATGGCCTTCTTCCGCACCACCATGGCAGATTTACTGAACAATGGCTATGTGAAAGCCTTGGTTATCGTAGTCTTCATAGCATACCTGGCTGGAGCAGGATACGGAGTGACCAATCTTAAAGAAGGCTTAGAAAGAAGAAAACTGTCCAAAGTGGATTCATACTCTGTAGAGTTCTTTGATCGTGAAGATCTGTATTACAGAGAATTCCCATATAGAATTCAGGTAATAATATAATGTTAGGTACCTATTTGACTCAAATGCCAACACCTAAAATTACTAAATTAAATTGCACGTCACACAAATTAACTACCTAACGATTTAATAAAAAGGTTGAAAAATTTAATAAAAAGGGTTAAAGGTTGTCTTTAAAAGATCGCTTTTAGCGATAAGACCGCCCATTGTGTCACCCTATGTAAAATTTCTACATTTATAGCTGTAATTTTTATGGTGTACATAATAAAGAGTATTCTATCTATCTATCTAATACCTACCTAATTCAACTGCATATTTTGGCACTGGATTCTTAATTTTGCAATTAGTAGCTCACATTTATCATCTCAGCCTAACCTTTTTCCCAACTATGTCGGGGTCGGCTTCCAGTTACTACTGGTTAAAGGTTCTGCATCCTAACTGGATGCAGAACCTTTAACCAGTAGTTTGCAACCACGCGCACATCTTATTCATCCATCTATATACAAGTTGTAATTGCAATAACAGAAAACCTCTTAAGAGGTCATTGTACTCATTATTATGAACAATTTTTACTATGGGATCAAACCTGAAATCGCCGAAAAAAGTCAGCTGTTCCCTTCATTTATGTTCGCATAAAGGCTCCTACATACTGGCGCGACTTGTCGCGCGACGCGACGCGACACAAAGACACCGCGTGTAGCGCTACAAGCGGTGCCTTTGTGTCGCGACGCGTCGCGCGACAAGTCGCGCCAGTATGTAGGAGCCTTAACTCGTCAAAATGTAGGGAACAGCTGATTATTTTTCGTGGATCTACGCGAGACCAGGGACGGATTTAAAGTTGTGGCGGCCCTGTGGCAACCAAGAAGTGGAGGCCCCGAAAAATTTGTGAAACAGATAAAAAAAAACAATTCAAAGAAGGAACCTTACGAAGTTATGATTGTGGACTCTTTTTTTTTTTGAAGGACACAAACGAAGTATTTTATTCATATAAAAATCAATGAAAAATCTAATTGTGGAGGCCCCTTCTTTGTGGAGGCCCGGGGCCAGTGCCCCTGTTGCCCTGCCCTAAATCCGGCCCTGCGCGAGACACAACGGCTTTTTAATTGTTTCTGTAATTACGGCATTCGACCGGTTAAAGTACATTTTCTCCTTTTCTTTAGATTTTGCACATAGAGAATTATGCTATCAACTGTTAAACATCAGTAATGTTTTCAATTTTTAGCAAAAAAATATTATGATCACTACAACTGAACCGTTTTCTTTCTTTACTAGGTGGTTATATGTGGCGAGTACAATTATTCTGATCCAAAAGTGCAAGATGAAGTGGAAGCTTTGACCAAGAGCTTGGAGAACACATCGTACATATCCAACTCGCTGTACACAGAGTCTTGGCTTCGAACCTTCGTAGACTACGTATCGAGAAACAACGACTATTTGAATGTGACTATCGACAATGAGGATGAATTCATTCAGAATCTTAAAGAGGTTAGTACAATTTGGATTAAATTGGAAAATTTGAATTATATGATTAGTGGCGTCCTACGCTTTGTTCCTCTCGATCTGCCGATGCTGTCGGCACACAAGGACTGGTCTGTTCTAACAGGCGGCGGTCTTGCAATAGTGATTGATTCAATTATATTATTTTAATCTAGAATGTTAGAAGATTTTAATCATCACGGATGAAATCCACAGCTTTTTATTACCTTTTTAGACAGTGATTATTAATGTTTTTTTTTATTTTTACAGTTGTGGCTGTTCCCAGCAAACCCATTCTCTCTAGATGTGAGATTCAACGAGGAAGGAAATCGAATTGTTTCTTCTAGATTCCTAGTTCAAGCAGTTAACATCAGCGGAACAAACCATGAAAAAGAGATGGTCAGAGCATTGAGAAACGTCGTTGCTCAGTCTTCTCTGAACGCCTCTGTATTTCATCCTTATTTCGTATTTTTTGATCAGGTACGTCGGAACAATTTATATTTTGAAAGCGTTTATTATGCCGACATAATTTCCAGGAATGTCAAATAACATAAATTCTCTTTTTTTTCAGTTCGAACTTGTGAGGCCAACATCTCTTCAGAATCTATGCTACGGTGCTCTTATGATGATGATCACGTCTTTTGTGTTCATCCCTAACATCCTCTGCTCTTTGTGGGTGGCATTCAGTATAATATCCATTGAAATCGGTGTTGTTGGCTACATGGCCCTCTGGGACATCAACCTTGATTCCATATCCATGATAAACTTGATTATGTGCATTGGTTTTTCGGTTGACTTTACCGCACATATCTGTTATGCTTACATGGCGTCAAAAGCCAAACACCCTGACGAAAAAGTAAGCGAGTGTCTCTACTCCCTCGGGTTGCCCATAGTTCAGGGATCATTCAGTACTATTCTCGGTGTAATTGCTTTGCTCCTAGCTGACAGTTACATATTCTCTGTATTCTTCAAAATGGTGTTCATGGTTATATTCTTTGGGGCAATGCATGGCCTCTTCCTACTTCCTGTCCTTTTGTCCCTATTCGGACCTGGCTCTTGTACTAGAAGGAAAGACGATATCAAAATGGCAAAACTAGAAAAAAGTTTCCCCAATCCTTACTGTATCCCACACCCACAGCTAGTTCTAAATGACCAAATATATAATGGCAAAAATTTAAACCCGAATGGTATTTATAAGATTTATGGCGATGACAAAGATCTTGGAATAGGCACATCAGGCGAGGACACAAGCGAAAGCAGTTCTAACCAGTCGCAACGCCGGCAACTAGGTGACGATGAGAACGGCCAGAAGAAATACGACGTCGGGTGGAAACGATCTAGTTATTGCCAGAACTCAGCAAGTCAGTTTCAGCCATCCGGCGAATTAGATCTTTATGGCCACGATATGGATCGTAATTGGCAGCGACAGCGCTGTGAAGACAATCGCCGGGTTTTCGACAATTACCGGAAACCTCCGGCAGCGTCGAGGACACGCGATGATGAGTGGGTGTCATCAGCGTGGAAAACGAGCGACGCAGGGCCGCGGCGTGAGGGCACGTACAGGGTGATGCGAGCCCACTCACAGCACAACATCCACCGGGCGCGCGCTCCCCGACGCTCCAATTCACACCACAACTTAGAACATTTAGACTACGTCGCAGAAATGCGCTTTCCCTGACAGTGACCGTCTAACCTCTCTAAAAATAATATTTAAAATAAATCGAGTGCTCAATTTATGGACCAAAGTATAAAGCTACCTTCGTAAAAAACGAAATCAGTAGTCTAATTTCCTAGAAAGTGAAGAACAATAAGTTGATGTATGAACGCTTTTTCTTAAAGGTGTCATGTGTTTTTCGTGAGTGATAAAAATTGTTTATCTTCAACGTGTAGTTAGAAATTTAAATGGAGCTTTGTCTAAAAGCCTTATGCCAAAATCAAAATAAGTAGTCTATTACAACAGTCTATTTACAGACTCCTTACTCATCATGTGTACAGAATTTTCACATTAAGTATCTATAGTACACCATAGTAGCCGTACCTTCACAGATACACCCTACCATTTTTTTCTCCACATCTCAGCAGACGCTTACGTTGACAACTGTATGGAGTAAGATGTATTCAGACAACAGTTTATGTACTTCCTCATAACGTTGTCTTCTATAAGTAAGATTTATTTTCAAGTGAATAAATAAAAGCTCATTAGTACACCAAAGTACGATCGGTTCAATAACGATATTATCTGTAAGTAAGTTATTGATTCGGGAGACAAAAAATATGTAATTATTATAATTTTAGTAAATGTAACTAGTGGCTTAATAAGTATTTAGAGATTTTGGTACAAGGCTGAATAAGGAGAGGTTATGATTGTTAATCGCTAATTGCATAGTATAATATAGTAAAAGGCCGCCGAAAAGAAGTTGTGTAGTTACATACCCTTTGTTGTATGAATTGAATTGCAATAGTAAAGCATAAAACTAAATATATTGCAATTCAATCTAAGGCCACTCTCTCATTTTATTTATCCTTAATGGGTATCGTTTCGGTAGATATACCTAATATCAGTACTGCAAACTTATTGCATCTACATTTCAATGAGCCCGTATCAAACTCAAGTCAAGCAGACAAGGCCCATTGCAATGGCGCTCGGTAAATTTTCGGTACGTGTGCAGTACACCCAGAAAAACAGTACCTACTTCGAACAAATAAGGGAGCGGCCTAAAATCTACAGAATCGTGAAATGGTTTATCTACGAAAAAATTAATAAATGCAAATATTTAAAGGAGCAAGAGAAACAAACTTTTTACAAAATAATTTATTACAACTTATCTAGTTCCTACAACTTAACAATTACTTTACCGATTCAGTCAGTACACTTGCTTTCGACAATCATACCTAATTTGGCAATCATGGGGTCTAAATAATATAAGACGTCTATTTAGGGTGATATAAAATTGGGATGGGTGATATATTAAAGGTGTGTAGATACGTGTGTAAGGCGCAATAAAGTAATTTTTTTTTTTCGGAAACTGTTCTGAAAAGTGTAATTACTTAACAATCAATTCAGATGCAATTACAAATTGCAAAAGGATATTTACCGACTATTGTTCAATTTGTTACATAATGGAGTACGGTTTTCAACCAGTTTTAAGGAAGGTTACTAAGAGCGAAACAGTTTCCGAAAACAATAGTTTATTTTGTGCCAATTTATGAAACTTTTAAGTCTTCATGTTTATACAAATAAAGCTTTAACCATTACCTGTCTAAATGGGTTGCTGTAAATATTAGTTGTGATATTATATCTCGATGCCATGTTCCATCCCTGTCTTACGTTTTAATGTGTATGCTATTCTACAACTAATATTTTACTCTATGTCTTACAATTAATTATGTTCTGTCTGTGAGGACATGTTCCATCATTGCATTTGCGGTGATAACAACAAGTGACTCTAGTGTTTGTTCTGTGTGTTGTGTAAGAATTTAATGTTTGTGATCGCTAGCGGTCGCTCATCATGACTGAATAATGTAAATATTACCTGTTTTACATTAAATAAAAAATAGATTTATTAAATGTATATTTTTATTTTTTTTAATTCAGATATTCCTATCGCAAATTAGGTACCTATGTGGTTTAACTAAAAGCTAATAATAAAACATAACTCGCATTCAACGAAGGATATGCGACTTTCTAAAACATACGTACATACAACAGTATCATACAGTCACAACATCACAATACAATTTACTACTGGATGTAAAAAATAAAAATCAATGTTAAAACATTATGCGAAATTAAATGTTACTGTTGTTAATCAATCACGTGTTTCAATTTATGAAAAAATATGATATAACAATACGTGATCCGAATACAGGAGCATCACGACTAGATACGACCGTGGTAGGGTGCAGTCTTACATTTGCGTCCATTGTACGCATTGATGTAATCAGTCAAACGAGCCAGTAACTCGCAATTCGCCACTTACCGTGAGCCATATCTAGCCAATATATAAACAACTCTCTCTACAACACTGTAGAGCGATTCTAAGGAAATGCAGGCTTATCATACACAGATTTCAACACCTCACTACAAAACAGAATTAAATCTTTGGGATCAAACTTGTCACACATGTATTCTCGAATAAATGATAATTCCTTACTACTACGGTTCTCTTCTGTGGTGTTATTCCACTGGTCTTCTAACACTCTGTTCAGGAGAGTCTTAGCGTCAGGCAGAGTGATCTTCTTCATTAACACATCAGTTATAGCACTGAATGGCAGTTTTTCAGTAATCTGCTGGATAGAAGAATTTTCTAAATGTTCGCCGACTTGCTCTACAAAGTCTTGTCTCTGAAAAATTAATAAAGTATGGATATTTCATAAAATGAGTTTACCACACATGGTTTCAACCGTTAAAAAATCATAACCCTCCTTTTTGCTTCGCCTTAGTCGGGTAATAAATAAGACAACATTTCGTTCACACTCAATTTGATTTAAGGGAATATAAGTTAGATGATGATCTAAATGCTTACCTCTGCTAAACATGATTTAACAATATCTGCAGTAGATTTACTGCCTGATTCGTCGGTCTGCACAACTGTGTGCGCAGTTGGAGTGGTCTCAGTCTGTACGAACGTAACAGTGGTCGGCGTAGCAACTGTTTGTACTTCTGCCTCGACGCCAACATTTGTAAATGTTTGCGCTGCGCTGTCAACATAAGACTTCAAGTCCGGGTCAGGCAAAGGCTCGTCAAAGATACGCTCATCTATCGTCACCATCACATCACAAGGCGGTTTTACTACCATCTTAGAAGCATAATCTGTTAAAACTTTCTTTGCCACCTTCACTTTAGGCGCTTTAATGCATAACCTGTTCACTTCAAGTTCTGTCATCTTCGCCAAATCACCAACTATTTCCACCTTCCCTAATAATTCTTTAACAAGCAATGACTTCATTGCAAATGACGATAATTCACCTGCAATGTTGTCTATGGGGTCCTCACAATCTACTAAGTCTGGGCATATGGGATCAGTGTCATTTAATTCGCTTGCTCTAACAATTTCAACAACGGGCGTTGCATCTAGTGACATTGGTTGAGTGTCATCAGGAGTACTAATCACTGTAGTGACTGTGAAACTTTCTACTGCTCTGTTCAACACGGTGTCTAATTTAAATGCATGGTCTAATCTTTTAGGTGATTTCAGAGGTGTGTGTTGGCGTTGTTGTAGTTGTCTTTCAAGGCGTTTATGCGCCGAATTTTGTGGAGATCGAACACCTCCCGGTTCAATGTACTTCTGAACTGATACCGTCGTTGACACTGGTGGGTCATGGAAACTAACTCTCTTTCTCTGAAAAAAATAATTACGTTACCAACAAGTTCATTCGTTTCTTTAAGAATTTTCTTCTTTCAGTCGTCAACTGTAATACTCACTTTACTGGCTGGTGATATCGTAGCGTCGTCAGCAATCTCTACTAGTTTCCTCTTCAGTATGGGACCTGCTGGACTGCTATCAACCGCAGGCAGCGAGCGCCTGAACTTGAGGAATTTGTCACTGTCTTCATTTTCACTGGGAGGCTCAATATTTTCACTTACAGAGTTGTATAAGATTCGTAAGTTCCTTCTAGCAGGAGTACTTGACGTGCTATTCTTCTTGATCTCTTCTGTTTCAGCCTTTTCTTGATTAACAATAACTTGGACTTTATCAGGGACGCAGCATAGTCCTAACATTTGTGCTGCTCGACCTCCTGCGCGCACTTGAGGTCTATTTTTCTTGAGTGACAAAGACGAGCTAGGACTACTATTAGTCACAGTAACTTCAACTCTAGGCGGCGACTGATCCCTTTTATCAGGAGATTCTTTGTCCTCAGTGAATACTTCAGGTGAGCCAGATTTTTCAAACGGTTCTCCATTACTGTGCACCGGTGACGATAATGTTATCACCACATAGTCACCGCTAGAATCAGGAGATGGTGACTTTATGGTTCTTTCAGGGCGCATATTTTTAATAGGCGATATTTCGAGTGTGTTATTTAAGAAATCTTGTTTTCGCTGAGCGTCGTCTCCAAACGATGAAGGCGATGAAGCTCCGCTCTCCTTTTCTAACTCCACAACTGCTGAATCTGATAAAGTTATTGTTATATCCTCTGGAGGATTTTCACTGGTAGATTTATTTTTAGTCGGAGATTTACTCTTTTTGTTACTACAAATTTCATCCATAGTAATGTCTATAACAGTCAAACTTGTATCTATATTCTTATGTACAACATCAACCTCCATAAAGTTGTTAGGATCGGTTGGCTGAGTGTCAGCTTCAGCTATTTCTTGTGTTTCTGGTCCTACTTCAGTTTCATCACTGCTTATAGTCAATGGTGCCTGGACATCGTCATTTACTATTATAACGACTTCTGAAAGATCTTCAATCGGTTCGGTATCCATATTCTCAGTGAGATTTGCTTGACTTTGTCCTTCTGAAGCAGTTTTGTTCAGCGGTAATTCACTATCGTCTTTACCCTCTTGATTGGATTTTGCCGATTCTGAAGCGCCGACTATTACGCAGTCTAATATGCTTTGAGATTCATTAATTTTGTCAGCTTTATCCGAATATAGCTTAAGTTTTTGCAAAGTTACGACAGGAACCCTCTTAGAAGCCTTCTTTGTTGATTTGACTGACATAGTTGTAATAGTGGAGTCTTGTGAGCTCTCAATCACATCGTCAGAGAAAGGCAAATCTTCTGTAAATGAAGTCTGATCTTTTACTTCAGTATCTTGTCCTTGGCTATCATCAACTGTTAGTGAGGTGTTTGAACCAGAGCTATCACGGTCTTTGTTTTTCTCTTTTGTATTCTTATCAGCCTTGACTTCCGATTTTGATTTGTTCAGCTTCTCTACTAAACCTTTTCTTCGATCTGTGCCGGCGGATTCTAAAGCTTTTCTGGTTAATCGTTTTTGTGACTGCCTGTTTAAATATGGGTGTCCTTCAACCATGTCTATAGCTAATTCCTTTTCGATCCTTGATTTTCTAACGGTCTTTTTAGTTGCTGACTTTTGTTCTTCGGTCCCTTTATTCTTTGATTCTTGTAGTGGCGTTGACGGCTCTATAGCATCGTTTATGCTAGGATTTGTTTGTTTTTCACTGGAATTGTCTCCATTTTTGTTATTGGGGGTTTCTTCCTTTTTATCAAAACTCTTATCCTTGTTATCAATAGGGCATTGATCTTGAATGTCATTTGACTTTTCCCTCTCTTTGTTAGATTCTTTAGGCTTCATAGCATTACACATTTCACCCTTCTTGTTATTAGAACCTTCATTTTTGTTGTCATTAAAACTTTCGATTTTCTTTTCAGTAAAACTTTCGATTTTCTTTTCAGTAGAACTTTCAACTTTCTTTTCAGTAGAACTTTCGATAATATTTTCAGCAGAAGTTTCGACTATCTTTTCAGGACAACTTTTGACTTTCTTTTCAGCAGCACTTTCGACTTCCTGTTCAATAGAACTTTCGACATTATTCTCCGTAGGCCTTTCGACTTTATTTTCAGTAGAACTATAGACTTTCTGTTCATCTGTTATTTCATTATTTTTGTCAGTAGTGTTTAAATCCATGTCAATATCTAGAACTTCTTTAATTATATCTGTTTCATTTTTAAGGTCTCTTTCATCTTTCTGTAAATTTTCGTTACTCTGTATAACCTCATTGACAGCAGAAACATTTTCAGGAACTTGTAAATAATTTAGTTTATTAACCTCATCTTCATCAGGAACAGCATCTATTGGAGGACTAGCATCTGCCTCATCTGCAGCGTCTGGCGAGGCAGTTTTTAAAGGAGTTGTGTCTTGTAAAGATTGGCGACTCTTTTTAGCACCCATAAGTAACTGCAGTTCATCAAACTTTTTTGGCTTTCTTTTAACTCGTGAGGGCCTATCAGCTGAAACCAGTGGAGGTGCAGAATTTATGATATTCGCCGTATCATCGCTTTTAGACGGTATGGGGGTCTTTACAATGCTTTCAGTCTTATTTAGATCTACAGATGCATTTTTATTTTCCTTTTGAACTCCAGAATTTTCTATTAAGTTTCTTACATTGCGAAATACGCGATCTTTTAACGCCATACGAGGTGATTTAGTAGTTTTAGGAGTAACAGCCTCAATTTTGTTTACTTTTTTATCTGCAGGTAATATGTCTTTTGCCATAGTAGGATCTTTCTTTAAATTTTCGGCGAAGAAGCTTTCTAATATTTTGGGCACAACATTAGAGCTTGGTAAATTTGAAAGCATTTCCGTAGCAGTTTCATTACTGCCTGACTTACAAGATTTGCTTTCTGATTTACTGCTATTAGACGTATCTTGTGAGTCAGTCTTCCATGAAACCAGTTTATATTCATCTTGTGATTGTGATAAATCTTGATACAAAGCAGGAATATCTTCTCTCTTCCTTTGTAGTTTTTCTTTTTGGGTTTCTGTTAGCTTTCTAGGATTGAATTTCCAGTTTGATTTTACTACAAGATACTCTTCTCCGTCATCTACGACAGTTTTAACGATACTTGCTTCTTTTTTCTTTGTCCTTTTTGGAACTTCTTTTGTTTTTGGTGTTGTGAATTTATTTTTATCGGAAGTTTGATTCTTTTCTCTAGCCATTTCTTCATTTTCAATTTTATCTATTATTGCTTTTAATTTTTTGAAATTGATATCAGTGTCATCAACTATTTTTGACTTCAATGTTCTCATAATGCAAAGTATTGTGCTTTTAGTTAAAGCTTGTTGTGATAGAAACGAAGAACAATCTATTATTTCGTCAAGAATAACTGGAATAAATCTTTGATATGTTTCAACTTGACTGAATGAAACAAATGACTTCAATAGACTATCAATGAAAGACAATATGTGGGAGGCCTGTAACAATAATTGAAATGGTTGTTTAACATGTACTATATTCTATAATAAAAATCTAGAAAGCTTATACTACATGACGATACTTACATCAGTCTGCTGCTTGCATGTTAATGTCATCACTTTTATCATTTTCTTCAGACAGAATATTATGTACCGTGCAGCAGTTTCATTAATATTTGTTACTATAATACTGATTGTAGCGACAACTCTATCAACCAGTAAAGGAAATAGTTGTTCATAGTTGTGATAGTTATCAATGCGATTTGTCATGACATGTAGCAGTTCCAATTCTTTTTCACATGCTGAACCTGCATAAAGATAAATTGCGATGTAATATATTTAAACAAAAAAATAATTATTTTGAATGCTTTTTTGAGCAACATCATATTACTAAAGAATCATCAAACACCCGTCATAGCAACTAGCTGAACCCAAGTTGCCTCATTGAGTAGCATACTGTACAACACATGGTAGATTCTAATTAGACTTAACATTAGAAAACGTCAAAATGTTGCTAACGTAAACAAGAGTATTGCATTTCCGATCAATATAATTTAAAATATTCATAAAAAACTAGTTATAAAACGTAAATGATTACTTTCAATGCAATAGTTTTGTTTCATTCAAGTTATTTGTGTCTCACTGATTTTACAATGATCAGTAGATTGATGCTACAGTCACCAAGATTACAGTGAGTGGGTCTTGGGTCGAGTCTGAGCTTAGTTAGCTGTTGACAGGACTTTATGAATGCCTTTTCTAATCATTTGTTGCTCATACATAGAAAATCCTTTATGTAAAGACACACCTGCCGAAAATTACGTCGCATTACTTAAGCAAAAATGTAATTTTCGACAAATTCGGTTCCTGTGACATTCCGTATCGAAAATTACGTCTCGCAATTCCCATAAAATTCAAAGAAGGCGTTGTTGACAAAGTTAAGTCCCGATCGATTTTATGCTTACGTCAAAACGCACCCTAATTTCGGCCTGATGTGTTGCTGGTCATTTAAAAACGATTGAAACCTTAAGCGCACTAAACTTCTGCCAAGTAATTTCAGCAGGTGTGTCGCAACACCTATATTCAAATAATTCATGTTTTCCAATACTTACAACTTTGTTCAGCCATTTTATATTTTAGCACGCAAAGTGAGACACATAGTTTGAAATATATCGTGGAATGAGAAACTTCTGTCACGGTAAAGAGGAATTTCGAAATAGCCTTTTCAAAGACCTCACTATACTTTAGTTTTGGACGTAATAAGTCATACAGTGTGCACCATGTCATGGCAGAAATCTTTACCTGAAAATAATATAGGAAGTTAAGATTTTTCCTGTACATAGCAATGAGTTTTTGTGAAAACATGATATAAATACAAATTGTAGAATAGCATGTGATCATCTTTACACTGAAATATCAATCAAACTAGTTATAAATAAAATACACAAGGTGTGTAAAAATTGTATCTGTGTCTATATGTAGTATAAAAAAACAAAGTCGCTTTTCGTCTGTCTGTATAACCGCTTAATTCTTCTAAACTACACAATGGATTCTGATACGTTTTCCACCATCATTTAGGCAATTTATTCAGGAAGGTTCATGTGTCCATAATACATTATACAATAATTAATGTACTTATACAAAATATTGTAAAACATTTTAAGAGTAACGGTGGAGTTTCTTGCCCATTCTTCTCCATACGAAACTACATTTTGGAAGAGGCGACAAGACTCAAATCTATTTTTATGTAAAATTTGACGAGTGCCCTATGAGCCTTTTTGAAATAAATAATTTGACTTTGACATTAAGACGCTGACAACACCTAAACCGCGGTCCCTGTCTGATTGCATAGAAAAGAAAGAGAAGCGCGATGACACAACGCTTGTAATTTATTGCAAAATATGAAGTAATTATCTATTTACTCAAAATTGAGTTGAGTAATCGAAAATAAAAAACAACCAAGTTCTGTATTCAAATAAGACGTTGTTGTTATTAATTAAATACGTAACGTATGTTCATATTTGATACAGATATTTTGGATTAGAACTCAATGTAAGAGGTTAGTTTAACGTTAGTTTATATCAAGATTTTGTTTTCAAAACGTGTTTTGGTAACAACCAAGTTCTGGGAAATATGTTCAAAATTAACATATATTTTTTCCGCTACCACAAACTATACAGATTTGGCAATTTTTTTTCTTAAGAGAAGCCTATTTTTGTCAATTGGGTCTTGTCAGCCCCTTAAGGTGAATCCGCAGAGGTAGTCCGCGAAATTCAAATGTTCTTACGTTTTTTGCAATTTTCATCTCGTATCTTGATCAAAATATGATTAGCGACCATAACAAATATATATTTACAGAATTATAATCATTAGAATTTCGCGGGTTACCTACGTGACAGGGGGCCACTGCTGATCCATCTTAAGAGTCTACAATACCTCAAATTGCTCAGCATGATCCTCCATTATATTTTTGACGAAAACACGATTCCATAAAATTTTCTCGACAGAAAATATAACAGTTTCCTCTAAACCGAACAATAAACCGCTAGTATTACCTCCAAACCGAAAAAGAAACTTAACATAATAAGAGAACCAAAAAGCAGATCCTATGTTTTTTAAATTACCATTATTTTCACCGTAAAAAGAAATTACTATCGGCGCCTTGGAGACTTCTGCCTGCCGCCCTGTCTCGCTTGCTTGCGGTGTGCGAGCGAGATAAAGAGTGAGGTGGCGCTGAGGTATTATGGACTCTTAATATTTAACTTAGATGCAGCACAGAAATTTCGATGTTTTGGCATGTCGCAAACTTAGTGCATTGCACCCGTGCGAAGCAGAGGCGGATCGCTAGTAATATATAAGATACAATATACGTACATGAGTAAAAGCATTTATTGATTGCAATGGCCACAGGATGGTTTCACACAAAACTTTTTCACAAGTGATATTTTGTGACTCACATATCATTGACTCTGCAAGTGCAGTCCAAAAAGTCAAAGACATGTTATTCGCAGTCAAGTTCTGTAAAACAAAGCCTACGACAAAAGTTGGTTCAGAGTATACTGGATCTAACAACATGTCTGTTACTCTTCTAAGTTTTGTTAGCATCTCTTTAAAGCTGCAACTGCAAATACAATAAGAAATATAAACATGACAAAAACAAAGACTTTATATGAGAATGTATGAGATCATTTTAGTTTGATGAATCAAGCCCATGCATCAGTGTTACCCACAAATAAATTCAGGAAAATAATATTTGCCTGGCTCTTAGACAACTGTTTCTATTCAGTTAACGATTTTTTAAATTAAAAATGTTGACATTCGATTTTATCAATACTTTTTGTGTATTTTTGCCTTTATATATTAGTTTTATTTTACATTACACAATCAGTAAATTTTGTAAATTATTAAATACCTACCTAATAATAAAAAAAATTACCTTTTTAATTTCAAACGAATTTATAATTATATTAATGGGGATATTGATAGTACTTTAATTTTAATACTTCTACACCGGCAATGGTAGGTAATGGTAATATGTAAAGCCTTTTATAAATATTCAGTTCTTAATGTACTGTCGCCAGCACATCAAGTTACCACACTGTCAAATTTCTCCAAATGATTTTAAACCTTAAAATGTTGATGGTTAAATTCAAAATCGAATGAGAAAATATGTTTGTGATGATGAAAACTTGATGTGCTTACGACTATACCATATACTCAGAAATAACTTATATTATTATTATTATTATTATTATTAATAAACAACAGTGGTCTAATCTGCCCAATATTAGTTTTTTTTCCAAAACCGAAATACATACTTAAATCATTGCTACAATCAAACATTGCTCAAAGGAATAAAAACTACCTTTGATATGCAAGATTCAATGAGGGGTCCAGTATAACCATTATAATTTTGCATAGAGGCCGATTTTCATCATTTAATCTGGTCTTAAGAAGTTGTTCGATTCTTATGTCTCCATCAAATAACGAGAGTATCAATGCATTGAGCACTATCTCAGAGTATTTGGCATTAGATTTACATTCCTGAAAAAATAGTAAAACATGAAACACACAAATGATTATTGAATATTTTAAATTATGATAAAAACTTTCAACATTAGTTAACTAATGTTGAAAGTTTTTATCATATTTTTTTTTTTTTCTTAAGAAAAAATGTAATTACCTTCACCAAATGTAATAATATGGATAACATTTCAGAGAACAGATCTTTTCTTATGTTGTTCTCTGGTAGTTCACCAATGGTCGCAAGATATGATTTCCACAAACATGTCATTTGTTGTTTTGTCAAACCATTATGAGGATTAGCTGACATCATAATGGCCGAAGTCAATGAGAAGACCCAATGGTTCCAGTTATCCACTAAATTCTTAGTGTTTATCAATTTGCCACTCAATTTAGGTAAATCAGTGCAGCCATCACAATTGGCATGGCCAACTATTTCCACGAGAGCCTGTATACATTGTTTTTTCACTGCCATAGAAATTTGTCCAGGTATTAATGGTGATTTATCTGTAATATTGTGTTTTCCAAAACAGAAATGCAAAAATGAAACCAAAAAAGTATCAATGAACTTATCTATTTTGTTTTGGAACTTCTCTAGTAAATGCCACCAACATCTGAATTTAGCTAGTGCAGTTGTTTCAACTTTAGCATTATTTGATTTCAGTGGAATTATTAACAGCTTGATTCTTTTGTTAATATTACTTTCACTTGTTTCGGTGGAGAAACTGTCAATGAGTACATTCCAACACTGGAAAGCTTTACACCGGTTCGCCACATCTACTTTGAATGCTGCCTCTACTACTGGCAGCATGGAATTTATAGGAGTTCCTACATTACCCAGTGGCTGTGTCACTTGGTGCTTTAGAAGTCTGATGAATAGTATCCATATTCTATGCCAAACATCACTCCCTTTTTGCAAAAGAGTCTTCATGATAGCTGGGTACCTAGAAATTAAATATTTGTTAAAATAAAGTGAATAAAACATCAATGTTTAAACAATTAACTATCAAGGTGAAGTCAAACAAAAACTTAGTAAAGACCGTTAACACTTTGAAGGACAATAAACGTCTGTAGACATCATATCAATAAAACTTCTATTGTGTCACTTTTCCTGTCCTTCAAAGTGTTAAAAACCTACAGCTACACTAGAAAACTAAAATAATTTAGTTTTTCAATACAAAACACAAAGACAAAATCTGTATGGTTTACACATAATATTAGAAAAGCATGATAACCATTACAGTATTATAGCACACTTACTTTTGTGTACTACAAATACACTCCAGAATATAGTGCCAATGTTGATTGTCAGTGTAGTCAATTGCAATGAGTTCTTCAGTCAAAAGTTCAAGTAATTCTACTGACATTACATGTTCTATAACATCCAAATTCATACAAGTAGGAATTATCTTTGAGAACCAAACTGATACTCCTTTTTCCACAAACTGTCTCTTTTTTTCTGGTGGTAGTATTTTTAGTAATCGGTGCACTACAAAACATGCCTGAAAAAAAATTGTTTCACAAATAAAATGAGTGGCAACTTATTAGTGATGCACCTTCACAGTTTTTATCCTACAATTAAATACCTACTTCAAAACGTTTGATAGTACAGTCCCCGGCACGTAACTTGGCAAGAGTCGTTAGATGCGCAGAAGTCGTTTTTAGGTCTCTGGTGCTCAAGCACCGATCCGTGAGCGCGATTGGTGCGTCAGTCAACCCTTGCATGACCCTTGCGTCTACATTCCGTTCGCCCCCGATTACACTTGCGTGCACGAAAGTTGTACTCTTTGTTTTTGTTGACTTTTTGTTACGAGTTGTTGCTTTTGTTTTAAATTTAGTTTTTGTTACGAGTTGTTGTTTTTGTTTTAGACGTATAGTCAAGGAAGTTAGAAATTCCGAATTCCTCACTGTCTTTAGGACACCGGGAAAAAAGAGGAATAAAACAAAGCCGATTACAGAGATCGACACTTTTGACCAGTCGGTGGTAAGAACCTGTATCCACAATTACCACCTTACAAATAAAGAGCTGCTCACAGTAGAAAAGCTAAGAAAAACTAAAAGATGACATCAATTTTAATGGGTCGGAGCGCAGTCTGTGCAGGATTTTTAATAACTTAGGCTTCCGGGCTACCTTGCTGAAGAACTATAGACCCATCTCACTTCTGAGCCACATTTATAAGATGTTCTCGAGGGTCGTCACAAACCGTCTCGCCAGGAGACTTGACGAATTCCAGCCACCAGAACAAGCCGGTTTTCGAAAAGGCTTCAATACCGTGAATGAGAAATGGAGATTGTACAGAAGACTTCCGTCTTCAGTACAACCAGCCGCGGTGTATGGCATTTGTGGACTACGAGAAAGCCTTCAACTCCGTCGAAATATGGACAGTTCTGGCCTCTCTGCAACGATGTCGAATTGACTGGCGTTATATCGAAGTGTTGAGGTGTTTGTATGACGCTGCAACGATGACTGTCCGAATCCAAGATGCTATCCAACTGCTCAGGGGGGTGAGCCAAGGGGATGTGATATCCCCGAAACTTTTCACCAATGCGTTGGAGGACGTGTTTAAGACGCTAGACTGGACAGGGTATCAATGTAAACGGCGAGTACATCTCACACCTTCGTTTTGCCGATAACATCGTCATAATGGCAGAGAAGCTGGAACAGTTAGACCAGATGCTGCATAGTCTAAATGGAGCCTCTCGGCGGGTTGGCCTCGGCGTGAATTTGGACAAGACGAAAGTCATGTACAATTCGCACGCCTTGCCGAGTCCAATCCACACCGAAGGGTCGCTTCTCGAAGTTGTGAAGGAGTACGTCTACCTAGGATAAGTTATCCAGGTCGGTAGGCACAACTTTGAGAAAGAAGCCGACGTTTGGAAAACTTCGTCAAGTCTTCTCGTCGCCAATCCCGCAGTGTTTGAAGACTAAGGTCTTCAACCAGTGCGTGCGGCCCGTTATGACATAGGCTCATTACGCACTGTCGACTAGTCGCCAGCGACCTCACAGTTTAAGTAGGTGGTTACGCACTTGGTCGTCAGTCGCCCAGGCGACTCGGCGACTCGCCGCGTAGTGGCGACTGCCGGTCGCCGGCGACAAGTCGACAGTGCGTAATGAGCCATACGGTACCAAAAAGTGGACACTGACAGTCGGGCTGGTCCACATATACAAGGTCGCTCAGCGCGCCATGGAGCGGGCTATGCTCGGAGTTTCTTTGAAGGATAAGATCAGAAATGAAGTTATCCGGAAGAGAACCGGAGTTACCGACATAGCCTGCAGAGTCAGCAAGCTGAAGTGGCAGTGGGCTGGCCATGTCTGTCGAAGGAGCGATGGCCGGTGGAGCAGACGAGTCCTGGAGTGGAAACCGCGTATCGGCAAGCGTAGTGTGGGACGCACCCCAGCTAGATGGACCGACGACCTTAAAAAGGTGGCTGGGACAGACTGGATGCGGAAGGCGGAGGACAGGGTGTTGTGGCACAGCCTGGGAGAGGCCTATGTCCAGCAGTGGACTGTTATAGGCTGAGTTGATTGAGGCTTCCGGTGGAAAAAAACCGAAAACAATCGAAAACTTTTCATTGGAAAATCTAACATTGGATTACTAAGGATAGAGTTCCTTAGAACTCTTAGTAAATATAGGGAAGGAAGACCGATTATTTATGAGAGTTAGATGGTTAGATGAGTCATATGTTGATTCACCTCATTCAGGTATGTAACAATTATCATACTTTGTTCTCGCATATTTGTGTCCTGTGAAATTGTCTGGACGTTACGAGAGATATACTTATGAAAAATAATCATTATATCTCTTATTACAGGTTCTAAAACGTGGTCAGATGGTCCATTAAACGGGCTTGGTCAAGGAGCGAATCGGTGTCGCGCGGGGCTTGGCAGGTATAAAAACCCATTTCGAAAGGGCAACGGATAGTGATAGTGCATGCTGGATCCGAAGCTGCAATGCACTGCTCTTATTTAAAGCTGGAACAAAGTCGTGGGACTTTCATGACAACATGAATTTATAATACATAATTATTACACCAACTGGCTTCGCAGCTAACTAATACCGAACCTGCCAAATGCGGTGTTAGTAATAGACAACGCATCGTATCATAACAAGCAGTACGATCCTGCACCTACCTCGAATGCCAAGAAAGCGGACACGCAGACGTGATTGGCGGAAAAGGGCATAGCTTACGAGGAAAATATGCTCAAACCGCAATTATACAAATTGATTATATATGGTTGTGACCATAGAGTTCTGCGTTTGCCGCCTTACCATCCGGACTTAAATCCTAGAGAAATGGCATGGGCAGCGATCAAAGGTTATGTAGCCAGCAAAAATATTACATAGAACGCGACCAGTGCAATGGTGTTAGTTAAGGAGAAAGTTTCATTAATGGGCGTTGATGAATGGTCGAAATTATGTGGGAGAGATAAAAAAAATTGAGGCTGATTACATCAAAAGCGATGATATAGTTGATACAGTCACTGAACGTTTCGTCATTTACACCGGTGACGACAGCGACTCTTCGCAAGCGATGAGAGTGAAGATAGTTTTGTTCAGGATGAGGAGCCAACTCCTTCCACCAGCTCAGGTGGTACTTCTAATTTGGTACCAGGGGTAGCAGTATTATTAATTGATAGTGACGACGAAAACACATAATTTTTGATAATAATATTATTATTTTTTTACTTTTAAATGCATATATTTTATTTATAACATAATAAATGACGAAATTCCTCTCCTTTCTTTAAGTTCATGATTAAAAATAAATGATGGCACTAACCATAAAATAATGACAAACAATAAGTGACCACTTTTTTGTTCCACTAAGTGCACGATGAGGGAACTTACCCCCACTATGCCAAAACCTTGCCAAGTTACGTACCAGGGACTGTAATATTGTGAGACAAAGCATAAACTACTGGATGACTTTCACCATAACCTTAAATCTACCAACAAATATACATTATGCTTACACTTTAGATACCTACAATTTATAATTAAGTTTGATCCAAGTAATCAATATGAATAGGCTTTACAGTTTTGATGAAAAATAACACGTACTGAAAAGTACAAATAGCTGTTCATAGCACTACTACCATTTTAAGTACAATACTTAACTTACCATTCATAACTTCAACCATGTACACAAAAGTTTATAGTTGGACATGAAGTAAGTGAATAAGCATTATGTAGTATGCATCAAACTTTATGGAGTTTCTGAAGTGTACTACTTCCTGTGCAGTACCCTACCCCTCACCCCACTGACACATGAATTTGTTACTAGCAACTCGTCTCATGTTCCGAGCTGCCATAAAGTTTGAATAAGGCTGTACCTGCAATCTCATTCCGATAGGTATCCTCATATGGCAGTACAGGTTGAAGATCTCCATGATTTCTTGATGCTGCTCTGAGGCTGCTATGAGTGTGTCATTAGGGTATGACAACAGTGTGTCAAAGCATAATTGCTTCAGTGACTCCACCTTGCTCTGAAGAGCAGTCGTTTTTATGATATATATCACTGCCAGAGCCGATGGCAGCAAGTCTGGATTACGGTCATATTTCCCCATCTGGAAAGTTGTTTACAAACATTACATTAACATTATGTACTATAAGTGTACTTTACTTCAAGTCTATTGATAAGGATCTCAATTACCTGGACTCTGGATATAATAACAGGAATAATGTTCATGATAGTGGCAGTGTACCTCATATCTTCTCTTAGGTCGTGCACACATATTGCCAGTAACCTCTCAGTATCTGTTAAGCTTAGGTCTTCATCCTTCTCCAGAGCAGTAAGTATTTTGGTGTAATTTTGGGTTCTACTTAAGTGATTCTTTAGCGAATAGTGTTCCAATCTGTCCAATGCCGCTTTCACGTCCGTACCAATGTTAATTTCATCCGGCATTTCTGAAATAGGATTCCAATGAAGACTGCCCGTAGGAAAATACTCTTTTGAACACAAATTAGTCCGAAACAAAGACCTATAGTTTATATATTCACTCAAATGAACTCGTTGTTAGCAAAGCTGTAATAAATGTACAGAGCTATACAAAAAGATATCGCCGTAGTTAGGTACGAAACAAAACCATGTCAACGTACACTCTGCTATTTTGTGGAAGTCTGTACCCGGAACTAAAACAACTTAATAAAATATGAAAAACAGAAGAAGTACGTACTTGGTTACGTTTATTTTACGTTAGAATATCCCAAAAATGCACGTTAACCAACAGAATATTTCACGCAATAAAACTAACACATTTTGACATTTAACGCATTTCTGGCGCGAATAGGTAGGTATAGGTTAGAGATGTAAAGGCTGTATAATACTGTGTGGTATACGGTTGAATTGTATAAAACGGTACAATACAGTATTATACCAACATCGACTGTATAAACAATGTTTTATACATTTAGAAAACATTGTACACACAAGTTATTAATTTCAAACCGCTTTTATGACCTTGATTTTTTTGAAATCTATTATTTGTATTAACGAGACAACATGATTATAACACAAAATACTATCAAAGATAGTACTTACTTACTTATGCAAAAGCCTATTAGGGGTTATTTTGATAAATCTTGAACTAGAAGTAGGTTATTTATTTCGTGTTTTTTTTCTTGCTACTAAGTACCTGCAGTGGGGAGCAGTGGTGGCCTAGTGGTGGCGACTTATGAGTTGTGGGTCGTAGGTTTGAACCAAGACAGGCGCTTTACCTTGTGTAAACTATTTCATCACAACTGCTCTCAAAACGACGGCGAAGGAATCGTGACATCGTGCAAAAACCGGCATATCCTAGAACCAAAAATTTGAAGTAATGTGACATCTAACAACCCGCACTGGGCCCACGTGGTAGGTTATAGCCCACTCCCTTTCACCGAGAGGAGGCCTGTGTCCCAGCAGTGCGAACATTGGTGCCGATTCCCTTGCTCACAAACTAAACTAAATTTTAGTTCAGTGCTTCTTTTTCTTTCTATTTCATTAAGAAAAGGACAGAAGATAAATTTTAGTTTAGTCCTGTCAAATTAATCAGCGCTTGACGTAAATTGACGTAATTTTAGTAGGCAAGTTTTTAATCACGTCTAAACTTGTATGGAATAGTGACAGGCGCTGATTAATTTGACAGGACAAAACTAAAATTGATCTTCTCTCCTCTTCTTAATGAAATAGAAAGAAAAAGATGCACTGAACTTAACTTTAGTTTAGTTTGTGAACAAGGGAATCGGCACCATTATTATAGGCTGATTATGAAGTACTGATGTACTTAAATATTTTTTAATTTACAAAATAGGTAGTAGTAATAATATAAGTTCAGTAAGCATGTAGGTATTTTTATTACATGCAACAAGAGGAAGAGGATTCCTTGTGAGGCTATGGAAAGGGACCATGACAAAACCCAATGTAACGAATTTAGGGCGAAATAAAACATTATTAAAAACATATCATTTTCTAAAAATAAAATACAAATCATACAGTATTTTATTGTATTATACCAGTATTGGTGCCGATTCCCTTGTTCACAAACCAAACTAAACTAAATTTAAGTTCAGTGCATCTTTTTCTTCCTATTTCATTAAGAAAAGGACAGAAGATCAATTTTAGTTTACTCCTGTCAAATAAATCAGCGCTTGACGTAAAATGACGTAATTTTAGTAGGCAAGTTTTTAATCACGTCTAAACTTGTATGGAGTAGCGACAGGCGCTGACTAATTTGACAGGACTAAACTAAAAGGACAATGGGCATTAATGTATGAGTTGTGTCCCAACCCTTGTAACAAGTTGGGACTAGTAGAAACATGTTCAGTTAAGCTTTTTTATGATTAATATGCCAAATTTTTATTGTAATTACGTGCAGGTCAAAAGTGGGCTTCAAGTGAAAAATAAGTTTTTGATTTAAATAATGCTTTAATCATACTTTATAACATTTTGTGTTACATGTAAACATAATTATTACATTTATAATAATTGTACAGTAATCACAGGCAATAATAGTTATTTTTTGACGGTTATTGGTGCCGATTCCTTTGTTCACAAACTAAACTAAATTTAAGGTCAGTGCATCTTTTTCTTTCTATTTCATTAAGAAAAGGACAGAAGATAAATTTTAGTTTAGTCCTGTCAAATTAATCAGCGCCTGTCAGTACTCCATACACGTTTAGACGTGATTAAAAATTTGCCTACTAAAATTACGTCAATTTACGTCAAGCGCTGATTAATTTGACAGGACTGAACTAAAATTTATCTTCTGTCCTTCTTTTAATGAAATAGAAAGAAAAAGATGTACTGAACTTAAAATTAATTTAGTTTGTGAACAAGGGAATCGGCGCCATTAATAACCGCACAGTTGAAAATATATGAATAACAAAGAAAATAACACATTATGATAATTGCATTATTTCCTTTGTTATTTATTTATTTTCAAATACATAAATAACAAAGGAATAATATCCATATGTAAGAGTACGGCTTAAACGTATGCAAATTGTTTACTAGTTAGTACTTTTAGTAGTGATTATTATCTATGATAATATCATCCAAAAATGTCGCGGGTAACAATATGCTTGGCTGGTGTCTAGCCCAGCCAAGGTACCAAATAATACTCATTATGTGAGCGGAAGTACCTACAGTTCTTTTTCCCGTTAAACATGAGCAATAATAATGAGCAATTGCATTTCGCCGTTTCTGCTCTATTTTTTATTAAAATATACGAGTAATAAATCCTACCCGATACATGCCGCGATTTTTTTCGCCCCCTCAACAGAATACCTTCTGAAATATTTATATTATATATATCGCACAAGATTAGGAATAGCTCCTATGGATATTTCAATTGTGTACACGCCATTTCTTACGTGTTCACTCAAATAAGACCGGGCGAGTTTTATTTGGTAACTACCTAGTGAAATTAACAAAAGGTCTTCTGTCAGCACAGGAAACTGCAATAATTCATTGTCATCAGAGGTGGTAAGAAATGAAGCACGCTGCCGATTTATATTATTTTCAGTGACATGGTCACCTAGGCTGTTGGTCATATGAATCTTCTCATTCAAAACTTGTATAATATTGTTAGCTCGAGGATGGTCTTTTAACGGCTCTCAAAATGTGTAGCAATGCGTATATCAACGAACATATGTGTCATTGCTCTATTAAAATATTCTTGTCTGAATATTTTAAAATCACGCTTAATCCACCCATTTATCACCTCGACCACCCATCTCACGATTGTAACTAACCTGGATTTATTTGCCTGTTCCGTTTTCAACTGGCTTTCATTCCTAAGTTTTGTTGGAGGCATGTGGGCTTGGTATCCCCAAGTTTCTATAGTTGGGATTGAATCCCTGAAACCTCTATCCAATATAAATGTATCATTATTTTTCAAAACATAATGCATTGGGTTTATCTCATTTTGCATATAAGTATTCATTATCGTCGCATCTGAAGTCGTGGCAGCATGAGGGCCAGTTACATCTACTATGTAGCCATCTGTGCATATTATTAAAAAAGGTTTCAGCAGATTTCCAAACATGTGAAGACTATAGGATTGCTTCTGAAACAAAAAGTTACTACTTTTCTGAATTTAGATGTATGTGCCATCGCATATTAAAATGGCTGGTGGCTCTTCATTGCCAGCACCAAATATAGCATTTGGAATTCTTAAGTTTCTATGGCAGCTCGAGGTGGGAGAGGGGGTGTTGGGTTAGACTAGGCGCACGGTCGCCCGTGTGGTTTTTTCCACTTGATTTTAAAATCGTTGCAGCCCTTTTGTCATTAAAATATTAATTGAGTAAGTTTTATTCAATATTTTTTTGAATTAATGATACCACTATAACAGCTTCCATGCACAAGATACAGAGTTACGCCCATACAAAAAAAACATAGCACTAATTGAGATATTTCAAATGATATAGGTAAGAAAATGTTACAACACTTGGGACGAAACCGCTCATTGTTCTTTGTCTTCTGTCCTCTTCTTAATGAAATAGAAAGAAAAAGACGCACTGAACTTAAATTTAGTTTAGTTTGTGAACAAGGGAATCGGCACCACTATATTAATTAATTAAATTTATTCAGACAACCATTACATCATTTATATTTATATTGTTTGTATGAACTTAAAAACTATGTTAGTACCTAATAACTAATAGAGACAGGCCTCTGGGTGAGGCTCCACACCAATGGGCTGTCTAACTTATTGCCTACTACATTCAGGATTCTGTTACTGCTCCCACGCAATCTGCTTAGCAGTGAGGCCGTCTTTTTGCACCGTGGCATCAAAGCTGTCTGTATGCGACTCCGCAAACATTTTTGACGCACTGCAGAAGCGCGCAGCCGTAACAGCGCCCCGTAGGCATTCTTAAACTGAATGCGTAGAGAATTATAAGCCCTTTGGGTATATCTGAACCACAGGCTCGCTGAATACAGAGATGTGCAATACGCTTTGAATAAAGTTACTTTCACCGCGTCTGTACATCAAGCGAACCTGCGGGCCTGCATGGTCGCCCGGACTGACAATGCCCTGCGCTCCCTCTTTATGTCTACATCATCTCCAAGATTTTCGGTAACCACATGCCCAAGATACTTGAAATGGTATACTCAATTAAGAGGAATACCATTGATTTTCACCGGTGGAACAACAGTTGGGCACTTTATACCCGCCTTGAAGATCATGCAATCTGATTTTTTAACATTTTAACTCAGACCGTGTGTGGCCGCATACTTTTCACATACGGCATGCAACTTCCGCAATGCACAAATCGAGGGAGACAGCAGCACCATATCATCGGCATAGCTAAGGTCGTTCACACTGACACCATCTAAAAAGCACTCTACGGGCATTTGACTGAGTTTCTCGACTAGCGCATTTACGTATAGGTTAAAAAGCAAAGGCGAGCTCTACCCCTCCTGCCTAACTCCGCATTCCAGTTTGTATTCACTTGACAATTCAGTCGCCCAATTTACATTATTTTTCTGAAGGTACCAATACCTAAAAAGTGATGTCACCTATGGCGGTAGGCCCGTTTCTTTTGGCTTCTGCCATAACATATCATAAGACACTAGGTCAAATGCTTTCGAGAGGTCTAGAAAGCATAAACATAAGTGTAATATTTCAGTCTGTTTAAGGTTAAGAATAGCAGCCTCAGTCGACAAGCCAAGACGAAAGCCGAACTGAGCGTCATGTAACTTCACATGCTTGTTCAAATCTAAGTTAACACACTGTCAAATACCTTATACATAGTGACTCGATATTATACGGTATATTTACAACTCTAGTAGTACGATGGGTAAAATATTGCCATGTAAAATATCGTGTCATAGACTACAATAAATAAAATGGGAAAGGCAACTGTCACAATGGTGTTTTTTTTTTCTTTATTTATTTATTTAGGGACATTTTTATTCGCAATGCGTATGTCACTCCCATCGTACCCTAAATACAGTGTATTTAGGGTACGATGGGACTGACCATTGAACACAGAATGACAGAATGACAGAATGACCATTGTGCCAATGTGTATTTAATTAAACATTGGCACAATGGTGTTGTCGTAGCTAGCTCCCAACACAAGCTTTTAACAGCTGACAACTAATGATGCCCCTAATCAACAATAATTATCATGATTTTTTTTAATATGTAGGTATTGCACACAATTTGAGAACACTTTCATTCCTAGGACATTCTTGGTTAATAGTATCGCTTCCTTCAGTGACTGGTCCACCATTGGTATACATATAAGTAGAAAACGACTATATGAGTTGTATGATGAACAGACTAGTATAAACACTGCTGAATTTAATTTATATGTTAATGTTGAATGTATTCTACAATTTATGAATAATAGAAATGAACATTTAAAGCATCCCATTAGACATAAATATTAATCTCTAACATAAAATATATTGTAATGTTTTGCATGTCAAATGTCTGACTACGTATTAGGAACATAATTACTTGCTTTAACACCGACACTGTACCAATACCTTTTGTAAAATTAATGATTATGATTATGATGTCAATGTATACGTTTTTATAATAAACTTCTTAGCCACATCCAGCAACTAAGCCTTTTAATAAATTCAAATGTTTTATAAAACAGAAACTGTGCCTGAAAGCCTTTTATACTGTTAAAGATTATATTGAGGACAAAAAGGCTTGGGATTGAGTTGCTCCAATAAATTTACAGTGAATGTTGTTTTTTTACTCTTTTTTTATTTTCTTATTCTATATAACATTTTATTTATACAATGACATGAATATTTACTTTGTAAAGTATTATATTATTTTAATTATTGGGAATGTGAGGACTAAGTGTTAAAAATGAAGTGGCAACATTCATTAGTTCCTGTTTTTGACACAGAAAAGTGTGTGGCGCTAGACGTATTGAGAATCATTATCAGAAAAAATCGCATTTGAATATTTTCCCTCCCCGCAGTCCGAATGTAAAGGAACATAATATTTGCTCTGTAATCATCTAATGTATATATAAGTCAGCCTGTGGCATATTCATTAAAACGTACCAGTAATGTGCTCTGTGTAATCTGTAGTCTATCTGTGACATCTGTCAACAATAAAAAGGTCCGTCATCATGTAGCATCTGCCGTGTTTGATTCCATCCAATAAATCTATCCTAATCAGGGTGATCCCCACGAACTTTCAATACTAAGTGGGTCATTGTTTTTTTTTGTTAGTTTTCAACATGGTCTGGCAGTTTGAGTATTTTTTGCGGCCTAGCCAAATGTCCTTTCTTGTTCGTTGAATCGTTGAGCTCCTGTAATTCTGAGTTGAGCTGCATAACTACTAACAAATGCGTGCACTGACTGGACTGGTCCACTCAATCTTGTGTGGTTCATTCATTAAAAGACCATTTCAGACACCAATCGACATGGTTTTCACATGATCTAACCAAGGTTATGTCTGGACTTTAAAAGAGACTGTAACCTCTGAGTTTGTTTCGGCCTTTCTTTTCAGAGTAGTCAGATAGGAAACGCCGACCTCATCTAGTTTTCAAAAATATGTGTGACGTGTAAAAGTGTTTGTAAAAACCGTAAAAACCTACTTACAGAAATAAAATCATATATCATTATTACAAGGCGTGAGGTGGTTTTATTTTTAACAAAAAATGACGCGTTGTTGTGTTCCTGAATACTCCGAAATTGGAGTCCACCATTTCCCAAGACCCTAAAAGAATATTATGGCATAAAGCTATTCGCGAGTAGAGATTTTTTTTTTTAATAAAACGGTTCAAAATTACAAGGAAAAAAAGGATTTAAAGTTTGAAATTCTGACATTTCCCATGTCACCTAATTGAGTTAAAATATTGAAATCGTTGTCACGAGTTTTATTTCTGTTAATCATCCACGTCGCGTCAGTTGCCTTTTTACACAATCCGACGCGGTAATGGCTGTAACCGTATTTTAAAAGCTCGTGGACTGACGGTACGGCCACAGCCGTATAATTAGCAACTTGCTTTACGTCAAACACAGCTACCGCAGTGTAAAATGTATTTGCTTATTATATGGACTTTATGCTTAAAGTAATAAGGCTGAGATCACGATGATTTACTGTCATTTAGTGGTTTACGTGTGCCATACCATACCCATATATGAGTGGATGAAATCTGTTTATATGTCTAAACCGTAGATAGATAGATATATTATCTGTCTACGGTCTAAACAGATTTCATCCACAACGCTAGTACGGCTACTACCGGGTTGGTTACTATGAAACGTCATACTACTGGGACGTCAGTGTCACGCGGGCTCTTGAGTATATAATGTTCTGTGCACGCGGGCGACGGTCAGTAATATAAGAAATTCGCCCCTGGCTGGAGGCTTTGAGTTCGCTTAAGGCAGCCACAGGAAAGTCCGGTTAAGTAGTCACGACCTCTCAAGGTCAACTACGAGATGCCACACACAAAAAAAAAAAAAAAAAAAAAGGGCGACGGTCAGTCCGACTGCCCCCGCCCCAAAGACAGGTCATTATGCACCGAGCCGCCCAGCTGCGTGCTGTGCGGTGAGGCTGGGCACCCAGCCAACTACCGAGGCTGTCGTATGGCCCCCAAGACCTCTTCCTCAAAGCTGGTGAAGCGTGCAGACGCCCGCCAGCAGAGAGAGTGCCCATCATATGGGTTCTTCCCCCTCCCCAACACAGACCCTCTCACAACTCCCCCAGAGGCTAAGCCTGCAAAGGCCTAGCCCTTGGAACTACCTGAACCACCAGCAGGCCTTCCCTGCTATGGTTCAGCCGAGACCCACTCCGCCTCCGCATCCGTGTCTCCGCGCCCGTACCCGTACAACCCGCGAGACCGGCGCCCGCTCCCATGGCCGCTGCCGCAACCGCTGCGCCACGGCCCGTAGCCGCTTCAACCACTCCGGTGGTCGGTCCGTCCATCCCAGTAGATCCGTTCAGCGTGATCTCTGGGACCTTCGCGTTATTCTTCACGCCCCGCGCGCGTAAAATGGCCAACGAGCTCGTTGCCGCCCGAAACTCCTGCGATCTCGCCCACATCCAGCGTATCTTCCACGCGTATCCCGAAATTACGCAAGCCCTTGAAAACTTCGCGAAACCCCTCCAGTAATGGATATACAACCCAAAGCACGTACCAAACCCCGATCCCTAAAGTAACCTTTCTTTAATGCCAATGGCATGATTAATCAACGCGATGAAATCGCTGCATTCCTCCGCGACCACCAAATTGATATTCTCCTCTTACAGGAAACCTTCTTAAAGCCCAGCCGTCGAAACCCGTCAATTGCCAACTATCGTATAGTTCGCAATGACAGGACTAGATGCCACAAGGGCGGCACCTTAATTTATTATAGAACGTCCCTGCACTGCATCCCAATGGACCCGCCTCCTCTCTCTCGTTTAGAAGTGTCCATATGTAAGTTAGGCATGACTGGCCATCAACCGATCACCATAGTATCGGCCTATGTTCCCCCCGTTTGCACATCGGAGTTAACCCTTCCCCCCCTCTCTGACGACCTTTCCATTTTACTTCGCCTGAGTGACTCCATTATCATAGCGGGCGATCTCAACGCCAAACATCATGCCTGGAACAGCACCAGGACCTCCACCAGAGGCAAACACCTGTTTGACCTATGTCCCATCCTCAACTTCGACATCATCGCCCCGATGACTCCCACTCACTTTCCCCACGACCCTAGCCATACCCCCGACGTACTTGACATAGCGCTTCTAAAGAGTATCAACCTACGGTTGGATTCTATAGAGGCGCTTGACGAACTCTCCTCTGACCACCGTCCAGTTGTTGTAAAGCTGGCCCCACGCCTAGGTCTCCACGACCCTGATAGACCCCCTCTCACCAAGTTAGTTACAGACTGGAGGAAAGTAAGCGACTGCCTGAAATCCACCACGTTAGGTCCCCGACTAGACTCCATTCCCGACCACTTCGACTCTATCGCTGACATGACAGCCGCGTTCGACTCATTCACAGTACACGTACAATCAGTCCTGAACGACTGTTCAAGGGAGGTTCCGGCGATGGACGACCATCGCTGGAAGCTCCCGGACGATGTGCGCGAACTGTTGAATGAGAAGAACGCGGCTGTCCGTGCATACAGTAACTTTCCCAACCACGCGAACAAAGCCCATATGCGCTATTTACAGAGATCTGTAAAGACACGGCTATCGGAGCTGCGTGACGCCGGCTGGGACAAGATGCTGAGCGAGTTAGAGCCCACTCACCGAGCGTTCTGGGACCTTCAGAGGAAACTCAAATCCGATGAAGTCGTCTCAATGCCCCCCCTGGTGCGCCCCGACAAGACCATTGCTTTCGATGACGTCGACAAGGCGGAATGCCTAGCCGATAGTCTTGAGGCTCAATGCTCACCTAGCTCTCAACCAGTAGACCAAGCTCACCTGTCCCAGGTCGACGCGGAAGTCGAACGTAGAGCATCCCTCCCGCCCGTTGAAGACCCTGACTATCCTCTGCCTCCCGTCACTCCAGACGAAGTGCATGATATCATCAAGGGTCTAAAACCTCGCAAAGCCCCCGGCTCAGACGGAATCACCAATAGAGTGCTCCAACTGTTCCCCGCTCACCTCATAATGCTCATGGCCACCATCTTCAATGGAGCCCTGAGCAATAACATCTTCCCACAAGAGTGGAAGAAGGCCACCGTCATCGGCATACCGAAGCCCGGTAAGCCGAAAATGGAGCCCACCAGCTACCGGCCCATCAGTCTGCTCAATGTCTTCGGCAAAATCTATGAGAGGCTTATCTTAAAGCGCCTCAGAGATTTTGCGGAAACAAAAGGCCTCATCCCCGACCAGCAGTTCGGTTTTAGATCCCAACATTCTTGCGTCCAACAGGTCCACCGCATCGTTGAACACATAAGCTACGGCTTTCAACGTGGTCTTACGACCGGTGCTGTATTCTTCGACATAGCGAAAGCGTTCGACAAGGTCTGGCACAACGGCTTATTATATAAGCTCTACAAACTCGGTGTGCCCGATCGTCTCGTGCTCATCTTACGAGACTTCTTGTCAAACCGCACCTTCCGCTATCGCATCGAAGGAGCGCTATCCTCCCCTCACCCTATCCGTGCAGGCGTCCCTCAGGGCTCTGTACTATCCCCTCTCATTTTTACTCTCTTCACCAGCGACATCCCGAAAAGTAGAAAGGCGCAGTTGGCTCTGTTCGCAGACGACACGGCCATCTACTACACCGAGTTAGTCCACGACCACATATCTCGCACTCTCCAGACCGAAGTCAACAAGCTTGGCGCTTGGTTTAGAAAGTGGAGAATCGAGGTCAACCCCGACAAAAGTCAGGCTGTTCTTTTCACCAAACAGCGTAGAAACCTCATCCCCCCTCGACCGCTCACCATGTTTCGCAAGCCTATCCCTTGGGAGAAGCGAGCCAAATACCTAGGCGTGACCCTTGACCACCATCTCTCTTTCTCAAGCAGGTGCGTTCGCGTGCCGCTTTCGCTCTCGGTAGACTACACTCCGTCCTAAATGCGCGCAGCAAATTGTCCCTTAAGGGCAAATTGCGTATTTACACAGCGTGCATCCGTCCCATCATGACGTATGCCTGTGCAGTCTTCGCACATGCGCATGCGCATCACGAAGCGCTTCTTCGACTCCGCCGCCACCCACCGCAACCCTCTGGTTGGCAACGAGTATAGTGCACAAAACACACCGACCTACGTTCCGACCTTGCCGCCGAGGTCCCTCGCGTAAACCCCGACGTAATTATCCCCCCCGAGCCTTGCTCGACGAAGTGCCAGCCCGCGCCGCAGCTGAGCCTGTAGCTTTAAATTCCCCGATTAATAATAATAATATTAACCAGATCCAGCCTGTCCCACCTTGCTGTCCTCCCACCAGCGACGCCCTAAGCCGAGGTCCGTACCCCACAGGGGGTGCCCTTAGCGTGCAGTCGCTTAGTATTATAAGAAATTCGCCCCTGGCTGGAGGCTTTGAGTTCGCTTAAGGCAGCCACAGGAAAGTCCGGTTAAGTAGTCACGACCTCCCAAGGTCAACTACGAGATGCCATACACAAAAAAAAAAAAAAGGGCGACGGTCAATTTTGGGTGAGTGCACGTCGGTTTGCGCGAGAAAATTACGAACAACCAAAGCTCGCGGTAAGTGAAGTATTGACTTCTTAACTTAAGCATTGGCAAATACTTGTATTATTATGTTTTATCTGGTTTATTTTGCTTCATTTTACGTGAGTGTTGCCTGTTTTCAATATGAAATCTGTTATTTTTATATGAGTTGGCGCAAAATTGACGATGATCGCATTACGGAGCTTTTAGATGACACGTCTACGCTCGAATTATCTTTCTCAGAAGAAGACCCTTATTACTACTTATTGTGACGATGGATAATATGGTTTCGATAAAGATTTTGAGCCGGATTACAACGAGCTTTCTTTCGATTCGGATGGCCTGCAAAAGAGACAGCGCCGTGCAAATTTGAGTGTGCAGCATTCAACCAGACCTGAAGTAACAGCAGTTGCAGTTGTGTCAGTACGACTAAAACCATTAAAAGGTTATACTCGTACTGCTGAGTACCAAAGATTTTATTTCATATGAACCTGACAGTACGGTTATATACGGATACGGTTGTAGCCGTATTCCGCCCTATGTACACGATTTGAATTTCCGCGATGTTGTTAGTAGGTACGGCTGTGATAGTATTGTGATTATGTATGAAAAATTCTACTGTTTTTCTCTAATAAAGGACCACGCCGGATCGTGTAAATTCTTATCTGTGTTATCTGTGAAAAATTATAATACCTATTACGGCTATTTGCTTATTTTAAAATGAACTTGTTCCTTATTATTTATATATTCTTTATTGTACACCACAAAAACATATAACAAAAAATAAATCAAACACTACAAAATATACATACAATGGGCGGCCTTATCGCTTTCTGCGATCTCTTCCAGGCAACCATGGGATGGACAATGATTTGCCTGGACATAAAGTGGGGCTATCATTGGTGTAAAAAAAATAAATACAATATACTAAAATTGATACACAGATACATATTTACATCCTAAATAATATATACATTTGTACATACATATTAAATGTTTAAGTAACGAAAATAAATGAAGACTATAGATAATAACAGTTACGAGAACAAGCTCACAACGACAAGTAATGTTCCTATATGAGTCTTAAATGCGAGTAACGCCTGCGCGCGTTTTCTTTGAACTGGCAATGCATTCCACAAACGAGCGGCCCGGACAGTAAAGGATTTGTCGACGAACGTAGTGGAATGCATACGCATTTTAAGCTTCAAGTTATCTTAAAAATTTCGTGTGGGAGTCGCCAAGAAACTGGAAACGTTTCTTGAGATAAAGAGGGGTGGAAGGGGAAAAGAGGACATTATACAAAAGGGAAAGAATATGAGCATTCCGGTGAAGGCGAATTGAGCTTCACACGAAATTCGGAAACATGGTCATATTTACGCAAACCGAATATGAACCTTATACAAACATTTTGAAGCCGCTCAAGTTTATCAAGTTGGTCTTGGGTAAGGTCAAGATAGCTGGCGGCAGCATAGTCAAGGATGGGTAGAAGAAGCGATTGTGCAAGCGCAATCTTGGTGGCAGTCGGTAGAAAATTACGCAATCACTTCAAAGCTGCAGCGGATGCATATACGAGTATGTAGCTTGCGGCTAACTTCCTGTAGCTTCCTGGGCAGTCCAAGAGAAGTTCAAATCAATGAATATTCCCAAGTTTTTAACTTTCTCACTAAAGGGAACAACTGAGTTGTCAAAAGAAACTTGGGGAAGAGTCGTCCAGTCGATCTTTGAGATCATCCTAGAACTGCCCACCACCACAACCTGCATCTTTATGAGGTTGACCATAAGTCAATATCTCTCGCTTCAATCGCATATACGGGCCAGATAACGATTAATCGTAAAGATAGCCTCGGACAGATTTCAAAAAGGAGCTCGCGAGTAAATTTGTAAATCATCTGCATAAAGATGGTAGAAAGAAATTTGTTCGTCAGAGATTGAGCTAATAAAAATTGCGAAAAGTAAAGGGGATAGAACGCCACCCTGTGGTACACCAGCAGAAGTATTACTCCAGGAAGGCAAGGTCTCTCCAATGTTAATACGTTGTCGGCGAGCGAACAGGTAAGTACGAAACCAGTCAATTACCGATGGAGATATGTTAAGGGAGTATAGGATGCCTAGCTAAACATCAAAATCAACAGTATTAAAAGCATTACTGAAATTTAGCAAAGCTAGGACCGTTAGATTACCGTTTTCCATGGCAGACCTTATATCATCCGTAATGTTCAGAAAGCGCTGTAGTGGTGCTATTACCAAGACGGAAGCCTGACTGGAAGGGGTTGTGGAGATTATTTTTAGAGAGGAAAGTGCTTATTTGATTGTGATTTAAACGTTCAAGGACGTTGGATAGGAATGGTAAAACGGATATTGGACGGTATTTAGAAAAGGATGTGGTATTCGACTTTTTAGGTAAAGGAATTATTTGAGCATCTTTCCATGAGCATGGAAAGACACTATTAGATGCAGACAAATTGAGGATTTGACAAAAGACGGGAAGGATAACGTCCAGCACAGGGACTAGCATATTCTGGCTGATACAGTCACTTCCTACTGCATTAGAAGTAATCGATACGAGTAGTATGCTCTTCTTAAAATCAACATGCGGAGAACTGACCAAAAACGAACGGAGAATAACTGGGAGTCGGAAGTGAAGAAAGATAATTCAGTGTAAGTATTCAATTTTATTGTCCTATCAAAATTGGACGAAGCAGTAAAATAACTATTCATTGCATTAAATGTCTATATCTTTTGGGATTGTCTCTTGTCGGGTTTTACCGACCCCCAATGATCTAAGAAATTTCCAAACTGCATGCATCCCCATTTTGGACAGAAGTGTGGTGGCGATTAGCATTCCTACACACCTTGCAGTGATTACGGATAGAGAGGTATCTTTCCCTTTTTTTTTTCTTATTGTATCTGGTCCAGAGCTCGACCCCCTAGCTCCATCCCCCTAGTACTCCGTCCTCTAGTTTAAAGAATTGTACTCTATTTCGCATAAGCGTACCTTATAATGTACAAAAGCATTAACTATTCTGTGCGAATTGACTCTGACTTTAAATTGAATGAATTCCTGCAACTCTGCAGCATTCTCGAACCAGCATCTTTATATTTTCAGGCACGCTTCGCTCGCACTTGCATCCTACTAACATTATCTTTATTCTCAAACTTTTCTGCATAAGTGTCTTCTATTTCTGTATCTTGTCGGTCAAAGAAGACGCTAACTTATTCGAAGCGGTGTCTAAAAAATCGAGTTCGCTCCACTCGCTCTTGCATCGTATATTCTCCATAGCGGCCCTATTATCCTAAAGTGACCTTAAATTTACGTCCCTGGGGGCCAACCATCATCTCTTATAGCAGTATTATTATAATATTACTTCACAGTGGGAAAGGGATGGAGCTGTACAGGACTTATAGCTAAGTCCTGTACAGCTCCATCCCTTTCCCACTGTGAAGTAATATTATAATACCATCCCTTTCTCACCCTGAAGTAATATTGAAATAATACTGCTATAAGAGGTGATGGTTGATCCCCAGGTTTTGGCCATGATTGCAAAAAATTACATTGAGTACTGTTAAAAATTGCGTTTTCAAACGATGCTGAATTGTTTGGCGGAAAAATAAAGCATTGTCGCTAGGTATATCGCGCTTCCGAAAAGCGGTTAAATCACTGATAGCAATCAGTGATTTAACCGCTTTTTTCAGCATCGTTTGAAAACGCAATTTTTAACAGTACTCAATGTAATTTTTTGCAATCATGGCCAAAACCTGGGGATCAACCATCACCTCTTATAGCAGTATTATTTCAATATTACTTGCTAAAATTATCCGCACAATTTTTAGAGTTGAATCGAGCATCTGAAAAATCACTCAATTGCTAATTGCAAAGCTAACAGTAGCACATCTGTTATGGCCTTTAATTAAGTTAGGGCTCATTTTTCAATTGTCATTTTGAAATTTTGACGATTTTAACACAACCTGAAAAAAAAATCTATAAATAATGAAATCTGATAGTTTGCACCAGCCCATAATCGAGTTGTTTGTATCAAATCTAAACGACGAATCTCAGAAATGTGTGTTAATTTAATTAACTTTTTCTCAGCTTTATAAGTTTCGGTTTCGGCCGAAACTAGAAGAGGAGCCGAAGATCCGGTTACGGTTTCGGCCATAAATCGTGTTTCGGTCATTACCTAGTTTCATCATCTGCCTAAGTAGCCTTCCCCACTATGTCAGGGTTGGCTTCCAGTCTAACTAGATGCAGCTGAATACCAGTATTTTACACGGAGTGACTGCTTATCTGACCTCCACAACCCAGTTACTGGGTAATACGATACCCCTTCGTAAGATTGGTAGACAGACTTTCGGGCTTCTGACGACCCGTAACGACTGTCAAAGAATTGAAAACTACTATACTATGAAGAAACGTATCTACCTTTTTCATACCTATATAATATCTTTGCAAAATTGACACAGCAGGCCGGTTGGAACGACATAGGTAGTATAATACCTAATCATAATCAGCCTATAATGTTCCCACTGCTGGGACTCAGTTCACTAAGGCCTTCTCTCCTCGAGAGGGAGTGGGCTGTAATCTACCACGCGGCGGGCCCAATGCGGCTTGTTAGATGTCTTCGATTTTTTGTTCTAGGACATGTCGGTTTCCTCACGATTTTTCGTTTACCGTTTTCTCTCAAAACAGTAAACGAAAAATGGTGGTGATGAACTTATTTACACTAAGTAAAGCGCCTGCCTGGGTTCGAACCCACGACCTACAACTCGTAAGTCGCGCGGGCCTTTACCACTGGGCCACCACCACAGAACACTAAAGATCGTATTACAGAACCTTACTCAAGACTCAAGCATTACTTAAAACTAGCTTCAACCCATCAAATTGGCTTTAAACGAGTTTTAAGTACCTAATGCTTGAGACTTGAGTGAGGGTCTGTAATACGGGCCTAATACCACTGCTCTCTACATAGGTAAATTCAATCCCAAGCTTCGCTTTAATTTTAGTTTCACTTTACCTACCTACTTAATAGGTACCTACTCGTACTTAGCTATAGTAAATTAATAGCTAACAAGTAAACATTTACATAATAAGATGAATAAATCATTAACTCTCAAGTTCAACCATTGTTTAAATTAGTAATTCTCTTTCATTATCCGCCCACAAGAAGGTATTTCAATGCCTCATCATCACCCACTACTAAACCGATGCGGACTCGTCATCACACGTCCCTGGTGTATTTATTTATTCAGTGTTCTTACTCACCGTTATAAGTTTATAACAAACCACTTATATTTTAATCACGATATTATTGTGAGTCAAATAGTCATCAAGCATCGGCACAATCTAGCAATAATCGACCTTGCTGGAAGCATAAACAAAAATGTATGTTTATCGTCTGAGTAGCAGACTATTTAAATAAATTAAGTAATTTTGAAATACGTAGGTACACTTCGTTATAAACTGCTTTCAAAGTTTGCGTGTGAACCTCAGTTCGTTTACATTTCTAATATCTATTGCATCTTCTCTAGCGCTCGTTGCGGTGGCTCGCACACGCCTCGCCATTTGAAGACAAGTGCCGCGGCGTGCGCCCGCGCATATGTGCCTCGTAACTCTCCCGCCGATTGCATCGTTCGTTTGTCGAATGTCCACGCGATCCGTGCTGAGCATAACAAACAGTGTTTTCAAGCAAAGCATATAAATTACACACAACACCTTATCTGGACGGTAAGCGCGAACGTGTGGTGATAGTTATGTGTCCAAATGACTGGTGCTTCAGTGCGCAAAACATCCTAGAATCGTTGTGACGATTCACAACAGACAGTGTATGTGTTCACCTCGTTGTGAGCAATGCCAGGACACGCGGGGAGCCCCTACTGGGCAGCCGTAGACTTCGACAGCGAAGGAGAAGAAGCCCAAACGCCTCCAAGTAATCACCGGGTGTATCTGGACCCTTGGGACAACGAGGCTTACGGAATGATGCAAGTAGAGACCGCGGAATCGAGTCAGGGAGACAATTTTAATTCGTTTGCCGGTGAGCCAGTCAGCGCTAGTTTTTACTATGTGCCTACGAAAAACTACGATTCTGGAGAAGAGCCGCCGCTGCCGCCGCCAAGGTGGAAGAGATCTCCGCCTGAAGAAGTCATTGCTCCGGAGTACGCGATGTATGGTCGCAAAGCATCTCGAACAATCATGCCAGACTTTCCTCCTGATGCAGCAATATACGGCGAGAGACCAATAAGTGAGTAATCATGAAACCAACCTGTTCAATTAACATTAGCAAATGACTGATAAATAGCACTCCTAATGTGGGTAGACGTTAATTAGGTATTGTAACGATTGTTGATGAGGAAGTAGTTGATATTTCAATATACATTTTTGAACCCAACTTTCGTTTGTGCGTATGTAATGAAGAGATAAGTACTTAGTTACTTAAGTTCATTAAAATATTTCTTAACCTGTAATAATTTCACATTCAGTCATTTAAATTTAGTTAAATGTGTTCGTTAGCATTGACATTGAAATGATCCATGGAATAGAACCCGGTAAAAACTGAAGATTCCTAGATGCACGTAATTAAGTATAGGTAGTTATAGTTAAACAGCCCGGGAATTTGGTTTAAACACCTAGATCACCCCTTTTTTTTGGGTGGGACAGTATCAAATAATTTATCCCGCTCTGGGCGGAGCGGGAGGGTGTGTCAGGCTCTTACTGACTAAAACCCACCCGTGTTCCTTCCGTTGCCTGTGTTGCCAGGGGCCTCGGTAACCCTTTCGTACATTCCCGCGACCCCGGCATAAATCGCCCCTATGGCAGGTATTTAATTAGGTAGGTAACCAGCATATTGATATGTATTAATTATTATGTATTAGTCATTTACATTGGGATATGTTCAAATGTGGAATCTGGTAGACACTTAGCAACCTCAATATCGTTTTACCCATATAATATCTACTACGAATATTTTCAGTACCTACCTATTGCTTATCATTGAAGTCTTTCTATTTTGTTACAAATAATAATAATTATCAAGTTTTCATTCATGAATCACTTCTGAAACATTTGGTGGTATTAACCTACTTATATTGCTGGCTGTACCTACTGTGCCTTAATTTAACATTACCATAATATTGTATCAATCCGTTATAATAAAAGTTGGATGATATTATGGTATGGATGACATAATCAATATTCCGTTTATGAACTAGGTACATACCTATTCAAAGCGAAAGGATCCACACAACGTTACGGTCTTTCTCTATTACGCGGTGACTAGAACATTACTGTTTTTGAACAGTGTTTTAAAAACATGTTACTTACCAAGCTATGTATAAAATGACCTAGATTATCAATTTAATTTATTCGTTTTTGCTGTTCACTTTCATCTCCTCTTCATTTCGCTTCGTTATTTGCACACCTGCATACACTGAGACCTAGGGGTCCGCGACTCTGCGACCATTGGTGGCATGGCCCAGCAAAATATTTTAAGGGCTCGCCCCAGTCTGTAAGAGCCTTTATGCGAAGAATAGGAATATAACTTAATAGTATGACAATAAAATTGTAATTTCAATGATAATCATCGTAGGTACAAAAGCAAAGCTGTTGCATGCTGTGTCATTGAAATTTCAATTTCAATGGCACGGCATGCCGCAAACCTTTAAAGTATTTTTTTGCTGCTATTCTGATAATGAAGCCTGATTTTTGCCAATGGCAATTTTTAGCCAACCGTTCTTGTTTGTGGGATTGCAGAGGGTATAGTACCAAAAAGTCAAATACACCAATTGGAGAAAAGGCCTTATTAATTCCTATTAAAAATGCACTTACATAATGTAGGTATACTACGTTGTAGATACGAGTACCTAAATTTTCTGTTATCAGTCAAACTTATCGTTTAACGTTTTCTAACTTAATCTTCACGCTTATTTTGAAATGATCGATATTGTATTGCGTGCTCCTAATGCACATTACAAAGGCTTGTTTGTCGTTGTGCTGGCCTGTTCGAGTCTTTGTCGTCCCCGACCCATCTTCTGTTGCTCTGCCAACATCTCTAAGCTACCGATCATAACAAACAATCACCATCAAATTAGCCCTGCCTCTGCTAGGTACAGGTTTACATACCTACTTGTTAGGTAGCGGATTAAAACTTGGTAATTGCACCATAAAATGCACCCTTGACATAATCATCTGTTACGACTTTACGATTACGAGACTACGAGTGAGTTACGAGTTACGACATACAAGAAAAGACTCGGCCATTTGGCGTCTTCTTCATAAATATGACAGAAATACGAAAGACAATCATGATTTTAGTTAAAAATACTTTTCTCTACATTCCAGGGGATCGCAGAAGGTCCATGTTCGTAGAAGAGCCGACGTACGTCCCTCACCCGATGTTGTATGAGCCACTCTACGGAGGCGTAATGCCGCCAGGGTATATGCCTCCGCCTCCCAGGAACCGAATGTCGCTCACACATCCTCCGGAATATGTGATGGCAGGTCTTGGATATCCCAACAGTAGAAGACACTCCAGGTAAGGGCTCGCGGTCTTTTGATCAATTGTAAAGGCTCCTACATACTGAGGCGATATCGCGGGCGCGACAGGCATATTACTGCCTGTTGCGCCCGCGATATCGCCTCTGTATGTAGGAGCCTTTACTCCGAAGATAAATTCATAATATTTTAAGTCCAGGGTTCCCTCACTTGCATATGCATGGACATAAGTAATAAAAACCGGCCAACATCGTGTCGGATCAAGCAAAGTGAAGGGTTCCGTAGTTGAGATGAATTTATCCCAAAAACAAACTTCCATACATCCATTTTCGTCACCGTCAATTCTCCCACTGCAAATGTTAGTTAGTCGACTATTACTCGTTAATTTGTAAAGCCTACTTAGCTGTGATAGTTTTCCTTTTAATTTAATTATAGGTATGTTACTGGCATGATTTTTTCACATATCCAAAAACAACCATTTAGCTGGCAAGGGGGCAAAAAAATAGCTTAATATTATGCAAACGGATCCCTAAATCGTAAAATGGATTCAAATAGGGTGCATAAAACTAGTCACATTGCATGCCCAAGGTAGGTAGCTGATTACTTCATTAATGCGAATGTAATTATGCTTTGAGCTCTCGAAAGTGCAATAAAAAGCTAAAAAACGTGGAGACATGTTCTATTCAATGACAACTTTAATGTATATTTACATAACCTTTAGCTAAAGCGAAGTTTCACGATCCTGGCATTTGCTTGGTTCGAGCGGATATTCAGATCAAAACAACTGAGCATCTGGAATCTAGAATTGGGTTTGACTGTCCGACTATTTGTCCTGCTCATGGGGAAATGGATCATTTAACCCAAATCTTGTATCAAGTCCATAATGAAGTTCAATTTTGAAGATGCTCTATATAGAAGAATAAATATGATGATACACATAGATACAGCGCTGATTTACTGACCTAGCCAGTAAGAAAAAGATGCAATTGAACATGCTCAATAAGCTTGTGTTACACTCGTCGATCAGCGGGATAACGAAGTGTAAAAATATTGTAAATAGGCAGAGTTACGCGTTGTGGTCACGCCATCGCATCACTCCAGCCGCCAGACACCACGACAAAACACGAAGACGTTTTCACACTAATGAGATAAATAATAGACATGCACGGGTAACATCTGCAGATTTCTACACTTGTTGTACATATTGTACGTAATTACTGTTCTGCCAACTGTGGTGTGTGTAATCATAGTATATGCTCACACTCTCCTGATAGTGAAACTGGCTAATAACACCCAGTCAGACTCAGTGTCGAGGTAGTAAAATATATTGCTACATTATCTACGCCTCGAGCGGCCTCATATTAGAGAGCACACTATTTAATTAATACTATCTCCTAACATAAACACTAACTAGGTATATCATTATTTTATGAATTTGTAAGTTTATGAAAAATAATGGTGCCGATTCCCTTGTTCACAAACTAAACTAAATTTAAGTTCAGTGCATCTTTTTCTTTCTATGTCATTAAGAAAAGGACAGAACATAAATTTTAGTTTAGTCCTGTCAAATTAATCAGCGCTTGACGTAAATTGACGTAATTTTAGTAGGCAAGTTTTTAATCACGTCTAAACTTGTATGGAGTAGTGACAGGCGCTGATTAATTTGACAGGACTAAACTAAAATTTATCTTCTGTCCTTTTCTTAATGAAATAGAAAGAAAAAGATGCACTGAACTTAAATTTAGTTTAGTTTGTGAACAAGGGAATCGGCGCCAATGGCGACTCGTGTTAGCCACTTGCCATTTCAAATTGCATTTCTGTGAATGGGAAGTTCGCGTTCCCAGCACTTAGGCGTGACTTTAGCTTCCACGGAAAGTTCAACGGCAAAAACGGCCATCGTTAGTAAAGGCAGTGTGAGGCGAGCGATTCTGTATTATAATAACAAGCACTGTGCATCCGTCGTGTGAACGCGCACTAGTTTTTTGTTTCCTACAAATGAAAGTTGCACTTGTGAGAATGTAGCTCGGCTCACGTATGTGTATTGTAGGGAAACTTGTTCCCCTAACATTGACCTTAGTGGGCGTTGTATGTATATAAATAATTATTCATGGTGTCGCAACCACAACATTTTACATAACATTATGGAACCGCTAACCTTGCATGATTGCAGCCAGCAGTTACAACTTGACTTATCAATTTTTGAAACGATGGCGGTTTACCACTTATTTGTTATGCTAATTTATTTAAAGTTGTAAACACAAACCGGTACTGCTTAGTCGGAAAAGACATATTTCTTTCTAAAGATCCGTTTGCTTATTCTTGATTTTGGCAGTCGATGCAGTTTCACTTTCCATTCTTGTGTTTGCCAACATATATTTTGTATGCACTGAGCCACTAGCTGATATCAACGATGTTGTATGTATGCGCTAGGCGTCCGTTTCCTTATTCGTCTCAACAATAATTAGTTATCTAAAGTAATTATGAAATAACTTCTGATAGGCAGCGATACCGAATAATGTTGTACCGACAGGTAGGTAAAACCGGTAGTCTGTCAAACAACATAGTTTTAAACAACAGGCATTAGAGCAATTATTCGGGTAACACACCACTTTCTAGTCACGGATTACGTGAACGCAGCTTTGTGAGGTAAATTTAGCGGATAGCTAGAAAGTCAGTCATGCCACTCATGATGGGCGTATTCTTCATAATCGTCATAACGTGAAATAGTGCGAGGTGGCGACGACGAGGCTAGGAAATACTTAGCCCGATTGTTATCTAATCCGCCTCCGATCGTGTATTGGCACGGATGGAAGATTGCGTGCGTTACACTGATGTTGATTTTTACATTCATCCGTGATGTCCATTGGCTAGATGTTATGATTTCCGTTACTGACATAATGTAAGACAAGTAAACTTGTCACATTGCTGTCGCATTATTCCGATATGAAAACAACAAGATTCTTAAATCCTTATTATTGAGGTAGGTCACAAACTCGTCTTCTTTGTCGTTCCTTCCACTTGCACTGCTGAGGATCGCAACACACACGATGCGTTTCCAAGCGCTGCGTTCTTTCAAGGTGTGAGCTGCTCTGTAAATATGACTGGTGCTACAGCCTGCTCTTCGTCTCAGGATCACGACCATGTGGCCAGCACTCTGTCTTGAGCGCTTTTTCCAAGACATCACAAGATCGCGGATGCAAAACTTGATGCATAAGGAAAACTTTCCAATGACGTTAAATTGTTTTGTCGACAGGATGACCGATGCCTACGAGCAATTTGCATACGAGAGCCTTTCACCGGAATACGAAGACTGGGCGCGACCTTTTCCGAAGACCGCTCCGGATAACTTCCATTTATCCAGATACGGACACCTCCAGATCGACTACTCCTGCAGTTGGAACTCCCTCGACAGGCTTATTCGTAGCCAGCACCGAGTGTAAATGGTAACTAAACAAAACAAAACTGACTGAGACCTGGGGACTGAATACAGATACCGAAACGCATCGACAACTGTGTGCATCGTGCATGCATTCCTCAGTATGTGGAAACACAATTATAGTTAATAGTGGTATTTAAAGTAATTTGAATGTTTCGGTCGCGGCTAAATCGTGCGCATTTTTGTGAACCAACTAAAAATGTAGAATAGTTACGATGAAACTCGTGCGCTCGCTGTCAGACGGATGGAACGGATCGAAAGTTAGTTCCGGATTTTCTAAAAACTCCGAACGCATCCCTGCGCAAGCACATGATACTTTAGAACGAACATTTAATCGTAAGAAATCCCGTTAAGCGTAATTTAATGTGTATCTTCCGCACTTCTGCCTATGCTCGTGTTTGGTCCCTTATTTTACCAGCCAAATAAACCAGTTGGCGAATAAGTAACAATCACTCAATCTTACATAAATTTTATGGTTTAGGAATGTAACTTCCGCAATTTTCGCTCTGTTAATGATCAAGATCAATTTTAATCTGTGTACTTAAGGTACATTTTGCTGTGAGAGGCTGCTTGCTTACGTAAGCAGTTTTGGACAGAATTAATGGTTATAAGTAAGGTGCTAAATGATAATTATTATCGTTCTTCTAATCTTGAGAAACTAAGTGCTAGCCAAAGATAATAACATATATGCTTATGTTTATTTCATTTAAGTTTTAACTACTTACTATTATTGTTGTGCTATAAGTTAACTATGAGGCTAAAACCAATAAAACACCTTTCTAGGTGTACAATTATGTACATAGGTACTTTAGAAATGTAATTGTATGTTCTTATTTTGTATTATTTTATTAAGAAAAAAGCTGGGATTATAAATGATACCAAAAATTATGTTTTCATTTTAAATTATGTTAGAAATTCCCAACGTTTTCCTATTTACTTGAGCGAGGAGGAAAGTCTTTTAAGAAATTTCTTGTTATTACGTGCTTTACCTGCTTCATTATAATAGAGCTAACATCGCGCTTTCTTACGGCACGAGCTGTCGTTTATGTTATATTGACAGCAATTTCTGTTATTATCCTATGGTGTGGTTAACTTTCAACATTTTCATTAGATCGAGAGCCTGGACTAGATAATCATGGCACTACATCCATCTCTCTACACTTTCACTCTTGGACAGCATTGAGCCTATTTGAACTGATTGCCTGTATTTGTATAACTTTCCTATGTTGTTTTTGTCTAGCTTTGTTGCAAGCCTCCAGTGTTTTATAAGAATCGTTGTGAATGCCTACGTGCTTCGACGTAAGAGTAGAACTGCAGGTGTTTAATTCGGTAGATAATATAAATTAGTGACGTACCTACTCAGATGATACCGAAGTAGGGTTGACCCAAGAATAGAAAAGCCGGACACATTGTCCTGAAAGCCGTCGGGCTTTAACAATGGTTTTTAAAATAATTAAAAATGGATACTTTTATTGCTTATTTATTACTGTTATTAATTTGAGACTGTAGAATAAGTAAAGAGTTACAAAAGGGTAAGAACACAATGTGATTCATAATAACATAATATAATTATATTAATTATACATAAAAAGAAATTACATACTTTTAATTTCTACTTTCTTCGGTATCTTTTGGCGGGGAGGGGTTGACCAAAAGCCTAACAAAAGCCGGACAGGCCGGACTTGCATATATTGGCCGGACACGATTGTAAAAAGCCGGACTCCTGGCAACCCTATACCGAAGCCGTGTATCTAAGTGGCGTATGTACGTTTTCCCTAATTTAAAATAATTTGTATTTATAATTCAATGTTACTTTATGAACCACAAATTGCATGTCCAAACAGTTTAGATGGCACACAAATATTTCGTGCCTACTTGTAATTACAGGGCATAAATTATTTCTACCCAAATAATGTGGCTAATAAAGCAATTCACGCTTCAGGGGAAGTAGGTAGGATTTAAACGACCATATGTAGGTCATCTCGTGATGTAACTTATGAATATGTAGGTACTATGTAGCCATGTAGTTATTTTCATAATCGCATTCTTATTCGTTGTAACAGGTATCAGATATAAAGCAACGGCTAAATTAGAAAGAGCCACCGTTGCTAACATAATTATCTAATTGCTTTTTCGTTACGAATTGTTATTGTGGCGAGACTGTAACGAAATAATTACTTACTGGTCATTTTGTTGTTATATAATGGTTTATTATGTTTAATTTTGAAAGGTTTTATTAATATTTTTCGGTCGAGTTCTATAGTTCTATTGAAATAACACTTGATTGAAAATGTTGAATCATTTGGCTTTAAGTGACACCATTAAAAATAAGTATTGAAATTTCAGTCACATTTTGATATGGTATGGCATGTTATGTTGGTATTCATAGGTATTCAAAGCAATGCACTAGACGACTAGACAAATATGTACTTGCCTTGATTGTCATAACTCAAGGTAGGTAGGTAGGTAACCTACTTGTTTAGTGTCCATTCATTCATTCTTTATTAATTATTATGTCCTAAAGAATGATCGTAATGATCATTGCTGCATTGAACAGGCGGAGGTGGTGAAGCGGAGATGTTATTCCTAACGTGACTGATTTTCCTTCGGTCCCATCCCAATGGTAATCCCAAAACTGTGTCATTAATGTATACAGGTATACTACACCTTATCCTAATCCTAATTACTTAATATTATAAATGCGAAAGTGAGTTTGTTTGTTTGTTTGTTTGTTACGCTTTCACACTAAAACGGCTGAACGGATTTGGATGAAATGTGGCACATGGGTAGATCATGACCTGGTTTTGGACATAGGATAGTTTTTATTCCGATATTCATACGGGATCGAGACTTATGCGGGTGAAACTGCGGGGCGCAGCTAGTAATGTATAAATATTGCATCATGAATCTACCGAGAAAAGGATGAAAAGAAAAAATACTAGAGGACATAACGTGCAGTTTATTGCAAGTTATAACTTAAACCATTACAAAAAATAAAGTTTCTTCAACTTCCCTTTGACAAATTAAAAATTCTGGAAGTCTTTATCGTTGTAAAGTTTCCTTTTCTTAGTTATATGGAACAGACCTTTTTTCTCAGAACTTTTCGGTTTAGGAGTTCTATCGTTGTTATCGTAATAAATTACTTGCAGGCTGTTTGTGGTCTTCGGAGCCTTATTTTGAGAGGGTGGCAAGGCATATTTACTTGTTACATCCTGAACTGGGTCCGAGTCTATGGTATGATGGTCTGTGTATGTTTCTCTATTGGCTGAATAAGGTCTTTCAACGTGGTTTTCATACTGCGAAGGGTAACTGCCCTGCAAATATTGCTTGAATTGACTCTGTTTTAATTTCTCCTCTAATTCCTCGAGTCGCTAAAAAATGACCGTTTTTGTAAGTGAAAGCCTTTTATATAATCTTATGTTATTGCTAGCATTATGTTTAAACGCAGTTTTAATGGCCAATGACGGGGGATACAGATATGTAATTATATCGCTACGAGCTTAAACTATGGTTCCTTACGTTGAGGTAAGTTATAATAAATGCCTGTGTCAGGTGTATAAGTGTAGGGGAACGGACGGAACGGACTGCCGTCTCCTCTCTCTTTAGACGTTCCATTACTTTAGAGAAATGGGTGGGGCGGTTTATAATGTTTCCCTGACTGCATGGAAGATTGAATGCATGAGGGTTTTGTATATAATCAATTTATCAATATGAATGCCGTATGATGGTGAATGAGAAACGACTGATCCTAAAAACCGCGGGGTAATTGATGAAACAGTTTGCTATTGATAGTGTTAACACATTTTATCTTTACATACCAAGACCCTTCCGTGTCTCGGAAAGCACGTTAAGCCGTTGGTCCCGGCTGTCATTTGTATATCTTTAACAGTTGTTACGGGTCGTCAGAAGCCCGAAAGTCTGACAACCAGTCTTACCAAGGGGTATCATGTTACCCAGTAAATGGGTTGTGGAGGTCAGATAGGCAGTCGCTCCATGTAAAATACTGATATTCAGCTGCATCCGCACGGCAAAAAGGATCTCTTCAGCGAAGAATATCAATATTCTCAGAAAAATTGTTTCAATCCAAGTAAATATTTTCTTAACGTACCTAAGTAAATGTACTAGTCCAAGAAAACCTGTTTACTCAAATTAAAATAATAAATACTTGGTTTTTATTCTTGACTTAAGCAAATATTTTTGATTCAAGACTATAATAATCTTAACTGAAGAAAATATCTAGTTTTAGAAATAATATTCTTAAAATTAAACTTAATAATTCTTCATTTAAGTATAATGTCTTCGAAGAAGACAATAAAACTAAGACAAAATTTTACTTCATTCAAGAATATATTGTTTTCCCCATATATGAATCAATATTTATCTAGACCAAAAGGATATTGGTCCTGTCAAATTAATCAGTACCTGTCATTACTTCATACAAGTTTAGACGTGATTAAAAACTTGCCTACTAAAATTACGTCAATTTACGTCAAGCGCTGATTAATTTGACAGGACTAAACTAAAATTTATCTTCTGTCCTTTTCTTAATGAAATAGAAAGAAAAAGATGCACTGAACTTAAATTTAGTTTAGTTTGTGAACAAGGGAATCGGCACCACTGTCTTAATTTAAGACATCCTTTTTTTCTGTGCGGTTAGACTGGAAGCCGACCCCAACGTAGTTGGGAAAAGGCTAGGCAGATGATGAGTGTTAACACATTATCAGTAGCAATGGGTTTCATTTTGACAGTAGGTACAACAACATTCACGCGTTATTTACGTTGTTGAGCGGACAAATTTTTCGGACTTTATGAAGCAATGGATTTGCATACTTCAAAATCATTCAGATAATGTGTGACAGTTAATGTGTTATGCAATTAGGGTGCTGTTGCACTAGAGGGCAATGAATTAGGGTCACATAAAGATACCTGAAAGTCTCGGAAACTAAGAAGGCTAGCTAGTTTAATAGACAATTAAAGATGAAAGTGATAGAACTTCTTAGTTACTGTAAAGTTATGCTACCAAAAATAACAAAATAACAAATGGCACTTTTATAAATGGAACTACGATTTTTCTGCATCAGTTTTTGCTTTTGTTTCTATTCTGTCATATAAAAAGGTATGTAAACAGCGTTTCTAATGTTCAATATTCATTATTCAAGCTGTTATAATGTCGCTTGCACCTGAATAATGCACCAGAATTCTGACAATGCTGGAAATCGGCCGGAGTCAGCGTGATACAGCAAGGACAAAATAATGGTGTGTCACTGTCAACTTATGTCCGAGTTCTCCGACGTTACGAGGAAACCGGCTCTAAGCCAGTGAACGGAAAAAAATCCGTTCACAGCACTAACCTACGAAGGAACAGGCAGGACCGGATGTGTTACCACAGCACGAGAAGATCGATACTTGGTCAACACAATTCTTCGAACGCTTTCTCACTGGAACTGCATTTACATATCAGTTCTGACGCCTCGGAGGAAGTAACCCAAGTGCATGGACTATAACACGACGACTTACTGAAGCAAATTTAAACCTGAAACGGCCCTCAATTGGAGCGAGGGCATCGTATTTCGAGATTAACATATGCCCGGAACCACTTAAATTTGATTATTGCAGAATGGTCAAGAGTTATGTTCTCAGATGAATCAAGATTTATGCTCTTTAGGAACGACGGAAGAACAAGAGTGTATAGATGACCAGGGGAGCGATTCAAGCAAGCATGCATCGGAAGATAAAGTGGCCTATGGCGGTGGATCCGTACTTATATGGGCCGGAATTTCTGCACAGAGCTGGTGGTTTTTGGAAATGGCACTATAACTAACGAAGGATAGCGATCTTTATGCATGACAATGCCCGGCCTCATACTCGTACTGGTAAAATTGTGAATGACTACCTTCCAGAGGTGAACATTAACTGTATGGAGTGGCCAGCACGCAGCCCGGACCTCAACCCAATCGAGCATGCTTGGGACGAGTGAGTCACCGAAACCCTTCCCGATTCCGCTTCAAGAGCTCAAAGTTGCGCTCGTAGAGGAATGGTATAAGAAACTTGGTGTACAGCATGCCAAACCGCATATATGTATAGTGATGACAGCACGTGGGGGTTAATTTATTGTTTATGTATTTTTTTATGAATATATACAAAGTTACACATACATTTTATTATTTTCATCTAAGAAACATTTGATTGTTTATTAAACACAATTTATTTCATTTAGCTTAATGAAATAAATTGTGGTTAATAGACATTCTTAAATTTCCGAGACTTTCAGGTATCTTTATGACCCTAATTCATTGCTCTCGAGTATAGTTAACATTATGATACCACAGTACATAGAAAATATAATATAACCATAAGGTTATATAGTCTTTGCCACTGTACAACGATACCTGTACCTACTTACCTACATACAGCTCTGATGATGGCCTACTGTTCAGAATATCTTTCGTTATCATCTAAGGACTTGCCATCTAGATTCCTACATAAGTGACTAGTTACACGAACCCTTCTATAAGCATCAATGTTCAGGTCAGTACGCGCTGTCTCTCGTGCCAACTCTTCCTGTAATTGCGTCACACGCGCGACTTCGCGCTGTACCTTCTCTTCATATTCTAGGACTACCACGTTAATCTGGAATATTCGATGTAAGTAGTAATGAAACCATGTATATATGTAGGTAATTAGGATAAGTTTCTTATCGAATTACTGCTAGTCGGCGACCTAACTTACGCACGGAGCGGACGCCGGATGTTTTGGGCTCGCGTTCAGTACCTTTATGCGCGACTCTTCATGGAAATTGTTCTACCATAATAGCGTCGCGACTGTCTGCAGGAGCTTTTATGTTCAACTGGATTTAATGTAAGTAGGTATGGGAAAGCTGTTTTTCGCGATTTCAGGAATTGTCCCGTCTTAAAAGTAGTTAATAATGATGAGTTGAATCACATATTTATCAGAAGGTGGGTAGTTACAGTTACACAAACCTTCTCTCTATGCTCACTTTCTATTTCTCTCATATTAGCCCTCAGCTCTTCGATGACACACGTGAACTGCGCCACCTGAGCGTCGCATTCGTGTTGCATCTGTTGAACTAAATACTGCATTTGATACAACCACAATCATTTTGATTCAATGGGGATGTACAAAAGAGACAGCGTAAGCCTAATTAAGTAGTATATAGGCACATAGGTGATTGGACGTAACAAGTTTCAAGTTCGCCATCTCATGTTCCCAGCACGGCTGACTATGCTGGCGCCGCTGCTGCAGCTGCTGATACCCTCTAGCGGCGCAATTACTGGTTTCTTTACTGGCATCGCGGACGGCTGCGCTTGTTGTCAGCTGTACGAGTATTATACTGACCGCGTCACGTCGCTGCCGGCCGTTGCCATTCCGGAGTGAATCGGCCCTTACCTTATGGGTAACTTGGGGCCCGAGTGCGCGTCTCCTCAACACTTCACGTGACCAGCCCTCTGGTCGCGTGAAGTGTGAAGTGGTTCGTTCTTTGGCAAAAGAATTAGCATTGCCATTCAACGTGCAATGGCAATGCTGCGAGTCTTCTGGACACATTTCCTGATGACAGCGATGCGGACGAGTAGGTACTTCGAAGCCTAAGTGTCCTTTTGTTTTTGTATTAATTTATATTAGTTAGTTACCTAGTTAATCATTTAGTTTCAAGTGATTTATCAATCAGTATCCTTTAGGTCTAGAAGAACGATTAAATTTTCCTTTCGGCCAGAAACCAGCAGATAAAGAGACCAATAGGTACCTACTACACGAACCCTACGTAGACAGGCCCCAGATACCTGTCTACGTAGGGTTCGTGTAGTAGGTACCTATTATATTATATATATTATAATAATAATAATATGAGATGATGAATAATACCAACTTTCCCTTTTACTATCAGCCTTCAGCTCTTCAATCTGTTTCTCGTAGGCACTTCGCAATTTCATTACATTTTCATTCTGTTTTAGTAGAGTATTTTCTTTGTCCTGTAAAGCAAACACAAATTTAAAGTTATATTTAGTTTGTTGACTGATTTTGAGTAGAGATGCCGCGAATACTCGCTATTATTCGGTATTCGGCATTACTCGACATTTTTTTGTTATTCGTTGAATAAAGTCTATTATTCGACATTCGGCGAATAGTTGTCTAAATAAAAATTAACTTTTAATAAACAGAAAAATATAAACTTCAAAATAATTAAACTTTTATTAGGTAATCTTTAAAAACAAAACACACTTAGTATTATTATCATTAATATCAACACTTAGCCAAAAATCAGACCATTTAATGTTACCCATGTTTGTATAAAAAATTAATTATGAAAATACATTTCGCACTGTTTTCTTCCTCCTCAAAATAACGCCAAACATGAGATTACCTATTTCCAGGGATTTGGCATTATTGTTTTTCTTTTTATTGACCAAATACATACCACAAACAAAACCAAATACAGATTTGGCAATGTTTTTTCTTAATAGAAGCCTCTCTTAAGAAAAAAACATTGCCAAATCTGTATAGTTGGTGGTAGCGGAAAAAATATATGTTAATCTCGATACAAACTAACGTTAAACTAACCTCTTACCTTTTTTTTTTTTGTGGGTGGGAAATCATCAAATAACTTCTCCCGCTCTGGGCGGAGCGGGAGGGTGTGTCAGACTCTTACTGACTAAAACCCACCCGTACCTATTCCTTCCTGTTGCCTGTGTTGCGGGGTCCTCGGTGACCCATAAGTACCTTCCCGCGACCCCAGCAGGAACCTCTTACCTTGAGTTCTAATCCAAAATATCTGTATTAATTAAATATCAACATACATTACGTATTTAATAGCAAGTACGTTTTATTTGAATGTAGACCTTGGTTGTTTTTTATTTTCGATTACTCAACTCAATTTTGAGTAAATAAATAATTGCTTCATATTTTGCAAGAAATTACAAGCGTTGTGTCATCGTGCTTCTCTTTCTTTTCTATGCAATCTGACAGTGACCGCGGTTTAAGTGTTGTCAGCGTCTTAGGTTACACTTTGTCTATTTCAGTCTTTAATTTAAAGGAAATTTTTAATTATGTATACCTTAACTTAAGCACTGGTTCTTGTTACGAAAACTAAAACATCGACCAGCGTCACGTCAAGCAAGCTCATCACGAACGTTCAATCCCAGTCGCCCCCGCAGGGATTGCCACCGGAGGCAAATGGGAATAAAAATTCGCAGTCACCACCGGCGGTGACTGGGAGATCTTTGCCCCCACTTCAGTTTCGCTATACATTGCTTTGTTTCTTATGAAGAATAAAATATTTTTTTTAAATCATGCGTATCTAAATGTTAAAAGGAAATATAAAAATAGAGTGTGGGTTTAGAATAATTTATTAAGAAAACTAATTTAAAATTTTAACAAGTTTATTCATATCGAAATCAAAATAAAAAATATTTCAATGCACATTGTCTTTTTTTTAGAGATTAGAGGCAGGTTTAGGATAAGTTGCCTCATCCTTTTATTCTCTACGATGGAGAAAGCAATGTACAGCGAAACTGAAGTGGGAGCAATGACTGCCCAGTCACCGCCGGTGGCGACTGGGAATTTTTATTCCCATTTGCCTCCGGTGGCAATTCCCGCGGGGGCGACTGGGAATGAATGATCACGAATGAGAAATAAATGCGTGCCGCCCAATCTAAACACAAGCGAAATCGAGTGTAATATAATTATTTGAGAATATATATGACCTGGTAGGTAGGGGTGAGGTCCTGGGTTCGATTCCCGGGTCGGGCAAAGTGTTATTGGGTTTAAGCAGCCCGGAGTCTGGATTTGTGCCCGGTTGATGGCAATAGGCTCGCCCCCTATGACTTAACTGGCGAAATGGTGTACTGCAGGTACACCTCTGCCCAACCCCTCGGAGAAACAAGGCGTGATGATATGTTATGTGAGAATAAATAAACTACTTATATTATTATTTGAGAATAAATAAACTATTCCTTATATTCCTTTTTTTTATGTCGAGTAATAATGGCGAGTGTTCGACTATTCGCCATAGAGAATGGTGATTAATTGGTATTCGACTACTCGCTATAACAACTAATCGCGACATCTATAATTTTGTATGACATAGGTAAGTTAACATAACTGCCTACCTTTATTACGCTCGTCTGGCGGGCCAAAAAATATAACTACTAATTTAATAGCACACAAAATATCTACAAAAGTCCATAGAAACCAAGTAGGTACCCAACTAAGTACAACACTCTTGTCAGTTGTCTCTGAATCGGTAGGAGTTAGGACCGTGGGTGGAGAACAGGGAGATAACTTTTTTAAGCACAAAGTAAAATTATGTTCGCAGTTTTACCTTTTCTATATCCGCAATATTAGTGTCCTTCAAAGATATCTGTTCCTTCAACTTCTTTACGTCCCGCTTCAGATATACCAGCTGTGACACAGTCTCCTGAAGGTTCCCGATCATCTCCCGCGATGTCAACAAATGGTAGCGATGAGATTTCTCCATTTCACGAACTTCCTTCAATTCCACTTCCAACTTTGAATTAGCTTCACGTAATTTCTTACACTCTTCATTTTCGTTCGTAAAATCCTATGTCATACATAGCATTGTAAGATATTTTTAAACAAGAGAGGGTTGTTAACTTGTGTAAAAAATAATCAGTGCATGTGCTCACAATTTTACACCTTGATAAACTGTTCAGTATACTTTGGAGACGACCATCAAGAACAGCTTTTTCTTCTTCTTCTTGCTTACAATCCATTCGATGAAATATTATTTCACTTTATTCAGTATTAGTATGGGCCACATAAAATATTATTATTTGTTGTTTTAAAAAAGCCCGCTCGATTTTTGTTTAGTTTTAATTAGTTGGTGAAAACTTGGCAAAGGCACTTAACGGTGGCGATCTTTGTTTACATTGATTACATTTGATAACAAATCAATGAACAAAAAGATATACTTTTGTTAATAAAAATACCTAACATACTACAAAGCCTTCTATCAAGTTTTTTAGTTATTTCTGGTTATTTCCAACCACATCGTAATATTTTATTTTTAATAAAACGTTTACAATGGCTGAAGACTAAAGACTGAAGGCTTTTTTGAGCCACAAAAAAACGAATATACTGCCATTAGATTTGGACGGTTTGGAAGAAATAAATATTTGTTATTATAATTTATTTTATGACCTCCAAAATGTATACTACCAGTTATTATTTTCTTAATAATTTTAGTTAACTTTAAACTTTCAAAACTCACTTTATATTTTTTGTGTAATAGAAATTAAAAAAATATATATAGACCGTCCCTAATTTTTCTTTGTTTTCGTCTTGTTTGTGGTTCACGTTCTATCGTTAAATCGTTTGTCAATGTCACTGTCAAAGACTAAAAGACTTGTCATAAAAATGTGTGAATGGTGTGTCTGCGTAGGTTATAATTTTTAAATATATTATTATTCCAGTCATTCACTTTAATTAGAAGATTTGGGTACTGTGATATAGCGAATATTATTTCAACTGAAGTTATTTTAAGATTGCGGTTGTAATACGAATTTAGAAATGGCTGCGGCATACGGTATACATTTGGGAAACCATTCGGCATCGTTAGCTTTTTATTCTAATGGTGCACCGTTAGTTATCGCCAATGATGCTGGAGACCGAGTGACTCCTGCTATTGTAGCGCTACATGGCACAGAATGGGAGATTGGACTACCAGCGAAATCTGGACAGGCGTCCTCCAAATCGATCATAAAGCACAATAAACGCCTCATGAACAGTGACTTCAATGCTGATGACCTCGCTTACGTGGAATCATCCTCATCATGTCGTATTCAGAATGAAGACAAAGTTGTGTACGAGTTCGAAACAAGTGAAACTACGATCTATTCTAACCCTGATACCATTGCTACTAAAATCTATGCTAAATTGTTTACTATCGCCAGCCACGCTATGAATAATGAAGGAGATTTGAAGTTAGTACTGGCTGCGCCCTTGCATTGGTCTACTACAAGTACAGAAAGGCTTGTGAAGTGTGCTGAACTGGCCGGCTTTGATGTTCTACAAGTTATCAGTGAACCAGCAGCTGCACTCCTTGCCTATAGCATTGAAGAAACAGTAGAGGATGTTAATGTCTTGGTTTATAGGCTAGGAGGATCCTCATGTGATGTCTCTGTAGTAAAGGTGTCTGGTGGATTTATGACAGTTGAGAAGAATATCTACCGTTCAGATTTAGGAGGCCAGTGCCTCACAAAAGATTTGGCTGATTATATTGCACAAGAGTTCAGGCAAAAATGGAAATTAGACCCTCAAGAAAGTAGAAGAGCTATGGGGAAACTACTAGTTCATGCTGACAATTGTAAACACGTACTATCAACACTGAACTCAGCTCATGTGTTTATTGAATCATTAGTAGATGGTGTTGATTGGAGCCAGAATGTGTCTCGTGCTAGATTTGAAAATGCAATTTCATCTAAGATAAATGCATACATGGAACCTGCCCAACAAGTTATTGAAAGCTTTGGTGCACCAATTCACAAAATAGTTATTTGTGGTGGAAGTATGAAGATACCAAAACTTCAGTCTGCAATTGCAAATCTGTTACCTGAAGCTGAAGTTCTTTCTGGGATAAGTCCAGATGAAGTGATTTCTGTTGGATGTGCCCGGGAAGCTGGCTTACTATTGGATATTCCAGAGTTTTCTCTGAGTGACCTGAACACAGAAGTTGAATTTTTAGGAAAAGATATCTATTTAAAGTATTTAGATCAAACAGTTCAACTTTTTAAAGAAGGAACTGCACCTTATGCTCAGAATGTTCAAAGTATTGACGCAGCAGATGTTACAGACATCAGTTTTTCTTTGCATGAAGACCCTGAATGTGAAGAGTTTGCCACTGAAACTTTCAATGTGGAAAGTTTGAATAAACCATTTACATTAAAAGCCACATTACAGCAATCAAATGTATTGCTACAAGTAGAATAAGATCTTTAGTATGTTGAAAAATAAAGCTATATCAATCTATATTGTGTTGTTACCTTTATGACGTCCACTGCTGGACATAGGCCTCCCCCAACTTTTACTTTTATTTACTCTGGAATTATAGGTGGTAGATACATATTTAAAAAGTAAATGAGAAATATGTCTATGTATGTGCTTTGTTGCCATGGAGTAAAGGTAGGTAGTTTGTGGGTGGTGGCTGAGCCAGGCTCACTAGTATATAGTAATATGTGCCAGGCTCTTTCTAACCAAATTGCAGTAATAAACACAATAACAAAGATTTTTGCAGTTGTAGTGTGCTTTTGGGTGGGAAATTATCAAATAACTTCTGCCGCTCTGGGCGGAGCGGGAGCGTGTGTCAGACTCTTACTGAACAACGCGCCGTCGACTGGTCCTTACCGGGCGTTGAGCTAGCCATTGCTCAACGTCCGCAAGCCTGCGCCTACGGTGGCGGGAAATCCACCTGGGATTTCCGACGTCTAGGGCGTCTCTTGCGGCGGCTAGTGGCGTGAGGGCGCGAATTTTGCCTCTCCCTCACCCGTCCGCCTCCTCTTTCGCGAGCATTACTGCTTCGCAGAAGGAGATGACGGCTGCCCATGCCCTCTCGCTCCGTACCATGGCCTGGACCAGGGCCGGACGTGAGAGATTTCCGCCGCCGATCGCCTCCGCGAGGACACGGCGGTGCTCTGCCCAAGCCGGGCAGACCTCCACCGTGTCCTCCAGACGATCCACACAGTGGTGACACCTGGGCATTTCCTCCCGCCTTATCCGCCACAGGAACCTCCCGAAGCTGCCGTGTCCGATGAGAACGTGCGTCAGGCGGAAGGTGAGGACGCCGTGGCGCCTCTCTAGCCACTCCTTAAAGAGGGGACTTGCCCAGCACTGGGTTGCAACAATCGCACTCTCTATGTTGCCATGAGATCCCGCCGGAGCTCTGTCCGTTGTGCCGTGATTTCTCGCGGTAGCGGAATTACGCCCTGGCGCGGCGGCGTGTTGCCTCCTCGCGCCACTCCCATACGTGCGCGAGGACTTTTGCCTTCAGATTCCATGGCGGCAATCCGGCAAGGAGGCTCGCCGCCTTACTGGAGACCGTGCGGTATCCCCGGACCAGCCGGATGGCCATGGCCCTTTGGGCCACGTTCAACGCGTGGGCTGGCCGCCGCGCCAGGGAACGCGCCCACACCAGTTCCCCGTAAAGAGCCATGGACCGCACGACCTTCACGTAGAGCCTCTTTAAATAAATGGTCTAAGATCACCATACCCGTCATTATTCATGAAACATCGCAAGTCTGCAGTCAAAAAATGATTTAGTATACAACATTCATTATTAATCTCGAAAATTTGAGGCGATTTAATGGCCAGATTACATGGCACAGCAAGATATGGATTTGCATTATAAAATGTAGCGAATGATTGGAAAATTGCCTATGTGCTAGTACCTATCTAAACTGTGCAAAAAAAGCATAAATGTCATAGAAAAATTGACTATGTCAATCAACTGTCAAAACTACTATATATTTTGAAATTGACAGAGTGAAAGCCGAACTTTAAATCTAGAAACTAGTTCCTTTTCAAGTTTTTCAATTACAATTTTATTTTTGTATATAAATAATGAATTTATTAATGACAGCTTTTTTATTAGCTTTATTATACGACATAGCATCAGTGGGGTCTTTAAAAACAAATTATATTCGGCATCATTTAGGTTCACGTACACCTTACAGGTTTAGAGCTAATAAGAATGATTCAAGAATAAAGTATCCAAGTAAGTTTAAACGAAATAAATAGCTTCATTTCTTAACAGTATTTTGTGAAAATCTTTCCTGCATTTATGTGTAAATATTTAGATTTCTCAACCACTCACCTACTTACCTGTTAAAGTAAGCCAGTTTCTAACTGATTTTTTAATACATAAAGTATGTTTTAAAAAATCATTTAGAAACTTGCTAGTTACGCCCATTTAATGATGCTTTATATAAAAAAAAGTAATTCTAATTGAACTCCTTGGTTGTTCAAAAATGTGCATTCTATGTCAATTGAGTTTTCTGAGATCTAGGTGAGAATTTTACAATTTGAATTTCAGATTGCAAAGATACTAAAATATGGATGGTGACTCGCCATGGCACTAGATTACCAAGTCGTAAAGATATACATGCTGCTCCACAACTTGTAGAGTTAAAGTATGAAGTGTTACTGCACCATGAACATGGCAAAGGTTTGTATTATCTTGTTAGATGCAGCACTGCATTTCCATAATTGTCAGTCAATTTAAAATCTTTTTGCTTGACGACATGACCTGACCAAGATAATGTAACCAACTTTAGATGTAGTGCCCCGTGTCTGACTAAAAGTTGAAAAAATGGCCATTTTTTCGGTCCGATCGAAACTGGCGTATTGTGTTCGTGAGTTGTCGGTTTTGATAGAATACGAACAACTGACCAATAGATAGATAGCATAGACTTAATAATGGTGTCCATCGAATTGATAATGGTTTCATTTAGGTTCTTAGCAGGCATACTGCTTTTGGTATCAGCGAGTATTCACTTTCTGGAAAGCTCGAAGGTCAAAACCAGATGCATCTTGTCACAATAGCAAAATGGGCCGTTCATTTCATTCTACACTGATATTGTTGCACTAAATGAAACAACGTCCATTGTATAAAATGAATCAAAGGGTAACTAAAAACATTTTATCACATCATAATTTTTAATTTACTGTTAACTTTCTACTCTTTCAGGTCAATTAACAAATGAGCAATTAAAAAATCTAAAAGACTGGAGAACAGATCTTGATGCAGCCGAAGAAAGTTACTTGACATTGGAAGGTCGAGATGAAATGATACTGCTGGCTGAGCGGATGCAGAAAAGATTTCCTAATGCTATCAAACAAAGATATAGCAACAAGACCTTTTTAGTAAGTTGTTTTTGCTGCATACTTCGGCGCCAGTTTGTAGGCGAAAAGATTTCTTTATTTTTCTAGATTGATTCAAGAACAAAAGTAGCAGTAGTTCACCCCCAGGTGAACATACAATTTATAAGTCAAAATAAACCAATGGCTGTCATAAACCAATTCTGTGGTAAATAACATCATTAACACACCTCTAAGTAATAATAGGTAATAAGTAGGTAATACGGGCTGGTGTCTGCAACTCCACGTCAATGCGCTTATTTTGCGTACGGGTGGGAAATCAATTATTCGATCCAACCCAGCTCCTCAAGGAAGGGCCAGCAACGCCTTGGTGTTACTGACAACCTCACGGAGGGTACCTGGGTTACCAAACTACTTTGCCCAGTATGTGGCGACCACCGGGCAGTTTAGCAGCACATGTGCTGCTGTCTCTTTCGTCCTTCATGCAGGCCCTGCACAGCGGACTGTCTGTGACTCCTATGACAAAGCACCTCTAAGTAAGCCCAGATACACAAAATTATTTCATCACCACTGCTCTCAAAGCGGCAAGTCCTAGAACTAGATAACATCATTAACACACATTTAAGTAAGCCCAGATTCACAAAATGATTACATCACCACTGCTCTCAAAGCAGTAAGTCCTAGAACTAGATAACATCATTAACACACATTTAAGTAAGCCCAGATACACAAAATTATTTCATCACCACTGCTCTCAAAGTCTCATGTCCTAGAACTAAAAATTCGAAGACATGTGATATCCACCAACCCGCACTGGGCCCGCGTGGTGGATTACGGCCCACTCCCTCTCACAGCGAGGAGGCCTGTGTCCCAGCAGTGGGAACATTATAGGCTGTTTATGCCAGATGAATATTCTGCCTAGCCTTTCCCTATGTTAGGGTGGGTATCCAGTCTAACAGGATGCAGTAGAATACCAGTATTTTACATAGAGCGACTGCCTATGTGACCCCCACAACCTAGTTACTGGGTAATACGATACACCTTGATAAGACTGAAAGTCTCAATGATCAATTAATCTATTGACCGCCACATCAAAAAAGCAAAACCGTGCTCCCAGCGCCAAGCTACGAATTATTCCTTAAAATCTGTCATGTAGTCGTGACCGTGGCGTGCTGGGCACATTTTGCTCTGTTATCTATACATGACTGTGGCAGTCAAAAGGTTAGTGACAGCCAGGACCAACGGTTTAACGAGGCAAAGATAATATTATCTTTATTAAACTTTCTAATGTAATTCTTATTCCAGTTCCGCTACACAGCAACACAAAGAGCTCAACAAAGCGCGAGATACTTCACCAATGGCTTGTTCGAGAAAAAGGAATCGCAAGATATCATATTTGCACCAGCCACAAGAGTTGACCCAGTGTTACGGGTAAATTTATTTTTTTTCATTTGAAATATTAATAATTATACAAATCTGAGGCCATAGCTTAGGATATACGCTTATGACCGCGAATGTACTGGTAAGATGATTGCAATGAGATGGCGATGCACGAAACAAAAAAGGAGGGTGTGTGCTTATGACCACACGATACAAGTGAAAACTTTCGACTGGAGCTGAGTATCCGCAGTTCAGCGCTGCGTATACGCGATTCAGCGTCACCGACCCGAGCGTGACGGTTTAGTTTCGTTCACAATTCAGAAAGAGCGCAAAGTGCGCCTAAAGAAGTTTTCTCTTCAAAACCGGCCAAGTGCGTGTCGGACCACGCAAAATGAAGTGTGAAGTGAACATTGTAGTTGAAAAATATGTTCCCTCATACATTCCAATTACAAATGTAAGTTTGTACGCACGATTCCCTTGTTCACAAACTAAACTAAATTTAAGTTCAGTGCATCTTTTTCTTTCTATTTCATTAAGAAAAGGACAGAACATAAATTTTAGTTTAGTCCTGTCAAATTAAATCAGCGCCTGTCACTACTCCATACAAGTTTAGACGTGATTAAAAACTTACCTACTAAAATTACGTCAATTTACGTCAAGCGCTGATTAATTTGACAGAACTAAACTAAAATTTATCTTCTGTCCTTTTCTTAATGAAATAGAAAGAAAAAGATTGCGTTCGGCGCTGACGCGGCCATTATGTTTATAGCAGTTTGTTTAGATAGAACTGTCGCGCCTTCGCATGGCCGTCACATCGCAATCATCTTACCTGTGCTGCTGCGGCCTTAAACTCTGACTTTCGTTTGAAAATTAGATGGTTGGTTTGGAACTTTTAGCTTCTCTTTTCACTCAGTTGCAATTTTTCAGTTTTACAAACACTGTGACAGGTGGCTAACACAAGTTAAGAGAAATCCAGAAACTTACAAGGAGACTAAGTTGTTTAGTCAAAGTCATGAAATGAATCAGACGCTGGAGTTTATTTCTCATAGACTGGGCCTCAATAGAGTACTGGAATTCGGTTTGTAAGACTATAACTGCTTTGCTGTATCGCTGAAGCTTGCTTTAGTTTGCTTGAGTGTCATCACCACCACCACCCTTCCAGTCTTCATTATTATTTCTGTTCTGACTATTTTTATTTTACCCTTCACTGGTTGAGCAGCGCAAGAGGGGAGGTTAGGGTGATTCTTGCGGCTGTGTTTTTTTTGCTGTTCCGTATTATGCCTATTAACCGCACGGGTCGATGGAAGGTAAAGTTACGCTTGCCGCGGTCTGTTCGTGAATGAGTGGCAATCCATTACATATCGAGACCCTCCGCGCCTCGGAAAGCACGTTAAGCCGCCCGTCATTCATAGATCTTTGACAGTCCGAACAGTCGTTACGGGAGTCAGAAGCCAGAATTCTGACAACCAGTCTTACCTACAAAGGGGTATCTTTTTGCGGCGATAAGACCCCTCTTTGAGGAGTGGCTAGAGAGGCGCCACGGCGTCCTCACCTTCCGCCTGACGCAGGTCCTCACCGGACACGGCAGCTTCGGGAGGTTCCTGTGTCGGATAAGGCGGGAGGAAACGCCCGGGTGTCACCGCTGTGTGGATCACCCGGAGGACACGGTGGAGTATACGGTGGAGGTCTGCCCGGCTTGGGCAGAGCACCGCCGTGTCCTCGTGGAGGCGATCGGCGGCAGAGATCTCTCGCGTCCGGCCCTGGTTCAGGTCATGGTACGGAGCGAGAGGGCATGGGCAGCTGTCACCTCCTTCTGCGAAGCAGTAATGCTCGCGAAGGAGGAGGCCGGACGGTTGAGGGAAAGGCAAATTTCGCGACCTCTCGCCCCTAGCCGCCGCAGGAGACGCCCTGGGCGTCGGGAATCCCGGGCGGATTTCCGGCCACCGTAGGCGCGGGCTTGCGGACGGTGAGCAATGGGTAGCTCACCGTCCGGTAAGAACCAGGCCCGGGTCGACAACGCGTTGTATTCCACGCGCGCCTCAAAGAGATGTCCTCAGCAAAAATGTAGGGGTCCACTAGGGCCGATGCCTGCCGGGGTCGCGGGAAGGTACTAAAGGGTCACCGAGGCCCCTGGCAACACAGGCAACGGAAGGAATACGGGTGGGTTTTAGTCAGTAAGAGTCTGACACACCCACCCGTTCCGCCCAGAGCGGGAGAAGTTATTTGATGATTTGCCACCCAAAAAAAAATATATAAGTACCCATATTTATTTCAGTGTCTTTCTCTGCAATCTGACATGTATTCACTGAGATTGTAAAAGCACTTTTCTTTTAACCATTGCGTTACCTTTTTTTTAAACATGGTCAAAGGTAAATCTTTAAAGGAGTCCGGTAATTTGTTATATACCTTAACAGCATTTATGTACGAGTTCCTCTTATACAATTCGAGCCTGCGTTCCGCCCAGAGCGGGAGAAGTTATTTGATGATTTGCCACCCAAAAAAAAAAGGGGGTATCTTCTTACCCAGTGACTGGGTAAAAAGATATCGTCCCCGTAGAACGAAAAGTCACCAAGTCCAAAAATGCTCAAAATGGTTTTAATGCCATGCAACTCATAGTTTTCATTTTAGCTTGTGCGAAAACACATCATGTTGACATGTTGAAGCTTAATGCTTGGGGAACAAATACCTAAGTTACTTAATTATTTTATGACTACCTAAAATCAACAAGACAATAGTTGAGTAAACTTAGTTATATTTTAATAATTTTCTTATCCACAATTATGACTACTACGAGCGATAAAATACTTAGTCATTATTTTTAGAATATTATGTTGCTCTCAGAAAGAAGTTACATGTAACTAAATCAATTTAAATTCTATCAAATTAGTTTAAAGATGGGCGAAATATCACTAACTTACATCGAAAAATCACTAACTTCGAAACTAAACGATTTAAGGGTAAAAATAAATTACTTTCGTTTTTCCTAATTATCTTTAAAACTAATGATTTTCTTTTAATACATTGTAGTAAATTATGTTAAATTAAATGAAAATCATTTACAGCCTGAATCAAATAACTATGAGATAAAATCATAAATTCAGAAATATCTAATGTCAAATGAAAGTTACGTATTTTTTCCTTTTTTTTTGTTTGAGGCTCGTATCTCATTTTGGTCATTTTCGACTTAACCTTTTGACCGCCACAGTCATGTACAGTGTGTAGATGACAGACCATAATGTTGTGCCCAGCACGCCACGGTCACGTCTACATGACAGATTTTGAAGAATAATTCGTAGCTTGGCGCAGAGGGCACGTCTTTGCTTTTTTGACGTGGCGGTCAATAGGTTAATGACTTTTCGCTCTACGAGGACGATTATATGGATGGAATATGGGTTGTGGAGGTTAGATAGGCAGTCGCTCCATGTAAAAAAAAACTGGTATTCAGCTGCAGCCACCCGTTTAGACTGGAAGGCAGATTTTTTTGTTGTGAAAACCTGTATTAAAAAGAAACAGTCCGATCCCTTAAAGTATAATGACGTCAAGTTACATAGTGCTTGTGATGTTACTGTTTAAGTTAAAGTTGAGTGGTTCTCGCGTTAGATTATAAACTTACTAATTAGATTTATTCTCAGTGTCAGCAAATAGATTTCGTTCTGCTTTGTTAAAGAAACTTAAGGATTCCGATGTATAGTTATTTGAAGTCTTGTAGTCTTACACGCATAGATTGTTCATTAGTAAATTTATATGAATTGTATAAGCTGTGTAACGGTGTGAGTTTCACATTTATATAATATCTTTGTTTATATTATTTGCGCAGATATAATGTGTTACTGTTTGTTTGTCCCTAATAAATAAATAAATAAATAAATAAATAAATAAATAAATAAACTTACAAAGACACCGTGTGGAACACTCGTTATGTTATGTTAGAGGGTTTGGTTTCCGCACTTAGTCCTTCAAGTGGACCATTGTGCGTGGGCCATGGCGGCCGTTTTTTGGTGGTTATTCCAACCAGCCCACCTCCCTCCAGAAGTTGATAACATCTCCTGGTCTGTTTAGAACCTCTGTGTAGGATCTAGGTGCCCCGAGGGTTTCTGTTCTAATGTGGGTGACGGCTGTGCATTCGAAGAGCACATGCGCAACGGTTTCCTCTGCCTCCATGCAAGCCCTGCACAGAGGGCTGTCCGTTATGCCTATTGTGTGGAAGTGTTTGTTTAGCGAGCAGTGGCCCGTGATGGTCCCCGTCAACAGGCGCAGGCCGGTCCTGTTCAGGCGTAACAGGCGCCTGGTTAACTTGCCATCCAAGGATGGCATAGCCTCCCTGGACTGTCTGCACCCCTGTACCGAGGACCACCAGCTCTCCGCTTGTGTGTGGGTGAGCTCCTGTAGCCACCTGCGTAGTTGGTTGAAGGGGATGGGCACGATTGGCTCTGGTCCGCAGACTGACGTGCCGGATGCTTTCCTGGCTAGTTCGTCAGCTGCGTCATTGCCCAGGGATCCACTGTGTCCTTTTATCCATTGCAGTGTCACTGTGTTGCGGTTCAATACCGTTATACGTTCTAGCGCATTGTGACATTCTTGTGTTAATCTCGAGGTATTATGTTTCTTCCCTAGGGATTGGAGAACTGAGGCGCTGTCGGAGAGTATACGTACATGAGTGTCAGTAACTCTCCTGGCTTCTATGGCATACGCCGCTTGTATAATGCCCACACATTCCGCCTGGTAGACGGTGTTGAACATTCCCAGCGGACAGGATATATCTATGTTAAGGTCGTGTGAGAAAACGCCAGCTCCGGTTCCGGAGTTGGTCTTTGATCCATCGGTGTATACTCTTACCTCATGCGGGCCTGAATAGTCGCACCGTTCTTCTGTGAGTATTATGTTGTAGTGCTTTTGGAAACAGTGTAGTTTTGGGGCTCTGTCGCAGGGTGATGCCATCATCGGTCTTCGTTTGATCGCATCCTCCCTTATGCGTATGTGCTTGACTCTAGAGTCTTTGCTCAGGGTCCCTGTTATGTTAAGCCTAAAGGCGGCCAGGGCTGCCTCCTCTCGCACGATGAGGTGCAGAGGCGGCAATCCAAGCATCGCCTGTAGGGCGGCGGTGGGCGTAGTTCTCATACAGCCTGTGATTGCTACACAAGCAAACCGTTGCAGTTTTTCGAGATCTTTTTGGGCTGTGCTCAGGTCTGTCCTGGGCCACCAGACTAGTGAGCCGTATGTGATAGTTGGCCGGATGACCGTGGTGAATAGCCAGTGGGTAATCTTGGGGTTAATTCCCCAGTTCCTGCCGAGCAGTCTTTTGCACTGCCACAGTGATATGCTGGCTTTTGTAATGATGTAGTTGGTGTGTTTTGCCCAATTCAACTGTTTGTCCAAGAAAATGCCCAGGTATTTGGTTTCAGTTGATAGGCTTAGGGTGGTTCCAAAGAATCGTGGTAGCTGTAGTAGCGGCAATTTCCTCTTCTTTGTGAAAAGAACCAATTCGGTTTTTGTAGGGTTTAATGATAGTTGGTGCTTATTGCACCAAACCTCTACTATTTTTAAGGCTTGGCGCATAAGGTTGCACAGGGTATTCTCGTGGGTGCCGTTTATTATTATGGTTAAGTCATCCGCGTAGCCTACGGTGAAGTAACCTTTATCGTTGAGTGTTTTGATAAGACTGTCGACAACCAGGTTCCATAAGAGTGGCGAGAGGACGCCACCTTGTGGGCAGCCCTTCGCCACTATGGCCCTGGTGGTGTCGTTCACTGTGACTTGTACCGCTCTCAGTTTAAGCATATTTGAGATCCAGCCACTTATGGTCTGGTCTATGCTGTGCCTGTCAAGGGCCGTGTTGATACTTTTGAACATCGTTTTGTCAAAGGCGCCTTCGATGTCAATGAAGGCGGCCAGTGCTGAGCATTTGTGATCCACTGCGCATTCGATTTTGGAAACCACGCTGTGCAGCGCGGATTCTGTTGATCTGCCTGTGGTATACGCATGCTGTTGTTTATGGAGGGGTTTGGCTCGAAGTGGTCCGTCTCGAATGTGTCTATCGCAAAGTCTCTCGAGGGTCTTCAGTAGAAAGGATGTGAGGCTTATAGGCCTATAAGCTTTGGGTTGTGTATAGTCGGTTTTGCCAGGTTTCGGTATGAAAATGACTTTCACCTCGCGCCACGCGAGGGGTATGTACCTGAGTGCCATGCAGGCTCGATAAATCTCCGTCAGCAATGGCACCAGATGATTTACCCCCCACTGCAGCAGGGCTGGGAAAATGCCATCCAGCCCTGCGGACTTGTACGGCTGAAAGGTGTCAATAGCCCACCTTAACCGGTCTTCTGTTATTATGTTGCGGGCTGTGGACCAGTCCTGATCCGTTGGGGTCCATTCTGGTTCAGCCTCCCACCTCCCATCCTCCAGGAGTCTACAGTCTGGGAAGTGGGTTTCGAGAAGGACCTTACTGGTGTCCTGGTCGGTTAGTGTGTATGAATTATCAGGCTTTTTCAGCGCGCCAAGAGTTCGGTCCTGGTCTGCTGCCAGGATCTTCCTTACCCTAGCGGCTTCGTTATTTGTCTCTATGGATTCACAGAATTTCCGCCAAGCAGATCTCCTGGCGGTTCTAATCTGTTTTTTGTATGCATATTGGGTTTCTTTGTATAGTTCCCAGTCGTCCGGGAGTCTGGTGTTTTTGGCTCTGTTGAATTGTTTCCGCAATGCATCTCTGAGTTTACTAAGTTCTGCGTTCCACCAGGGGTTCCTCTCGCCCTTGGTTTTTGGCGCTCTTAGTTTGCAGCATGCATGGTATGCTTCGGTTATATATTCTGATAACTTTGTCACGGTGTATTCCAGTTGCGTTTGGTCTCTTATAGTTACCTGTGATAGGTGTCTATCTAATAGAGAGGCTAGTAGACGTTTAAACCCGGGTACATCGGTGCGCCGCGGGTTCCGCCTTGGTGTTGGTTTCTTTGTATTGGTAGTTATTGTGAAGCGTATCCTCCTATGGTCCGAGCAAGATGGCTCGTCCGATACGTGCCAGTTCATAATAAAGTTAGTCGCGTTTTCTGTAGCAAGTGTTAAGTCTATGATCGTTTGTCCTCGGACTGTGACCCAAGTGGGTTCAGAGCCGCGGTTAATGATGTTAAGATTAGTAGAAAATAAATAGGTGGATAATACCTCTCCTCTGGAATTCGGTGCGTCGCTGCCCCATAGAGGGTGGTGAGCGTTCGAATCGGTGCAGATTATCAGCTCCAGTTTGGCGCGCTCACAGTGCTGCACTAGGTCGGCCATCTCCTTTGGAGGACAGTTTGCGTCCTCGCCTGGCATGTACACCGAGGCCAGTACAACATCTGGAGCGCTACCATCGCTGTGGAGCTTGACAGCTGTTAAGTCTCTGGAACAGAATTGAGTAAGTGGTGTGATAGGAATTCCTTTGGGTATGTAGACGCAGGTTCTTGGCTTGTCTGCGCTGTGTGTGTTCAGGATCAGCTTACCTCCGATGTTACCGAGGCCACATATTTTATTATTCCTGATCCAAGGCTCTTGGATCAGTGCGATGGTTCGGGGTGTTACCTCCAGCGCCCTGCGTAAACTAGCCGTGGCAGTCTGGCTATGCTGGAGGTTTGTCTGTATGATGTTGAGGGGGGGCGATGGCGACGGTGGGGTGGAGTTAGTCGGAGATGGATCCATCGGACAATCCCTCCGCTCCCTCCGCCCTATGCTGGTCGTCGTGTTGACCGCCCGGTGACGAGGCTAACAGTTGCTCGTTCCAGCCGGGCGATGTTGGCGGTATGGCTTCGTCTTCGTCGGCCATTGCCGCTCGGGCCATGACCTCCTCCAATCTGTCCATGTCCGTGTCCAGTGTGTCTGTTGACGTCGGTATCGTCACAGTCAGGTCCGTCGTTGTTTCGGTCAGTGTGGCAGGGGGTTGGGTCGCGGTGTCAGGGGGTTGGGTCGTGGGCCAGAAGCGTACGTATATCGACCCAAGCAGGTACGATATCCGACGCTCCCGGGCTAGGACCTTCTCAACTTCCTCCGGTGGTACACCTAGGGTCAAATATGTCCCATAGTTGTCGCCACCGACGGTAGTTGCCCTTTGCAGCGACCACTTGCCTATGTCGTACCAAGTATTCTGACGAATCAGAATACTTTGGAGCCGGGCAATGTCCCCCTTGTAGCGTGGGACGAAGAGTGAGGCTCGGGCACGGGTCGGCACGTCGGTCTGTTTCATTACCGTTAGGGTAAGGTCGGTGTCTGGGAGTTGTATACGGGGCACGTTCTGAGTCAGCCAGGTCAGAGCATGGTCGTCCTCACACCACAACTGCACGGTGCCTTCCGCTACCCGAGGGTAGCCGCGGAAGGCAGGGAGCTGCGATGTGGAGTCCGTGTCCAGCATAAGGCTCTCAAGTTTGGTCTTGATGTGTATGGCCTCTTCCTTGGTCAGGTCTCTAGAGGGGGTAGGGAAGCAGATTGCTACGGCCAGCCGCGCAGGAATGTCCTTTGTGGCTCGCGCGTAGGTCCTCTGCACTCCCTGGGCGGAGTGGACCCTCACGCGTTTGGCGTCCCCCTGAAGCGTGCTCGGTGAGGCCGAGTCGTCGGGGCGCTCCCTCTTCACCGGCCCTGTACCGCTTGGTCCAGGCTGCGGATCGGAGGTACCCGTCTGGGTGCTTCTCGCCGGTAGCGGTTGGCGTGAGGATCCAGCGCGCTTACCCCTCTTCCTTTGGGGTCGAGGTCGGTCGTGGGTCAAGTCGGTGTCCTGGGGTCGGCTGGCGGCCCCGGCAGGCTCAGTCGCGTGCGGAGGTTTTTCGCGCTGGGTTTCCCCTTCGCGTACTTGCCCTCGCCCGCATAGTTCCGCGTCCGGCCGCTTTTCGCGCTGGGTTTCCCCTTCGCGTACTTGCGGCTGGTCACGTGATTCCGCGTCCGGCCGTTTTCCGCGCTGGGTTGCCCCTTCGCGTACACGTGGCTGGTCGCGTACTACCTCTTCGGCGTCCGATCGCTCTTCGCGCTGGCTAGAGCCTTCGCGAGTGTTGCGCTTTCGGTCGCCTACTTTCTTCCCTCGAGCCATGATTTTTCCGCGCTTGTACAGCATGCGTACTCCATCGGCCGGGAAAGTGTTAGAGCTGCCAGGTCCGTCTTCCTTCCCCGTCACTCTCTGTCCGTGTTGTAGTTGGTCCTTGTCCGGGTTGGTGATGCTGTTACGCACAAGGCTCTGTTGCCAGAGACTTGTGGTAGGCATACACGTCGTAGTGGGTGTTGGCGCGTGAGATGCAGCCGGAGTTGAGATTGTTGGCGCACTAGTCGCAGCCGTGGTAGGGTGGGATGGCGCGTAAGTCGCAGCCTGTGTTGTGGGCGCTGAGTCAGCAGCCGGCCGCGCTGAAGAGCGCGGCACCAAAGAGCAGTCGGATGCCCCCCCCAGAATACGATGGGGGCTGACCGCCGAAGCGGTGTGGGATTCCCCGGCTCGGCCGGGACCCACCTGGGTAGATTTTTTCTCGTTCTGCATATTTTTTGGCTATGGGGGGTGGGCTTTTGAGGAATCGAGGTTACCCCTCCTCGTGGATCGACGGGATATAGGGATAGGAAGGAAGGCATGGTTAGGTGAGGTGGTGTGGTTTTGGGGGTCACCCTACGCCTGGGATTTGACCTAGGGATTTGGGGACCGACGGGATCTATGTATGCGGAGGGATGGTTTGTTTGGTGATAGGAGCATAGGACAAGGTAACATAGGTTTCCCTGAGCCTGGGATTTGGCCTTCGGGAGCTTCTCTTGTCCGGGATCTCTTTCGAGATGCTCCGGGTGCGGGGTCGACATTAACAGTCGGTCCCGCAGCCGGAGTTGGGCTATCCGCAACCTGCCCACCCGCTCGGTTGCAAGAGAAGAAGTGCGTGGCTGTCTGGGTCTCCCCACCACAGATGTACATGTACATTTGCGTTGAGGCGATCCAGCTTGCCCCGAGGTGGAACACTCGTTTTTGTAAGCGCATTGCTCTGCTCCAGCTAGGACATAACCTTGTAGGTAGGTACTTTAAAATTAATCCTGGCATTTACTATGTACCTACGCATATTTTTCATGCTTATATCATAAGCTTCTTTTAAATTAAAACTTATTTACTAAAACTACATTTTCATTTACAGAGACAGTGAATTTGATGTACAAGTACTGTGGATATGAAACTTCGTGGGATAAGTATCACATATCGCCCTGGTGTTACGGGTTTGATGAAAAGAGCATACAGGTAACTACTGCATTCGTAGCGAAACGTCGTAAACTCACCGGCACATTATCGTGTCGTGTTGTGTCGTGATGCGGGATACACCAATCAAAAGAATCTGTTCAGTACTGCGTTAAATCACAACGAGATTTGATTGGCTAACACTGCGCCAGTAGGCTTAAAATTTGTACAGTAGTAACAGTAATATGTCTCTGGCTTAAGGCAAGCGATCGACCTTATATGTAGTGAATACCGGAACATAACAAAACATTACATCAACAAGAAGTAAATCGAACTATCAACGATATAATAAATTGGCTAAATGAAAATAACTTAAAAGTAAATCTATCTAAAACTAAATTCATTCAATTTGCAAACTATGAACAAAACCCCCCCAAATATAAATTTAAACCACAATAACGAAATAATCAACAAAGCAAATAGTATAAAATTTTTAAGACTAACATTAGATGAAAATTGTAATTGGGGAATACATATTGAAAATCTATTTAAAAAAATAAACAGATTTGTGTACGCTCTAAGAGAACTACGCAAAACAGCAAATGAAGAAGCTGCACTCAACTCGCCTACCACGGCTACGTAGCGTCTGTACTGCGGTACGGTTTACTCCTATAGGGTAACTCGTCTCACATTCAAAGAGCTTTCATAGCGCAAAAAAAATGTCTGAGAGCAATAACTGGGGCGCCTCCATATGAGAGCTGTAGACCAATTTTCAAAAAGATAAAGGTTTTAACGCTAGCATCTATTTATATTTTAGAAATAGCCATATTTGTTAGAAAAAATTCACACTTCTTCTCCACAGTAGCCGAAAACAATAGATTTACAAAAAGGGACCCCACCAAGTTAAAAAAAAACAATTTTGTAACAGCACTCTCCACTACAGAGACAGCTACCTTATGTCCATAAAAATTTACAACCATATTCCAAAACTAATAAGAGAACTACCATTTAATTCCTACAAAAAAAAAATCTAAAAACATGGCTTCTCCAAAATAATTTTTACACTGTGAAAGAATTGTTTGAATTTAAGGGTAATTACAAATTAGATATAATTAGTTAATACAAATGTTGTTGTTATTATATTTTTATACTTATTATGTTTTTTTTGTTTGCTTTGTATAGTAGAGTATAAATGTATCTATAAGTCTTATAGTGTCAGTGTTTTGTATTGTTTATTAGAGTACTCAATACTCAATACGTTTATTGCATTCCACAATGTGAACTTAGGTGGTAGGTACATAAAGACATACATTCGTTTTAGAGCATTGTGGGCCCTGTCGGGCATACCAACATAAAAATTAGGAGGAGGGCTATTATAGATATTAGTTAAAGATTTTTTTTTTATTCGTTTTTAAGTAAAAGTAGTTTATAAATTTTGTAGGTGTATATAGGTTTTTTAGCGGCGGATGTGTCCTGAGCATAACATTGATAACCAACTTGTACCTACCATATCCGAGGAATAAATGTCTTTGTCTTTGTGATGTAGTGATAATAAGAATATTATATTTATGTAATAAATGTAACTTTCCTATAACTTAAGGCGCTGACAAGACCCAATTGACCAAAATAGGCTTCGCTTAAGAAAAAAAATTGCCAAATCTATATAGTTTGTGGTAGCGGAAAAAATATATGTTAATTTTGAACATATTTCCCAGAACCTGGTTGTTACCAAAACACGTTTTGAAAACAAAATCTCGATACAAACTAACGTTAAACTAACCTCTTACTTTGAGTTCTAATCCAAAATATCTGTATCAAATATCAACATACATTACGTATTTAATTAATAACTAGAACGTCTTATTTGAATGCAGAACTTGGTTGTTTTTTATTTTCGATTACTCAACTCAATTTTGAGTAAATACATAATTACTTCATATTTTGCAATAAATTACAAGCGTTGTGTCATCGTGTTTCTCTTTCTTTTCTATGGAATTTGACAGTGACCGCGGTTTAGGTGTTGTCAGCGTCTTAATAATTAAAAAACCGGCCAAGTGCGTTGCGGACCACGCACAGTGAAGGGTAAGGGAAGTTGGGATGAATTTATCCCAAAAACAAACTTAACATTGTAGTTGAAAAACATGTTCTCCCAAAAATCGACATATGCGACGGTCAATTCTCCAACTGCAAATTTAAGATGGTCGACTATTACTCGTTAACTTGTAAAGCCTACTTAGCTTTCCTTGTAATTTCATTATATGTACTATTGCCATGAATGTTTTCACATCTTAAACAACCATTTAGCTGGCGGGGGGGGGGGGGGGGGGGGCATTTTTGAAAGGCCTATCCAACGATACCCCACACCATGGGGAAGAACATTACGTCCAAAGGAGGTACCCAAAAGAACTTTTTTCGAGATTTTATTTTAGTACTCTGTAAGTAAATACTGTAAGTAAGCGTCTCAGAGCTACAGTGGGGACATACAGACAGGCAAAGGAACCTTAAAAACGAGGCGTCTAGTTATAGAGGTTGTCCTCACTACTAACTGAGACGAGACAGCGAAATGTTTCGGAAAACTGTGTGGGTTGAAGTGGGATTTTTTAATGTGATTATTTAGTCTATCCCTACAGTCAACTATCCCTAATTTATTCTATTCTCAATTTGTGTCAAACAAACCAGAGACTGACTGCAGTGGTGGCCCAAAGGTAACGGCCGCGACTTACGAGTTGTAGGTCGTAGGTTCGAACCCGGACAGGCGCTTTACTTTGTGTAAATTATTTCATCACCACTGCTCTCAAAACGGTGAGGAAAACATCGTGAGGAAACCGGCATGTCCTAGAACCAAAAATTTGAAAACATGTGACATCTACCAACCCGCACGGGGCCCGCGTGGTGGATTACGGCCCACTCCCTCTCACAGAGAGGAGGCCTGTGTCTCAGCAGTTGGAACATTATAGGCTGATTATATTAAACCACAGACAAATGTAGTAAAAGGCGGTAGGTGAACTTTTAGATTTCTGTGGAATTTCGATGAGATTTCATTTACTTAATGTATATACGCAGTGGTAGCCCTCGAAATTCAAATTTTCTTACGTTTTTTGCAATTTGCAGGTCAATGTCCGGTTGTGTTTTGATCAAAATATGATTTGCGACCATAACAAACATATGTATATGTATTTACAGAATTATAATCATTAAAATCATTAATACATCCTTATATACTTTATGGTATATTTGAGAGGTACTAATTAGGTACCTACCTACTAAATATCCATGTATGTTTTATACTCAAAAATACACCCGCCAACCTGATGTCAGAATGGCGGGTGTATGTAACTATTGGAATAACTTGCGATCCCACGAGGTACTAATTATTTAACAAGTGGTACAATTTGGTACTAATCAGGTATTTTTTTTAATATATAATAATATTTCGACTATTTCTGAGAAATACACCTCACCCTTAACAAGTGTGCAAATATGTATTATAAAAATAAAAATCTTACTTTAATCATTCATTTATCTATTACAAATATTAATATTAGAGTATTTACCAAATTTATTAATAAATTTGATAAATACTCTAATTATTAGATTACACCATTAAGTTTGAACGTCTTTGTTTATTTTTCAGGTGTTTGAGTATTATCATGATCTGAAAGCGTATTGGCTCGATGGCTATGGACACGAACTAACGTATCGCCAAGCGTGTTTGTTAATGAAAAACATGTTTGAATACTTTGGGTAAGTAATTATTTATTTTTCAAACTTAAATTTTTATACTTCATTTATATTTTGGCGAGCAAGCTTTATAAAGAGGCTGTTAAAGAGGCTGTCGTTTTGCCATATTTACTCCTGGGTGCTGTATCTTTTTCATTCAATGTTTAAAGCCTGCTCAAATGAATACAGCTGTCTGTTCGCAGTTACTCATTTGTTTGTAAATTGTATTCGCAATTAAGTATCCGAACATGTAAACAAATACATGCATTGAAAAAACTTCTACACCGTAAACTTTAGTTTGTGCTACAACTCCAAAATCTTATGACTTTATCAATAGTAGGTATATAGTTCGCGTCAAATTTAATGACAGGTCTGAAGTGCGCTACTTGCTGCGCAGTACTCGCCTCATGTTTCGAGCCGCCATAAAGTTTGAAACGGGCTGTACTACTACACTGGGCCGCAAAGAAAGCGGGTCGGTAACAAAAACCTCAATATCTTCCAAAATATTGGAGCTAGCTTTATGAGATAAAGGTTGCATGATAGACAATTTGTCATGAAAGTGCAAGATTATGAAGTTTATTTTGAATAAAAGTAAGTTAAGTAAAAATGTGCTACGGTATCAAATATGCAATTTTTACATATGTTATATGGCTTAGCATGCTTTCCACCACGTTTATGAGCCGATGCTGAGGAATATTCGTCTATCAGTGCTTCTTACAGTTCACGAAGCGCGATTGGAGGGGGATTTTGCTGGCTTACACGTCGTCCCAGTTCGTCCCAGGCATGCTCGATGGGGTTCAAGTTTGGGCTGCGTGCTAGCCACTCTATGCGTGTGATTGCGTCATTTTCAAGGTAGTCAAACACTATCCGAGCTGTATGGGGACGAGCGTTATCTTGCATAAAGATGGCGTTCTCGCCTCTGTTTACTAAAAATGGGCCAACATACTCATTTAAGATTTCATTCACATATGTTTTGAAGTTAAAGTGCCATTTTCTATCACCACAAGCACGGTGCGGCTTTCGGAAGAAATTCCAGCCCACACGTGTATGGAGCCTCCGCCGAAGTGAACGTGCCTGCGCCGGATGGCACGTTCTATTTAATTCAAGCTTGGTTATAGCGTTCTCCTGGTCTTCTGTAGACTCTTTAACTCCCATCGTGCGTGAACCTCGACTTGTCCGGAAACATTACTCTTGACCAGTTCTCTAGCGTTACTCAGCCTTGAATTTCAATGCTGCCTTTCGAGTTTTGGACCATTTGCAGGTCTAAATGGCTTCAAGTTTGCTTCAGCAAGACGCCGCCTCACTGTACAAGTGCTCCCTCCAGCACGTGGAACGTGATTTTTGACTTTCAATAGTCGTTTGAAATCGATTTTTCAACATTTTTGACACCATTTATATCAATCCTGCCGCGCTGTCATGCACCTTGTTCGGCCTGTTCCTGGCCTGCGAATATTGGATCCAGTCTCTTCAAATCGCTGGAGCACTCTTTGAACGGTTGATAGCGACACTCCAACATTTATTGCTGTATAACGCTGACTGCGTCCGTCTTCAAGCATTGTCTTTATTTTTTTAATACAATCACCAAAAAGAAATAAAACGGTTTTACTTCTTCCTATATTGGTAGCGAAATTAACTTTAATTTAGTTTTTATTTTAAAAGGATTGCTCAAATATTTTAAAAGTTAACGCATTTTTTATAACCGACCCGCTTTCTTTGCGGCACAGTGTAATTCTGAAGCAACTTATTTTATACTAGTATTAGTGATGTTACTGCTACCTAGTTATTTACTAACACACTATTTTATTACATGCAGCAAAGAACGCGGCTATCGGTCAGTCTTCCTATTCAGTCACTCGGGCGCCGTCCTGAAGATCTTGACGCATCTAAAGCTCTTTCGACCGCCGTCGCCGCTCAAAGGCGATCAAATTGTGGAGAACAGAGAGTGGAAACTATCGGAAATAGACTGCTTTGCGGCTAACTTGGCCTTTGTATTGTTCAAGTAAGTTATTTATTATTAGTATGGATTAATAATGCAGGACATGGAGTGTTAGCGCCGAACAGGTTGTGTCGACCTCATAATTGCTTTATCGCCCTGTGGTAGAATGTCGCTTGCACGTCAACATATCAAGGACTATTTTTGCTTAAAAAATTCTAAATTAAAATATTTTATTTTTATTTCATATAAACCTACATGGGCACTTATGTAACGTCAGGTGCACGGTTCCAAATGGTCGTCTTCTATGGAGAAGATCCTTGAAAACTGGGCTTTAAAACCAATATGACAGTACTATAGTTTCAACCTTAGTGAAGTTCTAATTACTGTGAGTTTTTGTGGCAATTACGAGGTCGACTATGATCTAATTTTGTAAAACGCAACGTCTCTGCCTGTCTGTCCGTGAATGCGCTCAAAATAACATGCCCTATTTCTTTACTTTTATTATTGTCTGGCTCCTAATTACTAAGGCGTGTGCACATCGGAAAAAATGGTGACCTTCCATACTAACTTAAAATCTATTTTTATCCTATTTTGTTCCTTTTTAGGGGATGAATTTCCACTCTTGTGCTAAGTTTCATGGTGTGTGTTGTCTGTCAATGAAATATAAATTAAAGTTTTTAATAAATAGATTTAAAACTCCACGCGAGCGAAACCGCAGTTACACCTAGTACCATTAAAAGTAACAAATGAGACCAAACCATTATGGTGTAAAATTAGCACTTAATCCAGATTTATTAGCGTGTCAGTGAAATTCAGATTAATTGGCACTTCAGCGTTCTAATGTAGGCAACAAGTCATTATATAAATCTCCGAAAAACAAAGTAGGACCGCAGTTTTATTGTAGAATGTTTAAAACTGTTGCGAAAAATCTGTTATGAAGAAATAGGTTAACATTTTGTTTTAGTGTTTAATTGTAATTTGGCGAAACAGAACACTGACGTAATTCGTTTATGTTTGGCATTGAAATGTAATAGAAATGAGTGCGATTTCGTGTCTTACCAGTAAACAAGAGTGGTGTTTGCTTTAAGACAACAGACCTTTGTGCAGCATTGGGACAGTTTCAAGCTTGTACAATATCTGCACTTTTACGTGGGTCGCTACATATCATAAGATACGAGGGCGGGTCAATAAGTCCGTGACTTTTGGAATAAAACACAGATTTTTTGATAAAAAAATAATTTTATTTTTCAACGTAGTCTCCCTTGAGCTCTATACACTTTGTCCAACGCTTCTCCAATTTTTTTATCCCTTCCAAAAAAAATGATTTGTCGAGGTCCTCAAAATAGGCCTTTGTTTGCGAGATGACTTCATCATTGGAGTCAAATCTTTTTCCACCAAGCCATTTCTTCAGGTTTGGGAACAAGAAGTAGTCGCTCGGAGCCAAATCTGGAGAATAGGGCGGATGAGGGAGCAATTCATAGCCCAATTCATGGATTTTTGCCATGGCAACTGCACATGTGTGCACCCTTGCATTGTCTTGGTGGAAAAGAACTTTTTTCTTGGCCAAATGAGGTCGGTTTTTTTTTCAAATCGTCATTGAATCGGTCCAATAAATTGGCATAATATTCCCCATTGATTGTTCTTCCCTTTTGAAGGTAGTCAATGTGGATTATCTCGCGTGCATCCCAAAAAACAGTCGCCATAACTTAATTGGCTGACAAACCCACCTTGGCCTTCTTCGGCGCCGATTCACCCTTAGAAACCCACTGTTTTGACTGTTGTTTGGTCTCTGGTGTGTTGTGATGGATCCATGTTTCGTCCACGGTTACAAAACGGCGCAAAAACTCCTCCATATTGCGATTAAACAACGCCAAACCTTCCTGTGAAGTTGTTACACGATTGCGTTTGTGGTCGACTGTGAGCAAACGCGGCACCCATCTTGCGGAAAGCTTTCTCATGCCCAAGTGATCATTCAAAATTGAAACCACTGAGCCATGCGAGATCCCTACGGCTTCCACAATCTCTCGCACTTTCAATCTTCGGTCGGCCAACACCATATCGTGAATTTTTTCGATTGTTTCGGGTGTAGAGACCTCAACTGGGCGTCCAGGACGTTCGGCATCTTCAGTGCTTGTACGGCCACAACGAAATTCAGTAAACCACTTTTTTACCATTGAAATCGATGGTGCAGAGTCCCCATAGTATTTATCAAGCTTAGCCTTGGTCTCAGTAATGGTTTTTTTTCGCAAGAAATAATGCTTAATAAGCACACGAAATTCACTTTTTTCCATTTTCTCCTCAAATTAGTGAGTAGTCTGATAAAAATAGCTGTCAAACACAAACTAACTGACGCAGCAAGTTTAAATTTTGACAGGAGTCAACTGACAGATGCCTGTTGACAGGAGCAGTGTTGCTGTTTCAGTAAAGAGGTCAGAAATTCAAAAAGTCACGGACTTATTGACCCGCCCTCGTAATAACTATGGCATGTTTAATTGTAGAGATATTTGGGAAATAAATTATTCGTGGCTATGTCTAAAAGGCGGATAAACTTCGCCTTTATTATTAAGCGATTTATAAAAATGATTAATCAAATGTTTCCGTCCCCAGATGCAAGGACGGTGACCACGTTTTGACACTTCACCAAGAAAAAATAATTAAGCTTCCGATGTGTAAACACGAACTATGTCCACTGGAGCATTTGAAGGAACATTTCCACGAAAGTATTTACAATTGCAACTACTCCGATATGTGTAGTCTTGACTCCAATGTTACCGAGAGCAAAGGAGGGGAGAAACGCCTATGAATTGTTGAAGAAGATGGCACCGGGACCATTTTATAAGATAGTACATTCGACCGCACATCAGTCGCAACAATTTGACATTGAAAGCACTTTTATGGCCTGGCAGTCAAGTAAGGTTGGTTTTCGTAGTGCAAGTGTTACTCCTGATGTGCGATTGACTGTACATGTGCCACCTATTTTGCTTCTAAGCATAGGCATCTATAATGTGAAAGTTCTGCAGGGCTAACATGACAAGCGCGAGAACGCTCTCTTTCTCGATATGTCGAAATTTGTCTACAATTCTGACGTCATCCGAATGCCTAACATGACCGCTAAGCTCGAGTAAACTCGAGAAAGGCACTTTGACAGTTCTTTATCTCGCGACGAGAGACCAATGTAGCAAATTATTAAAAACAAATCATTTTTATTTTAGCAACATCGGCTCATTCATTAAATTTTACGCATGGAATTAGTATGTACTATAATGATTTTACATCCACCTCTATTAATTTATGTTGTAATTTTTTGTGTAACCGACTTTCTTTATTAAAATTTAATATTTTTCTATGGCATGCCGAAATTAAAATACAAAATGACGGAAATGAAAATGACTGAGCCATTTTTGTTAGGGGAAAAACCTGTGGGTTCGCGTCACCAATATGTTAACCGCGTCACCGACATACTAACCACGTCACCGACATCCTAGCCGCGTCGCCGACATATGAAACAGCATCCCTTGAATATGCAAACATGCTAACAGCGTGTCCTACCTGCTAGCAGCGTGCCCGACGTGCTGGCAGAGTCACCGACATGCTAACAGCGTCACCGACATGCTAACAGCGAGCCCGACCTGCTAGCAGCGCCACCGAAATGCTAGCAGATTTACGAAATGCCAGTCGACTTACGCCGTGATAACCGCGTCACCGACATTCTGAAAGCACTTTTTGACATGCAATTTGCGTCACCAACATGCACACCGCGTCACCGACATGCAGACTGCGGCACCAACATGCTACCCAAGTCACCGACATGCTAATGTAACGCGTGCATCAGATTGGCGTCGCGCAGCGGCCTGTGTACGTACATGTATACGCATATATATACTTATATATGTTATTCCAAAGTTTTAAGTTTTCATTTCTGTCACCAGTCCCCATGAATGCCATATTTTTTTGTATTATAATTTTGTCTACTCTTCTCGTCGTCAAAATCGAGGACGACTATATGACAGCAGAATCGAAGATTATCTCGTGTTGAATTGTCAAAATTCGAGATAACTTAGGTGCCATGTTAGAGTTTGTCGAGAAAATATCGAGTTTGACAGAACGAGTCGAGTATTTTGTATGGCAGCGCTGTCAGAAAACGAGAAAATTGACAGAAATAGACAAAAATTACTCACGCGAGAGTGAGTAATTGTCGCGTGTGTCATGTTAGCCCTGCTGGGCTGTTTAAGCTTTAAAGCAGGCTTTTTTTCGTCATGCTATGTAAGTCGCTAAAAACAAAACACGCGATACTGAAGCTATTGCATAAATTGCGTCATGTTGCACAATTTTAATCATAATATGCTGATAAGTCATATTATTCCCAGTACACTCATGTAAGTACTTAAGTACCTATGACGTCACTGTACAGTGGAAACTGAATAAGTACCAGTGCTATTTTTTTACTTTATTTATTTATCTTTAAAACTTCAGTACTATGGCAGAAAAGGAACAATTAGGCAGTGATCACACTTACCGACGCGGAATCTGCTTGAGCCAGTCAGAACGTTCATGGAGCCAGTCAGAAAGTTCATGAAAACTCTTTCTGACCGGCTCTAACCGTTTCCGCATCGGTAAGATTGGTCACTCAATGAAAGAAATCGCAAAGACTAAAAACATTGCGACGAAAAGTCGCAAGTTCTTTGAAAGGACTAAAAAATATACCTATACTAAGCTTATGAAATTGTTATACGCATATGAATTGCCTGAAGTTGTTGTATTCAATAGTTTTACAATGTATTTAATGTTTACACTGTTATATAGTATATCGAAATGTACAAACGACATTGTTGAATTGATCATAATAAACGCTACACACGCTTTAAGTATACATTGTGTTTTTATTAGCGTAACATTAAAATAGACTAAAACACCAAATGTTTTAGTCCATTTTAATGTTAAAGTCAACCGTCCACTGCTACCTAGGATGTGCATTAAGAGCAGGGGCGTAGCTACCGCGTATTAGCAGTATCAATGATAGGTAATAGGCACGGAGTAATAGGTAATAAAGGCTGGTGTCCGCAACTCCACGTAAATGCGCGTATTTTGCGTACGGGTGGGAAATCAATTATTCGTTCCACCCCAGGTCCTCAAGGAAGGCCAGCAACTTCTTGGTGTTACTGACAATCTCACGGAGGGTACCTGGGTTAATAGGTAATAGGTAATACGGGCTGGTGACCCGTGGCCTGTTATAGCTGCTGTAACAGTGCGCAGCTGTAGTTTAGTTAGTCGGAGAACCCGTTTCGTGAGGCGTCCATCAATTGTAGGGTGTGCTTCCTTGGCCTGCCTGCACTCCTCTTGGTCCGACCATAGTTTGAGATGTTTATCTCTGGTGCGTTTCCTTACCAGAGTGCGTAAGTACCCGAAGGGGAGTGGCACGATGGGTTCAGGTCCCACTGGTGCCATGCTCGACCCCCTTCTGGCAAGTTCATCGGCTGCATCGTTGCCTAGCGAACCGCTGTGCCCTTTAATCCATTGAATGGTTATGTTGTTGAGGCTACCCACCTGGTTGAGGCGCTGGTGGCACTCGTATATTAGCCCAGAGTCAACTGTGTGACTGTTTAGCGCTTGCAGGACAGCCATGCTGTCTGAGAGTATGCGTATCGAATGTTCCTTAACTTCCCTGGCCATGATGGCTGAGGCGGCCAGAGAAATACCCAAGCACTCGGCCTGGAACACTGTGTTTTGGACCCCCAATGGTGTGGCTATGCGTATGTTGAAGTCCTCCGAGAAGATTCCAGCACCTGTGCCACTACCTGTTTTGGATCCATCTGTGAATATGCGCAGCTCTGCGGGGCGCAACCCCTCGCATCGGCCTTGCTCGTGAAGTTGGATTTTGTATTTTTTATCAAAGATGAATTGTTTGGAGACCTGGTATTGCTTTCGTAATGGGGAACTCTTTATTGAGTCCCTCAAGCAGCGCGGTGTGTAGTGTTTCTCTCTTGCCCCAGAGATTCAGTGAATTTAGGCGTATAACCGCCATCGTCGCTTCCTGCTGTATGAACAGGTGGAGCGGCGGCAGTCCCAGCATGGCTTCGACTGCTGCAGTCGGAGTTGTCCTCACGCAGCCCGTGGTCGCCATGCAGGTAAACCATTGCATGCGTTGTAGTTTATTGGAGGTTGTGACTAGCTTGGTGCGGGGCCACCAGACCCCGGCCCCGTAGGTGATCATGGGGTGGATTACCGCCGTGTACAGCCATAGTATAATTTTGGGGGATAGGCCCCACTTCTTACCTATCATTTTCTTGCACTGCCAAAAGGTGATGCAAGCCCTGTTTAGTTTGTTGTCTAAGTGACTACTCCAGTTTAACTTACTGTCTAGATTGACCCCGAGGTACTTGACTTCGTTAGCTAACTGAAGTTCTGTATCGAACAGTATTGTTAGGCGGAAAGGGCCTAATGCTCGTTTATGGGTAAACATAACTAGTTCAGTTTTGGTGGGGTTTACCGATAGGTCGAATTCCCTGCACCATCTTTCTACGATACGTATCTTTGCCTGCTGAGTGAGGTTGCTAATTGTTCCCGTTACTTTCCCCGAAACAAGGATTGCAAAGTCGTCTGCATAACCTATTGTGTAATAGTGGTTCTCGTTGAGTTTGGTGATAAGGTCGTTTATCACCAGATTCCATAGAAGGGGGGACAGCACCCCTCCCTGGGGGCAGCTTCTGGCTATCGTGGCCAGCTGCTGCTCATCATCAAGGCGAACCACTCGTTTGCTTAACATGTTTGTAATCCAGTCCGTTAGTACCTGTTCTACTCCATGTCTGGAGAGGGCGCTGCTGATGCTGCAGAAGTTGGTTTTGTCGAAGGCTCCTTCGATGTCTATGAAAGTGCCCAAGCAGGTGCCTTTCTGATGAATCGCTTCCTCTATCTGGCTAACCACTAGATGAAGAGCGGATTCGGTCGACTTACCCGAGCTGTATGCATGTTGGTTACCGTGTAGCGGTATGGTTTTTTAAAGCGCCGTCCCTCAACTCTCTATCACACAGCCTTTCCAGAGTCTTTAGTAGAAAGGAGGTCAGGCTGATTGGTTATGGGATTTGGCGTTTGTGTAATCCCCCTAACCTGGCTTAGGGATGAATATGACTTTCACTTCTCTCCATCCTTTGGGAACGTATCTAAAAGCCAGACACGCTCTCATTAATGGCACCAGTTTTATTGCGACAGAGATTCCACCCCATTGTAGTAAGGCGGGGAACACTCCATCGGCACCAGCTGCCTTAAAAGGACGGAAGCTCCGGATGGCCCATTGGAGTTTCTCCAACGTGATCACCCTGCGTGCGTAATGCCAATCGTTGTCTGATGGCGTTTGAATTAAATCTTGCCAGTCGATTACCTGCGTGAAGACACATCCAGGGAAGTGAGTCTCGATAAGGACGCGTCTCGTTTCTTCTGGCGAGGAAGTGAGTGTGTTATCAGGTTTGCGGAGGGTAGTGGGCCCCCGCCGGGATCACACATCGTGGTCGGGGGGGCTCAAATCACTGTCGAGTCCACCATGAAGTACCTAAGATTGGTGCTCGACAGCCGGTGGGATTTTGGCCCCCACTTCCGGCGGCTGGCGCCCAAGTTGTTGGCCGAGGCTGGGGCGTTGTTAACGCTGCTTCCCAATCTGGGGGGCCCGAGCGCCGCCTGTAGGCGGCTCTACGTGGGGATCGTGCGATCGATGGCCCTGTATGGGGCCCCGATCTGGGCGGCTGACCTGACGGCCGGCAGCATCGCTGTCCTGCGAAAGCCGCAGAGAGCGATGGCCGTCAGAGTCATCAGGGGATATCGCACGATCTCCTTCGAGGCGGCTTGCGTACTGGCCGGATCCCCGCCCTGGGACCTCGAGGCGAAAGTACTCGCGTCGCTGTACCGGTGGCGCGAGGAAGCGAGGGCGCGGGGCGAGTGGCTGATGCAGCGACATACGGAGTTGCGTCGGTCACAGCTCCGCGCAGCCCTGGTGGCGGAATGGCGGGACAGGCTTTCACACCCTACCGCCGGCCTCGCCACCATCGAGGTGGTCCGGCCAGTGCTCGAGCCCTGGCTCGGGAGGAGGCACGGCTCCCTGTCGTTTCGGGTGACGCAGGTGCTCTCGGGGCATGGTTGCTTCGGGAAGTACCTGTGTCGCATAAACAGGGACGCCCGGACGCCGGACGCCCGGTGTCAGTCACCACTGCGTCGACTGTCGGGAGGACACGGCGCGCCATACGCTGGCAGAGTGTGCCGCTTGGGAGGAGCCACGCCGTGCCCTCATCTCAGGAGTGGGCAGTGACCTGTCGCTGCCGGCCGTGGTCGAGTCGATGGTTGGCAGCGAGGAGTCCTGGGACGCGGTGGTATCCTTCTGCGAAACAGTCGTGTGGGGAAAGCGAGAGATCTCTTCTGCTCACCCGGCCCGCAGCAGGCGCACCGGGCGTCGGCAGAGGGCAGACAACACCCTCTTCCGGCCCCCCTAAATGGGTCCAGGGACGGCGGACTTGGGGACGTCCGCCGCCCCTTATCACACTGGACCCGAGGTGGCGGCGCGTAGTGTTCCACGTGCGCCCAGACGTCGCGGGGGGGTTTAAACACCTCACCCGCCCCCCCAGACTTGAGGTGGCCCGGCACTAGCCGGGGATCGTGGAAGTCGCATTAGATTCCATGATTCCCGGTGCAAGTGTGGGAGGGGAACACCGGGGTGGTTTTTAGTCAGTAAGAGTCTGACAGACCCCTCCGCCTACCCCAGGGCGGAGGACATCCATGAGGATTTACCACCCCGGAAAAAAAAAAACAGGGTAGTGGGCCCAGGAGATTTTTGTTGCGCCAGTACCTTCCTCACCCTGTTAGCTTGCTGGCAAGATTCAATGCTACCACAGAATTTGCGCCATCTCGTGGTACTCCTGAATCTAATGCATTTTTTGTAACTGGATTTGGGCGCGTAGTAGTTATCCCAGTCCTCATCCGCACACGTGTTCATGGCTCTGTTCAGAGCTGCCCTTACCTTGCCGCGCTTGCGCTCTAGATCAGCGGGGGTTGTTTGTCCGGTGTGCTGCGCAGGGTGGTCTCTGGGCAGGCAGTTTGGTAGCTATCTATCATTGTTTTGGTAAGATAGGTCACTTGTACCTCAATCTGTATCGTGTCCGCATACGTCGCCGGATCGCTTATTGTCGCAAAATTGGATTCAAGGTTGCGTGTGTAGGTGGAACGATACGTGTTTCGTGGATTGCGCCGTGGTGGTGTTGGAGAAACACAGACCTCGATGTTGAAGCGGATCCACCTGTGATCAGAGCAGGAGGCATCGTTGGAGACCTGCCACCCAGCAGTGATTTCCGCCGCGCCCTCTGTTGCCAGAGTGAGATCTATGATTGTTTGGCTTCGCCTGGTTACGAATGTTGGTTCGGAGCCAGTGTTTAGTAGAACAAGTATTCAACCAAGGCCTTACCCGTCTAGTTTTGCGTGTCCATGGTGAGTGCTGGCGTCGGCCCCTACTACGATCTCAAACCCACATCCCTCGCAATGGCTCACGAGGCGGCCGATGTAGTGCGGAGGCGGCGCCTCCGCCTCGGGCATGTAGGCCGAGGGGAAAACGATCGCCATCTCCGTGGTGTCGTCACGCTGTATTAGCAGCTTTGCTGCAGAGACATCTCTGCAACAGAAGTCAGTTAAAAGATGTGTTTTAAGGTTACCTGTGACATAGATGCACGCTCTGGGGCGATCGTCATCTGTGGTGACCAGGAGCTTAACGCTAAGATTGGAAAGTCCTTGTATGCGGCCCGCCCTAATCCACGGCTCTTGGATCAAGGCAATGGCCGTGTGTTGCGCCTCCAGCCACTTGCGAAGCTGAGCCGTCGCAGTCTGACTGTGGTGGAGGTTTGCTTGCAGGACTTTACATGTTGACGGAAGGGACACCATCGCTGGTCGAACCTTCTTCGTCCGCCCCAAGCCTGAGCCCGGCAAACAAGTCGCCCTCGTCGAAGTCATCCCCTCTCGGGTCCGAAGCCGGTGACAGGAGCATGTCGTCCAGCTCCCCACCCAGTGGAGGGACGGCGCCCTCGGAGGCGGTGGCACAGTCAGCCGACCTTGCTGCAGCAGGTTCAGCTGCGGATGCTTCCGGGTTGTTTAGCGGGAAGGTGGTCTCCCCTGCTGGTGTCTGGGGCAGCTGCTTCGGTGCCTCGCAGATGGTCCCAGTGGCAGGGTCCCATCCCTGAGGGACGTCGGTGAACCTGCCGTTCCGACCCTGGAACTTCACGTATACCGTCCCCAATCCAATTGAGAGACGGCGTCCGGCCTCCATCAGGATCGGGATTTGGTCCACAGGGACACTGACCACCACAAACCATGCTGCAGCCTGTTTGTCGACATGCAGAAGTACCCACCTCTTTATGTCAACCCAGGGGTTCTGCTAACTGAGAGCGCGCCCAATATTGGTCGGCTCTCCGAAGACTCCCTGCTCGTCTGGAATCACGACGCCACATCGTGCTCGCTTCAGGATCTCCGACTGGCTCTTGACAACTAGCGGCATGCTAGATGGGAGAGATAGGTCGGAGACCACGACCACACCTTAGCCAGGCTAAGGTGTGGCCGTTACCGCACCACAGTTTAAGTACACCTCCGGTGAACAGCGGTTTGGCGTTGAAGGTTGGTCCTGGAGTGTCTTGCTTAGGGGAGCCGGCCTCGAGAATGATCTGCTTCTGGATAGCAGCGAGTACCTGGTCCGATACGTCTTTGCTGAGGATTCCCGTGCGGTCGCAGGTGATCGCGACGTCCAGAGTTGAGCTGGCAAATTGGGCGTAGCTTCGCTGGTCGACCCGTTTGGATTGGTCAAGACGCGGCCGCTTATGCTCCCCCCGAGGTGTCAACGACTCGTTGAGAGCTCGCTTGGCCGCGGCCTGATCCTTCCAATCGGGTCGCTATTTATTTTTAATGCCAGCAGCCGGAACACTGGTTTGCGGTTGACTGGGCGCTGGTAGGCTTGTGCCGGCCTCTGTCTGTGACCTCTTACCAGCTCAGTCGACCGGTCGTCGGTTTGACCCTACTAGCGGCAGTGGCCTGTTTGTTGCGGGAGCCCTTACCTGGCCTCCAGCGGGCTTGGAGTCGCTCCTTCCTCGTTACTCCGTCCCTCTGCTTGCCTTTAATTCCAGCAGTTGATGGACCTGAAGGGTCAGTGCAAGGACAGCGGGCTTGTTGAGTGCGTTTACCCTTGCCCTTGCGTTTCTGCACTTGCCAGGCATGCGAAAACGCATCCTGTGTGCAGCTGGCCGTCTCCGTTTGACCGGTGACGGCCGTCTGGTGGGAGGAGGCTAGAGGAGCCTCAGGAGGAGAAGGGTGTTTGGCTGGACCCCTGGTGCCGGTGTTACCAAGCACCAGAATCGTCGCCTGATATGGAAAGGGCCGGTACTGGTCCCAATCAGCGCCGACGTCCTTTGTGTATTTTGGGACTTTTTTGTTTTGGTCTTAGCTGTTGTTCTCGCCACAGCCGGACCTACGCCCGCGCTGGTACCCGCAGCGTTAGCTGCAAGGCCACCAGGGGCGAGAGAAGCTAGCACCTCCCTTGGGAGTCTTATTGGCTTTCGCCTCCACTCCGGTGTTTGGTTTTTTAACTGGCCTATTTTGATCCATGTTAAAATTGGTTTTGGATTCATATCTCTGGCTCCCACCCTCCATGGAGCCCGCACCTGGGAACGTCTCACTATGAAAAAGCTCGAAAGTTAGGACTAGGGCCACCGTTTCGCTTGAAATTGGAGGGTGAAAGACGGGAGAGAATGGGGTTAGGGGAATTGGGGAGAGGAAGTGATGACGCCTGGTGGTTATTGTTACGTCTAAAAAGACGTAACAAAAACCGCTAAGAAATCCGCGCTCTCCCTCGAGACCACCGTACCACCTCTGATCCTTCAGAGGTAGGAGGCGGTCTGTATCCAAGCTAACTAACTAACTAACTAGACTAAGAGACACGGATAGGTTTCCCGCTCCGCCCACAGCAGAAGTTATTTGATAATTTCCCACCCAAAAAAATAAAGTCTCCTCGATCAATCAATCCATTAAACGGTAATCTAACGCTACGGTACGCTACGGTAAGTTTAGCACATTAATGTAGGAAATAATATGAAATAGTAAGAATTTATCCTAATCTTAAAATAAAAAAAGTCTAATCAAAATCAGTCAATTTTTTTTTTTTTTTTGTTTGGGTTGTCATCAAATAACTTCTCCCGCTCTGGGCGGAGCGGGAGGGTGTGTCAGACTCTTACTGACTAAAACCCACCCGTATTCCTTCCTGTTGCCTGTGTTGCCAGGGGCCTCGGTGACCCTTTAGTATCTTCCCGCGACCCCGGCAGGCATCGGCCTTAGTGGACCCCTACATTTGTGCTGACGACATCTCTTTGAGGCGCGCGTGGAATACAACGCGCCGTCGACCCGGGCCTGGTCCTTACCGGACGGTGAACTACCCATTGCTCACCGTCCGCAAGCCCGCGCCTACGGTGGCCGGAAATCCGCTCGGGATTCCCGACGCCCCGGGCGTCTCCTGCGGCAGCTAGGGGCGAGAGGGCGCGAAATTTGCCTTTCACTCAACCGTCCCGCCTCCTCCTTCGCGAGCATTACTGCTTCGCGGAAGGAGGTGACGGCTGCCCATGCCCTCTCGCCTCAGTACCATGACCTGAACCAGGGCCGGATGTGAAAGATCTCTGCCGCCGATCGCCTGCACGAGGACACGGCGGTGCTCTGCCCAAGCCAGGCAGGCCTCCACCGTATGCTCCATCGTGTCCTCCGGGCGATCCACACAGTGGTGACACCCGGGCGTTTTCTCCCGCCTTATCCGACACAGGAACCTGCCGAAGCTGCCGTGTCCGGTGAGGACCTGCGTCAGGCGGAAGGTGAGGACGCCGTGGCGCCTCTCTGGTCAGGCGTCTTATCGCCGCAATCGTGGCGTGCCCAGCACTGGGTTGCGACAACCGTACTCTCCATGTCGCCATGAGATCCCGCTGGAGCTCCGTCCGCTGTGCCGCGATTTCTCGCGGCAGCGGAGTAACGCCCCAGCGTTTCGCCTCCTCGCGCCACTCCCATACGTGCGCGAGGACTTTTGCCTCCAGATCCCATCGCGGCAATACTGCAAGGAGGCTCGCTGCCTCACAGGAGACCGTGCGGTATCCCCGGACCATCCGGATGGCCATGACCCTTTGGGCCGCGCTCAACCGGCGGGTTGGACGCAGCACCAGAGAACACCCCTATACAGGAGCCCCGTAGAGGGCCGTGGACCGCACGACCCTTGCGTAGAGCCTCCGGCAGGAGGCGTTTGGACCCCTAGATTGGGCAAGAGCCGTTTCAAACTGGAGCGGACCATGAAAACACATGGACCCGGACTTGTGCAGGGCCATCTTGAGTCCCAATTGCCGGATCCTTTCGACGATTGTACGCAACCCCGCATGCCTTCGGCCGCCGCCTGGTGCGACCTCCCCTGCGCCAGGACCAACGTGTCGTCAGCGTAGCACACTACGCTGACGCCGCTAGGGAGGTCAGCGCGCAGCACCCAGTCGTATCCGATGTCCCACAGATGCGGCCCCAGGACCGATCCCTGTGGGACACCGCACGACATCTCTTGCCGGTTCTACACTCCCTGGTGACTGGGGTAGATGATGGCCCTGTCCGTCAGATAGGCCTCGACCACACGACAGAGGTAGGTCGGCATCCGGTGGTACCGGAGTGCCTCCCTGATGCAACTCCAGGGCAGGGTATTAAAGGCATTGGCGATGTCGAGACACCGCCAAGACGACCCCACCCTGGGCAACAGCATTCCCCGTCGTCAGGGCTCGCACGCGCATGATGGCGTCCACCGTTGAGCGCCCTCTGCGGAAACTAAACTGGCTCTCCGCCAAATCCGGCCCCACCCGCACCAGCTGGCCGACGAGGCGGTCTGCAATGACTCTTTCAAAGAGCTTGCCCACCTCGTCGAGCAGCACGATGGGCCGATAAGCGGACGAAGAGTCCGCAGCGCGCCCTGCCTTCTTTATGAGGACCAGTTTCCCCGTCTTCCAACAAAGCGGGAACTGGCCCCTCTCCAAGCATGTGCTTAGGAGCCCCCTAAGTCGAGGCCCGAGAGCCTCCAAGGCCAGGACCCAGGCTATCCTAGGTAAGCCGTCTGGTCCTGGGGAAATCAGTCAACTTGGAATTCGGTCCTGAGGAACTTTTCTTGGATGGGCTGAGTCGCCGACGATACGAGGAATGAAAGCAGCTGGCGGGACTGAAGTACACAGCACGCAGGTTCTAAGCGGCCGGAGAAAACGACGTAAGGGTACGAGGATTCCGGTACATGGTCTGAAGTCTTGGACCAAAAAAAAAAAACTGAAAGTCGGCTCTCGATTCTATCTGGTGTTGTAACGCCATAGGTCGTATAGGTGTACCTATGGCGAATAAAAATAAGGTGTATCACTGGGGAAGGAACCGAGATTTCAGTTGAGAGGAAAAATAAGGTACTATAAGTACCATTAGGGCCGATTCACACCGAAAGCAGCGGCCGGCAGCGGCGCGGCGAGCACTTTCAGTGTGAAATAATTTTAAACTTTATCTACTTAATTAAAAGGCCAGTATCGCTTGAAAAGCGCGTAAAGGTAGACCTTTACGCGCTTTTCAAGCGGCCGCGCTAGTTGTCAGCGGTACTGCCGGGGCCGCTGCCCTTAGGTGAACTAAAGGTGAACTGAATAAACATAATCTTGCTGTACTTCACACTCGCCTCCACAGTGTAGGCAACTCGTTCCATGGGTCAATGCTTTTACAACAAACTTCCTATTGATATTCGAAATTTACCCCTTAAACGATTTAAAAGCTGTATAAAGGCTCCTTCAAACAGGCGCGACACGCGACGCGACACAAAGGCACCGCGTGTAGCACTACAAGCGGTGCCTTTGTGTCGCGTCGCGTGTCGCGCTTGTGTGTAAGAGTCTTTAAAACCAAACTTTGTAAAAAAGGGTACTCGATAAAATTTCTGATTACTTAGAAGACAAAAAAGTTTGGAATTGAGCTGCTTGCTCTGATAAGCCTTGTGATAAAACCGTAAAACTTGACATTTTAATTATGCAAAATCATCATTATATACAACTATATATACATATTGACATTGATGAATATTATAAACAAAATTACGTGCATATTTATGTACCTTGAAAAATATTATATTGCTTTAATTATTGTGAATGTGAGCTATGTGGGTCATTTTAATTTATTCCTTGTTGTTTTTTTTTCTCTTACTTTTAATGATGGTCTGGCATTTTGAGTACTTTTTGCGGCCAACCCAAATGTCCTTTCCTTGGTATTGTTCGTCGAGTCGTTGAGCTCCTTAAGTTTTGAGTTGAGCTACATGATTGACTGACAAATGCTGGTACTGACTGGACAGGTCCACTCAAATTTGTGTGGTTTTGAGGAAAGCCTCAAAATACCATTTCAGACACGGATCTACATGGTCCTCACTTGATCTGACCAAGATTATGTCTGGACTTTAAAAGAGACTGTGACCCTTGAGTTTGTTTCGCCATTTCTTCTCAGGGGTAGTCAGATAGGAAATGTCGACTCCATCTAGCTTATTTTTTTTTTTTTAATATGACGTGTAAAAGTGATTCTCATATCCTATTTACAGAATAAAAATATTCATTTAATTTCAACTCAAAAACAATTAATATCACAACATCAGGAGCAGTAGTAATATAAACTATAACTCGTAACTCTCTTTCACTATCATCTCAGTCGCTCCATGTAAAATAGCAGTATCCGGTAAGACTGGAAGCCGACCCCAACATGGTTGGGAAAAGGCTAGGCAGATGATGATGACTGCCTGTCTGACCCCCATAACCCAGTTACTGGGTAACACAACACCCCTCGGTAAGAGTGGCAACTGTCCAAGATCTACATATAACAGCCGTGATGAACGGCTTGACGTGCTTTCCAAGGCACGGAGAGGTCTTGGTATGTAAAGTTAGTCACCCATCCACGGACCAACCGCGGCAAGCCTGGTCGATCGACCCGTGCGGCTATTATTACTTAGCCACAAGCCCCTCTGTCATTATATATACTCTTATATATTTTGAGTGTCAGGGTTCACAATTCCAAAAGATTTTAATATGACCAGCGCTTCTTTATGATTTGAAGACAACTGAATGTCCTTTTTTTCCTATCAAAAAAACACGACAACGTCCAATAAGTCAAATTCAAATTTAAAAACCAGAAAATTATGAATAAAAAATGAGGCTAGCTAGAAAAACTAAACTTATAGATTTAGTCCGCAGAAGTTCAACGCGTTGTACGTTACGTTGTAAATTATTAGGCCTTGTCTAAGTTTAAAAGAAGGCGTAGGTAGGTACTTTATGCATAAATAACTACTAATAATTAATTGGAGTCCAGCCTTCATGGGCAAATAATCTAGATCCGCCCACTTCCTACTTCAACTAAAGTTTGATCACTTGGATGGGTTGTTCATAATGTTCGGAGGAGTTACCGACGCACAGTGAATGTCATTTATTAAACTGGTAAGTACCTAGTTCATACAAGACAGTGAAGGTTTAATTTTTATGTTCAATAGAACCTGGCCGCTATGCAAATAAATATGCATAGCGGCCAGGATCTTTGTTCTTAGTGCGTATCTACAGTCGTATCTTTGCCGCTCGCGCCGCCATGTCAAATGAGTCACAGAAATGAGATTTGGGGAGATTTTGTTAAAAAACTTTCGTTTGTGGGCTCCATATTTCAGATAAATGTCTAACCTAAAGAGAAAATTCGAAAAGACCACGCAGTAATGAATGAAATCTTCAATTATCAAAACTCCCGGAAAGCTCTTTCCAGGTAACCCCCTGCCGGATGACGTGGAAGAAATTTATATCTGTGACATTTCACTCGGTGCTGGAGACGATGAACTCGCATAACCGACCATAAAAACACAAAATCTTATCTTATCTTACAACCTAGTTATGTTCCTGAAAATGCCTGCATTGTAAAAGTGTATAAAACTGTCTCTTAATACACCTGCAGGCTTAGCATGACGCTTTCTATTTCTACGAAGAATAGACACAGCTCTTTCTATACAAAGTGACATTTCGTTTCTCCATTTTTGACATCGCACCGTAGAAATCCTACTAAAAATCTACTTACATAAAAAAGGACCTACACAAAGATCGTTAAAACGAAAGACAAAATGGCAGATTGCAGAAGGACTGGTGGACTGGTGTGATGTCAAAAATGGTGAAACGAAATGTCACTTTATATAGAAAGAGCTGTCTATTCTACGTAGAAATAGAAAGCGTCATGCTAAGCCTGCTGTTAGAATTTAGTAGGTAAACAACATGTAGATACCGATTTCATTATAGCCTGGGTTGATATTTATGTACTAGCATAGACTGCATAGAATAAGAATAAATAGAAGCGAAACACCCGCACCGCACCGAATGCTTTAGAAATGCTTACAGTTTCAGAGTGGCATGGGCAGAGCGTAAGAAACGTTCAACAATGGTCGGTCGCAGCTCACGTTACGCGCAACGCTACGCCGTAGCAGCTCATAACGTGAGTTGCAGATCGCGTGGCGGCTACGTGCTGTCATAAAAAAAAATACAACTTTCCCACGGTTGTTGAGCGGTTTTGATCAGCGGTGACAGCGGTAGTTGATTGATTCGGCGACTTCGGCGAACGCACAAAGAAAATACCTACCTACACGAGTTTCACTTCTGTACGATTTCTGATTCTATGATAGGTACCTATGTACCTACAAGAGACGAAGTGATAACGGCTCGGTAACTCGACGCCGAACTTCAATCAAACTTATGGCGCTGTAATTGAAAGCTTTGATGGACTGGGATTATTCTCTCGTTTATTATTTCGAAGTTCACTCCATTTTGATCGTGATCGCGGTACGGATCATTGGTTTTGTGACAATTGGTTTATAAATAGAATCGGTATACTATTGCCTGCGTACTAGGTACAGATGTGCGACGTATTTCGTTCCGGATTTTGTTTCAATTGTAAATTGTTATGTTGATTGAGTGCTATGAATGTTCGTGGGCGTTTGCTATCCGATACTGCAGCTATGATTGTTTATTTATTAACTTTTCCCACACTAGGAATGGCCTGTGGGTACATCGTAGTTGGGTTTACAGAGACTAATCTCACTTCATAAACACCCAGTCCCGAAACATCTCTGTATCTGTAGGGGGAAGCCAAAGAGTGTGCACTCATGCTGTTATTAAATCTACCATCAATCCATTGAATCTACTGTAGATTGGGCGGATTGTCAGTTGATTTTCGTCACAATAAATGGATACCTGCAAAGGAAAGGATTTTCATAAGTAGCGGTACAAAGTTAAAATGTAAATACAAAATGGAAAAAGGGCATCAAAGTGGAATTTTACTACGTGACCCATGAGACGAGACCGTCTCTTCGTCCGAACAGTCTGTATGTTAACGACGCCTTCACCGCTATAAAGAACATCGTTTGTGCAACAAGACAAGCAACAATGTACTACTAAAACGTGATAAAACCTCTTGAAAGGCTTTAGTACCCACTTCCCTGTAAATATATCGTTTTCAGACAAATTATCAGCATAAAACATACTTTAATGTCGAAACTTCATTGAAAGCTTCGCGAGTCATCGCTGAAAGTGGCTCTAAATTGATGCAAGATATTATGGCTACGAAACAATATGTTCTCTCGGGAAATGTTACCGCTTTCAGCGTAGGAAAGCTGCAGTGATGTTTCTAAAGCTAGAGAAAATCAAAATACCTACTTACTCCTGAATGTGTGCAAAGTGCGCGCCGCGGGTCTGCTGCATATAATTGTGAAACAATATAATATACCTACTTCGTACATCTGAGAGTAGCTAAAAAAATAACCAAATAACAATTTGGTTAATTTTGGGTCGGTTAAAGAGCGGGGTGAAAAACATTTCATCCCGCTTTTGTTCAAATCGATCGTATTTGTTCACCTTTTAATGGTAGGTGAAAATCTGTTTTGTTTTATTATTTGTAAGCTTTTATGTGCACGTGTTTCTGTGTCAAATAAATCAATTTTTCTTCCTTTTTCTTTCTTTCGTAGGTAGGAACCTCATCAACCTCCGGCGGTTTTATTGTTCACTAGCTGCGCCCCGCGGTTTCACCAGCATATCGATCCCGTGTGAATATCGAGATAAAAAGTATCCTATGTCGTATATGCCAAATTTCATCTATGCAATGACATGAATATTTACTCTGTGTAGTATTATATTGTTTTAATTATTGTAAATGTGAAGACTATGTGGATCATTGTTTAATTTTGTTTTATTCTCAGTTAGTTTTTAACATGGTCTGACAGTTTTGAGTATTTTTTGCGGCCTAGCCAAATGTCCTTTCTTTGGTATTGTTCGTTGAATCGTTGAGCTCCTTTAGTTATGAGTTGAGCTGCACAACGACTGACAAATGCGTGCACTGACTGGACAGGTCCACTCAATCTGTGTGATTCTTTCATTAAAAGACCATTTCAGACACCAATCGACATGATCTGATCAAGATTATGTCTGGACTTTAAAAGAGACTATGACCTCTGAGTTTGTTTCGGCCTTTCTTCTCAGAGTAGTCAGATAGGAAACGCCGGCCTCATCTAGTTTAAATAAATATGTTTTGACGTGTAAAAGTGTTTGTAAAAACCTACTTACAGAAATAAAATCATTTATCATTTATCATCCAAATCCGATCAGCCGTTTTAGCGTGGATGCGTAACAAACAAACAAACTCACTTTCGCATTTATATTATTTTATAGGCTTTATAACTTTCCTAAAGTTAGGATAATGGTCGAGGTTTTTAATATAGGACGCGTCAAACTTTATCTCTGAAGTGCGCTACTCGCTGCGCAGTGCCCCACCCCTCACCCCCGCTGACGTGAATTTGTTACTGCGCAGCGACTCGCCTCATGGTCCGAGCCGCCATAAAGTTTGAATCGGGCTGTACCTATAGTAAAACCTAGTAGTCGTAAGTTGACGGACAAACAGGTTTACGCCAGGTTCCCGTCCAATGTAGCAGGCAGTGGCTTCGTTTGAGAATTACAAATTGGAACGAACAAAACATTTCCCGTTTTTTACGTCAGCGCAGCACAGTCCCATACAGGCACAAAGCGGAAACCTTTTTCGACACGCTTTGAGCTTTGAGCAGGCGAAAATATTTTGTTTTGTTCCTGTCGAACGATACTATTTATTACAGTTCATTTTACTGGTAATTAATTCTTTCCCCTTTGTAACGCAGCTCGCTGATTCATCGCGTTATTGAGGAAATTCTTGGTAATCATTTGGTAAACAAATGTGATTTGTGTATGTAACGGTTAATGAAGCGAGGTATCTTTGCGATGCATCTTCAAACAGCATCTTACTAAGCGAAAATGGATGATGTAGGTAGGTAATGTCTTTTTGTAGGTATTTTTTTTTCGGTACCGTCAGAAACAATGGCGGTACCGCACACTTCCGACTGTTGTTGTTTGTAATGTTTTTTCATTACAAACAACAACAGTTGGAAGTGTGTGTGTGTGTTATGTGCTGACGCGTCACTTCGTAAGATAAAAATACAATATACCTACCTACGTGAAAACTGAAAAACAACTACAACGACGGCTACAAGATTTTTTTTTCGGGCAAAGCGGGATTTTGAAACCATTTGAGTAAAAAAAGCGGGATTTTTTCGTCGAAAGTGGCACATAATAAAAAAAAGTAGAATCGGTAGTATTTAGTTTATTCCTACTTATCCTTATAATTAAGTTTCAAATCAAGTTTACAACGTTATTAGATAGCGATAGAAATGTATTTTTATTAAAATACGTTACTGTAGTCATAACAATAATTGTCTGGTTTGTTCTGTAAGGCAGTTAAGTCTTCACAGGCATATAATATGAATAATACATTACGAATTACTCTTTTTTTATCCCCGAAAAGCGGGACTGAGCCAGTTCCGCGCGGGTCATTTAATTTGGGCTAAAAATCGGGACGTCCCGCCAAAATCGTGACGTTTGGCAACCCTGACTGCAACACTTGTGTTTCAGGATACCGAGTTTCGCATTATTCTTACAATTTTGTTATCATAGAAGATTTTCTCAGTTGTAGTTTTGATATTATTTTAGCAAAATGATAAATCCACTGTTATGTATTTCTCCCATTCATCTGTTCGTTATTGAAAACGCCGTGCTACATAAATAAGTAGCCAGGTAGTTATGTATGTTTATAACTATTATCTGCCAGACTCCGTAGATTAATGTTCTTGAATACCATAAAGGACAAAGATATGTATCTACTTTGTTTAGCTCTGAAGCTCGTTTTGATGGTTTGTTTGATAACAACAAAACTGAAACTTTATTTGGGTCATGAACGTAGGGTATTTAAATGTTTTGTAAATCCGTTCGTGAACAATGCGCTTTATTTTATGGGTCATTAAATGAATACAGCTACGTCCACACCGGAGTTTTTGTGGAGCAACGTTAACAAGTCTTAGTTAGCAACAATGGATAACAAAAAGTTATCGCAAAAGCCTCAAAATTTATAGAAAGTTACTTAATGTCATGTTACTTAATCATGTTGCAAAAAGTTACTATACAAAAATTAACTTCGGTGTGGATGCACCTTATTGTACAAAATTGAGTAATGATTTTGAATCATTCTTTTTCGAACGCGATTCCATTGCATTTTCTTTTTTTTAATTTCAGTAATTTGTGAAAATAAATGTCTTATTTTGAGCTTTTGTATACCGTTCGATCGATAACAGTCTTGTACCTATTGATAGCTAAGTTCCAAATATTTTGAACTTTAGACAGAAGGTGCGTATTTTAGGGAAATCCGAAATTATCTGTTGCGTTTATTTCTAGGAATTAATGTGTTAACTGATAAAATAATAATGTAGGCGGCGCGGATTTTCAGTGATGTATAGTGCAACTTGCAAAGATAAAGATTCAGATGTTCCTGTAAAATCTTTTTTATAAAAATAAAAAAGATTTCTAAAACAACACTACATAATGTAAAATAATTTTTATTTCGGAAATCGGTGGAAAAAAATGACAATACAAAACCAAAGACACCGACTTAGTGCCACTAGTAGTGTTTTGTAGACGGTTTTAAATTTTGAAAAAACAAAATCTATACTTTTTACACGTCTGCCCAAAACAGCCCAACCCTGAAAACATAGGGTTCATGTATGTTTGTGAGTTTCTTTATTCCACCATAACTTCTAAACGGCTTAACCGATATCAATGTATGTGGTCTCGATAAAAGCGTTGCGTTATCCCGGGTAACAAAGGCTGGTGAAAATTGAAGTAATATAATGGGGGAGCCATGGTTCATGAAAATAAAAGTTTTTTTTCCATAAAATTTTACTACTTATACTATCACCGTCTAGAGCTTGCTTAGTAAGTACATAACAAAAATATATCAATCAATCCATCATTTATTTTGTTAAACATTGGTTCGGTTACAGATACCTAGTATAATTATTGGTACGAGTATATATAACAGTAGTATTCAGTATGCATTCGTTCACTAATAACATAACAAAAGAAAATAATTAAATATAACAGTAGGTACTATTCAATATCCTATAGAAAAACTTATTAAAAAAAATATTGTTTTATGACTAAAAGGTATAAAATAAAAAATAAATACTTAATTTATATAGCTGTAAGTCTTCCATAGTGTCATAAATAAATAAATTTCAATTTTTTTTTAAACACGCCTGCCTTGTCAAACAGTTCTTTACAGGTCCCCCGAGTTTGCTGAAAAGATTGGTATTCAGTTCAAAATCGTTTAGCTTTTTTTTAATATTTTTGTTCAACTTTTGTGATTTACTTTGTGACAAGGCAGGCGTGTTTTTTAATTTTTTAAATTATTTATTTTTTTACTTGTGGTACCTACGAGTACCTCACACGAATTTGTATACCACTACCTGCTATGTAAATATCAGTGATAAGGAGTTATTATAACATCATCAGCATGCACTAAGTGGAAAAAATATGTACTAAAGAAGCTAAATCAAAAACTACCAAAGCAAAGTTAATAACATTTGTATGCGCGGTGGTCGCGCAAGATTCTACTACCAAATGAAAAAAGAATTTTCAAATCGGTCCGCAATCGACTAAAATATCGATGAACATAATTATAATATATAAAAATAAAAATATATGCAGACGAATTGAGAACTTTTTGGGGCCCTCCTTTTTAGGGTTCTGTAGTAAACAAGGAACCCTTATAGTTTCGCCATGTCCATCTGTCTGTCTGTTTGTCTGTCTGACCCCGCTGTAGCTCAGAGACGCTTAGTACTAGAAAGCTGTAATTTGGCATCGGTATACATACTTATTAATTACGCCGATAAAGTGCTGAATTAAAATCTTGGGAAACAATTTTTTATGCACGTATTGTGGGGATGATATTTTATCAGTGTTAAGTTTGTTTTTGGGATTAATTCATCCCAACTTCCCAACTACGGACACTTTCATTGTGCGTGGTCCGACACGCACATGGCCGGTTTTTTAAGAACTCGGTAAATCAAAACGAACCACTCACAAACATTGTATGGTACGATAGGAATCGTAAACAATAGGAATTGTTGAGATGTGTAGAATATATTGATACCTACCTAAGTACCATACTTTTATAAAAAAATGTAAACTTGTAGTACCTACCGCCAGTCATCACCTCGCCGTCGCTGGTCATCTCTTAACTGCCAGAGCTTATTTTTAATCTTTTAATCTTATAGTCTGTATTGTTTTTAATTTACTTATTTTGACATCGTTCTCACACAAAGAAGCAACAAGAATAATGTACTCAGGCTTTGAAATATCTTTGATTCCATGGAGTTTTTTTGCCCGTTCTTCTCCATAGAGATCTATGTTTTGGAATGGGCCTTCAACTTTCTGATAAAGATAAAGATACATTTATTTGTTCAAACATGTGTAATATAATACATGAATATGCACATATAGATGGAAACATAATTTTACCGGACCAACATGTTTTGCCTCACTCGGCGTACAAAATGTTTATATGTTATTAATTAAATTAGCAATTATAAATTAATTAAATTAATGTCAGTCAACCTGACTACAACAGTAATGTCTGACTGACTGACCCAATCTTTGACTGTCCAAAACTGCCTGTAATTGGTTTAATTGAAATAAATTCTTTGAGTTTGAGTTTACTAGGTACTAATTTTAAGAGCAACCAAGAATAAAATAATTAAATTATTAATTAAAACTGATCTTTCTTTCCTCGTACTACACAGGTAGTCTACTTTCCGGAATGCTGTAATTAAATTATCGTCAATTATTAATTAAGCAGAATTACCTTCCGGTCTGACCCAGCCACCTTCTTAAGGTCAGCAGTCCATTTATCTGGGGGCGTCCCACACTACGCTTGCCAATACGCGGTCTCCACTCCAGGATTCGTCTGCTCCACCGGCCATCGGTCCTTCGACAAACTTGGCCAGCTCACTGCCACTTCAGTTTGCTTACTCTGCAAGCTACGTCGGAGTGGAGGCGAAAGGCGGAGGACAGGGTGTTGTGGCGCAGTCTGTAGTGGACTGCAATAGAGGTTTTCCGTTTGGTGCCGGACGTAAAGAATGCACCATCCCATTTCTTCCCGTGGGTGTCGTAAAAGGCGACTAAGGGACTTACTAGAGAATGGGCAGCAGCGTTCTCTATGCATTTTAACACCATACTGCGATCGCCAATCCGCCTGCCAAGCGTGGCGATTATGGCAACACCCCCTCCTCCCCCAGCCTATGTCCAGCAGTGAACGTCTTCGGCTGGAATGATGATGATGATGATGATGATGATGAGAAAGAGGTGACGGCTGCCCATGTCCTCTCGCTCCGTACCACGGCCTGAACCAGGGCCGGACGCGAGAGATCTCTGCCGCCGATCGCCTCCACGAGGACACGCCGGTGCTCTGCTCCACCGTATTCTTCACCGTGTCCTCCGGGTGATCCACACAGTGGTGACACCCGGGCGTTTCCTCCCGCCTTATCCGACACCTCATTCGATGCTAACACATTTGGCGCCGAAATATTAAATGTCTGAGCGCAAATTGTTTCAATTCAGACGCTAATTAGGTACATGATTATTATTCATCTGCCTAGCCTTGTCCCAATTATGTTCGGGTCGGCTCAGGCACGTATCCAGACTTTTGGTTCGGGGGGGGACAAACATTGAAACAACCATGTGAACTGTGTGAAAATCGCTGTAATCACTGTACTATACTATAATTATATAAGTATTTTTCTGTTTCCGCTGGCAGCCATTACGTCTAGTACCATATCAGGATCTGGCGCCAAAGCGGAATGAATAGACAATAGAGCGAGACCAGTAAGCCTCTCGCCCGCCATTCTATTCCTTAGGAAGGATTTTATTCTCTTTAGGCATGAAAATGACCGCTCCACAGATGCCGTTGAAACCGGAAGGGTGGCCAGAATATGTATTAGCCTGTTAATGGTAGGAAAGAAAACTTTGTCACACGTGTCTAAAATTTCCATAATTTCGACTGGTTTCTTATCTGTGTTTTTCCGCTTGGCACACCACATACTGTACTCTGCTTTTATTAGTGATTCTCCAACACGTTCTTCCCAATAAATTTTCATATTTTCTAATTCACTTATTTTCCTCTCGTCCACATTTTTCGGAAGAATAATTTCTAAAGAAGAAAGCAGCTCTCTTTGATTCGCAAATCTATCATTCATGCCAGATATCAAATCGTCCAAGCACGGTATAAAAATAGTTCTTCTGAAGTATTCTTCAGCAGTATCGCTGGGAGGGTTGCTTCGTGCAGTTTGGTGGGCAGTAACTCGAGGACGCTGAATTTCTATTTGCAAGACATCTTCCGCTATTTTGCAGCATGCGTTATATATTTCTGAGAATACCGGGTTAACATCGTCACGTATCTCTTTTAGTTTTCCGATAATGTCATCGGAAAATTTCATAGCAGAGGCCAGGTCGTGTGTAGGGTTCTGCAAATATGCTGACAGTGGGAGAGTATAACTGAAAAATCTTTAACAGGTTTTTAGAGAAATCAAGAAACTACTCTTTTCCATCGCAGCTATGAGTGTAGAGGCAGTTTGGGCGACAGTTCTGTTTGTGTAGGATAGTTCTCTTAATGTAATGACAATAGGTTCGAGTAACTCACCAAATACATTTATAGAGTCGTGACGTTCTATAAATCTAGTGTCACACATGCCGACCAGTCTTTTTTTCTTACTTTCTGGTGTGAGCTTTTCCACATTTTCCTTGAACTGTTTCCCGGCCATTGCATTGTTGCGAAGTAAATTGCAGACTTCCTTCACAACGCCTATTGAATTTCTCACCTCGGGAACTGAAAGAGCTTTTGAAAGAACTAGGTTCAGACGATGTGCTGAGCAATGTACGTATGTGGCCTTAGGAAATTCTTTTCTGATTCTCGTCTGCACACCACTGATGTGTCCTCCCATGGTAGCAGCTCCGTCATACCCCTGACCAACTAGTTTATCGAGATTCAAACCAATCTCATGACATTTCTTTAAAATTTCTGCACTTATTTTACGGCACTTAGGTCGTGTATTTCAATGAAACTGAGAAAGTCCTCCCTCAAAATACCTTTATAAACGTATCTCGCACATAAAGACAATTGCTCAGTTCCACTCACATCTAAAGTTTCATCGCCAAGAATCGCGAAACACTCTGAACTATTTATTTGTGTCACAACTTTTTTCTGAATTATCTTTCCGCAAGTATCTATTATTTCATTTTGAATAATAGGGCTAAAATACGTTGCATTTTTAGGGGTTGTAATGATATGATCTTTCAGGATATTATCATAGCTTGCTCGGTATCGTAGCAGAGCCCTGAATTTTCCATTTTTACCAAGTGGCTTTTCTAAAGTCAATGGTCCACTGTCTTTGTCTCCACGAAGCGGCAACTTTTGCTCTCCACAGAAGATGATAGTTTCGATTATAGGTTTTAGTGCTGTTCTATTTCTTTTCTTTTCTTTGAGCCTTTGATCATTAAGCAGCGATGCAACGTCTATAGCTGCTGAATCCATTACGCGTAAGAAATGTTCTGCGCATAACTTAGAAAACTGGTGATATTTAGCAGCAGAATGTTCGCGAAATCTCTCTGTTGCATCTTTCCAATTATCAAATGGTTTGCTGACAAAACTTCCAAGTGTTTGGTGGGAACCTTTTCCAGCGGTGCCTGATGAAAAGACAACGCAATATTTGCAGAACACACCATTCCTCCTCGGCGAATATGTTAACCATTCCCATGATCCCATCCATTCTCTTCGAAATCTAAGTTTCCTCTTTCCAAAGCTACTAGCCGGAAACGAAAATGACGCATCTGGGACAAACGGCTGTGTAATAATATTTTTTTTCTGTTCATCTGTGAGTACAAGAGGAGGATACTGTGTGTTATATATGGCATTAGAAACCACGCCGATATCAGGAAAAGTTTCACTTATAATCATTGTATCTAAACTGCACGTTTTTGAAGTTGAACATTCTCCTTCATCTCTACATCTTCCAGCCGGTTCGGCTGAAATCACATTTTTTTCTGTAAATTTTGACGAAGTTGTTTCTAGTTGTCTACTATCAACAGCAGAAGCCATGCTTGGAGTAGTTTTTTCCTCGCTAGTAGTAACAATTTTTTTTGCCACTGGCTTGAAAAAGTTGTCAATTCTCTTCATTTTAGCAGCAGCAATTTATATACGTTCAAACAAGCACAAATCAAGAAGCACTCACATTTCACACATTACTTTACTTTATTTAAGTAATCTGTGATGGATAGGGCGAACGGTCCAACAAATTATGACGTCTGCAGGTCCAAAATTGTCCAACACTATCTCACGTACGTAACGGACTGGCCATTTGGCGAATCCAATGAAAACAGTGGTTTTGAAGTTTTTTTCCTTTATTTCACGGCACGGGCAAAGTATCAGGTGAACCAAGTCGGAAGGAATTTACTCTACTCTCTATGAAACTGAAACCAATATCAAAATAAACTGGTCTATTGCACTATACTGTCACTATTGCAGAGGTATTTCACTTTTCTTCTCGCTTGTCGCTCTCGATTCTCACTTGAATCGCTCTCGAAATAAACTGACATGCAGGTTCCCGGACTCCCGCCCCCGCCGTATTTATACTACATTTTCGTCTTCTGGAACACTGTGGAATATTGCGCCATCTACTACCTGGTAGCAGAAAGTTATGGAAGCTTCTCGATATTTCGCTACTCAACGCGACGATCTTTCTACTATTAGTTTTTCTACTCGACGATAGATGTCGTTCATTACTGTTTTCGTTCTCGGTTTCTCTCTAAATAGGTTAGATGGCGCTACTAGTAACGTCGCTTACATAATCAGATCAAGATCTATCTATATTTTTATTTTACCTACTTATTGAAAGAACACGCAAGCGAATAAATAAACAGATGGCTTAAAACGTTTTTTTTTTTCAGTCAGATTTCGGGGGGGGGGATAAATCCCAACTATCCCCCCCTCTGTATACGTGCCTGGGTCGGCTTCCAGTCTAACTTGAAGCAGCTGAATGCCAGTATTTTACATGGAGCGACTGCCTATTTAACCTCCACAACCCAGTTACTGGGTCACACGATACCCCTTGGTAAGACTGGTTGTCAGACTTTCGGGCTTCTGACGACCCGTTACAACTGTCAAAGATCTACAAATGACAGCTGGGACCAACGGCTTAATGTGTTTTCTAAGGCATGGAGGGTCTTGGTATGTAAAGATGGTCACCCATCCACAGACCAACCGCAGCAAGCGTTAACCTGATCGATCTACCCGTGCGGCTGTTATTACTTAGCCACAAGCCCAAATACATGAATATTATTATGCAAACGTTAATTGGGGTCTAGTGGCAACCATGTTCAGTTGCACAGCGCCTCTATCTAAGTGTGTGAAACTTAATTAAGTACTTAGTTAGTTACATAGGTATTAGGTATGCACGTAGTCAGGTACATACATATACACTTAACCGGTTCTTAAAGTAATAGATATGATTTTAGTTTATGAAGCAGGTTTATGAAAATGATTTTGTTATTTCTTTTGAAGATTGTAAACTTCTTTTATTGTATAGATTCAATCTTCTAGCATAATTAATTCTAATTACATAGCACATGTGTGAGTACCTACTATGTACAGTCAGCGTCAATAATATCGGGACGAACAGACTGTTCGAAATGATCTAAACAACTATGAAAATTAAATATTAACTCAATGACACAAGAACTGTTTCAAAATGAAGAAAGTACACGACAATTGTCATTCTGACAAGAGTTTTATCAAATCGAGATAAAGTTTAATTTTCTTAGTTGTTGAGATCATTTTGAACAGTCGGTTCGTCCCGATATTATTGACGCTGACTGTACTATAAAGTAGCTACTATTTTCAGAATTTCATGTGATAGGACTTCAGTTCCTAGTACGTAGCTTTATGCAAATGTTTTTATTATTTCTAATATAAGAAAAGGAAAAAAGAACAGCTACTTGGAAATCTAAAACAGTTTCTTTTGATGCTGTATTATACTCCTTTCTGAAACAGCTTTAACTAAAATACCTATAACCATTGTTTAAATTCTTGCATTTGTCTAAAATCAATTTGCTTAAACTACGACGCGATGTACAATAAACAATAATGCAAAATCACTTTTCCTTTATCTAAGAAGGATAACTTGAAATTATTGAGCTAGACACTCATTCGTCATTCATTATTTTATTAGGTACCGTTTAATCTACATTAGAGGATACTTTACGATTTATACAGAAACACATCGCATAGATATCAACTGTGTCCTGTCCTAAAATGCAGCGGTACCTAATATAGAATGGGACGAACTTTTTTCTTTAAAAAGTTCTATTTCAAAGATTTTATTTATTGTTCGAATTGCCTTGCAAATATAGTTATTTAAAAAGTAAAAAGAAACAAATAAACATATTGGGTTGTGTAAAATTATAGTTGTTCGTCCTTTGTCTCGTCATTGATTCTGTAATGTAAACTTACTTAGTTTGAACTTCCGTGCACGATTTGAGGAAAGTACTACTACTATACCTACAGGGGGGTAACCATCACCTCATATAGCAGTATTATTATAATATTACTTCACAGTGGGAAAGTGATGGAGCTATACAGGACTTATAGCTCCATCTCTTTCTCACGCTAAGTAATATTGAAATAATACTGCTATAAGAGGTGATGGTTACCCCCTGGCCTTCGCCGCAACCAAGCATTGATGGACTCACGTATGTGGGCCGAGGCGACAACGTTCACGTTCGTCTATCAGTGCCTCTTGCAGGCCGCTGCGGTAATGTACCTACCTACTATTTTTGTAAAAGTTTTTAACCGAATTTTTAGTCGTGGTTCCAAATTCAAATCCCATTATTGACCAGCGGCTTATAATGAAAAATGCAGTAGGTAACTTATTATTACCCGGCTAGACCCCAAGACTATAATGAAAATTAGTGATAATTTAGGTTATGTTTGCATGACTAGACTTACCTATCATTTGACATTATCAAGCAGGTGGTGTGAAAACTCTATTAAGAATGGCCCAGTTGGCTAAGTTTGATTAAGAGTTTTCCAGATTAATAGGGTCTTACACCCATTTTTAAAAAGTGTCTTAATTAAATTCTATAGTGCTAATATGCCCCAAAAAAATCACAAAATTTTTATTCAATCGATAAGTGCCATAAAAATGCATTTAAATTTTACATTTTCAAATTTCGCGCGTAGTTTGACGAAAACGCTGGACGCAGTGGACGCCATGTTGCTCTGTGGTCATGACGTCACTTGGCTAGTAAACAAATGCGCTGATCTATTATCTAACTATCAGTTGACAGTTGACACGTTTTAGTTTATACAGCGGCATGACGTAATAACATGGCGGCTACTATTTCATGGTGTTTTTTAACAGATTAGAAAAACTGAAAACGTTGAATTGAATTTTAAAATTTATTTTGTTATTTTATGAACTAAAAGTAACATTTTCCGACTCCTTTTTGCCTAAACTATCTCAATAACCTATTTATAGATTTTTTCTCGTTTTTTTTAATTTCAAGTAATATTTGGTTAACTAGCCACTCGTCTGTTGAAATACGTCTTGCTCCTGAAAAATTCAATAAAGTCCGTCTGCAATGATAAATAGAGAAGATCTGGCGATATTGTAAATTCTGTTTTACATTTTCCAGAACTCATATACTCGTAATTAAATTTCTAGGTAAAATACGGCTGAAATAATCGCAACAACGCCGACTATTTGGGCGGACATTCGCTGCGTCGCGCATCGCTGCGAATGCCACGATCCTAAAATTACTATGTAGTATGAATGGCGGTCGTTCGCTGTGGTTCAGACAATAGCGTGTGCAGTTGGCACGCACGCGGCACAGTTATGGTGCCACGGCGTTGGCAGCGTCCCCGGCTGCACGGGCACTGTGCCATGGACCCACAGTTCATCGGCACCGCACTAGCCCAGTTTCTTCGCAGGAACGATCAGCAATTGATTAAACTTTTGAGACAAGATTTATTACGCATACTTACCTATTTATCTCTTGGTATAGTATGTGCATTTTAAATTGGATGTGTTAGTCATAGGTAGGTATGCCAAATGCTCCATTTTAGATACCTACATACCTACCTACACTATGAACGACACACCTAAAATGAGAAAGATGAAAGCAAATTTTTTTTAATGATGGAGCCAGACTAAATAGATAGGTACATAGAAGTTTTTAGGATGAGATGGACAAAATTAATATCTAACTAAAATGGTCCTTCCAGACTTCGAATTTACAATTAAACGTTTAGCGCTAAACGCATTTTATGAACTAAACGCGTTTTTTTGGTGCAAGCGGGCCTTTTTTTTTGGGGGAAATCATCAAATATCTTCTCTGGCTCTGGGTGGAGCGGGACGATGTGTCAGTCAGACTCTTACTGACTAAAACCCACCCGTGTTCCTTCCGTTGCCTGTGTTGCCAGGGGCCTCGGTAACCCTTTAGTACCTTCCCGCGAGGGCTTAACTTTCGGTTCTCGTTCTAATCATGCACTCCTAAGCGCTGATTAGACACTAAAACACTATCTCTCTCCTTAAACATATTTTTTTATTTTCTTTATTCTTAGCACTTGTTTTTGTTCTTAACACTTGTTTCATGATTATTATATAATAAAATTGAATAATTAGAGCAGTGTTGGCCGAGAGGTAACATAACGGTTCGAACCCAGAACGGCGCTTTACTTTGTGTAAATTATTTCATCACAAAACATCGTTAGGATGTCCTAGAACCAAAAATTCGAAGACATGTGCCATCTACCAACACTCACTGGGCCCGCGTGGTGAATTATGGCCCACTCCCTCTTACAGAGAGGAGGCCTGTGTCCCAGCAGTGGGAACAATATAGGCTGAATACGTTATACATCATTTTAATATGTTTTGTGTAGGTATGAATGTAGTTTTTGTATATATGTAAATGGTACACCACAGACTACCTGCATTATTGTTTCTCCTTTCCCCCCTAATCCATTCAAAGGTTGTGTTCAGAAGATCGCTTTTAGCGAAAAGACCGCCCATTGTGTCACCCTTTATAAAATTTCTGCATTTATATCTGTAATTTGTACGGTGTACATAATAAAAAGTATTCTATTCTATTCTATCAGGGGCCATACTTCTATCATTTGTAGGACAGTTTTACGAGAATGCAGGCTAACTGGAATTATAGTAGCGGAGAACAAAGGAATGATACTTCGACAAGAATATCATAAAACAACAATGATAATTTTATTGAGGGGTGTTAAAATTCACAGACAAGATGCCAGACGTGTGCAGTGCTATAAAACCCGTTATAGATTGCACCGTATTGCATTGCATTAGAGGCATGCGGCCTCATTGACAATTCATAATCCAATATGACAGGTGGTGTAACCTATGCAGTAACATAGATTTGTCGAGTGTCGAGTGCCAACACCGACTTATTGCGACGAGTGACATGGACTAAGAATTCAATAATTAACGATACGCGGAGACTACATGCCTACGGCCCATTTAGGACGACCGACGCACAGTGTTTTGTCCACCTAGCTTAGGTGGACAAAATTATTTTTCGACTGAAATGGCTTTATTTAAACTTATACTTACCTATTATGTACATTTTTTTGACTTTTTAAAAGACTTTAGAACATTGGGCGGTGAGGCGTAAAAAAAAAACGAAGAATCATTAGAATAAATATTTTATATTGAAAAAGAAAAGGCAAAATGCAACTAATATAAAATATAAATGTCATGCCTTATTTTTTTATCTACATTTAATAATATCACTATACAAAACAGGAGTTATATTACAGGCCAGTTACTTAAAATATAATAATATGATAAATATATTACAATCATTCTTTAGATAAAAGGAATTTTATAGGACGGCAGTACCATATTGAAGAGGGGCGAGGGTTTTGCCAAATAATATTATCACCATCATGCAAACGTAATGGCACGAAACAAAAGACGAACATAAACTCATCTGTGGGCTCATGATCCTCAAATTTTTGTTTGTAGGTACTGTGACCAGAGCTGCCATCACAGCCCCACTTATTAACGTAAATGATGACTTTTGCGGGAGCATACTTCTAATAACTTCTTCTTGTGAATTTACTAATCTCTCGACAGTTTTATTTAAAATCGCTTGAAGCTTAATTTCAGCCCATGTTTCTGTTACAGAAATATGCTCCGAAGGGGGATAACAGGATAGGAAACACTTACGTAGACTGTAATATGATGGTAGTACTTTATGTCCCACCTTCATTTCCCACTTTCTGGTAGTTTTATACGTGTGACTCGTACACTTAGCGTCCATATAATAGGACGTTTTGACTCAACGCTTATTCCATCACTCGCACGTTTTATCGCTTGGGCGACGCTTCGCTTGCCTTCCGATCTACTGGCTACTTCTGCAGCAATCGCCAACTCGTTAGCACTCCACTCGGAAACGATGCTGTCCACACGTCAATTTTTCGTTTTTTTTTTTTTTTAAAACTTTGCCCCACACTAGGAATTTCTTCCTGTATCGTGGGTGCGTTTACAAACATAGAAACTCACAATCACAAACACCCAGACCCGGAACAATTACTTGCAGATCATACAAATATTTGTTCCGTGCGGGGATCGAACCCGCGACACGCTGCGCAGCAGTCGATCGCTCAGCCATTACGCCAACCGTGTCGTGTTTTGTATGATGACTCTTCGAAGCTCTTTTAAGGTCTTCCCGGACGCGTAGCAGTCTCAGTCGAAGCGGAGGCAACTGTAGGGTTAACAGACACCTTGAAATGGAAGTATGTTCCTTCCAGCCATGTTTTATGCATAGAGAGAAACCTTTCCCTGATGCGATTAGCACTAGCCCATTTTTGGGCAACTTTCGTGCTATAAGCAGCGATGTTCTTGGTAATTTCGCGGAGCGATGCTTCTGTTACATTTGAGAGATCAAACTTCACCGAAAGGAAATCGAAAAAACGCGAATTTCTGTTTTCTTTGTCGAGTTTGATCCACTCTTCAAAAAATTCAATATTTCGAAACACTAAGAACGTACTCTGAAAAAAAAAAAAAAGTTAGAGCAAAAAAGAGCATAGAATGTGATGTCTGAAACTGAGTTTAAGGTTACGTTTACAACATAGCCCGGAGACATGTGGAGACAAAAAGTGGCAGTCTCTCAAACATTAAAAATAGTTGAAAATATCGTTTTTCACAAGGCTTTACATAAGACAGCGAAAATTTACCTTATGTAGGTACCTAAGAATGATATTCAAATAAAAATATAATGTTCTTACCTGCAGTAATAGGATCCATAGCACAAAACTTTGATTTGTTCACTGCACAAGTCAATGAGATGGTGTCGCAAGTGTGGCAAAATTGCAAACAAAAAATTACAAAAAAGTAATAATCCTTATCACTTCCCCTCTCACACCTCAAGCCATAATCGGACCTTGACGCAAACAATTCCTGGAAATGGGTTAATGGGGTTCTTATCGACAACATTTAACGATCAATTCTTGGAAATTAGACAGTGACTTTTGTCCACCTAGCTTGTTCTACGCAAATCACAGTGCACATTTTCATACTGCAAGTTCCACGTTTTTTTTTTGTGTGGTAACTTTAAACTTTATCAACCTTTGGTACAATTAGTAAGCCAAGATAATATAGATAAAAATATTTTTTTAAGAATTTGGCAAAATTGCGAACAAAAAATTACAAAAAAGTAATAATCCTTATCACTTCCCCTCTCACACCTCAAGCCATAATCGGACCTTGACGCAAACAATGCCTGGAAATGGGTTAATGGGGTTCTTAACGACAACATTTAAGGATCAATTCTTGGAAATTAGACAGTGACTTTTGTCCACCTAGCTTGTTCTACGCAAATCACAGTGCGACGTGCAGAAAATCAAATAAATAATTTATTTGATTTTCTGCACGTCAACTTTAAACTTTATCAACCTTTGGTACAATAATAAGCCAAGATAATATAGATAAAAATATTTTTTTAAGAATTTTTATTTTCTACTTTCGTTTTGTTCATAGATTATTTAATATTAAAAAAGTCAGAAAAAAATTTATATAGTAGGTACCTACTGACTTTTTTAATATTTTAAAATCTACAACTCTCGTCAAATCCGTCAAGATGCACGTTTTGGATGACATGATGTTGAAATAATATTATTCTATAAATCTTCAATTACTTGTCCAATAAAGACTTGTAAATATTGAAACAAAGCGCCAACTCGAGCGGCATAAATTGTTGTAAAAGCGACAATTAATATTTCCTAATTGAGTTTTAAAGTTTGTATATTTTCTGTAACATTTAAACAAGCATTTTCTTTATAGATAAAGAAATATTTATTTATGGCCGGTAGAAAGGTTTTCTCTCCTATTAAATTTCCGCCCCGTATTGAAAGTGCCGCCAGCAAGTTAAACGATGACTATTATTTACAAAGGAAAGCTTGTGATGATAGCATAGCATTAGTTTTTAAATGGCTGTGTTTGTGGTACTTATCTTCAGTTTTATGAAAGGAAAATATAAAGAAAACTACCTACATTATTTAAATTGGAACAATAGGTAGATATGAAATAGTAGTTTGGGGTTTTGAATAGCTACCTAAGTAGTTTCTGGCTGAATGCATGTATGCAATAGGGTATTTTACTATATCCTACGAGAAAAAAATCTATAAATATATTATTGAAATAGTTCAGGCAAAAAGGAGTCGGAAAATGTTAGTTTTAGTTCATAAAATAACAATATAAATTTTAAAATTCAATTCAATGTTTTCAGTTTTTCTTATCTGTTAAAAAATACCATGAAATAGTAGCCGCCTTAAACGGCTAGTAAACAAAAACGTGTCAATTATCATACAAAAGATCAGCGCATTTGTTTTTATAGCCCAGTGACGTCATGACCACAGAGCAACATGGCGTCCACTGCGACCAGCGTTTTCGTCAACCTACGCGCGAAATTTGAAAATGTAAAATTTAAATGCATTTTTATGGCACATCGATTGAATAACAATTTTGTGATCTTTTTTGGGGCATATTAGCACTATAGAATTGAATTAAGACACTTTTCAAAAATGGGTGTAAGACCCTATGATGTTTTTTTGCTTTCCTCAGTACCGACATATGGCTATTGATCTTGTCGATTTATGTAAACATCTTTCCTCTGGCTTTCTGTGGGAGCGATTTCGTGGAAAGGGACGGAAGTGTGTAGACAGGAAGTGACAGCGTGAGCATGGAATAAGTAAGTACTTTTAATAGCATGGAACTAGTAAGTAATTTATAATAGCGTGGATTTACTAAGTACTATATAGATTGTAAATAGAGGGGGTGAAATTGCGACCAGTAGGCGACCACTAGTAATGAATTATTAAATTCTATATTTCTTTACCTTGAGCAGCATAATTATGTCTTTATCGGTAGGACGTGATTTAATGTGTAGAGCCATAAAAAAATCTTCTACTTACAATCTGTATAGTACTTACGTTCTTACTAATTCCATGCTATTAAAAAGTACTTACTTGTTCCATGCTCAAGCCATCACTTCCTGTCTACAAACTTCCGTCCCTTTTCATGAAATAACTCCCACAGAAAGCGATAGGACAGGTTTTACACATCAAAATTCCTTAATTCTAAGATCATTCTCATAAGATTAGAGATATGTGGGTATGAGCTACGCTCGCGCGGGTTGATTGTACCGATCACCTTTAACAAGGAATAGAAATATGATGTTCTGTTTCCCTTCACTCATCAAACTGGGCTAAAGACTTCCAGAAATGCGAGCATCCAGAAAAAAATATGTGGTTACTTATTTCAATGGATAATTTTGTCAAACACTTCTTTGTCTTATCGTTTAGAAATTGGCACGACAATCAAATGCTGAATACTTACTTTCCGTCAATGAGACCAGTCAGTCTGTATTTTATGCGCGTTGGTCACATCGGATTATTCGAGACGGGAATCTACCCACTACCTACATGTGTCTGGGATTTGTCGGTGACTCGACATTTTATAGCTCCTGCGGGTACAATTTATACACCAGACCCACCTAGGAAAAGCCCGAAAGTCTGTCAACCAGTCTTACCAAGGGGTATCGTATTACCCAGTAACTAGGTTTTGGAGGTCAGCTAGGCAGTCTAGCCTTTTCCCAACTACGTTGGGTTCGGCTTCTAGTCTATCCGGATGCAGCTGAATACCAGTATTTTACATGGAGCGACTGCCTATCTGACCTCCACAACCCATTTACTGGGTAAGATACCCCTTGGTAACACTGGTTGTCAGACTTTCGGACTTCTGACGACCCATAACGACTGCCAAAGATCCACGAATGACAGCCGGGACCAACGGCTTAACGTGCTTTCCGAGGCACGGAAGGGTCTTGGTATATAAAGACGGTCACCCATCTACGGACCAACCGCGGCAAGCGTAGCTTAACCTGATCGATTGACCCGTGCGGCTGTTATTATTTAGCCGCCAGCCCCTCAATGAATCTGGAATAGATATTCTTTAATAGAAACAATACTGTTACCTCCTACGACCTTTCTGTACGAGATGAAATTTAATGCAAGAGTATTATATATGTGTGGACTAGCTTCTACCCGCGACTTGGACTCGGCCCGCGGCGGTGACGCGGTGTGTTCCATATTTAAAATTTAAAAAAGGACTATATAATTTAGCGGAATAATAACTCTGTAAGCTGTACCGACATTCAAAATCTCGGTTGTAGACTAATATTTGATTAAAAATGAGTTCAAGCGATTCTGAAACGTTGACTAAAGTACTATTTTTTACTTTCTTTATATGCGAAATGAAAAGTAGAGTGTTTAACACAGGTGAAAGTCATCAATTCCTTTCGACCCTTGTATAACAATCTACTATTTCAAATCCATGACGTAGTTCCAGAGTTTAACGCATTCAAGCAATCAGACAAAACTCTTTAGCTAGCTCTATTAGTAGACCTAGATATAAATACTTACTAACCTAACTGTCCCAGTGTGGTAGACAAAACCGTTTTTGTACAATATTGTGTATGTATTACAAAGGAAATAAATACCCTTTGAGTCATTTCTACGTAAATGTGTGTGATGTTGTTATCTCTCAGACTAGATTACCTCTTGTTGGGGTGGTATCCTTCCTTTCTTGATAACATACTACTTAGGCTTTAAGAAAGTATCTTAAGTATCATATTGTCATTATTCATATTACTTAGTTTAACGCAAATACAGAATGTTAATAAATGATGTAACTACCTACATTTTATTTTGTCTGTTATTGCCAAACGGCTCTTTGGTCAAAGTTTCTTGTGATTAGGTCACCATATAGTGAAACTATTTATAAATGTGAACCGTTTTCATTCAGCTCACCAATGAGAGGCTCTAACATTATTGTCGAAGCTCTAAATAAGAGAATTCTTTACCTACCTACCTAAGTACCTACTTGCTCAAATGATTCCTTAAAGTGAATTAGTAACACTTAAGGGTTTTGGGTGTCACCGCAATTACATCTTTTTCAGGATATTTTAGGTAAACTTGCTTTTCGGTGGTGATTAGGTGGGTACCTACAGATTTTATTAATACCTAATTTCATTTAATTGAAGCTTTTCACCCACGTGCTGGTTCTTTTCAATCACAGAATTTGAATTTCGAATCGACGCAGCACTAAGCACATCCACTTGATGTAGTTCATAACATCTTTCCTCTTGCATTCTGTGGCAGTGATTTCGTGAAAAGGGCCGGAAGTGTGTAACAGGAAGTGACAGCTTGAGCATGGAATAAGTAAGTACTTTATATTAGCAAGGAATCAGTGTACTCATGGAATTAGTGAGTACTATATAGATTGTAAGTAGAGGAGGTCGAATTTCAACCAGTGAGCGACCATTAGTGATGAAATAATTATTTCAGTATTAACCGTTTTTAAATTTTGCCGTTAATTTGTGTCGCTGCTCAGTTGCTTACTACCAAGGTGAGACGTCAGATGTTACACATCTTAAGCGACTACTATTTAAGGCTCGCTCGTTTTTTGTAAAATAAAATGTTGCTACAAAAAACTATTCCGATTTCTATCCCGATCCAGCTGATACAGTTAAATAGTTAAAAGTTCGTCGTTCCCTAGGCGTTAGTAAGGAATGGAAAACTTCGGAGCGTTTGTTTAACGGCGTGTCGCTGGTACACGTCATTGACTTTAACGAGGCGCCCTGACATTTCATTATAGCATTACGCGTACGTTATGTTAACTTTGCTGTTAGATTTTAATTGCAATCACAAACAAAGCTTCGTGATTTTATTTTATTATGTATACTCCCACTCATTCAGTCTACCCGAAGTTTCATTAATGTTCCCTGCAAAGCGAAGTATGGGTGGAGTAAATCTGATTAGTTAGCGTAACTTCGCAAACGTGATGGGTATCTACCGATATCTAAATACGAGGGTGACACTGAAAGTTCTTAGAAAATCTAAAACTGAAAAACTAGCAAGTTATTACATCTTTTCAAAATACTTACACTTACACAAAAGCACTTTACCCACTCGTCCTTAGGGGTCTCTTCGACGGCATTTTGAAACGCTGCTTCCTCGGCGTCCATAAAACATTTTCCTCGAAGTTATTCTTTTAGGAAATAAATAAAAATCGCAAGGTGCGAGGTCGGGGCTATAGGGCGGGTGACCCAGTAATTCCACGTCTGACGTCGCCAAGTAGTCGATTGTTTGCTTGGCGGTGTGCGACGAGGCGTTGTCGAGGTGAAGGAGGATCCTACTGCGAGGTCGTTTCTCCCGAACTTTTTCCAAGACAAGTGGCAAACTATTGTTAGTGTACCACTCTGCAGTAACTGTTTTTCGATCATCTAAAACAATTGTTGCGTAATGACATTTCCTTCCGAAGAACGAGGCCACCATCTTTTTTCCCACGCTTCTACCTCTCTTCACTTTAGTTGGCGACTCCTCGGAAGGAAACACCCAGACAGGAGACTGTCTCTTAGTGAAACTAAGAGACAGTCTCCTGTCTATCTAATCATAACAATAAATCCAGCTTTCGTCACCCGTAAGTATGTCGAACACAGCCTTTGAGTCACCTCCGTTAAATCTTTGAACCATTTCACGACACCAATCAACACGACGGAGTTTTTGGGCCTCTGTCAAATTTTGAGGTATCCACCGGGCACAAAGCAAAGTGCACAAAATCCTCCATGAATATTTAGCGGCCAAAATATTCATGGAGGATTTTGTGCACTTGACTCATACCGATGCCTAAGCTTGTCCGAATCTGCTGATAAGTCACTCTTTTGTCAGTCTCTATCATACGCCGCACAACACTGATGTTATCTTCAGTCGTCGCCGTAGAAGGCCGTCACTCACGCAGATCATCGGTGAGATTTGTGCGACCACGTTTAAACTCATTAAACTAGTTGTAAACAGTGGCACGAGATGGGGCTTCATCGTGAAATGCCAATCGAAGTTTGTCATAACTTTCTTGTTGACTTAAATGGTATCGAAAGTCATAAAAAATCCGTATACGAAAATTTTTTCGCGTTAAATTCATGCTGACGTGACACAGACAATTTTCAATTTGCCGCCAAATCGTAAACAAATGACAAATTAATAAAATACATACACAACAATATTGGCAAAGAGTTCCATTTTCAAAATTTGAATTTTTTTTATCGTTTACAAGTGGCCAGTTCTAAAAACCTTCAGTGTCGCCCTTGTGTGTTAGGTACAACGAAAACAAAGAACTGGATGAGTTTTCTTTTTTTGGGTCAACGACCGTATCAAGTTAGAAAATCAGTTTTTATTGAGTAAACTTCACAGATTTAGTGGGTTATGTCTAAATACTATAAAACAAAAAAAAATACAGACGGTTTTTGACCCCAAAAGATAATTATCATATTATTATTTTTTGTTTTATCGAGTTTAGAGGTTTATACCCATCACGTCTGCGGAGTTCCGCTAGCTAATTTAATTTGACCTGTACTGTACACGTATCTGGAGGGTCTCTAAGGGTTTTCCAGTAGGCGTACCCTTTCTTGTAAGCATTGCTGAAATAATATCGTAATTGCTTTCTAGTGGTCCATATTTTCGGAATTAAATAGTAAATCTGTTAGATAAAAATTTGTCAACAGAAGCAGTTACAGTAAATTATATCCAGTTAATTATGTTTAGCTGTCACTGACACCTGTTTACAAGTATATGGTACAAGGTACATTATGGATATTAATAGGACTCGATAGATCAAAGGCATTCCCTTGGCATAATAATTAATCAACTAAGTGCTTCCCGCGGATCGATGGTAGCAGTTAACAGTGCTGAGAACATTTATACGGTTATTTCGACCTACTGAGTTATTTAATCATATACCTCACACATTGAAAACAATCTCGCGAATTCTTCGATTTTAGCGAAATTCTTTTATAGTCAGCATGTGGTTAGCACAACCATAAAATTGAGATCTGGTTAGCTTCAGCTGCAGATATTTACGTGTTAGTGATTAATGGCAGCATTGTTACGGTGTCTGGTCTATAAGGGTTAGTTTAGCTGTCGAGGTGATAGACTGCTTATAGGGATTTACTCGTCTTTTAACGAGCGGAGCGAGCAAAGCGTGGAATAATAATGTAGTGGCGTTAATCCCGTCTGCAGTGTAGTCGTGCCCGCGTGCCGGTAATACGCGCACACGCATTTCGTGATTCCCGTCTTGTTGTACTGCTGTAGTGCTCGCTGCGACTAATCGATCGAAACGATCATAAAGTCTGTGTTTATGAGTGACAGGTGTGTTGCTATAGTAACGCTTTTAATTCGTGGATATCGCATTTCGCGCGCATTTTTAAAAGTTCGCGGTAAAACCTTTTTTTGTGGTCTCGGTGTTTTTTTTTGTTATAATTAGTCGTTGTTTTGTGTTTTAGAACCGACGAAACAATGAATCTGAAGCTGAACAATGACATCAAAGGTTCGATCACAACGGAGAAATCGTCAGAATCACTTGTAAAGGTAAAGCACTTGAAAAGTTGAAGTGAAAAACTAACTTGCTATTTTAACTAAAAGCTTTTAACAAGTAGATGTGTAACTGTCCGTTGTGCTAATGTATGTAAAGTAGAAGTTTTAACTTCGACATAGTTGTTTTCGTTAAAGTTTAACTAAGCACTTGGTTTGCGACCGCAACAAAGTTTTACATACTTAATTGTATCTACCATCATTGTTGACATTGCTTCGAGTTTACTTGCACTTAAAATATGACCACAATGTAATCTAAAGCAGCTTAAAAAAAATACTAAAAAATATTTCGTTTATTTTAAATTTTGACGTCTAATTTAACAAAATTATAGAAAAAAATAATGGTATAAGTAGTATTAGTTAACTACTAAGCAGATCTGTTATTGTTAGATTCACGCCTGTTTCATAAAATTGTTGTTTTAAAGAAAGATATATTTACCCTGGCTCTTGCTTTGTGAAGATCTATACATATAAGAAGTAGGTAACTATTACCTAAAATACCAATGAAAGATTTTAGCAAACATTAGATGCAAAACAAGCTGTTATCAATAACAATAACAGATTTTTTTGCACCTAATGTTAGCTATCATCTTTCGATAAAATAATCTGTCGATAAAGTAAGTAGGTGAGTAGGTATGTATGTATGTATGTATGGGAAGTGCTCAGTTGAAAAATGGCATCACGTTTGCTACATTTTAACTCTATTTGCATTTTTTTTATTTTTTATTGTAATTTTCGGGGGCAATAAACTCCGGATTCTGACTGAGAGATCAAACCTTGCGATTATTATTTAGGCATCACAATCTAGGTAGGAAATTACTTTGTATTCAGTACAGTAGACACCTAAATCAAGCCACTAATAACTTATTTCGCTCTTTATTGCTTCAATGCCACCGAGTTTTATTAAAATTGTATTTCCCTCGACGACGCACAGTGGAACGAATGTATGGGAGCGGTTGGACGTAGACATGTCCGAAAAATAAGAGTAAAATTATGCCAAACTAATGATGCCATCTTATTCGATTACTTAATGCCTTCATAAATTGTGGTGATGAATTTCTTCATAACTCCCATATTTCGGGAGTAATTTGAGAAAATGTGAAATTTTACTATGAAAATGAGTGTATCGAGCTCTCTCCCTTCTGATTCCGGGCTTGTTTCAAGTAGCGGTCTCTAATATCGTAATGCTATTACTAAGAGCTATATTTAATACTAAGACACATAGTGCGCCAAATGTGCACTTTCTGGGATAAAAGGAAATGAAAATTTAAAAAAAAAAACGTTTTTTCCCCATTTGTATTTACTTTAAACCGCAGACAGACTTATTAAGAGGTCTATAAATATATTATATATATACAAAAATATATATTAACAAAAATATTCACAAGAACTGATGAGAGTATGACTTTTAAGTAAGTTGATAATAAATTACCTAGTTTCATTAAAAGTACAATAAATAATTAAGATGTAAGCTCTAATTTACTAAGTTACACATTTTAAAACAATAACATCATTTAATTATCTTCGTCATCATCATCATCATCAATTAATTCAAATTCAGAATCGATGTCCGCTAAATCATTTATGTTAACAAATTCGATATCACTTTTCTCAGAATCCGTAAGCTCATAAAATTCCTTAAAAGAAGATTTTTTTACAAACTTATTTCCTTTTGGACGGATACTTGTAACAAGTGGATCAGAAGACAGTAAAAGATTGTGCATAATATCTTCATTGCATGAGATACTGCTATGCTTTCGAGAATGCCCCTCTCTATATTTTTTAAAATCTTTATTTCTAGCCTCAGATGCCTCTTCGGATAGAAAACCAATGGGCACAATTGACATGTTCTGAACTATGTCTGGCCCATGCATTAAAATTTTATGAAGTGAAGAAGGCATATAATACCATGGGTATAACTCCACGTAAAGCTTAGCAGTATCAAAGCAGAACTCTCGGAATTTAGTTACGTTGATCTTCTCTCCTGATGAAATACACTGCAAGATCACACAGATTTTTCTTAAAAGCATAGCATCTATTCCGGTCAGTTCAGCAGATTTAGTGTAGTTTTCAAAAAATCTCCTTGCCGAGTTGCCATTGTTGGTGGATCCACTGCCTTGTTTCACAACATCGAGAAGTAAGCCCGTTTCTCTTCTTACAGCCTCTTGAACTCTTTTCTTCCTGTCATCAACTTGCCTTTTTGCTATATCACCCCTTACTTGCCATGATTTTATGTCTAATTTGTAGGAAATGTGTAATAAGCATTCCATTGAGCGAATCCAAGCGTGAAGGGTGCTTAAGCTATATTTATACATGTCCTCGTTTGCGTGTTTATCTTTGATTAACTCTAAATTATTCATTTCTTTAGGACAAGCCTTGCATATGTCACACACTGAAGCTGCTGTATTGGATATAATGGAATGAATTTTACCATCAATCATTGTCAACAGCAGTTGGTGTTTGACACTAATTCCATCAGTGATGGTGGATGGAGTTAAGGCTTCAATCTCTGCTTCGATTTCAGCCATCTCTCTCTGCACATTTTCTTTGGTTTCCTTTATAAACTTAAACAATATTGGCCGGCAAAATGAAGTGGAAGATGGTCGCTCGTTTTCCCAAATTGTTACACCTTTTGAGACGAGCCGCAGTGGTACAAGACTAATCATAAAATTACTAGCAAGATCGATTTGCTCATCTTCACTCGTCCTTTGATGATAAATGCTTTGGCTAGATGATCCGTCAAAACCCCATTTGCTGGTCAATACGAGCTGTTGATTGGGATCAACAGGGGTTTCTAACGACCTAATAAGTCTTCTTGAGGTTAAATCCATCAAGGCTTGTAATTTGATTTTTGCAGAGCTCTCTGTAACTGTGAGATCTTCTTTGGCCGGATAGCACTTAATTTTTTCTTTAACCAACATGTAGTAACTCGGGTATTGAAGAGCTCCTTCTTGAGTGTTGAAATCCCGAAGAGTGTTATAGCGCCATTTCGATAAGTTCATCGATACATAAAGAGCCAATGCCTTCAAAGGGGATATTTCCCGTACCTGAATTGATTTACCTTCAATGAAGGCTTTGATTTTTGAGGCCTCTTCTGGATTCTCCGTCAAGTATTTCATAACATAAGCTGTGTCGCTTTGTCCTGCCTTTTGAAGCGCCCTTTCGGCCGAAAACATAATTTCAGCGCTGCTACTGCTGCATGAAAGACTATCTTCAGTGCGTCTTCTTTTTTGCCGGTTACTAAGGTCCTCAAAAGATTTACGAGGACTAGGATGTGTACAAGTTGAAGCATCAGATTTAGCAGGAGAAATTATGGGCTCGATGACGTCACTTATATTTTCTGTAGAAGGTTCCATATTTTCATTCTGTAATTCCGGCCATTGAATTGCAGCCTGTAGCCAAATCTCATGTTTCTTCCGAAACTTATCTGTGCTTCTTCCAGACTGTGTCCATTTTGCATAAATGCGGTAGCAAAATCGACGACACCAGTCTTTTAAACTTGTTTCAGCACTTTCACATAACTGAACACAACTGTTATCTTTTAAAACACTGAACAAATAGTTAAAGTCGCGTAAATCTTTATGTGCGCGTGCGCATAAAGCAACGTGAATATCAAGATTTGTATTAAAATTTGGAAAATACATTTCGAGATTAGCTTGGATACAACGAGGTGTAAATCAACACTGATTTTAAAGTTACTAATAGTGACCTATTTATATAAAATCCAGGTATCCCAGGTATCCTTTGTTAAATATTGCAAGGTAATTAGTTATTGTGATAATTAGTAAATGATGCATGCTAAATTAGTGTATTAAGAGCCATTTAGTAATTAAATAATAGCAATGTTCTTATCAGTAATCATTAGTGCATCAGTTTTATATGTAAACCTTAAGTCCCTAATTATATATCCTAATTAGCTTATATCTTCTCTAATTGGCTGCTCAGAAATGTTATTGTAATAAGGTAAACCTTTAGAAAAACGGTTTTAATCAACAAAATAAACAAAAAATAAAAAAATTGTGTTATAAAATAAACATCACTCTTTATCCCAGAAAGTGCACATTTGGCGCACTATGTGTCTTAGTATTAAATATAGCTCTTAGTATTAGCATTATGATATTAGAGACCGCTACTTGAAACAAGCCCGGAATCAGGAGGGAGAGAGCTCGATACACTCATTTTCATAGTAAAATTTCACATTTTCTCAAATTACTCCCGAAATATGGGAGTTATGAAGAAATTCATCACCACAAGTTATGAAGGCATTAAGTAATCGAATAAGATGGCATCATTAGTTTGGCATAATTTTACTCTTTTTTTTCGGACATGTCTACGTCCAACCGCTCCCATACATTCGTTCCACTGTGCGACGTTTCGGCGAAGCACATTTACAAAGATATTTTGAAAACACGTAACAGGTGAATAATTTTCTTTTTACAAAATTAAATTAAAATATTTTTTATCGCTAAACACCGTCTAAATAAAAGAGTTTACTTTTAATGACCTCGTAGGCAATGGTTTACAACATTAATAAACTTTACTACATTTTTTAGGGTTTCGTAGTCAATAAGGAAGCAATATAGCTTTGCCATGTCCGTCTGTCTGTCTGTCTGTCCGCGGCTTAGCTCAGAGACTCCTAGTACTAGAAAGTTGTAATTTGGCATGGGTATTATAATTAATCACGCCGACAGTGGTAAAAAAAACCTAAAATTGTTTTTTGTCTCACACAATTTTTTTTACGTGCTATAGAGGTTCCATGGCACGTAAACAAATGTACGCCCTTTACACGTTATGTGGGAATGATATTTTTTTTCTCGTCTCTCCCATGATGTGGTATCGTTGGATAGGTCGTTCATAAATATTCCGGGTCTGTGAAAACCATTTTTCGATTTAGGGATCTGTTTGCGTAATATTATGCTTTAGAGTGCAATTTTTTTTTAGGCTTTACAAATAAACCAGTAATAGTCGACAAACTTACATTTGCAGTTGGAGAATTGACCGTGACTTATATCGATGTATGGGAGAACATGTTTTTAAACTACAATGTTAAGTTTGTTTTTGGGATAAATTCATCCCAACTACGGAACTCTTCATTGTGCGTGGTTTGCCCGATTTTATTATTTCAACAAATTATAAATAATGTCGTGAGACACATTCATCATTTTGATTGTTTACAATTAATCTCAAGCATGGTCCAAGATATCCCGAATAGTTTCAAGTTTTGTTTCAGTACTTAATCTTATCGATGTCTCCGTAGGATGCCGAAATTAGTCGGGAAATCCCGAAGCGCCCTTTTGAGAAAATTCATTCCCAATCATGAACTTTTCTTGTTAAAAGTCGCTCGAAACTTTGTATGAGTTTGAGAGCAGAAACCATGTTGCTGATAGATACTATTTCAATTTATGGTACATTGTTTATTTTGGAAAGAGAGCCTGCCATAGCTTTGCATACGTATTGAAACAAACTGCTCAATCGGAACATGGTATAAGCATTTGGTCACCCACATCTCCCCATAATTTCAGTGCAAATCAATAAACACTAACAGATCAAGAAAAATGAGCGGAATAACAAATATCCTTTGTAAATAATGGTTGTCTTTATTTTCGCTACAATATAGTCGATAGGGTGAGTCAAAAGCGAATCAGAGGTAACATAAATATGGCGGGAGAAAAATGAGGGTTTGTGGGGAATTCAGAAAATCGGCAACAGCGGGGTAAAGTTATTTATATAAGGGTGAGTTTCTCGAGACCGACACTACTCTTTCGGACCCCAGGGGACTCCGTTAAGCCGTCTGTCCAAGTCCCCGTCAGCTAAGGCTTCGGGATTTCAAAACCAGACAACACTGAATTATCTCCTTTGTGGCCACAATACTTATGACAGATGCTTCATATTAAAACGTAAACTTTACGGAGCGATCCAGAATAATTTGAATAAGTATAATTACAAGTTGCTATATTGTGTTCGTTTGTGTTAATTTATTCATGCTTACATAGTATTCTATCATGACTCAGTCATCGTACCTATCCGTGGAAAAATGTTTTTAAAATTGGAGGCTTTTAAGGATATACACACATCAACAGAATCTAGGGATATTTTATATTTCATCAAATATCTATAAATCTATGAACAATTTTCTGATATAGTAAATGGGTTATTTTAAGGTCTTTAATAAAAAATAAAAAATATTTCGTGATTTTTTTGTTTTAAATAAAAATGTTATTTTTTTAATCGCCGTAGTAAATTGGTATGATAAAAAAACTTCATTCCTTCTTATAAAACTATTAATTTTAATTAAAATTGAAAAAATCTTATAAAATCTAATGATTAATAATCAGTGTTGCCACCTCTTACATTAATTACACATCGAGATCGATTATTCATTCTTAAAATTAAATTTTCAATGTCTTGCTGCGGTATGAGGTCCCATGTTATTTGCAAGTGTTCGTAAAGTTGTTGTTCCGTCGTCAAATTTGGCGGAAAATCTCTCAAAGCGTTTCGTTGTAACATGTCCCAGGCATGCTCGATAGGATTTAAGTCGGGCGACTGTGTAGGCCAATCTAAAACTTGAATATCGTGGTACCGTCTGTATGTAGGTACCATGGCTACCATTTATTACGGGTTGGACGTAGTATCGTTTGGCAGGATTTGGGGGTAAAAGGGGCTAAAGTTGGTAGTGGTTGAGTCCCCGATTATAACGCTACCACTCTTATTAAAATGTAATGCATATTTTTCGAGAAATTAATAAAAAATGTTTCTAACGTCAAATCAGATAAGAAGCGAAAACGAAAAGTTAAAATGGGCGATTGACAACCAAATCTGCCCCAGTCAATGACTATTCTCTTTGGTCCCAGTTTATTGTTCGTGGTGTAAAATGTCGGGAAAATCGATACAACGGAACGTAAATAAAACAGTATGCCATTTGCGTCATGTGTCACTGTCAGTCGTTTTCGATCATTCCATTTCTCCTCGAGTTGCGTGAATGTGTTCTCTGAGTTTGTATTCCCACTGATCTTATGTGTGTACAACAGGCAATGTTACTACAGACTGTTACTATCTTCTAGTAACAGTAGTAACATTGCCTGTAGTAACTTAGGAGGCAAGAGCGAGCGAAGCGAGCTCGGGAATTGGGGCACCCCGACTCGGACAGGTTAGGTTCGAAGGGGATGGCGGGGAGCGAGTCTAGTGAGCGAGTAGAGCGAGCGAACTCAAACCCCGCCATCCCCTCGTGGTAATTTTTTTTTAAACCATACCTTTTTCTTTTTTTTTTAATAAATTTTCTGACTACCGCCATTTAAGTAACTGTTAAAAGTGTTTTGGGGTTAGCTTACAATAATTTGTTTTTCTCAAGAACGGTGCGTTACCTTTTCATGGGAGTGGTGCCAGGGGAGAGGCCTACCTACCTCCTCCTGTCAAACGTTCTAAATTGTTACCTTTATTACTATGTTGCTATAAGACATGAACATTTTGACCCTTTCGTCATTGCAAAAAACACACAGGAGGACAAAAGAAGAGAAAACATAAACCTGAATATATCGCCTTGCTCTTCTTTTGCAGGATGAGGAGAACGCCAAGCGGTCTCAACGAGAGGTACGTTAGTACTACATGCTAACATACACAGTGCTAACTATATTAAAACCGCAATTATAGTACCTCATGCTAATAACAATTTAATGAAAACTATAGCCTGATAAGGTTATGGTTATCAGGCTATAGTTACTTACTGAACATAACTCGAAAACTCACTATTAATATATACACCTTATATACATGCGAGAAGAACATGTTTTACAATTTCATCTATTCACAATAGGCCGCTGCTTAGTATGGGGTTCACCTCTACCAAACCCTTCGGGGAATACAGGCGTAAAGTTGCTATTGTGTGATTAAAAGAATCAACCATGAGATGACATCTACCAGACACATTATGTTAGTGCCCACCTTGCTGACCACCTCATCTCTTCATCCAGGCATGAGCTTGCTCGTATAGCGCGTCCTGACATAAAATAGCCATCAGCCTTATTGTTCCCATTGATGGGACACGGGCTTCCTCTCTGCAAGAAGGTGTAATGGGCTGTCAAGCACGTGGGCCCAGTACAGGTTGGTGGAGGTCATAATGTCTTGGAACAACGTATAGAGAAACCGGTTAAGGTGGATCCGCAGTGGTAGCCCGCGAAATAAAAAATATTTTCTTACGTTTTTTTGCAATTTGCACGACATGAGTGTGTGGAATCCAACAACGATGGCTCCAACTATGTTCTAAGAAATGGATAACCTTTTGATTTCGGTGTAAAAACTGTCGCTCGTGGCTTTGTTCGCATAAAAAACTTCGACCCCACATTAAGTCCTTTGGGGGTCGAATTTCAAATCACTTTTCTGAGGGAACCACATACGAGGGTGACACTGAAAGTTCTTAGAAAATCAAAACTGAACAAACTAGCAAGTTATTAGTTTTATTATATCTTTCAAAATAGTGTCCATTTACATCAATACATCACTGCATCCGATGTAACCACTGAGAAAAGCCCTTTACCCACTCGTCCTTAGGGGTCTCTTCGACGGCATTTTGAAACGCAGCCGCTGCTTCCTCGGCGTCCATAAAACGTTTTCCTCGAAGTTTTTCTTTTATTTTCGTAAATAAATAAAAATCGCAAGGTACGAGGTCGGGGCTATAGGGCGGGTGACCCAGTAATTCCACGTCTGACGTCGCCAAGTAGTCGATTGTTTGCTTGGCGGTATGCGACGAGGCGTTGTCGTGGTAAAGGAGGATCCTACTGCGAGGTCGTTTCTCCCAAACTTTTTCCAAGACAAGTGGCAAACAATTATTAGTGTACCACTCTGCAGTAACTGTTTTTCGATCCTCTAAAACAATTGTTGCGTAATGACCTGTCCTTCCGAAGAATGAGGCCACCATATTTTTCCCACGCTTCGACCTCTCCTCACTTTAGTTGGCAACTCCTCGGAAGGAAACACCCAGACAGCAGACTGTCTCTTAGTTTCAGGATCATAACAATAAATCCAGCTTGCGTCACCCGTTAGTATGTCGAAGACAGCATTTGAGTCAGTTCGTTAAATCTTTGAACCATTTCACGACACCAATACACATGACGGAGTTTTTGGGCCCCTGTCAAATTATGAGGTATCCACCGGGCACAAAGCTTCCTGACCGCTAAATGTTCATGGAGGATTTTGTGCACTTGACTCATACCGATGCCTAAGCTTGTCCAAATCTGCTGATAAGTCACTCTTTTGTCAGTCTCTATCATACGCTGCACAACACTGATGTTATCTTCAGTCGTCGCCGTAGAAGGCCGTCCCTCACGCAGATCATCGGTGAGATTAGTGAGACCACGTTTAACTCATTAAACCAGTTGTAAACAGTGGCACGAGATGGGGCTTCATCGTGAAAGGCCAATCGAAGTCTATCATAACTTTCTTATTGACTTAAATGACATCGAAAGTCATAAAAAAATCATTATACGAAATTTTTCTCGCGTTAAATTCATGCTGACGTGACACAGACAATTCAATTTGCTGCCAAATCGTAAACAAATGACAAGTTAATAAAATAATACACAACAATATTGGCAAAAAGTTTCATTTTCAAAATTTGAACTGTTTTTTTATTATATCGTTTACAAGTGGCCAGTTCTAAAAACTTTCAGTGTCGCCCTCGTACTTATAACACTTTCTTAGAAAGTTAGTATCCTATCTTCCGTTTTTTTTTTAATGCGTCTTATCTTTCACAGTTTCTGAGTCTACAATGCGTAAAATACTTAAAACTGTAAAAAAAAAGTAGTCCTCCAAACCAAATTTCGCCCATGGCCTAAGAAATGACTGCCCCGTTGGTTTCGTGGTTGAAAGCGCGACTGCTGAGCGTGGGGGCCTATGAAAGTGTTATTGGGTTAAAACTGTTACCGTTGTATTGTCTACGGCGATCTTTCATAACCAGTAAGCAAAACAATAACACACTCTTAGTTAATTGACGATTATTATGTAAACAGAATCACACAGTATCACAATATCTACCAAACCGCACTGGGCCCGCGTGGTGGATTACGGCCCTCTCCTTCTCACAGAGAGGAGGCCTGTGTCCCAGCAGTGGGAAAATTATAGGCAAGAAATTGATAATGACTACGCGATATCTCGGGTCAGCGCGAGCGTTTATAAGAATGAGATAATTTGTGGAGTTGTGTTGGAATCACATGCAATACATAGTTCCCAACATAACACAACACTGTAAGGGCGCTTTCAATTTATACGTTACGTGTCGAACCGCTGCGATGCCGAAGCGGTACGTTTGTCGTATTGCGCAAAGACGGTCGTTTGTTTCCATCTAAAGCGCGCGGTGCGGCAACAGTGCGGCGTCGGTACCGCGAACTTTAGACAACAGTACGGCAACGTCGCAAACTCTACGTGTTCATTTCGCTATTGAATAGTGCGGTGAATAGACGTGAGAGCTAATTTAATCGAATTTTCATTTATTTATTTGCTCAATATGGATGATATAAACGTGGAAGAATTTATAAATGAAATTGAAATACGTCCTTGCTATATGGAACTGAAATATAACTTAGATTCCGAATTTTATGAACTACGCGGCTATTTTACGAATCTATCTCCAAGATCTCAAACACAGACATCTAATAATAATCAGCTTCAGTCCACATCAGACGAAATTGCAGCAATCTCATCCGTATCTAATTTGAGTGGAGATTCTGATGCGTCCATATTTATGTATAATGATCCTTTTATAACACATTTGCTCGTAAAGGGTCTCTTATTTCACCAATATCAATATCCTATTGTATCTCATTACGTACTTGTGCGTTATTGTAATGTAAAACGCATGAGTTTCTTTTTAATAAGGTAAAATCCACGGTTTATCAAGATGCTCCGTCTAAAACGAACGGTACATTTTTAAATCTTAGCAAGATTTTATGTTAGAATAGTGGTCAACACTTTATGAATTAACTTTGGGAGATAAAATATAATAAATAAACATTTAATTCTTTGATTTAATTAATTTTGACAATACATAACAACCATTTATCTGTAACAAAAACACAAAAATATTAATTTACTTTATTAGTAATACCGGCTATTTTTTGTGCCTTTGCATTAAAAAAAAGCGCTGATGCGCGCGCATTGCTAATTTGTGAACAATTCATAAAAAAATATTCTGCGCGCTTTTTCCTTTCGCTGTATTGTTTTTATTTGAAAATGTCGTCAAGTAATGATATATACAATTGAAGTGTCAGTTACTTTGTCATGCTTTTAAACTTGGCACACAAACAGTGTGATATGTAAAACGGAAATAGGCACTTTTATATGATAATTCGCGTCTTGGCTACGAGAGACCTTACACAGTTGTCTGCCTCGTGTAAAAAGCTCGAGATTTTACAAAGAAAATTGATATGTCTCAGAGTTGCCATGCAGCTCATTTTCTCCTGCATTTTCTATCAGCTCCTACTTAAGAAAAAAAAGACCACAGGCAATATCTACTATTATCATTCTATTTCTATATCTTCTATAAAATATCTACACAATTTATAAATTAAAGTCGCTTTTCGTGTCTTTCTGTGCGATCCCGTTGTTCTTCTAAATTCCGTAACGGATTTTGACGCGGTTTTGACATCATTTAGAGAATTTATTCCGGAAAGTTTAAACATACATAATCTCACGGCTTCTTCCTATGGGGGTAGGCAGAAACTGTAGAAAGTCTACGCTACGCTCCTTACATACTCCTTTTGCTTCGTTTACGTTCATCTGGTCATAGATGCACGCCGGTTGCGAGTACTACGCACATAATATAATCCTTCCGTTCTTCAGAAAGGTCAACTTTCTGAAGAACGGAAGGTTTATATTATGTATAATACCTACATTAATATTAAACTTACATACATGTAATAGAGAAATCTCGATGTTTTGTCAAGTCGTAAAAACCGTGCGAAGCAGAGGCGAGTCGCTAGTCTAGCTATAAACACCAATTAGCAACTAAAAGTGTTTATTTCTTTCGATCAACAGATAATAAGACTAACATCTGTGTTTGATTTTGCATTAACCGCCTCGTGTAAGCGCTGTCTCAATCTGCGTCTGATTGAATCAGGTTCCTGATTGATAGCTGATGCGGTTCTCACACGGGACCCGTGGGTGCCCAGGGACGGACGAAATCTAATCACAACCCTAATAATGTTATGGGCTATATCGGCCTCATGCTTAGATTGCACAGGGGTCGACTAAAAATAGATGTCACTTACGTACAATACTTGTCGTGTTGAATTGTTTGCATACATACTCGTAAATATATAATTATATATTTAAAAAAAAAGGCGTTCCTTTTTTTTTTTGATGCGGGCTTTTATGCAGTGGTCCCGCGGGGGACCTCGACTGCTTTACCGGGTGTCGGTGGGGCCTGAAGGGCCTCTCACCTATTTAACTTAAAATTAGGCAGCACAGCTAAGGGCATCCCATAATGGGATTCGAACCTCGGCTTAGGGCGCTACCGGTTACTGAGCAAGCGGGGACTTGTCGTGTTATGTTATTATTATTGGGGAAATTATTTGAATTAACTTGCTCCGCGCGGGCGGGCGGGTTCAAGGGTCGGGGGGAGTGACTTATAACTCTTTTTAATCTAGCTCGCGGAGGATAGAACGCCACCTGCTACGCTCCTTAAATACTCCTTTTGCTTCGTTTACGTTCATACATCTGGTCATACGAGTACACGCACGCCGGCAAGTACTACGCACCTGACCTTTCGGAAGAACATCACCAATTAGGTCACTATATTATGCCCTCCTAGGGTGGCCCCTCTCGACCTTTCCACTCACATCTGCTTTGTAAATACCTTTTGTTAGTCGCCTTTCATTCATCCTTTCAACATGATCAAACCACACCTTTTACATTGTTTGCAAAGGTTCTAATATTAGAGTTAATACTTACTTGTTTGTGATAGTAGGCATAGAAAACTAAATAACCAGGTAAAAAGGCATGAAATAACTAAGAATAAGTTTAGTGTTACGAAGATAGTAAACAAGTACTAGGAACTATAATATGCGCCTGCGTCTTACAAGAATCTAACTCTAATCAAGAAAGTAACTTGTATTAGAGTTACCCCGTGAGTTATCGTTACCAGTCGTTGCAGCTCAAGATAGCTGCCAGAAAAAATAGTTGAAGCTTTGTTTTTCTTTTAAATACTATTTATTTGGTAGATGTAAGTTTACATATTATATAACAATCATTACACAAACACAAGACAGTTTTTACACCTTTTTTAAATGATTAACAACGCTCATGGTTGAGGTAGGTATGCACCTACATTACATTTCCTCAATCTCAGTATCTATTATCGGCGTTGACTAATCATAAATCCATCGTGGAATCACTTTTGTTGATGTCTCGGGCCATTTCTGTTTGATCAAGAACGAAAAACATTTTCCGCTAATTTAAAAAGCTATTCTTAACCGCCGTGACGCTATAAGGGATAGAGTAAAAACATCCGGTACCACTCAGGTCCATTAAATAGGTACGATTACTTCGTATTTTTCATTCTGTCCTTGCTTAAAATTCTTTCCAATTTGTCTTCTTCGCGTTGTAAAGAAATCAGTCGTGCACGTAAATAAGCGAGCGAAAAGTTTTAAAATGGCAGAGACGAAACATATTTTGTGTTTCAGATACATTATTATGTTCTTGTCTTGGTAGGTAATATAGCTATTTTATCAACTCTAGACATTTTTGAGTCTCGCTTTTATTTCTGTGAAAGATGCAGGGATGACTACCGAGATGACATGGAAGAAAAAGGCATGATGATGATGCAGGAACAGACCTTTCAGTCTGAAACATCATGGCCTTTCATCTGATGTCATTCAAGTGACTAAGAATGCGAGCACGGCCAGCGTCTCTTGATTAATTATAAAATTTCAAGCAGCTATCTTTATCCCTGAATATAAGTTTACAGGGGGGCTTGTGGCTAAGTAATAACAGCCGCACGGGTCGATCGATCAGGTTAAGCTACGCTTGCCGCGGTTGGTCCTTGGATGGGTGACCAACTTTACATACCAAGACCCCTCCGTGCCTCGGAAAGCACGTTAAGCCGTTGGTCCCGGCTGCCATTTGTAGATCTTTGGCAGGCGTTACGGGTCGTCAGAAGCTCGAAAGTCTGACAACCAGTCTTACCACGTGTTACCCAGTAACTGGGTTGTGGAGGTCAGATAGGTAGTCGCTACATGTAAAATACTGGTATTCAGCTGTATCCGGTAAGACTAGAAGCCGACCCCAACTTAGTTGGGAAAAGGCAGGCAGATGATGATGATGATGATAAGTTTACAGGATTACAGTACCTACACCTTGTATTCACTAATCGACAATAATTTCCGTGTTCGCCTGTAACATCGCACAAAATCGCAGAGACACGCGTCGCGAAACATTTCGTTTACTAATTGACGGACACGACAAGCAAGGTTTTGCAGTGTTTGCGCCATATTGCAAGCGACACCGGGGTGGCGGGAAATTATCTTGTCGCATTGTGGAGACGAGGCTTCCTCCAGTGCATTATTCCTTACATAGGTATCTTATTCGGTAAACAAAAATGATACGAGTTTTCGCATCAAGAAGGAACCATTTTGATTTTTGTAAAACACATAATGCTGCCTGATGCTACCAATGATGAATTACGTCAAAAACTGCTTCCAATTAACAATTTGAACTCAAAATCTATGCAATATTCGTTTACCTAATAACTACGACTAGTAAAGAAAAAAAACACATTAAAACATGATTAGGACCTTTTACTTGTTCCAACATATTATTTTTCGTTTGATTACAGACTATCACTTGATGCGATGGATGTGTACCTCAAACAGTGTCTAGCGATAGGTGTTATACTTAAGGGGACTACATGACCTAAACGCAAGTTTTATAATGCCATAAAGTATATGATTCAATGCAGTAAACAAAATCAGAAAAATATATTATATTCTTCAGGTAGATAGTGTGTTGAAAACATAATACAATTAATTTGATACGATAAAAAAAAATCACGTCAGGTACCTCAAAAATTTTCTTTTAACGATAAAAACCATACTAATATATACATGCAATCATTCATATTTTTTGTCAGATTATTCTACAAGCAACTTATTAGCATAATAGTGTTTTGATTTTTTTATCCAATCAATAGATTTTTTGTAAATCGATAATTGCTTCATATTTTGCAATAAATGACTAGCGTTTTGTCATCGCGCTTCTCTTTCTTTTCTATGCAGTACGACAGTGACCGCGGTTTTGTCAGCCTCTTAAAACGTAGTGGTTTTTTTGTTTTTTTTTCACATTGCAGGAAGAGCGCCGTCGCACTGGCCGGTACATGGCCATCCTGGTGGGCATCTCCCTCTTCATCCTGGCGCTGTACCACGCCTGGGTCCGGCGCATCCCCATCGTAGCCAGCCTCGTCGTGCCAGCCCTCATCATGTTCGTGTACGTCGCCTGGATACTCTACACCGCCTCCAGGGAGAAGAACAGGGTAATTATTCATGGTTAACTAACGAGTTATGTTTGCCTGGTCATCTGATATGGTGCTCCGTTGGGCTTAAGTCAATGGTGACTAGAATGTAATTACTAAGGTATTTACGGAGGTCCATATGAAGATGGTCGTTTGATGCGTTCTTGATAGAAGGTACAAGTACAAAAATCACGAGATATGTTTAGCCAAATTAGTAACGCTTAAGGTAAATACCTAAGTACTGCAGTAGATAGGTAAAAAAAGGGTAAAAAAAAGAAAATGGATAATATAAAAAAATCAACTCACTATTTATATCACACTAACACTAAATATGTTTGCAAAACTGTCAGTGTATAAACATTTTAATAATGTAATCAACCATGACATTTAAAAAGGATTCGGCAAACATCAAAAACAATGTTTTGTAAAGACCTTTACTGCTCTTCACGGCTTCAGTAAACATTATAATGTACTGTATGCTCGTGGAATCAACATTCGGGCACTGAAGCAAACAAATACACTTTCTTAATTACAACTTTATTTTTAATGAAGGTTTAAAAATGATCATTCTGAAATATAAAATTATAAATAGCTTGTGTATAACGTGTTAAAGAAACGTGTGTACGGTCAGTAACGAAAACATACTTTCACATAACATCTAAATGGACAAAGTGAGACACTGCTTTTTAGCATTTCAAGGTCCTCTTGACCATTATTGTGTTTAGTTATGAATTGGTTTTAAAATTGAAGGGAATTAGGACAGTTTCGTTGCTACGTACCTTACAATTGTACAAGCCAAGGCAAAAAAGAGCTTTTGTATTTGCTCTCAGTTATGTCAACCCACAAACAATAGACTTAAATCAATGAACATTTTAGGGATATTACCCACTGAAACAATCTGCGGAAATAATCATATTGGAGTCAGATTTTCAGTCTGCCCGGATGCGGCTGCCAACTGATATTTTATACAAAGCAACTGCGATGGTACCGCAACCCAATTAGTGTTAATAAACCCGATATCCTAAGGCTAGACAGGCTGTCAGAATTTCAGAATTATGACCAGCTTTGACCACTATTATTTTATGACTACAAAACCAGCTGTTTACACTGTTAAATTGGTTCTACGCAATAAACCCTTGGAGAAGGCTTAGGTAGAGATTATCTTATTTAAAATTACACGCTCTGCAATTCACTTCTTGTTGCATGAATACATAAAAGTAAAATAAAAATAAAATCATCTTTAATTCGGATAAGTAACATCCATATGGGTAAAAAACAAAAAAAAAACTTATACCTATGTTAGTAAACTTATGTATTCTCTATTTGACAACAAGGCTGTTGTTCAAAATGCATCTTTGAACAACATCAACTAACAAAGGAGAATCCAACCGCCCCGCTATGGTCTTCAGGATGGAGTTGGAGCTGTCCCGCACTCTGCAGAGCAAAGAGGCAGATTTCTGTCTGACTATGGCGTGGAAGCTATCGACGTGTGCTTGTGCAAACATACCTGATGCATTGCAGAAACGGGGCAGCCCCATCAACATCCTGAACCCGTTATTATAATGGACCCGTAGGGCGCTGATAGCCCGCTGAGAATAGTTGGTCCACAGGCTGCACGTGTAAAACACATTCCAAATATTTGTATATATTTTAGTGGAGGGGCGTCCAGTTTTAAATTAGACGTACTCTACTACCGAAATTATCAACTGGCAAATGCAAATAATGGTCACACTGTCTCGAGTTGTTCAGCTGCATCCAGTTAGACTAGTAACCGACCCCTACATAGGGAAAAGGCAGCAGATGATAACTATCTCGAGTTGTGAAATGATGAGTTCAGAACTTTTGTAGAAACACTCTTGTCGAAATACTCCGTGCTTAATTGAAGTTACGAGACAATTTTAGGAAAGGATGTGGTTATTTGTGCATACTATGGCGTCAAAGCGGCGTGTAACTACAATTGAAAAAAAAAATCTGAATCGGAATATCTCGCTCTGGTTGTGTTGTAAACTGCCTTTCGACGATTATTTCGTAATCTTCTCATATCAAAACATAAAGAAGGCACAAAGTCAAAGTCAAATTATTTATTTCAAATAGGCACATAAAAGGCACTTATGAACGTCAAAATTTACAAAAAAAAATAGAATTGAATCTAGTTGCCCCTTCCAAAAGGTAGTTTCGTATGGAGAAGAATGGGCAAGAAACTCCACTGTTAAAGGCTCCTACATACTGGCGCGACTTGTCGCGCGACGCGACGCGACACAAAGGCACCGCTTGTAGCGCTACACGCGGTGTCTTTATGTCGCGACGCGTCGCGCGACAAGTCTCGCCAGTATGTAGAAGCCTTAAGACTCTTACAAACAAGCGCGACACGCGAGGCGACACAAAGTTACCGCTTGTAGTGCTACACGCGGTGCCTTTGTGTCGCGTCGCGTGTCGCGCCTGTTTGAAGGAGCCTTTACAAACAAGCGCGACACGCGACGCGACACAAAGGTACCGCTTGTATTGCTACATGCGGTGCCTTTCTGCCGCATCGCGTGTCGCGCCTGTTTAAAGGAGCCTTTACTCTTTTTAAATGTTTTACAAAATTTTGTATAGGTACATTATATAAATTATATGTGAAGACGATGCACCTAGATTAAAATTAAAACAGTAAAGCACTTTCAGACCATTCAATTCCAAGTTCGGGATCACGATGTTTTCCTTTACCACAAGTCAGCCAAACTAATTGAGTGCATTGAAGGATTTCCCTAGTTCTATAAACCCGAGTTGTTTAAAAAAGCTTGGAAGCAAAACGGTAGGTCACTCGGCACATATATCAAAATGTTTGCAAACAGACATGACGCAACATAACATATCCCGCAATCCCCAACATTTTGTCTCACGACAACTTTTGTACAGCGAATTATATAAATTATGAGTCATCATTTCTCGAGTCCTTGTTGCTTGTTCCGACAAAGTTTTGATGTCTTTTTTGTGTAGGAACTCGTCATAAACTTTGGAGTACCGAATATCAATTTATGTTATGAGTGTTGCAGTAATGTTTTATTTTGTAAAGCTATTAATTGTGCAGGGTGCCGCATCATTAGAGAAATAATGTTAATGTGGAACAAATCGTTTTGCGAAACTTCTAATCGACTGAAACCTCGAATTTAAGAAAAGCACTAAGTACCTACATGTCCTTAGCTTTTCACAAAAGCTTCATGTGCTTATTTCTAAATTACGACCTTATTAGTTAGGCCTAAATGATTTGGTAACGAAATGAATAAGTAGGATGTTGGTACCAAAGTGAACATTTTAATACATGACGTAATTATCAAATCTGCAAAAACAACAATATCAAAGTAGTACTAGAGGGCGAGGTAACGCGGCATGGTCGGCAGTAAACGTCTGAATCACCGCGAATGTGCGTTTGTGCGAACGCATACATCTGCGTTAACGTAAGCCCCCGATTGATGCTGCTTCGACAGCATGTTTACAAAACGAGATGCGAACGATTACAATGTGAACCAGCCAAAGGCAAGAACGTGGTTAACACGGGTTTGATAGGCAAATAAATAACGTGATTATCACAAAACTAAACGCATTGCCTAAATAACGTTACCGGCTTTCAGTTTTTTTTTAAACTTTCCATTTTCTTGTTTGAATCAAGGCTCCTACATATTGGCGCGACTTGTCGCGCGACGCGTCGCGACACAAAAGCACCGCTTGTAGCGCTACACGCGGTGTCTTTGTGTCGCATCGCGTCGCGCCAGTATGTAGGAGCCTTTAAGACTGATCGTTTTTATTTTTTGGAAACCTCGGAAATCGTAAGTGATTGATTCTTACAACTATGACGTCAGTATTGCATTTTGCCTGGTGGGTTCCATTTATAAGGTTTTAATTAAAATAAGTCTAGAATTTCTTACATGCCGTCTTATTTTATAAGACTATTCACGATATTTCCTGTAAATCAGGTTAATGCTAAAATAAGCTTACTAGTTGTAACCGGAATCAATGACTTAGAAACGGATGAAACAAATCTATTTAATGCAAAACATGGTTAGATCTGCTACATCATAAACGGTTGCACATAAAAGTGTATTCCATAAATATTATACGACCTAATCGGGTGTAGGTTATGATGAAAGTTTTATGTGGTCTGTTTTGTCTACTGTGCAACGATAAATTCTTTTTCCTTGGTGCACCAGAAAATACTATACATATCAGGTTTGACGAACATGATACTGGATAAGATACAACTTTCTAGATCTTGGTTTCTTTAAACTCGAAACTGTAAAACTTACTTTTATCTTTGACTCAAGAAATATAGACACTAAAGAAGAGTTTATTATTACACTCAGATGTCAAATAAATAAACGATGGACAACTACTCTTGCTGAGTAGGAAGAGGCTAGGCAGATTGAACTGCTCTTGCGCTGACTGTCTAATTACCATAAAATAAGCTCTTAGGCACGGCTTAGGCTGTTAATAGTACCTAGTACATTGTAGGTAGGTTCATCGGATTTACCTTTACCTTTTGCAGACCTTTTAGGCAGACACAAATCAGCCCAAACATTTAGAACATCTGTTGGTTATATTACATCATATTGCCCGCGAAGATCTAACCCAAATCTAGCTCAGTCTGGCAATCGGATCGTCAAACATACCTATGACGAATTCAAATGTCTATGAGAAACAACAATATTCTGGAATGGTCTGAAGGCTTTGATAGCCCTGTGTTTAGTCTGCATCTATAAATATCAATGTGGGGAGCTCGTAACTCGTAGCCAGCTCAATACATACCGACGTTTACAAGGTATTCATGTCCTATGCACATAATAGGGTATTTTACTATATACGAGAAAAAATCTATAAATAGATTATTGAGATAGTTTAGGCAAAAATGAGTCGGAAACTACTTACTATGTACTTTTAGTTCATAAAATAACAAACTAAATTTTAAAATTCAATTCATCGTTTTCAGTTTTTCTAATCTGTTAAAAAACACCATGAAATAGTAGCTGCCATGTTATTACGTCATACGGCTGTTTAAACTAAAACGTGTCAACTGTCAACTGATCGTTTTATAATAGATCAGCGCATTTGTTTACATAGCCAAGTGACGTCATGACCACAGAGCAACATGGCGTCCACTGCGTTCAGCGTTTTCATCAAACTACGCGCGAAATTTGAAAATGTAAAATTTAAATGCATTTTTATGGCACTTATCGATTGAATAAAAATTTAGTGATTTTTTTTGGGTACTTATTAGCACTATAGAATTTAATTAAGACACTTTTCAATAATGGATGTAAGACCCTATTGAATCAGAGGAAATATTTAGAAAACTGTTTTAAATGCAGCAATTAACATGCTTTTTATAGAACTGCTGAAAACTTTCTGGTTCTTCAAACAAATTCGAATGTACTGTTTACCTTCAACATCGTAATTCAGATATGCACGTATGCCGTAGGTAATTGATTTATGTAACTTGTCTAAAATGTATGTAATTATCAACAACACAAATTATAACAATCTTTCTAAACTAACGAAAGATTGTTTATACAAAAACATGCGGTGTTAAAGAACTGCAAAATATTGTTAGTATCGATGGATGGTGTTCGTCAAATTCTTCAAGGTTCACAATTATAATTGTTTCGTACTTCACCACTCAATATCCGCTCCGCCAACGTTTTGACAGCGGTAGTAAAGTTTCGCAGACTCCATTGATGAGTTGAAAGACGCAAAGTTTATTTATCATCTCAATGTGTTGTGTGTTTGTTTATAAAACTTAAAATTTAATTATAATAACTCAGCAAGGTTACGTCAACAAAGTCAAGAGCGTCATTAAATTAGGTTGCTTTTCAAAATTAAATGCCAAGAAATGAAGAATGGAGAAGTATAAATAAAAGCGGCCAAGTGCGAATCGGACTCGCGCACGAAGGGTTCCGTACCATTATCTATAAAAATGGCAAAAAAATCATGACTGTTGTATGGGAAAAAATATTTTATTGTGTTTTTTAGTATTTGTTGTTATAGCGGCAACAGAAATACATGATCTGTGAAAGTTTCAACTGTCTAACTACCACGGTTCATGAGATACAGCCTGGTGACAAACAGATGGACAGACAGACTGACAGCGGAGTCTTAGTAAAAGGGTCCCGTTTTACCCTTTGGGTATGGAACTCTAAAAACTGCTTTTGTTTGCGCAAATCTGCTTCTACTGAAAATAAATAGATACATACATACATAAACTCACGCCTGCTTCCCATGGGGGTAGGCAGAAACTATAGAACGCCACCTGCTACGCTCCTTACATACTCCTTTTGCTTCGTTTACGTTCATACATCTGGTCATACACGCACGCCGGTTGCGAGTACTACGCACCTGACCTTTTTGAAGAACATCATCAATGAGGTGACTATATGTCTTTTTGGGGCGTTTCCACTCACATCTGCCTCGTAAATACCTTTTGTTAAAATAAATAGATATTTGCCATAAATCATGTTTCTGGACGTTATATGCAATGGCTTACGTATTTATGACAGCTGTATGTTTGGTATCAATATTTTAAGCGTGGATAAACAAAAGAACAAAAGAAAATATCTTACTTGTTTGTATGTTTACTTAGTATGGTAAAGACGGAATCGACCTTTTCACCATGGAAACACATTCATAAACTATATACATACATGTGCGCAAGCGGTGCAACCTCTAGAACATCTTGAAAAGTTGTATGTTAAAAAATTTAATCACATGAGAAACAAGGTACATAGACGGAAATTTTAAGGTATAAGGCTGTAATGTCAGTAGTTTGTTTCTGTAAACATCACTTTGTTATTCTAATACTTAGGCTCGCTGCCATAAGGCGGGAAGACACGCCCGGGTGTCACCACTGTGTGGATCGCTCGGAGGACACGGTAGAGCATACGGTGGAAGTCTGCCCGGCTTGGGAAGATCACCGCCGTGTTCTCGTGAAGGCGATTGGCGGCAGAGACCTCTCGCGTCCGGCCCTGGTTCAGGCCATGGTACGGAACGAGAGGGCATGGGCAGCCGTCACCTCCTTCTGCGAAGCAGTAATGCTCGCGAAGGAGGACGCGGGACCGTCGAGGGAAAGGCAATTTTTGCGCCCTCTCTCCCCAAGCCACCGCAGGAGACGCTCTGGGCGTCGGGAATCCCGGGCGGATTTCCGGCCACCGTAGGCGCGGGCTTGCGGACGGTGAGCAATGGGTAGCTCACCGTCCGGTAAGGACCAGGCCCGGGTCGACGCCGCATTGTATTCTACGCGCGCCTCAAAGGGATGTCGTCAGCACAAGGGGTCCACTAGGGCCGATGCCTGCCGAGGTCGCGGGAAGGTACGAAAGGGTTACCGAGGCCCCTGGCAACACAGGCAACGAAAGGAATACCGGTGGATTTTAGTCAGTAAGAGTCACACCCTGCCGCTCCGCCCAGAGCGGGAGAAGTTATTTGATGATTTCCCACCCAAAAAAAAAATGCTCGCTCTTAAATAATTGTGAACGGTCACTTGAATGGGGTCCAAAGTTTACTTCACAGAATAGCATTTACAAGTTCCTCTGTCAGTATTCAAACACCCGAGTGAATCATTAAGCCCAAACACGTAACCATCCATCTAATAAAATATTACTTAAGCTGCAAGATTTATTCGTACATAAAGACGAGCTATATTATGGCAAAAAGAAAGTGCCCACAATCAGATCCAATATAACAAATTTCCTAATAAACCACTGGGTAAACGAACTTTATTATAAACGTGAGCGGAACGTCAAGTAACTCCCCGAAGGTACGAGTCGTAACTTAAGTCTCGGATCATATGTTGGCTTCAGGTCAGCATGTATACTGACCGCTACTAATAATTTCCGCTCATTTGTAACCGGTGACAGTTGCTCCTCAGTTAATGATTGTTGAATGTATCTTTTTGAAAGTGCATTCTGTGCTTTATGCTCATACATAGTTATGTGAAAAGCCTCTGCCCAGCCCTTAGGGGAAACAAGGCGTGATGTTATGTATATATAGTTATGTGAAAAGCTCCGGCACTGATTGTAGAGTATTTTTTAAACCACGTATTGCAGTACCTAAGTAGGATTTCTGTTATTATCGTACCATAAACTTAGGTTACTCCTGTTACTGGTTGCAGGGCCGGATTATCCTTAATGCAGTGTAGGTAACTGCCTAGGCACCTCGCAACAGCTAGGGGCCCGCGCACCGAGAAAAAAAAATGAAAATGTTTCATCGAGTGAAAATTTAGTTTGAAGATTTGTGTCCTCAATGACAATACTATTGCCTTGTTTTTTTATACATTACATTGTCATATTTCAAAATATTAAAGAATGATATTCGATTTTTTCGCGGCGATTATAACGCCGACTAATCAGACCACGGTACGGCAAGCAAGAACAGCTTTTTTAACGGAAAGCGCTTAAAAAATTCTACAATTCTGCATTGTGGTAGACAAAATGTATTTTAGGAAATTAGAAAAAGGTAAAGGTTAGAATTGGATTGCATAGGGGCCCCGACATGGTTAATCCGGCCCTGCTTGGTTGTGGTTGGCTCCCGTTCTGATTAAATGCAAATCAGTGACTAAGTTTTGAAGTACTTCAAACTAGAGAGTTCTAACGCCAAGTTTTTTACCGCAGACACCAAAAACTTGCTCGGGATGAAACAGCACCCCAGACAATACGAGCCGATTTTTTTTTTCCCTCAAGATTTCTTCTATGTAATACAAAGCAGTGCTATATCTAGGACAGACGGGAGATTTTATTGATTTTTTAAGAAGTATTAAAGGACATCTGTCGTTGGCAGTTACAGCGATTTGCTCAGATTATATAAAAATCGTTTAGGTATCATGAATGGTGGCGCACAGTGGAACGAATGTATGGGAGCGGTTGGACGTAGACATGTCCGAAAAATAAGAGTAAAATTATGCCAAACTAATGATGCCATCTTATTCGATTACTTAATGCCTTCATAAATTGTGGTGATGAATTTCTTCATAACTCCCATATTTCGGGAGTAATTTGAGAAAATGTGAAATTTTACTATGAAAATGAGTGTATCGAGCTCTCTCCCTCCTGATTCCGGGCTTGTTTCAAGTAGCGGTCTCTAATATCGTAATGCTATTACTAAGAGCTATATTTAATACTAAGACACATAGTGCGCCAAATGTGCACTTTCTGGGATAAAAGGAAATGAAAATTTAAAAAAAAAAACGTTTTTTCCCCATTTGTATTTACTTTAAACCGCAGACAGACTTATTAAGAGGTCTATAAATATATTATATATATACAGAAATATATATTAACAAAAATATTCACAAGAACTGATGAGAGTATGACTTTTAAGTAAGTTGATAATAAATTACCTAGTTTCATTAAAAGTACAATAAATAATTAAGATGTAAGCTCTAATTTACTAAGTTACACATTTTAAAACAATAACATCATTTAATTATCTTCGTCATCATCATCATCATCAATTAATTCAAATTCAGAATCGATGTCCGCTAAATCATTTATGTTAACAAATTCGATATCACTTTTCTCAGAATCCGTAAGCTCATAAAATTCCTTAAAAGAAGATTTTTTTACAAACTTATTTCCTTTTGGACGGATACTTGTAACAAGTGGATCAGAAGACAGTAAAAGATTGTGCATAATATCTTCATTGCATGAGATACTGCTATGCTTTCGAGAATGCCCCTCTCTATATTTTCTAAAATCTTTATTTCTAGCCTCAGATGCCTCTTCGGATAGAAAACCAATGGGCACAATTGACATGTTCTGAACTATGTCTGGCCCATGCATTAAAATTTTATGAAGTGAAGAAGGCATATAATACCATGGGTATAACTCCACGTAAAGCTTAGCAGTATCAAAGCAGAACTCTCGGAATTTAGTTACGTTGATCTTCTCTCCTGATGAAATACACTGCAAGATCACACAGATTTTTCTTAAAAGCATAGCATCTATTCCGGTCAGTTCAGCAGATTTAGTGTAGTTTTCAAAAAATCTCCTTGCCGAGTTGCCATTGTTGGTGGATCCACTGCCTTGTTTCACAACATCGAGAAGTAAGCCCGTTTCTCTTCTTACAGCCTCTTGAACTCTTTTCTTCCTGTCATCAACTTGCCTTTTTGCTATATCACCCCTTACTTGCCAAGATTTTATGTCTAATTTGTAGGAAATGTGTAATAAGCATTCCATTGAGCGAATCCAAGCGTGAAGGGTGCTTAAGCTATATTTATACATGTCCTCGTTTGCGTGTTTATCTTTGATTAACTCTAAATTATTCATTTCTTTAGGACAAGCCTTGCATATGTCACACACTGAAGCTGCTGTATTGGATATAATGGAATGAATTTTACCATCAATCATTGTCAACAGCAGTTGGTGTTTGACACTAATTCCATCAGTGATGGTGGATGGAGTTAAGGCTTCAATCTCTGCTTCGATTTCAGCCATCTCTCTCTGCACATTTTCTTTGGTTTCCTTTATAAACTTAAACAATATTGGCCGGCAAAATGAAGTGGAAGATGGTCGCTCGTTTTCCCAAATTGTTACACCTTTTGAGACGAGCCGCAGTGGTACAAGACTAATCATAAAATTACTAGCAAGATCGATTTGCTCATCTTCACTCGTCCTTTGATGATAAATGCTTTGGCTAGATGATCCGTCAAAACCCCATTTGCTGGTCAATACGAGCTGTTGATTGGGATCAACAGGGGTTTCTAACGACCTAATAAGTCTTCTTGAGGTTAAATCCATCAAGGCTTGTAATTTGATTTTTGCAGAGCTCTCTGTAACTGTGAGATCTTCTTTGGCCGGATAGCACTTAATTTTTTCTTTAACCAACATGTAGTAACTCGGGTATTGAAGAGCTCCTTCTTGAGTGTTGAAATCCCGAAGAGTGTTATAGCGCCATTTCGATAAGTTCATCGATACATAAAGAGCCAATGCCTTCAAAGGGGATATTTCCCGTACCTGAATTGATTTACCTTCAATGAAGGCTTTGATTTTTGAGGCCTCTTCTGGATTCTCCGTCAAGTATTTCATAACATAAGCTGTATCGCTTTGTCCTGCCTTTTGAAGCGCCCTTTCGGCCGAAAACATAATTTCAGCGCTGCTACTGCTGCAGGAAAGACTATCTTCAGTGCGTCTTCTTTTTTGCCGGTTACTAAGGTCCTCAAAAGATTTACGAGGACTAGGATGTGTACAAGTTGAAGCATCAGATTTAGCAGGAGAAATTATGGGCTCGATGACGTCACTTATATTTTCTGTAGAAGGTTCCATATTTTCATTCTGTAATTCCGGCCATTGAATTGCAGCCTGCAGCCAAATCTCATGTTTCTTCCGAAACTTATCTGTGCTTCTTCCAGACTGTGTCCATTTTGCATAAATGCGGTAGCAAAATCGACGACACCAGTCTTTTAAACTTGTTTCAGCACTTTCACATAACTGAACACAACTGTTATCTTTTAAAACACTGAACAAATAGTTAAAGTCGCGTAAATCTTTATGTGCGCGTGCGCATAAAGCAACGTGAATATCAAGATTTGTATTAAAATTTGGAAAATACATTGCCAGATTAGCTTGGATACAACGAGGTGTAAATCAACACTGATTTTAAAGTTACTAATAGTGACCTATTTATATAAAATCCAGGTATCCCAGGTATCCTTTGTTAAATATTGCAAGGTAATTAGTTATTGTGATAATTAGTAAATGATGCATGCTAAATTAGTGTATTAAGAGCCATTTAGTAATTAAATAATAGCAATGTTCTTATCAGTAATCATTAGTGCATCAGTTTTATATGTAAACCTTAAGTCCCTAATTATATATCCTAATTAGCTTATATCTTCTCTAATTGGCTGCTCAGAAATGTTATTGTAATAAGGTAAACCTTTAGAAAAACGGTTTTAATCAACAAAATAAACAAAAAATAAAAAAATTGTGTTATAAAATAAACATCACTCTTTATCCCAGAAAGTGCACATTTGGCGCACTATGTGTCTTAGTATTAAATATAGCTCTTAGTATTAGCATTATGATATTAGAGACCGCTACTTGAAACAAGCCCGGAATCAGGAGGGAGAGAGCTCGATACACTCATTTTCATAGTAAAATTTCACATTTTCTCAAATTACTCCCGAATTATGGGAGTTATGAAGAAATTCATCACCACAAGTTATGAAGGCATTAAGTAATCGAATAAGATGGCATCATTAGTTTGGCATAATTTTACTCTTTTTTTTCGGACATGTCTACGTCCAACCGCTCCCATACATTCGTTCCACTGTGTGGCGTGTCGAGAGGGCGCTTTGTAAATATTCTTTTTATTTCTCATTGCTGTTAACGAGAGCGTTATAGTATTATATTATATGTGACGAGAGATATCATTTTACCCTTTTTACACATGTTTGCTCGCGTTTTAGGTAATGTGTAAATATAATAAAAAAAGAGGAGGAGAGCAGGATTCAATATTTTTAATGCTTTTATAATCAAAGTTATCTCCATATTGATGTTTAATAGTGATGAGTATTATGCGTGGAAATTACCCTAACGAACAGTGATTTTAAGGACAATTTTAATATAAGGATATTGTAGTTTTATGAAAGTCAGTCCTAGAAATACTAAACAGCCAAGTAACTGCCACTAACTTGGAAGTAGCGCTCGCCGGCCACTGCCGCGGTTGTCACAGATCAAAACTTACATCCTAAACCAATTGGTCAAGGCCCTAGCTTAATTACTGCGACCGATTTGGCATTAGAAGCCACACCAAACGCTTATTGTGACTGTAGATAGACCATTGTCTGCCGGGGTCAAGGAAAGTCCGAAAGGGACACCGTGGCCTCTGGACACGCACAGGCAAGGGAAGGAACACGGGTGGGTTTTAGTCAGTAAGTGTCTAACATGCCCGCCCTCTGCTCCAACCAGAGCGGGAGAAGTTATTTGATATTTCCCACCAAAAAAAAAAAAGATAAACCATTGTACATTACGTAGAAACGTGGGTAGCAGGTTTGTTATACGTAACATAATGGCAATACAGCCTGAACAACGTTCGTAAAACAGCTAATTAAGTAGGTAATCCATCACCGACACGTACATTTCGATTTAGTCACATCAGGTAAACCCTCATAAAAGATTGGTTGATAGCGGAGATTTATAAAGCTGATTGAAACAAACCTTTACGCTTGCACGCTGTGCGGTTGTGAAATTTACTTCCGCCGGACATTAGGGACTGCCAAACTGTTGCAGTATTTTAAAGAAGAGTAAAAATAACACTATTTTTCCACACACCAGTGATATTTCCGTAGATGTCTGGCTTAATAAACGATGGTTAAATGAAGGAAATATGCATAATCACCATGCTTCAGCTTATGGATTTATAAGGAGATGATATTATTAGTGTCCTAGAATGATTAGGTTGCCTCCTCTCATGACATAATGCACAAATAAACTTTTGAGTTACCTACTTAGGCCTATCTTTTCCTCTATATCTGCCTAGCCTTTTCACAACTATGTTGGGGTCGGCCAGTCTCACCGGATGCAGCTGTATACCTGTATTTTAAATGGAGCGACCGCCTATCTGACCTCCACACAACCCATTTACTGGGTAAGATACCCCTTGGTAACACTGGTTGTCAGGCTTTTGGGCTTCTGACGACTCGTAACAACTTTTAAATATCTACAAATGACAGCTGGGACCAACGGCTTAACGTGCTTTTCGAGGCACGTAGGGGTCTTGGTATGTAAAGATGGTCACCCATCCACGGACTAACCGCGGCAAGCATAGCTTATCTTGATCGATCGACCCGTGCGGCTGTTATTACTTGGCCACAAGCCCCTCATTATATCTTAACGACGAACGTTTAACTAAGAATTGGCCAGTGAGCCGTAATTAATAAATAATGAATGCGAGTAAGATTTAGCTTCATTAGTCGCGTATTTCGGTAGTTCGTGTAAATCTCGTAAATGGCACTATACTCATGAGATTTGTTTCACATTATGGCTTTACGACGCTTTTGTGGCTTCCGACATGCGATCATACAGGCTCATACTCATACAGGGTGGAAATGTTATTCAATAATACTGAATTCAAACTTTGAATTCATAATTTTGTTCCGTCTTTAGGCACTGTGTTTCAGTAGTACTGTTAATAGGATTTTATTTTGTACTCGCTTTTACCCGGGTTGAGGTCGGAAATTATCCAACGGAAATATACTACCAGGATCAATTTATCCTATGTGTTAATCCAGGTTATTAACTGTGTGCCTAATTTCACCCAAATCCGTTTAGCCGTATTTTTCTGTCGTAGTAATAGCAGAGGAAAAGGTCATTAACTCCCGCGCCGCCGTCAACCATAATTATAATTTTGAATCTGTGATATCTTAGTATTCATTTAAATGATGTAATTTCAAGGCGTATTTTAATTTTAATTAAATGCCCAACTTAAATAACAAGTTTTATTGGATGGGGATTAATATGATACCAGTCAAAATAGCTTCGTAAATAACAATAAACGTTTAACAAATTCTGAAAGATAAAAATGGCTACTGTAGGTCGTCATTAGAAGATAGACATATGCTATCACAGACGTTTTTGTTAAAAATTTTACGATGTATAATCCTGTAGATTATTAATTTTATGTTCCTCTTACGGTTTACGTAGCGCAAGCCAGTAAAACTCCCAGTCGATATGATATTTTCCGACATCTTCAAAATCAATAATCGGCATATTTCAGCCAATTTACACAAAACATTAATGAATTATACACTTAAACCTTCCTCATGAATCACTTCGTCCATTGGTGAAAACCGTTCAAAAATCCGTTCGGGAGTTTAAGAGTTTTTTTGCGTTTAGATAGACAAACAGACAGACAGACGCGGCGGGAGACTTTGTTTTATAATATGTAAGGATTTTTGGCATCAGAAAGTTTTCACCCTGTAGGTATACATGTATGTTCTAACATAATATTAAGTGGGTATGTATATGTTGTATATTTACGTCTCAAACGAAGTTACACGATGTTTGTTTGCTCTCAGTTCGACAATAGATTGTTCATGAGCAATTACCGCCACAATGTTACTCGTTGTGCTCTAAATATAATTCATTTTCATTACAATTTATACAGCGTTCTGGTTGGCATTTATAATTATTTTACAGTAAATTTTGTTTGTACTCAATCTACATAAAGTTATTTAAAGCTTTACCGATGGGTTGTTAATTTTACATGTTCAAGAGGTTTTGTGCACTGGAGTTTAAATATTCTGCTTCTGTAAATATCCGCAAATGAAAATGCAGATTCAAGCTTGCCTACCTGTCTCCTTTAGAACAATATCAAAGTTCTAATTGGCAAGCAGGCTGATCATCGCAGAGATTACTACGAAAGACTCCCGTAATCTTTCATCTTTTAATTCTAATAATTAAGGGATCAATGCCGCTAGTTTTCTTTTACAGCATAATTACTCTCAGAATTCCGTAATAAGAACGATCTATACCTTAATATAATAATAAGAAAGTGGCTGCTTAATTATCTAAATTGTTTGAAATTCCAGTTTCGTCTTTTCGACGTGGAGGTGGGGCAGGGCGAACTGGAGGACGTCGACGGCGATATTGCCATAACAGAGCTGACGCAAAACAACGTCGAAATCTCTGTTGTGTCTGGCAAGGAGCCTTCTACCTCGAGCCCCGAGGACAGCGCTACCAACTGGACAGAAATATCTACAGCCCTCATGAAAGGAGACCACAATATCCGCACGGAAGTGGAACACAACCGTCTACCTATAATACTTGTGAACGACAAACCACCAGAAGATTTAGACCAGAAATGGCTGAACATTATCGACTTGTCAAACAATGATAAGCTGAAAGTTTTTCATACAAGAAGAAAGTATAAACGGAAGTTCTGTAGGAGCAGAAGACATGCTGCGTTTAAAAGATCTTACTCCATCGGCTGAATTAAATTTAAGGTTTCTCTTGTTTATCTCGTAGTTAAGAACTGTGATGCTTCAGGTTCAGGTTATATTTCCGTAAGTAAGTTTGTACAAACACTTTTACGCGTACATAAAAAAAACAAATATACGAGTACCTAATTAATAAATAAAAATAACTAAAACTATACACAAACTAAAATAGGGTGTCAAAAAATTCATCCACATCGCTGTCGACTGGTACCCAAGAGACTGGCGGCATTGACACGTTGTATGGCAATGCTTAGCCTCTGGCCATGGGAAGTGTCAACCAGCCATTTGGAGATTTCCTTAAAAAGGTCATGAGCACTCGGACCCCACGGCCCGAGGGTTTCAACCCCAAACGGCTCTAAAATATAATGACCAACAAGGTTATTATAATAAAGAACTGTGATTGTTTATAATTTTAGGTAATGAAATGTACTGTCTAACACTATAGTAGAGTATTAAATCTGTTGATACGTAAACAAACGACTTTCTTCTTTAAACTTTGAGACACAACATTGCCTGTTTCCTACTGTGTTGACAAGATATCGACTACTACTGTGTAAATACTTGTGAAATATTAGGATGTTTGTTTACATCTAAAAAATACAAAAATAAGTACCTACTTTATTTCTCAACAATAAACTGGTTTTTGGAAGCCTGCTGTCGATGAACTAAACGAATTTATTAAATTGCATAGGCCAAAGCTACGGCCCAAGGCAAGGGTGGGAATAGTTTCTGTTGTAATAGGTCAAAACGATTGTTCTAGGTATTTGTAAATCCTTTATAACCAAAACCTTAGTTTAATATATAGGCTTGTCGCACAGGTAAATATCTACGACTAACATTACATTCTTAAGGGGACTACAGGTCCTAAACGCAATTTTTATAAGTTTTATTATGCCTTATAGTATATGATCCACGGCAGTAAACAAAATCAGAAAAAATATATGATATTTTTAAGGATATATGCTAGGTAGATAGTGTGTTGAAAACATAATATAATTAATTTGATACGATAGAAAAAATCACGAAAATCCCTCTAAAAATTTCTTTTAACGATTAAAAACCATAATATACATGCAATCATTCTGATTTTTTGTCAGATTATTCTACAAGCAACATATCAGCATAATAGTGTTTTATTTTTTTTAATAAAATCTATAGCTTTTTTGTAAATCGATAATTGCTTCATATTTTGCTATAAAATACCAGCGTTGTGTCATCGCGCTTCTCTTTCTTTTCTATGCAGTCCGACAGTGACCGCGCTTTAGGTGTTGTCGGCCTCTTAAATTAATTATATTTCTAGAGTGTGCACACATTCCTACTTTGCTATAAAGTAAATATTATGGTAATGATTAAATTGTAATAAAAAGATTGGTTGATAGCGGAGATTTATAAAGCTGATTGAAGCAAACCTTTACGTTTGCACGCTGTGCGGTTGTGGAATTTACTTCCGCCGGACATTAGGGACTGCCAAACTGTTGCAGTATTTTAAAAAAGAGTAAAAATAACACTATTTTTCCACACACTAGTGATATTTATTTTAGAAGTATGTACGTATGTTAGTATATTGCCATATTATTTATTTTGTGAATTGTTTCGATGATATGTATTCTATTTTCTCTTCTACTCGTACACAAGGTGTCTATATCTCCTTATCTACTTTCTTATCGTAGGTATGCTGGAGGAGATTTCCTTAGAAATAAGCATCACCTTTGTACGTATTTTTCTGTTCCTTTCTTCTTGTCTGATTATATATGTGTGTGCAGTCACGAGCACTAAATATGTATACACTTAACAACATTTAAAAGTAATTTTCTCCTACTGTGTTAATTGTAATTTTATGTCGCTACGAACATAGTATTTTGGAATCCATGCTATTATGAAATAGGTCTTACCTCAATGTTGCAGTCGTTATTCCACGAAAAAATCGCTTTAGTATTTGGCTAAGTTTATACATATTGGAGCTCGTGACTGTACGTACATAAATGGTTAAATAAATAAATAAAACTTATAAAATTGCCGGTTCTCCCCGACTTCTAACTGGAATGTCATTTTACAGTGAAAAAGTGTGCATTAGGGAGAAGCATACGACTCATTTGTTACTGAGATTCTCGCCCGTCAGTGATCTTTTTCCACTTGGAGCTATGCTCTTATCTGTGCTGCACCTTCCTTTCAGTTATGACGAGAGTTATTAATGTTTATACCCGCTGTTTTTACATGCTATTTTTACTTTTTACTCATTTTATTCTTTTCCCGTAAAACGTTTACATATCCAATGCTTGTTTTAAGTAGCATTATAAATTGGCACTATGTGAAAAATTCGTGTGTTCAATCATAACATGAATGTCTTTTAATGTGACGGATTTTAAAATCAATCAATCAGTCAATCAACTGAGCCTATAACAGTCCACTGTTGGACATAGGCCTCTCCCAGGCTGCGCCACAACACCCTGTCCTCCGTCTTCCGCATCCAGTCTGTCCCAGACACCTTTTTAAGGTCGTCGGTCCATCTAGCTGGGGTCACACACTACGCTTGCCGATACGTGGTCTCCACTCCAGGACTCCTCTGCTCCACCGGCTATCGCTTCTTCGACAAACGTGGCCAGCACACTGCCATTTCAGCTTGCTTACTCTGCAGGCTATATCGGTAACTCTATTTTTTTAAAATTCTAAATCTAATTACTGTTAGGTATTAAAGTGAGAGTACCATAAGCCGTTTATGGGTTAATGTGGAACAGGCCGACTTTGAAGAGTGTCAACGTTTTGAATGCTATTACCTAAAGATAACCAGTATATGAACGTGGAGGCGTAAGTCAATGTACGTAGGTACGGTAACGGCTCCTGCATACTGAGGCGATAACGCGGGCGCGACAGGCAGCAATATGCGTGTCGCGGCCGCGATATCGCCTCAGTATGCAGGAGCCTTTATGATATACGTAGGTATATCATTGCAACACTTTTTTTTTGGGTGGGAAATCATCAAATAACTTCTCCCGCTCTGGGCGAAGCGGGAGGGTGTGTCAGACTCTTACTGACTAAAACCCACCCGTATTCATTCCTGTTGCCTGTGTTGCAGGGGCCTCGGTGACCCATAAGTACCTTCCCGCGACCCCGGCAGGCATCGGCCCTAGTGGACCCCTACCTGTGTGCTGACGACATCTCTTTGAGGCGCGCGTGGAATACAACGCGCCGTCGAACCGGGGTTGGTCCTTACCGGACGGTGAGCTACCCATTGCTCACCGTCCGCAAGCCCGCGCCTACGGTGGCCGGAAATCCGCCCGGGATTCCCGACGCCCAGGTCGTCTCCTGCGGCGGCTAGGGGCGAGAGGTCGCGAAACTTGCCTTTCCCTCAACCGTCCCGCCTCCTCCTTCGCGAGCATTACTGCTTCGCAGAAGGAGGTGACGGCTGCCCATGCCCTCTCGCTCCGTACCATGGCCTGAACCAGGGCGGGACGCGAGAGATCTCTGCCGCCGATCACCTCCACGAGGACACGGCGGTGCTCTGCCCAAGCCGGGCAGACCTCCACCGTATGCTCCACCGTGTCCTCCGGGATCATTGTAACACTTAACATTTTATAGGGCAGGAAATGAGAGAATGAGCAAGTTTATTTATTTACGTTTTAACAGTTTAAATCCATCTTACTCGACTAAACACCAAACTAAAATGCCCGTGTTCGCGTGTGCAACACTTTCAAGTGAACGAGTGATCGAACGAACGAACGTCAGAGTGAACGACAGATTAGTCAATACACCATCTAATCTTCACGCGAACACACATATTGAAATATAGTGTAAATTTATTAAATGATGATAATAATTACTACATAACATAAAACATAACATCACGCCTTGTTTCCCCGAAGAGTTGGGCAGAGGTGTAGTACCTATAGTACACCCAAATTTCGCCAGTTATTAAGTCCCATGTAATAGGGGGCGAGCCTCTTGCCATCAACCGGGCACAAATCCAGACTCCGGGGCTCCTACTGAGAAATTCCGAGAGAAAAACCCAATAACACTGCCCGACCCGGGAATCGTACCCAGGACCTCATGCTGAGCAGTAGCGCTTGCAACCACTAGACCAACGAGGCAGCATAAATATTACTACAAAAACCTTTTTTACAAAAAAACCCACCGACTTCCAAAAAACACTTAGTGAAAAATAATTTTCATTTCGGAAGTTGGTGTCTTAGGTTCTCGTTTTTTGCCACCGACTTCCGAAATTAAAGTTATTTTTTAGTTTTAGTGTTTCTTTTGGAAGTCGGTTGTTTTTATTTGTAAAAAAGTTTTTATTTTCACTCTTTAGTTGTGGTACCTACCACATACCAATTCGTAGCTACTTGCTATGTAAACAATAGTGACAGGAAGTTTTCTATCATTTCATCATATTCATCATCATTCACAGATTGAATTAAATACGTATTATTGAAGTTAACTCAAAAACTAATCGGTTCATAAACAAATAAGTTATGCCCAAACATATATTATAAATATGTATATAGATGAATTGGGAACCTCCTGCTATTTATTTAAGTCGGTAAAAATCATTTATAGCCAAATTACATCTCATGACAATTCCAATTAGCCCAAACACGGCTACTAGTATACATTGTTTTATTACGGAGTTCCGGCGCCAATCTTTCGGCTTCATCATCATCAGTTCCACTTCACCAAATGATACTTTCTGAATGCAAATGATTGACATGTTGATGAAAATACAAAGAACGCTATATGTATGCCTATACTATATGAGGAGTTCCCTCAATTCATGGATTCCATAATCAGAACTGTATTTTGATAAAAATGGGACTAATCTGACCTTTCAAAAAAAAAAAAGAATTTTCCGAATCGGTTTATAAACGACGGAGTTCTGATGTGTGAAAACACAAAAAAAACATACAAGTAAATAGTCCAAATACTCGTACAATATGTGGGTAGATATGTCAGACAATGTTATTTGATTATGACAAAATTCTCGATATTTCAATAAATACCGTAGCAAAAGAATTGTAACATAACATAACATAACATAACATAACATCACGCCTTGTTTCCCCGAAGGGTTGGGCAGAGATGTACCTGTAGTAGGTACACCCACATTTCGCCAGTTGTGTTTCGAAAGAATTGTGTTCGTATTTAATTCCAGTAGCGAATGCATACGGGATTACAGGCAAAGCAGAAGTGTTTTTAATAAAAACAGAGCGGCTACATCCATAAGGTATTTCGAATTAAGTTCTAGGTATGCGATTTTGTGATGTAAATGAAGGTTTAATCGGTCAAGGACAGCTAATGAGACACAATTGATTTTCTATTGTTTGACACCGAATCGGTGTCGCGCGGGGCTTAACAGAGAGGAAATAACAACCAACTCATTGCAGATTTTAACGTGTTGATTCCACCTAACCAAAACACGTTTACATACCAAATGAAGGTCACGTAGGACCTTAAACGTGTCTAATTCAAGTTAACAGTCGTTCATGGCTGCGTAACTAGGATAGAGGTAGGCAATCCTTAATCGAATAGTTTCATTGGCTTTGCCCTTGGTTAGATTACAATCAATTTGCCGGAATAGTTCCATGGGTGCCACAGAGAGGCGTGGTCGTTAGAGCGCGCCAATTAAAGCCGCTGTAAGGCATGCCCCACGAGACTTGCTTTGAACCCGCTAACCCATGCAATAAATAGACAACTACCGCATTGTATCTTGTAGATCATAATGACAGTTAAGACCTAATTGACCAAAATAGGCTTCTCTTAAGTAAAAAATTGCCAAATCTGTGTAGTTTGTGGTAGCGGAAAAATATATGTTTATTTTGAACATATTTTCCAGAACTTGGTTGTTACCAAACACATTTTGAAAAAAAATCTCGATACAAACTAACGTTAAACTAACCTCTTACATTGAGTTCTAATCCAAAATATCTGTATTAAATATCAACTTACGTTACGTATTTCATTAATAACAAGAACGTCTTATTTGAATGCAGAATTTGGTTGTTTTTTATTTTCGATTACTCAACTCAATTTTGAGTAAATAGATAATTGCTTATTATTTTGCAATAAATTACAAGCGTTGTGTCATCGCACTTCTCTTTCTTTTCTATGCAATCTGACAGTGACCGCGGTTTAGGTGTTGTCAGCGTCTTAATAGCTCTCCCGTTAAGAGGCCACTCTACGTATTTTTATTACCCCCTGCGCCAACCATTACGAAGGACATTTGTTCCAATCGTAAACAAGTGCATAATAAATCAATTGGGTTTGTTACCTTTGAACTTTACCGGATTTTACGCCGATTCCGGTGATTGAGGTTAATTTAATGTAGCGTCATTGGTCGTTTTAATTACATTCCTGAACTAAATCTAGGTATGTAAATATCGATATTTATACGTGAAACTTTCCACTAATAATGTCAACGGATTTACAAATACTAAAACAAGATTAAATGTTACGTGTAAAGTGATAAGAATGCCTCAAATCGGCTTTTGGAGTTTAGAAATAAAACCGCACCTCCAGCACCGCGGTGGGCACGGGACAAAACCGCTCCGTGAGTTCTTAGCCTTCGAGTCACAAAGAAAAGCAAGCTAAGGCACGAAGAGCGGCCGTGATTTAACCAATCAGGGGGCGCGAGGCGTAGGCGCTGTTGTTTGATGCGCAAACATCAAGACACCACAGATATTTCGTTACTTATTTGAATTCCGAACATACTCCGACGGGAATTTGCGTCGAGATCGTGATCATTCGTTCACATTCTCGCGGCTGTTCTACGAATATCAATGTTTTTTTTTTCATTTCGATTTAGGACCTGTGCTAACAGGTACAAATTGAAAACCGCTTTGTTAAAATAACACGTTAGGTACGCGTCATGTCTATTTATGAAGAACGAGAATCGCATTTTTCTTTGAAATACCAATCATGAGGTATATTTATAAATGAAAATGCTTGTTAAGATTTTTTTTTGCATTACGACTGACGTGGGTGTTGGAAGTTATGCAATTCGTTTCACCTACGTTTATTGAATTAATTCGTAATTGGATTTTGTTTTTGTTTTTCTCGTATAGAACTTTTATTTATTCATGAATTCATTGGATTTTGTAATTCAACCATTAACCATAAATTTGGATCTAGATTTTGGACTTCAAATGCCAAAAGCACTTGAGTTTTTGTAGGTTCCACCACTTCCACCTGAATGAACTGATTGAAAAGGTAAGAAGAACTAATTAACATTTGAACCCGTAGTCACAGTAAAAATTATACAAATCCACTCTCGATTATACATTCACCTCGCAAAATGGTTGTTAAAGATCTTAGGTCGTCCAATTTGCATGAAATCGTTTCCAATATTACTTCATGTCATAACGGCTGGTTAGCCCTCAGTTAGATGTTAATAATAATTGTTAGTAAACTAAAGTAGTTACTTAGTTAGTCAATCTGGGTGAGACGTGTGCCATGTTAATTGTAGACCCTTTGGGAATTAATAACATAATGTAATTGTATGATACACAGCTGTTGTCTTAAGTTTAGGTTAGGTTAGTTCAATAAGCACTATAACTACCCTTTTGTTTATTGTCGGCAGCAGTGGCTGGGTTTGTGATGGGGACAGTGAGCCCCGAGATCACTACAGTGGCTCTACGTATTGGTCTCGTGTTTCAGCAACCTACATACTAACGTGTGTTAAGGGGAGCAGAACCGGTGGTCGCTTTGTTGGCGAAGCATATGTGCCCGGTGCCCACAGCTCATGCTCCACAATGTGCTCAGCACATTGGGCTGTGATAACTTTGAATTCTGTGTGAGAATATCCTCGCCTATAAAGTTTAAAAACTGCTTGAAAGAAAGAAAGAGAGAAAAATATGTTATTTGGGACACGCAAAATAAATACAAAAAGTTAAAAAAGGAGCATTTAAAAATAACAAAATTTACATATTTTTTCGATTAAACAAAATACAAAAAATATAAAATAAAAACGACTTGTGCGACGCCAAAAAGACTCCTATCTCAGTCTAATGCTGCGATATTTAAAAAAAAAATACCCCAGCGCTGGTATTCTGATAGGGCGCGTTTCATCATCTTAACTAGATGTATCGTTTGCTCCTTCGCAAATCACTTTTATTTTAGCACACTAAAAAAATACTAGCCACAAAATTCTATTTTTCTAGGCGCCTTTTTTGAAGAGGTAATTAGCATAACACTAACGTAGTATCTACGAGTAGCATTGAAATAAAACCTTGCATTTTTATAAAAAAAAATCATCCCACTCTCAAGATTAAATGAGATTTTATTTATGAACGTTTCATTCGCAGAAAATATAATTATAATTCAAATAACTCTGCGGATTCCATTTCGCAATAATATTATATTTATTTTACGTTCTGCACTGAGCCGTTGAATGAAATGAACGTGATTTTCCCGCCACAAAATGGAATGCATTAAGTACGAAAAAAATTACCGATTAATTATTAAAGGGTATTAATAATTGTTGGGTCTGAGTTTAATAAATTGTGACAGTGAATATAATGGATTGAATGAAATTACTTTTGTATGAATGATGACAAACTTGCATCCCAGCCCATCTGATGATCGGCGCGTTGTATTCCACGCGCGCCTCAAAGAGATGTCGTCAGCACATAGTAGGGGTCCACTAGGGCCGATGCCTGCCGGGGTCGCGGGAAGGTACTTATGGGTCACCGAGGCCCCCGCAACACAGGCAACAAGAAGGAATACGGGTGGGTTTTAGTCAGTAAGAGTCTGACACACCCTCCCGCTCCGCCCAGAGCGGGAGAAGTTATTTGATGATTTCCCACCCTAAAAAAAAAAAAAAAAAAAAGCCCATCTGATGATAAGTGATTACCGATATCCATGGAGATTTGTAATACCAAAAAGCATCGCAGATGCGTTGATATCTCAAAGAAAAAGTTGAAATGTACTACGTGCCTTTATGTACATACATAACATACATAATCAGCTTATAATGTTCCCACTGCTGGGACACAGGCCTCCTCTCTGTGAGAGGGAGTGGGCCGTAATTCACCACGCGGGCCCAGTGCGGGTTGGTAGATGTCACATGTCTTCGAATTTTTGGTTCTAGGACATGCCGGTTTCCTCACGATGTTTTCCTTCACCGTTTTGAGAGCAGTGGTGATGAAATAATTTACACAAAGTAAAGCACCTGTCCGGGTTCGAACCTACGTCCTACAACTCGAAAGTCGCGGCCGTTACCACTGGGCCACCACTGCTCCCCCTTTATGTACACAGGGCACCCATACCTACCCTTTCCCGTTGAACGCCAGACTCCGGATACGTAAGTTCTTATGCACCAATGGTGTATCACGCGACATTTCACAAGTTTAAACTGCAAAACATCTACGTTGTTAGGCAGAAATAGGTATGATGGTAAGGCTTCCCCGAACGTCAGAAGTGCTCTTTCACAAAGACCTCAACTGAAAATGTCAATAAGAGACTAACCAAGAGCGCGGTAAGTACAGTCAGGGAAGTTAATTTTACAAATACAACTTTAAACCATAAAAAAGTGCGACCCCATACAACTGTCGAAGTGAATCTAATAAGCCGGTAGTCCATTTACTTAAGAATTAATTTGCCTGACTTAACTTCTAAACAAGACAATATAAAGATTAAAATTGTCTATTAATAGTACTAATCAGCTTTCCAGCAAGCGCTAGACTTATACCTAACAGTCTTGATTAGGTATTCAAGCGCTAACCGGTAAATGTGAAGTCCTGTTTTTTAGCTACAACACTTAGGAATGGCTTACTTCTACTATGAGAATAAAAACATTTGCCTTTATAATTAAATATTATATTCCTTACGGCTCTGGGCACGCGTGGTAGATTACAGCCCACTCCCTCTCGAAGAGAGGAGGCCTGTGTCCCAGCAGTGGGATCATTACACTTATTACTTCTATATCTGAACATATTGTCAATTAAAGTCGTATATTTGTGTCTGTCTGTGTGACCGCGTTTGTTATTCTTAATTACGCAAACGGGGTTTGATGCCGTTCTCACCATCATTTAGAGAATTTATTCCGGAAAGGTCATATTAAACTTAAACTACTAAACTAAACTAAAAAACAATAAACTTAAAAATACAATAAAGAAAGATGTTTTGTGAAGTCGTAAAACCCGTGCGAAGCAGTGGCAGGTTGCTAGTTTACTATAATAATTATGAAAGCTATATTTGCGCAGTTTGTTCTTCGTACAAACTTGTGAAGCCATCATGCGAATTATACGAAGTCTGGCAAGGTGTTAGCCCGACGCTGAATATTCATCAAACTCTCAGATGCGTAAGCCGTAATTAACCTATACAGATAATACACACCCACTTACAAACTAAGAAGTTCCACGACACTAATACTAAGTGAATTTATAGGAATCTCCGTAATTTGCATTTCTGATCCGAGTATCAAGGAGGTGGTAGGAATAATAATAATTTTTAGGAAACTCGCACTAGTTTTTTTAGTGCTAAAGAAAATCTCTCTTTCTACTAAGACTAAAATGAATAGGAAACTTGGGACCACTTATAGAATTATTGCTAATTCAAAAATTAAATTACTGCAAAGCTGGCGGGTGTAAAATCCGTGTCACATCGTTCCAAGTACTAGAGTATCTAGAACACAAGCTCCGGACACGTTCGACATTTCGACGGCCTACGAGTTGTGAAAAGAGAAATGAAGACGACTAAGTAATTATTATTTTCCACGTACTCTCCGTAGCGAACTGCTACAAGTACCTCATTAGTGAATCGTCTACGAAGGGCGGCCCTTCTCATAAACCGTTTGTCACTGTCGCTTGCTACGAGAAATGCTACGGCGTAGCTCGTGGCTGGAACACGTCAAATTATATTCCAATTTCCACTACAGTTAAATGTTAAGGTAATTCAGTTATTCGGCACCCAGTTAGGACAGGTTTCTATTCTGAATAAAAGAGCCGCTCTAAAGGGGTAATTTACTTTTGAAGTTTAAAAAAACAATAAATTAAGTATAAAATCATGTTTCAGGTGTTGAAAAACTATGTTCCACTTTTTTATAGACTTTTAATTAAAAGACTTAAGTAAACTTTTAAACTGAAAGCTGTTTGCTACAACTTACAAGATTACATAGCGAATATAAATAATTTAGAAGAAACGAAGCGAAAACTCCGAAGGTAAGTTAGTTTTCAGTTGGCTGCTGAAATATCACTGAGCTAAATAATTGTGTTGCAGACGGTGCAGCTGTGTCGCTCAAATTTATTACAAGCTTGTCGGTGCACGCAAAGAGCGCATCAGATTTCTGACTGACATGTTCATTAAGCCCCACCCCACCCTCGCCGCTACAGCGCTCATTACAGAGCACCCTCTATAAATGAAGAGAGGAAAATCCCCATCTGAATATTTGGGTCACTAGTTATACATCGACTTAAACTTATGTTGGCGAAAAGGAATTACTTACTCATTTTTTGCAAATCCCTTCTTAGAAAAGCCTTTTTTTTAAACATCCGCTTTCTATTCAAATAGGAAATATAATTTCTAATTGTTCTATAAGCTAGTAGGTATCTTTTTATATTTATAATTTGAGATGTACTGTATGTGGTCGCGTGACAAAACGTGAAATAAGCACTAAATTACAATATATAAAAAATAAACAGGCCCGTAGTGGAAACGGGAGAAGTTCCCAATATGTGCTTAATTGGTCAAGGACAGCTAATGAGAACATTTGAAGACACAATTGATTTTCTATTGTTTGACTCCGAATCGGTGTCGCGCGGGGCTTAACCTGTTAAGCCCCGCGCGACACCCGCGCGATATGAGTTTTTGTAGAAAGGTGAGCAAACCCGGGAGCTATTATTCATGCAATCAAATCGTGCGCTAATCGAATTTATGAATCGCTCCAAAAGGTTCGGACTTAATCTGTATGACTACGCACAGAAAATCACCGTTCAGCGGTTTAATGATACTTATACATATTTAAGACCCTCGGGACTTTAATTTGCGGTACTTTGAATGGGCAAAGGAGCGTACCGTACTTGAAGATTTACTCAAACGAGGATTATATTTCAATTACGCGTATATATACACATTATCGTATTAATTTGATCAGTTTGAGAACAATGGTGGCCCAGTGGTAACGGCCGCGACTTACGAGTTGTATGTCGTGGGTTCCAACACAAGCAGACACTATACTTTGTCTAAATTAGTTCATCACCACTGCTCTCAAAACGGCCTTCGCCGTTCGCCTTCGGAAACATCATGAGGAAACCGGCATGTCCTAGATAGAACTAAAAATTCGAAGACATGTGACATCCGCCAACTCTGGGCGCGGGTGGTGGATTAAGGCCCACTCCCTCTCACAGAGAGGAGGCCTGTGTCCCAGCAGTGTGAACATTATAGGCTGGTTACGATTAATGACGTCATTTTTTTATTACGAACGCCACGTACGCTATAAACCGGAGTTCATTACTAGAATGGAGGTACACATTGGCTGGCTGTTAATGAAGTCATCAAATACAACAAAACGTGCCGAAACAACGGTTGCCGCAGACTGATAAACATCTTGAGAATTCCCAAATTATTTTACGTAAAGACTTCAAAATCCTAAACGACGAGACTTCAGAATGCTAATAGTTACTATCATGTTATTCAATTGGATTGCCAGATGTAACAATAGTAATTGCGTAGCCTTTTTCCAACTAAGCTGGGGTCAGCTTCCAGTTTAACTGGATCCAGCTGAATACCAGTATTTTACATGGAGCGGCTTTTTTTTTTTTTGGATGGCTAATCATCAAATAATTTCTCCCGCTCTGGGCGGAGCGGAAGGGTGTGTCAGACTCTTACTGACTAAAACCCACCCGTATTTCTTCCATTGCCTGTGTTGCAGGGACCTCGGTGACCCATTAGTACCTTCCCGCGACCCCGGCAGGCATCGGCCCTAGTAGACCCCTACACTTGTGCTGACGACATCTGTTTGAGGCGCGCGTGGAATACAACGCGCCGTCGACTCGGGCCTGGTCCTTACACGATATCCCTTAGTCAGACTGGTTGTGAGACTTTCGGGTTTCTGATGACGACTGCCAAAAATCCATGAATGACAACCGGGACCAACGGCTTAATGTGCTTTTGCGAGGCACGGAGGGGTCTTGGTATGCAAAGATGGTCTCCCATCCACGGACCTACCGCGGCAAGCATAGCTTAACCAGATAGATCGACCCGAGTGGCAGTTATTATTTAGCCACAGGCCTCAGTTTCACAATAATAATAATAGTATTTATTTAAAAGGAATCGAAATCTCGTAACTCGTGTAGACAATCTTATATTTAAATTAAACGACACTTCATACGATTTCTATCAAATTCGGTGTTTATTAGAAGAGGGTGTACATATTACTACAAAATTGCACTTGTCGAAAGGAAAGGAATACACAGCCAAAATCCTTGCAGAACCGCAGGAGAAGGATTGAATCATAATTGAATTATTCTAGAAAAGCTGCTATTTCTCATTTAGAAATTACGTAGTTTTGATTAGGGTGTCCCGAATAAGATTCGCAATTAATATTATTTCATTAAACAGCGGAGGGACACCAAGATTAACTTATTAGGGAGGCGGAGTGGCGGTGGAGTCATCAAACCAACCCGTTTGCACAGAAACCTGCGGCCCACGGACCGGATGGCGAGAAGTAATTATGTTGTTTCAATAAATACGAGTATTGGATGTATTTCTACGTATTTATAGGCTTACAAAATTGCTTTAAAATGTATTTAAAATGCAATCAAGTTTCTTTGTTGCTACATAAACAGCGCAGCTAAGATAAATATGTTTTGTATTGTTATCAATTGTAGTTCAGAATTACCGTCACCTTTATAAGAAAGTTAATTATAAATAATATTTTTAGTTGGTGAATAGAATGACATGGGCCAAACGCGTGTAATATCGAGATACTAGGTGCTTCCAAAGTCTTTGTCCGTCATGAAAGCAATAACAAACGAGTCATCATTAATGTTGCCATTAAGATAAACATTATTAATTGCCACACGCCGGCAGCCATTCATAAATGTCTAGTATTTCGTACGTCATTTCACAAAAACGCTGACGTAAAATATTCGCTGGGACGTTTGTGAATTTCACATAGTAATCTTTTCAGCTGTAACGCGTGACAGCCAGTTACAGAATGATGAATACTTGCGTGTTGAGTACGTCGGCGGACGCGGCGGATTATCTCTTTTAGCGAAGACTTTAAACAAGCTACAATGATCCTTATTGTAAGCAATGTGTGGTTGACTTTAAACAAGCTACAATGATCCTTATTGTAAGCAATGTGTGGTTGACTTTAAGCAAGCTACAATAATCCTTATTGTAAGCAATGTGTGGGTTGAAAAGTTGACGTATGTAGACATTAGCCACCGCGTGTATACTGGCTACATTGCTAATGTATGATGTACCCACATGTTTGTGTTAGCACCTTCGTCAAACTTACAATAAGTACATCATCCAGTGAAACAGGCTCAACACGTTATTATTCTTAAAAGAGATGAAAAGGCATCAAAATATTTTAAGGCTCAAACGGATCACCCGTTTGAGCTTCGAATATTTTGATGCCTTCGTTGACTTCTGCAAATTAATAAAGCAATCTTGATTTTCAAATAAATGAATTACGAGTCGAGATTAAATTAGCTCATTTCTAAATGTAATAAGAAGGAGCTTTGAGTTAAGGTTGTTGTTTTAGTTATTTCAACGTTAGAAGTTGAAAAATTGCAGATAAGGTGGCCGATAACTTAAGTTTGTTAGAATCGGAACTCGTTGTTTTATGGAGTATGTAGAAACTCCCAAAATCAATCAACACATCATAAAGAGAGAGCATTTGTCCTGCGTGACATTTTCGAAAATTAAGCTAGAAATATGTAACTATGGCATTGAGGATGCCGTAGAACTACGTGGAGCTTTTAATGTGTTATGCGTGGATTTTAATAATTTATTTTGAAAATATTTACATCATTTAAAAAATTACAGACTCAAAATAATAATAATTATATGTACCTACAAGTATATAAAAAAGGGGAAATAAGGCAGCAATGCCACGTTGTATGGCAATGCTGATTCTTTGGCCAAAAAATAGGCCAGCCCTCTGGTCACGTGAGGAGTCGACCAAGCGCTTGGCGATGTCTCGAAAAACTAAGTGGGCACTCGGACCCCATGACCCTAGTGTTTCAACCCCAAACGACTCGAACAGTTATCTGTTCGAGTCCCGATAAGAGTCCTGACTCTTTGCATATTTTGGCTGCTGAGACCAAAACTATAAACGTAGTATACAGGGAAGTTTTATAAAAATGTGGCTGATATTTTAGTATATTGTGGTGTCTTACGACTTCCACGCGAACGAAGTCGTGGACAGGAGCTGGTATAATATAAATAGCTTGTATTCCGAGTTAAAACACTGACAATTATGATTAAATCAATGAAGTTGTACAAACAGAGAACAGTTGTGAACAGAGATGATCGCTTACTCATTTAACAAACTGACAAATTACATCAAATATATTTAATACTCGTGTATTATTTTATTATGATACTAAATCAAAACTCACTTAAGCACTGTTATGAAAAACGAAAAGAAATTTAAACATTCAACTTGAGCAAAAACAACTCATGTTCAAATTAGCACAGGTCTGAAGGAAATCAGGGCGGGATTACTTTTTCTATAGGTTTTTTTCGCAGCGACTGAAGTAGAAAGGTTGAGTGCTTATACGCGTTATCTGAGGGCAAAAGATTCTATTGTTCACAAAGGATATGTTAGAGATACTCGTGCGGTTAAGTTGGCGAGTTAATTTGGTAATGTGGGGAGTAAATCGTAGCTCGTAGCGCGTAGCTCGTAGCGCATAGTTCGTAGCTCATACCCAACCCGTAGGCTCTGTGTGCCTTATCTAATTTTATAGTCGAATTTAATCAATCTGCCTAACATTTTCTTTTCTATGTTAGGGTCGGCTAAACGAATGCATCTGAATACCAGTATTTTATAAGGAGAGACTGCCTATCTGACCTCCACAATTCAGTTATTAGGTAACAGACAACATATTTAATATCACTATAGTTGACAGTAGTGATGAGTCCCTCACTCATGAGGTCCCTCATTTGAGGTATTCATGATCAAATTGAAAGAGTTACTCGAATTTCCTCATTGAACCACCTCACCACACCTCAGTCGTTCACGCGTCCTCAAAAATTGACATTGACAATATGAAATCGTGGCGAGGGGTGAGGCGAACGAGTTCGTGACTCACGAGTACTCGCGAGTACTCGTGAGTCGTCGCGCCCGCCCGCCTCGCTTCCTCGTACGTTCGGCTTAATTCGGCTCGGGCACACGAGTTGTGAGATGAATACGCCATTGACGATTACTGACCTCAAATGAGGGGTGCCTCGTGAGGACCTCACGAAGTAAAGTGAGGTCCTCCCTCAACCTCAAATAAAATTGATGAGTTACCCATCACTAGTTGACAGTTTTGTCCAACTACTGGGCAAAATCCTCTTTATTAACACACACCTCTCTATTTTTTCATATAATGTAATGCTTGCAATAATAGCTCTATTTTTGTCGGTATCATTAAATTCAAATCTTTATTGCATATCTCATGTGTGTACAACATCTTAATAATGGATCTTAATTTGGGTCTGCCGCAATGCCTACATTTGGGAGGATCTATCCCATTCTCTAATAAACATAGTAGCTATTGGGTAACATGAGTTACGTCTAAACAACGAAACTCGCTTAATATTGAGCGATTTAATGCTTTTACCAAATTATGCCTGAACTTGATAACTATTCGCTTGCATATTACCACGGTTGAAAGTTTATAACTGGTACCTTAATTACATAACAAGTCTTGACTCCGCAACTTTAGGCAAGTTGATCCCAGAATTACCTCAACCGGTCAATGATCTTTGGAGCTTAGACAAGATGAGCCGTAATATTATAAAAGTTATTTAAAAAAAATCCAAACTATTGTGTAGTTTCATTTGTTTTAAGATTCTAGTCGTTAGAAGTATAAATGGATGCTGGATCCATTAACACCAGCTCTAAATCGAGATCAGAGTATGGACAAAAGTATGTTTAGTGTAATCGAGGCAACGAGAAGACGAGAGGAAAAAAAAATTGTTCACCTGTTACGAATTCTGTGTAAAAACGATCAGTGACGACTGGCAATTATTTACTTAATGTGGAATTGACTTATTGCTCCAAAACCTTTTGTAATTTAAATATTACTTAGTAAGTAGTCCGTTCGCATGGCGTATACCTACTTATCCTAGTTACGACGGGAAACCTATTATTATCCATACAATACTGTAATACACATACTCTGTAACAAACAATATGTATGGTTACCTAAATAAAGAAAAAACCGGCCAAGTGCGTGTCCGACCAAGTATAATGAAGAGTTCCGTAGTTGGGATGATTTTATCCCAAGAACAAACTTAACATTGTAGTTGAAAGCATGCTCTTCCTGTTAAAAGAAATGTTATGGTTTTGTATGGAGGCTGTACGCACAATATTGAGTGATTTGCCATGTTATTTTAAGACCCTATACTTCTTATAGGTTGTCCTGTAATTAAAATTCTAGGCTCAGCTGTTTCGAAGAGAAGGGATATGGCCAATTTTCATCTACCTAATTTCTTTAATACCTTCAAAACGTATTGTTTTTTAATTAATAAAAAAATATTTGAAATCCTCATAACAAGTCCTTTCATTTGATATATCATACGGTACATTTAGCAAAAGTTTTTTGTAATTCTCTCATTTTTCTCCCAAAAGTGAACCCCATATTCAGAATTCATTTATTTACGTTACACCTCCGTGTTTGGGTCACAGTAAAATCACATGTGTACCAAATTTCAGCTTAATGGGTCCAGTAGATTCGGAGTAAATCGGCTTTGATAGAAGGTAAGCAAGTAAGGGCCGCCATGTTATTGCATCGTGAATTCCTGAAGCGAGTGTTTTGCGAAAAACGTTTGTTATTCCGTAGAGAAACACTCGGGGGTAAAGAAGAACGACCATTTTTCACCTGACTATGTATAGAAATGAAATAAATCTTAAAATTTAGCTAATTTAATTGTATATTAATTACGCTTATCACAATGTTAAAAAAACGCAGGATTTTTTTTTATAAATTTTTGTTAATGCTTACTCTACGTCAAGGGTAACCTTTTACCATGTTTTGAATGCATCTCAACTACCCTGAACGCATCTCAACTACCCATTTTTTACGACGTTCCATTTTACACACTGCTACTTGACTTTTTTCAACTCTATTTCTGAGTTTTATACATTATTTTACATTTTATTTAATCAGTAAGTACTTTTTTATTCGTTTGTGTATAATAAAGAATAATTAAGAACAACAAAATAATTAAATAAATTAATCGCAGTATGTATTTGTGTTCGCATGAATGAAACGGTTTTTTTTGACATTTGACATTTCTGCGATTGTTTGGTCGGTCGACCGACCATAGGATGTTGCGCTCACGTCATGACATTAGTGTGGTACCTCGGATGGGCTAAGTATCAAGAAAATATCTCTGCTCCAGCAGAATTTCTGGATGACGTAGTTATAAGAGATTTAGATGAAAATGATAATAATTACCCATTTCACTTTAACATAGTGTTTTATATGTTTTTCCCGTTTTGTTCGTCAGGTAGGTACCTATGTATGTAAGTATGTGCCGCGGCCAATGAAATGTGTTGGCCACCCAACACATTTCATAATAGTGATTATTTATCTAAATAAGTGATCACTTTTGACAATACAAAAACTAAGTTAGACTTTCTTTAAGTATATAAACTATCTCAACTATCCTTTTTTACTAAAAATGTAGTTAATAACTGTTAAGTAGGTACTTATGTGTTGGTTTCAAGGAATTCATAAAGTAAAAAAGACATTTTACCATAGCTAGATAAGTGTTCTTATTTTAGACTAAACTTCGAGCTTTAATAATTAGTTCTAGCACATTAATTTCTGTATTATCTATTTGGTAACTGCAAATCCTAACCTAAAAAGAGTAAAAAGTAACATTAATATTTTTTGGTCTTCGTAGCGTTTAAATCGTAAAAATGACTTTATGACATTATTGTCTAAACTTATAGGTAGTCTTTCTACTATACCTCATAACTATACATTAACTTTCATTATCAGGTTTTTAAATGTATGGGAAGTGGGCATTGTTCTTTATGAAATACGTATTTAGTCATATTTGTTACTTTCTTCTAAAGAACTAGTTCAAACCCTCAACCATTAAACACATCTTAAGTTATGTTTCTGTTTAATTCTGCTCAGTAGAACCACAGAGTGTAACTAGATAAGTACCTACAGTAAATAAGTTGTTGAGTAATATTTTCTCTATTTTGGTTTCGTAAAGTCATGAACTCACTCTAATGTTCCGAGTGTGGGTTAAGTGAGTTCACTTGCTTTGGAACTATGTGCACTTAGCCTTAACTTAGCTCCCGCTGAGTAACACTTACAGTACTCTTTTATACGCCTAAGAAAACGGACTGTCGTCGCTTAAAATAATTGTATTATTAACTTAGATGTTAAGTACCTACACACACAAACATATATCACATGCGTACATTGATTCCATGTTAATTTGCCAACTCATTTGGCTTTAAATATAAATAAATAAAAGTAGAGTATTATAATAAGTGAACGGCCGAAGCTTGGTTTTCGTTTTTGGCCATTTTCGGCCAAAAAGTCATGATGCAGCCATATTTTTGCTTTCGGCCAAGCGGAAAACTAGAAGTTCGTGAATTGTCGCACGTCATTCGGCCTACTTCGCAAACCTCGGCAACATCAGGTGACGTTCGGCTAAGTTCGCGGTAAATTGGGTCCGCTCGTGGTTTCACTCAGCTGTCATAAAATGGCCGCGATGTTGTTTTGAAGTTGTGAAGCGGTGTTATGTTGTACTTATCTTCACACGCATAAATTAATGGGTAAGTTATAACTTTAATTTGTTCTTGGTTTTTGTTTTTACTTCCGACATGCATATAAAGGAATTCGATAGGTTTTGAACTTTTTTCCCTCAAATTCACAAAGGTTTGTGAAATCTGTGATTATTGAATTATCTCTGAATTAACGTGTCATCATCACCATTTTCGTTTTCGGCTTCGTTTTTGGCCGAAAGACTAAAGCCGAAGCTTATTGTACGTTTTCGTTTTCGGCCGGACACTAATTATAATGCTACCACCGCCAACCTTCCATGTGTAATTATTAAAGAGCCTAAGTGCCCAGTAACAAAACACACATCCCGTAAAAATAACAAAATAAATCGCGTCAATGCTATAAGGGATACAGAAAATTCGTTACATTTCCTTATTATTGCATAGGTAGTAGTTAACCGTGCTAGGACAGGTGTTAGAATGAAACCCAATAATAATTAATTTCATGTCATAGTTTAATAGGAAATTTCGGTACATATAACTTCAAAGCCTAACAAAAAGAGTGGGTACTTTTATATACCTATGTTATTTGGAGTAAACAAAGGTTGCCAATACGGACGTTATTAACGAGGTTTACCCCGCTTTGAAAAACAAATACGAATACTATGGCAATGAAAGGATCGTGACGAAAGGGACGTCCTCAAATTGGATGGCATTCATTCATCAATGGAAGCTGCACGTAGCCATTCGAGGTCGGATTGAGCCGAAGACAATTACAAATAAATTTGAGGTATCGTATTTGCTCGTGATACGTTTAAAGTACGAGGCTCAACCATGAAAACGTGGTTGTAACAGAACATGATAATGTGAAGATTATAAGGATGAATTTCACCAATGTAACCGCGTTCAAGACCTATCAGTGTCAAATATACCACAACAATAATGCCATTATCAGCTCTTGAACGCAGTTTACATAATTATGTTGATCGCGTTCACTTTCATTAGTGGAATTCGCCCTTATTGGATAGATAGTTGTTTTTTCAAAATCAAACTAAAAACTTTTCCTTATCTATTTGGGAAAATGTAAGACGCCACATTAAAATAAGCAATAATAAGAAGACTTCGAAGATCGTTCATCACCTAAAAATGCCAATGCTTTAAAATTTTCTTTAGGCCACAGTATTTTCCCCATCTTTTTAGGGTTCCGTAGTCAACAAGAAACCCTTATAGTCCTCCCCCCTGCCAGCTAAATGGTTGTTTTTGAATATGTGAAAAAATTCATGGTAGTAGTATAATTAACGAAGTTAAAAGGAAAACTCATCATCTGCCTAGACTTTTCCCAACTACGTTGGGGTCGGCTTCCAGTAATCGTCCTAGAATGATTATGTTGCCTTTTATCATGACATAATGCACAAATAAATCGTTGAGTTACCTACATAGGTCATCATCTGCCTAGACTTTTCCCAACTATGTTGAGGTCGGCTTCGGATGCAGCAGAGTACCAGTATTTTACATGGAGCTACTGCCTATCTGACCTCCACAACCCAGTTACTGGGTAATACGATACCCCTTGGTAAGACTGGTTGTCAGACTTTCGGGCTCTGACGACCCGTAACGACTGTCAAAGATCCACGAATGACAGCCGGGATTGGTCCCGGCTTAACGTGCTTTGCGAGGCACAGAGGGGTCTTGGTATGTAAAGATGGTTACCCATCTACGGACCAACCGCGGTAAGCGTAGCTTAACCTGATCGATTGACCCGTGCGGCTGTTATTACTTAGCCACAAGCCCCTCAGTTAAAAGGAAAACTATTACAGCTAAATAGGCTTTACAAGTTAACGAGTATTAGTCGACCAACTTACATTTGCAGTTGGAGATTTGACTGTGACGTATAACGATGTATCAAAGAGAACATGTTCCATGAACATTTGAATCCGGTCAAGTGCGTGGTCCGACACGCACTTGGCCGGTTTTTTTTGTAGGTCTCTATTTCTCAGCCAGCGAGTGTATAATGCATTGTCCGTTTACGTTATCAAGTTACCTTCCCTTTGACTGCCCATTAACTAGAGGAAAGTATGCGAGGCTCTATTTATTGCGCGGACACACATTATGGACGCGAACGTATCGTGTCGTGCTCCTTTACACAAACTATTATTCTTGTTAGACTACTAGACTTCGACTCATTTTGACATCGGGTCAAAGTGGGTCGATGTCTAGGGAAAAAGTCACTGATGTGATTTTCTTCTACATCTTTAGATAAGGTAAAAGGAAACAGCAAATTGATATTTCTATAACTTATAGTTACAGATGCCGTTGATTTCCGATTCTTCAACATCATGATGTTGTAGCACGATGCCTACTATCGCACACACTTCATATTCGCATTTGTGTATGTATTTAATTAGTAGTTTATAGAAGTTGTTTTTAGTATTTTAAAATTACTTCTACTGTTTATTTTATACTAGCTGCACCCCGCGGTTTTACTCGCATAAGCCTCGATCCCGTGGAAATATCGGGATGAAAGTAACCTATGTTCTAATCCAGGTCATGGTCTCTTCATGTACTAAATTAATTTATTAAAAAAACACGGTATAATACGGTTCACAAAAACAATTTTCCAAGTAAATAAAAATAGAATATTCCAGAAGGAAGTGTATCGTTGCTGTCTGTACTGTACTAATGAAAAAAACATTGTATCACAAACACCAGCGCCTTCCAAACTAGGTTACACTAAAAAGTTTTTTTTTCGAACGTGCTCCATGGTGTACTTGTAAAAATATCCTTACTCATATTAAAAAGAGCAGTGGTAGCCCAGTGGTACCGGCCGCGACTTATGAGTTGTAGAGCGTAGGTTCGAACCCGGACAGGCGGTTTACTTTGTGTAAATTATTTCACCACCACTGCTCTCAAAACGCTGAAGGAAAACATCGTGAGGCAACCGGCATGTCCTAAAACCAAAAATTCGAAGACATGTGACATCTACAAATCCGCACTGGGCCCGCGTGGTGGATTAAGGCCCGCTCCCTCTCACAGAAAGGAGGCCTGTGTCCCAGCAGTGGGAACATTATAGGCTTTGTTTGTTTGTTACGCTTTCACGCTAGAACGGCTGAACGGATTTAGATGAAATTTAGCCCATGGGTCGACCATGACCAGGATTAGGACATAGGGTACTCTTTATCCCGATATTCCCACGGGATCAAGACTTATGCGGGTGAAACCCCGGGGGAGTAGCTAATTATAATTGTAATAAATCGATATTCAATAATAATAATGTGCCAAAACTCTATCTTCGAAAATATTCAATATCGCATTTTCTTTCAGAGAAGCCGTAGGTACGGGCTTCTTTTCTGAACAAGTCTTTGTTTTGAGGATTTTATTTTACTCCCAATGAATACTAAACGTCTCTCGGATTTAAGTTAACACTTATGTTTTAGGCAAACACATTTGCATTAAATTGTGTTTAAAACTTTAAATCGACGAATCTAAATTAACATTTTAAGCTCTTGGGAATAAAGTGCACCGGGGTCGCGGGAAAAGTCCTTTGGTCTATAAATCTTTTGATCGGTTTACGCTGACTTTTTCCAACAAATTCATTAAATCTTGTGAGGCGTTCGATCTCCGGGGCGCGTCGATCTCGTCCCGTGAAACCTCAGAAAAACATTTTATTATCTCTTAAAATAATTTTCCTTATGTCAAGGAAAAAGTCGCCGACAGTAGGAGATAAGCGTCTCTCGCAGGATGCGATTATAAACCACGCATCGATTGGCTGCTGTTCTATAAAGGCTTTGTGATTATTTTCTGAGTATCTTCGGAAAATAGCCATGTTTTTCGAAGATTCTCAAAAAATAATCTTCGCTGTCGCCGTGACATACAGGTTTTAAATCGACTGTCACTCAATGTTTGGGTCACGATATATAATTTGATTTATTTTGGTTTCGAATAACTATTAATGGTCTGCAGTTAGATATGTTTATATTAATTTCATATAATAATTTAGATTAGACCTTTCAGATAATAAATCTTTACATATTAACAACAATGATGTTGCAAGTTAGGGCTCGTGCAGACTGGGGCGATATCGCGGGTACGACAGACATATCGCAGCCTGTCGCGCCCGCGATATCGCGCTAGTCTGCACGACCCTTTACACGGAATATTTATAAACATCGCTCCCAGCATGCTCCAGACCTAGTAGGTATAAAGCATAAACAATGCATCTAGCATAAACAACCGAAAAACTGACTCACACCCCATCTGAAAAATTCAATGGTTTTACCATCTCTGTTCGAAATATAATCAATACACTTCGTTCGGTCTCCACGCCTCATCTGTAAAGATTTATGCAGCTCTGGTTTTGCGCCAGCGCCATTTCTGCCCATGCATATAAACAGAGAAAAAAAATTGTTTATTTTTGTCTCATTGGCTTTCGGAGGCTTTCGGAAGCTTTCGGAGGTTCTCGGCTTCATAATGCGCCGTCAGCTTTGCTCGGTACGTTTGTATTCGTCAACTGTTTATCTTGGCCATTAGTTACTGCACGACTCAGACCAAATAAAAATCAAGACATAGCGCTGTCAACAGTGACGTGAAGCGGCTTCGTAAACATGTGTGCACTTAGTGAGGTGTAGTATGATTTAAATGGGTTGTAAATGTGTGCGTGGGGGCGTGTATGCACAGAGCGGAGGTGTATTTTTAGCATGCTTCACTGTATTGTTCGCAGCGCTATGTCTCGGTTTTTTTTATTTCGTCTAAGCTGCACGAAAAAATTTTTAATGCTCTTATGTTTTAGAGATTGAAGGTTATGTCTTAATTGTGTATCTCGTATAACTTGTTTCTTTAAAATATAATAATACCTAAATACATGTTTTTTCAGTAGGTGTATTATGAAAAACTAAAAGATTGAAATAAAAAAGAAACTGTTAATTATAGCGTGTCTTCCATGTATGTTTCATCATTAGAAACTTATTACATTAGGCAGTAGTATTTTACCTCATTCGCTATCTGTACGAGTACAACAATCCTGCTCGTTTAAGAAATCTCAGCTTGAGGCTAAATGTTATGAGAACGGGGCACAATCGAGTATACTTTATTATTAAAAATGTCATATTATATTCACACATAAAGTGTAAAAGTTAAACGACGAGGATGAGTTGAAGTACCTGGGACTCGTCCTCGACAGCCGATGGAACTTCGTGGAGCATTTCCGATGTTTGGCTCCCAAACTGGAGCGGGCCGGGGCTGCTTTGAAGCGGCTCCAGCCCAATCTAGGTGGTCCAAACGCCTAGGCGTTTGGACCACCTAGATTGGGCAGGAGGCGCGCGGGGGTCGTGTCGTCAATGGCCCTTTACGGGGCACCTGTGTGGGCGCTTTCCCTGGCGCGGCGGCCAGCCCGCTGGTTGAGCGCGACCCAAAGGGTCATGGCCATCCGGCTGGTCGGGGGGGTATCCCCGGACCCATTAAGCTGAAATTTGGTACACATGTGATTTTACTGTGACCCAAACAAGGAGGTGTAACGTAAATTTTGAATGTGGGGTTCACTTTTGGGGGAAAAATGAGAAATTTACAAAAAAGTTTTGGTATAGCTTTTGGTATACTCGTACTTTTAGCATACGGTACAGCCGGCAGCCGTATGATATATGAAATGGTTTTTTTTAATAATTATAAAACAATAAGTTTTGAAGGTATTAAAGAAAGTAGGTAGATGAAAATTGAGCATATCCCTTCTCTCCGTCGGGGTCCCAAATAACGGCAGGAGGGGTTTACATCGGCGTCGAGGAACTTCGTGGAGCATTTCCGACGTTGGGCTCCCAAACTGGAGCCGGCAGGGGCTGCCTTAAAGCGGCTCCTGCCCAATCTAGGGGGTCCAAACGCCTCCTGCTGGAGGCTCTACGCGGGGGTTGTGTGGTCCATGGCCCTCTACGGGGCTCCTGTGTGGGCGCGTTCCCTGGCGCTGCGGCCAGCCCGCCGGTTGAGCGCGGCCCAAAGGGTCATGGTGATCCGGCTGGGCCGGGGATACCGTACGGTCTCCGATGAGGCAGCGAGCGTCCTTGCCGGATTGCCGCCATTGGATTTGGAGACAAAAGTCCTCGCGTACGTATGGGAGTAGCGCGAGGAGGCGAAACGCCGGGGCGTAACTTCGCTGCCGCGAGAAATCACGGCACAGCGGACAGAGCTCCGGCGGGATCTCATGGCAACATGGAGAGTGCGATTGTCGCAACCCAGTGCTGGGAACGCCACGTGGCTAGAGAGGCGCCACGGCGTCCTAACCTTCCGCCTGACGCAGGTCCTCACGGGACACGGCAGCTTCGGGAGGTTCATGTGTCCGATAAGGCGGGAGGAAACGCCCGGGTGTCACCACTATGTGGATCGCTCGGAGGATACGGTGGAGCATACGCTGGAGGTCTGCCCGGCTTGGGCAGAGCACCGCCGTGTCCTCGTGGAGGCGATCGGTGGCGGAGATCTCTCGCGTCCGGCCCTGGTTCAGACTAAGATACGGAGCGAGAGGGTATGGGCAGCCGTCACCTCCTTATCCTGCTCGCGAAGAAGGAGGTGGGACGGCAAAGTTGAGGTAAAGGCAAATTTCGCGCCCTCTCGCCCCTAGCTGCCGCAGGAGACGCCCTAGCCGTCGGGAATCCCGGGCGGATTTCCGGCCACCGTAGGTGCGGGCTTGCGGACGGTGAGCAATGGGTATCTCACCGACCGGTAAGGACCAGGCCCGGGTCAACGGCGCGTTGTGTTCCACGCGCGCCTCAAAGAGATATCGTCAGCAAAAGTGTAGGGGTCCACTAGGGCCGATGCCTGCCGGGTTCGTAGGAAAGTCCAAAATTGATACCGAGGCCCCTGGCGACACAGGCAACGGAAGGAACACGGGTGGGTTTTAGTCAGTAAGAGTATGACACACCCTACCGCTCCGCCCAGAGCGGAAGAAGTTATTTGATAATTTCCCACCAAAAAAAAAACTGTAAAAGTTATTTACGTTAAACAAATACGTGAAGGTACTAGAATAAGAAGCTACTTTTTGCATAAATGTACTTTAAACTAATTTTTTATTTCATTTATTTAAAAATTCGTTTACAATACTAATTTATATTATAAATTATTTAATTTTATAAATATTTTTTGTTATACTAATATTTAAAAAAAAAAATCATTTCGCACCAAAAATATTAGTATGAAAAATATCATAATAACTAATTCATTTTTCCCTTAAAATTAATTAATTTTTAATATTCTTTCAATGTAAATGAAATACTTTAAATTCAAGCCCTATATTAAGAGCGTAATAAAATGGCGGTAGCAATACCTACACATTCAGCCAAAACATCCTTTGTATCTATATTGCATCATAACATTCTTTATAATGCGCCATGTTAATTACTACATAAAAGTACTCTGTGAATAATACGTAACCGATATGTCAAAACGTCACATATCGTTTTATGACAGCTGCGCACACAGATCTTAGGTGCTGACAAGATCCAATTGACCAAAATAGGCTTCTCTTAAGAAAAAAATTGCCAAAGCTGTATAGTTTGTGGTAGCGAAAAAATATATGTTAATTTTGAACATATTTCCCAGAACTTGGTTGTTACCAAATAACAATTTGAAAAAAAAATCTTTACAAACTAATTTTAAACTTACCTCTTACCTTGAGTTCTACTCCAAAATATCTGCATTAAATATCAACATACGTTACGTATTTAATTAATAACAAGAGCGTCTTATTTGAATGCAGAACTTGGTTGTTTTTTATTATCCATTACTAAACTCAATTTTGAGTAAATAGATAATTGCTTCATATATTACAAGCGTTGTGTCATCGCGCTTCTCTTTCTTATCTATGCAATCTGACAGTGACCGCGGTTTAGGTGTTGTCAGCGTCTTGCGGCGCGCGGCGCTTGAGTCATTAATGATAAAACTAAAAACTAACCAGGCATTCAAATAAAAAGGAAAAACCAGAAATTATGAAGATGCAGTCCAAGAGTCAAAAATATTAAGGAGCAATATCCAAAATAGTTCCATGAACAAGGCCTCTAAATTTATCAGTTAGAAAAGCGAAGATGTCAATATTTTGGAAGAGATTCTTACCAGATGATGATTGTGACCAGTAAGACGAAGTAGGGGTGCTCGTAAGCCTGCGTTTGTACGAATAGAAGATACTGCAAATAGAGGTCGTGCGTGCACCCCTCGGCTTATGGTTTTTCTAGGTACTACGTACCTAGCTAATCTTATTAGTGATTTCCATAAAAATGTTTCTTATATCTATGGTAATATCCATACAATCACTCGCATTATTACATATATCAAAAAGAAACATGAAAAAGAGACAATGTTTCTTTTTCACGACGAACAATGTTTCTTTTTCCGAACTTTTTGGTATATGTAATAACGCAAGTGATTGTATGTAGCTTATACCTATTCAGAAGATCACTATAAGATGCATAAGTGTGAGAACAACGGAATTGCATGGCTTTCAAAAACTTACGTGTTTATTTTATTTCTTATTTTGTTATTTGTAAATCACTTAATGCTGCAACGGTTGACGTCATCGTGTTAACGCCGGCTGTCGCTCAAAACCAGCGCTGGGGCTCTGTCTCGCATAGGGTCGCAGCATTATGGTGGGCGATGCCCGTTTTGCGTGGATGTGACACATATTTCCCCCCTTTACTTATTATTTCGTGTTTGTGATCTTTTTAGGGTTCCGGAGTACAAGGAACCCTTATAGTTTCGCCCTGTCCGTCTGTCTGTCTGTCCCCGCTGTAGCTCAGAGACGCTTAGTACTAGAAAGCTGTAATTTGGCATAGGTGTACATATTAATCACGCTGACAAAGTACTGAAACAAAACCTTGAAAAATATATTTTTTATGGTACCGCCCTTGCACGTAATGTGGGGATGATACATTTTTTTCAAGTCTACCCCGTGGTGTGGGGTTTCGTTGGATAGGCCATTCAAATAGGTCTGTGAACACCAGTTTTCGATTCAAGGATCCACTACACCACATATTAAGCATTATAGTGCTAATTTTTGTTAAGAGTCAAGTGTCCCCCTGCCAGCTAAATTGTTGTTTATGGAGATGTAAAAAAATCATGGCAGTAGTACATATAATGAAATTAAAAGAACATTATCACAGCTAAGTGGGCTTTACAAGTTAACGAGTAATAGTCGACCAACTTACATTTACAGTTGGAGAATTGACCGTGGCATATATCGATGTAAGGGAGAACATGTTTTTCAACTACAATGTTAAGTTTGTTTTGGAATAAATTTATACCAACTTTCCAACTACGGAACCCATCATTATGCGTGGTCCGACATGCACTTGGCCGGTTTTTTGCGTTATGTTTACCGCAAATAAACGTATTTTCTTTCTTTTTTCTTCTTTTCTTTCAATAGACGTGAAATGCTACGTTTAAGGCGCTGACAATACCCAATTGACCAAATTAGGCTTCTCTTAAGAAAAAAAATTGCCAAATCTGTATAGTTTGTAGTAGCGGAAAAAATATATTTTAATTTTGAACATATTTCCCAGAACTTGGTTGTTACTAAAACACGTTTTGAAAAAAAATCTCGATACAAACTAAAGTTAAACTAACCTCTTACATTGAGTTCTAATCCAATATATCTGCATTAAATATCAACATACGCTACGTATTTAATTAATAACAAGAACGTCTTATTTGAATGCAGAACTTCGTTGTTTTTTATTTTCGATTACTCAACTCAATTTTGAGTAAATAGATAATTGCTTCATGTTTTGCAATAAATTACAAGCGTTGTGTCATCGCCCTTCTCTTTCTTTTATATGCGGTTTAGGTGTTGTCAGCGTCTTAAGACGAAAATACGCTTCCTGGACATACAAAAGAAAGCTATCTGGTAGTCGAATAAACTACCTACCTATATGTAAATTAAAGCAATTTTCGATATGCGCATATAGTGGAGGTGATCACACGGCCGTCGCGCGGCAACATGACGGGTGTCGGGTGTCTCCGTGTCTCCGCATGCGAGCAGCGAGCAGCGAACGCAGACAGCCTGCGTAATTGAGTTGTCTCGCCGGCCACCTTACTTCGTTACTCAGAAACTTTCACTCCTGCTAATGCTACATTCGGAATTAATTATACCTCGTTATTCCTGCCGATATATACCTGGTGCGAAAATACGGTTGCTTCGAAGTTCACGTTTATTAATTACCTTTGTTAAAGTGTTCAACTTTCTTGTTCTAATCTTCGTGAAACTTAAAGTAGGTATTGCAGAGTGGCATATGTTTAATATGAGAACATTTTGGCTTAATTCTGTTAATAATAGATGAGAAGATAGATGTTAATTTAAAAAAGAAACTCAACATTGTCTCATTTACAAGTCATAAGAACGTATAAAACTATACAATTATTTAGTTCAACACGACTTGAAACTCAAGCATACCCAAAATATTAATTTGCAAAATTCACTATTTTAGCGTTGTGACAGTTGCGGTAATTAATCATTGGCAATTAATCATTGTATAGAGAACTTCAGGAATAAGTAATTAGTGTACTCACTAATTATTTCTGAAGTAAATATCGAATAATATAAATTTAATTACCACTCCACTTCAACCTAGTTGAAGAGTGGAGTGGCAATTAAATTCATATTTCTCACTGTCCAAATTAAGTAGGTTCTAAATGTTGTGAATAAATACTCACTGTTAACCCAACAGTGGAATATCTAACTCGGATACTGCATTTATCCAGAGATGAGGAAAATCTCTGGAAACCTATTCATGGTTTGAAATCGAGTACCTATCATCTTTTGTTCAACACTAAATCTTTAAATTTTGTCATTATTTTAAAACAATAAATATAACACACAAGTACAATTTATTTAATTTGTCACTCACAAAATATACATTTTATTTGTGTCGATTAATCACGTCAACTGCTACTGTGGAAGTCCTCCGCCCTCGCGTTTAAAGCTCGCGTTAAAAGAGGGTGTTTTTCGTGCACGGACTCGAAAAATACCCTCTTTTGTCAATTTCTTATCTAATTTTGAGAAAACTTGAAATAATTGAAACATTAAGTCTGTGTGATTATAAAAATACAGGTTTCGTGGCGCCATATTCGTGTCAGTCACCGCTCCAGTAAATATTGCGCCCTCGAAAATATGGTTTATTTCGCCTTTGATTTACTTAATGAAGATATTGTATTATAATATAACATATTTTTTATTTTACTTCAAGGAAATTTGAAGACTGATGTATATTTTTTCAAATTTCTTGAAATGGTTTGCTAAATAAAAGGAAAAAATACATTACAGGCTTTTAAAAAAGGTTTTTGTTTCGATGTTGAAAAATGTGATTCAGCCACGTGCCACGACCATATAATGATGTTGATCATATTTTGTAATGTTCAAAATCAAAAGGACTTTCTTGTAAAAAGACGATCAAACGTCCATCTCGCGACATTTTTCATAAAACTTGTTGCGTTGAATATAAGTGATTTTCCATGAATACTTAATTTATTTGAAAAAATCCTTCCGGCCGGCCACATGAAAAACAAAGAACTCGACTTTTTAAATCACAAATAACTTTGTTTTAATTATTTTCCCTTTCTCACAAACAATGAACAAAATTCACAAAACACGGCCCGAAGACGAACGGCATTGTAGAACAAAAGTAGATGAATTGGCCATGAAAGACTGCCAATATAATCTCTCACAGATCTGAATTGAACATATCCAAAAGTTGAATTAAAACTGTTTGTAGGTCATTTTCGTGAGTCTATAGAGGAATGAGGAACAGTGTGGAAAACACATTCATCCTCCATAGAAAGGAGACGAGCCTCCGACCTGGCGGATGTAGTGTCAGGTGGGTACTGCTCGATGGGAGTTGTCGAGTTTCTGTAACTACGAGTATATGGCTTTACAGGGTGGCAAGGACATCGACGCGCAAACTATAACCATGAATTTAGCACATGATTCTAGACCTCCTAGCGTAGAAATTTTTCGTCGGTTATAAAAGTAAATCTGCTGTTTCATAGAGAAGTGACACACCTACGCGGTCAAAATGTATGGAAAAGCAAATAATAAATAATAATGACGTAAAGTGTGTTCATTATGACGGGTAATTCGTATGTGGTGTGATGCCGCCACAATTCTAATATAGTTTACAAACTAACGAATACCAAAAATGATTAGATTTACCATATTATGTAATATTGGATCATAAAGACGGATAGATTGCGACATTTTGTCTAGGTACAGGGTGGAATAATACTTTACAGGGTTACTGGTTAATCAACCTGTTCCTGCAAGGAGGTTGTGGGGGAGGTTACTTCCGATGCAATAAACGTCCCTGAGGAAGTCCCATTGTAAGTCCATTTACGAGAAAAAAATAATTTAAGTTTTTTTTAATTTATCGAGGTAAGGTGTTTTAAAAATTAATTAAAAAAGTATGGGCTGTAATATATTTTTTTATTTTTTTCTCACCTAAAAGTCATAACAAGTATTCAATATCAACACAAAAACTAGAACTGTCTGTGTACATTAGAAAATACCAGACGGAAAAAAATTAAAGTTTAATCATTTTAATAATTAACCTCAAAATTTAAAAACGCTAAATTCTAAAATATGTAAATAATAAAAAAATGTAATAATAATAATAAAAATAATAAATAATGTATTCGAATAATTATTCACTACTTGTGGTCACCCACTAGTCGAAATTGGACCCCCTCTATTTACAATCCATATAGTACTTACTAATTCCATGAGTACACTAATTCCATGCTATTCAAAATTACTTACTTATTTTATGCTCAAACTATCACTTCCTGTCTACACAATTACTCCCACAAAAAACAAGAGGAAAGATGTTACACATCAAAAAATACTTTATAAACCATAAAGTATTTTTTCCCTACAACCTCCTAGCAGGAATAGGTCGAATAATCAGTAACCCTGTGGGTTCTTGTCTCTGTGGCACTAATCGAAAGGGTTAGGTAACGGCACCCAATTTGCGTAACACTCTATCAATCATCATCTGCCTAGCCACTATGTTGGGGTCGGCTTCCAGTCTTACTAGATACAGCCGAATACCAGTATTTTACATGGAGCGACTGCCTATCTGACCTCCACAACCTAGTTACCTACTGGGTAACACGATACCCCTTGGTAAGACTGGTTGTAAGACTTTCGAGCTTCTGACGACCCGTAACGACTGTCAAAGATCTACAAATGACAACTGCTTAACGTGCTTTCCGAGGCGCGGAGGGGTCTTGGTGTGTAAAGATGGTCACCCATCCACGGACCAACCGCGGCAAGCGTAGCTTAACCTGACAGATCGATCCGTGCGGATGTTATTAGTTAGCCACAAGCTACTCTAATAACAATCTATCAATCACATTCTAAATGATTTTGAAGTTTATTACTAAAACATTGCTTCATATGTTCGATAAATTTTTCTGCTCAACAACGTAAATAACGCAATGAATCAAAATCAAAATCAAAAGTCATTTATTCAAACTAGGCTGAAAATCAGCACTTTTCGAACGTCAAAGTTACATAAGACAGTCCCCCAAAAATGCCCACCCGTCACCACTTCCTAGTGCTTTAGCTGAGAAGAAGAAGTGGTGGAACAAACTCCCCAGCAGCACGTCGCACGCAATGTTGTTGAACTGTCAAAATGAAACCCATCGCTAGTGAATACTGATAGTGTGTTACGCAATTACCTCGCAGGTCAACCATAAATCATAATTCCATAATCATTTTTTATTTTTAGTTTCATTTTTATCATTGTGTCATGTATGTAGGTATGTTTCTTTTCTAAATTCTATTTTATCTATAGAGTCAAAAAATTCGAAATTCGAATTCTGTTTTATTTATAGAGTTATATTTTATTTATCTTAAACTGTTTATCCACACTCATTGGTACAAACAATTATTCTTTATAATCTAAATCCTGTTGCTACCTTATTTATGAGTCTTCCACCCTTTGACAATGGGGGCGCAAGAATGCTATTACACCTTCCAACATCTAGTGACTTGGATAACAATGTGATTATTTCGGCCTCGTTCCGGACGCACTCCATCAGTGGTAAGTGTCTTCCACTATATTACACTCCGGATAATATGGTGAAGCAACTTTACCCATGAGAAACGCAAAACTATTCATTGGATTGTGTCCCGATCGAAGCCATATCAATTTATTTCCGGCCGACTCATGTTTGCCGGGTCGAACCATGAATAACGAGAAAGGGCTGGCTGGATCGTCCGATACCAGATTCCTTTGCTCAGTGGCCTCTGATCGAAGTGGTCGTGCCACATTTTAGTGCATTCTTCTTTAACAACACACAAAAAATCACTGTGCACGGGAAAGTGTGGACAAACCAACCCGTCATCACAAGCATCTTTCACTAATCGATCCACTACTTCATTATCTTCCGAGCCAACATGGGCCGGTATCCATTGCAGTACAATATCCTTGTTCTTAGAAATATGTTTACAAATATATTTGATCACGTGTAAGCAATCGGAATACCCCGAAAACTCGAGGACACCGAGCCAAATGATGAAGAGTGCTTCTCGAATGACTCAAAATAACATAATTGCCGCTTTCAAATGAGTCAATGTAAGATAATGCTTTATCTATAGCCACAAGTTCACCACATTACTCGTATATTGCATTTTGAGTTTACCTTTATTGCATTGCAATTTTTTATTGTGGCTCGCAAAACCCTGCTCCTGAACCTATTTTGTCTTTAGATCCATCTGTATATATTCTGTAGAATCCTGAGTACGTGTTATTTAAAAAAAAGGAGGTACCTGTTTATTAATATGAGTAAGGACTATTTTAGAGTTACTTTGAAAATTACCTTATCGTATTTGGGTTTTCTATTATGCGTAAAACAATTACTCATAGAAGAAGAATCGCGCCATTTTACATCCGCTAGGATATTAGATTTTGTTATCCTCACACACACATTGAATCCACGTTAACCTAAACAGTCAGTTTTATTATCTATTTGATATATCCTTCATTTGATTGCTCGGTGCATCCCTATCTGAATGTTAAAACTGTAATTTATATCTTTATTACAGTGATGTTTCTGTTAATGGAAGTACAAACTAAAATATGCCGTAAACAAATAGTTTAAGTTTTTAGCAATTATATTATTCCTTCATTACAGTGTTCGTGGGTTGCTTTAATGACTTTAATGTTTTTCGGTGTTGCGTCACATGTCTATATTCCTCAAAGGGGTTGGTCTCCCCGATTCGGAAGACTCTAGAATGCAATGCACAGCTGCGGGAGACCTCGGTAGGAGGGTCGAATAAGGGCGCAAGGGAGGGTCGAATAATAAAATGGCTAAATAAGCGCGGCTTGACAGATTACTGAAACCCAAACGCTAAAGTGTTGTAAGTTGGGTTTACAACACTTTAGTGGTATTTCGAAATTCGACGAAATGGATTGTTATGGTTCTCAAGCCGTCACCTCTGAAGCTCGTACTATTGTCTCCGTCGCCTAAGCATCTTACATCTACTTACGTGATGTCGACGACCACTTTCTAGTCAATTTGTCTTTACATGACGGTCCCTAAGAGCCTTGCCATCATGCAGCTCCTGCCTCAAGGCGATTCAGCACTTTTCGAATTCTCAGCCTAGTTTGAATAAATTACTTTTGATTTTGAGTCCTGAAAGCGTTTACTCAACTATTATAATAAGACATTACACTCACGCGACTGAAACATCGTATGATGGACATCGCTATATATAACGTAATAGTTAGCTAAATACCTACCACTATACGAGTATAAACGTATAAATGCGTAGCTAAATACCACTAATAACATGAAGTTTTATAAGATGGGAATTACACGACGTCTTTACTTGATGGGAAGGCGGATGAAAGTGTGTTGTCAAAATCAAAATTAATTTATTCAAACTAGGCTGAGAATTCAAAAAGTGTTGAATTTTCGTCAAAATTACATAAGAGAGTCTCCCAAATCGCCCACCCTTCACCACTTCCTATTGCTTTAGCTGGGAAGAAGAAGTGGCGCAACAAACTCTCCAGCAGCACAGCGGTCAAATCAATTACAAAAAAAAATGGAGTCAATACAATAGACACTACGCGCAACACAAAACATTAAATTATTAGCCATATATCAGCTAGCACATCACCAGAACAAAAAAAAAAAGAATATTGAGCTATAGCTGTAACTCAGTCACAGATGATAAACTAGGACCTTCGAAGTAAAATAAATTAAAAGTTAATTACTAATAACAAAAACAAAACCATGGTCAGGAAGATGACCAGTCACCAGAAGCCCATTCACGAGCATAACGCAAAGATCAGCCATTACCCCCTCGCTATATTTGAGGGAAGGAGGCAACCCGACCCCCGGCGCTACCGCGAGCAGTGACATCTAAGGGAGCATGACGAACTTGCTGCCGGTTGCTCCAGTAAGAATAATATTATTAATTGTCGAGGTCGCTAGCTAACCACATACTGCAATACAACTCATTAAAAAAAACCCATTGTAATGAGTAGATTATGTCAATAATAAATGAAAATAAATTGACTTACAGAGTCAAACAAAATAAACAATTATATTAACTCATGTAACCTGTCCAGGTAAGTTAATTCTGGAGAAAGAACATAAACATTGTCATTGAGTTATTCACAGCGACCAACAATTTTTATCGTTTAAGTAGTCGTTGATAGAATAGTATGTCCTTGAACAAAGGTTGGATTTTACTTTAGCTTTAAACGCATTAAAAGTCAAATCTAGCAAAGAAGAGGGTAGCTTGTTATAAAAAGTAATACCAAGCCCAACAAACCAGTTATAAACCTTGTGAAGTCGGTGAAATTCAGCACGGAATTTGTCCTTATTTCTGATGTTAATATTGTGAATATCCCTATTTTTTGTGTATAAGCCTAGGTTTTGCCTAATAAATAAGATGTTGGCGAAGATGAAATGTAATGCTACCGTGAGAAACCAAAATCATTAAATAAATCACTCAGAGAAACTCTGGCACCTAGCTGATAAATTGCTCGAACAGCTCGTTTTTGAAGAACAAATATATTTTGAATCTCAGCGGCTTTGCCCCACAGCAGAATACACATACACACACGGACATAACGCTATGAAAATAACTAAAATCTAGACTAACCGAGCTGTATCAACGTCAGTGTATTGTCTTACTTTCCTGACAGCGTAAGCGGCTGAACTGAGCCTTCCCACTAGGCTTGATATATGAGGGCCCCACTGAAGTTTGGCATCTACTGTTATGCTCAGAAAAACTGCCGAGTCTACAGTTTCAAGAACCTCTTCATCTAAGACAATGTTGGGTCCTAGATTTCTAACATTCGGTAAGGCGACCTTTATCCGGGTGTCACCACTGTGTGGATCGCGCGGAGGACACGGTGGAGCATAAGGTGGAGGCGATCGGCAGCAGAGATCTCTACCGTCCGGCCCTGGTTCAGGCCATGGTACGGAGCGAGAGGGCATGGGCAGCCGTCATCTCCTTCTGCGAATCAGTAATGCTCGCAAAGGAGGAGGCGGGACGGTTGAAGGAAAGGCAAGTTTCGCGCCCTTTCGCCCCTAGCCGCCGCAGGAGACGCCCTGGGCGTCGGGAATCCCGGGCGGATTTCCGGCCACCGTAGGCGCGGGCTTGCGTACGGTGAGCAATGGGTAGTTCACCGTCCGGTAAGGACCAGGCCCGGGTCGACGGCGCGTCGTATTCCACACGCGCTTCAAAGAGATGTCGTCAGCGCAATGTAGGGGGCCACTAGGGCCGATGCCTGCCGGGGTCCGCGGGAAGGTACTAATGGGTCACCGAGGCCCCCGCAACACAGGCAATGGAAGGAATACGGGTGGGTTTTAGTCAGTAAGAGTCTGACACACCCTCCCGCTCCGCCCAGAGCGGGAGAAATTATTGGATGATTTCCCACCCAAAAAAAAGGCGACCTTTATACATTTCGTTTTCTTGGCATCGAGAACTAAGTTATTTGTCGTAAACCAATCCGTAACCATTGATAGTGCACTGTTTACGTCGTCAAAATCTTATCTTTTCCTGTCTACTTTAAAAATAAGAGAGGTATCATCTGCAAACAGTACAATGTCACAAATACCCTTTAAATAGAATGGTAAGTCATTAATATACACTAAGAATAAGAATAGACCCAGTATTGAGCCTTGTAGTACACCTAACTGAACTAGTAGCCCGGAAGACTTCACACCATTAACATCTACACAATGCAACCTATTATGTAAATAAGAATTGCTCTAAGAGCTTCATGTTAGACATGAAGCTCTTATATATATAGGTATACGCAAAAACGTGTCATGTTGCACGCAATCAAAAGCTTTGGAGAGATCACAGAAAACTCCAATAGCATTTGGCGAGTTCTCCCATGCGTTAAATATGTGTTTCAGCAGTGCAATACCCGCATCTGTAGTCGAACGACCTTTCGTAAATAACAACCATATTGTTCATTATGAAGGAGGCTGTTTAAATTAAAAAGTCTTAGCAATCTGTATTTATTCAGGTAATAAAAATAACATTGTCAATTTCAGGCCTATTTCTATTTTACCTGCATTTAGATAATGGTATGACTTTACTACTCTTCATGAGGTCAGGAAAAGTTCCTAAATCAACACATTAAAAATAACAGCTAAGTAGAGGGCTACGATGTCTATTCATCATTTTCCTGCCCTTGTCCCATGTTATTTTGGGGTCGGCGCAACACGTTATCTTCTTCCATCCTCCCCTGTCAGCCGTCATGCTATCATTCACTCCCTTCTCTTTCATATCATTCCTCACACAATCCATCCATCTTTTCTTTGGTCTTCCTCTCCCTCTCCACCCATCAACATTCATATTCATCACTCTTTTAGTCACATGCGTTTCATCCCTCCTCATCACATGCCCATACCAAGCCAAACGATTTCCTTTCAACTTTTCTGTTACTGGCGGTACTTTCAAGCTGCCACTTATATATTCATTTCTTACTTTATCCATTTTCGTCACTCCACACATCCATCTCAACATTCTCATCTCCGCTGCATGCACTCTTTTTTTGTCCGTCTTCTTCACGGCCCAGCTCTCCGATCCATACAGTACGACAGGCCTTATCACGGACTTGTAAATTTTCCCATTTAACTTGAGGGGCATCCGTGGGTCGCAAGTTGTTCCTGTGACCTGTCGCCATTTCGTCCACCCCGAGTTGATCCGGTGCGTTACATCTCGGTCTATTTCCCCATCCCCTTGGACAAGCGACCCGAGGTACCGAAAGTCGGAGCAGATCGGTAAAGGCGTTCCGGCCAGATATATGGGCACAGGACTGGAGAGACCGCCAAAATCACAAAACACGTACTCTGTTTTGGTCCGACTTACTCTCAGGCCAACGGTCTCCAATCTTTCCCACCACAACTCCAATCTGCTCTGGACCTCTAAGCCGCTCTCGGCAACCAGCACAATGTCATCGGCAAACAGCATACACCAGGGTGCCTCTTCCTGGATAACTGACGTAAGAGCGTCCATTATCAACACGAAGAGGTAAGGACTGAGTGCCGACCCTTGATGCAAGCCAACAGCCACATTGAAGCTGCTAGTAGTGCCCACTGTAGACCGGACTTGGGTACTACATCGACTGTACATCGCTCGAATCAACTGCACATACTTCCCAGGCACACATTTATCCTTAAGGGCCCACCACAAAACTTCACGAGGCACTCGGTCGTATGCCTTTTCGAGGTCAACAAATACCATGTGCAAGTTTTTATGCGCACCTCTGTATTTCTCGCACAGCTGGCGGATAGCAAAGATGGCATCCGTTGTTCCCCGACCAGGCATAAAACCGAATTGATTTTGCGAAATTTCACTCTCTTCTCTCAGTCGCCTTTCAATAACTTTCTACCAAACCTTCATACTATGTGACATTAGCTTTATTCCTCTATAGTTGTTGCACTCCAGCACATCACCTCTGTTTTTAAAGATGGGCACCAGCGAACTGTTACACCACTCGAGTATGATGTCTATTATATTACTTAATAGTTTAATGGAGATACCCCAGTAATCACTAATGTTATTAGACTTAAAAACATTACCATTAACATTCGTTTTTAATTTGTGTTAAAAACATTAACTACTTCACCAGGTGTTACATGTTCGAAACTAAATAAGCGACTACATTTAGGCACACTACTATGCTGATGCTCTAAAGCTAAAAACCTTTCAGCTTTAGACGGGGACGAATTTAAGAAGCAAGTCGTAGTTATAGGTATGTTGGCAAAAAACTCATTCAGCTCAGCTCAGCTATGTCAGCTACGTTATTAACTAATTTGCTGTCGACCATAATCTCAAGTTGTTTTTCTTGTTTAACCGACTAACCGGTTTCATTATTAATTATTTTCAAGTGGTTTTTACTCTATTATTGGAAATTTTAATTGTATCGCTTACAAATTTAGATTTAGCAAAAACACTCATCTTTTAAATCATTTTGAATAATTTTTGATATACTCTAGGAAAGGAGTATCAAACCTGTAATTTTTCAACTCTTTATCTACTTTCCTATCGCAGGTATGCTGAAGAGATTTATTTAGAAATAAGCATCATCTTTGTACCTACATATTTTTCTGTTCTGTTCTTCTTTTCTGTTTTTCTAGGTGTGTACATAAATGGTTAAATAAATAAATAAATATAACTCGTATAGTCTCAGTCTCTAAATTATACGACGTCGTATAATGGAGTCAGTGCATTTGTTGAGCAAACGTTTTCAGGACTAACCTATACGACGTCTTATAATGGTGTCAGCTCAAGTTTTTTTTTTTTTTTGGGTGGGAAATCATCAAATGTCTTCTCCCGCTCTGGGTGTAGCGGGAGGGTGTGTCAGACTCTTACTGACTAAAACCCACCCGTATTCCTTCCTGTTGCATGTGTTGCGGGGGCCTCGGTGACCCATAAGTACCTTCCCGCGACCCCGGCAGGGTCAGCTCAAGCTCTGGTAGACTTTTAAATAATTTAAAGGTCTCCACTTTAATTAAAGGACCCACACTTTAATTAAACCATTCCCATTTTGTTTTGTCATACAAAAGTGATTTAATTAATAAAACCGGCCAAGTGCAAGTCGGATTCGCACACAAAGGGTTCCGTACCGTATTAAGATCGAGCAAAAAAACGCAAAAAAATTGACGTTTAAAGGGTCCCCCTTTAAATATTAACTTTATTTAATTATTTGTTGTTATAGCGGCATAAGAAATACACAATCTATGAAAATTTCAACTGTCTACCTTTTAAGGTTAGTGAGATACAGCCCGCTGACAGACAGACAGACGGACGGACAGCGGAGGCTTAGTAATATGGTTCCATTTGGCACCCGGTTATGGAACCCTAAAAATTAAGTAACGATTAGGGAACCCTAGAGTCGACTGAATATGGCCGGATCGTCATGGTCTAAAGGAAAATCTATAGATGTTTGATATATTAGGGTATTATAGAGGTCGCCATATAATAGACAAGATGATTGGAACTTTATTATGAAAACATACTTTTTCAACCGACCAATCTTAAAAGACGAACTGAAAATGTAAAACTTTAACTTGATTATTATAAAACATAATCATGATGATTAGTTACTGTTGTGAAGATTGTCGGTCCATCCAGCTGGGGGCATCCCACACTCTCAAATTATCCCACGTTATCACCGGCTTACGCACGCCGGATATGCGGTTAGTCATTATCATGTTGAAATATTTTTAACAAACCTATTTTTTAGTTAATATTGTAGTTGATTGTTCGTTGTAATCCTTGGCACTCGTTCCATAACAAAAAAAATGTTAGTTAATTCTGTGAGCTATTTCTTAATTTCAGTGTTGTCACTAGTCGAAGTTCACTCCGAAATCTGTGTTAAAAACACAATGTAAGTAAATTATTTCACACTTTTTTCTTCACCGAATGCAAATCGCCTTATTCCTCGATGCAATCTTTGGATACAGAAGCCAGATGGCACTATTAGCTTCTACACAATACCGGTTTAACTTAAAAGTCGCCATAACTAATTGATAAGCATTTTAAGATAGGCTGTTAGAGCTGCTGAAGATTGTTAGACTATCTTTGCATTGTAAATACGAACTCAATCTCCTTTGTGATTATGATACTAGCTTTTGCCCGCGGCTTCGCCGCGTGGGTATCTAGAGATATCCCACGGGAACGTACTACTGGGATTATAAGGGAACGAAAGTGATCACATACCCCATAGCCGAGCGCTGCGCCCGCCTCGTCATCCATAATTATTTTTTTAAGCATAATTTAAATAATGTGATATCTTTTAAAGCCTTCATTAAAATGATATGATGTAAAAGCATATTTTAATTTAAATTATTATTAGTTTATTTACATAACCAAATTACAAGATGATTATTAACATTAACTAAATTAAATTAAAACTAAGTTAAGCTTAAAAAAGGCCCTCGGGGCATTGTACCGAGGATGCTGGCGGCATTTCCTCGCTGAATTGCAATGCTGATGCGTTGCGCGAAAAAGCCGCCAGCTTTTCGGTCACCAGTTACATCAACTAGACGTTTCGCGATCCGCAAATAACTTATGCGCACTGGGACCCCACGGACCGAGGGTCTCGACGCCAAAGGGCACGAAGTTGTACTCTCTGCCAAGGCCTCCATATTTAAATTAAATGCCAAATTTATATAACATATTTTATTGGATAAGGATTAATATAATACCGGATAAAATAGCTTCAATGCTGAAAGATAAAAACCGGCCAAGTGCGTGTCGGACCACGCACAATGAAGGGTTCCGTATCCGATAAATGTATCCCAAAAATAAACTTAACATTGTTGTTGAAAAACAAATTCTCTCATACATCGATATACGTCACGTCAATTCTCCCACTGCAAATGTAAGTTGGTCGACTTTTTTTTTTGGTTGGGAATTTGTCAAATAACTTTTCCCGCTCTGGCTAAACCCACCCGTGTTCCTTCCGTTGCCTGTGTTGCCAGGGGATTCGGTATCTCTTCCGAACTTTCCCACGACCCTACTTAGCTGTGATAGTTTTCCTTTTAATTACGTTATATATACTACTGCCATGAAATTTACACATATCCTAAAACCACCATTTAGCTGGAAGGGTGTTCCCCACACTTGACTCTAACAAAAATAGCACTTTAAAGCTTAATATTACGCAAACGGATCCATGAATCGAAAAATGGTGTTCACAGACCCGCAATATTTTTGAACGGCTTATCCAACGATGCCCGATGATCCAGCTAAAGCACTAGGAAGTGGTGAAGGGCGGGCATTTTTGGGGGACCGTCTTATGTAACTTTGACGTTCGAAAAGTGCTGATTTTCAGCCTAGTTTGAATAAATGACTTTTGATTTTGATTTTGATGACAACCCACACCATGGGATAGACGAGAAACAAAAATATCATCTTACACTTTACTGCAGGGAGCCAAATCTGAAAAAAAAAAACTTATTTTGTTACCACTTTGTCGGCAAGATTAATATGTATACCCATGCCAAATTACATCTCTCTAGTACTAAGAGTATCTGAGCTAAGCTGGGGACAGACGGACATGCCGAAACTATAAGGGTTCCTTATTGACTACGGAACCCTAAAAATGGTTACACTGGGTCATCCTTAGAAGAGAGACATATGCTATGACTTTTTTGTTGAACTTTTTAACCTGTTAAGCCCCGCGCGACACCGATTCGGAGTCAACCAATGGAAAATCAATTGTGTCTCATTAGCTGTCCTTGACCAATTAAGATGTATAATCCTGTAGGTAGAACATAAATTTTATGTATCTTTTACGGTTTACGCGGCCCTCGTCAGTAAAGCTCCCAATCGGCATGATTTTTACCGACATAATCGTCATATTTCAGCTAATTTGCACAAAACCTGAATTAACCATACATTAACCTTCCTCATGAATCACTCCGTCCAGTGGTGAAAACCGTTTGAAAATCCGTTCAGTAGTTTTTGAGGTTATCGCGTTCAGACAGACAGAGCGACAGACGCGGCGCGGGGTCTTTTTTATAAATGTATATCTGTAATTATAATTGCATAGCACAGGTGTGATTACTACGTACCTAGCTACCGTTACTTGGTAACACCTATGTCTTTCATTGACTTGACTGTAGTTACAAACTTAATGTATTTACATTTTCAGCGGAGAAGTTTGTAAACCAATATGTAAATCAAATTGTGCAAATGGCTATTGTAAACAACCTGAAGAGTGTGTGTGTAATGCTGGGTACACGAAACGTAACGATACCTGTGTACCTGTATGTGCAGGAGACTGCTTGCATGGCACCTGTGTCGCTCCGAACACGTGTCGATGCGACTCTGGATACAACATTGTCAAACACACATGCCTAAAAGAACAAAACTCTACTAGTAGCAATGAAGACACAACGACAACAACAAAGGGTCCATTAAAAACGATGAGTACATACAATTATTATTACAATCACACTGAAACTACAACTCCAAAATCGAGTACTCCTGTGACATATTTTGTGAGCAGCAACAGTTCTACAGAAATAGTTGTTGACAATGATGTGAATACTCGTACTAGTGTCACTTCGGGTGATTCGATGGAAAAGTCATGGTAAGTTTAAGTTGTTTCCATTATTGATTGATTTTAGTTTTAATGATAAGCTCATTGTGCTCAATTCAGGCCAATTATGTACAATACCCATAGGAAACTACAAATATAGGTATACATATATATATTGCTTGTACCACAAATGGATCATGGTTGTCTGAGTAAATAAATTTATTTAAATTAAATTAAATTTAATTAAACAAAATATAATTTAGAATTTAGCGAGACATTTATCGATATTCATCATCATCATCATCTGCCTAGCCTTTTCCTAGCTACGTTGGGGTCGGCCTCCAGTCTAACCGGATGCAGTTGATTACCAGTATAATACAAAAAAAAAAAACAAAATGAAAAGTCATTTATTCAAACTAGGCTGAAAATCAGCACTTTTCGAACGTCAAAGGGGGACTGTCTTATGTAACCATAAGACAGTCCCCCAAAAATACCCGCCCTTCACCACTTCCTAGTGCTTTAGCTGGGAAGAAGAAGTGGTGGAACAAACTCCCCAGCAGCACGTCTGTCTGTTTAGTTATATAAACTTGATTCTATACAAATCGTATGCAAAGTAATTAACATAACGAAACACAAAACATTGGATTAAATTACACACTTGTCATACGTTAGCTAGCACGCGCCAGTATCTGACCTCCATAACCCAGTAACTGGGTAACACGATACCCCTTGGTAAGACTGGTTGTCAGACTTTCGGGCTTCTTACGACCCGTACCGATAATAATGAAATAAAACAAAAAACCCGACTGCAAAAACACATAACTGAAAAGGGAAAAACTAGTATTATAATCTATATAATTTTGGTCTTGCAGGCGGGGACAATCAAAAGTTACACCATATTTCAGGTTATTTGACTGTCCCCGCCTGCAAGACCAAAATTATATAGATTGTAATGCTTGTTTTTTCCTTTTTAGTTATGTGTTTTTGCAGTCGGGTTTTTTGTTTTTTAAATAATTTATATTATTTCAAGCTTTTTAGTTTTATTAATATATATATTTGAAAATTACTCATTACTAGCTTTTATTTGATACCAATATTGTTGCAATTAATAAAAAAAAAAAACTGCCGCTCCTTTTTTTTGTATTTGCAGATGCAATTTATACATATTATATAGCCTGTGTCACTCCCACAATTAATACGAATCTAAAGACACCTCACATGTCAAAATCCATCAAGCCGTTTAGGCTACAGAGCGTGCCAAAGAAATAGACATACATACATACATACATATTTCTGTCAATCTTTTTAAAATGACAGAGACATAATGATGTTTTAAGGGGACTACAGGAGCTAAACGCAAGTTTTATTCGTTTTATAATGCCTAAAAGTATTTGATCAACTGCAGTAAACAAAAAAAAAAATAGAAAAATATATGATAAGTAAGTAGATAGTGTGTTGAAAACATAATACAACTAATTTGACACCATAAAAAATATCACAAAGATACCTCTTAAAATTTCTTTTAACGATTAAAAACCATAACATGCATTCATTCTGATTTTTTATCAGATTATTCTACATGCAGCATATTAGACTAAAAGTGTTTTAATTTTTTTATCCAATCAATAGATTTTTTGTAAATAGACAATTGCTTTATATTTTGCAATAAATTACCAGCGTTGTGTCATCGCGCTTCTCTTTCTTTTCTATGCAGTCCGACAGTGACCGCGCTTTAGCTGTTGACAGCCTCTTAAACATTACTGCTAAATATGTTTAGTGATGTGTAGTGCAACCGGGCCTAAATGTACAGCACATTCAAATCCTACCAGACAGCAACTTTATACTGATGGTTGGTTAGCTTCCATTACCGTTTCAAGACACTCAAACTAAAATCGATTAACTTTTTGTTTTTATTTTTCAGGTTGCAAAAGCGTGGAATGTTTATTTGGATACCGATAATTGTAATAGTAACTGCTGGACTAATAATGCTACTCGTTTGGCGACGGACACCTATAAAAATCATTAATTTCTTCAAAGGAAGGAGTTATAATGTTCAAGGTATGTTTCGTCATAAGTAGGTACACCGGTAAAAAGCAATAAATAAAGTAATTTGTACTGAGTTACATAATCAGCTTATAATGTTCTCACTCCTGGGACACAGGCCTCCTCTCGGTGAGAGTGAGTGGGCCGTAATCCACCACGCGGGCCCAGTGTGGGTTAGTAGATGTCACATGTCTTCGAATTTTTGGTTCTAGGACATGCCCGTTTCCTCACGATGTTTTCCTTCACCGTTTTGAGAGCAGTGGCGATGAAATAATTTACACAGAGTCAGGGTTCGAACCTACGACCTACAACTCGTAAGTTGCGACCGTTACCACTGGGCCACCACTGCTGTCACTAGTACTGAGTTACTGAGTATTGGGGTATTGGGTTCGATCCCTAGATCGGGCAACGTGTTAGTTTGTAACTTTGTTATTTATGTATTAAGGGAACGGTAAGTGCTGGTGACCTTGTGGGACTGGGCGGTGCGTTTCCCTAACCCCGTGCGGTCACGTATAATTGCCACATTTTTTTTTTGCGTTACTAAAATATAAATATTTGAAAAAAAAAACACAGATAAAATTATAGATACTAAAATACTCTGTTCATACAAAAATAAACATGAAAATATCTTAAGTAAGGAAAGGAATAAGTAAGTGAAAGTAATATCGTTTTTAGGGTATCGTAGTCAAAGTCAAAGTCAAATTGTTTATTTCAAATAGGCACATAAAACGCACTTTTGAACGTCAAAATTTACAAAAAAAAATATAATTGATTCTAGTTGCCCCTTTCAAAAGGTAGTTTCGTATGGAGAAGAATGGGTAAGAAACTCCACTGTTACTCTTATAAAATGTTTTACAAATTTTTGTATAGGTACATTCTATAATTATATGTGAAGACGATGCACCTAGAATAAAAATAATATACCAAAATAGGTAAAAAAAGAATTAAAAATGAAGCAATGACAGATATATTAATTATGTGATAGGTACATGATGCTCACATATTTACAAACATTGTAAAAGTATACGTTCTCCTAAAAATAATAAATAAAGTAATAGGTCAGTGTGTGAGTTAAAGTAATCAAGTAGTAAACAAGGAACCCTTATAGTTTCACCATGTCCGTCTGTCTGTATGTCTGTCCCCACTGTAGCTCAGAGACGCTTATAGAAAGCTGTAATTTGGCATAGGTATACATATTGATCACGCCGACAAAGTGCTATGTTTTGTTCTACACAAATTACTTCATGAATTTATTTCATTAAGTATTTTACTAAAATACTGAAATATTCACATATAGAATTGATATGTACTTGTTCTAGTTTAACATACATTTTTTGCATAACTTACTTGAATTATTTGAAGGCGTAATATAATAACAGATTTAAAAGTCACTAAAATCTGAAACCTGTTTTATCATTCGGTTTTCTCTAAGCCTGTCCGTCTGTGTTGTAAAGTTATTACTACTGATTTGTTTTTCGATTAAAAGTTATTTTTTTATATCTTTTAATCGCGGTATCCGATTCAGATCATGATACCTAGTATGATGGTTGCTTTTTTATTTCAGGTGCTTTCCTAAAAAGAAATAGATCAAGTTCGTTTGGAAGGTTAGAGTTCATAACGAATGAGTGAGAGGGAAATGCAGAGGTAATTAACAAACTTTTGGTTGTATCCATGTAGCAAATAAGTACTTATATTTTGTAATAAATATTTTATTTTTATTTGACTCTTCCAATGGCTTAACGTGCTGTATTAAATATAACTAATAAGTTACATTTAATAGGAAAACAATGCGAACTCAAGTTAAGTGCCATGGGGCACTTAACTTGAGAAAAATGCAAAACAAACTTCTAAAATGCATTGTAGTGCATGTACATGCACTACAATGCATTTAAGAAGTTTAATTGTCCTCTTCTATTCTATCTTATTCTCTACAGCCGAAAAACCTTAAAACGATTAAATTGCTACGCAATCCCAGTAGAAAGGTTTTCCATGTCTTATTGTATATAATTACGGTAATGCTGTTTCTCATGATCGGATTGAAAAAAGTTTGGTAATATAATAAATACTATTTGGTAACTTTGAACAAACAATAATGTTCGAGTGGTTATGAATTATTTGGTAACTTCGAACAAACAAGTGGTTATGCATTTCATTTAAATGGTTTCCTATTTGTGTTGTCAGAAAGTAATTATTATTGATGTTTAATATATTTCCTCTCGCTTGCTGTGGGAGTGATTTCGTGAAAAGGGACGAAACTGTGCAACAGGAAGTGACAGCTTGAGCATGGAATAAGTAAGTACTTAATTATAGCATGGAATTAGTATACTCATGGAATTAGTAAGTACTACATAGACTGTAAGTACAGAAAATCGAATTTAGACCAGTGGGCAACCACTAGTAATGATAGGTATTCATTACCAGTGGTCGCTCACTGGTCGAAAGTAATTATTCGAAGAAATATTTCAGTATTTAGCTTTTTAAATTTTGAGGTTTATTTCTATCGCTGCTCAGTTGCTTGTAACCAAAGTGAGATGTCAGACGTCACACATCCTGCCGGGGTCGCGTGGAAGTTCGAAAGGGTTACCGAGGCCCCTGGCAACACGGGCAACGGAAGGAATACGGGTGGGTTTTAGTCAGTAAGAGTCTGACACACCGCACAGAGCTAGACTCCACCCAGAGCGAGAGAAATTATTTGATAATTTCCCACCCAAAAAAAAAAAGAAAAAAGACGTCACACATCATATGCGACAACTGTAAGGCGACTACATTTTTTTTTTATTAAGATGGCGAGGCTCTCACAATGGTATTGCATACAGTACCTATACAATAGTGATGTTGTTATTAACTCGTTATAATGGGTCCCCTTTAGTCAGGAGCATTATACCATAACCTATTCGAATTCTAAATCAAGGGTGACCCATGTCCGGTTACCTAATTCTTTTGTATTACACAAAAAAATTACATTAATATAGGTCAGTGTAGTGGTGGTCCAGTGGTATTGGCCGCGACTTACGAGTTTGTAGGTCGTAGGTTCGAACCCAGACAAGCGCTTTACTTTGTGTAATTTATTTCATCACCACTGCTATCAAAACGGTGAAGGAAAACATCGTGAGGAAACAGGCATGTCCTAGAACCAAAAATTCGAAGACATGTGACATCTACCAACCCGCACTGGGCCCGCGTGGTGTATTACGGCCCACTCCCTCTCAAAGAGAGGAAGCCTGTGACCCAGCAGTGGGAACATTATACGTAAGCTGATTATGTATTCATATAGGTAGTAGAGAAATGATTGAAAAATCTAAAGCAAATAAAAATAAACCTTATGTAGAAATAGTTATCAACTCGTAAATTTCCCTAAGTTCTGCATGTTCTCAATATTCGGGTAAACTGCAGCCCTCCCCCTTAGCCATATAAATTATATATCCTATTTATCAAAACGTCGGCAATAAGGAAGGCGCCGGCGTTATCAACCCGTTTGCGAATCTTTTCCTATAAGAACTCGTGATAGATGAGAATCGTATCGTTTGCTCTCGGGTAATTTACTTTATTTTGCAATGGTATTGACACACAAACTATTTATTACCAAAAGTTGACTTTCTTCTATCTATGTGGTCTGGTCACCTCTTAGCTTCCTCGGCGTATTTGTAATTATTTTATTTATAAATTGTTTTTGTTGGTAGTTTGTCACCCTTTCACTCTTTCAGGTACAACAAACTTTTACTTACGTTTTGCCGAACACTGTCTCTCAAGATACAGGTCTCCTAGTTTGAGAGGCAGGGTTTAATTCTTTGTCTAATACATTTAATACTTTTATAACCCTACACTTATGTATAAATAGCCATTCATGATTATTGTATGTGTCTACCACTGTGTTGAATCTGTGTCTCTGTATTACTTTTGCTAAATAAACAATTATTATTATTATTATGTCGTTTTTTACATTTTTTGTCTTATAAAATACATTTTTAAATATTTCTTAGAAAAAATATTAGAAAACATTTAAAAATATATAAAATAGTGGTCCGCCGGTATCGGGAGCAGGGTCCAAGCTACCGGTGGTTAGGGCTCCAGAGACAGGAACCTCCTCACGATGCGAGCCGTATCGAGGAGTACTGCCTTCTGAATCAGGCCCTTAATCGCTGGATTATCATCTCTCGAGGCTCGCGTTAGACGGCTGCGTCTAACGCGAGCCTCGAGAGATGATGGTTGAGGCTTCTGGCCATCAGGCCATTGGCCGTAACGATAATCGGCACAATGACAGCCGAGTTCACATTCCACATGTCAACAACCTCGTGTGCTAAGTCGAGATATTTTATTTGTTTCTCTTTCTCAGCTTTCACGAGGTTATCGTCATGTGGAATGGTAACATCGACTATCATTGCGCGGCGCGCTAATCGATCTATCACCACTATATCAGGCTTATTGGCGACAATAGTCCTGTCAGTAATGATAGACCGATCCCAGTACGACGTGACATGGTCATTTTCGAGAACTGGGTCGGGCACATACTTGTAATACGGTACCTCAGAGTTCACAAGTTTATATTTCAAAGCAAGTTGCTGGTGAATAATCGCTACTTGGTTATGTCTGTGCAAGTACTCGCCGTTAGCCAGACGAGAACAACCAGAGATAATATGTCTGATAGACTCACCCGGACGATGGCATGCCCGACACACGTCAACCGTCCCGTCCTTCATAATATGTCTCCGGTAGTTATTCGTCAAGATAACTTCGTCCATAATTGCACAGACAAACCTTCAGTTTCCCCGAAAAGGTCCCCAAAACGTAGCCAGGACACGGACGCTAAGAAATCTACATTGGGCTCATGAAGACCCCGATAGAAGCGCCCGTGTAGCTCCTTGTTTTGCCATATCTCCTTGCGATCATCGGTAGTAAGTACTACAGGTTTGCACCAGTTCTCTTTAGCCATGGAAAGTGGGTTGAGCCCTTTGTCCACTGCGACCACATCACGGTGCATACCCACTTCGGTTTTCAAAAAATATTCCCTGAGCCTGCTTATCTCGCGGTTGTGGAGGATCTTTGCATTTAAAAAGCTTCAACCCCCGCACTTCCGCGGGATGTACAGTCTCATCACCGATGATCGTGGGTGATGCATCCGGTTTGCGGTCAATAGTGTACGGACCCTCCTATCCAGGGCGTCTAGTTCGGTCTGAGTCCATTTGAGTATGCCGAAAGAGTACATCAAAACCGGCATGACCCAACCGTTGAAGGCGCGCACCTTGTTACCGCCTGAAAGAAGACTAATCAATACCTTCTTCAGGCGGCCAAGGTGTATGGAATCCGAAAGTTGAATTCCCTCGGATTCCATTATCTCCCCTCGCTTCACATGCATGACTGCACATTTGTCCACACCAAACTCCATTCTGATGGCGCTACTAAAAGTTTTAGTTACCTTCAGTAGCTCCATTAGTTGCAATTTGTTGGGGGCAAAGATTTTCAAGTCATCCATGTAGAGGAGGTGAGATATGACCTGACCACCTCTCCTCAACCGATAGCCTAGACCTGAATCCTCCAGCTGCATGCTTAGAGGATTCAGGGCTAAGCAGAACCAAAGTGGACTTAAACTGTCGCCCTGAAATATTCCCCGTTTAATCCATACAGGCTCATCATTCCCCTGGATCTGTCGACACCCCGGATAGCGAAGGACTGTCCTCCATTGCCCCATACACGATTCAAGGAAGGTGCGTAGAGTCATATCTATTTTGTACAACTCCAGCACCCTCATGAGCCATGTATGTGGCACCGAGTCGTAGGCCTTCTTATAATCTATCCAGCAAGTCGACAGATCCTTGCGGGATCGACGAACCTGTTGGCTAATGGCCATGTCGATGAGAAGTAGCTCCTTAGTGCCACGAGACCCGTTCCTACATCCATTTTGAGAGGCAGACATAATGGAATTACTGTCAATGTGTGTGTTAATTTTCGCTCTCAAAATAGATGTAAGAAGTTTATAGACCGTCGACAAACACGTGTTCGGTCTATAATTCTTGGGTTCCGCGGGACTACCTGACTTATGGAGCAGGTGGGTAATGCCTGTCGTCATAAACTGCGGTAGCGACCCAGACTCTAAGGATGACTGGAACTAAGATGCCAGGCAAGTGTGTGAACTAGTTAGCCATTTCAGCCAAAAGTTGTGCAGTCCGTCCGGTCCCGGTGATTTCCAATTCGGTAACGGACGGACCGCTCTAGCTATATCTGATGGCGTGATAATGACTACTTCCATTTCTGGTATAGTTTCACACGCTCGACATCCCGCATCCAGTCAGCCTCAACATGGCAGACAGGTACCGACTGCGCCAGAACGCAGTTGTGGTGGCATCATCCAGGCGGCACACGTCTGTCTCGTTTTGTTTAGGTCGCTCCAAGCTCTATATACCCACCTGTCATCGCTCTGGAACATGCGATTTTGCGTGTATCGATCAACCCACCGCTTATACCGCCGAATACGGCTCGCCAATGCACAAACTTTCTGCTTCAGGAAGTCGATGCGCTCTGTGATATGGGACATGTATTCTCGAGGGCTGATTCCAGTCCCCGAAAATGAATGCCTTACAAAGCGCATCACACGTGGTCGTGTAATGCCCTCCCTGAAGCAGTATAGTTTGCCGATGAGTACCCTGGCCCCATCAATACGACGCTCAATCCTGCATTGCCAGGCTGGTACGGCTGGTTTTGGTCGAGTAGCTCCGTCAGAGTTTGGAAACTTGACATTCGCTAAACGACATGCCGCAACAGCCGCGCAATACAGGATCGAGTGTGTATCAACGAGATCCTCGCTGTTCTCGAAAAAAACCTTAAGCTGCGAGTCCAACGCACACATCAGTGCCCTATTTATATCTTGTGCATGGGTAGGCGTGGTAGTCGGGGTCTAAGTTCGGTTGGAGTGGACCTATACTCGCGAAACGCATCCTCCAGTGCGCTCCTCAATCGGACGTTGCACTGGCTACTTACTGTGGCAGCCCTATCATCCTCTTCTTCAACACCGTGATTGGACCGCGGCGGGATTACATCAATAATTGGGGTATGTACCGCGGTTTGTGGCGGAGTCGAGATGATATGGTTGCTCAGTACCTCTGAACGCAGCCTATCAAGTGCGGCATCGTCCAACCTACGATTGCGTTGGATAACCCGCACCTGATCCGACAATCGTTGGGCCGAGACGTTGACGGCTGGCTCTAGTTCCTGAAACAGAGACAGCATCTTAACACGGTACGCAGTGAGGTTAGTTCCCCCCCTCTGTAGACCCGTAATATGCGCGCATGACGTTCTCGTTCATAGACTGAGTCCATTTCATGCGCTGCACACAACCACCGGCAGCGGGGACCCGGCTTGGGGCCAGATGGCCCCTAAGTCCCAAGCTCTTCGGTGGCCGGCTTCTCCCCTGCCGACGTACTGTGTATGATTATTATTATTGTTTATTTTGCTACTATGGACGCGTTTTTTATTTTACTTCGTCCTCATATTTAGTTATAATTTCAACATTATTTTTGTACTAATCTGTAAGTATCAAAATAATTTAAAAGAGTGTCCAGGGAGTTTCTTGCCCGTTCTTCTCCATAGGTACCTACAACGCTTTGGAATGGGCAACTAGCTTCATATTTCTAACTGACCGACTCCTTGACAATTCAAAAGTGCCTGTAAATGGTTTAATTGAAATAAATGCTTTGAGTTTGAGTTTGAGTTTGGTTCTGGTCAGTTATTTTGGAAGTGTTTGCATTCACTTGGTATAGTCAAATACCTAGCATTTTCCCAACTATATTGGGGTCAGCTTCCAGTCTAACCGGATGCAGCTGAATGCCAGTATTTTACATGGAGCGACTGCCTATCTGACCTACACAACCCAGTGACTAGCTATCACGATACCCCTTGGTAAGAATAGATGCCAGAATTTTGTGCATCTGACTACCTCGTAATAACTGTTTTTAGTATTATAGGAGAGCTAGCATAATTGATTTACCGATTTTGAAAAATCTTCCAGTTAATTGAAACTTAACTAAGGTAGAAATTATCATAACTGTCACATTGGTCTTATACGAGTAACAAATAGACGTTTTATGACGTGCAAGTGACATATACAACCTTAGGGAGGGTCGACGGCGCGTTTTGTTGCCGATGCCTGCCAGGGTCGGAGGAAAGTCCGAAAGGGATACCATGGCTTCTGACAACACACAGGCAACGGAAGGAACACGGGTGCGTTTTAGTTAGTAAGAGTCTGGCAAACCCTTCCACTCCGCCTCCTCCGCGCGAAGTTATTTGATAAATTCCCACCCAAAAAAAATAAAAAGGGTGGTTAGGTACGAAGTTGAATATACGAATGTTTTTTTTTTAGTTTTAAATGTATTAATGTTGTATAATTACTAAATACACTGGAATCTTAAAAGTGATGCTGTTTTTGACAAGTGCCTGGAGTTATAAAATACGGAGTCCCACAAGGGAGCGTATTAGGTCCCCAATTGTTTTAATACATATAATATATAAATGATATACTTACCAAAAGCAGTGCGCCATCCTATGATCCTTGTCGCGGTCGATAGTTCAGCGATCATAAAATGTAACGATATAGCTACTTCAGAAGAGGAAATTAATAATACACTCAATTACATAATCACATGGTTAAATGAAAATAATTTAATAATTAATCTACAGGAGACAAAATTGATACAATTTTAGCAAAGAATTACACCTAGAAAACTAATTATCAACTATAGGGCAATCTCTATAGAAGAAGTAAACAGTACAAACATTTTAGGCTTAACGATAGACAACGAACTCACGTGGAAAGATCATACAGATAACATATGTAAAATGATAAACAAATTAGCATTCTCTTTTTAAATTGTCAAAAGTGGTTAACCGTGTTAACGTTCTAACTGCATTATTGTGGTCTTATAGTATCTTTCATACGCTATGGAATGATATTCTGAGGAAACTCAACTAAGAGACTTATAATATTTAGAGCATAAAAACGGTACATTCGAGTTATGTGCGAACTATGAACAAAAGATAGCTGTTTACCAATATTAATAATAATAAAATCTTTATTGCAGACCACATGATCCATAAAAAAACACAAAATATAACTAAAATATAAAACTATAATAAAATGGCATACAAATAAAACTAACTATCGCCTCGCGAAGATTTAAACATCATAAATCTTTGAAAATATTAACATATCCATCGTTGTACATTCATCGCGAAGGAGGAGGCGGGACGGTTGAGGGAAAGGCACGTTTCGCGCCCTCTCGCCCCTAGCCGCCGCAGGAGACGCCCTGGGCGTCGGGAATCTCGGGCCCAGCCACCGTAGGCGCGGGCTTGCGGACGGTGAGCAATGGGTAGCTCACCGTCCGGTAAGGACCAGGCCCGGGTCGACGGCGCGTCGTATTCCACGCGCGCCTCAAAGAGATGTCGTCAGCACAAAAGTAGGGGTCCACTAGGGCCGATGCCTGCCGGGGTAAGCGGGAAGGTACTTATGGGTCACCGAGGCCCCCGCAACACAGGCAACAGGAAGGAATACGGGTGGGTTTTAGTCAGTAAGAGTCTGACACACCCTGGAGAAGTTATTTGATGATTTCCCACCCTCAAAAAAAAAAAAATCGTTGTGCATTCTGTAAGTAGCAAAAGGTGGCCAAAAAATTTCAATGCTATTTACAAAACTGTCTCAAGTACGTAGATGCCCTATACGTGCTCAATATCAAAACATTTTATACGCCAGGAAATGTAAGACAGCACTAATGCACAAAAGCTTGTTGGGAGTAGCACCCAGAATATATTATAATAAGTTACTTGACTCCTTGAAGCAACTAAAGATTACGAGCTTTAAGGTGAAAGCTACAAGGCAGCCCGCGAAATTTATATTTTTTAAGGTTTTTTGTGCAATTTACAGGTATCAGCATCAGGTTGTATCTTGATCAATATATGGTTCATGACTGCAACAAATCTACATATATTTACAGAATTATAACAATTAAAATCATCAATACAAGTACAAAATGTCGCGAATCATATTTTGATCAACAAAAAACCTGACACTGACCTGCAAATTGCAAAAACATAAGAAAAAATTAATTTCGCGAGCTACCTCAGCACAACCCATAAGCCGCGTTTTCACTACAATAACAACAACAATTGACGCGCAACATGTTGCACAACAAGTTACCCAACATGTTGAAAGCATCTACTACTTTACGTCAGTCGTCGACAACATGTCGCCAGAGGAACTGGTGTTGATTTCAGCGGCAGTGGTTATAATTTTATCGAAAAATGCATCCAAAAGAAAAAAAACACGTTAGTGGGTAAGAAAGTACCTACCTACAAAATAAAGAAAATCACAAACACATCTATTGTTTTCGCTATTGAAACCCATGCATCTAGTTTTTTTAATTTATTTTTATAGTCTCTGTGAGCAGTATCCCATAAACATTCATAGTTTTGGTACAGTTCGATTAATTTGCGCACTCGTTCGTTACACCACACTACGGACATCGTTGCGCGTCACGTCTCCACTCCACTCGACAACAATTGATGCTCAACTAACGATGCTCTTAACAAACAACAAGCCGCGTGTCATGTTGCGCGCCAGCTGGCAACGTCGCACGCTATTGTGCAGCGTTGCCGTACCTACATGTTGAGCGTCACGTGTCGCGCGCCAAATGTTGCCTAGTGGAAACGCGGCTTTAAGCATAATAGAACAGAATTGAGATATAATTGTTTACAATAAGCTAGAAACAATGATCGTTCCCCCAAAATTATACTATGGCTGTACACGGCGGTAATCCGCCCCATGATCACCTACGGGGCCGTGGTCTGGTGGCCCCGCACCAAGCTAGTCACAGCCTCTAATAAACTACAACGAATGCAAAGACTTGCCTGCATGGCGACCACGGGCTGCATGAGGACAACTCCGACTGCAGCAGTCGAAGCCATGCTGGGACTGCCGCCGCTCCACTTGTTCATACAGCAGGAAGCGACGATGGCGGCGGTACGCCTAAATTCACTAAATCTCTGGGGCAAGAGAGACACACTATACACCGCGCTGCTTGAGGGACTCAATAAAGAGTTCCCCATTACGAAAGCAATAAATGACCAGGTACCCAAACAATTCATCTTTGATAAAAAAATACAAAATCCAACTTCACGAGTATGCCCGATGCGAGGGGTTGCGCCCCGCAGAGCTGCGCATCTTCACAGATGGATCCAAAACAGGTAGTGGCAGAGGTGCTGGAATCTTCTCGGAGGACTTCAACATACGCATAGCCACACCATTGGGGGTCCATAACACAGTGTTCCAGGCCAAGTGCTTGGGTATTTCTCTGGCCGCCTCAGCCATCATGGCCAGGAAAGTTAAGGACCACTCGATACGCATACTCTCAGACAGCATGGCTGTCCTGCAAGCGCTAAACAGTCACACAGTTGACTCTGGGCTAATATACGAGTGCCACCAGCGCCTCAACCAGATGGGTAGCCTCAACAACATAACCATTCAATGGATTAAAGGACACAGCGGCTCGCTAGGCAACGATGCAGCCGATGAACTTGCCAGAAGGGGGTCGAGCATGGCACCAGTGAGACCTAAACCCATCGTGCCACTCCCCTTCGAGTACTTACGCACTCTGGTAAGGAAACGCACCAAAGATAAACATCTCAAGTGAGTGCAGGCAGGCCAAGGAAGCACTTCTTACAATTGATGGTCGCCTCACGAAACGGGTTCTCCGACTAACTAAACTACAGCTGCGCACTGTTACAGCAGCTATAACAGGCCACGGGTCATTTAACAAACACCTCTTTGTCATAGGAGTTACAGACAGTCCGCTGTGCAGAGCCTGCATGGAGGACGACGAGACAGCAGCCCGTATTACCTATTACCTATTACCTAACAATGATCGTTATGATCTTGACATGTATTCTGTGCTTTAATTTTAACTTTGTGTGTGTGACCTGGCTATCGCATTAGGTTAAGACTAATGATAGTTTTAAGGCATTTAAATAAATAAAATAATAAATAAATTATCACTTTTTTAATGCTGAATGTTATTATACTGTAGCTGAATTTCTTAATGACAATAATATTAATATAAATTGACTAAGTAATGAATGTGTGTGTTTTTGTTGTATATTGTATAATTAGTTTATTGAATTTAATATTAATGAGCCTAACTACCTAACTTAATTTGTAAATACTGAATGTATTCATTTCTAATGTTTCTGAATTTAATTTTAATATTATTATACCTACTGCAACTATAAAGTACGCCGCTGGAAAAAACATAGAGATTCAACTGAATTGTTACTGAAGACCAAATGTAAGCACCTGTGTTTAACAAATAAATATTCATTCATTCATTCAAGGATTAAAAAATGGAAGGACAGATCAGACAGGCAGTGGGTAGACATACTGACCGATGGATAGTAATTACATGAGAGTGACTACCGCGATGATAAGTAATAGAAAAGTATGGAAGAAAAAGACATGTTGCGCCAACCCAGGGTTGCCAGACGTCCCGATTTTTTGCCTAAAATTAAATATCCCGCCCGGGACAGGCTCAGTTCCCTTGTTCGGGGATTACTCGACGGTGCGGTTGTTATTAGACTAGTAAAGCAACGTATTTCCATTAAAATACTATACATCTATGGCTATCTGTCATCATTGTAAACTTTATTTGAAAAGGCTAAGTAGTAAAAAATAAAAAATAAATTACTGACTATTTACGTTTTTTTATTATGTCCCCCTTTCGATGAAAGAAAAAGATTTTTTTTCTGGCAGAGCGGGATTTTGAAACCTTTTTAAGTTTCAAAATCCCGTTCTGCCAGAAAAAAAATCTGGCAACGCTGCGCTGACCCCAAATAAATTGGGATAAGACCAGGAGAATGTTGATGGATAATAATTATATAGGTAGGCCTTTTTTTGTGGATAATTTTCACATAACTTCTCCCGCTCTAGGCGGAGCGAGAGGGTGTGTCAGACTATTACTGACTAAAACCCACCCGTGTTCCTTCCGTTGCCTGTGTTGCCAGGGGCCTCAGTATGCCTTGCGGACTTTCCCACGATCCCGGCAGGACATATGGATGCTACACTGTCATCTTTGTCTTCCGTGTAGTGTCAAAAAATTCCTTTCACGTGCTGCGATCTCTAACGTCTGTATGAAGAAAAAGAAAATATTTTTACGAGAATAACATAAAGAAGAAGAAAACAGGTACACCCACCCACACACACACACACACACACACACACACACACACACACACACACATACCCACTACACACTTTAGCATACATACATACATACACACACACACTTACACACATGTGCACACCTCATACACCAATAGCTGCTAAATGAATGTTTTATTTTATTTTTTTCTTTATACTCTCTATTTACTTAGTAGCCTCATAATTGTAAATCCACTATTAAAGGGAAGAGTGAGAAAATGTTTAAGTTGAAATAAATATTTTTGTATTTATTTTTGTACATACAACCCGTTGAGGGTCTCGAAAACTAAACGAAATTCAATAACAAATTATTAAAAAAACCAAAGACTCGAATTTGCTAAATTTTAAGCTTTTGTTTTTATTAATATATATTTGCAATTGACTCATTATTAGCTTTTATTTGACACCAATATTGTCGTAATTTATTTAAAAAAAAACCTCCTCCCTTTTATTGTATTTGCAGACACAATATGTAAATATTATATAGCGTATGTCACTCACATACAATAAAGACGATCTAACGACACCTCATACTCGTATGTTAAAATCAATCCAGCTGTTTAGGCTACAGAACATGCCAAAGAAATAGACATACATACATACTCATAGAAAAACATTACCATCCTTCTGGGGCAGTCGGGTAAAAATTTGCATCGGATGTTTCCTAGAAAGTTCAATTAATAGAGGTCCTGCCGAGCGACTTGACTAATGAGAGGAGCTACATTCCGCCGCGGGTGGTCGCCACCCAACACTGACACTGAATAATTACATTTAACATACATTACTATACCACGTCACACAATACAGCTCAATCTGGATTTGCGTAATTAGATAACACACTATTGACACCCGTTGGGGTGTGTCAAGCATATTATTATGAAGCTTATTGCCCTGGTTATGAACACTTTAACAATAATAACAAATGTGGGATCATAGGATGTGTGTCAGTCTGCAGTAATTGTGCATGGATTACTAAAACATCCTAGAATCAACGCACTTAATCGTAGACGACGCTTTGGTTTAATAACATAGAAACACTTGATGTAGGACACATTCAGTTACAGTTCGCTGAAACTAAGAGCCTGTCTACACAATAGGTGAATGATCGCTAGAGAGTACCGCTTGATCCCTTCCAAACAAACGATAAAACCTGACGAAAAAAAGGACTGATGTTTGCTCTCGTTCACTATGCCGAGGATAAACAAACCTCATGACAGTAAGAAGTCAAGTATTTCCCCAAAGGTCACATTAAATTGAAACGTTACGATCTCATTAGATTTCGATTGATAATGTTACAGTAATATTACTAAAATTGGTGTAATTTCGGCTTCAGATTTCATTCGAAGTTCAGCAAACTCACGTTTGAGCAATTTCAAAGATTTGTGCATTATCTTCACCGAAAATAACCAATAGCTCGAAGTATCCTATTCAATTTATTGAATTTTATAATCCTTATTCAATATCTATTCTCCCCCCACTTGAGTGTTGGAAAAGAATCACTACACAGGAATTATTTCCAGCGAAACGCAGGGCGCAAAAAGGGAAAAAAAGCTTCACATTTTTAATATCCTTCAATGTACGACCATCGTAAAAATGTTTTACGGTTCTATAGGTGTATTCTATTTTAGGGAAAAATCCTGAGGTTTGTGTAGCCCGGAGCCTGGGTCGTTTTTGTCCCGTACGTAATTATGCGGGCTACCCCGTATATTCAGAATAGGGACTTTGCGATTTGTCTTTTAAACGATGTCATTTCGATCGTGGTTTTGATACGATAAGATCGGTTAGGAAGATAGTTTAAGCGCTTGTATAATACGATGGTTTAGTAAGATCCGCATTAAAATGAGGTTGTATTTCCTCATTATAATTCACTGTAAGGAAGCGCGGCTCGGAAACGCCTACCTGAAGAAGGGTGCAGAGGTTGCTTAGGTAAATTAAAAATTAAAATAAGATATCATGATCCATACATTACGACACATCACAAACATGGAAGTTAAGATTACAACGAACATGGAAAATAAGATAAAAATTAGATGACTGACTTAACAAAGGACCTCCAAAGCGGGGATGAGATCCTATCTGCTACAGTTTTCAAGATTTCGTTGCGGCTGCCACGAATTTTGCAGATTAGGGATACCGTCCTTTTGCGAATGATGGCATGAAAGCCATTGTAAAGCCATTCAGGTATAGACAGAACTTGGGAAATAGCGATAGAGAATATTTGAGACTACAGTATGTAAAAATAAGAAGTAAATTGTTCTCTTCATTGTAGTCGGGAAAGTGAGCGAGTTCTACGGCTACATGTGCTAAAGTTTTTGAGCTCACTGTCTCGTGCAAGTTTGTATGAGGAAATAAAGTACCCTTCCTTGGTAACGATAGTAAACAAACTATGTTGTAGTCTGTTCATCATCAAGCCGGGTGCTATTGGAACGTAGGAAAGAAAACTATGTTATCCACATAACGTGTGCACATAACTGCTAAGACTCTAGAGAGAGAGGATCAGTAAAGTCTGCTTTTTTGTTCCAACAGTAAAAATGGAACTCGACGGTGAGCAAAGAATCTTAAAATCTGGTTTAAAACCTATGTTATCGTCGAAGAATATAATACAGTATAGCAACGTTTTGAACTCTTACACACAAATTGTCGTTGTAAACATAACACAAGTGAGTTTGTGTAACACTTTGGCAAAAGTTAGTTTTCGGGCTTGACAGCTCGTTTTATAAAGTTACAAGTTTGTATACCTATTTCAGGACCATATTTATTTATTTCACAATTTTTCATTCCAAATCCAACGGGCGTTGGGCACGGACTACCGGGATTAAAAGTAGTAAATCCTATATGTTAATCCACAAAAAATAAAATGTGTAAGTAACTAATAGGCCTGTTCGTCTCCACAGCGGCATTTTTCTTAATTTATATATTAGTATCAGTCGTAACTTCTAACTAAACGAAAGGTCCGATTCGAATTATTTAAAGAGAAATTTACATGTACATAATCAACCAAAATGATTATTAAATTATTTAGTGGAATAACGATTAATATCGTGATACGAATGTCATCGTCTTTCGATTCTACCCGTGTTTTCATTGACTAATTTGAACAAAAAACGGTTATTTTGACTTAACTATAAAAGTTTCACTCGCAGACTTTGTTGTGGGTATAAGTATTATAAACATGTAGTACATTATTTTATGTATCATCAATCGTTTTTGCAGCGCACGCCAAATAATGCCTTGTATCGGCAAATCAGTTTTCATACCTTGGGTTATATTATTGTAATTTTCGTAGGGTTCTCAAATTTCTTTTGAAAATAAAATATAGCCCATGTTACTCGCTGATAATGTAGGTTGTTAAAGGTGAATGATTTTTAAAATCAGTTAAGTAGTTTTTGTGTTTATCCATTACAAACAAACAAACAAAAAATCAAATCATTTCTCTTTATAATATTATTATTATATTATTCGTATAGACAATAATCAAGGGACTGCCTCGCTGGTCTAGTCGCAAGCGCTATTATTGAACAAGAGGTCCTGGGTTTGATTATAATAAGATCGGTTTTTTTTTGTATTGGATTAGATTTGATTATAAGATGATGGTAGAGCAGTGGTGGCCCAGTGGTAACGGCCGCGACTTACGAGTTGTAGGTCGTAGGTTCGAACCCCGACAGTCGCTTTACTTTGTGTAAATTATTTCATCACCACTGCTCTCAAAACGGTGAAGGAAAACATCGTGAGGAAACCGGCATGTCCTAGAACCAAAAATTCGAAGACATGTGACATCTACCCGTACTGGGCCCGCGTGGTGGATTACGGCCCACTCCCTCTCACAGAGAGGAGGCCTGTATCCCAGCAGTGGGAACATTATAGGCTGATTATGTATGATTATTAGAAATCGGATATTCGGATGCATTTTCACCTAAAGTTGAGATGTTGGCTAATATGGAATGCGCTTTTGTATCGCAAAATCCCATGGCTCTGGGAATACAAGTTTAGGTTTCTGATTATAGAATCGAATGTATATTAACTTACTTTCAAATGTTAGCTTATATGGATCGATCGTAAAAATCCCGCACGCCATTCTCGAATCGACAAATTTTATGTTTTTTTCTGACTACATGTAATTGGATGCATATGTACCTACCTAATATTATGATGTAAAGTAGGTAGAAACATTAATTTTAAATAAACATGCAATCCAATAATCCCAGGTTTTTTTTTAATAAATATTTTTGTAGAATTCGCTTCCATACTATACACCGGACTAGTTATGCATTCCCGTTGTTCGTGGCCTCTTTAAAAAAAAAGATTTTTAAGAAGGCGCTTCCATACTTTCATAGCTAAAAATTAACTTTAGGTAAATATGCATCCGAATATCCGATCTCTGATGATTATGTATAAGATGATTATAAGAAATTACAGATGGAAAACCCAATAACACTTTGCCCAACCGAAAAAGTGTTATTGGGTTTTTCAGTCTGTAATTTCTCAGTAGCAGCCTGGAGTATGGATATGTGCCCGGTTGATGGTAATAGGCTCGCCCCCTGTTGCATGGGATTTAATGGACAATCTAATCTAATAGAAGATAATCTAACCGGATGCAGCTGAATACCAGTATTTTACATGGAGCGACTGCCTATCTGACCTCCAAAACCCAGTTACTGGGTAATACGATACCCCTTGGTAAGACTGGTTGTCAGACTTTCGGGCTTCGGACGACCCGTAACGACTGTCAAAGATTCACGAATGACAGCCGGGACCAAAGGCTTAACGTGCTTTCCGAGGCACGGAGCGGTCTTGGTATGAAAAGATGGTCCGTCATCCACGGACCAACCGCGGCAAGCGTAGCTTAACCTGATCGATTGACCCGTGCGGCTGTTATTATTTAGCCACAAGCGTGATGTTGTTATGTTATAATCAAATGTCAAACATTACAACAACCCACTTCGTAACCTTACTAAGAAACTACAATCCGATACACATCACACTTACCACTCAATTCGTTAGATCTCCCTCAGGGCGAGCTGTTTTCATACTAAATTACGCGAGTTTGATCTAAAGCCTCAACTCTTAAGGGCTACGCATACTTCGAACTAAAACTCCGCATTCAGATACGAATGTAAACTATTCTATAATTAAAACGGGATCTTCAATCAAAGGACCAGCGAGTACTTTAGGGATTATTAAGTTACTAACTGTTTGACTTGCAACTACTAGACTTTAACCTCGCAGGTTAAGTTGTCGCAAGCGACTGTTGAGAGTGGGGTCCTGGATTCGATTTCCAGGACAGGCAAAGTGCAATTGGGCTTTTCAAATAGGAAATTCTTGGTGAAAGATCGGAGAACTGCCGAAATGTATTAAGTAGGTATACATAATTATGTACACCTGTGTCTGGGGTAGACACAGGCGTACATTATTATGTATAAATAATCATAATCTATTTCTGAACTTAATTTTATGTTTGTTGGTATAATGATGTACGTAAACGTAATAAAACTTTATCTGCACTCGAAGCCTTGCTATAACTATTATTTCCTGGAACTGCTTCTTATGATTCCTACACGAGTATTCTTATTAAGGTCACTATTAATAATAATGGTTGATTAAGTAATGGCTGTATGTACTGGGAAACTATCCACGTGTTAATATTGCCTCAATAACCAAGTCTGACATACCTATAAATGGGTGACCGCAGTGTTTTGTTTTAACAGCTTGCCAGAAACCGCTGTTCTTCATTAGCTACTTTTATATCTTCACTCTTGGTCTTTACATATTATTTTTACAATTTCATATTTATATAATATAGTTAAAATTATTTAATATTTCCTTCTAATACCTTGCAAAATGAATTTTTAATATAGCTCATTACTTGCAAATTTGATTTCAAGCTCCTTTACTATATATGCCATTATCGTATTATTCGATAATACGAGTATTTGGTTTAACTTAAACAATAAAATTTCTTAGAACTTAAACTCTAAATAAATAAAATACTAAATTTACTCTTTTACAATTACCATACACTAAATCAATCCTTGAAAAGGAGTTTAATTGTTAAATTTTCACGCTAATCGGCTGAATGGATTTTGATAAAATTTAGCACATGGGTAGACCATATCCTGGGTTAGGAGTTTAGGACATAAGATCTCAGTTGAACATTGCATGCATACATACAAGACGGTATTCTGTTCACAACACGTTTTGCACAATCTCTGAGCAGTAACCTAACAAAAAGTACTAGGCTTGCATGAATTCAAGATAGTATTTCAATCATTAGTATTATCCAACTTATAGGATTTGGATGAAATATGGCACACATATAATTTATAGCCTGGGTTTAACACAAAGGATACTTCTTATCTCGGTACCACGTTTCCGTGGCTTAATTTCTGACCTCCACGCAAGTGTATGCTAGACTGATCTCCTAGTTGGAACCCCCACTGTTCTACATATGATGAACAACGCGCTTTACGACACTGAACCCGGCTGAAGCGGGAGTGTCTAATTCCTCACCAAAAACAACACGATCAATATCAAAAATCGATCAAAAAACCCGTAATAAACGTCCAGTTATAAAATTTAATTAACAATAAAACGGAATGAAAATATCCTGGCGATGTTAAAAGCAATATTGGTCGACAAATGGATCACAAAACATACATTGGTGGAAATAAAATGTATTGTTCAATAATTCCGTACATTTGTGACCCGGCGGCGATTACGGGTTGACGTTGGGGCCACACCAGACCCACCCCGTCCACTGTTCCCGAGCATTCAATTACGACAAAGATAAACTGTTTGAATGAAGTTTCTTGGGGTAAAGAAGTCTGTTACTTCGTAAGAAATACTTGTAAAGCAAGAGTCTGTTGATATTTGTGTTAAGATTGGTTTTCTCTCTTTGCAGATTTTTTTACAATGCCTTAGCCGGATAGATGTCTTTCCTAGGGTTGATTAGAGCTACAAAGTTCGATGTTTTCCACTGGCTTTAGTTTTAGTTCTTTGTCGGCGTACCAAGACTCATTAACGTTTTTGAACGTCTACGAGTGCGGAAACAAATAATTTCCTATTTAATATTTTCTGCGTTTCTTAGAAGATATTTTATGTTCTGTGCTCTTTTCTCTCTGTTAATAATTATCGTTTCTAGAAAATAAAATCCTTATGGGAACTAATACAGCCTTTTACTGCTAAAAGTCTTAAATAAATTAGCTGTAAGTATCACGAAAATATTTCAAGAATTACCAAGCCTTTTATTTAATTCTGTAAATACAAGGCTTATCATTCAAGGAACTCGTAACTAGTGAATGTAATTTATAAACAACAAATATTCCATATTTGTTGATTATAAATTACATTCACTAGTTACGAGTTCCTTTTGAAATCGGAATATCGTTGACTACATCAATATCTCAATGATGAGTAGGTATAAATATCTAATACTTATAGTTATGGCTATAAGGCTTGATGGGTTATAAGAAAGCAGAAGTTACTAGACTCAAACTAGGCATCTTCCAGTGACACATAGGTTCCGATTAGATAAATGGATATACGAGGAACTGAGGAAAAACAAATAGGATTTGATAAAACACTAGAAATATGAGTATATTGTGAAAGTAGCGATGTGCATTGCTAAAAAAAGGTTTGCCGAGCATGCATTTATCTCCTGTGTAATCCTCTGCAAACACTGATTTATTCACCAATTCACTGTCAATTCACTGTGTAACACTTAAAAACCTGTATAGCAATCACTTTGTCAGGCTCTACTATACAAAACTTTCAGCATATATAACGCATTTCAGAAACACAACACACAGAGAGCATAAATCTCTTAAGACATTTCCCCCTTTCGGTTGTGATTTAACACCACCATCGGTATGTGGTTTCGGAACGCATTTCACGCCCGTCCCTTTGTTTGTTTATTTGTTTGTTTGTTTGTTTGAGAACTTATTCTGATCAAACTTGGATTCCGAACGCGGTGTCTCGATCTCGCGTTCCTTAAATTCTCATTCGATGGGAATAAGAAATTGTTTTTGAATATCTGCGACACTATTTTAGTACCTAGTATTGGATCATAAATTCATAAATGATCCTTGGAATTGTATGACCTGTTTTGCTGACCTACATACGGATAAAGGATAAGGTGTAAGCTAGTGTTACAACTGCCTAGCTCAATATTTATAGAGAAAAAGGAACGAGAATAAATAACATTCTCTGACAAGATATAATAATTAGTCTATTTTTTGTGCGTAGGTGAATATTTTTAACGAGACTCCGATGAATACCAAAGTTTTTTAATTACAAAAGCTGTAATGAGTTTTGGGAAAGTAATAAAAGAATATAAAACGATATTACTTTTGATAGAAGAGACTAAAACCTGGAATCACGATGATACCGGAGTGGCGCTTCTTGTAATTTATTACGGGTACGTACGGTGGGGGTTGCCTGAAAAAGTATCCACCCTTCCAAGCAGTTTACCAAGTTAGGTGGATACTTATCTGGGTACACCGACTGTACATGTGTCCTCTTTGTCTTTGAAACCAATATTCGTTTCTTTTTCTTTATAATACGTTATTAACACAGATCTGCTACGTACGTCATCAACTTTGATAATCACTTAAATTTCAGTATAGTCGCACCGCAAATCATTTTTAAATTGGCTTCAAATTGGAATACGTCGTGCTACCAGTAACCCTGTATAAATAAAAATGAAATGCGGTTTGTTGGTAAGCGCATCACTTGAGCTCCTCCAAAGGACCAATTTAGATTTTTTTTTAAATCTTCTTAATAATCCGAAGTAGGTTTTATGGTGAGAAAAAAAATCAAATTTGGGAAAAATTTGACGTCTTTTTTTCTATGGAATTTTGTATAAATTATTTAACTTTGGACAGACCAACGTTTGTCGGGTCAGCTAGATTGCTATAAGTATACAAAGCGATTCTGAAGACGAAGCCCGTGATACTATGTAAGGCGATGGAGGAGACCTGGAAATCTTCTTAGAATTCCAATGTTTATGAAACCGATATTAGTATCGGTTTCATAAATATTACCGTCGCATTGCAAGCTTTACAGCAAACATATTTAAGAAAATAGAAATATGTCCTAAAACTTTACAGCTCACACTAAAGGCTCCTACATAATGGCGCGACTTATCACGCGACGCGTCGCGACACAAAGGCACCGCTTGTAGCGGTGTCTTTGTGTCGCGTCGCGTCGCGCCAGTATGAAGGAGCCTTAAGAGTATTTCTATATTGCGATTCGAAATTTTTGTAACGGCATTTTTCTGTACAATATAAAATTTTAAGAAGCAAATACAAGTAGGTAGTCAAATATGAACGCGCAAGACTTGTTAAAAAATACATTTATTGAATCGATACAGGTGTGCTCAGCAGTAGCTGTATAATAAAATGGAATCCTTAAATCTCGATAACATTGACTTGTATACTACTGGAAGGTTTACGTGTGTGTGTCTGAGGCTGGAGCTCACAGGTGGTCAGCAACAGGCTGTCGATCTTATGCCTCCATTAGCCAGCTTTTGGTCATCATTCGTTAGTAATTGATAATTTGTCATATAATATTAACAGCTGCATGGTGGCCCAGTGGTAACGGCCTCGACTTACGAATTGTAGGTCGTGGGTTTGAACCCAGGCAGGCGCTTTACTTTGTGTAAATAATTTCATCACCCAGCTCTCAAAGCGGTGAAGGAAAACATTGTAACGAAACCGGCATATCCTAGAACCAAAAATTCGAAAACATGTGAAATCTACTGACCCGCACTGGGCCCGCGTGGTGGATTACACTCCCTCTAGAAGAGAGGAGGCCTGTGTCCCAGCAGTGGGAGCACTATAGGCTGATTTATGATTAACGGCTACTTGGTACATATTGGTGGTATGGCGCGATCTTAGTTTACCAATATAGTACGGGGTAAGGGTTGGCTACGCATAACCAGGTATAGAATAAACGTCACGCAACGAAAATAGGGTTGCAAAATTTGCAACGTTTTATTAAAATTGATCTTTCGGTAAGACAATTAAACTGATAGACTTAATACTCGTAAAAGGAATAGATAGCCAGGGATAGAAATATAAATCATTTAGGTACCTATTTGCCTATAATGTACGTATTCAAATGAGAATTATTGTAAATAGTCCCAATAGATTTTGCCTTACGTCACGCAAAATCTGCGAATACCTATTTGAATTTAATATTATTACAACAATATGCAAATACCTTGCTACTTAATACTATAATAATATACTCTAAACTTAACTCCACACAGCTGTGCAAAATACTTCTACGTATAATAAACAAACTTACTTAATGATTACCTAATGTTGTTTAATAGCAGCGGATCTTATTAACTAAGTTCGGCACTTCGGGAGTAAGGTGAGAAGTTACGACTAACGAGCTAAATAAAAGTTTACATATGGGTACCTGGCATCGTTCTTCTATGCACGTTTCAATCCGTTCTATTCTGTTAAAAAAGCACCGTGAAAACTTAAGTGAAGTGAGCTTCAGGGGACGCTTTACGGTGGACGCCATCATGCACGTGCGGGCCCTTACGACGGGGAATGCTGTTGCCCAGGGTGGGATCGTCTTGGCGGTGTCTCTAGACATCGCCAATCCCTTCAATACCCTGGCCTGAAGTTGCATCAGGGAGGCACTCCGATACCACCGGATGCCAACCTACCTCTGTCGTGTGGTCGAGGCCTATCTTACGGATAAAGCCGTCATCTACCCCGGTCACCAGGGAGTGTGGAACCGGCAAGAGATGTCGTGTGGTGTCCCACAGGGATCGGTCCGGGGCCGCATCTGTGGGACATTGTATACGACTGGATGCTGCGCAACGACCTCTCTAGCGGTGTCAGCGTAGTGTACTACGCTGACGACACGTTGGTCCTGGCGCAAGGGAGGTTGCACCAGGCGGCGGCCGATTGCGGCGCGTAGTGTTCCACGCGCGCCCCTTTCAGACGTCGCGGGGGGGTTTAAACACCTCACCCCCCCCCCAGACTTGAGGTGGCCCGCAGAGGCGGGCCGGCACTAGCCGGGGATCGTGGAAGTCGCATTAGATCCCATGATCCCCGGTGCAAGTGTGGGACGGGAACACCGGGGTGGTTTTTAGTCAGTAAGAGTCTGACAGACCCCTCCGCCTACCCCAGGGCGGAGGACATCCGTGAGGATTTTCCACCCCGGGAACAAAAAAAAAAAAAAAGGCGGCGGCCGATTAAGCGGCACGCGGGGTTGCGACAATCACTGAAAGGATCCAGCAATTGGGACTCGAGGTGGTCCTGTACAAATCCGAGGCCATGTGCTTTCATAGTCTTCGGAACGCGCCACCGTCGGGATCCCAAATAACGGTAGGAGGGGTATTCATTGGCGTCGAGTCGACGATGAAGTACCTGGGACTCGTCCTCGACAGCCGGTTGAACTTCGTGGAGCATTTCCGATGTTGGCCTCCCAAACTGGAGCGGGCCGGGGCTGCCTTGAAGCGGCTCCTGCTCCTCCAATCTAGGGGGTCCAAAATGCCTCCTGCCGGAGGCTCTACGTGGGGGTCATGCGGTCCATGGCTCTTTACAGAGCACCTGTGTGGGCGCGTACCCTGACGCTGCGGCCAGCCCGCCGGTTGAGCGCGGCCCGAAGGGTCATGTCCATCCGGCTGGTCCGGGGATACCGCACGGTCTCCGGTGAGGCAGCGAGTCTCCTTGCCGGATTGCCGCCATAGGATCAAGAGGCAAAAGTCATCGCGCACGTATGGGAGTGGCGTGAGAAGGCAAAACGAGGTGTAACTCCGCTGCCGTGAGAAACCGCGGCACAGCGGACAGAGCTCCGGCGGAATCACATGGGGACATGGAGAGTGCGATTGTCCCAACCCAGTGCTAGGTACGCCACAATTGCGGCGATAAGTCCCCTCTTTTTGAGGAGTGGCTAGAGAGGCGCCACGGCGTCCTCACCTTCCACCTGACGCAGGTCCTCACGGGATACGGTAGCTTCGGGAGGTTCCTGTGTCGGATAAGGCGGGAGGAAACGCCCGGGTGTCACCACTGTATGGATGACACGGACCGGAGGACACGGTGGACACACACACACCTCCTTCTGCGAAGCAATAATGCTCGCGAAGGAGAAGGCGGGACGGTTGAGAAAAAGGCAAATTCCACGCCCTTTCGCCCCTAGCCGTCGCAGGAGACGCCCTGGGCGTCGGGAATCCTGGGCTAATTTCCAGCCAACGTAGGCGCGGGCTTGCGGACGGTTAGCAACGGGTAGCTCGCCGTCCGATAAGGACCAGGCTCGGGTCGACGGCGCGTTGTGTTCCACGCGCACCTCATAGAGATGTCGTCAGCACAAGTGTCTACTAGGGCTGATGCCTGCCGGGGTCGCGGGAAAGTTCGAAAGGGTTATCGAGGCCCCTGGCAACACAGGCAATGGAAGGAACACGGGTGGGTTTTAGTCAGTAAGAGTATGACACACCCTCCCGCTCCGCCCAGAGCGGGAGAAGTTATTTGATAATTTCCCACCCAAAAAAAAAAAAAAGAAATTGAAGTGAGCTTGAAGTGAGTTATTAATAGTGTCAATCCCTAGCATGGATTGACACTCACTTCACTTAAGGTGGATCTGCAGTGGTAGCCCGCGACATTCAAATTGTCTTACGTTATTTTTCAATTTGCAGGTCAGTGTCAGAACCATAAGAACTTTTCCATAAGAGATTTGTTCTTATGGAAGAAATCTAACTAAGAGAGATGTATTAATGATTCTAATTATTATAATTTTGTAAATACATATTTGTTATCATCGCGAATCATATTATGATTAAGATACAACCTGACATTGACATGAAAATTGCAAAAACGTAAGAAAATTTGAATTTCGCGGGCTACCCCTGCGGATCCACCTTAAGTTTACACGGTGAATTTTTTACCAAATCGGTTACAAAATCGGTTGAGACTCTAACCGCATTTATGTACGATAATCCCGACTTCGCATGCTTTTCCTAGAATTTTCATAATATATATGATCATAGCAAAGTGGATTGCTACTGGGACGCAGCGTCTTGTGCTCGTCGAATTAATAAATTCAATTAAAGGTTATTTTATTTAAGCAGACAGGATATGCACAGGTGGACTTAATGCCTTAGGCATTTTCTACCAGTCAAGCTGACATGTATCTTCCTTCTTTTTGCCCTCTTCTTGACGCCCAACGGCTGCCAGACTATGTATTTTTAGAGCTATTTATAGAAGGCCTATTTATACAAAAATGTACGTCGCTATAGCATAGCAGTAGGTACTCGTATCTGTTCCATGTCTGTGGTCACGAAGGGTTCGTTCCTCACTTGTTGAGTGTTATTTTTCGCTCCGAGCTGAGCAGGGCGTCTCCCCCTCCTCCCTCACCGACACCGCACGAGTCTAATTTGCAATTCCCGGGCCTGCGGCGCCTCACCCCCTGCGTCTTCATACGACCACTTGCGGAAGACACCCTAATTCACTTGTTTCATCAAGTTCTGTTTGACAACACTTCACACAAGCGAGCGTTTAATTGTTTGTATAGGCTGAGGTCCGACTTTGATTTAAGGTAACATTATTTAATTACGTTTTCAACACTGTGCTGCTTGACCAATATATTTGTGTTGTTGTTGTTTGTTGTGTTGTATTTTAGCACTCAAGGTAACATTTAAACGTCTGTGGCTCGGTCGTCGCTGAAAACGTAACTTTTGCCAATATCTTCACATTTACATATGTATTTCAGCGGGCGAAATGAAAAAAAAAACTTAAATGTGTCCCACCCCTCGAAGTTATAAAGTCCTCATTACGATCAAATAATCGGGACAGGTACTGATGGAGCTTTGGGGGAAAAACATCATTATCCTAAGTACTTACCCAAATAGAACAAAAGAAAGACGCGGGCTTGTAGTAATAAATATTTTATTTTGTAAACATAAAGAAATATGGCAAGTGTAGGCATTTTATTGTGAATTTTAAGGGTGTCTTCTAGTTTAGGTAAGGGATGTCGAATGTTCATTGTTAGGGCTAGTTTTTAGATTTGGGGAAAAGGGTCGCAATTCTAGAGGGATAACGAGTACCGGGCGGACCAAGGGACCATCGGGCTAGTTGTGTAACCCATTATCAGTAGGAATGGATTTAATTTTGACAGTTCAACAACATTAATTGTGTTATTTACGTTGTTAAGCAGACAATGTTTTCGAACATATGAAGCAATGAATATACTTCAATATCGCACAGATTGTGATTCAAACTGAGTTACGCAATAAGGGTGCTAACTCTCATTTCAAAGATCCCAATGGTCCCATGTGTCGTTTTGACCACTCTTAAGATTTCCATTTCATGAATTTCATACCTACTGATAAAATGGAGTTATCATTTTGAGAGATGTAATTCTGTTCTCCAGTGATAAAATGAAATTGATTACTAAAAGTACCGTTTCTAAATAACCGATGATTCGAGGCCACAGAACCCCAAATGTGAAACATAAAATTGTTCATAAGCGTGAAAACGGTAGCCTCTTAACAGAAATATGTCTTTCGTTTTTCTCTTTTTCCGACACAAGGATTTTAACATATGTATTGCGAAACCAGCGACACATGAAATTACTCGTGATGAATACGAAACAAATCTTATCAGATTACGTCTCGGTATTTACACAAATTATTTGAAAACATTTAATTTTACTGTTGTAATATTTACGTAATCAAAATCAGTTATTGATATAAACCGTCCGATTCTGCTACCGACAGCAATTTGCGAAGGTACGATTTGATAGCATTCCTTGTAAATATTACATCGTACGCATTTTCATCGCGCGCAAGCATTCATAGAAAATTTATTTCTTTTCTATTATGACTCCCATGCGTTTGTAACTTTTTTCAATAAAAATCCCATCTACTGATGACAATAAGACGAGGGGCTGTGGAATATATTCGGAAACACGTTTCATGTCGATCACCTTAAGGGCTATTTTTGTCTGCTCATTGCACGATAGAATCTGCTTAACCGATACAGCATTGTAATATTACGTCGTAATTTCAGTATCGCAGAATGACATTCAGCCATCTTCTTTATATGTCTGACTACATTAAAAATGGTAAACTTTCAGACTGAAAATTAAATCTAAACTAAGATTATAAATGCGAAAGTGAGTTTGTAACGCTTTCACGCTAAAACGGCAGGCATATGGCTAGACTATTAAAATAAAATAAAAATAAAATGTTTTTATTTATGCTTCAGTTTACAAAAAAAGGTTTCGTGTTTGGAGCCTCCTTTTAAGCAAACAATGCCTGTGTTAGGAGACTCCGCTCTTCCATAGTACAGCATAATCTTAATATATTAAAACAAATCCGTAGGTACTTAAAATATCAAATAAAACAATTATGTTAGTGAGAGTGTGATGCGAGTGTGACTACCAGTTTGTAGTGTGTCTGTATGTGAGAGGGACTGTGAGAGTGAATGAGAGAGTGTGTGCGAGAGTGTATGTGTGAGTGTATGTGAGAGTGTAAGTGAGAGTGTATGTGTGAGTGTATCTGCTACTTTATGTGATCCAAAAGGTTATCCAACTGGTTATTGTTTTTTTACATTCATAACTTTTTTTTGTGTTTAAGTAAATAAGTCTGTTTATTTTGTTGTACAGTTGAGCAGACTGTTTATTAAATTGTCTACAAGCAAACATGGTTTTAGTTTTTGGAATTTGTGCAACTATGTCGGTCCTCTTTTTCCGTAATAAGTTTAAGTTCTAAGACTATGATCTAGGTTAGGGCATAGGATACTTTTTATCCCGGTAATACGTTCCCATGGAATAATTTCCGACCTAGTATTATTATAAAGAGAAAAGATTTGATTTTGTGTATGTTTGTTTGTTACTCTTCCATGATAAAACGGCTGAACGGATTCGGATGGAATTCGGTACAGGGGTAGACCATGACATGGGTTACGAAATGGATACTTTTTTACTTTACTGACTTTTTATCCCAATATTCCCACGGCATCGAGACTTCTGTGGGTGAAACTACAATAAACCTAGTAAAAAAAAAATGTCCAGGCCATTCAAAGGTTTTAAGCTGATGTCAACTCAAAATTGGTCAAGGGTGTATGCTATTTCGATCTTTGTTACATATAGATAAATAAAATAATATAAGTTTTCTGTGCAATCGTCTGCTAAGTGCCGTAGCTTAAGGGTCAGGTAATCACCGTTGATCTTGGTCATATAAATGAGTGTCTCGCTCACGCCGCCGCGCCGCGCCGCCATTCGGTTTCATAGAGAATATTTATTTTTAGTAACGAAAATATGAATATTTGAATAAAAATCACGGATATAGATATATGTATAGGATAATAGTCTGTTCATACAAAAAAAAACATGAAGATATCTTAAGTAGTTTGAAAGTAATATCGTTTTTTATGCATTTTTGCAGACATTACTTCCTGATTTTTTTTTATAAAGTATTTTACTACAAAACTTCAAATATTCACATATATAATTGATGTGTATGCGTTCTAGTTTAACATAATGTTTCTGCATAATTTACATAATCAGCCTATAATGTTCCCACTGCTGGGAGACAGGACTCCTCTCTGTGAGAGGGAGTGGGCCGTAATCCACCACGCGGGCCTAGTGCGGGTTAGTAGATGTCACATGTCTTCGAATTTTTGGTTTTAGGACATGCCGGTTTCCTCACGATGTTTTCCTTCACCGTTTTGAGAGCAGTGGTGATAAAATAATTTACACAAAGTAAAGCGCCTGTCCGGGTTCGAACCTACGAGCTACAACTCGTAAGTCGTAGCAATTACCACTGGGCCAACACAGCTCGCATAACATGCTTTGCATAACTTACCTGTACTATATGCAGGCGTAATAACAGATTTAAAAGTATCCAAAATCATATATCTGCGCCTTCAAAAGGTATGATTTGTCCTGACTTGATAAAGGAAAGAACCTGAAAACTGACTTATATATAACAGATACACTCTACCTTCACTCTAGCCACAATGTCTCTGTGAGAAAGTTTGGGAAAACACGCAGAACACTTTATCCACTTACTGAAAGGGTTTTGGGCGGGCGCAGCAACAGGCGTGCCTAGGTGTATATATATAGGTCCCTTCTCTACAGGTATTGTCTTAGGTACTTCGCTTATCATCGGGACAATGTGTAATGCAAAACAGCTGTTAAGTCTTTAATAAACGTAAAACTATGTCAGTATGAAGAGTTGGAAACACAGAACTAATCTAGTTTTAAAACATAAGTTATTTTTGACGTATAAATGTGTTTCTTTTTTTAAACTGCTTACAGAAATAAATATCATTAGGACTATAACTAAAAATACAATATAAAAACTGTCCTGTATAAAACCTATATTGTAAACTTTTAGTTATTTCAGCGTGTTAGCTCTTTAACGTAGTATCTATCTCGTGACGCTCTGATGTTTCGTTTATTGCATATTGATTGGGTGAATGTTACATCGTTTCGGCGCGGTCGATACGCTCTAAGCTCCTTTTACACGGTGCAAGTTTCTGGAACGTTCAAGCACGTTCAATTTTATTGCCATTCAACAATTGCATGCAAGTGTTTAAACGCGTGTGATTTGCATAAAATGGCATACACTAATTTAAAACAAGTTTCGCCGTTCAATAAAATTGCATGTTACTTACACCAAGACAATTTTATTGCAAGGCGATTATTGCATACATGTTTTGCCTCGTCCTAATACAGAGTTGCACGTCCTTGTACAATTGATTCAAATATTGCCCGTATTTGCGCTGCCAAATATTTCATTAAAATTTTATTGAACATCTTCTCAAGATTTGTTTACTTGTAGAGTTGAATGCTTTTATTGCACATGCAATTTTATTGTACGAGTACTTGCAATTTTATTGTGCGTGCTGTTTACACCTATACCAGTTTTGAATGGCGGTTGCCCGTATCGTGCAACAACATTGTACGTGTTGTGTAGACGGTGCTACTTGCCCTTCAACTTTATGGTATAAACTTGCACCATCTAAATGGAACTTTTTTGCAATATAATTACAATTTTGATTCGGCCTTTATCCAAAAATCTAACATCAACATTTTATTAGTCAAAATCCGGAAATCCGTATAATTAATGAGATTTGATTTTGTTTTTCAGCTTAATTCATTTTCACAAAATCATATCTCATTAATTTTTATCTTTCGATAGAGAGCTGTTATTTATTCAAACAAAATATTTACAAAATATATACTCTAACCAACAGTCTGAAAAAATTGTACATGTATATAAAAATGAGTGGAAGGAATCATACATAATCAGCCTATAATGTTCCCACTGCTGGGTCACAGGCCTCCTCTCTGTGAGAGGGAATCTTAGGGCATCAAAAACTTCGGCTGTACCGCTGTCAACAGGAAAAGTGCTTAAAAGGCTTGGCATACTTTGACCAAAAAATTGACCAGCCCTTTTTCAGCTAAATAACTAGGCAAGTGGTATATTTTCAATAGATTTCCGAAATATTGGTGCGTCGGGTCGACTGAAGGCGTGTGGCGGCCGGGCAGGCGGGCAGCGCCACTCGTCCTGCGACCGTCTCGAGCCGCACACGTCCCGCGCCTCACCACGCGCTGTCCGCACACGCACTCAAACATTGCGCTGTGAACTCACTGGAATTGAACCTAGTATGTGCTAAGTGAATTAACGATTGCTAATATGAAGGGTCGTCACCAGTTCAGGCGCAGATTCAGTCTGCAACCATCGTTTATGAAAGAGGATCATGAGGAGGAGCGCAGACCCCACAGGTGATCACTATACTTAAATTATAATTAAAAAATATATATATTAAATACAAAACTATAACTAAGTAAGATTTAATCCTTCATCGAAAATATTCATAGCCTTTACTAACTTCGTAGCGCCGTCTACGAAGACGGGCGCGTCTCGTAGCACCTCGTAGCTGTTTTGTTTGGGTTTGCTACGTCAACTCACAAAATATTATTATAATATTAAGCACCCAATTAGGAACAAGAATTTAAAGGTAACGTTATTTAGAAAGAAGAGCATACAACTTTTTATATGAAACGATTGATACACGTTAATGCATTCTATAACAGAGCATTTGTTAAAGCTCTTGTCACAGTTTGTTTAAGATAATCCCACGTACGTGTTAGCACATTTTGTATCGCTGATAAAATATTAAAATAAGCGTATTTTTTGCGCGTCACATTAATAACTGTCTTATCATTTATCGTTCGCAAAATGCGTTATGTTCATACGACAAGCCCCACTTCCAGGGAACTCGTTATCTTCGAAACGGGAAGTCAATTTTCTGCAATTTACTTTCGGCTCGACTTCATCTTTACAATGAATATTCCGATAAGATCGCGACGGTACAAGATGTGGTTTTTGTCATATAATTTCTTGAAAAGGTTTCTTTATTATATTTTTTTCAGGAAAAATATTTTTATATATTGTAAATGTAGCTTAATTATTTCGCAACTAATCTGATTTCATTTATAAACAATATAAATCAAACTTGCATAATTGTTTAAAGTACTGTCTGTGCTTTAAACAATTATGCAAGTTTGATTTTTATCTGTTGATACACATCACCTACCAACCTATACTCTATTACCTATATAAATAGGAGATAATAAAAAATAAAAAAGTATGATAATCAACGTCACTATTTATACCTACCAGGAAAACGAAATTAAAAAGATAGGAATAACGTAAAATGTAAATATATTATTTTGTACATTGTGTGTACATTGTAATAAAACATTTTCCGTTATTTTTAGTGTAGAAAAATCTAAATAGGTAGGTACCCCAAAAAAATTCACAAAGACGGGTTCCGTAGTTGGGATGAATTTATCCCAAGAACAAACTGAACATTGTAGTTATCGCTCATACATTCCAACTGCAAATGTAAGTTTGTACGCACAATATTGAGAGATTTATCATGTTATTTTAAGGCTTCTTATAGGTTTTTCTGTAATTAATAAGTAAAGAACTATTTTCTGTATTCTTTTTCAAAATGTTAATGTTATGGTCAATTTTCATGTATTTTCTTAAATAACTTTCAGTCTTTATTTTAATATATTTGAAATCCTTACAACAAGCCCTTTCATTTGTACGATTTCACCATATGAAACGGTACGGTGCGGTATTTGCCCCAAAAGTGACCCCCATATTCAAGAATTCATTTATTTACGTGTTTAGGTCACAAAAATTCATATGTGTACCAAATAGATACGGAGCAACTTGGCTGTGACAGACGGACTGACAGACAGACTCAAGAGTGATCCTATAAGTGTTCCGTTTTTCCTTTTGAGGTATGGAACCCTAAAAACTGCTGAAATTGATTCTTTGGCGTATTGGTTTATTACATTTCTGATTTGTACTTTACTGAATAAATATCAAACGTTTTAATAAAATAATAAAAAACATGTACCTTCATAAAACACAGTCGGGAAAAGAACATTTTATAAATTGAAGCTGCTGCATAGTAAATCCTGATGCAGTAGGTACGTTTCTCCAAGATCTCAATTTAGCTTCAACGCAATAAAACTTATTTTATACCTATCTCAGAAAAAAATAAAACATCTACCGGGAAAGCTGAACAGACAGAATATTTTTTCAACTTTCGTATATATCCGATAAGAAGAAAATCTTTAGACTCGAATAGACGGTTCTAGAATATCTAGAACCAGTTTTACTTTGTCTGATTTGAATAACTTTTCGAACATACCTTGCGGTGCGCATTTTGCATCTGCATCGACTTAACCAGTCAATTCTATCGCATTCCGAGACGGCCTAACAAGATTTGTATCAATTTATTCGGCAGCCTCAAGTATTACTTTTTCTTTAAAAAATCTGCCTCTGCGATTTTATTTTACACACTTTATCGTTGGTTTCGAAAAAGGGCGCAATATAGAGCTATTTATATTTACAGTTTATTTTTATGAAAGCTTTTTTTTATACGAAGTCATTTGACCTGGCTCGAACCTTTTGCAGTACAACGTATGATGCGTCAGCGTTTTTATATATGGAAACTATTCGTTTTATGTGTGAATAAAACGCGGCGACGACGGCGTACACCCTTTCAATACGGGGGCAGTTTGACACATACTCAATGAACTGAAATTATAACATTTTCGTACCCCACACTGGCTCATATGAGTGGTGGTGAGTTCGATTTCTGTATTTCTTTGTTCAAAATGTACACGTAATAATTTTTTTGTTTAAAAGTAATAGGTACATTTATATGTATAACGCCACCATCGTTCATCTAAACAAAATGTACACACTGTATTGTTTCCCGAATATCACTGCATATCAGGCACGCTGTATGCCCATTTTCCTTATCGGGCATAAAGCTCTTTATTTACAACTTTCATTCTTTTCCATGCTGAGTACAGTTTCAAGTCCTACTAACATAATGTATAAGGATGCTAATTAAATGCCGTAACATCTATCGGATTTAAAAACACGATAGTTACGATAGGGGTTTCTCAGCTATCGACCGACATAAAATAACCATTTATAAAAAAGTAATTGAACCATGTTCTCGGTTATTGCCAGAGAGGTGTGGCGAAGCAATGGACGCCATAAATTATGAATATTGTAGCCATTACTCGCCAGACGTATTTAAATCTCACAGGGTCGGTAAACCTGTTAAAGGGTGGCACTGGAAAGTATTAAGATGCTGACAACACCTAAACCGCGGTCATTGTCAGATTGCATAGAAAAGAAAGAGAAGCGCGATGACACAACGCTTGTAATTTATTGAAAAATATGAAGCAATTATCTATTTACTAAAAATAACGTATGTTGATATTTAATACAGATATTTTGGATGAGAACTCAAGGTAAGAGGTTAGCTTAACGTTAGTTTGTATCGAGATTTTTTTGATTTTTTGGTTGTTTTGGTAACAACCAAGTTCTGGGAAATATGTTCAAAATTAACATATATTTTTTTCCGCTACCACAAACTATACAGATCTGGTAATTTTTTTCTTCAGAGAAGCCTATTTTGATCAATTGAGTCTTGTCAGCGCTTTAAATTGTTTTCTATTGACGCTTATGTGGGTTGCTAAAAGTTGTAACTATTATACAAGTTATTTAAACTTAAGAGAGCAGTGGTGGCCCAGTGGTAACGGCCGCGACTTACTAGTTGTGGGGCGTAGGTTCGAACACGGACAGGCGCTTTACTTTGTATAAATTATATCATCACCACTGCTCTCACAACGGTGAAGGAAAACATCGTGAGGAAACCGGCATGTCCTAGAACCAAAAATTCGAAGATGTGACATCTAACAACCCGCACTGGGTCTGCGTGGTGGATTACAGCCCACTCTCTCTCTAAGAGAGGAGGCCTGTGTCCGAGCAGTGGGAGCACTATAGGCTGATTTATGATTAACGGCTACCTGGTACAGATGGGTGGCATGGCATGATCTTAGTTTACCAATATAGTACGGGGTAAGGGTTGGCTACGCATAACCAGGTGTAGTTCTATAAATAATAAACGTCCTGAAAATAGGGTTGCAAACTTGCAACGATTTATTAAAATTGATCAATTAAAGGTAAGACAATTAAACTGATAGACTTAATTAAACACCAGGAAAAGAAATATAAATCATTTACTTATAATGTACGTATTCAGATGAGAATTATTGTAAATAGTCACAATACATTTTTTACCTTACGACATGCAAAATCTCCGACTACCTATTTGAATTTTACCCCGCACTGGGTCCGCGTGCTGGATTACGGATCACTTCCTCTCACAGAGAGGAGGCCTGTGTCCCAGCAGTGGGAACATTATAGGCTGATTATTTTTTTAAACTTGTTTTTGTTACATCTACGACTACAGGTATATTTATTTATTTCGTGTATGTTTATTTCTTAAGGCCTGCGCAGACGGGGTTTTTTTGTCCGCGGACAAGTTTGTCTGCGACGATAAAACGTATGGAAATCTATGCAATAACGCACACGTAGGACAAATAGACTGTCAGGATTTCCATACGTTTTATCGTCGCGGACAAATTGTCCGCAGACATAAGTCCCTCGTCTGCGCAGGCCTTAAACATGCTTAATACGTAGCACGAGTCATATCAGTTTCCGTGACGTCTAGTTTTCGGGATATCTAGAAATCCTAACTAATATTATAAATAAATAAATAAATAAGAAAGTAGGTTTGTTTGTTTGTTACGCTTTCACGCTAAAACGGCTGAACGGATTTGCATGTAATTTGGCATATGGGTAGACCATGGCCTGGATCTTACGACATAGGATGCTTTTTATCCCGATATTCCTGGGGCTTGTGGCTTAAGCCGCACGGGTCAATCGATCAGGTAATCTACGCTTGCCGCGGTTGGTCCGTGGATGGGTGACCATCTTTACATACCAAGACCCCTACGGAGGGGTCTTGGTATGTAAAGATGGTCAACGGCTTAACGAGCTTTCCAAGGCACGGGCCTTGGAAAGCTCTTTAAGCCGTTGGTCCCGGCTGCCATTCGTGGATCTTTGACAGTCGTTACGGGTCGTCAGAAGCCCAAAAGTCTGACAACCAGTCTTACCAAGGGGTATCGTGTTACCCAGTAACTGGGTTGTGGAGGTCAGATAGGCAGTCGCTCCATGTAAAATACTGGTATTCAGCTGCAGCCAGTTAGACTGGAAGCCGACCCCAACGTAGTGGGGAAAAGGCAGGCAGATGATGATGATTCCCACGGGATCGAGTTTTATGCGGCTGAAACTGCGGGGCATAGGTAGTATAATAATAATAATAAATAATAAATTTATTTCGCTCTCAAAGTACAACAAAACCTTAAAATATGAAGTACAATTTATTAAGAAGTTTGATGGTTGTACATCAGCACATGATAAATGATCTACTAACTCCCAAACTAAGTCAAACTTGTATTTTGGCAGTTAGTGGTTTTTAAGATGCAGGACTTACAAAGACTAGTAATTGGGTTCTCTGCCCTTTCGCCAAAAATTGTTTGCCAGATTTTCACTTGCCAACTAACGTTTCGCAGAATTTTATTTCGCCGAATAATCATTTGCCAACTTTTCATATAATTTTGTTTTATTTCCCAACCTCACAGTTACTAACTGTACGTTTGGTCTGATTTTCATAGTGACACTTTTTAAAATGCCAACTTTATTTACAAGGCTGCCATTTTCATTTGGGACAAATTATATACAGTAACTACCTGTAAAAAAGATAAAGTAAAAAAAAATAATAATCATAACAATATGATTATTATTTTTTTTACTTTATTTTTAATGTGACCTAACCTAACTTAACTTAACTGTTTCCTTTTACAAAAGAGATTCGCTTCTGGCACATCGCCAGCCGCTGCCGCGGCACGCTCGCTTCGCTCGCTCGGCTCGTGCGTTGTATGTCATAATCTAACCTAACCTAACCTATCGTAACCTAAGATTTATGTTGCTATACTTATTAAAAAAAACTTATTTGTTACAAACACTTTTACACGTCAATCGTATTTTAATAATAAAAACCGGCCAAGTGTCGAACCAAGCACAATGAAGTTCGTAGTTGGGAAGTTGGGATGAATTTATTCCAAAAACAAACTTAACATTGTAGTTGAAAAACATGTTCTCTCATAAGTCGATTTATGCCACGGTCAATTCTCCAACTGCAAATTTAAGTTGGTCGACTATAACTAGTTAATTTGTAAAGCCTATCTTAGCTACTTAGATATAAGCCAAATTACAGCTTTCTAGTACTAAGCGTCTCTGAGCTACAGTGGGGACAGACAGATAGACAGACGGACATGGCAAAACTATAAGGGTTCCTTGTTTACTACGGAACCCTAAAAACTAGATGAGATCGGCGTTTCCTATCTGACTACTTTGAGAAGAAAGGCATAATCTTGGTCAGATCATGTGAAGGCCGTGTAGGTTGGTGTCTGAAATGGTCTTTTGAGGATAGAACCACACAGATTCAGTGGACCTGTCCAGTTTCACGATTACTGACAAATGCGTGCATTGACCGGTGCACGCATTTGTCAGTAATCGTGCTGTTCAACTCAGAACCTGAGGAGCTTAACGATGCGACGAACATTATCAAAGAAAGGACATTTGGGCATAAATTATTCAAACTGCCAGACCATGATAACTAACTGAGAAACAAATAAAACAATGTCCCACATAGTCTTCACATTCACAATAATTTAAAAAATGTAATACTTTACAAAGTAAATATTCATGTCTAAATAAAATTCATCAATGTCAATGTGTATTGTACAAAAATCCGAAAATAATCTAGGTCAGATCATTTGAGGAGCATTTGAGGTTGGGGTCCGAAATGGTCTTGTGAGGAAATAACCACACAGATTTGAGTGGACCTGTCCAGTCATACACGTATTCGTCAGTAATCGTGTAGCTCAACTCAGAACTTAAGGAAGTCAACGACTCGACGAAAAATATCAGAGGAAGGGGATAGGCCGCATAAATTACTCAAACAACCAGATTATCATTAAAACTAACTGAGAAAAAGAAAAAGAGAAAGAGAAAAAAATAATAAGACCCACATAGTCTTCACATTCACGTAAATATTCATGTGTTTAAGGCACTGACAAGACCCAATTGACCAAAATAGGCTTCTCTTAAGAAAAAAATTGTGAAATATGTATAGTTTGTGGTAGCGGAAAAATATGTTAATTTTGAACATATTTTCCATAACTTCGTTGTTACCAAAACACGTTTTAAAAAAAACTCTATACAAACGAATGTTAAACTAACTTCTTACCTTGAGTTCCAAACCAAAATATATGTATTAAATATCAACATACGTTACGTATTTAATTAATAACAAGAACTTCTCATTTCAATCCAGAACTTGGTTGTTTTTTATTTTCGATCACTCAACTCAATTTTGAGTAAATATATAATTGCTTCATATTTTGCAATAAATTACAAGCGCTAAGTCATCGCGCATCTCTTTCTTTTCTATGCAATCTGACAGTGACCGCGATTTAGGTGTTGTCAGCGTCTTAATATAATCATCAAATGTCAAAGTGTATATATTAAAAAAAAAACAACATTCAGTATGTGATAAAACCTAATCATGATTAGGTTACTAGCAGTATACATATTACTGCTAGGCGCTAGTCAATCAATGAAATGTATTTCTAGATTCTCAGTAGGTAATGAATAAAAGTTATTAACGAAGTTAGTAGATATTTATTGGAATTTCTCATTGAAAACAAGTGTGCGTACAAATACAGTTCATTGCGTCTTCAATTTCCAGAAATAGAACAACTATCAAAGCTAAACATACTAGCCTTTATCGCGATGCTTCATTTTTATTGCACGCCGGTGTATTTCAATTTCTGTTCAATGTTCAACGTTAAAATAAATAAAAATAAAACAAAATTTATTCAAGTATAAAGTAAAGTACAATTATGATTTAGATTAATTACAATCAGGGAACATTTAATTCTAACTGTAATGTAGACCTGCCTGATCTAGGTTTATGAAAAACCTGTGTTTCAGGTCACGTTGAGTTATAATAAGTGTTATAGCTTAATATATCAAAGCTTTTTTGTTTTATTGTACAGAAAGCCACCGAACATTCCAGGCGTTATCAACTTACACTATCTTGGACGGGAGATAACATTGATAACAATAGGCAATCATACATATACGTAGATATAGGTACGTATACAATATATTATGTGCCTGCATAAAGTACTAAAGATAAATAAGATTTTTGCGAGCCCTTGTAACGTTAATTAGTAAGTAGACTTTAGCAACGACGAAATAAGGTGTTATTTGTACACATAACAGCAAACCTCGACCTTTTGTGATCTTAATAGATGAGTTCATAATTTTTTTGGAAGATTCGCAATATTCTTCTTAATAATTTAGCGAGTTGCGCTCGAAAAACTTAAATAAGAAGCTGTATTATCAGCTATTCCTACTGATATATGAATAAATGATGCCTTGTTTAGGAATTTCTAAACTAATCGGCAGTATATTCTTATAAAAAGTTCTGCTAACAAAAACTTGAGAGAATATTTTGTGAAAAACCTTTAAAAAGAAAAGAAGTGGAGTGGACTTCGGTGATACTTTTGCAAGGTTATTTATTCCCTAGGGCCGTGTTGTACATGATAACGTTGCTACATACTACACTGCACATTGTCATTTCATGCATGAATTCAAAGATAAAATAGTTTCACGGTTGTTTGCACGTTTTTAAAAGATGGCTGCATTATTTATAATACCTAACCTCAATTTCTTTGAATAACTACTATACTTTCTCATCAGCTTTACCGGCTTTTCTATGCAAAGATTCTATTAGGTGTTATTTTGAATGTTTGAACGCAGTTTTTAAGCGACATTCCTTTTTATAATTTTCAGATTTTGCTACTGAAAATTCCCTAAAATATTTTCTGTTACTACATTCGCACACTGTCCTGTGAAAAAATTTAATCGAGGGACATTTTGGCGCAGCAATGAGAGCTGCGCCAAAATGTCCTTCGATAAAATTTCTTCTTATCTATTAAGTTTATTCTGCTTGTGTGGTACAATAATTCGATGGACCCTTCATAAAAGAATAAGTTTTATGGATTATTATTCCGCAACATTACATAGTCTGGATCTTTTATTCTCAAACACGTACACAAGTTAAGTTTTTTTTTTTCAATAAATAGCTGTTTGATACAACACATGGAGAATAGACAAAAAAATCTGTTTTATATGGCGCATATAAATTTATTGTAAGATGTCTACTTATAGAGTTGCAATAACTTCACTTGTTTTCTTAAATCTGCATCGCTCTCGGGTTCGATAGACTGTTATATTTGTAGCAGACTAACTGTTGCCCGCGACTTCGTGTGCAATCCAGAATAAAATTATCCTATGTCCTAGCCCACGTCATGGTCTACACATGTGCCAAATTTCATCTAAATGCGTTCAGCCGTTTGAGCGTGAAAGCGTAACCAACTCACTTTCGCGTTTATAATATTAGTCAGGATTATGCCAGCTTATTCCATCAGCGAACATTGTTTTAGTTAATCAGGTGCTTTAATTAACTACGATGTTTGTTGAATTGTTAAAATACTTACTAATACTAATTAACATAAATGCGTTTATTTATTTTACGAAATAATTTGCACTGTTAGTCTTGATATCACAGGTTAGAAGTGTTGAACACTTTTGTGTACCTATTGGAATAACTTTTAAGTGGAACTTAAGTTATTGTTTGATAATTTATTTCTACAATAGAAGGTGCACACCTCAAGTCTACCTTTTGCATTAGCAGACTATCATTAGTTCCACACTACCGCATCTCTTACTGCAACACTATCCAATTTACGAATCACTATTGTGTTATCTACCCCAATTTGTATTTCCCTTTGAAAACCGAGTGCTGCGGATTACTGAATTAAATTGTTTTAAATTGACACATTGTTCAGGACTTCACATTCAATGCTTTAGTTGCGACATGTCTGTCGGATGATCGTAACCCTTATTTACTCCAAATTGCCACTAGGGGACGCTTTTAAGTCCAAAGTCAGACAAAATTGTACAAAAAAATGTACAGGCAAAAATGTTTTGTGCGTACTTTGACGTCGAGTGCCTTTGAAAAGGCTTTTTTCGAAACGTCACCGGAATGTAAAACGGAAAACGTTTTGCGAAGAATACGTGGAAGAAAATCGTTTGTCACTTTAAATTTTTTCAAGCTTATTAATCAGTCTGCTGTTGTTTTAGCAGAAAGACGTCCACTGCTGGACATAGGCCTCCCCCAAGCACCGCCACTTCGACCGGTTTTGTGCTTCCCCCATCCAGCGGATTCCTGCGGCTTTCATAAGGAGATCGGTCCACCATGTAGGAGGCCTTCCAACGCTACGTCTTCCGGTACGCGGTCGCCGCTTCAGAACCTTTCAGCCCCATCGGCCATCTGTTCTGCGAGCAATGTGCTCTGCCCACTACCACATAAGTTTGGCAATTCTTCATACACTACAATACCGTTATCAGTTGGAGCACGGGACCCTAAGTACCCGTGCTTTACCTAGGTGGAGAACCTAGGTAAAGCACGGGTCTTTTTTTTTTGTTGGGTGGGGAATCATTAAATAACTTCTCCCGCTCTGGGCGGAGCGGGAGGGTGTGTCAGACTCTTACTAACTAAAACCCACCCGTATTCCTTCTTGTTGCCTGTGTTGCCAGGGGCCTCGGTAACCCTTTAGTACCTTCCCGCGACCCCGACAGGGAAGCACGGGTTTGGATCCCTATTACTTCATCGTAAAATGTAGATTAATGATAATATTCTAATTTTCATTGTGTCTATACGAAGTACTGCTGCTACACTTCGCATATACACAATGAAAATAAGAATAGGAATAATCTCGTACGGGGTAGTGCTAATTTCACTTTGATAAGTCAGTACCTACCTAGCTACATCTACACAATTCTTTCCCAACACTACTCTATTGAAAAGGTCACAATATGGCCGAAATCGCCCATCCCAATCTATTACGATCGCAAAGTAACTTTCTTTAAATAGTGTCAATCTTTTTGAACTACCAAGTTCATTTACATCATCAATATCAATGAATATTTAACAGACTTTAACATTGAACTGGATATGAATGGATAATAATGATTAATTCTTACTTTGATATTGATAACTCATCAATGTCGCATGCAGCTTCTCGCCTCCACAACTTTCCCATTACTGGATCATAATAATTAAACAACTCTGATTTACTTTTCACGGAAATATTTGCGGGAAAATAATATAATACTTCCAGTTTTCGAACACGAAAATGTTTCTGTATTAAGTTATAATGTTGAGTTATACATCATGTCGGTTTTACCAATACGCCGTATTTTATTCGGTGTTGGTAAATTACCGGTTTCCTTACCTTACCGAATTTCACTTGAAAAAAAGTGTTTCTTAGTAAGTACTTACTGATGTTTGTAACTACATATGACATAAAAAATAGTTACATTGAGAACACAGATTCATTAAAGGCTCCCGCAAACAGGCGCGACGCGACAGTAGCACAATTTCTATGATAACTTCATAGAGACTGTCGTGCTGCTCGTCGCGCTTCCTATCGTGCCCTTGATACTGCGCCGGTCTGCACGAGCCTTTCTCGTATCTACGCTTGTGATCAAAATAAACTTCCACGGTAACCAAATTCCCTGGTTACTTCTGCGTTTAGTAAATGATTTACTTTTTAATGCGCCTTCCGAGAACAAAAAAAAGACAACTCTAATCAGTTCCTTACAGAAAAGATTTCATTTATATTCACAACACAACATTTCGACTTTATGTAGCTTCAAAATCCCTAGGATAAATCGAACTCGGTCATTGTTTTAGTCTAGCATTCCAAAGCAAATCTCCAGGATAACGGAGTGAACGAAATGAATGAAATGAACGATCTGTGAACCAAATGAATGTTGGGCCTCTGAGGCGACGTGACAGGAAAGCTCATTACTAGCAACTGTCTGAGGTGTTTTAACGTAGGTACTATATAGGACTACAAAAGTGTACAGAAAGCCTTATACAGGGCACCTATACAGATAGGTGCTACCTTAGTACCCCGCATTTAGATCCCATACAAACTTCAAACACACATTTGAGCCACTCAGAAGACTTTCAGAAATTCTTTTGTTTAGTGTTTCTTAAACCCTTTAAGGAACATGTTTCAAAACTTCATATAGGTCAGTTGTTAAGGCGTTACCGATTCACGAACCTGGTTTATTTTGTAGATAGAAAAAATATAGGTAGACAGCTTTTTCCCAAAAAATGCGGTAGGGCTATATTTAATTTTTCTTCCAGTTCTTATAAGTTATTTGCGGAAATCGCGAAACGTCTAGTTGATGTAACTGGTGACCGAAAAGCTGGCGGCTTTCTCGCGCAACGCATCAGCATTGCAATTCAGCGAGGAAATGCCGCCAGCATCCTCGGTACAATGCCCCGAGGGCCTTTTTTAGGCTTAACTTAGTTTTAATTTAATTTAGTTAATGTTAATAATCATCTTGTAATTTGGATAGGTAAATAAATAAATAAATATTACAATAGAGTAGTATGACTGTTGCTCAATGAAGTTGAACGTTGTCGTTTCCGAATTGTAATATTTTTCTTACAGTTTTTTTTTTAAATTCGTTTAATTTAGGACTTAAAAACTCCTTCATAATCGAAAAGCAGTTTCGCACTTGATGACCAAGAGTAAAGAGCCCCATTTCTCCCTGAGGGCGTCATAAAAGGTGATTAACTCGCTTATCCGATGGATGGACACCCGCGATAATACAACCTGGGCTCTGATAAAATCATTTCGCGAAAACTGTTGTTATTCCTTCAACTTTGTCTGTAGACAAAACTCGTTATAACTTACTCGAATGGGACTGGCTAGTGGTGACGCGTTCACTTGTTATTAGAAAGTAATGCAGACAGTCACTGGAAACAAAGGCAACGTCAGGACGATTGTTTTAAAGAAAATAGTAAGTGATACTAGCCCAGTAGGTACTCGTCAGTGTGAAGTCATTGTCTACAGACATTATAATAACTTCTTCTGTCGCGCCGCACGATCTATACAAGTCTATCTCCCGCGGTTATAAAAAGATTAACCAGTAGTACGGTTGATTGCCCAGGGTACGCTGTAAACGACGTAGATACATCTGAACAACAGTAAATTCATTACTATGGACGATTTAATAACTGAGTCTTAACCCAAAACTCCTAAAACCACTCGAGCAAATTCAAAGGTTATCTAATTTAATTCAAAGTAAAATTTACGTAGCTCCTGAAATTCAAGTTGTCTGTAAATCGTAATAAACCAACGTATCGATCGAGTCCAATCGCATATACTGCCAAATATCTTGCTATATAGCGCTTCGCAGTGGTTTGTAGAACTCGGTCGGGAGTGAGCCGTAATGATTCGACTAACTATCACTGGATACATCCATCACGCAACTACGCTTCAACCTGAACGAGACCTTACTCGGAGTGACCTACGTCAGACTCGATTCCTAGTATTTAGGACGATGAAATATAATTATAGGTTCTACCTTTTACGCGAAATCGTAATCTAATACCGAAACATGATTTAATTGTGGTCTTGTACTAACTAATGTTTAACATTAATTAGTAAAGTAGTCTATCTAATATTTTTAAATGGCTAAAATTGATGCCTAAAAGAAATCGTGAAAAAACTAAAATTTCAAATCTATTGAAAATGCTTTCAAAGTGATTTTATTGAAATTCTTCGTGAAATAGTAAAAATACTTTAATATCAATAAAGTACCCAGACGTTGTCTATGTACGTAAGTATATTCGGCTTATGCAAAAGCATATTCATGAAAAATACCTATTTATTGGATTGGACGATATCCGAAATTGAATATTACCTACCAGTAAAGTGCTAGAGAACTAGAGTCCTTCTCAGTTCTAGTAGTGTTTTGTTTTTCGAAAAAACTTGTCGGACAATGTTTTGTCTCCTTCTGTTTAATTCAATCTGTCCTGGGAAATTCAGCAATACGTAGATGATGGTTGCTGAACTTGCACGGTATGAAGCCACTGCCCCATCCGATCGATACCACAGCTCATTCATGCTGGTTGTAAAGTCTTTTTAGTCTTGTGAAGGTAACTGGGTTGGACATTAGTTCCATTGCCAATTGATTTGGGTGCACTTTTAATCTTTGTAATATTAGCTTCTGCAGATTTCCTATTTGACAGTTTTATATTTAAATCTTTGTGAAATCTCTAATTTGTCACGTACCAGGGAACATTTACTATCTGTCACAGTGTTTTTGATTAAAACCTTTGAAGGATTTCGATGTTGGACTTCACTGCAGTTCTCCAAAGCTGGATACCATGACACCAGATAGGCTTAAGAATGCGTTTGTATAGAAGTAGTTTGCTTTCCAGAGATATTTGGGACTTTTTGTTAATCATTCAGTGTCAGCTACGGAGTTTTTGCCCTAAGGCTTTGCGTTTGGTAATTATGTGGTGTCTCCATGTATGACGTCTGTCAAGGTATATTCCAAGGTATCGTGTCCTCGGCTTGAGGTACTTCTATGTCATTTAAGGTCACAGGTGTCATGTTTCTTTGCGGTGGTGAAAGAGACCTGAACTGACTATGTTTCATTGGCTTTTGTCTTCCAGTCTTTTGGAGATCAGCTTGAGGCTTTTTTGCAGTTTGCAGAGGCCTCTCTCGGGCAGGCATCAGTAGCTAGTATGGCCGTATCATTCGCAAAAGTGCCAGTTAGGACATTTCTATCTAACAGCAAGTCGGCTAAACAACAGGTACAGGGTTGGACCCAGGGCACTGCCCTGAGGTACTCCAGCCTGAATCACACATAGATTTGTGGCCTCATCTCTCTTCTTCACTAGGACGAATCTCATGCTGAGGTAGGAGCGCAGAAACAGGTAGAAATTTATTGGGAAACATTTTCATTTTGTCAGTAGTGGTTCTAGTTGGTGAACAGATGCTAGTGTGTCATTGACATAGTCCAGTATACTTGAGCCTTCGTCGGGGTGGAGAGTACACTTTCAAGATGGTTTTGCAAAAACTTTAGCGTGTTCGGCATCACTGTTGGCCCATGTTCTATCAAGCCTTCTGATTGGAGTTTGGTGTAGTTGAAGTCTTTGAAGCTTTTTTGTGGCTTTCCATAGAGAGTGGTTAGAAGTTGCAGTCCAATATAGTATGTCCAGGTGTCTCTGTACTCCTGCATTTCTAATTTCATCCAGAGCCTGCTTTAGCTTTTTTATGTGTGCATTCAGTTTTTTTCTTAACACCGGGATACCTATTCACTTACTGAAGGAACTGTCTTGCTTGAAGGAACTGTCCTTCTTAGGTCGCGTTTCTCAGCAAGCAATTCTTGGACCAAAGTAGGGCAATCTGTGCCGCTTTTACCACTTATGTTCATTGGAGTAGCTTTCCATGTACTTTGCTACAGCAAAATCTTCTTCGGAATGTAAGTTTAAATTGATTTTATCAGCCACATGGCATTTCAAAATATCCCCGTCTGTTTTCTGGTTGCAGAGTCGACATGGTGGTAACGTCCGTGTAATATTTGAATATTTGAATTCTCAGTAACAGCCCGGAGTCTGGATGTGTGCCCGGTTGATGGCAATAGGCTCGCCCCCTATTACATGAGACTTAAACATAACTGGCGAAATGTGGGTGTACTACAGGTACACCTCTGCCCAACCCTTCGGGGAAACAAGGCGTGATGTTATATTTATGTTATGTAATATTTGAATTAAGGTGCAAAAACACTGAGGAATGGTCAGACCATAGTTTTACTTTCATGGTTTTGAATATTTACGCTTTTTGTGATTAAGAAATCTATTAAGTCAGGGGTCTTATTTCTGTCCGTAAGTAAGTTGGTTCACCAGAGGATATATTCGTCTGAGGTTGAGAGAGTTCACTACCAGGTATATTTGACGTCCTTTAGTAGTCGTAGTTTGGGAACTAATTAGTCAGTATGAATCTAGTTTAGATTATTTATTTTGATTTCACTTTTATCGGGTTTTTTGTTGGGTACTGTGGTTCATTGCTGGTAAATACTGTTATTTATTATCTTTGAATTGCTTCCAACAATCAATTCTCCATCAGAAAGAGTACGCGGACGGGTGATGAATAGCCAATTGTAAAGGACTCGCTGGACCATTGGTTTATCCTTTTTTGCCATTTTGTTTCACTCGAGTAAAGTTTTGGTTGGATTTATATTGGTGACAGGTTATAAATATTGTCAGCCTAAAGCGAACAGGCCCGAAATGCTCTAGATGTTTGTGTCACACAAATTTGAGCTGGAACGCAGCGTTAACTTTTTAAGGTTATTACTGAATTTGGTTTTGATGGCCGATAGATGTTTAGGTTATAACCGCACTGTAATTACTAGTATTTTCTAATGTTCACAAACACTTCCCAATAAAACAAATATCATTAAGGCAAGTCCATAACACTTAACTTCAGGTTTAACAAAATTTTTAGACATTATTTATGGATTTGACAGCTATTTCGAATAAATAAAGTTGGAGCACATTTCATAGATCTCGGTTATTTGACAGCTGGCAGCTAAAAGCGAAAAATCGGACATAACGTCAGATTTGGTTCATTGACTGCATTGCCTACAGCTCACATACAAATACACATCTAATCAATAACATATCGGTCAGTGGCGGGTAAACTTAGTTTCGTAAAAAATACTGCTTGTACAGGGTGGACCAAATGTTACTTGTAAATAAGTAAGTGTGATTCCTCATACCCAGGGTTGACCGAAAATATACCATGTATGTTTCGCAATACGTGATCGTTTACGAGTTATAATATTATTTTAGAATTTCTTGAAAATTGTATGGGAACCGCTTTAAACAAATTCTATCTTTATTTTTACACGGCTTTTGTACATTCTTTTTTTTTTATGGAATTTTCGTTGTTATAGAATTTTCTTTCAGATGTAAAATCAATCATCGTCCTATCATTAATTCAAGATACAAAATTTTTTATCGAAAAGGAAGAATTTACGTTCGAGTGATACAGCGTCGAAATTTCTACTTCAAATAAAAATATTAAAAAAACTACCAGGTTCTTAAATCATTTCAAAAACCTAGGCAGAATGTTGGCTTGCACAACATCACAAAAAGTAGGTACTTAATCGACCATTTCGCTGGAATGGGTCTTTAAATTCGCTTTAATTCGTCTTTAATTCGCGCGGGGCCTGTTAAGCCCCGCGCGACACCGATTTCGAGTCAAACAATAGAAAATCAATTGTGTCTCATTAACTGTCCTTGAGCAATTAAACAAAAGAAAGGAGAATCTGTTTTGACAAGAAATTTAACAGTGCAATAAAATATTCCCAAACTCATTCTGTCATGAAATAGCTTTATTTAAAAATTACTATGTAGTGATTAAGTTATTCGCTTGATTTTATTATGTCAGTGTACTCTGCATTTTGAAATTGTTAGATAAATGTTTAATATTTGATCAGTCAAGCATTTTACAAGCGTTGTGAGCGATAAGAAGTGATTGATTATACAGGCTGGTCCAAATAGTGACGTCATAAAAAGTAGATTCCTCATACCCATACATATGTTATCCGAAAATACCCCAATAAATCTTTTTTAAACTTCTTGAAACATTTCGTGGGAACCGCTTTAAATAAATCTATCTTTATTTTTACACGGCTTTTTCACATTGTTCTTGTTTTACAATTTTCATTCAGACATAAAATAATCATCTTCCTTTTCTCTTCCTCTCTTCCCTTTTGATGCTATTGAGATTAAAAACTTACCCAAAATAACTTGTGTAAATTAAGTGATCCTTATTGCAATCAAATACAATCCTTAGTTTTGATACTTAATTATAAATTGCAATAAAGAAGAATAACCACTTTTCACCTGACTATGTATAGAAATGAAATAAATCTTAAAATTCAGCTAATTTAATTGTATATTAATTACGCTTATCACAATGTTAAAAGAAACGCAGGAAAAAATATTTTTTAACTTTTCTTAATGCTTACTCTACGTCAAGGGTAACCTTTTACTATGTATTGAACGCATCTCAATTACCCTAAACGCATCTCAACTACCCATTTTTACGACGTTCCATTTTACACACTGGTACTTGACTTTTTCAACTCTATTTCTGAGTTTTATACATTATTTTACATTTTATTTAATCAGTAAGTACTTTTTTATTCGTCTGTGTATAATAAAGCTTAATTAAGAACAACAAAATAACTAAATAAAATAATCATGCAGTAGGTATGTATTTGTGTTCGCACGAGTGAAACGGTATTTTTTGACATTTGACATTTCTGCGATTGTTTGGTCGGTCGACCGACCATAGGATGTTACGCTCACATCATGACATTAGTGTGGTACATTGGATGGGCTAAGTATCAAGAAAATATCTCTGCTCCAGCAGATTTTCTGGAAGACGTAGTTATAAGAGATTTAGATAAAAATTATGATAATTAATAAATCATTTCACTTTAACATACTTAGTGTTTTATTTGTTTTTCTCGTTTGGTTCATCAAGTAGGTACCTATGTATGTAAGTAGGTACCGCTGCCAATGAAATGTGTTGGCTATCCAACATATATAAACTATCTCAACTATCGTTTTTTACTAAAAATGTAGTTGTTAAGTAGGTACTTATGTGTTGGTTTAAAGGAATTCACAAAGTAAAAAAGGCATTTTAACATAGCTAGATAAGTGTTCTTATTATAGACTAAACTTCGAGCTTTAATAATTAGTTCTAGCACATTTATTTCTGTATTATCTATTTGGTAATTGCAAATCCTAACCTAAATTGAGTAAAAAGTAACATTAATATTTTTTGGTCTTCCTAGCGTTTAAATCGTAAAAATGACTATAAGACATTATAGTCTAAACTTATAGGTAGTCTTTCTACTATACCTCATAACTATACATTAACTTTCATTATCAGGTTTATAAATGTATCGCCAACCCGCCTGCCAAGCGTGGCGTTTATGGCAAACCCTCCCTATTGGGGGAGGCCTATGTCCAGCAGTGGACGTCTTTCGGCTGGAATGATGAAATGTATGGGAAGTGGGCATTGTTCTTTACCATTTTGAGGTATTTTTGGTTAACTAGAGGCATTTTCTAATCTAATCATCACCAAGAGTAACAAAAACAAGCAAATCACATGATTTCCAATAATAAATAAATAGATTATTTTTTAAAGGGATTTCCGCCTCACCTCTTGAAGATAGTTATGGTCAAAGAAATTTCTCTGACAACCAGTCTTACCAAGGGGTATCGTGTTGCCCAGTAACTGGGTTGTGGCGGTCAGATAGGCAGTTGCTCCATGTAAAATACTGGTATTCAGCTGCATCCGGTTAGACTGGAAGCCGACCCCAACATAGTTGGGAAAAGGCGAGGCTGATGATGATGATGGTTTAAGAAATTTATTTTAAAAACTTAAACTCGACTACTTACTGAAAAATTACGCTTTAAAAAGTATGAAACAAGAAAATATTCTCATCTGAAATTGTTATGTATAACTATTAAAAATGATCGTTTGTTAAATAAACAACTCATAAGTAATATATTTTAATATATTTAATTTAATCGTGGTGTTCAGATGATAGCCGTTGGTTGTGATTTTTTTTCTAGCTCATGACTTTATGTCCTTTAGAGGGCGCCATATTTAATTGAATGTGACGTGACATAGCCTAAACCAGCGGAAGATCAAGACGCTTCCAACGACACTATGGTAAGTTTAAGTTTAGAAGTTATGAGGGAACAGATCAACATACGTAAATACCGGTCAAAATCATAACGCTCCTTTTTGCTTCACCGTAGTCGGGTAAAAGCTTCAGAAGCTTGCCGTAAGTATCAATTTTGACGCATCCTTAAAACCTTTACGCCTACATCAATGTCTTTTATTGCTTACCCGCACTAATAGACCTTAATGAAGCGTTCATTAATGATCTTACGTAAACTTAAATATTATGGGCAAATGCCAACACTTTGTTACTTTCAGTACCTTAAAGACCCTATCTTTTCTTCGTTAAATAAACTGACCTTAGAATGTTTCATTGTCTTTTCGGAGTAGGTACGGACAAAGTTTTTGTTCAAATTATATAACTAAAAGTACAAGGGTATTAACCGCATACAGTTTTACAGCAACTCTTTGAGATAAAGTTTACAAACTGGCACAAGTTCAAAAGTTGAATACAATTTATTTTATGGGCATGGCTTCATCTGTACTACTGCCTAGCCAAGAGTAGCATTAACAATCGTTTTATAATTCCGGCCTTTGAACTTTGCAAAACTTTTTGAAGCTACATGAAAACATCGTATTTCCATGTAGCTTCTAAAAGTTTTGGACTGAGCGCTTTGTTTATATAATAAATAATTATAGAATAATTATTTGTTAAAATAACAATGAGCTTCATTTGTGTTACCCAAATGTTTCTCCAATAATTAGTACGAGACCGACTCTCCGACGGCTTCGTCCCTACTTGGAAACAAAAGAAATAGCTTTAACAAAAAAAGTGGAACATTACCTTCGTCGGCCGTATTCGCACAATTTGAGATAACATTGGTATCTGTATGGCGAGCGACACCGGTGCTGGGAAATACGGGACCCTCTCGTTTTATGTGGATAATCAAAAGATATAATCGTTAGGCACTTGTTACGAGCTCAAATACGTGTTTTTATCCGTTTTTAAATGCTAATGTATCACGAGATAAGAGTATTTGTGTTTTTACATCAATGTGCATTTTTTCTTTTACGTTTTTTGGCAAGTAATGTTACCTTGGGATTAGATACATTACAAACACAATGATACAAATGTTATTCAAGGTCAAATACAGTTCGCATATACCTAAAAAGGTTTAATCCTGACAACGGACTAAATAAACTTAGCATTTATAAGATACTCACTTTACAAAATTGTGAAGAGACTTGGACTTATAATTAATATAAGTCTCAAATCAAATTTCTATAAGTAAATTAATATAAGTTTCAAATTAAAAGTCATTTATTCAAACTAGGCTGAGGATCAGCACTTTTCGAACGTCAAAATTACATAAGACAGTCCCCCAAAACGCCCACCCTTCGCCACTTCCTAGTGCTTTAGCTGGGAAGAAGAAGTGGCCAACAAACTCCCCAGCAGCACAGCTGTCTGTTCAGTTAGAGAAAAAAAAATGGATTCTATACAATAGTATGCAAAACAATTTACACCACGTGCAACATAAAACATTAAATTATTAGCCATATGTCAGCTAGCACACCACTATACCAACAAAAAAAAAAAGAAAAAGACCGAAAGCTATTCTCAAGCAGAGATAAAAATGTAAACAGAACTTAAATAAATGCCTCCAACAATAAAGGGCGTGCCCGCTTACATATATCTACAGCTGTAAGTCACAAATGATGAACTAGGACCATCAAAGTAAAATAAATAATCAGTTAATTACTAATAACAAAACAAAACAATGGTCAGCAAGACGACCAGTCACCACAAGCAGCACCCGTTCACGAGCATAACGCAAAAATCAGCCATTACCCCCCTCGCCATATTTGAGGGAAGGAGGTAACCCGACCCCCGACGCTACCGCAAGCAGTGACATCTAAGGGAGCATGACGAACTTGCTGCCGGTTGTAAGAATAATATAATCAGTTATCAAGGTCGCTAGCTTACCACATCTTGCAATACAAATCAACAAAATAACATTCTAAAACAGTCTAAAATCGCCAATCCGTCTTGAGCAAGCGTAGTGACCAATGCTCATGCCTTCTCAGTATGAAAATAGGGCGTTGTCCTTATGGAACAATAGTAACTGTATTAGAAATAACATCATAGAAAGCAGTCTCAACATAATTACTTGTGAATCTTTCGTGATTCAGAAGTCTGTTGGAGATGATAACAAAGAATCTTTTCCTTAATGATCCGAATGTTTGAATAATAAAACGTTGCATTAAACTGACAGGCTGCCGGCTTGTTTAATTAATTTATAAAATTTCCCTAATTTTCCTTAATTGACTCCAGCAAGTTGTTCTAAAGATTAATATATCGCGATCTTCATTTTCTTCTGTTATATTTTCACAAAGCAATTGAGATATATTTGTAATATACATTAAATTAATTATGAATGGGTCGGTACCGAACTCATATTATTTGAAGTAACGTACCACTAGAGCAAAATGTTTGGATACAATTCAAGTAACAGTATGTTTATTAAGCGATGCGCGGTTTACTTGTGGTTACTAAGTGTACAAACACGCTGTGAATGTGTGAGTGTAAGCGTAGGAGCTCTCGGTACTTTCCGACACAACTGCGAAGTCAAAGGTGTGTATTTGTGTGTGCATATGCACACACACATACACATTTTCGACTACATACACACATAGCACACCGTACTTGTCTTCACGCACACATGCACAGCGTGTTTGTACACTTGGTTACCATAAGTAAAGCGCGCGTCGCTTCGAGAGATAAAAATACTTTAAACCATGTTGATAAAATACAGTTTATAATACAATTAAAGATTGTTGATTTTTTACATTAATTTATCACAGGTGTTACAAACGGTTCTCATTCCATTTGTAATACGGTAGATGTTTGTTTGTCTTTAGTTCATTCATTACAAAGTTATTGCTGGCGGTAACATTCTCGCGCGAAAACCACTATGTTTGGAACTAAAGTAATTCAGTCTCAGAATTCATAAATGTATGTAGCACGTGTTAGAGATCACGCCCCGTCGACTAGCAATTATCTTTCGCAAGATTCAAACCGTTCAGGCGTAAGTTTAAAAATAATTGTAATGAAACATTCTTACAATTAGCAAGGTACGGCTTTAATTAATATTTAAGGAAATATCTACTGGTCCATGATTTTAACTAAATAGTCAAATTACCTTATAGATTGGTGAAAATACTTCTACAAGATAATGCAAAAGTATAGTACTTTCGATTAGATAGGTACACATTATAAAAGTGAACACTTTAAATGTTTTTCTTGTTAAATTGCAAAATAATCGATAACTTAATGCTAACTGCACTGTAGTTAATCACTGACAAATGTTTTTTTTGTAAATGGACACAACACAAAAATGGCACGTTGAACTGGTAATCCTGTAAAAGTGAAAACATTTCCCAGTGCGTTGATCGTATCCGATTCGGCGCGACTAAAAAAATAACAATTGCTGAATCGTTTTCATCCGAATTGAAAATACGGAGTTGTTTTTTCGTAATCGATTCGCTTATTTTATATTAGATGTGATTTTCGGCTTTCGATTTGAGTTTAGATCTTACAAGCCAAATCTTACAAGTCAAAAAGGAAGTTATGCATAATAAGAGATTCGATTGATGAAAAATCAGTCGTAAAAATTGTTTTAATATTATAAAACCAATTAAAGAATGTTAAAATCTAATTTTGAGGTGCCTACTTATATATTTATTGAAGTAACCTAGGTTCTTAACACGTTATGAACGTATGTTAACTTTCTTCTCTGATCACTACTTTCTACTGTAAATTAAACATTAAACCCACGTGTTTTTTGACATTTAAAATGTAGGTGACTCGTAAACTTTTAAAATATGCGGGTGCCACTTATTTTCCTGAAACTTGTCATTAAATTTTGGCGAAATAAAAATATCGGGCCTTTCACCGCCGCCATTTATTTTCAGAAAAAAATATTAACGTATACTTAGTATTCTCAGTTGTATTTTAAGACTTTCACAGTCGGTAACAAGAATTCTGGAATAAAAAATATAGCCCTTATCATCATAAATCATTGTTATTTTTCTGAAAACACCTTTTTAACTTGTTTTTACTGATTTTGAAGTGCAAAAACTTGTTTTTTTTTTTTTAAAGTGCACTGGTCATCACATAAAACACACATAAACAGCCTATAATGTTCCCACTGCTGGGACACAGGCCTCCTCTCTGTGAGTGGGAGTGGGCCGTAATCTACCACGCGGGCCCAGTGCGGGTTGGTAGATGTCACATGTCTTCGAATTTTTGGTTCTAGGACATGCCGGTTTCCTCACGATGTTTTCCTTCACCGTTTTGAGAGCAGTGGTGATGAAATAATTTACACAAAGTAAAACCCCTGCCCGGGTTCGAACCTACGACCTACAACACGTAAGTCGCGGCCGTTACCACTGGGCCACCACTGCTCTCAGTCGCGGCCGTTACCACTGGGCCACCACTGCTCATCAGCATTGATAATAACATAACATACCATTTCGCCTTGTTTCTACGAAGAGTTGGGCAGAGATGTACCTACATCCATATTTCGCCATTCATAATAAACGTAACATAATACTAGCGACAAAAGTTTCCTAGGAGACATTTACTTAGTGTAACAATGGACCAATAAAATTAATATGATGTGATGCCACCCGCTGCTAAATAAAGCGCTTCGATCGTAAAGTGTCAATAAGCACGTCCACGACACTAATGCCATGCTCAGGGTAATTTACAGCAGATCATTTACGATCGTGTCTCAAGCATTTTATTTATTTCTATGGCCTCAGACTAGTTAAGCGAAATTACTATTCCGGCAAAGAGTATAGACGCATAGAAGTCACAAAAATATTTTGACACCAAATACTTGCTGTATTGTGTAGTGTTGGGCAAACTCCGACACGCGTATAAAAACATTCCTTTGAAATATAAAACTCTTTAATCGTGAAGTCAAACTACTTCAGTTCGCCCCATTCTTTGTCACAGGTGTACCGTTTACCTGTCACAAGCAAAACATGAACTTACAAAGAGTTTTTTTTTTTTTACTACTCTACGGTTGACCGACAGAATTTAGTACCTACTCGTAGTGATTGCAGAGGTTAGACAGAACTTACCATGCATGGTTAAGGAAAATTATAGCATATATGTAGATAGAACTTTCCATTTTTTTATTGTGATTGAGCTGGAGATTTTTCAGTTTCTTTTCGGAAAATCTAAATGTGGTCTTTTCAAAATAAGATTCGCTACGTTATATTAAAAACTTCCCTACAATAAACCTACACTTTGAATCCCTGCCTCTGCATACTGGGTAAAAAGATATTCAGCCGAAACACTACGCCCTTTCGTCCCCAAATCATCATACGAATTCCGACAATTCCCTTGAACAAAGCGGGCAGCTTTATAATTGTTCTTTACAACCTTTGAAGCCATGAAAACTGATCTTTGAGAGCTCAACAAGGCAACGGTTGCGTGATCCTCTCCCATTTATTTATTTCTAGGCGTGTACCAGTACTTGTGTTTAGGCTCTCAACCCAAGTAATTGGGCCTTAAAGCTGTTTAGTTACCCGATTAGGCCTTCATACTTTTTGTATAGGATTTGGACCTAGGTTGGTGCCAAAAGTAAACCTAATTTAACACGCAAATATAATGTTAATACATTAACCACTTCTGCGAGTTTGTCCTATGATGTAAGTCCTTTTGATATTAACTCTACAAAACATTTTAGGTATACCTATCAATCAATTAATTACCGCAAAATTTCAAGTATAAGTATATCGTTCTTCATCTCCTCGGTCCACAGTACTGATAAATTAACCAGGAACATTTTATCTTCCTCACTGGTTGATTTGAGGTACCGTGTTTGACCGACGCGTAGAACGCTTGGAAAATGGCTTGTCCCAATATGGATATGCCCGACAACCCAACCTCCCAGAGACGGTGGGACGTGCCGTCATCTACCATAGGCACTATGATGGACGACTCTTCGGTTTCGGCTCGCTACATGTTTCCGCTTGGGCGCACCTTGTGTTGCTCCGCATCGGTGTCACTGCGGTGAAGCCGACGACATTCTCGGGCACCATGACCTGTCCTGCTGCAGGAGTGCTGGTCGCAAAGCACAGTACGCCAGCATCAACGATATTATTCGTCGAGCCCTTGTCAACGCGTACCAGCTGTATTAGAAACAAACGGCTTGGTACGTGACGATGGGATGAGACCAAAAGGCATGACGTTGCTGCCTTGGAACGTGGGTAGGCCTCTGGTGTGGGAGGCAACCTGTGTCGACACCCTTACGCCATCTCATTTTCCAAACACGGCTAGCTGTGCTAGTGCCACTCAAGCGGCGCAAATACTGTAAACTTATGGGTAACTACAGTTATGGGCCCTTTGGGGTCCTTTTTTATGAAATTTCTCAGTGACCTGTCGACACTTCACGTGACCAGATGGCTGGCTCGTTCTTTGGCCAAAGAATTAGCATTGCCATTCAGCGTGGCAATGTTGCCATTGTTCTGGGCACGTTTCCAACGACAGCGATGCGGACGAGTACTTCGACACCTAAGTGTCCTTTTGGTTTTATTTGTATAGTTAGTTAGTCATTTAATTTAGTGCCTAGTGTAAATATTTAGTGTATATACAATAAAGTGATTATATACAATATATAACAATACATTATATATAATCATTTTATTGTATATATCACCGTAGGATTTTTAACATCGCTAGTTTATAATCTCACTAGATAGATTATAAACTATCGAGAAATTGTGAACTGCAACAAGCCATTTACAATTTAACGCGGCTTCACCGGAGTTACACACTGCTGTGAAACCGTCGACAGACTCGGACACCATGGCCCGTCCTGCTGCAGGAGCGCAGGTCGCATAGCACGGCACGGCAGTTTCAACGATAATATTCGTCAAGCCCTTGTCACCGGTGGCTGTAGAATTATCATTCTACAATATTTTTTGGTATTTCTCCTCCATGCCGAAATCTCACATTCAACCTTAATTGAAAATTATCAATGACACATTCCAGTCAGTCTTTTCAACATTAGTTTGAATTTTTTTTGTTTTGTTAAAGTTTGATCTAACGTCAAATGTTTCCTTGTCGCCGTGTCATTGACAAAAAAATCGTTGCCTCGAGCGATACGAATAACTTCAGACCTTTAAACCAAAATTTGAAATGAGATATATATTTTTTTCGTCTTCCTGTAAGTAATTTGAGTACGAGATGTAAATGTAGTTCACGGTTCGTATTTTTTTCCCTCCAATTTTATGTATTACTTGCTCTTCTGATTTTTGTATTCTCGTTGTAAGAACATTTTCGAGATCCGTTGAGTATGACCCATTTTTATTTGAAATATCAATCAGACGACGAACTGGTAGGTCCCTCGTCTTTTTCTTTAAAATTAGCATTGCTATTCAACGTGGCAATAATGCTGCCAGTCTTCTGGGTTCGTTTCCGGATGACAGCGATGCGGAATATTACTTCGACGACTAAGTGTCCGTTTGTTTTTTTATTTATTTGTATATTTAGTTAGTAATTTAATTTAGTACCTAGTGTAAATAGTTAGTAGCGTCATATATTGTATATAATCAAACTATTAAAATAAAGTAAATATTTTTTTTTGTTGTATATACAAAGAAAGCTTATAATATTAAACTAAAATTTGCTCCCATTTCCAATACTATACTATACATAATATATCTTGATGTCCTTCAACAATGGTGTTTGAACAACAGAATGACGCTCAATGTTAAAAATGCCAGACTATTACATTCACGAAGTGAATTCCATTAAATTTGATTATCATATAGATGGATCAGTATTGAGCAGAGTATCAGTTATTCGTGATCTCGGTGTACTCTTTGATTCGCGGGAAGGTACTTATGAGTCACCGAGGCCCCCGCAACACAGGCAACGGAAGGAATACTGGTGGGTTTTAGTCAGTAAGAGTCTGATACACCCTCCCGCTCCGCCCAGAGTGGGAGAAGTTATTTGATGATATTTCAAATGCACAAAACAAAAAAAAAAACTCTTTGATACATCCCTGTCCTTCCGTGATCATATGTATAGATACTATAGTTGCTAAGGCTAAAAAAATGCTTGGCTTTATAATGCTGACTTGTTTTTACTATAACGCTTTATGGATGTTATCTGAAAAATTTTATCTAAACGTTTTTATTATTATTATTTTCTTTTATTTCATTATTTACACAATATAATTATATTTTTAAATATTAGAATATACAAAAATATATAAAAACATTTAAAAATATAAAAAAATGGTGGCCCACCGGTATCGGGAACAGGGTCCAAGCTACCGGCGGTCAGGGCTCCAGAGAGAGGAACCTCCTAACAATGCGGGCCGTGTCCAGAAGTACCGCTTTCTGAATCAAGCCCTTTATCCAGCCGTCCAACGTGAGCCTCCTTAGGTGTTGGTCGAGGCTCTTGGCAATTAAGCCATTGGCTGATACGACTATCGGCACAATGATTGCTGAATCTACATCCCACATGTCGACAACCTCGCGAGCCAAGTCAAGATACTTGATCTGTTTATCTTTCTCGGCTTTCACGAGATTCCCGTCATGAGGGACTGTTATGTCAACAATCATTGCGCGCCGCTCTGTTCGATCCACCACCACTATGTCAGGCTTATTGGCAACAATAGTCCTGTCAGTGATGATGGATCGATCCCAGTACAAGGTGATATTTCCATTGTCGAGAACTGGGTCGGGCACATACCTGTAGTACGGCACTTCAGATTCTACAAGGCTGTATTTAAGAGCAAGTTGCTGATGGATAATCCTGGCTACAAGATTGTGTCTATGCAAATACTCTTCGTTAGCTAGACGAGAACACCCGGAGATAATGTGTCGGATTGATTCTCCCGGACGGTGGCATGCCCGACACATGTCAACCGTGCCGTCCTTCACAATAAATCTCCGGTAATTCTTCGTCATGATAACTTCGTCCATAATTGCACAGACAAAACCTTCGGTTTCCCCAAAGAGGTCACCGAAACGAAGCCAGGCTACGGACGCTTGGAAATCTACATCGGGTTCATGTAGGGCCCGGAAAAAGCGTCCGTGAAGCTCCTTACTCTGCCATACCTCCCTGCGATCGTTAGTGTCAAGCACTACAAGCTTGCGCCAGTTCTCTTTAGCCAAGGAGAGTGGGGTGAGGCCCTTGTCCACCGCGACCACATCTCGATGCATCCCCACGTGGGCTTCTAGGAAATATTCCCTGAGACTGCATACCTCGCGATTGTGGAGGGTCTTAGCGTTTAAAAAGCCTCGACCTCCACACTTTCGCGGGATATACAGTCTCATTACCGATGACCGTGGGTGATACATTCGATATGCAGTCAACAGCGTACGGACCCTCCTATCCAAGGCGTCGAGTTCGGTTTGAGTCCATTTGAGTATGCCAAAAGAGTACATCAAAACGGGCATGACCCAACCGTTGAAGGCGCGCACCTTGTTTCCGCCTGATAGAAGACTATTAAATACTTTCTTCAGGCGGTCAAAAAAGCGCTGCTTCAACGATTGCTTCATGTCAGTAACATTGATGCCCAACGCTTCCGACATACCCAAATACTTGTAGGTTTCGGATGCGGAAAGGGCTCTAAGGTTTATGGAATCCGAGAGTTGGGTTCCCACGGATTCCACAATCTCCCCTCGCTTTACATGCATGACCGCACATTTATCCACTCCAAATTCCATCCTGATGGCGCTACTGAAAGTTTCAGTTATTTTCAGTAGCTCCATCAGTTGCAAATTATTGGAGGCAAAGAGTTTTAGGTCATCCATGTAGAGGAGGTGAGATATTACCTGACCACCTCTCCTCAACCGATAGCCTAGACCTGAATCCTCCAGCAGCGTGCTTAGAGGATTCAAGGCTAAGCAGAACCAAAGCGGACTCAAACTATCGCCCTGAAAAATGCCCCGCTCGATCCTTATCGGTTCGCTATTCCTCTGGATATTTCGACATCCTGGATAGCGAAGGACCGTCCTCCATCGCCCCATACACGACATCAGGAAGGTGCGCAGAGTTGCATCTACTTTATACAACTCCAGCACCCTCATGAGCCATGTATGTGGCACCGAGTCATAGGCCTTCTTATAATCTATCCAACATGTCGACAGATCCTTTCGGAAACGACGAACCTGTTGGCTAATGGTCATATCAATGAGGAGTAACTCCTTAGTACCGCGGGACCCGTTCCTACATCCATTTTGAGAGGCAGACATGATGGAATTGGTGTCTATATGTTTGTTAATTTTAGCTCTCAAAATGGATGTAAGAACTTTATATGCCGTCGGTAAACACGTGATCGGTCTATAATTTTTGGGTTCCGCGGTGCTACCTGATTTATGGAGCAGGTGGGTAACGCCTATCGTTAGGAATTGGGGCAGCGAACCAGATTCCAAAGCAGTCTGGTACTGAGCCGCCAAGCGAGCGTGCGACCCTAAAAACCATTTGAGCCAGAAATTGTGCAGCCCGTCCGGCCCTGGAGACTTCCAGTTAGGTAACGGACGGACTGCACGAGCTACATCTTGGGGGCAGATGGTAATAGCCCCCAATTCTGGTAATGGATCGCAGGCTCGCTCGACCTTTCGAGCCCAATCACCTTCGGTGTGACTGACAGGCACCGACCAGATACTGCGCCAAAACGAACACATGACATCGTCATCTGGCAGGCGCGTGTCAGTCACACCTTGGTCTCGCTGCTCCCAACCCCTATAAACCCACCTTTCATCGCTCTGGAAGGTGCGATTCTGAGTGTATCGGTCTACTCGCCGCTTATACCTACGAATACGGTTCGCCCATGCATACACTTTCTGCTTCAGGAAGTCGATGCGCTCTGTGACACGGGACATATAGTCCTGAGGGCTGATATCAGTCCCTGAGAACGCCCGCCTCACAAAGCGCATCACTCTAGGGCGAGTATTGCCCTCCCTGAAGCAGATTAGTTTGCCGATGAGCGCTCTGGCCCCACCAATACGGCGTTCAATTCTGCACTGCCAAATTGGTACGGTTGGTTTCGGTCGTGTAGCTCTAGAATCATTAGGAAATATTACGTGAGCTACACGACATACCGCTTCAGCCGCGCAGTACAGAATCGAATGAGTATCAGTGAGGTCTTCGCAGTCGTCAAAATAGTTTGACAACTGCGAATCCAGAACTGCCACTAGCGCCCTATTTTTCTTATGCATGGGCAAACGAGGTAAGCATGGCCTTACTTCGGGCGACATGAACCGATATTCTCGAATCGCATCCTCCAAAGCACTCCTCAATTCCACATTGCACTGGGTACTTACGTTTGTAGCCCTGTCATCACTCCCCTCGTCAGCTTGATGTGTGTCTAACTGAGGTAAAACTACAACAGTCTGCGACGGGGGGGCGATGACATGGCTACTCTGTATTTCACTTCGTTATTATTATTATTATCATCCGCATGTCAAAACCTTTCCGTATTTATAGTAGCATTATTCTACTCTATAACGTACTGGTAAGGAGCTCCTTGGAGTATTGTTCCACTATTTGGTCTCCATATTACTCAAGTTATACTACTAATAATGTTGAAGATGTTCAAGCCCGTTTTGTTAGGTATCTATGTGCGAAGAATGGGATCCGAAAAGCTATACCTGATTACAATGATAGGTAAGGCACTATAAGATGATTAGCTTAAACGAAAGACGGATCACTTCTGACTTACAGATTCTTCACAAAATGATTAATGGTTCCATAGATGCGCAATTGATAAACTATTTTAACTTTAGGACTAGCCAATGCAGCAAGCAACACCATCGCATTTTTCAATTGCCTAGATCCACCTTAAACACCACTTTTAATCGCCCCCTCTTTTTTTTTTTGGATGGGAAATCATCAAATAACTTCTCCCGCTCTGGCTGGAGCGGGAGGGTGTGTCAGACTCTTACTGACTAAAACCCACCCGTATTCCTTCCTGTTGCCTGTGTTGCGGGGGCCTCAGTGACCCATAAGTACCTTCCCGCGACCCCGGCAGGCATCGGCCCTAGTGGACCCCTACCTATGTGCTGACGACATCTCTTTGAGGCGCGCGTGGTATACAACGCGCCGTCAACCCGGGCCTGGTCCTTGCCGGACGGTGAGCTACCCATTACTCACCGTCCGCAAGCCCGCGCCTACGGTGGCCGGAAATCCGCCCGGGATTCCCGACGCCCAGGGCGTCTCCTGCGGCGGCTAGGGGCGAGAGGGCGCGAAACTTGCCTTTCCCTCAACCGTCCCGCCTCCTCCTTCGCGAGCATTACTGCTTCGCAGAAGGAGGTGACGGCTGCCCATGCCCTCTCGCTCCGTACCATGGCCTGAACCAGGGCCGGACGCGAGAGGTCTCTGCCGCCGATCGCCTCCACGAAGACACGGCGGTGCTCTGCCCAAGCCGGGCAGACCTCCACCGTATGCTCCTCACACAGTGGTGACACCCGGACGTTTCCTCCCGCCTTATCCAACACAGGAACCTCCCGAAACTGCCGTGTCCGGTGAGGACCTGCGTCAGGCGGAAGGTGAGGACGCCGTGGCGCCTCTCTAGCCACTCCTCAAAGAGGGGACTTATCGCCGCAATTGTGGCGTGCCCAGCACTGGGTTGCGACAACCGTACTTTCCATGACGCCATGAGATCCCGCCGGAGCTCCGTCCGCTGTGCCGTGATTTCTCGCGACAGCGGACTTACGCCCCGGCGTTTCGCCTCCTCGCGCCACTCCCATACGTGCGCGAAGACGACGGCTGCCCATGCCCTCTCGCTCATGGCCTGAACCAGGGCCAGACGCGAGAGATCTCTGCCGCCGATCGCCTCCACGAGGACACAGCGGTTTTAATAGCCCCCTAAGACGTATGGCATGGTTATATAACGAAAGGTCCAACTTGACGGCGGTAAACTATCGAAGTTTTCTCTATGAGTTTCGTTTCATACAGACGTTCCCTATATAAACAGTGCAAACAATGTACGCCTATATAGCTCAAATTGTTTAGTTTTTTGTAGTGTTCTGAATTCAGGTTTCCTGGACACAGTTTTTATTTTTTCTTCCTGTCTAATTGTTCAGTATGTCAATGTCATGCATACCTGTTTCGCGAAGGAGGAGGCGGGACGGTTGAGGGAGAGGCAAGTTTCGCGCTCTCTCGCCCCTAGCCGCCGCAGGAGACGCCCTGGGCGTCGGGAATCCCGGGCGGATTTCCGGCCACCGTAGGCGCGGGCTTGCGGGCGGTGAGCAATGGGTAGCTCACCGTCCGGTAAGGACCAGGCCCGGGTCGACGGCGCGTCGTATTCCACGCGCGCCTCAAAGAGATGTCGTCAGCAGAAATGTAGGGGTCCACTAGGGCCGATGCCTGACGGGGTCGCGGGAAGGTACTAATGGGTCACCGAGGCCCCTGGCAACACAGGCAACAGGAAGGAATACGGGTGGGTTTTAGTCAGTAAGAGTCTGACACACCCTCCCGCTCCGTCCAGAGCGGGAGAACTTATTTGATGATTTCCTATTAAAAAAAAAAAAAATGCATACCTGTTATTTGCACGGTTACTGAAATGCCGATTTTAGATGTTAGTTTGTTTGAAATGTAAGTGACAGTGCTGTTGGTGTGCTTATTATAAATAAATAACGTCTATAACATAAAAGCACACAGTAGAAATCACATTCAATTTTCTTTACATGCGCACATTTTAGTGCGTAGGTGTTTCTCGAAGCTCTGGTTACTGAAAATAGATGCTGCGGTCTTCATAGGCTGAATAATACTGAACATTCTTCCTAACATCGACGTAACCTTTGAACATAAGGTGTACCATAGTGTACGTAGTACCTACTCATGCTTCACATCTATACAAATTTAAAAAAAAATAAGTGTCTGCAATATCAAAATAACAGCTTTTTACTAAATGCATATGAAAGTATATACTGTACTTATAAAAAAAATGTCTGTTTGGAGATTAGCTGGAACAAACAGACAGATATGTCTGTTTGTTCCAGCTAATCTCCGAAACGGTTGGGCCTATTTTGACGGGGCTTTCACTAGCAGGTAGCTGATGTTATAAGGACTAACTTAGGCTTACTATTATTTTATAAATAGCCACGCGGGCGAAGCCACGGGCAGGAGGTAGTTTTTCTAAGTTTAGACACCAGGTTCGGTAAAAGGTCTTCAAAAAGCTAAGTATTATTATAATTAAGCTAAGCTTCAACCTAAGTATATTGATTTTAGTTTAATTTTCTTATTTTCTTTTGTTGAAAAGATCCAAGTTTTTAAAAAATTCTTCTCGAAATAGCAGTCTCTATTAGGAACTGTTGAAATATTAACATTTATAAAATGACAAATTGTTAAAATGTAGAAGGGAAAGGTGTCAGCCGGAAATTATTGTGAATATTAGGAAACTTGCTAAGTAGGTAGATCTTTACTTAACCCTCCACAGGTATTTTGCGAAATTTGATTATGCCAATTGGCCATGAAAAAGAGAACGGATATGTTCCAAATTGGTATTCGGAACCGATACCTATTTTTAGGGCAGGCATAAGTTAGTAGATATCGAAATACCAGTGCGAAGTCGATAACATAGTGCTTATTGTAAAATTATAAGGATTAATTAGACATCCACTCAGGGCATACTGATATTTTCTATTTCATTGTTCGTTCAACTATATTAGTTTTTTAATTTATTCTACTCTGCTGCTGTAAGATACCACACCTTATTTATTTTAATTAACTCACCCCGCTCTATTGTTGTCATATTTTCTTGTAAATAAAGACTTGGTATTTTTCTTTACTAATTACTGTTGAGAAGCTTTTATTAAAAATTCGTGCTCATTTGAATAACTATTAAAGCATTTAAAATGTTGCAGGGTTTTGATGAAATCGAGATTTTGCCTTGATTAAGCGTCCAAGGTTTTAATATGGAGAACTTTATGTATTTCGTAGAGAATCCTCCGTACAGGACTACTCCTGTACGGAGGATTCTCTTTAAATCAAATAATCTTTCAATTAAATTACAACTGTACTGCAAGCCTTACGCCCACTCCGCTGTGGGCGTAAGGCTTGCAGTACAGTTGTAATTTAATTTACATTTCAAAGAAAATAATAATTGCAGTCCCACCTACGTTGCATCATTGAAAATTTGGGTGTATTTCAGCGATTTTGGGATTTTTTTTAGAATTTTTGAAATGAAATGATTTTATTTTCCGTAAGTAGATTTATACAAACACTTTTACACGTCAATCATACTTAGAAAAAAAACTAGATGAGCTCGGCGTTTCCTATCTGACTATTCTGAGAAGAAAGGCCGAAACAAACTCAGAGGTCACAGTCTCTTTTAAAGTCCAGACATAATCTTGGTCAGATCATGTGAAGACCATGTAGATTGGTGTCTGAAATGGTCTTTTGAGGAAAAAACCACACAGATTGAGTGGACCTATCCAGTCAGTGCACGCATTTGTCAGTAATCGTGCAGCTCAACTCAGAACTTAAGGAGCTCAACGATTCGACGAACAATACCAAAGAAAGGACATTTGAGTAGGCCGCATAAATGACTCAAACTGCCAGACTAAGATGAAAACTAAATGAGAGAAATAATAAAAACAATAATCCACATAGTCTTCACATTCACAATAATTTAAAAAAAGAATATAATACTTCAAAAAGTAAATATTAATGTTATAGTGTATAAGTATAACAAAATCATCAATGTCACACTTAGTATAAAAATAGATTTAGTATAAAATTAGTTTGTTGCCTGGGGGTACATTGGAGTAACTTAATTAATCCCAAGCCTTTTTACGAAATAAGGAGTCCAATATAATATTATTCAACACAAAACTTCAATGACACTTTAGAACTGACCCAGTCATGGAAAAATCTAGAATTTTTCAGAGCAATTAGTTTCCCAAAACTCTAAATACGGCTGTTTAGATGAACTGCCATTTAGATAGGCTTGAGTACCCAATACCTTTACCCATATATTAAGATAGGATAAACTTTATCCCAACAAATTGCAGGAGAAATAATAGCAAGCAATCAGCTTAAGGAATTATGAATAGGGCTGATTAGAGAGGTTATATTTTAGTAAAAAGGTTTGAATATTGACCCCTACTCAGACTATGTAAACTACTTAAAATAAAGAGGTTATTGATTTTTAGGTTTCCGTAGTAAATAAGGAACCCTTATAGTATCGCCATGTCCGTCTGTCTGTCCCTACTGTAGCTCAAAGACGCTTAGTACTAAAAAGCTGTAATTTGGCATAGGTATACATATTATATCCCGCCGACAAAGTTACAACTTGCACGTAACGTGGCCTGGGGATGGTATTTCTTTTTCTCGACTGGGGTAGACGAGAAAAATGGTATGGGGTAGGCCGTTCAAAAATATTGCGGGTCTGTGAACTCCACTTTTCGATTCAAGGATTCACTTGCGTAATATTAAGCATTAAATCGCAAATTTTTGAGTCAAGTGTCGTCGTCCCCCCCCCAACCCCCCGCCGCCCCGCCAGCTAAATGGTTGTTTATGGAGATGTGAAAAATTTCATGGCAGTAGCACATATAATTAAATTAAAAGGAAAACTATCACGGTTAAGTAGGCTTTACAAGTTAATGAGTTATAGTCGACCAACTTAAATTTGCTGTTGGCGAATTGACTGTGGCATATTTCGATGTATGGGAGAACATATGTTTCAACTACAATGTTAAGTTTGTTTTTGGGATAAATTCATTCCAACTTCCCAAATACGGAACCTTTCATTGTGCATGATCCGACACGCACTTGGCCGATTTTTTTAAATGAGAGGTCATCACCACGATTATTTTTGCCGAGTCTTATTTTTGTATGTTTGAATATTTTCTCATTCTATTTCAATTCGAAATGAGCGATGGTCCACTATTTCGGGGAATACAATAATGATTCACTTCAACGAAACGCATATTTATTCAAACAACACAATCGGAAAACTCACTAGATAGATAGATAGATAGATAAAACATTTATTCAGTGCACACAAAAGACACAACACACAATAGCACAATTCATGGATAACAAATTACAGGAATATATATAAAAAACAAATTATTTAAAAAGCAAAAAACCCGACTGCAAAAACACATAACTGAAAACAGAAAAACAAGCATTAGAAATCTATAGAATTTTGGTATATTTTATTTATTAAATTATTTATTTCAAGCTTTTTAGTTGTATATATCTATATATGGAATTGACTCATTACTAGCTTTTATTTGATATCAATATTGTTGTGATTTATTTTAAAAAACTTTTCCGTCCCTTTTTTTGTATTTGCAGACGCAATATATAAAATTTATATAGGCTATGTCACTTCCACAATGAAGACAAATCTAACGACACATCTTATGTTAAAATCCATCAAGCCGTTTAGGCGTTTAGGAGCGTGCCAAAGAAATAGACACACATACATAGATACATACATACTCTCGAAAAACATTACCCTCCTTCTGGGGCAGTCAGGTAAAAACAGAGTGACATTATGACATACTTCAATGATAGTAAGTCTGAGATCGAAACGGTCACTGACAAGAATATCAAGAATATCAATATCTCAGAATATCATGTTTATATTTATGCAATGTAAATGGAACTCGGAGTTATCAGAACAAACAGACTACATACTTACGTATGTACATGCACTATATAGTGCATGTACATATCGTATCGTGTCGTAGTTAGAGTATGTATGTATCTATGTATGTATGTATGTATCCTGATATGACAATAATTTCTGATGTACACTACTGTGTACATCATACTACTGTATATACTACTGTGTACATCAGAAATTATTGTACGTACATAATCAGATTCCACCTTAACAATACAGCTTAGTGGAGCTGAAAGCTAAGTTAAAACTCACTGTCATAATAGCATCCCAGTTTCTACTTTGCCTCGATACTTTGCAGAACAGAAACACAATTTAAATTCCAAATGGAGTTTGCAATGTGCCTCTATTTTATACATAAAAGTTATTCTGATAATAAAGTTAGTGCACATGTTATAAACTTCGCATGCATAAGCCAATTTATTAAGAGAAAGCTCCGGTACCTACTCGTACATATATTTTTAATCGATCGATGTGGAAGAAACCTTTTCATTTGATATTAAGTAGCGACCCGTCCCTGCTTAAATTGGCGGGTTTTACGGCTTAACAAAATATCGAGATTTATTTATTACATTTAAATTTAACGTGAATGTATTATACACATTAAACTTTTTTTTTTTTGGGGTGGGAAATCATCAACTAACTTCTCCCGCTCTGGGCGGAGCGGGAGGGTGTCAGACACTTACTGACTAAAACCCACCCGTATTCCTTCCTGTTGCCTGTGTTGCGGGGGCCTCGGTGACCCATAAGTACCTTCCCGCGACCCCGGCAGGCATCGGCCCTAGTGGACCTCTACCTTTGTGCTGACGACATCTATTTGAGGCGCGCGTGGAATAAAACGCGCCGTTGACCCGGGCCTGGTCCTTACCGGACGGTGAGCTACCCATTGCTCACCGTCCGCAAGCCCGCGCTTACGGTGGCCGGAAATCCGCCCGGGATTCCCGACGCCCAGGGCGTCTCCTGCGGCGGCTAGAGGCGAGAGGGCGCGAAACATGCCTTTCCCTCAACCGTCCCGCCTCCTCCTTCGCGAGCATTACTGCTTCGCAGAAGGAGGTGACGGCTGCCTATGCCCTCTCGCTCCGTACCATGGCCTGAACCAGGGCCGGACGCGAGAGATCTCTGCCGCCGATCGCCTCCACGAGGACACGGCGGTGCTCTGCCCAAGCCGGGCAGAACTCCACCGTATGCTCCACCGTGTCCTCCGGGCGATCCACACAGTGGTGACACCCGGGCGTTTCCTCCCGCCTTATCCGACACAGGAACCTCCCGAAGCTGCAGTGTCCGGTGAGGACCTGCGTCAGGCGGAAGGTGAGGACGCCGTGGCGCCTCTCTAGCCACTCCTCAAAGAGGGGACTTATCGCCGCAATTGTGGCGTGCCCAGCACTGGGTTGCGACAACCGTACTCTCCATGACGCCATGAGATCCCGCCGGAGCTCCGTCCGCTGTGCCGCGATTTCTCGCGGCAGCGGGCTTACGCGGTTACGCCCCGGCGTTTCGCCTACTCGCGCCACTCCCATACGTGCGCGAGGACTTACACATGAACCTTACGGAATAAATTCTCAAAATTATGGTTATAACCGCATTAAAATCAATTGAGGATTTTTTGGACCAGATTTAGATTTTTAAAGATCTTTATGAAATCTAGGTATAGTTCAACTAGATGGTACCTACATTAATTCAAATACAGAGAGATAAAAAAAAACCTTGAGAAAATGATCGTCTTTTAAAAGTTGGAAACTACTTACGGCTATTGTCGATTCTCAATAAGAAATACTACTAAAGTTTATGCCATTCGAACTGATCATAACATTGTTCCGGCCTCACCGACTCTGTTTAGACTAAGGTGCGAACACAATGGCGCAATCAGCACGAGCGGAAACATTCTGATAATAATGAGCGATTTAAATGGCCGCACCGGGGCAGACATAGGAAATAACTGCTCAAAGTAGTTCTATTGTAACATCACTCAAACCCGATCACAATGGTGGAAGTAGTTTCAATAAAGATAATTTTAATGATTATGACAGCAGTTTCATTCGATCGCCACTCATCAAGGCTATTTAAGGCTTGTTGAGAGGCGATAATTAAATGACGCACCCTGGGTAGCCAGGCCTGCTTCCACTTTACCAACTGGCTAATTTGTTACCACAACATGTGATTTTCTCAGTCGGTACTTCGTTCTTCAGACAGTGCACAGTCAGTTTCTCCAACTCTGTAAAAGGATCACCTCCTTATTTCAGTACATACATCAATGTATTGGTCGTCCCACGCAAGCAAAAGGAAGAGTGAACCCAAGGAAATGGGTCAATGTGTTGCAGATTACGGGTTACAAGCCACAATGTCTGTGTTGAATCACTCGTAGAGACCACTCGAGCATCGTTGCAAGCTCCGAGCAGATTGTTTACATACCTGACTTAATCCAAGTCCACAGTTTTCTAAGTACCGATAAGTACTTGTCGCTATAATAGCTTGTCAATAAAATCCAAGCGGCACGTAGTAGACGCCATTATTGATCGATTTGTTTTCCGATAAGCTGATGACACGTCTAATTTATATTAATGATAGGAACACGTTGACACTGATATTACAGATATCAAAATTCAGATAAAAATTCATATGACAGAATTTTTCCATTCAGAACGTATTGTATAGCACTCCACTAATTACTAATGTTTACCCGATCTGTTTGTCAATTAGCTGTTCCATATGCGGCCAAGTTCCGTTGATAAGGGGTCTAGTGCCCTTGCTAGTTATCGAACACCTACATGCATGTATTAGCTAGACATGTCATTCGCAAGGTTATATCGAAGAACCCCGATATATAACCTAAGCCACAAACTTGATTTGCATGATTATCGTTCTGTTTGAAAACTACGGCCCACACGCTGTCGTTAAATTTATGGCCCGATTTATTTGAACAGTTAAATTAGGTCTAAAAACAGTGATCTGTTTTCATATAGGTAATAATGTTCACTTGTGTTATGATAATAGCACCCGTATAAACCGTTCGTGAAATTGGACTTATACCAAATCTCATATTAACATAATATGAGATTTGGTATAAATATATTATAATAATATTTGAGATACTAAATAGCTTTTTAATTTCAGGACCGAGAGGACGGAGGACACGGTGTCAAGCAGCGGCAACCTCACCAACAACGCGGTGCGACACAAAATAGTAGTTTTAGGAGCTGCGAAAGTTGGCAAGTCGTCGCTCATTACACAGTTTCTATATAACACATTCTCACCAAAGTACAAGCGAACCATAGAGGAGATGCATCATGGGGACTTCAACGTGTCCGGAGTGAGGCTAACGCTGGATATATTAGACACGTCGGGGGCTTACGAGTTCCCCGCGATGAGGACGCTGTCCATGCAGTCTGCAGACGCCTTCATACTGGTGTACGACATCACCGACGCCAACAGCTTTACTGAAGTGGGGCTCTTGAGAGATCAAATCCACGAAACTAAAGATAGCACCGCCGTCCCTATTGTCGTAGTCGGCAATAAGGTGGACCTGGCAGAAACGGGCTCGAGACAGGTAAGCGATTCTTTTCTTCTTTTACAAAGGTGAATCATAATAACTAGAAATAAGGTTTTACCTCACGTGCTATTTTCGCCACGACTTTTCTGTGAGCAATCTCAAATACGTACGACTGGTTCTTTGCCTCATGTTCTTACTTGTCGGTGTTAAATAATTACCTCTCATGTTTGATGGCTGTTTGTACTAAGCTACACAGTTTTGTGTGATGAAGGTTGGATAACATAACAACGTGACGGGTGAACCGGATCAAGTGGGTGTCACGTATCACATAACCCGGAGGGATATGTTCAACTATTCCAAGAAATCTATATATAGGATGAAAACAGTCGAAAATCCTGTCAAGCGTACTATGTATAAATACATTGACAAATAAAGGATTTATCTGGATAAAAGCTTGCCTTTTTCAGGATTTCTTACAAAATGAATTCATAAATCAGTAGTCTGCAATATAGGACCTATAATTGAAAACCATGCTTCACAAGTGAGTGCAAATAAAATACGATTACCGTCACAAATCTGTTAAACAGATCTGGAGCATTTGACTGCTCATTTACTATGAAGTCGTTTCTAATGTGTCGTGAGGAAAATTGAATTTCCGCGATGTCACTAGTTGCAATATGTGGAGCGAAAGGTCACAGGAAGCCTAACCACCAACATCGGTGCTCCGACAGTAACCGGATGTGACGAAATCGGCTGCAATGCTTCTCACAATGTGATAAAATGATTATCTTTTCCTTGAGCATCTTCTTTTATTTATTATTATGGGAAGTCAGTTCTTTTTCCTGACGTTATTAATGCAATTCTGGTTTTCCTTAATTACTCAGTCCAATGCATTTAAAATGGAACCAAATTCGTATTAATCTGACTTATAGAGTTACAGTCACAAGGAAAACTGTGGGTGATTTGAAACCTGTCTTCTATGTTTTAGATATCCAAAAAATACAATTTTTTGGTTAAAAGCTGTTCATTTTTTAACGTGATACATATTATTACGTAAACAATATTATGTGGTTGGTAACTATTACAAAATGCCGGAACCACAACATTAAGTAACAAACAATGCTTTATTTATGTTCCCAACAAAGGATTTATAACATTTGCAAGGTGATTAAGTAACGTGAATCTTGTAGTTTATAACAGCTGTGAAACGGAAATTATAATGCTGTGTAACATATTGTAACTTAACGTGGGTGTACTATAGGTACACCCCTGCCTAAACCGTCCGGAATTACAAGCTGGGTGATAATATGTTAGAATAATACATTACACAAAAACGTTTTCATCATTTTAAAAGTGATGCCCAACAGAAGCAACTACGAGTATGAATAAAATTTGAGAGACACAATAAGGGGTCTCTAAGAAAAAAATCTCGTATTTTGTGAAAATAGAGCGGAAGGACACGTACCGAATCCTTATAAGGAACGGAAATTATAATTGATTACTTTCCTTTATCATAATAAAAAGAAAACGGAGAAATGAGGAAGTTTTATTCATACAATAAAAGTTAGAACAATTAAGTAAGGATATAAAACTACGTTATAAAAACAAGAAATATATTTATTATGCTGATTAAGCACAATGGGCGGTTTTATCGCTCGTTTTTTGCATAATGAATGAACTGAATAAACAAATAAGCAATGCAAAACCCTGCCAAAGACATAATGATTTACTTCACAAAAGTATAATTTCGTCATGTCTGAACACTAATTGAAACTACACAAGTTACTCAGACTAATAGGTATTTTATTGAGTTTGTAGGTAAGTGGAGGACAAAATACGAAATAGTTGAGTCGTGTCGAGTATCTAACATCCTAGTGTTCTAGGGAACAAAGCACAGTTCTGTCTACACAGACTTAGAAAGCTTAACAAAAGTATTTCACTTTAGCGTCGGAGCAAACGAAGCTCCCCTCGTGTTCTAATACAATGCCGATTAAATAATTAAACACTGTGTGCAATACCGAACATTTTCTAAAGCTTTATTTAATTTTCTTCTCGGATCGATATATTTTATATTGCAGTCTTACAATTTTTCTGTTGGAATTGGTTGTTAGATACTGCACGTGCACGACTTAATTACCTATGTATAAATTACACATTTAATAAATATTAGTAAAAGTTAAAATGGTGTGCTGGTGCCTATGCTTGTGTATGGAAATAAACGTTGGGTGTGGCAAAAGAAGCATGAAAGTAGAATAAATGCTGTGGAAATGCGTTCCTTGCGAAGCATGTGTGGTGTGACTATAAATGATAGGTAAGCTTTTTTATTTTGGGTGGGAAATCATCAAATAACTTCTCCCGCGGCGGAGCGGGAGGGTGTGTCAGACTCTTACTGACTTAAACCCACCCGTATTCCTTCCGTTGCCTGTGTTGCCAGGGGCCTCGGTATTTTTACTTTTCCGCGACGTAAATGATAAGCTGGAAAATGATGTGATGAGGCAACGGTGCAGTTTAAAAGAGGATGTAGTGACAAAAATTTAAAAGAACATGCTTAGATGGTTTGGTCGCCCCAAGGCGGAGGACATCCATGAGGATTTTCCACCCCGGAGCAAAACAAAAGGTTAGGTTAGGTTAGGTTAAAAGCGCGCGCGCAAGCCGAGCGAGCGCTACATCCAAGTTGGTCGCAGTTACTTGGATCCCAAGATATTCATTATATTAGTGCTCATGAATATTTTTGGAAAGAAAAATGGGAATTATTTGAGGTTCGATTAAATACATATAGCAAAAGTAATTATGTTGTTTAACAAACGAAATAGAATGTTCTCTGGTTTCAGTCTGTCGAACACGATAAAGTTTATACGCAGTATATAAAACAAAGTTATTTTTTTTTAAACTATACTGGAGCACTTATTTTCATGCTCACAGTACGGAGTGCAGGCACTAGACAACATACGCTACAACTTTTCTCGCCATGCAGTATTGTAATTGTAACTTTGTTGGTGACAAAATAATGTAGGTTTTCATGGGCTGTTCTGCGAAGCTGACTTAATTTGATACATTATTTACTGTACAGACAGACATAAAACTGACTGTCTTACGTATGTACATATTATGTTAATTCATTACCAGCAGCGGACACTAGATGAATCTCAGATAAATTACTAGGAATAAAACAAAACAACACTTCGTCTATAATATAAACAATGTGTCAATCGGCTTAATTTCGTATCAGTGCACTTCCAAACTGTATTCGTAGTTAACTAGAACAGCGTATTACGCTTTGGCCGCAGCATGTATATTTCATAAGCTGCGTGACGAAGTTAGTTGGTCGTGCCGGAACACGTCTCGTGCTTGTGCGATACTGTCCGGAACACTGCGCACAATAGCTCCGGGCGTCCGTTGGCTCTCAATATCCGCACCGCCGCGCACTGTTCACTACCATAACCTTGTATTTATTCAAGAGAGAACGGACGCTCTAATGGAGATTCGTTACCAATTGTCTTTGGTTTTATTGCCTATTATTGCAATAACTCTTCGCGTTGTTTTGTTGTTTATGGTTGTGTCAAAAGTGTCATGTCTTTTTTGGCAAGTAAAAAAACCTACGTTTTAAAAACAGAAATATTTGATGAAGCTTATAAGATAAGAATACCTGCGTTTAGCGTTACCAGGGGTAACCATCACCTCTTATAGCAGTATTATTTCAATATTACTTTAGCGTGAGAAAGAGATGGAGCTATAGGTCCTGTATAGCTCCATCAATTTCCCACTGTGAAGTAATATTATAATAATACTGCTTTGTGAGGTGATGGTTACCCCCCAGGCGTCCGGATAAAGCCGGACACAGTCAAGCTTTTTGGTTGCGAGTGCGGCCAAATTAGACGGTGTCAGGTCAGTCCGGCTTTTGTTAGGTTTTTTAAAGTTTTACTTTTCATACCTTATTTTGATATACCATGACCGTTTTGTTTTAAATTGTTTTCCATTGCTAAGTCATATTGTAATGAATATTGAATGATTAATAATAAAGATGACTGATTCATTCAATTGTATTGTTGTTTCATTAGAATTGAAGATTTTATGGTAAATGATAAAAAAGCCCTGTTCCATTAAAAAAAAAAAATAAGTGTCGTAATATACTAAGACTAAAAAATCAAGGGTGTCTGGCCTTTTTATTTATTTATTTAAGGACTTTGGAAGACTTACAGCTAAATACAATGGTGATAAATAACAGTATGATAATCAGACAGCCAATTACAGGTCTTCTACTTCTTCTTCTTGGTCTTTTTGCTCAAATATCCGGCTAAACTGACTGGTCTGTCCGGCTTTCGGTTTTAAGACCTGGTAACCCTACGTGCGTTAAAGTCTTGTGTAAGATATTCTAATTCTCATTATTAATACTACTTACCAAACTTTAAGAGTTGGGTACCTCTCGCGTAGTTTGGGACACATATTTGGAGAATACTTTAAACTTACCTCATAAAACAAAACTTAGTGTAATAAATCTGTACGAAACTCATTTGGGTTAACTAAAACAGAAGTCGGTTTCCCAACAAAGATATGCTAATTACTGACGACTTTATTCGAAAAACTTTGATGGAGAAAATACCTTTACGTGGATTTCACGAAAATTGCACATACTAAACTTTTCATTCAACTATTTCACTAAGCTTAGCTAGGGGCATTGTTTCATATTATTGACATCTTCAATATCTACATGCAATAAAATTTAATCCAAAAGAATGCTATTTTAATTTTGATAACATGACCAATATTTTATTTCGGAAATAAACTTCCTTTTTAGGGTTCCGTAGTAAACAAGGAACCCTTATAGTTTCGCATTGGTCGTCTGTCTGTCTGTCTGACCCCGCTGTAGCTCAGAGACGCTTAGTACTAGAAAGCTGTAATTTGGTTTATTAATCACGCCGACAGTGGTAAAACAAAATCGTGACAAAAAAAATAAAAAAAAAGTATCATTCCCACATTACGCGCAAGGGAGGTAGCGCGTAATGTGGGAATGATATTTTTATTCTCGTCTATCGCATGGTGTGGGGTATCGTTGAATAGGCCGTTTAAATATATTGAAATATAGGGTTTGTGAACACTATTTTTCGATTCAAGAATCCGTTTGCGATATATTAAGCTTTAAAGTGCTAATTTTTGTTAGAGTCAAGTGTCGTCGTCGTCCCCCGCTGCCGCCGCCTAAATGGTTGTTTATGGAGAGATGTGAAAAAATTCATGGCAGTAGCACATATAATGAAATTAAAAGACTATAACTTATAAAAAAATAACTATCACAGCTAAGTAGGCTTTACAAGTTAACGAGTAATAGTCGACCAACTTAAACGTGCAGTTGGAGAATTGACCGTGACGTATATCGATGTATGGGAGAACTTGTTTTTCAACTACAATGTTAAGTTTGTTTTTGGGACACAAGCATCCCAATATTCTCAACTACGGAACCCTTCATTGTGCGTAGTCCGACACGCAATTGGCCAGTTTTTCATTTATATTAAAGTTACTTCAAATGAGGAACGATGGATGACATGTTTGCCTATCTTCGCAATTTATGTGTCTATCTGAAACTGAAATAGTAGGCAAAAGCAGCGGTATGACATCTTCAATATTTGCTTCATAGGTAAAATACTTCTGAAATATTCATGGTTAATAACACAACCTACTATTCTTTCTTCATTCGATACGGAAATAAAAATATAGCGAAAACATATTGTATTATTGCCTGAAACTTTCCGTAATAACTTACACGTGTGACCCTCATGTCACTAACTCTGTCAAGTGAAGAGATCAGGGTATTATCCTTAAGTTCAACAAACCAAACAACTTCTATTATAACTTTGATTTCTTTTACAGGTGGAATTTCATACAACAGAATCTGTAGTAACAGTCGACTGGGAGAACGGTTTCGTGGAGGCTTCGGCGAAGGATAACCTGAACGTGTCGCAGATTTTTAAGGAGCTCTTGGTTCAGGCGAAGGTGAAGTACAACTTGTCGCCCGCGCTGCGCCGGCGGCGGCGGCAGTCGCTGCCCACGGGCCCCCAGGGCCCCCCGGGGTCCAGCCCCACGCCGCCCGCCAACGCGCCGCACGTGCCGTCGCCAGCGCAGCTCGCGCACCTCCAGCAGATCCGCGAGCGACACAGCAATAAACGCAACTCTTGCGTCATTTCTTAGGTGGACGTGCGCGCGCGCGATGTTGCGCGGTATCACGGTATCACCGCTAGTTAAGGCCCTCGGGTAACTTTCGAATTTTCTATACGTACCGATAAAACTAATTATATAAAACTCTACCTAATTAAAGTGGACTTTGTATTAGATGTTCATGAAAATTCGCTATCATCGCTATTTTCTTCAGCCAGTCTCCTAAATAAATCACATTTATACAGTAATATGTATGAATTTTGACGTTTACATAGTAATTTATTTTGAATTATTCCAAAAGCTTATACCTGTTAATAAAACTAACACTTTTTGATGTCGAAATTACATATGAATCATAATATTAGTGTAAATAAGAGTCTTGAATACAAAACTGAACAAGGTTCCAAGTTAGGTTCATTTTCAAACTTTACGTACAATTCCCACGTGTCGTATGTAATGTGATGATCACAAGATTACGTCATCTGTCTCATCCCCGCCCCGTTCATGGTTCCAATAATTTACGATAATGTTACGCGATAACACGTTTCTTACGTGATATACTTAGATCCATTAAGATTTGTCCATTCCTTCGTGATGTTTCTACTTTACATGTGTATAACTAGATAAGTAGTGGAAATAACGCCAACATACAAAAAATACCTTTAGAGTTAAGGTTCTCGTGTATTACAGTGACAATGTAGGGAAAAGTGATAATGTAGAAGTGACGGGTATTCGTGACTGGTTTATACTCTAGGATTATAATAAAGTTATTCTAACTTATAGGTAAGATAAGTACGAGTTGTGTGAGGAAGGCGCCACAAAACGACTGAGTGTTCCACAATATATCAGAACGAACAAGATAATATGTGTTGGTATTGGATCTGTCTTCGATAATATTTGTGAGAGGTAAGTCTATGCCGTAAGGGTAGTGATCTCGTTACACAAATTACTTCAGAAAGAATAATGACCTAACGAGAGTGGGTTACAACCCCATTCGGGGGTGGTAACAAAAGCTATTCGATTACTTGATAATATAATGATAAGAATCGTCTATGTGTACCTAATACATTCCGTTTGCCAAAACAGTATTAAAGAATTGTGGATCTTATATCAATATTGTGTCTAATTGATAAAAACTTTCATTCAAAGTGTGTAGAGTAACGTGACTTGTAAATTGTAATTGTTTAAATACTATACTATTTTCTGACTTCAACTGAGCGTTATATTGTAGGAATAACTTTTATCATAACATTAACATTAAGACAAAAGTTTCTCTCTCGAACAGTTATTGTGTCAGTCTGGATGTTGTATGTAACGAAAATCGTTTTTCATTGTGAATTTCGAGCATAAAATATTCGAATCTGAAATTGTCTGATATTTAGGTATGAAAATACATGGAATTTGTATTAAATACGAAAGAAAAAATACAATTGCGCTGGCAAGATTATCACGATTAACGAAAATACATAGATAACCATAGAAATGTGAAATAAGTAATCGTGTTTTTTTTTTATTGCATGTGTTTTTTATCTTGTGTTTGTGTTTTATAGTAAAGACATGTCATATTTTATAATTTTCAATTAACTTAATTATGGATTCGGATTGTTTATTTTAAAGACCTGCGGGGCAATTGCGTAACACACATAGAATGACAATTGATCGCAATCGGTTTCATTTTGACAGTTCAACAACATTCATTTCGTTATTCACGTTGTTGAGCAGACGAATTTTTCAAACCTATGAAGATTAGCATAGCAATACGCTTCAAAACTCTCGGATTGTAATTCAAACTGTGTTACGCAATTAGGGTGCTGATTTAACACAATTATAAATTGACCACTTTAGCAAAGAACAATAACTCTTACTTTAGCGTAAATGACCTATGATTTTTAGACTTTGGGTGGGATAAGGGTTTACAAAATATAAACACCAGTAATTCAGCTATGTCGTCTAATGAAATAGAAGGTTAAATAATTTTATTAAATATACATTTGCCAGTAAAGGCTGCAACCCTAATCACACCGCTATCTCTTGAGAGTAGTGGGTACTTAATTATTTACATGTATTTCTTTTTAATTTACACATTTGAGTTCATCAAAATTGATTTTAGTTACACTTTTTTTTGGGCGGGATATTATCAAATAACTTCTCCCGCTCTGGGCGGAGCGGGAGGGTATGTCAGACTTACTGACTAAAACCCACCCGTATTCCATTCTTTGCCTGTCTTGCCAGGGGTCTCAGTAACCCTTTTGAACTTCCGCACGACCCCGCCAGGCATCGGCCCTAGTGGACCCTTACACTTCTGCTGACATCTATTTGAGGCGCGCGTGGAACACAACGCGCCGTCGACCCGGACCTGGCCCTTATCGGACGGCGAGCTACCCTTTGCTCACCGTCCGCCAGCTCGCGCCTACGGTGGTCGCAAATCCGCCCGGGATTCCCGACGCCCAGGGCGTCTCCTGCGGCGGCTAGGGGCGAGAGGGCGCAAAATTTGCCTCTCCCTCAACCATCCCGCCTCCTCCTTCGCGTGCATTACTGCTTCACAGAAGGAAGTGACGGCTGCCCATGCCTTCTCGCACCGTACCATGGCCTGAACCAGGGCCGGACGCGAGAGATCTCTGCCGCCGATCGCCTCCACGAGAACACACCGGTGCTCTGCCCAAGCCGGGCAGACCTCCACCGTATGTTCCACCATGACCTCCGGGCGATCCACACAGTGGTGACACCCGGGCGTTTCCTCCCGCCTTATCCGATACAGGAACCTCCCGAAGCTGCAGTGTCCGGTGAGGACCTGCGTCAGACGGAAGGTGAGGACGCCGTGGTGCCTCTCTAGCCACTCCTCAAAGAGGGGACTTATCACCGCAATTGTGGCGTGCCTAGCCCTGGGTGGCGACAATCGCACTCTCCATGTCGCCATGAGATCCCGCCGGAGCTCTGTCCGCTGTGCCGCGATTTCTCGCGGCAGCGGTGTTTCGTCCCGGCGTTTGGCCTCCTCGCGCCACTCCCATACGTGCGTGAGGACTTTTGCCTCCAAATCCCTTGGCGGCAATCCGGCAAGGAGGCTCGCCGCCTCACCGAAGACCGTGCGGTATCCACGGACCAGCCGGATGGCCATGACCCTTTGGGCCGCGCTCAACCGGCGGGCTGGGTGCAGCGCCAAGGAACGCACCCACACAAGTGCCCCGTAACCGCACGACCCTCGCGTAGAGCCTCCGGCAGGAGGCGTTTGGACCCCCTAGATTGGGCAGGAGCCGCTTCAATGCAGCCCCGGCCCGATCTAGTTTGGGAGTTAGTTACACACCGGACGTTTCATAGGACCATATAACTTGATTACAACTCTACTTATTTTTTTTCAAATTATATGGATGTGCCTTTTTTAAAAGATTAGTCTTCTTATTTAGTACAAATTGTAGCTTTTGTTGAATGTATTTATCACAAATATTATTCCTAATTCTGCTTAAAAAGAAAATGTGTTCGCTTTTGCGTTTCAAATACATACCTACGTAGTTTTATTGTTAGTTTCTTAGAAAAAAAGATGAATATAAATCTATACATATTTATTATGAAATTTGAATAATATTGGATAAAATTCAAAAAAAATATGTGGTCTATCAATGTTTGTACTTTGAAGTACTTTTAGCAGCGTTCTGCGTACATTTACTTATGAAAATGAATACAAAGCAAAATATTATCTAAGAGACTTTTTATGATCCTTTGTATAAATATAATGAAACTGTTCGTGGAACTTAGCACAGAAGGATTTGACATGTGTAGTATGTGTATAGATGTTAATTTTCCGTTCAATTTAATGGTCACGTATTTATCTGTAGTAAATTAACTTAAATATTTATATTATATGTTTCAAATACAGTTTTTTTTTATTATTGTACCGACACCATGTAACTAATAATGCATACTTTGTAAGCCCCTCATGTATACAAAACCTTTACGTAGCTAAATAAATTATTATTGGTATTTACTTCAACATTTGTACCGATGTAATGAAATTGTCTCTGAATAAAAATAACTAACTTCTGAAACGTTGATTTTCTTCTCATTAATACTTATTTCTTACTTTTATGGAAACTGTCGCGAACAAAACAAAGATTTTTCCAAAAGTACTAGGACAGGCAGTTTAACTTTATAATTCAGTTTGTAAAGACAAAGTGAGACGATCGTATTCAGAGTGCGTAACTAGAATTCTGTCTCAGAAAAATAATACAATTAACGGGCTTTTATTTTTCAAGCGTTCCTTTCAAACTCTAATTTTATAATGTTACTTATGCCTGAGAGTAAGACAAGGCAAGGTTATGAACGTGGAAAGGCAACAGCGGCGCGTCATCATGTGGATCTGCGGTAGCGTCCGTTGTAAGCACTTTCTGCACTTTTTCTGGGGTAAAGGGCGCGCTGCAACTCGACGCTATGGAAGGAACTCGAATTTCACCAACCTATCGTTTTATAGAGCCTTGCTCAACGCATTGTTGCGCAATGCTGGACTCGTGAGGGACGAGTGCGTCGTGCGTGCGGGCGGCATGCGTGCGGCGTGGCGGCGGCACGCGGCGGCCGCCTCGCGGCACTTGTTGCGCAGCGCGCGCGATCGATATCCCTCCCCCCGCCTCGCCCACCTGCTCCCCCTCACACCCCCACCCCAAAGACACTTTCCATTCAACGCCAAAACCATCCTCACACCCTTTGTCACCAACCAATTCAACCAAGAGAAAAATTTCAAGCACATTTATATTTTGAAATTCATCTCGTTTCGTCTTTGGCTACATTAAAAAAATGACCTGCATTTTTAAATAACAAGCTGTTATGAAGGAATTCAGCCGTTTTCAGATTCTGTTAAGTGGCATTGTCAGGCTTATATAGTCTTCATAAATCGTCCCCGCCGGGAGGCAATTCCGCTCGAGGAGCTTTCACTTCGCACTAATGAATAAAAGAGAGGAATTATTAGATTCGTTTGGAAACCTGAACGTGATACCTACTCCCTTGAAGTATCAACAGGTGCTGAATTCCAACTCAGACATTGTAACCATGTTTAGGTTAGTCATCTGAGCCCATTTTAGATGTCATGTTATCGTTTACTCGCTTGCTAGATCGTGCTGAGTTAAAGTAGCTCTAAATTATATATAGTGTAGTATACATAATAGATAATCGCCTCATTATGAAACTCCGCACGAACTGTGGTTCGCACGTAATATCCGAACACATGTGCTACAGCCGATTAGCGCGCAAATCCGTAGCAAGGCGTAGCCGCGTAGCAGCGTAGGCCGCGTAGGCCGCGTAGACCGGCGAACAATGCTTCCCACATTCCCCACCATTCGACAAACAAACAATTCATTTGATAAAAATACTGATAACAAGTTCGACAGTAATAACAAGAGAGTTTGATCTAATTTAAAATATTGCACAAGCACATAAATCTGGCATTTCACAATATTGTTGGGAATAACGCGCGTCTCCGCCGAGACTTTTCATAAACTTGCATGCATAATATACAGCAACCTTTGTGGTGGACGACAATGCTGTACTCTGCGCTCCGCTTGCATTTACCATCTCTGAAGGTAATTTATCTTTGCCAAGAATACTCGTGTATTGTGACAAGTTAAATAACTTGGTTGATTGATTCAGTAACCCCGCCACTTTCATGAAACGCTTTCAATCTTCAGAGCGCTTCTGTTTAGTTGAGTATTTCAATTGAAACAGTTAATTGTGTAAATCTCATTGAAATGGCGTAATTACATTGACCCAAAATTTCCTTTACGTCTTATGTCAAAGGTTTCGAAAAGGTCGTAAAGATTGTTTACAGCAAATATTCAATAATACAAATCAAAGGAAATTAATGAACAGTCCCAAAAAGTAATAAATATTAAGAGTTCTTTAGTCGTACCTCAAAGTTTAGTATTGGGAAATACAAAGTTCAATATTGAACAGAAACTGTGGTATTTATTTACTGGGTTTTTTAATTAAATAGTGAAAACTTTCCGCGGAACCCCGCTGCCAAGGGTGTCAGCGGGGTTCCGCGGAAAGTGTTCATTTTAGTATCGGCTCAGTCAACACTAAAACGATGTAAACAGAGCCGCTGCTACAATTAATGTTGCCATCAATTCTAATATTATGACGTTTATATCTTTTATTTAATAAAATACGTGTATTAAATATTTTATTAGACAGACTAATCCTTCACACAAAATTGTAGTTGAGTCTAACCTGAAGGCATCTTCGCACCTTGAATAGTAATCCTAAATTTAATCTGCAGAGAATTTCAATTTTTCAAACCTACAAAAACTTTTAAAAAGCCAAACTAATAAGTTTAATAACAGAAGGTGTATTTTATTTGCTTGCGTTTAATTCAAACAAAGGTTAAATTAATCTCCTTCTATTTAATTATCTTTTGGTATCAGAAACAGAAGACTGAAGAACGATTGTAATTATTTTTCTTGTTTCGTGTAGACCTGTACTATTTAGAATGAAGATTGTTCCTTTACCTAATACGAGTTAATAGGCACTTTTATTGTTAAGGGCCGGGTAATCGCAATTGATCTTCAGCAATACAACGAGACGTTACTTCCTGAATTTATTTCTTAAAGTATTTTACTACAATGCTTAAATATTCACATACACAATTGATGTGTATGAGTTCTAGTCTAACATACATTTTTTTGCATAACTTACTTGCATTATATGAAGGCGTAATATCAGATTTAAAAGTCACTAAAATCATAGATGACCAGCCATGATGATCCAGCTAGATGGACCGACGACCTTAAAAAGGTGGCTGGGACAGACTGGATGCGGAAGGCGGAGGATAGGGTGTTGTGGCGCAGCCTGGGAAGGGCGTATGTCCAGCAGTGGACTGTTATAGACTGAGTTGATTGATTGAAAATCATATATCTGTGCCTTAAGTACATGTATCCTTATTAGTGTTTAACTTATTTTTTTTTCCTTTAACAGACTCTGCACACTATACCCCGATGCTATCTATGCAGGAATTTATTAATGCGCTGTAGCAGTTTCATTATTAAAAAACGTTTTATTTAAAAATTAAAGTGTACAAATTAATCAAAGAAATCATCAACAAAAATGTTTTATTTTTTATAATTAATAACCCGCTTCGTTGAATCCGGTCGTTAGGTTCACCCTTAGGATTGGCTTCTTAACAATGGCGGCAAATAATCTTTATTATTCTTTCCCTTTCAATTAATTTGAAATGCAAAATAAAAGCAATAAGGCGCAACTTTTTAAACTAAATGAAATATTTCAGTCGCGTTTTCACGTCTTCAGGACAGTTAATTGCGTTTTTAAATTCCTTTTAATTTGGCATTTTAAAGTTTAGTTAAAAAAGTATTCTTGAACGAAAATATCGTTACTAAATAAACTCCTATTATGTACGATGAAGTGTTTCGCGTATTCTTAACTGAAAATTAAAAGCAGTGTTTACCTTCTTTTAATTTTCAGTTTGGTACCTACACAATACTTTTACGTCAGCTGCGTATACGAGTAAAAAGGTACGCTACAAAGATATTAATAAAACATAGTTTCTAGAAATGTTTTAAACTGAAGTGAAGCTTAAAGGCGAACGGCAGGCTTGTATGGGAATTTCGTACCGCTAATAAAATTTCGTGTTTTGGGATATTTTTTGTTTTAATTTGTAGTTAATATGATAGACAAGGACGTAAAATTTATAACCAGTTTTATTTTTTAAGGTTATGTACAAGTGCACCAATGTAGATTGTTACATAAAGGCACTTAAACATTGTTTCGGTAATAAAGTATATGTTCTGGATTGCTTGTCGCTATTTTTGTAGTGTTTTACTTACTATCAAGTAGGTCAATTGAGATGAGGATCGTACCTACTCAGCATGGACATTATCTCCTAATGTACTCCACATTAGGAGATAATGTCCAGCAGCTGACTGCAACAGTTTAATAATGATGAAGTTCTGATGGGGTTTTGAGAGTAGGTAAATAAAAAATACAGTTAATAGTTTTTTTTTAAGTAAATTTATTTTATTTTATTTAAAATCACAATATATTTATTTACATAACCAAATTACAACATGATTATTAACATTAACTAAATTAAATTAAAACTAAGTTAAGCTTAAAAAAGGCCCTCGGGGCATTGTACCGAGGATGCTGGCGGCATTTCCTCGCTGAATTGCAATGCTGATGCGTTGCGCGAGAAAATTGATTAATGATTATTTAAAATTAATTAATTCTTAATATTACTTCATCTAAGAAGGGGGAAGGTCGAGTAATACCCTCATGGCGAGCATAGCTTAAATACCAACATAACTGCGTTTACTTTACGACTAAATTACGTGTAGTAGTTATTAAAATCTCTAAAATCTTTTTTATATTATTAATTAATCCAAACTTCTAAAATAGTACACTTACATGAAAATAAATAGCTTATTTGCCTTGATATGTGGTACAAATTCTATAACAAAACAAAAAAAAAGTAAGTATGAAATCTGCCGTTTACCTTTAGTAAAGGTTTTTTACGTACAAAGTGTACGTTGAAATCCGTTTGTCAGTGTGAATAGTGGGTTCATTCATATTTAGGTAAAAGGGCGGCTTTCAATACGGCGGTTTTATTCATCTAAGATGTTTATGGCTGGCTGTATGTCATAATTTAACTTAGAACAGCCATAAATGTCTAAATAGGTATGTGGTTTATGATACGGTCTGGCTGGAAAGTGACCATAAAATGATAAATAATAAGACTATGTTGGTAGATTAGTAAGACGGGCTGGTGTCCGTCCGAACTCCACGTCAAAGCGCGTATTTTGCGTACGGATGTTAGAAGGTAGCAATTTATAATAATAAAACCTGCTCATAATTATAAATAGCCGTAACTTAAAAAGGGTGTATATTTTTGTTCAAACACTTTTACGTTCTCTTTTTAAACACCTTGTTTAAGAATTTTACGCGTAAATCAATATTCCTTTTTATTCCTCGCTAAATATTTTAAATTGTTCCCTAAACCTTCTCATAAGTGTGTGGTTGTTATCGACTGATCGTTTAACTTGTCACCGGCTGCTACTGACATAAAAAAACACCACTTGGTCCCCTTCTCCACCTCCTCTCTGTTCACTTATAGCCTCCCCAGATATTAAATTCTGATAGCAAGCATTTCCTGTTCACCTCACCTCAAAAGACGCTACTTTGCAAAATCGAATTTGCCAAGTTGGGAACAGAAAGTTAATCTTACTTTCAATCTTTTGTAAAATTACTAAAGTTATTAATAAACTGTCAGTACCAGCAACCTGTAGCATTTAAGGTACTCGGTAAAACCGACAAAATTCCAGAGGTGATTCTCAAAGAGACAGTACATTCATTTCGCTCTAAATCTAAACAAATAGTTATTGCGATGCGTGTAAGACGCATTATCTCGAAACCTGAAACCCCAAATCCTAAAAGAAAATATATTACCTAAGTATGTTATTCTCCATGTGTATTTTCCAAGTTCAATGATCCATCTGATTGGACAGATACTACTGGAAAAACTTCAAAAACTCTCGTCTCCTGATTGGCTCACAATAAGTTTTCCGCCCAACGAGGGAGCAATACAGAGATCAAACGTGTATTTTGTCAATTTATTGTTAGCCTTTGCTCTCTGGGGTAGAAATGTAAGATGGGGACGTCAAAGCGTTTGCGTTCACGCATGATGTCTTATTCGCAAGACGTGTCCGTGCATCCTGGCTTTGTAAGTGCAGATTAGTGCGACTTGAGACGCTGGCGTGATGTGCAAGTTCGCAATGAATGCGTACGCTTCCCGTACCTACTTGTCAGAACCAGAGGTCTATATTGAAGATATCCTAAGGCTGCGACTATGGCTGAGTGGTAGTATGCTCTTCAATTACAAACGTAACCTAGGTATGTACAAAGTGAATTGGTCAGTGAGATTCGAATCTAAATTTACATAAAAGCACTACGAAATCAATTGTGTTATTTACAAATGACAAGATAGTTATTCATATTAATTAAATTAAATTAAAACTAAATTAAACCTAAAAAAGGCTCTTGAGGCATCGTACCGAGGTTGCTGACGGCATTTCCTCTCTGAATTGCAATGCTGATGCGTTGCGCGAGAAAACCGCCAGCATTTCGGTCACCAGTTACATCAACTAGACGTTTCGCGATTTCCACAAATAACTTATGCGCACTGGGACCCCACGGACCGAGGGTCTCGACGCCAAAGCAAAGCACTACGTAGGTTAACTTCGTTTCAAGTTTCAGTTCATTGTACAGAGTGTACCAATGTAATTTAGGTTATTATTAATATACCGTAATTATAACAGGCACCTATTTTCGTACGTAATAATTGTATATACGTAAAGTGAACACTTTTAGGTCACGGGCGTTCTAAAATGGTGCTTTCGGGAACTAAAATTGTAGCTAAAATATAGCAACAGTAAAGCTCATTAAGTTAATTATTATTGTTACATATAATTTATTTATTCAATTACAGGCGATCCCATGACTAATTATAATTATTATAATGAAAATAATACACAAGAAAGGCGAGACGATGAAAACTGACGCTGTCAATTTTCACTGTGTTGGAAGTGGTTACTTTTCACGTTCCTATTAAATTTCATTTTCCAAGCAAGCCAATGAATTGTGTAACTCTCTGCATCGATCTAAATTAACAATTATATTTAGTTTGTCAAGTGAGACGAAGCGGCAATTCCCCGTCTGAATGATGCACAGTGTTTTAAAAAGCCGGTTTTTCGGACAACGCATTATTATTTATTTTTTTTATTATAAACTAGATGCGCCCCGCGGTTTCACCCGCATAAGACCCCGTGGGTATATCGGGATAAAAGTATCGTATGTGTTATTCCTGGTTATAAACTATCTGTGTGACAAATTTCATCCAAATCCGTTCAGTACTTTTTGTGTGAAGTCCTTACAAACTGTCGCATTTATAATATTATATAGTAGGTTGTAATCATTTAAATGCAAGATTTGCGTAGGTATCTCTATTTAGCTAGCATTTTTAGTTTGTATGTTTTTTTTTTTAAATCATCATAGTTTCATCTCGAAATTTTTAAAGAAAGATCAATATCTCAAATAAGTTTAATACGCAAAAATGATGTTAGAAGTATCGAAGGCGTCTCATATGCTGCTTATTTTAGAGTACAAATGAACCTCGCATCTTTGTTAGTCATATTTTTTGGTTTTTAGTTTTCTTATTTTTCTTGAAAAGTCTCCCATATTGAGATAATAATAAATATTGGCTGAATTAGGTTGAACCCGTGCTTCAGTCTAGGAAGTGCATAAATACTTAATTTTATAAATTAACTATGAGTAGGTAGAAAGTAAAAACTAAATTAAAATTAATTTGGAAAATTAATTGAGAGCAGTGGTGGCCCAGTGGTAACGGCTATGACTTACGAGTTGTAGATCGTAGGTTCGAACCCCAGGCAGGCGCTTTACTTTGTGTAAATTATTTCATCACCAATACTCTCAAAACGGTGAAGGAAAACATCGTGAGGAAACCGGCATGTCTTAGAACCAAAAATTCAAAGACATGTGACATCTACCAACCCGCACTGGGCCCGGTGGATTACGGCCCACTCCCTCTCACAGAGAGGAGGCCTGTGTCCCAGCAGTGGGAACATTATAGGATGATTATGTAAATAAAAGTAAAATAGCATGTTAGTGGTTATATTTGCAAACATTAACAAATAGATCTTCTATCTGTGCATAATCTGTGGTTTGTAAATACTTAAGTATATTTTTTTACAGCTTCAGTACTTTAATTTTTTAGTTTTCTATTGAATTTATTGTACAGAAATGGGCCTGGATACTGAAAACTCGATAAGTTATTTAAACTGAAATTATGCTCTTCACTTCCCCTACACACCACATCACATGTCTCCTTCCAATTCCATGGAATCTAGAAACTACAACCTTATTGAGTTTACCTTTTACGTTTGAAAAGCGGTATATCTACGTTCTTTTTTGTCCCAAAAAACCCAAACAAATTGTATAAGCGTTAAATTTAAAATATAAATTATGTTGCAATAATCGATATCGAATAAAAATTTTGTCAATAAAATCCGGACTAAAAATGACAACCCTGGCAAAGTAAAGAAAATAATTTCGAGCAGGCAGATTTTTCGACAAAAATAAGAAAAATTAAAAACCGAAAAACTCGTTTATATCTGGATCTAATAAAAATATGTTGTGGTCTAAAATATGCAGCATAAAAGACGCCATCGATACTTCTTTACATTTTTGCGTATTGCTTAGTTTATGAGTAATATTTTTTGAGGTATACATTGGAAAAAATGAAACGACACTTTTTGACTGTTGTTGTACAGTAAAAAAAAACGGTTCAAGAAACATATTTTTATGTTAAAATAATTGATTACTCACAGTGCACTGAAATGGGCAAAAACAGTAAAGAGCTAAACAGTTATTTCAATTGGATGAACATTAAAGTTTACTGAAACAAACAGTTTCTTTTAAGTGTTGCTTATTTAGAGCTTAAGTGATGCACAGTAAAATCTACTGTTTTTTTCAGTTAGTTTATCTCCTTTGGACAATAGGCCTTTGGACGATTTTGCGGTAAATATTACCGAAAAATCGATTGGGTTTACCGATTTTTCAGTGTACGGTTGATACTTGGACGATTTTCAAAAAATGCTTACTCAAAAACTAGACTTACTAGCTAAATGGGAATATGAAATTTAGCACCTAAATGATTATTTCTATCAGTTTTTTTTATAAAAATGCGATGTCGAAATAGGCTTAAAACACTGTGCATTGCTGAAAATATAAAAAAAATCAAATCAGTTTATTGCAAACGTGTTGTACTTACAGAGGTCTTACCTGAAAAATTAAACAAAATTATGGCCTTTTACACTTTTACATAGCATAACATAGCATAGACATACGATTAGCCGCCTAGATAATCATAGGTCCATTATTATTTTCTTTTTAGCCCTAATACAGTCTGCTTGTGATTCAGAGGTGTGCCATGTTCAGTCAACTAAGAAGGTTCGTATGTCACTCAGATATCGCTAAATTGTCTACAGCTATATTCTGTGAAGAACCACCGATCTCACCACCTTCCAGACCAAATAGCTTTAAAGCTATGACTTATTAAACAACTAACGTTACAATGAGATAAGCATCGAAACATTAGCGTCGCAATTATTTGCCTTATCCAGCACAATCGCGTGTGGCATGCGAATGGGGTGTTAGGAGCCTGCCCAGCCCTCTTGACGGCGCCGGTAGGTACTTATGCGCCATGTTATTAGAAGACTAGCTGTAATGTAACATATGTGTCTGCAAAAATCTACTCTTGAACTTTAGCCTCTCAAGGTCGTAAGGTTTTCCGTACCCATCTCTCGTGGCTAATAGGTTCACGAGATAAGAGATTCATCGATGCTGTTATTGGTTATGTGTATAAGTTTTATCGACTTTTAAGGTTTCGTAGTAAACAAGGAACCCTTATAGTTTTGCCATGTCCGTCTGTCTGTCCCTACTGTAGCTCAGAGACGCTTAGTACTAGAAAGCTGTAATTTAGCATAGGTACACATATTAATCACGCCGACAAAGTGCTAAATCTTTAAACATGATTTTTTTTTGGGTACCTCCCTTGCACGTAATGTGGGGATGATATATATTTTAACGTCTATCCCATGGTGTGGGGTATCGTTGGATAGGCCGTTCAAAAATATTGCGGGCCTGTTCAAACATGTTTTTCAACTACATTGTTAAGTTTGTTTTTGGGATAAATTCATCCCAACTTCCCAACTACGAACCCTTTATTGTGTATGGTCTGACACTCACTTAGCCGGTTTTTTTTAGACCTACTTTCACATGGGCAACGTGGTATTTTATTTGTCAAAAACGCATGGCCCTATAAACCGGACAAAAAAACACCAAAATACTGCTGTGTACAAAAATACTGCTGCTGTATTCGAAAATTCTTCGCTCGAAATCACAAGGATCAGGTAAAGCCTGCCGGGGTCGCGGGAAGGTACTTATGGGTCACCGAGGCCCCCGCAACACAGGCAACAGGAAGGAATACGGGTGGGTTTTAGTCAGTAAGAGTCTGACACACCCTCCCGCTCCGCCCAGAGCGGGAGAAATTATTTGATGCTTTCCCACCCAAAAAAAAAAAAAAAGGATCAGGTAAAAGTAAGCATACGATTAAAACATAAATCGATTTAAAGAAAAATCTAATACTTACGCTTTATCTACTTACCTCAATAGCGGTAAAGGCAAGGTCATGCTTAAGGTTGACATTTAAATTAACATAAATTAGGCCTTCACATTCATTCGATAATGTGATGTTTTAGAACAAAATTTACATAAAACCGTTGCTCCTCTTAAGGTAACTATAAGGAAGCATCTTTTAGAAAAAATAGACCTAATTATTATTAAAACACTTCCATCTTAAATGTGGCCCTGGACAACCGAGCGGGGCAGCAAGCCACACCCCCCATTCGCCTGGGTGGTCTCGTATAAGTTTACCGACCTTTCTCTCTTCGGTCCACAGTACTAGCAAATTAACCAGGAATATTTTTATCATCCTCACTGGTCGATTTTGAGGTAAGTACCGTGTTCAAACACGGTACTTACCTCAAAATCGACAAATCGGTCAACCGATGCGATTGAACAATTGGAAAAATAAAATGATGGATGACTCATCGTTTCGGCTCGCTACGTGTCTCCGTTTAGGCGCACCTTTAGTTGCTCAGTATCAGTGTCACTGCGGTGAAGCCGTCGACAGTCTCGGGCACCATGGCCTGTCTTGCTGCAGAAGCGCAGGTCGCATAGCACGGCACGCCAGCATCAACGATATTATTCGTCGAGACCTTATCACCGCGTACCAGCGGTATTAGAACCAAACGGCTTGGTACGTGACGATGGGAAGAGACCAAAAGGCATGACGTTGCTGCCTTGGAAGGTGGGCTTCTGGTGTGGGGTGTGGGACGCAACCTGTGTCAACACCCTTATGCCATCTTATATTCTAAGCACGGCTGGCTGTGCTGGCACCGCTCAAGCAGCGCATATAAGGTAAACTTGTGGGTAATTACAGTTTCAAGCCGTTTGGGGTGCTTTTTTAGGAAATTTCGCACTGACTGGTCGAAACTTCACGTACCAAAGCGCTGGCTTGTCCTTTGGCTAAAGAATTAGCATTGCCATTCAACGTGGCAATGCTGCCATTGTTCTGGGCACGTTTCCGATGATAGCGATGCGGACGAGTACTTCGACACCTACCTGTCCTTTTGTTTTTGTTTTTATTTGTATAGTTAGTTAGTCATTTAATTTAGTACCTAGTGTAAATAGTTAGTGTATGTACAATAAAATGAGTATATACAAAATATAACAATATATTGTATATAATCATTGTATTGTATATGTCACCGTATGATTATTTACATCGTTAGTTTATAATCTATCTAGCAAGATTATAAATTATGGAGAAATTGTGAATTGCAACAAACCGTTTACAATTTAACGCATTATTTTTCAATAGTTTATAATCCATGACAAACCGACAAATTGTGAACTGGTATGAACTTGCGACGAACGCACTTTGCGCTAATACTGAATAGCCAAGTAACTGCGACCAACTTGGCAGAAGCTCTCGTTGCCGGGCCACCGCTAGTTTCGCTTGCTCGGCTCGCGCGCGGTTGGTTTCACTTCTAAGCTAACCTAACCCATTTGATTGGATTGCCCTTGCATATTACTGCGACCAATCAGCTACCGCCAAGACCTACCAATCAGGGATGGTTCACAAATTTACGGTTGCTAAAATCGGACGGATTATGAATCCTGTCGATAAGTGCAGGTTTGTACGCAATTCGACGACATTGATGGATTATAAACTACCGAAAATGAATGCGTTATATTGTAACAGTTTACAATTTTTCGATAGTGTATAATCTCGCTAAATAGTTTATAAACTGACCCAACGATAAGTTAGTTTGCTCACAATCTTACGGTGACATATATATTTTATGAGGCGATTGCAAAAGCTGCTGGCGGTCGTGAGATCTATTTACGTATTACTTAAGTTGCAGATATTTAGGGAAGAGGGTGAAATTAAAAAATATCCCTGCCAAATAGCAATAGATTCGTGTTCTAATATCGTGCAACCGAACTGCTAATATGGTGGTCGATGATATGTGAGTGTTACACCCACTGTACTCCTCTGATAATACCTCCAGGGTATATGTGCCGTAGCTATATTTATATATCCACCTAAAGTGACAAGTTTAGGAACGACTCCCATAAGTCGGTATAATCGTATTTCGAAACTATTTCACAGATGAGCGCTTCGAAAGGAGGAGAGAATTAAAGCGAAAATTATTATCTACGAGCGCGATTTGCACAGATTAAACCTCATTTAGAGCAGTGGTGGCCCAGTGGTAACGGCCGCAACTTACTAGTTTGTAGGTCATAGGTTCGAACCTAGACAGGCGCTTTTCTTTGTGTAAATTATTTCATCACCACTACTCTCAAAACGGTGAAGGAAAACATCGTGAGGAAACCGGCATGTCCTAGAACCAAAAATTCGAATACATTTGACATCTATCAACCCGCACTGGGCACGCGTGGTGGATTACGGCCCACTCCCTCTCACAGCGAGGAGGCCTGTGTCCCAGCAGTGGGAACATTATAGGCTGATTATGTTATGTTGTGTGTTGTAAACATCATCATCTGCCTAGCCTTTCCCAACTATGTTGGGGTCGGCTTCCAGTCTTACCAGATACAGCTGAATACCAGTATTACATGGAGCGACTGCCTATCTGACCTCCACAACCCAGTTACTGGGTAACACGATACCCCTTGGTAAGACTGGTTGTCAGACGACCCGTAACGACTGTCAAAGATCAACAAATGACAGCCGGGACTAACGGCTTAACGTGCTTTCCGAGGCACGGAGGGGTCTTGGTATGTAAAGATCACCCATCCACGGACCAACCGCAGCAAGCGTAAGTAGCTGCGCGCGCGCTGTGCGTGCGTGTGTGGCGTTGTAAACATCATTTAATAATTATTTTGCCCTCTTACGATTTACAAATACAGCCATAAAGGGACGAAATCAAAACCGACCTAGAAATAACTCTATTGATTAAAACAGGTTATGTGGGACTTCTACCGGCTTTTCAGTAGATATTGGCCGTACTCAGTACGCAGCCAATAGAAAAAACGTAGAACTAGCCTAAAGTAAATAGGCTTACTTACACAAACTATTATGATTCCGCCGGTAAGGTAGCCTAGAGCTATAAATTACGAGAGGATAACACTATATGTAACACGCAACGATTCCTTCCATATGTTTAATCTTGGTTGTTATACAACGAGAGGGCTGACCTTTACAATGTATTACAAGTTTGTTAAGAGTAGGTACACAGGTATAGATAGTAAATCAATCATTTCGTAACTTTGTTGGGACAAGCATCCAGCTTGACCCGATGTAGATTCATTTGTATTTTTAGAACGAATGACGACTCGATTTTTAGCAGGCGTCAAACTTCTAACAGACAGCTAGTCAACCAGCACCAAAAAGACGAAACTGAAAAATAAATGTGAGCTTCAAGGCATGGAAAAGTACAATTTTGTCAAAAACGGTTACTCGTACAAACAATGACAGCAAGCATTATTCGATCGAACATTATTAACACCCCCAAAAAGTTTCGAAAAAAGGGTTGTGCAATCCTATTCCTTTAAAAAGCATTTGGGTAGGTATCACAACTAAAAAGAGAAAAATATTTTTTTTTATAAAAAAAACATCCGACTAAAAAAAACACGACAAAATTAATGTTAATTTTGACTTTGTAGTTTTTTTAGTCTGTTGTTTTTCACAAAATCGGTTCACAATTGACGAAAATATTGATAATCATATAAAAAAATACATACAGACGAACATATAACCTCCTCCTTCTCTTTTTTGAAGTTGGTAAAAAAAATATTCATAAATGTATGACTTATAAACATACACGTAAAAGTCACGGTATCTAAATGTACAATGCCCTCTCACCTGTTGAGCGGCTGATAGGCCGTGATCGATAATCACTCCTGTCGCACGGGACGATTGCGGTTAGCCATAGTAATTCACGTTTGCAGCATTTCCAATTTAATTAATGAATTCCGGCCGTAGCCAAACTTAGTGAAAACGTACTTACATGTTTCTACGTTGCTGTTTATAATATCTATAGATTTAATTCATACGAACAGCGGTTTCGAGTTCAGAAATTACCTGAAGAAATACCTAAATCTTGTTACAGACTAATTATAAAGCGAAAGTTACTTTCTAAGGAACTTCATCCAAACGTTCAATTGAACAAAGTAAATATCTAAACGAGTTACAATTGTTGCAGTAAACGTCAACGACCATGTTTTTTCAAGAAATAATTTATAGTTTATCGACGGCAATAAACAGCACACTCGAGCTATAATATTAAAACTATCTGCGACATGACGCACACTCATAAAAACTGTCAATAAAACAGCCAAACATTACTGTACTGTCACTAAAATCCTTGAAGTGAATCATACCGAGAAAAAATGTTGCAGAATATCAAGTAACGACCTAAAAAATCACTGGAACATGAACTGCAATCTAAATTAGAAGCAATCTAGAAAGTTTCAAAAGCTTTTCAATCAGTTCTTCAGAAAAACTGTTGCTTGAGAAGGAACAGGTTTTAATCTAAAGTATTCTGGCTGAAAATCGGGTAGGCCAAAATCACCTTTTTGCTAATCGAATTTGTTTTACGAACGCCTGTTCGAAAAACAAATTCGCTTTCCCTAAAGGTATCATAACGGGTCTCTAACAATCACTTTGAATGTAAGGACCTTTTAAATTAATTAAAGAAAGAAAATTATATCATATACTTACCCTATTACAAATAGGTTAGTACTAATCGAGTACTTACTTAATAATCTCATTACTTTAAGCAATTGGTAACTATATTCGTCTACGCGTAATACATTTATGAGTCACTGCGAATAGAACAACAATGAATATCTAAATCGATATGAACAACACACTCAATATCGTCAGCGTGTTGGTAGGTAGATAGATCTCCTGTTGCGCGACTATTTCCCGCAACTCGTTATCGGCTGTTAAGCTGACACGGGAAGTGAACTTGGTAGAATTGCCTCAACTTGCTTCAATATACGTCTGAACTTTGACTACTGTTCAACTTCAGTTCGAAAATGGTACTAAAGTTTGTAGCTGTGTTTTTACAGTATCAGTTCAACTACTTTAAAGAACAAATTACTTTTTCAGATCACTTACCTACCCGGAGTGTATTCAATCTCGGAGTATAAAAAGTAATCGCTAGAAACACAGCTTATAAGAAGCTTTAAGGAGGTAGTAAATTAAGAAATATATTTTTATAAAAAACATCTTTATGCCAAGATGTTTGTGTATATTAAGGTCGGTACTCAACTGCGCAATATAAGTACAGGACAACGACTTACGAAAAATCTATTTTTTTATAATGAAAGCTTCTTTTAAACAGGTCTTTATTTAGTAGAATAAGATATATTCTTTGTTGAAAAAAAGTATTAACAGCTTTTTTTTAAGTAGGTTTAACAGATCTAATATTCAGACAATGTATCATCACTTATTGTACCTGGGTTCTCCTAAAAGCCTATCTTGAGAGTTACACTGCTCTACCTCACATTGTATCTGTCTACTATCTGTCTACGTCTATAACTTATATTGATCTGTCTACTTAAATTAGGTTAACATCGTGATCTCATTATACTGAAAGGCTAAACCCGGTAATACGAAAACTAGGAGAAAATGATTGGATTAAATTCGCACGAACGGTTTCGAATAATTAAGCGATAACACCTAACGATAAAGTTTTTTCGACCGTGGGAACAATTTGCGGTTGGCTTATAGGCATCAAGTACCACAAACAGTTAATCCGATCCAGCATTCTCTGGCTGCCCTCTCCCACCGAGGCCTCCAGCCAGACCTAAGCCGAGGTCCGTACGCCACAGGGGGTGCCCTTAGCGCGTGTAGTCACTTAGTTTTTAAGTTTTATGCCCCAGCTGGAGGCCTTAATTTATAAATGCTCCCAAAAGAAAGTCCGGTAAAGCACCCGCAGTAGATGGCCTGCAAGATGCCATATATAAAAAAAAATCAGCCAAGTGCGTGTCGGACCACTCACTATGAAGGGTTCCGTAGTTGGGAAGTTGGGATGAATTTATCCCAAATCAAACTTAACATTGTAGTTGAAAAACATGTTCTCCCATACATCGATATATGCCACGGTACATTCTCCAACTGCAAATTTAAGTTGGTCGACTATAACTCGTTAACTTGTAAAGCCTACTTAGCCATGATAGTTTTTCTTTTAATTTCATTATTTGTACTACGGCCATGATTTTTGTCACATCTCCATAAACAACCATTTAGCTGGCAGGGGGGGGGGAACACCTGACTCTAACAAAAATTAGCACTTTAATGCTTAATATTACGCAAGTGAATCCTTGAATCGAAAAGTGGTGTTCACAGACCCACAGTATTTGTAAACGGCCTATCCAACGATACCCCACACCATGGGTAAAAGAGAAAAAAAAATAGCATACCGAGCATGCATAAGGAGCGCTGACACATCGTTTTGTATTCTGATTCGTGCAGCGCCCGGCGACACGGCAGTTCGTTCGCCCGTAACCGCCGTTAACTATAGACGCACTCACAAACTGATAAGCTACTCCTCTGTAATATTCCGTAAGAAGTTTAATAAGTAAAGTTTCCACAGAGTCTTCGCAGCATTTCATTTCTCTCCCTACACACAACCCAAAGACATTATATACACGCACACAAAATTGGTGACCCCGACGTGATCTAAAAGTGGTGTCGTGATATAAAATCTAGCAACGTGACTTTACCATCAGTGATTTTTAAAGATATTGTGTGTACGTGATCGAGAACGGGCAACTCACTCAACATCAGCGTCTATAGTGCGGAATCTCTTTTTTAAATAATCTGCGTGAGTAGTTAACATCATGGGAGACAAAGTAGCAACCGACGAATATTCCCTTTCACCGGTCTCCATCACCGATAAGTTAGAATATTTTTGGCCGAGAGCACCAGAATTGTGGTTCACCAAGGCAGAGGCGATAATTAATTGCCGGAAGATGTCCGACGATTCTAAGTATCGGATAATATTGTCGAAATTAAACCTCGAAGTCACAGAGCAAGTCGCGGATATCCTTTTAGACCCGCCACAGGAAAAGAAATATGAAGCCTTGAAACAAAAGTTAATTTCGGTGTACAAGGAATCAGCGGAACGGCAAATTAAAAAGCTGATTGGCGAGATGGAGCTAGGCGATCTACAGCCATCGCACTTCCTACGCAAAATGCGGTACCTGGCCAGAGGAAAGGTAACCGATGATACACTCAAAGTGATGTGGAAAAACCATTTACCACCATCACGTGGAGTCTTGGCAGTCACAGATGAAGAAAACATAAAAAAATTAACGTCGATTGCAGACAAGGTCGCGGAGACTATCACCCCAATTCAAAGCGTATCCAGCATAAAAGAAAAAACTGGATCTCCAGACAAGGATAATTTGGTGATAGCGGAAATAAACAAATTAAGCGACAGATTACGCAAGATCGAGTATGGTTCCAGAGGTCGCTCGAGACATGGTGGATCCAGAAGATGGCGATCCCGGTCAAGATCAAAGTCCAGGTCTAGAAACGTGAAAGCACCTGAGGACGACCCCAACTGGTTATGTTTTTACCACTTCAAATACCGCAGCAAAGCGGATAAGTGCGTTCAACCATGCAATTGGAAGAGGAAGGACGCCAAGCCATCGGAAAACTAGAGTCGGTGCAGTCAGCGACGGGAGGCTGTAACCGCGTGCACGACAATCACCGTCTATGCGTCAGGGACAGGAATTCAGGTTTGAACTTTTTAGTGGATAGTGGTGCAAATGTGTCTGTTCTACCTCGCAGAGTTGTTTTTAAGAAAGATAACGCACATTGTGCCTGTTATAAGTAGTATGCTGCGAACGGTACCGAGAGCAATACGTACGGTACACATATTTTAGAACAAGACTAAAATCAAAGACGAGCGTTTTCGTTGGTTATTTACGATAGCGGACGTACAGCAGCCCATACTAAGTGCTGACTTCTTAGCTAGACATATGTTATTAACTAACTTGAACGGATGCTGGCCAGTGGATCAGTGTACTAATATAAGTACGAGAGGAACGAGCCCACTTTGTAAACCATCAATGATGTCACTATTATGCCACTATTATGTATTGTTGAGTAAGTTCCCTGAATTAACCAAGCCAGTTCATATAAGGAGAGAACTAAACATGGCGTTTGCCATCATATAGAGACAACAGGTACTCCAGTGCACGCGCGAGCAAGACAGCTACCCCCGGACCGCAGAAGATTTATTACATCAATGTAAAGTGTAAAGAATAAATATACGAATTGTAATGTTGAAACAAACTGCTTGTTCCTTTAGTAATAACAGCGTGATAATATAACTTAAAACTTTAAATGCATAACATTGTTTAAAGCGTACATTGTAAGTAGCGCAATCGCACACCTGCAAGATATCTGGTTACAACATTGTTCATTGTAGTGAAATGATGTATAAGCAAATTCTTTGTAACTCGTAGTTCTGATATAGTTGTACTTAGTTTAAGGCATGCTATTTTTGTTCATAGAAATTATTATGTAAAAAATCATTTGTTTTAAAAAAAAGGGAAGGAATAGTGTAGGAGCGCTGACACATCGTTTTGTATTCTAGATTCGTGCAGCGCCCGGCGACACGACAGTTCGCCCGTAACCGCCGTAAACTATAGACGCACTCTTAAACTGATAAGCTACTCCTCTGTAATATTTCATAACAAGTTTAATAAGTAAAGTTACCACAGAGTTTTCGCAGCATTTCATTTCTCTCCGTACACACAACCCAAAGACATTATACACACGCACACAAAACCCACATTACGTGTAAGGCAGGTACCCTAAATATTTTTTTTTCTAGATTTTATTTCAGCACTTTGTCGGCGTGATTAATATGTATACCTATGCCAAATTGCAGCTTTCTAGTACTAAGCGTCTCTGAGCTACAGTGGGGTCAGACAGACAGACAGACGGACATGGCGAAACTATAAGGGTTCCTTGTTTACTTAGGAACCCTAAAAAAGCTAGACAGTTAATCGAGTGTCAGTCGTCAGGGCTGGCCCGGCGGCCCGGGTCAGTACGCGCGCTCATCAATACAGTGTGTCGTCAGCTGACGGTAAATGTGTGAGAATATTACATCATAACGCTTTGACTAATGAGGGTTCCTACGGTGTTTACTACGGAACCCTAAAAAGCACCACAAACAGGCAGATAAAAAAGGGTTCGCCCTTTTTTGTACGAGCATTTGTAAATATTATTTTATTGATAGCAATCTAGTGTTAACTTTTTTATAATTTGACTGTGTGCATCCTAGCCTTGTAACATTGCAGCAAGCGTTTTCCTGTTCTCTTGTGGATTTTTATAAACTAAACGTAGAAATGTTTTTGTGATTTATTTTAGTTCAAGAATTTGTACCGATAGGTAACCGAAACTGGAATAAACATTCTCGAAGATATTTTGTGATTGATATTTAAGCTCACGCGTCAAAGTCTTCCAGATTCTTTGTGTACAAAATATAATATGAGTATAACTATATTCTTCTCGCAATCTGATCGTCTAATACAATTTAAATTTCTTTGAATAATCTGTTGTGGTGTGACGTGTGACATATATGACCTGCATGCATGTAGGTCATATATGTCACATGTCATACCACACATAACAGAGGAAACACGAGAAAACTAGAAAGCACTTTAAACCGACCACTTCTCATTTTCAAATTAAAGTTTCAGGAACGAAACACATTATATTTCAAGCGTCAAATTACCCACATAAAGTCTACTAAGCTTTATGTGCTACCTCATTTGATTTATAAACATAAACTTTTGAGAATTTCTTTATTTAAAGACTTGCGGAGACTTAAAGTCAAGCTTTTTTCGCACCTAAAATATTAATCTTTAAATTGTATAAGGCCTTTGTCGAAACTTTTGTAAGTAAATTCAGTTTCGCCTTCCTTGCAAAGCGAGGTGGGATTAAGGTATTAAGAGAAAGTTGTAAGACAATTTGCCCATGAGAAATCTCTCCCTTACTATTTATCGCTGTGTGTTCGTACCTAGTACACAATTATGCATGTTGTATGCACATTTCGTGTATGCAAATTGGTTATTATCCAAGTATGAATCATGTGTCTTATTCATGGCGTAGCAGTGGTGGCCCAGTGGTAACGACCGCGACTTGTGAGTTGTAGGTCGTAGGTTCGAACCCAGACAGGCACTTTACTTTGTGTATATTATTTAATCACCACTGCTCTCAAAACAGTGAAGGAAAACATTGTGAGGAAAAATCGAAGACATGTGTCATCTACCAACCCACACTGGGCCCGCGTGGTGGATTACGGCCTACTCCCTCTCACCGAGAGGAGGCCTGTGTCCCAGCAGTGGGAACATTATAGGCTGATTATGCATTCATGGCGTAAACATATTTCTACTTAGAGTCGCCTGTTTCTTTTACTCTAATAGGTAACATTTATTTTGTAAAGGTATGAAATAACATAACAACAGAACAGTTAAACATAATGCTACACATTACTCCGTTTATATCTTCTATTTTACAACAGTTACTCTCCCTCGTTTACCTCACTAATGAGTACCAATTAAAAACGTTTATAATAACAAATGGCTTGGTGCGGCTCCAGCCCTGAAATATCAATAATTCGTTGCGATTTTAAAACGTAAACCGTTTACACCAGCAGGCTGAGCATGACGCTTTATATTTCTTCGAAGAATAGACACGGCTCTTTCTATACAAAGTGACATTTCGTTTCTCCATTTTTGACATCTCACCGTAGAAATCCTTCTACAATCTGTGATCTTGTCTTTCGTTTCTAACGATCTTTGTCTAGGTCCTTTTTTTATGTAGGTAGAAGGATTTCTGAAAAGAGCCGTGTCTAGTCTTTGGAGAAATAGAAAGCGTCTGGGCGGACATCTATGAGCCTTTTTCGTCCAACCTTGTTGAGCTGAGTGGGTCGATTTTGGCTCTAAATGACTGTCAATCGAACAGTATTAAATAAATACTGGAAGCGCCAAAAAAGGGTTGAGTGATATAATGAAAACGTGTCAAGTATTCGGTCATCCATTACCTCGCTATGTAAACATTTTTCACGAGGATGATTTATTACCGCGGAGGCTGCAGCACCAGCGATCGTCACAGTTCATTAGTAAAAGCGTTATGATGAAATATTCTCACACATTTACCGTCAGCTGACGACACACTGTATCGATGAGCGCGCGTACTGACCCGGGCCGCCGGGCCAGCCCTGACGACTGACACTCGATTAACTATCTAGCTTTTTAGGGTTCCGTGGTAAACAAGGAACCCTTATAGTTTCGCCATGTCCATCCGTCTGTCTGTCTGACCCCACTAAAGCTCAGAGACGCTTAGTACTAGAAAGCTGTAATTTGGCATAGGTATACATATTACGCTGACAGTGTTAAAATAAAATCTTGAAAATTTTTTTTTTTAGCGTACCTACCTCTTGCACGTAATGTCGGGATGATTTTTTTTTCTCTTCTACCCCATGGTGTGGGGTATCGTTGGATAGGCCGTTCAAAAATATTGCAGGTCTGTAAACACCACTTTTCAATTCAAGGATCCACTTGCGTAATATTAAGCATTAAAGTGCAAATTTTTGTTAGAGTTGAGTGTGTGTGTGTGCCAGTTAAACGGTTGTTTATGGAGATGTGAAAAAATTCATGGTTACAAGTTAACGAGTTATAGTCGACCAACTTAAATTTGCAATCCCAACTACGGAACCATTCATTGTGCGTAGTCAGACACGCACTTGGCCGGTTTTTTCTAATAATGCTAACGAGACACCATGCTACGTCGTACCTACTATGCCTGATCCACCTTTGGTAATTGAATTTATAGAGGAACCTTGTATAACGTGCTCTGTCTAGTAACATATTTAGATCATAATGGCTAAGTACACGAGCCAAACAAAACTAAAAGGTTTTATCGAGATAACAAGACCGTCTATTATAGGCTCCAGTAATGAGAACATAATATTATGTTATTATTATACATACATACCTGTAATGGCATCCCAATTCCGATCGCATGGATGGAGATGTTATAGATAATGATTAAACCATATTCTTGTCAAACATCGTTATAATCTGTTTTCCTATTTTCCTCGGCTAAAACATAGTGCTGCTTGAGAGGCACAGATTAAACATTGCTGCAAAACTTTTAATTTCCGAAACAACACGGGAACAAACCTACTTGCGCTACCGGTAGGCAAAAAACATACACAGACGACTCTCAGGAACAGGCTAGCAAAAAGTCCATCAGAGCGCACAAAGCTTGCTAACTCGCATGTTTGGCAGAAACGTTATGACGAGAGCGAAGCACCACCAAAAATTCTTTTCGACACGCCAAAAGGATTAGTGCAAAAAAGTTGGTCTATTTTTTATGTATTCGGCCGATTCACGATAAGCTGTTTGTGATTTGTTTCTCGAAGAGAGCGAAATAGGTACGTAGTGAATAGCGAGCATTAGAAACCCTTTCTTTAAGAAAAATGTTTAATCTGTTATTAATCTTTGACATTTGTTTACACAGCGATACAGAGGACCAAGTTCATTCTCTATCTACGATAGGACGGCACTATAACATGTGGAAAAATGGTTACAAAATGTCAGCAACCTGTCAAATACAGCATTTTCATAATTCACCGCCTGACAAGATATGGACACTTTCTTTTAATTGCGAGTGATAACCATTGTTTAAGCTTTAGTTTTTATTTAGGCGTTATATTCAATGTTCCATGAAATGTCAACGTGGGTGGTGGAAATTAAGACATTCGCATATATTATGTTGCTGAATTTAAAGCGAATATTATGAAGTAAATTATTGTTTTCAGAGAAATAAATGAAAAGGGTTTATTACCCTTGTATTTCATGACAAGTTGTCATATTTAACTATTTAATTTACAACATGGGGTGTATTACTCGTATGAAGTAGAAAAAATGTCGTAAACCTAGATTCTCTTGATGCTCTCATAAAAGGCTATATAGGGCTGCTACGCTTGGAGTACTAGACTATAACAAGGGCCATAAAATATACGCCATTCATTTAACGATGCTCATTGAAAATTTTAAAGGAAACTTTACAGATGGATTGTTTGAACGTATTTTTTGACACGCCCGGCTGGCCTCATCTATTTTTATAAAGTAGTTCCGTTTATTAAAACAGACCTGTGACTGACTGACTTAGGTACTGATTGATCGATTGTCTGAATGACAGTTTACGGTCAGCCTAAATCACTAAAAATAGAAACTCGTATTACCAAGCTTGGTTGTAGGGAGACCCATGTTCAGTTCACGTTTAGAGAGAGATATGTTGTCTTAACCTAACACTTCGGTTGAGGGAAAGGCAAATTTCGCGCCCTCTCGCCCCTAGCCGCCGCAGGACGCCCTGGGCGTCGCGCGTCGGGAGTACCGGGCAGATTTCCGGCCACCGTAGGCGCGGGCTTGCGGACGGTGAGCAATGGGTAGCTCACCATCCGGTAAAGACAAGCCCGGGTCGACGACGCGTTGTATTCCACGCGCGCCTCAAAGAGATGTCATCACCACAAGTGTAGGATTCCTTTAGGGCCGATGCCAGCCGGGGTCGCGGGATGGTACTAAAGGGTTACCGAGGCCCCTGGCAACGGAAGGAATACGGGTGGGTTTTAGTCAGTAAGAGTCTGACTCACCCTCCCGCTCCGTCCAGAGCGGGAGAAGTTATTTGATGATTTCCCACCGAAAAAAAAAAACCAAACTTTTACACTAATATGCATAGATTATCTCAGGGCTCAGGCCGCACTGACCCTTTCTGTTTATTATTGTAACCTTCTTACTAGTTTACGCGAGCAGCCGCACCCATTTGTTTATTTCCTTCCAGATTAACACCAAGTACTTAACCGTTAAGGAAAAATGTTAAACGAGAATAATAATTCCGAAAATTTTACGCAAAAGGCTTATCCTAATTAAAGGCCCCGTTTTAATTGTTTGAGGTACAGGATATAGGCTCTGATCCTTGTTATTATTATTATTATAAACGAGATTTTTTGTTGCTCAATCACGCTGTATCAGCATTAAAAGATTTTTTAAGATTTTTCTTTTTTAAAACGAAATAAGGCGTGCGATTTTTATTTCCGCGACCTAATACTTCGTATTAAATAATTTTTGAAAAATCCAGGTGTAGCATACCTACCCTAACTAATATTGACAGTGAGTTTGTTTGTTTGTTACGCTATCGCAGTTTAGACATAATTTTTAATTCTAGAAATAAAGATACTCGTAAATATCCTTCATAATCCTAGAACGCCATCCTATCTGCGGGAACGTTTTTCCTTCGCCCGTCCTTCTGATGCACCTTGCAGGTCGCATCTTAGAAATCTCCTTAAATCCCCTCCCCACTCTACCGACTTCTGCTCCTACTCCTTCACTGTGCACGCGGTGCGGTTGTGGAGTTCACTTCCGCCTGACATTAGGGACTGCCAAACTGGATGTTGCTGTTTAAAAGAAGAGTTAAAGAACACTATCTTTCCACTTTGCCATAGTTGCATATTATGTATTTATTATTTTATACTATTGATTATATATAAGTATTTTAGTGATATTTATTTTAGATGTATGTATTTATGTAAGTATATTCTCTTATTGTATATTTAAATTAGTGAATAGTTTCTTTTGTTGTTTTTATGTATTTTGTTTTCTCTCCTACTCTTACACACGGTGTCTACATCTCTTTGTCTACTGTCCTATCGCAGGTATGCTGGAAGAGATTTCTTTAGAAATAAGCATCACCTTTGTACATATTTTTCTGTTCCTTTCTTCTGGTCTGTTTATATGTGTGTACATAAACTGTTAAGTAAATAAATAAAATAGATCAACCAGTTTTCAAATTATCTAAAGTATGTAATCCTTTATGGGTGTTAAATGTTACAACACCTTGTGATATATTGCAATTAAATGACCTTGTCAAATAATATTCAAGGTACACTTTGTAAATAAGCGTTATAAATTAGAGGATTATTAAGCTTGTATTTTTATGTTATTTTACATTCTGGGATTAGTTTAACTCACGCACTGACTTACTCGTATTACTATTACTATCTTTTTTTTAAAAGAAAACGGATACTTTTACATTTAATTAATTTAACAGTCAATGCTTCATTTTTAATTATTTGTACCTATTGTGGTATAGTAATGTTATTCTAGGTACGTCTTCTTCACATATGATTATACGAGTATAATTAATGTACCTACACAAAATATTGTAAAACATTTTAAAAGAGTGACGGTGGAGTTTCTTGTCCATTCTTCTCCATACGAAACTTTCTTCCTTCAATCAATTCTATTTTTTGTAAATTTTGACGTTCAAAAGTGCATTTTATGTGCTTATTTGAAATAAATAATATGACTTTGACTTTTGATGTTTGGCACTTGGGTACACCACGACCTGGGTTAAGACAGAATACTTTTTGTCCCGATATTCCCACAGGATCGAGACTTATGCGGGTGAATCCGTGGGGTGCAACTAGTTAAATTATATTCATGTCAAATGTATTTGCCGGCTGTTATTATTTCCTGACAACCAATTTCTAACAGCACGCATATTTACTTCAGACGCTCGGTAAGCCTTTAAAAAGAGGGTACGAGACGAACAGCGTTCCTTCAATATTGGTAGGATATTGCTCCGGTGCGGTGTAAGCGCAATTTATCAGGAAACGATTACCGTACCCAAGAGAAAATGTGTTACGTGCCAGTAGAAACAGAAACGCAAGAAAAAAGATGAAACGACATGGAATGGAATTTAATCTTCTACTGCATTGCTGTAAAATAACTTTGCGGAGAATATATATTTCATTGACTAGAAGGAGGCACGATTTGATATTTATAATAGGTACTGTGTTGCTTTAATGCAATGAATAGTGGTGGACACTATCGTGCCATGATAAATAGCTCTTGATGAAGTCTTGCGGTCGTAGGGTCTGTGTTTAGATAAATGGTATGTATAAAGAGGTTCGATTTCTTTTGAGATGTCTGGCAAGGTTGACACTGCTGTCCGAATTACAAGAGAAAAATGAAGCTATTTACTGTGAAAAAGAAAATAAAGAAAAATAAAACTTTAATGGCATCACTTAAATGGTTTGACCGCGTCAAGTCAGTGTTTCTGTTTTAACATTAAGTAAAGAGTTTGCGTCAACAGTTAATGACCTAATTACCTATTTTTGTAAAAGCCATTTTCGAAGACTTATTGATGTGAAGGTAACATCTTTCCTCTTGCTTTCTGTGATTTGATTTCGAGAAAAGGGACGGAAGTGTGTAGATAGGAAGTGACAGCTTGAGCATGGAATAAGTAAGTACTTTTTAATAGCAGGGATTTAGTAAGTACTTTATAATAGCATGGAATTAGTGTACTCGTGATTAGGGGGATCCACCTTAAATGTTATACAGGCTGAAATTTAATTCATGGGTATCCTCTTAAGGGGTCATTGTACTCGTCATTATGAACAACTTTGACTATGGGAACAAATATGAAATCGAGAAAAAAAAATTGCTGTTCCCTACATTTTGTCGAGTTATGCAAACATAAATGTAGGGAACAGCTGATTTTTTTTTCGCGATTTCAGGTATGGTCTCATAGTTGAAGTTGTTCATAATGATGAGTACAATGACCCCTTAAAAGGATGCCCATGAATTCAATTTCACCCTGTATATTACTTACATAAATAGAGACCTAAGATTAACATAATCAGCCTATAATGTTCCCATTGCTGGGACACAGGCCTCCTCTCTATGAGAGGGAGTGGGCCGTAATTCACCACGCGGGCCCAGTGCGGGTTGGTAGATGTCACATGTCTTTGAATTTTTGGTTCTAGAACATGCCTGTTTCCTCACGATGTTTTCCTTCACCGTTTTGAAAGCAGTAGTGATGAAATAATTTACACAAAGTAAAGCGCCTGTCCGGGTTCCAACCTACGACCTACAACTCTTAAGTCGCAGCCGTTACCACTGGGCCACCACTGCTCTAACCTAAGATTTAGCAGTCCTCGTTCCTTTACTGGCACTGTACGTCGAGACTGTATGAAATGATTGCTATTTCAATTGCTATTTCAGAACCTAGGTTCCGTGACTATTTAATATGCTTAGCGTTAACGCGATGATGTACGAGTAGCTATGATTTATCACAATATAACTTCTTGGCAGTCCACGCTGACGTTTTTACTACATTATCCCCCGATGTGACGTAGACGTTATCCAGCCCTGTTGTTTCCGGGTGTTGAAAACCTTATTAAAGTATTAATCTTTTCGCTTGTAATAAGTTTGGGGTTGGATCTGGTTTAAATTGTCATTTTGAATAAAAGAGGTGATTTTTTTATTAGCAATAAAATAAGCCTGCATAAAATCCATTTCGTTGACTGGGAGACAACTTCTGATATTATACTCGTATATTGGGATGACACTATCTGTATGCAACGATGAATAGCTCTTGAAGAAGGCTTTGTGAGGGTTCTAGAGTTTGGATCTTCATGTAGTACCTACAGAGTAGTGTGTACAATAAGGTTCAATATCTCTTGAGTTGTGTGGCAGGGTTGACAGTGCTGGGTGTAATGCACAATAACAATAAATAAAGACCACTTAGCTATTCGTGTTTTTATTTTAACTTTATTGGCGTCTTAAGAAAATGTTGGCCGTTTTGAGCCTGTATTTTTGTAAAACATATCCAAAGACTTTGTTATAAACTAAATCATCTATACGATTATTTTACTTTGTTTTTTTTTACGTGTAACATCTTTCCTGTCACTTTCTGTGAGAGTGATTTCGTGGAAAAGGGACGGATGTGTATAACAGGAAGTGACAGCATGAGCATGGAATAAGTAAGTACTTTATAATAGCATGGAATTAGTGCACTCATAGTAATGAATAATTATTCGAATACGTATATCAGTTTTTAGGTTTTGCAGTACATTTCTGTCGCGGTTTAGTTGTTTATTAACAAGGTTTTTTTACACACACATAGACATATATAAACTCACACCTTCCTCCCATGGGGGTAGGCAGAAACTATAGAACGCCACCTGCTACACTCCTTACATACTCCTTTTGCTTCGTTTACGTTCATACATCTGGTCATACACGCACGCCGGTTGCGTGCGTTGGTGCGTTTTTTTTTTTTGTTTAAGGTAAGCTTTACTTTTCTCATGTGTCATATCTACTCGTATAAAGCATCTTGCAAAATCTAACCTTCTACTTAAAATTCAGGCTATACCTACTGTTACACATAAATCAATATTATTTACCTTTCTGCAAAATATTGAATTAAATATTACTCTTACCTCTGAACGTATCAGGGTCAGGTTCGTACCTATATAAAATGTATATATTCTAATATGAGATATCCAATAACATGTATACAGATACACACAAAAGGTCAGGATAGATATGCGGACTCTCGGCTAGAAATCATAACCAATATACAGTAGGACCTTAGATTTAGGTATATTATTGTAATACGATAAATTCTATTCCCTTTTGTTCGCAAAATATTTATTCATTATTCGCTATAAGTTCTTTTGTTTCACAATACAATGATCTCGTCTGCTATTATTCTTACCTCGATAATTTATCTACTTTTTTTCAACCTTTCCGACTGAATTGATGAGCTGTCTTTGATAATAATGTGTATTATTCAATTTATTTTAAATTTATTATGCCCTAGAAAGTTCTTGAAATGAGAAACATGTTACTGAATATGCTATTATTTGCTTGTTTTTCTATTAAAATAAATACCTTTAAGTAAGTAAACAAAATTCCTTGTTAAATTTCAAATAATTATGGAAGGTTGAAAAAGCCGTCAGAATTTTCTTATTAAAACGCTAAGAGGGAATCAAACTCCGAAAAGAATGTCGCTGGTGTTCGTTTAAAATTCTAGCGATGAAAATAATTTTCTAAGAAAACATTTTTAAGGTTCCTCCGCATCCGGCGCTGGTCCAGCGTAGCCTAGACGTGGTATTTTGCCTTTACCCATATTTCTTCATCATTTTTCCAATCTGCTTTTGCTAGGCCAAAGCTCCTCGTTAAATGCCATTCGTCCCTATTTTGCACCATTCTTACATTAGATGCAGGCAGTGGTGGCCCGGTGATAACAGCCCCGACTTACGCGTTGTGGGTTCGAACCCAAGCAGGTGCTTTACTTTGTGTAAATCATTTCATCACCACTGCTCTCAAAACGGTGAAGGAAAATATCGTGTGGAGACTATCCTAAAACCAAAAATTCGAAGACATGTGACATCTACCAACCCGCACTGGACCCGCGTGGTGGATTACAGCCCACTCCCTCTCGAAGAGAAGAGGCTGATGTCCCAGCAGTGGGAATATTATTGGCTGATTACGCATATTACATTATACTTTCACCGAGCTTTTAAACTCAGATCATCTACCATGTCGCGGGAAGGTACTTATGGGTCACCGAGGCCCCCGCAACACAGGCAACAGGAAGGAATACGGGTGGGTTTTAGTCAGTAAGAGTCTGACACACCCTCCCGCTCCGCCCAGAGCGGAAGAAGTTATTTGATGATTTACCACGGTCAAAAAAAAAAAAAAAAGATCATCTACCATGTCATTATTTTCCGCGACCCGGTCATTTCCACCTTCTGTTGTCGAAGGTCTTATGTTCCAGATCAACTCCACGTTCAGACACCAAATAGAGCAAGCGTTGATTTCTTATTTGATTTTGTGGGTAAAAAAAGCCGGAATAATTTAAACACAAACTTCGTTCTCGCTACCACACGATTTCAGGTAAGGTTTACTTATTTTCCTACAAATCTCTCAACTACGCCCAACAAAAAATTCCGAAACCATACACATTTATTAATTCCAACAAACTTCATTTGACCAATCAAACAAACGACCTGAAACTAAAAGGCTTCCTTTTTTAATTTTTCCCTCGTGATCCTAAAATACCGGCCACGTCAGCATAGAGGGAACAGAACCATAAAATAAAAAGTTTTATGAAAAAAAAATTGACGTAGTTTTGACGAACGATACGTTTGAACAATGCTAACTAACGATGAAGCGCACTCGGCGTAGGACCGGTGGATTCGGACGCACGCCTCGCTGAACCTCCCACCACGATTTTCACTCGTCATACGCTTTTGTTTACCTCTTAGATATTCTTTTTTCTTTACTGATTGCCGGACATGATTGAAATATCTATTGCAGTGGGTCGATGCAAATGTTGTATGAAAAGGAAGAAAGGCAATACATTAATAACGCTACAAGATTAGATACAGAAGAAGGAGGTTCCTTTGAGATATGGACAAAGTTAACGCAAGTTTAGTTGAGGAGCACAAGGCAAAGATAACACAACGATAAGTTATTACAACAAACGATGTTACTACTTACTCTTTACGTAGCAAAATAATAGAATATTTTAGGTTCAAAAAGTTACACAGAGCTGCGATGAGGTTATCACTTATCACATGAAATCTGTTAAAATATTAAAATGCATTTATATACATGGTGTTGTTAAATAATGAAAAAAAAAGGTACCGCGGCTAGAGTATTACATTTTTATTATTTTATCGTGTACGTATTTTCGAAGCATAAAAGCAGAAAGAAAATATTCAATGTGAATGGAAGACAGTTTTGTTAATTTTATTTCTCGTAGGCTGGGCTTTACACATCTTGAGGCACCATTTGGAAAATGTAACATTTTAATGACATTTTTTTTCATAATAAATTACAACAAAAGAAGATGGTGTCTGGAACAGACTGGATGTGGGTGGATGAGGGAGGACCGAATTTGGAGAGACCTCAGTTCAACACTTCAAAAGACTGATATAAACATCAAAGGTAATGAGACTGTGTGAAAACAAAGACCTTTTCAGATATTATTTTCAATATTATTTCATTTGAATCTTTAAAGATACGAATATGACCTTTAGGAAAAAATCTGTGTTGATTTTTTTCTTTTTAAGTACCTAGGCGAATGTTCAGACCTATTGTCTTTTTTTCATTATACGTCCTCCGGCTTGAAGTAAAATAGTAATCGAATTAATGAGCGATGTACCGCGTGGCGTGGTGGCCAGTCTGCCAGCCTGCCAGCCTGCCAGCCTGGCCGTCCATGATGCAATTAAAAAGTAAAACGTCAAAGAACACGCTAATAAAATTTCGCAAAATATTCCCAGTCGTATTTTGTTAGCTTTTGAAATTATTATGATTGTCTTGTTTGAATGTTTGTGTTGGACTTGAAAAAATAAGGCTGAATTGAATTAGGTGGCGCAAAATTATTTTAATTTATTTTCGGGCAATTGTTTGTCAAATATTAAACTAAGTTGAGTTATATTTTTTTTTTGTAATAAATTAAGAGTCATGTATGCAATTATAACGAACCCATAATTTTAGTTTTGGTTAACATTATTCATTGGTTTACTTAATTCATTAAGGATAATTATTTTCCAGGCGACTAACGACTTAAAGGGCGACTAACTATTTGCTACTAAAAAAATAACTTGGCAGCGATTAAATATTATTTTTAAATTTAAATCAACAAAAGTTAAGTAATTGTTTTATTTAGTTCACACAATCAATATAGTAACTACCCATACTAATACTAATAATAAGTATAAAACAAATTGTTTGTGGTTGGTATGATCTATTGTTATTGAATCATTTGGGTTAGGTTAGGTAGAACAGTGACCACGACCAGGCGAGCGAGCGAAGCGAGCTTGCCGCGGCAGCGACCGCCGAGCGCTAGATCCCCTTTATTGTTTTTAATATATCCTTTGCTGTAGCTGCCAACCTACTATTTTTGCTAACGACTTTAATTATTTTTTATCCCAAATTCAGATTAATTTGTCACCGTGTTAAATACATGCCATTAGTTAATGCAAAATATCGATTTCCTAGATAAAATATCCTACAAATACGTAGAAATTCGTTTCATTATGAATAAAAGAAATCGTCGTACGCGTACTAATGAGCACACTACCTTTTAATACTTATAGCGAGACTTCGAAATAGGCCGGGAAAGCATAGAATGGAAAATAAAATTAATGATACCTACTTGGCGCCTATGCTCATCTCCAACATATTTTATATTTATGACAGGAACCAGAACTTTGACATCATTAACCGGTGAGTTGCTTCTCGATTGAGGAAACCTGAAAACTAATGAGTTTTCTTTTTGGTTTGGATCTAGTAAAATATTTTTGAAAATCTGGTTGCGCCCACAGTTTTACCTACAAAACTTTTCTTTTGCGAAATTAATCCTTTAAGCAATCCTGAGAGCAATGTTGGCCCAATGGCAACGTCCGCGACTTGCGAGTTGTAGGTCGTAGGTTCAAACCCAGGCAGGCGCTTTACTTTGTGTAAATTAATTCATCACCACTGCTCACAAAACGGTGAAGGAGAACATCGTGAGGAAACGAGCATGGCCTAGAACCAAAAATTCATAGACATGTGACATCTACCAACCCGCACTGGGCCCGCGTGGTGGATTACGGCCCACTCCCTCTCACAGAGAGGAGGCCTGTGTCCCAGCAGTGGGAACATTATAGGCTGATTATGTAATCCTGTAAGCGTTGTCTAGGTATTATGCTCTACTAAAAAATATATCAAATGGGTTAGTTGTGTAGCAGTCGAAATATAGGCTTAGTTGATGTCACATACTCGTTAATAACAAAGTTTATGGCGGGCTGATTGTCAGACATACACATGGCCCTTGGGTCTGATTCCGCACACAACAGTGAATAGATTCAGGCAGCTGATCCCTGAAAATTGGGCCATACATTTCCCGACGCTATACTTCACAAATTATATTATGGAGTACACGTTGCCCAATGAATCGCTTTTCGGTGGCTGTGTGATTGGGACTTCATTGTTACTACATAAAGAGTGCTGTTTATTATTTTGTAGCGATAGCGTAACTTGCATTACATGGATAGTAAAAGCTATTCGCTCACTGAGATAACGTAATATTCCGAAGGAAAAACAATATAATGGCTGCCCTATTTTTTATAAAAATACGGACGTCGCAACAGAACAACTTCAACCTAATGAAGCTGTAGCGTTGTTTGTGCTCACATTCGAAATAAATGACTGCAGCTTTTATGAAAAAATTCGTCCGCATCGCTGTCAATGGGAAAAGTGCCCAAAAGGATGGCAGTAATGCCACGTTGGATGGCAATGCTGATTCTTTGGGCTAAAAATATGCCAGCCCTCTGGTCACGTGAAGACTACCAACCGTTTGGCGATGTCCCGAAATGACCAGAGGGCTGGCCTTTTTTTAGCCTAAATAATCAGCCCTCTGGTCACGTGAAGACTCTACCAACCGTTTGGCGATGTCCTAAAATGACCAGAGGGCTGGCCTTTTTTTAACCCAAAGAATCAACATCGCCATCCCACGTGGCAATGTTACCAGCCTTTTGGGCACTTTTCCCATTGACAGCGATGTGAACGAATTTTTTGATGCCCAATGAGCACTTCCGCCTTTTTGTTATTTTTATTATAAACTTGTATATTTTGTAGGTATTTTTTAAGATTAGTATATCTATTTAAATTTAATGAAATATTTAATTATATAGGGTAATATGTATGAAAAAATAGAACATCTAACATCTTCCAAAATGAACGTTGTAGAAGAAAACTTGAATAGCTGTGTGTGTGTGTGTACGAATATGTGTAACGAGAACCCTTCAGCAATTACCTAATTGAAAAAGTTCTCAACTTTTCCGATTACTTTGTCCATTGAATTTCCGACGTTTATTATATTTGAAAGTGATCACTTTGTTGTTGTTTCCATGGATATTATATAAAGCTAGGAACTGACCGGTAGAAAATGGTTAGGACATCGATCACGCTTGGCGGGTTGGCTATGCAATGAACAAATATTTTGTCAAAGGCAACAAAATTATAAAAGAGAAAAACCGGCCACGTGCGTGTCGGACTACGAACAATGAAGAGTTCCGTAGTAAACAAACTTAACATTGTAGTTGAAAAACATGTTCTCCCATACATCGATATACGTCACGGACAATTCTCCAACTGCAAATGTAAGTCGGTCGACACTAATAATCGTTAACTTGTAAAGCCTAGTTAGCTGTGATAGTTTTCCATAAATAATTTATTCGCATATCCAAAAAAGAACCATTTAGCTGATAGGGAGAAGCATGACTCTAACATTTTTTTTTACTTTAAAGCTTAATATACGGTATTACTCTGGATACTCATTTAAATTGGAAAAAACACGTAGACAAAATTAAAACAAAACTATCACAATTTTCATATGGTCTTAGTGTGCTCAAATCAAACACAAAAAAAGACAGTGCTCTTACTGCATACTATGCATATGTCTACGCATGGCTACGTTACGGAATCATCCTGTGGGGACACAGTGTAGACCTATTTATTGCCCAAAAGAAATGTCTACGAACAATATATCACATAAAACCTAGAGATAGCTGCAAACCCCACTTCATCAAGGAAAAAATCCTAACGTTACCCTCAATTTATATTCTGGAAATAGCCACATTTGTAAAAAAGAATATACAACTCTTTAAATTTGATAAGAACGAGCGCCGCAAAACTAAATTAATTCTACCAGCACCTAGACTAGAGATGTTCAAGAATAGCCCAGAATACCGAAGCATCCAAATATATAATAATTTACCTGAACAAAATTAAATAAGATCCACAAAAACACTGTGCATATTTAAATTTAGACTTAGGTCATTACTATTAGAAAAAAGTTATTATAGTATTAACGAGTTTATGGAAGATAAGAAGCTAAAATAAAGCATAAAGTATAAATGTGTGTGTGTGTGTGTCTACGTATAAAATTATTTTATTAATGTTACTATACAGTTCAAATTACTTTAATTAATATAAATAAATAAGAGAATAAGCGATTATAATATTAGTAATAATAATTAATGTTGTGATATTACTATCTAGGTAGTAGGTATGCAATGTAATGTTAACTACTAATATTTAACCTAGGTATAAGTTAAATGTAATACTTGCTGCGCCCTAACAGGGTCATGTACTCATATGTTTTAGCCTAGCCTGTAACTGAGTGTACATTATGCAAATTAATAGATAAATAATAATACGCAAACGGATCCCAATATCGAAAAATAGTTTTCACAAGCCCGCAATATTTTTGAACGGCCTATCCAACGATATATCACCATGGGATAGACGAGAAAAAAAAAATCCCCACTTTACGTGCAATTTTTTTTTCAAGATTTTATTTTGCCACTTTGTAGGCATGCCAAATTACAGCTTTCTAGTACTAAGAGTCTCTAATCTAAGCCGGGGACAGACAGGCAGACGGACGCATGGTGAAACTATAAGGGATCCTTGTTTACTACAGAAGCCTAATAAGTTGAAACAACAGCATAAGGGAACAATAACATTTTCGGGCATATATTAAAACATTTATTTTAATAACAAAATTATATTTTCGGTGAGATCTATTTTCATTTTACATGTTTAAGTAATCTCTTTGCTCTTTTACTGAGGGTTTATTAATTAATATAAGACTTGAGTTGAGTTAACTTGTAATTATTATAACACTTTCACGATAAATTGCTTTATTATAAAGTGCCAACTTTGAAACTCGTCTGAGGTTATCAGAAATACATTACAGTCACAGAGATAAAAGGGATTATTCCAATTTGCCCCAACAATCTATCCAAAGGACAAAGTGGAATGATCACAATTTTGACGTCCACTGTGTCCCACTACTTGATGTTGGTGGGGCAAATTACACTCGCATAAACACTGAGTTCACTTTTATCCACTAGGGCTGACATGTTTGGATTTAATAAATAATCATGGCGAAAATAAAAACAGTTTCAATTTTTTTTTTTATATATAAAACCTCTTCGTACGAGATTAAGATGACTGATCCCCCGGGACCTTAAAAACAACAAGGCGCCCAGTTAATGACAGAATAGGCTAGTTGACGGATATCGAAAAACCAATTAGTAATGTTCCTGGTTGTTTATTTACCTCAAAATATTAATATTTCGGCCAAATATTATCATTCACGAACTAATAATTTTTATCATTATTTAATTTTCATTGGCAAAACGGGCATTCTGTCATGGCGACTCAAATGACTTCAAGACTTTCATTCTGTCAAATCGGCGGGTTTTAATAACAGTGTTGCTCGCACACAAACTTTATTAATTACTTCTGCCGGAATATTATAACATTCGGTAGTCTTAATTAACAACGTTTTTAAACATATAAAATAATATTCAAAGCAGACAAATAAAGAAAGAAAGAAAATGCGCTTATTGGCAGCAAAATAAAATAAAAATGCCTTAAAAAAAAATTAAAACACGCCTGCAATGTCAAAAAAAAAGAACTTAAAAATTAAAAACAAGCTAAACGATTTTGAACTGAATACCAAATTTTTCAGCGAACTCGACCTGTAAATAATTGGTATTCAGTTAAAAATCCCTTAGCTTGTTATTAATTTTCTAAATTCTTTTTTTGACAAGGCAGGCGAGTTTCTGACTTTTTTTATTATTACTTATTTTTTATTTTATACCTTAGTGATATAACGATATTTTTTTTAAAGTTTCTCTATGGGATATTGAATAGTACCTACTGTTATATTTATTTAATTTCTTTTGTTAAGATATTAGTGAATAAATGCATACTGATTATTAAATAGTATTTTTTTATGAAAGAAACATTTTTTTTCACGAACCATGGCTTCTCCGTTATATTGTTTTAAATTTCCTATCAGCCTATGTTAGCCGGGATAACGCAACGCTTCTAACGATACCACATTCATTGATATCGGTTAAGCCGTTTAGAAGTTATGATGGAATAAAGAAACTCACAAACATACAATCATGAACCCTGAGAACATACGCACTCCTTTTTTTGGGCAGTCGTACAAAAACGGAAAGCAATGCTAAGCAATAATAAGTATTTGTGTTATTGTTTACTTTTTGTTTAAGTAGATAGATTTCCATTACTTTATTTTGAATGTGCCTACACAAAATATGACTAAATACTACTAATTTAGTAGATGAGTTATAATGAACACCACACAGTGCGAAAGTACTCCTTTCAAGACCATTCCTTTCGTGCGTCTATTTGTTAATTCAAAATATTGTGTATAAAGATTGTTTCTATTTACAATTTGAAACTGTTATCTGAATGTCGTGACGTGTCGCGCGCTGATTCGCGTTCAATATAACATTACCAATGGCTTTATTTTTTCGCAATTATTTCTGAAAAATACAGGTTAATCATTTACAGAATTAAATTGATTTTTGATATTTTTAGCTCACAACCATTGTACAATGCAAAATTCATAAAGTTAATTTCTTACTGTCAACTACCCTATTACGGCCTTGTTTAATTCTATGGCATTGCAACGCCAAGCATAGGCTTACCAGCCGGGGTCGCGGGAAGGTACCAAAGGGTTACCGAGGCCCCTGGCAACACGGGCAACTGAAGGAATACGGGTGGGTTTTAGTCAGCAAGAGTCTGACACACCCTCCCGCTCCGCCCAGAGCGGGAGAAGTAATTTGATGATTTCCCACCCAAAAAAAAAATATGCATTGGCTTACAACAAATTAACTATTAGAAAGTAAAATCAAATGATTAAGTTACTATTACGAAAAAGAATATAAAATTACCTTTACAGCCGAGCCAGATGCCGCCCGCCTTTCTGTTTTGGGAAGATGGAAATAATCAAACCTGCGCGAGACGGGAGACTCTTGCACACATGGCTCAGAAGTGAGACGGGCCTGTAATTATTAAGCTGGGCAATTCTTTATAAAAAAAAATCCACCACACCCCAGTCCCATACCTGTGGCATTTTCCCCTCGAGAGCGAGCCTAAGTTTCTGAAGAGCCTTAAGAATCGGTTATACACAGTTTTCAAGAGTTCGGCCGTAATTCCGTCCTCATCCTTGTTGTTTTTAAGCTGCTTCAGAGTCATTGTAATCTCGTACGAGTTTATATTTGTTTTTATACTTATTATGTCATTATCCGTGTGTAAGTTCCGTGTGGTGTACGTAAAGAATAGCACCATCCCATTTCTTCCCGTGGGTGTCGTAAAAGGCGACTAAGGGACTAGACTACTAGAGAATGGGCAGCAGCGTTCTCTGTGCATTTTAACACCATACTGCGATCGTCAACCCGCCTGCCAAGCGTGGCGATTATGGCAAACCCTCCCTATTGGGGGAGGCCTATGTCCAGCAGTGGACGTCTTTCGGCTGGAATGATGATGATGATGTCATTATCACAATTAGAAGCCATTTAAACCATCTCACCTTTAGGTTAGCACTTTTTAACCTAACAGATATTCCTTGAATACCTTCGTAGATCTGCAACGCTAGGATGGAATGCGATTTATTTAAGCACTGCTACAGTTCTGTCTGGATTAGTTGTCTTCAGTCTAACAGCCCGGTTTTTAGCCCAGGTAAGAGTATATTGGATGTGGCAATCTTCTTGGTTTAGTTATGTTAAAAACGCAACGGGGAAAGTTTGAACTCACGACTAGGGAATGCAATCTCGATCTCGCGAGATATCTAGCCTTTATTGGCGATTCAATCTCGTGGGAAGACAATCTCATTTATGAAATCTCATTCGAAATTTCGGGACTAAACGCGTGAGATTTAGCATAGTATACTTCTTGAGAAGCCATTAAAACTGGACTCCTAAATCTTGACGATAATAATCGTAACCTCTCCATCTAAGGACCACCTTATCTATATCCGCGGTTTCAGTTATAGCAAAAATATTAAGTATTACTGCCAATAACATTAGCGTACAAACGCTCGACGTACACATAATGTACTTATGTAATATTAACCGAGTTTAACTGACAAAACAGCGCTAGAAACATAGGAACTTCATGCATAGGTACCTACCTAGATACATGTATACCCATAATCTGCAAAAAAAGAGAAATGTCATCTCATCTTTTAATTCGTTCAGGTCATTGCTACTAAAACGCTTCGGAGAGCCCGACGTTTTATAATGTTATTGTCCAAACTCAATTTTGGATCAAATTAGTTTTTCCCAAGCTAACCCGATTCATCTGCAGCGGGTTGGAATCAACAAGTTCAACTTAAACCAATCTAATTATACCGATATAACTGTCTAGGATTAAATGATACAGCTTTGTCTAAAATATAAAACAAAAAATAATGTGAGCTCTTGTCTAGGTCCTTTTTTATGTAGACTATTTCAGAAGAAAGTTTTCTCCCAAACTGTCAAAATCACAATGACAACTGACAGTTGTCTTAGGTAGTGAAGACAATTTGATTTTATAATTGCCATGCTAAAGACAGTAGAAAATCTTCCACTCGACGGCCACAAAGTATACGGTTATCTACAAAATCATGATTTTACAGGAGAGCGTTTTGAACGTAAAACTGGGATAATTAATAGAAGAACAAGAATGTGTTCTTCTATTTTATATCATTTAGTTAATGGGGCATTACCAAGGAAATGGTTAAGGCCTGTAATATTACCTGTGGAAATGTTTAAGGCCTGTAGGAAATGGGTGCTGTAATATTTTTTTGTTCCATAATACTCATTATTCGACACATTGAAAAAAAAAAATGCTAAAAACTTAACTTAATATCGGTAAAAATTGAGAATCAAACAGAAAACAAATCCTATGACAAAACAAAGAATTCTGAGTCGAATAATGTAAAAGAGTGAATTTCGTAAAAAGTGCAGTTGACTCTTCCTACTTTGCTGCCGTCGTACTGTCCACACGGAACGTCATTTTTGTCTACTCTTCCGGCGACAAAACGGTGCTCGTGCTAAGCCTGCTGATCGATTTTTCCTAATAAATATTTATAATTTTCTTTTGTAACGCTCCGGGTATCTCAAAAAACGGAAGCAGGTTCTTTACTGCGAAAAAAAATTAATTGGGGTTACAGTGAATCTGAATAAGACTGATGTCGGAATCCGGAATAGCTAATATTTTCATGCTAGCTCGTGCAGACAAAAGAAACGAACCCGTCGGAGAATCCATCCATCATTCTTTGCGATTATTATTTCCTTTGCCACTCGTTCACACGATACATCACAAGTCCACAACTGAAAATGCTCATCTCCATAAAATGTTACAGCTGACGATATTGGTTATCGCGTTTAGTGTGGATATTCATATTATTCACTCTGAATTCAGTTAAATTGCGTTACTTAAAAACCCTTTAACAAAATATTGGTGTGATTGATTGATTTTTACAAGCATAGTTTTACCACATATTTCCCCGGTGCCTAAATAGGATTTCTTTCACAATCCCATACAAAATAACAACAGCCAAGTGAGTATGGTGCAGGGCGGTGCCAAGACACGTTCGTTCACAGTTGAGCGGACAGGTGGGCAGGCGGCCCTCCGCTTGTACGTCGAACTGAACCGAGCCTCGCGATTCTATTGACCTTTACGTGGTTCCGTCTAAAGCGTAAAGAAATCGCGAGAGGTTGAAGCTTATCTCAATGGTGTTGTTCGTGTAGCTAATTGTATGGTTCCGCGAACGTGAGTTCGAAGCCTATATGCATTTCGCCCAATATGGTGATAACGATAATCATTTAAGTCAACAAAAACACTTTGATAGTTATTTTAAAGATTAAATATGTTTGTGGGTTTGTTTCACCCCATGAAACACAACCAATATTTCCTTTATACAAACAAATCGTCCAATATCATATTTAGCAACGACACCGCTTTTGCAAGTGACCCATTTTCCGATCAATTCTTGGTAAAAGCCAAATGTTTGTTTTTATTAAGTAGTCATTTATCGAGTTTAGATTGACACACCCACAGCACAAAATGGTCACGTCACCAATTTCCGTTTCCGAGTATTTTGACTAACTTTTTATACACTTCTAAGAACAGGATGGAAATAGGCGCCTTGGGATCACGACTCCAATCAGTTACGGATTTTTATTTAAAAATTAAACGTAGATTGTAAACGTTAGCACTGTAAAATAACATAACATCACGCCTAGTTTTCCCGAAGGGTTGGGTAGAGGTGTAGGTACCTGTACTGCTGCGCTAACGAAGAATACAATAAATCAATTTTGGACGATTTTGAGTTACATATATCGTTCATTGGCAAAAAGGGTGACATAACACAAAATTCTACATTTTTGAGTTGGCTGCAGTTGCCTCTGCCGCCGTCGAGTCGACGGATGCAGATGCCTCTGCCGTTTGTGTATATGAGATGAGCACTAAAAATGAGGGAGCTAGAGAGGTGTGACTTTATACTTCGTCGCATTCTTACCGCTGTTTTAAAAAGTCGAATTCGTCATACCCAAAACTACTATTTTTGAATTATATCCAGCTTCTCGCAAATGAACGATATATTCTGAATTTGCTAAATTCGTTGATTCCGCACATTTTCCTAATTTGAATTTGGAATTATGTTTTTTAAAATTTAAACTTTCAATGATACCAAACCAGCCAGATACAAATAATATACCCAAAGAGATTTTATTACAAGTTCATACATACTATAATGCGAAAAGACTTTTTCCCCAACCTATTATATAACTTAAAATCGTCCAAAATCAAGTTATTGTATTCTTCGTTAGCGCGGCAGTGTAGTACACCCACATTTCGCCAGTTATGTTTAAGTGATTATTTCATGTAATAGGGGGCGAGCCTATTGCCATCATCATTCATCTGCCTGGCCTTTTCCCAAGGACATTGGGATCGGCTTCCGATCTAACCGGACTCAGCTGATTACCAGTATTTTACATGGAGCGACTGCCTATCTGACCTCCACAACCCAGTTCTGGGTAATACGATACCCCTTGGTAAGACTGGTTGTCAGACTTTCGGGCTTTCGACGACCCGTAACGACTGTCAAAGATTCACGAACAAACAGCCAGGACCAACGGCCTAACGTGCTTTCCGGGGCATGGAGGGGTCTTGGTAGGTATGAAAAAAGATGGTCACCCATCTACGGAACAACCGCGGTAAGGTTAGCTTAACCAGATCGATTGCGACTGTTATTATTTAGCCTATTGCCATCAACCGGGCACAAATCCAGACTCCGGGCTGTTACTGAGAAATTCCAGATAGAAAAACCCAATAACACTGCCCGACCCGGGACTCGAACCCAGGACCTCATGCTCAGCAGTAGAGCCTGCGACCACAAGACCAACGAGGCAATACAGTAAATTGTACATGTATGTATGTATAATAGCAAAATATTTTTAGCCAATTCATCAGTCGTTATAGGTACTTTATAAGCATTTCCTCTTCTTTCGCGTTCAGTCACCATGTATTATACAGGGTGACATTGAAAACATGCAACAAATCGAAATGGGAGATTGTACTCATCATTATGAACAACTTTTACTAAGGGACCAAAGCTACAATCCCAAAAAAAAAACTGCTGTCCCCTACATTTATGTTCGCAATACCTCATCAAAATGTAGGAAAAGCAGATTTTTTTTTTGCGATTACAGCTTTGGTCCCTTAGTAAAAGTTGTTAATAATGATGTATACAATGTCCCATTTCAGTTTGTCGCAAGTTTTCAATTTCAACCTGTATAAACCCAGGCCTCTTCAAATACAAAGACGATGATCAGTCATGTTTCCGCGTTACATGACTGCGCAGTTTCCCGATGCAGATGACTTTGAGGACTCTTCAATTAATATTACTTACGCGTTGATAAATTATCTCAACAAAGTTAATTATAACAACGTAGCATACAGGAACAAGTTACACGTCGAACATATTGCTCATATAACTCTTCTTACCGCTCTGCACAATGGATAAGTTCTAGGAACGTTTATAATTACCTACCAAACAATTTTGTTGCATGTGTTTTTGCTTTACTACGGCTAATTTTGTTTCGAACTCTATGTAAGTAGGTAAGTGTTCTACTTTACAGATTTATTTGTGTACCGTATCTTGTTTTAGGGTTCCGTACCCAAAGGGTAAAAGGGGACCCTATTACTACTACTACGACTCCACTGTCCGTTTGTCTGTCTGTCTGTCCGTCTGTCACCAGGCTGTATCTCATGAACCGTGATAGTTAGACAGTTGAAATTTTCACAGATGCTGTATTTCTGTTGCTGCTATAACTACAATAAAATAAATATTTAAGGGGGCGCCCATACAACAGACATTTTTTTGCCGTTTTTATAGATAATGGTACGGAACCCTTCGTGCGCGAGTCCGACTCGCACTTGGCCGGTTTTATTAGACATTAGACAGTGATCTCAAAAAAGTTAATCATAACAACGTAGAATACCTACAGGAACAAGCTACACGTCAAACATATTGAAAACTCTTCTTAGCGCTCTACACAAAGAATAAGTTCTGGGAAAGTTTTCAATTGTCAATCAATTTGGTTGCATGCGTTTTTTTGCTTTACTACGGCTAAGCAAATAAGGAAGGTTTTGATTTGAACTCTATGTTAGTAGCAATGTGTTCTACTACAGATTTAATCTGTACGATGGCAGGTGAAGCAGACGAGTCCTGGAGTGGAAACCGCATATCGGCAAGCGTAGTGTAAGACGCCCCCCAGCTAGATAAACCAACGACCTTAATAAAGGTGGCTGAGAAAGGCTGGATGCGGTGGCTGGGACAGATGTTGTGTGTTGTGGCGCAGCCTGGGAGAGGCCTATGTCCAGCAGTGGACTGTTATAGGTTGAGTTGATTGATCAGTACTGTATCTTTTTTATTCTACGTTATTTGGAAACAAACAATTACATACTATAGAACACAAACAATGGAACTTAAAATTAACAATTATGTAATCAACAGCGTTATTCACAGCACACAGGCAAAATATAATATATTGATCGTCCTTATATAAGGTTTCAAAAAGTAGATACCTAGCAGAAAATTCTTTGACCTAAAACCTGCCAAAAACGATCAAAGTGGTTCGATAATTTAGCCACGAAAGGTATCACTCACACAGATAGGTAGACTCGTTACGTAAGTTTAAAGTAATTGAGTAAAGTACTTATTGAACACTTCCAAAAGTTCAGTTGGAACTTCGGAAGGCGGACCCTGGCGACATCTGGAATTAATCACGCCAGGCAACATAAAATCCACGTAGTTACCGCGTAAATTGATAAACCATTTGAACTGGTACAGGTACCTACTGTAGGTAGATTTGGTGATTTGGAATTATAATAGGTAAATGTAAGTGGAATGTGTTGTTGTATTGAACTGTTAAGGAACCCAGATGCGAGGGACATCACCCTTATTAGTAAAAAGCAAAAAAAAATATAGAAACATACATATATTTATAAGTTCAGCGAAGAGGATGGAAATGGTGAGTTAAGTTGGCTCATGATGCACAAAAACCGCACATAACTATTATACATAATTCTACAAACGTTTATAACATAATCTGCGGCTAAAATACGTCCGCACAGCACATTGGTGTGCCACCGACCGCAGCCGCAACATTGATTACTGAACTACCCCTATATTACACAGGAATTAGTGAACGCGGTATTCAACCGTGTAATTTTAGAAGAGTTACTACTAAATAAATGATCCCTACTGCTGTACATGAATATACAAATAATCCCCCAAAAGTGTTTGTGTAGGCTATTATGGACAGAGGTCCTCTTGCTGTACATAAATATACAAATAGTCCCCCAAAAAGTGTTTGTGTAGGCTATTATGGACAGAGGTCCTCCCGGAAGTGTCGTAAAAGGCAACCTAAGGATCATGTCAACAGGTTGGTCATTGGCAACCTTACGATCATGATTCGCAAATGGAACGAAAAAGGAACATTGTCATTGAAAAGGTCTGTTCCTATCTTATTAAAATGATATGCCGAGTTATCTGGTCCCTATTTCCCCACAATGTTATTGTACGTATTACAATATAATGGATAATCCATGTCGAAGTTTCACTGTTCTGAGAACCTGACCCTCCCAAACGGAAGTCTTACAAGCGGTTCGTGAGATCAATTACTACCTATTAATTGAACACGAACATGTTTGGCTTATCGTACAAACTTGAGTTTTGACCCAGAACTTTCAACTGCTACCAATATTAGATAATAACCGGCTTTTAAATGTCTTTGAATACAATTTTCATATTCCTTTCATAAAACCTGAAAGAGTTTTGCAAAGTTTGAGGAGACATTAATGTCGTTTCTTGAAGATTCCGCGCTTGGACCTTGGCATTAAAAGTTGGTACCTCCCTGTCAAACAAGAGGGGAGATAAGCTCAACCAAAGGGGGTTATTTTTTTAAGAAGTTAGTGATGTCTCCGTTCAGAGCGCGGATTTGTTTTATTGGAAATTCGGGCACCTTCAAAATGTAATTTGCATGAAGAGCGACTTAATTGTATTCCGATAGGAGTGGGACGATGCTTATTTCAATCACGTTTCTATTATCTTTCGTTTCAACGATTTTTCTAAACAGTATCTAGTAAAGTGCCTTAATTTTAAGGCACTTTACTAGGTACTGTTTAGAAAAATAGTAATAATAATGTGAGTAAAACTATCAAAGTAAATAAACGTAACATTGAGTGGGACACGAGTTCGTCCTCTAATTTCACGATTTATACGAGAGAATTTCAAGCCTACTCAACGACGGATAGTGTCATTTTAAAATACAAACACTTCACAACTCACTGATCTGCTACAAGAAACCTCTACAACTTTGGAGATAGGTATAAAGTTTTCTAATTCCGGTTCTGAATGTGAACATTCAAAAACACGGTGTACAAAGGCGTGCAAGCTTATGAAAAGTCAATCAGTATTTGCAGGCTGAATGGACAAGGGGTCGACTCGATGTGACATTGGCTTTCAGCGGCAAGCTACCGACCGGCCGGGTGGGTAAATATTTGCTCGCCAGTGTAAATTTACGCCGGCCACCCGCAACGCAGCAAATTAAACAGCAATTCGGCCGGACACGGAAATTATACGTCACTATCAATATTTTGATGCGACTTTAGAGTTCAGTTGACTTTCATTGTAATTAATTAAATGTTAAATGGTTATTTGTTTACAATTTCCCAAATGGTTACCTAAACCTACATTTTTACACTTTATTGGAACACAAGTATCGGTAGTTTATGACTATGTGCGCTATGTTTAACGTAAGTACCTGCACCATTCGATAAAAACGAACTTTTATACAAAGAGGTAGTATCAGTAGGTGTAAAAACTAACTTAGTTCTTCCTTACTAACCAAAGAAGTGGTGAGGCCAGTGGTGGCCCAGTGGTAACGGTCGCGACTTACGAGTTGAGGGTCGTAGGTTCGAACCCGGACAGGCGCTTTACTTTGTGTAAATAATTTCATCACCACTGCTCTCAAAACGGTGAAGGAAACCGGCATGTCCTAGAACCAAAGATTCAAAGACATGTGACATCTACCAACCCGCACTGGGCCCGCGTGGTGGATTACGGCCCACTCCCTCTCACAGAGAGGAGGCCTGTGTCCCAGCAGTGGGAACATTATAGGCTGATTACGTAACCAAAGAAGCAAATTTATTAAAATTAAAGCCTCTTTATCTTGATTAATGAAGCTACTCAAAACTGTAAATAGAATAAAATGCATGCCTCAAAAATTTGAAAGTGTTCATGTAATTAGAATTATGCTAATCTCTCGAACAAAGTTATCGTTTGTTTACGCCTGAAGCCTGAGGCACGAAAACATCCCAGAGAGATAATCTATTGTTATCTCTAGCAGCCATCTTGTGGACTATTTGAATAACACGAAGCGGAGTAGCGCTGAACTATCTACTCGATGTCTACAGTCGGAAAACCGAGCTGGCGTTCGTCTGCAGTTGAGTCCGCTATCGCCTTGAGTAATTTCGTATTTTTTTTATAGATGGCGCTGAGCGTCGTGAGTTTTCCTGAAAACAGAACGAAGTTTAGTGTTGAAAATAAATAAAGCTGATTATCTACGCCAAGTTTGTTACAATTGGTGTAGATTATCATCTGTTAGTCGCATTTTATAGCATAAGTATTAGGTACATAATTGATTATGTGACTGTTCATAAAATTACCCTCAACTAATAAAATTTTATTTTTTCCTTATTATTTAAATCAGATTTAGTACTTTACTCGTTTCTTTAGAATTTGTTGAAATGGCACTTGTCCCTAGTTTGTTTTCCATTTATTATGGAATGTTTATGTGTCTAAGTAGCCCGATATCGCGTTTTGGTTACAAGATTAATATAATATTTTGTAATTAAATAAGAGTGCATGACAGACAGTCACAATTGGGTACATTCAAGAGCTGGCCATTTTCTGGTAACTATTATTTTACCCGATTCTGACGAGGCCCAAACAAAGGGTAATGTTTTCAGTACAGTCTCAAAACAAAGATACTTCTAACCGAAAGAGTAAAGGTCCGTACAAACTAGCGCGATATGGCCCCAGTTTGCACAAGCCTTCACTCTTACAATAAACAAGAGTACCTATTATTACACAGATAACTGGTAAGTACCAGTTATCTGTGTAATAATAGGTAGTTATTTGTAATAGAGATTTACTCATGTAAACGGCAGAGGTGAACGGTGCTATGGACAGCAACAAATAACTGGTGTATAGAAAGAGCCTTGATCGTAGTCACGCAGTAACCTGCGTAACTCATTAACGAACGTCCTTGAACTCCGTTTTTGGCGAAAATCACACGCAGACCTGATAGATACTGCGGAAGTTTCATCAGCAGTGTGTCAGAACCTTAAAGTTTGTTCAACGTATTGTAATGTCACTTAAGACGCTGACAACAACTAAACCGCGGTCACTGTCAGATTGCATAGAAAAGAAAAAGAAGCGCGATGACACAACGCGTGTAATTTATTGCAAATTATGAAGCAATTATCTATATATTCAAAATTGAGTTGAGTAATCGAAAATAAAAAACAACCAAGTTCTGCATTCAAATAAGACGTTCTTGTTATTAATTAAATACGTAATGTATGTTGATATTTAATACAGATATTTTGGATTACAACTCAAGGTAAGAGGTTAGTTTAACGTTAGTTTGTATCGAGATTTTTTTTCAAAACGTGTTTTGTTAAACCACAAACTATACAGATTTGGCAATTTATTTTCTTATGAGAAGCCTATTTTGTTCAATTGGGTCTTGTCAGCGCCTTAAAGTAAAAAAAAAAACGTAAAAAGTAAAATTTTTGATGCCGCGAAATCCACAGATTTAGAAGAATGAGTTCGTTTTTATGAGGCTCTATATGTCATAGACCGATATTAACGATTTTAATTACAATATTTCACGCCAAACCTTGGTCATATCGAACGCCTAGGGAGTAATAAAACCATGACCTACCCATAAGCTGTGTAAACTAATGGATAATATAAATATAGCACATCAAATATTTTGTATCTAGGGTTTCTATAACATAATCAACCTATAATGATCCCACTGCTGGGACACAGGCCTCCTCTCTGTGAGAGGGAGTGGTCCGTAATCCACCACGCAGGCCCATTGAGGGTTGGTAGATATTACGTCTTCGAATTTTTGGTTCTAGGACATGCCTGTTTTCCTCATGATGTTTATCTTCAGCGTTCTGAGAGCAGTGGTGATAAAATAATTTACACAAAATAAAGCGCCTGTCAGGGTTCAAACCTACGACCTACAACTCGTAAGTCGTGACCGTTACCACTGAGCTACCACTATTCAGGCTTAGGCTTTCTATAACACCGTACCATTTACTTTATACTCGAATGCCTCGTTGGTCTCGACCGCGGCAGGCATCGGCCCTAGTGGACCCCTACCTTTGTGCTGACGACATCTCTTTGAGGCGCGCGTGGAATACAACGTGCCGTCGACCCGGGCCTGGTCCTTACCGGATGGTGAGCTACCCATTGCTCACCGTCCGCAAGCCGCCCGGGATTCCCGAAGCCCAGGGCGTCTCCTGCGGCGGCTAGGGGCAAGAGGGCGGGAAAAATGCCTTTGCCTCACCGTCCCGCCTCCTCCTTGGCGAGCATTACTGCTTCGCAGAAGGAGGTGACGGCTGCCCATGCCCTCTCGCTCCGTACCATGGCCTGAACCAGGGCCGGACGCGAGAGATCTCTGCCGCCGATCGCCTCCACGAGGACACGGCGGTGCTCTGCCCAAGCCGGGCAGACCTCCACCGTATGCTCCACCGTGGAGTCTGGATTTGTGCCCGGTTGATGGCAATAGGCTCGCCCCCATCACATGGCACTTAAACATAACTGGCGAAATGTGGGTGTACTTCAGGTACACCTCTTTCCAACCCTTCGAAACAAGGCGTGTTGTTATGTTAGTTAGAAATCGGTTATAGAGCTCGCAATATGCGTACATTATGGTTCATTGCTTTGTCTGTTTTTCGCTATATTTGGACTTCATTCAAACGACCCGAAAACAATAGTATATTCCCAGAAATGCGTGTACGTCTAGGTTTTGAATACCAATAAAAAAAAAGTGACCAGCATACCTTAATATGGTCTCCTGTATAGCTTCAACTGGCAAATCATAATCAATAACAAAATATTTGTAAGACTTGATTGACCGATTGATGGTATTATGCTTCCATGATTTCAGACATTCCAAATTGGTGTTTGGTAGAGCACGCCTATATGCTGATAAAATGATAAGCAGCAGAAACCGTTAATAATTAATCAGACCACTTATAAAAGGAATCAATGGGTGGTTTTACAATCTCTCAAGAAAACCCTAATGACTATTTCATTAGTGGTTTCTGAATCGATTGTTTAATGTGATATTGATAATAGTAGATTGGAGCAAAATACGCGCTTGGACACGGAGATTCGGACACCAGCCCGGTATAAATACATACAATCTAGCTTCCGCCAGCCGCTTCGCCCGCGTGATATCTTTCGCCTACTAGCTGTTACCTGCGACTTCATCTGCGATCCAGGTTGAAAAATAGCAATCATGTGAAATGTCCTTCTCCAGATCATGGTCTACCTATGTGCCAAATTTCATCCAAATCCATTCAGCCGTTTTAGCGTGAAAGCATAACAAACAAACAAACTCACTTTCGCTAATATTGAGTTAGGATGTTACTCAGTGATGCTATAGCATTCTCTTGTGAATTTTTTTTAAATGGTACCAGTAGTTTTTGAGTTGGTTCATAACAAACATACAAAAATACAAATCTTTTCTCTTCATAATATTAGTTAGGCAATAGTAGACTGTAAATATACATGGGTAAATACAATATTTCTCTAATCAATCTAAACTTAAGGGGCTGACAAGACCCAATTGACCAAAATAGGCTTCTCTTAAGAAAGAAAATTGCCAAATCTGTATAGTTTGTGGTAGCGGAAAAAAATATATGTTAATTTTGAACATATTTCCCAGAACTTGGTTGTCACCAAAACACGTTTTGAAAAAAAAATCTCGATACAAACTAACGTTAAACTAACCTCTTACCTTGAGTTCTAATCCAAAATATATGTATTAAATATCAACATAAATTACGTATTTAATTAAAAACAAGTACGTCTTATTCTAATGCAGAACTTGGTTGTTTTTTATTTTCGATTACTCAACTCAATTCTGAGTAAATAGATAATTACTTCATATTTTGCAATAAATTACAAGCGTTTTGTCGTCGCGCTTCTCTTTCTTTTCTATGCAATCTGACAGTGACCGCAGTTTAGGTGTTGTCAGCGTCTTAATGTTAAAACAATCGTTTTTATGTTGTGGAAAATGCGTCTTTTTAACAATATTTTATGTTGTTTAAATTGAAGATTTTCGAGTATGTAATTATCTTCAACTGTAGATATAGTTGTTTATTCAAATTAATACCTCAATTAGATATTTCTTACTTTTATTTAGGTATTAAGTTCTGTTTACGTTTTTATGTTGTAATGTTTATTTCTGTTTGAGTACAGTTTCCATTATTTTGTTGGTATATTGGCGTGTGCTAGCTAAAATATGGCAAGTAATTTATTTTAATGTTTTGTGTTTCGTAGTGTTAATTACTTTGCATACGATTTGTATAGAATCAAGTTTATATAACCAAATAGACAGCTATGCTGCTGGGGAGTTTGTTGCGCCACTTTTTCTTACCAGCTAAAGCACTAGGATGTGGTGAAGGGCGGGGCGTTTTTGGGGGACTGGCTTATGTAATGTGGACGTTCGAAAAGTGCTGATTCTCAGCCTAGTTTGAATAAATGACTTTTGATTTTGTTTAATTTATAATTAATACTTTCATGCCAAAATATGGCGAAATTTATCATAACATATGAATATTTATTTACTACCTTTTTGTATTACCGCATTTAAAGCAAATACTTAAATGACTTTGACTTTTGACATAAGCGGTTCGTACACGGAAAAAAAGGATGTCTTATATTAAGACAATATCCTTTTGGTCAAGACAAATATTGATTCATATATGGGGAAAACAATATATTCTTGAATGAAGTAAAATGTTGTCTTAGTTTTATTGTCTTCTTCGAAGACAATAGACTTAAACGAAGAATTATTAAGTTTAATTTTAAGAATGTTATTTCTCTCTTAGAATATTTTCTTCAATTAAGATTATTATAGTCTTGAATCAAAAATATGTGCTTAAGTCACGAATAAAAACCAAGTATTTATTATTCTTAATTTGAGTAAACAGGTTTTCTTGGACTGAGTACATTTACTTACGTTAAGAAAATATTTTCTTGGATTGAAACAATTTTTCTGACAATATTGATATTCTTCGCTGAAGAGATCCTTTTTTTCCGTGTAGCTAATAGAATAACCATGCATTATGTGAGACCCCTCCGTGCCTGCCGAAGCACGTTAAGCTGTTGGTCTCGGCTGTCGTTCGTAAAACTTTGACAGTCGTTACGGGTCGTCAGAAGCCCGAAAGTCTGACAACCAGTCTTACCAAGGGGTATCGTGTTACTCATTAACTGGGTTGTGGAGGTCAGATAGGCAGTCACTCCATGTAATACTGGTATTCAGCTGTATCCGGTAAGACTGGAAGCCGACCCCAACATAGTTGGGAAAGGCTAGGCAGATGATGATGTTCACACAACATTACATAATCAGCCTATAATGTTCCCACTGCTGGGACACAGGCCTCCGCTCAGTGAGAGGGAGTGGGCCGTAATCCACCACGCGGGCCCAGTGCGGGTTGGTAGATGTCACATGTCTTCAAATTTTTGGTTCTAGGACATGCCGGAATAGGCTAGTTAGGAATAGGCTAGGTAGATTGATTAATAAGGTAACGCCTCATGGAAAATTATTCTTCTTGTTATCTCGTATTGGCACGAAGAATAATAATAATAATAAATAATAAATTCATTTATTTGTAAACATAAGTGTCACTGTTACATAAAATCTCTGCCTCCCGAACTAGGTAGCTAAACCTGTATCTCAGGAGACAGTGAAGATTTCTGTAAAAGAAGTCGGTCCTTCAGAGATGTTAGCAATAATTGTAAAGACGACGTGTCATGCCGTGGCTTTGTGTTGTAGCGTGATTGCCGTCAACTGTCTGTGCTCCCCTTTACTCTTTACCGTACATTGCTTTTAGTATACTTATTCTTTAATAATACTTCTATAGACAATATTCACTACCCTAGCAACAACATAATTGCGGAAGATGGGTGCCCAGATTGTGAAAGGTTTCTTTGTGACGTACGAAACAAGTAAAAGATGACAAGTAAAACTTTCTGCGATTTTTTTATTCTCTCTTGATTAAACTTCAAAATCAACAGTTGCCTGCACGTGATGCATCATGAGTTCTTTGTTAATCCACCCAATTTATGTCAATGACTGATGAATGAATGACAATCTCACTTTGCTTGGCTCTCAAATGAAATGAAATGGTTTATTCTGTAAATAGGATATTAGAAACACTTTTACACGTCATATAAAAAAAAATAAGCTAGATGGAGTCGACATTTCCTATCTGACTACCCCTGAGAAGAAATGGCGAAACAAACTCAAGGGTCAAAGTCTCTTTTAAAGTCCAGACATAATCTTGGTCAGATCATGTGAGGACCATGCAAATCTATGTCTGAAATAGTATTCTCAGGAAAGACCCACACAAACTCAGAGAATTAATATTATATCTTGTAGCTGCACATACCTAAGCATTTATCATTTACCTAAGCTTTGGTCAATGCGTCATCAAACTACTTACGAATTTAACCGAAAGGTTTACTGAAGGTTTAAATACTAGTATCCTCTAAACTTAACAAAATCAATAAGCTAATGTTAGCCTCGTGTCAGCGAGATGTCAGTGAGGCCACTACCATAGAAATTTAAAGTTCAATTTGGTGAATCAATGCAGGCCTGGCTGCCAGCGATACACGAAACGTCTGACTTTATTTACTTATGGAGAAATATGACATTGGACGACGAAAATATAAATTCGATGCATGCATTTTGTTTGCGGAGAGAAAAAGTTCAAATATTGTTCTCAACTTTTTATTTCTTCTTTTAGCATAAGCAGCAAAAAATATTTTGTATACAAGAAACAGAGAAGCCAAGGTCCCAGGGTTCTTTTCTTGGGCTCTTTTAAACCAATGTAAATAAAAATATATACTTTAGATGGCAGGCAAATCCAGTCCACCATTCCTAGGTAGCATACTAACATAACATTTTCCACATACACACAAGTTATTCATCAGGTAATTTATGGGCAACATAGACTCAAGTTAGAAAATTCTATTATAATTTGAGTAAACACGCGAAATGGTTCAAATACCAAGCATTGTCAAGGACGAAACAAGTCAAGGGGTTCGTGAGTTACGTCACTGACGTATGATTAACAATATACAATACACATTACTACCAGGAAACGTGTATGATTTTTCCCACTTTTCTGCTTAGTCATATTATAATGACCGTGATTTTAACGGGTGGACCGTTAATATCACGGTTATTATAATGTGACCATGCTTCTACAAGGTTTTGCAAAGTAAAGGTCTTATAATAATATTCATAATATGTAGGTATTGGAAAGATTTTTATTTAATATCAAAGACTCGAGTCACTGATAAACAGAAAACTAAACTGTCTTCAAGCAGACTCCTACCGGGTCGACGGCGCGTCGTATTCCACGCGCGCCTCAAAGAGATGTCGTCAGCACAATGTAGGGGTCCACTAGGGCCGATGCCTGCCGGGGTCGCGGGAAGGTACTTATGGGTCACCGAGGCCCCCGCAACACAGGCAACAGGAAGGAATACGGGTGGGTTTTAGTCACTAAGAGACACACCCTCCCGCTCCACCCGGGAGAAGTTATTTGATGATTTCCCATCCAAAAAAAAAAAGAAAAAAGCAGACTCCTACACTTCGATATTTTTCTTTTTCTTTCTCATTGGTCAATTCAAATAATTTATCGTCATCTGCCTAGCCTTTTAGCCTTTTAGCCTTTTAGCTTTTTAGCCCCTCCTATGTTGGGGTCAGCTCCCGGTATAACTGGATGCAGGTGAATACAAGTATTTTACATGTATTATTTTGCAAGATTATTTGTGTATTTTATCTATGAGCCTTAGTTGCCTGACAATAAAGCAATTATGATTAATACAAAACAGCCAATCAAAGGATTCCCCTACAACCTACTTCTTGACACAAAGGACTGCATCGTATTGACATGCCGTGACCCAGTTCCTTGTGCGTGGAGACCGTGTCCTCACTTTATGAAAATAACGTCACTACAAATTTTATGGTCATGCAACATCGACTAACAAGTAGATACGTCTGCTTCGAAGATCGTATCATGGCACAATATTGATTTTCAGTTTGTATGACAAGCTAAGAAGACCGTCCTCTTGTATGCATTAAAGGCATTTAATTATCAATTTAGATAGAGGATAGAGGTGTTCAACATAAGATGTTTACGTACTGACACATTACAAATGTAGTTTCCTAATTATCTGATTTAAGTTTCAGGCTGTGAACGGCCACTGAAGAAATTCATGCTATACAAGCCACTTCTGCTTATCTAACCCACTGCTTGAGTATACCATCTACCCCGAAGACCTTGTGAAGGCCGCAGGAGTCCGCTGGATGCAAGAAGCACAGAACCGGTCGAAGTGGCGGTGCTTGGGGTAGGCCTATGTCCAGCAGTGGACGTCTTTCGGCTGATATAATTACCCCGTCTACTTAATAAAAATCTCAAATTTACTGAGAGACCGCAAGATGTAGAAGCTTAAAATTTTGCACAAGAGTAAATTATAGAACGAAGGGAGATAAGGGAGGACTTTTGAAAATTCATCCCCTAAATAAGGGATGAAATTTTGCATGAAGGTTCGTCATTTTTGTCGATTTGAAACCCTATCGGACACACGCATTGTAGTTATATCATTTTGATCAGTGTAATAGTTGTACACATCCAAGCATCAGAGCAAACAAAAACCAAGACATAGAGCTGAACAATACAATGAAGCATGCCCAAACTACTCCTCGCTCTGTGCATACATACACGCTCACACGCACATTTATAACCAAACTACACCTCACCGGAACACTCACTAAGTGCAACACATTCTTGGTGTTTTATTTGGTCTGAAGTCCAAGCATCAATGTCTTGTACTGAGCGGTATTTCTGTCCATCTTTCAGAAGGCATGATTGTAGAATCACTACTCGCTAATTCGCTAATCGAAAATATCTACCTACAAAACAGGATTCCTTTGTAACAATATCTTTTAGAATTGCTGAGAGATTCTCTTATATGCTCATTTTCCACCACCTTGTTTCATTGTGTTGCTGGCACAAGGGACACAAAGCCTCAACGATACATTTTCAGTTATATTTACTTATATAAAACTTAAAGCAGCATGGTATAACGATTAAAGAACTATTCTCAGTCAATAGTAACATAGTTGACTACAATTTGATAGTATCAAAGGCAAAAGTATTTGTTTTGAATTTTAAGTATTGTAAAGTTTACAATTCACTGCAGTTTAGTCACGCGATCTTTACAGACTTGGTTATAACTTATAAGTGTCAGTATAATATATTGTTAGTTGCAACTAGGAATCATGTTGGTACGTAGAAAATCATTACTTACAATGAAACAGTATACTAAGGTGTTGTTTAGTTTTAAATAACAATGATTTATAGTCATAGGTACGAGGCATGCCTTTTAAGTTTTGTCGTTTGAAGAAAAAAACACAACTAGAATCTTATAGTACTTTTTATTGTTTTTCAAAGTATTCACCACGTAGCTTAATAAACTTTTCCATTCGCTTAAACCAGTTATTATAACATTTATTCCACTCTAAAGTGGGGGTGTTCAAAATGACTGACTTGAAAGCGTCGACTGCTTCTTCACCGGACTGGAACCTTTGACCACGAAGACTTTTCTTAATTTTAGTAAATGTAAAGAAATCGTTAGGGCTTAGGTCAGGACTGTCTGGAGGATGGTCAAGAATTTCTACTTTTTCCTGCTTCAAATACTCAATTGTTTGACTGTGTGAGCTTGCGTTGTCGAAGTTCGGCGATGACTTGTGGTAAACAAACTGTGGTATACCACTCTGCGTTAACCGTTCTACGATCTTCAAGTGCAATAGTCGCAACATGGCCGGTTTTTCCAACGAACGTGGCTACCATCTTCTTTGAAGTGCTTCGAGAACGAACAACTTTAGTCGGCTTTGGCTCGTCTTGAAAGACCAGATTGTAGATTGTTGTTTGGAATCAGGATCGTAGGCATAGATCCAAGATTCGTCACCACTGATGATGTCGTAGACGTGATTTGACTCTCCTCCTCGGTTGAACCTTTGCAGAGTTTTCTTGCACCATCTGACGCGGGCCGCCTTGTGATCGTCGGAAAGCAGATGCGGTATCCAACAGCAAACTAGCTTTCTCACACCAAGCGCTTCATGCAAGATCTTCTGAATGGTTGTCCCTGAGATGCCTAATAGAGCCTCTATCTCTCGATACGTCACATGACCATCTTCGAGAATTAGTTGTCTCACAGTAATGATGTTATCTTCAGTGAAGGCGGATTTTGGGCGTCCTTCGCGAGATTTGTCACTAACACTAGTATGTCCACGCTGGAATTCTAAATACCAGTGTTCGACAGTTCGCAGACATGGGGTTTCATCACTGAACACAGATGTTAGCTCTTCAAAACACTGAAGCCGTGTCAGGACTCTTCTAAAGTTGTAGAAAATTATTGCACGAACATTTTCCTTAGAAAGATTAATTTTTGTACGTAACCTGACAGATTCCAATCGACGCTGTGACTAAACAATAGCATTAATCTTAATACTTTCAACTGTTTTGAGATTCAACATTTAAACACATTCGAATATAGAACAGTTCCAAATTCAAAATTGCCGGGAAATATGGAAACGACAGAACTTAAAAGGCATGCCTCGTATTTCATGGGTCTCTCCATAGTCTCTCTTTTCGTATGAAGGTTTCCATTGTTTCATGTCGCATTTGATTTGAGGGCGAATCTTTGTCGAGTTTTATCTAAATAGTAACGAAGTCAAAACTGTACATTGAATATTTTTGAAAGAGTATTGCTACGAGATGCGGAAAAGCGTCTGATGGCGAAAATATAGTTTTTAAAATTTTTGTCTAGATTGGCGCAAAAACGGCTGAACTGATTTGGGTGCAATTTGGCATGCAAATAGATTATAGCCTGGATATACTTTTCATCCCGGTAGTAGGTTCACGTGGGATATTTCCCGACATCACCGCAGGCGAAGCCGCGGGCAAAAGCTAGTAAATATAGATGTTTTAACAAATCTTTACATTATATTGACAAATGTTTAGACAAGTATTCTTTATAATACAATAATTACAAATGTTTATTTTTCAGAACGTGAAAACTTCGCAAGGACATTTCTGAAATAGTAACTAGCTGACAAAAATACGTTCAGTAAATTATATTTAACCGACATTTAAAGCTGGTCAATGCATTCCAGTTTGAAGCCAAATCCTTGTGTTGACCGCAGAAACAAGGTTGGGGTAAACCATACAAGTGGAAAAAAAATACTCACGTTTAATGAAATCTTTTCATTTTTATGACCCACATGTTTCTTTTATTCATACTTGTCTAGTTTAAACCGCGATAAATAACTAAAATATGTATGTAGGTAATGATAATAAATTCTACTGCCCCCATTTAATCAATAGATAAATAACAAAAAATAATTAGTTATTTTTCCATAGAAAATTAAATACCAAATCTAATGGACAGACAGAAATTTGCATTATTCTTGAGTAAATCATTACGGCAGGGTGATAAACAGGAAAATTTGTATTATTTCAGTATGTATTCCAATTAATTTTTCATTCTTTAGAAACAACAAATCATTTTCATAATATGGCTTTGTAAAGTCTTAGTTTAAGTACTATTTACGGTTTTACAAATTTAGACACCTTGCTTTAATTATGGTTACACATTATGATTACAAAAATAATACAACCAACCGACGCCCAATCAAAACCCCAGTCGATTTAAACGGGGGATTAAAAGCTGAAGGTGTTAATTGTCGCACATCTATCCGGTTCACACCGGTTAGCGGTAAGTCGCAGTGCTCTCGCGCATTGCCCGGGCGAGCGGCGGGCGACGGGTGCGCACGCTGCGCTGCTGCGATCTGGCACACACTCGCATGCCGGATTTATTTTGATCACCCGCTACCAGCACCCAAATAATTACATTTTTTGAATACCAGACGACGTTACGCAATTTCAATAGACACTGTTTAACGTCCTTGCAACAGACGATGTGACTAACTGCTGCAGAAAAACAACAAATTACGTTTAAAGAAGCAATCCTATTTCATAAAATGTTATGAAAATAAAACCTAGGTAAAACACAGTAGTTACAGTGCTCGTAGAAAAGTTAAAGAGGAAAAAAGAATTATAACTATATTTGCATTTTGCAATAAACACGATAAGGTAAATAACTTGAACAAAGGGCGTGCAATTAAGCGATGTCGCTAACCTCGACTGAAAAACAATGCGATGTAGGGTATTAATACATTCAACATTGACAAAGACCGCCAAAACACCTGGACGGCCGCCAGACGAGAAAAAAACCAGCCTACGCGGGGAGCCACGTCGTGAGACAATGCCCGTGACGTGGCAGCCATCGACACGACCGAGCGACCGCTGCCGCTGAAATGTTCCAAAAAACAAGCGAAATTGAAAATGTGTAATCCAATTAGGTTAGGTTACGCGAAATTATTCAAATACTGCTCATAGTTGCATTGTTTATTAAGACTCTTAAAAACAAGCGCGACACGCGACGCGACACAAAGGCACCGCTTGTAGCGCTACACGCGGTGCCTTTGTGTCACGTCGCGTGTCGCGCCTGTTTGAAGGAGCCTTTAAACACAATTACAGGGCCTCAAGTCTGCTATTACAATAGTGTCAGAATGGTCGGTTCCGATCCTCATTAATGACGCCATTATATTAGTAGATTACCAAACTTGTCAAAAAAACAATTAAGAAATCAATGATTTTGACCATTCTGACACTATTGTAATAGCAGACTTCAGGTTCAGGTCTCCCAAAGTGATAATGCGCATAGAAATCTTCGTCACTTTTCGGCAACGGTCGGGGAATACGAATTCCCCGAGCGTCGGAAGACGATATGTGTATAGAGTGGTTAAGTGCATTTTCTTCATGCATAATTTAGTAGAACTATTATTTTTAATAATTAAGTTTTCGGGAATACGACAATTAGCGAAGATCTGCATGCGCATTATTAATTTGGGAATACGTGTGTGTATAACTAGTGTCACTATAACTTCTTGGTTTTGTACCATCAAGCTATTTGTACAGTTCATAGATGACTAAGGATTTCCAGAAAGCCCAGTTCCAATTTATTCCATTTCATCTGTCTGGAATACTTCAACAGGATGAGCTGCATCATCTTTTTTCTGTGTTTCAAAGGTTCCTTGCCACGAGGTTCAAAGTCAAAGTCAACTCATTTATTTCAAAGAGGCACATAAAACGCACTTTTGAACGTCAAAATGTACAGAAAAATAGAAGTGGTTCTAGTCGCACCTTCCAAAAGATAGTTTCGTATGGAGAAGAATGGGCAAGAAACTCCACCATTACTCCTCTAAAATGTTTTACAATATTTAGGGAAAGGCAAGTTTCTCGCCCTCTCGCCCCTATCCGCTGCAGAAGACGCCCAGGGCGTCGGGAATCCCGGGCGGATTTCCGGCCACCGTAGGCGCGGGCTTGCGGACGGTGAGCAATGGGTAGCTCACCGTCCGGTAAGGACCAGGCCCGGGTCGACGGCGCGTTGTATTCCACGCGCGCCTCAAAGAGATGTCGTCAGCACATATAGTAGGGGTCCACTAGGGCCGATGCCTGCCGGGGTCGCGGGAAGGTACTTATGGGTCACCGAGGCCCCCGCAACACAGGCAACAGGAAGGAATACGGGTGGGTTTTAGTCAGTAAGAGTCTGACACACCCTCCCGCTCCGCCCAGAGCGGGAGAAGTTATTTGATGATTTCCCACCCTAAAAAAAAAAAAAAAAAGTGGTGGCCCAGTGGTAACAGCCGCGACTTGCGAGTTGTAGGTCGTATGTTCGAACCCTGACAGGCGCTTTAATTGTGTAAATTATTTCACCACCACTGCTCTCAAAACGGTGAAGGAAAACATCGTGAGGAAACCGGCATGTCCTAGAACAAAAAATTGGAAGACATGTGACATCTACCAACCCGCACTGGGCCCGCGTGGCGAATTACGGCCCACTCCCTCTCACAGAGAGCAGGCCTGTGTCCAAGCGGTGGGAACATCATATGCTGATTATGTGTTATTATACAAAATTACTACATCACAATAGGTAAAAGAATTAAAACCTGGCCAAGTGCGAGTCCGACTCGCGCACGAATTGTTCCCTACCATTATCTATAAAAACGGAAAACAATCATGTCTGTTGTATGGGAGCCCCTTAAATATTTATTTTATTCTGTTTTTTAGTATTTATTGTTATAGCGGCAACAGAAATACATCATCTCTGAAAATTTCAACGGTCTAACTATCACAGTTCATGAGATACAGCCTAATGACTGACGGACAGAGAGACAGAGAGACGGAGTGTGGAGTCTTGGTAATAGCCTAGGGTCCCGTTTTACCCTTTGGGTACGGAACCCTAAAAATGAAGCAATGACAGATAAATTAATTACGTGATAGGTACGTGGTGCTCACATTATTATTATTTATACAAACATTGTAAAGGTAGTCTATTTTGCCTAGACTCTAGATTGTCCTATGGAGCAGGACCAGCATGTTTCTAAGTACCTATCTTATTTTCAATAAAATTCTCTAATTTGTAATATGCTTATTCCGCAGCACTCGTGACATTATTGTCTCCATCTGGATGGACAGATAACTCTAAGTCTTAAAATCTAAAGCGTGCTTCTTTCTGGTTGAAATGATTCGGCACAACCTGCACTTTATTTGCGTAACACACTTTCAGTAACAATCTGAATCATTTTGAAGTATATTGCTAAACCATTGCTTCATATGTTTGAAAAATTTGTCTGCTCAACCACGTAAAAAACGCAATGAATGTTATTGAACGAAAGCCAGTGCTACTACTGTAAGTGTGTTACCCTGCTGGTAGCAAGATATATGTTCTAGTTCGCCGCCCGGCTGTGCCGAATCATCCGAACAACTCAACAACAATCATCAATCACCCGAACAAGTACACAGCACGCCTTAAAAAATCAACCATAAAATAATAAATATCTTGACAGCTAATGCCTCGGAGAGAACGTTAAGCCGTTGGTCCCGGCTGTCATTTGTAGATCTTTGACAGTCGTTACGGGTCGTCAGAAGCTCGAAAGTCTGACAACCAGTCTTACCAAGGGGTATCGTGTTGCCCATTAACTGGGTTGTGGTGGTCAGATAGGCTCCATGTAAAATACTGGTATTCAGCTGCATCCGGATAGACTGGAAGCTGACCCCAACATAGTTGGGAAAAGGCTAGGCAGATGATGAGGGTCCTTCCCGTGGACCTAGAATCCTGAAATTTGGCAAGAAGCAAAGTCTCACAGCAAGTAAAGGAAAAGTTCAAAAACATTAATTTGTAGTTATATCACTTTTTTTTACACTTACATTTGGAGTTGGAGAATTGACTGTGACGTATATCGATGTATGGGATAACATTTTTTCAATTACAAAGTTAAATTTGTTCTTGGGACAAATTCATCTCAACTACGGAATACCTCCTAGTGCCGGCCAAGTGTTCATAGTTCCGTATTTGCGATGATTTTTTTTTACTGTACATAATAACTACGATTAGGTACCTATCTACATTGATGGTACCCTACAAAGGTGCCTAGGTTCAGTTTCTACAAGCTCTCCAATAAACAGCCAACAACAGACTATGTTGAAGCAGTACCGATCTACCACAAACAATCGTCCCGTCGCGATCGTATCGTCGTCGTCGCGAACCGTAAACAGGCCAGTCATAAGTTTACGAGCGCCGTCATTTGGCATGCAAATCTATTTATTGTTAACAATGCATGTTATATAAGCTGCTTATCAGCCAACCGTGAAACAAATGAGTACCTTCAAAGTGGTAATGATATTAATGGTGTACAAATTGTGCTTATCAAATGGAATGAGCTGGTATATGGGTTTACGGCTTACCAATCATAGGGGAACAGTAATTAATAGTTTTAACTTTGAATAGTAAAGGCGTGACGCGACGTGACACGATCCTGGTGGAACAATTTCCATGAAGTTTTCATAGGAATTGTTCTACTAGAGTCACGTCGCGCCTGTCTGCGGCATTAATTTATCAGACTTACATACAAAAAATGTAGAATAGAGAATACTATGTTAGTACGAAAATTAATAAAATGGCGGTAATTAGCCATTTCCATTTGTTAAACTACCATTATCATATTATCATTTACAGACGACTACAGAGAGATTTTTATATTTCTCTTGCACTTTCCATACATCTTTGCCCAGTTCTTATCATAATTATTCAGTTTTCTAGGAACAGTTAAAAATAGATTTTGATAAAATACTATATTCAGATAGATGAGTTCTCACAATCAACTATGAAACGAATTAAAAAGTAATATTTAACATATTAAGATATTGTTATCAATAAATTAAAAGTTAATTAAAACAAATTAAGATATTGTTATCTGCAAACCAAATCCAAGAATAACATTATTACAATCATAGAACCATCATCATCATCTTATCATAACACGAAGATAAGGTACAGTCAGCAACGAAAGGCCATTAAGGCGCTGACAAGACCTAATTGACCAAAATAGGCTTATCTTAAGACAAAAAATTGCCAAATCTGTAAAGTTTGTGGTAGCGGAAAAAATATATGTTAATTTTGAACATATTTCCCAGAACTTGGTTGTTACCAAAACACGTTTTCAAAAAAAAATCTCGATACAAATTAACGTTAAACTAACTTCTTACTTTGAGTTCTAATCCAAAATATCTGTATCAAATATCTTAGGTTACGTATTTAATTAATAACAATAATGTCTTATTTGAATGCAGAACTTGGTTGTTTTTTTTCGATTACTTAACTGAATTTTGAGTACATAGATAATTGCTTCATATTTTGCAATAAATTACAAGCGTTGTGTCATCGCGCTTCTCTTTCTTTTCTATGCAATCTGACAGTGACCGCGGTTTAGGTGTTGTCAGCGTCTTAACACTGCTACTTTTTCACAATATATAACATAACATCATATACCATCGCTCGTCCCACTAAAATCCCCTAGACTAGTCCCCCGGGGGACTACACAGCACTCAATGTTCCACTACGATGCCCTGGGAGATCATATAAAACTCTAATTTCCTTTGAATCCCCTAATTGTTTGAGCACCTTATTATTGAATTGAAACCTATTTCATCGCGCCTCTATTCCCTGTACCTACAGTACACCCACATTTTTGCCAGTTATGTTTAAATCCCATATAACTGGGGGCGAGCCTTTGCCATCAACCGGGTACAAATTCAGACTCCGGGCTGCTACTAAAATTCCAGATGGAAAAACCCAATGACATTTTGACTGACTTGGGAATCGAACCCAAGACCTCATGCTCAGCAGTAGCGCTTGCGACTACAAGACCAACGGAGCAAACAATTTTGTATGAATTATTTGCTCAATAATCATGATTAAAAAAGTGTTAAACGACTTTGTTGCTGACCGTTCCTAAGAGTACTCGTATTGGATTTTTTTCAAAGTAAAAACCCAAATGGTTTTCTCAATTATTTTTGTTTTGCTATTTACCTAATCAAAAAAAAAATAAAGATTCCCCTCTTAGCAATCTGGGAGGGTTCTCGTGTTAAACCTACGAACTAAACTGAATATTATGTTAGTTTCGTCTTCATCATAATATAATGAAGCGCATGTCACTTAGAGAAGATGTAGACGTAAATGATGAAAGATAGAGAGAGAAAGACCATAGAAAATATGTATTTAAGGGATGAGATAACCAAAGAAAAGTTACAACTATAGCCTTATGTAAGCGTGCATGCCCTTTATTTAGGTATTAAGTTCTGTTTACGTTTTTATGTTGTAATTTTATTTCTGCTTGAGTACAGTTTTCATTGTTTTGTTGGTATATTGGCTAGTTGGTATAGTGTGCTAGCTAACATTTGGCGTAACGTAAACAACGTAATTTAATTTTGTGTTTCGTAATGTCAATTACTTTGCATACGATTTGTATAAAATCAAGTTTATCTAACTAAACAGACAGGTGTACTGCTGGGGAGTATGTTGCGCCACTTCTTCTTCCCAGCTAAAGCACTAGGAAGTGGCGAAGGGCGGGCATTTTTGGGGAACCGTCTTATGTAATTTTGACGTTCGAAAAGTCAGCACTTTTCGAACGTCAAAATTACATAAGACGAGATTGAATTGATAGAATGAGTAAGACTAGATTGATTGATAAGATGACTAGATTGAATAAATTGATTCTCAGCCTAGTTTGAAAGGAAATATGATTATCGAATTGATGTATACAAGGGATGTTATGAAGGAAATGAGAATTATATGATGCAGTGACGGCTACGCAGGAGAATGTAAGAGAAAATCATACTGTGGCGACCAAAGTACTTAATAGAAATGGGAAGAGGGCAGGGAAAAGAAGTCTACAATTATAGTCGTGGCAAAATCAATTGAGGAGTTAGTAATTACATAAGTAATTGAGTAAGTCAGAATGTAATCAATTTTATTTTCGTAACTTGCTATGCTTTTATGAATGATGCAAACACTGCACAAAAAATCAAAATCTTCATTTATTCAAACTAGGCTGAGATTCAGAACTTTTCGAACGTCAAAATTACACAAGACAATCCCCCAAAACCGCACAAAGATGACTTATCTCATTGTAACTAATACTATAATCCTTAGGTCGTGCAAAAAATTTTCTGCAGGTACGTTCTACCCTAACTTCCGAACTGACATAAACGTACGTGTAGTAAGTGGATCACACCGGAAAGTAGCGAGCACCGTTATCTAACAGCTAACAGGTAGGACGAAGGGAATCCGATCAAGTGCAAGTTTACACCGCAACTCGTGACACGCTCCACTGCCACTTCGATAGCTAGTAAGTGTACCTAATAGTTTACCTGCGTTGTTTCGTAACACTACTTATTTTCCAAGAGCCGGAGCAGTGGTGGCCCAGTGGAAATGACCGCGACTTACGAGTTGGTCTTAGATTCGAGCCCAGTCAGGCACTTTACTTTGTGTAAATTATTCCATCACTGCTCTCAAAACGGTGAAGGAAAACGTCGTAAGGAAACCGGCATGTCCTAGAACCAATAAATTATTTAAAAAACAAAAAACCCGACTGCAAAAACACATAACTGAAAAGGGAAAAACAAGCATTATAATCTATATATTTTTGGTATCGCAGGCGGGGACAATCAAAAATTACACCTTATTCGACTGTCCCGCCTGCAAGACCAAAATTATATAGATTATGATTATGATTTACTTGTTTTTCCCTTTTCAATTATGTGTTTTTGCAGTCGGGTTTTTTGTTTTTTTAAATAATTTATTTTATTTTAAGCTTTTTAGTTTTATTAATATATATATTTGACAATAACTCATCACTAGCTTCTAATTGATACCAATATTGTTGCAATTAATTTAAAAAAAAAAAAAACTTCCCCTCCTTTTTTGTATTTGCAGATGCAATTTATAAATATTATATAGCCTATGTCACTTCCACAATTAAGACGAATCTAAGGACACCTCATACGTTAAAATCCATCAAGCCGTTTAGGCTACAGAGCGTGCCAAAGAAATAGACATACATACATACATACATACATACATACATACATACATACATACATACATACATACATACATACATACTCTCGAAAAACATTACCCTCCTGAGGCAGTCGGGTAATAAAAATGACGAAGACATGTGACATACTGGTGTATGTCACATGTCTTCGTCATTTTTATTCGACGATTTATTTTTTTCGATTATTTCGACGACTGGGTTGGTACCCGCACTGGGCCCGCGTGGTGAATTACGGTCCACACCCTATCACGGAGAGGAGGCCTGTGTCCCAGCAGTGGGAACATTATAGGCTGATTATGATGACTTATTTTCCTACAATTACTTCCATGTAAGTATATTTTTTTTTACGAAAGGGGGCTACGCAGGGGGCGATAGATGACAACGCCTCATAATTATAGCGATCAACATTAAGCGCTGTCGACGATGCCATGTCGTCCTTCATCGCTCTTCTTAAAAGCCCTCGTACGCACACGATACTAACTGAGACACTGTTGACAGTAGGCTAACTATGTAGTTGACCTAGGTACTGGCTGAGTCATAGAAAGTGTACCTATAGAAATTATGGAGTTTCTTGTCCATTCTTCTCGATACGAAACTACATTTACTAAGCGCCAACAAGAATCAATTCCATTTTCTTGAAAATTTTGACATTCAAAAGTACGTTTTAAGGCAGACTTTTTTTTTCGGAGCGGGATGGTGTGTCAGACTCTTACTGACTAAAACTCACCCGTATTCCTTAAGTTGCCTGTGTTGCCAAGGGCCTCGGTAACCCTTTGGTACCTTCCCGCGACCCCGGCAGGCGTCGGCCCTAGTGGACCCCTACTTTTGTGCTAACGACATCTCTTTGAGGCGCGCGTGGAATACAACGCGCCGTCGACCCGGGCCTGGTCCTACCGTACGGTGAGCTACCCATTGCTCACCGTCCGCAAGCCCGCGCCTACGGTAGCCGGAAATCCGGGATTCCCGACGCCCAGGGCGTCTCCTGCGGCGGCTAGGGGCGAGAGGGCGCGAAATTTGCCTTTTCCTCAACCGTCCCGCCTCCTCCTTCGCGAGCATTACTGCTTCGCAGAAGGAGGTGACGGCTGCCCATGCCCTCTCGCTCCGTACCATGGCCTGAACCAGGGCCGGACGCGAGAGATCTCTGCCGCCGATCGCCTCCACGAGGACACGGCGGTGCTCTGCCCAAGCTGAGCAGACCTCCACCGTATGCTCCACCGTATCCTCCAGGCGATCCACACAGTGGTGACACCCGGGAGTTTCCTCCCGCCGTATCCGACACAGGAACCTCACGAAGCTGCCGTGTCCGGTTGAAACATTTGACTTAGACTTTGCCAGTAGTGCTGCGATGTAGAAAGTACCTTGTGAACTGAAGCGTACTTTACTGGCAGACATCGAAAACATCAGTTTACTCTCCACTATCAGATCATATAGCTGCTTGTCCACATCCTCACGTAGGTGTGTCTCCTTTATGCCAATACTATGACGTGCGTTGATTGCATCGGTCTTATTAAAATGCCTAATTCCGCGAATACATCGCTATTGCGTAGCAACGTAGTCTATCATATCATAGGGCTGGCTTATATAATACTTACATATGTATATATGAATATAATTATGTAAGTAGACGTGATTTGAGTTGAGATGAAACTGCTTGAAAGAAGGAAGAAAAACACACTTAAATAGTATATGTTTCACCTGTTCGCGAAGCATCGCGAGCACCAACATGTTAACCTCATTTATTTGATAACAAGGCTTCTGTTCATTCACTCCCTGTTGAGTAGAATGTAGTACGGTTGCCATAACTAATACCCAGTTTTATTAATAAACGAACACTCCCGTATAGACTAGTGCAGTTCTGAATTCAACATAGTGGAATTATCACGAGTAAATAATACAGAACGGGAGTGTGCACATCCCGTGTTGGAGCTGTTCCAAACATATCAGATAGTGTAGGGCTCTACGTGATTATTTACTTAGTATACGTTGTTAATATATACGAGTACATTTAGACGAATGATGAAATTGCCATAACAAGGTCTGCAACAAAAATGTCGAAGCTGAAGAGAAGGAGTCCGTTCACTTGGCGTCCATTCTTAGTTATTGAGGTCGCTGAATGCTGTAATGTTTTGCATTGCAAAATGTAAATGTTAACAAACAACATTGCGTTTTACAGATTATATACAAAAGTGGTATTACCATGCGGCTCGATTGGGCTCGATAAAGCTTGATCGTTCTGAATGGCATTCGAATCAATTTACCGTCGGTACGCGGTGGCGTCTCCTTACGATTCACTCTATTTGTGTACCGCGACTGACGTTGCGATCAAATTAAATAAATCCTCAATGTTGCACGCAAACCGCGACCTGATGAGCACGGCCGATAGCTTCCCAATTTATTGGTTTTACTCCAATGCTGCTCATGTGAATGCACTCATCAAAATATCGTAACAATGAACAAATAGTCGTACCGCATACTGGCTGGAATACCATTCCAGTAAATTTGTTTTGTTACGTAGGTATAGTTATTATTATCAGAAAAATATTAGTGAATGTAATATTTTATATACTCATAGAAATATTACTCATAGAACAACTTTTATGTGCGGATATACGCGCGGTAGAGAACGATAAGTACAGGATTTGGTGCCGCCGAGAGATTGAAACTTATGAATATTTTTAAAAATATAACAGTCATAGCGTTGCTTGCGGTTATATGCCCTTGGAAATTAATATCTTGTTAGCGGTTTATTCGCTTTTGTTACAGTCACTCCGACTAGATTTGCGAAAGTCAAATGTTGTCTAACGGTTGGGCACGGCAGGCTCTGTCACGCGAGCTCGACACGCCGACTACCCGCGTACAGCACTGAACATCGGCTTTATCAACATTATACTTTGTTGTATAATTACTCGTGTAAGTTTGATGTGTAAAATTAGTTATCATTAGTCAAGCACGTGGGTCAGCCACGTCACGGCCGACGTGCCCGGTCAGTGCTCAAATATGAATTAACTAGTTAATGGTCGTTGCATATCGTCGCAGACGCCGATCGTTCGGCTCGTAGTCGGTTGCGTAGCGATATTTTTCTGGCGTCGCACGTCAGTCGCGTCACAGGGTGAGATCGCGCGGAAGCGAAGGTTGCGCCCGTGACCGCGCCCGCCCGCCGCCGCCGCGGTATCGGCCACCCGCCGCAGTCGCGTAGTATCGCGCCGCGCTCGCTGATCCTCGGAGCTCGAGCCACGCGCGAAGCCGCTCAGCGCCTGGAACACGAGGACTGTGACTGTGCAGTGATGTGTGATCATGTGTAGCCGGCGAGTGAGTGCAGTGAGAGTATGCGCGCGAGGTGACGCCCGGCCCCGGCCGCGACTGTAGCCCGACATGTGGACACTGCTGGCGCCGCTGCTGGCGGTGCTGGCGCTCGCCGGTGGAGCCGCCTTCACGCCCGACAGGGACCTGCTAGAGTGCGCGAGGTTCGCTTATGACGAATGCTAACGACGAATCTGATCAAACCACTACATACATCCCATAAAAATAAACAAAAATACGAAAAAAATGTTATCACCAATCGCAAAGTTTTGCTGGGACTTAAAAAATGAGCTACAAAAATAATTTCAATGGGCACGCAATTTCTGACGTCTGCCCCTTGTTAACGCGATATAGGTACATAACGATTACAGAAACATTGTAATTAATTCACAAATAACTAATTTAATTATGTGAGCGATTTGTAACGTTAGAGAATTTTCCTCTAATATGAAAATGGAAATGTTTGTACAGAAAGCTCAATGTTTCAATATCTTGTGAGGACTTTATATCTTACTCAACTAAACTGAAGTATCCAAGAATAAAGCAACTACTTCGACCAGAAAAAACTTCTCTGAGTTAAAACTGTAAAAAAAAATCACTCACCATGTTTGTCTAGTCTAGACTATATTTGTGAGTTTAAAATTAAACAAAGAGATACATGATAAGAATCTATAACAAATTGAGATCAAGAACATTCCAATCTCTGGTTTCCTTCGTAACAAATAATGATGATATTAACCTGAAACATGGTGGTGACAGCGTCATAAATTAGCGACATCCAATTTAAGTGCAGCAAATTGCAACAGTCTACCAGGTTTGTCTCAGCGTGTCCTCCATATAAAACCAGACTCAGTGTTCCCATATAAATATAAACATCGGGTATACCTACCTATATACTTGTGTATAAATCTGGCAAGCGCGCGAGACGCAGGACGCGTGCGCGCGCGCCGGTGTCACCGCCACGGCCGCGTCGCTTGGCAAGGCTAGCTGGCCACTAGGTAAACACCAACACATCTCACTAATACACAGGTGGAAAGATCTGACTCCCCAGAAACATGCCATTATCTGTCAATACCAGCGATTAGGTTTTGTCAAACAGCCAAGTCAGTTAAGGAACCTTGGGTTTAAACTGTCTCGTCCTATTTTCTATGCGTTCGATTAGACTAGGTTTAATTATAATCAAACATCTATTTATCTAGTCTATATTATCCCACGGTTGAGCAAGGGCCTCCCTCTCCCTTTTCTATACTGTTCTTCTGCTATTGTGGGCCAGTCCTTTCGGTAAGAGTCAAGTTCATTATTCTATCTTCGTCTTGGTCTGCCGTGATATCTCCTAGCATTCAGTAGAACCAATCAAATAGTGGTTCTTCTTGCCCACAGCTCATCTGAAATGCGGCAGACATGACCGGCCCAAACCCACTTAAGTTAAGCAGCTTTCCGGTTATCATCTTTAAAATCCAACATAGGTAGGTAGTCGTAAAGGTTCTACTCAATTAATCTGATAATCACACAGACAAACGGAAATAAATAATTCTATTCTATTTTTCTCTATGGCAATGGTGCCGATGTCGACAATTCTGCCAATGTCAATGTGTTGAGAAAACGTGCAGAGAAAAAAAAGGCAAACGGAATATCTATTAATTTGTTGATAAAATAATTAATTATTGGATTTAGTGTGAAACTTGTTGACGAGTATTAGTACACTGAAACAAACAGATAAAAATATTGTTAGTTATATTTTTAAATATGTACATAAATGAACACAAACCACACAAAAATCATCATAATTTGAGGTCATTGACGCGGATGGAAATAAATAATAAAACGCCTAGAAATAATGTCAACGCAGATTGCCTGTCAGAAAACAATGCAAATAAATTGTAATTGTCACATCCTACTTAGTTACCATCTTGGTAAAACAAATATTTTTGCTTATTTAGATATAAACTTTATCTTTGAATGTCAGACGTAGGTAAATGTAACAATTGTGAGAAGTGTCGCTTTCCAACAATGTCAATATTATCCTCTCTGGCACATAAATATACAGATAGAAAGAAAGATTAAAAAAACCAACCGACTTTAAAAAAAAAAACTACAATGCATGTGAAAAATAACTTTGATTTCGGAAGCCGGTGTCTTTGGTGTTCTATTTTCGTTTTTTGCCACCGACCTTCGAAATTAAAGTTATTTTTCACTTTTTAGTGTTTTTGTTTTTGGAATTCGGTTGTTTTTTTTTTTTTTTTGAATACCACTACGTACATAAAAGTGACAGGAAGTTATTATAACATCATCCACATAAACCAAGTGGGAAAAATACGCATTATTGAATCTAACTCAAAAACTACCAAAGCAAAGTTAATAAAATTTATTTATAATTACCGCGTAAGCTTCCTCTACTAAATGAAAAAAGAATTTCCAAAATCGGTCCACAGTTAACGAAAACACCCAAGAACATACATTTAAAAAACATACATACAGACGAACATAGAACCTCCTCCTTATTTGAAAACGGTTAAAAAGTAACAGATCTCCTTGCTTTCTCCAAACAAATTATATTGTTAAGACGATGAATATTATATTATAATTAATATTTCAAAAGTCTTAAAAGTCTGATAAATACAGCGATAAAGTTTACTCTATCCGTGGGACAGCTCACAGTGTAAATGTTTCTTGACACAAAGTTATGTACCTACCAAAAATCACTGTGATCATTTTAAATGTAAATAAATCTTTTGTTTGTGGTCCATGTTTACCTATGTGTCATATCGCTCTGCTCCAGTACATCGTTATTATCAAAAGCTAACTAGTGAATAAAGAGTAGTGAATAGTTAAATCAAGAGTTCAAAAGTCTTACATAGCTAAGTTCTCTACAATCAACACAAAATATTGCTCAGCAGTGAGGTTCCCACTTCGAATATTGACGTTTTTCCTGAAGCACCTAGAAACCTAAATAAGACGGAAACTATCATATCTAGAACAAGGTTCAACTTGGGCACCGATTGCCTCACTTACAACTGCACCTATTTTTAGTAGGTATTTTGGTATGAAACCTTCGTACCGTAGTACATACTTTAAATTAGACCATGAACCATTGCGTGTGAGGGGAAAGTCCAGCGTGCTGAATGGTCTCAGACGATGTTGTATTAGTAAACATTTACAGGCTATTAATAGCCAATATGTTTACTAAGGTAGTATACAAGTTCCTATACCTACAGTACACAAAAACGTCTGTTTTCAGAACAGCCCAAACAAAATTCCTAGCGTATTAAAACCAAGTCGTTAATAATTGAAAACTCTGAACGTGCCAAAAATAATTTCACCCACACCTCCATGTGTCAACTGAAAGATCATCTGAATTTATAAAACAACTAGCTCCGCCCCGCGGTTTCTCCTCGATCCCGTGAGAATATCGGGATGAAAAGTATTCTATATCCTAATTCAGGTCATGGTCTACCCATGTGCCAAATTTCATTCAAATCCGTTCAGCTGTTTTAGCGTGAAAGCGTAACAAACAAAATCACTTTCGCATTTATAGTTACTAGATGCGCCCCACGGTTTCACCCGCATAAGTTTTGACCCCGTGGGTATATCGGGATAAAAAGTATTCTATGTGTTATTCCTGGTTATAAACTATCTGTGTGCCAAATTTCCTCCAAATCCGTTCAGTACTTTTTGCGTGAAAGAGTAACAAACATCCATCCATCCTTACAAACTTTCGCATTTATAATATTAGTAGGATGATAGCAGACATGTACTCGTACAAATTTAAGCATCATATATTGTTACCAACTTTACCTCTGAGCTAAAAACTGATCAGCAGAAATAAAAATGCCAATCAAAAAGTCAAAGTAACGGATGGCCCCCAGTAAATCGATCCTGGACATAATCAAGTAACCTCGGTGTCCAATGTATCTGAGAAATTGCGTTACATTTCATCCGAAGTAAACAGCATCATATACATCAAAGGTAATCCAGATAGCCGACCTTGTCGAAGAAGACACTAATGACCCATTGACAACAATAGCTTTTGGAGAGTGGCGCGCCAAAATTAAACCCGTTTATCACAGCTATTTGCGTCACTAATAACCCAAATATAACCCAAGTGCTCGGTTGCGGTAACTGTGACAACAGAAATAAACCCTTGCTCTGAATACCTCTCCGCAGCGGCTAGCATTGCGTCTGTCGAGCGTCGGCCACTGTATGCACGCGATGGACGAACACGCACTGAACCAATCATATGTGCTACACTATTAGGTACCAATACATAATATAAAACGAATTGGATCGATTTGCACAAAATGCGTTATGCGATTGCCAAACGTGTTTATTTCGTGTAAATAGTGCTGTAAACGAATCGTTTTCCATTCAACAGACTTTGATTGTGACGTAGCAGTTTTATTTGTTCTATTATGAAAGGCTGATTTATTTGTATCATTGAAATAATTTGTATCAAACACATTTTTCAGTCATCATAATTATGATCATAAAACATAACACCGGACGTGACACGATGTAATGATATGCAATTTATTGTGTAATGAGTGTATATTTCGTGTAACATTTAATGAGGCTTGTCAGAGATGCTATGTCTTTCACGCAGACATAATTAATTACAGAATAAACTTATACCTAGTGCTTCCTACGATGGCAATGAGATTGTAATTAGTCCATCAGCTTGGCTTACATCTGCTACGATTGCTTTTAAACCCGTGGTCCTTCACATTCGCCTCGCATTAAAGTTTCCGATGCCTCTTCCGGCTCCAAAGGCCAAAGTAAACATTATATCGGCGCGAGATCAATTTGTAAATGTGGGAAAATTAATCTGTCAATACCCGTATAAATATCGACCAAATACTCAATAAAAACGTATTGATTGAATGGGAAAATTATTTTTATCATCGTTTAGCTGAATACTCGTATATTTAATTTCACGTATCGATTCCGGCTATAAGTCTAGCTTATCTCATTTCAGCTACAGAATTATTTTTTTTAATATATCTTAACGTAAAGGAGAGCAGTGAGAGAGAGAATAGTGGTGGTCCAGTGGTAACGGCCGCAACTTACGAGTTGTAGGTCGTAGGTTCGAACCCAGGCAAGCGCTTTACTTTGTGTAAATTATTTCATAACCACTGCTCTCAAAACGGTGAAGGAAAACATTGTGAAGAAAACGGCATGTCCTAGAATAAAAAAAATCGAAGACATGTGACATCTACCAACCCGCACTGGGCCTGCGTGGTGAATTACAGCCCACTCCCTTTCACAGAGAGGAGGCCTGTGTCCCAGCAGCGGGAACATTATAGGCTGATTATGTAACGTAAAATACATCTACAACAGACTTACATTGCTAATTAGTAGTCTCCATATGATTGAATTGAAAAAACAACTCCGCAAAAACTCTGTGTCTTTCCATCTCTAGAGAAGTCCAAGTACAGGGAATTTTGAGCTTATGATCGCTATGGAACCTTTTTGTTCAAAGGTTAACATCGGTTCTCCGAGCGATATGTAGGTAGCCCCTACGGTTAGACGCCTCGACTGGCGTAGTTGCTGAGTGATTGGTCGGAGCTACTAAAAGCAAACAGAACAACGTCTGGAATGGTCGCCAGTTTAGGCGTTGGTGCATTTGAGATTTCGTTGGTGTAGGAGGAAAATCGTGACAAGGATTTTTTTAAAGAACTCACGAAAGCCCTTTGCCTCTCATCGTTAAAGTCATGTTTCTCAATTGTTTCAGGGTTTTCATTGTTACCTTTAAGATTTATTAGCTGGTGACTTTCGTTAATCCTACTAATATTATAAACGCGAATGTGTGTATGTATGTATGGATGTTTGTTACTCTTTCTCGCAAAAAGTACTGAATTGAGTTTAATGAAACTTTACAATAATGGAGCTTAGGGCCTGTGCACACCACGTTTTTTAAACGCGCCGTTGACGCGCGTTTGTAGCGATACAGACGCGAGTCAGGCGCAGCCTGTAGACCTTCTGTAGGATAAAAGCGCGCCGTCGACGCACGTTTCTAAAACGCGCGTCGACGGCGCGTTTAAAAAACGTGGTGTGACCTTATACATCAGAATAACACATAGACTATAATTTATAAAGATATTATGTGAATGGTCTAAAATATACTGATAAGTGTCAAGTAAATAGAAAAAAATCTGCCATAAATACAATAAAAATTGATAGGGTAGGCAGGGTAGGTAGGGTAGGCGGTTAGGTAGGATCGGCAGGGTAGGCAGGGTAGGCAGGGTAGGCAGGGAAAGCAGGGTAGGTAGGGTAGGCAGGGAAAGCAGGGTAGGCAGGGTAGGCAGGGTAGGTAGGGTAGGTATAGTAGTAGGGTAGTAGGGTAGGTAGGGTAGGTGGGGTAAGTAGGATAGTAGGGTAGATAGGGTAGGTAGGATAGGTAGGAAAGGTAGGGTAGATACTTATTGCTACCTGTGCGAAGCCAGGTCGGGTAAAGCTAATGGATTATATTGCCAAGCTGTAAAACGACAATGAATTAATGTCTAGTTTTCCTAAACGCAAAATCTACCCTCTCGGTTTCCCAAGTGCGTTTACTTTTCTCATAATACTAACAAAATCACTATGAAACAAAAAGGTATTAAGAACTTTCACTACCACTTATTTCATTCTATTTATATTCATTGGCTGTACCAATTCTTATGTTAGGTGGTGCATAATTTAATGTATTCAAAACGTCTATTATTTCAGCAACCGCTACTCCTTTGAAATTCGTAGAGTGACGAATGTGGTATAGTTATTTCCTTCTAAATGCTGCTTTTGTACCTGAGGACATTTAAATATTCAGTGTTACAATTGTTCAAGGGGCTTGTGGCTAAGTAATAACAGCCGCACGGGTCGATCGATCAGGTTAAGCTACGCTTGCCACGGTTGGTCTGTGGATAGGTGACCATCTTTACATACCAAGACCCCTCCGTTCCTCGGAAAGCACGTTAAGCCGTTGGTCCCGACTGTCATTTGTAGATCTTTGACAGTCGTTACGGGTCGTCAGAAGCTCGAAAGTCTGACAACCAGTCTTACCAAGGGGTATCGTGTTATCCAGTAACTGGGTTGTGGAGGTCAGATAGGCAGTTGCTCCATGTAAAATACTGTATCCGGTAAGACTGGAAGCCGACCCCAACCTAGTTGGGAAAAGGCTAGGCAGATGATGATGTTACAATTGTTTAATGAATTAATTTTATACATGTAGAGGCCTGAAAAGTCAAAAAGATATTTTTGACTGTATAGTCTCTTCAAAAGTATCTGATGAAAATGTAAACAAATCGTTCAGAAAACGTACCTGTGGAATACCAATTTTTCACTACCACTTACAAATTGAGTGCTTTGATTTTATTATTTGAACACCCTGTCAAGCCCCGCGCGACACCGATTCGGAGTCAAACAATAGAAAATCAACTGTGTCCCACTAGCTGCCCTTGACCAATTGTTAAAATTAGAATTTCGGGTCTTAAATTTGACAATTGAGGTTAATTTCCTCAATTTTCGTCGATGATTTGTCAATTTAATAATGTTATTGAAATCATAATAATTGTTGGAAAAAGTGGTGGGATATACAGTTGAAACTTTATAATTACATACACATCGCTGTGTTACTAATTTACCTTGCGTGATTGCGTAAGAATTTAACCTAAACAGGGTCTGTTTACACCTTAATTACCTATATACTTTTGGAACAGACAGTATAGATTTTCAGACATTTGCGGTTATATCAGGCTATTGCTACAAAGCATTTACAATAAATGAACAAACGTTTGCTAGCTAACGTGATGATGCAACGATCATCAATCACCGTGCTTGAACAACTAATTGGTAATCATAGCATGTTATTATTAAAGCATGTTTGGATGCCTGTCTACCAGGCAATATTCTTTGGGCTAGAGGCCGGCCTAATAAATATGAACGTAAAAATCCAAATGGGCTAAAATACGATCTGTTTTCGACTCACAAAATTAACCAAAACATGTATGTAGTCCGTCAACCCCGAGCAGTGACATGAGCAACAATGTTGATATTTTTCCATCACGTGATAAACTAGAACATATGTGGCAGGCTCCGGCAGACATCCTGGACGCTTGCCAGCACCGCGGCACCGCGGCCGGGCGGCCGTCGCGACGTCTTCGTCCGAACGACACTTACAACACGCAATTATCAAACGAATATGTTCCCCACTGATGTTCACCAGATTCCATAAAATGCATGTTTCCGTCCGATCCCAGTAATGTAAACTGATACATCTTAAATTGCATCAATTACTGTTTGCCGACTTTAAACTGAGAGATCCGGGAAATATTTTGACTAATCTATTTGGGACTCTACCTACTTAAATAACCTCATATTTTAACAGAGACTAATATTATATTAATTTGTTGAATAATTGCGCTGTCTATCTGTCTTAAAAAGTGTTTCAAAGTTTCAAACAAAGTAAATTATATTATATCCTTAATCCTAAGTGCGTATACGTACACGTTGTTTAAATGCGTGCTGCTATTATTTCTTCCGCTTCTAACCCTATTTTTTGGGTATGGTAAAATACACTGTCATCATGAATGTCATAAAAACTTCCGCATTGATTTGGCAGTTAAAGAATCATACCTATGCCGTACATAAGGTATCATTTCCCTTTGAATTCTTTGTTGTAGATGGTATGTTCTAGAAACCTGCAACAAAATCGTATCTACCTACAATGTCAATGACCATGCAAAGCACCCACTTGTTTCTTCGTATCTTCTGAATTTCATTGACCAAACAGTCGTACCTACTGATCTCTGGTTTGCTCTAAGCCTCTAACCAGTAGCCTAAGATTTGAAGATTAATTCTATATTCATCATAGTTCTGAGTTTCTGACCATCCTCCTGACATTCTCTTTGCATCGTCTTTTGCAACACCTTATAGAACGTGTATTTTTTGGCAAGCACCATCTGCAATTCTACATTGACCGTTCCATCTTCTATCACACCGCGCGCGTGATCCACACTTTACTGGTTCAGAAGAAAAAGTTAGTTGACACATTCATCATAAACAACGAACAAATCATAGGCAATCATGAGCCGAGAACCAAAAATAGAACAATTTATTAGTGACCATCTTTATAAATAGCCTGATAATGGCTTCTAGCGCCGTAATGAGTCTGCTTTGAGATTCATCTGCAGTATTGAAACAAACTGAATCATTGTAATTGGAGCGATTGAAACAAATTGTAATTTATCTGGGTACTGGGTACGTGATTGTGTTTTGTTTTTTTTTTTTTGTAATACTCTTTTGTATCAAAAGAAATAATGAAGTTGACGCTCTTTAATTTTGTTTTGCTGCTATAAATCTGTGCTTAAGTACTTTGAATATATTTGCGAGCATTGTTTGCGAGAAGAATTCACGATGCAATAGAAACATGTGCATATTTTATGGATCAAAATACCCGTAAATATAAAATATTTTAATATGGAAATAACATCTAATTATACGTTTGTAAATAAAATCAGGTGGAGAAGGATCCCATAATAAGAGTGTTCAAAGTCATCTTTCTGTTGCACATTATTTACAAGTAGGTAAGTAGCTAATAAGGTGGAAGAATTTCTCAAAAAGACTTGTTTCTTTTCGTTTAACGACCGATCCATACATCAGTTCCTCTGTATTTGTCTAACACATTTAGCAGGAGCCAAAGCGCTAATGCCCCAAACATTTCAAATGCATATGAAAACAAACAGTTGAAGGCACTGACTTTGCTTACTGATCTTTAGATTTACCTACTTCAAAGAACAATCCATCTGTGGGCACCGCAAAGGCGACTAAATGATTATGCCAAGACGATGAGCAGCAGAGTTTTCATTTTATAATAGGTAACATAATGTGATCTTCACCCCAAGTAGACAGATTCTCAGAATGACAGTAGGTATGGTTGGGGTACTAAATGTTATTCGTCAGGTAACATTCACTCGTCGGTCGTATCTTGTCTGACTGATCACGAATGCGTTCATTGGTCGATGATTGATGATGATGATTTTCAAACTTTTATGGCTTGAATACGAGGCTTTTGGCTACTTTGTATGTGTATATTTTATGTGATTTTTTTGTAATGTGCGTTTTGTTTGTGCAGAATAAACGATTTTTATTTCTTTCTTTACCTACCTACCTTTTGGGAATTGAGAAGCTCCCCACTCGACTCTGACTTGTAGGCTTTTTTTTTTTTTTTTTAGGTGGGAAATCATCAAATAACTTCTCCCGCTCTGGGCGGAGCGGGAAGGTGTGTCAGACTCTTACTGACTAAAACCCACCCGTATTCCTTCCCTTGCCTGTGTTGCGTGGGCCTCGGTGACCCATAAGTACCTTCCCGCGGTCTTGTAGGCTGATAATGATATAAACTTCATTTACTATTTACTTTTATATCCACATTCGAACAGCATTTAAAAAAAAATCGTAGATTTTACTATTTTTTATGGATAGCTCGCTCTATTTTTCATGGATACCAAAAAATACATATGTATGCCTAAATTGTTTTGAAAAAATAGCTCATGGTTCCTTAAACAGTTTCCTCTATGGAATAGGATTTTCCTTTACGGTCCCATTAACAAATACACTCAGTATAATTAAATAATCAGAGTAGAATCAAATCGAGCTTCTCAATGTGAGGTGTGACGCAGAGTTACATACGTAAATGTTGATATTCGAACACAATTGTCGTCAGTTCGGCGTTGATAGAGCAAAATAAATGATATCATTGATATTGGCAAGCCATGCCACCCGTACTGCACTTCCACCCGACGAGCCCTTATATCCAAAACAGTCGACAACAGCTCATCAATCCACGTGGCATTTTACTCATTTTATCGTCACAAAGTCGAAGCAATTACAGGCAAATGAAGCTTTCAGACGTGTACAGGAAGGAAATGAACTGGCACACCTCCTTGCACTGTCCATTTCTTTCCATCATCATCATCATAATCAGCCTATAATGTTCCCACTGCTGGGACACAGGCCCCCTCTCGGTGAGAGGGAGTGGGCGGTAATCCACCACGCGGGCCCAGTGTGGGTTGGTAGATGTCACATGTCTTCGATTTTTTGGTTCTAGGACATATCGGTTTCCTCACGATGTATCACTTCTTATAATACGTAACACAAAATTTTATTTTCATACATTTTTAGTAACTATAATTAACTCCACGATTAAAATTAATTTAATCCAGGCAATCCCTGACGTATCATCGAAGAAGATAGAATATAAGAAAAATAATAGGTAAGGAATAAGAATTTTATTACCTACTTTATAGCTCATACTTTTTAAGCTAGTTCTCAATCATTACAAAAAAATAATCTGACACATACTTTTGAGAGAGAGCTGTGGTAGCCTATTGATAAGGTAACGGCCGTAACTTACGAGTTGTGCGAGTAGGTCTGAAACCAAATAGGCGCTTTACTTAGCGTAAATTATATCGTCACCACTGCTCTCAAAACGGTGAAGGAAAACATCGTGAGAAAACTGGCATGTCGTAATTCGAAGACATGTGACATCTACCAACCCGCACTGGGTCCGCGTGGTGGGTAACAGCCCACTCCCTCTCACCTATACTACCCTACCCTATCTATTATAGGCTATTAGCCTATAATATTCCCACTGCTGGGACACCCCAGCGTTGGGTACATTATAAGCCGATTATGCTATACTAACTTTAACACTTAAGTAGGTACTCTTACAACAGTTCGCGTGACAAATATAAGCAAAAGTATATTATTTATTGTTGAACACAAAAGAGTTGCACCGATGACCTAGAACGATAAAATATACTTAATACTTAATATTAATTTAATTCGTCATAAGTTGTCGGGTTATAGAAAAACATGCTATTTTCATAAATCACGGTAGGTTCCTAATTACTTTCAGCCTAGTTGGTAGTGTACACAAGGTTAATTTGAAGCCAGTGCAGTTTCATTACAGTTTTTTCAAGGAAACTCATTATTCAAAATGCCATACAATATGTCGTAAGAATACTAATGAACGTCATGAAAGTATTAAATTAACAAATTAAATATATGTAACAAAGTTTATTTTATAACTTTCACAAAAACAAAGAAAAAATATTGTTTCTAATCTCGTTTAGTAAACTCTATTTCATTATTCGATTACAATCACTCGTAAATCATTTATGCCACTTGCAAAGCACGGTGTTTATTAATTACCTAACATTTCCGAAAGCCCTGGAAACGAAACGCCCCTGAAAATATGCAAAACAAAAATTATATCGCATATCCGTATTCATACGCCGTGGGTTTTCCATGAACTTTAAAAGTAAATAAAGAAATGAATGATGAATAAATAACAAAACTTATTCTGAAAATATGAATAATATCCTACTTACTACTTACCTACTCGTACCTTGGTAAATAAGTATATTTACCAAACTGGAACTACCTAAGTATCATGAAATGTCATTGATCATAATTTTTTACTAGCTGTTGCCCACGGCTTCGCCCGCATTGCTTTTTCTAAAATAAAAGTAGCGTAAGTTAAGGGCTGTAAGGGGGAGCACACAACAACCGGGCTCCCCAAATGTCAACCTCACCTGCGCGTGGTACACCCTGCCACTGACAGACGAGGCGCTGGCGACCGACCGATGGCGGTATAACCATCCAACAAGCCAATTTAAATTCTTCAGAGCGATGACGGGCAGCAGCGTCATCGCTGCGAAAAGATTGGCACTGCGGTCACCAACCCGCTTGCCCAGCGTGGTGACTACGGGCATTAAAACCTCCCTATGAAAAAAGTGCCAAAACAATGGCCCCCAGTTCCCGGTGGTCCCGCTATTCCTGGTCAAGGTAGCGGTCACGGTTACGGCGGGACGGGGGGTGCGGAGAATCCCCGGGCTACGGCAGGCTACCAACGACGACTACATCTGGCCACGTACAATGGACGTTCGATGAGGCTGGACCATCACCTTGCCGAACTCGAGGTAGAGTTAGGTCGCATTAACTGGCATATACTGGGTTATCTGAAGTCCGAAGACAGGGGGAGGACACGATAACCCTGGAGTCAGGTCACCTATTCTACTTTCGCGAAGGTGATCAGCTCTCCCAAGGCGGTGTCGGCTTCCTTGTTAACAAGGAACTCACTAGCAGCGTTGTGGAAATCAGTAGTGTGTCGACAAGGGTAGCGTACCTAGTACTGAAACTCACTGACAGGTACTACCTGAAAGTGATACAGGTATATGCGCCGACTTCGTCATACTCTGACGAGACAGCCGAGGCCATGTACGAGGACATTGCCAAGGCAATGCACAGTACTACAAAGGCCCACTACAACGTTGTTATGGGTGACTTCAATGCCAAAGTGGGAGTATAAGAATGCGGTGAAACGAAAGTTGGTCCGTTCGGTTTGGGGCGCAGGAATCACAGGGGGCAAATTCTGGTCAACTTTTTAGAGTCTCAGGGGCTCTTCTTGATGAATTCGTTCTTCGAGAAGAAACCCCAAAGGAAGTGGACCTGGCAGAGCCCCGATAACGTGACAAGGAACGAGATAGACTTCATTATGACGGATAAGAGGCACATATTTAGAGATGTCTCTGTGATCAGCAGGTTTAATACCGGAAGCGATCACAGGCTTGTCCGAGGCACTCTAAATATCAATTTTCGTGCTGAGAGAATCCGCATGATGAGGCCTACTCTCCGACCTACGCAGCTTCAAGCCGCTCTAGGATCCGAAAAGTTCCAACTGGAACTTCAAAATCGATTCGCCCTCCTGGAAACCACAGGCACTGTCGATGAGAAGGCCGACGAGGTGGTCAAAGCACTACGCGACGTGTCCCGCAGACATTTCCCGTCGCAACGAAAAATTAAGGTGTCCAAACTTTCCTCGGAGACTCTCGGACTTATGAGGGAAAGACAAGAGTTACCATCTACGCCACCGTCTTCGTCAGAAAAGAGGGCCTTAAACCTAAAAATTAGAAAGCTGACGCGACGCGACCTTCGGTGCTCTAACACTCGTGACATTATGGTCGCGATTGAGCAGAACCGAGGGTCGAAAGTGTTCGCTCAGGAATTAGGGAGGTCCCATCTGACGAAACTGAGAACTGCGGATGGTAGGATCGTGACTTCAAAGTCCGAGATACTTGAGGAAGTCGAGGATTTCTACGGGCACCTGTACTCAACGCGGACGGCGAAACCAGCGGGGCATAGTGAAGATGACCATCGAGCCGAACTAACGCGCCACTACACGGAAGACATCCCAGATGTCGACCAGTGCGAGATTAGGGCGGTTCTCGAGCAGCTAAAGAACAACAAGGCACCTGGTGATGACGGCATAACGACAGAGCTCCTTAAAGCGGGCGGGGCTCCAGTCCTGATAGAGCTAGCGAGTCTCTTCAACTCCGTCATTCAAGAGGGTACAACGCCGGAGGCGTGGAGCAGAGGTGCGGTGGTTCTGTTCTTCAAAAAAGGCGACAAAACCTTGCTGAAGAACTATAGACCCATCTCACTTCTGAGCCACGTTTACAAGCTGTTCTCGAGAGTCGTCACGAACCGTCTCACCAGAAGACTTGACGAGTTCCAGCCACCAGAACAAGCTGGCTTTCGAAAAGGCTTCAGTACTGTGGACCACATCCATACTGTTCGGCAAATTGTACAGAAGACCGAAGAGTACAACCAGCCGCTGTGTATGGCATTTGTGGACTACGAGAAAGCCTTCGACTCCATCGAAATATGGGCAGTTCTGGCCTCTCTGCAACGATGTCGAATTGACTGGCGTTATATCGAAGTGTTGAGGTGTTTGTATGACGCTGCAACGATGACTGTCCAGATCCAGGATAAAAAAACCGGCCCTATCCAACTGCTTAGGGGGGTGAGACAAGGGGATGTGATATCCCCGAAACTTTTCACCAATGCGTTGGAGGACGTTTTTAAGACGCTGGACTGGACTGGACAGGGTATCAACGTAAACGGCGAGTACATCTCACATCTTCGTTTTGCCGATGACATCGTCATAATGGCAGAGACACTGGAACAGTTAGACCAGATGCTGCACAGCCTAAATGGAGCCTCTTGGCGGGTTGGCCTCGGCATGAATTTGGACAAGACGAAAGTCATGTACAATTCGCACGTCTTGCCGAGTCCAATCCATATCGAAGGGTCGCTTCTCGAAGTTGTGAAGGAGTACGTCTACCTAGGACAAGTTATCCAGCTCGGTAGACACAACTTTGAGAAAGAAGCCGACAGGAGGATCCGATTGGGTTGGGCAGCGTTTGGAAAACTTCGTCAAGTCCATGGAGCGGGCTATGCTTGGAGTTTCTTTGAAGGATAAGATCAGAAATGAAGTTATCCGGAAGAGAACCGAAGTTACCGACATAGCCTGCAGAGTAAGCAAGCTGAAGTGGCAGTGGGCTGGCCATATTTGTCGAAGGACCGATGGCCGGTGGAGCAGACGAGTCCTAGAGTGGAGACCGCGTATCGGCAAGCGTAGTGTGGGACGCCCCCCAGCTAGATGGACCGACGACCTTAAAAAGGTGGCTGGGATAGACTGGATGCGGAAAGCGGAGGACAGGGTGTTGTGGCGCAGCCTGGGAGAGGCCTATGTCCAGCAGTGGACTGTTATAGGCTGAGTTGATTGAAGTTAAGGCTTTTACAGACTGGGGCGATATCGCGGGTGCGACAGGTATGCTGCTACCAGTCGCCTCACTATGCAGGATCCTTTACTCCTTATAACATCCCGAAAATCCCGACAAAATAGGTCCAGCCGTTTCGGAGATTAGCCGGAACAAAACTGACATTTTTTTAAATTGATTTCTTGTTATAAGTACCGTATATACTTTCATTTATTTGCATTTAGTAAAAAGCTGTTATTTTGACATTACAAACAGACAATTTGTATAGATAAACAAATTACGATTTCTCGTATTTAGTATATTAATATATTATTAAATTAAAACTTAATATATTAAATTATACATTTTATAAACACAATATTGTGAGTAGTGAGTACGCGAGCGTAGTTACTATGCTACCTCCTTTATCAGTCTTTATTAAGTCAAATATTCCGCGCCCACTGACGCTATAAACGCCATCTGCTACCAACAAATATTTATTTTTCTTTTACCACAAAAAATCCTATAATATCACACGAGGCTATTTCTTTAATAAAGCCGCTTGTTTATCTTGTGGTGCAAGGCGCGGCAACCGAGTGCGAGGTTGTAGTGTCAATCCTCTGAAAAAGTGTTCTTAGTAATTTTTCATCGGTGACTTCTATTCTAATTGATACTCCACGGACTACCCTCGCTTACACATGCGTTTTCAGTTCATATTTTTGGGAGAGACTGGTAGATCCCCGCTGAAATGTGTATAATCTATGCCAAAAGTATCTGCGGAAAGTGTAAACAAACCCCATTAATGTTAAATTCTAACGCAATCATCCACTAAATGGAATTAGTAACACATTCATCAGTATTAAAATGGTTTTAACTTTATACTAATAACAGGTGTGCTGCTGAAGAGTTTGTTGCGCCACTTCTTCTTCCCAGCTAAAGCACTAGGAAGTGGCGAAGGGCGGGCGTTTTTGGGGGACTGTCTTATGTAACTTTGATGTTCGAAAAGTGCTGATTCTCAGCCTAGTTTGAATAAATGACTTTAGATTTTGACTTTGATTTCGATATTTCACCACTTTTTGCAACAATTAATGTTTAAACAACTTTGTTAAATTATGATTGAAATATCAGTGACGAAAATCCTAACTAATATTATAAATGCGAAAGTGAGTTTGTTTGTTGCTTACGCTTTCTCGCTAAAACGGCTGTACGGATTTGAATGAAATTTGGCACATGCGGTCGGCTACGCGACACCTCGCAGCGTAACACGACGCGGTCACTTCGTGTGCAGTAGTTTTTAAGTTTTTTAGAAAATATGTATTAGTTTATAGTTATTGTTTTTTATACTTCTTTATGTATTGTGTTTTTATGAGCCTTAGTTGCCTGAAATAAAAGATTAATATCCTTTATCCTCCTTTTTTATTATTATTATTATAACCTCGATTAGAACATAGGATACTTTTATTCCGAAATTCTCACGGGATCGAGCCTATGCGGGTGAATCCGCGGGGTGCCGCTAGTTGAAGTAATAAAATCATCCTCCATAAAATTTTCAAATGATAAGCATCTTCTAGTTGCCCCGTAAATTAGAATTTCGGGTTCATGTATTCAAATATGTAGGTCAAAATATCAAAGCACTCAATTTGTAAGTGACACTACAAATTGGCATCCACAGGTTTTCTGATCCATTTGTTTACATTTTCATAACACACTTTTGGAACAGACCATAAATGTACTAATATATACTTATTTGTCTCTTAGAAAACTCTATCCATCGATATACCTTGAAATCTAGATTTAAGTTATGACATGTTGTTTGTTCGGGCTTTATAAGGGGTAGCTTCCTATCATGTATGGATAACCTATGTCAATTCTTGAAACTGTTAAAGAATTATCCACCTAAACCTTCTGGTCAAGATCCCTAAATCATCTGACAAACATTCCAGAGACCAATTAGGCCCATGTTAAAAATACAGAGGTATACCTATAGTACACCCACATTTCGCCAGTTATGTTTAAGTCCCATGTAATAGGGGGCGAGCCTATTGCCATCAACCGGGCACAAATCCAGACTCCGGGCTGCTACTGAGAAATTCCTAATGGAAAATCCCAACAACACTATGCTCGACCCGGGAATCGAGCCCAGGACCGCATGCTCAGCAGTAGCGCTTGCACCCACTAGACCAACGAGGCAGAGTAGGTATATAGGTATACCCACTCTTTAATCGCAAACACTTGTTATTTGTGAATTGCATGGTCCACAAATAGGCTTAGCTTACCACCTTTATTGTCCATAATCCATTCATGCAACGTTACTGCTTACCTTCATACATAATTGTATTACTGCTCTGCGATGCTCACCGTATGTGTGCGTTTGTCGCGGGAAATTTCGAAAGGGTTATCGAGGCCCCTGGCAACACAGGCAACGGAAGGTACACGGGTGGATTTTAATCAGAGTCTGACACACCCTCCCGCTCCGCCCAGAGCGGGAGAAGTTATTTGGTAATTTCCCAGCGGAGCGGGAGAAATCAAATCATATCAAAAGTCATTTATTCAAACTAGGCTGATAATCAGCACTTTTCGAACGTCAAAATTACATAAGACATTCCCCCAAAAACGCCCGCCCTTCACCACTTCCTAGTGCTTTAGCTGGGAAGAAGAAGTGGCGCAACAAACTCCCCAGCAGCACACCTGTCTGTTTAGTTATATAGACTTGATTCTATACGAGTACAAATCCTATGCAAAGTAATTAAAATTACGAAACACAATAAATTAAATTACTTGCCTTATGTTAGCTAGCACACGCCAATATACCAACAAAACAATGAAAACTGTACTCAAGCAGATAAAAATTACAACATATAAACGTAAACAGAACTTAATACCTAAATAAAAGCCTCCATGCATAAAGGGCGTGAAGTCATTTGAAAATTTACAATCCAAAAAAAAAAAATTGGTTGTCTGTAGTCGGTTTACGGACGATAATTTTACGTGATAACGAGAGAGAGATGCGTCACAAGCCGAACGCTTAGGCCGATCGTGCCTCTCTATCGCTAGTTCCGCGCTCTCGCTTGCACGCTCGGCTCAGGAGGAACGTGACAATGACTCATGCTTTTTCGTGCGTGCCGCGTCTATGACGTTATCACGTCAAAATGTTGATATGAATTAATATTACTGACCTACATGGGCTACCGGCATCGGATGCGACTACGGATTTGTAGCTATCCATTGACTGAAACTCCTGCAACGTCATCATAAGAGGATTGTCATCATCATCGCCTACACTAACACTAGACTAAGGCTATGGCTAAACTGCTGAATCAAATGGTCGCAATATGTGACAACAATTAATTGATTGAGGGACACTGAACGTGATGTTTAATTAAATTGTTTAATGTGTGTTTTAAGACGAGCGCTAATTCTGCCGACAAACTGTTACGCAGTTTGGCAGGTTTATAAAATATGAACAAGTGTTTGGTCCAAAATAAAGTATATTATTACTAATTAACAATGTCGATTCTGTTAAATTAGACTTGTCAAACCAATAACTTCTATTTATCTGTCAACGCTAAGGAAAACCGCTTTTCCTTTAAGGCGCTGATAAGGGGGAAACGATGTAAGTAGGCTTATCTTAAAAAAAATATTGCCAAAATATAGGTATACAGTTTGTGAAAGCGGAATAAAATATATGTTATTCTTGAACATATTTCTCAGAACTTGGTTGTTGCCAAAACACATTTTGAAAAATAAGTCTCGATATAAATGAACGGTAAACTAATCTTTTACCTTGAGCTCCAACCCAAAATATCAATGTACCTTGCTATTTAGTTGGTAACAAGAACGTCTTATTAGAATGCAGAACTTAGTTGTTTTTGTTTTCGACTAGCTGTTGACGCGGCTTCGCCCGCGTGGCTTTTTCTAAAAATAGCCTACGTTACTCCTTATAACATCAGCTATCTGTCAATGAAGTCCCGTCAAAATCGGTCTAGTCGTTTCGGAGATTAGCCGGAACAAACAGACAAACAGACCGACATACAAACACAAAAAAAAATTTATTTGTTTTTTTGTTATAAGTACCGTATATACTTCCATATGCATCTAATAAAAAGTTGTTATTTTACCATTACAAACAGACACTTCAATTTTATTTTTGTATGTAGGTATAGATGTATAGATATGTACCGTGTATACATCCGTATGCATTTAGTAAAAAGCGGTTATTTTAATATTACAAACAGACACTCCAATTTTATTTATCTGTATAGCTTACTCAACTAATTTTTGAGTAAATAGATCATTTCTTCATATTTTGCAATAAATTACAAGCTTACAAGCTTTGTGTCATCGCGCTTCTCTTTGGTTTGTACGTAGTCCAACAATGACCGCGCTTTAACTGTTGTCAGCGTCTTAATTGCCTACTTATCTTTTCTACATCGTAAGCCTATAATTGTTTTGTTTAAGTCTACCTATACAACATGTCCCGGAATTAACGCACTCCACTGAACACCCTAATTAGAATATTATGTTATAATCTTTATTATTATGTATAAAACATTGTTTATTTACTTAATTAGTTATACAAATTGTAGGAGAAAATTGTGACACACGTAATAAGGGTCTAGCGTAGCAGGTACCTCGTACATTTTGATTTGTTTTGACTGTACAGTGCAAGTGTGACTGTAATTTCCGTAGTTTTAATTAGTTTTGGGATAATTAAGTATATAAAAAATGTAAAAAATCGATTCAAGTAAACGATTCTGAACAAAATACTTTCATCATAATCAGCCTATAACGTTCCCACAGCTGGGACACAGGCCTCCTCTCTGTGAGAGGGAGTGGGCCGTAATCCACCACGTGGGCCCAGTGCGGGTTGGTAGATGTCACATGTCTTCGAATATTTGGTTCTAGGACATGCCGGTTTTATCACGACGTTTTTCTTCACCATTTTGAGAGCAGTGGTGATGAAATTATTTACAAAAAGTAATTCGCCTGTCCGGGTTCGAACCAACGACCTACAACTCGTAAGTCGCGGCTGTTACTGCTGAGCCACCACTGCTCATGAATTAAATACTTTCATAATGTAAAATTAATTCAGCTGCACATCAATACATAATCACAGTTACAGTGACAGTAGGCCCATTCTCACACGGGTTTTATTATTTTTGTTTGGGATATCGTCAAATAGCTTCTCCCGCTCTGGGCGGAGCGGGAGGGTGTGTCAAACTCTTACTGGCTAAAACCCACCCGTATTCCTTCCGTTGCCTATGTTGCCAGGGGCCTCGGTAGGGGGAAGTCCCCTAGTGGCGGACACTTAAGGTTTTTTAGAAATAAAATAAAAAATATTTTAAGGGATGATTACTTATTTATGACTTACAATAGATAACAAAGTTAGAAATCAAATTAAACTAAAAAAAACACAACCTCTGCTTAAAAATAATTAAGACCATTAATCAGACTTTGGTTACAAAAAATGTAATTTATAAAAGTGGCACCTAGTACCGGACGGATATTTGTGCCATACCAAAAGCACTGGACATCTCAGTATAGCCTGCATCAATCACATATGTAGCCATCTCCTGACTCTGGGACGTCTGCACATGCTGCATGTGCCCACCCAAGACAGGAGGAGCACTGGATCCGGTCTTCCTCAGTGTCTTCTAAACAAACCACGCAAATTGTTGTGTTTGTTTTAGATGTTTCAGTTAATGGTTCCACTTTATTTCCATTTTTTCTTTGGGCTCCACGTCTTCCGCTTCTTTTCCTTTATCTACGCTCTTTCCTTTGGTTTGCTTTCCATTGCTTCCAATTACTGCTTTAAACTTAGATCCTAATTCCTTCTTTTTGTCTCTCATGTTCTTTTCATTTTCTTTTTCTTCTGCCACTTTTTTGTACGGCGTTTCTTCTTCTCCTCGATTTAGCGCCTTTGTCATGTACAGTGCTTTTTGGAATACTGTATCGCATTGCAGCTTGCCTTACACTCAATTGTTTGGACAAAATTTTATTGATAGCAGTTTGTAAGCTCTGTGGCTCCCACGATCCTTTCTTTTTCTTCTCTTCCATTACAATTCTATTCATTCTTCTATGTTCTAAAACAAAATTAAACAATTAGAATGAATAACGTTAATTCTTACGAGATATATCAATATGTTTACCGTCCGGTGCTAAGGGATGACTTAGTGTCCGGTACTAAGGGACAGATGATTTCGTACATTAGGTGGTACCTACCAAAATTAGTTAAATAATCTAATAACATTCTATCAGTTTACGGATAACAATCAAGTACTACATTTATTTTTGAATACCATTAAAATGTAAACGCATAAATGTGCCAGAATTACTTACATCGATTTTTACTTGACGCCGTGATTTCCCGCCAAAAGCAGCAAACTCCCGCTCCTGCCGTCGCCTTGCGCGTCACTGGCGAGCCGCGGCACGTGATCCTGTTGCTGTGTGCCCCCCGCGCCCCTTTCACTTGTACTTTGAATCGAACCGGTTTATACTTGCTTGAATAGTACGAGTGTCCGGCGGTAGGTGCCGTCCGGCACTACGGGACTTCCCCCTAACCCTTTTGTACCTTCCCGCGACCCCGGCAGGTGTACCTTCCCGCGACCCCGGCAGGGCTTCCCGCGACCCCGAGGTGACGGCAACTTAACCTAAACTGGCTGGCAACGGGCGTTGCCAACTGCGATGCAACTGGTACTTTCACATGGCGCAACTCTAGTTACATCAATTTTATTAATTTCATAACTCATTCACGCACCTATTTTATGAAAAATTGCATTGGCAACGACCAAGCGACCAGTCGCACGTGACTGGTTGTATCGCCGTTGAAAACTAGTTTTGACATTTTGCGTCGTGTGAGTACCGACAAATGCATGTGCCAACGCGATTGGTTGCGTCTTTTTTTTTTTTTGAGGTTGGGAAATCATCAAATAACTTCTCTTCTTCTTCTTTTGTACCTTCCCGCGACCCCGGCAGGTGTACCTTCCCGCGACCCCGGCAGGCCATCCCGCGACCCCGGCAGGGCTTCCCGCGACCCCGGGGTGACGGCAACTTAACCTAAACTGGCTGGCAACGGGCGTTGGCAACTGCGATGCAACTGGTACTTTCACATGGCGCAACTCTAGTTACATCAATTTTATTAATTTCATAACTCATTCACGCACCTATTTTATGAAAAATTGCATTGGCAACGACCAAGCGACCAGTCGCACGTGACTGGTTGTGTCCCCGTTGAAAACTAGTTTTGACAAGTTGCGTCGTGTGAGTACCGCCAAATGCATGTGCTAACGCGATTGGTTGCGTCTTTTTTTTTTTGAGGGAGGGAAATCATCGAATAACTTCTCCCGCTCTGGGCGGAGCGGGAGGGTGTGTCAGACTCTTAGTGACTAAAACCCACCCGTATTCCTTCCTGTTGCCTGTGTTGCGGGACCCATAAGTACCTTCCCGCGACCCCGGCAGGTATCAGCCCTAGTGGACCTCTACCTATGTGCTGACGACATCTCTTTGAGGCGCGCGTGGAATACAACGCGCCGTCGACCCGGGCCTGGTCCTTACCGGACGGTGAGCTACCCATTTCTCACCGTCCGCAAGCCCGCGCCTACGGTGGCCGGAAATCCGCCCGGGATTCCCGACGCCCAGGGCGTCTCCTGCGGCGGCTAGGGGCGAGAGGGCGCGAAACTTGCCTTTCCCTCAACCGTCCCGCCTCCTCCTTCGCGAGCATTACTGCTTCGCAAAAGGAGGTGATGGCTGCCCATGCCCTCTCGCATGGTACGGAGCGAGAGGGCATGGGCAGCCGTCACCTGAACCTGGCCTGAACCAGGGCCGGACGCGTGAGGTCTCTGCCGCCGATCGCCTCCACGAGGACACGGCGGTGCTCTGCCCAAGCCGAGCAAACCTCCACCGTATGCTCCACCGTGTCCTCCGGGCGACCCACACAGTGGTGACACCCGGACGTTTCCTCATCCGACGCCTTATCCGACACAGGAACCTCCCGAAACTGCCGTGTCCGGTGAGGACCTGCGTCAGGCGGAAGGTGAGGACGCCGTGGCGCCTCTCTAGCCACTCCTCAAAGAGGGGACTTATCGCCGCAATCGTGACGTGCCCAGCACTGGGTTGCGACAACCGTACTTTCCATGACGCCATGAGATCCCGCCGGAGCTCCGTCCGCTGTGCCGCGATTTCTCGCGGCAGCGGCCTTACGCCCCGGCGTTTCGCCTCCTCGCGCCACTCCCATACGTGCGAGAGGACTTTTGCCTCCAGATCCCATGGCGGCAAATTGGTTGCGTCTGCGTTGACAACTGGTTTTATTTTGGTCACCTCATGTGAAAATGGCCTTATAAATAGGAACCTACATACAACACTATTAGATTGTTTTTAATGTTCTCAAACAAAAATATAGATACTGTGAGAATAACGAACACTGAACCTAATTTTCCTCAGTTAGGAGGTCTGTTTTTAATTGGACTAAGGCTCAAATCAAAATCAAAAGTCATTTATTCAAATTAGGCTGAGAATCAGCACTTTTCGAACGTCAAAATTACATAAGACAGTCGCCCAAGAACGCCCCACCCTTCACCACTTCCTAGTGCATTAGCTGGGAAGAAGTCGCGCAACATTCTCCCCAGCAGAACACCTGTCTGTTTAGTTATATAAACTTGATTCTATACAAATCGTATGCAAAGTAATTAACACTACGAAACACAAAACATTAAATTAAATATATGCCATGTGTTAGCTAGCACACGCCAATATACCTACCAACAAAACAATGAAAACTGTACTCAAGCAGAAATAAAAATTACAACATAAAAACGTAAACAGAACTTAATAAATAAAAACCTCCAGGCATAAAGGGCGTGCTCGCTTACATAAGGCTATAGCCGTAACTCGAAGTGAGAAATGATAAACTAGCACAGGTGTGATAGTGGGCTAGTGGCACTACGTATCTCCTAGAAGTTCCTATGTACTGCGACAATACCAACATTAAAGTCATCACGTTTAACCTACATTGAAAGACGAAGTCATTAACTGTCTATGAAACAAAATAAAGGCAATTATCGTTACAAGATATGAACAGGATATTTGTCTAATTAATTACTATGGAACGTGTCTAAGCCACAGTACAGAAGCATCAAAGTGACAACTACAAGAGATTAGATCCATTATTGAGATTAAACTGTTGGTATAGGTGTGTGGAGGACTATTAGAAGATGAAAATTAACCTTTGGTCGCTTAAATAGGGGTACAGGCTTTGCAGTTTATGACAAGTGTGATTAGCTACCTCGACAGATATTGTCCTGTACAAATTTCATTAAAAACAAAAAAAATAATTGTAGTTTTGAACTATGAATATGACGGTTGATTATTTTTCGACGATTCGAACGATGGATATGACGGCTGATTATTTTTTTGCGATTACAATGTTGATCCAGTGAAGAAAATTGTTCAGTTTGGTGGTCTGTACTGTTGGTGGTGGTCCTTAAATATGCTCACACCTTTCGGAAATACGCTGATCTCGCCCGATCAGTACAAAACTGAGATTATAAGTACCCAAACATCCAGACACCTTTTCGTTAGATACCCCAACTAAATGTCTCAAAACTTAAGCATTTTCCAACAAACCTCGAATAAAAGTTCTCACCAACAGTTTTATTTTTCACTAGCTAGATAACGTTTGCCCGCGGCTTCCCCCTCTTGGATGTTGGAACTGGATAAAAAGTGTGTTAATGCAGGTTATAAACTTCCTATATGCCAAATTTCATTCTAATGCAATTATCAGCCTTTTTTGCATAACATATGCAGTATCATACATACAAACTTTCATATTTATAATAATATATTAGTAGGACGTAGGTATATCTTCTAATTATGCGGGATAATAGTGACAAGGTGGTTATAGTTTTCCCCAAAACCTTGTGTTAAATTTCTGAAGAATAATTTATTGTACGGACCCCGTACAATAAATTATCCCTTTCATCAAAATCAGTTATAGTTTCGCCGTTACGACGTACAAAACAACTTGTATTAGTAAGGTTTCAGTGCTTCAATTATACATACTGAACTTCTTCAGTACTTACCTAATTTACTATGACTGAACTTGAGATATACGATGTAGGATTATCTTTAACGCACACGTGCCTCCATCTTTTAAGGCTTCGTACCTACCAAAAGGAAGGACAAAGGGAAATACATTTTAATGTACCATAGCCTTGTTGTCTTTTCGTAAATGCCTTTATTCAACTCAGCCTATTGCAGTCCACTGCCTCTCCCAAGTTGCTACAACTCCCCGTTTTCCACCTACCACATCTAGTTTGTCCCGGCTGCCTTCGTAAGGTCATTGATCTATATCTAGCCTGGACAGGTCCTACGATATCGCCTGTTAACTCTGCTAGCTATGTCAGTGACTCTTATCTACTTAAGACGCTGACAACACCTAAACCGCGGTCACTGTCAGATTGCATAGAAAAGAAAGAGAAGCGCGATGGCACAAGGCTTGTAATTTATTGCAAAATATGAAGCAATTATCTATTTACTCAAAATTGAGTTGAGTAATCGAAAATAAAAATCAACCAAGTTCTGCATTCAAATAAGACGTTTTTGTTTTTAATTAAATACGTAAAGTATGTTGATATTTAATGCAGATATTCTGGATTAGAACTCAAGGTAAGAGGTTAGTTTAACGTTAATTTGTATCGAGTTTATTTTCAAAACGTGTTTTGGTAGCTACCAAGTTCTGGGAAATATGTTCAAAATTAACATATATTTTTTCCGTTACCACAAACTACACGGATTTGGCAATTTTTTTTCTTAACAGAAGCCTATTTTAGTCAATTGGGTCTTGTCAGTGCCTTAATAAAAATCTAGAATTCATTAAATTCACTGTGAGACAGCGTACAGCCTAAACCACAAGAGCTCCTTATACGGAGTGGCCGGAACATCTAGTGTATCGTGGAGTATCTGAATAACCCCCATGTATGTTCCTACTTTATTTATAATTGATATAATTTTTAATAAAGAATTCTCATTGTTTCTATCAAATTGAGCACCTGCCATCAAATCTCTTCACCACCTTTAGTTGAATGGTAGAGAATGCCTAAGGCATTAAGTCCGCCTTTGTACCTTTTTTGTGTGTAAAATTTTAAAATAAATAAAAATAACTTTCGGTAAATTATGACTTAAATTTTAAACTTTAAATTAAAAATCTAAACAGGTGACTTCATGGTTCCTAAGTAGACTTCAAGAATGTGCCAGACTCTCAGCATTCGTGACCATAAAAAAATAAAAATATCAGGTGGCTAATTTTAAGAATTTTCCACCTCGCTGTCTTTGAAGGCCGATTTTAGCCAAAGTAGACCTATTAAGTACTATTTTTTAAATAATTTTCTGTACAGCCAGTCCACTGAAAATGCATTAATAGGTACCTACTTATTTCATGTCAGTGCTCCAACCTCATTTTTACCCGACTGCCTCAGGAGGGTAATGTTTTTAGACTAATCGCACTGGCCAGCACGACTGCATGAAAAAAAAAAATTTTAAAAATTTTCTTCTATTTTTACCCGATTGCCTCAAGAGGGTAATGTATTTCGAGAGTATGTATGTATGTATGTATGTATGTATGTATGTATGTATGTATGTATGTATGTATGTATGTATGTATGTATGTATGTATGTATGTATGTATGTATGTCTATTTCTTTGGCACGCTCTGTAGCCTAAACGGATTGATGGATTTTAACATATGAGGTGTCGTTAGATTCGTGTTAATTGTGGGAGTGACATAGGCTATATAATATTTATATACTGCATCTGCAAATACAAAAAAAAGGAGGGGAAAGGTTTTTTTAAAATTCATTGCAACAATATTGATATCAAATAAAAGCTAATAATGAGTAATTTTCAAATATATATATTAATAAAACTAAAAAGCTTGAAATAAAATAAATTATTTAAAAAACACAAAACCCGACTGCAAAAACACATAACTGAAAAGGGAAAAACAAGCATTATAATCTATATAATTTTGGTCTTGCAGGCGGGGACAGTCGAATGCCCTGAAATATGGTGTAAGTTTTGATCGTCCCCGCCTGCGATACCAAAATTCTATAGATTATAATGCTTGTTTTTCCCTTTTCAGTTATGTGTTTTTGCAGTCGGGTTTTTTGTTTCTTAAATAATTTATTTTATTATTCAATCCGCTTTCCATAATTTTTGTTTATTTTTTGGTAAAATCGTAAGAAATCATAAAATATGAGCGAGTCCAGCACAGACGAAGATATAAATTTAACACCTGCAGAGTTAGTGCACGCGGTAAGTACCTACAAAATGCCGAAAAGAATTTTCTTCCGAAAAATCGCGTGAAAAGTACATAAAAGCGTACTTTTTGTTAAATGCATGGAGACATTCTAATGGCGCGAAAACGTTTTCGGAGACTATAATGCTATCATACTTCTTTTAAATATCTAAAACAAGGAAATGAAGCACACTGCATCATTTACTCGATGCTAAAAGCCACGATCAAAACAAAAAATTATATACTTACACATAGAACAATATTCCAAACTATTGGTGTTTTAAAATAAAAAGTCAAGCGGCCACAAACCGAAAAAATCTAAGATTTTCACCATCATTACATTGAGCAGTTTCTCAACGAAGCGCCCGGCTCTGAATTTCTTGCTACAAATGTAAGTTTTTCACTTTATCTTTTTTCAAAGTACCTAAGTAGAATGAAAATGAAATGTTTTATGTAAAAGTATGTACTTACTGTCTTAGTATCTGCTGTAAAACTACTTTTCTTCCTTTGCGTTACAGGTTGTCCTCATTATTGGCATTAGTGGTGCGTGCCGGACTAATGAACTCATGCACGTGTCTTACAAAGAAAAACATTGAGAAGCATTCAGATAAGTTGCTGTTAATTAACTTATCAAACACGAAGACCAATAATGATAGGAACTTCGTGTTTCGTGACGAATATATCAAAATTATTGTAGATAGATATCAAGACTTGCGCCATGCTAATACACCAATCGAGCGATTTTGTTTTTGCAATATCGCAAAGGAAAATGTCTTAGGCAGCCTATGGGAAGTACTAAAATTGGTGGTTTGCACGAGAAATTGCCACTTTCCTTGGGCCACCAGAGCAATACACCGGGCATTGTTTTAGGAGGACGTCGGCCACACTTTTGGCTGACTCGGGCGCTGATCTGACTACGATTAAGCGTCACGGCGTCTGAATGTCCAGTACCGTAGCAGAAGGATACAAAGAGGACTCTATAGAAAACAAGTCAAAAATATGCAAGGGCAGAAAGGAAAGAAGGAAGGAAGGGGGAAAGGGTTACCGAGGCCCCTGGCAACACAGGCAACGGAAGGAACACGGGTGGATTTTAGTCAGTAAGAGTCTGACACACCCTCGAGAAGTTATTTGATAATTTCCCATCCAAAAAACAAAAAAAATCGTTGGAGCATGATAGAAAATCGTTTTGAATCGCCTGCCAATCCGTCTGTGTCTCCAAAATTCACAATAGAATCCAAATTAAGCGGGCACGCCCTTTATGCCTGGAGGGTTTTATATTAGGTATTAAGTTCTGTTTACGTTTTTATGTTGTAATTTTTATTTCTGCTTGAGTAGTTTTCATTGTTTTGTTAGTATATTGGCGTGTGCTAGCTAACATATGGCAAGTAATTTAATTTAATGTCTTGTGTTTCGTAGTGTTAATTACTTTGCATACGATTTGTATTTAATCAAGTTTATATAACCAAACAGACAAGTGTGCTGCTGGGGATTTTGTTGCGCCACTTCTTCTTTCCAGCTGAAGCACTAGGAAGTGGTGAAGGGCGGGCGTTTTTGGGTGACTGTCTTATGTAATTTTGACGTTCGAAAAGTGCTGGTTCTCAGCCTAGTTTGAATAAATGACTTTTGATTTGATTTTGAATGAAATTGAGCAATGTTTCGGAAATTTGCCAAATAATTTACCTAGTATTAGTACACAAGTGACAAACACAAACACAAGCATACCAGTTTCAATATTACCAATTGTAGTAAATTTACTTTTATTTTTTTAAATATATTAAACACTTATTCAATATATTATTATTTAAGCTCTTTTTCTTGCATCCTACTATTTTCCTCGCTGTAGTGAGGTGAAAAGTTGTGTGTTTCGCTCGGCAGCAAAGTTATTCTGCGTCTCGTAGCTTTGAAACCCTCGCTACGCTCAGGATTCTCGTAGTTCAATCCTGAATCCTTCACTTGCTCAGGTTTCAATACAAGTACTCGCGCCAAAAAACAACTTTGCAGCCTTGCATAACTAATAACTATTGTTTTCGCTTTTTGTACAAAACTTTCCCACCACCTAGGATCCTCCATTGGAAACAATATTTCGTGAATCACTACGAATAGCAAAAAAATTTGGCTACTACACTGTCGACCTCTTCTAACGCCCAATCCATGCAACTAGAGAGAGCGCGGCGGTTGAGCGCGACCACAAGTCGAACTGTGTTCGCATCGTATTCGCTTTGCTGACTTACGTCCACACGTACGAACCAAAAGTTCCATGTTCAATGTTCGTGTTCACTATGTTTTGTTCGGTCGTGCGTATACGCCTTTATACGTCCTCACTATGATATAAGTCGCAGTAGGTACTACATGTTCCACAATTTGTGCCAGCACGTGTAACTTTTTATTAATTTGAGGTTTTTCTCTGTAACCAATTCTAGCAATATAAGAATTGTTTTCATCATAATTGTTTTTAAAATCTCCAGTATATTTTATCCGTATATATTGGGAACCGAGTTTTCGCCTGCTTTGTTAATTAAATCTATTTTCATGTAATAGATCCGTGTTGTACGGAACTGACAAAATTTAGGTGTTTAATTTATCGTAACTTTTTTTCAGCCAGATCCTGTACATGGACCAGCATGTATACGATATTCCAAAAAGCTACAACAGAAACATTCCACCCGGTAAGTCACACTTATTTGTATTGAATTAAATAATACCGCACGCAGTCGCAAACATTTCCTGGTTTCCCGTTTAGGAAAAAGGGTTTTGTGAGAAATTCATATGAAGTACCCGGAACTCAGAATAGTGTCCAATAAGTGATGGTTTAAGAGCCTGTTGTACCATCTACCTACCATTAATTATATCAGTTGCATAAGACTTGTGCCTACGTAACTACGCTCACTATCGGCGAAACTAGTTGTAGGCAACCGTAAGGGGAGCCATGTACCTACAAGAAGATAAGTTGAATTTTTAGTCTAGGTAAAAGGCGATCTATTTTTAAAAACACTTAAATTTTATTTTAGGTCGGTCATATTTTTATAAAGTCACGCGTAGATACGAGCTCGTTCCTACTCGGCTATCCACTTAGCACCGGATATTATTCAGCATAACCGCGCTGTTGCCGGTGCAGGCCGCAAAACCAATCATTAGTCAAGCCGTAGGTGATTGTCGTACGTCAACGAACGCTGCTAATTATAACCCGCCTCCTTACGAAGCAACTTATCAAACCTTATAGCTAAAAATACTTATATTAAAATATTGACCGTCAATAAAAAAGAAAACAAAATTCATTGTTCCATTTTCAAAATCACGGGATCAAGACCCGCAGTAGACAAAATTAAAAGAACAAAACCATTCGTTTTACTCGCGCCTAACTAATTTTGGCGAATAATTTACCGAACCAGAATAATTATCATATTTTATAAGCGACGAGACATTTCTGTGTCTAAAACAAAAGTAGTAAAACTGGAATCCAGTAATCCTAATGGTTTTGCATCACGAACTTTCACGGACGTTCGTATACGTATACGTAGATACTTAAAATATCTAGGTGTATCGAACGACGCCGAATCTACTCAGAAATCATAACATTTTGTATGTTATGTTCATAAAAGTCGCATCAATAAAAAGCAACATAATCTAGAACAACTTTATTTTCACAGTTTTTCTCTTTCGGGGCGAATATTTCCACTAGATTTCATGATTCCTTTCATAATTCCCCAATAGATTTAAGAAGTTTATAGTATTAAAGAATTTAATCACACTGTTTAGCCGTAGTTAGAGAAGCAACGTTTGGCAACACTACCTTTGACCGAGTTTAAGGCTCCAGCTGAGAATACTGATGCATTCAAGAACAGACAATACGAACCATAAAGTTGTCAAACTAACAAAGTATTTCAAACTGCTTGATGCATGTAGGTAGGTACCTACTGTTGATTGAGGACAGATTCACTCATCTGTGAATGCAGCTTACATACATATAGGCACTAATGCATTTTGAACTAGATATTTTTCTGGAAAATAAGTTAAATTTTTAATCAATTAAATGACTAACAATATAGAAGCTGATGGCTTAGTTACCGCTCAATGCAACTATAATATACTAATTAAAAACTGTTACAAGGGTCTTCGATCAGCTTCGAGGGCTACGTTTGGTGGCCTATACGGCTTAGCTAATATTACGGTTTTTGGCCGTGATATCTCCGCTGTCGACCGCCATAAAACCATTGATTAGGAGCTATTATTTCCCAGCAATGTGTCATTATTTCAAGGAACGCAATGTATAAGTTTTCCATTGTTTTTTCCAGACAAAAACACGACAGTATTCGTAGGGGTGAATGTCAACCGGGTATCTGGAGTTGATGAAAACAAAGAAGTAAGTTTAACCTTTCCTTCTATGTTCAATAGTTTTGGCATGCCTAATTGCTAAGGACCTATGTATTCCTGTCATTATTTCGCTTTCATTACCACCATTTTCATTTTGATACATTGTTGCAATGATAATTTATTTACTTATCTATAAACCACTCCAATAGTCCGCATGGTCTCCGCAGGAGATAACGCTGGACGTTTTCCTGCAAGTGTCGTGGGCAGACAGCAGGCTGCACGTGCCGCCCAACATGCCCTTCATTGACCTGCCGTGGGAGTTCCGCGCGCTCATCTGGACGCCAGACCTGTACATCTGGCAGCTTCAGACCATGAGGATACTCTCCGTCCTTCAAGAGATGGCGTCGCTGAGGCTCTACTCAAACCGCACCGTCTCAGTCAGTATTGGGTTCGTCCATCACTTTATTATATTCTTTTAATATATATTTACACTGCTCCCTACCAAATCATGAAACATAAACATACGTAGAATTAACGTCCAAACATCATCATAATAAAACTTTCGCCTTCAGTTTTACAGTTTTATCTGACGAGGTTTATTTATAAACTGTATTTAAATACATCGCGTATATAACGCATGGTCGACAATAAGTCGTAAATTGTAGTCTTGATAAATGACGTCTATTTTGCTATAAACATGATGAAGCCAAAAAGCGACACATGTTCTCACATGACACTCCTACATACAGATAATAATATATTATATTATTATCTGTATGCAACAATGTACAGTCGCCAGCACATCAGGTTATAAAACTAAACCGTCAAATTTCTCCAAATGATTTTAAACCTGAAAATGTTGATAGTCATTCTCATTCGATTTTGAACTTAACCTTGTTTGATGTGCTGGCGACTGTACCCATGCGTGGAATTTCAATGATAAGTTGGTGTAATATTATGATGTGACCTACAGCTTGTCATTGAAATTCAATCGCATTTGACTTGACTGTAACCAACCCGAAAAGAATGGTAATTGATTGCTATGCTAATGCCGAGATTATACAAACTGTCTGAATCAAAAAGGGAACTTTTATAAGCTTGAACCTTCTAATAGGCGAGAAATTAAATTAACCATGAATATACTTTTCTTTTACAGAGCGACAATAACTATCAAGTGCGAGATGGACTTCGTTCTGTACCCTTTGGACGTTCAGAACTGCGCCATCGACTTCAGTAGTTGTAAGTACATTTTGATGATTTATTTTGAGTCCTACCTGAAAGAATATCTTCAGAGGTACTCAACGCAAAGTAGAGAAGACGATTCCACTGTGTATTGTTCTCTTTGATTAAACAAGGCCAAAAGTTTCTGGGGATTTCTCTTGAGCTGAGAAAACAAAATATTTTTAAATAACACGTTCGTAACACGCTTCATGCCAGCTATAGGTACATATAGGTCATTTACATCACACAATTAACCTACTTAGTCGCAAAAAGAATTCAAGAAACTCAGTGCGAGAAGTTTCCGAATCGTAAAATAAGTATGTTTTGGTTTCTAATGCTAGACAGAATTACATGTTTTGTCTACACGCCAGTTGTTCCACTTTGGATTCTTAAATGTTTTAATAGATTTTGTCGAGATGACACTGAAATCATTAACGATTGCACTATTGCAAGGTTACGATGATTAAGTTGCATTATCATACTATAATGTTCCCACTGCTGAGACAGGCCTCCTCTCTGTGCGAGAGAGTAGGCCGTAATCCACCACGCGAGCCCAGTGCCCGGTTTGTAGATGTCACATGTCTTAGAATTTTTGATTCTAGGACACGCCGGCTTCCTCGGTTTGATTAAGTTGGCTTTGTTAAATTTGAGTGTTGATTTTTTCAGATAAATACACGACGCAGGATGTGCGTTTCGAGTGGCGTGAGGTGGCGCCGTGGCTGGGCATCGGCCCGGTGGGCAGCGAGCAGCGCAGCGAGTTCCGACTGCCCAAATACGTGGTCACCTTCGTCACGGACAAAAGTAATCATATTCGCAATTTTGGTGAAGGTAAATGTATATTTATTGCTTTGCGCTTGTGTTTGCGCCTCGTAACTAACTATGTACCTATTAACGCTAACGCGCTGTTGCTATACGCTGGCATGTCGCCCGCACTGCTTGGCGCGGATGATCACAATGGATCGTTATTGACCAACGTTTTAAATACCTACAGAAAAATACCTCAATATCTCAAAAACTTTAAATTTGTTATTACATCCGTGCCTCGCATCATCTTCCTTTCTGTGAACGTCTGTGACGCACTGTACTTTGATGTTGTTATGTGGATGTTAAAAATTTGAAGATATTATTTATTCGTGAATTGCAATCATTGATGACAATTGATATCGGAGCAGAGCCACCCGAATAGCGATGTATTACGAGTTGTTATACACATGCTCAGTGCTGCGTGCTGCCAGTGCTGGCACTGAGAGCTAAGCTTCGGTAAGTGTAGAAATAGATAACACTGTGTTTAGTACTTTTAGTAGATAGTAATTGTTAGATGTTAGGTAGGTACCGACTCACTTGCACTCACCACTAAACACTTAGGTTGGGAAACATTAGGAGAGTTAAATGTTCAACATGTTTCGCTTCGTCAGGTGAGCATTCAGCGGCGCGGCTACAGATCAGACTGTCGCGAGAGCTGCGGAGCTACCTGCTGGAGAGCTACCTGCCATCGTCGCTGTTCGTCATCATCTCGTGGGGCAGCTTCTGCGTGATCCCGGAGATCGTGCCCGGCCGCATGGTGTTGCTCGTCACCACGCTGCTCTCACTCGTCACCATGTTCGACACAGTCAGGTATGCACTTGCAACCATGGTCTTTAATCACGATATAATGTTGCAGAAGGCCTACATGAAATTCATCTAATTCTAAAGGCATCTTTCTTATAACAAAGTTTGTACTATAAAAATGTTGACAAATACCTACTCAGGTATATTTGACGCAGAGGAGTACCTATATATTCCCGAAGGCATCGTATTAAAGTAAAAAATTTAGGGACGTATTACATTCCAGCACAAACTCGCCGGACGCGCTTGAGTTGAAGTGCATCGAGGTGTGGTTGATCTCGTGCACCATCTTCGTATTCCTGGCGCTGATGGAGTACTTCGTGGTGCTGTTCGGCATCCGCTACGACAAGAGCTGGAGCCGGCGGCGCGCCGACCTGCGCCGCGCCGCCTCCGCCGCGCAGCTCGCGCCGCCGCCGCTCCATATCAACCATTCGCAGGTCAGTCCCGAACTCCCGACAGCTTAGGACGTAGAATCATTCCACCACAATACGAGCCACTTGATTACTAACAACCTACGACACGACATACCTACTAATAATACAAAATTATTCGAAGAACACGACACTAAAGGGCGCGCGTGTGCCTTCACAGAGGCTGAGCACGCCGGTGACGGGCACGCCGCAGGGCGGGATGTTCTCGCCCACGTTGAGCGTCGAGGAAGACGGCTTCAAACAACAGATGGAACACCAAACCATACAGAGGGTAATTACAACTACGCCTGAACTCGCTCCTAACATAGAATATCTACCGTTACTTCCCAGTACTCCAGTGTAGCATTACACTGCATGTAAAATACTTAACATACCACGTATTATTTAGGTGCATTCATTTTTTAACTTAGGCCACCAATTTCTAGTCTCTCTCTGGAAGGAATTGGAGACAAAATAAGGTTGGATGTGAAACAAGATCAGTCAGCAAGGTAAAATATGAATTTAAAGCAACAACACCGCACAGTGTGGCTATCGTAAACCGCTGAAAATGACACTAGTATGTACTTACAACAATACCTAGTTTAGACAGTATCTTCCTTGCAAATCTGAAGTTTGGTTAAATACCTAATACCTAGCAGGCAAGCATAGTGCATGCCAGTGAAACAAACAACAACATAATTTTTAAGTATTGGTGGTAATCTATTGGTGGTGGTATGATTTGTAGAGTACTTAGATATTAAAACCACAGCAGTAATCAGTAGTTAAAGATACTCGGCTAACTTGAGATAGTAAGAAAATAAGTAGGTACGTAGGCAAAATTAATTCGCACTGCTTAAAATCACTGTGTTATTACAACGGTAGGCGTAAGACTAGGAACCTTGATGTCGGAGTACTTTAGAAATGGCTACGGAACCATAGACTGTGTGTAGACCGTATTACTAATTTGAAGAACTGTTTCAAGAATATTACGCAGCAAGACTATTTATTGTGAGAATTATTTGTTTGTTATTTTGTAGGATTCACCAATACTGGAGTCCATGCCGTCAGGGAACGGCGGGCCGAGCAGCTTCGTGACGCGGCTGCGGCAGACCGTGGACCGCGGCGTCATGTTCTGCGGCGCGCAGCACGGCACGCTCGACAAGTTCGCGCTCATGCTGTTCCCCATGTGCTTCTGTCTCTTTACCGTTATTTACTGGACCACATACCTCAGTGAGGCGCACCGAGCTTCACGACTCAAGTGAACGTTAAGTGAACTACGATTTAGCACCATAACATCACCAAGTTTGTGATCCTAGTGCCTATGCAGACGATGTTGTACATATTAGACGAATTACTAGTCGAATTATAAATATAAACGTGTGACCCTGTATTTTTAAGTTAAATACCTTCTAATTAATGAACAATTTTGAACATTTGTAACGCGACGTTATGATATTTTTATTAAGGCGCTGACAAGACCCAATTGACCAAAATAGGCTTCTCTTAAGAAATAAAATTGCCAAATCTGTATAGTTTGTGGTAGCGGAAAAAATATATGTTCATTTTGAACATATTTCCCAGAACTTAGTTGTTACCAAAACACGTTTTGATAAAAAAATCTCGATACAAACTAACCTCTTACCTTGAGTTCTAATCCAAAATATCTGCATTAAATATCAACATACGTTATGTATTTAATGAATAACAAAACGTCTTATTTGAATGCAGAACTTGGTTGTTTTTTATTTTCGATTACTCAACTCAATTTTGAAAAAATAGATAATTGCTTCATATTTTGCAATAAATTACAAGCGTTGTGTCATCGCGCTTCTCTTTCTTTTCTATGCAATCTGACAGTGACCGCGGTTTAGGTGTTGTCAGCGTCTGAAGGGTTTCTTCGTACGGGAATACGCAGTATTTAAGGTTCCAACGAAGTTTTCATTGAAAGAATACATTTGTTAATATAGTGTCCTTAAGTAAAGTTAGAGCTGTAATTAATGTGCCTTGTAAGAATAGGGTTTCAATTTAATAAGATTGAGTACTGTGACGCTAGTACATTCTAAAATTAGTAGATATCTTGGAAATGCTCAGAACTAAGAAATCATTTCGAGAGATTTTAAAACAAATAGCATGAAATGTTAACAATAATATCGTTAAGTAGGAATGCGGGCAGCATGGGGACCACAGTTTGAGCTCAATAGTACAAAAACTATTCTAAGAAAAATGCCTTTTCTGACTCGGGTGCCTTTTGCCTTGTGTTTTTCCAATGAATTTTATCGAAGATGACTTTCTCTATCTACTTATACTCGGAACAAATTAACAAGCCTTTATGCAATGAATATGTTAGGTAGGTACAGCTATCATGTACAAAATATTTGTCAACGTGCAACGGAGTGTTTCTATATCGCTTAGGTATCTATCGCGTCTCATAATTTAGTTACATTTTTTTATGTCTGTTTCTACACATTCAGTTTTATTGTTTTAGTAAGAATAACGAAGTTAAGGCTATGATTTATAAATCGTAGCCTTAACTTCGTGATTTTATTATTTATTTTTCTGAAAGCCATTTTCCATATCAAATAGATGTTTGTAATTGACCCCAAACTCGTTAATGGCATTTAGACAAATGCCTATCAGTAGGTATATATACATTGTAATATAATGTTATGTAAGTCTAGTAAGTAAATATTTAATAACTAAGGCCTGATAATACCGATATCATAGAGATTGTAGTGCTCATTTAGTTTTATTAACTTATTATAAAATAGCTTGTAGGTGTCATCCTAAGATAATTTTATACCTCACACCTAGAATATTAATTTTATGAAACAAACCGTTATATTTTTTACCGAAAAAGGAACTATTCCGGATGTTTATAGTTTTTTACCCTATCAATAAATTATAATTGAGGTTTAGATTAATTTTTACTCTATCAATTTATTATAATTGAGGTTCAGATTAATTTTTGTTAAGAGCTATTTTACCGATAAATGTTGTGACTAGCTCAACCATCATTTGTAGTAGTTGTAGGTAGTGGGTTCGAACCCATGCAGGCGCTTTACTTTGTGTAAATAATTTCATCACCACTGCTCTCAAAACGGTGAAGGAAAACATCGTGAGGAAACCGGCATGTCCTAGAACCAAAAATTCGAAGACATGTGACATTTACCAACCCGCACTGGGCCCGCGTGGTGGATTACGGTACACTCACAGAGCGGAGGCCTGTATCCCAGCAGTGGGAACATTAGAGGCTGATTATGCAACCATCATTTTATAAAGGCGTAATAAAAATTGGCTCGTATAAAGTCGCACTATGACAACCAACTCGGGGACATGTTCTTTCTCTACTTTCGACTTCTTAGTTTATTCTAAGCTTTGTTTCACTTTGAAATATGTGATGTGCCCCCTCATGACAAGATTCACCGACCGCACTTCGACTTTACTTTGTAAACGTCACATACGAATTTGAACATTATACAATTGCATTAATGTTCATATTCGAATGATACGCTTGCAGTTTCTGTAAAGTCTAGTAAAATCCAGCGCTGGGGCTCTGTCTCGCATAGGGTCGCAGCATTATGCTGAGCGTTGGCCATTTTGCGCGGATGTACGCATATTCTCCCCCAAATTGTTATTTTTTTGTATTTGTGTTCCTTCTTTGCGTCATGTTTACCGCAAATAAACGTATTTTCTTTCTTTCTTTTCTTTCAAAGTCAAAGTGCGGTCTGTGAATCTTGCCCTCAGAATAAACATTCAAAATATTTTGTAATAGATATGTTTACGTTAGTCTTCGTAAACATATTACTTATACCTACCTAAGTACCTACCTACAGTTTGCAGGCAAGATAGCCTAATGAGTTCGCCGATCTTAATCAGCCGCAAGCTAATTGCGTAACACAATGGTGCCGTTTCCCTTGTTCACAAACTAAACTAAATTTAAGTTCAGTGCATATTTTTCTTTGTATTTCATTAAGAAAAGGACAGAAGATAAATTTTAGTCTAGTCCTGTCAAATTAATCAGCGCCTGTCACTACTCCATACAAGTTTAGACGTGATTAAAAACACTAAACTTAAATTTAATTTAGTTTGTGAACAAGGGAATAGGCACCACTGTCAATCACAATCTGAATGATTTTGAAGTATATTGCTATACCATTGCTTCATATGTTAGAAAACATTGTCTGCTCAACAACGTAACGCAATGAATGTTGTTGAACTGTCAAAACGAAACCCGCTACTGATAGTGTGTTAGGTACGTAATTACCCCGATGGACTGTGGTTTGTTATTAAATTAGTCGCAGCAGTCCAAATTAGTAGCATACGACATTTTGAGATTCAGGTACAGGAATAGCAATTATTTCGTAGTCATTGGTGCCGATTCCCTTGTTCACAAACTAAACTAAATTAAAGTTCAGTGCATCTTTTTCTTTCTATTTCATTAAGAAAAGGACAGAAGATAAATTTTACTTAAGTCCCGTCAAATTAATCAGCGCTTGACGTTATTTTAGTAGGCAAGTTTTTAATCACGTCTAAACTTGTATGGAGTAGTGACAGGCGCTGATTAATTTTACAGGACTAAACTAAAATTTATCTTCTGTCCTTTTCTTAATTAAATAGAAAGAAAAAGATGCACTGAACTTAAATTTACTTTAGTTTGTGAACAAGGGAATCGGCACCACTGATCACAAACAGGATCAAACTGACGTGCCATAAAATTCACTAAGTGTGACCAACAAAAACGCAACCAATTTTTATCATTGGCAATGAATTACCTAATTAAGTAGGCTAGTAATATCAGCGGCGATGAACGCTAATAGCGTTCATCGCCGCTGATCTTTTATATTTTATCAAAAGTGTCACAAAATTATTCGATACACTGCTTAACAGGATTTAATTTAATAGCCGAAAGTTTTTACCTATATTATTTAAATTTTACATCAATACCGATGTTGTGTTTGGGTATTGTGCTCTGTAGGTAATCATGATTTAAAAAGTCAATCGACTTGCGTTTTTTCCTGTAGTTACCTGCTTGCGTACTTACAATAAAAATATTTGATTTGTCTCATCTAGTCATGTGCGGTTATGATCTTAGATAATAATTTAAATTTTGTACGGCATTAACTCATTATAAGTTCACATTTTGCTAATTAAGAGGTCATTAAAATGTAGCACAAATCAGTTTTATGCACAAAATGCTTTGTCAAATCATTTTGGTCACAATCATGTTCTCATTAATGTCATAATAAGTCATAGTTTAAGAACGAAGCATTGTGTGATAAATCAATAAGATGTAAGCATTATGTGGTCCGTTTGTCTTTTTACCGCCACGGATGTACGCACGTGCTAAACGATCCGATCGAACCCCGACCCCTTGGCCAATCTTGTTAGTCACTGTGCCATTCGGTGTTTGATCCCTAATTACTTGAAAGATCACAAATTAGGACAATAAGTGCCTAAGCTTTAAATTGTTTTAAAGTTTATTTAATTATAAATGTAATTTTAGGCTGTACTTTAAATCTAAGTTATTTCTACGAGTTTCATGGTTTAACGCTCCGGTAGGTCAATTAATTGTGTGTTGCGTGGCGGATAAGGGATGAACGTTGAAACAAGTTCAATTTCATAGTATTAACTTCTACCATCTACTGAACAAAATTTGTGCCTTTTCAGTCATTAACTTGCCTAATTAAGACATAGGGTTACGCTTGTGATTCATATCTGTTACCTTAACGAAACTGTGGAAAGGCAGTATTAAAAACCTTACAAATCTTAGGCAATACTTAATTAAAGTGAATAAAGAAAATAATGAAATAAAAGACATTATTTTAAATCATTTCCTAGTTGTTTTATTTTTGTAACGAATTTGATCCTGTATAACTTTGTACATTATCACATTATTTGTACACTATCTACATAGTAAGTATTCTACATAATAAATAACAATGATTTCTATTCATACCCGAAATAAGCTGCTTCTTTGAATGCCTTGAGCATGTCATCAGAGTTCCTTCTTATTCTTCGTCCTATTGGCTCAAGATCGTCGTAACATTTTGGAAATACTCTTTCTATGATTTCTACAGCTTCTTTCATTTCTATTTGTCTGACAGCAAGGACGGAATATAATGCTTTGGTTTTCACACAATCCTGGAAATAGTAAAATCAAGAGTTATTACTATTTTATTTTTCTTTTAAAATAACATACCTTCCCTACAGACAGTAGTTTTCAAACAATCTAAAAGTTTAACTCATCTAAAACTATGATTTTAAAGTGAAATCTTATAAAAACTCTTATACAGGATAAGTTTAAAAGCAGTGTGGATATTTTAGGAGGTAATCCGGTGCATAAGTCTCGCTTCTGTCGCGAAGTCACACGGTTGCTTTCGTTACCTGTGTATACTGCGTTAACTATAGAATTCCAGCGATTACCAAACTTTTTCTATTACGCGTTGCAGTTCGTCATATCTACGTCGTTCATAGTCATGGACGCCCTTAAATGTGGAGAATGTGACGAGCCACTATATGACGGAGCCCACTGCACTGTTTGCAACCGGGAGCTACACTTTCATTGTGCAGGCATAACAGAAGCCGGCCACAGAAAACTGGGTGATAGAAAACTAACATGGCGCTGCAGCAAATGCAAATTATCTAGCTCCACTCAAGCCCCAGCGTTATCAAGCTCCACCCAAGCCCCAGCATCTCCAAGGCCCGAGACAGAATCACTCATACTGAAAGAAATAAGATCTCTGGCGGACAAACTAGCCCCACTGGAATGCCTAAAAGATGAGATTGCTGAACTGCGCACTGAGTTGGCTGGCTTCAAGTCATCCCTCTGCGACACTAACCGGGAGCTGAAGGAGTTTAATGGAAGAATTAAAAACATAGAAACTCGCCTTATGCGTGTGGAGAAGGTACAGGAGCAAGTAGATCTCATCCAGACTCGTTTAGAAAAATTAGAAGCGGAGTCCAATGCTAAGGACCAGTGGACTAGATTAAATAACATTGAAATTAAAGGCATTCCTCAAACCGACCACGAGAACCTTTTCGAGCTCATTGGAAAAATCAGCACAAAAATTGATTACCCAGTCTCGAAAGCTCAGATAAACTTTATTACGAGAGTTCCAACACGTGAAAAAGACCATACAAAGCCCATAATTGTGTCTTTCCTGAATCGCTACGTAAAGGATAACTTTATTGCAGCTGCTAGACTGGCGTTTAAAGCTTCTGCACTTTTCACAGGGCAAATCAATCTGCCGGGAAATCAACGTATTTACGTGAACGACCACCTGACAATGCAAAATAAAGCTTTATTGGCTAAGGTTAAAAAGGCAGCAGCTGAAGCTAATTTTCAATATACCTGGGTGAAGCACTCGAAAATTCATGTGAGGAAAACCGATACGTCACCGCCAATGGTGTTGAAAACAGAAAAGGATCTCATAAAAATAAAATAAATAGTGTTCCTAATATCATTAAGTCGGTTTCGGTGCGTGTCAAACCAAATTATGTGAAAAAGATTGAGAACCATATCATCGGGAGTGCTTCTAGTGTATTCCAAAAGTTAATGTGTCGCTCCGTGTTAAACTCAATATTCATTCGTAAATGGAATTATGATGTGGTTGTTTACAGGTTTGCCATTATGGATCTAATTGCATTGTCCTTAGGATACATTTTTAAGCGCCTTTCTTGTTTAGATAAGCCTATTCGGCCGTACAACATTTCTATTGTTCCTTATCGCAACTCATTAGTCGTAGTCTTTTCTAACTTGTGTGTCATAAGTCGCTGTGCCCTGCTGTGCTTAGAACATTGCTATACGTTTTCACTTTCTACCTGCATTCAACTGGGTTATTATTGGTTTTCTCTGAATTTGTTTATCATATTTGTTTATCATATTTATACTTATTATAAAAATCGGTTATTTAGGTATTGTGTGGTTCAAAAATGCTTAACATATATTACCAAAATGTTCGAGGCCTGCGCACGAAGACAAATAGTTTATATCGTAACATTTTATTAAATTCGTACGACGTTATTATATTTACGGAGACCTGGTTAACAGATAATATTGACGATAGTGAGTTTTTGGATGACCGGTATCTTGTATGGCGGCGCGACCGTGATTATTGTAGAACAGCACAAACACGGGGTGGCGGGGTGTTAATAGCAGTGAGGAATGATTTAACCGCTAGCGAAAGTTATGACTGGCGTACTACTGCTGAAGATTTATGGGTAACCATCACTTTTAAGAAGTCCAGACCTACTGTTAGTTATAATATTCATATCTGTTCGCTGTATTTATGTAAAGAAAATACGGGAAACTCGTACACAACTCAATTAAAATCTTTTTATCAAAACCTAAATAATTTGATAACCACCCACCCAATGGACATTTTTATTGTAACTGGTGATTTTAACTTCAGTAAGGATGTAGAATGGCTCAGCCGGAGTGATAGTGCCGAACTGAACCCCTCAGGTATGACTTCCCAACACATTATACATTTCTTTGATACTATAAACACTTGTAACTTATCTCAATACAATAACGTGCGTAACATCAATGGAAGATTATTAGATCTTGTTTTTTCAAACGGATTGCTAAAAGTAAAGGAATGTTATGACCCATTAGCCACTCCAGTGGATTCGCACCACAAACCATTAGTTATACACTCTGACTTTATTGAGATACACAAATGTTTTGAAAAACGCAGCGCAAAGTACCTTTACTACCAAGCCGATTATCCTGCTATAATTGCTGCATTGGATCGGGTAGATTGGAGCGGGTTCTTATCTACTGAATCTCTGGACCAAGCTGTTTGCCTCTTTTATAATAAACTTTACGAACTCAGGGACTTACACATTCCGGTTAAAACGACAAAAAAAGCGGCTCATCCCCCATGGTTTACTCGTGCATTGATTAAGGTTTTAAATGAAAAATATAAACATCATCGCAAATATAAAATATACGGTAACATATCAGATTATCACTCCTTCGTTCTCTTGCGAAGCCGCGCCAAGCAGCTGGAGGCAGAATGTTTTTCTGCTTATATGACAAAAATAGAAGCCTCAATCGTCACTAACCCTAAATTATTCTGGTCGTACGTAAAGGGTAAAAGGCGTAATAACACCTTGCCTAAAATATTTCACTATATGGATGAGACCGCAGACACAGGTGAGAGTGTCACTGAACTTTTTGCCTCTTACTTCCAGTCAACCTTTCAGGACACTCCGTCAAGTGATTTCAATGAGAATTTTGATACCCATTCTACTACAACAGTATGTTTGAGCTCGGTCAAAGTCTCTCCGGATCGAATATTAAAGCTACTTAAAAATCTGGATCCGTCGAAATCGGGTGGACCAGACATGATCCCTCCTATTTTCATAATACACTGTGCAAAGAGCCTGGTGGCACCTATCTGTTTTTTGTTTGATTGGTCATTGAGATGTGGTGTCGTGCCTAATGTATGGAAGTCTGCCTTTGTCACACCTATCTTCAATAAAGGAGACAAATCTGACGTACAAAACTATCGGCCTATATCTAAACTGTGTCTTTTTTCCAAAGTTTTAGAGAGACTAGTGTACACAGAAATTTACTCTGCTATGAAAAGTCACTTTAGTGATGAACAGCATGGATTTCTCAAAAAACGGTCTACTACCACCAACTTAGTATTGTCCAACGACATCATAACGGATGGAATGGAGGGAGGTCACCAGCTAGACGTGATTTACACCGACTATAGTAAATGTTTTGACAGGATAGATCATCGTGTTCTTCAACAGAAGCTATTGTCTGCAGGAATACACGGTGATTTGTTTCGATGGTTTTCGTCGTATATAGAAAATAGATCACAGGCGGTCGTGTTCCTGCCGGGGTCGCGGGAAGGTACTTATGGGTCACCGAGGCCCCCGCAACACAGGCAACAAGAAGGAATACGGGTGGGTTTTAGTCAGTAAGAGTCTGACACACCCTCCCGCTCCGCCCAGAGCGGGAGAAGTTATTTGATGATTTCCCACCCTAAAAAAAAAAAAAAAAAAAAAAAAAAAAAAAAAAAAAAAAAAAAAAAAAAGGCGGTCGTGTTACGGGGATATACGTCTCAATGGAAAGCTATCCCATCAGGAGTTCCTCAAGGTTCGATATTGGGTCCTTTATTATTTATTATATTTATTTATGACATTAAAACCTGTTTCAGAAACGCACATATCCTTTTATACGCAGACGATATGAAGATCCTTAAATTGGTGCGTACGTTATCTGATGCGGAGCAACTCCAGTCGGATCTGGACAGGTTTGTCGAATATTGCAGGTACAATAAACTGCAGCTTAATGTATCTAAATGTTTTCATGTGCCGTCTACACGGCAAAGACGTTTAATTGATTCTGCGTATAAATTGGATGGTAACTACATAAATAAACTGCATACTGTTAGAGATCTTGGCGTGTTACATGACAGTAAACTAATTTTTGACGAACATATAGAATCTATCATAAAGAAAGCCTCCAAAGCCATGGGATTCATAATGCGAACTTGTTCTAACTTTCATTCTCTAAAACCAATAAAGGTACTTTACTGTTCTTACGTGCGCAGTACCCTTGAGTATGCTTCCCAAGTATGGAACCCCCAGTATGAGTTGTATAAATCTCGTATTGAATTGGTTCAGAGGAAATTTATGAGGTACCTAGATTTCAAGGCACAGCAGTTTTCAGACGGCTATGCACACCGCGCCGGTGTAAGCGTTATCACTTTCTACCATTAGAATTAAGGCGTAATATTAATGACATCTGTTTTCTTATCAGCATTGCAAATGGATCAATCGATTGTCCTGATTTACTTAGTAAAATATATCTTCGCACCAATCAAAACAATCTAAGATTACGACCGTTATTACAGGTACCGTTTACAAAAACAAATTACAGGCGTAACGCTTTTTGTATACGCAGTGCAATATTATTCAACAACCTACCATCATATTTAGAAGTCGATCTATTTTGCACGAGTCCAGTTAGAATCAGGAAAATATTGAGTAATGAATATTTTAATGGGTGAATGTTTGGCGTTTCATTATGGCACTAACCTACCTATTTTCCATACCTTTATTACTTTGTTGCTTTTCTCTGATCTTCTTTTTTGTAACATTGAAATATAAATGTGGAAGCTTGTTATTAGCAATTGTCAGTTGTTACTATTCTGTTTACCATTTACATGTATTAGTCTGTAAGCTTTCTTTAAGATTGTAAAAATAAATAAAATAAAATAAAATAAATAAAACTGGACAACTTTCCCCAAAGAACATAGGTCGGAATCTTAAAATTGAAAATCGACTTCTCATACAAATTGACTGGTCACGTGATTTATTTGTATGAGAAGTCGAATTTTATTTTTTAGATTTCGACCTACATAATGTTCCTTGGGGAGAGTTTTTCAGTTTCATGCACCTGATTACCTCCTAAAATATCCGCACTCCTTTTAAACTTATCATGTAGATTAGAGTAGTTCATAGTAGTACCAAGTAGTTCATAATAAAAATCAGAAATCATGTGCAATTAAGGCACTTTCTCAAGATGCTGTAAGCAAGTATTTTATTTTTAAATTACCTGATGAGCCTTTTTAATTTTGCCCCATGACGCATCACCCTGTGACCAAGCACTCGCAAAGGAGCAATGCGTGAGATTGGCGGCTCGTATCTCTGTGCAAGCCAGGTGTTCCATGTTCTTGAAGTCCAGGTGATTCCGGCAATAGTCAAACATATGGATCATCTCGTGAGCAAGCACTCCTTGTACCATTCCTTGACGGGTTGAAACATTTTGGCACACTACTATCTGTAACAAATATGATGTCGTTATTTACATAACATAACATAACATAACATCACGCCTTGTTTCTCCGATGGGTTGGGCAGAGGTGTACCTGTAATAATACACCCACATTTCGCCAGTTATGTTTTTAAGTCCCATGTAGTAGGGGGCGAGCCTATTGCCATCAACTGGGCACAAATCCAGACTCCGGGCTGCTACTGAGAAATTTCAGATAGAAAAACCCAATAACACTTGGCCCGGCCCGGGAATCGAACCCAGGACCTCATGCTCAGCAGTAGCGCTTGCGACCACTAGACCAACGAGGCAGTTATGTCGTTATTTCATTAATAAATTTATGAAATTGAAATAGAAAATAGTTTATTATCCAGGTTATACAGTAAGTAGGGGCTTGTGGCTAAGTAATAACAGCCGCACGGGTCGATCGATCAGGTTAAGCTACGCTTGCAGCGGTTGGTCCGTGGATGGGTGACCATCTTTACATACCAAGACTCCTCCGTGCCTCGGAAGCATGTTAAGCCGTTGGTCCCGGCTGTTATTTGTAGATCTTTGACATTCGTTACGGGTAATCAGAAGCCCGCAAGTCTGACAATCAGTCTTACTAAGGGGTATCGTGTTACCCAGTAACTGGGTTGTGGAGGTCAGATAGGCACTCGCTCCATGTAAAATATTGGTATTCAGCTGCATCCAGTTTGACTGGATGCCGACCCCAACACAGTTGGGAAAAGACTAGGCAGATGATGTTGACAGTAAGTAGAAGTCAACTCGCAGAGGCCCGTTAGACTTTTTGAATGAAATAAGGCACCAACCGGCGATTATCCTTGTATGCACTATGCAATGTGCAAATGAACCCAAGGACAATCCCCGATTGGTGCAGTACTCTTGCAGAATATGGAAACAAAACATATTGGGCTACGGGTTTGGGTGGCTGTAGTGGATTGGTAACCTGTAACTATGGAAGGACTATGTCCCCTGCCTGATCAATGTTATGTACCTAATACACGGACAAAATGGCAGGGGGTGACTTGCACACCCAATAATGGGCCCCCGAAAACGGTCGCTAGCACATAATGACGTAGCGACAAGGGGGCAACACTTCCTGAGATGCTTGAGGAGTAGAGAGGTATTCCACGGCTATCAGAACAATCCCAGAGCCCGGAAGGAAATCCTACGGTTTTCTGCTGTGGGACAAAGCCGCTGACATTAAATATATATTTGTGCTTCAAAAACGAGCTGTTCGAGCAATTTACCAGCTAGGTGCCAGAGTTTCACCGACAGATTTTTTTAAAGATTAGATATTCTCACGGTACCATCACAGTTCATCTTCTCCAACATCTTATATATTAGGCAAAATATACACTTATACACTAAAAACAGTGATATTCACAATATTAACACCAGAAGTCAGGACAAATTACGTGCTCAATTTCACCGGCTTCACAAGGTTCATAACTCGTTTGTTGGGCTTGGTTTTACTTTTTATAACAAGCTACCATCTTCTTTGCTAGATTTGCCTTTTAATGCATTTAAAACTAAAGTAAAATCCAACCTTTGTTCAAAGGCATACTATTCTATCAACGACTACTTAAACAATAAGAATTGTTGGTCACTGTGATTAACTCAAGACAATGTTTATGTTCTTTCTCCAGAATTAGCTTACCTACTGAAAGGTTATATGAGTTCATAGAATTGATTATTTTGTTTGACTGTGTAAGTAAATTTATTTTTAATTTTATTTTCATTTATTATTGACATAATCTACTCATTACAATGGGTTTTTATGAGTTGTATTGCATTATGTGGTTAGCTATCGACCTCGAAAATTGATTATATTATTCTTACTGGAGCAGCCGGCAGCAAGTTCGTCATGCTCCCTTAGATGTCACTGCTTGCGGTAGCGTCGGGGTTCGGGTTGCCTCCTTCCCTCAAATATGGCGAGGGGGGGTAATGGCTGGCCTTTGCGTTATGCTCGTGAACGGAGCACCCGTTCACGAGCATAACGCTTGTGGTTACTGGTCGTCTTGCTGACCATGGTTTTGTTATTGTTATTAGTAGTAAATGTTTCTTTATTTTACTTTGATGGTTTTAGTTTATCATTTGGACTGAGTTACAGCTATAGCTATATGTAAGCGGGCACCTTATGCCTGGAGGCTTTTATTTAGGTATTAATTTCTGTTTCTGTTTTTATTAAATTTCTGCTTGAGTATAGTTTTCGATGTTTTTTTTTTTTGTTGTTGGTATAGTGTTGTGCTAGCTGACATATGCCTAATAATTTAATGTTTAAGCGTTGTGTAAGTTATTTTTGCTTACTATTGTTTGTTTTTTTTTTCCTAATGAACAGACAGCTGTGCTGCTGGGGAGTTTGTTGCGCCATTTCTTCTTCCCAGCTACAGCACTAGGAAGTAGTGAAGGATGCGCGTTTTGGGGGACTGTCTTATGTAATTTTGACATTCGAAAAGTGCTGATTTTCTGCCTAATTTGAATAAATGACTTTTGATTTTGATTACCTACCACTAGGTTACATAGTATTATTTGTCAATGAGTCCCAAACTAGACAGTCTGTATCTTGGGGGCTCAGCATTAGATTTCCAGAGTGGAGACTATGAAGGTGATATCAGTTTTGGAGTATATTTGTGTAATTTGTGTAATTTGCAAACTATTGTTTTCAGTTTAATTGTCAGAAGTCTGCAGCATATAAAAAATGATCTTTCAACCAGTGAACGGAAAAAACGTTTTCAAAAAAGTTTTCATGCTTAGTAATTTGCATGTCTTTCTTTTGCTATTAATAGTCTTATTATTTGTTTTCTGTCTGTGTTGACATACAAAGATTTGACATTTTTTAATTTTATTTTTACTAGCTGCGCCCCGCGGTTTCACCCGCATAAGTCTCGATCCCGTGGGAATATCGGGATAAAAAGTAAGTATCCTAAGTTCTAATCCAGGTTATGGTCTACCCATCTACCTAATTTCATCCAAATCGGTGCAGCCGTTTTCGCGTGAAAGGGTAACCAACAAACAAACACATTTTCGCATTTATAATATTAGTAAGGATTTTATTTTCTTCTTATGTTGACATTGATTTCTATCGCTATTTATTATATTTTATTAATTTGTATTATGAAATGTGGGATTCTTTATAATTCTTTTTTTATTGTCTATGCCAGGGATTCCCAAAGCGGTTGATATCGACCCCTTGGGGTTGAAATCGGTTTCCCAGGAATTGACATAAACTAAAACTGATTTTGGGGGTCAACAAAGTCTAAAAATCGATCATTACTATTAATTAAAACAAGTTCTTATTTGAAACTTTCAAGATAATGTAGAAGTTGTGTTACGTATACATACTTGTTATAAGAATGACTAATATTTTAGTAGGAAGTATCATTGTTGTACTTTAAAAAAACTCATTGATAAGCATGCACAAGTTCGTACAAGATGAAAAAAATTGGCTATGGGGTCTGAGGTCTCTTGCCCAAAATAGTTTGAGAATCCATGGTCTAAGCTTATTTTATTTCACTATTGAAACTCTCAATAGTGAAATAAAATAAGCCTAGACCAGGGCTGGCTTGATTACTTAATTTGAAACATTTGTATGCACTCTCGCATAACATAGTGCATTCTTTATATACCATTATTATTGTACCTATGTTAAACAAATGAATAAATGACTTGTGACTTATTACCTAGTAAGAATAAAAATACTAAGAGAAACGAAAGGTTACCTGATTCAGTTCTGGATCATAGCCCCCACTAACAGAGTAGTCACATACTTCACATGATATATGTCGCCGAATGTCAATGGGACTGAAAACAAGAGTTCAAAGATATTTTTAAATTAATATTGACTAGAATTGAAGGTGGGTATTTATACTTAATGACTACTTATTATGTGTTCCGTTTGACGTCCGAAGTCCATTATGAGAGAGTACGCGCTTCCTTCCATGAACAGCTGCTAGATGTCCTTACTTTCCCTCTCGTGAACGCACCCCTAGCGCTCCCAACGTCATATCTGTAAACAACTTTCAAAAACCGCATACAAGCCGCCATGATGAAGTGTTATGTCATTGTTGCGTCGTTTTGTATCAATTGTCAATTGTATCGTTTATAGCGATATTTTAAAATTTTTAGAACTTTGAGATTAAAGTAGAAAGTTCATTAGATTAGTGTTTTAATAACTTAAATTAATTTTCCGTCTCGTGAACTGTATTTATTTTAAACAAAATGGACGATGAAACTATCGCGCCTAACGATACTTCGCGGAAACGGACGCGGAGTTCGAGTTCTTCATCGTCATCGAAAGGAGGTGATACGGTGTAATCGGAGACCGATGTAGGTGATCCAGCGCAGCAGTTGGTGAGTCATTTTAACAATGTTTTAACAAATTATATGATCGCAAATAGTGCTCCATTAGCACAAAGTCTACCCGCCACGCAAAATTATACTGGCAACGAGTTACCCTCAACATCGACTGTTCCTACCCTCAATTTACAAGAAAACGTCCGCCGCAGCTTACCCCTTGCTTAGAAAATATTGCAAATCTAGACGTTTCCGTTAAGGAACCCAGTGTACCTAAAGCAAATCCAGCGTGTAACGAAAATAGCAGAAATGCAGAGGTTTGACTCCTCGGATTGGAATGCTGTACGTTACACAGAAGTACAGAAAAAATATGTAGCTTTTCCTAGTTTTGTCGAATTGAAAGTGAACGAGGAATTACGGCGTTTTGAAGATCCATTTTCACCATTAAGATGGTTTCAAATGGAACGCAGTTTTGCGGCTTTATCTAATGCTTTCCTAACTCAAAACGAGAATGTGAACGCGGCATTACAGAAACTAATTGATTGGTCTGCTAATTCGAACGTCCAATTATCTTCAACTAACCTCTATGACAAACTAAAAGAGTCATTTGGCGCTGAGTCGTCTTATAAAACGGTATCTCATGATATTCTCCAAATTATTTGCGGTAAACGAGCTGAGGTCATAGAGTTGCGGCGCCGATCGTTATTGAAAAATGTTAAAAGTAAATACATACGTGACGACATAGAAAAAATTCCACCCTCAATCGAATATATATTCAATCCTCAAAATTTATCGCACTACCTACAAAAAATTGGGGGTATAGAAAAATTAGAAAAACAGAATTGCGCGGGAACTAGTCGTCCGATATCTTTAGAGCCTTCGACGTCTTTTCAAGATAATACTTTTCGTTCGCGACCAAACAAACCGAAGCGAAACGACAAAAAATACAACAAACGAAATTACGATTTCTCTTCAAAAAAGAAGGGGGGGGGGCGAAAAGATAAGAACTGGAGGCGAGCAGGACATAAGCATAAATTACTATTTAATACCGAGATTTTGGGGCGGCTGTCTTCAGCATTAGGTATATAGAAATATGGAATCGTTTCAACCCTCCAAAAACTATTTTAAAATGATATCGGGAGCTCGTATCCCCTTCAATCAGGCACCGCCCTTAATTCTACCTACTTCGGACAACCTGTCAAAATTTCAAACCCCTGTTTCCAAAAAAATTACACTAGAAATTCGCAAGATGATTCAAGAACGAGTGTCAGAGCCTGCTCCATCGACCCCATCGTTCATTTGCCCCCTTTTCATAACCACAAAGAGCAGTGGCAAAACTCGAGTGATATTCAACTTGAAAGCACTAAATTTATACATGGAGCCAAAGCATTTTCATCTTTTCCACCATCAACGAATGCCTTCGTTTCTGCAACAAGACGTTCGCCAAGAACTCGAGTGGTGGATGGAAAATGTAGGTCAAAAGACAGCAATTCACACAGATGTACTTACTACCCACAAACTTTGTCATCACGGAGGCTTCCGACATTATGTGGGATGCCCTGGTCAACAACAAGGTACAAGGTGCATGGCAACCCGACCAGAAAAAATGGCATTGCAATCTCAAAGAGATGTATGCTGTGATTGCTGTGTTATTGAAGGAATCCAGGGCCCTCCGGGACTCCAGGATCATTCTTCAGACCGACAACAAGACAGTAGTTTCGTACATTCAGAAGGAAGGCGGCACGAAATCACACCGATTGATGGAATTGACGCGGGAATTATTGACTCTGATAGACGACCTCAATGTGGTACTGATCCCTCACCACCTACCAGGGGTGTACAACATCGAAGCTGACCACTTGTCACGAAATCGCGCCGGCAGCGAGTGGCACCTGCAGGTGGCAGCAACTTCAAAGATATTTCAGACTTGGGGAAAACCGGACATAGACTTGTTCGCGTCACAAACCGCACACGTCGTGACAAAGTATGTTTCTCTAGATTCCTCAAACTCCAACGCCTGTTATCACGACGCGTTCAGCAGGTACTAGCAATACGACCTCGCATGGATGTTCCCACCGCCGGCGTTGCTTCCACGACTTCTTCACCACCTCAACTCGGCATCAGGTCGGTACATAATAGTAGCACCCAAGTGGAAGAAACCCTTTTGGCGACCAGACCTGAAGAATCGATCCTTAGCACGGCCGCTGAAGATCAGAGACATGAAGAAGACCTTGGTGGACACGGTGACCGGCCTACCACCAACTCATGTCAAAGATCTGCAGTTGGAAGCCTGGCTCATTTCGGCTGGGACACCATGACAAGCGACTGGTCTCCACAAGAGAAAGATCTTCTCTGGCGACCTTCAACTCTTAAAACTTACATACCTATTTGGGGTAAATGGTGTTGGTGGTGTAGTAAAAACAATGTAAATTTCCGTACACCAAATCCGACAGATGTTGCGAAATATCTAGCATATCTATATCTTAATCAAAAGTTAGCTTACAGAACTATTATTTATATAACTTGAGCACAAGTCTGTTATCGCAACTATTTGTGAAACTGCTTCAAATATTAGAATTTCTTCCAGTCACATTGTTAAGCACATTTTGAAAGCAATTTCAATTGCAAAGCCGTTACCATCTAAGGTGCCCACATTAATTACTACCGCCACACAGTGGAACGAATGTATGGGAGCGGTTGGACGTAGACATGTCCGAAAAAAAAGAGTAAAATTATGCCAAACTAATGATGCCATCTTATTCGATTACTTAATGCCTTCATAACTTGTGGTGATGAATTTCTTCATAACTCCCATATTTCGGGAGTAATTTGAGAAAATGTGAAATTTTACTATGAAAATGAGTGTATCGAGCTCTCTCCCTCCTGATTCCGGGCTTGTTTCAAGTAGCGGTCTCTAATATCATAATGCTAATACTAAGAGCTATATTTAATACTAAGACACATAGTGCGCCAAATGTGCACTTTCTGGGATAAAGAGTGATGTTTATTTTATAACACAATTTTTTTATTTTTTGTTTATTTTGTTGATTAAAACCGTTTTTCTAAAGGTTTACCTTATTACAATAACATTTCTGAGCAGCCAATTAGAGAAGATATAAGCTAATTAGGATATATAATTAGGGACTTAAGGTTTACATATAAAACTGATGCACTAATGATTACTGATAAGAACATTGCTATTATTTAATTACTAAATGGCTCTTAATACACTAATTTAGCATGCATCATTTACTAATTATCACAATAACTAATTACCTTGCAATATTTAACAAAGGATACCTGGGATACCTGGATTTTATATAAATAGGTCACTATTAGTAACTTTAAAATCAGTGTTGATTTACACCTCGTTGTATCCAAGCTAATCTCGCAATGTATTTTCCAAATTTTAATACAAATCTTGATATTCACGTTGCTTTATGCGCACGCGCACATAAAGATTTACGCGACTTTAACTATTTGTTCAGTGTTTTAAAAGATAACAGTTGTGTTCAGTTATGTGAAAGTGCTGAAACAAGTTTAAAAGACTGGTGTCGTCGATTTTGCTACCGCATTTATGCAAAATGGACACAGTCTGGAAGAAGCACAGATAAGTTTCGGAAGAAACATGAGATTTGGCTACAGGCTGCAATTCAATGGCCGGAATTACAGAATGAAAATATGGAACCTTCTACAGAAAATATAAGTGACGTCATCGAGCCCATAATTTCTCCTGCTAAATCTGATGCTTCAACTTGTACACATCCTAGTCCTCGTAAATCTTTTGAGGACCTTAGTAACCGGCAAAAAAGAAGACGCACTGAAGATAGTCTTTCATGCAGCAGTAGCAGCGCTGAAATTATGTTTTCGGCCGAAAGGGCGCTTCAAAAGGCAGGACAAAGCGATACAGCTTATGTTATGAAATACTTGACGGAGAATCCAGAAGAGGCCTCAAAAATCAAAGCCTTCATTGAAGGTAAATCAATTCAGGTACGGGAAATATCCCCTTTGAAGGCATTGGCTCTTTATGTATCGATGAACTTATCGAAATGGCGCTATAACACTCTTCGGGATTTCAACACTCAAGAAGGAGCTCTTCAATACCCGAGTTACTACATGTTGGTTAAAGAAAAAATTAAGTGCTATCCGGCCAAAGAAGATCTCACAGTTACAGAGAGCTCTGCAAAAATCAAATTACAAGCCTTGATGGATTTAACCTCAAGAAGACTTATTAGGTCGTTAGAAACCCCTGTTGATCCCAATCAACAGCTCGTATTGACCAGCAAATGGGGTTTTGACGGATCATCTAGCCAAAGCATTTATCATCAAAGGACGAGTGAAGATGAGCAAATCGATCTTGCTAGTAATTTTATGATTAGTCTTGTACCACTGCGGCTCGTCTCAAAAGGTGTAACAATTTGGGAAAACGAGCGACCATCTTCCACTTCATTTTGCCGGCCAATATTGTTTAAGTTTATAAAGGAAACCAAAGAAAATGTGCAGAGAGAGATGGCTGAAATCGAAGCAGAGATTGAAGCCTTAACTCCATCCACCATCACTGATGGAATTAGTGTCAAACACCAACTGCTGTTGACAATGATTGATGGTAAAATTCATTCCATTATATCCAATACAGCAGCTTCAGTGTGTGACATATGCAAGGCTTGTCCTAAAGAAATGAATAATTTAGAGTTAATCAAAGATAAACACGCAAACGAGGACATGTATAAATATAGCTTAAGCACCCTTCACGCTTGGATTCGCTCAATGGAATGCTTATTACACATTTCCTACAAATTAGACATAAAATCATGGCAAGTAAGGGGTGATATAGCAAAAAGGCAAGTTGATGACAGGAAGAAGAGTTCAAGAGGCTGTAAGAAGAGAAACGGGCTTACTTCTCGATGTTGTGAAACAAGGCAGTGGATCCACCAACAATGGCAACTCGGCAAGGAGATTTTTTGAAAACTACACTAAATCTGCTGAACTGACCGGAATAGATGCTATGCTTTTAAGAAAAATCTGTGTGATCTTGCAGTGTATTTCATCAGGAGAGAAGATCAACGTAACTAAATTCCGAGAGTTCTGCTTTGATACTGCTAAGCTTTACGTGGAGTTATACCCATGGTATTATATGCCTTCTTCACTTCATAAAATTTTAATGCATGGGCCAGACATAGTTCAGAACATGTCAATTGTGCCCATTGGTTTTCTATCCGAAGAGGCATCTGAGGCTAGAAATAAAGATTTTAGAAAATATAGAGAGGGGCATTCTCGAAAGCATAGCAGTATCTCATGCAATGAAGATATTATGCACAATCTTTTACTGTCTTCTGATCCACTTGTTACAAGTATCCGTCCAAAAGGAAATAAGTTTGTAAAAAAATCTTCTTTTAAGGAATTTTATGAGCTTACGGATTCTGAGAAAAGTGATATCGAATTTGTTAACATAAATGATTTAGCGGACATCGATTCTGAATTTGAATTAATTGATGATGATGATGATGACGAAGATAATTAAATGATGTTATTGTTTTAAAATGTGTAACTTAGTAAATTAGAGCTTACATCTTAATTATTTATTGTACTTTTAATGAAACTAGGTAATTTATTATCAACTTACTTAAAAGTCATACTCTCATCAGTTCTTGTGAATATTTTTGTTAATATATATTTCTGTATATATATAATATATTTATAGACCTCTTAATAAGTCTGTCTGCGGTTTAAAGTAAATACAAATGGGGAAAAAACGTTTTTTTTTTTAAATTTTCATTTCCTTTTATCCCAGAAAGTGCACATTTGGCGCACTATGTGTCTGAGTATTAAATATAGCTCTTAGTAATAGCATTACGATATTAGAGACCGCTACTTGAAACAAGCCCGGAATCAGGAGGGAGAGAGCTCGATACACTCATTTTCATAGTAAAATTTCACATTTTCTCAAATTACTCCCGAAATATGGGAGTTATGAAGAAATTCATCACCACAATTTATGAAGGCATTAAGTAATCGAATAAGATGGCATCATTAGTTTGTCATAATTTTACTCTTATTTTTCGGACATGTCTACGTCCAACCGCTCCCATACATTCGTTCCACTGTGCGCCAGGGCATTAATTACTTATTTAAAAGATAAAACTCCTTGCATCAGTAGTTTGTATGAGGTGTCTAAGCGAACGGCGACTATTTTATTATTATGTTCGGGACGTCGTGTACACGACCTATCCCTTTTGCATATTGACTGTGATCATTTTGTAGATAATGGGGATTCTATAACTTTACACCCACTGTTCGGCTCAAAGACAGATAGTGCGACTTTCCAGCAATCCAGTTGGGTTTTGTTGGCACACCAAGATCAAAATACAAATCCATTATTTTGGCTCCGCACGTTAAAAAAATTATCAAAGGAAAGACGGGGTTCATTAAAAAATTTGTTCATAACTACAAGAGACCCCGTTAGAGCAGCCACAACAACTATAATCGGTGGTTGGGTAAAACGTGTTCTGCCTCTCCAGCTAGTTTTAGATCAGCTGTCTCATCATTAAATTGGCTAGAAAATTATCCTATAAATGACATATTATCTAAAGCAAACTGGAGGCATGAGTCAACTTTCAGAAAATTTTACCGTAAAGAAATTAGATCTAATAACGAAATGTCCTCGGTGCATTTGTTGTCAAGATTATTTCAAGTCCCCAATTGATTCTAAGTTAACCGATGTGTCAAATCAAATTGATTCAGGTTAAAATTACTCGTGAAGATATTGCCCAATTGCTTACTTACTTACGTTTTCTCTTAATATAATTATACTGCCAGTGCTTAAATGGCTAGATTTTTGTTCATATTTAAAACCTGTGTATATAAAGGTACCTAAGGTATAAAATGGTGATTAAAAATAATATTGGTTTAAAATTCACATTGTTGCTTTTTATTCATACAATCCACCAGGAGATAAGAAACATATCTCTCATAATGGACTTCGGATGTCAAACAGAACACATAATATAAAAATTTTACCTTCAAATAAAATTTGTATTATGTTTCCTAAGACGTCCGAAGTCCAGGTAAGGTCTTCCTGGTGCATACCTACCTATCTTTGCATCATTATGAGCCGAAAAATGACATAACACTTGATCATGGCGGCTTGTATGCGGTTTTTGAAAGTAGTTCACAGATATGACGTTGGGAGCACTAGGGGTGCGTTCACGAGAGGGAAAGTAAGGACATCTAGCAGCTGTTCATGGAAGGAAGCGCGTACTCTCTCATAATGGACTTCGGACGTCTTAGGAAACATAATACAAATTTTATTTGAAGGTAAAATTTTTATATTATTCAATTGTAAACTCAAAATGTTATAATAATTAAGCACTTACCAACCAGAACTTTTAAGAGCTGCCATCATAACCTTAACAATTGAACCTAGAAACAAACAGAAAGAATAACATAACTTAGTTTAGTCAAAGTTAGTGTTGGTTATTTTCAAACCAAAATATAGAGATGCTTACTGTTTTTAACACAATCAAAGACGTGCTGCTCGCACTTAAACTTGTCAATGTTCTCTTTTCCTTCTTTACCAATTAGAATATTGCCCAATTTTGCTGTAAAAGTACCGCGCCTTTCAGGGTACAAATCATAACCCCACGCCTCATCTTTCTTCGAGCCAGTGTTCGTTTGGCTTTTATTAGTATTCTCTGATGTAGCATTAGCTTCTGTTTGGCTTTTATTATCTCCAGACATTTCTATAGGCTAACCAGCTGATTATTGTACCGAGTTAGGTTATATCCTTCTCTATGTAAAAATATCAATGAAAAGATGTTTTGTCTGAATTACAAAAGCACAGATATAGTTGTGCAAATGTAATGATAATTCTTTAAACTTAAAATTAGGTTTAAAAAGTTAAATTTCACAATACTGCTTTGAAAATCGTAATGTTATTGTATATTTTGACAGACAGAAGGAAGACCATTGATACATGACAGTGACAGTCTTTTCTTTATTTTATGCATTTTGCAATTCTAAACATGGTCTTTTGAGTAAGACCCATTCATAGCTAGTCGGTCTTTATTCTTGGACTAGCTTAGCGTGCTAGCCCGCGACTTAGTTTGCGTGTAAGTCATAAGATACCACAATAAACTAAAATAACATCACATTTTTATAAAACTTTCTTGGTAACATACGGAGACTCAGAGAGTTAGGACTGGTGACGAAGGAGAAAATGTACAGTTGTTCGTGTGAGAAGCACCCTTACCCCTGACCCTTAGTTCGACACACTGCCTTCAGTAGCAAATAGTAGCAATCGCCCAATGCTTGCGAAGTTTTCCGTTTTTAATTAATTACTAATAGGTACCAGTTTGTGCAGGATGATCTAGGTACATAAAGCTAGGTTTACAGACAGCGACTTTAGTCGCCGGCGACTCACTGGCGATTTCAAAATCTCGCGTTCACAGATTTTGACATCGCAATTCGCAAGCGACAAACCGCCTGTAACTACCTTCTTAAGGTAGGGAGTCCAAATGATTTTTGAGCAAGCATGCAGGGTGAAAAGCTGATAGCTGAGTCGGTGCGGAATAAAGAGAGAACACCGAAAATATACTTGAAAAGGTTCAGATAGGTACGAGCCCCGTGGCCTGAGTTTACAAACTCGTCAGATTTAGTTAGGGAACGCCCAATCCGTCAGGCCGCACACGATCACACGAAAATCAATGGCGCTGAAGATCACGTTACCTATTTTTTGTTCTTTTTGGAAATCTGAAAGTGGATTAGTAAACCCATGATATGGGGCTCATATCTAAACTTTTATACTAATATATTTTCGGTACCTAATACCGATGCGGGATGAAGAGAGAATACCGAATCGGTATTCTCTCTTCATCCCGCATCTACTCAGCTAGGTATTAAATTCTCGCCCTGGATAGGCTTGCTCAAAAACCCTCTGGGCTCCCCTACCATCATTAATTTCCAAAATCATACTAAATTTTGTACTATAAATACTTAGTTACTAAACCCATGGATACAGCTCAAAATAGTGCCAGCCTATAGCCAACTTTTCCAAAAACGAAAGAAACCAGTTTTCATTTTAACTTAGCTTTTATTTTTAAAAAACATTTATTTATACTCTCATCCCATTCAATGAACACACTCTTTGCAAGTTCAATTTTTTCGAAATCCAGTTCCATCTCACCTGAAATTACAAAAAGGATTAGATAACATACTGCATCTGTTTTACACAAATAGTTGTTTTGATGAAAAAAATATCTTAATCATGCTCACCTAATGTTTTTAAAAATCCGTTAAAGGTTTCTTCATTTCTTAGAATACTTGCAATGTAAACTTCTAGATCATTATTCCCAGCACAGAAAGTTTGTATTACTTTTGACAGGGGCTGTAGTATTGAAGGATCATAAACTATATCTGCTCCAATCAATATGTCTGGTACAATGCTATTAGGAAAATCTTCAATTGCATTCCAGTCCAGCATCATTAGACCTTAAAAAATGTAATGGTGAAACTATAGCAGCAGTTTTTTTTCAAACTGGGTATTCACACTTTTCATTGATTATTTTAGGATACATATTAGCTACTAAATACCGACCTAGAGATTTGTCCTGGGCTTTGAACAAAGTTATATCTTGCTCCTTCTCTTCTTTGAGATGTGGAATATTAATTTGAATATTTTCACTAATTGTCTTCAATACATCATTATGACAGTCAGTTAGCATCAAAGATTTTATATCACAAAGCTTGCCAATAGTTATACCAGTGAATCCCACACCGGAGCCCAGTTCTAAGACATTCTTATTTGAAAATATGTTTTGATTGCAGAGTGCCCAGTCTGATAACATCAATGCAGCCTAGAACAAACATAGTTTACAATCATTTACACAATGGAAATATTAAGGAGAAATATTTACCTACAAAAAAATCCAATCTAGTGTAATAAATTAATAATAGTAATCTATAAGAAAATGCAATGTTTAATAATAATTTTCACAGTCAGCTTTTATTAATTTACCCACTGTTGGGACTATAGCCTCCTTTCTGCAAGATGGTATGGATATGAATCCGCCATGTGTCCCAGTTTCATTATACTTGTCATTATATTTTTACATACACCAGGGAAAATCTAAATATTACTGAAAGTGACAAACCTATACGGCGTTATTACAAAACAAGAATTACTTTTAGACATGGTTTAATCCATCGAGCCAGTTTTTATAATAAGTACGTTACTATGGTTGAAATACAGTTCTTTATACAAAACTGACTACTTAGTCCGGTACTAATTTGACAGTTTTGCATTAAGAACTTTAACGTAGACGGAATAAAGTTCGAAATTCAAAAATGGCTCAATAGTTTAAACCTGGGTCTGAAGATAATCCTTGTTTTGTAATAAGACGGATTAAGTCTAAAATACCTGCCAAGTCTTCAACCCTGTTGTACCGTTGACCACCATATTCCTGGTTTCTTTTATTGTAATAATATTATTTGTATCATTCCCTATCACATAATGTCGATAGCTAAACCCATCTACATTCAAATAATTCATGCTCTTGCACAACTGTGAGTAGAAATCATCATGGACCTCTTGACTTGGTTCCAAAGACTGAATTATTTTCTTTAGAAATAAGCTGGCAAATTTACTACATATTGGGTATTTTTGAATCAATTTATGATTAACAGTAGCATCCAAGAAAGCCTGCTGCCAATCCCAATCCATATTTTCGATATCTTTGCGCTGAAACAAATAACATGTTTAGAGTCAAAATTAAGCAATCAATGGTGGTGCGATGAGACCTGACGTGCTTGCACTATAAGTAAAATCTCTAATTGTTGTTGGGATAGTTAAAAAGGTTTTCCCACGTAATTCTAACGAAAGTGAGTTTGTTTATTTATTTGTTTATTTGTTACACTTTCACGCTAAAACGGCTGAACGGATGTAATGAAATTTGGCTCATGGATAGACCATAACCTGGATTAGGACAAAGGATACTTTTATTTCAGTATTTCCACGGGATTGAGGCTTATGCGGGGAAACTACGGGGCTCAGCTAGTTATTTATAAATATTGGTCAGACTCAGTGGGTCGTCTTAGGGGCAGAATTATATTATTTTGTAGTGTTCATACCACAAGCAGATGTCTTTTCTTGCAATCAAAGGTGGTGAGATGAGACCTGACGTGCTTGTGCTATAAGTAAAATCTCTAGTTGTCGTTGGGATAGTTAAAAAGGTTTGCCCACCTAATCCTAACGAAAGTGAGTTTGTTTGTTTATTTATTTGTTTGTTTGTTATGCTGTCACGCTAAAACGGGTGAACGGATTTAAATTAAATTTGGCACATGCGTAGACCATAACCTGGATTAGGACATAGGATACTTTTATCCCAGTATTCCCACGGGATTGAGACTTATGCGGGGAAACCACGGGGCGCAGCTAGTTATTTATAAATATTGGTCAGACTCTGTGGGTCGTCCTAAGGGCGGAGTTATATTGTTTTGTAGACCATAACCTGGATTAGGACATAGGATACTTTTATCCCGGTATTGCCACGGGATTGAGACTTATGCGGGGAAACCACGGGGCGCAACTAGTTATTTATAAATATTGGTCGGACTCAGTGGGTCGTCCTAAGGGCGTAGTTATATTGTTTTGTAGTGTTCATATAAATGCCGGCATTTATCTTAAGCTCTGATCCTTAATTACTTTAAGCGATTTTGGACCTTACTCCTAAGACAATACGACGAGCACATAAACCCCCACCACTCCGCCGAAAGCTCAAGTTAAATGCCGGCATTTTTACCACAAGCAGATGTCTTTTCTTACCATCAGACAAAAGTTAAGGTTTCCTTTATAAAAATTTTGGGTAAGCTGTCTTAGTAATGAAACATTTTGTTCAGATTCAGTTGACATTCTTGTTCTTATTATTTTACAAACAACAACCAAATTAACTTATTCAAACTTTATAAAAGCTTTGCAATTTCACAATCACAAGTAAACAAAAAGTCCAATCAAGGCAATCACCCGTTTGTCAATTTTGTCATAACTGTCAGTGTCAGTGTCAATTCTCACAATCAGAGAGTCCTGTGTAGAGTGGTGAAAAACTTAGGAAAACTTACCTTAAACTGGTCTAAGGTAAGTTTTTCTTATTCCCTAAAAAAACCCTTAATTGTTTCGCCAAGTCCGTCTATCTGTCTGTCTGTCCGTGGTTTACCTCTAGACTCTTGGTAATAAAAAGCTGTAATTTGGCATTGTTATACAAATTAATGTATGTGCTATGTCCAACAGTGAGCAGCTGACTGCGACAGACTGAGTTGATTGGTACAAATTAATCCTGCCCACAAAGTTGTGAAACAAATCTTGTTTTTATTTTGAGGATTTTTTTTTATAATAGTCGCATCTTTTTTGTTTGGCGTCGTCGTTAGATAAGCCTATCAAAAATATTCGGGTGTGTGATGACATCTTTTCGATTCAGGGATCAGTTTCGGGCTTGCGGACGGTGAGCAATGGGTAGCTCACCGTCCGGTAAGGACCAGGCCCGGGTCGACGGCGCGTCGTATTCCACGCGCGCCTCAAAGAGATGTCGTCAGCACAAAGTAGGGGTCCACTAGGGCCGATGCCTGCCGGGGTCGCGGGAAGGTACTTATGGGTCACCGAGGCCCCCGCAACACAGGCAACAGGAAGGAATACGGGTGGGTTTTAGTCAGTAAGAGTCTGACACACCCTCCCGCTCCGCCCAGAGCGGGAGAAGTTATTTGATGATTTCCCACCATCAAAAAAAAAAAAAAAAGGGATCAGTTTGTATTATTCAGCTTTCAAGTGGTAATTTTGATGAGACTCAAGTGTACCAGCTAAACCGTTGTTTTTGGATATGTGAAAAGTACTCACGATAGTAATATACATATAACGAAGTTTGAAGGAAAACTATCGCAGCGAAAGGTCGTTGCATACTGGACAGCGTTCTCGGGGTTAGGATATGGACGGGGTGGAGATGGAACGTGGTATTATGAAAACACAGACAGGTGTATAATGTAAACAACCTTGTCAGTATCGCTAAACTAACTTGCTACTCATGCCAGTGTGGACAACAAGTAAAAAAACTCTCCGGAGCGACCGGAGCGACTGTGTATAGGTACAAAGCAGTACCACGGACGGGACGTAGCGCTCGCGGGTCGAGGCGTGCTTCACATCGTCATCGACTATATTTTTTCCGTTTTCCTTGGGTGCCACGTCGCCGTTCCGTTCGTGCACCCGTGACGTATACATTTTCTATGAAACGATGTTTCCAAAAATTGTCGTCTCGTTCCGTCAGGGTTAATTAAAACACGTTAGATACGTATGCAGCGGCCTTAAATAATAGTTTTTGAGATATTTTCGGTTACAACAGCAGAATAAGTAATGACTGACTGGTTGACTGGATGTCATTGAGATATTCCTCCATTGATGAAAACATTGTCAATTTGACGTTGAATAATTTCCGCAACAGATATAGCCGTCGCAGTACCCACCATCAGCATATGATTTTTGCAACGCTTGCCAAGTATCTCTTGCTGTCTTGAGATGCATGATCATGGGATAAATATTTTCTTTACACATAGGGCAGATCTTACCCCGAGCTTTGGCAACCTTCCTTTTAACCTCCACCGAGTCTGCCTTGAACTTCTCGTTCACACGGCCCTAATGGACCCCTACACTTGTGCTGACGTGACGTGGAATACAACGCGCCGTCGACCCGGGCCTTGTCCTTACCAGACGGTGAGCTACCCATAGGTCACCGTTCGCAAGCCCGCGCCTACAGTGGCAGGAAATCCCCCCGGTATTCCCGACGCCCAGGGCGTCTCCTGAGGCGGCTAGGGGTGAGAGGGCGCGAAATTTGCCTTTCACTCAACCGTCCCGCCTCCTTCTTCGCGAGCATTACTGCTTCACAGAAGGAGGTGTCGGCTGTCCATGCCCTCTCGCTCAATACCATGGCCTGAACCAGGACCGGACGCGCACTGGGATGCACAATCGCACTCTCCATGTCGCCATGAGATCCCACCGGAGCTCTGTCCGCTGTGCCACGATTTCTTGCGGTAGCAGAGTTACGCGCCGGCGTTTCGCCTCCTCGCGCCACTCCCATACGTGCGCGAGGGCTTTGGCCTCCAGATCCCATGACGACTATAATTAACTTGGCCTACCAATCTCTCAATACTCTTTAGAACAGCTTGTTCCATATTCGAAATTGAAATCAGATACTTATCCACTCAGATATCACACCAGATCACGTCTGGGCCCATAACTTTATATGCGCGTTGAGAGCTTTTTCGTAGGGGAAAAACTCATGAGTTCGCGTCACCGACATGCCGTAGTATTAGTGAAGTTAAATTGACCACGTGGAAATTTTAATTGGGTAGATGCAGTGTCTGTGAAGCCAAGACCAATAACAGACCGCTCGATAGTTAGTCGATTTCAAATGACAAAACAGCTATCGCAAATGCTATCTGTGAACTGTCTGTTAGTTATGTCAGTGTCAAGTGTCAACCAACATCAAAATATCGTTTTACACTTTTAAAAGTACTGTACCTACCATATTTTTCAAATACTTCTTTTTGTGAGTCCTGCATTTGATGGACTATCATAATACTTACATAAGTGATATTAACAAAGTTGTGTTGACATTTCCAAAAGCCACACAATAACTTGAATTTATACATTGTTTAAGCATTTGTAGATTGTACCTTTCTACGGCGTATTGTTCAGATATTGAACATGGAAACTGCTGCTGCACCAAGGCTTAGAAAGCGGAAAGCTGTGGAATATGCTGAAGATGATGTTGATGGTGATGATGTTACTTCTCCCAAGAAAAAAGCCAAGACTGTAGCAAAATCCACAAAAGCTAAACCAGAGACAAGTTCGAAAAGTGTTAAGAAAGCTGTTTGTAGTAAAAAGATACCGAAGAGTAAAGATACCAAGGTTTCAAAGAGCAAAGCAACCAAGGCACCAGAAAATGATGAAGATATTAACCAGTCTGATAACAATGATACTATTTCAAATGTTTGGAATGAAGCTGAAATGTTGGCCCAAGTGGAGAGAATCCCCCTTCAATTAGCACAAAATTTGATAGGACTTCTCACAGAAGGTTGCACTTTGCCATTTATTGCCAGATACAGAAAAACTGCTGTGGATAATCTAATGCCAGATCGGTAATTATTATTATACTTGACTAGATGCGCCCCGCGGTTTCACCCGCATAAGTTTTGACCCCGTGGGTATATCGGAATAAAAAGTAACCTATGTGTTACTCCTGGTTATAAACTATCTGTGTGCCAAATTTCATCCAAATCCGTTTAGTACTTTTTGCGTGAAAGAGTAACAAATATCCATCCATCCATTCATTCTTACAGACGTTCGCATTTATAATATTAGGATGTGAATTAATATATTTCACATTTAGTGCAAATTTATTTTATTTCTTTCTTGAATTGATACAAATTTGCAGGATATAATTCCTCTACATTTTATTTACTAAACAAACAACATCGAATCTATAAAAAACAAACATGCAAATAATTTGTATGTTTGTTTTGTTTAAATTTTACAACATTACATTAACGGACTCCTGAACAATATCTGTAAAATTTATTAATTAATTACTTAATATCAGTTCAATTGATTCTCAGCCTCCAGGAATTACACGAGAGTTATGAAAACATATCTCAGCTTAAGAAGAAAGTGAAGTCTGTTATTGAGACTTTAAAAAAGTCTAAAAAGTTAACACCAGAAATTGAGAAAGGTATATTGAATGCCCGTAACTTGTCTGAACTTGATCTAATAGTAAGTTTTTTCATTAGTTTTTTCTACCCTTCCATTGGCTTTAATTCATACTGGCTGGTGCAAGGTCACAGTTTACAGCTTCACCAAAAACTTAAATTATTTTTCAACCTGCTTTTATATGGTGAAAATTACTTTCTACATAAATATTAACAGATTTTAGTTTTAAAAGTATATATTGTTTTAATATTTTTTTATTTAAAAATGTTAAATCAGTTCAATATTTCATTAAATTTACGAACATAACCATTGTAGACTGCTTGGGAATCAGGGAAATGTTACAAGGGTTTTGTAATAAAAAACAGAAGTTCTAGGGTTCTTCCAGTTGAAGTAAAGTTCAAATCAATCATTACATTTTCAAAGTTGTTGATTTTTTTTCTGTTTTAGTATGCTCCACTAAAATCCCATTCACTATCCCTTGCTGAAAGGGCCCGCAACCTTGGTTTGGAGCCACATGCAATAAGACTATTAAATGGAGAATTCATTGACCTACACATGCTTTGTAGCAATAATGATGAATTGGGGACAGTGGAAAAAGTAGAATCTCATATTACTCATATAGTAGCAGATATTATGTACAAGGATACAAGGGTTTTAGAACAAATGAGGACCCTGTAAGTTGATTTAGATCTGAGATATGGAATGTCCTTCTCACTTTTTAGAAACATTTTGCTTATCAAAGATAATGTTTTTTCAGTAAAGAAGAAACTAGGTTTACCATACAAAGTAGTAGGACCAAAAGTTCTACTAAAGAAAAGGTAGATGATAAGAAGAAACTGGACAATAAATCAGACCCTGAGAATTATAAATTGTATTTTGACTGGAAGTGCCCCAGTCAGTTTGTGAAACCACATCAAACTTTGGCATTGAATAGAGGGGAAGATGAAAAAATATTATCAATAAAAGTAGTTATTCCTGACTGGTTTTATAATAAACTTGAAAGGTACCCAATCATCATCTCATATTTTTTATATATATAAAAGAGCCTATAAATATTGCTACAATATCATTGTGTACACTTGACATAGCAGGCAGTTGAACACTTTTATTCTTATGCTGTTAGTAGGTTGGCAAGGGAATTGCCGACTGTACATAATTATGTTTGATGATCACATGCAGGGTTAATCTTAAGCTCTTACATTTAAGGTTTTGTCTATCTCTGTGGAGAAGTCCTGTCTGGGTTCGCAAAGGTCTGGGCGATGCTTACAACCGCCTTATCAAGCCTTGGCTGTCGAGACACATACGGTCCGACCTTACAGCCACTGCACAAAAGGAAGCAGTGAAAACTTTTACTACTAATCTAGAGAAGTACCTCTTGACAGAACCTATCAAAAATAGAACCATTTTGGGCTTAGATCCAGGATTTAGAGCTGGCTGCAAGGTACATTTTTTTGTACTAAAATTCTGAACTTTTCCTGCCCAAAATAGATGAATAACATCTATTTTGGGCAGGAAAAGTTCAGAATTTTCATAATTTATTTTATTTATTTCAGGTTGGGATAATAAATTGTAATGGGCAGAAACTGGATGCGTGCACTATATACCCAGATTTGAGACAGCATAAAGCATTTGATGTAGCTGCCAAACAGCTAAAAGACTTAATCAATAAATACAAGTAAAGAAATCCATTATGAATGCATGATACACAATAGTATATTAGTTTTGCTTCATAGATACTTACTAATACTTCTTGTTATTTACAGTGTAGAATTAATTGGTTTAGGAAATGGTACAGCTTGTCGTGAAACAGAGCTATGGTTAAAAAGTTATAATATATGTGACAATGTTCCTATTATTATAGTGCCCGAACAAGGCGCTTCTATTTACTCCATAAGCAAAGAGGCTCAAAAGGTATGTCCACTTAGTTCTTCTGTTCTTCAATATCTTTAAAAATGATGTTAGCTACCCATTTATAAATATGTACCCAAATGATTGTTTGTTCATTAAAAATACTCAGGAACACCCAAATATGGACCCAAACTTGATATCAGCTTTATCAATCGCAAGAAGAGTATTAGACCCTTTGGGAGAGCTTATAAAAGTGAGTACCATTCATATCACAATCCTGTTAATGTTTAATTATTGTAATAAATGTGGTTTTACTAACAAATAAATTTTATTCTTAGGTAGACCCCAAAAATTTGGGGGTTGGCATGTATCAGCACGATATTCCTCCCAAAATGCTTGAAACAGCCTTAGATTGTGCTGTCGAAAAAGTTGTTAGTTTAGTTGGTGTTGACATAAATACTGCATCTCAAGCAATGTTAAGGTATACACTTATTGTTGTAGTATCTTCTTATTATTGTCCGTTATTACTTTATCTTAATATTTTTTTTATGTAGCAGTATTTTTTTCTCCCTTTTATACTTTCAGGCGCATATCAGGCCTAAATGAAGGAAGAGCTAAGAAAATCATAGAATACCGTCAAGAAAACAGTGGTTTTGAAACAAGGGCTGAAATCCTGAAAGTTGCAGGAATAGGAAAAATCACATTCCAACAATGCGCTGGGTTTTTGACAGTTTTGGAAAGTTCTGAGCCCTTGGATACCACTATTATCCACCCAGAGAGTTATAAAATAGCCAAATCGTAAGTTTCCAATAAAATAATATAATATAATATAAATATCCAATGCCAAATATTAGAACTTATTAAGATTGTGCAAATTGGTCTACCATTTACCAGTGTATTATGCTTTCAGGTTTGCAATAAAGATAGGAGTCAATTTAAAAGACCTCACGAAACCACATTTCCCTCAATTAGTTGAAAGTAAAATAGTAACAATAGATATAAGCCGAACTAGTGAAGAATTAAAGACTGATGTGTGTACATTGGAGCTCATAATAAATGCATTTAAACAAAAGAAGTATGAAGACAATGTGATTACATTTTGTAAACCTGTTTATTCCCTTGCTGTGCAAAATATGGATCAATTAAAAGATGGCACCACATTAACAGGTAAATAAAAATGTACACAACAAGGTGCCCCCAAGTATCTCAATTCGCTAATATTACGCGCGTATTACACACCAAGGCCCTTTACACACACGTTTTTCTTGCTGTGAAAAAACTACGGTTTATTCGCCGTGTGTTGGCACGGTCGTCAGTATTGTATGGCCATACAGGTCCGGATTTAAAGTTGTGGCGGCCCTGGGGCAACCAAGAAGTGGAGGCCCCGAAAAATTTAAAAGAAAAGATATTAAAAAAATAATCTTAAAAGGTACCCTACGAAGTTATGATTGTGAACTTTGTTTTCTTTGATGGACACAAATGATGTATTTTTTTCTTATCTAAAAAAATTAAATTGTGGAGGCGCCCCTTCTTTGTGGACGCCTGGGGCCAGTGCCCCTGTTGCCCTGCCCTAAATCCGTCTTTGGATCGCTATGGAAGCATGTTGACAGACTCGTTTTTTCCACGGTGCGGTTTATACGCCGCGCGCCGCCGCGCCGGCGCCGTAACGTAAAGAAACCGTGGCGTGTACAAAGCGCCTAATTCATAAATAGCATTTGTATAGTCGACCTCGTAATTGCTTTACCACCTTTGACAAAAACTCCCAGTAAATTCTAAACTTCACTAAGGTTAAAACTATGGTCTGGTCCAAAAGTAGCTGATGAAAATGTAAACTAATGAATATCATATTTTAAACGCCACGCGCGACACCGATTCGGTGTCAAACAATAGAAAATCGCGCTGTCCTTGACCGATTACAACAACTTATCATTTGACAATTAATATTAATTTTATAACCTCAATTATCGTCGGATGATTTTTATGGGGGCTTATGGCTAACTAATAACAGCCGCAACGGGTCGATCGATCAGGTTAAGCTACGCTTGCCGCGGTTGGTCCGTGGATAGGTTACCTTATTTACATACCAAGACCCCTCAGAAAGCACGTGAAGCCGTTGGTCCCGGCTGTCATTTGTAGATCTTTGGCAGTTGTTATAGGTCAGAAGCCCCCGACCGACCCCCGACCAGTCGTTGAAAAAGTCCTAAAAACCTACTAAAAATACAGATGAATGTGTTACTAATTCGCATTAGCGAGTGCTTGCGTAAGAATAAACCTGAACAGGGTTTGTTTACAATTTCATCAGATACTTTTGGAACAGACCATAACTGCTACATTGCTCTTCAAACATTGACGTTGCCGTTTTATGACTTGAAAGTATAAAACCAAAGCAATCACGAGGTCGACTATACTATACGCGCTTGTAGGGCCGATTCACACCGGGAACTATTTCTGGTTGACCCTATCGCTTCTAATAAACCTCCTAATGAACCAAGACTATTTACCGTTAGATTCAGATAAGAACCAATTTTGACAGGTGCATATGTCAAACTCCAAATTGAAAAACAAACCACAGATTTGAAATGTAAAATTAGCAGCGACCGGCAGCGGCGCGGCGAGCAGTTTTAGTGTGAATTAATTTTAAACTTTATCTACATAAACAAAAGACCACTATCGCTTGAATAGTTTGAAAGGTCGTGCGGCCGCTCGCGGCCATGCGTGTCTTTTCAGCGGTACTGCCCGCGTCGCGTCGCTGCCGGCCGCTGCCGTTCCGGTGTGAATCGGCCCTTATTCTCTGCCCTGAGCCGTTAACACCTTTCCATTTTTAAAATTAATTTTCTTTTTTGTAACGAAACTTTTCATTGCAAAACGTTCGTGAACTGTAACCTATCAACATTTTAGGTGTTGTTCGCAATGTTGTACCCTTTGGCTGTTTCGTCGACTGCGGTGTGGGAGACAACGGCCTTATCCACCGAAGCAATTTAGGAGGCAATCAGACGCCGAAGTTGGGCGACAGAGTCGCTGTCACTGTGCTTGGAGAGCCAAAACCGAAAAAAATACAATTAAGGTTGGACCAAATCCTAGACTGATACCAATAGGTAACTCTTTTCTGTACTATTGATTAATTTAAACTTGAATTGTTGATTATAATTGAGTGAGTAAATCGTATCCACAAATTAACGTTTTATTAATGAAGAAACAAACAATCAGGTAAGTAAAATTATTCGGCTTCCAGTATGGTAACCTGTTTAGGACTGAGTCCGTAAGTGTGGAAGACTGCTTTATTTACTATGGCGTCACATATCCCGGAGGTAACCCTGAAATTACAGAAAAAAATATAATAACTACTTAAATGCACGCAATATGGAGGATTGCGTGCATTTAAGTAGTTTAGAGATAAGTAGAACATTTTCATCACCTTCGACTTAATTTTGCTCTTTTCTCACGATTCAACACTTTCATGACTTGACCTGATACTGGTATTTCTTCCTTCGAGTAATACTCTATTTGACTTCGGAACATTTTACTGTGCATTGCGTCCCTAAAATTACATTTAACCCTTTGACCGCCATGTCAAAAAAGCAAAAACGTGCCCTCGGCGCCAAGCTACGAATTTTTCACACACAGGCACATTTTGGTTTGTCATCTATACATGACTGTGGCGGTCAAACGGTTAAAAATTATATGTCGGAAATTTGGTCCACATACGCGTATCAGAAAGTAAACGACCGGTAGACCGGCGCTTTTTCCTGGCCCCAAATAAAAACCTTAAGTATAATATTTAACATCATACCATAAGATTCCGTCTATAATTCTTAGAATATCTGGCAAAGTCATGCTGTTGCCAGTCAAAGACCGCTCAACAATGTAGTCGGGCAGGTTCGCAGATAATAAATCGTATGGCGGAGGCTGAAAATAATCGTGTAATTTTCATTTGGGGATCTGTTTCTTCTGCTGATATTGTATTCGCAGAAGATGTTACCTGTTCCCACATTTGTCTCAGAAGCATTCTTGGATATCCATCCCGCTGGCCCTTAGATGATACAGATACGGTCATCGCCAAATACATTGGCTGTGGTTTTTCTAACTCAAGCACATAAGGCGGCGTATCGTTAATTCCCTGTAAAAGTCGACACGATTATTCTATTTTTTTTAAGGTACCTACTATTCCAAATCGTATCTACTAACCGGGTGGAAAATTCCTTCTTCGGTTATAATAAACTCATCATTGCATTTCTCAATTCTATTCCGTCTTAAAAATTCATTTTGTTGGAATTTTTTTCGTTCTGTCAAATCCAAAATTTCGCACGCTACTGTTGTCCTGTTAAGGTTTTCTAATTAGTGAAACAATTAGTATTCCTAAGTCAGTTAGAAATTGCCACCTGTGTAAAACGAGATCACTTCACAAATGTGGTGCTGTCTTGACCAAATCATAAGTCAGAAAAAACCCGACTGCAACAAAACGAACTAAAAGGATGGAAATAACATAAAAAAATGGCCAAGTGCGTGTCAAACCACGCACAATGAAGGGTTCCGAAGTTGGGACGAAACTACCATTTAACTGGTAGGGCACATGACTCTTACAAAAATTAGCAATTTAAAGCTTAATATTATCCAAACGAATCATTGAATCGAAAAATGGTTATACAGACCCACAATATTTTTGAACGGCCTATCCAATGATACCACACACCATGTGATAGACGAGAAAAAAAATATCATCCCCATTTTACTTGTAAGGGAGGTACCCTAATAAATGTTTTCAAGATTTTATTTTCCACTTTATCGGCGTGATTAACATGTATTATGCCAAATTACAGCTTCCTAGTACTAAGAGTTTCTGAGCTAAGCTGGGGGCACATAGACAGACGGACAAGGCGACACTTGTTGACTACGGGACCCTTAAATAAATAAATGCGGTTGGAGGCATCAAGGATGTAACAAACACCTTTAAATGTTCCTCCGACTGCATTGATTTATTTTTGGTACTTAAAGGATAATCGTTTTTCTTTTTCATCTTGTTTCAATCTTTTCAATTCGTTTTTTTTTGCAGTCGGGATTTTTGTTTTTTTTTTTTAATAATTTGTATTATTTTAAGGATAGGATAAGTTTTAGAACAGAAAATGTACTATTTTGTATTTGGTGTCAAAATAGCAGCCTCAAAGTGTTAAGTATACACTATATTTGGAATTAGCTATTTACTAGATTTTATTTGATACCCATATTATTTTAATCATAAATATTTTTTTTATTCCCCCTCTTTTTTTTATTTGCAGGTGCCATATTAAAATTTTATATCCTATTTCACTCCCGCATTTAAAACGAGTCTAATGATGCATCATATGTTAAAATCTCAAAGGCTACAGAGCGTGCCAAATAAATAGACATACCTACATACATACACTCGAAACACATTACCCTCCTTCTGGGGCAGTCGGATAAAAAAAGAGTACCATCAAGTTATCGTCACAAGAAAATGGTGGCACCAATTGTAATTATTCAAACAAAAGACAATAATTAAACTAATCTTACGTAAAAGTGGCAGGCTCTTGAAGCGTGTAGACAGTCATCGTTATCCATTCTGCGCATTTTGGCTGAATCACGCCCCAACATGGAGTCATCACTACGTTTAGAATATTGGCTATTCTTTCCCTACAATGTTTGCCAATACATTATTAAGAAGCGTTTTTTGAAACCGCTACTGCTGAGCACGAGGTCCTGCGTCCGATTCCCGGGTCGGGCAAAGTGTTATTGGGTTTTCTGTCCGGAATTTCTCAGTAACAGCCCGGTGTTTGTGCCTGGTTGATGGCAATAGACTTGCCCCTTGTTACTTACAACGTATCGAGCGAAATATGGGTGTACTATAGGTCACCTGTGCTTAACCCTTCGGGGAATAATACAGGTGTGATCTCATGATAAAAGGTGCAGTAGAATGATACGAGGGCTGTACTAAAAGTATCGGGAATGGAATATTTCCACTGTTCCTGTCATATTAACCTTTTGACCGCCACAGTCATGTATAGATGACAAGCCAAAAAGTGCCCAGTACGCCACGGTCACGACTAAATGACAGACTTTTATACGTAAATAAAACTCATAAAACAACATTGTTTTTTTATTTCCTTTGCTAATTATGTTCCTTGACTCATCCTCAATTAGATTAGTCGAACTTCTTTCTGTATATTTCATATATATTAACATAAGATGACAAAAACTAATACCCATTATAAAGTTTGAAAAACATAGTGCCCTCAGCGCCACAGTCACCATATCATGACACGTAGTGATGTAGGTAGCAATCATTATAACAAGCATATCGACCTCGACGGTAAACTACGTTATATTAATTTTTTTTTTTAAATTAGTCCTCAATAAATAAATAAAACTTTTGATATTGTAGTTTTTATGATTGAGAAATCATGAAAATTTTATATTACTGAACTCTCTGCTCAGGAAATGTCGGTGTCAGTTGATTATCGATAAATCATAATGACTGTAATTCCCGTCTCCATCACACTGTCATATTGTCTGTGCTTGGAACGCCACAGTCATCTAACCATGACATGAATAGAGCCGTTCCATTATTATTAATAGTAATAACAATGGATGCCAATAATATGAGTAATTCTGCAATACGTACATAGTGTGTTAATTAAGTCTTCTTATTAAATAATAATATCCTTACGTACTAATGAACATTAATCTCAGCTAAAACAATGTATGCCATATACATTTTTTTAGCTGAGATTAAATTTCTACGTCTTTAAATTAAAAATATCTTCACCTTCTCAATTAGTTTGTGCAAGTATTCAGTCATGAACTTTTGTAGGTTATTTTAATGGTAACTTTTATATTCCAAATTGAGGAAGTAAAATGGCAATAACGCATATATCGTATTTTCCTTACGTACGAGGTGAATTCAATAAGTACCTAGCCTCATCGCCAGAGGGCGCTGTAGTTTCAAAAGAGTTTTACCACAGTGTAGCACATTCTTTTTTAATTCTTTTTTCAAATTTTCATTCCAATCCCTTCATTTGTTTTAATTTGACAACTTATGGAAGCGAACGTGTCGATCGGTTTTACAAAAATGGAAAAAGAGCAATATCGTTCGGTGATTCGATTCCTATTTTTGGAAGGGAAAACGCGCATCGAAATCAAAGAGCGCTTGGATGCTGTGTACGGTGACTCTTCTCCATCGATGGCCACCGTCAAGAATTGGTTCAACGAGTTTGCACGTGGCCGTACGTCGGTTTTTGATGAACCACGTCCAGGTGCACCGAAAACAGCTGCTACGGAGGAAAACGTTAAAAAAATCCATGATTTCGTATTGGCAGATCGCCGATTGAAGGTTCGGGAGCTAGCTGAGACTGTAGGCATTTCAGAAGGAACAGTGCATCATATTCTTCACGAGGAACTCGGCATGAGAAAGCTGTCGGCGCGATGGGTGCCGCGTTTACTCACACCAGAAAACAAGCGCAACCGTGAGACCACATCGGAGACGTGTTTGGCGCTGTTTAAGCGGAATCCAGCGGAGTTTTTGCGTCGTTTCGTGACCGTCGATGAAACCTGGATCCACTGGTACACACCAGAGACCAAGGAGCAATCAAAACAATGGATCCAGACCGGGGAACGTGCTCCAAAGAAGGCGAAAACTGTAAAATCGGCCGGAAAAGTTATGGCCACCGTTTTCTGGGATTCACAAGGTGTGATCTACATCGATTACCTCGAGAAGGGTAAAACAATTACAGGGCTTTACTATGCCGATTTATTGGGCCGATTCGACGCCGAATTAAAGAAAAAACGACCCCATCTGGCGAAGAAAAAAGTGCTGTTTCACCACGACAACGCACCGGTTCACACGTCTGCCGTTGCCATGGCCAAATTGGTCGAATTACGCTACGAATTGTTGCGCCATCCACCGTATTCTCCAGATTTGGCCCCTTGTGACTTCTTTCTGTTTCCTAATCTGAAAAAATCACTCGCCGGGAATAGATATGGATCGAATGAGGAGGTCATCGCCGCCACGGAGGCCTATTTTGCAGAGTTTGACAAAAACTATTTTTCGGACGGGTTAAAAAAGTTGGAGCATCGCTGGGCTAAGTATATCGAACTAAAAGGAGACTTTGTTGAAAAATAAATTGCCACTTTTCCAAAATTTTCGTTTACTTTTTGTAGGCTAAGTATTTATTGAATGACCCTCGTAGTTAATTCATAATGAAATGTCCTGTAAAAATATTGTTTATGGTAGGTAATGCCAGTGGTTCTAAATACTCTTTAGCCTTACTTTAGGTATACAATATAGGTATCTACAACATGAGCATCACTATGAACCAATCAACAGTCGTCAATAAGCAAACAATTTTTTTTTTTGGGTTACTAGTCTTTTTGCTAGTCATTAATTGAAAGTAATTAATTTATTTTTAAACCACAGTATTTTTACCTACCTGCAAGGAACACCTACACTTAGAAATAAACTGTATTGTTCATTCATTTACTCCGTTTAATTATCTAAAACAATACAATAATGCTGTACTTACTGTCACTTGGCAGAATAAATATAAAATGACAATACTAAACGGTAGTGAAAAAATCAAATAACTTTTCATTTACAGTATTTTTTTTTATCTGGCCCTAACTACTAGTTTCTACTAGTTAGTAGTTTAAAAAATACTTTGAAAAATCGTAGCTAAATAATGGAATTTCTTTCGTCACTTTTAGACGCTCAAATTTAAGTCAGCTAAGATTTCGCCGTTCGGTCTTATTAGTGCGCCGCGCTGTCGCTCACCTATTCGTAGACTAGATACGTCGCATAACTAACCACTGACATACTTATCTCTATAAATTAAGTACCTATTTATGGCTCGACTCATTGAACATTGTATATTTATTTTGTACAAATGCATAATGTATCGTTGAATAGGTACAAAACTTTGTTTAGAGGTCTGTTTAGCCGCTCTTATTAGAATAATAACACGACCTGCGAAGATTGTTCGTAAGAATTCTTTAAAGATGGCAGTGTTCGTCTGTCTAGTAAATTCTAAATTCAATAACAATGCGAATTATTTATGTTAGTTTTGTTGCTTCGCATATTTTCCTCGTATTCTGAAACATATAATATACAGTAAATAGTATTTATTTCAGCAAATATATCATCAGTACGTACCGATACGTTAAGGCATTATTAGGGTCCAAACGCCTCCTGCCGGAGGCTCTACGCGGGGGTCGTGCGGTCCGTATGGGCGCGCTCTCTGGCGCTGCGGCCAGCCCGCCGGTTGAGCGCGGCCCAAAGGGTCATGGCCATCCGGATGGTCCGAGGATACCGCACGGTCTCCTGTGAGGCAGCGAGCCTCCTTGCCGGATTGCCGCCATGGGATCTGGAGGCAAAAGTCCTCGCGCACGTATGGGAGTGGCGCGACGAGGCGAAACGCCGGAACGTTAGTCCGCCGCCGCGAGAAATCGCGGCACAGCGGACGGAGCTCCGGCGGGATCTCATGGCGTCATGGAAAGTACGGTTGTCGCAACCCAGTGCTGGGCACGCCACGATTGCGGCGATAAGTCCCCTCTTTGAGGAGTGGCTGGAGAGGCGCCACGGCGTCCTCACCTTCCGCGTGACGCAGGTCCTCACCGGACACGGCAGCTTCGGGAGGTTCCTGTGTCGGATAAGGCGGGAGGAAACGTCCGGGTGTTACCACTGTGTGGATCGCCCGGAGGACACGGTGGAGCATACGGTGGAGGTCTGCCCGGCTTGGGCAGAGCACCGCCGTGTCCTCGTGGAGGCGATCGGCGGCAGAGACCTCTCGCGTCCGGCCCTGGTTCAGGCCATGGTACGGAGCGAGAGGGCATGGGCAGCCGTCACCTCCTTCTGCGAAGCAGTAATGCTCGCGAAGGAGGAGGCGGGACGGTTGAGGGAAAGGCAAGTTTCGCGCCCTCTCGCCCCTAGCCGCCGCAGGAGACGCCCAGGGCGTCGGGAATCCCGGGCGGATTTCCGGCCACCGTAGGCGCGGGCTTGCGGACGGTGAGCAATGGGTAGCTCACCGTCCGGTAAGGACCAGGCCCGGGTCGACGGCGCGTTGTATTCCACGCGCGCCTCAAAGAGATGTTGTCAGCACATATAGTAGGGGTCCACTAGGGCCGATGCCTGCCGGGGTCGCGGGAAGGTACTTATGGGTCACCGAGGCCCCCGCAACACAGGCAACAGGAAGGAATACGGGTGGGTTTTAGTCAGTAAGAGTCTGACACAGAGCGGGAGAAGTTATTTGATGATATCCCACCCTCAAAAAAAAAAAAAGCCATTATTACTGGTTGTTCTTTCAGAGAAACTTAATTTTTTTTATTTGACAATGTTGATACTGTATAGAAAATAAGAAACCATAAAAATAAAATACCTATTATTATTTCGATATTATTAATAAATATCGGTTGCACAGCTCTAGTGCAGAGGCGAGCAAATTAAAAACAGCCGTGCCTGCTACGCCACTGTCATCATATGGTGACAAAAAAGTACGTCAGGATTGATCATAGTGCTGTGGTGGTATCGACTTGATTTAGTTGATTGTTGTTTTTAATTGTGGTTTTAATTATAAAGAACGCCGAAACTGTGACACATATCATTATAATTTCTGTCTTATAGGACAAAGCGGGATGAAATAAAACTCATGTATTATATATTTCGGGTAAATAGTAACTTTTATGAAAAAGATACTATATGTTAAAAAATAAACCGATAGTTTTACTTGAGCTTTATCGATAGAATTCCGAACTCACTACTATTTTGTAGGTATTAAAGGATGAATTTGTAGCTTGGCGCTGAGGGCACGTCTTTGCTTTTTTGACGTGGCGGTCAAAAGGTTAAAATCTTTTTAATTGGAAACTCCTTGGTTTTAAAAATCGAATACCATTTAGTTATTTAAAAAAAGATTCTCGGTCTTGTCACAAGGTTTTGTCAAACTTGTTTAGTCGTTGAGAAAATGGAATTGACTCGAGAAAATTCAAGAGCGATGATTTATTATGACTTTTGAAGTGGTTTAACACAAAAACAGTGTGTTGACCGGATGATTTCTGCATTTGGTGATGAAGCCCCATCCAAAACCACAATTTATCGCTGGTTTGCTGAATTTCAACGTGGACGTGTCAAGCTCAGTGATGATCCCCGTCAAGGTCGTCCAAAAACTGCAGTCACCCAAGAAAACGTTGATGCTGTGCGTAAGCTGATTGAGGAAGATCGACATGTGACATACCGCGAAATTCAGGCAACTTTAGACATTGGCATGAGTCAAATACAAATAATCTTGCATGAACAATTAGGTGTAAAAAAAGTTGTTTTCCCGATGGATACCGCATTCGCTCTATGAAGAGCAAAAAGCGGCTCGCGTTACTTGGGGCGTCAGAACTCTCGAAAGATTCCACGCAGGTTCCTCAAATGCTGCATACAACATCGTATCAGGTGACGAATCCTGGATATACGCGTACGAACCCGAAACAAAAAACCAGTCACGAGTTTGGGTGTTCGAAAATAAGTTAAAGCCAACAAAAATTGTTCGTTCACGGAGTGTTGCAAAAAAAAAGGTGGCCACGTTTGTCTCCAAAACCGGCCATGTTACGACTATTCCTCTTGAGGGACAAAGAACGGTTAATGCAGAATGGTATGCTAGCATTTGTTTTTCACAGGTCGTTTCTGAACTCCGTAAAGAGAACTGCAACCGCCGCATCATCCTCCATCACGACAATGCGAGTTCTCACACCGCGCACAGAACAAAAGAGTTTTTAGAGCAAGAAAACATAGAATGATTAGACCATCCGCCGTACAGCCCCGAGACCTAAGCCCTAATGATTTCTATACTTTCCCTAAAATAAAGAATAAATTGCGTGGACAGAGATTTTCATCACCTGAAGAAGCTGTAGACGCCTACAAAACGGCCATTTTAGAGACCCCAACTTCCGAATGGAATGGTTGCTTCAATGATTGGTTCCATCGTATGGAAAAATGTGTCAAATTTCGCGGAGAATACTTCGAAAAGCAATAGATTTTTAAATAGTAATGTTGTGTCACTTCCTAGATTCCCGAAATTTTCAGTGCCGCCCTCGTATTATCCTGCTGTTGTCTTAATTAAGGTGTCATTAAATAAAATAATGTCATTCTGATCAACTTACGGTAGCCAAATGAACCTCATGACATGGTCAGTGTCGTTGCAAATGCTTATTATGTCTCTGGACAGGGAGTGCGTCGGCATGATCGGTATAGTCAAGTGTTCCACTGACAAGTAAACCTGGAGAAAAGATTTTTAGCGTTGTTAGTGTTATCTCCTTTGTGATTTGCCAACCAAAGAAAATCCTTGTTGTAAACTCAAACTTTTCATTACCTTCGGGTCCACAGAATAATTTTTATGCTACTTTGTGCTGTAACACTTAACGTTTTGAAAAAAAACAGCTTCCAAATACCCCATTGAATTAGGCCATTTGGAATACAAGGCTGCTAAAACAAACTCGTATTTCTTACCACTTCAGTCCTGTGAGCCTCTCTGATGACCCTTTCCACATAATATGGAATATCCAGCCTTGTCTCGATACAGTTTGGTAGACCTCCTTGTCCTTTCACTAAGATCTTAACGGTATCATAACCAAATGAACACAAGAATATCACCTGGGAAATATAAATATAGTCTCTTTGGCAAGACATAAACACTCAAATTCGTATAATCATAGGAGCTTAAAGAAATTCAGCCAGCTGTATGTACAATAAGGACAGAAGTTACCAGGCAGATTATTCGCAAGATATACAAACAATACTTGTAAGTCAATCTGTCCTGACAGGCAGCTGCTTAGGTACTGCATGTTATATCTGAAGGCCGATTCCCATATTTAAAAACGTTCAAAATTTACCTAGTCACAATCTCATCACAGCGACAATCAATGTCTAAAATGTAGGCAAATTGATTGTATTTTCAACAGATTAAAACTTGAGATTAAAATGCATAATCAACCTATAATGTTCCCACTGCTGGGACACAGGCCTCCTCTCGGTGAGAGGGAATGGGCCGTAATCCACCACGCCGGCCCAGTGCGGGTTGGTAGATGACACTGTCTTCGATTTTTTGGTTCTAGGAGATTCCGGTTTCCTCACGATGTTTTGCTTCACCGTTTTGAGAGCAGTGGTGATGACATAATTTACAGAAAGTAAAGCGCCTTTCTGGGTTCGAACCTACGACCTACAACTCTTAAGTCGCGGTCGTTACCACTGGGCCACCACTGCAGATTAGAACGCGAACGTTCTCGAAATCGGGAATTGAGGCTTTGGCTACTTTGATTACAGCGCCTTCCTATATCTCTTCATTACCTCGTAATCGATCATTTCCATAGGCATGAACGCAAACGGTATAGCTAGTTTCCCGAGGGGCGGCACTTCGGCAAAGAAAAGTAAACAGCGGATCACGGAATCGGGGGTCACAGTATTACCGCGAAGCAAACGCCAAGTTGTGAACACATCTGTCGGGTTGTAAAACCATACGATCTGAAATGTAATTTGTTTTTATAATTTTGCGTGTTAGGTAACCGAATCTATTTTCGCAAAGGCACTCTGTTACTAATTTAGATGATTGACATATTCTTCTCTAGTATTCGTCTCTAGTGTGTGTTCCTATTCTAGACTACATTCTATTTTCTGGGAGACCAGTATTTTAATGAAAGAACAACTCACCCTAATAACTGGATTCAAATTATTAATAGGCACTCGACCACAGTCCAGCTGAGCCAGGTAGTCGTGATCTAAGGGACGGCGCAATGGCGTCAGTAAGCCCCTAGTGTTCAAAAAAGCATAAATATGCACGTATATAAACAAAGTTCTCTGGTTTGGCATCGTCATTACATAGCATAGTGTATTCAATCCTTTAATAGAGTATTTGAACTTCAAATACAGGAGGTTAGGATTTTCTGGCTGTAAAAAATATTCTCTTTTCTAACTGTTACAGCCATAAAAATGTTCGATGCACAAATAAAAATGTTTAAAAATAAGTAAAAATGTTTGATAATAAATAAAAATGTTTGATAATAATAATTTCAAGCACAAAATAACAAGATTACCGTAACTATTCCGCTAAGAGGATTCAGCTCCACCAGCGATCTGTGTACACAAGTGTGCCTCATTTCGTACAATGATGTTCCAATTTTGACCTCTATCATTTCACATTCGCATAGTTTCTCTCTGCGTAGGTTCCACGGGACTGGTGCCTGGTACACACAGCCCATTACAAATACCAGTTCGACAAGGTCGTTCCGTATACATAAATCAGGAGCGAAAATATTAACATTTAGCGGGGTATTTGGTCGACAGTCCACGAAAGCTTGATTTAGTCTGGAAATTGTACTTACTTGATTAGCATTTCTGGTGAAATTAAGTCAGTATAATTAGGTACGTAGTGTTAATTCCTACGTAGAAATAGAAATAATTTATTTGCTTACAATTTAGGTACATAAACAGATATTAAGATTATTTTTATAAATTGTTCCGATACATTTTACCTTACGGCATGCAACATTTTCAAACAGTAGAATTTATACAGGTTGGCGATTTAGTCACTCCAATCCATTAAGCGGGTGATTCTACTCGTGATTTTTATAGCGAAAGTTGTTTAGTATGACGAGTAGAATCACCCCCTTCAAGGATGACTAAATCGCCACCCTGTATATGTATAGAATTGAATTAGTATTATTATAACAATATTATAACTGTTTTCCAATTTGGTATTTAGTAAAAACAACAGGTATTAGTAAATCGTTTATAGAATATAAAAAGTTTATTGTTTTTAACTAGATTATTTTTACTAAGTCAATCTGTTACCGTTTCTAAAGTAGATACTGTTTATTTCTTTGTTGTATGTCGTTTTATTGACGCATTCAATAATGGCTGTATTGTTGTCCGCCAATAATGTCATTGGTTGATGAATTTGGCGAGGTAGCCTAGGTCATTAATGTATATTAAAAATAATAATGACCCAAGGACACTACCTTGCGGAACCCCATATTAGGTTACTCTACAACTGGATAAATATTTAAATTCGCGTTTAATTTGAGTAGGTACATATTTTCTGTGTATGGTTATTTGTTTTCGATCCGTGAGGTAAGATTTTATCAGGTTATGCTACGGGCTACATTGTCGCGATAACGCGAACTACACTTCGCGCGCTCTCTCGCACACCGCTCGACATCTCGATGTACAACAGAGAGCGTGCGAAGTGTAGTTCGCGTTATCACGACATTGTAGCCGTAGCATTAAAGACGTTGCCTCTTATACCATAATCGTAAAGTTTATTTAAGAGGATATCATGTCTTACAAATTCGAATGCTTTTGTCATATCTGTGAATATTGCACTTAAAGGATATCTACGTTATTCATTATTCATTTTAAAAGGTCAAATATTGTCATATTGATATTTTTATTTTTCAGGAAGCCCTTTTGATCCTCGCGTAGTAGAGATAATTATATTCTTTTAAGTTTTACATGAGTAAATAGATACATTTATAATTTTTAAAAATATTTTATAAAACTCTGAAATTAAAGCTAGGTACTGTAATTTGTCATGTCTTCCTTATTGTTTTTTAGGGTTCTGTACCTCAAAGATAAAAACGGAACCCTTATAGGATCACTCGTGTGTGTGTCTGTCCGTCTGTCACAGCCGATTTGCTTAGAATCTACTGGATCGATCAAGTTGAAATTTGGTATAAATATGAAGTTCTGTGACCCAAAAACGGACGTGTAACTTAAATAAATGCATTTTGAACGTCTAAGGCACTGTTGGGGACAAAGTAAAAAAAAAAAGTTTTTACAGCTGTACCTACCGTATGACACATTAGATGAAAGGGGTTACTGTGAGGGTCTCCAATATTATTTTTTATAATTTGAAAATAAAAAAGCATGTTTTTTTCTATCACTATAAAATTTTCTTGAGTTTTAGTACTCTGTATTAGCCTCACGTGCTGTCATCACTGCGGTAATGCGGTTTGGCATGCTGTACACCAAGTTTCTTATACGATGTTGGGGAATATTGTCCCATTCCTTTACGAGCGCAACCTGAAGCGTGATCGGGGAAGGGTTTCGGTGTCTCAAACATCGTCCGAGCTCGTCCCAAGCACGCTCGATTGGGTAGAGGTCGGGGCTGCGTGCTGGCCACTCCATACAGTTAATGTTCACTTCTTGAAGGTAGTCATTCACAATTTCACCAGTATGAGGCCGGGCATTGTCATGCATAAAGATCGCATCCGCTCTCAAATTGACTATAAATGGACCAAGACTTCTTCCCCGTATCTTTCGCTAGTTACAGTGCCGTTTTCTATAACCACCAGCTCTGTAAGCAGCAGAAATTCCGGCCCATACAGGAACGCACTTTCTCTTCGATGCATGCTTGCTTGAATCGCTGCCCCGGTCTTCTATACACTCTTGTTCTTCCGTCGTTCTTATAGAGCATAAATCTTGATTCATCTGAGAACATAACTCTTGACCAATCTTCAGTAGGTACTCCAATTTAAATGGTTCCCAAGCATATGTGAATCTCGCCCGCGCTGCAATTTAGAGCCGCTTGTAGGTCTTAATGGTTTTAAATTTGCTTCAGCAAGTCTTCGTCTTACATTCCATGCACTTGGGTTTCTTCCTCCGAACGCGTCGGAACTGATATGTAAGTGCAGTTCCTGTGAGAAACCGGTTTCGAAGCATTCTGTTGACCAAGCTTCGATTTTCTCGTGCTGTGGTACATCTGGCCCTGCCTGTTCCTGGTCTGTGTAGGTTAGAGCCGGTTTCCTCGTAACCTCGGAGATCTCGTTGTACAGTTGATAGCGACACACCAACGTCCTTGCTGTATCACGCTGACTCCGGCCGTTTTCTGGCATCGTCCGAATTCTGGTGTATCTTCAGGTGTAAGCGATATTATAACAGCTTAATTAATGAATATTGAACATCAGAAACGCTGTTTACATACCTTTTTATACAGAATAGAAACAAAAGCAAAAACAGATGCAGAAAATTCGTAGTTCCATTTACAAAAGTCCCATTTTTTTATTTTGACATTTTTAATAGCGTAACTTTACAGTAACTGACAAGTTTTATTATTTTAATTTAAGAAACACTTAATTATCTATTAAACACAATTTATTTCACTAAGCTAGCATTCTTAGTTTCCGACACTTTCAATTATGTGAACCTAATTCATTGCTCTCGAGTGTATTCGCAACAAGTTTTCCGAAAAATGACGTGAGACTGTCGTTTGATCGTCTTTTTACAAAAAACTACTTTTGATTTTGAACATTAACATCAACATCATTGTATGGTCTACTAGCATGTGGCTGAACCACTTATTCAACTTCTATACAAAATATAGCAGAGAAATAATGTTGAAAAACCTTTTTTTTAAACCCAGTCAGAAATGTATTGCTTCCTATTATTTAGCAAATCGTATCAAGAAATTTTAAAATCACACATTAGTCTTCAGCTATTCTTGGTATACCTACAATTAAAATTTTATTTTATAATTATTATATCTTCTTATGCGAAATAAACTATATTTTCGAGAGCGCAAAAGTGATGAACCTATTATCTGGTGCTGTGACTGACTTAAATGCTTCAATGATTTCAATCTTTTTCCCAATTAGATATGAAATTGCTAGACGCATTCTGTACCTAGTCTACGAAGAAATCATTAATTGCTATTTGCTTATGGTTTATTTATTTATTTGTAAAATTGGTTTTTAATTTGATTATTATTATTTATTATTCGCTATGGTGCTCTTTTTTTTGGGTGGGAAATCATCAAATAACTTCTCCCGCTCTGGGCGGAGCGGGAGGGTGTGTCAGACTCTTACTGACTAAAACCCACCCGTATTCCTTCCGTTGCCTGTGTTACGGGGGCCTCGGTGACCCATTAGTACCTTCCCGCGACCCCAACTGGCATCGGCCCTAGTGAACCCCCACATTTGTGCTGACGATTTGATTTGTGAGTTGGTAATAACATTATTATTTTGGGATTATTGAGAAGTTTACAACTTTTTTAAGAGTCTGTGAATAATTTTTAAACGTATTTTTATTATCACATGTAGGTGCTTTTCTGTATTTCTATAATAGATTTAAAACATAAATCATATAATACACAAAAGAGATTAATAACGTACTCCTCCACGTTGACGATATTCCAAACGCAGTGATTGCTCAAAATAACTGGGCATTTATTTGATAGTGTGCGCTTTATCTGAAAAAAGAAAACATGATACGACTGTGGATTTCACAGAATTATTAAATATAAAGTGGGCATCTTAACATATCCCAGTATTACAATCCATAAAGTAGCGAAACGAATGACTTGCTTGAATGCCAGATGTAGCTCGCTCCAAGTCGCCAAAATTTTTGGCCTAAGTAGCCTAAAGTCGGCTATTTTTTTTTCTGTAAAGTAGCCTAATTTCGCTGAAGTCTCCAAACCACAATTTTAGTGCGAAATAAAAACAATTTTATAATGCAGTTGCTAATTTTAATGGAAAAAATGCCCGAAAATAATTATAAAGGAACCACTTTAAAGTACCTCCTTTTTTTTAAAAAAATCTGGATATTTTGCCCATGATTGTGTCCCTGGATTGTTTGTTATATTTTCCACGTTTTCTCATTTTGACTACTCCATACAAGTTTAGACGTGATTAAAAACTTGCCTACTAAAATTACGTCGATTTACGACAAGCGCTGATTAATTTGACAGGACTAAATAAAATTTATCTTCTGTCCTTTTCTTAATGAAATAGAAAGAAAAAGATGCACTTAACTTAAATTTAGTTTAGTTTGTGAACAAGGGAATCGGCACCATTTTCTAATGTAATGTATCGTGTAATGTAATGTAATGCGAATAGTGTGGACGGCATAAAAATTCAACGCGAATCCTGTATTTGTTCGACTATGAAAGCCTTTGTGTTCGCGCTGAAAACCGCCAGCCGATGGATCAGCGCGAGCTTTCATTTACCTCAAGGTAATGCTCGTAGTGCCGTCCACACGCAGAATTCACGTTACATTACACGTCTGGATCTGGCTTTAGTCGTCATCTCGGTCACTCCCTTTCTAGTCATAACATCTTTCACACAGACTATGTCCATCGTTTCTTTGTCAAGAGGATCTACCTACTTAAGATTTTATTGGGCTATCCAACTATAGTTAGACACGTAAACAGTTGGGTGGATAACTTTCGTAATAATCCATCGAATTGAGAGACGCACCTTGACAGTCGGATAAATACCGTCGTACCATATAATACAAATTCTCGTCTGTATCGGCTGTATCTCTTCAATTTCGCCGTGCTCCGTGCGAAATAGGATGGTGTACTTGATTGACAGCTGTCGTGACCCTGCCCCATCGGGCATCACCGTCATTCGCACCTCACAGTGATTGGATGGGTTTAAACAGTTCTGAGTGTGGATAGAGTAAACATTTTGATCATATCGAAAGATTATGTCAGTTGCATCTGGGTCAAAGTCCAAACTTATACATGTATAAGTATATGCTCTCTAGAACTAAAACTCACCACTAAAGATTCTATTTCAAGTCTGTCACCGCTGAAATCATCTCCCATGCCATCGATGGTGTGGTACAACTTAGACGTGTAGACACAAGAACCATTGTTGTACAAAGTCACTGGGAACGTGTAGCTTTCTCCAACAACTATGTCATGGAGATTATTTTTTTTTGGCAATATCTGTAACATTATATTTATCAATGCAAGCAGTTCAGGTTCAGGTTTCCGACCCCAATAATATAAATTATATAATAATATATATTAAATAAGTATTAACCCTCAAATCCGGCAGTTCGGAAAATCCTGAAATGGCAATGAATACCTCTGATGGTTCTCCGGCTGGCCTAAAAAAATAATGCTATTATTTTTGACTCACAATAATACTTCAACCTTATAGGGAATTGTTAAAAAAATTACCTGCCATTGATCAAGCAAACACAAGACAAAGTTATGATGGTTTCATAGACTTTATCATTAATTTTGGGGAAAAACCACCAGTGATAATATACTATCTCTTTGGGAGGCAGCACTATAGATCCACATTCATCAGCACCCAACCAATCGACGCTACTTAAAACTCGTATGCTGAAAATAAAATAAAATTGTCTGATGAGGATTACTATAATTATCATTTTAATAAAGTATTTTAAGTCACGTACAATATTTTCCAAAGCTTGCTTTCCATTGTGATATGGCATTTTAGGCCATAATTATCACAATGGAAAGCATGCCAAAAATAAAATAAAATTGTCTAATGAGGATTATTGTCATTAACATCTCAATAAACTATTTTAAGTCACGCAAAAGATTTTCCAAAGCTTGCTTTCTTTCTTTTCTTTTATGATATGGCATTTTAGGCCATAAATATCACAAAGGAAAGCATGCCTAAAATCCACTATTATCACGAATGAAGGTAAGCCACGACCCCACTAAGGCCTAAAATCCACTACCTATTATATATAGGTCGATCGATACATACTTCACCCGATGAAAAGCATAAGAGCCCGTCAATTTTTAAAGCTTCCCTCGAGAATCCTGAAAATTGAAAATTCTACGGAAATGCTCCTTTTTAGAGTTTCGTACATCAAAAGGAAAAAACAGAACCCTTAAACTTTTGACCGCCACAGTCATGTATAGATGACAGACCAAAATGTGCCCAGCACGCCACGGTCGCGACTACATGACAGATTTTAAGGAATAATTCGTAGTTTGGCGCCGAGGGCACGTCTTTGCTTTTTTGACGTGGCCGGTCAAAACTCAAAAACTCAAACTCAAAGCATTTATTTCAAATAAACCAATTACAGGCACTTTTGAATTGTCAAGGGTTCGGTTAGTCAGAAAGATGAAACTAGTTGCCCATTCCAAAGCGTAGTAGGTTATATATAGCGGTCAATAGGTTATTATAGCGGTCAATAGGTTAAAGGATCACTCGTGTGTCTGTCTGTCCGTTTGTCACAGCTGATTTGGTCCGAATCTACTGGACCGATTAAGTAGTTTGGTACACATATCAATTCCTGTGACCCAAACACGGACGTGTAGCGTACCTAATAAATGCATTTTGAATATGAGGGTCACTTTTGGGGGCAAACTAGAAAATAAAATAAAATTGCAAACTGTACCGTATATATCAAATGAAAGGGCTTCTTGTGAGGGTCTCAAATAGTATTTTTTTTTATAATTTTAAAATAAATAGGTAGTTATAAAGTTATGCCTTATCTCCGAAACTACTGAGCACAAAATAAAAAAAAATACAGAAAATACCTCTTTAGTTATAGATTACAGGAAAACCTATAAGAAGTCTATGGTGTTAAAATAACATAGTAAATCGCTCAATATTGTGCACAAACTTACATTTGCAGTTGGAATGTAACATGTTTTTCAATTACAATATTAAGTTTTTTTATATTAGGTTGGGGAAAAAGTTTCTTCGCATTTTTTAAGAAAATTCTAAATTTTTTAATATAGTTTATTTACGTTTAACTAAAGTATGTAGGTACCATTTTGTTCCATAACTTTGATAAACCGGACCAGTTGAACTCGCGTGGTATATAATAATATACCACGCGAGTTCAACTGGTCTTTGTAAATATAAATGTAAATATAAAAATATCGATGTTTTGTCAACTCGTATAGACCATACGAAGCAGGTTGCTAGTTTTTAATATATGAGAAATATCAACGCACTGTATATCCATCCTCGTCAGGTTGTGAAGATATGAGGTGCAGTAGTTGGTGCATCCAGTGATGGTAGGAGGGAATTCTAGCATCGCGTGCGTGCCTGGACGGTAGCCGTGGGACATCACCTCCACTTGACTCAGTTCCGCGTTACCAGTGAAGCTGATACGGGTCTGTTAGAAGTTGAAAAGTTTAACTACCTTCTCGTAACAGCATTATCTGTGATTGGCTGCACTTCAATTAAGAGCGAAGAAGAGAAATTGTAGGAATAAGATAAATTTCCCATTCCTCAAAAAATGTCATTGCCAGTCTCAAAAAATACTGGATCAAATGAAGAAGGTAAACAAATCAACTAACTTTTTGTACTTTGTTTATCACAAGGTCCCAAGCTTCACAGTAATCCCCGAAACACTTAGGTTCTAAAGCCACCGATATTATCTGCCATCCACGGCTCGGAACAATTCCACAAATTGGCATTACTACGAAATTCCTGCAATAAAAGTAATGTTCTAGTCTATGAGGCGCCCAGATTATCTGGACTCTCGCGCGTAAAGGCTCGTGCAGACTAGCGAGATATCGCGGGCGCGACAGGCAGCAATATTTTTGTCGCGCCCGCGATATCGCCCCAGTTTGCACGCGACAGTATTCAGATGGCAACATGGTGGATGGTGCTCTCTAGTATTCGGCTGCGGCTACGTATCTACATAACATCTAGCCTTGTTTCCCCGAAGAGTTCTGCAGAAGTGTACATGTATGTAGTAGGTACATCCACACGCTACGGCTACGTATCTATGAATTTCTATTCGCACAAAAGCTAAGTATGGTTATTTTGATTCCAAACAATTTAGGTAATATTATGTATCAATAAAGATTCTTACGTGCCATAAGGTGGATTAAACTTGAAATGCATAGGAACTTCAAACTTGTTCGACAGCATGAAATTAGCGAACGTCGTTCTTGTCGGTACTGTGGGTGGTAGAATTACCTACACAGCACCAAACTGCTTAGAAATTAACTGGGAATCTGATCACACGTTCTAATATTTAAGACTGATAATAAAGGCTCCTACATACTGGCGCGACTTGTCGCGCGACGCGTCGCGACACCGCGTGTAGCGCTACAAGGCACCGCTTGTAGCGCTACACGCGGTGTCTTTGTGTCTCGTCGCGTCGCGCGACAAGTCGCGCCAGTATGTAGGAGCCTTAAGGCTAAACTAAGTAGGTAAGAAACGATTATCACCTCAGTAGGACAATCCCATTCAGTCGTCCATTCGGTGCAAGGCAGCCACGTGTTACCTGTACAAGGAATACGGAACAATGTGTGTTTCAGCTTTAGCTCTTGAGTTTCGTTGTTAAAGTTTTTGTATTGATAATCCCCGCACATCAGGTAGCCGTATACTTCGTTCTCGATCTTGGGCCTAATAACATTTACACCAGTTATTAATTTTTAGGAGGGTAGTCAAAAACCTCTTTCGTTTTTTAATCGCTAATGCTACGGCTACATTGCCGCGATAACGCGAACTACACTTTGCACGCTGTCTCTCGCACACCGCTCGACGTCTCGATATAAAACAGAGAGCGAGCGAAATGTAGTTCGCGTTATCGCGACAATGTAGCCGTAGCATTAGGGTCGATTCACACCGGAACGGCAGAAGCCGGCAGCGACGCGACGTGGGCAGAAACGCTGACAAGATGCGAATGGCAACGAGGCTGCTCGCGGCGTCGCGAGCGGGCCTCACGGCCGCGGCACTGCGGTGGACCGCATAACCTTTTCGAGCTTTTCAAGCGATACTGTTCTTTTAATTATGTAGATAAAGTTTAAAATTATTCCACACTGAAAGTGCTCGCCGCGCCGCTGCCGCGTGCCGGCTACCGCTTTCCCGGTGTGAATCGGCCCCGCAGAACCTTGACGGGATCGGCCCTTACAGTAATTTTACATTTCAAATCTATGTTGTTTGTTTCTTTTGCATCTGTCACCACTTTTGACATTTGCACCTGTCAAGTTTACGGCAGTATTGGTTCTTACCTGAATCTAACGGTAAATAGTCTTGATTCATTAGGAGGTATAATAGAAGCGATAGGGTCAACCAGAAATATGTTATCTGGATCTGAAAATGTTACTTAGTCATTATTTTATTTTATTTGGGAAACTTGCAGCTAACTTATACAGTATACAGTGTACTTTCATAACTATGATCTTAAAATAATTTAAAAACCCAGTTCGGTACAATTTACAAGCCTTTGTAATAAAACATCAAAGACAGACAGGTCGCTGGCAAAATAATTTTTATATGTAGTGTACTTTGTTTTAATTTATCGGCACTTTATAAGACAAAAACCGGCCAAATGCGTGTCGGACCACGCACAATGAAGGGTTACAAGCCTTTGTAATAAAACATCAAAGACAGACAGGTCGGCTGACAAAATAATTTTTACATGTAGTGAACTTTTTTTTTAATTTATCGGCACTTTATAAGACAAAAACCGGCCAAATGCGTGTCGGACCACGCACAATGAAGGGTTACAAGCCTTTGTAATAAAACATCAAAGACAGACAGGTCGCTGGCAAAATAATTTTTACATATGTAGTGAACTTTGTTTTAATTTATCGGCACTTTATAAGACAAAAACCGGCCAAATGCGTGTCGGACCACGCACAATGAAGGGTTACAAGCCTTTGTAATAAAACATCAAAGACAGACAGGTCGCTGGCAAAATAATTTTTACATATGTAGTGAACTTTGTTTTAATTTATCGGCACTTTATAAGACAAAAACCGGCCAAATGCGTGTCGGACCACGCACAATGAAGGGTTCCGTAGTTGGGACGAATGTATCCCAAAAACAAACGTAAGAAGTAGAACGTTTTTCAACTACTATAGTTGAAAAACATGTTCTCCCATAGGTACATATATAGGGTCACGATCTTTTCTCCAACTGCAAAGGAAAATTGGTCGACTATTACCTACTCGTTAACTCGTAAAGCCTACTAACCTGTGATAGTTTTCCTCTTAACTTCGTTATATACTACTACGGGAAACAGAGTGAATGGTGCTATACATGCGATGGTGACCAACCAGTAGATGCCCAAAGAGGCTCGACTGGCTGTTCATAATGGTGTGCTGGTGCCTACGCTTATGTATGGAAGAGAATGTTGGGTGTGGCAAAAGAAGCATGAAAGTAGAGTAAATGCGCTTAATGCGCTGTGGAAATGCGCTCCTTGAGAAGCATGTGTGGTGTGACTATATCGATAGGCTGAAAAATTATGTGATAAGGCAGCGGTGCGGTTTAAAGGAAGATGTAGTGACAAAAATTGAAAACATTAAAGGCAGATGTGAGTGGAGGGGACGCCCCAGAAAGACATATAGTGACCTCATTGGTGATATTCTTCAAAAAGGTCAGGTGCGTAGTACTCGCAACCGGCGTGCGTGTATGACCAGATGTATGAACGTAAACGAAACGCAAAAGAAGTATGTAAGGAACGTAGCAGGTGGCGTTCTATAGTTTCTGCCTACCCCCATGAGAAGAAGGTGTGAGTTTATGTATGTATGTATGTATACTACTGCAATGAATTTTCACATATCCAAAAAACAACCATTTACCTGGCAGGCAACAAAAATTTGCACTTACAAGCTTAATATTACGCAAACGAATCCCTTTTTTTTTGGGTGGGAAATCATCAAATAACTTCTCCCGCTCTGGGCGGGAGGGTGTGTCAGACTCTTACTGACTAAAACCTACCCGTATTCCTTCCGTTGCCTGTGTTGCGGGGGCCTCGGTGACCCATAAGTACCTTCCCGCGACCCCAGCAGACGAATCCCTGAATCGAAAAAATGGCTTTCACAGATCCTTAATATTTTGAACGGCCTGTCCAACGATACCCCACACCACGGGAAAGACGAGAAAAAAATATTATTTCCAGTTTACGTGCAAGGGAGTTCCGATACAAAAACAATTTTTTCAAGATTTTATTTAACCCCTTTGCCGGCGTCATTAATATGTATAGGTATCCATGTCAAATTACAGCTTTTTATTTACTAAAAGTGTTTGAGCTAAGCCGCGGATAGACAGACAGACGGACATGGCGAAACTAAGAGTTCCTTGTTGACTATGGGACCCTAAAAAGTCGGACTTCGGTACCTTAAACGACTTGTTCACCTGTGTATAGAAACAACTATGATTAGATACTAATGTTGATCGCATCAATGTATGCACGTACGGTACGAGCCTGCTTGCATTGCACGCGTCAGGCTTAAGGCGCTGACAAGACCCAATTGACCAAAATAGGCTTCGCTTAAGAAAAAATATTGCCAAATCTGTATAGTTTGTGGTAGCGGAAAAAATATATGTCGATTTTGAACATATTTCCCAAAACTTGGTTGTTACCAAAACACGTTTTGAAAACAAAATCTCGATACAAACTAACGTTAAACTAACCTCTTACTTTAAGTTCTAATCCAATATATCTGTATAAAATATCAACATACGTTACGTATTTAATTAATAACAAGAACGTCTTATTTGAATGCAGAACTTCGTTGTTTTTTGTTTTCGATTACTCAACTCAATTTTGAGTAAATAGATAATTACTTCATATTTTGCACTAAATTACAAGCGTTGTGTCATCGCGCTTCTCTTTCTTTTCTATGGAATTTGACAGTGACCGCGGTTTAGGTGTTGTCAGCGTCTTAAGTGCAGTGTGACCTTTGGTGTCTTGTTATGTCATGTCATGTGTAGTGTCACTACAGTGCATACCTACAAACTCAACTTTCATATTAAGGACTAATTAATCTAACTAGTTTTATGAAAATAAAGTGAGTGCAAGCTGACCTGGCATCCATTGAATATATCCCTCTTGTTGTTCATGATTAGTAACACAAATAGTTTGCGATATATTTCTTGTGACATCCACAACACTTCCCGTGCCAAAGTCGAGATATCTCTCAAACACAGAAGCTGACGGTATATTGCTTAAACGGTTGAGACTATTCTCCATTAAATGGACGAAACGAGACTTATACTTCCAATTCTTCTCAAAAACATGCTCTTGAATACAAAATAATGGATTTCCCGGTAAAAATACCGTTGCAAACACGTTCAAGAATAGGGGCTCCTGGAATTACACATTAACTGCATTGCCAATAAAATAATAGACGCAAATTGGATTCATCATAATAGACGAGAAAATTGCACCGTTTTATTCTACGAATTACTCGGTGCTCGCTCACTCCAGCCAACATGTAGGAGATTAAGGTGGATCCGCAGTGGTAGCCCAAATTTTCTTACGTTTTTTGCAGTTTGCAGGCCAGTGTCGTGAGGTTGTATCTTGATCAAAATATGATTCGCGACCATACAAATACAAATATTTATTTACAGAAATATAATCATTAGAATCATTAATACATTTCTCTTAGTTAGATTTGTTCCATAAGAAAAAATATCTTAAGTTCTTATAGAACACCTACCTCTGCGGATTCGCCTTAAACATTATGTTGAGTAACTTCTCTATGATCGCGAAGGTACCTAGGCAAGACTTGAATGTAGTTGGGGTACTCTAAAATATTTCACCTGATTGAGGACCAAACAGACTAATTCCGCAGTATATATTCCAAGAGCAGTACCAGTGAAAATGACTGTGGTGGTGATATTCTCGCATGCTCTGATAAGGCCGCAGTTACCTGTGGAAATCTAAAAGCAAAGTTTTAATCCAAGTGACTTAGGTTAAAATGGATTTTTATATTAATTTAAAACAGTAATCAAATCAAATCATGTTGGTCTTACTTGAAAGCACCCCTGACCACAGGCTGGCATGTACCACTGGTATGTCGTGTCCACTGATGATTTGTTTACTATGTTGATCACTTCTTTTCTTTGTTCTGATACATTTTTGCATATTCGAAACAATATTTTTTTTTTATCTAGTGATACTTTTGGACCTAAAATGAAAAGAAAAGGTATTACAAAGTTTGCATACAAAGGTCGCTGCACTCTATCTCCCGTCTCCTAAGTCTCTCTATCTCAGTCTATTTAATTGTGAAATCCGGGATTTCGTAGTAAGAACCTAGTTTTATTTTGGGTGGGGGAAATTATCAAATAACTTCTCCCGCTCTGGGTGGAGCGGGAGATGTTATTTGAATTGTGTCAGACTCTTACTGACTAAATCCCACGTGTTCCTTTCGTTGCCTGTGTTGCCAGGGGCCTCAGTATCCCTTTCGTTCCAGCGAAACGTAGACAGCCGCGAAAGAACGTTAAAAATGCATTGCAACTTCATTTAATGACAAATAAAGTTTGCCATTAGAGCAAAGTCCCAATGTTGCTGGAACCAAAAATGAGGCAGTTGTACATTGCATGAGGTACAGTCAATACCTACAGCAAAAATAAAGCTCACCATAGCATTTCCCAGTAACGGTGAGCCTATAAGTGTTGCCACCAGTGTCGTCTACAAGGAAATATTCAGTAAACGACTGCCCGACAATGTTGGGCTTGAACACAATCCTGATTCGGGCGCTGTCTCCCGGATTCACGAAACTCGACGTAATGGACACTTTGAACACTCGGTCCACGCTGTTCAGAATATATATGTTTGACACTCTATAAGTTAGGCTATTCTGAAATGTAATAAATTATCCTGTAGGTGGTTGTAACTGTATAAGCAATGACGTGCTTGTTAATTATCTGCCCCTAAGATGACCCCTTTGTCCTCTCACTTTTTGTCTTAGTTAACCTACACGTTTTGCTGTAGAAATGTGCTGGTGGGTACCTAACTGGTTTGTAAATATATTGTAAAATAAACAATAACTGTGTACGTTATTCTAGCAGGAAAGTGGCTCTCAGAGTTATATGAGTGGACCGTATAATTAGTGCGTGATTTGCTGTGAATGATCGCCACATAAAAAAATTGTGCGTTTTGTTGTTTGGAAAAAAACGATTCCTGCTGGACTGCTGGAGTAACGTGAAAAAAAAAAGAAACAAATGGTCGGAGAGAGAAATATTGTGCATGGGCAGAGAGCTTATATTATTTTGTGCAAAAATGTACGCCAAAAATATAATTTGTGCGTCCTCAGGTTTTCGAGATATTGCATTCCCTGCTGCAGTACCTAACGTTTTTCAGAATCGTGTATCTCTAAAACCATTGTAGGTACTTATAGACATGCGCCTGTAGAATAAAAATACACGAGTAGCTCTTTATTTGTGCGTAGGGGAGGTGGGCCCAAAACGGGTACGCTAAGGGAGATGACCAATAAACACCTCCTAGAAAAGAAAATTAAACTTCTATTTTTACTTTTCAAATATTTAATTATTAAAGAATCTAAATTAAGAACAAACATAACTATTTTCTTAATAAAACAAAAACAAAAAAACCCTTCAAACTACCCGTTTTGCCCCCATAGGGCGCCTAAAACGGGTATGGCGTTTGGGCATAACGGGTATGGGGTAGTAATCGAGATCAATCCACATTAGAGCAAAATTTTGTTAATTAACTAATTCTATAATAATACTATTACGTCCTCATTTTCATTGCAGTCTGCATTAGTAAACTTATTGTATTTTCATAAATCAACTTTAACGTCTCAGTTATTAACTATAAAATTAAAGTTATTCCTGACAGCCGTCACAGTAATAGGAACCTTTACCAGAATATGTTGTGCACGCCTTGTGAGCCCACATTTGACAATCGTCACATTTGATCCAGTCCTCTATAGGTGGGTATGAGTATAACTCGGAACAAACCAAGCATGGGTATTCGGCTCCGTGATCTTCATTATCCTTTGGACTCCGCTTGGACCTTTTCTGTTCATTTGCCTTACTACTAGAAGCTTTTAGAACCTTCAAATTTTTCTTCACTGGATTTTACTCATAGGAACTTTATTTTTCTCTCCTTTTTCTCGTTGCTGATCTTTTATTGGCGTATCTCCTGATTTTCATTAAAAACAGTGATGAACCTACCAAGTTTTTTTTGGGCCTACTTTTTTGATGTGCCGCTGTAATGTTGATAGGTTGATGTCATATAAGAAATATGATATGGCTGCCTATGCTACCTTTGACTGAAGTCTTGCCAGCTTTTTCCGTTGCCAGTTTCATAATATCCTCGTCCCAGGATGCATTTGCTTTTATATTTATTTACCATCTAAAATATACCTGCTACATTTACAAGCTATATTCTCATTTTTCATCCATTTATGAATTAAAAACTAAACACAGTAACGACTGCCAACCCACGAAGCCATACCTAGGGCAAAACGGGTAAGGGCAAAGCAGGTACCCGATTTACCCCTACCCGTTTTGCCCAAGAGCACGTTTTAGTTTTTACACTTCATAACCTTAAAATTAAAACACAGGTACCCACAAGTTTTTGAAGATAAAATAGCACAATACTAGCAAAATCATAGTGTAAAACTTTTAAGAACATATCATACACCATTTTTAAGTAAAAACAACTATTACAAACCAATATCTTTTAGTAAAAATAGCAAACAAACATTTTTTTATCTTACCTTGAAAGCGTTTGTATCACTGTAGCGAGCCGACTGTATGTGATTGGTTGATGCATGCGACACCACACTGCATTCACACATTTGCAATTTTACTTACGGCACGCAAATTTAAAAGCCTACCCGCTTTAGGCGGGGTACCCGTTATGGGCCCGCCTCCCCTATTTGTGACAAATAGGGGAGGCGGGCCTAAATCTTATTCTGTCACAAATAAGGGTATTTGTGACAGAATAAGATTTAAGAAAACATTAAGGTATAATTTTCATGAAATCGCGTTTTTTTTAAAACCCGAAAAACTATCGCTGTGCCAATCAGAAAACGTATAAACTCGCTGAAAATTGTATTCGGTTCTTCTTGACGCTTAGGTATAATAACCATAAAAAGTTTCAAAAGTGTTCATGCATGGGTGCATGTACGATTTTGCACAAATATAAGCTCTCTGTCCGTGCACAATATTTCCCTCTCCGATCATACGTTTAGAATTTTCCTGCTGGAACAACGTTACTCCAGCAGGAATCGTTTTTCAGTTTTTTTCCAAAACGACAAAGTGCACAATTTTTTTATGTTGCGCACATTCACAGCAGATTACGCACTAATTCTACGTTCCACTCATATCACTCTAGGAGCCACTTTCCTGCTGGAGTAACATACACACAATAACTTAAAGAACTGAAATGTCTTTAGCGAATTTTGGAAGCAGTTACTTTCGAATAGAGTAGGTACCTACCTTTATCATTATTTAGTCCAGCGCGTTGGCGATGTACCCTAGGTATCCTGTACCATATACATATATTTAAATGTGGCAGATAGGTACTGCCACATTTAAATATATGTATATACCTACATTACATTCACTTACCGCACCAGTATTTTCAACTGAAATAGATTTTTCTACAACGGTATCTACGGGTATACATCCAAAATTTACTACTTTCACTTCAGAAAGACTTTCGTCTGGAGCCTTTTCCAAATTTGGGTTGTATTGCATTGCTGTATTTGCCATTGTTTTATAGACAATCTTTTGAGAATAGAAAATAAAACCAAACTTTCCTTTGATTTTTTTCACAAAACATCAAAGTCAGAAATTATGAATTATTATTAATTTCTGTATATTTTTTTTAATTTGCCGCTTTTCCATAGAGCATTCATTAAAATACAGTCTGCCCAGAATACATGGCAAACGCGGCAGACTACTGACCGCTACAGCTTTTCACAAATATTACGGTGTGTGTTGACCGGTCTCTTTTGTTCTTCGTTTCACTTTTACGGAATAAATATTATGTGGCGTTGACTTTTCATTAACATTTTAGTCGATTATTGGGAGAGACTTGAAATATTATATATACAGGAAAATGTATAATTGTGGGTGGACTACTCTATTTTCAAGAACATTAAAGTAACTGTCATTTACGGGTAAATATAAATTATTAGGTACCTACCGAGGTTTCTCAATCGAGTCTCAATATTCTCACTATTTTATTAATTTCTTCCCAAATGTGAATTTATAATCAACATAAAAACAAGCATTAAATGCTCTACTAGCGTCCTCTCTTACGTGACATAAGAAATTGGATTGCAGTAGACTTTAACTGGATCTGCCGTAAGAACTTCTAACCATAATAAATTCTGGTTTGTGTAACAAACTAACAGCCATTCGGACACATCCTTCGAAACGACTACTTCCTGCTCGAGATCAGAGATGCGTTTGTTCTATGTAAACCCAAAGTATAGTGAAGAATAATCTAAAATGGAATCGGGGACTGATTGGCTCTGTGATATTCTGCAGAATGTTCAACTTGAACAGTTTTATTTACCAATCAGAGATCAGTTGCAGGTAAACAATAATTTATAATGCAATTATTTTACACATTCTAGTTACTTATAGTTTATCTTCTGTACTTTAAGTTATAATTCTTATTAAATACAATGTTGTGTACTTGTGTTGTGTATATAAAAAAAAAAACTAAATGTCTATTTATGTTTTTAGATAACAAGACTAGCACATTTTGACTATGTACATGCTGAAGACCTTGAAAGGCTTGGCATCAGTAAGCCTGGGGTGCGCAGGTTATTTGATGCTGTCAGGAAAAAAAAATTGCAGCTATGGAACCGAAAGTTTTGGAACAAATTATTTGGTTCATCATCAAGCTCAGTTTCTAAAGAGAAAACTGACTTAGCAGTGAGAACACCACAGTCAGAATCAAGAACGACTTGTATTATACTGGAGAAGGATATTATGTGAGTAATACACAAAAAACAGAAAAACCCACTGTGATTTTTCCACATCCTGTGCTTTATTGCTTCTATTATATCTCAAGGAAAATTATAATAAAAACTTAAATAATATTGAAGGTCACTTTTGAACACTTGTCAATTGAGGGTCAGTTTAGTTATTGGGTAAAATTTACCTGTTTTCTGACTGGAAATTATACATATATAAACTCACGCCTTCTTCCCATGGGGGTAGACAGAAACTACAGATTGTCACCTGCAACAATGCTTACATACCTCTGCCTCGTTTACGTTGATACATGGTCACACATGCACACTGGTTGTGAGTACTATGCACCTGACCTTTCTGATGAAAATCACCAATAAGGTCACTATAAGCCCTCCTAGGCCATTTCTACTCACATTTGCCTTGTAAATACCTTTTGTGAGTCACCTTTCATTCATCCATTTTCTCAAGATGACCAAAGCATCTAAGCATATTCTTTAAAATTTTTGTCACTACATCTTCTGTTAAACCGCACTGGTCACATCATTCCTCAGCCTAACACTCATAGTCACACCACACATGCTTTGCAAGGAACGTATTTCCACAACATTTATTCGACTTTTATGTTTCATCGGCCACACCCAACATTCACTTCCATACGCAAGTGTCGCACCAGCACACTATTACGAATATAGTGTGCTGGTGCAACACTAATATGGTCACAATCGCATGTAGCACCATTCACTTTATTTCCCGAATTTAATCTCCTTTCCACATCTTCATCAATCCTTTCCAAATCTTTCCATCCCTCCTAAACAGATGCCCCAAAATACACAAACCGGAAATTGCATCCATGATTTAAACAAAAAATAATTATGGAAAAGTGAATAACTTAATTTTCGTTTTCACATTAACAAACTTTTCATTACTTTAAAATAAAAATATGAAGCTGGCCTTGCTGTGTATTGATTTGATGAGCTTTATGATAGTGAAATAAACAGAAAACAAATGGCAGTGGCACTTATTACCTTATTACAATGTTTTTTTACCCGACTGCCCCAGAAGGAGGGTAATGTTTTTAGTATGTGTGTGTATGTATGTATGTATGTCTATTTCTTTGGCATGCTCTGTAGCCTAAATGGCTTGATGGATTTTAACATAATATGCGGTGTCCTTAGATTCGTCTTAATTGTGGGAGTGACATAGGCTATATAATATTTATTTATTGCATCTGCAAATACAAAAAAGAGAGTGAAGGTTTTAAAAATAATACAACAATATTGGTATCAAAAAAAAGCTAGTAATTTTTAATTTTCAAATATACAAGGTGTTGTTTTGCATGCTAATGATTCTCGACCTGAATCAATAATAGAATAAGTTAGTAGGTCTTTATTAACTGCCCCTTTATACACACACTACCGCATACGGCAACGGGGTGATTCTTTTCTGTTAAAGTGGTGTATACTGTCAAACTTAAATAACTAAAACAACAAGTATGTATTAATTATTGAGCAGGTATCGTAATTTCATTTGATTATATATATCTTTCATAGCAGCCTCCTGAAATTTGATGAGGATGCAGAACGACACCTTGTGTATGTATTGTATATATTAATAAAACTAAAAGCTTAAAATAAAATAAATTATTAAAAAAAACAAAAAACCCGATAATCAAGTTCTAATAAACACAATGTAATAGGTACCTAGTACCTCTGAGTAATAGCTTCTTTTTCACTGATTCATATCTCACTGACCAACTCCTTGTCAGCTCAATATTGCCTGTAAATGGTTTCATCGACATACATGTTTTGAGTTTGAGTACAATTTATGCTTACTTAATTGCTGATATCACCAATCAAACAAATTTATATATAAAAGAATCATTATAAGCCAAAATGGATAAAGGAAAAATTATTAAAAAAAATACAAAACCCGACTGCAAAATCACATAACTGAAAAGCGAAATACAAGCATTATAATCTATAGAATTTAGGTATTGCAGGCGGGGACAAACCAATAACCTGAAATATGGTGTAACTTTTGTTTGTCCCCGCCTGCGATACCAAATTACCAATATTCTATAGATTATAATGCTTGTATTTCGCTTTTCAGTTAGGTATGTGTTTTTGCAGTCAGGTTTTTTACCAAGAAATAGTAATAGTGGTGGTATAAGCCATGATGCATCTGATAAACAAACTTATTTCAGATTACACAGTGAGTTAGGCAATGGGTCATTCGGAGTTGTCAAACGTGGAGAATGGAGGGTGTCTGAACACCCATCTCAAACAGTTCCTGTAGCCGTTAAGGTGTTAAAGGCAGATGCATTCTCACAACCGGGCATCTATGATGACTTCCGAAGAGAAGTAGAAGCCATGCACAGCTTAAAACACCCCAACCTTATCAAACTACATGGTGTTGTGTTCCATCCATTGATGATGGTTTGTGAACTAGCAACTATGGGGGCTTTACTGGATTATATTGTGGCACAGAATGGAAAAGTGTCTCTGAACTACATTTACAAGTGGTCCGAGCAAGTGGCTTCAGGCATGGCTCATTTGGAAAAGCATCGGTTCTTGCACAGAGATCTAGCATGTAGGAATATTTTACTGTCTACTTTGGAATTGGTGAGTGAATCTTATCACTCAATTTTAATTAAGTTTGTATACTATTATGTACTTATGTTGTAAGAGGTGACTTAACTACATGTTTCCATGGGATGGGCAGATGCCTATCCTGTGATAGCATTTTACTGCTGTCTCCAATATTATTAGTGTGATTAGATGCTGCAGTAATATTTGTTATTTTACATAATTTTTAATTTTTATTCATTGTTTGAACTATGTGGGTTTGGCAGTGATAGTTGAGTAACTGTTATCATATTAAATAACAAAGTAAATAAACATTTTTTTTGGCATTGTTGTAAAAACCTGTACATGAACTTTTTGGGCCATTCTTCACACAAATCACACTTTTTAAAGAGCAACTTTCATAAAATGGCTTGGATTTTTATTTTATTTTTTGCTGTGCGAAATTTTTAACAAATAAGAATTACTTAAATCACATCATGGCCCTCGCATCAGGTGAAAATAGGTGACTTCGGCCTTATGCGCGCCCTACCGGACGCGGATGACTGCTACGTGATGAGCGAGGGGCGGCGCGTGCCGTTCCCCTGGTGTGCGCCGGAGTCGCTGCGCAGCCGCCAGTTCTCACACGCTTCGGACGTCTGGATGTTCGCCGTCGCGCTCTGGGAGATGTACACCTTCGGGGAGGAACCTTGGATAGGTAACCGATCATGAACATGAACATGATTTAATAATATTTTTTTTTTAAATATAATTGACAGGTCCGCATTTTACCAGTTTATCTCTGTCTCTGGTAAGCGATGATGCGATCGACGATAGTGTGTGAAAGTAATCTCTAAGTATAATTAAAAGATGGGAGTTAGCTATTGTCCTCTTTATTGCCATTGTTTGCATCTCGTTCACACACGTTCTTCAAGAGTGAAAAGTGAATAGGGGAATCACCTTTCCTCCAATACTTCTTCAAATTATAATTTTCATGCAAATTAACGACACGATTGTTCTTTTGAACAATAAAAAAAACGATCACAGTGTTACTTGGTGAACATATTTTACTATTTATTGACTACCAATAAAACGGATGTGTTATTCATACATAATGTAAGTACTTGACCTCCTTCAGGCTTAAACGGTTCAGAGATACTGCGCCTAATAATGCGCGAAGGTCAGAGGCTGTCGGCGCCGAACGCGTGTCCCCCGGACGTGTACATGCTGATGATGCAGTGCTGGGACCTCAACCCTAAGGAGCGGCCCACGTTCGCCGGCATACAGCGGTACATCGAGACCAATAAGTTCGAAACTGCTATTGCTGCACTTAGGTAAGCAAATGTTGAATTTTATGTGACCTTGCTGTTAGAAATCATTATTTCTTTGGTATTGCCAAATCGGGGGTTGTTAGCGTGCTTGCCAAGTGTGAAGTCTTGGGCTAGATACCTAGGTTAGGCAGTGTTATTCAGTTTTTATGCTAACATGCCACTCGTTGAAATGATTTGTCTACCTGATTAGGAAATACTGCCTCAGTTTATAATTTACCAAATACTATGACAGAAAACTGTTCTCACAAAGAAAAGTTGTTTCTATTAATTAAGATAATTAGAATTGTAACAATAACACTTTTTTATTACAACAAGTCATTGTATCGCAGTATCGGTTCTCACATAAACAGATGTCATGTAAAATAATAGATTGTTTACAAAATATGCTTTCCCTGTGACAGTTATCGGCGGCCGAGTAAGATGACCATCGACGCGGGTGACCCTATCATATTGATAGACAAGCGAGCCGAGTTGCACTGGTGGAAGGGACAGAACCAACGCACCTTAGAAGTTGGACTCTTTCCCTGGTAAAGTCATTTAAAACGTAGTAATAGACATAAGTAACTAATATTTTATTAACTATTCTGGAAAATATAAAAGTGTTTTTTTTTTTAGCGCCTTGATAACAACTGCATTAAAAAGTAGCAAAAACAATCAGGCAGTTAAGAAATCTCAGACGTTATCACCAGTACACAGGGGTAAGTGTATTTTATTTTAAATATATTTATATTGACAACAATATAGAATAGAAAAATATTTTTCTCCATGCTTTTGTCATTGAGCTAGTTGAATTAGTCTGCATAATACCATTTGCAGTCATTTTATACCAAAAGAATTTTATAACTAACGAAAAAACAAACAAACTTAATTTTCATAAAAGCAGGCTGTGCCTAATTTTCATAAAAAGGAAACATCGGATGTTTTCTTCAATTTAAGCCTAGGTTCAGTACACACGACCATCATAATCAGCCTATAATGTTCCCACTGCTGAGACACAGGCTCTCTTCGAGAGTGTGTGGGCTGTTATCCACCACGCGGGCCCAGTGCGGGTTGATAGATGTCACATGTCTTCGAATTTGCTTCTAGGACATGCCAGTTTCCTCACGATGTTTTTCTTCACCGTTTTGAGAGCAGTGGTGATGATAATTTACACAAAGTAAAGCGCCTGCCTGGGTTCGAACCTACGATCTACAACTCGTAAGTTACGGCCGTTACCACTGAGCTACCACTGCTCTCACACACGACCATAAGTCGCCAAAACGTGGCCTAATTAATTCTAGCAGTAATTTGCTTTAAATTGGCGAAATTAAATGTAAGACTAACGACTTCATTAGCCATATTAATAAACGCGTTCACTTTTATGATACGTGCGCGTAATTGTGGCGTTCATATACTTTTACTTTTGCAGAGGAAAGTAAAACTGTTGCACAGTTGGTCTACGAAACATACCGCGTGATATAATTGTGTATTGTTCGGCAACACCCAGCGGTGATTATAATCATCGCGTTAAATTGCGCTGAGGAATAACAATATGCTTGATATTTCATTGTTTGACGAGAAAATTTGGTACTGATTGGTATAATATTGATATGCCTTGTTGAGCTATCTAGAGTCAACAATAAACCTGCAAAATTGATCAGTGCTAAAAGGCTAGTTCTCATTCTCAAAACATTTTATACCTAACTAGCTTCTGCTTCTTCTTCTTCTTCTGCTTCTTCTAGCTTTTGAGGTTCTGGGTTCGATTCCCGGGACGGGCAAAGTGTTATTGGGTTTTTCTATCTGGAATTTCTCAGTAGCAGCCCGGAGTCTGGATTTGTGCCCGATTGATGGCAGTAGGCTCGCCCCCTATTACATGGGACTTAAACATAACTGGCGAAATGCGGTTGTACTACAGGTACACCTCTGCCCAACCCTTCGGGGAAACAAGGCGTGATGTTATGTTAGCTTCTGCGCACGATATCGTTCGCGTGAAATTTCTTGTTCCCTCGACACACTGCGTCGCATTGCATCGCCCGCCCGCATTATTACTCCGTTTTCGCTTAGCGTTCTTTCTGACTTTTTTCTTTTTGCTCGGCTCCTAACCGTCGTAGCGTGATGTTAAATAGTCTGTAACCTTCCTCGAGCTATCAAAAGCAAAAATATTTTTTCAAATCCGACTGGCAGTTCCAGAAATTAACCCCTACATACAAACTGGAAACAAATTTTACCTCTTTATAATATTAGTATAGACGACGACTTGAGGGACTGGACAAGAAGTGATGGTCTGTTTTTTGAAGCTACTCAAACACTTTAATCAGTTGAGCTTGTGTAAATGTTCATATCTGATGAATCAAGTCCTGTACATTCTTGACATTGAATTTAAGAACAAATATTTACCTACCTATATACAGGGTGTGTCGTAAATAGTGGTTCAACGTTAAGGGGTCGATACACCATATATTCAGCTATCACATACCGCAATTTGAAACGCTTTTTTTTCCATAGGTTTCAGAATATTTTTTTTTTTTATTTACGCCTTGCTTTACTAATTTCGCGAGCAGTTAGCACATGTATTCCACGGGCATAAACAAAAACTAAGCTAAATTATAATGTCATTTATAGAAATTACACCCAAATTAGTAAAGAAAGAAGTCAATTTTCCTAAAAAATAAAATAATAAAACAGATCTATGGGAAAAAAAAATGGTTCAAATTGTGGTATGTGGTAGCAGAATATACGGTGTATCGACCCCTTGACGTTAGACCTCTATTTACGACACACCTGTATATGAGCCACAAAAATGTGGTTATTAAAAATATTTATGCATTTTACATTGCTCTAGGAATCATATTATGCACATTGTAGGAGCATATTTTTAAAGACTGCGACGTAATGTTGTCGTGTGAGACGCACTTAGCATTGAAAATCACTAATCTATGACTAAGTGAATGTTTTATCACCTGTGAGTAATGAAGTCTGTATGGTTAGCACAAACATGTCGCACCTGGACATATAATATAGTTTGGTTTATGAATATTGATTGTTAAAATGTGATGTAGGTATGTTTGTTTTGTATCTTAAGTCAAGTCTACATTAAATACACGGAATTTTCATATTATTTTGAGTACAGCGATATCGGACACACCTACTGTGACCTACAGATATCCTTAGCATGACTTGAATCACAGAATCATAATCTTTATTGGCTGGCGTACACCGGATTCAACACCAACTCAATTTTAAGTATGTAAAACATTGTAATGTGAGTTTTATATGGTTTGACGTCAGTGTATAACGACGCTTCGGCAATGCGCCGATGAACTATGCTCATTTAATTTTGGAAAAGTTATTGTAAGTGGCACTGTATGAAGCTCAAATTTCAATGGTTTGCTTTGAGTTGAGTTGCTACAACATTCATAAAACATATCTAAATTCTTAAATCGTCTCAACATTTCCAGTTCAATCAGCCTCCAATACATCTCTGCCTACTAACGGCGTGTCTGACGACATAGCCGTGGTCCTGCGCAAGCGCCGCACGATCGAGTCCACTCAGGCGCCGAGCACGCGCGGGGGCAACACTGGCAGCAAGCACTTCAACTATAACAAGCTCACCAACGATCGAGTGGCAACACTGGCCCAGGAACGGGCTAGATTCACCAGAGAAGCGCATTCTAAGAGTTTGAATCAAGGTAAGAGTGAGGAAAGGAAATAATTACTGAATGAATAGAAAAGGAATAACGACTGCGGTTCAATCTCCTGTTTGGGCAAACACGACTAAACATTTCAGTAGCCGCCCAGTGCTGAACTTTGCAAAGTTAATCGCATTAGACTCAGCCCTTTATAGCATGGGACAACATAACTAGCGAAACGTGGGTGTGCCAACTCTTTTGGGAAATATAAACGAGATTTATTTATTTAAACTTTTTACTCGTAAACAAGGTACAATTGTGGACCTAATGCCTTAGGCATTCTCTACCAGTCGACCAAGGGTGGTGAATAAATTTGATGGTGCTCTGTTGGAAAGGAACAATGAGATTTTTTATTAAAAATATATCATAATTAATTATAAATAAAATAGGTACACAAGTACATAAATAGGTTATAAACTTATAATATACATATTTACTATAACATATACCTATATTATAAATATACATATATACAAATTCAAGGGTGAGAGGTGTTTAGATGCCTACTCTATTTTGAAAAAAAAAAACGAATTATCTCTCTATTGATGTTGTTTGTTTTTTTAATAAACTAGCTTTATTCCGCATTTTCGCCCGCGTCATACCCGTCTTAAGTTATCCCATGGAGAAGTTTACCAAATTTCGTCGAAATCCGTTCAGCCGTTAAGTTGCGATTAGGTAACAGACAGACAGAGTTACTTTCGCATTTATAATATGTATGGTAGGTATGGATAAATAATAATAATAATAATTACAACGGTAATTAGCTATTGTATAGACAGTTCGTAAAATATCTGTACTTACGTACGTCTGATATGACGTCACGAGGCGCTAACCGTAAGGTCAACTTGGCAGTTTATTGTGATACGTGACCGTGTTAAAGGTAATCGCTATAGATCACGAAGTTATACAGGGCGTGTCTCTCGGATTACTCGCATTGTAACAGTCTATTAGAAGGTTTCGTGAGGAAATATTGTGTTCGATATCCGCAAACAGTAATATTTGGTGGGCGGAGGCGTAAATCATACTGATAAGGTAATCTGTGACTAAATATTATTGTGATTACTATGAGCTTATTGTAGTACTACCAGAATATTGTTCTAATAAAAATCGCAGCTGAAACACTACTAAACTGTCTCTGTTATAAAGAGCGACGAAGAAATCTCTTGGAAATGGTAATGTCCACTTCATGCTCTACTGATGGTCACACTTTTTTTTTCAACCTGTATTGTCCCACTGCTGGACAAAAGTCTCCCTCACAGCTTTCCACTCTTTGTGTTGTTTTCTCCGGTTAATCTCACACTTTATTAATCAAAATAAAAAAAAATAAGCAATGGAAGTCTGCCTGCTGACAAAATCATTATACCCGACTGGACCATCCTAATTCTAAAAACATTTCAATTTATTGTTATTTTTGTACTTTTTCAGTAAAAGAAGACATACTAATCGATTTGGATCTCCCACCTGCCACAAGATTGAGTACACCTGTTAAAAAGTCTTCACCAAACGGTCAGAATGTTGTGTCCATACTCGATGCGCCAATAGATGTACCAGAAATTGGTAAGTGTCAAATATTTGTCTAGTCTAGAAATAAATCAAGTGGGTCTATCAAAAAACTTTATTATAGACGCACATGGTCAGTTAAGAAGGTTAAAATATTATGTGTTACCCTTTTAAAGAACAACATTTTACAATTTTTTTGTAACTGATCTGATGAGCAAGTCTGCTATAGCAAAGTGTCAATTCGTTTCACATTGGAATTGTGCAAACGAGTGAATCATAAGCAGTGATAAGATATTCGGACGTATATTTACCTAAAGTTGAGGTGTTGGCTATTATGGAATGCACTTTTATATCGAAAAGATCCCGGGATTACGGGATCGACAAATTTAGGCCCTTATTACAGAACCTCTTTCAAAACTCAAACATTACTTAGAACTCGTTTAAAGCCATTTGATTGGTTGAAACTAGTTTAAAGTAATGCTTTTTTTGTTTTTGGTTGGGAAATTATCAAATAACTTCTCCCGCTCTGGGTGAAGCGGGAGGGTGTGATAGACTCTTACTGACTAAAACCCACCCGTGTTCCTTCCATTGCCTGTGTTGCCAGGGCCTCGGTAACCCTTTCGAACTTTCCAGCGACCCTTTCCAGGTTTAAGTAATGCTTGAGTATTGAGTAAGGTTCTGTAATACGGCCTTTAAGAGTTCTGATGATTATAGAATCGAATATGATATATTTACTTACGTTCAGTTGTGGGCTAATTTGGAATGCACTTTAGTATCGATTATAAAAATGTCGCGATCACGGAATTGATAAATTTAGTACTTTTTGGGGTTCCGTACCACAAAAGGAAAAAACGGAACCTTTATAAGATCACTCGTATGTCTGTCTTTCTGTCTGTCCGTCTGACGAAGCCGATTTGCTCCGAATCTACTAGACCAATTAAGTTGAAATTTTGTATACATGCACTTCTGTGACCCAAACACGGACGTAAATAAATGAATTTTCAATATGGGGGTCACTTTTGGGGGCAAATTAGCAAATAAAAAAAAAGTTTTGCAAACTGTACCATGTGACATGGCTTCAAATGAAAGGGCTTTTATGGGGGTAGTTAAATACAGAAAGAGAATATTTAAAGTTATTCAATAAAAAAGATGAAAATTGCCGAGCCCCTCCCCCCCTACTGCTACTTGGCTATTCGACAACGGTGTTACCGTTGTCGAATAGCCAAGTAGCAGTAGTCCAAAGTAGTCAGCCAAGTAGTTCGAAAAGTAGTTCTATTAAAATTATCTGAATGACACTGAAGTTACAAGTTTAGAACACTCACTGGAATCTGACGTAAGAACATCATGTTCAACACAGACAGATAGAGAAATATTAACGTCAGGTTTCAGTGACCAATAATGTTAATAATGAATTTTAAGTAAACAAGTATGCGAATAGTTATGTGATCCCGGTGTCCCGGTATTTTTTAAATAAACAATACAACTTATTTAAGAAGTCGTTTCCATACCATGTATCCGATTAGTTGTGCATTCCCAGTTTTGCTGGAATCCCGGGATTTATATAAAGAAAATAAAATGAAGTGCCGCTTCCATAATTTCTTAGCAAAAATTAACTTTAGGCCATCACCAGTGATAGGAATAGGTAGTGCCTATTAGCCTAAACTTCGAAGAACAGAGACAAGAAACGGAGACTTCCTTAGGACTAAATTATTTCCGGCACATCTGTCTCGAAATTTCGAGACAACACTTAAATACATTTAAAAAAATGTGTTATTTGGAATAAGTAATTCGTCTATATTTATCTAAAGTTTGTCTATAAATGTGATAGTTTGTATGGATGTCCATTACTCAATGCCACTGAAAATGCTGATTTTGGTAGTGATATAGATTAAGGTGTGGAATAGCACATATGCTACTTCCTATTAAAAAAAAAGTATAGTTCCCATGGGATACAAAAACAATAGTACACGCGGAAAAAGCCGCGGGCATTAACTAGTAAAAAAAAAAGAATGTAAGGGTCCTTTCACACCACCGATATTGTCTGGCGATTTTTGGAGATTTCTATGCAAAAAAAAACGAAAGAAAAAATGCTCAAAAATCGCCGGTCGATATCGCTCTAGGTTCATTAAATAATTAATGGGCTCTAAAGGAAAAATAAAACACATAGAATATTGTTGTAACAAATATATGTATATTTATATTATTATAAATATGACGTAATTGGAAACCATGAAACAAAATGTACAGAAGGAAAGATTTAAGAAACAAATTTATGTTTATCTATCTTTAAATATCTATGTCATATTTATTTTACTGACGTTGAGGGATGCAATTTTTACTCAAATCAAAGTACAAATTAACCTTTGAAGTTTACAAATTAATATTTGAAGCATTTAGGACAATCAGTTTTAATACTGAACTACTAACTGTTCGGTTTTGATAAAGAACTTGATGCATCAAAAATTGCTAAGAATTTGAAAATCTTTATTTGTGTTACAAATACCATAAAAAATAAAGAACGATTTTAATTTAATCATCGTGATTCGATTCGTCAAGTTCAGTATCAGAACCGAAGTTTTCTTTGTCAGATAAGTCATCTAAGTTTAAATACACAATCATAATTTTTTCTATATTTTCAACTGTCAGGCGATTTCTTTTTATGTTAAGAATCCATTTATAAGTTGAAAATTACCTTTTAACATCAACTGAGGTTAAAGGCGCGTACATATAGTATGATCGCTCATCCTTTCCTGCTGTTATCGCTTCACATATGTCTCTAATTTTATCTAAACCGGGATTTCTGTCCATGACATTTACGAGTTTATTTTTTATAAGCTCAGATGAACACCAGCTAAGCACAGTTCTCACGTGATCAAATATTTCAAAGGATTCCGTTAGAGTTAAATTCGATTTTTGTAATTACTTTAATCCAATTTGTATATCTTTAAAATATTCCTCAATGTAGTCCAAGTCCGATTTCAAGTTTTCCTTTTGAAGAACATTTTTGGCACACCTAGTAGATAGCGCGTCGGAACTTCTTAAAAGATTTACAATTGTTTTAATTTTATCATAATATTTTGCATAATATGACACTGCCTCCAACCAAGTACCCCATCTTGTAATAACGGGTTCTGGAGGAAGCGGCATGTGGGGAAAGGTGTTTTTTAACAAGCGCACTCTATTAGGTGATTTTAAAAATATTTTTTTTACGTTTGAAATTAATTCATCTACATCTGAGTATTCGTATCGTATTTTTTCTGCCACGAGATTCAGTGCATGTGCTAAGCAAGTGACGTGTATCATGTTGGGCAAATAATTTTTCAGCACACGTCCCGCTTTTAGCATATATGCTACACTATCAGTGCATAATACAGCAACGTCTCCTACTTTGGATTCATACAAATCGCACCACATATTTTCAAAGCAGTCTATTACAAATTGGGCAATTGTGCTCCCATTAACAATTTCTAGTACTTTGCAAGCAACTAAAAATGGTTTTTGTGTGATCGCATTTAAAGGTTTTACAAGTAAATGTACCATGTATCTGCCTAAAAAATCAGTTGTCTCGTCTAAAGATACCCACAGCTTTTGATTTGCAATTTGTTCATAAATCGAGTCAATTTTAGTTTTAAAAATCTTATCTAAATAAACTTTTCTCAGCAATGATTGCTCAGGAAGCTTTTGTCCAATTGTACAATTGCAGCAAATATATTTATGGAAGAATTTTTTGAAAGCGGGGTTGTTTACTTGAATCCAAGGTATATTACATAATATGAGAAATTGTACTAGGTCCAAATAAAATTCTTCATTTGGTTTTTTACTTGTCCCTTTGTGTTTCGGACCTTTAACGTGCCTCTTGACACTACTAAGTTTAGCTGTTATACTGCTCTCGCACTTAGAACAGTAAATCAAATTACTGGCCGGGTCGTAATATAATTCAGGATGAAGACCAATCCAACTTTGTACTGTTGCTTTCTTAGGCGTGTTCGCCATCTCCAATCTTACTGGTCTCCAAAAAGATGTACGATGGCAAGTACCTAAAATAAAATAAAATTTTAAGTTTTCCATGCCTCAAAAGGAATAACGAACCTTTATAGATACAGGGAGGTGGAAAGGAAAGCGGGAGAGGTGCGCGCATTCCAGCTAGGTGCATCGATTGTATTGATTTAAAGATTTTATTCTTTCATTTTACGCTCTAATAAAGAAAAACGGTTAGATAATATGAACACGCGTAACATCATTGTTATTGAAATTTTTTTTTCGCATTTTAGTCAATGCGCAAAAGACATATTCCTTTTTGGTTCAAATATTAAAAGAACCGGCCAGAAAAATAATATATTTTGATAGAATTCGTCCACCTTAGCAATTCTTTATGACACCAAAGATATAACATTACTATGCTTGGTAGTATTGAAGTTCACTTTTATATTTGAACCAAAAGTTAAATGCGTATGTTTTTTTTCTTTAACTACGTTTCATACACAATAATTATCTTAAAAACTCCACTAAAAAAATATCAAGTTCATACAATTGCATATCAATCTAGACTGTCAAATTGCTAGTTTAAGATAAAATAATATATACATTAATGTTCTTCTTTATATCTAACTTACTGTTTGTTTCCCTACAAGAAATAAAATAAATAACTTTAGCCAAAACATTAAAAAGTAATAAATGTTGACTTACCGTATTATTTGATGTAGACAGACAGGAACAATGTTATTGCAGCAAATCGTAATCCATAAATTCAAGCCAAAGTAGTCGTATTAAGAAGATCCAGTGAACCAAAAAACGAGCGAGGGTGAAAAACAATATTCACAAAAACAATACAGGAAGATGCGCACTTAACAAACCGAAGTACAGGATTGAAGTGAAGGTAACCTGCGCGCACGCGGGGCGGTAAGGAGTAGGGGGGGGGGGGGGGGGGTATGTAGACCCTCCCCGCGCCGCACAGGTATGCGATCATGGCGGTTACCTTTTGTAATTTCTAAGAATAGATAACGAAACGCGCTGCCGTAAAATGTGATAATGTGATACCATTATTATGCAATTATTTTAATATCATGCACATTTTTAAATATACTTTAGAAATATATTTCATTAAGATGAAAGAAAAAAAGGTATTTGTATTTTCATTTGTAACTAAATATTTGCACATCATGTATATCGGTAGAATGTAAAGGGACCTCATTAATATTAAGATCATACCACTTTGTATACCTACATTCTGGCAAATAAATGAATTATTTATTTATTTTAAATACCGATAAAATCAAAATCAAAGCATTTATTTCAAATAGACCATTTACGGGCACTTTTGAATAGTCAAATGTCGGTCAGTCCAAGAAAAGTGAAGCTAAATTGCACGTTCCAAAGAGTAGGTCTCTATGGAGAAGAACGTGCAAGAAACTCCATGGACACTCTTTTAAATCATATTATGTGTTACATATAATGCCTTTTTTACACTTGAACTTTAGAAATCTCATTAAACGTAGCCGAGAGTGAGCTAGAAAGAAGATATTTACTTCGAAACGTGTACGGCTTCTTATTGAAACATTGTGATTCATTGTGTATTACGATCAACAAGTCATTTACAAAATGTTCTCCAAAAAAAAATTCAGAAAATTTTATGGTTGTATCGACTGTGTATATTATTTATTATGATATATCTAGTCGCAAACTTTAGGTAAATATAGACGAATTACTTATTCCAAATAACATTTTTTTTAAATGTATTTATGTGTTGTCTCGAAATTTCGGGACAGATGTCTCGGAAAAAAAGTTAGTCCTAAGGAAGTCTCCGTTTCTTGTCTCTGTTCTTCGAAGTTTAGGCTAATAGGCACTACCTATTCCTATCACTGGCCATCACTGATCATAAGATATCGAAATTAATATGCGATATTAAATAATAGCTAGTAACGACTATGTTAATATTATGAACATACAATATCATGTCAATAAGTTAAAACCTTTTTTTAATTCCTACAGGACTCGACAGCGACTGGAGCGAGCAGAGCATAGAGAGTTTACCCGGACTATCTGCTAACTACAGTATCCAAAACTACTCAAATATCTATGGCGCTAAGTCTTTAGACAATCTATCGAGTCCCCTCCACATCAGTACATCGCAGGCCGCCACACAACCGGACCCCTTCGACACGTCACAGTTCTGGCCCAGTACCAATCCAACTAGATCTAATTACGAAATATCTATAAACGAATCTAATATAAGCCAACAAACACCAGAATCTCACAGATACTCCAGTAACAACCGCTCGGCATTCACCAGTGCGGACGTTTCTTATAATTATAATAACACGCCATCAACAAGTACTGCTACAAACCATATTAATATTTACGGAAACCTACCGTTGACTTACGCAATGAATAATGCTCTCTCAATGGAAAGAAATGTGGTACCAAGTGTGACGGCATCACTAGCAGAAATGTCGCTGGACGACAGAATTTCAGAATCTCTTAATCTTAGATCTAAAAGCAACAACAGTGATTACCCGTATGGGGAGCCCACGTATAACGCACCGTCGACCTCAGCTGCAGCTGCCTATAATGGAACAGGAGATACAAAGTATAACGACATTCCGCTATACAAGAACTGCGACATAACTCCAGTTCAACAGCAGTTTATATTAGAAACAAAAGACTATTACACGAAGTTATCGACGCCTTTGAAAGCCCACACGAGCAACGATTACGAGAAGAACATCTACGTGCCCCAGTATGAAGAAGAAGGTGAAAAGTTAAGGAACTTCAGCGACTGTGTGGAGAATTCTAAGAATTACTCCGCGTTCAAGTATCAGAACGTTGATTTTGGGAATTATTCGGATTATGGGATTTATGGAGGGAGTGTCGCGTCTACGTCTCGCGGGGAGGCGCTGTATGACGAGGTGCACGACACGGCGAGTAACTTCTACAGCGAGGTAGGCGCGCAGTCTGCCCCGAGCGCGTGCGCGGCGCGGCCGGGCAGCTCTAGCGCCAACCTGTACGACGAGGTGTGCACCGAGGGCCCGCGGCCGCACCGGCCCGCGCCGCCCCGTCCGATGAAGCCTAAGTAAATATAGTATAGTTGAATATCACCCCACAAATCAGTTTAGAAAAATGTTGCAAAGTATACCAAGTATGTCAAGTTACCATCCAATGATATCTTTGTGCCTTTTATATTCAAAAACAAAATTGCGACTGATTTACAGGTTGACATTTCATACGACTCGTTTAGGATCTCTTATAGATTTGAGAGTTTTTTATACAGCATATTGTTTCCTAGACATGGTTTTAGTGCACGGACACGTCTAAATTATCATTTCTTTTTCTTGTAAATTATATTATAGTTTTCTGAAATGTCAACTTATATAAGACTGACAGCATTTCGAAATTATCGCCAAGAATATCGTGAGACAATCTATCCTTCCTAACATGTTGTCATTTTGCTGTAGTGTATGTAGGTTGAATGTTGGCTCGTTCCATTATCATTGATCTATACGCGTTTCATTAACGGTTTTATGTGAACTAATGACTAAATTTTTATCGACCACAGTATGAAACTCGATACAAAAGATATTTTAAATTCACTCTGTTCATTTAACTCAAATGTTAATATAGCTGTAACTATCTATTTAATATAATGTCAAAGCGATTTATATGCGGAGTGTTATTTTTGTATCTACTTTTTTTATAGTGCACAATATTAATATTGTATGAGGGACGGTAATAGAAATATATGTAGCTATCAGAAATATATGCATTATACAAGGTGTCGTTTTGCATCCTCGACAAATTTCAGGAGGCTGCTATGAGAGACTTATATAGTCAAATAAAATTACGATACTTGCTCAATAATTAATACATACTTGTTTTTTTAGTTATTTAAGTTTCACAGAATTTTAGAATACACCACTTTCACAGAACAGAATCACCCCGTTGCGTATTTTTTTTTTTTTTTCAAGATATCAATAGTCATTTATTCAAACTAGGCTGAGGATCAGCACTTTTCGAACGTCAAAATTACATAAGAGTCCCCCAAAACGCCCACCCTTCGCCACTTCCCAGTGCTTTAGCTGGGAAGAAGAAGTGGCCAACAAACTCCCCAGCAGCACAGCTAGACAGCTCCAGAATCCATTATTTTCTCTAACTGAACAGACGTTCAGTTAGAGAAAATAATGGATTCTATACAATAGTATGCAAAACAATTTACACCACGTGAAACACAAAACATTAAATTATTAGCCATATGTCAGCTAGCACACCACTATACCAACAAAAAAAAAAAGAAAAGAAAAAGACCGAAAACTATTCTCAAGCAGAGATAAAAACGTAAACAGAACTTAAAACCTAAATAAAAGCCTTCAAGTATAAAGGGCGTGCCCGCTTACATATATCTACAGCCGTAACAGTCACAAATGATGAATTAGGACCACCAAAGTAAAAAAAATAAACAGTTAATTACTAATAACAAAACAAAGCAATGGTCAGCAAGACGACCAGTCACCACAAGCAGCACCCGTTCACGAGCATAACGCAAAAATCAGCCATTACCCCCCCTCGCCATATTTGAGGGAAGGAGGCAACCCGACCCCCGACGCTACCGCAACCAGTGACGAACTTGCTGCCGGTTGTAAGAATAATATAATCAGTTATCGAGGTCGCTAGCTAACCACATATTGCAATACAACTCAACAAAAACATTGTAATGAGAAGATTATGTCAATAATAAACGAAAATAAAAATTAAAACAAATTGACTTATACAGTCAAATAAAATAAACAATTATATGAACTCATATAACCTGTCACTAGGTAAGCTTATTCTGGAGAAAGAACATAAACATTGTCTTGAGTTAATCACAGCGACCAACAATTCTTATCGTTTAAGTAGTCGTTGATAGAATAGTATGCCCTTGAACAAAGTTTGGATTTTACTTTAGTTTTAAACGCATTAAAAGGCAAATCTAGCAATGAAGAGGGTAGCTTGTTATAAAAAGTAATACCAAGCCCAACAAACGAGTTATGAACCTTGTGAAGCCGGTGAAATGGAGCTCGCGCGGTATGCGCGGTATGCGGTAGTGTGTGTGTAAAAGGGCAGTTACAGTGCGGTATCACACGGACCGCGTTTTAACAAGTGTGTCCCACATATGCCGATTTCCGAAAATTAGAAAAAAAGTACTACTTATTTCATTATGGATTCGTGTCGAGAATCATTTGCTCATAGTTGCCTCCTTCAATTTGACGAGGATGCAAAACGACACCTTGTATACAATGTTGTTTATCCCACTGTTGAAAACATAACGATGTTAGTATAATTTTATCGCTGTGGTGCAGGGCTAGCACGAGAACCGAAGAGAAGCGTTTTTTTGACGGAAGAGTAGATAAAAATGACGTTTTCGTGTAGACAGTTTTCTATCGAGAAATGTAGACAAGCGATTTCTATTCTACAGTAGTGTAGAAATGGCGAAAAATAGTAGTATATTTTGGTTAGCAAGCTACGTAGTTTTAATCACATGATAGTATTTCTAAGTACATATTGGCAACATGAATCGCCCACTCGAATAAACATGGTTCTAGTATTTAAAGGACCCGGAGCCTTTACAATTTTACAATGTATGTGTTACTCATTTTTACTCATTAGTTTTAATATTTACCCCGTTTATAAAAGCCAGTTCAATGTAATCTGTGGCCAAGTCTCACGCCAGTATTGTGATTGGTTGTTGGTTTTTTGTTGGACCAATCAAAACAGGGCCTTATAGAGAAGTGTCAAAGTCATCATGATTCCAGTACGAAAAGAGATGGAGCTGGACGTATAATTCGATCCCTTTTTCACAGGAACAATGACAGACTACACTATACGGACCTTATTATTATGCCTATTAAACAGGGTCACATTAAATTAGCTAGCGATCTAAACATGATAAAGGCCTGCGCAGACGAGGGACTTTTGTCCGCGACGATAACGTATGGAAATCCTGACAGTCTATAATTTGTCCTACGTGAGCGTTGTTGCATATATTTCCGTACGTTTTACTGTCGCGGACAAAAGTCTCTCGTTTGCGCTGGCCTTAAAACAAAAAAAAATATTGTTTTGGTGATAATTTATTTTGAGGTTAACGATCGTAATGTAGTGTATTTGCTTGAAATATCAGATCAAAAATCTGTTTTTGCTTCTGTAAACTTCATAGACGTGGTGGGTACCGATATCTGAACTCAAAAAACTGATTTTCTCAACTCATACTTCAAATAAATTATCATAAAATATATTTTTTTAAATTTATTATGTTTGGATATCGATTCCCATCCGTGAAGACCCCTCCGTGCCTCGGAAAGCACGTTAAGCCGTCGGTCCCGGCTCACAGTGGAACGAATGTATGGGAGCGGTTGGACGTAGACATGTCCGAAAAATAAGAGTAAAATTATGACAAACTAATGATGCCATCTTATTCGATTACTTAATGCCTTCATAAATTGTGGTGATGAATTTCTTCATAACTCCCATATTTCGGGAGTAATTTGAGAAAATGTGAAATTTTACTATGAAAATGAGTGTATCGAGCTCTCTCCCTCCTGATTCCGGGCTTGTTTCAAGTAGCGGTCTCTAATATCGTAATGCTATTACTAAGAGCTATATTTAATACTAAGACACATAGTGCGCCAAATGTGCACTTTCTGGGATAAAAGGAAATGAGAATTTAAAAAAAAAAACGTTTTTTCCCCATTTGTATTTACTTTAAACCGCAGACAGACTTATTAAGAGGTCTATAAATATATTATATATATACAGAAATATATATTAACAAAAATATTCACAAGAACTGATGAGAGTATGACTTTTAAGTAAGTTGATAATAAATTACCTAGTTTCATTAAAAGTACAATAAATAATTAAGATGTAAGCTCTAATTTACTAAGTTACACATTTTAAAACAATAACATCATTTAATTATCTTCGTCATCATCATCATCATCAATTAATTCAAATTCAGAATCGATGTCCGCTAAATCATTTATGTTAACAAATTCGATATCACTTTTCTCAGAATCCGTAAGCTCATAAAATTCCTTAAAAGAAGATTTTTTTACAAACTTATTTCCTTTTGGACGGATACTTGTAACAAGTGGATCAGAAGACAGTAAAAGATTGTGCATAATATCTTCATTGCATGAGATACTGCTATGCTTTCGAGAATGCCCCTCTCTATATTTTCTAAAATCTTTATTTCTAGCCTCAGATGCCTCTTCGGATAGAAAACCAATGGGCACAATTGACATGTTCTGAACTATGTCTGGCCCATGCATTAAAATTTTATGAAGTGAAGAAGGCATATAATACCATGGGTATAACTCCACGTAAAGCTTAGCAGTATCAAAGCAGAACTCTCGGAATTTAGTTACGTTGATCTTCTCTCCTGATGAAATACACTGCAAGATCACACAGATTTTTCTTAAAAGCATAGCATCTATTCCGGTCAGTTCAGCAGATTTAGTGTAGTTTTCAAAAAATCTCCTTGCCGAGTTGCCATTGTTGGTGGATCCACTGCCTTGTTTCACAACATCGAGAAGTAAGCCCGTTTCTCTTCTTACAGCCTCTTGAACTCTTTTCTTCCTGTCATCAACTTGCCTTTTTGCTATATCACCCCTTACTTGCCATGATTTTATGTCTAATTTGTAGGAAATGTGTAATAAGCATTCCATTGAGCGAATCCAAGCGTGAAGGGTGCTTAAGCTATATTTATACATGTCCTTGTTTGCGTGTTTATCTTTGATTAACTCTAAATTATTCATTTCTTTAGGACAAGCCTTGCATATGTCACACACTGAAGCTGCTGTATTGGATATAATGGAATGAATTTTACCATCAATCATTGTCAACAGCAGTTGGTGTTTGACACTAATTCCATCAGTGATGGTGGATGGAGTTAAGGCTTCAATCTCTGCTTCGATTTCAGCCATCTCTCTCTGCACATTTTCTTTGGTTTCCTTTATAAACTTAAACAATATTGGCCGGCAAAATGAAGTGGAAGATGGTCGCTCGTTTTCCCAAATTGTTACACCTTTTGAGACGAGCCGCAGTGGTACAAGACTAATCATAAAATTACTAGCAAGATCGATTTGCTCATCTTCACTCGTCCTTTGATGATAAATGCTTTGGCTAGATGATCCGTCAAAACCCCATTTGCTGGTCAATACGAGCTGTTGATTGGAATCAACAGGGGTTTCTAACGACCTAATAAGTCTTCTTGAGGTTAAATCCATCAAGGCTTGTAATTTGATTTTTGCAGAGCTCTCTGTAACTGTGAGATCTTCTTTGGCCGGATAGCACTTAATTTTTTCTTTAACCAACATGTAGTAACTCGGGTATTGAAAAGCTCCTTCTTGAGTGTTGAAATCCCGAAGAGTGTTATAGCGCCATTTCGATAAGTTCATCGATACATAAAGAGCCAATGCCTTCAAAGGGGATATTTCCCGTACCTGAATTGATTTACCTTCAATGAAGGCTTTGATTTTTGAGGCCTCTTCTGGATTCTCCGTCAAGTATTTCATAACATAAGCTGTATCGCTTTGTCCTGCCTTTTGAAGCGCCCTTTCGGCCGAAAACATAATTTCAGCGCTGCTACTGCTGCATGAAAGACTATCTTCAGTGCGTCTTCTTTTTTGCCGGTTACTAAGGTCCTCAAAAGATTTACGAGGACTAGGATGTGTACAAGTTGAAGCATCAGATTTAGCAGGAGAAATTATGGGCTCGATGACGTCACTTATATTTTCTGTAGAAGGTTCCATATTTTCATTCTGTAATTCCGGCCATTGAATTGCAGCCTGTAGCCAAATCTCATGTTTCTTCCGAAACTTATCTGTGCTTCTTCCAGACTGTGTCCATTTTGCATAAATGCGGTAGCAAAATCGACGACACCAGTCTTTTAAACTTGTTTCAGCACTTTCACATAACTGAACACAACTGTTATCTTTTAAAACACTGAACAAATAGTTAAAGTCGCGTAAATCTTTATGTGCGCGTGCGCATAAAGCAACGTGAATATCAAGATTTGTATTAAAATTTGGAAAATACATTGCGAGATTAGCTTGGATACAACGAGGTGTAAATCAACACTGATTTTAAAGTTACTAATAGTGACCTATTTATATAAAATCCAGGTATCCCAGGTATCCTTTGTTAAATATTGCAAGGTAATTAGTTATTGTGATAATTAGTAAATGATGCATGCTAAATTAGTGTATTAAGAGCCATTTAGTAATTAAATAATAGCAATGTTCTTATCAGTAATCATTAGTGCATCAGTTTTATATGTAAACCTTAAGTCCCTAATTATATATCCTAATTAGCTTATATCTTCTCTAATTGGCTGCTCAGAAATGTTATTGTAATAAGGTAAACCTTTAGAAAAACGGTTTTAATCAACAAAATAAACAAAAAATAAAAAAATTGTGTTATAAAATAAACATCACTCTTTATCCCAGAAAGTGCACATTTGGCGCACTATGTGTCTTAGTATTAAATATAGCTCTTAGTATTAGCATTATGATATTAGAGACCGCTACTTGAAACAAGCCCGGAATCAGGAGGGAGAGAGCTCGATACACTCATTTTCATAGTAAAATTTCACATTTTCTCAAATTACTCCCGAAATATGGGAGTTATGAAGAAATTCATCACCACAAGTTATGAAGGCATTAAGTAATCGAATAAGATGGCATCATTAGTTTGGCATAATTTTACTCTTTTTTTTCGGACATGTCTACGTCCAACCGCTCCCATACATTCGTTCCACTGTGCGGCTGTCATTTGTAGATCTTTGACAGTCGTGACGGGTCTTCATTAGCTCGAAAGTCGGACAACCAGTCTTACCAACGGGTATCGTGTTACCCAGTAACTGGGTTGTGGAGTTCAGATAGGCAGTCGCTCCATGTAAAATACTGGTATTCAGCTGTATCCGATAAGATTGGAAGCCAACCTTAACATAGTTGGGAAAAAGGCTAGGCAGATGTTGATATCGATTCCCATTATGTTTGCGGAGTTTCTAGCTAGTTTAATTTGATCTTGTATTAAATGAGATGTAACATCCGATTTATTTAAATAAGCTTTTATAAGCCGGGTCCTAGTGTGCTATTTATGTAGTTAGGTCGTACAACATCACAAGGTGCCTCACCAATAAGTACCTGCTAGTTTAGTTAATTGGACAAAAGCTAAGTTACTACGTCACTGGCACGTTTTTAAGTCGTTTTTGTAATTATTTATTTCGTCTTATTTGTAGTGATTAAGTTTGTCTCGTATTGCCAGATCGAAGGACATTACTTTCCAAAAAATATGCATTATTTTTGAGCATAATTTGCGTTTAAATACACCTATTGGATATTATTTATATTCAAACTACAACGAAAAGAAATTAACAACATTGGAGATAAACCAGTGTTTATGTTCTATGTCTTCAAACAACATTTAATTTATGATAAAAATCTCATATTAAATATGAAATGTTAATCTATGCTTGAGGTACTCGCCATCATCTTCGACATTTGGATGCTTAACACGTTGCGGGACGCATTGCATCAGCAGTAGATTTTTTAAAGTTGAAAAATGACAGTAAAAATGGCACCGCCGTATAATTTTGATATATAATCAAATTATATGACAGTATAACATAATTATAATTATATGATTAATCATAATTATACGACAGTACGGCTATGAAAGTACTGTCGTCGTGTTATTATTCTTTAGTATTGCTCTAGGGCAGTACGGATATAGCGGTGGTCGTAACTTGTATGGGCAATTTTACTGTCGCATCGCATAATTTGAAAAAGACCGTCCCGCAACGTGTTCAAATGTCGTCAAATAAAAAAAAGTATTCATAAGTGCTACCGCCATGCTGGTACTGTACTTTATTTATGTCTGTTCCTGATATTCAAGTTCATTGTCATGCAGATCGGCTTAAGTAATTATTCGATTTTGATAAAAATGTAGATTTAAGCAAACCTGTGGCAAGTTTTATCTAAAGTATTTTTTCTATTCCACGTTGTAATTGGCGTTTAACACTTTTGTACATTTTGAAAGAAAACTAGTTTATTATAATAATACTTCACTAATGTGTGTACAGTCGAGTTTAACCCGTTATTACGTCGTTCAAAATGAGTGCCACTCATGACTCATTTGAGTCTCAAATATGTCTAGTGTTGTGGAAATAACGTTATTACTACTTCACTGAGCTGCCTCCATCTATAATTATATAGTGTCTTTGCTCTGAGCGTATGTCTAACTAGGCGTTGACGCCGCGTAGACGCTGCGTAAATCCATACGCTGTGTGCGACGAGATTGCATCGAAGCTACGTCGCGCTCGCAGCTTCTACGACCACGCTAGACCAACGCCTTTTGCGAAAGCCATCCTAAGATATTCTGTTGTTGTTGTAACAGCAGCCGTTTGTACGTCGATACGACGCGATGTGTGTATCAGATATTAATCCGTCGTAATGTGGAACCTGTATAAAGGTACCATCCTTGTAAATATGCTTCAGCATCATCTAAGTTTACCTGGGTGACAATAATAAAAGATCTTGTTGGCATCCTAAATGATGGTTTTTATTTTGTGTAACCTTAAAGTTTTACCTAAAGTCGAATTATTAATTCCCTGAAGTAATCTTCATGAGCTAGCTGTCACTTTGTGTAATAAAATGGTCATATTTATTGTATTCTAGAATGTTACACTTGTTATCATACATTTATAAACTTGGGCTTGTACCTAAGTAATAACAGCCGCACGGGTCGATCGATCAGGTTAAGCTACGCTTGCCGCGGTTGGTTGGTATCTTTACATACCAAGACCCCTCCGTGCCTCGGAAAGCACGTTAAGCCGTTGGTCCCGGCTGTCATTTGTAGATCTTTGACAGTCGTTACGGGTCGTCAGAAGCTCGAAAGTCTGACAACCAGTCTTACCAAGGGGTATCGTGTTTTCCAGTAACTGGGTTGTGGTGGTCAGATAGGCAGTCGCTCCATGTAAAATACTGGTATTCAGCTGTATCCGGTAAGACTGGTGGCCGACCCTAATATAGTTGGGAAAAGGCTAGGCAGATGATATTATACATTTATAAACATAACTGGCGAAATGTTGGTGTACTACAGGTACACATCTGCCCAACCCTTCAGGGAAACAAGGCGTGATGTTATGTATGTATGTGTATTATACATTTATTTTACACTTATATAGTTCGATTAAACTAAACTATCACCACCATTACAATAAATATAACCATTTTATTACACAAAGTGACAGCTAGCACAATGGTGCCGATTCCCTTGTTCACAAACTAAATTTAATTTAAGTTCAGTGCATCTTTTTCTTTCTATTTCATTAAGAAAAGGACAGAAGATAAATTTTAATTTAATCTTCTGTCGTGTTCTTAATGAAATAGAAAGAAAAAGATGCACTGAACTTAAATTTAGTTTAGTTTGTGAACAAGGGAATCGGCACCAGTGTCAGATTACTCCATTGAATTCATAATATTTGACTTTAGGGATTTCGATTCTAAAATGACACACACATTTGTGCTAGGTACTACTTAGCGGAGAGCAGTGGTGGCCCAGTGGTAACGGCCGTGACTTACGAGTTGTAGGGCAGGTTCAAACCCGGACAGGCGCTTTACTTTTGTAGAAAATTTCCTAGAACCAAAAATTTCGAAAACATGTGACATCTACCAACCCGCACTGGGGCCGCGTAGTGGATTACGGCCCACTCCCTCTCACAGAGAGGAGGCCTGTGTCCCAGCAGTGGGAACATTATAGGCTGATTATGATGATGATGACTACTTAGATACTTAGTCACTGGATTTCTATAGTATGTGCCAGGTGCCTATGTACGTCGAAATCGATTAGTTTCGGTGACCTTTTTAGAGGCTACCTACCTCTGTTTAAAATACTTGATTTAACTTACAAGCTTTATGGAAAAGCTACATATCTAACCCCTAAAATTGTTTAAATTAATTTTGAAACAAAATGTCACCCTCATTCCGTCCTTACCAAATTAAGACACACCTACTTTTACGTAACCCGTTTCTTAACTAAATAACAAGCATCCCTCTTCTCTGAAAACTTTGTCACAAGTTTTAAAGGTCACTATAATTATCTTGGTAATAAAAAGAGGACATCTTCACTTGTTGAATGCGCAATTGCGCATTCATATTGCCAACTTTATGGGCGACCTTCCTACCCCTACCTATATTAGCTAAGTTTCGTAATTGGAGCCGCTCGTAGGTAGTAAGGCCTACTCATTATGATAAGCTGCAAAGAAATTGTGGTCGTTATATTTTACAACAATTAAAATAACTTAATGATTTCGGAAGTCGGTGGCAAAAAACGAAAATACAAAACCAAAGACACCGACTTCCGAGACTAGTTACTTTTCACTTTGTAGTGATTTTTTTGGAAGTTGGTTGTTTATTTTTTTGTTAAAAGTTTTTATTGTTCACTTTTTATTTGTGGTACCTACTCCACACGAATAGCACTACTTGCTATGTGACAGGAAGTTATTATAACTTCACCACTGGACTGCCGTAAAAAAAAATATCATCCAACTTACGTGGATGTTTTTTTTACTAAGTGAGAAAAACGTATTATTGAAGCTTTCAATTTATATTGGACCACTGCGCAAGCTTCCTGAAATGAAAAAAGAATTTCCAAACTCGGTCCACAATTGACGAAAATATCGATGAAAATAATTAAAAAAAAAAAACAATGGTAGACGAACATAGAACCTACCTACTCCTTTTTTGAAGCCGGATAAAAATGAGGAAGGAGCTGATGGGAAATACCTAGGTAGATGCTTACTTATAATGGCTAGGTATAAGAGGCGATTGTCCGTCGTCGTCGTCGGAGACAGTTGTTTAATTTATTATGTACTAGCTGGGCCCCGCGGTTTCACCCGCATAAGTTTCGTTCCAGTGGGAATATCGGGTTAAAAAGCCCTCTGTCCTAATCCAGGCCATGGTCTACCCATGTGCCAAATTTCATACAAATCTGTTCAGCCGTTTTACCGTGAAAGCGTAACAAACAAACAAACTCACTTTCGCAATTATAATATTAGTTATGATTAGATCTGTAAATTTATCCATTTTGCAAAATTGTCCACCCGTTTTTCTAAACGGTTTTCCACTCGAAAGGGTGGGTCAATGTAAGTACCTGCATTTAGTTACGACCGACTTCAAGAACAATGCTGGCATGGAGCGGGAACGGAGGGGCTTGTCGGTGCGGGCGAACATGCTCGCACGTAGGTTTGCGCGTTGTTCGAGGGAGGTGAAAATAACGCTCTTTAGGGGCATACTGCACGTCCCTTTACACGTGCAGCCTGTGCATGGGCGAGGTACACGCGTGCATCATACGGGGTCCTCCGCGTCCAGCTGAACAACGCGCTCAGGGCAGTATTGGCGCTGCCTCGCTACTGCAGCGCCTCAGGTATGTTCGCTGAGGCGCGCACTGACTGCTTTTATGCGACCATGCGCAAGCGGGGCGCGTCGCTGGTGCGTAGGGTGTGGGGCAGCCCCAATGCTGTCCTGGCGATGATCGCGGACCAGATGGACTGCCCATACATACGGCACTGCTGTGATAGGCATGTTGCCGTCAGCAGGGCTAGTTAGGTGTTGCCCCTTTATTTTATTTTTATTATATTATCCTTTGTGTGTTGTCTGTATTTGTGTGTACTCCACATATGAGTTAATGTTGCTCGAAATAAATGTATATTATTTTATTTTAAAAACTAGTCTGAAGTTGGTGACTATAGACAGGAGTCTAGAGTCACCAACTTTTACGGTCAACAATGGTGCCGATTCCCTTGTTCACAAACTAAACTAAATTTAAGTTCAGTGCATCTTTTTCTTTCTATTTCATTAAGAAAAGGACAGAAGATCAATTTTAGTTTAGTCCTGTCAAATTAATCAGCGCTTGACGTAAATTGACGTAATTTTAGTAGGCAAGTTTTTAATCACGTCTAAACTTGTATGCAGTAGTGACCGGCGCTGATTAATTTGACAGGACTAAACTAAAATTTATCTTTTGTCCTCTTCTTAATGAAATAGAAAGAAAAAGATGCACTGAACTTAAATTTAGTTTAGTTTGTGAACAAGAGAATCGGCACCAATATATAACTAGTTAGTTTAATTTAGCAAATACTAAAATAAACTCATAAGTTCGTGTCATCATAATTAAAATTGTGGTACCTATCCAAAGAAACACAAATTCAGTGTTTATTAAAGGGTTAAGTCCTACATTACATGGACCATCGGGGTAATTGCATACCTAACATACAACTACAATAGCAATGGGCTTAATTTTGACAGTTCAACAACATTCATTGTGTTATTTACGTTGTTGAACAGACAAATTTTTCGAACATTTATGAAGCAATGTCTTAGCAATATCCTACAAAATAATTCAGTTTGTGATTGATTGTTGTGTTACGCAATTAGGGTGCGGGATTAAAAATTCAAATGAATCTCATTAGGTCGGTACGCTTTTCTCCAATCTATCCTAAGAACTATACCTATCATCTTCCCCTTATTTATAAATTTTATTTAAAGTTCTTTTTGTTTTGTTCTAAAAATGTATGGTTATGCAGACGTTTATAAACAAGGGAACCCCTTTATTTATAAACGTCTGCTTAATCATACATTTTTCTGAATCTGGGTTTACCAATCATACAATTCGAAACATTCACACTCTATCTCTTTCCCGCCATTACAAAGAGAGAGAGCCTTTCGAAGTTCCGATTTTGAATTCGACCTCAAAGACAAACACGTTCGGAATTTCGTACCAACTAAAGAAATTTTGCAAAAAGATAATTATGTATTTTAATATAATTTATTGAATTCTTAACTTATTGTTGTATTTAAACGAAAATAAGTATTTACTGCAAATAAAACTAATATTTAACCTGTAAATATTTTTTTCTAGTTTCAATAATGTTACGTACCTAATATATTTTGAATAATAAAATATCATGGGTGCTATTTCCGAAAATGCCTTAATTTAAATAAAAGAGCGGGAATAAAATTTCGTGGCTGGCGTAAAGAGTTGAATAAGTTAAAAAATATTAAAATAATCGTAAAATATGAGTGAAACTAGCGACGAGAAGAGTATTTTAACACCGGAAAAGTTAAAACAACAAGTTATTAATGCAGAATTAAGTTTCCTACCCGAGAAGTCTCGCAAGAAATATCTGTAAGCATACCATGTCTTCAATGAATGGAGACTTACTAAGGGCGCAAGCAGTTTTTCGGAGACGGTGTTGCTATCTTATTTTTTAGATGTATCACAGACGAGGCGATCATCTACAATGTGGAGTATTTACTCAATGTTGAAAGCTACTTTAAAAACAAAACTCGTATCTTTTTTATAAAGAATTTGGGCATTTGGGAATTTGAGTTTCAGTTGGGCATAAGTCTGAAAAGTCCAAAATTTTCACGGCCTTTAACATAGAAAATTTTCTTAATGAAGCTCCGGACTACAATTTTCTTGCCGCTAAAGTAAGTGGTACCTATGAATCTATGTTGTTAGGTAGTTATTAAAATTTGTGTGTAGACTGTTATGTATAAAGGTCTTACTGCCTACTACTTATTTTTGGAGGCGCAATGAATCCTAGTCTGGCTTATCAATACTGTTAAAATATTTATTACGTTATGTAAAAGATGCTGTAAATATTAAATTATGCATATTAATTATGTAATATTTTCATTACAGGTTGTACTGATCATAGGAATTAGTGGAGCGTGTCGCAATAATGAGCTATTACAGCTAACAGTTAATAATATCGAAAAGCATTCAGATAAATTACTGTTAGTAAAATTGAAAAATACGAAGACAAACCTTGATAGGTCTTTTGTCGTACGCGAAGAATATGTAACTATTGTAGAAAAATACCGAAATTTACGTCCAGCCAATATAAAAACCGACCGATTTTTCATACAATACCATAATAATAAATGCTCAAGGCAGCCTATGGGAGTAAATAAAATAAGTAAGTGCTACACCGCGAGACATTGCCACTTTCTTAAAACTGGAAGAGCCTCAGCTATACACGAGTCACTGCTTTCGGAGAACTTCGGCAACGCTCTTGGCTGATTCCGGAGTCGATCTCACCACTTTAAAACATCACGGCGGGTGGAAGTCCAATACGGTTGCAAAAAGCTATATTGAAGACTCAATAGAAAATTAGTCGAAAATCTGTAAGCGTATAGTGGAAACAATAAGTCTGAATTCGACCTCGGATCCTTGGTCTCACCCACGCCCATCCACTTCCAACGACGCACACTGTATCGGCTTTCTGTATAAGTACACTTTACTTATACAGAAAGCCGATCAGAGTCACCAACGTTCACCGTTGTTCCTTCTCAATCCGCCACCGAAACAGAAACCTTAACCCCAGATAATCAAACTCAACTCAATGCAGCTATAACGTTGCCACATAAATCTGTTACTTTTAATTTGCAGAATTGCAGTTATTTTACTTTTTTTTTTAAAATGTTCCATTTTATTAAATTGGTAACTCTACGTACAATGTTAATTATTTTGATTCACAATAAATAACAATAATATTAACATTACCTAATTAGGAAAAACGAAAATTTTATCAGCCTAGGGTTATTTAGGAACAGTAACATGTGCCATGACTGCATATACCAATGCTAATAATGTACCTACCTAACTTTTGTCATCTCTTCATGACTATCAAGGGATGACAATCACAAAAGTGATATTTAGGTGGTGTGGTAACGGTGAACATTATACTTTTAAGACGTCATTAGTAGGTACCCATCTCATGGAGGCGATCGGCGGCAGAGATCTCTCGCGTCCGGCCCTGGTTCAGGCCATGGTACGGAGCGAGAGGGCATGGGCAGCCGTCACCTCCTTCTGCGAAGCAGTAATGCTCGCGAAGGAGGAGGCGGGACGGTTGAGAGAAAGGCATGTTTCGCGCCCTCTCGCCCCTAGCCGCCGCAGGAGACGCCCTGGGCGTCGAGAATCCCGGGCCGATTTCCGGCCACCGTAGGCGCGGGCTTGCGGACGGTGAGCAATGGGTAGCTCACCGTCCGGCAAGGACCAGGCCCGGGTTGATGGCGCGTCGTATTCCACGCGCGCCTCAAAGAGATGTCAGCACAAATGTAGGGGTCCACTAGGGCCGATGCCTGCCGGGGTCGCGGGAAGGTACTTATGGGTCACCGAGTCCCCTGGCAACACAGGCAACAGGAAGGAATACGGGTGGGTTTTAGTCAGTAAGAGTCTGACACACCCTCCCGCTCCGCCCAGAGCGGGAGAAGTTATTTGATGATATCCCGCTTAAAAAAAAAAAGTAGGTACCCATACTAGGTAGTTATCCACATCCACCTATTACATACAGTAATTTCTATTAGAAGAACTCTTCATTTATTAAGAAGCTGGATCCATCATAATTTACATTGCTTTGCCAACGCTATAAACGTGATAATGTGTAGAGATAGAGACTTATATCTACTTTCTTCTACATTAAAGAAATAATGCTCCGCAGTCCACAGGGAGCTATTTCATTAACTTTTGACAAAGTCCTCTAATGTCTTAGTAGTTATTAACTGTGCGGCCTGCGTCTGACGAACCCATGACCATGTGGAAGTATGTCGTCGAATTACGTATGCATGTCACAGCGTTGATAATGCTGCTTTGTATATCTGTATTATCTCTGCTCTACTTATCATGTTGAAGACCAAGTACGTCTGTTTGTCATACTATATCTACCTCCCTATGTTGAACTGTACATAGGTAGGTACTCCTACACATGAAGTATTCGTATAGGCGTAGATACGATCTACCAACACCTACAATTTCTGAAACTTGTAAGGAATGGAAGTCTCTATTAAGGAATCCATTTTATATTAAAAGTTGGATGAATAGATGCAGATTTTATTAGCCTAACGTGTTATCATCTACTTTAGTATTTACCTATTCAGAATTGATTACATAACCAACAGGTAACAGAAGACCTACGAGTAGCGGAAAATAAATGGTACACAAATTAATGATGTCTATTGTAGTGGTAGTAGGAATTAGAGCGACATTGGCGCGGCCCGAAGCCGTGTTATCGTAACTACGTCATTTACATGCAGGGTGGTGCCGATAACTTAGCGTGGGCGACTGCCGCCTCCTAACACGTTCGTATTTACTCAAACGTGATACTTCGATTAAAATGCACGCAGCTCTAAGTGCATAGCTAGCTAGCTAAGCTAGATCTAGACTGAAACCATATATCGTTACGTAATAGTCGAGACAATCGAAAATTAGCTTTTTCATGAAAGCTTTATCGATAAAGTCTTAATTGTAGTTGGAGTGAAGTGGCTCAAGTGTGAGGCTCGGAGAGTCCAGTGCTAATATCGCGTTATCTAATGATGATTGGTGTGTAACATCGCGTCGGTGCGTCGTTATGTAGGCGGCGAAGTGGCCGCACGTGAATGGACGGGCGCAGGATCGATAGAGCGGAGTGCGCAGGCTCGCGCGCGGCACACAGCTGGCGGCTTCGCACCACCACCGCTCGCTCGACCTGTGCCTCAGTGTCCACAGTGAGAGGGCTAAGTGTATCAGCTGTATCTCGAACATGTTCCAGTGTTATCGGCGGCTCTAAACGGTGCGTAGAACATTCATTACACATAGCTCCCACAACCCGCCCTTTTAGTTTACCTACATGTTTTCAGTCGCCGTCGCCATATCTGCATATTAACGGGAAACCTGTTACACGAGTTCACATAACAATTCATTAAGACTGTGAGTGTTTGTTTATAAACTAAAGGCTTCAGTGAATTATTTAATGTGTTCCTAAATCACCATCTATTTTTCTTCTCCATGTTTAATTTTAGCTACCGCAATCGATAACGTGTCATCCGAACCGAAGCAGCCCGTCGCTGCACTGTCAGTCATCCGCTAATTAATTAAACATGTTCCTTTTCCGGAAATATTCGTAACAAAGCTAATAACGATAATTACAGTTGATGCTTAATAAATTCAGTAATAAAAATGGTATCAAGATACTATTCGCGTGGGAGGTAAAGGGCATGAGTGCCTACGTCAGTGGATCCGACATAACAAACTATAGAACGTTGTACCTACGGTTTGCGCAATTCTAGCTTTTATTTCTAGGTGTTTGGGGTTGATATCAAACAAATTGTTTGTGGAATTACATTTTTAAAGCCTAAACTTATTCGTCGTAAACATATTATAAGAAGATATTTTAGTCGCGTAGGTAGAACTTAAATAGGACCCATTAGCATTTAGAATTCTTCGCATCCATGGGTAGGTAGCTATAGGTAGTACCTACTTACTTATTGATGTGAAGAAGTTAGTAACTATTCCATACCAAAGCTCATTTCTCATATTTATTTATTTGAAAGAAAATGTACAATCGCCAGCATATCAACATACGAGTACCACAACCAGTCAAATTTTCTCATTAGATTTTGAACTTAACCATCAAAATTTTAAGGTTAAAAACCTTGAGAAATTTGACGGTTTGTGGTAATTTGTTGTGCTGGCGACTGTACCTACTGTAGGTTTTTTAAATTCAGGCAGTTTTTGCTCACAAAGCATGTTTAGTTTTAGAAGTGTTCTCCAATGATGTTGGGGCGATAACCTTTTGTTATTAACTTTCTTTATTCATTAAAGTGTTGTTTAATTGAGCCCTTCACCAATGAATTTTTAAAATCCAATAAATTAGATAGATAGGTACCTAGATACGAGTTTTTTTTAAAGTTTAACACCTTGAATAATTGTATTGTAATATTTGTACTTCTAAATCCAATAAAATTCTAGGGATAAGGAAATATAAGTACTATTACCCAAAACTAATAATCAAAAATGTGAAGGTTACTCACCAAATCTCTGCTCGATAATCAAGTTCTAATAAACACAATGTAATAGGTACCTAGTACCTCTGAGTATAGCTTCTTTCTCACTGATTCATATCTGACTGACCGACTCCTCGTCAGTTCAATATTGCTTGTAAATGGTTTATTTGAAATACATGTTTTGAGTTTGAGTACAATTTATGCTTACTTAATTCCCGATATCACCAATCAAACAAATTTAAGCATATAAAAGGATCAAAAGATCATTATAAGTCAAAACGGATATAGGAAAAACATCTTTTGACTTTATTCATTTTCCAATTTTTATTCACGTTTTCACTACGAATTGTCACATGAGGTTATTGACGTACACTTCAGAATAAACTCTTTTCTTTTTTTTTTTGGGTGAGGCATTATCAAATAATTTCTCCCGCTCTGGGTGGAGCGGGAGGGTCTATCAAACTCTTACTGATTAAAACTCACACGCGTTCCTTCCGTTGCCTGTGTTGCCAGGGGCCTCGGTATCCCTATCGCACTTTCCCGCGACCCCGGCAGGCATCGGCCCTAGTGGACCCCTACACTTGTACTGCCATCGCTTTGAGGCGCGCGTGGAACACAACGCGCCATCGACCCGGGCCTGGTCCTTATCGGACGGCGAGCTACCCATTGCTCACCGTCCGCAAGCCCGCGTCTACGGTGGCCGGAAATCCGCCTGGAATTCCCGACGCCCAAGGCGTCTCCTGCGGTGGCTAGGGGCATGATGGCGCGAACTTTGCCTCTCCCTCACCCGTTCCGCCTCCTCCATCGCGAGCATTACTTTTTCGCAGAAGAAGGTGACGGCTTCCCATGCCCTCTCGCTCCGTACCATGGCCTGGACCAGGGCCGGACGCGAGAGATATCCGCCGCTGATCGCCTCCACGAGGACACGGTGGTGCTCTGCCCAAGCCGGTTCAGAATAAGCCTGCAATCATATTTATATTCGAGTCCATGCCTGCAACTCTTGATATCGATTTGAAAGTTCTTAATAATTTATACCTATGAGCGTTTTCAGCGACTTTCAGCGTTGAATCGGTGGCATTTTGAGAATTCGTGTGGTCGTGTCAATAAGTATAGTAACGTTAGGGACATTTTAAATTGTAGAATATTTTATATGTATGTTGGGTTGAGAACGGGTACTTCAATAGTACCTAGAAAGGTATAAATAGGTATATCTGTTATATAAATAGATACCTGGTAACGGTGGCCACGTTCAAGGAAAAAATAAGTATCTTGTGACGCCTTCTTCTTCTTGACGTCTCGATTTGATTCCGAAAGCGAATCGAACGGTTGTGGATAGCTGTGCTGAATAGATGAAAATTCCATGTGTTGTTTGTGTCAAGTAGTTTTTCCGTTCTTCTTTTAATTGATAATTTTCTACGTAGAGTGCTAGGTGTAGTAGGTGGTAGGCTTTAAGGCTACCGCAGACAGGCGCGACGCGACACTAGTAGCACAATTTCTATGAAAACTTCATGGAAAGTGTCGTGTTGCCTGACGCGCCAGTCTGCACTAGCCTTTACTCTTTGCTAAGCTTTTTATAAATATTGAATTTAGTTTCGATTCGATTTTCCAGATGGTTATTCTAATGATTGAGAGCAGTGGTGGCCCAGTGGTAACGGCGACTTACGTGTTGTATGTCGTGGGTTCGAACCCAAGTAGGCACATTTCTTTGTGTGAACAATTTCATCACCACTGCTCTCAAAACGGTGAAGGAAAACATTGTGAGGAAACCGGCATGTCCTAGAACCAAAAATTCGAAGATATGTGACATCTACCAACTCGCTCTGGGCCCGTGTGGTAGATTACAGCCCACTCCCTCTCGATGAGAGCCTGAGAGGAGGCCTGTGTCCCAGCAGTGGGAACATTATAGGCTGATTATGCATTCCAGTGATTTCATGGTATACCTGACTGTTTGTTGATATTCTTTTCGCTGATAACGATTTAGTTTCTATTAGGTTTAACATGTTCCCATCTTTTTCGACTTCAGGAAATATTCAGGATATCAGTAGGTACATCGTTTAATCTGCAGAAAACTAGTAGAGTTGCTAGTTACTTTACCTACTAATTTCACGAACCTTGTTTTTCCGATACCTGATGGTCATAAGAATCGGGGATAAAGAGTCCTGGATCATTAGAATCAGTATGGTTCTAAGTTACCTGCATGTCAAAATAAGCAGAAAACTGTACAATAAATTAATAGTAAATTTACTATACAACAATTTTCTCTTATAGGTACTAAATTAAATAACTAACTAACTATACATTTACACAAAAACAAAAGGCGTCGAAGAAATATTCGATTACACAAAGAAGTATGTTTTCTGAAACTTGAACTTTTTTAAGGAAAATCAGAGTTAACGCGAATGTTTTTACCGAACCATTTTTTGCTATGTAGGTAATAATCTATACACACGTAGGCACACGTGATTTTATCTTTTGATCATTGGTCCAGACAAGTTTTCAGCAGTCCAGTCGTACCTAACGGTACGTAAGCTGTTCAGTCGGCCCACGCGCCACCTTCCACATTACAATTTAATTCAACTCTTTCAATTCAATCTGCCTGGATTACTGCCGTACCTGTGTGTATATGTATACCTATGTAACTACTGTGCCCGTAGTTTCATTTGGCTCTTTCAGTACCTACTGCAGTTTTCTGTAGTTATGCATTTACCTCCACTGACTGTTTAAATATTGCTGATGTTATTTCGTTTCCCAGTGCACGTTCTTTTGCATATTCAATCGGCGTACTTTTTAACCAACTTTCAAAAAGGAGGTTAATATGTACGACTATATAAAAAAAAACATAAAAAAATATTAAAAAAAAGAGCATAAAAAAATTAATGGAAAGAGCATAAAAAAATAAAAAGAAAGAGCATAAAAAAATATTTTTTAAATCGGTCCTGTTCTTGAGATGGTCCCATTGTCACCAAGTCAGAATCTGATGAGGGGATCCCATGGAAATCGAGGAAAATCCTCAAATTTTATAGAGATTTGGGTATTTTTTTATAGTAACTCGTGCACTTGCTCTCGAATAGCACCATTTGGTGAAGTGGAACTGATGATGAAGACCACAGGTGGCCACCGGAACTACTTAATAATAAGTATTTCACGGGTTGCGATTCGATTAGGTACTTTAATATGGTTGCTAAGCAGTTTATGATCGTCACAATGCATATGGTGAAGGCACAGTTCTTGGCTCCAGCTCCTGGTTCTTACCAGGAGAACTCCTCATCAATTAACGTCCCTAGATCGGGACAAGCAATATTTTGTAAAAGGTGGTGAGTAGATAGTTAACATTAGGCTATTGTAACTTAAATAAATTACAAACTAGATAAAAAAGATAAAAAAAAGATAAATTAAAATCTCAAAGGAGCTGGGACGATATTTATTGCGATTTAACATACAAATCGATTCTGAGCCGCAGTTCAGGTCCGGATCGCGCAAGACTTTTGGCGGTCGGAACCAGAGAGGCCGGTCATTGGCTACATGCCCATCCTTCTCCATATACCGGTACCTTCCTGGATCCGACCTCGCTTCGTCTAGCGACTGGTCTGCGGCTTGGGGTCACGGTATGCACTCCACACACATGCCCTTGTGGCACGGACGTGGACCGACTGGGTCACCACGGACCTTTGGCGTCGAGACCCCCGGTCTGTGGGGTCCCAGTGCGCATAAGTTATTTGCGGAAATCGCGAAACTTCTAGTTGATGACTGGTGACCGAAAAGCTGGCGGCTTTCTCGCGCAACTCGTCAGCATTGCAATTCAGCGAGAAAATGCCGCCAGCATCCTCGGTACAATGCCCCGAGGGCCTTTTTTAAGCTTAACTTAGTTTTAATTTAATTCAGTTAATGTTAATAATCATCTTGTAATTTGGTTATTTTAATTACAAACTGACCAACTAAATTTAATTTTGGAAACGGTGGCAAAAAACTAAAATACTAATCCAAAGACACCGACTACCCAAATTAAAGTTATTTTTCACTTTGTAGTGTTTTTTTTTTGGAAGTCTGTTGTTTTTTTTTGTAAAACAAATTCTATCCAGTATACCTATCTTAACTGGATAGAAAAATAGACTTACCTACCTGTCTTTTAATAGGGAAATTCGGGTTTCTGGTCACATCACATGAGACATTTATAATGTGAATTGAATATGACCTACTTTCTCGGCTGAAATATCAGATTTTCATCAAATATCCGTCTAGAAATCAAACACAGAAGGGAGAGGACACAGCCATTTTCTAATAACTAACTCTGCTACTGGGCCACTATTGATGTGATCGAGTCATAACGCAATATCCCTTTTACGAGAACCAAATACGAAAAAATATGTTTCTATAAATAAATAGAAGCCTTAAGGGTGGATGCTAGCACTCAGTGTATATTGCATTCGGCGTTTTCCGATAGTTCACGTCCGAAGTAATATAAGTTGGTTCTACGAATCGAATTCTCTGTTTACTTTACTACGTTTCAACTTTGACTTTATAGTTTATTACAATCTTTGAAATGGAATTCAATTGAAGTTATTGAATTGTAGCGTAGGTAGGTAGATATATAACGTCCCTACAATACTCGATGAAGATAAACATTGCAATATTATTATTTAAGTTAAGTATTTGTTTTATGGAAACGGGATTTGTTAGTCTACCATTCTTGATGAATAAGTTCTAAGTAGGAACTTAAAAGAGCTGTCTAATTTAGTACAGTTTCATGAGCTCTTAACCTCATCTACTGTTTCCTTAAGTTTCGGGCTATATCAGGAAAAGTATATATAGTATAAAGTATATATATACCCCTTCGTTGATTTATATTGTAAATACCTAAAATTAAATTCAACGGAATAATTTCCCCCTGTTTTCATAAAATACAATCTAATAATGGGAAGGTGTTTGTATTCGAAATAATTTCGCAAACAGGACCTAAATCCTAACTAACATTATAAATGCGAAAGTGAGTTTGTTTGTTTGTTACGCTTTCACGCTAAAACGGCTGAACGGGTTTGTATGAAATTTGGCACATGGTAGACCATGTCCTGGATTAGGACATAGAATAATATAGGTACTTTGTTGAGCAGTGGTGGCCTAGTGGTAACGGCCGCGACATACGAGTTAGTTTCGAACCCGCTTACTTTGTGTAAATTATTTTATCACCACTGCTCTCAAAACGGTGAAGGAAAACATCGTGAGGAAACCGGCATGTCCTAGAACCAAAAATTCGAAGACATGTGACAGGCCTGAGTCTCAGAAGTGGGAACATTATAGGCTGATTATGCTTGTTGTTCTTAGAATTAATAACTATAATTGTATTTCAACTCCCCAGCGACATTGCTGAGTATATTTAGGGACAACTGTAAATAGCATAACATAATTGGACTAGTTTACAAGGATAAACTTCATTTAAAAATATTTTTTTTACCTTTGTAAAGCCTATCTTTACACCTACACAGTACCTTCCAGGCTTGATACAGAGGTACCTATAGCTAGCCTGTGCTTCCAGTAGGTACTCACATAATTAATTAGTTACCTGCAGGGACTCCTGTCAATTGCACGGCTGGCAACACCGCCCACAACCACATTGCTGCGTTCAATGAATGCCACGCGGCGACTACAATTATTCGCATGTAACTCTCAAACAATATCCTTTTCAAGTAATTGTTGTACAGACGCTGGCCGGAAATTATATTGTTCGTTTATGTACGGGTATCAGTTTGTGTGGATATTTTTAGGAACGTTTAATATAGAGTACCAAAAGAAGTAAGTTATTCGAAATTTAAAAGAAATAAAAATGTTGAAATAGTATTTATTTGCATACAGCATGCTGTTTATAGTTATTTTAGAAATACATTGTAGAGCATACATGTTTGTTTATATCATAGCATGAAAATATTGCAGGTTATATTACAAAATGTTTCAGTCAATAAATTATTTTATGCTGTAAAAGTGATTAGTGTTTAACCATTTAGTTATGTAACTTTTTTTAAGCAATCTTAGATCTCATCATCATCATCATCATCATCATCATCTGCCTGCCTTTTCCCAACTATGTTACGGTCGGCTTCCAGTCTAACCGGATGCAACTGAATACCAAAACAATCAAACAAAAAATATTACAAACAAACGAAACAAAACAATCTAAGATCTAAAGTTTTTAAATCACTTGGAATTTTATGATATACTAGATGCGCCCCGCGGTTTCACCCGCATAAATTTTGACCCCGTGGGTATATCGGGATAAAAAGTATCCTATGTGTTATTCCTGGTTATAAACTATCTGTGTGCCAAATTTCATCCAAATCTGTTCAGTACTTTTTGCGTGAAAGAGTAACAAACATCCATCCATCCATTCTTACAAACTTTCGCATTTATAATATTAGTAGGATTTATTTAAATATATTACCTCTAAAATTAATAAAAATTCAGTCACAACACCCCAATAACTTGATGTTATTTTCATAAAAAATAATTTCGCTCTATTTAAAAAGACAGCTAATAATATTATCTAAAAAAAGCTTTTCATAATTAAATATGATAATTTATTTTGTCAGAAATACAAGGTGTTTTTTTTGATATCCCATAACTCTAGGGTATGAATCAGATCATATCAAAGAATCAACTGACATATGAATTATTTTTTTAATTTATCATTTTTTTGGTTTTTATTTTCCATACAAAATAATGCGACAAAGTCACGATTATTAATAATAATATATTAATAATAATAAATAATATGAATAAATAAATTTATTTTATTTTATTTATTTAGTTTATTCATGTAAAACACCCTTACGTGAAATATGACAACGTCGCATTTTGTTAGCTTTAAATATGAATACATAATCAGCCTATAATGTTCCCACTGCTGGGACACAAGCCTCCTCTCTGTGAGAGGGAGTGGGCCGTAATCCACCACGCGGGCCCAATGCAGGTTGGTAGATGTCACATGTCTTCGAATTTTTGATTCTGGGACATGCCGGTTTCCTCACAATATGAATGATTGCTTTGAATGAAAATTAATTGCTCGTATTTATCAATAAAACTTAGATACCGACACACATCGAGAGTCTAGGGTTAGTATTATGATATCTTCGAAATTATGCATTTTTGGGCCACATATTCTAGGACTTTTTGTATTATTTTTACTTATAGAATATAACCCCAGAGTTATGGGATATCAATAAAAACAAGTTGTATAATGGACTTAGTATAAATTGAACGTTTTGCTAAATGGTTTTAAATTGGCAGCCCTGAAAATATTACCACTTTTTTTGTACCTTTGAAAAACAAATCTTGTTATTGTATATTTGAACCCACTTCCAATTAGACATTATATAAAGTTACAAGTTATATTTTGTGGATTTCACCGCTCAGATGTGTCTCGTGACTTGAGCCAGCACTTCCCGCCCACGCCCCGAGCATACGCCCACGCTGACCGACGTCATAACTCAATACTGAATCGAGGAAACACATCCAAGTTGTACCAATGTAAACACGTCCCGGTAATAAATCGGAAGCCGCATATTACCTACTCTCAACGGAAAATCTAGATCATTTGAACGTGGAATAAGTGTCGAAAGTATTTTTTTGGGAGTTTGGTTTGTTTAACTATGACATGGAATTGGTTTTAGATTTAAGAATTTTGGTAGAATTAGGTCCTCTCCTCAATAAGTAAAAGTATTGCAATTGACTACGGTTATAGGGTTCAGGGTGTGATAAAAAAAATGTCAGGGGTGATCTGACATATTGTATCAGCTACTACACACGGCACGGTACACTACCTCAAACTTCCCAATTAATAACTTTCATTCAACTCAGCCTATAGCAGTTAGTGAACTGCTATAGGCTGAGTTGAATGAAAGTTCTAGTAGTGACTAGACATAGGCCTCTCCCAGGCTGCGCCACAACATCCTATCCTCTGCCTCCGTATCCAGTCTGTCAAGCCACCTTTTTAAGGTCGTCGGTCCATCTAGCTGCGAGGCATCCCACACCACGCTTGCTGATCCGCGGTCTCCACTCCAGGATTCGTCTGCTCCACCGACCATCGGTCCTTCGACCGGGCCCGTAGCCCCCGGTGCAAGTGTGCGACGGACCACGGGGTGGTTTTAATCAGTAGAAGTCTGACAGACCCCTCCGTCCGCTCCAGGGCGGAGGACATCCATGAGGATATCCACTCCGTTGCCAGAAAAAAGGTAAATTTACTCCTTCACAACTTTGAGAAGCGACCCTTCGATGTGGATTGAACTCGGCAAGACGTGCGAATTGTACTGTAAGTACAATCTTACGTCTTGTCCAAATTCATATACCGAGGCCAACTCGCCAAATGGAGTCTCCATTTGGGCTGCGCAGCATCTGGTCTAACTGTTCCAGCGTCTCTGTCATTATAACGATGTCATCGGCAAAACGAAGGTGGGAGATCTAAACGCTTCTACCCTTTCCAGTCCCGACCAGCGACTTAAAGACGTCCTCCAACGCATTGGTGAACAGTTTCGGGGATATCACATTCCCCTGTCTCACCCCCCTGAGCAGTTGGATAGGGCTGGTTCTTTTATCCTGGATCTGGACGGTCATCGTTGCAGCGTCATACAAACACCTCAACACTTCGATGTAGCGCGAGTCAATTCGACATCGTTGCAGAGAGGCCAGAACTGCACATATTTCGATGGAGTCGAAGGCTTTCTCGTAGTCCACAAATGCCAGACACAGCGGCTGGTTGTATTCTTCGGTCTTCTGCACAATCTGCCGAATAGTATGGATGTGGTCTATGGTACTGAAACAAAAAAACCGAAAACCGGCTTGTTCTGGTGGCTTGAACTCGTCAAGTCTCCTGGCCAGACGGTTCGTGATGACCCTCGAGAACAGCTTGTATACCTTGCTCAGAAGTGAGATGAGTCTACGTATAGTTCTTCAGCAAGGTATTAATTTCATCATAATGAAGACATTAACTTAAGAAAATTTGCTTCCGATTTAGTTATTTATATTAAGTGTCACCATCCAAATACCCAACATTCATATCTGTGACTCGTGAGTTTGTTTAAGGATATTCAAAAATATAATTATTATTGTTTTGGGGAATTGTGATAGCCATGTAAATTTAAGATGAAGGTGTGTTTATTACATAAACGTATTTTTGAGATGATTATGTTAAATGATTAGTGTTACAATGCCTACTACGCCGTAGTACATATTTTTAGTTTGTTATTTGAATACTGCTAGTTTGAACACGTTGCTCATTCTCAGACACCGTCGAATCATATGGTATGGTAAAGATAGGATCTTCTATTTACGGGTTTACTGAAATTTGATCCAGTCTCGTCCAAACTTCAGAGTTGTTCAGGTGCTACGCCAAAGTGAAAACTTCGTAGCACCTTGCTACGAATTTCGTATTCGTTAAATTTTTCGTATGATTGTTTTCAATGTTTATCAACAACCTTTTTGCAAGTTTAACAAGGTTTTTTGTTTTTCAAATCTTAACAGCGATTTTTTTCTTGAATCGTGTTTTGAACTTAGTTCTTCAAATAATAATAAAAATTAAACATTATCCAGGGGGGTAACCATCACCTCTTATAGCAGTATTATTATAATATTACTTCACAGTGGGAAAGTGATGGAGCTATACTGGACTTATAGCTCCATCTCTTTCTCACGCTGAAGTAATATTACAATAATACTGCTGTAAGAGGTGATGGTTACCCCCCAGGACCGCATCAAAAAACGAAACGCGTTTTTGTGAATAATAATGGAGGTAAAATAGTTAACAGGAAAATTTTGGTTACAATATGTAAGAATGTCATCATCTGCCAACCCGTACTGGGCCCGCGTGGTGGAATACGGCCCACTCCCTCCCACCGAGAGGAGGCCTGTGTCCCAGCAGTGAGAAAATTATAGGCTGATTATGTTATGTTATGTATTGCATCGTCGAGATTTAACATACTCGTACGTTGTAGGCCGTCTTCATTGTAAAGCACGGTTACAAAATTCAAAGATTAAAAAAAAAATGTCAGTGACATAATAGAGTAGTTTTAATAGAGCTGTTTTTAATAGTAGTAAAACCGGCCAAGTGCGTGTTGCACCACGCACAACGAAGGGTTCCGTAGTTGGGATGAATTTATCTTAAAAACAAACTTAACATTTTAGTTGAAAAAAATGTTCTCTCATATATCGATCTACGTCACGGTCAATTCTCCAACTGCAAATGTAAGTTGTTCAACTATTACTTACTCGTTAACTTGCAAAAACAGCTGTGATATTTTTCCTTTTAATTTCGTTTTATACAATATGTAACAAAAACCCTGTTGTTCATTTTAGGATCGTATACATTTACCTACAAGCATATCATTGATGAAATTATAATTTTAAATGGGAAAAAAACTAAGTGCATTCGATTTTCTTTACCAAATGTCAAAAGTGGTGATTATGAGATAGTATTGAATCAAGAGAAACTAGAATTCGTCGATAAAACTGTTTTCCTGGGGATCACGCTCGACTCAAGGCTACAATGGGGTCCTCATTTAACATCTCTTGCAGGACGGCTAAGTTCAGCGGCATATGCTGTCAGAAAAATCCGTCAATTTACTGATGTAGATACCGCGAGGCTAGTCTATTTTAGTTACTTTCATAGTATCATGTCTTACGGTATTTTACTTTGGGGACGGGCTGCAGACATCGAGTCAATTTTTATTCTGCAGAAAAGAGCTATCAGAGCCATTTATAATCTCCGCAGGCGCGATTCTCTAAGGGATCGGTTTAAGAACATTAACATCATGACGGTACCTTGTCAATATATCTACGAAAACATACGTACGTAAGAAAAAATGTACATCATTTTAGTAAAAGAGGTGAAAGACATAATTATAGTATTAGAAATAGGGACCTATTATCTCAGCCAGGTTTCAGACTGGCTAAAGTAGACTCATCTTTCATGGGGTACTGTTTAAAATGTTACAATAAAATTCCACCCCACATACTTCAACTGAATGAAATGAAATTCAAATCTTGTATCAAACGCACACTATGCAGGCAGGCATATTATAAGTTGGGTGATTACATCGCTGATAAAAATGCTTGGCTCAATGCTGGTCCTGCTCCACAACCACCAATTGAATAATTAACATTTGAAAATACTGTTGGAGCAGCTGAACATTGTAAGACTATCTTTGCATTGTATAAATTCAACCTACGTTGTATTGTATAATTGCATTGCACAGGTGTGAGTACTATGTATAATAGAGCTACCATTTACCGGTTATGTAATTGACTTGAATGGGCCCTGGCGGCTGAGAGTATGTCATGCTCACTCAGATGTCTCGCTGACGGTGGCGCGTGTGTTGGATCATTTAGCTCCCTTCAAAATGGTTGAGCTGAATGGTGCTAATCCATGCGTCATGCTCGTGAACGGGCGCCGTTAGTTGGGACTGGTCACCTCTTAGCGTCCTCGGCTTAATTGTAATTATTTTATTTAGAAATTGTTTTTGTTTCTCTTTCTACTATGGACGCGTTTTTTATTTTACATCGTCCTCACATTTGGTTATAATTTCAACATTATTTTTGTACTAATCTTTATGTATCAATTTAATTTAAAAGAGTGTCCATGGAGTTTCTTGCCCGTTCTTCTCCATAGGTACCTACTACGCTTTGGAATGGGCAACTAGCTTCATATTTCTAACTGACCGACTCCTTGACAATTCAAAAGTGCCTGTAAATGGTTTAATTGAAATAAATGCTTTGAGTTTGAGTTTGAGTTTGAGTTTAAAAATAAGTATTGGCTAGTCGAGAGGTCAAAATCACATAACTATTAAAATCGACACATTCAAAAAAATGTTTAGAGTATCTGATTTTACAAGTACATCTTTATTTCGCTAAATAGCCTAAGAGTTCGGCAGCTTTCTTTGATGCGATAAAAGATGCCGCGAAACACTGCCGCGGCGCTCGTGTCCCGGGTGGGTAGCCCTAATCCTTTTTTTTTTTTCGTCATCAAACAACTTCTCCCGCTCTGGGCGGAGCGGGAGGTTGTGTCAGACTTTTACTGACTACCTACCTTCACGCGACCCCGGTAGGCATCGGCCCTAGTGGACCCCTACATTTGTGCTGACGACATCTCTTTGAGGCGCGCGTGGAATACAACGCGCCGTCGACCCGGGCCTGGTCCTTACCGGACAGTGAGCTACCCATTGCTCACCGTCCGCAAGCCCGCGCCTACGGTGGCCGGAAATCCGCCCGGGATTCCCGACGCCCAGGGCGTCTCCTGCAGCGGCTAGGGGCGAGAGGGCGCGAAATTTGCCTTTCCCTCAACCGTCCCACCTCCTCCTTCGCGAGCATTACTGCTTCGCAGAAGGAGGTGACGGCTGCCCATGCCCTCTCGCTCCGTACCATGGCCTGAACCAGGGCCGGACGCGAGAGATCTCTGCCGCCGATCGCCTCCACGAGGACACGGCGGTGCTCTGCCCAAGCCGGGCAGACCTCCACCGTGTCCTCCGGGCTATCCACACAGTGGTGACACCCGGGCGTTTCCTCCCGCCTTATCCGACACAGGAACCTCCCGAAGCTGCCGTGTCCGGTGAGGACCTGCGTCAGGCGGAAGGTGACGATGCCGTGGCGCCTCTCTAGCCACTTCTCAAAGAGGGGTCTTATAGCCGCAATCGTGGCGTGCCCAGCACTGAGTTGTGACCACCGTACTTTCCATGTCACCATGAGATCCCGCCGGAGCTCCGTCTGCTGTACCGCGATTTCTCGCGGCAGTGGAGTTACGCCCCGGCGTTTCGCCTCCTCGCGCCACTCCCATACGTGCGCGAGGACACCCCTACCCCTTTACGCCGCCACCCGTCACCCTGCGAATCACTTCCTTAGTCTCCCGCGCAGCTTACTTTCGAACGGATGTTATTGTTGACCTACGTAGTGAGTGACTTGTGTTTTGTTTACGTAAACGTTGGCCATGTCTTAATCTAACGTAGAATATTTTAATATGTTGATGTGTCTTCGGAAATGTGACTGCAATTATACAGAAGCACGCAGACTCTACCAACAACGTTTTGCGAGTCTACCATTACCGTCGGCGATGGCATTCCAACTAATTTAAAAAATTTAAAAATAATTAGAAAATATTAACTCTTCGACGAACACTCCATACAAACATATTTGTTAATGTTTTTCAAAAATATGTTTGTATACCAAGTAAAATTGAAATAACATGTTTTCTTAAAAAAAACGTACACGCCGGGTGATCTTTTCATAGTATACATTTTAACGTACTCCCTTGTCCATACCCAACACGTTAAATGAAAATACCGGCCACCGTAGGACGTAGGAGACGCCCTGGGCGTCGGGATACCCGGGCGGATTTCCGGCCACCGTAGGCGCGACGGTGAGCAATGGGTAGCTCACCGTCCGGTAAAGATCAGGCCCGGGTCGACGGCGCGTTGTGTTCCACGCGCGCCTCAAAGAGTTGTCAGCACAAGTGTAGGGGTCCACTAGGGCCGATGCCTGCCGGGGTTGCGGGTAAGTACCTTCGTACTTTCCCGCTTTCGGGGTTACCGAGGCCCCTGGCAACACAGGCAACAGGAAGGAATACGGGTGGGTTTTAGTCAGTAAGAGTCTTACACCCTCCCGCTCCGCACAGAGTTAACCTATTTATATTTACAAAGTTTCATCCATGAATAAGTAATTTTGTTCCAATATCATTTATTTACATAACCAAATTACAAGATGATTATTAACATTAACTAAATTAAATTAAAACTAAGTTAAGCTTAAAAAAGGCCCTCGGGGCATTGTACCGAGGATGCTGGCGGCATTTCCTCGCTGAATTGCAATGCTGATGCGTTGCGCGAGAAAGCCGCCAGCTTTTCGGTCACCAGTTACATCAATTAGACGTTTCGCGATTTCCGCAAATAACTTATGCGCACTGGGACCCCACGGACCGAGGGTCTCGACGCCAAAGGGCACAAAGTTGTACTCTCTGCCAAGGCCTCCATATTTAATAACTTATTCCAATTAAATAAACAAGACCTCAAAGTAAGCGGTATAGGAACGTTAATAAAGACGCCTACGGTCCTGTGTTTCGTCCCTTCAGAATTAATTCGCCGGTCTGAGGTGAGGGATGTGGGTCGTGTAGCTCCAAACAAAGATATATGGCTTGAAGGCTTTATCTATCACAATGATTGTGGATTTGACCGCACATTTAGTCTTTACATTGAAAGAAGATTGTGTTCTCTTCATATTATACCGGGTGACTTTTTAGCGAGAGCCAACCGATAGCGAGTTGATATAAAAAATCAAGGGTTTTTCTAGGGTTTTAAGAATTACAAATTTAGACCTGTGTCTAAGTATTACTGAAAAACAAATGTTTTTGTATGACAAAATCAAAAATCAATCAAAAGTCATTTATTCAAACTAGGCTGAAAATCAGCAATTTTCGAACGTCAAAAGAAGTTGCGCAACAAACTCCTCAGCAGTACAGCTGTCTGTTCGATTAGAAAAAAAATTGGATTCTATCGAAAACTATACTCAAGCTAAAATAAAAGACATTATAGTAGGTACCAAAAATTCAAAATTGAATCGTAAATTATAATAACCCAAGAGGTATTTATTCGCTTAGAAAACTCATGTAGGTAACAACTTCTCAAGTTAGTATAATCCAGACAACTTGCTACACTGCGTTTTTGCAATTTCAGAGTCCAACAGCCAGATATTGACGTAGAACCTACTTAAATAGGTACGTCGTGTCGCCAACTTATAACAACGTACTATGTAGCTATCTCCTAATACACCTTTGAGCTGCCACCGATCGAAGTTATGCTCCTCACAGTACAAATGACGTATTGCGCGGGCGGTCTTGCAGTTTGTATTATACTCCAATTGACTGTTTTTGTGTCTCACGACATTTTTATAGAGATAAATGGTTCATCTAAGATTTGTTTTTTTTTATTCTTCTAAGCGTGCTGCTAGTCGATGGCAACCTAAATTGAGTTGTGTCAGCCCAGAACTACGGTCTAAATTACTTTGTATATTTTAGCTACGTCATCACGTCTTAGCATTAATTTTGGACAGGAGTCAACAAAGAGGGTTTTACCCTAATCGCTTTACATTGCTTGTCAGGGGAATGGTAAGGGTAATGTTTTTACTTTAGTCTTTGCTTTACCTTTGCAGACTACAATAGTTTCTGCGTAGATATGTATGCTTATATACGTAAAGAGCAGTGGTGGCCCAGTGGTAACGACCGCGACTTACGAGTGGGTTCGAACAGGCACTGAAATGAAATGAAATGAAATGAAATTGTTTATTCTGTAAATAGGATATGAGAATCACTTTTACACGTCATATTAAAAAATAAGCTAGATGGAGTCGACATTTCCTATCTGACTACCCCTGAGAAGAAATGGCGAAACAAACTCAAGGGTCAAAGTCTCTTTTAAAGTCCAGACATAATCTTGGTCAGATCATGTGAGGACCATGTAGATCTATGTCTGAAATGGTCTTTTGAGGAAAGAACCACACAAATTTGAGTGGACCTGTCCAGTCAGTGCAAGCATTTGTCAGTAATCGTGTAGCTCAACTCAAAACTTAAGGAGCTCAACGACTCGACGAACAATACCAAGGAAAGGACAATTGGGTTGGCCGCATAAATAACTCAAAATGCCAGACCATCATTAAAACTAAGAGAAAAAAAAAAACAACAAGAAATAAATAAAAATGACCCACATAGTGCTCACATTCACAATAATTAAAGTAATATAATACTTTTCAAGGTACATAAATATTCACTTAATTTTGCTTATAATATTCATCAATGTCAATATGTACATATAGTTGTATATAATGATGATTTTGCATAATTTTAATATCAAATTTTATGGTTTTAGCACAAAGCTTATCAGAGCGAGCAGCTCAATCCCAAGCTTTTTTGTCTTCTAAATAATCTGAAATTTTATAGTACCCTTTTTTACAAAGTTTGGTTTTAATACAGCTTTTAAATCGTTTAATGGGTAAATTTCGAATAGCAATAGGAAGTTTGTTGTAAAAGCGTATACATTGACCCATGAACGAGTTGCCTACTCTGTGGAGGCGAGTGTAAAGTACAGCAAGATTATGTTTATTCCTGGTATTTAAACTGTGGATATCGGACATTTTCTTAAAATTTGATATATTTTTGTGTACATACATAAGATTATCAAATATATATTGAGAGGCTACAGTCAGAATATCTATTTCTTTGAATTTTTCTCGAAGGGAATCTCTTGGACCTAGGTTGTAAATGGCTCGAACAGCCCTTTTTTGTAAAACAAAGACGGTATTAATGTCCGCACAGGTTCCCCAGAGAAGAATCCCATATGACATAAGACTATGAAAATAACTAAAATAAACAATTCTGGCCGTATCTACTCGTACATCGGTTATCTGTCGAATTTTTTTAACAGCATAGGCGGCCGAACTTAGCCTTCCTGACAATTTTTCTATGTGTGGGCGCCATTGTAATTTAGCGTCAATTGTTATTCCAAGAAAAACTGTCGACTCAACAGGGTCCAACTCTATTCCATTAAGGCGCTGATAAGACCCAATTGACAAAAATAGGCTTCTCTTAAGAAAAAAAATTGGCAAATCTGTATAGTTTGTGGTAGCGGAAAAAATATATGTTAATTTTGAACATATTTCCCAGAACTTGGTTGTTACCAAAACACGTTTTGAAAGAAAAATCTCGATACAAACTAACGTTAAACTGACCTCTTACTTTGAGTTCTAATCAAAAATATCTATATTAAATATCAACATACGTTACGTATTTAATTAATAACAAGAGCGTCTTATTTGAATGCAGAACTTGGTTGTTTTTTATTTTCGATTGCTCAACTCAATATTGAGTAAATAGATAATTGCTTCATATTTTGCAATAAATTACAAGCGTTGCGTCATCGCGCTTCTCTTTCTTTTCTATGCATACAGACAGTGACCGCGGTTTAGGTGTTGTCAGCGTCTTAAGTTGAACATTGGTAGTTAGCTGCCTGACATTTGGCGTTGAAAATTTAATAAGTTTAGTCTTTTTTTCGTTCAGGAGAAGATTATTTACATTAAACCAATGGACAACTTTAGAGAGTGCATCGTTAACATGTTCAAAGTTGACCAGCAGTCGTTTGATTTTAAAAATGAGGGAAGTGTCATCTGCGAACAATACAATCTTGTGATTATCCCTTATGTGATTGCTTCCACTTTACTTTGTGTAAGTTATTTCATCACCACTGCTCTCAAAACGGTGAAGGAAAACATCGTGAGGAAACCAGCATGTCCTAGAACTAAAAGTTCGAGGATTGTGATATCCACCAACCCGCACTGGGCCCGCGTGGTGGATTACGGCTCACTCCCTCTCACAGAAAGTGGAGACCTGTGTCCCAGCAGTGGGAACATTATAGGCTGATTATGCTTATGCTATACGTAAATTAGGTAGGTATTAACATATTCCAGAATGTGAAGGTTTTTGTACACGTACTGTGTACAAAAACCTTCACATTACATTACTTCACATAGTCATTGTCCATAGTCGGTACTCTATATAGATAATGTATATCATTAAACACAATTACCACTTAATACCCTTCCTAAATTGGTTGTAGGTACTTAGTATCTATCTTTTATTACAATAAAAAAACACAACACATTGAAAACATTTTCCAAACTTTTTCAGTAACTATATAAGGTTCAGAATTAATTCTGCCTAGTCTACATATGCACGTACCGAGTAAGTAGTCAAAACCATGCTCCGAAGTCTGGACCAACCATAATTTCTGAAAAAGAATAAAATATAGATATAACTAGCTGCACCCCGCGGTTTCACCCGCGTTAATCTCGATCCCATGGTAATATCGGTATGAAAAACAGATGTTAGCCGATTCTCAGACCTACTCAATATGCTCACAAAATTTCATGAGAATCGGTCAAGCTGTTTCGGAGGAGTACGGGAACGAACATTGTGACACGAGAATTTTATATATAAGATTTCCAAATGAATAACCAATTCTCTTGTTTCCAGATGTAATGTTCCGACTGTCCATACGACAGGCTTTTTGGGCGCTGGCGCTGCTCTGCACGCTGGCGCCCTCGCATGCCGATGGAAACATAGGTAAGTAATTTCCAATTCATCATATGCCTAGTCTTTTCCCAACCATTTTGGGGTCACCTACCAGTATAACTGGATACAGCTGAATAGGTACCAGCATTTTATATGGAGTGACAGCCAATTTGACCTCTACAACCCAAGTCCATAAGCTCATCAGCGTCATAAGTAGGTTCCTATAAAGGTCAGTGGTTCCGCAGGGAATCCTCCTCGGACCGATTTGAATTATTCTACTCTACTGACAGAACGATGCTTGAAATAGGTACGTATTCAGTTTGATGATGCTGCCCATCTTCTTGATAATATTGTAAAATTTCATTGTATGTCGGCACAGAATAGACAATACTTATTCGTAGGTAATACATTTATACTAGTCTAAGTAGTTTATATCTCTCTATCTGGATGTACCTACACAGAGCAGTATGACAAAACCCATAAACATTTGAAAAATCCAAAAGTGCACGCCTCACAGACAGAAACATGCGGACGAAAAATTTTACGGAAAAAAATCCAAGTTAATTCATCGATTCTTGTTAATATCTTTTTAACGGTTATGAGTTTGATAACGACAATCAATAGGGTTGACCCAAAGGATGAAATAAAACGTATAGAAGACGATTTAGATTAATCCATTGTGTGTGACGACTTGAATCGTGACAACCAGACACACTTCCAAACGGGAAGCACTACACGTAATTTTTTAATAAGGACATAATCAATATTTTTTAATTACATTTTTTTGTTATATTTTTGCTAATAAATATTTTAATCTCTAGTTTTTAAAACTTAAGAATAATCTCAGGTTTTAAAAATTGGAGATTTAGAAATTAGAGAGATTAGAGATTTTAGAAATTTTCCAACATAAAATCGTTTCTTTATAGAAAATTTTGACAAGGCGACATATCGAGAGTAGAGCACTCACACGCGCTGAAGCATTGTGAGGCGTGCAACAGCATCGCATCCTGATCCTGATACAATCCGTATCTTGTTGCTATATGATATATGTATCTTGTTGCTACGATTCAGGTGAATTGAGATTTACCTGAATCGTAGCAACAAGATACAATATTCAACTTGATAAAGTGTACAAATCTTAGGTACAAAACACACGTCTCCGTAACAGCACCTTTGAACTGGCAGAGCTTATTTTAATCTCGAGTAAACCTGGAAAGCAGACGCGAGCATCGCTTTGAGCTGTTGAATCTTAGATGTTTTTTCAAACTCAACACTTTGTAGTCTTCTTACCTCGTATTGAACTCATTGTCATTGTCTCATTGTTATCCTTTTCTATGAAAGTGCTGCGGATGTTTGAAATGGAAATAGAATATATGTTATTTACGGTAACGATACCCGTTCAATGTTTTATTGGTAACTCTTCGGTTTCGAAACTCCGGGCAGGGCCGGATTTATAAGTGTGGAGACCCCGAATTTTTTAAGAAGACGAAAAAAAGTTCACATTTTTCAATCATTTATACTAAAAATATACAAAAGAAAAAAGATAAATGTTAGGCGAATGGAACTTTGCGAGCTCTTTTCGTCGTAAAATCATTGATAATTTCGGTGAAATCCAGTTCTGGGAGTAAATCACTTTCAATACTCAGTAGGAATAACTTTCATAGGCGGTTTTGTGTCATTGTAATACGAAGTCTATTTTATTATAATTTTCGTCTTTGAAAAAAGTTTATTTTTTATAAAATAAAAACAAATTGTGGAGGCCTGGGGCCGGAGCCCCTTTTTCCCTGCCTTAAGTCCGGCCCTGACCCCGGGGCATCTATTAAATACTAAACGTACAAATACGGTTTAAAATGGATAAATTACACTTATCGTACCTACTTATGGGGAAAGGTTCAACAGGATATCCCAACATTTAACCTTTAAAGAACTAATAATCAGCATTGGATTTATTTATGGGTTCGGTATTCTGTTCACTTCTTCTTTTATATCCGCACGAACTTTATTTGTATAAGCTACGTAATAAAAATATTAGCCAGTCAACAATGGCTGTAGATACCTACTCTGTGATTCTCCTCAAATGTCTAGGTTCCGTGTTACGATTTCTCTAACTTTACAATTCTATATTAACAACACGTTTCATTGTTCAGGTTGCTTATTCAGCGCATCATTATGCGTGGAGGGGGTGGAATGGTGCTACGACGGTAAGTAAACTTGTAATTGAAAAACTTTCAACAATAATCTTTAAAAGTTTAAAACAATTGATTTTGATTTCCAACATGAATATGGAAAGACAGGTCTGAAATTCTATTTTATGATTCCTGAACTAATTTACTTGACTGTCTACAATAGTATTTTTGGAATATCTTAAATTATTATTTCTTTATCCATGTAACATGTAATGCAATAAGAGATGCCAATTTTCTTTCATAGATTTCGCCTTCGGTAAATGTATACCGGTGTATGAAAAAGAAGTGGAGGAAGGATCACTTTATCAGTAAGTTACCTTTGAGAGTCAAGTTTCTCCTTCAATTTATGTAACTTTGTTCTACCCTCTGACGAGATTTCCGTGCTAAATCTCGTCAATTTTGGGTTAGATTCCGCTGTCCAGGTAGATAAGATTTAAACGATTGTGTACATATAGGTTAGTTGTCTTTCTTGAAAAGCTATTAAATCTCTTAAAGTCTAATCTTCATAAATGTACAGGTACGATATGAGCTCGGAGCAACTGCAATGGTTCGAGGGTCAGCTACAGCGGCTGGCGTCGCGTGGCTACCGCTGGGACCATGCGTACACGCAGTGCGTGTTGCAGGCTATGCTCTACACGCTGCGACAGGACCTGTTAGTTATATCACTTTATTTAATATCAGTAGTACATAATCAGCCTATAATGTTCCCACTGCTGGGACACAGGCCTCCGCTCAGTGAGAGAGAGTGGGCCGTAATCCACCACGCGGGCCCAGTGCGGGTTGGTAGATGTCACATGTCTCCGATTTTTTGGTTCTAGGACATGCCGGTTTCCTCATGATGTTTTCCTTCACCGTTTTGAGCAGTGGCGATGAAATAATTTACACAAAGTAAAGCGCCTGTCAGGGTTTGAACCTACGACCTACAACTCGTAAGTCGCGACCGTTACCACTGGGCCACCACTGCTACATATCAGTAGTGTCACAGTCTAACTTTATTACACAACGGAACCTCCCAAAATACGGGTGGCGACCATAGTCTGTCAAGCGTTGGTGATCAGAAAAAATCACAACTTCTTACTCGTTTTACTCTCCCAAAACATCCTGCTTGGGACGGCACGGACGTGGGTCACGTTTACAATTAAAATAATCAGTATTTACAGATTTTCCGCCCTTCTCAATATTCGTTATATCTATGGAATCAAGCATTGTAATAAAGCTTTTCATCAAATGTTCAACTACTTTCGGGTATGCCTGCGATTGCCCAGTAAACTTAATATTTACGATTAATTTTTCCAGTGATCCAGCTACTGTCAATACAAAAATATGTGACCATTTTGCTGACCCTAAATTAAGTACCGACTCCGAAGAAAACCCTGACGAAAATACCGAAGAAGTAAGTTGTAGTTCATTATTATCTAAGTAACCACTTGTCTTGATTGATATTAAATGACTTTCTTAATAATCGTGTTAAAATACAGATTGAACCAGATGAGACAGCGTATGTGCGCTTTATGCCTAACTCGCCGATCTCCGACTCAAACTTTGCTAATGAGGTGTATAATCCTCCATTGACACCCGATGACGACCCGACTCCCTACATACGTAAAGGTAAAAAAATACTATACATTTTGATAGTTCTTTACTTTGAATGAAATAAGTAATATAATCTTCTTATTTTTCATTGAAGATGACGAACCGACGGATGGCGAAACGCCAAGTGACAAAATACGAGATTTGATGTTAATGGGTGGAAGCGAGGAATCTCCCATTATTCTACCATTTTCAGGATTCAGGGAACGCATCCTAGCTCAAAAAGAGCGAAAGCCAATCAACAACGCAAACCCTATGCCTAGGGTTGTTATCGATAAACAGAAAAAATCCGTGTCTGACATTCTTGGAGAAAATGAACCTAACATGGCGTACGCTGACGAAGAACGCCTGGGAGCTCATTTCCGCAAGTATAAAACTAAAGTTCCACCATTCACTGCGGAATATATTACGAGCAATAGATTTTCTCCGCTAGATGAAGAAATTCGTTCCAATGCTTGGAAGAATTATAAACAGAGTTTTGCTGAGAAACACTTTCCCTTTGAATACGAGAATCCGGGTGAATTACCTGAACCAAGGGTCTATATAGATGAAGACGGAATAGATGAATTTCCTATTGATGCTGGCAGTGGGGAGCTGGACCCTTATCATATCAAAGGTAATACAGATATCTATATGGAATAATTGCTTTGTTTTTTAAAATAATTTGTTTAAGCTATAATATAACGCTGCAGATAATTCACCCGCACTAGACGCTAAACATTCGAAGCAAATGGAGGAATACTTCATGAACTACTGGCGAGATGTCATTGATGCCAAGCAAAAGCCGCAAGGCGCCCTTTACGCTGAAGGAGGGCCGCTCAGGGCAGACGAGTTGCAAGGTGAGTCACATGTATCGCATAACTTGAGAATATAGAGTTACCTCCGTGTAAAGACGGTAATTTGTGTTGCTTCCTGCTTCGTTTGCATTGTAGGTACAACAGCAACATTATCTCACTCATTCTGTTGAAGTATTGACATACTAACTTTTTGATTAATTTCTCTTATTTGTACTTCTAAGTTTACCAATGTGTTATTTTAGTTCTTGGCTATTTTTTTTTCACATAGGCCCCTTGATATCAAGAACTTCGACCCGTAAAAGTGATTTAAACCAGACTGAGGGTGTTACATATGCCGACGATGTTTCAGGTGAAAGTCCCAAATTTTACCCCGAGGATATTCAAGATTTGCTTAATAACGAATGGGGCTTTAAGCGTAGGGAAAGAGACGATGTTAAAAAGCCTGGGCCGCGCCTGGACGCAAAAACATTAAAGATTTTGTACCACAATAAATCAGGGACAGGTTAGTGTCACGGCGGCCTGAGATTACTGTTTTAGGTACCTATAGATGTTCCCTCGAATAGAGTCAGGCTACGGGCTAGAGCTGCATCTCAATTAAAGTATATTTTTTTACTAATCGCACTTCCACGTCTTGTCTAGAACACTGCACTGTGTCTCCCTCAGCACATTTTAATTTATTGTGAGTCATGAAGCATGGGCTGTAATAGTCCTCTGTATGAAACTTGTAGTCTATGTGTGATGGGTGAAATCTAAACGTTTTGTTTTAAGACGTTTCCTTTGTACCTACTCTTCGGTGTGTTGATTTTGGGTTACAGCCCATCCTGTGTGTCTTTTATGTTGTCATTATATCAGCTTCAATGTTTATAAATATATGTTTTTATATCATTACCTCCATGATATTCAGTTTTATGCGCTTCACTATCTCTAAAATAAAAATGTGTTCCTTCAATAACTGCTTATTAACCCATTGTTTATAAATCTTATCTCTCTTGAGTTCGATCTGCTATTTATTCCTTTGGCATTTAATATTGTATTGACTCAAGACTGTTCTAAATGAAAAACTATGCATGTTTCGAGTTCTATATCGGTGTTGTCTAAATTCGTGTGTGGTTCTAGCGCCCTATTTACAGCATCGGTCTGATTTTATGTTTCAGCACAAGGTACGCAGCCCGTAGAAAAAGAAGAAAAGCCTGGTGACCACGATCACAATGATTATGATTATGACCCATCATATGCGTACGTCTTGTTCAAGAACAGGTGAGAACTTTCACGTTTCCAAAGTGTAAAACAGAAAATAAATGTTAAGGTACTTTCCCATTGATGTTATAATCGGTTTGCCTCAGGTTCCTAACTGACTGGGAGAAAGGCATCTCATTTATTTCAAGACTAGAAGAAATGCTTGGTTTAGAGAAAAACACTTTTACAAACCCCCGGTAACTTTAATAAAGTCTACTTTAAAATCTATAGTTTTAACTTTTTTGTCTATTTATTTATTTATTTACCTATTGTATATTGAGGTAATAATATTAGAACAATACAACCTTTTGCTTCAGAGTCGATCCGAGTGAAGTTACATTCAAAGTTGAGAAGAATAATAAAGGGTACGATGCTATGGCCGTAGCGCGTCACGTTGGTAAGATATTACAAGATGGCACGACAGATCTTTCCGACTTCCTTTACCTATAACTACTGACACATATTATATACTTTTAAATATTCCTTTCAGATGAAATTAAAGATGATTTGCGTCGCGAGACTGGAGCGCAAATTCTGTCCACTGGCATCGGTGACAGAGTAAGCATTCAAACAATATTTAAAAGCAAACAAATGAGTGTCTCTGTGTCCGGGACTTCATTTTCAATCTATGATTGCAGAGTAAGCGCCCAGTGAGCCACCACTTGGACGCACCAGAGCCTATACTTGGCCTAGATGTGCCAGTACTGTCGGCTCTCATAGGGAGTCTGATGGTCCTGGTGGTAGGAGCTGTGGTCTTCGCTGTGCTGTTGAGGCGAGACATGAGCAATAAGAGAAAGATGAACGGCCTATCGTCGGCAGCAGAGATTGACGCTGAGGCTACTAGGGACTATCAGGTAAGATAGTATACGTTGCAGTGTAGGTACTTAATTTTTGCCGTCAATTGTTATTACTCGTGAGTCCTAACGTTAATTGAGCTCGTCACATTGCAGGAGTTGTGCCGAGCACGCATGTCGGGCAAGTGGACTGGCCAGCAGCCGGCCGCCGCTCCCACGCACCCCACCGAGCCGCCACAGCGGATCACCTCGCTCTCCAAGGAACCAGCTGAAGGCAACTCTCCTTCGACTCGATCTAGCACCTCGTCATGGTAATTGGCTACCTTAGCTTAAGTCGTCTAGAGATTGTCTTTTGGAGTTGCAATAAATTATGTAAACTGTGTGACTTAACGTGTCTTTATTTTATTTCAGGAGTGAGGAACCAGCACTAACTAACATGGACATCTCTACCGGACACATTGTTTTGGTAAGCAAAGCTATAATAAATAGTTTGTAGTAACAACAATTGCGTTATTATCATTTTATTTCTGGAGTACTACCACAGTTAACTCGAAAAGATAAAGAAGGAGAATGTTAACCGACTTCCTTAACAGGCATACATGGAAGATCACCTGCGCAATAAGGATCGTTTGGAGCAAGAATGGCGCGCCCTGTGCGCGTACGAGGCAGAGCCCTGCGCCACCACCGCAGCCCTGAAGCAGGATAACACCGGCAAGAACCGCTATGCTGACGTGCTGCCCTACGACCACTCCAGGGTCACTCTCAACACGCTCTCCAACCATCTCGGATCTGACTACATCAATGCTTCGACTATCGTAAGTCAACTTTTTTAAATAACGCTGTGTATAATAGACTATTGAAAACAAAAATGTGTGTCAAAAATATATTATCATCATTGTACATTTTTTTAAATAATTATCAAAATCTATGTAGACACCTACTTCCGGCTTGAAAGGACATAGACAATAGGGTGGAACACTTTAATATGAAAATTTTTTTTTTTTCGAATTTCGAATTGGAATACCAGATAAAAGTTGCTTTATGTAATTGTAAATAACACCCCTTAATTTGGAAGTTCTAGCTCAACAGCTTGAGCTCCCGCCATAGACTTGAAATTTCTTTTTTTATATTTTTATAGACGTTTTGTATAGTAGACCTTAAAAACAAAATAATAGGTAAAATATAATATGTTATACATGTAAATGTTAAAATAAAAGTGTATTTTAATTAATAGAAACATTTATTTAAAAAGTAACTACAGGTTCAGAAAGTTATGTCGGTATGAATTACATCATTTTTTATAGCAAAAATCCTTTTTCGTCTCAAACTTTGGCATGAGCTTTCGAGATGCTAATTTAGACTTTATAAATCCCTCTCTTCTTGTCTTGTCGCATACACTTAGAGCTGCTTCTGTCACAACTTTTACTGATCTTTCTACAGCCTGAGTGTGGCAAGGCAGTCTCATGAACTCCAAAACAGAATTTTCTCCATTTTCAATTAGATCTTGTAATTGCTCATCGGACATATTCATGAGTATTGGGGGTTCGTATATATTTTGTTGCCAGTCAATCAAGTCTATGTAAGAACTTGCATTTAAGTTCACTTTTGGCACCTCAAACATGCGTGAAACAGATTTTTTATTCACTTGACGAGCCTTTAAAATGCGTCTTGCAGCGAGTTCTCTAATATGCTTACGTGAATCTGTTATCATACTCAACAACAAGTTTTCTGGATGAGCAAAGTAACTGTTTCTAATTAAAACAGGGTCCACTATCGCTAACAACTCGTTGGATAAATATCTAGTGCTGTTGATGAGCTTCCATAAATGTTTTGAACCATCTTTGCAGGATGAATGTGTTTTGATGCCAAACCAGACAGGAGCGTATGTTTTTACGACAAACGTTGCTAAAGTCACAAGATTTTGCTGTGGATTTTCAGAAGAAATATACAAACGCAGTATGCGATTAGCTCTTGTCAACCAGCGGGCATGGGATAGCTTACCTGGGCTTCTGTGTAATAAATCAGGAGGGCAGGATCCATTTATGACAGCAGTAGTAATTTCTTGTAAATATTTCTGGTCTGTACTGAGGTCTATTGATATTTGTGGAGGTAGTTCACCTTCTATCTTCTCAAAGTGGCCCAACGGGAGCGTCTCGCATGTCTCTAATGCTTTACCTATTTGACCTACAAATGATTTAGGTCCTGCAGTAGGACCATCCAAATAGGTAAACAAATGCCTTAATGGCAACTCATTTGCGTGTAAGAGGCAAATTATCCATTGCAATGGTCGAGATAGTCTATTTTCCAAAAGACGAATCACGCCTCCCACTTTCCCTGTATTTGTGTTTGTTCCATCACAGCCAACAGCCATTAAACTCTCTGGAGGTATCTTTTCAGTCATCAAAAAGCTGTGGATAGCTCTTTCAATATTTCTTGCACTACCCGATGTTGGAACCACATACCCAACATAAACAGAACCTGGTTCTTTTATAATCGAAATATATTCCTCTTGTACAATCACTCTAAACCTCTTCGATCCTTTTAAAACAGTTTTAGCCGTCTTGTCTTTCCTTCCATCGAAATATAATGCAGGAATTTCTGTTACTCTTTCTTCTGTTAAAATTTGCTTGCGTACTTTCTGTCTTATTCTTCTTAGTTTCATCCTATCCACGACGTTAGTTGTCTGCGTCTCAGAGTCGGCATCAGAAGCAGAATACAGAACAGATGATACGATAGCCGCCGCAGCTCGGTCAGACTCCGTATCTATCGCATACAGTCGTCAAACTATGAAGACTGGCATCCGTGAGCTTTATAGGCTTTTGATCCACTGTGTCAGCAGTGTCAAAACCATCTGCGGCTGACGAACAAGATGGAAGGTCGACGTTAGAACTAACTTCAGATTTATTTAGCCGATATGAAGTAGAGGGAATTTCTTTAATTCGTGTATTTGAATTATGTCTGATTTCTTGTTTTAGAGCACGTAATCTTCTATTCTTCAATTTTTTACTCTGCATAACATCCATTCTTCCTAAAGCCATTAGTCTGTTAGTGCATTGGTCTTCTAAAAATATTTGTTCCTCTTTTGGCACTTTTTTTTCTCTCAAGCAAGAACAGTTTACAAATTCTTTACATTTACATGCAGCTATGTCAAAAAGCTTTCTACTCTGTCTTCTGAACTCTTCTAACTTTTCTTCTTTAAGTTTCTTCAAAGACTTTTTCAAATTATAACATTTTGAGTGATAACTTTTTAGTAACTGTAAGACTCGTTTGTGTGTGACAATTGGAATAGAAGATTTTATCCACAATTCTTCAATTTTCGTTGCAATTATTTCGGCAATTTGCAAAAACGTAGGTTCTTTTATTGTGTTATTCCTTACTTTTAAGTCTTGTCGAACCCATTCATAGAATTTCATCACATTTTCATACGTAGGTAGGATATTTTCTTTCAACTCTGCACTTTCACCAAATATCGGACATTTTAACTTTTGTCTCGTAGAAGTCATGTTAGTACACTTATAAAACGTAAATCAACAAGTACTCGTGAAAATAGTTGACGCGCGATCTTCCACCTTGAGACAACTATCGACACTAGTTGAAACAAAACACTGCAATTCGTAGATCGGCGCGTGCCGCCCCCCCGCTTCGTCCCACACTTTTCTCCTTAAAGTATATTAAAATAATGAAATATTTGATTGCAAAAGCTAGTTAACTATAATTGAACATGTTTTTGAATAAATGAAACCTATTTTTATTAATTCTGTACTATTTTGTAGGCTGCGCAAATAGCCCCCTAAATTGCCGTTTTTGTAAATGTACGATGTCCTGGCGGGGGCTTTTACCGTTGTCTAAAAATATTTATATTTTTAATGGAGGTATTTGATGGCAATTGGCAACTTAATACAACTATTCCAAATAAATATGATAAAAAAAAAAAAAACGTTCCACCCTAATAGACAATGTTAACGTAAGGAAACAAAAACAACTGATGTCTTGCCACGTCTTTATTTTATTTTTTTGTAATCATTTCTTTTGTTCTTCTCACAATGACAAGCTTATTCTAGGTTTCACATATTATTTGTTTTTTTAGCAATGTGAGGAGCTGGTGTCTGAGTTAGGCGTAAAATGCCTGTATTATTAGTATTAATCATTATTAATCTTATATGATCCTACTCCATTTCCAGTAGAAACATCGAAAATCTTTCCATTTCTCTCTATTCATAACTAATTCGGATGACTCCCCATTTGTTCTCCAGACGGACCACGACCCCCGCAACCCCGCTTACATCGCAGCCGCTGGCCCCATGGCCCACACGGCGCCCGACTTCTGGCAGATGGTGTGGGAGCAGGGCAGCGTCGTCATGGTCATGCTCACGCGTCTCACCGAGAACGGACAACAGCTCTGCCACCGCTACTGGCCTGAAGAGGGATCTGAACTTTACCATATCTATGAGGTATGTTTTGCTGGTGTTGGATATAAGACAAACTTGTATAGATGCTAGACCTACTACTACTATATCAAAGTAAAGTTTTTAGTTAGTTCTGCTCATGATAAGTCCTGTATGGCTTTTATCTACGTAACTAAAAGGAGAAGCGCAGATATTGATTCTGAAGTCTCCGGTCCCCCCTGGTCATTGTATTCTAAGTCCGTTGCAAGTAAAATAAATATAATACGTCATGTTTCAGGTGCACTTGGTAAGCGAGCACATATGGTGCGATGACTACCTGGTGCGAAGCTTCTACCTGAAGAACCAACGCACCGGTGAGACCCGAACTGTCACGCAGTTCCACTTCCTCTCCTGGCCTGAAAACGGCGTGCCATCATCGACCAAGGCTCTGTTGGAGTTCAGAAGGTGAGCTACACCTACATATTATTAAAATAACCAAATTATACTTAATAGTGTTACAACATTGATTGGCAATCATAGGTGACCATAAAACATAGAAATGGTAAGAAAAAAGTTTTAAACCAAAGTGGCGCGGCGCGATACTGGCGGTAACTTTTTGTAATGTAGAATGTAATGAATATCTGGGGGGCAACCACATTAATATAACATCAGTGTGAAAATGAGATGAAGCTATACAGAGGGTATAGCTCCATCTCTTTCCCACTGTGAAGCAATATTAAAATAATACTGCTAGAGGCGGTGGTTGGCCCCTGGCCGTTTTCGCATGAAAAATGAAGCAGAAAACCAAATAAGTAGTCAAATAAAAAAACGGTATTTAATCTATTCTTTTAATTTTATGGTATTTAGAATTCTTTGATGCTAGGAAACCAGTACCTACTGATTAATGGTGTAACCTTTTTTATTTGAACAAAAATAAATAACAATAATGTAGGTTTTTTTTTTAAAGTAAATAATGTTTCACAAGTATTTATTGCAATATTTATTTTGTTTCCAGAAAAGTGAATAAGTCGTACAGAGGAAGATCATGCCCCATTGTGGTCCACTGCAGGTAAAATCGAATTTAAACTGTTGATTGTTGTTGATTGATTTGTAGATCGATAAGTTTTTAGTTATTACCTTGAATCTAGGAAAAGATGTCCGAATCCTTGTCTTCAAGGACAAAATTGATAAACCTGTAGTAGGTAGGTACTTAATTAGATCAATAATCATTACGTATGTATTTAATCATTTAATTACGATCTTGTTTCTAATGTGAATTAATTTAATCTTCTATTACCTATTTTTCACATAAAAAATTAGCACTTTAAAGCTTGCTTTGAATCGAAAAATGGTTTTCACAGACTTGCAATCTTTTTTAACGGCCTATCTAACGGTACCCCACACCATGGGATATACGAGAAAAAAATATATCATCCCCACTTTACGTGCTTCCCTTGCCTTCCCTTTCCCAGTGGAGATGATATATTTTTACACTACAATTTTTTTTTTACAATATTTTTATGAAACACTTTGTAAACCCATGCCAAGTTACAGCTTTCTAGTACTAAGAGTTTCTTAGCTAAGCCGTAGACAGACAGACAGACGGACATGGTGAAACTTTAGGGGTTCCTTGTTGACTACGGAACCAAAAAATGAAATGCCGTTCGTTGGTAAGCGCATCACTTGAGAACGGCTGGACCGACTTGGCACTGAACGTCCTTTTTCCTATGGGATTTTTGTATGAGTTATTGTAAGGACAGGACAATGTCTGTCGGGTCAGCTAGTAAGAGATAAAATCAAATAATTTGCATATCGCGTCCCTAACCCCACGTAATATGTTTAATATTACGTGGAAAAGATTTGAACGAGATATGATAACACTTTTAATCGAATAAATAATTATCGAAGATAATTTTAATTGACCAGTTAGTGAGCAAAATCAAGATATTGAAATATTTTATATGACAAGAATTCAAAGTCTAGATACGTACCTATTCAACTGATTCAATATTATATTTCATTTCGATTACTTTAATTTTGCATATTAAGTACCCACTTTTGAAAGCTCTTGGTTCAGCATATTATACATATACGGTTTCAAATGCGGTGTGTAATCAGCTTTGGCCGTAAAGGGCCTGGCAAACTGCTTTTTGAAATCGGTTAAAAAGTAACGTATCGTCCTCCTACGCTACTTTGTTTTCCATATTGCTCGGTCTCAAGGCTTATACGAGTACTATATTAGGCGACTTTACATTGATCCGCATAAAACCCCATAAAAAAACCCTTGTATTCCAGTGACGGAGCCGGTCGCTCGGGCACCTACTGTCTCATCGACATGGTTCTGAACCGTATGGCCAAGGGCGCCAAGGAGATCGACATCGCGGCCACTCTGGAACACATCCGAGATCAACGCACTCGCACTGTAGCCACCAAGCAACAGTTCGAGTTCGTGCTGATGGCCGTCGCTGAGGAGGTAATCGTTTTATATGATTAGACATTATTATTGTTATTCTTAGACCAACAATCGCGGACTTAGGTACACGATATTTTTAAACACGTTGGTGACCACAGACAATAAATGTTATTCTTCGCGATTAAAATAGCATGCTGATGCCTCGTATTCAGTATTATAATAAGAAGCGTGCCCCAGGGTTCGATATTCGGCCCTATCCAAAACAAAACAATTATTGCACAAGTCAAAGGGATTCAATTACAATTGTTATTTGAATGGTTAAACTAAAATAAAATATGTTGTTTCTAAATAATAAATAAATACTGAGTTTAATTTTTGATCTAAAGGTCCACGCCATACTGAAAGCTTTGCCGGCCCACCTACAACAACTGCAGGAGAAAAAAGACAAAGATAAGGAAAAAGAAAAGGAAAAAGATGGCAGTGACAAGGAAAAGGAGAAGCCTAACTAAACCGCGCACCCGACACGAACACTCGAACACGTTACGTTGCATTATTTAACATAATATTAAGTACCTATTTTATCATTGTGGAATTGATGTATTTCTATCAACTCCGAGTTGAGAATATTGCTACGCAAAACGAAATTTTGAGCTAAGTAACATTCATGTCATTATTGGTAGGTACGTATTTTTCTTTTTATTTGTTACACTCTGCTGGTATATTAAACCCCAAAAAGACATGTCCTGGATTGTTATAACTCATAATTAGAAATTCTTAACTTCGGATTGTCTTAACTTGACGATGATTACTTTACCGATGGAAATGCTGAAACAAGTTCACCTACGGCAAGGATAAACACTGACTGTGTCTACATGAGGTGTGCCGCTAACTATGGCATTTATTTTTTTAAAGCTTTTAATATTTTCATAAGGTAGCTTCACATGAGCCTATTTATTATATTTAGAATTTAAAGAACATAAACTATGAAGTTTCTTTGTTGAGGCAGTTGTGTTAGCTTTTCATTTGGGTGTTGGAGACATGGTCAATTGTTAGAGTATCAATTCTAGTGGGTTTCATCTGTATTGCGTACATTTTAGTTTATTTATTTCTACTTACAACTATTTAATTACTTACTATAATTAATGAAAAAGCTGGTTTAAATGAATAGTGATCTAATATAAGCTACAAATTATCTTTTTGAACTGCGTTTATTAGTTTTTACTTTGTGTTTAGTTATTGTCATGCATATAATGCGAATCCTGTGAATTGATCTAGTCAGTTGCAATGTTACTTATGCCAGTTTATAGTGGGGTTCTAATTAATAAATGTTTATTTAACTTGTACTTAATTAGTTATTTTAACAATGGTCAGATGCCAACAATGATTAAATCTGTAGCGTTACTTTAAATAATTTAATTGAAGTAGTTATTTTCAAATATTGTTACATTTCGGCCGCCAAGATAAATGCTTTCCTGACACCCTTCAGTTGAAAACGATAAGGAACTTACAGTTTAAATTCGTAAAACACGTTTTCTTTTGTACTCAGCTGACAGGTTTCAGGAACGCATTCTGTCATCGGCCGGAGTATAACGACTGTACGAGTAGTGGTACTGGCCATAGTTAAATTAATATGTTTATCGTATTTCATTGCTTTCTGTTTAGTCATCGTGTCTAAAAGTTTTAAGTCATAATGTAAGTACATTGTTATATGTATAGATATACATTTTGCAACTTATATACCTAGTACTTGTAACAACAAAGATAAGAGATCTATGTCTTTCCCAATCATATCCTGAATTAACGGAATACCTGAGAAAAATAATCAGATTTAAAAAATCAAAATAAAATATTTACAGAATGTAGCAGAAACCATAGATACATACTAATACGTGTTATGTACGAGATTTATATAAGATATATTTATTGCATATTATGTGGAAAATGTAAAAAAAAATAAAAACCTACCCACGAAATTATGGATGTAGTATTAGATATAAGAGAAAATATATTTAACCGTATTTCTGTATGAAATTATATGTAGTTTTTATGTGAATGATTGAATAATGGATTTTGATTAAATTGTTTTAGGGAATAAGATAGAAGTATCCTAATTTCCCAAACAAAGATCCTCTCTTCTTATCGGCTAACTAGACGGCTTTCTAGACTATCTCCATTTGAACTGCAAAATAGCAGTTTGGATGCGGCTTTTGAGTACGTAGAACGAAGGCTTCGTCGATTTTGGAGTCTACCTAGATCGCCGTACAGTTTCAACAACTGTGGAATGCGTTCCTAAAGTGGACGGATTTGATGGGGCTGCTTCAGAGCAACCTAACTAAACGCGGTTTCAGAACCGCATCCAAACTAAGCATGTTGCATTCCAAATGACCAGGCTCCACATACTAGATAGTTGCTATCTACAGCACAACCTGTCCGCAACCACAGTATTTACACCTAAAACGGTTTTGTGGAATACTTATAGTTAAGGTGGATCCGCAGTGGTAGCCCGCGAAATTCAAATTTTCTTACGAGACCAAATCTCTTATGGACAAGTTCTTAGGTAACAAATCTAAGTAAGAGAGATGTATTAATGATTCTAATGATTATAATTCTGTTAAGATATTTTGATCAAGATACAACCTGACACTTACATGATGACTGACGCTGCCACTGCGGATCCACCTTAAGAGTCCATAATACCTTAGCGCCACCTAACTCATTATCTCGCTCGCACACTACTGATCGCGGTCACGCGGCCCGGGTCGACGGCGCGTTGTATTCCACGCGCGCCTCAAAGAGATGTCGTCAGCACTATGTAGGGGTCCACTAGGGCCGATGCCTGCCGGGGTCGCGGGAAGATACAAAAGGGTTACCGAGGCCTCTCGCAACACAGGCAACGGAAGGAATACGGGTGGGTTGTAGTCAGTAAGAGTCTGACACACCCTCCCGCTCCGCCCAGAGCGGGAGAAGTTATTTGATGATTTCCCACACAAAAAAAGGCACCGATAGTTTAGATAATTTCTTTTTACGGTGTAAATAATGGTAATAAAAAACAAAAACAAACATAGTTTCTGCTTTCTATTTAATTCAGATAATATTCAAAGTTTCATGTTCCAATTTGATTTTTTTTTTAATAATAACGTTTTATTCTTTTGTTTGGAGGTTTGTCTTTTTCTACCTTTGTAATTTATTTCTGTCGAGATTTTTTTATGGAATCGTGTTATCGTTAAACGTACCTAGTACTTAACATTAATCCTCAACTTTACCGTACATTAATTTCAAAATGAATTCTGTATTTTCGATATAACAGAGGATCATGCTAAGCAATTTGAGGTATTGTAGACTCTTAAGTACAAGATTGTTATTAACTTTTATTACTATAAAAACATACATACATACACGCAGTTAATGTTATGGAAAGCTACGTAGGCCAAAAACTTTTTCCTATATTCCTATATTTTATGCTTTTAAGGCCGGTAGGCTGGGATCCGAAGCTAAATGGTCTATTTATGTTGTCACTGGCTTTGGGCCATAAAGTTTCCTAACAGTATAGTAGGCATAGTTTGAGAATGCTGCCATGAATACAGTAGCCGGCACGTAACTTGGCAAGGATTTGGCATAGTGGGGGTAAGTTCGCGCATCGTACACTTAGTGGCATTCGGGAGCGAACGGGACGTAGATACAATGCGAGGCGCAAGGGTCTAATGATGCACCAATCGCGCGCTCGGCTCGGCGCTGCCTCACACCCCGCGTCCCGCGCGCATACCAAAGGGACCTAAAATATGACTTCTGCGCATCTAACGACTCTTGCCAACTGACGTGCCGGGGACTGTACATAAATAACTAATCAACCTGCACTTAATCTCAAACGTAGCCACCTATCTAATAAAATCATGGCTAATAGATTTGATTGCCAATTAATAACATCCGAAATCGATAAGTGATACCCGTAGGTAGGTACGATCACGTACTTACCTACGGGTATCACTTATCGATTGATTGATTGAGGATCATATACCTACCTATGCACGCACACATATTATATTGATCTAAACAAATTAATGATTTTATCAGCAGCGTTTGAATAAACATTATAACTTTTCGCAACCTTCACTTTTATAATCTGGTTGATGCTAAGATAATGAAATAAAAGTGATTGGAATTCTTATTTTTGATTCCATGCAGCTGGTTACCATTTAGTGCTCTTTTTTGGCCTCATTATTTCCAGCACGAGGTTTTGATCGCCGAAAGACGTTCACTGCTGGACATAGGCCTCCCCCAAGCACCGACACTTCGACCGGTTCTGTGCCTGTGATTCCTGCGGCCTTCACAAGGTCATCGGTTCACCTTGTAGGAGGCCATCCAATGCTACGTCTACCGATACGCCGCGCCGTCGCCACACTCGCCACACCAAAACCTTATTGTATTGATATGTTGGAGTAAATATCAAATACCTACTAAAAAAACCGGCCATGTGCGTGTCGAACCACGCACAATGAAGGGTTCATGGTTGGGATGATTTATCCTAAAACAAACTTAACATCGTAGTTGAAAAACATGTTCTCCCATACATCGATATACGTCATGGACAATTATTCAACTGCAAATGTAAGTTGGTACACTATTACTCGTTAACTAAAAAACCTACTTAGCTGTGATAGTTTTTACATATCCAATAAAAACCATTTAGCCTGATTTTTTAACAGCCTATCCAACGATATCACACCATAAGATAGACGAGAAAAAAAAAACACGTCATAACGTCCAAGGGCGGGAGGTCCTTAAAACAAAATCTCTAAAAAAAATGTATTTTACCACTTTTTCGGCGTTATTAATATGTATACCCGTGCCAAATTACAACTTTCTAGTTCTAAGCGTCTCCGAGCTAAAGTGGGGACAGACAGACAGACGAAGATGGCGAAATTATAAGGGTTCCTTGTTTTGTTGACTACGGAACCCTAAAAATGTTGTTGGGTGGTATACCCACATTACATAATATGGGCTTAAGGCGCTGACAAGACCCAATTGACCAAAATAGGCTTCTCTTAAGAAAGAAAATTGCCAAATCTGTATAGTTTGTGGTAGCGGAAAAAATATATGTTAATTTTGAACATATTTCCCAGAACTTAGTTGTCACCAAAACACGTTTTGAAAAAAAAATCTCGATACAAACTAACGTTAAACTAACCTCTTACCTTGAGTTCTAATCCAAAATATCTGTATTAAATATCAACATAAATTACGTATTTAATTAATAACAAGTACGTCGTATTCTAATGCAGAACTTGGTTGTTTTTTAATTTCGATTACTCAACTCAATTCTGAGTAAATAGATAATTACTTCATATTTTGCAATAAATTACAAGCGTTTTGTCGTCGCGCTTCTCTTTCTTTTCTATGCAATCTGACAGTGACCGCGGTTTAGGTGTTGTCAGCGTCTTAAGCGACATATTTAGCAAAATGAGGGTGTACTACCTAATACCTACCTCTGCCTGAAACCCTTCGGTGAAAAGACACAAGCGTTCGCGACCGACACATTCGCTATGTGGGTCGGAACTCCCGACCGAATGTGTCGGTCGCTATGAACGTCCTGAGTCAGGACGATGGCGTTCATCGCAGGGGTCCGTTGTATGTCCTCTCTTATGGAACCTCGCTTACGATGTGGTCCTGGGGGTCAACCTCCCCGTTGGTGTTAATGTCGATTGCTATGCGGATGACACTCTGGTATTTACCGGCGGGGACACCTTCGAAGAGACCATCCAGCATGCCGAGTTTGGGGTGGCAAAAGTCGTGGCATCGATCCGCGGGTTGGGATGAGAGATAGCACCTTATAAAACTGAGGCGCTTTGGTTCCACAAATTGCCGAGGAGCAGAGATCCATCTAGCTTGTTAGGCAGAGTTGGAGAATTGCAAGTCCAGGTGGTTGGATACATTAAGTATCTCGGCTTAACCCTGGCCGGTCGGTGGGGTTTCGAAGAGCACTTAAGAGCCTGGTTCCCCGCATCGGGAAGATAGTGGGAGCTTTGCACAGACTCTTGCCAACTACAACCAGCCAACTAAAATCAACAGCCTGCAGGGGAAAATCCGTATTGCACGAGGATACCGAACTGTATTCTTTGAGGCGGTAACTCTCCTGGCATGCTTTCCGCCGCTGGACATTCTAGCGGACATGGACGCGAAGGTATCTATATACCCAATCCGTGCTATCCGTGCTATCCGCCAAAGCCGTTCTGGCAGGAACGACGACAAGCGCTCGAGCGGTGGTGTAAGCGGCTGCAACAGCGGCAAAATTCGTGAAGCGCGTTGTCGAAACCGTCCTACCGCACTTCGAAGCCTGATTTTTTGAAGCCTGAATTTAGATGATCCACATTAATACACAGGGCACAGTTTCAGAAGGTCCTCGGCTACATTGCCCGCCGATTCAGATGCGAACTTTTTGACACTAAAACGCCACGGAGGGTGGCGGCCGAATAGTGTAGCCGAGGGCTACATAGATGACTCGATGAGCAATAAAGAAGAAATCAGCTCCCGCATTACAAGGAATATAAATTTGGAGCCAAGTGTGTGCTCGTAGATGGTTGAGAGTCAACCTCACGACCATCTACGAGCACACACGCGTACATTCCACCATCGTCGCCGCCGCCGCCGCCGCCGCCGCAGCCGCCGCAGCCGCCTCCGTCGCCGCCACCGACTGCAGAACTCTGTTGTCTCATTTCTCTTACTTTCACTCAAGAGAGTGAGAGACTGGTGAAATTGTAACTAATAATAATAACTTGACAACATTAAAAATGCCAACTAGCAACGTAATAATCAATTTTACAAATTGTTCATATTTTTGTAACTGCTTTAAAGTCAACAAATACAAAATAACATTTAAAATATAAAACACTATTTATAGGTCCACCAAAGCCGCTTTTTTACCAGTGGTAGACGCTTCCCTTGTCCTTAGCTCGTCTTAGTGGGACACTCCAAGTCGCATAAATATTTACCTAGTTATCGTTTAATTTGTGATCTACACAAAAGTAAACATAAACAAAACAATAGCGGTTTGTAGACGGACAACTATGCTGCCATCTATGACGAGTTTTCAGTTTTTAACCCCATTAGCCGTTAGTTTATTACTACGAGTGTCATTCATAATACCAGGAGATTAGATAGCTTGGGAATTCTCCACTGTTGTGAAAAATAACATCATTGCATTTTATCATAATTTTAAGCTAAAATGATAAAAGATAATGAATTAGTTGGCAACTCTCTTTTGTAGATTCATTCGTTTGTCAAGTTGACATTACAATAGTTTAAATAGTTGACTTGTCAATTGACATTAGTGACAGTGCGTGGCTACTGCCTAGATGTAGGGTGTTTCGTACCTATTTTCATTAAAAAACTTTTCTAACTAATAATAAATAGTTTTATCGACGTTTGTAGTAGTAATATATAGTACTTATCTTTATAATTCTTCAGTAATCTCAGTAATTTATAAGAAACTCAAGATGATTAACGGCCGTGCTCTACATTTCGTATTCAAAGTCGCCGACAGAACCCTGACTGCGAAGTTTTACAGAGAAATCTTAGGAATGAAGGTAAGAAATTAGAATAGGACATACAATATTATTCTAAGACGACTCACTGACCATTAATTGTTAACATGATTGTCAGAAAATGAGAAATAATAATCTAGCATTATTATATACTGGTTTTAAGATTGAATCTGTGACCAAGGTCAAACAGACATACTTCTACACTATCATAACTTGTTATACCTACGTCCCCGGCAATTTAAGACTCATTATTTGTAAATACTGTAAACTAAAATTTAAGTGAAGCTAATGACTGGACATAATTCACACTCATTGTTGCCGCTAAGGAACTAACACACTATTCTATGTAATTTGCACCTGTTTCCTTACTCAAGTTGAGTCTAAGCTTTTGGATCTAGGCCCGCCATAGTAAATCTATTGGTTGCAGAAAAGTTGCTACCAAATCAAGTGATTAATTTCAATTACTTACTTAATATGAGCAAATAATTTGATTTTTGATTTTGTTCTATTCGTTTTGAAAAGTCATCATGCGTAATCAGCCTATAATGTTCCCACTGCTGGGACGCAGGCCTCCTCTCTGTGAGAGGGAGTGGGCAAGTCATCAACAACAAACAACATTAAAAGAAGAGTAATTTAATTTTCTTTAAAGTGTAGTTTGAAGTACTATTCAATCAATAAATATAAACCTTATTCTTTTTAGGGTTCCATACCTCAAAAGGAAACAACCGAACCCTTATGGGATCACTTATGTGTCTGTCTGTCTGTCCGTCTTTCACAGCCAATTTGCTCCGAATCTACTGGACCATTTAAGTTGAAATTTGGAAAAATTAGGGTCACTTTTGGGGGTCAAACTAGAAAATAAAAAAAAGGTTTTGCAAACTGTACTGTGTGACATATCAAATGAAAGGGCTTGTTGTAAGGATTTCAGATAATTAATGTTAAAGATAATAAATGATAAAGATAATTGACCATTTCAACATGTTAGTGTTAGTAGTTTCGGAAATAAGGCCCTTATTTCCGAAACTCGACACAAAAATTTTGGAAAAATATAGAATATAGTTCTCTACTTATGGTTTACCGGAAAACCTAATGAAGTCTATGGTGATAAAATAACTTGGTAAATCTCTCAATACTGTGCGTACAAACTTACATTTGCAGTTGGAATGTATGAGGGAACATGTTTTTCAACTACAATGTTAAGTTTGTTCTTGGGATAAATTCATCCAAACTACGGACCTTCATTGTGCGTGGTCCGACACGCACTTGGCCGGTTTTTTGTCTAGATTAGTCTAGACAAAAAAAATATTTTTCTATATAAATATCTAACCATGTTACAGTGTTCAATTAGCAAAGCAATAATCAGTGCCGGATTAACCACGTAGTAAGAGTAGCAATTGCTACGGGCACGGCGTATCTAAACCCGCCTACCTCCGCCTGAGAGTAATTTTTGAGTGAAACTTAGTAAGACGAAGAATAAGACTATTTTATTTGACGTCACAAAAACGTGAAACGTAAATTTATTTTTATTATAATTTAGTAATAATATACGATTATTTTTTGTTTTTCCCTGTTTTTTTACCACGTTCTACTTAGAACCCTTATCAGATCAAGGGCGCCGGGCGGGTCGATAGAATTTGCTACGGGATTCGCGCTTGCTTAATACAGCACTGGGAATATTACACTCTATTTAGAAAATTACATAATGGTGCCGATTCCCTTGTTCACAAACTAAACTAAATTTAAGTTCAGTGCATCTTTTTCTTTCTATTTCAATAAGAAAAGGACAGAAGATACATTTTAGTTTAGTCCTGTCAAATTAATCAGCGGTTGACGTAAATTGACGTAATTTTAGTAGGCAAGTTTTTAATCGCGTCTAAACTTGTATAGAGTAGTGACAGGCGCTGATTAATCTTAACACAACTTATACAGTAGTATAAGTTGTGTTACGTGTACCAACTTGTTATAAGAATGACTAATATTTTAGTCATTGTTATACTTTAAAAAAAACTCAACAAGTCGAAAAGCGTGCACAAATTCGTACAAGATGAAAAAAAATGGCTATGGGGGTCTGAGGTATCAGTTCATTTTGGAAAAGGGGTCTCTTGCCCAAAGTAGTTTGGGAATCCCTGGTCTAGAACAATCAATTATGGATTGTCTCATTAGTGAGGGATTGGCAGGTTAATAGCTGCCACCAAATAAATTCACAAAATTAACCCTTGCACAGCCCCATGACACACATTGATTGTGGTGATTGTCTAATTATTGTTATAGGAAAAGACAGTGAACCTGTTCAGTTCATTTCTTAATTGGGTTAATGCATATGTAAACTCATACAAAACGTGATTAATGTCATGTAAACTATAATATTATTAATTAAATAGGTTGATATTATTTCCCTTGGGTTACTATGGCAGCTGTGATGTCCTGATTGTTATAAAATAAACTTATTTTTAGAAATGAATTTTGAGTTTTTTAAGCATACTTAATAAAAATAACTGATTTCAAATATTTATCGAAAAATATTTTTTAATAATATAATAAAATGAAAGAAATATTTTTATAATTATTCATATGGCCACTAAGGTAGGTACATTAAGTAAGCTGGAACAGAGTTTTCAATCATATGTTCTTTTTGCAGGTCCTTAGACATGAGGAATTCAGTGAGGGATGTGAAGCTGCTTGCAATGGGTGAGTAATAGATGGCTCCAAAAATATTTGAAAAGTGTTTGAATAATTATGTATTTAACAAAAAAACAGTTCAAGAAAGTTCATGAAGCCTAGAACATATTTAATTCTAGGACATTATACTAAACTTAATGTATGTTATATAGATATATTATTAATATTAATAAAAGCTCCGTAAGGCATCATGGCAAATTATTATTTTTATTTCTAGGCCATATGCAAACAGATGGAGCAAGACCATGGTTGGGTACGGACCAGAAGACTCGCACTTCGTAGTGGAGCTTACGTACAACTACGGTATCACACACTACGAAACAGGAAATGACTTCATCGGCCTTACAGTCCAGTCCAGTGAGAGTCTCAAGAGGGCCGCTGCCAACAACTGGCCCGTAAAGGAACAAAATGGAGTCAAATATGTTGAAGCTCCTGGCGGTTACAAGTTCTTCATTGTTGATGAACCACAGCCTGTTGACAGAGGTGAGTTCCGGTATTGAAAAAAGATAAAGCAAAGTATTCAGCAAAAACTCCTTGCTGACCCCACAGAACCCATTTGGCAGGCAGAATGCTGTGAAATTATTTCAGTAAAGTGAAATCTGCAACTATAAAACTAGGTATTTTTAGGGTTCCGTTACCCTAAAAGGAAAACGGAACCTTTATAAGATCACTAAAAGTTTTAATAAATGTAATGTGTTTGGTATCATTTAAAAGACTTTTTTAAAGGATTATACAAATATTTATTTTATAATGTTTGGTGTACCTATTGATCTTGAAGATAAAACTCAAACTGCAAAAACTACAGTTCTCTAAGCGATTATAAAAGATTGTTCCTCACTTTATCCCCTAGGTTTCTAAAGCTAAAACTATGCTTAAGAGGCTGACAACAGCTAAAGCGCGGTCACTGTCGGATTGCATAGAAAAGAAAGATGACACAACGCTGGTACTTTATTGCAAAATATGAAGCAATAATCTATTTACAAAAAATCAATTGATAGGTTAAAAAAATTAAAACACTACTATGCTAATATGTTGCTTGTAAAACAATCTGACAAAAATCAGAATGATTGCATGTGTATGGTTTTTAATCATTAAAAGATATTTTTAGAGGTATCTTCTTGATTTTTTTCTATCGGATCAAATTAGTTGTATTATGTTTTCAACACACTATCTACCTAGCATATATCCTGAAGAATATCATATATTTTTCTGATTTTGTTTACTGCAGTGGATCATATACTTTTAGTCATTATAAAGCTTAGAAAAATTGCGTTTAGCTCCTGTAGTCCCCTTAAACTATGTCATAGATGTAAACTAGTAAAGCTAGCGTATGTGTATTAATTACGCGCCAAAGAGAAGGTACCTAATTACGGCAGACCAGCGACCTTTATAGACTTATCAGTGTAGTTTGGTTCGGAGCCGTAATTTTGCGACCCCGACTAGCTTGCCCGGTTTTTAACCCCCGACGCAAAAACGACGGGGTGTTATAAGTTTGACGTGTCTGTGTGTGTGTGTGTGTGTCTGTCTGTGGCATCGTAGCTCCCCAATACATGAACTGATTTTGATTTTGTTTTTTTTTGTTTGAAAGGCAACTTAATCGAGAGTGTTCTTAGATATGGTTCAAGAAAATCGGTTCAATCGTTTGAAGATTATCAGCTCTTTTCTAGTTGCTATTTAACTCGCTCACCAGGTATCGTGTTTGGGCTCATTGTACTGGTCTCAATAAATAGGTTATAGCTAGATGGTGATCAGGGTCTGATGATGGAGAAGGAAAGAGAAATGAGGGTAAATTAGTAAGTACCTTAAGTTTGGGAAAAATACCTACAGGGGCGCTGATTTCGGCGAGGTACTTAGGTATCGATGGCAGCGTGTCTGACCTACTAGTAATATATAAAGTTTAAAAAGTAGGTAATAAAAGATAAATTTAAAATTTAAAAAACCCCCGACACTAATAAAAACATCTAAAAAGTAACAAAATAATACGTAGCCCTTTCAGTTTAATATAAATTTAGGTAACATTTTGAGTCAAGCGTCGTCCATTCGGGGGACGGCTAAAGAAAACGTCAAACAGACGAGGCTTATACCTAGCAATAATGAATGTATGCTATTGTAGAAATAATAGCCACTGTTAACTTCCTATTTTCATTAGCCGTCCCCCGACTCGACGATGCTTGGCTCAAAATATTACTGTTATCGACTTCGGGTCCTGCTTATACCAGCTCGACTTTGTAACATTATTCAATCATTCTTAAAATCAATTATATTATTTTAATAGTTAATTGTTATGATATTGTTTAGGTAACTGTTTGAGTTATTCTTGGTGATTTAAAATAATCAGAAATGTTGATTATACAATATGGCGCCTTCAGTTTGTCAGCTTCCGGCGCGCCAATTATTAAGTTTAAATTGATGGTTGCTTAAGACTATTTATTTATATTATACTTTAATTTATTTATTTCTTTGTTAATAATTGTTATTCAATTTTACTCGTTATAGTAAGTAATGCAATCTAATTATTTAGTTATTAGTGAAATCTATAAATGCGGATGTGTTAGGCAGTTTGAGTCAGTTGTTTTGTAACCGTCACCAAGTGCAAAAGCCTTAAGTGGTAACTCTGTCCGATTTTAAAAAGAATAAACCATATATAGTGCAAGCACATCGTTTCTTGTGACCATCCTGACTGTCCACCGATTCACATTACCTAAATTTATATTAAACTGAAAGGGCCCGATATGTATTATTTTGTTACTTTTTAGATGTTTTTGTTAGTGTCGGGGGTTTTTTAAATTTTAAATTTAACTTTTTTTTATGCTTTTGGAAACTGTTAATCAATAAATTTATAGATTTTTAAAAAATAACTAGAATCTAATAGATGCATGCTGTCTGTCGGGACAGGTTAACTTAAACCTGCAATGGCTCTTTCATCAAAATTTCCATGGCCCTGCATTGTTAGATTCAAATAACATCTTAATAATATAATAAGGACAAATTGCTTAGCATGATCCTTCGTTATATCGAACATACTGTAGCATAAATTTTTAAATAAATATATACTATATAATAAAGTTGAGGGTTAATGTTAAGTTATATTTGACGAAAACACGATTCTATATATTATTTTCTACAGAAAAAAATTACAAAGTTATCTCCAAACCCAACAATAAACCGCTAGTATTAAAAAATACTTCAAATTAGATCATGAATTTCAGGAGATCAAAAATACCAGAACCTGAAAAGTTCACATGCCATAGTGAGTATGTACAAATCAATAAATGTACATACTACATTATTTGAGTACATACGAATATGGACATGTTGTAGCTAGTCTTGTTTACCATACTACAGTATGAGAGTGGTCGTCATCTATGATAATTATTGTGAAATGATAAGATAAAGCACTTATCTGCTGAAACATCACTGTCTGAGATGTATTTTATCACGTGACGATATGATTGTTTTGTGGATAAACTATGTACCGGTTGTAACTATGCGTCGAGTGCGAATCATGTGATGGCCGCATGATTCCTTACGGAGACCCTTTGATAACAAACAAAGCTTAATGACAATATAAAAATCATAATTTTATAGATACACCATGTAGACACAAATTTACGAGTAGGTATACACTAATGAAGGAAAAAGTCATTAATTTATTCTTAATAAATATATACGCTTTTAACATAGTTTTGAAATATAAGCAACTAATAATAACATAGTGTACATTAACCATGACTAAATGGCGTGTCTAAAAGAAATAACATTAAAATGGCTGCAAATTTTAATTGTCTTTGTTCTTTGCACCTGTTTTGGTTCTTAGCGCTAGTTTTTCTCTCGCGTCCGGCCCTGGTTCAGGCCATGGTACCGAGCGAGAGGGCATGGGAACCGTCACCTCCTTCTGCGATGCAGTAATGCTCGCGAAGGAGGAGGCGGGACGGTTAAGGGAAAGGCAAATTTCGCGCCTTCTCGCCCCTAGCTGCCGCAGGAGACACTCTGGGCGTCGGGAATCCCGGGCGGATTACCGGCCACCATAGGCGCGGGCTTGCGGACGGTGAGCAATGGGTAGCTCACCGTCCGGTAAATACCAGGCCCGGGTCGACGGCGCGTTGTGTTCCACGCGCACCTCAAAGTGATGTCGTCAGCACAAGCGTAGGGGTCCACTAGGGCCGATGCCTGCCGGGGTCGCGGGAAGGTACCAAAGGGTTACCGAGGCCGCTGGCAATACAGGCAACGGAAGGAATACGGGTGGGTTTTAGTCAGTAAGAGTCTGACACACCTTCCCGCTCCGCCCAGAGCGGGAGAAGTTATTTATAGTAATTTTGATGTGTTTTATGTATGTATTTATTGCATATATGTAAATGGTACACCACAGACTACCTGCAGTATTGTCTCTCCTTTCCCCCCTAATCCCTCCAAAGGTTGTCTTTAAATGATCGCTTTTAGCGATAAGACCTATGTAAAATTTCTACATTTATATCTGTAATTTTGATGGTGTACATAATAAAGAGTATTCTATTCTATTCTAGCTGCGAAATTAGTCACAAATGTAATATGGTTTAGGTGTTGAAGTGATACAACCACCTACAGTCAAACTGCCTAGCCTTTTCCCAACTATGTATGTTGGGGTTGGCTTCGGGTCTAACCGGATGCAGCTGTAAACCAGTATTTTACATGGAACGACTGCCTTTCTGACCTCCACAATCCACTAATGACCCATACGATACCCCTTGGTAAGACTGGTTGTCAAACTTTCTTGCTTCCGACGACCCCTTTTTTATTGTTTGGAATTCCTCATGGATGTCCTCCATCCTGGGGTAGGTGGAGGGGTCTGTTAGACCGTTACTGACTTAAACCACACGGTGTTCTGCTGCTACCTTAAGCCGGTGCGCTTAAAACTCCCCAAGTCTGTTGCATGCAGGCCTCTCCCTAAGGCGGCCGGAGATCGAACTGCACCATCCCGCGCCCGGTGACTCTTATGGATTGGTAGGGTGGTTGTATCCTCCCTCTCCCTTTCTGCCGCCTCTTTCGCGACCATCACTTCCTCGCAGAAGGAGGCGGCGGCCACGCGCTCTCCACCATGACTGACGGACCATGGACTGGACCATGTCCGGAAGCGACAATGTATCCGCAGCACCAACCGCCGCGATGAGGTCACGGTGCTGCACTGCCCACGCAGTGCATTCCTCAAGGGTGCGCCGCGCCGTGTCGTCGAGGCAGTTGCAATGGTGGCAACCGGGTGTCGGTTCCCGGCCTATGCGGCACAGGTACTTTCCGAAACATCCATGTGCGGACAATACCTGTGTTAGCCGGAAACTAAGGGAGCCATGCCGTCTCTCCAGCCACTCCCTCACCATGGGTCTTATCGCCGCTATAGTGCCATGCCCCGCGCTGGGTTGTGCGAGTCGCTGTTCTCACTCCACCACTAGGGTCTGGCGGAGCTCAGCCCTGTACACCTCGACATGACCAGGCATCAGGTGCTCGCCCCGCTCCAGCGCGTCCCGGCGCCACCGATATAGTGACGCTAGGATTTTGGCGTCAAGAGCCCAGGGTGGTGATCCGGCCATTCCGACGACCCCTAACAATTGTCAAAGATCCACGAATGATAGCACAGAGGAGTCTCGGTATGTAAAGATGGTCACCCATCCATGGACCAACCCCGACAAGCGTAGCTTAACCTGATTGATGGTCCCGTGCGGCTGTTTTTACTTAGCCACGAGCTCCTCATGCAACCACCTACAGTATATACATGAAAAAAAAAAATGTGGACTAATATGATCCTAAGTGATAATTTTCGCTACATAAGTCTTTAGTTCAAGCGAATCTTTATTTCCAGCAGCCTAATTGCGTAACACACTTTGAATCACAATCCGAGAGTTTTGAAGTATAATTGCTAATCCATTCCTTCATAGGTTTGAAAAATTTGTCTGCTCAACAACGTAAATAGCGCAATGAACGTGGCTAAACTGTCAAGATGAAACCCATTGCGATTGTCATTTAATGTGTGTTACTCAAATACCCCACATAAACAGGTTTCATGAATGTCCTTAATGAAAGACTCAATGTTGAACCAATTATTTATTGAACCAATGGTGGTGGTATTGCATATTTTCAGTATAAAATTAATTCAAATGTTATTTGACAATTTTGCATGCCGTAACATAAAATGTATCAGGGGGGTAACCATCACCTCTTATATCAGTATTATTATAATATTACTTCACAATGGGAAAGTGATGGAGCTATACAGGACTTATAGCTCCATCTCTTTTTCACGCTGAAGTAATATTGAAATAATACTGCTATAAGAGGTGATGGTTGCCCCCTGGTCTATTTATAAAAAACACATCTTATCTATATATATACTTACCTACTTTATAAGCAAATAAATTATTTTTATTTCATCCACAGATCCAGTTGTTAAGGTGTCCCTTGCCAGCTCAAACTTGGAGAAATCTATCGCCTACTGGAGCGGTCTACTCAGTCTGAAGATCTTCGAGAAAACGACTAAGACCGTCACTCTTGGATTCGGCGACCAACAAGCTAAATTGGAATTAGTTGACATTGGTAAGTACTCGTGTATTCATGTAGAAAACATGTTTTATTTCAGTAAATACCGTATTTGGGTGCTACGTGTTTTCTTAGAACGAACAGCGGAACAAAACATGATTATTACTTATGTTTCAATATTTATATTTTGCATGTGACTGATAAAATGTACACAATTCTATCTCGTTCTCGATGGTTAACAATATTCTAAGTTATTAATTTATTATGTACCTACTTGGCTTTGCTGACCGTCGATTAGCTATTTGAATTCGTGATTGTTCTTCCTCCCATCCATCCAAGGAGGAAGGAAGGGCTTTTGTCTAATTTAAAATCTTGTTTGTAGCTGCCTCTAACGTTATATGCCTGTGAGCAGTAATTTTCCACAGATATTGCGTCATCCGTGCATAATAAGTTGTATGTTAGGGTGCTTGCATAAAGAAGCAGGTTTTCGGGCCCGACTCCCGGTATGGATAGCTGCAGGTTGATCTTTAGAAAGAAAAGATTACATGTTTTAGCTGTTTCTTTATGTGTGAGCAGAAAAGTTATCGCGGGACTATTTACCCGCACCGTTCGAAACCGACATGTCTTTACCGGGAACCCGCTTCTTTATGTAAGCACCATAAGGGTGCTTATGCAGGAGTTAGTACAGGGGGGTAACCATCACCTCTTATAGCAGTATTATTATAATATTACTTCACAGTGGGAAAGTGATGAAGCTATACAGGACTTATAGCTCCATCTCTTTCTCACGCTGAAGTAATATTGAAATAATACGAAAGAGGTGGTGGTTACCCCCCTGGACAGAACATTTTGGAAATGGTAAAAGTCGAATTATTAATTCACTGTAGTCATCTGACATATGCTAGCTGTCATTTTGTGTAATAAAATGGTCATATTTATTGTATTCTAGACTTTTACACTTATTATTATACACTAATTTATTTTACACTTACATAAATCGATTAAAATAAACGATCACCGTTATAATGAATTCGACTTTACATCGTGACGCAATGCGTTTTAAAATTTGGGATGTATGTAGGGTTGCCATCCGTCCGGGTTTCCCCGGATTTGTCCTAGTAACCCCGTCCGGACGCACCCCGGACGCCCTCTAAGGGCGTCCGGGGTGCGTCCGGACGGGGTTTCTTTTGTGGTCCGGGTTTTAATTTTTCTAGTTTTTGGTCGACAGCGCGACTCGCGATTTTGTTGCTTAACTTTTAAGAAGCCTAAAACATTAGTAATTTATGATTGTCAAAAGTATAGGTACTACTATTTTGAAAAGGCTGTTTTGTCACTGATTACGAAGAAAGATGACTTAATTTAGTTAAAAATTTGTTTGAAAATAAATAAACTATTTAAACTGACTAAATAAAAACACGTCCGGGTTCTGAGCTCCAAAATCCGGGGATTTTACGCTTTTTATCCTGGTTGCCAAATTTTAGAGATGGTAACCCTAGATGTATGTCACTAAAATAGTCCATGACATATGTGTGATTTTTCTAACCACTAACCTAATAATAAGCATGACTCTGTAATGATGATGACCTAACATATTTTATCACGGCATGACACTACCATGCGTTCCTTTGTTAGCTAGATTGACGCTATCTTCAGGTGTTTTATCAGACGGGACGTAAACAACAAGACTTGTCAACAGAAAGTGGGTACTTACCTACAAACCTACGTAAGATGATGCGCCTATTATCAATATCACGCCGCGTGGCAGCCGTGTGATATCTAGATTTACATATCCACGCATCTAACAAAGGAAAAGATTAGAAATTGACAAATTATTTGGTACCTTTGTACTTGGCACTTACACATGTAGACTGATAAAATTTCACATGTGGAAGGTAATTGATATTCAGCACTTACACAAATGTAGACATTGATAAAATGTCACATGTGGAAGGTAATTGATATTCAAGCATCTACCTAGAAAAACTCTTATCAATTTAACTATTTCTGTCGATTTAAACGTAGTATCATTGACATACAAACAATTATGCATACCTACCTATTTATTTATACCGAGTTAGTTGGATGGGTCGGCGGGTCGATCGAAGGTCAAGCTACCCTTGCCGAGGTCGGTCCGTGGATAGGTGACCATCCATTTCATATCGAGACCCCTCCGTGCCTCGGAAAGCACGTTAAACCGTTGGTCCCAGCTGTCTATTGTAGATCTTTGACAGTTACGCATAGTCAGAAGCCCAATAGTCTAACAACTAGTCTTACCAAGGGACATATCGTAATACCCCGTATAGTAGCTCCATGTAAAGTACTGGTATTCAGCTGCATCAGGTGAGACTGGAAGCCGACCTAGTTGGGAAAAGGCTAGGCAGATGGTGATGAGTCGGATGGGTACCTTACCTTTACGTCGAATTCTGTGTAAATGAATAGCCGATAACGGAGAGATCGATACACAAGTTTTTATTTTTAATCAGCTTTATATGTAAAAACTACTTGTAGGAACAATAACATAACATCACGCCTTGTTTTCCCGAAGAGTTGGGCAGAGGTGTACCTGTAGTACACCCGAAAATAAATAAATAAAAAAAAAAACGAATGAATATTATTTATTGTAACTACAATAAATAATATTCTATTATATTTTAGTACTTTTTGGGGTTCTTAATCAGACCTTAAAAATATATATTATGAATATTTATGTCAGGATATACCTACTAAACTCGATATACGAATGTGTTCAAACTTTCTAAATTTTAATTTAAAATATTATTATCTGGAAAACGAACCTCGATGTTTAAAGCTTCATATTAACTTTCAACCAAAACAATTTCATAAGTCAAAACTTGTTGTCCCCATTTTGGGCATGCGTTACGTGTTTGGCCAGTTTTTTATTAGTATTCAGATCAAGGCGACCCTGCAAAAATAAATTATAAAACTTCATTCTACGAATTCAACGAGGCCTTAGAATAAAACGTCACATCAATTTTCTTTTCTTAAATTTAATGTATTATTTAATGCAATTTCAGGTCAGCCAGTAAACCGCGCGAAGGCGTACGGCCGAATCGCGTTCTCGGTCCCCTTCGAAGACCAGCCAATAATCGACCAGAAGATCCAGGCGGCGAAGGGCACCATCCTGACGCCGCTGATATCGCTGGACACGCCAGGCAAGGCCACTGTTAGAGTCATCATTCTAGCCGACCCCGACGGCCACGAGATCTGTTTTGTGGATGACGAGAGCTTCCGACAGTTGTCCCAGGTGGACCCCGCCAGTGACGCAGACCTCGACAAGTTCATAAAATCGGACAAGTCGCGAGCGTAAAACTAGCTTTTATTTCTTAGATATTGGTCAAGGGTACTCATACAGATTTATATTATTTTCTCTAGTACTTAAGTTATTCCCTGCTTAGCGTCACAATTTTATTGGTTCTATGTTTACTATGTATGCAAACACTCATCCTCATTGTTCTGCATATAGGAGTGTTGATAAATATGATGTTATTCTAGAAATTATATCGGCTTCTTACAATGTAAGGCTGTATTATCATCGTCTGTCCAAATTATTTATTATATTGTTTTTTTTATCTTTATGTGTAAGTATTAAAGTTCATTTTACAGTGACAAGTACCTATGTTGTCAATAACCACTTCATTTTTGTAATAAATTTGTCTTAAAATAACCCTCTTCAGAGTAGTTTAGCATTCCATGTTGTTTTGAAAATTCCAGTATTATTATTTTGAAGTTTGTTCAAACATTGTTGTAAAGTGATATGTTTATTGTATATTGTGTATGTTTATTGTCTATTGTTGCGCTTACGTACACAGCAATATGTTAACTAAGTAATAAGAATATATAATTTGATTTTCATGTATTTCTTATGATTTCTCGAACACCTAGAACTGCCACGAATTTACGAGACTTTTGAGGAAGACAAAATACTGTCTGAACTGTTACAAATCGCACAAACCATAATAACAAATGGTAACTATTGCTCCCAGGTAAATAGTCATAAGTAGGAGCACGTCATTTTTCGCGAGAGTGGGCCGAAATTACAGAACGTTGTGTTAATTTCAGGTAATTGAAGACTTGATGTTCCGAATTTCAGTTGACTCGTTTCGATATTTATTTTTATAACAATTGCTGGTTGCACTTAAGTTTACAGCAAGCCATGCGTATGACTATAGGATAGGACACACAATATAATAAAAAAACCGGCCAAGTGCGTGTCAGACCACGCACAATGGAGGGTTCCGTAGTTAGGATGAATTTATCTCAAAAACAAAGTTAACATTGTAGTTGAAAAACATAATCTCCCGTACATCGATATACGTCATGGTCAATTCTCCAACTGCAAATGTAAGTTGGTTGATTATTCTAATCTGGCCAAGATTATGTCTGGACTTTTAAATAGACTGTGACCTCAGAGTTTGTTTCGGCATTTCTTCTCAGAGTAGTCAGATAGGAAACGTCGACCCCATCTAGTTTTTTTTTTTTTATATGAACGACGTGTCTTTAGTACAAACCTACTTACAGAAATAAAATCATTTCATTTCATATTACTCGTTAACTTGGAAAGTCTACTTAGCTGTGATAGTTTTCCTTTTAATTTCGTTATACAGGGTGTTTGGTGCATTGTTTGCCAAATGGAATTGGCTGAAAAGAGAGGTCATTGGCTATCTCTTCAAGCCTAATAACTTATTCCTTGTTACACCGGTTTTTTTACTATACATTTTAGGTACTAATAAGATATTTTTTTTAATTTAATTTAAAAACATCTTATTAGTACCTATAGTATAGCCTTCAAATTTCATTATAATTTTTATGTTTACTCTTGTATGGTTCTACAAAATTCAAAATGACTTGCTAATAACGTCTAGTACCTTTTTAATAACTCACAAAGTTTTTGAAAAAAGAAAAGATACAATTAAAACACAACTTTAAATTGCTGTAAAAAAAACAATAAAAGCGATCGGGTTCACTGGGCCTGAAGAGATAGCAAATTACCTCTCCTTTCGGCCAATTCCATTTCATTCATTTCATTTATTCGTGAACAATTTACATTGTATTGAATATACATGCAATTTACATAAAAATAAGAACTATGAATTATTAATTAGCATTCCAAGAAATTAAAAAAAAAATTGTGCCTAACAGTTTCAAATATTGTGTGGAAACAGTTTTAAAATACTACTAGACAGTTCAAAAATAATATACATAGTTATGATGTCAAACAATTTTAAAGTACAAGGTCAAGAACAGTCTTAAAACTATATAATCACAATGTCAGACAGTTTTAAAATAGAATGTCAAACAGTTAAAAAAAAAAATGCAAAACAATTTTAAATATGTTGTCAAAAGATTTTAGATTTTAAAAGACGTCAAAAGTTTTCATTTATCGGCATCAGAGTGGCATCAGTTCCGATGTCATCTAATTGTAAAAATAAAATGTCAGAGATAAAATTTATAGTTATACATAATCAGCCTATAATGTTCCCACTGCTGGGACACAGGTCTCCTCTCTGTGAGAGGGAGTGGGCCGTATAATACACCACGCGGGCCCAGTGCGGGTTGACGCCTGTCTGGGTTCGAACCTACGACCTACAACTTGTAAGTCGCGCCAATTACCACTGGGCCACTACTGCTCTCAATCACTTGTCGCTTATCAACTAGGTACTCATCGACGCTGTAATAGCCCTTCCTCAATAAATATGTCTTCAATTTGTTTTTGAATAAGTTTGCGCTATTTATGCTTTTAAATTCTAAGGGAAGCTTGTTGTATAGAAATACTGATTGGTACCTACGACTGTGATGAACCACGTTTATTTTCGGCTGTATTGCGTTTGGCAAGTCTTTCCTACGTGTATTTACTCTAACTTGTCGTTGGTCATCAGTTTCAGATTTGTGCAAGTTCTTAACAAAACTGGTTAGCAGCACCAGTATGTAAAGGCATGGCACTGTCAAAATATTAAGTGTAATAAAATGGTCTCTGCACGAATCCGTCTGTTTTAAGCGGAGCATTGTCCTTAAGGCTCTTTTTTTGAATTACAAATGCCGAGTGGATATTGTACTTATAGCTATTGCCCCAAAACTCAATACTGTATCTAAGCCTAGACTGCACATCACGATTGCGGCGATAAGTCCCCTCTTTGAGGAGTGGCTGGAGAGGTGCCACGGCATCCTAACCTTCCGCCTGACGCAGGTCCACACCGGACACGGCAGCTTCGGGAGGTTCCTGTGTCGGATAAGGCGGGAGGAAACGTCCGGGTGTCACCACTGTGTGGATCGCCCGGAGGACACGGTGGAGCATACGGTGGAGGTCTGCCCGGCTTGGGCAGAGCACCGCCGTGTCCTCGTGGAGGCGATCGGCGGCAGAGACCTCTCGCGTCCGGCCCTGGTTCAGGCCATGGTACGGAGCGAGAGGGCATGGGCAGCCGTCACCTCCTTCTGCGAAGCAGTAATGCTCGCGAAGGAGGAGGTGGGATGGTTGAGGGAAAGGCACGTTTCGCGCCCTCTCGCCCCTAGCCGCCGCAGGAGACGCCCTGGGCGTCGGGAATCTCGGGCGGATTTCCAGCCACCGTAGGCGCGGGCTTGCGGACGGTGAGCAATGGGTAGCTCACCGTCCGGTAAGGACCAGGCCCGGGTCGACGGCGCGTCGTATTCCACGCGCGCCTCAAAGAGATGTCGTCAGCACAAAAGTAGGGGTCCACTAGGACCGATGCCTGCCGGGGTCGCGGGAAGGTACTTATGGGTCACCGAGGCCCCCGCAACACAGGCAACAGGAAGGAATACGGGTGGGTTTTAGTTAGTAAGAGTCTGACACACCCTCCCGCTCCGCCCAGAGCGGGAGAAGTTATTTGATGATTTCCCACCCTCAAAAAAAAAAAAAGCCTAGACTTAACTAAGACAAAGTAAACCATCCTAAGCTGGGCCAAGGTCAGTTCTTCCCTTAAGCTTCTAATTGCATAGCATGCTGAGCTAACAGACTTCGTTATGTGAACGGATGTTTGGTGCATCATTTGGCAAATTATGCACCAAACATCCTATATATACTACTGCCATGATTTTTTTCATATATCCAAAAACTACCATTTAGCTGGCAGGAGGAGGGGGGGGGGGGGGGCAAACAAAAATGAGCACTTTAAAGCTTAATATTACGCAATAGCTTAATATTAATCAATACTAATATATCATCCCCATATTACGTTTAAGGGAGAGGTACCCTAAAAAAGATTTTTTAAGATTTTATTTTATCACTTTATCGGCGTGATAAACATGTATAACCATGCCAAATTACAGTTTTCTAGTACTAAGAGTTTCTGAGCTACAGTGGGGTCAGAGAGACAGGCGAACATGGCGAAACTATAGGGTGTTACGTTGTAAATTTGAGTACCTACCAAGGGTTGGTATTACACAGCTGCATTACTAATAAGTAAAGTAGCATTTACCTGAAAACATTAGTAGTACCTTGTGAGGTTTCTAAGTAATTTATTTCATTGTAGTTGTGCAAGTAACTTTGGTCTGCACTTGATGGAAGGACTCATTCCTTCAACTATATTTCGTCACTGGACTCTTTAGTAAACACTTTCTAACATTAAATCAATTTTCTAAACCCTGATAACAGGTTTTCACAATTAATTAGAACAATAAATATAATGTTTACATTCCAACTGTCATCCAGTCGAACGTCAGATTCTGTCGTTTAGAAACGACATCTGATGGTCGCCGGTTCACAGTTGTAGTTTAATCAATAATTGAACTTATTGATTGCCAACCATCGAATTAAATCGTATGGAACAATCCTTATTAATTTTCAGCTTTCAGTAAAACTTAATAATAAAATAAATAACCGAAAGCGGAAATGAAATAGTTTTTACAATATAGACTTTTCTTCTAGAAACTTCGATGTCAAATAAATCCATTTTTAATCTGTGATTTATCTTTGACATAATGTAGCCAGGTTGTACGTTGTTAATTACCCCAATTAATATTTCGGAATAATTACCCCGATCAAGACAAGTTTTAGAATTGGGATTTATAAATAAATTGTTTGTTGGTCTAGATCATGAAGATTCTTATTGTTTCAGAGTTTAAACGTCACGTTGGAATGTTGTTAGTGATTTTCAAGAATTTATTATCTTGGTGTAGTATTTATCTTATAATCATTTTACCCGAAATATGGGAGATTTTAGAAATAGTCTGTCTATTTCCGGTTTGTAATCCGTGACAGGATTATTAAAGAGTGGTGGCGTCTATTTGCCCTTGAACACGCTTGAGTGATACTGGAAAACTAATTCCATGTTTTAAAAGGTAAGGATTTGGTGGTAATAGTGCCTAGAAGTGGTCTGTGAGTCCTTCCCTGGTTGTTAAAAGGATATTCTAGTGATCCATGGATATTTATTACAGGATTCCAAATTGCGCATACGCAGACTATTTTCCAGCCAGTCGAGGATCTTACAGTCAAGTGCTTTTTCCCTAAGCCAACCGTGAGTACTTCACCTGCTGACTATTTGCCTTAGATATTTCATGGGATATTCCTCAATGTTAACAATGGATTAGATTCTTGTTCAGGGATACGCAACAAGTTCTTGTTGCGGAGTTGATGGATGCCACATGGGTAATCTTCATTCCTATTGTCCCACCGCTCAGGATCAGGCAAACAGAAGTCGTAACTCCTTATGTTGTATTTGAAACAAGGCCAAGTTAACCGGCTAATGTATTAGCCTTTTAGATTTCCAAGCTCAGTCACCTCCCGGAAGGTTAATTTGCCTCCCTTATATTATTAGGTCCCCGTATTGTCAATTCCAGGAGAGGCACCTCGAGAGATTCATCTCGCCGCCAGTATCTAGAGGAGAGTCTGGGACCTGGACGCGAGACCCGTTCCTCGAGGCAACTCGAAGCCTCTTGTGGAGACGACTGTGCGGCTGGCAGACCCCGTCTAGCGAAAGCGCAGGCGGGACGGTTTTTTTTTTTATACCTTATTACTTTTCTATTATAATAAGGTTTCAGTAGGAACCTATTGTTTACCGCAGTCCGGTTTTCTGTAGTGGAAACCGGTCTGACAACTAAATTGAAATAGAGGATCTTGGGTTCGACAATCCTCGTTCATCCAGACGAATATTGGACACCTTCGTCGGCTCCAGGATCCGGGACTCTTCAAAGTCCCTGGCGCCCATTTAATAAATATTAACATACATAATAACTGGAAGGTTAAACAATAATATTCAAATTAATAATATTAAATTAGAACTTTTAAAAGGAACAGTACTGGGTTTATCTCCAACTCCCCACGACCGAAGCTTTATCCGCTGAATTATAAGCTGGCTGGCAAAAGTAGGCTTTCACAGTAGTCGCCTACCTCATTTTTAAGACGGTAGCCCCGTATCGGCTACCGTGTGTTATGTTGTGAAGAATTAATTTTATAATTATACTGTATTGAAGATAGTTTCTTGTTTGTTTTCAATTCAATACCCAACCACCTGGCCTCTGGGCTTATGTTAGTTTACCGCTAGGGGGAACAAAAATAAAAATATAACAGTGGCGACCAACGTGTGTATTAGTTGGAGATAGAGGTTACGTCTTTGCTGTACCTTACAAACCAGAGTACTGTTTCTAGAGCCTTCCAGTTATTCTAATTTTAAAAAAAAAAAAACCGTCGCGCGGAATCCTTTGTTCACGTGTTCATGTTTATGTTTGTACTGTTTTATACACTATAATTTACTTTTTACACTTCTTGCTGCTTTATACACTTTACAATTTTATTTTACCTGTGTCCCTTAACATAACACCAGGACTATTGTCCTTGGATACAAAAACCTAGTATTATAAAAATAAAATAAACTTAAACTATAAGACTGCTATTTATGTAACTGCGTTAACTATAGATAATATTTGCATATTGCTCGATATTGTAAATTGTGACAGCCAGTTTATGCTTCAGTTAAGTTTAAATTATCATTAATTTTACAAAATGGAGCGACCCATTAAATTCAATTTACTTCACAAAGATGAACTCATATATGAAGTACTGGTCCGAGACGCGAAACCCGCTTCAACAGTAGGGGAACTACGAGTACAAATTAGGGATCTCAGTAAGTTGATAAGTACCGACGATATCGTGGAGACAAATATAGATCCGGAAACCGAATTACAAGCAATTAGGGCCAAACTGTCAGAAATTGGTGAAATACTAGACAGGTACCCGTCCAATTTCAAAAAATTTAACCGCGCTAAGGCTTTAGGTTTCCACCTGTATCATCGTTTCAGTAGGATTACTCCCACAACTGAACTTAGTACCGATTATGCAGCCGTTGACAAACAGCTAAGCGGTTATTTGTCTAAAATTGATTCGGTTAACGTGAGTTTCCATCAATCATTTACCATCGCCGAGGAGACAACGAACGTACAGTCAAATTTGCAGACGAAGGACGTCATCATTTCCTACAACAAAGAGACGGTTAAATCCCTAGGACATAAATTTGACGGTACGGGTTGCGTGAAAGCGTTTATTGAGCGTCTTGAGGAGCTTTGCGAGGCCAGAGGTATTAGCGAAGCCTCCTTACATCAATCTGCTCTAGATCTTTTCTCGGACGGAGCTGTATTGTGGTACCGAGGAATTAAAGCGTCGGTTATTGATTGGGCGGAACTGAAGCAGCAGTTACTCACAGCTTTCGCTCCGCCTGATTACGATATGCGTCTCATTTCTGAAATAACAAATAGAACGCAAGGGTCGACTGAGCTGTCTTGTATATTTATAGCAGTCATGGAGAATCTTTACAATAGGCTATCTTATAGGGTTCCAGAACGCGATCGTTTGGCACGGATCAAGTTCAACATGAGACCGGAATACACGTTGGGATTGTCAATAATGGTTATCAACACGCTGGACGAGTTAAAAGAGAAGTGTAGACAACTGGAGCTAGGCTTTCATAGCAGGGCTCAATTCCATGAGCCGCCCAAACCAACGTCTTCTTTTGTTGCAGCAGACTTGGCATACAAAGCCCCGAAAGGTTCACAAAGGATTGAAGTCGTGCAAAATGATTCTAATTCGTTGTTCTGTGTTCGTTGTAGGGTTAAGGGGCACTCGTTATCACAATGCAAATCCAAAGCAATTGTGTGTTACCGTTGCGGCAAGAAGGGCGTACGTGCACCATCGTGCCCTACGTGCAGTAAAAAGCAGAAGGATGCTCAGTCCTGTCCAACCTGCACTTCAAAAAACTAAATTTACGGAGCTACAGCCAAAATTTTGATAAGTCCGATTGGGACAATTATTTAAAATTTTTAAAATTATTTTTTCATTCACTAAGGGTAGAAACAGTACGCTATAAGACCACGGGCGATAGTCGTCCACATTTAACAGTTTCTATAAATGATGTGCAATATTACGGTTTACTCGACTCGGGTTCTAGCATTTCAGTGTTGGGTTCCGATGTTGGCCAACAATTCATAAGGGCTGGTGCGACTCTACACGCCGATAGACAGTTGGGCAGCATCATAACTGCCAATGATTCGCGGGCATCCGTGGAGGGTTATTTATTCTTACCAGTGACTCTCATGAGAGTGACTAAGGTTATTAAATTCTATATTATTCCAGACATTACCACGCCGTTGATTTTTGGCGTTGATTTTTGGAAAGCCTTTAATTTGGCACCTAAAATTTTTAATAAATTACCATTTAAATATATACAAAACAATAGAGGTCATACATGTGTCTCGGAGGTTAGGCACCTACAGCCGTTTGACGAATTAACAGCGGAACAAAAGAATGAAGCGGAGTTATTAATTAAAGATTTCAAAAAGGTTTCCTTTGAGGCTAAAGGATTGGGTCGTACCCATCTGCTGCGTCATAAAATAGACACAGGAGATGTTCCTCCTATTAAACAGCGTTATTATCCTTTATCACCTGAACGCCTCAAGGAACTAAACCGACAGCTGGATGAGATGTTGGAGATGGGAGTGGTGGAACCTAGCAATAGTGCGTGGAATAACCCGGTTCTACTGGCTCCTAAACCTAATGGGGAATGGCGATTTTGCCTGGACAGCCGAAAGCTGAATGCGGTCAGCAAGCAGGATGCGTATCCACTACCCTACGTCTCTCACATCTTAGACCAGTTGCGGGACGCGCGATACCTTTCATCGATTGATTTGAAATCTGCTTTTTGGCAAATCGAATTGGACTCCGTTTCATCCAAAGAAAAAACCGCGTTCACGGTTCCCGGTCGAGGTTTGTTCCAGTTTAAAGTTATGTGCTTTGGGTTGACGGGAGCCCCCGCCACCCAACAGCGTTTAATGGACAGACTTTTCGGCCCGGAGTTTGATAATAAGGTGTTCGTATATTTAGATGACATCATTATTTGCTCATCAACCTTCGAGGAGCACATTTCGCTTCTTCAACGAGTTTTAGACAAACTAAAGCAGGCTAATTTGGCAATTAATTTACCAAAGTCCTGTTTCTTTCGACGAGAACTAAAATATCTTGGTTACAAAGTGGATGAGCATGGCTTACACACTGATCCGTCGAAAGTTCAGTCAATTGTCGACTTTCCAACACCTACAACTCGTAAGGAAGTGAAAATGTTTCTTGGAACGGCCTCATACTATCGACGTTTTATTAAAAACTTTAGCTCGATAGCAGCCCCTTTAAACGCACTAACAAGTACAAGCAAAAAAGCGCCGCCTTTTGAGTGGACGGCTGAAACAGAAACCGCGTTCTCAACCTTGAAAGAGGCATTGGTGTCTGCTCCAGTATTGGCTTGTCCAGATTTCTCACAACCTTTTGAGATTCATTGTGACGCATCCAGTTTTGGGATAGCGGGCACTCTGACTCAGGTTATGAATGGGGAGGAGCACCCAATAGCCTACTGCAGTCGTTCGCTTAATCCGGCGGAACGCAATTATTCAGCAACGGAGCGTGAGGCTCTCGCTGTAGTCTTCGCCGTGGAACACTATCGTCCTTATGTAGAAGGCGGTCCTGCATTTAAAGTGATAACCGACCACTCGAGTTTAAAATGGTTCTTTAATTTAAACAATCCCTCTGGTCGATTAGCTCGTTGGGGTTGTCGGTTATCACCTTATAACTTCACTATTGAACACCGCAAGGGCAGGGACAATGTGGTTCCAGATGCCTTATCTCGTGGCGTTCCGGTGCTGGAAATTAAAGTGCCTGACACGGACACTTGGTTTAAAGGGTTATGGGATAAATGTGTCAGTACCCCCAGATCGTGTCCTAACTTTATTATTAAGGAGGATAAACTATACCGTTATTCAAAAAATAAATTCGGGGTGGCTAGTGACTATGATTGGAAGCAGGTAGTACCGGAGGGCAATCGTCAAGAATTATTGAAGAGTCACCATAGTGGCGAATTATCACCACATTTTGGAGTGTATAAAACCTATAAAGGACTTGCACTCCGATACTACTGGCCTAACATGTATAAGGATGTGATTAACTACGTTGGTAAATGCGATACGTGCGCCGCATATAAACACTCACAATTACCTCCTCCCGGTCTCTTAGGTGATGCGAAAGAGTGTTCCAAACCATTTGAAACCTTAAGCATTGACTTAGTAGGTCCGTTGCCACGGTCTAGAGCGGGATTCACATATCTCTTAGTTGTCGTGTGTTGCTTTACGAAGTACTGTTTACTGTTTCCTTTACGTAGAGCTGTTGGTAAGGCTATAGCACAGAAACTAGAAGACGGCGTTTTCCTCGTACACGGTATACCCCGTACGGTGATAGCAGACAACGGGACGCAATTCACGGGTAATGAGTTTCGTTCACTCTTGGAGAGGTACAAAATACCTCAAATCCACTTCACACCTCGTTATTGCCCAAGCGTGAACACCGTGGAACGCTATAACCGTACCATAATGACCGCGGTATCAATTCTCGTGGAGGATGATCATCGATCCTGGGATGTGAACATCTCAAGGATCCAATTCGCTATGAACACCTCCACAAATGTAGTCACTCGTTTTACACCGTTCTTCCTAGTACATGGCAGAGAGGCAGTTAGTTGTGGTGATGTCTTCGGCGATGTTACCGTTGGACAGCCCACTCTAGCCTGCGCTTCCCGCAGTTCATATGCAAATCAGCTAGGGGCATTGGATGGTATCTTCGATAAAGTAAAGGACGCGCTCATCAAATCTCATGAACGTAGTGCTCGTTATTATAATAGTAGTAGGAGGCACGCGGAGTTTGAGGTAGGCGACACTGTGTGGAAGAAAACATATCCCCAGAGTGACGCCTCCAAATTCTTTATGGCCAAATTAGCACCTAAATACGAGAGATGTATAATTAGGAAAAAACTTTCACCCTTAGTGTATGAATTGGAAGGCTGTAGTTCCGGTAAAAACCTTGGCACATGGCATATCAAGGATTTCAAATCACCATGTAGCAAGGATTAATTTTTTTTGTATATTTTCTTCGAATTTAAAATATAATTTAAATTCGTTGGTCGCAGTGACCATTGAGGGCTGTATATGCCTTGAGGTTGCTGGTTTTTAATTTAGCATTGGTAGCTGTATATGCACGGTGCTAGAAAACCGTAGGTTCACATTTATGAGCTATATGGAGTAGAGAAGGAGATTGTTTAAAAGTTGTTTGTAGTCTGTGGTTGTTGCAGGTTTGACACCCCTGTAGAGTGTATAAAACCTCCGGACTGCTGGTAAGGCAGCAAAATGATAGTCCTGAGATTGGAGGCCATAATGGCGGGCGTGTAGGCTGCATTGATGGAAAACGTTTAAGTTGGTATTTTTTTTTAGGGGCGAATAACCGTCTCGTTCATTTTATGGAAGACGGTTAGCCAATTTTCATTATTTTGTAGCATCTAATTTCTTTTGGTATTATTTGTGTACCAGCTCAGCATTATTATAGGCTGTCAGCTCATTGTAAAAGGTGGTGTACGATGGAGTAGGGTGGTCTCTCCTATATAAATATAGTAGGTCAGACTTATATTTTTACTCTTTTTGGAGCTTGTCTTTTACATGTTTGTAAATGGATTAGACTCGCTCCAGGAGAAATAGTATATATTACACAGGTCACATGGATAACTATAAATAAGCCATAAAACACGGGCGGAATTGTAGACTCGTTAACCAAAGCCATCTACAATGTCGCCTAATAGAGCGGGTTGTTACTCTATACTTGAAGTGTGACCAGAATTCTTTTAGGTCGTAGGTTTATGTAGTTTAAAACGAAAACCCAAATTAGTATATTTAATAAAGGTTACATGGATAATTAAAAATAAGCCATAAAACGCGGGCGGAATTGTAGACCCGACAACCAAAGCCTACTACAATGACGCCTAATAGAGCGGTCTGTTACTCTATATTTGAAGTGTAACTAGAATTCTGTATTGTTTATGTATATACCTTATCTACCTATATAGTATTGTTTAAGTTTACATCAGGTATGACAAATAGAAATCGTACACCAGCTTCCACGTACTTTTTATTTCTTTTCTTTTTCTGTTCCTGTTTTCAGGCATGAACATTGTAGATTGTTGTAGACGTGTTTGACTCTTGGAGTCTGCTTTGACGCTGGAGGGCCAGCGTCGAGATTTGCCCTAGGGGTCAAATCTCTGGTGGTTGGGGAGGTACTGTTACGTTGTAAATTTGAGTACCTACCAAGGGTTGGTATTACACAGCTGCATTACTAATAAGTAAAGTAGCATTTACCTGAAAACATTAGTAGTACCTTGTGAGGTTTCTAAGTAATTTATTTCATTGTAGTTGTGCAAGTAACTTTGGTCTGCACTTGATGGAAGGACTCATTCCTTCAACTATATTTCGTCACTGGACTCTTTAGTAAACACTTTCTAACATTAAATCAATTTTCTAAACCCTGATAACAGGTTTTCACAATTAATTAGAACAATAAATATAATGTTTACATTCCAACTGTCATCCAGTCGAACGTCAGATTCTGTCGTTTAGAAACGACATCTGATGGTCGCCGGTTCACAGTTGTAGTTTAATCAATAATTGAACTTATTGATTGCCAACCATCGAATTAAATCGTATGGAACAATCCTTATTAATTTTCAGCTTTCAGTAAAACTTAATAATAAAATAAATAACCGAAAGCGGAAATGAAATAGTTTTTACAATATAGACTTTTCTTCTAGAAACTTCGATGTCAAATAAATCCATTTTTAATCTGTGATTTATCTTTGACATAATGTAGCCAGGTTGTACGTTGTTAATTACCCCAATTAATATTTCGGAATAATTACCCCGATCAAGACAAGTTTTAGAATTGGGATTTATAAATAAATTGTTTGTTGGTCTAGATCATGAAGATTCTTATTGTTTCAGAGTTTAAACGTCACGTTGGAATGTTGTTAGTGATTTTCAAGAATTTATTATCTTGGTGTAGTATTTATCTTATAATCATTTTACCCGAAATATGGGAGATTTTAGAAATAGTCTGTCTATTTCCGGTTTGTAATCCGTGACAGGATTATTAAAGAGTGGTGGCGTCTATTTGCCCTTGAACACGCTTGAGTGATACTGGAAAACTAATTCCATGTTTTAAAAGGTAAGGATTTGGTGGTAATAGTGCCTAGAAGTGGTCTGTGAGTCCTTCCCTGGTTGTTAAAAGGATATTCTAGTGATCCATGGATATTTATTACAGGATTCCAAATTGCGCATACGCAGACTATTTTCCAGCCAGTCGAGGATCTTACAGTCAAGTGCTTTTTCCCTAAGCCAACCGTGAGTACTTCACCTGCTGACTATTTGCCTTAGATATTTCATGGGATATTCCTCAATGTTAACAATGGATTAGATTCTTGTTCAGGGATACGCAACAAGTTCTTGTTGCGGAGTTGATGGATGCCACATGGGTAATCTTCATTCCTATTGTCCCACCGCTCAGGATCAGGCAAACAGAAGTCGTAACTCCTTATGTTGTATTTGAAACAAGGCCAAGTTAACCGGCTAATGTATTAGCCTTTTAGATTTCCAAGCTCAGTCACCTCCCGGAAGGTTAATTTGCCTCCCTTATATTATTAGGTCCCCGTATTGTCAATTCCAGGAGAGGCACCTCGAGAGATTCGTCTCGCCGCCAGTATCTAGAGGAGAGTCTGGGACCTGGACGCGAGACCCGTTCCTCGAGGCAACTCGAAGCCTCTTGTGGAGACGACTGTGCGGCTGGCAGACCCCGTCTAGCGAAAGCGCAGGCGGGACGGTTTTTTTTTTATACCTTATTACTTTTCTATTATAATAAGGTTTCAGTAGGAACCTATTGTTTACCGCAGTCCGGTTTTCTGTAGTGGAAACCGGTCTGACAACTAAATTGAAATAGAGGATCTTGGGTTCGACAATCCTCGTTCATCCAGACGAATATTGGACACCTTCGTCGGCTCCAGGATCCGGGACTCTTCAAAGTCCCTGGCGCCCATTTAATAAATATTAACATACATAATAACTGGAAGGTTAAACAATAATATTCAAATTAATAATATTAAATTAGAACTTTTAAAAGGAACAGTACTGGGTTTATCTCCAACTCCCCACGACCGAAGCTTTATCCGCTGAATTATAAGCTGGCTGGCAAAAGTAGGCTTTCACAGTAGTCGCCTACCTCATTTTTAAGACGGTAGCCCCGTATCGGCTACCGTGTGTTATGTTGTGAAGAATTAATTTTATAATTATACTGTATTGAAGATAGTTTCTTGTTTGTTTTCAATTCAATACCCAACCACCTGGCCTCTGGGCTTATGTTAGTTTACCGCTAGGGGGAACAAAAATAAAAATATAACAAGGGGTTCCTGCCGCGGACAGACAGACAGGCGGGGGCATACAGGACAACTATAAGGGTTCCTTGTTTGACTACGGAACTCTAAAAAGCTCATAGTTACTCCAATCATACGATCTAACGTCCAGTCTACGTTGGCCACGTCTTCGTTATGTTGGCACTACTCTGAGTATTGGTACAAATATTTGCGTTATTTAGGCAATACAAAACATTCCTTATTTATATATTAACTAGTTGCGCTCCGCGGTTTCACGCGCGTAAGTCTCGATCCCGTGGTAATATTGGGATAAAAAGTATCCTATGTGCTAACTCAGGTCATGGTCTACCCATGTGCCAAATTTCATCTCAAAAACTCAAACTCAAAGCATTTATTTCAAATAAACCAATTACAGGCACTTTTGTATTGTCAAGGGTTCGGTCAGTCAGTCAGAAAGATCAAGCTAGTTGCCCATTCCAAAGCGTAGTAGGTACCTATGGAGAAGAACGGGCAAGAAACTCCAAGGACACTCTTTTAAATCAACGTATTATTGTTACAAAATATTGTTTACATCATTCATTTTGAAATTATACATGTGAGAACGATGTAAAACGTAAAAGCGTCCGTAATAAAAAGATTACAACAAAAACAAAAGCAATTCAAAAATTAAAGTTAAAATAAGCCGTGGCAGCTAAGAGATGATCTAAATCCGTTCAGCCGTTTTAGCGTGAAAGCGTAACAAACAAACTCACTTTAACATTTATCGTATTAGTTAAGATGTAAATATATAATAATAAAGCTCTTTTTGTTTTAATAACGCAAATATTTTTTCATACGATTTTTGCTTCATGGAGTCTGCTTCACCAGATTAATCTTTGTTACAGATTACGCTACGTTTTAGTGATCTAAATTATCTCGGGATTTTATTGTTCTTCAAGGATCCTAAGTATAGCTTGTAATTCAACTCTTTTGAGCAATTTTCTGACATTGTTATTTATTTTGTCAAGTTTTTACAGTCAAGTCATGTCGTCAAGTGGCGGGTCCAGACATGTAAAAAACGTATGCCTATCTGCACAGCGTTTACTTGGACAACGCTTAAGTTCACGACTCTAATACACATAGCCATAAAAATGCATTGCACCAACTAGCTGCTGCCAGATGTATTTGATAAGGATTGACTTAGTTTAAAAATTTCTTAGTTAAGGTCTGACTTAACGGGCTGTAGTGCAGACGGGCGGGGCAGACGGTGTTCCTAAATATGAGAGCTGTTTACGTTTTTGGGAACATAGGTGGAAGCTATACCACGTGTCTCCTCTTACGCGTCTTGAAGATCAGCTTAATGATTAAATGATAAATGATTTTATTTCTGTAAGTAGGTTTGTACAAACACTTTTACACGTCAATCATATTTTTTAAAAATAGATGAGGTCGGCGTTTCCTATCTGACTACTCTGAGAACAAAGGCCGAAACAAACTCAGAGGTCAGTCTCTTTTAAAGTCCAGACATAATGTTGGTCAGATCATGTGATTCGATTGGTGTTTGAAGTGGTCTTTTGATGAAACACACACACAGATTGAGTGGACCTGTCCAGTCAGTGCACGCTTTTGTCAGTAGTTGTGCAGCTCAACTCAGAACTTAAGGAGCTCAACGATTCAACGAACAATACCAAAGAAAGGACATTTGGCTAGGCAGCAAAAAATACTCGAACTGCCAGACCATATTAAAAACTAACTGAGAATAAAACAAAATTAAACAACGACCCACATAGTCTTCACATTTACAATAATTAAAATAATATAATACAGAACTGCCAGACCATATTAAAAAATAACTGAGAATAAAACAAAATTAAACAACGACCCACATAGTCTTCACATTTACAATAATTAAAATAATATAACACTTCACAGAGTAAATATTCATGTCATTGCATAAATAAAATTCATCAAAATCAAAATATTTTTATTTCACATAAACCTACATGGGCACTTAAGAAACGTCAGAAGCTAGGTGCACGGTTCCAATTGGTCGTTTCCTATGGAGAAGAGCCGGCAAGAAACTCCACGATTATTCTTTTAAAAATAATTGGCTTTTACAATATTTTCAAATTACACGTGTTAATATGTATGGGGAAGACAGTGTAGGCCTGTTGAGATGTACCAGGTACTTAACAAAAAAAAGAAAAAGTTCTACAAAATATCTAGTCTATTGCCTATAACGTTCTCACATTCACAAGGTACACAATAATCTATGTAAAATATTAATAAAATAATAAAAATAAAAACTTATTTAAACCAAATGATATGTTTGACATTACAACAAGTCTGAAATCAAAATTGTAGGTATATAACGTCAATGTGTATATCCGGACATGGGGACACTATCGTGTTGCCCAGTAACTGGGTTGTGGAGGTCAGATAGGCAGTCGCTCCATGTAAAATACTGGTATTCAGCTTCATCCGGTTAGACTAGAAGCCGACCTCAACATAGTTAGGAAAAGGCTAGGCAGATGATGATGTGTATATCCGGACATAATCTTGGTCAGACCATTTGAGGTCCATGTAGATTGGTGTCCGAAATGGTCTTTTGAGGAAAGAACCACATAGATTTGAGTGGATTTGTCCAGTCAGTGCACGCATTTGTCAGTTATCATGCAGCTCAACTCAAAACTTAAGGAGCTCAATGACGAACAATACCAAATAAAGACATTTGGGCAGGCCGCATAAAGTACTGAAACTGCTGGAGACCATCATTAAAACTAACTAAGAGACAAAAAAAAAACAATGACCCACATAGTCCTCCCCACGGAGCATCCTGCTCCGTGGTCCTCCCATTCCTAATAATTAAAATAATATAAATACCTTACAAAGTAGATATTCATGTCATTGTTTATATAAAATGTTATTTAGAATAAGAAAATATAAATAGCTACCAAAATAAAAAGAGTAAAAAAACAACATTCACTGTAATTTATTGGAGCAGCTCAATCCCAAGCCTTTTTGTCCTCAATATAATCTTTAACAGTATAAAAGGCTTTCAGGCACAGTTTCTGTTTTATAAAATATTTGAATTTATTAAGGCTTAGTTCTTGAATGTGGCTAGGAAGTTTATTATAAAAAACTATACATTGGTGCCGATTCCCTTGTTCACAAACTACACTAAATTTAAGTTCAGTGCATCTTTTTCTTTCTATATCATTAAGAAAAGGACAGAAGATAAATTTTAGTTTAGTCCTGTCAAATTAATCAGCTCTTGACGTAAATTGACGTAATTTTAGTAGGCAAGTTTTTAATCACGTCTAAACTTGTATGGAGTAGTGACACCCGCTGATTAATTTGACAGGACTGAACTAAAATTTATCTTCTGTCCTTTTCTTAATGATATAGAAAGAAAAAGATGCACTGAACTTAAATTTAGTGTAGTTTGTGAACAAGGGTATCGGCACCAATGTATAGTTTTTTATAATAAACTTCCTAGCCACATTCAAGAACTAAGCCTTAATAAATTCAAATATTTTATAAAACAGAAACTGTGCCTGAAAGCCTTTTATACTGTTAAAGATTATATTGAGGACCACAGACCGCTCAGGCCAACAATCTCACTCATAAAACCAATTAAAAGCAGAGACAAATTTAAGAACCACCAATATAGCACACTCAAAAGCGAGCAAGCAAATCTTATTATCTATGTAGAGTCTAAAAAATCACCTACCTGATATACACAATAGAAAACCAAACGAGTCTTTACAAGTTTGTCACGATAAACTAATACAACAAACAAACCAGCTTACAAAGTGCATGGGAAGCAGAACATACAACTACAGACCGCAGTACAATAACAGATCGCACAAAAACCCTTATAAAAAGAAGACAAGAACTACAACTAAAACAAAAATATTGCAGGTCTGTGAACACCACTTTTGCGAACGATACCCCACACCATGGGCTAGATGAGAAAAAAAATATCATCCCCACAATACATGCAAGGAAGCTACGCTAAAAAAAATTTGTTCAAGATTTTATTTTAGCACTTTGTAGGCGTGATTAGTATGTGTACCTATGCCAAATCACAGCTTTCTAGTACTAAGCGTCTCTGAGCTACAGTGGGGTCAGAGAGACAGACGAACATGGCGAAACTATATGGGTTCCTTGTGTACTACGGAACCCTAAAAATGGATTACAAGAAAAATAGAATAAACATTGATAAACAACATTTAGAACAAAAAGGAAGCCTAATAAAAGGATATAAAGAACTTCAGACATAAAAACATGGATTGAGGGTTTAGAAGAGTCTAGTCGAACTAAATTCAGTCGGAACGACATCATAAACATTGCAACGGACTTCTACAAAAATCTATATAACTCAGTAGAGTCAGACTCATCAGAGATTCTGTGTAGTAACACAGAATCGTAGTGTTGCTTGGTACCCAAGCGAGTCCATAACCATAATATCCGAAAGACCTACATACAATGTAGAGCCAATAAATCGCAAGGAAATTATAGAGGCAATATAAGAACTAAAACCCGAAAAATTTCCAGGATCGGATAATATTACTAATGATGCTATAAAGTCGGCTCACGCTATTCTGGCGTGTATTAATAAATCTATTTAACCTGATTTTGGAAACCTCGGAAACACCTTCACAATGGTCTGAATCCAATATTATCCTGCTCTATAAAAAGGAGATCCTAAAGACATCGGCAATTACAGACCAATAAGCCTACTGCCAACTATATATAAACTCTTTCCTACAATAATAAACCACAGAATTGGTACATCACTAGAGCAAAAGCAGCCCATTGAACAAGCTGGATTTAAAAAGGGTTTCTTCACCATAGACTGACTACTTACTTTAGAGCTAATATTTGAAAATTCCAAGAATACCATAGACCTCTGTATATATTATCAAACAGCCTTCGACACCGTTTCACACGAAAGCATCTGGGAAACAATGGAAGCTCAAAACGTAGAGAAAAATACATAGATATACTTAAAAATATATACAAGTGCACTAGTAGATTCAAACTAGAAACTATTGGTCGAAGTTTTCCAGTAAAAAGAGGAGTTAGGCAAGGGGACCCTCTATCTCCCAATTTTTTTATTGCGGTACCTACTAGAATCCATCATAGGTAAACTTGACTGGACAACAAAGGTTTGTTCATACAAGGCAAATATTTAAATCACCTTAGATTCGCACGACCTAGTACTGCTCTCAAAAACTGCTTCTCAACTACAAGGCAAACTTTTAGAATACGTAGAGCAATATATTTATTTAGGAAAACAGATTGGATATAACAAAAATAGTAATGAACTAGAAGTTGAGAGGCGAGTCAAGAATACCTGAAACAAATAGGTACTGGAGCTGTAAAGAAATATTTAAAAGCGCTAAGCCCAAGCTAAAACAGAAAGTAATGGACTCATGTCTTATTCCTTGTTTGACATACGCATGTCAAACAGGGAAATTAAGAAATAAAATAATTACATGCCAAAGAGGAATGGAACGTAGTATGGTGCGCATTGTTAAAAAAACATCAGAAGATAAGACACATAATAAGAGATAAGAAACGATAGATGCTCTAAACCACTCTTTAAAATTAAAATTGAAATGGGCTGGTCACGTGGCGCGTCTCAAAGACCACAGATGGACCAAAACGATTACAACATGGAAAGGCCCACTGGGCAATAGCTACAAAGGAAGACCTTACGTGCGATGGGATGACGACATAAAAAAAAATAGCGGGACAAAAATGGCATCTTACAGCTAAAGACCGAGAAAAATGGCAATCTTTGGAAGAGGCCTTCACCTTGAGGGGGGTTCCTGTTACCCAAAAGATGTAAAGGAAATTATTTTTGTTTACTTAAAACTTATTATTTTTTTCATTATACGTACTTATTTTAAATCGTAAACTCTCTCGTTTGTAAAATTTTCAACGGATATTTTAATTGACGACACTACCGGGGCGGTTGATGATCCCAAAAAACTCATCAACTTAATTTATTTTTGTTATAATATGTTTTGATATCGATACCCATCACGTGTGCGGAGTTTAATTAAAGCTAATTTAATTTGACCCTGTATAAAGGTTATGCCATCTGCATTTCCAAGCTAAGCTAACATTCAAGCCATCGCCTACGTTGCTTTATAATAGAGCTATGTCCAGCCCGAAAATAGATTTGCGTGTTACTGGCTACTTAGCGATAAACGCCTAGATATAAATCGCGGAGTGAATTGCGGTGAGCGGTTAGCGCGCCAAATGACTTGACCGTATCGATCAAATAGCTCTAGACTTGCGAAACGGCGGGATTGCGTGTCGCTGTAGGTCACGCCTACATCCGCGAGAAAAGTCGGGAAGTCTTGCCTATCTGCATTTCGATAACAATCGATTAACATGTAGATATATTGAAAGTAGGTTGCTTAAGGTTTTATATTGACTTCAAATAATCGGAAGATGAAACACTAAATAAAAATCTTAGAATACAGTTCTCATAGTTCCTTATGACAATTTTCTCTACCTCTAATAGTTTCAGATTTGTCCATACTGATGAACTGATCCATCTCAACGAAACATCCTGTAAACTGGCCATTGCTAACGCTGCGCGATGGCGAGGTAGCAGAGAAAAACAAATGAAATCTGAGGACTCAAAATACGAATTTACCCAATTTTGAATATTTTGAGAAAACATATGAAGGAATACCAAAAAAACGGACAAGTGCGGGTTGAAATCGCGTGGTGAGGGCTCCGTACAATGAATATATTATCTAACATGTTTTTTATCCCAAGAATAAACTTAACATTGTAGTTGAAAAACATGTGCTCCCATACATTCCAACTGCAATTTTAAGTTTGTACGCACAATGTTGAGACATTTACCATATTATTTTAACACCATAGACTTCTTATAGGTTTTCCTGTAATCTATAACCTAAAGAACTATATTCTGTATTGTTTTTATAATTTTAGGCTCAGTAGTTTGAGAGATAAGGGTGGGAGAATGGTAGGTAAATAATCATATATTTTATTAACTAATATTTAAAACCGTTCAGGCTCAGAATGTCCATTTCGAACTGGGACATTTCGGGAAGGGGGCATTTTTAGAAATGGGCGTTTCGGGAAAGGGAAATTCTGGGAAATGGACATTATGGGGAGGGGACATTTCGGAAAAGGGACTATTTGAAACCAAAAGGGACATTTTGGGAAAAGGACATTCTGTGCCTGAACGCTTAAAACTAATAATTATAAAATTATTAAAACAAAAATATTTGAGACCCTCGCAACAAACCACATTGTACGGTTTGATATGCCACACGGTACAGTTTGCAAAACTTTTTTTTCTAATTTGCCCCAAAAAGTGACCCTCATATTCAAAATTGATTTATTTACGTTACACGTCCGTGATTGGGTCATAGAAATTCATGTATGTACCAAATTTCAACATAATCGGTCCAGTAGATTTGGATCAAATGGCTGTGACAGACGGACAGACTGACAGAGACAGGTTCCGTTTTTTCCTTTTGGGGTACGGAATCCTAAACATAATATAAATAAAACCTCCTTTCAACGTGATATGTAATTCATATAACTTTGAAAGGAGGTTTTATGTTAGCCACACTAAAAAACAAACTTACCTACCCAACAAAGAGACAGCAAAGTATATCGGCTACACTTCTTGGCCATAAACAAACGTCAATCAGAATCATCTCCCGTTCCCATTCTTTGTCTGTAGATGCAACACTTACGCACAATAGGAAGCAAGGTAGTTATTGTATCACTCGTAATGTACTCGTAGAACAATGTTTAACACCTTAATTGACACGTAATTACTAACATGTCAGTCTGTGCGTTTACAAAACTGTCAAGCGTCGTAAATTATAGCATCGCTGGGAAACGTCAATGCATTGTAAATTCTACGACAATAGGGTATTTTACTATGTACGAGAAAAAAATCTATAAATATATTATTGAGCAGACAAAAAGGAGTCGCAAAATTTTAGTTTTAGTTCATAAAATAACAAAATAAATTTTAAATTTCAATTCAACGTTTTTCAGTTTTTCTAATCTGTTAAAAAACATCATGAAATAGTAGCCGCCATGTTATTACGTCATACGGCTGTGTAAAACGTGTCAACTGTCAACTGATAGTTAGATAATAGATCTGCGCATTTGTTTACATAGCCAAGTGACGTCATGACCACAGTGCAACATGGCATCCACTGCGTCCAGCGTTTTTGTCAAACTACACGCGAATGTGTGATTTTTTTGGGCATATTAGCACTACGGAATTTAATTAAGACACTTTTCAAAAATGGGTGTAAGACCCTATTATGAATTCTTAGCTTCTGCCCGTGACTTCGTTCACGTGGAAGTCGTAACACAGCATAATCTACTAAAATAACAGCCACATAAGAAAAACTGCTTCGTTAGTCTAGTGGTCGCAAGCGCTACTGTTGAGCATGAGGTCCTAGGTTCGATTCCCGGGTCAAGCAAACTGATATTGGGTTTCCCATCTGTAATTTCTCAGTAACCGTCCAAAGTCTGGATTTGTGCGCAATTAATGGCAATAGGCTCGCCCCCTACAAAGGACCTAAACATAACTGGCAAAATGTGGGTATACTATAGGTACATCTTTGCCTAGCCCTTCGGGGAATACAGGCGTAATGTTATATTATTTTTATAAAACTTCCCTGTATAGGTACCTACTACGTTTGTGGTTTTGGTCTCAGCAGCCAAAATATACTCAGGACGCGGAAGCATGCGAACTACAGTTGTCCGTGTGAGAAGCTGATAGTCCTGAGATCGACTCTGCAGTCTTCAGTAGCAATTTCCCATTGCTTACGAAGTTTTTCGTTTTCAGTGAATTAATGAATGCCTGCGTTCGTACATATACTACCAGTGTCGCATCACTGATAACTGCCGGATGCATTCTTATAGATTATTCCTGACGAATGGCTATCACTAAAATAATATAACAGTAGATTGTAAATACACACGGGATTTCTCACCTTACATTTATACCACTCGGTAAGTATTGCGAACAATAGTTTTTATGTATGAGAGACTGGCTAGTTATAATCTAGCTTGAAAATATGATTGTTATAAGTAAAAATAGGTACGTTCCAACTTAAAATTTTCCCTCCAAATTATTTGCGAGCCAATTTTAAATTATCGTATCTCATTAAAAATGGATCTGCGCCAGTAACATTTTTGCGCTATGACTTTTTACGATTTCAAGTGTCGCCTGAAACCGGACGAATCGTACGATAGACTTCAAATGGCATTCATGGATGAAGGCCCTTCTAAGGCAACCGTATATCGTTGGTATAACAAATTCAAGCGCGGTCGACTAACTTTGGGGGATTAAGAAAGAAGTGGTCGCCCTTTGACGGCTGTTACGGAAGACGTGCTAGCAGTGAAAAATTTTATCCATGACAATAGGCGAGTTACGTATCAACAGATTCAGCACATACTGCAGGTTGGTTCAGGAAGCCTTCACGAAATTCTACACGTGCATCTTCGCGTAAGGACGATAGTTTCACGCTGGGTGCCGCACAACTTCACCGATGCACAGATGCAGGCCCGGGTGGTATGGTGCCGTGGTGTGCGAAGGCGCGTTGTCGTGGTGGAGCAGTAGCCCGCGGAGCCCTGTGTTTGTTTGCTTGTCGCTCACAACAGAGAAAACTTCTGCCAAGCATTTGGTAGTATACCATTCAGCGTGGATGCTTCTTTGGTTCCGTAAAGAATTGACACCAAGTAGCCAGTCAAATCGAAAAAGCTCGTGATCAAAATCTTCCCCCCGCTTCTAGATCACTTCATTTTGGTAGGCGTTGATTCGTTTTGAAACACCCAAACCGTCGACTGGCGTTACGTTTCTGGATCGCATTGATAAATCCAAGATCATTACCTGTAATGAGACAAGCTTGCTTCAAATTTGTTTGTGTTTATCATAAAACAAATTTGAAGCAGGCTTGTCTCGGCGTGTTTACGATATGTCGCTGAATGGTATACTACCAAATGCTTGGCAGAAGTTTTCTCTGTTGTTAGCGACAAGCAACCAAACACAGGGCTCCGCGGGCTACTGCTCCACGACAACGCGCCTTCGCACACCGCTCTCAAAACGAGGGACTTCCTGGACAGCACGCCGGTCCAACTCCTGGGTCACCCTTCTTATAGGCCTGGTCTATCATCGTGTGACTTCTTTTTATTCCCGAAAAGAAAAAATCAGCTCAAAGGGGTAAGCGCATCACTTGAGAACGTCTGGAGCGATTTAACTTTATTTTTATTTTAAAATGTTCGTAATAGTCCGAATTAGGTTTTTAGGGAATGGAAAATCTGAAAGTCCTGTTTTCTATGGGATTTTGTATGAACTATTGTTTAGACAAGACAAAGTCTGTTGGGTTATCTAGAGAGATATACTTATTCGGTATCAATAAAGAAAAAAAGTTACCAGGTCGTGGTTGTTATATCTACTTCATTTTCAGGTCAGTTAACCATACATTTTTCTTGGTCTAAGTTTGTCATAAGTTATTTACTCTGGGTTTTTTAATAAGAGGCCCAGAGTTCAATAAAATCACAGCCTAAAGGTTTCGGCCATTACAAATTTTCTTTACTCTCTATTTTTTAGCGAATTTTTCTCAAAGATGTCGAGTTTTTCAGTCAGCTATATGTAAGAAATATGACCAAAACTATAGCGTCGGTATATAACAGTTAAACTAGCAGGGTTTAGCTGAGTTTTATTGCCTCAGTCGATCGTCTGGAACTTTGTCTCGTCACACTTCAACCGTTTTGATACTTCCTAGAAATATATATTTTCATAACTGATAATAAATTAAATGCCGAAAGACGAATCTCCTTGCGCAAAATTGTCATTGATAATATTTCCGTAGCATTGGAGTCCAGACGTTATCCACTTCCGATCACGAAATCTGTGCGTTTATCGTGCTGGCTCCAATTATTACCCGCGGCTCGCGCCGTATCACGTTGATAATAGATCCACGACCTGTCATAAATTTCATTGCAATCGAGGATCTGGCTGATCAATTTGGCTCGCTGGGCGGGCGGGGGCGGCGCTGGGGCGCGTGCGCGGGCCCGGGAGCAGCGGGCGCGGCCCGGCGGCGGCAGTGCGCGAGTCGTCGCCGCCTGCCGCGCCGCCGTCATGGCCGCGCCGCGCCGCGACCGCTGACCGCGAACGACCGCGCCCGACGGCCCTGCACACCGCGCTACGCCGCGCTCCGCACAGTATCGCCGCTCGTTGCCTGTGTCCTCGCCCGTAGTGCTGGGCCGCGCTCGTCCTGCGGAGTAGGCGCCGGGCCCGGGCGCCGCGCGCGCCTCGCCTCGCGCCCCGCGCGCCACCCGCCTCCGGCTGGTTCATGACGATACGTAGGTAACGTTGCCGACTACGAAAACAGTTGTCATACAATCCTTGCGGACTCTGCTATAACTCAGGACGCAGTTACGATCCCTGCGACTATCTGGACTCTGACTGTCGTATTCAACCCCGGAGTGTACCCGTAACCGACGGTCGTGTGTTGCGCAGCTGACTGCTCCGATGATCTATCGGTTAGTTGTTTTTTTTTCTCATCTTAGTTTTAAAGTAGAGCATTGTTAGACGTTTCAATATCATAAGCACAAATATTTTTCAAGTTGCTAGTTAAGTTTTCAAGTTAGTGCTTAAGTAGCGGACCTTAGATGGGTGTTACATAATGGAATATCGGTCGATCTCGTCGAGCGAGCGCGCCCCAGCCACGTTACGGCACAAGAAACTGTTACGGAACGCTGATTTTCTTCACATTGATTGGCTGCCACTGTTTATACTCGTTGTTCATTATCTATGTATTAGGTTTCTCTACTTAGTACATAAATGAAACTAGCTTTGTCCCCGCTAAGTCAAATCGGAGGTTTAGGCTGGCAATAGAGGTTCAGGATCAAGTAGGTAGTTGTAATTATCGATTAAGTCCTAGAATGTTAAGATGTTAGTCTTAGTGAATAGAGATACAGCTGCTTATTATTCCAAAGGCAGTCGAAGAGATGCACACAATGGAGGCACACAGAGGTCGAGTTAGCGGTAATCAGTGTTAATTGAGTGGTAACTCGTCGCCCGGGGCCGGGTGTAGAGATGTGTGAAAGTGTCCATGGGAAGAGACGTCCCTCTCGTGCGGCGCGTGTCGCTGTGCGGGATCGTTGGCACGCCTCCCAGATGCGAGGTACCTACCACTATCTACTTACTGTCTACTGTGTGTGCTATTGTTCCTTTCTTTTCTGTATCATTAACTATACTCATACTGCTTAAGTGTTCGCTGTCTGACGTATGGATATAACGAGTACAAGCGAGGTTTTAATTATCATTCTCAATCACTGGATGTTCAATGTGTGGTATATATTCGGTCTTCACATCCATAGGTATAAGTCGCTAAGTGGATCTTTATGTAAATTGCTTCAGTATTTGGAGGTGGAAGCAATTAATGGACGGAAGTTGCCCCGTCCAGGCTTTAAAATTATTTGTTTATGTGTGCATTTAATGTGCTTTGTGCAATGTCAGAATGTTTTTATGTTAGTTTAGGCACTGAATTTAGATACAGCTGACGGGATGATTCATTTATTATTAATTTAGAATTATTGAAATCCGATTAATTCAATGCAATTAAGAAAATTCGTTACGCTACCTACATGGTATTTTTAAGAAATCAAAACTTTAAAAACTTGTAAATTTGGCTAGTTTGAAAGAGTTGTATGAATGCACAATGATACCTTAATGAACGAAACCGATTCAAAACTTATTCAGCAGAAAAATCTTAAGAATCTCACTCAAGTTACGCATCTATCTGTTTTCAGACTTATTGCTTAAGCATTGAGTGTAATTTACATTGGCAGTTAAAAGAAAGTGTTTATTAGGATTATTTACGGTTTCCCAGCTACGCGCCTGATTTACCCGTACGTAAACATTGCGTGAATAAACATCAGTTCGATCTTGGCCCCGTAACCACCGCCAGTGGGCACTGGTAGGTACCTACTAACGCAATGTATTTTGCAAATAACCAAACATTTTATTATCTGGTTAATACCATGCACTTTTTACGACTCACACTTAAGATTTCCGGTGATCAGCCACCACAAACATTTTTACTTCACGCCGGCCGTTTGAATTTATTGGTTTTTTTTTAAGTCTGAATATCAACCAAAGCTAAATTTCATTTTTCATGCTGTTAGAAATGTCTATTACATTACGATGATGATCATCAGCTTAGACTTTCCCAATTATGTTTGCCTACAATGTTCTCACTGCTGGGATACAAACCTCCTCTCAACGAGAGGGAGTGGGCTGGTAGATGTCACATGTCTTCGAATTTTTGGTTCTAGGACATGCCGGTTTCCTCACGATGTTTTCCTTCACCGTTTTTGGAGCAGTGGTGATGAAATTGTTTACACAAAGAAATATGCCTGCTTGGGTTCGAACCCACGACATACAACTCGTAAGTCGGGGCCTTTACCACTGGGCCACCACTGCTCTGCTGAATTATGTTTGGGTCCATTGAATTGCATATACAGGGCGTAGGTATCACAAAGGTTTAGTCAAAACGGGTATACGTATACATTTGGGTCGAATTGGTAGTGAAGCTTTGTACGGGACAACTGATAATTATGGTTCCGTACCTCAACAGGAAAAATGGAACCTTTATAGGATCACGCGTGTGTCTGTCTGTCCGACTGCACCGATTTGCTCCGAATCTACTGGACCAATTGAGATGAAATTTGGTACACCTGACGAGTACCTAACTTAAATAAATGAATCTTGAATATGGAGACACGTTTGGGGGGGGGGGGGGGGTTAGAAAATTAAAACAAAAAAGATTTGCAAACACACGGTACAGTGTGACATATCAAATGAAAGGGCTTGTTGTAAGGGTATATGTTACCCATAAACTTTTGTTATATAACATGTCTACATTATTTAACATTGCTAATCTCTCTATAGAAATATGTTACATAACTATGTTTTGTAACGTGTTATGTTATATAGTGTGGACGCAGCTTAAGGATTTCCGATATATTTTTATTTGAAAATAAATACCTTTACAGTTATTTAAGAAAATAGCTGAAAATTGACCACTACCCCCTTATCTCCGAAATAACTGAGTTAAACTTTTTGACAAAAATACAGAGACAGTTCTATATTTATAAATTACAGGAAAACCTATAAGAAGTCTATGATCTTACAATAACATGGTAAATCACTCAATATTGTGCGTACAAACTTACATTTGCAGTTGGAATGTATGAGGGAACATGTTTTTCAACTACGATGTTAAGTTTGTTCTTGGGATAAATTCATCCCAACTACGGAACCCTTCATTGTGCGTGGTCCGACACGCATTTAGCTTTTTTTTTCTTGATTACGATGTTGGTCCTATGGAGACAATTATTTTAATATTACATCAGTGTGAGAATGAGATGAACCTATACAGGGTGTATAGCTCCATCTCTTTCCCACTCTGAAGCAATATTAAAATAATAATGTTATAAGAGGCGGTGGTTGCCCCCAGTTTGATGGTCTGTATCACACACTTAAATTTGACCATACTTTTCTGATACACCCTGTATATTCTGAAAAAGAATATACAGGGTCATTACGATATATCGTTATGTCTGTTTTCAGTCACTCAAACAAAGTAGCCATAGGATTTATCAAATACACACTACACATACTAAAGGCATTCATTAATACATTACTAAAGAATCCTTCAGAGTTCCTAAGATCGTAATAACACTCGCGGTATTTGTTCTCGCAGTGCATTTTTATTTATGTAGGTACTTACCTGTATAAGTACATATCTAATGAGGCGTGGATGCTCTTTCACTTTCTATTTCCACTCTACATTATATTTCTCATAACTTTCTACTTACTTACTAATTATATATAAGTATATACATATATCTATATAAACAAACCGGCCTAGTGCGTGTCGAACCACGCACAATGGAGGTTTCCGCAGTTGGGACGAATTTATCCCAAGAACAAACAACATTGTAGTTGAAAAAAATGTTATCCCATACATCGATATACGTCACGGTCAATTCTGCAACTGCAAATGTAAGTTGGACGACTTTTACTCGCTAACTTGTAAAGTCTACTTAGCTGTGATAGTTTTCTTAACTTCGTTATACAGGGTGACATTGAAAACATGCGACAAATCGAAATGGGAGATTGTACTCATCATTATGAACAACTTTTACTAAGGGACCAAAGCTACAATCCCAAAAAAAAAACTGCTGTCCCTTACATTTATGTTCGCAATACCTCATCAAAATGTAGGAAAAGCAGATTTTTTTTTTGGGATTACAGCTTTGGTCCCTTAGTAAAAGTTGTTAATAATGATGTATACAATGTCCCATTTCAGTTTGTCGCAAGTTTTCAATTTCAACCTGTATATGCCTACCACTGCCATGAGTTTTTTCATGTATCTAAAAACAACCATGTAGCTGGCAGACACAAGTGACTCTAACATAAATTAGCATTTTAAACCTTAATATTACGCAAACAGATCCCTGAATCGAAAAATGATTCTCACAGACCCGCAATATTTTTGGACGGCCTTTCCTACGATACCCCACTACATGGATTAAACGAGAAAAACAAATACCATTCCCACTTTACGTTCACACTAACTACAAAGATGTTTTATCAAGATTGTATTTTACCACTTTGTCGGTGTGATTAATATGATATCCATGCCAAATAACAGCTTTCTAGTTCTAAGAGTCTCTGAACAAAGCCGCGGACAGACAGTGAGACAGACGGACATGGCTAAACTATAAGGGTTCCTCGTTGACTAAGGAACCTTAAAAACTGAAAATAGTTTTCGTGCAGACAGATGCTGTAATTAAAGTCTCATTTTCACATATGGCTCGCGATTGCTCATTCTTTACTGCTATAATATTGTTATTTCATACTTGTGTAGCTACACAATGAATGTTGTTCCTTAAGGCGCTGACAAAACCCAATTGACCAAAATAGGCTTCTCTTAAGAAAAAAAATTGCCAAATCTGTATAGTTTGTGGTAGCGGAAAAAATATATGTAAATTTTGAACATATTTCCCAGAACTTGGTTGTTACCAAAACACGTTTTGAAAAAATATCTCGATACAAACTAACGTTAAACTAATCTCTTACCTTGAGTTCTAATCCAAAATATCTGCATTAAATATCAACATATGTTACGTATTTAATTAATAACAAGAACGTCTTATTTCAATGCAGAATTTGGTTGTTTTTTATTTTCGATTACTCAACTCAATTTTGAGTAAATAGAGAATTGCTTCATATTTTGCAATAAATTACAAGCGTTGTGTCATCGCGCGTCTCTTTCTTTTCTATGCAATCTGAGAGTGACCGCGGTTTAGGTGTTGTCAGCGTCTTAAAAGCGAGAGCTAGAGACTGACGCAACTCCGACAGCTCCATAAATGGCGGGTTTTTATTTAATGTGCAGCATTTACTACTGCCGAACCATATCCGTATGAAGAACGTGATTGTGACACAGACACTCTTACAGAAAATCATTAGCCAAAGGAGGCAAAGATAGAAAACATGAAATCACCTTGGCTACAGTGTCCAAAGAAAGAAACAAAATGCAAATAAAAAAGTTACAAAAAAAAAAATACTTCAAAAATAATAATATGAAATAATATTTTTATTTATATACACGAAATTTACCAACAAAACGAAATCAAAAGTAGGTACGAAACAAATTAGGGGCCTACAGTTTTTCAACTACAATGTTTGTTCTTGGGATAAATTATCTTGGGATAAAAAACATGTTGAATAACATATTCATTGTACGGAACCCACAGCACGCGAGTTCAATTGACACTTGTCCAGTTTTCTTATATGCACTAGAATTTGACCAAGGTTTTGTGATGTTTTCCCTTTGACATCACATCCGCAGCTCGTATCAATAAGCCAGGCCGTCACACTAACAAGTCCATATCTTGAAAACTAGTGAACCGATTTCTATGAAACTTGCACTGAAAAATGGTCACAATCCGATTTACAGTTTCAGAGAAATCCGTGGACAAGCCCTAATAGTTTAATTTGTGAATATATTTACATTTTTTGTCATATTGTCGTCAATAATATTAGTCGCTGAAACAGCACAATGAGTTGCCAACTTTGCCATTCAAAATCGAAGATCTTTTAGATAACGCACTAATTGAATGAGTTCTAATACCTAAGCACTTAGAAGTTAATATGCTTACTGCGAATAACATAGTATAGCTTTACATAAGTTAGTTAGAAATAAAAAATAAACAAGGCCATGATTGTAAACGTCAGATGAAGTCTTGAAACCTTTGTGAATATCTTCGTTGAGTTATTATTCATACGGGGAGCCTCTCGCGTACGACGTCGACCACTTATCTCACTTATCTAAAGGTGCTTAAGCCTCCTAAAATTCCCCTATGACTCTAAAATTTACGACTTGAGGAGAGATTTAACGGACGCAGCGTTATCTGGTTTATCAAAAGATATTGTGAGTCAGTCGGCGTATGTCGGTTGCTAAACAATAGTGAGTTGTCGAACAGTGCGAGTGGAGGCGCACTGAGTCGTCAGAGATCTATATTTATGTCAATCGTTTAACTTGATCGTGTATAAACAGCTAGTGTGCATGTTTACATCATGGCCGAGGTGCCGCGGATTTGTGGGCACGTGTGTTTAGATGCGATCAATGGGCTCTATCAAAGTGACGCACGATGCGCCACATATTTATGATCTCAATTGTTGGATGAGGTTAGTGCTATTTTGTTGTATATAATTCAATGAAACATGAATGGGTTTGTTTGTAAAGGATACACATTCAAATGTTTCTAGTTTGAATATTTTGTATTGACAAGTGCTTTAAATTTTACTGGATAGTGTGTCTAGTTTAGGACTCCTAAGAACTAAAACTGCTAATACACTTAGTCTTCAGTGGAAACTGTGGAAGTTAAATGGCCAAAGAATACCATAGACAATAAATTGCTAGTTGTACATTATAAAAACATACCGATATAACTTTTCAGAGAAACAATCAAATGAGTTTAGACGAGTTCGTGAATTCACCGGCATGGCTTGTCAAGGTACAATACTTGGTTTATATTGGCTTCATAATACGTGAGTATGGGTGCATCGTGATCAGGTAGGTGGAGAATATTGGAAAAAAAGTAAGAACTAGCATCAAGCTGCCTAACTAAAACAAATGATGATTCATGAACCACACTTAGGATCAGGAAGATCAATATTGATTATATTGATCTTCCTGATCCTATGTGTGGTCCGTTCATAGATTTCTTTTGATCAAAAGAATAGCCAAGAAATGAGCCAAGTCATAGAGTTGAGAAATTGGATATAGGACATTGAACGGTCACAATCATTATACCTACTTACCTACCCATTTACGCTATTAAAAGCAGTTAGCAAGAGAAAGTTAACCCAGCAGTAGCAGGTGTAATGCAAAAATGGCCCCAAATATCAACAAATCTCGTCAATACTCGATAGGAATTCCCTCGAGGAAAAACTTTACACGGCAGTTGTACCAAAAAACAAGGAAACTCCTTAAAATTCCTACTTATCTGCGATTACTGCACACATCAACCTGTCAGTCGTCGAATAATATTTCAAGCGTTGACTCATTAGTTTTATATCTGGGCACTAATGAAGCTGGATACAATTAGAGCGCTTGAAGCACGCAAACATGACTCCATGTCCGTTAGCTAAGTTTAGCCGGTGTCGTAAACACGCACTTGGCCATGGTTTATAATTTTTCCGCGTGTATGTACTAGGTACAAATCTAATTTGGTCACCGACATGCCCGACATGTGTAGGTATGTGCCCACTGTTAAATAAACACTGGTTTAATTATAGGAGTGAGGTATGAGTGGTGAAGGAATGCAGAAAAATAAGAGTTATAGGGGAAAACGTGAGGCATAATGTGAGGACAACTTGGTGACTTTAAGCAACGTTCATGTGTGTATTTTACTATTAAATTCCTTTGAAATACACATTTTGTATAGTTTAAGAACGGCAGTTCAGTTACTATTAGTAGGTATGCCTGCTGCTTTACCTGCGAACTAGAATTTATTGAAAAACTCCTCAATGCCTAATCCTCTTTAACATAGTTTGGTAATATTCTTCCTACTTTCTCGTCCTACTTACAATGTTGACAATCACCACCATCACAATATGCACAGTAGTTAGTGACACAGACATAAAATAAATGCTGAAATGTATTTTGCTGACCCGATGTAAAATTATGAACACCTTTAGACTGGCTACCTACCTACTAAACGTTTATTTCCAACTGATATTATTTATATGATAATAGCATTCAAGCTGCAGATTACTGTCTATTAGGTAAGGAAAATATTATGTGCGAGTACACCCAAGGTTCCGATTAATTGCTTGTAGTTCCTGTAGTGTCATCATGATTAACGTCACTGTATTTTAATACCACGGTTATACATATGTAGATATGCTTAGTGCCTCGACTAACGAGCGCACGTACGTAATGAAATGCAAGTGATCGATGCATTTATACATTTTGACGTTCTGATCTCATCAATGCAACGGTCGGGCTGTGGCGGACAGTGTCGTGCTCGCGGCCGCACGGAGAAAGCTAGTTTCATTTGGCTATGAGTGTTTAGTTGGTCCTGGCTGAGTGATGGCGCTTGTCTAAAGAGTAGTGGTGTGCGGCGTGTGTTGGGCAGGTGTCGGGGGCGCAGCGCGGGCGCGAGCGGCATGCGGCCCCGGCGGCAGACGCCCATGGAGGTCGGCTAGCGGCGCGCGCGCACCCCCCGCGCCCGCTTCCCCTGCTTCGCCCCACCGACACCATGGAACTCGCTGACGTGCCTAGACACCGACCCCTCGCCTTCGATAAGGTTAGTATACCAAATTATAAGACGTTTTAGGATTATATATTTCTATATTATCAATTTATCATTCAATGCCTCACTTATATTTCTTTCGTCAAATAACTTGACACTTGCATTCTTTTAACAACATACAATACGGTACTCGAAATATATACCGTTCTAAAATAACGGTAGTTATATATTCTATACGGAGTGAGTAACACCAGTTGTTACATTATGCAGCGTGGAGGAGGTAGGCAGTGCTTTACCCCGTTTATTTTTAACACAATCGTGAACAGGCGCCGGGCGCCAAGCCTACTGCTGCTGTCTGAAAATCGATAGGGTTTACTTCCGACGAAGCTGCTAGTAGCCTGGCGCTCGCTACACGATACTGTTTATAAGATAACAGTCGGTAGCCCTGACAAGAGATATAGGTGTAAATAATAATGAAATCGTTGAATGATTTTGATAATGATCGAAAGCAAAGCAGGCCTTCCGACTATTGGTGCTGTTTTAGACTCTCTTACGAAAATACTGTCAATTAGATCAACAGACATAAGCATCAAAGTGCGAACGTGCAATATTTACAAACACTGATGCTTTAAGCACTTTCGGCAATATTCAGTCAGATGATCGGTTTATACCCTCTCGTAACGGAGAATAGATACTTACATAAGACATCACGGACACTTCAGCTGAAATGTTCTAAAAATAGTTATGTATCAACTTCAGCATTGAGGAACTGCGTTATTGACAGCAAATATTTCCATTTCGGGCGATTAACCTGTGGAATAAACAGAAAATATTTCCTTATACTCTAAAATTGTCAAAAATGTACTCATTTGTTACAACAATAGTAATTATTCATGCTAATGACTTTGATTTATAAGCTAACTACGTGTATAGTCGATTGTAATAGAACCCCACACGCGCCATTACTCTTTGTCACAGCGTCGGGGCGCCCTAACAATAGAGGGTTAAATAATAAACAACGGGGTGTTTCTAAGAATCTTATTATTCGTCGCTAGTATGGATTCGACGAAGTGTTAAACTCTTCCTCCTTTCTAAAGAAGTGGGGTGACCTAACTGAAAAAGTTTTAAGACTTTCATAATTTGCTATTAATTTTTACTAACAACTGTTTACTAACAATTAATTATTTTAACTGTATTTATTTGTTAATTAACATCGGTGCCGATTCCCTTGTTCATAAACTAAACTAAATTTAAGTTCAGTGCATCTTTTTCTTTCTATTTCATTAAGAAGAGGACAGAAGATACATTTTAGTTTAGTCCTGTCAAATTAATCAGCGCCTGTCACTACTCCTTACTAGTTTAGACGTGACTAAAAACTTGCCTACTAAAATTACGTCAATTTACGTCAAGCGCTGATTAATTTGACAGGTTTAAACTAAAATTTATCTTCTGTCCTTTTCTTAATGAAATTGAAAGAAAAAGATGCACTGAACTTAAATTTAGTTTAGTTTGTGAACAAGGAAATCGGCACCATTATCATCGGTTATATTTAGGGCACGTTAAATACTGAAAATCTCGTAGAAATAGCACGGTGTCATGGTTCCTCAGCACAAACACGCTGGGGCAATAACGTTTTATTTTACTATTTTGTTAGTCCCTTCCACTTTTGGCGAGCATTCGTTTTTATTAGGGATTTTGTTCTGGCGGGTGAAAATATTTTATTAATTGAACAAGACTCAGCGAAAATGCAAAAGGTTCGCGCCGACCGCCCTCACCCCCCCACCACCCACGCGCCGAGCGCGCCGCCCTAACCCTTAATGCATTAGCGTAAAAATTTTACTCAAATTTTATGTCACTCCTTTCTTTTGTTTTATAGAAATTATATAAGACTTACCCATGAAAACCAAAGTTAAACGTGCAGTAACTGAATTCGATTTGCAATCGTGCAAACAGCAAATCTCACTCCGATTTTTGTTTCCACTTCAGGCAGTTCTGCACATTTTTATAACCTATCAATAAAACAAAGCCTATCAATTTATCAGTGATAGGTACAGGTTTATTTTAAAGGCCCTACTTACTAAGTAAAGCTTTGCTACCTCCCTACAAAAAGTACGTTCCAAACAATCTGTAGATGTAATGAATCGTACGAAAAACCGTAGCGAAGGTGGCCGAGGTGGCGACGAAGACGCTCGCCCGGCTTGCGAGATGTGACCCCCCTCCCCCAGCACACTCCTCGCCGCTCCTCCTCGGCGCCGGGGAATCGATCGCGCCCGTGACGTCACCCACTTAGCCTTCCAGCTCCCATCTTCGAGGACGAACGGACAAATCAACGTCTAACCCCCGTCACACAGTACTCCATAACAAATATTTTGCCAACTGATTGCCTATGTCCTTCGTTAAGATGATCCGCATCAAACACATATTCATTACGGTATATAGGAAAAGACAGAATTGTCTTCGATCTTGTAAAGATACTTTTGTTATTTTTTTTAAGGTCGCAATCTAGTCATCTATAGGTATATGACATCACATGAGTACATAATATATGTCTGACATTAACGTGATGACACGTTCGCAGCCCGATGGCTACATAAGAGCCCTGAGCAGTCAAACGTAAAATTTGCTTACTCGGCGTTTTACTTAGTGCGTCACCGTCGCGGTCGTGGGAAAAGTGTCTAGTTTTGAGTAATTTCATTATTATAGCAAATTTAATGTGATATTGAATGGCGCTACAATTTAATTCTGGCGTCACTCCCTCTCGCTGCCATGTCATATTTTATGAATTGATGACCATAGCTATTTCTTTATTCAATTACTTTAGATGTTCTTAGATCAGCCTCGGAAATAGCACCCGACTAGCAATACGTCCTAATTGCCTAGTCACGAATTTCAAAGCACTCATAGACTCGAAATAATAATTGACTAGATGGATCCTTAGATATATAGAACTATACGTACTTTTCCGTTTTAATCGCAGTTTTTACTCGCCGTATCTCTTGCATCGTGAAATGATGTGGAAATAAAATCAATCTCAGTAGGCAATAAGCGCGCTCGATCACATTAAATTGAGTTGAGCGTGGCTGCATTGGCTTTGTCCTTGATGAAGGCGCCCCTTGAGGGAGTCGAGGGCTCTCAGCTTCGGGCGGCATTCACCGCAGGGTCAGGCGCTTGCGACGTGGACGGCCCTCGACGCCCCACAGACCAGCTCGAGTGCACGTTGACCTAAAAGGACGCGAATGACGTCATCAACGAGCGATGCTTTAAATTTTGCTACAGATTTAGCTTTTGTTGCATAACCAATTTTATAAGTCCAATATACGAGTAGGTATGTATGCTCATTTAAAGTAGGAATGTTTTCACTCAGAGCTAATTAGACAAATATGGTGTTTATTACCTCAGTAGTGTTAATAGTATTAATACAATCTGCACTGTTAAACTACGAATGAGTTACATAAACTTAGACAGCACTATAATGAAACTGTAACTAGGATTGTTTGTTACCGATTTCTGGTTATTATCAAAATAGTGTGGTATCAAAATTGAACCTCGTTCAAAAGCGGCGCTTGCGACTACTGGATAACGAGGCTATCCAGTCATCAATAGATGGCAAAATAACGGTACTTACTGCAATCTTAGAAGCTCGAATTTCAATAATATTTAAAAATCTTACTGTCTTAACAGCTACTCAAACAAAATATTGAATTACAGATGGAAATGTTGATCAAAGAAATGCAAAGTACAGAAACGGGGATACCAGTCAGAAGTCAAAAACTTTTTCTCACTTTTATTCCGTCTGCCTTTATGGGTAAGATATATTTTGTTTACATTTAAAAATAATAGATCAAAATTCCTTTAATTTCTTAATATCTTCTGTACCAGTTGTACAGAAGATATTAAGAAATTAAAGAGCCAGCTTTATTTAACACAATATATTCTATATTGTTGATTGTTAACGTTCTATCATTTAAATGATTACAAAATTAATTGGTCCATTCTCGCATTATGTAGCTGACCTATAAGATAATGCGTGGCAATCAATTTGAACTATGACATGATTAATCTCATGATTAACCTCTCACAATGCCTGGCAGTTGCCCAAGAGACAGGTCAATTGATAGATCTAAATACTACTACAAAAATTATGTTTGTACAAATGATATATCTATGTTCATAGAAAGGTACATAATTTGTAGATAACTTTACTACAGTTATATTAATTAATATATTTTTTTCATTCCAGGTTATGATGTTGTCGAATGGTTAATGGATCGGTTTGATTTTGAAGATGGCACCAACGGTGAGTCTGAGTGTATCATCGTGGGCACCGGGCCCATGCTGGCCTGGGTCCGAAGGCGCACCCTGGTAGTTGACTCTAGTGATAACGAGCGAAAACACACAATGTTAGAGTCATGTATGTAAACAATAAATTACAAGCATGTTATATGTACTGCTGATGTTATTTGTTTACTTACATCGCCTTTTCTTGCTTTTAGTCCGCTCCCTTGTATGTTGGTAGACTGTTGACGGAACAGTGTCGGTTAAGAAAACTTACCAAGTGTAGAATTGTAGAAGTATTTTGTAGCTGCATTTATATGAGTCTGTCTCCTGTTAAAACAAGATAAGGCTCTTTGGATGTTTTAACTTTGTAAGGCTTTCGTATTGACTAAACTGACATAACAAGGAGCGATCTCTGTATCATGCTTTAATCATGCAGCTGTCGCGCCTTTGATGTATTACACAGTTTCCATTACATATATAATTAATAATAACTAAACGTTCTCCAATTTACAGTTGAAGCAATAAATTTAGCGAATCAACTCTGCCAATACGGTTACTACTTTCCCGTCAACGATTTGAAAAACCTTGTGTTAAAGGATGATTCTTCTCTGTATCGATTTCAAGTAAGTTTATTGTGAAAGTTATTGTCGAATGTTTTCTTGATTCAGCATTGAATTAAAGATGACCTGGTCATAACGAATCGAATGTCGAATAACAAAAATGAAAGTAGATGCCAGACCCTGTGGCAACTACACAGTACGCTAGAATTAACCAGTTCGCCAGCAAACTTGCATGCCTTGCAAGTATTTATGACTTGCAAGGCATGCAAGTTTCCAATAGCTAGCTGTCAATGGTCATTGACAGCTAGCTATTGGCCAATTAACTGATTAGAGAAGGAGGTAACTAACGGATTTCCGAAGTAACCATTCTCATTTGGGAGTCTTGGGTCTTGGTCAAGGGGCTTGTGGCTAAGTAATAACAGCAGCACGGGTCGATCGATCAGGTACTACGCTTGCCGCAGTTGGTCCATGGATGGGTGGCTAGCTTTTCATACCAAGACACCTCCGTGCCTCGGAAAGCACGTTAAGCCCGGCTGTCATTCTTGGATCTTTGACAGTCGTTACGGGTTGTCAAAACCCGAAAGTCTGACAAGTTAGTATGTCCTGGTTTCCGTCTTAAGACGAGGTTCAAAAGTGAGCACCAGTAAATTTATCATATTTACTCAGTTACTGGGTAATCCAAGTAACTGGGTTGTGGAGATCAGATAGGCAGTCACTCCATTTAAAATACTGGTATTCATGTACATCTGGTAAAACTGGAAGCTGACCCCAAGAAAGTTGGGAGAAGGCTACGCAGAACTCATTTGGGAATCTTATTCGAATAGGACAGTGAGCTTTCTTTGCGAAACCTTTCCTCTACGCATAATTTATAATCTCATTTTTCTCTGATAGAGTCCGTACTACTGGCCATGGCAAGCGCCTCGTGTGGCCGGCAGCTCGAGCGCGCCGACCCTTGGCCCGGACAACGTGGAATACGCCATCTACCTGGTGAAGCGGACACTACGAAACAAGCAGAGACATGGTCTCGAGGACTACGAGCAAGAAGCTCTCTCCAACCTCAAGAAGAACCTCTCCGCCAAATGGGACTTCATCAATATGCAGGCGGAGGAACAGGTGACTACTTTCTGATGAGCTTTTCACAAGTACCAGATATGAAAGAAGTAAAAATTAGTACCTACACAAGCAAATTATATCGCAAATAATAAATGGTATTAGATACCCTTTAGTTAAGAGGCGTATTTGATACGATAACCCACATAATAGATATTTTCTTATTCCGCGGTTAAACCAGTCACTATTAGGTACCCAGTAGGCTTCAACATCAAACTAAATAAATAAATAAATGATGTGTCCTCGTAGCTTCGAAAATTGCTCCATGAACAAGTTTTAAGTCTAGCAACACTTACGGATAATACGGCGTGAATATTCGGCGTACTTACGCCTGGGTGCTTTTTAAATTGCCAACAACATAAATTGGGCCGAAACGACAATCGCGAAACTATATTTTTCGTCTTCGTATTCAGGTTCGTTTAGCAAAAGAAAGGAAGAAAGGCGATAAGATAGTAAGTGACAGCCAGGAGCGCGCGTACTGGCGCGTGGCGCGGCCGCCGCCGGGCGTGGTGGGCGCGCTGGAGCCGTGCCCCGTGCCCGTGCGCGCGCGCCACCACCGCGTCAAGAAGCGCTCCGTGTACCAAGTCACACGGGAGGTACGTATGCCAATTGCAAAGCAGGCTTAGAGATAATGACTATAGAATAATTGATTTCTTTGCTATAATTCCAAGTTTCCAACTCGATAGAATCCGCTTCATCTTTTACACTTTTTCTTGTAGCATCCCCACCTTCCGTATTTAGAAGTGACTAAAATTCTTCTTATTAACTTTCTACTTCTAGATTGAGCATCTAAAAGCGAGTCTGGACCGTACGAGAGTGAAGACTTCAATTGCCCTTGAGGCCTTCATCGCCTACTCGGAGACCTTCACTCCCTACGATCCCTGGCTCACCCAGCCGCAGCCCTCCAACCCTTGGGTCACCGACGACACCCTATTCTGGCAAATTAACCAGCCTCTGTGAGTTTAGTACTACACCTGTACAAAGTAGACACTACCTTACATGCCTGATTTCTGTAAATTTCAGTATTTCAGTATCTAAAAGTTGAACAAAATATACGAAACTGGCTTTCTAGAGAGTTAAGAACTTACCTAAAGTAGTGTACCTTCTATTGTCGTTGAACACATTTAGATAGGTGACGATATTGTCACGCAACCATATAATTTCATTATTTTCATTTGTTAGTGTGGAGGTGCCGGGTGAAAGGCGGGTGCAACGTTGGGCGGTGTCCATCGACGAGCTGGTGTCGGACCCCACAGGGCTACAGGAGTTCACCAGCTTCCTGCGTAAAGAGTACTCCCACGAGAACATCAGGTTCTGGCTCGCGGTCATGGACCTGCGACGCAGCAGCACCAAGCAAATACCCAAGAAGCTTGAAGATATCTATGAGTATGTTTATTTTTGTGAAATTGTAGTTTCTTCTTATAATGAAAGCTCTTGTCATATTCATTGACTTGGCTAAAGCTATGGACACTGGCTCTGTGCCCAACTGACTAAACTAGTTGAAAAACTTGGCTGTGATGGGTCTACCAGTAAAAAGCTTACAAGATTACTTATATATGATCACTTCCTAAGGGTTCAAATTAGACATTATCTAAGTGATGATCACTTATCACTTACGGTGTACTACAGGGAAGTGTAACCGGGCCTTTCCTCTTTCTTTTCCACATAAATGATCTCTACAACCTAAAGCTACCCCATGATCAGATCATATCTTTTGTTGATGACACAGCACTACTTTTTATTACAGTACTACTTTTACCGCAGTAGACTGTTGTCTATTAGTTCGGACAGAATTGCTTTGGTACGGTTCTGGCTTGGGTAAACGTCCAACCACAAATAGACGGCCTAACATTGCCATTATTCAATAATTCTTCAAATAAAGATTTGCGAAGTAACCGAAATCAACGCTCCTTCGAACTATGATCTCGTCTATCGAACTATTACCATGTACTTCCTAACTTCAGTGTACTTGCTCAAGTTTCCGTAACATTTGTCAGAGAGTTTCTGAAGCCGGGCGCGCCGTGCGAGATCAACATCGACGGCGCGACGGCAGAGCGCGTCACGGAGGGGCTGCGCAGCGGCTCGCGGTACGCGCTCGACCACGCCGCGGAACACGTGTATGGACTCCTGCTCAAGAAGGACTGCTACCCGCGATTCGTGAGATCAGACCACTTTCAGCGGCTGCTGACCGAGGGCAGGAACGTGCACCAGAAGAAGGCTAAGTTAGTTGGGCTTGTTACAGACGAGGTTCAAAAGTGAGCACCAGTACTTGTAGTTAAATATTTAATTTAAAGATGTGCCGTCTACCTTTACTAGGTCCCGCAGCATGCATGTTTTGGATTTCATATATTAATTTTCTCACAACACATTTTACATTTTAAACACTTTGGGTCCCATAACCATGCCTCATATTTCTTGGATCGACTTTGCGCAATAGGATTCTTAATTGGAACTTTTGCTGCGTAGATTTTTCAACTTCGGTGGTCAAGTGAAAAAGAAGCCGGGCACGTCGAGCGGCGGCGCGGCGCTGTCCCGGCGGCGCGGCTCGGACCGCTCGCTGTCGGGCTCCGCGCACGAGCTGGCCGTGTGCGCCGCGCAGCCGCCGCGCCCGCCCGACCAGCCCAGCCACAGCCACTCGCAGTCCAACCTCTGCGACCTTACCACGTTCAGGTAACTCAACTATACGTACAGCAAAACTTGCTGGTCAAAATATGTAGAAATAACGATAACACAGAATTAAATTCGCGTTGGAACTAGAAAAGTAAAAATGAATCTATTGTACGTTATACTTGTACTTATGGTCTGGGGGGTAACCATCACCTCTTATAGCAGTATGATTTCAATATTACTTTAGCGTGAGAAAGAGATGGAGCTATAAGTCCTGTATAGCTCCATCACTTTCCCATTGTGAAGTAATATTATAATAATACTGCTATAAGAGGTCATGGTTACCCCCCTGAAAGAACTAAACACCTCGATGAATACTTACTTATTCTTTGTAACTTTGGTGAAAAAGTCCAAAAGCAACTGTGTTCAATCAGTGAACGGGACCCTATTACTAGCCTACGCCGTCAGTGTGTCACAGGTTAGCCTTAGAACCGTAAAAAAAACCGGCCAAGTGCGTGTCGGACCACGCATAATGAAGGGTTCCGTAGTTGGGATGAATTTATCCCAAAAACAAACTTAACATTGTAGTTGAAAAACATGTCCTATACATCGATGTATAATATGCCACGGTCAATTCTCCAATTTAATGCTTAATATTACGCAATTGGATCCTTGAATCGAAAAGTGATGTTCATAGACCCGCAATATTTGCAACGGCCTATCTAAAGATACGGGTAGACGATAAAAAAACCTAACATTTTTTTTAACGTCATAACGTCTTATAAATCGATGAACGCCGGCTGCACGCACGAAAAAGCATGACTCATTGTCACGTTCCGCCTGAGCCGAGCGTGTAAGCGAGATCGCGGAACTAGCGATAGAGAGGCATGATTGGCCTAAGCGTTCGGCTTGTGACGCATCTCTCTCTCGTTATCACGCTAAATTATCGTCCGTAAACCGACTTTACAGACAACCAATATTTTGTCTAGGTTTTATTTTAGCACTTTTTCAGCGTGATTAATATACCTATGTCATCTTACAGATTTCTAGTACTAAGCGACAGACAGACGAGCTTGGCGAAACTATAAGGTTGTTTACTTCGGAACCCTAAAAATGTGCTGTTCCATCCTAAAGTTTAATACCTACTGTTTTAAACTGTATGGGACAGCGGGTTCTTTTTTCGTGATTTCAAACGTGGTCCCATAGTAAAAGTTATTCAGTTCGATGGTTTAAAGCAGCTCTTAAAGTTTGTTGGGTTAATTTTGAAACACCTTAGGTATATAGCGAGTTCTCATAGAATATGTGAACCGATAGTGATGACCGGTATTGCGGCAAATAATAAAAATAAGATTGTGATGGTACGGTACCAACAGTACCTAGGCGAGTCCGATCTAGATCGGTTCGTGTTATGTTATGTTGCTGCAAGGGTTATTCATCTACAAAAACATTTTATTATTACAGAGATCCTCTCGACGACGACACTGCCGACGTATTACCGTGGGAGTGTTCGTCCCGCGAGGTGGTGTACGGCAGTGCCAACCGGCGGCGCCAGGACTCGGCCGCGGACTCGGGCAGCTCGTCGTCCGACGTGAGCGCCGCCGTGGTGAGCGAGCGCGCGCGCCGCCTGCCGCAGCAGAGCACGCTGGACGGCGGCCTGCGCGGCGCGCCGCCGCCGCTGCGCCGCCTGTCGGCCGTGGAGCCGCGCCACCTGGCGCCGCTGGGCTCCCCGCCGCACTCGCCGCGCCCGCCGCGCCCCGCGCCGCCCGCGCCGCGCGCCATCGTGCCGCCGCCGCACCCCACGCCCACCATCAGCGTCAGCTCTGCGCCCGACGACGAGTCCACCTACTCGCCGCCTGGCACCGGCTCGCCCGAGGAGACGACGCGGTCCCTCGCGCACTCGGACGAGCCTTCCTCGGTGTTCGCGTCGGCAGATGCGACGCCCACGGAGCCGATGCGGCCCGTGTGCAAGTTTGGCGAGGATCGGCCTGCGCCCTTCACGGAAGGGCTCGAGCCGAAGCCGCCCGACCCAGGTTGTGACAACTCGCGAGAGGAGGCGCCGCATGAAACCGTAAGAATTCGGTCCGTGCTGCAGTCTGTTGTCTGCGCGCCCTCGGTGGAGTCCTACGACGACTCGTCTACTTCCGGCGCCGTGTCTGACTCGAGGGATTCCGACCGAACGAAATCGTCCGAAGACGACGTCGTATCGGTACAACGTGTGCTGTCCCGAGAATCGTCAACGATAAAAGAAACCAGTCCGGCCTCAAGTAGAGATACGTGTAGCAAAATCGGCGATCTTCCAGAGAATACGTCGGAGAGTGTGGATGCTGCAACGAGCACTATTCGAGAGGTCGAGCTGAAGAGCGCGAGGGAGCCGGAACCGGCGCAGGCAGCCGAGCACTCGGCCCCGGAGCCATGCTGCTCGGCGGCGGCGGGGCCGGGGCGGGCGCCGGTAGTGGAGCCGGGGCGGGCGCCGGTGGTGGAGCCGGGGCGGGCGCCGGTGGCGCCGCTCGCCGTGTGCGAGGACATCGGGGTCGACGACGACAACGTAGACAAAGTGCCTTCGGCGCCACTGCAGCGAGTCTCGGGAGATTCAAGGGCGGCGTCCGACGCGGACGCGACGAAACATATTGCTCATAAAGACGAACTGACGTCGGTCTCTGAAACAAATATTGTTAAGCGTGATAATAAAAGCGGCATCGTTGAGCGTAAGCAGCGGAACGACATATGTCCATGGGAGGACGAGTAAGTACTCGCGAGTTTAGTTAGTGCATCGTAGACCGCCGTAGTTTGTGTATGGATGTTGTTTCGTATCATGAGATGAGTTTCAAGCAAGCCATGCGCGTGCCTTCGGTAATTGGTGGTGCATTTTGATAGACAAGTATTAAGTATGTGTTGTTTTCTCTCCAGTTTGATGAAACCGTGATGTCGGTCTAGTGTCACGAGAGTGTCGCATCTGGACATGCTTCAGCATGATGTAGGATGTCTGCATGACAATTTCTGCAAAATTATTAAACTTTTATTTACATGGTGAAATTATTTCCAAAATCACGCACAACACTAGTAGGGTTACGTTACTGTATCTAACTATAATTTTATTCGCTTTATGTTTGTTATGTTTTATTTACTTTAAAGTTTATTTGTATATAGTGACAGTATGTAGATAAAAAAATAAAATTAAATATTTTTTTATATCCACTATTATTTTAGTTTGTATTATTTTCTTACTAATTGGCACGCAGACATTATACTATCGTCATTTTTGTAATGGTGCTGTAGGCGTTGGTCTTTTAATTTATCGAAACCAATTAACAATCCCTCATTTTAATACTTATATTTATCATGCATTCATACTTTGATTGAAAGACTTACGATATTCAAAAAATTTTGGTATACTTATACAAAGAGAAATCGAGCTCTATAGCAAGAATTTCTCGATCCTCTAATAGGTATTAATAAATGTAAAATATGTTAATGTGTAGGTAACATCTTCAGATTTACGACTAAGCAAGCTAAAGATTAAGGTATATTACAAACCTTAATCTACATTAGATTAAGGTACATTCCCGATACACATGACCTAGAAAAACAATGGAATCATGAATCACTATTACCAATAAAAACGTTGACAAGTTATCCAAACTTTTCTAGTCAAATTAGTACAAAATCAGGTGGCAATGTCATGGACCAGATCTCGCTATGACAACAAGCAAGTAACGCGTTCCCATTGGTGTTAGTAGGTAGGTATTTACTTTGGAAAATGCATTAAAACTATTATAAAAATACATACATACATCACATACATAAACTCACGCCTTCATCCCATGAGGGCAGGCAGAAACTATAGAACGCCACCTGCTACGCTCCTTACATACTCCTTTTGCTTCGTTTACGTTCATACATCTGGTCATACACGCACGCCGGTTGCGAGTAGGTACTACGCACCTGACCTTTTTGAAGAACATCTTTAATGAGGTCACTATATGTCTTTCTGGGGGGCCCCTCCCGGCATTTCCACTCACATCTGCCTTGTGTTAGTCGCCTTTCATTCATCCTCTCAACATGACCAAACCATCTAAGCATACTCTTTTTAGTTTTTGTCACTACATCTTCCTTAAAACCGCACCGTTGCCTTATCACATCATTCATCTTTGTATTATAAAATACGAAGATAAAAATTGTAACACGCTTGCTTTATAAGTTTAGGGGCTTAGGGCTTAGAGGGTTCCTCCATCCGCTGTATGGCAGTAGCATAGAAAAATAAAACATTCACACTATAGAAATTGTTTAAACGTAGGTAGTAGGTAGTAGTATCATATAGGTACTCTGAAAGTATTTGAAATCACTCCGATTGTTTCGGGGCGTACTATATGCCTAGTTTCAGTTCTTTTAATACCAAGTTTGATTCCTATTCTGCGATACCTATCCGTTAGGTAGGTAAAATGTGTTAACGTTGTTCTTTTTCTTTTTCAGGAATTCCTGCGAAACTGATGCTCCATTTGTTAAAACTTACGCAACGCTCGGTTACTTATAATTTTTGTAGGCGAATATCAACAATATTTTACGATGTCAGGGTTATAGGAAAAAATAATATTTGTTTTTTTAAACTTAGACCCTATGTTTTAATTATCACAGACAAAGTTAGGACATTATTATGTAATTATATGAATATTTTAAAGTAAATGATCGTTAATTATTAGTAAAACAAATTGGGTTTTATTTGACATCTCAACTTTTAAATACATCTGAACAGCTCGCACTGAAAATTACTACAAATGTGCTCGTTTATGGAAGTTAACAAAATTGGTTCAGATAGGAAAAATAAAGATTGAATCGGTCGTTAACATTATTTAGGTAATTGCTTTGGTACTTCGCTGCAGTCTGCATCAACGCTGAACTTGCAAGTTCGACGTGACTTCCCCTTCGGGTACAGCTTATCCTCATGGTAGTATCGACAACGACACTTCTGCAACACAGACAATATCATCCGCCTTCGTTTAGCTGCACATGGTAGACATTAATAATAAATAATAGTAGGAAATGAAATCGTCTTTTAGAATAACCTTTTTTTAAATGGCTACTAGCAATAGCTGGTAGTGGTATTACCTTTAATTTTGTATAATTTTAAATGAAACCCAGTACAAGAAACAATTTGTGAAGCTCTGTAGACAGAGTGGTCCGTAATGTATCGAGCGAGTGGTTATTAAAATTACTGATTCTAACCTACCTGTTACTAAATATACACGTGATCTGTAGAGACTGGTCAGTGTGGACAAATCTGAAACTAAGTATTAGTATAAGGAACTATGGCGATTTTAGGGTAAAAACAAGAACAAACTTAACTTTGTAGTTGAAAAACATGTTCCCCATACATTCCAACTGCAAATGTAAGTTTGTACGCACAATATTACGAGATTTACCAAGTTATTTTATCACCATAGACTAGATAGGTTTTCCTGTAGTCTATAAGTTAAGGCGCTGACAAGACCCAATTGACCAAAATAGGCTTCTCTTAAGAAAGAAAATTGCCAAATCTGTATAGTTTGTGGTAGCGGAAAAAATATATGTTAATTTTTAACATATTTCCCAGAACCTGGTTGTCACCAAAACACGTTTTGAAAAAAAAATCTCGATACAAACTAACGTTAAACTAACCTCTTACCTTGAGTTCTAATCCAAAATATCTGTATTAAATATCAACATAAATTACGTATTTAATTAATAACAAGTACGTCTTATTCTAATGCAGAACTTGGTTGTTTTTTATTTTCGATTACTCAACTCAATTCTGAGTAAATAGATAATTACTTCATATTTTGCAATAAAATACAAGCGTTTTGTCGTCGCGCTTCTCTTTCTTTTCTATGCAATCTGACAGTGACCGCGGTTTAGGTGTTGTCAGCGTCTTAAGAACTGTTTCGGTACTTTTTTCAAAATTTTAGGCTCAGCCATTTTGGAGTTAAGGGGGATGGTCAATTATCATAATTATATTTTCTTAAATTACTTTAAAACTATTTATTTTAAAATTATAAGAAAAAACCGTCCAAGTTCTGTAGTTGGGATTACTTGGGACGAATTTATTCCAAAAACGAACTTTACATTGTAGTTGAAAAACCTGTTCTCCCATACATCGATATATGTCACGGTCAATTCTTCAACTGCAAATTTAAGTTGGTCCACTATGACTCGTTAACTTGTAAAGCCTACTTAGCCGTGATAGTTTTCCTTTTAATTTAATTATATGTACTACTACCATGATTTTTTTCACATTTCCATAAACAACCTTATCTGGCAGGATATATCCTTGAACCGAAAAGTGGTGTTCGCAATATTTTTGAACGGCTTATCCAACGATACCATGAGATAGACGAGAAAAAATAATATCATCCCCACATTACGTGCAAGGGTGCCAAAAACAACATTTTTTTAAGATTTTATTTTAGCACTTTGTCGGCGTGATTAATATGTATACATAAGCCAAATTACAGCTTTCTTGTACTCTGCGTCTCTGAGCTACAGCGGGGACAGACAAACAGACAGACGGACATGGCGAAACTATAAGGGTTCCTTGTTTACTACGGAACCTTAAAAATATGTGACTGTACCAAAGAGAGAATAATGTGTTCTATCATCAATATTAGTAATAATGAAAATTTTCTCTTTTAAGAAATTATTTTGCTATAAATGCAGAGTTGGCAAGATAATTGTGGTCACTAGAAAAAGCTGTTAGAGAACTACGAGATATGAAATATTGTTTACCACGGAACCCTAAAAATTGAGACCCTCACAACAAGCCCTTGCATTTGATATATCACACGGTACAGTTTGCAAAACTTTTTTATTTTATTTTATAGGGTTCCGTACTCCAAAAAAAAACTTATAGGATCACTCATATGTCTGTCCGGCTGAAAAACAAAAAGTTTTTAAACTGTAAAAACCGTGTGACATACGAGGGTGACACTGAGAGTTCTTAAAAATTAAAAACTAAACAAACTAGCAAGTTATTAGTTTTATTATATCTTTCCAAAATAGTGTCCATTGTCACATCAGTATATCGCTGCATCCGATGTAACCACTGAGAAAAGCCACTCGTCCTTAGGGGTCTCTTCGACGGCATTTTGAAACGCAGGCACTGCTTCCTCGGCGTCCATAAAACGTTTTTCTCGAAGTTTTTCTTTTATTTTCGGAAATAAATAAAAATAGCAAGGTGCGAGGTCGGGGCTATAGGGCGGGTGTTCCACGTATGACGTCGCCAAGTAGTCGATTGTTTGGTTGGTGGTGTGTGACGAGGCGTTGTCGTGGTGAAGGAGGATCCTACTGCGAGGTCGTTTCTTCCAAACTTTTTCCAAGACAAGTGGCAAACAATTGTTAGTCTACCACTCTGCAGTAACTGTTTTTCGATCCTCTAAAACAATTGTTGCGTAATGACCTGTCCTTCCGAAGAACGAGGCCACCATCTTTTTGTTTCTTTTATTATATCGTTTACAAGTGGCCAGTTCTAAAAACTTTCAGTGTCGCCCTCTTGTCAAATGAAAGGGCTTGATGTGGATTTCATGTATATATATATTATATGTATATATAATTTTTAAACAATTAGTTTAAAGTTATTAAAGAAAATAGATGCTAATTGACCATTCCCCCTTACCTATCTCCGAAACTGCTGAGCTTAAGATTTTGAAAAAATACAGAGAATAGTTCTATACTTATAGATTATAGGAAAACCAATAACAAGTCTATAAGTGTTAAAATAACATGAGAAATCACTCAATAATGTGCCTAGAAACTTACATTTGCAGTTGGAATGTGTGGGGGAACATGTTTATCGACTACAATGTTAAGTTTGTTCTTGGGATTAATTCATCCCAACTACCAAAAAAAAACCTGGCCAAGTGTGTTTCGGACCGGGTTCGGGTCCGAAACACACTTGGCCGGGTTTTTTTTTTATCTTTCAATACTCGACTAAATAGTTAATTCTTTAGAACTCTATCTACATACTATCATTTATTTACATAACCAAATTACAAGATGATTATTAACATTAACTAAATTAAATTAAAACTAAGTTAAGCTTAAAAAAGGCCCTCGGGGCATTGTACCGAGGATGCTGGCGGCATTTCCTCGCTGAATTGCAATGCTGATGCGTTGCGCGAGAAAGCCGCCAGCTTTTCGGTCACCAGTTACAGAACTCTATCTTAGATTTTCCCATACTGACCCATGTCAACGGATGATGAGGTACGGTAGACAGAGATCTATGATATACAAATCTCAGACTACCCCCTACAAGTACTTATACTTTTGTAGTCTTACTTAATTTTCTGTAGCCTTCTCAGATTTTTAACGATAATTATAGGATATAGTTACGACGTCGGCATCGCCAACTCTGCAAATTATAGAACATCTGCAAGGAAATACCGGAATACAGTGCGTTCACTATAACTTGACGCGTGACGCTATTGGTAGCACTGAATTTTGTTCGTTTTTATCATGGACTTGGTTTAATAGTGTTCAAAATGGCGACTGACGAACAAAAATACCAATCACATGACCGCAAAATTCGCGTCACGCGTCAAGTTATAACAGACTATACATCAGATATTGAGATACATCAGAAAAATAAACATCAAGAAGGAAAATTGATAGCGTTCGAACTGACGTAAAGACTGTTTTCAAGGAGACTGCGCTGTAGCAGAATTTAGATTGATATAATACAGATAAGGAGCTAAAAAAAATTAGTATCATTATGTATTTAGGCCTCTCCTATTTGACATCGTCTATCAGGGCCATAAATTATCTAATCAACAAAGCTATCGTTTCTATACATTTCCGATAATGAATTCAATAACACATCAAGTCATTAACATAAAGTCCTACTAAGCGACTAACAGGAATAAGGTAAACGGAGGTACCGTTTACCTTATTCCTGTTAGTCGCTTAGTAAGACATTAGAGTAAACGAGGATCTTGAATGTAGTAAGTACATACCATATCTTACGTGTTTATTGTGTTTACCTCCCCACTCATCGATAGTTTACGTGAAAAGTCAATATATCTGATAGGTAGGTACTTCATGGAATTCCATTCGAATCACCTTTGAGGTGGCTTTGTTATCTAAAAACCCTGAACTATTACGTCTGCACTTATCTGGTTCCGATATCTAAATAGGAATTGAAGGAAGGTACTGTCAACAAAAGAGATATGTACATACCTACCTAAGCTGTGAGCTAATTAGGTAGGTAGACTTATACAATTTTTGACCCAGTTATGCGTGTAGACTGAGTAGCCAAGTCTTGAGAACACACAGCTTATCCATGTGCATCGAATGCGTATAAAACTTAGAACTAACTCACATACTGTCAAAATTATGAATACTTCCTGCGTAGGGCAAATATGTAGGTACCTAGTTCCGGATAAGGTGGGAGGAAACGCCCGGGTGTCACCATTGTGAGGATCGCCCGTAGGACACGGTAGAGCATGCGGTGGAGGTATGCCCGGCTTGGGCAGAGCACCACCGTGTCCTCGTGGAGGCGATTGGCGGCAGAGATCTCTCGGGTCCGGCCCTGGTCCAGGCCATGGTATGGAGCGAGAGGGCATGGGAAGCCGTCACCTCCTTTTGCGAAGCAGTAATGCTCGCGAAAAAGGATGCGGAACGGGTAAGGGAGAGGCAATTTTCGCGCCCTCACGCCCCTAGCCGCCGCAGAAGACGCCCTGGGCGTCGGGAATCTCAGGCCTATTCCCAGCCACCGTAGGCGCAAGCTTGCGGACGGTGAGCAATGGGTAGCTCACTGTTCGATAAGGCCCAGGGCGACGGCCCGTTGTTGTCCACGCACGCCTCAAAGAGATGTCAGGACAACTGTATGGGTCCGCTTGGGCCGTTGCCTGCCGGAGTCGTGGGAAAGTCCAAAAGGGATACTATGGCCTCTGGCAACACATAGGCAACGGAAGGAACACGGGTGGATTTTAGTCAGTAAGAGTCTGACACACCCTCCCGCTCCACCCAGAGTGGGAGAAGTTATTTGATAACTTCCCACCCAAAAAAAAAGAACAAATATGTAGGTTTTTCCTGCATACCTTTACCATAAGGTGCTATTTTGTCGTGTGGAGTAAGAATAGCGTGAATTGCCGACCACATACATAGCTCTGATAAAGAATTGAGAATTCGTCCCACCGTTCGGTTCTATTCCCTAGGTTCCTCGGGTCCTTCATCGGCTGAGGTCGAACGAAGCTGTGCCATGCTGTTGAAGCTGTGGTAGTAGCCAGGGGCGTAGCTACCGCTGTATCAGCCGTATCAATGAAGGGCCCGAAAGTACACGGGCCCCCCGACGCAACACGGTTAGCAAAAATTCGTAAAATATTATCCAAAAACTCAAATTCTTATTAATAGGAGGTGAAAATATGAAAGTTAATGTAATTTATTTATGACTTACAAAGGCTTGCATTCATTAGTAAAATCATACAGAAATTCTGAACTGCCCAAGTCAGGGTGCTCTAAATTTCGAGCTCGCTACGCTCGCTCTTGTATTCTTTTATTAAAATCACAATGACAGCTTAACCTAGTATCCCGGTCTCGCTTCACTCTCTCTTAAATATACCTATGCCAAATTACAGCTTTTTATTACTAAGCGTCTTTGAGCTACAGCGGGGACAGACAGACAGACACACAGACAGACGGACATGGCGAAACTATAAGGGTTCCTTGTTTACTACAGAATCCTAAAAAGGGGCCCCGTTATGGCTTGCTCCGCCACTGTTTGTAGCGGTATTTTTCCCACTGATTTTTCGTCTCCTCTCCTCTCCGCTTTGGTGGATACCGGGCCTTAAGGTACTTTCCGTCCAGGGTCTGCTTAAACTGTCCACTCTGTACGTAAAATGCCGTAGAAAATCATATTTTACAGGAATTGGGCGTTAATGAAGTACGAAAATGCTTATTACTGTAAAACTTTTTGTTTAAAACTCATTCACAATAAAATTGTGAATTGTGAATGTGTCTAAACTTTTTATTTAAAACTCATTCACAATTTTAATTCAGAAAAATTTGATATAAGAAAAATAAGTAAACAAAGATTCAGGCAGTTTAAAAAACAAAGACACATAAGATTGTCCTAAATCGTGAATGGATGAATGAAAAATATTCAGTTCATTTTTTCCAGACTTCGCGACAGACTCCATCCGGCGACAGTTTTTCATTTGGCTTACAATTAGGCGGGGCATCGATCACATGCCTGCTCTTAACGTCTGGTAAAGTACCGTCACCGCCTTGCCTTGACTTGGTTTTGGGATTTGAGTCAGCCATACTGCAAGAGAAATTAAAAGGTTTTTCTTTGTTTCATACGATCTAAAATATGATTTATGTATATGCCTAAACGTTTATACATATTAAAGTTTAGGCATACATTTCTGATAAAGGACATAAACCCTATTTTTAGGCCAAACAATCAGCATTGACATCCAACATGTTACATGGCAACGCTGCCTGCCTTTTGGGCACTTTTCCCGCTGACAGCGATGTGGACGATTTTTTTATGTCCAATTAGCGCGTTTTTTTATTATTTTCTTTTTTTGCTTTCCTTCATATACTTGTACATAATATAAATATTTTAGTGTTAGATTGTATATTGTACTAGCTTTATCCCGCGGCTTCGCCCCTCGTGGTTTTCGGAAACTATCCCACGGGAACGTACTACCGGGATTAAAAGTAAACGAAGCGATCTCATTGCACCCACCGCACCGCTGCGCGAGCTGCCACCATAATTATTTTTTACGCGCAATTTTGAATCTGTGATATCTTTTAAATTATTCATTTAAATGATGTGACGTACAGGCATATTTTAATCTAAATTAAATGCCCAATTCATATTCCATATTTTGTTGGATAATTATTAATAATATACCGGTCAAAATAGCTTCGGAAATAACAATGAAATTTTCATTAAATTCGTCTTTTGAAGATAGACATATTATGCTATCCCGCAATTTTTTTGCTGAACTTTTTATTATGTAGTACAATCTAGTAGATCATAAATTGAATGCATCTCTTACGGTTTACGCGGCCTTTTTCCGACATCTTTAAAAAGAATCGTTATATTTCAGCCAATTTACACAAAACCTTAATGAATTATACACCTAAACCTTCGTCATGAATCACTCTGTCCATTGGTGAAAACCGTTTGAAAATTCGTTCAGGAGTTTTTGAGGTTAACGCATTCAGACAGACGCGGCGGCAGGGACTTAGTTCAATAATATGTTAGGATATATATGCAAATGAATGTAAATAAAAAATAAACCCATAAATAAACGTAAAATTGAAAAATTTACTCACTTGTTTTTGACTGGAACTGTTGATTTGCTTGATCTTAGCAATGTGGGAGTCGATCTGTGTGGTTCACCAGACTGTTCCATGTTTTATACGAACATTTCTGAAAACCTTATCACTTAATCAAAAATTACGCAGACATGGTTGACAGAATGTTTAATGAGGCCTCGTTAAAATATATTGTTAGTTTTCAATGACCTGCCTATTAAGTATAAACGACCATATCCACACAAAGCAAGTGAGCGATATAAAAGGTTTCTGGAAAGAATGCCATAATATTTCATATCTCGTAGTTCTATAAAACAGCTTTTTCTAATGACCACAATTATCTTGCCAACTCTGCATTTACGAGTATACTCGTAGCAAAATAATTACTTAAAAGAGAAAATTTTCATTATCACTAATATTGATGATAGAACACATTATTCTCTCTTTGGTAGTCACATATTTTTATGGATCCGTAGTAAACAAGGAACCCTTATAGTTTCGACATGTCCGTCTGTCTGTTTGTCTGTCCCCGCTGTAGCTCAGAGACGCTTAGTACTAGAACGCTGTCATTTGGCATAGGTATACATATTTATCACGCTGACAAGTGCTAAAATAATATCGTGAAAAAAAAATATTAGGGTGGCCCTTGCACGTAATGTGGGGATGATATTTTTTTCTTGTCTATCCCATAGTGTGGGATATCGTTGGATCGCCGTTCAAAAATATTGCGGGGTCTGTGGACACCATTTTTCGATTTAAGAATCCGTTTACCCAATATTAAGCATTAAAGTGCTAATTTTTCTTAGAGTCAAGTGTCCTCCCATGCCTATCTGACGGACAGGGCCGTCATCTACCCCGGTCACCAGGGAGTGTGGAACCGGCAAGAGATGTCGTGCGGTGTCCCACAGGGATCGGTCCTGGGGCCGCATCTGTGGGACATCGGATACGACTGGTCGCTGCGCGCCGACCTCCCTAGCGGCGTCAGCGTAGTGTGCTACGCTGCCGACTCGTTGGTCCTGGCGCAGGGGTGGTCTCATCAGGTGGCGGCCGAAGTAGCGGCACGCGGGGTTGCGACAATCAACGAAAGGATCCGGCAATTGGGGCTCGAGATGGCCCTGCACAAGTCTGAGGCCATGTGTTTTTATGGTCCTCGGAACGCGCCACCGTTGGGGTCCCAAATAACGGTAGGAGGTGTCTCCATCGGCGTTGAATCGACGATGAAGTACCTGGGACTCGTCCTCGACTGCCGGTGGAACTTCGTGGAGCAGTTCCGACGTTTGGCTCCCAAACTGGAGCGGGCAGGCGCTGCATTGAAGCGGCTCCTGTCCAATCTAGGGGTTCGAAACGCCTCCTGCCGGAGGCTCTACGCGGGGGTCGTGCGGTCCATGGCCCTCCACGGGGTTCCTGTACGGGCGCGTTCTCTGGCGCTGCGGCCAGCCCGCCGGTTAAGCGCGGCCCAAAGGGTCATGGCCATCCGGATGGTCCGGGGATACCGCACGGTCTCCTGTGAGGCAGCGAGCCTCCTTGCCGGATTGCAGCCATGGGATCTGGAGGCAAAAGGATCGGAAACGGGATCTCATGGCGACATGGAGAGTACGGTTGTCGCAACCCAGTGCTGGGCACGACACGATTGCGGCGATAAGACCCTCTTTGAGGAGTGGCTAGAGAGGCGCCACGGCGTCCTCACCTTCCGCCTGACGCAGATCCTCACGGGACACGACAGCTTCGGGAGGTTCCTGTGTCGGATTAGGCGGGAGGAAACGCCCGGGTGTCACCACCGTGTGGATCGCCCGAAGGACACGGTGGAGTATACGGTGGAGGTCTGCCCGGCTTGGGCAGAGCACCGCCGTGTCCTCGTGGAGGCGATCGACGGCAGCGATCTCTCGCGTCCGGCCCTGGTTCAAGCCATGGTACGGAGCGAGAGGGCATGGGCAGCCGTCACCTCCTTCTGCGAAGCAGTAATGCTCGCGAAGGAGGAAGCGGGACGGTTGAGGGAAAGGCAAATTTCGCGTCCTCTCGCCCCTAGCCGCCGCAAGAGACGACCTGGGCGTCGGGAATCCCGGGCGGATTTCCGGCCACCGCAGGCGCGGGCTTGCGGACGGTGAGCAATGGGTGGCTCACCATTCGGGAAGGACCAGGCCCAGGTCGACGGCGCGTTATATTCCACGCGCGCCTCAAAGAGATGTCGTCAGCACAAATGTAGGGGTCCACTAGGGCCGATGCCTGCCGGGGTCGCGGGAAGGTACTTATGGGTCACCGAGGCCCCTGGCAACACAGGCAACAGGAAGGAATACGGGTGGGTTTTAGTCAGTAAGAGTCTGACACACCCTCCCGCTCCGCCCAGAGCAGGAGAAGTTAATTGATGACTTCCCATAAAAAAAAAAAAAGTTTCCTCCCATCCAGCCCATCCATGTGCCAGCTAAATGGTTGTTTATAGAGATGTGAAAAAGTTCATGGCAGTAGTAGCTACATATAATGAAATTAAAAGAAAAACTATCACAGCTTATGTGCTTTACAAGTTAAGTAATAGACGACCAACTTTTTGTTTTTGAAGAATTGACCGTGGCATATATCAATGTATGGGAGAACATGTTTTTCAACTATAATGTTAAGTTTGTTTTTGGGATAAATTCATCCCAACTTCCCAACTACGGAACCCTTCATTGTGCGTAGTCCGACACGCACTTGGCCGGTTGTTTATGCAAAAACCGTTGCTTGCATAAAAAATCGAGCAATTCTGTAGCTGGCCTATTGTCGCTCGATGTTCTGTGTTTTGACGATCTGTCAGCTTCATACAGATTTGCTCGATTTTATCAATCGTGAATGCTTGCTTGTTACAATAAGTAAATATCAAAATTACAATCGAGCATCAGTTGTTCATAGTGGCTATCGACAAAAACTAAGCTGTCTGTCGCTTACACATTTTCTCCATTTTGTTTGATTAGGTAACGTCTCGATCGTCAAAAATCCAGCAAATCTGTAGGCACCTTAAGTAATAACCCCGAGTTAAGAAAAATCAGAAATCAGTAAAAATTAGCATGACATTAGATAAATTATACACAGTGTGTAACTGTGTAATGTATTCAATCGTCCTTACATATCATGGTTTTGTTCAACACGTAATTACTAAGTTTAATCTAGAAAGTCTGTGATAGAAAGGTACTGTAGAAAGTGACGGAGCTTTGCCAACCTAAATGAATAATGCCGAGCAGGTTTATTGTTGATTTATTTACTTCAATCACGGGTCCACCAACCAGGTTCTCCGTAAATTGATGAAAATAGTTTTAATAGTAGGTACTGCTCTAAGAACTCCTAAAGCGATGAACGACTATGTTAGTAATAGTAGCACTATGCTAGAACATGATTTTCTACTTTTCATGGAATATAGACATACATACCTACAATTGTAGATCGCTTTGTATGTAGCTACCTCTTCAATCTAGTGGTGCGCTCTCACTGCTGTGAATTGTGCAGGGAGTCTTGGGTTCGATCCTCAAGTCAGGCAAAGTGTTAGAGTAGGTAATAGGTCGAGTTCTTCCCGGAGTCTGGGAGGAACGAGGAGCTTGGAGCGAGACATAAACTCAGATGTTTATATCTCGCTCCGAGCTCCGAGCTCCTATAGGCGTAATGACGAGAGTTATGTTTCGGCAATTAGGAATTTATTTAAAAAAACTTTATGTATTACAATTATTTTAATTATAGAAAAACAGTGTATTAAGCTGAAGATTGATCTAATAATTGATTTTACAAACAATGATATGGAATAACATGTAATTGATCTAATTTCTAAGTTGCACAATAATACGTAGGTTGGCGGCTGCGTACTCAGCGTAAACGGTTGTTATGCTGTGTTAACTCCTCCCTCCATAAGATAGAAGCAACTCTTGCTTCTGGCGGCGTCCACGCTGCCTTTTGTGTCCTCGCTGCCTTTGATGTCCTCTGAGATCTTAGTGATCTTCCATTGGTACAGCTTCCAGAATGCTGCTGCTACTAATAAGATGTAGAGGAGTACCGTAGTCCAACTCGGTGTGGCCATCATCATTGGCCAATTGATGTCATCTGGTAAGGAGAGGTCGCTTGCTTTGTTAATAAGTTCATGGATGCTGTCTAGTGAGATGTCTTCTAGTTGTAATTCGTATTGAACAGTTTCTTCTAGGACTTGACGTGGCTCTGGTAAGGGTATGACCTCATTGATGACGATTGTGTCTGTGTGTGCGCGTAATGTTCTGTTCATGACGTTAATTTGGCAATCTTCTGTTAATGTGACGAGATAAATCCTAGTTAGCTTTTTGTAGTCTGTCTTAGTTTTCCACTGTGTTTTGACAATTTGATCTTCCTTCAGGACAAGTAGCCAATTATTATCTCCGATCTTTTGAATTTTTCCTCTTGTTAGGCTCATCTTCGCATGTGTGCTTGACGACGTTGAATGAGGGATGGGATGCAGTCTTCGGTGTCTTTGATTCTTCTAGTGTCCAGGGTCTTGCAAAGCTGGATGTCATCGGTGAGGGCTTTGACAGTCTTCTTCTAGGTAGGCGTACTCGTCGTTCCCAAGTGCAAGGTATTTGGATTTAGGTATAACAGTTAGGTTACTTTTATTGGGAATGGAGTAGAGATGAATTAGGTCATAGGTTTGTGGGGCTACTGATGAGATTTCTATGATAAAGTTTATAGAGTGTACTGTACTATATGCCTTAACTCTAATAGATTTTTCTATCCTATGAATATTACTAAGATTAATGATAGCTACTGGTCTAAACGAATAAATGTTACCTAAGTTGATTAATTCCTCTATTAGGTTTTGAGGACTTATAATACTAGGATGCATGGTTCCCAGTTGTGCGAACGTCATGGCATCTTCTAACAACATTAACTTATCTAAGATAATCTGTAAACTAAAATCTATTTGTCAAGTACGTATCTAGAAAATGTATATGGTTAGTTACGTCGTTACTATTACGAGTAATCTTTTGCAATATGCAAGCCAAGTTTTTCTGATTATTATTCAATTTACTTAATTGATTACTAAACTCATTTATTGTACTCGTATTTTGTGCACATCTACAGTCACTCACACATATCTACACTCACACATACATAGTTACACTCACACTAACAACACATGTCCGGCACTTAATACTTACTCCCTTTCCCTTGTTATTAAATCATTTAAAACCCTCTTTAACTTTCCTCCTCTCGTTTCATATCCCTTTAAAAAAATAATTATTTTAAGCTAATTTAATTTAATTTTACTTTTTTATTCTTTTTCCTAATGTGCACATTTGCTAATTTGCAAGTAACCAATAGATCCATAATGGACGGATGGATGACCCCTGTAACACAGGTTTTTCCTAGCATGAGGGTCATTGATCATTTATTTTGTAAAAGACTATTTGGTTAAATTAAGTGTCAACCTGTAAAACTACTTTTAAGTCAAATAAATATTTATTATTTTATTATTAAAGTAGTTATCCTGTTTAAGGAGCTGCCCTTGTTTTAGGTGAAGGATACTATTTTCATTATTTACGGGGTCAATGATTACGGTTCCTGTTGCGTAGAGCACGATGGCTCCTGAGGCGAGGGTCTTGCAACAACATGAGGCCTCCGTAGTAGCTTAAAGTGGACCGTAATAGACTTAGAGTTTGGGTGGTTACCTATAATTTCAGCTACCTACATTATTTGGATGAAGATGGATGATCTTGTAGGGTCCTTTGAATACAGGCTTAGTTTTATCACTGCGTGCTGACTTGGCTACCTGTTTATAAACGGTCTCACCTACCTTGAACTTGATTTCTTCTGCTTCTTGGTTTCGTTTAGAAATCACCAGCTCCTTATTCTTAGAAATAAGTGCTGCAATACATTCTTGAACTGCCTCTGCGTTAGCGCGGTGCTTAATAACATAATCCTGATAGAATTCTTTTGGATAGTATAATTCCAGCGGATTTCTAGATGCTGTGTGTCCGAATGTTCGCTCATGAGGTGTATAGTCTGTTGCTGAATGAATGGAGTTATTGTATGGAATAAAAGAATACTTCATGATAAGCTGCATGGGATCGTCTTTATTGGTCATTCGTTGTATTCTAATTATTTCAGCTAATGTGGAATGTAAACGTTCGATAGGTGAATTAGAGTTATGGTTATAGGGTGTTGTAAAATGTATATGACTATTATGTAAGGCACAGATATCTTTTATGACGTCATTATCAAACTTAGTATCTGAGTCCGTGATTATTTTGTTTGGTAAACCTAACACCGAGAAGACGTCTAGTAATGCTTCCGCTATATGCACACTACTACACGCGTTTAAAGGAACTGCCTTAGCGTATTTAGAGAAATTATCAATTGGTGTAAGGAATGTTACTCCACCTGTTGAATAAAGGTCCATAAATATGTGCTCCATTTGCTTGCGCGGTGTATTAGTAATAACTAGAGGTGGTCTTAGAGGATTGCGCTCATATTTAGACTGCAAACAAATCTCGCACTGATTAACAAATCTCTGAATGGTAAATAACATGTTAGGCCAGTGATAATTTCTATGCAACTGTTTATACGTCTCTTGAATACCGCGATGTACTGTCCTTCCTTCATTAATGGTATTTTTTTTATTAACTCTTATTGTTCAGTCTTGTTTTCTACTAGGATCACATGCGTAGTGCATTTAAGTATCTTTGGGCCACGCTCGTTAAATATAGTAGTATAGACTCTGGAGAAGGCATGATACAGTTCTTCACTATGGAAATAACAATTAAACACTCGGTTGGCAATTGTGTGTTCCTTTAAGAATCTGACTATCTCTGATTCTGTATTATTAATTGGAATAAAAACATCTTTAATGACAACTTTTGAGTTAGTGGATCTGTTATCTACTCTATAAGTTGAGCCGGGTATTGATCTTATGTGGAATTGTTTAAGCTGCCGATCTATAGTATCTGGTATTATAGGTATGCCCTTATTTTCATTGTCTGGTTGTGTATGCCGTGTAGAGATTAATTCAGGCTCGGCTGACACTATGCTCATACTATCTGATTCTGTCCCTATATGAGGTTGGGGTACACTAGGGTTTAGTGATTCTGCATTGTCATTATCTTGGGGCACGGCTGCCTCTGTTTCATTCTCAGCTACTCTACGTGCGTTTTCAAATATCCTATGAATTATTTCGTCATCCTCATTATCATCTAAATTGGCTTCTAATGAATCGACACTACCATGAAATATTTTGACACGATATAAGGCATCCGCGTTAGTATTCTGACGACCCTTTTTATATACTACTTTATAGTCATATTCTGGGTTGTGGAGGTCAGATAGGCAGTCGCTCCATGTAAAATACTGGTACTCAGCTGTATCCGGTAAGACTGGAAACCGACCCCAACATAGTTGGGAAAAGGCTAGGCAGATGATGATAGTCATATTCTGCGAGTTTTAAACGCCATCTAGTTAATTTGGAGTTAGGATCTTTAAGTGATATTAGCCAAGTAATATAGTATTAGCCTATGGTCTGTGTAAATAACGAGCTTTCTACCATAAAGATAAGGACGAAAATACTTAATTGCCTATACTATTGCTAGTAACTCTTTCTCTATAGTAGAATACCGAGATTCGGGATCTGATGGTGTCCGAGACGCGTAAGCTATCGGTTTAGCGGAACCTACAATGCCTTGCGACAATACCGCACCTAACGCTACATCCGATGCATCGGTGGTAAACACGAACGGTTCATCAAAATTACGGTATTGTAGGATTGGGGCATTTGTTAGAATTTGCTTACACTTGCTAAAAGCTTCCAAAGTCTGGGGAATGTACAAATTTACTGTTTTTCTTAAGACATAAGGTCATTGGTTTAGTTAACTTCACGAAATCTTTAATAAATATTCCTGTAGTACCTACTAGGCCTAGGAAAGCCTTTATGTCCTTCTGGGTCTTAGGCAAAGGGTTTAATACTGACTTAATTTTGTCCTTATTAGGTGTCAAGCCCTCATTTGTAAGTTCGTGTCCTAAAAAGTTAAGCTGTTTCTGTAAGAAGTCTGATTTATCTAACTGAATTTTTGAATTGTGAGTTTTAAACCGATCAAATACTTGTTTAATTTTTCCATGTGCTATTGTAAAGATGTTGATATAATGATTACGTCATCTAAATAAGTATAAACGTTATCTATTCCTCTTAGAATGTGCGTTAAGTGTTGAAATGTACTTGGCGCATTTTTTAGGCCAAAAGGTATTCTTAAAAACTCGTAATGCCCTCGTTCAGTTGTAAACGCTGTTTTTTCAATATCATTAGGATGCATTTCCACTTGGTGGTAACCGCTGGTGCGATCTAGAAAGGCGCGTCGTAAAATACTGGGCACACCCCAATCTATCTAAGATGTCATGAATGTTGGGTAAACGATACTTGTGTTCGATTAAACGGTCAATTAGTCATCTATAGTCGATTACAAGTCTCCATATAACTTTCCTGATGCATCAGGTTTTTTTGGGGCAATATGCACGGGATATGACCAAGGGGATATACTCTCTCTAACTATGCCTTGCTGTAAAAGTTTACCTACTCGCTTACGTTGTTGGGGGGCTTGTCTGTAACTACGTACAAAACTGGTGTATCATCGCTTATTCTAAGTTCGTGTTTAACTGCGTGTGTAAAGGTGCGTGCATAAAGGAATATCTTCCGAATAAAATAAATCCCTATACTGATAACATAGCCTAGTAACTTCACGCTTTTCTTCCTCATTCATATGCCCTGTACGAATTTTCTTCAAGTTTTCATTTAATATACTATCAATATCTGATTGCACTTGTACGGTATTAATGTTATGACTGTGAATGTTATAAACCTCATTATACAACTCTAATTCAATTGAACTCTTGTCTGGAATATATTTTTTATCATAGCTAAAATTAATAACTGACATTTTAAAACAACCATTACTAACGTTAATTATAGCTGCCGGTGATTACAAGTTATTTCACCAATAAAAATAATCGTGTAAGTAGTGCCCATCCTCGTAGTTAGTTTTAACAGTAACTATCTTTTCACACCTAGGATCGATTTTTATCTTTTGCAGTGGAGAGCTAAAGTGAATAGGCAGTTGTGCTGTTGATGTTAGTAACACGTTATTGTTCAAATCAATATTACTTTTCTGTTTCTATAAAAGATCGAATCCTATTAGACCCTTGTACTTCGTATCGAAATCAAATATTAAAAATGTATGGATTATATCGCTATTAAATGCAGGAGGCAAGGGGCAGGTACACTACTTTGTCGTGAACTGATGAACTATGAGCCGTAACTATTTGATATGGCTCTGTTTCTATACAGTATTCAAAAATAGTACCAAAAATTTCATCAGATGCAATAACAGAATGACTGGCCCCTGTATCTATTAAAAACTTACCGTTGAATTCTGGCAACTCAATATATGGTAAAAATTGTTTAGCTTGTAAGTTAATGGATACTATGTCCGGTTGTCATGATCGGGGTTTAACGTAAAATCCTGTTCTTAGCTTACCTCTTGTACAGTCACGAGCACTAATATGTATACACTTAGCAAAATACAAAAGCGATTTTTTGTGGAATAACGATTGCGACATTGAGGTAAGACCTATTTCATAATAGCATGGACTCTAAAATACTATATTCTTAACGACATAAAATTACAATCAAACCAGTAGTAAGAAAATAACTTTTAAAAGTTGCTAAGTGTCTAGATATTAGTGCTCGTGACTGTACATCTACATCTAGGTACGTTAGGCTCGGAGGCGTCGCTATTAATATCTATGAATTGGTCTAAATACTCACTACCAATGGGTATTGGTTGCACCTGACCTTCTATTTGGCTCGGGATATAGAATAACTGACCCGATGCAAACTGTGGTTTTTCTGGCTTACCTGCCGTACGCATAGTGACGTCTGATGATACCTCAGGATTGATCTGCTATTTTGGAATATTAGGTTGGTTCCTAAAGGTTGCACTTCTGACATTACCTGAGCCACTTGGTCTGAAGTTACCTGATGCTGGTCGGTTTTTCCAGGGCAACATAGACTGTATCCATTGTTGACGCTGTTCTGGGTTCATGTTATTCTGTTGGGGCTTATATGGCGACATTGTTAGATTTACTAGGTTATGATGAAAAGGACTATTGTTAGGCTGCTGCTTAAGCAACTCCTTTGGTTTCGCTTGGGATGTTGAAGGGCTATTAAAATTATTAGACCTATTATATGCCAGCTTAGCCTCTTCTTGCCTAGCCGCAATTATAGCTTCTTCAAATGTTTCTGGTTTCGCAATTCTAACACCTAATGACACATGAAAGTCTAACTGATTCACGTACTGTTCAATAACCATCTTTTCATAATAAGACTTGTAACCATGTTCCCCTACAGAGTATAATGTATCTAATTGTTCACGGAGCCGTTTGCCAAAGGTTTCCGCATCCTCGTTCTTTGACTTACGCACTCGTGTGAGCTCCTGCATAACTTGTATCTCATTACGTGGTTCTCCAAGACGCTTAATCAAAGCTCTTTTAACTGACTCCCAAGAACTAAGATACTCTTCGTATGCTATAGCGTCGATAGCTGGACCGATTAGCCTACTCCTAATCAGGCAGATAAATGCCGGATTCGCACGATCTGCTTCACTAGTTAAAGTTAATAAACTTTCTACCTCTCTAATATAATATCTAAGTAGTTTAGGATTGCCATCATATCTTGGCATCAAATCTGCAATAAGTTTGTATGGTTTATAGTTAGCATCATAGTTCTCATCTCTGAGCGTCATAGTTTTACTGTAAGGTACCTGTCTAGTGGCACTCAAACAGAACAATAGGGGTGTAGTATTTCACGTGGAATTACACGGAATATCTTAACGCTATAATAAGTGGGTGCCTACCGCGATTTCAGCTTATAGAAATATCTATAAGCTGAAATCGCGGTAGGCACCGATGCGGGTATTAAGACAGGAAATAGAGCAAGGACACTTGGTAATAGAGAGACTAGAGTCGACAGGAGATGCAGTGGCTGCTTTGGTAAGTGCTCTCGACTTACCAAAGCAGCCACTGCATCTCCTGTCGACTCTAGTCTCTGCCAACAGCTTCCTCCAATTCTCCGGAGCAACACGTTCCTACTCCTATACAGGTGCCCGACCGCACGTTAAGTTCTTTGCGGATCACGTATCACCCATATTTACTAAATACGGCCCTGCATACTCATTGAGAATCTCCTGGGCATATCTTTCCCGAGTCAGAGTGCCATTTTCTATGGCCACTAACTCTGTGCGACCTTCTGAAGATATGCCAGCCCATACATGTACACTGTCTTCACCGTACTGGACTCTTTCTGAGACGCAGGCTTAAAGGTATCGCTCACCAGGTCACCTGTGGACACTTCGCCTTCCATCAGAAGTGTAAAATGACTTCTTGACTGAATTTTTGACCATTCTTCTTAATCCCATTGTATGTGTTCACGGGCGTGTCGCAGTATCGCTACTCGATGCTCTCTCTCGAGTTTGGGGCCACTCGCTGGTCTTCGGGGTTTCAGGTTTACTTCAGCCAGTCTTCTTCTCACTGTACTGTCACCAATGTAGTCGCTTCAGGTCTGAAGAAGCTGTTGCTGGACTTCAACTGCATTTAGGTGGCGATTTCTTAACACAGTGGAAACAATATAACAGTCTTCTCGGGCACTAGTACACCTGGGTCTGCCATTACCAGGACTCCTCAAATGGTTTCCAAACTCTTCGTACCTTCGCTTCACCTTCTGGACCGTTCGTAACGTCACACCCACCATTCAGTACGACGCATACTGATGCCTAGTCAAAGTCATGATCCTAGCACATTCTTCCGGTGAAAGAGGCATGATAAATAAGTTTATGTGCTGTTGTCTAACTTAGCTTTTGTAAAAAGACTCATCGATTAAGAAAAAAATTGAAAACAAAAATGGAAACAAAAAATGAATGGTAAAATTGTAATTCGAAAAAGATTATTTTTGATTTTAAAGGTTTATTCAGCCATTTCTTAAAAGAAGGTTACCGATTATAAAGTTTTTCGTACCACTAGCTCAAAAAAGTGACATTCTATGCCACAAAAAGCGAACATAACAATAGTGATTTTTAATCTGTTAAAAACAGGGAAAGAAAATTGTACTGAATTTCATTCATCCTCTAGGGGGAGAATGTGATTTGGAATATTTACCGAAATTTATATTGAACTACATCTGTGTTTACACCATTGAGTTTGTATATAAAGCATTATACATCTTTTTGAAAAAGGAATACGCGTTTATTAAGCAGTTATGATTATTAAATAAAATTACGAAAACAGACGAGGCCGTATGCGCTTGATGCCTTTGCTTTTCCGACAAAAAAATATTAGTCTAGGAATTTGGCGCGTTTTTGTTTTCTTCAAATACATAAACGTTAAGTTTATTTTAATTTATTTTTATAAATAAGTTAATGTTCTAAAAATACGTTACGATGTTAAATCAAAGCGACAGTGACAGTGGATTCCATCAGTGCAAATGCTGCCGCAATTATAAATAATTTGCTTCCAACAAAATCCAAGGAAAATTATTTAAAAACTTATGAAGAATTTTCAACGTGGAGAAGTGCGAAAGGCCTATCAATTTCAGAATCAGTACTTCTTGTCTATTTTGATTATTTATCCAAGACAAAGAATCCGAATACACTTTGGTGCATATACTCAAAACTGAAAGCTACAATAAGCATCAAACACAGCATTGAAATAAATAGATTCACGAAATTACTGGCTTTTTTAAAAAGAAAATCAGAAGGGGATTGCGCAAAGAAGTCTAAAATTTATACGACTCAAAATGTGGAAAAAATTCTTAATGAAGCTCTTGACGAAATTTTTCTGGCCACAAAAGTAAGTATACATGATTTAACTATGAATATTTCGTATCTTAGTAATGGTAATTATTCTATATATTAACCTGTTTTTTATCTTTGTTATAGGTGGCCTTAATTTTTGGACTCAATGGTGCTTGCCGCGGATATGAACTTGTAAACTTAAAGGTGGAGGACGTTGAAAATCATTCCAATGAGTTGCTGCTGATTAATGTAAAGGAAACTAAGACAAAGAAAAATCGGTCATTCATTGTACAAGGACAATTTACTAAAATCATTCATAAATACCAAGTATTACGTCCCACCAACATGGAAAACAACATATTTTTTATAAACTATCGGAATGGGAAATGTACTCGACAAGCCATCGGCAAAAATAAAATTAGCAGTATGCCAAAGGAAATTGCTAAATATTTAAAACTTAAAGATGTTGAACTCTACACCGGTCACTGCTTTAGAAGAACTTCGGCGACTTTCTTGGCGGATTCAGGGGCGGATATTACGTCAATAAAAAGACACGGTGGTTGGAGCTCTGATGGAGTAACTGAGGGTTATATCGAAAGCTCAATGGCGAATAAAACCATATTAAGCAGTCAAATTAACAAAAATATAAAACTTAATCCATCAGAGCCACAACCATCAACTTCCGGCATCTTATTTTCGTCCGTAACTCACGATGCTCCACCACCACTATCTCCGACGTATACTATCTACAATGAAACGCAAGTTCCTCAGACGCAAGAACAGAGAAATACTCAAATCAACTCATCAACAATAAATGTACCAAACAAAAATGTAACTCTCTCTATCAATAATTGGACCAATGTTTCGAATGTTAACTTTTACTTTTAATTGTCATTATTTTTAATAAATGCTTATCTCATATTATTATTGTGTTCATTTTTTCGCAAATGGTACGAAAAGTAGAGTATTTTCCTTGGTGATAAAGCTGTCTTAGTCTTGGGTGAACTTAAATCCCTGACTACACTCAGGACTCGTCTTAAATCCCTCGCTTCGCTCGTGATTTAAGTTTTTAACACCCTCGCTACGCTCGGGAGTAAACCTCGAGTCCTTTGTTACGACGATTAAAATCGTCACCCGCGACAGAAGACACTGCTTTATCCCCTTGGTTAATAATCTACTATTTATGTACAAAATTAAACTATTTTTCGAATCCTTTTTGTTTCGAAAGTATATCTTGTGTACTTAAAAAGTTATTGCAATTTTAAAAGAGTGATACTTAGTTTTGCAGGCCAGTGTATAAAGGGTGTGGTTATGACCATTTTTACCCAGTTTTGAGTGTAGGTTAACGTGTAACATCCGGTGTTCTACGAAATGGAATGTGCACATGATTCTTTGACGTACTTGGGAATCCGCTATTTATAATGCAATCGATTGTCGCCATCTTAGAATCTAGTTTACATAAAAACAAATTCTTTAGAAGAGAAACAAGGATAAACTAAGCCCGACAATTAAAAAACCCGTTAGTGCAAAGCTATTTGAGTAATTGTAATTCATGCGATCCAGTGCACTAAGTTTATGAAAAATAATAAATTAAAACATTTGTTATTTAGAGATCTCGATATTTAGCGATGCATGCTCAAGGAATCAGAAGATATAGTTGAAGCAATGGAAGTTCGGATGCACGATATCGTAGCCTGTTCCAGGAGCTCTCTTTTTGTATAAAATAGTATAAGGTAAATAATGCGCAATATTGTGTTATCAAAGAGCATTATTATATTGTTTGAATTATCACTAAATATTTTGAACTGTTATACTGAGGACAAGGTTGTTTAAAAGTTGTGTTGTGTAGTTGTGTTGTAAAATCATACAGAAATTCTGAACTGCCCAAGTCAGGGTGCTCTAAATTTCGAGCTCGCTACGCTCGCTCTTGTATTCTTTTATTAAAATCACAATGACAGCTTAACCTAGTATCCCGCTCTCGCTTCGCTCTCTCTTAAATATACCTATGCCAAATTACAGCTTTTTATTACTAAGCGTCTTTGAGCTACAGCGGGGACAGACAGACAGACAGACGGACATGGCGAAACTATAAGGGTTCCTTGTTTACTACAGAATCCTAAAAAGGGGCCCCGTTATGGCTAGCTCCGCCACTGTTTGTAGCGGTATTTTTCCCACTGATGTGTAGGTAGCAGTATGTAGGTAACATAAAGCAATGTATGATGTTGACGTCAGCCCTGCTACACTTTTTCTATTGATTGTATTTTTTTTCCGATTGCACACCTGCAAAATGTTCTTACTGACCCGATTTCTGAGTTAAAAAATCTAACAGACTAAAACGAATCCCGCGCTGATCACGCAGTTGTATGACGCGTCCCAGTCCTGCTTTTAAGGAGGAAGAGAAACTAATAAGATAATTTAACCAAAACAACGTTCCTGGTACCGTCTTCAGTACCTGCATGTGGAGAAACTTCTGCCTGAACCTTGAACGAGTTGTGATTCAATGCTCTCAGGATGCAAACAGCAGTCAAAACACACTTGAAGTTTTAAATGTTTGACTAAACTTGAAAACCTATACGGAGACTGCAAGTTCTGTTGCATTACAGCACAGCATAATTTTTATCTTATTTCAAAGTATTTATTCAAAGCCAGTGATCACCTGAGTATTAAGTACCTACATGTAAAAGCCTGCTACAAGCAGTCATTATTATGCCATTATGAAAGTAATTACTACAAAACAGGTTTAATTCTAGGTCACAATACGTATGAATGAAAAATATCAAAAATTGTTTACTCATTTAAACATTTTATTGTCTTTAAACAACAGAACACAACACTGAATGGTTCAGGTTATAAATACACCATCCGATTCGACCTCATTAATACTGCTACGACATAATTTACGTTGTTATACTAAAAAGGTGTATATTCGTAGTTCTTAAATCTAAAGAGCCGTTTACACTTTACGGTTTTAGCTGTGTAAACTGACTCGACGACACTATAACGTGCACAAACTATGAGACGCGAATAAACGGTCCCTAAAACACTTAACACTGGATTTCCTCGTAAAAACTATATAGATGATTAATTGAAAACTTCGCGGCAGACGCCGTCGGCGCCCATTTGGAAGCCAGGGGGACAGTTAGAGGGCACTGTGATCATGTTCCTCATGGTGACGCCGACGACTTCCTTGGGCGTCTCTTCGACGGTGTTGCTGTCTCCGCCCGAGGTCTTGTCCTGGGCTTCAGCTGCAGCCACGGCGTTAGCCTTGGCCTCGGCGACCTCGTCAGGGAATACGATGCGGTTCGAGTCAGCCATTCTGTAATATTTATACAAAATTATCACTTAACAAGTAAACAAGTTATTATTTCAGAAACTGTGAGACGTTGGAGAGTTTATAGGTTAAGTCAGACACAAGAACAAGATAGTTTTTGTACCAAATTATAAAAACTGTTTCTTTTAGGTGGACGATTAGATTCGTCTAATAGCGTTACGTTAGGTATACACATAATAAAATGGGAGTGTACCTGCGACAGGCTAAGTTGACATGATTAGAAAAATTATGTGCTAATAAAATTAGTAATTATGATAATTATAATCAATGAAAATTTGTTAAAGCAATTGAAATGTAATTAGCTGTAGATAATGTAGACTATTATTTTAGTGTTAATAATAGTCTAGTACATTATCTACAGCTTTGTCTACCCAATACCCTGCCTTTTTTCATGTATTTTCTTTTAACCCATGTTAAAAGATATACATGGAAGAAAAACATATATTATATTTCATTGTAGCTGTCGGTATTTTGATTGTTAAAAGTTGCTGCAGATATGGTATTATGCGAATTCCAAAAGAACGATCCCCAGTTAGCAAAAAAACGTGTCGTCACGACCTCTGGGCATGCTCGGTTAGGTTGGCCTTGAACGAGACTGAACAAGAGCACTGAACTTACTACGATACTACAATGATCAAGAAAAGAAAAAAACTTATAGACGGTATCGAAGCTCAGTATTGTAGTTTAGTTCTGGTTTGGGTATACAAACTTGAGATAGGTGAGTACCTACTTGGAAGTTAATTTAGATCAACACCATAGGAGAGAAAACGACACACAGTAAACACACCAGATTCTTTTGGCATTTACTTAAAGGTTATTAGTGATTTATGTGCAAAACGCTCTGAATTCTGCTCCTATCAAAAGTTTAATGTCAGCCTTGAAATTAAATTCCAAGACCTTTGTAACATAAAAGGCACATTAAATAAAGTTTAAATCCCAATTAGTATCCCGATTGCAAAAATAAGTATATGGAAGGGCTAATGCTACTTATACTCACATTGTGTAACTGGAATAGGGAAAATTCTGAGGTTGATTCACACACACGCTCGCGTCTAGATGCAAGACAGGACTGATGCGGACAACCGGCCGGCAAGCAGTTTTATACAAACTATTTCTCACGGCTTTATCAGACGTGCACATTCAATGACGCCGCGCTCCGTCCGCCATGATTCACTGATTATAGGGTCCCCCTTGAAAAATACGTTTTCTCCCTCGACATGACCCGCTATCGCGATTTTTCCAACAACTGTCGATGACGGGCGTCTTATCAATACGTTTACTTCAAAACACACCTAAATAAATTATTGTGCATATTGATTTCCGTGACTAATCAATTAATGACGTAACCCTTTAGCTTGCGATAGATACATAGGTACTGTGTCGATAACACGATGGTTTATAATAATACCTGATTGTGCTTTTGTGTTTACTTACTATGACAGTAACATCCAGAAAAAGTGCTAGCGAAACTTTTCGAAGTTGCTACACTATCACATTATCGACGTTCCGACACGGTAGCCAACTCTCGTTATTCACCAGACGGCTATTAGACAGACGGTAATTACATGGTCATGTTCCTTAAGTGTATGAGGGCTTGTGGCTAAGTAATTTCAGCCGCACGGGTCGATCGATCAGGTTAAGCGACGCTTGCAGCGGTTGGTCTGTGGATAGGTGACCATCTTTACATACGAAGACCCCTCCGTGCCTCGGAAAGCACGTTAAGCCGTTGGTCCCGGCTGTCATTTGTAGATCTTTGACAGTCGTTACGGGTTGTCAGAAGCTCGAAAGTTTGACAACCAGTCTTACCAAGGGGTATCGTGTTACCCAGTAACTGGGCTGTGGAGGTCAGATAGGCAGTCGCTCCATGTAAAATACTGGTGCTCAGCTGTATTCGGTAAGACTGGAATCTAACCCCAACATAGTTGGGAAAAGGCTAGGCAGATGATGATGTTCCTTAAGTGTATGATACAATATTTATTAGAAAGGGATTTCCTTAACCCTTTTGAATGGCGGGATGAAAATACAGGATGTACTTTTTTCTAATTTGAGTTGGTTCGATTCCCGATTCTTGCAAGCGACTTTTCAAAAATCTTTGAATGCAGAAAAGAAGTTGAATGTTTTCATTTATTCAAAATTGGTGGCATCAATATTTAAGGTACTTTCCCTCCAGGGCCCGCTTAAACTGTCCACCCTGTACCTACATAAAATGCCGTAGAAAATCATATTTTAAAGGAATTGGGCGTTAATGTGTCTAAACTTTTTATTTAAAACTCATTCACAATTTTAATTCAGAAAAATTTTATATAAGAAAAATAAGTATTAAAGATTCAGGCAGTTTAAAAAACAAAGACACATAAGATTGTCCTAAATCGTGAATGGTAGATTGAAAAATATATACAGTTCATTTTTTTCGTTCATTTGGCCAGACTTCGTGGCAGGCTCCATCGCCGGCCAGTTTTTCATTTGGCTTACATTTAGGCGGGATATCGATCACATACCTGCTCTTAACGTCTGGTAAAGTACCGTCACCGCCTTGCTTGTTTTTGGGATTTGAGTCAGCCATACTGCAAGAGAAATTAAAAGGTATTTCTTTGTTTCATACGATCTAAAATATGATTTATGTATATGCCTAAACGTTTATACATATTAAAGTTTAGGCATACATTTCTGATAAAGGACATAAACCCTATTTTTAGGCCAAACAATCAGCATCGACATCCAACATGGCAACGCTGTCTGCCTTTTGGGCACTTTTCCCGCTGACAGCGATGTGGAATTTTTTTTATGTCCAATGAGCGCTTCCCCTATTTTTATATTTTTTTTTTTTTTTTCCTTCATATACTTGTACATAATATAAATATTTTAGTGTTAGATTGTATATTGTACTAGCTTTATCCCGCGGCTTCGCCCGCGTGGTTTTCGGAAACTATCCCACGGGAACGTACTACCGGGATTAAAAGTAAACGAAGCGATCGCATTGCACTCACGCGTCGCTGCCGCCGCCATCAACCATAATTATTTTTTTACTCGAAATTTCGAATATGTGATATCTTTTAAATTATTAATTTATATAATATGATGTACAGGCATATTTTAATCTAAATTAAATGCCCAATTCATATTACATATTTTATTGGATAATTATTAATAATATACCGATCAAAATAGCTTCCGAAATAACAATCAAATTTTTATTAAATTCACCCTTGAAGATAGACATATTATGCTATCCCGCAATTTTTTTTTGTTGAACTTTTTATGATGTAGTACAATCTAGTAGATCATAAATTGAATGCACGTATCTCTTACGGTTTACGCGGCCCATGCAAGTAAAGCTCCTAAAATGGGTTTATTGGCTGTAATGCGAATAAACCCATTTTTCTTTCTTTCTCTTTGGGAATTTTACGAGCCATCTCCCGAAGCCCACCCATGGAATTCTGCTAAAAATAAAACATTTTATGAAATATTTTTTCGTCCAACATACGCACGTGTCGAGGGTCGACATGATTTTTTCCGACATCTTTTAAAAGAATCGTCATATTTCAGCCAATTTACACAAAACCTTTAGTGAATTACTACACCTAAACCTTCGTCAGGAATCACTCCGTCAATTGGTGAAAACCGTTTGAAAATTCGTTCAGTAGTTTTTGAGGTTAACGCGTTCAGACAGACGCAGCTGGGGACTTAGTTCAATAATATGTTAGGATATAATATATGTAAATGAATGTAAATAAAAAATAAACCCTATACAAAGCCCATAAATAAATTTAAAATTGAAAGTAAAATATTCCTCACTTGTTTTTGACTGGAACTATTGATTCGCTTGATCTTAGCAATGTGGGAGTCGATCTGTGTGGTTCACCAGACTGTTCCATGTTTTATACGAACATTTCTGAAAACCTTATCACGTAATCAAAAATTACGCAGACATGGTTGACAGACTGTTTAAAGACTGTTTAATGAGGCCTCGTTAAAATATATTGTTAGTTTTCAATGATCTGCCTATTAAGTATAAACGACCATACCCACACAAAGCAAGTGAGCGTTATAAAAGGTTTCTGAAAAGAATGACATAATATTTAATATCTCGTAGTTCTCTGAAACAGCTTTTTCTAGTGACCACACTTATCTTGCCAACGGTAAACGAAACGAATAGTCCAGTAAAATAGCCAGGTCGTCGTTTTAACACTGATACACCGAAAATAGCAGCTAAATGAAAACGGAAACGAAATAAACACATGCGAAGTCGTGCAAGTCGAGTGACGCACTAAGTCCCTACTTCCCTAGACTCCCCACCGGGTTTTTTACATTTACTATCTTGCTCGCACTCGTTCAAATCATATCCTCTTTGTCTAACATTGACAAACGACGGGTGGTGCGGGGTGCGCGCAGGTAGCCAATATGACGGTCACACCACATATTTTATACCCTTAATAGACTTACCAATTTGTTTCCGTTAAAATATTTTTTAAGCTTACTTTAAGCGTAAGCTGGTTTTAAACAGGCTTTATTTAATTATTACTATTCACTACTAACGTCTAACGCAGTTGCTTAAACTTTGTCAAAATGAATATTTTTCACTAATTTTTCACTAGAACAATAATTCAACTTGTTTTTTTTAAAAAAACCGCACAGTTAACGTAAATTACTATAACAATAAAAAACTAATGGATTTCATTAATTTGTGGTCGTGGTGTACAAGAATATAAAATAAGGTAACAAAAAACATCGATATTATTTAAAAAAAAAACATATCTTTGGTAGTACTTGCTTTTTTTTTATTTGTATTTTTTTTTTTCTGAAAGGCCTTTATTTCTACCATGAACCATTTCAAGGTTATCCATTAATTACCGGACATCCTGTATAATGAAATTAAAAGAAAAACTATCACAGCTAATGTGCTTTACAAGTTAACGAGGAATAGTCGACCAATTTAAATTTGCTGTTGGAGAATTTACCGTGGCATATATCGATGTATGGGAGAACATGTTTTTCAACTACAATGTTAAGTTTGTTTTTGGGAGATATTCATCCCAACTTCCCAACTACGGAACCCTTCATTGTGCGTAGTCCGACACGCACTTGGCCGGTTTTATATTCAAAAACCGTTACTTGCATGCGTTAATTGAGCAAATCTGTAGCTGGCCTATTAATTGTCGCTCGATGTGCTGTGTTTTGACGATCTGTCAGCTTCTAACAGATTTGGTCGATTTATCAATCGTGAATGTTTCTTGTTACCGATAAGTAAATATCAAAATTATAATCGAGCATCAGTTGTGTATTTATCGATCGACAAAATTTACCTAAAGTGGCTATTGACAAAAACTAAGCTGTCTGTCGCTTTCACATTTTCTCCATTTTGTTTGATTGGTAGACGTCTCGATCGTCAAAAATCCAGGAAATCTGTAGGCACCTTAAGTAATAACTGCCCCGAGTTAAGAGAAATCAGAAAACAGTAAAAATTTGCATGACATTAAGTAAATTATACACAGTGCATAACTGTGTAATGTATTTTTTAATCGTCCTTACATATCATGGTTTTGTTCAACAGGTAATTGCTAACATGAAGTTTAATCTAGAAAGTCTGTGATAGAAAGCTACTGTAGAAAGTGACGGAGCTTTGCCAACCTCAATGATAATGCCGAGCAGGTTTATTGTTGATTTATTTACTTCAATCACGGGTCCACCAACCAGGTTGTCCGTAAATTGATGAAAATAGTTTTAATAGTAGGTACTGCTCTAAGAACTCCTAAAGCGATGAACGACATGTTTTAGAACATGATTTTCTAGTTTTCATGAAATATAGACGCACCTACAATTATACACGCTTTGTATGTAGCTACCTCTTCGATCTAGTGGTCCGCTCTTACTGCTGTGCATTGTGCCTTGGGTTCGACCTTCAAGTCGGGCAAAGTGTTATATGTAGAGTTCTTTCCGGAGACTGGATCTGGGTTTATTTCTCGCTCCGGGCTCCTCGCTCCTATAGGAGTGATGTCATGTAAGGTATTATATAAAAATAAGTATACATACGAGGCAGTATAAAACTATCAAATACGTTATGCAAATACTGTAGCAGACGGTACAGTTGAAGTACGAGTAATGCGCCAAACTATTGGAATTTCGATAACGAATCAATGAATTCCTTGAGTTATGATGTTTACACGTAAAAGATTGTACAGTGATATGCTTATACAGAGAATTTTGCGACTTAATAATATATAAAGGGTGTGGTTACAACCATTTTTTACCCAGTCTTGAGTGTAGGTTAACGTGTAACATCCGGCGTTCTACAAAATGGAATGTGCACATGATTCTTTGACGTACTTGGGAATCCACTATTTAGGTAATAGGTAATACGGGCTGGTGTCCGCAACTCCACGTCAATGCGCGTATTTTGCGTACGGGTGGGAAATCAATTATTCGATCCACCCCAGTTCCTCAAGGAAGGCCAGCAACGCCTTGTTACTGACCATCTCACGGAGGGTATCTGGGTTACCGAAGTACTTTGCCCTGTATGTGGCGACCACTGGGCAGTTTAGTAGCACATGTGCTGCTGTCTCGTCGTCCTCCATGCAGGCCCTGCACAGCGGACTGTCTGTGACTCCTATGACAAAGAGGTGTTTGTTAAATGACCCGTGGCCTGTTATAGCTGCTGTAACAGTGAGCAGCTGTAGTTTAGTTAGTCGGAGAACCCGTTTCGTGAGGCGACCATCAATTGTAGGAAGTGCTTCCTTGGCCTGACTGCACTCACCTTGGTCCGACCATAGTTTGAGATGTTTATCTTTGGTGCGTTTCCTTACCAGAGTGCGTAAGTAACCGAAGGGGAGTGGCACGATGGGTTCAGGTCCCACTGGTGCCATGCTCGACCCCCTTCTGGCAAGTTCATCGGCTGCATCGTTGCCTAGCGAACCGCTGTGCCCTTTAATCCATTGAATGGTTATGTTATTGAGGCTACCCACCTGGTTGAGGCGCTGGTGGCACTCGTATATTAGCCCAGAGTCAACTGTGTGACTGTTTAGCGCTTGCAGGACAGCCATGCTGACTGACGAGAGTATGCGTACCGAGTGGTCCTTAACTTCCCTGGCCATGATGGCTGAGGCGGCCAGAGAAATAACCAAGCACTCGGCCTGGAACACTGTGTTATGGACCCCCAATGGTGTGGCTATGCGTATGTTTAAGTCCGAGAAGATTCCAGCACCTGTGCCACTACCTGTTTTGGATCCATCTGTGAATATGCGCAGCTCTGCGGGACGCAACCCCTCGCATCGGCCTTGCTCGTGAAGTTGGATTTTGTATTTTTTATCAAAGATTAATTGTTTGGAGACCTGGTCATTTATTGCTTTCGTAATGGGGAACTCTTTATTGAGTCCCTCAAGCAGCGCGGTGTGTAGTGTTTCTCTCTTGCCCCAGAGATTCAGTGAATTTAGGCGTATAACCGCCATCGTGGCTTCCTACTGTATGAACAGGTGGAACGGCGGTAGTCCCAGCATGGCTTCGACTGCTGCAGTCGGAGTTGTCCTCATGCAGGCCGTGGTCGCCATGCAGGCAAGTCTTTGCATTCGTTGTAGTTTATTGGAGGCTGTGACTAGCTTGGTGCGGGGCCACCAGACTACGGCCCCGTACGTGATCATGGGGCGGATTACCGCCGTGTACAGCCATAGTATAATTTATAGGATATGGGGATAGGCCCTACTTCTTACGTATCATTTTCTTGCACTGCCAAAAGGTGATGCAAGCCCTGTTTAGTTTGTTGTCTAAGTGACTACTGCAGTTTAACTTACTGTCTAGAATAACCCCGAGGTACTTGACTTTGTCGGCTAACTGAAGTTCTGTATCGAACAGTATTGGTAGGCGGAAAGGGCTCGTTTATGGGTAAACATAACTAGTTCAGTTTTAGTGGGGTTAACCGATAGGCCGAATTCCCTGCACCATCTTTCTACGATACGTAGTGCCTGCTGAGTGAGGTTGCAGATTGTTCCCGTTACTTTCCCCGAAACAAGGATTGCAAGGTCGTCTGCATAACCTATTGTGTAATAGTGGTTCGCGTTGAGTTTGGTTGATAAGGTCGTTAATCACCAGATTCCATAGAATGGGGGACAGCACCCCTCCCTGGGGGCAGCCTCTGGCTATCATGGCCAGCTGTCGCTCATCCTCAAGGCAAACCACTCGTTTGCTTAATATGTTTGTAATCCAGTCCGTTAGTACCTGTTCTACTCCATGTCTGGAGAGGGCACTGCTGATGCTGGAAAAGTTGGTTTTGTCGAAGGCTCCTTCGATGTCTATAAAGGCAGGTGCCTTTCTGATGAATCGCTTCCTCTATCTGGCCAACCACTAGATGAAGAGCGGATTCGGTCGACTTACCCGAGCTGTATGCATGTTGGTTACCGTGTAGCGGTATGGTTTTTAGAGCGCCATCCCTCAACTCCCTATCACACAGCCTTTCCAGAGTCTTTAGTAGAAAGGAGGTCAGGCTGATTGGTCGATGGGATTTGGCGATTGTGTAATCCCCCTTACCTGGTTTAGGGATGAATATGACTTTCACTTCCCTCCATCCTTTGGGAACGTATCTAAAGGCCAGGCACGCTCTCATTAATGGCACCAGTCTTATTGCGACAGAGGTTCCACCCCATTGTAGTAAGGCGGGGAACACTCTATCAGGACAAGCTGCCTTAAAAGGATGGAAGCTCCGGATGGCCCATTGGAGTTTCTCCAACGTGATCACCCTGCGTGCGTAATGCCAATCGTTGTCTGAAACACAGACCTGGATGTCGAAGCGGATCCACCTGTGATCAGAGCAGGAGGCATCATTGGAGACCTGCCACCCAGCAGTGATTTCCGCCGCGCCCTCTGTTGCCAGAGTGAGATCTATGATTGTTCGGCTTCGCCTGGTTACGAATGTTGGTTCGGAGCCAGTCTGTTTAGTAGGGATAGGTTAGTCGAGAACAATTATTCAACCAAGGCCTTACCCCTCTCGTTTTGCGTGTCCATACCCCACAGTTGATGGTGAGTGTTGGCGTCGGCCCATACTACGACCTCAAACCCACATCCCTCGCAATGGCTCACGAGGCGGGCGAGGTCGTGCGGACAACACGGAGATTGTCTCGGCCTAGATGCCTCGGGCATCTAGGCCGAGGCGAAAACGATCGTCATCTCCGTGTTGTCGTCACGCTGTATTAGCAGCTTTGCTGCAGAGACATCTCTGCAACAGAATTCAGTTAAAAGATGTATTTTAAGGTTACCTTTGACATAGATTCACGCTCTAGGGTGATCGTGATCTGTGGTTACCAGGAGCTTACCGGCAAGATTGGAAAGTCCTTGTATGCGGCCCGCTCTAATCCACGGCTCTTGGATCAAGGCAATGGCCGTGTGTTGCGCCTCCAGCCACTTGCGAAGCTGAACCGTCGCGGTCTGACTGTGGTGGAGGTTTGCCTGCAGGACTTTACAGGTTGACGAAAGGGACGCCATCGCTGGTCGGACCCTCTTCGTCCTCCCCTAGTTTAAGCCCGGCAAACAAGTCGCCCACGTCAAAGCCGTCCTCTCCCGGGCCCAAAGCCGGTGACAGGAGCATGTCATCCAGGTCCTCACCTGGTGGAGGGACGGCGCCCTCGGAGGCGGCGGCACAGTCAGCCGACCCTGCTACAGCAGGTTCAGCCGCGGATGCTTCCGGGTTGTTTGGCGGGGAAGTTGTCTTCCTTGCTTCTTCGGCGCCTCGCAGATAGTCCCAGTAGTAGGGTCCCATCCCTGAGGGACATCAGTGAATCTGCCGTTCCGACCCTGGAACCTCACGTACACCGTCCCCAGTCCAATTGAGAGACGGCGTCCGGCCTCCATCAGGATCGGGATTTGGTCCACAGGGACACCAACCACCACAAACCATGCTGCGGCCTGTTTGTCGGCAAGCAGAAGTACCCACCTCTTTATGTCGACCCAGGGGTTTTGGTAGCTGAGAGCGCACCCAGTATTGGTCGGCTCTCCGAAGACTCCCTGCTCGTCTGGAATCACGACGCCACATCGTGCTAGCTTCAGGATCTTCGATTGTCTCTTGACATCTAGCGGGATCCTAGTTGGGAGAGACAGGTCGGAGACTGTCTTCCTTAGCCAGGCTAAGGTGTGGTCGTTACCGCACTTCAGTTTCCGGACACCTCCGGCGAACAGAGGCTTGGCGTTGAAGGTCGGTCCTGGAGTGTCTTGCTTAGGGGAGCAGGCCTCGAGAATGATCTGCTTCTGGATAGCAGCGAGTACCTGGTCCGATACGTCCTTGCTGAGGATTCCCGTGCGGTCGCAGGTGATCGCGACGTCTAGGGTCGAGCTGTCAGCTTGGGCGTAGCTTCGCTGGTCGACCCGTTTGGATTGGTCAAGACGCGGCCGCTTATGCTCCCCCCGAGGTATCAATGTCTCGTTGAGAGCTCGCTTGGCCGCGGCCTGATCCTTCCAATCGGGTCACTGTTTGTTTTTATTGGCAGCAGCCGGGACACTGGTTGGCGGTTGACTTGGCGCTGGTCGGCTTGTGCCTGTGACCTCTTACCAGCGGAGCAGCTTAGTAGGCCGCTCGTCGTTTTGACCATACTAGCGGCTGTGGCCTGTTTATTGCGGGAGCCCTTACCTGACCTCCAGCGGGCTTGACGTCGCTTCTTCCTTGTCACTCCGTCCCTCTGCTTGCCTTTAACTGCAGCAGTTGATGGACCTGAAGAGTCAGTGCAAGGGCGGCGGGCTTGATGAGTGCATTTACCCTTGCCCTTACGTTTCTGCACTTGCCAGGCATGCGAAAACGCATCCTCTGTGCAGCTGGTTGTCTCCGTTTGACCGGTGACGGCCGTCTGGTGTGAGGAGGCTAGAGGAGCCTCAGGAGGAGGAGGGTGTTTGGCTGGACCCCTGGTGCCGGTGTTACCCAGCACCGGGATCGTCACCTTGGTATGGGAAGGGTCGGTATTGGTCCCAATCAGCGCCGACGTCCTTTGTTTGTTTTGGGACTTTTTTGTTTTGGTCTTAGCTGTCGTTCTCGCCACAGCCAGACCTACGCCCGCGCTGGTACCCGCAGCGTTAGCCGCAAGGCCACCAGGGGCGAGAGAAGTGCTAGCACCTCCCTTGGGAGTCTCATTGGCTTTCGCCTCCACTCCGTTTTTTAACTGGCCTATTTTGATCCATGTTAAAATTGGTTTTGGATTTATCTCTCTGGCTCCCACTCTCCATGGAGCCCGCACCTGGGAACGTCACACTATGAAAAAGCGCAAACGTTAGGACTACCAGAGAGATATAGGGGCGCAAGGCTGGCTTACAGTGCGACATCGGGTGCACGATCGGGTTGGCGTAGGGGGTCGAAAGGCCCACCCCCAAACGAACTGATCAACCCTCACTTACACCGTCAGCATGACCTTTACCTACCGCTTCAGCCGTCCGAGGACGACCTCAGCGGACCTCACGCACCTCGCCTGTGGCCCTCTGACGGGACACTATGACCATTTCCCTACCCCTGGCTATTGGGTAGGGCCACCGTTTCGCTTGAAATTCGGACCAAAGAGGGCGTGTTGCCTTACGGGCACATTACAGCCAGAGCCGCTCGGCTTAACTCCTTCATCCCCGCTCACGGCGCTCAACTGCGCAGGTCCTAGCGCAGGTGACTAATTTCTCCTACTCGCCATCAGCTGGTTTTAGTGTCAGTCGAGCCCGCAACCACCCAATCACAAAGGGGTCACGGTTTGGAGTGGAAATTGGACAGGTGGAGGAGTGGAAACAAGGATGTGGATAGGATGGGGTAAGGAGGGATTATTCGATTTGGGGCAGGAGGGTGAAAGACGGGAGAGAATGGGGTTGGGGGAATTGGGGAGAGGAAGTGATGACACCTGGTGGTTTTTGTTACGTCTATTTCTTAAGGAACTAGACCAAGAAACGGGGTCGCAACCTCGGGAAGGTGCATTCGCCTGACTTGCCTGGAGGATCTACACGACTGTACCGCTGTCCTTCAAGACCCCACCACCCTACCACCTCTGAAGGAAGCGGCAGGATAGGCCTGTATCTATACTACCAAGCAAAACAAAGCATGTCGTTGTGCAACCGCAAAATCATAAATCCAGACCCCCCCAAACGCCTCCTGCCGGAGGCTCTACGCGGGGTCGTGCGGTCCATGGCCCTCTACGGGGCTCCTGTATGGGCGCGCTCTCTGGCGCTGCGGCCAGCCCGCCGGTTGAGCGCGGCCCAAAGGGTCATGGCCATCCGGATGGTCCGAGGATACCGCACGGTCTCCTGTGAGGCAGCGAGCCTCCTTGCCGGATTGCCGGGGGGATCTGGAGGCAAAAGTCCTCGCGCACGTATGGGAGTGGCGCGAGGAGGCGAAACGCCGGGGCGTAAGTCCGCTGCCGCGAGAAATCGCGGAACAGCGGACGGAGCTCCGGCGGGATCTCATGGCGTCATGGAAAGTACGGTTGTTGAAACCCAGTGCTGGGCACGCCACGATTGCGGCGATAAGTCCCCTCTTCGAGGAGTGGCTGGAGAGGTGCCACGGCGTCCTCACCTTCCGCCTGACGCAGGTCCTCACCGGACACGGCAGCTTCAGGAGGTTCCTGTGTCGGATAAGGCGGGAGGAAACGTCCGGGTGTCACCACTGTGTGGATCGCCAGGAGGACACGGTGAAGCATACGGTGGAGGTCTGCCCGGCTTGGGCAGAGCACCGCCGTGTCCTCGTGGAGGCGATCGGCGGCAGAGACCTCTCGCGTTCCCTGGTTCAGGCCATGGTACGGAGTGAGAGGGCATGGGCAGCCGTCACCTCCTTCTGCGAAGCAGTAATGCTCGCGAAGGAGGAGGCGGGACGGTTGAGGGAAAGGCACGTTTCGCGCCCTCTCGCCCCTAGCCGCCGCAGGAGACGCCCAGGGCGTCGGGAATCCCGGGCGGATTTCCGGCCACCGTAGGCGCGGGCTTGCGGACGGTGAGCAATGGGTAGCTCACCGTCCGGTAAGGACCAGGCCCGGGTCGACGGCGCGTCGTATTCCACGCGCGCCTCAAAGAGATGTCGTCAGCACAAAGTAGGGGTCCACTAGGGCCGATGCCTGACGGGGTCGCGGGAAGGTACTTATGGGTCACCGAGGCCCCCGCAACACAGGCAACAGGAAGGAATACGGGTGGGTTTTAGTCAGTAAGAGTCTGACACACCCTGGAGCTCCGCCCAGAGCGGGAGAAGTTATTTGATGATTTCCCACCCTCAAAAAAAAAAAAAAGCCCCCCCCCCCGACGCTATTTATAATGCAATCGATTGTCGCCATCTTAGAATCTAGTTTAAAACAATTTTTTTATAAAAGAAGCAAGGATAAACTAAGCTCGACATTAAAAAACCCGTTAGTGCAAAGCTATTTGCGTAATTGTAATTCATGCAATCCAGTGCACTAAGTTTATGAAAAATAATAAATTAAAACATTTGTTATTTAGAGATCTCGATATTCAGCGATGCATGCCCAAGGAATCAGAAGATATAGTTGAAGCAATGGAAGTTCGGATGCACGATATCGTAGCTTGTTCCAGGAGCCCTCATTTTGTATAAAATAGTATAAGGAAAATAAAGCGCAATATTGTGTTATCAAAGAGCAAGAGAATTATATTGTTTGAATTATCACTAAATATTTTGAACTGTTATACTGAGGACAAAGTTGTTTAACTTATCTAAAAGCTGACCGGCTTTTTTTTTTGGATGGGAAAATATCAAATAACTTCTCCCGCTCTTACAGATTAAAACCCACCCGTGTTCCTTCCATTGCCTGTGTTGCCAGGGGCTTCGGTATCCCTTTCGGACTTTCCCGCGACCCCGGCAGGCATCGGCCCTAGTGAACCCTACACTTGTGCTGATGACATCTCTTTGAGGCGCGCGTGGAACACAACGCGCCGTTAACCCGGGCCTGGTCCTTATCAGACAGTGAGATACCCGTTGCTCACTATCCGCCTGGGATGACCCGACGCCCAGGGCGTCTCCTGCGGCGGCTAGGGGCGAGAGGGCGCGAAATTTGCCTTAGCCTCAACCGTCCCGCCACCTCCTTCGCAAGCATTACTGCGTTGCAGAAGGAGGTGAAGGCTGCCCATGCCCTCTCGCTCCGTACCATAGCCTGGACCAAGACCAGATACGAGATATCTCCGCCGCCGATCGCCTCCATGAGGACACAGCCGTGATTTCTCGCGGCAGCGGAGTTACGCCCCGGCGTTTCGCTTTCTCGCGCCACTCCAATACGCGCGCGAGGACTTCTCCCTCCAGATCCCATGGCGGCAATCCAGCAAGGGGGCTCGCCGCCTCACCGGAGACCGTACGGTATCCCCGGACCAGCTGGATAGCCATGACCACGGCCACGTAAAGGGCCATAGACCACACGACCGTAGAGCCTCCGGTAGGAGGCGTTTGAACCCCCTAGATTCGGCAGAAGCCGGTTCAAGGCAGCCCCGGCCCGCTTCAGTTTGGGAGCCAACGAGCAAACGTCGGAAATGCTCCACGAAGTTCCACCGGCTGTCGAGAACGAGTCCTAAGTACTTCATGGACGACTAGAAGCTGATGTGAACGGGTTCCCTCTATCTGGCAGAATCTTGATGCTCCGAAATTTATTTGGCATAATTTTCTTTAAACGAATATTATTAAGGCATAAAAATTATTTGATATAATTATTGTGTTGCCGAATGTTTATATGTCCGAATTTACAATGGCATTCCTTTAAGATGGCATAATTACCTTTGGCAAAGTTAAAATTCCGCATAATTTCATTTAGCACAACTTTTATTTAAAGCGATGATTATTTGGTACAATTTCACTTGGCATACTATGAAAAATAGTTAATACATATGTCAGTGACAGAAAAGAATCGCTGCAAAACCGACTCCACGTAGACTTGTCTGCCCTACCCCTAGTGTGTTGTAGTTGGCAAGTATGTAATTTAATCTAATGTTTTGTGTTTCGTAATGTTAATTACTTTGCATACGATTTGTATAGAATCAAGTTTATATAACTAATCAGACAGATGCGCGGATGGGGAGTTTGTTCCGCCACTTCTTCTTCCCAGCTAAAGCACTAGGAAGTGGTGAAGGGCGGGCATTTTTGGGGGACTGTCTTATGTAACTTTGACGTTCGAAAAGTGCTGATTTTCAGCCTAGTTTGATTAAATGACTTTTGATTTTGATTTTTTTTTTTGTGTAATTTAAGCCCGCGCGGCCGCGTAGGCGCGGAGGGGTGAGGCGGCCCTCGAGCTGAGGAGCAGGTGGTACTAACGCCCGCCGCCGCGCCTGAGGCTGGCCGGCTGGCTGGTGAGCAAGTGGAAGCTGCGGTGGTGAGCGCTAAAACCATCTGCGACGATAAGCTCGCGTGGGACAGCCGTAGCCCCGCAGCGCTGGAGCCGTGACAGAAACCATGCTTGCTGCTTGTTGCATGCTCGCTTGCATGCACGGTGTATGCTTGTTTGCATGCTGCATGCTAGCTGTATGCATGGTGTATGCTTGTTTCAAAATATATCCCCTGACCGTTTAACGGACGTTTTGATTTAATGACTGTCGATATGAAATGTATAGGTACCAAAAGACGATTCTGACTGTGAACTTTCGGCGATATGATGGTTCTACTTTTTAATTATAATGGATATAAAATGTATGCCTAAAGATGATTCTGACTTACAAACTTATGAGTTTTGAATGTATGATAAATGAGTGTCTGCCAAACTATTTTCTGCGAAATGATGCTGTCCGCTGTTTAGCAAAATAATATTATGACAAAAAAAGTTCTGGCATAAAGGGTAGACCCGATGTGAACCCCTCCTACCGTTATTTGGGACCCCGACGGCGTTCCGAAGTTCATGAAAACACATGGTCTTGGACTTGTGCAGGGCCACCTCGAGTCCCAATGTCGACGATTGTCGCATCCCGCGTGCCTCTACTTCGGCCGCCGCCTGGTGGGACCTCCGTTACGTCATGGTCCTGGCGCAACGGAGGTCCCACCAGGTGGCGTATTAATTTTGCTAACGATTTACCTCGCCTTACCAAATTCTTATTCTTGGTCATTAAGGCATGATTTTAGTGACTTTCAAATCTATAATTACACCTTCATTTAATGCAAGTACTTATGTAAAAAAAAATATGTTAAACAAGAACGCATACTCATCAATTCTTTATGTGAATATTTAAGTATTGTAGTAAAATACCTTATGAAATAAAGTCAGGGAAAGTCTCCCCGAAGCATAAAAAACGATATTACTTTCTATTACTACTATATTTTCATGATTTTGTTTGTATGAACATAATATTTTTTATCTATAATTCTATCTGTGACTTTTTTGAAATATTCATATTTTCGTCACTAAAAAAAAATATTGCTTATGAAACCGAACGGCCGGGCCGCGCGGCAGTGAGCGCGACGCACAATTGTATGGCCAAGGTCATCAGCGATTACCCGACCCTTAAGTAAAAAATATTGATATAAATAAATGTTATAATCTTGTCAAAGGAATGTTTATTTACATAATCAAATTACAAGATGGTTATTAACAATAACTAAATTAAATTAAAACTAAGTTAAACCTAAAAAAGGCCCACGAGGCATTGTACCGAGGATGCTGGCGGCATTTCCTCGCTGAATTGCAATGCTGATGCGTTGCACGAGAAAGCCATTGTGCTAGCCATTGTCCATTGTGAGCCATTGTCCAACACGTGTTTTACATTTTTCGGAAAGAAAAGATACAAACTGTTCTTTAGTACCTTAATGTTCTTTAAAGTCATTTATTTTACAAAAGAAATGTGTAGGAGCCGGATATATGCGGATATGTCCGGATATATCCGGCTGTCGGTCCACTCGAGTCTTGCAGGCCTTTAGTAAAAAAAACTTAAGTTATTGGACCTTGACGGGCGGCATGTTTTTGTATGAGGTATCGGTTTTTGTAAGGAAGCATAATGAATTATTTAGAATCGAAGGTGACAAATTACACTAAACTGAGACCAAGAATATGCAACATAGAGAGAATTATTTTAAGGTACCTAAATATAGGTAGGTAAAAAAAAATTATGTTAAGGTTGGTTTGTATTTTATATTAGAACATATTTCTACCAACAACAGCGAATGGGTGTTTTTATTGGTAATTTGAACGTGTTTAATTATTAATACGATTGGTTTATTTTAAACACTATTCTCAGATTATACGATCGTCATGCCCCTATCCATCGGGTGAAAGTCAAGTATGCTCCTGCTCCCTGGCTTACGTTAATTTAAGTATGCCGAAAGAGTACATCAAAACCGGCATAACCCAACCGTTGAAGGTGCGCACCTTTTTCCGCCTGAAAATAGACTAATTAATACCTTCTTCGGGTGACCAAAGAAACGCTCCTTCAACGATTGCTTCGTTTCAGCAACGTTGATGCGTGACGCTTCCGACATACCCAGATAGCTTTGGATGAGGAGAGTGATCTAAGGTATATGGAATCCGAGAGTTGAATTCCCTCGGTTTCCATCATGTCCCCTCGCTTAACGTGCATAACTGCACATTAATCGTCGCTCGCATGACTAACAGTCCTATCTCCGTATTGTCAATTGTTCAGGAAAAGCGTTTTGCGGTTACGACATTTCTAACTAAGATAAAATTATAATCTATCGGCAATTCTGAATATTTAATTCTATTTATTCGTAAAGAGTATTTATTTTGACGATACAGCTACTTATTTATTTTCAATATTAGCATTTATTTTTAATTATTAAAACAGATAGGACACTTTGTGAAAACTTTATTAACAATTTGAACAGATTTTTTTCTACTTACGACTTTACGGTTTGCATTAAGTTTGGAAATAAAACACGCAAAACATTTATCTTATTAAATTATTATTAAGAAAAGAGTGACACAACACGTTTTTAAAAATCTTAATATTATTTTTAAGAATCACAATTTAAAAGACAGAAAAATTAAAAAAATGCAATTTAAAAGTATACTCAAATTATTAGCAAACAAAATAAAAAACAATTAAATAACAATTTAAAAACCTATTCATTCAGTCATATTGTGAAATGACATGAAGCAAGTAATTGAGTATCTATCATAAAATCAGTCTTTTTATCAAATCTTAATACTAAATTGTAATTATTTTTAGAAAACAGGTGGTTTGCAGTTTGAATTATAGGTACCTACTATCTTAATGATGCAGTGAATGATAAATTAAACGAATTCGGGTAACCTTATGACTGGTGTGTCACCCGCAGTCAAAGCCATTAGATCGTTGTACTTTTCTTGAGAAATCTTTGGTTGTTACATTGAGTGGTAAACTTTGTGAGTGCAAAAAAACAGAACGAGAAGTTACAGCAGTGTGATCAGTTTCGAAAAAAAATTGTAGGGGTCAGTCTTCATAAAAAATAATTCCATCATTTGTCTCCAATCTACCATTTCATCAGTGTCATCTTTTCGAACAGAAAGTAGCCGTAAATTTTGTGAGAGTGCCTTAAAATCTAAAAAGTCCGAATAGCTTAGAGCTGTTACTATGTACGGTTGTCGTCTTCGTGCCAATTTTATAATGGGAATTAACTGAGAAGGGAGGAAAATGTCACCACTTTTTTGGCATAGTCAATGGCACTATGAGCAGAATTGCCCTCATTTTGGCCATGACAAGGGACAGAGATGCTTAAAGCAATTTATTTAATTGAAAGGGAATTGTTTATAACGTAGAGAAGGGCAGCTGCTACAATTGAATTTTTGGTCTTTCTTAGGACAATGAAAAGATAGATTTTTACATTTAAATAGTTTTCTGTAAAGAGAAAGGCTGGGTTTCGGTGCTTCCTGCAAGTCTTCGACAAGCATTTGATGCATTTTTCTGATGGTTAAATCTGAGTGCAAGTACTTTCGAGTGGAATTGGCTCGACAGTAATGAGACTCTACTCTTGGGAAGCGCTTTAAGTGTCCTTCAACTAGAGCTTTGGCACGATCATCTTTTTGAATATTCGCTATTTTGCGTCCTCCACGTCTGTCTTTCTCCTGTATCCCAGAGGGCAACAACTTCTCTGTAGCGGTTTTAACTGTTCTCTCTCCAACTACTAAGGTATTAAAAAAAAAGTTCTACATACTTTCTTCCTCTCGCCGTCATTATGTAAATAGTACATTATAGTATTCTTTCTTTTAGATTCAGGTCCAGCTGTTTTTTGTTTTGTGTTCATCTTTTCACTTTGTCGTGCAATGAATTTTCTTTGAGATTGTAGACTTCCTAAAGCCCAGTCGCATCACAAGCGATTTTGACAATGTTATCTTCCAAACAAACGGTTTCATTACTTGAAACAGAAGCTGTGCTAGGATTTAAGGGTATTTTTTTTTGGAATGTCGGTACCTTCTGTTGAATCGAAAATATTTAAACGAGTATGTTGTTCATTCACCTTGGAATTGTCATCATTTTCTCTTGAACTACTCTCGAAACAGTTCACCGAAGTATTCAGTACTGATAATAATTGACGTTTTTTCTTTAGTTCAGGATTATAGTCAGGGTAATTAGAGGCATCTGAATCATGAAAAGGATCGCCACCGTTTGATTCGTCAGAAGAAGATTCATTGTTGATATTTGTGTGATTCTCAGATGTAGCTGCATAGTCTTTTTCAGTTATAACAATAACTCCAAAATACCACCTTCGTTTAAAAAGCATTTTAATTGCGGTTTCAATAGTAATTTTGTCACCTTTTCGCAGGCATTTTAAGTCTTTAACAGAAACGAATTTTTCAGTTCCATCTCGCCATTTAACTATAACGTCCATCTTAAGTTTTTGAACGGCTGAATTGTAAGAACGGGAGGAAGATATATCCACGCTGTGACGGACGATGTGGTGTGATTATGTTCCCGCAACCCTGTCTCACATTATGAAATTACCGGCCTAAATTATGTCTTATTGTCAAGTGCAATAAGGTAACTTTCAACTGTTAAAGTGTACCTATCTCAGTGTAAATCTAATTCTTTTAAAAATAATTCACGATACAAAATTTCACTAAAAAGTCCTATTTGAGATAGGATATTTTTTAAATCAAATACGTGAATTTTAATTTTACTAAAAGACCTTTAAGAATTCCGCTTTTTAGTAATATTTTTTTTTGGGTTAATATGAGATACGTTGACTTTCAAAATGGTTATATTTTGAAATCCAAATAACATAGAGAAACGAAGGTTAGTGAAAAATGTAAAGAGTCACGAAATGAAAACTGTAGTTGTCCTAACTCAAACCAGCTAAAAAATGAGATAGGACAGTTAGTCATGCGAGCGACGAAAATTTGTCCACACCAAATTCCATCCTGATGGCGTTATTGAAAATTTCAGTTACCTTCAGTAGCTCCATTAGTCACAATTTAGAGGAGGCAAGATATACCTGACCACCTCTCCTTAACCGATAGCCTAGACCTGAGCCTCCAGCAGCGTGCTTAGGGGATTCAGGGCTAAGCAGAACCAAAGTGGACGTGGAGGTCGAGTGTGTAACAACGAGCTCCTCGTTACTCTCGAAAAAAAATTTAAGCTGGCTAGTCCAAGGCACAAATCAGTGCCCTATTTTTCTTGTGCATGTGGGCGTGGTAATTCTGTCGGAGTGGACCTATAATCGCGAAACGCATCCGCCCAATCGGGCGTTGTACTGAATACTTACTGTGGCAACCCTATCCATCCTCAACAACCCTATCTTCAACGTCATTTTTTGTCAGATTGGACCGCGGCGGGATTGCATCAATAGTTTGATGATTGTACCGCGATTTGTGCTGGAGTTGAGTTCTTATTCTTATATCTACTTGATTGATAACGACATTACCAATGAACCTATAATCAATAATGTATATGTAATAAAAATATGCAAAATTAATTACAGTGGGTAATTAATTCTGCATATTAAGCTAGTACCATAAATATTACTTGCTTAGAGTATATAATTATAACATAAATCTTGATATTGCTGTTGGAAAATAATGTGTTTTCTTTATTTGAAATAAATTAATTGAATTAAACCAATAATTGAGTAGGGTTTTCTACATATGTTCCAATATTCCCACTATTAAGTATGTTTGTTTGTGCGATTGTATTGTCAGAAAGAAAACAAAGGTGCAATTAAATATGTATTCTGAAAATGTTAGTTTTTTAACAGATCTTGTACAAATTCTTTAACACTCATAGTCGTTTTATTTTGAAAATAAATCTCGCTTTAATTAAAAAACTTCCCGGCACACTCCGTCAATCGTCATCTTCTGGCCCTCCGGGCAGTTGTCTGGGACCACTACAACATTCCTCAGTGGTGACGGTGTTGGTAAAGGTGGTCTGTTGGAAGAGTTGCTAGACTTTTCAATCAGAGCAGTGGCAGCGAATTGAGGCAGCGTATTAACACAGCTCTGGAAAAATATACATACAATTTTATTAATATTCTAAATCCACCAGCATTCAAAACTTTCGTCGGTTATCAACAAATAAAATCAGTTGTCTCATACGAAACTGCAATAGCTACATGGTCAAAATATATCGAACAGCTGGTTTTTAGGGTTCCGTGGTCAACAAGTAACCCTTATAGTTTCGCCATGTCTCTCTGTCTGTCTGTCTGTCCGCGGCTTAGCACAGATACTTAGTGCAAGAAAGCTGTAATTTGGCATGGGTAATTTTTTTTTTATATTTCTGGGTAAAATATTTTTTTTGTGATGGTACCGCTCCTACACGTAAAGTGGGAACGAGTTTATTTTTTCTCGTCTATACCATTGTGTAGGGTGTCGGTTGGAAGGTCGTTCAAAAATATTGCGAGTGTATGAAAATAAGTTTTCGATTCCCGGATCTGTTTGCGAAATATTAAGCTTTAGTGCTCATTTTTGTTAGAGTCAAGTTTAGCTGACAGGGGACTGACACCCGTCAGCTAAATGGTTGTTTTTGGATATGTGAAAAAATTCACGGCAATAGCATATATAACGAAGTTAAAAGGAAATCTATCACATCTAAGTAGGCTTTAAAACGAGTAATAGTCGACCAACTTACAATGTTAAGTTTGTTCTTGGGATAAATTCATCCCAAATACGGAACCTATCATAATTCGTGGTCCGACACGCACTTGGCTGGTTTTTAGGGTTCCGTACTACGTTCTACGTTCTACGTTCTCTATGTCTGTCTGTCCGTTTGTCACAACCGATTTTCTCCGAATCTACTGGACTGATTAAGTTGTTTGTTACACATATGAATTTCTATGACCCAAACACGGACGTGTAACGTATATAAATAATTTTTGAATATGAGGGCCACTTTTGGGGGGCCAAATTATAAAATAAAAATAAAGTTTTGCAAACCGTACTGTGTGACATATCAAACGAAAGGGCTTGCTGTGAGGTTTTTAAATATATTTTTTTTGTAATTATAAAATAAATGGTTTTAAAATTATTTAAGGAAAGAGGTGAAAAATTACCATTGCCGAAAATACTGAGCAAAAAAATTTTGAAAAAAAATACAGAAAATAGTTTTTTACTTATAAATTACAGGGAAACCCATAAGAAGTCTCTGTTGATAAAATAACATGGTAAATCTCTGAATATTGTACGCACAAACTTGCATTTGCAGTTGGAATGTATGGGAGAACATGTTTTTCAACTACAATGTTAACTTTGTTCTTTACACTTACACGAAACAATTTGAGAACTATTGAATATGGTATAACTCAAGCACTGCACTAGACCGAATAATGAAAAAAGTAAGCGTAATATGTGCGACTAACGGGTCATCAGTGTCGGATCTGTAAGATACAATAAACGCACCAGACTTAAAAAAATCCTTGTGGTACCGACCATCGGGTCGAAAGTACACGATATGATAATTTTGAATGAATAAGTAGCAATGTATGAAAAAATAGTAAAGCAGCTCTCCCCTTCTAACTCTATAAAATATCCGATAAATAATCCCGTTCCACGGAAAAGTCAATGATTTTTGTACCAGCGCTATGGGACAGTTACGCATCAGATCGGACGGACCTGATAACGCAGAAAACGTGTTAAACTGCTTGGTGAACTAGACTTGGATTAAAACCTCAATGGGCAAACTGCTGACACTTCACGTAGCCATGACAATACAAAGCAATGTTTGGAATACTTTCAAGCTTGACAAGACTTCTAAAACGACATGAACATCAACTGTCAAAAATTTTAAAGGAGTCTCGGGAATTTATAGTAAACTTAAAAACATTAGTATCTACAATATGGTTCATGTTCCTGTATTACTCGTTTAGTGTAGTTGAAATGCTAAGAAGTGTTAGTTTGGAAAAAGTAAGTAGAAATATTAGATAAACACTTACACCAACAACCAATAAAATGAACGTGACACCGACGAACTTTTGATCTACCATCTTGGTTGATTTTTTTGAATTATTTTGAATCAAGTGTTTCACGTTTGCTTCGCTGCAGATAAATGATACAGAAGTGCTGTCAAATGCAAGAAATACTACACTCAGACATAATTCACCAGAGTAAGTACCCATTGTTGCAGAAATTAATTATTGATCTGTTATATTGTTATTTTTGTTCCCCCTAGCGGTAAACTAACATAAGCCCAGAGGCCAGGTGGTTGGGTATTGAATTGAAAACAAACAAGAAACTATCTTCAATACAGTATAATTATAAAATTAATTCTTCACAACATAACACACGGTAGCCGATACGGGGCTACCGTCTTAAAAATGAGGTAGGCGACTACTGTGAAAGCCTACTTTTGCCAGCCAGCTTATAATTCAGCGGATAAAGCTTCGGTCGTGGGGAGTTGGAGATAAACCCAGTACTGTTCCTTTTAAAAGTTCTAATTTAATATTATTAATTTGAATATTATTGTTTAACCTTCCAGTTATTATGTATGTTAATATTTATTAAATGGGCGCCAGGGACTTTGAAGAGTCCCGGATCCTGGAGCCGACGAAGGTGTCCAATATTCGTCTGGATGAACGAGGATTGTCGAACCCAAGATCCTCTATTTCAATTTAGTTGTCAGACCGGTTTCCACTACAGAAAACCGGACTGCGGTAAACAATAGGTTCCTACTGAAACCTTATTATAATAGAAAAGTAATAAGGTATAAAAAAAAAACCGTCCCGCCTGCGCTTTCGCTAGACGGGGTCTGCCAGCCGCACAGTCGTCTCCACAAGAGGCTTCGAGTTGCCTCGAGGAACGGGTCTCGCGTCCAGGTCCCAGACTCTCCTCTAGATACTGGCGGCGAGACGAATCTCTCGAGGTGCCTCTCCTGGAATTGACAATACGGGGACCTAATAATATAAGGGAGGCAAATTAACCTTCCGGGAGGTGACTGAGCTTGGAAATCTAAAAGGCTAATACATTAGCCGGTTAACTTGGCCTTGTTTCAAATACAACATAAGGAGTTACGACTTCTGTTTGCCTGATCCTGAGCGGTGGGACAATAGGAATGAAGATTACCCATGTGGCATCCATCAACTCCGCAACAAGAACTTGTTGCGTATCCCTGAACAAGAATCTAATCCATTGTTAACATTGAGGAATATCCCATGAAATATCTAAGGCAAATAGTCAGCAGGTGAAGTACTCACGGTTGGCTTAGGGAAAAAGCACTTGACTGTAAGATCCTCGACTGGCTGGAAAATAGTCTGCGTATGCGCAATTTGGAATCCTGTAATAAATATCCATGGATCACTAGAATATCCTTTTAACAACCAGGGAAGGACTCACAGACCACTTCTAGGCACTATTACCACCAAATCCTTACCTTTTAAAACATGGAATTAGTTTTCCAGTATCACTCAAGCGTGTTCAAGGGCAAATAGACGCCACCACTCTTTAATAATCCTGTCACGGATTACAAACCGGAAATAGACAGACTATTTCTAAAATCTCCCATATTTCGGGTAAAATGATTATAAGATAAATACTACACCAAGATAATAAATTCTTGAAAATCACTAACAACATTCCAACGTGACGTTTAAACTCTGAAACAATAAGAATCTTCATGATCTAGACCAACAAACAATTTATTTATAAATCCCAATTCTAAAACTTGTCTTGATCGGGGTAATTATTCCGAAATATTAATTGGGGTAATTAACAACGTACAACCTGGCTACATTATGTCAAAGATAAATCACAGATTAAAAATGGATTTATTTGACATCGAAGTTTCTAGAAGAAAAGTCTATATTGTAAAAACTATTTCATTTCCGCTTTCGGTTATTTATTTTATTATTAAGTTTTACTGAAAGCTGAAAATTAATAAGGATTGTTCCATACGATTTAATTCGATGGTTGGCAATCAATAAGTTCAATTATTGATTAAACTACAACTGTGAACCGGCGACCATCAGATGTCGTTTCTAAACGACAGAATCTGACGTTCGACTGGATGACAGTTGGAATGTAAACATTATATTTATTGTTCTAATTAATTGTGAAAACCTGTTATCAGGGTTTAGAAAATTGATTTAATGTTAGAAAGTGTTTACTAAAGAGTCCAGTGACGAAATATAGTTGAAGGAATGAGTCCTTCCATCAAGTGCAGACCAAAGTTACTTGCACAACTACAATGAAATAAATTACTTAGAAACCTCACAAGGTACTACTAATGTTTTCAGGTAAATGCTACTTTACTTATTAGTAATGCAGCTGTGTAATACCAACCCTTGGTAGGTACTCAAATTTACAACGTAACAGTACCTCCCCAACCACCAGAGATTTGACCCCTAGGGCAAATCTCGACGCTGGCCCTCCAGCGTCAAAGCAGACTCCAAGAGTCAAACACGTCTACAACAATCTACAATGTTCATGCCTGAAAACAGGAACAGAAAAAGAAAAGAAAAAAAAAATACGTGGAAGCTGGTGTACGATTTCTATTTATCATAGCTGATGTAAACTTAAATGATACTATATAGGTAGGATAAGGTATATACATAAACAATACAGAATTCTAGTTACACTTCAAGTATAGAGTAACAGACCGCTCTATTAGGCGTCATTGTAGTAGGCTTTGGTTGTCGGGTCTACAATTCCGCCCGCGTTTTATGGCTTATTTTTAATTATCCATGTAACCTTTATTAAATATACTAATTTGGGTTTTCATTTTAAACTACATAAACCTACGACCTAAAAGAATTCTGGTCACACTTCAAGTATAGAGTAACAACCCGCTCTATTAGGCGACATTGTAGATGGCTTTGGTTAACGAGTCTACAATTCCGCCCGTGTTATATGGCTTATTTATAGTTATCCATGTGACCTGTGTAATATATACTATTTCTCCTGGAGCGAGTCTAATCCATTTACACACATGTAAAAGACAAGCTCCAAAAAGAGTAAAAATATAAGTCTGACCTACTATATTTATATAGGAGAGACCACCCTACTCCATCGTACACCACCTTTTACAATGAGCTGACAGCCTATAATAATGCTGAGCTGGTACACAAATAATACCAAAAGAAATTAGATGCTACAAAATAATGAAAATTGGCTAACCGTCTTCCATAAAATGAACGAGACGGTTATTCGCCCCGGAAAAAAAAATACCAACTTAAACGTTTTCCATCAATGCAGCCTACACGCCCGCCATTATGGCCTCCAATCTCAGGACTATCATTTTGCTGCCTTACCAGCAGTCCGGAGGTTTTATACACTCTACAGGGGTGTCAAACCTGCAACAACCACAGACTACAAACAACTTTTAAACAATCTCCTTCTCTACTCCATATAGCTCACAAATGTGAACCTACGGTTTTCTAGCACCGTGCATATACAGCTACCAATGCTAAATTAAAAACCAGCAACCTCAAGGCATATACAGCCCTCAATGGTCACTGCGACCAACGAATTTAAATTATATTTTAAATTCGAAGAAAATATACAAAAAAAATTAATCCTTGCTACATGGTGATTTGAAATCCTTGATATGCCATGTGCCAAGGTTTTTACCGGAACTACAGCCTTCCAATTCATACACTAAGGGTGAAAGTTTTTTCCTAATTATACATCTCTCGTATTTAGGTGCTAATTTGGCCATAAAGAATTTGGAGGCGTCACTCTGGGGATATGTTTTCTTCCACACAGTGTCGCCTACCTCAAACTCCGCGTGCCTCCTACTACTATTATAATAACGAGCACTACGTTCATGAGATTTGATGAGCGCGTCCTTTACTTTATCGAAGATACCATCCAATGCCCCTAGCTGATTTGCATATGAACTGCGGGAAGCGCAGGCTAGAGTGGGCTGTCCAACGGTAACATCGCCGAAGACATCACCACAACTAACTGCCTCTCTGCCATGTACTAGGAAGAACGGTGTAAAACGAGTGACTACATTTGTGGAGGTGTTCATAGCGAATTGGATCCTTGAGATGTTCACATCCCAGGATCGATGATCATCCTCCACGAGAATTGATACCGCGGTCATTATGGTACGGTTATAGCGTTCCACGGTGTTCACGCTTGGGCAATAACGAGGTGTGAAGTGGATTTGAGGTATTTTGTACCTCTCCAAGAGTGAACGAAACTCATTACCCGTGAATTGCGTCCCGTTGTCTGCTATCACCGTACGGGGTATACCGTGTACGAGGAAAACGCCGTCTTCTAGTTTCTGTGCTATAGCCTTACCAACAGCTCTACGTAAAGGAAACAGTAAACAGTACTTCGTAAAGCAACACACGACAACTAAGAGATATGTGAATCCCGCTCTAGACCGTGGCAACGGACCTACTAAGTCAATGCTTAAGGTTTCAAATGGTTTGGAACACTCTTTCGCATCACCTAAGAGACCGGGAGGAGGTAATTGTGAGTGTTTATATGCGGCGCACGTATCGCATTTACCAACGTAGTTAATCACATCCTTATACATGTTAGGCCAGTAGTATCGGAGTGCAAGTCCTTTATAGGTTTTATACACTCCAAAATGTGGTGATAATTCGCCACTATGGTGACTCTTCAATAATTCTTGACGATTGCCCTCCGGTACTACCTGCTTCCAATCATAGTCACTAGCCACCCCGAATTTATTTTTTGAATAACGGTATAGTTTATCCTCCTTAATAATAAAGTTAGGACACGATCTGGGGGTACTGACACATTTATCCCATAACCCTTTAAACCAAGTGTCCGTGTCAGGCACTTTAATTTCCAGCACCGGAACGCCACGAGATAAGGCATCTGGAACCACATTGTCCCTGCCCTTGCGGTGTTCAATAGTGAAGTTATAAGGTGATAACCGACAACCCCAACGAGCTAATCGACCAGAGGGATTGTTTAAATTAAAGAACCATTTTAAACTCGAGTGGTCGGTTATCACTTTAAATGCAGGACCGCCTTCTACATAAGGACGATAGTGTTCCACGGCGAAGACTACAGCGAGAGCCTCACGCTCCGTTGCTGAATAATTGCGTTCCGCCGGATTAAGCGAACGACTGCAGTAGGCTATTGGGTGCTCCTCCCCATTCATAACCTGAGTCAGAGTGCCCGCTATCCCAAAACTGGATGCGTCACAATGAATCTCAAAAGGTTGTGAGAAATCTGGACAAGCCAATACTGGAGCAGACACCAATGCCTCTTTCAAGGTTGAGAACGCGGTTTCTGTTTCAGCCGTCCACTCAAAAGGCGGCGCTTTTTTGCTTGTACTTGTTAGTGCGTTTAAAGGGGCTGCTATCGAGCTAAAGTTTTTAATAAAACGTCGATAGTATGAGGCCGTTCCAAGAAACATTTTCACTTCCTTACGAGTTGTAGGTGTTGGAAAGTCGACAATTGACTGAACTTTCGACGGATCAGTGTGTAAGCCATGCTCATCCACTTTGTAACCAAGATATTTTAGTTCTCGTCGAAAGAAACAGGACTTTGGTAAATTAATTGCCAAATTAGCCTGCTTTAGTTTGTCTAAAACTCGTTGAAGAAGCGAAATGTGCTCCTCGAAGGTTGATGAGCAAATAATGATGTCATCTAAATATACGAACACCTTATTATCAAACTCCGGGCCGAAAAGTCTGTCCATTAAACGCTGTTGGGTGGCGGGGGCTCCCGTCAACCCAAAGCACATAACTTTAAACTGGAACAAACCTCGACCGGGAACCGTGAACGCGGTTTTTTCTTTGGATGAAACGGAGTCCAATTCGATTTGCCAAAAAGCAGATTTCAAATCAATCGATGAAAGGTATCGCGCGTCCCGCAACTGGTCTAAGATGTGAGAGACGTAGGGTAGTGGATACGCATCCTGCTTGCTGACCGCATTCAGCTTTCGGCTGTCCAGGCAAAATCGCCATTCCCCATTAGGTTTAGGAGCCAGTAGAACCGGGTTATTCCACGCACTATTGCTAGGTTCCACCACTCCCATCTCCAACATCTCATCCAGCTGTCGGTTTAGTTCCTTGAGGCGTTCAGGTGATAAAGGATAATAACGCTGTTTAATAGGAGGAACATCTCCTGTGTCTATTTTATGACGCAGCAGATGGGTACGACCCAATCCTTTAGCCTCAAAGGAAACCTTTTTGAAATCTTTAATTAATAACTCCGCTTCATTCTTTTGTTCCGCTGTTAATTCGTCAAACGGCTGTAGGTGCCTAACCTCCGAGACACATGTATGACCTCTATTGTTTTGTATATATTTAAATGGTAATTTATTAAAAATTTTAGGTGCCAAATTAAAGGCTTTCCAAAAATCAACGCCAAAAATCAACGGCGTGGTAATGTCTGGAATAATATAGAATTTAATAACCTTAGTCACTCTCATGAGAGTCACTGGTAAGAATAAATAACCCTCCACGGATGCCCGCGAATCATTGGCAGTTATGATGCTGCCCAACTGTCTATCGGCGTGTAGAGTCGCACCAGCCCTTATGAATTGTTGGCCAACATCGGAACCCAACACTGAAATGCTAGAACCCGAGTCGAGTAAACCGTAATATTGCACATCATTTATAGAAACTGTTAAATGTGGACGACTATCGCCCGTGGTCTTATAGCGTACTGTTTCTACCCTTAGTGAATGAAAAAATAATTTTAAAAATTTTAAATAATTGTCCCAATCGGACTTATCAAAATTTTGGCTGTAGCTCCGTAAATTTAGTTTTTTGAAGTGCAGGTTGGACAGGACTGAGCATCCTTCTGCTTTTTACTGCACGTAGGGCACGATGGTGCACGTACGCCCTTCTTGCCGCAACGGTAACACACAATTGCTTTGGATTTGCATTGTGATAACGAGTGCCCCTTAACCCTACAACGAACACAGAACAACGAATTAGAATCATTTTGCACGACTTCAATCCTTTGTGAACCTTTCGGGGCTTTGTATGCCAAGTCTGCTGCAACAAAAGAAGACGTTGGTTTGGGCGGCTCATGGAATTGAGCCCTGCTATGAAAGCCTAGCTCCAGTTGTCTACACTTCTCTTTTAACTCGTCCAGCGTGTTGATAACCATTATTGACAATCCCAACGTGTATTCCGGTCTCATGTTGAACTTGATCCGTGCCAAACGATCGCGTTCTGGAACCCTATAAGATAGCCTATTGTAAAGATTCTCCATGACTGCTATAAATATACAAGACAGCTCAGTCGACCCTTGCGTTCTATTTGTTATTTCAGAAATGAGACGCATATCGTAATCAGGCGGAGCGAAAGCTGTGAGTAACTGCTGCTTCAGTTCCGCCCAATCAATAACCGACGCTTTAATTCCTCGGTACCACAATACAGCTCCGTCCGAGAAAAGATCTAGAGCAGATTGATGTAAGGAGGCTTCGCTAATACCTCTGGCCTCGCAAAGCTCCTCAAGACGCTCAATAAACGCTTTCACGCAACCCGTACCGTCAAATTTATGTCCTAGGGATTTAACCGTCTCTTTGTTGTAGGAAATGATGACGTCCTTCGTCTGCAAATTTGACTGTACGTTCGTTGTCTCCTCGGCGATGGTAAATGATTGATGGAAACTCACGTTAACCGAATCAATTTTAGACAAATAACCGCTTAGCTGTTTGTCAACGGCTGCATAATCGGTACTAAGTTCAGTTGTGGGAGTAATCCTACTGAAACGATGATACAGGTGGAAACCTAAAGCCTTAGCGCGGTTAAATTTTTTGAAATTGGACGGGTACCTGTCTAGTATTTCACCAATTTCTGACAGTTTGGCCCTAATTGCTTGTAATTCGGTTTCCGGATCTATATTTGTCTCCACGATATCGTCGGTACTTATCAACTTACTGAGATCCCTAATTTGTACTCGTAGTTCCCCTACTGTTGAAGCGGGTTTCGCGTCTCGGACCAGTACTTCATATATGAGTTCATCTTTGTGAAGTAAATTGAATTTAATGGGTCGCTCCATTTTGTAAAATTAATGATAATTTAAACTTAACTGAAGCATAAACTGGCTGTCACAATTTACAATATCGAGCAATATGCAAATATTATCTATAGTTAACGCAGTTACATAAATAGCAGTCTTATAGTTTAAGTTTATTTTATTTTTATAATACTAGGTTTTTGTATCCAAGGACAATAGTCCTGGTGTTATGTTAAGGGACACAGGTAAAATAAAATTGTAAAGTGTATAAAGCAGCAAGAAGTGTAAAAAGTAAATTATAGTGTATAAAACAGTACAAACATAAACATGAACACGTGAACAAAGGATTCCGCGCGACGGTTTTTTTTTTTTTTAAAATTAGAATAACTGGAAGGCTCTAGAAACAGTACTCTGGTTTGTAAGGTACAGCAAAGACGTAACCTCTATCTCCAACTAATACACACGTTGGTCGCCACTGTTATATTTTTATTTTTGTTCCCCCTAGCGGTAAACTAACATAAGCCCAGAGGCCAGGTGGTTGGGTATTGAATTGAAAACAAACAAGAAACTATCTTCAATACAGTATAATTATAAAATTAATTCTTCACAACATAACACACGGTAGCCGATACGGGGCTACCGTCTTAAAAATGAGGTAGGCGACTACTGTGAAAGCCTACTTTTGCCAGCCAGCTTATAATTCAGCGGATAAAGCTTCGGTCGTGGGGAGTTGGAGATAAACCCAGTACTGTTCCTTTTAAAAGTTCTAATTTAATATTATTAATTTGAATATTATTGTTTAACCTTCCAGTTATTATGTATGTTAATATTTATTAAATGGGCGCCAGGGACTTTGAAGAGTCCCGGATCCTGGAGCCGACGAAGGTGTCCAATATTCGTCTGGATGAACGAGGATTGTCGAACCCAAGATCCTCTATTTCAATTTAGTTGTCAGACCGGTTTCCACTACAGAAAACCGGACTGCGGTAAACAATAGGTTCCTACTGAAACCTTATTATAATAGAAAAGTAATAAGGTATAAAAAAAAAACCGTCCCGCCTGCGCTTTCGCTAGACGGGGTCTGCCAGCCGCACAGTCGTCTCCACAAGAGGCTTCGAGTTGCCTCGAGGAACGGGTCTCGCGTCCAGGTCCCAGACTCTCCTCTAGATACTGGCGGCGAGACGAATCTCTCGAGGTGCCTCTCCTGGAATTGACAATACGGGGACCTAATAATATAAGGGAGGCAAATTAACCTTCCGGGAGGTGACTGAGCTTGGAAATCTAAAAGGCTAATACATTAGCCGGTTAACTTGGCCTTGTTTCAAATACAACATAAGGAGTTACGACTTCTGTTTGCCTGATCCTGAGCGGTGGGACAATAGGAATGAAGATTACCCATGTGGCATCCATCAACTCCGCAACAAGAACTTGTTGCGTATCCCTGAACAAGAATCTAATCCATTGTTAACATTGAGGAATATCCCATGAAATATCTAAGGCAAATAGTCAGCAGGTGAAGTACTCACGGTTGGCTTAGGGAAAAAGCACTTGACTGTAAGATCCTCGACTGGCTGGAAAATAGTCTGCGTATGCGCAATTTGGAATCCTGTAATAAATATCCATGGATCACTAGAATATCCTTTTAACAACCAGGGAAGGACTCACAGACCACTTCTAGGCACTATTACCACCAAATCCTTACCTTTTAAAACATGGAATTAGTTTTCCAGTATCACTCAAGCGTGTTCAAGGGCAAATAGACGCCACCACTCTTTAATAATCCTGTCACGGATTACAAACCGGAAATAGACAGACTATTTCTAAAATCTCCCATATTTCGGGTAAAATGATTATAAGATAAATACTACACCAAGATAATAAATTCTTGAAAATCACTAACAACATTCCAACGTGACGTTTAAACTCTGAAACAATAAGAATCTTCATGATCTAGACCAACAAACAATTTATTTATAAATCCCAATTCTAAAACTTGTCTTGATCGGGGTAATTATTCCGAAATATTAATTGGGGTAATTAACAACGTACAACCTGGCTACATTATGTCAAAGATAAATCACAGATTAAAAATGGATTTATTTGACATCGAAGTTTCTAGAAGAAAAGTCTATATTGTAAAAACTATTTCATTTCCGCTTTCGGTTATTTATTTTATTATTAAGTTTTACTGAAAGCTGAAAATTAATAAGGATTGTTCCATACGATTTAATTCGATGGTTGGCAATCAATAAGTTCAATTATTGATTAAACTACAACTGTGAACCGGCGACCATCAGATGTCGTTTCTAAACGACAGAATCTGACGTTCGACTGGATGACAGTTGGAATGTAAACATTATATTTATTGTTCTAATTAATTGTGAAAACCTGTTATCAGGGTTTAGAAAATTGATTTAATGTTAGAAAGTGTTTACTAAAGAGTCCAGTGACGAAATATAGTTGAAGGAATGAGTCCTTCCATCAAGTGCAGACCAAAGTTACTTGCACAACTACAATGAAATAAATTACTTAGAAACCTCACAAGGTACTACTAATGTTTTCAGGTAAATGCTACTTTACTTATTAGTAATGCAGCTGTGTAATACCAACCCTTGGTAGGTACTCAAATTTACAACGTAACAGATCTTCTAAAAATTATTGCCACATATAATTTATCATTATGATTGTTAGTGTTAAAGGAATAAATTGCAGTTTTCCTTATCCCTTGCCACCTTTGTCATCGAAGGAAATTACCTATTATGATAAGAAACCACTTGTGTATTGTTATTGATATTGAGTGCCATATTAAGAAAATCTGATTACGAATAATGTATGTCGCAATAGGGAAAGGAAAATATACCTACATGAAAGTATACCTACGTGAAAATATACCTACGTACTTTTCCTCTTTTACCTACAAATAATGGACTACTCAGTCGTCTGACCATCTGATGTAGTATCTATTCATTAATGATAAAATATGGATCGTTTTTGTAAAAAAAAAATGTCAAGCTAAATTGTCGAGTACATAATCAGCCTATAATGTTCCCACTGTTGGGACACAGGCCTCTGTGAGAGGGACTGGGCCGTAATCCACCACGCAGGCCCAGTGCGGGTTGGTAGATGTCAAACGTCTTAGTTTTTTTTTTTTTTGGTTCTTTGGCATGCCGGTTACCTCACGATGTTTTCCTTCACCGTTTTGAGAGCAGTGGTGATGAAATAATTTACACAAAGTAAAGCACCTGCCTGGGTTCGAACCTACGACCTACAACTCTTAAGTCGTGGCCGTTACCACTGGGCCACCACTACTCGAATTGTCGAGGATTTAGGGACATCCCAAAATTGGCCGTTGATTTGACGCAATAAATACTTAGTAAGAAGACCTACTTGATTGAACAGTGCTTTAGATGATAACCATATTAAAAATTATCATGAATAGTACCTACTTGTTGACTACGAAACCCAAAAAAAGAGGCAGATATGTTTCGAGCGCATGCGTCACGCGTCGTGAGGACTGGAAAATGTCCTAATTGGGTCGTTTTGTCTTTAGTCCGCGCGTCAAGAAGGGCGACGAGGAGTCACGAGTCACGATCAGATTTTATCGTCGGTTACTATGAACGTAAACGTTGTCTAAAATATTTTTGACTTTATGGTTACAGCTCATCTTTGAACAGCTACTCGTATGTGAGTAAATCGATGACAGGTACCTACCTACCTACTTGTCAGTTCGTAACAAAACCAAATGTATTTTCCACAGCATTGTTACACCCCACAGAAGAAGATTCAGGGCAAGGAGCATTTTCGAACAATATTGTATCACTATCAAACCGAAACTACTCAGGAGCAGTTCACTGTCCGATCTGACCCCGCATTCAAGTGATTTCAGTGAGTGACCTATTTGTTAGTATTGTCATGATTTCTTTTAAGTTTTTATAGTTCAGCTAGGTACCTAACTAAGTAAATAAGGAAGGAAAATAATAGAATATCTACCTATACTGCAACTAAGTTACACCTACTTAATGTAAACGTGGCGCAATCAAAATTATTGTATTTTATGTGTTTATGTATTGTACATTATTGCCGAATATTAAAACACTTGTGTTGTATGATTCATTGGGATGGATCAGTATGGAACTTTATATTAGGTATACATTTTCTTGTAATTTGTGTTAAATTAGATAGGTACCGCAATTTAAACAGAAAATCTTAATATCTTAAGGCGCTGACAAGACCCAATTGACCAAAATAGGCTTCGCTTAAGAAAACATATTGCCAAATCTGTATAGCTTGTGGTAGCAGAAAAAATATATGTCTATTTTGAACATATTTCCCAGAACTTGGTTGTTACCAAAACACGTTTTGAAAACAAAATCTCGATACAAACTAACGTTAAACTAACCTCTTACTTTGAGTTCTAATCCAAAATATCTGTATCAAATATCAACATAAGTTAGGTACGTATTTAATTAATAACAAGAACGTCTTATTTGAATGCAGAACTTGGTTGTTTTATATTTTCGATTACTCAACTCAATTTTGAGTAAATAGATAATTACTTCATATTTTGCAATAAATTACAAGCGTTGTGTCATCGCGCTTCTCTTTCTTTTCTATGGAATTTGACAGTGACCGCGGTTTAGGTGTTGTCAGCGTCTTAATGCTTAATTTCCAATATTTCTAGGAAAATGTAACATAACAACATCACGCCTTGTTTCCCCGAAGGGTGGGGCAGAGGTGTACCTGAGTACACCCACATTCGCCAGTTATCTTTTTAATATTTACATATAATAAAGAAATCCCCCTTTTATTTAGGTGGGAAATTATTAAATAACTTCTCCTCTCGCTCTGGGTAGAGCGAGGTGTGTTCGACTCTTACTGAATTAAACTCCGTGTTGCCAAAGGCCACGGTATCCCTTTCGGATTCTCCCGCGGCCCCGGCAGAAAGAAATCATCCTGCATGCGAAGCAGGTGCGGGACGCTAGTAAATGAATAAAACATAAATTTATAGTAATGATTCATCAATACTTTTCCAGCATTAGACTACTTCAAGAAAAGAGTTTTAGAAGAAAAGAAACGCAAGGAATCATATTGCAATAGTTCTGGCGACGCTGCAACAAAACATCGTAGAAAGCATACCGACCCATTAATGTCGTGGAACTTTAAAGGAAAGTAAGTAAATAATCACAGTACGTAACTCAAAAACAACCCAAGTATAAGTTCAATCATCATGATAGTTCCTTTAAGTACGTCTTTAATACCTACACGTTTATCATTCAAAACTATCATCACCAGAAAGCCGAAGAAGAAATCCGAAATGTCTCCTGAATCTTATGCGAGCAAGTTTGCGGTCGACTACTTAAACGGTTTTCAGAAAGACAGTGACCCAAACCATTCGTCTTGCGCAGACAATTCCAGGTAAACAATGTTCAAGAAAAAAAAATATTTATAGCACTGACATATCTTTGGAGTTTCCGATCAAAACAACATAAAGTGAATATCTAACAAATCCTCTTCATTTATTTTCCAGTATTGATAGCAATGAACAATTGGGCCTTCAAAAAGGAGCTGCTTTTCCTTTCAAGTCGACCCCTAGCGGTAACCTGAAAGTTCAGTCAAATCAAGTAAATGACCCGCTATCTTTTTGATTTCCTAAATTTTATGGTTAGTTCATTATTGTTTTGATTTCATAGGTAGTGTTTCAATCATCCACTGTTGGTGTATTATTAGCGGATCCCACTCAAGCAAAGGTGAAGGTAAAATTTGAAGGGAAAGCAGCAGGCGAACCTGACGATGAAATGTCACAAACCTATGTTAGTATCGACCTCCTTAAATTGCCGCTAATTGCTTTTTATAACTTACATCTAAATAATATATTGCTTTCTTTGGTGTTAAGGACCATGGTATAGATTCTGAACCACAAATACAATTTAAAACTAGAGAAACCAACAACGCGAATATTCAAGTAAAAAATACTTTAGGCGATCGGAAAGGAAAACCGAAATCGCCATGTGCTAGAGAAGATAAGGGCAAAGACTTGGGCAGTCTCGGGTACGCTGTGGCAGAACCTATAGACTGGATGCGAGTGCAGCTTCCTAAGAAACAAGATCTATTTCAAGAGTTTTATCGCAGAATTCATAATTATATGTAAGGCTCAACTCGTTTCAATAAGCTTCTAATAACTTTGTCAACGAAGTAAAGAAATATCCCCAAGTATAAAACCGGACAATGAATTTATTATATTTTGTATTTCCGTTATCTTCAACCAATTTTGTCAATGTCATGTTTACGTCGTCACACATGATAGCTACAACGTAGAAGTGCATGCAGTATTCCTTACTGCGATTGTATTGTGTATATTTAATCAGATAAGGCTACTCGTAATATACTTTATCTAACGCTTTATTGATTTTATTTCGTACTTATATAGAAACAGCAACTCGTGCCAAGTGCCAATCCCTGTTTGTTTGAATAAAGATTATGATTTTCAGCAACACTGACACCGTTATACATATCGGCGATGAAGAGTTTCACTGCCACTACATAGTGTTGCAAGTTTACTCTTCTTTCTTTGACATGAACCCACACAGAGAAATTGAGCTGCCTACTGTAAGAAAAATATTTAAATTATGTTTCATATTCCTTCTTATGTATTGACATCTGTTTCTAATAAAAGAGTATTATCAATTGACAGGCCAACGTTTCACCTGAAGCTTTTCAGACCATATACGAATGGATGATATTTAATGGTAATGAAAGTAACAAACTGCTAAAGAGAGAGAATATCTTAGATTTATTTTATGCTGCACAGTATCTTGCAATTAAAGGTACTTCGTCAATTTTTTTAACTCCACAAATTGATATTAGATTACAGACAAATTCATATGAGTTACATTAAATTCTTCTTAAACAGATCTAGAAGACCAATGCTGGTCTTTTATTGTGAATGAGACCCTCTTTACTGAAGACACAGCATTCGCTTTATTCAGGGAAGCAAGGAAAAAGGGAATGACACCTGTGATGGATTTAATGGTAAAAAGTTTATATCAAAAGTCACAAGTAGAAAACAATGGAATCAATGTCTACAATTGCTTTATTTCTAGGTCCCTCGTGTGATGAGGTTTTTCCTACCTTTGGTCGCGTCGAAAGACTTTATCGAATTGGAAACAGACGAGTTAATGATATTTCTGAAATCAAACTACATATCCGTTACAAGGTATATACTAGTATCCTCTGTAGTTAGATTCATTACAGTAACTAGCTCGTCTTTATCCCTGTTGCCATCTTTATCGCTTTTCTTTCCAATATAAACAATCTTAAATCAATACAACAACAATTATAGTTATTAGGCAGTTACGTTATGTATGCGATCAATACGATAAGATAAATATTGTAATTAAAATGATCGTGATGTATTTATGTTAATTGAAAGTTATATTCATGACGTAATGCATTGTGTGGGCTTCGGTAGTTTTCCGATTTGTATCATTTTAAATTACCCATTGTCACGCCTGATATCTGATATCCGCTTCCTAACGTCTACAGATTCCTAGCATGCTCTGACGTATTAAGAGCACTTTGCATGTCCAACCCGGAACTGTGTGGGGTAGAGCTTTAAAGCTCTATAGCACAGTTCGGGATATTATGCGTCTTCAGAGAGCCGGCCCATCCGGGTTTTGTTTTTGTGTAGGTACGAACGCCTATACCCTTAAAATAACCCGAAATATACCCTAAAGATTACATTTTAACAATTTATGATGAATAAATTCTGACTTTAATTGGTCAAGGACAGCTAATGAGACACAATTATTTTCTATTGTTTGACTCCGAATCGGAGTCACGCGGGGCTTAACAGGTTAAGCATTCTAAATCCTCTATTTTAAGCACTTATCTTTGAAATCTAAAAGATATCTATCTAACGTGTTAAACTGCACGTCCGCACCTAGATTGAAATGTACTTGATTCATCCCGTTAACGATTCAATCAAGTTTTTACTATAACTACACTACAATTTACTCACGATATATAGGTGCCACTTTTTCCCAAGAAGCAAAACCTGCTCTTAATAAGACACTGGTCCTGACACTTCGGACCATATTGGGTGAATCTAATACAAGTTTAGCCTTGAGAAAATTGCACGAAACTACACGAACTAAAGCCATTTCGTTTTCTTCCAAGATTTCCCATCACGATCAAGTAACCTCTTTTTAACACTCAAAGGATTTGATATCACCTTGGTTGTTCCTACAACAATTTTCCAACCGATACGATAATTAGGCATAATTAGTGTATGACGAATGCGGGGAATCTAAAATATTGCAATAACTATTCCAATGCACATATTCTTCTCCTCCTTAACTCGTGTTGAAACCAGCTTGGTATATATATAAATAAATATAAATATAAGCCAGTCATTAAGGTTGGTAGCGCATTAGTGATGCTGACTGACCAAGGTACCTGCGTACTTGAGTGTCGCCACACTGGATTCTAAAAAATTAACGCTTATTTAATTCCTGGTTATCAGGGGGGTAACCATGACCTCTTATAGCAGTATTATTATAATATTACTTTACAGTGGGAAAGTGATGGAGCTATGCAGGGCTTATAGCTCCATCTCTTTCTCACGCTGAAGTAATATTGAAATAATACTGCTATAAGAGGTCATGGTTACCCCCCAGCTTTCAAAATCTATAACACCAAACCTGTTTGATTACGCTTTGGGAGGTTTGTTTTTGCCATTGTAGTCAACCTTCATTGCATTAATAATGTCAATTCAGTCTCTGGGTCTCTTTAATCCAGTATGCCACGGTGAAAGTGATCCGGTTTTGTGAGTTCACTTTTGTTTGTATCCAACTACCTCTAATTGATAAATTTATCTGAGAATGTTAGTAAAGTAAGTGCCATCGAAACTATTTCTGACACTAAACAATTGAAACAGATATTTTCAACACACTTGCTTGTAAAGTGACTCTTATGGCAATGCATTTTTTTTTTTTTGATGGTGGGAAATCATCAAATAACTTCTCCCGCTCTGGGCGGAGCGGGAGGGTGTGTCAGACTCTTACTGACTAAAACCCACCCGTATTCCTTCCTGTTGCCTGTGTTGCCAGGGGACTCGGTGACCCATAAGTACCTTCCCGCGACCCCGGCAGGCATCGGCCCTAGTGGACCCCTACATTTGTGCTGACATCTCTTTGAGGCGCGCGTGGAATACGACGCGCCGTCGACCCGGGCCTGGTCCTTGCCGGACGGTGAGCTACCTATTGCTCACCGTCCGCAAGCCCGCGCCTACGGTGGCCGGATATCCGCCCGGGATTCCCGACGCCCAGGGCGTCTCCTGCGGCGGCTAGGGGCGAGAGGGCGCGAAACATGCCTTTCCCTCAACCGTCCCGCCTCCTCCTTCGCGAACATTACTGCTTCACAGAAGGAGGTGACGGCTGCCCATGCCCTCTCGCTCCGTACCATGGCCTGAACCAGGACCGGAATGGCAATGCATTTAGATTCATAATTCAGCTTATTATACACGCGTTTTTACTTTACATTACCGCACTAGTGTTTTTTACTTTACATTTTTTTTTTTTTCAATCTTCACAAAGAGTTTTCATAAGAGTTTTTAGAGCCTAAAAACAATGAATATTTTTGTGAATAAATTTTAGGTAAAAATCATATAAATTATCATAATTTCATAAAATTATATATTTTCACTACACATATTAACCGTAATCAAAACATTATTTTGTGTTTATTATATTTTTATATAGCGATTTTGCCAGTGCCTTTATTTACCCCTGCGCGCGCATCGCTAGTGCGGCGCGCGGAAAAACAAAACCAGCACGCCATTTTACATTAATATTTGTCTCGCTTCCGTTGTGTGGTTAATCATTATCAAAAAATGTCGACTTCACGTAGTGAAGAAGACCAATACCTAGATTTAACCCGCCGGAAATACTAATCGAGTCACGAAACGCGAGTGATAGCCTTTTGCCACCAAAATCTAGATAGAAATACCTAGCGGCCTACGAAACTTTCATACAGTAGAAAAACAGCAAAAATGCCCAGTCATTTTCGGAGAACGTATTTTTGGCTTAGCGGGCTAGGCTTGTATTTATTTGACAGTTTATTGAATGAACTGCCAAATAAATACAAGCCTAGCTCGCTTTGGTGTATCTATTCCATGTTAAAAAGCACCGTTAAGACCAAAAATGATATTCATATCAAAACCTAGACGAAGAAGTCTTGCCCTGAGCCGCGACAACCTACTTCTCGTGACATTGGTTTTTTAGTGCCTACTGCTGCCATTAAGAAGTCCTTATATTTACAACATTCATCTAACTTCTATGAAAATATATCATCATCGCCGACATTTACTCAACAAAATTAAAATAACTAAATTATTAATAATACCAATACCATAACACAAACTGTAAAAATATCAACAAAAAGTGTTCGGTATAATTTTGACAATTGTACTTTCATTAATTGTTTAAATAATTAAAAGTATACAAGTTTGTTTTTTCCGCAAAAGTGTTTTGAAAAACGTCGTATGAAGCGCGTGTGCATTTATCATACTCGGCTCCCTTATCGCGCTCTCCTACGGCTCACGCGATTATATTCCGCCTCGGGTGTAATGACCAACATAGCACACTTGTGTCATAATGTAATTATTGTCTTTTCTTCAAGCAATGCAGTTTCTTTAAGTTATTTAGCAGTATACTTATCCTTAACTTGCTTATAATCTATTATAATTTTGTTCGCGACACGCGTTGTTGTCGAAAATTATCACTCGGAAACTGACTACCGGGACAAAAAGTATCCTCATCCATAACGCAGGTCATGGTCTATCTGCCAAATCCGTTTTTCAATGTGTGAAACGGTAATAAATCAAAATCGTCATTTATTCAGTTTTTTATTCAATCATTTAGTATTTTTTTTTACTTCATATAGATTTAAGAGAAACTGTATTACGTTATATCTTATAGTTTTTTTTAAATAAAATTTAGACTGAGAATCAGCACTTTTCGAACGTCAAAACTACATAAGACAGTCCCCCAAAACGCCCGCTCTCACCACTTCCTAGTGCTTTAGCTAAGAAGAAGCAGTGGCCCAACAAACTCCCCAGTAGCACAGCTGTCTGTTCAGTTAGAAAAAAAATGGATTCTATTCAATAGTATGCAAAATAATTTACACTACGCGCAACACAAAACATTAAATTATTTGGCATATTTCGGCTAGCACACCACTATACCAACAAAAAAAAACATCGAAAACTATACTCAAGCAGAAATGAAATAAAAACGTAAACAGAACTTAATACCTAAAGTAAAAGCCTTCAGGCATAAAGGGCGTGTCCGACGAATAATCCGACAGGCTGAGTTTGGCATTTATACCATTAGTATAGATTATACAAAAGCTCATCTTCTTCAGTGAGATAGAGGTCCTGATGGCTGGCGTGCGGTGGCTGTATGGCGACTGGTCCTCTCGGCACCGGTTCGCGGTGGATGTGATGCGCTGCGTCAGGTTTGGCCTCATCTCGCCGTGGCAGCTCGTGGACATCAAACGTAACCCCGACAACGCAGAGGTACTGGAGATCGTCAGCGACCCTGAAGTACAGCAGATGGTCGATGATGGACTCGCGTAAGTTTTCTGAATGTTTACAAACGGAAAGAAGCTGCTGCTACAGCATTGAATTGTAAAAGACAGAATGCCCTGAATCGAGTGCGTTTTCAGCAATCACTCACATAAATAATATCATGAAACTAACTACTTCATAATGGCACTGATTTAAAGAGGCAGTTGTAAATAGCGGTTTTAGTAAGTTAAAAATTATAAATGGCACGTTTATTAACTAGTTCAGCAGTTAAAACTAAGCAGTAAAGTAAACAAAAATGAGTAATAAAAAATAATGAAATGGATCAGTGAATATATAACTGAGCAGGAAAATAATTAAATGGGCGGTAAAAATTATTGAACGAGCGGTTACGTGTGGGCAGTAATAAATCGGAATTTGTCGGTAAGAAATCTCATTCTAAGCAATTCTTTATACAATGAGATGGTAAACGCCAGTTCGAAATTACCCTGAATTAGAGTACTCGTAATAGAGGGGATCTGGCGCTCGGCGGTCGCTGCCGCGACACGCTCTCCTTGCTCGCTCGCCTTCGCGCGTTAATGGTCACTGTTCTAACCTAAACTAACCTTCCGCCACCCGCGCTAATAAGCTCTAATTTGAGTTCGGGTGTCACCGCTTGCTATGATCTGCCGAACTATTTATCGAACCGCTCATTCCATCATTTTTACCGCTCATTCAGTTATTGGACTGCTCAATTATTTTTAGAATTGACATTGTATGATAAAATAACCGACTAATTGATTTTTTTATTACTTTCCATGTTTTACTGTCGCAATAACTAATAAACCGGCATTAAATTAAATAACTGCTCAATATGTTTTTCAACTGATCATAATAACATCTCGAATATTTAAATAACAGCTCAAAAAATTAGTTCCCCTTCATAATTAAGTAATTCGTTTTTTACTAAATAGCTGATTAGTGACGAGTTATTTGTGATTAATTGGTCAAGGACAGCTAATGAGACACAATTGATTTTCTATTATTTGACTCCAATTTGGTGTCGCGCCCCCCTCAAAAGGTTAAGAGTGATTAGAGGGCCTAAACAAATGACACTCCGCGCTATCGCTGTCAATTAATGTTATCATTTGGACTCCGACACGAAAATTCAAAGTTTTGAAAGTAAAAATGTGATAAATAATAATAATACCGCATTTGAAATCTGTGAAAACATATTAATTATGTAGGTATTTACATAATAAATTAGGCAGGGTGTATAAACAAACACATAGGTAGGGACAAGATATCCATCTGTCCTTAGTCAATACAAAAAAACTAGGTATTTGTTGGCTCAAAAATCAGTAACACAGATAATATTAATAAGATATTTGCTGAATGTGAAATATCCACTTTATTTTCTTTGCTATGCACCGTTTCTTGGCGTTTGGGGGAAAACAATCCATCATCATCTGCCTAGCCTTTTTCCCAACTATGTTTGGGTCGGCTTCCAATCTAACCGGATGCAGCTGAATAATACAATTTTACATGCAGCGACTGCCTTTCTGACCCAACCCAGTTCCTGGGTAACACGATACCTCTTGGTAAGACTAGTTGTCAGACTTTCGGGCTTCTGACGTCCGGTAACAACTTTCAAAGATCTAGAAATTACAGCCGGGACAAACGGCTTAAGGCGCTGACAAGACCCAATTAACCAAAATAGGCTTCTCTTAAGATTTATTTTTTGCCAAATCTGTATAGTTTGTGGTAGCGGAAAAAATATATGTTAATTTTGAACATATTTCCCAGAACTTGGTTGTTACCAAAATACGAGTACGTTTTGATAAAAGATCTCGATACAAAGTAACGTTAAACTAACCTCTTACCATGAGTTCTAATCCAAAATATCTGCATTAAATATCAACATACGTTACGTATTTAATTAATAAAAAGAACGTCTTATTTGAATGCAGAACTTGGTTGTTTTTTATTTTCGATTACTGAACTCAATTTTGAGTAAATAGATAATTGCTTCATATTTTGCAATAAATTACAAGCGTTGTGTCATCGTGCTTCTCTTTCTTTTCTATGCAATCTGACAGTGACCGCGGTTTAGGTGTTGTCAGCGTCTTAACGTGCTTTCCGAGGTACGGGGTCTTGGTATGTTACGATGGTCACCCATCCACAGACCAACGCGGCAAGCGCAGCTTAACCTGAACATAGAGTTATATTATTCAGGGCATCAACAACTCTGATGCAACGACTTGTTCTCTGAGTATGATGTTGATTTACACCCACAACCCTTTGAACGACCCTGTAGCGAAGAAGCTAAGGGCACAAAGCACCTGAAAACGCCAAATAATGAAATTATGTCTGCTGTACAGTATACAGTCAAAATATGTACCAATGTAAAATCAAAACACAACAATAACTTCTTGGTACTCGGGTATATTTTGTATTAGACACCCTTTTAAGGGGACTACAGGACCTAAACGCAACTTTTATAAGTTTTATAATGCCTTAAAGTATATGATCCACTGCAGTAAACAAAATCAGAAAAATATATGATATTCTTAAGGATATATGCTAGGTAGATAGTGTGTTGAAAACATAATATAACTAATTTGATACGATAGAAAAAAATCACGAAGATACCTCTAAAAATGTCTTTTAACGATTAAAAACCATGCTAATATACATGCAATCATTGTGTTTTTTTGTCAGATTATTCTACAAGCAACATACTAGCATAATAGTGTTTTATTTTTTTTATAAAATCTATAGCTTTTTTGTAAATCGATAATTGCTTCATATTTGGCAATAAATTACCAGCGTTGTGTCCTCGAGCTTCTCTTTCTTTTCTATGCAGTCCGACAGTGACAGCGCTTTAGGTGTTGTCGGCCTCTTAATGCAGTCGAAGTCCGTAATTCCCGACAAAAAGCTGTTTAAATACGGCTTTGCTGAGCCTAAAATGTTCTATAAATAGTGCATCTCGCATTTCGTCGAGACTTTCCAATTGCTGCCGGGAGCGAAATCTTTGCCGTCTAAGCCAAACAGTTTCATTGCGTGCTGCTCACAGTAAACGCAGCGTGTGCATTTTATTTCAAAACAAACAAAACAACGTAACTGAAACAGCTACAGGATCACAAGTCATCATCATCATAAAGTCGCCATTTTGTTTCGTTTTCCACAGTGCAAGACCCTGTGGAAAACGAAACAAAATGGTGACTTTTGAATATTACTTTGTCTAGGCCCTCAGTTGCTAAGACATTTCATATGTATTTTTCCATAGCACTGCCAACATTAAAATTATATTATTTACTTTAATCATCAAGAAACAATCATCCACAAAGCAGTGTGAAATTTTGTTTGTGTTACTTATTACCGTAGCATAGTAATAAAACGCCAAGGTTAAATAGAGAAATTTCTTTGTAGGAAAACAATATCACATTTCGTTCCATTCGAAACAATGCGACTAGTACCGTTAAACTTGATCTAAATATCTAACTGCTTATGCGTTTTAAAATGCCCTTCCTTGTCCACAGTTATGTAATAATAAAATATTGGTATGGCAACAATTCTAAGAACTATTACCACTGGATCGATGTACTCGGGCTATCGGAACCGGCTGAGAGAAACTGGATCGGCGAGGAAAAGGTACGACACGATTACTAGTAGAAATTATTGAGACAAAACCAATGGCAAAAGACACAATTATGTACTAAGTATTTTTGGGTCGTTCACCTGTGCAAGGCTATCATCAATGAGGATAATATCTAACAAATATTAGAACAATACCTAGATGTATTTCATCCTACAAACCAGTATTACGTCATAACTAAAGGGATCATAAAATGATTAATAGTACTACATATGCATTCTAAAAAGTTATTAACTTTGTAGAACCATGTAACATACAAGGAGTTCCTGAACTATTTGGAACAGTTCATGGTCCCCAAAGACCAGATGTACCAACAGATGGCCATGATGCAACCGCCCAGGCGGAACGACGATAACATACCAGGTACGCAGAATCGCCGCAAGAGATATAATATATATATATATTTGTGTCACTTGGGTCCTCTTGATCTAGCTACTTACTGGGTTTTTTTTACCTCGGTTTATAGGACCGTTAAAATCCTAGTATTCTGACTGAATAGTCGTGTCACTGTCGTTGGTATATACCACGCACGCACTTACGACGCACCGACGACCAAAATCGCACTTGCGACTGTAGAGTCGCTCCTCTGAGTGTGTGGTCCTGGCTCCAATTTCGAGATCTGTAAAATTGTTATTGGGTTTTCCATCAGATATGTGCCAGTAGCGACCTGGAGACTGGATTCGGCTCTGTTTATAACATTTGGCTGGCGCTTTATTCCATAGTTAAGACGCTGACAACACCTAAACCGCGGTCACTGTCAGATTGCATAGAAAAGAAAGAGAAGCGCGATGACACAACGCTAGTAATTTATTGCAAAATATGAAGCAATTATCTATTTACTCAAAATTGAGCTGAGTAATCGAAAATAAAAAACAACAAAGTTCTGCATTAAAATAAGACGTTCTTGTTATTAATTAAATACGTAGCGTATGTTGATATTTAATACAGATATTTTGGATTAGAACACAAGGTAAGAGGTTAGTTTAACGTTAGTTTGTATCGAGATTTTCTTTTCAAAACTTGTTTTGATGACAACAAGTTCTCGGAAATATATTCAAAAATAACATATATTTTTTCCGCTACTACAAACCATGCGGATTTGGCATTTTTTTTTCTTAAGAGAAGCCTATTTTAGTCAATTGGGTCTTGTCAGCGCCTTAAATGCGGCTATAGGCACACTTCTACCTACCTAGTAATTCAAGCGTGATTTTACGAAACTTTAAAATCTGGCACAGCAGTGAAGCATTCGCGCACATCTGATTGACGTGGAAATGGCCTTGTAAATTGTTTACGGTGTTCATTATGCAAATCGTAAATTGCTAAGATAAAAATAAATTCAAAGTGCGAAGTAGAATTCACAGAAAAAACACAATAATAAATACAATGTTAAAGTACACGTTTCTGTTTATGTATATGTAGGTATGGTAAAATTAATAGCCCATACATCTGGAAGCACTTGCAAAATTAAACCGAAGAATTATCCAGATTCCTGATGAAAGTATTAGAAAAAATAACAACAGATTATTTTAGACTGACTTGCCTTTCAAAGCCCGCCTACGTTTTCTGCATTTGCAAGTAAACAAAATAAGTATATGTTATAATAAGAACTATTTATATATTATCAGGCAGTATGCGAGGCATGGATAACGAGAAAATAGAAATGCGGAGACCTAAAATGGACTTTCCACTACCAGCCACACTGAAAGGACTTACCGGTGACAAGGATAAATCCTTCCCGACGATGAGCGAATTTTTTGAGCATCGAAGAAAGGTGTGAAGTTAATTATTTTTTAATAAAACCAACAAAAGCGGTGTACAAGGTATAAGGGACATCGACGACCAAACTGTTATATGATTCTAAACTGCATTCAGTACATGACTGTAGAACATTTTCCTCAGTTATTAAGAGGCTGACATCACCAAAAGCGCGGTCACTGTCAGACTGCATAGAAAAGAAAGAGAAGCGCGATTTTCTTTTGCACAACGCTGGTAGTTTATTGCAAAATATGAAGCAATTATCTATTTACAAAAAATCTATGGAGTAGATAAAAAAAATAAAACACTATTATGCTAATATGATGCTTGTAGAATAATCTGACAAAAAAAACAATAATTGCATGTGTATTAGTATTTTACCGATTACTTTTTAATCGGTAAAATCATTTTTAGAGGTATCTTCGTGATTTTTTTCTATTGTATCAAATTAGTTGTATTATGTTTTCAACACACTATCTACCTACCATTGATCCTGAAGAATATCATATATTTTTCTTATTTTGTTTACTGCAGTGGATTATATACTTTTAGGCATTATAAAACTTACAAAATTTGCGTTTAGGTCCTGTAATCCCCTTAAAAAAATGTGCTGTTTCATAGAAAAGTGCTAAACCGCATAGGTACGTCAAAATGTATCGAACAGTATTTTTTTTTTAATAACCGATGAAAAATTTCTATGCTGGTGGGGAGTTAAAATAATGTAATTAATTCATGGTGACAGTTTGCTCGTCGATGTTAACACCGTGTATAGTAGGTACTCATTTATCACCTAATTTACCATCTTTTTTTACCTCTTTACCTCTGCCCAAGCCTTCAGTGATTATAGGCGTGATATTATATTATGATGTTATTTACTAACAAAATCAATTTCAGACTCAAGAAGGCCAACCATCAGTTTGTCCATCGGCCAGATCGCCAACTTCGCTGGACCAGGACACATCCATGCAGTTACCCACCGTGACTGAAACCAGAATTAGAGCTCCCGAACTAACTTGTAAACATCAAAAGCAATTCGAGGTATCATCATCGTCATAGAGCCCATGTCCCAATTTATTTGGAGTTAACATGTCTTTTTCTTCCTCTGTTTTGTTCTTTTTCTTTGTCTTTTCTTCTCTATTAATCGTCATCTCAGTAGTCACCCCCTGTCATATTTCATACATTCCATCCATCGATTGTTTGCACTTCCCTTACCCTCATAGCCATCCACATTTATACTCAAAACTTTCCTCACGACATTTTCCTCATTCGAATTTGAGGTATCTTCTAGTGAAAATAAAGATAGTACCTGTACTTTTTTGAGAACGTGATAATTTTTGTTTCGTTTGTTTAAATACGACTGTAGGAGCAAAGGAAACATCTAGAGATGCACAAGCAACAATTGGAGCTGGCTCAGCAACAACGCCGCAAACAGATCCAACAGATTCACATGTGCACCGTCGAACAAGATCATGTAACATATTTTTTTACTTTAATGATTTATTTTATGTTTTTTTTGTTTTGGTGTTCTTAAATACAAAATTGAAAGGGTAGGGAATCAAAGCGTAGAATTCACCCACAAATCCTGATATTCTTTAAAATGTTTTTATTTCCACTGTAGTTGAAATAAATCAGCAATCAGACATAATGTAAAACATAGAGCAGTACTTTTGAATAGGCGTGACAATTCGTAAGAAATATTCTGACCAAAGAAATTCACATTCGTCAGCAGCCCTCATCAAAAAACGAACATAATATGTACGATCCACCAGAGAAGGACTCTGCTGAAGACATGAACACAACCAACAGTGAATCTAGTAGCACTGTGGAGACCAGCCTGACTGAAAAAGCAAGTATTTAGAACGCAAATTATATATATAATAGTAGGGCGTGGCGTTTAATAAAAACTGCTCATGTAATGGCCCGCTGCAGGCTGCAAACTATGCCACTCCTTATTTTCGGCGTAAGACAGATTTCATAGTAATCCTTTTGATCCAAGTCGAAAAAGTAAACCTTGTTAAAAACAGTAATTTGATCACAATATGTCCTAGTTTCCCAAATGTGAGCCACCTTTTTCCAGCTGGCATTGCTTTTCAGAATTTTGCTTGTAAAATATTGCATTGTAATTTTAGTTTCTTGTTCCAACGACGAATATCAATAAAATATCAAAATATAATCTGTTTCTATTATTTAGTTGATTGATATCCGCAGAATCAGTACGCAATGCGACGAACAGAGAAGAGGCATAGTGTGGCTGCCTCGTACCTTGCTGCTGCCACTGCTGCTTTGTCCGGATCTAGAAGGCAGGATTCCTAGTTTCTTTTGTTTTCATTTAAAACTTCTAAGGATAATTTTAAAAAGGATTTCACTTAGTAACGAAAAGTCTTCGGCAAGCCCCTAAACAATACATACAAGATTGCAAATAAGAATAAAATAATACCAATTCAAATCTATGTTTTAATTTATATACTACTAGCTGTTGTCCGCGACTTAGTCTGAGATCCAGGACGAAAAGTATATCTTATTTAAAGTACATCCTTCTCCAAGTCAGGGTCTACCCATACTACATGTGCTAAATTTCATCCAAATCCGTTCAGCCGTTTTAGCGTGAAAGCGTAACAAACAAACTAACTTTCGCATTTATAATATTATATATACATATATATTACATACTATTGTTAATACAATAGTATGCCATAATTGGCAGCACGTGTCCTGCCCTAAGAATATTTGTAACATCCTACCACATCCTATGCCTACGGCAATAAGTCCGCCTCTGTACATTTGTGTGCTTAAAGTATTAAATAAATAAATAAATAAATAAATAACATCCTTCATATGTACCACATTTAAGCAAATGAAGATACTTACTTACTTTCAAGACGGACACTATCCACACTGAACGATATTACCCGACTAGAAACTAGCAATTAAAGTGTTAGTTCATCCCACAGTCCTACATCAGGCCCTCGGGTGCAAGCTCCAACCAACGCCACCCGGTCAGAAGCGACGCAGCGGAACATCGCGCCCATTTCGCAGAACAACGTCGGGAGCCCGCCGTTATCTCTCTTCAACCAGTCCAAGGAGTCCCTTGCCAAGATGAATATGTGAGCGTAGTTTTAATAGAAGGCTACGTAAGTAAGGAAGAGGCACTCTAGTGCATGCTATTTGCCGATGAAATTGTTTTTGTCGGTGAAGATGGACCTGATATCCAGAGCAGATAGGAGAAATTGCAACAGAAGCTGGAGAATGTTGGCTTGAAAATCAGCAGAACGAAAACCAAATATATGTTCTGCGATTTCGGCGATGTCTCCAGTTCTGGGGCCATGTCGCTTGTTTGCGCGCTTCTCCCGGTTTGCTCCGACTTTCGGAATCTCGGTTCACTAGTGTAAAGCGACGGCGAAGTAGATCGGACTGTTATGCACAGAATTAGCACTGGGTGGAAGAAATGGCGGCAGGTTACGAGAACAAATTCCCCTTAAACTTAAGGTGAAGATTTATAAAACATGGTTAGATCTGTTATCTTGTATAGATCAGAATGTTGGGCCACAAAAAGGTGAATGAAAAGCAGCAGCTGAGATGAGAATGCTAAGAGAGAGGTGTGGTGTAATGCGAATGGATAGAATAAGAAATGAGTATATAACAGAAAGTCTGACAGTGACACCGGGAAATAGGTTGTCATGGTATGGGTATGTGATGCGGAAAAATAAGGGAAATGTTATCAGGAAAGTTTGAATGTGGCTAAACGAGGAAGAAAAAAGAAACGATGGATGAACGGTATGTAAGATGATATGGCTAGAAAGGGCAGGAGAATGATGATGATGAATTTTGATTTCAGGAACAAGCTGTCGACGTCTATCCTGGGCCCTTCAAACAAAAACTATATCGCTGAAGAGTCCTTGTTCAACTGGGACAGGGAAACTGTTTTAGTTTTCGGTGGAATAGATCTCCTCACTCCATATGGATTCGGAGGAAACACTGGAAAATATATTTATAGGTAGGGTACACTTTATTTATCCAACGCAAAATTTTCATCAATCACAAGAAAATTAATTTACATCATTTCATTCTGAGTGACTGCCGTCTAACATTCATCTAGTAAAGTAAAATTATGATCCTATAGGGATAAGTGCAGCAGGAATTGATATTATTACTTATCCAACTGTTACCAAAAACCTACAAAGGTTATTTTTTGTTTTGAAGTGAAGCTTTCAAATAAATGCACCACATATCTCGTACGGGGTGAAAATGATCTTACCATTACATATATTAATTTGTTCTATTATTATAGTCCAATCAACATCGTTTCAGGTTCGACCCGGTGACCAACGTCTGGGATTATGTGGGAGATCTGCCGGAGCCAAGGCATCACCACTCGGTTGGCTTTCTAAGGGGCCGGGTGTATCTTGTTGGTAAGGAATTATTTATTGAAGCCTTGTTGCTCTAACCTTATTATATCTACATGTTTATATGCCAATAACAAATAAACCTCGCAGCTCAACAAAGCAACAGCACAACCATCTGGACATCTTCTTTTCAACGCCACTTTGTCGGTCTGATTCTTCCTTAATGTTCTTTATTCAAATACTCTCCCATGTCTACAAGGAGGTGCAGATCCCCGTGATGATGACATCCGGGGCAAGTCGGCGGTAGTGTCCACTGTGTGGAGTTTCGAGCCTGTCTCACGCTCCTGGTACAGCGAGAGCGGGCTCATGACACCCCGGAAAAACTTCGGACTGGTTGTACACCGCATGGCCATGTACGCCATCGGTGGGCTGGATAAGAAGGGCAGGTATGTATCTGGTAGGTGGAAGATCAAAACGCGAAACTTTAAATCAGAATCACCATTACAGTTCATGGTTATATAAGCTTTAAGTATTACAATAAAACAATGTCAATGAAGTGAAACACAGATAATATGGCTAAATCTACTTTTACCTCTTCCAGGGTTCTTCGTTCAGTAGAAAAGTTTGATCCGAAGACGGGTACATGGAGTGAAGTGCGTTCGATGAGCGTGTGTCGAATGGCCGTGGCTTGTGCGAAGTACCGCGAGTACATCTGGGTAGCAGGTGGCATGACCGGCGAGAAGAAGAAGCCAGTCTGCAAGATCGTCGAATGCTACAATTCTAAGACTAATGAGTGAGTTATGATCTGTACACCTAGACACAGCAACTTATTATTTATTTATTTATATATACTTTATTGTACACCACAAAAATACATAACAAAAAATAAATCAAACACTACAGAATATACCTTCGCCCTTCGGCCTTATCGGTTTCTGCGATCTGCGAAAAGATTTGAATTGCTACCAAACTGCTCCCATTTCTTCCACTGCTGGATAGGTATCTTTCAAAAGCCACTACGCTCGCACTCCGCAATATTACCCGTTGCTTTTAGGTTTTCAGACCTTAAAGGCTCCTGCATACTGAGGCGATATCGCGGGCGCGACGGGCCGCAATATGCCTGTCGCGCCCGCGATATCGCCCCAGTCTGTAACAGCCATTAAATGGAAAAAGGAACTTTTATTTTTATAGTAGATGCCCTAGATTAGCCATACACAAAGTGTGCTCCACGGAGACCTAGGGCTCCGCAAAGCCTCTATGCCTCCGCGAAAATACTGGTCATAATGAAACAAATTCTAAAGGGGTACTATATTTTATTTTACTCTGCAACCTTAGTAAAATAAAATGTATGTAAATATTAACAATAAAAAAATATTAAATATACTTTTTATGTAAAGTAAAAAAATATACAAATGTTGATGTCAAGTAATGTGATTTATAATAAAGTGAAATACACATAAAACCATTTTTGGCTCCGTCAAATATTTCGTTTTCCAAAAGAGTTCCGTCGCCATAAAAGTTTGAGAACTACTGTCCTAGATGACTGGTATACATAGTGCAAAAAGCTCTTACAATTTACGAAATTCTGATTTTTTTAAATACGACTCTTCAGATCTGGCATTGATCCAAGATGAACAGATAATTGTATTTCTTTAATAATATGGCTAAATGCAGGTGGACAGAAATACACAGTCTGCGGTTTCCCAGATGTTTCTCCACGATGTTTGCAATGAACGATAAACTGTACGTTGTCGGCGGAGCTGGCAAGATTTCGGATAAGGTTAGTTGTTATTTAATCAGCGAATATAGGAGTACAATATTTGTGCCCTTGAATAAAAATGCCAATGCTACTACTCTAGAGGTGACTAAGGAATGGTTTGCAGTAGATTTCCAGGAGCATCAAACCTGCATTCACATCTAAGTGTTGATTAAGTACTGCCTGCTGACTTTAAAATAAATGAAACAGAAATAGCAAAGGTTCCTACACTAGGAGGAAAACACAATATAACTATTAATGAACATAGATAATTTTTAGGAAAAGACAGTAAACAGCGTGGGTGCGATAGATGTGTGGGACTGGA